>CM044316.1:36472500-46472500 GCA_024291935.2 Okapia johnstoni
TTCCTAGATGTCCCCAAGAACACACACAAGGACACACTCAATTTCACACGTAGATTTAGGCAGTCCACAGGTGTCAGGCCTCAGAACTTGCGGCCTGGAGCCCAAATCTGACGGTGTCGGCTCCCACCGTTCCCACTCAAGACAAGCAGTTTGTAGTGACAAAATAATCAAGTGAAAAAAAACAGAAAGGTAGAGAAACCCCACAGGCCTAGAGGAATTTTCAATTTCATCAAACCCTAGTATTTTGCCATCTCTGTGTTTTTCATCCAAAGCACTTTGCTGGCACCATGCCAGCTGAGTACTACTGCGTTTTATCCCGTGAGATTCTTTAGGGTAGAGACGGTCCAGCGCACTTCTCGCCCCGTCTGGCCTGAGTAGATGCTTAATAAAGGCTTTCAGGCTTCAATTGGCCACTTTTGGCTACTTTTTGACCCTTGACCTCGCTTCAAACGGGATTTCGGGGGACAGGCCCTAGCAGGCGCCCACTAGCATCTGTGAGCCGCATACGGGCCAGCCAGGGCTGCGCTCAGACACCCGCCCCCGACTCCCGGTTCCGAGGCGCCCCCTGGCCTTTGCGAACTTCGACCCCAGCCTTCAAACCCTCCCAGGTCAACGCCACGGCCTCACCTCCCCGCGCCTGCTTCCCGCCCCCTCCACTTGACGGGCGTCTCCGCGGGCCAATGATCGAGCAGTAACCACCCCTGGGGCGGGACCGAACGAGAACCAATCCCTGCTCCGGGGCCCGCCCGGGTCCCAATGGCCCAATGGGTGGTGGCGGCAGGGTTCGCTGTGGGGGCGGGGCTGGTCGGCTCGGCCAACGGGCGTGCACGTCGCGCGCCGCGAGGGGCGGGCCCACGGCGGGCGTGCGGCGGAGAGGCGGCGGAGAGGCGGCGCAGGGCGGGGGAGGAGGAGGTAAACAAGATGGCGGCGGCGTATTGGCGCGGAAGGGGGAGGAGGCCCGGGGCGGCCGCGACTGAGGCGGGGCGCGGCGGTAGCGGCGGCGGGGGCGCCGGCCGGCAGCGCGGCTGCCTTGCATGGGCTGGGCCCCCGCGCCGCCCCGCCTGCTCCACGCGCGCGGCGGCTGCGGCGGGATACGCGCCGCCCGGGCCCCGACAACCCGGGGAACCCCGGTCCGGGGCCTGCGGCCTGCGCCGCCTCGGCTGCCCGGAGACCCGCGCGCCCCGCGGTCCGCCACCGACGGCGTTCGGGCGGAGAGCGAGCGCGGGCTGCCGTTAGGGGCGGGGCGCCCGCCGGGCCCGTGCGGTCACTCGGGTGTCCCGGGCCGGTCTGTGGGCGCCCGGGCGGCAGCTGGCTCGTACGAGGGTTGCTCCTTGCAGCCGGCGGGCCCCGGGCAGCCCCGGCGCTGGCGGGAGCCGGCCGAGCTGGACGAAGGTGCCCCGCGCGCTCCGGATACGCACCTGCCGGCGTCTCGGGCGCCCCCGGACGGCGGGAGACGCCCCCGAGCTGCGCGCCCTGCCCCCGGCAAAGCTCACCTGCCCAGCTCTGGGAGCCCCAGAGCTGGTCTGCACGGGGCCCCGGGCGCGCGCCATGGCCCGCTGGTAATGGACAGCGCGGAGAAGACTCGGCCCGGCCGCGTCCGTGTTCGTTCGAGGGTCTAAAGTCCCTGGAGGATGACCTAGCACTTCCCGGCCCCACCGGCCTGCCAAGGGCCCCCGTGGACGCGCCTGCCCGCCCCAAAGCCCCGAGGTCGGGCTGCCCCCCAACTTTGAGACGCTGCGCACGCCCGGGTGCCCGGGCTTTGGACCAGCCGCGCCTTTTGAACTTGCGTTCAGTACAATCGTTTCTTTTCCAAGAGGGTTTTCCTTTATTTTTTTTTTTCCCTCTCTCTCTTATTTTTTCGATTTTGTTGACTTTTAATTTCGGAGAAAGGAATTTTGAGGCCGGGCGGGGGTGGGGAACAAAAGGAAGAACCGCTCCCCGCGAAGTTCACAAAGGGGATAAGGGACCTACGGCCGGAGTCGGAGGCCTGGAGTTCAGGATGGAGGTGGCGGACCCGCAGCAGCTGGGCATGTTTACAGAGGGCGAGCTGATGTCGGTGGGGATGGACACATTCATCCACCGGATCGACTCCACCGAGGTCATCTACCAGCCCCGCCGCAAGCGGGCCAAGCTCATCGGAAAGTACCTGATGGGGGACCTACTGGGGGAGGGGTCGTATGGCAAGGTGAAGGAGGTGCTGGACTCGGAGACACTGTGCAGAAGAGCCGTCAAAATCCTCAAGAAAAAGAAGTTGCGGAGGATCCCCAACGGGGAGGCCAACGTGAAGAAGTAAGTGCGGGCTTCCTGGGTGGGGACGCGCGCTGCTGGACGTCCTCCTCCTCCTCCCTTCCCTCTCTTCCTCTTCCCTTCTCCTCTCGGTTACTTTCTTCCGTCCTCCGTTTCCTTAAGCACCCCAGTCGACCAGCCAGGGAGAGTCGTGGGCAACTCTTTGGGGGACTTTGGTGAAGTCAGGATCGCTCGTTGCGGCTAGGCGTCCTGCGCGCTCAGTCACTGCGGGGCCCTCCTCGGAAGGGGGCGCCCCTCTCCCCCTGTGCCCTCTCAGCTGTCCGGAGGGCTCAGGTACCCGGCGGAGGCGGCCAGCGTTGGTTTGGCTTCGGAAAACCAAAAGCAGTTGGGTTCGGAAAGGGCTCTGCCTGCCGCCAGCAGGTTTCCTCCCAGCGTGAGGCTGTTACTAGGGCCGGGACACGCCATTTGTTTACCTTGTTGGAGGGGGACGCTGCGGTTGCCAAAAATAATTGTTTACACCGGTTTATCAGTCTGCAGGGGCGTACTTGGCCCTTTCTCACTCGCCTGGGATATGCCACAGGACATGTCCACGACTTGCAGGCTCCGTGGCTCCTGAGAAGTGGGGGTCGGCTTGTGTCCCCGCAAACTTTTTACACAGAGTTTTTTCAGGCACCTGTCTGGCCATAGGCATCCCAGAGGTGGTGGGAGCCCTGCCTCCGTCCTTTTTGCTGGTTCTGGGAGGGGACACCCCTTCCTTATCTTTGCTGCCTGGGGATCCCACCCTACCCCAGACCAGGGCTTTATCTAACAGGCCAGGCAGCAGGACTGGCTGGTGACCTTGGCCGGTCCTGGGAATGCTGCTCCCTGATTACTCTCACCCCTCCCCCGGCCCCCCTGCTCTCTGGGCAGTTTGACAGTGAGCGCCCAGCTGCTTCTGTCTGCTGTGGGACACCTGGAGAGAAGGGCAGTGGGGCCAGACCGGCAGTGGACTGTGCCCCAGCCATGGACCGTCAGCAAGGGCAGGACCAGGCGTCCCAGGGCCAGCCCAGCCAGTTCTCTGTGCCCATCTGTCACCTGCATGGTGAGGTTTAGGCAGGGGCCACCAGTGTCCTAGGCGAGACAGGCCAGGGGACAGTGGGTGCCAGTGCCCTCCTGCAGGCTAAGTTAGGCCACACTTCTGATCCAATCCCCACTTCCTGTTTCTCTGAGTCACCTTTTCTCCTTAATCCAGAAGCATGGGGGGGAGAGGTGACCCTCGGGCTACCAGTTGGCCACCACTGCGGGTTGAGGGGCAGTGGGCTTCTGGATGCTGCTGGCAGAAAGGGACACCCCCCCCCCCCTCCAAACACATACTCTCCAGGGCTGGTCCTTGTCCTCCTGGCTCCTCTAAGGCCTCATTCCTGGGTCTGTCCCAGGGGTAGGGTGCTGGACTCTTCCAGCCTGGACAAGCCCTCCTGGATAGATTTGGCGCAAGTCGCCCTGGTTTCTGGTGCCTTATGCTCTGCTGCATCCCAGGCTGGGAGAGGCCAGGCTCATTTCCAGCACCAATTGATGTTTGGTTAGGGCCGCCCCAGCCACTGCTGGCCATTCCGGGGGCTTCAGAGAGAGTGGGGGACTAAGGGCATGCACTGAGGGTGGCAGAACTGAGTGGTCCCAGAACATCTGCAGATGCCCCACCTTGAGATGAGGGAGAGGTGTCAGGTGGGTGAGCGCCCAGTTCTTCCAAAGGGTGACGCACACCTGAGGAAGCCCCTCCCTATCTGCAAATGTATGTGCCCAAGGTCAAGTTAGAGGGCGATCACCACCCCTCCTGCTTGGCCACCCGACAGAGGATCGTGGCTTCCAGTTCTGGTTTCCTGAGCCATCAGCTGTGGTCTCAGGAGCAGTGGAGACAGTGTCCATTGGAGGAAGCCCTGGGGAGACTGAGCCTGGGGAGGCAGAGTGATTGGCATCCACAGCGGCCTGGGGGTCGCTGTGAGGTGCCATAGCTGCAAGGTTGGGCCCTTTCCTCCGTCTCAGCCCCAAAGGCACAGGTCTTCCCCTCTCAGAGTGCAGCTCTGGCACCCAGCCAGCTGGCCACCTGTGGGTTGGTGCTGGGAGGGCCCACTGGGTGTGTGCCTTCAGGTTAGAACCCCCGCGCCTCCTTCCTCAATGTCGTGAGGGCAAGCCCTGCTCTGAGCACCCTGTTCCCTTGTCCTGAATCCTGATGATACATGCTGGACTGCTCTGTGCAGGCGCTCAAGCGGGGCCCCAAGATCCAGGCTTTTGGGTCAGCCTTGCCGCCAGGCAGCTACAGGGGGGAGAAAAGGCTCCTTTGTCTTGGAGAGACTTAATAAACTCAACTCCAGACTCTTCTCATGGAGTGAAGTGTCCGGAACTTTCCAGGCAAGCCTCAGGAGTCCCGCAGCTCCAGTTGGGATGGGACGCATTCCTTAAGAAATGCAGTGTGTGACAGAGGAAGACTCCCCTCCTGTGGCTCCTCCCAGGAGGGCTGCTGTGGTCTGTGCTTGTCCCTTTTTGTTCTTTTTTTATGCGTGTAAGTCACTCAGTTGTGTCTGACTCTGTACCACCTTATGGACTGTAGCCTGCCAGGCTCCTCTGTTGGTGGGTTTTCTACTGGAGGGTATTGCCATGCCCTTCTCCAGGGGATCTTCCCGACCCAGGGATGGAACCTGGACCCCCTTGCATTGAGAGCTTGGAATCTTAGCCACTGGACTGCCAGGGAAGTCCCGCCAATTTGTTCTTGTTGTAAAATAGGAAGATTCAGAAAAGCATCAAGAAGTGAAAAAGAAAGCAGTTGTCGTTTTAACACTGACACTTTTGAACTTCTCTTTACCAATCCAAGGACTTTTTAATGAAAAGGGTGATTTTACATCCACTTGTTTTTCCGGTCAGCCACAGAGGCCACGCTGGTGCCTCCCTGGCCGGGGGCAGCCCTGGGGCTTCACACCTGTACAGATGGTGGGTACACGCCCCTCTGCCCCCACCCTTGGGAGGGCAGGTGGGCTCAGCTCACGGGATTCTCACCTGTCACAAGGTCCTGTTCTCTGCGGGCTTTTCCATCAGCTGTTGAGAAGCAGGGACAGTCTCCGTGCTCCCGCTCCACGTTCCCTCTGTGAGAGGGCAGCTCAGGGCCTGTGCCTGCTGTGTGCCAGATGCATGTGCTCGGTGAGCTGTGCAGAGCCGGGACTGGCAACTCGGGGCCCTGCCAGCCTCCTCCCTCATCAGCGTTCCTGGTGCTCCTGCCTTGCGTCCTGGCCCAAGTGCCCAGTGCCAGTCTCCAGGTCAGCAGTGGTGACTGGTGGGCTCTTGGACCCGAGGGTGAGTGGTTGGGATTTTGGCGGAGCCTGGACTTTCCTGGCCCTCGTTCCCATCCCAAGTGGCCTCTGCCAGGTCCTGGCATCTGCTGGTACCCCCACTACCCAGGTATTGGTAAAGCTTCCTCCCTGAAGCCAGCTAGCATCACCAGGGCACAGCTGCTCCTTGAGGCACCCAGGCTCTCATTGCACTGGCTGAGGGGTGACTAGATGCAGTGGAGCCTGGGGGCCATAGGGACACCCCAGGCTGGGGTGTGGGGGATGCTGGCCCCTCACCCAGAAGCCTGTTGAAAGTCACAGCCCAGTCGCCCATTATCATGTCTACTACACAGCTGCAGGTGTCCTGTTCTCTGAGTAGCTTTAGTGAGACACATTTTACGTGATGTGAAATTCAGCTGTGAGTAGGTAACTCGGGGTCAGGTACTTTCCTGGAGAGTGCAACCACAACCTATCTCTAGTTCTGGAACAGTCCATGTCCCAGAAGGAACCCCCATCCCTGTCAGCAGTCCTCCCTGCTCCCCCTCGCAGCCCCTGACAACCGGGAACCCACTCTGTGTTTGTGGATCGGCGTGTTCTGGACATTTCCCATCAGTGGAATCACACCCTATGTGTTCTGTGTCTGCTCCTCTCGTGTTCTCAGGGTGTGTCCACGTGGTAGCAAGTGTCAGAGCTTCTGATGCTGCCCGTGTGTGTGGGGGGGTGGGGACGTGCATTAATCCCATCAGTGGATGTGTGGGTCATCCCCTTCTGATGCCCATGTGTGTGGACGTGTGTATCCATCCCTATCAGTGGATGTGTGGGTCATCTACCCCTGATGCCCATGTGTGTGGACATGTGTATCCATCCCCATCAGTGGACGTATGGGTCATCCTCTGCTGATGCCCATTAGGAATTGTGCTGCTGGGCAGTTGTGTGAGCACGTGTTTGTGTTGAACTTCGCTTTTCTTGAGTTTCTCCTCATTTTCATCTCTTGCCCCTTGCCACATGATTGGAAGCATCAGCAGAAGGACCGAGGGGTGAGGGGCTCTTGCTCAGTGTCCCTCGGCCAGAGCGGCCATCACCCCTTCCTTGCTCTCTGTGGACCCATCAGGCATCTAGAGAGAGTGAGATGGCTGGTCCTGGGGCCCTGAGGTGGGTGGCCGTGGGGGCAGCTGCACCCCTCTGTGAACTCCAGTGCTTTAGGACCCGGCTCTTTCACTGCCCTCCCCTTGTGGGCGGTCAGCGAGCCCGCCCCAGGTCCACTTTGCTCCCAGCACCACAGGCAGGTCCCCGCAATGCCCTCCCTGAGCAATTGTGGGTGGACCGGAAAGCTTGCTTCCTCTCACTTCACTTCCTGCATCCTGGCTGAGCGCCTGGCTTTCCTCTTTCTTTAAATAATGTTTTTCTTTTTCTCTGGCCAGTGGTGTTACTCCTAGATGACGAAAACATCTCGGCCCCTGCAGTGCATGTTTCAGGGATCCTCCTGCACCCCCTCACCCACTCGGAGTGTGTCTCTGTGCTGTCTCCACCGTGGTCCTGGCCTTTTGGGCGTGCGGTTTGACACTGTGGCCCCTTCCTTGGTGTTGACAGCAGGCTCATTCACTTCCTCGAGAGGCTGTGACCATGTTGATTGAGGGCCCTGCACAGGGCCCTCCCTCCAGAGCTGACTTTCCTGATGTGGGGTAGGGGGTAGTGCTGTCCACTGCCTGCGGGTCCCTCTGGCGTTTAACTTTTCCTGCAGAGGAGTCTTGCCCCAGTGGCAATGGGAGGAGGGGGAGGCTCGGCTTGGTGGATGGTCCTGGGATGGGTACTCATGGCACAGAAGGCAGAGCCTGGGCTTGTCCATGCCTGGGCAGGCCTGGGGCGAGCACCACCACACATGTGGTTGGCAGCCACATCCGAGTTTGGAGACTGTTTGCACACTGGGACTGGCGGCTGCTGCTTGAAGCCTGGCTGTGAGGCCTGCCTCCTCGAGGTAGCCATATGTTGGCTCAGGTGTCAAGGGCTCCTTGTCTCCACACATGGGTTTATGTAGCGTCTCTTTGGATAGAGAGGGGACGGTCACCTGGGCTGTCCTGTTGCCACAGGAGTCACGGTCTGGGTTGGGCCCTCCTTTGTGTCTCCCCTCCCGTGTCCAGCAGGGAGGCCGATGGGGACGGTCACCTGAGCTGTCCCCATGCTGCTGGAGTTCAGTCTGCACTGTGCCCTGTGTCCCATCCCCGCCCCAGCCTGTGGGCTCTCTACTGAGCTTGCCGCTACATGCCGCTTTCCCCTCTGGGCTGCAAATCCCATCCCCTCGGTGGGTGCCCTTGCTGGCCAGTTAGCCCAGCAGGCATCAAACACTGAGGGAGCTGCCCCAGGACCCCTCCCCGGGTCCCTTTCTCCTGGCACCTCTGCAAGGAGCTGCTCTGTACTCCGACCAGGCAGCACGCGGCAGAGACCCCAGAGGCCTGGTCACCACTGTCAGGACAAAGGCTCCTGTTTGGGCGGCTTGGGGTGTCCACCTCTCTGACTGTCGGATAGAGGGGGTGGAGGACTTATAGGCAGGGGAGGGGCCCTGAGTCACCACAGTTGAGCTCTGGCCCTGGGGAGCCGGCAGCAGGCTGGGAGTCAGAGCTATGAGGTGATGGGGAAAGGAAGCCTGGGAGCACAGGGCTACTGCCAACGAGTGCTGGTGGGCCTGGAGCGTCTGAGGGGGCCCCCAGGACAGGGTGCCCCCAGGACTCTGCCATGAGTACCTGTCCCAGGACCATCACCCAGCCGAGCCTCCCCCTCCTCCCATTGCCACTGGGGCAAGACTCCTCTGCAGGAAAAGTGCCCCAGTGCCTTGCTCAAAGCAGCCTGGAAATGTCCATTGCAGGAGTGAGGGGAACCTACTGGCCCACAGTAAGGCCCAAGCTGGGCAGGTTGAGGGAGGACCTGCCAGAGGCAGGGCTGGGGAGTCTGCTCCCACCCACCAGGACTCACCACACTGCCTTGTCCCCAGGGACACCCA
This sequence comes from Okapia johnstoni, assembly GCA_024291935.2. Lineage (NCBI taxonomy): Eukaryota > Metazoa > Chordata > Mammalia > Artiodactyla > Giraffidae > Okapia > Okapia johnstoni. The sequence continues at coordinate 36,481,039 of CM044316.1, forward strand.
GAGATACGGGGACTCCTTGCATCAGAGTCTGCTTCCCACAGAGCCCGCACAGCCAGGGTCAGTGTCCAGGTAGAGCTGCTGTGTGTGTGGTCCCTGCTCACACTGGACAGCAGGCTAAACGCCCGGTGGTCAGATGGTGTGAACCTGGGGCCCAGCCTCTGAGTCACCTCCCCCCGCTTCAGCTCAGGGGAGCATTTAGATGTGCAGCTTCTTGGCCTGGAGGGGACCCTGGGCAGGAACGGGGCAGCCAGTGGGCTTGCGAGAAGCCACTGTAAAGCTGTGTTTCCTCCTGCAGATGGAGGGCCTCCTGTGCACTGGGTCTGGGTAGTGGGGGCTCTGAGTGCCGGGCTGTGATCCACGTGGAAGGAGGACCTACACTATGAGAGCCCAGGATCGTGCACTGGTCTGTGAGGGTGGAGGGTCGGTTTTCTGGAATAGGCGACCTTTTCATGAAATGTGGACAGTGGGAGGGGTGGGAGCTGAGTCTCAAGAGGACAAGCCCTCACCTGCCCTGATGTTCTTATGTTTCACACGTGGGCTTTCTGGTGAGGACTTTACAAAACCTTTATTGAGGTATCACTCACATACCATGCAGTTTCGTGGCACTTGATATCTTCTTAGTAATGGTCATCTCTGTGTAGGTCCAGGACATTCCATCACCCAAAAAGAAGCCCTATCTCCTCTAACTGTCACCCCATCCCCTCCCCAGCCCCTGATAACCAGGAACCCACTCTCTGTGGATCAGCCTGTTCTGGACGTTTCCCATCAGTGGAATCACACCCTGCTTGTCCTTCTGTGTCTGCTTCTCTCATTGAGCATCGTGTTCTCAGGGCCCGTCTATGTGGTAGCAAGTATCAGGGTTTCTCTCCTTTTCAGGGCTGAGGGATGCTCCTGGGTGTGGAGGGACACTGGCATTGTGTCCACCTTTGGGCTCCCATGGATGGTGCTGCTGTGAGCACATGTGCACAGGTCGCGTGTTCTCAGTCCTCCCAGGCTCATGCCCTGAGTGGAGGTGCTGGGTCAGTTGGTGACTCTGTTAAGCGTTCTGCGAAGCCTCCTCACAGACCTCTGACTTTTCTTCCTTCACTACCACCGGCTCCTGCAGAGAATCCTCGGGAGCTGCGCTGGCAACAGGGTGGGGGTTGGGGTGGAGAGGGCTGTCTCTGGAGTCCCAGCTCCCACACCCCTCATGCTGCCCCTGTGCGCCCTTGCTGTGGTTCTCCGTGCATCTTCAGTTCAAGTGTTGGACGTCCCTGGTCTTGTTGCCGTGTTGAAGCCCTGCCAGGCTCTGGGAGACCTGGCACCCTCCATGCGGTGCCCTCCACTTGGTGGGCGTGGCCAGGCTGCTGGGACTTGGCTGACCACCTGTCCTCTCTCCAGGGAGATCCAGCTGCTGAGGAGACTGCGGCACAGGAACGTCATCCAGCTAGTGGATGTGCTGTACAACGAGGAGAAGCAGAAGATATATCCTGCAGGGTGTGGGGAGGTGGGCATATTGGCAGTCTCCTTGGCCTTCCCCTCTCCTCCGGGGCTGCGACTCCCAGGCCAGGTCTAGGGGCCTGGGGTCCTGCTGAGGGGTCTATCCCTGACCCGCTGTATGCAAAATGACTGGGCTTTTCTCTACAAAGAGGTGTGGCTGGGGGGCCTCTACCTGACCCTGGCTCCCACCCTTCCTCACTCCCTCCCTCTCCCCACCATGGCTCCAGCCTTCTTTTCCCCAGGGCCCTCATGGGCCTCTATCCCTCGCTCCCCTGGGGGCGAGGCTTAAGCTCCTCCTTGGGATGGAACGACCAGGGGCCTTCATGCTGGGCTGTGTGGGCTGAGCCCAGAGACGGCACAGAGCTCCACAGGACGGCCCTGGAGGGTCCGTGGAGGGGTGGGGATCCACTGCAGTGCCCATGATCCCTCCTGGGTGCTCCCGCTCACTGCACTGGTACGGCCCCATCCCCAGCGTTCGTCTGTGTCCCAGGGCCTGTCCTGTCCAGAGCAGGGTGCCTGCTGCGTGTTTTCCTTAGCGCGGCCCACGTACATGGTGATGGAGTACTGCGTGTGTGGCATGCAGGAGATGCTGGACAGCGTGCCTGAGAAGCGCTTCCCTGTGTGCCAGGCCCATGGGTGAGTGAGCTTGAGCCCCGCCCCTGCAGGTCACTCAGGGCCAGGGCCTTAAAGGACCTGGTCCTATGTTCAGAGAGCTTATTCTGAGCACGAGTGAGTTGGAAGTTCAAGTGTGTTTTAAAACTCAGGGCTTTGGCACCCAGTTTGCGACCGTGTAGCCCGCCTGCTGTGCACGCCCTGCGGCAGTCCACCGTCTCCTCTCTGCATACACACTGCCCCACATGCCCCTTGCCTGAGGCTGTGAGGCCTCTTAGTGCTGGGGGAGCCTCTGACCTGGGCCTCACTGCCCCGAGGCCAAGTTCTCCTGGAGAGTCAGCCCCCAGTTGCTTGTAGGACCAGTTGGCCTGTGGTAGGAGGGGACAGAGGGCAGGGGCAGCGAGCAGCATGGCTCTTTCCAGGCCAGAGACTGGTGACAGCACAGCCCAGGCGGCCGGCCGTGGGTGGTAGTCACAGAGCTGTGCCCACAGGTACTTTTGCCAGCTGGTGGATGGCCTGGAGTACCTGCACAGCCAGGGCATCGTGCACAAGGACATCAAGCCTGGCAACCTGCTGCTCACCACTGGTGGCACGCTCAAGATCTCTGACCTGGGTGTGGCTGAGGTGCGTGGGGGGGCCCGGGGTGGGCAGGGAATGGGGTCCAGCGCCTGGGGCCACTTCCTAAGGGCTACCTGGCGCTGCCACAGGCACTGCACCCATTTGCCGAGGATGACACATGCCGGACCAGCCAGGGCTCCCCAGCGTTCCAGCCACCTGAGATCGCCAATGGCCTGGACACCTTCTCTGGCTTCAAAGTGGACATCTGGTCAGCAGGAGTCACGCTGTAAGTGCCCTGGGCCTGGTCCCTTTACCCCAAGGTCCCTCTACCTCACCTATCCCAGCCCCAGGCACTCAGTTCAGACTCCAGGCCTTAATGACCTGCCCCTCCTGGCAGGTCCCCCGTGTCTGGGGAGGCCATGGAGCTGGGGTCAGGAACTCCTGCAGGTAGGGGCACATGCACTGGGACCAGCCGTCCTCCTGCCCACCTCGGTCTTGTGCTGGCGTCCCCCTGTGCTGGTCCCCCTGCGCAAGTCACCCATCACTGTTCAGGTGAGGCTTTCTGTCCTGACTCCTGGGGCTGAGTTCTTAAGATACCATGAGTTGCCAGTGATGCTTGGTTCCCACCCAGACTACCTTGCAGGCGTCTGTCCCTCCATAAGCCCGGCAGCAGCGAGGGGGCCTGTGTTCTTCCGCCCAACGTGAATTGGCGCTGCAGCCCCGTGGGGCAGCCGATGGTCTGGGCCAAGAGGCATCTCGTTTTATTCCACTGAGAGCTCACTGACGGACATCCCCTGACCCATCCTGTTAGAGCGCGCAGTCCAGTGGCTTTCTGTGTCTTCACAGTGAGCCAACAGCACTGTATGTTCCAGACCATCGTCCTCACATCTGATCCCTGCAGGCGGTGGGGTGTGTGTGTGTGTAGTGGGGGTGGGGGAGTGTGGCAGAGGCTCCAGGGCCACAAGGGAGGCTCTGACTGGTCTGTCCTCCTGGGCCACAGCTACAACATCACAACAGGCCTGTACCCGTTCGAGGGCGACAACATCTACAAGCTGTTTGAGAACATCGGGAAGGGGGACTACATCATCCCAGGGGACTGTGGGCCCCCGCTCTCAGACCTGCTCAGAGGTGAGGCCCTCGGGGTGGAGGCCAGGCTGCAGGTGTGGGGGCTCCTGAGGGTCTTCCATAGACCACTGGCCTCTTGAGAGCTGAGCCATCTCTGCAGCAGCCACAGCTGCCTGCCACCCCCCCCCACCCCCAGCCACATGGGAGGTGGGCACAGCGTAGCCAGGCTTGGAGAGCAACCCGAGTGGAGCGTGGGAGGGGTTGCTGCTCCTTTGGGCTCTGCCACCTGCCCTGGGTCTTGGTTCCACTCTGTCCTGATTACCCATCCCTAAGGGAAGTAACAGTGAGGGGGTCTCCTGCAGGACCTCTTTCGGGTGCAGTTCCCAGGTTGCTCAGCAGGTGGCACTGTCCCTGCACACAGGGGCCTGGCCCAGCGTGGCCCCCATAAAGCCACACCAGCATCCTGGGGTTTGGCTGAAGTTAAGTGTCTTTGGACACCCGACATGGCTTGTGGGATCCTACTCCCTGACCAGGGATTGAGCCCAGGTCCACAGCAGTGAAAGCGTCGAGTCTTCATCCCTGCACTGGCAGGGAGCTCCCTGGTGAAGTTAGTTTTGATGATACTGCACATCCAGGGTATCGCCTGTGTGACTGGTACTGTCCTAGGTCCTCTGCCCACAGTCCCCAGGCCTTGTATAACTGACCTGACGCTCGGCTTGTGTCGGACACCTAATCCATGCTTTAGTGTGTATGTGGCCTACAGATGAACAAGCAGCTTCACAGTCCTGCGTGGCTCTGGAGCCTCCTGATGACCGAGTCACGCCAGTTCTCTGGTTGTTAGTGAAGGTGAAGTGAAGCTGGGCAGCTGCAGTTCAAGTGCTTTGCAGTGGTGCAACCCAGTCCCACCCTCTACATCAGGGCCGCCCTGGCAGCCAGGCACTGGGCTCCCTGCCCTCCCAGGATCTTCTTGGAATGTGGGAGGTGGCAGCCCCACCGAGTCAGACCTGGCCCTCCCTGCCCAAGTGTTCCTTGAAGGCTCATGGCCCAATGCCCCCCCCACCCCCCAGCCTCCCCCAGCTCTAGCAAGGACTGATGTTTCAGAGCCTGCTTCCTTCAACAGGGACTGATGGGTTGGAGTTCTCTCAGTTTTAAGCTTTCTTTGCTCCCGTGGCACAGATGATGACCTGTTATTGCCTTCACTCTCATAAACACTTGAAACAGTCCCAAGGGGACTTCCTTGCTGGTCCTGTGGTTACAACTGCAAGTTCCCAATGCAGGGGGCCCTGGCTCGATCTCTGGTCAGGGAACTAGATCTCATGCCGCACCTAAGACCCAGCGCAACCAAATAAATAAGAAGCAGCCCCAAGTCTGGCTGATGAGATGATGGAGGGCATTGGTGTCCCTTACCCCAGGTCCAGGCAGTGTCCTGTCCTCTCTGCCTGGGCCTGCCTAGAGGTCTTGCATAGCTGGGTGGCAAGCCTCCTGCCCACAGGTCTCTGAAACACCGCCCCAGCCTTGCCCTCGCCCTCGCCCTCCCACCACAGGGCTGTGACATGACCTTTCCTCTTCTGCACCACTCAGGCTCAGGTGTGAGTGCCAGTATCCCAAAGTTACACTTTTCTGAGAACAAAGCCACCTGCAGGGGGTTGCGGACAGGGATTGTGGGCTCCCCACCTCTGTAGCCCTGCCACCTCAGGGAAGCCCAGCAAGGCCTACAGGGCTGCCTTGCCCCTTCTGCGTATCCAGGTCTGGGGCAAAGGCCTTCACACAGGTTCTAGGGTGTGTCCCTCTGGAGGCCCCTGGTTCTCCTGCTTCTGCCTTAGGGATTTGGGGTTCCGGCTAGAATTGCCGGTCACCGGCTTTGCTGGCCAGAGCCGGGCGGGCATTGCAGGGTCGACCCCTGTGCTTTGTCTTCCTGGGACGTGTGGACAGGTTCAGGATCCCTGGGGTGGGCTCTTGTCCTGTGTTCCAGCCTGCTCCGGTCTCCTTCCTGACCTCGCTTTGCAGCGGGGGCGGGGCTCCGCTCACACGCGCCACGCCCTCCGCCCCCACCCCTCCCAGGCAGGGGCGGGGCCTCTGCCCGCGCTGACCCCGCCCCCGGCTGGTCTCCTGGCAGGGATGTTGGAGTATGAGCCGGCCAAGCGGTTCTCCATACAGCAGATCCGGCAGCACAGGTGAGTCCCTGGCCCGGCTGGGTGCTGGAGGGGGAGTGCGGGGTGCAGGGGTCTTGCCGGCTCAGTCTCTCCTGTTGGCCCCACCCTTCTCCATCTCTGCACGCCATGTAGTTCTCTGTGGGAATTGAGGGTGGGCCTGTGTGGGGAGCCAGCCTGGACGCCCTGATGCCCCGTTCCCACAGCTGGTTCCGGAAGAAGCACCCGCCGGCCGAGCAGCCGGTGCCCATCCCGCCCAGCGCGGACTGCAAGGACCGGTGGCGGGGCATGACAGTGGTGCCCTACCTGGAGGACCTGCACAGCTGTGCCGACGACGTGGATGACGAGCTCTTCGACATTGAGGACGACGTCATCTACACTCAGGATTTCACAGTGCCCGGTGAGCCCCGGTCGGGGGGCTCCGCCCTAGGGTCCGGTGGCCCTCTCGGTGTTGGTGCCCTGCTGATGCCTGGCCTTCTTCCCCAGGTGGCGAGGAGGCGTCTGAGGCAGGGATTAGAGAGAGAGGCCCACGGGAGAGCCCGTGCTCAGAACTTTGTGGAGAGGAAGCTGAGGCCAGGGCCTTGGAGGAGCTCCAGGCAGAGCCCAGGCCCTAGTGTAGCACCGCCCCGCCCGCACCCTGTGCACCGTGGGCTCTCGCTGACCCTGCCCAGGGTCTGAGGGAGGCCGGGCCACTGCCCCGCCACTATGTCCATGGTTCTGTGCTGCCCCGGGGCTGATTCCACTGGCTCTGCATAAAGGTCTTCCTGCCTTGCGTGTGCGGTCCTGCTTGCCTTCTTCTGGCTCGTCAGCCAGGGCTTAGGTGTTTCCTAAGAAACATAGAAAGAGCCTATGTGCAGGGTGGCCTGTGGGCACGGACCCACCCTCCCAGGACATGTCAGGCCTCTGGTGCCCGTGGTGGCTGGCTGTAGCCATTTCCCACTGGGGTCCTGGGGTCAGGTCAGAGACCCTGGGAACCTTGGCCACAGCCCAGTCCCAAGTCAGGCCTCCTGGATCTCTGTCCCTGGCAGGATAGGAAAAAGGTGTTCTCTTTTGGGAGGCACTGGGGCTCTTGGACAGGTGTCTGGCTGGCTGAGTGTGGACCCTGCCAGCCCCCCCCCCCCAAAGCCCTGCTGGGCACTTACCACACGCCGTCCCTTCAGGCCTAAGCCTAGAGGCCTGGGCTACTTTTTCTGGGTGTGGAATGATTGTCCAAGAGCAGTTCTCTGGGCCCAAGCTAGACCCCTATCCCAGAAATGTCCCTACTCCAGACGGGGGACAAGCCTGCACCGAGATCAGGCAGCTTAGCTGCCTCTTGCCAACCTGCCTTAGGCCAATGTCAGGCTGTGTTGGGGCTGCTTCTGCTCCAGTCCCGTCTCATTATCTGCTCACCAGGGTCTCCTTGGTCTGTCCCTCATCCTGCCACCCACTCTGAGGGGTGTTGTTTGGGCCAGTGCCCTTGGTTCCTTGAGGGCAAGTGGAGCAGATTCCTTGCCTGCCGGCCATCCCCAGCTGTGATTGCTGTGCTGGAGGCTGAGCCCTGGTGGTCTGAGCAGCGTTACGGTATTCAGCACCCTGGCAGCCCCCTCCCCCATTAGAGCAGGCTCCTGACACCAGCCCACCCCGCCATGCTCTGAGTTCTGACCTGAGTTGCTCCCTGTACACATGCCTAGGGGGCTTCCGGCAAGGTCCAGAGGCCAAGTCAGGCCCCAGATGCCACTGGTGGAAATGCATTCCCATGTGAGGATCAGACGAGCTTGGGGCAGCTGTGGTGGTTTCCTGGTATCCACGGGAGGAGGGTGCGCTGTGGTCAGCGTGGGCTCCTGTGCCCCTCCCTCCCCCACCACTCAGCGGGCACGCAGCAGGGCCCCAGGACCCAGTGAGGGCTGGCAGGCCACGCGAGAAGGCATGGGGTATGGGAGGTGCCCGAGCCTGCTTCTGTGTTCTTTCGTGCCCGGCATGGAGAGCCGAGGTGGGCTGTTTCAAGAGAGACATCGAGTCTGGACGCCTGGCCTGAGTACAGCCCCTCGTGTTCCACAGGGTCCAGTGGGCTCTGGCCTTCACCCAGGTGAGAGAGCTGAGGCTTGGGCCCCAGGCCTCTGGTCCTCCACCACATTCCCACTCACCTGAGTGCGGAGCCCCGCTCACAGCTGAATGGGCAGGTGAGAGTGGGCTGGGCCTGACTCTGGCTGGTTGGTTCGAAGGCCCATCCTCCCACTCCCTGGATGAGGCCCTGTGGCAGGACCGGGCAGGTCAGATGGGACAGATGGGGGGGTGCCTGGGTCTGGGCAGGAATGATGCAGAGCACATGTGCTTTGGAATCCCCAGTCAGCACACTCTTGCCCTCTCCCCTTGAAGGTCAGGTCCTGGAGGAGGAGGCTGGGCGGAGCGCACAGAACCGGGTCCTTCCCAAGGCTGTGTGCGTGAATGGCACCGACACCACCCAGCTGAACACCAGGTCGAGGGCAGAGCGCCGGGCCAGCGCTGCCTCCAACCCTGCCCGCAAGGCCTGCTCGGCCAGCAGCAAGATCCGCCGGCTGTCGGCCTGCAAACAGCAGTGAGGGTGGCTGCCCGCAGGTAGGATGGGGCCAGGACCAGAGGGGTGGGGGAGCAGATCGTGGACACTACCATCGTGGTTTGTGTCACTGTCCCTGGGGTCTGGGTTGGAGTTGAAGGAAGTCACTTTCTACAGAACACTGACTGGCTACTTGGTGTGGGGCGGGAGCTTGGTATGTGTGTGTCTCAGAGGAGGGCCCCTCAAGCTGACGGACCTGTTTTGCAGACCCAAGGGGCTTGCCTCCTGTCCAGCCTAGGCTGCTCCTGGCATTGGAGGAGTTAGGGGGGTTGGGGGGGGGTGCAGGGGGCTGTGCTCTGACTGAGGCTGTCATCTCCTCTCCCTGCTCCCTCCTCCCAGCCATGACCCACCCAGTCCACAAAGGGCGTTTTGGGTGGGCCTCACAGGTGCTTGGGTCCCCATTGCCGCTTAGGATATGAGCAGTGGGGTGGGGGCCTGAGGCTCCAGCCCCTGTCCATCCATGCCCCCTCTCCCCAGGAGCTGCCCCTCAAATGGCTCCCACAGAACTTACCTGCCAGTATCAGAACCAGTCAGGTGGGGTAGAAGCTCTTTGCAGGGAGGCCTGGTTCTGTGGCACAAGGTTCCCTGTTTAATCCCACCAGGCGACCAGAGATTCCTGGAGTGGCCCCTTGAGGCAGTGCAGCTCTCCCTGGCCAGTGGAGGTGTCTGACAGCACTGCGTGACTAGGCCTCCGTTTCCCCACCCTCTGGAGGGATCCAGGGAGAGCGTGCTATCTGTGACACAGGACCTTGCTTGGCCCAGAAGTGACCCACCTGTGTCCTGGTCTCAGTCCGTCTCCAGGAGCCCCGGCCAGGTCCTGCTCAGTCTTCCCGTCGACGGCTGGCCTGCTGCCCACCACCCAGGAAGGCTGCCACAGTGCCCTCCGTGCTGACTGCTCCTCTGGAAGCCAGAGGGTCCTAGAGGGCTGTGGCTGGGGGACAGCAGGGACTGGGATCTGGCCCTCCCTTGGTGGCCAGTGGACACGACCTCCTGCTGACTGCAATCCTGTGCTGAGCTCCTTCCCCCAGCTAGGGGAGGAGGGAGAGGGCCCGATGTGGCCCCATGCCAGCCTTCGCCATGCACTTTACGTTGAGACTACTGGTTCTCATCCGCCCCAACTCCTCTTTTTACTCTGCCACTGGTTAGCACCTCCCACACCTGGTGATGTGTTCATATCAACCACAGCCGCAGCGGGATGGGCATGACGTGCAGGCCTGCCAACCCAGATGCATGCCCATGCCCAAGGGAACCAGGCGGCCTCCTTGTGTTTGTTGTTTGGTTGGTTCCTTTTTATTTTTATTTTTTAAACAAAAAATAAAACAGGTGGATTTGAGCTGTGGTTGTGAGGGATGTTTGGGAATTGTGGGTGGCAGCATGCTGTCAGGGGATCTGAGCCTGAGCCTGAGCCTGGGGCCCTTTGTGGGTCCCACAGTGGAGGGGCTGGCCAGGTACCTGCTGGAGACCAGGGCCTCCTAGGCATATTTGCTTCTAGCCATGCTGGATCTCTCTGCTCTCAGCGGGAGCCCGGCCTCCCCAAAGCTCCATAGGCCCCTCTGCTCAGCCCAGGGCCCACGGCTTCACAGCATGGTGGTTAGGGGGTGCCTCATTCCCTTCTCCCCAAGACGTATGCGCTCTCAGGTCCCCAGAAACAATCCAGAGCAAGCAAGAGTATGCAGTAAATATTTATAATCAACCAGAAAACAAAACACAAACTCCATCACTGGATGGTACACAGACTGCAGGAAGCTTTGGAGGGAGGGGAGGGGCGGGGCAGGGCGACTCGGCCGCTGGCGAGGGCTGCCCCATCTTTTGGCAATAAATAAAGCTTGGGAAACTTGAAACCTTGACCATTGGGTTTTATGTCTTAAACACTGGTGAGTTCTGGCGGCTCTTTGGGCGGAGTGGTTCCAGGGCGTGCGGCCCGCTCAACATGCGGAGGGCGGGTGTGGAGTGCAGACACCGGGAAGGAGCGAGGTGGGAAGCGTGTGCAGGGCGGGAGTGAGGGGGGTGGGGGGCGGCAGCGGTTATTGCTTGGGGGAGGCAGGGGTGCGGACTGCCGCGAGCACTTGCCGCGGTGAGGTAAACGGCTTCGAAGGGTTGGTGGCCGCGGCCTTGAGCTAACCTCCCAGCCAGGGACCGCGCTCTTGGTAGAGCTTCGGCATCCTGCAGTCCCTGCGCATGTGTCTTGGCGCGAATTGCGGTGCGTGCGCATCGAGCGAATCTCGAGGTTTCATTGGTCTCTAGAAGAGGCACTGTGCGCATGCGTGTTGCGCAGTCGGCCTGTATCACCCCCGTCTGGATGCAAGCCCCGCGCATGCGCTTTCCGTAGCTATGCGCCAGAGACGCGACGCGGTGTGCTTAGCAACCCCCATCAACACCCCGAGGCCACAGTCTGGGGCCAAGGGAAGTTGAGTGTAGCCCTCGGGACCCCAAGGTGAGAATCCACTACACTCCCTCTAGTCGACTCTACCTACGAAGTGCCTGGAGGGGACTGTGCGTGCGCACGTTGGGGCGCCTGGGGAACCATGCTCGTGTTCCAGGCCCGTGATCCCAGCACAGGCTCGCCGGGGCGTCGCACCCCAGGTATGTCTGGCGCCGGGGCCCCGCCGGTGCCAAATAAGCTGACAAGGTGGGCACGGGGCGCAGGCTTAGACTGGGCTGTGGTCAGGGGACGTGGGTGCGGCCGTGGCCAATGCAGGGGCCACGGCGACTGGCTGGGCCAGCCGCTGTGGGAAGAGCCTGTCGTCGAGGCTGGCCGCCAGCTTGTCCAGCAGCGCACCCGGGGTCCCAGTGCACAGGCCGGACCCCGGGCATCCACCACCGGGCTCCTCCTCGATGACGGGGATGGAGGATGTGGCCGGGTCATCGCCCGCCCTGCCGTCAGGCGGGCAGTCGACACTGTCTCCGCGGCGCAGGGGTGCGCGCGCGGGGCGGGGGGCACCAGATTGGGCCGTGGATGGGGTGGGGGGCGCAGCGCGTGCTCCAGGGTCGCTGTGCTGCCGGCCCCCGCTGCTGCCACTGCTTGCGTGCGTGGGGGTGGGGGTGCGGGTGTGCGCGCACCCTATGGCGCGCTGTGGCAGACGGGGCGTCGTCGAAGTGCGGGTCGTGGCGTAGAAACTCGTGGAACAGTGCGTCTGTCTTCTCATCGATGCTGTAGTCGCGGCGCGGGGCGCGGCGAGGCCAGGCGCGTGGGCTGCGGGGACGAACGGGTGTCTCTGGCGCGGGGCTCTCGAAACTGCAGCCCACGGTGGCCTCGCTGCCCACACTTGTAAAGGAGGAGCGCTTCTCGGGCCCGCTGGGGGGCCCATCATCCCCCGCGCCGCGGCCTTCGATGCTGGCATAGCCGCTGTCCATCTGCAGCAGCTTGCGTGGTCCGCCCGTCTCTCCATCCGCCGGCCGCGGCATGGGTGTGGACGGCGGCGAGGGCGGTGGAAAGGCGGGTGCGGCGCCCCCGGAGCCCGAGCCCGAGCTGTCGCCACTGCGCACCGAGTCACGGTCGTTGCCGCTGCTGCTGTGGTCTGAGGAGGCAGCCGCGTGCAGCTCGAGCGAGGCGCGCAAACTCCAGATATCGCGGTAGATGGTCGGGGCCTGCTCGAGCCCCACGTCTCGCTCTCCATCTGAGTCTTGTAGCTGTTCAGGCCCCGCGATGCCGCGCTCTAGGGGGGACTCAGGGCTCGCTCCTCCTGTGGCGCCTACGTCCTCAGCTGCCTCTATCCTGCAAACCAGGCCGCAGTCAGGAGGCTGCATTGGGCCCCCTCCCCCGTCCCCTCTCCTGACCACCCTGCTTCTCGGTCCAGGAGGGTGGGCACGGGTGAGAACCCTCCAGGCTTGGCCGGGCCGTGGAAGATGGTATTTCTGAGTGCTGCCTGTCCACTTTGGCCTGGATGCTCTTGGGTTAACCCGGAGCTGTCCTGGTGCCTGCCAGTTCAACCAGGGCCTTATGGGATGAGAGATGGGAGGGAAGTTCAAGAGGGAGGGGGTATATGTATGATACTAATATCTATGGCTGACTCATGCCAATGTATGGCAGAAACCAACACGAAATTGTAAAGCGATTATCCTTCAATTAAAAATAAAATGTTAAAAGAAAATGTGACCAGGGCATCCGCTGGCAGTGCAGGGGTTTGGCCCCTCGCCCTGAAAGAGTTAAGGCTCTTCTCAGGAGATGCCTTCTTACTAAGAACTTCATGTACCCAGGGGTTTCTGGGGTTGGATTGGACCAAGTGGGGTCTAGCTGAGCCCGGACACCTGGGTTACCCCCCTGGGGGGCCGCCTCAGCTCCCCCACCACAGATTGACTGGGACCCAGGAGGAAGATAACACATAGAAAGTGTTGATCTCCCCCACCAGGAAGCGCCCAGGACAAGGAAGCCTGCCCTGCTCCTTGGGTCCAGTTGTCCATCCTGCTGACAGGGGCCCAGAGTTTCCTGAGAGTTGCCCTTGGGCTGGGGGAGAGGGCGGCACCCCCAGAAGTGGTCACAACAGTTTCTGAGTAGCAGCTGTCCAGCCCCAGGAGCACCAGCAAGTGGGAGGTACCCTGGGTCCACAGCAGAGACCTTCACGCCCTAGGCTTCAGCAGGAAGCAGTGGGCCCCAGCCATCCCTCTACCCTTACCCATTCTCCCCTGATTCCCTTCTCTGGTCCGTGCTGGAGAGATGGCTCCAGCGAGGCAGCCTCCAGGAGACTATGGAGCCAGAGGGACTTGACCGCCCATCCTCTGGGCCACCTATGGGGGATGGGATGGGGCAGGGGCCCACAGGTCCACCCCAGCACCTCTATCTACTGAAAAATACCTGCCGAGACTGGGGGATGGGCTGGCGGGGCTGGCCAGAAAGGGGCGGGGGCTTGGGAAGACCATGGTGTCGCCCGTGCTGGCAATGTACTGGATGAAGTCCACGTGGGGGGCATCCCCTTCCTCCTGCTCCATGCTCTCACTGGCTGCCCGCTGCCGCTGGAAGTGGTGTCGCTTGGGGGAGCCTGTGCAAAGGAAAACCGACCACCTGCCTAAGCCCCTCCCTGCACCAGGCCCACTGCCCACATCTGAGCCAGGCTAGCAGACACCAGCCTGGGCCAGGTGAGTGTCTATCCCACCCCGTGGTGCAGCTGGGAAACCAAGGCGCCGAGGGCGGGAAGGCCAGGACCAAGAGCCCAGCGGCCAGGGCGGGCATGAGTGGAGGTGCCAAGGAAGCAGGCAGGTGTGGCCAGAGCAAGGACTTGTCCTGGACATCAGGTAACAGACACGGCCTGGCTGAAGGCCGAAGGTAGGGCCAAGTAAGGGACAGGGGAGGGAGAGAGGTGACGCTCTCTCCTGCCAGATCCAGATCCTGCCCTGCTGGTGGGCCAGGGGGACCTGGTGGTAGAGCCTCAGGGGTGGGGATGGTAGTAACCCAGCAGACAGGTTCTGCGTGCTTCCTGCTTGCATTTGCCTATAATCACCTCTGGAATTACAGGCTCCACCTAGGCTCCCAGTGGGGCAGCAGGACAAGCCCTCCCCTCCCCTTCCTGGCCAGGAGCACTCAACCAGAAATCAGCCCTCCTTCGCCCCATGGGCGCCGGAGCCTGGCTCCAACAAGGGTACTCATGCTGTCCCTGGTCCCCTCACCCTGCCTCTCCTGGCACTGGGACCCGCCACCTCCACCACAGGGCAGTAGGTGCCCTAGCAGCCTGGCCCTGCTGAGCTCCAGTGAGCAGCATTGGTCGCAGGAGTTGGTGCCACACCCCCCACCCCCCACCCCCACCTGCATGGCCCTTGGGTTGAGGTTTGGAAGCCCTGTATCCAGAGATCCATGAGCAAGGGTCTGCAGCATCAAAGGCCCACCACCTGTGGTTGTAAATAAAGTTTTACTGGCACACAGCCATACTATTGTACATGTCATCTAGGTGTGCTCTCACTAGCAGAGCAAACTAACTACAGTGCCAGAAACATGCTGTACGAGGCCTCTTGGGAGAAGCTCACTGTTGTCTGCTCTAGCTGGACAAGCCCTGGCTTTACTGGGGCACTGTGTGCAGCCCCAGGTCATCCTCCTGACCAGCTTGTGGGCCAGACACCCACTGGTGAGCAGATGATGCTGGCCAGTCTGGGATGGGGACTGGGGACCACCCCCACCCCCAACCACGGTGCAGAGCCACCTGCTGCTCCACATCCCCCTGGGCCTCACTTCCCACCAGGGGCTGCAGCTCACCTCTTGTGTCCAGACTGGACGCTCGCTGGCTGGGCTCCAGCTTCCATTTCTTGACTTTGAAGTAGGGGCTGGCCCCGTCCAGGCTAGCATGGCGCCTCAGGCGGGTGAAGAACTGCAGGACGGGGCCTGCCCCAGAGCCTGGGCCCGCCTCCCCAGGCCCTGCCGCGGCCCCCTGCGCACCAGGCTTGGCACTACTGGCCCCAGTGTCCAGCTGTGAGAGAAGAGAGATGCTCTGAGACCCGCTGACCCCTCCCTGCTGCCCGAGTGCCCACCTCGCTTGGGCCACTTGTCACTCACTTGGAGTGCAGAGGAAGAGCAGAGAGCTGGGGCTGGGTGGGGGCCACACTAAACCAGGGGGCTGGGCCTCCCCCCACCCCCAGACCCTGCCTGAGAGGCTCCCCAGGCACAGGCCAGCTCTGTCCTGCCCATCCCAGAACAAGACAGGGTAGGGGATGTCCTGTCCCACAGCCTGGGATGGTCCTGACCATGCCCTCTCCAGCTGCTGGACAACCCTGGAAGAGGTGAGCCAGGTGCACACCAGTGCCCCATGTATAACCTGCCTGTCTTCCTCCTGGGGCAGGGACCAGGTAGAGGCCCATAGGCTGACCCATGCTGGAGGAGGGCAGAGGATGTGGTGGGGGCCTCACCGAGCTGCCTTCCCCGGAGTCACTGGAGGCCGAGGGGCTGATCCCGAAGTTGGCAGGGCCCACGGCCGAGTTGTAGGGGTCACCTGGCAGGGCGGAGCTGGGGCCCACGGAGCGGCCAGTGAGGGCCTTCCCCGGGGGCTGTGGGACAGAGCCGGGGGAGGGAGGAGGAAGCAGTGACAGGTCAAAGAGCATGGGTGGGTGAGGGGGGCGTGCTGGACCCCCACCCACTGGACCTGGCCAGGCCCCACTTCCCACCCTGAGGTGAGGGGCACAGCTGGGGGAGGGTGTGGGTGGGCAAGGTGGTGCCTGCTGGGTGGATGTGGGGTTAGGGTCCCACTCCCGAGCTCCGGGCCACCTGACACCTGACTCACCTGGAATATGGCAAGGCTGGCCTTGGGGGCAACCGTGGGGTGTGGTGTGGCAGTTGCACTGGCCTCGCCTGAGTCACACTCGTGAATGGTGACGATCTTGAGGGGTGGCAGGTGCAGGTGGGTGAGGCGGGCATTCTTCAGGTGGTGGAAGTCCCCCTCCGTCAGGGTGTACCTGCGCCCAGTGCACCTGCCCGTCACCTCGGGCAAGCCAGGCCCCCCACACACACCCCAGTGCCCTCTCCAGCCCCACTGTCACTCTGCCCGCCAGGTGCTGGGGAGGGTGGGGGCGGCAAGGCGAGTTCCCAGGTTAGCTGCTGCACTAGACCTCCTTACCGGCGGCCCTTGTCCTGCGCCTTCCGACTCTGCTCAAACAGGGCTGCTTCATTGAAGGACACCCGGCGGCCGGTGGAGCTGGTGGACAAGAAGCGCTGGGTCTCGCTGTCCTGACCCTCCGGATCCTCCCCCCTGAACTCGGGGTCTGCGAGGAGAGCCAAGAGAGGGTGGGCCACGAGTGGGCCGGCAGGCGGCTAGGGAGGGGAGCGGTTGGGAAGGGAGCACGGAGGGCCCAGCTAACCACCAGGGGCAGGGCGGGGTGGGAGGGTGGACGGGCACTCGCTCATCCGCTCACACACTCACTCACGCAGCACGCGCCTGTGAGCACCTACGCGTGGGCTTAAGGAAACAGAGATGAGTCGGAATCGAGCCGCGCCCAGTCTGGTGGGGGAGACAGACAGACACAGATGGTCAGGCGGCCCAAGGGGGGCGGCCGCGGGGTGGCCAGGTGGGGGCAGACAGGCTGGGACAGGGCCTGGCAGGGTGCCTCACCTTGGACAGGGTGGGCACCGTTGTCCAGGTAGGTGGTGGTGGTCTTCTCTGCTTCCTCTGGGGCTCTGGGGAAGCACAGCAAGAGAGCACAGTGGGCCTGAGGACCCAGACTGGCTGCCCTCCCTGGGGGCCCAGCAGGGCTCCTGTTCACAGGTAGCATCCCGAGCTCACAGGAGCCTGGGCACTGTCCTTTAGAAGTATGCTTGCGTGCCTTAGTATGCCTGCACCTGCTCTTAGCGGGGCTCTCACGCTGACCTGTCCCAGTTCCCCTGGAGGGGGGAGGGGACTGCGCACCTGTGCTCCTGCATCCCCCCTCCCGCCTTCCTTCCCGGGAGCAGGAGCAGGGGCCCACACAGGGCGGTGACTCACAGAGTGGTGGTGGTGGGGGAGCCCCGAGGCAGCCCCCACCGGCTCGGATCAGACCTCCAAGTCCCCATCTTTGAAAAAGAGGCGCGTGCGTATCAACGGCCAGCTTCCCCAGCCGGTGGGGCCGGCCCGACAAGGTGGCGCGGGCCGGGAGCCCTACCCAGGAAAGGGGAAACTGAGACCTGAATCAGCTCACTACCGCCAGACGCCAGGGGTCCGGCCTGCCCCATCCAGGGAGCTGGAGGGGCTGCCTCGGCCCCAGGAGACGGCTTCCAAAATAGCGGGGACTCGGACCATCCGCGGGGCTGTCCAGCCAGGGGCGGGGGCGGAGGGGCCGAGCCCCGGGACCCTCGAGGTCACGACTCCAGGAGGTTCAGGACTCACTCCGCCCAGCGCTAGGGGGAGCGACAAGGCCAAAGGAGGCGCATCTGTTCCCAACCCTCAAGAATCTGGTTCCCATGGTGACTGAGCGAGAGCGAGCTGGCCGGGGGGGGGGGGGGAGGCGGGGAGGGCGGGTTGCCAGGGAGCATTGGGGAGGGGAGGGGGCGCGGGGGAGAGAGGCCTCCTACAGGGGCGGCTGAAGCCAGCCCCGGGCGGCAAGATGGCTGCTGCCGCCGCCGCCCGCCGGTGCCCGGCCGCACGCGTGCCCCTGCCGCACCCCTCCCTGCCAGAGCCGGCCGGGTCCACGTCTGCCTGACGCTGGGGGCGCCGAGACAGGAAGGTCTCAGATCTCAACAGAGGGACTGCCTGGACGTTGCATCTGACCGCCCTCCCCAACGCGCCCTCCCGGTGGGAAGGACCGGTGGCCGCACTCTGGAATGTCAGGGAACGGAGTCTGGGGCAAGGATGACCAGCAGCTGTGAGTGGGCACTGCGCGCGGCCCCTGCCCACAGGAATGGAAGAGACTGTGCACAGGTCCAGCGCCCCCAATCCATCGGAGTTTTCACCCTACTGGACGGGGGGAAGGGGGGACCGAGGCCCATAGGAGGGGAGGGGCCTGGCCAAAGCCAGGTGTCCTCGACACTTCGGGTCAGAGGCTGGCCGCGGCTCCCCTGCATCCATGGGGGAGGGGGCCCCTCTATGTAGGTCGGGAAATGAGTTCAGGCTAGAGCGGGAGGTGGCAGAGGCACAGGGACGTTGACAGGAGACCAGGAAAGACAGTAGGGGGCCCAGGAGGAAGGGAGGTGGGCTTCTAGGGGGCAGGCGGGGTCGTGAGCTTAGGGCGGAGGTTGGCCACAGGCCACCCTTAAGTCCCGCGGGGCCTCAGCTCCGGATCGGTCTCGCCACTGCGCCCACCCCCGCGTCCCCAACCGGCCCCTGAGATGGGGATGGCGAGAAGTGAGATGCAGACAACCGACTTCTGGCTTGTCTCAACCTCGGGCTAAGCCAGGGGGCGGAAATGCCACGCTCTGGCCGAATCTCTCAAGGGGAAACAGGCTGGGGAGGGCGTGGGCGAGGGTCCCTATCCCGGGCGCCGAAGTCCGGGTGCAGAGCGCCGCAGGTTGGCCCCCACGCTGGCCTCGGCTCCTCCGCTCCCAGCCTCCGGCCTCGCCGCCTCGCGGGCAAGGGCCGGAGATCTCTAGCCAGAGCTAGCCGTGCGGCCTCGCCCTGCCCCCCGCCCGACCCGGTGCAACCCCAGGCCCGCGCGCGCCTACCTCAGCGCCGGGGTGCGCGGCCCATGGGCGGCGGGCAGGCGGCTGCGCGGCGCTCCCGGCTGGCTCCGGCGCCCGGTAGCCGCGGTAGCAGGATGAGAATTTATGAATGGAGAGCGCGGCGCGCGGGGGAGGTAGGCGCGAGAGGAGGGGCTGCACACGTGATCGCGTTGGCGGCTAGCCAGCTCCGACCCGCTCGGTGCCGCCCGGAGCCGCCCGGTCCCCGGCCGGCTGCCCCCACCGCGCTAGCCGCCGCGTCTCGCTTGCTTGCTCCGCGCCGGCCGCCGCCTCTCCTTCCCTTCCGGAGGGGGCGGGGGGCGGAGCCTACGCTCCCGGGCGCCCCCTCCCCACGCGGAGCCGCCCTCTCCAGAGGCAGCTGAATCTCCGTTCCAGGTTCACGGCGCATGATTCCTCGACCCTTCCCCTGGATCCCGGGGGACGGGGGAACCAAAGAGGTGTTGGTCCTGGGTCGCACGACTCCCCACAGCCCAGTGTCCTGGGGGTGCACAGACTCCCCGTCGATGGCTTTCGCAATTTGGGAGCCTGTTGGGTGCACAGCCAGGGAGCTCTGGGGCACGTGTCCATCTTTCTTCCCTTGTGTGGGCTGCACTGTCAGGGTCGCCTTGTTAAGACTAGCAGAGATAATGGAACCCAACCTATTGTGAGTGCCACCAAACAGGACTACCCTGCAGAAACTCCATGTCAGGTCAGCCCCAAAGCTGCTCTTTCTCAGACAACTATGCATCATCCTTCTAAATATTAAGGTCATCAAACTACCACCAGCCTGGCTGGGGTCCCATCCCAGTTTGCCCGGCCTCATGTTCAATACAGCTCAATGGCTCCGCTTTCTTGTGCAGTGAAAGTGGAAGGACCATTCCAACCTCAGGGCCTTTGTGCCAGCAGCTGCCAGGCCTGAATGGCCTGCTCCCTGCTTTGCTTCCTTCAGCTCTTACTCTCACCCCATGTTCCCATGCCCTGCTACACTTGGCTTCTCTTCGAGTCCCTGCATGTCGTTGCCTGCTGCTTGTTCCTTTATGTTGTGTCCCTGCTCACCTCTGCCTCCCAGAGCAGAAGTTCATTTGCCATTGGGTCCCTGAGGATATCCCGGGGGGGAGCACAGTGGAGGGAACATGTGTGTTCAGTGGATGAAAGGGGGACACTGCCAAAGGAGGACAAGGGGCAGTCAGGGGGACAACTACCCAGGAAGTTGCCTGGCTCCGGGCACGTGGGAAATGCATGTGCAAAGTCCCTGAGGTCCCAGAGTGTGTGGGCTGAAAATGAACATGCCGGAGGAGCAGGGGGAAGCCAGTTTGTGGTTCCCAGGACGGGAGTGATATTGTCCCTCTTGGCTATGCGTGGACGAGGCACTGTGGTGAGGCCAGGGAAGGAGCGGTGGGGCCATCCAAGCCAGTAATGGCTGCAGTGGCGAAGCTGGGTGGAAGATTCTTGTTGACCGGTCCAGCAGAGAATTCCAGGATAACCCCGGGTTTGGGACCTGGATAACAGGTAGCCCCGTCCCCTTGGCTACTCTGGAAGGGGAATTAAAGACCAGTGCAGTAGATGGGTTTGAGGCACGGATTAGAATAGGCCTCCATTCCAGTAGGATCCAGGACTCCGAGAGGCGCATGCACAGGACGCACCCCTAAGAAATGGGAGTACAGCTTCCCTGTGTGAACATCCAACTAGGGCTGGGATGCCCAACGCATAGGAACCGACTCCCTAGGAGGCCTTAACAACGCTGGCCTAGAGGGTCTGGCGGGGCCTCGGCCCCAGGTCTCAGGCATCCCTGGTGTGGGAGCCTCTTTGGACACAGCACCTGCGCAGCCACGGGCCCAGGTGTAACATCTCTCCCCTGCGTTCTACATCCGTCCGCTCCTCAGCCAAGGCCCTTCCCGAAGTAGGTCCTAGCCCTGCGGAGGCCGGCTTCGCGTTTTCCTGGAGCCCAAGGTGGGGGCTGGGGCCCAACCCCTGGAGATGACCTGCCGGAGCGCGGGGGCGGAGCGGTGACGTCAGCGCCGCGAGCGCCGCGAGCGAGGCGCGCGCTGGGGCCGCGGTGACGGCAGCGCGCAGCCCCGGGCGGGCCTCTGCCGGCGCCCGTTAGGGTTACAGCCAAGAGGTTCCCGCTGGACGCTTGCGGGAGCTGGACACTCTACCTGGGATGCAGTTTCTGGTTCGCCGCCTGCACCTCCCGCATTCACAGCCTGTTCTATCCGGCCCCCGCCCCTTTGTTACTTTTATGTATTTGTTACCTCCTAACGTACTGCACAACTTATAAACTATGTTGCGTGCGTGCTAAGTCTCTTCAGTCGAGTCCGACTCTTTGCAACCCTATGGACTGTAGTCCACCAGGTTCCTCTGTCCACTGGATTCTCTCGGCAAGAATACTGGGACGGGTTGCCATGCCCTCCTCCAGGGGATCTTCCCCACCCAATGATCGAACCCGCTTCTACTGCATTGGCAGGCAGGTTCTTTACCATTATTGCCACTTCGGACGCTCATATATCACGTTAATGTCTGTTAAACGTCTCCACCACCCCAAACTAGAGCAGGAATCTCGCTATTTCCCTGATGTCTCCCCAGCGCCTGACATCCAACGAGCGTCCCCCAAATCTTGAATTAAGTGTTTCCGTATCTTCTCCGCGCAGGCTTCTGGTCCTCAGGATGCAGAGCCGTGTAACCGATCTCCCCTCACGGAACCACCGGGCTAGGAGCGCTCGCCGGAAGGAAACTACAATCCCCAGCATGCGACGCGCCCAGGTGGTGCTTCGTCTTCCGCAACGCGCGCAGCGCGCTGGGAGTCGTAGTTCGCGCGTGCGCCCTCGCCAGGATCCTTCTCCCAGAAGTCCTCTCGCGTTGTCCTCCTCGCCCTCAAGGCCGCTCGCGTTTAACAGGAGTCCGCTCGCCTCCGCGTTGCCTTCCGCTGTCTGCCAGCCGTCATGCTGCCCGCCGCGTTGCTCCGCCGTCCGGGTTTGGGCCGCCTCGTATGCCAGGTCCGCGCCTACGCCGAGGCCGCCGCTGCCCAGGCCCCTGCCGCGGGTCCGGGAGAGATGTCCTTCACATTCGCTTCACCCACGCAGGTTCGGACGTCCGCGGTGCTCGGGACCCCATTCTGGACCCCTCCCCTACGTGGCCCAGGATCCGAGCCCCCAACCCTCAGGCTGGCGACTCCCACTCCAGACCCGCGCCCCTCCTCCGTATGATCCGGGATGCGAACCCCTAACCTTCAGGTCGGGGACCCCCGTTCCAGACCCTCGCCCCTCCTCCGTGTGGCCCGGGATCCGAGCCTCCAACCTTCAGGTCGGAGACCACCCCCATTCCGGACCTGTGGTCTGGGATCCGAGCCCCCAGTTCTCGGGTCGCCTGCCCTCAGCCCCTATTTCGACATGCACCTGTCTTCCCGGGATTCAGAACGTGAGCCTCTCGGCCCTTCTGCCGAATTCAGTGTCTCCTCTCCTGGCGTCTCGCTGGTGGTGCTTTAACCGTATCTGCTTCCGCTAAGGCTAGGGTGTCTGTATTTCGTTCTCAAGTAGAGGAAGGTGCTGCAGTCCTGCACCGGGATCCCTCCGAAACATTGGCCTCAGTGGAGCTGCCTGTGTCCCCGCCTCAGCTGTCAGTCCTGTTCTAGCTGTTTAACTACAGAGGACACCGACTGCTGGGCCCCGAGGAACTGGCCTTAGGTGACCCTTTCGTCACGTGTGTTCTCTAGGTGTTCTTCAACGGCGCCAACGTCCGTCAGGTGGACGTGCCCACGCAGACCGGCGCCTTCGGCATCCTTGCGGCCCATGTGCCCACATTGCAGGTCCTGCGGCCAGGCCTGGTTGTGGTCCACGCTGAGGATGGCACCACCTCCAAATACTTCGGTGAGTCGAGTGGGCACACAGAGAGTAGGGGACGCACGTCTCAGCAGACTAGTCCTGTTTTCAGCTGGCAGCTTGAGAAAGGGCACCAGGGACATAGACTGCCCCCACACCGGCAGTGGTCTAATTGTGGTTTAGGATGTAACTGCTCAGCAGTTGGGGCTGACAGGCTGGGGAAAGAGACCTAAGAGTGCTGCCTGGCAGGGGCTTTTGGAGAAGGGATCCTTGGTTCTGTAAAGGTCTTCCACAGCATGGCTCCTGTCCAGCACTGGGATTCAGCTGGGGATCACCCCAACCTTAGCTCAGCTGCTGGGCAAAGAGAGGGGTCTCTGTCTCCATGTCCAACCCCCAGGGGATGCACTTGGTGACCGCTTGTCCACTTGTGTGCTGGGGCTTTTCTACCCTGGAGCCAGGTTGTAGGGTCAGCCTCCCAGCCTCACAGGGGCTGTGGGGCTGACTCTCAAGCTCCCTTTTCCTGCAGTGAGTAGCGGCTCTGTCACAGTAAATGCTGACTCCTCCGTGCAGTTACTGGCTGAGGAAGCCGTCACCTTGGACATGCTGGATCTGGGGGTGAGTGTCCCGGGGGAAGCTGAGGTTTGGTGGGAACAGGTGCCGGGCTGGGGTCCCTGCTCAGCCCTCACCCACCCCCACCCCCTGCAGGCAGCGAAAGCGAACCTGGAGAAGGCACAGTCGGAGCTGTTGGGGGCAGCAGACGAGGCCACACGGGCTGAGATCCAAATCCGCATCGAGGCCAATGAGGCCTTGGTGAAGGCTCTGGAGTAGGCGGTGCCTGCCTCACACTGGTCCAGCCAGGAGACTGGGCTGGAGCTGGGCAAGCGTGGCCTAGCATGAAGACCCAGCTCCCCATGGGTGCAGGCTGAAAGGGAGCGGGCCTGCGGGGAGCTGTCCTGTTAATCAGCCACTAGGGGGCAGCACAGTGCCAGTTTCTGGCCAGAGTGCCCCTTGGGGCCCTGCCCCTTTATGCTAAATAAACCCAGGGAAAGAGCCAGCTCTGGCAGGTCGGGTGGCTGGGGGCAAGCTAGGACACTTGCCCTGCCCGTAGGGAATGGTGTCCCCCTGGGGGGGGGGGGTCTCCTGCCATCTGCACCACCACTCTGCCCCTGCAGTGTCTGCTGCAGAGATCGCTGCTCCTAGCCACCGCCAGCAGACAGCCTGCCCCATGCCCAGCCCATATTAAAGACCTGGGATCCAACTTGTGTACGCTGATTTTATCCTGCTTGGTGGTGGGCCCCGGATCCAGTCCAGCGTCTCGCTGGCTTCCTGTGTCTGCCCACTAGGGTGGGGCGCTGAACGCCAGCCTCAGCTTTCCTGGGGCCACAAGCTGTGTCCTGAAACGTCCTGAGTGTCTGCAGTAAGCTGGGGGAGGTGGGGACACTGCTAGTAAAACCAGGCTGGGTTCTGGCCTTCACCCCGAGAGGGTGGGGACAGGCAAAGGTCACCAAGCTGGGGCTGGGGATGGTGGGCAGGGGTGTGGTTTGCCACTTGTGGGCTGGGCCTGGGCTGCCCAGCGGACAGCAGGGCTCCACCAGGTTCCAGACTGTGACGTGTGCCCTGCGGGTGCCCCGCCCTAGCTACACTGGGAAGGGGCCGGCTCTGCCTGCTCCCACGGAGGCCCCGCCCTGTGTTCGCCTGGCCTGTGGGTGGCCCCAGCTGGCTGGGCGCCCAGTCCCTGGTGGTGTTGGCACCTCCATGGCACCCCGGCCCCTGGAATGGCCCCAGATGGGTGGGGTGGCTGGGTGGGGGCAGTCCTGGCACCTGGAAGCTTCAGTGCTGTCCCACCTCCTTTAGCCAGTCACTCCTTTTTTTGCAACCAAGGGGTGTCCCTGGACCTGGCTTCAGGTGGCTGGCGGGAGTCACCTTGCCCCCTACCTGGCCCTGGGTCTGAGCAGAGCTGGCAGGGGATTCCAGGGGAGTGAGTGTGTAGGAGAGCTCGGGCCTCCCTGTGTGTCACTGGCAGCCAGAAGGTGACAGAGAGGCCACTCCAGGGCTCTTCATGGGTACGGGTAGGCTGTGCGGTCTTGTGTCATGGTCCCGTGCGAGTGACTGTCCCACGGCTACTTCTGAGGCCTGATGTCCCAGGATATGCCTTGCCAGCTTGCAGCTCTGGAGAGGGTGTTTGTCCAGGCTTGATCCTTCTGGGCAGGGGAAGCCCAAGCGGCCGGCCCCCACTTGCCCAGGAACCCCCAGCTCAGATAAGGCTGGAACAGCTGTGGGGGCTCAGGTGCAGCCCCACCCCACCCCCAACCCCCTGCTTAGGGCACAGGTCCTCCAGTTCCTGGCCAGTTCCTTATCTGGTCTATAAATAAGAGTGAGGACACGGCAGGAGGGCTGCAGAAGGAGACCATCGCCGACCACTGAAGCAGTGAGCGGCCCTGACACCAGGGAACCTGCCTCCAGCCCCTCACCCTGAGGCCATAGCCTGGGACTGGGACATAGCCGGGCCCCACAGCGCAGAGCAGGCCACCTGAGGGATGGGCAAGGCTTGGAGCCTAGCCTGGGGACCCCTGTGCTGATAGACTGCAGAGACGGCCAGCACAGGCCAGGTCCTGTCCTGGGGTCAGGGCACCCGGGGTGGGAGTGGTCACAGGGCCAGGAACCAGGGACCATGACCCCCTACTGAGAGCGCAGGCTAGATGGTGCCCAAGGGCTCATCTCCTTCCCAGGAAGTGATGCCCTCATCCCTGGAGTGTGCTCGCAACCGGGGACCAGCAGCCAGATGAGAGGGGTCTTCTGAGAAGGAGAGCCTGAAGCAGGCTGATCTGGCATGTTTATCAACTTGGACTTGCAAAGCCTGGCAGGGGCTGGTCCCCTCCTGTGTGTGTGACCCTCAGGGGGCCCACTCCAGGACCAGCCCACTCCCCTGTAGGCAGAGGAACCCAGCCAGGTGAGATTGGAGACCCACCTGAGGTCTCCACAACACCCCCACCCAGTGGCACCTGCTCACTTGAGGATTCTACCTGGCCTGCCTGCCCTGGAGCCCTACTGTGCTCAGATGCTCCGGCTTCAGAGCCCACGTCCCCCATGCTGTCTCCCTGCTCTCCCTGGACGCAGACCCAAGCAGGCCCACGGCCTGGTCCCACACCTGACCTTGGGGGCCTCTGAAGCCTCTTGTGCTTGGCGTGGACTTGCTCCTCCCTGGAGCTCTTCTGTCTCTTGCAAGCTCTTGTCTATCCCTCAGGCCCAGCCCTGATCCTGTGGGACTGGGAGTGTCTGGGTGTGCCTGTGACAGAGTCGGGGGCAGAGGCTGGGGAGCCTTGGGTGGGAGCAGGATGAGGACTGGCTCCATCCTAGAAAGGAGCACAGCCCTGGGAGGGGCCCCAGGGCAAGGGTGGAGGTAGAGGTGGTTGGGTCAGATAAAGGGAGGCACAGATAAGTGGATGGGGGTGGCCCGGGGTCCCCCTCCTCTGGACAGCGGGAAGGAGGACGGAGAAGGCCCTGCCCTCAGGGTCATCCTTAGAAAGCCTCCTATACGAGGCGAGCTGCAGACAAACCAATGGCTGTATGCCCTCAGTTTCATCACCTGTAAGATGGGCGGGGCAAGTACACCCACAGCCAAGGCTGGACACCAGCAGGTGAGCTAACCTAATGGGCTGATGTCGATCGCCAGCTTTAGGTGAGGGCCCTGTATCCCCAGGGTTCTGGAGAGACCTGCTGTATTTTCTCACTCCATACCACAGGTCACAAAAGTCACTGCCCTCCAGAGTCACAAAGCCCAGCAGGTAGTGACGGATGTACAGGGCAGGCCTGGAGCTGGTGAATCGCTCCATAAATACTCTCTGAGGTCACCGTTAAGGGATGCAGGAGGCCAGGGCAGCTGGCTGGGGCACCCCCACTGCAGGCAGGTGACTCGGGCCTGTTTTCCTGGACGCAGGCTGCTGACTCAGGCCCCCCTTTCCCGTTCGCCAATGCAGGCGCCCCCCGGCGGAAGCACCAGGCCTGGGGTAGCAGGAAAGGGGCGGGGCAGCAAATCCAGCCGTGCACCCCAAAACCCTTTGGCCGGGGCCGGAGTGCGGGTGCCCTCAGTCGTCAGCGCTGCCGACCGTGACCCTTGATTCGTAGCATTCAAGGAGGGTTACACCCCTCCCCATTTAAAAGGGCGAAGCTTAGGGGGCGGGTGGCCCAGGCTGGACGGTGCCCCAGGGCCCTGGCGACAGGCAGGGGCGGGGGCCGGCCTGCGTCACCGCCCGCCCGGGCCCCCGCCCCCTGGCCGCCTAAACTCCACCCCGAGGGAAGGCGGTGCGGATAAAGGCTCGGGGGCCGCCCGCTCAGCCCCAGACCGGCTCCACCACCGCGTACTCGTCCTGGACGTACACTCAGGACAGTTGGGACCTCGGACGGGTCGCTCCCGGTGAGTGGGGGCGGGACCTCGCTGGCTGAAGAAGCGGGTTCTCATTCTAGGCTCTTAAGGGTGCCCTAGTTTTCTTTGTTCTTTGAGCAGCCAGAGTTCAAAGTGTCTCCAACCCTGGGGAGCCCCTTGGGACGTGGAATGGGAAGGACTCGGCGCTGCCGGCAGAGCCCAGTCTGGACCTCTGCCCCCGCCCCGCCTCCCCGGGCACTCCCACTCCCCGCGAGTGACCTTGAGTTAGTTTCCGTTCTGGCCTCTGTTTCCTCGACTCTGTGGCCCCAGTCTACTGACGCAGAGGCTTCACGCTCTTAAGCTCCTTTAACTCCAGCAGTCTCGTCTGACTGCCCCCTACCCTGGGCTGCATCGGCGCCCTCTGCCCGGGTCTCTGGGCAGAGCTCCCGGGCGGGGCCGGCAGAGGGCGCGCCAGCGCTGCTGACTCACCGCAGCCCCGAGCGGCGCGCGCGGGCGCAGCCGGGGACGCCGCGTCACGTCACGGCTCGGGCGGGCGCGACTCGAGAAGCGGGCCCGGCCCGCGGGACGGGGGTGGGACGCGAGGTAGCACAGGCGCGGGAGGGGCCGTCCGGCAACGGCCACGTCAGCGGGGTGCAGCCCCGCCCGCAGCTCCACCCCTTGCAGGGGCTTCACGCTTCTTGGGAAAGGGGGCGCCGCAGGCCGACCCTCCCGCGAGTCCTTCAGCTGGGACCCAGCCACGAGGCGCGGGGATCGCGTCCCGCTTCCGCTTGCAGCGGTTTCCCGGACGGGCGCGGGGGGAGGCCCCGGCTTCCTACTCTTCCAGCTTAGTTCCGCCGCCTTATCCACGGCAATGCACCCCAACCTGGGGTCTCGGGCCCGGAGCGCCCCGCCGCCCGCCCTTTGTTGCTGGTCCCGGCCTTATGAATGGCTGCGGCGGGGCGGGGGCGGGGCCGGAGCGGCTCCGGCCCCGCCCCCGCCGCACTACGCTTGGCCACCGGGTCGGGGGCGGGGCGAGGGGGCGGGCCCTAGCGGCCACGTGGGGCGGTGCCTCGGCGGCTCCCATTGGCCGGACCACGCTGCCGACTGGGCGTTCAGCGCACGCTGATTGGTCGGCGCGGGCCGGCGGAGTAAGTAGTGAATGGGAGGGGGCGGCGGCCCCGCCCCTCGGAACGTTGATACATTATAACTTTTTTTTCTGTTACTTTCACCCCCAGATCCTCTGGCGGCGGCGGCGGCGGCGGCTGTTGCTAAGGGAGGGGACGCGAGGGGAAGCACGGCCCGAGTAGCAGACGTCCCTGAGCGCGGCTGGGTGAGCGGCGCCCCCTCCTCTGGGACCCTTCCCCGAGCCCGCCGCCCTGGAAAAGAGTTGGGAGTGTAGTCCCCACCTAGGAAGGCGCCCCGGCGAGCCGACGCCGACCTCGGAGCTCCACTTGGATTTTTGATTCTTGATTCGCCTTCCACTCCTGGGACCTTCTCCAAAGGGACGCTCGCTGCCCCCCGCTTTCAGGGACACAGAGGAAACCAGTTTGGGATCTCTCCCCCAACCCGCCCTGCCCGGAGGCGCGGCGAGAATTGGCGGCGCCCCGCGGACCCCAGCCCCTCAGCGCGGGCCGGGGATGGAGCCGCAGCCCGGCGGCGCCCGGAGCTGCCGGCGCGGGGCCCCCGGCGGCGCCTGCGAGCTGAGCCCGACGGCCGAGACGGCGCCCATGAGCCTGGCCATCCACAGCACGACAGGCACCCGCTACGAGCTGTCGGTGCCCCCCGACGAGACGGTGGAAGGGCTGCGCAAGCGCCTGTCCCAACGCCTCAAAGTGCCCAAGGAGCGCCTGGCGCTGCTCCACAAAGACACGTAGGTACCGCGCGCCCCCAGTCCCCGCGCCGCCCCCTCGGGCCCCGGCCCCGGGGCGGGAACAAAGAGCGCGCCGCTCGGGGAAGGAAGGGGGCGGCAGACGGGGGGCGGGAGCGCGCCGCGCGCTCACGGGCGCCCTCTGCTCGGCCTTCGTGTCTCGGCCCCCTCCCCCGCCCGGGGTCGCTGCACAAAGGCGGTTGCGAGGGCGCCTCGGGTCGGGCTTAAGCGGCGTCCCCCACGGGAAGGCAGGAGTCCCGGGCGGAGTAGGGGGTCCCAGCTGCTGGGGTGGGGGGCTCTGCGGCGGCCTCCTCTGCCTGCGACCTGCCGGCTTCCGCATCTGTTCAGCGGCCCCCTCTGCGTCTGGCTGTTTCACCCCCCATTCGCGTTTCTCTGCCCCCCTTTGTTCTCGCCACCGAGCGCTCTCCTCAGTCTACCCCTCCCCCCTGCCATTTAAATCGCCTCCCGGCCGGGGAGCCCTCCCTCCGCGGGCCTCCGGGGACACGCAATGTCCATCCCCAGCGGAGGGGCCCGGTGGGGGAGGGGAGAGTGGGGGAGGGTCTCCTTTGTCTGAGCGGCGGCGGCGGCTTGCGCCTGGGAGGGAGGGAGGGAGGAGGGGAGCCCGCCCGGCAAAGCCCCGAAAGGCTAAGCGCTTGGCCCGCAGGGACAGCCCAGGCCCGGGTGGCTGAATTACAAGGGGGCGGCCCCGGGGTGGGGGGAGGGTGCCAAGGGGTGTGCTGGCCCTGGATTGTGAAAAAGTGCCTTGCTGAGGTGCAGCTGGAGTGTCCCAGTACAGAACTGGGGTTCCTTGAAATAAGGGGTCTGAACTGCCAGCATGAGACTCCCAGGGTCTGACCTCCACCCTCCACACAAACTCAGGGCCCTGGATCTGGAGACCAGGAAAGGGTGGGGGCGATGGACTGCTGTCTCTTCCACATGAGCATAGCCCTCCCCCGCGGACTCTGCTTCCGAGTCCCTGCCTTGTCTCGGCGGCAAAGCCTCACCCTCTTCCTTCCTCCCCCCCTCAGCCGGCTCAGTTCGGGGAAGCTGCAGGAGTTCGGCGTGGGGGATGGCAGCAAGCTGACGCTCGTGCCCACCGTGGAGGCGGGCCTCATGGTAAATGGCTGGGGCAGCGAGCCCCGAAGCCCCTAGTTAGCAGGCAGCCCCCTCCCCTGCGAGCACAGCCCCCAGCACTGACATGGGACCCCTTCCCTGCAGGGCTGCCCACCCACCCCACCCCACTCCTCCATCAGGGCCCACCCTCAGGGTCTCTTCTTCCTTCCTCTCTCTAGTCTCAGGCCTCCAGGCCAGAACAGTCTGTGATGCAGGCCCTGGAGAGCTTGACGGAGACCCAGGTAAGACGCGCACCAGCGCCCTCCCCACCCCTGGGGGCAACCGGCGGAGTGCCCGGCCACTCCGGAGAGCTTAGGGGTTGTTTGTGCTCCCAGGAGGCCTGTGGGAAGGGGAGGGGATGCGCCGCTCCACCTTCGTGCCAGCTTGGCCTGGTCACCCAGCTTCCTCTTCCTCCTCCCCGCCCCCCCCAGCACTCTCCACCTGACCTTGAGAGCCTTCTCTCCCACGGTGGCCGCCATGGGGGAGGGGGCCCAGCTTTCACAAGCCTGCCTGCGGGGTGACCTTGGCCCATGCTCTCACACCACTCCCACACACCGGGGCCTGCGTCCCCAGCCCCACCGGCTTTGTCGTAGAGCTCCCCCTGTCCAGACTGCAGTTTCCCCAGAGCAACCTTTTTAATATTTCTGATGGGGGGGGTGGTTCTGGGTGACATTCCTTCCGCCTTCTGTGACCCCATTGTGAGGGGTGGGGAGTCACCCTTACCCCTCCTTCCTCTGGCCTTTGTTCTCTGCCCCAAAAGGGGGAGGGGGTGGGGGCGCCCAGCCCTGGGGCCAGCACAGCCCAGACAGGATGTTAGGAAAATATTTAGTAAGCGCACGGGAGGGCGATGAGGAGGAAGGCTGGGGCTGGCCCACACAGGGTTCCCGGTTTTGTTGCAGCTTTTTTTTTTCCCCCCTCCTTTCCTCATTTTTCTGGCAGTGGGGCCCTCCTCCCAGGAGGGTGACACAGGCCTCAGCTATCCGCCTGCTGCCAGGGTGGGGGTGGCAAGTCCTCGGCCTCCCTGGCTGGGCTGGCCCCCGGCCTCAGAACCTGCTCAGCGGCTTCCCTTCCTCCTGCCCCGAGGCCCTCGCCCCCTCCCCGGCGTGCTGTGTCCTGCCCTTGCCAGCCGGCTAGCACGGGGGAGGAGGAGGGGCCCTGGGAGCTGGGTGGTCCGCCATTGGGAGGGGCAGAAGAGTCAGAGGAGAGCCGGGAGCCAGCTGGGGGGTGTGCTTTTTGGGGCAGATGTGACCTGAGCTCCCTGCTCCTGGGGGGGTGGCTCGGTGCTGTGGTTGGCAGGGGGCCCCTGGGGCGTGTTGGGTTCACATCCGCCCCAGGGTGCCTGCGTCAGGAGGGAGTTGGGGAGTCGGGGAGGCGCTGGGCGGAGTGACTGGGCTCCCAGTGCTGCTTCCCTGCCTGGCACCAAGTCATGCCTGCCCCTTCGCCCTCCCCTGGGAGGAAGTTGCAGGGTGGAGTGTGGGGGGCAGCCACTCTTATGAAGCCACCCAGGCCCTTTCTGCAAAGGGCATATCTGGGGCTGGGGAGGGCACATGCAGAAGGGGCTGCGGGGAGGGGGGAGTGCGCTCTGTCCGCCTCCTTTGCCTCCTCCCCACGGCCCCCAAGCAGAGAAGGTTACACCAGCTGCTGCCAGCAGAGAGCAGGGAGGAGGTGGTTCTGAGTCATCCTGGCCTGTGTCATTTCTCAGAAACCTCCACCCCCCCCCAATCCTGGCCCCTGGGGAGAGCACAGTGCTGGCAGGCCCCCAAAGGAGGGGTCCAGTGCAGATGGGGGGATCTTATGAGCTCCTCACCTGCTCCAAAGGGGTTGCCAGGTTGGAGGTTCACTTTTGCATGGGCTGTTTTGAGGCCTTGGGGGACTCAGGCCACAGAGTGAATGGTCAGGGCCCCCCCACTGCCGTCAGAGGCGACGCCTCCCCCTCAGCCTCAGCCCCGCCCAGGACAGATAAATATTTATCTTGAGAAAGCAAAGGTTAGGACAAGAATTTGTCCAGGAATTCCACCCACTCGCTGCCCAAGTAGCTTAGCTGGGAGGGGGCCTGAGCTTAGCCCCTGCAGTGTGCACAAGCAGAGAGAGGGTGGGGAGAGGTGTGAGCTGGGGGTTATTTGAGAGCAGAGATGCTGGCTGGGCCCCGCCCCCTCTGGCCTTGGTTTCCCCTTGAAAGAACCAAGTTGGCCAGGGTGGGCCAGGCCCCCATCTCATCTGCCTCTGTCCCCCCACAGCCCCCAGCGGCTCCCGACCTGGGCCGGGCTGGCGGAGGCGGCTTCCGGAAATACCGATTCATTTTATTTAAGCATCCGTGGCACCGACAGGGACCCCAGAGCCCACAGAGGGGCGGCGAGAGGCCCCAGGTCACACAGCGTGGGGGGCCGGGCTGGGCCGGGCTGGGGGCACTGTGGGCTGGGGCCCTAGGCTTGACGGGCCTCTCTCTGCAGGTCAGTGACTTCTTGTCAGGCCGCTCGCCGCTGACCCTGGCTCTGCGTGTGGGGGACCACATGATGTTTGTCCAGTTGCAGCTCGCAGCCCAGCATGCCCCGCTGCAGCACCGCCACGTGCTGGCTGCTGCCGCCACCGCCACCCGCGGGGACCCCAGCATGACCACCACCCCTGTGTCCTCTCCCTGCCGGCCAGTGTCCAGTGCCGCCCGCGTCCCCCCAGTGCCCACCAGCCCTGCCCCTGCATCCTCACCTGTCACAGCCGGCTCTTTCCGCTCCCATTCAGCCTCTACCACCTGCCCTGAGGTGAGTCTGGGGAAGGGTGCAGCGGGAGAACAGCAGAGCCCCAGATACGTCTTCTGTATCCAGAATCCCTGAGTTGTCCCCACAACCTGGGCTTGCGTGGTGTGGTGGGTGATCCCCTGGCCCTGAACCCCAAGGGTTACCCTGGCACCCCAAGCTCATGTGCCTTCCTCCCCCATCAGCAGATGGACTGTTCCCCCGCTGCCAGCACTGGTGCCAGCCCCACATCCCCCACTGGGGGCAGCCCCACCTCCCGCTCCCGCAAACCTGGCGCAGTCATTGAGAGCTTCGTGAACCACGCCCCGGGGGTCTTCTCAGGGACCTTCTCTGGTAGGTGTCCGAGTGTCCCCATGAGCAGTAACACACACACACTAGGGATGAGATGCTCCCTGGGGTGGCCACACACGTGCCTGGCTGTACAGCCGGCCACAGGTCCACCCATGGGGGTGCAAGTGCCCAAGTCAGCCAGGGGTGCCCTCTGTACAGGTGGAACCCCACGCTGCCAGGACCACACATCCACCACTGCAGTGTCCTCATCTGTGTCTCCCCACAGGCACGCTGCACCCCAACTGCCAGGACAGCAGCGGGCGGCCGAGGCGGGACATCGGGACCATCCTGCAGATCCTCAATGACCTCCTAAGCGCCACACGGCACTACCAGGGCATGCCCCCATCGCTCACACAGCTGCGCTGCCACGCCCAGTGCACCCCAGACCTCGGCCCCAAAACTACCTCCTGTGAGAAGCTGGCGGCCGCGGCCCCGGCCTCCCTGAGCCAGGCCCGCTTGTGCAAGCCCCCGGGTAAGTGTCCCCCTTGCACCCCCCCCATGGGTCTCTCAAGGCCCTTCTGTGTGCCTCTTCCAGCAGCTGAGCCCCCGGTGGTGGGGAGGGGGCCGCCAGCTGCCGCTCGCCCTGCTCTGCAGGCGCCTGTAGAGAAGGGAGTGTGTGTGTTGGGGCACACAGTGTCTTTGTGCCCTCCAGAGGGGGCTCCATCCGCACTTCCTCCTCACCCCCCTCAGGCACCTTCTCCAGATGGTGGGTGAAGCCACTGTGAATGGCCCAGTCAGCCTGAGGGAGGGAGGAGGTCAGCTTCTCCTCCAGCTCGAGGGCAGCCTGCGCCCCCCCCCCCCAAACCTGGTTATTCCGGACACATTCCTAGTCATTCCAAATTGTGAAGTGGGCCCCCGAGCCCTGGTCCTGAAGGGGAAACAGACACAGCCTGAGCAGCTAATGTTGATGACAGCTGAGTCACTAAGGGCTGTATTGGGCCAGCCCTGCCCTCATGGAGCTGACAGCCCCAGTTGATGGAAGGTTCAGTAGATATTCTTGTCTGGCTCCCTGCTGGAGGGAGTGTCCTGGGTTGGGCCTGATATCCAGGGGCAGCTGCTGGGGGTCCTCGCATTTGGTTGGGACTTGGGCCTCCAAGAGACCCTCAGGGTCACGCCCACTGCGTCCTCTGCAGGGGACCGGCTGCGGCAGACAGAGAACCGAGCCACCCGCTGTAAGGTGGAGCGCCTGCAGCTGCTGCTCCAGCAGAAACGGCTCCGCAGAAAGGCCCGGCGTGATGCCCGCGGTCCCTACCACTGGCCGCCCAGCCGCAAGGCCGGCCGCAGCGACAGCACTGGCAGTGGGGGAGGTGGTGGCCCCAGCGAGGCGGCCGGCTTGGGCCTCGACTTCGAGGACTCCGTCTGGAAGCCAGAAGTGAACCCCGACATCAAATCAGAGTTCGTGGTGGCCTAGGAACCCTGTCCCTCGCTCCAGCCCTGGGTGGCCGCCAGCGTGGCCTCACACGGGAGGGCAGGCTTTCTGTCGGTGCAGCAAGAGGCTCCCCCCTCCTGGTTCCATGTCCTTCCGGTGGTTTTTTTTTTTTCTTTTCTTTTTTAAAATTGCAATTCCTACCATGGTTTTCCGAACTCTCCGTGGACTTGGGTTCCTGCCTCGTTGATTCGGCTCACACTCCCCGCCCCTTCCTCCATCGCCTCATCCTTCTCCGCCTCATCCTTCTCCCGACCCGCACTGGGTCCCTCCCGCCCACCTTCCCAAGCTCCAAATATGTAGCAGTCTTTCCAGATGGTTGAGAGAGAGCGGAGACAAGGAAGCCGCCCCCCCCTTCCGTTCTGCCGCCCTCCCCACTCCTTTCAGGTTTAAGTAAAAAAACGTAGATGCCTCATTATGCACTTTACAGACAGGGGAGGGGGCCGCGGAGAGGAGAGCCCCCACCGCAAACTCTGGCTCTGAAACCACCG
Organism: Okapia johnstoni; assembly: GCA_024291935.2. NCBI lineage: Eukaryota > Metazoa > Chordata > Mammalia > Artiodactyla > Giraffidae > Okapia > Okapia johnstoni. Next base: position 36,515,669 of record CM044316.1, read on the forward strand.
GGCGAGGAACCCCGCGGTCAGGTGCGCGTCAACCGCGACCAAGCCCATGACTGCCAGGGACTGCTCTTCTTCCATGTTCGAACTCTTGTTCCTGATTTCCTTTTCCATGTTCCTTTTTCCTGGAAAAGAAAAGCCGTTTCAGGGGAGAGGCTGGCCAGAGCCTGCCTTGGGGTGCAGGCTGGGGTGTGGGACCCTTTCCTGCCAGGAAAGGAAAGGAGGGGAGGAGCCTGCCGCCAGCCTTCGCCGCCGTCCACGCACTGTGCGTTTCCTCCCGCCCCACCCCGTTTTTCTGCGCTTGGGGTATTTATAGACTATTAATTTTCTGACTGAGCCAATAGTGGTTGGGAATCTCTTGAAAAATAGGGAGAGAAATGGCGGGGGGGGGGGGGGGGGGGGCGGGGTTGATGCCCCACCCCCGGCCCTTCTTCCCCACCCAACCTGAGGGATTTGGGCCTGTGGACTTTGTCTGGGGGGCCCTTCAGCAGCCAGGAGGGGTGGGGGTGCTGAGCTGTGAAACCCCCACTAGGGGCAAAGCTGTGTAGCATTAACCCCCCGTGGGGGGGGTTCGCTGCTGGTCTAATTTGGACCCCCCCCACTCACGCCCCTGCCCCAGGGGCATCCCCAGGGCAGAGGGGCAGACCTCCCCACTATTGGGGCCATTTCAATAGGGGTGGAGTTATTTTTTCATTCACTTATTTTTTACTGATAATGGAGAAGTTTGGGCCCTGCCCCCACCTGTCAGTCTTGTCCTGGCCCCGCCCCTCTGCTGCGCAACACTCCCCCCACCCTCTGCCTGCCCCTCCCTGTTAGATGAACCCCAGGTCCTCACCCTACCCCAGGTTATGTGTTTAAACTTAATGGTTTCAGATGTGAACATCTTGTGTTAACTGTAGCTCTGTACATTTTTTGTGGGGGGGAGTGGGAGGGCAGGGGGGGTCGGGGAGGGGTCAAGAATTGCTTTTTTTTTCATTTTCCCAAAAAAAAAAGGGGCGGGTTTGTTTTTGAAACGCTGTCTTGGATATCTATTTAATGTGTGTTCTGATGGTTTTTTTTTTTTTTTTTTTTTAACGATTTTTAAATAACGTATGTGCCTCCGCTGGTCTGAGGGTGGAGGCCCCAGGCAGGAACTGTCCACCCTTTCTGCCCTTGGGAGGGCCCCTCTCCCCCCAGAAAGCATTACCCACCTTCGGGGGGGTCGGGCTGTGGGGTGTCCCAGCACCTTGCGGGAGTTTCCTGTATGAAAACATGAAATTGGAAAAGAAGCCTACACAAACACCGTGACTTAAAGGAATAAACAGAAAATGAAACACAAGTGTACGTCCGGCCTGCTCGCCTGGAGGGTGGAGTGGTTACTGAGGGGGTTCTGAGGATGAGAGAGGGTGGTTTTTCCCAGGAGGGCCACCAGGTCAGATGCTGGGGTAGCCCACTACCCCGGAGAGTGGAAGGGCTGCGGGGAGAGGGGCGCGTCCCATAACAGTTCCCACACCCCCTCCCCGCCCTGGGGTGAGGGTGGGCAGGAAGCTGCCTGGCAAGGGAGGGAGGGGCCGGCCACTTCCCGGTACCTAAGGCCGGAAGTCCTGCAGGGTGTGGGCACGGGGCTGCCCGAGGTCTATGTGCCCTGGGTGGGGCCTCTCAATTATAAGTGGGCTGCAGGCGAGCCCTGAGACTCAGTCTCCAGGGAGACAAGGCCGCACACTCGGGGCCACGGGTTCCCCGGCCACAGAAAGGGGGAAGTAGTTACATCCGCCCGCCCACGCGTGTGGGGGGGTGGGCAGCCTGCGGACCCCTGGCCCAAGCGCCACCCCTGGGGGGTTGGCGACAGGCCTCCAGGACACCCATTGTGCCAGAGTCAAGCCAGGGCCTAGGGCAGGTGCTCAAGGCCCGTCAGTTTGGCTCCACCCTGGCCCTTAGTGGACTCCTTTCGGCCTGCCAGGCCTTGCATTCCAGCTCTCCCCAGCCCTGACCATTGCGATCAAGCCTCCGGGCCTTTGCTCAGGCCGTGCTCTACTCAGGAGCACCCCTAGCGCCCCAGCTCTGGCTGGGAACTTCCCCAGTCTGCGTCTTCCACCACTGCCTCACCTGGGGCTCCCTGAGGGCCGGGCCAGGTGGCAAGTCCCACCTTCATCCACTTTGGGGCTGGGCAGAGACCCAATCATAATACTGAAGGTCGTTTTACATATATTTCCTCACTTAGCACAGTCACCTAAGAGAACTAATTATCCTCCCACTTGGTAGATGAGAAAACCCAGGCCCAAGGAGAAATACTATTTGGTCCAGAGCACTGGGGGTGTTTGTCAAATTAGTGACCACCATCCCTAGGCTCATTTCCTGTAGCCAAGACCCAGCCCTCCTAAGCCCCAGTTCCAGGAGCCCCGTCCAGGGGGAAGGGAACAGGTGCAGTCCAGGAGTGTCCTGGGAGCACTTGCTAAGGCCCTTCTGCCCCTCCTGCCACCCAGTCACCCCTAAATCATCGCACACCCAGCCGGGAAGTTAGGATGCCTGGGTCCGCCTTATCCCTTCAGACCTTCAGGTCAAAAGCGCAAACGTTCCCTCTGGTTCGGAGGACCACAAGGTGTAGGAGGGGATGGTACAGTTAAGGTCGAACACCCTTACCACGCAGCCGGACCCCCGGAGGTTAGGGCTGTGAACCAGCTGGCCACTGAAGGGCTGGATGGGGGATAAGGAAGGAGGGTGTAGATCAAGGCACCCGCTGAATCACAGGAGCTGTGCCTGCACGGTGCAGGGGGGCGGGGTGGGGGGACACTTGGTCTACTGCCGGGTAGTCCTCAGGGCGCTGTCTGGCGCCCAGCCCTGGGGCCCGAGGGTCACAGCCCTACCCGGGAGTCCTAGAACCCCACCCCAGGTTGGGGCTGTGGCCCTTGGTCCCTTCCCGCTGTGCGGGCCTGAAACGCACACGCCTGCGGGGGGGCGAGGAGGGAGAGGCGCCCAGCCGATGGGGTGCAGCGACCTGAGAGGCGGCCGGTCAGGCCACGTGGGCGTGGGCAGCACAGAAAGGTAAATTGAGGCCCAGCGTAGGCAGGGGCTGCGGAATCATAGGAGGAGGGGACGGCCCTGCACCAACCAACCCCTCCTCCCAGGGAGGAAAAAGTTGAATGGGCGGGGGGCGGCCCCCGGAAGCCCGCAGGGATGGAAACGCGGCTTGCCCCCCCCACCTCCTCCTTTTTTCCTCTGGCCGCACGTCCGCAATTTGGGGGCGGCGGGCGCGCCAAGACGTGAATGCGGGTGCATTTGGGAAACATCTGAAAGTCAGCTTGGGGGACCTAAAACAAAAGGCGACGGCAAGGATCCGACAGGAATGATTCCTCAAATCTGGCTTGGGGGCGATGAGATGGGGACCCCAAGGAGGAGGAGCAGGTGGAGGGAGCAGAGGCCGGAACATCCTAGGTGTCTGGTCTGGACGCTCTGCTTAGGCTTTGGAGACAAGCCTGGGAAGGGACAGATGAGGCATTGTCTGAAGGGGGCTTCTGGTTCACAGTGCGATATCTGGCAAGGGGGCTGCAGGGAGTTCGGAGGTTGGGGACCCAGGAGGGGTCATGGCTGCAGGAAGACCTCGTCGCTGCCTGGCTATGCCTGTTTTGCTGTGACCAGTAGTCCACTCAGAGAAGGCAGCGATCAGTGTGAACAGGGTGGCCTTTGCCAGGTGGGGAGGATGTGAGCCAAAACCTCCGGTCCGAGGTTACCCCTGGGGCTAGCCAGGGCCGACAGAGAGCCCCGACACTTAGATGGGGGTTGGCACTGGAGGTGTGGACAGGTGTGGCTGCCAAGGTGTGGAGTCCAAACAGAGGCCTGGATCCAGGTGCTGCCTCACAGATGGGCCGTGCTTCTGGGGTGATGAGGCAGCTGTAGACGGGCAAGAAAAGGTCACTGGGGTCACGTCTTTTTGTTCAAGGCCAGAGTCCCCTGCGGGCGGCCAAATGGGTAATTGGGGCTAGCTGCACGGTTTTGAAATGCCAAAGGACGCGGCATTGGGTTGGCTTCGGAGAAAGGCTGGGAGAAGCCAGGTCCCTGGAAGGTGAGGGTGAGTGGTGCCCCGCTGGGGCCAGCGCCAGCACCCCCAGCACCGGGCGTGTGCCCCAGCACAGCCTCCCCCGCCCCGGCCTGGCGGGAACGCCCTCCTCTCCAGGCACCTCGGGAATGGGAGTTGCCAAGCTACAGCCAAGGGTGCTAGGGCTCAACTCAGGAGTCTCCCCTCCAGCCCCACCCACGGCCGCCCCCACCGGGCAGGGCAGAGGACAAGGAGCCTCCGGTGTCACTAGGGACAGGTGAGCCGCCCAGCTCGCAGGTGGGGGCGGGGCCGCTGTCACCTCAGGCCCTTTCCCGACTGGAGATGGCCCTCCTGAGGGGCCTGCAGCCCTGGCCTGCTGCCTCACCCACGTGTGCCCTCCCCTTCCTCCCTTTGAGTTCTCCTTTCCTGTGTCTTCCTGTTTCCCTTTCTTTCCGCCTTTCTTGGTCTCTGGGTCTGTCTGTATTTCTGTCGGAGTCTCCATCTCTCCTCGGCGGTCTCCCTCTATTTTCGTCCAGTCTCGGCCTCACTGGCTCCTCCTCCCGACCCCTCCCCCGCTTCCGCCCCTTCTTGGGGGCCCCCTCCCTCACCCCCGGCGTACATTCCAGCCTCCGCCCCCGCCTCGCAGCCCCTCCCTGGAGCCAGCTGCTGCGGGGTGGGTTCCCGAGATGCTGCGGGTAGGCTTGAGCTGGAGTCAGAGGTCCGAAGCCGGCGGGGGCTGGAGAGGGCACCCCCTAACTCCTCTGGAATGTGGGCTGGGCTGGCCCCACGGGGTCGGGGGAAGGAGGTCGAGCGCCCGCAGGCGGAGCCGGCCGGAGCCGGCTGGCTCCATCTGCCCTGCGCACGGCCCACACCCCGAACGCTACCCACGGGCCTCGCAGAGAATCAACCCAACCCCGGACGCCCACGCAGGGCCCCTTACTGCCACCAGACCAACCCGCCTCCCCGTACCACACGCGCGCTGCACCCGCTCTTCAGTCCACGGGAGAGGCTCATCTCGCCCGCAGCACAGGGACCCCCATACGCAATGCCCTCCCACAGTCCCAAACCCGCCCCAACCTACACTTCGGTACCACAACCTCTGTCAACTGTGTGACCCTCAGAACCCATTCTCACCCAGGGCCAAGACCTCCCTGACAAAAACCGCAGCATTGAAGGTCACATCAGGCAGCCCAAACTCAGACCCTCAGAGACGCTGCTCAGCAGAGGCGGCACCCGAAGCCGGGGCGCCCCAGCCACAGACACTGCCTACGCGCCCTTCCTTCTGCAGGCCCAGCCGAGCAAAGCGGCCACTGGGGTGGGCAGGTGCTGGAGCGTAGGTGCACCCTCAGAAAAAGTGGGGCTTCCTCCTGCACGGCGGACCATTCCCGGAGCGGCCTAAGACCCAGAGGAAGAAGAGAAAAATGGCCCTAGGAGCCACTCCAGGGTGAGGACTGGTTGCCTTGCTATGACACTTGCTGACCCGGGGAAGTGCTGCTGTTGCACCCATTCTCAGCTGAGGCACCCCAGGCTCAAAAGGAAGCCCAGACGCTGCCTGCCCTCACAGCTGGGCACCCAGGCAGTCGCTCACCCTTGAGGGAGGGATGGGGATGGGTAGCAGGCAGGACAAGTCCTGTGAGCACCTGCGTCTGCCAGCTTGGGTGTGGGGGCAGGGATGTGGAGGCTGCTATGTACGGCTGCCTGGACACACAGGTCACAGAGGTGTCTTTCCTGAGCCCCTGGCAGCTGCCCCAGGAGGGCGGGCTCTCTCCATGGTTGCCACTCCCAATGTTGCCATGGAAACTCAACATCCCCAGTCAGGGGTCCTTTGGCTCCTCTATGTTTCTGCAGTGAGCCTGTATATGGGGCCAAGGTCAAGGGAGTCAACAGGGCTTCAGTGGGGTTGTGGACCACACAGCCCTGCCCCAGTCTCAGAAACCCAGGGGGTTGCCTCCCCAGCATCCCTACCCAGGGAAGCTTTGGGGTTTCCATGAGCATGCAGTGGCTGCACCGGGCCTGCATTTCACTCACACTTGATATGTCCCATGCATGAACGCATGTATTGGTGTAGGCCTCCAGGTGTCCCCTGGGTCCCTTCACAGTCTGCCTGCAGTTGGTAGGGGTTGCAGTCACTAGCATGGTCCAGGAGCTGCCTGACCCTTGTATTCCTGGGATGAGGGCCCCAGGTAGGAGCAGAAGAGAGGCAGCCATCACCCATCACATTCCTGGTCCATGAGTCACAGGGAGCTCCACCCAGGTGCCTGCCATGACCCCCTCCACCAGGAAGCCCCCTCCTAGGAACAGGAGGGAAACAGAAGCCAGGCTGCAGTCAGCTGACTCTCCTGTACTCACCGTGGGCAGCCATCTGGGCTTCCTAGGTATCTCACATGTGCCCCCTACAAATGCAGGTGGGAAATGGGGGCCAGTTAACCTCTTCTTCTGGGCTTCTGGCCTCCTTCCTGTCACCCTTCTCTGCCCTAGAGGCCCTGATTGCTGCTGACACAGCACACGGCATGTGCCCACCCCAGGGTCATGAGTCACGTCATGCCACCAGCCATGGGCACATATGATCTGGGAGTCCTGGTCCCTTGAGTCACACACACCCAGCCATTCTGGGCTGATTCCACATCCTGGTTTTGCACATACTTTGGGGTCCATGCACAACCCCTCTGTTCTTGCACATAGAAAATGACTATGCAAACATGTTTCCATGTGTGCACATGCATGCACACACCTCCACGCCAGTTTGCACATACACATACACGTGAATTCTGTGCACACACTTCCACACCCATGTGCACGGGCACACGGCACCACTTTCATGCTCACACAGGCATGGTCCTCAGATCCTGTTTCTCCATCTCTGCACCCACGGGTCCCCTGCCCAGAGGCACACATGTGCACCACACCTGGCAACATATGCATACATCTAGTCCCCACTTCTCCCTCCCTGGTTCTGGGCCCCTGGGATCTGGGCCAGGCTGGCGGGCTGCAGTTTTTGTGCCCGGACCGTCCCACTTCGGTGCCCTCGCCGGGCGGCCGCCAAGTGCACCGGCCCGGCCCCCGCCTGGTCGGCCGGGAGGGGGCGGTAATTACGCGGCCCCGGGGTCTCTCCCCCTCCATGCGCTTTTCATCCCTGCCACGCCCGACCCGAGCGCAGACGCTCATTACCGCCTCCTGCCCGGTCATTAGCCGGGGTCGGGGGAGGACTCGGCGTCCGGCGGGCCCGACTCAGCGGGGAGGCCTCCTAGGGGTTCGGTGCGGGAGCACAGCGGCCACGCCCCCGTCTCCGTGGCAACGCGAGTGGGCGAGGTGCCCTGCCGCGGGAAAGCGGGGTGGTCTTCGGCGGGCGCCTATGGAGGGGCGTCTTGTGAGTGCGCAGAAGTAGACCTTTGGCCTAATCCCCGTCCCGCCGGGCAGGCGGCAAGCCGTGCATCGGGGCCGCGAATAGCAGCTTCGCCCCCGCCCAAGGCTATTTTAAGCCCCTTCTCCCCGACCACCCCAAGCGCTCGGGCGGAGGAGTGGGGGGCGGGCTGAGGACGGGACGGGAACCCCCTCCCACGCCGGTGCTCGCGGCAGTCGGCTGGACCGCGAGGCGGGCCCGGGAGCCCTCGGCCAGGCTGACAACGAGGCCGCAGCGCCCCCTTGTGTCCTCTGGGAGAACGTGGAGCAGAGCCGAGGCAGGGAGGAAGGTGCTCCTAAGCCCCCTGCGACCACCCTTCCCACCCCGCCGCTCACGGGGACAAACAGTCCTTGTTACACACTGAGTCACAGGGACACGCCGGCAGCCAGGTACGGATACAGGTATTACACCTGAGACGCAAGCACACACTTCCCACACTGTGCCCGGGGCAGGCGCACCTGAGGACAGGTATCCACAGGTATAGGTCCGCACTGGCGATGGGAACCCAGGACAGTCGTGGGTACTTATTCAGCCCTGTGCCGAACAACAGCCTCGTAGTAAGTACACGCTGAATAAAGTATACGCTGCTGGTGGAAAAATGAATGAACCAAGATACTTCATAAAACCAGGAGAAGGCAGACTAGGAACCACAGAACAGTGGGGCGGGGGGCAAAGAGTGATGAGGGTCCCCTGTGACTCCGGGGCCCCCGTCGCCTGGGCTGGGGCCAGGAGCCGCCGACCTGACTGCTGGGGGAGCAGATCAGAACGCCGGTGGAGGAGGGGATTACTCTCTGGCTGGGCATGCCCGGCCCTCCGGCCCCACAATGGGCGCGGCGGCGGGAGGGGGAGTTGAGCGATGAGTCCCTCTGCTCCTTTTAATAACCGCCCTGCGTGAGTGGCTGACGCAGCAGCTCTTGCTGCTGCTGACAGAGAGTTGTATGGTGGGGGCTGTGGTGTGGGGGACGAGGCGCGGGGAGACGGCTGCCAGGAGTCATGAACTACTGCCTGAGCCTGGGAGGGGTCCCAGCGACCTTGTCACATGAGACAGTGTCCATGCCCCCGTCCCTACTGTGTCAGCTAGACCCACCTGAGTGTGGGACCAAGTGTGGGGCTTGGGAAGGCCTGGAGCTTGCCTGGTGTGTGTGTGAGGTCTCTCTTCTCAGATTCCCTCTTAATTTTTTTTTTTTTTTGACCTCAATTTGGGGCATATGGGATCCTAGTTCTCAAACCAGGGATTGAACCTGCACCCCTTTCATAAGAAGTGGGGAGTCCTAACCACTGGACCAGCAGGGAAGTCCTTCAAATCCCTCTAACTTTCAGCAGAATGTCTGCCTTTGAAGACCGTCTGGAGGAGGAGTATTAGCTTGGGCCTCTGGTCTGGGGAGGCAGGGGTCTGTACTAGCTTCTTGCACCCCATGGAAGGGTCCAGGGCCACAGAAGGTAGTATGAGCCAAGGCCTGGGCAGGGGGAAAGGGGTGACCACAAGAGAAACTGGGAACAGCCTTGAGGGTGAATATCTGTGCAATAGCAGAGGTCTCGGGACCCCCAGACAGGAAAAATATTCATGGGGAGGAGCCAAGTGGCACGCTCCTGGCGTGGGCAGTGAGTGGGTTCTAGGTGTGCAAAACAGTGTGCTTCGAGGAGAGGGGAGGGGGCTGGAGCACACAGTGAAGTTGAGGGCTGAGCTGAATGTTGGGGTGCAGTGGAGACTCCAGGGCTGGGCACAGAGCCCAGCTCTGTGGGTTTGAGAGCCCAAATCAAGGTAAGCCTGCAATCTAGAACTGGGATGCACAAAAATGTCTGGGGTATGACTGTGGGGTATGGGTGCCACCTAACAGACCTGAAGTCAGGGTTGGGGTGGGAATTAGGTGTGGATGCAGTCTGGAATTTGCAGGGAAACAAAGTTGGGAAGCAGTCAGAGTTGGGATCTTGGAGAATACTGGGGTCCACATAAATGGACTTGTCTCAGTGTTAGGGTTTGGCGGGCTTTGGGGCTGACCACATGAAGTGGTGTATTCGAGAGAGTTGAGGTTCTAGGAGTTCTGGGTTGTCCGTTACGTTGGCAAGTTTATAAGGACTGATGCCGGCCGGGGTTTACATGAAGGTGGGGTGTCTGAGAACTAGATCTCGGGTGGTTCTGGGGACCTAAGTAAGGTTGGTTAGTCGGTAATTGCTGGAGCACCGCAAAACAAGGGGTTTCAGCCACCCCTAGAAGGTTCCCAGGAGATGCTCTGGCAGCATCCGCCAGAGCCCCTTTGTTCTCTGCCACAGGCCAGGGGGCGGGCATGCGGAAGTAGGTCCGCTCCGCCCCGCCGCTAGCCCCGCCCCCTACTCTCGGGCTGAGGACTGCGGACCCCGCGCGTCCCTGTGTCCAGCGCCCACGCGCGGGAGGGGGCGGGACCGCTACAGGCCCGGCCCCCCAGCTCATGAATATGAGGTACAGCCACGGTCTCCAGGGCCTGGGATTGGCCGGCGCAGCGCGGGGAGGCGAGCTCAGGGGCGGGGCCTGGGGGCGAAGTATATAAGGTCAGGCGCACAGCGCCCCCCTCCTCACTCGCGCGTTGGGAGGCTCGGGTCGTTTTGCTGTTCTGTCTTCCCGCCTGCGCCAGGGACCTGCCCGACTCAGTGGTGAGGGCCCTGGCGGCACCGGCTCCACGGGCCCGGGGCGGCGGGCGGCCTGCGGCTAGCTGGATGAGGCGGGGCGGCGGCGGCACGCCCTTGGGCGGGGGCGGTGCCAGGGCGGGCACGGGGTGGAGTCCGCCCCGCCAGCGGCGAGGGGCAGCGTAGACCAGGTAGAGCCGTGGCCGGACGGCATTCCCGGTGGGCCAGGCCTGCCGCGAGCGTGACATCTCCGTAAAATGGCGGCCGCGAGCGCGAGACAGCGCCTATCGAAATGGCGGGAGCGCCGATGCCCGGATGGAGTGGCGCAGGACGCGCGCGGGGGCGCATGCGCATGTTGGGTGTGGCCGGTCCAGGGCTCCTCCCCGCTTTCTTATTGGAGTTCTGCGAGGGCAACACAGCCCCGGTGTCACCCACGGCTTAAGTTTGGGTCCTAGTTTCGCGGCTGCAGGTCGCCTTCTGGCCTGTTTCTGGCCCCTCAGTGGAAGCCTGTGTCCCGTAAAGGGTCAATCTAAGCACCGCCTCACAATCCCGCCCTGCGTCGGCATCCCAGCGCAGACCCCCCTCCCCGCCACTCGCTGCACAATACCCTCCAGTGGACTCAGCACTTTGCCATGATGGTCTGGTTAGGACTTAGTCTTCTGGTGTTTGCAAAGTGCAGAAGCCAAGGTGCACTCAGCCCATGGCAGTGGTGGTCGATGCCCGCTTTAAGGGTCCAGTGTTAAACCTCCTGTAAGGGTGTCACCAGGCTGGAGTTTTGGGGCCCCATGGCCAAGTAGCACTGAGGAGCGCGGCAGAACCGCGGTGTGGACCCAGCCCTCGAAGCTCCAAGTATTGGCTGAGAGGGGTGGAGTTGGCCCACGCACAGAGTAGAGGCAAGGGGCCCGAAGTGATAAAGGAATTAAGGGCTTGTTTGAAATGAAGGTCTGGGTGTGGGCTTGGAACGGTTAAAGAGCAGCAGAATAATTTTTCACGGTTTCCCCCATGAGCATATGTTACTTGTATAAAGGAAAATAGGGAGGGGTGAGTTTGGAAGCCCCTGCAGGACCTCAGAGGATTTCAATGGTGTTTGCCTCAGGCCACCATGGCATCAGATGAGGGCAAGCTTTTCGTCGGAGGGCTGAGTTTTGACACCAATGAGCAGTCACTGGAGCAGGTCTTCTCAAAGTATGGACAGATCTCTGAAGGTGAGACTGGCGCCAGAGGAGGTGGCTGAGCAGGGCTGTGCACAGGGAGGGCGGGGTCCTGATCTCAGACCTCTCTACTGCACAGTGGTGGTCGTGAAAGACAGGGAGACCCAGCGATCCAGGGGCTTTGGGTTTGTCACCTTTGAAAACATCGACGATGCCAAGGACGCCATGATGGCTATGAATGGGAAGGTGAGGGGTGGCCACTTTGGGGTCCGGAGGGTCTGGGCTGCAGACCTAGGGCGGGAGGTGCAGAGGCTTACCGTGTTCACTCTTGGTCTCCAGTCTGTGGATGGGCGGCAGATCCGGGTGGACCAGGCAGGCAAGTCATCTGATAATCGATCCCGTGGATACCGAGGTGGCTCTGCCGGAGGCCGGGGCTTCTTCCGCGGGAGCCGGGGCCGGGGCCGTGGTTTCTCCAGAGGTGAGTGCCACATGCGGGGATGAGGTGGGGGGCATTGCTGCAGGAGCTGACACTTTTCCTCCTGTGCCCTCTGTAGGAGGTGGGGACCGCGGCTATGGGGGGAGCAGGTTCGAGTCCAGGAGTGGGGGCTATGGAGGCTCCAGAGACTACTACAGCAGGTGGGGGCAGCGGTCCTGCAGAGGGTGGGGGCTGGTGGAAACCCCCTGAGGTGCCCTCCATGCCCATCTATGTCCTTCCTGCAGCCGGAATCAGGGTGGCGGGTATGACCGGAGCTCTGGCGGGTCCTACAGAGATAGCTACGACAGTTATGGTAAGTGGCGCTCCAAGGGCTGGTGGTGGGAGTTCAGTGTGCCTCGGTGCGCTCTGCCAGCCTCGATCAGAGCTGGTTACTCTGCTGACCCTGTAAGGGACAAGACTGCCTTCTCGGGTCTCAGTGCCAGCAGCCACTTCTACTGACCAAGGAGGAAAGGGAGATCCAGGGCCTCTGAGCAGAGTGGGCAGGCAGCATCTGTGCCTGTGGGCCACCGCCACCCTCAGCTGTTGGGGGGGTTGGTTGCTCCTGAGGCTGCAGGGCTGGGCCCCCAGGGCCGGCCAGGCATGGACTGCTGCCTCTTGCCGTCTGCTTCCGTTCCTTTACACTGTGCCTGCTTCTTGTTCTCAGCTACACACAACGAGTAAAAATCCTTCCTGCTCGAGATCGTCCTTCCAATGGCTGTGTGTTTAAGGATTTGGGGAGCGCCGCTGCATCGTTAGTGTGTAGTGACCACGCCTCCTTGTGCCCACTTCTGTAGTCTTGTTGGTTCTGATCTTGTCAAACACAGCCTGACTGCTTCTGACCCCCAGATGGCCTCACTGCTGCCCTTTGCTTTTTAAGGAAGTGCATTCTGTTTTTAAGGGTTTTTAAGTCGTTTTGAAAAGCACTTCCGATTTTACTTTTAACCTTTTTACCACTAGCGAAGAGATTTTTTAGAAAATAACCGGGGGTTGTGAGGGTTTTGTTTTTGTTTTTGGTTGTGTTGCCATTTTCGTTTCTCTTTTCAGCGGGGTCAACCCCGTGAGGTTGCTGTTTTTTGAGGTTGAAGGAACTCTGGATCCGCTCTCTTTGTCGGAAGCTGAGCAAGCTGTGGCTTTTTTCCAACTTGGTGTAACATTTCTGAGTGTAGCGTGGTCAGACCATGCAGGAGGCAGTGGAGGTGCCCGGGCTGCCCGCCTGTCCTGGGTGACCCACAGTCCCCAAGAGGTTCTTGACAATGTGTGTTTATATTGTCCTTTTTTACTGGAAGTCATACACATATGCCATCACTGTTGTATTTGAAGTGGTTGAGGAATCCTTGTATGCCGTTTTCTTTGGCTTCACGAAGCTGATTAAAAGACTGTCTGAATGAACCTCGCTCTGAGCATCTCCCTTTGATCGCACCACACGCGTCCTGCTGCCAGCTTGAGGCAGGCAGAGTAGAGCAGAGTGGGCAGCTAGAGGACTAGGGCTGCCATCCTGCCTGCAGCTCCCAGAGCTAGAGGAGGAAGGTAGAGCCAGTGACACTGGCTGGGCCCCTGTGACCACCGACTGCCCCCACCCAGTTAGGCGAGCAGGTGGGTGACGGGAGCGGGCTCTCAGACCACAGGGTAGTCCCGGGATTCTTCTGGCCATGGCAGCTGGAGGGATCAATGGGCGGGCAGCCTAGCAGGGACAGTGGACATGGGGGCGCCCAATGCTGACCCTGAGCCCCTTAATCTAGAATCAGGCCAGAGAGTGAGCGGATGCAGACAGTGTCCCTGGGTGACCACAGACTGACTGGCTCATTAGCTAGCTCTGCTGTTGCTTTACAAGTTCTGAGCATTCTCTGCTAGCCTATGGAAGCTGCAGCCCCTCGGAGGACAGAAGTGTTGTGCGCCCAACAGAACCCTCTGAGACGCAAGCCGCTCCCTGGGCTAGCTCATATGTGGAGATAGTCCTGTCACCGAGGTAACTCCTTTTGCTCGTCCGCATTCCTCCTCTCTCGGGCGCTCATATGAAAGTAAAGCCATATTACCTGGGGAATGTTCCTTTGACTTTTTTGCTTTTCTATTTTTTTTTTTTTTTTTTTTTTTAACAAAAATAAAGTGGAACCAAAGGCAGGCCCCGGCCATTTGCCCTTCCCCACCTGCAGCCAGGTGAGCAGCCTGGGCAGTTGAGCTTCACCGGTAGGTTCCACCTGCTAGTAGGATTGGAGACCACCAAACGCCCTGCCTTTTAGAATTTTTTTTCCTCAATTGACTGTCTTTTCCAGACCTCTTTAAGTCACACTCCTAACTGGTTCTCTACGGTGTCTGCTGCTGCCATGACATTTTTCCCAGAGCTTGTGCCGTTTTCTAAGCAGCTCCGTCCCAAGTGCGTGGCTGGCTCTGCTTAAGAGTGGAAGGTAGCCTGGCCCATCAGAAAGGCTCAGGCCTGCCTGTGGCGGGGCCTCAGGTTGGCCCCGATGACTAGCTTGAGACCCTCCCAGGAGCTGTGGATTGTTCTGGGGGAGGCAGGGAGGGGAGTTCAGCTCTGCCAGGGGTAAGGGCTAACACTCGTTTGCTTTGGCAGGTTGAATGGAAGTCAGTGTGACCTGGAGGAAGTGTGGCCTGAAAACAGTGTTGACCTGGGGTCCCTGTCCCAGGAGGGACTCTACCCAGGATCGAGCCAGAGGCACGGATGCCTGCCCTCGCAGCCCGTCGCCTGTAAGTGCTTCCTGGGGCGGGAGGCACGTGGCCCTTTGGCCCAGGCTCTTGCAGTGGGTTCTCCCCTCCTGGCAGCGTGATCCATTGGGGACAGCATCTTCGCCTCCTGCTGGAGTGGCCCTTGTGCTCCCCCCAATCCTTCCTGTCTTTCCAGCAGATGTTTTACTGGCAAGGTTGGGGCACAGGGTTCAAGGTGCTCCAGGAGGACAGGCCTATGGTGCTGGCACGGCGGTGGGTCCTCACCTGCGATGTGACAAGAAAGCGTGGAAGTCACGTTTGAATAAAGGGATGGTGTGTCCACCCACAAATCTGAGTCTCGTTTGGGGTGTGGTGTGGAGGGTGGACACTGATCCTGCAGGGGTGGTCCAGGTGGAAGGGGCATGGTGGAGAGTCCACTGGAGAAAACCTTTTTTGGCCTTTGTTCTGGGCATGAGCTGGAATCAAACCAGGAAGACCAGCTTGGCAGCTCATTGCCTTCTTGGGCAGTTCCCCTGGAACTGTTCTCTCAGGGTCTGAGAGGGTGTGGCCAGCCTGAGCAGAGGAGAAGGTGGTCCCTTGGGTCCCCCATCCCAGGGGGGCAGGCATCTCTCCCAGAGCCCAGGCTGAGGTCTTGGCAGTGACCCTTGTCATGTTCATCTTTGCAGCTCACGGCGCTGGCCTTGCTCCCAAGCTGCTTGCTTTCTGCTGCAGTCTTGGGGTTTTGAACCTTAGGGTTGAGCCCTGGTTCCACTGCCTTGGGCTCTGGGCTGGTTGTGTCAACTCAGCAGGGTGTGGCCCTGTGAGGTCCAGGTCACTGGCTTAACCCCCACTTCTCCCACGGGATGTGTTTGGTCTCTTCTGGCCCCCTCCCACAAAGGCAGGATGTGCAGGTTCGGGGCCTGGATGTCTCCTCCATGGGAGGATCAGGCCCAGTGTGCCACCGCGCAGGTGTCACTATAGCCCAGGGCGAGTGTTCCCAGGGCTCAGGTGGGAGGGAGGCCCGCTGGGTCCGGTCGCACCTGCTCCCACATCAAAGTCGCTGACGCTGGTGGGTGTTCCCGATAACCCGCCCCCGGCGTGGCGTGCGGGGCGGCCGCGGTGCTCACGCTCCGGTCGGGGGACAGGACTGAGGCTCCGAGCCCTCGGGGGGCAGGCTGAGCGAGGAGCTGGCAGGCTCGCGACGCGGGGAAACTTAAGGGCCCAGGTGAAATGAGGTTAACAGCCGGGGGCGTGGCTAGGTATTTCCGGCTACGAGGCCACGCCCCTGAACCCCATTGGCAGAAACTGCCCCGCGCCATTGAATGACAGCCCCTAAAGGGGGCGGGGCGCAGCTAGCGCTTCCGCCGGGCCATGGGGCCGCGCTGGGTGCCGCCGCGGCTCCTGCTGCTGTCGGCGCTTTTACTGCCGCCTCTGCTGTGCGGAGCCGAGGAAACGCCCCCGTCATCACAGGCCACGTTGTCGCCGCCGCCGCCGCCCGTTGTGACGAACGGGAGCCAGCCGGGTGCACCGCACACAACAACACACACCCGTGGCCGCTGGGCTCGTCGGGCTCGCCGCTGCTGCGCTCTCTCTACGTGGTTACGGGCCTCATCGTCCTAGCCGCGCTCTACTTCCTCTCATCCGGGCATTCAGGTGCGTCAAGCGCACGCCGCCGCCGCCGCCCGGGCGCGGCCAATCCTCGCGCGGCTCACGCCCCACGTGTTTAGGCGCCTGAAGCCCAGTGCGCCAGCGTCACGTGGCTGGTTGGGTGGGTGCGGTAAGAAAGTCACATGATGCGCTGGTTTTTTTGTTTGTTTGTTTGTTTTTTTCCTGAAGTTTGGGTGTTTCTCGCTTGCTTTTCTCGCCTGCAATACGGGAGGCCAGGGTTCAATCCTTGGGTTGGGAAGATCCCCTGGAGAAGGGAAAGGCAACCCGCTCCAGTATTCTTGCCTGGAGAATCCCATGGACAGAGGAGCCTGGCAGGCTAGAGTCCATGGGGTCGCAAAGAGTCGGACACAACTGAAGCGACTTCACTTTCTTTCAGTTTGCTTTTCTCGAAGCATATTCCCTGCCTGGTGCAGACGCTTTGCCCCCTCCCGGACCCCTGACCCCCACATTTGGCGTCCTCTCTGGGGTTGATCTCCAGAGAGCCTGTGTTCCCACAGAGCTGACCATGTTCAGGAGCTCTCAACGGGCCTTTTCTGTCTTCCTCGAACACTGCTGTGGGTGTACAATGCTTGTCTCCGTGTCAGTGCACGCTGTATCCATCGTAGAGGCCTCATAAAGACCTCGCGGTTTCCCTGGTGGTGGTCAGAAGACAGCTCTCCACTTGATGTTTCTGGCAAACCCTAATACTCTGTCTGAGACTCAGTCTTCTTATCTGTATAGTGGGATAACAACACCCCCCCCACACCAGGGGTCCTAGCTCGGGGGCCTGCCAAGGGAGATGTCCACCTTTTGTTATTGACGTAAGAGCAATTGATGATCTCTGTGACCATTGTGAGAAATGCGATTAGGCCAGGAAAGGACACTGCAAGGCTTTGGGAGTCATGCAGAGGAGGATTATGGGAAAAGGTGGGAAGCTGGACAGGGGGTCAGCAGCTTCACGGAGGGGTCGTGAGAGAGTCACTGAGTGGGCCTGGGCCTGCTTTCAGATTGAAAAAGCCACAGCGAAGGAGATACGGGCTCCTGGCCAACACCGAGGACCCCACCGAGATGACCTCGATGGACAGTGACGAGGAGACAGTCTTTGAGACAAGGAACCTGAGATGGTAGGGTAGCACTCTACACACTTTCAGGGGCTCATTGGGTGGGTGGGGGGTGGGATCAGCAGGAAGAGAGTCAGGTGGACCACCTGTGCCTGGGCTCAGCATAGTCAGCACCCAGCAGCAGGGGTGGGCCTGGCGTGAGCACTGCTTTGCCGTCACAGGCCGCGTGGCCTTGTCTGAGGCCGCTGTCTCACAGTTTCAATTTTCCATTTCTTTAACATGGGAACCAGCTGCATGGCTGGAGTAGGTGGGCACTTCCTTTGCGCCTGACATTGAAGGCCAAGATCACTGTCAGAGATGGAGGATGCCTACCAGGTGCTACCAAAGCTGGGGGATGGGTCCAAGACTGCCTCTCTGCCGCCCAGCCCTAGGAAGAGCATCTCAGGCAGAGGGAGCAACAGAGACAGACAGAGGGCTGACAACTGAGGTGACCCAGGGGCTCTGGGCTTAGGGCCAGTGACTGCCTGAGAGGGATTGATGGCCCCTTTAACCCCAGCATGTTGGGGGCTCAGGCCCGGAAGCTTGGAGACCATAGGACGATTCTGACTTTCTGGTCCCCCCTCCCACTCACAGAGGGAAGCGTGGGTATGGTCCGCGAATCCCTTTGCTGTCTGCATCTTCTGGCTAGGGCATCTACCCCCTCTCCCCCCACGTCGGGAGTCAGCAAGGCCTGCAGGCTGGGGGCAGGGGCTGGCCAGTTAGAGGGCTCAGCACTCAGCCTCAAACACAGCTGGATGAGGGCAGAGTAGGGTGGGCTCACCCACATTTCTCACCACCTTCTACTTCTCCTTTCCAGATGTTTGGTTCGGGAAGGCAGCATTTCCAGTGGCCCTGGGGGAAGGACGAAAGGCAGGGGCCCTCTCAGTGCTTGGAATACCCCGCCTGGACCAGAGAGCGTGTGTGGGGCCCTCCTGGCCCACTGGAAGCCAACTCAGCCCTCCCTGCAGACAGGACTGCCCAGGTTACTGGGTGGAAGCCAGAGGGGCACCAGCAGCCCCACACAGGGCTCTGAGGTCCCTGGCTGTGATGTGACTTATACCAGTCACCCTCCCTGGTGGGAATGCGGCAGCCCCAGGCTGAGGCCTGGAAGGCGGGCAGGCTGAGTGTCCTGTCTGGGAGCACCGTCCATTTGGGGCGGGGACAATAAAGGCAGCAGTGCTTTTGTAGCCGGTACCCAACTCCACAGCGGGCCAGACCCAGCGCCCTGGCTCACGGGTAGGGCAGGGGGCAGCAGATCTGGGTCCATGTCAGCCTCAGTTCTCCCACCTGTGACCATCTGGATCATCCCTAGCTGTTCAGAGGTCCCATGGGGAATCCCACAGAGGAGAGGGAGAGATGGGGGAGACCTGCCCCCACCTGCCTGGAAGAAGACCCTGCCACTAGTTACCTCTAGGCTTAGTAAAAGAACTATTCGTCCACCAAACTGCTTAAGGGCTCCCCTTCCAGGCCGACTTCAGCCCGGGGCCCCTCAAGGGCGGTGTCCTCTGCTTTACCACACACTACTACTCCAGGGCCATTCTCACAGAGCCCCAGGCTGCAGCGTCCAGGTCTGGAATCAGCTGAGGCTCCCTGTGCCCACCCTGCCTCTCTCCTTTCAGCCTCCAGTGAAATTACTGGTGAACCTGATCCCCCATCCCAGGCAATCTATGCTGGCACTCAGGCCTCTGTCCTGGCCTCCTGAGTCCCACGGGGACACCTGAATTCCACAGCGTGTGGCTCAGTGCACATCCTGGCCACTCAGTCCCATATCTGGAACTTGAACTCCTTTCAGGCATCTGAGTCCCATCAGGGCAACTGATCCCCATTCTGGGCACCTGAACCTCTTAGGGGTACCTCAGTCCCCATCCTGATCATCTGGGATTCATCCTGGCACCTGACCCCATGGGGGTGTTTCAGTCCCCATCTTGACCATCTGAGGCCCATACTGGTCACCTGAGTCCCACTGGAGTACCTTGGTTCCCATACCTTGTGATGGGCTTGATGAGTTCTTCTGTGGGCCTTGTTTCTAGGCAGAGTCTGGCTCTGGCCTGTTCCCCCCTGCACCTTATAAATGTGGTTGTGGAAAGCAGGACCAGTGTGGCTGGCCTGTAGCTCTATGCCCAGCCTGAGTTTACCCTCACGCTGCTGGTGGGAAAAGTGAAGGCCACGTTGTTAGAAGGAGCTGTTATCAGAGGGAGCTGCCACCAGGTGGCAGCCTTGTGCTGCACAGTCTCCACCCTGTTGGCCTGTGGTCCCAGGTGTGGCCTGAGCCAAACTTTGTACACGTGGGGAAATAGGTCCAGCTGGGGGCCCGGTTTCTCACCTCAACTCCACCTTGTTGCCATGTCCACCATGGGATGGCCTGAGCGTGCTGCCCACTCAAGCCTCACCAGCCGCTCTGGCCAGTCTCCCTCAGACCTGCCGACCCTTCCTGCTCAGCCTGAGCCTGGGTTCTTGAAGAAGCACCATCTCTGTCACAGTCAGCTGGTCTCCCCTCCCTCCAGCTGGGGTCCTTTGCGTTGGACCCCAGTTGACTTCCTTCTCTGTTGGCAGTATCTCCCATCATGCCCCAAGGCTGCTCACAATTCTTCCCCTTCTGGTGCGCTACTGCCACCTCCAGGAGGTCCTCCCTGACTGCCCACTACCATTCTTTGGGAGAGCCCTGTATAGAGTGGCCAGCAGGTCCCCAGTAGCCAGAGAAGTTTGAGGAAGTGAGGGCACAGTCCCAGGGAGGCACTGAGATGACATCCCCCAACCCCCCACCCCCCCCCCCCCGCTCTCTCCCCATCTGTTCCCCCTGTGGGTCTTTCCACGCATCTCGTGCTTTTTTGTCTCTGTGACTCTGTCTTCATCCGATTCTGAAGCCTTGCTCACGTCGCTATTGGTGTTTCTCACCATCTGCACTGCCTCTCCCTCAGCCCACCTCCGTTTCTGTCTGTCACTCGGGCTCTCTCTGTGCCTGACTCACTGGGACACGCTTTTAACAGGCACGTAGACACCGTCCATGGCCCCCCCACCCTGTGATCTGCGCCCCTTTCCCACAGCTCTAAGCGATTTCTCCAGCTTCAAAAGGCACATTAATTACTCTAATGAGGTCAGGAGAGACCCCGCGCTCTGCCATCCGGAGCCGGGAACACACCGCCGGCTCCTTCAGACCTGCGCCTCCTGCCCGCCCCCCTCAGGTAGGAAGGGGAGCCCCGCCCGCTACCCAGCCCTTGCGCCTGTCAGCGCAGTCAGCCCGCGCACCCGCGCCCCCCGCATTAGTGTCGAGTAATTGGCAGCCCCCGCCAAGGTTAATGCACTATTAGCAGGAAGTTCTCGGCGGCTAAAAGCCGGGAGAGGGGCCTGTCAGCGCGAGATGAAAGGCCTGGGGCCCGGCTGGCTGGAGGGACGAGTGTGCGTGTATGCGCGCGTGTACGTGTGCATGCTGGATCGGGAGGCCTTCCAGTACCTTCTTTCACCTTGCGAACTCACGCACGGGCCTAGGCGTGGCACACGGCCACGAGGACGCGACATGGCAGCCACGCATGCGGGATGCACACACAGGACACAAGCCCACACTCGTGCACGGGTGTTGCAGCCGGTCCCAAGCCCGTGCCCGGTGCGGGTGCGCAGACCCACGACCTGCGCTCTCGAGGCCCATCCCACCACTTCCATCCCTTCCACTCGCTACCCGGGGAGTGCCCACTGGACACGCCACAAACCAGTCCCTCGGCCCGCGGGGGCCACGTGGGCGTCTCTGGCTCTTGGGTGGCTCACTGTGAGCAAGACACCCCGCCCCCAACTTCCTATCTCCATCTGGGGAATGGGGCCATGTGGGGGGTGGGGGAGGCTGGACACCTTGGGCTCAGAAAGTGGGTAGCCAGTGGTCAAGGCCAGGCATCTTCCCTGGAGAGCGGGCTCCTCTGCTGGCTCTGACGTGGGTCTCCCTCCGATGTGGCCCCAGCACCCAACAGGGCCACCTCCTGCTCACCTGAGGTCAGCAGGCAAGGGAGCTGTGCCCTCTGGATGTTCTGGGACCTCTCCCCTGATTCCCCATTCTTCCGAGGGAACTCAGGGCCCCCCATCTCCTGCTCTCTGGGCTGTCTGAGCCACCACCTCCCTCCTTCTGGCAGCCCTTCATGTCCAGGTGCCCACCGAGGGGTGGCTTCACCCACAGCTGTGTTGCCCTTGGACCAGCTGTTTAGGTGTACCTTCACTGAAAGAAAGTAAATGATGTCTAAAACCCTGCTCCTTATCCTGCTGTCACATGTCCTGTGCCCAGTACCCACATGGAGCTGCTGGTGGTGCCTGTGTTGGACCCAGCGGATCTGAAACTTGGCCATCCTTGTGGGAAGTTCTTTTGGACAGCAAGGGTCTAGTCCCCAGACTGGCAGGTGGGCCTGGGAGGAGGGGGGTTGTGTCCTGGGCCCTGCGACTGGGAGGTTGGACTGGGGGTGAGGAAGAGGTGGGGAGGGGGGAGGAGGAGGGAGGGACATTGCTGGGGAGGCACCTGGTTGGTTGGGCTCTAGCCTGGGTGGGGGGGTTACAGGGATGTTAGATGTGGGCTGAGGTTTCAGGGCCTGACTGGACACTGGACACAAGGATGGGAATTTTAATTGATCAGCAAGAGAAAGGGACAGGTGTGTTTGTTTATTCTCAGTAACAGCCTGGGGAGCTCTCCTTGAGACCTCTCCCACATGCCAGCAGACACCTGCTCCCCACTGCCCGTGGGGACACACACCACGCCCTGCTCTGACCTGGGTCCGTGGAGCCCCAGACCTACCAAGGCCCCCACCCTCCTGGCAACCCCTTCCTGCCTCCTGAAAAACTCTTGAGCGGGAGCAGGTGGTGGATTTGGTCAACTTTTTTCTGTAATGAGAAATTCCTCCCCGCATATTTTTAGCTTTCTCCAAGGCACCGCGGCCTTTGAAGGTTGAGGGTGTCCTGGACACTGATCCCCAGCCCTGGCGATTCTGCTGATGGGCTGGAGTGCCACAGGTCATGAGTGCTGGGTGGTGGGCACTGGACTTGGGATCAGTGGGTGGGTGATGGGGGGTAGGTGATGTGCTGGGGGGGGTGGGCAGTGGTGAGCAGGGGTGGGTGCTGGGTTGGGCTAATGGGTGCTGGGCTTGGAATAGTGGGTAGTGGATGGTCGGTCACAGTTGTTGGGCAGTAGGTGGTGGGTGGTGGACCAGAGCTGATGGCCACAGGCTAGGGGAAGCTCTGGGCCTGGCTCAGTTGAGACCCTCCCAGAGTCTGAGGCAGACCTTCAAGCCTAGGAGAGCAGACCACTGTGAACAGGGACAGACCCCCATCAAAGACCCTGTCCTGGGTCTGAAGCGGAGGCCGACAGTCAGCTCTCAGTAACCCCTGTCCCTGACTGAGCCTTGAACTAAGACTGACCCCTGTCTCCAGGGTGAGCCTGACCTCTGACCCTTGACTCCATGACCCCTGACCTCAGCTGACCTCCTGATGGCTGATCTGGAGGCCAGGATGGCCACGCCCTCTGGAAGGAGACAGAGCTTCCTGGGCACCCACAGCGGTCCCCACCAGGCAGGGGTCCCCAAGGGCAGCTGGGCAGCTGTGCCTGCCGCCCTGTCCCCGCCTCGCCTGGGGCCAGGCCATGGAGCTGTCCTGCCCTCCCTTCCCCAGGCCCCCTCCTCAGGGAGCGGCCAGCGGGCGCAGGGAGGTTGAATGGGGGACGTGCGCTTTGTTCCTGTCCCCGCTCGGGCTCTGACCTTGAGAGAGAGACGAGAACAGAAGGAAAACGGAGCTTCTGCTCAAATCCTCTCAGCAGCGGCAGCGGCGGCGGCTCCCGCCCCAGTGGCCCCTGCATGCAAATGAGTCGACCCATCCCGGCCTCAGCCAGGGCATCCCCTTGCCCGCTGTGCCCTTCCAACACCCCCACCCCTGCAGGTCCAAGTCCTGCTGGGTGTGACAGAGGAGACCCCCCACCTGTGAGGTCTCATGACGTGGGAGGGGACTCTAGTCCCAGGGCAGCGAGAGCTTCCAGGCGGTCCCCTTTGGCAGCCAGGCCTGGCCCCCTGGGCTCATGGCCCCTGTCACTGGGCTTGGGCCCCACGCCTCCCTGAGTGGCCACCCCATCACTCCCCAGAGAGCCAGACCAGCCAGCCTGGGCCGAGCCTGGCCTAAGTGGCTGGAGCCCCAGACTCGGGCTCCAGTGGTCCAGACGGACTGTTTGGAGGCCTTGCCAGGTGAGCCTGGGCCAGTTCTGGTCCTCTTTCAGCCTTCAGGGCCTGCCCCAGCCACCGCTGGGGGCGGGAGGTGGGGGCATGTTCCTATTTTCCTATGTGGAGCCCTCTAGGCCAGGCCTGGGACTTCAGGCTCCAGCAGCTACAGTCAATGGACAAGATCCAGGAGCCAGAACACCCCAAACAGATGGGCAGAGTTCCCTGGAGGGCAGAGGACAGACAACCTTGGGGGCGGGGCTGGGGGTGAGGAGGGCTAAAACACCGGGAGGACAGGCCTTGAAGGAAGAACTGAAATTTAACAGGAGGAAAGGGGAAGGCCTACCAGGGAGCTGCCTGAGCAAAGAGGGGTAAGTTCCAGAGGAGAATGCTCAGGGAACACCTGGCATATGCCCACAGCATATCCAAAATGCGTTTACCCTCCCCACCTGACTGTGGTGAAGCTCTGGCCTCTCAAGTGAGTTTTCTGCAAGGAGTTCTGATAATCCCTCACGCATGACCTTTCAGCTCTAGGCTCCCAGACTCTGCGCCAGGCCAGGCCTGGAAGAGAGAAACAAGTCCAGAGAGGTAGAACCTGGCTGTGTACTGCTGACACTTTCCAGCCAGCACTTGGTGACAGCATACCTTCACAAACTCAGAGTCTGGTGAGCGAGAATAAGAGCAGAAATGAAGGACAGGACCCCAGTTCCTGGCCCACAGTCAGCCTCCCCCCAGTCCACTTGTTCCCCACATCCAGGAGTGGTCACTTTGAGTGCCCCAAACAGGTCAGGCACTCTAGCCCTCTGCTCCACCCTCTTGCCAGACACCCTTCCAGCCCTTTGCCCTGGTCAGACTCTCCATTCTCCTACCTCCTGCTGGCCTGGACCCCAGTCTGGGCTGCTGGGTGTACTGGACACCTGCTATGCCTGGTACCCTGCATGGCTGAGGTCAGGATTTCTGTTTCCTTTCCTAGATGAGGAGATAGACTCAGTGAGAACTGACCACCTCGGTGGGGGGGGGGGTCCCGAGGGTCCTTCAGGGAGGCAGCAGTGGCCGCTGACTTCCCATTTTGGGCAGTGAGACTGCAAAACCCTTCACCAGGCTGGACAGGGTGGCTCGGTGTTGGGGGAGCCTGAGTTAAGATTCTGGGGTCCGGGTTTGAGTGAGGGAGGGCACAGGGCGGTGAGCCATTTCTGGATCTTCTGTTCCCTTCGCCCGGTTGGCTCTGCAGACCAGATTGCTGGCTTGAATGGAGGTGGTTGAGAACAACTCGGCGACCCTGGGTCCGGCCCCAATGATGACGAAGGTGCACTCAGGGCCCCACAGAGTTGGGGTGACAGGGGGCAGGACCTGGGGCAGGTGGTGCAAGCAGCCCGACCAGGGGAGGCATCCTGGACGGTCTGGGCGGGGCAGGGGGATGGGGAGGTGGGGGCGCGTTTGGGGCTGCAGCCCCTCGCCCAGCCCCCGCGTGGCCGGGGCACGGCAGGAGGGGGCGCCCGCGGCCCTCCCGGCGTTCGGGCGGGACAAAGGCCGGAGCCCCGGCCCCTCCCCGGCGGGTGCGGTGGTGACGGTCTGCGCTGTTAGTGTCCGCGCGGCCCGGGCCGGCGCCCGGGGCAACCCCGGCGCCCCGCCCGCCGCCGCCTGACTTCTCGGCGCCCGAGGTCGCGCGCGCGCTCCGGCGGGGGCGGCCGGGGATCTCCAAGCGCCGGCGCGGCCTCCTCCTCCGCCCGCCCCGCGCCCGCCCGCCCGCTCGGCGGCGGCGGAGGAGGCGGAGACGGCTGGCAGGCGGCGGCCAGGCGAGCGCGGCGGCCCCGGACCGGGGCCATGGCGCCCGCGCAGCGCCCGCTGCTGCCGCTGCTGCTGCTGCTGCTGCCGCTGCCGCCGCCGCCCTTCGCGCGCGGCGAGGACGCCGCCCGCGCCAACTCGGACCGCTATGCCGTCTACTGGAACCGCAGCAACCCCAGGTGAGCGCGGCCGCGGGCGGGGACCGCGCGCCTGGAGACCCCGGGCTCCCCCACCCCAGCCTGGCCCTCCCACCCCGGGATCGGGGCGCCCCTGCGCGCCGCCCCCAGGAGTGGGGGCGCCCGCTTCCCACGGGAGCCTCCAGGGAGTTCCGGCCACCGGAGTTTGGGGGACTCACTCCGCGTGCATCTGCCCCCGGGGCGCCCCTCCGCCTACAGGTTTGGGAGACTTGGCGCCCAGCTTGCCTCGGAGCGCCGCCGGCCCAGGAGTTTGGGGATCCCCTCTGGCACCCTCAGAAGCTGTTTGGCCCTGAGTTCCCTCCCCAGACTTGGGGGACCCAATGCTCAGGTCTCACCGGGGACCTCCGCTAGCTTTAGAGTTGGTGCGAATGCCCAGGAATCTTGTCACTGAGCCGCACCCAGAGGTGAGGGACTGAGGTGGGGGACCGTGGCCCCGCAGGGGAGGGTTCCTCAGGCGCGTTTTGTCGGAGGCTCCCCAGATGAACTTGGGGAAGTTGGAATGTCCCTCCCCGTGGACCAGTGTCCACATTTGCTCTAGGGGGTCCGTGGTCTGGGGTCTCGAAGGGACAGAGAGATTGAGGAACAGAGAAGGCTCGGGGTCTGTCCCCAGAGTCCTGATCAGGCGGTGTCCTCCGCTGTCCTCCTTGCACTGATTGGGAAACTGAGGCGCAGAGGGGCCAAGCAGCTGGCTCAAGGTCACGGTGAGGGGAGCAGAGCTGGGGCTAGGACCCAGGTGGCCTTGTGCCCAGCCTGCCACGCCCGGCCAAGGTGCCCCGCCCACCTGCCTGCAGACCTCTAGGTCGGGTACTGAGTTCGGTCTGGGGGCAGCGGGAGCCCCTGCTACTTGAGCGAGAAAAGTTTGCTGGGGACTGACCACATCCTGGTCAGCAGTGGAAGCCTCAGACCATCCAGGGTCTGGGAGGCGGGAGTGGGCTGGGGGTCCCATGGGAGATGGGATCTAGGGTCCTACAGCTTCCGGTCTGCCCCACCGTCGGGGTCACGGTCATATCCAGGCCAGCTGGGCTGCACGTGGGGGCATGGTCGCCGGCCTCCCCGCCTCCTGATCCTCTACCTCCAGTCACTTTCTTTGGGTTTTCAAGCGCCAGCCGAACTGCCTGCCTTCCAACCCAGCGGTCCCCTGCTGTTCCCTTGCCGTCCCCTGCTGTCCTGGGTCTTCCTGCAGAAAGTTGCATAAAGGATCGTCTTTGAGGCCAGCCCTGGGACCAGGGCAGCTTGTGTCCCAGGTTGGGACAGGGAGCCCACCCAGCCCACCCAGACACCCACCTCGTTTGCCTGGCTGTGGGGTTGGCCCCGGGGCCGAGGGCAGAGACCTGGGGCGGAGGAGGGATGGCCGGGCCGTTGTGGAGCGGGTTCCCTGCGCCTCCCGCCCCACTGGTCACATGTGGGTTTGATTACGGTTCTTCCCTGCGGCTGAGCAGGGAGCCCAGCGGGCAGCACTTCTCCGGCCCAAGTTTTTGGTTTCAGCCTCGGAATCCCGTCCCAGCATGGCCTGTCCTTTGTTCTAGCAAATGCCAGACCCGCCAGGAGCTTCCAATGGGGACGGAAGAGGGTTGCAGGGGCCAGCCGCTGCCCCACCTGCCACAGGGCTGCAGGCAGGATGCCGGCTGGGAAGGAGGCAGCCCCCAATGCTGGCTCTGTCCAGCTGCTCAGCCGCCTCCTGTTGCTGACGTGACAGCTCTCTCTGACCAGCCGCCCAAAGGGACGGCCTCACTGTCCAGCACAGACCCTGGCGGTCAAGGCTGGCCTCTGCTCTGCCTCCTCCTCTTGCTTGGGGCGTCCTGGGTGGGAGGTGACCTCTCCGACTTCCTGCAGCGGGGTCTGGGGTCCCAGGGAGCCCTTCACCTGGGAAGCCCGGTTAGGTCAAGAATCAGGGTTCCGTTCACCGCCACGGTTGGGGGTCTCTGCTAAAGGGTGGCCCCCTCGGGACGTTGGGTATCCTGGGGTGTCTGGAGCAGAATCTGTGTCCAGTGACTGGGTGAGTGCCGGGCACAGGAGGGGGTGCTGCCCAGCCTCAGGCTCTGAGGGCACCCGGAATGGACATTTCCTGAGGGTGCCCAGTCGCGGGGGCAGCTGCCAGGGTGCAGGGAGAGGTGTGAAGTCAGCGGGTGGGTTTGATGCGGGAGGCAGTGCCTCAGCCAGAGAGGAGAGACAGGCCTGTGTGGGGACAGGCGAGAATGGGGTCGAAACAGGGAGACTGGTGGTGGTGGCTGGCAGAGGAGCCAGGAAACGCAGGGACAAGCCGTGCAGAGAGAGAGGGGGGCGCACACAAAAGGCATCGTGCGTTGGGAAGGGGACGAAGCCAGAGCTGGGCCGCCTCGGGTGGGGTACCGTCAGGCAGCAGAGGAGCCATGGGGATGCATGCAGGCTGGTGGAGGACCACCAGGCCCAGGCAGTGCTGCGGTGAGGCCAGCCACCCTCGCCTGGCTGGCCTGTACCTGTGCCGAGGTAATGAGTGTGTGGCTGTGTTTCTCCAATTGCGTTCTCCTGCTGTGCCGTGGATTTCCTGTGCACACAAGGCTGGCCGACGCTACCAGGGAGCCCCGCACCCACCTCCACTGCCGCCGAAGGCTGGAGACTGGGTCCAGCCACAGACCCCTGCACTCTCGCCAGCCGGCTGTTCAGCTGTCTATCCGTCCAGTCCCTGCCTGAGCTGGGCACTGCGGGTCTGGCTGCCGGGCATCTCTGGGCCTGTCTGTGGCCGTATTGGACTGGGCCGGGCATCCTGGCTGGCTGCTTCTGGGGCTGTGGGGGTGCGGGGACACCTCGGAGGCTCACTGGGCTGCAGGGCATGTCCACCCAATAGCTGTGTGTTCTTTCCCATGTGTTCGGGGTTCCCGGGGCCGGGAGGTGCACACACTGCCCACCCCCCACTGCCATACAGACACTCAAGTGCCTACGTGTGTTTGGCAGCCCTGGCCCTGTGTGTCTGCACACGTTTCCGCATGTGTGTGCCTGGAGAACATGCATGTGCAGGGTACATGTGTGTTTGCAGCAGTGTGTCTGGGTGTAGGATGTGCGTGTGTATCTGTGCATGCAGATCAACACCTTGAGAGAAGGTATGTCTGTATGTGGGGTGCACGCATGTCTTTGGAATGTCTTCATGGTGCGCACATGTGCGTCTGTGTGTACAGCCTGGCTCTGGGGGCCCTGGTGGGGGTGCTGACAGCCCACACCAGAGGGGGGTGGTCACAGCTTGCCCTCTGTGCCCACCTGACCGCTCCTCCACCCCCTCCTCCAGCCCAGGTGGGTCCCTGCTGGGGGTACGTGTCCGGGTCCTGTGGGCTGGGCTCCTTGCTGCCCATGGGGCAGAGGGGCCATCGAGGTTCAGAGCTGGCACCGGCAGGGACCCTCCTGTCCCTGAGTCCCCCGCCTGGTTGGAAGTCTGCAGCCTGTGTGGACCCAGTGGTGCAGACCCTGAGTGGGGGTTGTGATTGCCCTTGGGTGTGGGCAGCGGCCACATTCCCATCTCAAATGACCAGGGGGAAGATGGTGACTAGGACTGCATCCTCCCTGTGGGGGTGTCGGGCACCCCTGGTGCCTGCCAGCCATGCCAAGGCCTCCAGGGAACCGGCTTTGAAGGGGGCGAAGCCATATTTTGCCGCATGAGGCTTTTTTGTTTTGTTTGAAAGAAGCTCATCCACTCGACTTAAGGGGGACTTGGAGAGTGAGGACCCATGGACCCGGGAGTCTTGGGGTCCGAGGGTGTGGTCTGGGGGGCCATGGAAGGCTGGAGCTCAGACTTGGGGATCTGGAAAGCCCTTGGGCTAGTGGCTTGGCTGCGTCGTGTTTCCTCCGTGAAGTGGGGCAGCGGGATGTGCCCCTCTGCAGATGGCAGCAGGGCTGGCACAGTGTGGACAGGTGAGGCATGGATGTGACCCCAAGGGGAGCAGAGGCCACCGCTGAGGGGGTTGGAAATGGAGGCCATTCCTGTCTGCAGGCAAGCAGGGAGGCTCCAGACTGGCCCGCAGTGTATCTGCAGCAGCAGCAAGGTTCAGGTGGTTGTGCAGGGGGGGAACCACAGTACTGGGGTGGGGGGCCAGTTCTGAGGTGCCCCCCATCTGCTGGCAGCCTGGGCTCTGAGGCTGGGATCCACAGGCTCCCTTTCCCCAGCCTTGGTCCCTCCCCATGGTGGACAACTGCCTCCCACCCCCACCCTGGGCAGCTCAGCGTGCAGAGGAGGAAACTGAGGCAGCAGCTGAGCTGAGGACTGGGGGAAGGGGAGGGACTGGCCTCTAGCCTGCCTGGGAGCTGGGCCCAGGGAAGGGGCAGCCATCTCTGACCTCAAGGGCCCTCAGCAGATG
The DNA here is from genome assembly GCA_024291935.2 of Okapia johnstoni. Classification (NCBI taxonomy): domain Eukaryota; kingdom Metazoa; phylum Chordata; class Mammalia; order Artiodactyla; family Giraffidae; genus Okapia; species Okapia johnstoni. The sequence goes on from CM044316.1 coordinate 36,545,184, forward strand.
TCCCCTGAGGGTCATGGGTCCCTCGAAGCCGCAGGTGCAAAGGTGGCCAACCTTGGAATGCGCAGGTGTGTGAACGGGGGTCTGGGAGGCAGAGTTCCTGCAGGTTCGATGGCTGGCTCTGCAGCCCCTGAGCTAAGCCCAACGCAGAGTCCTGCCTCGGCAGCAGGTTCCCTCTCCTCACCAAGGCACCCAGCACGGACCAGCCTTGCCCCCCACCCCCCTGGCATTGCTTTGGGGAAATTGTCTGTGGTGGACAGTTCCAAAAGGAGGGCTCGACTGTGTCCCCTGCCCAGTGGGCCAGGCAAGGAAGGGCACAGCCACCTTTGTGCTGCTGCATCGCGGACACACAGCTGAGAGCTTGGAGCACACAGTCCAGACTCCGAGCTCTGCGGGCTGGCCCTGGTGGGGGCTCACCCCCATACCCACTCCCATGCTGGGTCTTGACTTCGAGGGGTCTGTTCGCCACCCCGGCCACATTGCCCCTTGCCCCCCACCCCAGCCATGCACCCCCTCATCTCGCCTGTCCACTTCATGGGTCCCCATTATGCCCCCGTTTCATGGACCCAGAGAAAGTGATTTACCCATGGCCAGGAGGAAGTTATCTCCAGTGGGGGGGACCCCCTCTGAGAGGCATGCAGGTCTGGGGCTGGCTGAGGAGTGCGGGGACACCACACACACGGTGGGGACTGAGGAGGGCAGGGTGACCCGGGCAGGCATACCCTGTGGACTGGGCACCTGGGCCTCCTCCTGTCTGAGACCAAGGCCCGGGGTGGGGGTGTGGGCTGACCCTGCGGCCCTTCCCTCACCTTCCCCACCCACCCCACCCCATTTGTTTCACCTCCTGCTTCCATGGTGGGGCCTGTGCCTCAGTTTACCCTGCACCCACAAGGCCATAATCGTCCTTTCTTGGCTGATGCTGCACTATTGTGAGGCCATGATTTTCTTTCCTTTTTCTTTAAGGCCTTTTCTTATATATTTATTGGGCTGTGCCAGGTCTTGGTTGCAGCATGCGGGATCTTCGAGCTTCTTTGTGGCATGTGGGATTTAGTTCCCTGACCAGGGATGGAACCCAGACCCCCTGCATTGGGAGCATGGAGTCTTAGCCACCAGATCCCCAGGGAAGTCCTGAGGTCCTAATTTTCAGTGAGGTCCCAGCCTTGGCTCTGGGGGCCCTGCTGTCCTTTCGGGCAGGCCTGGGTGTCTCTTTGCTGGGATCTTCATTGGCATCTCTGAGCCCTTTAGTAGGAGCTGTGAAATGGCTCAGACCAGGGAGACAAGAGACAGAGAGTCGGAGAGTGAAGGGAACAGACTCCCCTGCCTGCCCACCCCTGCCTCAGTTTCCAGGTTGGGAAGGCAGCCCAGCACCCCACTCCCATTTTGGGTGAGACTCCTAATTAGTTTCTGTGCTGTTAGCATCTAATGACTTGACTGTCGCCTGACTGGAGCTAATTAGCGGCAGGCCGGATGGTTGCCAGAGGAAGGGGTGGTGGGTGGGGTTGGAGTGGCTGCCTGCAGGGTGGACATTGGCAGGGGGCAGGCAGGGTGAACCACTGGAGGTGAAGGTGTAGAGGTTGGGGGCGGGGAGGTCTGAAGCCTTAGGGAGCCCTGTTTATGGGAACCATCCCAAGTCAGTCATTAACCCCTTAGTGAGAATTTCGATCCGTATCTACTGCTCCCAGGGATCATTTGCATATCAGGCCTCGGCACTGGTGGAAGAAATGAAGGCTTTGTCTTGCTCTCACCAGACTCGGCTTGGAGTGGGGTCCATCTCCCCTGCATCGATGCCACCCTGAGCAGGAGCGAGGCGCCAACTTGGAACCGGGAATGCCAACGCAAGGCCATGGCTATTTTAGAGCAGGGAAGGGAGAAAAATGTCCATTTTGGCTCCCAAAGCTCAGGTGTGGGGGTGGGTGGGGGGCTTCTCCTGGGATCCGCCTGCCTGGGGTCCCGGCTTCACCACCTTGAGGCAGCTTTCTGCTCCCCATGACTCTAGCACCTCAAAGACCTCGAGTGTTTGGCCTTTGACTAACAAACATGTATTGAGCACCACTGTATACTGGGCCCATGCTGGCCACCAAGCAAGGGACAAAGGAGGCTGACCCCTGGAAGGCAGACAGTGGACTGTGTAATGGTATAAATACGATGATGTCCAAAAGAGATGAGTTGGGGAGAGTAGGGAAAGGTTTGTCAGGCCGAGGGAACAGTGTGTACAAAGGCCCTGGGACAGGAATAGGAGCAGCCCTGAGGCTGGCATGGCTGGAAGGGAGTGATCTGGGGAAGTCAGGGGGCGATGAGGTTGGGGGTGGGGGCCATATGAGGCCCCATGAGCCTGGGAGGACCGTGGATTTTGTTCTGAGTGATGGGGAGCCAATAGAAGGCTTTGAGCTAGTGGATGGCGAGGTCTGATGGACATTCAGAAAAGTGAGTCCTGGATTTTGGGGGGCCCAAGTGGGACCTGGGTGTCCAGCCTCTGACCCAGCAAAGCAGCTTTGGTCGCTGATATTCTAATGACGGTGAGCTGCGGGGACCTGATGGTGCTGGTGTCAAGAGGGGAGGAAGGCTGGCATGATGGGGAAAGATAGGCAGGAGAAAGGAGAGACAGTGCAGCCCACCTTTTCTCCAGAAGTGCCCTATGTGGAGTCACGTTCTCTTTCAGACTGAACGTACATCCCTGGCATCAAGCCAGGGACAAGAGGGAAAACTGAGGCCCAGAGGCCAGGACCAGGACTCCCCCACTTCCGCCTATGGCTCCCCGTCACAGCCTCCCCTGCAGGGCCTGCTGGGGTGAGGGTGGGCCCCTGGGCAGCTGCTGGGCCGTGGCTGTCATCGATCGGTTGATCAATTGGGCTTTCAATGGGGCTGGGAAGGAGCGAAAATGACTTTTCAAAAAGCCTGGAGCAGCTTCTGCATCGATCGTGCCCAAGGGGCCAGAGGATGTGGCTGGTCAATGAGACGCCTGTGCCCGGCCAGCCGCGGAGCAGCCCATGGGATGGGCAGGGTCCCAGCCCAACTCAGGGCCGCCCTGCATCTATGCGGCACCTGCTGTGTGCATAGCTGAAGTTCTCCCATCTGCCTCAGGGACCACCTCCGTGACAGTTGGAAACTGAGGCTTTGAGAAGAGAAGGCAAGACCCAGCTGCGCTCCATCCTGGGTTGGAACCAGATGAGGTTCCTTGGCCCCCAATGGACCTGCACTGCCAGACACATTTATTCTGCAAAGGCCTTCCCACCTCTGTGGGAGGGAGTGGGTGCCCTATTCCTGGGCAAACCCAGTGCAGCAGGGAAGGGCTGGGAGTGAATCCACTCCCCCTACTCCCCAACTTGAAATTCTCCGAACCTTGACTTCAGCCACAGACTTGAAATCATCATCCAGGGTCCCTCCTGACGGGTGGGGGAACTGAGGCACCATGGCCGGTCCCCTTCCTGCCTCCTTCCCAGCTCGAGGGTCCCCGGAGCCCTTGCCCCCGCCTGACACAGTCTTGGGGTGGCGGGGGGCCAGCCAACGCCATCTGATCATCCAGCCGCCCCCTCAGGTGCCGGCTGTGCCAATTAGTGCTCCTGGTATGGGGGCTGCCTTGCTCCCTTCCGCGGTCCGGGGCGGCTGGCACACGGGCACAGAGGCAGCGGTGGGGCCGGGGTCCCAGTAGCCTCACCCTCCCTCGCTGCCGCCGCCCCTCACCAAGCCTCAGTTTCCCTGCTGGTGTGGGGAGGGAGGAGGTGGGGGAGCCTGCCCCCAACCCTCCACTGCCAGGCCTTTTATGTGCTAATAAGCCCCTCTTGGGAGGCCCCCTTGTCCCCCCTCGGTCCAGGCCACGTTTACATGACAGGGGCCCAGGGGACTGCGTCCCGGAGATCTAAGGGCTCCTGGTGCTGTAGCCGGAGGCGTTGATGGAAGGGGAGCTCCCTGTCCCTCGCTCAGCTGACCTCCATCCTTGCCTGATGAGGCTGGGTCACGGGGCCCCCAGGGAAAGGGGTACAGGCTCTGTGACAGCTGAGGAGACCTCCAGGGCCAAGGCTGGGAGGCAGAGCTGGGGGGCCAAGGCGTCAGGGGTGGGGAATCAGGGAGTTGTGGGGTAGCTGCCAGATTTTGGAGGCTCTAGAGGGAGGACGAAGAATGTCACTCAGGGTGGAAGGGGTGGGGCTGAGGAGGGTCAAACCCAGGGCACCATGGAGTTGAAGGGAGGGATGGGGGAGTCTGAGCATCCTTCATGTCAAGCCCCGCCTCCTCTGGGGATACAGGAAAGGGGCCAAGCTTGCCTCAGAGAGGCAGGGATCACTGACCTGTGTCCTAGGTACTCTGGGTCTTCTTGGCAGGCAGATCTGCAGAAGGAAAACAGGAGGCTGTCTCTGGGAATGGCATGGAGGGCTTCCTGGAGGAGGAGGCATTGAAGTCAAGCAGTTAGTTTTTGGAGTGGGACTTCCTGGTGGGGGGGATATCTTGTGCCAGGACTGTTGTGGCTGAAGGGCTCAGATGTGGATTCTGCAGGGAACTGGGGGTCTAGGGGGCTGTGAATCACAGGGTGCCTGCTTGGGTGCATGTGGTTACCCAGAATGCCTGGGGGCAGGCCCTCTTCCCTGGGACAAACCTCACTGTGGGCTTGGGGTTCAGGGCTAGTCTGGGTCTCCAGGCTCCTGCTCTGGCCTTGGTGTGGCAGGGTTGTTGCGCCTGGCAGGGGACCATGGGCTCAGACCCTGGCATCTGACTGTGGGCAGGGTGTCCCCCTCCCCAACCCCTCGCCCTTCCCCCATCTCCGACCTACCCTTTTCCCCTGCACTGACCCATCACCCACACACCTTCCCAGGGCTCCCCATCCCCCTGTACTGACCAGTGACCCCTCCCCATTTACCCTTTCGTTGACTCTGCTCTTGTCCCCTGCACTGACCCATCAACTCCACACCCTCCCCGGGCTCCCCATCCCCAGGCCCCACCCCTTCCCTGCGCTGACCAATGAGTCCATTTACCCCATCTGTTAACTTTCCCTTTTCTCCTGCACTAACCCGTCACCTTACTCCTGGCCCCTGCTCCGCATCCCTGAGCCCCACTCCCCGGCTCTGACCGCCGGCCCCGCCCCCAGGTTCCACGAGGGCGCGGCAGACGACGGCGGCGGCTACACCGTGGAGGTGAGCATCAACGACTATCTGGACATTTACTGCCCGCACTACGGGGCGCCGCTGCCGCCGGCCGAGCGCATGGAGCACTATGTGCTGTACATGGTCAACGGCGAAGGCCACGCCTCCTGCGACCACCGGCAGCGCGGCTTCAAGCGCTGGGAGTGCAACCGGCCCGCGGCGCCCGGGGGCCCGCTCAAGTTCTCCGAGAAGTTCCAGCTCTTCACGCCTTTCTCTCTGGGCTTTGAGTTCCGCCCGGGCCACGAGTACTACTACATCTGTGAGTGGGGGCGGGCTCGCTCCCCCTCTCCTTTCCCACCCCTCCCCTCCCCTCCCCCCCCCTCCCCTCCCCTCCCCCTCCCCTTCCCTCGCCTCCCCTCTCCTTCCCTCCCCTCCCCCTCCCCCTCCCTCTTCCCTCCCCCGGGGCCTCTTGTCTCCATCCTCTCGCCCTCGGCCTGCGGGTCAGCCTCTGGGCCGCTGAGCCAGTGGCCCCACGGTCAATTCGTCTTACTCTGAGACCAGGGGGGCCCACCCCATGTTGCACTGAGGCCAGAAACTAGGCCTGCCTAGTCTGGTTGGGGAGGAGTGATGGAAGACACACCGTGAACCGGACAGGCATCTCCCAAGCCTACTCCCGTCTGTCCTCCTCGCACCCACGAGCCCAGATTCCCAGAGGAGTGTGGAGGCGTTTCAAGGTCGGAGGCAGCCTTGGTCCAGGTCCACTGGGCATTCATGCCTGCTGTAGGCCTGGGGGGGCGGGCGGGTAAACTGTCCCCGCCTCTGCTGGGCGTTAGGGGCTCCCGAGGGGCCCCTTTTTCCTCCTCCCTACCAAGTGCCAAGGGCAGGGTTCAAGTTCCCACTAGCCAGGCCTCAGCAGCCTGGTAGTCTCTGAGAACCTGAAAACAGGAGGGTCCCGCCATAGTCCCTTCTAAGATGGGGTCCTAGGAAACCCACCTGGGCCCAAAGCGCTGACTCTGAGAGGTTGTGCGGTCCCATTTCTCAGCGTTCTGGAGGCTGATGGGGAGCAGGTGGGGAGGGGGAGGGGGCCCTGCCCCCCCACCTGACAACCCAACCCCCTCCCTGGGCTTCGGGGAGGGACCCAGCACCTCACCACCCTGGTTCCCACTGAGTCAAATTAAACTCTATTAGGCTCCATTTCCTCCTTTCTCTGCTCTATTTGGAATTTTTCCTTTTAATTCAGGGAAGAAGAGGGAGGGGGAGGGGAAGAAGGTGTTTAAATTAAGTCCCCGTAATGTAAGAAAAATTACATTTTTCTTTCCGAGATGGGAGTTTCATAAAGATAATTATTGTAATTATTCGTCCTATCTCTGTGACGAATGTTATTTTTATTACGTGCTTTTTATCTTCATCTCCCAGCACGAGGGACTTCTCGGGGGCAGGCAGAGGTGACGGCCACAAAGAGGACCGGCCAAGAACACAGGCGGGGACAGGCCTGGCCGCAGCCATGTGGGTGCCCGCGCCTGTTCACCTGTGTGAACCCCACCACCCGCGGCGCCTCAGGCCTCCCTCCCTGTCCCCATCCTGGACCCCAAGCCCCTCTCTCCTGACTCATGGCCAGTGCTCTTGGACCTCCCCTGTTCCCCAAGTGGGCCAAGAAGCGGGGAGCCCTATGGTGGAATTTTAGGTGTGAAGACTCAATGTACTTCAACCTCCACGTGACTCTGGGCCTTGTGGGTCACTGTCCAAGGGAGGCCAGATGCTGCTTCCTTCCTAGGCCTAGTGGGCTCAGGCAGTCACCCAGTTGGGGCTTCCCTCGTGACATAGTGATAATAAATCTGATTGCCAATACAGGAGATGCAAGAGATGTGGGTTCAATCCCTGAGTTGGGAAGGTCCCCTGGAAGAGGGCATGACAACCCACTCCAATATTCCTGCCTGGAGAATCCCATGGACAGAGGAGCCTGGTGGGCTACAGTCCATGGGATCACTAAGAGTGGGACACGACTGAGTGTGCATGCACACCAAAGCACCTACCTTGGGCCACGTGAGGCCTAGATAGGGGGTAACTTGCCAACATCGCAGATCCCTGAGAGCAGGGATTTGATCTCAGGTCACCATTTGTTTGTTTGTGGGGTTTTTTGCTATTTGATTTTGTTTTGTTTTGGTTGTGGCTGCACTGTGTGGCATGTGGGGTCTTAGTTCTCTGACAAAGGATCAAACCCCTGGAAGGCCAGATAATTCCCTTTATTTGCATATTGAAAACACACATTTTTATTCATCACCTTTGAACCTTGCCCTGTGCTGCCCTGGGGTAAGATGGAGTCAAACATAGACACCCCACCCCCGTCTCTGGGGTTAGGATTCAGCAAAGTGAGGGGCAAGGGGAGCATGCAAGAGGACTTCTAGGAACTCATGGGCATTATGTCTGGGCCTTTGATGTATGATGAGGAGTTTTATGTGTGGGTTCCCCTACCTGGGGTCAGGCTTGGGTCACGGGCATGGGGAAGGAGATGCAGTCCCAAGAGGTCCCAGGCACCAAGAGTCCCCTGCCCTACTAATCCCCAACCCCTCTCTTCCAGCTGCCACACCGCCCAATGCTGTGGACCGACCCTGCCTGCGACTGAAGGTTTATGTGAGGCCAACCAGTAAGTGCTTGGGGGTCAATAGGGTCCTCAACTCATAGAACCCACTGAGTGGTCAGTGGAGTCAGAAAGGAGGTGGTGACAGCGTACCTTAGGGAGTCCCACAACCTCACCAATGGCTGGGACAGGCCCTGCAAATGGGGCCATGTCAGACCTTCAAGAATGAAGTTTTGGGGCTTCCCTGGTGGTCTAGAGTTAAGAATCCTCCTGCCAGCGCAGAGGGTGTGGGTTCGATCCCTGGACTGGGAAGATCCCACATGCTGCGGAGCAACCAAGTCTGTGCACCACAACTATTGAAGCCTATGTCCCTAGAGCCCATGCTTGGCAGCAAGAGAAGGGGCCAAAATGAGAAGCCCACACTGCAATGAAGAATACCCCTAGTTTGCTGCGACTAGAAAAAGCCTGTGTGCAGCAATGAAGACCCAGTGCAACCAAAAACAAATTTAAGAAAGAATGAAAGTTGAAGTCTGCAGCTTGGCCTCCCTGAGGCTGAAGTCCTCTATACCCAGAGTGGGCTTCAGGAAAGTTCTCCAGAATACCCATGTTCTGAGCTCTTGAAACATCGTGATACTCAGAGGCAAGGGGGGTTCCCATGGCCTCACTACTTCACCCAGCTCCAGGCACATTTATTGGGCTCCTGCTGGTTGCCACACTCTGTATTGGAGGCATTGCCCCAGAGGTACAGGGACATAGATCCCTTAGAGTAGGGACATGATCTCAGGTCAATCATCTGGTTACACTGTTTTTTTATTTTTGCTGTTTGATTTTATTTTGTTTTTGGCTGCACTGTGCACCATGTGCGATCTTAGTTCCCCAATCAAGGATCAAACCCGTGCCCTCTGCAGTGAAAACCCGAAGTCCTAACTGCTGGACTGCCAGGGAAGTCCTGAAACTGAGATGTTTAACAACATTGGGTCTTGATGAGGTCTAGGAAGCAGGGTGGGGGTGGGTGGGCCTGCCACTGACCACCCTGTCTCTTTGTCCCCCCACAGATGAGACCCTGTATGAGGCCCCCGAGCCCATCTTCACCAGCAATAACTCCTGCAGTGGTCTGGGCAGCTGCCAGCTCTTCCTCAGCACTGTCCCTGTGCTGTGGACCCTCCTGGGCTCCTAGCTCACCACAGGATGCTGGCTCCACCTCGAAGGCCCGCCTCTGAGACCAAATAGAGACGCCACTCCTCCCACCACTGGTGCTGCTCTGTCAGGCGGGGCTGTCCACACGTCCCAGGCTGGCCGGGGCGGGGGCAGCCGAGGCCCCCCCAACCCGTGCGCGAGAGGCTGGTTGTCCGCCCAGCTCGTGGCCACACCAACTTGTCTGGAGGCTCTGGTGAACCCAGGGGCCTCTTGGCAATGTTTGGAGTTTTGTTTTGTTTTGTTTTTAGTGTATTTTTCATGGTTGGATCGGAAAGACTTGAGTTTCTAATTTAATTTATTCCTTGCTGTTGCCTGTGACTTTGGGAAGGAAACAGAATGGATGGATGGGGCAGGGGTTCCCGGCCCATTGGGAGAAGGGGAACTGGGGATCCCTGGCCTGGTCATTCCATTTGTTGGTCCTGGCTGGAGGTGACCGTGGAGTGGACCCCCAGGTGCCCTGGGACAGGCTGGCCTGAGGCAGAAGGGGCAGGTGGGTAGTGAGTTCCCCTGACTCTGGTCCATGGGCCCTCAGACCCCTGTCCACCCAGCTCTTCCCTCCTCCCTCCCGGTCATTGTCTCCCAGAGCAGAAACCGCGGGGTTTCACTGGAGGTCACCATGGAGCCCTGGTCCTGGGAATCATAGCATCCTAGTATCTTAGCGATGTCTTAGGCCCCCTCGTCCCCTCAGCCTCGCACAATCGCCCCAGAGACAGAGAAGATGTTACATTTCTGTAAATAGAGCCAGCAAGTATATACTGTGATTTATTTTTACTGTATTCCTGAGAATGGACTGGAATGTTTTTTTCCTCACCCCTTCCTGTGGAGGGGAGGGTCTTTTATTTTGGCGGGGGGGTGGGGTAGACTTTTTAGCGTAGAAGCCGCACTTCGCAATAAGCTCCTTTGTCTGTCAGACCCCCTTCCCTCTCCCCTATGACTAATGTTTGTAAGAAAAAAGGAAAACAGGACAAAGCTGGGGGGAGGGGGGCGTTGAACATCACCACCCAAAAGAGAAATCCCCTCCGGAAGACACTTTAATGAAGTAAACAGCTCATTTATACAAATTTCATATTTCTACCCGCCTTTCCTGATCTGTGTTTTATATATATTATATATAAATATATATGGTGCGCGGCCGCTGGGAGCCGGCTCAGGCACGCCGGCGGTGAGGGGGGCTTTTGTAGGGGTCGTGGGCGGGCGGCCTTGCCACGCCTGGAGCTGGCGACGGGGCCTCCCCCACTCTGTCACAATCAACTTTGGATTCTGTATTTTTTTATAATAAAATGAGCATAAGCATCCAGGGTGTGTATTTGTATTTGGGGCCTGCCAGTCCTTGTTGGAGGGGTGCTTTGAGCTCATAATTTGGGGTCAGGTCTGGGATGTGCTGGAGAGCAATGTCTGCAGACCATAGGGCTGATGGCTAATCTTTGCTTCTGGGTGTGCATAGTTTGGGCTCAGGGCCCTGGCATGAGCATTTGTGGGGTGCTGTGCCTTTTTTCACCTCCCTGGGAAATGGAAACAAGCCCCTTCTCCCTGGGGCAGCTATGGGGAGGCTGGGAAGAGGTGGGGCTGCCTTTGAGTACACAGCAGGGGCTTATTAAGTGTCTACCACCCGATGCACCTGAGCAGGTTGGAATCCCCAGACCCCAGGGCCAGTCGTTTCCCATACTCCTCATCCATCCTGGGGGCGGTCCCCAGGTTCTATGACAGGTCTCTTAGGATCCTACCAAGTTCTATGTGTGGTGGTCCACTGCCTAAGACTCTGAACTCCCAATATAGGGGGTTTGGGTTCGATCCTGATCAGGGAACTAGATCTGACATGCCACAGCTAAAGATCCTGAGTGCCTCAGTGAATACTGAAGATCTCTTATGCCACAACCAAGACCTGGTGCAGCCAAATAATGAAACAGTGGGAAAAAAAAAGTTCCATGTCATCTTGGTCGCCAAGCTCTGCCAAAGTGTAACTCAGTGTCCCCAGTGACTCCAGGCCAGTGTGGAGGATTGTCTGTCATCTCGAATCCCCTCCCAGCTTTCCAAATGGCATATATCAGAGTGTTCTGGAGTCCCAGGGGCCTTCACCCCAGCCTGGCCCAGGAGAGGCACAGAGTGGGGCTGAGGGAGGGGGCCTCAGGGCTGCTCCTTGCCTCAGTGCCACCCGAGGGGACTGTAGCATCCCCGGCACAATTAGCGGAGAGGGAAGGCTCTCCGCTAATTAATTCGGCCGTGCTGGGTCCGGCGACGGGGGCTGCCTCTTAATGAGGCCAGCGAGCGATACAAAGACCCCTGTGTGTGCCCCACCCGCCCTGCCCAGCATCAGGGGACGCAGGGTGGCCACTGTGCAGAGTGCCATGGAGGGAGAGCTGAGGGACCCCTGTACTCTGAGGCTTCTTTTGCCCACCCTTCCCGAGACCCCTCACCCAAACACCCCAACTTGACCACAGGGCTGGAGGGAACTGGCGAGAAAGAGTTAAATGTGAGGATTGTGGGGCAGAATCGTAGCAGCTCATTTTGATTTTGTTACTAAAAATTTTATTGAGATATAATTCACATACCACACAAGCCATCTGTTTAAAGTACAATTCCACAATTTCTGTTCATTTACAGGGTTGAGCAACCATCACTACGATCTGATTCCAGAACATTCCATCACCCCCAAAATAACCCCAGTCCTGCCCCAGCCCCTGACAACCAGGAACCCACTCTCTGTGTCTGTGGATTGGCCTGGATGTTTCCCATCAGTGGAATCACACCCTGTGTGTCCTTCTGTGTTTGCTTCTGTCACTGAGCATAGTGTTCTCAGGGACCACCCACATGGTAGCGAGTGTCAGGGCTTCTCTCCTTTTCAGGGCTGAGTAATATTCCAATATGTGGAAGGGTGACATTCTATCCATCTACCAGTTTACACACATTTGGGTTGTTTGCTTTTAGCTATTATGAGGATTTTGTTATTTTTGAGACAAGTTTTAACACAAAAGGTGACGTGGGATGGGTAAGTACAAAGAGCCCTGTTCACACATTGGGGTCTTTGCACATGTTCCCCCAGCAGACCACACCTGGCTCTCTCTCCAACACCCTTTAAATATGTCCCATGTCCCCTCTCGACCTCCCTGGTCAAGCAGCCCTCACCCCACACCCCCTGCTGTCAAATCTCTGATATTTTTACTTGTCCATTCATCTTCCCTATGGGCTGAGAGTCCCCAGAGGGGAGGAGGACTGGTCCACAGTTGTGTCTCCCCTGGGACTTGTCATCTGCCACGGGCACAGACACACATACACACATATGCAGAGAAACCACACAGCCTTGCCCCCCTGTGCACCCCCTGTATGGACAGGTGCTTACATTTGGGGCATAGGTCTCTCAGGAACCACGCCGACCATCACTGGCCACTGGTAATGGCCTTGAGGGCCCACACCAAGGTGCAGGGTGGCCCCCACTCCTGGGGCTACAATGGGCATAGCAGGTACCCCAGACGGCCATGGGTATGCGGGTCACGTGTGTACCTGGAGGTTCCCCATGGAAAGAGGCTTGGGAGGAGGGATGGGAGAACCCTGAGGTTCCCCTCACATCATGACTGTCACTCTTGGGTGGAGCTGGGCTTCCTGGTCAGGTACCTCTTCGATTTGTGGACATCTTGGTTGCCTCGGTGGTCCCTGGGCCCCATATTTGGAGGCATATGGGTCATGGGAGGAGGCCACAGTGGTGGGCACCCTGGACCTGGTTGCAGGTGGCCATGCACAGACAAAAAGTGAGTTCACAGCCTGGGAGCCCCCAAGGAGACATAAATCACCACAAGATGACACACAAGCTGGAAATTAAGAGGCTGCAGCTGGGCTAGTGAGGCCGGTGGGGCTGAGACAGGCAGTTGTGGTGGGTGGGAGCCAGAAGACCCTCCCATCCTCAATTTCCCATCCTGGCTTGCTGGCGATGGCCCTTATTGGACCTATACTGGAGATGATCACTAGGGCTGGGGTTGTGTGTGGAAGGGGGCAAGACAGTTGGAGAGGGGAGGGAGGGGCTCAAATGTGGGGCTCAGGGTAGGTGCAGGACAGGGACAGATTGCTGGAGACTCAGGTACTTCTTTGTGTGGTCTTGTGGGAGGCTGGGAGGGAGGGGGCAGGGGCAAAGAGATGGCTGGGGGGGGGGGGGCGTGCACAGGGGGCTCTGGGGCAGGACTGGAGGCCAGGAAGGAAGAGTGAACTCTGGGTGGGAGGCTGCTGGGCCTGAGGCATCAGCTTCCCCCCAGGGAGGTATTCAGGAGGCCACTGACCCTCCCTGTCTCCTCCCTGCACTGTCGCCTGCTACAGGAAAACTGCACCCCAGCCATCCTTTCCTCGTTCTCGGGAGCCAGCTGGGAACCTCTGGGTGGAGGCAGGGAGATTGGGGGCCGGACCCCTCCCTCTGAGGCCAGAGAGACAGACTCTCCCAGGGGGCCGCCTGCCCGACAGCCCCTGACTTGCCCCATTGATACAGAGACTGAGGCCCAGAGGCGATCTATGGGCCCTAATGGATGAGGCAGTCCCTGGGGAAGGGGATGGATGAGTGGTGGAGACCCCTCTCCTGTGCAGAGGGGGAAACTGAGGCCCCACATGTCAATGAGGGTGGATCCAGGGTGAGCCCTAGGCCTCCCTGGGGCCAGGAGTTGGATCTGAGCTGGGCCCAGGGCAGCCAGAGATGGACAAGGCCTGGGTCTCCCCACAGCAGCCAGGGTGGGTGCCGCCCTGCAAGTCCTCCAGGAAACACAGGTTCTCCCACCAGGCTGTGTGGGGGTGGAGGGGGTGCACCCCGGGACCTGGGCCCCTCAGAGCCTGAGCCCTGGGGGTGAGCGACTCCACCAGTTCCCGCCCCTCTGTGCAAGGATGGTGAGCAGAGAGGCAGAGGGCGTGGGGGAGCTATTGTCTATGGCGCCCCCAGAGTCTCTGGCCCACTGGGCCTCCCTCCTCCGTGGCTTCCCTCATTGAGGGGTCTGCACTGACCCTCCCCTGCTGAGGCGGTGGGGGTGGGGTGGGGGGGACTGAGGCAGCCTCGGGGCGCTGTCCCACCCCCACGGCGCCCGATGGGAGGAAGAGGCAAGAGGCGGTGCTGGGCCCCGGGGACCCTCCGGCGGGTTGGAGTCGGGGCTGGAGAGCCAGCCGCACCCCTCACAAAATTTGAGGCTCTAAATGCTGAAAAGCCTCCTGCGGCCGCTGGGACCCGCGGGCGGGCGGGGCAGACGGCAGTGGGTACTGAGGCTGGGGGCGCCCCCACCGGAAAAGGCCTTGACCCTGAGATAGGCGAGACATCTGGGCACCCCACCCCACGCCGCGGAACCCAAGGTCCCGGCTCCCGCACCCCTTCCTCTGCTCCAATCCCTGCGTGGCTCCCCAACACTTAGGACAGGGGCCCACCCCTCCAGCGAGTCCCCGCCCACTGCGCCCAGCCGCCCAGGCCGGTCCCCGATCCCACCCGCGCCACGGTCTCCTGGGCGCCTAAGCTTGCGAAAGGGCGTCACTTCGTCCTCGAAGACCCCGCTCTGGGTCTCAGTTTCCGCGTTTACGAAGTGGGGGCATGAGCTCCGGTGTTGGGGGTGGGGGAGGACAGGCAGGCACGGTGGAGCAGTCGGCTTCCCCAGGACTCATTTTCCCCAGGTGTGCGACGTGGTGCAAGGTCTGGGTCCCAGCCCCTACTCAGCCTCTTTCTCCACTGGGACACCGCACCACCACCACCCCCTCCCCGCGCTGGGCCTCTACTAGCAGAAGAGACCCAGCTGAGACCCATTTTACAGATGAGATGCCGAGGCCAGAGGAGGGGGCCCCACAGCTGGGACCTGGCCGTCAGCTAGGGGTGGATGAGGAGGGAGGCAGCCAGCGGCTCAGGCGGGTCCAGAGTCTTTATCATGAGCAGAACCCTCCGGAGCGGCTCGGCTGGGGCGCCTGAGCGGGCGGGGCGCGACGGCGGGACCGGCGTTGGGAGTCCTCTTTAAGAGGCAAAAATGAGAGCCTGCTATTACCCTGCTGCGGGGGGCGCGCCGAAAGGGCCCTCCCTCGGCGTTCCTGCCTCTGCGCCGCCCGGCAGGCTCGCCAGAGTTATGGCTTGCAATATCCTGCTCCCCTCCGGGCCGAGTGTTAATGACGCAGCGCCGCCCCCGGCCCCGCGCATCCGGGGGTCTTTATTAGCATCATGCATCATGCCTGCAGCCCCGCTGAGGTTAGAGACGTCCGGTGGCCAGGAGGGGAAACTGAGGCACAGAGAGGTTAGTGCCCCACCTGGCCGAGGACATAGCTGTAGGCATCAGACAGACTGGGGTTCCATCATAGCGGCCTCTGCCATCCACCATGCATGAGTCATCGCTCTTCTCAGAACCTCAGTTTGCTGGCCCAGAAAATGGTGCTATAGTGGCACATGGTGGGGCCTCTGCCTGGAGAGGGGGGTTCTTTTTTTTTTAAGTCTGTTTTTTAATTCCTTTATTTATTTGGCTGTGCCAGGTCCCAGCAGAGGCATGCAGGGCCCTTTACTTGAGGGAGTGGGACATAGGATGAGATGATTGGATGGCATCATCAACATAATGGACATGAGTTTGAGCAAACTCCAGGAGATAATGAAGGACAGGGGAGCCTGGTGTGCTACAGTCCATGGGGTTGCAAAGAGCTGGACACCACTGAGCAACTGAACAACAACATGGGATATACCTCCCCAACCAGGGATAGAACCTGGGCCCCCTGCATTAGGAGCGTGGAGTCTTAGCCAGTCTTCCCTAAACCACCAGGGAAGTTCCCTGCCTGGGGGATTCTCGATGACCCGAATAGCCCCATAAAGGCAGGACTTTCGGTTCTCCCCTACCCCCAGTGGCCCCAGCATCTGGCACGATGTCAGCCAGCCCCCACTGAACATTTGTTGAACGACTTACTGAATGTGTTTGGTGCATGGACTCCAAATTGAGTGCTTCTGCTCACCAGCAAGGCCTGCGGCGCTGGCCTCCTTCTCTGGCGCTGGTTCCTCAGGGAAGGCCTGGGTGTGGGGAGGTAGTGGGGAATAGCCTCTCTCGGACGAGGGGAGCAGAGGGGGCACTGCAGGAGTCAGCCCTGCTGGCTGGCAGAACTTTAAATTAAAATACATATATACACCAGATAAATAACCCAGCCCACATCCTGGTGACAGGCGGAATTAAGTCACCCAGTTGGGGACCCTGCAGCAGTGGCTGGGGGGGGGGTTGGGGAGGTGTTGCTGGCTTCTTGCCCCTGGACCGCCCTTTATTCTATTGGGGAACATCCCAGCACCCCTGGAGCCTGCTGGGGACCTGGGGGGACTTTAGGGGTCAGAGAGCAAAATCTGAGACCTGAATTCTGAGCCCCAGGGTGTGCGTCCAGGACCTGGTCCTACTGGATGAGACCCCCCCCGCCCCCAGTCTGTGGCACTGGACGTGGGGCTGGTACACAACAGGTTTGAATCCTGGTTGGGCCCCTCTCCTCCCGGAGGTAACAATCCTGGTAACCCCACCCCCACCCCCGTCAAGTTGGCTGCCAGAGACCCCCTCTGAGTTCAGGGGGAGGCCCCTATGGGGCCCACATGGCTGAAGGATGCTCCCAGGCCCCATCCCTCTGTCTGAGCTCGCCCCAAGGGCCAGAGTGGGTGGAAAGGGAGTTTTCAATTAAGGAGCAGCTAATCACCCAGCAAGGGCCGTTCTGGGGCCCAGTAAATCTATTATGAAAAGCCTCTAAATGTATGTAAAACCGGCCTCCACAATCCTGGGATTAGGCCTCCGGGAGGGGAAACCGAGGCGTGGGCTGGCTGGTGGATTAGCGGAGTGAGGCCCCTGGAGGGTTGGGGGAAGCTGTCCCCTAGGGGTGGGCAGAGGGGGAGCAATCTCCCTCTTCGGAAGCCAGGACCTGTGTTCAGCAAGTTCAGGACCTGGTCTGAGGCCCAGATAGACCCGGAGTGAAGGTAAAGATTCTGCCTGCAATCCAGGAGACCCAGGTTTGATCCCTGGGTCTGGAAGATCCTCTGGAGGAGGGCATGGCTACCCACTCTAGTATTCTTACCTGGAGAATCTCCATGGACAGAGGAGCCTGGTGGGCTACAGCCTATGGGGTCGCAAAGAGTCGGACATGACTTAGCAACTAAACAACAATTCCTTTGTGCTTTAAGAATGCCTTTATTGAGCACCTGCAGTTTGCCAAACCCAGTGCTGAGGGCAAAGAGTGAACAAGGAGGGAGCCTAGGGCCTGGGCAGCTTGGGGTATGTGTGCGTGCGTTTGTGCTCAGTCATGTCCAACTCTTTGCAACCCCATGAACTGTAGCCCGCCAGGCTCCTCTGTCCATGGGATTTTCCATGCAAGAATACTGGAGTGGGTTGCCATTTCCTTCTCCAGTGGATCTTCCCAACCTAGGGATCGAACCTGCATCTCTTGTGGCTCCTGGACTGGCAGGAGGGTTTTTTTACCACTAGCGCCACCCGGGCAGCTTGGGATCTGGTAGGAGATAGATGTCCGCTGGATGAGGGATGAGTCCATGAGGAGGTTGCCACAGGTGGAGGCAGTGAAGGCTGGAGCCCAGGAAGGGCCGAGGTTGGTGTGGGAGGAGGCTGGCAGAAAAGAATCTCGTCTCTCCTTCTGAGGGAGGAACAAGAGAGCCCTGTGGGGTTTTTAGCCCAACTGGCCCCTGTCCTCGTATCCCTGTCCCCCTCCCAGCATCCTTTGCGGAACACTGACCTTCAAAGGCCACCTCCCTCTGGGGCTCAGTTTCCCCAGCGTGGTCCCCGCATTCCCACTGACCCCATCTGACCTTCATGCTCCACGAGTCTGCTAATTATCCTTGGCCCAGCTGCTTCCTCCTCTCCTCCTGAGGTCGTTGATCCCTTCTTACAGAATCCCTTCCAGGCACCCAGGTGCGAGCGGAGGAGGAGGAGACACGCCCTGCAGAGCGGCCTGAGCACATGGCAGCTAGCCGTGTCTACCTGCCTTGGCAGCAGCCAGTGGGGCCTTCCCTGGGCCCCAGGCCTGGCTTTGGTCCAGCCACCTGTGTGTACCTGCCTCCCAGGTGCTGGGAAATGAACAGGAGGCCGGTGGTTCCCATGACTCAGCTGGGTCCAGGCCCCAAAATTCCCCCAGGTCACCGGCGAGGCTGTGTGGCCAGTGGGGATGGGGAGGCTCTGGTGAGGCTGGCCTGGTGTCTGGGCCTGGATGGGCTGCCAGCCCTCGCTGTGTGATGTAAGAGGTCGTATGTGCCCTCCTGTGACTCAGTTTCCCCGCGTTGTCATCAGCGATGGCTTGAGGCTGTTCCCAGCACTAGGGGGTGTAGGGGGGGCCCCAGGTGCCCCCCCCCGTCGGCCTGGCCGTCAGTCAGGCCCGCGGGGCCCCTTCAAGTCGTCACGGCCCAGCAGTGGTCGCGGGAGGGATTATTCCAGCCTGTCCAGGATGGACTCAAGTGGAACCGACGCTGACGAGCGGAACGCGCCCCCGCGGGCCAAGCCTGCCCGCCTTTGTCCACTGCCAGCCCCGCCTGCCTGCCTTCACAGACACCGCCTCCAGCACTGCACAGCGTAGCCCCCAGCCCGGCACTCAGCCGTGGCTCCCACCAGGCAAGGCCTGCACAAAACTCCGCTGGACCTTTGGCAGAGCAGCTTCTGGCCTGGAGCCCCCGCTGAGCCCCTCCCCAGCCTCAGTTTCCCCATCTCTAGCATGGGTGTGCCTGCCGTGGCTGCCCGCGGATAGTCTGAGGATTGATGGGACCATGTGGGCAGAAGCGGGGGGCAGGGGCAGACACCCTCCCTGAGCTGCTGCAGTTTTCCCAGGGGTGCTTGGCCCGGCCCTCCGCCCCGTCCCACCACCGAGCCTTTGTCCAGGAAATTTGAGGTGGCAGGGAGAACGGACCTGTTGGAGGCCTGAAAGGAGCCGAGGCAAATGCTGTTGACCCCTGACCCTGGCCCCCTAATCCCAGGGTTGAGGCCCTCACTGGGAGGGGCCCTGAGAGATGGGCCCGGGTATGACCCTCACCCCAGGCGCCAAGGGGGGCTTCCGGGTCAGGATCACAGGGGCTTTGGAGAACATATCAGTCCCCTTGGCCACGTGTCCGGTCACCACCCTGCAGAGGCTTGCAGAGCCGTTGGCAGCCCCAAGGCCCTGCTACCTCCCAGCTGGTGACTGGAGGCCAGCAGCTGCCCTTTTTGAGCCTGAAAACAGGAAGGTCTAGAAAGGCTGGGGGTCCTGGAAGGCGGCTCACAGCCAAGCTGGGTGTCCCAACTCCCAAGTGGCTCTGTGCCTCAGTGCACCCCTCCAGGCTGAGGGGTGGCTGAGAAGATACATGGCCCTGGTGTCCCCTCTGGGAAGGCCCCCAGAGACCCTGGCCTGGAGTGAGGGAGGGGCTTTCTGATTGGACTGCCCTCCTCTGATCTAGACCCCTCCATTGCTCCCACTCATATCAAGACAGTTTTCCCCACCCAGACAAAGGCCACAGAAACAGTGATGAAAGCTTTGGCCATCAAGCTCCGTGGCCTGGCTTCTCATCTCAGTTCTCCCTCCCCAGGTGTGAGTCCATGGTAAGCCGCCTTCTTCTCTGGCCCTCCCCTGGTGGCCAGGGCTGTTGTGAAGATAAAATGAGGAAACGCAGTAATCAGGCTGAGCCCGGTGCTGGGCATACAGCTGGCACTCAATAGATGCAGCTTTGGATGGTGCTGGACATCAGCCCTGGCTCAGGTCCTGACCTAGGGCCACCGTGCATGAGTGTTCTGCCTCTCTTTGCTTCTACCGGCCAGGCAGGGCTGGCTGAGGAGAGACTGAGACAATTAATAAGCAGATGCTTGCTAAATATCCGAGGAAGAACAAGGTGAAGGGATGAGGGAAGGTGGGTGTCCTGGTTTCTGGCAGCTGCGGCGACTTAGACAGCCGGCTCCTTGGAGGCCGCTGCTAGGAGCCTACACTGAGGATTAAACGATTCCCCACCGCTGGCTGGCTGGGATGTGTTCACACGCTCGGGCGCCCCTGCACTCCCCGGCGGCCACGTGTCTGTTCCACCCTGCCGAGCTGTTCCCCACGATCAGTTTCAATTTGGCCTGGTCTCTGCCTCTGCAGCGTGGCCCTCCTTGGGGGCTAGGGTTGGGGAAGGGGAGGTGCTGGCTTCCTCACCCTGTCCACCCCCAGGTCCCAGCACCTGTGTCTGGTGCCAGTTGCTGCCCCCTTTCTGGGTCTCAGTTTCCTGGAAATAATGGAAAGGGGAGGGGAAGGCAGCCTGGGGTCAGGCCTGTTTCATCTGACCTCCTGCATTTCTTGTGTGCCAGATCCTACGCAGGATGCTGGAAACATGGTGGGAACCAAAGTAGACAAAATTGAGATGGGCTTAACCAGGGCAAGTTAATTGGGCCTGGAGGGGTTGTGGGGGGGGGTAGCACATGCAAAGGCCCTGAGGCAGCCAGAGGAACACAGGGAGGCCCGTGTGGCAGGAACAGGTTAGGAGAGCGGGCAGGGGAAGTGTGGAGGAGCCTAGTGACAGTATTACTCAATGTTAATTAACAGTCAGTATTTATTTAGTGCCGACTGTTTGCCTCATCTCCCTGGACCTCACAACTACCCTTTATGTGCTCAGTCATGTCTGACTCTTTTGCAACCCCATGGACCACAGCCCACCAGGCTCCTCTGTCCATCGGATTTCTCGGGCCAGAATATTGGAGTGGGTTGCCATTTCCTCCTTCAGGGGATCTTCCTCACCCAAGGATCAAACCACATCTCCTGTGTTTTCTGCTCTGCAGTAAGATTCTTTACCACTGAGCGCTTGGGGGAAGATTGAAAATTGAAGTCAAAGAGGGGGTCTCTGGCCAAGGTTACCGTCTGGCAGAGCTGGGGTTTGGTCCCCAGTCAGATCTGTCCCAGGGTCCCAGGCAGGACAGTGGTAGGGCCCATCGCATCGCTCCCTCTGCAGTGCACTGTCAGTCACCATACTGCACGCCCCCCCATCCAGGCACCCCTCTCCTTCCCCCACTATTCGGGGGGCTCCAGGCCCCCTTCAGTTTCTGGGGTGAGGAAGGATATAAATTGGGTCCAAAGTCCCTGGAGTTTGACTTGAATTCACCTGTCCTTCTGGGTGACCTTTGGTCATGCTTGTCCCTTTTGTGCCTCTGTTTCCCACCGTGTAACAAGAGACCGTGGGAGACTCTTCGCTCTCAGACTAAGGTGGAGGAGGTTATGAAGCTCCCCTCTCCTGGCTTTGAACACACCCTGCAGCCCTGCTCCGGCCTGGACCTGCCCTGTGCACATGGCAGGGGGCGACCCCCAACCCCGGCTGCTGTACGTCAGGGGGAGAGGGTACCCCCAGCCCCAACCTGAGTGGTGCGCCTGGTGGTCCCCTCGCGCATACCCAGTTGTGTGCCCAATGGCCCTGCGCCCTCCCTGGGGCCCGACCCAGGTTGTGTGCCCAGCGGCCCCGTGCCCTCCCTGGGCCCCACGCGGCTCCAGCTCCGACCGCCGCTAGGTGGAGCGAGGAGGCCGGCGGAGACGCCGCGCGGGAGGACTCGCGCTCTGGAGCGCGGAATCCCGGGACGGCTCCGTGCTCAAGCCCCTTGCCCTGCAGACAGGGAAGCGCGCTGCCCCCGGGCCGGACAGCCTGGGAGGCGTGCGCGTGGGGAGCGGGAGAGGCTGGTCCGGAGCTCTCGGTGACGTCCCACCACCGACCCGACCTTGACCCCCAACTCCTGACGGGGCTGCCTCCCGCAGATACAGGCGTCCGGGGAGGTTGAGGCTGCCTGCCTCCTGCGTGCAGGGGCATCCGAGAATCCTTTTGGGTCAGGTCCTCAGGACCGGCTTCCCATCCCCAGGCAAAGACTCAGAGTCAGGGCAGACAGACAGATGGGCTTCTCTGAGGAGGTGGCCTTGCAGCTGACCTGGAGCCTGAGGGAATCTGAACAGGCTGAGCGTTCTGCAGCAGGGGGGAAGCTTCCCCCCAACCCAAGGTGGGCTGCAGGCCATCCCGATTCCAGACCTTCCTATGCCATAGGAGGGGTGTGATGCACTTTAGTTTTGTGCAGAGGGTACTGGGGAGCCATGGTGGGTGGGAGCAGGAGAGTGGTATGGTGTAAGTTACTTTGTTTCCCAGCTCCCAGCACAGGCAGGGATGGGGGCCCAGGTGGGCCCGGGGGAGGCTGGGGGGTCCAGATGGGGGCTGGGGAGGGATGGAGCAGGAAAGCTCAAGATGTGGATGGCCTGAGTGGCTCAGGTGTTACCCATCAGCCCCAGGCTGTCCCCTGCCTTCCAGAACCTCAGGGCTGGATCCATCCCCAACAGGAACCCCCAGCCTGCCCCCATCCCCCCACCCCCACTCCCTCCTGCCTGCACCAGCTCCCTCTGCCCTCTGAGGAGTGGTTTCTAGCTGCATCCTCTTGAAAGACCCATATCTCAGAAAAGGAAACTGAGGCACAGAGGGTTTGGCCACTCACAGCACATCTGGGGCTCCCTCTGTGTAATTGGAGCTTCCCAGGTGGCTCAGTGGTAAAGAATCTGCCTGCAATGCGGGAGATGCAAGAGACATGAATTCGATTCCTGGGTCAGGAAGATCCCCTGGAGGAGGGCATGGCAACCCACTCCAGTATTTTGCCTGGAGAATCCCATGGACAGAGGAGCCTGGCAGGTTACAGTCCGTGGGGTTGCAAAGAGTAGGATGTGACTGAGCCACTGAGCTGTGTAATTAGCACATGTGGTTCCCCTTTTGTACAGTTAGCACATGTGGATCCCCTTTTGTGTAATTAGCACATACGGGGCTCCCTCTGTGTAATTAGCACATGTGGCTTCCCTTTTGTACAATTAACACATATGGGTCCCCTTTTGTACAGTTAGTACACGTGGGTCCCCTTTTGTGTAATTAGCACATGTGAGATTCCCCTCTGTACAGTGGTCACATCTGGGATGCATCTGTGCAATTAGTGCCTTGTGGTCCTTATGACCCCTTCTATGTCATGAGCACACTTGGGTCCCCACTGTGGTGTGATTAGCCCATCTGTGTCCTGGACCACAGAAAGACCACATTGCCCTGGCACCCCTGCTTGTTTCCATTGTGGGGAGGGGATCCCCCAAAACACATGCTTCGTCCTCTCCCTGCACACCACTGCTCTGGGGGCAACCCTGGGGTCCCAGCATTGTTGAGCTGCCTTGCTCAACCCCTGAATCACATCCCCGGCCCCTTTCCTACACAGGTTCATGCACCGAGAGCCAGAAATCTGACACCCATCTTCTCCCCATAGGCCACCTCTCCTCCTTGCTCCCTGACCCCAGCCATCCTGTTCTGTTTGTCCCTGCCTCAGGGCCCTTGCACAGATGTTCCCTTCCTGTGTGTGACAACCCTGGGCCAGCCAGGCAAAAAGCAGCCTCCCTCAGACATACCCTCCGCCACGTGCCGACCCCATTTTCACTTTCAGTCCAACAACATTTATTAAAATGAGATGAGGTTGTGCTCCTCTCCCTCCAGAAAGTCACAGTTGAGTTCAGGAAACAAACGTGCTTGAAAAAGGGCTGGCTACCTTGTACACCGACAGAGTGAGAGGTATGTTCTTACCCAGAAGAACTATAATTGCATACACCACATAGTTCACCTGTTCAAACTGGGCAGTTCAGTGTTTTCAAGTCCATTCACTCTGTTGTGCAACCATGACATCCGTCTAATTCCAGAACATTCTATCCCCCTCCAAAAGAGACTCTGTCTCCATCACTGTCACCCCCATCTCCTCCCCCAGCCCCTGACAACCAGGAACCCATCTCTGTGTCTGTGGATCAGCCTGTTCTGGACGTTTCCCATCAGTGGAATCACACTCTGTGTGTCCTTCTGTGTCTGCTTCCCTCACTGAGCATCGTGTTCTCAGGGTCCGTCCACGCGGTAGTGAGTGTCAGGGCTTCATCCCTTTTTCATGGCTGAGTGATGCTCCCGTGCATGGATGTTCCCATTTCATCCTGTCCTTTTCTCCACGTTAGTCAAGGTCCTGATGAGATCCATGTCCCAATATCATACATAGGCTGCTGGAACTGGCCCTTCCTCCCTGTGGCCAGCACTTCCAGGCTGGGGTCCCACAGGGATCCACAATTTTCCCCAACCCCCTCAACTATCCACCTCTAGTACAACACACATGGGATCGATGCGCTTCCCTCATGCAGGACTCTGTTCTGGGCGAGGCTGGACACTCCCTGCTTCCCGGGGCAACCAGGGCACTTGTAAAAATCTCCAAATCAGACCGTGACCCTCCTCTGCCCAAATCTGTGGCTCCCGACTGCCCTCGGGGTTAATCCGGATTCCGGGGCATGGCCAGACATCCCTGCTGCCACAGGGTGGGGCCGCGTCAACCTCAGGAGGGTCCTGGCTCAGATGGGAAGGGTAGGGTGGGCGAAGGCTGGGGGCGTGAGATTGGCCCCATTGCCAGGTAATGAGATGGAGGTTTGGGTGGTATGGTGTAAGTCGGGACTCCAGAGAGTGGGGTCTCAGCTACCCTAGGTGATATCAGCTGAACCCCTAGACATGCAGACCCTGCTGCCCGCCCAGCATCCCTGCCTGGAAGGAATGGCCCTTGTGGGCAGCTCAGCGTCTGGCTGTGGCTTCCGGCGACGGTGAGGTAGGGAGGGTGCTTGTCAGACAACCTCAGACCAGTGGGAGCACCGCCAGCCTAGTGAGGGTCCCCAGTGCCCCCGGCCAGCCCACTGTCCCTCTGCCCCCACCCTAATGGGATTGAGACTTTTGAAGTTAATAGGAAACCAGGAGGCTCCCACGTAGAGAATAGACGAGAGGGCTTAGAGGGGCCTTTGTGAGCCGGGCCTGTGGTGATGAAAGTACCGTGAAATCCACGGTGTCACCGATGCCCCGTGACCATGACAGGCTCCTTTACTGGAAGAAAAGAAGGGTAAATTCCTCGAATAGTTATATGTGTGCATATGAACATACATGTACGTACGTGCAGTGGCAGTGGCCCTGCTAGGCCTGAGATGCCATATCAGCAGAGCGCTCACCCCTGGGGCCTCTGCATCAGGCAGGATGGCCCGAGATACTGGGGACTTTTAGCAGCCAGGAGTTCCCGATTTTCAGGCCTGGCCTGAGTTAGAGGCCATTCGTCACCCAGGGCAGGGAGCCCTGCTCATGGCTTGTTGCTCTCTGCTTGCATGCCTCTGGAGATGTGAGGATCACTACCTTGCAAATCTTCCAGACAAAGCCTCCTTGCATGTGGACCTGGTTGAGGGTGAAGTTGTACCTTGCCTGGGGGTGGACATCCAAAGTCAGGGAGGACAGGGACACAGGACAGAAGGGAGTGCCATGGTTTCAACATTATTGAGATACTAATATATCTTACTATATTTTGGGGGGGTCTTTATTTTTTGGCTGTGTTGGGACTTTGTTGCTGCACATGGGCTTTTTCTAGTTGCGATGAACGGGGGCTACTCTTTGTTTCAGTACTCAGGCTTCTCATTTCAGTGGCTTCTCTTGTTGCAGAGCACGGGCTCTAGAGTGCGGGCTCAGTAGTTGCAGGACACGGACTTAGTTGCCCCATGGCATGTGGGGTCTTCCTGGACCAGGAATCAAATCCATGTCCCCTGTATAGGCAGGTGGATTCTTATCCACTGGACCACTAGGGAAGTCCAAGATACTCACATATCCTACAGTTCATTAATTAACAGTGTACAGTTCATTTGTTTTACTCTATTTACAAGGTTATGTGTCCATGGACACAATCAATTCTAGAACATTTTCATCCTTCCCAAAAGAAGTTGTATCCCCATCAGCAGTCACCCCCACCCCCTCTGCAGCCTCTGACAACCAGAAACCCACTCTCTGTGTCTGTGGATCGGCCTGTTCTGGACATTTCCCAGCAGTGGAATCACACCCCATGTGTCCTTCTGTGTCTGCTTCTCTCACTGAGCATTGTGTTCTCAGGGTCCATCCATGTTGTAGCCAGTGCCACGGCTTTACCACTTTCCAGGCTGCATGATATTCCTGGGTGTGGAAGGACATGTGTGTTTTATCTGTCACCATTGATGGGAGCTCGGGCCGTTTCCCCTCCCTTGGAGTTTATGGAGAAAATGCTGTTCTTTTGAAAACCCTTTAACCATCCTATGCCTTTTGCGTTAAACCCTCACACAAGGTTAAGGCCCCCTGAGGCCAAAAGTAAAGTACAGATCCCAACCCAGTGAGGGGCATCTGCAGCTCCAGTGGAAAACCTCCAGTGGGATCAAGAGTATGGACCCTGAGTCTCTTCAGGTGACCCCACCCTGACCCTGGTGTCTACATCTGCCAAAGGGCTCTAACAGCACTGTGTCACAACCTGGGGACAGCATCTGTGCCTGCACCTGCTTTCACTTAAAGGTGGCTCACATGCTCCTGCTGATGGGGGTCTCACCACCACTGCTACTGGAGGGCAGGCCGAGCATGTGAAGGGGGTCTCCCCGTGCCCATGACCCCTCCATTTTCTGTCCAGACCCCCAGGAGGGCGACTTTCTGCCTGTGGTCCCCGACCTTGGAGGAGGTGGTCCCAGAGGAGCATGTTCACACCTGCTGTGCAGAAGTGGGAAAGGAAGGGGTTGGGGGGGTCCCTGAGCCTGCCCTGGGGTTGGACCCACCTGACGCCTGCAGCCCGGTGGGGGCACTAAATCCTCCTTATCCACTGGTCGGGCCCTCCCTGGACCTTCCCCTTTCTGCCCATTGTGCCAGGCAACCTGCACCCAATAGTCCCCAGGGAGGAGGGGGGCTGCATAAATCCCTGCCCTCATCCACCCCGAAGTGCATCTATCTCCTTCTTTTCCTGAAGGAGACCCCAGAGACTGAGTGGAGACTGTGTGGGACAGAGGCCAGAGGGGTCATGGGGAGTCAGAGACAGAGAGACACAGGAGGAGCTGGGACCAGGTTTAGGTTTCCAGGCTAGGAGCTTCATTCTCAGCTCCCAACCCCCCAAACCCCAATCCCCGACTGACCATGATCTGTTCTGTGACCTCAGGTGGGAGGTCACCTGACCCTTCTGAGTCTGGAATCAAGGGTGAGCTGATGCTGCCAGGTCAGGGCTCCTAGGAGTTCAGGGGCCACTTCATGGCCACTCCCAGTGTCCAGAAGCTCTGGGGTGGCCCCATCTGAGTGCCTACTGAATGCCAGCCACAGCCTCAGGGATTGGGGAAGGTGCTGGAACATCTTTGGGCTCTGCCAGGCCTGAGCACCCCAGACCCCCCATAGGAAGAGCTGCCGGGCCTGACCCTGGAGCTGAGGGGGGACCCTCTTCTTTTTTTTTTGGCTGCACCGTTCAAGATTTTTGTTCCCAAACTGGGGATTTTTGAAATATAATTAATTAATCAATCAATCAATTAATTAATTAATTTTTGGCTGTGCTGGGTCTTCGTTGCTGTGTGGGCTTTTCTCTAGTTGCGTTGAGTGGGGGTTACTCTCTAGTTCAGGAGTGCAGGCTCTTCACTGTGGTGGCTTCTCTTGTTGCAGAGCACAGGCTCTAGAGTGCAGGCTCAGTAGTTATGGCACACCAGTTTAGGTGCTCCGAGGCATGTAGGATCTTCCCAGACCAGGGATTGAACCTGTGTTCCCTGCATTGCAAGGCAGATTCTTAGCCATTGGACCACCAGGGAAGCCCCTGAAATGAAATTTTAGAGGATGATAAACTAGGGACTTCCCTGGTTGTCCAGTGGTTAGAACTCTGTGCCTCCCTTGCAGGTAGGCATGGGCTTGATCCCTGTTTGGGGAACTAGGATTCCACACGCTATGTGGCATGGCCAAAAAAAAAGAAGATAATAAAATAATGAAGACAGAGCAGTCATGTCCTCAGGGAGCCTGCCGTCCATGAGCTCCGCAAGCTGCCTCTGTCTCTCTCAGCCCTGGTCTCTCCCTGTCCATCTCGACAAGCTCCAAGGGAAGGGGCAGGAGGCCTTCCCAAAGGAGGTGTCATCTGAGCTGAGGCCTGAAAGGAGAGGAGTGTCTTGAGGTGAGTTGGGCAGAAGGCATGAGAAGAGCAAAGGCCCTAGGTGGGGGCGCAGCTGGGTGTGTTTGCAGGTCTACTGGGTGGCAGGTGTGGCTGGAGTGAGGGGCTAGGAGAGGGAGAGATTGGCACAAGGAGGCCAGTGAGGGGTTGGGGAGGGTTCCAGGGAGGAGTTTGCTTCCTCCCCCAACTCTCTGAGATCCCTGGGCAGCTATGGCAGAGTTTGGAGCAGGGGAGGGACATGATTTGGTAGTGGCCCATCAGGAGAACCAGGCACAGAGGGCTGCCTGGAGGCGGTGGAAGGAGCCCAGGGCAGAAATCCTACCAAAAGGAACTTGGATGGTGGCTCCTGTGCCCGGTGGTAAGGGTCCTGGTGCCCACAGCCACTCTCTGAGAAGAGGGGCCCAGCTGCCCTTCCAGTCCTCAGCTGTTGTCTGAACTCTGAGGGAGCACCGGGCCCAGCAAGAACCTGGGGCCTTGACCAGCTGCAGTGGGGGTGGCTCCTCCCCGCCCTGGGCAGGTGAGGGGGGCCTGATTTGCAGAGGGACCAGTATGTCCCTGTGGCTGGCACGGCGGTGTCTCTGCTGGGGGAACTGCCCCTTATGGCCTCTGGCATGGCCAGCCGCCATCTCCACCTGCTAGGTCCTGCAACATCCAGTGTTGTTGTTTAGTGGCTCGGTCACGTCAGACTCTTTGTGACCACATGGACTGTAGCCTGCCAGGCTCCTCTGTCCATGGGATTCTCCAGGCAAGAATACTGGAGTGGGTTGCCATTTCCTCCTCCATGGGATCTTCCTAACCCAGGGACTGAACCCCCATCTCCGGTGTCTCCTGCATTGGCAGGTGAGTTCTTTACCACTGACCCACCAGGGAAGCCCAGCGTCCAGTGTACATATGAAAAAACTGAGTCTGGGGCTCTGACCTTGGCCGGACTGCATCTCAGGCCCCGTCCTGGTTCCCAGGCCTGCCCTGGCCCAGGACGCTGTTCCCTCCTGGAACACCCGGATTGAAATTCTCAGGCCGTGCACGCCAACAGAGAATCCATAATGCATTGTTTAGACAGATGCCTTTAAACCGCTCTGTGGCAGAAGGTGGGGGGAATGGCGAGGAGGGGGTCTGCGTTGGGAGGGTCACCCTTTTTTCCTGCACAAAGGTCAGCTGCAGACTGTTGCCATGGCAACATCCAGCTTAAAGATGGAGGCTTAAGGAGAACAGACATTCCCCTCCCTGAAGTACCCTGTGCGAGGGGCCTGGTCATAGGCTCTGGGGGTAGGGTGGGGGGCCAGAGCCCAGGGATGTGTGGAGTGGGGGCCCTGGGAGGAACGTGGGGAACCAGGGGCAGATCTCAGCCCTGCCCTGGCTGGGTCTGGGGCCTGCTGAGACCCCCTGAGCCTCGGTGTTCTCAGTAATGAAGTAGGAACAACAGGACCCCTGGCCTGGCTGGTGGTGGAGTCACCTCCCGGCCCCTCCTGGCAGCTCTGAAGCAGCCAGTGGGACCTGGGGCTTGGAGGGCATCCCTGTCTCCCAAGAGTATGTCCCATCTGAGCAGTGCCCTAGAGGATGAGCTGGAGCATGCGAAAG
This sequence comes from Okapia johnstoni, assembly GCA_024291935.2. Classification (NCBI taxonomy): domain Eukaryota; kingdom Metazoa; phylum Chordata; class Mammalia; order Artiodactyla; family Giraffidae; genus Okapia; species Okapia johnstoni. The sequence continues at coordinate 36,574,505 of CM044316.1, forward strand.
GCCAGGGTTCTCCTTCCCTCATTCCCGAGCCCAGGGCAGGAACCCTGCCAGCCCTCTGGGTCTGAACAAGACCCGAGGCTCAAATTTGCAAACCCGAGGGCGGTGATCTCCATGGAGAAACCACTCCCAACCCTGCCCGAGGGATGACGGGGCCTGAGGCCCTTGGGTAGCAGCCATTTCTGACCCTGTGGGCTCCCAGTTCCTTCAGAGCCAGCGGGAGTGGACGTGAGCAGCCCTCAGCTTGGGGGCCACATCTGTGGCTGACATTACTGTTTGGCTGTTAACATAACAACAGCCTGTCTGCACAGACCTCTCTCCCAGAGAGAACTTTGAACTAAGGTGTGTGCCTCCTCGAAGGCTACGGTCTTTCATAACAGCTTTAGTTAGCAGTGACCACGTCTGACTCCTGCGATAAAAGGGACGGAATTAAGAAGGCAACCTTTTCGTTGAGATGAACTTCACACAACATAAAATTAATTGTTTTCAGGCAAATAATTCTGTGGAATATTGTACATTCACAGGGTTAGGGTTACTAACCATCACTTCTATCTGATTCCAGATCACCCCATCCCCCCAAAAGGAAGATTGTCCCTGTCAGCAGTCACCCCCTACTTTCTCCCCAGCCCCTGACAACCAGGAACCCACTCTCTGTGTCTGTGGATCGGCCTGTTCTGGACATTTCCCAGCAGTGGAATCACACCCTGTATGTCCTTCTGTGTCTGCTTCCCTCAGTGAGCATCATGTTCTCAGGATCCGTCCATGTGGTAGCAAGTGTCAGGGCTTCTCTCCTTTTCGTGGCTGAGGGATGTTCCCGTGTGTGGAGGAACAGAAGCACCTTTATGAAAACCTGTGCTGAATCAAGCTCTACATGCTGATGGCACCCACCACCTAGGTGGGTCAGAGCTGCCTCAGGGGAGCAAGAGGGCCCAGGACAGTATGCACGGCCACAGGGGCCAGGGTCCCTGCCCAAGGCTGTTCTAGGGGTGCTGGCCCAGCTGGGGCTTGGGGGTCAGCAGGTGGATTAAGGGGATCCACAGCAGGTTCTCATGTGTTTGATGAGTATGTATAAACTGTGTGCTAGGCACTGCTCTGGACATGGGGAAAGTAAGGCTCCAGCTTCCCCCGGAGGCTCCAGGGGAGGGTCCATTCTGCCTCTCCCAGCTTTTAGGGGCTCCAGGCATCCTGGGCTTGTGGTCCCATCACCTCAGTCACTGCCTCCATTGACACACGGCCTCTTCTGTCTCATGAGGAAGCTTGTCGGTGGACTTGGACCACCCTAATCACTTGGGGCTTCCTAGGTGGCTCAGCAGTAAAGAATCTGCCTGCCAATGCAAGAAACACAGGTTCAATCCCTGGGTCTGGAAGATCCCCTGGTGGAGGAAATGGCAACCCACTCCAGTATTCTTGCCTGGGAAATCCCATGGACAGAGAAGCCTGGCAGGTTACAGTCCACTGGGTCTCAAAAGAGTTGGACTTAACAATTAAACAACAACAACAAATAAGAGCAAGGACCCCAGGGCCTTGACTGGCTGCAGTGGGGGCATCTCTACTTGGGGAATTGCCCTTTACTGGCCTGGCCAGCTGTTCATCTCCTCTTCTCTTTTCTCTAGACCTTCAACTTAAAAAAATATGCCCTGTGTGGACCAGAGAGTCAGGTTGGGGGGCATTCAACTCCAATTCTAAAGTCAGAGTCACTCCCATCAGATGGGTCAGGAAACCAGGAGGCCTTGGTCCTCTGGCAGAGCAGTGGGCCCTCCCATCTGGGACCTGCAGGGTTGAGTACCAGCAACTTCTTCATTTCCATATTTTAAAAACTAGTGATAAGATATACATAACATTAAACCTATCACTTCAACCATGTTTAAGTGCATAGCTTGGTGGCATTAAGCATATTCACACTGTTGTGCAACCAGCCCCCATCATCTCCAGAACTTTTTCATTTTCCCAAATGGAAGCTCTGTCTGCATGCAACACTAGTTCCCTCTCCCTTCCTCTACCCTGGCCCCACCATCTATTTCCTGTCTCTGGATCTGACTCCTCCAGGGACCTCCTGTGAGTGGAATCAGACAGTGTGTGTCCGTGTGTCCTTCCATGTCTGGCTTCTCTCACTGAGCATCATGTCCTCAAGGTTCAGCCACAGTGTAGGAGGTGTCAGAACCTCCTTCTTTTTTAAGGCTGAGTAAGATTCCAGTGTGTGAATGGACCATCATCCATGGATGGACACGGGTTGTTTCCACCTCTTGGTTACCATGAATCACAGTGCTGTAAACATGGGTGTGCAAAAAAAACAAAAAAAACAAAAAAAACATGGGTGTGCAAACATCTTTTTGAGACCCTGCTTTCAACTGGGCAAATATGCAAAGGTGACCCGGAAGTGGGATAACTGGGTCACATATGCATCTATGTTTAATTTGGGGGGAGGGCACTGCTATCCTGTTTTACACAATGGCTGCCCATGTTGTGCTCTGTCAGCCAGGCACCACCCCTCAGCCAGCCTGGCTGCCCAGCAGTGTGGCAGAGATCCCACATTTGATTACTGAGTTTTTACCTGCTGTTTTCGTAATAAATACAGACGTGGGGCACCCTCTGTAGGGGAACCTGTTTGGAGACACACCTGTTTCGGGGCTCCCTGTCAGGGGAAGCTCCAAGGCAGCACTTTGGAGGGTGCACACCATGCCTAGACAGCGTATTAAAAAGCAGAGACATCACTTTGCTGGCAAAGGTCCTTCTAGTCAAAGCTACAGTTTTGCCAGTAGTCATGTACAGATGTGAGAGTTGGACCATAAAGAAAGCTGAGCACTGAAGAACTGATGCTTTGGAACTGTGGTGTTGGAGAAGACTCTTGAGAGTCCTTTGGACTGCAAGGAGATAAAACCAGTAAATCCTAAAGGAAATCAACCCTGAATATTCATTGAAAGGACTGATGCTGCAGCTGAAGCTCCAGTACTTTGGCCACCTGATGCAAACAGCTGACTCATTGGCAAAGACCTGAGTGCTAGGAAAGATTGAAGGCAAATGGAGGTGAAGGGGACAACAGAGGACGAGATGGTTAGCTGGCATCACTGACTCAATGGACGTGAGTTTGAGCAAGCTCCGGGAGATAATGGAGGACAGGGAAGCCTGGGGTGCTGCAGTCCATGGGGTTGCGAAGAGTTGGACATGAGTGACTGACAACAACAACACCACGCACTGCAGCCATTCAGCATTCTCTGGCTCTGGCCCGGTGTGTGGTTTTCTGGGGGCGGCTTTAGCAAATGACCAGAAATTGCACAACTTCGAACGACAGGATTGATTCCCTCCCAGTTCTGGAGGCCAGAAGGCAAAGGTCCAGGTGTGGGCAGGGCCGTGTGGCCCCTTGAGGCTCCAGGGGAGGGTCCTTTGGGCCTCTTCCAGGGTCTGGTAGCTTCCTGATAATCCTGGGCCTCCACCCTGATCTCTGCCTCCACTCTCACGCGGCCTCTCCCTGTGCATCTGTGTCCCAATGTTCCTCTTCCTATATGGACACCAGCCATGGCATCAGGGCCACCCTTATCCAGTGTGATTTCATCTTAACTTGATCACATCTACAAAGACCCGATTTCCAAATAAGCCCTGGATCCCAGGTTCTGAGACTTGGGACATGGACCTATCTTTTGGGGGCATACACAGCAACCTACAATACTGAGGGATGAGAAAACCCACCTTTAAAGATTAGAACTGACTCTAAGTTTGTGTAAATTTCATGTCACCACCCCTGGGTGGGAGGAGCCAAGCAGATTCTTATATGACAGTAAGATCTGGCCAGAGGAGCCTGGAGATGTGAGAACTCTGAAACATGAAATGAAACATGAAATCCTAGATGAGATCCAGGAGCAGAAAGAAGATATCAGTGGAAAAATGGGTGAAATCAAAGAAAGGCTGGTTTCCTTGTTAGGGAACTCCCCCTCCTGTCAGAGTTTCCCATGGGGAGCTGGGTGTCAGGAACCCAACAGGCTGGCTTTACAACTTTTTTGAGAATCTCAAATTATTCCACAATAGATAGCTCACTTGGGAAAGACGGGATCATCTGTAGATCCATAAAGTCCTAGAAGAAATTTCAGATAAGTTTCTTTTTAGTTTTGAGATGAGGGAATCCTTTTAAAATTTGCTCTAAATGCCAGAAACCATCAAGAAACAAACAAACAAACCCTTCAGGGACTTCCCTGGCAGTCCAGGTGGTTAAGACTCCACGTTTCTACTGCAGGGGGCTCGGGTTCCATAGCTGGTCAGGGAACTAAGATCCCATTTGATGCTCGGTGTGGCCAAAATAAAAGAAAAAACCTTCAACTATCAGATCATTGAGAAGTTTACAACAAATTATATGTGGGTAACCATTGGGACACACAATTAATATCATTAATGTAAAAAACTCTGCTGCGAATCAACAAAGACTGGCAAGCCAGGAGAAAAAATGGGCAGTCGGTGAAAATGCAGTTCTCCGTGAGAGATGTTCAGCTCAACAGCCAAAGAAATCACTGAAAAGAGATGTCTTTTTCATTTTTTTCTGTGTTTTTTTGGACAAGGCTGAATGACTGATAGAGATTTAAATTGGTTATACTCAATATATCCTTCGTATATTATACATATTGGTTAAAAAAACAATTTTTTTAACCAATGGTCTGAATCATCTATTTTTAAAGATTTAATGCATGCTCAGTGAAATAAGTCAGAGAAAGGCAAATACTATTTGATCTCAGTGCCAATGTGGAATCTGAAACAAAAACCAAGCTCACAGATCCAGAAAGCCATGAGTGGTAGATAGAGGGGGTATGGGTGAAGGGGTTCAGAAAGTACATTATTCCAGTTATGAGATTGGTAACTTACAGCTTGGTGACTATAATCAACAGTGCAGCCTATATTTGAAAATTGCAAACAGTGATCTTTAAAGTTCTCATCAGGAGAAAAAATAATTTGTAACTTGGTGTGAAAGGATGCGAACCTATCACAGTGATCATTTCTTAATATACACAAATATGGAATCATTCTGTATACCCACAATTAGCACAGTGTTATATGTCAATTATATCTCAGTTTAGCAAAAAAAAAAGTCAACATAAAAAATGTTCAGGGGCAGTTGGGGTGGGAGCATGTGGCTCCTCATATCAATACGAGCTTGAATCCTGGGCTCAGTGGTTCTACTTCTAGAAAAACGTTGTCTAAAAGCCACAGCAGTCAGGGGGCAGCGTGTGTCCAGGGCTGTGTCCCTGCCAGTGACCTGCACCTTCATCTCCAGGGATCCTAAGGATTCACTCCTTTTTGTGTGGAGGGATCCCCAGCAGCCACTGTAAACAAGTGAGTCTGGCTGTGAGGGACGCTGTCCTTGATATGCTGGTGTCAAACTCGCCAAACAGCATGTAAAACACTTAGGACGTGCCCCAGTCATTGCCGTGTTTATCCCTGGCGTTCATCCCAGAGAAGTGAACATTCACGTTCTGCTCACAGTCTGTGCAAGAACTTGCAGGGCAGCTTATTTTCAAAACCCCCTAGTGGGAACCAACCCAGATGCCCTCAATTGGTGACTGGCTACGCTGGCTGGGACGTGTGCACCACAGAATGTTACTATGCACGAAATAGGAACCAGCCACAGGGACGGACAACACAGTGCGTGTAACACGGGTGCCGTGCGGAGCTCTGAGGGCTCTGAGCTGCACGGTGCATCTACAGAACAATCTCAAGATGAGAAGAGACGGAGAATGGATGGAGAATGGGAGAAGGGTGGGGTGGGGTTACAGGAATCTGCACGGGAGATACAGTGATACAACCAATTCATACAACCTACATACAATGGATACAAAGAAGTTTGCATCCACCCAGCCTTAGTATCAGATGCCTGGTTTTGACCGTGGAGGGAAGCTGGGTGATGGGTAGATGGGCCTCTCTGTGCTGTCTCCACATCTTCATGTGATTCTGTCATTATCTCTAAATAAACAGTAAGAAAAAAAAATAAAACAGCATAAAAAAAATATGATCCCATTTGTGTGAAAACACATACTCCCTGACAGGGTGTTCCCGGGATGGAGATGCCCGGGCAATCTAGGGGAACGTCTCCTTTCTCCCTTTTCTGAACACTCACAGAGTTTTTCCACAGGAGGTATATTTTTTTACCATACCAAAAAAAAAAGAGCAATTTTTCATTTTTTTGGAAAAGACGCGCCTGTGTTCTGGCCAGCCTCCGTGTGTGTGTCATGTCCTTGGTGCCCGAATGGATGAATGGGAGCCGCATTACATGTGGTCCCCGCAGACGCGACAGTGTGATTTAACACTTGTCACGGCTTCCTGAGGAGGGTCACACAAGGGCAGCAGTAACCCTGCTCCGACAGGGAATTAGTGTCAGCCCCGGGCTGGGGTGCGAGACTGGCCGCCTGACGCCTGCCCTTTCCCTGGCAGGCCGGTGACCCGTGAGTCTCCCTGTGGCTCTCTCTCCTCCTGGCCATGACGATGGGGCACCGGCATCATAGAAAGTGTGGAGAACACTGAAAATAGCTCTAGACTAAGCCACAAATTCTCACTTGAATGTCTTCACCCAGGACCCACCCTGGCACCAAGGAGTGTATACCCCCCTGCCCCTCCCCTCCCAGATCCGTGTGTGTGTGTGTGTGTGTGTGTGTGTGTGTGTGTGTGTGTCCGAGTGCCTGCATGTATGTGCTCACCCACTTTTCCTCTCCTGATTAGGGGTATTCTGCCTGCTGATTTGTAACTTGTTTACCCCCTAACAATGGCTCTGGAGCTACCACAGCTCTTCTCTCATGAGGATGGCGCTGGGACAGAAGTTTTGGCTGCTGCAACCATCCTCCTTCCAGTCCAGGCAGTGGTTTGATGCTTACTGGGACTTCTCTCAGGAGGCAGCCCCCTCGTCCCCCTCCTCCAGGGATCTGAACAGATGTCCCCTGATCGCCCTCCAGGAGGGTAGCTCAGGTCCACACGCCCGCTGGCCATGGAGAACAGGAGAGATCGAGTAGGCGAGACTGATTTAAAAAGCCCCAGAGGTAGGTGGTTACTCTAACATGGGTGGGATCAGAGGTGATGCATGGCCTCTTTCTCCCCCCAGGTATTTTTAGTGGTCATGTATCTTCTGACACCTGCTGCCTTGTCTCTGGGCTGCTTTTCTCTCTGGAGTCTTTGTTTCCTTCCCTCTGGCCAGGCAGAGCTCTTTCATACAGCCTGGGAGTGTGGTGGTGTTGAGCAGTGTGTTTGGGGGTGACGGGACAGTCTCTCCTTTCTTGATGGCCCCGGACCCAGCAGGGGCAGATGGCCTGCCTTTGGAAGTGGAGAGGATGAACACCTTGGGGTGTCCAGGTTGGCTGCCCACCCAGTCCCCTGCCCAGGAAGCCTCACTCCAGTCTGAGGACCTGAGTCCTCAGGACCTGGGGACCTTCACCCTGGTCCCCTGACCACTCCTTCAGGCAGGAAATTTCTGTCTTCTTTCGAGATTTCTGCCCCCTGTTTGGCTCCAGGCAGAATACTTCTTTCTTTTTACCCTTCTGGAAAATTTCCTGCAGATTATATTCAATTCTCCCTAAACACCCTCTGCACATTCACCCCCAGCCACCAGGCAGAGTCCCCCAGATCTGATGCAGACCGGAGAACAGGCTGGTGTCTGGAGGGGGCCAGGAAGGACCTGCCACAGCTCGGCTTGTCATATGACCAGGGGCAAGACCCAGGCTTCGGCACCCCGACCCCAGGCACGATGCTGTGCGGGACCTACGCTCAGTGGGACCCCAGGCATCCTGCGGGGGTTGGGGCGGGGAAGGAGGGAAGGTGGGGGCACAATGGGCCTCTGAACCCTCCCCTGGGGTCCGGTTCTCCAGAAATCAGACGGACACGGCTGTGGAAAGCCGAGGCTTGTGGTGCAGCGAGGTGCTGGGCGCACAATGAGGGCTGTCGTCTCGAGTTTTCTGCCATCCCCGTGGCCACCATGGAAAGCGGAGGCCAAGGGCCCTTCCAGGCCGACTGTCTTTGTCCCCTTTCTGTGTGTCCCTTGGGGGAGACAATAGGGACACCTTCCCTTCCACCTTCTGGACAAGTCGGGTGACAGCTCTCGGTCCATAGCGGTCACGGTCGGACTCTTGCCATGGGGCACTTGGGGGAGGAGTGGGAGTGGGGGTGGGGTGGCTGGCTCTGTGGGTACCGACACATCCCTGCCCAGCAGAGTCCTGACCTGGGAATGGCGTGTTTCCCACGGGGACACGGGGTCTCCCTCCGCGGCCAGCTAGGGGAAGGTGCGGGCAGTGACTAGCTAGGAGGGGCTGGCAGCCGGGTGGACTTGGGCTGAGGGTGGGGACTAGAAACATGGGTGATTATCTGACTCCTACAGATCAGGGGCTCCTTCGGGTGAGCAGGTGGGAGGGGGGCTCTGGAGCCCCCAGCCCAGCCCAGGCCAACACCTCGGAGCTGCCTGGGGCAGAATTATAGAACGGCGATGAAAGGCAATGAGCACAGACCCAACTTCCACGATGGTTGGAAACCAAAGACTCAGGCAGCAAAAAACTAAGCTTCTCCTTTTTTATAAAATAAGAAGCCTGCTACCCCCATCAGCCGGTCCCGAAAGTCCGTGGGATTGGCACATTTCCGACCAGAGCCTCTGGTTCTCGGGGCAGAACCCTTGGTGGGTGTTTCGCCCTGGAGGCGCTGCTGCTGTCCTTCCCCTGACCTCCAGAGTGGCCGTGGCATGGGGATCACAGCTCCTGGTGTCGGTGGTCCTGGCCTCCCTGCTAAAAACCTGTAATGGTTACAGAGTCAGGTTCTATGAATAAAACACGAGGCCAGACTGCGCTTCCTCTCCCACGGTGAATGTATAATCAGAGCAAACTGCAGCGGCTGTGGCGGTGAGTGGGGGCCGCGCCCCAGCGACAATCATTGACTCATACCCAGTGGCTGATGGCCTGCTGGCCGTTGGGTTGTCCTCGCTCTGGTGCGTCTGCCAGGACCGGGGCTCTGAGTTGTGCGTTAAGTACCTGGGGAGCCCCCAGGGCCAGGAAGCACCCTGTTTCTCAGGGTGCCTGTTTCATGGAACTGGGGTTGTGGGTCAGAGGAGGAGGGGAGAAGCTGGCAAACAGGGTCGATTTCTCAACTGAGAGGTGGTGGCTGTTCCCCCTGGGGGAGCAGAGGCGGGAGTCCCCGTCTCTGTGAAGCCCTGGGTGAAGTGTCACAGCCCCACCTGTGGAGAATGACCTCTAGCCGGCAAAGTGGGCCCTGTCGGATGCCTGGGCTTAGGGGACAAATTCCCCCCTGAAGTTCTTTTTTTTTTTTCCATTGATGTGAAATTTGCATAAAATGAAAGTAACCGTTTTAAAGTGAACAATTGTGTTTAGTACCTTCATAAGGTTGTGCAATCATCACCTCTACCTAATTCCAGAACCTTTCCATCACCCCAAAGGAAGCCCTGTCCCCATCAGCAGTCAGCCCCCTGACAACCAGGAACCCACTCTCTGCGTCTGTGGATCTACCTGTTCCCGGCTCCCAGGAGCTTCCCAGGTGCACAGACAGCATCACAGAGACCTGCTTCCAAACCGTGGGGGGGGGCACTCATCGTTCACGTGGAGCTGAAAATGTAAATGGTGTCAGAATTGCATCAGGGCTGTGGGGGAGATAGAGCCCCCACCTTCCTTCTGGGGTGTGCCTTCTGGGATGGGAATGGGGGTATGTGGATGCCGGCGGTTACAAAGGGACCCCCGATTCCCAGCACAGGTCTGGGCCCTGACCTCCACCCCAAGTCAGAAGGGCTGTGGTCAGGGCAGGAGGACTGGTGACTGTAGGGCAGGGGTTCCCAGTCTGTTTGGCACCAAGGATGGGTTTCATGGAAGACAATTTTTTCCACAGACCTGGGATGGGGGTGGGGTGATTGTTTCGAAATGATTCAAGCACGTGACATTTATTGTGGACTTTATTTCTGTCATTATCACATGAACTCCTGCTCACATCATCAGGCATCAGATCCCGGAAGTTGTTGTGGTTCAGTTGCTCAGTCGTGTCCGACTCTGTGACCCCACGGAGTCGGTGATGCCAGAAGTTGGGGACCGCTATTCTAGGGGACAGACATAGCGTAGGCCTTAGCTGGGTGTCCACTGCCCCCGTGGAGAATGACTCCTTGGCCGCCCCCGGGACCAACCTGGGTGACTGCTTCACAGGACAGGGAACACTGTGCTTGTAAAGCATTTGCTGGACATTTGATTACTCTTCTTACTATTATTAATACACTCCACTTTTTTGGAGAATCTTAGAGTCACAGAAAGGTTGCAAAGACAGCACGTGGCTGCCATATGCCTGTCCCCAGTGCCCCCACTAATAGATAGCAGCTCACCTTGACCTGATGGGTTGGTCACAACCAACAGGCCAGCACTAACTGCTGAGTCAGGGCTCACTGATGCCCACATGTAGTTCCCTGACATTCTCTCTGCCCCAGGGTCCCTCAGACTCCCCCCGACAGTCAGGTCTCCCGTCTCTGGGGTCCCTTTGGGCTGTGATGGTTTCTCGCATGCCTTGTTTGCTGCCCTGGGCAGTCATGAGAAGGCTGGGTCAATTCTGTGGATGCCCCTCTACTGGGATTTGCTGATGTGTTTCATATGGTCAGACTGTGGTGATGGCTTTTGGGGAGGAAGACCAACACATCACACATACTGACAGTTGATAAAAACACTTATAAAATTTTTTTAATAAAATAAATTGAAGTATATTTGATTTACAATGTGTTAATTTCTGCCGTACAGTAAAGTGGTTCATTTATACACATAAGAGGCTTCCCTGGTGGTTCAAACAGTAAAGAATCTGCCTGCAATGGAGGAGACCCAGGTTTGATCCCTGCATCGGGAAGATCCCCTGGGGAAGGAAATGGCAACCCACTCCAGTATTCTGGAGAATCCCATGGACAGAGGAGCCTGGCAGGCTACAGTCCATGGGGTCGCAAAAAGTTGGACACGACTGAGTGACTAACACTTTCACTTTCATTATACACACATGTATATACACATTCTTTTTTATATTCTTTAAAAAAATTTTATTTATTTATTTTTGGCTGTGCTGGGTCTTTGTTGCTGCACGCGGGCTTTCTCTAGTTTCAGTGAACGGGAGCTACTTTCTAATTTCAGTGCACCAGCTTCTCATTGCCATAGCTTCTCTTGTTGCAGAGCACGGACTCTAGGACACATGGGCTTCAGCAGTTATGGCTCGAAGGGTCCAGAGCACAGGCTCAATAGTTGTGGCGCACGGGCTTAGTTGCTCTGCAGCACGGGGGATCTTCCTGGGCCAGTGAACAAACTCATGTCTCCTGCATTGGCAGGCAGATTTCCATCCACTGTACCACCAGGGACATCCATCTTTTCAATATTCTTTTCCTTTATAGTTTATCAAATGATATTAAATATAGTTCCCTGTGCTATACAGTAGGATTTTGTTTATCTATTCTACATATAATAGTTTGCATCTGCTAACCTCAATCTCCCAATCCTTCTTTCCCCACCACTTCCGCCTTGGCAACCACAAATTTGTTCTTCTATACCTATGAGTCTGTTTCTGTTTTGTAGATAAATTCATGGAAATGATATTATATGGTATTTGTCTCTCTCTGACTTACTTCACTCAGCATGATAATCTCTTTTCTCTCCTTTTTTTTTGGCTGCACTGCGCAACTTCTGGGATCTTAGTTCTCTGACCAGGGATTGAGCCCATGTCCTCAGTAATGAAATTGAGGAGTCCCAAGCACTGAATCGCCAGGGAATTCCCTAGCATGACAATCTCTAGGTCCAATGATGTTGCTGCAAATGGCACTCTATCATTTTTTATGTCTGAGTAATATTCTGTTGTATACATGTACCACATTTTCTTTATCCATTCCTCTTTCCATGAATGATGAACATTCTGGCTGTCTCCTTGTCTCGGCTATGGTAACTAGTGCAGCTATCAACCTGGGGTGCATGCGTCTTTCCAAATTATAGTTTTGTCTGGATATGTACCCAGGAGTGGGATAGCTGGATCATACGGTAGTTCTATTTTTAATTTACTGAGGAACCTCCATACTGTTCTCCATAGTGGCTGAACCAATTTGTATTCCCACCAACTGTGTAGGAGGGCTCCCTTTTCTCCACACCCTCTCCAGCATTTGTTTGCTGTAGATTTCATAAAAGCAATTTTTAAATTACAAACTTTTTAAGCGGTAGAGAGTTTGGAGAGAACAAAACTCAGAAAAGAGAGCAAAAAAAAAAATCCATCAAATTAACTATACATATACAAACGTGTAAAATATAAACATACATATGTGTATATTTTTAAAATTAAACATATAAAGGTTGAGACCATAGCATAATACTGAATTAAAAAAAAAGGTTTATCAAAACATAATTTACATATCACACAATTCACATATTTAGAATGCACGATTCAATGGTTTCTGGAAATACTACATTATCAATTTAAAAAAAAATTGCGTCAAATATATATATCATACAATGTGCCATTTTAACCACTTTCATCGGTACAGATTCTTGGTATTTTTTTAAAAACCTGACAATTTGCAGTTAGTCCCTATTTTCAATTTCCTGCTGAAGATAAAGATGTCTTTCTCCCGAGTCAATTGAAAGTGCAAAGTGAAGTGTTAGTCGCTCAGTCGTGTCTGACTCTCTGCAACCTCATGGACTGTAGCTTGCTAGGCTCCCCTGTCCATGGGATTTCCCAGGCGAGAATACTGGAGTGGGCTGCCATTTCCATTCTCCAGGGGACCTTCCCAACCCGAGTTGATTAGCCGTTTGTATATCTCTTCTTATCGGCCTCCTGCTTGTCTTTTCCTTGGGGACCTGCTGGCTCTCCACGGTAAGTGATGAAGCCTTTCCCAGCCAAGCCCTGCAAACCTGCTTCCGTCCTCCACTCCGCAGCCTGGCTCCGGTCCTGGGAAGTAGGTCAGGGTTTCAGTTCATGGTCTACTTAGAAGGACTCTGGCAGCTGTTGAGAGGATGGTTGGAAAAATACCTTGGGAACAGCTGGACCGTGAGGCTTGTTGGTTTCCCGTCAGGTTTAGAGTGACACCAGCCTGTGCATGCAGGCGGTGGGTGTGTGGGAGCCGCCAGCGGTGGTCCTCAAACCTCCTCCGCCCTGCCACCCCCACCCCACCGCCCTGGACCCTGCACTCCCAGCCTCTGGCTGGTCCCTCTGGAGTGCCTCCTGCTTTCCGGCTTGGGCAGGAACATGTATTAAGTGTTCTGAGAGGCAGATTGTGTTTTTATTGTTTAGGACAGGCTGTCATCGAAGCCTTAGGTCCTTGGAGCCAGAGGGATCTTGAGGCTGATTCCTGGGGCTTCTCTCCACAGCCGTTGGGTTTCCTACAGGGGCTGGAACAAACCACTGCAATCGTGGTGGCTCAGCTTGATTCTCTGACAGTCCTGAGGTCAGGAGTCCAGCTCGGACCTCACGGGGCTGAATCCAGGCGTGGGCAGGGCTGGTCCCTCCGGATGCTCCTGGGGAGCACTGGCTCCCTCCTTTTCCAGCTTCTAGAGGCGCTGCATCCCTAGCTCACGGCCCCTCCTTCCATCCTCACAGCCAGCAGAGCAGGCTGTCTCTCTCCTGTCTCTCTGCCTCTGACCCTCCCCCTCCCTTTCATGAGGGCCCTCACTGTGTGAGATGATGCCTCCACAGGCCCTGGGCCAGGGATCAGACACCTCTGGGGGCTGAGTTCTAACACCTGCTCCAGGGGCTGGGAACATTCTGTCTGTGCTCTCAGCGCCCTGTCTCTGTGGCCTTGAGACAAACTGCGTACAAGGCTCTTATGAGCTGGGTGGGCCTGGGGTCTGGGGAATGCCGGGCTTGGCCAGCGGGCAGACACTGGGCCCCTCCATCCCCTAGCCTCCCCAGAGGGGCCCAGACTAAGGCCCAGTCCTCAGAAGGTGGGTCCTGCCTGGTGTCAGCGGCACAGGCCAGCCCTGGCAGACTGGACAGGGCAGTGAGACCCCTGCAGGCTGGGTCTGGGGATCCCATCCAGAGAAGGGCTGGAGAAAGCCAGGAGGCGCTGCAGAGGCATCAGTCCATGAGCCCAGGGCCGGGGGTTTGTGAGCTGTCAGGCCTCATGCCATGCTCTCTCCTGGCCATGGTATATGGCTTCAGGTCGGTCTTTGAGCTGCCCCAGCCCCTCGGCCAGCTGTAAAGTGGGTCATTGCAATAGGAGCCGATAACCAAGGAGCGCGACTCGTGGCTGGGCTGTGGGAATCAAGGTGGACCCTGGGGCCTCAGCATTGCTGGAGTGTACACAGCTTGGGTTGGAGCCCACACAGGATATCGAAGCTCCCCCAGAGGCCCCCTCAAATCTGTAGGGGTAGGGGGAGAGAGGTGGTCCCTCGGCAGGAGCCAGCCTGGGACCCCCTCAAAGCTGCAGAGCTCATGGGCAGCTGTGGGGGAGCAGGTGAGCATCCTGGCCCAGGAGGTGAGACTGGGTACAAGACGGGGTCCAGGCAGTGGGAAAGAACAAGCAGGCACCCGGCCAGCCCTTGAGATCTTGAGCAAGATGCCCTCAGCCCTCATCACATCATAGGGCCACGTGGAGCTGCGTGCTGGGGAAGAAGGAAAGAGAAGGCTCTAGGTGCCCACATTAGCTCCCAGTGGGGTAGGGGTAGAGAGGTGGTCCCTGCGCAGGAGCCAGCCTGGGACCCCTAATCTCTGGCATTGTTCAAGTCTGTGCTACTTTAACTGAACACAGGTGTTGATTCTTACTGTTATTGCAGAAGACACACCCGTTGTCCATGTTCCTCCCTCAGGGGTCAGGGGAGAACTGAGTGTGGACACTGTCATCAGCTCGGTGTGTGGCTTCCCCAGGGGGCCGAGGGGCTGGGCTGCAGGGGACCTGCGAACGAGCCCACCCTAACGCACACCTCGAAGCCCCGGTCCCCTTATGCCATCCGTTTGTCACAACCAGAAGACTAGAGATGTTTAGGACTCATACCCATGCTCCGATTGCATTGGCTCGGGTTCCCTGATGTCCAGGGGTCCCCGGTGATGTCCGGGCCTCCTGTCTCCTGGGCCCCCCTAAGCTGTGATTTTTGATGCCCTGGGCAGTCAGGAGGGGTTCATTGGCAGTTTTTTTGTGGTTATCAGCCTGGGAGGTGGTTTTGGGGAGGGGTCCTTAGTCCACAGCCACCTTTGTGGTTCTCCTGTGAACTCAGGTCACATATCCTCGGGATCCAGCTCCTGGAGGGAGACCCCAGGACACACACCCAGCATCTCTAGTGTACTTCACCCTTCCATTTCCTAAACTTATTTTGTTCTGGTGTTCTGTATGTTTTACTCATATTTTACGACCTTTAAAAATGAAAGGATGCCACCTGTATCTGTAATCCTAAATGAAGCGTCTCCTTCGTCCTGCTTTTGAACTTTAAAGGGAATCATACTATGAAAAAAAATATTAAAGGAAAACCTCAGATCTCAGAATCTGAAAACAAAAAGTAACATTTTTGTGTCCTTAAAAAAAATTACTCAAGTGTTTGGTCATTCATATTAAAAAAAAAAAATGCCCTTTCTCGAATTTCAGAAGTTAACACTGCTTTTAATCGCTGGTGGCCTCTCTCTAGGACATTTTAAAGGAAACTGCATGTTCTTTAAACTGAAAAAGGCAGCACTTTAGCTGAGATGAGTTTAATAGAGGTTTACCCACAGCCATGGGTCTCACTTAGGCAGTCCTGCTCCCAGAGGATGCTAGGTGACGTCTGGGGTGTCTGTGGTCAAGGAGGGGGCTCCTGGCATCAAGTGGGTGGGGCCAGGGAGGCTGCCCCACACCCCACAGCGGCCAGGATGTCCCCCCAGACATCCTGACGGGGGGTCCTCAGGACCCCAGAAGGGTCCAGAGGATGACCAGTGGATGTCAGCAGCCTCAGGGGATGGGGCAATCCTTCCCTATGCTGACAGAGCCCACCCCCGTGTGCGTCTGTGTCCAAAGATCCCCTTTTTGTAGGGACACCATCATGTTGGCTTAGGGCCCTAATTACACCTGCAACAGCCTTACATCCGAACAAGGTCACATTGTGAGATTCTGGGGCTCAGGTCGTCACGTGTGGACTTGGAGGTCGGGCTCAAGCCCCACCACTGCCCTCTCTTCACACAGCAGACTCGCCACTGCCGAGGGGGTCTTTACCTTGTCAAGGTTACCCGGATTCTAGTCCTGTCCTTGCCAGCATCTTTGCGTCAGTACCATCAGTCTCAAGAGGCAGAAGCGGCATTTAAAAGCTTTCTTTCAACTTGCCACCTCCATCCAGGGGCCAGCACGGTCTCTGGAGTGGCCTGGAGCATCCCCATGTGGCTGCCTCCCTGATTTCAGACACAGTGTCCCCGAGGACAGGCACCTTCAGGGAGCCCTGGCCATGCCGGGGCTCCCTGAAGCCAGCATGGGGGTGGCAGAAGCGCTGCTGCAGTCAGGCACCTTGTTTTAAGCCCCCAAGGGGTCCAGCTGTGGCCTCCCTCTGGCCTGGAGCACCAGAGTCCCTTTGAGGCTACATTTTCAGAACAGCACTTGTCCATTACTTCTGGAACCTTTGGTTGCCAGTTGAATATTGAAAGTGGAAGTGACAGTTGTTCAGTCGTGTCTGACTCTCTGCGACCCCATGGATTGTAGTCCATGAAATTCTGCAGGCCAGAATACTGGAGTGGGTAGTCTGTCCCTTCTCCAGGGGATCTTCCCAACCCAGGGATTGAACCCAGGTCTCCTGTATTGCAGGCAGAGTCTTTACCAGCTGAGCCACAAGGGAAGCCCAGTAGAATATTAATGCCCTCTTTCATCCCAACAAGGACTCGGGCACTGTCTCTGTGTAGGGCACTCCGGCCCTGACACAGGTTTGTGGAAACATATGTTGCGGGGTTCTAGATGGAGCTGGGCCCCATCAAGGATACCTGCAGTCTGGGGCCCCTGAGTTCCCTACTTGCAGATCTGGGTGGAGGCGGGCATACTGGGAATGCTGAGGAGGAAAGGGGCTGGCAGGGGTAGCCAGGGCTGCTCGGAGACCCCCAGTTGGACAGACAGCAACTGGCCCTGACTTGAGTGTGAGGGGAACACATTGTCAGAAATGGTGCATCCCCCCAGGAGGAAGGACCTGCCCGCATCACCAGGGATCCTGTCCCCACCCCACCGTTCCCCTTGGGGTGGGGTCACACAGGTGTCCACTCACGTCTGTCCTCCTCCAACCCTGGTGGCTTGCAGACAGAACTGATTTCTGGGGCGTTGCCCTCATTTTTTTAAAAATGCATTTTCAAACTTTTTACTTGAAATAATTATAGTCACAGAATGGTACAGCGAAATACACAGGTAGTTGTGTATGTAAGTGTCCTTGGCCCGGCCTCCACCAGTAGCGACAGTAGGAACCATGTAGTAACCACCAGTAGTAACCATGGCACAGGGACCCTATAGCATCTGGTACCAGAGCCCCAGAAGGAAGCTGATACCAGAGTAAGCAGAGTAACTAGATTAACTAGGTACTATTATGTAGAGATAGTAGCTGGATACAAGAGTCGGCAAAGAGCTGACTCATTGGAAAAGACCCTGATGCTGGGAAAGATTGAAGGCAGGAGGAGAAGGGGGCAGCAGAGGATGAGATGGTTGGAAGGCATCACTGACTCAATGGACATGAGTTTAAGCAAACTCCGGGAGATGGTGAAGGACAGGGAAGTCTGGCGTGCTATAGTCTAGGGGTCGCAAAGAGTCAGATATAGCGACTGAACAACAACCAGAGTAAGTGGTTGGCAACTAGATTAATTAGGTACTAGTGCACACAGATAGTAACTAGACACCAGAGTAAGCAGATGGTAACTAGATCACCCTGGTACTAGAGTCCCCAGAGAGTAACAAGATCCCAGGAGAGCCAGACAACAGAGTAGCTGCCCCGCAGAGCATCATCAAGTCCAGGATGCTGCTACTGGCCCAACCCCAGAGCCCACTTGGCTCTGCCAGGTCCATGCACGCCTCTGTTTGTGTTTCCCTGCCATCCGGTCACATGCACAGATGTGAGTCACAGCTCCCTGGGTCAAGTTACAGGAGGATGTGGGCCCCCTTCCTGCCCCCCCTGCAAGCCAGCCCTCACCTGGGTGCCCTCCATCCTGAGTGCCACTTCCACCAATGCCATGGGTGCCCGAGGACCAGGCAGGCAGATTCCGGAGTGGGCGGCAGGAGGACTGAAAACACAGCAAATGCACTGTGTGTCTGAAAGTTTGTTCTGATTATCTTTCCTCTGTTTCCCTCACTCCTTTATATTCTGATGTATAGTGCTGATTAAAGCAGGCATCAGAGCCTAGGATTTTCATAAAAAGAAGGTGGGGGGTAGTGTTTATGGAAACATTCACAGCTACATTGTACCACCGATGAGGGGTGTGTTGATGAGCGGTGACCGGTGACACGGTGCAGCTCTGTGGCTGGGCAGAGGGCACTGGTGATTGGTACTAAATCCTCTAATGAGGACAGAGGCTCCCTAACGATGGGAGACGGTCAACACACAGATCCAGGTGGCCCAGGAGAGCTTTGCACACGGGAGATGCGAACGTGGTTGGTCCTCAGCTGGAAATGCAACTTTTCCTCCAGTTGCCATCACTCTGACAGGCGATCATGGGGTTTCACACCCTTCGTTGATCAGTTTCACATTCAGAGAATGAAATTCTGGATGGTAGGTAGATAGACACCTCCCAGCACCATCCCACTTCATTTTGGTAAGATTGTTGAGCGAAGTCATCTGGTCCTTATCGAAAGAATTAAGAGCCTAAATACACCACGGTTCAGGTCATAAGCTGACCCATGAACCGTGGCAAATACAAAATATGACTCGACTAAATTAACTAGACGCTTGCGGTTTTCATCTCTTAACCAGATTTATGATGGCCTCTTCTGTCCAATGACAGCTTTGGATGGACACAAAAAGTAGAATCCAAGCTTCTAAACAGGCTCTGAGTCGGGGGTTGGGGACAGGAGAATTTCATGGGGACAGGGTTACAGTTTGGGAAGATGGAAAGTTCTGGAGATGATGGTGGGGATGGTTGCCTGACAATGTGAATGTGCTGAGTGCCACTGAACTGTGTACCCAGACAGTAAATTTAAATTATGAGTGTTTTACCATAATTTTTGAAAACTGCCCCATATAAGAATTAGACACAGAAATAAATAACCCTTCTCATCCACCTGAATCTATACCATGGAACTGAGGTGTACCTGCCAGATGAGAGGCAAGTGACAGTCCCTCTGCCTCTGGTATGCAGCCTGGTTCCCACCGGGGTCCAGCCTGGACTGAAGACCTGGCCCCATGCTGCAGTTCTGGGTCCTTTGTGCATCTGTCGACCGGGAGGGGTGGCCGAGGTTCTACGGGACTTAGAGAGGCAGAATCCTTATTTTCGCTCAGTGTGTCTTGTGAAAAGTGAAAGTGTACGTCGCCCAGTTGTGTACGACTCTTTGCGACCCCATGGACTGTAGCCCGCCAGCCTCCTCCGTAGAATTCTCCAGGCAAGAATACTGGAGTGGGTTGCTATTTCCTCATCCAGGAGATCTTCCTGATCCAAGGATTGAGCCCTAGTCTCCTGCATTGCAGGCAGATTCTTTACAGTCTGAGTCACCAGGAAAGCCACTGTGTCTTGGGTGGAATGGAAACAAGGTTGGGGTGACCCTGAGAATTTGAGTTTTTGGTGCCCCGTTAGAGGGCTGGCTTGGAGCCTGGGGGACTGGAAGGGGACAGTCAGCGCTGTGTCCAAGTGGACGAGCTGCAGACAAAGAGGAAAGTTACTGCCTGGAACAATGTGAGATAATATGATAGAGGACCTTGAAGAAAACAAATAAAAGACGGTTGTAGACTACCAACGTCTGGGGGAAGAACAAGGAAACAGAAAAAAAGCAAGAAAACAAACCCTCACAGCGGCGCTTGTTTGAAATGCAGATGACACTGTGCAGCCTGCCCTGAAATGCCTAATAGTTAAAATGAAAGGCTTTTTTAAAAAAATCAAAGGCAAACAGGATGGAAACTCAATGCGGCCTAATCCTTGACTCTTTGTTGAAGAGACACTGCAGTGCGCCGCCCTCTCCTGGTCTGGGGACGCGGAGATCTCCGTGGAGTGGGGGACGCAACGACAAGAGAACAACTGAAGCGGGGGGCTGCGGCGGGGTCACGTTCCCGGCAGGGTGTCTGGTGCCCTCTGAGCTGAACAGTGAACACACTGGGAGATGTCCCACATGGTACGGGAAATGCTTGCTGGTAGGTATGAATTTAGAGAAAAAATATTTTTTATGTGGTAAAATATACATAATAGAAAATGTATCATTTTTAAGTGCACAGCTCGGTGGCATTAAGCACGTTCACACTGTTGTGCAACCAGCTGCGCTGTCATCTCCAGAACATTCTCATCTTCCCAAACAGAAACTCTGTCCCGATGAAACACTGACTCCCCAGCCCCTGGCCCCACCATCTACTTCCTGTCTCTGTGGATCTGACTCCTCTAGGACCTCCTGTGAGTAGAATCAGATAGTGTGTCCTTCTGCGTCTGGCTTCTCTCACTGAGCATCACGTCCTCAGGGTTCATCCCTGTCGTAGCAGGTGTCAGAACCTTCTTCTTTTTTATGGTGCAGTAACATTTCAGCGTGTACATGGACCACAATGTGTTTATCCGTCATCCGTCCGTGGACACTTACATTGCGACTACCTTTTGTCTGTCCTGAATGGTGCTGCTAAGAACATGGGTGTGCAGATCTCTCTAAAAATTCCCTAATCTCCCTTCTTTTGGGTCTGTACCCAGGAGTGGGACTGCTGGAGCATATGGCAATTCTATGTTTAAATTTTTGAGGAACCTCCAGACTGTTTCCACAGCAGCTGCACCTTTTTACATTCCCAGCATTCACGGAAGAGGTTTCCAATTTTCCTGTATCCTCATCAAGTTGTTATTTCCTGTGTTGTTGTTGTTTAGTATTTGCCAGCCTAATGGGCATGAGGTGGTATGCGTTTTTGAACTCCGTTCTTTGTAATATGACCAGGCTCAATATTTTTGATTTCTATAAAGGTGGGTTTGGAAATACGTAAAATGGGGATTAGAAAGCATGGGTAATTTTCTTATTCCATTGTCCATAAAGGCAATTTTTTTCAAAGGATTAAAACTACACACGTTGATTACCTCATAGTCCTTTACAGTCCTGCAGGTCAGGAGTCTAACATGGGTGTCTCGAGCTGAGATCCAGGTGTGGGCAGGGCTGTGCTTCTTTCTCAAGGCTCTAGTCTGTTTCTTGCCTTTTCCAGCTTCTAGAGACATCTCTGTCCTTGTCTGGTGACACACTTGTCTCTCCAAGGGTAGCTAGAGTGCTCTATAGACAGGGTCTGTGGCCAGGTATTATAGCTGCTGCCCAGTTAGCATTTCATCTGCAGGGCTAGTCCCTGGTCAGGAAAGCGCCATGAGTGGCATTGAGTCCCAAACCCTGTGAACGACCGTTCATGAGCCAAATGCACACGGTTAGTTACTGACATGCTCGACTGGACCCATCTCGGATCTCCGGAAGGAAGGTTTTGGGTGAAGAGGAAAATCAAGCTGTTTGCCAAAATCAGTTTGGGAATGCCGGGAGATGGCAGGTGGCGTGGCTGGGCGGGGTGAGGGAAGATGGGGTGGGCTGACATTGGGAGCCGGCGAAGGATGTCATGGGATATGCCGTCTCAACCTGGGCTCTCCCCTCCTCCTGCTGTGGCCCCTGCCTGAAGGGCAATGCTGACCTACGAGGGGAAGTTCAGGAGATCTGTCTGCTACAGACGGATGCCTTTCATTTGTTCAGACACCAGGTGGAGGGCGCACACTGGGTGCAGGCACTGGGCTTGTCCCGAGGACACCCCAGGGAGCGAGCTGACCCAGGCATGGCTACTTCCAGGGCTCTGGCAGGGATGCAATTAGTCTATGGCTGCGGGTCTCCCCTGAGGGGCACTCTGCTCCCCTAGGACACGGGGCCGTGTCTGGGGACATGTGTGGTTGTCACGACTGAGGGTGCCCCCGGCATCAAGTGGGTGGGGGCCAGGGATGCTGCTCCATCCCTCACAGTGCCTGAGATACCCCCACTCCCTTCAGAAAATGACAGGCCTCAGCATCAGCAGAACTGGGGGAGATGCCACTCTGGCATTAAACTGGTCAGCACACAATGGGATCAGTGCTGAGCAGGTCACACAGCTCCGTCACAGAGGTCAGTGGAGCCACGGATGACACTCGAGGTCAAGTGAGGAATCTGGGCTCCCAGGACAGCTGGCAATGGGGCAGCTGTGAGAGGGTTAACACGGTGTGGGAAATAGTTGTTAGCTCAGTGGCACCTGATGACCCCTTGGGGCCTGGACAGAGGCAGACACGGATCACGATCACGGAAGAGCTAGCATTGTGTAATTGTCTTAAAACTTTTTACTGTTTTTTTTTTTTTTTTTTAAAGAACAATACAGGGAATTTCCTGGCAGTCCAGTGGTTAGGACTCCAAGTTTTCAATGCCAAGGGTCCGGGGTTGGATCACCGGTCGGGGTACAAGGATCCCAGAAGATTCACATTGGGGCAAGCAAATAAATAAACAATTTTTTAAATAAAAGAAGAACAATACAAAAGTAAAACAGGCCAAAGGCAACAGGACAAAAGGAACAAGATGGAATCCCACTGGCCCTTCCTTCAGTTCACTCACATCTGGCTGACGTCAGCATGAGACAAGCTGGAGTCTATAGGGATGTGGGCATGTTAGGGTTTTGTTGGTTTAATCCGTAGCATGGTTCTCATTGGGCTTTCGTGAATCACAGGTGTCTTCTAATAACCACGTTAATACTCATCTTTGTCAGACATGGTCGTACCACACACCTGCTGAGTGCTGGCCAGGGCACCTGGGTGCCAGGCTCCAGCCAGCTGGCTGACTGGGTCGTGCAGGCTAGTTCTCTGCTTTAGCTGAGCCAGTCTGGCTCTGCCAGGATCTGGCTGATCCTGCCATGTGGTGCAGGGCATGAAAAGGGGATGTTGGAGGTCCCTGACCACACCTGCTCTGCCATCTCCCGGCTGTCCCTCTGTCTCTTGATCTCCATAGGTCCCCACCTCTCTCGGCTCCTCTTCCTCTCCTTTCAAATAACAGCCATTTTCTCACACAGAGGTGTTGAGCGGTCTCTCTGTGTGCCCTTTCATCTCAAATCCTCAGGGCCTCACTCACCATCCCCGAGTACTAATTAAGGTATTTTCCTAAACAACCCCAGTTGCATCTCTAAAATGAGTTCTGGCGCCAGCCGGTAAAATTAATTTCTTTCCTAACCATCCTCTATGATACAATAACAAATGACATGCCATCTCTCTTCGGCGGGAGGGGAGCGTCTGGGGAAGACAAGTGTGTAGACAAATAATTACATTACAGTGTGAATCAGCGAGGCTTTGCGCAGTGGTGCTGCAGTGACAAATATCCCCAAGCTCGGCATCTATAAACTACTAAGGTCCATTTCTCATGGACACTAGCGGGACTGGGTTGAACATCATTCCCCCCTAATTCACTTCTACCCAGAATCTCAGAAAGTGACCTCGTTTGGAAACAAGCCTTTGCCAACATTAATTTATTGAGAAGAAGCGGTACTGGATCAGGGTGGGCCCTAAACCCAATAGCTGGTGTCTTTATAAGGGGAGACACAGGGACACCAAGCAGGGAAAAGGGCCATGTGAAGATGGAGGCAGAGAGGGAGGGGTATGTCTATAAAGTTAAGGACAGTCAGAGCCCCAGTATCTGGGAGGGGGCAGCTTCTCCAAGTCCCCAGAGAGAACCAGCCCAGCCCACGCCTCAATCTTGATATCTCCACAAATGTGAGGTCATGGGTACCGCTGTCTGCATCCAAGGGAGTTCATCCACCAGAGCTGACAGGGTCCCTCTGCGTGTCACGGTCTTCCTCGATCTCAGGCCCAGCTAGTGAGGCAGCCAGCATCAGCAGTAGAGCCAGTCCCCAGGGTGGACAGAAAGGGGAAATGGGGACATGTATGCTTGCCATGGCACTCTGCTCATATGTCATCAAAGCAAGTGCCCTGACCACGTCTGTATCAAGTGGGCAGGATGTGGGTATGGAGGAGAGAGGACCACACAGATGGGAACAGTGCCAGTGAGCACCAAGCTTTAGGTTCAGACTGGCTGTGGTCTCAGAGGGAGAACCAAGGTTCCCGGGATAGGCTCCCAGGAGGGTTTCCTGAAACTCAAGCTGGGATTGGAGGGGGATGTGGCCTGGGGAGCATGGAAACAGAGGAAGGCAGATGAGGCAACGAGGGAGCTCTGCCTCAGTGGACCAAGAGACACCATGCAGCAGGAATCAAACATGGCGGCTTAAAACAACACCTTCTGAAAGTTTTTGTGGGTCAGGGGCCTGGGCACGCATGGCTGGGTGTTCTGCTGGGGTCCCCATGGTGATTCAGGTGTCACGGGGGCTGTATTGCATCCGAGGCTGGGGCTTTTTCCAAGTTCACAGGTCATTGACTGAACTTTCCTGGCAGCTGCATCACTCGGGGCATCTTTCCTCCCCGTTGAACCACAGGAGAGCCTCTGTAGCTTCTAGGGGACCCTAGTCTTCTCCCTCTTTTAAATGGCTCCTTCGATCTGGCCAAGCCCAGCCACAATAATCTCCCTTGTAATTAACTACAAGCCAACTGACTAGGGACCTTCATTCCATTGGGAAAATCCTTTTGCCTTTGCCAGAGTATCAAAGGATCACATTGCAGGTTTTACCCACACTCAAAGGTGTGAGCTGTTGTGGACTGGCTTAGGACTCTGCCTGCCACAAAAAGACACTGACAGTGAGGGCGGGGGGGAGTTCAATGGCACCACAGCTAGAAGTGTGGCTGCTGACTGTTGGCACCTGTGGTCTTGGCAGGAGCGATTCAGAACTTGCAGGTGTCTTTCTTTTTGGGTTTTTTCCTCAGCCCCCCCGAGTCACAGCCAGCCTCCCGTCTATTTTACATGCTGCAAGTAAGGGTCCTGAGTAACAAAAATACTGCTCTGGGTTACACAGGGGTGAGGTATGGATGGCTTCTGCTGTGACTTCTCAGCTGCTTCCCAATATCCTTCTCCCCCAAATGGAAGACCCCTGTTCTTAATTGGGAAGGTGGTTCCCAGAATAAAGACGCTCTCCCAGCCGCCCTGCCCCTAGGCATTACTGGGAGGGTCTGTTTGGACCCTATGTTGGATGTGGGACAGAGTTGGTACAACGAAGGTCTAGGTGACTCAGGCCGTCCACTGCCCCTCGACCCCCTGCTGTGGGCAGATGGGCCTCAAAGATGTCCACCCCTTTCTCTCTGGAAATTCTGTATATATTATGTGAGATGATACAGGGGACTCTGCAGGTGAGATGAGGTTAGGCACCTTAAGATAGGGAGGTCACCCAGCATGTGCTCAGTATGGATTACTGCTCAGTAACAAAAAGGAAGACAGTCCTGATTCGCAGGTGGGCTCAGAGGCATCTCCCGGGTACTGTGCTGAGGGGGAAGAAGCACAGCTCCAAAGGTTCCAGGCTGTGCTGTCGCCTCTATAGAGCATTCTCAGGATGACAAAGACGAGGAGAGTCCTGGAGCCCAGGGGTGAGGCATGGCGATGGGGTGGGGGGCAGTCTATGCGGGTGGGGTAGCTGGAGGAAGCCCTCTGTGGGGACAGCAACATCCTGTAACTGGGTTTGTGGTTACAGGAATCTACACAGACTGTTCCCATGTCACTGTCCTGGTTTTTACACTATAGTTACATAAGCTATAACCTTAAGAGGAAGCTGGATGACAGGTACAAGGGACCTCTCTGTACTGTTTTTGCAAATTTCTATGAATTTATAATTATTTCAAAACAAAAGTTGGAAAACCCCCCAAACCTTCCGAGAGCACATCCAAGCCCCAAGTGACTCTTGCGTGTCACTCCACCCTCACACCTTGGTCCTGACCTCACCAGGCTTCACTCAGTTCCTCTGTGCAGTTGGGCCTGATGCCATGCCAGAGCCTTTGCAGTTCCCTAAGCTCTGAAAGCTTGCTCCCAACCCATTTAGGCATCAGGTTTCAGGGTTAAATGTTATTTCCTTTATCCCGACCCCCCCCCCCCCTCACTCCAGACAAAGTTGTCTTTGTTATTCTCAGGGTTCCCTGCACTTTTCCTGTATAAACTTCCTCACAACCTGTATTTATCTTATGGTGCAGTGGTTAACACTCTGGACTCTGCAGCAAGACTTCCTGTTTTTAATCTTAGCTTTGCTTTAGACAGGTGATTTAACCTTTTTCTATCTCGGTTTCCTTGCCTGTACTATGGCTAGGCTCAATGATGCCCAGTGAGTCACGTCTGCTGTTATAATCCTTTCCTCTTATATCTGAGCTGGGCCTGAGACTCACTTTCACCAAGAGAATGCGGTGGAAGTGAGGCCGGGCCAGTTCAGAATTTATGCCTTAAAAAGGACCTGCAGTGTCTGCTGTTGTGGTCCTGGGAACCTTGAGCAGTCGTGCAAGCCAGAAGTCAGCTTCCCTGAAGGAGTGAGCACCCAGAGCTCTGCCGAACACAAGCACCCATGTGGCTTGGCGAGACCAACAGAACAACCACATAGGCGAACTCAGGCCAGACTGCATACCTGTGAACAAACAAATCGGTTCTTTCTGCTAAGTGTATACATCTTTGTGTATGCTTCATGATGCTTTGTTGTATGGTGATAAGTGAAACAATGGGGCTTATTATTACACCATCCTTTTAGGGCTCTTGTGTTAAATAACATTAATTATAAAACACTTATAGTAGTGGCAGCAAAAAGTGTTACAGTGTTACTTGTGATTTTATTAAATGTCTTCCCCATAAGGCTGAGTTCCCCAAGTGCTATTTTCCTCACCACTGTATGCCCAGTTCCTGTCACCAAGCAGTCATTCAAATCTTCGTTTCAAGAATAAATACATGCCCCAGATCATCGAGACTCACAGTTGTACCAAAGGGCCTCCTTCTAAAGCGGCACAAATGACTGGCAGAGCTGCTGAGAGAACATCCTTTACAAGATCCATCCTTCTTGGAAGTCTGTTTGGCTTTAATTAAAAATTTTTCCCTTCTACTGGAAATGTATCATAAACATTTCTTGTGACTGAACACATTTTAAAAAATAGCTTCCTTTGTGTTTTTGCTAACCAGACCTCTATTGATGGACATTTCAGGGCCTCCTGATATTTTCCCATGATACAAGTAACACTGCAGAAAACACTGCTGTACATACATCTTTGTACACATCTGATTATATCCTTATGATATATCTCTGGAAGTGGAACCTGTGGGGTTGGAGGGGCTGAAGCATTTCCGAGGCATTTGACAGATAACGTCAAGTAATTTTCCAGAAAGGTACCAATTCACACTTCCCAGCAGCCCCGAATTAGTGCTGCCCATCTCAAAAGGCGGTGCTGGGGCAGGGCCTGAGTTCTCTCCTCTTTGTTAATTTGATGATGGGAAGAAAAACATACTAAGTTTGTTACTGAACCATGAACCAAATCAAAGATGAAAACATATTTACACACACCCTAGCAAGGGAGCCTCTATCAGGACGGAATGTGTATTTTCTAAAACATCTTTATCTGGCTGGGCCGGGTCTTAGTTGCCCCCACGTGGGATCTTCCTTGCAGCATGTGGGACATTTAGTTTTGTGAACTCTCAGCTGTGGCATGTGGGATCTAGTTCCCTGACCAGGGATGGAACCCTGGCCCCCAGCAGTGGTAGCTCAGTCTTAGCCACTGGACGACCAGAGAAGTCCGCAATCTGGTATTTTCTAAAACGATGGAAAGGGAGCATCCAAATCGCTAAAGGACTGAGACACCTGCCCCCTCACACGATATTTCCATTAATGCGGGTAAGGCCATGAAGGGACCCCACTGGTCACCTCGACCTCGTTAACCCGGACTCTGATCCCCGCGGGACGGGCCAAGCGGCCACCTGTCCCTGCGTGGGCTGCACAGGTGTCCACGGCCCCAGGGACCCGCCACGTTTGACAAAACTTCCAAGAACGAGGCGGGCCGAGCAGCACAGGCTCCTGAACGGGCCACCCCGAATCCCAACTTCTGCCTTTGACATGACAGACACACTTGGAGCTGAGGTGGGGGCGGGGGCCACTTGTGGGGTCGCTACGTCGCACATCTGACCGCACAGTGTCTTCACACCGACCCCACGGCGGGAAGGCGGGCCCGAGCGTGGTAGCTGCTTCCCGGGTCACCGCCCACACGAATGGGTCATTTGCGAAAACGCACGACCCCTCCTCTGGTGGACGCTGGTCGGAACAGCCGTGGCGCCTCACGTCAGGCACCTCCGGCCTTGTCAAGTTCTGGAAGGCTCTCAATGGTTCCTCCAGGGCCTCGAGGGCCGCGCGGACGCGACCAGGGCAGGCGGAAGGCGGCGGGGACTGGGCCGGGAAGATGGAGGCAGCCGCCGTCGCCGCCCACCTAGCGCCAGCCATCACGGGCCGCGCCCGTCAGTCAGCCTCGCGCGCGCGCGCCCGCAAGTCACTCTGCGCCTTGCGGGGCGGAAGGGGCGGGGCCACGACGCGAACGCGGGCTTCCCATTGGTCGACGACGGGAGGGTCTTGGCGCCGACGCCAGACTGGCCCCGCCCCCTGCCCGCGGGAGCGGCGGCGGCGGCGGCAGCGGCGACGGCGGCGGAGGTGGTGAGCGCGAGCGCGGGCGCGGGCGCGGGCGCGGGTGGCGGCGCCTGGGGTGGCTCGGGTGCCATCGCCGTTAGGCCGCCGCGGCTTCCTCTCCCCCCGCACCGGGCTTTGGGACGCCGCGCTGGGGAGGCCGGGGGCCTGGTGAGCCCGGCAGGCTGCGCCCCTCGGGCCGGCCGTGGCGGCGGGGCTGGGCCTGGGGGGAGGGGCGAACCCCGAAAGAGGCTCCCCAGGGCGGTGATCCGCCCCGCCGCGGATCTCCCATTTCTGTTCATTGAACCTCTTTGCTCTCTGAACCTTTGCTCGCTGAACTCCTCCTCTGCCTGAACCCCTTCCTCTGCGCCTTGAAGCCTCTCCTTTGCTTCTTGACCCCCCTCCTCCCTGCCCTGAATCCAGCCTCTGCTATCTGCACCCCTACTTCTACTCCGTGAACCTGGCTTCCTCTCTCTGAATCGCCTCCTTGCTGTCTGAATCCCCACCTCTATTACCTGAATCCCCCTCCCCTGCTAATGGACCCACGGTCTCCTGCTGTGGTGAACCCCCCAACTTTGCACAAACGAACCCCCACCCCCACCCCCACCCCCCAGCTCCTCTTTTCTGTCAGCAGCCAGACCAGCCTTCCTGGTTGATGTAATGAATGGCCCGCAGCTGTCCCCGTCCTTTAAGAGCAGTCGTTTTTCTCCGATTTTATTTTTTTGCGCCGGGGTCAATTGTTAGCTCCCCAAACACGGGAGGGTTGTAAGCTTTGGCCGTTTAAAACGCCTCTCTTGCCGAGGTCAGAGGCAGGCCCTCAGCACGGGGACGATTTATTCAGGAGCCTTTTAAAAACAATCTAGGCGGAACCTTTGGGAGGGAATTTGGCTGAATTTTATTTGTGAAAATAATCCAGGCGCCTCCCCAGGCATCAAGGCTAGTCATTTCTTTTTGGCACAGAGCCCCTGGGTACAGGATGATGGAATTGAACCATCTACTTGATGATCAGCCCGGTTCACCTTCGCCCTTAAGGGTTGTGGCTGCGTCGAAGCGCGAAGCAAATGATGTTATAAACCACCGTGCAAATTTTGTTGCAGGGCACATCGCGTCAGACCTTCAAGTACTTTGTGCCAAATCATTACCACTTGCCACATGAGTCTAAATCATGACGGATGCCAAGTATGTCCTCTGCAGATGGAAAAAGCGATTATGGCCCGCAAAGGTGACAGCCATTATTCTGTAATTTCAGGAATTAGAAATGACTTTCAGGTGACAAGTAAAATCTTTATCAGGAGATACCTAGGAGTCACTTCAGCAAAATAATTTGGTGTTCAGATCTGTTGGTACCGGTCCTTGCTCCTGGTCTAATGGGGTTTTGGTCGAGTGCTTATAAGGTTACACTTCCGGAAGTATCTTTTTTTTCCTCACGCTTTAAAAAAAAAGAATTTTAGCAGTGTCAACTATAAAAAAGCATGTAAGGCTGTAACTCAAGGAAATTTTTGGCAAGCAGCCCTGATAGTAAATAACAGGACTGTCTCGGGGACGCTTTCCAGCAGTGTGGTGGGAAGAGGGCCAGATCTTGAGGCAAGACCCTGCTTCTGTTCCCGGTCTGCTGCTGTCCCCTCATGCCTCAGTTTCCCTGTCTCTGCAATCCTATCTCATATTCTTTAAGAATCACCCACTGCATTTGTGTTTATATGTCGCTACTGCTTGTCAGGGTCAGCTGTGTTTTTTGGCTTGTAACAAGGTTGTATTTTTTTTTTTAACCTAGGTCCTGGCCGGAACTGAAAAGTCAGCCAAAAATAAGAGGAAAAAGGGATTTTTTCTAAACGTTCAGATACTCTCCCTAGACAAAAAGTTAAGTGTTGTGTTTTTATAGTCCCCCTGCATGGGATTTGTGTTACCACACGCCCCCCCCCAAAAAAGTGAAGTCTGCTCTTAAGTCTTCTCACCTCTTTGCTTATCAGTGTGGTCACAGTAACCCGAAGAGGAAAGCAACCAATTTTATTGTATGTACGTTTGGAAATTGAAGAATCTCTATCTGGTATTGATGTGCAGAGAGATCAGTACAATAATGGGATGGGTGTAAATTATATGCCGATAGACTCGTTGGGGTTCAGGTAGACCTGTTTCCTTCCTATAGATACGTTTGTGAGATTTTCTTTCAGAAATGTGTGACAGCCCCCTGCATTCTGGGATATTTGATGTTTGAGCCTGTGCTGGTAATAAGAAAGTATTGTTTAGCATTCAGAAGGCAGATGCATGGGGGGCGCAGGGTAGCACGTTACCTCCCGTGGTGGAAGGACACAGATGACTGGGGACGATTAAAATGGCCCAGGTTACGCGTTTCTGATGGGCGAATTCCCGATTCTAACTAGAGAGTGAAACAGGGTCAGCCCCTGCTCCCGCGTTGCCTGGTCCCCATCCTTTCTTTTGAGCCGATCCTAAGCCTGCTTAGTCCGAAGCTCACACTTTCCCTGAGGCTGGGAAAGTAATTGAATACTCGAGTTTAAAACGGAAGCGCATCCTTTTAAATTAAAACACACCTGCTGGGCTGTAAACAGCTTTTAGTGACATTATCATCCACTCTGGAAATCTTAACAAAGGAGTTATTTGTGCAATTGAAAGTGGGATGTACCTCATAAAAGTCACAATTTGAATTCATTTTTACTCTTAAATCCAGCCAACCTTTTTCTGTCTTAAAAGGGGGAAGGGAGGGAAAAAAAAGCCACATTCGCAAGGATCCTCGCTGCCTCTAACCTCAGGCGCTTGAATTCCTGGTTGGCAGTGACTCCTGGTTTGAGTGGAAGGGTGCGAAAGAAGAAAACAAATCTGATTCTTTTGTCGTCTAAAGCAAAACACGTTTGCGAAGGTCTTGGTGGCATTGCTGGTGGCGCATAACGGGCGTCCCTGTCCCCGCAGGATTAAGGTGAAGAGCGCGGAAGTCAAGGTCCTGAGAAAGGTGCACATCGAAGACATCGCTTCCTCGTTAGGTGAGAGCGTGTTTTTCCGTCCCAGTGAGGTCTGGCAAGAGCACAGGACGTTCAGGGAGAAAACAGACTTGGCCTTCTGGATGCAGAGCGACCCCATTTCCCATCTCTCCCCTTCCTACAAGGAAACGTGATTTCTCTGAACTAGAGGAGCTGTGTCTGTCTGCTGTCTCTAACCTTCTAGGATCTGCCTCTTGAGCGCGTCCTGTCCTTGACCCCCCCTACCCTGGATGGCCAGTGACAGCAGCATCAGGGCCTGCTGGCTCCCTCCACGGCCTGCAGCGCACTTAGAAGGGGTGCGCCTCCTCAAAAAAAGGGCAAGAGGCTTCTTCTCTTTCTGTGTGGGTTTTTTTTTTTCGCTTATCTGTAGTAAGACACTAAAACGGTTCTGTTGTTGGTCTGGCCTCTGCCCATGGTTTAAGAAGCAGTTGGGTGTGTATTTACATTCTATCACCCAAGCCCAAGGGAGAAAAAAGGGGTGTCACTGCCACCAGCCTTTTGGCCGTTGGTGTCTGCAGGGCTGTGGGGGCCAAGGGCAAGGGCAGGGCGAGGCAGGCTGAAGTGGAGCCCTGACTCCCATCTCCTTGAGGGTCAGTGTCATAGGTGAGACAGACCTGGCTAGAGTCCGGCTGAGCTTGACCCCTGGTGCACTGCCCCCTCCCAGACCCACTGGGTGCCCACCTAAGAGCTTAGGCAGGGAATTTTGTGTCTTGTGAAAAGATTGCCCAGGATCTCCCAGCAGCGACTGGGAAATAGGGTCTGTTTTCCTACGTCTTCGGGGAATGGCTTTGGCTCAGAGCAGCGTGCCCAGCTCAGGCGGCATCCACCACACTTCTCGGCCGCCTTGATTGTTTGTGCAGATCACGTTGGGGGGCTGGTGTTTGTGGGTGGCGCCTTTAATATTAAACAAGGCAGAGTCCTATGCCGAAGGAGGTGTTATTTATGCCTGCTGAGTTCTGATATTGCGTCTGTCGTCTTGTTCAAATAAAGGGCGCCAGAGCCGCGCATGGGAATGAATGAATAAACTGTGGCGGTGGGGAGGTCAGGCCAGAATCTCGGCACCTGCGATGCCGTCCACTGGCTTTGAAATGCCCTTGCAGGGAAGTGGGGACAATTTGCTGGTCCACAAAGAGCCTTTAGGCAGCTGTTCTTACCCCCCCAACCCCCGCCGCCCCCACCCGAGAATACCCTGCCAGCAGTGTCCTTTATTTATTGACCCTGATTGAATTGAAATTGTAAGGCTGAGAGAGGATTTGAGAAATATCTGAATACATTTTGTGGGTGGTATTGTTTTGTAATCTGGAGGAGTATACCATCCCAGGCAGGGCAGGCTCAGTCAGCGTCCTTTCTGGGGAAAGGAAGCCTTGTAGCCCTGAACCAGCAGCTGTGGTTTGATGCCCAAGTCCTTGTTCTGGGGAAGATGCCGGTGGGAAGCATCAGCCCCTCTTCAGGTGTGAGAACCAGCTTTGGCGACACACCAGAGCTGGCAGGGTGTTGCTGGGCGTTGGAGCCCGGGGCCCACTCATCACCAGGCTTTGTTCCTCCTCCTCTATCCCACAGCCTCACAGGACGGGGCTCCTGCTGCGCCCCTGGAGGAGCTGGCCTACCGGCGGTCACTTCGCGTGGCTCTGGATGTCTTGAACGAAAGACAAGGGAGCTCTTCCAGGGAAGGAATGACCCCTCGGCCTCCAAGAGTGAAGCCCATGGAACCAGCCTCCTGGTCCCCCAAGCCTAGCCTTTCCCCATTGTTCCTCGAAGACACGGTGGGCAGTCCGGGGCCCACAAGGAGGGAATGCATGTCCCATAGGCTGTCCGGCCTGCCAGCTGGTGAGGAGGATCCGGAGTGCAGAGTGGACCACAAGGAGGGCCTCAGGAGAAACGGAGGCCTGGATGCCCCAGCTGTGTGTTCAGCCAGCAACGGTGTTCAGGACAGGGGGGCATCCAGAAAACAGCGGGCAGATTGGATGACGCCCCCCAGTAAACAGGGGAGGAACCCGGCACAGGGACCCTGCTCGGGTCAGAGAGCGGCTCCATCCTCAGAGGGAGATGGCCAGGAAGATGGTGAGACAGGGGCCGGCCTGGCAGCCCCGTGCTCGCCTCCCAGAGGCAGGGACCCGAGTCCTCAGGATGGCTGTCCTGCCGAGCGCCTGGGCCTGGACGGCAGCCAGAGGCCGAAGGCTCACATGGGTCCCCACAGCCCTGCTCAGCTCGGCCCCGCAGAGGAGGCGGCAGACACCCGGCCACTGGAGGAAGGTAAAGGCCCCAAGAGGGTGAGTCAGGAGAGGTTGGCAGTGGGTTCTCCCTTGGCCGATCCAGAGCTGGGCCCCAGATCTTAATGAGATCATTACCAGAACAGATCCTGAGTAGAGGTTTCCTGGGGCCTCTCTCTCTGTCTCTCCACCACGCTCTAAGCACTTCAGCTGCCTCCCATACTCGTGTTTTTATTTTTGTTTGGCGGCGGAGGGACTGGAGGGGCACATGGTGGCCGCGGTACCGCTGTGTCTGCTCCCGGAGGATTAACTCCTTTCTCCTCCCATTGCAGAAGCCCTAATGCACTCCCGTTAAACTGGCAGGAATCTCAGAAGTGATTAACTCCCTTAAAAGGCCCCTGACTTTCTCAGGGTTCCTGCGTGCATGTGTTTTGTGTGGCTGCAGCCATGCGCTGTGGTTTTCTCTGTTCGGATGCCTTAGCATCCCACTTGGTTTTGAAATGCTAATTTGGAGATCTTCATTTCTGCATGGCTAGGTACTGCGTTCTGCCTGCCCACACTCACTCCGGGTGTCTGCCTTTCTTCTTCCCCTTTCAAGGGGCCCCCTCCCCAGCGGTGGCAGTGAAGCAGGGACTACTATTCTTAAAGGGCACCAGCCCCAGAGCTGCATCCTCCCCATGTGGCCGAGTGCACCCTAGGGAGGGACAGGCCCCTGGTTCGTTCATCTGCCCTCTGCGCGCTTACGGCCACTCCTGCCCTGTCTCCTCTGTTGAATATGCTTTCACCGAGCGAGGCTGAGGGCAAGCCCACGTTGCGGCAGCTTTGCTCTCTGAGCTGACGTTCAGGGATCAGGGGGTGGTGTTCCCTGGGTAAGTCCCCAGGACTGTGACTGGTAAGGTCTGATCTATCCTTGTTGGCAGCCCTGCCATCGTCTGAAGAGTTTGTGGAGCCGAGCGCTGTGAACTCTCTCCTGGAGGAGGACGAGGATGACGAGGAGCCCCCAAGAATCCTGCTGTATCACGGTGAGTGACTGGTACCTTCCTGGGGTGAGGTCCCTGACGTCCCCATGTCCTGGTGAAGGTCTCTTCGCTGTTTGGCTTTTGTCCTGAACCCAGACCTCACAGAGGGAGCCCTGGCTCCTCTCTCTCAAGCACAAACATGTGCAGGGGGTGGGGGAGGCTCCCAGGACTCCAGGGCCCAGCCTTGCTGCTGTCCCCTCGGAGGGAATGGCGGAGGGCATGGCGGAGGGCGGCCAAATGAATAGATGGGCTCTGTCGCCACCGTTGGATGTGGCCTGGTGCTGCCTCTCAGCCCTCCAGAGCAGCGTCCACACAGCAGGGTGGGCGCCCACCCCCCCACCCCCAGCACTGAGCAGTGCACAGGTCAGCTGCCCTGTCCTCCCGGGAAGGGGTTGGATACAGGCCCAAGCATCCAAGCCAACCATGAGCGGAAAGTTAGTTACCTTGAACTAAACAGTTAAGGACTGGCTTCAGTTTTCCAGTCACCCATTAACCATTCGTCTTAACATAGTCTAGTTTTGTTTTGTTTTTTAATCTTTTTAGCCTGAAATATTTGTGCATTCAGAGACCGTGGCCCCGAGCTGCACGGGGCGGTCTGGGGGCCCTTCCTGCCTGGCTGGAAGGCTGACCTGCTTTCTCGGGTATTTCCCATGGGCTCTTCCGATTGTTCTCATGGTGGCTGGTCATCCTTTACTGGGAGGGACAGTGGTGGGGGGGTCGCTCACCAAGCCCTCCCCCGCTGTTGGGGGTCTGGATGCATCCAGCCTGGGTGCCTGCAGTGCGTGGGCTCCTGGGGCATCACTGGGGTCAGTTCCTGTGGGCACAAAAAGGGGCACCGTACCTTCCTGCGGAGGGCATTTCTGTCCCCCTGGGGGTCACTCAGCCCCTGGAGGCCCTAGAGTCAGCTCCTTTCTCCTGCTTTTGTCTTCCTGGTTGCTGGTGTTTGGATTGACTGCACCTGTGACTGTTGTCCTGGGGGGCCCTGTGCTCCTCCCGAGGTTGACCAGCTCTCCACTTGTGCCCCAGGCGTCTCCCCTTCCTTCATCACGGCCCCCCGTCCCTCAAAGCTCTTCCTATTGTCAGATGCTGCAGCTCGGCCATGAGACTCACTCTGGAGTCTGTGAGCAGCCTCTGTTCCCTGCTTGCTTTTGTTACCTGTTTTTTTAATGTTGAGTTATTTATTTGTTGTGGGTTTTTTTTTTTTTGGTTGAGGATATAGTTAAATTTTGTTCAGAAATCATTTGTAGTTACCTTATGATTATTTAAATAGTTCTTCTTTCCCCCCCCCCCACTTTTTAAAGCCCCGTTTCTCAGATGAACTTCTCAGAAATTTACTCCCTGTGTGGGGTCCTCACTGTGTGCCACGGTCTCCTTTCTGTTTATGTACTACGTTTAAAAAGTGCTTTGCCCTGGAGTAATCTGAGACTCAGAAAAATTGCAGAGGTGGCACTGCGCCCCTGCTTCTACACGCGTGGTCCCCACCAAGAAATCCACACGTACCCCAGCTGCTGGTGTCCAGCACTTAGGTTTCCAGGGTCAGAAATACACCCTGCCCTCCCGACTCTCAGGTCTGTCACGGGCACCACGTTAACACTGGGCTTGAGCAGCGTCTCTGTGGTTGTTTTTCTCAAGGAGCTTTGTCTGATGCTCGATATGGATCTAACATGTCTCTTTTTTTGTTTTTTTCTTTCCTTTAAATTCTAGAACCACGTTCGTTTGAAGTAGGGATGCTAGTCTGGCATAAATACCAAAAATACCCCTTCTGGCCGGCTGTGGTAAGAACACCCCTCTGCTTCCCGCTAGGTCAGTTGGCTCCCTGAGTGTGCAGCCCAGGGTGCCCCATTCTAGATACCGGGCCCAGGCAGGGTTTTCACTGTTGTTGCTGGTGAAACGGTGGGTCAGTGAGCAACAGTGTAGAGACGAGTTCACCTAAGCAAGGGGTCTCAGCCTCCCGGCACTGCTGAGAATCAACCTCATAGGTCAGGTTTTCACCAAGCAGCTTTAGAAAGTCCGGCTCTGGAAAAATGCCCATTATTTGTTCATTTTAAATATTGTACATTTGAGTTTTTTTAGTTTGTAGGTTAGGGTGGGGGTCTGCCACATGTGTAATCGCAGTTGTTTGAGGTTCTGGCTGTACCCTCAGTGGGATGGACACCTTTAAACATGGTTGTACCTCCTCCAAGTGCCCGAAGGGTGCACACGGTGGGTCAGGTGGAAAATTTTTGAGCCAGGGGCACCACCCGCCTGCCTTTGCCCCTTCTATTTCCACCTGAATTTATACCGTGTCCTTTTCCAGCAGGGACAGGATTCTCAGGGTTCTAGCTATAGGTCTTTAATGTGGGGAAGAGGCAGTGAATCGAAAAGTCTTTGCCCTGTGGAGCAGCTTTCTTTGCTGCAGTGAGTCTCGGCTCACGCGGTCAGCATGGCCTCCAGGCACGTGACTGGCAGTCTTGGGAAGGACGGGATTAAACCTACGTGGTGTCTGTGGAAAAAGCTTGGCCGTGCAGGTGAACCTGGCTCTCCTACAGCTCCTCGGCAATTGGGACCTGACCATCGGGGCCCCTCCCCTCCCTCCAGCGCTTGCTTGCCGGAGGTGCCGTGTCCCCCTGTGGTTGGCAGCCTTCTCCGTGCCCCTCCCTGTTCACCAGTTCCCGGGGGAGCTTTTGGTTAACCGGGGCCAGCACTGTAAATGCCCAGTGAGTACAGGAAATGGGGGAGTCAGGCCAGCCACCCCCCAGCTGTGGACCTCCCCAAGCTCGCTTTGCTTGTCCCCCAGAATGAGGAGGAATACGCCCTGAGCCTGAAGAGACTCAGCGGGAGGAAGGGTGCTCACAGTGGCTGTGGTTCCTCTTTTATAAAACTGACCAGAACCCACCCCACCCCCTTCTGCTCAGCTGTAACAGTGCTGGGAGCCAGGTAGCGCTTGCTGAGCATTTCCTGGTGTCAGCTGTGCCTTGGTCACCCCGGGCCAGCCACCTTTCTTGTCACACACTTGACAGGGTGACACTGTGAAAGTGTTGAAAACGCAAACACAGCCTCTTGGGTCCTGGGTGCTGGACACCTTGTGTTCTTGGGTCTGCCTGCAGGTCAAGAGCGTCAGGC
Source organism: Okapia johnstoni (assembly GCA_024291935.2). Lineage (NCBI taxonomy): Eukaryota > Metazoa > Chordata > Mammalia > Artiodactyla > Giraffidae > Okapia > Okapia johnstoni. Next base: position 36,612,403 of record CM044316.1, read on the forward strand.
GGAGAGATAAGAAGGCGAGCGTGCTCTTCATCGAAGGGAACATGAACCCCAGAGGGAGAGGGTAAAGCACAGTTATCTGCTCTGCCCAGTGCTCCAGGTTGGGGGGCCCTAAGGTTGACCCCCAATGGAGCACCCCTACAAAGGCTGTATTGAGACACCTGGCCAGACAGTCAGGTTTTCCAGACTGCTTGTGGGCTTCCAGAATCAGCCCTGCCGGACGGCCATGGGCCCCCACAAACCACAGCACAGTTCGCTCCCTGAAGGCCTGTGAGCAACCCCCTGCCGGGTGACCATTCGGTAACCCCCACAGATCTTTATCGTGGGACAGAAGCACCGTCTGCCCAGAGCCGGTCCTAGAAACACCCCACTGCCAAGGAGGGGGGCCTAGGGACCCCTGGAGGTACACTTGGGCCCAGGCCTGGCTCCCTGGGGCCTCCTCCCCCATGAGCAGGGCTCTCCCAGAGAAGGGGGGCTTTTGGATCGTGAGGTAGCACCAGTCCCATTAATCTCTGCTCTCTGCTCCTAGTATCTCAGTGTTGCTCCGACGACTGAAGCACTTTGACTGCAAAGAGAAGCAGGCACTTCTGGTGAGTGGGTGGTTCCTTGTGCTTCTCTGAGCTGCTGGCTTGGTGGTTGGTAACCCTGTCCCCATGTGTACCTTCAGACAGTGGCCATCCCGGAAGTGGCACTTGGCCCCGGCTGCTCTGCTGGAGGTCATCACCCTAAAGTCTCAGCTTCCAGGGAGGCTGCCCACCATTCCCCCTGACTCTGTGCAGGGTGGCTGTTTGGTAGTGGACAGGGTGCCCCCTGGAGGGGAGGTGGTAGGGCTCAGGCTGAGGCCGAGGGCTCTGAGCTGCTGCCCCCAGATGGGGCCGTGATTCTGTGCACCGCATTCCTCAGGGAGGCTGCCCCATGGCCCTGTGACCAGCCCGCCTGCGCCCTGGGAGCTGGTGCAGGCAGAGTACCGTGTCTAATTTGAGATAGCTCTTTGTGTCAGCTCCACCTTGATGCCAGTGTCTGCTTGGCCCAGTCAGCGGGTTCAGGCTCTGTATGGGATGAGGCTTCCCTGCTTGGGAAGCAGTGTCTTCGCCATCGTCAGTGAGCTAGGGCCTGGGGTGTATGGGGGCTGTTTGGAACGTCGACACCTATGTGGAACCCATCCTTGGGCTTTCAGGAATGATGGTGGGGGGCAGGAGGAGAGCAGGAATTGAGGTTAAGAACATGTGCATTAAATCCCTGGAGGACGCCTGGGTTTGCAAAGATGGCATGTGGTCCATAAATGACCTGGTGTCTGGGCATCTCTGGCCATTCTCCTGTTGCCTGGAAACAGACTGTGGGAGTGGCTGCCTGTCCTGGGGCCAGACCCCAGTTGTCCCAAGTGCCTGTCAGCGAGCCTGGCCACGGCCCGAGCACTCTCCTCACCCCAAGCTGCCTGCCTGCTTCCATCAGACACCTGTGGGTCTTGGGCTGGCCTCACTGGTCCTCCTAGCTCAGGGGTCTCCCACCCTGGGGGAAGCACCCTTCTCCCACCAACACTCTGGAGGAGTGTTTGTTTGGAGTCACAGGCACAGAGGCTTCTCCTGTGGGCTTGGTCTCACGCACCCCACGTCCCCTCCGTCTGCTGGCCCATTGGCTGCAGTGGTGTAGGGTCTCTCTGTTCCTGTTCTCAGGTCTGTGCTTCTCTCTTGGCCCTGAGGGCTTGGCCCATGAGTGACCATTTTCTGAGCAGCCCCAGCCTCAGACGTGCCTCGGGAGTCCTGCTCAGGTTCCTTCCTGGCCGAGGGACTGAGGACACAGGACTAGGGAGGCACTGCCTGCGGCCTTCTGCTGACAGCCGCCATCTGGGTCTCATTGCAGGATGAGGCAAGGGAGGACTTCGCCCAGGCCATCGGCTGGTGTGTCTCCCTCATCACTGACTACAGGGTCCGGCTCGGTGCGTGGGGCTGGGGCGGTGGTGGGGGCTTCCCTTCATGCCCCCAGGGTGAGCACAGCCTGGCCCTCAGGTGGGCTTCTCCTCTCTGAGAAGCCTAGCTAATGTCCATCTTGGGTCCAAACAGGACAGTTTCCTTTGAATGCAGGCGGTTTCCATCCGCAGGGCTTGTTGCCCGGGGCGGGATAGGGGTGCTCTGCCTGGTCCTGATCGCAGTCAAGATGTACACCTGGCAGACAACCTGGTACCGTCAGTCCTGTGTAACTGGCTCCCCTCCTGCCCTTGCAGGCTGTGGCTCCTTCGCCGGCTCTTTCCTGGAATACTACGCGGCTGACATAAGTAAGTCCGCCAACTCCCCCAAAGCAGGACTTGCTTCCTGGCCCTCGAGAAGTGGCAGTTTCTCTGTCTGATCTCTGGATGGCGTGTGCAGTGGGCAGTGCGTCTCAAGCCTGAGGCTGACTGTGCAGCCACCCCTGGGTCTCCAGGCCCCACAGATCCCCCTGCTAAGGGGCGCCTACCTGCTGTCTGTACTCGCGGCCACTCACCAAGTGTGCAGAGCTGGGGCATCTGGGTGGCTCCTCATCTCTGCCTCGTCCTGGGCATTTTCAGTGGCACTGGTCCTTGTAGAGCAGTGCAGATGAGCTGATGCTGGTTCCGTGGGGTGGGTGGTCGGGGGCAGAGCTGGGAAGGGCGGCGAGGGTCCTGTGGGGGTTCCTGCCCAGGTGGGGTGTCCTGGCCCTTGCCCACATGGTTGCTGAGGGCGCCCAGTTAGGGGAGGCTGTGCGCTTCCTTCACAGGCTCCCCCGTCCGCAAGTCCATCCAGCAGGACGTCCAGGGGACGAGGTTCCCCCAGCTGAGCGGGGGAGATCTCGAGGAGCCTGTGGCTGGGAGCCCACAGGGCAGGAGGCCAGCCTACAGGAAGGTGCTGCCTGACCGCTCACGGGCTGCCCGGGACCGGGCCAACCAGAAGCTAGTAGAGTACATTGTGAAGGCGCGGGGTGCCGAGAGCCACCTGCGGGCCATCCTAAGGAACAGGAAGCCGTCCCGGTGGCTGAAGACCTTCCTGAGCTCTGGCCAGTACATGACCTGCGTGGAGACCTACCTGGAGGATGAGGAGCAGCTGGACCTGGTGGTCAAGTACCTGCAGGGCGTGTACAAGCAGGCGGGCTGCCAGCTGCTGGCACGTGGGCACGGAGACGGCATCCGCTTCATCCTGGACGTGCTACTGCCTGAGGTGAGTGGCCGGCGGGCCCTTTGCGCGTGGGGTGTGTGTGTGAGGAAGGTCTCCCAGGGCGTGCAGGGGGGTGGAGGGGCTAGGTGTCGTTCTCCAGGAACCTTCCCTGAACCTGGTGCCACGTGAGCCTCAGTTCAGAGAGGGCACTGCCATATGGGAATAGAATGTGTGGGACTGTATCAGAAGGCTCAGGAACACTGAGCTTTGTAACGGCAGAGAATTTCAAGTGTGTTAAAAAATAAAGCAGTGCTGTGAACCCTCGTGTCCATTCCCATCTGCATCAGTGGCATTGCTCCATATGCTCCTTCAGCCCCTTCTTCTGGACACACTTTAATGTGAGTGTAGGAAGGGTGACCCTGCCCCCCGGGGACACTGGGCAGGCACGTCTGAGGTTGTCACAAGTTGGGTGCTCCTGGCACGGAACAGGACACTACTCCACCCCCTACAGCCCAGGACAGCCCCATGTCAGCCGTGCCCAGATGAGTGAGGGACTCTGGTTGGAACGAGAAGGACTTTCTAAGAATTTTGAAGTAATTGCAATATTCTTTCACCTGGAGAAACTAACAGTGATCCTGTGATTCCAGACATCTAATGTGTATTCAACTTACCACTTTGTGTTTTTTTGTTTGTTTCGGTTAACTCAGATTTTTATAGTTGCTCTTTGTTTGGCGGCCTGCCTTTTTTGGGAGGTGGGGGGAGGCACTGCTTATCTTGCTTGTGGAATCTTAGTTCTTGACCAGGGATTGAACCTCGGCCTTGGCAGTGAGAGCACCGAGTCCTAACCACTTGGCTCCAGGGACATCCTGGGTCCTGCTTTTCTCTCCTTTGAGTGCCATGAACTCTCATCTTGTCAGTTTCACTTGAGAGCCTCACTGGGAGCAGAGATTTCGCAGATGGTGTACATGTGTGGAGCCCGGCACTGGGAGGGCCCTGGCACCTGGACTGTCCAGCTTTGCGGTCTTCTCCAAGCCTGGTGTGAGTGGCCACGCACGGCCCAAGCCTGACCCGCGCTGCCTTTTTGCAGGCCATCATCTGCGCAATCTCAGCGGTAGATGCGGTGGACTACAAGACGGCTGAGGAGAAGTACATCCGAGGACCGGCGCTGAGCTCCCGGTAGGTGGGCCACATACTGTGTCCCGAGGGCTCTGTCTCTCCCTGTGGGTGGCTGGGCCTTGGGGCCGCTGGTCCAAGTGGGCAGAGCTGGGCCCGCCTCGTCCAAACTCATCCTCTGGGCTGACGTCCACATCCTCCTTGTCCTCCCCCGTCACCTTGCTGCCACGGCTGTTTGAGGAAACCGTGAGATTAAGCGGCAGCTGCTGCCTGCCGTCCCTGGCTGGCAGGAAGAATGTAGTGATCAAGATGTTCCTCTGCATCCATGGTGAGCTGCCCCGGGCTGGCCTCCCAGCCCCTAATCCCGGCTCTGGGCTGGCTGCCAGGCTGGCTGGGAGCAGGCCGGCCGCGTGGCCCTGACAGGCTGAAGACTCAACTAGGGTCTTGGGCCAGGGCCGAGTAGGCGCTCACAGTGGAGTCTGTCCCCAGTCTCAGCGGTCAGCTGGCCACCCTTGTAATTGCATAGAGAGAAGGTGCTCCCGGAGACTGAGGTCCAAGTGGCCCCTCCCCAGCCAGCGCCTCCCTCATGCTCGGGCTCCAGTCGGAGGGCGTCCTGCCTCCACAGCCCAAGCAGCTGCACACGTCCCGGGGCCATGGAGGGCTGTGGGCTGCACCAGTCACTCTCTGCTGCCTCTGGAACATGGTCCAAGCGGCTGAGCCTGGGCGGCCAGGGTTCCATTGGGCTGGGTTTCAGTTGTCCAGCGAGTCCATCCCAGTGCATCCCCGTCTTCTCACACCATAATTGAGTTTAGGTTCTTACGCATAGGCCATTGAACCTCGACAGAGAGACAAGGCCAGGTCTTCTTGTGGTGGGGTCCTTAGGCTGCCGTGTCCCATTTCCCTCAAGGGCATCCCCCTCAGGATCACGTTTTCTTGTTTAGCCTGAGAGGAGCGGCCAGTCAACTACCTGTTAATGTAATTTTTTTAATAGATAGTCACTTAAGGACAACTTGATACTTCATCTTCTTTTCTTTGTAGTTTATTTTTTTCCATTGTGGTGAAATATACATAATATTCACCACCTTCCCTACTTCTAAGCATACATCCTAGTAGCATTAAGCTCATTCACGTTGTCGTGTAGCATCTGCGCCATCTCCAGGACACTCGCCCCAAACTGAAACTGTGTCCCCACTAAACACTCACTTCTTGTTTAACGGATGATGGGGGTTGTTTGTTTTTAACAGACATGTAGTTGATTTATAATATTATGTTATTTTCAGGGAAACAGCAATTCAGTTATGTATATATGTTTGTGGGTATATCTTTTTTTTTTCAGGTTCTTTTCATTAGAGTTTGTTAGAAGATACTGAGTGTATTCTCTGTGCTTTATAGTTAATCTTTGACGTTTATTTCATACATAGCACTCTGCATCTGTTAATCTTAAACTCCCAATTGATCCTTTCCCCAACCCTTCCCCTGTGATAACCATAGTTTGCTATCTATGTCTGTGAAGTCTGTGTTTTGTAAAGAAGTTCTTTTGTGTCATATTTTAGACTCCACACATAAAGTGATTGTATTTGTCTTTCTGCATCTGATTTATTTCGTTTAGTATGGAAATTCCCCTGATGGTTGGGACAGCACACTCTCTCTGCTGGGATCAGGTTCCATCTGTAGCTGGCAACTAAGATCCAGCACAGCATGCTGTGTGGCAAAAAAAAAAACAAACCCAAAACTACAAATATTTCACTTAGTATAATAATCTCTAGTTGCAGCCATGTTGCTACAAATGACATTATTTTATTCTTTTTTATGGCTGAGTAGTATTCCATTGTGTATGTGTACACATCTTTATCCAGTCATCTGTTGATGGACATTTAAGTTGCTTTCATGCGTTAGCTGCTGTCAGTAGTGCTGCTGTGAACATTGGGGTGCATTTATCTTTATAAACTATAGTTTTATGTGGCTATTTGTCCAAGAGTGAGATTGTTGGATCATAAGGCAACTCTATTTTTAATAATTTTGAGGGGGGCCTCCATCCTGTTCTCTACAGTGACTGCACCAATTTACATTCCCACAAACAGTGGAGGGTTCCCTTTTCTCCACACTGTCTCTAGCATCTGTTATTTGTAGACTTTTTAACAGTGGCCATTCTGACCAGTATGAAGTGACACCTCATTGTAGTTTTGATTTGCATTTCTCTAATAATGAGTGATGTTGAGCATCTTTTCATCTGCCTTTTGGCCATCTGTCTTCTTTGGAGAAATGTCTATATAAGTCCTCTCCATTTTTCAATTGGGTCATTTGTCTTCTGGTTATGGAGTAGTATGGGTTGTTTGTATGTTTTTTGGTTATGGAGTGGTATGACCTGTTTGTATATTTTGGGGATTAAGCCCTTGGCAGTCACATCATGTGCAAATATATTCTCCCAGTCTGTAAGCTGATGGTTTCCTTTGCCATGCAAAAGCCTGTAAGTTTGATTAGGTCCCATTTGTTTATTTCTGCTTTTATTTCTGTTGCCTTGGGAGACTGTTGACATTTATTAAAACACAATTACTGAGTAAAATGAAGTGATCTCCTTTTGTTTTTGCAGGGAAAAAGAAATATTTGATAACCAGCTCCTAGAAGAACGGAATCGGCGATGCTGAAGCAAGCGGCGGCAGTGCTCCATGCCTGTGCTCTGGGGGCTGGGCCGGCCGTTTACCTCCTTCTGTCTGCGGGTTCTATTTCCCTGGCTCTTGTGGAAGGTATACTTCCCAACAGGCTTTTAAAGAACAGAAACACATTATTGTTATTATTATTTTTAACTTCACGTCATTACCTGTGACTGTACTGCGTAGGTTCATAGAAGGTGCACATTTGTTTTTTATGTTAAAAAGCATTGTATCTGACATTCAATAGGAGTTTTAAAGACATACGAGTGTGCTGCTCCCGGCACATCAGTGTATTTTTCCGTTTGTTTCCCTCCTGCGTGCGGTCCCTCTCACATCGGCTTCTGAGTTTGCTGTGCCTCTGTTCTGTGTTTTTGAGAAAACCAGGTGTTTGTGAGAGACAGACCAGAGACCTGCTGCCGTCTGCACTCTCACCTCTGCTGGCACTCTGGCAGGGGAGAGGCGGACCTTGAACCTCTCCAGCCACTTGCTCCTCAGTCCCTCTGTGGGTTTCTCCACCCAGCCCACTCCTGGGCCAGGGTGACAGTCCCTAGTGGTCATTGCTCCCATCCAGCCTGGCCAAGGTCACTGTGTGTGTGGCCTGGGCTTTGGGGTCGTGGCCTGGCACCTGCGGAACCAGCCCTTTGTCCTAAAGCCAGAGCATGGACAGGTCCCCTGCCGCCCGAGGGTCCCAGGCTAGGGGCCCCCACTTTGGAGACAGTTGCTTAAAGGCTGGGTCCTCAGTGTGGTCACAAAAATTCTATACACCGCAGATTATTCTAAGCTGACACGGAGCTGCTTGTGGAAGGAGACAGCCAGGTCCCCACTGTGATGGCTGCACTGCAAAGTCTGAGCCCAGCCAGTGGGGAGAGGTTCTTGTGGGGGTTAGGGGGGGTGGAGGGGTGAAGGAGTGGGCCCTGACCAGAATGGGGTGGTCCAGGAGGAAGGAGGTACAGCCATCACTGCAGACACTGGGCACCGGCATGTGACTTCTCTGCTGGTTTTGCGTGACCCTGAGCAGAGGTGCAGCCGCTGGCCCAAGGTCTGGCTGAGCCACCCTCCAAGGAGACCCCAGGGGTGTCCTGGCTGGGCTGGCTTGGAAGGGCTCACCCGCTTTTGGAAGGTCCTTTGACACTGAGCCTTGAAGCGGGTCAGGGTGGAGAGCAGTACGCTGTTGTGGGCAGGGGACCACGTGAACTATTCCATTGCCGTCGGGTATTTTTATATATCTGTGTTCTGAGCTCTGCTTGTGAGCTCTGCTTGTGGAACTGAACTGTTGAGACTGGAATTAAAGGCCATTTTGCAGCCCTGCTTATTCTTTTCTGGGACCCACCTGCACCCCACCATGTGCAGGCATTCATGCAGCCACACTGTCCCCAACAACTGCTTCTTGAGGCCCATACCCCCTGGGGAGGGGGTTCCCACACCAGACCGAGTACAGCAGGTGTCTATAGATGTGCTGTGCTGTGCTGAGCAGATGTGCTGGGGGCTTCCGCCCCCCCCCCCCCACGCTCTCCCCACCCAGTGCCTCAGCTCTCACTGTCTTGTGTTCTGTGGATTCTGAGCGTGTTTGTCTTCAAGTTTTGTCCTGCATCTACCAGGGCAGGCAGTGGTGGGTGGGACCTGCTGATGCCCCCAGGTGGCGTTGGGCAGCAGTGAGGAAGCTGGAGCCAGCTGACCTAACTGGCTCACCAGGTGAGGGATGTTCAGAAGGGCCTGGCAAGTGGCCCCAGCTCCCCGGGGAAGTCAGCACACTGACTGCTTCTGAAGCATCAAGAAGACATACCCAGCACAGCACCCAGCACAGGAGTGCAGGCAGGAGCCCCCACCAGCTGGCCTGTGGCCTCCTGTATCCCTGTCCTCCAAAGCCCCAGATTCCCTGTGCCCCCCTCACCTGTGGTCCCCCCTCAGCCATCCTGGGCTCCAGCCAGCTAGAGACAGCTTCCTGTGCCTCTGCACGGCCACCTTGCTGCCCCCGCGACTGGTCATCTCCCACCTGGTCACACTCATGGTCCGCCTTCCCTGACCCTCCTTCCACCCAGACCCCAGACCTCATCAGTACGCTCTTCCTACATTTGCTTCATCTGTCTGGCTCCAGCCCAGATGGCGTGAGGGGCGATTAGACCCCCAATGGAAGGAGCAGCACATTTCAACAAAACTGCTTCCTGGAGGGGAGTTCCCTGCGTTCACTTGGGCACCTCTTCAAGCCCATCATCATTTATTCGGGAAATTGATTAAAACGAGGAGTGCCAGGCACACGCGTGCATGCTGAGAATCTCAAATCAGCTATGCATGTCTGGGCAGTGTGGTCAGGGCCTCTCATCCCTGAGGCGGGGCTTCCTCCTGGCTTTCCGGTCAGGGCACCCCCTGCCCCAGCCCCTGCTCGCCGTCCTCCCCCCTTGCAGCTTCCCTCCACCTCTGGCCCCTCTGCCTTCCTCCCTGCTCCTCCTCTAGCCCTGCTTCCCCTCTTCTTCCTCCCTCCTCCCTGCCTGCCCTCTGTTTACTCCCTGCCCTGTCAGACCTGCTTCTGGCGGGTTGCCCGTTTGAAGGTTTTCCCTGGACGCCTCAGGATCCTGATCCAGGCTCTTCCCTCCCCATCCAGCGCCTATCTGAGTTATCCAGCCCTCCATCAGCAGTGAACCCGGCCCCTGCTGGCCAGAAACTACATTCTCCTGTGCGCCACTCTGTGATCTCAGGAGGTCTCCGGCTGGGGCTGCACCATCTGAAGGCTTGGGTGGGGCTAGGGGCTCAGCTCAGGTGCCTGGCTCACGGGACTAGGACGTGAGGAGAAAACAGGAGCCTAAAAAAGCCGTGACATGATCATGATGGCGATGTATCCACATTGGTTCCTGAGTCGTGGACCTGAGTGTAAGATGTTAGTAATAGGGGACACTGGGTGTTGAGCATAGCAAGCTCTGTACTATGTTCACAACTTTTCTCTTAATCAACAGTTTATTTATTTATGACTGTGCTGGGTCTTTGCTGTGTGTGCTTTTCTCTAGTTTCAGGAGCAGGGACTATTCTCTGATTGCAGTGTGTGGTCTTATCACTGCAGTGACTTCTCTTGCTGCTGAGCACAGGCTGTAGGGCCCCCTGGCTCAGTAGTTGTGGCTCTTGGGTGCTAGAACACAGGCTCAATAGCTGTAGCACAAGGGCTTAGTTGCTCCAGGGCATGTGGGATCTTCTTGGACCAGGGATTGAACCTGTAACACCTGCATTGACAGGTGGATTCTTTACCACTGAGCCACCAGAGAAGCCTCCCCCCCACCACCACTACCTTAAAAAAATTTTTTTTAACTTATTTTTGGCTGTGCTGGGTCTTCAATTTTTTTTTAATTAATTAACTTCTTTGGGTTTATTTAAATTTAAAAAACAAAAATCCAGCTCCACAGCCTGGCCAGTCGTGGGAACTGAGGACTTGTAGGGTTCCCCTCGGCCCCACCCGCTCTTTACTCCTGCATGTGCTGGAGATGGATGGTGACGGCGGCCACAGCCCACCTGCCCCTGCCCCTGCCCGGACCTCGATCGCCAGGCTCTCCGACACCCCTGTGCTGTTCCCCGCCTGCCAGGAGGAGCCCTGCTGCTCACCTGAGTTCCCCCGTTTGAGCGTCAGTTTCCCTATATGTAAAATGGGTAGAACAGGTGCCCCACAGGATTGTCACAATTAAATCACATAGGAGGGACTTCCCTGGCAGTCCAGAGGTAGATAGAGTCTGCCTGCCAATGCAGGAGTCACGGGTTGGATCCCTGGTCAGGAAGATCCCACATGCCTTGGAGAAACTAAGCCCCTGCGACACAACTACTGTCCCTCTCTGCGAAAACACAGAAAAGCCTGTGCAGCAGCAGACACAATGAAGCCAAATATAAATACTTAACTTTAAAAACACACACACACATCGGAGACAAAGGTGTTTTTGCAAACTCCCCTTTGCCGCTCTTGGTGTTCAGCAGTGTTTCTTTTTACAATTAGCATTCGTTCTAATCCTACCACTTAAAATACATTGGAAATCGAGGTGGGAGGGGGCGGTGCTTTGGGGCTGGGATCACAGTTTTGGGGATTGGCGGGACGGGGCTTGGAGAGGGGGGTGTCGGGTTTGAGGCCTTTTTCAATTCAAGCCCTCCCGCGTTGGCATAAGCCAATGCCAACATCCACACATTCTTGGTAAACGAGCTGGGAGCAGCTGGATCAGCTCTGAGTCAAAGAGAAGGCTGATGCTGGCAGCGCCAAAACTCTTGCCGAAACCCGGGATCGAACCAGGGACCTTTAGATCTTCAGTCTAACGCTCTCCCAACTGAGCTATTTCGGCTGGATACCGGGGGTCGCACTCGTCTCCCGACTCCGCCCCTCTCTGTGAGGCTCGCACGCAGACGTAGCTCGGGCCGCCCATGCGGGCCGCGCATGCCTCGTAGGGTCGCGCCTGCAACTCAGCCGCAACGCTGTCTCTGTGGCGCAATCGGTTAGCGCGTTCGGCTGTTAACCGAAAGGCTGGTGGTTCGAGCCCACCCAGGGACGGGGTTCGTTCCTTTTGCTTCCCCGGGTAAGAAGAGAGTGGGCTACCCTCTTCCTTTTGCCAAGACGCTCCGCGCGAACCTCTGTGTTCTTCTATTTCCGCGTGGGGTGTCCGGAGTCGCGCGGCGGTGGGGCGTCCACAGAGGCGGAACGTCCCCACCCGAGTTCCGGTTTTTCCGCACCAGCCGAGCCGCTTTGGGCGACGGCCCGGGGCATCCGGAGCGCTACAGAGGACGGACCGTAGAGGTTGTCTGAAGGCCGAGGTCAAGATGGCGGCGCTGGCGGGTGAGCGGGTAGGGGCGGCGGGGTCGGGGTTTGGGTCGCTCCTGGAGACTTTACCCCCAGCCGCTCCGGCAAGCGGAAGCCGAGGGTGATGCAGGCTGCCATCTTTGGGAGGAATTCCAGGTGGGGGCAGAAGGGGCCCACATTTGGCCCAGGATGCTGCCCCTGAAATTCCCGGGAGGAGGCGGCGCCGTTGGGTACACCCCTGACAGGGAGAAAAGTGAGGCCCAGAGAGAGGCTGGGACCCCTGGAGGTCACTCGGCCTGGCAGGGCCGGAACGCGACCTAGGGCAGCCTGCCACGCTGGGAAGGGGTCGATCACCCGCTGAGTAGGCGTCCTAACCCTGGCTGCTCCAGGCCCTTTCCTCCTCCGATTAGCGATTAAGCGCATAGGATGGATTCCCAGGATTGTAAAGGAAAGTGGGTATACTGACAACTGTCAAGATACTGTCTGGGAACCAGGGATCTGTTCGCAGTCCGGGTGATTCATTAGTCATGCCTGGAAGGCCAAGGTCTAGTGGCGGGTCTGCCAACTGCTGTGTCCTTGAAGGAATGGAATGGGCACGTTCCTTTACACAGGGTTGGCAGCAGTCTCTGTGGCGTAGTTAGGAAACCACTGTCTTTTCTGTTGGTGAAATACCTGCGTCCTGCTAATACTGCTGTAGTTTTGGCTATACTCAGATTTTAAGGAAAGGCCAAATTTTTAGTAAGACGTGGGTGACCATAAAATGGGTATTTTTCCTTCCCGTGCAAGTTCGCCGGCCTTCTGAATCCTTACCAGCAGCCTCTTGCTAAGTCTGGGCCAGAGGTTGGAATTCCCTCACCTTGGAGGCAAAGGGCATTTCCCTTGCTGTGAGCTTACCCAAAGCCCTAAGGTCAGGTTGGGGGGCTGAGGCTGAGAGAGAGGCAGCTCACCCAGGAGTCTGGAGTTGCCCAGCCTCTGGGACTCCGGAACTCCCAGCCCAGGGCCTGGAGCCTCACTGAAGTCTATGGATATGTTGACTTGACACACACTTGTCAGTCTGAGTCAAGGCCATGATAGACACTAAGGGAAGCCAGGGAGGCCCTCGCATCTGGGGCAGGCAGGCACCACACAAGAACATGTGGATGTGACAGCATCAGGAGGGCCTAGGAAGCTAGTGTAGACCCAGGCAGTTGAGCTGAAACCCGTCCCACAAGAAGGGTCGGGTGCTCCAGGCAGAGAGCATGGCAAGTGCAGGGCCCTGAGGCAGGTGGGACACTGATGTGCCTGAGGAAAGGAGCACTGGCCTCCAGTTTGGACTGTGTCATTGGAAACAGGGGAATGACACTGGACACTGTCTGGTGTCTGCTTCATATTCTGAAAGATGGCCTTTTTTTGGCTGTACCTCACAGCTTGCAGAATCTTAGTTCCCCGACCAGGGATCAAACCCGGGCCTCTTGCATGGAAGCACGGAGTCCTGACACCTCAGCCACCAGGGAAGTCCCCTGAAAGATTGCTCCGTACCAAACATTTGTTAAATGGAGTCTGGATATACTGAGGGTGAGAGAGGCGGGGTGCTAGGTCCTGGTAGGCAAATGCCTGGCTGGACGCTCCCGGCCGGTGTGGCCTCTGATGCTGCCTCAGCTCACTGCCTCCACCCTGTGGTTCTCTTTGCAGCTCCCTGCCTGCTCCGCCCGATCCTTGCTGTGTGGTGAGTGCCTGCCTTGGGCTCTGATCCTGACCCCTCTACCCATAGCAGTGAGGCCCTGGCCGAGGGGCTTAGACGGGGCCATTAGGGTGCCTCAGATTCAGGAGGGCACTCCTGCAGTGCCAGGTCGGGGGCCGCCTGGCCTCCGGGCCCATGTCTGCCTGCCCTCGTGCCCTCAACTCAGCCATTACCTGGCACTGGAAGGCTTCTGGTGCATTTGCTCAGGCAGCACCCTTGTGCGGGCCTCCTTGGGACAGGGAATGCAGGTGGCCGCCAGGCCCTTGGTGCAAACAGAGCCCAGAAATCCAGCCCCAGCCCCGAGCTTTCAGCAACACAGCAGATCTCAGGGGAGGGTCTTCTTTTTTTTTTTTTTAAACCACAAACATTTTGTTTTGGGTTGCAGCCGATTAACAATGTTGTGATAGTTCCAGTGAACAGTGAAGAGACTCAGTCATATATAGACATGTATCCATTCTCCCCCAAATTCCAGGGGAGTGTCGTCTTAATGGAGGGGAGTTGGGGCCTCTGAGGACAGCGTGGATTTCAGCTGATTTTATTTTGATTGGCTTTTCCCCTAGAAGTAAAATAGATAATGCAAAGCAAAGGGAAAATGGGAAAACAAGGAAAATTTCAGATGCAGAGCAGGCACTCTAGACCAGGGATCAGCAGATTTGTTTCCACAAAGGGCCAGATAGGGGACGTTTTCGGCTCTGGGTCTTTAAAAACAGCCAGAGCCACCAAGAAACTGAACGGGCATGGCTGTGTGTCAGTAAAACTTAATTTACAAAAACAGGCAGAGGGCTAGATTTGGCCCCTGGTCGGTCCCCCCATGCTGGTCCCGGGGTGACCCTGTCAGCAGGCTCCCCGGGCTCCCTATCATGTGTGGTCCATCTCCTGACAGCTCTGGCATGGGTGCCGCTCTGCAGGTGCGTGGGGTCCATTCGAGCATGGCCGCTGACAGCCTGAGCAGGTGAGGCCAGCCTTCCTGGGAGCTACCCCCCCAGCTTCCCCCAGCACCCCCCCCCTCCTGCCTGCAAGGCAGTGGCCCATGACAACCCTGGGGCCCTCCCACCACCCAGTGGGGCAGTGCCAGGGGTCCCTGACCTCAGAGTCCTGCCCAGCCCCCTCCTGCACATCCAGGCTGATGGCTGCACATGTCCAGATCAGGAGCTTCCTGACGGAGTGTGTCAGCTAAACCCGTTTTGCAGATGAGGAGACCGAGTCCCTGAGAGGACAAGGTCCCACTGGGGCTGCAGCAAGGCATGTCCTGCCCCAGGCCTGGGCAGTAGGTGGGGGCAGAGAGGGTGCCTGCCTGGCTGACGGCTCCCCATGCCATGTGTCTGTGCCCAGCACCCAGCCTGCCACATCCCAGGCCAGAGCCATGGTCCCCAAACCTGCCGCACTTCCCAGCAGCCGGGGCGAGTATGTGGTGGCCAAGCTGGACGACCTCATCAACTGGGCGCGCCGGGTGAGCCCCTCCCTGTCTCTGTCCCTCAGGCCCCTGCTGCCAAGTGGCCACGGAGCGGGCCAGGCCCCTCTGTGTGGAGACCTGAGGCTCTGATTCTCAGGATCTCTGCCCTTCCCCCTGCCACCCCCCAGAGAGGATGACCCACCTCCTTCCTGTCCTCCTTCTGTCTTGTGTTCCTCTCTTTTCTCTTTTAATGTAAAACCCATGTTTTTAACTGGAAATGGGCGATGAAAACAGTAGCTCCTTCCCAGCAGATATCCTAATTTCCACCCCACCCCCTCTGTTGGCCTTGGGACAGTCTGGGTATCCTTGTACTCATCTGTGTCGCCCTCAGGACACATGTCCTCTGCCCCAGGACAGGGGCTCCTTTCAGTGCCCCCAGGGCGCCCTGCTGTGGAACAGGCCCCCATTGATGGTGCTGTACAATGTCCATGTGTGACCAGCAGGGCTGCAGTGAGCGCCCCTCCAGACCTGCAGCTCCAGGGTGGCCATGTCACTGTGGCCAGGCACTGTGGAGTCGGCCACTGTGGAGTAGGCCACTGTGAGCCCTGCTCGGGTGCCCTGCCATGTTGGGCTGCCCTTGCCCTCTGGGTGGTCTAAGCCCTGTCACCTGAATTAGCACATCTGCAGGGCAGCAGGGACCTTGGCCAGATCCCAGAATGGATACAGACAAGCGGAGAGAACAGCTGGGGGGGGTGGGCTGGGGGGAGGTGGGAATCAGACACCACAAGTCAGAGGGAGGTCAGGGTGCATCCAGGAGGGCTTCCTGGCGGAATTGGCCCTTTGAGTTCAGGCATTGTTGGGAACAAGGCCCTGCAGGGGCTTAGTCGCAGGCTCTAGATCTGTGCCAGGTGTGATCACTGGGCGCCCAGAGCAGCATGTGCCATATTGGAGGCCAGATTTAGGGGAGACTGGGGTTGTGTGCACTGTATCATTAAAACTATTTGCAGTTGGTTTTAGGGCTTTTTCGTTTGTTTTTCTTTTTGGTAACGTGGCTGCTGGGAAGCATGGACCCACTGGCCAAACTCACTTTGCCCTCCTGGCGGGCAGTCCTGGGCTGGGGCAGCATGCTCAGGCTGGTGACCAGCATCCAGAATGCCTTGGGGGTCTGGAGGTCATGTAGTCACTGTGGGCTAAGGTGTCATCTTTGAAGAAAGGCTAGGCATCTGGATTTTTCTTTGTGAAATTGCCCAATTTCTTTAAACATGGTGGGCCACTCAGTCTGCTCACTAGCCACCCACCCTGCCTTGCAGAGCTCTCTGTGGCCCATGACCTTCGGCCTGGCCTGCTGTGCCGTGGAGATGATGCACATGGCAGCGCCCCGCTATGACATGGACCGCTTTGGTGTGGTCTTCCGTGCCAGCCCGCGCCAGTCCGATGTGATGATCGTGGCTGGGACGCTCACCAACAAGATGGCCCCTGCGCTCCGCAAGGTGGGCCCAGCCCCAAGCCTCACCCTTACTCCCCGTCCCCTACCCCCCAGCCTTGAGCCGCACACAGACCCCTGTCTCTTCCAGGTCTACGACCAGATGCCAGAGCCCCGCTATGTTGTATCCATGGGGAGGTGAGTGCCTAGCCGGGCAGGGCCAGATGACAGACACACCGGTGACACACTGGCCTCTCTCCTGTCTCCTTTCTGTGCTGCCTTTTGACTGGGGTCGTCCAGAATGTCCCCTTCTGTCCTGTGACAGTCGTGCCCCCACCCCAGCAGCCTGTCCAATTCCTGTCTGTGTCCGCGGTAGTACCATGGGAGGGACGTCCTGCTCTGGGGGGGCTGCAGCCTTCTCCTCATCTGGCCAGCTCCTATTTCTCCATGCCGTTAAAGGCTGTTTAGTCATCTAATTTCTTGGTGGAGGTGGAATTCATGTACTATAAAATTCACCCTTTCAAAGCGTACTATTCCGTGGGTTTTGGCGCATTTACAGTGTTGTACGCCCATTTTATCTATGGAGGAGGTGTGGATTGGGGGCTGCGAGGGGGGAGAGAGGTGGCCAGGGTGGTAGGAAAGGCCCTCACAGCCCCCATGTCCCCCAGCTGCGCCAACGGAGGTGGCTACTACCACTACTCCTACTCGGTGGTGCGGGGCTGCGACCGCATTGTTCCAGTGGACATCTATGTCCCAGGTGAGCCCCCACCGGGTGCACAGAACCCCCTCTCCCCCACTGAAAGGGCTCGCCCTGTAAAGCATGAACAGACTAGGGTCCCGGAAGAGTGACACCCCAGCCTTTTCCTCCTTTGTCCCTGGAAGGTCTCCCCAGCTGTAGGTCTTTGACTTTATCCGGATTCAGCTCGCTCCAGTCTGCCCCCACCTCTTTGCAAGGGTCCTGGGGGGCGGGGCAGTGTGGCCTGGGTGTCAGCAGACCGCCCACACTTGTCTCCTGGGTCCCGAGCCAGGTCACGTGGGGTGAAGGCCGTGGACAGGGCAGCTCACCTGGGCGGGGGCCCTCTGGGCCTTCCCCAACCCACGTCTTGGCCTGGAGGTCAGTCCTGGGTTCATTCAGTCTGGCAGGTGGGCCTGGACCCCGAGGGTGGCCCCGCCCACCTGCTCACCCCCACCCCCATCTCAACTGGTGTTGGGTGGAGGGGTCAGCAGCTTGAGGCACCGCTCCCCGCAGGCTGCCCTCCTACGGCCGAGGCCCTGCTCTATGGCATTCTGCAGCTGCAGAAGAAGATCAAACGGGAAAAGAGGTTGCGGATCTGGTACCGCAGGTAGTGCCGGCGACCAGCCGCCCTGTGCATTGTCTCCCCAAGAGGCGGTCAATAAATCCCATCAACCCACCCTACGCTCCCGCCCAGCGTGCTCTGTGGGCCGGGTCTGGGGGCCTGCGGGGAGGGCGGGGTCTTGCTCTTGTGTAGTGGGGAAGCTGAGGCCCTGGGAGGGCGTCAAGTCAGAGGAAACAGGATGACGGGAGAGTTGGGGTGCAGCCTGACTGGGTGGGACCAGAGGATCTAGATCTTGGGGCTGCCACCCTGTGTGGCCCTGACCTAGTTCCGCCTCTTCTGAGGACCCCAGGTGCCCACCAGCGGGAGGGCAGGACAGGCCATTGGTGATTGATTGTCAGTGTCTGCCGAGGGTGGGATGGGAGATCAGAAACTAGCGGGGAATGGCCACTGACTCCTTGGAAGCCCTTGTAGCAGATTTCTTTCCTTTTACCATTCTTCGGAGAGGCAGGAAAAGTAAAAGCAACCACACACTTGTGTCCCACTGCTAATGAGCCAGACCAGCGTTAGCGTTTATTTCATCCCCAGGTCCTCTGGCAGAGAGGGGCAGGGAGGCTGGCGTAGGTCTGGACCAGGGCTGAGGGCTGGAGCCCTCAATTCCGGTCACAAAGGCACTGAGTAGGGGTAGGGGTTCCCGAAACCCAGGGCCCCCAGGCAGCGTGGGCAGCTGGCCCTTGGGCTCAGTGCTTGGTGACCAGGGGCGTGATCATCTGCGGGAAGGTGTAGTAGCGGCAGTCGGCTGGCGGGACGAGCTCCAAGACCTGCGTGCGGATGTTATCCCGCCGGAAACCCGCCTCCAGCAGGGCCGGCACCTGCGTCTCCTGGCCATGGGGAGTAGGGGGAGTGGTGACGCTCTGAAGCCCGCCCCTCTGCCAAGTACCGTGAGGGCTAGGTGGGGTTGGAGGCCTGAGTGTGGGTGTGTCTCCAGGTGTTCAAACACCATTTCCAGGCTGTCAGGGAGTATTGCCTAGTACGTCCTCGCAGATAGAGGAAACCATGTGGGCAAAGGCCCAAGACAAAGGTGGCCAGACCAATAAAGACGAAGCCTGGGTGCAGAAGGGCAGAGGGAGGGGTGCAGGGACTCTGGGCTGCATCCCTGTATCCCCAGGGCATGGGGGAGCCACCAGATGTCAAGCTGGAGAGACTGACCTCTCCTGATGTACAGGTGGGTGCTCAGAGTCCATGGAGGAGATCAGCCCCTAGGGCCAGCGGAAGCCAGGGACCCTCCCCAGATCACAGCTGCCTCCCCACCCAGAGTCACTGCCCAGGATGGGGTGGGGCACCTCAAACATGGTGGTGATGTCCGAATACTTGGTCTTCATCAGCTCCCCCCAGGAGGTGAGGTTACAGTAGGTGAGGACACCGCCTGGCTTTAGCAGGCGGAAGGCATGGTCCTGGGGGTGGGGGTGAACAGTGGTCAGGAAGGGATGTGAGAGTGGGCAGAGGTGTTCCCAGCGGACCTCCCACCTCCTGGCAGGTCAGGGGAATAGTGGAAGGAGAGGTGACCCCTGCATGGACAGCAGGTGCCCCCTACGGGGCTGGCTCTCCATCCTGGGGCTGGTAGCCCACGTTCTACCATCAGTGGCCCTACCTGAATGAAGTTGAACTGGTGAGTGTGCCAGGTCTCCTCTGACAGTGGGTACGTATCGTACAGGATCCCTGCGTGGGAGGATGGAAGTCACATGGTTGGGGGGGGCAGCTTCACCGGGCAGGGCTGCCAGTGGGAGCCTCGGGGAGGCCCCAAGTGCCACAGCCACTTCTACGCATTATGTCTCTTCCGTCCTTCAGGAGGTGTACACGCACCTGCGTGCCAGGCTCCTGGACGTGCATCTGTCCGTGCCTGCCTCTTGGCTCTGCGCCCCAGTGAAACGTCAAGATTTCATAAGCAGGCAGAGGGGCTGGCAGGCCCAGTAGAGCCCTCCCTGCCCCGCCCCGGCTCCCAGAGCCCCTCACCATCAAAGTGACTGTCTGGCAGGGTGGGTGCCACCTCCTCCCACAGGCCTTTCAAGGGAACCACCTTGGAGCAGAGGAGAAAAGGAAGGCTAGGTCAGAGGGGGCCCAGAACTCCCATCTGTTACGAGGGAGGGGGCAGGGCCTTCACCCTGAGGACAGGGGCCAAGGGCAGAGACGCACCTTGTGTGGCTGCCGGAGGGCCCAATCCTGGAGCCGCTGGAAGACGCCCTCGTTGCACTCGATGATCCAGTGCTCCTTGATGGGAGCCTCCTGCACCTTTGTGGCTGCAATGGCCATGCCGAAGCCCACTTCTAGCACCTGGCCCCCTAGGCAGACAGAGAGCCCAGGTGTTACCCACTGGGTGGGGCTGGTGAGACTACCTGGAGGAGGGGCACAGGGGCAGGGCTTTGGTGGGGAGAAACATTTGCCACAAGGACTGGGCGCCACAGCGGAGCAGAGGTGGGACAGAACACAGCAGCTCTGAGAGGGTACAGCGTGGGCCTGGGCCAGTAGCCAGGGAGGGTGGCCTGCCAGGGAGGCCACGGACAACGGCTACTGGGCTGGCCAAGCCAGGGAGCAGGTCAGACCCTGAACTTTGAGCCCTGGCCCAGGCTGTTTACACTGAGGGCGCTTATCTGCCGATTTGGGCAGTCCCCAGCCCTGCAACAGTGAAGTCAACAAAGGACAAGGAAGAACCAGGATTCAAGGCCCAGGCCTGGAACAGACGAGGGTGGGGATTGATCCCCTTTGGGTCAAAGACGGAGGCAGAGAGAAACGCCCTAACTAGGCAGGGACGCTGGCTGTGCCCATTTGGTAGATAGGAACACAGAGGCCCAGAGGTGGCACACACAGCCTCTGGGGTCGTGGGGAGCCCTCAGCACCCCACGGGCTCTGACACCTGGTGCAGGGCCACCTCTGACAGCTGTCTCCCGGCCTCAGCTTTCCCGGAGCTATTCTTAGCTGAGGCGGGCCTCCCGCGACACCTAGGCAGGAGAAATCCCCACGTGGGCTTGGGCAGCACCTCGCCAGGCTGCCATTCCCCGACCTCGACCTCGCGCGGGGTGGAGGTGGGGGGGGCGGGGGCTGGAGGCTGAGTTCCGCGTCTGAGGACCCATCCCCTGATTCACCCTCATTCCCGAGTCGGGGCGTCAGTGCTCCTGGAGAGGGTGTTCCTGGTACTCAAGGCGCCCGCAGCGCCCCCAGGACAACCCCTCTGCCCTCGTGAGCAGCCCTACATTCCGGGCGAGGAAAGAAGGCGCACAGAGACTCCGCCGCGTCGCCGGAGAGCGGGCTGGCCTCGGTCTGCCCCGCTCGCCGGGCCGGGCTACCTCTGGAGGCGGCGGCGGCCGCCAGGGCGTGCATGTAGGGGGTCTCCCAGCGCTCCATCACCGGCTTGCCCAGGATCTGCAGGTGCGTATCCGACGCGTCGTAGGCCGCGGGCGCAGCCCGCCATGCGGAGCTGCAGTTCTCGCCGGGCGCGAAGATAGGGGTCGCGGCGGGGGCGCTCATGCTGCAGGATAGACCGCACACCCTGAAAGCTCCGGAGGGGCAGGGCTGCGTCCCTGCAGGGCCTTCTGGGCAGGGGGCGGGGCGGGGCGGGGCGGGTGGTGGGCGGGACGGACGGCCCAGGGCACAGGGCGCGAGCTCATTGCGCGGCGGCACGAGCGGCCTCTAGTGGCCGTGGTGGAAAAGGCGGCCCTCGCTAGGTCCCGGATCCCCTCGACTGTCCCTCCTCGCTAAGCCTCCAGCGCCTGGCGGGTAGACCAGGCACTGGAGCCCTCGGGGTACTCACTCTGTCGCTTTCCTGCCTCAGTTTCCTCATCTGTCACCACCGACCGCATCAACATCCCCCTCCTTGCTCGAGTGTGAAGGTCTAAGGATTTTCCAGGCAGGGTTGGAAGTGCTTTAAAGTGTTTACAATTATTCATCCTTCAGAAGTGTTGCAGTGGCTTCTTTGATCCTTGTCATTTTTATCTTATTTAATTTTTAGTTTTGGGCGTGCCACATGGCTTATGGGATCTTATTTCCCTGACCAAGGATTGAAACTGGGATGCGCAGTGAAAGCGCCACCCAGTCCCAACCACTGGACCACCGGTTCAGTTCAGTTGCTCAGTCATGTCCGACTCTTTGCGACCCCATGAGCTGCAGCACGCCAGGCCTCTATGTCCAACACCAACTCCCGGAGCCTACCCAAACTTACATCCATCGAGTCGGTGATGCCATCCAGCCATCTCATCCAGTGTCGTCCCCTTCTCCTCATGCCTTCAATCTTTCCCAGCATCAGGGTCTTTTCAAATGAGTCAGCTCTTTGCATCAGGTGGCCAAAGTATTGGAGTTTCAGCTTCAACATCAGACCTTCCAATGAACACCCAGGACTGATCCCCTTTAGGATGGACTGGTTGGATCTCCTTGCTGTCCAAGGGACTGTCAAGATTCTTCTCCAACACCACAGTTCAAAAGCATCAATTCTTCGGTGCTCAGCTTTCTTTATAGTCCAACTCTCACATCCATACATGACTACTGGAAAAATCATAGCCTTGACTAGACAGACCTTTGTTGGCAAAGTAATGTCTTTGCTTTTTAATATACTGTCTAGGTTGATCATAACTTTCTGTCCAAGGAATAAACGTCTTTTAATTTCATGGTTGCAATCACCATCTGTAGTGATTTTGGAGCCCCCAAAAATAAAGTCAGCCACTGTTTCCACTGTTTCTCCATCTATTTGCCATGAAGTGATGGGACCAGATGCCATGATCTTAGTTTTCTGAATGTTGAGCTTTAAGCCAACTTTTTCACTCTCCTCTTTCACTTTCATCAAGAGGCTCTTTAGTTCTTCTTCACTTTCTGCCATAAGGTAGTGTCATCTGCATATCTGAAGTTATTGATATTTCTCCCAGCAATCTTGATTCCAGCTTGTGCTGCTTCCAGCCCAGCATTTCTCATGATGTACTCTGCATATAAGTTAAATAAGCAAGGTGACAATATACAGCCTTGACGTACTCCTTTTCCTATTTGGAACCAGTCTGTTGTTCCATGTCCAGTTCTAACTGTTGCTTCCTGACCTGCATACAGGTTTCTCAAGAGGCAGGTCAGGTGGTCTGGTATTCCCATGTCTTTCAGAATTTTCCATAGTTTATTGTGATCCACACAGTCAAAGGCTTTGGCATAGTCAATAAAGCAGAAATAGATGTTTTTCTGGAACTCTCTTGCACTTTCGATGATCCAGCAGATGTTGGCAATTTGATCTCTGGTTCCTCTGCCTTTTCTAAAACCAGCTTGAACATCACCAGGGAGTTCCCTTATCCCTCCTCACTTTACAGGTGGGGAAACTAATGCTCCACAGGCAAAGCTGGCAACCTCACGGCTGTGAGTGCTGGGGTGCGGGGACCCAGAACAAACCCTGACCACCCCTCCTGAGCTCACATCACTCCCCTACGTCACCTGAGACCCCAGAGGCCTGATGAGCAGCTCACGGCACAGAGGCCTCCAGCGCTGGGACTGAAACACCCACCCCAGCAGTCAGCAGTTGCCAAATCCTCCTCCCCAGGACAGTAGGCAGGGCCCTGCTGTCTCGCCCCAGGGCAGCCCTGGGAGTCAGCTATGTCCTCTGCCTGCCATGCTGGGACCCAGTCCCAAGTAGAGCTGGGATGTCCTCCAGGCTCTTCCTTTTCCTGTCTGTTTGCACACGGGGGCCCCTGAGGTGAGTCTGGAACACTCCATCCCTGCCAAACATTTTGCACATCCCAGTGAACATGTGGGAAAACTGAGGCCCAGAGAGGCTGAGGTCTGAACGAAGATCCATACAGCCAAAGCTATGGTTTTCCCAGTAGTCATGTACGGTTGTGAGAGTTGAACCATAAAGAAGGCTGAGCCCCGAAGAACTGATGCTTTTGAACTGTAGTGCTGGAGAAGTCTCTTGAGAGTCCTTTGAATTGCAAGAAGATCAAACCAGTCAATCCTAAAGGAAATTAATCCTGAATATTCATTGGAAGGGCTAATGCTGAAGCTCCAATACTTTGGCCACCGAAGAGCTGACTCATTGGAAAAAATCCTGATGCTGGGAAAGATTGAAGGCAAGAGGAGAAGAGAGCAACAGAGAATGAGACTGTTAGATAACATCACCAACTCAATGGACATGAATCTGAACAAACTATGGGAGATAGTGGAGGACAGGGAGCCTGGTATGATGCAATCCATGGGGTCACAGAGAGTCGGACATGACTGAGCAAATGAACAACAACAAGCCACGCCCTTCTGTGTCCGCCTCTGGATGGCTCCTAACAGCCCTGACCTGGCTCCAGACTCCTCCCCCACAGGCCCTGCCCACCCCCTGCAGAGCTCCTGTGTCCCTCCTGCCCCCAGTCCTTTGCACACACTCTTTCCCCTGCCTGGACAGCTTCTCCTCTCTCCTGGCCTGGTTGCCTTCTCTTTCTGCTTCATGGCGGCAGCCACACCTCCTCTGGGAGGCATCCCCATTCCAGGCTGAGTACAGCCCATTTGAAGCAGTTTTATCTCTGGTACCTCTCTTTGGTATTTTACTCACTGAAGATATTTCTTTAAGGTGGTATTGTCTGTGTGACCCACCTGGTACACAGAAAGTGCTCGATTAAATCTTGAGGGTACATTGGTCCTCATGTGGTCTGAATGGAAGAGCACAGATTCCATGAGACTCTCAGGAAGAGGCACGGTGAATAGATGTCCCAGGCACCAGGGCTCGGCTCGCACTGCTTTTTGTCTCATGTAAGTTCATGTTGTCTAGTTATGGCTGTGCTGGGCACTGTGGTGGGGTCTTTGCAGGCATGCACCCCAGTATCTTTGAGCCACCTGTGTATACAGGAGGCACTCACTAATGTCACCCAATTCAAGCGATGCCCCAGAATGCCTAGCCAGAGACAGGGGAAGGCAGGCTGTATTCATTAGCTATTGTTGTTGTTGTTGTTCAGTCACTAAGTCATGTCTGACTCTCTGTGACCCCATGGACTGTAGCCTGCCAGGCTCCTCTGTCCATGGAATTCTCCAGGCAAGAACACTGGAGTGGGTTTCCATTTCCATCTCCAAGGGATCGTCTGGACCCAGAGATTGAACCCACGTCTCTTGCATTGGCAGGTGTGTTCTTTACCGCTGAGCCACCAGAGAAGCCCTCATTGCTATTGCTATGTAACAGATTGCCCCAAATGTAGCCGCTTAAAACAACCCAGTTTAGCATCTTTCTGTGGGTCAGATTCAGGTGCAGCTTAGCAGGTCCTTAGCTTCACAGCCTGTGGTATGGCTGCAATTGAGATGCTGCCCAGGGCTGGGGAGCTTGTTTGAAAACCCAGCTGGGGATGTCCACCTCCAGGGTTGCTCACCGGCAATTGGCTGCATTCAGTTCCTGGCCACTTGGGTCTTCCTGAATTTTCACCTTGTCTTCTAGCAAGACGGAAGACAGAACCGTTTACAGTCTGGTCACAGAAGGACATCCCCACACCCTGGCCATGTCCTATTGGTTAGAAGCCAGATGCACAAGGGTAGGGACCCCAGGAGCCCATGAAGTAGGGGTCACTCTCAGAAGCTGCTGCCCACTCAGACCCTAAGAGGAAGCCATGGCGGCAGAGAAAGGGAGTCAAATGGGACTGTCACCTGCAGCTTTGCTGCCAGGAGATATGGAACCTCCCCTGTCTGGTCAAGCTGCCACCTCCCAGTGGATGCCGGCAAACAGCCGGGACTCCATCCCCAAGAGTGGCTGAGAGCATGGCACAACCTGGCTGGCAACTCAGCCCAGGGGTCTCTGTTCCAGCCTCGGCGGCTGGTGTCCTTTTCTCTCAGTGGAGTGACCACTCTTGCCCCGCTGATGTCTTCAAATAAACGATACATGGTGGTTCCTTGTGTCCACTTTTCTCTAGAGAGCCTAGTGTGCATGCCCTGTTATCTGCATTTCGCAGACTTGGACTCAGAGAAAGAAGGTGGCTTTCTCAAGGACACACAATGAATCAGTGGCAGAGAGGATGGGAACAGGGGTGTACCTGACTCCAGACTGCAGTCTTCAAAGATGTCTTAAAAGAAGGAAAATATTTATTTTCTGATTAGAAAGGTGGCACAGTTGATCAAGACATTCCAATGTTATACAGTTGGCAAACTCTGGCCTGCCGGTCACATCCCCTTTCTGTGGTTTTGTTATAGCCTCAGTAGATAAAGAATCTACCAGCCAATGCAGGAGACACAGGAGATGCAGTTTCGATCCCTGATGGGGAAGATCTTCTGGAGAAGGGAATGGCAACCCACTCCAGTATTCTTGCCTGGGAAATCCCATGGACAGAGGAGCCTAGTGGGGTACAGTCCGTGGGATCACAAAGTGTCGAACACAACTGAGTGACTAAGCATGCAAGGATGTACGTGAGCTAAGAATGGTTTTTTTTTACATCTTTAAATGGTTGAATGAAAATCAAAAGTATTTTGAGACACATGGGAATTATATGACAGTCACATTGGTGTGTCTGTAAATAAAGTTGATAGTCACAGCTGTTTGTTTCCATATGAACTCTGGTGCTTTCTGATTATAACAGCACAGAGTCATTGCCACGGAGCTTCAGAGCCGAAAACATTTACCATGTGGCCCTGAACAGAAAGCTTCCCAGCCCCCTTCCAGAGCAGCCCGAAGCTCCTTCCTGGAAAATGAAGTCACCCAGTTATTCAGCACATATCAAGTTCCTCACCCAGGGGTCCTGCCCTGGCCCCACTTAGAGCTCAAAGCATATTGAGGATGGGATGGACAATAAATAAATAAATAAGTGCATATCACCTGGCAGCTATGACAGAACAAAATCCCCATGATTCCTGCCCCCTGTCCAGGTCTCTCTTCTACCAGGCAATGTCTATGCTATATATTTTCTCTGTATACAATGTTACATATAGTTTTTAAATTAAAAGGGTCCAATGGGCTTCCCAGATGGCACTAGTGGTAAAGAACCCACTTGCCAATGCAGGAGACATAAGAGACATGGGTTTGATCCCTGAGTTGGGTAGATTCCCTGGAGGAGGACATGGCAACCCACTCCAGTATTCTTGCCTGGAGAATCTCACGGACAGAGTCTGGTGGGCTACAGTCCATGGGGTCTTGCACAGAGTCAGACACAACTGAGCAACTTAGGATACACAAAAGGCATTTGTACATCCATGTTCATGGCAGAATTATGCACAATAACCAAAGGGTAGAAATTACCCAAGTGTCTGCCAATGGGTGATGAATAAGCAGTATGTGGTCCTTCCACACACGGGGGACTATCACTCAGCCACGAAAAGGGGTGAAGCGCTGACATTCGCTAACACATGGATGGACCTTGAGGACATGATGCTCAGTGAGGGAAGCAAGACACAGAAGGACACACACTGTTTGATTTCACTCACAGGAGGTCCATAGAAGCATCAGATCCAGAGACAGGAAGTAGACGGTGGGGCCAGGGACTGGGGGAGGGGATGGGGAGTCAGTGTTTCATGGGGACAGAGTTTCAGTTTGGGAAGATGAGAAAGTCGGGAGATGATGGGGAGGGGGTTGCGTGACAGTGTGAATGTGCTTAATGCCACTGAGCTCTGTACTGAAACATGGTTAGAATGGTAACTTGTATATTTTACTGCAATTGAGAAAAGGGCAAAAACTATATTCTGTGTGTTGGGTATGCCTGAACCAACCCATGTTAGGAGTTACATTCAGGAAAGTGTGCACATACCCGTTTTTGATTCACTGTTCACACTGGGGTGGGAAGAAGGAAGTGAATGGGGAGGAGGGAAAAGCAAGCCATCAAGTTCATCTCTTTAAAAAGATCTGAAGCAAAAGTTACAAAAATGCTAAAATGTGTTGGTTTTAGGGACAGGTACGTGGCTGCTTGTTTTATCTTGGGTAGGTGTCTGTGTTTTTATTTTTATTTATTTATTTTGCTGCATGGGGGATCTTAGTTCCCCAACTAGGGATTGAACCTCTGCCCCCTGCAATGGAAGGGTGGCGTCTTAACAATTGGGCTGCCAGGGAAGTCCCTAAAAGTACATTATTTTAAATGATTTATGTCTGCCTTCCTTCATTTGACCACATCCTGTGCATTTCATTCACGCCCTTATGGTTTATTTATCCAGTCAACAATGGACAGACATGTGAAGTGAAGTGAAAGT
This sequence comes from Okapia johnstoni, assembly GCA_024291935.2. NCBI lineage: Eukaryota > Metazoa > Chordata > Mammalia > Artiodactyla > Giraffidae > Okapia > Okapia johnstoni. The sequence goes on from CM044316.1 coordinate 36,640,007, forward strand.
TGCTCAGTCATGTCTGACTCTTTGCGACCCCATGGACTATACACTCCATGGAATTCTTCAGGCCAGAATACTGGATTGGGTAGCCTTTCCCTTCCCCAGGGGATCTTCCCAACCCAGGGATCGAACCCAGGTCTCCCACATTGCAGGTGGATTCTTTACCAGCGGAGCCACCAAGGAAGCCCAGACGGACACATGGGTTGTTTCCAATTTTCTGATCTTCTAATAGTGGGGTGTGTGCATTAGGGCATGTCTATCTGTTTTCGTACTTGGGCCACGCTCCTCCCACTCCTGCCAAGTGTTACAGGTTTCTTCTGATCTGAAAAACTTTGCAAAGTCCCAGGGGAAGGACAGAACACCTCCCTGATGCTACCTGAGCTCACTGCTTTCCCCCTCCCCTGAGCCTCTGTTTCTCACCTGCAAATGAGGACTGATAAGTTACCCTCCTCCAGTGGAATCGATGATGCCAACGTGCTTAGCAAATTGTAAAGTGACCTAAGTGAGGTGTATTATAAGTGTTTTATGTTACAGTGTTGGCCTGACTCCTGGTTCCTTCATTCCTCACAGTTCATTTGATTTTATGGTCGATCAGTTATATTGTTAGGCTACCACGAGGCTGAGAAAGTGAGTGAAAAGTCACTAGGCAGCAGGAACCACCATCTGACAACAGCGTACAGGTCAGTTTTTATTATATCATGGTCTGTGGGTTGCTCCACCTCCCTTGTTGACGCGGTGGGCGGATTATTCTTTGTTGGGGGACTCTCCTGCCCATTGTAGGGTATTTAGCAGCATCCCAGGCCTCCACCCACTAGGTGCCGGTAGCACCCACAGCCAGTGGTGATAACCAAAACTGTATCTCCAGACATGGCTCAGTGTCCCGAGAGGAGGCTGAATCACCCTGGATGAAACCCACCCCTGTCGACAAACAAGGGCAGGACCATCCCTGGCACATGCCAGGGGCTCAATGTGTTTTGATAATCATTGGATCTACAGCCAACTGTTGGGTTTGATTCCAGTTTTTCCCTTGAGCGAGTGACCTTGGGCCGGTGATTCAGCCTCTCTGACCATCGGTATCTTCTTCTAGGGCAGCTGGAGCAGCTGAGGCGCAGTTGCTGAACGTAGGGCCTCCGTCTCCTGCGGTCCGGCAGCGTGAGAGCGTTGGCCTCCACCCGGAGCTAACTCCACCCGCGTCCGCCGGCCCCCACTCGAGACCGAACAAGGAAGCCGCAGCCGCGCCTGCGCCCCGCAGTGCCTAGCCCGGAGCGCCCGGTCGCGCACGCGCCCCGCGCCGCCGCGCATGCACACACGCTCTCAGCACGCGCACGCACGCGGCTCGACACGCGCGCCCCCTCCGCGGGGCGGGGTCGGAGCCGGCGCGCGGGACTCCACTTCCCAGCGTGCCCCGCGGCGACGCTTGCAGCCTCTGAGGAAGAAGGCCGAAGCGCGGCGGCCGAACGGCGGTGGCGCGGATCCCCCGCCGCACGCACGCACGCACGCACACGGTCGCACCCCTGGCCCCGCCCCCGGAGGCCCCGTGCGGGAGCGCGCTCGGGCGTGCGCAGGGCGGCGGCGCGGGCGCGGGGGCGCGCGGTGACCGTTGGCGGACGCGCCGGCCCGCGCCGCCGCCTCGGCCGGCCCCCGCCCAGACCGGCCCGGCCCTTCAAGGTCACGCCGCGGGGCCGCGCCGAGCCGGCGGCCGGGGGTCCGGGGGCGCGACGGGCCGGGAGCCCCTGGGGTTTCGGGCACCCCTCTGCCTCGTGGCCTGGGACCCCGAGCGGGAACCGGGGGTCCAGGGAGTCCTGTGTGTCTGGTCTCCCCGCCACCTCGTGGTCGGAGACCCAGAGGTTCAACCGGAGAATCCGAGGAGTCTTGGGAGGTCCAGGCGCCCTGCCGCTTCCTGACCAGGAACCCCGAACCTGACCGGAGCGGTTCTTGGGGGTCCCCACTGTTTCATGCTTGAGGGAGACCTCACCGCTTAGCCAGAGTTTTACCGTCGGGGCCCCTCGGTCGGAAACCTAGGGGGTCCGGGGCATCCTGTCTGCCCCCGCGCCTGTATTCCCCGCTGGCAGGGGGCAGAAGCGTCCCCGCGCCCGTGTTTTCCCTCGGGGACCTCGAACAGTCCAGGGCGCCCCCAGCCCGTGCGCGAACTTGGCGGCTCAGCGCACGTGGCGGCCCGGTCGCGGGGGGTTCCAGTGCTGCCGCCGCCCAGCTTTTCCCACCCAGGACTCACAGCGGTGGCCCCTCCACCATCCACTCCACTACCAAATGAAGGTTTGCAAAGCGAGGGCCCTAGGGCCAAGGTCATAGGGGCCGGTCCCCGGTCTGCCTGCCGCGCACCCTGAAGCGTCCACCATCTCGGCGTCTCCGCGCCACCTGATGGGGTGTCTGCAACTGTTGTTTTCATGTTGCTGGAGCCCCTTCCTGCTCAGCCCCCATCTAAGCCCCATGCTTGTGTTTGAGATAGAGACCTGAAAACTTGGGCGGTGGACTGACGGTGGTGCTTCTGAGGTCTTCTCCTTGGTGCAGCTATTAGCGAGAGGAGGTTTGTTATAGCTAAGTTTTTCCCTTTTAATTATAACCTTGCCTAATGCTAAAGGAGCGGGAGAGCAGGGAAGCGCTCCCAGAGGAACCAGAAAATCCATTTCTGCCCTAGTCTAGGGGTTTTGTCTAGTTTTCTTTGCAGAGACTGGCTTCTACAGCATCAGCATAATTTTACAGTTAAATCCTTTTTGCGAAGATGGCAAAACAGCCTGGGCTGGGTTTCCGTGGCCTTGTGTACATTTCTGAGTGCCCTTCGATTTGAACAGATGCGATGTTTACAAAACGCTTGATTTGGTGAGTAAGTCATTGTTTGACGCTGGGTGGCTGGCCAGGCTCCGGCAGCAGGTTACACCAGAAGACAGAAAATGCGTTTGTGGGGGCCCAGATGCAGAGTCCCCACGGCTCATAGAGCACCAGAAGGAAGGCACTTAGCTTCTAGCCTGGTCTGTTTGGGAGAGAGGTGCAGGCCCTGGCAGTCTGAGTTGTGTGTAGGGTCAATGAAAAGTTGCAGCACTTCCGATGGGAAACTAGCCTGTGGGCAGAAGGAAAGTTGTGGCCCAAAGGGCCGGACTTGAGGGGGGCCAGCAGTCTGCCTCAGCCAAAGGGATCTTTTCCTGACTTCCTTAGGCCTGGAGGGGAGGGAGCCTTCAGATCTAGGAGGCCTGCCTCTTGTTCTTGAGGAGATAGTCAGACTGGGCTCCCTGGCCATTCCCCTCTACAACTTGTACCAGCCCGTGGGCGAGGGCAGAGCCAGAATCCCCACTGGTTCTGGAAGGTCCTGCTCTCTGCACTGCAGACCCACCCCACACCCACGGGCAACCTGGAAAGGCTGCAGAGTTGGTAGCAGAACCAGGATGGGATCAGGGACCTGCCTGGCTGTGTTCCCCGCCCCTGCACCCCAGCGAATCCAGCCAGGCCACCTGACTTCTAAAGCTGTAGATCTCGAGTGTCCCAGGAACTGGTCATCGCTTTACCCCATAGCATCGCTCAGTTTCTGCAAGAGCCTTGTTTCCGGCGGCTATGGGGAGTACAGGTCCACTTTAACTTCCTTGCTCTGGTGGCTGTTCCAGTGCAGTACTTGCGATCCTGCCGGTTCCCTGACCATGGACCTTCTGTGGGGGGGAGGGGGGCGCAGTTCCCCACTCACTCGAGGTGGTTGCCACATGGTGCTCAGAGGAAGCAATCGCCTGTGTTGCAGGGATATGACGGTTTGACTGGTCACTGGTGGCACCCACCGTCCTCTCTGACTGCCTTCACTGTGGTGTCCAGTCAGCCACTCCGAGTGGCTCCTGGGGGGAGGTTGAGCTCTCCTCCTGGATGGGGACCCACATTCTCAGGAAGTGTGTGATGCGTGGGTGCCACCCCACTGGGGAACTGCGCTTCTGCATTGGAGTCTCTGAACACAGACCTTCCCTGCATCTGGACGTGATGGGCTGGGCTTCCAGCATCCTGGTTGTCACAGTGGCCTGGTGGCCAGAGTGGAACCGGGGCAGGTCTCAGGGCAGAGGGCCAGGGGGAGCGGCCACTGTTACATGTGGCCTCGCAGGGAGCCGTTGGTGTGGTAGCCTGGTCTCTGCCATGCCTTGGAGAGTCAGCTTGAAGGAGGGTCTTCCGACGGAGGTTCCTGGAGCTGACGGGTTGTGGAGGCAGAGAGGAGCGAGTGGGGCTTTCATCTGGCAGATGCGGTTCTGCTGGCGGTCATGGGCTGGTGAGGAAGGACCTCGATGTGTCCCAGGAGAGGGTTCTAGGGGGACCTGTGGGGGGAGCAGCACTGGGTGTGGATCTCTGGGAGAGAGACCTGGGCAGGTTGGGGGGGTAGTCAAAGGCTGGAGGTGAGTGGGGGTGGAGGCCATGTGGGGCTCAGGTGACTTAGCTCTGAGGGGTCCAAAGGCGAGCCGACGGTTCCATGGGCCAGCTCTCTGTGGAGTGGTTGGTGTGGAGCTCTGGCTGGGTCACAAGGTGTGGACCTGGAGCGTGCCAGGCTGGCTCGCCAAGGCCTAAGGGAGTGAGCCTCCGTAGAGGGGGTCGTCTTGTGGTGGGAAGGATGTGCCTTGCGTTCTGGACCTGTCCTGGGCACTGCGAGGTGGAACAACATCCCTGGCCTGATGCCCCCAGGGGGCAGGACTGTCCTGTTGAGGTCTCCTGTTTGAAAGAGAGTGGTTTTTGAGGCCTGGTTCCCAGTGTGTCCAGGCCGCCTGCTCCCAGGGGCTAGGACACGGGTCCAGGGCTGCTTGGACACCTGCACGGTTGGCCGTGAGGGTTGGGTGCTCTTCCACTTGACCCCTGTCTGGATCCAGACATTGTGGCAGAGCCTCCTTGGTGGAGCAGACTGAGGCTTAGGAGGGTCAGGGGACCTGGCCAAGGTCACTCCTGGCATGGTTGAGCTAGAGTGGGGAGCCCGCACTCCTGGTGAGCTGGCCTGCTGCACCTTGCACCCCTGATGCTCCTGCAATGCTTCCTCTTGCGGGGTGGTGCTGTGGCCAGGTTTTGGTGAGAGATCACTGTCGGCGGGGGGGTGGTCCTGTCTCGGGGCACTCAGTGAAGGCCAGGCTACGGTCTCGTGTGTGCACCCCCCATAGTCCATGAGAGGTCATCTCACCTGCAGGTGAAGGAAAGCCCAGACTGTGGGGAGAGACCCCTGCCTCACCCCTTGTTTTTGGGCATCCAGTCTGTCACAGAGGGCCCAAAGTTGGGTGGCTCCCTGGCTGCAGGAAGGCGTGAACACGGGCTGTGGAGGAAGAGAGAACCTGCCAGTTCACATGATGGTCCCAGCCTCAGCCCCCTGCCCTCAGTCTGGTGGTGCCTGCTGTCCACCGGGTGGTGCCTGCTGTCGGCAACCCAGTCGAGGAAGCCCCTGAAGGCTGACTTTCTGGCATAAATGGCACATGGTTGCCCTCAGGAGCTATCCAGGACCAGGTTTCAGGTCAGCAGGCAGAAGATGGAGCATGCTGTCAGAGCCTGCCACCCGGTCACCCCTCTACTGTTGGGGTACAGGCCCAGGAGCCTGCGCTTATCACAGACCACCTGTCTCCGGTCCCAGAGGTGGAGTAGTGGGGTGCAGGGTCTGTGGGGGCCCCCAATTTCAGCTGCAGCAGAGAGATGAATGACACTCTTCAGAGTAGGGCAGGGTTGGAGAGGGAGCCACACAGGGTTAGCCGATCCTTTCACCTGCTGAGTTGCATGTAAACGCCCAGCAAGGCCTGAGGTCACCTGGTGCCAAGCAAGTCTGGACTGGAGGGTGGGCACAGGCCAGTTCCCATGCAGGTGTGTCCAGCTCACCCTGCCCAGGGCCCCTGAGACCGCCCCCGCCACCACGGGTCAATGAGATCTCCCAGGACCTCCTGTCTGCAGACAGGGAGCAAGAGGAGAGAAAATAGATGAAGCTCCAACACAGTGCTAGGCCTGGGGCTCTGCAGTTCGTCCCCAGCGTCGTGCCCTGTGCCAGCCAAGCTCTGGCGCTTCCTCAGTTTTCACCTCCTAGTTTCTGTAACTTGGGGCCCGCAGAGCAGTGACAGGAACAGGAGTGCAGTCCCCCACCCTCCTCACGCGGGTCAACATGCCTCTGCGGATGCTCCAGTGTGTCCTGTTTTCCAAACACAGTGAGTGATAGCATCAGAAAGCCCCATGTCCATGTTGGCTCCCTGGCCAACTTGCAGTGCGAGTTCCAGTATTGTCAGCTGCACAGAGGACAGCCTCTCTCGTCTTTTTCCACTAATGTCTGATTTTGAAATTTAAACACGGGCTGGAGCCTGGACTGGTCAGACCAGTTCCGCCCTCTGCAGTAGTGGGGGTGGGGTGGGGGGGTGGGGGTTGGGTAGCTTGGAGGGACACCACTGAGGCCTTCCCATCTTGGTCAGATACAGGTTAAGCAGGCGGGTATTCCTTTCAGTTGGGGTTTGTCCTGGGTGTTCTGAGAATGCTCAAGAATTTTTTCCTCTCCAAGCTGCTTTTCCACAGCAAAGCCATTCGTGCCTGTGCCAAAGGCCTGAGCAGAGAGGTGGTCCGCACCAGCCTGGGCCAGCTCAAGTCCTTCTGTCATTTGCCCACCTTGGTGTCAGGTGCTGGGGAAAGGGGGCACAGATGGGACTACGCTCCCCAGGGTCTTAGGGAGCAGGAGGAGCCTGCCTGACCTCCCAGGGGTGTGTAGGGGACGGACAGAATGGTCAGGAGGCTAGGTGTGAGCCCCCTGGCCTCCATCCAGGAACGCGCCCTGAATGTGTATGGGGGTGAGGGGCTACTGCCCCATGTGGGGTGGGAAAATTGTTTCTTCTACCCTGAGCCTCTCTCCCCCAGGGAGAGAGCCGCAGTGGGAGGGACCCCTGAGTGCAGCTGAGACCACTGCCCTGATGGGTCTGTCCCCGTGCTCCGGCTGCCGGTTCTGGGGCTCAGCGCAGCCAGCCTTGGGGCTGTTTTGTCTCCAGGCTGTGCAAGGGGGGATTGGCTGTGGACCAGACAGCGCCTGGGTGCCACTCTGAGAGTGCCAGTTTCGCTCCTTTTCTCTGGGGCAGCAGGCGGGATGGAGAGCGCCCTGCCTTGCCTACTGGTCACACTGCCCCAATCGGAGCCCACAGCACGGGGCATCTTTCCTTTCAGCCAGCCCAAGCATGGCAGGCATTGGTGGGCTCCTGGGTTCAGGACCCGACCCGAGGCGTGTAGACACCAGGCAGGGAGGCTCTGGGAACGGCGGCTCCAGGGAGGCCACCAGTACTTTTCCTCTCACACAGTAGGGCTCTGGCTAGAAAGGACAGCCTAAGCCACTCGGCTGAGTCCAAGCTCCAGAGGCCTCCCCAGCGATTAGTGGTGCTTACTCATACCCATGTGCTGGGTACCCCCGGTTTGCCCTAAAGCCCCACTGCTGCTGCCCCTTGAATTCCCCATGTGGGGTCTCACATGTGGATCTTGAAGTCTTTGGTGATTGCAGAGCAGTTGGGAAGGGGCTGTGTGATCCCACTCCTGCACTGGCAGGGTTGGGGGTGGCAGTCTCTCTTACTGTGGTTGAGGTCAACATGTGTGTGCGGCTCTGGACGTTGTGACTCATACTCCCGCCGTGTGGGCAGATCCCAGTGGCATTTTTCATGCCGTACCGTGGCCGTGCCCCCAGGTGACCACCCTAGGGTGAGCCCAATGGGCAGTACTGCAGGCAGAGCCCTCTGTGGCTGTTGGCCATGCCATGCAGCGTGTGGGGTCTTCGTGCCCTTGGGGTTGAACCCAGGCCTTGGCAGTGAGAGTGCGGAGTCCTAACCACTGGGCTGCTAGGAACATCCTGGGCAGAACCCTCCTGACCCTAAATGTTTTCTTGTTGAATTGCAGGAAGCTCTTCGTGGGCGGTCTTGACTGGAGCACCACCCAAGGTAAGTGCAGATGGGCTGCGGGCTTGTGATCTTGTCTTCAAATTGTGAGAATTAGCTTTTCAATTCTTGACTGACTTACTGTCTGGGTTGGGGGGGGCACTTCATTGGAAGTAGACTGGGGCAGCGCTTTGAAACTTGACCTTGTACTGATGCTTCTGGTCAAGGAGGGTGGCCACCGGCTTTGAAGGCAGAGGCTGGAGGTGGATCCAGCAGAGTTAGGCGTTTGTGATGGTCGCTGTGTTCAGCCTCGGGCCTTGCAGGTGTCCTTCCTTCAGCAGCTCATTCTCCTTCCTGGGGATACGTGGTGCATCTTCCCTTCCCTGGCACCCGTCCTTCCTCCTCTCCCTATCCGCCGCCCCGACGTCAGCAGGTCAGCCAGCGTAAAGGTTACTGGCTGCACACTCTCCAGGTCAGGCTGCCAGGCTAGTAGCCTGTGACCTACCTGACGCCTGGCTGTGTGTCCTGACCTCTGAGCAGAGACGCTGCGCAGCTACTTTTCCCAGTATGGAGAGGTCGTGGACTGCGTGATCATGAAGGACAAGACGACCAACCAGTCTCGAGGCTTTGGCTTTGTCAAATTCAAAGATCCAAACTGCGTGGGCACGGTACTGGCCAGCAGACCACATACCCTCGATGGCCGAAACGTGAGTGCCCGGCCCTGAGGGGGCACCTGCCGCCTTCCTGCTTGGTGCCCCTGCGCCCCAGCGCTGTGTGGGTGCCAAGGATGGCTTTCCCCTGGGGTTGGGTTACAAGAGTTACAGCTCCAAAAAAAAAAAAGTTACAGCTCTGAGCTTAGACCGGACGCTGGGCCAGGATGCGGCCCGGGCGACCTGATGGGCCTGTACCCCTGACCCTACCGCCAACACCTGCTCTTGTTGGGAGACAAGCCTCCTGTTCACAGCTGGTCCTTTGACACTTCCGACAGATTGACCCAAAGCCATGCACGCCTCGGGGGATGCAGCCGGAGAGGACGCGGCCGAAGGAAGGCTGGGTAAGGGGTGGGGGCTCCCTCCTGCGTGCTTCCCTCGGGCCCTTGCTAGGTCAGACTGAGCAACAGCAGGCCTTCCTGTGTGGCGCTGAGCAGCCAAGTGCCTGAGCACTTGGATTGATTCAGTGCTGGGAGCTTTTCATCTTGTAGCCAAGAAGTATCTTATTAGTCTACCTTAGAAACGATGGTTCTTGGCTGTTTGTTGTCAGGAACCTCGTGTTCATCCACACCGACTGCTCCCACTGCCCCCACTCAGCACTCTGCTGGCCGCTCCCCTCCAGGGCTGAGGCCTGTTTATTTTAAAACGCACCTCAGGAACCCTGTGAGCCTCCTGTGCCCCCCAGGGCCTGGCCAGCTGTCACCAGAGTGTACCGTTCTCAAGGAGAGCCCTACCAGACATGGTGGACTGGTGCTGTTGAGGGCTGGGACCTGGGAAGCTTCATTTCTGGCAGGATTCCCAGCTGTGATGGTAGACAGGGCCTCAGACTAGGTGTGTATGTTTCTGAATCTGCTAGGAAACATCAAACACAGAAACAGTAGTGCAGCGAACAAACACCTGGGTAGAAACACTGACCAGGTCCTTCAGTAGTCTGCGCAGCCGTGCTTCTGCATTCTCTGCGGGCACTGCGTCCAGGACGCCCGAGGGGACCAAAATCCATGGGCACTCAAGTCTCTCCTATAAAATGGCTGTGACGGCGCACGTCCTCTGTGCACCTTAAATCAACTCTAGTTGACTTGGGTTGCCTGATACAGTGTAAATAGCTGGCTGGCATGTGGCAAATTCAAGGTCTGCTTTTGAAACTTTGGACTTCTTTTTCTCTAAGTGTTTTTGATCCGTGGTTGGTCGAATCCCAGATGCAGAGCCTGTGGCTGTGGAGGTCGGTGTGTGTGTGTGCGCGCGCGCGTGTGTGTGTGTGTGCGTGCGCGTGCCCACCTCTGCTCGTGTCCCTGCCACCAGCACCCCTGCCCATGGCCCCCCAACAACGTAGCCTCTGAGTTCCCGGCTATGGTTCCTGGGGGAGGCAGCTTCAGGGGTTGTCCACAGAGGGCAGGATCTGGCCCTGAAGGTGAAGAAGGTAGTGACTGTCCTCAGTCTTAGGAACTTCCCACCACCCTTTGGTCACCAGTGGGGTTGGTGCAGGCCCCGCTGCTCATTCTCCGAGCCGGAGGCACTCTGTTTGGGGGCCTTGGGCCCCTGGCCCCTGTTGGCCTGTGAGGCTCTCCTGGACTCCCTGGTTCCCTACAGTGTCTGGTCTGCCTTCAGGGACTGTGCCCTAAATAGCAGGGTGTGTTTGGAGGGTTCCCCTTGTGGACTAACCATTTTCTCTTTGTTGAAATAGCAGAAAGGACCCAGGAGCGATAACAGTAAATCAAATAAGATATTTGTCGGAGGAATTCCTCACAATTGTGGTGAGACAGAGCTCAGGGAATACTTCAAGAAATTTGGAGTGGTGAGTCCTCGCCCTGCCCACAGCTGCAATCGGGGTGGGAGTGGCAGAGCCCTGTGTCCTTGGGAGGCAAGACTGCTCAGAGCACCCCACATGGGCTGGCTCCCCTCCTGGGAGGCCATCGGCTGGTTGTAACCCCGCAGTCAAGAGCACCTGACCGCGTCTGGAGAAGGGCTGGACATGGCTGGGTCCCATTCCCTGCCCACACACACACACGCCCCCCCAGGACAGGGTGTGAGGGGATTGTTTTCCAGAAGAGGCCAAAATCTTTCAGAACTTCACAGGGGCTTACACAGGAACTGAATTCTAATAAGGCAGACAGGAGGCAGGCAGGGCCTTGGGGGCCTGCAGGTGTCGGGGAGGGAGGCTATCCTTTGTCCTAAGCAGAGGCACGAGGTCACCTCCAGCTTCCACCCAGCATGTGTTCTCTGGGTGCAGTGTGCTTGTCTGGGGGGCGCCTATGTGTGCCCAGGTCCTGGCAAGGAACTCATGCTGCAATGTGTGATGCAGGAGCTTGGGGAGCATGCGGGCCCAGCCAGGCCAGGGGCACTTACCCTCAGTGGGAGGTCCTGACACATGGAGCACTGGGCCCCTGGTGACCCACCACTGGTCCTGCCCCACCTATGAGCACCCTTCAGCCTGCTCGTGGCCCCGAGGGTCTCACACCCCAGGAAGCGGGCCTTTTGCCTCGGGACCTCCTGGCTGTGGGCAGACATGCTGCCTGCCGACCTGGGTCCTCAGACGCCTGTCTCTGTTACAGGTCACAGAAGTGGTCATGATCTACGATGCGGAAAAGCAGAGGCCTCGAGGTAAAAGAGATCGAGTTTGTCCCTGTCCTTCCCCCTCAGATGGCAAACTATTTCACACTTAGGTGGTGGTTGTAGCGAGCCTGGCCTCAGCACAGGGCGACTCGAGACTAGTGTAGTCCTTCCCACGCAGCCCCAGCCTGTCTGCTTCCAAAGGTCAGGCGGTACAGTCTTGGGGTTCTTTCATTTTTGTTTTGTTTTTTAAGCTCATTCTTTGGAAGTTTTTCCAACTTGACATGAATTTCAGCATGGTTTCTGTTTTTAAGCGTGTCCTGAAAGATGAGTGGTTTTGTTAAATAGTGAACTTCCTCAATTATGACCATCTCCTGTTTGAAGTTCACTCAGTGAAGTCGGGGGTTTCATTTCATGTTGTCAGGCTAGGTCTGCCCCAGCTCGGCTTGAACGTGGAGTTTCTTTGGTGCGTCCCATGCTTTTTTCTTGTTTTCCTGTTTTTTTTCCTGAAGTCTGTGGGACAGGCAGGAGGGCATGAAGCTGCCCCAGCCACCCACACCTGCACGGCCACATTGGTTTGCAAGGCTGGGACACTGGGCACCCAATTTGCGAGCCCTTTGTTTTTTTTTTTCTTTTCCTTTTTTTTTGTTTTTTTGGCTGCTGCTATTTGTCCCTGCCTCTGTGTTTTGGTTCCTGAACCGCTTTTGGACCGGCCTTGTGAGCCGAGTGCGTCCAGCCCGTGGCCCCTGCCCAGCCCCTGGAGGCACTGCACCAGCCGCGCGCCCGCAGCATGCGCCCGCCATGCTGGAGAATAGTTTGCCATTTGAACCTCACCCTCCTCTCCCTCCATGGTTAAGTAATGTACTTTCACCTCATGTTGATTAAGCTGTTAAGTCTTAGTCTTAATTCTACATAGACGTACTTGCTTAGTGATGCACTTAAGTGTTTTCATAGAAAAGTACAGTAATGTTAAGTAAGTTGTTTCTCCTTTTCTCTCTGTGAATTATTTGTGATTAACGATATCTCTTTAGATTTCTCTTCTCCAGGTGCTAAATTATATCACACAGGTACAGGCCAGTCCCGCAGTCAGAGGAGGGAGCGGGCTTTGCTCCAGTGGGGTGTAAACGAAGTTTCAGTGTGTTTCTGTTCCGCTTCCTCAGCGGTGATGTCGCCTCTTGACAGACAGACGCATCCCTAGAGGGCCCGCCCCGGGGCTCCCTCCCCACGACTCACCGCCTCTTGCACTCTAAGGACCGCGAGCCCTGTGGCTTCAGACCCTCCTGCACTTGGAGAAAACGTTCACTTTATCACATGCCGCTCATCACCCATGTTGTGCTCCACCACTTGCCTCCGATCCTGGGGCATCTTGGGACATGGGGTCCTGAGGCTGCTCTTAGATCCCCTGCAGGGCTGCCTGCAGTCCTTGGCCTGGGCTCCGGGGCGCGCCGGGCTGCCTGGGCGGGGTCTGGGCAGGAGGGGTTGGCAGGAGGGCACTCCAGGCTTGACCTACAGATCCGCGTTCCATGTGGGTCCTGCCATCCTCAGCCGTGGGCCTTGGCGAGTCCCCGTGGGTCCCCCAGCGCTAGGTGGGCGGAGGGTAGGCACCACACCAGGAGCAGCAGTTGGTCAGCAGGTGCCCCAGATAGCTTGTCCCCAATTTCTCTTCCTGAGCCTTCCATGCAGCCCCTGCTCCCCCCTCCCCCCAGTTCCACAGTCCATCTGAGCATCCCTGCCCCTCCCAGGGCTTGGTCCCCATGCACCCGGCTCTGCCTCTGCTCCCTCACACTGCCCCTCCACCCCCCACATCCCCATTGCCTGGCCTGTCTTCTCTGGTCTGTTTCTCATTTCTTCTCATGTGGTGTGCAGGCTCAGGCTGTGTGTGTGTGTCATGCTTGGACACACGCATGTGCTAGAGAGCTGGCCCACCCCGTGAGGCTGGTGCCCACACTTCTGAGCTAAGCTGCCTTTTTTCCCCGTCTCTGTCCTCTTCTCACTTCGGTTTTGCCAGGAGTCTTTCCCCACGGTCTGTGCGACCGTGGTCCCACATCCCTCTTGGTTCAGCTTGAGAGGCCGGGATCCCAGGGCTGCCCCACCCTGTGTCCACATCCCTGGAAGCTCTGTGCCCTGCCCCTCCCCTGCACCCTCATCCCTCCCCTCCGCCCCTCTTCCGACCCTTCTCGGCCCTTCCCACCCTTCTCGGCCCTTCCCTGGCCTGTCCTTTGTTCCGCGGGGTTTTCCGGCAGTTGCTGCCATGAGTGGTCTTAGTGCTCAGCGCAGATGGGCCCCCGGGGACGAACAGCAGCCCGAGGGCTGGACACGCAGGCTAGCCAGGCGGCCCGCCCACCAGACCAGCAAACTTCGTTTATACTGCACTCCCTTGTGTTTGGGAAACACTAAATTGTCTTTCCCGTTAAAATTGTCCTTTTGACAACATGGTGCCTCTTGCTCTTGCTGCTGACAGCAGTGTTTGAGCTGCTGGAACCCCTTGTGGCCTGTATCTCTGTGTATTTAGTCCATAGATACGTACAGATAATAGACACTGTCTGCATATGTATGGTACTTGGGCAGGACTCCTCGGGCTTACCCAACAGTGTTGGGCAAGCTTGGCGAGGCTCTCACTGTGGTAGAGATGTGCCTCCGTTAACGCTAGAGCAGTGTACGGCTGCTGCCAGCACTAGCTGCCAAGCGATTGCCAGCCGAGGGGGAGGACCCTGGGTTTCAGAAAAGCACAAGTGCACCCATGACACATTCGGGGCCGCCTGCCCGCTAGGCCCTCACCACCCCGCTGTCCAGACGGCGGCTAAGACGTGCCCAGGGGTCCCAAGGTCGTCTTTGATTTATAACTGGACCCAGCGTCTGGGCTGAGATCAGCTCCTGCCCCGCAGCCTCACACACCGGCTTCGCTGAAACCCTTGGTCGATCCCTCGGCCCGTCCCTAATACTGTTCATCATCCTGTTTTGTGTCACAACACCCTGCTACCTTGATTCACTCTTCGTCGTTGGCTAGGTTTTGGATTTATTACTTTCGAGGACGAACAATCAGTGGACCAGGCTGTCAACATGCATTTTCACGACATCATGGGCAAAAAAGTGTGTAGTTGTAGTTTTATTTTACCTTAAGACCAAACCAAGTCTTAGGCAACCTAGGGATTTCACTGGAGAGGAGATCCCTTGGCAGGAGAAGGGCCGGGCGAGTGGTCCTGGGACCCCTCTTGTGGTTCGGACCTGGTTCAGGAGCCCCTGGCTCTAGAGCCCCTGGGAATGGCTGGGGGGTGGGCGGGCTGCGTCCAGTGAAGTCGCGGGTTGCCTCAGGCTTGGTTTCAGTGACCTCTCCTTCAGATGTGTGTCCCCTCCCTGACTGTCCCATGCCGGCCCGGAACGTGCCAGGCCGTGAACCTTTGAGAACTGGTTCTGTGTAAAACTGACGGCAACATAAACATCCTGAAGGATTGGTTTCCAAATTGGGTCACTTACTGTGAACTCGGTCCGACCACATGCTCCTGGTAGTTCTTAACTCCATGCAGTCAAGTGACCTCTGGTTGTTTCATCTTCATACTGTGTTGCTGCCTCGGAGGGAAACACAGAAAGTAGCCTGACCCCTCCTTTCCCTGTCCCCCAGGCCCTTGGCTCCTCGTCCCTGAGGCAAGCCCAGTCCCCCCTGCCAGAGCCCCGGCCACCCCATTAGCTGAGACACAGAGGGAACATGGCCCAGGGTGGCCCCTCTGTCCCTCACATCACAGATGGGCAACTGGGTCAGCTCCACCTGAGCCTGCTGTGCAGGAGACACAGGCTGTTCTAGGCACTCATCAATGGCTAGTTTAGGGTTGGCATGCAGGTCTCCGGGGCGCATGCCATCATGAACACAGGTTCCGAGGTGCCTGTGTACCCTACTCAAGGTCCTGTGATGGTTACAGCTGGGGAGCAGTGAGGGCCTCCTCAGGGCGGGGTCTGCTCCTGGGGGCAGAGTCCAGCCTCAGCCCTGTCTCAACGGGCAGGGGCTCACTTGTAATTAAAAGTACAGGCCAAGAAGAGCAGGAGATTTTTTTTTTTTTTTTTAATCACAAGGGCTGCTTTGCTTTGTAAGCAGGAACCATATTCCCTTAAGGAAAGTGTGTGAAGACTCATTAATTTGAGTTCTTTGAAACTTCCTGCTGTCACACTGCCCTGAGCTAGCAGGGTTTTTGTTCCCCTCTGTGGAGCGTCCTTGGGGCATCAGAAGGTGGGGTCTTTGTGCCTCTGTGCCCTCCCTGTCCTCTCACAGAAAGGGGTTTAGGCCAAGTTGACGGGGTTCTGAATACACAATGCTTGCCAGGCTCCGAGACCCCAAGGACGACTCCAGTGAATTCATTGTCTCTTTCTCCTCATTAAAATTTATCCTACAAGGAAGAGCAACTGGGGATTCTTAAGTGCTGATGCAGCCCTGGAGTTGGGGGTCTGCTGTCAGTCGGCCCAGACTGAAAAGGCTGTGTGAGGGGGCCATGCAGCCTGTCGGGGCAGGCACCTGGTCCTCCTCCCGCCCTCCACATGCAGTGGTTCCTGGCACCTCCAAAAGGGAAGTCTCCTGGGCTGCTGACTTAACACAGTATGAAGATTGCTTACTGATTCAAATGTCCATTTTATTGCATGTTTGTTTACTTTTTTGTTAGATGTAATGTAAGATTCTCTTATCACATCCATCCCCTCTGACATTATTTTGAGTTAATTGAGATTCTTAAAGCGTTAGCCTGGGGAAGGTAAGTCTTTTATCTTCCATTAGACATTTTAAATACAAAACCTAAGTAAACCAACTGTGTTTCTCAGGTATGAGCTGGAAGTACAGGCAGGTGGGGGCTCTGGAAAGGGCCTGCCCATCCGAGCAGCCAGGAGGAGGGCTGCGCTTGTGGGAGGAGCCTGGCCTCTGTGTCCCTGGGTCTATACTGTCCCTTAACTTGACCCAAAGACCCCTTGTCACACACAGAACTCTGCAGACTCTTGGTCATCAGCCCTGTCTGTAGTGGGTGGGGCTTTACCTGTTTTATAGTTGGATCTGTTGTACCTGAGAAACATTTTTTTAGACAAAAAAATTAAAAATTTTTAAGAAAAAAGTTACTAGTCTAAATAAGGTTTATAGTTAAGTATTTAGTTTTAAGTCATAATAAGATGCTAAGTGTAGTTGTAAGTTACCTGAGGGTGTGTCTGAAGGGAAGGGGGCTTGAGACCCCCAGCGTCTCCCTAAATCAGAGCTTGGTTTGTCCAGGTGGAAGTTAAACGGGCCGAACCTCGGGACAGCAAGAGCCAAGCGCCGGGACAGCCAGGTGCCAGCCAGTGGGGCAGCCGGGTCGTGCCCAACGCCGCCAACGGCTGGGCAGGCCAGCCCCCGCCTACGTGGCAGCAGGGATATGGCCCACAAGGTAAGGGTGCTGCCTGCCCGCCAGCCCCAGGAGCTTCCTGCAGCTCTGGCACCTGTGCGGGCCATGTGGGATACGGGAGCCAGAACTGAGGAGCATCCTCGCCCAGGGCCGAGTGGGTCTGTCCCCTCTGCCACTCCCAGGCGCCAGGGGTGCTGGGGCGGTACCTCCAGGGGAGGTCAGGGGTCATGCCCAGCAGCCAGCTTTGCCCCCAGGGTGAGCACTGAGGCTGGAGTGGACGTGGGTGGGTCAGGCTGTCTTCAGAGCTCCACTTGGATGCTCCTCAGAGGAGCAGGGAGGAAACATGAGCCCTGCCTTGCGGGCCCTTTGGGCCTGTTCCAGCTCCCCTGGCTTTGAGCTTGCCATGTAGTACGGGTGGAGCTTTTACAGACGACTTGGGATGGGCAGGAGCCTCCATGCCCTTTAGAAACCTAGAGAAGGGCCAGCGTCCAAGGAAGGGTATCAGTACCCTGAGCTGTAGAGCTGTTTCTGCCTGGCTCCAAGGTTCACCCTGGTCTCTTCAGAGCTGGCTTTAAAAGTGTTTTTTATTGAAAATGAGCCACAGCTATAGGAAACTGGCTAGTGAGACCGGATGCTCTCATGCCCATCGCAGGGAGAGAACCAGCGCTTGGCTGGAGGACACCCCGGGTCCCCACTCTCCTGGCTGACACCCTCCCCATTGGGTGTCCCTGGAGCTGCTCTGACATCTTCCCCCTGCACCTGAGATGTGTCAGGAAATTGGGTCCCCAGAGGGGGCAGGGTCTCCTGATCCATACCTGGTGCTGATGTGGCACACACCCCCCCCCGTGTCTCCCTGCAGGAATGTGGGTGCCGGCAGGACAGGCGATCGGTAAGTCTCTGTTGGAAGAAAACTTAGAAAGCAGGATCTGAGTGGGGTGGGGCAGGACAGGTGGGAAAGGGGGCTTCTCCCCCTCACCTGTATGCTGTGTTTCAGGTGGCTATGGACCGCCCCCCGCAGGAAGAGGAGCCCCCCCACCGCCCCCACCCTTCACCTCCTACATTGTGTCTACCCCTCCTGGAGGCTTCCCACCTCCCCAGGGCTTCCCCCAGGGCTACGGCGCACCCCCACAGTTCAGTAAGTGCCTCGGGCGCGTGGGGGTGGGCCTGGGGTATGTCAGCACAGTGAGCCAGCTCCCCACACCTCAGGTGAGGGCTGGACTCACCTTGTCCACTCGGCTGGATTCTCTGTCCCCAGCAGCCTGTGTCCACCGAAAGAGTGCCCCCATTGGGCCAGCAGGCGGGGGTGCTGGGGCATGTCGTTCAGCTGGCGGGAGGAGTCCTTCTGCTCCGTCCCTCTCCGACCCTGGGCTGTGTGCTGAGTGGCCATCTGTGACCAGGGACCCAAAACACTGCAGTTTTGTAGCCCTGCCATGGCATGCGAGCCACCCGACAACCGATTCAGACTCCCACTCCCAGCCCAGCCCTAGGTCACTTTCATTTCTAATAGGAAAGAGCAGGTCTTTCTTCATGGATGCCCACACTTCCCATCCTCCTGGGACCCTGGGCTTGGGACGCAGCCCCACCTCGCTCTGCCAGGCCACTGGCTGGTTGCTGTCTGCCCAGCAGGGTCATTCCCTGGGCTGCAGGCCGGGCAACTGGGGTGGATACATGCGGTCCTGGTGGCTGCAGAGCATGAGCACCGCGTCTGTGTCTGTCTGCTGTCTGTCCACAGGTTTCGGCTATGGACCTCCCCCCCCCCATGTGGGGTTCTCGCTTCACCCAGAGCAGGACACCGCGGTGGTGGGTGCAGTGTTGCTGACCCCTAGAGGGGGTGTACGAGCGACTGAGCAAGCATGTGCCCCCCCACCCCCCCGCTCCTCTGCCAAGGCCGCCCGGGGCAGTCACCCTGGTCTCATCTCTCGCCAGGCCTGGGCACCTCTTCTCCAGAGCCGCCAGGCTTCGGCCCACACTTTGTTTACACTCTTTTGGTCAGGCTGAGCAGTGATGTGGCCTAGGTAGGTGGTGCCTCCTCTTCCATGGTCCCCACTGCCTGTGCCCGGGCCACGGACGGCACCTCCTCTGCCGTTCTGGGCGGGGGTGGACTCGGCGGTGCCCTCGGGGACGGGCCCTTGCCAGGGTGAGGATCTCAACTGGCCACCACCCCACTGGCCCTGGAGCTCTGCCCCCACGGTCGGCACCACCGACCCAGGGGGCCTCATGGGGCGGGTTGGCCTTGCTCAAAGGAGGGGCAGCATTGTTGGGGTCCAAGCTCTGCAGCTCAGCCTGATCCGTAATGTTTCCTCAAATCCTGGAATCTGCCACGTCCACCCTGAGTTCCACTGGAAAACAAACTTTGTAGGAGCCCGTGGTCCCCCAGGTCTGGCCAGGTGTCTGTGTTTCCAAGCTTGAAGGCCTCGCCAGCCGCGAGGGTGCGCCGCAGGCCCCCAGCCCCGAGACAGGGAGCAAGTGGGGGAAGGGGTCTCGGAGCTGCTCTCCTTTCTGTGAAGATGGCTGCCCGGGTCCCAGTGGGGCTCTGGGGTAGGGGGGGTCCCTCCACCCACTGGGTCCAGGCCCCACCCCAGCTTACCGGGCTCTTCCCCGCAGGTTATGGACAGGACTTGGCCAGCTTCGGACAGGGCTTCTCAGACCCCAGCCAGCAGCCTCCCTCCTACGGGGGCCCCTCGGTGCCTGGCTCGGGGGGTCCCCCTGCTGGCGGAAGTGGCTTTGGACGCGGTCAGAACCACAATGTACAAGGATTCCATCCCTACCGACGCTAGCTGCGGCCCTTCCTTGCGTACGGCAGGCGGCTGAGACCAGGATTCAAACTTGTGAACTCGTGACAATCACAAACTTCGTGGAAATACCGACTCGACCGTGGGGGGAGGGGGGGAGGCTTTTGGCGGTGGCTGTGGGTACCTGGACTGAGGTTTTTAAATATATTTCTTTCTCTAACCCATCAGCACAATAAAAAAAAAGTCACTGGTTCAACAACAGGGTTTAAAAAAAATTCTTCAGCTTTAATTCAAAACTTCAGGTTTCTTTTTCTTCCTTTTTTTTTTTTGGAAATTATTTTCCTGAGCCTTTATTTTACCATATATTGTAAACTTTTATGTTAAAGAAAAAATATACATTTACAAATTGTGAGATTTTTAAGAGAAATTTTCTACGATGTATACTCGCTTATTTTTTAATTTAAAACAGGGTTTCCGTCGGCACTGGTGGAGTTGGGGGGCGTTTTTAGTCCCTCGCTCCTGGCTTTGAGGGTTGGGACTTGATGGTCCAGAAACTCTGGGAGCATAAAGAAGAAATCTACTGAGTGTGTTTTGTTTTTTGTTTTCTTCTCTGCTTTTGTCGACTGGCGTGCCTGGCCGTATCTGCAGGTGCATTGTGGGGCCGTGCCCGCCTGTGTCCGCCCGCCATCCAGAACCAGGGGGCCAGGCTGGCCCATCTCCCGTGCTCGGGGCTTCAGGGCGTCTGCGCTGACCAGTTTGAATAAAGAAAGTGCGTTTGGACTAGAAACCCACGTTGTGTCCGTCTTTCCCTTTGCTGGGAGTAGCCCCTTCCCGGGCCCTCCTCAGCAGATATGGGGGTCTTGGGGTCTGGAGCCTGGGGTTGGGGGCCTGCTCAGAGCTGCAGACCCCCTGTGAGGGGTCTTGGGTGCTGGGGTCCATTGGCCACTTGCTGGGTGCCGAGGAAGAGGAGTTTAGGCAGATCTGGGTGGGGCTTGCCAGGCCCCTTGCACCCCTGCAGAAGTGACACCTGGACTGTGGCTTCGGGCAGACTGCTCACCTTTCCAGGTGTTGGCTGTGAACCCGGGTGGTGGAACTCCCAGTTCAGGGCCGGTAGGGTGCAGCTCATGGAGCTGAAGGTCGTGGTGGTGGGCCAGGAAGCTGGGGGCAGGGAGGTGGGGTGGGCCGAGCTCCCACCTGCAGAGATCCCCCTGCCATGTGAAGGGATGGGGCTGTCACTTCACTGTAAAAACCACAAGCAAGATTTTAGGAAAAAAGTGATTTGAAAATGTCCTGGATGGCTCCAGTGTGCTGGACTGGAGATAATGCAATGAATTCAAATAGCCAGAAAGCCCTTGCTCCAACCAACAGACCAGCTCAGAGAGCCGGGGAGAAAGGCACCTTCTCCCCTAGGCCCAAAATGCCCCTCTTCCCGTCCCTTCTACATGTCACATCTCTTTTAGTCCTCGGACTACTGCTTTCTTTTGCATTAAATGAATATTTTCTAGTGTAATACTGAAATCTCACTCACCCTCCTCCAGACCCAGCCCTCCACGATCTATTTTCTCTCTATGGGTCTGAGTCCTCTAGGGACCTCTTCTGAGTGAAGTTATGCAGTATTTGTCCTATGTTTGGGTTCTCACACTGATGTCTTCCAGGTCCATCCACATTGTAGGTGTCAAAATGTCCATCCTTTTCAAGGCTGGATAATATTTCACTGTGTGGACGAACCACATTGTTTATCCATCATCCATGGATGGGCACCAGTTGTTTCCACCTCTTGTCAATCATGCTGCTGTGAACAGGCATGTGCAAATCTGTTTGAGTCCCTGCTTTCAGTTCCTTGGGGTGTGCTCCCAGGAGTGGAATTGCTGACATCATGGAACCACATACGTCTTAATGTACCAGAATCACCTTCGGATGGACACTGTTCCACTGAATATTGAAAGAGTACCCCTATATAGTTCTTGTCTCTTGTCCAGTTCTTGGTATTGTTGGATATGTTACCCCTCTATGTGTTGCAAACCTAACACTGCAGTGTTACAGTTGTTACTTTCTATAATTCTGTCTGTTAAAGGCTTGCAGGTCCTTATCAGGGATGCCATTTCTAACCATCTGTGCAAAGCCAGTGTCCCACCCTCTTGGCTCAGATATCTGTATGACCTTGTCCCTTACAGGTCTGCCTCGTCCGTGCTCCCTATGGAGCCAGTCAGAACCCCAGACAGCGCCTCCTGCAAACAGGCACTCCGTAAACACTTTTTAACATGGGTTTTATTATAGAGGTTATGCAGCACCAATATGAGTTTTCAAAATGGGCAGTGACGAGTCACATGTGCCCCAGTTGAAGGGGCTCCCAGTGTATGACTAGGCAGCCAGCTCCAGCCTGGGGGTTCCAGCAATGGAGGGCAGCTGTTGTTCAGTCGCTTAATCGTGTCCGACTCTGCAGCCCCATAGACTGCAGCACGCCTGACTTCCCTGTCCTTCACTATCTTCTGAGTTTGTTCAAATTCGTGTCCATCGACTCGGTGGTACTATCTAATCATCTCCTTTGTTGCCCGCTCCTCCTGCCCTCAAATCTTTCCGAGGATCCTGATGCTTTTCCAATGAGTGGGCTCTTCGCAGCAGACAGCCAAAGTACTGGAGTTTCAGCTTCAGCATCAGTCCTTCCAATGAATATTCAGGGTTAATTTCTTTAGGATTGACTGGTTTCATCTCCTGGCTGTTCAAGGGACTCTCAAGAGTGTTCTCCAGCACCACAATTCGAAAGCATCAATTCTCTGGCGCTCAGCCTTCTTTATGGCCCAACTCGCACATCCGTACATGACTACTGGAAAAATCATAGCTGTGACTATACAGATCTTTGTCTCTGCTTTTTAATTCGAGGTCCAGGTTTGTCATGGCGGCAGGGCTCTTTTATTCTTCGGAGACAGTGTTCTGACCTCCGGCCAACAGACGGCGCGCGTCCTCTGTCGGGAAAGCGGAAGCGGAAGCGCCTGCGCTCCCAGGCCGGGGGCGGGGCATTGAGACCCCGCGATAACTGCGCTGGCGCAGAACGAAAGATCTTTTCTGAAGAACCGGCAAGATGGTGAGTGTTATGTCCTCCTTGTACGTTCCGGGTTCATCCGGTGCCATCCGCGCTCTGGCCCGCAGCGGAGACCGAGGTCAAGCCTCGAGGCTGCGGGCCTCTCCTGCAGGCCTCCGGAACCGCCCTATATGGGGGTGCGGGGTGGGCTTGCTGGTTGTCAGGATGACTCGGGGCAGGGAAGGCCTGTGTCTGCCCGCTTGTCCCAGCCGAGCCCCCGTAGCTCTGAGTCGCGCCGCCGCCCTGGACAGGGTGCGAGGTGTTGCGTGCCCACGGGCTCCCATACCGGGAGCGCCGCACGGTTTTCGGCGGGAGCCGCAGGCCCACTGACCCTGCCGTGGGGACTGGGGGTGGATCTCGGGGCCCCGCTCACCCCCCGGCCCGGCCCGCGCAGGCGGAAGTGGAACAGAAGAAGAAGCGGACCTTCCGCAAGTTCACCTACCGCGGCGTAGACCTCGACCAGCTGCTGGACATGTCCTAGTAAGTGGCGGCAGGGCAAGGGGTTGGCGGATGGAGGGGTCCCTAGGGTGAGCTGGGGGCTGTAACCTGATCTGCGGCCGTGGATCATGTGTAGGCGAGAGGGCGGGGCTGCGTGCGGATAAAAATGAGTCTTTGAGGATTGAGCTGAACAGGTTTTCCACGAGTCCTTTTGGACGTTTTGGCGTCCACTCGGACACGTAAAGGCCGCTCTAGCCCGAGAGCCTTACAATATCGGGCAGACGCGACTGGGATTTGGCACGTGGGCGGGAGTTTGGCGACCCCTGCTCTAAGGTTTGGCCGGAGCTGTAAACTTCCAGGCAGGGTGGGTGCGAAGCCCGTGCCCCGGATGGGGAGGGAGGCTTGTGACGCCAGGGACGCCCTTTTTCCTAGAGGTGTGCGCGGTCTAGGGCGGTGGGACCGGCTTCCTAGGGGGCACAACATAGGGTCCTCATCGGCCGGGGGCTTCTCGGGTGACCCCACTGCTGGGTTCTTGAGGCTAGCGGAGCAGAGCAGGGTGCCCGCGAGTTTGCAACTCCCCAAGTCACCTGTCTTCCCCGGCTCGGCTTCCTCATTTGTAGATAGAGGAGCGGGGATTCTTGAACTGGAGGGCTTCTCCCGCGCAAACGTTCTGAGCGGGTGCTGTGGACCCTGGCCAGGCGGGGAACGTTGCTCTCAGGGCTCCTCGTGAAGCGGGAGTGTTCCTGGTGGGCTGTGGGGCTGGGCCGGGGCTCAGACCGCCTGCTCTGTACCCTCACCCGCAGTGAGCAACTGATGCAGCTATACAGTGCGCGCCAGCGACGGCGGCTGAACCGCGGCCTGCGGAGGAAGCAGCACTCGCTGCTGAAACGGCTGCGCAAGGCCAAGAAAGATGCGCCGCCCATGGAGAAGCCCGAGGTGGTGAAGACGCACCTGCGCGACATGATCATTCTGCCCGAGATGGTGGGCAGCATGGTGGGCGTCTACAACGGCAAGACCTTCAATCAGGTGGAAATCAAGGTGCGTGTGGGCTGCGCTGGGCCCAGGGGTGGGGCCCCGCCACCGTGCCTCCGCTGACTATCCCGCACCTTTCCTCTGCAGCCTGAGATGATCGGCCACTACCTAGGCGAGTTCTCCATCACCTACAAGCCCGTGAAGCATGGCCGGCCCGGTATCGGGGCCACCCATTCCTCCCGCTTCATCCCCCTCAAGTAACCTGTTGGCCAATAAAAGCAGAGACTTCTCTAGTCCTGAGTGCGACCTGTTTTTGCTTCCCGTGGGTGCTGTGACCCATCAAGGCTCCCAGGAATGGGGCTGGGCATGATCATGAAATCTGGAGGCTAAGGTGAAAAACGGGCCAGAGCCAGGCAGCATGTGACCTGGGCTTTCCTGCTGTAGACACAGCCAGTCTCAGGTAGGTTGAGGCTAGGGATCAGGTGTACTGGGTTCTATGACAAGTCCTGGGATGTCCGGGAGCCTGTGCTGCCTTCCCTATGCCCCAGCCACTCCTGGACTGAAGGCAGCATTTCCCCTTCTGGAGCCCCTCTTCCTGAGTTCCCCCAGTGGGCCCACCTGTGGACAGTGACCTGACCTCCCTCCCCCATGCGCCAACTTCTCACACCCTACCCAGGGTTCCTCAGTGCCCTGGGCACTCAACCATGCTGCCCATGCCTGTGCCTCTTCTTGGCTTCCCTTGTGCTCCTGATCAGCTTCTAAAGATCTTCCAAAGTAACTCCAGGGCCCAACCCTTGCATTGAAGCTTCCTGGGGTGTCATGTGGGTGGGATCACCCCCATCTACCATGTTCCCTAAAGTATTCCTGTCAGGTATTACTTCCTTCACGATGGCAAAGATGGCAGGTGCATCGGTGAATAGACAGGGTGGGTAACTGTCCAGGCAGCAGTGAGGCCCTAAGGGGTCTAACTGGCAGGACGGGGGAGAACATGGACAGGACTCCCAGGTTGAGCCAGAGCTGGTGGAAGGTGGACACAGCAGGGGTGTGGCCTGCAGATGTTGAGGTGGCCTTGAGACATCCAGGTCTGCTTGGGTTTGGTGTGCGAGGGATGGCCGGAGTCTGGGTGTGGAGATGAGAGCACACAGGTCCTTCCCTCTCCCCGCAGTGGCTACTGCTCTGAGCTCATTTATCTCAGTCTTAACATAATTTGTTCTTACTGTTAACATCTGGGGGTGGGGTTGGCACAGCGTTGTGGGATGCTAGTTCCCCAACCAGGGAATCTAACCTGCTTTCCCTGCAGTGGGAATGTGGACTCGACCACAGGACTGCCATGGACTTCCGCATACTGTTATTATCTTGATCTGGAGTTTAGTTGAACAGAAAGCACGGGTCACTGTTTATAACCTGTAGTAGAGAAGGCTGGAGACAGTGTGACTGAGACTAGACTGTCTGCAGTTTGTCTAGTGGTGTCCCTGATTCACAGGGTGCTCCTATAAACCCCTAGGGAAAGAGGGGCAACCTGGAAGGAACAAGGCTGATAAAAGTAAGCAATATCAAAATGCTGCTGGACTTCCCAGTCCATGCCCATCCCACCCGAGCTCCTGTTGGCTGAGTGGGGACCAGGGGGCCTGACCTATCCTGGCAGGAGGGAAGGGTGAGGGGAACCAACACCTGGGTGGTGGTGAAGAGCAGTGAGGGGCTGCCCGCTGGCTCATCGGGCAGAACACTGGCCCCCTGCACCCAGGCTTCAAAGGGACCAACTAGAAACTTGGGCCCATCATGTGAGGCTTGGGTGTCAGGTGAGATCGTTAGCTGTCTGCTTCATGGAACTTGTCAGAGATAGGCATGGAAGATCTGGGCAGTACGGGCCAAGTTCACTTCAGACCGGGAACTGGCCCCACAACCGAGAGGGAGGACAGAAGTGGGTGAGCGTTTGCTGTACCCTCGATGGTCTATTTTGGGGGTTTCCATGATTCAGAAAAACACGTGCTGAAGTAAGCATGTTCTTCACATTGAATTCAAAGTGTATATAGAGGGGTAAGTAAGTGTTAGTCACTTAGTGGTGCCCAACTCGGCGACCCCATGGACTGCAGCCCACCAGGCTCCTCTGTCCATGAGATTTTCCAGGCAAGGATACTGGAGTGGATTGCCATTTCCTTCTCCAGGGGATCTTCCCAACCCAGGGATTGAACTCTGGTCTGCACTGCAGGCAGATTTTTTTACCGACTCAGCTACAAGGGAAGCCCCATATAGAGGGGTACCTCAGAGCAAATTTGTGCCTTTTTGGAGAGGAGTTTTTTGACCCTGAACTTGACAAGCTGTACAAGTGCAGTTTTGGAGCCTCCAGGCCCCTGCAGGTGCAAAATGCGGGTACTAGGACTGTGAACCCCTCCACCCTGCTGGGTGGAGAGGCCCTGGTAGAAGTGATGGGTGTGGTGTTGGGGTGGGCAAGCATTGCCATCTGGCTTTGTAAATAATGTCTTAATACACAGCATACCCATTCCTCATGCCACAGCAGGCAGAGGCTGGCCTATGGAGCCAACATGACCTACTGGACTTTGAGCACAGTTTTTTGTAGTTTGTAAAACAGGACCCTGCTCCGCCATTAGCACCCCCTCCCATAGCCTGGGTCATCTTTTAAGCCTTCACACGAAGCTTCCAGCCTGGCCCCCTCGGGTCACCTGGGTAGGTTCAGAGCGGGAGTGGCAGTGATCATTGCTTTCTTTCTTTGCACTTTGTATAATAACTACACGTATGATTAGGGACAATACAGATTAGTACCACAAGGGGAACACCTTTTCCTACGCAGCCAGTGGTGCGCGCAGCAGCAGCCAGGTGGCGCCCTATCCCGGGAGAACTTGTGGAGGCCCAGGGGGCGGGGCAGGAGTCCTTGTAGACTCGGGTGGCCTCTCTCTGGTCCGCTGGCTCAGGCCACGCCACGCTCATGTTTTGTCTCGTCTCTTAACATATCCTATTGGTCCCGCTCCCCGCACCCCAACCCTGCGCGCCATCTGCACCATCTCAGAGGCAGTTCCGTCGCTCGACCCTCGGCTCCCTGTCGGTCAGAGTCAGCTGCCTTCAGCTGACTTCCCAGCCCCCCACTCCTACTTCCCTGGCCGTCAACCTAAATGCATGTCATCCTCCTGGAACCTCCCCAGCTTCTAGAAGAATGACTAGGGTCCGCCGTGGTCCATGAAGTCCCTCCTCCCCGCTGCTCCTCATCCTCTCCCGACTAGCTCTCCTCTCCCAGCCTTCCCGCGGGCTTCGCTCTCCGCCCGACGCCCTTCTTGCAGATTGCCAGCACCTGCTTAATGAGGCCAGCCCTCAGCATCCCGGCCACAGCATTGCCCCTTCCTCTACTTCCAGGAGTACACTAGGACCGATTGTTCTCTACTTCCCAAGACTTAGCAGAGCTCGCGATAACGTCCCCTCCACCACCCTCACCATCCTCCCTTCACCATCCTTCTCCAACTCCCACTTATCCGGGACCCCCGCAGTCCCCTCTGTCTCCCAGCGCCACTCACGGCCGTTTTCCCTGAAGCCACCAGAGGGCGCATGTGAGCAGCGGGCGCGGGCGCGTCCCGGCTCTGACCACTGCCCAAGGGGCTTGCGCGGCCTCACATGCCCCTCACCCTCCTCCCCATCACCTCCAGCTCCCTGTCTTTGTTCTGGCTGTTCCACCTGCCCGGATGCTTACCCTTCAGGTCTCCACTCAAGTGCGCTTTCCAGCAGCCCCTCAGCTCCCGGGCTGTTTCCTCCTCGGCACCCTTCTCTACCCAACACGATCTCTTGTTGACTGTCAGCCCCTCTCCACCCAATGTCAGCTTCCCACAGACAGGGGTTTTCACTGTTTTGTTCCATGCATAGGGCCTAGCACACAGTAGGTGCTTAATAAGTATTTGGTAAATCACTGAAACCTTGTTTATTAGTGGTGTCATCCCACCAGTTCCCCGTCCCCGCCCCCGCCCCGCCCCGGCCCATGCCCAGCGCCCAACTCAGAGCTCGCAGCCAATGTTTGCTGAATGACTAATGAACCGAACACGCGGCCCGGCCTCTGCGGGGACACCTTCCAAGCGAAGGGCGGCACCACCCCCGTGCCTACGAGATCTCCATCCTCTGGGGACCCCTCCTACCCCAGGGCCACTTCCCAACACTGGACTTCTCCGCAGCTCC
The DNA here is from genome assembly GCA_024291935.2 of Okapia johnstoni. Classification (NCBI taxonomy): domain Eukaryota; kingdom Metazoa; phylum Chordata; class Mammalia; order Artiodactyla; family Giraffidae; genus Okapia; species Okapia johnstoni. Next base: position 36,667,832 of record CM044316.1, read on the forward strand.
CGCGAAAGCCCCTCCCTGCACTCGCCCCCCGAAGCCCCTCCCGACCTCTAGGGTTCCCCAACCCCGTCGGACCCCCGCCCCTCCCACCTCCTCCGCTCACGCTGGTCCCCGCCCCCACCTCCCTCCCTCGGGATCTCACACCACCCCTCCCAAGTCCTCCGCCCTCGAGACCGCCGCCTGCGCGGGTCCTCCAGGCCTCCCCTCTTTAGCCCCCTCGGCTTTAGACACCCCGCCTTGCCTGGACATGTGACCCCGCCCCGCCTCTTGCTCCGCGCAGGCGCAAACGCCCTGGTCCGCTCCTCCCACCCCACCCCCAGCGGTCGAGGGGCGGGGCGCGGGCTGGTGGAGGCGGCCACAGCTCCATGGGGCTCCTGGGGCTGCTGAGCCTGCTGCACTCGGCCTTCTTCGGGGACCAGGTAGGCCGCGGGGGTCCAAGTCTAGCAGGTGGGGTCTGGCCGTGGGCGCGGCTGTGGCGCGTAGAGCCGCAGCCGGGGATTCAGTGAGGACCGCGAGGACTGTGGTCGTGGCATCAGGAGGCGCCGGGGCACGCGCAGTGAATCTCCGCGGGTCTGGGGTCTTGCGCGATCGCTGTGGAGACCGTTGCCAGGGAAACCGCCTCAGGTCGTTCGCAGGGCTGGGAGCCCCTCCCCCGCGTCGCAGTCAACCTCCCCCCACTCCGGGTTTGCGCAAGCGCGGTCACGTCGTGCCCAGCCTAAAGCCTCCGAGAAAGACTCCCTCCAGAACCCTCCTCATTGAGCGGACCAGGAGACTGGAGGGAGAGGGAGGCTGCGGCGGGTGCGCGCTGTGCCGAAGCTCGCCAAGCACAGGTGGGTGGAGGGACGTGCCACGCCCTGCGCCTTTCCAGGCCTCAGTTTCTCCCTCTGGACGCCGAGCGTATGACTAACTTAGATGCTCGCCCACGCTGATGTTAATACTAGTGTCCATCCCACCAGGCCCGAGCGCTTTGCTACCTCTGACATCCGAATCCTGGGGCTATAACATCCCCCTCCTTAGGAGGAAACTGAGGCTGGGGGATGCAGCGGGGAGCCCCCAAGGTCATGCCTAGAGCTGGGCTGGAGCCTGAGCGCGGAGCGGATACGCGCGCACATGACACAGCCGGGAGGCTAGCGGGAGCTATCCACGGTGCTGACGGGCCGCACGCCCGGCCCCTCCACTCCCGGGAAACTGAGGCCCAGAACCGCGGTCAGGCGACCCATCCCGAGTCGGGATTCGGGGGCGCGGCCTGGCCCGGCCGGCTCCACCCTTCTCCCACCTCCAGTGGCATTTTCTCCTCACCTGTCAGGGCCCTGTTCAACCTGAGCCCATCACTGTGGTCTCATGACTATCTGGTGCCTTCCTGTTCCCATGCCCCCATCATCCAGCTCCGAGTCGGGGGCCGCTTCTGGTTCCGTCTCCAGCCCCTGACACAGCTGAGGCCTAGTGGGGAAGGGCAGAGAATCAAGAGGGCAGAGATGCTCGAGGTCAGGCTCCGAAGGCCCAAGAGTGAACCTGGTTGTGTGCCGGGCCAAGTGCTGGGGTGGGGGTGGGGAGAAGACAGCCCTGTACACTAGGGGGTGCAGGTGATAGCAGGGACAGAGACTAGGAGGGGACCCCCCGCTAGACCTGGGGACTGCTTCTCAGCACCTCCCAAGACTGAGCCTGGGGTTCTGGGAGCCCCTGAGGGTTACGAAGGCTCTTGTGGTTCTAGAATTTCCAGTGATGCCACATTCTGACCGTGCCTCAGAGATTTACAGGGTCAAGTCTTGGGTGATGTCAGGGACATGATGTTCCAGAGGCTTAGGGACAAGGGCATTTTGCCTTAGCGTCTCAGCCCTCAATACTTCGGCCACCTGATGCAAAGAGCTGACTCACTGGAAAAGAACTTGATGCTTTGGAAGTTTGAAGGCAAAAAGAAAAGGAGGAGGCAGAGCATGAGATGGTTGGATGGCATCACTGACTCAATGGATATGAGTTTGAACAAACTCCGGGAGAAAGTGAAGGACAGGGAAGTCTGGCGTGCTGCAGTCCATGGGGTCGCAAAGAGGCAGACATGACTTAGTAACTGAACAACAACAATGCAGTCCTCATATGCTCTAGCCTTCCAGGTCAAAGACACACCCAGGGTGGTGAGAAATGCCCAGGGAGGATCTAGTGGAACTCCTGCATGAATTTAGGCAACATGCTCCCTGCCCTGAGCCTCAGTTTTCCCCTGTGTATGGGGATAGGATTGGTCATTGGATCCTCCAAGTCCCTGCCAGCTCTAATGTTCCAGCTGAGGACAGTGCCATCTGAAACTGGGTGGGGGAGCTATGACTTCATCCCATGGGAGTGGGGGCAGTGATTCTCCAACCCACCTCCCAGTGAACAAAATGGGAAACTGAGGCCAGACAGAGACATGCCCAAGGAGTCAAGGTGGAGCTGAAGCCAAGGCCCTGGGCTCTGTCCTCTCCCCACCCCCACTCAGCCCCAGGACTCCTCCATGGGGACTGCCCCTGCTCTAAAGGCTTCATCACTTTCCTGGTCCAGCCCCACCACCCTCTGTCCTCTGTGGCCCCACCAGAAGCCTGTATGCCTTGAGTGAGCTCTGATCTTTCCTGGCTCCAGGCGTCAGACCTCCTGTTCCCTCAGCCTTCCTTGATCCCATGCCCAATTCTGATTCATCCTGAAGGGGCCCAGCACCCGTGTCCTCTTCTCAGTGCAGCCTTCCCAGCCTCTGGAAGGACTTCTGCCTGCTGCACCCCCTTCTGAGACCTGCAGGCTGGGGACAGCAATGTCCAGCTCTAGAGGTTCTGGGACACTCAAGGTCTTTGTCCTCTCAGGGCCCTCAGCATTGTCGTCCCAGGATGGGGCACACAGGGCCTCCTGCAACTCGCGCAACAGTAAACAACGTGGTCCTTCTGTCCTTGGCTGCCCCTCCTGTCCTGGTCTTCCTTGCACCAGCCCACCTTCCCATTTTAGAGAGAGAAATGGGAGGGTCTCCAGGTGAATGACGGTTTGCCCTGGCCCCCAGGAGTTGCAGGTCCTGAAGCTGTGTCTTGTGGCCCTAGTGCCTCCTTCATAGATTTGGGCACCAGGCAGCCTGAGCCGCAGCTACAGATTCGGATTCTGGGTGTTAAACCCTCAAGTGGCCTCCAGGGACTCATTGAGGATCTGATACAGCTGGGGATGGGTACTCTGGGGACCCCAGACCTACCCCTCCTCTGGCTTCCCTTATGCAAGGCTGAATTGAGGGTTCCACCTGGGACAGAGTCAGAGAGATTCAGAAAAAGCCAGGGACAGAGGGGTGTGGGGAGGGGCATGGAGTCACGGAGGTGCTGACGCACTCTGCCAAGGAAGCGGGGAGAATTGCAGGGTCCCAGGTGCTCCCCAGTGTGCCTGCCCATCCCCCAGCTCACCTCCCTATGCTAGTCAGGACCCTCCAGGTCCTCCAGCTGTGTCTCCAGCCATGGCCTGTCCTGACCCATCGGAACAAGGCCAGGCCGGATCCGTGAGGAAGGACTTGCTGCCCCACTGCCCCTGGGGCTGCCCTCCCTCCACCCTGAGATTCTGATGTAACACCCAGGACTGGATGCTTTACTCTCCGATTCTTCAGGTCCAGCCACTGCAGGTTCTAAGAGGCCATTTCACCCCAAAATGGAGTGGAGGACAAGAGGTCATGGTCATTGGGGCGCTCCCTTTCCTTAGGGGGGGTCACCCAGCCACATACACACCCCTCTAAACCCTAGCGAAGGCCCGACTCCCTGCAGCCAGAGGCCGTCCCCTCCCCGGGCCGCCATTGGCTGTTGCCATGGCACCAGCCCATCTTCCCGCGCCGCCATTGGCCGCCGCGCCTGCATCCATCCTGCATCCTCCCCCGCTCGCGGTCGTCTCGCCCAGCGCCGTGAGCTGCGGCGCCGCCTGGCGAGGCCCTGACCGGGCTTTGTCCGCCCCGGAGCCCCCTGGCAGACCCGCCGAAATCCCAGAGACCTGGAGCCTGTGCCCCTCGGCCGCCCCAGCCCTGGAGAACTGGGAGTTTGGGCGGGGCCGGCGTTGCTGCGCAGAGGGAGGAAGACCCAAGACCTCCGCACCGCACCGCAGCCAGCCCAACCCCAATGAAATAAAGTAAGCGGGCGCCTTCCTTGGGTGGAGGGCAGGGAGGGCAGCCTCCTCCTCGCCAGGGGTCTCCATCCTTTTCTCTCTGCCTTGCCTGTAAATACACAATGTGGAGACTCCATTTCTTCAGGGTGGAGCCAGAGGAGAAACTGTCCCAGGGAGCTGGGCGTTTGCGTCGCTGCAGCTGGTCCCATGCAAACACCCACTCACAGGTTTCAACACCCAGGCCTCCCAGAGTCTGCGGGCTGGCCAGTGTGCCTAGGGGGATGCTGCTGCGTCTCTCTGGGTGTCAGCTGAATCAGAGGAAATGCAGCCTCTCGCTGCTCATTCAGACAAACCCCCAGCCGTAGGTGCTTTCCTATTGGTGATAGAGATGTCTGATGCAGTCCCTCGAGGCAGCCTGGGATGAAGGGCAGGCAGGAGGGCTTCCAGGAGGAGGCTGCACTGTGAGGGATGGCAGGAGTCAGGAGAGTTCTGGGCAGGAGAACTGCATGTGTCAAGGCCTGGGGTGGAGAGAGAGAGAGCTGCCAGTGACAGTGACGTGGGGTCCCTGTGAAGGAGTCACAGCTTATGCTGAAGGCCCCAGGGAGCCCTGGAGGCATTGGTGCAGGGGAGAAATGGAGTCCAGCTTGTGATTTTCCAAGTTCCCTCTGACTGTATGTGAAAAGTGGATCGTGGGAGGCCAGGAAGGGGCTGGCGAGGCTGCCCTGAGAGGGTCCCCCTGGGGCAGAGCTTGAGGTGGGTGATGGGAGTGTGGGGTTAGAGACCCAGGTTGGAATGAGAGGGGGGAGCCCGGGGGGTGGCCCAGCTGCCAGTTTCAGTCTGATGGGGACACAGCAGTAACTGCTGGGTATGAGGGGAGTGAAAGGTGTGAAGTTCCACTGGACCATTCCAGAAGAGCCTGTGAGAGCAGCCTGGGGAGGGGGCTGCAGGCGGAGCCTGGGTTGGGAATGGGAGGGTTATGCCCGGGACTACTGCTCCCCCCTGGGTGAGCACTTGTGGTGGCCTCCACCAGGACACAGGGCCCCCGCTGGACCCCAGAGGTCTCACCGCAACTCCAATCCATCCTGATGCCCAGCTGGGGCCCCTGGCTGAGTCATAGGCAGGATCAGTACTGTGGTGGGAGGGGAGGCTGTGGTCTTCGGGCACGAGTCTCCCCCACCTGACACGCTGTCTGTCCTGTCTGCCTGTCACTTGTGATTTGCTCCATGACAGCCATCCCACCTGGCCCTCTAGTCTCCCACAAGACAGGCTTGGCAGACCGAGTTCTCCCCATTTGTCAGATGTGCAAACTGAGGCCTGCAGAGAGGGCAGGGCTGGTATACCTCCAGCACTGCCTGGACTTGTGAGCACTTGCAGGGCAGTGTCTGAGTTCCATGCATGCCTGGTGCATCCCTCTCCCGGCTCAGCTTCTCTCTCTGAGAACAGTCTAATGGTGGTTGATGAAATTCTAGGCTCAGGACTGTGACAAGGTGTCAGATGACAGGGCTAGGCATGCAGTAGATCCTCTGAGTGATTAGAAAGGACTGACTCCATGTCCTGCCTGGGGCCGAGCCCCCGCACCCCTACTCCAGGCTCAGCTGTGCCCTTGGGATCCCTAGGGTGAGTGGGGGGCTCCTCGGTGGGGGAGGAGAGAGAGAAGAATGAGTGAAAAGTGAATGAATGGGTGTGGCTAGGTGGTGGAGGGGAAGGGGAGGGGGCAGGTGCCCCCACCACCACCACCGCGGGCAGGGGTGGCTGACTGATTGACTTGGGGAGGGGGCTCCTAGGGAGGAGGTGGCGGAGGAGATGGGCTGCCATTGGTGTGCCTCAGACAAAGGCGGAGGGAGGGGGCATGGGCTGATGGGAAGGGAACAAAGAGGGAAGGGGGGCTGGTGGTGGGATCGCACCGTCAGGAGGGCTAAGACGAGGGAGGAGGCACTGGCCAGCTGGACAGACGGAGGAGGTTGGGCCGAGTGAGGAAGGACAGCCAGACACACAAAGAAGCAAGCGCCGGTGGCTATGTGCTGGGGATGGGGCTGGAGGCCCCGGGGGCCACAGGGGCTAACAGAGGGCTGACCAGAGGGGCACCGGGCCGAGCAGGTAGGTACTCTGGATCCAACCGTTGCTTGAATGGGTGTGGGGGCTGCAGGTGTCCAGGTTCCAGACCCCCAGGTGACCCTCGCAGTTCTGGGTCTGTCTGTCCAACTGTACAGTTGCCAGGGCTCCACCATCAGCTTGTCCACCACTTTCTTAGAACCTTCATGGCATTCTTATTGTCCATCATCTGGACCAGCTGGCAGTCTGTCCACCCAGCCTCTGGGTAGCTGTGCTCATTCAGGAGAGGGTCTTGGTTAATCATCTGTCTGTCTGTCTGTCTCTGGCTGTGTGTCTGTGAGCCTGGTGGCATTGGACTGGAGAGCCCACCTGCAAGTTTAAATTGTCAGGCTGGGGACTACCTCGGTGGTCCAGGGGTTGAGACATAGCCTTGAACGCAGAGGGTGTGGGTTCAATCCCCAGTTGGGGAACTAATGTCCCACGTGTCGTGGATGTGGCCAAAAATTAATAATAACAAAATTAAATTGTCAGGTCATCTGTCTATCTAGCTGGCTGGCTGTGTGTGTGTCCAGAAGCCCCCACAGTGAGGGCCAGCATCTGTCTGTGTGTCTTGTCTATTGGTCACTTAGGCTGTCTATCTGAAAACCTGTCCAATGGCTCTGTCCCTCTTTCTCCTGTTGTCCCTGCCTGCCTGTGTCTGTTACTCCATCTGCCAGGTGGTCTGTCCCCCAGACTCCCTGAGCCAGCACCATCCTGCCTGCAACATCCAGCCACCCTGCCTGAGACTCACCCAGGGCTGGGCGGAAGGACCAGAACCTAGGTCAGGGGCTGCCCCCTCCCCAGACCCTTGGATGATCCCTCTCTCCCATGGCCCCAGGCACTGCAGGAGCTGAAGATGACGAGCTCCGTGGCACCCTATGAGCAGCTGGTGCGGCAGGTGGAGGCCTTGAAGGCCGAGAACAGTCACCTGAGGCAGGAGCTTCGGGATAATTCAAGCCACCTGTCCAAGCTGGAGACCGAGACATCGGGAATGAAGGTGTGAGGGGAGGCGAGGCGAGGCAGAGGACACAGCTTGCGGCACAGGGACAAACACAAGGGATGGGTGGGCAGGACGAGGCATCTAACAGATGGCCAGACCCGGAGCTCCCAGGCATCACCGACCACTGTCTTTCCTGCCTCCATCTTCAGGCGGTCCTGCAGCACTTACAGGGCAAGCTGGAGCAGGAGGCCCGTGTGTTGGTGTCCTCCGGGCAGACTGAGGTGCTGGAACAGCTGAAAGGTGAGGCACTGACCTGGGACTTCCTCTGCATACTATGGGAAGGGGAGGCAGGGAGAGGTGCTTATCTTTACCTCTCTCTCCGTGCCCACCCAGCCCTGCAGATGGACATCACCAGCCTGTATAACCTCAAGTTCCAGCCCCCAGCTCTGGCCCCCGAACCCACTGCCCGGACCCCTGAGGGAAGCCCAGTGCACAGCTCTGGGCCCTCCAAGGAGAGCTTTGGGGAGCTGAGCCGGGCCACCATTCGGCTCCTAGAGGAACTGGACCGGGAACGGTGAGATGGGGGGGATCTCCACCCACCTTGTGAGCCCTCCTGCTCCCACCCCACCCCACCCCAGGTGGCACATCAGCCCCTTTCCCTGGCCCAACTGACCTCAACTGGAGGACAAAGAGGAGGGGGGTGTTCCTGCTGAGGGGAAGACTCCTGGGAGACGTCCCCAGGGGTCCCGGACACACAAGCATTGCCAGGGACAGGGCTGTGTCCGGTGCCAGGGCTCAGAGTCAGGCCTGGAGCCAGGGGGACTCAAGGCAGTCTTTGTGGAGAAAGGGCTGCTGCCCAAGAAACCTCGGCCTGAGGCCAGAAAGAGGCAAGGTCTGGGTGCCTAGCTCAGCTGGGTTGTGTAGGGTCAGGTAGAACAGCTCTGGAGCAGGCTGGAGTTAACTCTATGCTTTGCTGTCTGACCTCAAGCAGGAACCCTAGCCCCTGCCAGCCTCAGACTTCTGCCCTGTAGAATGGGAATAACAGTGTCTCCACACAAGGCATGAAGAAATCTGAGCCTCAAGTTTACCCTGTGTAGGCTAGAAGGCGATTATCCAGTATTGGAGAGGTGTTAACCTCCTCAGAGACTTTCTCTGAGGATCACAGTTTACAAATGAGTTGCCTTTTTTACTTTCAATTAATTTCTGCACTCCATCCCCACCCCAGTCCCGGGAGTGCTATGGGCGCTGAGACTTTGCCACACTGCCTTTTAAACATGGCACCCAAGAAGTGATCATTAAAATCAGGGTACATACGCACATACGCCTCGGCTCCCGCCCTGTGAGCCCGCGCTCACCGACCTGCCCTCCCCCAGGTGTTTCCTGTTGAATGAGATTGAGAAGGAGGAAAAGGAGAAGCTCTGGTATTACTCGCAGTTGCAAGGCCTATCTAAGCGCTTGGATGAACTCCCGCACGTGGAGACGGTGAGCTCCCTGGGCTGCCCTGGGGTCGACAAGGCCCCGCCTATGGCGGGGGGCGTGGAGAGGAGGTGGAGGCCCCTCCCCCTCCCGGGAGCCCCCTCACCGGGGCCTGTCCGACCCTCCCAGCAGTTCTCGATGCAGATGGATCTGATCCGGCAGCAGCTGGAATTCGAGGCCCAGCACATCCGCTCGCTGATGGAGGAGCGCTTCGGCACCTCGGACGAGATGGTGCAGCGGGCGCAGGTACGGCGCGGGCGGGGCAGTGCACCAGTGGGCGAATCAGAGCGCAGGTCTTGTGGGAGGAGTCTGGGTTAGTGGGCGGGGTTATATACCTGCGGGCGAATCAGAGAGCAGAGGTTCCTGTGGGTGGGGCCTGACGCAGGTGGCAGAGCCACAGCTAGAGCCAGAAGGGGCTTAGGCCGGACCCAGCACAGAGGGCCGAGTCCTCGGGCGATGGGTACGGGGCCGACAGTGCGAGGAACCGAGTCTGAACAAGAAATTGGGCGTTGCTAGTCAAATGGCGGGACCAAGTCAGAAAGTTGAGAGTGTCTGGAGGGCAGCCAGGGGTCTAAGTTTTGGGCGGGTCCAGAGTCCGGGGTTAAGGGTTGGACCTTGGGTGGGTCAAGAAGTGAGTGGAGTCAAGTAACTGGGTGGGATTTAGAGTGGGAGGGCCACATCAAGGAAGAAGCCCAGGGTCAGAGCTCAGGGTGGGGTTTTGACAGTGGGTGAGGCCGATTTGAGCTGAGGGAGGGGCCTATTGGGACGTGGGCTGAGTCGGGACGGGTCAGGATTTCCACAGTGTGCATTTTCTCCCACTCAGATACGTGCTTCCCGCCTGGAGCAGATCGACAAGGAACTGCTGTCCGCGCAGGACCGGGTGCAGCAGACCGAGCCCCAGGTACCAGGGGAGCGGAGCTAGGCCCTAGTGGGTGATGACAGCCAAGGCAGTAAGGGGACCCCCAGGGCCCTGCCCCCACTACGTTGTCGTGGCAGCCTGAGAGCTTTGTATGGTGCCCCTGGGCGGAAACCACAGGCCTGGCGCTCTCCCACAGGCCTTGCTGGCAGTGAAGTCGATGCCCATGGATGAGGACGCCGAGAATGAGGTCCCCACACACCCTGAGGATGGTGCCCCTCAGCCGGGCAATAGTAAGGTGAGGGGAGTCCAGGTCGAGGGATGCTCACAGGCCGGGTGGAGGGATGGCGGCAGCTTGGTTGGGATACATAGTGAAGTGGGTCCTTCACCCCTACTGCATTTGAAGGCCCTTCCTCCCCAGGCCGCTATAAAGCTTATCCAGGTGTGGGAGGGTCGCCCTGAGTTGGAGTGCTTGGTGAGGCTGGGTTGTGGTCTGGAGCCTGGCGTGGGTGTGGCTACCTGTCCTGTATGTTTGGAGGGCATGCTAGACTTAGGAGTACCCGTGATACCAGTGGGGTGGGCCTTTGGCCCTCACGGACTGGGGGCATCTCTGCAGTAGGGTGTATGTGTGTGTTGTTCTCTGGGAGGATGCAGGGTGAGGGTCTTAGGGTGGGCGAGGGCTAACATGATGGGACTTCCTTGTTTAGGGGGAGTCACCAGAGGCTGGGGGGCTGTCCTTGGCTGGGGAGTGCAGGCTCCCCACCCTGACATCTCCTGCCTCTCGCAGGTGGAGGTGGTCTTCTGGCTCCTGTCCATGCTGGCGACGCGGGACCAGGAGGACACGGCGCGGACGCTGCTCGCCATGTCCAGCTCACCCGAAAGCTGCGTGGCCATGCGCCGCTCAGGCTGTCTGCCGCTGCTGCTGCAGATCCTGCACGGCACCGAGGCCGGGGCTGGGGGTCGCCACGGGACCCCCGGGGCTCCGGGCGCCAAGGACGCGCGCATGCGCGCCAACGCAGCACTGCACAATATCGTCTTCTCTCAGCCTGACCAGGGGCTGGCACGCAAGGAGATGCGCGTGTTACACGTGCTGGAGCAGATCCGCGCCTACTGCGAGACCTGCTGGGACTGGCTGCAGGCCCAGGGTGGCGGGCCCGACGGCGGCGGCGCAGGTGCTGGTGAGTGCGTATCCTGGGCTCCCTGGGGGGCAGGGCAGCACTCCAGGGGCCTCTGGCTTCTCCCGGGCACCTGCTTTGTGCCTGGCGCTGGCTGAGGTCTCATGGGAACCTGTGAAGATAGACTGGCGATGGGACAGCCATGAACAACCCAGGCCGTGGGGTAGATGTTCAAGAAACCATGGATTGTAGGCAACCCTCCAAACGTGAGTGCGGAGTTTGAGATTCCTAGCTTTTGCGGCTGATTCCAAAGTTAATATCCGATGCTGAGCACCAGGCTGGCTGAGGCAGGTCGCTCCTTGTTCACTTTAGAGGTTCTGTAAAAGAGGCCCCTCTGCTCCGGGAGTGACTCCCACAAGCCCAGCACACAGCACTTTGAAAAACTCTGGGGTTTTGGCAGGCCTGCAAAGTGCAGACCGCAGGGAGGTGTGGGGACCCACCAGGTCACATCTCCGGGAGTGGGAGGGCTCTGACCATGGTCCTCGTGCCCACAGTGCCGGTGCCCATCGAGCCGCAGATCTGTCAGGCCACCTGTGCCGTGATGAAGCTGTCCTTCGACGAGGAATACCGCCGCGCCATGAATGAGCTGGGTGAGTGTCCCTCATCAACCCCCGCCCCCGATGGGGTCCGAGGTCTCCGGGCCTCCTCCAGTGCAGGGCAGGCTCTGAGCCCTAGTGGTCCTGGGACTCAGACAACGGGGGTAGGGCTGGGAAAGTCAGGAGCCGAGGTGAATCGAAGCTACCAGTGGTCAGGGCTGGGCGACCCTGTGAAATTTTAGGTTTGGGAATATTACATCTTTTTCTTAACGAAGGTCAGTTGAAATGTTGGAAACGGAAATACCAAGGGCGCAAATTACATTCATCTGCTCCGTTTTACTCTAACTAATACAAAATGAGGCACTACTTCTCACCTGGCAGGTGGTCCGAGCACTCAGAAGTTCCCTAAGGTCTCACATGGTCCGACAACGAGGGGTGAGGGGCGGGGGAGCAGCCGGGCGCAGCCTTTTGGGGGTGGGGCGGGGGACATCTGGAGCAGTGGCCGCTTTACAAGAGGGCACAACTCTTGAGGCTTTCCTCTCTTGGCTATTCCACGGACCCCTGGGGGTTACCAAGTCCCCTTCAGGAGGCCTGAAAGGTCACTTATGTTGATGAAGTTAAGATATGATTTGCCTTTTCCCCTCTCGTGGGCATGATGCGTTCAGTGGGGTTTAACAGGCACTGCTACTCTGAGGACCCCTGGGCTGTGCGTTCTGGGGTTATAAGATTTCCCCATTTTAATTTATAGTATGGTAAATATTTGTTATTGGAGTATAGTTGATTTATAATGTGTTGGTTTTAGGTGTAAATTGATTCAGTTATATATATATTCTTTTTTTTTTCTTTTCCATTATGGCTTATCGCGAGATATTGAATATAGTTCTCTGTGCCAGAGTAGGACCTTGTTATGTATCCATCCTGCACATAATAGCTTACATCTGCTAACCCCAGCCTCCCACTCCATCCTTCCCCATTGGCAACCACAAGTCTGTTCTCTGTGTCTGTGGGTCTGTTTAGTAGATAGGTTCATTTGTGTCATATTTTAGATTCCACATTAAGTAACATCATATGGCTTTTGTCTTTGTCTTTCACAGAAAATCTCTAGTTGCATCCATGTTGCTGCAAATGGCAATATTTTGTTCTTTTTTGTGGCTGAGTAATATTCCACTATATATATATATATATATATATATATATATATATATATATATATATATATATATAGGTTCCTGGGAGTGGATTTTTAAGAAGCAAAAAGGCTTTGGATAACCCCCTCAACTTTGAATTATGTATCTCAACATTTTTTTCAAATTGTAGCAAATTATATATAACATAAAATTTACTGTTTTAACCATTTTTTAAAAATTCATTTTTAATTGAAGGATAATTGCTTTAAAATACTGTTGGTTTCTGCCATATACTGCCATGTATGAATCAGTCATAGGTGTGTGTGTGTGTGTGTGTATATATATATATATATATATAATGTCCCCTCCCTCTTGAACCTCCCTCCCACCTCCCACCGTTTTAACCATTTTAAATCATATTTTCTCAAACTGAAACTCTGTCCCCATTAACCACTAACCACTCACTCCCTCTCCCCCAGCGCTAGCTCCTGGCAACGAAGAACCCACCCGGTGTGTGTGTGGATCGGCCTATTCTGGCTGTTTCCCATCAGTGGGATCACATCCTGTGTGTCCTTCTGTGTCTGCTTCTCTCACTCAGCATCATGTTCTCAGGGTCCATCCAGTTGTAGCGAGTGTCAGGGCTTCTCTCCTTTTCAGGGCTGAGGGATGCTCCCGGGTGTGGAGGGACCGCATCGTGTGTACCCATCATCTGGTGACGGGCACTTGGGTTTTGTCCATCTTCTGGGTGTTGTGACTCATGCTGCTGTGCACACATATATATACACAGGGTCACTTTGGAAGCTTGTGGGTTTGTGTTGCCGAGCCGCTTCCCCAGGGTGGCCCCCATTGGTGTGCTCATGAGCAAAAGCGCTTCACAGCCCTGAGAAGGATCCCGTTGCTGAGCAAGGGGAAGGGCCATGTGTGTCTGGGTTCCTGCACCTTTTGACCATCACATTCATGAGAACCCCATGTCCTAGTGAACAGAGGATTGTGTGTGTAGGCCATCAGCAATGGCTCTTGAGCTTATGCCATCTGGTCTATCCTGGGGATGTGGCAGGGCACAGCCTCCCACCCTGCCCTCTGTGGTTTGCCGTCTAATGGTTTTGAGGCTTCTTGTTTGGGAAGTTGGGGGCTTCCCTGAGGAAGTGACTCTTGAACAGAAGGGGACCCAGGAAACTGGGTGGACAGTGGGGAAGAGCACCCAGGCAGAGGGAATAGCACATGCAAAGGCTCTGCAGTTGGACCAAGTGTGACTGGAGGCTGAGGGTGGAAAGGAGGCAGGCGTGGAGGCACAGGGCACCAGGGGGAAGGGCCAGCCTGCCAGCAGGCTGTCTGTCTGGAGGTGTCCTCAGAGTCGGGCTTCAAACGTAGGCTTGAGGAAAGCAGATTGGGGGTGGGACAGAAGGGAGGGTGTATAGCAGAGTGACCTGTGAGGCGGGATGGCTGGGGGCACCCGACCACACTTGCGCTGCCGGGTCCCCCCCACAGGTGGGCTGCAGGCAGTGGCGGAGTTACTACAGGTTGACCATGAGATGCACCAGATGACCCGGGACCCTCTCAACCTGGCCCTGCGCCGATACGCTGGCATGACCCTCACCAATCTCACCTTCGGGGATGTCGCCAACAAGGTGCCTCAGTGGGCGGGTCAGCCTCACCCAGCCCGGAGCAGCACTGAGCTGTGGGACAGGCAGGGAGACTGAGGCCCAGCTTCTCCCTCGACCAGGCCACTGTCCTCTTGGCCACTCTGCCCTGTGGACTGGGGGGCCTCTGGGTTGTGGATGGGGGGCTGGGGCGGGGAGGCTAGTGTTTGCACCTGCCTGAGCCTCAGGCTCATCTAAGCAATGAAGTGACTGCTCCCCTCCCTCCATGGTGGTGAAGATGGGGGTGGGTTCAAGCTCCAGCACATTGCAAGTGCTTGGTTAACACTCACCCCACCTGCCCCCCCTGCACATGGCATGACTTCCCTGTGCCCCCCACAGGCTGCACTGTGTGCCCGCCAGGGCTGCATGGAGGCCATTGTGGCCCAGCTGGCATCCGAGAGTGAGGAGCTGCACCAGGTACCAGGAGGCTGTGGGAACACTGAGGAGGGGCAGGTGGAGGGCATCCCCTGGGCTTTGCCATGTGCCAGCTGCTACAGGCCTTAAGGATGGGAGCCTGGCCCAGGCCCACCCTGCCTGCCTGCCCTGCCCTGCCCCCAGGTCGTGTCCAGCATCCTGCGCAACCTGTCCTGGAGGGCCGACATCAACAGCAAGAAGGTGCTGAGGGAGGTGGGCAGCATGACTGCCCTGATGCAGTGTGTCCTGCGAGCCACCAAGGTGGGCATTGGGTGGGGCGGCTGAGGGGCAGGGCATCCAGGGCTGTCAGGAGGCACTGGCTGCAGGTGGTGAGTTCTCCACCTAGGGGGAAACCAAGTCAGACAACCCACTGCTTGACAATGGGCCCACGCCTGGGGCTTCCAACATTGCAGCTCAGAGAACCTGTCACAGCTGATTCTATTACTTGTTAATTATATTTGAAAACGCATCTGGGTACCTCATATGGGTGCCTCCGGGGAGAGGGCCTGATGTATGGGATGCGTCATTCCTCCCCAACATTGCTGACCCCCTGTCGCTTCTGCCCCGCACCCAGGAGTCCACCCTGAAGAGTGTGCTTAGCGCCCTGTGGAACCTCTCGGCACACAGCACGGAGAACAAGGCGGCCATCTGCCAGGTGGATGGTGCACTGGGTTTCCTGGTGAGCACACTGACCTACAAGTGCCAGAGCAACTCGCTAGCCATCATCGAGAGCGGTGGTGGCATCCTGCGCAACGTGTCCAGCCTCATCGCCACCCGTGAGGACTACAGGTCAGCTGGAGGGGGGGGGAACCCCCACTGGAGGGGCAAAGGAGGTGTGGGTGGAAGGAAGGAGGTGTGGGGCAGCACTGGGGCAGGGCTTGGGGAAAGAAGTGGGGGGAAAGGGAGGGGGGTGCTAGGGGGTGGAGGAAGGAGGTGTAAGGGGCACTGGAGCAGGGCTGGGGGTAAAGAGGTGGGGGGAGGGAGTGGAGGCACTGGGGTAGGGCTGGCAGCTCCCCTTCTGCAGTAAACTCCCAGGGGAGCCTTGCCTTCTCCTGCCAATGCGTCATCCAGATGACCCCCTAGGTGCTGTTTTTAGTACAAATATATCCCCAATACTGCATGGGATATACTTGTACTACATTTTAAACTAGCTTTGTAGAAATAAACATAATATTCAAGTAATATTAATCATACTTGTTCTTTATGAAAATGTTATTCACTATGTAATAAGTAACTTACCAGGTAGCATTAACAATAAGCAATACTTCAATATGTAAAAAGACATAACTTTTAAAAGTATATCCCAAACTCTGCATGTGATATACTTGTATTAAATTTTAAATTAACTCAGTAAAAATATACATAATTTTCTAAATAACATTAATAAAACTTGCTCTTTATTAAAATACTCATTAAGTAAAACAATACCTATTCTTCATTAACATTTATTTCCTACTATGTAACATATTGCATACCTATACTGAATTTTAAATGAATTTATTAAAATAAAAATGCATCATTTTCTAAATAGTAATAAAAACTTGTTCTTTATTAAAATCAATTAATATTACTAATAAGTAATGCTTCTGAAGTATGAAAGTACATAACTTTTAAAAAGTATACGTCTCAGTATATCCCAAATATTGCATGGGATATACCTGTGCTGAAGATTTTATCAGTTAAAACATTAAGAAACAATACTTAGATTTCTGTTTCCTTTTAATACTATCTTGGTGTGTGTGTGCTTAGTCAGTTGTGTCTGACTCTCTGGGACCCCACGGACAGAGGATCCTGGTGGGCTACAGTCCACGAGCTCCTCTGTCCATGGGATTTCCCAGGCAAGAATACTGGAGTGCATTGCCATTTCCTTGTCCAGGGTCCCAATCCAGAGGTTGAATCCACCTCTCCCATATTGGCAGGTGGATTCTTTACCACTAGCACCACCTGGGAAAGCCCCAATACTATTTTCAGTATATCCCAAATATTACATGGGGTAAGTAAGTGTTAGTCACTCAGTTGTGTCCGACTCTTTGCAACCCCATGGAGTACAGACCTCCAGGCTCCTCTGTCCATGGAGTTTTCCAGGCAAGAATACTGGAATGGGTTGCCATTCACTTCTCCAATTACATGGGATATACCTGTGCTAACGATCTTACCCCAGTAGAGAATTCCCTGGCGTGCAGTGGTTAGGACTTGCTTTCAATACCGAGGGCCCGGGTTCAGTCATCCCTGGTGGGGGAAATAAGATCTCACAAGTCATGGAGTGGACAGGAAAAAAAAAGTCTTATCAAGCAAAATAAAACATTTTATCTACTACTAATGCTAATAATAAATAGTATCTTTAGAAACAAACAGAAATCTTTAGTATAGGTATATAATGAGATATACTACACACTACTATATGTAAAATAACAAGGACCTACTGTATAGCACAGCGATTTCTACTCAATCTAGTAACATAGATGCGAAAAGAATCCAAGAATGTATAAAGGTATAACAGAACCACTTTGCTGTACGTCTAAAACTAACAACATTGTAAGTCAACTATACTCCATTATTGAATAAAAATTTTTTAAAATGAATTAACTAAATTTCATTTTAAATGAGTACTATTAATGAATGAATAGTACTGTTTAATAGTTTGATATTAATAAAAGCTTTGGCACAAGTACATCCCATCCAGTGTTTGAGATACACTTACACTAAGAATTTAACCCTGTTTTTGAAATTCAAAGTTACCTGGGCATCTTCTGTTTGAATTTGCCCCATCCTGCAGCGGAGGGTGCAGAGGATGGTGGGCAGTGTCCAGGCTGGGCGGGGCCTGACGCGCTCCGCCCCGCCTCCCGCAGGCAGGTGCTGCGCGACCACAATTGCCTGCAGACGCTGCTGCAGCACCTGACGTCGCACAGCCTGACCATAGTGAGCAACGCGTGCGGCACGCTCTGGAACCTGTCGGCCCGCAGCCCCCGCGACCAGGAGCTGCTATGGGACCTGGGCGCCGTGGGCATGCTGCGGAACCTGGTGCACTCCAAGCACAAGATGATCGCCATGGGCAGCGCCGCCGCGCTGCGCAACCTGCTGGCTCACCGGCCGGCCAAGTACCAGCCGGCGGCCACCGCGGTCTCCCCGGGCTCCTGCGCGCCCAGCTTGTACGTGCGCAAGCAGCGCGCGCTAGAAGCCGAGCTGGACACACGGCACCTGGCGCAGGCGCTTGACCACCTGGAGAAGCAGGGCCTGCCGGAGGCCGAGGCCGCCTCCAAGAAGCCCCTCCCGCCCCTGCGCCACCTGGACGGCCTGGCCCAGGACTACGCCTCTGACTCGGGCTGCTTTGACGACGACGATGCGCCCTCCCTGGCCGCTGCCGCCACTGCCGCAGAGCCTGCCAGCCCCGCAGTGCTCTCCCTCTTCCTGGGCAGCCCCTTCCTGCAGGGCCAGGCGCTGGCCCGAGCCCCGCCCACCCGCCGAGGAGGCCTGGAGGTGGAGAAGGAGGCTGGTGGGGAGGCAGCCGTGGCAGCTAGGGCCAAGGCCAAGCTGGCGCTGGCGGTGGCTCGCATCGACAGGCTGGTGGAGGACATCTCGGCCCTGCACACCTCGTCTGAGGACAGCTTCAGCCTCAGCTCCGGGGACCCTGGGCAGGAGGCCCCGCGAGAAGGCCGTGCCCAATCCTGCTCACCTTGCAGGGGGTCTGAGGGGCGGCGGCGGGAAGCGGGCGGCAGCCGGGCTCACCCACTGCTACGGCTCAAGGCAGCCCACGCCAGCCTTTCCAATGACAGTCTGAACAGCGGTAGCACCAGTGATGGGCACTGTCCTCGTGAGCACTCGCAGCCCTGCTCACTGGCTGCTCTGGCCGAGCACCGAGAGGGGCCCCCGCGTGGCCAGGCGCGGCCCAGCCGGCTTGACCTCAACCTGCCCGGCAGCCAGGCTGAGCCTGAGGCCCGGGATGCCAAGGCCACAGACGCCCACGTGCGTACCATCAAGCTGTCCCCCACCTACCAGCACGTGCCACTGCTGGAGGGCACCACCAGGGCAGGTGTGGGGTCCCTGGCCCCTGGGGCCCGGAAACAGGCCTGGCTGTCCACAGAGGGCCTGAGCAGTGTGCCTGAGAAGCTAGTGATCGAGAAGGCACCCCTCTGCCTGTCCCGCTGCAGCTCTCTGTCCTCGCTGTCCTCAGCTGGCCGCCCGGGGCCAAGCGAGGCTGGGGACCTAGACGAGAGCGACTCGTCCCTGGAGGGGCTGGAGGAGGCTGGCCCTGGTAAGGCAGAGCTGGATGGGGCCTGGAGGGGCCCGGGGGCCGCCTCCCTGCCCATGGCCATCCCGGCGCCCCAGAGGGGTCGGGGCCTGGGGGTGGAGGATGCCACGCCATCCAGCTCCTCTGAGAACTGCGTGCAGGAGACACCGCTAGTGCTGAGCCGCTGCAGCTCAGTCAGTTCGCTGGGCAGCTTCGAGAGCCCGTCTATCGCCAGCTCCATCCCCAGTGACCCGTGCAGCGGGCTGGGCAGCGGCACGGTCAGCCCCAGTGAGCTGCCTGATAGCCCCGGGCAAACCATGCCGCCGAGCCGCAGCAAGACACCGCCGCTGGCCCCCGCACCACCGGGTGAGCGGGAGGCCACCCAGTTCAGCCTGCAGTGGGAGAGTTATGTGAAGCGCTTCCTGGACATCGCCGACTGCCGGGAGCGCTGCCAGCTGCCCTCCGAGCTGGACGCAGGCAGCGTGCGTTTCACCGTGGAGAAGCCCGACGAGAACTTCTCATGTGCCTCCAGCCTCAGCGCATTGGCCCTGCATGAGCTCTATGTGCAGAAGGATGTGGAGCTGCGGCTGCTGCCCCCTGCCTGCCCAGAGCGAGACAGCGGGGGAGGCGGAGGCCTGGGGCACCGCCGATGCGACGAGGCCAATGGCTGTCTGAAAGGGCCGGTGTCCACTGACCAGGAGCTGGAGCTGCTGCGCGAGTGCCTCGGTGGGGCTGTGCCTGCCCGGCTCCGCAAGGTGGCCTCGGCACTGGTGCCTGGCCGCCACGCGCTGTCCGTGCCCGTCTACATGCTGGTGCCTGCCCCGGCCCGTGAGGATGACTCCTGCACTGACTCGGCCGAGGGCACTCCAGTCAATTTCTCCAGCGCCGCCTCCCTCAGTGATGAGACCCTGCAGGGACCCCTCAAGGATGGCGGGCGTTTGGATGGGCAGAAGCCTGCGGGTTGTGCTGCCCCCACCAGGCAGCCTGCTGGGCAGCGGCACAGGGTGGGGGGCATGGGCTGGAGCACAGAGCAGCCCCGGGGGGCTGGCAGGAGCCGGGCAGGGCTGGAGCTGCCCCTCCGCCGGCCCTCGAGCGCCTGCAGGGACACTGACAGCTCCCGCCCAGGCCGGGAGCATGGGGACCGGGCTCTGCAGTCTCTGTGCCTCACAACGCCCACCGAGGAGGCTGTGTACTGTTTCTATGGCAATGACTCGGATGAGGAGCCGGCCACAGCGATGGCAGCAGCACCCCCACACCGGGCATCCGCGATCCCCCGGGCGGTGAAGAGGGAGCGCCCGGCTGGTGCCAGGAAGGAGGTACAGGCTGTGCCCAAGGCTGCACCCAAGGTGGCACCGCCCACCCGGGCCCAGCCCAGCCTCATTGCAGATGAGACACCACCGTGCTACTCCCTGAGCTCCTCCGCCAGCTCCCTCAGTGAACCTGAGCCCTCCGAGTGCGTGGCCAGCCGGCCCCGGGTCCACAAGCCAGGGCTCACCAAGGACCTGGGCCCCGGGGGCAGGCAGGATGGCTCCCCCAGCCCGCGGGCAGAGGCAGAGCTGCTCCGACGCTGGATCGGCTCAGCCTTGCCCAGGCGCCAGCCCCAGGTGTCCGGCCCAAGGCGCCGCCCACCCCGACAGGCCCAGCCAAAGGAGCGTGCAGCAGAGGGGCCCCGGGAGCGCGGTGAGGAGGCGGCCAGCTCAGACCATGCCTCAGACCTGGACAGCATCGAGTGGCGTGCCATCCAGGAGGGCGCCAACTCTGTTGCCACATGGCTGCACCAGGCCGCAGCGGCAGCTGCCCGCGAGGCCTCCTCAGAGTCCGATTCCGTTCTATCTTTTGCAACAGGGCAGTCGGTGGGTTCCACCCTGCAGCCAACCCTGCATAGGAAGGGGCATCGGCCAAGGGCAGAGGGCCAGGCAGGTGGTGCCCTGCGGCCAGAGAAACCGGAAGGCGCCCTCACCCAGCGCAGCAGTGGGCCAGAGAAGCCGCGTGGCACTCAGAAGGCCCCGAATGCGGTGCCAGCAGTGCTCCGGGGACATACAGTGATCTACATGCCCAGCCCGGCCACCCGGGCACAGCCCAGAGGTGCCCCTGGTTCCCGCATTGTGGCAAGAAAGATGGGAGCCCCCAGCCCCGTGCTGCCGGCAGCCCCCACCAAAGCCCCCAGCCCAGGGCAGCAGCGGTCTAGGAGCCTGCACCGGCCTGGCAAGATCTCAGAGCTGGCGACACTCAGCCCCCCGCAGAGAAGTGCCACACCACCAGCCCGCCTTGCCAAGACCCCGTCGTCAAGTTCCTCTCAGACCTCACCGGCCTCCCAGCCTCTGCCCAGGAGGTCACCCCCTGCTGCCCAGCCTTCAGGGCCCCTACCAGGCCCCAAAGCCTCCCCAGTGCCCAAGACTCCAGCGAGGGCCCTACTGGCCAAGCAGCACAAGACGCAGAAGTCGCCCGTGAGGATCCCCTTCATGCAGAGGCCCGCCAGGCGGGGGCCGCCGCCCTTGGCTAGGGCAGCCCCGGAGCCAGGCCCTAGGGGCCGGATGGGCGCAGAAGGGGGCCCTGCAGCCAGAGGGGGCCGCCTGGGCCTGGTGCGCGTGGCCTCCGCCCGCTCCAGCGGCAGCGAATCCTCCGATCGCTCGGGTTTCCGGCGGCAGCTGACCTTTATCAAGGAGTCGCCGGGCCTGCTGCGCCGCCGACGCTCGGAACTGTCCGCCCCCGAGGCCACCAACCCGACCACCCAGGCTGCCTCGCCCTGCCGCGGCCGGCCCGCACTACCCGCTGTCTTCCTCTGCTCCTCGCGCTGTGATGAGCTGCGAGCAGGCTCCCGGCAGGCCCCGGCCCCTCAGCGGGCCCCCGCGGCCCGGCCCCGCCCCAGCGAGCGGCAGCCCCGGCGCACCAGCTCCGAGAGCCCGTCCCGCTTGCCCGTCCGCACGCCGGCCGCCGGGCCCGAGACGGTCAAGCGCTACGCCTCCCTGCCCCACATCAGCGTGGGCCGCAGACCCGATGCCGCCAGCCCCGAACCTGCGGCGGACGCCACCCGCCGCAGCAGCGCAGGGGAGGCCGGGCCGCTGCCCAGGGTGGCCGCGCCGGGCACCACGTGGCGCCGCATCCGGGACGAGGACGTCCCGCACATCCTGCGGAGCACGCTGCCCGCCCGCGCCCTGCCGCTGCTGGGCTCCCCGCCGGAGGACGGCCCGGCCGGCCCGCCACAGCGCAAGACTAGCGACGCCGTGGTCCAGACTGAGGACTTCGCGGCCGCGAAGATCAACTCCAGCACGTCCCCAAGCATGGAGAGCAGGGCGCCCCCCCAGGCCACGGCCGGCGGCCCCACCTCCCTTCTTGGCAGCGACGTGGACGGGCCCCCCGCCAAAGGGCCCGCCCCCACCCCCTTCGTCCCCGCCAGCCGGCACGGCTCCCCCAGCCGCTCCGCCCGCGTCCCCCCCTTCAACTACGTGCCCAGCCCCATGGTGGCGGCCACCGCTGACTCTGCCGTGGAGAAGGCCCCCACCCCCGTCCCCACCAGCCTCCTGGAATAGTGGCCAGGACTGGACTTCCAGAACATCCTCTCCTGGCCCAGGGCCGTCAGGCTGCCCCGAGGGTGGTCCAGGACCCGCCTGCCACCCCCCCTGGGCCCCGCCCTCCGAGCCTCACCCCTGCCCACACGGGCCTCGCACTCACGCGTAGACGCTTGCTTTTGAGCCGAGGAGGATTCGGGAGTCAAGTGAGCTGCGGGCTGGAGCGCGCGTCACCGCAAGGGGGCGCCCACGAGGCCCCGGCGCCCACGCGGAGACCACCCTCCTGGCTGGGGCCGTCCTCAGCGGTGCCCTTCTGGGTTCCTGGCCCTGCCGGGCCCGGCGTTAGCACCACACTTGCTTCCCCCCCTTCTGGGGAACGCAGGGGCGGGGGTGACAGTGCCCGCCGAAGTGGGGACGGGGCTGGGAGGATGGCTGCAGCAGGAGCCTGCCAGCCCGGGGCGACGGCGGCTGCTGCGCGTGCGCAGGAGAAAGCCTGTAATTACAGGCAGGGCTGGATAATTGGTTAACTACAGCTTAGCGGGTTTATTAGCCGTTTTGGCCTCAGCTGGGGGCGTGCGGGATGGGCGTGTCTGCGCCCGACAGAAAGGCCGCCCCAACCCCAGACGGAGACGCGCGGGGAGCCTGGAGCACCCCGAAACTGGTCGGGGGCGTTGGGGACACAGGACGACCCCGCAGCCCTCGTTAAGGAACCAGGAGAAGCAGGCGTGCCGGGAGGGCCGTGGCTGAGGAGAGCGAGAAACGGAGGGGAGGCCGGGGCCTAGCCACCGCCCAGTAGCCACGCCTGGACCACGGGACCTGGACCGCCCTCTGGGGGAAGTGGTCCCCGAGGGCGCCTGCCTGGTCCCAGGCCTTTGCCTTTTCACCGAGTCTCCTTTTCCCTGGATCTGCGGGCTCCGTGGGGCGTGGCCTCCTCCCGGGGGCCAGCACACCTGCCCAAACAGCCGATCCTCCTCCCCCGAGGAGCCCGACTCTACGCGAGAGCCGGGAGCTGCTCTCAGCCGCCCTAAGAATCTGCAGTCACACCGCCCTGCCGAGCTGCTCTGGGGGCCGGGGAGAGTGTGCCGGTTCCGGTCCCTTCTCTGGGAGGAGGGGAACAGAGCCAGGTGGAGAGGAGGTGCTGAAGGAGCACTACCTCCGCCCCCCTCGCACGCCATGCTGCGCTCCTTAAGACACACGACATCATTCCGCAGGCCAGGGCTCGGCTTGAGGGCCAGGAGTGGAAGCAGGACGCAGGAAGGGCTGCACCACGTACTCCTCCTGGGGAGGGCGAGCCTGGGAAAGAGGTGGGGACTGAGCAGGCGCTAGAACTGCCACTGCTGACCCTGAGGCCCCTCTCCAGGGCGGATAAGACACTTCTCTGCAAACGGCTGCCCCCATCCTGTTAGTAGCCACAAGGGGAGGGGGGAGTGGCCTTCTGAGCTCCTCAAATGTGGGGGCTGCAGAATGCTGCACCCCATCATCACGGGCGAGCCACACCTGGAAATGGGGGAATGCTGCCAGCTTGCCCAACTGCGGGGGCCTGGAGTGGAAGCCCCCGTACTGAGTCCCAGGCTGTGCTCTGGCAACTGTGTGCCTGCTTCCCCACGTGGGCCGTGGGGAGAATTCCCAGAGCTACCTCTGGGTTGAGCAGGTCGGCTGCCATGACTGGTGGCAGAGGACCCTCCCGGCTGGCCACCCCTAGGCATTCTCTCCACAAGCAGGGGCAGGGCCCAAGCCATCCCATCCTGTCCAGCGCCCACCCTGCCACCTCCGTCCATCACAGCAGCGGTCCACGCAGCGGTTGGGCTGGTGGGAGCCCGAGGCCCTGATTAGAGTGGCTTTCTGGAAGAGGCTGTGCTGGCCATCGCTGGACAATCAGCCTGAGGCCGGAGCTTGGAGGAAAAAAGTCCGAGGACCCCAAACACTCCTGTGAAACTCTGACCCAAGAGACACAGGGCACCCAGGCCAGACCTCGGCCCGGGGCAGATGGACACCGCGAGCTGGCTGCTGACTTTGGGGCACTACCTCACCACACTGCCGCGGCCTGGGCCTGGTTGTCTTGGCTTGGCCCCCTCCCCGCGTCCCCATCCCAGGTGCCGCAGGACACCTGTAAATACGTACAGCCCCAACCCGTAAAGCCATCACCTGGCAGAAGGAGGCCAGAGTCAGGTGTCCCACTGCACCTTTAATAAACAGCTGTTGAATCGCACTCCAACTGCCTGAGCCTTAGTCTCCAGAGGGATGAGGCAGGGTGGGGGTCAGGAGGGGGCTTTGCAGGCCTTCCATCCGGGTCCATGTGCTGCCTGCACAGCCTCGCTCCCCACAACCAAGTGTACTCGAGGTTGACACAAGGGTTTGTTGTGTGCACGAGTGCCCTCCCTTGGATGAGGAGGCTGCTCGGTGTCCACTGCTACCACTGAGGCTGCATCCACTTTCTCAACACCTGGGCCCCCAAGTTTCCAGTTTTAGGGTCTCTAGGCGTGAAGCAGACACCTTTTCCTCCTGGGATACGCAAGGTCTGCCTTGTCTGCTGTGCGGGCTCCCAGTGCCGCCTTGAGCTTTCGGGACTCTGGAAAGGAGGGGCCCATGGGGGGACCGTCGTCGGAGGCACTCAGTGGGCTTATCACCTCCCACTGGTCTGCTGCTCTGGTCTTCATGGGACTGGTTTTTTAGGGTGAAAGCCCTTTCACGATCCTCACCTGGCCCACTGCCCACCTGTCTGCAGGTGAAGGTGGAAGGAGGGAGGGCGCTGGGTGAGAGTCGGGGCGGGGACTGATTACCACATCCTCTCACGGTACCCCCATGTGACTGGATCTCACAGGTGATGGACAGACAAGAGCCTGCCCTGGGGGAGCGCCCAGGCCCGAGATGGGGTGCCAGGGGCCCTGAGAGGTGGCACTCACCCTGAGGGCTACTGCTCCTCACATAACCATGGCCACCATGGGCTGGGGAGAACACTGAACACCCCCACACTCTTGTGGAACCTCTGGGCCCCCCCCAATTCAGAACCAGAGGGGTGGGTCCCACCAGCTCAGTCTGATTGGTCAGTGAAGCAGGGTTGCCAGAGGAAGGGAGGGGAGGATGGATTGATGGCCCTGGGCCCCGGGCCTCAAAGGAAGTCCAGTCTGGGCTCCTCAGGGCAAGGAGCCTGCGCACAACCCGGATCCCATCCTCATGGAGGGGTCTATGCCCAGTGAGGCCCCACACCCACTGGGCAGGCTGTGTCCTCTGGGGTCTCTGGGTGCCAGGGCATGCCTAGGGCGCAGAACAGAGAGCCAGAAATCTGCTTCTGGGACCCAGGGGCCAGATGTCAGGTGAGGTGTGCCAGGCCAGATGCTGAGTGGAGGACCTGAGGTTCCGGTGGGTTATCCCAAGGAGGCAGCCGCCGTGCTGGGCAGAGCCACTTGGCCCACCTGGCTGATGTTCCGCTCCAGCTCCTCGCCCGCCTGCTGCAGGTCTGCACGCTTCTGTTCCAGCTGGGCACCTGCTTGCTGCAGCCGCTGGTTCATGGCCACATAGATCCGGCTCTGGAGGTAGAGCTGCTCTCGCTGGGCCTCGGCGTCCTCGGCCCTCCCAGTGGGGCCCAGGGGGTCTATGGATAGGACATGGCAGCATCACTGCCCGTTAACCAGAGGACTCAGTTTACCCTCCAGAGAAAACAATGCACTGGAGGGGACAGGTCACAGGAAAGGCTAGACTCCACTGACCTACAGTCCCTCCAAGGGGAGGGACTCCCTGGCTCCTCGAAAGGGTTCTGACCCTGATCACGGAGCAAACTGGCTCTCACCAGCACTCTGAGCACTCAGAGAGATGGGAAGAGGCCAGGACGCACACTTCCCAGTGACCACACTTCCTAAAGGGTACAGGAGAAGGGGGAGAGTCAGGGCAGAAAAGGCACAGGCTCCAGGGTCACATGGACACACATCAAGGTCCTCCTTGCTCTGCCTGGTCTCTTTGTCCACAAACTGGCCAGAACCTCTGCATTTGATTACAGATCACTTTATCACCTGCCTGACACCAAGGTGGGAAAGGCCAGACAATGAAGGTGCACAGAGAGGTGGACACAGGCCAACAGGGGAAGCCCCCTGCTCCCTGAATGGCCCCAGCACTGGCCACGCCTCATGGCCCCAACCTCCAAGTGCTTGGGACCTAGGCCTGTGATCCTTAAGCTGGGGCTCAAGCAGCCGCCAAAGACCCAGCTGCTGGCTGTGGATAAATAAGTGCTGTGGTTCCTCAGGCAGCCCCATCCAACACAACATTCCAGGTGACAGAAACGTCCCCAGCTGAGCCCCTCAGCACAGCAGCAGCAAGGGGCTCCTGAGCCTGTAAAATATGGCCATGTGCAGCAAAGAACAGAATTTTTTACTGTTACTTAATTTAAAAACAAATTGTCCCACAGCCACATGTAAATCAATGAAGTTAGAACACTCTCACATACCCTACACAAAAATAAACTCAGAATGGCTTAAAGGCTTAAATATAAGACATGACACCATAAAACTCCTAGAGGAGACCATAGGCATAACGTTCTGTGACATAGATCTTACCTATGTTTTCTTAGGTCAGTCTCCCAAGGCAAGAGAAATAGAAGCAAAAATAAACAGGACCTAATCAAATTCACAAGCTTTTGCCCAGCAAAGGAAATCAACAGCCTATAGACTGGGAGAAAATAATTGCAAAAGATGCAACTGACAAGGGCTTATTTCCAAAATATACAAACAGCTCATACAACTCAATACCAATAAACAAAACAACCCAGTTGAAAAATGGGCAGAAGACCTACACAGACATTTCTCCAAAGAAGAAATACAGATGGTCAAGAATCACATGAAAAAAATGCTCAACATCACTAATTATCAGAGAAAGGCAAATCAAAACTATAACGAGGTACCACCTCCTACCGGTCAGTATGGTCATCATTAAAAACTGTACAAATAAGGACTTCCCTGGTAGTCCACTGGCTAAAACGCCATGCTCCTAATGCAGGGGGCCAAGGTTCAAACCCTGGTCAGGGAACTAGATCCCACATGCTGCAACTAAGAGTTTGCATGACACAACAAAGACCTGGCACACCCAAATAAATATTAAAAGAAAAATATCTCTACAAATAACAAATGCTGGAGGGTGTAGAGAACAGTAAACACTCCTACACTGTTGGTGGGAATATAAGCTACTGCAGCCACTGTGAAAACAGCACAGAAGTTCCTCAAAAAAACTAAAAACAGAGGTACCATATGATTCAGCAATCCCACTCCTGTGCAAATATATCCAGATGAAACCATAATTCAAAAAAACACATGCACCCCAATGTTCACTGCAGCACTAGTTACAATAGCCAAGACATGGAAGCAAGCTAAATGTCCATCGACAGATAAATGGATAAAGAGGAATAAAAAGGGTACAGTAAGAAAAAAAAAGGATATGGTGTACATATACACAATGGATTACTACTCAGCCATGAAAAAGCACAAAAATATTGTCACTTGCAGCAACATGGATGCAACTAGAGATTACCATACTAAATGAAGTAAGTCAGAGAAAGACAAATACTGTTTGATATCACTTATATGTGAAATCTAAAATATAATGCAAATGAACTTACCTATGAAACAGAAACAGACTCAGGCACAGAGAAAAGACTTGTGGTTGCCAAGGGGGAAGGACAGCAAGGAAATCAACCCTGAATATTCACTGGAAGGATTGATGCTGAACCTCCAACATTTTGCACAACAAAGTGCAACAAAGTGCCGACTCATTGGAAAAGACCCTGATGCTGGGAAAGATTTCGGGCAAGAGGAGAAAGGGGCAACAGAGGATCACATGGTTGGATGGCATTAGCAACTCAATGGACATGAGTTTGAGCAAACTCTTGGAGATGGTGAAGGACAGGGAAGACTGGCGTGCTGCAGTCCATGAAGTTAACAGAGTCAGACGTGACTGAGAGGCTGAACAACAACCACAAAGGGGGAGG
Source organism: Okapia johnstoni (assembly GCA_024291935.2). Taxonomy (NCBI): domain Eukaryota; kingdom Metazoa; phylum Chordata; class Mammalia; order Artiodactyla; family Giraffidae; genus Okapia; species Okapia johnstoni. The sequence goes on from CM044316.1 coordinate 36,695,872, forward strand.
GGGATGGTGGAAAGAATGATTGGGAGTTTTGGATAACCATATGCAAACTATTATACACAGGATGGATAAACAACAAGGTCCTACTGTATAGCACAGGGTTGTCAATATCCTGTGATAAACTATAATGGAAAAGAATGAGTATGTGTAACTGAGTAACTCTGCTATAAAACAGAAATTAACATTGTAAACCAACTATACTTTAAAAAAAAACAAAAAGACACAAAGACGAACCCCCCAAAAAAGTCCCAACGTGTTTCTCACCTTCTGACATCCCACAAGCCTTATACTGATCCTCTCTACCCACTAGATTGGCCTGAGGACAGGCACTTTCACCTTTTTTTTTTTCCCCTTTTCTTGGCTGTGCCACGTGGTATGTAGGATCTTAGTTCCCCGACCAGGGATTGAGCCCATGCCCCCTGCAGTGGAATCGCAGAGTCCTAAGCACTGGACGTTCAGGGAAGTCCCAGGGACTTTCAACGTTCAGATCTCACCTCAGCACCTCAGTGATTAGAATAGAACCTGGCCCATAGAGGTTCTCAATGAAGGCTGAACGAATAAACGAACCTCACAGAGAACACAGTATTCAGCCTAAAACTGTATGTCGGACACTGCAGTCACTCTTCTCCATTTATCTTCTGAACAAGGGGTGGACACTCTTTTTCTGCAAAAGGCCAGACCTAAGTATTTTGGGCACTGTAGGGCCAGACAGTCTCTGTCCTGACCACTTAACTCTGCCAGTGCGTCTCAGAAGCAGCCAAGTGCTTCCCTTCTTGCTGGGGTGTCGGGACCGCCCCTCCCCTACACGACCTGGGCTCCCCCTACCTTCCCGGGCCAGTGCGGTGAAGACGGGGTCCTCGGCGGGCGCCCCCCGCACGTCCTCCAGGATCTGCTCTACCGTGGGGGGCGCAGGGCGGGTGGGCAGCACCACGCGCTTCTTAGCCTTGGAGCCCATCCCTGCAGGCTGGAGAAAAGAGCGTTGACCGCGCAGTTCCTGCCGCCCAGCAAACTCCTACATACGCTCCAGAGCTCCTCTCCCGGCGAAGCCGGCCCTGCCTCGTTCCTCCCAGGGCGGAACAGCACGGGGTCTGGGGCTTCAGTGTCCGGCTCAACTCAAGACAAGGTTCCAGCAGAAACTCCACCTGGCCGCGGGTACTCAGCCGCCACAGCGGCCGAGAGGCCACTTCCGCTTCCGTTCGGCCTGCGGGCCCGCCCTATGGGCACGTGATGCGCACTTCCGGCCTCCTCGGGTTCCCGGCCGCCGCGAAGCCACCCCCCCCTTTAAAGGGGCCACGCCCGAGAGAGTTTCGGTACCACTGGAACAGAATGGGTGGGGCTTCCCTGATAGCTCAGTTGGTAAAGAATCCACCTGCAATGCAGGAGACACCAGTTCGATTCCTGGGTCGGGAAGATCCCCTGGAGAAGGGATAGGCTACCCACTCCAGTATTCTTGGGCTTCCCTTGTGTCTCAGCTGGTAAACAATCCGCCTGCTATGCGGGAGACCTGGGTTCGATCCCTGGGTTGGGAAGGTTCCCCTGGAGAAGGGAAAGGCTACCCACTCCAGTATTCTGGCCTGGAAAATTCCATGGACTGTATAGTCCATGGGGTCCCAAAGAGTTGGACAAGACAGAGAGTTGAAGTGGGGTAGTGGACCAGAATGAGGAAGGAAGCGACATCAGCCTCCTCACGCAGGGCCTAGAAGCACAAAGTGTGGGCGTAAGGTCCAACAATGGCTTCTCTCACTGCCTAACAAAGCATCCTCCAAGCCAGTCTTCAACAGTACCGGTTAACAGTATGTGAACCGTGAACTTCCAGATGTTCAAGCTGGATATAGAAAAAGCAGAGGAACCAGAGATCAAATTGCCAACATCCGTTGGATCATCGAAAAAGCAAGTGAGTTCTAGAAAAACATCTACTTCTGCTTTATTGACTACGCCAAAGCCTTTGTGTGGATTACAACAAACTGTGGAACATTCTTACAGAGATGGGAATACCAGACCACCTTACCTACCTCCTGAGAAATCTGTATGCAGGTCAAGAAGCAACAGTTAGAATCAGTCATGGAACAACAGGCTGGTTCCAAACTGGGAAAGGAGTACAGCAAGTCTGTATATTGTCACACTGCTTATTTAACCTATATGCAGAGTACATCATGAGAAATGCCAGGCTGGATGAAGCACAAGCTGGGATCAAGATTGCCAGGAGAAATATCAATAACCTCAGATACACAGATGACACCACCTTTATGGCAGGAAGCAAAGAAGAACGAAAGAGCCTATTGATGAAAGTGAAAGAGAAGAGTGAAAAAGTTGGCTTAAAGCTCAACATTCGGAAAACTAAGATCATGACATCCAGTCCCATCAATTCATGGCAAATAGATGGGGAAACAATGGAAACAATGGGAAACTTTATTTGGGGGTGCTTCAAAATCACTGCAGATGGTGACAGCAGCCATGAAATTAAAAGACACTTGCTCCTTGGAAGAAAAGCTGTGACCAACCTAGATAGCATATTAAAAAGCAGAGACGTTACTTTGCTGACAAAGGTCCATCTAGTCAAAGCTATGGTTTTTCCAGTAGTCATGTGTGGATGTGAGAGTTGGACTATAAAGAAAGCTGAGCGCCAAAGAATTGATGCTTTTGAACTGTGATGTTGGAGAAAACTGCTGAGAGTCCCTTGGACTTCAAGGAGATCAAATCAGTCAATCCTAAAGGAAATCAGTCCTGAATATTCATTGGAAGGGCTGATGCTGAAGCTGAAACTCCAATACTTTGGCCACCTGATGTAAAGAACTGACTCACTGGAAAAGACCCTGATGCTGAAAAAGATTGAAAGTAGGAGGAGAAGGGGATGACAGAGGATGAGATGGTTGGATGGCATCACCGACTTGATGGACATGAGTTTGAGCAAGCTGAAGTTGGTGATCCACAGGGATACCTGGTGTGCTGCAGTCCGTGGGGTCGCAAAGAGTCGACAGGACTGAGTGACTGAACGGAACTGAACAAGGCATTCGAGGTCAAGTTTTCTGCAAAATGGGGACATGACCTCCAACCCACGTGGCTGTCATGGGAACACACCAGGTGGCGGGCGCGCAGGGGGAGCCCAGTAAATGCCAGCTGCGCCAGCCCCACTGAGGTAACCAGGGGCGCAGCATTCGCGTCTGGGCTCTCCTCCCAACTCCACGTCATGGTCGCCTCTCCAGTCTCTAAAACCCCCTCCCCTCAGGGTGGGTTCATAGCACTGGAGGCTGATCTTGGTCTTGCCCTTCTTGAGTAGGGTGGGAAGACCTGCTCAGACCAGGAAGGTTTTTCTGTGTTTAAGCAACTTTATAGTAAGTAAGTTAGGGCTTCCCTGGTGGCTCAGCTGTGAAGACTCTGCCAGCAATGCAGGAGACCAGCAGAAATGCAAGAGACTCAGGTTTGATCCTTGGGTCGGGAAGATCCCTTGGAGAAGGAAATGGCAACCCACTCCAGTATTCTTGCCTGGGACAACATTCTTCCCATGGACAGAGGAGTTTGGTGGGCTACTGCCCTTGGGGTCGCAAAGAGTTGGAGATGACTTAACGACTAAACCACCACCACCACCTACCAGTGGTTAGGATTTCTTGTTCTCACTACTGAGGGTTTGGATTCAGTCCGTGGTGGGGAAACTAAGATCCTACATCCCATAAGCTTCCCTGGCCCAGTCAAAAAAAAAAAAAAAGGAGCAATTTTTATTGAGCAATACCACAAGTAGTATTAGTCACTCAGTCCTGTCAGACTCTGAGGTCCCATGGACTGTAGCCCACCAGGCTCCTCTGTCCATGGAATTCTCCAGGCAAGGATACTGGAGTGGGTTGCCATTTTCTATTCAAGGGGATCTTCCGGACCCAGGGATTGAACCCGGGTCTCCCTCATTGCGACCAGATTCTTTATCATCTGAGCCACCAGGGAAGCCTACAATGCCATAAAGTCTACTTGTTTAAAGTGTACAAGTCAGTGTTTTGGGAATATATAGACAGACGGTGGATGTTTCACATCAGCAGGATCACACACCTTGTGTTCTTTTATGTCCTGCTTCTCTCACTGAGCGTCATGTTCTTGAGGTTCATCCGCAGTTGTCGCGAATGTCAGTGCGCCCCTCCTTTTCATGGCTGAGTGATGCTCCTGGGTGTGGAGGGACCACCCTGCATTTATTCATTCACCCACGTTAGTGGACATTCAGGCTGCTTCCACATTTTGGCTGCTGTGAATCATACTGCTGTGAACATCCTGGCATAGCTGTGTGAATGTGTCTTCAGTTTTCTTGGGCATGTGCCTAGGAGTGGAATCGCTGGATCCTTCAGTAACTCCATGTTTGTCTGTGGAACTATTTCCCAAAGTGGCTGCCCCAAACTGGCATGATTTGGGCACTTACCATATGTCAGGCCAGAAAACTACTTCTTTGGATCCTCGGGAGTATTTGGTGAGCCAGGTGTCAGGTTTAATGCTGTTGCACAGGGTGTGGTCACTGAGGCTCTGAGAGGGAGGCCAGATGGCTCTGACTCAACAGCCTGGAGCTAACTCTGGAAGCAGGGACTGAGCTGGGTGGGACTCTAGGGGCGTGGCAGGGACTTTAGAGGTGGGGGCAGCACTCGGAGAGCAGCTGGCTGCTGCTCCTGCTTCCAATTGGTCCAGCTGCAGCCCTTGACCTCATTCCCATTACTTTCCAGCTTGAGGCTGCCCAGCCTGAGCCTGGTGGCTCAGCAGGTGCCCAGGGTCCCTGGAGAGCAGTGTCTCTGGGGCTCCTGCAACAAACCAGGACTGCCTCCATGGAGTTCAAGTGAAGCCCGTGTTCAAGGCACAACCAGCCTTCACTTCCTTGTGGAAATTGCCTCCCAGCCCTGAAAATCAGAAGGAACCAGGAAAGTGTCCCCACCCCATAGATGTGTGTGAGGACAGAGGAAGGACTCTCAATAGCTCCATCCATGCCCTCTCTACCCCACCCCCACCCTCCCTGCACTTTGAGATCCTTCTTCAGTTCCAGAGAGGTGGAGAACCCACTTTCCAGATGGGGAAGTGGAGGCCTGGGGGCGTGAGAGCATTGTATCTCCAGTTTATGATTCCCTCAGCCTCCCAAGGACCTCAGAGAAATAGAGAAAAGTGCAATTATAGGAAGCCGGTAGACAGGCCATGTGGGTAGATCGCTGCGTGAATTGTCATTTGCGGATCACACTTCTGTTAATTCTCGGCCTTAAAGAGAAACTCATGCATAACGATGGAAAAGGTGGGACTTCCCTGGTGATCCAGTGGTTAAGAGTCTGCTTTGCAGTGCGGGGTACACAGGTTCAATCCCTGGTCTGGGAAGATCTCACATGCCATGGAGCAACTAACCCCATGTGCCACAACTACTGAAGCCCGAGCACCTAGAGCCTGTGCTCCACAGCAAGAGAAGCCACCACAACGAGAAGCCCATGCACTGCAACTAGAGAAAGCCTGTGCACAGCAATGAAGACCCAGTGCAGCCAAAATTTAAAAAAAAAAAAAAAAAGGATGGGAGAGCAGTAAGAGTGGGCCAGGACACTTCCAGGGTGCTCAGAGGCTTTGCCACAGCTATCACTCAGGAGCCCACCAGCCCCCACCCGCCCAGAGCATGGGCTCTGGATTCCACTGACCCCGACCCCTTCTCCAGGGACAGACATGGTATGCATGGGACACCCCCAAAAACCCCACCGTGGGGAAGAGAGTGGTGCCCCAAGGACCCCACAGACTTGCACCTCCTATTCAACCTTTATTTGCAAATTCTGCGCAGTCAGAGAATGAGGTGCCCGAGAGGAGACTCTGGACAGTGTCGTCTGTTCTGCGTCTCTCTCCCTCCACTCTGGGACAGGGAAGGAATATCGGCCTCACGCCTGTTTCCTCCCCCCTACACCATTCAATCTATGCAATGAGACTTCTCTCTCTCTTTCTCTTTGACCTTGACTTGCCAAGTCCGGAGTGCAGGATCCCACGTGGCCACCCCTGGCCTGTGCCTCCGAGGCTGCCAGGGCCTTCCCGGGGCAGGTTCCTATGGGGCGCCAGTCTGGACAGTAGGATGGGGGTGACCACCAGGGCCCAAGCAGAGGTGCATGCTGGCTGTCCATGTCAGCCAGCTGTGGGTTCCAGCCTCTTGCAGGTTCTGGAGTGGTGTCCTAGGGAGTCCCATCCATGGCAGCAGGCAGCCCGTGAGGAGAACATGGCAGAGGAGGGGGCTCCCAAATGCCGTGGCCAGCAGGGACAGCATCACGGCCCGGGCTGGGCCATGGTGGCAGGGGTGGGCAGTCGCCGTGGAGTGGGAGTGGCCCTCAGGGGAGTGGGGTCCCGAGCAGGAGCCCTGCTGCTCGTCCAGCATGGACTGTGGAGGGCAGGCAGTGCAGTCCAGTGGTGAGCTGCCTCGGCAGGTGTAACAGGATGAGTGGCAGCTGGAGCAGACCCGCATGGCGGGCGCAGCTGAGCGCCCAGGTCCAGCGGTCACTGCCTGCTGGGTGTGGTTGAAGTACCTTGGCGGGCAGTAGGCGAGGCAAAGGTGGCCCAGGATGTAGGCGGGGCTGTGGCACTCTGCATGAGGGACAGACACGGCCACGGGGCTGTGAGGCTGAGACCTGCCACCCCGGCCTGCCCGCCCCTCCACCCCAAGCCGTACACGCACACTGCCCCTGCTGCCACCTCCTGGCAAATGGGCCTTGCCATGCCGGGCACTCACCCTGGCACAGCCCCTCTTTGTCCCTCTGCACGCACGCGTTGCTGGTCACCTGGGGGCCCGAGGGCCGCGCCATCATGTCCTCAGCCGTCCCATAGAGCAGCAGCGTGTAGCGGTACAGCGTCCCTGGGCAGGGGTTGTGGTGGGCATGGGGAGGAGGGGGAGAGGCTGTCAGCAGCCTGGTCCTGCCATTCCGGGCCCCCCACCCTGCCAGCCGCACCCCATCCTGGAACCCTGGACACAGACAGTACAGAGTTGCCCAGTACCTTCTGTGGGCTGGGAACCAGACATCTGGTGTGTGCTGGTAAGTGAGCACCTACTGTGTGCCAGTCCCGCCTGCTCAGTCTCTCCCAGGAGACCAGTGGGAGCCCTGTGAGGTGGGGTGGCAGCTAAAGAGGCCACAGGCTCCAATCTACATGATGGGTTGGGGTGGAGCCCCAGTCAGCACCCAGCTAGACCTCACCTGTGTTGAAATAGTAGCCCTTGTTCTCCAGGCCCAGGATCCACAAGCCCCGCGGGTCTTCGTCCCAGAAGTGGGTGGACATGAAGATCCATTTGTTGTAGCCTTGGCTGCTGACGTCAAAGGGTCTGGGACAGACAGGTGAGGGGGGGTTCATAACCAGAGTCCTGACCAGCACGTCCAATGTGGACAGGGATGGGGTCCAGCCTGCCTGACCCCAGGGTGCTCAGGCTCCTCCCATGGGGGCACCCAGGAAGGAGGGAGAGTTTGCACCTAGGGCTGGCCTCTGCCCCTGCACCTGATGGCCACGAGGGTGGAGCGGGTGCCCATGGGGCTGGTGAGGGAGATCTCCAGGTCCCCACGGCGGCTGTAGGACAGGGACAGCTGCACCTGCACATGCTCCAGTGAACGGATGGAGTTGGCGCGGCTGGCGCAGGCCGACACATTCTTCCTCACGCGCATGACCGGCAGGATGGGGGTGGGGGCCAAGGCCTCTCCTTCTGGCCTGCTGGTGGGGGGCCAGGCAGAGTTTGGGCTCAGATCTTGAAGCCTACCCTCTCCTTGTTTGGACAGGTAAACTGAGACCTCAGGGCATGCCTCCCTGTGTCCACTCCCCAGGTAGCAATGGGAGGTGTAGGGAGAAGGCAGGTACAGAAGCAGGTGGAGGAGGGCTGGGGGAGGTGGCAGATGGGAGAACAACTGTGGGGAGGTAGGCACAAAGGCTGAGTTGCATGCAGGCGTCCTGCGGGCAGAGGGGCGCGCTCACGTGCGGGTGTGCACGATATGAATGACACATTTCCTCTGGGGCTGCGTAGGCAGCCAGGAGCGAGCCATGCCCACCAGCAGCGCAGCGTCCAGCAGCCCGTAGCCATAGTGGTGGCTCACTGCAGGGGGAGGGGCCGGCGGTCATGGCTCTGTGCGTGCGGCGGCCCCGCCCCCCGCCTGGCCCTGCCGCACCTCGGCGCCCAGCGCCGTTGGTCCTCCAGTCCTCTGCCTGCAGCTGCGCGGGCTTGGAGGCCCGGACCACCAAATGCTGCATGTCCCTCCATGTCAAGAGCGGGCTGCGAGTGGGCGAGGGTGGGTGAGCCAGGGCCACGCTGTGGGGCGCGGGCGGCTGGCGGGCCCCCACCCTCACCTACTTGGCCTCCAGAGCCAGAGCGATCATGCCCGCAGCCAACGGGGCGGAGGCCGAGGTCCCCGTGTGCTTGTCCGTGCACTGGTGGTGCAGGTCTGTGGTGACCTGGGGGGCACAGACAAGGGCTCGGGACCAGTGCCCATAGAAACCCCACCCTGCTTCAAAAGTCACAAGGGCTTCAAGAAAGAGGCACCACAGAGCACAACAGCAGGGCCGGGGCACTGAGTACGGCCACCTGGGAGACAGGAGGGCATGTGAAGGGGTGCCAACCCGTGGTCTAGGACCCCACTCTGTGTCAGGTGCCAACAGGGCAGCCCTGGGAGGAGGCCAGGCGGGGGACAGGAGGGAAGGCGAGAGCCAGGAAGTTGGGTGGGGCAGGCAGAGGCAGGAGGCCTTGGGAGTCTGGTCATGGAAGGGTGCAGGGGGCAGGGGAGCACTCACGATCTGGGGGTCCCTGGCTACGCCGCTGCTGTAGGTGGTGGTGAGTGTGGAGGCGCAGGCCTCACTGTACCAGGGCACGTGGCCCTGCTGGGTGGTGCTGCCCACCGAGAGCGTGTGGATGCTGTTGGTGTAGCCATCGCAGTTACAGTTGTCATAGTGCAGGCCGCCATTGCCTGATGCCCAGATGAAGAGGGTGCCCAGCCCGCCTCGGCCCTGCAGGAAGGGACCAGCACAGAGGCAGGAGTTGGGGTGGGGCAGGAGCCTCGCATGTAGGCCCCCGACCTGCTGTGCCTTGTACCCACTCACCTTGGTCACACCACGCCTGAAGGCTTCTCGGGTGAGGATGCCTGGGCCGTCCACCGTGCGGCCGTCGTCCTCGGGGCCCCAGCTGGCGCTGTAGATGTGGATGTGCTGTGGCTGCAGGCTCAGCGACTGGGCCTCGATCACGTCGGTGATGGTGCCATCCAGCATGCGCACACCTGCATGGGCGGCAGCTGCAGCCTCGCTGGACACCCTGCCTGTGCCCCATGCTCTCCCCGCCTGGGGTGAAGGTGTCGACGACAGGGGGTGCTCAGTTCTCCTCCACCCTGGGCCTGGCATCCTGGCACCACTGCTCAGCAGCAAGGGTGTAAGGCCGGGAGGCTCCCCACCCCCCAGTCTGAGTACCTCCGATGCGGGCGTTGTAGGCGACGCCCGCACCGCAGAACCTGTTGTTAGCCATCGCCGCCACTTCCCCGGCACAGCGGGTCCCGTGCCTGGCACCAGGGCAGAGACAGGAGCCCATCACATCCCCCTGGCCCCTCGTAGGGAACCAGGGGCTGCCCCCACACCCCTGGGGATACCAGGGTTACCGGTTCTCATCACTGGGTGTGTATCGAGGCTGGGGGTCTGGGTCGTAGTCATTGAAGTCATAGCTGGCCAGGGGATCCTGGGGTAGGGGGTTGGAGGCATGAGGGGGCTGCCACCAGCCGGAAGACATGAGGCAGCCCCCACCCCAGCCCTGCAGGCTCACATAGTTGGCCCAGAGGTCTGGGTGGTCTTTCTCGATGCCGTCATCCAGGACGGAGACCACGACGCCCTGGCCCGACAGCCCCTGGCTCCAGACCTGCAGGATGTTCAGGTCTGACTGCATCTCATTGTTCTGTGCAAGGTGGGGCCAGGGTCAGGAGGGCTCTGACATGGCCAGCCCCCGCTCCCCGGCCCGGCCAGCTCACCATGTACCACTGCTTGGAGAACCAGGGGTCCGTGGGCACCACCAGGGAGCGTTTCACCCGCCTCTGCACTGTCTGCTGTTGGAACCACTGCACCTGGTGGTGGGTGGGGGGCAGAGGAGACCACACTGTGGGAGGGGCTGGACCTATGAGCAGCCCACCCTACTCCCAGCTTCCTGTCCTCACACCTGGATGCTTTAGAGGGCCCTGCCTCTTAGCCCTTCTGCAGATTCCTGGCCAAGAGGCCAAAATCTGCTTCCAGGGTCCGGGCAGGCCTCTTCCTGGGTCTGCCAGTGAGGGGGTGTTTTGGGCAGAGGTGTGTGGGGGCTGAGGTTTAGGAGGTTGTGTGGGCTGTCACCTACTTGTCCGGGGACCCATGTGATATAGGATGGAGCCAGGGACCCTGTGTTTGCTGGGGCTGCTCTAGGGGGTTCCTGTGTGCCTGAGGCTCTGCCTTAGGAGGACGCTGAAGTCTTCAGAGCACCCATCCCCAAGGGACCCCCACACATGTGGTAGTTGCTGCCCAGGGCCACTGTGGCTCACTCTGTCCACATTCTAGAATCCCTTTCCCCAAGACACGTCTGTCTCCCCTTGCAGCATCCACTTCTCTCGACCACACTCTTCCGGGTGCAGGACACACCTGTATGGCCATACCACCTCCTGCCTGGTCTTCTAGCTGCTCTGTCCCCGCCGCCTCTCTGCAACTCACTCTAGGCATGCTGCAGCATCACTGTCTGTGAACCCTCCTGCCCCACCCTCTCTGAAGCCCGAGAGGCCCCCTGCCTGTCTAGCCCCACCAGCCTTCCTCTGCTGCAACCACAGTGGCTGCTACACCCAGGGCCTTTGCACATGCCCTTCTGCCTGCCTCGGGCCACTCTTCCTCAGGCCTTTACCCTTTCCCCCTTTTCCTTTTCTACTCCCACCCCCTGTCCAAATTGGCTCATGTTCCCCCTCCCACCCCTATGTCAGCAGTCAGGTCCATCTTCTGCCCATTTGCTCAGCTCCAGACATGGAAGCTGCCCCTGAATTTTTCTCTGCCCCCTACACCCAACCCATCAGCCAGACCTGGCCTCTATCAAGACCACATCTCCAACCAGCCAGTTCTCTTGGTACCAGTGCTCCTGGCAGGTTTCAGGCTGACTCTTGTGAATCAGCCCCCCAGGCCAGCCTCTTTATACCTGGGGACCTTGATCTTTCTGAATGAGATACAGGAGAGAAGGGGGATGACAAGAAATGCTGACAGGGCACCAGGCCCTGGGATGAGTGCTGCACTCACACGTGATCTGTTGCTCTCCACAGATCTTCCCCATCTGGCTCCCGACTGTAGAGTAGGGAGCCAAATCGATACTAAGACTCAGAGAGAGCTGGTGACTTGCCCAAGGTCACACAGCCATTCATTACAATTACAAGAATAATAGGAGGTGGCAGAAACCTTTGAGGGAAGGCCAGGCTCACCTTAGGGTCTTTCTTTAGGCGCAGGCGGTGGCCCCAGTGTGGGGTCAGGGACCTCTGGACCATGCCCCGGTGCCGCAGATGGAAATATTGCCCGTCAGGGAAAATCTGGGAATGAAGGGGAGCATGGCTGAGACATGGTTCCCCTGATGGAGCTCTTCTCAGGCTGGGGCCAGTCACCTTCTTACATCTTCCCCCAACCAGGTGGCCTCTGGGGGTCCCAGAATCTGAAGTTAGACAAGGCAGGGGTGAGCTGGGGGTTCTTGATATATGGGGAACGAGGGGGCCCCTCCCATCTGCAGAGATCTGAGGTCGTCCCCTTCTTACATCTTCCCGCCTCCTCCCGTCAATCTGGGTCCCGCCCACCTGCCCAAAGTTGACGAAGCCGAATTTGCGCGCCAGGCGATCGACCTCCAGGTAACCCTGGGACACCCGCACGGCCCAGCTGCTGACATAGATGGGGGCCCGGGCCGAGGCCCACCCCACAGTCATGGGGCCAACGAACGCTAGGCCCAGGGCCAAGGTCAGGCGCAGACAGAGCACAGTACGGGCGGGCCGCATGGCGGCGGGGGCGGGGCGGGGGCGGGGCCTCAGAAAGCCCCTCCTCCCGGCCAAACTGCCGAGACTGCCCAAGCGTCCGCCCCGCCCCCGGCGCCATAGCAACCCCTGAAAAGCTTCAACTCCCAGGGAGCCTTGCGGCTCCCCCACTGGAAGGGCGCAAGGATCTAATAGAAGTGTGCCGGAGACACATGCCCAGATCGGTCTTCTGTAGACTCAAACCCTCTGTAGCTTCAGCCTTCCCGTTTGTACAATGACCCGCAATTCTTCTGACCTAGAGGAGCGAGTTCATTGTTGCTATAATTGACCCCGCCCCATATTGGCTCCGCCCACTTCATATACACCCCCTAAGCCTTGCCTCCTTCCTAATCCAACCAGAACTGCGCTTTTGAATAAACCCCGCCTCCTACATTTAGCCCCATTTTCTTGGGCTCCAAAATCACTGCGGATGGTGACTGCAGCCATGAAATTAAAACACGCTTCCTCCTTGGACGAAAAGCTATGACCAACCTAGACAGCATATTAAAAAACAGAGACGTTACTTTGCTGACAAAGGTCCATCTAGCCAAAGCTATGGTTTTTCCAGTAGTCATGTGTGGATGTGATAGTTGGACTATAAAGACAGCTGAACGCCAAAGAATTGATGCTTTTGAACTTTGGTGTTGGCGAAGACTCTTGAGAGTCCCTTGGACTTCAAGGAGATCAAATCAGTCAATCCTAAAGGAAATAAGACTTGAGTATTCATTGAAAGGACTGATGCTGAAGTTGAAACTCCAATACTTTGGCCACCTGATGTAAAGAACTGACTCACTGGAAAAGACCCTGATGCTGGAAAAGATTGAAGGTAGGAGAAGCGGACAATAGAGGATGAGATGGTTGGATGGCATCACCGACTCGAAGGACTTGAGTTTGAGTAAGCTCCGCCCGCCAGCTCCGCCTCCCCGGCACTCTTCTCTCCACCCCCAGCTCACACACAACAGCTCAGCCAATAATCCCCCCGACCATGACCCCGCCCCTCAAATCAGCTACGCCCACCTCCCGCTCAACCAATCGGTGCCCTCAGTCACCGCGCCCCGCCCCCACCCTCCAAAATCGCGGCCGCGGCTGCCGCGGCCCTCCAGAGGGCAATGGGGCGGTGGAGACGGGGCAGGCCCCACCTCCTTTGTCCGCCCTGCACTCCCATTGGCCAGAGCGGAGGGCAGGAGGTGGAAACCAGCCTGGGGGCGGAGACCCGCCCCGGAGTTGAGCGGTGCGGCTCGCGCCGAAGGAAGGCGGCGCGCAACCAGTCTAGCCGGTGCTCGGGGAGACCTTCAAGTTCAAGCTGCCAGTCTCGGGCGCGCCAGTGCCATGGACGGCCTGCGCCAGCGCTTCGAGCGCTTTCTGGAACAGAGGAATTTGGTCACCGAAGCGCTAGGGGCGCTCGAAGCCAAGACAGGTGTCGACAAGCGGTACTTGGCCACGGGTGAGCCCTGGGGCAGCGCTTGGGGCTGCCGCCCCATTTCGCCGACAGGCACAGTGAGGCCCTGGGCTATCGGGGCCTCGGACCTCTCCCTTCCGGCCGCCCCGGCTGCGTGTTCCAACTCAGGCGGCGGGGCGCTGCCACAGTCCAGCGAGGAGACCGAGATCCTGGGGAGGGGTCGTGGACCAGGACCTTGGTTCTGGCCGCAGTCTCTTCTCGTCCCCTACGTGCGACCTCAGTCGAGGACCAACCCCCTCTCGGCCCTGCAGTCGTCCTTTGCCCCCTCCTCCCTCCTGGCCCTGGGTGCCCTCCAGGCAGAAGTCCGGTTCTTCCGGTTGTTCTTCTGGTCCCGGGGGAGGAGAGGGCAGGTAGGTAGCAATGCCCTGCCAGTCTCACCACCCTCTTCCCAGATGGACTCCAGCCTGGAAGCAAGTGTAGAGATCTTCCCGTTTTCCCAGGGGATGCTCCAGACCAGGAGGGGAAGGGTCACTCCTACCTCCCCTCCCGAGGTTTTCCTGCTAGTATCACCCCACCCCAACCTCAACCCTTTGGCCTGCCCTCTCACTCTGCCCCACCCGGAGCTGGATTGTTTGCTGCGGTGGGCTTGCAGAAACGTTGGCTGGGGCCCGTGGAGAGGGAGTCCAGTCACCCCTGATTGTCACTTCCATTCCAGTCCCTCCTCTGCCTTTCCTCCTTAGTGACCTTGGGTGGCCCCTGCCATACTCTGAAACTGTCCAGTAAGTGCCCTTTAAGTACCTCCCCTCTTTTTTGGTGTTTCAGACCCAACTCCCTTCTGCCACCTCTTCCAAGAAGCCCGCCTAGAATGAGTCTCAGGACACTTAGTTCAGACACTGGGGGGCGGCTCTGGGTGAGGACGTGCCATGTGTTTTAAGCACCTATGTACAGATCCCGAGAGTCTGCTTTCCTCCCGTTTCCCCACCAGCTGGGGGATTGTCATGCCAGGCAGCCCAAGGAAGGATCCAAACCTGTCCCTCCAGGTTGCTGGTGCTCAACCCTTGTCGGGTCAGCCAGGGACCTCCCCTGGGAGCAAGCCCTTTATCCCCTGCCTGGCTTTCCACATCACTGTCACCAGTGGGTGGGGAATTTAGGTCATAGAGCACTGCGGAGGGGCCCGTTGGGAGAGGCCCGTTGAGAAGACTGGGGGGTCACAGGGCAGAAAAATGGCCCATAGCAGCAGGGGCTGCCTGGGAGGCTGCCTCTGCAATCTGCCCTGTTTGGAGCACCCCGCCCCACCCCATCTGCTGCTGATCTCGGGGACCACCCCCGCCCATGCCCCAGGTCATCCTCCCATTGCTGAGGCTGCAGAAATCCGGATTGAGGGAAGGGGGGCCCTGGGAGAGCTACTGCTCCCCAACTAGCAATCTCCAGGGAAGGGATGCCACTTCCCCACCCTCTTTCCCAGATATAGAAACCCTCAGGCCCCACTTGCCTGAGATCATCAAAACCCTCCTCCCCTCCCAGATACCAGAGGAAGAAACCCAGAGGAAGCAGTGAGCAGGCTGCCTAGGGCCAGCCAGGGATTCCCCCATCCCTCTCCTGATGTCAGACCCCAGGGATAAAGGCTAACACAGGTTGGGGGGGGTAAGGGGGAAGGGAACTCCATCCTCTGGTCTACTGGTGGCCTCTGTCTCTCTGCAGATAACAGCCTAGAGGTGGGGGAGGGGTTGTAAATGCTCCCAGAAGTCAGAGGCTCCCCAGGTGACCTAGTGTGAGCCTCACCCCCGCCACCCCCCGCCCTGCACCCCCACCCCACCAGCTTCTGTTTCATCCTGGCTGTTGAATGAGATAGAACAGGGGGAGGATAGAGCCCTGCATACAAGAAGGGCTTAATAAATGCAACAGCCACCATTCTGATTTCAGAGTGGCTAACACTTGTGGCTCCCACCCCCCACCCCCCGCAATGTCCTCTGAGCCCTCATTGCTGGGAGTGTGTTTGGGCCACCATAGGGGCTCACTGACTGTGTAGGGAGCGGTCCCCTCTTTTGTCTTATTTAGTTACCCCCACACCAACCCTCAGAGACTGGGCCACTACTGCCCCACTGACAGATGGGGAAACAGGCTCCAAGCAGAGAGATACTCACTAGGGGTCTCATAGTGGGTGAGAGTTCTCCGTCTGAGGGACTCAATATGACGCTTTGCATCCTGCCACGAAGACAAAGGCTTTCATGGGGGGGGGGTCTTGTTGCCCCCCAGGGACACTGGACAGTATCTGGGGACATCTGGTGGTCACGACTGGGGTTGCTCCTGCCATCAAGCGGGGGGGGGCGGGGGGGGGCGGGCAAGAATGCTGCTCCCTGCCCCACAGGGCCCAAGATCCCCCAAGAGTCAGTAGTAGCGAGGGGAAGAGACCCTTGACTAAGATCAAAGTTACAAACTCTGTTGCCTTTCTCCGCTCTCCAGGAATCAAGTATTAACAACAGAATGGCCTCACTTTCAGGTTCTTCTCCCATTGTTGTTTTTGTTTAGTTGCTTAGTCGTGTCTCAGTCTTTGTGACCCCATGGACTGTAGCCCACCATGCTCCTCTGTCTGTGGGATTTCCCAGGCAAGAATACTGGAGTGGGTTCCCATTGACCCAGGGATCAAACCCATGTCTCTTACATATGCATTGTCAGGCGGGTTCTTTATCACCGGCACCACCTGGGAAGCCCCTTCTCCCACTGAAAGTAGAAAGTGTTAATCGCTTAGTCCTGTCTAACTCTTTGCAACCCCATGGACCGTAACCTGCCAGGCTCCTCTATCCATAGAATTCCTTGGTGACTCAAAGGGTAAAGAATCTGTCTTCTCCCATGACTTCTATTCAAATTCTAGCCCCTTCTGCTCAGCCACTCCTATAGGGCCTGGAGTGAGATGGTTATAATTGCAGAGATCCCATATTCATTCAATAAACACTGGGCAGGTACTTGGTACAGACCAATCCTAAGGTGCCCGCCTGCCCTTGGTGAGCTGGCAGTCCTGTGGGGGAGATGGACATGTTAGGGCATTACAGACACAAGAGTCAGGGTTCAGAGCCATGATGGGGGTACCCAGGTGCTACAGGGGCTGCTGAGGCTTCTGGGAGAAGTGATGGTGCAGGGTGCATGAACGAGGCCCAGGGGACGCTGGGGTCCGGGCTCAGCAGGCGAAGCCCACCCCTACCGCCTTCTGTCTTCAGGAGCCGCCACTCTGCTAAGCCTGTATCTTCTGTTCGGGTACGGGGCTCCTCTGCTGTGCAGTCTCATCGGCTTTGCATACCCCGCATATGCTTCGTGAGTGCATGCTGGGGCAGGGCCAGGGGTGAGGGTGGGGGATGCTGAGGCACTCTCTGGGCAGCCTCTGACCCTGCCATGCCTCTCCCAGGATCAAAGCTATCGAGAGCCCAAGCAAAGAGGACGACACTGTGTGGCTCACGTACTGGGTGGTGTACGGCCTGTTCGGGCTAGCCGAATTCTTCAGCGATCTACTCCTGTCCTGGTTCCCTTTCTACTACGCGGGCAAGGTTGGCACCACCCGGGAAACACCACTCCATCCTGGGAGCGTGTACCCAAAGGGGTGTCTGATGGGGGAGCCCAGGTCCACCCCAAGGAGTGTCTGATGGGGGAGGCCAGACCCATCCCTAGGGGTGTCTGATGGGGGAGGCAAGGCCTACCCCTAGGGGTGTCTGATGGAGGAGGCCCAGTATGACTCTTGACCTCTGCCTGTAGTGCGCCTTCCTGTTGTTCTGCATGGCTCCCGGCCCCTGGAACGGGGCTCACATGCTGTACCATCGCATCATACGTCCTCTGTTTCTAAAGCATCACGAGGCCGTGGACAGCATCGTGAGCGACTTCAGCGGGCGGGCCCTGGACGTGGCAGCCGGAATGATGAAGGACGGTGCGTGCATGCAGGGCCAGTGGTGTCTGTATGTCTGGTCTCTGTCTCCTGGCTTCCCCTGCCCCACTCACCTTCACTCCTGCCTCCCGACCTCCTGACTCAGACTGGCATCCCTGCTGCCTCTGACGGGCACTCCTCCTCCCCGTCTCACTGTCCGCCTCTCTCTCCCACGCTCTCGGGAACCAGTCCTGCAGGCCTTGGCCCGCAGCCGGGCTCTCATCACCCCGGCAGCCACAGCAGCGGGCCCCTCACTGCCCTCGGAGTCGAGTGTACGTAAGCACCCACCCCTGGAAGGGGGGGTCCTAGACGTGTGTGAGCACACATGCGTGTGTGTGAGTGCCTGCACCTGCCTCTATCCCAGCCAGGGCTGGCTGCCGATCCCTCAAGTGGGCCCCATGCTGGTCCTCAGTGGCCTGCGTTCAGGTGTTACTGGCCAAGCATGGCCCTTGGGCCCTCAGCACAGGCAGACCCGCCTCACTTACTCCCAGTGTGCTCTCTCCACAGCAAGGAAAGTAAGGCTTCAGAAGGCCGAGTAAAGCCCCCAGCCAGCCTGAACGCAGACATGCCGGACCGTGAGACAGAGCACAAGTCATCTGCGGATTCCTCCACCAACTCACCAGCAGAGCCCACCACCAGCCCCTCGTTCCCCACCAAGCCCGCCCTCAGGAGTTCTACCGGCCTGAGCCAGGCCCAGCCTCAGGCCGCGGCTGCCACCATGGCTGCCGGCATCCGGCTGCCTGGCAAGCCCCGGGGTGGGCTCCGATCTCGAGCCAACTCTTCCAGCCAGCCCCTGGCCCTTGGGCAGCCCCAGGCCCCCGGGCAGCAGCGCGCCCGGCCCTCCACCACTTCCTTAGGCCCTTCCCAGGGGCCCTCAGGCTCCACACCTCAGCCCAGCACCTCCTCCAGCCAGGGCCCGGCCCTCGGGCAGTCTCCCAGTGGCACCACCACCCCCACGCAGCCCCCCAACAAGACCCCCAACGGGCCGGATGCCTCTGCCCCCAAGTCCAGCAGACAGCACCAGAAACAGCCCACAACAAAGGCCGCCAGCAGCACCTCGGTGCCAGAGCTCCCTGCTTCCTGCCAGCCTGAGTCCTCCCCAGAGTACAGCTCAGAGTCCACCACCGAGGTCACCTACAGCTGGCCCCACCACAGACATAGGCTCCGTTGTCTGCAGCACTGCTGGCGGATGAAGCACCTGGCCTGCTAGGGAGGGCTCAGTAAAGCTCTCTGGACCAGCCTCATCTCCCGTGTCTGTCCTCCGGCTCTGGGGAGGGGCTTCCTGGGGGTGGGTGCTGGGCCAGCCCCACTTTACAGATGAGAAGACCAAAGCTCAGAATGAATGTCTCACCAAGTGGCTGAGATGGACTCGAGCCCATGTCCTTAAGCTTTCTCTGTCCCCTCCTTCAGGAGCTCTCAGTCTTGTTCACCACAATCCCCTTCTTTTTTTGACCACACCAGGCAGCATGGGGGATTTTTGTTCCCTGACCAGGAATTGAACTCGCGCTCCCTGGAGTGGAAGCCAAGGAAGTCCCCTTCTTTGAAAACTCTTCCAGAGGAGACAGCTAAAAGCAACAGTCCCACCTCACAAGAATCTGAGTTCAAGCTCTTTATTTGGGAGGGAACCCAGGAGGAGCCTATAGAAAGAGATCGAGTGGGAGGAGAAGGAGACCAAGAAGGCGGGGTGGCTAAACCCAGCACACCTGCTGGCACTCTGTCCCCTGTCGAAAGCACACCTAAGATTTTTCCTGCCCAGGAGCCAAAAGAGCTGGGCAGGATCAACCACCCTGCTGGTCACTGGCGGAGTAGTGGCCATTTACTCCAGCCAGCGCCCCCTGCAGGCACCTCTGGGGCAGGGCCAGGCTTGCAGTTGAGTGGCTAGTGAAGTGAAAATGGCTCAGTCATGTCCGACTCTTTGTGACCCCCATGGACTGCAGCCTGCCAGGCTCATCTGTCCATGGAATTCTCTAGGCCAGTATACTGAAGTGGGTAGCCATTCCCTTCTCCAGGGGATCTTCCCAACCCAGGGATTGAACCCAGGTCTCCCACACTGCAGGCGGATTCTTTACTCTCTGAGCCACCAGGGAAGCCCTGTTCGGTGGCTAAGTTGTGTCCAACTCTTTGTAACCCCATGGACTGCAGCATACCAGGCTTTCCTGTCCTTCACCATCTCCTGGAGTTTGCTTAAACTCATGTGCATTGAGTCAGTGATGCTGTCTAATCATCTCTTCCTCTGACACCCGCTTCTCCTCCTGCCTTCAATCTTTCCCAGCATCAGGGGCTTTTCCAATGAGTCAGCTCTTTGCATCAGGTGGCCAAAGTATTGGAGCTTCAGCATCAGTACTTCCAATGAATATTCAGGGTTGATTTCCTTTAGAAATGACTGGTTGGATCTCCTTGCAGTCCAAGGGACTCTCAAGAGTCTTCTCCAGCACCACAATTGTGAAAGCATCCAATTTTTTGCGCTCAACCCTCTCTATGGTCCAACTCTCACATCTGTACATGACTACTGGGAAAACCAAAGCTTTGACTGCATAGACCTTTGCCGGCAAAGTGATGTCTACTTTTTAATATACTGTCTAAGTTTATCATGGCTTTCCTTCCAAGGAGCAAGCATCTTTTAATATCATGGCTGCAGCCACTGTCCGCAGTGATTTTAGAGCCCAAGAAAATAAAGTTTGTCAGTGATTTCACTTTTTCCCCTTCTATTTGCCATGAAGTGATGGGACTGGATGCCACCAGGCTACCTTCAGCAGAGAGGCCGGGAGGCTGGCCGTGGATGTCCGCCTGGCCTCCTAGGAAATTGGGGGGTGGGAGCTGGGTAAGCAGGGACAGGACCTCCTACAACCTGCCTTTGGTTTCCTCTGTGAGGCCAGCACCACCCTGATCATAAATACAGGCAGAGACAGGACAGGTAAGGAAGGTGATAAGCCTGTCATGTGGATATGGTGCAAAAACATCTGAGCAAAAAGTAGCAAATCCAATCCAACAAGAGAGAAAGCCAGGACACCCTCCCTCTCCCACTTGTTAAAGTTCACATCCCTGGAAGCACAGCCTGAGTCGGAAGGTAGGGGGTCAGGGGAGCTGAGTGTGGCAGTGGTCTCAGGGGAGCCCCTGGAGCAGGTATTGCCTCCTTTTCATGAAAACTCTCTGTGATGGACAAGCCACCACCAGCTGGGGACAGACTGGGCCTATAAGGGGGGAGAGGGATGATGTGTCCCGGGATTGCAGGGGGCTTCCCTGGTGATCTCCCCCAAGGCGGCTGCAGCCACAGCTGGAAGGACTATGGTGTCCATCACAGCCTGCCCCCCACCAGAGCTCTGCACACCCCTGATTCTGGTCGGTTACACTTCTGGTGCAAGAGGAGGGTTAGGAGGAGAAACCAGGGACCCCAATAGGGTGGTGGCTCCAGGGGCTGCAGCTCAGTGGTTCCCAACCGGGGATGCTCCTATCCCGGGGCCATTGGCCCATGTCTGAAGATATTTGTTTGGCCATGCTGCAAGGCTTGTGGGATCTCAGTTCCCCAACCAGGGATGAAACTTGCCCCCTTGGCAGTAGATTTGTCTTTGGATGACAGCAGGTATCTCCTTGGAGATGACCTCGAGGTTTACGGCCCCCTTCTTGGGAGTGGGCTGGAGTCAGTGACCGACAGCTGTGGGGGCACAAAACATGGGCCCCTGGGCTCCTGGTGGGGTTGATTCAAGGTGGGGTACCTGCTTCAGGGGCTCCCCCGAGACCACCACATCGCTCAGCTTCCCCCACCCCCCATCTTCTGACTCAGGCTGTGCTTCCAAGGACCTGAACTTGAATGGCTGGGAGAGGGAGGGTGTTCTGGTTTTCTCTAACTGATACACCGCCAAGGAAGTTCCCTGCAATCCCGGGACACATCATCCCTCTTCCCCCTTGTCGGCCCAGTCTGCCTCTACCTGGTGGTGGCTTGTCCACCACAGACAGTTTTCACGAAAAGGAGGCAGTTCTGCACAGCCCCCAAGTGGGCAGCCCTGAGTCCTCATCCTTGAGAATTCCAGCAAGGCAGGAGGAGGAGACACTGAGTGAGCGCTACTGGTGAGCAGTGGGTCCAGTTCATTCAATCAACCTCTCAGCAAACGTTGAACACCTACTGTATGCCCGGCCTTGCTCCAGGAGCCAAGGGTAGAGTAACGACCCAGAGAAACTAAAACCCCTGCTACTGAGAATTTGGGGAGGTCACAGTTGACAGGATAAATGCATAACAGGTCAGAAAAAAGAGAGTGTCATGGGAGAATATGCAGTGAGGAGCTAGGTGGGTGGGGGCAGGAGCTGGAAGCATTGGAAAAATGCCTCTCTATGGCAGTGATTTTATGTGTGTGTGTGTGTGGCCATGCAATGCGGCATGTGAGAGCTTTGTTCCCCGACCAGGGCTTGAACCTGTGCCCCCTGCAGTGGAAGCACAGACTCTTAGACACTGGACCATCAGAGAAGTCCCTGGAAGTGACTTCTGAGTAGAGACATGAAGGAAGTGAGGGCACAAATTTTGTGAACACAGGGGCGGGAGTGGTTCAGGCATGGGCGATGTGCAAAGGCCCTGAGGCAGGACCATGCCTGGCAGGTTAGAGGGAGAGCAGAGAGACCTATGTGCCTGGAACCGGGAGAGGGCGAGACAGGAGGTGGGTCTAGGGGGTGGGCCATACAGGTCCCTGGAAGGTGTGGTGAGGACTTTGGCTTTTACTAGAGGATGTTGGATTTGTTGGGAGGAAGGGATGAAGGCTAATTATTAATGAACCCACCACCCTTCTGAGAAGTCCACGTTGGTTCTAGGGATGCGGATCTTATTATCTGCTTATCGCTAGCCCAGGTGTTTGAAGTTGGTGGTGTGGCCTGGGTCTGGGGCAGGAGACGGGGCCTTGGCCCGCTCTGCACCTGGCCTTGCCCTGCCCCCAAGGCCCCTTGAAGTTTGTCTTTGAGCCTTGCCGCCACCACCACCCCCTGTCAGCTCATCTGGGAGTACAGGTGAGCAGATACACACCTGTCTCCCAGGTGGAAGCACTGACATTTATTTAGCCCTTCAGACTTGTTTTTAATTTAAATGTATGGAAAAGTGCAACCAGCAACTTGGGGTCAAATAACACAACAGGACTGGCCCCACCCAGTCACTTCCCATCCAGGGAGCCCCCACCCTGCCTTGGTCCCCTCTGTCATTGAAGGTCACTTGCATCATGTCCATGATATCTTCTGTCCCCTCCTGTCTGACTCAGATTTGCCCTGCTGCCACAGGAGTGACCTGGGTGTCATTTTTTGTCATTGGAGGGCATATCATTTTGCGGGAAGGCCAGAGAATGATCTGGTCCCCTGCTGACGGCCGTTAGAGTTGTTTCCAGTGGGGGCTATTGTGACGACAGCTGCTTGGAACATTCTAGAAGCAGCCTTTGGTGAGTGGAGCTATCGACTCTCTTATCTGTCAGAGACTGCAGGGTATGGGGTGAGCTTCTGAGTCTCAGGGACTGCTGCCACCAGTTACCACCAGTGAGGTGGCTTGGGACAACTGAAATTCTCCCTTTCACCATCTGGAGGCTGGAAGTCCAAGATCAAGGTGTCACTGGCCTGTGCTCCCTCTGGAGGGCCCCAGCGGAGGGTCCTTCCTCCCTCTTCCAGCTTCTGGGAGTCCCCAGGCATCCCTGGGCTTGTGGCCACCTCCCTTGGATCTCTGCCACTGTCTTCACACGGGTATCTTTTCTGTCTCTCTGTGTGCCTCCTCAAGGCACTTGGTCACTGACTTTAGGGTTCACCCAGGTACTCCTTTGAGACCCTCAATTACATTGCAAAGACCCTTTCCCCAAAGGTCCTGTTCACAGATTCTAGAGGGTAGGACACGAACATGATAATTCAACCTTGTACACAAGCATTACTTCAGCTGTAGCAGAAACAGCCAAACTGTTTTCCCAGGTGGTCACACCATCCTAACCCCCATGCCCTCAACTAACCCTCTGGGTGTGAGACAGTTCAGGGGCTTTGGGCAGCCCTTCAACTGGATGTGTGTCCTCCTGTGGGCCAGCCAGATGGCACAGGGTCAGTGAGAGAGAAGCACAGCCAGCAGAGGGGTGATCTCTGCAGAGAATTCAAAACAGTAAGAAAAGCATCGCAGCCCCCTCCCCACAGCTGGCATGCTGCAAGATTGCTGAATACAATCTTCTGTGGAGTGGATGAATTAGCTGTTGGGATTACTACAGTTTTATTAACAGGAACGCAAGTTCCAAACTTGCCTGTTTTCTTTGTGTACTCAGTCATGTCCAACTCTTTGTGGCCCCCTGGACTGTAGCCTGCCAGGCTCCTCTGCCCATGAAATTTTTCAGGCAAGAATACTGGGGTGCAGTGCCATTTCCTTCTTCAGGGGATCTTCCCAACCCAGGGATAGAAGCCTCATCTCTTATGTCTCCTGCATTTGCAGGCAGATTCTTTACCGTTAGCACCACCTGGGAAGCCCCATAATAGCTCCTTATTTGTCTCAAATCTGCTAGATGAAGTCCATCTAGCTCCAATATTAGCCTCAAAATATTGCTAGTAAGTTGAAGTCTCAAGAACTTAGCTTTAAGTTACACAGAACCAAAGACCAAGGAGTTGTTGTTTAGTCATTAAGTCCTGTCTGACTGTTCGTGACACTGTGGACTGTAGCCCGCCCAGCTCCTCTGTCCCTGGGATTTCCCAGGCAAGAATACTGGAGTGGGTTGTCATTTCCTTCTCCAATTTTCATTCTTTATCTCTTTAATAAACATTGCCTCCTGCGGGAAGTCCATTTGAAGAATTCCCAGTGCAGGAGGCTTGAGTGGACTCTGTGCATGCCTCCCTGGAGAGGGAGTTTCCGTCTGTAATTACCCGCGGTCCCCCCAGGCAGCGATCCAGTCGCTAACTCAAGTGGACATAGTCAATAATAAACCCGGAGATGGTAAAGACACAAAGAAACAGATCTTGAGTCACTCATTTCCTTTGTTGCATGTAACAACCTGGCCTTTTTATTCATGTTTAAAATGAAAGCATCAAAGCGGTGTGGAACTTTTGCTGGGCAAGTGCTAATGCTAGTTTCGACCTCAACTACGTTGCTGAATTCAATTGCAATGTGTTCTGTCTTTAAATGGCTCCATCGATCCCTGGTTACACGGTCACTTCCGGAAACAATGTTGCCGCCTGGAGGAGCGGCTGCGGGAAGTCGCGGCTGGTGGGGCCACAGGCCATGCTGTCTGCTAGTGAACCCTGCACTAGCGTCTTTCTCCCCCCACCCCCAACCCACCCCGGGGCAGGCGCCTCGCCCTAGCCAATCGGTCCAGCTGGCTGGGGAGTAGATGGCGGCGCTACTCCGCAGAGCTCCGGGGCGGAGGAGGCCGGAGACTCACCTTCCCCGATCCATCCCCGCACTGCAGTGAGGCAGAGGGCCCATCTGGGCCTTTCGGAAGCCCTTGGGGACTGCAGGTAACACCCGGAGCGCTGAATCCCTTCTTCCCCGTCCTGCCACCAGGGGGCGCGCAGGCCCCACGCCTCCCTCCGGAGCTGAGACCTGCTCGGCCTCGAGGGAAGGGGCGGTCCTGACATCCTGAGGCTTCATCACTTGTTGCAAGAGACCCGGCCAGGCCTGGGCTGCCCCAGGTGCTGCTGGTCCCAAGCGTACAGTAGGCGCTCAATAAATAGTCTTTGGAGGAACGCACGAGTGAACCGAAGGGGTAGGGCAGGAGTCCCGAAGGGTGTGGTTCCCATGGTCCAGGCTGAGTGGGGCTGAAATGGTACGCACAGATGGGGAAACTGAGGCCCAGAGAGCTGCAGGGCTTGACCGGCGGTCACCCACAAGGTCAGGGGTTGAGTCTGCTGAGACCTGCATGTCCTGCACCCCTTGCACACTCCCACCATCCTGCGCTCCAGAGGAAAACAACCACAGACCGTACAGATGAGTGGGTTGTCTCAGATGATGGCATGAGCCACCCCACTCAGGGTCGGGAGGCAGAAGGAGAGGTTTGCTGGTACCCCACAGACACTTCCAATCCACATGATCTAGGCCTACCCTCCTGGCTCTAGAATCTATGAGGAGACCACATCCAGAACACATGAGGACAGGGCACAGGCTGAAGGTGGGGCACTGACCTGCCTACTCTGCTGGAGGGGTCCCCCCCTGAATGGCCTGAGATGAATGTGTGGCCCCAAGGGGCATGAGGATGGGATTGGGACCTAAGAAACCCCCACCTTCCCCTATCATCTATTTTCTGTCATCACGGTCCTCCCAGGGTCAGTTATGCTGGAGAGAGGTGGGGGCTGGACCAGGAGGAGGAGGGACAAAGTGCACATGATCACATGTGCACATGGGGGTTGGTGGGGGGGGGCAGGGAGCATGATTGTGGATCTGACTACCAGCGCATTCCAAAGTGTCTGCGGCCAAGTGTGTGTAACTGGGCTTGTTTTTTTTAAACAGCTCTTGTAAAAATTAAATAGGAATAAAAAAGGGGTGAACAGCAGGGTTGCCTGGAGGAAAGCCCACCCCACCCTCAAATTGCTGAAGCTGTTAAGATTATCTGTGAACTTCCTGGTAGCAAGGGCAAAAGGGGAAATTGGTATGTTACAGTGCCTAGGTAGGCATGTTTTCTGGGGGTCATGCCTGTTTGTGACAGTGTCTCTGAAAATGTGAGAGTGCGTGTATAAGTAGCAGCGTGAAAGGAGAGAGTGTCGGGGGTTAAACAGTGATGAACTTCCTGGCAGGCAGGACAAGAGGAAGAGGGAAAACCATTACAACGTCTCTTTAGGCATGTTTTCCTGGGACCAGGCTTGTGTGTGACAATGTCTCTGAGCACATGAGTGTGAAGCAAGGGGAATAAAAGCAGACACAAAGTCTGAGTGTAGAACAGCTATGGGTTTCCTGGCATCCAAGGTGAGAGAGGAAACCAGAATTAAAAGTCTGTTCAGTGAGTCCTTACCAGTGTGGACCTGTTAGTGACAGTGGCTCTGAATGTAGGGGTGTCTGAGTGTGATGATGGGAGAGTCATAGAGCTGTAGGTGGAAGACAGTTTCTAGCTCCCTGGAAGCTATGGCAAGAGGAGACATATGCTGACTTTGAGACTAGTCACCCATATGTGGCCAAAGTCTGGTCCAGGGGCTCAGAGAGGGCAGTGCCGGGCAGCCAGGCGCACGCGGCTGTCCTCGGCGGGGCTCCAGAGCCGGGCGTAGCCAGCATGGGGGAGCAGCAGCCGGTCCTGGGTGCCATCAGGGCTGATGAGGCGCCGGGCAGCCAGCAGGTAGTCCCGATGGAGGGCCAGTGGGGGGCAGGGGCAGCGGCTTGGCGCCCACACGTACTCCAGGGCCCGCAGCGGAGAGCGATTCTTGTAGATGAGCTGCACGCGCACCTCATAGCGGGTCTCCTGGGCCTGGCGGACGCGGCCCAGCACGCGGGCCCGGAACACTGTGGGTGGGACCATGCTGAGCCCTGCTGGACACTCAGCCCTGGGCCCCAATCATGCACCCATTGCAAGATGACGGAACTGGGGGTCAGGTGGGGCAATGGAGGCTCTTGGGAGTTGTGGTCAGCTGTGGCCTGGGGTCAAGGTCAGCTTAGGGATCAATGAGGGGTCAGGAGTCAGATTAGGGCAAAGGATCAGATCAGGGAGTCAAATTAGGGTCAGAATGGGTCAAGTTGTAGTCGGGTCAAGGAGTGAAGGGTAAAGTTAGACCAGGGTTAGAGGTCAGTAGGACAAGGGTCAAGTTCAGATCAATTGGGGGCCAGGTGAGGCATGGGGTCAGGGACCTCTCACCGAAGTCACTGCCGCAATAGTGGAGCAACCGGTGGGCACGACCGCGGGTGTCGGGGCAGGGTGGGCAGGGCTCTGCAGGGGCAGTGTGGTCAGGGGTGTGGGCCTTGCCCCTGCTGGCCCCCCACCCAGGCTGTCCCCAGCTCACCTGGGGTGGGGATCGGGGTCCGTGGAGGGATGACAGTGGGGGCCTCAAGGGGCTGAGGTTCTACCTCCCGAGGCTGAGGCTGCCGCGGGGACCAGCCCAAGGCCTGAGCCTGCGCCTGGAAGGGGCCATAGCGCTCCCGAGGAAGCCAGAACTCGAATTCAATGCCGGGGTTGGGCTCCTGCAGGAGGACCTGGGGCGGGGGCGGGGGGGGGGGAGTGTTACATACTAGGGAACTGCACTCGGACCTGATGGTCGGCCACTCCCCCCACGCACAATCTACCCAGCCTCCTCCCTCTGACCGGTAGTCCCCAGCCTTCCCCCTCTGACCCCTGCTTTCCCCCCAGATTCTTTGACCCCGTCCCCAACGCCCAGCCGCCCTCTCAGAGGCCCACCCCCACCTGCAGGAGCAGGTCTTCCGAGGTGGGCCCGGCGGCGTGCAGCGTCTCCTCCGGCCCTGTGGCGCGGGTGTAGACCACGCGGGTGCCCGCTGCCTCGTAGGTCCCTGCCGGGCTGACCGCCCAGTTCCCGTTGAGCACGTAGCGCCCGTCGGCCCCCATCAGCGCTGCAAGGGAAGGGTCAGCCCGGGCTCCCTGGAAACGGCCTTGCCCCCCTCCCCGAGCCTGCCATCTCCCTCCCCGCGGGATTCGGGCGGCCAGCGAGGCGCCTCCTCCCTCGGACCCTGCGATACCCAGGTGGTTCCGGCTCCGGTGGGCGGCGCGGATGTGTCTGGCGCCCTCGGGGATCAGGGTCACGTTCCAGTACCCAGCGAAGGCACCTGGGCGGGAAGGAAGGAAGGTGTTGGGGAGCAGCTAGGGTGTATTTGAAGGATGGTTTGAGGATTAAGTGAGATGCTGCGGTAGGAAGATTAGCCAAGGCCCTGGTCCTCCGAAGACCAGTACTGACTGATGAATTGGAATTACGATTATTACCACCGTTTAAGTGCGGCAGCAAAAGAGTTAAACCCACGTCTGTTCAGGGAAGGGCGGGATAATCTGGCTAAGACCAATCAGAATGACGAGGAGGGGGGGCTGGGCCGGAGACTGTCCAATCAGCGCGGGACATCTTAAAGGGCTCTGGGAGAACTCGAGGACGGGGCAGGCGGTCACCGGCGTCGCGGAACACGCGCTGCACGAAGAGGCACGAGTCGTTGGCACCGCCGCAGCGGCCGCAGCGGTCTTCGCGGGCGTCGGAGCCCAGCAAACCGTCACAGCCGGCACTCTAAAGGGGTGGGGTGGACACGCGCGCCGTCAGACGGTCCCCGCCCGCCTAGGCCATCGAAGGGGCGGGACCCTGGAAGAGGACTGAATCAAGAACTAAAAGGATGCAACCTTGCGGGCAGGTCCTCGTGGGAGGAGACTGGAGATGGAGTCTAGTGTTAGATGGGGCAGGGGAGGGAGTGGACTTGATAAGAGGCGGGGCCTAGGGATGAGGGCAGGACCAGGAACTAAATAAATGGGGTTTGGGGGCGAGGCATGGAGGGAAGAGACGGGGTGGAATTTAGGGGCCGGGCCTTGATGGAAATGGGCGGGGATGGGGCGGGGCCTGGAATCCTCACGAGGCAGCGGCCAGCCACGCAGAGTCCCTGGGCGCCCGGACTGCAGGGGGTACCGTCCAGCACGCGACCGAAGCTGTGATAGAAGTCGTGTCCCACCGCTAGGCAGTTGAGGTCGCACTGGTTGGGTGCTGGGGATGGGAGAAATCGGCGGGCGTGTGGGGGGATTTATATTTGAATTCCAGCTCCCTCCTTGCCAGTCTTCCCCAGGCAGCCATCCCCTTGGGCATATGAGGCTGAGACTCAGCCAAAACCACACATGGAGGCTGAGGCAGAGCACGGACTGGACCTTAGGCATTCTGCTTCCCGTTCCCTGGGATTGTCCCAGACTCATATACTGGGCCAGAATGGATTCATTCGTTCATTCATTCATTCATTCATGTTAAGTCCTCATACTAGGGACCCATTATTAATGTCATCTGGAGAAGGAAATGGCAACCCACTCCAGTATTCTTGCCTGGAAAATTCCATGGACAGAGGAGCCTGGCGGGCTACAGTCCATGGAGTTGCAAAGAGTTGGACACAACTGAGCATGCACACACAATATTAACGTCATTACCTATTCTTCACTCGTTCTTTCATATGTTCATTCCACAAACAGTCATCAAGCACATTTCCCAGAGAGTGTTCTAGGCTCTGGGTAAAGTGGTGGGCAGAACTTACTCAGCACTCGGACCCTGCACCTAACAGGTGCTCAATAAAAAGTATTTGTTCAGTGCTGAGTCCTGCATATCCTGAGTATGTTGCTGTCCCTCGCTGGGACTCTGTTTCCCCCTCTGCCTGGCAGCGGGGCACAATGGATAGTCTGATCACACCCACAGGCTCACAGCCCTGATCCCTGCTCCCTCACCCCACCCCCGCTCAAACCCCCTCCATCTCCCAACTTCCTGAGGCTGGCTGGCAGACCCTGCCTGGAATGGAGCCTAAGCTGGCCTGGCGGGCCTCTGTGGGGGTGAGATCATGGCAAGTTTCCTCCAATTCTTAGGGTGAAGAAAAAAATAAACCCATGAGGTTGATGGTTGGAACTTTCTCCATTCCAGGACTTTCTTATCTGTGTCTACCCCCACTGTGGCGTCTGAAGCTGCCTGTTTCCCTTAAATCTGGAGGCGCGCTGCCCTGGGCACACAGTTATAGAACTCACTATTTTCAGCTCAACAACATTTCCTGCTACTGGTATAAGTTTGAGAACTCTTGGCCTCTGGATACAGCTCCCAGTAAATCCTCAGCTTGGTGTTCAACCCTGTGCGAAATAGACCCTTCCTCTTTCTGCCCCTGCTTCACAACTCCCACATGCTTTCTTCGTGTCACTTCACCAACTTCTACATATCCTTCAAAGCCCTAGTGCTAATGCCCCCTTCTTGCAACCCTCCAAGTTTCTCTTCCTTCTTTCCTGGCCAGTTTTGAGTTGTTCCCTCTGGACTAACAGGAGGCTGGGCTACTCACCGCCATAGAAGGGAACCCATTGGTAGGTCTTCTGGGTGCCTAGGACGGGGTGGCCATTGTAGAGGGCACATTGGAGGTCTCGAAAGGGCATGGCCCCTGGGGGACAGTCCTGGGGACAGAGATGGGTGCAGCAGAGGCTGGGACAGCCCAAGAGAACCTGGTATGGTGGTAAGCATATTTGGGGGCGTGAGCAGGGAAGCAGGAGGGCTTCGGGGAGAACTAGTTTAAGAGGTGGGTGGGTAGAACATACGGGCAGCTGGCAGAGGCGGTACTCATGGGTGTCCCCCCAGCACAGCTCTTCCCTGGGAAACCTATGAGGAGCAAGGGGGCCAGACTGTTGTCAGCACCTCCAGGAACCCCTTCCCCAAAACCAGCCTGCCCATCAGTCTACCCTCGCCAGCGCCACCTACATTCCAGCTGGATCAGTGGGATTAAAAGTCACAGCATGTGTGGGCAGGCCAAGGGTGCGGCCAGGGGCTGGGCTGGGCTGGCAGGAGAGGAGGGGCAGGGACCCCCTCCCATCCACTGGGCAGCCCCCTCACCTGATACATCTCCGGCTGCGCACTGAGAGCCCTCGCCCGCAAGAGCTGGAACAGCGACTCCAGGAACCCCATGGGGTCCACTCACCCGGACCCTACTTGGGGAGAGAGAGTCACAGTCAGCCTGGAGGGGAGGCTGGCTAACCCCACGCCTCAGCCGGGTCCCCATCCCTGCTGCCCCTGGGCCTATGTCCCCTTTTACCTGAGCGTTGCCCCCCAAACCACAATTCAGGAAGGTCCATAGCAGGAGCAAGAGGTTCCAGAGGGAGCGGGGTCTGGGGGGGGGGGGGGGCAGAAGGTGCACAGCAGTGGGGATGCCAGCAGGCCAGGGGTTGAGCCCCAGCTCTGCCTCGACTGGCTGTGTGATTTCAGACAGTAACTCAACCTCTCTGAGCTTCCCTTCTCATCTCTGAAAAATGAAGTCATAATAGAGCCCACCTAATAGGAAAGTTTTGAGGGGGCCGTCAGATTAGATGAGAAAAATGGGAGGCACAGAGCCTGGTGTGGAGAAGCAAAATGTAAAAATTATTATTATTAGTTGTTTATTGTCATGATGCACACAGTAGGTGCTTATTTAGTGTCTCATTGTGGAAGGAATCATTCATTCCAGGGATGTGCATGGGTCTCTCTAGGGTCCTAGGTCCTTCCCCACTCTCCCCACCATCTTTGCGCCTACCTTCTGGTATGGCCAGGGGCCAGGTGCTCCTCTTTGTCTGGCCTCAGTTTCCCCATCTGTGCAATGGGGACCAGCTCGGTTCTGTCCAGTCTTCTATGAGACCTTGCAGAAGGTGTGGCTGCTGGGAGCTGGGGCTGGTGCCTGGCAGAGGCACCCCCTCACAGGCAGGCCCCCAGCCTCCAGGGCTCCCTCAGCTCCCAGATGTGGGACAGCAGGGAGCTCCTGGATAGGGTGAAGGGCAGGGAGGGGTGACCTCGCCCTGGTCCAGTGGGTGCCTCATGGCCTCATGTGTGGAGAGTGTGGGATGGAGCCACCGAGCCGCCTGCAAGAGGGAAAGGGGCTGCCAGTAAGGATGATGGAGGGAAGCGGGAGGCAGCTGCGTGGGGGTAAGGGAGGGGGTGGCAGGGAACCTTTCTTTGCCTCCCTGGGCCTCAGTTTCCTCATTTGTCAGGGAAGGATGGAGTCACTTGTCATCCCCACCCTCCACATGACCACAGCACTGGATGAGGAAGGGGGAGGGAAGAGGCCACCTAGTGAGTTCTTTCTCGGGCCAGGGCCATGGCACCCGGCAGCCAGCAGTGCCCAGAGGACACGCAGGACGTTGGAGGGCTGCAGCCTGGAGGTCCTGGCGCTAGATGGGGGCAGGCTGGCCCACTAGACCCCCCTGAGCCCCTGTTTCCCTGGTTATCAGGTTCTTCTGGCTCGGAAACACTGAGGAACTAGGTGGGGCAACCCCGGGGTGGGACCCCGTTTGATCAGAGCCGTGTGACTCGCTGCATCTCTGAACCCCAGCCCTGGCTGGCTTAGGCAGCAGGAAGAAGTCCGGGCTGGGGAGCAGAGGGAGGGGGAGGGGGCTCTCCCTTCTGACAACTGCTCCCCACTTAGCACTGGCTTGTTGCAGTGGAGGAGGGGGGCCTAGGTGATGCAACATGAGGGGCCAGAAGGACCACCGTTCCCACTCTCTGGGGTTCCCTACCCGAGGAGCCGCACCCATGCCCAGTGTACTCCTGACGGTGGGTACAATCTCAGGGCGGCCACGCCTCCGGGCCTCAGTTTCCCCAGGAGCAAGTGGGGATGGGCTTCCTCCCACCCTATGGATGGCTGCCTCGCCCCCCAACCCCAGCTTTGGGTGGGAGAGAAGACGCTGGCCGCGATAGTGGGGGGATAGAAAGAGGGACTTACCGGCTACGCAGAGCCCAGGCGGCTCGTCCTGGCTCCCCAGGCGGCCCCTGGGCGAGCGGAAGCGGCGGGGCCCGCGAGGAGGGGCGGGGGGAGCCCGGCGCGGCCCCTCCTACCCGGCCTCCCAGGGCGCGCCCCGGCCGGGGTCCGGAGGGGCGGCGGCGCCGTGCGCCCCCTCGCGGCCGTTACGCGCCCGGGCACCGATCTGCGGCAGGGGACTGCCCTGCACGAGCGCCCCCACCCCCACGCCGGGACTGCGGCCTGGTGTCCGACCGTCCGCTTCCCGGTGACCTTGGGAAGCCCAGGGCGGGGGAGCCACGCGGGGACTGACCCCCCACCTCGGGGCTGCTATTCCGGGCGCCGCGCTCAGGGCCCGGGAATGTGCGCACACCGAGGGCGCCCTGCTGCGGCTCCTGGAGGGCGCTGCCCTCTCTCCACAGACGCCCAGATCGCGTCGCCCCGAAGGTTCCCTTTCGCTGCCACTACCCTCCCCAAATCCCTCTTCCTACCCCTCCCTCAAGGTCACTCGGGGTTCCGGTTGCGAGGTTCCCGCCCCAGGTCCCGACCACCCCCAGCGCAGGGCCCCAGAGCACTGGGGAGAAGCTCGGCCCCAGGGGCCGGGCGTGGGGGGCGGAGAGCCCCTTCCCAGCCTGGCGCATTCCCGGGCGCTGCTGTCACCAGAGGACGCGCCCCACCCCGCCTTCCGCCCTCCTTGCACGGCCCCGGGCGGCGAGCCGTGGCTTCGATGTTAGCCCTGGTCGAGGAGGTCCCCCTCTCCTGTGGCTGCGGCCCCGCCCTCCTCGACCTCAGGTTCCCCAGCCAGGCAATGGGGCCCGCGGGGACCTGTCTCCACCGCGACACTTTGTGCCGACCGGCAAGGACAGGGTTACCCCAGGGCTCCCCACCATCCCACCCTTTCCTGGTTTAGCATCTGCGTACCCTTCATCTCCCGCCTTGGCAGGGACTCCGCGGACGCCCTCCACTCTCCCCCTCCCCCTGGCTCCTCCCCGTCGCCCCGGGATGCCCCCTGGTGAGCGGCTTGAGGAGACTGGGTCACCAAGTGGGCGAAGGGAGGACAGCCCTTCTTCGTGGGCTCGGCCCGGGCTCAGCTTGAGTGCCGCCTTCTCCCGAGAGCCCCCTGTGGGGTCTCCCAGCCCAGACCACAGGGAGGGCACATTGCAGGTCCCGCTCTGTTCTCCAGCCTGGAGCAGCTCAAAGCAGTGATGTCCAGTGCCATTCATTTGTCCAGAACTTATTGAGCACTTATTGTGTGCCACTGCGGGCTTCCTGGGTGGTTCAGCGGTAAAGAATCTGCCTGCAATACAGGAGACTCTGGTTGGATCCCTGGGTTGGGAAGATTCCCTGGAGGAGGGCATGCAAACCCACTCTAGTATTCTTGCCTGGAGAATCCCATGGACAGAGAGTCTGGAGGGCACCAGTCCATGGGGTCAAAAAAGAGTCGGACACGACTGAAGACTGAGCACACACATGTGCCGCTGCACCTGGAAACAACCCCACCAATTAGGCTAGTGAGGCAGGCATACCCTAGAAGGGTGTAAGGCCACCTTCTGACCTAGAGGCTCTGAAAAAATAGCCCAAACCCACTGCAGATGGGGTGGGGGGTCAGGAAGGCCCTTCCGCAGAAGGTGATTGCCACAGGGAGGTGGCGGAAGGGCACCTGGAACAGCACATGCAAAGGTCCTGAGGCTGGAATAGAGAATAAGGGACCATAGGAAAGTTGGTGTGGTTGGAGCAAATAGCCAGGGTTGGGGTGGAGATGTGGTCAGAGAGGGGTGGGGGGGTGGCAGCCATGGGAGGTGGGGGGCGCTCTGGTTTGGGAACACCTACCTCTGGCATTCTGGGGGCAGGAGGGGGCTCCAGAAAGCAGTGGGGAGGCAGCGGCTGGCATGGTGGGGGCAAGGGCTGGGGTGGGGGAGGGGACAGTACTGGGTGGTTCCCAGCAGTCTGGGAGTGGAGTCTGCAGGCTCTGTGACAGATCCCAGGGGGATTGGTTGGGAGGAGGCAGGCAGGAGCCTGGCCTGAGCAGCCAGGGAGGGGAGGCGCCCTCTTCCCTGAGGGGCAGGGGTGGGGGGCAAGTTCAGAGGTCAGCTGGGGATAGGTCTAGGCGTGAGGCACAGAGAGGCTGGGAGTCTGGGGGCCACATTTGGCCAGAGATGGACACGTGGGCATCCACTGTACACAGTGGTGGTGAGAGTGGTGGATGAGGTCACGGGGTGTGCGTGTGGACAGAACGAAGACTGGGGTCCCCTCAGGTCTCCAGAGAACGGACGCCTGGGAGGCGGGAGTAACCTGTGTGGGTGAGGTAAGGACGGAGCTGGACCAGTGGCTAGTGGATCAGCACTGATGGAGGCAGTAACCTTGACAAAGCTGAGCCTGGTGGGTCAGGGCTCGAGAGGGTGGCAGGAGGAGGGGGGTGATGGTGAGGGCAGGTACCCTCCGCAGAGCACCTACTGTGTGCAAAGCTGGGACCTGGGGCCTGGGCAGTGTCAGAAAGAAATCAGGCTTGACCAGGAGCGCCACCAAGTGGACAAGCTCATCCCCCTCCCATGTGCCTCAGGCCCCAAGTCCCAGGGTGTGGAGACAGTATGCCTGCAGGAAGGTATACAGAAGGCTGCTGCAAGGACTGAATATTCTAAGCATTGTGCTCAGCAGAGTGCATACAGCAAGCACTGTGTCCTGCAGGGAGCATATATAGCAGGCATTAGGCTTTGGAGGGGATGTACACAGCAGTCCTAGAGACAGGCATCCAGCAGGCCCTTTGCCCTGCAGGGAACGTATACAGTAGATACTGTAATCTGCAAGGAATGCATTTAGTAGACACTGAACATCCAGAGGAGTGTATGCAACAGTCCATGTGGCCTGCAAAAAAATGTATACAAAAGTCACTGCACACTGCAAGGAGTCCACACAGCAGGCACTGAGTACAGTGTCTATGGCAGGCATTGTACTCTGCAGTGAATGTATACAGCAGGAACTGAGTCCTGTAGAAAGAGCATACAGCAGCCCCTGCCCCTGTCCTTCAAGGACAACACACAGCGCTTAATGGGTCCTCCAGGGAGTGTATACAGTAAGCCTGTGCCTGGCATGGGGACACAAGCCCTTGAGGGCTGGCGAGATACGACTGGGGTGAAGGTGTGGAGTCCTGTGCCTGCCCGTGCTCCCCAGCCTTTGCTGCCCCCAGGTTTCCAGCCCCCAGGTATCCCCAACCAGGATGAAACTCAGCTGGGTTCAGCTGATTCCCGGAGGAGAAGGCTGAGCGCTCAGCTCACACCACCTGCTGCAGGTGGAGGGGTGGGTGTGAGGTTTGGAGGCTCCAGGTGCGGTAATAACTCACCACCCCCAACTCATGCACTGGCTTGGACCTAGGCCCAGAGGTTATGGGGTCCCCCAACACTGAACTCTACCCTGAACCCCATCCTTTTTTCTTATAAATTTATTTTAATTGGAGGCTAATTACTTACAACATTGTAGCGGTTTTGCCATACATTGACATGAATCCGCCACGGGTGTACATGTGTTCCCCATTCTGAACTCCCCTCCCACCTCCCTCCCCATCCCATTCCTCTGGGTCATCCCAGTGCACCAGCCCCGAGCACCCTGTCTCACGCATCAAACCTGGACTGGCAATCCGTTTCACATATGATAATATACATGTTTCAAACCATTCTCCCAAATCATCCCACCCTCACCCTCTCCCACAGAGTCCAAAAGACTGTTCTATACATCTGTGTCTCTTTTGCTGTCTCGCATATAGGTGAACCCCATCCTTGAAGCTGGGCATGGACAGGATCAAGCCCAATCAACATGGGTCCTGACGGATGTGGATCAGCCAGGCTCCCTCTGTGGCCTCACAACCTTGAACTTCCTGAACTCCCTCCCCAACCCTCTGCAGCCTCCCTAAGGCCTGGCCACGTGGTCCATAGGACCCTCCAGCCTCCTGTGTAGACTAGGTGGGAGAGGTCCTGTCACCCTGCCCCAGAACTTGGGTCTCTGAAGCTTCCCAGCTGTTCCTGACCATGAGTGGAGTAGGATCGGGGCCCCACCATGGCGAGGGCGGCCCATGTGAGCTTGGATGGTACTGCTTCTCTGCCCCAGGGAGATGCCAACAGAGGCCAGAAGCAGAAAGGGCTGGATTTCTGAGACAGTTGTTTGAGTCCCTGGATAAAGCCACATCTGAAGCCATCCATTATGTTTCACTTGAGCAATTTTGAGTTTCTGTGACTTCTCATCAAGGGGTCCCCAATAATAGAGAACAGCATCTTTTCCATCACCTTCACCCGCCAGACAAGTCCTGTTTCTTAGGTCACTGATCCTGTGATGGAGTAGTTCACATCTACAGGTCACCACTGCCTTGAAGGCCTCCATATCTGATGTGACACCCTCCCATGGCCCTCATGAGAGAAATCCTCACCCTACCTCACGGGTCAAGACTCTGGGGAGCAGAGGGGAACAGTCACACACAGCAAGACTTGGAGGGCGTGGGGTGACTTCACACTCATAACTGAATGGGTGTCCTGAGCTCCTTTTTTAAATTTAATTTTTCTTCTTTTTTTTAAACACAAACTATTTTCTTGACATGTACACATGGCTTTATTTATTTTTGGCTGCAGTGGGTCTTTGCTGCTGCACATGGGCTTTCTCTAGTTGGGGAGAGCGGGGTCTACTCTCCAGTTGCGGTGCATGGGCTTCTCATTACACTAGCTTCTCTTTTTGCAGAGCACGGGCTCTAGGCACACACGCTCCAGTAGTTGTGGCACGTGGGCTCAGGTGCTCCGAGGTATGAGAAATCTTCTCAAACCAGGGGTCAAACCCTTGTCCCCTGCATCAGCAGGTGGATTCTTATCCACTGTGCCACCGGGGAAGTCCCTAGTTTAATTTTTAATTTTTGACTGCACTGCAAGGCACGCAGGATCTTAGTTCTCAGAACCCGGGCCACCTGCAGTGGAAGCCTGGATTCATTGTTTGCTTTTTAAATTTAATTATTTTATTTTTAATTGAAGGATAATTGCTTTACAATATTGTGTTTGTTTCAGCCATACATCAACATGAATCAGCCATAGTATGCATATGTCCCCTCCCTCTGGAACCTCCCTCCCACTCCTGCACACCCCTCTGGGTTGTCACAGAGCACGGGGTTGAGCTCCCTGAGTCATACAAGAAGCCTGGATTCTTAATCATTGGACCGCCAGGGGAGTTCCTCCTGAGCTCCTTTTGAGGCAGGGGGGTGGGGAGACACTCTTGAGCCCGGGGACACTGGAGGCAGATCCTGGAAAATGAGGGGGAACTGAACAGAGGAGGGTGTGAGAGAGAGGTGTTCCTGGCTGACAGAACAGCACGGGCAAAGGCTGAGGAGCCAGAGGAGCCGGGTGAGGACCAGGCCCACTGAGGAGGCCTGTGTAATGGGGTGAACAGGAAGCTGAGGAGGTGGGGGGCAGGGGCCTCACAGCGCCTGGGGGCTAGGAGCATGGGCAAGTTACACAGAAACAGCAAGAAGCGTTAGGTGAGAAAGTTAAAAAAGTCATGCAGGATCCAGTGGCAGTTACATAGAAGGAGAAGTATCTATGTTAGGATTAGCTCAGACAGGAAGGAGATAGGAATAAACCCCCATGGTCACCCACGATGATCTGGGGGTGGAGGTTAGAGGTGACTCTGAGTTACTTACTGCCTTTGAGGTTT
This sequence comes from Okapia johnstoni, assembly GCA_024291935.2. NCBI lineage: Eukaryota > Metazoa > Chordata > Mammalia > Artiodactyla > Giraffidae > Okapia > Okapia johnstoni. The sequence continues at coordinate 36,734,139 of CM044316.1, forward strand.
TTAATGACTTCCCTGGTGGCTCAGATGGTAAAGCATCTGTCTACAATGTGGGAGACCTGGGTTCAGTCCCTGGGTGGGGAAGATCTCCTGGAGAAGGAAATGGCAACCCACTCCAGTATTCTTGCTTGGAAAATCCCATGGACGGAGGAACCTGGTAGGCTACAGTCCATGGGGTCACAAAGAGCTGGACAGGACTGAGTGACTTCACTTTCACTTTGAGGTTTTAATTTCTTGTCACCTTTTAATTATTTTTTAGAGAGAACTTTAAAAAAATTTTGGCCACACTATGCCAATTATGGGATCTTATTAACCTGATCAGGGATTGAACCTGCAGCCCCTGAAGTAAAAGCACAGAGTCCTAACCACTGGACTGCCCGGGAAGTCCCTAAAGAGAAATTTTATTTTGGAATAATTTTAGATTTACAGAAAGTTACAAAAATATTACAATGAGTTCTGTCTATCCTTTGTCATCAGTAATATAATCCCCACCCCACCCATCCTGGTCCCGGGGCCTGTGATCATGTAACAGGGCAGAGGGGACCCTGCAGGTGGGATTAATGCCCTGAGATGGGGATGACCCCGGATTCCCTAGAAGGCCCAGTGTCATCACAGGGTCCTTATAAGAGGGAGGGGGAGGGTCAGAGGCAGAGAGATAGGAGATGCTGCCCTGTTGGCTGTGAGGATGGAGGGAGGGGCCACGAGCCAGGGATGTGGTGCCTCTAGAAGCTGGAAAAGGGGGGAGCCTCCAGAGGGACAAGCCCTCCCCACGCCTGGATTTTAGCTGACTCCAGAACATGGGATAATATATGTGTGCTTTCTTTTATATCTATTTATTTATGTATGGTTGTGCTGGGTCTTCCTTGCTGCTCAGGCTTTTCTCTAGTTGCAGCGAGTGGGAGCTTCTCTCTAGTTGTGTTGTGTGGGCTTCTCATTGCAGGGGCTTCTCTTGGTGCAGAGCACAGGCTGTAGGACACTCAGGCTTCACTAGTTGCAGTTCCCGGCTCTAGAGCACAGGCTCAACAGTTGTGGTGCACTGGGCCCCGTCACTCTGTAGTACGTGGGATCTTCCCGGACCAGGGATCAAACCCACGTATCCTGCATTGGCAGGCGGATTCTTTACCACTGAGCCACCAGGGAAGCCCCATTTGTGCTTTCTTAAGCCAACAAGTTTGTAACTCATTACAACAGCCACAGGAAACAATGACTATCCTGATGTCTAAGGAAGTGACACTGGTATATCACTATTTCTAATTAATAATATTAGTAATTACTATAACAACAGACTAAACTCCAAATGTTATTTGGATTCCTTCTATTTTTTTTTCCAACTAATTTCTTTTTTTTGTTTGAGGATCGCATCCAGGAGCCCACATGACACTGAGATGTTTCACTTATAATTGCTCAAAAAGCCCAAGCAGATAAAATATGAATTATTCCTATGGAAATCTGGCTGCTTCTGATACTCACACAGCACTCTGCTTGCAGCCAGAGTTGATCAATGTCCCTGAACAGAAGTTGAGACGGCGTCCCACTGAGGACATGGAGGGAAGAGCGTCCACCCGGGGTGAGCAGCACCTACTCAGGACCCTGAGGGTGCCCACCCAGCAGGTGGGGTCGGGGCAGCTCGGGGGAAGGTCTGAACTTGCCCAAGTCCTCCCCAGGGAGCAGGTCAGCACCTGCAGGGAACACAGGAAGGAAACACACAACCTGCTTCTACTGTGGAGCCCCCAGTCCTTGGGGGAGAACCCAGCAAACCAGCAAGGAAACAACATGATTTCAGGTTGTGTGGGAACCACAGAGGGACTCTTGGGGTGTGTGGGGGGCCCTTCCCTGGAGCTCAGAAGATGAGAAGGAGTTACCGGATGAAGACCAGGGGGCGGGGAGAGCTTTGGGCTGAGAGAATGGTGTGTGCGAAGGCTGAGCTTAGTGTGGGATCTCAGACTGACAGAGAGGCCAGCATGGCTGGACCGGGGTGTGTGTGTGGGTGTGTGGGAGAGCCATGGGGGCCCACTAGCAGGCTTTTAGATGCGATCCAATTTAGTTCTAGAAGACTTCTTATTGTCAGGAAGAGGCTGGACTATCCTCTAACTCTCAGCCAGCCCCTGGTTCTGTGAGCCTCAGATGGCCCAGACATATCGTGTCCCCTGACCTGGCTGTGGCTATCCTTACAGCTCCTGACCCAGGGCCCTGGCTGGTCCTGAGCATCATGCCAGGGAGCCCCCACTGGTGTCTTCAGCTCCCTCTCCTCCTCTGGATATCCCCTCTCTGACCCTGTCCACTCCCCAACTCTGGCTGTGGACATGTGTCTTAGTGTCACAGGCCAAAGGGGAGAGGTTGGAATGATTGAGTCCAGGCTCTGCTTTGCTCTGGGGTAGGCAGTGAGCTCCTCAGAGACTCCCACCCACACCCTCCTGTCCCAGCATCACTTCATCACTCTCCAAGCTGCAGTCAGACCATGTGTGGGAGACATTCCAAGTTGCACGTACAGACAATGAGCATCCAGGGTGGAGGCCGCAGCTAATGAGGGGCTGAGGCCAGGGGTCCCCACACTCCCCATCCTCCCCATGGACAGGCAGCTCTGGGAAAACATCTACCCCATTCCTCAAGGGCCCATAGTGGCTTCCAAGTCCTGCCCTGACTCATCCTCCTGGGCCCCTTGCTCCTGCTCTTCAAATCAACTCACTGCACTAAACCCTCGCTTCAGGCTCTGCTTTTGGCAGAGGCCAGACTGAGACAGGGGAGGAGAGACAAGCTGTCCACGTCAGTCTCCTGCTGGCCTGGACCATGCCAGAAAGAGGGAGTAGATAAGGGGTATGGGGGCCTGTGAACTGAGCCCCAGGCTCCAGGAGAACAAATGGGGGCCTCAAAGGAAAACCAGAAAGATGGGGTGAGAAAGGCGGGAGAAAAGCCTACAGAGAGGTGTCTGGAGGATGCGAGAGGACAGAGCTACTAGAAGGAGCCAATAACAGTGGGCTCTGGGAATCTGGGAGAGACAAAGACGAGGTCTGTTCCTATGAAAACTCAGGGGACATGGCACCTAGCCGCTACCATCCCTGACAGCTGGGCCAGTCTCAAGGCAGCAGGCACTACAGTCATGGGGTCCCCTCCTGACCGCTCTGCTCATGGGTCCTGTCCCTGGAGACTTGCAAGGTCTGGCTGAGGGCTCCCAAGTACAGATAAGCAGGAAGAAGGGAGTCCACTGCACTTCCAAGTCGAGGAGACAGGAGGCTAGAGAGCAACCTAGGAGCCGGGCTGAGTTACGCCTATGCTTGTCCATCTGCTCCCGCTCTGGTTCTGGAAGGAAGGAGTCACACCACTATGGACCCCAAAGCCGACCCAGCCCACCCCCGAGGAAAGCCTCCCTAGCCCAGCCCCAGTGCTGTCTCAGCAGCCACCCCCTCCACCTGCGGCAGGTATATTTTGAGCGACGCTCCGTGGCCCTTCTCCCAGGAAATCTGCTGAGTCTGGGGAGTTTTCTCAGGTCAGAGAAAGAACAGACTGGAAACAAACCAAGCCTGTGGCCTGGAGCGAGAGGGCTCAGGTGGCTGTGTGGCCAGCCTGGGGCCCCAGCCCACAACTCCTCAGCCTCTTAAGCCCCAGGCAGGTGTCAGCATGGGGGGGTCAGGCTGCCCCACTGAGCCCCCTACCCCAACACTGGCCCCTTTGCAAAACTACAATTCTGAGCTTGCCACACATATGAGGCTTCAGTTTGCTCATCAGTAAAATGCGGATCTTAGTCAGGCCCTAAGGCTGAGGGCTTCTTGGGGTGTGGTATCTAATATGGTTTTCACTTTTGATTGTGGCAAAATATACATCATGCAAAATTCGCCATCATCACCATTTTTGAGAGCACAGCTCAGTAGCATTAAACACATTCACACTGTTGTGTAACCAGCCCCACCATCATCTCCAGGATTTTCTCATTTTCCCAAATGGAAACTGTGACCCCATGAAACACTGACTCTCCCTCTCCTCCCCCACCCCTTGGCCCCACCATCTACTTCCTGTCTCTGTGGATCTGACTCCTCTAGGGACCTTCCATGAGTAGAATCAGACAGGGTGTGTCCTTCTGGGTCTGGCTTCTTTCATTGAGTATCATGTCCTCAAAGATCACCCATATTGTATCAAACGTCAGGATTTCCTTCCTTTTTAAGGCTGAATAATATTCCCCTGTGGGCTTGGAGCACATTTTGTTTATCCATCACCTTTTGATGGATACCTGCGCTATTTCCACCTTTTGGCTGCTGTGAATACGGCTGCTACGAGCATCTAAGTTTTTCCTTTTATGATAAAGTTTTCCATTCTAGAGTGCTGGGGGAGGGCATCCCTGATCGAGGGGGTGCAGGGTGAGGGTGGAAAGTCTCCCCAGTCCAGTGGAGGAGGCTTAGCCAGGAAAACAGCAGGCTGCCGGGCAACTGGGGCAGAGTTACTGTCTGCAGAGGGTGTCAGCTGACAGCCCTGCTGGGAGGCGCCGGGCCAGGAACTTGGGATTTCTTTCCCCCAGGAGGCTTTTAGGGGTCTAATGGACTCAGCTGCCTGCCCCAGTGTGAGAGTTCTTCCTTTGCTCCTGGGGCCACCCGGGAAAGAGCCAGGGGGTAGCACTGGGCGGGGAGGTCAGGGGCTCCGGATCCCCCAACCTGCACTCCAGGCTGAGCACAGCCACAGTCCGGTGACTGGCTCACATGTGCCTTCCTGAGCCTCGGTTTTCTCATCTGTAACATGGGGCTAAGAACAGCCCCAGCCTCTGGGATGAGCCACTGTCTGGAAGGGGTCTGGGTTTCTGATGCTGGCCTCCAGAACTGGCCCAGACCCCTGACTTTGGTTAAGTCTAGGTGATCTCCTGTCCACAGATTCCTGAGGGCTGGGCAGGTCTGTCTTGGGCACACAGAGCCCAGCACAAGCTCCACAAGCTAGTAAGTGCTGGAAAAATAACTTGAATTAGCAGGTGGCGGAGGTGCGGCCCTGAGAGGGACCTGGATTCCTGCCTGCCCATGCAGATTCCAGGGTGATAGTGACATGACAGCTCAGACCCACGGGCCCCCAAGGTGCCTTCCTCTGGTCACACTGCACCTCATTCTCATTAGCAGGGGACTCAGGCTCCTTGGCCGCAGTCAGCTGGGCCCCTCCGCACTGGCCTGGAATCTTTGACCCTGGCACTGAGGCCAGCCCCCCTGCAAAGCTGCCAGAGGCTGGCTCCCATCAAATGCACTGGGGCCCCCCTTAGAGTCCCCATGCCCTGGGCACCCCCATTTAACATGCCAGGTGGACATCTGACCACACAGAAGGTGCTTCCTATCCCTGGTGGCTTGGCTGGGCTGGACGCTGAAATCTGGTCTCTGGAAAATTCCAAGGCCTAATTCCAGCCACACGGAGCCCTCCTAACCCCTCCCCATTCATTGTGTTATGTAACGTATGGGTATTAATTCTGAAGCATCTGGAGGCAGCTGCCTGGATTCAAACCCAGCACTGCCCCTTCCTGGCTGGGAAAGTGAGTTCACCTCCCTGGGCCTCAGTGTGTTCATCTGTGAAATGGGGACAAGGCTAGTACCCAGGTCTCAGGATCAGTGAAAGGGTGACTTGAGACAGTGAAAGTGTGAGGCACAGCTCAGAGGTGCCACCATAGTTCCATGGGGCCCAAGCCTGCCCTCTTGTCCTCTATCCATCTGCCTCTCCATGGCTGCCCGAGCCAGAACCAGGAGTCACTACCCCTAGTGCCTCTCCTTCAGTCCCCAAATCCTGCTCCTCATGCCTAGGGTCCATTATGCACAGCAGCTTCCTAGCAGTGCCCCTCTGGGCTGCACTGCCCTCCCCACCAGCCCCAGTCCCAGAGATATTAGGCTTCTTTCCCTTTCTCTCTCTTCCTCTGAACCCTGCTGTGGCTTCCCAGGGCCAAGATGATCAAGCTTCACATTGTCATACAGGCGGGCCCCAGGGACCTACCTATCTGCTGCAGTCCCATGTGTGTATTCAGGACGACTCAAGCGCACCTTGCGGGGAGCCCCGCCAAGCCCTCATTCCCACCCACCCTTCCTTTTGAGGCCTCGAGAGAATGAGACAAACCTTCTGACCTCAGTTTTCTGCTCAGAGAAATGGGCGCGTGGACAATTCACAGCTTGGCGGGAGGCGCAGGATCGGAGAAGCCAGCGAGCTGAGCGCGCGCGACTGGCGCGGGGTATACGTGCAGGATTCCAGCGCCGCTCTGGTCCCTGGAACTCCCGCCAGCCTGGCGTCCCCGCATGCCCACGAGCCCCCACGCGCCCGCCCCCTCCCGCACCGGGCGCCCGGAGCGTCTGGACTCCACGCCTCCCCCCTCGGCCAATAAGAGGCGCCCCAGTAGCGCGCGGCCCCCGGAGCAGCGCTGTGCGCGGTGGTCGCGCCCGAGGCTGCGCCAGTGCGCCAGCCAAGCCCCCGGGAGGGGATGGATGCCGGGCCGCGGCGGCGGCGGCGCAGTTGCTGCCCTCTGGTCTCCGTCTTCCTGCGCGACCCGAGCTCGGGGCGCGTGTACAGGCGCGGGAAGCTGATTGGCAAGGTGGGGACTCCAACACTCCAAGTCTGCGGCGAGGGGGCAGGGCGGAGCGGGGGGTCCCAGCCCGGCGGAGCGCAAGCGAAATCTCAACCCGCAGATGAGCCAGTGTGCGCCCTGGCTTTTGTCTCTGCGTGTCCGCGTGTCTGCGGGAGTTTGGACGCTGGGGTGGGGCTGGCGTGGGTGGACGCCCGGGTCTGCGATGTACTCGCTGTGCGGCGCGCGTTGTGTGGCGGGAACCAGTGTTGGGCGTGCTGTGCTGTGTCGTGGGTTATGTGTCCAGGGTACGGGTGTGTTGTGTGTTTCGGAGCCTTGGTGCGGACTCAGACTCTGTTTTGTTGTCTCTGTGCGTGTGTGTCTGCGTGTGTCATAGGTCTGTGCTTTCTGCGTGCGGGCGTTGTAGCATGTGTCCAGGTACTGTGTTGGGGTTCTGTGGACTCTGCGTGTCCAAGTATGGAGGCGTCTGTGATGTATCTGTGTGCCTTCGTGTTCATCTGTGTTGTGTTGCTTTGAGGATCTAGGTAGGAAGGTGTGAGCTGTGTGTGTGTGTGAGGAGGCCTGGCCATCTGTCCTCACACCTGTATGCACCCAGCTTGACTCTTCTGCCCTGCAGGGCGCCTTTAGCTGCTGCTACAAGCTGACCGACATGTCCACCAGCGCTGTGTTCGCGCTTAAAGTGGTGCCTCGCGGAGGGGGCGGGGCTGCGCGGCTACACGCCCGAGGCAAGGTACTCTGCGCGTCAGTGCCCAGGGGCCCCAGGACTGAAGCGGGTCCCCAGAGAGGTCCCTGCCTTGGGGTGGGGACCTCGCCTGTGGGGGCATGAATGGCTCGGGTGTGGGCGCCTACTGGGTGTATACACATGGTGCCCTGCCTGCAGGTGGAACGCGAGATCGCTCTGCACAGCCGCCTGCGACATCGCAATATCGTGGCCTTCCACGGCCACTTCGCTGACCGGGACCACGTATACATGGTGTTGGAATACTGCAGTCGCCAGGTGCGGGGGCGGAGTGAGAGGGAGGCATGTCCCCTCCCACCCGTGTCTACTGAGCTCATCTGTGTCCCCCCACCCTTGTCTGTTTCTCCTTACCTGTTTTAACCTGAGACCACACCAGGCCCACCTGTGCACCCCTGCCCACCCAAAGGCTCTCTTGACCCACCCAGGCACATCTTTGCCCATCTATGCCTCTCCTGTACTCAGCCAGGCCCCACTTGCCCACACCTGTCTCCAACTGGGCAGCCCTGCCCCCTTCCCCAGGTTCGGGGCTCCCAGGGTCACTCACATGGTGCAGCCCAGAGCCCAGATGTCTGATTGGCAGGAATGCCCGTTCCTGGACCCAACTGAACTTAGCTGCACCTTTACAGACCCCTTGAAGTCAGCCCACTTAAATACACCTAAGCTCCCCTGTGCCCAGCTTTTACCCACCTTGTGTTCATCTCTGGCCTACAAGCTCATTGTGGCCCCTCTGTCCACTGAACTCCTGTGCTCATCCTCGGGCTCAGAGCTCACCTCTGCCCATGCCACAATCAGCCACGTCCACCTGGGCCCGGCTGAATTTTCCTTTGCCTTCTTGGGCCCCTGGAACTCACCTGTGTTTCCTTGACGGTGGTGCGGCACCTGTTGGGCCCCTGCAGTCGCTGGCCCACGTGCTGCAGGCACGGCAGACGCTGACGGAACCCGAGGTGCGCTACTATCTTCGAGGCCTGGTCAGCGGCCTGAGCTACCTGCACCAGCGGCGCATCGTCCACCGGGACCTGAAGCTCAGTACGGGGCGGGGCGGGGCTTCGGGGCGGGGTGAGGGCGGGGCTTCCATTCAAGCCACGCTCCTCCCTCACCGCCCGCTGCGTTCCTCGCCACAAGGTAACTTCTTCCTGAACAAGAACATGGAGGTGAAGATCGGAGACCTGGGGCTGGCCACCAGGATGGGGCCAGGGGGCCGCTGCCACAGGTGACTGCAACCTCTGAGCGGGCTCTCTGGGTGGGTGCAGGTGGGCCTGGTCTGGTGTGGGGGCCCCCAGTCTTCCTGAGCCCCCGTTATGCCCCCAGAGTGCTCTGCGGGACCCCAAACTTCCTGGCTCCGGAGGTAGTGTCCAGAAACGGACATTCCTGCCAGTCGGACATCTGGGCTCTGGGCTGCATCATGTGAGTCCCCCTGGGAGCCCCAGGCCTGAGGAAGGGGGGCAGGAATGCCCAGGTGGGGACAGGCACCGGGTAAGGTGCCTCACCTTACACCGGTAAGGACAGGTGTAAGCTTATACAGAGGAGGTTGAGTTTGGGGACAGGCAGGTATGAGCAAACATAGGACCTTAGTGTGTGCAGCTGGGGGGCAGGCAGGAGCAGGCACCTGCCATCACTCGAGCTTACAGGTATGAATTGGGATACAGGAGGGTATATGTGCAGCAGAGGATGGGTTTGAACATGCCCAGAGGTGTGGACAGGTGTGTGCAGGTGTTAGGTACACAGGCAGATCAAGACATTTGTACAGACATGAGGCATATACAGAATTGGAACAGGTGCAAGCAAGCATAAATTAAAACTGGAAATGTCTATGCCGGTGTCCAGGTGTAACCCAGGTGCAGGCAGGTGTACAGACAGATGCTGGTGTCTTCTGTGCAGACAAGAATGACTGGGTGAGAGTGGACGCAGGGCAGGTGTGAGAAAATGGGTGTGAAGCAGGAATGGTGTTGGGGATTGAGGGTAAGTGTGCACAGGTAGGTGTGAACCAATCCTGGATGCCCAGAATAGATCCAAGCAGGTGCGTTGCTTCCTGTCCCCAACCCGGCCAGGTACATGGTGCTGACTGGTGTCCCTCCCTTCGTGGCGGCTCCCCTGTCGGAGATGTACCAGAACATCCGAGATGGCCGCTACCCCGAGCCTGCACACCTGTCTGCCAACGCGCGCCGCCTCATTGCCCGCCTGCTGGCCCCCAACCCGGCTGAGCGGCCCAGCCTGGACCACCTGCTGCAGGATGACTTTTTCACGCAGGTGTGGGGTGTCAGCGGGACAGGGCGGCCCCTCTCTGGGATGTCTCAGCAGCCCCAGGTGAGGGTCAGGGCCCCCAGGTAGCACAGGTACTCAGGAGCAGCCTGCTGACCTCCAGCTCCCCACTCTGAAGGGCTTCACCCCGGACCGGCTGCCACCCCACTCCTGCCACAGCCCACCCATCTTCACCATCCCCCAGCCTCTGGGCAGACTTTTCCGAAAGGTGGGCCGGCTGCTATTGCCCCAGTGCCGGGCTCCCTGTGAGTACCTCCCCTTCCCCCGTCACCTGCTCCTCCCTGCCCTGCATCTCACACACCTGTCATATCCCCTTCCTGCTCTGAAACCACCTCCACGGCAGATGCCCTCCCTGTGGAGCCAGGCTCTGCCCCCACCCCCAAATCCTTGTGCCCCCTGTAGGCCCTCTGGCTCTTCAGGAGGCCTCAGGTCCTGGAGAAGACGGTTCAGACCCTGACTCCATGGAGTGGGGCAGTGAGGTGAGGGCCGGGAGTGGGGAGGTAGTGGGGAATGCAGAGGGCGTCCTCACAGCTGGCTGGGCACGGGGAGAAGTCAGGAGGTCTCCGTGGGGAGGCCAGAGCCTGTCACCAATTCCCAACATCTGCTGCTCCCTCCCCAGGACTCCCTGTTGGAGAGCGGGGCTCTGTGCACCCGAGGACCCCATCCAGCTGCTGGTCCAGGGGGCCCTCCAGAGTGACCCCGTGGGTGAGCACGCTCCATCCTAGACAGGAACTGTGGGCAGGGGTGAGGGTTGAGAAGTGGGGGGTGAGGTTCGTGCCTTGCTAGCATCACGGCCCCTCTCCCGGCCTCAGTTACCCCACATGTAAAGTGGGGACAGTGTCTGGATTACTGAGTTGAACATGGGACTTTTCTGGATGTGGGAGCTGGGGTGGGGTTGTCCTCCAGATCCCGTGCCCCCAACAGAGATCTGTCTCCCCAGGGCCCGAGGGGAGTCCAAGGCAGGAGGTGGAGGCAGCCATAAGGAACCTGCAGCTCTGCCTGGATTCGGGCTCCCCAGGTAGGGGCGGCACAAGATAACTCGAGATTTGCTGAGAAGCCCAGAAGACAGACTTCCGGCTTTCCCTGGCCCGCCCTCTGGGCTGCTGGATTTCACTAGGTTCCCCATTCCCGCCTTTTTCCTCTTCCAAGGATTCGATCTGGGCTGCCACGTGGCCTTGAGCGATTTTTTTTTATGCCAAAAAAAAAAATAAAGCTTAATGAAATAAAGCAAAGCCCTGCAGTGTTTTGGACCTCACACTCGTTTCAGATTTATTCATTGCTAAAAGCGGCTGTGACCTCAGGGTCCCCCAATCCTCTCCCTTCAAGGCAAGAGTTGCTTGGGTTGTTTTTGTTTTTCAACCACACCACGCAGGATCTTAGTTCTCCTTATCAGGGACTGAACTGTCTCCCCCTGCAGTGGAAACATGGAATCTTAACCACTGGACCGCCAGGAAGTCCCAAGAGTTGGTTTTCTATGCCCTGGACCTTTCTCCCCATCTCCTGTGCCTCCACCAGGCCCCTCCATGAACTGCCCCCCTCATGTCACTTCCTCCTTGTGCCCAGCCATGCAGGACCCCCCGGAGAGCAGTGGCCTGTCCTCTGGGCCCCCAAGTGGGTGGACTATTCTAGCAAGTATGGCTTTGGCTACCAACTGTCAGACGGTGGCAACAGGGTCTTGGTTCAGGATAGCACCCACATGGCCCTGCACCCCCCAGGGGGGTAAGTCATGGAGTTCCTACCCCCTGTGGGGCCAACCCCTCCTTGCCTTCACCTTTCTTCATTCACTCAAGTATTTAATAAACACCTACTGTGCATACCTACAGGTGCTTACTGCCTGCTGGGGGAGAACAATGCTAAACAAATGAATCACTAAGTTGATTTTGGTGGCAGTTTTCTGAAGAAAATAAAGCAGATGAGGTGACAGATTGGGGGTTGGAGGCAACTCCACAGAGTGGTTGTGGAGGGAGGGGATTTCTGGGGAAGCGATGCTCAAGTGAGATAGGAAGGATGAGAAAGAGCCTGTCAGGAACAGCATCAGAGGCACAGGGAACAGCATGTGCAAAGTCCCCAAGATAGGATCCAGTGTGGGGGGTTTGAGGAGTGGCATGGAGGCAGACATGAAGTCACAGAGCCTCATAGGCCTCTGCTGGAGTTGGGGCAGGAAGGAGGAGTCTGACTTGTAGTTTTATTAACAGGAGACCAGCAGGGAGGTGGCTGGACTAGCTGGGTGGACAATGGTGGTGACTTGGGCTGGGGTGGTGGCTGTGGAGGGGTGAGCAAGGGCTGCAATCTGGGTGTAGTTTGCAGGTTGAGGGGGGATGGAGCAGCCACCAGGCAAGAGAGGAAGGTGGCAGGAGGGCAGATGTGGGGAGCCATCAGGATCTCAGCGTGAACAGCTAAGTCTGAGGCGCCATGGGTCTGGAGTTTAGGGCCAGGGTCGGGACTGGATGGACAGAGAGGGCTTGGACCCTGCAGAGCTGGTTTCAAATCATGGTCCAAGGGGCTACAGGAGAAGGTGTCCTCGGGTGTGAGGTGCCCAGGATGGAGCCCCTGACTCCTTGGTCACCACCCTGTGTCCCCCAACAACATCCAGATGAGCTATGCACCCCACTTGGGAAAGCTGCAGATGTTTACCCTGAGGAATGTGCCCAGCCCGCTGGGTGCCCTGCTGTTCCCCAGGGCACAGGGTTCCTTGCTGGCTGTCCTGCAGCTCTTTGCCTGGTACACGAAGCAGCAGCTTCAAGAGGTGAGGGGGGAGGTGGGGGAGCCAGGGGGGCCAGGCGGTGGGGACCCCTGGCCCTGAGGCCTCCCAGCTGAGTCTGTCCGCAGGAGGGGGGCCTGTCCACGCCCAGCTGGCCGGCAGCACCCGGCCTCCGCCTGCTGTGCTTCCTGGTGTCCGAGCAGGTGGTGCTGCTGTTCTTCAGTGACGGGATGGTGCAGGGGAGCAAGGGGCCCCCTCAAATGGGCCTGGTGTGTTGCATGCTTTTGGGAGAAAGCCCTAGGAAGCAATTGGTTCCTGGTGGAGCCAGGAACTGAGACTTACGACTCCCAAGCATAAAACTGGAAATAAAATGTGTTCGAATGATGGCAGAATGTCACTGGGGGTCATGGTCCCATGTGGTCACCGGTAGCAGCTGGCAAAATGTCATCTCATTGCAGAATAAGCTGTAGGTTTTCCTGAGTGATTCTGGCAATCTCTGAGAAATTGCAGCCGCTCCTAAAACAGACTTCCAACGCAGTAGTATACAATCCTTACTATCATCTTAGAAAAATTAGTATGATTTTATTTTACAGTAAAAACCCCATCTCTGTTTAGACCAGAGTGCCCTGACCTGGGCTGGGTCTCAGAGGCCAGAACTGGCTTCAAATGGCCATGCCCAGCGGCGGGGGCAGCTGGCACCAGTGAGGAGCTGATGTTCCCCAGGGCACAGGCTTGAGTAGGAGGTATCCCTGGGTGGTTATGGGCAGGGGGTCCCATCTGAGCCTTGGTCTCCCTGTCTGTGCAGTACAGCCCTGGCTCCTGGCCTGGAGTCCCCACGGGTGGGGCAGCCACTGGAACTCAGGTCAGGGCACCCTCAGGCTTCTGTCCACTTGCCCCCTGAGGGCCGGGGCCCCTTCTCCCTTCCACCTCAGCTTCTCCCTACATTGGCAGGTTAGCGGCAGCGGAGATCAGGAAGAACTCGTGCTGAGCGGGGGTGGTGAGGAGCTGCTGCTCAGCCTGGGAACTGGGCCAGCCTGGCACCTCCTACCCGCTGGGCATCCTGCAGGGCCATGGCTGTGCCCCAGACACACACCAGCACCTTCAGCATGCCATCCTCATGCTACAGAGCATCTAGCAATCCCGAGGGTTAGAGTGGACCTCTGCATGTTGATACCCAGGACCCAGGGTCCATTTCTGCTCCCATTGCCCCCCTTTCCCCGCCAAGGGACATCCTTGGGGACAGCATAGGGAGTGTGCAGGGGGGGGGCCTTGCCTCGCCTCTTGGCGTGACTGTTCAACCCAGGCTTGTGTCTGGATTTTTCTTTTTTCATTAAAGGAGACTTGACTCTGCAGCCTGCCCCATCTGGCTCTCTTTGGGGGCATTCGAGGAGCTTTGGCAAGGGGACACCCAAACCCAGCATGATCTTAGCCCACTGCTCTCTGTGACACAGATAGATGGGCCAGATTTTCACCAACACAGAAATCCTTACCAGAGTGGGGTTCTGCCATGACCAAAACTCTCAAGTATGGAACACTGCTTAACGGATGGGCAGGGAGGACACGGATGGGGAGGCTAGGAAAATGGTGACTTCTGTCATGCCAGGGCAAGACATTGGCACCTTTGCCCTTGGGAGGACTGGAGTGGGGTGGGGCACGTGTGCTCCTAGGGCTGGAGGCTCTGGTTGATGGACAGCTGGCCGTTATGTGCGAGAGGATAGTTTCAGAAAGATGAGTTTGGGAAAGAGCTGGCCGGAAAGCCAACAGAAATGAGAGAACTCAGAGGCTTGAGTCTGGCTGGTCTGGAAAAGACAATTGCTTCCTGAACACAGATGGTAGGAGGCGGTGTTCTTCAATCTATCAGGCTCCCTGTGTTGGGTCAGGATCAGGTCGAGTGAAGCAAATCCCAAGGCTTTTTGTTTTGTTTTTAAGATTTTTTTCGATGTGGACCATTTTTAAGGTCTTTGTTGAATGTGTTACAATATCGCTTCTGTTTTATGTTTTGGGATTCTTGGCCATGAGGCATGTGGGATCTTAGCTCCCCAACCAGGCAGGTTCCAATCCCAAAGTTTTGAACAAAGGTTCTGAGCCCTTTGATGACATCCTTGCCACCGGGTGTGGCTGCCTGTGGAGGCGGGAGGTTCAAGCCCATCTGCTGTGTTCAATGGGAAGATGTCTCAGGGGTTGGAGACGTGGCCCAGGCAGAGCTGCAACCCTCATTCAGGTGACCCTTCACAGCCCTGAGAAGGATCCCAGGGCCCACAGGCACCGACATGCAGGCAGGGCACAGGGGCAACTGAAGAGGGGCGAGAACTGCACCAGGTCACCAAGCAGGTCAGAGTCGGGAACCTCAGCCCACCCCCTGGCAGGCTTTTCCCTTTGAACTGCCTGCTTGGAAAGAATCTGCCTGCAGTGCAGGAGACCCAGGCTCAGTCCCTGGGTGGGAAGACTCCTTGGAGAAGGGAATGGTAACCCACTCCAGTTTTCTTGCCTGGAGAATTCCATAGACAGAGGAGCCTGGTGCTGCTGCTGCTGTGTTGCTTCAGTCGTGTCCAACTCTGTGCGACCCCATAGACGACAGCCCACCAGGCACCCCTGCCCCTGGGATTCTCCAGGCAAGAACACTGGAGTGGGTTGCCATTTCCTTCTCCAACGCATGAAAGTGAGAAGTGAAAGGGAAGTCACTCAGTTGTGCCCGACTCTTAGCGACCCCATGGACTGCAGCCTACCAGACTCCTCCATCCATGGGTTTTTCCAGGCAAGAGTACTGGAGTGAGGTGCCATTGCCTTCTCCACAGAGGAGCCTGGTGGGCTACAATCCACCAGGTCGCAAAAAGTCAGACACAACTGAGCAACTCACACACACACCTGCTATCAGTTTCCAAATTGCAACCTGACTGCTGCTGCTAAGTCGCTTCAGTCGTGTCTGACTCTGTGCGGCCCCATAGACGGCAGCCCACCAGGCTCCTTCGTCTCTGGGATTTTCCAGGCAAGCATATTGGAGTGGGTTGCCATTTCCTTCTCCAGTGCATGAAAGTGAAAAGTGAAAGTGAAGTCGCTCAGTCATGCCTGACTCTTCGCGACCCCATGGGCTGCAGCCTACCAGGCTCCTCCGTCCATGGTGCAACATGACAGATGAAACTAAATCCCCAAGGCTGATGCCTCTCATCTCTGGTCCTCTTCCTTTCTGGAGAGGAGGCCCCAGCAAGGTTCTCTGAATCTTTCTATCCATTTTCAAGCACTTACACTCCTGTGACTTCCCTGGTGGCTCAGCTGGTAAAGACTCTGCCCACAATTCGGAAGACCTGGGTTGAATCCCTGGGTTGGGAAGATCCCCTGGAGAAGGGAATGGCTACCGACTCCAGTATTCTGGCCTGGAGAATTCCATGGACTGTATAGTCCATGGGGTCTCGAAGAGTCAGAAATGACTGAGTGACTTTCAGTATGTTCCTATGGAAAAAATTAAACCATCAGTGTTGCTCTTTCTCTCAACCCTGTGACTGGGTGCATTCCTGCCTCTGGGTGGAAAGATCCGCCTGGTGATTTTGTGGAAAAATGGGGTAAAGGGAGGGAATGAAGGGGCTGGGGGTCCATCAGGGGAGGTCACAGGCCTGAGTGTGGTCAGACCTGGGAAGAGAAATTGTTCTGCATAAAAGAGGGAGAGTTTAGAATCTCCCTGGATTCCCTGGAGAATCCGGAGGAATGGGGTGTGAGCAGAGAAGTACACAAACAGTGTGTGAATTGTGTGTGTGTGTTTTTTTTTTTTTACTTTGCTACTATTATTACTACTGAGGTAACATAACATGAAATTCACCTTTTTAAAGTGTACAGATCCATGGTACTGAGTGCATTCACAGTGTTGTATAGTCACCACCCCTGTCTAGTTCCAGAACAGTCCATCACTCCAGAAGAACACCTGTCCTCATCAGCAGTCACTCCTCACCCCCTCCACTTCCCCAGCCCCTGACAACCAAGAACCCACTCTCTGTGCCTGTGGATCTGCCTGTTCTGGACATTTCCCATCAACAGAATCACACGCTGTGTGGCCTTTTGTGTTTGGCTTCTCTCACCGAGTATCATATTTCTTTTTTTTTAATTTTTAAAAATATTTATTTATTTGGCCTTGCTGCATAGTATGTGAGATCTTACATCCCAGACCAGGAATGGAACCTGTTTCCTCTACAGTGCAAGCCCACAGTCTTAACCACTGGACCTCCAGGGAAGTCCTGAGCATGGTATTTTCAAGGTCCATCCACGCTACAGTGTGTCAGAACTTCACTCTTTTTCCTGGCTAATACTCTAATGTGTAAATGGATGTTTCAAGTCACTCAGTTTGGGGGTGATGCATTACCCAGCAATAGCTAACTAATACACATGCCAAAACATGAAAAGGACCCAGCCCCTTTTCTGCCCAGAACATTTGTTTTGGGGGGGGGGGGCGGCAAAACATCCACGGTCCATTTAACTGTGCATCTTGCAAATTGACCTACCTAGAGTATTTATTTCCATCTGTTTGTGGGCGTAAGAACAGCAACAATCTGTGAGAATCGCCCACACCCTGAGCCTACAATGGTGGTTTATTAAAAATAAACCAACCACGGAATATATTAATTTCATAACCTCCCAGGCCGATTCTTATTTCTAGGCATGAGAACTTCGAGAGATGGCAAAGTGCCCATACCACCCTCACACTGAAAATTTCTGGAATCTTCTTCAGAGAGGTTAACTGTGTGTCTTAAGAAATAAAATTCTTAGGAGAATTATTAGCCTCACCTTTTGGGGTGTTTACAACGGGCTGGAGCTTCATGAAATGGAAATGAATTCATTCCAGGGATGGCCAGGCTTTTTTTTTTTTTTAAGAAACCACGGAAAGCCTATTTAAACCTTAAAAGTGAGGGAAAATTTGGCTTCACTCAATTCTACCCTTTTTCCCCAATCTAAAGCGTCGGTAGAACCCAGTCTCTGGACTACCTCTTCATTGGTCTGTGGGAGCATGTGTCACGATGCCTTCTCCAATCATCAGCAAGTGAGGCGGGACCAGGGCTGTAGCATCCCCGGCAGGCAGGTTGGTTGGTGCCATGGCAACTTGGTGTGACATCACAAAGCCTCGCAGGCTCCAGGTCCTGACTGCAGGCACCTGGTTCCCCATCTGCTCTAATTCTCAAAGCTCAGCTGAGTGCTGGAGGCTTTCCTCTCCCCATTTGACAGATGAGAAAACTGAGGCACATAGGTTGCTAGGAGAACAGCTGTAAGTAGGTCAACCTGAATAATATCAGACCGCCTCACTGAAGAGTTTAAAAAATCCTGATGACTCCAGGGAATCATGCTGAGCAAAAAACAAAAACAATGTCAAACATACTTACAGTCTCACATACTGTAAGATTATGTTTATATAGCACTTTTGAAATGATATCCTTTTTGAAATGAAGGACATTTGAGTGGTTGCCAGGGTTAGGGAAATAAGCCACTGTGGTGGTGTATACTTATACCTACCCTACTGATACAGCTGTAAACAACTAAATACACACACATACACAAATGCAAGAAAAACTGAGGAACTTGGAAATCTGATTTAGATATAAATGTATCACCGGCTGTCGTTTTGCAAACGCAAACTTTGGGGGAGACTGGACAGAGTATAAAAGGGATCAGCATTATTTCTTAAAATTCCAGGGGAATCTACAATGATCTCAATAAAAATTTCAATTAAAAACTCTGTTTCGTACTTCCCTGACAGTGCAGTGGTTAAGACACCTCGCTTCCATTGCAGGGGTGCAGATTTGATCCCTGATCTGGGAACTAAGATCCCACATGCCAGCGTAGTTCGACGAAAATTAAAAATAAAACAAAACCAAAAAACTTTGTTCCTTGGTTTCCCAACCTCAAGGATGAATGGATAACAAAAGGTGGTCCGTATATACACTAGAATATTCTTCAATCATAAAAGGAGAGAAGCCCTGACACTCCCTACACTGTGGATGAAACTTGAGAACATGATGCTCAGTGAGAGAAACAGACACACGAGGACACACAGGGTGTGACTCCATTGATGGCAAATGTCCAGAGCTGGCTGATCCACAGACACAGATCCTGGTTGTCAGGGGCTGGGGGTGGGGAGTGACTGCTAATGGAGGTGGGATTTCTTTTTGGAGTGATGAGAATATTCTGGAATGAGATAGGGGTGATGGATGGGCCAAATTGTGAATATACTCAATGTACACTTCAAAGTGGTAAATTTTGTTATGTTTACCACAATTGAAAAAAAATCCTGCTGCCCACGTGGCACCCAGACTAATTACAGCATAACTGGGGGAACCTTGGCTTTGATATTTTTTAAACCTCCTCATCCACACTGAGGATCTGTGTTGGGAACCACTGGTTAGAGTATATGACCAAGATATGAGAGGCAGATCTCTAGGGAGTATGCACCGGATGCAGATTGAAACCAACTGACTTGTAAACAATAACAATACATTGGAGGAAAGGGAAATGCTGCCCAGAGAGTTACTGTTAAGAAATTAGTGTTACTGTGAGGACTCCCCTGGTGGTCCAGTGACTAAGACTCCGCACTCCCAATGGAGGGGGCCCAGGTGTGATCCCTGATCAGGTAACTAGATCCCACATGTCTTAAGTTCTGATGGTGACATTGTGGCTCCGTGTGTTACTCAGTAACACATGGCCTTGTGGAGAAATGCAGTTTGCTACAGAGCCTGGTGGGGGCGGGGCAGGTGGAGAGAAACAGCCAAGAATTGCTGGGAAATTTGAGAATTGATTATTTGCTGAAGCTGGGTCCTATGGATTGACCCTCCCTGCTTGGATTTACACGTGACGTTTCCAACACTAAAAAGTTTTACGAGTCAAGCATAAGTCATTTTAGCTGGGACATGAATCCATCTTAAGGGTTGCTTGAAATAAACCAAAATCAGATGTTCCAACTCTGCAAGCGGAACCCTCCATGTGGGTGGGTATGGGGAGATTCCGGGACACAGCCTGTTCAGGGCCAATTTGGTCCAATCCCTGAGAAATGGGATGAACGGTTCTCACTGGGGGAGGGGAGGTTCCTGCCCCCAGGGGAGACTTCAGAGCATTTTCATCATCAGAACTGGGAAAGGGGGGCTCCTGGCATTGAATAGGGGGGCAGGGATGCTGGTCAACCCCCACAGTGTCCAGGAAGCCCCTCAGAGGATGATCCAGGCCCCAAATGACCACAGTGCCTAGGGGGAGAACTTACATTATCTGGAAAAATAAAACTCCAAGACCTACTCACACTGGACATCAGGGTAAATTCCCAATGGTCAGATGGTGTAAACCAGGTGGCCTCCAGCATCTGTGTCACCTCCTCTCCCACTCAGGTGTGTATTTAAATGTGCGCAGTATCTCAGAACCTCAGGAGGTCAGGCAGTTAGGGATCTGGTGAGGTAAAGAAAAAACCCTCAGTTTTATTTGGGTGGGGGGGAGCGGTCCCTGTCGTGTATTCAGTCAGCAAACGTTTAGGGAGGGCCCACTGAGTGCCAACACTGAGTTGTTGAGCGATGGATGGTGGGCTGTGGAAGGGGACCGGCTTGTGTCCTGAGAAGCCCACAGGCCTGGGCCAAGGGCAGTTACGCCCACTTTACATAAATAATACAGAGCGGGCTCTGCAGCTGCATCGGGCAGTGTCATACGCGATTCTGGCCACACGGTGGCGACAGAGGACGGGCAGTTCTGGTCCCTCCCTGCCGCTGGAGGGGCCTAGCTGGGGATGGCGCAAGGGGTTAGTAGCAGCAAAAGTGCTTGGGGCTTTCTGGCTTCCTCCGGCTTCCGCCCCGGAGCAAACCCGCTCCTGGAATGGCAAGGATCAAGGCGCTCAGTCCATATCCATAGATGTGTGTGGAATTAATTCTGCTCCAAGTTCACGAACCTGCCAGCCCCCACCCCACATCCTGGTGTTGTTCAGTCCCTAAGTCGTGTCCCACTCTCTCGGAACCCATGGACTGCAGCACACCAGGCTCCCCTGTCCCAGCTATCTCCCTGAGTTTGCTCAAATTTATGTCCAATTGAGTGGTAATGCCATCCAACCATTGCATCCTCTGCTGCCCCCTACTCCTCCTGTCCTCAATCTTTCCCAGCGTCAGGGTCTTTTCTAATGAGCTGGCTCTTCACATCAAGTGGCCAAACCATAGCCACATAGAGAGACAGGAGATGCTGGGCTGCTGACTGTGAGGATGGAGGGAGGGGCCGCGAGCCAGGGATGCAGTGCCTCTAGAAGCTGGAAAAGGGGGGAGCTGCTGCTCCCCGAGAGCCTCCGGAGGGGACAGCCCTGCCCATGTGTGAATCTGAGGACTTCTGCCCTCCAGGACTCTTAGGGGGAATAAATTTGTGTTGCTTTAAGCCCCCACATATGTGGTGACATATGTGTGACTCTACAGACCTTTGTTAACAAAGTGAGGTCTCTGCTTTTTAATATGTTGTCCACATCCTGTTAGGCGACTCTGCATCTTTCAAGTCAGGGTGGAATTTAGGAACCACAGGAGGGACCTCTCCAACATATATGTGTCTCCCTGCAAATCAGTGGGTTACCTTCTCATCCCCCTCCATACCTCCTAGAGTTACCACATGAAGCAAATGAAAGCACAGTACTTTCTGTTAAATCTGAATTTCAGGTAAATACCAAATGATCATCAGGTAGAGGGGTGTCCCGGACAATACTGGAGACAGATTTTGACTAAAAGCAGGATTCACTGTGTATTAGAAATTCAAGTTCACTGGGCGTCCTCTATCTTCTAGGATGCATTATTTCAGCTCTGGCCTCTGGCTTCGGTGTCCCTTGGACATGCCCTCATTCTCATGGGGTGTTTTGAGGATGTCCTTACTTTCTGGCACCACAAGATGTCTAGGCTCAATTTGTAGTTTCCCTGCTCAGGGCATGGAATCAGCCGTTTCTCCAAGGTGCTGGGGCAGCTTTTAACACAGCTGTGTGAGTTTCCTATATTGAAACAAAGCACCACATATGTGGGGGCTTAAAGCAACACAAATTTATTCCCCCTAACAGTCCTGGAGGGCAGAAGTCCTCAATTCACACGTGGGCAGGGCTGTCCCCTCCGGAGGCTCTCAGGGAGCACTGGCTCCCCCCTTTTCCAGCTTCTAGAGGCACTGCATCCCTGGCTCGCGGCCCCTCCCTCCATCCTCACAGTCAGCAGCCCAGCATCTCCTGTCTCTCTGCCTCTGACCCTAGCCCTCCCTCTTATAAGGACCCTGTGATGACACTGGGCTCCCCCTGGGGAATCCAGGGTTGTCCAAATCTCAGGGGCCTTAATCCCACCTGCAGAGCCCCCTCTGCCGTGTGAGGTGACATGTCCACAGGACCTGGGATCACGATGTGATGTCTTTGGGATTATTACGCTGCTGACTGCATCAGCCCACAGGTTTTCCCTCCCCCGTGGCGTTGTCACCTTGGGGCCACTCTGATCAGGACCTCCCCTCCCTGTTACTCTCATCACAATCTCTGGGCACGCTGGCCTTCCTGTTTCTCTGATTTAAAAGAGTCTACATAGTAAACAGCTTCCCTAGATGCTATCTCAATTTAAATTAAAGCCAAACAACATTTAAGATTCAATCTCTTGGTTGCACAAGTCACATTTCAGATGCTGGATCACCCATGTGGCTGATGGCTCCTGTACCGGCCGGTACAGGTCTACAACAGTCCCATCATAACAAGATGCCCTATGGGACAATCCTGGACTGGAACGTTCCAGAGACATGTGGCTCACAGAGGAACCTCCGGCCACCTGGAAGTATTTACATTTGAATTCTCTTGGCTGAAGTCCAGTATGGGCTGGTGTGTCTTTCTCCTTGTAAAGGGGAAGGTCCAAGGGTGAGGAAGACCATGGCAAAAATAGGGACCCAATAAAAGTCTTGACCTGACACAGGTGGGAGAGATTAAAGGAGGAATTCCAAGGCCTGGCTCCAATTCACCTTTTCAACTCGTCTCCCATTATTCTCACCTGTCCCTCTGACCAACCACTCTATGTTCCCTGGATGTGTCTTGGGATCTCATCACCTCCAAGTCTTTGCCATGCTATCTGCAGCTGACTGTGGTCAACCCCTCAATCTAGCCCACCTACCATATCGGTTTCCCAGGGCGGCTTTAAAAAATTACCTTAAAGTGGGCGGGTTAAGACAATAGGTATCTGTTCTTCCTGTTCTGGAGGCCACAAGTCGGGGATCAAGGTGTGACAGGACCATGATTCCTCTGAAGACTCCAGGCCAGGTGGTGGGCGGTCCTTCTTGCCTCTTCCAGCTTCTAGGGACTCCAGGCGTCTGGGGCTTGTGGCCGCATCAACCCCAGTCTCACCTCCAGTGTCACATAGCTTCTCCCTACATGTCTGTGATCCTGCGGTGTCTCTTACAAAGACCTTAGATTTAGGGCCACCCTAACGCAAGATGAAGGTTTTCCTGATAGCTCAGAGGGTAAAGAATCCATCTGTGATGCAGGAGACACAGGAGACACGGATTCGATCCCTGAGTTAGGAAGATACCCTGGAGGAGGAAATGTCAATCCACTCCAGTATTCTTGCCTGGAGAATCCCTTGAACAGAGGAGCCTCCAGCATCACACAGCTTCTCCCTGCATGTCTGCGACTCTTGCTCTCTTATAAGGACACTCTCTTACAGGGCTACCCTGATGCAGGATGATCTCAAGATTCTCGACTATAGCTGCAAAGACCGGTCTGTAAGCTCCCACCTACAGGTTCCAGGGCTGTATCTTTTGGGGGCCATGTACCAATGCACTCCAAGGCTAGAGCCTCACCAGTGCCGGGAATGTGGACCTAGGTGTTTCCCAATTTACAGATGGGGACATTCCAGCAGGACTGGACTGGAACCCTGGGTGCACGGGGTCTGTCCTGAGACCCACCTGGGTTCCACAGCCTGGGGTGACTACTCCCAACCAGAGGGTCTGAGGTGGCCGCCACTTGCTCTGGGGGGTGTCTTGTCCATCTCTGGCTGCTTCCTCTCTGTCCCTGTTGCCCCTTCAGATGCTCCTGTCATCCCAAACTTTTGGCCTTCTCCTGGAAGCCCTCCAGGCTTCCCTGCTCTGTCTTCCTAGTTTCCCTAGTGGGCTGTGTTCTCCAGGTCCCCCAGTGCCTGTTCCCGAGCCAACAGCCTGTGGTCACCTGGCCCCATGGGTTTGTCCCTGGAGTAGTCCTGGGCCCCTCCCTGTCAGCACATCCCATCCTCAACTCACTCCACAGCTTCCTACCACCTCTGGAGCTCTGGTGGCCCCTGCCAGCTGCCCACAGTCCAATCTGTGGCCCCCTAGTCCTCACCTCTGGGCCAGTCCCAGTCCTGAGGAACCATGTCTGGCAACCCCACACCCCATAGTCCTCTGCTCCCAACTAGATGCCTGGGGCACAACACCTGAGGCTTATCACTTCGATGTTCCTCGGGCCCATGAGACCTCAGGACCCCTCCTGGGAGGAAGACCTGCCCCTCCTCTGTACAATGTCACCCTGGGGCAGGTGCCCCAGGAAGCGACCAGTATCACCACTCTCCCACATGGCTCACAGATGTCCCCATGGTTGGTTGTCCCCTAAGATGTGGGGTCCTGAGGATAAGAGGACCTGCCTGCCTCTCTGTAGAGCCCCAATAAGATGCCAACAGCACCTGGCTTGTGGCAAAGCCTAGAAGCAGGATATCCTGAGCCCTAACCCTTTGACCTGGAAGACTAGGTGGGTGGGGCTGGATCTGAGCCCCCACCCCCAGCCCTCCCCCATGCCCACCCACCCCACACCAGGCCAAGGTCTCACATGTAGTAAAAAGACTTTATTAAGAAGGCTTTGAAGTCAAAAAATAAAACTCTTGATACAATTTTCTGAACCCTTAGGTCAGCTCAGCAAATATATAATCAGTAATTTAGCTGTGTAAGATTAAAGGTCCGTTACTTTATTTAAAATAAAATATATTTTAGTCTTAAAATTTATTCCATAAAGTACATATTTCCCTATAAATTCCCTACATATACACAAGAGGTAAAAAGTAAAAGTTTTTTTTTTTTAAAAAAACAACAACAAAAATTAAAAACTGTCAACAGAAACCACAGCAGAAAGGGATTAATAATTAAAAAAAAGTTAGAAAGTTCCGGACGCCCCTCGCCCCCTCCCCCCCCTCCGGCCTGCGCGGCTTACATGCTACAGGGTAACCATATGATCTCCC
This sequence comes from Okapia johnstoni, assembly GCA_024291935.2. Taxonomy (NCBI): domain Eukaryota; kingdom Metazoa; phylum Chordata; class Mammalia; order Artiodactyla; family Giraffidae; genus Okapia; species Okapia johnstoni. The sequence continues at coordinate 36,758,546 of CM044316.1, forward strand.
CAAAGGGAGCCATCCTCCTCCTGGAAGTTTCTGCAGAGGTTGAGACCGTGGGAAAACAAACACTGTCAAATTGATATCCGCTACATACAAAAGAAGTACAACCCAGAGTTGTAAAAATCCTGTTTTGTTTTTTCTTCTTAAAAAGATCACCCAGGGCTGGGGGCGGGGCGGGGGTAGGGGGTAGGGAGTGTCTTAAATAAAAAGTGCAAGCAGGCAAGCAGGCCTTTTCTCTCTGGTTTATTTTAACCTGTCGACTCAATACTGTCATTTGTTAAGAACTGAGGTGCCGCTTGGCCGCTTCGTCTCCACGCCTGGGACCGGAAGAGTTAAAGCTCATCTGTAAACACTGGCCACGCAGCCCGACGCCCCGCCCCCTTCCTCCCCTCCAGGCCCTGCCCACCCACCCTGCGCCCACTGATGGCCCCAGGGGGTGGGGGTGGGAGTGGGGGTGGGGGTGGACTTTGGGGGCGCGAGGGACCCAGCTAGGAAAAGATATGAATGGCCTGGGTGGCGGGAGTGCGGCAGGCCGGGCACTCCGGCTCGCTCTTGCCACAGATGCGGACAGCGCAGTCCATGCAGAAGAGGTTGTGGCCGCAGGGCACCAGCGCGGCCATCACCTCACCCTCGGCGCACACCACGCACTCCCGCGCCAGGGCTGCAGGCGCCGGGGCTGCTGGGGGCTTGCGGCCGCTCTCAGGGGCGCTGGAGTCCAACGTTGAGCACGAGGCGGCCGAGGAGCTGCTGGGCAGCGAGGTGGCTGTGGAGAAGCTGGCGCTGCTTGAGAAGGACGTCAGAGAGCCCTGTGGGGGCCGCCAGGGCAGGGCGCCCACTGGGTCCGGTGCAGGCCGGCGGGCCAGCGGGAGCTCCAGGCCCAGGCCACCGGGCTCGGGCAGCGTAGGCGAGTGGCGTGGTGTGCCGGTCCCGCTGCTGCGTCGGGCACCCGGGGCTGGCGGCGCGGGGGCCCCATTGACCGCCGAGCAGCCGCCGAAGGCCGGCAGTGGGGTGGCCCGCTCGAAAGGCGCCCAGATGGTGGCCGCAGTGGGCACGGTCAGGTCCAGCGCCAGGAAGTCGAAGCCGAAGTCACAGTCCTCGGGGGCGGGTGGCCCCGTGGGGGCCCCAGGGACCGTCCCCGCCGAAGGTGAAGCCCCCGTTGCCAGAAGCGCTGTAGGGGCTGGCGGGGCCGGCGTCCGGCAAGGGCACCGGCGGCCCCCCACGGCTGCCTGCGCCTGCGTAGAAGGACTCAGGGCCTCCCGGGGCGCCCAGCGCAGTGTCCCCACGGAGGCTGGCTGTGGGCGCTGGGGGCCGGCGGCCCGGGTTGGGGGCTTTGGCCCAGAGGCCCGCGGCCGCCCCGAGCAGGTCCAAGCAGACATCTGTGCCGTTGGAGTGGAAGTCACTGTCGGGGCTGGCGTCGGTGAAGGCCCCCGTGCGCAGTGTGATGTGGGCCTCGATCTCCTCACGCGCCCGGTCCACGTTCTCGGGCATGCCCGTCACGGCAAACACCGGCTCCTTGTCGCGCCCGGGCGTCACGATGTATGTGTGCGTCCGTTGCTGGATGCGCTTGATGGTGGCGCCCTTAGGCCCCACCACCAGCCCCACCACACGGTAGGGCACGCGCACCTGGATTGTAGTCTGTCCGGGCAGGTTGGGTGGGCCCTGCGCGGTACCCGGCAGCCCGCCTGCCTTGCTCCGCGTGGCCCGGATCACGGAGAAGTGCTCGGCAGCCGACAGGATCTCACGCTTGGCCATCTCCACGTCCTCCTTGCGGCCGGTCACGATAAAGACCGGCTCCTCCCCTCGCACCGGAGTCTTGATGTACGTATTAGTCTTGGCTCGCAGAGCCTTGATCTTGCACCCTGAGGGTGGGGGAGGGGGAGACACGGTGAGGGCGTGGACCCCTCCCCAGGACAGCCCCCCTAGGGCCGCAGCTGCATGGGACAGCTGGTGACCTGGGTGGGAGCCCCCACCTTCCAGCTGTAACATCAGACTGCCGCTCTACATGTCCTTCCTCCTCTATAGGGACACTGGTCACTGGATTCAGGGCCACCCCAACCCATCATGACCGCACTCTAACTACATCTGCCAAGACTCTTGCCTGGTAAGGTGACATTCTGACATTCTAGGTGGACTTGGATTTGGGGGGACACCTTTCAACCTACAACAGGGCCCCTCTTTGCCTTTTTGACAATCCCCCTGCTATGGGGCAGGGGTTTGCTATAGGACCAGAGGGGACACTGAGGCCCGAGGATGGAGGGAGGGACACAGAGTGTCCCTGAGATTACAGCCATGTGAAGATGGAGCCCAGGGCTGGAGGGAGGTGGCCACAAGCCCCAGGACGCCAAAGCTTGTGAGCACCACTGGAAGCCAGGAGGCTGGAGAAGACCCTCCCCTGGAACCTCTGGAAGGAGCATGCCCCCCGCCAACACCCTGATTTCAGATTCCCACCCTGCAGAACTGTGAGCGTTCAGTTCTAGTTTCAAGCCGTTTGGTCCGCTGTACCCGACAGAGAACACTAATGCATACGCTCTGACACCAACTCCCAGACTGCCTGGAGGGGAACCCGAGGCCTGGATGGTGGGAACTTCTGATCACATGACCCTCCCCCAACAGCAGATCCTGGGCCCCAGGTCAGAACACCTCCACAGGCCCCCAGTGGTCCCAGCCACTGAGGGGAAGCTGGGGACATGACCTGGGGGTTCATCACTGCTGCCCAGGTGGGCTGAGGGTTGACCCTGTGGAAAACGGCCGGGACATCTGTTGAGGAGAGGGTCAGTCATGCAGGGTCCTTGACTTGGCACCTCACCCAGCATCTAGGCGGCCCTCCCAGGGCTAAGGGGAAGCCACCCACGAGAAATCTAAATGTCAGTTGTGGTCTCACCGGGCCCCTGACACACCATTCCCACCCCAGGGCCTTCTGAGACATTTTGAACTGGGGCCCAGGAGACTGGGAGACCCCCCCATCCTGTAAGTACTGGGAAGGCAGAAGGACACAGGAATATTGTTTCAGTGCTGCACAGAGGGCGGCTCTGAGTGGAGTTAACAGTGTGGCTAAGTTCTCAACAAGAAAAGATACAAAGTAAGCCGGCAAGCCTTCTGTGCTGATGAAGTCAGAGTGATGGAGCCTGGGTCCCAGGCAGCTGCCCCTCACCCACAGCTGAATAAAAGTGGGGCAGGTGAGCAGGGGTCTGCCATCTCTCAGCCTCGCCTCCTGGTCCCTGGGCATTTCCTCTATGTCCACCCGGGGTCCTGCCATTGGTGGCTGCCCGGCCTTTCTGGCAACTTCAAAGGCACCCTGACCTGTGGCTACCTCCATGCCTGCCCTGATGGTCTCCTTCCTACTTGGCTGCTGGGAAGGGCCTCTACTGCAGTCCCCTCGCACCTGACCTTTCCCATCTGCAACGTTACTCTCACATCCTCTTCCTTCTCTGCATCACATCACAGCCTGGCATGCCCTCCTCCAGGGAAGCCCACCCTGACTATACTGGGTCAGGCCCCAGTAAACACTTCTCAGACCTTATGTCTAACTTTCTGAACTCTTTGAGGCTGGGGGACTGGGGATACCCTGGGCATCTGAGGGACCATTCCATGCCTCAATTTCCTCATCTGCAAAAGAGAGCAGAAACAGACCAGCCTCATAGGTTTGGGGCAGGATCTGATGGGCCAGGGACTGGAGCCTGCCCCCTTGGGGGTGCCTCAAGGCGGGTGGAACCCTGCAGCTTCCTGTTCACAGGACCCCATCCTGCCCTGACCTGAAAGCAGCCTCGGGTGGAGCCCTCAGTGGCCAAACAGAGCCAAGCTCACCACCCTCACTTCTGCTGTGATGGCTACTGGCCCCCCAACCCCACCTACACTAAGACCCCTAGAGGTGGCAGAGCTTGGGGGTGTGGAACTGCACAAGACAGGAAACTGGGGCTCCAGGAGTGACCCTGGGGGCTACTGCCAATTGGTGGGCACAGCAGAAATGCAGATTCCTGGACTCTGCCCCACCAGGATTCCAACTCAGAGAACCGGGGAGGGCAGGTGACTTCCCCTGGCCCCAGCAAGCCCCATAGCTCCCCACAGGCAGCCTAGTTGCAGGCAGTCCTGCTTCCTGTTGCTCACATGAGCCTGGACCAGGATCCAGGTCACCCCTGCACTGAGTGCACTAGGCATTCAAGGAACCAGGCCCCAAGGGAGCCCATGCAAGTGACCACAGACCACACTTATCCAGGGAACCTCAAGGCCACTTGGGGGAACCAAGGGCACCACCCTGAGAAGGGGGCTGTATGCTGGGGGAGCGCTCCTGGCTAGGGGGACAGTGGGGACAGCGTTCCACAAGCAGGCGGGTGCTGGGACAACCCAGCGGGGTGCTGTCCCAGAGCAAGGCTGAGTCACAGTCAGATGTCTGGGGACAAAGCTGGCCCCCAAGTGAAACAGGGACCTGTTGGGCAAGCAGGGAAGGCTGCGACCCCCAACCTGGGCCTGGGGATGGCTCTCTTCCTATGCTCCCCACTCTGAGTGGGTAGATAAGAACATCAAGGCATGGCCCCCCCATCACCCTAGGATCATCCCACAGGGATGGGGCCACACACAGGCAGAGAATAGTAAGCAGAGGCCCCTCTCACCGAGGGATAATGGAGGGGATCCTAGGTGGCTGGCAGGTCACTTGTTCCTGACCGTGACCTAGTGTGCTGCAGGCCAGGCCTGGTGCTGAAGACCCAACCCCAACACCCCCAGTCATGGCCACACTGCAAACTCTAGCAAGGGGAGCCAGGCAGGAGGGCACTGGGGAGGATGGGGGCGGGTCTCGGAAGGAACTAGGCCAAGGTCAATGGCAGCAGATGTGTGCCAGCCCTGGCCACTTCGGGCTGGGGTGACACCCCCCACTGGTCCTTCTGAGTTTCCACTTTCTTGTTTATGGAAAGGGGTCAGCTCCCGACACACCCAACCCTGGAGCCAGTTCTCTCCCAGCTCACCTTTTCTCCCCGCAGTGCAGAAAGAGCCCAAGAGACCAGAGTGCAAATTCTAGCCCTACCAGCTGGCTCTGGCCGCACTTCCACCTCTGCCACTTTACCCTCCTGGCCTGGAGGTGGCAGGTCCTCTCTAGGGGATGCCGTGGGGCAGGCTGAGGCCCCCACTCAGTGGGTCCTCTCAGTCCCTCAGGCCTCTCAGCCTCAGGGACCAGGGAGCACCACAAGGGTCATGGTCCCTACCCCTTGCCCAGAAGGTGCACAGACCTAGCAGGGAGAAGACTGAGGCTCACGGAGCAGCATGGGGTCGTCCGGGAAAGGGAGAGCCTAGGTCTGTGGCTCTGGTTGCCAGAGGAGGCTGGACAGATGCGCACCCCCTCCATGAACTCCAGGGAAGGGGTGGCCTTGCACCAGGGGTCAGACAGAAGAGTAAGTTCAGGGCAGGCCACGACCCCTGCACTCGGGCCAGCAGAGCAGAAAAAAGGGACAGGCTCCATGTTCAGGGACCCACAGGGTAGACGGGGCGGGGTGGGGGACTGTGACCAGAGGAAGGGCACAGTGTGTCTTCCAGGCTGTGCTTGAGAACTGGTGAGAGAAGATGGGAGCCACAGATACTTCAAGAGTGGGGAGTAAGGGCTGCTGAACCTTGCTGACCTGTCCTGGCACGCGTGCTCCACCCCCTGAGGCCCTGCACCCGACTTATGGGGCGGCGACTGTGTGCCAGCCAGGACTGGGCGGAGAACCAGCATCTTGCTTGAGAATTTTCACAAAAACCTCCATTGAGGTGGTCTCCCCTCACCCCCCCATCACAGAGAGGAGCCACCCTAGATGCAGGGGGAGCTTTGGGGGTCCCTGCCATGCTGCCTGCCATCAGTGGGAACCCAAGCAGACGTCTGGTAAATGGGGACCAGAGGTACGAGTAAGAGACAGGGCGGAGCCTGAAGACTCAGCCACCAGATCGCTCAGATGAGACCAGAGCTTGGGGCCCTCTGCCTGCTGTCCACACCCCTAGGGTGCTGCCACCTGCATCCACAGGGGGCTTCCCTCATGCTCCACCATCCACAGATCAGCCTAGTGACCTTGGGCGGCATCTCCGGCCTCAGTCTCCACATCTGCCCCCAAAGGGCTTTCGGACACTTGGCGTGGGGTGGCTGTCTTCTTCCAGGTCCCAGTGCAGTTACAGGGGACAGGGCAGGGAGGGAACAGGGCAGGGAGGGGAAGTGTCCAGTTGGGGTCTCTTGGTGCCTGCCCATAGCCAAGGACCCCCTGATGGCAGTCCCCCGACCTAGCACCACACCTGGCCCTCCTTGTGTCCACATGTAGGGTGGACAAATGAATGACTGAATGTACCTGCAGCCGAAGCAGCAGGCTTGTGGGCCCCAAGGCCCCACCCACCCAGAACTAGTAGAGGGTGGTGTCTGGGCATCCCTGTGGTCCTCTGCCCATAGCGGTTAGGGTGACAGGTCATCTTGCAACTCAAGCCCCCCACACTCTTCTCTAGCTCCTGTTACGGAGGTCCCAGAGGCAGGGTCCCCCAGCCCCATCTCAAGCCCCACCCAGGCCCCACCCCAAGTTCTAGAACCTGGCTGACCAACAGGGAGGCCGGAGCCCAGAGGTGCGGGAAGAGAAAGTTGAGGCTGGTGGGCAGGCAGCTAACAGGGTGGGTGGGTGTGTGCTGGGCCGGGCACTGCCCACCACCCTCCGGCCCGCCCGCCCCGCAGCTCCAGGGCCAATGAGCGGCCGCCGGCCTGATGTCACCCAGCCTGGCTCTCTAACAAAGAGAACAATGGGGCGGCTGCAAAGACCTCCGACAATGTCGCTTCGGGATCCCCACACCCTGGCCAGAGGAGGGCTGTCAGGCTGAATCCCCCCAAGTGGCTTTCACAGGGGGTCCTTGTGCACATCCCAGATACCTGACTGGGGGCTGACAGCCGGGAGGGATATTCGCTCACCCTGTCCTGCACCCCACCCCCAGCAGGGTACCCAGGCTGGCAAGTCCCTCTTTGTGCCACCAAATCTCTCTCCTGACCCTGCCAGAATGCCCTCGCCCCTAGCCCCCCCTCACACGCGAGCGAACCGCCCCGGGCCATTTCTGGGTGTGGAGAGGGCACAGCCCGGCCCGACCCCCTTATCCTCAGGATGGAACCTCCGGGAGCCCAGGGCCCAGGCAGTGAGCTGCACGCAGGGCGCTCTCCAGGCTGGAGGCGCCCAGACAAAGGCGGCAGCGGGGCCGGAGCGCCGAGGGGAGGAGCGCGGGCCGCGCCCAACTTTCTCCCGCGGCCAGCGGCAGGACAAAGGCGCACAGGCGGCCACCGAGGCCCAAGCCCACGCGGGGCGTGGCCGGGGTCTGGTGTCCAGCCGTGGGCTAGGCTGGGCGGCCCCTCTGGGGGCGATTCGCGCGGGAACCCCTGGGGCGGCGCCCCCCGACGGTGGCCACTCACCCTGGCGACCCACGATCTCGGCGACGTGCTCGGAGCTGGGCACGGGCACGCACTCGGTCATGTTCACGCTCTTCTTGCGGCTGCCGATCACGCTCATCTGCTCGGCCAGCAGCGTCGGGGGGCCCAGAGCCGCGGGGTGGGGCGCGAAGCCTGCGAACACGTCGGGTGGCGACGGCCGAGGCGGCGGCGGGGGGCTCACGTCCGGCTCCAGCAGCGGTAGCGGGCCGGGGGCCACGGCCACCCCGGGCGCGCCCGTCTCAGGCCCGTCGGGGGGCGCCGGCTCCGCCGCGGCCCCGCCGTCTGCGCCCCCAGTTGCTGCACCCGCTCCGTCTCCGCCGCCTGCGGTCGCCCCCTCCTCGTCCTGGTCGCCCGCGCCCCCCAGCCCCAGCCCCGAGAGCTGGTCCAAGGCCAGGCGCAGCGCGGCGGCCGCGTCGTCGGGCTCGGGCGGCGGCCGGGGCGCGGGCGCGGCCTCATCGGCGCCCTCGGGCGGGGGCGGCGGCGGCGGCGGCGGCGGCGGCGGGGGACCCGGGTTGGGGTCCCCGCAGACCGGCGCCCCGGGTCCGCCCCCGCGCGCGCCCCCGCCGCCGTCGGGTTGTCCGGTGGAGCTAGGCATGGCGGCGCTAGCGCTCGGGCCCCCGCGCTCCCGCCTCCCGGCCGCCGGCCGCCCCCGCCGCCGCCGTCGCCCGCGCCGCCGCCCTCCGCCTCTGGGAGCTCGGCCGCCGGCCGCCGGCATCCAGCGGCGGGGCGGGGCGGCGGCGGGGCTGCTCGGGCGCGGGCGGCGGCGGCGCGGCGCGGCTCTGCTTGCTTCTCGGCGGCGGCTGCTAGTCGGCGGCGGCAGCGGCGGCGGCGGCGCGGACGCTCCTTCCCTCCGCCCTCCCGCCGCCTCCCTCGGGCCGCCGGCCGCCCCGCCCCGGCCCCGCCCCCGTGACGCGGCTGCCGCCAACAATGGGGCGCCGGGCAGGGCGCACGCGCGGGGCGGGCGGGGCGGTCACGTGGCGCGGACACCCCTCCCGCGGGCGCCTGGGTGGGCCGGGCGCGCTGGCACGTGCAGGAGCGGCTGCAGGTAGGTTCCCGCGGCGGCCCGGGCCCAGGGTGCGCGAGGGCGTCCAGCCCCTCGTCTCTGCGCCGGGGTCCTGGGCTCCCCACTCCGAGACCCCTAGCGCCCCAGCCGGGCTCTGTACTCCAGACCCCTTCCTCCCCGCGGTCCCCGTGTACACCTGGCTTCTGGGCAGCCCCGGGAGGTCACGGGCCCCCACATCCCCTAAGTGGTGGTGTTTCCGGGCTTGGGTTGGTTTCCATAAGCCAGAGCCCTCGGACGTGAGCGCCGCTGGGTAAAATTCCCGAGAGCGATCCCGCGTGCCCACGCCTAAAGCCATCCTGTCCTAGTGGCCTCCAGCGGCCCTTCGAGGCCTTCTTCTTGCCTTTGGGGCGAAAGAGCCATCCGGTTTCCCTTTACAGGTGAATAGATGGGCTGGGAGGAGGATTGGCCCGCCGAGTCGCCAAGGGGACCTTGGCCCCAGTCCCTGGCTGGACGCGGCGGAACCTCAGGACAGTTGCATGGGCTTTTTGGGTGTGAGAGGGGACGACCTGCCCCTTTGCCCAACACTGGTCTCTCCCTTGGGTCTACTGCCATCCTCACCGGACTTGGGTTCCTGCCCTGGATCCCATGGAGTCCCTCAGTCGTAGCTGCTCCAATGACTAGATGGTCCTTTACCTGGTCTCTTCTCTTCATGAACTCTTGTCTCTCCTGGCAGGTGCCCCCTGCCCCTTGAAGCCCTCAGCTCCCTGCCTCCTCATGCCTTTCCCGACCCCAGGGTGCATTCCACCCAGTTTCTCTCTTGGGGTCTGAGAGGAACTTTTTTCCTTTTCTGTGTTTGAATGCTCTCAAGTATTGATTACTTCATCCTGACTTATGTCTAGTCCCCTCCCCCCTAGGACTGGGCTTCTGGAGGCAGGCACTGGAGCTACAGAACTGCTGGGCTCCCAGGCACTGAGTGTGTGAGCCCAGCAGTCCCTCCTGTGCCTCCCTTTGTTCCAGCCACAGATTTTGTCCTGTCTCCTCACCCAAAGTTCTGCTGGCTGTAGCTGGTGTTCAGGGCACAGGGGGACCTGCCCTGGCCCACCTGGCCAGCCTCAAGTCCCTCTGGTGCCCCCGGGGGTAGGGCTGGGGGGGCGGGCCTTGGTGCCTGCTCATCCTTCCCCCTTCCTGGGACCTCACCCAGGGTGGCATGCTGGATGGTGAGAAAGGGGCTCAGGTGGGGTGAGGAGAAGGTCAGGAATGGAGGAGACAGTGTTTGAGCTGGGGCAAAGAGTGGTATCCAGCCCTTACTGGTGACGGATGGGGAACAGGCCAGAGTGGCTTGTCCTGGGTGCACCCCTGTGGATGGTCATGCATGCACACACGTGTTCTTCAGACAAGCTCGGACTGGTGAGTTAACAGCACAGTAGCACGAGTTCAACATCAGCAGGAACTCCCCCAGAAAGTCAAGCAAAGAGACAAAAGGTGGGGGAAGAGAAAATAGAGGAAAGGGAAAGTGGACGGAAGTTGTCCAGGAAATAATGGAAGGGATAGTGGAGCCAGAGCCTCCAAATAGCTAGGACCCCACAACTTGTTCTGGGGACTCAGGTGTCCTGGAACCACTAAGGGCTTTCAGATCACATTCCAAAGGATCAGAAAGAAAGCCGAGGTTCCTAGGGAAAGTGATGACTGACCCCAGGGTCCATATCAAGAGGGAGGAGGAATCAGGATGTTTCAGGCCAGCAGGTCATCACAGATTAGCTTAGTATACTGCAGGATGCACTCCAGCAAAACAAGGGAGTAAGTAAATGAAGAAACAGGTGCTGCCCCAGGAAGGTGAGTAATGTGGGGCTGGATGATCATCTGAGGGGTTTGAGGCCACTGAGGGTGTGAGGGGAACCGATCATCAGAAGCAAAGACTACAATTTTAAAAGAAGGCTGTCAGGGAAGAAATGGACAAGAATGAAGAGAGAAAAGGAACAGGGACTCTGGGGCCTTGATTTCAACATGCAGTTGGAGACAGCTGAACAATGAGCGCCGCAGAATTGATGCTTTTGAACTGTGGTGTTGGAGAAGACTCTTGAGAGTCCCTTGGACTGCAAGGAGATCCAATCAATCCATCCTAAAAGAGATCAATCCTGGGTGTTCATTGGAAGGACTGATGTTGAAGCTGAAACTCCAATACTTTGGCCACCTCATGCGAAGAGTTGACTCATTGGAAAAGACCCTAATGCTGGGTAGGATTGGGGGCAGGAGGAGAAGGGGACGACAGAGGATGAGATGGTTGGATGGCATCACCGACTCGATGGACATGGGTTTGGGTGGACTCCGGGAGTTGGTGATGGACAGGGAGGCCTGGCGTGCTGCAATTCATGGGGTCGCAAAGAGTCGGACACGACTGAGCGACTGAACTGAACAATGACCTGTTGTATGTACATGTGGATTTGTTCATGATGGCCCTGTGGTGATGTGCTTTAAAAAGTCCTTTTAATAAAATAAAAATTAAAGAAATCTACAGTAAATCAAAGTCCTTTTAGAATTTCAAACCACCAATCTCTTAAGTGATTTTCATGCTGAAGTATTTAGGGGCAGGGGGTGGTGTCTCCTTTGAAATGTACCAGAAATAAGATGGAGGGATGGACAGAAAGGTGAATGGGGGTTGGGGGAAGCTACAAATGAAATGGCAGTCCTGGACCCCTGGGCAGGGTACTCCCCTTGGCACTGTGGACATTTGTGGCTGGGTCTTTCCTGATGGCTCAGAGGTAAAGAATCCACCTGCCAATGCAGGAGATGCGGGTTCGATGTGTGGGTGGGGAAGATCTCCTGGAGGAGGTAGCAACCCACCCCAGTATTTTTGCCTGGGAAATTGCATGGACAGAGGATCCTGGGGGGCTACAGTCCACGGGGTCGCAAAAAGTTGAACACGACTGAGCAACTAACCAACAACATCCTCAGGGGATGGGGGGCACTGTGGGGTATGAAGCAGCCTTCCTGGCCCTACCCACTTCATGCCTGGAGTCACCTCTCCTCTACTCCCTGGAGTAGTTTTCTGTGGCGCCATCTCTCCAGCCTCCAGCCTTGAGTCACAGGGTGTTCATCTCCCTGTGTGACTATGTCCTCACTTTTTATACGGGCACCAGGCATTGGGTTCAGGGTCACTCTGCTCTGTGTGACCTCATCTTAATAGTGACATCTGCAAAGATCCTATTTCCACACAAGGTCCTGCTCAAAGATTTAGGGTTTGGGATCCGAATGTATCTTTTGGGGGGACAAGGCGATGCACCAGATCTCCCTGGGTGCAGAATCACCAAGCTGAGAACTGCTAACCCCCCCACACCCACGCCTCTGGCGTGAAGCGCCTGGATGGTCACTTAAAATGCTCTCAACCCTGCTCTTAAAGTCAAATAGAACATCAGAATGAATCTGTTGCAAATGGTCCCTGATGGGTCAGCTGACACCCAAATTGGCGAAGATGAATTTCTCTCCTCGGTTTACTGAATCAAACGCTCATCTTTTCCAGAAACATCTGTGTAGACACACCCAGAAATGTTTTACCAGCTGAGTGCCCCTCTGCCTGGTCAAGTTGACCCCTAAAATTAACATCACGGCGTGGTTATGTCTGACTTCTCACTGAGTGACCAGCGTGTTCTCAGGGCCCATCCACACCCATGGTAGCAAGTGTCAGGGCTTCTCTGGTTTCTGTGGCCAAGTGATGCTCCTGTGTCTGGAGGAGCTGGATTTTTGTATTCACCAGTGGATAGACACTTTGGCCATCATTTTTTAAAAACATTTATTTATGGCCACGCTGGCTCTTCATTGCTGCAAAGGCTTTTCTCTAGTTGCAGAGAGTGGTGGCTACTCTCTAGTTGCGATTCACAGGTTTCTTATTGTGGTGGCTTCTCTTGTTGTGGAGCATGGGCTCCAGAACACACCAGCTTCAGTTCTGGCGCAGGGGCTTAGCTGCTGGGGCATGTGGCATCTTCCTGGATCAGGGATCAAACCGATGTCTCCCGCATTGGCAGAGGAATTCTTTACCACTGAGTGATCAGGAGAGCCCTGGCAGTCCCTTTTTGGGAAGCTTCACCTGAACTTACACAGTGGGTGTCACCCCCCCGAACCCCCCAACCCCACCGAGGGTCAGTGTGGAGTTCTCTGTTACTCTGTCCAGTCATGACCCCCAGCCCCATGTGGCCAGGGCAGCTGAAGAATGCAGTGCCTAAGTTGTCACCGATTTCTATATCCATAGCCACATGTGACTGGTGGGGGTCCCGCTGCTTCCTCTGACCAGAAACTCACCCCTGGCCCATGAACCTGGGAGATCCTGAGGTGATGGGTTTCCAGGGCTTCTGTAACAACTGTTTATTCCCTGAGGGGACAGCAGGGACAAGGCCCAAGAGGCTACAGTGAGCTGGGGGAAGCTGAGGTTGCAGGGGCCTGGCCATGTGGCCAGGCAGGAGCTGCCTCCACTGAACAGGAAACTTGTCTTCAGGGTAATGCCCCCAAAGTCACCCTGGGGCCTGTGGACACATCACCTCACAGGGCAGAGAAAACTGCAGGAGGGATTAAGCTAAGGCCCCTGAGATGGGGATGACCCTAGATTCCCTGGGGGTCCCAGTATCATCGCAGGGTCCTTATAAGAGGGGGGCAGGAGATGCTGCACTGCTGTGAGGATGGAGGGAGGGAGGGGCCACAAGCCAGGGATGCGGCACCTCTAGGAGTTGGAAAAGGCAGGAGCCGGTGTTCCCCTGGAGTCTCTGGTGGGACCAGCCCTGCCCATGCCTATAAGAGCCACAGAGTAGGAGTGAGGAGGGCCCAGACCACCAAAGCCCTGACCAGTTGTGGATGCAGACAGAAGCTCTGAGGGTCCAGGCTAGGTGGCCGGGCAGCGGGGGAGCCAGGGTTCTCCCAGCTCCTGAGCCTGGCTATGGGTCAGGAGAAAAGCCAGCCATGACCATTCCACCAGGGGTGGAGGGACTGCTGGAGTCGGGTGGGTGGGACCAGCTCTCTCATTCACACTGCTGGGGCCTGAGCATCAGGAGACCCCACCTAGGGCCATGGGGAAGCCACCCACCATCCTTCCCACTCTCTGGCCCAGGGAGACGATGAATTTGAGAGAGGCTCCCGGCACGTGGACACAAAACTCCCGAGTTTGGACTGACACAATGCCCTAGGCCATATTCGCCTGACACGCTTTATTCGACGCTACCCACAGAAGCCTCCCCCAGCCTCCTGGCTCCCTTCAGGGATGCAGTGGAGGGGCTTTCCTGGGGCCTGTGACTACCTGGGCAGTGGTGCTGCAGCCTCCATGGGGCAGTGCCCAGTCCTCAAGGCTTTGTGCTTTGACTGAACTTGGGAGGACGGGGTCAGTCAGCCTCTCGGCTGGTGTCCTCAGAAGGAGCCAGCAGTGTGACCCAGCCCCCGGAAGTTCCCAAGGCCACCACAGCCCAGGGAGTCCGGACAAACGAGGCAGTGACCCGGGCCTCTCTTGACAGTCATGGCCGCAGGTGCAGCAGGCATGGGACAGGTCTGGTGTTCACAGGCCACACCGGCCATGGCTCAAGCCTCCAGGCTGATGGATGGGCTGCAGCGAGGGTGCTGGCCGGAATCCACTCAGGCAGCAGGGTCTCCCTTCGCCCAGGCCCTCGGGCTGTTGGGAGTGGGGCAACACGACTCTGCTCGCCTTGTTCTGTGGAGGCCGCCACCCAGGCCAGCAGGAGATGGCACCTGGTGAGACCCAGGCCCGAGGGTGGCGCTACCCTGGAGCCTGGCCCGAGTCTGGCTGTGAGCAGCTAGTTCTCCGTCCGTGGTGCTGACCATCAGGCTAGGCCGGGTCGGAGACAGCGAGGTCTTCAGGTGCCAAGGCCCGAGTTCCCGTCCGTGTGAGGCCAACAGAAGGTTCGCAGCAACGGAGACGTCTGGTCCCCAGGGGACTGTGAGTTTATTGCGGGTGCGCTGCGCCCGGCCGGTGGGGCTGAGGAGCCATCCTGTACTGCCTCTGGGAGTGCGGACATGTAGCCTGGGACATCACCCCTCACAGGCCCAAGTCAGAAGCGAGACTGTTCCACACAGGTTTCTCCAGTCCTGGGGAGCCTCGCAGGCAGCCTGGTGGCAGTTGTCCTGTGTGAGGAGCTCAGGGCAGTGGCCGTGGGGACCGGGCTGGCCTGAGTGTGGTGTGGAGCAACCACCTGAGCAGGGGCCTCCTGCGGACCGGCCGGGCCCTTCAGAGAAGCAGATGTGGGGGGTCCATCAGGCGAGGGGCCGTCCTTCAGCAGAGCTCCTGTGGCCCAGGGGAGGGGGCACACCAGGGCAGGGCGAGGGCCGAGTCTGAGGTGGCCCCATGCAGGCAGGCTGGCAGGCGGGGCCCCTGCAGAGACAGATTGGGTGGCGTGAGTGCCTGGCCAGCCCAGCGCTGCTGCCGCAGGCACAAAAGGCCCCAAGCCTGGTGGCACCTGCTCTAGACGTGCTCCAACTCCGGGTCCTGGTCGGGCTCCTCCTCCTCCTCGTCCTCATCCTCCTCCTCGTCAGCGCCCGCCCTGTCCAGTGGTGCCTCACCATCCCGGGCCAGCTCCTCCACATGGGCCAGCATGTCGGCCATCAGCGCCTCCTCCAGCCGCTTGCGGACTTGCTGCACCAGCTCTTCCTGCTTCCTGGGAACACACGGACCCAGTGGCCAGAGTTTCCCAGTCTCAGACAGATCCCAGCCCCACGCTGTCCCACCTGCATTTGCCACTGCCCCTCCCCAAACCAGCTCTGCCGAGAGGGCCGCTGTCAACCTTGGCCCACCACCCCTGGGCCCTCCCTGCCTCCTCCACATGGACGAGACTTCCTACCATCACCAGCCCATCCTTGGTGCCCCCACACTGATGGTCAAGAGTGCTCCCTCCAGGCAGGACCAAGGCCACAGTCCCACCTGGGCCCTGTGGTCCCCACCTTGCTGATTCTTTATTTCTCCAAGTGGTGCTTTAAACGTCGCCTGGACTCTCACACAGTTGCGTCTTGACCTATCACTTCTGTCACCTCCTGCCCACTCCCTCCACGTGAGGCCTGTGTGTGTGTGGTCTAAGCAGGGGTCCTCCCTTCTCACGGGGCTCCCCTCTCGCCAACCCCCAGCACTCCAGGTGCGGCTGCTCTGCCTTGCAGTCTCCTGCCCACCCCCACCCAGGGCCCCTTGAGGGGCTCACAGCCCAGCACAGAGAAGCTCCATGGCCAGGAGACCTGGCCTCTCTGAAGCACATAGCCTGTGGGGAGGGAGGAGGAGAGGGCAACTACCTGATGTCCTCGTCAGTCACCATAAAGGCCTTGCAGAGCGGCTGGGCCGTGTTGAGCCACACCCCGGGGTTCTTCTCCACAGCTGCCGAGAGCTGCCCAGTGATGGGCGTGGTGCTGGTGTGCAGGGCACTGGCGATGGCCGACAGCAGTGTCTCATCTGTGCAGCCGGGACCCACGCCTGCTGGGCATGGCGGATGGTCACCAGCCTTGCCCCCTCACCCCTTCTACAGGTTCGTCCTGAACCTCTCTCTGCGGGTGGGCAGCCCGCAGTGACACAGGAGCACGAGCTGCCCGCGCAGTGACAGCAGGGAAACCAGACCCCCAAGGATTCTGAGGACCAGTCACTGTCCCGTCCCCAGGGCCAAGTGCACCCTGGCTGGCCCCAGGCTGGGGGAGCCAGAGCCTTGTCCCTCCTCTGTCCCCTGCTCCCCCTGTGGCAGGTCACCTTGCAGACCCTTGGGGAGGTCCATGGTCTTCACCAGCTCCTCCGCGATGTCAAAGGCATTCAGGCCGCTCAGCTTCTTCTCCCAGAAAAGCTGCCACCAGACACATATCAGGCGAGGGGATTCCCAGGCCACCCGCCCCCAAGCAGGCAACACGGGGGGCCGTGCTGGGGTCTCAGCGTGACCTCTGACCCCACATTTGCTGGGGCTGTTTGCACCCCAGGGCAGAGAAACCCCAACCCCGTTTCCGGCAGGATGAACACCCCAGATGTCTGACTTGCTGCTGGATGGTCTGTGGTCCCTTCACCCCAGGGTTGGGGGTCAGGAGGCCCAGTCTCCACCTGGGCTGAGCCACGGGCCTGAGGCCCTGGGCATGCAGTGAGCTCGCACCCTCGGGCTTTACTTTGAGACCCGGGAAGGGTGTCTAAGGGGTGAAGACCTAAATGGGAGTGGGGGAACACAGAGGTTTCTGACCTGTTACCCGGAGGGCTGCAGCCCACATGGCACCGAGGACACTGCCCACAGTGGGACCCCTGCCCTGCAGGTCTCCCAAGCGTCTCCCCTGTGCCAGCCATGGCCTCCCGACCTGGGCCAGCACCCCCACACCCCGCTATCTACCGGACGTTTGTAAACACATGTGAAAACGTTGTAAGTCTTGGTTTTTGGCAAACAGTTCACAACACTTGCATATGTGAAACATCATCGACCTGCTCGTGACAGTGGCGGCTCAGGAGGCCCCTTGTGTATGTGGGGGTGGGGTGGGGAGACTGCTTCCCGTGGGACTGCACTCCAGGATGATGGCTCCTGATCACAGTGCTGGGGGCCCTGGGCCCTCCAACTGGGCTCTGAAGAGTGGACTGAGCTCCAGAGCCCACCTGACCCAGAGCCAGGCCTGCTGCCACAAGCAATCAAGGTGTGTGTGCGGGCTCACCTGCCGGGGCTGCTCCACAGCCTTCTGGGGGTCGCTCTTCACCTTGTTGCTGGGGTGGTTTGTGATCTTGGTCACTGGCTGCTTGAAGATGGATGCTGTTTGCCTGACCGGGAGGGCCGTGTTCAGGTCGGGCTTGCCCTGTGGAGATGGGATGGGGCAGGTCCTCAGAGAGCCTTCCTGTCAGTGAGGAAGCTGTGCTCCAGGGCTTCAGGGTCCCCAGCACACCCCCCAGCACCCCTGGACCAGAGGCAATGCTATGCCCAGGCCTGGGCTGATGTGCTGCTCTTAGTGAGCCTGGCCAGGGGCTGTGGACACACACCTGCCCCCTCCTGCCTCATGGCCCTGTTCTCTGCAGAGCACGGGCCGGACGCCCTTAGCCACCTCTGTCTTGCAATCAGGGAAGGGGACAAAGTCCCTGAACACTTGTTTATTGGAGACTTGTAGACACTCCAGGCGCCAGGTGCCCAAGCACAGACCACAGCTGGGCCTCTCCTGGGCAGGTGAGGGGCGGGTCCCGATCTTCCTTCTGCTTTTCCATAGCCGCCGAGTCTCCCCCAAGGAGCAGCCACGCATCTAACTCCAGGACGGGGGTTGGTGGTGGTGGTGGGGTGAGCCCCCCCCCCACCCCCATCTCTAGCAGCAGTTCCCGCGGGCTCACCTTGACCTGGCTTGGGGAGTCATAGCGCACCCGCTGCCGGCCCTTGTTCACCTTGCTCATTAGCATCTTGCCCGTGCGGAAGTCAAAGGTGCTCAAGTCCATGGAGCCACCCAGGTAGCGCGCCAGCTGAGGCTTGCTTCGGAACTTCTTCCCGCTTGGGCTGCGGACACAGAGGGGTCAGCGGAGGCCAGGCACCCACTCCCCCAGCACAGTGAATGCCAAAGCCAAGAGCGGGGACAGACGCCCCCACCTATGGCAGGATGTGGCCAGCCCTAGGAGCCTGGCTGACATTTCTGGAACATTCCAGAAGCAGACTGTGTTGCTGAGAAGCCTGAGACCTGGCTGTGAGGCCCTGCACCCTGCTCAACCCGTGGACTGGGCCAGGCCACTCGCCTCGCATGCTCAGAGCTCAGACTGCAGGTGACCAGCATGGGACCCTGTAACATCAGTAAGGACTGGTCACTGGGGACAAGGACGGGTGCGGCCGCTTTGAGAGACAGTCCAGCAGTTCCTCTAACGGTTACAGAGCAAGTCCACCTCTAAGTATCCAAGAGGAACCACAACACACGTCCACAAAAACACTGACGCCTCGTCACTCACGGAAGCTGACTTACACTGGCCATGGGAAATGACCTGGATGTTCCCCGACCAGGAAACCTCACTCAGCCACAAAAATCCCGAGAACTAGTGAGTTGTACATGCGAAGCCTCCAGCAGGCCTGGCACCCATCCAGAACATCCCTGTTGCTCTCCGTCCCTGCCACTCTCCATCTGAAGCTGATGAGGGCTGCATTTTGTAGACCTCCCCTGAAGGCGGTTAGTCTGAGCTCATGCCAGCGCACACCTGCCCCCTCCAGGTGTCCCTGAGTACTGCAGACCAGCGACAAAAGCAGGCAGCATGGAATCCACACTGAGTATCACCTGGGCAATGCCAGCTCTGCCCTCCACACCTCCCACCCCAGGATTCCAAGGCCGCCAGGGACTCTTCTGGAAGATCCGCTTTTCCCTTACTCCCTGTGCTGGCTGACGTGAACAGAGTTCACATCCTGACTCCACCTTCATGGGCAGAGGCAGGACCTCGAAAAGCCCTTGCCCCCACCCACTGCTGTCCTGCTCACACAAGGCCAGGGAAACAGAACCCAGACTGCAGATCTAGGGCCAGGGAGCAGGGGTATGGCGCAGAGGTAGTTGAGGTCTAGGGCTGTTTCAAGGAAGAGCAGAATGGTCTAACTCTGACCATGGTGATAGCTGCACTACGTGTGATCTGTATGCTTTACACGGGTGACAGTCCCTGTGTCTCCTACCTCAGTAAAGCTATCACAATAGTGAAGGTGAGGCCAAGTAGGTGGGGACTGCCAGCATCTGGAGAGCTAATGGATGCAGGTCTCTTCTGGGTAACAAGAACGTTCCAGAACTATAGTGGTGATGGCTGCACCATGTGCGAATATCCTAAAAACTGCTGAGCTGGACACTTTAAAAAACTGAATCGTGCAAAACATGAACTATATATCCTTTTTAAAAACAGTTTTTGCAGACTTGTACTGGGACACAAAGATGTCCGAGGTATTTTATCCAATGAAACAAAAAATCTTCTAGATTTGGTAAAACCCGGCATACAGAACAAAAGTGGCCTTTCTACAGAACAAGGCCCACCCCAGGGAGCAGATAGACAGCCAGAAGCCAGCTGGAGGGCCCCCTGAGGCACTGGGGTGTTGTGGGGGTGGGAGCCAGTGCCCAGCGTGGACACAGGGCTGGGGGAGGGGTGAGGAATGGGCAGCAACCCCAGGCCTATAAGGGGGCTTGTGACCCAAGATGCCTGGTGAGGCCTTAAGAGCAAGACACAGCTGGTTCTAGCCAAGCCGAGCCTGCTGTTCAGGGAAGGGGGCCGACCTGCTGAGCACCACCTGCTTTCCTAAGTGTACTCCCACCTTTAAAATGAGCTCTGAAAGTCCTCTCTGTTCCACTCACCCCAAAGAGTGACGCTAACTGCCAAGTCCTCAACTTCCTGCCTGGACTGTAAATGACAGCCACAGCTGTAGCCATCTGCTTCATCCTCATCTCCTAGTCCTCAGGGCCCGGTTGCCAAGCTGGTGGCGGGTGTGTGTGTATGAGCCCTTCCCAAGTATGTGAGGTGACACCACCTCTCCTGCAAAGAGCACACTGTCTCCCCACCACTCTGTGGACCAGGACACCAAGGTTCCATGTGCCCAGGGGCCAGGCTAGGATACAAGGGCAGCTATGTCCGACTCAACAGTCCTGAGAGCTGCCTTCCCTCTGCGAGAAGATACCAGGGAAATCCACGTGCTCCTGCCCGAGCACCTGGCTCCACATTGGGGGCTAAGAAGGCCAAGGACCCATATCCCAGAGAACACTGCAGGTTTCCTATCACAGTTCCCAGACCTCCCACTTCCTGGGACCAGGCAGGTCACCCAGACCAGAGGCCTGGGAGAGGCACTGGACTCCACACCCCCATCCTGTCTCAGGCCCTCACCTCTCATGGGAGCTGTCCAGTCCCACTCTGGAGGCTTTCCCTACCACCAGATCCCAGTGCTCAGGACCAGGGCCTTGGAGTGGGGTGCCACTGTCAGAGGCCCTAAGAGGCTCCCAGGTAGGGAGCAGGTGGGAACAAGACCTAAGGTGATGGCACTACGAGGCCCTTCAGTCACTCTGGCCATGGTTCAGCTCCTGAGCCTCCTCACAGGCTCCTCCCACCGCCTGGACACTCCTCCTGGCTCCAAGGGCCGGCTCAGCCCTGGACCACCTATTCAGACAAGCCCTCACTGACCCACCCCAGCTCAGCTAGGCACCCCGTCATTCACCCCTCACAGACCCCTGCATCTCTGCGTATGTCATCACCTGTAACTATGAAAGCAATGGGGCACTTGATGACTGGGGCACCAGCTGTCACCCAGGAGAGGAGACCCGGGTCTCGTTCCCAGCTGAATAGCCAGCAGTTGCTACAGAGACGTATACTAAATTAACAATGGATTAAAGGCACAGAGACCTGTCTCAGTCTTTGGATCTAAGAGGAAGAAGTAAGCACACAAGTGTGCTTGGAATTAAATGAGGGCACGTGGTTCCTAGCCAGAGGCCACTTCAGGCACCTGGGAGGACAGAATCAGGATTCAAGTTTTCTAAAGAGCCAGCCAGGCAGTCAGATACAGTGAAGGGGAATATACATACAGGTCCCTAAGAGATGCTGATTCTAACCCCACTGTCTCCTGCTTGACCTTTCCAGACCACAGCCAATCAGTGTACACTGGAGGGCCAACAGTGCTTTTCCAACGAGAACCTGAGCTTGTCCCGGGCGAACTGCCATCCGTTTCCTGCTCACTTCCCTCACTCCTCCCAAAAGGCGGCTAGCAAAGGCCCAGGACCTGCTGCACACTCCTCACCACCTGGCAGGCATTCAACACGTGGCAGGTGTCCTGCTTGCCTGCCTTCCTTTAGCCAGGGTCCTGAAGCAAAGGGGAGGGAGCCATCAAAGTCGGCTCAGAAACAAAGCATCTTCACCAATCAGAAAAAAAAAAAGAACAGAAAAGCAAACCGCAGGTGGTTGACGGTGTGGGGCTGGGCTTCCAGCCTCTTACTGATTGTTTCACAGAGGTGTGGGTCCGTGTTACCTCACCCAGGCCAAGGGCAGGTCTGCCTCCAGTTTGGGTATGGGGGGGTTCACAAAGGCTGCGTCCCCTGTCTGGCGACTGCCAAGGGCCACTACCCAGGGTGCCCAAGAACAGAAGGGCGGATCTTAAAAGACACGCAGCTCTGGAGCCCAGCAGCCCTGGTAAGGGGCCAGGAACCTGCATCCCTAAGCAGCCCTCCCTGGTACCCCAGAACCAATACTGCTTCTGGAAACCCTGGCTCCCCATCCGCCCAGGCTGCGCCCGGCCCGGGAGAGCCCCACGCGGATCAAAGGGACAGCCCAGCCCCCACCCCCGCCTCCCAGCGGCATCTGGCTCGAGCCGGGGTGCCCCTTGCCCAGCCGGCCGCTTCGCCGCGGCCACCGAACAAAGGCCGCCGCGCGCCCGGGACCGGTTCCAGGGCCATGCGGCCGCGTGGGAAGCGCAAGCGCACTGAGACAGGGCCGCGCCGGGCACGCACGCGCACTGGGCAAAGCGCCCGCCGCGCGCCAGCACGCACGCACGCATGCACGCACAACGCACGCGCGGGGCCCAGGCCGCGGCCCCGGTCCGGGCGCCCAGGCCGCCGCAGAGGCCGCTGGGAGGCGCCCGTTGGGGCCCTGCCCGGCCGGCACGTTCATTCACCTATAGTAAAAGACATCCCTGTGGCCGGCCGACAGCCCCGACCTTCTGGGCACTTCTTCCCTCTCCCAGCCCTGCGGGAGCGCCGGGCACTCCCACCTCTTCCGCTCCATCGCGCCCGGGTCCTCGGCCCGCCGCCGCCGCCGCTGCCGCCCGGACCCCCGTTCGCCGCCGCCGCCTTAGCTGCCTCCGCCGCTGCCGCCGCCACTTACCGCGGCTGTTCCGGCCCGCAGGCCCCCACCCTCCGCCCCCAGCCGGGCGCGCGCCGGCTTTGCCGCCCTCTCGGCCCCCTCCCCGCGCTCGCCAGCCCCCGCTCGGGGGGCCCGCTCCGCCCACCCGCCCGCGCGCGGGGCCCCGTCCTGCGCAGGCGCCGCGCAGGCCCCGCCCGGACCGCGGCCTGCGGCCCCGCCCCTTAACGGCGGCGCCAATCAGCGTGCGCCCTGGAGGCGGGGCCTGCGGCGGCGCGCGGCTTGTCTGCTATGCGCGTGCGCTTTGGGCGGTCCACGCGCGTTCCTCTTAGCGCTAGCTCTCCGCTACCTTTCTTGAGTGTTCTTTTCCCCGAACCTCCCCCGCGGTCCTCTGGTGTTTCGGGATGCCAGCCCAGTGCCGGATCGCCATCCTGCTGCTCCCCTAGTCTCGTCATTGGCATCCACGTCTAGGCGCATTGTAGGTGACCACCCACCTCCACACCCCAAGGTCAACCCGACGCTTTAATGACACCTCAGAACCCAGACACCAACTCCTTCTTCCGCCTCCTCCTTGGTCCACCGCCTTCTGTTTCCGTGGGCTCTAGGACCTTCCTCGGAAATCTCCCGTCCCTCTTATGTCCCCTCACACTCCCCTGGGCGCTCCCCTGGCTCCGCTGCTCCCCCAGGGCATAGCCTGGGCGGTCCAGGGCAGGTATTTCAGAAAAGACTTCTGAGTGAGTGGCCGAAGCTGTGGTCACAGGAGTGAGTTGGGCCTCCCGTCAGGCTTTTCTGGGCTTCCGGCCCCTGGGGGATGGGAGGATGCGGGTGGGAAAGGTCTGGGCTCCCCCGAGGGCAACCAGCTGGGTCTGCACGCCCTCAACTCCCTACAGGTGTAGCCCTGGGTTCCCCTGTCCCTGCTATGGTTGGAGGCGGGGCCTGGGCTGAACCCCAAAGATCGTGGCGGACAGGTGCCACACGTTTATTTAATGTCCCCGGGTAAGTGCAACTTATTCGTTACGTCCCTTTCTCTTCTGGGTTCCCCAAGGCGGGTAACTGGGCTGTTCTCCCACAAACAAAGGGCAAGGTGGCCGGCCAGGCACCCTGATGGGTGAAGGGTCATCCTGTTACAAAGCAGGTTTCGAGCACTGGATGCTCTTGTGTAGTTCAGACCCAAACCCAGGCCTCGAGAACCCTGGCCTTCCACGGAGGGCAGTGCTGGTCACTGTTGTATTTTCTCCCAGCGTGTGTGACTTAATTTCTCTTTTTAAAATCGTAGTTGTAAAGATAGACACGTGCATTGTAATCAGTGAAAGCATGGGGAGAAGACGCTTAAAGGAAAAAGTTGTCATCCTTCCTGCCGCAGGAGCCCCCAGCCCTGCTTTTACTTCTCTTGGGTGCACATCAGCTGCAATTACTAGGTCACCTGGTGATCCTGTGTTCTTAATTTTTTGTTTTAATTTTTTGAGAAGGGCAAAACATTGTTTTAAACTTTTTATTTGTATACGATTTTCACAGGTTACTTTGCTTTTGCAGTTATTACCAAATATTGGCTGTATTCCCCCTGTTGTATAGTACATCTTAGAGCCTGTCTATACCCCACAGTTTGTACCTCCCACTCACCCGACCGTATATTGCTCCTGCCCCCATTGGCAACCACTAGTTTGTTCTCTCTATATATATGTGAGTCTGCTTCTTTTTAGTTATATTCACTAGTTTGCTGTATTTTTAGATTCTACTGATGTGAGACAGCATATAGTAACTTTCTTCATCTGACTTAATTTTGTTATTTTTTATGGCTGAGTAATATTCCATTGTATTGATACACACACACATTCCATTGTATTGATACACACAGAGACATCCATATATACCACATCTTCATTATCGATTTGTCTGTCAATGGACATTTAGGTTGCTTCCATGCCTTGGCTATTGTAAATAGTCAGAGCAGTAAATAGTGCTGCTCTGAACACTGGAGTGCTTGTATATTTTTGAATTACTATTTTTGTTTTTTGATATATACCCAAGAGTGAAATTGCTGGATCTTATGGTAGTACTATTTTTCATTTTCAGAGGAACCTCCCTGCTGTTCTCCACAGGGGCCACACCAATTTACATCCCTACCAACAAGGCAATAGAGTTCCCTTTTCTCCACATTCGCACCAGCATGTGTTATTGGTAGACTTTTTGATGATAGCCATTGTGACAATTGTGAAGTGATACCTCATTGTGGTTTTGATTGGTGTTTCTCTGATGATTGATCATGCTGAGCAGTTTTTCATGTGCCTACTGGCCCTTTGTCTAATTTTTGGAGGAGCAGCCAGGCTCTTGTCCACTGTGGCTGCACCCTTTCTGTTTCCCACCAGGAGTGAACAAAGGCTTTGATCTTTCCACAGCTTCCAGTGTTAGTCTGCGGGTTTTGACAGTCCCACACGACAGGTGTGTGGTGTCAGATCACAGCATCTGACATCAAGAACCAGCCCCGCCAGCCTCTTGCCCCTCAGGGAAGCTGACCCCAGGGCATAGATAGTGGGCCTGTGGGTGCTACTTGACCCGAGCCAGGCCCCTGGGATTGTCCTTGAGGGACTGCCCCAGAGGCCTGACCAGGAGGGTGGCTGACCCAGGGTGCCAGGGGCAGATGCAGAGGGGAAAGGCCAGGAACACTGCATGAGAGGGACAGGGGCTTGCCACCTCTTCTGTTGGGTGGGCGCTGGCTCTTTGAAATAAACTCTGTTTGCCTTGGCCTACTGGCCCAGTCCCTGAGCAGATACCCTCTCCTGCCCATCTCCACAAGGTGAAAGGTAGAAATCAAACCAGGAGGCTTAAATCACATGAGGACCTTGGAAAGCCTTTCAGAGGCAGTGTCTCGCTCTGCTGCATCTGCTACCCTGGAGGGGCTGTCCCAGGCACTGTGGGGTATGGAGCAGCATCCCTGGACCCCCCAGTCATAACAACTACAGACATCCCCAGCCAAGGGTTCCTGCAAGCTGATACAAGGTATGCGTGGCACTCACCTCAGGGAGAAAATTTAGTGAGCACCAAAAACGTCAAGATTAATGGCACTTAATGTACTATTTTAATATTTCAAAATGAAAAAATCCATGATGAACAAAATGTCAAAATTTTTTACTGAAGTATAGTTGATTTATAGTGTTGTGTTTATGCTGCATAGCACAGTTACATGTAGTTATACTGCACACTCAGTTATATGTAGATATATTCTTTTCCATGATGGTTAATCACAGGATGTTGAATAGAATTCTCTCTGCTATACAGTAGGATCTTTTTGTTTATCCATCCTATATACAATAGTTTGCATCTGCTTGTCCCCAAAACGCCAATCCTTCCCTCCCCATTCCCTCTCCCCCTCCCCCTTGGCAACCACAAGTCTGTTCTCTATGGGGAGTCTGTTTCTGTTTCATAGATACGTTAATTTGGGTCATATTTTAGATTCCACATGTTAAGTGACATCATATGGTATTTGTCTTTCTCTTTCTGACTTACTTTGCTTATTATGCTCATCTCTGGCTGCATCCATGTAGCTGCAAGCGGTATTATTTCATTTTTTTGGATGGCTAATGTTCCGTTGTGTGTGTGTGTGTCACATCTTCTTTATCTGTTCCTCTGTTGATGGACACCTAGGTTGTTCTATGTCTTGGCTGTTGTAAATAGTGCTGCTATGAACACAGGAGTGCATGTATCTTTTCGAATTATAGTTTTTGGTATATGCCCAGGAGTGGGATTACTGGATCATATGGCAACCTTTTTTTTTTTGGCCACACCATGAGGCTTGTAGGATTTTAGATCTCCAACCAGGGATCAGATCTGGGCCCTTGGTAGTGAAAACACAGAGTCCTAACCACTGGACCACCAGGGAAGTCCCTATTTTTGGTTTTATAAGGAACCTCCATACTGTTTTCCATAGTGGCTGCACCAATTTTCAGTCCCACCAACAGTGTAGGAGGCTTCCTGTTTCTCCACATCCTCTCCAGCATTTATTAGCTGTAGATTTTTCTAATGATGGCCATTCTGACTGGTGTGAGGTGGTACCTCACTGTGGTTGTGATTTTCATTTCTCTAATAATTAGTGATGTTGAACATCTTTTCATGTGCTTATTGGCCACCTTTGGAGAAATATCTATTTAGGACTTCTGCCTGTTTTTCAATTGGATTGTTTCTTTTGTTATTGAATTGTAGGAAATGTTTATATACAAAATGTCAAAATTTTAAATACAGATTGAACAGTGCTATTTTAAAGTCTGAGACAAAATGAGGACGCTATGCCCTTTATGTGTGTTTTTATATAGTTTTTGATGGTTTATTTTCCTCTCCCAGAATATTAAAGTGGTTGAAAAAGTTAGCCTAAATATTGTACTTAATCCAAACCTGCATTTATTAGAATTTTACTTTTTTGGCTTTCACAGGAGCAAACTCTGATATTTTCATTAAAACTATTAACTATGATGAAAATACATAAAAACTCATGTATGGCAGGTTCACATTTCCTTTTGTCTTAGGCTTTGATGGAGGCCTATGGGACTGTCCACACCTGCGAGTTAGAAACTGTTAAAAAAAAAAAAAGTGTTAACTTGTCTCACAATCCATCACGTATAGGTACTTAAGTGACATGTATTAAATACAGAGATTTAGGTAATGTCTGAAATCACATCACTCCACAGACTATACAGTCCATGGGGTCTCAAAGAGTCGGACACACTGAGCGACTTTCACTTTTCACTTCAATAGACTGGTTGAGCTTCCTAGGTGGTGTTAGTGGTCAAGAACCCACCGCCAATGCAGGAGACATAAGAGATGCAGGTTTGATCCCTGGGTTGGGAAGATCTCCTGGAGCAATGCATGGCCACCCACTCCAGTATTCTTGCCTGGAAAATCCTCATGGACAAGGAGCCTGGTGGGCTACAGCCCCTGGGATCACAAAGAGTGGGACACCACAAAAGCAACTGAGTGTGCATGCAGTAGACTCGTTAATAAATGTTGGTACCAGGCAGCTGTTTAAAAACCGAGGATGCGGTGTGGGTTTTTTTTTTAATTGAAGTATAGTTGATTTATAATGTTGTGGTAGTTTCAGGTGTATAGCAAAGTGATTCTGTTATACACATGCATGTATATATTCTTTTTCATTATGGTTTATTATAAAGTGTTGAATATAGTTCCCTGTGCTATACAGTAGGTCCTTGTTTATTTCATATATAGTAGTGTGTGTATGTTAATCCCAAACTCTTAATTTATTACTCCTTCCTGCCCTTTCCCTTTTGGTAACCATAAAGTTTGTTTCCTGTGTCTGTGAGCCTATTTCTTAATAAGTTTGTTTGTATCATTTTTTAGAGTCCACATATAAGCAATATTATATGATATTTGTATTTCTCTGTCTGGTTTATTTTACTTAGTATGAAAATCTCTAGGCCCATCCATGTTGCTGCAATACTTCATCCTTTTTATAGCTGAGTAATATTCCACTGTGTATATATACCACATTACCCATTCATCTGTTGATGGACATGTAGGTTGCTTCCATGTCTTGGCTATTGTGAATAGTACTGCTATGAACATTGGGATCCATGTATCTTTTCAAATGAGTGTTTTCATCTTTTCCAGATATATGCTCAGGAGTGGGACTGCAGGATCACATGGTAGTTTCACTTTTAGTTTCTTAAGGATCTTCCATAACATTCTCCACCATGGCTGAACCAGTTCACATTCCCACCGTCCGTGTGGGAGGGTTGCCTTTTCTCCACACCTCTCCAGCAGTTATTATCTGTAGACTTTTTAATGATGAAGCTGTGTTCCTTCTGAAGTGCCCTGGCCTCCAGGAAATAAACAGTAGGTGAAAAAGGCTGGTGCAGAAAAGTATGTAGCACACTCCACTCCTTGTGTTAAAATGTGTAAAGCTGCTGTGGACTGATAGTATGTGTCAGTATGTCTCCCTGAAATGTGTGTGTATATTGACACCCCAACCCCCCAGTGTGGCTGCATTTGCAGACGGGCCCCCAAGAACACCATCAAGGTTAAATGAGGTCAAAAGGGTGCAGCCCTGATCCCCTAGAAGCAGCGTGTCCAAAGAGTCCCCAGAGAGCTCCCCTGCTCTCAGATCAAGGAAAGACTACATGAGGACATGGTGAGGAGGTGGCTGAACCAGGAACCAAGCCTGTCAGAAGCAAGCTCAGGCTCCAGCCTCCAGAACCAGGAGAGACTCACTGTAGCCTCGGCGGCTGGGCCTCTGTTCTGTGGTGGCAGCCCAGGCAGAGTCATGAGGTGGCTGTTTTCACAAGAGAGGATGTTTCTAGCCTCCTCTGGGACTTGGCAGGTGTTACACAGTCCATCCTCCTGCACCTGCTCATGTCTGTATCTGTGCCTATACAGATAGGTTCTCAGGTGCCTCCCTTCAAGACACAGAGTCTAATTCTCCCCCTGAACGAGATGTGGAGGAGATGGCCTGAGACTTCTGAGTGGCTTGTAAAAGGCAACTCCCCCGACCTCATCCACCATGTAGTAAGGAGGCTCAAGTCACACCTGAGAGGCCCACATGGGGAGAAGCCATGTGAGGGGGCCTCATGGAAGCCCCAACACCTGCCCACCCCCACCATGAAGCTGATGCCTCTGCTGCAACTTAGTGAGGGACCCTCAGCCAGCACCCCTCAGACAGATCACTCTCAAACTCACTGTGAGGTAATGTTTGTCCTAAGCCACCAAGTCAGGAGTAACGTGTTTAGGCAGCAAGAGATAAAAACACCATGCAAGTATCACCCACCACCCATCTGAAATGATCAAACCATGTCTGCCAGCCCCTGGGAGCCCCAGACCTGCGCTGGCGCCGAAGGGACCCCCAGGTCACTGCACCCCAGCATGAGCACGTGCAGGTGGGCAGGTTTCAGCATGAGGTTTAATGCCGCGTGTGTCCACACACAAAAGCTATTTCCACCAAAAGAGTAAATGAACTCGCGCCAGGGACTTCCTAGAATCCATCCAGAGAGCTTGGGCTGTTCCAGATGCAGATGGCAGGAGGCAGCACAGCAGATGCCTGGAGGGGGGACAGAGCAGGGTGAGCAGACGCCGCTGCCAGGCTCTAGCCCCAGACCTGGCCTTGCCACTTGAGTCTGTGAAACGGGGATGTACACACACTCTGGACTGTCAGGTGGGCAGCACAGCAAAAGGGTCATCAGCACTCACGGTAGCACTCCCAGGGAGGCCAGCCTCCACTTTCCCATCTTTGAGATGGGCATACCTCCACCCCGACCAGGCCCAGGCAGGCTGAGGCTCCAGGCTGGAGCCCCAAGGGGCCACGCCCACCCCATAGACCCAGGCTGCCATCCTGTAGCTTTGTACTACCGGGCAGAGGGCTTGTGCAGTGCCCTGCCTTCAGGTAGGGTTCTCCAGGTTAGCCCCCCACACCTGCCACCCCAGCCCTGGGCCTGCAGGGAGTCCTGCTCCTCTTCCACTCAGGGATCCCAGACTACCCCCACTGACTGCTGCTGAAACTCACCAGAGGGGCCTGAGATTGTGAGTTTAATTAGTCATCCTTCTTAAACTTGCCGTTGATGTAGGGCACCCAGTCCAGAATCAGCCGCCAGTCAGTGGCCCATACCAGCCCCACGGCGCCCACGGCGCCCCATATGCTCGCTGTTGGGACCCTGCAAGGACAGCAGGGGTCAGGCCTCAGCACCCCATCCACGCGGCTGTTCATCAGGTGTCCGCCTTGCACCTGGTCCTGCCCCACGTGTGGGCGGGACACAGCCTGCTGATGACCCCGGGGGCAAGGCCATTCCCATCTGCTTTCATATCAAGATCTACTTAAGGTTTTATTTGAGGAATTCTGCTAAGAAAAGAAAAAGCCCAAGCCCAAGCTTGTAACCATAAGGACAGAAAAAGCTTGCAGGTAGGCATATTAACGAATGAAGTTTACAGCAGCTCCATCCCTGAGACAGCCAATGGACTGAGGTGAGAGCTGTCAGGGACTCATCTAACTGATGAGACCACAGCACAGAGAGGGCAAGCCATGTCCCTGAGACACACAGCCTGCTGGGTGCAGAGCCAAAGCAGGGGCTCCAAGACCACCACACCCCATGTTTACATCCAGCAATGGGCATGGTCAAGGACGTCCCCAACAATCCCATCTCTTGGCTTGTATACCCCTCTCTCTGAGTGTCAGCAGGACCCAGTCACTCACCCCTAATGAATAAAATACAGAGGGGGGGGATTTTATTTTCTTGGGTTCCAAAATCACTGCGGATGGTGACTGCAGGCATGAAATTAAAAGACACTTGATCCTTGGAAGGAAAGCTATGACAAACCTAGACAGCATATTAAAAAGCAGAGCCCTCACTTTGCCGACAAAGGTCCATGTAGTCAAACCTATGGTTTTTCCAGTAGTCATGTGTGGATGTGAGCGTTGAACCACAAAGGCTGAGTGCTGAAGAATTGATGCTTTTGAACTGTGGTGTTAAAGACTTGAGAGTCCCTTGGAATGCAAGGAGATCAAACCAGTCAATTCTAAAGGAAATCAACCCTGAACATTCATTGGAAGGACTGACTTTGGCCATCTGATGTGAAGAGCTGAGTCACTGGAAGAGATCCTGATGCTGGGAAAGGCTGAAGGCAAAAGGAGAAGGGCAGCCAAGGATGAGATGGTTGCATCACCGCCTCAATGGACATGAGTTTGATCAAATGCCAGAAGACAGTGAGAGGAGCCTGGGTGTGCTGCAGTCCATGGGGTTGCAAAGAGTTCACGACGTAGCGACTGAACGACAGAATCAGAGCCACCTGCCCTGGACCCCACCGTCCTGGCTACTTGCCTTGGGGCCGTGGATGCTCACAGAGGGAGGTGACAACGAACCTGACCTCCAAAGGGCACCGAAGTTGATGCTGCTGAGAGTCCCTCGTGGGCCTTCCTTACACCCTCACCACCTCTCCTCTACTTTCTCACAGGAAGACACCAGGGCTCTGAGAGGGGCTGCGTACAGGGTCCCCAGCTGGTGAGCATGTATGCTCCGAATCTCAGACACAACCGCACAGTGCCTCCTGGCGGTGAGTCCTGCTTCCCGGCCTCCGGAAGCCAGTGTAGAGTGCAAGGCTGCACCCATCCCCTTTAATATTTTACATCAATCTCACGTCATGGATCATACCGTTTTAGTTTTTTCTTCTCCAGGGACTACAGCGTCAGCCTGGAAGGTCCCGTTCATCGCTGTCTCTGGCACCCAACGCAGTGCTAAGTGAGAGCACACACTGGTGCTCAGTGGGTGCTGCCAACTGAATGAAACCCTGGATGAGGGTGTCGCTGCTCTGACCAAGGCAGACAGGGACAGAGAGACGGTGCCCGAGGGCTCGAGCTGCCCCAGGGGAAGGGTGGTAGGGGTCTCTGGTGGTCCCACCCGACCCCAGGGACCGCCTTTCGGCCTGAGTTGCCCCAATTGTAAAGCGCCACTGTCACTGTCCACCCGAAGGTCCCTAGCAGCGCCGCTGTCCAGGGACAGTCCCCACTTGTCACTCTCCCTGCCAGGGCTCGGGGACACGACTGCCGAGTACAGGCCCCTGTTTCTCAGCGCGCCACGTTGTGGGTTCCCCAAACCCGCTGCCACGTGGGGCCACACCCATTCCACCCGTCTCCCACGGGGAGCAGGGACAGATACAGATGTCGGCTTCACAGCAACGTCAAGCAGAAGCAAAGCCAGGAGCGCACAGGGTCAGTTTCCAGGCTCCAGGAGCTCAGCGGGGGCGCTGGGCCCGGACCGGGTGAGCACCATCGCGGCCCCCAGGTGGAGCGGGTCGGGGGCTCGCCACACGAGTGTGCGAGGGGAAACCACGCAGCCGTTCCGTGCCTCAGTTTCCCCATCTGGGACCCGGAAGAACAAAGGGCTCGGGGGCGGGGGCTACGTCCTCACCAGTTTCTGGCCAGCTGGCGGTAGCGCGGGCCCAGGAACCTGGTCAGCATCGCGGCGCCTTTCCTGCTCAGGGTGACCCTGGCCCTGCCGATTCGGGCGCACTGCGCAGACGCGCTAGCCGCAGCGCGCAGGCCTGCAGGGAGGCCCCGCCCCGTCCCCTCCAGGGAGGGCTGATAGTGGGAGACCTTTAGATCGCTGCCGTTGCGCACGCACGCAGATTCGCAAGCTATTTACACTAACTTCCGGGAAAGGTCTGAAGAACGCAGACTGGAGTGGGCGGGCCCTGGAGGCCGGGCCTTGTGATCACGTGACGCGCAACGCTGGCTCGGCCTCTGGCTGTCAGAGCGTCCGGAAGGTGCGCAACCCACAATCCGCGGCGTTTCGTGAGTTTGTGTCCCAGTTAGGTGCTAGAATTTTACTTTTAGTTAAAGAAACTGAGACCTGACGGGGAAGGGACTCGCCCAGAGTCGCACAGAGGGGAAGGGTGGCGATTTGAACTCTCTTTTGGAGGAATTACGCGTTGTCACTGGACTCGCTGCGTGTGACACCTTGGCCAGAGGATAGTGCTTCCTCTAGCCTCGGTTTGCTGGCACTAAGTTGTGTGTTGCTCGGAGGCGGGTCCAAAATTGTTTGCACGTTTCCTTTGGGAGATATTCCTCATTCCAGCAGCAGAGGGAGGCCTGGCTCCTCGCGCTGTGTGCATTCAGAATACCACCTTTTAGCTGGTGGACCCAGGACAGGTGAGTCCTCGTCATTCTGGGGCTCCAGCGGCGAATGTAGGTTTGGAGATGCGGACTGGACACCGTGGAGTTTGTCTGGCCAGCCCAACCCATCCTCCTGGGATCTGCCCTGGGCAACTCCTGAGACTATAGCCTCAAACCTGACCCTGGCCTCTGACCAAAGGGTTGGTTAGAGACCACGGTCTGGGCACGACGGATGCTCGTTGCTACTGAGCTGGACATTGTTTCTCTGCCTTTCCAGATGCCCTAGGATTTCTTACGTTGGGATCAGAGAGGACCTTAAACAGGCTCTGTCCTTGATGGGAAACCTAAAAAGTGGGATGGAGGGGCCACCCTGAAGATTGTAGAATCTGAGACAGAGATTAGAAGCCTGCAAAGATGAGCAGACGTGAGCCTAGAGGCCTTGGGGCTGCAGGTCCTGGATCCAGCAGTTTCTGAAGCTCTGCCACGTTGCTCCTTGTGCTTAATGCACTTCAGCTCAGGGGGCAGAATGCTTTTTTATTTCAAGTGATAAACAAAGAACAAAAATCAGATTAAGAGGAAAGAAGTAAGGCATGTTGGATGGCTTCAGGCTCAGCTGCATCCAGGAGTCTAGCAAGATCATTACATGTTTTCTCTCCATCTCTCAATTCCTAGTTTCCTCTGTGTTGCCTGTACTCTCTGGTGAACTCTCTCTGAGCAGAGGCACTCAGAAACTCCTGGTTGACATAGAAACTCTGGACTGACATTCCAGCAGCCCTTGTAGGAAGATAGCACCTCTTTACCAATAATCTCAGAAAATGCCCCAAAGCTGGTCCTAACTAGCATGTTGTGGAAACAGAAGAGCCGGCCCCTCTTATTTAAGGATGTGGGCTAAAATTGGAGGAGGATCCCCAAAATAGAATACCAGGATTCTGTGACCAGAGAGATGGTGGATAAGCAAGAATGGTTGCCCTCCACCCCCACCCCCAGCCGCCCCTGGGTTCCATGTAGGATCCTCATTTGGCCCTCAGGAAACTGAACTCTTTTCTCTTGTTAAATTCACATTACATACAATTAACCATTTTAAAGTGTATAATTCAGTGGCCTTTAGTATATGATTGTGTACCCACCACCTCTAATTCCATAACATTGTCATCACCCCAAAAGCAATCCCATCTCCATCGGTATCCCCCCTATCCTCCTGCCCCCAGGCCTGACAACCAGGACCCCACTCTCTGTAGATCTGTTTGGACATTTCCCATCAATGGAATCACATCCTGTGTGTCCTTGTGTCTTCTCTCACTGAGCATCGTGTTCTCAGGGTCTGTCCACGTAGTAGCAAGTGTCAGGGCTTCATCCCTTTTCAGGATTGAGTGATGCTCCCACGTGTGGAGGGACCACATTGTGTGTATCCATCATCTGTTGGATTCTTTTAAAATTTTTTTACAACTTTACTGAGCTATGTTTGGGTCATATATAAACTTAAAACATACAACTTGGACCTGTGTATTTACCCATTGACCTATTGAGGTCCGGGTCAGCCTGTGACTCTACTGACCTTACTCACCACCCCACTGTCAAACTAGGGTTGAGGATGGAATTGCGCTCCTGAGGACTTAAGTTTAAGTCTTGACACCACCCCCCTCCACCTGTGAACAGGACCTTATGTGGAAATAAGGTGTCTACAGATGTGATTGGTTAAGATGAGGTCATGCTGGAGATTTTGTAGCCCTAATGCAATGGCAGGTAAGAGGTGTACCTGGACACAGACCCACAGGGAGAGGCCACCTGAAGGTGGAGGTGGCGATCAGGGTGATTTGGCTGCAAACCAAGGCACACCCCAGGCCCCTGGAAGCTGGTAGGAGGCAGGAAGGACCCTCCTGGGAGGGCCAGGAGGGAGCATGACTGCCACGCCTAAAGCCCCCTGCCCCCTGGCATACCCCGTTCCCGTCAGGCCCGAGCAGAGCTGTTTCAGCTGCCCTGGGAGCCGCGCACGCACACATGGAGAGTGGCGCCATCCCCGGAGCGCGTATGCCCCGTGCCATCCTTGGCCGGGTGTACTCAGACACCCCAGCGGGCATCACCTTCCTCACCCCCCTTTTCATCCGTAAGCACACAACAGCTGAAAGATCAAGGGAGAGCTAAGTATTGTCATAAAATGTCATTTATTGCTACAGTGCTGTTATGTACAGGACAGGTCGCCAAATCGACTCTTAAAGAGGATCGGTATTAAAAATTCCAAAGAATCCAGCCAGCTGTGTTGAGTTGTATAAAATTATTTTACTTAAATTTTTTTTTTTTTTTTAAAGTCAGTTATCCTGAGGCACTCAGAGCACAATTTTCCTGTAACTGTGATTCTTACCCCTCCCTCAAGGCTTTTTCCCCGGGCTGGGTTAATCTCATTTTATATATATATATAACATATAAAATTTAAATTATATATGTGATACACAGTTCAGCAATCTGGGCCTCAGGGAGCTGCAGAGGGAAACTGAGGCAGCTTACCCAAAGAGATGACCCACAGACCAGGGAGGTCACCAAGGAGTGTGACTTGGTCTTGGGGTGAGAACCCAGGGGAACCCCAGGAGTCCAGAGGTGGTCCCCCCAAGCTGGGATATCCCACCCATCCTGGTCTTGGGGTTTCCTAAGCTTCTCATGGGACACCCAGCCACAGGGGCATTCCAGTCTTGGGGACCAGGCAGCCTCAGTGCTTGGGGAATGAGGGTGGGAGTCCTAGGGTAGATGCCTGGGATGCTGGTGGTGTGGGGTGCCCACAGCCAGCCTGGGGGTCCATAAGGCCTCTGTGCAGGAGAGAAGGGAGGGCAGGTGAGATCCCACTGGGCCTGACTCCATGCCCAGGTAACACAGAGTGACCAACCATCCTGGACTTTCAGTTTAAGCCTGGATGGTCCCAACAGTCCAGGTTGAATCAGCTCCCTTGAGCACAGGTGAGAAGGGTACCTGGGGAGGCTTGGGAGCTAGCACTTAGAGCCTGAGGGCAGCCCACCCTCCAGGGTTGCAGACACGCAGACCAGGGGCCTTTCTAGGCAGGGACCCTGTACACCACCCCACCCTGTGCACATCAGGACAACCACTTGGGGAGCAGGGGGTTTCTGTGCTAGAGTTTGAAGCAGGGGCTCAGGTCTCCTGGCCAAATAGGTGATGTGCAGGCCCTGAGCCCAGGAATGCTGGTTCTCACAAAGTCCTATCTTGCAGAGGTCCACAAGCTCGGGGCTCAGTGTGGGGCTGACGGGGGGAGGGAGGGACAGAGCTGCTTACAGGGGAGGAACCTTGACCTTCCAAGCCGGGATCATTCCTGTCTCCGCTGATATTCCCCACCAGGGTGTCGCCCTTCCTGAGGATGGGGATAGCAGATAGGGAAGGGAGGTCCCCATTAAGGTAGAGCCCCCCCCCCCCCCCCCCCCACGTAAGAACCGGAACAAGATGGCAGCAACCATCCCCGGGACCAGCAGCTTCCAGAGAGGATGGAAGACCTGAGGTCTTTATTTTTTTTGCCATGCCCCACTGCATGTGGGATCTTAGTTACCAGACCAGGGATGGAACCTATGTCCCTGAATTGGGAGCATGGAATTTTAACCACTGGACTTCCAGGGAAGTCCTGGGGTCTTTTTAATACAATTTTTAATAATCGGGTTGATAATGAAATGCAATGCTCATTGCTAGAAACAGCAGCAGAAATAGCAAGAGACTTTTATACAAAAAAATTTGTTGCTTACAAAACATATGCAAAAAAGCTAAAAAAAAAAAAAAAAAAAGCATTCTAATTTTCTTCTACGTTATATATATATAAAAAAATCTCGTAACTAAGGTTCCTTTTATTTTCCTTAAAAACAAAAACGATTAGGCTTAGGCACGATTTGCTGCTGGCTCCGCACAGCTTCTCCCTCCTGTGAGCAGCATGTTTGACCTCACGTTTAACTTAAGGCATCTTTTTTCTCTTTTCTGACAAAGTGTATATATTTCTGGCTTGTTTTCAGGTTCTATTGCCAAAAACAAACAAAAATGCTCCTTTGGGCCCAGGCCCCGGGCGGCAGGGCCTAGATGCAGTTTCAGGATCCATCCGGCAGGAGACCTGATGGCCGGGCCCGGGACGATGCTGGCTCGAGGTTGACCTCGGGCGACGTGGGGTGGGGACCTGGCGTCTGGCGTGACCGTCTCTGGTAAGACCGAGGTGGGGTCACTTGTCCGGGCCACATTCCTGTCACAGGTGCCCGGCGGGGTTGTGGGCCTCGCCCAGGCCGGGGTGGGCAGCCGACAGCACCATCTGGGGGTCTCCAACCACGCCCGATACTTTCTCCTCTTCCCGGCGCTTCAAGCAGGCCGCTTTGGGGTTCAGGTTACGCTCTGAGGGGAGGGGAGAGCACTGTGGGAGAGGGTCCCCCAGGGAGCGAGGAAAAAGTGCGCCTCCGTTTCTCCGCCCATCCGCATAAGGCCGCAGGGGCGGGGATCCGCAGTGGGCGGAGCGCCGGTGGGCAGGGCGGGGGCGGGGTCCGAAGAGTGGGCGGAGCGCCGCCGGTGGGGAGGGCGGGGCGGGGCGGCCGGGCGCCTACCTCGCACCTGCTGCTCCAGGCCCAGGATGACCTGCACGGCCTGTTGCAGGATGAGCAGCTTGGTCTGCGCCTTGTCCGACTTGAGGTGCAGCTGGCACATGCGCCCCAGCTCCCGGAAGGCCTCGTTAATGTCCCGCACGCGCACCCGCTCCCGCGCGTTATTGGCCATGCGCCTCTCCCGGTCCCTCAGGTCTTTCTCCTCCAGGGACAGCACCTCCTCCGTACTGCTGAGTCACAGCACCGGGGGCCCCATTAGTCCCGGACGGGGTCATGGGGAGGGCACCCGCTGTTTCTGTGGGTGAACACCCTGGGCCAAGCTGCAGAGACGCCCTGTGCCTGGCTGCAGGCAGGGCCTGGATCCCCACCCCCAGGGTAGACAGGGAGCTAGGGCGCAGTCTTTGCCCCCTGCCTGCTCCCCGTGCTCAGGATGCCCCAGGAAGCAGGGGAGGCCCCGTAACCCCTCCCGGGATGACGACCTTCCCTTTCAGAGCAGTTGTTTGCTGAATGATGGAGCTGGGCCTAGCCAGACAACCTCAGGCACAAGGGGCCTGGGACCCCTGTAGAAAGGGGGTTTCACAGCGTCGAGACCCCTCACCCTGGGCCCCCAGAAATGTCTCTCCCCATGTTGGACTCTGGCTGCCTGACAGCCACCCTGAGTCCTGCGCGCAGGCCCCTGGAGCCTGGTACTTGCACTGTGACTGTTGTGTGGTAGATATGGTGTCGAGCCCTCCCCAGTCTGTTACAGGGGCTCAGTCTGCCACCCGGAGACCACGTGGTCCACACCCAGCTCAGGCCCCCACTGTGCAGCAGGGGGCGCTGGACAAGCCATCTCTGCCTGTTTCCCAGCACAGGGCCAGTCTCAGGACACCTGCCTTGTGGCCTGGGGGGCCCTGTTCTACCTGCCCACCCTGCCCCCTCAGCCTAAGTGACCCCTGTGGGTGGCGGCGGCGGCCGGAGCCCAGGACAAGCGCGCAGACCAAACTGAGAGTCAGGCCCCGGGTCCCCTTTCTTCCCTCAGGTCCTGGCAGGCAGGGGCCATAGGGGAAGAAAGGCCTGGGCCATAGCCCTGGCATCCAGTGCTCCAGTGCTTGGGCGCAAGTGCGAGGTGAGGAGGGCGGCCAGGGGAGGGGGAGCACGGGAGGCAGAGAGCAAAGAGGCAGGCGCGGGGGTGGGGTGGGGGTGGGGACACACACATACACAGCGTGACACCCACATCGCCATGGAGACGTGGAAACCTCAGAGCTGAGGGGACAGAGGGCAACAGGCCAGGGCCTTAGCTCCAGTCCAAGCGACAGCACTGCAGGAAAGAAAGAGTTAACAGGGCGGCAAGAGTAGGGTGGGGGAGTTAAGGAGGCAGCTGTTGGGGGGGGAGTCACAGGGGGCCCTTCCTGAGATCCTCGCTCAGCCTTTGGGATGGGGGTGAACCCCCCTGCAGGTGGGGCTGATGGGCTCTCATGGCCACAAAGTGCCTGCTCAGAGTGACAGAGAAGCCTGTGGGACCCAGGGGATGCTAGTCACTGCCAGCCTGGCTCTGGGCTTCGTGAGAAGGAAGGGCTGGGCAGGTGGGGGGTTCTCTGGGGTCTGGGGACACAGTTCTGCACTCAAGTGCCCAGGTCTAGAGGGCTAGGGATCTGGAGTCTGTTCTTCCCATCTCAGAGGGGACAATGAGGCCAGGCCAGGCAGAGGGCCAAGATCAGGAGCAGGGTATGGTCACTGGGGGAGTGGTCACTGCAGTGACAGTCACTTTCAGGGAGAGTGGTCACTGTCAGGGGAAGGTCACTGGGGGCGATGGTCACAGCAGGGAAGTGGTCACTGAGGGAGGGGTGGTCACTGCAGGAGAAGGAAAGTCAGCGGGGGGTGATGTCACAGCAGCAAAGAGGTCTCTGCAGGGAAGTCATGGGATGACATCACTGCAGGGGGGAGCTCATAGCAAGGGGTGACATCACTGCAGGGGGAGGTCAGAGCAGGGAAGGTCAGGGGAGGTCAAGGCAGGGGAGGTGGGCTCCAGGAAAGGGGGGGCGAGCGAGGGCAGCGGAGGGGAGGGAGCGCGCCCCCACTGACCTCGCACCTGCTGCTCCAGGTTCAGGATGACCGACACGGCCTGGTGCAGGATGAGCAGTTTGGTCTGGGGCTTCTCACTGTTGAGGTGCAGCTGGCACATGCGCCCCAGCTCCTTAAAAGCCTCATTGATGTCTCGGACCCGCAGCCGTTCCCGTGCGTTATTGGCCACCCGGCGCTCCTTCTCCCGCTCAGCCTTCTGCTCTGGGGGGAGAAGGTCGTCCTCGTCCTCGTCTGGGCTACGGGGCCGGGGGCCAGAGGAAGACAGTGAGGCAGGGCCAGGCGTGGGCCCGCCGCTGCCAGAGGAGCAGGTGGCCCAGGAGTGTGGGCGTGCACCCCCGGGAGGCCCTGTGCACGTGTGTGGTGGGCCCGTGGGAGTGGGGGAGAGCGGCACCTGGTCCGGGTGCGTGGAGCCTTGAGGTCCTTCTTCTCATCCTCGGCTGTGTCAGCCGCCACGTTCTCTTCGTCCTCTTGCTCTTCCCGCTTGATGTCGGTGGTGCCCGGGGCAGTGCTGCGCCCGAGATCTGCAAGAGGCAGGGGTCAGCGGGCCATGTGGAAGCCCCCAGAGAGCCAGTCCCCAGCCCCATACGGGCATCCGTTCCCAGACCCTGAGGACCAAAAGGCTACTTGGGAATAAAGTGCACGGAAAGGTTATGCCCACTCAGGGCCGGAGAAGTCTCCTACAACACTGAAGCACTGTCCTCAAAACAGAAATCCATAAACTTGAATATATCCAACTTAAAAATGTCTCATCACCAAGAAAACAAGCAGCTGAGCCACAGAACAGAGACTCCTCACCCACAAGCGGAGAAAGGAAGGAGTCTCAGTGAGGGGAGGGCAGAGCGTCTAGGGAGCAGGCAGGGCACTTGGGCACCACAGCTGCTCCATCACCCTGAATGGAGGAAATGCCGTGGGTCTTAGCACCGGTCCTGTGTATGTGACCTCTTGGGAAAACCCTCTGGCCTGACCTGGAAAAAGTGGCCACACACAGACCTGGAAATCCCAACCCACACCAGGAGACACTGCTCAGAAGATTCTGGAAAGTGCCAGCACAAGGGCCCAGGGTGGGGAGGGGCCTAGTGTCCTGTGAGGCCGGGATAGTCCTTGCATGGGTGGGAAGGCCACCCAGCAGGATGGCGACATAAACCAACCTGCGGCTGAGGGTATACAGCTGCTTGAAGCCACTGTGGGTCCCAGGAAGGTCTGGGCTGTCCTGTAGGAAGGGGTGACCCCCTGGGAAGAGACTAACTCGGGTCTCTTGGCACTGCTGGCATCCCCGCCAGACACCCGCCCCCCCTCAGGGTGAGACCATGGGTGTGGAGGAATGAAATCTAGACGTCCAGGAAGCAAAAATCAGAGCCAAGCTGGTTCTGGGGGTGAAGGTGTGCAGGCAGGCATGAAGGTTGTGTGGTGGGGGCCTGCCTTGTCAAGTCTCCATAGCACACTATGTCACCTGACAACCTGTTTTTCACAAGGTTGCTGAGGGCGGGGTGGGTGGAGCAGCCCCCATGAGATCCAGGACCCCAAACCCCAGTGGGCAGCCTGCCACAGTTACCCCTTTCTGCTGACAGTCTGCCAAGTAGACGGCTGTCCTCT
Source organism: Okapia johnstoni (assembly GCA_024291935.2). Classification (NCBI taxonomy): domain Eukaryota; kingdom Metazoa; phylum Chordata; class Mammalia; order Artiodactyla; family Giraffidae; genus Okapia; species Okapia johnstoni. The sequence continues at coordinate 36,799,523 of CM044316.1, forward strand.
GGCTGACTGCGGGACACGCAGCATGCTGCCACTCCCTCAGTCTTGAAAGAAACTCTCTTGACCTCGCCCCCCTCTCGCTACTGCTGACTTCTCTGCTTCCCAGAACAGTTAACACCCCAGAAACCCACTGACCTTGCCCCCCTCACCCTGGTGGGGTCCTCAGCTCAGTGTCTGACACAGTGCGCCCTCCTCCACAAGCCTCAGTGCCCACCCCAATGCACAGATCCAGCATCTGCCCCGTCCACACTCCACCTGGGACCCTCAACTCTAGCACGTGCCAAGGACGCCTAGATGCCACCTCCAGACTGGAACCCCACCTCATCTTCCACATCTTCACATCCTTCAGAGCCCCTGGAAGTTGCCCCTCATGGCCTTCGCCCAGGCTGGTCCCCAGCAGCCACCCACACCCTCCTTCCTGGAGGAGCAGTCTCTTCTGCCCCCAGTCTGTCCTCCCAGCAGCAGCCACCAGAGGGCGCCAGTGAACACCTGAGCAAAATCCCAGGCCCTATGTCCACAAACCTGCAGGGTCCCACCTCCTCGGCGGTAAATGCCCAAGTTCTCCCATGGCCCACACGGCCCTGAACCACCTGCCTTCCCCTCCTCTCTCTCTCCCCCTCCTGACTTGGCTCCAGCTGTTCCTCCAACATGCCAGGCATAGTCCTGCCCCAGGGCCTTTGCACACACTCACCCTGGTGCCTGCCTGCTCACTCCTAACTTTAAAACTGCAGACTCTGCAGCGCCCCTCTCCCCGCCGACCAACTTTCCCCCCAGCGTGTGTCCCGACACGCTCACTTCACCTTCCGACTTCCACACACATCACCCCCTTTCTATGCTCAATCTGTTTTGTTCCCCAGCTCCAGAAGCAGCAGTGCCCCCACCCCAGCCCTGTGGGACCCCAGGGTCAGGCCCAGTAGGGCTTCTCTGGCGAGGCTGAAGGTGGCACTGATGTGGAGAATACATTCCTCTGCCCCCTCTTTAGTACCCTGGGGCCTCAGTTTCCTCAACTGGAAATGCAGGTAGACAGTCCTGAGCCCACACAGGAAGGTCGGGTGGGTGGTTCTGAGCCCCCTTTTCCAGAGGAGGAGCAAGGGGTCAGCCCACTGGTGGGCCTTTCAGCACAGGCAAATGTTGCTGGGACTCACCGCCGTAGGAGTCAGGCGGCCGGGAGAGGTCGGGGAGAGCCACATGGTTGTGCACGAGGCCACTGCTGCTGGACAGGCCGTCCTCCGAATGGCCACTTCCCACCTGTGGATGAGGGGGGTCATCAGTGCCGGCCTGGCCTGTGCAGCCCACCCACCACCCACCCTCCTCCCAGGTCTGCCCTAACCAGCACTTACCAGGCCTGCATGCCGCCCACCCAGTGGCATGACAGGGCCAGTGAAGCCCGAGGTCAGTGCCCCGTGGCCAGGCAGCAGCCCGTGCATGTCACCCGCGGTGCCCACGGCGTGACTGCGGAGCACGTGGATGGCCTCATCCAGGTGATCCTCCACTTTGCTCTGCTGCAAGAAGAGCGGGTGAAGGGCTGGGAACAGCCGCCAGCGACCTTGCTGACCATTGCCTTGGACGTCATCCCCAATAAATTAGCTGAGACGTCCATTCTGGTCAAGGGGCACCCGTCCTGTCACATATTTTGCTGTTTCCACCACACCTAGGGCTCTTACAGGACATGGTTTCCACGCTCTGTGAGATATCACGTGACCACGGCAGCAACAAAATGCTGAGCCAACCTGCCTCCCCCATCAATGGATCTCCTCAGGCACCCGTCTTTGGAACAGGTGTTCCTGTCTGTCCCTGTGCACCTACCCCACACTCCCACCATGGTGCACCCACCCCAGCCCCCAGGACGCTCACCAGGCCATGGAGACCCCCATCGTAGCTGGGCGATAAGGCACCAGGGGCTCCTGGTCGAGGCCACTGCGATGTCCCTGGGAGGGGCAGGAGACATGCACGTGAATGGGCACAGGTTTGGGGTGTGTGCCACGCAGCCTGACACAGGAAGCAGCAGGGCTGGACGGGGAGTCCCAGACTACAATGCTCAGACTGGCCACATGGGGGCTCCCACGCCCGCAGGTCGGTCTAAGGGCCTGAGCCTGGATCTGGGCCCAGCTGACCTGGCAGCTCCTAGTCTGGGGTGTGCACCCAGTGGGTAGGTCACATCTTTGCGTCTTAGTTACCGCTTCTATGAAACCCATGGGGAAGGAGGCTCCTCCCAGTCCCGCTGCACCTAAGCCCTGAGAACACCATACAGGCCTATGGGTACTGTTAAAACTGCCTACACACTCTGGAGCCCTTGGTCCTCTCTCCTCCTCGGACCTGAGCCCTGTTCCAGAGCCCAGCACGAGGCATACAGTGGGTGTCTAACAACCGTGGGGGTGAATAAATGCCAACATGCCCATGTCTGCTCTGGCTCTTGTGCACCCCAGACCTCTACTGGATCCCTCTGCCTCTGCAGTGCTTGCAGTGCATGGAGCACTCCCTCCCGGCTTTGGCTTGTTTTGTGACCTGAGATCCCCCTCCTCCAGGCTGCCCTCCTCGACAGCCTGGGAGACAACTGTGGGAACATGAGCTGAGGCAGGTGGTCAGTCCAGCTCCCCACCCAACTGGGGCTGCAGTCACCAGCCCTGGCCCCCTCCCCCAGCACCCTGCACAGACCTGCCAGGCCCTGTGGGGAGCCCACGGGGGTGGAGGGGCTGGAGGAGAAGTTATTGCTTGAGTGATCCGGGGAGTAGATCTGTGATGGGACAAGGAAAAACAAAGAGCCACCAGGTGGCCCATCAGGGCCAGCTTCTCGGGGTCACTGGCTCAGCCACCCACCACATCCCACGCCTCACCGAGGCCAGCGCCTTCCCAAGGGCATCTCCGGAGCTGCTGGATGTGGTCCCACGGGAGCCTGTGAGGGAGAGATGTGAGGCCCCGGCCTGGCCCTGGGCAGCCCGGTCAGTCGGGGCTGCTGCCATCCAGCACTTGCCTCCACAGGGCTCTGGGGCCAGGTGGGCTACAGGGCTCTGCATGAGCAGCACCCTTTGGGGGCCTTAGTTTCTGCAGTGGGGCCCCCTAATAAAAGATCCACTTTGAAACAGCTGGGGGGGGGGCGGTGCTGAGGAGCCGACCTAACAATGATAACCAGAACCACAGTGACAATGATAACGATACCAACAATGCTGATCTTGAGCCCGTGGGGGTGGGGGACAAGGGCTGTACCCAGGAGGCTGTCGGCCCCACTGACGGGGGGCGTGTGGCTGGAGATGCTGCTGTAGGTGCCTGCAGGGCCTGAGAAGGTGGATGCGGCTGGAAGCCCGCCATTCACCTCTGCTCCGTGCAGCTGGTAGCCCTGCGGGGTGGGAAGGATGGGTCAGAGGGGTCACACTAGGGCACTGCCCCCCACCTGCCAAGGGCCACCCACAAAGCTTACCATCCGGTCATGCTGGTGCAGGCTGCCAAACCCACCACTGCCCCCCACAGAGCTGCCGCCACCTGCCGGGAGGGGCAGGGGGGATGAGCCCCCGCCCAGCATGGGCCCAAAGCCCGCCTGGCCTGGGGCACTCCAGAGCTCGGCAGAGGGGTGGAGGCTGCCATCTGCGGAGAGGGGGATGGTAAGTTGGGTGGGCATAGGGACCCCCGGCCTGCTCCAGGCAGCCTGGGTGAGCCCCCATACCTGCCATGTAGAAGGGGGAGGGGTAGGAGCTGCCGGGCGTCTTGGCGGATGGGTAGGCCGTGGGGTCCCTGCCGTAGTCGTCCCCTGAGCTGGGGGTGTACACCTGCAGAGGCCGTGGGCATGGTCAGGCAGAAAGGACTGGGGCTTAACTCTGTCTTCCCTCCACCCCACCCCCCTGTACACTGTACAGCTCCAACTCCTCCCTCCAAAACTGTGATGGCCAGTGTCTGCAGCTTTGCTGGTGTCATCACCTATCTGCAGTTCCTTCTTCACCCCATCTCCTGCCCACTCTGCAGAGTCCCAGATTCAGACCTGAGGCCTTTGTAGACTACACCCGTCACCCCCACCCAGACTACCTTTTCCCTCCTTAATTCAACAAACTCCTACTGATCCATCAAAGCCCAGCAGTGTTGTCCCCAGTGTTGGAACCTCCCTCAGAGCAGCCCTGATCACAGGAAACCTGGGAGCCTCAGAGGCAGGGCCCCAGGTAAACCTTCTGCCCCAGCTGCTCCGAAGAAGTAAGATGGCAAAGGCCTTCTAGGATCAGCACCAACCCTGATCGGCTGACACTGTCTGGAGAGTGCTGGGATCGACTGGCAACATCTGCCCCAGCAGTGGAGCAGAAAGCGGGGAGCAAGTGATGAGTCAGTGGGGATGGAGTGGGCTCAGGGGCCTCTCACTCTGATGTTCCAAATGTGACATCATGAGATGAGACTTAAAACAACTTCCACTTGCTTGCCCCCCACCCCCAGGCTGCAGGATTTCAACCTCGGATGGTCCTGAGCCTGGAGTGGGCTGGGTCAGCCTTGGGAGCTGTGCTGGTGGCCAGTGAGGGAAGCAGGCAGAGAGGGCAGTGGCCGATCCAGGGAATCCGGCAAATTGCCTTTTCTCCCAAGCGCGATTAAGTTGAGGGAGCTCGGTACTGGGAGCCACTGACTGCTCGGCACCATCTGCCTGGCCTGGATCCCTGCCAACCACAGGCAGAGGGGCAAGGATGCAGGGTGGCTCCAAGCCAGGCACAGGGAGCGGGAAACCCTCTGAACTGCCCCCGTGATGCCCACCAGCTCCTGCTCCCAGGACCCCTGTTCAAGCCCTTTCTGAGGAGCCTCAGCCACAGGAGACCACTTATCTTAAAATACAAGGGACCCAGGCTAGAACCAAGGAAGGACTTCCCGACTCCCTCAGAGCTGGGGCCTCAGGGCAGAAGTCCCCTGAGCCCCTGGGGCTTTCACCAGAACCCATGTGGGGCTGGCCCACCCTGGGGGGGGTGTCACAGAGGCACTCAATCCATGGGGCCCATCTGTCCCACGACTCACTGAGGATGGGAGGCCAGGTGGCACCTTCCGGACCTTCTTGGGCTGCGAGTCTGTCGGGACAAGAGGAGTGAGAACCCCGTCTTGGCTCCCACCCTCATGCTGGCCCTTCCCACCAGACTGTCGCTAGTGGTGGGAGACAGCCTCCCCCACCACCCACAGGTCAGAGAGGGGACCCAGGGGCTTTTCTCTACTAATAGAACAACTCAAGCCTCTGTCCACGCACAGAACCCGGGGGGCAGGCATGTGGGCTTCATAGGATGCGACCGCTGGGCCTCAAGGGGACTGCCGCCCTGGCCCACTCACCCAGGCTGCTGTCCGTTGCTCTCCGCCGAGGGTGCCCAGAGTAGGAATAATACTGGGACCCGCCTTTGATGCCTGAGGGGGACAGTGGCCCTGGGCTGCTGAGGGCCAGCTCACTGGGGAGGAAGCCCACCTGAGGGAAGGAGGGGAGGTGTCACCAGTCAACTCCGGCCCCCCGGCCTGGCCCCCCAGCCAATTCTGGCTAAAACAATAAGCGCAAAGGCCGAGGCCAGGTCCTGGGGTGACGGCGACCTGGGGAGGAGCTCCCTCTGGCCAGCACCTATGGAGTGTCTCTGATCAAGGCGTGAATGCAAAAGACAAAGAAACACCGTCAAACCTGAAAACACAGCTCCATCTGGGCGCTAACACACACAATTGCGCCTAAGGAGTCAGCTTGGTTTACTTTGCATGTATCCCTCCACCCTGGTTTTTTAACGCAAAGAGTTTAAACTCGCAGACACTGGTATAAAATGGGACTCTTCCGTGGAGAGCAGGCATGACAGGGGCTGAAGGCCCACAGCTGCAGCCTTAGGCTTCCCGTCTGTAAAATGGGCACGCCAGCCGCTACACGGCTCAGGGGTCATTGTGGGGACTGATGGGGCCAGGCAAGGTCTCCCCTGGCAGGCGTCTTGGTGCCCAGCAGGCGTTCTGTGGCTGTGATAGCTGCCACGCTAGCTGCAGCCTGCTGTGCATATGGGTGGTGCTGAATGCAGAAGGGCCTAAGACTAAAGCCCCCAAGGGGTGGGGGAGAGGGCCTAGAGAGGTGACTAGGACAGGAGATCACAGGGGACCGCTATGCTGGGTCCCTGCCCCATCAGCCTTGCAGCAGGGTGGGCAGGGGTGACAACATTGCCCAGGCTGGAAGCTGTGGGCCGGATCACAGGGCTGGGCTGGCCTCAGGTTCCCTGTCTGCCACTTGGGGCTGGGTGGGCAGGTGTCTCCTGAAGCCCCTTCAGCTGTGTAGGGGGCCCGCAGACTGGACCCAGCCTCTCCTCCACACGCACCCGGCCTGGTCCAGGGCCCTGGCCTGTTTTAGCTGCTGCGGCGAGTGACCAGCCACGGCTCAGCCAAAGCAGCGTCACATATCAGGAGGAAATCAGGATGAATTTGTTTAAAACTAAAACTAGAGAATATGAGATGCTGACGAGAGATCAGGTGCCGCCCCCCCAGTCCCCGCCCACCTGCACCATCCCCCAGTCTGGAGTGCAGAGTTCTCCAGGCTCTGCAGTCCCACGCCCTCCCCGCAGACACTGCCTCACCTGAGTCAGGCTGTTGACCCCAGCGTCTCTCCCGAAGGCAGCGTATGCGCCCCGCTCAGTGCCCTTGCCTGGGGAAAGGAAGGAGGGTCACCCGGAGCTGCCTGCACACGGTAGGGACTCCACAAGTGCACAACACTGAGAAACGTGGTGGGACACTGCTCTCCCTGCAGGGTAGCAAGGGCCCAAGGGACAAGCAGGGGTCCAGCCAGATGCTGCCCCCAGATAACCTGCAGAGTATCCTGCAGACATGCCAGGCCTCCCTCGTCTCACCCCCAAGTCGGGACAGCACCAATTCGCCCCACCCCTCCAAGCTTCGGTTTCCTCTGTTCAAGGTCATGAGGTGTCAACTCCCCAGAGTGCTGGGTGCGCAGGGGCAGGCTGGGGTCCCCACTGCTGCCTTAGTTCAATACCCAGGCCCCGGGCTCCTTCACCAGCCCCTAGCCAGGGTTAGCTAATGAGTGAGCAAGCGACGTCCCTGGGGACGCTAAGTCAGGTGACTCGGTGAAGGGGTCCTCCCTCTATGTGGGTGGGCAGGCCCCTGCTGTCAGGGACAACCTGTCAGAGAGAACTGCTGGTGTGAATGGACTGCTGCAGCAGTGTACAAACACCGGATTGTGTACACACTGTACACAATCTGTACTGTACACCTGGATCCAGCCTCGTCTGAAGCAGGCCCCTGGATCAATCAGTACCTGGGCCATTCAAGTCTGTTTCTGACTTTTGTTGAGCACCAACTTCGACTGAGAGTGGACCTTACCCAGCCCTACGGTAAGTAAGGAATCAGAATGTTTGACTGACTAACATGCTGCTAAGTCGCTTCAGTTGTGCCCGACTCTGTGTGACCCCATAGACGGCAGCCCACCAGGCTCCCCCGTCCCTGGGATTCTCCAGGCAAGAACACTGGAGTGGGTTGCCATTTCCTTCCCCAATGCATGAAAGTGAAAAGTGAAAGTGAAGCCGCTCAGCTGTGTCCAATTCTTCGTGACCCCATGGACTACAGCCTACCAGGCTCCTCCATCCATGGGAGTTTCCAGGCAAGAGCACTGGAGTGGGGTGCCATTGCCTTCTCCTAACATGATTTATTCTCAAATTGTGGGGGGAAATCCCCCTTTTATTTTAAAAGGACAATTCCAAGAAGACCTCTGGAACAAACGCTGTTTAGGGGGCAGGCAGAGGGACCACGCTCCTACCAATATGCAGATACCCCACAGGCCGCACACAGCAGCTCAACCTCCCATGACTCCTCCAGGGAAGCAACAATGGGCCCATGTAGGGATGAACAAACTAAGGCCTGGAGGCCAGAGGGACTTGCCCCACAGTCTAGAGAGTGAACTTCCTTCCTCCCAGGGTGGGTGGCTGTGGGAAGCAGAGCTTGGCCAGCCCAGACAGGGCTCCCGGCGCCTGCTCCTCCACCCCCCATCGAGTATGGGGCAGGCACTAAATAGGGGGTATCCTGCAAGGAAAGATGAGGAGGCAAAGAGAGGAAGTAGAGGTTCTGGGATGGGACCTGCAGTGACCAGAGCCCTGTGGGTATACAGCAGGTCCCTAAGCCATGCACCAGGCCCCTGCATCAGGGCAGGACCACCAGGGCTCATCGAGGGGCCGGTCCAGGTTGGGGGCCACACTGGAAGACTGACCCCACCCCCAGGGCCCTGGCACTCACTGCCCACGCCCCACCATGGCCACACCAGCCCTGGTCCACAGGTGAGAAAACCAAGGCCCAGGGAAGTGAGACCTCGCCCACATCACCACTGGTTCCCTGGGCGTGTCCTGGGCTCCGTGCTGCCCTCTCTGAGCTCCTTGGCCACAGGAATGCGTGGTGGGCGTGGGCACAGCTGGGCTCTGGGCCCTGCTGACCAGGCCGGGCCGTGGGAACTGCCCATGTTGGAAGAGGCTGAGGAAGGAACTGCGAGGGGGATACTCTGTCGCGGCAGGTGCAGAGGTGACCCCAGGCCCCTGGGTCAGGCCCCACCTCCCAGGCTGGGAGATGCACACAGACACCCGCTGGATACAGCAGGTGCTGGACGCTGCCCTCCCCACCCCTCTTCCCAGGGCTGCGCCCAGGCCACACTCACCCATCTGGCTCCTTCAGTGTATCCAGCCACACAGGGCTTGACCCCAAAGCCCCCCTGCCCTGGCTGCCCCCTGGTTGGTCGGCTGGGGAGCCCCAGTTCACCCACCTCCCCAGCGGCCGCCAATCCTGCCATGACCCTTGGCCTGGGAACTACCACCCATCCCCCAGCCCCTCTCAACCCCCAGAGATGCCAACTCCACCATCAGCCCCAGTGCTTCCCTCAGAACAGGGAGACCAGGGCTCACTGGGACAAGGGTCCTGGGGGCCGGGTCCCTTCTTGGTGAGCAAGATGGGGGTGGGCCTACAGGTCTGGGGTGCTGCAGAGTAATCACTGCCAGTTCTCGGAAGGCTCTGTGACAACTCCATCCGGAGGGTCAGGAAGCCAGGGCTCAGGGTGGGGGACCCTCGTCCGGATCCTGATCCCCACAGTCAGGACATGGGTGCTCCAGGGAGGGCGGACGGGCCTCAGCCAGGTCCTCAAGTGGTCAGGACTTCACCTCCCAGCTGCACTTGGAGGGTCCTCACCCTTGTCCTCTCTCTGGATGGATATTCTGGAAGCCCTGGCACTCAAGTACACTGACCACCTCCCAGACCAAGTGGGCGTGTGGGGAGGGGTGGAGAGCACAGGTGCCACGCGTGCAGACACTCACCTCCGAGCCCGGGACCCAGGAATGCAGAAGAAGGGAGGCTGCCGTGGGACTCACCGAAGTGGGCGCCGTCACTATAGGTCTGCAGGGAGACAGCAGGGGTGAGGGAGGCACCCCTGCTTCAGGGCTGGGAGACAGGCTTGGGGAGGCACCTGGGTCAGGACATGACCCTGCAATGCAGAGCCCAGAGCCCCTGCAGACCAGGCTGGCATCCAGCGTCACTGCTCTGGGCCCATCTCCCCATGCAACCCAACCCCAGGGAGGGAAACCAAGGATCTCGGCCTCTAGCGGCCCCTCACCCGGCCATGGTCGAAGGAGGAACTGTCTTGCTCACTGGTGCCCCACGAGCCCGAACTTGGCCGGTCCTCGAGACCTGTGGGGCAGGAAGGCAGGGTCAGGGGCCTCACCTGCCCACTCCACACCAGCCCCAGCCCCTGGCCAGAGGTGAGGGGTGGGGTGGCCCTTACTCAATCTGGGATGCTTTCCAGGCCATTCTGACCCACCCTGGAGCCTGTCCAGATGCACCCACCCCACTCTGCCCACACTGAGACCACCACCAGTGGCAAGCACCTTGGGTATGCGGGTACCAAGAAGACCAATTCCACCCATTTGGGACTGGCCCCCATCCTGCCAGGACAGATGGAGCCCTTGACCGGTCTCTGGGCCTCACGGGGGGTGGGGATGGGGGGAACAAGGGATGAGCTCTCATCTCCCCTTTCCTATAGCTGCCAACTCAAAAGGTGGGGCCATGCCTTTGTTGAAAGGAGCAGCAGCAGCAGCCACCATTGACTCCCCGCCAAGCACAGGCTGGCGCCTGGGAAGGTAGAATCCAGTCCGGAAGACAGGAGCTTGCCCTGCTCACCCAGCCCAAGGTGTGGCAGGGGTTAACCATGGTTGGGACTGGGGACAGGGACCGTGGATGGAGGGGTGAGCAGGGTGGGGCCCTTATCTCCCTGAACACTCGCCAGGCATGGCCCAGGACTCTCCCCACCTCATTCAGGGGTAGACAGCATGTGCTTGAGCTTTTCATGGGGGAAGGGTGGGTTGTCTCCAACAGTGCCCATCAGGGGCCACAGGGCTCAGGGCCCAGAAGAGCAAAAAGGAGCAGTCCTGGGGCCCCTCCCACCTGTGTCTCAGTTTCTCTCCTCAGTAAGTGGGGTCATGAACACATCCTACTTTGTAGGACTGGGGGTGTCCACATCTGACACTGACTCAAAGCTCCCCAAGCTAGGCTGAGCGAGAGATGGGGGGAGGGCCGTGCCCAGCACTGCAGGCTGTGCCAGGGGACAACCCCTCCCCCTGCCTTGACCCTGCATGGTGGACATCCAGAACACCCTAGCCGGAACCTTCACCCAGCCCTCCTTTGCTCATCTGTACCAGAAACTTACTTCAAACTGCAGCCTCCTATTTTGGTGCCTTTGTGTTAATCATCTCCCCTGGAGAACTGGTGTTTAATTGCTGTCTAATTTGCATAATTGTGCATATTAATCTTCTGGTCTGATGAATATTCATATAGCTCAATTAAGATTTTGATTTCTAATCAAAAATTTCCAGTGTGATTATTATGGGGGGCTGAGACCTGCCAAGGTGGGCAGGGGGTCATACAGGGAGCTCCCATGGTCTCCATGAATCCATCCGGCATTTGCCGCCAGGTTTGGAGTGTCTGTTCCCCAAGGCCCTGGGCCTTCACTTGGACTACAGGAACTAGAGCAGTTGGTGGTGGGGGATGACCTCGGGCATAGAGCTAGCATTTGAGCCCCAGTTTCCCTCCACACCCGCTTACCTTTCATCCCCTTGCCCTCTGGCACAGCCCCTCTCCTAGATGAACTCATTCTGCTCTGGATCCCCCACTCCTGTGAGCATTTGCAACAGGCCCTAGGAACTTCGAGCAAGAGCAGGAGGCCAGGTCCAAGGCCACATCCAAGCCTCCCTGCACCCCAAGGCCTGGCAGGGCTGAGGGGCGCTTCTGGGGCCTCACACCCAGGGACCCCGCCAACACAGGCCCCACAAGATTCAGGCAGAGGCAACCAGGCCCTGCTCTTCCCTTTCAGGTAAAAATCTCCTCTCCCAGCCCCAGCCTCCCCACTCCTAGAAACGACAAAAATAGGGATGACCCCTCCCCCACTACTCCCATTAAGTTATTCCCCTGCCACTGGTTAATTACACATTTTAATAACCCATCATGAATATTCATAACCCATCCCTTGTTCATGTTCCAATTAATATGTACTAATAGAATAAGACTTCACAGTCTAAGTGTATTTTTTTTTTAAACAATAACGTTCTTTTTTTTAAATAAAGCTGGAGATGAAGTGGTGGTGGGGCCGCACCCAGAAAAGTCACCTCTCTGCTCAGCCCTGGCCCACCACCCCGGGAAGAGGCAAGAGATGGACGGAGCAGAAGCCTGGGGGGTTAGGTGCGGCACAGAGGGACTTGGCCAGCCCGCACCCCAGCTAGCTGCCCCCTTGGCCAGGTGACATGGGGGGAGGGCTCCTCTGAAGGGCCTCGGTACCAGATGACTCCTCCACAGCAAGTCTGCCGACTGGGACCATGGACCAAGTCCAGCCCTTGCCTCCTTTTGTCAGTAAAGCTTTATTAGTACAAGGTCATGGGCATTTGTCCCCACACTGTCTACAATGGTATTTGCCACTGTAGATTAGTTGCACATACAGTCTAGCTCAGCCAGGGTGTGCCCCCTGGGTCAAGCCACCACCCTGCACCAGTGTCCCCCCAGGTTCCCTGCCCACACACCACCCCGGGCAGGCTGGCTCTCCTCCCTCCCTCCAGCCTTTCCCAGGGCTCCCTACTGCCCTCAGGGTAGAGACCAGACTCCTCCCTGACTGCAGTTCTCTCCCAGCTCACTCCTACCTGACCCCCAACAGGTGAGCAGATCTCGACTCCACCCAAGGTCTGCCCAGGTGGTCCCCACACCTGCTGACCCTTTGTCCCCCGACAGGGAGGTCGCCATGCCGGCCCCCTCTGTCCCCAGCGATGCCTGCACAGGGCTAGCCCCCAAACAACCTTCACAGACACCTGTGGCCCCCTTCGTTGATCCGATAGCTACCGAACCCATCAAAACGTCATCTGCCGTGCCATCCTCTTGCGGTCACATGCGGCAACTACTTGCCTGCAATGCGGCCTCTAGGACTGAAGAAGAGCTCCCACCACCACTAGGGGCTAATTAATACACACTCAGATGGACATAAGTGGCTAGCAACTGCTGCACTGGACATGTGAACCACCCAAATAAAAACTAAATAATAACGATATAAACCACCACACACACCATGATCACACCTGATAAAAAATTAACAGCACATAAAGGGCTCCCGCACTGCCCCCAAGCAAGCAGATTTGAGGCTAAAGAGAAAGTCAGTGGGGGTAACACCCCACCACTTCCAAACCAAGGCTTCACTCCAACCCAGCCTCTCCTGAACCCCTGGAGAGGAAACCCCTAACCTCAGGGGCTTCCCCAGTGGAAGGAGCTGGCCCTTAGGTGGAGGAGGGGGTCCCACAAACAGATGGTAATGCAGAGAAACGGGGTCCCTCAGGCGCGGAAGTTGCCCCGCCCCTCCTATGAATTTCGGATTCGTGACAAAGTGACAGCAGAAAGACCCCTTCTGTTTCAGTCTCACGGGCTGGGTGGGAGGGTCTCGACTCCATCCCACCACCAAACCTAAGCTCAGAATCCCAGTCAGGAATTCCCTGCAAAAACAGGCATAGGGCAAAACAAAACCAGAACATGGAAGACAGCCATGTTCACGGATTTAGGATTTTAGATACAGAAGGGTATCTAAGACTACCACAGCCGCATGTGTGCTCCCAAGGAAACTGCAGAGCTTGTGGGTTCCCTGGAATGGATGGAAGATAAGGCTTCTGGGAGAGAGGAAACAGGAGAAACTAATAATTTTGCAGCAAATTCGCAAAAGCAGCATCAGAGGCGGGGAGGCGGAAATGACAATGCAGAAGAGGTGATCAAACTCAAGGGCAGGCTCTGGAGATGCCCCCAAACACCAGGGAAGGGGGCATTCTGAGACCCCAGGTGTCCAGGGAGAACAAGGGAAAAAACATCCAAACTCAAAAACACCAAGTCAAAAACAACCTAGGTGCTCAAAGCGAAAAGTGAGGAGCTGGAAGAACAGGCACACCTCTTAGACATCATGCACTCGCGCCCTAACACAATCCATAGGACTGAAGCTCAGGGAGGTATATAGTGGCCTCTCTGGGGAGTACCAGCCCCAATCCCATCCCGAACCCACTGCTGCTCACAGCAGGCAGGTGCCCAGGTGCCGCTCAACAGAAAAGCAGGAGCAAGGTGACATCAGCTGCGGCCCATCCCTGTAGAACATTCAGAAGGAAGTGCTCCAGGCAGGAGAGTAATCCCAACATGGGCCACCCCAGTCAGGAGGATGCGATGAGCAAGCACCTTTGACCCACATGTTAAACAGAATTTAAGAAACTATCCCACTAAGAGTGGGTAGCAGAGTACACAGGTGCTGCACTGCCCAGGGGACTCCCCGTAGTTTCTCCCAAGGAACCCTTGAGCAGCTGCCATCATCCTCACTCCAAAGATGAGGAGACTGAGGTCTCCTAAGTGGCAGAATTACTATAACAAGGACACGTGTTTCCCAGCTGGATACAAATGCACAGGACAGGATTTGAAGAGAAACGACGTTTTTAAAAAGTGGCAACGTATTCAAACTAAACAGGAGGACTGGGGAAGGTCACTTTCCCACAGGGCACGAAGATGTGATTTCACTTCTGGGAAGGAAACAGCCTGATCCGGGAGGCTTCAGCAGGCTTGCTAACACCATCAGAACCCCCACCAGCAGAGTTGCAAACCAGCACAGGCTGCCAAACTCAACCCAAGTAAGTACACCAGACCTGGGTGCAAAGAGGAAAAACTACCATCAGTGTGTGAAAAGTGTGAGGGGGACACAGACTCGACTTTTCTGAAACCTGAAAAGCGCTCTGGAACAAGTGACTCGGGAAGACGATCACATGCACATTGACATACCAAGTAACGCTATTGAAACAGAGGAGATGAAACATTTATACACAAGTCTGAATTCAAGGCGCAAGCTCTCGCTGGAATGGAAGGTGGGTTTTTGCTGACAGTGGGCAGGACCCACAGAGAATATCCCACTGTCCTGTGTCCTTGACATTGGACAAATGAAAAGCCTGACTGTGATGAGCAGGAGACGAAGATCTCACAGCTCTGGGTCAAAGTGCCCCTCAAGGCCTCGGGAAGAATGACAGAGGGCCATTTCAGGAAAGCAGGAAGACCCTGCACCTCCCCAACAGTAGCAACAGCCCAAGCCGTGGTTACTCATTGCGTCAGTGACCCATAAATGAGCCAATCGAGGAACAAACCCTCCACTCCCCAACCTGGAAAACTGGAAATTTCCGAAAGAACTTGACCAGAAGGGAAATTTTTTTTTTTTTAATATTATCAAGAATCTATATTTAAAAAATAATGAAAATACACATTACTAAAACCAACGAGATATGGCCAAAGTGGTCCTCAGAGGGAAATTTATAACCCTCAAGAGAACAGAGGTAAACAAATGAAACTTCAATTCAAAAGTAAAAAGAAAAACTTAACAAAAAATGAGGACTTAAAACAGAAGTAGTGGGGAATTCCCCGATGGTCTGGTTAGGACTCCAAGCTTTCATTGCCAAGGACCTGGACTTGATCCCTGGTTGGGGAACTAAGATCCTACAAGCGACGTGGCATGGCCAAAAAAGAAAGAAAGTGAGAAAGTAAAATAAAACAATACAGAAATAGTGCCGAGAAAAGCAGTCAACTGATAAACATCAATTCCACAATGAAGTAGACTCCTTGGATGAAAAGTCAATAAACAGATACAAGAAGACTTCCTTGGTGGTCCAGTGGTCAAGACTATGCTTTCCAATTTGGCAAGACTCTGCCACCAAAGGGAAGGTGGGCTTAATTCCTGGTCAGGGAACTAAGATCCCGTATGCTTCAGGGCAACTAGGCCCACGTGCCACAATTACTGAGCTCATGCACCTCAACTAGAGAGCCTATGTGCCACAACTACTGAGCCCACATGCCACAACAAAAGATCCCATGTGCTGCAACTAAGACCTGTAATGCAGCCACATAAATAAATATTAAAAAATTAAAAAAAGCCTGAACCCCACATGACATGCAAAATGCAAACCTGAGGCTGGCAGATCTGGTCTGGCAGTTACACAAGGATATGGACCAAACGCGAAATTCAGGGTGCTTCGGGGTAAGAAAAGCCATTAATTTCTGGACAGAGTCAGGACGTGGGGAAGGAGGACAGCAGGGGCCATCCTGAGATGCCCAACACACCACGATGATCCCAATCACTCACGTGGATAGTTGTACAGGACCAGAAGGAAACGCCCGGAACATGATAAACACAGAGAGATCTATCTCGAATCAACAGCAAGGATCAGGCCTGGTCCTGCTGACAACAGCCAAACAGCATAAAAGCATACGCCTGTGTGGTTCCAGAAACATTGGCTGATGGGAAAAGGCACATGGCATCCTCACCAGGATGGAGGAAGCTGGGTGCCTGCGGGTGGTTTACTTGGAAAACCAAGCCAAGGGAAGAACCTAATTAGGGGATGTCAGGAGGCAACTAGGTAGAAAATATGATGAAAAAGATCCCCAAACAACAGTTGTTCAGTTGCAAGTCATGTTTGACTCTTTGTGACCCCATGAACTAAAGCACGCCAGGCTTCCCTGTCGTTCGCTATCTCTCAGAGTTTGCTCAAACTCACATCCATTGAGTCGGTGATGCCATCCAACCATCTCATCCTCTGTCGTGCCCTTCTCCTCCTGCCCTCACTCTTTCCCAGCATCAGGGTCTTTTCCAGTAAGTCGGCTCTCCAATCACAGTATGGAAAGTCCTAAAACCTAAAACATCTAGAAACAACCCTCACTGCAGAAGTATGTGACCAAATTAAGAAACCACAAAAACTATAAAGTGATTAAGTACCTTATAATTTCAGTTTTCAAAGTTTATCTTAAAAACTTAATATTAAGGGTTAAAACTTAAGGCAGAAGACACCAGGTTCTTACAATGTACAAATGTAACACCATAAAGACAAACAGTTCTTCCTAAACTTATCTATGAATTTAACATAAAATCAAAATCCTGACAGGTTTTTTTTTTTTTTAAGGGATGTGGGATGGGAGGAGACATAATTATTCTAAAGATCAAGGAAAATAATCAGTATCTCTCAAAATATGTGGGTGGGGGACCTGGAAAACAAAGATTGAGGTAAGACTATAAAAAATACTGCAGAGCTATAGTAACTAACACTGGGTAGTACTGAAGTAGTAACAGGAAAGTAAAAATATAAGGCAAAAATTCATGGCTAAATGGCAATTTAGGAAATGCTCTGAGGCATATCGAACCACCAAAAAAGATTTTCTTGAATTTATTCTGTTCTAGAACTTCCTAAATTAAATGCTTACTCCACTTCTTTCCATTGTATCCGAAGACTGTCAAAGACTATGATTCCTCGCCAAGTACAGCTTTGGCTGCACCTGTTTCTGTGTGTTCACATTATTGCTGATTTCTGTCTAGCCGGGCTGTGTTTTACTTTCCTCTTTAACTCAAGAGGCAGACAAAAAGGAATTTTATTATTTCCAAGTAGTTAGGCCTTTTATTTATTTCTGCATTGTCTGGTCTTTCATTTATAGTTTTACTGCACTGTTCTCAAGGAATATGAGGAATTTTATTTTGGTCACTTTTTTTTGTTACATCCTTTTATTATGCTTGGTATGTGACCAATTTTTATAAAAGGAGTATGATCCCTATTAATAGGGCATGGCCTTTGAAGGATAAGTGCTTCTAACTGAAGGTGCCTTTCAGGCCTCATTCCAGGCTTTTCATCAGTATCTCTGGGTCCAAGGCCCAAGAACGTGTGTTCTGAGCAGTCCCACAGGTTAGCAGGATGTGTGCCATTGGCCAGGAACTGCTCTGTAAGTTCAATCTTGATCACTTTATCATTGAGGTTGTCTACCTCCCACTTATTTTTCACTTCTTTGCTCTCACAAAAGCTGTAAAGGCATCTTTTTCTGCCCTCCGGCGTCTTTTCCCGTATATTCCTCAACTTGATGGAATGAGGAACAGGCACATTCATGACCGTCACATCTGCCCTGCAGAATGGACTGCCATCTAATTCTTAAAAATTTCTCAGAAATGGCACCAAGGCTAGAACAAATGGAAAGACTTGACAACATAAAAATGAAACCTGTAAACCACTGAGAGGAATTGAAAATCTCCATCATCAACAACAGTTATAAATGAAAACTTATGACAAAGGCTGCAACATAGATCACAAAAGACTAATATCCTTCCTATATAAAAAGCTCTTGCAAATCAGTAAGACCAGTATAGGGCAGGGGCACAGGACACTACAAAGAGAATACAGCATTGGGTGGTTAGCTGGGATGGTTACTAAACTCTCGAAGTTTCAGCTTCATCCTAAGTATAATGGGGGAGATGACTGCACCTGTCTCACCACCCCGGGAGGACTGAGGACTCAGAATGAATGATCCAGGATTGGTTCCTAGAGTACAGTGCTCGAGAAATGCTGATATAAGTTGTTGATAAGTGTTACTACTGCTGTTGTTTAAAAGTTCATCAGGCAGCCATACAAAGGAATCGCATGGACTCATTCTGGGTAGGTGGCCCTTTGACCCTATAGTTTTTGGCAGAGGAGGTGCTGCCACTGAGACAGCTGTGCCTCGGGGTTTCCCAAAAGGGAGGGGGTGGAAAACTATTCTCATTCTACAGCCTTCTGATCTAACACAAGCAAGCCTCTGCCTCAGGTTAGTGTGTCTTCAACGCCTCCGACAGAGTCTCTAGACAGAGATGGCACAGACTGGCAGGGCAGCTGCTCAGCCCACATACCCAGAGACCCCCTCGCTGGAGACCCCTCCCCATGGCCCAGGCAGCTGCTCTTCTGGTGCAAAGCGCTTTTTTGGAGCAGGTCTAGGAAAATGCAAGTGGACTTGAAGGAATTCTAAGCAGCCACTGAGCCAGGATGTACAGAGCAGGAAGGGAGGACCTGGCTGGCAGGACCCCCTGGAGCTCTCATCCCCTTAAGGCGACCCTGCCTGTCTGGAGGGCGGTGACCCAGGCTCAGAAAGCAGGGGGCTTCCCCAAGCCCTGTCCTGCAGTTGGACCACCAACACTCATCCCTGGCCTCTTCCTGGGGTCTCCAGCTCCACCAGGGAAGGAGCAGGGGAGGGCCCCCAAAGGTGTTCCTGGGACTCTCGTGTCTGGAGCAGGACCCCCTTCACCGTGAGCTCAAGGCAGACATGGAGACAGCCCCATGCCTCAGGTCTTAAAGCACTTTCACGCCCAAGGACTCATCAAATCAGCTGATAAGGAGACTCGTTTTATAGATGAGGAAACTGAGGCATGCAGGCACGTCACCTGAGTCAGGTGACACAGCCTGCCCTGTGTCTGACAGGATAGCAAGGGGGCCCCTGAGCTCAGGTCTTAGGGCTCTTGGCTCCGTGCCCCGTCCCTCACTCATGGCAGCACTAATGGCTTGAAACGAACTGGGGACCTCTGGGGCTGGTCTGGCCACACCACACCCTCGTGGGCAAGAAAGTTTAGCCCTGACGTGCAAGGGGTCAAGACCAGACCCTCCCCATCCAACATGGTCAGGTGGGGCTGTAAGTGAAATGGGCCTGCAGGAACCAAGGAAAATCAACCTGAAAAACTCACAGGGGGCCCCCCAGGCTGGGCCAGGTGTGGGGTGTCTTGGAGGACTTTTCTTGGGGGCTCCTGGCCCCAAGTGAACCCTGGAAAAGGGAAGAGGGTCAGGAAGAGGCCTGACGGAAGGTGAGGGAGCCACTTCATCTTCCTGAGGAGGAAGGACAGCGCCACCTCCTCCAGGAAGCCTCCCAGGGCCTGGCCTTCTGCTTGAAGCAGGAAAGCAGCAGCACCCCCAGCTCCTGAGGGTTGTCTGGGGGGCAGGGTGGCCGGTGGGGATTTCCACACTTCAGGAGGACGCCAGCCAGCCCTGAGGCCACTTCCTCTGGCGGACAGGAAGGCCAGTACCAGGCAGCAGCAGACAATACCACCCCTACTTTAGGGGGTGGGAGTGAGTGAGCACAAACCACCCTTGAAACCCCCTCCACCTCCAGCCAGCTCCCCCCAGCCAACCCGATGGAATCTGGAGAAGACAGAAACTTCTATCGTGACCCCAGAGACATGAAAGGACACAGCCTCCATCCCAGAGCCCCAGAAAGAGACTGAAGTCCACACAGAGCTCCAGTCTTCCCAAGGGGACGACCCCCAGCCCTCCTCCCCAACATGCACTGAGCTCGTTTCCCTAGCCCTCCAGGGCTCCCACCTTTCTGAGGGAAAAGCCTGAGTCCTCCCCTGAGCCCACCAGGCCCTGCACGACTTGCCCACCCTTCCTTCCTCTGCTCCTCTAGCACCCCAGGAACTGTCCTGCCCCAGGGGCTCAGCATCCACAAGCCTCAGTTCAGACATCTCCCTGGAGATGGCCCTGCTGCCCGGCTGTGGGGGAACTTCCCCCCAGCACTCTGCTCCCTAACCCCTGCTGTAAGCTCCTTGCAGCCTGTCTGCCCTCCCTGTCTATCCTCTGTACTCAGTGCCACAGGGGTGACCAGCTCATCCAGGAGTGCCAGGGACAATCCCGCGTGAACACTCAAACCCCCAGATCTAGAGCACACCAGGCCAGTCACTCACCCCAGAGCCTGGTCTCGTATACAGAAAGTGCCAAATACACACTTGACCAAGAACAACCAGGAGCTGGGCAGGATGTGGACAGCTGGGGTTCCACACCACACCCCTTCTGGCCTCAGGTTCCCCCCTGGGGACCTTGGACTGGAGACCTTGGAGGCCCAAGTACCCACCTCAGCACGGACAGCAACTCTGCGCTAACCACTGGACTCCCTCCCCTAGCGGCAGGTCACAAGACCATGACAAAGGCTGGTTCTCCAGCTTCCCTCAGGCTCACTGTCGCCCCATCCCACGCCTACCTGGGAGCCTGGAAACAATGCCTCAGGCCTCTTATCCCCACAGCACATGGTGGGCCTGAGCACTGCCCCCAAACACCTCCTCCCTTGGTGCCTGGCCCACCAGCCCTACCCCACAGTAGCAGTCCTGGGCTGCCTGGCCCACCCTCCAAGTAGCGATCTCCTCCCTCAAACACAAAGCCAGGAGGCAGTGGGGTCCTCCTACCTGAGCTTCCAAACTGGGTCCCAGCCAGGGAGGTGGGCCGGCTCTTCCCATTGGCCACAGGCAGCGGGAACATCTGCAGGGAAGGAGGGAGAAGGCTAAGTGGGTACCACAGCTCTGCCGGGGTCCTGTCCCACTGGGACCCCCACCCCCAGGGAGCACCTCTCAGATCACGGTCACCAGTGGGATTTGAAAACTCCTGTTTACCGCTTTCCAGAGATGAATTAACCTATGGAGCACTTGATATAATCCCTACTCTTAGAAAGGATACACTTTTAAGTTCCAGCTTTAAATAAAAATGAAATCATTTATATCTCAGGTGGATCCCCAGGCTTTGGTATTCCAGCCTCCAACCCTGGCCTTCCCTGACCAGTGTGGCTCCCACCTCTCCTTGTGTCCCTGACCCCACGAGTGGCAGGGTGAGAGGAGGACAACCAGGTTCCACCACAGGGACGGGGAGCAGCTCCACATGCTGGGCCCTGCTTCGAGGCTGTACCCCTCCCTGCCAGTGACTGGGCAGTTCTCCCGAGGGTAGGGGCACTCAGTGTGGGAACATCACCCCCCAACCCCCACCAGCCTCCCCACTAGCTCACCCAAACCCACGGTGTTAAGTCCCTCAAGATTAAACAGCTTAGCAGCATTAACTGGGAAAACCCAACATCAACAGACCCTTGTGCCATAGAAAAAACAAAACACAGCCCTGCCTTGCCCCAAGGGTCTGACTTCAGAGGTTCTTTTTGGGCCCCAAGTGACTCAGACTGACCTGAATCAAGGCCTAGGACTTAATTGGGGAGCGGCTGATGGCCCCCCAAACCCTCCCAGGCCAACCAGGAGGTGAGGGTGTGGGGTCTGTGGGTGTGACTGTTGGGGGTAGCATCACGAGCCTGGGGAGGGACCAGGAAGGGGGTTTCTGCCTCCACACCCCATTCTACAGAAGGGGAAACTGAGGCCACAGGCTAAGCTGGCAGGGTGAGTGCAGAGGCTCATGGCAGGTGAGCACCCAGGCTGGGTGTGGGTTCTTAGAGTTTGTGTCCCCTCTGGGGGCGGTGCGATGCTCACTGGACCCAGGGCCCTGTCCTCAAGGTGGGCCCCCTTCCCGCTGGGGACTCTAGGCCTGCGCTGGGGGAGGGGCAAGCCTGAGGGTCATCAGTCAAGCCCCCCCGGAGGAGCAGGGGCTCAACTCCGTTTCTGTTTCATCCTCCAGGGTGCCGGGGGCTGCTGACGTGGCACTTGCCACAGGGGGCACTGGGCCGTGTCCTGTAGGCGCTTCAAGTCTTGTGATCAGCTCAGACAGGCCCCCGCACCGCTCAGAGCCTCAGTGTTTCCTTCTGTGAAACGGGACTCAGGGCTCAGGACGCGTGGGCTGTTGTGAAACCCAAGCGCACGTGGGCATGCACAGGGCTCAGAGGAATACAGTCAGACCACCATGCCAGCGCCTGCCCACAGCACCCTCTCTGGCCCCCAGTCGTTCCAGGCCATTATCAGGCTGGGGACCACCTCAGGCCCACCTGGGGGACAGCGCTCAGAGCCCACATGAGCTCAGGACCACCCATCTAACAGGAAGCCCTGGACCAGGAGGACATGGATCTTAACAGCTGGGGGCCGCTTTCTTCTCTGGTGTTTAAGTGACAGTTACCTCATTTCCTTCACATGGACCTGCCCCAAAGATACGCTTCCCTTTGAAATCTTTTGTCTTAGTCAAAATCAGATTGTTTTAAGAAAACAAATCCTGTCTCCTGAGTTTTTGATAGAGGGTGGAGCTATGTGACCTCTGGAAGCCAGCACCCTCTCTGAACCTGCATCCACCTGGCCAGGGAACAGGCTGTGGCTGGTGGAGCACACCGCCTGGGAAGTGTAGGAACATCCTCTGCCACACCCCACACTCCCATCCCCCCCGATTCCTGTACATTGCTCTCAAGGTCTCCGGTCACTTGTGGCCCCAGCTCCTGGCGACACTGCGCACTGGCTCTCATGTGAGTAAATAAATGAACAATTATACGTCCACTGTGTGTGTCCTCTCTCCACTCACAGAAAGCCCCCACACGGGGCACTGAAGCGTTGGGCACTCCCATTTTTTGCACCGACAGTGCTATGAATAACCCTGATCACACCATCCTATAGGTCAGAAGCAAGATCACTGTCAAGATCACTGCATGCCCAAAGCAAGCTGGGGTCTCAGGGCCAAGCCTCGGCAAGGAGGAACTGAAGGCCCTGGGCAAGCCCCACCCTTACTCTGGGCCTTAGTTTCCCCATCTGTAAAGGAGTGGGCTGGACCCACTCTGTGGCAAGGCATACACTTGGGTGACAGGTGCCCTGAAGCTGCACCTTGCTGTAGTGGTCTCAACCCATCCATTGGCAGCTCCCCAAATACCCCCAGCCCCACCTGGGGTCCTTTGACCCAAACAAGTTTTAGGTCTAGATACTGGGGGTGTTTCTGACAAAGGATTCTTCCTGTGGTCCTGGGGCCGTGGAGAGCTGGGCAGAGAGGAAGGGTGGGTAGGGTCGCTCACCATGCTAAAGTCCAGGAGGTCACTGAGCTCCTTGTCCGTGCCTACAGGCGCCATCCTTTGCGACTGGTTCATCCTCCAGGTCAGCTCCTTAGGCCTAGAGACAGCCCTACATGGTGGCCACCAGAGGTGCAGGCAGAGGGGAGGAGGAAGGAGAGAAGACGTATGAGTGAGGACAGCCCGAGGTGGACAGATGGGGAGGCTGTTTAAGAGCCCCTTTAAATGCTCCCAGGGTCTGAGTCCTTTGCAGCCAGCATTCCGGGATTGGGGCCCCTAGAGACCCCTCCCCAGGGCCATGGGGGAGTTTGAACAACGGGGTTCGGGCAGCACAGAGCCGAGCCCCTGAACTCTCTCAGCGACCACCAAGGAATGAAGTTGCAAATGTTACACTGGATGCGGGGCGGAGTGGTCCCTTCCCAGATCGGTTAGAACCCGCCCCTTTCCCCACCACCTCTCCTATTTCCTCCCACCCGCACGCTTCCCACCAGCCCCGGCCCCGGCCCCGCCCCCGCGAAGAGGGAGGGGCGACCCGGCCCCGCCCCAAGGGAAACTTAGTGACCCCCCCCCCACCAACAGCTGTCAGAGCACGTTGAAGGCCTGGTCACCCCCAAATTCAAAGCAAAATAAACCCACAAGTAAGACTGCGAAGCCCCCTTCCTGTTCCACGACTACACTGGCAGGGGGGGTGCCCTGCGCCCGGACCGACCCACAAAGCTTCCCACCACGAAAAACAACCTAACTCTTAAAAGAGAAACACCACCCTAAGTTGTTTTATTTTCACAATATATCCGGCAATTATTTTTAAGCAACTTTGAAAATATCTATTGCCCTGGGGGAACGGGGTCCCAAGACCCGAATCTCCACCCCCCCCCCAAGGTCCCTAGGGGCTCCATTCTAAAATGAGGGGGAATCCACCTGCCAGGCACCATCCCACACCCAGAAAAGAGAGGAGAGCAGGTCCCCGTCCCACAGTCAGGCAGCAAAGCCCCTCCAGAGTCTCCTCCCGGGCCCACAGGTTGGGGCGGGGGCGGCAGCAGAAACCGTGGGGGCCACGAGGGAAGCTAGGGTTCCGAGGTCGAGGGAGACCCGATTTCAGAAGCGGAGAAACCCCTGCTTTGTTTGCCAACTGGAGACGGGTGTGAAACGGATGCCCCGGCGCATCCCCTCCCCCGCGAAGCTTTTTCTTTTTTGGAGGGCGTGTGAAACTGAGTTTTTTTTTGAGGAGTACGAAACCGCACTTCTTCGTGGGGTGGCTGAAACCGATTTTAAAAGCAGACCTGAGAGGGGGGCTGAAACATGCTTCTCTGGGGGAGCTGAGATACTTCTAGGGTGTCACGAGTACTTTTGGGGGCTTCGAAGCCACTTTGGGAGGAGAGGGGCAGGACCTTAGTCCTCGAGGGGGGGGGGGGGCCGGGAAAAACCAATCCCCACCCCACCCCCCGCAGCCGGTGCGGGCGGCGCTGCGCGGGCCCGGGAGCCTTTGAAGCTCTGGGCGCACTCGCCGCCCGCGCCCGCGGAGCGCATAGCAGATGTGTCCCCCGGCCCGGCCCCGGCCCGAGCTCGCAGGCGCGCGGCGCACCTTCCCCGCAGACAAAAGGACGCTCCCTCTCCCTCGTTCGCTCCCCTCCAAACTCCGCCGCCGGCCGGGCCCCCGGGGAAGGGGGGCGCCCGCGGCCCCCGCGCCGCTGCCCCGCCGCAAAGTTGGGCGGCTCCGCGGTCACCCTCGCCCAGCTCCGCAAACTTTCCCGAAGTGCCGGTCGGCGGGGGGCGCGCGGGCCCGAGCGCGCTCTCCACGTCGTCGGCCCCCTCCGGGCGCGCAAAGTTGGAGAACAATGACTCCGGCCGCGCCGCCCCCAGCCCAGCCCGCCCCCGCCCGGCGTCCCCGGGTCCTGGCGTTCCGGGGCCGCGCGAAGAGGCCCGGGCCGCTGGGCACCGAACGGCGAAGGGTCCCAGCGCGCTCACCTGCTCGGTGCGGCCCGGCCCGCAACGCGCGGGGGGCGGTGGCATGAAGGGCCCCCCCCCGGACAAAGAGGCGTCGCGGCCCCGAGGGGCGCGCGTGGGCGGCGGCGCGTGGCCCGGTTCCCCGCGTGCCCGCCCCTATGGGCCCTGCGCGGCCCTGGAGTTGGCGGAGGCGGCGTGCGAGGAGCCCGCGGTGCCCGCCTGCCGCGTCGCTGGGCTCGGTCCGGCCCGCTACGCCCGCGGCCCGCTGCCTCATCTTCCTGCGGCGGGAGACATGTTCCGCCCCCTGCCCCGCGCCCCGCCCCGCCCCCGACAGGCCCCGCCCCTAGAGCCCGCCCCGTCGCTTCTCGCGGATTCCTCCGCCACCGCCCGCTCGCCTGCCCGCCGCCGCCCGTCAATACGCGCACGCTAGACGCGGCTGCGGACCCGCGGAGCCCGGCGCCTGGAACGGGAGCGCCTGGTATCTGTCTGCCAATGGCGGGGACGCGGGGGCAGGAACTATCTTTCAGCGCGGAGGCGCACGAGAGTTGGGCGAACACTTGTGACGCAAGCGGGAAGGGCCGTGAGATGGAAAGATAAGGCGGAGAGGCCAGGGCCAATCGGAGGTAGCAAAAGCATGATTGGCAAGGCTGCCTGCAGTTCGTGGCTAGGCTCCGCCCCCCCCCGCCCACTTCGCTCGGTCTAGCGAAGAGGCGGGACTCTCCGAGCTGAAGTCCGCGAGAAGCTGTGGGGGCCGGGGGTGGGGGGGGGAACAGCTGGTGTTTTATTCTCAGGTTTGCGTGGCCGCCCGCACAGTCTCTTCGGCTTGGTCGTATCTGAGTTTCTAGGTCTAGCCCCTAGTGCTGGGTGTTGCGAGCGGGCATCCTATGCCCGGAGTGAATGAATCAGACCCATTTTACCTTGCGGCCACGGCTGCTAGCTCCGTTTCAGGGTCTGAGAGCTCCGCGTGGAACCTGCTCTATGCTTCTGACTTGCTGGTTGCCTTTGGCTGCCTGAGACTCAATTTACTCATCTGTTAAATAGGATTTGGGCCTAAGTTTGAGCTGGACTGAGACCTCACAGTCTCAGCTGCGGTTCATGGGGTCGCAAAGAGTGGGACACGACTGAGCGACTGAACTGAACTGAGACCTCACAAAGCTTTCTGACTCTCTGTGAGTTCACTTAGATCCAAAGTTCACCCCACAGCCAGGATCTCTTCAGCTTTTGGGAACCGTAGACTCTACAGAATGGAAATAATAACTATTATAAAGGAAAATTAACACACTCTAACACGATTTGTGGCCCCTCTTTGTCCGCAGAGATAAAATCACAGTCCCTTCCAGGCTGGGAAGAAGACAATGTCCCCCTGGCCCAAGGGGCTCCAGCCACAGTGGCCTCCAGAACCTTCCAGGCTCACTCTCACTTCCAGGCCATTGCCCTGGCTGTGCCCTCTGCCTGGAAGGCTCTTCCACCCCATCTGGAGCCCCAAGTCACCACAGTTCAGGGCGGTCAGAGTGGCCGTAGATCCAGGGAACAGGACTGAAAGCAAGGGAGAAAAGTGAGAGCCCTGGGGGAAGGGGAAGGGGAGATGATTCCAGGTTAAGCGGGGAGCTCAGGAGGCTTCTGATAAAGCCTCTTCCTGCTACACGGTGACTGGGCTGACCCTCACCTTGACCCTCAGAGCCAAAGTGCTGCCATGTGCCACAGGTCTCAGGAGGGGACTGAGGGTTGGGGGGGGGGTCTGGGTTCAAATCCCTCATCCCTCCTGGCATCACTTGGGCAAGCTCTTGCTGCTCTCTGGGCCTCAGTTTCCCCATCAGGAAAATGGAAGAGTGTAGTGATGGTCACTGTGTAGGTGCCAAGGGCATGTGCCTCCATCCTGTGGCCTCTCCCCACTGGAATACCCAAGTCTCTGGAGTGAGGGTTCCCAGACCACAGCCTTTCCCCAGACCAACCCTGATCCCACAAGTCCGGGGTCTCCTCTGGCTTGCCCCTTGCCTAAGGGTCTTTTTTGAGGACCAGGCTGGGGCTGCAGTCCCTCTGGACCCCAGCCTCACTCAGAGTGGGCCAGAACCCTTTTCCCTGACAATGCTAAGGGTCTAACCTGTACAGACAGAGCTGGGGCCAGTATTCCTGGAGTTGACACACTCCCTGAAGGGGGTAAATGATCCATTCATAGGCCATGCAATTATTGGGCACCAACAGTATGCCAGGCTTGATGCTGGGTGTTGGGTCACAGTGGAGACTATGACCTGTCTAGTCCCTTTCCTCCAAGGCAAGATGAACTGTCAGAGGCTCCTTGTTTTAGTCCCAAATGTTCTTCTTCTATCCATATGTTCAGCTGTCAGGTCCTCACGCCTGAGTGGTTAAACCCATAAACCCATTGTACAGATGAGGAGACTGAGGTTCAGAGAGCTTCTCCCTGGGGTCCAGTCCACCCTGGGGCTCACACCTGCCAGGATGCTCTCCCGGCACCCACAGGCCACCATTGTCTTCCCTGGGGAGGCCCAGCCTGGGGCTGAGTCACCAAGCGGAGCAGCCCATGGGGGACCACCACCCCCCCTTGGCTGCCGCCTCTGCCCAGCCCTGAGGCCCGGGTGTGCCCTACAGGGCACTGGCACAGGGACAGGCAGCCAGCAGCTGGTGCCAGGGGCCCCTTGAGGGCGGCCTACAGCCCGCCCACCCCTGCCTGTCTGACTGCGGCCTTTGTTCTCCTCTGGTGCCCGCCAGGGGCCTGGGGCCGGGCAGGAGCAAGGGACCTGCCTCCCCTAGTGGGGGCTTCCTCCCTCCACCCAAGTCACACCTACTGTGTGCTGCCCCAGGCTGGGAACCTCGAGAGGAAGACGACCCCATCTCTGGTTGGGAAAACTCATGCCGAGGGCAGAATCCCACTAGTGAGTGGGGTCACTGGGGACAAAACACAGGAATGGTGATAGAAACTTCCAGAAGACAGTAGGTGGGCATGCCGCAGTTAACCATGGATTTAGGACTTGGGGGCCACTCTTCTGACATCATTTTCATTTGTTTCCAGAGTGGGCACCTTCTCCTGGGTGTGAACAGACCCCCCCCAAACTCACTCTTCCACTCCCACCCCACCCAGCCCCGCCCTGCTGTTCCTTAGCCCAGGAGGAAGGGAGGGGCCCTTATCAGTCAAGCCAGACCCCGCACACAAACCTCAGTTCATGGTCCCTAATGGGGGGGGGCCACAACTGCCTAGAGCTGGAGTCTTGTTGGGCCATTGGACCCCCTGGAGGGGCCTGGCCTTGGCTTGTCCATGCTCTCCATGACTCCTCCCACACAGATCTGATTGGGGTTCCCTCATTCATTCATTCATTCTCCCTGGCTTCTGGGAGGGAGGTCTCTGCAGGATGTGCTGCTTGGGCCTGGGGCCAGGGGCTCTCCCTGGATATGGGGTGGGGGGCTTCTTACCCTCTGCAGAGGAGGGAGGAAGTGCTGGCCATGGAGGGCACAAAGTGGATGATGGACAAAGCAGCAGCTCTGCTGGCCATGCTTCCACCCCCCAGCCTGCCTTCCCTGGTGCTCAGAGCCATGGGCATAAGGAGGGGAGGGGACCCAGTGATTGGACCCGGTTTGTCCTGGGGAGTCAGTGGGCCAGGAGGGTACCTGGAGCCCCAGCCTCATGCTTTCCATTGTCGGGTTATCAGAAGAGGTGAGTTTTGGGGTGAGTTCCCTTCTCTGGGATGGGTTCCCTGGGGCAACAATACTTGGGTGTGACCAGAAGGATGAATGGTCAGTGGGCAAAGAACAAGGAGCCTGGGGGGCAGGGGATTGTGTGGAGTACTTTAGGACTCCATGAGGCTGGAGCCCAGAGAATTGGAGCAGAGAGGAGCCAAGGTCAGGGGCACTGGGTCTGCATGGCAGGTGCACTATGAAGTCATGGTGGGGGTATGAGCAGGAGAGGGACATGGTCCCCATGGCCACATTTGGAGGTGGATTTAAAGGGTTGGTCCTGGGGGTAATGAGCTGGGTGGACTTGGGGGTAGGTTCGAGGGGTGATGGAAGGCTTACCTGGGGGTGGGGGTGAGGAGGCAGCCGTCCATGAGCGCTGGGTGTGGGCTGGGGACCTGGGTTTGTGAATAGTGGTGCCCTTTTTGGAGCAGGGGTATCTTAGGGCCAGGGACCAGGTGAACGGGGCACAGGAAGTCCACATTCCCGCCCTGCCCAGGCCCCAGGGGACAGAGCCTTGGCTTGGCCGCGAGGGACTTCATGAGGGAATGAATGAGTGCCCACCCTAATCTAAACCCCAGCCCCAAGCTGAGTCCCAATTCTGCTCTGAGCCCCTATCCTAGACTGAACCCCGGGCCCAGGCTGAGCCCCCAACCCTGGACCAAGCCTGACTGCCCTGCACCTCTCCTAGCCGGGCCCCCCACTACCCACTCTCCCTGCCCTGTACCCATCCACCCCCAGGGCTGGTGCCATCTGTCCAGGGCAGCCCTTCCCCTTCCTGGCCGGGTGCCCACAGCTCCTGACTCAGGGCCCCTGGGGGCCTGTCCCACCACATTCCGGGGTAGCTTGTGCAAACATGGGGCGCCTCCCGATTAGCCCCCGGGCATTATCTGGCTCAGTTCCGCTGGGGGTGGATGGGGTGAGGGGGGCAGGGCAGGGGACAAGAAACCTTGCTGGATTCCCACTACCCACGTCTGTGGCCCCACTGACCTCTGCCTTGGAGGCATGGGGGTTCCTGAGCTTCCTGCAGGAGACAGCGGGAACCACCCATTGTTCAGACAGGGAAACTAAGGCTCCAGCCCCTGCCTGAGGCGGGCCAGCCTCCTACACCTGGCTCACATGCCCACCCAAGCTCCTTCACCTGTTCCGTGTGTGTGTGTGTGTGTGTGTGTGTATGTGTGTGTGTGTGTGTTAGTCCCTCAGTCATGTCCAACTCTTTGCGACCCCATTGACTGTAGCCTGCCAGGCTCCTCTGTCCATGGAATTCTCCAGGCAAGAATACTGGAGTGGGTTGCCACTCCCTTCTCCAGAAGATCTTCCTGACCCAGGAATCAAACCCAGTTCTCCCACATTACAGGCAGATTCTTCACCATCTGAGCCACCAGGGAAGCCCTCACCTGTTCCTCGGTGCCTTTCAGAATCGAGAGCGTCCTGGCGATTAGCACCTTGCCACACTAAGGTGTGTGGGTTTTACTCAAGGATTCTGGGGAAAGTAATGGGGGCGATGTGGTCTCCTTGGAGACAGGGGAGCTGAACCTGAAACACTGAGGTGGTCCCAGGCTGGCGAGGGTGCTCAGGAAGAGGGCATGGGGCTGGGGCTGGGAGTGGCCTGGGGGGTCAAAGCCATTCTGTGGTGTGTGCTGGGGGCCCTGGAGAGGACTTGGCAGTGAATGGCACCCACCCCACTCCTGGCCACCCTGTGTGGGGCCAGGACTCCACACTGGTCTCTCCTTCCCCCTTTTCCTCCATAAGTTACCAGGCCTTTGCCCTGGCTGTGCTCTCCTTCTGGGTCACCCTTTCTCTCACCATGCCTGGCTCTCTCCTTCTCATCCTTCAGCCCTCAGTTTCTGTATTGCCTCCTCCAGGAAGCCTCCTTGGCCTGCAGAGCAGGCCAGGCCCCTTTCCCCTCTTATAACTCCTGTCACCATTCATCTTTTTGCCATTTCTGTCACCCTATCACTCGAACCAGATCAGGGGCCCCCAAGGGTAGGCCCAGGCTTTCTTACTCATTGTTGCCCCATGAGGCTCAGAGCATCCTGGAGACAGTGCAGGCCTGGGGAGTGGCAGAGAGGCAGCTGAGGTCCAGTGGGGCTCCTGGTTCTTGGGGATAGGCATGGAGACAGGCAGGTGGATGTCTAGGGGAACACACAGCCCATGAGCTCTGCTCCCAGCCCCTCGGCCCTGCTTGCCAACAGATTCAAGTCCCACCTCTCACTCCCCACCATGAGTCTTGGCTGTAAGACCCCAGGGTGCATGGCTGGACATGTCATCTCAGAGCTCTGGACCCCAGGACCCCCTGAGGGCTGGGTCCCTAGGTGGGTGTTTACAAGGGGCAGGTCGATGGGGTCACTCATCAACATGATGAAGTTTTTCTGCTGGGCATCTCCTGGGATCTCTACTGGTGCTGCACGGCTGGCAGAGATGTTGGGGGGAGGGGGATCTGTTAATCAGCTGAGCTCCCTGTGCTCCAGGGAAGGGAGGAAACTGAAAAGTTTGGCTGCTCACTTCCCCCCACCTCCTTGCCTTCCTTAGGGGTGGAAAAGGCACAAAGGCCACAGCTACACAAGGACAAAAATCTTCAAATGTGACTCTGTAGATATGCTTCTGACATGTAACAAACCCACAAACAAGATGGGACTTCCCAGGTGGTGCAGTGGTAAAGAACCTACCTGCCAATGTGGGAGACACAAGAGATGAGGGTTCGAGCCTGGGGTTGGGAGAGCCCCTGGAGTAAGAAGTGACAACCTGCTCCAGTATTCTTGCCTGGAAAATTCCATGGACAGGGGAGCCAGGCAGGCTACAGACCATAGGGTCACAGAGTCAGACACGACTGAGCGACTTAATGCACACACATGCACTGATGAGATGTGACATATGGAGAGAAATTATTTTCAACCTAGTAACAGAATAAGGATTTATGTCCTTCATATACAAAGAGTTGCTACAAGTCAATAAGAAAACACCAAAATGGAAAACTGGACAAAGAAAAGAACAATTAGTTCACATGTGAAGCCACACAAATGGCTGCTGGAGAGACAGAAAAAGAAGCTTAAAGTCACTCATGACGAAAGAAATGTAAACAAATACGCAAATAAGAAACCACGTTTTGTTCTGATAGTTGGCAAAATGGTAAAAGATTGGTCACATCCTGCAATAGTGAAGGTAAGCGTGGAGGTCCTCTGAGGGGGTGCTTATTAATAAAGAAGCTCTCCATCCCTTTGGACTCCCTCTCTAATTCCACCCCTAACACTCAGAAATCTATTAAAAATGATAGTGCAAACAGGGGTGTTCATTAGAATGTGGTTTGTGGCAGCTATTACTCGGAAACAGTACATACCAATCACCAGGGATGAGAGAGAAGATCCCAGCCGTGGCTGAACAGGGAAAACTGAACTGCTTGATGGGGCAGGGGAGTGTTGCATGCGTGTTCTGAGCCAAGGACATCTGAGGTGGACAGTTCAGAATAAATACAAGTTCGAGACCCACAGCACCATTTTGGGAGCACAGTTTGTGTGAAGCAAAAATGTGTGTATCGAAAAAACACAGGAGGAGGAAATGCCCCAAGGGTTCAGCGGTTACTCTGGGTGCAGAGTTGGTGGGGGGGAAACTTTCAGTTCTTATTTTATATTTATATTCATGAGGTGGGATGAACTGAAAGGTTGGATTGTGTTTTCGGTGTGAGTGTGTATGTTCTGGTATTTTTTTAATTAAAAGAAAGTTTAGTTTGTCAATCCCTGGTTGGGTCTCTGAAGAGCCATGGGAGGGGGTGGGTTGAGTTTCCACTGGGGAGATCGAGATTCCTTTCAGGAACTGGGTGGGTTCACTGGGAGTTCCCTGGAGGGGGCAGGCTTCCAGCTGCCCCTTGGGTCCTCTGGGGAAAACCCCTGGTGCTCTGGGGAGGGCCCCCCTGGGTGACCTTGAGCCTGAGCCAAGTACAGGGAGCACTGCAGAGAGAGTCTGGCGTGGGTACTTCCTCACTCAGAGCCCAAGTTCTCATCAGTTCAAGGGGACTGGAGATTGCACCACCCACCGGGGGCCAGGTTGGGCTGCCTGGTCTCTGGGCAGGTGCTGGGGGAGCGCTGAGGGGCGGCCCCTTCCCCAGGGGCAGGGACAGCCCCGGGCACTGCCCAGAGGAACTGGGTCGTGCGGGTCACAGAACTGCCCCTTTAAAGGTATCAGTTTCCCCCGCTTTGCATGGAAACTGGAGAAGCGTGGAGGGCTTGCCTTGGACCCAGAACCACCAGGTTCTTGGTTTCTCATGTTTGGCCTTCCCTCGACCCTGCTGTCTGGGCGGGGCATGGCCCCTCAGTGCTCCTAGGCTTCCTTCCACCCCCTGCCAGCCTAGGTGGTTCCTAACCCCTCGGTGCATCACCTATAAGGTCTGCACACAGGCACAAAAAATAAGAAATTCACCCCCCAGCTCCTAATTCCTTCCCTGTCTGGAGGTCTGGCTGTGTCAGGCTGGCAGTGACACTTGCAGTCAGGGCTGGGGTCCAGGTAGGCCCTGGGGTGGGGGTACAGGAGGAATCCAGAGCAGGAGCAAACTGGGGTCACCTGCAGGGTGTGCTCCAGCCAGCTCCCCCCCCCAGTCCCTCCAGCCATGCTGGCGTCCCCCTCCCTGCTCCTTGGACATCATGACTCATGCTGACCTCAGGGCCTTTGCACAGCTGGCTTCTTGGCCCAGAGCACCTCTCTCCCTCACTCTCTCCTCAGCCCATCCATCCCCACGACTGTCAGCTTTGCTTGCTCAATGTCCCCCTTCCAGTTCCTGCAGGGAAACAGCACCCCCCATCCCCACCAGGCTGTCCCCAGAGTCCAGCCCACATAGTGGACAGCCTGGGGAGGACAGTGGTCCCCATTTCACAGGTGAGAAAATCGAGACTCAGAGGGAGAGGCCTGAGGTCAGACAGGGAGAGGCACTTAGAAGTCCCCCCCCAGCACCTCTCCACCAGGGCAAAGGCATTTCCTTATGCTCAGGGACTGTGGGGTCCTAGGGCAGCTGGTGGGGCGCCTAACGGGTCTTGGGGCCTGTGTGTGTGGCAGCGGCAGCTGGGGCTCCTGGGGCCCAACCCCCACTCAGAGTGTGAGTGGGAGGTGGGGGAGGGGGAGCAGCAGCTGGCGCCTGGCCCTGCGCCAGTTAGGAACCTCCGCGGGGTGGGGCTGCCCCGGACTGTCTCTCTCTGTCTCTCTCTTTTGGCCTCTGTCTCTATATCTCCCTCCGCCTATCTGCCTCTGTCTCTTCTCTTTCTGTTTCTCTCTTTGCCTCTGTCTCTCCATCTCTCTCTGTGTGTGTCTCTGTCTTTCTCGTTCTCTGCCTCTCTGTGTTTCTTTGTCTATCTGTCTCTCATCGGAGCTGGGGGACTAGACCCATTTCAGATCATTAGGATCTCCCCTTTACCTCCATCTGCTGGGTATGATCATATGAACTGAAGAACCCCCACCTCTGCACCCCCACTGTGGTCTCTATCCCTCCCAAGATGGGGAGCTTGGGACACCCCTCTTGTGGGCTGGGAAACCCTGGGCAAGTTTCCCAGCTGCAAAGTCTGAGGGCACCCTCTCTGGGCCAGGGGTGGGGTGGGCCACAGCTAGTCTGGGAAGAAACAGTCACTAAGGAGCCACTCTACATGCATCTGAACCTGTCCTGGTGGGGGTCCCCTACCTTAGTGACCCAAGAGAGTCTGGAGAGGGGATACAGAGGCCAGGAGTGATCCTGCAGCGGGGTGGGGTGGGGTGGGGAGAGGCCCAGCCAATGCAAAGGCCCTGATGCCTGGGGCAACCCTCAGCCAAGTTCCTGGGTCCCCAACCCCAGGTCACGTAGCACACTGATCTGCCCAGCGCCCCACGTGAAGACCCCTCCCCCACCGCGGAAGTGCGCAGGCAGCCAGGAGGGCACTGTGGGTGAGCAGGGAGTGGGGTGACTGCCTCCCCAGGGCCCTGTCTGCCCAGTCTCTACATTCCCCCACATCTGCCAGTACAGCCATCCCCTGAAACCTCCCTGACAATAGACTCCAACACCACCGAAATATCCCCAGGGGGTGGGGATGGGGGGGCTGTGGCTTGATCACCCCTTGATTTGCATTTTTGCATATTAATGAGGGTAGAGCTACTAATTCTGCCACATTGTTTTAAAGGTGCAGAAACACTGGAACTGCTGAGGAATGAGGAGGGGGCATTCCTCATCAGGAGTGGGGGGGGCCTGGGTCCCCAGATACAGGATCCCTGTCCCTCCACCTCAACCATTGCCCCTTGGGTCACAGGGGCGGGGTCCCCCAGTCTCTGTGTCTCTGTTCTTGAAATTGGGGCATCAACCTTGGGGGCAGCAGGGCAATGGGGAGTCTGGAATTTTCTGTCGGGAGCTCTATCCTGAGAATCCCATGGCGGGAAAGTTGAGAACTGAGGATCAGACTCCGCCGTAAAATCTTTGGATTCCGTCATAGACTCTGGATCCAGCATCATCTCCATTTCCTGAGTTTAGGCCGGAAACCCCACTCCCCCACCCCACTCCCCGCAGCCCCAGTGGTCGGGCGTTCTGACCCCACTTGTGGCCCTAGGCTCTCTCAGCCCAGCCGCAGGACTCCTTCCAGCTCCCCCTTGCTCAACTGGGGCCTTTGCACATGCTGCTCCCATGCCAGGTGCTCCTCCTTTCCCTTCAAGTTCACCTCTTCTGTGGCCCTGCAGGCCATCCTGCCCACGTGCCGGTTTAGCCCTGTCACCTCCAGGTCCCCATCCCGAAACTGGGAAACCGAGGCATAGGCTGGCCAGGCTGCGTGATCGGGGTCACACAAGGTCCCTCCTCAGACCACTCCCCTCCCATTGGCCGCGGGGATGGGGGCTGGACCCTGGGGGATTGGGGTCCTTGAGGGGGGTTAAGGCCAGAGGCGCGCACTTGGGCGCGTGCTGCCACCTGGTGGTGCCCTGAGGTGGGTCTGAGGTTTTCCTCCGGCCTCGGACCCCCCCACCAAGGAGCACATCGCGCGCTGGGGGATCCAGGAAGTCCCCGGGTGCAGGGATACCAAGCGGGCCAGAGTCCCCGGGCCTGGGGGCGCGGGCAGCAATGGGCAGGATGAAGAGGTTTCAATGATGAGGAAGGAAATGGAGGCCCGACCCGGCTGCCCTGTCCTGACCCTCTCCAGACCACTCCCGTCAGGCCTGTGACTGCTCCAAACCTTCCTGTTCCATTGTCACCCTAATCTGAACATTTTATGTCCACACAGACCCCTGGCCTGACCCGGTGCGGGGTGTGAGCGCGGCGCTGGGGAGACTCCCCTACACCGCCCCGGACAAACGCACTGCGGGGCCGGGGCCAGTGTCCACCAGGGGGCGCCCGCCGCCCAGAAACCCTCGGAGGCCTGCTGCGCGCGGTGTCCGTCTGCGCACGCGCGTGCCCCGTGCCGGTGGGCTTTGAGTGCTCGCTGCGCGTGCGATGTCCACGCGTGCCGGGTTGGGATCTCGCACGTATGAGCGCACTGTGCTTGCGTGTACGCAACTCCCAGCTGTGCTCACGCGCTTGGTCCTACCGGCACGCTGGCGTGTTCATGTGCTCGAACGTGTTTACGTTGCCCTGCAACAGCTTGGTTGGGTACCGGTGCTCAGGACCTGGCGCGCCCGGAAACAGGCGGGCACAATTTTGTTTGCACTTGTGAGGCCTGTTTGTCCACGCGTGTGCACATGGGATTGCCATAACCAGACGTCCACATTTCCTTTGTGGATCGATCTGTCTGCCTGTCCTCGAGCGGTTTCCTACCTGTACGTCTCCACGTACTGCCCGGCATATCTGCAGATGCGCAAGTCCTGGCAAACACGTGTCCACATATTCTGGCATGTTTATTGCGTGTCTACACATGTGCATGCTCGCGTGTGCACTGTGATGGGGCACGCACATACACACGTGTGCTCGGGGATGTTAACGTATATCTCCATATTAGGGCTTCCCTGGTGGCTCAGACAGTAAAAAAATCTGTCTGCAATGCAGGAGACCCGGATTCGATCCCCGGGTAGGGAAGATCCCCTGCAGGAGAATCCCATGGACAGAGCAGCATGGCGGGCTGCAGTCCATGGGGTCACAGAGTCAGACACGACTGAGTGACTAACACACACATGCATGCACCTGTACCCACAGCCACAGCCCACACTCAAGTCCCCCCTCAGAGACACAGCTCACAGCAGGACCCCTTCCCACCAGTCAGCTGTCAGAACGTCTCTAACAGGTCCTCCCTGAGGTCCTGACGTGCATTTTGCCCTCTCCCTGCTCTCCCATTCTTGCCTCTCTGGCCTCCACCCAATCTCCTCCCGCTGGTGGTCACAGGCTCCGTGTCACCTGCAGGTGTCACATGTCACCTACAAGAAGACAGGGAGCTTCTGGTTGTGTTGACATCTGGGCCTTTGCTGTGGCTGTTCCTTCTGGCCCAACTTCCCCAGAACCCTGCTGACATGTCCCCAGCTCAATGTCACCTCTAGCCAGTGCTGCCCTCCACCAGGTCCCCCAACTTGTTTCTTTCCTTTTTTGTCCTAACCTCGGTCTTGGCTATTGTCTGTCCCCCATGAGGAGTCACGCTCTGTGATGTCACCCCTGATTTCTGGCATCCCAGGGACACCTACCTGAGAAACTGGCAGAAGGACACGACCCATGGTCCCCTTGAATATAGGAATCTATGCCATGCTCTGACAACCCAGCCACTGTCAGCCCACCCTGGAGAAGCTCTACCATGGTGGAGCCTGCCTGATATCCAGCTTCCCTAGCGTCCTTTCCGCTCACATCACTCTCCCTTATGGCTCCCTCTCCACTCATCAAACTTCTGTTCATCCTGTAGGGCCCTATTCCATTGGTCCCTCTTCTAGGATGCCTCACCTGGTCTCTTGGGGGTGAATGGACGAGAGGCTGCCATGGAGGCAGGGTGATCGCGGGTGGTCCAGGCCAAGTGTACAGACAAAAGCCCATCAGTGGTGCATCAAAAGTGGACTCCAGGGAGGGGTGAATGCCAGTTCCTGGGTGCCCTGCAGCAGTTGGCAGAGCTGACAAGCTGCCCAGGAGGTTCTGATATGAGCAGTGTATCCCTCTACTGTGCTTTTCCCCTATGCCTCTGTCCTTCCCTCTGCCTGTCTGTCCCCTCCCTCTATCCCTACCTCCCTCTCCTCCCTCCCTCTGTCCCTTGGTCACCCCTGGCCTGGCCATACCCCAAGCCCCAGGGGGCCATCTCCTTGGCAACAGTGGCCAGGGGATCAGCAGCTGGATCAATCTCCTCTCACCCGGGCAGCCCCGACCCTGGACCCGGAAGGTGACAAGGAAGTGGGGTCAGGCCTGGGGTCTGGGCTGGAGGGATGTTGTGGGGTTAGGACAGGGGTCCCTCAGCCAGGGCAGGGGTGGCAAAGCGTGGAGAGGGAGAGAGGGTCTCTGGTGGTGTGGTCAGCAGAGCAAGAGGTCAAGTGAGCCCTGGGCACACACTGACTCCAAGATTCGCCCAGGCCTGTTCTTCCCAGCACTAGTCACTATGTGCGAGGACCTGGAGGAAGGCTCAGTCGTCCCAGTTTGCAGCTAATAACAAGGATGCCTGACTGGGTCCTGGTCACAGCTGGCCCTGTGTCCACAGCACACCGGGAAAGTCCACATTCCTGAGTTGGCTGCCATCACAGCTTCTGGAAGATTCCATTACTGCTACTGAGCAGTCCACCATCACTGCTTCTAGGATATTCCCCCCATCACCACTTCTAGAATACCCCACGGTCACAGCATCTAGAATATTCCGTCATTACTGCTTCAAGAATATTCCTCCCATCACCACATTTAGAATAGCCCACTGTCACAGGTTCTAGAACATCCCACCATTACTGTTTCTAGAATATTCCTCCACCACCACTTCTAGAATAGCCCACTGTCACAGCTTCTAGAATAGCCCACCATCAATGCGTCTAGAATATACCTCCCCCATCATCACT
Source organism: Okapia johnstoni (assembly GCA_024291935.2). Classification (NCBI taxonomy): domain Eukaryota; kingdom Metazoa; phylum Chordata; class Mammalia; order Artiodactyla; family Giraffidae; genus Okapia; species Okapia johnstoni. Next base: position 36,838,067 of record CM044316.1, read on the forward strand.
TCCAGAACATTCTACCATCACTGCTCTGAAGTCTACCCCCAGGGGCCTTTAGGTTTTTCCCCTTTGGGATCAGGCCATGGGAGTTTCTCAAACACGCCAGAAGGAATGGGCTCTCTCCCTTCCTAAGCGGCCGTGGGGACAGCTTAGCAGAGCAGCCACAGGGGTGAGGGCCACAGGGGGCCCTGGGCGCAGGTCAATGAACCTGGTCTGTGAGAACATTGATCACTAAGTGCGTTTGTATAGATCCTGGGACAGGTAGCCCTGGCCCCGGGGGAAGTGAGGCAGGGCCAGGGGAGCCATGAGGGGAAGGGGGCGCCCTCCACAGGCTGACTGGGGAAGCTAGGGGTGCAGTACAGCACAGAAGATAACCTCATTCGCGTCCTCCTCTTTTCGAGCCTCACTTTCCCCATCTGGGAGGTGAAGATGTGGAGGGGGGTTTGCGGTGGGCCTCCTGGGCCCCTCTGTCCAGAGGAGGCACCTCCAGCTCAGAAAGGTCAGGCTGCCGGCCCAGAGCCACACAGCCTCAGGGGTGGGGGCTCTGCGACGCGCTCTGTTGATGCAAAAGACTTTCTTTACCCAGGGCCTTCCCACCCTGCGGCAGGCACTAGGGGGCAGCTGGGGACCCCCTCCCCGCCGGCCGGGGCTGCTGGCCCTTTAAGAGACTCGTTTTGGCGCGGCCTGGGGGTTATCGATTGCAGCCTTGGAAACACGATTAGATTATCCCGGCTGGGAACGGCAGCCTGGCGGGGGCCGCGTTGGGGGAAGCAGGCTTCTTGTAAACGGCTCCCCGAAGGGCACTGGGGCTGGGTCTCCAGGGCTCGATGCTGGGGCCTTCCCGGGTGCCGGCGGCCCTGTGCACCGGATACTAGGGGTGGATAATCGATTCTTCCGTTTTGTAAGAAACTGGGGCGCACAGAGGGGTGCGCCTTTATCCAGCATATTTATTGAGAGCCTCATGTATGCAAGGAGCATGAATTCAATAGTCACTATATAGAAAAACGTCATTAAGTAGTAGTATTATCATAAATAATCATCCCTGCTGTCCTACGAAGACTTTATCTGAGTCCACTCTGATCACTGCGACAACTGGTATGGGGTGGGGGAGCCTATGATCCCATCTTGCAGATGGGGAGACTGAGGCCTGAGCTTTTACAAGCCTGAGGGGCTGAACCAGAACACGCAGCTTCCCCCCTCCCCACGAATCGCCCCCCTCCCCCCTCCCCCTCTGATTCCTGGGGCACCTCCCAGGTGAGTCACTTATAAAGGGAAGAGACTGGTTTGTGGGGACAAGCCCTTCCACCCACCCTACTTTGAACTGCAACCCCAAAGGCCTCTGGGAGGCATTTGAGCTTGGTGGGTTGGTCTGAAGGCAGATTTACGACCCCTTCCCCAAATGTGGGCTGAGCAGGTGGTGAGTGGGGAGAAAAGCGTGGGGAGGATTGATGCGCCACCGAGTCTGTGGCTGGGGCGCCACCTCCATCAGCAAATTCTGAAGCCTGGGGAAAAAGCTCCACTCATCCAAGCCTGCCCATTTGAGTGAGCAGGAAGCACAAAAGGCCCACTCCTCACACACTCCTCTGTGCATGCCAGACCACGTGTGACTTCCTTGACCACCTACTGTGTGCACAGGCACAACCCCCACCCACCCTCACCTGAGCACACCTGCAGGACTTGCTACTGCAAGAGCGGATCCCTGTGTCCACCCTCATTCACCCTGGAGGCGCCCTGAAGCCCAGTTCCAAATGCTCCTACGGTGAACATTTGTCAATTGACTAAATAATAGTACTTAGCAATAATGGTAACTGTGCTTGTGCTTAGTAACTCAGTCATGTCCAACTGTAGCCATCAGGCTTCTCTGTCCATGGGGATTCTCCAGACACGAATACTGGAGTGTGTTGCCACGCCCTCCTCCAGAGGATCTTCCCAGCTAGGGGATCAAGCAGCAAATTAAATAACAACAGTTTAGACAGATTGTAGCTTCTTTTTTAAAAATTTTATTTAATTATTTAGCTGAGTTGGGTCTTAGTTGCAGCATGTGGGATCTAGTTCCCAGGCTTCCTGCATTGGGAGCGTGGAGTCTTAGCCGCTGGACCACTGGAAAGTCCTTGGATGTCACTTCTTAATTACCCTTCCAGCCTCATCATTCTGAAAACCTCTATTATCCAATCATTCCCAGCATTTATTGAGTGCCAACGGTATGCCCCAGCTACCCCTTCATCCCCTCAACATCCCTGTGAGGCTAGAAATATGACCAGCCTGGTCTACAAACTAGGAAATGGGGTCAGGGAAGTGGGGGAACTTTTTCATAGAGCTGAGAAGATGAGATTCTAAACCCAGATCCATCTGTGTCTGACCCTCAGTTTGTCTCTGAGGAAAGGGGTTGATCATCTTGTCCTGAGGTTCTGAATGTGGGGACACTAAGGCCCAGAGCCAGGGAGAGGCCAAGGTGTCTCCCAGAGCTTTGAGGAGGAGCCAAGAGACAGTTCAGGCAAAAGTGGGACGAGCTGGGTGTGGGCCACAACCACACAGTGTGACCTTGGGACCACCCACAGGGAAGGGGCCTGATCCTTGTGGGAGGGGTCTCAGGAGAAGGAGGTCCAGGGAAGGGAGCATGTCCCTGCCCTCCCACAGGGGGAGGGGACCCCAGACCAGCCAACCAGAAGGGCCCCTCCCACAAACACACACACAGCAGGCACTTAATAGATGCAGGTGGGGGACTTCCCTGGTGGTCCCATGGCTAAGACTCCAAGCTCCCAAGGCAGGGGGCCCAGTTCCATTCCTCATGAGGGTACTAGATCCCTAACTAAGACCCAGTGCAGCCAAATAAATAAATAAATATTTAAAAATTATTATTTTTTTAATAAATTAGAAATGTAGAGTCAAGGACCAGGGGTGACCTTGGGAAGGACTGCCTGGCGGCGGGGCCACAGGAAGGGTGAGGGGCTCACTTGTCCTCCTGGAGTCACCCCTGCAAAGCGCAGTGTGGGCCTCTCCCAGCTGCCTTCCCTGTGCCCTTTCATAGACCTGTGTCTCTCTGCATCTCTGTCTCTCCCTGACCCTCTGTCTCTCTGCCCCTCTCTCTGCTTCCCTGTCTCTGGGCTTGGCTGCAGTCACATCTCCCTACCTCTCAGCTTGGCTCACCCCCTCCCCAGGCCCTCCCAGGTGCTCGTGGCTGTGGCCTTTCCGGGTGCCCAGCCCCCGGCCATGAAGAGCCTCTGGGGACAGAAGAGGACAGCCCACAACCTCCCGGCCACAAAGACTTGAGAAGCTCCGCAGACACCCCCCAGCCCCTCCCAGAGCGGGGTCTGAGGCTGCTGGGCCTTCAGCCCTCTCTGGACAGTGTTACCCGGCTGTAAACTCCCAAAGGGCTGGGTTTCCGGGAAGCCAAAGGCTGGCTCAGCCCTGACTCAAATGCAAGCTGGGAGAGTCTGTTGTCTGGCTGTGTCCTTCAGTCCAGGGTCCCAGGCACCCATGGTGAGCAGACACCGGATGGGGGGAGAGGAGAGAATTAATGAACCCACCAGTCCCTCAGGTATGATGCCTCCCTCCGGCCCTCCACGCACATCTTGCTGGGGCAGCGGCAGTCAGGGGTGCTGCACCAGAGGAGGGCCAGCACTCCTGGGGCTCGGTGTCCCTCTTGCTGCCTCTGGGCCTGGGCCTGGGGTGGTCCCACTGCACAGATCCATCGAGATCCATCCCAGATGCTGCAGGCTGAGGTGAGCAGGGTGGCCTGGGTCCGGAGTGGGCAGCAGTGGGGCAGGAGGTGGGACAAGGAGGAAGACTGTGACATCATCCGGGCTGGGCTGCGGGGACCCGTGGGCTGTGGGGACCCTGTGGGCCTTGGGGAGGTCTGAGGTCTTTTTGTTGAGTTCACTGGGGAACCCCAGGAGGCATCGGAGTGATGGAGTGGTGAGGCTGTCTGGGCGCGGGGAGGGAAGGAACCCTGGGCATAGGAGGAGGCCAAGAGGCTGGGATGAGGCTGTTCTGAGGCCATGTGGATATCTGAACTGGGGCAGGATGGAGAGACAGCACGATCTGCCTTCCTTCCCAGTCCCTGACACCCAGAGGAATGCGGTGCCAGGAAGGAGCCCAGGGCCTGGAAGGGGTGCAGGGCAGTGGCCATGGCCCTGCTGGCCCCTCAGAAGCAGTAATTAAGGGCTCCCGGCGTCCCCGCGGCGTGATGTATGTGCGCTTTAACTAATCATTTATTAGGTCACTGATGGTTCGTCAATATTAATTCATTTATTTAAACAACTCGGCTCCGTAATGAAGATGTTGCCTGAGAGGGGACGCCGGTGGGTGGTGGGGCTGGGGTTGCAGGCAAGGGGCTCGGGCCTAGGTCTAGGGGTCTCCGGGGCCCTGGGAGCTGATGCACAGGTGACATGTCCCAGCAGCTCAGGGTTACACCAACATGCCTGTGCCCATGAGGAGACCAAGGCTGGAGCAGGAGAGGAGCTGCTTGGAGGCCCTTTAGCGATCGGGGAGGGTGGGGAGAACTCAGACTGACCCCTCAGGACGTGCTGACCCTTCAGGACATGCCACTGCTCTCTGGCCCTCCTTCTGCAGCCCCACCAGCCAGCCACGGGCTAAAATGCTCAAAGATGACTTGCTCCCTATGTGTGCTGTGCCCTCTGCGTGGTGCATCCTTCCCTCACTCCTGGCCCGCCTGCAAACTTGGACTTGTTGGCAGAACATTCAAGAACAAAAATCAGATCACACCCCTCTTCTCTCTGCTCAAGAGCAGTCTATGGCTCTCCAGTGCCCTGCAGAGGAAATTCAGATGCATCCGTCTCCACTGACCCCTGCCGACCCTCCCCACCCAAAGGCGTCCCCGTCATGTCTCTGACACCCATGACCCTGTTCTGGTGATTTGTTTATCTGTTTGTCCTCTATTTTCCCTGCCAGCCTCACCTCACTGAAGGAAGGGATCTTGTCTGTCCCAGAGTGTAGGTGAGAGGCAGCAAATGCCCCCCCCCCCCCCCAGCAGACACTTTGGGGGCTCGAGTTGTGGCGCTGGGGCCCCTGTCACTTCAACACAGCTGTAGCTGTCTGTCCCCAGTGAGCCTGGGGGCCCCTCTGTGCTCTGGAGGGACCAGAGGTGAGGGGCGATGTCCCTCCACACCCTGATGGATAAGTCCTGTCATTTGTCCTTGGCAGTGACCACTCTGGGGCGTGTCCCTCCAGCTCCCTCCTGGGAGGCGTCCTGCATAAGCCGCCCTCACTCAGCTGGTCTTGGGCTCAGCTTCTGGGGCCCCCCCACTCTAAGACACTGTGATTGGAGTCTCTGAAACAGGTCCAGGGACAGGAAATTCACGTCACAAAGCTCTCCAATCCCCTTGCTCCGGACTCTGCCATTGTAAAAAAAAAAGAAAAGAAAAATAAGGTAGTTATTGAAATCTGCATGGAAATGGCAAAGACACAAGAATGAGGGTGTAGAAGGTGTACAGACTCCAGGGTATCTGTCTTATTGCTCATCCCATTCGCTGGCATTCTGGGATCTCAGAACTCTGGGATGTGGGGATTTGGGGCTATCAGGATCTTGGGATTCTGTGATTTTCAGGGTTTACAGCTTTATTCTCTTCCAAGGAGGCGTGGCAGCTGCGGAGGGAGGCGGGCAACTTGCCCCTGAGGAATTTCTAGGTCCCTGCTGGCCTGGGGCATATTTTATTCCCTCCTCTTCCACGAAGAGCCTGGTGGTGTGTTTGTGTGCTTAGTCGTGTCAGACTCTTTAGTGACTCCATGGACTGCAGCCCACCAGGCTCCTCTGTCCATGGGATTTCCCTGGCAAGAATATTGGAGTGGGTTGCCATTTCCTCCTATGGAGGATCTTCCCTACTGGGGATCGAATCTGGGTCTCCTGCACTGCAGGCAGATTCTTTACCACTGAGCCATCTGGGAAGTTCACCAAATTCACCTGGCTGATCTATTTGGCCAGAGGAACCTCAGTGTGTCATGGACATGATCATTGTCTCCTTTCTCCAGAAGGGGACACTGAGGCACTGTGTGGCTAGGTTACACAGCAGGTGAGTGTCAAAGCCAGGATTCAAAATCCTGGCTTCCATCTCTCTCACCCAAGATACTTCTTTTTCTTAAAAGATTTATTTTTATTTATTTGACTGCACTGGATCTTAGTTGTGGCATGTGGGCTCTTTTGCTGCAGCATGCAGGATCTAGTTCCCTAACCAGGGATCAAACCCAGGCCCCCTGCATTGGGAGCATGGAGTCTTAGCCACTGGACCATCAAGTCTCCCACTCAAGATTTTTCTAACAGTCATTCATCCAGGGCCCTCTCCTGCTCTACAACCTCCCTGCTGCCCACAGGGCCATGTCTTGGGGCCCACACCCTCCCTGTCTTGGCACCCACAGACCCCCTCTGTCTGTTGCTCACTCTGAAGGTTGAGTTCCAGCCCAGCAACCCCTCACTCCCCCCACCGCCAAGCCCAAGACTGTGTGAGATTTCAGCTGGTCCCCTCAGTGGGCCTGTCCAAGGGGCCCTGGGGAGGCCAGCCCACAGCTCCCTCCACCCTCCCAGCTGTGACCTCTATCTTGGTTCTGGTCTGGCCTCTGATGGTTGAAGTGCCCATTATATAGATGGGGAAACTGAGGTTCAGCCAATGCAGCAGACCTCCCTGTCAGGCACACATGACAATAACAATGAAAATATCTCACTGTGGGGGTGTGGTGAGAACTGGTCAGTTCATTCATTCACTCACAACCCCCAGGGTGCACCTCTCTGATCCCTGGGTGACCTGGGGCCCCAGCTGGTGAGTCCAGATGGGGTGGAGAGAGAGTTGGACACAATCATTCCCAGCCCCGTGGAGGTCAGGGTGGGAGAGAGAGATCTGGGGGTAGGGCAGGGGGTCAGGGAGGGGCTGAGAGCCAGACCTGGGGGAGGACTTGAAGGATGAGGAAGTGAAGAGGAAGGGAATTCCTGATAGGAAGACCAGAGCTTGCAAAGGTGCAGAGGTCTGGAAAGCCCTCATTTTCTTAGAAATCTTGCCCAGCTGTGGCAAAATGTGTACTTATGCTCAGTCTCTTCAGTCATGACTGACTCTTTGTGACCCCATGGACTGTTGTAGCCTGCCAGACTCCCCTGTCCATGGGATTCTCCAGGCAAGAACACTGGAGTGGGTTGCCATGCCCTCCTCCAGGGCATCTTCCCAACAGTGAGGCTCAGATTGCAGGGGGTTCCAGGACCAGTTGAGGGCTCTGCTCTCTTGCAGGAGGAGGGCTTGCGGTGGGGTGGGGGGTGCTCAAGCCAGGGAGGGTACGGCCCCTGATTTGCCTCCCAGATTTACAACTCCACTCTGGGTGCAAGTGGGAGCTATAAGCTCCACTGACAATCAGTGACATTGTGAGCATTAATTGAGCACCTACTGTGTACCAGCCTTTGGCCTCACGCTCAGAGGTGACAGCACAGGGCTGGAGCTGGCACGTGAGGGGCAGTGGTTCTGCCCACATCACGTCCAGATGGCTGGGCCTGCCTCCCAGGCCAGCAGAGGCTCCCATGGTGCACCCAGGAGGGCCTTCACTGTCTTGGTGAACAGCTGGAATGGCTGGGGCTCGCAGGGCCAGGAGCAGACCGGTCATGTGTGGCAGACCAGTGCTGGTCCACGTCTGGGGTCTCCACGGCCCCCGAGGAAACTACTGGCCACTCGGACAGTGTGCAAGGTGGGCGGTCAGGGCATTAAAGTTAACTTCCTTTTAAACAGACTTAATTAGTGTTCTCCAGTCCCACATAAATTAATCGTGGCCGGCCACGGAGGCTGGAGTGCCCGATCGATGGGCTGCTGGACGGCAGCGAGGAATCCTCTGGCTCATTCGTCACGTTGCTCTGGCTGATAACGGCTCACGGCTTTATCTTCTCCAACCAGGCCCAGGCGGCCAGGGGGGTCTGGGCGGGGGCGGCCCCTCTCTGGGTCTCTGTTTCCACATCTGTGAAGTGGGGTGATGCTCAGATGAGGGGAGGCAGGCAAGGAGCCTGCAAAGGAAGGAGTAAGGTAATAGCAACACCCCAGTGGGCCATGGGACCATCCTGGGGCTAAGTATCACTTAATTTAATCCTGGTGAAGGGCTACAAGACTCCAGTTTTTGAATGTGTCAGCTGAGGGCAGAAGAGGCCATGTAAACTGGGCATCAAGCTCCAGGATGTAGTTTAACCATATCTCAAGGTGTCTCCTGCTCCAAGGGCTGGGATTTTGGGGGTGGTCACCTGAGGCATTGATTATGCACCGGTTGTATTGGGAGAGGGGCAGAGAGGGTTGGAGAATCCTCCCGGAGACCCCGTATCCCAAACTCAGATGAGGAAAGAGGGCACCCCAAGTCTTCTGGAGTCAGTGCTCTTGAACAGGGTGGAGGGATCCTAGGACATGAAGGGTGCTGACAGCTCCTTTGCCCTGCCAAGGCCAAACAGTCAGGCAGGGGTCCCCAGGAGCCCTCTGAATGGGGACTGAGGCCCTACATTCCTGCAGGTCTACACAAAGGTATCATGAAAATTTCCTGGGCACCAACCCAGCGCCCTGCTACCCCGGGTCTGGGCAATGGGGACATTATGGTGAGGATGTGGGAAGTGGCCTCTTTCCGAGGTGGAGACAAACAAATGAATGTCTACTTAGAAAACCATGGAGGGTTCAGGGAGGGCTTCCTGGAAATGGGGGCATTGGGCTGAGACCTGGCAGAAGGGCTAAGGAGGAAGGGTGGCTGAGGGCAAATCGCAGTGGTGGAGACTGTGGGAGGTGTGAAGAGGTTCCAGAAAAACCCTAAACCTGGAGCCATTCTGGAGTTGGGAGGAAGACCCTGGAGTGGGGCATTTGGTGGAGGCCAGGGGTTGCAGCTGGAGACTTCCCTGGGGGCTCAGACAGTAAAGAGGTAAAGCGTCTGCCTGCAATGCTGGAGACCCAGGTTCGCGGGAGACTCCGGTTCGGTCCCTGGGTCGGGAAGCTTCCCCTGGAGAAGGAAATAGCAACCCACTCCAGTACTCTTGCCTGGAAAATCCCATGGGCCGAGGATCCTGGCAGGCTACAGTCCATGGGGTCCCAAAGAGTCGGACACAACTAAGACTTCACTTTTCACTTGGCTTTGCAGCACACCGAATTTACGCGGGGCGTGGCCTCTGTGGGGGTGACCACTATGGGGTGTGGCCTGGCAGAGTCACCCCTCTCTGAACGCAGAGTATTTCCTGACAGGGGAAGAATTTGGACTAAACTGAGACCCCAGAGACTTGTCTAGAAGTCGGGGAGGCTCGTGCCTGACAGCTGGACACGGGCTGCTAGGCCTGTGGGGCAGAGTGGGGCCCGAGGAAGGAAAGGGGTGGGGAGGGGATGGAGCCTAAGGGGTATTGGAGGCTCTGCCTGGGGGGCGGGGAGGGCTCCCCAAGGAAAGGACTTCTTTTTGGTGGTGAGGCCAGCGCATGTGGAATCTTAATTCCCCCACCAGGGATCGAACCCATGCGCCCTGCAATGGAAGCGCAGACTCCTAACCACTGGACCACTAGGGAAGTCCTGCAAGGGGAAGACTTTGAGGAAGGAAAAGGGACTGGCTGGATGACAAGGAGACTCGGTTCTGCATGTGTGCATAAGGCCCTGAGGGGGGTACAGCAAAGAAGCTTGCTGTGTGGAGGCAGAGTGGGGGGTGGGGAGCTGAAGACCCCTAAAACCCGGGTGGAAAAGTGGGCAGGGCGGTCAAGGATGTGGGTTTTACTGAGAAGGGAGGGAACCACGAGGAGCTCGGGGGCAGTGGGCGGCAGGGGGGTGCTTTCAGCAGGTGAGGGGCGACAATGCAGTTGTCTTTTTGGAAATCCTTCTAGTTCCCCGTGGAGGTTGTCCCAGGAAGGAGGAAAGAAGGGTGGAGGTGGGGGACTGAGGTCCAGGTAGGAAACAGGGGTGCCATGGCCTACAGGGGTACAAAGGTGGAGAGAAGTAGCCAGATTAGGGTTCGTTCTAAGAGAGGTTTGGAGAATCCCCAAGGACCCCCCACCCCCGGAGAGAGGCATGACTTGGGAGGCTCCCTGTCCCTACCCCTCACAGCCGCCAGAGCCCAGACAGAAGTCTTCGATTTCAGTGGCTGGGGGCTGCCTGGAATTATTATTCATAAACATATTTCAGGCCTAGCCACCGAGCTGGGATCCCAGCCCTGTGTGTCTGCCAGCTGCGTCTGCTGTGCTGTGACCTTGGCCAGGTCTGGAAGCAAGCTGCTTCTCCTGGCCCAGCATCAAACAGCCACCCAGGCAGGTAGGTCCTCCACCTGGCTGGCCTCAATCCATCCTTCTGTGCAGTGGGGCTTCACATGGACTGGCCTGGAAAAGAGGTTGTTAATGGGGGCTCTGCTGGCAGGGGAGGGAGGCTGGGAGTGAACCCCCCCCTCCATGAGCTCCACCCTGGGGAGACTGCAGACAAAGTCCCAGCCAGGGGAAGGGTCAGCATAGGGAGCCCCCTTCAAGCTTCAGATCCCCATCTGGATCCGGTTGTTGTTGTTGTCACTCAGTCATGTCTGACTCTTTGTGACCTCATGGACTGCAACACGCCAGGCTTCCCTGTCCTTCACCAACTCCTGGAGTTTGCTCAAACTCATGTCCATTGAGTTGGTGATGCCATTCAACCATTTCATCCTCTGTTGCCCCCTTCTCCTGCTTTCAACCTTTCCCAGCATTAGTCTTTTCCAATGAGTTGGCTCTTTGCATCAGGTGGCCAAAGTCACCAAGCAAACAATACCAATAATAATAATACATGTCCAGTGCAGCCGAGGGGGGCTTCCCAGCAACCCCTGTTACTTGGGACAGCTGACCTTCCTCTCTGGGCCTGGCGGAAAAAATCCTGGCAGATAGAGAAAAATGACGCCTTTGGGAAATGATGGTCAAGGTGCAGCTGGCTGAGTGGGGTCCCGGGCAGACACACCCAGTGACATCCTGCCCTGCATCCATGTCCCATCCTACTGGTCTGCTAGGGGCCTGAGGCCAGCCACTGGGCTCTCTGAGCCTCAGTTTCTCCCCTTGTGAAATGGGCATAGTTTGTGTCAAGAGGCTGGCTTCTGAAGGTTGGAGCCATGGACTGGGTGTGAGGGAAGAGGTGACCCCTGTAAAATGAGCTCCACCTCCATTAGAAGCTCACTTCCTGGAGGGGAGGTCAGGTTCCCTCCCCTGGGTGTGTCCCCAGAGCCATTTGGCAGGCAGGCAGGGAGGAGCTGAAGGGAGGGGCTGCTCCTTCCCTTTAGGGGACCAGCGTCTCTCTAAACTCCCTGAATGTACAGTAGGTCTGTGTACCTGTGAGCGTTGGTCTTCCCAGCTCTGAAATGGTCATGCTGACTGGCCTGCCCCATTTGATCTGGGACCCTGGCTCTATGCTGTTTGCACCCCCAGAAGGACAGGGAGCTCACCTCCTCCCCAGAGCCTTAGTGGAAGTTTGATGTGCATCAGGCTGGGGCCCAGGGACAGGTCTGGGGGAGGCAATTCTGAGAAAAGGTGGAGACAGTTCTGAGAAACCCCGAGACCCTGAGGGACTCCTTCCCCTTCTCAGAAACACTCCCCCCACCACGCGGGAAGATGCCTGAGCAGGAGATGCCGGCAGCCAGACGCGGGCAGGGGGCTTGGACCACTGTGGACGCCGGACCCTGTCAGTCCCCCGTCTCCCCCTGCCACTCTCTATCTGCCCTGTCTCCAGTCATAGCCCTCCACCCAGGCCAGTGTCTCCCACCTCCTGCCTGTCCCCAGGGGGCTGCCATCCTTCCCCTCCAGGCCCTGGGCCCACCTCCCCCCGACCCAGTCCCTCAAGGTTCTGGGCTGATGGCCCTCTGCCCTGCCCTCAGCCCCTCCCTCCCTGGGTCCACTCACTGCTTTGGGCTAACAACTACGTGAGCCCAGAATTCACATCCACTCAGCACAAATCTGGGACTGCTTCCGCTCTGCCTGCCCTGCCCGCTGTCTCCTCCCCATCCTGCAGAGGGGGTGGCACACTGACCTACAGCCCCTCCTCCCCAATGTTCCCTGGCTGCCCTGGCCCGGGGTCATGCTAGACACAGGTGACCCTCCAAAGTTCGACTTCTCTGGGTGCCACCCCCAGGAAGCAAACTCAATCCTGGGCCACCCCTTCACCTTGGTGTCTCGTTGGCAGTCCTAGGGTGGCCAGGCCCCCTGATGTCAGGCTGGGAGTGAACGCCACAGGCTCCAGGCTGACCAGCTTGTTTACTGTGCACAGCTGGGGTCCCTCCCAGGGCCCCCTGGGAGGCGAGATGCTGATCCTTGCCCAAGTGCTCACACCTGAGTCCTTATGTGTCCCAGGTGGCCCAGAAGGAAGGTGGGGCTCTGGTGGGCAGTAGTGGTGGGCTGAGATACAAGGGGGGCCTTGCCCCAGTGTTGGGAGAAACTGAGCAGAAAAGGAAGAACATTCCTTGGTCGGAGAGCCCTCCAATCCTCCCATCCCCACCCCTACCTACAAACCAGGCAGTTCTCCCAGGATCCAGAGTGCGTGGGTTGGGGGTGAGAGAGGGGATTAGACTCAAGCCTGCAGCCCCCCACAGGTGTCTCTGAGCCCCACTGGAGGGGTTTCTGTGAGGCAACCCTCTCCATTAAGGCTCTGCCCCCTCTACCCTCAGGATGTCGTGTCCCTAACTTCTGGGCATGCCAGCACCCCCTTGGAAATCACTGATAGGTCCCTTTAGCTTTTGAAATCCCCAGCCCCCAATTTCTGCCACAGATATCAAAGGTTTCACATAGATCAGAATGGTTCTAAGAAGCAGACAGGAAAAAAAAATGAGAAGCAAGTTTTGGAGGCAGAGGAATTGGAGTCCTCAGGCATGGTGGGAGAGGAGGTGAGATGGGGCAGTTGAGGTGGGATCTTCCCCGGGTCCCTGGGAAGTTACACAGTCGTCGCCCCCTGGCTCTGCGGTCCCACCCCCAGGGCAGCCACAGCCTCAGGTTGCCATTCTGTATTTTTAAAAATCAAGGTAAAATTGACTTCAGGTAAAGCTAACTATTTTGCAGTGAACAATTCACTGGTTTTCAGTACATTCAGAATGGTGAGCAAACATCACCTCTGGTTCCAGAATATCGTACAACCCTAAAAGAAGACTGTTCCCAACAGCAGCCACCCCTACCTGCTGCCATCCTAGCCCCTGACAACCACTACTCCTCTGTGTCTGTGGGATGGCCTGTTCTGGACATTTCCCATCAGTGGAATCACACCCTGTGTGTCTTTCTGTGTCTGCTTCTCTCACTGAGCATCGTGTTCTGAGGGTCTGTCGACGTGGTAGCAAGTGTCAGGGCTTCTCTGCTTCTGACAGCTGTGGGACGCTCCCGTGTGTGGAAGGACCACACTTGTTTATCCGTCATTTGCTGATGGTCACTTCTGTTGCTTTCACCTGTGGCTGCTATGAACAAAGGTCCCCAAATTTCTGTTTGAGTCCCTGCCTTCAGTTCTTCTGGGTGTATCCCTGGCAGTGGGACTGCTGGATCTCATGGTAATTCTGTTTCTTTTTAGGAACCACCAAGTTGTTTTCCACAGGGGCTGCCCCATCACAGCTCCTGAATTTCACCTTCATCCTCTGGGGAGAAATGTCCACCTGAGAAAGTGGGGCTGTGAAACCAAGAGGCTTGAGGAGGTGGATGCCCAGCCCAGCTCAGCCAGACCATCGTTCAGACCCTCTCACTCCCCCTTTAATCTCAGCTTCCCCATATGACAAGTGGGCAGATGGGGTCAGACAGGGACTTCAAATCTTTACATACAGCAGCAGAACAATGTTTTTTCAGACAATCGCTTTGCAGAAGGCTAGCTGGTGGCTCAGATGGTATAGCATCTGCCTCCAGTGCAGAAGACCTGGGTTTGATCCCTGGGCGGGAAGATCCCCTGGAGAAGGAAATGGCAACCCACTTCAGTATTCTTGCCTGGAGAATCTCATGGACAGAGGGACCTGGCGGGCTACAGTCCATGGGGTCACAAAGAGTCGGACACAATTGGGCGACTAAGACTTTCACACTTTCGTTGGTTTGGATGGATGAAACAGGGGTCATTTACTCCGGGTGGGGGTGATTCTTGAGAATGTATGAGTTTCCTGTTGTTGCTGTCATAAACACCACAAACTTAGCACTTTAAACCACATACATTGATTCAGTCCTGGAGGTCAGAACTCTGACGTGGGTCTCACAGGCGTGAGCAGGGCTGGTCCCTCTGGAGACTCCAAGGGAGCATTGGCTCTGGCCTTTTCCAGCTTCTAGAGGCGCCACATCCCTGGCTCGCGGCCCCTCCCTCCATCCTCACAGCCAGAAGCCCAGCATCTCTGCCTCTGACCCTCCCCCTCCCGCTTATAAGGACCCTGTGATGACATTGGGTCCCCCAGAATCTGGGGTCATCCCCATCTCAGGGGCCTTAATTTAATCCCCATTCAAAGTCCCCTCTGCCCCATGAGGGGCCTGGCAGTTAGGGGTGGATGTCTTTGGGGGCCACTATTCAGACCATCACAGAGGACAACCACCGCCCCACGTTCAACCTCCCTCATCCTGTGCCTACCTTGCAACCAGGACACCATTCATAGCCTCTGAGACTGTAGGAACATTTTGTGTCCCGGGGATTAAATGATCTCCAACTTCCTCCCATCACTTACTCAACAAGCATTTATTGAGTACTGGCTGTGTACCAGGGCTCTCCGGCAGGGCCAGCTTTGCAGGCAGGAGACCTATGCAGTCTCCCAGGCCTCCAAGCTTGGTTTAATGCTCTTCTGCCACCATCTTGAGATTCTTGATCATTTGATCTCTGACCTTGTGTTTGGTAAGTGACGTCCATGGGGACCATGGAGCAGGGCGTGAGCTCAGGATGCACACACGGACCACTAGCCCCCCAGTTCCTGCCACCCTACTTGCACCACAGCCTCGCAGCATTGGCAGAATACTTCCATGTCCAGAAGAAAACACCCAGTGTGAGATGAAAACACCCAGGTTTGGGGCTGTTTCATCTGTTCTGATAAGAACAAAACATGCATGCACAGTCTACGAAATCCAGTGTCTTTGGTGTGATTCCGGTGTGAAATCCAGTGTGTCTTTGATGTCTTCAGTGTGATATCTGTAGGTGTGATTCTGCACCTACAGGACACACAATCTGGTATCTGTGTGTATGACCTGTGTTGCACACAATATATGGTCATGTTCCTGCTGACCATTCAAACTTGTAATTTTTCTTTACTTAAAAGACACTGACAAGCCACCAAGACTTACTGTATAGTACAGGGAACTATAGTCAATATCTTGTAATAACCTATAATGGGAAATAATTTCAAAAATAATATGCATATATGTATAAGTGAATTACCTTGCTGTGCACCTGAAACACTGTAAGTCAATTATACTTGAATAAAATGTATATATTAAGAAAAAACAAAAATTAAGTAATAACTGATATATTTTTTAAAAAGACACTGAATCGCAAGTGGAAATATCTTTGACAAGTAGAGAGAGAGAGAGACACTGAGGGAGAAAGGAGAAAGCTATGCATTTTAGCACCTTGAACAACACTTGATTTCTTGCTTTCAAAACAGATGGTCCTGCATTTTCATTTTGCAGCAAAGCCCCACCCGTTATGCTTTGGGTCCTGCATTCTGGGCCCTGGAGATGGCTGTGAACAGACAGGCGTCTAGTGTGAGAGACACTCAAGGAATAAGTGAACATTTCGAATGTAAGGTAGACAAGATAGTGATAGGAGTTGGGCAGAAGATTGGGGAGGAAAGGGAACTGTGGTTATGTATTTGTTACATCTGTGAAATGCCTACTGTGTATTAGTGGTGATGGTAATTTGATTTCAAGTTGTCTAATTAAAAGAGGGTCCCACTTCATTCTCCCAGCCCAGCTGCCCTGAAAGTGTCCCTATGGTGCCAAGCACACAGCCTTCTATTTTCTCAGCAACAGAGGAAAGGATTCCCCCGTATTACCTCTAACTGAAAAATCCCAGGGAAGGACTTTTATTGGCCAATTTCAGTCACATGCCCATTTCTGGACCAATCAGCACAGTCATGAGAAGGAGACACTACACAATTGGTTGGCTCCAATGAAGTACTCCCACTAGCCAAGACATGATTTTAGAAGGTTCCCTGAGATTGGGAGGAGACAAGCCTGGACACAGATATTTTTAGGCCCAGGTGGTAAGGGCTGGGGTGAGGGAGGCCAGAGAAGAAGGTATGATCAAAAGCTATGCTGGGGACCCAGGTGAGGATTCACAAAGGATGGGGCATTGGAGCTGGGGCTTTGAGGAAAGAGTTGGAATTTGCCTGGCGATGAAAGTGGAGGACAGAGGAAACACCATCAGTGAGAAAGAAAGCATGGCTATAAAAGGCGGCAGTGATGGAGGTGGGCTGAAGAGCCTTCCAAGCCAAGTCAGCAGAGTGGGACCTTTGCCCCACCAATGAAGAGGCAAAGAAAATGTTTAGATCCAGGGTCTAGACTGGATCTGTGAGTGAGAAAGAGACCCCTGAGGTCAGTGTTGGGGGTGGTCTAGACCAAAAATCAGCAAACTATGGCCCGAGTGCCAAATGTGGCCCTTGGCCTGTTTCAATAAAGTTTTGTTGGCACACAGCTATGCCCACTCATTTCTACATCACCTATGGTGCTTTCACTACCAGAGTACAGCTGAGCTCTCCTGACAGAGACCGGCTGAACTCATTTACCCTTGGTCCTTCGCAGCCTGGTGCAGAGGAATGAGAGCAGAGGTCGGGGCCCAGGAAGAGGTGAAGCTGTAGGGAAAATGAAGAGGGGGCCCTTCCCAGGGAGATCAGGAGGCAGGACAGAGGATGTGGGAAGGCCTGAACGTGGAGGTGGAGGAGGCTAAGTGGACAGCGTCTTTAGCTGAGAGGTGGGTGGCCTGCTGGGCCATTGGTGATGGGAACACAAGAAGGACCCTGAGGCCAGTGAAGGTGGCTGAATTGGGGGCCTGGGGCAGTGGAGTTGGCTCTCAGGGAAGGAATGCAGTGGCTCATGGGCCTAGAACCTTCCATGGGGCCCCAGAAGCCTTGGGCCAAGTTCCCCAGTGGGCCCCATGGCCCTGCGGGCTGCCTTCAATGGGGCCCCTGTGTTGCCAGAGGTCACCTGGTGACTGAAGAACAGAAGAAGTCCCCCCCAGCCGGAAGTTCTGAGGGTCTGGAGCTGCGCTGCCCACAAGGCAGTCATCCATCACGTGTGGAAGTCCTCCTGGTGGCCGCCTGGCTAGTCTAGAGGGAACTGCAGAGTTGGAAAAGTTTTCCCTGAGAGGAAGCCCCAGAGCCACCGTCCAGGGCATTTCTGGAGTGTGTGGAGACACTGTAAGCGACCAGGGGAGAGCTGTCCACGCTGTGAGGGGCAAGCGTGGCCTGGTGACTTAGGCAAGCTCAGACAGAGCTACAGAGGACAACCAGAGGCCTGAGGGCTTCATCCCACACAGGATGGGGCCCTTGAGCCTGCACGAAAGGCCCACTGGCCAGGACAGCACCCTGTGCAGGCCTGTGACTCTGGTGCTGGGCTGGGCCCCTGTGGCCTCCCGCGCTCCCCGGGCCCCCGCCTGGCTCAGACTCTGGTGTTCCGAGGATGTCCGGAAGGATGGGCCGAGGGGAAGGCCAGGCGATCAATAGCTCCATCAGCAGCGGGGGCGGGAGGAAGCCAGGCCCTGGGCGGATGCCTGCTGGCCCCCACCCCACCCTCCAGGAAGGCGGATAAGACTCAGGGACCCTCTTGAGCGAAGCCGGGCACCCGCCTGCCACCCGGCACCCCTATCTGCCGCGGAAGGACCCAGTTCCTGAATTGCTTGGATGGGCCGCATCGCAGGCCTCCACCGAAGCCTTTAATAGCCTGGGCCTAATGTTTTATTGTTGGTTTTAAAAGTGTAATTAGTTCAAGTGTAAACAGAAAAAACCTGCTTAATTAAGAATTTTTAAACAGGGGCATAAAAGCGCTGGCGGAAACACTGTGAACCCCTAACTGCTTTCATAAAATCGATCCAGAAGAGGCTCCGAGCGCACTGGCTGGGCGGGGCGGGGACGCGGGGGGCTGTGGGTGAGCCTCTGGACTGATGACTCTCACCCGACCAGGCGCAGGCCCCAGGGACCTGCCGGTTTACGATCGGGGTCTGGGGACCCATACCTAATGATTTTTACGCATTAGTGGAGATGAGAGTTGGCTAAGACCAGACTGTTTAAGAAGCCTTTATGGGTAGCTTAGAGCTGAGTCCCGTGACCCTGGGGCCGCCTGGGTGGTGAGAACACCCACCCCCACCATGGAGGCCCTCCTCCTGACCCCTTCTTGGGCTGGTGGCCGGTCATCCTCTCCTCGTGGACCACACACACAGGATGGTGGACAGGGGAGCTGGGTGGTCACTGGCTCACCTCCTGGCCTATCGGGCCAGTCCCCTGCAGGTATGGACACCTGCCCTCTGCGTCAAGTGCGTGGGTTTACCACAGGATGCTGGCAGCGCCTGCCTTCCACAGGGGCGGGTGGTGTCCACAGAGGTGCTTCAGGCTTGGAAGGAGCCAGAAATCCAAGGCGAGATCATCTGGACCCAGCTGCTGAGAAGGGGCTGGGTGGGACTGTCACCCTTCACCCAGAGGTCATACAGCCCCCAGGCTGGGCCCGCACCTCGCCCAGTCCTAGAGTTTGTCTGCTTGAGCATCACATTTGAGAAGCAGGGGGAAATTCCAGAGAACCAAATGGTTGATGGCACCATGCAGGGGTATAGACTAGAGCCTGTAGGCAGGGATCCTGAAAGTCCTGGCACTAGCCTGGCAGGGCGTGGACTGCAGGCTGTGGTCCAGCCCCAGTGCTCTCTCTGTGAAGGGGTCCCCTCCTCCCTCACCCTCTCCCCCACAGCGACTTTCTGAGAATAAGAATACGCGGTGATTGCAAAGTGGTTGGCAGGTCTAGGTTGGGATCTGGGACCCACTTCCACTCTCGGAGGCTCAGGTGTAGAGAGGGGTTGGTAGTCTTCTTCAATTCTGTGCCCTGAGACCCTCCTTGGTCTGCCCAGTCTTGCTCCCCGAGATGGAGATGGGGGATCAGAGCCAGCCAGAGCCGAAGGCCTCACTTGTCAGGAGCTGCTTGGGTTCTGCTGCTACTGTGGCTCCAACCCACGTGGCCAGAATGTTGCCCCACTGGACTGGCCTGGAGACCCAGGCTGACCCAGCCCCATGTGACCCAGGAGTCAGATCCAGTGATTTCTGGCTTTGATGCCTGAGCTTGGATCCTCTGAGCCACATGGAGAACGCCTAGGAGGGCCCAGAAGGAGAAACTCCCTTTCCAGAACAGAGAGGCCACCTGCAGGAAGCCTGGGCTCTGTGTCTCTGGAATCTGGGCAGGAAGGGGCCCTATGGACACCCCTCAGGTGATCAGAGAGGCTGAGATGGCCGCCTAAAGCAGCCCAGCGGCTTGGGGTTGGGGGACCGAGATCTTGGGGCCTTTCTTCCTAAGGGATAGGGACCAGGTGGATCCCCTTTGATCCCCTGCTCGCCTGCTCAGTGGTATTGGGGGTGTCTGGGCTGAGCCCGTCAGTCTAGGGGGTGCTCCGTGTGCCTCATAACAATATTGATACATGGAGGGAGGCCGGGGCCCAGCGCGGAGGCTGCTGCCCGGGGCCTGCCTGCTCGCAGCCGCAGCCACGAAGGCAGATCAATAACCGGCGAGGCAGACAGACTGGGGATTTCTCTCCTCTAATTGGGAGGTGTCGGTGGGGAGAGGGGGCAGTGGCCACATGTGCAGATGCAGCTGGCCCCTCTGTGGCCAGCGCTCAGGGTCTTAGCCCCGCTCAGCAGCTCTCTCATTCGGAGTCTATCTCTGTCTCTCTCCCCATGTCTCTGCGTTTCTTTGTCTTCTGTGTCTTCGCGTCTCTTTATCTCTCCTTTCCTGTTGGTCTCTGCTTCTCTGGGTAAGTCTTTGTGGGTCTCTGTCTCTCTTTTATTTTTAAATATTTATGTATTTATTTTTACTTGTTGGCCATATAGCATGTGGGACCTTAGTTCCCCGACCAGGGATTGAACCCATACCCCCTGAATTGAAAGTGCAGAGTCTTAGCCACCTGACCACTAGGGAGGTCCTTCTCTGTCTTTTAATCTCCATTTCTCTGTCTGTCTCAGTCCCTCTCAGTGTCTATCTCTCCTTGTCCCTCTCTGTCTCTCAATCTCTGTCCTTCTTTGTATCTCTCTCTCTTTCTCCCTCTCAGAATCTAAACTAGAATCTGAAATCTCTCCCAGAAAGCACACCCAGGAGCCCCAGTCCAGGACGGGGTGAGTCAGGCTCACCTTCCCATGGGCCCGGGCCCCCCACTCTGGCCCTGTTTGAATGTCCTTCGTCTGCAGAGGGTTTGTTCAAGTTTGAACAAGTTCCCCTCCTGTAAAAGCCATGAGATCTCCATGGGAAAATCCCATTCTGGCCATGATCTGCATTCCTGATGATCATCATGGGGGACTGGTACATCATGCCCCATCTGTTTCGACCCTTGTCCTTTACAAGGTGGGGGTCTGTGCTACAGATGAGCAGACCCGTCAGCTCCCCATCCTTCCTTCACCTCGTGTGCATTTGAACCTTCCTCTTAGTGGGGCCCTGACTGAGTTCTCAACCCTTTGGAACCTCAGGGCTCTGTCTGCAAAGTGGAGGTGAATTTCAGAAAATGACTCCCATTCCCTGTGATGAGCAGGGCTCCCTCAGCAGGCAGATGCTTGTGGGTGTGAGGAACAGGAAGCTGGATTCCAGGGGCACCAATAATAGAACTGTGGAGTGGATCTACAGGCTGAAAGTCAAAGATGGCAGCTGCAGGTAAGGCTTGATCCAGCAGTACAGCTTGGTTACCAGAATCCCAAAGATGATGGCCAGAAGCTTCTTCCCTCCTTCAAGCTCAGTGGGAGAGAGACAGAGAAAAAGGAAAGGAGAGAGAGAGAGGGAAGGAGGCACATCCCTCATGGTCCCTGAAGCATTTCAAGGCTTGGATTGAATCATTTAAGTCGCAGGAACACCCAGGCTTAATCCCCAGGGATGGAAATAGGGGCCACGAAAAGGGAGAAGGGCGATACAGATGTGACCAGCCAATGCTGGTACACAGAACTTCTTCTTCCTCTGGGAGGGTGGGGGGAGTCGAGGAAGGTGCAGCTGGGGTTAATCCGGCCCACAGGCCCAACCCACCAGTAGTCAACTCCAACTTCTTTCTACCTCCAGCTCCAGTGTCCCCTCCTCCAGGCAGCCTTCCTTGACTTCCCCTCCCCGAATTTCCCCAGATTGAAACTCTGCTTCTGGCCTGGCCCTGGGCTGTGCTTGTCCAGCTCTGTCCTTGCCCCTTAAGACCATGGGCCTCATGGGCTCTCTGCCCCTCTGCCCATATTGTCTGCATGTCATTCTAATAAATCCCGCCTCCCTCTGCTGCCCCTGCCCAACCTCAGTTTCCCCCCCTGTAGGAGTATCTTGGGGTTTTTCAGGTGGCGCTAGTGGTAAAGAACCCGCCTGCCAATGCAGAAGACAGAAGAGATATGGGTTTGATCCCTGGGTCGGGAAGATCCCTTGGAGGAGGGTATGGCAACCCACTCCAGTATTCTTGCCTGGAGAATCCCACAGACAGAGGACCTGATGGGCTACAGTCCACAGGGTCACAAAGAGTCGGACATGACTGAAGCACAGCACAGCACAGAGGAGTATCTTGATCAGGGTAGGATCTGGGAAGTGGAACAGGAGTGCTGTCAGCCAGAGAGGGAAAAAAACACAAATCTCTGGTGAGATTTGAATTTCAGAGAAGCAGCAAATACATTTTTCGTACAAGTTTTAATACACACTCTTGCCTGCAGGCATGTCCTGGCTGCAGGGGACTACAGGGGCTGTGCCTTCCAGCTCCCCACAAGCTGGGGTAGGTGCAGGGAGGCCCCCCAGGGCATCTGAGGATGGGGGCCTGGATTCCCGCAGTCGTTATCATCACTCTGCACCAAGGACCCACTTATACTAGATATACTGTTCAGCAGAACTTACATGTGACTGGGTTTCCTGATTTTATCTGGGGACCCTGGTGGAGGGGACAGGCTCTGCAGGGCCTGGCTGACCTCCGGAGCATTTATTAAGCACCTATTGTGGGGCTTAGACAGCCCCCTCAGAGGTGGTGGCGGGGCCGGGAGACCCGAGGAACCAGTTCCTCTGGGATAGTGTGACTGGGCCTCTGGAAGCCCCCAACCCAGCAGGGCCTGGCGACTGCATCCCTCGCAAGGCTCGATCGCACAGATCGATGCCTTCCCTAGTGGTGTGGTGTTCGCAGGAGCTGCAGCCCTGATCGAAGCGGGGGCAGGGAAGGGGGCGGGGAGTGCGGGGAGCAGTGGGATGGGATGGGGGATGGACCGAGCTCGTGCGCATGTGTGTGTGCCCGTTACATGTGCGCAGCTGAGGGTGCAAGTGTGCCCACATCTGTGTGGGAGCATCAGTGTGTCTGCTGGCCAGTGGCTGGTGTAGACATCCAGCCAGCCTGTGCCCCAGTGTGGATGTTGGTGTGATCTGTGTAGACACGTGTGAACACTCGCATGCGTGTGGTGGACCCTCTGACCTTGTCTTCTGCGTGGTGGCCTGGCCGTGTTGAAGAGGTCCCCCAGGGCCACAGGTGGTGAGGGTCAGCAGGGACCCTCAGGAAGCCAGAGACAAGGGTGTCGAGGGTCCTGGGTTAACAGCTCTCCCAGGGCTTCCTGCCTTGGCTGACCACATGTGGACACCAGGATGGTGGTTCCCGGTGTCCTCTCCTCTTTCCAGCTGGACAGAAGAGGATGAGACCGCCGGGTCCTCTGGGCAGACACTTGGCCACCATCCCTCTAAAGGCATTTTCATACATTCCCAATGTGGGAGGGCCGGGGGTCTGGGGGGATCCAGAGACAGAGACAGAAACAGAGAAAAGGGGCAGGGGTGGGGGACAGAAAGGCACTGAGAGACACACAGGGAGCGGCAGTTCACACTGTCTCTCTCGTTCTCTGTCTGTCAGCTTGACTCCCCCAGGCCCGTCGGATAGCAGATCCTTACACAGAAACAGGACTAAATGAAGACGCCCCCGGGGGCACTTGCTCCTGGGGTGATCTGAAGGGCAGAGCTTTCTTCTTCCCTCAGAGGCCCCGGCTGGTATGCTGGCCTGCAGAGCTGGGGGGTCAACATCCCCATAGCTGGTAGATGGACCCCACCATGGGTGCTCTGCCTAGCAGTTTTCCCTACCTACACCCTTCTGCTCACAGCAGCTGGAGGGACTGACATGCCAACTAGCTTGTGCCACTCTCCTGCTAAGACCCTCACTGACTCCCTATTGCTCTTATGATCAGATGCAGACTTCTCAAGGTGGCCATGTCAGAGGTGGGTCCTGCTGTCCATCCCCATTTCAAGCTGAGGCTTGGAATGGAAAAGGGACTCAGCCAAACTTCTGAGTTCTGGCTCAGCTGGGAGAGGAACAGAAGCAGTGGCTGGGCCTGGAATGGTACGAGAGGGAGGTTGGACACGAGACAGGAGCCCAAAATGGGGAAGGACCTGCTCAGTCTCCAGAACACAAATGCAGTACCCATAATATCTCAACATGAACACATAAGCATGTTTGTCCAAAAGAGACTCACTCGGGTCCTAGTGACTCTTAGTCACAAACAATTATGACAAAATTTCAGTTCTTGTTTCCAGGCTGTGAGTTCAAGGGGAGATGTATCTGCATGTGCTGAGAAGTGACAGTGAGAGAAGAGGCAAACAGTGTGGAAAGAGGCAAACAGTGTAGACCCCAAGTCAACAAATGAGGTTCCATGCTTAGGGGCTATTAAGTGCAGAAATCAAAAGTACTACAAAGACCAGCCATCACCCCAGAAAAGCAATCTTCATCTGGACCCCCATTTGCCCAAAAGTCACAATCCATTCCTCAGCTCTGTTTCAACAGAACATCAAATCTGTGATACATTTTATTTTCCTTTTTTTTGGCCACACTGCATGGCTTTCAGGATTTCAGTTCACTGACCAGGGATGGAACCGAGGCCCTGGCAGTGAAATCTCTGAATCCTAACCACTAGCCACCAGGGAACTCCCTGAGATATAATTTCATATATTAAAATAACGTAGGCTTTATTTTCATTTGTTGTTCAGTCATTCAGTCCTGTTGAACTCTTTGTGACCCCATGGACTGCAGCATGCCAGGCTTCTCTGTCCTTCACTATCCTTCTTCAGTTAAGTTGTACTGAAGAGATTGCTTGTGAGCTGCACCAGTCATCCATCTTGGTCCCTTTTCCAGATGATAGAGAAGATGAAGTTTCCGGGCTGGACAGGCAAAATAGCAGTGGTCATGGGGGCTGTAACCGATGACGTGTGTGTCTAGGAGCTGCCCAAACTAAAGGTGTGTGCTCAGTGCCCGGAGCTGCATCCTCAAGGCCAGGGCAAGATCCTTACATTTGGCTAGCTGGCCCTGGACTCCCCCATGGGCTGTGGCCCTGTCTTCCTCTCTGGTCCTCCCCAGGGCTGAGAGGTGTACAGGAATTTCAGCAAGGCCCCAGGAACCCCACATAGACTCACCAAACCTTCTATACACTCCAAGGGCCGGAAGCTCAAGCACACCTGGGGCTGATGAGTCAGCCTCGGCTACACAAACTAACCCCAGATTCTACCTTGTTATTGAAAAGATTTGTGATGCTAAAAAAAAAAGAAAGAGTCTTGAGATGACATCATTCTGGGTTTAGGGTGTGACAGAAAAAGACAGAGAAGCATACAAGAAATAAGGTGATGTGAAGAGGAGGAGCAGAGACTGGAGTTATGCGGCCACAAGCCAAGGGCTGACGGCAACACCAGGAGCTGGGGAGAGAGGCAGGGTTTTTCCTGCAGAACCTCCAAAAGGAATCAGCCCTCTGACACCAGGATCTTGGATTCAGGCCTCCTGAACCGGGAGAGAATAAATACTGTTGCTTTAAGCCACCCAGTTTGTGTGACTTTGCTACATGGACCCTAGAACACTCACAACTTCTTCCTACTGTTATAGCATCTGCCCTGAAACATTTGTGTGTGACCTTTCACTCTTTTTCCTGTTGATGGGAATCTTTTCTTCCTGTGTGTAGTTCATCCAAGACTTTCCTCTCTTGTCAGTTTACAAGAGTATGTGAACATTTAATACTGGGATACAGATATATCATCATATATTTATTCATTAAAGATTCATTTATTTTTGGCTGTGTTGAGTCTTTGTTGCTGCAGATGAGTTTTCTCTAGTTTCAGCAACTTGGGGCTACTCTCTGGTTGCACTGATTGGGCTTCTCATTGCAGTGGCTTCTCCTGTTGTGGAGCATGGGGTCAATAGTTGTGGTGCACAGGCTTAATTGCTCCTCTGAATATGGAATCTTCCTGGAGCAGGGATCAAACCTGTGTCCCCTGCATTGGCAGGTGAATTCTTAACCACTGTACCACCAGGGAAACTCTATCATCATTTGTTGAGCAAATTGTCTTGTTCTGAACACTTAGGTGGTTTCCAATTTTTTTCTGTTGGAGACAGGACAGCTGTGAGCATCCTTGAATTTAGACACTTGAACACACCATGGAGTTTTCCTTCAGGACACTCTCAGTGTAAAGGAGTTGCTTGTCAGAGACCATGAGACAAATATTAAGGCCCTGATGATACATTTTCTCAAATCATCTCCCAAGTACCTTTACCAAATGCACATCCTTTAGTTGTGTCCCAGCAGGTACATTTGCCATCATCCACGCCAGCCATGGGAGTTGTTATTTTTTAACCCTTGAAATGTTGAGGTATACATTTCAGTTATTTGTATACTGATCAGCAATTCCACTTCTATATATACACCCCCCAAAATTGGAAAGAGCTACTGAAACAAGTATACACATATTCACAGCAGCAGGATTCACAGGAGCCATAGGTGGAAACAATGTAAGTGTCCACTGATGGATGATGGATAAACACAATGTGGTCCATCTATGCAGTGGAATATTATTCAGCCTTAGAAAGGATAGAGATTCTGACACCTGCTACAACCTGGAAGAACCTTGAGGATGTGACGCTCAGTGAGAGAAGCAGACACAGAAAGCTGATTCCACTCACAGGAGTTCCCTGGAGGAGTCAGATCTACAGAGACTGAAGTAGATGGTGGGACCAGGGACTGAGGGAGAGAAGGGGGAGTCAGTGTTTCACGGGAACAGAGCTTCAGTTTGAGAAGATGATGGTGGTGATGGTTGCATGACAATGTGAATGTGCTTAATGCCACTGAGCTGTGCACTCAAAAATGCTTAACATGGTGAGTTTTATGTCATGTAGATTTTACCACAATACAAAAACATTTTTTAATGGGGAAAAAATGAGGTAAAATGTATTTGCAGTGAAATACACAGATCTTGGTCTGTAGTTTGATGCATTTTAACAAATGACCACTCGTTATGTGAACAGAATCCTACCACATTGGAACGCTGTGGTTCTAATTCGTGAATTCTGGTTTTTCATGTTACTGGTTATTTGCATTTCCTCTTATGGGGATTTCCTCGTTGTGGTTTTTGCCCATTGCATCAGGGTGGGCTGCTGCCAAGAACCAGAATAAACCTGAACAGCCCTAGAAAGGAGGCTGCTCAGTCTAGACACTGCACATCTCTAAGTGCCCGTGTGAACCAGGGGTCCAGGGAAAATTGTGCAGTAAGAGAGCATCAACCGAGACATGCGTGGGTGACACACATGCTTGCACAATCCCAGCCTGTGTCTGCAAGGAGACCCCTGACCCCAGTAACGCATATCCCTTGGGGGACTGAGATGGTGGTCTTTTTGCTCTGTTCTATCTGCCGTGGCTGAAAATATCGTTTGCCACTGCATATAATAAAGTAAACATGCTCAGAATTTAAAAGGTACTGGGACTTCCCTGGTTGTCCAGTGGTTATCCATGCTTTCACCGCAAGGAGCACAGGTTCCATCCCTGGTTGGGAAGCTAAGTCCAACAAGCCACATGGCACATACAAAAAAAGAAAAGGAGAAAAAAGAAAATGTACTGCTGGTGTGCCATCGTCCCCAAGAGCAGAGCATCTTCCTGAGCCCAGATCTGAAGACTCTTTTCTGGTTGAAACATCCACCTTGTCTCCCCTGCCTCACGCTCACCACTCAGATTCCATCTCTGGGTCTTTGAGTCTCATCCCTTCCCTGGGCAGAGGACTGAGGGTCCCTTCCCAGCTATGAGTCACCCCTGCACTGAAGGGCCAGCTAAATGTTGATGGGAAGATAGGGAGGTAGACATACGGATGGGGACACAGGTGAGTGGATAGATGGCTCAAAGCATAGAAGGATGGTGGAGGCTAGATGAGAGAAAACACAGGAAGGTCTTAGAACAGGGCCTGGCACTTAGGCAGTCAATTAAGTGTGAACTTGTGACGGGATGGGGAAGGGAGTTCACAGGTAGACAGTGGAATGCATGAATGTCTAGGTGGTAGGAGGATGGATAGATGAAGGAATGAATGAAGCCATGATGGATGGTGGATGGATGGTGGGTGGGATGGATGGTGGATGGATGGATGGATGGATGGATGGATGGTGGATGGATGGATGGGTGATGGATGGATGGATGGATGATCATACACATGGATGGATGACCAGATGGATATGTGGACACTGTCTCCATTGAGTCCCACATCCAACAGGGCTGCAGGCCACCGCTTCCAGGACTGGTTGGTTCTCAGGGGCTTCACTTTCTGTCTTGAATGTAGCCTTCTGCTACCCTCTGGGCCTCAGTCTCTCCCCACATTTGGGGAAGGGACGGGAGGAGCCCAGAGTCCACTATGCTGCTCCCTCTCCCACCACCCCGATTCCTCCTCCCCAGGAAGAACCAGTCCAGGATCAATGAATGAGGAGCAAGATGCAAAAAGGTAATTAATCTATGGAGAGGGGAGGAGTGTTAATACCTTGAAGACACAGGGGACACCCTGTCAGCTCCCACCAATTAGTGGCCTAAACCTGTGTGGCTGCTCTCCATGCTGCGGCTGAGTTGATTACTCTAATTAATTTTGCATCGACCTGCATGGATCTGCCAGGGAGCGCTGATTGGCCTGGGAGATGGATGCCGCCGGCTGGCCCATGGCCCCCATGGTCCCCAGCTCCCCACACTCCCCGCCACTTGGCCGGTCCCCCAATGTCCAGTCTGCAAGGTCAAATGCTGCCCCACCCCCAAACCGGCCTCTAGCATCCAGCCCACCACCCAAGACATACCAGGATCTGCAGAATAGGGCGGGGGCACAGCCGGTAGCCTGTTGGCCTGTAACAATGGTTGTGGGGAGCTGGAGGCAACTTCCAGGGTCGAGAAGAAACCCCTCAGCTGGCCTGGCCTCTGAGGGCTGCACAGTGAGAGTGCATATTTGGGGGGTGAGGGAGCTATTTGCAACTAGGAAGCTTCTCCCTGCATCGGCTTAGGGCAAGAGCCAGACTCACGTTGTGCATGGGGCACTTCCTACAATCCAGGGCTTTAGTTTCTTGTTCCAATGCGCTCAGACGGTAAAGCATCTGCCTACAATGTGGGAGACCCGGGTTCAATCCCTGGGTCGGGAAGATCTCCTGGAGAAGGAAATGCCAGCCCACTCCAGTATTCTTGCCTGGACAATCCCATGGACAGAGGAGCCTGGTAGGCTACAGTCCATGGGGTCGCAAAGAGTCAGACACGACTGAGTGACTTCACTTTCACTTTTTTTCCCCAATGCTTACAACAGCACAGCCCTGGAGGTCAGAGGACTCACAGGACTAAATCAAAGTGTGGGCAGGGCTAGTCCCTCAAGAGGCTCCTGGGGAGCACCAGCTCCCCCCTTTTCCAGCTTCTAAAGGTGTTCACATCCTTGGCTCTCGGCCCCTCCCTCCATCACAGCCAGCAGCCCAGCACCTCCCATCCCTCTCTGCCTCTGACTTTCCCACCTCCCTCTTAAAAGGACCCTGTGGTGACACTGGGCCCCCAGGAAATCCAGGGTCATCCCCATCTCAGGGGCCTTAACTTAATCCTTCCTGCCAAGTCCCCTCTTCCATGTGAGGTGACACGTCCACAGACCCTGGGACCAGACAAGGACATCTTTGGGGCCATTAGTCTGCAGACCACAGGGAGGTGTCCCAAAGCAGTCCCTGAGCTCTGGTCAGAAGCTGGATACAGCCATACCTGAAGGGGCTGTTTCACTTTTTTAATATATGTAATTTTATTTATTTACTTTCAGCTGTGCTGGGTCTTTGTTGTTGTGTGCAGGCTTTCTCTAGTTGTGGAGGGCAGGTGCTGCTCTCTAGTTGTGGTGCGCAGACTTCTCGTTGCAGTGGCTTCTCTTGTTGTGGAACACAGGCTCTAGAGCATCTAGTTGTGACGCATGGGCTTAGTTGCTCTGAAGCATGTGGGATCTTCCCAGACCAGGGACTGAACCCATATCTCCTGCATTGGCAGGTGGATTTTTAACCACTGAGCCACCAGGGAAGCCCTGAAGGGACTGTTTAAGTTGTTGGGATGAACAGAAGGCCAAGACAGGGACATATGTGGCCCAGAGATCTACTCCAGGACACAGAAGACGAATGTTCTGTATAATCTCAAAGAAAAGAAAGAAGTCAGCGATTTTATAGAAAAAAGATGAAAGATGAAATGCTAAGTAAGAGGAGAGACTCAGATCCAAAGAAGGCTGGCAGGGCAAAGCCTGTCAATTAATGACAGCACAGAACTATCGTCACATGGGCACAGATCAGAATCAACATTACAGGATTCAAACTCATGTGGCCGCTAGTTTGATCAATTATGCCAGAAGGCAGAGCGAAAAAAATAGATAAGACAAAGCACTGGTGTTCCCAAACAGAACCATATTCCACAATGTAACAGAAGAAAACTTTCCTCAGGTGAAAAAAGGTCTGAATCTACAGCCCCCCAAAAGGGCTTCCATTTTTGAGGCAAAATTAAAGTAAAACAACCCCAACAATTCTCCAGGGGATATCTGTGCATGTCAAGGCTTAAAGGGAACAGACAGAAAGATAACTGTCAGGGACTTAAAAGTGCCAAGAATATTAAAGACACCAAGCTGTCACACAAAGAAAATAGTGTTAGAAAGACAAGGAAATAATGGGTAGATGCCTCATAACAGGCTTTAACCCATCTCTCCTAGTACTTGTTGAAAAGAATACACAGAAAAATAAGGCAGGGAAAGATCAGTGTGGTTTAAATGATGAGATCAAGCTAATAGATATATCAGACTCTCCTGGGACAGAGAACAGAATTCTTTTAAAGGCCCTGGATCAAAAGTCAGCCACCTACTGGAGGGTGGGGTGGACTGGGAGATTGGGATTGACAGATATACACTGTTGATACTATGTATACAATAGATAACTAATGAGAATTTACTATATAGCACAGGAAACTCTACTAAATGCTCTGCAGTGACCAAAAATGGGAAGGAAATCCAAAAAAGAGGGGCTATATGTCTATATATAGATGACTTTACTTTGCTGTACAGTGAAAGAGGAGAGTGGAAAAAGTTGGCTTCAAGCTCAACATTCAGAAAACTAAGATCATGGCATCCGGTCCCATCACTTCATGGCAAATAGATGGGGAAAGAGTGGAAACAGTGGCAGATTTTATTTTGGGGGGCTTCAAAATCACTGCAGATGGTGACTGCAGTCATGAAATTAAAAGACACTCCTTGGAAGGAAAGTTATGACCAACCTAGATAGCATGTTAAAAAGCAGAGACATTACTTTGCCAACAAAGGTACATCTAGTCAAGGCTATGGTTTTTCCAGTGGTCATGTATGGATGTGAGAGTTGGACTATAAAGAAAGCTGAGTGTGAAGAATTGATGCTTTTGAACTGTGGTGCTGGAGAAGACTCTTGAGAGTCCCGTGGACTGCAAGGAAATACAACCAGTCCATCCTAAATGAGATCAGTCCTAGGTGTTCATTGGAAGGACTGATGTTGAAGCTGAAATTCCAATACTTTGGCCACTTGATGCAAAGAACTGACTCATTTGAAAAGACCCTGATGCTGGGAAAGATTGAAGGCGGGAGGAGAAGGGGACGACAGAGAATTAGATGGTTGGATGACATCACCGACTCGATGGACGTGGGTTTGGGTAGACTCTGGGAGTTGGTGATGGACAGGGAGGCCTGGCGTGCTGCGGTCCATGGGGTCACAAAGAGTTGGAAACAACTGAGCAACTGAACTGAACTGAACTGAACAGTAGAAACTAGGCTTCGCTAGTGACTCAGATGGAAAGGGGTCTGCCCTACAATGTGAGAGACCTGGGTTCGATCCCTGGGTTGGGAAGAATCCCTGGAGAAGGAAATGGCAACCCACTCCAGTGCTCTTGCCTGGAAAATACTATGGACGGAGGAGCCTAGCAGGCTACAGTCCATGGGGTCACAAAGAGTCAGATACAACCGAGCAACTAACACACACACAGTAGAAATTAACACATTGTGAAGCGACTATACCCTGACAAAAATTAATTTTAAAAAATAGTAAGGATGTTGGGCTTCCCTGATGGTCCATTGGTTAGGAATCTGCCTGCCAGTGCAGGGGACATGGATTCTATCCCTGGTCCGGGAAGATCCCATATGCCGTGAGGCAATTAAGCCCAAGCTGGACAACAAGAGAAGCCATCATAATGAGAAGCCTGCACACTGCAACTAGAGAAAAGCCCATGTAGCATCGAAGACTCAGAGCAGCCAAAAATAAATATAAAGAAATACATTTATAAAACTATATTAAGGATGTAGATCTTGTCAAGAAGGGGAAGACTTAGAGATAACATTCTAGACTAGTGTTTATTTTTGAGTTTATTGAAACTCTTAGAAGCTGACATGAAATTATCACCTGATAACCTTGTACAACAAATATAAAGTTTAACTTTTCACAAACTTGAACTTATTAGAAGGAATGCAAGGCTCATCCAAAATTCTATAAAGCAAGATACCTATATATGTGTATGTAGGTATATAAAATATTAAATATATCCATGTATTTTTAAAAAAAAAGCCAGGCACCTAGCGATCCCTGAAGAAATCCTGATCCATTCCTTACAGTGGAAAGAATGCTGCCATATTTGTCAGCCACAATAACTGTTAGCCACTCGGTTGTGTCCAACTCTGTGGCCCCATGAACTGTAGCCCGCCAGGCTCCTCTGTCTGTGGGATTCTCCAGGCAAGAAAACTGGAGTGGGTTGCCATGCCCTTCTCCAGGGGATCTTCCCGACCCAGGGGTTGAACTTGGTTCTCCTGTATTGCAGGCAGATTCTTTACAGCCTGAGCCACCAGTACCAAAGCATGAAAAAGTACGAATTTTCTGATCAAAACAATTGGAGTCCTTGAGAAACAATGCTAACAAAACTTTCCTCACCAAAAATCTATGGGTGGTGGCCAGATACAAATCTACTGCCTTAAATGCTTTCGTAGCTAAAGGAAAAGACAGTGAATGTGAATAAAGCGAGCATCTCAAGAAGGCAACAACCCTAAAACAGAGCTAATGGAAACAGAGAAACAAATCAATAAAGATAAAAGCTGAAATTAATGAGTTAGAAAAGGGGAACATAGCAGAATTAATAAATAAACCCCACGGCTGCTTCCCTGAAAAGAAAAAAGAAAAGAAAATGCTCTAAAATAGACGAACCAGCTAGTGGAATCAAGAAAGTGAGAAGAAACACAAATGAGAATTAGGAATGAGAGAAAGGCTATGAAACCGTAAATACTGAGGCTACTTGTATGTACAAAGATAAAACAGTGGAGGAGTCTATGCTAATGAACTTGAAAACTGGGATGAAATGGATAATTTTATAGAAAAAGCATAAATTACATAAATTTACCCCAAAAGCAGCAGAACATTTAAGGAAAAACATGAGAGTTTTGCCTCAAGGTGATGCCATGGGTCTCTACCCAAAATAGTTGAAAAAGAGATGTTCAAACAAATACTCGTTCATGAATGTTTATAGCAGCATGGTTCGCACCAAGTACCCATCCACAGATGATGGATAAATGCCACATGGTTCCTCCATACACGGGAGCATCCCTCAGCCCTGAAAAGCGGAGAAGCCCTGACACTTGCTACCATGTAGACAGACTCTGAGAACACAATGCTCAGTGAGAGAAGCAGACACAGAAGGACCCACAGGGTGTGATTCCACTGATGGGAAACGTCCAGAACAGGGTGATTCACAGACACAGAGAGTGGGTTCCTGGTTGTCAGGGGCTGGGGGAGGGGGTGGGGTGACTACTGACGGGGACGGAGTTTTTGACTGAGGTATGGTGACACTGAAATTAGTAATAATAAAATGGGGGGGGGGGCAGAATAAAAAAAATTAAAAAAAACCAACAAAAGATGAAATTAGTAATAATAAATATATATTTGGTCTTTGTCTCTGTTCCTGGCCCAGAGCTCATAAAATGCTGGAATTTCCTAAGTGACAAGAGATATAAAGGGGTCTTTAGTTATTCACAATAAGTCCCTTAAGGCACAGTGACAGACTTTATTTTTTTGGGCTCCAAAATCACTGTGGATGGTGACTGCAGCCATGAAATTAAAAGATGCTTGCTCCTTGGAAGAAAAGCTATGAGAAACCTAGACACTGCATTAAAAAGCAGAGACATCACTTTGCAACCAAACGTCCATATAGTCAAATCTACGGTTTTTCCAGTAGTCATGTATGGATGCCAGAGCTGGACCATAAAGAAGGCTGAATACCAAAGAACTGATGCCTTCAAACTGTGGTGCTAGGGAAGACACTTGAGAGTCCCTTGGACAGCAAGGAGATCAAACCAGTCAATCCTAAAGGAAATCAACCCTAAATATTCATTGGAAGGACTGATATTGAAGCTCCAAAACTATGGCCACCTGATGGGAAAGAAAAGATCCTGATGCTGGGAAAGACTGAAGGCAGGAGGAGAACGGGATGACAGAGGATGAGATGGTTGGATGGCATCACTGACTCAATGGATATGAGTTTGAGCAAACTCTGGAAGATAGTGAAGGACAGCATGCATGGACTGCATGCTGCAGTCCATGGGGTTGCAAAGAGTCAGACATGACTGAGTGACTGAACAACAACGACCAGCAGACCCCAATATTAAACCTGCCAAAGATAAAATGAAAAAGGAATCCACAGACTGCCCCCCAACTCAGTGAAAGCAAAAAGAACAAAATCAAGTCTTATCCAGGTAAATCTAGAGATACTGGAATAAAACAATCCCACCATCATCAATTAAGGCAGGTTCCAGGATGGCAGAAGCTAGTCAGTGTTGGAAAATCTATTCAGATAAAAATAGACTTTGTTGTCCTAATAGATTGGAGCAGATGAACCAAAGGCTCATCAGGGGATGCCACTAATATTCGCCTGAGATTCTAGGTAAAACAGGAAAATAAGACTCTCTCTCTCTCTCTCTTTTTTTTTTTTTTTGCTTTGATGGAAGTTAGGTATTTATTTTACTTTAAAATTTTTTATTGGAGTATAGTTGCTTTACAATGTTGTGTTAATTTCTGTTGTACAGCAAAGTGAATCAGCTATATGTATACATATATCCCCTACTTTTGGATTTCCTTCCCATTTAGTTCACAGAACACTGAGTAGAGTTCCTTGTGCTATACAGTAGGTTCTCATAATGTCAATAGTGTGTATGTGTCAACTCCAATCTTCCAATCCAACCAAGCCCCCTTTTCCCCTTGGTGTCCATATGTTTGTTCTCCATGTCTGTGTCTCTATTTCTGCTTTGCAAATAAGTTCATCTATATCATTTTTCTAGATTCCACATATATGGGTTAGCATATGGTATTTGTTTTTCTCTTTCTGACTTAACTTCACTCTATATGACAGTTTCTAGGTCATCTTAGGAAATTCCAACATTTTATGAGCTCTGAATCAGAAACAGAGAAGCAGATCAAATAACACAATCAACATATCTCTACAAGTGACCCAATTTTGTTCCTTTTATGGCTGAGTAATAGTCCATTATTATATATGTACCACATCTTCTTCAACCATTCGCCTCCTGATGGACATTTGGGTTGCTTCCATGTCTTGGCTGTTGTAAATGGTGCTGCTATGAACATAGAGGTGCGGGTGTCTTTTTGAATTATAGTTTGATCCCTGAGTTGGGACGATCCCCTGAAGAAGGGAAAGGCCACCCACTCCAGTATTCTGACCTGGAGAATTCCATGGACTGTATGGTCCATGGGGTTGCAAAGAGTCAGACATGACTGTGTGACTTTCACTCACTCATTCACTTTCTCTGGATATAGGCTCAGGAGTGGGATTGCTGGGTCATATGGTAACTCTATTTTTAGTTTTAAGGTGACTCTATCTTTAACGTGAATGAATAAATGGACAGGACTTCTGGTATCGTTGTTAAACACATGAAACCTTCACAGAGGTCTCCAAGAAACAGTGTCCCAGTAGCGTCTTCTGCCTTTTTCTTTGGGGACCCACATGTGCCTTGACCAGGGACAGGGGTTCACGGAGGTACAGGGAGATGGGAAAGAGGTCCATACTAAACCCCAGAACCTGCACCAGATCTCCGCACATCCCTGAAGCCTGCGTCTCAAGAGGGCTGAACGGAATGGTGAGGACATTCAGATGGCTCATGCCCCCTTCTCTTTTCCATGAAGCCTTCTAGTAAATCCCTTCTATGGACAGCAGTTCATCAACATCATCATGGCAGACTGACTCCACCGTGGAGGTGCTGGCAAGCTCCATAGGCAGGATAACAAAATAGCCCAGGTTCATAATGGTAGGACAGGTAGCACTTGAATCAATGCCCAGTCTGATACCACACAGGGCCCTAGGGGGCTCCTGGGCACAAGGCCTTTGTGTTCCCCCTTTCTTTGATTACAGGAAACAGCCTTCACCAGCCTCCATGACCTTCCTTGAGTTCTAATGGGCAGATTCAAGCAGTTGCTAATTAGGGAAAGGAGGGGACGCAAGACCAGGGAAAAACAAAGTCAGGAACAGCCTTGGGGCAAGGTCCTGGTTCCCCAACAGTGGATATACACTACACCTTTGAGTTATTTTGCAGATACTGAAACCCCCTCCAGGTAGAAGTGTTATTCGCTCAGTCCTGTCCAACTCTTGGCGACTTATGGACTGTAGCTTGCCAGGCTTCTCTATCCATGGGATTCTCAAGGCAAGAATACTGGAGTGGGTTGCCATTTCCTATGCCAGGGGATCTTCCCGACCCAGGAATTGAATCTGGGTCTCCTGCATTGCAGGAAGATTCTTTACCGTCTGAGCCATCAGAGAAGCTAATGATTAACAGTGGTATGCAGCCCACAAATATGTAGACCCCAGACTAGCTGGACCTGAAGGTTGATGATGCTGACTCCTACTTACCTCACCAGCAGCCCATCAGAAGAATGGCCACAAGCTGAATATGCCCTCTTTGAACAATGACTATAAAACTTCTCACTACCTTCCCCAAGTGGGGACACATGATTCTGAGGGCATTAGCCCACTGTGGCCCCCTTTGCCTGGCTATCCTTTTCTACTTCACCCAAAACTCTGTCTTCGAGATTTGATTCGGTGCAGGTGTACAGAGAGGCTGAGCTTTCGGCATCAACCAGGACTGTAAAACCCACGTGATTTCTTAAACTGAAATGGGAAAGGAATTCATCTGTTGCTGTTTTCAGAGGGTGTCACTGTATCATGGAAACCCCAAGAGAGTTTATGAAGTGTCACTGAGGTGTTCACAACAGTTACAATGTAAATATGCGAAAGCAGCAGTAGCTTTCCGTGGATGGGTGACAACCCATGAGAACACAGATTGGGAAAAAAGAATCCATTCACGACAGTGTGCATGCTAAGACATTTCAGTCATGTCCGACTCTTTGCAACCCCATGGACTGTAGCCTGCCAGGCTCCTCTGTCCATGGAATTCTCCAGGCAAGAATACTGGAATGTATTGTCACGCTCTCCTCCAGGGGATTTTCCCAACCCAGGGATCGAACCCATGTCTTTTATATCTCGGGCATTGGCAGGCAGGTTTTTTATCACTAGTGCCACCTGGGAAGCCCTATTCACGGCAGCAATGAGAACAAAAACTCAAGAGGCTCACAGACACTTCAGATATATGCAGGACTTAAAAAGAAAAAACACAAACCTATTGAAGGACAATTAACATGGAATATATGAAGTGATGCTCCAATTCTGAAGGAAAAGACCCAAGAATATACAAAATGTCAATTTCCTCCATATCCATCCATACAATGTTATTTCAATACAGATCAAAATTCCAATCAGATTCCTTTCCCCAGGGTGAAGGAGAACTGAATAAAATTGTTCAAAAGTTCATATGGCAGAATACACTGCTGGCTTGGGAGTTGCCAGGGTTTTAAGAGCCCAGTAGTCAGGGGCAGGGGACTGCATATTTTTGCAAGAAATTGAAATACATTGTGAAACGACAATACTTACAAAGTCATGCTATCATTGGCCTAAAAGCTGATCAAAGTATATACTGGGCTTCCCAGGTGGCACAGTGGTAAAGAATCCACCTACAATTCAGGAGACACAGGAGACGTGGGCTCGATACTTGGGTCAGGAAGATCCCCTGGAGCAGGGCATGGCAACCCATTCCAGTATTCTTATCTGGAGAATCACATGGACAGAGGAGCCTGGAGGGCTAGTCCATAGGGTCGCAAAGAGTCGGACATGACAGAGCTCCCATGCGTGCATAATTGAGGTGCCTTTTCATTTTTGGCCACGGAGGCTGCTGTTGGCACAGCTGTTACAGTTACAGATAGAATGATATGGGTTTTCTTTTTCCTTTTTAAATGTTTATTTATTCATCTGGCTGCACCAAGTCTAGTTGTAACATGTGGGGTCTTTAATAGTGTCGTTTTAGATCTAATTCCCTGACCAGGGATGAAACCCAGGCCCCCTGCTTTGGGAGTACAGAAGTTAGCCGCTGGACCACCAGGGAGGTCCCATGATATGGGTTTTCTATTTCTCTCCTTACACCAAATGAATCACACTCCTGGGTTAGAGGGGATGGTGTCTAAAATGTCTCACAGCTCTAGAAATAGTTGTAAGATGTTAACTGTAGCATTCTTTGACTTGTCTTTTACAATTGGAAATAATGTTAATGTCTGCATCAATCTGGCCCCAAATCTTCAGTCCTTCCTTGGTGGAAACTTTGCAATGATGGTGGAGGGGTACCTATACCCTCCATTGCAGGGCTCAATCCTTTGACTTGAAGTGGCCATTAGCAACTTCAACCCAAGCAGAGACTTGAAATCACCTTGACAATGTCTACCTTGTGCTCAGATGTGTGAGTCACCCCTTGTTGGGTGAACAAAGACCCCAAACTTAGGGGCTTACAACAATACCCATTTTTAAATATTTTAAAATATTTATTTATTTGTTTGGCTGCACCTCGCAGCATATAGCTGCTGAGTTTCCCTGACTAGGGACTGAACCCACATTCAGGGGAGGGGACCGTCCCAGAATGTGACTCGCTGGGGACTGACCTAAGGTGTATTGGCAACACCAGCTGACTCTCTGGTCTCAGAAGTGTGATGAGCGAGGGGATGAGTCACTCCAGTTGTCCAGACTATCCCACCTATATCCGCTGATAGCTAGCCAACTCCAGATGAGATCAGCAAGTGACCTCACCAATCACACACAGAATACACTGTTACATATTGTAGTATACTGTACATCACTTTGCCAACAAAAGTCCATATAGTGAAAACTATGGTTTTCCCAGTAGTCACCTACAGATGTAAGAGTTGGACTATAAAGAAGGCTGAGCACTGAAGAATTGATGCTTTTGAATTGTGGTGCTAGAAAAGACTCTTAAGAGTCCCTTGGACTGAAGAAGATCAAACAAGTCAGTCCAAAAGGAAATCAACCCTGAATATTCATTGGAAGGACTGATGCTGAAGCTGAAGCTCCAATAGTTTGGCCACTTGATGCAAAGAGCCGACTCATTAGAAAAGACCCTGATGTTGGGAAAGATTGAAAGCAAAAGGAGAAGTGGGTGGCAGAGGATGAGATGGTTAGATAGTATCATTGACTCAATGGACATGAATTTGAGCAAACTCTGGGAGATAGTGAAGGACAGGGAAGCCTGGCATGCTGCAGTCCACGGAGTTGCAAAGAGTTGGACACAATTTAGCGACCTAACAACAGCAACAACTACTATTATCCATGCTGCTATATCCCAGTGAGATATTGTGAGTGTTTGTTATGCAGCATCATAGCATTTGATGACTGATACAGCCTCACTAATTAGCTTCTCTGCAGGAGAGGCCTGGAGCAGGCAGACTGAGAAACTGGGACATTCCTAATAAAGAGTGATGTTTCATGAATGGATAAAGAATGTGGTACATCTATACAGTGGAATACTACTCAGCCCTAAAAAAGAATGGAATTATGTCACTTGCCACAACATGGATAGACTTTGAGATTTTCACCCTAAGTGATGAAAGGTAGAAAGAGAAAGACAAACATGATATATCACTTATATGTAGAATCTAAAATATGACACATATCATATGATGTTGCTTATATGTGGAATCTAAAAAATGGTTGCTGTTGTTGTTCAGTCGTGGTACAAAGGAACTTACTTATAAAACAGAAACAGGGCTTCCCAGTTAGTCTAGTGGTTAAGAATTCACCTTGCAATGCAGGGAACATGGGTTTGATCCCTGGTCTGGGAAGATTCCACATGCCACAGAACAACCAAGCTGGTATGCCACAACTACTGAGCCCTTAAGCCACATCTACTGAGGACGTGTGCTGCAAGTATTGAAGCCCACATGCCCTAGAGCCTGTGCTCCACAACAAGAGAATCACCACAATGAAAAGCC
The DNA here is from genome assembly GCA_024291935.2 of Okapia johnstoni. Taxonomy (NCBI): domain Eukaryota; kingdom Metazoa; phylum Chordata; class Mammalia; order Artiodactyla; family Giraffidae; genus Okapia; species Okapia johnstoni. The sequence goes on from CM044316.1 coordinate 36,877,789, forward strand.
CACGCAAGGCAATTAGAGAGTAGCCCCCACTTGCCACGACTAAAGAAAGCCTGTGTGCAGCAACATAGACCCAGCACAGGCAAAAATAAATTTAAAAAAAAGTAGAAAGAGTCCAAGTGCCCATCAATGGATGATAGATAAACAATATTGTCCCTCCATGCACCAGAATATTACTTGACCACGAAAAAGAGAAGCACTGACGCTCGCTACAACAAAATGGACCCTGAGAACACGATATTCAGTGAGAGAAACAGACACAGAAGGACACACAGGATGTGATTCCATTGATGGGAAACGTCCAGAACAGGCAGATCCACAAACAGAGACTGGGGTTCATGGTTGTCAGGGGCTGGGGCAATGACTACTCATGGGAATGGGGTTTCTTCTGAAATTTGATAGTGAACTTAATTGCACAGCTCCTCAATATGCTAGAAACCAGTGGATCACACACTTCAAAATGTTTAATTTTATGATATGTGAATTTTACTTCAATCTTTAAAACGAGGATAAGAAATTCAGTTATGTTGGCAGGCACAATACAGTTATCAAAACTTACTGAAAAGATGGGTATCTACTGGCCTGAAAATATTCTCAATATTACCATTAAGTGGGGGGAAAAAGACCAAAAAAACCGCATTTTGATTCCCTGGTACAAAATGAGTACTTCATATCCATAAGGATATCTGCATGAAAAAACCCTGAACTACTATAGATCAGGATAAGAGAGTCTAAACCTGATGTGGACTCCTGCATAGGTTCTGAAACAGAAAAAGGATATTACAAGAAAATTGGTGAAATCCAAATCAAGTCTATAAGGCATAAATTAGCATTAATTTCTCATTTGTAACAAACATACGTTGGTGACAAGATGTTTCCATGAGGGAAGTGGGTGGGGGGTCTCTGTCTTATCGTTCCAACTTTTCTGTATGTCTAAAATGACCCTACAATACAAAATCTCATTCTTTATGTGTGCTGAAACCTGGGAAATTTTTTTAAAGGGAGAGAACTGTTGTTTCAGTTCTAAGGAATGAAATTACCAATAATTAGCTTTTCTCTGTTCTTTTCAATATTTTCTAATTATTTCCCACCCTGGCAACATATTATTTTTTTTAATCAGAAAGAGGTCCTAATCTTTAGTGCCGGTCACAGTGTACAAAGCCATTCTTGCAAAATTCTTTAATATTTATGTACCATTAGTTTCCAAGAATGTATGCACCTGTATAGGAGAAATCTGGAAAGATTTCTCTCTGGAACGGGGAGATGGATATTTTTGGTAGTGGTGGTGGATGATCTTTATTTGACTACATTTTCACCACCACAGACTCGCAGTGTTTGTGTAATAAAAAATAATAATGGGATTTATTTTTCTACCCACAAACTTCCCCCATGGTCTCCTGTGAATTTTCCCAATGACCTTTCCCAATACCCGCAGTAATTGATTCTCAATCAGATATTCAAATAGGTGCTTGGAGGGAAGACACAGTGATTCGGCAACTTTGATGATAAAGAATTTTTCCTTGGGCCCTCTCCCATCCTGCCGACTGCTGCTTGCCTCCTACCCATTCCCACCCCCTCGACCCCCACTTTCCCAGCTCAGCCCCAACTTTGTGCCCCCTCCACCGCCTTGCAAATATCTTTTGGTTTTAAGAGTTCCCTGGGGAAGCCTTGTTCTAAATGAGGTGTAAAAATCTAAGCGGCACACACATACACACGAAAAAAAAAATAGCAAGAGGTTGGAATCAATACCCTCTTCACAGCTGCATCGATTAACAACCATATTCTTCATTTATTAATTATGAAGGGGGATTTCAGAGCCGCCTTCTCCTTCTCTGACTGTGACATGGCGGCCCCGCATCCCCACTTCCGGTGTCTGCCCCTCCCCCTCAAGGCTGCCCTGGGTCTGGGGGTCTCTGGTCCCCTGACTCTGCATCCCCTAGGCCTGGGAAAAGAGGAGGAAGGCAAACACTTGCCCCCACCTGCAGGTCTAGCCAGAAACCGAGTGCTTGAGAATTAGCCTTGCAGCAAATTATTCTATTCCTTGGCTTCTTTGCTGTTTGTTCTCCTTGTCTCCCCCACTAGAGCTCGGTGAGGGACCTCACCAGGTTTGTCCCTGCCCTGTTTCAATAGAGGTTTGCTGAGTGATAATGCAGGTGGAGCCTGAAGAGAGAAGGCTGTTCAGATGAGGGCAGTAAGCATCAGTCCTTTGTCTGGGCTGAACCTGATTGTTACACCAGGGCAAGATATCCTCAGTATGGGACAGAGGCCAGGTCAGACTCACCTTTATCCCTGAGGGACAGCATCAAGATAGCCCAGAAGTGACCACAGAAAATGCCGGTGGTAGACGAACAGAGGGGTGAATTGATAAGTAGATGGGTGGGTGAGTGGATGGACAGGTGGATGGAAGGGTGGATGAATCAGTGGATAAATAGGAAGGAGTGGATGGGGGATGAGTAGGAGGGTTGAGGAATGAATGAGTGTGTAAATGGATGGTACGTAGATGGGTAGATGGATGTATAAATTGGGTGGAAGATGGATGGATGGGAGGAAGGATGAGTGGATAGCTCAAAGGATAGATAAATGGCGGCATGAATAGGTGAATGAATAGATAACTGCATGGGTAGGCAGGTGAATGGTTTGGTGGATGAACGGATGGATGGATGGTTGGCTAGGTGGGTGAATGGGTGGGCAGATGAATGAATATACATGTAATGTGTGGGAGAATGGACAGAGAAATGGGTGGGTGGGTGGATGAGTGAGTGAGTGGATGGACAGAAAGATAGGTAAGTGGTTGGATGAATGGGTGGAATATATGGGTGAATTGCTAGGTGAGTGGGTGGATGGATGGATGGATCAGTGGATGGATGAATGGGTAGGTGAATGGATGGATGAATGGGTGGGATAGATGGGTGAATCAATAGGTGGATAGTTGGATACACTGATGAATGACTGGATGGATGGATGGATGGGACATTGGGTATATTGGTGAATGTATGGATTATTGACTGTATGGGTGGATGGATAAAGAGACAAATAAATGGATGCATTTATGGTTGGATGAGTTGGTGAATGCATGCAAGATGAGTGAAAAGTTTGGTGAATGTGTTGATGGATGAATGGATAGGTGGGTGAATAGATGAGTAGAAGAGCAAATGCGGTGTAATGTGTGGGAGAATGGATAGACAAATAGGTGGATGGGTAGATGGATGGATGGGTGGCTAGAAGAATAGATAAATGGATGAATGGGTACAAGGATAGGCAGGTGAATCAATGACCATGTGGGTGGACGGACTGATGGATGGATAGAAAGATGGAAGAGTCACTGGATGAATGGATAAGTTGGTGAACATATGGCTTTTTGACTGAGTGGATGGATGTTGGATGAATGTCTTGGTAAAAAAGACGGATGAGTGGGTGATTTGAGTAAATCGATGGGCAGGTGGATGGATGAATACTCAGGTGGGCACACCTGTGGATGAACCAAAGCTCTTAGGTGGGATTATTCTGCACGGGTTACTTCCTTTCCAAGTATTTCTTGTACCTGCGCAGGTGCTGTGGGAGGAAACCCCCTGAGGGCTCAGGAGCAACCAGTTGTTCTCAGCAGAGGATGGCACAGGGGTCGCGGGGCTGGGGAGACCTACAGGAAAGAGTAACAGGCAGCAGAAGTAGCCACTGAACTTGGAGCTGGCGGCAGGCCAGACCTGGGAGGGGAAGGGTAGGCAGGATCCCAGACAAGGAGGGATGCTCAGAGGGGTGGGGAGCCGGAGACCCAGCCTCTGTTCTCCCAGCCTCTTCCGCCTAGTCCTCCTACCCGAGGGACCCCCTGACAACCAGCTGGCACTCCTCGCCCCGCACCTTCCGGGACTCCCCTCGACTCTGTGCACAGGGCACTTCTCCTCGTCCTGTCTATGCCCCCCAGCCCTCATCTTCTCCAGGAAGATGGCGGCAAGAAAGGGGGCTGTCCTGCGCGGGATGCTGGGGTGCACAGCTGCGGCAGCGGGAGCTAACTGTGGGCACCGGATCGTGGGGAGGGGCGCGTCTGCCCGAGGTCGATGGGAGTTGGGGGACGGGGCTACGGTTTACACTGAATCCACGAAAATCACCGAAGCTTGAAAAGTGCTCAATACGCCATCGATCTCTCTCGGCTGATCGGCGCGGCCGCCGCAGCGGGTTGGGAACAGGGGCAAGGCGCGCACACCGCCTCCCAGCTCAGAGCCCCGCACACCGCCCCCACCCGCCCCTAGCCTGGGGAGCACAGCCCTCCAGAGCACGTGCACACCCCCAAGTCTTTCCCCGGCTGTTGTGGGTGACACGGAATTAAGACAGAAAACCTGGCTGGTCCACTGCCGGGCTGTGGGACCCTCCTGAGTTTCTGACCAGCCTCTCTAGGCCTCAGTTATACAGTCTCCGTGAAGTGGGTGTCGCCACATTTACTCCGACGGGAATTCCTGGTTTCCTCGTGTCTATCTATGGGTTCTGCATCTCTTCCCATCTTTGGGGTGCGTCTCCATTCCTTCTCAGCTCGGGGAAGAGGAAACAGCAAGTGCCAAGTCTTGGAAGCCGAAGGCCATGTGGGGCATTCGGAGAACTGCAAGGACAGGCGGCCCGCCTCTGGAAGAACAGTGGGTGGCGGGTGTTTGTGGAAGCTTTGGTGTTTAATCCTGGAGGATATGGGGTAACCTGAATGGTTCAGCATCTTTCTCCTCAAAGCTATGCCTCGGTTCTGACATGGCCTCCCCTGCCCCACCCCCAGGGCCCATTGGTCACCACTTCCTCTTTTGACCCCACACTGGCTCCCCGAGGACCTTTCAAGCCCAGCTCTGAACCCCCTTCACCATCAGCCCTCGCATATCTCCGAAGGGAAGTCTGTGACCTGTGCCACTCCTCATGTAGCCCCACGCCAGCCAGCCTGCATTGCCAGGGTCACTTATGCTCTCTCATCCTTCCTGGACTTTGTCTTCCTGCCTGGAGGTGTGTCCCCACCCAATGCACCAGCTAAACCCCTCCTTACCCTCCAAGACTCCACCCCAGGTCTCCCAGGGAGATACCCCGCCCCCAACACTGGGGCCTCCTTTGGACTGTCTGGTTCTGTGTCCCGCGGCCATGATTGTGGGGAGTTGCTGGAGGCATTTGTAGCAAAGACTGTGTTGGGGACTTTGGGGACGTGAACCCAGAATCTTCCTCCAACAGCCAAGGAAACTGAGTCCCACTTAGGGGTCCTGCCCCTTCAGCTTCCTCTTGCCTTTGAACCCAGTCCCCAGCCCACCCACGGGGTGAGCCCACACCAGTGGTTCCCAAGAAGGAGAGAGAAAAGAGAGAAAAAAAAAATAGAGTAGAGAAAAGTGAAGTGGCTTCCCTTCCCTCACTCCTTCACCAAATGCCCCCCTGTTTTCTGGTCTCTTTCATGAGTTCCCCCATCATCTGCCCCGAGTCTCAGCCCCCCAGGACTCTCAGGACCCTCATCTGACCTCTCCCCACCCCTGCATCCTTCTCCCCAAAGGTCAGGCAGCTAATTTCATTCCTGTGTATCTCTCACACCTCGATGATTAATAATTGAAGAAAATGTATTTCTTCAGGGGCCCAGAATAAATCAGAAATAAGCCCAGCATTCACATTGTACTGAAGGGCTGGGGACACCCTGGGGTGGGAGAGGTGGGGAGGAAGAGCTGGGAGAGAGGGTGTGGACTTCTGAGGGCCTAGTAGCCCTGAGAATACTCAACAGTCATCTCAAAACCATCATCATAACAGCATCAACAAGAACCATTCACGGAAAACTTACTCTGCATCCAGAGGTACTGTGCCTGTGAAGGAAAGAAGCTCATTGTCCCCATTTTACAGACAAGGAAATGGAGACCCAAACAGGGGCGTGTCTTTTAAAAGATCTTTTTGGGGGGTGTGGACTATTTTAAAATCTTTGTTGAATTTGCTACAGTATTGTCTCTGTGGTTTATGTTCTGGCTTTTAGGTTATGAGGCATGTGGGATCTTAACTCCCTGACCAGGGCTCGAACCCACACACCCTGCATTGGAAGGGAAAGTCTTAAAACCACTGGACCACCAGGGAAGTCCCAGGGATGTGTCTTGCCCAGAGTCACACTGCTTGGGATTCAGACTCAGGTGGGTCCTATGCCACACCTGGCGCTCTGTCCAAGACAGGGCATCTTCCCTTCAACTGGAGTCTGAGGCTCAGGCCCATGTGGGGTTGGCCTGACTCCATATGGGGTCTGTTCACTGCCTCAGGACCTGCCATGTGGGGACTGATGAGGTCAAAGGTCACCAAGGTGCACCTATGTTCACAGCACCATGATTCACAGCAGCCAAAAAGTGGAAACATCCCAAGTGTCCATCAACCGATGATGGATAAACAAAACGTGGCCCATCCATACAGTAGAATTGTTATGTATTAATACTACTCAGCCATAATAGAAATGAAGCACTGACACTCACTACAACATGGACGAACCTTATGGACGTGATGCTCGGTGAGAGAAGCAGACACAGAAAGAAAAATACTGTCTGATTCTACTCACAGGAGGTCCCTATAGGAGTCAGATCCACAGAGACAGGAAGTAGATGGTGGGGCCAGGGGCTGGGGGAGGAGACAGGGAGTCAGTGTTTCATGTGGGCAGAGCTTCAGTTTTACAAGATGAAAAGATTTCTGGAGCTGGATGGTGGGGATGGTTGAAGAGCAGTGTGAATGTACTTAATGCCACTGAACTGTGTACTTAAATTGGTCAGTTTTGTTATGTATATTTTACCTGCAATTAAAAATTTTTCTTAGAAAAAGGAACCAAATGCTGACACACACTACAACATGGATAAACCTTGAAATTGTGATGCTCAGAGAAAGAAGCTGGACACAAAGGGCCACGAAATGTGTGATTCCATTTCTATGAAACGTCCACTTTAGGCAAGTTCACAGACACAGAAGGTAAATGACTGGTTATCAGAGGCTGTGGAGGGGTGGAGGGCTAGAGGGTGAGGGAGGGGTGATAGCTAATGGGGATGGGGTTTTATTTAGGGGTGACGAAAATGTTTCGGAGCAACAAAATGGTAATGACTATACGACAGTGTGTACAAATTAAATACCACTGAGTTAGACACTTTAACATGGTTAATCTCATGTTATAAGAATTTCACCTCAATGGAAAAGAAAAATATATGGTTAAGGCTGCCCATGCCCATCTCTGAGCATCTGTCTGTTTTAATGATATTGACTCCCTCCCATGAGGTGGGGTAACAAACTTTAAATGTTTTTTATTCAGTTTTAGACATGTGGCAGTGTGTGTCTGTGTGGGGTCTCTATTGTCCTCTTTAAAAAATATTTGTTTCTTTGGCTGTGCAGGATCTCAATAGTATCTTCCGTCTTCGTTGTGGCATGCAGGATCTTTAGTTGTGGCATGTGAACTTAGTTGCAGCATGTGGGATCCAGTTCCCCACCAGGGATCAAACCTGGGCCCCCTGCATTGAGAGCACAGAGTCTTATCCACTGGAGCACCTGGGAAATCTCTATTAGCCATGTTCTGATCCTCAATTCATTTCAACCTGTTCCATTTACCCTGTGCTATGTTGCCAAAAGAACACATGCTGGGACTAGAGTTGCTGCCCAAGGAAAGGATAATGATAAAGAGATGCCACCTCCTTGGGTGATGCTGGGTGGATATTAAAGGTGATGGAGGAAGAGAAATTTTTTTCAAACTTTAAACTTTTTATTTTGTATTGAGGTATAGCTGATTAGCAACGTTGTGGTGGTTGCAGGCCAACAGCAGGGGGACTCAGCCATACATATAAATGTATCCATTCCCCCCCTAACCCCCATCTCATTTTGGCTGGCACATAACATTGAGTAGAGTTTCATGTGCTACACAACAGGTCCTGTTCGTTATCCATTTTGAATATAGCAGTGTGTACGTGACTTTCCTAAACTCCCTAATTATCCCTTTCCCCTAGCAACCATAAGTTTGTTCTCTAAGTCTGTGAGTCTCTGTTTTGTAAGTAAGTTCATTTATATCATTTCTTTTTAGATTCCACACAAAAGGGATGTCATATGATATTTCTCCCTCTCTGTCTGACTTATTTCACTCAGTATGATACTCTCTAGGTCCATCCATGTTGCTGCAAATGGCATTATTTCATGCTTTTTAATGGCTGAGTAATATTCCATCATATATATGTACCACATTTTCTTTATCCGGTCTTCTATTGAAGGACATTTAGGTGGCTTCCATGTCTTTGCTATTGTAAACAGTGCTGCAATGAACACTGGGGTGCATGTATCCTTTCGGATCATGTTTTTCTAGGAGGAGAAATTTTAATGACATGGGAAGATGCCCACGTGATGAAATGAAAGACACTGACCATGTGACAACTGGAGGTCACATGAGCCCATTTTGGTAAAACCTTGGGCCTCTGTCAGCATTTCCCCGGGTTCAAGTCCAGAGCCAGTTGCATGCAGCAAGGTCCTGAGACCTTGGAGAAGGCCACCCCCTCATACTCACTTGCCTCTGTGCCCACCTAGTGAATCAAATAATGTCCATCCATAGTCATGTCCACTCGGAACCTTAGAGTATGGACTTATTTGGAAATACAATCTTTGCAGGTGTAATTAGTTAAGATGAGGTTATCCTGAATTAAGGTGGCCCTTAAATCCAATAACTGGGGTCCTTATGAAAAAAAGGAGAGACACAGAGAGAAGACGGCCTTATGAAGACAGAGGCAGAGCCTGGCCGTGGTGGGTGGGGTGACTACAAGCCAAAGGATGCCAAGATTGCCAACAATAGAGTCCCTTGGACAGCAAGGAGATCAAACTAGTCAAACCTAAAGGAAACCAACCCTGAATATTCATTGAAAGGACTAATGCTGAAGCTAAAACTCCAATAGTTTGGTCACCTAATGCGAAGAGCAGACTCACTGGAAAAGACCCTGATGCTGGGAAAGATTGAAGGCAAAAAGAGAAGGTGGTAGCAGAGGATGAGATGGTTAGAGAGCATCGCCAACTCAGTGGACATAAATTTGAGCAAAGCCCGGGAGATGAAGGACAGGGAAGCCTGGCGTGCTGCAGTTCATGGGGTCGCAAAGAGTTGGACACAACTGAGCAACTAAACAACAACCAGCAGCTGGAATGGCCTGTGAGGACCCTCCTAAAAGAGTGAGCATGGCTCTGTGACATCTTGATCTCAAAAGGGGAGAAGAGCCTTTCTCCTCCAGACATGCTGGCCTCATATTTCCTGCTTCCTCATCTGTAAAATGGGGATGTGTTACACAATGCACAGGATTTTGAAGAACCAATGTGCTTATACATACAGAGCACTTAGCACAGCCTAGCTCGCTGTCAGTACTCAATAAATACTGTGAAAAAGATGACTCTGAGGCAGGGACAAGCAAGGAGGAGGAATGGGGACGGCCCTGATTCTGTAACAGCTGCCAATGACCTTCCCTCTCTGGGCCTTGTGTTCCCCATCTGAGAACAAAACACGGCTGATATCAGCTGCAAAACAAAGAGCTTCGTGGGACACCTCACAGAGCCAGACCAGGCAGGTTCTACTTTACCCCTCGGTACAGGTTGTGGACCCTGAGGCTGTGGCCCATCTGCCCCTCCGGGGGCCACTCAGCCGGTGGGTAGTGGGGACACGATGCAACCTCGGGGAATCTGGCCCTTGCGTGCACCTCCGGGCTGAAGCTGGGCACCAACTGGCTCCCTTGCCCGGGATGTTGGGAGATTTTAAGTGGAGGGTCAAGCAAGCAGAAAGCGCTGGATGAACATGAGTTGCTACTGCTGCTATTGTTGTTATTATTATTATTGAAAGCAGCAGGAGGGGAGGAGGTGGCGGATGGCGGGGTGCCCCCCCAAACCCTTTCCCGAGCTTATTAAGCGCCTCGGGCCGCGGCGATCGATGGCCACTGGGCGCCGGCTTCAGTATCCCTCCCGGCCATGGGCCGCGCATGCGCGCGGGTGCCGGATTGATCGCGGCCGCCTCGGATCCTTCGCTCGCCGGCCCCCCGCCCCTCCTCCCGGCCCGCGTTGCCAGGCAACCGCGTCTCGGCGCGCTCCCATTGGCCGGCGGCACGCCGGGGTCCCGGGCGGCGCGTGGTCAGTTGGTCAGCGTGGCCGGGGGCCTGGCTCCGGGCGCGGGTCGATGCCTCCTCCCATCTGACCTTTCCCGGCTTGGGGAGGGGGATGTAGGCGGGAAGGGGGCCAAGGGAGGATGGAGCTACCGGCCCGTCTTGGAAAAAAGTTTATTGACCCGTGTGTTATCTCGGGGACGCACGGCTTCCTGAGGCGGGGGCGACTGAACAGCCAGGGTAGGGGGTGAGGCGGCGGTAGGAACCCTCCCTAGCGCTCCCTTGGCCCCAGGATGCTCCGGACTGCATCGGTGAGCTCTACCTTCCCTGGATTGGCTGGGCCCATTCCCTAACTGGGGAAACCAAGACTGGTAAGAGCTCAATACGTCCCTGAGTCACAGGTGATAGGATGAAGATGGGCCTGCTACCCAGAAAGTGTGGCTCTGGGGCGTCGGATTCTCTCTGCCACAACAGCCTGACCACTAGACACACCCCCCCAAAGGAGATAGAAACATTTATCCAGTGCTCATTGGGTCCTACGTGATCACTCCCCCTGTAAGGAAAAACGATACTTAAACTAAAATGTAATGTTAAAATTAAGGACTTGGGGATGCTGTGGGTTCTTCCTGTTTAAAGAGCACCCCGCTTTCGCAGAAGCCTAGAGAGGCCCAGACTGAAGAGTACTTCAGAAAAGACACTGTTTATTTTTGAAGGGGTTGGGAGAGTGTGAGGTGTCCTAAACCTCCCAGTTTAAAAAAAAATCCCCAAACACCCAACAGTCAACTGGGTTTGTTAAAAATGCAGAACTGGATTTTGTCAAAGGAAGGTTTATTTGAAAAATAAAGACGTTATTTATAATAAAATGGTAGGGTTTCTGACATGGGGCAAAAAATATTTCTTCAAGGGTGAAAAACAGGATTGAATTATTTGATGCAAATGTGGATTGTTAAAAAATTTAAGTATACACAATAGTTTTAATATGCATTCTGGACCAAGCCCAGTGCTGAGAGGTTTATTTAAATGATCTCAACTAATTCCCCCCTGCAACACACACATCTGCAAATCAGTGTGGTTTTGCAGGGGGGAAGGGACTCTAAATTCAGTTCTATAACCACTTTAAAGGGAACAGAAAAGGACAGAACTGCTGGCTGCAGGCTCTCCCACCTAAAATCAGCTGTGGTCTTTCTGCTCAGGCCTCCTCAGCCTCTCTGCTGCGCATAGACACACTTTACAAGGCCGTCAGCCTCCCCTGGCTTTGCACTTATTTTATTTTATTTTTCGCATCATACTTCACCCAGTCTCCTTCCCTGGCCTTTGCATTTCTAACTCTAAGCAACTAAGGAAGGTTGCATTGACCGGTGGAGTGTGTGGGGGTTATTTTTGAAAGCAGATGCTGGAATTCAATTTTTATTTTAACCTGGTTATTGAGTGGAGTGGAGGAGGGAAGCGGAGGTTGGCCAATTCATGTGCAAGATGAAAAAGCTGGATTTTATCAAAGGCTGGGCTGTTTTGACAATAGCTGATTGGGCTTGTGATATGTGAGTGGTTCCTTGGCAGTCCAGAACGTATGTGTGTATGTGTGTGTGCAAATCCAGGTGCACTTGAGTGTGTAAATGTGCATGCACTTGAGTAGCTGTGTGCACATGTGAATAGGTATGAGTGTGTATGTGTGCACTGTGTGAGGAGGGAAGGAGAGGCAGGAGGCAGAGGCTGTTCTGTGTGTGTGACTGCATATTTTTTGTGTGTGTGCGTGTAAATGTGTATGTGTGTGTGGTATGGATGCACGCATGCATGTATTTGTGTGTGTGTGTGAGCATGTGTATCATGTGTAAGAGTGTGTGCAGGTGTATTTATGCAGGAGTGTATGAGAAGATACGTGTGCAAGTGCATGCCTGTGTGCATGTGTGAGTGGTTACAGGTTACACAGGTGTGTGTGCTTGCCAACCATATGTCTTGCACCTCCGCCCCCCTAGCTTTCCTCGCTCGCCCGAGCTCAGCTCTCAACTTTCTGAGGCTGGTCTGGCCTCTTTGCCTTCCCTTCTGAGGTTCCTGCTTCAGGGACACGGGTCCATCCCTCTACACAGCTGACCCTTCTCGGGAGCCCTAGGATTCGCCACTCAGGACAACATGCAGAGAGGCATTCATTCCTTAAAGGTTCACCTCTCCTGGGAGCTCTCTGAGGGCAAGGGCCTGCGTCCGAAGCATGGCGTGGCCCTTGGTCCCCAGAGCCCAGGACAAGACGACCAGACACGGGAACATGACCTGGAAGGTGTGACTGGAGACTAGTGCTCTGGACTGTTGGTGCTGGCACACTGCGCTGTGGGCATCGTGGATGCCTCCTTGGTGGATGGGAAACTGAAGCCCAGACGACAGGTCCCACCCTGGGATGTGCCTCCCGCCTCACCAAGTCCCGACACCACTGGGTGTCTGCGGTCCTAAAACACTGTCCCTGCTGGATGCAGCCAGGCACATGGATTTCTGAAGCCATCTCTCCATCTGGCAGCTTTATGAACCCAGTTCGACGGATCGAGTGATTGACGTGTTTGCTTATTGGCCACTCCTGCCCTCTTGGGACCTCAAGCAGGTGCACCCACTTCCATCTCTATCAGCCCAGGAGGACAGCGGACATCAGGACCCCCTTGCAGGCCCATCACACACACATACAATTGCTCACAGTTACATACTTTTGGCGACTGCATCCATCTGAGTGGATATTTCAAGAAGGCAATGTGCCAATATCCAACAAAAAATTTAAAAGACAAATTGAACATGACAGTTTGGTGAAGACAAGGACTTTTATCTGTCCCCTTCCTCCTCGCCCCAGGTCCTGAACACCTTAAAAACATGCCCAGAACATGATAGGTGCTCAGTAAATAGTAAACAAATTCCCCTGGCCTGGGTTCTCACTGCTGGAAGTGTATACCACAGGGGAACACACAGTGTGGCCATATTCAAGAGCCTGTTCTCAGCACTGTGCATTGTTCCAGCAAAAATCTGGAACCAGCCTGAACAGCCAGGGATAAAGTGAAAGTCACTCATTCATGTCTGACTCTTGGTGACCTCATGGACTGTAGCCTGCCAGGATCCTCTGTCCATGGAATTCTCCAAGTAGGAATACTGGACTGGGTTGCCATTCCTTCTCCAGGGGGATCTTCCCAACCCAGGGATCAAATCCAGGTCTCCTGCATTATGGGCAGATTCTTTACTATCTGAGCCACCAGGGAATACAGCCAAGGATAAGATGCTGTTGAAATCAGTTACAGAGCACCTGCAGCTCTGAGCACAGCATGGCTGTTCCAAAGGCGAGTGTCGCCCAGGCAGCAGCACTGAATGTTCTTAAGATGTATTTGGTACAAAGGCTGGCTGCCCCAAAAGAAGCTAGCAACTTATGTCCACGCAAAAACCTGCATGAGGTTGTTGAAGGCAGCTTTATTCTCAATTGCCCAAACCCGTAACAAATGACGCCCTCCAGCAGATGGACAGATCAACCAGATGATGTGGACCCAGCACTAAGGAGAAAAACACTGTCAAGCCCCAGAAAGACAGGGAGAAACCTTAAACGCACATGACTAAGTGGAAGGAGCCGTCTGAAAATGTTCCACACTGTGGTTCCAGCTCTGGGACGTTCTGGAAGAGGCGGGGCTCTGGAGACCATAGATGGATCAGTGGTTGTAGGGAAGGGGCACGGATGGGTGGGGCCAGAGGGGTTTTAGAGCAGCAAAACCATTCTATTCTGTATGACGCTATATGGTGGGTGAACAATATTGTGCTGTGAAAGCCCACAGGACTTAATGACACAAAGAGTGAGCCTTCATGTAAGTTGTTGTTATTCAGTCACTCAGTAGTGTCCAACTCTTTTCAACCCTATGGACTGCAGCATGCCAGGCTTCCTTGTCCTTCACCATCTCCTGGAGCTTGCTCAAATTCATGTCCATTGAATTGGTAATGCCATCCAACCATCTCGTCCTCTGTTGTCCCCTTCTCCTCTTGCCTTCAACCTTTCCGAGCATCAGGGTCTTTTCCAATGAGTCGGTTCTTTGCATCAGGTGGCCAAAGTATTGGAGCTTCAGTTCAGCATCAGTCCTTCCAGTGAGTATTCAGGGTTAATTTCCTTTCAGACTGACTGGTTTGATCTCCTTGTAGAGACTCTCCAAGGGACTCTCAAGAGTCTTCTCCAGCACCACAATTTGAAAGCATCAGTTCTTTGGTGCTCAGCTTTCTTTATGGTCCAAGTCTCATATCCGTACATGACTACTGGAAAAACCATAGCTTTGACTACATGGACCTTTGTCAGCAAAGTGATGTCTCTGCTTTTTAATACACTGTCAGGTTTTGTTATGTAAGTTATGGACTTTAATGTGCCTTAACAAAGGACCTCAAACCAAGTGGCTTAAACAACAGAAACGATGATTCCCTCCCAGCTCTGGAGGCTGGAAGTCCAAGATCAGGGTTTGAGGGGGCTGGTTCCTTCTGAGGCCATGGAGTTGTGTCTGATCCAGGCCCCTCTCCAGCTTCTGCAGGTCACTGGCAATCCTTGGTGACCTTGGCTTCTGGAAGCATCCCTCCCCTGATCTCAGCCTTCATCTTCACGTGGCCTTTTCCCTGTGTGTGTGTGTCTATGTCCAAATGTCCTCTTCTTAAAAGGACACTTTAAGTATCTATTTAAATAGGTATTTAAATACCTATTTGAAATACCCTGAAATACCTATCTCAACTCGATCATCTGCAAAGACCCTGTTACCTAACAAGGTCACATTCACAGGTACTGAGGGTTAGAACTTCACTCTCTCTCACAAGGGACACAATTCAACTGATAACAATTACTTGTAATGTATTAATGTTGGTTCATTAATTGCAGCAAGTGTACCACACCACTGGTAATAGCAAAGAAAGCTCAGTGTGGGTATGTGCATGTGTGGTGGCGGTGTGTATAGGAATTTTCTATACACTGTTCATTTTTCCTATGAATCTGAGATTATTCCAAAAAAGCAGAGACTAGGGCTTCCCTGGTGGCTCAGTATTAAGAATCCACCTTGGAAGGCGAGGGACACCAGTTCAATCCTTGGTCCAGGAAGATTCCACATGCCATGGAGCAACCAAGCCCACATGATCCGAGTACTGAAGCTTGCATGCCCTAGAGCCCGTGCTCCACAAGAGATGGCACCACATTGAGAAGCCCATGCAACACAACTAGAGAGTAGCTCCTGCTCTCTGCATCTAGAGAAAGCCCAGAGACAGTAACAAAGGCCCAGTGCATCCATAAATAAATAAATATTTTTTAAAAGCAGAGTCTATCATTAAAAAGAAGAAGCTAGGTGCCAAACAGTGAGTAGAGACGCTCACAATTAAGTACAGAAACCGGGTTATGTCTATGGAGGGTGGGCTCCCACTTGTCCTAATAGAAGGACCTCTGAACAGGGGCTGCCACGCTGCCAGGATGGGGCCAGGCCCTGCCTGATCCAGCCCCTCATAAGCCCACCCTCCTCTTACCACCAAGTCTTTGAATATGCTGTTCCCACTACCTTTTGAATGCTGTTTCCACTTCACTTAATTAACTCCTGCTCTACCTAGAGCTCTCAGGGCAAACGTCCCCTTCTCAAGGAGGCCCCAGGCAGCCTGTCCAACCTTCCATTCAGCCTCCCTGAGTCTGGGTCATGCTTTAAGGTCTGCCAGCCCCAGACTGGGGTGCCCTGACCGCTGTCTCCCGTCCAGTGCTGGCGCACAGTGGGTACAGTAAAGAACCTCTGAGTGATTAAAAGGTTAAAATAAATGGAGACTCCACAGCCTCCTGCAGCAGGAACTCAGCAAACGGGATCACTGTTTCAAGGGTTATTAGCAGCTGTCTGGAGTCCCTCCTCCCTGAGCCCCCCAAGCCTGAGGAGGGGACAGAGGCCCCTTTAAGGGTCCACCATCACCCGGCACCCACCCACCTGCTCAAGCAGGCCATTAAGCGATTTTTTTCCTCCACTTACATCTAGCAGCATCGACAGCGATGCTCAATATCTGAGGGGCCGCTGGCCTTGGAAGAGAGATTGCAGCCGCCTCGATAAAATATTCCCTCTTGTCAGCACCTCCCCCGCCCCACCAAAGCCACACGTCTGATCCCCTCCCTTAATGACTTCGTTCTCTCCCCTCCAGGAGGATGAGAAGCTGTCCCCCAGCATCCCCGGCCTCAGGCTTTCAAGGATGAGAAGCTGACCCCCCCTCAGGCTTTCAAGCTCAGCTCAAGAGTTGGGGGTAGCGGTGGAAAAAGACCCGTTCTCATCTCCCTCCTCTGTCCAGATTCTGGTGGGGTCACCTCCCCCAGGAAGCCCTCCCCAACCACGTCAGCCCAGACTCTAGATTCTTGCAACCCTGTTGAGCTCATGCTTTGAGACGCAGGAGGGTAGGGTACACAGAGGGACTGGGGCTTGAGTGGGGTTACCCAACAGTGTCTGCATGCCACCATTCTCAACTGTCCCTCTGCTCAGCAGAGAAGGAGGCAGAGCCTGGTACTCCCAGCCCTGTGGGGACAGCATGAGGGGCCAGGCAAGGTGGGGTGGGAGCACCAGAGCTACAGAGCAGGGAGGGGCCAAAAGAGTGCAGGGCTGGAGGAAGCCCCCTCAGGATGTGACGGGAGCAAACTGGAAAGCAGACAACTCGATGTGACTGGTCTCGTCCAGTCTGCCCGGGAAGTGGGGATGTGGGTCTGAACCCCCATGGCAGGGGAGGGAACTCAGATGGCTAGGTTGTGGAGGACAGCCCCTCTTCACACGGAAGACCTCCAGTTCTAGCGTCAGCACCAAGAACAGCTCCTTCCTCCTCTCCAGATGAGAGGGTCTTCATTGATCAGGGCACTCAGAGCCCAGGAACTCCAGAGTCATGCCTCCTAGGACCCCCTTGGACCTCCCTGCCTTCAGTAAAATGAGAACAGTGCCTCGCCCTCAAGGGGTGGGGGAGTGGGGGCAGCAGATGGCAATGCTGGAATGAATGAGTAAATAAATGATTCCAAAATTTCCAATCTGACCCAATCTCTTGTTCAAGAAAAGGGAAAATGAGACCTGACGAGGGTGTGGTTCTTCCCCTCCTCCCTAGCCATATTCCAGAATCTTCTTTCCAGGCCTAAGGGCAGGCAAATGGGCAGAAAGAGGTAGGGTGGGAAATGGGTCTCTGGGGTGGGGGTGGGGCTGCCGCCCACAGAAACAAGCCCTTTTCATTGTCCAAATACTGATCCACTAAGCTGGGCAGTGCCGAAGTCCCCGAGGGCCAGCTCTGGTCTGGATCTCAGGAAGCTTCCCCCCAGCTGGTGGGGAGGGAGGTGAAGGGGTGGCTGGGTGAGCCACAGTGAGAACCGCAGGGATTAGAAGTCCCTGAGAGAAAGTGAGGATGTTGGGGTCAGGGGGCCAGGGAAGGGCACTGAGGGTTCTATCTGGGAGGGGAGGGCAAGTTGTATAGAGTAGGGGCATTGGGACTGGGTTCTGCAGATAGAGTAGGAGTTTCCTAGAGTGAGCAGAGGGAAAAGCTGAAGTTCAGGCAGGGAGGCGAGTGAATGTGACTCATTTGGGGACAGTTGGGGGGAACTCAGCTGGGGAGGATGTCCCCCCAGAGGGGAGGATGGGGGTGGCCTGGGAACCCACGGGTGCCTTGGCCAGGACTAGAAGCAGGTGGGGACTGAGGGGGGCTGCTGGGGGCAAGGGGATCAAAGTTGCACCTTCTCCCCACTAGCCAGACATCAAACCCAGCCTCCCTGTCTTCCAGGTTATTAATTTTTCAGAGAAGAAAATGCTTTTTGTATTTTTTTTCAGGCTAAATATTGATAATGGACTTAATGTGCCTTTCCTGCTTTTGTGTGTTGAGAGGGCTTTTCCATCAGCTGCTGCAGAGGCTGCAATGGACCCTACACACACACACACACACACACACACACACACACACACACACACCCGCCACAGCCCCCCATTGACAGACTCGCTCAGCTGCGGAGGCCTGGGTGTCGGCAGAGACTGCTAGGGATGGGGTGGGGGTGTTTCGATTGCTGCAAGGGGGGTTGGTGCAGCCCCCTATCTGCCTGGAGCTCCCCACCTCTGCCTGCACAAAGGCAGACACCTGCCCACCCCACGGTGGGTCGATGCGCCCTGCCAGGGGAGCTGGTGTTTCCAGCGGCTCCAGGCTGAGAGACATCTTCGGGTTGTTTGAAATTTGCCTGCCTTTCTCTCACGATGATCAGGAAGCAGGAAGGTAGGGAGGCCCATTCATTTGTCCATCCATCCACCCATCCATCCTTCCTTTCATCCATCCGTTCACTCACTCATTCGAATGTCACCCGGTCACCAGGTACCTACTATATGTCAGGCTGGGTGCTGGGGCCACAGCCATCAGCAGGTAGCCTTTTACCCCTGCCCTTCTGGAATTCAGTCTGGTGGAAGAGAAGGGTACTAACTCAAAAATTCCAGGAAAAAAAAATATATCACTAGAAATTGTGACAAGACCACTGTGACAGACACAGGAGTATGAGCCTGTAAAGAAGGGAGGGGTTGGGGCTTCCATAGCACCCTGACACCAGCTGAGTCCTGATGGACTAGGAAGGTCGACCTCTGGGAAGAGGGGCAGCGGGGTGCTAGGCCCTCCTCAGAGCCTGTGCAGGGCCCTGAGGAAGCAGAACCTGCTCTCAGTGGTTCTGAAACACAAGCATGTATCATGGTCCCATGGAAGGCTCAGTGATGCCAACCCAGGCTGCCCCCGCCTCTGGGGCACTGAAAGCCACTGCACCAGGGGAGGAGCCAGTGACTGGCAAGATCCAGACAAGGCCGAACCTCCTGTGACAGACTAATGGGGGGCCCTGTGGCTAGACATCCTCAAGGCCTGGCTTATCCTCTATGTGCTCTGGGGTGAGGCTATGTTCACTTCAACCTCCAGGTCTCAGTTTACCCACAGGGAAAACGAACATGGTGAGGATCTCTATTTCTTACAACTAGAGAGGGGACAAACCTACATGACCTGGATTAAACACTTAGTGAAGAGCCTGGCACACAGAAGGTACTCAATAAATGTGAGCACCAGTGATAATTGTATGTGTGATCGATGAAGGAGCAGGAGACCTTCCCTGAGCTGGTGCCCAGTCAAAACGCAGAAAGCAAGAGCTGGTCACACCATGTATCAGGTAGCCACTGCTGTATAACAAATCTTCACAAATTTACCAGCTTCAGACAGCATACACATGATCTGTCAAGGAGTCTGGGCACAGCTTCAGTGGGTCATCTGCTCTGGTCCTACAGTCCACAATCAAGGTGTCAGCCAGGCTAAGTTCCTTTTCCAAGCTCACATGAGCACTGGCAGAATTCAATCCTTATGGTTGTAGGACTGAAGTCTGGGTTGTTCCCCTCCACACTCCGGCTTTCAGTAATTAGTATGCCAACTGTTTCCCAATACCTGCTCCCCCCCAGGGACCCCTCACAACCTGGCAGCTCAGGGACCTCCCTGCTGGCCCAGTGGATAAGACTTTGCACTTCCACTGCAGGGGGGCACAAGTTCAAACCCTGGTTGGGGAACTAAGATCCCACATGGTATGCAGTGTGGCCAAAATTTAAAAAGTCAAAAAACAAAGAAACCCCAACACACCAGGGCAGCTCACTCCTTCAAGGCCAACAGGAGAATCTGCTCGGACAGGGGCTTACATAATCATAGGTAGACATCCATCACATTTGTATTTTACTGGCTGTATGCCAGCCATACTGAAGGTAAGAGATTATATGGGACTTAACACCTGTGGGTGAAGACCCTCAGGCCACTAGATCTCTGCTAAGCACATACTCACATGCACACAGGCCCAGGTCCAGGCTTTGCAATGGCCACAAAAGTGGCTGTGGCCATAGATAATGTTCATACCAGCAATTGTTTCTCTTTTTGCACTGCCTGCTGGGGAGCTCATCTCCAGTACTATGGCCCACCTGTGCCAAGGGTTTAGAGCCACCTGCTGTGGGTTTTGTGGACTAACTTCTCTTCCAGCCATTGCTTCTCTTGAGCTCATTTCTAACTTATTTTCTCCAGCTGCCTTGCCTCTCTGCAACCCCCTCCAACTCAACTTTCTGGATCCCAAACAGGCTAAGAAGCACCGCAGTTCCGCTCTGCTCAGCATCAGAGCACCATTCTAGGGACTGTAAATGAATTCTCTCCTTCTATCATCCCTAAAACTACCTCTTGCAGATGAGGGGACAGTTTCACAGAGAGGGTGTGAGAGCCAGCCTAAGGACACCAGCTAAGAAGAGGAATAAAGAATCCAGATTAGAAGCCGGGCTCAATTCCAGGGCGCTGACTGGGTTTGAGATCTTGGGCTGTACATAGGAACAAGGCGCCTTTGATGAAGACACCCACAGAGACTGATTTGTGAAGCAACTTTGGAGTGGGGTAAACCAGAAGCAAGGCTGCCCTCAGTCACCCCCTGAACCCAGAGCTGGACTGTGGGGTTGCCCCAGCATAAATAACCTTCCACAAATGCACCTCCACCCACACATTGATCTGCGGGTGGGACAGATATGCTGCTTCAGGGAAACAGTCGCTCAGGGCACCAGCCTGCTGGGGACCATCCTCCAGCCTCTGGACAAGGGCCAGAAACCATGTCCCTCCCAGAGCCCCCCAAAGGGATGATGAAGGTCCTGGGGCCAAGGCAGGCCTCTTGCTCGCACCACATCCTCCTGAACTGCCTAGTCCCCGGCTGCCACTGAAGTGGCATTGAGCAGACCTCCCAGGCAGGTGTTCCTCCCTCCTGTGCGCCCCTGGCCTGAGCAGAGCGATGGGGACACAGGGGCTCTCCAAACCTTCTGTTTGTGACTTCCAGAGATGCCCAGGCTGGGGAGAGAGACAGTAGACAAGAGAGAGGGTAGCACATGTGTTGGGCAGAGAGGAGATGAGGCAGGACAATACGGGATTTGAGGGGGACCTCGCGGGGTGCAGTCCTCAGACACCCTGGCTCCCTTTCCAGACCTGCCCCTCTGCAGGTTTGTGCAGCCCCCGGGTTCCAAACTCAAACCTGAATATGCCTCCAGCCACCCTCATTAGAACAAAGGCCCTGCACTTCTCTTGCATCAATTCACAGAAATTCCCCATCAGATGGGGAAACTGAGGCATAGTGAAATGGGTGTGTTTCCCAGAGTCCATCAGCGGGGGCTGAAGCTCACATCCCCAGTAGTTCAAGGTAGCTGAGGAGCTGCTCACCTGTCAAAGGGGAGAGGTCACTCTGGCCTTGTCCCCCAGCCGGGACTGGGGCAACAGTGAGCTGAGGCCCACACTCTGATGATGCCCAGCAGTGCTGGATCCAGGCCCCCACCCCTGCCCCTCCCTGATGTCATTTCTGCCCCATTGAAAGGAGCCGGAAGGAACCTGCCCTGGGAAGGTCCAAGGAACGGAAAACCAGAGGCTTGGGACACAGAGCCCACGCAGGAAACCAGGGCTGGCTAACTGGAGGCACCTAAATCCACTATGTGGGCCGGGCACTGCCTCCCCAGCGCCTCCTGTGAAGTGGTGCTGGGGTCTGGCCAGGCCTACAGGGGTTGAGGGTGGGGAGGAGGACCCTCGCTGGCCTCTGCCAGCCCTCACCCTTCTCTCCTGCCTCCTCCCAGGATCAGTGTGGGGTCGATGCCAGGCTCGGTCCTCCTGGCCCTGCTTCAGGGCTCTCTGCCTCCCCCCTACATGGTTTGCTCTTGCTCAGACACCTCTGAGTGGCCGCACCAGTCACAAGCACCTCCTGGATGACCCGAGTTCATACCATGTATGCTTTGTGTCCTTTCCACAGACAGGCAAACTGAGGCTCTGACAGGATCCATGATGTGGGGAAGAGGACCCTGGGGTTCAGATCCAGAACATACCTTTGACCTTGTGGGGGTGACCCCTGATACCAAAGACCCTGAGCAATGAGGCACTCACAAAGGGCTGGGGTCAGTGGCCTCAGTGAACAGTCAGCGTGAGGCTCAGCCTTCCTACCTGTGAAATGGCCAGTCCTTGGCAGGGCCGAATCAGCCACGGAGGGCCTTAGCTGGCTTGATGCCCATGGTCCACCTGCTCCCTGTCTCCCATGCTGCTTCTGGGACCTCCAGAGGGCTTTTCCCGGGCAGCTGAGAGGCTGGGTTCCACCTCAGACTCCTCACCTGGAAGACAAGCAAGGGGTCAACCAGATGACCCTCAGCCTTCCCCAACCCTTCCCCCTCCCACCGCTGCTGTGGTCCTGGGGAGCTCTTGCCTGGGATGCTCCTGACAGGAGCATCTCCCACTCCCCTCTAGGTGGAGGGTGAGCAGGTGAGGAGGGGGCTGGAGGGGGGTTCTCCCCCAAATTTCCCAGGAAGACATGCCACTGGGGGCCTGGCTTCCTACCTCCCGATGCACAGGGAGTTCAATAATAATAGAAATGTTGTGTTGTGTGTGTGTGTGTGTGTGTGCGCGTGTGTTAGGTAAGGAGGAGTTAGCTGTGGGTTCCTACGCAGCAGGGATTTATTATGGAGACAATTACACGGGAGCCAGTGGGGACTGCTGAGGGCCAGGGTGCTTGTTAGGGAGGTGGGTTAACCAGCAGTTACAGCTGTTAGCGCCAGAGGGGAAAAGAGGTGGGGGGAAGGATGGGGAAGCAGGGAGGGAGGTGGAGGAGGGAAGAATGGGGAAGGCAGGAGGGAGGTGAAGAAGGAAAGGATGGGGAGGAGTAGGAGGAAGCTGGAAAGGAGGAGAAAGTGAGGGAAGGGGAGGGAGGGGGAGGGGAGGGGAGGGGAGGGGCATCAAGACCCCCTCTTTCCTTCCTGGCAGAAGAAACTGAGCCCTTTCATGTGGGGTGTCTGGGCCAGGCTCTGCTCTCCCCACCCCACCCCTGGACTCCCCAAAAGTCAAGTTGGAGAGAGTTTGGAAGAGGGACAGCTGTGGTCTTTTCTGGAAGATCCCAGTTGACTCCTCCTTTCTCGGTTCCTTGACCGACTGATCAGATGTGGGGCCACCAAGGAGGATGCAGGAGCCCTACAAACTTGAGTCTCAGAGGCCAGGCTGCCTGTTTGCAGGTCCCAGAATAGGGGATGCCCCCAAAGTGCAGGCTGGACTGTCCCTCCAAGTCTCCTCGCCATTGCCCCCAAGTGCCACAGTTTAAGGGGGTCCTGGGTTCCCTGGGATTGTCTGAAGGACTGGGGTAAGGACCCTGCACCCCACAAATTCCACCAGGACTTCAGCACTGCAGACAAGACCCACTCTATCCCCAACTGGACACACTGATGTGCCCACAACAGCGCACACTGGGCACACACTGGAACTCTGGCCCAGGGTTGGCTCATAGGCTGGAGGCCTTGGGCAAGCCCCAGACCAGCCTCCTGCCTCAGTTTCCTCATCTGAAAAATGGGGATGTTAGCCTTGCTCCCTCAGAGTCTCACCTCCCCAGTGGGCAGCAGTCATTGTGGAGGATGGTCAGGCAGGTAGAACCAGGTTCTGCTGGGCACATGACTCCCCCAGAGTTGGGGCCCCCACCCCCACATCTGGGGAGGGAGGAAGGAGGCAGCAGATGACTGAAGGGAGGAGAAAATAGTTTTCTTCCAGCCGGGGTGGCCCCATGTGACTCATCTGCTGGGCTCAGGAACAAACAGCTCTTCCCCCCCACCCCCATCTCGCTGCCCTGGAGGGAGGGGAGCCATTCAACCTCCAATATATCCAGGAGGATGTGTCTTTGTGTAGACTGGGGCTGGAGGGATTGTTCTAAAGGCCACTGGGACCCCTGCTTGCTGGCCTTCAAACCCAGGACAGAAAGCCCAACCCCACTTAGCCTGGCCTTCAAGGCCCAATTTTGACATCCACTCCCTCCTGTCAGATCCCAGCTTATCTCTTCGACTTACTTAACAAATATTTCCTTGATGAAGGCCTGAGAGCTAACGCCAGCCTCCTGCCACTGCTCCATCCCCTTCTGCCCCAAATTATTATAAGAGGTCTTTTCATCCTTAGACTAACCTTACCTGACTCAAACTCCTGCACATCCTACAAAACCCAGCCTCGAGGTCCTCTCCTCCGGGAAGTCTGCTCCTTCCCCCTAGTCCTGACCTCAGGGGCCAGGGTGACTGTGTAGTCTTTGTCTCCCTTTCCAAAGTAGAGAAGCTAATCTGGAGGGTGGGGCTGCCAGAGGGATTTGTTAAATCAGGTGAATGCCAGTTCCCTTCCTCCATCCCTGACTGGTAGATTCTTCTCCGTGGGGCGTGTACCCGTCTCAGTATCTCAGTGTCCCTCTGAAGTCTCCCGAGTTCACTCAGCCCAAAGGGGTGCAGGCAAAGGACACAGACCTGGAGGGCAGAAAGGAGGAAGGGGGTGGACAGCCGTGGGGAATGGGGAGGAGCCCCCCTGCCTCCCTTCCCCCTTCCTGGCAGGGTGGAAAGGGCACGGGTGTGTTCAGATAAATGGCACATTAATGGGGCGCCAGGCGAGGGCGAGGCTCCCTTGCCGGATGCCGAGGGTTACCCACGGGGCGGGGCCTCGCACCCTCCCAGAGTGGGAGGGCCGGAGTCCTCCCTACCGGCTGGGGCCTCCTTCTCCGCTTCTGGAAAGCGGGCGCTCTCCCAGGCGGGTGCTCCCCACCCCCGCATCTGTCGTCCTGTCCTGGGCTCTGGGGACCCAGGGCAGGACCCTCCCGGGGGTCGAACCTGGCATGCTGGGGCTCTGCAGAGCCAGGGCCATGACTGGACTCCGGCCGAGGTGGCTCCCGAAGGCCCCCCCAGGGGGATACCCGGATACCCGAGCCTGGGGCTTCCTGGAACCCACCCACTGCGCCCCGCGCCACCAGCCGCTCGGAGATCCATCGGCTGGCTTTCTGCAAGGAAGAAAGCGTTGTGGGTTAAATATGTACATATTTACATCTTTAGTCGTTAAAGGAGAAACCCTTCCGGGAAGGGCCAGAGGGCGCCCAGGGCCGCCCAGGGACGTGGGGGCGGGGGGCGCTCGCTCCACTGTCAGGACCCGAGCTTGGCCGCAGGGGTGGCCCGGGCGCTCTGGAGCGGGCGCCGAATGCGGGTTTCGTTGCTACGGGGAAATCCGCGGCCTGAGGTGTCCGGGCCACGCGGTCAGCGGAGGCGGGTAGCGGGGCGCCCTCTCCACCATCCTCTGGAGGCAGCCGCCCGCGTCCTGCCTGGCTTGGCCTCAGTTTCCCCGACTGCAAACCGCAGAACAGGCTCCAAGTTTCCTCACTACCAGGATTTCCGGGGGATGTGATCGCGATGGAGAGGAGTGACTGGGAGTTCGGGTCTGACGGGCGTATTCGTGCCCTCAGTCCCTTCTGCCTGCGTCTCCAACTGGGTCTCTCCGTGTTTACTAGGCGGGCGTCCGAAGCTCCGGCCAGGAGCCCAGCTCCCGGACCTGCACTCGATCCCCGGCGCGCAGAGGGAGCGAAGGCAGGCGGAGGAGGCGGCAAGAACGCGCGTGCCGACCTCGGGAGACCTGGGAATCCCGAGTCCCTGAGGATCACTTTCCAGACCGGGCAGGCCGAGTAGCCCGAAGCTACACAATCCGGGCGCCCGCCTGTCAGTCGGGGCCTGGCTGCGACCACCCACCCAGAGTCGTAGAGGTGGGGGTGGAACACTCTCCGCTCTCTGCGCCCGGAACTCCTGGGCCCGCGGAGGCCGAGCTGCTGAGGCAGGCGGAGGAGGACGCAGGGCCCCAGGGAAGCCCCCGCCGGCCGCGGACTCCCAGTCCCGGTGCCCCAGTGCCCCGGTGCAAACAAGCGCGGTGTTTGCAGAGAGCGCGGCGGACGGCGTGGCCCGAGAGCGATGAGGATTCGATGGAGCCGCGCGGCGCGGCGGGGGCAACCGAGCCGGGGCGGGCTCGGGGATCGATCGGGCGCAGCTGTCGCCGACACGCCCACGGGAGCATCCACTCGGCGAGCCAGGGCGACCAGGCGTCCCGCGACCGTGGGCAGGAACCTTGGACCTTCTGTCCGCCAGCGGCGAAACCCCAACGTCGTGGCGCCCCAGAATCGGCGCTGAGAAGTCTTCACACCCAACCTTGGTTCGAGAGTGGGATCTTCGGGGCGCCGTGAGCCCAGAGTGGCCGGGACCCCCGGCCGGAGGGGAATAGTCTAGCACCCTCCCCGCACCCTCTCAATTTAAATAAAATCCTCAGACCCGGCCCGAACGAAGGCGCAGAGTCAGGCGGAGCACGCGGGGCCGAGCCAGGTGTGCGTAGCCGGAATTTGGGGGCGTCTGCGGGTTTGGGGGTCCGTACCGGGGGCTGACAAGGGTCTCTGGCTTGGGCAGGACTAGAGGGAGATGTGGATCGCCACTATTTATTTAAACCTCGCTCTAATAAAATGGAAGAAGGCACAGCGGTTGGTTTCATTTCCATGGGGGACAAATCCAATCACAGAATCAGCCACCAACAGTGGAGGGGCCTAGGGGAAGCCCAGAAAGGGAAAACTTTTGAGTGTAATACCCATCCACCCACATACTTTTAGCTGGCATCCGAAGCTAAAACTACAAGGAACTCAGCCTGTCCAAGAAGACAGGATATGGACAGTTCTGATTACAGCTGTGGTAGAAGTGGGCAGGAACCCTGGCATTGGAACCCCAGAAGAAGGCTGGGTTCCCCCAGAGTGGGGAGGAGATATGAGCCCCAGCTAACCCTCCCAGCTGCTGGATGGACCCTGCAAGCCCTCAGGTTAGCCAGATGTGAGGTTTGCTTCTCAGCTTCTCCCAGGCTGTGAACAGAGAAGCTGGGCATTGATCAAGGCAGCCCAGCCTGGGTTGAGACACCTCCAGGTGCAGACTTGGGTTCCAGGGGTCAAACTCCAATTTTCTTGGAGGGGATACTGAGGCCAGAGAGCCTCTGCCACATGGCCAAGGTCTGGGCAGGGTCTAGGATCAGGGGTCGCCCTGCCCCCATCCAGCCCACCCTCCCCCAACCCTCAATTTGCCTAATGACTGAATATCGATCAGGGCCCCAGCCACCGGGCCGGTCCGCGGCCAGTTCAATTCTATTTTACTAATTACTAAAAGGCTGCTGGTGGGGGAAGCCCATTCTGGGGTTCCAGGGGGCTCCCCACTCTCTCTCTGGAGGGTGGCAAATTTTTGCTCAGTCTCCCAGGAGGAACATAGTCTCTGCAGGTGCAGAATCTCCGCCTCTGGGTGTGTTGGAGTGTCCAGGCTGAGTGGGGGCTCCATGTACCTGGACGAAGCTGGTCCCCCCACCAGGAAGCCCCGGCCTAGAGGAGACATTTAGGGTGTCCCGAAGCAGTGGAGGGGAGGGGTCCCCTTCATCTCAAAGCGACTGGTTTGCCTCTTTCAAAATGGATGCTTTCCCTGTTAGAACAGCCACACAAGCTTGTTATGAAAGTGAAAATGATAATCAAGCTGGAGGAAATATACAAAGATGGAGGTAAAAGGCTGCATGCTCCCGAGCCCCACGGAGCACCCCTTAGTTGACTTTCCCTTCCAGAGAGACCCCACCCCCACAGCCGCCCCTCAACCCCCCCCTGCCCCTCAGCCTGATTTGAGCTTGCTGGGCCTGGGATGCAATCATTTTATGAAGGCTGATTGATTTTTAGATCCTACGATTATTTTTAATTATCTGTGATTGTTGGCAAGTGAGACAGTGGTGGGTGGGGTTGGCTGGAGCCGGGCAGAGCCAGAACCCACCTCCCAGACTTGGAATCTGTATGGGGAGAGGTTAGTCAGTTGCTCAGACCTGTCCCTCTCTGCTGCCTCTGTTTTCCTACCTGGAAGATGGGTGTCCCTGAAATTCTATGTAAATCCTGAATTGAAAATTCATTGGACCAGGACCTGGGGGCAGTGTTGGCACTTGGACAAAACCCTGAACAGCCACCACCGCCACTCTCCACCTTGGACCTGAGGTGGATGCTGAACAGAGGTACAACTTTCCCTCGGGGCTCAGCGAAGCAAGAGTGTGTGCCTGGTAAACAGTAAGTAGCTACTAAATGCTGAGTCCTAAGCACAAGGCACTGGGAGGCAGTGTTTTTTTTAGTGCCCTGTTTCACTTCAGGACATGGCTCAGGACATTCTACTGTCTGATCCCCACCCCTGCTGTGCAAGCTGGGGGTCGGATCATCTTGGTCCCTCAACCTCCTTGCACAGGGAGACAGCCTACCCCCTCCCCACTATGGTGGACAGCAAAGACATGCCCAGGCTCTCAGCAGGGGCAAGCAGGAAGGCACCCTCCCCTCCTCTCCACACCATCTCCAGTCAGGGAAAGGGAAACTGAGACACAGGAGCCACCGCACAGGTGCCAAGTCCAGTGGCAGTTCCCAGAGTCAAACCTCCAGTCCTGCTGAAGGTGGTGAGACAGCGACATGCCCAATGGTTTGCATGGAGGGGGAGCTCCCTGACATGGCCTTCACAGCCCTCCACCCACAGTTTAGAGTCCTGGCCCTCCCTGTTGAGGTGGGGGTTCCTGGGGGACTCCATCACAGACCTTACTAGCCCTACCCTTTTCCTCCCCCTTTGGGAAAAGGCAACGGTTATCCTCTGGGCAGGAAGAAGGGGTAGGGCTGGTTTTGGGAATCCCTCCTCACCCCACACTCTATTCTTCAGTTGGGACCTTTTGGGGTCTGACTTGGCCACTCTGGACTCCCCTTCCTGACCTGCATCTCATTCCCACAAAGGGATCACCATGCGGGGAGTGGGGGGGGGAGCGGGGAGGTCTCTGAGTGTGGAAGGCTCCCTCATTTACACCAGTCCCAGGGGTCCTTGGCCTCACCTGTCTCCAGGTGGTGAGGAAAAGGAGCACTTTCTCTCCTCTCACCCCAAAGATAAACCCCAGGGAGAGGGTGAAGTCTGACCAGGTGCTTCCTAGGAAGCAAAGAGGATGTGTATCAGGCCTGCCTGATCTGGAGGGGGACAGAGGTTCTTTCAGAGTCACCCCCAAGCTGCTCCCACTCTGGAGATGGAGGCAACTAGAAGGACCTGGAAATAGGAGGAGCCTTTGGCATCCCTGAGGCCGGGTGCTCCATTGTACAGCTGGGGAAACTGAGGGCCCAGTGTCTACACCTGGGAGCAGATCCAGACACTTGGAGACACAGGCTGGGAATCAGCCTGAGGATCTTCCTTTCAGCACCCACCCCCTAGAGAGAACTTTAGGGGCGCGATGTGACTCCCGACCTGTGCCAGGAGAGTGGGAGCTTTGCGAGCAGAGGGCCCACCTCCTAGGGGTCTGCGTGAGTAGGGGGCAACACCTGGATCACAGGCCCCCACTGAGTCACACTCCGGTGCACTCCCTATAGATGGACTCACAGGTGCCAGGGAGGAAAGTAACCTTCACGACCCTTGGGAGAGACAGAGAATCTGAGCCCCAGAGACGAGGTCCCCAGCCGCGCCTCGGTGCAGTCTGTCTTCGACCTCCGTCCATTGTCCCCAAGTACCACTGGTCCCCAGGGGGCACGGTGGAGGCAGTGGCAGGGTGTCTGACAGAAGCCCCGGAGTCAAGCCCACTCTGGTCAGCCTGGCGCTCCAGGGGGCCAGGGCGGGCGGAGAGCTAGGCGACGGGAGGCGGCGGCGAGGGGAGCCGATGGGCGGGAGCGCTGACGTCAGACCCGGGCCCGGGCGCCGGCGGCCGCTCCCCCGCCACATCCTGGTGGCCGCGCTCGCAGCCGGGCCGGGCCGTACGCCGCACAGCCAGGCAGCCTCGCGCGCAGCCACCGGGGAGCGGGCGGGGGCCATGCGGCGGCCTTGAGCGCGCCGGGCCGGCGCCGAAGAGCGCGCGCGGCGGCGGGCGGGCGGGCGAGCCGGCGAGGAGTCCGCGCGCGGCGGCTGAGCATGGAGCTGAGCCTGGAGAGCCTGGGGGGCCTGCACGGCGTGGCCCACGCGCAGGCGGGCGAGCTGCTAAGCCCGAGCCACGCGCGCTCGGCAGCGGCGCAACACCGCGGCCTGGTGGCGCCCGGGCGCCCCGGCCTAGTGGCCGGCATGGCGAGCCTGCTGGACGGCGGCGGCGGCGGCGGCGGCGGCGGGGGGCGCCGGGGGCGCGGGCGGCTCGAGCGGCGCGGGCGGTGGCGCTGACTTCCGCGGGGAGCTGGCGGGCCCGCTGCACCCGGCCATGGGCATGGCCTGCGAGGCGCCGGGCCTGGGCGGCACCTACACGACGCTCACGCCGCTGCAGCACACCTGCCCCCGCTCGCAGCCGTGGCGGACAAGTTCCACCAGCATGCGGCGGCTGCGGCCGTAGCCGGGGCACACAGCGGACACCCCCATTCGCACCCGCACCCGGCCGCCGCGCCTCCCCCCCCGCCGCCCCCGCCGCAGCGCCTGGCGGCCAGCGTGAGCGGAAGCTTCACCCTCATGCGCGACGAGCGCGCGGCGCTCGCCTCCGTGGGCCACCTCTATGGGCCCTACGGCAAGGAGCTGCCCGCCATGGGATCGCCGCTGTCGCCGCTGCCCAATGCGCTGCCGCCCGCGCTGCACGGCGCCCCGCAGCCCCCCCCGCCGCCGCCGCCGCCACCCCCGCCGCTGGCCGCCTATGGCGCGCCAGGCCACCTGGCCCCGGACAAGCTGCTGCCGCCCGCCGCCTTCGAGCCGCACGCCGCGCTGCTGGGTCGCGCGGAGGACGCGCTGGCCCGCGGGCTGTCCGGAGGAGGCGGCGGCAGCGGCGGCGGCGCTGGCGGCGGGAGCACCGCGGGGCTGCTGGCGCCGCTGGGCGGGCTGGCGGCGGCTGGAGCGCACGGGGTCTCACGCGGGCGGCGGCGGCCCGGCCGCGGGCGGCGGTGGCCCCGGGGCGGGGGCGCGGCGGCGGAGGAGATCAACACCAAGGAGGTGGCGCAGCGCATCACGGCGGAGCTGAAGCGCTACAGCATCCCGCAGGCCATCTTCGCGCAGCGCATCCTGTGCCGCTCTCAGGGGACGCTCTCCGACCTGCTGCGCAACCCCAAGCCCTGGAGCAAGCTCAAATCGGGCCGTGAGACCTTCCGCAGGATGTGGAAGTGGCTGCAGGAGCCCGAGTTCCAGCGCATGTCGGCGCTGCGCCTAGCAGGTAGGAGCTCAGCGCGCACCGCCCGACCCTAGGGGTCCTGCACCGGGGGGCTCCCTAGCACCGGGCAGTGCGTCGGCGGAGAGCCCCGGCCCCCTCCCCATTCGGTGGCCTGGCACTCCGCAGCCCGCTAGGGACCCCCTTGCAGGAGGTGAGAGCGCGATCTTCGCCCCTGCCGGTCTTTACCATCACCAAAAGGGGGAAAAGGACTGTGCCGCCGTCCCTCCCCTACGGGAATCTACACTCCCGCTCAGTCCCTCCAGGAACTAGGAGTGGGGTCCCTGGGTCCCTTCAGACTGCTGGAGGATCCGCAAGTTGCCAGCAGGGTCGCTCATTGTGTGTGATGTGTGTGTGTATGTGTGTGGCGGGGTGGGGGGTGTGATCCAGACGTGCCGCAGCTCTCAGCTCGGAGTGCCACCCTCCTCCCCCCGAACGGCCCCTGGCTGCGCCTCCCGCTCCGGGGGCAGAGTGTAGGAACCTTGCACCGAACACCGGCGCGTCAGCAGCCAGAGCCGGGCCCGCGCTCAGCCCCCGGCCCCAGCGAGCGCTTCTTTGTAGCTGGGCCTCCGCGATCGATAGCCCCCTCCCCCTCCGGCCGCTGGCAAAGGTCACTCGAGAACGGACGGGGGAGGGGCGGCCCGGGGGACCCGCGGCCCGGAGGCCTTCACACCCCAGCCGGACGGCCGCCCTCCCCGCGCGGTTGCTCCTGGCTCGAGTGCGCGCACCGAACCCGCCTCTTTTCCATTTTATGTTTCTCTCATTTCTACTCTCTCTGTCGGGGCAAACTGGTATCTATTTCTTTGCTCGATCCACGCTTTCCTCCCTGTCTCATTCTTCTGCCTCCTCTCTGTCCTGCTTCCTCTTTACCTCTCTCTGCCTCCTCATCTTACTCCCACTGATGCTCATTGACCCCCGTCTCCCTCCCAGCTGACCACAGCAGGGTTCACACCTGCCCCCAGCCAGCCGGCGCCAGGACCCCTTCTGCTGAGTGGGGGGGGGGGGGGTGCAGGAGAGCCCCCACTCTCACCGTGGTGGCCTGGCTTGGGTGGGGGGAGGTCTTTTCCTGGCCACTCCCAGGAGGGGCTGCAGCCGCCCCAGCCATGGGGACAATAGCGGCCCCAGGCACCTGATCGATCGTTTCTGTGCACAGGGGCGAGCGGGGCTGATGGAGCCGGCTAGGGCTCAACCAGCCGCCCCTGGAGCGGGGAGGATGGGAGGGATTTGGCTCTCTGCAGCCTTCTGCTGTGAAGACTGTGGTGCCAGTGGGGGATGGAGAGGGGTCCCTGTTATTTGCTCCCTCCCCCAGGCAACCTGGGGGCCCTGCACCTACATGTGTGCCTCAGTTTCCCCACTGCAGAGCGAGGTGATTGAGCCTCCGATAGGCTTCCTTCATCCTCCACGTTGGGGAATAAACCCTCCATTCATGTGGCAGGTGACCAAGTGCGTCGGGAGGTTGCCATGAAATGTTAGAAATGGCGTCAGAAACCTGGACGGTCTTGTTTGAGGACAGGATCCACTCTGTCCTGCCCCACCCCCCTCGTGACACATGCAGTGACACAGGTGTGTTCACAGGAGACACTCAAGCACACCAATGCACAGTCATGGTCTGCCATGTGTGCGTGATGCAGGTGACATTAGGGAGCAGGCCAAAGGCAGAGTTCTGACACCACAGATACTAAGCGGCCCTTGTCGAATGGGGTCACTGGTGAGGTCTGACTTACCGCCACTCTGGCCACCTTTGGCCTCCCCAGAGCATGTATTTCGGAGACATTGTGTCTGACACAATGTGTTCCCAAAGGACACACACCAGTTTCCTTTTTTTTTTTATTCCACTGTCACATCATGTAAGAAATAGAACCCATTTGTGGCATTTGAATGGCACATTTCAGGGCCATCGAAGAGATTGATCAGGGCGTCTTAGAACGACAAACCTCAGGGGAGAAGTCCCCGTGGGGATGCTGCTGTGGGAGAGCAGCGCCAACCGGCAGGGGCGGGGCGGGGCGGGGGGGGAGCGGTCGGACTAAGGCCGCGCTCGCATCTCGGCCGGGCCTCCCTGACTTCTGTGGCGGTAGAGAGCCTCCTTGCCTCTTTGAGCCTCGGTTTCCCCATTTGGAGTGGGACTCAAAATAGCGACCGTCTGGGGGCCCCTAGAGAAAATACAGGAGATGAGGGCAGGGCCTGGCACATGCACAGGTCCAGGGGACACTGAACCGCGACACCTGGCCTGTTTCCGTTGTTTCCCCAGGCCCCTGCCCACTCTGTGACCCTGCCGCCCGCCCGGTCCGCGCACCGGGCCCTGGGCACCTGCTGCACCTTGGGCGCGCTCAGGACCGCGTCCAGAGCGCGGGGCTTGGCTTAGAATGTTAGAGGTGGCTGGGCCGTGGGGTAATTAGGAGCCGACCGGCCGAGAGGCCTTTAGTTCCGGTCGCTGCGCAAATGAAAAGCGGTTAAGTGGCGGCAAATCGCAGCGGTTAGGGGGAGGCAGCCTGGCTCATCCCTCCCCCACGCGCCGCCCCTCACTCGACAGCCTGAGGCGTCTCCAGGCCGCCGACCCGCACAATCCGACCCCGGCAGGCCGCACTCACCGCCCTTCCTCCTTCCCAGTCCCCATTTTGAGCCCAGCGAAAGCCGCCCGCCATCCCCGGACCGACCGGATGCTCCGCGCCCCAGTCCCGCCCCCCGCGCGCTTGCGGGCCCCTGTCTCCCGCCTCGCTTCTTGGCCCAGCTGCTGCGGGCATCCCGTCGGGGTGTCCTCCCCACCGCCCTGGACCGGGAGGCGGTAAGGACGGAGAAAGCCACACTCAGAGACAGGCAGAAAGACACAAAGATAGGTAGGGAGAGACAGAGAGTGGCAAAAACAAAATGAGAAAGACAAAAAGAGACAAAAAGGCAGAAAAGGAGACTGGAAACGGGAGGTGAGGGCCCCCAACGGCCGCTCCTCAGCTGGGGTCACTCGTCTGGAACCTGGCGGCTCCCAGCTCCTCCACCTCTCTCGTTCCCCAGGAATGAGGGACTGTTTAAGCCAGTTCAGATAATGAACCCACTTTACAGACCACTGAGCCAGGGCTGAAAGGGACGCACTTGCCGAAGCTGCACAAGCGGGGAGACGTGGAGCCGGCGGTCCTCTGGGGTTGAAGACTGAAGGGGGATTTCTTTCTTTCTCTGAAGCACTCAAGAAATCTGGCCAGGTAGACCTCAGGGTCCCCCACTCCGTTGCTGCCAGACCTGTCTGTTCTTTGTGACTCAGTTTACCCATCTGTAAAATGTGTTCATTGTGGGAGACAGGCCCTGGGTCTGAATTCTGAGATTCTGGGGACGGCCCATCCTGCAAGGCCCCAACCCCACTGCCCTGGTGGGGTCTCACCCTGCTCCACCCGCAGGGTCCTTAGAGCCCCGCAGCTTCCCAGCCGCCACCTCTGCGAAGCCCTCCCTTCGAAGACTCGGTCTCAAACGGTAATTACGGGAGAGGGGCTGGGGGAGGGGCTGACGGACTCCTCTGCGGGGGCGGGGTGGTCGATGAATTCGAATTACCGGCTCTAATTCATCACCGCCGCCTGGTCGATAACTTCGGCCGTCTTCAAATATTGTTTAAATTGCAACTCCGGAGGAAAAGTATTTTTTGTAACTGATCAGAAAATATATATAAAATATCATATGGTGGCGATTGAAGGAAGGGTCCCCTCCTCCTGGCTCACTAGTGAGCCCTGAACCCAGAATCCCTGAAAGATGAGGGAGACCGCTGGTGAGGGAAACTGAGGCAGGTAGGGAGCCATTTTTGGAGCTGAAGCGGGTGGGCACAGTGACGGCAGTGACCAGCAGCTGGGAGTCTGGGGGGGATGGTAATGGAAGGGGAAAAGACACACCAACTGCCCCTCCCCCCAGACTAGGACAGGCCTGTCCCCCACCCATTCTGTATCCACCATCAGGTGTTGAAAGGCTGGCAGGCAGGTGTGGTGGGGACTTTCCTAGGCTGAAGAGACTCAACTCGGAGACTCTACTCTGGGAGGACCACTACCCATCCCCTATAAATGCTCTGCCCTCTCCCCCCAAAGACCAATGTACCTTCTGTAAAACTTGATCTTGAACCAACCACAAGGGCCCACACCCCTCACAGACCCTTTAGGAAAGCCATCCTAGCTGAAAACTTGGGAGAACTAGCCTCACCTTGGTTTTATCACTAGCTCATCCTGAGCAAGGGTCTGAGTCTCAGTTTCCTCATCTGAGAAATGGATAGAATCAAGTGCCACCTCCAAGGTGCTTGTTGAGGTTTTTCTTATCAACCTGTTCCCCACCACCACCACCAGAACCCCTGAGGACACATTCACAGAACCTGCACCCTGAGGCTACATTGCTTACTCACCCTCACCTGCTCACACCCACATCTCCTGGTGTGTAGGGAAGACCCGGGTTGCTTCCGGCAGCCTGTGCTTCGTGGAGCCCACAGAGAGTGGGCAGAGGAGCTGGAAGGAGGTCTGGGGCCCAGAGGGGACACTGCAGACCCCCCCCTCGAGAAACAGGGAGTAGGGGGAGATTGTCTGGGGCTGTGGGTAGCAGAGCCTTGTGGGTCTGGGTACGATGCCCAGGGGCCCCCACACCAGCCCGCCTTCTAAAACACAAGCCCCAAGTGTGGTGGTGCCAGCTCCCTGCCCAGGTTCCGTGATTCTGGCTGTCAGATGGGGAGGGGGCTGTCTGGGGTGCCTAGAGCCACCCCCCCCCCAGGAATGAGGGACTGTTTAAGCCAGTTCAGATAATGAGCCCACTTTACAGACCACCGAGCCAGGGCTGAAAGGGATACACTTGCTGAAGCTGCACAAGCAGGGAGATGTGGAGCGGGCAGTAAGTGGGGCTTGAGAAGCTCAGGCTCCTATCCCACTCAGGGCCCGGCAGAGACAAAGGCTGGGAGGGGAGCTCAGTGGACTGAGGCCAGGACTAGGAGGAAGGCTCTCCAGGTTACATCCAGGTCCAGCTTACAAACACTTGAGTGACGCTTGGGCCAGGAGGAAAGGCCTGCACTTTCCTCCTGACGCAGAGTTGGATTCCTGTGGGCTCCTGTGCCCAAGGGAGCTCCCCAGGGACCACCAGCGACCCTCGGCGGGGTTGTAGGGAGTGGAGGGGGGTTGGAGGTAGAGTCCCAGTGTCCTCCTACTGAACACAGAGAGCCACCTGCTTCTGCTCCTCCTGGCTGCCGGCCCTCAGGGGGAATTTGGGGCACTGAATGTCCAGCCTCCCTGGACCCCAGGTCGGAGAACTCCTTCCTGCCTGAGAGACTGGACAGTCACCCCCGCATCACAGAGAAGCACACAGAGGTCCTGGAGCTGGGCTTTGGCTTCTTTATTCTGAAGTCTCCTTAGCTGAAAATCCTAGAGCTCACCAAGACGTGGCCATTTTCCCTAGCCTCCCCCGACCCCCCCGCCCCCTATCAATCATCACCACTCTAGTAGGAGCAACCCACCTCTGGCCACCTCCTCCTCCAGGCTGGTCTCCAGGCTCCACCCCCTCCCCTGGAGTCCTCTCTGCAGCTGGAGGAGGCTCACCATTCCTCTTCTTAATACCATGCCTGGTCGCTCCCCAGAGCCCAGAAATGGAGGCAACTTTCTGTTCTGCCTCAGTGTGGGTGGAAACACCAAGGACAAAGACTGGGAGGCGGGAAGCCAGAGCTGCTGTAAGGATGGAGGCCGGGCCCCTACGGCTGGAGTCTTTGTGTGTAGCAGCGAGCTCGGCTGAACCAGGGCAGCTCAGGCTGGTTTGAATCAAGTTTTTAATTAAATACGGCCCTTGATCAATAAGGCTGTGCTCCTAGGGGAGGGGAAAAGCTGGTCTGAAGCCAGGACCAGCCTGGGAGACCCATCTGACCTTGGGGTGTCCTGGGGCACCTGCGGCCTCAGTTTCCCCTCGGCCAAGTAGGTGTGGATGTGAGTGGGGCCAGTATGCGGATGGGGCCAGGATGTGGGTGGGGTTAGGATGAGGTTGGGACAGGGTCCCTCCTGCCGCTGTTGTCTTGCCCTATGGACTGATGTGGGAGTGGGCGAGGGGCTTAGACCTCAAGAGTCACACGCACAAAGCCACAGATTGGCAGAAGGAAACGGACCGGTAGGGCATCCATGACTGACGCGGGCCGCTGGAGAGAAAGGACGGAAATGTAGATGTGCCTGGGACGCAGTGTAGACGCGCATGGGGAACTCAGGCGGAGATGCAAAGGAACGGGGGTGTGAGGGTAGGTCCTCACGGGACACAAGTAGGCGCCCACGTCCACGCTAGGTCTCCGGCTCAAGTCGGGTCTGGCGATCAGAGGCAGCACCGGGCGCTGAAGGTGTGGGGAAGAACCCACTTCCCTCTCCTGAAACAGCTGCGAGCGGCCAGGAATTATTCGTGGACCCCTAGCTGGGCCGCCTGACCACTTCTCCTCCACACCCGCTTCCAGGCAGTTGCTGTCCGACCCTACTCCCTAGTGCTGGGGGGTTGGGAGAGGGTCGCGTCCACGAGCCGTGACGGGGTGGGCAATTGGGGGCCTGGTGCGGATACAGTAGGGTTCATGCTTCTCTACGAAGCCGAGCGCATCCGTGCGCGCCCTGGGGAGGATGTCAGTGCCTTGGTTCCCACTGCCCCAGGCCGCCGCCGCCCCGCAGTGCCGGCCAAGCCGCCGAGTGCAAAACCCGGGCCGCCGCGTTCCGCCGTTCTATCCGCGGCGGACGTGGGATCTCCCAAACCCGAAAGGATCTAGCGTGCACCTGCCTTACACAGCTCGGCGGGAGGTGGACGTGCGCGGCCCAGTGTAAGGAGACCGGAACACTGGCACTGCACACCCGCGGCGTCCCAGCAGGGTCACCGGCGGCGCTAGCATCCCACCACTTGGGGGGAAATCACATCTCACCCAGGGGTAGCTGTATCTGGGTTCGCCTCCCTTCCGGCCCAAACCAGGGTGGCGTCGGACTTGACGTGCTCGGCTGTGCGCTCGCTCGGAATTTCGGGTCGCTGCGCCTGGAACGCAATCGGTTCAGCGCGGGGGGACACGGGGCGCTCCCAGAGAGGGAGGCACGGGCCGATGGCAGCTCGGGCCCGTGACCGTGGACAAGGCGTGTCCACGGGCCCTGAGCACTTCCGTTTCCCCAACTGGAGACTAGAATCCGCAGCCCGCTGGAGCACAAAGCGGATAAAGAAAAAAGCTCCTGTATGCTGGGGAACCTCGACAAAGACCCTGCTCGCTCCCTCCGCCTGCCTTCTGCCTCCCCAGCCTGTTCTTTTAAAAAAAAATGCTGTACTTTTTTTTTTCAAACAGCGGACACATTCGCCAAGTTCCAAATTGAAGGCCAAAAAGTCTTCCTTTCTATAAATCCCAGTTTCTATTTCTCCTTCCAAAGAGAGGTGACACACTTAATCCAGCACCCCTAATGCACGTTCTTTTTCCTCTTTTTAAAAAATACCACCGAAAGACCACCCACCGCCACTCCCCCGTAGTTCTCCTGTGCTTTTGCTTCCCGACACGGAACATCCACATCAGGAAAGAGAGCTCCTCGGGAGGCCCTTTTGCCAGCTGCGTAATATTCTCTTTGGCCGTTCCCTCCTTTCTTCAACCACCTACCCGCCAGGTGGGACTCCGCCCCCCCATCCATGAGAACCTCTTACTGGGGCCCGCAGGGAAGCAGGGTGTGGATAAAGAGGATGGAGGTATGAATGTGCTCAGCTCCCCTCCTAGTGGCTCATTGTGTGACCTTGGGCAAGTCACTCACTGTCTCTGGCCAGGGGAGGCCAGAGGGGGATGCTCAAGGCAGACAGCCCAGTGGGGACAAGCCACCAGGTGGGTGTATCAATGTGCCCCACATCTGGGGCTGGGCAGCTGGTGGCCGGGGAGTGATGTGTCGTCAAGGAAACCAGTCATCATCCCAGCCGGGGACCTGGCTCCGTATTGAATTGTCTGCTCCAAAAAGCTGAGCTGAGCTCAGAAGTTGGCCAGAGGGAGGGGACAGCGAATCCAGCTCCTGCTCCCACACCCCAACCTGTGCCCAGGTGGATGGACACTGGGGGGTACAGGCTTACGGGGCCAAGGGGGCAGGGGGCAGACAAGAGCAACTCTTTGGGGACCTTGAACACAGCACAGAGTGCGACACAGAGGGACTGAGACAACGCTCCTGGGTCGCTGATTTTGGGGGCCACCGTCTGGCTGTTATCCTCTCCTGTCAAACCCAGTTTTCTTGGGGGGTGTCACCCTCCTAGTGCGACCCTGGGTCCTGCCTCGTCTCCCTGGGCTTCACTACGCCTCTCCCCCGTTGTCCCCAGATGCCAAGCTCGGCCTCCTATTTCACCCTCCATGCCCAGATCTGTTCCCACCCAGCCAGCCTCAGGTCTTCCCCTACAAATAGCCCACCCACACCCGCCTCCATCCCCGCTGCACATCGGGGCAGCCATGGGTCTCCCTGTATCTCTGATTGTTCGGCTGGCATGTCATCACATCAGATTGCGGTTCAGTCAGGCAGGGGCTGCATCCATCTTACTCGCTGCTTTCCCCAGCAAAGCTACCCAAACAGGACACACAGTAGGTGCTTGATAAGTGTGTGGAGAAAGAGCTAGTGAAGGGAGGAGTGATGGCTGCAGGCCCACCTTGGCCTGCATTTGGACTGCTGTATGGTGGGACCCCCACCTCCATGGACAGATGGGGACATCAGGACCAGGGTCGTAAACCACAGAGTGTATGCAAAGGGCCACTCGGCCCCTGGAGCCTGCTGACCTGGAAGGACAGGGTGGCGGTGGCGGGGGGAAGCTAGCAGTCCCAGGACAAGAGCAGACAAGAGCTGCTCTAGGGTCTTGGTGGCCCATCCTGCATTCTGTACACTCAGCCCCCGTGGGCTCAGTGCCACCCACACTGGCTGTCACACCCAGAAGTCACATTATGCCCTTGACTCTTCACACAGCACCCTCCATCTGACGTCCATGCTGTGCCTCCTACACCCCCCAGGCCAGCTGCAAGCCAAGGTCATGCTGAGGTCTGCTGGCCCCAGGTCTTCCCCCACTCCCCACTGCCCACTGCCCAGCCACGTCCTCTGAGCCTTCCCTCACTGTCCCTCCCATCCACCTGTCACACCCATGGCTCTGCCTACCATCATAGGTCACTTGCTGTCACTCACACTTGTGGTCTGCTCTGCATGGACATCCCCCAGTGCAGCAAAGCATACTGCACACACCACCTCCCCCTCACGCCTCTATCCACCTGGCCAGGCCCTGTGCAGCCTAAAACAGGCACACCCAACAGACAGGGACAGACAGCCCGTGTGGTCAGCCGGCTGGGCCAGGGATGGCCCCAGACAGGCATAGCGGGGTCACTCATCCTCCAGGTCACCCTGGTGGACCACAGCAGGCCTCTGGAGGAGGAGATGGAAGGAGGAGGGAGAGGATGAGGAAGATGCTGAGGAACCTGACTGGGAGGGGGAGACTGCCCGGAGGAGAGATAGAAAGGGAGGAGAGAAGGAGAGGGGGTGTCTGGGGAGAAGGAGGGGGAAGATGGCAGGTGTGGGTCAGACGGGAGCTAACAGGTGCAACCCCAGCTTCCCCCAATGGGGGCCTGGTTCTCACCACCCACTGAGTGGGTGACTGAATCCAGGGCCCCAGTTTCTCCCTGGCTGACTGCGGACAGGGCACTCCTGGGGTCTCACTGCCTTACCTGGCCCTCCAGGGCAGTGGCCACCAGGTCTCCCTGTGCAGGGTCTTCCAGTTTGGGCTAGTCCCTCACCACCCACAGTGGGGAGAGGCATCAGTCAGTGGACAGACACAGCTGGCCCACAGCCTCCTGTGGATCCACTCTGCGCTGGACATCAGAGGGCTCCTAGGGGAGGGAACTGGGGCTCTGCTGAGGGTGAGGGGAAGAGTTTCCTGGGGCAAGGGCCACTGAGCCTGGGCCTTGAGGGATGTGTAGGAGTTCTTTGGCTGAAGCAGCTCTACTCCAAACCTTGGCCTCTCCATCCCTCCCCTCTCCAGGAACATTCCTGGGAAGGTGCTGAGAGGCTTGAGGCATGTCCTGAGGCAGGGAGGCGCTTCACAGCTGCACTGCAAGTGAGGGCTGGACCCTAGCCCCTCCCTGCACATCGAGATGGGAGCTGAGAGCCTCAGCTCAGTGCCATCCCCCTATTCAGGACTTTACCGGCTAAACCCGTTCACAGAGCCTGGCAGGGCTCATGACTAAGACCATTTTCCATGTAAGGAAACAGGCTCAGAGGTGGGCACCCCGCAGTAACCCACAGGGTGGCCGGTCTGACTGCCCCCTTGGGCCCTTGGAGGTGAGCAACTTCCTAGAACGGCAGGAGGCAGGAGGGACAGAGGTGCTGTGGGAGCAAGCCTCAGAGGGTCTGAAATGAAGGGGAACTTGAGGGTGACCCCCACTCTCCTCCCTTTGCCATCGCTGCCAGGGTGCGGCCCAGCCTGGCTGACCTTGCTTGCCAGAGCCCCGCCCTATGCTGGGGCGGAGACCACAGCCTCCTGCCGGTCACAGCAGGGAAACTCGGCCCTACCGGCAGAAAAGCCCACCCTTAGCCCTTGAGGGGGGCCCTAGGAGCAGGCTAATTTGGAAGGGGGCCTCTTTTGCATCCCCTTGGATCTCCTCCTGGACTCCCAGGAGCCAGCCCCAGACCCTCCTCATCCCTGGACTCCAAAATGACTGACAGCAACGAGGTGGGGACCCTGGATGCTCTAAGATCATAGAATCTGGCTTCGAGTATCAGATTCTCCGTCCCTGAGGTCATGGAGGGCGGACAGGAGAGAAAGTTGGAGCCAGAACCCTCATTCCCTGAGAGAATGGTAAATACTGTCAAGGGAAAAGGAAGAAAAAAGCTGAGCAGGGAGAGAGTTTGCAAAATTAAATTGGAGAGGGGGGTCAGGATGGACCTCACAGATGAGATGAGAGCTTTGAGTGAAGACTAGAAGAGACGAGGGAGCCATGAAGAAATGTGGGGAAGAGCAATGCAGGCAGCCAGTTGCAAAGGCCTGAGGCTGGACTGTTCCAGGGTGAAACCAGTGTGCCTGCCAAGCTGTGAGCTGAGTCGGGGCAGCAGGAGGACATGAGAACAGAGAGACAGTGGGGGTAAGGGGCCGAATGAGATGAGGAGGGGGTGGGTAGCTGATGGCACACTGAAAAATGTTTGAAGGAGGCAGAGGGTCCCAGTTTTGCAGTTGAGAAAACTGACTCACCCAGGGTCCCAGAGAGACAACCTCGCCAAAATTCCACAAGCCAGGCCAGCTGGCTCCTCCTGTGCTGTCATGGCAACCATGGTTAGTGGTGTGGGCCTGAGTCTGGAGCCCCTCCCAGTCTCCCCACCACAAGCTGGGAAGCCCT
This sequence comes from Okapia johnstoni, assembly GCA_024291935.2. Lineage (NCBI taxonomy): Eukaryota > Metazoa > Chordata > Mammalia > Artiodactyla > Giraffidae > Okapia > Okapia johnstoni. The sequence goes on from CM044316.1 coordinate 36,920,107, forward strand.
GGTAAGGGGACTGGGCTATGTACTCCCTGTGCTACAAAGCCTCCTCCACCATCCCCTCCACCATCACCTGATCCCCCTGCAGCTCTTCCACCTCCATTTCTTCCTCCCCCACCAGAGTCACTTATACCTCATCATGCCCTCCATCACCTCTGCTTCTGTCACCTCCACCATCACCTTGTAGTCATATACAAGGTGAGCCCTATGATGGGGTTTGATAGTACAAGTGAGGATATTGGAGGAGATAGTTTTGGAGGTGATAAAATGGATGGTGTTAGGAGTGCAGGTGGAGGAAGTGATGAGAGCAGAGATGGTGTTGATGGGGTGATAGAGGTAGACTGTGGATGGAGGTGGTGGTGGTATAGGTGGCGGTAATGGTGGAGGAGGAGGTGCTGCTGGTAGAATTACTGGTGGAGGAAGAGGTGATGCTGGTAGAATTGGTGAAGGTGGAAGTAATGGAGGTGATAATGGTAGGTGGACACCATGGTGGTGGAGACGAGGTGAGGGCAAAAGAGGCAGCGGAGGTGGAAGCGATGCAGGTGGAGGAGATGGTGATGGTGGAGGTGACAGAAGCAGAGGTGATGGAGGGCATGATGAGGTATAAGTGACTCTGGTGGGGGAGGAAGAAATGGAGGTGGAAGAGCTGCAGGGGGATCAGGTGATGGTGGAGGGGATGGTGGAGGAGGCTTTGTAGGCACACCACAGTGTTGGTCCCCAGGGGGAGATCATTGTGGGAGAGGTGGCCCTAGAAGTGGCAGGGCAGTGTCTGGGGGCCGTGGGTGGGTAGGCCCCAGGCTGCTCCACCCAGCGGTCCCTCTTCCCCAGGGCTGCTTCCTGGTCAGTCCTCTCACAGCCTCTGTTTTCACTTCTGTGAAAGGGGCCCATTCCCTGCCCTCTCCTCCTGGGGCTGCCTCCAGGGACAGCAGCGGTTTGGGGGTTGGACCGGGGTGATCCTGAGTGCTGGAAGGGATACTGGTAGGCGGAGGAGGCTGCTCTGGGCCTCCTCCCCCACCCACACTGACACCCCCGCGGGGCCAGGGGCCTCCAGGCCGGCGCCGCTGGGGGCTGTGGGGGATGAAGCGGTGACAAAAGCTGCTCGCGGTAAACAGCTCCGACTGGAGCCCGGATCGATCTGGGCTGTGAGGAGCTGTAATTAGATTGAACGCCCGGGAAGAGGGGGAGAGCTGAGACTCTTTTTGCTGTGATCGACAAAACGCGAAGTTTTTTCACGACTCTGCTGTGGCTGGCCCCTCCCCCAGCCTCCGCCTCTGAGGCCCCCCACTCGGCTCTGGATTGGAGAAGAGGGAGGTGGATGAGGAAGAGGCGACCCACATCTTACCTCCCTCCCATCTGCCAGTCAACCCTGGCTCCTGTCCTGTCCCTGCCAGGACTTGCTGGGCGACTTTGGGCAAGTGGCTTACCTTCTGTGAGTAAGAAAGAATATCCTTGCCTTATGGAATTATCTTTTTTTTTTAATTTTAGTTGGGGGCTAATACTTTACAATATTGTGATAGTTTTTGCCATACATTGACATGAATCAGCCATGGGTCCACACGTGCCCCCCAACCTGACCCCCACCCCCACCCCACTCCCCATCCCATCCCTCTGAGCCATCCCAATTATCTTAAGGATGAAAAAAAAACAGCACATGGAAGGCTCTGGACGTGTAAAGCTCTTGCAGGCTTTCTGAAAAGTGTTTGTATCTCTGTCCTTCCTATAAACGCATGTTGAATTTGTGAGTACAATTCTGAGTGAGTGAATGAAAGCATGAGTGAATGAATGAATTGAAGGTCAAAACAGGTGGCAAGAATGTAAAGGCCTGGGCTGAGTTTTGACTCTTCCCTGGTGTTGCTGCCTGAGATCCAGCTTGTCCTTAAAAGAATGAGGATGTGGCCTCCTCTTGTGAGCTTAACAAGCTGGCCAGTTCCAAGGAGATGAGATGTCAAGGTGGTTCCTGGTGCTTCCTTTCCGTGTTTCTTTCTTTTAAAATTAATGCTTATTTTTAATTGAAGGATAATTGCTTTACAATATTGCATTGGTTTCTGCCATACATCAACATGAATCAGCCATAAGTATACATATGCCCCCTTCCTCCTGAACCTCTCTCCCATCAAAGTTTCTTTATGCAGATAAAACATGAACAAATGTTCCCTCTCCCCATTTTGTATACAAAACGCTGGGCACAACCAAACCCATGGACAGAGGAGCCTGTCGGGCTACAGTCCATGGGGTTATAAAGAGTTGGACATGACTGAGCACGCACACACACACACACACACACACACACACACACACACACATTATTCTAATCATATTGATATAATTTGTTTGGGCTTCCCTTTCTCTAGTTTTGGATGGCCTCTTGCTCAGATGACAAATCTGTACATTCATCCTCACACTTTGTTATCATCTTTCCCTCATTTTCCATCCCTGCATCCACTTGTATTTCCAGGGATATTTGCTTTATGTTCCAATTCTTCTTCTTCTTCTTCTTCTTCTTCTTCTTCTTCTTCTTCTTCTTCTTCTTCTTCTTCTTCTTCTTCTTCTTTTTTAACTTTTTGGCCATGCCACATGGCTTGTGGAATCTTAGTTCCCCAACCAGGGAGTGAACCCGGGCCCTTGGCAGTGAAAGCAGAGTCCTAACCACTGGACTGCCAGGGAAGTTCCAATGTCCCAATTCTTACATTGACTTTGTTCCTGCTATAATATACTTAAATTCTAAGAGCATTGTCTGTCCCTTTCATGGTCCTTTCTATTGAACAGCATCCGGTTCTTGTTTCATGGATACAGTATTCTTCTCTTACCCCTCCCAGAATCTGACTTCTAATTGCACCTGTCTTGTCTGTTTCTTCTGAGAGCATCAGCCCCCAGTCCTCCTCCCATTTTTCTCACTTTCTCTCTCTCCTTAATTAGAGGCTTTTTCTGAAAAGTCCAGTAACCTCTGCCTGCCACTCTTATTAAATTATGAAACCTGAAACAGCCAGTTAGAAGCACTGTGTGTTCCAGGTCAGAAGAAGCCAGAGAAGGAAGTGGTGCATCAGTTCAAACAGAGGGGAGGACTGCAGAGGGGTGTGTGTGTGAGAGGGGGAGCTGTCATCACTGAGAAATGAGCCACAGCACAGGGGACATTCATTTATTTTTTACGGACGTGTGTGGACATTGATCTAGCATGTCATCTGGTTCAGAGTGTTCTGGAACCAAAAAAAACCAGCTTGGTATGTGGTCCCAGCAGGCCACCAGGGCTGGCAGTGGAGATCTGCTAGTACAGCCTGTGCCACCAGCCACTCTGGGGGTGACAGAGTCGCTGGGGCAAGCGGTTTGTGGGAAGGCAGGATGGGGTGGATGTCTACCACCCAGTGTCCCTGACTGGCATGTGGACAAGGAATTTAGACCCTGATGGAGTTTGCACTGATGTCGCCAGTCCCCAGGTAGAGGTAGCCAGCTCTGGCTGGTGAAGATCATGTTTTCCACCCACTGGCCCCACAGCATTGAGGGGAGGGGCCCGCTTTGGAGCTGGTGCAAGGGGGAGCACAACCATAGGATCCACCCTAGCTCCACCACTCTGAGATGCTGCCACTTCCCCTTTGTAAGCTTCCACCCACCACAGGGGGCTTCCCAGGGGGCTCAGTGGTAAAGAATCTGCCTGCAATGCAGGAGATACAGGCAAACATGAGTTCGATCCCTGGGTCGGAAAGATCCCCTGGAGAAGGAAATGGGAACCCACTCCAGTATTCTTGTCTGGAGAATCCCATGGACAGAGGGGCCTGGAGGGCTACAGTCCATAGTGTTGAGAACAGTTGGACATGACTGAAGGGACTTAGCACACAAGCAATGACCATAGGGCGGCCTCCTATGCCTTCCCCATCATCTGGGCCAGGTGGCTCTGGCAGAGGGAGGGTTGGTCTTGCAATTCCCCGCCCCTCCAGAAGTTCCCCGGGGGACCTGAGGGATGCCAAGCCTTGGTCTCAGGCTGCTGGTGGAGGGAGGCCAGAGTAGGGGGCTCAGAGATCAGAATCAGACCAAGTAGATGCCCATATTAGCTGGATTCTGGATCCCTAAGCTGATCAGGCCTCAGGTCACCAGGGAAGGAGGCATGGATTGTCACCCGTTTTCTGAGAACCTAGTTGCCCCATCCTTCCAGGGGGATGTTCCTGGGGTTTGTGATCCCACCCCCTGCAAACAGGTATTAATTAACCAGTTCTTTCACTCAGGTCTACACTGAGCCAAATAACTCACATGTAGAGTTTCCGGGTCATTCCCCCCAACATCCCCCAGGTGTGGGCTGCAGGAGGGAGGGCAGAAAGCCACCATTAGTTGTACTCTTGAGGTCAGGATTCTTGGGAGGTGAGGGGCAGTTTGGGAACATGAGACTAGGAGGCGGTCAGAATGCAGAAAGGGTATGGGAGGGCGTGACGACCCGTGCCTGTGAAAGTGTGCTCACACTATGTCCCCTTCTTTGTCTCCCCTACCCCCCATCTGCCTCCTTTGTCTCTGTTCCCCGCCCACGACTGTCTGCCCCCCTCTCCTTCCATTACTGGTGGTCTCTATCGACCTACCGCCTTCTTGGTGCCTCCTGCTCTCTTTCTGTGTCTCCTTTTTTTTTTGGCCCTGTCCCCGTGTCGTCTCTCCATCTTTCACGTTTCCCGCATTTCTGTGTTTCCTTATGTCTCTGTGCTCCGGGACACGTGGCCTGTCTTCTCCCGTCCGGCCGCGCGGTGGCGCCGCGTCTCTCTCGCCCGCCCGCCCGCTCTCGCCCGTAGCCTGCAAGCGGAAGGAGCAAGAGCAGCAGAAAGAGCGCGCGCTGCAGCCCAAAAAGCAGCGCCTGGTGTTCACCGACCTGCAGCGGCGCACGCTCATCGCCATCTTCAAGGAGAACAAGCGGCCGTCTAAGGAGATGCAGGTCACCATCTCGCAGCAGCTCGGCCTGGAGCTCAACACCGTCAGCAATTTCTTCATGAACGCGCGGCGCCGCTGCATGAACCGCTGGGCCGAGGAGCCCGGAGCTGCTCCCGGGGGCCCCGCCGGCGCTGCCGCCACCTTCTCCAAGGCCTGAGGCTCCCCGGCTGCGCGCCCTCCCAGCCTCCACGGCCCGGGCGCTGCCCCCCAAACCCACGTCCCCCACCCCCGCTCCCACCCTGCCGGCCCGGAGACCCGCCCCAGGGTGCACCTGGAGGGGCTGCAGTCCGGGCCCCCACACCCAGGGAAGGGACGCAGCACACCCCCAGCCCAAGTGCACAAAAAGGGTACCCCCTCCCTCCGTCCCCATCCCCTTCAGGCCAAAGGAAGCCCTCCACCCCCCGAGAGGGAAAGGGGTGACAGAAAGGGGCACCCCTGCCCCCTTTCAATTCAGGACGCCCGGGGGGCCTCGAGGAAAACCAGGGCTCACATGTCGTCCCGAAAGCGGGTCAAGAAGCACATACCAGAAACAGAAACCGGGTAATTTCAAAAAGGAATTTAAAGAATAGCCACTCCTTCGCCAGCTCCCGCCCGCAGGAGGGAGGCAGGAAGACTTCATCTCCAGCGGTGCCCCACGGACCCTCCCCCAGAACTCAGCTCTTCCGAAGTCGCCAAAGCCCACGTGGAGCTGGATGCTCACGCCGCCCCCTCCCCCCACCAAGACCACCCCCGGTCCGCCGGCAGAACTGCCCCCACAGCCAAGAACCGAGCCGCCCCTCCCGACGGCCAGGGTTCCTTGTGCCAAGAATTGCCTGCCTTAACGTCTGGGGAGGGGCCTGCCTGCAGCGGCTACCGGTGAGCTCCCATCCCCACCCAGTCCCGGACCGGAAGGGACGGCAGCTCAAACAAGCGGGTAATTCCAGAGGCCTCTGTCCCAGCATCCCTCTGTCCGGGATGCACTTTACCGCTACGCACCTTGATGAATGATGCGGGGAGAGACAGACCCCAGGCAGCGGAAGAAAACACCCAGATTCCACAGAGAAGCGGGCCCCGGGAGGCCAGGGGCGCACCTGAGCTCCTGAGAGCTGGGGTCGTGGCGCCACCCTCGGCTCAGAATCCTCTGGAACTCTCCCCACCTGCCAGCGGTCCGGGCTGCGGCGCTGGGCCTGCAAGGGCGCACCTGTGCTCCTGCCTTTTCTCCAAAGAGAGAAAGAAGAGGATGAACAAGGTGGAATCTGCTTGCTCTGATTTTTGCCAAAAGAAAAAAAAAAAAGACAAAGGGGAAGGAAGGGTCAAAAATGAAGATAAGCACGCCCCCTCCCCACTGCCCCCTCCTCCAGGTGACCTCCAGGATTGGCCGGCAGCTGGATCCCAAGAGCCTGCTCCCCCCTCGCCGGGGGGTTCAAGAGCTGGAGGCTAGAAGGAGCCTCTTCCCCCACCCCAAACCCGGCTGACCCCGCCGCCTCCCAGGGAGGTGGCCACCCGCTCCTCCCTTTGAGAATGCAAGAGACACTTCTAGTGAAATGCCCCTCCCCATCCCCAGGTAAATGCTACCTCACTCAAATGCTCATGTCTGTGATTGGAAAAATCACGCCTGATACCAAAGATTTTCCCCCCTGAGGACTTGTGCTGGATGCTAAGATTCCCTCACCCAGGTACCAGGTGTGAGCGAGGGTCTGCTTTGGGGCCCCGCTCTCCAGGTGCACCCCCCCACCCCTGTCCCCCACCAGAGAGAGCAGAGAGAGATAGAGAGACAAAGAGAGAGAGGGAGAAGAGAATGAGAGAGAGAGAGAGAGGGAGGGAGAGAGGGAGAGGATGGCGAGGTCGATGAGTGCCTTTTTCTTGAACCAAAGACGTGTGTGATGTTCTCTCGTCCTTATCGACTTGCTGTTCTCCCCGCTTTTCAAGCAAGCAACCGGATCTGAGTGATGCTTCTAGAACCTTTGGGTGTTGGGGCAGAGTGCCGAGAGTCCCCGTTTCCTGCTCGGCAACTAACTCCTCCCCCCAGACACACACATACACACTCCTGTGCACATGCCACTCACCGAGCTGGCCGCTGGGGTCTGGGTGGGCTCGGCCCCTCCCTCCACCCTCTAGGGGCACCTGGACCCCACTGGCCAGAGCACCTGCTAGCAGGGTTCAGGGCTTCTCTGCGGCTTAAGTCACTTGCTGGTCCTGTATTCAAGGCCCAAAGGTCAGAGGCCAGGGCCTGGGTCTGTCCCCAGCTGGACACTTAGGAATTAACCTGGGACCCTTCTGGGGATCAATCCCTGAAGCTCCACTGACGCTGGTCACAGATACGTCCCTCTCGAACACCCTATGACATGTGCACACTTGCGCTTCGGCACACACACCATTTGCCTCCTGACACGCCCCCTACCTGGCCAGGCCCCTTCCCCCAGCCCCCCTCCCCCAGTTCCCCCCTCCGCTGGACCCAATTACCCAGCCGGTTGTTACACACCAAAGACCATTCTCCACCCAGGGAATGACACTTCCAGCACAGCTCCTTCGAGCCTTTGACAATTTTCTCTGAAATACCTCAAGATATTTAATGTATAGTTTATGTGATTAAAAAAAATCCTTAGCTAGTTTTTGGAATACGTGACTTGAAGCTTTATACCGTTAAATTATAATTTTGCAGACGATGGTATGTCTTTCTTTGGTGAGTTCCGTGGGAGACGCGGTGAATGTCAGGGGCGGTCAGAGGCGAAGGGCCGAGGGAGCGTGAGCGAGAGAGTCCAGGAGAGCGCGACGAAGGACCGGCGGCGTTTACAGATTTCTTATTTCAATGAGTCCTTTAGGAAAGAGAGAGAGAGAGAGAGCGGGGTACCTTTCTGTTCTCTGGCGTGTTCTGTTTCTCGTTTTTTGGAGTCATGTCTTATGAAAGTATTTATTATTCTATGTGTTCTGTGTTCAAATGTAATTTAAGGGAAAAAAGGAAGAAAAGTGAAAAAAAGACGCAATGGAATTTGATTTGATGCATGACTAATGTACTTTTTCTTGAAGATGATGTACTGGGCGGACGGGTGGGGGGTGGGGCGGGGCCACGCGGGGGCAGAGCCCCAGGATTCCGCGTCGCATCTTGTGTTTCATGCCCCAGGGGGCGCTGCTCGGTGCTCCATGGCGCTGCTCTGTGTTACTTTCTCCCTTTCCAAGGATCTGTGTCCAACCGGCGGCGCATGGACGTGCCTCAGGTGGAGAAGGCAGGCGACAGGCACTCAACCTGTGTGCCCACGTCTCCACCTCCTGGCGCCGAGTCCCTCCGGATTCTGGTTCTGGGGCGCCAGTGGGCTCCACTGCCACCTTGGGTCCCCCACTTCCCCGCCCCTGGGGCTGGTCGGGTTTCACATTAGCATGAATTCCCAAGTGTCTTGTTCACAGGAGTCAGACAATCAGCCAATTCGAGTCATGTCGCCCAGGGTGGTGGGGGGCGCTGTGTGCCCCAACTTCCCCAGGTCCAAAGGACCCTCCTGAAACAACCCCCACCTCCCAGGCAGGCACCTGCCCCGCACGGACTCCACCCAGACACCCCAGCCTCCTAGGGCCTGTCCAGACATGACTTCACCTTTCTGTCTGGCCTGGGAGGTAGGTGGTGCGCACCTGTGGAGCTCCCCTTCCAGTCCACAATAGGACCCTAGAGAACAGAGGGTACCCCCAGAAATCATGGAAAGGGGCTCTGGGGCAGTCTCCTGGCCTGGGACTTCACTTCTGCCTCCGGGCCCCATGCTCCCACCAGGGGGGAGCCTAGTTTCTAGGACAGGCCCCAGATAAGGGGGGTGGGGTAGCCAAAGGGGGTCCCTCACACCCTGAAAGTCAGAAGGTCTAAGTTTGGAGGGCTGGGCCTGGGAGTGCAGATTCAACCCACCTGAAATGAGGATGGGGGTGGGTAGAGTGTGTTCTAGGGTCCCTGCACAGGCTGGAATTGGAGCCACTCATATTCTTTGCCCAAAGCAGTTACAGTCACACCAACCTATCAGTTCCTGGGTTCCTCCTGCGGCCCCAGCAGACCCCTCCCCCGAATGGCTTGTCTTTGCAGGAGGGGATTCTCTCCGCCAAGGGTGAGGGAGGGTCAAGAGGCCACGCGGCCCTGAGTGTGTAATCACGACTGGACACTGGGGCAGCTTTCGGGGGACACACAATTTGGGTCATCCAAATAGAGACCCCTCCACCTCACCCTCAGGTGACAGACTTAAAAGTTTAAAAAAAAAAAAAAAATCCTCATCGTTGTGAACCATTGCTGTGCTGGATTTGTTGTTTTGTTTTTCTCCAATAAATTATTTTCTAGTCACTCACCTGGGCTTGTGCATTGGTTGAATGCCGGGACGGAGTGGGGGGGGGGTAGGGGCTGGCACAGGAAGGGGAGGCATGGGGCCCACCCTCTGTGAAGGGAGAAGGGGATAAGGGAAAGAGTAAGTGGGCCTCTCCACTCTGAACATAGCCCTCCCTGAGATCCCAGCCCCACAGGGCTCCACCCTCCATAGAGCCTTTGGGCCACCCGAGCCTCAGGATCCTGTGGGCTCTGCTTCTGAGCTGTCACTGTCCACTACCTTCTGAGCACCAAGTGTAAAGTGATTTGCTTGAGAAGAAACCAGGGCACCCTGGTGGAGGGAGAGGCTGGGTGGTGCCAGGGCCTTATAAACTGCTGAGATAGGGCAACAGGCAGCAGGCAGGAAGCCAGTGCTGGTAAGCAGTCTGCTCTGCACCTTCCTCCCTTCTGAGAGCAATAAAGCTTTTATCCACATTATCTATCCCAGGGTGAAAAAAAAAAAAAAAAAAACCCAGCTTTCCCCACAATTCCCCATTATACCACTAGAGGACAGTGTTTTGATTTTCTTTTTCTTTTTTCCCTTAAACCAGAAAAGACTTCCATGGGGCATCACAAAAAGAAGTATAAGAGGGAGCCTCAAGGAGTCCTAGGGTCAGACAGACTGTGATTTATTAGGGAAGGAAGAGCCAGTGGAGCCCTGTCTTCAGGGGATGGCCTCATGCTTGCTGGATGACACTATGACTGAGCAGTCACTGATGCCCTGGGGGCCAGGGAAGCTGCTCTGTCAGATCAGGTGCAGCTTGGTTCCCACTAGGCTCTGGCAGCCACTCCATAGGCAACGGCTCCCTCTCTACAGGCGAGGGCTCCACCTCCATTGGCTGCTCGCTGATGGATGATCCTTTTGCACTTGGTGGTGCAGTTTCCATCACAGAACTAAGGTTTGAGCTGGAAACTGGCAATATCCCCTCCTTGCGGGGCTCGGGCTCCTTTTGCCACATGTATGGCCAGTTCTTCCAGGACAGTTTCTGGATCTTCCAGAGGGATGTCTTCTCCTGTGGCAGGTATGCTGGCTGGTTCTGCAGGGACAGCTGGCTCGAAGGCAGCGTCTGGCTCTCAACAGAGGTCATCTGGCTCTCTACAGCTGTCAGTGGCATCTCGGTTGGCAGCAGGTTCTCCGGAGAATATGGCAACTTCTCCTGTAAAGATCCAGATGGGCTGGTTTTGTTGAGAGGCTGGAGATGAGGAGCAGACTGCCCGTCCATGGCCACGGAGGAGCTCACCTCAGAGGGAGGCTGCATGTCCTCAGAGGACAACTTCCCGTGGTGTGAATGCCTCTTCCTCCCCATAAATGACATCTTCCTTGTGTACCAGGAGGATTCCTTCACGCTCCCAGATGGTTCATCAGGTGGCATCATGTGATCAACCAGCATGTCACTGTTGACCCCCGGTGACCTCCGCAGACTTGTGCCCTGCGTGATGAGGTCAGCATAGCCCTCTCGATGGGAGAAGGCGTAGCTGGAGCGCCGGGCCCGTGACTCCAGGTGGATACAGGGCACAGGTGCCACGGTGATGATCTCCTCACTTGTGACTTTCTCTACTTTTTCCTACAGAGCAAAAGAGAGAGTGGAAGTCATCAGGCTCCCAAACCATGTTGATGACGTTCAGGTCACCTGCTCCTCCAGCGAGGGCCAATCAGAATCCTTGGCCACTATCAATTGTCCCGGCTCTTTCCTAGGCAAGTTGATCCAACTAGAGTCCTCCATGGGACCTGACTTTGGATCAACCAATCAGATTCCTCCCCACGGACCAGACTTTGGACCAGCTAATCAGTGTCCTTTCCCTGGGACTTAAACTCTGGGCCAGCCACCACTCGGCTTCAGTGCCCTCTGGTGGCAAAGTCAGAAGTTATCCTGGGGCAGCCCCATGTCCAGCCTGTGTGGCTGAAAGTGGCAGGTTTGTGGCCATGTCCTAGTCCACCATTCCAAGTCAACTCTGGGGCCCATCCCAGCTGCAACTCATCCTTCTAGATTCTGATACTATGGGCTAGTGAGTCCCATCTCCCACCTTTTTTCATTGTGGTAAAATACATATAAACATAAGATGTACCATTTCATCCATTTTTAGGTGCACAGCTCAGTGGCACATTCACACTGTCGTGCAGCCATCCCCATCACCCATCTCTAGAACTTTCTCATCTTCCCAAATGGAAACTCTCTCCCCATGAAACACTGACACCCTCTTCCCTCCCCCAGCCCCTGGCCCAACCATCTGCTTTCTGTCTCTGTGGATCTGACTCCTCTAGGGACTCCTCTATGAGTGGGATCAGACAGTATGTGTCCTTCTGTGTCTAGTTTCTGTCACTGAGCATCACGTCCTCATGGTTCATCCATGTTGTAGCAGGTGTCAGACTCCCCTTCCTTTTAAAGGCTAATATTCCACTGTATGTATATATCACATTTTGTTTATCCATCATCCACCGATGAACACTGGGTTACCCCTGAGTCCCTCTTCTGCCTATCTCATCTCCAAATCACTTCTGTCACCTTGGCCCCCAAGCCCCAGTCACTTCCAGGTGAAGTCTGGCTATGCTCCCATTGCATCCACACCAGAAACCACAGCATCCACTTTGGGGCCCTTCTGCCTGTCATTTGGTCCCTCATGGGGACACTGGGTGTGTGTCTGGCTCTGCTTCTGCCCCATCTCTGCCTCTCCTTCAAGTCCCGGTTCCCAGCACAGGCTCTGGCTGTTGGGGTCCTCCATGTGTAGCGTGGACCCCCACCCCTCACCTTGGGCTGTGGCTTCTTGAGGGCTTGGTAGATGACACGGAAGGCCAGCACGGGCAGGGTATTGAGTGACACATTCAGCAGGATCACCAGCACGATGGGGGGCTGGGACAGCACGTTGAGGTCAGCGTCTGGCAACAGGGCAGGATCACAGCTGGCCTGGCCTTACCAGAGCCTGCTTGGTGCCTCTCCCCCCCAACACCCTATCTCTTTCTCTTCCCTTCACCCCAGGGAAAGGAAGTGAAAATTCTAAGGAGACACTGACACTTCCTGCACACACACACACACACACACCTACCTCACCTGCATGGCCAAGGAGCCTGAGGTTCAGAGGGGTAAAGAGGGTGCTCCAACAGGCCTCCCACCACCACTGCCCCATCCCTGCTGGGGGCTCACATAGAAATGGGAAGTTCTTGGGGGAGAGTTTGAAAAGCCAGATGCTCTGGGTGAGGCTGGTCATGATCATGTAGAAGCAGAGGCTGAGGAAAATGGCTAGCACAGCCAGGATGGTCCAGTACTTGGTGATTAGGATGACCTGCACAGGGAAGGAATGTTAAGGCAAGAGGGATGGGGAGGGAACTGTGTGGTGGGGCTCCACAGGGAGGATGGAGGCCCAGCTCCTGGGGCCTGTGAAGGGGCAGGTCACTGCCAGGAAAGACCTCAGCACTTGTCCAAGGCCCAAGCACCACCCCCAGGGTGGGGCAGGCAAATGGCCATTCCCACCTCCATAGTGATGGACAGGAGGCTGGACAAGGCCAGGACCACTGCAAAGGACTGGTAGTCACTTAAGCTGACGGGCCCAGTTGAGTCCTGGCTAATCCACATTGTCATGAAGAAGTTGACCAGAGAGGTGGCCGTGCCGTGGGCAATGGCTTGCAGGATGACCCAGTAGTTGAAGAGCTCTTCCTTCTGGCCTGCGATGTACAGCTCCGGCAACTCAAGGCTCCGCTCTGCGCTCACATCCTGGCAAGTTCACAGTGGGGAAGCCGGCTCTTGGGACTGGAAGGGGATGGCCCCTACCCCACCCCAGCCCCCAGGAGGAGAAGGAACATGTACAGAGAAGGAGGAGGCAAGACCTGGAGCTGCTCACCTGCTCAAAGAGCCCAATATAGAGGACCGGGAGGGTGCTGTACAGCAGGTTGAAGAGCGCCAGGAACCAACCTTCGTACACAGGCTGGGGTGGGAAGGTGGAGGGTGCAGAGAGGGGAGGGGAGGGAGAATGCACCAAGCCTTCAGAGCCAAATGGCCAGAGACAGAAACGAATCTCTACTTGAAGAGACCCATCCAAGCTTGTCTGTCACCTGGAGAGGATGCCAGGTGACTTGGAAAGCCAAATGACAATCAAGGTTGGGGCTAAGATCAGGGCTGCATGAAGTGATAAAGACTGGAAGAGAAAAGCCATGGAGAAAGGAAAGGCTACCCATTCTAGTATCCACGGACTGTATAGTCCATGGGGTCGCAAAGAGTCAGATGCAACGGAGTGACTTTCACTTTCACTTCAGTGCTTTTAAAGTAGCACCTTGGAGTTTGTTCCAAGTGATGACTTTAATGCAAAGTTTACAGGAGGGAAAATGGCTAGAGAGTGTGTTTTAAATTTTTCTTTTTGCCATGCTGCACATCATGCAGGATATTAGTTTGACCAGGGATCGAGCCTGTGTCCCTTGCAGTGGAAGTATGGAGACTTACTCACTGCACTGCCAGAGAAGTCCCTAGATCATTTTTGACTTAGGAAGTCAGTGATGGGTAACAGATCTGGAAGAGATCTCATAGACAAAGAGCCCAAGTGCCTTCCTGAATGCACAAATCCAGACTAGTGAAAAAAGCATCAGTTTCAGTTCCCAAAATGGCTTTACGTGCATTCTGGGGTTGAGCAAATAAGTAACAATAAATTTTTTTTTTTTTACCAGAATCAAGTTTCTCACCATTGGAGATGAGTCACAAATGAGCATGTGGAAAAGGCTAAGCTGAGCCTTGTTCTGTGGGGTGACTGGAATCAGAGGTATCAGTGTGAACTCACATACACATAGATAGATCAATATAATACAGGTGTAGATGTGTGTCTAAACACAGGTCAGTATGTGTATATCTCCTGCCTCTGTCTACAGAGAGGATACTGGCATCTCACGTGTGATGAGCACACCAAGTGCTTAGACCTTGGTGTCTAACTACCATTCTCTGGCGAAGAGAACTGGCGTTCCTTGAGGGAATGGTTCATTCCAGGCTTGGGACAAGGAAAGGACAAAATGAGCCAGGAAGCTCTTGAATCATCAGAAAGTGAGGACATGCTCAGAGAACAGGCACAGGGCAAAGGGACAAATCGGAGACAAAATGAGCAACGAGGCAGAGAATAAAATGAACGTATGTGAGTCCATACTGATAGGAGTAAATATTCAAATAAATAAATGTGGGGAGAAGGAACATTAATTCCAGTTAACAAACATAGAAAGACTAAACACTGTCCCCTCTGACATCAGGAACAAGAGAAGGATGTCTGCTTTCACCATGGCTATTCAGCAGTGCACTTGGAAAGTCCTCACCAAAGCAATTAGGCAAGAAAAGGAAATAGAAAGCATCCAAATTGGAAAGCAAGTGGTAGAGCTGTCTCTTTTTGCAGAGGATGTGATCTACATGCAAAAAAATCCCAAAAGACTCACAGGAAAACTACTAGAGCCAACAAAACAAACTCAACAACGTTGCACGGCACAGATCAACACACACACAAAAACGTGTTTCTGTACACCAGTGGTGTTGTTGCTGTTTAGTTGCTAAGTCTTGTCTGACTCTTTGCAACCCCGTGGACTATGGCCCACCAGGCTCCTCAGTCCGTGGGATTTTTCCAGGCAAGAATACTGGAGTGGGCTGCCATTTTCTTTTCCAGAGCATCTTCCTGACCCAGGGATCGAACCCGTGTCTCCTGCATTGGCAGGAGGATTCTTTACCATCTGAACCACCACATGGTACCACTTCCTATACAGCAGCAATAAGCAATATCAAAAGGGAATTAAGGAAACAATTCCATTTATAGTAGCATCTAAAAGAATAAAACACCTAGCAATAAAAGGTAAAACAAAAATATACATTTATGAAGGGTGCTCTTGTAAAGCTCCCTCTCAGCTGTCTGGGTATTAGCAACTGGGAGGCCATTCTGTCTCAGGAAGTCTATTTTCTGACCACAGGGGACATCACTGCCTTACGTATGACTCCTCTGACACTCTGGAGAGCACATCTAGTATTCACCATGATACTGTCAAGAATCTTGAAGTCAGGGACCCAGCCCTTACAATCTTACCTTCTCTGAAGTTCAGGCTCTTGTTTTTTCCCCTTGAAGAATGTACGTTTGGAGGACCTGTCCCACCCTTGCTTCAAAGCTCAAATTTGCCAAATATCCCTGAAAATGCTCAGCACAGAGCTGGGCATGGAACCATCCCCCTCTTTGTGTAGATTCTATATCTCTGTTAATGCAGCCAGATATTGATTGAAGGCTGCTTTGCTCTGTGGCTTCAGGCAAGCTCTGCCCCCTGAGGACCTCTGAGTGGGAGCATGCCTGCTGCCTTCCTGGAGGCTACGGGAAGGACACAGCATCCCCCAGAGGGAAGGGAGTTCCCTCTGGCGCACCTGGGCAGTAAAGCCGCTGTAGAAGGTGAACCAGATCTGGACCGTCATGCTGGCCAGTGTCTTGTAGAGGAAGCAGCGCAGGAACTTGCAGACACGCATGTAGGACCAGCGTCCGTGCACCAGCAGCAGCCGCCTCAGGAAGCAGAACTGGGCCAGTGCGTAGTCACTGTTCTGCACTGCCTGCATGCCCTCCTGACTCGCCACCCCCACGCCGATGTCTGCAGCTGCAGGGGCACACGCAAGCCTGTCAGCCCGGGGACCCCAGCCCGCTGCGCCCACCTGCTGCCAGTCTCTCCCAGCCCCGCTGCCCACCACCCACTCTTGATCATGTTGACGTCGTTGGCGCCATCCCCGATGGCCAGGGTCACCACGTTCTGGTATTTTTTGACCAGCGCCACGATCAGGGCCTTCTGCTTGGGTGTCACGCGGCAGCAGATGACCGCCTGGCATTGGGAGGCCAGGTCCACGAAGGCCCGCTCCCGCTGCTCCTCATGGCTCTGGAGGGTCTTGGAGTCTTTGTCCTGGGATGCCAGCCGTGAGCTCCGCAGCTGGATCCCCAGCATCCGCCACATGAGGGACAGGCGCCTGGCCTGCAGGAAGTCCACACTCTCCTCTCCCGGCTCCTGCCAGGATTCCAGCGGGTCCACATTCACGTTCTGGACCAGGGCTCGGGATTCCTTGCGCAGGGACAGCAGTAGCTGGTCCTGGCTCGTGGGTGACAGGGGCGGGTCACTCTGCTGCACCCCTCCCTCTCCCCCCGAAGCCCCGACTATGCCCTCCTCCCAGCTGGACCTGACTGCACCCTCCCTTGCTCCAGCCCAGCTGAGAAATATCTCTCGGGGCCATCACCTTGGCTGGTCCAATGGTGCATCTGAGGGCCTTTCAGTGGAAGCAGCCCCAGCCTCAGCCCACCCAGGCCCCTCCCAGGGTACCAGGGCCTCACCAGTTAGGGCCCCACCCTAACACTGACCAGGAACTCCCCGTTAATGACCAAGGCCATCTTCAACTGCAGTGGAAGCTCTTTCTTTTTGCCACCTTGCAGGTTGTTGTTCTCCCAAGAGGCCTCAAGGATCTGCCTGCACGGGGATGGGGGTGGGGGCCCAGCCAGGCCTCAGCCACATCAGCCATGCAGGCTTCCTTGCACCCCACACCCCAGCCCCAAGGAGCCCTGCCAGGCAGACCCCAGGGCCATGGCTGTGTCGTGGGTGCCCCATCTCCACCCTGAACCCTCTTCCCCATCAGGATGATCCACCCTATCCCCACTTCTTACACAATCTCCTTCTCCTCCAGAATGATCGTGTTCTCTGAGAGCAGCTCGCAGGCAAAACCAATGTTCACCGCTGTCTCTGCAAACCAGCCCAGTTCAGCCCGAGGGGAGACCCCCCTGCCTGGAGGCCAACCCCACCCACCTCACCCATCACAGCAGCATGCACCTCCCACTGGCCACAGCGATTGGTTCAGAGTGCATGTGACCATGGCAGCCAATGAGAGTCAGCCCTGAGACTTTCCAGCTCTGAGCATACCGAGGACTCTACTCCTGGCTGGGGCTGGGCGGCTGCAGGGAGGCGAGTCTGGGGCCAAGGTCAAGGCACCCTTAGACATTTCAGTACCTAGGATCCCCACAAAATGATTTAATGTCTGGGGGCGAGGGGGTGGTGGGGGCAGGAGGAGAAAAACGTGACTTGACTTCTTAAAAAAAAAAAAAAAGGAAAAAATGAATATAGAAATTCAGCCTGTGGGACCTCCCTGGCAGTCCAGTGGTTAAGACTCCATGCTGCCAATGCAGTAGGCCCAGGTTCCATCCCTGGTGGGGGAACTAAGATCCCACATGATCGGCAATGCGGCCAAAAAAAAAAATTCCACCTTGGAGATTGGTCTTTACACCAGCAGAGCTGTTAAATGTCATTCTAAATATTTGGAGTGTATGTGCCTCCCGCCCACAGAAGTCCTAATGGAGCCCTGCAGGCACCCATGCCCAGTGAAGGCCCCCCAGAAGCCTCAGGGGGTGGGAGAACCAGGATTCCACAGCCACAGGACCAACTTGGCCCCTAGGTGGCTGGGCAGCCTCAGTAAGGCGCGCAGTGCTCTCTGAACCCCACGAGGTAACCAGGGCCCCACCAAACGGCACTGCCAAGGGGGCCAAATCCCCAGGAAGCACTCAGCATGGCATCAGCCCACCCGAGAGAGGCACCCAGGGTCTCAGTTCTCCCTTCCCAAGGACACACAGTGGTGGGCTACAGTGAACTCAGACAGCAGGGAGGGTCTGATGGTGGCTCTGGGACAGGGTGAGCCCTCCCCATGCCTCCCTTCTCCCTGTGCTGGGGGCTGCCACCCTAGGACCCACCTTGCTTGTCCCCTGTGAGGACCCACACTTTGATGTTCCCCTGCTTGAGACACTTGATGGTTTCGAGGACACCGTCCTGAAGCCTGTCCTCAATGGCTGTGGCTCCCAGGAGCTGGGGTGGAGGAGGGAGTGGGCGGAGACAGACTGAGCAGGGACCCAGCTCCCCAGTGGGGCTGGGGTTTGGCGCCCCGCCCCCAGCTTCACCCACCTGGAGGCTCTGTTCCATCTCCTCGTACACCTGGTGCAGGGCGTGGGCGCGGTTCTGCAGCAGGATGCTGGCCTCCTGGTGCCGCTGCCGCCACTCCTTGTACACTTCCTCGTCCACCTCTTTGCAGGCCAGGCACAATGTCCGCAGGGTCTCCTGGGCAAAGGACTGGGGCCGGTGGGCAGATGACACTGGCACCCCTGCCACTCTGGGGAACCCCTGCAGCCCTTCTCCCTCTGCCTGGGCCCCCAACCTGCCCCTACCCACACAGTCTATCCTCCAGTGGTGGAGGAGGCCGGGACCACACACCACACTGCTCCACACCCGCTCTGTCTCAACCCATCCCCCCCAAACAACCCACTCGCTCTGTTTTGCCTCCAAATCTCAGCCTGCCTGTTCCCCTAGCCAGGAACATCCACCCTATGGTTTGTGCTGCAAATTCTAATTGTTCAGCAAGACCCTCAGTGAAGCCCTGCCAGACCCCTTCCCAATCAGGATTCTGCCCTCACCAGAGCCCTCTCTCTGCCTCAATTCTCAAGGAACTGAGGTGGGGGGTGGGGCATGGAAAGGATCCTCTGGGACTCTGTCTCCAGGCCCAGGGGAGGACCCAGAGCTCTCTCGCCTCATCACAGCTCTTCCTTCCTAGGCTCCAACCCTGCCCTGGGTCTTTTGCCCCAACAGGCAGCCCCTCATCTGGCTTCCGCTCCTGACTGACATGGGCTTGGGTGGCTGCATGTGGACATGTCGAGTGCCCCAGACAGGCCTATGCACCTCCTCTCATGCCTCAGTTTCCCTATCCATACCATGGGCAGTTGAGCCCAGTCATCCTGCCAAGCTCCTGGGCTCTGGGTCACTGCTGTGACTACACTTCTTCAGTTCTGGGTCAGGACCCAGACACTTGCTCCCCACCACGCCCTCCCGGCAGAGTGGGGCACTCTGGGAGACCCCTGAGCGGAGGGACAGAGGACATTCTTTCCACAAACAGCCCTGCTGGGCCCTGTGCTGGGTGAGGCTGGGGACCCATGGGTTCAGGACTGGGCCCGCACGGCAGGACAGCCCATGTCAGGGTCAGGTCAGGAAGAGCTCCCTGGAGGTGGGGACCTAAAGCTGAACCTCAAGGACAGAAGGATGCCGAGCACCTGAGTGGAGGGAGAACAGGGAATAGCATAAGCAAGGGCCCTGAGGCAACACCAGAAACTGGGGTTCTGGGAAACCCCTCGAGGGCAGGGAGATCAGGTTAGAGATGACAGACAGCAGGAAACAGAAAGATGAAGCCTGGAAAGTGGGGCCAAGGCTTTTGGGCTTCACCTGTGGAGATGAAAGGTTTGGGGCAGAGTGGGCTGAGCATGTCCTGGAACATAGGCCTGGCTGGAAAAGGGGGGCGGCATCCAGGGCAAAACCCATCCACAGGGTGTCCTTGCCTGACTCAAAAGGAGATGTCCCCTCTGGGCAGTACAGCTTGGAGTTGGGCTCCATCTTCAGCCCGAGTGTGTGTGTGTGTTGGGCAGAATAGTGTGCAACCTGACCAACTGTACATGGCTTCCCTGAGGCCATTTCTTTGCACACTCTTCTCCCCTGCCCCTGTGTCTTTGACTCTGCCCCTCCACCCTCCCTTCCCACAGGGACTCACGGCCAAGGCCTCCTCTGTGGCCCATTCTGTCATGCCTTTCTTTTGCAGGCGCTCATAGATGACTGTGTCAGCCCCTTTGGTGTAGAGGTAGATGGAGCCCTCGGGCTTGCGGACTGTGGAGGAAGAGGCCTGGCTGCCCACGTACACTCCCCTCTCCACCTCCCCCCACCCCACCCAGGACCGCAGACACTCACCCAGCACTGACATCCGCTTGCGGATGCTGTTGAAGTCCATCATGGCCAGGACCTGGTACACACATTCCTCCCCCAGCTCCATCAGGGTGATGCTGTCCTGCGTGCGTGCCAGGAACACGTAGTCAAAATTTCGGGCCGCCGTGACCAGTGCCTCCTCGTCTGGGGAAGCTGCCTGGTACACTAGCTGGTCTGGCCAGGGAGGGGGCAGGGCGGGGGAGGGGTCTGAAAGCTTGACCTTGTTGAAGACCCACCACACACCTGTCTCCACCTGCTTAGCACAGGGAGGAAACAGATACAGGAAGAACCCAACATGTATTTGCGGGATGACAGTTTCTTGGGCCGGCACAACCTCTAAGCCCAATAAAAGATAGTGGGCGATTGCATCCCAGTCCACAAGCCCTCCTCCTCCCTGAACAATGACAGGCCAGGACACCCTGGGTGGCAGAGGCTAGGTGGGGTTCGGGCTGGGGGCCTGGGAGCTCTCTAATCGGGATGAGAGGGCTCTGGGAGTTGGTGGGAAAGTGCCTGGGGAGCCCAGGCCCGGCCACCCCTGGGGTTGGGGGGCACTCACTGTTCTTCTCCTGCACCATCACCGTGTGGCAGATGGCCAGCACGCGCCAGAACTCACGCACCCTCCAGTCCTGGTTGGCCTGCACAGCCTCCAGGAGTTGCGCATTGCAGAATAGCAGCTTCCCATCAGCAAATTTGTTCCAGAAGGGGTTCTCCTGCGGGAGGCCGGGCACAGGCCAGCCCTGGGTGGGTCACTGCCCATCCCCCCACCACCCAGGGCTCCAGGGCGGCCAGGGCTCACCTTGCCTGGGGTCTCATCTGGGCCTGGGGAAAGACTCAGGTTTAGGCCTCAGCTCCCAGTCCCCGCATGGGGTCCCACAGCACCCCCTCCCCGGGCCAGGCTTCCTGGGGCTACCAGCTGAAGCTAGACCAGCCAGGCCTGCGCCCTGGACCCAGCACCCTGGACCCAGTGCCCCAAGCCGCCAAAGACCCTGGCCGCAGCTTCTGCTTGAACAGGATGCAGCCATGTGTCCCAGGGGCCCCCCTCCAGGGCAGTGGGGTGGAGGGCCTATGGCAATAGGCTTCAACCCCGTAGAACATGTTTGGTTTGACCTCCTCCTGGTGTCTGTTTAAAATTTGGACTTGGCCACCTACTTTGAAAAACAGGGTGATTTCACAGGAAAACCTGGGTCCACAGCAGTTCTAGAAACATCAGAGACTGGCCGGAGTTGGTGCTGCTCAGCAGGGGCCTGGTGCCCTACCCGAGGGTCAGGTGGCATCGACCCAAGGGCGGGGGCCCAGGTCTGTCACGTGACTGCCCATGAGGCCCAGTATCACCCAGTGGGGCCCTCTGTCAGCTCCTGGTCTAAACTGTGTCCGCTGCTTATCAACTAGACCAGAGGCTGGTGAACTATGCCCCCACCTCGGTACCGGTTTCTGTGTGACCTGCAAGGCTATGAATGTTTTTCACATTTCTAGAGACTTGGGAGAAACCTGAAAAGAATATTAGCTTGTGCGACATGTGGAAATGCTGTGAAATTAAAAATTCAGAGTCCGGGAGAGAGCAGCGGCTGCTTTCTGGGGCCAGAGACCCAGCAGCCTTAATGGCCAAAAATATTGACCCATGGGTCCTTTATAGGAATAGCTGACCAACCACCAAGTGAGAGGAGGCCCCTTGGCAATGGTGGTGGGGCACCAATCAGTGTGGGATGCTGGATGCCAGGCCACTGCCGTGAGACCCTGGAGGCGGGGAGCGGGGCGCGGGCGGGGTCCCACCGTAGACAACTCCGCTGATGCAGCACTTCTTGAAGGTCATGATGTTCTGGGTGAGCGTGCCCGTCTTGTCGGAGAAGATGTACTCCACCTGGCCCAGCAGGTCGTTGAGGCTGGTGCTTCGCGCTTTGGCGGGCAGGTCCTGGGGCTCGAAGTACATGTGTTCGTCCCAGTTGATGAAGACGCTGTTCCCCAGGTAGATGAATTCGGCCCTGCTGGTGCACGCATGCGCACTCGCTGGTTGGGTCACCGCCCAGCCCTTGGGCCTGCGTCCCTCCCCACCTTCCTCAGCAGGGGGCAGGGCCAGAGGCCCCGGGGCTCACATAATGAACAAGGCCATGGGCACCAGGACGCTGAGCAGGATGAGAAAGCTCCAGAAGATGAAAAATGCCTCTACAGCCACACTGTGCATGTGCTTGGCAGACACGTAGTGGTGATTGGCCTTGAACTCCTTCACCTTGTGCCAGAAGCCAAAGGTCAGGGCCGCGGAAATCACCACCATGGACACAAAGATCTGCGCGCGGAGGGGAGAAGGGGCGCATCGTGAGGGGGCCCGGGCGGCAGCGAGGCACCTTGGGGACGTGCGCACCCTTAGTGTGAACGGACAAGCACGGGGCGGGGGGTGTCCCCCAGCACTGCTTCAGGATGGGACAGGGGGTCAGGGTGGGAAGGGGCTGGCAGTCCAGGGGAGGGCAATTTGCAGGTTTTCTGCCGAGCTTCGCAGCTGCGAAATTATTATTTCGATAATTTTTAAAAAGGTAGAGTTGATTTAGGCAAAAAATTAAGGATTTTTAAAGGTCAGTGGAGGATAGATGGGCATCTTATTATCTCCTGAGGGTTTTGGAAACGTTGCAATCAAGTATTGTTTTATAAAACCTTTTTTTTCCCCCCAAATCGTCATTTGAAGAAAAAATTCTCTGGCCTGTCCAGGGGATCAGGCTACATATTCTTCAGAGGAGGGAAACTGAAGCCTGGAAGAAGACAGCCACGGGGCTGCTGTGCGATGGGGCCCTTTCGCTCCCCTCCTCCATGGCCCTGCACCCAGGGCAGGGGGTCTGAGGAACTCACCAAGACCACCAGTCTGTTCATCAGATAGTCTATCTTGGTTCTCTTCAGATGGATCTTGCCACAGTTCTTCATGATCTTTGTGTCAAAACCTGCAAGATTTCCATCCACCCATCCACTCATCATCCATCCATCTATTCATCTATCTGTTCATCTATCCACCATCCATTCATCCATCCACCCATCCCTTCATTCGTCCATCCACCATCCATCCATCCATCCATCCATCCATCCACCAATCCATCCACTATCCACCAACCATTCATCCACCATCCATCCATTCATCCATCCATCCATCCATCCATCCACTCTCCCATCTACTCATCCATCCACCCACCCTCCATCTCTGTCACCCCCTACCCATCTATCCACCTACTTCACCACCCATCATTCCATCTATTATAAATACCCCCATCTCTCCAGTCAAAACAAAGGTGCTGGCTCAACATGTCCATTTCTGCAGTTTCAGAAATAAGAGTCCAGAGAAACCATGCCAGGAGCCCTTCATCCCCTAGCAGCAGACATGCAGCAGCCAGACCTGGCCTTGTGACTTCATGCCAATGACTTCAGGGTTCTCACCCACCCAATTCTACCCCTGACCTGGACAGAATAGGCCCCAGGGTCCCTGGAGAGCAGCTGTACCAGCGTAGATGACCAGTCCATAGCAGGTGTCTGTGTTCCGGACCTTGTAGCCTCGCAGGAGGATGTTGCCACTATCCAGGGGGTATTTCTTGCCCTTCCACTCCAGGCACCCGACGAAGTGGTGCATTCGGCTGTTGGGTTCCTCACACACCACCTTACCTGTGGGCAACCCAGTGTTCAGGGAGCCATGAGCATGGTGCAACTCAGCCACCCCTCTTCAATACGGGTTGGGGGTGGGAGACTCAGGGAATGTTCCTGTCACTCTCCAGCCAGGGCCACCTGCATGGGCCCCACATTACCCCAAACCGGCCCCGCTGGCACCTCCACCCCCACTATACAACATAGCCTCCTCCTGGATGCTCCAAGCTGGGCGTTCCTGGCCTCAGGGCCTTTGCGTGTGCTGCCTCCTGTGGCGGTACACACACCTCCTCAGGGAAGCCCTTCTTGATCCTCTAACCAGATATGGTCCCCCTCTATTGAGCCCCTCCCCTCCAGTGTCTGTCACCAGATGTTTATTCCTGAAGTGGTATCAGTAATGTCTGTGAGGGACTTCCTTGGTGGTCCAGTGGCTAAGACTCCCTGCTCCCAATGCAGCGGGCCCAGGTTCCATCCCTGGTCAGACAACTAGATCTCCCACGCCACAACTTAGAGTTCCCATGCCACAACTAAAAAGATCCCACATACCAGCACAGCCAAATAAATCAGTAAATATTTTTTAAATGTTTGTAAGGTCCACCAGTGCAGGCACCAGCCTTATCTCAGTTGAGCTGGGGACACCAGGGCCCAGTCCAGCACCCGACACACAGTAAGTGCTGAATACATGTGTGAGGAGGGAGGGAAGGAAGGGATGCCCCCATCCAGCACCCTAAACTATAAGGGACCAAACACAGGGCACAGAGTTCCCCAGCAGAGAGTTCCCCTGAGAGAGTATGGCCACTGCTCTCACTTCTGTTTGACAAAACCCGCCCAGCATGCAAAGGCTGGCCCAAGGCAGCATCTGGCAGGGAGTAGGCTGGGGGGCTACGGGGCTCCTAAGTGACCCCCACCCTTCCTTCTCAGGGGCTGGAGCCTATGTTTCCTGAAAGTAGACATGAGAGCTGTCTAGGGAGGGGTGGGCGAAGGACAGAGGAGCCATGGGGCAAGCCCACACCTCTCACTACCCCTCTGAACTGCAGTCTCGCCCTCTGCAAAATGAGCAGGGATGCTGGGATAGCTGGAGTGGGTCAGGACCCAGAGAAAGCTGCAGGGTGGCAAGGCTTTTCTCCAGATCCGTGAGCAGACACACAACCAGTGTCTGGATGTCGGGAGCAGAGGGGCTGTGCTTGGAGAGAAAGGTTCTGGTGTGCTCTAGAACCAATTAGAGTAACCTGCCTTTGCAATGTGACAGGAAAATAATGATAGCAAGTAGTAACAATTTTTAAAATTTATCCCCTTGCTGGGTCTCAGCAAACAGTAACTGAACCAATAGGTGTGAAATGTCATACTTTACTGGCAGAAAATAATAAACCTGGAGATGTCCTTGTGGGCCTCTCCCAACATGCAGGTGAATTGCTAGCCAGTGTACATGGGCTGCCTTGGGTCTTTTTTTGTTTGTTTTTCTTTCTGGTCACACCACTCGGTTTGTGGGATCTTAGTTCCCTGACCAGGGATTGAATCCAGGCCCTAGCAGTGAAAGTGTTGAGTACTAACCAATGGACCTCCAAGGAATTCCCATAGGCTGCCTTTTTGAATAAACAACCAAAAGCATTTGCTTTAAAGTGGTCATGGGTTAAAAATAAAACATAACACTTGATCAAACGCTGTAGCACGCTTTGTAACAACAACGGAAATGCCTCCACTGCTGCATTGGTTTAAGGGATTTGATATGGACCTGGAAGAAGTCTGTCTGCTAAAAATTCTCTCAGCCCCAATGGTCTGGGAATAAATAAGACAGGACAACAGAGGGTAATATGCCCATCTGGATGTCAGCAGCTACACAACACCATTCACCCAGCAGGTGGGGAACCTGCGCTCCCACTGCAGGGTGGGGAGCAGGGCCCAGAGGATGGGTTTGCCAGCTCCCACCTTGGAAGGAGGCTATCTTCCTTATACTGGTCAGCTCGTGGTGCGTGATCACTGGGGCCTGCCTGAACTTCAAGTTGGTCTCCCTGGTGACAAGAAGGGGAGCAAGACAAGGCGGGGACTGACAGTGCCCGGTCAGGGCGTGCCCAGTCTCTTTCCAGAGCCACTCTGGCATTTTCCCTAAGCACCTACTGTGCTCCAGCTGCCAAGCCGGAGGCTGAGGCCTAGAGAGGGAGAGGGCCTTGCCCAAGGTCACACAGTGTGTTTGCCAAAGGGCTGAGGCCAGGCCCTGGGTTTTCTTGCTTTGGCACCTGGCTCATAGTGGGTGGGGGGGATGGGCTTCATGCATAGATGGGATGGATGCATGAAATAGTGGTGCATTTTATTGCCCCAGCTGGCATTCAAGTGTCCACACGCTCCCAGGGCAAAGGACCACAACATCCAAGTGGGCTGGGTGTGCAGCCCCCAAGTCCCCAAAAGCCCTAGTGATGACCTGGTCTCACCCGTCGATGTCAGCCGTCTCCACATAGCACAAGCTGCTGGGCTCTGTGCTGGCCAGCAAAACCAAGTCAGCCTGGGATGGGGAGCAGGGTGGGAGATGACAGCCTTGCATGGGGGCAGAGAGGGGGGAGACCAGTGGCGGGGGGAGGGGGGCAGCCCTGCCTCCGAACCCCCCCACCCACCTACCCAGCTCACTGAGTAGGAGATGATGGCCTTGCACAGGGGCAGAGTGTGGGAGACCAGCAGGGTGAAGGACGGGGAGGAGTGGGGGAACTGCCCTGTCTCTGGAGCACCCCCAGCTCACCGGTACAATGCTGTCTTTATGCAGACAGACCAGGTCTCCCACATGTAGATTCTTCCATTTTCTCCACAGAAAGCTGAGTGGATGGGGGTGGCAGGGGTGGGGTGGGGGTGGGCCCACCTCCCACCCTGATTGCCCCCTCCTCCCAAATTCCAAGGCCCTTCAGACCTTCCTGCCCTCCCCTTTGGCTGAAATGAGGGTGAACAATTGGATCTTCAGCCCCTGCCCCTTCACAGGGCCCACCCCAAGCCTGGTAGACAGCAGGCATCTAATAAGTGCTGGTCTGGGTCTCCCCCGGCCCCACAGGATGTCCAGGAGCTCAGAAGATGCTGGATGATCTTCCAGGCACAATCCTCGTGAGTATCCATCCCCCTGACACGCTGGGGTTGCCTCCCTTGGGTAGATCTCACGCCCAGCTGCTGTGACCTCACCTCTTCCCCATTAGGATCTGGCATGGCCGATTGTTGACGATCTTGTCACTCCTGTGTCGCCCCTGGGCCGATGGGGGTAGGTCAGAGCAGCAACGATTCCCTCATGCCGCTCAGGCAACAGGACAGACACAGGTACCCGGCTAGAGAGCCCAAGCCCCGCGGTGCCTGTCCAGTGACACTGCCCCCAGGAGGGTGCTGGCAGCAGAAAGAGGGCAGTTTCTTGCAGGCCGCCCGTGTGGACACTTGGATAACCTGCTGAAGGGACACTGGCTCTTGCCCCAGTGGCCACGGGGCACAATGGACAACATAGCCCACCGGGGCTGCCTGTGCGGACCTTCCTCCCACCGCACCCAGGAGTCAGGAGGACCCACCTGCCCTTGCCCTGCCCCCACTCCGTCCTCGCTTACAATATCATCCACCAGGTCTCGGATGGCCCGGATGGTGAGGAGGCAGATGAGCGGGGCGAACAGAGTGAACCAGGGCAGCGTGGAGATCTCGGGGATACCCTGACACAGAGGATGGGTCATGCCAGCCAACCCTCCCGGGCACCCTGACCACCTCCCCTCCCCCCTATCCCGCACCCTCCGGCCCACACATCCAGCACCACAACCTCGCATCCTGCCGTTCCCACTGCCAGGCAGCTCCCCTCTGGGCCCTCTCCCTGCCTGGACCTCCTGCCCAGCAATGCCTCCTCTTCCTTCCATGCACCACCACCCCCATGTCCTTTCCTCCAGGAAGCCCTCCCAACCCCATGCTTGTTCCTTCCTCAAGGCCTTGGCTCTCATGGGATCCCCTCTGTGCAACCTCAGATCTGCCCTCAGCACAGTCTGGGTGGGGGCCAGGCCCACCCCATCACTGGTTCCTACCATGTGGTTTAATGACAGTCATTTCCCCCAGTCCTGAGCCACCTTAAGACAGGTGTCAGGGCCACTACTGGGTCCCCAGTCCCCAGAATAGGACCTGCATACAGTAGGTGCTCAATAAGTGTTTATTGGCTCGATGGATAAAAACAGTGTCTCACTTTACTCAGATCAGAATGAGATACTGGGTAGGTGTTGGGGTGTTTTGGAAACTTCACGCACCACACAGGGCCCCATCTCTACCCCCTACTGCTCACCCATCTCCACCTATGACCAGCCTGATGCCAGAAAGTAACCCAGAGGGTCCCTAGAATCTGATCCTTCCTTCTCACCCTCTGAGACCTGCTGAAGCCAAAGTGGTCAGAAGGCCTCCTCATACCTGGAGGAGCCATCCATGCACTCACATCCTTCAATATATGTTGAGCACATCCTGTGTTCCAGGCCTTGGTCTGGGCAGTGGGGACCCAGCCATAAGGGGACTCCCAGTGTGTGGGGGATGGACACTGACCCACTAACCACACAGACAAACACATGGGTCTACAGAGCCATGTGGGAACCACCCTGGGTCTACAGAGCCATGTGGGAAGGTGGGAAGTGCCCGGGGTGGGGGTGGGGGGCTTCCTGGAGGAGACAGCTCAAGCAGGTAGATGGAGTGGAGTGACCATGGGCACTGACTCCTGGGGTGCCCCCACCTCACCTGGAGAAGGATGATGAGAAGGAAGTAGACGTTGGACATGCGGTGGAACTGCTCGTACAGGTTCAAGGGCAGGAAGGAGAAGACATTGTACTTGGCCGTGTGGATGACATTCTTCTGGAAGGAGAGCCAGCGTGAGGGTCTGCCCACCCAGCCCCACCTGGCCTCCCACCCATGTGCCCTCCAGCCACAAAGAGCGTGAACAGAGCCCCTACTGGGTGCAGGCTTGGTGAGCCAGGTCGGTGACCCCAGGATTCCCTGCAGGTGGGTAGAGCCTGATGGACACACTGTATTGTGAAGGCTACCTAGGAACGTATTTAGGGCAGAGGAGCCGTGTGGGCCACCCGTGCCAGACCAGTGACTCTGCGAGGGCAGCACTACAGTCCTCAGGACCAAGTGGGAGAACCCAGCAGGCAGAGCCCCGGTGGCCCCTCTCCCTCACTGGCAGGTCCCCGAAGCCCATGGGAGAGGGGATAGGGGAGGCCCGCCCACCTTGTACTTCTTTCTCTGCCAACACAGAAAGACCTTCTCCTTGAACTGGCTGTTGTAGGCCCGGTTGTTGGCCTGCACCTCCCAGGTGAACTCTGGAGGATAAACACAGGCTAATGACACCCTGCGGAGAAGGCAATGGCACCCCACTCCAGTACTCTCGCCTGAAAAATCCCATGGATGGAGGAGCCGGGTAGGCTACAGTCCATGGGGTCGCTAAGAGTCGGACACGACTGAGCGACTTCACTTTCACTTTTCCCTTTCATGCACTGGAGAAGAAAATGGCAACCCACTCCAGTGTTCTTGCCTGGAGAATCCCAGGGACAGTGGAGCCTGATGGGCTGCCGTCTATGGGGTCGCACAGAGTCGGACACGACTGAAGTGACTTAGCAGCAGCAGCAGCAGCAATGACACCCTGGAGGAGGACTAATGGGCCCCCAGGGGATCCAGCTGGTAAACAGACAGGAGGGCCTTCGGCCTCTGTACACGGTAGGTGCTCGCTCGGGGAGCCCAGGTAGATCTGAGGATCCAGCCACCCCAAGACAACCCCTAAGCCATGGGAGACCTATTCACACCCACTCCTACAGAGGGGTAAGCTACAATGCCCCAGGGATGAGCTCCAAGGTGTCGGAGGCTCCATGCCCAGCCCAGGTGCCGTGGGTCCCAGACTTCCAAGTCCTGAGTCCACCCTTCAGTCCCAGGGTTTTGAACTATCTGTAACCCCATGAGAACCTCGCACTGGGCCTCCTGTCTTCTCACTTCAGCCACTGGACTTTCTAATGCCCTTTGGCAGAGCCCATCTTGTGCCCATACCTTTTCCCCCCTACCCTGTGCCCGCGCTTCACCCAGACATGCACCTGAGTTCTTCTCCTCGTCAAGGTCTTCTGGGTACGCGAGACTGCCCATGCTGGTGGGGCTGTTGGGCAGAGTGGCCTGAGGTCACACTGGCGGCTGTACAGTGCCCACCACTCCAACCTTCTTGGAAAAGTCATTTCCTACACCCACCTGCTAAAGTCTCCTCCCCAGAATCTGAAGGTCCAGTCACCAGCTGTGAGTCCTTCCTCACTGCTGCGGGCACCTGGTCACTGTTCCCCACCCCACAGCCCCGCACGGCCCTCCGTAGTCCAAGCCCCCCATTGCCGCTCATGGAAAGGCTGCACACATGTCCCTCCAGCCCGGTCAGGTGTTCGATCGATTTCTTTTTGACAAACTAAATGGGCCCCCAGGGTCCCCTGTCATATCTCGAAAGGGAGTGTATGCGGCCAAGGGGCTGAGAGGTCTGAGTGTGGCCCTGGGGCAGCAACCACCAGACTTCCACAGAGCCAGGAGCCTGGTCCCTCCTAGTCCTTCAATGCCCCTTGCAGCTCCCCAAATGACCCCCAGCCCCAGCACTCCACACCCCTAGTCCCACTGTTCCCTCTGCCAGGAGGACCGTTCCCTCTTGATAGGCTGGCCAGAGGCTCCTCACCCATTTGCTCTCAGCTCATATTTCTCCGAAGGCCAAGGCTTGTTCTGGCGCCTCCTCTGGGCCTCCCTTCTGCCTGCAGGGTCCCCCATCCCAGCTCTGATCACCATTTCTCTGTTTCTTTCTTCCCCCATCTGGGCTGCTGGCTGAAAGTGGAACCTCCCAGAGCAGGGATTGCTGGCGTCTGAGTCATTGGTGTCCCCAGGGCTCCGGGGTGGGGTATCTGTGGGGGGTGAGGGCCTGTCTCAGGGCCGGTGCTGATGCTCCCAGGAGCCTGATGAAAGACAGTGCCCATTTGTCAGATGAGAAAAAGCGAGGCTCGGGGTAAGTGAGGCTCAGCCTGTGGGACCAGAGCCACTAGGAACCCCGCCCAGGGCCAGATGGGGTTAGAGGGCTGCTGCTGGCCAGAATCCACGCAGAGTGTATCTGGGGACGGCAACAGGCCTCCCCCAAGGGCTTGCTTCCTCCTCACCGCACTCTCGGCTCATCAGAACGTCCACTAACCCCGGGGAAACCCCGAGCATTCCCACAGCGAAGCGACATAAGATTCGATGCCCAGTCCCCGGAAAATGCACCAGGAGATCTCGGTCCACTAGACACCGTGAGCTCTGGCGCCCGTCCGGACCCTGGCCCGCGCGAACCTTTAGGGGGCGCCTCCTCCGCCGCGGCCTCCGGCCTTCAGGCCCGGCGGAGTTCAGAGAGGGTGCGCGGGCCCACGGAGACCCACAGCTGTGGAAGCGCCGCCGCTCACCTGCGCGGGGCGGGGCGGGCGGGGCAGGGCTGCCTGGCGCAGTCCGCTGGAGTTCAAAGCGACGGACGTGGTGGAAGCTGTTAGCCGGGTGCCAACGGGTCTGAAACGGACGGCGCGGGCGCGGGGCGGAGCTGGGCGGAAGGGTGGGGGTCTAGGGCCGAAGGCGGGGCCAATATCAATGTAGGGGCGTGGCTGAAGGCGTGGTCGAGCGAGGCCAAGCCGAACAGGGTCAAAAGGGGCGGAGCCGAAGGCAGGGCCCAGTGACCTCGAGGAACGGGGAGAGAGTGGGCGGGGCCAAGGGCGGTGCGGGACGTCGAGGGCGTGGCCTGAGCAGAAGGTGGGTCCAAGGAAGAGGGGCGTTACCCAGAGGCAGGGCCAATACCGAAGGCGGGGCGGAGGAGAAGGCGGGGCCGAGAGTCATCCACTCCGAACAGGGCTCAGGGGGGCGGAGCCTAGCGTGACCTCCCGCAATGGAGCTAGCGGAGGCGAAACCAAGGGGGCGGGGCCGAAGGAGGGCCGAGCGAGGCCTTGCCAGTGGGGCTTGACGGAAGAGTCTTAATCTGGGCTTCTGTATTAAGGGGCTATGACAAACTCTTAGTTTAGTTCAGTCGCTCAGTCGTGTCCGACTCTTTGCAACCCCATGGACTGCATGCAGTACGCCAGGCTTCCCTGTCCATCACCAACTCCCAGAGCTTAGTCAAACTCATGTCGGTGATGCCATCCAACCATCTCATCCTCTGTCGTCCCCTTCTCCTCCCACCTTCCATCATTCCCAGCATCAGGGTCTTTTCAAAAGAGTCGGCTCTTCCCATCAGGTGGCCAAAGTACTGGAGTTTCAGCTTCAGCATCAGTCCTTCCAATGAATACTCAGGACTGATTTCCTTTAGGATGGACTGGTTGGATCTACTTGCAGTCCAAGGGACTCTCAAGAGTCTTCTCCAACACCACAGTTCAAAAGCATCAATTACTTGGCGCTCATCCTTCTTGATAGTCCAACTCTTACATCCATACATGACTACTGGAAAAAACCAAAGCTTTGACTAGATGGACCTTTGTTGGCAAAGTAATGTCTCTGCTTTTTAATATGCTATCTAGGTTGGTCATAACTTTCCTTCGAAGGAGTAAGGGTCTTTTAATTTCCTGGCTGCAATCACCATCTGCAGTGATTTTGGAGCCCCCAAAAATAAAGTCTGACACTGTTTCCCCATCTATTTGCCATGAAGTGATGGGACCAGATGCCATGATTTTGTTTTCTGAATGTTGAGCTTTAAGCCAACTTTTTCACTCTCCTCTTTCACTTTCATCAAGAGGCTCTTTAGTTCTTCGCTTTCTGCCATAAGGGTGGTGTCATCTGCATATCTGAGGTTATTGATATTTCTCCTGGCAATCTTGACTCTAACTTGTGCTTCCTCCAGCCCAGCGTTTCTCATGATGTGCTCTGCAATAAGTTAAATAAGCAGGGTGACAATGTGCAGCCTTGAGGTACTCCTTTCCCAATTTGGAACCAGTTTGTTGTTCCAAGTCCAGTTCTAACTGTTGCTTCTTGATCTGCATACAGATTTCTCAAGAGGCAGGTCAGGTGGTCTGGTATTCCCATCTCTTTAAGAATTTTCCAGTTTGTTGTGAATGACAAACCTAGACAGAATGTAAAAAAGAAAACCGAAACATCACTTTGCCTACAGAGGTCTGTATAGAGTCAAAGCTATGGTTTTTCCAGTAGTCATGTATGGATGTGAGAGTTGAAGGCTAAGCTCTGAAGAATTGATGCATTTGAAAAGTGGTGCTGGAGAAGACTTTTGAGAATCCCTTGGACTGCAAAGTGATCAAACCAGTCAATCCTAAAGGAAATCAACCCTGAATATTCATTGGAAGGACTTATGATGAAGCTGAAGCGCCAATACTTTGGCCACTTGATGTGAAAAACTAACTCATTGGGAAAGACCCTGATGCTGGGAAATATTGGAGGCAGGAGAAGGGGATGATAGAGGACAAGACGGTTGGATGGCATCACTGACTTAATGGATAGGAGTTTGAGCAAGCTCCACATGGTGAAGGACAGGGAAGCCTGGCATGCTGCAGTCCATGTGGTCACAAAGAGTCAGACACAGGGGCAAGTCCTTTAGTGGAATCTTGCAAAGCTTGCACTTGGTGAGGTGGGTTGGACCTGGTTGAAGCTAGGTGGGGCCACAGGGTTGGGGAGAGGCTAGAGGCAGAGGAAGCACGCTGGGGTGTTAAATAAGTGGGAATTGAGTCTGAGCCATGGGCCTGGGTTCTCTTTCATTCATTCCATTTCAATTCAATGAGCATCTCCTATGCACAGGTAGAGTTGGGCATCTCGCTGGGGAAGGCTGTTAGAACCACTGAGACCATCCTATCAAGTAGTAGCGCAGAGGGTTGCAGCCCGGAGTTTGCCTACTCAGCATCCAGCTAGGGTTCTAGGGGCTTTCCTGGAGGGGGCAGGAGTGGGAGACAGCAATGAGGCTTGGGCAGATTTCAGGCCAGAGGTGGGGTACTTGGGCCAGGGTGGGGCAGTGTGTGGGGGGGCACTACTAAAGGTAGGGTCCTCTTAGGAGCAAGTTTGGGGGTGCAGGGGAGGTTATTAAGCTGTTTTTCATATTCTTTTAAGGAACCTTCTGAAGAACAGAAATTAAGAAGGTACTTCCCCAGCTTTGGAGTCATTCCCTCCCTCTGGCCAGGCCAAATGTGCCTGCCTGCCCTGCCTTCCGAACTGATTTTGAGTGAATGAATGATGGGGTGGAGACAGCTCACAGCAGCTGACCACCCTGTCAGGGCAGTAGCCTCTGCCCCCATTTCTTGGGGAGCCCTGAACATTGAGCAGCCTCCCACTCTTCCAGCCGTATCCAGGGCTTACTGAGAAACACCCCGGGGAGGGGCTTGGACGAACTGCTCCAACAGCCTCCAGGAGGCACCACCAGCAGGCACGCACCTATGCAGAGGGCATTGGGTTTTCACCACCCTCCCTCCCCACATGGTGACAGAAGGGAAAGGGGTTTCCCAAGCAGGCAGAATCTGGTTTGCAAAGGCTCTTTGGCCTTTGCGAGCCAGCAGTTTTGGCAAGCTGAAAGCTTTCATCCCACTCCCAACCTGAGCCCCTCCCCCAGCTGCCCAAGGCCTCTCTGGGGTACTCATGCTCTGGGGAGGGGGGAAGAGGGACGGAACCCACACAGCAGTGCCCTTCGGAGACGCGCTTGCATTGTGTATTTAGAAAACCACTCCTTGTTCAAAAAAATGGGGGGGAAGTCAATGGGTCACTAGAACATGGGTCTTAATGGGTCCCCGAGGGTCAGGATGGTCGGTGGCTGGTGGCAGGGGCCTGACTCTTGGCTTGGCTGTAATCACCAGCCCTGGGAAGGGTCGGGAAGCATGGGGCCCTGGGTCCACAAGGGAGAGCAAGGTCCTGACCCCCTTGACTAGGGGTGACAGTGACCTCCACTGTGCATGGAGAGCCACACCTGGCACCAAGACCACCACCAGATCTCACAAGCTCTAAAATCCATACAAACATTTATTCTGCCCCTGCCTGGGAGTGGGGAAGGGGGTCTTGGAAGTGGGGGCTGTGGGGCTTTACAGACAGCCCCCAGGGGAGGGCGGGGCTCTGGCGGGAAGACAGTGTCCAGAGGCCAGTAGGCCCTAGGGCGTCCAGAAGGCGAGGCCTGGGGGGCTGATGGAGGGGCTGGATTGGTTCCCAGAAGCCCCAGGGTCCAGGTAGGCTCGGGAGGCCAGATCCCACGGTCCAGGACCAGGCTAGGTGGAACTCCCAGGTCCTGGTGGCCTTTGGAGCTCCGGCTGCACTCCCAGCTCCACCCCCACCCCCGAGGAGGGAAGGCAGCACCGGGGTCTTGCTCCTCTGGGTGGGGAAGACAACTGTCAAGTCATCAGGTTTAAATTCAAAATAATAAAAATAACAATACAAAATAAAAAGACAAACCCCTGTCACAAACAAACCCTTGACAAGCCTGCCACCCCGCACCCTCCACCCACAAGAAGGGGAACCAGCAGGGCCTGTGGGGGTGGCAGGCCGGCCCCGCCCATGGAATCAGCAGCAGTCTCAGAGGACAGAGGTCAGGGGCAGAGGCGCGGACGGGCAGGGGCGTGGAGGGGCTCAGGGCTCCGGGGTCGGTCTCGGCGCTGAGCTCTCTGCCGCCGGCTCATCTGGTTCTCTCGGTTTTCTGTGTCTCGGTGACGTGGACAGGGTTAGCTCTCGAGATTTATTGCACTGTTTTGGAAGAGGCCTGGGGTAGAGGACGGGCCGGGGCTGTGGGAGAGGCGGGCGGGCAGGCGGCGGTCACCGCTTGGTCTTGGCGTCTTCTCGGATCTTCCAGATCACCAGGTGCATGCAGGCACTGGCATCCTCGCTGGAGCTGTGCCCGTCCACTGCAGGCAAACGGGTGTATCAGGGCCGGGAGTCTGAGGCCCCTATAGCCCCCAAGGCCCCCATGTGCCCACGCCCCAGCACTCACCATTGTCCTGGATGATCTGTCTGAGGTAGTCGGCCATGAGATTCCGCAGGGAGCGCTTGTAGGGGAGGCCCAGGCGATGCGGGAATAACACGGACGTGTCCACCACGGTGCTGTGGATGACCTGCAGGCAGGTGGGCGGGTGGTCAGGGAGGGTCCCAGAGGGCATGCCGGGGCCTGGCCTCAGACTCCATAGCTCCCTCCCTGAATTGAGGACAAAGGGTCCCAGCCGCATTCTGGGAACCTTCCAGGAACCAGGACAAAGGGCACAGGGTACCTTCAAGGCCAGCAGGTCACTCTCCAAGCTGTGACCGATGAGGACAGTGTCTGAGCTGAACATGCTCAGCAGCACGGCCTGGACGTCCCGAAGCGAGATGCTTGTGTCTGCAAGGTCAGCCTCGGTCACTCCTGAAAACCTGGGAAGGAGGATGGAGGCGTTATGGAGATGGGAGGCCCCAACCTGGGGCCAGGCGGGGACTGGGCTGCAGATAGAGGGCTGGGCCGTGGTGGGGAATGAGCAGAGAGCACGCACCTAGTGTTATAGTCGACAATCTCGTTGTCTGGCCTGACAAAGGTGTCGTACACAACCTGGAGGTCCGTGTCCACCACTGTGACGCGTGTCAGCTCCAGGCCGTACGTGGTGTAGGACTGTGGGGCCAGGAGACACACCTCAGACGGAGGGTCCCGACAGCCCTTACTGCTTCACAGCCCAGGGTCCCTGAGCCCCATAGGTGACAGCTCAGGCCCTGCTTTTAGATACGGAACCCACACCAGAGGCCTTCCAGGGGCTTCTCTGGGGGTCAGAGGGAGACAAGAACGTGGGTGCCCTCCCCATACCAGAGCTGAGCCAGGAGCTGTGTTGTGCACCAGGCCTTCAGGGTCAGGTGCTGGCCAGGCTGTGACGTGAGCTCGGAGGGGGAGGTGGGCTCACTGCCAGACACCTTCTTCTCCTGACGCCGGCGCAGGCCCGAGGGTCT
Source organism: Okapia johnstoni (assembly GCA_024291935.2). NCBI lineage: Eukaryota > Metazoa > Chordata > Mammalia > Artiodactyla > Giraffidae > Okapia > Okapia johnstoni. The sequence continues at coordinate 36,956,535 of CM044316.1, forward strand.
ACAAGAGGGACTGGGAAGCCCCTCCTGGGCAACAAGCCCCCCGAGGGCTGAGGAAGTCCAGGGCAGGCTGGCCCACTCACCATCTCACAGTCGAGGGCGTAGACTCCTGGGTGCCCATCTCCTGAAAGCTCTTTCTCAAAAGTCTTCACGAACCCTTCCAAGTTTTCCTTCCGGCCATCCTGCACGTGTTGCTTGGGGTGGGAGGAAGGGAAGATCAGGTGGTGGGTTCGGAAGGGCAAGGCTGGGCTCAGAGGATGGGCTGTGCTGGCAGCAGTCACAGACTGTCCTTTACCCAAGGTCCCCACACCAGGCGGGAAAATCAGGGACGAGAAAAGGGAGGCTTGGAGCCAGCACTCCCCAGGACAAGGAAGGACCCAGGACACTTACCTTGGCGACCTGACAGCCGGTAGAGCCTATGGCAGCTGAGCAGCACGTGTACTGAGTCTCCCAGCCACCAGCCACTACAAACAGATGCGGTCAAGCAGGTCCACCCGACGCCCCGGCCCAGTCCACCACACCCGGTCTGCTTGGTGGGCAGGGGCTTCCCAGGCCCCTTCCCTAGGCAGGGTGCCAGGCCCAACCAGGGCGTGAGGGGCCGAGACAGCTGGCAGACCCCATCCCACCCTCACCCAGCATCAGTTCTCCTCACTAGGCAGTGAGGACGAGCTTGGTGTGGCCTCAGGGATGCCTGCCCACCCAGAGAGGGTCTAGAGCAGTCAGAACTTAAGCCCTATATGCGCGCACGAGTGGGGAATGGCCATACTGGCGACAAAAGGAAGCAAGCAGCCACAAGACAGGATGAAGCCTTGGTTCCCTTGGGCCAAACTGCCCCCATTCTTCAAAGTCAACAGGGGTAGAAAGGGCACCTGGTGGGTGGGGCCAGAGACCTTCCTTTTATGAATGCTGTCACAGGAAGGCCTTTGTATTATTTTTTCCATAAAAACCCACAGTGGAAAAAAAGTTACAACCAGAGCAGGTGGCCAGCCCAGCCCAGCCCAGCAGGGGTCTCACCTCGGTTCCGGCGGAGCCGCCCCCAGTGGTAGTAACACTCCTCCTCACGCACGCAGCGGCCGGAGGAGGACACGAGGTACTCGGCGCCACAGCGGCAGCAGATCCTGCACGAGGCTGCCGTGTGGTGGTGGGGGGGTGGGATGGGTGTGTGCATCAGGCCAGCCTGCCTGGCCCAGAACTCTGTGTCCACACACCCGTTGGCTGTAACACTCCCTGTTCCCAGACGGCCCCCTCCCCGGCCCCCCACCCCAGGGCGGTGGTGTAGGAGGTACTCACTGTCCTTGGGTTTCTTCTCCTCAGCTGTGAAGATGACGGCGCCACCAGGCTTCTCAGGGTGCGGGAAGGGGTAGCCATTCTCCTTGAGCTGGCCCTCCGTGAGCAGGTACTCCTTGAGGCGGCTGTACAGGGCGGCCCCTGGGGACACAGGAGAGGCGGTCAGCCCACGGCCACACTGAGGCCACACCAGGGCCCTGGGAAAGGGGGCTGAGAGCTGCTGGGGCAGCCCTGCAGGAGCCAAGCTCACCTTTCAGATCCTCCACACGGGGGCTGCTAGGGCGGCTGAGTGAAAAGCTGGTCCTGGCAGCCAACTTGCCCCCCAGCACCACTTCATGGGACACTACCCTCCGGCTGCTGGTTTCTGGAAGAAGGTAGTGAATGCAGTTCAGCCCGAGTCCTTCCAAGTGCCCCGCGCCCCAAAGAAGGGAACAGCCTGACCTCCTGTGACCTTAACTCTTTGGGGACCAGTAGGCTGCCCAGAAGCCCCTCCCCCTCCCTGGGGTCTTCACTGCTCAGAAGGGAAGGGCAAGACCTCTGCATGGGAGGAGGAGGGGGCTGGCCTGCGGCAGACGGAAGTGCAGAAGGCGCTAATGCATCCTTTAAGAGGCTTAGGAAGCACCCTCCTGCCTCAAGCTTTTGAAGAGGCCCCCTCCATTAGCAGCGGCCCCATGGCTCACTGAGGAGAACGGTTAACAGTAATAGGAGGCTCTTCTAAGGGTGCAGGGCCAATCATCCTCCACAGGAGCCAGACAACTGGGGACGGCAGAGCCTCTGACAGCCTCCTGATGGGAGGGGGGCTGTTGAAGGCTGAGGCCTGGGTCTTCCGGACATGACTTACTGTTGAGACCGGCTCCGGCACCCGGGCCCAGGCCCCGCAGCTTCTTGAGGGTGTTCACAGCCACGTTCAGGTAGATGTTCTTGCTGGGGCTGCGGTCGTAGGCTACCTTCTCCTCGTTGAGCGCCTGTGGGAGGACATGGACTCAGCCCCACCCAGCCCCGCCTCCCACCATGCCCCTACTCTCCCACCCTCACCACGCACCTTCTCTATGGCTTCCTGGTTAGAAGAGCAAAATTTGAGGCACTCTTCAATAAACAGATTGAGATACCGCTGGCGGATGACAGTGGGGACTTTGCCCCCAAACTCTTTTGGGATAATGGGCTTCTTTAAACTCTAGAGGAACAGAGACAAGTAGAGGGTGGCATGCTTGCTCCCGCATGACCCTGGCCTGCCCCAGCTCAGGGTCGACTCAGTTCAAGGGGAATAGCAGGCGGTACCAAGGGCTCACCTGTAAGGATGGGCTATGCGCCATGCGCTTGGGGGCCATGGTGGTGGTGGTCTTGGACGCCATGCCCGACAATGTCCTCGTCTTCAGGGGCTGGCTGCCTGGCTCGGGGCCGCTGGGGGGCTGGCTGCCGCTGGCCGAGAGGGTCCTCTTGGCACCTGTGGGGGCTGCGGGGGGACAGGGGCCGTGAGAGCAGGAGGAGAGCACGCCCATCACTGAGCTGCAAAGCACCAGGCGGCCACGGCCGTGGAGCGCCAGCAGGACATGCATCTGGGAGCACAGGGGGAGGGGCCGGGGTCGGGCCCGAGGGCTGTGGAATGACATCAGGCTCTATCGGCTTTCGGGCAAGTCCATCGAGGGGGAGGGGGAGAAAATGGGGCTTCGGAGGCTGGCTCAGGCAAGGTCACCGCCAGGGTGGTGCGGCGAGTGGTGGGGGGCGCAGGGAGCCTCTGCCACATGTTCCGGCCCCCGACTCCAAGGCATGGAAGTGTGAGGGACGAAAGGCCCTGGCTCCTGGGCTGAGCACCAGAGCATGTGGGTCGCTCCCAGTCCACTCATTGTGACCAGCCGGCTGCCTGCAGCTGCCCCAGTGTTCTGCCGCTCCCTTTGATGAGGTCACAAACCAGAAAGAGGAGGGGGCTGCCAGCAGGGCTGTCTCCAAGGGCCCCAGGCGGAGCGGCAGCTGGCAGTGAGGCTGGAGAAGGGGCATGGGGACAGAGTGAGACCACCAAGGTGCAGACAGAGCGGTGACCCAAGCCTGCCCACAACAGGCTCAGCCATGAGGGAGGTGAGCTCTCCACCAGCCTCGTCTGTAAGGATGCACACTTCTCAGTGACAGGAGCGCTTTCAGGGTCATGTAGAGTAGGAGGCATCAGCAGGTGAGTCCCCGAGACTTGGGGGAACCACCCTGCCACCAGAGTGCAGGCAGTAACACCGCCACAGAACTGTCCTAAGTCATCGGAGATGACCAGACAGCCAAGAGTAAGGTTAGGCTTCTGAATGTGCGCCTCAGGGCCACGGTTCAGTGCTGTCTCCCTTCCTGTCCCCTTGTGCCCCACTAGAGATGGAGTGCATGGCCGCTGGGAGCTCCGCCTCAGGCACCCTGGGGGGAGGGCCAGGAACGCCGAGGGCTTCTCCTATGGGAGGCTCTAGCACCAGGAAACCTAAGGAGCCTTCAGAAAGCTGGAGCCGTCTCCTCAGGGCTGGCTCTTGGAGGAGTTTGGAAGCAACAGCAAGGACACCCGGGGAGTTGGTCAGACAGCAGGGTCTCCCCATACAGGGAAGCTGAATTCTCTGCATCTGGATGAGCCTCCAGGGGCTACACAGCCCTGCTCCCTTTGCATGCCTAAGCCCCACGCTTGTTGGACTGTTGGGGTGCAACCCAGCTTTCAGACAAGCCCAAGTCAGAGGACAGTGGCCTCAGGGTGGGGAGGGGAGGAAACCCAGCCCCAACCCCTACCCCAGATCCACTGGTTTGACTGGAGGGTTGACGGCCTCCAGAGTCACCCCCTCATTAACACCTTGTGAGATGCCACACCTGGGTGGGAGCCTCCTAGACCAGGCCGGCAGGGGAGGAGTGGAGAGTCACCCTGGGTCTGGGGACAGACAGGGAAGGAAGGAAGCTACCCTCGGACTCCCCAGGGTAGCCCCGCCAGGCACCTCCCACTGGCATCGGGGCCGCTTCACAGATAAACATAGACATCCAGCCAGCACCGCTCAAGGCAACAGCCCCCGGCAGAGCAGGAGCCAGGCCAGGGCTCTCCCTGCTGGTGGCAGCATTGCCCAGCCCCTGGGACCCACCTGCGGCCAGGAGGGGGTTGGGGACATGGGCGATCCTCCGCTTCTCTCCAGGGGCCGAGATGTGGACAGAGCTCGGCTTCTCAGCCAGCTGCTGGGTGGCCTGGAGCCAGCCGGCTGATTCCCTCTGCGCCTGCTGGGCCCGTCGGTAGCACACCTCCTGGGCGGTCGGGGGCCGGGCAGGGGGTGCCGGGCCTCTCCTCGTGGGCTCTGCCTGGGTGAAAAATTCCAAGCCCAGGACGCTCTGGATCAGAGGCATCCAGAGCAGGCCTTCCAGGGCGTCAAGACAGGGGCAGGACTGCGGGATTGGGCAGGCCAGCCCAGGGGCCTTCTGGGCGGGTAGGTGCCCTGGAGGGAAGCAGCTTGCCTTCATCTGAGTCTGCTGACCGCCTGGAGAGAACCAGCTGATTTCCACCCAAGTGTGCTCATACCCAGGCAGGAACCAGCTTGGCACTTCAGCAGTCAAATTCACCATGACGCTCCACTCTCCCTGGCCCCGCCCAGCTCTGCCCTGCTAGCTTCTGCGTGCCCAGTCCCCTCAGCCCTTCTGTAGGCACAGGCTGTGTGTTCCCACCCACCCGCTAGATTATATCCTGCTCAATCCAATCATCTCTGAATGGTACTTTCAGAATGCCCAGCAGAGTGCAGAGGGACTGGTGAGTGGATCATCTCCGTTTCTGTGTTCTGCCCCCAGCTTCCAAGTGCTAGCTCACTGACCAGCCCCACGGTGACTGACAACTGATCCTGTTTGTACACTACAAGGGAAGAACCCTAGGCTCAGAGATGTGTCAGCACTTGCCCAGGATCACAGACCACCTCTGAACTGGAGCTGGGCAGTGTGACCCTGCTAGAGGGCTGCCCTCATCTGGCTCACCACAGCAGAGCTCCGTGCTCTGCCCCCCAGCACTAAGCACACCCTGATGACCGGATGTGGGTCCCAGGAACTGCTCTGCAGGACACAAGCAGAGCCAGAGGCCCCCAGCAGCAAGGGAGTGTGAGGAGGCCCTGCCTCTGTAGAGAGGTGCCCATTCCCCCAGGACCCAGAGGCAGACACTTACCTCCTTGCCCTGCTTGGAGAGGTGAGAAATTCTCCTTTTCTGTCCGGGAAACAGCGTGGTCAGGCCTGAATGCTCCTTGTCCTCGGTCTTCTCCTCCTTGGGGGGCTGAGACACAGATGTGTCCATCAGGGAGCCCACCCCACACCAGCGACAGCTCCTCTCACTTGTCCTGGCCTGGGGTATACCCAGGCCTGAGACAGGAGCCGGTGGGAAGACACTAACTGGCTGCCCACCTGGAGAGGGGGTTCAGGATTCTCACCTCCCCCCAAGGACGCACACAGGCCCGGCCTCCAGGTGAGGACACAGACTTGGCACCCAGACCCACCTCTCAGGCCCCCCAGAGGGTGAGTTCTGCAGACCGTCCAGCCCATGCTTCCGTCCACCCAGCACAGGGACCGGTGCAAGTTTACAGTTGTGGGAATGAAGAAAAAAATGGGAAAAGCAGAGGGCCAGGAACAGGGTGGGACACCAAGGTGGGGAGATCAGGGGGTGGGGCCAGGGTTCCAACCTGGGATCCCCCAGCAGCTGCAGGTTGCCTATGGGAATGGCTGTGCCAGCTTCGTTAGGAGCAAAGCTCCCTCTGGTGGTGAGGTGGGGACACGGCAGCAGGAAACCAGAAAGGTGGAAGCTGGCTGAGTTTGGGGGTCTGAGAGGGAGGAGAGGGGAAAGGAGGGAAGGGGGGCTGCAAGGAATACGGAAGAGGTGAAAGAGGCAGGGGAGAAGCAGGATCAGGAGTGGGGTAAGTGGTAGCCATCGAGGGGTCTGAATTCTGAACGAGTAGAGGCTGACGCTCAGCAAGCTGTCTCCACTGAGTGCTGGGACTCTGGTCACAGGGGAGTTGGGGAGGTGCCCGGCTTGCCTGCCCTTACCTGCCGGGCCAGCCGGCCCTTGTCCTCAGTCTTGACGGCTGTTGACTCGTTGAAGATGCGCAGGCACTCCTCCATGGGGTCGGAGTCAAAGTCAACCTCCTTCTCCAGGGCTGAGTAGTCCACGTCAGAGCCCGCCCCCGAGGAGGAGGAGGAGGAGGGAGATGGGGAGGCCTTGAGGCGCTTGGGCGGCCCCCGCGCAGCCGACAGGCCCAGGCTGGAGTCCGAGTCTGAGTCTGAGTCGGAGCTGGAGCTGAGGTTGGGGGGAGCAGGAGGCTGGGTGGCCGCCACCTCAGGCCTCGAGTCCTCATCCTCACTCTCATCCCCGAAGAGCTCGGCATGGCTCAGGGCCCGCCTGGGCAGCTTGGGGGCATCCCGGGGGGCGCCCTCATCCAGCGAGCGGGTCTTCCTCTCCACCAGCTTCCCTGACAGGTTCTTCCCAGCCATCTTATCTGTTGGCTGGCAGGCTGCTCCCTGTGCAGGGCTCAGCAGCGGTCCTGGCCGTTCAGGTCGGCCTTTCCCTGAGCTGGCCACTGGAGTGGCTGAAGATGGCTTTTTCTTGGTCCCGTGGGGCCGCTCCGCCTTGTGCCGGGGGCTGCCGGCCTGTGGGCCCCTCCTGTCTGCAGCGGGCTTCTCAGCCGGCCTCCCTCGTGCACCATCCTTACCCTTATCTGTCTTCCGGACACTATCCTTGTGGCTGGCAGCAGGTGACACTCCACTTTTCTTCTTAGGCCTCCCCTCCTTGGGGCTGCTACGCTCTGGCGCAGCCCTGGCTGGTGAGCTGGGCTTAGCCAGGGGTGGCCTGCCAGGGCTCTGAGGCGGTGGCCCGAGATCCTCCACGTCACACTGCACCGCCATCTCCTTGGTCTCCCGAAGGCTGCCCTCCTCCAGCTCGGGGCCGTCCCTGGAGCCCGGCTTCCCTGGGGCCTTGCTCTCAGCGTCCCCTTGAGCTCTTGGCGGGCTGGTGGTGACGGGTTTGTCACCCGGAGCGACAACACTGTCATCGTCCGAGTCCGAGAACCTGGCATCACAGCTGCCAAAGGGGTCACAGGGTTTCTTGGGTGCAGGTGTGTAGGGCTCGCTGCCACGGGAGCCCCGGGGCCGCTTGGGGGCCCTTTCGTCCTTGGTACTGGCCCTGCTGAGCAGGCGGGCAGAGAAGTTGGACAGGGGGTCATACTCCAGGTCTGTAGACGGCTTAGAGTTGTCCACCACGTACTTGCTGCTGGAGACGGGGCGGCCGTACCGCCGGGGCTGGCCCACGGCCTTGGGGACATACTCCAGGGCGCCACCCCCTCCACCATGGCCCTGAGCCCGGTCTGGCGAGGCCAGCGAGTACTTGCAGCCAGGCTCAGCAGTGGCAGCCAGTGGGGTGGGCTGATAGCTGGCATCGGGGCTCAAAAGGCCATGGCTGCTGGGGTTGTAATCGAAGGACAGGGGGAAGGTGTCCCCGTCCAGGCTGGTGGCGGGGCAGGCAGCAGGGCCGTGGGGTGCCAGGATGGGGGCCTCGGCCGAACCGCACTCCCGGGCCGTCTCCAGGAGCTCCTGGTAGCGCCTCTGCTCCAGCTCCACCTCAGAGCGCACAGCCTCGATGGCCTGGTTGACCAGCTCCAGCTCCAGGATGTCTGAGCGGGAATCAATGCCTCTGCCCAGGGCACCATTCTCCCTCTGTGCGGGGGGCTTGGGCAGCTCAGGGTTGTATGGGTCATAACCGAGCCCTGAAATGGAGAGGAGAAACAGCCATGAGCAGGCTGGTACAGCAGCGGCCACTTGAGCCGGTGACCAGCCACTGCCTAATTCCAGGCCTTGACCCTTGGGGCCAGCAGGGAAGAGCAGAGAACCGGCCTTCCAGAATCTGCCAGGGCCAGGCCTACGGCCGACCACACAGAAGCTCTGGCAGCAAGTTAAGGATCCTGGAGGGTCCCTCCGTGCAGGTCCTGCCACCAAGTGGGGTGTGGGGCGCAGAGCCTGGGGTCTTCCTGACCTGGAACATGGATGGTGAGGTCTGGGGAGCTGGGCAAAGGTGGGCTTCCCACATGGCTCAGCCCACGCTGAAGCCATACCATGCAGCTCCCTGAAGCCAGGAAGGCAGGAGGACACTGGTAGAAGGCCGGCCAGCCGGCCAGCCAGTCAGCCAGGGCCAAAAGCACAGAGCACAGAGCCGTCTGACTTGGGGGCAGGGAGCAGAAGGTGGGCCCGACACAGCCCACCCACCCAGAGCAGCGGGCAGACATGCACAGCCCTGCCTGGTGACTGTGCCTTTAGGGCTCTGTCCTCCCACAAGCTTTCTGGCCCACAGAAAAGTCCACCAGTGGCGCATATACCAGTGAGGACGTGGAAAGCCCTGAAGTGTCTACTGTGAGGAGGTGGTGGCTGGGGTGTACGCAGGACAACACAGCAAACTTCACAGGGGAAGCGGGGCACGCTGTCTCCAGAATGATGCCATAGTGTAAGATGTTCAGACAACGCGTGACATTGGGGAAGCACAGTGGGGTGGACAGCAGGGCGGGCATGGGACATACTCATGTCTGCATCAAAACAGGGGTGGTGGGGTGGCTGGCAGGCAGGTGGCTGCTGTTACTGACCCGCCTTCAGGTACATTACACGGGAGCAGCCCAACACCACCCAAGCTGGCAGGGACCTCACAGGAGACTCCCTTATGGACAAAGGTGCAAAGCTTCTCCGTAAGATGTGAGCAGGTAAAGCCCAACGCTTCCAGAAGGGAGTAACATACTAGATTCAACTGTTTCAGAATTTAAAATGGTTCCTGGTTAGAGCGTCTCCTGGACACGAGTCTGTGAAACTGAAGAAAAAGTGACTTGTTCTGATGCCCTGTGCTTGGCCATGCTCAGAGAGCCTCAGGATGGAACCAGCTGTGCCCCCACTCTGGGCCTCTGACCTCCAGAACCACCAGAAGAAACCCTGTGCTCTTCTAAGGTACCTGGTGAGGGGGGCTCTTGCTGCAGAAGCCCCAGGAAACGCATACACCCGAGAGAGGACGCACAGGAGAACCGGCACTACCGCAGGACAAGGGTGGGTAGCTGGGCTGCTGGGGGACCAGGGGGCCAGGGGTGCAGGTTGCATCACAGACCTACTGTCCGGCTCTTACCCTGGAACCTATTTTTCAAGTGACACTTGAAAGGACGTGTGTATTTGTGCTTCAGACCTCCACAGACACGCCCAGCCTGCAGGTTATAGACAAGGTGGTAAAACTGAGTTACACAGGCCACAGCGGGCCTGGGTGCTGGTGAATGGCCAGAACACACAGCCACTTGCCCCTCTGCCCCAGAAGAGGTTCAAGATGAAGGGACCATCCAGAGGTCCAGAGAGAGGGCAGGATCCAGGGCCCTCTCCGCAGCTTTCCCTAACCCACAGCGGGCCACAGGTATGACCACAGACCCACCCCAGCCACTCGCAGCCCATGTGAACAGAAAAGCCAGTGCTCTCCCCTCCCCTTGAAGTCTTGGCTGCCCAGCTGAGTGGAGGGCCTAGAACACAAGCTGGGGGGCACTGATGGGGCATGTCCAGCAAGGGGTGGGCTGGGTCCTGCAAGTCTTGGGGGCCTCCAGCCCAACCCCCTCACTCCCTAACCTCTCTTCCTGAGGCTGAGATGGCTCCCAGTAGCAGGGCTCATCTGGGGGAAATGCCCCTCCCCCCAGAGGGGGTGGAGTTCTAATGGATGGAGGTCCTCCCCGCTCTGACCAGCCCTTGGAACAGGGCGCAAGGTGCCCCAGCAACACAGAAACCCCCTGGAGTGCCTCATGCCCTTCTCCAAAAAGGGCAGAGTTCAGACCTCTGCACTTCACAGTGTGACAGGAATCCCGACAAAAACAAGCCTGCACTTGGGAAGCAGGGAGAGGAAGGAGGTGCCCAAAGGGCCAGGCCACAAGTAAGGAAGAGGGTGGCAGGCTGCCAAGGCCCCAGGGGGCCCGCTGGGCACCCTGATGGTGAGAGGTGCTCCTGCTCTCTGATGAGGGCCTGCACTAGCATCGGGGGGCTTCCTGAGGGCAGTACCCCCTCCGCTTCCTGCAGCTTCCAGGGCCCAACACTCAGACTCTGAAGGGAATAAGCCCCTGGCCAGGCCCAGCCCCCGAGATCTGGGCATCCCAGAGCCCTGCCAAGGTGGGATGTTTCAGTCCCAGGGAGGCTCCCTCTCCACACCCCACCAGGCTAAAAAGAAACAAACAAACAAAAAAAAAGCCCTAGGAGAGGGCAGAGGGTCTAGGTCAAGACCCTCCCTTCTAAGCCTCAGCGTCCCTGAGGTCACACAAGGCTGCAGGTCTAGGCACATCAAGCACGCAGCTTCCAGGGCTCGGCCGCAGCCCCTGCAGCTCAGAAGTGAGTTTGTGGGGCCCAGAGTTCAACCACCATGCTCCTGCTGAAGCTTCTGGAGGCCTCTAGGGGGAGGCAAGTAGACGGAGAAGGCATTTGTGACGTTACCTAGCCCCCACCCCACCCTGCCTCAAGGGACCAGCCCTCAGGGAACGAGGAGGAACTGGAGAAGCTACCCAAGAAAACCTTTGCCAAGCGACAGGTGACCCTCAAGAGGTGGAGAGGGGCCATGGCGCCGCAAAAGCACCTTCCCGTTATTAGGGAATTAATCTGGCTGGAAGCCATTGGGTGCTCCTTTGGGGTTTGTACCAGGGAAGAATGCCTTTGGTAAACAAGACTAATTGGCTGTTTTTCAGCAAGGGGTCAACTCTCAAGCTGACTGGGAAAGCTCCTGGAAGGCCTGGCTGCCAGGGTTTTACACTCTCAGGAAAAGTTCCTGCCCCAGAGTCAGGGCAAGAAATGCGCTGCCAAGCCAGGCCCCCACTGAAGAAACACCCTGGGGAGGCCCCTGGGAAGCTCCTGGGCTGTCCCCGTGCCCGGTCTTTGTGCGCCAGCCCCCTCCTGGTTCTGGCACCCCAGGGCCGCTCTCCCCATGACCTGGTCCCAACATGCCCTGGTCACCAGCTCCAAGTAGGCATGCAGCATGGCAGAGCCCAGGCCGGCTGTCCCACCTCCAGCCAGGAGCAGACACTCATGGCCACAGTGCTCAGGGAACAGATTGCCCAGAGCCCACTTCGGGTGGAAGGACAGCGTGGGGTGGCAGCCGCTCCAATCCCTCTGAGCCCTGCTCCTCCCACCACCCTCAGTTGAGGAAACTCTGCAGACACCCAGCCCACAAGCTCCAGCTGCAGGTGCAGTTAACGAGCAGACAAGTGGGCAGGAAGGCCCCATTGGGAGGCACGGGCCCCAACCCAATTGACTTTAACTCTGAGGCTTTCCCCGTTAATCCTCATGCCCATGCTGCCTGCTTTGACCCCCCTCACAGAGGAGGCTGGGACTGGGACAGTGCCATACCCCCAAACCCTGGCTCTCCTTCCCAGACCAAAAGACCCAGTGCCACCCGATCCTCTATGGTTCTAAGGACTCTCCACCACCCCACCTTCCCGTTAGTCCTCTGCCCCCCATCAACAGACGATATGCAGGTGGCAGTGCCACCCCCTACTTTGTGCCCTGGTTAGACAACAGTGGGGACCCCCTTCACCCCAGGGGATGATCACAACCCAAGGGGGCAGGCCAGGGGGCTAGAAAGAGACAAGCACCATCCCTGCCACATGAGAGATGAGTAGGATAAAAGAACCAGTCAAAGGAGAGAAATGAGGTCCACTCCTTTGACATGAAGCTGCCCAGGCAGCAGAAGCCTCGAAGGCAGAGAGAGGAGGACTATCAGCTTCCAGACAACAGGCAAACTCCTATTCATCCCTCAAAACCCAGCTCAGCAACCGCTTGCCTGGGAATACTCGCCCGACTTGTTGCAACCACAGGTGCCAATGGCTCGCTCTCCCCGATTCCGGCCCAGATATGTGCGGCTGGACACTCCTCCTTCCCTCCCAGAGCTCCCCAGGTGGTCTACAGATGAGTACTGAACTCAGACAGACCCGAAGAGCCCTGGGAGGGTGCCAGAGCCAGCTCCAGATTTCACAGCTGACTCAGAAGCTGGGTGGACCATGCCTGTGTGTGTCTGTGCTCAGCTCACAGCTAAGATGGCCAAGGCCCACCCCCTGACAGAGCACTCAGGTCCACCAGCCACCCGTCCTGCTCCCTACACTTTTCTGGGCTTCCAACCCTGCCTGCCACCCGTACAGACCGCTTGGGGCGGGGTCAGCCTTCACAGAAAGCCTCAGCATGAACCCATCACCCTAAGACGACTGGCACAGTTTTTGCTGTGAGTCAGATCACACTGACAGAAGTTGACCTTCCACACAGGGATGGCTTCAACACCAACAAACCAAGTTCCTGCGCAACCACTGTTCATGTGCAATGCTCTGGTCAGGGATTCTGGGGGAGGAGCCGGGGCAAAGGAGGACGGCAGGGCAGGGATACTGCGCAGAACACCTGGGTGAGACAGGAGAGGCACACTGCTTGTTGAGGGGCCTACATCACGACACCACCTTGCAGAAGGGGTGGCCGAGGCCGAGGCGGTGACACTGAGCAGTGGGAGGCGAGGATCCTCGCGCCATGGAGGATGCTGCCCCAACGTCTTCCCATGAGGCTCTACTCCACCTGCAGGGCTGCAAGCCTGCCGGGGCGCTTGTGCCTCCCCTCTACCGGATGCTCTGGGGATGGGGTGCACTCAAGCATCCCGCATAGCCCCCAAGCTCTCCGGGCTGCTGTGCTGACCTCACCAATCCAACCCTGGCGCTTGGGCTGCTCTGCCCCCTCACCTTGGGTCCCAGAGGAGTTGGGGGGGTTGGTGTGGCGATTCTCGGTGTGGTGCTCTCTCAGCAGGCCAAAGCCGGCTCTCTCAGCCCACCCTCAAATACAAAAACAGGCCAGAGCTGGGACACTGTTCAGGCTCCTCCATCTCATTTGGCAGCACTGACACTTGGAGCTGCACAAGGCCACATGTGAGCAGGGAAAGGGAACCGTCCCGGGCACTGTGAAGACCTGAGCGGCATCCCTGGACTCCCCTTCCGCCCACCCCCCCAGTGCCAGGAGCCCCCTACTTCCTGACAACCACAGATGTGTCCCCAGGAAGGTCAGTATGAACCCCAGGCGAGACTCTGCTTTGCTGACACTAAGCAGAGAACCCTAAAAATGCCCCCCAAACAGCTCTGGGGGCAGGTGTATCCTTATTCAAATGGCCCGAGCCTGGATCTGGGCAAGAAGGCCAGTCTGGAAAGCTCCCCAGGTGCTTCAAGAGGGGCCAGCAGGTGTGGAAACCAGAGGCACGGGGCAGGCCTCACCCCTCGCTGGGGTTTCTGCAACCTCGACAGAAGGACCCAGCTCCCAAGAAGAGCAGGGTTACAACTACAGGAAGGACAGACTATGTCCCAGGCTGGGAGGAGGCACAGCAAGCCTGCTGACCTGGGACTGGGGGCATCACCACATACAAGATGCATCTCCTTTGACTTTTCAGCGTCTTCCTGAGTGTTTAAAATGAACATTACTCCGAGTCCAAAAAAAGAGCACTCTGAACAGAGATTACTTAGCTGGGATGGGACACTGCCTCTGAAGACAGGGGCTTGCACCACCCACTGAACCTAGACCGCCCTCGTCCTGGCGTAAGAAAGGGATTCCTGCTGCTCTGAAAACCCACAGCACCTCTCCTCCACTTCCTCTTCACAGAAGAGTCAAGAACAATGGAACCACCCACTGGATGGCAGTGGAGGCTCCTACCCTGGGAGGTGGCAAGCCTGGGTCCCCTGAGCCTGGTGGCCCAGCTCCCTTGGCTGAGCTGCACCTGTGCACACAACTCCCCAGGAGGGGTGGGGAGGTGATACTGATGACCAGGGGTCTTTTCCAGGGTGCTCCTGCCCCCAGGGAACACTGGGTGAAGTCTGGGGGACACCTGTGCTTATTAAGACTGGCGGACTCCTGGCATCAAAGAGGTGGGGCCAGGGAGGCTGCTCCACCCTGCACAGAGTCCAGGATATCCTCCCCATGGCCCCCCACCAGTTTCTGGTATTCTTCATGGCTCCACCCTCTCCTGACAAAGTCAGAGGCCCTTGACAGGCCTGACCCAAGACCACACCTGGCGGCAAGCTAGGGAAGCCCTGGGGGTCGTCAAGTACCCGGCCAGACCTTCAGATACACAAATGACACTGCTCTTTGCTGGGCTTTCTCTCCCAGAAGGGGAGGAAAGGGTGTGTGTGGCTCACTCATGGCTCACTCAGGAAGAGAAAGCACCAGACAGAGGAACACTTCCCTTCTGTCTCTGAGTACGGCCATCAAGGCAGTGGGGAGTCATGCCCTCGTGAATCCTGCTGGCCCCCAGCCCACGGGGAAGGCAGTGAAGGGCTACTGCCCCTTCGGAAGCACGCACTTCTCTGGCTGCACCCTCCCTTCCCACCTGACTCCTGGCCCTTAGCTTCCCTTAAGAAGCAAGACTTGCTCTCAGAGCACCAGACCACAAGGGTCCCCCTGGGGCCCAATGTGAGACCCAGGGGAGCTGCCACCACCACCAGCTGGGGCCACTCTGCCTTCCAGCACGAGTCAGGGCTTCCTCCTGCTGGTCTTCAGGAGATTTCAGTGCTCAGGCCCTGCAGCATGGGTGAGGCCCTTCCCCAGGTCTCACTGCTGCCTCTCTGCCTCGGGACATAGCACTGAGCCCACGCGTGATGGGCACCCAGGTGCCCAGCAGCAGGAAGTGAGGAGGCAAGGGCCTGACTGCCCTGATCCAACCCCATGAGGCGCACTTACCGACCATGTGTACACAGGTGCGTGGCTTCCCCTCTCTGGGCCCGTCTCCTTGTCTGTAAAATCAGGACAATCGTCCCTCCCACCAGTTAAGGGTCATGAATAAAGAGCATGCCTGAAGGTGCATGGCAGTAACTGGGCAACCCCAGCGGAGCAAGGGGGTGGGGATCCTGGAGCACAGGAGGGTGGATCTAAGGGCTGGAAAGAATGCGATGGGCCCTACATGGGCCTCAGGGGGCTGGCAGACCAAGGCCAGAGGTGCTGGAACCCCTACATCCTGCCTGCAGGCGGTCAGTACCGTCCGTATCCCTGTCCAGCCCACCCTGGCCAAGCATCTGCTCTTGGGCCATGTCAGTCTGCTCACAGGGGGACCCAGACAAAGTCTGGCCTGTGGCTGCAGCCTCTCCAAGTCCCACAGGAAGTGTGCCTGTCAAAGTCCGGAGCAAGGCGGAGCTGAAAGGTGAGGGGGGAGGCACATCTGAGCACGCCACAGAGGAGGAAACAGAGCGTCAGAGAGGCCCCACAGCAAGATGGAGGCTGAGCTGCAGGAAGAGCCCCCCTCCCATTCCCCCCAGAGGAGAAGAGGACTGCTTGTTCTCACCTGCAAAAGGAAAATGCAGACACACTGGGGTCAGGGAAGGCAGCTGCACTTTTTCCTGCAGGAAAGTGAAGCAGACAGGACCACATCACCAATGGGTTCTCAAAAATGACACTTTGGGAAACTGGCCATTTGTGATGCAGGAAGACATCAAGAAACCAATGAACTTGGAAGAACACATGAAGAAACAAATCAGTGCTCTCAGACGACTGGAAGTCAACCTGTGGGCCTGCAGACGAGTCGCCGCCCGGGGTCTGAGGGAGCCGGCCTGCCCCGTTTGTTCTGCCCCTAGACGTCAGGAGCTCTTTACAGAACACCATGAAGACTGCACTGGCAGGTCAACAGAAGGAGTGAGAAAGTGCACCGGGACAGGGTGACCACCAAGGAGTGTCCCACACTCAGGCCTGAAGCTCAGGCACCTGTGGGCACAGCTATCTTCCCTCCTTGAGGGAAGATTCCCAAGAGCCAGGCCGCTGTCCCACCCAGGTGTGGAGCCTGACCTTGAATGATGGCATCTGGGTGGCTGATGCAAGGCCAATGGGTCAAACAAAATTCAGGGTGGAAATTTGAGACAATTCTACCTTTTTTCTCCCTTTTTTGGGGGGGTGGGGTAAACAGGCCTATGACTTCATACTAGCAAGGGTGCTTCTCAAGTGAAAAAGCTCTGAGATGAGGATCTGTGTTTTAAGCAGAAAGAGAGGATACTGAACAAGGAAATCTGGGTCTGATAGAAAGAGGGAGCCAGTCTCCGAGAACAGGGTCCACAACTGGAGCCTGAATTCCCCTGAAAGGAATGACACACATCCTCCCGGTGGACCTTTCTTTGTGATGCCCCTTTTTGCCCCCGTTCTTCACGTCTCTGCTCAAGGCCCACACCTCCTAACAGAAACAGTGCCTGCCTCCTGGCAGCTCTCACCTGAATTCTGTGACATTGACAATCACCACGCAGAGAAACGCGCTGCCTCTGAACGTCCTCTCGGAAGTCTGCCCCCCATCCCAACACACACACACACCCAATCAATCAGGTTTGACTCCATCCCTGACCCTGGCATGACATACAGGGCTCGACACCCAGTCGGAGAGCTCCTAAGCAAGACCCTCTCGACTCCGCTGTTGTCAACAGGGGCGGCCACGAGCAGAAGTGCGGCGGAGGAACGAGCGCGGAAGTAAACAACGGCTGCAACCAACACAAGGAGGGGGCGGGAACGGTTCCCCCGGCAGGAGTCCCGAGCCTATTGACCAGTGCTGGCCGCGCTCTTTTCCCGACCCCCAACGCGCTCCACCCTCGCGACACCTCTAGGAGGGCAGGTCCTCTCATTGTTTAGGTTTTACACTCGCGAAAACGCAGGCTCAGAGGACCCGAGACCGGCACTGGGATGGATGGCCCCGGCTTGGAGGGACGTCGCTCGCGAGTGTACAGGGAGAGAGCTGAGCGGGGAACGGGAAACCGGGGAAGCCCGGGCGCTAGGGTCCAACCCGCACTGGGGAACCGAACTCGGAACGGGCAGGTAGATATTACCTGCTGCGGGAGACACAGCTCCACCTTCGCCGGGCGCGCCCGGGCCCCGGGCCCCGCGGTGCCGGAAGTGGCAGTAGGGCCGCCGGCAGGGTCCCCCGGGCACCCCAGCCCAATAGGGGCAGTCGATGGCCCGGAAGAAGCCGGTGGAGCGTAGCATGGTCCGTCCCGCGGCGGCGGCCCGGCCCGGAGCCGCCGGGACCCCGGGCCCCCCTCACTGGCGCCGCGGTCGCCGCCGCCCGCGCCTCACGGACCCCGCCGCCGCCGCCATCTTGCTCCGAGGTCCCCGGAGGCCCCCGGGACGCCGCCGCAAGGGACCGCGGGAGTGGCTGCCCAAAGTGCGCCTGATCAGAAACGCCTGCTCCCGCGGGACCGAGACGGATCGCAGGCCCCTGGTCTGAGACAGATGGCCCCCAAGGGAGGGATAGAGGACACAGGCTGCCCTGTCTGAGGCCTCAGAGTGCCTCGCCAGCGTCTCTACCGGGTCCTCTAGCGGCAGCAGCGCCATCTTGAGCCCCAGGCTCCTGCAGCGCCAGGGTTGTCCAAGGCGCGCCTGATAACAACAACAACAACAACAAAAAAAAAGCCCTTCACTGCCCCGCTACGGCTTATTTGCATTCAGTTTGCGTTTTATTAGCTTGTCTTCCTAAGGCGCCCTCTGCTGGTCGATTCGAGTTCTGCAGGTGCATCTCAACGGCACCTGAATTACCCAGTTCGGGCTCTGAAACTCACAGCTAAGCGCTTCATTTCTCCCACCTGGACACTTGCGGCAGTTAAATCTCCAGGTCCATCAGAGGAGACCTGTTCCGATTCACTCATTAGTCTACCTAATATTTTACTACCTACTGTAGATCAAGGCCATGCCACAAAGTATTTTATCCAGTTATCAGATGATGGACATTCAATGGTTTCTGCTTTTTGTCTATGGTGAATTGTGCTACTGTGAACATGCGTATATATGTATCTGAGCACCAGTTTTGTTTCAGTACTAGTTTTTCAAATGGTGTAAATGTGCTTGTTGCCCGTTTAAAAAATTGTGGGAGGACTTCCCTGGCAGTTTAGTGGTTAAGACTGCACTCTCAATGCAGAGGCATGGATTTGATCCCTGGTCAGGGAACTAAGAGCCCAAATGGCTGCACGGTTCGGCCAGAAAAAAATAAAATAAAATTTGGGGAAATGTCACATGAAACTACAATTTCTAGGCTGTCCACCAGCTGGCAATTACCAAGGATCCCCCAGAGCAGGGGATAGTCTTCTTAGGTCACCTCCCACTTCTCCCAGCCCACTTCTCTCCCTACCTCAGCCACCTGACCCTGCAGACACACAGACTTGAGACTCCCTCACCCCCGGGATCTCTCGATGCCCCTCCTCCACTGCCAACAGTGGGGTGGGCTCCTGAACAAAGCAAATATTCTTACCCTGGTGGAGGTAGTGTCTACATGCGGACAGACAACAGGAAATCAGTAAGTGAAATATCACAGTACAAGGTGAAAAGTGCTGTGGGGTGGGGGGAGTAGAATGGAGTAGGAAGTTGTAGGAAGTTCAGTCTCTCAGTTGTGTCCGGCTCTTTGTGACCCCATGGACTGCAGCACTCCAGTCTTCCCTGTCTATCACCAACTGCTGAAGCTTGCTCAAACTCATGTCCATCGGGTTGGTGATGCCATTCAACCATCTCATCCTCTGTCGTCCCCTTCTTCTCATGCCTTCAATCTTTCCCAGAATCAGGGTCTTTTCCAATGAGTCAGTTCTTCGCATCAGGTGGCCAAAGTATTGGAGTTTCAGCTTCAGCATCAGTCCTTCCAATGAATATTCAGGACTGATTTCCTTTAAGGTTGAACAGAGTAGGGGTCTGGGAAAAGGGAGTGGTCCACGTAGTCCTATGGGAAAGGTGGGATTTGAGCATTTCTGAAGAAGGAAACGAGAACGCTGAGCAGACATCTGGTGGAAAGGCATCCCAGGCAGAGGGCACAGTATGGGCAAAAGCCCTGGGGCAGGACTGCATCAAGCTTATCGGAGCAACTGTGACGAGGAGGAGGACGGTGTTGGAGCAGAATGAGCGAGGGAGGAGGGGAGAGCAGGGAGAGGATCGGGCAGGTCATACAGGGCCTTCCCTTGGGGAAGACTTGGATTTTTACCTAAGGGAGGTGAGAACCCTGAGGGCTGTGGACAGATAAAGGAAACCTGACTCAGGTGCTCACGGGGCGCCCCCTGGTGGCTGTTGTGGCTATGGGTGCACCAAGCGGGGAGGCTGGACTGGTCCAGGTGAGCCATGATGTGGGACCAGGTGGAGGCAAAAGAGAGGGAAGTGGGTGGACGATGGATACGTTTTGAAGGTAGGGCTCCAGGGAGATTTCCAGAGGTACTAGATGTGGACGGTGAGCCAAAGCAGGAAGTCAAGGACGATCCCAAAGATTTTGCATGCTTGGAAAGATGAATATGAAGTGGAGGAGGGGTAAGAACATACTGGGCCCGAAGTTGAGGGTGAGGATGGCATGAACCAGGGGTTGTCTTTGCACAGGGGGACCTGAACCTGGGGATAGGGTCTAGGGGGTCCCCGAGATCACCTGCCAACGGAGCGTCTAGGAAGCAGAAATCCTCCTGGTGATTCCAGGACACGGGGAGTGCGTGCCAGAGAGACTTAAGGGGGCTCTGAGCTTGCAGACCTAGCATTCCAGGAACCCTGCCGGAAAGCAGAGAAACCTGCCAGAGCTGGAGTGGGACAGGGGTCCGGGGAGAGATATCTGCGGGCTTTCGGGCCATATTCCAGTAAGAAAGAGAGCAAGGGGGAAGGGGGTTCCAGAGGTAAGACGAGGGCCACGTGTCTAGATTGGAGCGACCTTGGCGGCCCCAAGGGCAGGACCCTGGGGAGGGTGATTAACGGAGCCCTTGTTGCAATGCCGTGGGCGACCACCAGATGGCGGGACTGCCGCCTTCTCGGGGGCGGGAAGTAGCAAAACCCTTGGGGAGTGTTCGCGCTGCGTGTCACCGCAGCCCCACCGTCCTTCCGGGTTCTAGAGATGGCTGGAACCTGGGGTGCACTTTCCCTAAGAAGGGGATCAGAACTCTCACCAATTTCCCAACGCTCCCAAGGCTCCTTCCGCTCCCTTCCATTTGGGAGCCGGCATACAGCTGGCATACAGTACAGGAACAGCCAGACGACTGGACAGGAGCCGGGCGGGGGTGCGGGGGACCCTCTGGGGAGGAGCCGTGTAGAGAAGTGCGGGCTCCCCGCGCCCGCGGCGCCGGAAAGGGGCGGGCAGCGGACGCCCCCGGACGCCGTGTCACCGCGCCTCAGCCTCAGTTGCCCGGGTAACGGAGCGGGAAGGCAGGCCAGGGGCTCAGATGCACGAGGTGTGGGTGCCGCTGGTCTCCAGCGCGAGCTGAAGAGGGCAGCCCCCTCCTCCGGCCTTAGGACCAAGGAGGGTTGCCAAGACCGCCAGCAGGTCCGCGGATTCACCAGCCCACTGGCTCAGTTCCCGCAAGACGAGGCTGAGGACCCCCACTGGCAAGGGGGGACAGAGGACCCCAGGAGGCCCACCTTGGACCGGCGAAGGGAAAAACCACACAGGCTCCGGAATCGGGTTTAAAAAAAGACATTTAATTAAATACCAGGATGAGGCCAGGCAGGACAGGAGGGAGGGAGTCACCCGAAAGCAAAGTCCCCTGGGGCCCTCCCCCTCCACCCACCTCTAGACGCCACAGCTAAATGGCTGGAAGCAGGTCCCAGTGACCACCGGTCCCTTCAGGCCCCCGGACACTGGGGAGGAGCGGAGGGGCGAGTTCTCAGCTCTCTGGGTCCTCAGACCACAGTCCACCTCCTGTGGACAAGCACCGGCCAGCGCTGGGACAATACGGGGAGGGAGCATCCAGACGGACATAAAAGGAAACAAGGTTAGGCCCGCCCCACCCCCACCCCCACCCGCCCACCCCGGGCTAAGGGCTAAGGGCTAAGGGCTAAGGCATCTCACCGTGGCGCAGCCCCCCTCCCCGGGACCTTAGGCGCTGCCCCTGGATCCCGCCAGGGCCCATTTGGGTCCACACTAGTGCCATCCAAACGCCCCAGCCCCCACTGGGAGACAGGAAGTTTCTGGAACAGGTTGGGAGGGTGCCACAGATCTGCAGCCAAAGGCTATGGAATAGGCCTTTTAACGGTGAGGGACAGGGAGCCTGGGTCCCTTCCCATTCCAAGGCCGGGGTCTTCAGTCTGTCCAAAATGAAATCCAACCTCAGCCACAGTGGGAGGACCCCAGGAGGGGATGTGGCATTTATCCCTCCCCCACCCTAAGTTCAGACCACACAGATCCTCCCCCCACACCCACAACCCCTGAGGACAACAGACCACCCACAGGGGCCCAGATCAAGGAAGGGATTGGAGCCTGAAAAAATATTCTACCCGGTCCAAAAAAAATCGAGCTATACTTCCTGCCCCCGTGGGTGGGACCTCAACCGTGGGTCCAGGGGCCACCCGGCCGCCGCCGCCAGGGGGCAGGATGGAGCCAGGGCCCGGGGCCTCTTCACCCCCATCCGCAGTGCTGGGAAGGGGTCCATTTGGCCCAAAGGCTGTTCTGGTCCAAATAGGAGGGACTGATTGTCACATGATGCTGCTCAAGGCCAGTGTCGGGGACTCTTCCCCTGTAGGAGGGAGGCCGGCGATGGCGCCAGCTTCTCCCAGTCTCTCACTCACACACTCGCACACCCACCCAGCGAGGGGCACTGTAGCCCCCCACTCCAGCAGAGAACAATAAATAAGCCTGCATTTACTCGTATCCCGTGATATCCACCTCCCCAAGTGAGTCTAATTGCTCTTTGGAAGAACCCCCACTTCTCTCCCTCCCTACCCCAAGTCTCAGAAGCAAAATCAGGACCCCTTGTAGAGACCCTACCACTTACCCCTGCCGTGGAGGCTGGGGAGCTGAGGGGCCCCTCCCTTGGGCAGTGGGCCAGAGCCTGTGGACACCTGAGATTGAGTACCCGAATGGGGCGGCCAGGCCGCACCCTGTTTCCCTGAACGTCTCCAATGGCTTTCGATGGGGTGAAGGGCTCCCGGGGCGGGGTATGGGGGGACAAGAGGCAGCCCACGCGGTAACCCCTAGTTCACCTATGGCTCTGCACACTTCATCCCAACCTGGAGAGAGGGGCCTAGGGGCCAGGTCTGAACGCTGGTTAGGGGGTGCCTTTCCTGGGGCACCTCCCCCCAAGGCCCACATGCCACCCAAAGCAGGGAGGTGGCGAGGGAGAAGGGATGCCTTCTGGCCCCCCACCTAGGGTCCCTGTTCAACAGCTGGGAAGAGAGTTAACATCATGGCTATATACAGACACGGGGCCACACTCCTCCGGAGAGTGACCTCCAAGGCCCAGATGACTCCGGTCCAGTCTCAGGCCCCCTCCTGGTTTTCTCGAGGGGGCAGGGACAACTCGGGGGGGCCCTCAGGGGGACACTGGAAGGGGCCGGTCTGGCAGTCAGTCCGAGCCCCACCAGGGCCCGGGACAGCAGGCGGGTTGCTGGTGCTCCATGCCCAGGCCCAGCGGGGGTGCACTCAGAGCGGCTGGAACAGGGCTCTACAGGCCGGCTGGGGCCGGGCTGGGAACTGGGCTGGGCGCAGGGCTGCCCGCCAGGCTGCAGGGCAGCGAGTCGCTGGGCGAGGTGCTGCGGGCGCCCTGGCGCCGGAGCAGTTCCGGGCGGAAGCCGGGGTGGCGGCGAGCGTGCTTGGTCAGGTGGTCGCTGCGGGTGAAGCGCTTGGAGCAGAGCGGGCAGGGGAAGCGCTTCTCGCCGGTGTGCGTCCGGTGGTGGCGGGCCAGCTCGTCAGAGCGAGCGAACTTCTTGTCGCATCCCGGCCAGTCGCAAGCAAAGGGGCGTTCACCTGCGTGGAGGACAGACAGTGGTCAGTGTGTGGGGGAAGAGAGGGCCGTCCCATCAGATCTCAAAGGGTACTGGTCATTTGTCTCATCCCCTCCCCCCACCCCCACAAAACTCGTTAGAGGCTGAATTCTGGGTGTGAATTTAAAATGTGTAAATGTATAAAGAAAATGACCCCAACTCATTTCCCAAACCCTGTGAATATCCCCCTGTCTATTTCCTACGACTGATAGTAATTACTACCCTTCCCAGGTGGCGCCAGTGGAAGAATCCGCCTGCCAATGCAGAAGATAGTTCGATCCCTGGGTCGGGAAGATTCCCCTGGAGGACATGGCATCCCACTCCAGTATTCTTGCCTGAAGAATCCCATGGACAGAGCCTGGTGGGCCACAGTCCATGGGTCGCAAAGAGTAGACACAACTGAAGCGACTGAGCACAATGGTAATTACAGCCTGGGAGCAGCTGCCACGGGGTGAAAAAACCTACAGAGACCCGGTTCTCCCAGGCCTGCCTGCCTACCCCCAAGACGGCCACACCTCTGTGACAAGTGTCTCCCAGTGTACTTGCCACACACGTGCCCGCTGTGATCGCACGTCGAGTTTTCTGAGGGGCTTCTTAAGGCAACAGTTCCTGCTGTCCCCGCCCCGCGAAACTCCCTTCTACTTTTCCTGTGGGGCATTCAGAGGGCTCCCAGGCGCTGGCGATCCCAGCTAAACCCCTTCTTCTGGGAAATGACCACCAGGGGCGCAGGTGCGGGGCATCATCTGGGCGGTTTCCCGTGCCTGACGCCACCACCGACCCTTGTGGCCCTCTACGAGCAGAGGGACATGTGAAGGGGCACCCCCAACCCCGGGCCGCGCTAGCAGGGTGGGAAGGGTCAGAAGGCGCATCGGGGACTGCCCCCGGTACTGGCGCGGGAAGGGGCGGAGCCCGAGGCAGCCCAGGACTTGTCCCGCCCCCGCAGTGCAGAAAGCTAGGGGAGGGGCGGGCCGCCACCGGCAACTTCCTCCGCAGACCCCTCCCACCGCCAGGCCGGCCTCGCCCATCCTGCCCCGGCGGCAGCCGCCATCCCCGCCCGCCTGTCCCTACCCGCCCATTCCATGGGGGTCTCCGCTCTACGACAGTGCCGCCTGATCCCCTCTCCTCAACCGTGTATCGTCATTGTGTCCCCAGCCGACTTGGGGGGACCCCCGCCACGCCCGTCCTAGGGGCGGTGAGCTCCCCAGAGCTTGCACCCTCCGGGACCCAGCGCGGGGTACTTGGGACTCTGGAACCCCCTAGGCGTCGTGTGCCCAATGCGCAGAGGTTTTGCGGGGTGTGTTGGGGGGAACAGATGCGGACATGTGGGCAGGGTCTCCCCTCGCGGCATAGAATGGAACCCAGAAGAGGAAGGGGGGACGCCAGCTGGGGGACAAGAGAGGGGGAGCCACAGTGGGGTAAGGGTAGGTTACACACTGGGAGGCCCACACTGGGCCCTGGGGACTTTGGTGACCCAGGCTGACCCTGCCTCAGAGAACACGCCCACCGCTGGGGGGAGGTGGCGAGGGAGACAGACCTTAAGGGTGTCCTTTGCCAGGGATCAGAGAAGCGCCCTGATGGGGGAATACAGAGATGACCAGGAGCCAGCGGCAGGGGCCATGGGACAGAGCCTCAGCCCTGGGGGAGTGGGGGAGGGCTGGATTCTCAGGGTGACCCAGTGACATCTCTGCTCTGGAAGCAAGGCCTGCCTAAAGAGAAAGGCTGGGAGGGAGGAACCGCAGAGGGGCACCAGTAGACTTCAGAGAGGCTCTTACTATCACCCGCGGCCCAGGAGGCCCAGTAAAACCTCCCCTCCCCCATCCTTCCTCTTGGCCAGATTCGGGACACCCACAGCATGGCAGAAAAGGGTTCCAGTAGAAACCCCCCCCCAGAAAATTTCTTGTGGGATACCTGTCGGTTATGCTTGCAGCTGAGGGAGGGCAGGCCCCAGGAGGCTGCGAACCCAGAAGTGCTGGTGCCACCTCCCTGGGGGAGGGGAGTTACGGGCCACAATCGTGCTGCTGGGGGGAGAACAACTGTCCCCAAGACCACAGGTGGCCCCAAATCCCCGAGGCTGTCCCCCACCACCACTCGCGTCCCCTGGAACAATCCAGAAGGCAAAGTCCGCAGCAGCTGGGGGAGCGGTCCGGGCGGGGACCTCAACGGAATCACGGGGCTCAAAACAGCGCCGGAGAGGACCCCCCACCCCACTTGGAACCAACAGGTCCCGAGGGCCTTAGTCTGGGGGAGGGGGAGTCTGGTGATGGGGGCGGGACTGCTGGTTTCCAGGCAGACAGTGGCAGGAGGTGGGGGGGACGCCCCTCCGTGGGGCATGCGGCCCTGTCGCCATCTTGCAGGGCGCAGGCGGGGAGGAGCGGAGGGGCTGGGGGGCGGGGGCAGGTGGTGCCGGTGGCGGCGGGGAGGGCCCTCCCGCCCGGGTTGGCTCACTTCCCCGTTTAGGGCAACGGGGCTGGTCCCGCCTCCCACCCCTCCGCCCTCCCTCCGCCCCGCAGCTCTCCTTGCTACCACCGGCAGGTTGCGAGAGTGGTGCCGGGGCCCGCAGGGGCTGGATGCACGCAGCCGCCGGGAACACAGCTGCCGCACGTAGCTCGGCGGCGGCAAGGACAGCCTCAGGCCCAGCCGGCCCCGCTCACGTGGTCCCGCTCCCGCCGGGGCCGGGGGTCGCCCCGCTGGCTGGACGCCTGCCAGCCCCGCCCAACGCCGGGTTGCCCGGGAGCGCGGCGCACGTGCACACGTGGGTGGCCGTCCCGGAGCGCAGGCTTCCCGCCCCCACAACGTTAGGCGAATGCCTGCAGGATGCCACGTCCTGCCACCCTCTCAGTCCACTGACGGGGGTGGAAAGGGAGGTGGGGGGTGGGCGTGTTGTAATATTCGGAGGCTCAGAGCCTGGCTGCACCTGGCCTGCCTCCTGTCTCCAGAGTCTACCTGGGCGCTGGAGAAGGATGCGGTGGGCGGGGCTGCGGTGGACTTGACCCTCTGACTTGGGCTGGGCTTTGGGGTGAACTCAGGACAGCCGGAAAATGAAGGCCAGGAGGTCCGGGCGACCGTGCGCCAGGCCTGGCTCAGCCTGCTCCGCCTTTAAAGAGGGCGTGGGGTGGGGCCGGGAAGCCAGTGCCCCACCTCCCCGGGTTGGGGGCCAAGGGTCTGACAGCTAACCTTCTCCGTGACCTCCAGAGGTCATCTCTTACCTAAGGAGGGAAAGGTGCAGCCCACAGCCAACCCTTGCACAAATGCCCACCTGCCAGGTGGACTCCACGGGGGGCGGGGCGCAGGTAAGGCAGCATCCCAGGACAGGGGGAGAAGGCTGGGGCTGCAGCAGGTGGCCCAAGGTGGGGGGCCGGAAGCAGGGAAGCTTTCCAAAGGAGATGGGGCTGAACAAGCCACGAAGAACCCAAAGGGCAGAACAGAGATGCAGCCAAAAGAATGGAAAACTGATGGTGATGTCTGGAGAGCAGGGCCCAGGGCCCCTGTGCGCGGGCCATCCTGAAGGCTTTACAAGGACCAGCCGGCGTGAGAATCCACGCTGCAATCTTAAATACCCGCCAGACGTTAGCCCCCTTCCCCCAAACCCAAGACTTCCCACCTTCCTCCCTCCCAGTCCCCACTCCTCCTACAGGTTTTCCATTTCAATTGCTCTGCCTTTTGCTCCAAAAGCTTATTAGGCAGAGATGGCCCAGGTTCTCACCTTCCCAGGTGGTACTTGGCAGCAGATCCCATCAGAGCCCCCCCTTCAAACAAAATATCTCCAAACCTCCCTGTCTCCAGGCCCTAGCTCTGGCTTGGACCTGTGCGGCCCCTCGATGGTGCTGGAGCCACCCACTCAGTGCTCTACTCTTGGGCTCCGGGTACAGGTTGAAGTCTTTACCGCAGCCTGGCTGCTACGCACACCTCTGATTCCTGCTGCCTGGAACCTCTGCCCCTCCCCTCCATCCTATCTCTGCTCTACCCTTCAGAGCACACTCTCCTGGCGTACCCCCTCTACCGTCCCCGTTTCTCAGCTTTCCTATGCTAGAGCTCAGTCTCTCCTGGATGTGATCTCTGCCCCCAGCCGACCCTAAAGCTGAGGGCACAGGCCTGGCCCCCCAAGGGTGCGTGATAAACATGTGCAGAGTCTACAGGGCCCGAGTAGACAGAATGACACTGGAGTGGCTGGCTCCAGCAGCGCTAACCAGCTGCCAAGTATGCTGGTGCATCATCTGGTTTACCCCCCAGGTAGGAGCCACTCCACCCACCCCCAGCCCTGTTTAGTTAAAAAGTGGGCCCCCTGCTGCCTCACACCCTGCCTCCCTCCTTGGGAACTCAGGCAGCCCTGGCTTTACCACACCCCCCACCCAGACTGGCATCTTCAGCGTGGGGGCTGCTGGTGGCCCTCTCAGTGCCTAGGGCTGAAGGGTCACGGCCCCCTCAGGCCCCCAGAGCATGTGTGTTCCAGAGGCCTGCTGTTCTGAAATAGGACTGGGTGAGGGTGGCTCCCTCCCTCCCCAGGAGGCCGGCTCCTCAGGCTGGTATCATGTGCCCACTCCCAGGCCATCTGGGCCACCTTTATCAGGGAGCCTGGGTGGGGGGAAGTTATCGCCTCCACAATGTTGGGGCACCCTCTCCACCCCCAAAAAATGTTGGGGCATCCTTCCCCAGCCCCCAGCTGGGGGTACAGGCACTGTGGGGCCAGTCCCAGCTGCTCACTGCACTACTGCAAGAGGCGGGGGCTAGATGGGGAGGCAGTTCTGGGCACTCGCACCCCCCATCCCACCTCGGCACTGCCACACTCTGGCCCCCCAGATAAGCCAGTAGTCTCCTGAGCCCCACCTGGCCCTAGGGGCACTCATGGCTCTGCAAGGGGTAGAGGTGGGCTCTGCCTCCATACATAGCCCCCATGCCCGCTGCTACCTCAGTTTCCCCATCTGCCTCCCCTCCTGGGGGCCTGTTCAGCAAAAAATACCACCTGCACCCCCACCCCCCCTCAGTCAGCACACAGGGGTTCCCCTAGCCACCTCTTGTCCCCAGTGTCATGGGGCTTCTCTCTGCCTCCCACACCACAGCGCCCCTCCTCAACCCTTCTCCTGGACCCTAATCCCGTCCTCATAAACGGATTTTCCTCTGCAAAGCCAGCCGCTTCCCCGCCCACCCCACCCTGCCCTGGGGATTAACCAGACCGCTCACCTGCTCGGCCCCCTCCCCACCTTCCACCAGAGCCTCTAGCCTCCCAGTCAGCCCCCCAGGGCCCCTGCCCCCACCCCCTGCAGCCACTGTGCTGCCCTTCTCCTGAGACACACCCTTCCAGGCTGCAGTCAACCCACAGCATCCGCTGAGAGGCTGCTTCCTCCAGGAAGGCTTCTTCTCCATCACCACTGCTGTCACCGCCCCCCACAACGTTCCAGGGGTCCTGGGGGACAGGGATCGGGTCATCCCCACAGTGCCTCTCACACACAATCAACGCTCAGCTATTCTTTCTCAGGCGTAACCAGACAGGGGTCTCAACAGGAGCGATCCTGCAAGTCCCAGGGGACACTGTGTGCTGTCTGAGGACATCTGTTGTTGTCACAACTGAAGGTTCCCCAGGTGGGGGCCAGGGAGGCTGCTCAACACCGTACAGTGGCCAGGATGCCGGAGAGAGAATGACCCGGTCTAGGAGTGAGCAGTGCCAAAGACTAACAGTCCCCCAACTCCCGATCTGAGCTCCTTGAGAGGGGCCCTGAGCCCCCCAGGAGGTGCTGGGCACTGGGGGCTCTGGGGCAGGAAAACAGTGACAGGTAAGGGAGGTGGGGAGACCAAGGAGTAGACTGCCAGCTCGCCTCCGCCCCCGCCCCACCTCCCTCCCTCTCCATCTCAGTATCCATGGCAACCACGTCAACATCATCTGCAGCTTCCAAGTCTTTCCCTGCCCCACGCGGGAAGCAGGGGAGCTTACTGTAGGCCAGGGACTGCAGGCCAGACCCTGGGGACTGGAGGCCAGCCATCCCCTGTCCCAGCTGCTCCCCTGCAGCTGGGTGGCCCGGAGGAAGACCCCATCACCCCTCCACATCTCCCCACACCAACCCTCTGTGCCAAATGGAGCAGGGACGATGAGGGCTCCTGCTGGGCCTGCTTGCTCATCTGTTAAATGGGGCCAGGCCAGGAAGGGCGTTCTCTCTACAAAGAGAAGAGTTGCTGTCAGGCAGTGATGGGTGGGACAGGATTCCCTCCCAAAGACCCTTGGGGCACACTGGCTCCTGCAGCAGAGAGCCAGCATCTAATTAAGGTTGCTCATCAGATCTGTCCCCAGGCTTGCCCCTAGCAGTGGGCAACACCACTCTACAGACCTAAGACAGGCATGACTTCCCCACCCCTGGGGGCTGGAAAAGCCAAAAGGCCTTGATACAGAGGCTTTTGGTTAAGGTAGAGTCTGGTGGTCCTGAGTGCCAGAAAGATGCCGCATTAGCCATCATTAAGCACAAAGGTACCCCCAAAGCATCCAAAACTGGAACCAAGGGAGCCTGGGCGCAGGACTTTGACTCTCAGCACCCGGGTGCCCCTCAGTGCCCAGCACAGTTATTATCAAGGGAGCAAGGAATGGAGAAATGGCTCCCTGCCCTCCCCCACCCATCACTGGAACACCCAGACTCGGTCTCCTGGGCCTCAGTTTCTCTTTAAAGCCAGGAATGGCAACACTGACATACACACAGGAACTGGACAAGGAGTCGTTTCTCCTCCACGGGCGTAGGGGGCAGTCAACACTGCCTAGGGACTCACGGACGTCCTTAAAACCCCAGCAAACCCTGGGAAAGTGTCCCTGGGGAGCCACAGTGGGAGGTGGCCTGCCCCCTCCTCCTTCACCAGACCTAAAGAGCAGGACAGAGTGGGGGGAAAAAAACCAAGGCACCAGGGGGTCTGAGCCGGTTTCAGGGGTCACACCATCCATGTCTCTGCCACAATTCCAGGGCCAGCCCCGCCTCGGCCCTCCACGTGTCCCTACAACAGGAGCATGTCCACCGAGCCATGTCCATGTGCCCTGTGGCCTGACGTGACCCACGTAAGGACCCTCAGGAGAAGGCGGTCAGAGGGCCCTTAATACAGACAAAAAACCCACCCAGAAGGGAAGGTCTTGTGCTAGAAAGTGGCAGAACCACCGAGTCCAAGCCCACGCCCACCCAGCTTCTCTGCCCTTCCCAACCGAAGGATCACCTCCAATGCTCAAACTCAGGCTGGTGACCACCATCCCCTGGCCCCCAGCCCAAGAAAAAACTTTCAGAGTTGAAAGTGGCACTTCATAGAGAGAACTGGGAGGAACCGCAAAAGAAAAAACAGGGGGCTGCCCGGGGGAAAAGGTGGCCAGAGCCCCCTGCCGCCAGGCTGGGCTGTGAGACGTGACAGTATCGCCGAGCCCTCCCCCGCCACCAAGCCTTCTCGGCTCCCAGAGCAGGTGGGAGGGATCCAGTACGCTGGGAAACGAGGGGATAACGTGACGCCCTCAGGGACCCCCTCCTTCCGAGGCTCAAGCCCTAACCCGCACTCCCAGCACCGCCTTCCGCCTTATTAAAACAGGAAAGGACAGAGAAAACGTGCCGGGCATCCCCCAACCTCGCCGAGCACCAGGCGCTCTGCAGCTCTCCGGGGTGAATCCTCGCGGCCACCTTGGAGGCAGCGCCACGGTCCAGGCTGCCTTTCTACAGATAAGGAAACCAAGGCAGAGGAGGGGACGAGAACCTCAGAACTGAGCGCTTCGACCACGCTGCCCATCTCCCCGATCAGAAACCAACGGAAAACAAAAGAGAAACCAAGCCGAGGATGAAGGGGACTACCCCGGAGCCCCGATCCCGCCCGCGGACTCCGCAGCAACGGGCAACCGGCGAGCTCCTGCGGCTGCCTCCGCGCCCGCCATCCGCTCGCCGCCCGACCGCGTGGCCGCCACGCCCCCCGCGCGAGCCCCACCCACCGAGGCCCCCCCGCCCCCCCGGCCGGCGCGGCGGCTGCCCGGACGCGCCCCCCTCCCCGCCCCCGACGCGCCACGCAGTTTCGGGGTCCCGGCGGGGGAGGGGGCGCGGGAGGCCGCCCCCGCGCGGGTCCGGCTCGCGATAGGGCTCACCTGTGTGCGTCCGCAGGTGCGACTTGAGGTGGGAGGACTTGTAGTACGCCTTAGCGCAGCCCGGGAAGGGACAGCGGTGGCTCTTGGCGGCGGCGGGCGCGGCGCCGGGGGCGCGGCCAGAGGACGGGGACGAGGCGGCCGAAGAAGAAGAGGCGGGCGAGGCGCCCCCCGGAGCGGCGCTGGGCCCACCGCGCAGGTCGGCCAGGATGCTGGCGGCCAGCAGGTGGGGTGCTGCGGCGGCGGCGCCGGGGCCTGGGCCTAGGACAGCGGGGGCAGGCGGCGGCGGCCCAGAGGGTCCGGGCGGGGCGGCCTCGCGGCGCGGCGCGCGCACATCCAGGCCGGTGGCTGGGCCCCGCGCCCTCGGGGCCCGCCCGCCCGCGGTGCACCACGGCACCCGAGGAGATGGCCATGAGCACGTCGGCAGCGAAGTAATCCACGCACGCCACGGCTGCCGACATGCCAAGCAGGGGTGGGCGGCGCGGCCGAGCGGGCGGAGCGGAGGCGGCAGGAGCGGCGCCCGTCCGGCCGGTGGCGGCTGCTCTCAAGTGCGGGAGGAGGAGGAGGCCGGCGCGCGCCGCCGCCGCCGCCGCCCGCGCTCTGCCCCCCCCCCGCCCCGCCTGACGCGCCCTGACGCACCGGAGCCCGCGGGGGCGGCCGCGGCCCGCCCCGCCCGGAGGACGCCCCCTCGGGGCGCGCTGCCACGCCCCCCGCCCGGCGCGCCCTCCACCACCCTGCCCTCTGCGCGAGGCCTCCGGGGGCGGAGCCCGGGCCGAAGGGACCGCCCCCTGTCGCGCCCACTCTGGCTCCGCAGTACGCCCCCCTCCCTCTCCGAGTGCGCCTTCCCCATGCCGGGCAGCAGGCTGAAGAGACAGCCCCCTCTGGCGCCTTTCCCTCAGTATCTCCCTCCGGTCCGCTCCCCAGAGCACACCCTCCTCACGCCAGGAAGCTCCGCCCCGTCCCTGGTAGGGTCCCGCCTTCGGAACGAGTCCCGCCCCATCCCGGCACGCCCCTCCTTCCTTGGGTGGTCCGCCCCCTAGGGCGAGCCCTTCCCTGCTCGGCGCGCACTCCGCCTCCTCGCGGGCTCGCCCACCGAGCGCTAGGGCGCGCGGCCGGCGGGGGCCCGCCCCTTCCCCGGACGCTTCCACCCAGGCCAGGGCGCGCTCCAGGTCGGGATGGGGGAGGGGTCCGCTCCCCACGTGGCCCGGTGGGGGTGCGGAAGCGGCCAGCCCCGCCCCCCGGCCACGTGCGCGACCCTTCCCCCTCTCTTCTTCCCCAGCTTGTGGCCCTGCTGGACCGCGCGCCTTTGCGTTTCCTCGCCCTTTTTTATGGGGGAACCCCATCGCCTTTCTCGTAGACCCGCAGCTAGACAGGGGAGGGGGGAACCCCTCTCCTGGCTTTGTCGAGCGAGCTTGCGCTCGTTTCTCTTTTTGCGCCCCATTTGGGAGTTAGGACCGGGGTCACAAAGGGCGGGCAGGGTTCGGGGTGCTTTGGGGAGAAAGAGTGGCCCAGCCTTGTCAGAATACGGGGGTCGGGAACTTCGCTCCCCAGCGCTGGCCTGGGATCTTTGGGGCGCGAACAGGGGAAGTGGGGCCTCGCCCCCGAGGACGTCCAGGCCAAGTTATTTAACTTCGTCGGTAACGCGGGAAAGCAGACGCCCGGGGTCCGCCTAGCCCGCAGGTCTGAAGCAGCGGGCGGCGGAAGTGGGGCGAAGGGGTGGTCGCCTCCCTTGCAACCACGCCCCTGTCCCTTCCTAGGCTGCCCACGGGGCGATGCAGTGGCCGAAGCGACCTCCAGGGGGCCTTCCGCCACGGGTTCCAGTCTTCTCTGACCCACCCAGGTCTGGGTGTGGACAGCAGCTGGGGACTCTGGCCCGACCCCCATCCCAGGGTTGTATTCTCACACCCTCTACATCGGCAGCACCCCCTCTCCCTCGCCCTGTATCTTATATAGCCTGGCTCAG
This sequence comes from Okapia johnstoni, assembly GCA_024291935.2. NCBI lineage: Eukaryota > Metazoa > Chordata > Mammalia > Artiodactyla > Giraffidae > Okapia > Okapia johnstoni. The sequence continues at coordinate 36,989,543 of CM044316.1, forward strand.
ACCCTTGTCCCCAGGCCTGTCGCTGTCCCTCGGGTCCATCTGGTTTAGGCCTGACCATCCTTGGTGGCACCTCCCTCTCTGGGAGGGAGAGAGAGGCATGCTGGAGCTTTGACTTCAGGCTGCAGAGACACTCAGCCCCTTCTAGCAGAGAAGCCCACTCGGGACAACCACTGTCCAGGTGAGCACTTGCTGGGCACTGGTGGTCAGCATTCCTGCTGGCCTGGGCCTCCTATGCCTTTGAAATTCAAACAGGGTGGGCCACCTGGGCAGGCACTCACTCTCCCATCTCCACAGCCCTCCAGGGCCTCAGCACCCCTGCCCACAGGTGGTCCCCAGGCCCTGAGCCCAGCTTCTCCCAGGTCCAGGTAAGGCAGGAAGTGCTCTGCAGGCTGCCCCATGGGCCCCAGCTCATCCCAGAATGTGGCAAAGAAGCAGGACAAGGAGGCAGGGACCTTTTGTCAGTTCCTTCCAGTGGTGTTTATTGGGCCCAGAGCAACATCACCCCCTGTGGCCTTGCCCTCCAGGGACCCAGAGTCTAGGGCAAGGTAACTGGGACTCAAACCTGACGTGTGGAGGGGCTGGAGGAGTATCCCAGAGGTGGCTCCACCTGGGGCCTGCTGTTCAAGGGGGCACCCAGAGGAAAATGGGGCAGTACCTGAGGGGGGCCTTCCCACGGGCAAGGCAGGGGGTGGACCATGGCAGAGCAGTGGTCAGCACTGCCATCCTGGCAGGCCTCGTGGCCCTGGACAAGCCTCAAATGTGCACCCACTCCCGGGGAGAATCAGGGTCTTGGAGCTTCATCTACCAGCCACTCTGCGGGCAGGAGACCCCAGCGAGGCCCACACTCGACTCGCAGTGTTTCTATTCACTCCCTGGGCCCAGGGGAATGTGAGTGACCCGCGGAGCCTGATGACACTCCTGACCATGTGCTCACTTCCACCTTAAGTTCTGTCACTCCGTTCTCACTACTACCCTTTAAGAGTTGTCAGCCCCATTTCCTAGATGAAGAAGTCAAAGCTGGGAGAGGATCCAGAAGTGGCCTGGAGCGGCTGCCCGCATGCAGAGCTAAGAGGCAGCGGAGCGTCTGTCCTGTCTGGGCAGCCACACAGTGATCAGTCCTCTCTTTCTCCAGACCTCAGTTTACTGACCTGTAAACGGGAGTCCATCTCCAGCCTTCCCTTCTGGGACCAAGGGTTTCACAGGGGTCTCTCACCAGACCACAGGGCCCACAGAACCATGCTGCATAGAAGGCAGACAGAGGATGTTACAGAATGGGAGAAGGCAACATACAGAGGTCCCTGACAGGTCAGGGTCAGAATCAAGGCTGCTGTGTATGTGTGATGTGTATGTGTGTGTGTCTGTGTGTATAGACGTGCTAGAAGGGCCATAGCTTTTTTTTTTTTTTAACAGTGAAGTCTTTATTTATTTATTTTTTAATTAGGGTACAGTTGCTTTACAATGTTGTGTTAGTTTCTGCTGTACAAGGAAGTGAATCAGCCATATGTATACACATATCCCCTCCCTCTTGGATCTCCCTGCCACCCAAGCCTTTACTTTTCAATAGTACTTTCTCTATAGTTCAATCTTTTTATAATCCATGTGTATCTATTACTTCCATTTTGTTTTTGTTTTGATTTTTGGCTGTACCCCGCAGCATGTGGGATCTTAAGTTCATCAACCAGGGATCAAACCCATGCCTAACCACTGAACCAGCAGGAAAGTCCCCCCAGAAATATTCTTAAGGGAACAAGTATGTCTGTGTATGGCTGCACTGTTGTAATGGGAGAAAAGGAGAATGGACAGATGAACTTGAGTGTCGGTTACTGCATCACGGAGCACGTGGCCATGGGGGCCCAGGACACAGACAGGGTCGGCCACGAGCTCCAGCTCACTGGAAGTCACGTGCCCCCTCATGCTGTGAACTCTTGGTGTTTCCACCTGTCTCAGCAGCCTGTTGGTGCACAGTGGCCTCTGCCAGCCTGTCCACAGTGGTCACCTCTGCAGGGGCCAGAAGACACAAGAAAAGCAAAGGGACATGATGGGGAATAGGGGTAGGAGTCCATCTTCTCAGAGCGGCACGCTGGGCAGGCAGATGCACCCACTTCTGCCACCTGCCTGGCACCAGGTGTACGTGGGTGTGACCTTCAGCCTCTCCTTGTGGGTCATGCTTGCGGCTCTCAAAGGACCAAAGCCCCCATCCCCCCTGGAAATGAGGTACCTGTACTTTGATGAGTGTTTTTTTAAGACTCATGCCCGTTTTGCCTTGTCTGTAACCCGTGTTTATTTCTAACATATGTCAAATTATTCACTGCAGTCCGAGGGGTCATCACACAAAGGAGGAGGTACAGCAGGCCCCTGGCCAGGCCTAGGCAGGCCGTGAGCATGTGGCTGTCTTCCCCCACGGGAGGCACCAGGCCCCTCTCCCAGCTGCAGGGAGAGACCCAGGGCCCCCACATCCCTTCTCTAGGAGGCGGGAGGGAATAGGCCTGTAGGGTCAGGGCTCTTCCTCTTTCCCCACTCCTCGCTGGCGCGGGACCTTCCCTGAAAAGCATCCACTCCCAGAGTGCCTTTCAGGTGGGCAGTTGCAATGGGGCTCACCCGTGGGTCTGGCCTCCCCATGACCTTCTGATGGAGGTGACAAGCCCTCTTCTGTATCGTGGCAACTTGGGTGGCACTCTGCTAGGCTTTGGAGAGCACCCGGCCCAGCTCCTCGCAGCTGTGACCGTGATCGCAGCCAGGCCCATCCTCCTCGCCAGCACGTGCTGTGGACACAGACATGGCTCTGACCTGTGTCCCCGGCCCTGGTGTCTGGCAGCACAGAGCTCACTGTCTAGTTGGGGCATGCCTGTGTCCCGAGACTGTCTGAGCAGCAGAGAGTCCAGGCCTGAGCCCCAGGGCTGCTTCTCTGGGCAGCTTGGCCTGAGCCATCTCCCCCAAAGTAGGGACAGCAACCCCAGTAGCCCAGTGTTGTTGCCGTGAAGATCCCCTTGTCACACAGCAGGAGCTTCAAAACTTAAGAAAGGGGCACCCTGACATTAGGCTGGTACCCCCACCTCACAGAATTCCATGGTTAACAGGCTGGCCCTGCACCTTGACCATGAACCAGACAGACATGTGCCTGCCTGGGGGAACACCCAGGCCTGAGATGGGGGTGCAGAGGGCCTTGAGAGGTGGCACCCACCCTGAGGCTCCTGCTTGTCGACCACAGCCCAGGGGCCGAGGACACTTAACTCCCCCCGACTCTTCTGGAACCTCTGAGGCCCCCCAGTTCACATGGAGAACCAGAGGGGTGGGTCCCACCAGCTCAGTCTGACGGACAGGTGGTCAGTGAAGCAGGGTCGCCACAGGAAGGGAGGGGAAGATGGATGGTTGGCCCTTAGGGGCTTGACTCCAGGGCCCACAGGAAGTCCAGCAGGGGCTCCTCAGGGCAAGGGGCCTGTGCACAACCCAGATCCCACCCTTGAGACCCCCACAGCCCCTGGGCATGCTGTATCCCCTTGGGTCTCTGGGTGTCAGGGCGTACCCAGGCGCTAACAGAGAGCCAGAAACCTGCTTCTGGGACCTAGGGGCCAGGTGTCAGGTGAGGTGTGGCAGGCCAGGTGTCGAGGGGAGGACCCAAGGTTCTGGGGAGCCGGGGAGCCTGCTGAGCAGGGGGAGAACGCTGCCACTTGTGAACACATGTGTCCTGGGAAATTCACAAAATGGAGAACCGAAAGTTGGCCCCTGTCCCAGGCAGCCTGGCCCATGGGCTGTACCAACTGAAAGGAAGAGGGGAGCATCCCGGAAGGTACCACTGGCATCCCCCCTCATCGAGGCCCCTTTATGGTTCCCCAGAGGCCACAGACTGAGCCCCTCAGAGGCACCCACTGGGACAGGCGAGTTCCTGCAAAAGGGCAGAGCCCACAGGCCAGGCCAGGCCAGCCTGAGGAGCCCCTGGCCTTAGCTTATCCCTTCTGTTCACTGGGTAGGCATGCAGGGGAGGGGGGTGGTGGTAAAAGCAGGGGTGTGGGGCTCCTGACAAAAGCTGCTGCCTCAAGCAAGGTCAGCACTGGGGTGCAGGGGAGACCCTAAAGTCTTAAGTTTTCAGAACCCGTTCTAACAGAACTAGCATTACACAAAAGGCGTGCAAGCCATCAACTACTTCTTAGACAGTCTTCTCTTGACTTTCTTGAGGGGAGATGGTGCCTCTGGACACCCAGTAGAGAAGTCAACAGGGTTCAGGCTAGTTGGGATGATAGGGTCTAGAAACAGACCCCCGGGCACGGAGAGTTCTCCTGTGGTCAAGGCTAAAAGGCGGGCTTTAGTCGGGCAAAGAATGGCTTTTTGGGGAAATGGAGTTGGGGACAAACGATTTGGGGAAAAGCAGTGTGGGTTCCTATCTCATTCCTTCCCAGGAGTTGGTTCCAGAATTAGATCAAAAATTTAAACACGTATTTAAAAAACAAATTATTATATTTACAGAAGAAAACATCAAAATGTTTTATAATCTTGGAGTAGGGAAGATATCTCAGCATAATTCAAAATGCAGAAGCCATAATTGATAAATTAATGACTGATAACAATTTCAAATGCCTGACCAAAAAAAAATTAATAAACACAAAAAATCCACATACAATCCAAGTCAAACCCAATGACAAGTTGGAAAAAATACTTTTTTTTTCTTCACAGTGGGATAATTTTCTTTTTTTTTTTAAATTTTTTTATTAATTAATTTATTTATTTATTTTAGTTGGGGGCTAATTACTTTACAATATTGTAGTAGTTTTTGCCATACATTGACATGAATCAGCCATGGGTTCACATGTGCTCCCCCTCCCGAACCCTCCTCCCACCTCCCTCCCCTTCCCATCCCTCTGTGTCATCCCAACGCTCCATCCCTGAGCATCCGTCCCATGCATAAAACATGGAATGGTGTTCTGCTTCACATATGACAATATACATGTTTCAATGTTATTGTCCCAGAACGTCCCACCCTCACCTTCTTCCTCAGAGTCCACAGGACTGTTCTATGCATCTGTGTCTCTTATTCTGTCTCATATATAGGGTTACCATTACCATATTTCAAATTCCATATACATGCATTAGTATACTGTATTGGTGCTTTTCTTTCTGGCTCACTTCACTCTGTATAATGGGCTCCAGCTTCATCCATCTCAATAGAACCGATTCAAATGTATTTTTTTAATGGCTGAGTAATATTCCATTGTGTATATGTACCACAGCTTCCTTATCCATTCGTCTGCCGATGGACATCTAGGTTGCTTCCATGTCCTGGCTATTGTAAACAGTGCTGCGATGAACATTGGGGTACATGCATCTCTTTCAATTCTGGTTTCCTCGGTGTGTATGCCTAGCAGTGGGATTGCTGGGTCATGATAATTTTCTTTATCTGTTCCTAGCAAACAATAACGCCAAGAACCCAATAGAAAAATGGACAAAGAATGTGAAATACAAATGGCTTTTAAATATCTAGTGTTTAAAATAGTTTCCAGTTTCAAAATGACCATATTAGTGGTAGAAATGATCAACATAGAAAAAATAAGTCTGACAGAAGCACTGAGATGTTTGATTATATTTCTAGGAAACACAAATGAAGCTACAATGAAATACTATTTTAAGAGATCATATGCCCATTTACAGATCTATGGAAAGCCCTTCTGCAGTAAGGAATTCAGTCTCCAGAAATACCCGTACTGAGGAAGAGAAGTGTATGAGGATACTGGACCTAGCATTGCCTGTTACAGACTTGGGGAAAAAACCAAATTTCAACCAAAAAGTAACAGGATGAATAAATTACAGTGCTAATAAAATATAGTGCAGCCATCAGAAGGACTGAATCCAATCTAAGTATGGGTAACCGAACAGTCTCCAAGCCACGATGATAACAGGATAACATTTCGGTATAAGCTCTTTGGCTACACATGCACTTTGTCTGTTGACACGTAAGAAACTGCGTGTCTGTGCCGCCGTGAACGGGAACACTGGAGGTCAGGAGTGGGAAGAGCAGTGAGTTATCATCCAACACTCTTATACTATGAAGTTTTTACTCTGTCCCTGAAAACATTCGTTCAATCGTAAGCCGTGGCTTTGGACTTGCTGCACCGCGGAGCCCCAGCCTTCGGGGAACTTGCATTCTGATGGGGGAAAAGCCGGCGGGCTCTGTGACAGGGGCAGCAGCGGCGGTCAGTGGTAGCACAAGGCAGGAGGATCAGGGTAGGGGCTTGCGGAAGGAATACTGCAGCTGACAGCCGAGGAATCGGATGTGCTGGGAGGGATCGGTAAAGACCGGGCTACTTCGGTCACCAGGACCAGCCAGTATAAAGGAGGCTCTCTGCTCCCGGGAGTACACACCCACGCTCAGTTTTGCTCCCAGACGTCCTGGATTATCAAACGGGAACCTAGATTCCCAGCGGGAGGGCCCGGGGACTCGGGAGGGACAAGCCTGGGCACCGTCCTCGGTCGGGGACCGCAGGACCAGGGCTCCCGCCGGGCCGATCTCGCGTGCCCGGGGCCACTCTCGGCTCTCCTAGCACCCCAGGCCCGAAGCCCAGTTGAGAGCCACAGAAAGCGCTGACACACACCTGCAGGCGTCGGCCAGCCCGCTGGGCGCGCCCCCACGGCCGGGACGGCGGCAAGGACAGGGCCTGCCGCCCGGCCGCCGCCACTTACCGGCCAGGCCGTGGCCTCCACGCGCCCCACGCCTGCCGCCGCTGCCAAGCGCGCGACACCCCACTTCCGCTTCCGCTCGGCCGCGCCCTGCGGCGTCATCCCCGCCCCCAGGCTGAGACACCGCCCCCTTTAAAGGGGCCACGGACCCCGAGGGGACGAGGCGCAAGCAGAGGAGGCTCCCGGCCTCGCCACTGCCTGGTGTCAGGCACACGGAGCTGCCGCCCGACTTCGGCGTGGACAACAGGTCGCCCGTCTCTGAAGCCTTCCGCGCTCTAGAGCGCCATCCTTGGAGGTCACAGGGGACACTCCGGGGGGCGGTGGTGAGCCGGACATTCTGCCAGGGTCCCTGAAGACCTAGGCCGTCCTTGTCTTTAAGGGCATCCCCAGCGGAGTATTGAGCTCAGACTAAGGTCCGGAGGTGTGCTGCGGAAGTGCTCATCGTGACCCCATTCCTGAGGAGGCCGCACGGGGCCTCGGACCTGCAACTGCCCTCCACTGGGCCCAAGCGTGCAAGGCTCTTCTTGGCCCTCTGCGCAGAGGGAGCTAACCCCAACCCTGCGATGTGTACCGCACGGGTACGGAACGGTGCCTGTCTCGCTGAGAGTCCAGAGCAGTCCCAGCCTAAACCCGCGGCGACCACTTCCACCCCTAGGGTTGTCTTGCGGACAGGGAGCCAACCACCCTCCCCAGGCGTGCCATCGAGCACGCAGGGTCCTGAATTCGAATGCTGTCACCCACTCCATCACTACCTAAGCAACCGAGAGCCTCAAGGACTGGAATTCTGACCTGGCATCTGCAGTTGTGAACTCCCCTGGGGGGTTGGGGACAAAGCCTGGTCCCCCCCCCCCATCATGGGCTCGTTGAGCCCCATGGAGAGCACGCACAAGCCAAGAAAGGAAGAGGAACCTTAAAATTTTAAATCTTTAATTTCTGTTTTCACGTTTTTCCTTCGTTTTGCTTCCAAGAGGAAAGGAGCGCATAGCTCCGTCACCTGTACACTGTCCACGGCCCAGGGGCCGGGGCAGGTCCCGACCCCTGCCGGCCGGCTGCCTCTAGTGCGTGGGGCGCCCAGGGGTTCACATGCAGTCCCTGGGGCCGGGGCAGGGCCCGGGCGCCGCCTTATTGCTGAGGTCCTGGCGCGGCTCGGGCTGGCCACTAGGCTAGGCGCGCTGGCTGGGCAGCTCCTGGGAGATGAAGCGGCGAAGGCGCTCCAGATACTGGCTGTAGAGCTCGATGTCGTTGTGCCCGGCGCCCTCCACCCACAGAGGCTCCACGGCCTTGGGGCAGCGCTCGTAGAGCGCCAGCCCGTGAGAGAAGTCGATCACCTCGTCCTCCGTGCCGTGGATGATGAGCACCGGCGACGTGATCTTGGACACTTTCTCGATGCTGTGGGGCGGGGCACGTTAGGCCCCGCCCCGCCCCGGTCCCGCCCCGCCCCAGTCCCCGCCCCCGCCCGCCCCGCCCCAAGCTCACTTGGGGAACGCATCAAAGCAGTAGGTCTTCTTGGTGTCGGGGAAGGCGACGCGCATGCCCGAGGTGAGCGGCGAGTGCAGCACCACCGCGGCGCACTCATAGCGCGAGGCCAGGTCCACGGTGGGCACCGTGCCGATGCTCTGCCCGTACAGGACGATGCTGTCCGGGCTGATGCCGTACCTGGCGGCGGTAGGGGCACGATCAGCCGCGAAGCAACTCACACTGTCTGCCCTCCATTCTCTGCACAGGCTCCAGGAAATATGATAGGGACCCGGGACCCTCCCCTACCTGCCAGCACCGAGGGGGTTGGCTCAGCAGGGGAGGCAGGATCCCCAGGTGTGAGAACTGATTGCCCACAGCCCAGAGCCTCAGTTTCGATAGTATCTACTTGGTCACACCTGGGCAGTACATTTGTGAGGGCCCTACTAGCGCTGTGGTTCCTGGAGGCAGGTCCCTGGGGCTTCTCTTGCTTCTTCCGGTCACCCGGCCCTCCGGAACCGTACACACACTAGACCAGGGCCACATGCAGAACCTGCTTGGGGCCTTCCTGCCATTGCAGTTTGGAATTTAACAGCCCTTCCTGGTCCCACTGCAAGGGGGCGTGTCTTCCAGTCACCCTCACCCCACCCACTCCCTTGGCCTTGGGGAATGAAGACAGTCCTGCCCAGTTATCTCAGCCAGTATGCAGCCCCTCAGGTGCTTAGTAAAATGTGGATGAGAAGGAAGAGTGGCCCCTGAGGGGAGTGAGTGGTCACTACCTCCTTCCTTGGGCACCTTTCCTACATAGTGGTCAGGTCCTATGACCCTTGCTTCCCCACTCCACACAGACCTCCCGGAGCACCTCAGCGCAGTTCTTTCCTGACCAGTCAAGGACCCACTCACCACCCTCCCAGTGTAGGAGGTCTCCATGGCCTTCCCTCCACACACCCCCAGCTGTGATCTCAAAGGGGGTGCCCCTCTTCTGAGTGGCCAGGGCACCTGGTCAACCAGGGGTCATCAGCACCTGTCCCTGCCCTCCGGCCCCAACCCCAGGCCTTGGGGATGCCACCTAACCTTGTGCCGAACCCCCTTGGCCACTCCACCCCAGGGCTCCCTGGTTTGCCAGAAGCACTGCTGTGCTGAGCACCAGCCCGGTCGCATCGCCCAGCTCCGGGCAGGACTCCCAGCTGCACCTGGCTGTCTCCACCTGAACAAACGCAGCAGGTGCTGGATTCCACAGCTCTTCCAGCCCTTCCCCGCCCTGCACCACTGCTTGGGCCCACGCCTCTCGCCCTCCTAATGATTCTCAATTGTCAGGGCTGAGGGACAAGGTTGCTGGAGGTCAATGCTAGCAGCAGGATAGATGGCAGCAGGACAGACGGACGGATGACAGAACTCAGAACCCTCACCCTTCGGCAGGGCGTGATTCTACTGGCAACCCCCAGCCAGCAGGGACAGGCTGAGGCAGCCGAGTGTGGAACACCTGCACCAGGCCAACCAGCATGAGTCCCCAGTACCACAGAGGTGCCAGGGGACCGTGCTCCCAGGGCCTGCATCAAGGACTCCTGGTGCATCACTACAGCAACCAGAGCCCCGCCTCTCCAAGGCAGGCTGGCTGTGGGCCCTGCAGGAGCTGGTTGCACCAGTTGGCTAGGCAGGGCGGAGGTCAGGCGGCCCTGGGCAGGCAGAGGGCACCGCCTCCAGGAGGCTAGGGGTCAGGTGGGTCTCACTCCAGGGCAGCATGGGGCACCAGGCCACGGGTTGTGTGTGCTGGCTCTGAGACTGAGCCACCGTGCTTCAGTGAGCAAGCATGGGGTGGAAGGGGGCTGCCAGGACCTGGATGACAAGGGCGGTGGGCTCCAGGGGAAGAGGCATAGACCAGACTACAGGGACCCTGTCTGAGTCAAGCCAGCAACTGTGCTGGGTACTGTGCCTGGGGAGGCCTCAGCCTGTGCTAGCTGACCTCCCACAGGGGCTGTGCTGGGAACTAAGCTGTCTGACAACACCTCCAGGCCCAGAGACCCTCCCCAGAATGAAGCCAAGCTTCACAGCAAGGGGCCTGGCCCCTCCCCACCCCTCAAGTGCTCGCTCAGGCATGGGGATCTCCGAGTCCTTTCACACCACCCTCACACACCATGTCCCAGGCCCAGGAGAGGCCTGAGTCCTCTGCCTAACTCCTCCCTCCAGGCGGAGCCTCCTTTCCCATGGAGAGAGCCCCAGGCCCTGTCCCTGCCCCTCCCAGACTGGGGCTCCCAGGAGGAGATCACTCCAAGGAGGGTGGAGAGCCCCCATCCAGCCTCTCTGCACACCAAGCAGACAGAACTCAGGTCAGGCTTCACCCTGAGGACCCCCACCTGGGCTTCTTCCCACGAGGTCCAGTCACCTGTGAGGAGACGCGCACCCCTGCCCCCCCTTGAGGCCTGGGCTCACCTGGTGCGCAGGGCCTGCCAGGCGGCGTCAATGTCAGCGTAGAGGTTCTTCTCGGAGGGTTTGCCCGAGCTCACGCCGTAACCAGAGTAGTCGTAGGAGAAGATGTTGCAGTTGATGCGCGTGCCCAGGCCGATGTAGAAGCTGCTCATCTGGCCCAGGTCCACTGCATTGCCGTGCGAGAAGAGAACTGTATACCTGGGAAGGCAGGGAAGCACAGGTCAGAGGGTGATGGAGGGAGGGGGCTGGCGCCCTGACAAAAGGAGCAGAGGATTGGTTCTGCTCACTGGGACTTAGGCCAGGATAGACAGTGAAGCCTCAGGCTCCCCATCATCTAGGGGACCACCCAGTGTGAGCCCGGGAAGCCACAGTGACCTTCACATCGATGGCCCTGGGTAGCAGCTGCCTCCTCCCCGGAATCATTCCTGATGGAGAGACTCTGAGAGCCTAAGGATGGCGGTTCATCTCCCCACTGTTCTGAACCTTCCTGGAGGATGAGACTGCAGGGGCTCCGACCACAGGGAGGAGGGCCAGCCCCTGTTCACTGCAGGGGCGGCTCTTCCCTCTCCACGGGGAAGAACCAGGGCCCTTATCTCTGCCCACGCGGCCCTGCCAGGTAGTCTTGTGAGAGCAGGTGACCAGTCTGGATCCTGGTTGATGGGCTCCCAGAATCTTCTTCCTCCAGCACCACTGGGCCCCAGCCCAGCCCAGCCAAGAGGTAAAAGCCTGCCCTTTGGACCTGGCCTCCTCTGCGGGCAGAAGCGGCTGGAAGGCCCCACCTCTGTGCCATCCCGGGGCTTGGGGAGTCAGACCTGGCCCCAGTTGCCAGCCTGGTCTCTGGGCCACCACCCTAAAGCGGGTGCCGAGACCTCACTGGGCACTCAGGGCCCAGAAAAATGACCCAGGGCTTGTGAACACTGAGACCCAGAGGCAGGAGGCTCCCAGAGAGGGCCCCCAAGAGGCTGCACATGGAAGGACCCCAAGCAGTTTCTCGGTGGCCTTGGGCAGATATCATCTGCTGCTCCTTGGCAAGAAGAATCTCCAGGGCACCCGCCCACCCAAATGGGCTTTCACTGGCTCTGGCCCTCTGGTGGTCTCCATGGGCTACAATGAGAGGCTGAGGACAGAGCACATCTGGGGCCCACCCCACTTGGCCCCTCCCCCATAGGGGTTGTGTCTGCGCGGCTCACCTGGCACCAGGCACACAGCGCACGTACATGCAGGAGATGCGGTTGCCCCGGCTGCTCTTGGTCAGGAAGACCTCGATGGTGTCCAGCTCACGCTGGCTGTACTGGAAATCGGCGCGCTCCATCAGGTGGAGCTTCCAGCGCCCAGGGGTGCCAGCCAAGGCCCGCAGGTTCCCTGAGGGGGCAGCCCCGGCCCCACCAGGCCCGGGCTCAGGCTCAGGCACCAGCGAGTAAGTCGGCTCTGGAGGCAGAAAGGCGAGCTTAGCAGCAATGCGGCCGGGGCAGGGCGGGCAGCAGAAGAGGCAGCAAAGCTCGGTCACTGACAGGCCGTTCATGGCGGGGGCCAGGTGCCGGGGCGGGCCTCACCCGGCAGGGGAGGGCTAGGGGTGCTCGGAGACGCGGGCAGGGGGCAGGGCGACCCCCGGCCACCGCCCCAGACAAGAGCCCCGTTAGGAGGCCGTGGCCCAGCCCCATCGCGGTCCAAGCTGAGCCCTCAGGAGCCTCGCAGCCTCGCGTGTCCGTGTGGCACAGAGGGAAAGCCTGTAGGGGGACAGCATGATGTGGGGTTCCCCCGGGGCTCCCATGGGTCCCAAGTCCTGGGCCTTCCCCTCTGCCCTATCTCCACAGCTCCACCTACTGCCCCATGGCCTGGCCTGCCCTCCCTGGGGCACCAAGGCCTCCCAAGTGACCCCGGTGGGACCCAACCAGCCCCCTGCCTGCTACCACACTTCCTCAGCCTGCAGGTGACTCTTGCCATTTAACCCCATTCATCAGTCCAGCCTCTGCCTGCAGGCCGTGCTGGGTGATCAGCACCCTGGCTACCCAACTCTCTCCAGTACTGCCGGTCCCGGGTCCAGAAAGACCAGTACCCCCAGACTTCTGTCCACACGGCTGGCCCAGACTCTCCTCCACCCCCTCCCATCCTCCACCCCCAGGTGACACTATTCAGCCAAGGGAGGACAGACTGCTGACCACAGGGACACGGGAGCATGCTCCCAGGGCCTGTGATGTCCGGAGACAGGAGCCCAGGCAGAGGAAATACAACAAACAAAGGCTCTGGGAACAAAAGCAGGATACATCTCCAGGCTGGGAAGGCCCAAGGAGCCGGGACAATGGCTCTCTCCTGTGCTTGGGGCCAGGCCCCAGTGGGGGTTGGGGTCCACAGGAGCCTGGGGAACCATCCCCTACTCCGCCAACTTAGGGGTCTGTGGCCTCGGGGAAGTCACTTAGCCTCCCTGGGCCTCCGTTTATACTTCCATCAGTACAGACACCATATAGGTCACAAAGAGAGTAAATGAGATGAGGGGAAAGAGGTGGGACAGGCAGGGCTCAGGACAGGCACAGAACGTCCTGAACGCAATCTTGAGCAGACCACAGCTGAGCTGCTAAAGCAACTACACTCAAATAAGCACAGAGCTGCCAACAGAGAGGCTGGAAGAAAATACAGAGGTCTGAGAAAAACCTACTCACTTACTAGTTGTCCTTATAGCCTGGAGCAAGGGAGGGACACATGTTCACAGCTCACTGCTGGCAGCAGAGCACCTGAGCCTATTCTCTTTCCCGGCCACAGCATTTGAAAAACACTGGGGCCAGGGCCATGTGGATGCAGAGCAGGTTGGTGCAGTCCGAGGCCCAGAAACACACCTGCCCCCTGCAGACCTGGGATCTGAGACTGGGGGCCACAGAAAGCTACATCTCACAGTCACTTGGATCAGGGGCACATGGAGGGGTATGGTAGAGGGAGGCAGGGACACAGACGGCCTCCAGGAGCCCCCAGACTCCCAGGTGGGATGCTTGTGTTAAGTGCAAGTATGTTCAGAGGGAAGAGTCTATCACATTGGTTCTCAGACCAAGGCAAATTTGCCCTCTGGGGACACGGGCCAACCACTGGAGAGACATCTATGGTTGTCACAACTTGGTGGGGTTACTACTGGCATTGAGTGGGTGGAACCCAGGGATGCTGCCAAATACCCCACCGTGCCCAGGACACACTCCCCAGAGTGTCAAACTGAGGCTGCTCCAATATATTCTCAGAGATGTCCAGGCCCCAACAGGTTGACATTCCACTGGGGCTTTGATGGCATGGTGGGTCTGGAGTTTGGGCAGCAAGGTGAGGCTGGTTTTGAGAGGGAGGCCTGGCTGAGAGCCAGTGGGCAGGTAGGAGGCCCGAGGATGAACAGGTACCCCAAGATGGACAAGGGCCCGCTGACCAAGCCAGAAACCAGGATGCCATCCTTGACACCTCCCTGCACCCTCAGACCAGCTCATCACAGGGCTTGCTGACTGCCTCTCTCCCTCCCACCACTACCTGGGACACACACAGTCTCCTTCCTCGCTGGTTCCCTCTCACCGTTGACCACCGCCACCCTGTTCCATGTCGTTCTGCCCCCTGCAGCCAAAAGATCTTTTCACAACACAAATCCACCAGCCACTGGGCTGTTCCAGGGGTCCCACTATTTTTATGATGGAGATCAAATCCCTCACCACCGTCTGCTGTGGCCGACCTCTCCAGCCTCCCCTGCTCATCCCTACCCCATTCTCCCCAGATGAACCATACTGCTCTCTCCTGCCTCAGAGTTGCAGCCCCAGCAGTTCCTCTAATCGCACGGCTTGGGCTCCCTGTCCCATCCACCCTTCACATCTCCCAGTGCCCTTCCAAACAGGTTACTCCCTTCCCCACAGGCTCTAGGCTCCAGGTCTTACTCCACACCTTGTATGTACAAATTCAGACTTCGCCCACCCCCGCCTTCAACCAAAGAGAAACTCCATGAGGGCAGGACCACCACTGGTTCTCACTCAATCAGCACGGGCTTAATGAACGGACAAAGGACCCGGGGGAAAGGGGTGCTCTACAGTCTACCATGCCTGACAGAGAGCGGGTACAATCTCTTCTCAGGCTTCCCAGACCTGGGACCTGCTGCAGTCTTATACGGATATCAACGAGGGTGCCAAATATCAACGAGAGAGTTGTGAGAGCCAGGCTTCAAACTGCAGAGCACACCTAGATGCCTCACTCACTGGGCAGGCACTCCCAGCATTCAGAGCCCAGCGATTCTGTCCACAAGCACATACCCAGCACCCCGCTGCCAGGCCCAGTGTGGGCTGCTGGTTATCATGAGGACCAACAAGGAGCCAGGCAGTTACAATTCTCCAAGACGACCTAAATATGGACAACTGTGACCGCACCTCTCCCAGTCAGTCTGAAAGGCGCCTGCAAAGTGCCTGGTGACAAGGGACCAGGACAGCCGGGAGAGGATAGTCAAACCCCAGAGCTGATAGCAGGTTCCAGGAACTAGGGGTCCTGGACTAGACGGACACTGGGAGGAATAGTGAGCAGAGAGGTCCTGGAGAGAGCTGGGTCAGGCCCCACCCGTGAATCCTGCTGCAGAATTTGGACTTCATCCTGGGGGAAACCGGGAGCCGAAGGAGTAGGGGTCTGGGGTGGAGCCCATGGGTTAGGGGCTGTGGATAGTGCCCTGGTAGCAGCCTGAAGATGGGGCTAGAACAGAGAGGCTGGGAAGCCTGCCCAGGTGTCCAAGCCGGCCGCAGGACGCCCACGAAAGGGCAAAGGTGTCTTGGAGACGTTTAGGAAGCAGGGCTCGGCTCCGGTTGCTGTGGCGAGCGGGGGTGTCAGGCTGGGGCATTTGTTCGGGGCCGAGGGTCAGAGTCCGCGGCTCGGACAGCGCACTCCTCGAAGGCGGGGCCGCGTCCCCGAGAGGGTAAGCGCATATCCCACGTCGGAGGACTGAATGGACTGCGGACGGTGCTCTGCCAGTGTCTGAGACGCTGTCCCGGGCCCTGATCGGTGGTCCTCCACCCGGGACCGCGGCCGCCCCGGGAGTGCAGGGTCTCAGGGACGTCCAGCCACTGCCCCAGCCGGACTGCCCCAGCCTCGCGGCCCGGCCCGGCTCTCCAAACGGCCGAGGGAGGCACTGAGACCCTCAGAGCCGCCACGCCAGCCCCTGCTTGACACTCACCGCCGCGGCCCGCGCCCCCCGGCCCCGGGGCCGCGCTCCATGGCTCCCGGCCGCCCGCCCGTGCGTCCGTCACCTCCTCGGCGTCCCGGACCGGTCTCCTGCGCCGCCACTGCCGCCGCTCCCCCGCGGGCGGAAGTAAGCCTCACGCCCGCCACCGCCCCGGAAGTGACGCGCAGGTGTGCGTGGGGGCCGGAGGGGCTGGGGGCTAGGACCAGGAGCGGGCGCGGCGCGCGTCCGGGGGCGAGGTTAGCTCGCATGGGCGGGGTACTTATGGTGGGCGGGGCGATTGGGTGGTCAGCGGTCGAACTTCAGGTTCCAACCAAGGTTTCAGGGAGTGGAGACTCATAACCGTTCATTTAATCCTTCTCTCATTCCAGGGCTAGGACTCAAGTGAGGAACTCTTCTGATATCAAAACTTACAGGGTGCCAAAAAACTCAGTGGGGCTTCCCACATGGCGCTAGTGGTGAAGAACCTGCCTGCCAATGCAGGAGTTGTAAGAGACTAGGAGTTCGATCCCTGGGGTCTGAAAGATCCCCTGGAGGAAGGCATGGCAACACACTCCAGTCTTCTTACCTGGAGGACCCATGGACGGAGGAGTCTGGCGTGCTGCAGTCCATAGGGTCGCACAGAGTCGGACACGACTGAAGCAATTTAGCACAGAACAAAAACCTCAGTGATCAACATAAGAACTATTTTAATGCACTACTAAAAAAACATAAAGTTTTGGTGGAAGTAAGCCCCTGGCTGGGGTGATTCAGCCTTTATTTCAAATCTTTGTGTGTTGTTCATCATGGGTCCTTTTGCATCACTTTAGGCTCCCCCTCCCCATGCCCCCCACCCCCACCCCTGATTCCCTGGTGGCTCAGTGGTAAAGAATCCGCCTGCAATGTAGGTTTGATGCCTGAGTCGGGAAGATTCCCCTGGAGGAGGAAATAGCAACCCACTGCAGTATTCTGGCCTGGAGAATCCCATTGACAGAGGAGCCTGGAGCTACAGTCCATGCGGTGACAAAGAGTCCGACGTGACTGAGCGCACGAGCAGGTTAGGGGTTTTCATTGAGCATTAAAATATTAGGGTTTCCGACCCTCTCCTACTCAGCTCACCCTGCGGACAGGGAGGCTGCTGGTGACACAGCTGAAGGCAAAGGAGATGGACAAGAATTAGGCTTGGGAACAAAGTGGCAGTGTGGCTGAAGGTGACCTGGGCGGTCAGGGCAGTCAGGGCACTTCCTCCTCTCTGAGGAGTGATTGGGAGGAAGACAGAAAAACTGCAGAGGCTGACAGTGCCTATCCAAAGCGGGACAGTGAGTTAGGGGACAGCCTCGGCCTTGGGCAGGCCAGTCTATCGCAGTTCAACATCCGCCCCACCCGCTGCAGGCAGCGCCAGCTCCCTGTCCTCCCCCAGAGAATCTAACTTGCAGCTTCATTTGCAGAGATAAGCCTCCCTGGCCAGTCCTTCCCCAAGGCCCCATTCCCTGGGGTCAGCTGCCGGGAGAGGACTCAGGCTCAGGACTGGACATTGTTCAGAGATAGTTTCCAGCTGGTTCCCTCTGACCCCCTGCCCGGGCCCTAGCTGACCCTCCCTCAGCTGTGTGCTCCAGGAGGCTGTCCCTGGGTGCCTGGAGACGCCCCTGCCTCAAGGATCCCGGCATCAGCTGTCCTCCTGAGGTCTAAACGTCACATCTAGGCCAGGCTCCTTCCATTTCCTTGTGCCACAACAGGAAGAGGCCTGTCCACAGCCTTCCTCCACACACCCCCACCCCTGGCCCCCTCTTCCCCTCCTCCCCTGAGTTAGAAAGGGCCAGAGCTGCTGCAACACCTGAAAGCCCAGCTTCTCAGCTTCTCCAAGACTAAAATGCCCCAAGGGGAACATCTGTGTGTGTGTGTGAGGGGGTGGCCAGGAGGAGGGGATAGGCTTAGTCCCCACCCAAATGGGGCCTGCCCCATCCCCGTGGAGTTCCCCCACCAACCAGAAGGCGCTCAGAAAAGATGAAGGCACTGCTGTGAATTCCCCAAGGTCTCTGAAGGTCAGTCCCACCACCTTCCCTTCCCAAAGCACCTGCTTGGTGTTGCCCAGCACCTACTGGCTCATTTTCCCCACCTCTTTGCCCCTGCTCTCTCTGCCCCAGCCAAGCCACCCTTGAGAAGTTTGTCCCTGTTTGTTCAGTCACTCCGTCATGTCCAACTCTGTGACCCCATGGACTGCAGCACACCAGTCTTCCCTGTCCTTCACCATCTCCCAGAGCTTGCTCAAACTCATGTCCATCAAGTCAATGATGCCATCCAACCATCCTGTCCTCTGTCGTCCCCTTCTCCTCCTGCCTTCAATCTTTCCCATCATCAGGGTCTTTTCCAATAAGTCACTTCTCTGCATCAGGTGACCAAAGTATTGGAGCTTCAGCTTCAGCATCAGTGCTTCTAGTGAATATCTAGGATTGATTTTCTTTAGGATTGACTGGTTTGATCTTCTTGCAGTCCAAGGGACACTGAAGAGTCTTCTCCAACACTGCAGTTTGAAAGCGTCAATTCTTCGGTGCTCAGCCTTCTTTACAGCCAGCTCTCACATCCATACATGACTACTGGAAAAACCATAGCTTTCACTAACACAGACCTTTGTTGGCAGAGTGATGTCTCTGCTTTTTAATATGCTGTCTAGATTTGTCATAGCCTTTCTTCCAAGAAACAAGCGTCTTTTAATTTCAAGGCTGCAGTCACACTGTCCATAGTGATTTTGGAGCCCAAGAAAATAAAGTCTGTCACTGTTTCCATTGTTTCCCCCATCTATTTGCCATGAAATGATGGGACCGGATGCCATAATCTTAGTTTTTTGAAAGTTGATTTTAAGTCAGTCTTTTCTTAAAACTGGATGAAGCACAAGCTGAAATCAAGATTGCCAGGAGAGATATCAATAACCTCAGATATGCAGATGACATCACCCTTATGGCAGAAAGTGAAGAGGAACTAAAGAGCCTCTTGATGAAGGAAAAAGAGGAGAGTCCTCCCCCAAGGCCTCATTCCCCGGGGTCAGCTGCTGGGAGAGGACTCAGGCTCAGGACTGGATACTGTCCAGAGGTGGTTTCCAGCTGGTTCTCTCTGATCCCCTGCCTGGGACCTAGCTGTCCCCTCCCTCAGCTGTGTGCTCTAGGGTGATGTCGCTTGATTTCAGCTGTGCTTCATCCAGCCCAGCGTTTCGAATGATGTACTCTGCATATAAGTTAAGTAAGCAGGATGACAATATACAGCCTTGATGTATTTCTTTCCTAATTTGGAACAAGTCCGTTGTTCCATGTCCAGTTCTAACTGTTGCTTCTTGACCGGCATACAAATTTCTCAGGAGGCAGGTAAGGTGGTCTGCTATTCACATCTCTTTAAGAATTTTCCACAGTTTTTTTGAGCCACACAGTCAAAAGCTATAACATAGTCAATGAAGCAGAAGTAGATATTTTCTGGAATTCTCTTGCTTTTTCTATGATCCAAATTTGTCCCTACCTCAGGGACTTTGCACAAGCAATGTCTCCTGCCTGGAATGCCTCCAGATAGACACATGGCTGGCTCCTCCTCCTCCTCAGGCACCTGCGCAAATATCACCTCCTTAGGAAGCCCTTGCTGACCTCCCTTGGGCAAAGTCCCTACCACACCCTATTTATTTTTCTAATAGAAAACTTGCCATCATTTTACGGAGTTGTTTGTTTGTTTGTCATCTATCTTCCCCATATTCCATGAGCTCCAAGCTCCCTCCCAGGGCAGGGAGCTGGACTCTTGTCCACTATGTCCCCAGCTGTCCCCCATTCTTTCTGAGGAGTCAATAAATCCATGGGAGGAGGATAACTCCCAGCCAGGAGGAAGGCTTTCAGGAGGATGGAGGGAGGCTCTGGAAACTTTAGGTTGCCACTGGCACAGACCTCAGCCTGTTGGGAAAATAATGTGACCACAGGAATCAATGGTCTTGTCTTTTTTCCCCCAAACTTTAAAATTTTATTTTGTATTGGGGTATAGTCAGTTAACAATGTCATGTTAGTTTCAGGTGAACAGTGAAGAGACTCAGCTATACACAGTTATGTATCCATTCTCCCCCAGGTGGTACCAGTGGTAAAGAACCCATCTGCCAATGCAGGAGACCTAAGAGATGTGGGTTCAATCCTTGGGTCAGGAAGATCCGCTGGAGGAGGGCATGGCAACCCATTCCAGTATTCTTGCCTGGAGAATCCCATGAACAAAGGAGCCTGGTAGGCTATAGTCCATATGGTCGCAAAGAGTCGGACACAACTGAGCACGTATGCACCCCCCTCCACCAGGCAACCATAAATTCCTTTTCTAAGTCTGGGAGTCTCTTTCTGTTTTGTAAGTTCATTTGTACCATTGCTTTTGAGATCCCGCATATAAGGGATGTCATACAATGTTTCTCCTTCTCTGTCTTACTTCACTCGTATGACACTTGCTAAGTCCATCTTTGTTGCTGCAAATGACATTATTTCATTCTTTTTAATGGTTGAGTAATAGTCTATTGTATATATGTACCACATCTTTATCCATTCCTCTGTCTATGGACATTTGGTTGCTCCTATGTCCTGGCTATTTTAAACAGTGTTGCAATAAACATAAGGGTGCATGTATCCTTTCAGATCATGTTTTTGTCCAGATATAGGCCTAGGAGTGGGATTGCAGGGTCATATGATAGCTCTATTTTTAGCTTTTTAAGGAACATCCATACTGTTCTCCATAGTGGCTCTATCGGATTACATTTCCACCAACAGTGTAGGAGGGTTCCCTTCTTTCCACATCCTCTCCAGTATTTGTGTTTGTGGTTTGTTTTTTTTTTAATGCTAGCCATTCTGACCAATGTAAGCTGATATCTCACTGGAGTTTTGAGTTGCTTTCTCTAATAATTAGCAACCTTGAACATCTTTTCATGTGTCTGTTGGCCATCTGTATATTCTCTTTGGAGAAATGTGTATTCAGGTCCTCTGACCATTTTTTGAGTGGGTTGTTTGTTTTGATGCTGTTAAGTGTCATAAGCTGTTTATAAATTTTGGAGAATAATCCCTTATTGGTCACATCATTTGCAAATATTTTCTCCCAATCTGTGGGTTGTCTTTTCATTTTATTTATTGTTTCCTTGGCTATGCAAAAGCTTTTGAGTTTATGTAGGTCCCATTTGTTTATTTCGTTTTTATTTCCATTGTTCTGAGAGATGGATCAAAAAAGATGTTGCTGTGGTTTATGTCAGAAAGTGTTCTGTCTGTTTTCCTCTAGGAGTTTTATTGTGTCTGATCTCACATGTAGGTCTTCAATCTATTTTGAGCTTATTTTTGTGTGTGAAATTAAAGAATAACCTTATTTCATTATCTTAGATGTGGCTGTCCAGTGTTGTCTTTTTTTATTTCTTAAATATTTATTTATTTATTTGGTTATACCAGGTCTTAGTTGCAGCACATGGGATCTTTTAGTTGTGGCATGTTGGATCTAGTTCCCGGACCAGGGATTGAACTCGGGCCCCCTGCATTGGGAATGTAGAATCTTAACCACTGGACCACCAGGGAAGTCTCAGGAATCAGTGGTCTTAAAAACAATCCTGTTTGAGTAAGAGATCAAGAGGTTACATGTTTCCCATCCTTGGGGCAAGCGAGACACTGCACATGTACAGAAAAGCTCCTTGGGTGTCAAAGGGGAAGGGCTGCCACCCCATAGTAGGTGATGACAAGCCTCCCCATAGGCCTCTAGGCTAGAATCCATCTTGGAAAAAAATTGTGCCCACATGTTGGGGAGAGTCCTAGGGTGTGTGAGGTGTGGAAAAATAAACCAGGTAATTGGCCAAAGGTAAACAAAGACCCTGAAGAACTACCATTATAAATGATTTAATCGTCTCTTCACTGTACTCTTCCTTATTAGGGAAGATGCTCGCACCCTTTTCCTAGTGTAGGGGGATCTCTACCTTGCTTCAGTCTCTCTTATTTTTAATGTTTGGAAGCTCTTTTAAAATATTGATTCATTTATTTGGCTGTGCCAGATCTTAGTTGCAGCATGTGGGATCTAGTTCCCTGACTAGGGATTGCACCCAGGCCCCTTGCATTGGGAGCCCAGAGGCTTAGCCACTGGACTACAGGGAAGTCCTTTAACTAAACAAATTGTTTCTCTGTGTGCTCTCCAGCTTGTTGTGTTATGTCTCTAATAATAAGCTTTGTAGTGTTTCTACGGATTTTGGCCTCCTTGAGAAATGCACTTTTCAATGGGGTGAACAGCCAGGAGGAACTCTGCTTTAAGCCTGAGGCCCCTGGTGGACTAGTAGTGGCCAGGATTTCTGGTTTTCATCCAGGCTACCCAGGTTCAATTCCTGAGGGAACTGAGACCTTGCTTCAAGCCAGTGCTCGCTGCTGTCTGTCTCTGCGATCAGTCCCGCCTGGATCAGTGAGGCCCAGTCAGGTGCTATTCAATAGGGGCTTCCCAGGTGGCGATAGTGGTAAAGAACCCACCTGCCAATGCAGGAGACATAAGAACCACAGGTTCAATCCCTGGGTTGGGAAGATCCCCTGCAGAAGGAAATGGCAACCCACTCCAGTATTCTTGCCTGGAGAATCCCATGGACAGACGAGCCTAGAGGTGTACAATCTTTACGGTCGCAAGGAGTCAGACACGACTGAAGCAACAGCACACACACTATCCAATACGGAGGCCATCAGCTCTGAGCTGCTATTTAAATTTAAATAAATGGATGAAAAGTAAATACAATTTAAATTGGACTTCTTCAGTTGCAATGGGCTCCTTTCAAGTGCTCAAGAGCCATGTGGCGCTGGGGGCTCCCATTGTGGAAGGCACAGGTGGAGAACAAGTCCATCGCTTGGAAAGTTCTAGAAGTTTCAGTCTAGCCACTGAACTCCAAGACAAAAAACATCTGAATTGGTGCCCTTTTGGTCTCCTGTGTATCTCTGGTGCCCAGTTTGGGGCTCAGCATTCAGTCAGTGCTCAATAAATGCTTGAAGTAGAGAGGGGAGGTGGGAGGGAGGAAAGGAGTTCTTTTAAGAAGCAAAGTTAATCATCCGATGAACACTGCAAGTTCTGTCCATAGATATTCATCCCTGCATTATTTACAATAATGAAAACAGAGAAATATCTTCAAAGTGAAGAGAGGAAATTAAATAAAAAGATTATGGTTGGGGACTTCCCAGGTCATCCAGTGGTTAAGACTCTATGCTTCCAATGCAAGGGGCACAGGTTCAAATCCAGGTCTGGGAACTTAGATCCTACATGCTATGTGGTTCGGCCAAAAGATTTTCATTAAAAAATGATTATGGTTGACACTTGATGAAAAAAACTATTCTTGACTGGAGAATCCCCATGGACCAAGGAGCCTGAAGGGCTACAGTCCATGAGGTGACAAAGAGTCAGACGTGATTGAACAACTAAGCACACTGAGATATGCAGACCATTACAAAGTTGCTGGTCTTTTTTTTTTTTTCCTTTTAACAGCTTTACTTCAACTTATATTTTTATGGGAAATAATATTTATATGGTTCAAAGTTCAAAGGGTCTATACGGTTGTGCAGGAAACATCTCTGCCCCAATCTTGTTCCCCAGGAAACATGACCCCATCTCTCAAGGCAGCCACTATTCCAAGCTGCAACTGATTCAGGGTTGAGAAACTCTGGCATCTGTGTCCACCTGTGAGCAGGTGTAAAGACACTGTCCCATTTATTATTTTATTTTTTTACGTTTGGCTGCTCCCCACGGCATGCAGGATCTTAGTTCCTCAACCAGAAATCAAACCCACCCCTCCCCTGCAGTGCAAGCGTAGAGTCCTAACCACTGGACCACCAAGGAAGTCCCTATTTTTTTTTAAGTCCTTATTATTCCCTGTTATTATTATTGATACACACAGCAGCTTTTATCAACACTGCCCAGATGGTCACTTCTTCTGCCTGGGCCCATCTTGCAATCCTATCATGCAACCCCAGGGCTGGAGCCCCTGCTGTGTATTCAGTCCCCTCCTGCTGGACAAGTAGGTTGTTTCCGCTGTGTTGTTATTCAGTTGCTAAGTCATGTCCAAAACCCCATGGACTGCAGCATGTCAGTCTCCCCGTCTTTCACTATTTCCCAGAGTTTGCTCAAACTCATGTCCATTGAGCCGATAATGCCATCCAACCATCTCATCCTCTGTCACTCCTGTCTCCTCCTGCCTTCAATCTTTCCCAGCATCAGGGCCTTTTCCAATGAGTTGGCACTTCA
Organism: Okapia johnstoni; assembly: GCA_024291935.2. NCBI lineage: Eukaryota > Metazoa > Chordata > Mammalia > Artiodactyla > Giraffidae > Okapia > Okapia johnstoni. Next base: position 37,013,475 of record CM044316.1, read on the forward strand.
CATTAGGTGGCCAAAGTATTGGAGCTTCAGCTTCAGCATCAGTCCTTCCAATGAATTTTCAGGGTTGGAAGGATATCAACCCTCTAGGATTGTCCTCTATGGGCAGGACGAAAACAGTACCTGGGGCATTTCCCACTGGTAGGTGGGGATTGCAGGGAGGATTCCTGGAAGCAGAGGATTCTAAGGAGAAGACTCACGCTGCTTCCTCCAAGAAACAACGCAACCCCAGGCGCCACTTGGAGAAAAACATGCCACCCTGGGAACGGGGAGGATGCTGGTGGATGAGGTTACGGGAGATTTTTTTTTCTCTTCCTCATGCTTTGATGTTTCTTCCGAGTGAGTTTGCATTGGTTTTGCTCGGCCAAGGGAGTGTTTCACTGTTAGGATCGGTGAGTAGCTGAAATAAAAACTATATGCCCAATGCAGTGAACACGGATTCAGTCCCTGGTTGGGAAACTAAGATCCTACATGACGTGCAGTGCGGCCAAAAAATAATTCATGCTTGTGTTTCTCGAGTTCAGACCTTAAAGAATTGAAAGCCAGGACTCAGATACTGTAGAAGAGTGTTCACAGCAGCATGATTTTTAGCAGCCAAAGATAGGAGCTGCATGAGTGGCTTGATGGATGAAAAAATGTGGTCCATCCACACAGTGGAATGTGGTAGGAGACTCTGACATCTACACCTTGGCTGAAACTTAAGGACGTGATGCTCAGTGAGAGAAGCCAGACACGGAAGGACACGCTGTCTGATTCCACTCACAGGAGGTCCCTAGAGGAGTCAGATCCACAGAGGCAGGAAGTAGATGGTGGGGCCAGAGGCTGGGGGAGAGAAAGGGGAGTCAGTGTTTCACGTGGGCCGAGCTTCAGTTAGGGAAGATGAGAAAGTTCTGGAGATGCTAATGGGGATGGTTGCAGGACAATATGAATGTACTTAATGCCATTGAGCTGTGCACTTAAAATATGGTTAAGATGGCAAATTTATGGTATGTGTATTTTACCACAGTTAAATATAACTTGATGAAACCAAGAGGTGGGGGAGGTCTGCAGGTGGTTAGGGCAGTGCCAGCATCCTGGCCTGAGACCCCTGCAGTCACCTGGGGTCCCCAGCTCAGGAGGGATTTGCTTGTCTTGAAATTCTTAGGATTTGACCAAGGGTGTCTGCACTTTCATTCTGTGCTGGGATCTCTATGTTGTGTGGCCCATGGTATTTTGGGGAAGGGACCCACGCATGGTCAGGGTCTGGGAGTTGGTGGAAAACACCCTCATGGACATGTTTTTTTGTGCACCACCCTGAAGGGGGGAGAATGAGACCCAGTCAGGAAGTGGGCTTCTGAGAGTCAAGGAAGGAAGTGGGGGGGTTGCGTCTGAAAATAGTGCTGCTCACCCAGCTGATTGTGGTTGGGGGGCGGGGTGGGAGCATGTATGGGACTTTTCTGAGGAAGCCCCCTCCCCGGAAACCAGCCCTGCTCTTTCCCTGGACACAGCCAAACCCAGCACCCGACTCCCTGGCTGCCCAGTCTCAGTAGTTGGGTTTCAGAGCAAAGCGGTACAGGAGAACCAGCCTGGGAGCTGGGATGAGGGTTCTCCAGAGAAACAGAGCCAATAGGATAGATGAGGATATAAGTGTAGATACACTGCTGCCCAGAAAGAGATGTATAATCAGGATGATGGATACTGAGAATTCCCTCCATCTGCACCTGCTGTCTGCGAACTGGACACCCAGGGGAGCTGATGCTGTAAGACCAAGGACAGGAAGTGATGGGTGATCCTGCCGGCCATCAGGCAGAGGGAACAGATTCCACTTTCCTTCGCTTTGCATTCAGGTCAACAACGTGTGGGTTGATGCCCACTTAAGGCCATCTGCTTTAGGGAGCCCATCAATTCAAAAGACTGCCTCATCTGGGAACCCTTGCACAGACACACCCAGAAATCATGTTTTTAAAAAAAAGATATATTGGGAATTCTCTGGAGGTCCAGTGGTTAGGACTCCAAGGTTCCACTGCAGAAGACACAGTTTTGATCCCTAGTTGGGGAACTAACCAGCACGCTGCATGGCCAAAAAAAAAAGTAAAGAAAGAAATAGTCCTTAAAAATTGAACACAAATATATACAAGCTCGCTGTGACCCACTGTCAGCCCCATCCTCGGCCCTTCTCTCCCCAGAAGCTCCCTCTTTCCCTGTCCCAGTTCCTCCCCTCCCAGAGGTCACCAGTGGTTGACTTTCATCACCACTGATGAGTTTTGTCCAATTTTGTACTCTTCCTAAATGGAGTCCTACAGTTTGTTCTCTCCCAGTCAGATTCATCCATTCTATGCTGTGTCCCTGGGTTGCAGAACAGGTTGCATGCAGCAGGCAGGTACCTTTTTCCTTGCTGCATAATATTCCATTTGTAAACACACCACTGTTTCTTTTTTTTAACGTGTTAAAAACCATTCAGTTTTACTAATTTATGTGTATTAAGTTCACAAATTATCTAAATGAAGTCTTTCTCAATGCACTGTATGAGTCTAAGTCAAAATACAGATTATAAGAATTCACATGCATTCTTGTTCTTCTGATACAATGACCTAAGAATTGTGATTGTTTGAAATATATTTGATTTGCAATGTTGTATTAATTACTGCTGTACATCAAAGTGATTCAGTTATGCCTACATATACAATTTTTTCCTTTTTCTTTTTATGGTCACTGTGTGGCATGTGGAATCTTAGTTTTCCCACCAGGGATCAGACCTGTGCCCCCTGCAGTGGAAGCACACAGTCTTAACCACTGGACCTCCTTGAAAGTCCCTACACTCTTTTTAATATATATATATATGCGTATATATATATACGCATATATATATATATTCTTTTCCATTGTGGTTTATCATAGGATATTGAATATAGTTCTCTGTGTCATACAGTAGGACCTTGTTTATTACATACCATTTCTTTTTTAAAATATTTTATTTATTATTTATTTATTTGGCTGCTACTGCTACTGCTAAGTCACTTCATTCGTGTCCAACTCTGTGCGACCCCATAGATGGCAGCCCAGCGGGCTCCGCCGTCCCTGGGATTCTCCAGGCAAGAACATTGGAGTGGGTTGCCATTTCCTTCTCCAATGCATGAAAGTGAAAAGTGAAAGTGAAGTCGCTCAGTCGTGTCCGACTCTTAGCAACCCCACGGACTGCAGCCTACCAGGCTCCTCCATCCATGGGATTTTCCAGGCAAGAGTACTGGAGTGGGGTGCTATATTCTGACCAGGTCTTAATTGTGGCTCTCAGAGTCTTCACTGTGGCATGCAGAATCTTTTTTAGTTGAAGCATCCAGGATCATAGTTCCCTAACCAGGGATTGAACCTAGGTCCCTGAGTTTCATGTGAAGAGCCTTAAGTGCTGGACCACCAGGTCCCACATACCACCATTTCTTGACCCAGCTCTCAAAAATGGACACTTGGGTGGTTTCCACTTTGGAGCTATTATGAACACAGTTCCTATGAGTTTTTTCCTGGATATAAGCACTCATATTCTTTAATTAAATTAAATTAATTAGTTAACTAATTTTTGGCTGTGCTGGGTTTTTGTTGCTATGTTTGGCCTTTCTCTAGTTGCATTGAGCGGGAGCTACTCTCTAGTTGCAATGTGTCAGCGTCTCACTGTAGTGGCTTTTCTGGTTGTGGAGCCCAGGTTCTAGGGCAAGTGGGCTTCAGTAGTCATAGCATGTGGTCTCAGTAGTTGTGATGGGCGGGCTTAGTTGCTCCATGGCACGTGGAATCTTCACAGACCAGGGATTGAACCTGTGTCTTCCACATTGGCAGGTGGATTCTTTGCCAACTGAGCCACTGAGGAAGCCCTATGAGTATAGATCTGATCCACACTGCCAAATGGTTGTCCAAAGTAGCTGAGCTTTCTGGCTCCCTGACTTATCTCCTCCCCCTGCCCTGATTTTCTCCAAACTCAAACCCCAGGGAATCTTCCAGGTTTCAATGTGCAGAGCCAAGTGCTCAGTCACTAAATCATGTCTGACTCTTTGTGGCCTCACGGACTGTAGTCCGGCAGTCTCCTCTGTTCATGAGATTTCCCAGGCAAGAATACTAGAGTGGAATGCCGTTTGTTTCCTTCTCCAGGGGATCTCCTGACTCAGGTGGTGCTAGTGGTAAAGAACCTGCCTGCTGATGGAGGAGATGTGGATTCCATCTCTGTGTCAAGAAGATCCCCTGGAGGAGGGCATGGCAACCGCCGGCAGTATTCTTGCCTGGAGAATCCCATGGACAGAGGAGTCTGAGCGGGCTGAGGTCCATGGCACTGCAAAGAGTCAGACACTGATGGAGCAGCTTTCTACTTCACCCAGAACTCTGTCTCCAGGGTTTGATTGGGCACCAGTGCACAGAGGCTGAGCTTTTGGTTGCAGCAGCACCTACCTTCTGTTTTCTGTAGAGCACTTCCTGTGAGTCTTGGAAATGACCAAACTTATTTATGTATTTAGCTGTCCTGAGTGTTAATTATGGCATTTGGCCTCTCTGATGTGGCATGCCAGATATTGAGTTGCAGCATGTGGGATCTAGTTCTCTGACCAGGGATCGAATCCAGGTTCCCCTTAATGCTGGGCCAGCAGGTAAGTCCCAACCTCATCTTTATTTTATCTGACTTGGTTATTACTTGTCTCCTTCCACTGCTCAAGAGTGCTCCTGGAGCAGGGACCTAATCTGTGGTCCATTCCATGCTCTGTGTCCAGGGTCCAGGAAAGAGTGACTGCTAATGAAGAGGGGGGTGTTTCCTTTCTGGGAGATAAAAATCTCTGAAATAGATTATTGTGCTGGTTGCACAAGCTTGTGAAAACCACTGATTTGTATGATTTAAATGAGTGAAGTATAGACCCTGAGATTATATCTCAATACACGTTACAAAACTTAATCATTGTACCTAAGTAATTTTTCAGTTTTTTAACTGTAAGGTCAAAGGAGCCAGGGCCCCTCCCTGTCCGCCCCAGGAGGTCAGATCTGGCAGTCATGATCCCAGCAGGTGGAGGCCCAAGAACCACAGCACATTCCCTGGGCTCACTTGCCTGGATCCTTCTCAGCAGAGGTGGACTTGGGTCATGTCAGAAAAACTCCATTGTAGAGGTAAATACAATTTTATTTCAATATATTTAAAAATCAAAATAAGGGACTCCCGTGGTAGTCCAGTGGTTAAGACTCCGAGCTTCCAATGCAAGGGCTACAGATTCAGTTTTTGATTGGGGAACTAAGATCCTGCATGCCTTGTGGCACAGCCAAAAAAAAAAATACCATGGTTAACAATGTAGTCGAGCAACAAAAAACATTCCAAAAATCAAAACCAACACAGAAAACAAACTTATGGTTACCAAAGTGGAAAACGGTGTGGGGGGAGGATAAATAAGGGGTTTGGGGTTAGCAGATTGTTTTTGTTGTTGTTCAGTCACTCAATTGTGTCCCACTCTCTGCAACTCCATGGACTGCAGCACACCAGGCTACGCTGTCCTTCACTATCTCCCAGAGTTTGCTCAAATTCGTTTCCATTGAGTCAGGGATGCCATCTAACCATCTCATCCTCTGTCACCCTCTTCTCCTCCTGCCCTCAATCTTTCCTAGCATCAGAGTCTTTTCCAATGAGTCACTTCTTCGCATAAGGTGGCCAAAGTACTGGAGCTTCAGTTTCAGCATCAGTCCTTCCAGTGAATAATCAGGGTTGATTTCCTTTAGGATTGACTGCTTTGATCTCCTTGCTGTCCAAAGGACTCTCAAGTGTCTTCTCCAGCACCATAGTTCCAAAGAATCAATTTTTTGGCACTCAGCCTTCTTTTTGGTCCAAGTCTCACATCTATACATGACTACTGGATAAGTCATAGCTTTGACTATACAGACCTTTGTCAGCAAAGTGATGTCTCTGCTTTTTAATATGCGGTCTAGGTTTGTCAATGCTTTCCTTCCAAGGAGCAAGTGTCTTCTACTTTCACGGCTCTGGTCACCGTCTGCAGTGATTTTGGGATGCTGCATACATCTAAATATGCACACAACTGGGAGAAAGTGGAGGAGAAGCAGACACTGGGGGCCACCCTGATTTATACTGTCTGACCATTTGGCATTTACCTTGGTGTGTAGTGTGAGCATGGCCTCAATTGAATCGGATTCCATTTTTCCTCCCAAATAGTATGGGCTTTTTAACCTGGGCACTGCTGCTGTTGGGGCCAAACAGTCCTGAGTTGGGGCCCTTCTGGGCACTGTAGGGTACTGAGAAGCATCCCTGGTCAATGGGATGACCGTGCAGGTGCACTCTCCAATTGCAGCAAATGCTGGGGCACAAAGGTGGTTGAGGATTGCTGCTTGGGGCCTGGAGGGTTACCCCCCTGGGAGCTTGCTGAAACACTGAAACACAGAAGGCCCGGCCTCGCCCCAAGTTTCTGATTCTGCAGGTCCGAGGATGAGCCCAAGAATCTTTATTTCTTCCTTTTTTTTTTCAGCTGAGACACGGCAGGCCTTAGTTCCAGTACCTTGGATTGTACTGGGGCCCCTTGAGTTGGGAGCTCGGAGTCTTAACCACTGGACAGCCAGGGAAGTCCCAAGTGTCTGCATTTCTAAAGGACCTCAGGTGGTGGTAGTGATGGGGACCGCGCCCGAGATCCACTTCTGTCACGTGGCCCCTGTCTGGGTGAGAGCGACCTTGAGTCAGACGCTGCTGCTTTCTGGCTGGGAGGCGACAGGGACGGTGGGCATGGATGGTTTTTGGGAAATGCCCCAATAACTACATTCCCAGATCCTGAAGATGAAGCCCAGGATTCAGGTCATGCTACCTTTGGCCGGTAGGTGGCGACAGTGCCCGGTTGATCCTGGAGGGTCGGAGAAGGGGCACAGGCTAGGGGCGAGGGGAGATGCGTGAGGGAAGGAATTGCCCACATAACAAGAAAAACGTCCCTTGTTCACATGCATGTGCTCTCTGGGCAATGGGGATACCACAGTAGACAAAATTTCCAGCCATCCTGGAGCAGACATTCTGGAAAAATACGATATCACCAGCTAGGGACTTCCCTGATTGTCCAGTGTCTAAGACTCCATGCTCCCAATGCAGGGGGTCTATGTTCCATCCCTGACCGGGAAACTAAGATCCCATATGTCATAACTAAAGATGATGGGTGCTGCAACTAAGGCCTGGTGCAGCCAAATAAATGAAAGAAAAAAAAGAGAAAAAGAAATCGCTAGCTAATATAAATGCTGGAAAGACAATAAAATAAAGAGTGGGCCAGGAAAGAACAGGAAGACCTGGAGATGGGGTTCCTCTTTGACACTCCACTCCCAGGTGGCCAGGGATTTGGGGAGGATCAGTTGGAATGTGTGCCTGGTGGGGTGCGTTTCCAGTCCTCCTGACAAGAGAAGAGGTCGTTCTATGGCTGCAACTCAGGAACAAAGGTTTGTGGTCTTCCTAGCTGTGCCAGGGCTTGTTTTTGGCTAAGCTAGGCAGATCTCGGGATGTTATGGGGGGGGGTGCACACAGAAACCTAAGCATAAATATAAAATAATCAGAAGGACACAGATGCAGTGAAATAGAGCTGGGCAGTTAGGAGATCGCATCAGTTTGCTCATCTTTAAAATGGGTTGCTAGCGGTGTTGTCTTCCAGAGCTGTTGAAAAGACTAAATGAGATGATGTAAAGTGTTTAGAATGGTGTCTTGTAACAAATAAGCACTTAGTAGATATTAATCACTGTTAATTATCATCATTAATTTCAGCATCTGAGACCTGGCAACTCAGAGAACAAGGTAGGTTATCATTGTGTGTAAACTAAGGGTTAAAGGGCTGTGAGAAAAGAGGTTGCATTTCAGAATTTTGCAATGCTTGAGTTTGCAAAGGAAACTAATGTTTTCCGGTCTTGGGGAATTGCCAGATGACAGATGGTTGGCGTCAAAGCTATGGTTTTTCCGGTAGTCATGTACGGCTATGAGAGTTGGACCATAAAGGTGACAGAGTGGTGAAGAGCTGATGCTTTTGAATTGTGGTGCCGGAGAAGCCTCTTGAGAGTCCCTTGGACTGCAAGGAGATCAAACCAGTCAATCCTAAGGGAAATCAACCCTGAATATTCATTGGAAGGACTGTTGCTGAAGCTGAAGCTGCAATACTTTGGCCACCTGATGTGAAGAGCCGACTCATTGGAAAAGACCCTGATGCTGGAAAAGATTGAGGGCAGGAGGAGAAAGGGGAGACAAAGGATGAGATGGTTGGAGGGCATCACTGACTCAATAGACATGAGTTTGAGCAAACTCTGGGAGATAGCGAAGGACAGGGAAGCCTGGTGTGCTGCAGTTCATGGGGGTCGCCAAGAGTTGGACGTGCCTTAGCTATTAAACAACAACAGATGGCTGGTGGCTGATCTTGTGTGTGTGTGTGAGTGATAGAGTCACGGAGCCCTCTTAGAACCTGGGTAACTAGGTAAGGATTCACTTGCTGAGGGTCCTGTAACCCCTGGGAAGCAGGGGCTGGCAACTTTCCCTCCAGGCTCTCGCAGTTTTAATCTGCCTTCCCTGGGCAGCTGAAGGCAGCTCCCCCAACCCATCTCCAGGAAGATCCCCACAGAGGCGGGAAGCACCTGGGTCCCATACAGATGCCCATAGCAACTTCAGAAAGTCAACAAGATGAAAAGCCAGATACACACAAGCCACACAACTTGGTACAAGAAATGTTGACTTTGGCCCCAGCCTCATGGAGATAGGGTGGCTTGGAGGGAAGCCTCTCTTCCCCCCAGGACACATTTGTCGACTGCCTGCCCTGCAGAGGAGAAAGGCTAATCACTGGCAGCTGACCCAGGCTTCTGACTAACTCCAGGGTGCAATCTGTTGCTGTTAAGCTTACAGTTTGGAAACCGATTCCATGGTTTTGCTTCCTTTCAGTGCTGGACACTAACCTGCCATTGTGAGTTTTGAGGGTCACATTACTTGTCGGATGTGCTGGATGAAGGACCATGTCAAAACAGAAGGAACACTAGGAGCTGAAACTCTTGATTTTCAAAAGCCTTAAGTATGACTCACATTAAACAAAAAAAAAAAAAAAGAAAGAAAGAAAATGTATGGATACCAAGGGGGAAGGTGGGGAGTGGGATGAATTGGGAGGTTGAGATTGACATATATACATTATCGATACTATATATAAAATACATAACTAAGAACCTATTGTATAGCACAAGCAACCTGATGCTCTATGGTGACCTAAAAGGGAAGGAAATATAAAAAAGAGGGGATATATGTATGTATACAGTTGATTGACTTTGCTGTACAGTAGAAACTAGCACAACATTGTAAAGCAACTATATTCCAATAAGAATTAATAAAAATAAATAAAACAGTGCCTCGCACACAAACACACACAAACCCAAACCAAATCCACAGGAAAGACCAAGGGTATCCTGATTAGGTATTGCTGGATCAAGGTGCTTAAACAATGTTGTTAAGGCATGAACTTCTCTTTCTCTCTAGGATCTCCCCTCCTCTATTTTGGCTTCATCCTAGAAAAGATCAACTGTTAGGTGGCAAAAGATAGCTCCTGGCAGCTCCAGGCTTCCACCCTAAGGAACCATGAATGGCTCTGCTTATATTAATATTTCTGACAGTCTCCAGGCTGACTCTCATTGGTCCAACTTGAGTCACAAGATCATTCCCCAAACCAATCACTGTGGCCAGGGGGACAGAAATTATCTGATTGATAGGGATAAGTGGATAATGATTTCCTAGAACATGAGAGTGTGAAAGGAACAGACCCCCACAAACTTTGGGGAGCCATGTCCAGAAGTGTATGCTGGATCCTAACAGAGTAGGGGGCTTCCCAGGTGGCTCAGTGGTAAAGAATCTGCCTGCAAATGCAGGAGATGCAGGAGATGTGGGTTCAATCCCTGGGTTGGGAAGATTTCCTGGAGGAGGAAAGGCAACCCACTCCAGTAGTCTTGCCTGGAGAATCCCATGGACAGAGGAGCCTGGTGGACTACAGTCCATGGGGTTGCAATGAGTTGGACATGATCGAGTGACTGAGCGTGTACTCACTCACAAGAGAGTAGAACACAGACACCACTTACAAGTCTTTATTGGGCTCCCAGGAAGGAAATGCAAATGTATTTCCATTCCTACCCCAACCTCAGTCCTGGAACCATAAACAGAGGCAGCGCCCCATCTTACATATCTGGGACCAATGCTGAGTGATATGCTAGTGTGTGAAATGCCCTGTTTTGTTTAGCGACTTGTCCATCGACGGACATTGGGTTGCTTCCAGGTCTGGGCTGCTGTGAGGAGAGCTCCTAGGTGCATCTGCGTACAGGTATTTGAGTCTTGTTTTTGTTTTTTAATTTGCCTGGTCTTTGCTGTGGCATGTGAATTCAGTTGCAGCATGTGGGATCTAGTTCCCCAACCAGCAGTGGAGCCCAAGTCTGGAGTCTTAGCCACTGGACCACCAGGGAGGTCCCTGAGTCCCTGTTTTTAATTCTTTGGGATGTGTACTTGGGAGTCCATGCCCTGTTTCCAGTCTCAACCCCTCTGCTGTATCCGTGCCGATGGTCAGGTGAGAGTAGAGCAGAAGAAACGCCCCTCAACTGAGCAAACAGCTGTTACGCGTTGTGCACTCTGCTCTGCCCACTGCACCACACTGTCTCCCCCTCCCTGACTCAGCGCTGCCTTCTGGATGTGACTTAGTGTGACTCCCGTTAGAAAGATTCAGTGGGCCTCGGTGAGTCTTCCTCCCCAAAGTGGAGTTGTTTGTGTTGTAACAGAGGATGCATGTTGTAGGCGGACAATTATCTACATGGACAGCCTGACAGCAGCATCCCTGAACAGGGGGACACCGCAGGCAGACAGGTGGGTGGGGGCCAGCCAGCAGCTGTCAGGCTGTGGAGAGAGGACTGCAGAAATCTTGTCTGTCTTTGTCCTCCAAGGAGAAGAAGGAAGGAGGAGGTAGGAAGTCCAGGACCGTTTCTTTTCCTCTCTTTTATGTTGTTCTTGTTTTTACGAGCATTTCACACAACAAAAAATTCACCAATTTGGTACAATTTGGTGGTAGAGAAGGTACATGCACAATGTGTATAACTGTCAACTCTATCTAATTGTGGAACATCTTTATTTTTAAAAATTTTCTTGGTCATTCCACACAGCATGTGTGATCCCAGTTCCCCAACCAGGGATCAAACCGCCGGCCCTTGGCACTGCAAGCATCTTAACCACTGGACCACCAAGGAAGTCCCTAACTGTGGGACATCTTTATCACCCCAAAAGGAAACCCCATACCCATTAGCAGGCACTTCTCATCCCCTGTCCCAGGCCCTGGCCCCACCATCTACTTCATGTTTCTGTGCATTTGACTCCTCCAGGGACTTCCCGTGAGTGGAATTAGACAGTGTGTGTCCTGTGTCTGCTTCTCTCACTGAGCCTCATGTCCTCAAGTTTCAGCCACGTTGTAGCAGGTATCAGAATCTCCATCCTTTTCGTGACTGAATAATATTCCATTAGATGGACCACATTGCTTTCACCTATTCATCTGATGATGGACATTTGAGCTGTTTCCATCCTTTGTCTACTGTGGATAATGCTACTACGAACATGGCTGTGCAAGTACCCATTCAAGTCCCTGCTTTCCACTCTTTTATGTCTATACTCAGACATGGAATTGCTGTATTTTGGGGTAAGTTAATGTTTAACTTTTTGAAGAACTGTCACAATGTTTTGCAGCTGCACCATTTTGCATCCTTATTTGTGTGTGTTTTTGCATTTTGAGAAATTTAAAACAAGCAGAAAAATAGGTTGAAGAGATTCACTTTTTAGATGCAAAAAAATCTAGGCATTGCTTTTAACGACATACTAATTAAAGAGCAATTTAAAAAAATCAGCAGGGAATTCCCTAACGGTTCACTGGTTAGGACTCCCACTTTTACTGCCAATGGTCCAGGTTCAATCCCTAGTTGGGGAGCTAAGATCCCACAAGCTGCCTGTTGTGGCCATAAGAAAAAAAAAAACTTTGACAGGAACTTTTGGCTAGCTTGAGTGGGACATCCAGGGATGGAACGACGTCTTTTTTTGTTTGTTTGTTTTTAAGTTAAAAACACACATCAATCTAAGTTTTAATTGAGAAAAGAAAAAGAGAGAGTGACTAGCTTCAAGTAGAATGGCTTCCCCCGATGCTGTTTCACGCAGGAATAGAGCTGGACACCAGGCAATGCTTTGCAAATTAAGAGGAGAAACACAGAGGTTGGACTCTCAGGGCCCTGTAGGGTTGCGGAGCTGGGGTACGGTGGGGTCTCCAGGAGGAGGGTTCTCTCCTCCAGCCACCAGCTTCCAGACATTGGACGTATCTTGCCAGAGGATTCCTCATTTGTTTTTTGATTCCTTGGTTTTTGAAGGAGGGGAGCCGGGAAAAAAATAGAAAGATTGAAAATTCCCCTCTTCAAGATCCTTTTTTTTAGACCTAAATCTTTCTCCTTGTTTAGCAGTGGGGTTAAACCAAGTTCTTCCAAAGCCTACATTGTGGACAATAGGGGAGGCTGATTTGGGGGCATCCTATGCATTGTAAGGTTTCCCTGATGGCTCAGTTGGTAAAGAATCCGCCTGCAATGCAGGAGACCCCGGTTCGATTCCTGGGTCAGGAAAATTCTCTGGGGAAGGGAAAAGCTACCCACTGCAGCATTCTGGCCTGGAGAATTCCATGGACTGTATAGCCCATGGGGTCACAAATAGTCGTACACGACTGAGCCACTTTCACTTATTCAGCGGTATCCTAGGTTTTGATGCGAGGAGGACCCCCCCACCCTCACCCCCGGCGTAGCCACCCCGTAACCAGCCCTGGGAGTGGAGGGACAAACTGCCCCTGGTTGAGACTCTCTGGTTTTAATCTCTAGAATGAATAACTGGATTTACTCAAAAAATTAGCAAGTTTTGCCTGGGAGCGTCAACAGATCCTCTTCGTCTACTGCAGAGACGAGAAAATAAGGCCGGGGTCGGCTGGGGCCCCAGACCAAAACTGGAAGCCGACTTTAACCAAATCTGTGGGGTCAGGATCTCTGGAGCCATGTGGCAGCAGCAAACTGCACTCTGGGAGTGACTGCAGCACGTGGCCTGAAACCCTCTGCCTCAGTTTCTTCACTCTGCTGATTTCCCAAAAGGCTCACAGGGTCCAACTTTTCCTGCCGCCCTGCTGGGTCTCGAACCCTTAACTCAGAGCTCGCCTCACTCTGCTGCGGGTCACAGCAGCCGCGCTCAAGAAAGAGGCGGAATGAGTCGGTGGCGCGCGCGGCCTTGCGGGGATTGTAGTCCCGGCCTCGCCTCCGCCTCGCGCCGACTCCGCCCCTGGAACTACGCTCCCGTCGTGCCCCGAGGCTCCAGGCGGTGGCGGAGGCGGAGCAGGCGGGCTGGTTGCTAAGACTTGGTGAAGCGCAGCGCTTCCGCCCGTCTCCTCAGGTAAGCACACGGCCCCGGCGTCTTGGGCTTTTATGACCCAGGCTCTCGCGGAAGGCGAAGAGGGCGTGGGCAGGGGGCGCGCCTGCGGAGGGGCGCCGGCTGCGCGGGGAGTGAAGGGGACCAGCCGGACCGGGCTCGTGCGCGCGCACCGGGCGAACGCGGAGAGGGGCGCGTGTGCGCGTGCGCGCGGAGCGGCCAGGTTTCCGGACCCTTCTTTCGGCGCCCGTTGCCCTTCTGCGCGTGCGCTCGCCCCTGCCGTCCGCTGTTGAGACCCCGTGCCCTAACTGCTTCCGGTGTGCTCCGGCCTCCGGTCGTCTTGGTCAGCCCTCTACCAGCTTTCCGCCCGCCTTGGGCGAAAACCCCCAATCTTTCTGTGCATCTTGTTTGTGCGCGCGCTCAGCCTCTCAGTTGTGTCCCACTCTTCGCCCCCGTGGACTGTGGCCCTCAGGTTCCTCTGTCCATGGGATTTCCCAGGCAAGAATACTTGAGTGGGTTGCTACTTCCTTCTCTAAGGGATCTTACCGACCCAGGGATAAAACCGGCATCTCCTGCGTCTCCTGCATTGACAGGCAGATTGTTTACCACTGAACCACCTGGGAAGCCCTAAAAATTGATAGCCTTTACTGATACTTAAGAGAAGTGTGAGTTTTCAAGGCCTTTTTAAGTTCTGGCCTTGGGTCTCTGCCACACCCCACATGCGCATGGTTCTCAGTCTTTCATGCACAAAGGCCTGCTTGTAGGGTGGCTAGGTTCTGCAAATAACCAGGCAGGTTACCCCATTAAATTAGAATTTTGTGTAAACAACAAATATATGCACATATATATATGTATTAGTATAAGAATATCGCAAAGGTTCCATGGAACACATTTATGTTAAATCATCTGCTCATGTGGGTTCACACTTGGTGGGATGTGCTGCATGTTATCTGGGGACCCTGCTTTGTTGGGGAGCTTTTCAGATGTGGACATTAATGCACCCTCCCCCTTCCACGGGGCCAAGTTCTGGATACCATATTTGAAGCCATCGGCCTCCTCAACTGTTCAAGAGTCCAAGACTCCAGCACTGGGTGTTCCTCTGCTCAGGGCTCCCCACCCTGCTTCACCTGCTTTCTAGGCCCAGCTGTGGGTCACTGTCTCCGAGGAGCCTTCCTGGAATCTGCCCGTCACAGGGCACTGGCTTCTGAGAAGAGGTGTGCCCTGGGGTGGGCCCAGCCTCATGGATTTGCTCACTTTCTGTCCCAGCCAGGGTGGTGGTGGATCCCATTTTACTGAGGGGAAGGCTTGTTCTGGGCCTAAGACCTGGTCTCAGCCAGGAGAATGTGGGCAGGGCTGGGACAAACCCAGGGGTGAGATAAGGCCCCTACCTCTGGTTGCAGAGGCTGCCTCAGCTCACTGAATAAGCCCCATGTTCTTGATGCCTACTGGGCTTCAGGCCCCAGCACCCAGTGAGAGGACTGGCTGTTGGGGGTCCCAGCTCCCTGGTCACCTGGACCCTCCTGGACCTACCCCACACCATTGAGCCTTCCATGGCCCTGACAGTGGGTGCCAGCCACAGAGGCTCCAACCGTAACTGTAAGCAGTTGTGGAGGGGGCTGGCCTCCACCCCATTGGAGCACAGGAACCTTTAGGAGGTGCCCTAGCTGTGGACAGAGGGAGGTAGACACACCCAGGGAAGGGCCTGAGCTGGGTGGAGCAGCCAAGTGCACAGCAGCGAGGGTGTGGGGCAATGGGGGGTGGGTTGCAGATGCAGGGCACTCAGGGCCGGGGTGGGGCAGTGGGGTGCCCAGAGCTGGAGTGGATGAGGGGCGCCCACAGCTGGGGTGGACATGTGGTTTTGAGAAGGAAAAGAGGAACAGATCAGCCTCCCAGCATGCTGAGGTCCCTGGGGTTCATTTAAGCAAATCGCTGGGCGTGGGGGCCGTTCCCAGGTGGGCTGCAGCTCCCAGTCTGGGCGTGTCACCCTGGAGGAACCTGTGTCTCATCTGTAAAGCAACCCCCCCCCCCCCCCCCGCCACGGGGCTCAGAAGGCAGAGTTGGGAGCTGTTGGCCACTGGGCCACAGCTCTGCCCTCCCAGGCACATGGCCCTGGGCAAGTCCCTTGGCCTCTGGAAAAGGACCAGCCTGGCAGCCTCCGTCCTGGTCATGGGGGGAGTTGGGGAGCCCATTCGTAGGAGTGAAAACAGGCAGTGGTTTCAGCACTGGCAGCAGTCACAAGGTCTGGGCCTTGTTCGAGGTGCACTGTGACCCTGGTGGCTCAGTGGGTAAAGAATCCACCTGCCAATGCAGGAGATGCCCATTCGATCCCTGGGTCGGGAAGATCCCCTAGAGAAAGACATGGCAACCCACTCCAGTATTCTTGTCTGTGAAATCCCCTGGACAGAGGAGTCTGGTGGGCTACATTCCATGGGGTCACAAAAAGTCCAACATGACTGAGTGACTAAGCAAGCATGCAAGCCCTGGTGACCGCCAGATTTCCCCACAGCCGCCACAAAGAGCAGCAGCTTTACTGAGATACGGTTCACATAGTGTGGGGATCACCCACATAATGCATACGTTTTAGTGTCTTTTAGTGTATTTACTGTATTATATGACCATTACCTCTGTCTAGTTCCAGAATATTCTACCTTCCAATAGGAAGCCTGTCCCCAGGAGCAGACACTCCCCTCCCCTCACCTCCCAGCCTCTGACAACCAGGAACCCACTCTCTGTCTGTGGATCTGCCTGTTCTGGACGTTTCCCATCAGTGGAATCACACCCTGTGTGTCCTGTGTCGGCTTCTCTCACTGAGCATCGTGTTCTTGGGGTCTTTCCACATGGCAGTGAGTGTCAGGGCTTCTCTCCTTTCCATGGCTGAGGGATGCTCCCATGTGTGGAGGGACCACCTGGTGTTGATGTGTTTATCTTTCAGTGAACACATGGGCTTGCAACCACCTTTTGCTCTTGTGAGTAGTGCTGCTGTGAACACGTGTGTATAGATGGCCGTGTGGACGTGTGTTTCAGTTCCCTTGGGTGTACACCTGGGAGTGGGGTCACTGGGCCAGATGGTGGCCTCCTGTGGTTTTTATTTGTCCTCCCTGGAGGATGGCAGCCCCACCAGCAGCAGTCCGAGGCCAGCCTCCTGTCTCTGTCACTTGTTTTGTTTCGGTCAGACAGAGGTTGCAGTCTTAGAGGGACAAACAGGACTGTGTCTGTCTTGCCTGGGAGACAGTGGGACCTTTTGTAGCCTGGAGCAGGCTGTGGGGGCCATTTGGCCCTGGGCACGGTGTGTGCTGGGAGCAGATTTAGAGCCAGCATGCCCAGGACCCTCTTCAGGGCCTGACCTGGCCTGGGCATCGTGGGTACCCCAGGGGCCCCCAGCCACGCTGTGTGTTTGCTGGTAGTGGTTGGTGAGGACCTCCTGTGCCCGCTGCAGGGCCCATGGGCTGAAGAGTGATGAGTAGGCTGCGTTGCAGCAGTAAGGGCCAGGCCATGACACGGTCTCAGCACACCTCGTCCATGGGAAAGAGGTGGGTGGGGTTGGTCCAGTCCCAGATACCGGGCTCTGCAGCCAGGGCACCGGGCTCTGCAGCCATGGCACAGAGCTCCCCTGGAGCCATGTGAAGGTCATCTGTGGCCCATTTCTGCTGTCATCCAGGGCCCTGACCAGTAGGAATATAACACGAGATGTATACGTGATATGAAGTGTGTAGAAGCCACATCTTGGGAAACGACAAACGATTGAACTTTTTTTTTTTTTTTGATAAGCAAAAAAATCCACCTATTTTATTTCATTCAAGCAGAAATTTATCTGAAATGTCACCATGGCGTTGAAGGACATGTTGTTGTTGTTTCATCATTAAGTTGTGTCTGACTCTTTGCGACCCTATGGACTGTAGTCCACCAGGCTCCTTTGTCCATGGGATTTTCCAGGCAAGAATACTGGAGTGGTTTGCCATTTCCTTCTCCAGAAACGATTGAACTTAACCTTAATCATACATTTATTTAACCTGAGACATGTAGAGTATTCCCACTTCAGCCATGTAGTCGACACAGCCATCCCTTGGCATCCATGGGGAACTGGGTCCAGGGCCCCCAAGGATAAGAAGATCCAATGATCTCAAGGCCTTTGAATAAAGTGGTGTAGTGAGTCGGTCTTCTGTATCCGTGGAATACAGAAAGAGACTAACGAGACAGTTATGTTTTCTCTTTTGTATTAAGTCTCTGGGATCCAGTGTGCATTTTTGCTCATGGCACTTTTCAGTAAAAAAAGGGGGGAGAGAAAAAGACACCCAAACAAGGGTGGTTTAAACTCTGTACAAACACGGCGTTAGTAAGATGTGAGTGAGAGCACGACTGCTGGTGCCTTTTGCTCGGTGGGACGAGCCTGCAGACTTGGCACGCTCCTGGGACGACCCCTCCGGCTCGCCAGGCCCCCCCATGGCCCAGGATGATGCCCTGCTCCGGTCTCTGTCTCCCACAGTCAGAGCCCCACTGAGGATGGACCCCACCCCGGGCATCGTGGAGCTGCACAGAGATGCAAAAGCCGGGAGTCCTGAGCAAGAACCGCCGTGGCAAGCCCTCCCGGTTCTGTCAGAGCAGCAGTCTGGGGCCGTGGAGCTGGTGCTGGCCTACGCTGCGCCCATCCTGGACAAGAGCCAGACCTCACGCCTCCTCAAGGAGGTGTCAGCAGTCCACCCGCTGCCCGCGCAGCCTCACCTCAAGAGGGTGCGGTCCAGCCCTGACCCCGGCCGCCCGGACTCTCTGGAAATGCTGCTGTGCCTGGCGGGGCCAGCCCGGGGCTCGCAATCACTGGCTGAGCTCCTCCCGCGGCCAGATGTGGACACCCGTGGCCTGGGGCAGCCCTTCCTGGTGCCCGTGCCTGTGCGGCCACCCCTGACCAGGAGCCAGTTTGAGGAGGCGCGCACTCACTGGCCCACGACTTTTCACGAGGACAGGCAGGTGACCCGAGCCCTGGCTGGATGCCTCTTCTCGGCGCAGGAGCGGGCTGCGATGCAGGCCCACATGGAGCGGGCCATGTGGGCCGCGCAGCAGGCAGCCTCAAGGGGCTTGAGGGCCGTGGGCGCGGTGGTGGTGGATCCGGCCTCAGGCCGTGTGCTGGCCACGGGCCACGACTGCAGCAGTGCCACCAGCCCCCTGCTGCACGCTGCCATGGTGTGCATTGACCTAGTGGCGCGAGGCCAGGGCTGCGGTGCCTACAACCTGGCGCCCCACCCCGCCTGCTCCTTTGCGCCGGCTGTCCGCGCCGGTTCTGTGCGCAAGCTGGACGAGGACGAGGACGGGCTGCCCTACGTATGCACTGGCTACGACCTGTACATCACCCGTGAGCCCTGCGCCATGTGCGCCATGGCCCTGGTCCACTCTCGGGTGCGGCGTGTCTTTTATGGGGCGCCCTCACCTGATGGCGCACTCGGCACCCGCTTCCGCCTACACGCCCGGCCTGACCTCAACCACCGCTTCCAGGCCTTCCATGGCATCTTGGAGGCCCAGTGCCGCCGACTGGACCCCGACGGGCTGGACCCCGAGGCATAGGCGCTGGCCCGGACCCTCCTTGGCTTTCCTCACATCGCCAGGGGCTTTTGCCCTGTCTCAGCTCATGGACACTCATCCTGTTTCTGCTGGCACATGGGGGGGCGTTCCTTTCTGGACAAGGTCTTCCTCAAAGTTGGGCAGAGTGGGGGTCCAGCTGGCCAAGTAGCCGGGCACCTTCAGACCCAGGGGGGCCCCTGGGGTCACCAGCGTTTGTGTCCCCTTTTCTCAGGTGTCAGGGAACAGCTTTGACATGTGAAAATAAACAACTTAAACCAGGTTGGTGTCTGTTAACAAAGGCGTGAGGCCCCGGTGGCTGAGAGTCCCTGGGTCAGGGTGGCCGTTTTCTCTGACACCTGGATTTGCACGGGGAGGTGAGCTGCTGAGTGGAGTGTAGGCAGGGAGGGGCCCCAGAGTCTGGGTGGCTATGGCTAGAGCCTAGGGAGAGGGCCCACCAGCCTGGATATTGCTGACTGCATCAGTCTCCTGTCCTTCCCAGGTGCCCAGAGGGTCCCTGGATGGGCCGCTGGGGGTCTGCCTGCCCTGGAGTGGTTAGCCCTGGAACCCATGTGTGCGGGACTCCGAGCAGCAAACGTGTATGCTGCAGGTCCCTGAGACATCCATGCCTTGAGCCCCTGTCCCAGGGCTACTCCTTGCCCATGGGGGCTGGGCAGGTGGAGGGTCTGCTAGAGCCAGAGCGGTGGATGGATGGTGGGGCCTGTGGCAGGAGGGCTGGGCTGGGCCAGGCTGCGGGTCCCAGGGGGAGGCCCTCTCTGAGCTGGGGTCCAGGGGTGGACCCGAGGACTCTCCGTCATTGGATCCGTCCCTTGGATCCCCTCCATGCGGGGCTCTGCACCTGCTCCAGTCCCCAGCGCTGGGGCAGTTCAGGCTCGGCTTGCTGGTTGGGTACCAGGTGTGGCCATGTTGCCTGGCCCACTTCTTGGAGAAGGTAATGTCTGCCTCCTAGGTCCTTGTGCAACTGGCGCCTCTGTGGTGCCTCCTCTGAGGGGCTGCTCCATGACATGGGCTCCTGGGCAGGGCTGCTAGGTGCCTGGCCTGTCCCCAGGCATTTCACTTGGGTTGCAGTGGAGTCCTTGGCTTTGCAAAGCTCATAGGGGCAAAAGCCATGGACCAGAGAGGTTGTGTAACTTGCCTGAGGTCACACAGCAATGAGCGTGGACTCAGTTTTTGGTGACTTTGAGACTTTGTGGCCATAGGAAGTGTGCAGAACCATCCATGGATAAAGGGGAAGTTTGGGGGTTGGTTGACTAACACTATCACTTCTGTGGGGGAGTTGGGGAGGACAAGGCAGAAGGGCAGTAGTGGTGGGTCACTGGGACCCTCCACCCAGATGCCTCCCCTACATCAGTGGCAAGCTGCCTGGGGTGGGGGTGGCAGGCTCTGACATGAGGTGGTGACTGGGGTCACACATGTGGGGCTGGGTTGGCCTTGAGCCAAGAGCCCAGATACTCCTGTGGATGCTCTGGTGGTTAGGGCAGTAACAGCAGTGGCGCGTGGATCCACAGGTGGTGTTGGGGTTGCCCTGCAGCCCTAGGGACCCCCTGACTGTGCCTGTCTCCCCTCCAGGTGGCTGCAGGCTTCCACTCTCACCCTGTCTTCACAGCGGAAATGTCAGGTGAGTCCCGCCTGTGCCCCATAGTTGGGGGGTCCTGGCTTCTCGGTCGTCTGGAAAGTTCCCCTGGCGGCTGGGCACACTGTGACCCCAGGAGGGGCACAGCCTTGCTCTCCTCCCGGGATGGGAGTCGGGGTTGCTCTGGCCACCAGACTGGACAACAGGATGACGAGTCCCCACAGTGAACATCTGGCCCAGCAAGCAGAGCGCATGGGGCGCCCATGCAGTTTCTCGGACATGGAGCTGAAGTGGGTGGCTCCAGGCAGCACTTTTTACTGTGCTATGAGGTCTGTCCACTGCCGGCCAAGGTGGCACAGATGCTAAAGAGGGACCATACAGAGATGAGCTTGGCCCCTGGGCCTTGGAGACATGCAAGACGGAAGTGTTCCATGTTGGAAAACAGGAAGTCCCAGGACTTCCCTGGTGGTCCAGTGGTTTAAGACTCTGAGCTTCCACTGCTGGGGGCCTGGGTTCATCCCTGGTCAGGGAATTAAGATCTTACAAGCCTTGCAGTGAGGCCAAGAAAACAAAAACAAAAACCCCATTGGAGTCCAGACTCCAGGAAGGACCCAATGGCAGGTGTGGCTGTGAGATGAAGTCATGTTCAGGGTGGTGCTGAGATAGCAGTGGGACTGACATCCTAAGTTGGAAGAGACATGGACACAGACACGGAAGCAGGGAGGATGGGGCAGAGGCTGGAGGGGCAGGTTTACAACCCCGGTGCACCCAGAGCATCTTGGGGGAACATGGCCCTGTGACACTGGATCTGATTGTCCAGCCTCTAGAACGGAGCTGGGACAGACCTCTGTCCAAGCAGGCGCCCAGCCTGTGGTCCTTTGTAATGGCAACCCCAGGGGGCTCCCACGTCCCAAGTGCCACAACCTGCTCTGGAGTCAACAGTGTGGATATGTGTGGACCCTGCTGTTGAATCTTCACATGTGCCTGTGACTGTCGTAAGAAATCGCCACCAACTCAGATACTTAAATTTGTTCTGGGACTTCCCTGGAGGTCCAGTGGTTAGGACTCCGTGCTTTCAGTACTGAGGGCGCGAGTTCAATCTCAGGTGGAGGAACTAAGATCCTGCATGCTGTGTGGCACGGTCAGAAACTAAGTCCATAAATAAATAAGTAAATAGAATTTGTTCTCTGACAGTCCTGAGGTCAGGAGTCCCACATGGGTACCACAGGGCTAAATCCAGGCGTGGACAGGGCTGGTCCCTCTGGAGGCTCCCAGGGAGCACAGGCTCCCCCCTTTTCCAGCTTCTAGAGATGCCACATCCCTGACTCTCGGCCCCTCCCTCCATCCTCACAGCCAACAGCGCAACATCTCTCGTCTCTCTGCCTCTGACCTTCCCCCTTCCCTTGTATAAGGACCCTGTGATGGTACTGGGCTCTCCAGGGAATCCAGGATCATCCCGTCTCAGGGGCCTTAGCTTAATCCCTCTGGCAAAGTCCCCTCTGCCCCATGAGGTGATGCATCCACATGTCCCAGGAGCAGGTGGGCACAGCTCTAGGACCACTACAAGCTGACTGCAATGTGAGTCTTTTTCCGCTCCCACCCCACCCCTGCAGGAAAGGAGAACAACTTCCCCCCGCTGCCCAAGTTCATCCCCCTGAAGCCCTGTTTCTACCAGAACTTCTCTGATGAAATCCCTATTGAGCACCAGGTCCTGGTGAAGAGGATCTACCGCCTGTGGCTGTGTGAGTCAGGGGGAGGGGTGCACCACCCAGAGACCCAGGCCTGGGACAGGCCCGGCCCAGGACTTGTCCTGAGCTTGGTGGGTGGGAGCCTGAGGGTTTAGTAATAAAGCTTTCCGACGAACTTCCCTCATGGCTCAGTGGTAAAGAACCTGCCTGCCAATGCAGAAGCCACAGGAGATGTGGGTTCAGTCCTGGGATGGGAAGAACCCCTGGAGGAGGGCATGTCAACCGACTCCAGTATTCTTGCCTGGAGAATCCATGGACAGAGGAGCCTAGAGGACTACAGTCCATTGAGTTGCAAAGAGTCAGACATAACTGAGTACACACACTGATGAGCTCCTGTCTGGAGTGGATGGAACAGGTGGGCAGCTGCACAGAGCCCCGGCCCCCCAGGCCCTTCTCTGGCCCCGAGGTCCCTGTGCTCATGGGAGCCACACCCCAGCTGTAGGGGGTGTCCCACTCAGCGCCCTCTTTCTCCTCCCCTCCCCTAGTCTACTGTGCCACCCTGGGCATCAACCTCGTTGCCTGCCTGGCCTGGTGGATCGCGGGTGGCTCAGGTGCCAATTTCGGCCTGGCCCTGCTCTGGCTGCTCCTCTTCTCGCCCTGCAGCTACGTGTGCTGGTTCCGGCCTGCCTACAAGGCCTTCCGGTGAGTTGGGGTGGCCTCCACCTTCCAGGGGCCCTTGGGGAGTGTCTGGGGTTGACAGTCGGCTCAGAAACAAGAGCAGGTGACCTCACTGTGCGTGCCCCGCTCCGGGCCAAGCCCTGAGGGGTGCACCCTGATCTGCAGCTGCCGCCTGGCCCAGGTGTGAGCATACCTCTTTCTCGTGGTTGGATGATGCTGTATACTGGGGTCCACAAGCCACATCCATCTCTCCCTGTTTTGTTAATGACTTTGTTGAGATACTGTATATACCACCCAGCTCGCCTGCTTAACAGCTAGGTGTTTCTAGTGTTTATACAAGGCTAGACAGCTAGCATGGCTAGTTCCAGAACAAACCAACAAGAAACCCCATCCCCATTAGCACCATCCTCACCCCCTCAGCCTCTGACAACCAGACACCCACTCTCTGTGTCTGTGGATCTGCCTGTTCTAGACATTTCCCATCAGTGGAATCACCCTGTGTGTCCTTCTGTGTCTGCTTCTCTCACTGAGCATCGTGTTCTCAGGGCCTATCCACGTGGTAGCGAGTGTCAGGGCTTCATCCCTTTGGGTGTCTGAGTGACGCTCCCATGTGTGCAGGGACCAAGTGGTGTTTCTCTATCATCGTTTGTGTTGCTGCCCCCTTCTGGCTACTGTGAATCTTGCTCTGTGGCTTTCACCCCCATCCTGCCCTCTGCACTCAGGCATGTGCTGTGTCTGCCCCATGTGGCCCCTAATCCCAGACCCTAAGTGGGAGTCAGGCGGGACCCCTGGGGCCCTTTGGAGACAAGAACCAGAAACCTGTCCACTTGTGCTGAAGCAAAAGGGGGGCTGTGGCTTCAGGTTCCAAGCTGGTTCCAGCAACTGTGTGCAGGAATGGGGACCCCCCCCGAGGATTTCGGGGGCAGCCCGGGAGCAGCCCTGCGCCGCGAGGTCCCTGCCTGTCCTCCATACCGGGTCTCCCCTTGCTTGCCCTCCCTCTGTGAGCCCCCTGCAGCCTCCCTCGTCCAGGGCAGCAGGGCATCGCAAACCCACCACGAACCTATCAGATTGACGTCAGGGTCCTTGTGCATAGCGGGGGCTCCTAAATCCCCTTCTGGTGAGGAGCATGTCTGGGATGTCCTCCTTCTGAGGGCAGGAACTGGAGGTGCAGTGGGGCAGGGCTATCGTGTCCCCTTGGCCTGGGCCCTTCCTCGGCCCTGCCCCTTCACTGCCTCCACCCCGCCCTTTTCTCCAGCATTGGTAACAAAGCTGTTTGCTTCCCTCCAGATCTGACAGCTCCTTCAACTTCATGGCATTTTTCTTCATCTTCGGAGCCCAGTTTGTCTTGACTGTCATCCAGGCCGTCGGGTTCTCCGGATGGGGCGCGTGGTAAGTTTGAAGGGTCAGCCATGGGGACATGTGTCATGCGCAGGACAGACATGAGCTCAGGCTGAACACTGTGTGGCCAGGACACCAAAATGCCAATGGCCGGATGAGGGTGAAGTCTGCTCCTCGCTTTTGTAAACCCACTACCCTGGGAGGTGCCGGGTTGGCAGCCTGTGCACAGTGGTTCTTATGCCAGTCACCTGGCCCCCGGGAGAACCTGGCAGGCGTGTCCAGCTGTGTGTCCCTGGGGTCAGAGAGCAGCTGGGAGGGCCATGCCCCATGAACTGGGAGAGGCATTTTCCGTTGCTTCCCAGGTGGGGCTAGTGGTAAAGAACTTGTCTGCCAGTGCAGGAGACATAAAAGAGGTGGGTTCGATCCCTGGGTTGGGAAGATCCCTTGGAGGAAGGCATGGAAACCCACTCCAGTATCCTTGCCTGGAGAATCCCATGGACGGAGGAGCCTGGCGGCTACAGTCCATAGCGTCACAAAGAGTTGGACATGCCTGAAGCCACTTAGCACTTGTTAACACATGAGGTGTCTGCCGCTGCTATAGTGAATTATTCCATGTTCAGTGACTTGAAACAAACTTTTCATCTTAGGTCCCGGGGGTCAGAATTCATGTAACCCACAGGTTGGCAGGGCTGGTCCTTCCAGGAGCCCCCTGCTCCTGTCCAGGTGGCCGCAGTCCCGCAAGTCCCCTCCAGGGGGCGGTGGACAGCATGGGGGTTCACGGTTGCTGTGAAGCTGCAGGGACACCTGGCCAGTCCTGGGCCCTGGGTATCCATCCCTCCCCACTGGCCCCAGACTTCCACCATCCGCTGGGTGAACGCCTCCTTGTCAGTCCATTCAGAAGGCCTTTTAAAACCTGTGAGATGTCTTATGTATAAAAGACCACAGTGCTGCTTCACACTAGGAAGCAACAGTGACCACAGAGGCTCAGACCTGTCCATCCTGCCCGCTTGTGACCTTTTCATATGGGGCTTCTTCGTGGGTTGCAGATCTGGGCAGAGCGTCCACCCCGAGCTGCCTCCCCACCTGTGTGATGCCCTCGCCTCCACTGGACGTGGTGGGCACAGTGCCCTCACCCACAGTGCTACCTATGTCAGGCCTTCCCCTTGGGGTCCCTGAGGCTTGTTAATAGTTGGCCTTTGTGGTTGGTCCACATTGGACTCCAGGTGGGGTGTTTACCCTCTGTGACTGGGGCCCGCACTGCCTGTCCTTTCCACGGTTGGGGCTTCCTTGAGGTGCCTTCCCAGCCCAGAAAGGCAGCCGCTTAGGTGCACGACTCAGTGGTTCTGTGTGTTTACAAGGGTGGAGGTTCATCACTCTCTCCAGTTTCAGAACATTCCACCACCCCAAAGTGAAGCCCCATCCCTGTGAGCAGTCCCTTGCTCATCCCCTAACAACCAGGAACCCACTCTCTGTGTCTGTGGATCGGCCTGCTCTTTACATTTCCCATCAGTGGAATCACACCCTGTTTGTCCTTCTGTGTCTGCTTCTCTCACTGAGCAAGTATATTCTCAGGGTCCGCCCACATGTTAGCGAGTGTCTGGGTTTTGCCCCTTTTGGTGGCTGAGTTGGTGGGATGCAGTGTGTGTGTCTGTTTGTCGTGGGTGGATCCTTGGGTTCTCTGCTCTTCTGCTGTTGCTGGTAGTTCTGCTGTGCATTGTGTACACCAGTCCATGTGGACATGTGTTCTCAGTTCTCTCTGGTGTATGTCCGGCTGTGGAATTTCTGGGCCACGTGGCAACTCTTGAACCTTTGTCGGAGCTGCCAGACTCTGCCTTGGCCTTTGCAGGCTGCATCCCCATCTCCCCAGTTCTGGCCCCTTAAGCTCCTGGCTGAGTGGCCCTGGGGGAGCACCTCATACCCTCATCCCATCCCCCTCATCTCCAAGTCTGTCATCTTCCCAGACCCCCAGCTGTGCTTACATTCCCTTAAAATGCAGAGCAGTGTGCACTTGTACGTGAGGAGGGGCGAGGCCTGTCCATGTGTGTGTGTGTGCATGTACAGCAGGTTGTATATCTGTGCCCATGCGCGTGTGCGTGCACACACATATACACACACACACAGACACACACATAATCTTTTTTTTTTTTTGCTGTGTGACTTGTGTGATCTTAGTTCCCCAACAGGGGGTTGAACTTGGGTCCTGGCAGTGAGAGCACAGAGTCCTAACCCCTGGATACCAGGGAATCCCCCACACATGTTTCTATAAACTCTCTCTGGAAGTGTACTAGCAGATGAGGGATGCCAGTTCCCTCTGGGCTGGGGAGTGGTGTTGACAGGAGAGAGGCATCTGTTGTGTGTTTTTCTAAGCTTCCTGAACTGTGTGGTTTTGTTACTCACTAAGAAAAAGCATTCTCAAAAGTACTCTATTTTCTGCCTCCCTCCACCCCACCCCTGGCCTGCCTGGACACCAGATTCATGTTCTTCACGTGCAGGCTCAGGACCTACCCCAGACCTTCAAATTTCTCTTGTTTTCATGTCTCCTTAGTGTAACTGATGTTCATGCTTTGCACAACCAGTGGGTGTTTAGATCATCCCCAGATGGTCCTCGTTACAGACACTGGACAAATGAAACCGTCGGGGGAGAAGGAAATGAATGTTTAAGCTTTGTTATGGATCAGACCCCATTGTGCTCCAGAAAGGGTGCAGCCCACACTGACAGAATAGGGTTCATTTCTCTATCCTCTGCATGACATGTGTCAGGACAATGCTGTGAGAATGAGACCTCTGTCTGATTTGCACGTCTTTGTGGGTGGGTTTGAGCATCACTCCCTAAGTATACTGGCCCCATGGTAGTCCTCATGGGAATCCCATGTCTCTGCTGGCAGGTTACCTTTTTCTTGTTGATTTGCCAGAGCTCTTTACATATGAGAGGTGGTGGGCCCGTCTGATGGTCCTGCTGGCTCCCACACATGTTCTCGCCCCTTGCAGTGGTTGGCTGGCAGCCATTGGCTTCTTCCAGACCAGTGTTGGGGCCGCTGTGGTCATGCTGCTCCCGGCCATCATGTTCTCCATGTCAGCTGCCATGATGGCCATCGTGATCATGAAGGTGAGTCCTCCAGCTCCTGGGATGTTCCACTTCCTCCCTCACATCCTGTTCTCTGACCTCCCAGCCTTGGGACTCGTCCTGGCCTATTTTAGGAGCAAGAGGCCAAGAGCTGGTGAGTGAAGTGAGTGCTGACAGCAGGGCAGACTCTCTGCAATCTGGGCCTTCGACTGCCTTCCTTCCTGCCTACGTGGCCTTCCAGGGAGGAGGGCAGACAGCGCAGTGTGGCCAAGGGTGACCACTTCCACATTGGGGCGGTTGGCTGTCTGCTGGAGTCCCCAGCATGCATGTCCCAGAGGGTTGTCCACAGTGCTGATTCAGCCACCACCGGCCACATGCTGCTGGTTACAGTTAAATCCAAATTAAGTGAAATTAACTAAAACTGAGAATTCACATCCATCACACTGCCCTCATACCGAGCGCTCAGGCTTTGAAGGGCTGGCACCGACTATCTCCACCATCACGGCTGCTCTCTGGACGGCCCTGCTCCAGGTGCCTGGAGGCACCAGCGGGAACATGTGTGCTGTAGTCTGGGGCATTGGCCACACGAGGGTTGTCCTGGGACCACGTAGAGACTGATAGCTGACGGTGTACCTGCCCGGGCTTCCTGGGGTGACCCTCTTGGACATGTGCCTAGTAGCCTGCTTGGGGAGGCTGGACCTGCCCTGTGCTGCAGCCTGGCCAGCGACTCTTGAAAGCTGGGTTTTGGGTCCCTCCAGCCTCCTTGTTGCAGGGTCCCAGCAGTTTCTCAGGTTTCCAGGCCTGGGCTATTCAGTTGGTCCTGGGACTGTCTGGGAGGACAGAGGGGTGCTCGCTACCCCCATGTTAGCCTTCAAAGCCCCCTGGCTGTGTGGACGACCTGAAGGGATTTGGGGGATATCCAGTGCAGAACAGACCCTGGAAGACTTGGCCAGAGGCTGGGATGAAGGCCATATAAGGTGGCTGCGGTTCCAGCAGGGATGTGTCACGGTAGAAGGGAGGGGCTTCCAAGCCAAGCAAGCCCTCCAGAGTAGGGCCACCCCATCGGGGTCCCCTGCACCATCCCAGGTTTGGGAGTTCACTAGGAAGAAAGAAAGATGAATTCTGGTGGGAAAGGACAGAACTGTCAGCTTTGGTCAGGAGCCTCAAGTTAAAACAAATGAATTCAGTTACGGGATTTGCCAGACTTCCAGAAACAGCCCAGCCCCACATCCAAGGAGCCCAGTCTTCCTGGACGGTGGTGGGGCCGTGGCCTGTCTGCCTAGGTCTCTGCTGAGTACACCATTGAAGAGAATGATGTCACCCCCTTGGTGACCTGGGGGTCCCGGGCCTGACGTGGCTGAGGAAGCAGTCAACAGGCGGTCACCAGGCCTCAGACCTGCCCTGGACGAGCCCCTCCCCTGGAAGAAGCATTTGTGCCGAGTGTTGGGGCTTGGCCTGGACAGTGGAGACCCTTGGGGACAAGCCGGCAGCAGTCACAGTGTAGGCGTGGCCCTCAGAGCCCTCCACCTCCGCTTCTGTACGTTTTCTAAAGTTCTTGCAAATGCTGTCGTGTTAGTCACAATCGGTTAAGAAAAGCCCCTCCTTGCATGCAAGCTGAGCGGCCTCCCCACCATCATCCTCACCCCCGCAGGTGCACGGCATCTACCGAGGGGCTGGTGGGAGCTTCCAGAAGGCGCAGACGGAGTGGAGCACAGGCACCTGGAGGAACCCGCCATCCAGGGAGGCCCAGTTCAACAACTTCTCGGGGAACAGCCTGCCTGAGTACCCCACCGTGCCCAGCTACCCGGCCAGTGGTGGCCAGTGGCCTTAGGGGGAGCCAGCAGCCCTGCTGCCCACCCACCTCCTGCCCACCTGCCCCTCACCGTCCACTCCCACCACCTTGGGTTTGGTGAGGCCCCCCCGCAGCTGAGAGGGCAGCTCAGGGGCTCTCGGCGACCCGAGCCCACATTCATCTCACTCTTGAGGCAGGGCTCCCTGCCAGCTCTGTCCGGAAGCTGTCTGGTCACTGCCATCCGGCAGGATGCCCCCTATAGGCTGGAGCACCGTTTGTCTTGGCGATGTCCACTGTGCTGCAGCCACACCCTCTCCCTCGGGGTCGTGGGGGGCTGAGTGGGCCGCCCCTCTCAGAACTGATGACGTGGAGAAGGGCCCAGCCCAGGTCCATCCCTTGCGGCCTCTGTCCAGGCAGTCGCTCCTGGCCCAGTGACTGGAAGAGGGAGGCCATCCAGGCGCCAGGGTTCTGTGTCTGGTGGGAGGCTGAGGGGCTGGATGGTGGCTGGTCCTCTAGTGGGCGAGCCCAGAGGGAGGCCCAGAGGCTGATTCGCCTCCTCCGTCTCACAATAGGAACTATCATTCCCTGTCTGTGTGTCGGTCCATCCGTTGGCAGCTTGCCTCCAGCCTCCCGTGTCTGGGGCCACGCTTGTCCCATGGAGGGGTCTTGGAGCTGGGACCTTCAGGCAGGACCTCATTAGAGCCTGCGGTGGAGGGGGAGGGAGCCGCCAGCCTCCCTTGCGGGAAACAGATGGCACACAGGTGCATCTCTTGAGAGTGGAGCCCTTCCCTTGCTGCGGGGCAGGAGCTGGAGTCCCCAACCTGAAGGACGAGAATGAGGGAGACTCGATAAGTCTGTGCCTTATTAGGAATCTGAATCCCTGCCCTCTCCTTCCCACGTAAGCAGCCAGCACCTCTGTGAGGGGACGGGCCAGAGACGCCTCCCAGTGCCCTTTCGGTCCTTGTGGGCCAGGCCCCGGGTTCCCTGACACTGCCCCTTGTCTCCCAGCCCCCTGACTCTTGGGACAAGCCGTACTTCCTGTCCCACTGACAACCGGGTCTCTCCCCGAGGCTGCCCCCTATGCCCGCTTGCTTGGCTACTCCTGCTGAATGCCCTGTGGTGCCTGAAAGTGGCCACGGCTCTGAGAGAGCACCGGGGTCTGGGGCCTGGATGGGAAACCAGGCCCCCTCACATCCCCAAGGCCACCTCCTGTGATGAGGTGAGCGTCGTGCTCCCGGTGGGGCCAAGCCTCCTGTGTCCAGGGCACTGCTTTTGATGGGCGCTGAGCAGGTAGTAGGGTGCGCCCACAGCACCCACCCCGCCCCCGTTCCTCACTGCGCATTGTGGTTTTTGTTATGTGAAAATATCCAGGAAATAAAGACATCCTTTGTGCATCAGGTGAGCCTCCAAGAGAGCTTTCTGAGGGCTTTCCTCCCAAGGATCCTGGCACCTGTGGCCTCAGGAGGGATAAACCAGGACCACACTGTGCACCTGGGCCGAGTCCCGTCCACGCTGCCAGCCGCCCTGCCTGGGACCCTGCCCTGACCCACTGCAGAGGAGCCGGCGGTCATATCCTTGCACCTTCCCTTCTTGTTTGCTTTCAGTCATGTTCTCTTCATGCCCACCAGCTTTCACTTGAAAAAGGAAATTTGCAGAAAATGAAATACCAGAGCCACTTGCTGTGAAGAAGACACAAAGACAGAAGTGGCTGGTGTAGGAGCAGCTTGGTCTGCAGGGGCCCCCACCTGACTCTCGGGGGGCCCTGGTGGCAGAGTGGACACCCCATGTAGAAACGGGACAGGGGCTGTGCGTCTGTCACTCCACAGACATTGGGGGAGGGTAGCAGGTGCCCAGAGAGAAAGACAGGACCTAAAGTAAGTGGTAGGGGCTGTTGCATGCTGTAACCCCAAGTTCATGTGAGGTTCTGACCCCACATCTCAGAGCAGGACTTGGCTGGGAACAGGGTCCTTCCAGGGGTAGTTAGTTAAGGGGGTGTCCTGCGGGAGCAGGTGATCCTGATGCAGCAGGACTGGGCCTCACAAGGCAGGGTGTTTGGACACAGACACGTGGGGAGGGGCCACATGGAAGTGGAGGAAGAGTTGGGGAGAGGTCCCTATAAGCCCAGGTTGGCTGCGACCCCCAAAAGCTGGGGGTTGGCAGGTGGTCCCTTGCCAAGAGCCAGCCTGGGACACCAGATCTCAGCCTCTGCCCTCCCAAGCTGGAGGGGATACACGGGTGGGTGCAGTCCGTTACACTCAGTCACAGCTGCCCCGAGAGTATCCATGAGTGAGACAAGGAGGCTGTGGGGGCTGTGCTGCCCATTGGTGTGGGGGACACAGGTTGGTGGGCAGGAACACCTGGAGGGCGAACAGTGTCTGCTGGATATAGCATGGGTGGCCCAGGTGGGCCTGGAGGAGGGGATCTGCAACCTGGACTCAGAGGTGATACAGGGGACACAGGATGGGGTGGAGGTGAGGGGACGAAGGCCAGGTTGAAAAGGTAGCTTGTCTGCTGGGGTGGCTGGGATGGGACCACTGACCTGGGGCCTAAATGAAGGATTGATCCCTCCTGGTTCTGGATCCAGATGTGGCATTTCAGGCTGCAGAGCAGCAGCCTTCCAGCCTCTCCCAGCCCCCAGTGGCTTCAGGCTTTGCCTGTTCTCACAACCTTTTCTGTCTTTTACAGGGACACTATCCCTGGGGACTTCCCTGGTGGTCCAGTGGTTTAAGACATCACGCTTTCGTTGCAGGGGATGCAGGTTTGATCTGTAGTTAGGGAACTAAGATTAGCATGGCCAAAAACATAAAAGTAGAACAAGGTAACCGTCCTTGGATTTGGGGTGCACCCCACAGCAGCATGACCTCAGCTGCATCCTAAGCTTTAATACATCTGAAAAGACCCTGATTCCAGGGAAGGTCCCAGGTTTTAGGATGTGAGGCCACTGCTCAGCCTGTCCAGAAAACCATGGCTTTCAGAGCAGGAAGAGCTGAGGCTGCAGTGAGGGGTCTGGCCATGGGGGACAGCGCCCTGGGATGGACAAGAGCCATGTTCATGATGGTGGTGGACACCGTTGGGGAGGAAGGGCTTTCCACGGGGGAGGCTGTGCTGAGAGCATCCTCAGCAGGACCCCTGAGGGGAGGGGTTGCCCTTGACCAGGACGGGGACAGGTCACCTCAAATGCACATGGGGTTAGTTCAGATGGGACTAGGGTGGGATGGCCCGAACCCAGGATGGATAGCTGGTGTCCTTATCCAAGGGGAAGTCTGGACCCAGACCCTGAGTCTGGGAGAAGGCCGCTGGAGGTGGGGGTATGATGCAGCCAGGGTCAGAGAACTGCCAGATGCTCAGAGAAGGGCCTTCGCTTTCCACTTCACAGGCAACACCATTGAGACACCTCAACCTTGAACTTCTGGCTTCCAGAACCAGGGGAGAGTAAATCTCTGTTGTTGAAGCTGTCCATTCAGGGTGCTTTGTTCTGTTCTGGCCACCGCTAGACACGCCCGCTCGCCTGGTCAGCCTTCATCTCTGTTCCTGTGACCTAAGCTGTCACCAACCAGACCCAAAATGTCTTCCCCACTGCCTCATGGCTTCTCTCACCCAACGGGTCAGCTGGGCATCACTCTTGAGGCAGCCAAGAGGTCACTGGAGTTGATTCTTCAGAGTAAATTGATTTATGGGAACTTGGCCGATGCCCATGGCATTGGTGGGTGACTGGGGACCATGAGTCAGACCCTGTTCAGGTGTGAGCGAAGGTGGCTGTAAGGACCAAGAGATGTTAACAGGACACCATCTTCTGAAGCATCCTGCATGGTGAGAGGGCAGAACCATGGCCTGGCCCCTGGAGTGAGCTGGCCTCAGGTGTCTTTGTGACCCCATGGACTGCAGCACGCCAGGCTTCTCTGTCCTTCACGATCTCTCAGAGTTTGCTCAAACTCCTGTCCATTGAGTCAATGATGCTATCCTCTGCTGCCCCCTTCTCCTACCTTCAATCTTTCCCAACATCAGTCTTTTCCAATGAGTCAGCTCTTCACATCATGTGGCCAAAGTATTGGAGCTTCAGCTTCAGCATCAGTCCTTCCAATGAATATTCAGGGGATCAGATCTCACGCTTTCGTGAGATTCAGGGTTGATATCCTTTAGGACTGACTGTTTCCTCTTGCTGTCCAAGGGACTCTCAACAGCCTTCTCCAGCACCACAGTTTGAAAGCATCAGTTCTACTGGGCTCAGCCTTCTTTATGGTCCAACTCTCACATCCATACATGACTACTGGAAAAACCATAGTTTTGACTAGTCCGACCTTGGTCGGCAAAGTAATGTCTCTGCTTTTAATATGCTATCTAGGTTTGTCATAGCTTTTCTTCCAAGGAGCAAGCGTCTTTTAATTTCATGGCTGAAGTCACCATCTGCAGTGATTTTGGAGCCCAAGAAAATAAAATCTGCGTCTGCGACTGTTTCCACTTTTTCTTCATCTATTTGCCATTAAGTGATGGGATTGGATGCCATGATCTTAGTTTTTTGAATGTTGACTTTTAAGTGTGTACTGGAGCTGGACAACCAGGATGCAGCCCTGAACGTGTCCTGGGACCTTTCCATGGACCTGCCTCTTCCATGGGTAAAAGGAACAGGAGACCACTTCCTGTTTGTCTCTTGCTGAAATCCACAGCTGTTTGGGATTTATTAGAAAGCTGGGATGTTGTTTGACTTACCTTTGAGGGATGGGGGCAATGGGGAGACTAGCTCATCCTCTTTACAATGTTATTATTTTGTGAGAGCCCCAAAGGGTTTTTTTTTTCCTATCCCAACTTTCCCAAATGGTGTCCTCATGATCAAAGCCGAAACGAAGCAGGAACATTTGGGCCACATTTGAAGTGGGTTAAAAAAAGAGGAAGCTTTGAAACCTGTTAGCTTTTTCATAGGTCCCAGGTGATTAGAAAGAAATATGTCCACGTGAGGCAGAAGGTCCTATGCTGGCAGTTCTTTATTCACTAACCCGTGGATTCTCATGATGTACTGGTGTGGGGTATCATTAGTTACAATTTACAAACGAAGATGCAGAGGACCAGAAGGGGTCAGTTACCTACCCATAGTCAGACAGCCTCTGGCTAGCCCAACCCCAGCCGAGGCCTTCCTGCAGTCTTTCATCTGCACAAGCCACCCTGCATTTTACAGAGGCAAGGCTGGCGCTCAAGTTTAAGGCTCAAACACCTCAGGAGGAGAGGCCACCATGCCCCCTGCTCTTCTGGAAGTTGAGCACTGGAGAGCAGATTTTTTTTTTTTTGAATGTCAAGAGTGAAGAGAAGAGGACAGATGGGGCCAGGAAGTCTGAGGAAATATAATTCCCAGCTCTCCAGAATCTGGAAGGACCTTAGAGTCATCGGTTGTTTCTTTCATAACAAATGAACCACACATGGTGACCACACAGACTGAGTTTATACTGTGTGTGGGCACAGCAGTGAGCAAGACATGTGGTCCCTGGTCGGCATGGCTGGTGGAGGAGGTGGATTTTAAACAAAGGTAAGGTTCAGGTTGGAGAGGGTGAGGAGCAATTGAGAAAGGACAACAGGGGGATGTGGCTTGGGCTTCCTGGAGGCGTCGACAATACCAGGGGGCTGAAGGAGGAGAAGTGGGGCAGAACCAGCTCTAAAGCTCTGCCATTCCGCCCTTCCCCTCAGGTTTAATTCTCCTTCCCCGCCTTCGGCTGCTGGACAGCAGGACGACAATCAGAGACCACGGAAATCTTCCTTCCATGTGCCACATCTAGCTTTTGGCCTTTAGAGTCCGCCCTTCGGTCATTCTACCCCAAGCCACTTTATAACACCACCTGAAACTGTCATGTCTATTTAGTCTGTCCTGTCTATCCCCCGGGCTCAGGACTGAGGACTTGCTGGGAAGCCATGCCAAGAGTCTAGTTCACCATTCTATTCTCAGAGCCACTGGTGCTGTTGCTGCTAAGTCGCTTCAGTCGTATCCGACTCTGTGCGACCCCATAGACGGCAGCCCACCAGGCTCCGCCATCCCTGGGATTCTCCAGGCAAGAATACTGGAGTGGGTTGCCATTTCCTTCTCCAGTGCATGAAAGGGAAAAGTAAAAGTGAAGTTGCTCAGCCGTGTCTGACTCTTAGCGACCCCATGGACTGTAGCCTACCAGGCTCCTCCGTCCATGGGATTTTCCAGGCAAGAGTACTGGAGTGGGGTGCCATTCAGAGCCGCTAGCAGGCACTTAATAAAGACGACAATGGATGAGTCTCCCTCCATCGTAAAAATTCCCAGCAGGAAGAGGCTCCAGGTGGAGCAGGGTCTCACTGCGGGCCCCTTGTCAGTCGCCCCCGACTGACACGGTGCGGGAGCCAGCTCTCTGAAGATCACACTTGTTGAGTGCCAGCTTGCGTGCCAGGGCCCTAGCTCGGCCAGAAGGCCCAGCTGGACCAGTACCTTGAGTGACCCCTTCCTTGGCTTCTCATTGACGTCACCGCTTCTCACGACGCAGAGAAGATCCGCCCCGCCGCCCGCCCATCACCTACAGCCCTCGCCGCTCCTAGCCCCACCCAACCCAACCCAACCCAACCCCAGCCGCCCGCCCCGGAAGTCGGCGGGTCCCCGCGCTGACCACGCCCCGCGGAGCCGCCCGGCCGTGACGTCAAGTGGCGAGCCTTGACGTCACAGAAGCGCGGTGGGGCGGTGTCCGGACGACCGGCCACGCGTCGCCATGGCAACGGCGGGGGTGGGCCAGGGTCGGCGGCGGGAGCCCCGCCCCTCCGGGAAGGTGGACTGGGCCCGGTTCCTTCTCAGCCCCTTCGTGTTCTCACGGCCGCGGGCCTCCGGTAGTCCCGCTGGCTGTGGCCCGGCCACCCTGGAGTGGCCGCAAAGCGCGACGGTTGTCGCGCGGCGTCACCCGCTGCTGCAAAGCGGCGGGCGCACCGCCCTGGCTCCGCCCTCGGTGACGTCTCGTGCGCGCCCCACGGCCGCCAGCGGCTGCGCAGTGGGCGCCGGGCCCTCCCCCGCGACGCTGGCGGCGTAAGCGCGGGCCGCGGGCGACGCTGCGAGACCGGGGCGAGCCGGGCGCCCGCGCGGCGGGGACGGCCCGCGCCCAACATGCGGAGGGCCGGCGGCGGCGGCGGCGCGGGAGCGGGAGCGGGGACCCAAGCGGGCGCCGGAGCCAGAGCCGGAGCGCGAACAGGGTCCGGAGCGGGGGTCCGCGTAGCGCTGCTGAGGGAGCCCGAGCCGCCCAGTCCGGCCGCGGGGCCACGGCCGCGGCGGAGGCTGTCAGGTAACGACGCGCGCCCCCTCGCTGGCGGTGGCGGACACGCGCCCTGGCCCTGCGGCCCCACCCCCGCAGACCCCCAGACCTTCTGCCCATATGTCTCGAAGACTCTTCGGACCCCGCACCCCCTACACCCCGCACTTCGGACCCCCGCACCTCGCAGACGCCCACAATGTGGACCTGCTCCTGTGAACCCCTGCACTTCCGACTGCACCCCCCACGGCGACCCCAACTGCCCCTACAGCCCAGTGATCCCTACACTGTCGACCCAACTCCTCATTCCCAGCCCCTTGCACTCCAGACCTTGTCGTTGCCAGTGACTTCCAAACTCAGGTCCTGCCACTTCTCTCAGATCCTCACACTACTGATCTCACTATTCCCCTCCTCCTCCATTTCTCACTCCAGACCCTACTGTTCCCTCACTCCAGACCTCAGTGTTCTCCACGGATTCGTCACTCCTGACTGCTGGCCTGTCCGTCCCTCAGCCCCACCCCACCTCCCTCCTTCACTGCTCCCCCCAGTGCTCAAGCCCACTGTCCACTCCCGCTGGCCTGCCACCCCTCCAGCCCTCTCCGCTGGGCCCGTCGCTCCTCCCCACGCTGGCGCGCACACTCGCCCCTTTGTGGCCCTGCAAATTTGTGGGGGGAGCTGGAGGCAGGGAAGGGGACCAGCAGGAGGGTCTGGGCTGGGGGACCTGTTGTGGGACGCTCAGGAACTCCCGGCGCTCGCCGGGCTGCGCCTCCCCCTTCCGCCCTCGCCACCGGCTTTGTTTTCCGGAAACACTTCGGATGAAGGAGGGGGGGCCGACGTCTGCGTGCCCGGCAGCCACACCACCCCCTCCCTGTCCTGCGCTTCCCCTGCTCCCTCTGCCCCAGTTTTCTCAGGGGAGGCGTTCAGGACCGGTCTGGGGGCCTGAGAGAAAGCCCTGCCCTGACGTCCGGGGCGTCGTCCTGGGCCGCCTTTGGGCAGCTGGGTTATTCCCTTGGCCTCCGGATGGCATTGTTTGCAGGAAACGGCCTAAAGGGTTCCATGCACATAGGTGGAGTCCAGCATTCTCTCCCCAGTCCTCTCCACAGGGGGCTCCAGGCCCGGCCAGTGTTTGGGGCTCCCGGGGGTGTCCACACATCCATCCTGAGGGGCTTCTGGGCACCTTCGTCCCTGCCCTGAGGGACATAGACAGGCTCAGTTGGCGTTTCCTGACCCCCAGGGGCTCCTTTGGCTCAGGGTGTGAGGGATGAGTGAAGCACGAATCTGAGGGGAGGATGGCTCTGATAGGGAAGGGGGTAGCCGCTGGGGGCTGGAGGTGGCCCCTGAGAAGAACAGACTGAGCTGCTGGGGGAAGTTTGTGGTCGTTGCCAAGAGTTTGTTTTTATCTGCTGTGTTTCCACCGAACTGTGGCCTGCTCTGGGCTCTGCAGGTGGAGGTTGAGGGTGGGGTGGGGGTGGGGGGGCTGACTATAGCACCCTCAGGAGCACGCACAGGGAAGACAAGCCTTTACTGTCCCATCTTATTGTCTCTGGAGCCCTAGATGTTTAGTTCAACTCCTGCGGTGGTGTCTGTGGCCCAGCCTCTGAGGAATGGAATGGGGGTGGTGAGTGTGGGCCGGTAATCTAGCTGGTGGGGGGCAGCTCCCAGATTCGGGGGCCAGTTGTGTCTGCTGCATTTGGCAGTGGAGAGAGGGAGGGACATCTGGAAGGAGCTGGCTGGAACCCCCACCCCAGCTGTGGGCAAGACCCCAAGGTCTGCAGCGGGCATTGGGCAGGGCTCTGGTTTTTTTACCCCTGCTGCTGTTGGGCCTTCTCATCTGATTCTGGGTCCCTCTCATTTCTCTGAGGCGGGTTGGGGACAGGCATCTGGTCACCTGGCTCCGAACTGTGACAACAGGTCCTGTGAGCACAGACTCCTCTGAATTGCAGCTTCTGATTCCATCTGAACCTCCTCCTCCTTCTAACTACCTAGTAATTACCTCTGGGTTGCAAGAGAAAGTAGGTGAGGTTTTTTTTTTTTTAAATAAACTGAAAGCGTCCTATCTGCTCACCCAGCTCCGGGGAAGCCAGCCAGCTGAGAGGTGTTCTGGACAGCTGTGGGGCCACCTGAGCCTTGGGGATTTACTGGTGGGTCTGAGCAAGCACTCAGGGAGGGCCCAGCCCCCACAAGGCAGTACCTGGGGACAGCGGTACATCCCCTGAACAGCCTGGGACACCAGGAACGCCTCGTCGGGTGGACTTGCCATGGCTGCCTCAGAGGGGCAGCGTTTCTCTTCAGGGCTGTTGTGGGGCTTGGTCTCTGTCTTGGAAAGTTTCTAGACCTACCCCCTTCCCCCGCAGGACCACAGAGGCCTTACAGGGAGGCTTTACAAGGCTTTAGTCTGGGGAGGGAGCTGGCAGCAGGGCTGGGGGGGCGTCGGGCAGGTCAGTGTGGTGGGGGGCACCTTTGGTTTCCCTGGAAAGGGCTTTTGTAAAGGAGCTGCGTATGCGGGTTGGGTCGTGGTCATCATCAGTGTCTGTTGTCTCTCCGGGGCTGTCACACCTGATGGGGGCCTTGCTGTTGTGATCTAGGCAGCAGGTGTGCTCGAGTCAGGATTTTGCTGCCTGGTTGGGGACCGAGGCCTGATGATGCAGAAGTTCCCACCTTTAGCAGTTCTGCGCCTGCCCCACCCTATTCGGGCACTTCGGGGGCCTTGCTGGGGGAGTTCCCAAGCCCCCTTTCTACATGTGAGTAAGCGAGGCCCAAGTAACCTCCAGGAGGAGGACCTTCACTCTGCCGAGGCCTGTGCTCCTCAGGACTCTCTCTGCCCACCGAATGCAGCCTGAGCAGGAGGCTGGGGGTGGGAAGACCGGCTCCTCTGGCTTTGGCCCCTCAGTCCTGCCCATTTTCCACCGAGCTCCTGGCAGAATCTACAGCCCCTTGTGATGTGGGGGTTCATGCAGAGGGCCGGTGGGACTCTCAGGCAGGGGGTAATGGCAGCGTTTCCTTCTCAGAACCCCACATGTCCCCTCGGCACCCAGGGTGGTCTGCTGATCTGGCTTGCCCAGCTGTCTGCAGCTTTCCTGTAAGTCCCTTTCAGTGAGTGGCAGAAGCCAGGTAGCTTAAATTCAGGAGGGTGAGTCCTTCCCCTCGCTGCGCAGATCCAGCCTGCAGAACACATGCGCACGTGTGTACATGAGTGCATGCGTCGGGGCTCCAGGTGTCCCTGTGCCTGAGCCCCAGGCGGGGCTGCTCTCACCAGCGCCCCTGCCGGCAGTGCCCCTGAATGAGCGGAAAGGCAACGGAAGTCTCTCTTGCAGGTGGTGGGTGGGGACGCCCAGGTGCAGATCTGTCCTGTTTTGTCCTGGGTCATGGCATCACTGTTCAAAGGTAGAAACAGATACACCTCATGTGTCACGACTTCGTGTTAGTTCGTGATGCACCTCAGAGTATTAAAAAGTTGTGTTTAAATGTCACCCCTGGTGTGATCTGTCATGATGCCATGTTGGAGGTCTGGCCGTCCCCACCCCAGGTTGCAGGGCAGGGTTGCAGTGCAGTGTCGGTCACTGTGGGGCCCGCAGCCTCCATGGGACCTCGATGAGTGTTTGCAGTGCCCCTCATGCTCGCTGTGGTCCCAGGGCCTGGCTAATGGGCACGTGCCAGGGCTCTCTGGGTGCCTGGTGGGTGATTCAGCGGGGCTGCGTGCAGGGCAGCTGGATGGGGAGTGGGCCGAGATGAAGAATCCAAGGGAGACAATTCTGGGAAGACCAGGGGCTTTGAGACAGAAGAGGGGTGCAACAGAGGGATGGGGCTGGTGCCTGGGGTGCAGAGCCCTGAGGGCTCCCTTCCTTGTGGGTTCTAAAATTGGCTTGGGGGTCATTCCAGGGCCCGCACTGGGAGCCTGGTGTCTTATAGGAACCTGATCACACCGTGTGCTAGGCTGTACCTTCCCAGGAGTCGCCCACGGAGACCCACTGGCCTGGCAGCCCTTTGCTTGTGTGGCTTAACCTGAGGCACTGGCAGCTTCCAGGACCCCTTGTGCCCCCCCCCCCATTCAGTGCCCTGCCTCGGCCTCTACTCTCACACCAGCAGGGAGCAGTTGTGGGGCTCTTTGCCAGGCCTAGTCCTCCCTCCACCTGCCGGCCCCTGGACATGGGCTTGTTTCCTCTGAAGCTGTAGGCCGGGGTGTAAGACACGCTGTCTAGGCCAGGTCTGTCCCCTCCACCCTGTGGGCGCTGGAGCAGGTCATTCTCTAGGGCAGCCACATAGGGACAATGGCCAGGCGTTGCCCGGTGTCAAAGCAGCCAGGTCCAGTGAGCACCCACCTCGGGGTTTCCTGCCAGCCTGCTGTGCACAGTGAGCTTCAGCTGAGGGTCTTGCAGGTACCCATTTCAGGGGGTCCCTGAACCTGTCTCTGGGCCTCCACAAGCCCCTTGCCTTTGCCTCCGGGAGCAGGAAGTCTGTGGAAGCAGGTCAGGTGGGATACTGCTCCTGTGAACCAGACGTGGAGGCTGCCTGAGGTCCCCCCACAGGGCAGTGTCCCCTGCTCTTGCCTCGGGCTGCTCTCCTGCTGGCCTGAGGGTGACCCATAGGGTCCCTCCTGGTTTATTTCTGGTCTCCAGGCTGTGGCTGGGCTTTTGGGGCTTCCTGTGTGGCTGGCTGGGAGAAGAGTCTATGATGAGACCCTCAGCCCAGAAGTTCCAGCCTGGCTAGTTCCCACGTGCCCCTGGCTTGTGCCCCCGACTTGTGCCCCCCACCCAGGCAGGCTGTAGGGCATGCCCGGTGCCTCTCACGCCCTGGCCTCGACTTCCTGGTCTGAAATGGTTGTGCTGGTGCCTTGGGGGCAGAGGGTCCCGAGTCTTTTGGAGGCACACGTATCTGTCAAGACCCACAGCCCCTGCCCCAGATACAGACAGGATGAGAGCTACGTGGATGGTAGACAGTGTGCTGATTAGAAAACAGAAAGAAACAGGTGACCTGTTTATCTCATTTAGTTTGGGGTATCTGAGATATGGTCAAACATGTAGTTGGTGTGAGAGGTTACTGTTGAGATAGTTTATATCCTTCTTATTTGGGTGTGTGTGGTTTATCACCATTGGGAAGCTAAATTTTCATTGGAAACACTCTATGTTAACAAATACAGAGCTTTGAGTAGAAAAACATCAGGACCCTGGGGAGTGAGTCCTGCCGGGAGGCCGTCTGCACTGCTGTCAGGCGTGGCCAGATATTGCTGATAAAGCGTGGGGCACCAGGCGCAATTGTAGTTCTGACAAACGATCGTAAGTTGCCTGGTATAAACGTACCCTGGGTGGTGTGTGGGACACACTTGCAGTAAAAGTTAACTCATTGCTTATCTGAACTTCTGTTGTCTGCTGGCTGTCTGGTGTTTAATCTACATTTGGCCACCCCGGGCTGTC
Source organism: Okapia johnstoni (assembly GCA_024291935.2). Classification (NCBI taxonomy): domain Eukaryota; kingdom Metazoa; phylum Chordata; class Mammalia; order Artiodactyla; family Giraffidae; genus Okapia; species Okapia johnstoni. The sequence continues at coordinate 37,055,215 of CM044316.1, forward strand.
GTCCTTCTACCGACTGTCTGGGGCACAGGGCCGCATTGGCACTGGTGGGTTGGAGTGGAACCTCTGCAATCAAGTGGTGGTCCTTCCAGCCAGCATCTGGGGGCAGGTAGGGCGTCTGGTGATTATGATGCAGCCTCTCGGCCAGGGGTTTTTCCCCAGCTCATGGCCAATCTGGGGGACCAAGGTTGGAGTGCTGCCAGCTAATGGGTAGAGACGGGCCAGAGGCCAGCAGGGTGGCTCTGGGGTGGGGAGGGCAGCCCGGGGTGGGTGCGGGTAAGGATGAGTTGGGTGGTCACCCTGGCCGGTTTGAAGAGCGCTGAGTGAGTAGTGGGTGAGTTCTGTGTCCCCTTGGCCTGGACCAGTGCTGCTGGGGAAGACCAAGCTCTCCTTCCTCCCCACCTTGCCTTCTTCCTGGCTTCTGCGTCTTCACTTCCTGTGGGTGCACACCTCTTGATTCCTGTCTGAAATGGTTGCCGCATCTGTCACAGGAGTGGGAGGTGTGGCTCTCGCCACTGCCTGAGGGTCGGACTTTGACCCACACTGGACATAGGAGCCCCGTCTGTGCTGCCCGCCTGGCCCCACACCCTTCCTGACAGCTTTATTGTGATGCCACACACTACACTGGCTTTAATTAAGATACAACTCACAGACCATAAAGTTCACTGGAGAGGAGACCTTGGTGGTTTTAGTATATTCACAAGTTGTGCAGCTATCACCAAAACCAATTCCAGAACATTCTGTCACCCCAAAAGAACCGCAGCCCCCAAGAACCACTACCCCACAATGTTGTCTGTGGATCTGTCTCTTCTGGACGTTTCCCATCAGCGGAATCACACCCTGTGGGTCCTTCTGTGTCTGCTGCTCTCACTGAGCATCATGTTCTCAGGGTCTCTCCACATGGTAATGAATGTCAGGGCTTCACCCCTTTTCTTGGCTGAAGGACATTCCCATGTGGAGGGACAAGTGTGTTCACTCAGTCCTCAGTTGGTGGACATCTGGGTTGTGTGGGCCTTGTAGCCATCATGAGTCTAGCTGCTGTGGATGCCTGTGTGCTGTGCACACAGGTCTGTGTGGACATGTTCTCTGTTCTCCCGGGCGGACACTGAGTAGATCGAGTGATGACTCTTGTGAGGAATTGCTGTGTTTTCTATGGTGGCTGCTTCGTCTTCTGTGCCACCTGCCATGAAGGAGGGTCCTGTTTGTCCCTGTCCTCGCAGACTCCCTCTCCAGGTTCTGTGTCCTGTCCTGGGTTAGGGTCTGACCCTTGGTCATAGTGTCTCTGCCTCCCCTGAGCCTGGGAACCCTGGCCAGTTTCTGGAAGACTGTCTTCCCGCTGCCCTGCACTTTCTGGAGCGCCAGCCCATCAGAGGACGTAGGCCAGGGCTGGCACTGCCCCTTGATGTCTCAGACACCCAGGCCAGCCCATGGTCTTCCATCCTGGCACGCCTCTGAGCAGGTGTGTTGGGTCCTGGGATGGACTGCAGCCCCACAGGGCCAGGTGCCTTGGCCGCGTGTTACCATAGATCCCATCCTGTCGTCGGTGTTTTTCAGGGGCAAAAGACATACACATTGAGGAAGATGGGTGTTTTGGCCAAGCATGGGAAAGTTTTGAGAACTCGCTCAGAATCTAGGTGGTGGGCACTGTTCACGTGTAAATGACGTCCTTCAAATGCCCACACACCATGGGTGCGTTACAGGCGGGTCTGCTGCTCGCTGTGCTCTGCTCCACCTCGGGAGCAGCCGTGAGTCTCCTCCTTCTTGGGGAGAGAGACCATTCCAGCTGTGCCCACAGGAGTGAAGCCATCCTCCCCGGGGGGGGGGGGGGGTGTGCTCCTGTGCCTTGGCCTGGCCCTCCCGCTGCTGCACCTGGTCTGGGGAGGCTTCATCTGGGACACGGGATCCCACGTGGTGGGCGGGTGCTGGTCCTCTCCCCCCACCACCAGTCCTGAGCAGAGGGGCTGGGTCCTTGTCCAGGACATGCCAATCTCTGAGGACCTGTTCAGACTCAAAGAGCCATCTACCCCAGTGGGGGAGCTGGGGAGGTGAGTGATCCTCGGCCAGCTTCAGTAAGACGGGGAAACAGGGAATGTGGTTTTCTGGCAGGTCTGCAGGTGCTCTGGCCTTTTAATGTCTTTCCAGCCCCAGCGTCTGCCCACACAGCCCCTCGCCCTCCCCACCGTTCTGAGCTCAGGAGAGTTTGCACCTGCTAGCAGAGGCCAGCCAGGATTCCAGTGGGTGTGGGGCAAGCACAGGGCACCATGGAGGCTGCCCTGCAGGTCATCAGGTGTCTCCCCCTCTTCTGGCCCCAGAGTTCATGTTTCCATCATTCTCAGGGCTCGTGTCCCCGCCCTGTGCTCAGCCAGGGCTCCATCCTTTTCTCTGATTGACCAAGGTGTCTCCTGTCCTCCCTGCTGTGCTCTGGGGATTGTGGACCCCTACACCACAGAGCAGCCGCCTGGTGCCCACTGTGTCCCTGGGACGGGTGCTTGCTGAACTGGCGGCATGGTGAGCGTTGTGTTGGAGGCCGAGGGGTTGGGCAGGTGCTGGGCTGCGGGTGCAAAGGTCCTGGGCAGGAGTGTGCCCACCTGGCACTGTGTGGAGGGAGAGGGGGTCTGGGGAGGTGCTGCCAGAGGTAGTGGGGGTTGTTTTTTAAATAGACTCTTTGTTTCAGAGCAGTGTTAGGTTTATAGCAAGTCTGTGGGTCAGTTTGGGGTCCCCATGGGTCACACCTCAATTCAATGTCATGCATGTCCCAGCTGATGGCTGATGCTGGTGTGTCATCCTCAGCCAGGGTCCACGCTTCCCCCATCTTCTCTTTCCCAGGTCCCCCGGGCTCTGCTGGTCGCCGGCTCTCCTGTGGGGGTATAGCCAGCTCCGTATGTGTACCTGTCTTCTCACTTGTGGCCTGTGTGGCCGCCTAGCCCTGGCTCTGTGCCTTCAGTTGTCCCTTCTCACCTGGCGTTATGCGGGGTTTGAACGCCTTTTGTGTCCCTCCCCAATGCCTCTTGTCCCCATATCTCTCTCTCAGCTCTCAGTCGTGGGGGTTTTCAAGTGTGCCCAGATGTAGGGAGCGAGCTGGTGGTCACTCCAGCAATCCCATGGCCTGGCCCCACCCATTCCTATTGTCCAGCAAACCCACCCCACCACAGAAGCGCCTGCTGACTGCTGGGCTGGGGCCGCGGGGTTTGTCATGCACATGTTTAAGTCTTTGGAAAGGCTGCAGGGAAAGTGCTCTGAGTCCCACATCCTTCTGGGCTTGTCTGTAACTTGGCTGAACCTGCGCGTCTGCCCACACCTGCTCTTCATGACCTCGAGCGTGAGCTCTGACCATCTTCCTTGCCTTTCTCAATGAACCCTGCATGTTAGCATGCGGCCTTTCCCTCAGGGTTGCTGCAGCCTCTGCCTGGTGGGTGCCCCCTCCTCTCCCATTCATCCAGGGTTGTGTTCCGTTGTCTGTAAATCCCTGCGTCATGAACCGTTTCTGCTTGATTTCGTTTGGATGCTGACCTCATCCTGGGGTCTGGCCCCCGTTCTTAGCCCACTCCCTTTCTCTCTGCTGTAACAGTACATGTCAGTGACCTCAGGCTTCCAGGCTCCAGCCCCCTGGGCTGGCGCGTCTCCAGAGCCCGGGTCCCTTTCAGGGAGTGGTGTGTAGATGCCACAGCCTGGCACTTGGGGTGCTCGTGGCTCCTGGGGCCCAGGACCTGGGCAACTCCTGGAGGGAGGCCTTGCCTTCACGAGTCAGTAGGCTCAGCCTGAGGAGGGGGACGTGTGTCCGGAGGTGCCTGAGGGGTCTGTGGCCAGGATCGCCCCGGAGCCCTGCGCTTCCCAGGTGGCTACCACAGCAGAGCCTGCAGTGTATGGTAGGGCCACCCCCAGGAGGGAAGCCGCTGCCACTGCTCCTGATGCACCCTGACTCTGGCCCAGGGCTGTGCCCATGATGTCAGCAGGGACTGTGACATCAGTGGGTGGAGACGGTCAGAGAAGGGGGTTCCTGGGGTCCCTGCCAGGGGACCTGGCCCTGGCCCTGACAAGATGGAGGACCCGCAGGAGAACGCATCAGGTAAGCCTCTGAGCTGGAAGGCAGGCCGGGGGTCACTGGGGGTGTGGGCTGGGGGGGGGTTGGGGGTGAGCTGGGAGCCCTGCTTGCCTGGGGTTTAAGTTGACCACGAGGGCCTGAGCAGAGTTCACACCCCTGGGGGCCCTTCCCTGAGTGAGGAGTGAGTCTGGGTGCCCTTGGGAGGAACTGGGGGCCACACTGGTGGGGTGAGACTGGCTTGCTTTAGGGTCAGGTGTAGGACTGGGTCCCTCCCTCCCCCCATGAGTTTTAGTGCCTGTGCTGACATCACACACACCTGCTTCCTGGTTCAGCAGGTGTGCCGGGGGCACCTGTCGACTTCCAAGCTCCTGGCAGCATTTGACCCTGCTTTTAGTCCTGTGTCCATTCTGTTGTTCCTGTGCCCCCCAGGCTATCAGGTGACTCACTCTGGCCGTCCCCCCCAAGGTCCCAAGAGAGGACCCAGGAAGACCCCTGTGGGGTGGCGGGTGGTAGCTCCTGTTCATGGGGTGAGTAGGCGCTGGTGTTCTGTCTCTGGGAGGGTCAGGGTCTGGACTCCTCACCTGTCTCCTTGGTGTCCACTGTCGCCTGCGGGCGGTGACCCCGTGGTGGGCACACGCCTGCTCTGTTGTCCAGGGGCTGACGGGTGGGGCGGGCCTCTGGTGTCTCGTCAGGGCCCTGTGGGCTGGGGGCCAGGCTGGGGCAGCACGCCCGCCACAGCTTCTAATTTCAGGCCTGGTCTCTGTCCCTGTGCTGCACACCAGGACCCCAGTGAGACTGGGCATGGGGGCCAACACGGTGCTCCTGGTGCAAAGGCTCACTTACAATAGGCACTGGACATTACCGGGGTCCCCAAAGGCAGCACTGGAGGAGGGTCTGCGGGGGGCAGAGTCCCTGGGCCTCATGTCCTGCACCCAGCGGCCTCCCAGCCAGCCCAAGGGCACAGGTCTTGTGGCTTTGCAGCTTTCAGAAGGCAGCTCTGTGGGCTCAGAAAGGTTCGCAGCTGGAGGCCAGACAGGTGAAGAGGCTGCTGTGGATCTTGGGGTGGGGCTGAGAGCATGACCCACCTTGACCAGGGGTCACGGCTCAGAATGGAGTCTGTCAGGGCAGAACACCGGGTGTCGGGGGTGCCCTCTGCTGCTGACGGGGGAGGGCTTCACAGGAGAGTTGGGGGTTGGAGTACAGGGAAGTGAGGTCTCCTGGAGGGTTCCTTGTATGTGTTGGCGGGGCAGAGTGATGTTTGGTGATGCTGCCCCATAAAAACTGTTTGCACAAAGTGGGACCCAGACCTTAGTCCCTGCCTGTGGGGGATGAGTAGGTCACAGCAGTGGCACGGGAGAATGCAAGGCCTCTGCCCACCATTCCTCCATCGAGGCAGACACACCCACATCTTCTTGGCCAGGAAGTTGAGCCCCAATCTCCAACCCTCCCCTCCCCCACTTCGTTCCCGTGTTTGGTCTTCCTGGTTGGGCCGCTGTCCCTCCAGACCTCCTCCATGCATGTCCCCTCTGTCCCCTGGGTGAGGGCCCTACAGTGTCCTGTCCCAGCCATACGCTCCCTGGCTCTTCCTCTGCCGCTTGTGGGCAGGAGCGCCTGGTGGGAGTGCCTGCAGTGTCCTCGGGCAAGGAGACGGGAGAACGCAGGTGTCTCCTTGCTGTCTTTGAGCTTCCCGTGGGCTCTATGATTACCTCTGATGCATCTTTGTGGGTGGGGGTGCTTGCGCGGACCTGTGTTTTCAGTTAATTTTCGATAGGAAAGAAAATCTGGCAGGATACCACCTCTGACTGTCCATCCGAGGGTAAGGGGCTTTTGGTGTCCACTTGTTGTGGAATCTGGCAGGATTCCAGAGAAGGGAGGGTCACCTATGCAGGTGTGTTATCTGGGAGCAGGAGGTGCCCAGATGTGTGCAGGGCATGGGCTCGCTCTCTGCAGGAATCCCACACTGGCGTGTTACCGAGTCATGGGCACAAGCTCCCATGCAGTTAGGTGTCCGGCTGCTCCAAGCCTGGCCGCACCCTGGCCTCTGTGCTCACCTCCTCCCAAGGTGGGAAGGCCCTTGTCCTGCCTCCTTGTGAAGACCCTCATCCGTTCAGTCCATCCCCTGCGGGTGCTGTTCCCACAGGCAGTGAGTGATTCATAGGAGTGTGTCTGGTGCTGGATGTGGGGAGGGAGTGCTGGGGAAGGTGTGTGTCTGGAGGTGGAGCAGGACCATTGGGGAAATGCCAATCAGAACCACCCCGAGGCAGCAGAGGGCTCTGGTGGGAGCGGGACAGTTGACGGGAGGCAGCCTCCAGTTCCTCCAGCTTAAGATTAAGCTAGAGCCTCCACCTGACCCTGCCATTCTAGCCATAGGTAGAGCCCTGGAGGGGGTCAGCATGTAGCCTCCTGGAAACTTGTGCAGAAGCTCTGTAGCCACTCTGTTCACTGTGGCCCAAGAGTGGACACAGCTGGGTGTCCTTCCGTGGGTGAGTTTGTCCCTCCACACCCAGGAGCATCCCTTAGCCACGGAAAGGAGAGAAGCCCTGACACTCGCTACCACATGGATGAATCCTGAGAACACGATGCTCAGTGAGAGAAGCAGACACAGAAGGACACACAGGGTGTGATTCCACTGGTGGGAAACGTCCAGAACAGGCCGATCCACGGACACAGAGAGTAGGTTCCTGGTTGTCAGGGGCTGAGGAGGGTGAGTGCTGATGGGAACAGGCTTCCTTTTGGGTAGGGAACATTCTGGAACCAGAGGTGATTGTAGCACAACTTTGGAACATAAACCAAGGTCTAGTAAGAGCCGTTGATCTGTCCTCTCTGGAAGGGGTTGTAAGCCCCGTGTCGTCGTCTCCAGATGTGAATAAAGATGTCCCAGGGACTTAGAACCAAGCATGCGATCTCCACCCCAGAAGGCTTGCTGGCTGTTTTGTCTTTTAAATTTTATTGGAGTAGAGTTGATTGACAATGTTGTGTTAGTTTTAGGGATATAGTAAAGTGAACTGGTTATAGGTTTACACGTATCCACTTTTTTAGATTCTTTTCCCATATAGGTCATTGCAGAGTATTGAGTAGAGTTCTCTGTGCTCTACTGTAGGTTCCTATTAGTCGTTTGTTCTCTACTACATATTAATGTTTTTAATGTAGTTATTTCCTTGTAAATTTGTAGCAGCCGTTCACAGTTAACTCCCAAATCCTTGAGGTTGAACAGCCTCCCCCCACAGGGAACTGTGGGCAGGTGGGGCTCAGCCTGGCCCCTCAATGTGGAGGCCGGCCCATGGAGCAGGGGGTGGGCACCCTGCTCTGTCCTGAGCCCCTGGCTCCTCTGTCAGGCTCCTCCCTCCCTCCGGTCACTCCTGCCCGGCTGTCTGGTGCCCCCTTGGCGTCACAGTTGTTCCGGCCAGTCTCCCACAAGCCCCACCAATGGAGATGGGAGGCCTAGGTGGAGCAGCAGCTGCTTGGCCAGGCCAACGCCCCTGAGCCCAGTGATGGGTGTGTCATCCACAGGTGCCAGGATGCTGGTCTCAGGCGGGGGCACACACTGCTGGTGGTAAGAACCGCATGCACACGGCCCCAGGCTGGGCGCTTGCTCGGGGGTGGACATGGCCGCCAGGAACCCTAGCAGTGGTGGAGCTGGGTGTGCGGGTCTTGGCTGGGGTCGGATTGTCTGTGCACGCTGTTCATGTGGTTGGGAAGCGTGGGAGCCGCCAGCTGTAAGCAGTGAGGTTTGGCCTGAAGCCCGGGCTCCTGCCTGTCTGCGACTCTCCTGGGCTGTGCCCAAGTGGGGACTGGCGTGTACACGTGTGTGTGAGCACCCTGGCCTCAGTCCTACCGGCTTGTGGTCCTGCCTCTGGGCACGTGGCCAGGGGGTCCCCTCTTTGGGGCCTGTTCTTGGCACCTGTGCCATTAGTGACACAAGGGTGCTGCCTGGCCCTTCCGTCCATCAGCACTGGAGGCCATGTGGGCGCCTATTCAGGGGCTAGGGCACCAGCTCTACAGAGCTGATCCTGCCAAAGCCTTAGGGCGCTGGTGTTGGCACGCCCTACCCTCTGGCTGCCTCTGGCCTCACCTCCCCTGGCTGTTAAGTGGGCGTGGCCTTCAGCCCTTCAAGGGTGTCAGCCCTTGAGTACCTGGTAGGGAGGGGCACAGGTGTGAGCCTCTTGGTGGCCAATCTGGGCCTGAGGGGGCTAGGGAGGTGTTAGTGTTTTCTTTCTAGAGAGATTCCTGTGATTTTGGTGTGAGAGAACAGGAGGTGGTGAGGGCCTGTTGGAGGGTGCAGTGACTGTGGCTGAGAGAAGGGGATGGCTGGCAGGGGAGACCCTCCTCTCTCTTGAGACACAGGCTGACTGGTCTGCATGGGGGTGTAGGGAGGGGTGGGGGGAGCGAGGAGCCTGCACCACAGACACACCCTGGGTTGCTTCAGGGCACCTGCCCCATGTGTCCGCACCCCCTAGCTTGGGCTGCTTCTCCTGCAACCTGAGGGATTTTTGGGGTGCTTGCCATCCCCAACCCCTCCACAACCTCAGCTTTGTGCTGGCAAGGCCAGGCCGGACTCACCCCAGCGACACGTGCCCAGCCAGCCCTGTCAAGGCAGGGGGCTGCTGGGCCAAATGAAGCCAGGCTAGTATTGGCCTCCGCAGCCCCTCCTTGCCTGCTTTTTGTCCCCCAGCAGCGGGTCACCCACCTAACCACAGGGTTATGAGCTCCTGGAATGAGGCCCAGGGACCTTGATGTCCTCTGGATATTGGGTGGGGGAGGGGGGGCGTCTCCGGAGTCCCATGTCAGTGGTGGGGCCTGTCTCCGAGACCCCTGCGTGTACTGCTCTGCGTCTGTCCTCTTCTGAGGGCTCAGTGCCGCGTGGCGGGGCAGGGGCATCTCCTCTGCCCACATAGCCATCCTGCAGCCCTTGGGGGGGAGGCGCGCAGCAGGCAGACGCGTGGGATTCTCAAGAGGCCTGAACCTCCCACACCTCAGCCCCCAGAAGGCTCCAGGTCGCACCAGTGCCTAAGAAATCTTTCTAGAAGGAGGTTCCACCAGCAGTGAACGCCCAGTCCCAGGTCCAGCCAGGCTGTGCTCTGGACCTCGGGGCACGTGGCGGGGAGGCGTGTGTCCTTCTAACCCGGGCTTCTGTTTCTCCTCCAGCCGAGAGCCACGAGATTTGAGCCCCCAGGACCTGTCAGCAGCATGAGTCCTCCCCCCCGTGCGCGACCCGGAGGCCACCGAGATGAGCGCTGCGGCCGGGCCCTCGCGCGCGCCCGCGTCCCACTAGCCGGAGCGTGCCAGGCGCCATGGGGTGCTAGCCCCGAAGAGCCGCCGCGACCGCAGGTCTCCGTGGAGCCGGATTTGCACGGCAGCAGAGTCACCGTGGAGAGGCCAGGGTACCACAAACTTATGGATTTTGACAAGAAAGGAGGGAAAGGGGAGTCGGAGGAGGGCCGGAGAATGTCCAAGGCCACCGGCCGGGCCAGCCACGGCGTTCGCAGCTCGGGGACCAGCTCGGGGGTCCTGATGGTGGGCCCCAACTTCCGGGTCGGGAAGAAGATAGGCTGTGGCAACTTCGGGGAGCTCCGGCTAGGTGAGCCCCGCGCGATCACGTCTGGGGCCCCGGGGGTGGTGGGAGTTGTGGGGACACAGGTAAGTGCCTGGGGTTTCTGCCCTCCCGGGAAGGAGTGGTTGTGCTAGGGGCTCCTGGCCCATGGTACCCGACGGGGCAGAGTGGAGGACCAGGGGCGTATCCTGCACAGCCCTCGGTCGAGCTCTGGGCGATCCCGAGTCCCTGTCTGGTGGTCATTGCCCAGCTCGTGGCTGTTGCCAGTGTCAAATGTGTCCAGCAGCCCCAGGGGGCTCGGTGGAGAGGCCCGGCCAGAGTCTGCACCTTGGCAGATGCCGAGGCGCTAGGGTGGGGCCGGCAGAGCCTTGCTGCCCAGGCTCCGGGGCTCCAGGTTCAAGGGCGGGGCCAGGCTGTTGATGGCAGGGGTGTGTAGGGGGGAGACACAGACCCCCCTCCCCGTGGGTTCTTCCCAGCCTGGCCTGCACCTCCTACTGCCCAACTGCTGCTTCTCCTGACGGGGCTGAGACCCAGCCCTGCTGCCCAGTTAAGTATCTGCACGTGCTCTCACGGACAAGCGTAGGCACTCGCACCCCCGGGTCCTGCCCTTGGCATTTGGGGCGGCAGCCTGAACCGCACAGGTCTGGGTAATTTCAGCAGAAAATGCCTTTTAAGAATCCAGGTTCGGTTGTTGCTCCGAAACCCAGATACAGAACACCGCTGTGTTGCGTGCCCTTCGTGTGTAAGGGTTGGTCCGGGCTGGAGCGCCAGGGGTATCGGCGGGGCTCCCGGGCCCGCCCCCGCCTGCCCCTGCTGCTCAGTCACGTGGTTGCCTGCGCCTGCCTAAGTGACTCTGGGTTCATCTCCTCTCGGCCTGCTGGGAGACCTGTGCCCAAGTCTGGGGTGTTGTGAATAAAACCGCCCCGGGGCTCTCTTCTAGAGCGTAAGTGCTTATGAGGGACTGCCAGACTGGTTTCCGGAGCCGGGGAACCTCTTTAAACCGCGCAGGAGAGTGCTGGGTGTCCTGCAGCCTCCTCTGCACTTTGGGTTGCTGGCTTTCCATTCTGAGCGTGTTGGTGGGTGTGAAATGGTGCTTAATGTGGAATTCATTTGCTTTTCCCCAATGACTAATGCTGAGCCTTGTTCTGTGTATCGTATGTCTTGTTTTCTAAGATTTTTTTTTTTTAATTTATTTTTGGCTGCTCTGGGTCTTCAGAAAGCTGAGCACAGGCTTTCTCTACTTGCAACAGGGGCTACTCTCTAGTTGCAGTGCACGGGGCATCTCGTTGCAGTGACTTCTCGTTGCAGAGCACAAGCTCTAGGGCATGCAGGGTTCAGTATTTGCAACTCTCAGGCTCCAGATCGTAGATTCAGTAGTTGTGGCACATAGGTTTAGTCTCCCCATGGCATGTGGGGTCTTCCCTGACCAGGGATCAACTGGTATCCCTGGCATTGCAGAGTGGAGTCCCAACCAGTGGACCACCACGGAAGCCCCCAAAGATTTCTTTTTATCTTTGGCTTCAGATTTTGATTCTGCCTTGTTTAGGTATGGTTTTCTGTTTATCCTGCTTGGGGTTCATTGAGTTTGTAGGATCTGCACCCTTCTTCATTAAATTTGGGAAAGGATTGCCATTATTTCCTCAAATATTTTTTCTACCTTTGTTTAGTGTCTTCTCATTCTCATACTCCAGTCACATATGGTCAGGAGTGTGTTGTTGTTGTTGTTTTAATTGTTTCATTTTGGTTGTGTTGGGTCTTCTTGCTGTGTGGGCTTTTCTGTATTTGTAGTGAGTTGGGACTATGCTCTAGTTGCAGTGCGTGAGCTCATCGCAGTGGCTTCTTCTATTGTAGAGCACAGGCTCTAGGGTGTGCTCTCTTCAGTAGTTGCAGCTCCCAGGCTCTGGAGTGCAAGCTCAGTAGTTGTGGCACATAGGCTCAGTTGGTCTGTGGCATGTGGGATCCTCCTGGACCAGGGATCTGCATTGACAAGCAGATTGTTTACTACTGAGCCACCTGAGAAGCCTGTTGGGAGTGTTAGATGCTAGCCCACAGGTCCCTCAAGTTCCTTTGAGTTTTTTTCTAGCCTGTTTTCTTTCTTCAGTCTGGACAGCTTTCATTTCTTTATTGTTACGTTCACCCTGTTTTTCTTCTGCAGCATCTATAATATATTAGGTACATCCACTGAAATTTTCATTTAATACATGGTATTTTTCACTTACATTTGATTCCTCTTATTTTTCCTGTTGAGATTTTTCCATCTGCTTGTTAATTTTGCCCATCTTTTCCTTTAATTCTTGAATATACTTAAAGTAGCCATTTTTTAATTGGCGTATAGTTGATTTATAATGTTGTGTTAATTTCTACCGTACAGCAGAGTGATTTAGTTACACATATATAGACATTGTTGTTGTTGTTTTTTATTTCATCTTTTTTAAAAATTTATTTTTGGCTCTGTGGGGTCTTCCTTGCTGTGTTCAGGCTTTCTCTAGTTGAGGCTAGCAGGGGCTATTCTTCCTTGCGGTGCACTAGCCTCTCATTGTGGTGGCATCTCTTGTTGCGGACAGGTGGGTTTTTATTGACTGTACCACCAGGAAGTGACATTATTTCATCCTTTTCTATGGCTGAGTAGTATTCCATTGTATTATGTACCACATCTTCTATATCCACTCATCTGTCCATGGACGTTTAGGCTGTTTCTGTGTCCTGTCATGGCCATGTGAACATTGGGGTGCATGTGTCTTTTTGAATTTAGAGTTTTCACCAGATATATGCCCAATTAGAGGATCATATGGCAGCTCTGTTTTTAGATTTCTGAAAAGCCTGCATACTGCTCTCTACAGTGGCTGCACGACCTTACATTTCCACCAGCAGTGTAGGAGGGTTCCCTCTGCAGTGTCTATTTTAAACACCAGTGTCTACGGTCCCTTTGATTCTGTTTTTCCTTCTTACGGTCCTGTTCTGTTTTTCACATGTGTACTGATGTTTGATCATATGTTGGACAACATGGGTAGCACCCATGAGCTCTGGATTATGCTTCATCCTGGGGACTCATCTTGAACCCATGAGGGGCTGGCTTGCAGCTTTGATAGGCTGGCCCAAGAGCAGACATTATTTAAGGGCTGGAGTCACTCCCCTCCCTATATATGGGTTCTCTGGGTTTTCAGCTGAATGCAGGGGAGCTCTGGGAGTCTCCGTGCCCTGGATGCAGTGCCTGCAGCCTGTTCCTTCCCTGGGCAGCCCCTGGCATCTCCCTTCTGCTCACAATGCCCCCCCTGAGTTGTTCTTCATCAGGTTTCACAGACTCTTACTCTTCGCACCCTCTGCCGAGTCCAGAACACCTGAGGTCCACGGGGAGACTAGCTACGGACTTTAGATGCCCGCATGCATGTGTACGTGTGCACAGACCACGCATTCACCTTAAACTTAGCTGAACCTTAGAGCTCGCACATGCAGCAAAACACGAGGTTTCTACCACAAGACATAGAAGAAGATCACCATTTACTGGAAGGGACCAGTTACGCATTGTCAAAGTTTAAACATCCAGAAGTGTTGTTAAGAGCAGGAGCAGGTGAGCTGCATATTGGGAGGTGCTGTTTGCAGAGCACCCCTGGACAAAACACCAGTGTCCATGGCACAGGAAAAGGGTATGGCTCAGTCAGAAGACAGGCGGTACAATTAAAACTGGGCGTGAGATCCAAACAGACACCTCCCAGGAGCCAGCGGCCAGGCGGCTGGGGGTGTGGAGGGCAGGACAAGCCAGCAGACCTGGCCAAGAAGTGACGTGCTGCCGAAGGAAGGCCCGTGCACAGCACAGCATTCAGTAACAGACACTGGAGACAGGCCAGGTGTGTCCTTGCTGGGGTGGACACGGCTGGGCGGGAAGCCAGCGCAGAGCTGCGTGGTGCGTGTGGAGGGAGCCCTGGGGAGGGGGAGCCCTTGGTGACCCCTCTTCTGGGGAGGTGAGTGGGATGTGCTCTGTCCTCATGGGGTGAGGTGGCACAGAGCTCATCAGATGTAGGGCACTTTAATGATAAATGTCGCTTCCCAAGGGAAAAACAGGGACTTAGTACAGACTAAAGATGATCTGCAGGCTGGAGTACTTAGGGAACAGGGGACTGAGGTCTACAACTTTGAGACTCATCTGAGAATGAACAGGTGACAACTGTGCAGCCATGCGGCAGAGCAGAGCAAACCATGAGCTGACGAACCTGGCGGCGAGGGTGCAGGCTTCGTGCACCTGGCTCCCCTGTTTTCTGTATCTGAAGCTTTGATAATAAAATGTTGGGGGGACACAAGAGGCATGCCTGTTTTTTACTCAAAACCTGACAACCAGGGCTAGACAGAGGCTTTCTCTCCTTGCCCACGGGTGTCTTTTACTCATTGGAATGGAAGAATAGAGGCTGCAGGAGGGTCCCTGAGGGTACCCTTTCCCCACAGCGGCAGTGAACGGACCAAATGTGGAAAGATGGGACAGGAAGAAACACACCGCGACCCGTCCAGACAGCCTGACTGTCCATGTGTGGAGGCCAGAATAGCTGCTCAGTAAACAGGAGGGAGTGAATTTAGTAAGGCTGCTGGGTGTACTAGCATGGATTAGCTGTGTTTCTCCATTGGAGCAACAGTTGGAAAAGAAACATTTAAAAATCTACCCTCCAGGTGCCTCCAGGATAAACCTAATGAAGGTGGTATGCGCACTACTCTGAGCACTGAACACACTGTGAAGCTAATTCCCAAGATGCAATTCCTCTGCAGACTTGGGGCCATGCTGTCAGGTCTCTGGGGAAATTGACCATCTGACTGTGCACCACAGTGGAAACGGAGGCCCTGGAGGAGCAGGGGCTGAGCTGAAGACCCCAGGCGGGGGCCACAGTGATGAGAGACCCAGGATGTGGGGAGGAGGGAGCTGACTGACAGCCATGTTGGCCCTGGCCTCGGCCTACACACCGGTGTCTCAGCCACCTCATGGGTGGGGCCGATGGGCCCAGCACCTTGGGCACTCAGACTGTCCCACTGCAGGGGGATGGAGGGTTAACTGAGGCCTCTTCCCACGCTGGACCCGCTCAGAAGCAAGATGCAGCAGCAGAGTGATTCAGCATGAGGTCTCCTGGGGGCACAGCACACCGTGGGGCCTGCTGGCCCTCAGCCCCAGAGGGTGGCCAGCTGGTGTTGGGAGGGGCAGAGAGGGTGCGGCAGGTTGCTGGGTATGCACACAGGCCGCCACCCCTGGGCGCTGTCTGGGGCTCATCCAAGGATGGGAACTAGCAGGTGAAAAGCTGGTCTGCGCAGGGGTTCTGGAGCTTTTGTGTTTGTAGTTTTATGAGGTTGAGCACAGTAGCTGGTTCTCCACGCACACCTGGAGGTCCAGGTGGCTGGTGAGGGGCTACGGGAGACCTCCTGCCCCAGGCAAGTCAGTTTCTAAGCCAAGGTTACTTTCCTCCCGATGGGCTTTGTGCGGGAAGTTTCAGTCTGGGGAAGGGGCTCCGGGCCTGGGGCCCTTGCTCCGCGGCAAGGGGGTGGGGCTTGTCCAGCAGACATTTACACCTTAAATGTCTGGACTTATGGGTGGGGTGCGGGTAGTGGGGCGCCCTCGAGGATCCCTAGAAACGAGAGGGGTGAGCGTTGGTCAAATGCCTCGGTGGATGGGGGCTCAGCATCTGGGGATGGAGACGGGGCGTGGGGTGGTGTGGAGGTCTCCTCCAGGTCTCCGGAGCTGAAGAAAGGCCTTGGGGTCACCAGGACTCTGTTCTGTGTTCACTTTTCTAGATGGGAGAAATTGGAGTGTGTTGGCGTGCTGGCGGGAAGGATCCCGCTGAGGACAGGGGAACAGCCCCCAGTGGGCGGAGGCAGGGTTGGCCTGGGGACGGGGATAGGTGAGGGTGCTAAAAGCTGGGGGGAGCCCCTTGTGGGCATCCGTTTCCTTCCCAGACCGGGAAAGGAGAGGACAAGCTCAAGGAGGGCAGTGGGGGGTAACAGGAGATGCCCCTTGGAGGGGTGGGTGGTGCATGGTCTTGTGGGCTGGAAGTCCCACGGACCTGACGTGCCTCTTCTCCCACAGGAAAGAATCTCTATACAAATGAATACGTAGCTATCAAATTGGTGAGTCCAAGCTCTGCCCCTAGCCCCAAGCGGCAGCTGTCCCGATGGGCCCGGCCAGGGTCAGGGAGGGAGAAGGGCAGGACTGCGCCCTGCGTACCGCCCACGCATCCTCTCCTCCCTCCCAGGAGCCCATCAAGTCCCGGGCGCCGCAGCTGCACCTGGAGTACCGCTTCTACAAGCAGCTCAGCGCCGCAGGTACCCCAGGGCCGGGCGTGAGGGAGCCAGGGGAGCCTGCCTGGGCCCTGCGCTAGTCTGTGTGTCCTCCATCCACAGAGGGCGTCCCTCAGGTCTACTACTTCGGCCCGTGCGGGAAGTACAACGCCATGGTGCTGGAGCTGCTCGGGCCTAGCCTAGAGGACCTGTTCGACTTGTGCGACCGCACGTTCACGCTCAAGACGGTGCTCATGATAGCCATCCAGCTGGTGCGGGCGGGGCTGGGGCGGAAGGGGCGGGGTGGGGCGGAAGTGAGGGGGACAGAGAGCGGGCTGAGGCCCACCTACCACCCGCGCACCGGCAGATCACTCGCATGGAGTACGTGCACACCAAGAGCCTCATCTACCGCGATGTGAAGCCGGAGAACTTCCTAGTGGGGCGGCCGGGCACGAAGCGGCAGCACGCCATCCACATCATCGACTTTGGCTTGGCTAAGGAGTACATCGACCCTGAGACCAAGAAGCACATCCCGTACCGCGAGCACAAGAGCCTGACGGGCACGGCGCGCTACATGAGCATCAACACACACCTGGGCAAGGGTGAGTGAGTGGTGCGTGGGCCGGGCAGGGGATGGGGTTTGTGAGGGCCACGCTGACCTGCTGTCCCCCGCAGAGCAGAGTCGCCGTGATGACCTGGAGGCGCTGGGCCACATGTTCATGTATTTTCTGCGCGGCAGCCTGCCCTGGCAGGGGCTCAAGGTGGGTGGGCCAGGCCGGGTGGGCAAGCCGGAGGTCTCCCGCGGGTGGGCGGGCCGGCCAAGGTGCTGACCGCACTCTCCCCGCAGGCCGACACGCTCAAGGAACGCTACCAGAAAATCGGGGACACCAAGCGGGCCACGCCCATCGAGGTGCTTTGCGAGAGCTTCCCAGGTGAGGGTCGTCTTCCCACGTACCCCAGCCCCTTTGCTCTGCAGACCCCTGCCCAGTGCCCCCGCCCCGGGCTTCCACTAGCCTTGTTGGTGTCTGCAGAGGAGATGGCCACCTATCTGCGCTACGTGCGGCGCCTAGACTTCTTCGAGAAGCCGGACTACGACTACCTGCGCAAGCTCTTCACCGATCTCTTTGACCGCAGCGGCTTCGTGTTTGACTACGAGTACGACTGGGCCGGGAAGCCCCTGGTACGTGGAGGGAGGGGGGCTGGCACAGGAGGGGCCCCTGGCAGGTGGGGCGGCTGGCAGGGGCCCCTAGCTGAGCCTCAGCTGCCTCTCGCTCCCTTGCAGCCCACGCCCATCGGCACGGCTCACTCCGACCTGCCCCCGCAGCCTCAGGTTCGAGAGAAAGCCCTGCTCTACAGCAAAAACCAGGTGAGGGCCGGGCCGAGGACCGCACCAAAGGGTGTATGTGTGGAGGGGGGTGTCAGGTGGGGCCTACATGACTCTGTCCCCTCCCCCCGCAGGCACTTAACTCCACCAACGGGGAGCTGAATGCCGACGACCCCACCGCCGGGCACTCCAACGCCCCCATCACAGCCCCTACAGAGGTGGAGGTGGCTGACGACACAAAGTAAGGCCCGCGGCAGGGACAGGAAGCAGGGATGTCCTGGGTCCGCCCCCTTGCACCCTTTCCCTCCTTCTCTACCTTCACCCCTTCCGCAGCTTGTGCCCCCTCCCAGCCTGCGTCCCCCTTCCAGGTGCTGCTGTTTCTTCAAACGAAGAAAGAGAAAATCGATACAGCGACACAAGTGACCCCAGGGCAGTGACCCCCGAATCCTCCCGCTGCAGCCCCTCAGGGCCAGCTTGTCCACGGCCGCGTTGGCCGCAGCCGGACGCAGACTGCAGGCCGGCAGCGCTGCCGCCCCCTGCGCGGGGTCACGACCTTCACATAAGACTTTGGCCGAGATTTCTACACCTGTGTCTAGTCCTCCCCTCCGAGAGCATTAACTATTTAAAACAAGGAAAAGAGAAACCACAGCGGCTGCCCTGCCCTGCGCCCTCGCCCGCGTCTGCTGAGTGAGTAGAGCGGCCACTGGCACCACCGCCCGCCCGTTAGTGTCATAAAGTCCAGGTTGTCTCCCTCGATCCAAAGGCCGTTTTCTCGAGGGGGCGCTGCGGGGCGTTGCTGCTGGGGGTGAGCCCACCCTGGGCCTCCCCAGACTGGAAGGGAAGGCGGGGTGGGGGCGGCCCCCAACCAAAATGCTGCACCAAAGCCTGGGCCGGCAGGCGCGGCCCTCAGGGGTCCTATGCACCTGTCGGTGGAGCCGCCGGCCTGAACTTGGGCTGGGGGCAGTCACCTCGAGGCCCGTGGGCGGCACGTGTGCGGGCTTTTTGTGTCGCTCCGCGCTGCCGGCTGAGCCTGGAGACAAGCGCCTTAAAGCCCGTCCGAGCCCCGCAGGTGTGTGTGGAGAGGGCAGCCCCGTCGGTGAGGTCCCAGTGGTCCCCCAGGGCCGCGAGCTGCGGGCAGAGCAGCTGGGGCGTCTTCGCGGTGCGTGCGTCTAGGTCTGGCTTTACAAAGTGTACAGAAATGGCACTTCTGTTTCTCTGATGCTTCCTGGAAGCCATAGAACTTAGGGGCTTTTTTTAAAAAAATAAAGGAAAATGAAACCAATTCCCAGCGTGGTGTCCAGTCTGTCAAAGGGGTGCGGCCTCCTGCCCACTCCTTCTGGGCCTTGGGGGCAGCCAGCCAGGTGGGTAGAGGTCCCCCACCCCCACAGCCAGGAGCCCTAGGCTCCCCAGAATGTAACATGGGGCCTGAGGGACAAGACTCTCCCAGCAGTGGAAGATGTGAAACCACCTAGGATCAGAAGTTCAAACATGAAGGACAGACAAAAACCAGACCCAGAACCAGCCGATCAGATTCAGGAAGCAAAGGTAAAAATAAGTGAAATTTTTATTTAGAAACAGAGTAAACTCTGACCATGCATGAGGCTCCAAGGAAGATCTGAGAAAAGGCTTGTGGAGGAGAACAAGGGCGTGAAGAGCGAAGAGGCAATGCTGGCAGTGAGCAGCCAGAGGCAGACACAGCAGGAGATGGCGGTGGAGGCATTGTTGGACCAGGGACTTAAAGCTGCTGCTGGCAATTCCCTGGCTGTCCAGGGGTTAGGAAACTGCCTGCCAATGCAGGGTACTCGGGTTCCATCCCTGGTCCAGGAAGATCCATAAGCCCTGGAGCAACTAAGCCTGTGTGCTGCAAACTACTAAGCCCTGTGCTCCAGAGACCAGGAGCTGCAACTACTGAAGCCTATGTGCCCTAGAGCTCATGCTCCACAACAAAAGAGAAGCCACTGCAATGCAAAGCACCCACATACTGCAACTAGAGAAAGCCCTCGCAAGGCAATGAAGACCCAGGACAGCCAAAAATAAACATGAATTAGAAAAAAAACAACTGCTGCTGAAGGAAGTTTTCCAGGTAAAACCTGGAGTCTCCACCATGAGTTAGAGGACAGTCACCCACAAGGCATGTCCTCACAAGACAGCTGGGCAAACATCCATGTATATGTGGTATCTTATGGTATTTGTCTTTCTCTGACTTACTTTGATTATTATGATAATCTCTAGGTCTACCCATATTGCTGCAAATGGCATTATTTCATTCCTTTTTATGGCTGAGTAGTATTCCACTGTAGGTATGTACCATATCTTTATTTTTATAGCATCTTTATTTTTTTTAACACCAAAAACTTTTTTGTATTTGGGTATAGCGCCAATTGTACCACATCTTATTTATCCCTTCCTCTTTCAGTGGACATTTAGGTTGCTTCCGTGTCTTGGCTATTGTGACTAGTGCTGCTATGATCATTGGGGTACATGTATTGTTTCAAATTGGAGTTTTATTTGGATGTTTGCCCAAAGGAATGTGACAACTAGTCACGCCTGAGGGCTGAGTGGTAGCATCGTTCTCCCAGGCTGGAAGATCTGGCATTGCAGCCTTTTTGGAAGCTGGTGAAACAACCCTGAGCTGAGGCTTCCACATGTATCCTAGCATCTCTCCAGCCCCGAGGCCTCAGAAGGTCAGTGCTGCCTGACCAGGCATGGGGGAGTCGGGTGATGGAGGCCATCTCTGTGTGGTGCTGCTAAGTCGCTTTAGTCGTGTCCGACTCTGTGCGACCCCATAGATGGCAGCCCACCAGGGTCCACCGTCCCTGGGATTCTCCAGGCAAGAACACTGGAGTGGATTGCCATTTCCTTCTCCAATGCATGAAAGTGAAAAGTGAAAATGAAGTCGCTCAGTTGTGTCCAACTCTTCACATGCCTGCAGCCTGCCAGGCTTCTCCGTCCATGGAATTTTCCAGGCAAGAGTACTGGAGTGGGTTGCCATTACCTTCTCCATCTCTGTGTGTTAGGGAAGTGGAAATGGTGCTGTTGGGAGGGCAGGCAGAGGAGGCCAGCCCAGCCCTGTGGTGATGGGAGCCAGAGGCGCTGGTTCACGGGGCAGTTTTCGTTATAAACAGGGAACAAATGCAGAACAGAGGACCACCGGTATGCTGTTGGCCCATTCCCACTTACACCCACTTTGTGCTGTTTTTTAACATTTATTGTACTTCTGACATACAAGCCCATATTCCCCTGTAGTCATATTTGCTTTATATGGTCAAGTCTTTCAGTCACATTTTTTAAAGAGTTTTGTGTGTTTACCCACATGGTCAGGCTTCCTGCAGATCTACCAGAGTTTCTCTCTGAGACCCTGAAGAGCTTCCTATAAAATGCCCACGGTGTGAGTTCACTGGCAGCAAATTCTCCTACCTTTTGGTGGCCTGAAAATACCTTTATTTCACCTGCATCAGCAGAAGGTATTTTTGGTTGGAATGGAACTCTGGGTCGGCAGGTGGCTTGGGTGTGACTTTGTTGCCTCAGCGTTTTGAAGATGCTGCTCCATCGTTCCCAGTGAGAGTTGACTGGGCACTGTCCCCTTCAAAGGAATGTGTCCTTTCTTGTCCTGTGTGTGTTTTATCTTAGTTTTAAATTTGATTCAGATGTGTGGTTTGTTGTTGTATTTTTTACTAAAGAATAGTTGATTTAGTGTTAGTTTCAGATGTACAGCAAAGTGATTCAGTTATATGTATGTGTGTGTGTGTGTGTGTGTGTGTGTGTATAAACATAAGTATTCTTTTTCAGATTCTTTTCTATTATAGTTTATTGAATATAGTTGAAGATACTGAATATAGTTGCCTCTGTTATACTGTAGGTCCTTGTTATCTGTTTCATATGTACCAGTGTGTATCTGTTAATCCTGAATTCCTATTTCTTCATAGTTTCCATCCCCATACAAACTATAGTTTGAGTCTATTTCTGTTTTGTAAATAAGTTCATCAGTGTCATATTTTAGATTCCATGTATATGTGGTATCTTACGGTATTTGTCTTTCTCTTACTTCGATTATTATGATAATCTCTAGGTCTACCCATATTGCTGCAGATGGCATTATTTCATTCCTTTTTATGGCTGAGTAGTATTCCACTGTATGTATGTACCATATCTTTATTTTTATAGCATCTTTATTTTCTTTTAACACCAAAAACTTTTTTGTATTCGGGTATAGCGCCAATTGTACCACATCTTATTTATCCCTTTCTCTCTCAGTGGACATTTAGGTTGCTTCCGTGTCTTGGCTATTGTGACTAGTGCTGCTATGATCATTGGGGTACATGTATTGTTTCAAATTGGAGTTTTATTTGGATGTTTGCCCAGCAGTGGAATTGCTAGATCTAATGGCAGCTCGTTTTCATTTTTTTAAATTAATTATGTATTGATTTTGGGCTGTGCATGCTTTCTCTAGTTGTGGGGGTGGGAGCTGCCCTCTGGTTGTGGTGTGGTGGCTTCTCTGGTTGTAGAGCATGGGCTCTAGAGCTTGGACTCGGTACTTGTGGTGCTTGGGCTTAGCTGCCCCTTGGCATGTGGGATCCTCCCAGACCAGGGGTCGAACCAGTGTCCCCTGCACTGGTGTGTAGATTCCCAACCACTAGACAGCCAGGGAAGTTCTTTTTTTAAGGAACTTCCATACTGTTCTCCACAGTGGCTGCACCAATGTGCATTCCCAGAAACAGTGTAGGAGGGTTCCCACACCCTTTCCACCATTTATTTGTAGACATTTTCATGATATTCTGCCTAGTATGAGATGGTACCTCATTGTAGTTTTGATTTGCGTTTCTCTAATACTTAGGATGTTGAGCATCTTTGCATGTGCCTGTTGGCCATCTGTATGTTGTCTTTGGAGAAATGTCTTAGGTCTTCTTTTTTTCTTGCCCGTTGATTGGGTTGTGTGTTTTTTATTGATCTGTATGACAAGTTTTCTATTTATCCTTCTGACCATTTGGTGAGCTTCTTAGATTTGTGGGTTGGTATTTTTCATCACTTTGGGGAAATTTCCTGTGATTATTTCTCCAGATATTTGTTTTGCTCATGTTTTCTATTTTCCCCCCCAGGAATCCAGTTGCCTGTATGTAGGACTTTCATGTGATCCCACAGGTCTCTCGCACTCTGCCTGTTTCCCCTGATTTTTCCCTCTGGGCTTCCATTTGGGTAATTTCAACCTGTCTTCAGAGACATCGATCTCCCTTCTGTTGTGTCTGCCTGTAAGCTGCCCACATCCTCTAAATCTTAAGTATTTTCTAGTCCCAGAACTTCCTTTTGTTTCTTTCTTTGTAGAGTTTCCATTTCTCTGTTGAAATCCTCCATCTTTTCAACCTCCTGCCCTGTTTTCCTCTTTATTCTTTAACAGATTCTTACAGTAATTTTTAAAATCTCTGACAACTGACTTCAACATCTGGGTCCCCAGTAGGTCTGCTCCTACCAGCTGTTGTTCCTTCTTCATTTCAGGTAACATTTTCCTCCTTCATGTGTATCAAAATTTTTACCACATCCCAAGCACTGTGAGAGGATTATCCGCCAGATGGATTTGCACCAGAGAGCAGCAGGGGGGCAGGTCCCTTATGGAGTTGAGCTGGCTGACTGGGCTGTATTTCCCCATGTTAGCCTCCATTCTAGTCCAGGTGTCCTGACGTTCACTTACGTCTTGACCTGTGACTCCTGCGTAATAGCAGGAAAAGAACATTTTTTTCACTCTGCCTCTTCACCCCCACGCACTCCCCACCCAGCACAAGGCAAGGTCCTGTAGGAGACAACCTGGGCGGCGCTTCTAGCCCCTCCGGGGTCTGGGCTGTCCCGCCAGCCCACGCAGCCCCAGCAGTGCCCAGTTCCCCCAAGGATATTGGGGGCCACTCACCTGGAAGGGGCTCTTTCCTCACTGGAATCTAGTCCCTCTCAATTTCTTAGCATCCATGTTTCATTGATATATTTTAAATTATATGTAATTATTATAATGTAGGGTATACAATGTGATGATCTAATATACAGACACATACAGTCAAGGTAATTACCACACCCATCACCTCACATGCTTACTTTTTTGTGTATGTGATGAGAGATCTACTTTCTGGGCCAATTTCAAGTGTAAAATACAGTATCATCAAGGGCAGTCACCATGCTGTATTTTAGATCCCTGGAACTTACTCATTTTATGACTGAAAGTTTGTGTCCTTTGACCAGCATCTCCCTTTTCCACAGTCCCAGCCCTTGGCAATCAGTGTTTTACACTCTGCCTCTGTGATTTCACCTTTAATATTATGTCCCACACATAAGCGAGATCAGACAGTAGTTAAATCTTTCTGTGTCTTATTTCACTCAATGTCATCCAAGTTCATCCAAGTTGCTGCAGATTGCAAGACTTCCTTCTTTTTAAGGCTGAATAATGTGTATTTGTGTATTTCTACTGTATGCAAATTTGGAATGATTTCTAACTAAATAATGTTGTGATTGTAATGTACCTGAAATATATATATCATATTTCCTTTGTTTCTGAGGTTGTTTCCATGTCTTGGCTGTTGTAAATAGTGCTGCAGTGAACATGGGGTGTGAGTGTCTCTTTAATACAACTGATTTTATTTCCTTTGGATAAATACCCAGAATTTGGATTGCTGGTTGGTGTTTAGTCACTTAAGTCATGTCCAACTCTTTGCAACCCCATGGACTGCAGCACGCCAATCTCCCGTCCTTCACTATCTCCCAGAGTTTGCTCAAATTCATGTCCATTGAGTCGGTTATGCCATCTAACCATCTCATCCTCTGTCACCCCTTCTCCTCTTGCCCTCAATCTTCCCCAGCATCAGGGTCTTTTCCAATGAGTCAGCTCTTTGTATCAGGTGGCCAAAGTATGTAATTCTGTTTCAAATTTTTGAGGAACCTCTATGCTGTTTTCCATTGTGGCTGTATGTATATATATGATTCCTGCAGTGAATGTGTTCTTTTTCTAGTTTTTTTATAACCAGCTAAAGCTGTGGTCTGCCACATCAGTCTATATGCTGTCCAGAAATTATGCCCCTTCTACTATCTACTGAATGTCTGCAGGGTCTGTCATGGTGACCCTTCCTCACCTTTGATGTTAGTCATGTGTTGTCTCTCTTTAAAAACAAATGAACAAATGAAAAGAAACATTTTGCTGGTTTTTGTCAAAGAACCAACTGATGGTTTGTATTTCATTCATTTTCTGCTTAATTTTTGGTCTCATTATTGTTATTTCTCCTGTTTTGAGTTGAACTTGCTGTTAACTCTCTAGTGTCTTAAGATGAAAGCTTAGACCGTGGATTTTAAACTTTTATTCTTGGGAGTTCCCAGTTGGTTCACTGGTCAGGACTCAGCACTTTCACTACCAGGGCCTGGTTTCAGTCCCTGGTCAGGGAACTGAGATGTTACAAGTAACACAGTACAACCAAACAACAACAATAATACAAATAAACTTTCTTTTCCAGTCTATGCATAAAGTATAAATGTCCCCCTCAATTCTGCCTTAGTGGGATCTTCAAATTGTGCTATGTTATAATCACAGTATCGTTCATTTCAAAATAGTTCGTTATTTCCGTATAGTTTCTATTTCAGCCTATGTTTATGTCAAGGAGTTGGTTAACAAACATCTGGGGATTTCTTGTTTTTATCCTGTGATTGATTCCAGTGTGATTCCACTTTAGCCAGAGACCATGCTTTGCAGGAGATAAATTATTTGTGAAGTACAGTTGACTTACAGTGTTGTGTTAGTTTCAGATGTACAGCAAAGTGATTCAGGTACATTTATGTTCTTTTTCAGATTATCCTATTATAGGTTATTACAGATACTAGTTTCCTGTGTTTTAAGTAGGTAATCCCATACTCCCAGTTTATCCCTACCCCTCATCCTTACCCTTGGTAACTGTAAATTTGTTCTCTACATCTGTGAGTCTGTTTCTATTTCGTAAATATGTTCATTTGTATTATTTTTTAGATTTCACATATAAGTGAAATGATATTTGTCTTTCTCTTTCTTACTTCACTTAGTATGATAATCTCTAGGTCCATCCTTGTTGCTGCAAGTGACATTATTTCATTCTTCTTATGGCTGAGTGATACTCCATTGTATACATGTACCTCATTTTCTTTAACCATTCACCTGTTGATGGACATTTAGGTTGCTTCCACATCGTGGCTATTGTGAAGAGTGCTGCTGTGAACATAGGAGTGCATGGTTTTATCCAGATAGATGACCAGGAGTGGGATTGTCTATTTTTAGTTTTCTGAAGACTCTCCATACTGTTCTCCATAGTGGCTGCATCAGTTTACATTCCCACCAACAGTGTAGGAGGGTTCCCTCCTCTCCACACCCTCTCCAGCATTTATTGTTTGTAGACTTTTTGATGATGGCCATTCTGATCAGAGACGTGATACCTCATAGTTTTGATCTTCATTTCCCTAGTATTAATAACTAGTGATGTTGAGCATCTTTTCATGTGCTTTTTGCCATCTGTATGTCTTCTTTGGAGAAGAGTCTGTTTAAATCTTCTGCCCATTTTTTGATTGGACCTTTTGTTTTCTTTTATACTGAGTTGTATGAGCTGTTTGCATATTTTGGAAATTAATCCCTTATATGTCACATTGTTTGCAAATGTTTTCTCTCAACCCATAGGCTAGACAGCCTATTCATTTTGTTCAAGGTTTCTTTTGCTGTACTAAAGCTTTTAACCTGGAGAATCAAATGGCAACCCACTCCAGCATTCTTCCTGGAGAATCCCTGGAGAATTCCATGGATAGAAGAGCCTGGTGGGCTACAGACTTCAGTTCAGTTGCTCAGTCATGTCTGACTCTTTGCGACTCCATGACGGCAGCACGCCAGGCCTCCCTGTCCATCACCAACTCCCAGAGTTTACTCAAACTCACGTCCATTGAGTTGGTGATGCCATCCAACCATCTCATCCTCTGTCGGCCTGCCCCTTCTCCTCCTGCCTTCAATCTTTCCCACCATCAGGATCTTTTCAAGTGAGTCAGTACTGTGCATCAGGTGGCCAAACTGCTGGAGTTTCAGCTTCAGCATCAGTCCTTCCAATGAATATTCAGGACTGATTTCCTTTAGGATGGACTGGTTGGATCTCCTTGCAGTCCAAGGGACTCGCAAGAGTCTTCTCCAACACCACAGTTCAAAAGCATCAATTCTTTGGCGCTCAGCTTTCTTTATAGTCCAGCTCTCACATCCATACATGACCACTGGAGAAACCACAGCCTTGACTAGACAGACAGACTATGGTGTCGCAAAGAGGTGGACATGACAGAGTGACTAACTTTCTTTCTAAACCTTTTAAGTTTAGTTTCCATCTGTTTATTTTTGCTTTTGTTCCCATTACTCTAAGGGGGGAGTCAAAAGAGCTATTGCTGCAGTTTATGTTATACCTATGTTTTCCTCTAGGGATTTTATAGTGTCCAGTCTTACATTTAGGTCTTTAATCCATTTTGAGTTTATTCTGTATGATGTTAGAGAAAGTTCTAATTTTATTTTTTTAAATTTAGCTGTCAGGTCTTTGCATCACCACTTGGTGAAGAGACTGTCTTTTCTCCATTGTATATCCTTGCCTCACATACATATATACATATATGCATCCATGCTAAGTTGCTTCAGTCACACCTGACTCTTTGCAACCCTATGGACTGTATCCCGCCAGGCTCCTCTGTCCATAGGATTCTCCAGGCAAGAACAGTGGAGTGAGTTGCCATGACTTCCTCCAGTGGATCTTCCTGACCCAGGGACTGAACCCATGTCTCTCTAAGTCTCTTGCATTGGCAGGCAGGTTCTTTACCACTAGAGCCACCTGGGAAGCATAATGTATTTTATTTTTTAGTCTCACTGCATGGCATCCAGGATCTTAGTCCCCCAACCAGGGAATGAATCCATACTTTCTGCAGTGGAATTGCAGAGTCTTAACCACTGGACTGCCAAGGAAGTCTGTTTGCCTCATAGATTCACTGACAGTAAGTGCATGGGTTGCTCTCTGGTCTTTCTAGCCTGTTCTATTGCTCCATGTCTTTTTGTGTTAGTACTACACTGTTTTGATGACTGTATTCTGTAGTAGTGTGTGAAGTTATGAGTGTGTTCTGACTGCTACTGTTCATTTTTCTCAAGATTGTTTTGGCTATTCAGGATTGTGTTTCCATATGAATTTTAAAAAATTTTTTATTCTGGTTCTAAGAAAAACAAGATTGGTTCTTTGATAGAGATTGCACTGAATCTGTAGATTGCCTTGGGTAGTATGGACATTTTAACTATTGATTCTTCCAGTCCAAGAACATGCTATGTTTTTGCATATGTTTCTGTGTTCCTTTTCTTTCATCAGGATCTCATTGTTTTTGGCCTACAGGTCTTTGCTTCCTTAGGTAGGTTTATTCCTAGGTATTTTGTCTTTAGTGCAGTGGTAAATGGGATTGTTTCCTTAATTTCTGATATTTCATTGTTACACAAATGCAACAGCTTTCTGTATATTAATTTTGTATCCTGCAACTTTACCAAATTCATTGATGAGCTCTAGTAGTTTTCTGGTAATATTATGTATAGAGTCATATTATCTGCAAATAGTGACAGTTTTACTTAATCTTTTCCAGTATGGATCCCTTTAATTTCTTCTCTGATTGCTGTGGCTAGGACTTCCAAAACCTTGTTGAAAAGAGTGGGCAAGAGTGGGAATCCTTGTCTTGTTCCTGATCTTAGAGGAAATGCTCTCAGCTTCTCATGCCTGAGTATGGTATAAGCTCTGGACTTGTCATATATGGCCTTTATTATGTCGAGGAAAGTTGATAACTCCAGCTTCTAAAGTACATGTAGATCTGTTTCTGTTTTGTTTTCTCTCTTGCTTAGTAATCTGTGCATTGCTGTAGGACATTGTGATGATGCTGGTAGAAGCTCACACTGCTGTCCTCCTCCAGAGGGTAGGTCACATGTTTCTTTGGAAGGAGACGGTCATAGCAGCTCACTGTGACCCTGCATAGCTGCAGGCCCTGGGAGTGGGGCACAGCTGTCTCGGGGCCCCTTCTAATGAGCCCACCAGCTTGTTGCCCAGCCTTTACTCCTGGCATGCTCACACCCTGTGGGTGCCCCAGGCTGACACCATCTTCATCCTGTCCTGAGGAGCCTCCCTGAACTGTAGTGGCCCCAGGACAGGCTGCTCTGGGGGCTACAGTGGGAGGCCTGGTCCCCCGCCCCAAGGACCCCCTCACTTGGGGTCCGACCGCAGTGTGGCAGGTCTTAGGAGGTAACGTGGAGCCCAAGGGCTGGAGCTTGAGCTCAGAATCTCTGCAGCCAGCCCGGTCCTGGGTCCGGGTCATCCCCAAGAGTCCTGACTGGACAGGAGGGGCCAGGGTGGGTTATGGAAGCAGGAGGACACCCCCCTGGGCAAAGCCAGCAGGGCCACTCTGGGTTGCATCCCTGGGTCCAGGGAGCCGACAAGATTCCTGGCTCCGGGGGTGGGGTGGGAGGGCTCCTGACACTCTTGGCTGCTCCAGGAGGAGCCCAGGGCAAGCCTCCGTGTGATCTGGATGCACTGGTGAGAAATCTCTGGCTCCACTGCCAGGACCCCATCGCACCGGAAGCAGCACATGTCTCAGGGCTTATACGTTTCTTTCCTTTATTTAAAAAAAAAAAAATTGGGGTGTGGTGTGCAGACACACCTTCCATGGCTTCGGGGAGGACACAGGCTCCAGACGGAAGCATGGGGGTGGGGTGGGGGCTGCACCCTCCAGCACCTTGGGCAGAGTACTTGCTGGGGGCTTGGAGTGGGGCTACAGGGTGGGCAGGTGGGCCAGCGGGGACGTGGCCACCATGGCTGGCCCGCAACATCGCCCCTCCCAGGCAGACCTGGTCTGCCGCCTGCGTCCACAGCTGCAGGGGTGGGGAGGGGCATCCAGGGAGGCTGGACATGGATGGTCCTTTACTGGGCCCGGGAGCAGGGCCTGGGCTTGGCAGGAAGCCGGCCTGCAGGACCTTGAGAGGGCTTGAGCCCTCATCTTCGGGCAGGCTGGGGAGCCTGAGCCTCCCCAGTGAACAGAGCAGAGGCACACAAGCCCCCAATGCCAACTAGGGCCCCGCACATGCTCTCCTACCAGAGAAACGGGAATTCAGGATGCATTGCCATGTGCAGCTGAAACAAACAGGAGACAACACCCTACACCAACCCTGAGTGGGGCTGCAGGGGTGGTGGGCGGGCAGACCCTCTGCTCAGGGCGGGGTTAGGCCGGCCCTGCCCCCCAAGTCCTGAGGGATTGTCTCTGCCGCCCCGCCCACCCCTCCATCACCTTGGAATAGGCAGCCAGCTCACCGCACGCAGAGAGGAGCCCTCCTGGCCCTGTAGGGGGCAGCGGCGTGGGCGGTGGGCACAGCAGTGGGGCCAGGCGGCCTGCCTGTGCTGGGGGGGTGCCAGGCCAGTGGCCTAGGTGTAGAAGATGACTTCTGGAATCTGGCCGTCCTCCACTGATGTGCCATTGTTGTTCCCGGCTGCATAGCAGAAGGTGAAGCAAGTCTTGGCCCCCGTCGTGGGTGACTCGTGGGTCACCTTGCGCAGGCCCTTGGTACCATAGTGCGAGTCCGGGCCCTATGGGGAGGACCCAGCGGGTCAGCAAAGATGTAGTGGATGAGAACACAGCTCAGGGCCCACCCAGTGTGCGCAGCAGGCCTCCAAAGGAGGACACAGGGTTGTGCCCTCCCAGCCTCACATCCTTGGAAGTGGGCAGTAAACTGGGAGGCGAGGTCCTGGGTGGGGCTCAGAATCCCTGAGTCTGGGCTGGGGGTCAGGTTCAGGGTTGGAGTCCTGGGTAGGTTTCTGGGGTCAGGGGCCTGGGTGGGGTGGAGTCAGGCACACCTTGAGCGTGGCGCAGGCCGTGTAGTTGACGTTGGGCAGCACCTCCACCGGCTCCTTGAACATGACTCTGAAGGTGCTGGCAGAGCCATCACAGCTGAAGCCCGTGTCGTTCTGGCCCAGGACCGTGTTACTGTCTGTGTGGATGATCTAAGGGCCAGAGCCGGGCACAGCTCACCCCGGTGCCCCCAACCTGGTGCCCACCCACAGGACCCCACGGAGCCTGGACCCGAGGACTGAGCTAACGCAAAAGAAGGAGGCCAATGGTGGGGGTAGAGAGGCATGGTCCTGGGTCTCCCCTTGGCTAGGGGAGAGGGGTGGGATGTGAAGAAGGGGGGAGAGGAGGAAGGAGTGATCTGGAGGGGCAGGGCCCAGAGGTGGGGGCAGGACCTGGATGTTCACTTGGTAATCTGTGGGCCCATGGATAGAGCCGTAGAGCCCGAAGCCAACCACGAAGATGCGTTTGTTAACCGAGAACCTGAGGGGATCGGAGGGAAGAGATGCTGAATGACCTCGACCAACCAGGCCCCGCCCCTCCCCACGGGGAGGCCCCAACCAGGCCCCGCCCCCACGACTTGCCCCGCCCACCTAATGCGGTCGCTCGTGCCGCTGTAGCCCCAGCGGCTCTCCACCTGCTGGAAGCGGTTGATGCTGCATTCCTTCCCGCGGAGGCAGCAGCGCGGCCGATCGATGAAGTCCACGCGTGGCTTGGGGTTGACGGTGAAGTGCAGGAAGAGGCTGACCACCTCGCGGTCCACCAGGATCCCTGACTGCGCGGGCCCTGTGGGCACAGGAGCGAGTTGGGACGGATGGGGCAAACCGTGAGCGCACAGACACACCAGAAGGCAAGGCATAAGACCCAGCCTCTCTTCTCTGCATATTATCATGGGTCCAAGCAGCTCCCGGGGGGGGGGCGGGGGAGGGTGTTAGTGAGGGGGAAATGGCCCTTCCAAGAGCGTTTGGGGAGCAGTCCCAGGTTGACATGGGGCCCATGCTCCAATTTGCTGGCTAACTGGGCAAAATCCCTTTCAGCTCCTGGGCTCTTCTGACCTCCATAGGGACCACCTAGGGGAAAACCACGGGTCCACAGAGCTCATGCCCCCTGCCTGTCCATCCCAGGCACATACAGATGTGGGGGTGCTGGCCCCAAGACAGGCCTGGAGCTGGGGAAGATTCTGGAGGTGGGAGCCTAGATGCAGCAACCTGAGAGCTCAGAGGGGCTCCTGGTGGGGAAGACCAGGGTGCTGGGGTCTCCTAGGCCACAGGGGGCGGGAGGATTACACCCGCCCTTGCCCACCACCTGTGGCAGGACAAGGTGCCTGCAACAGGCCTAGATGGCACCGCCCTCCTTTACAGGAATTGCTCATTCACCAGCTTTGAGCTTGTTTCTGGGGCAGGTCAGCCATGGCCTAGCTCAGACCTGGTGGCCCCATGTGTGCAGACTGCAGCAACAGGGGAGAGATGTCTGTGGATCATGTAAGATACAAAACTGAACACAGACAAGAACCACTCTTTAAATCTCTGCACAGGAAACAGAAAGAAAAACACCTCTGACCTCAGTCCTGATGCCCTCAGCCAGGATAGTCTTTGGGGGACTTTTCCCCAACCTTCTCTCTACTTTCCTATATTTTCAAGGGGAATAGAAGAGGCAGGAAAAGTCTCCAAAACACAGTTGAGTGACAAAGAGCCAAAGCCCCACAGGGCCCGCCCATAGCAGAAGGACAAGGCCCAGGCCTGGCACACACCCCCAGGAGCTTGCATGTGGGGGGCAGGTGCTCCAGCCCAGGGGCCCTCATGGGAGAAGGGGCAAAGGGGCCAAGGAAGGGTGCAAGGTGGTGCTTCCAGGAGACCTGAGACCCCGGGGGGCTTTGGCAACCAGGTGGGCTGAGGGACCAGGAGGAGAGCTATTTCAGAGTGACAAGCAGGGCTGGAGAGAGCGGGATCCTGCAAGGCTCACGTAGGCGTCTTAGGTTGGGACAGCTCAACACTACAGCTGAGGGCTCTCACCTGGAGGTCCCAGCTCCGCAGGGAACACTGGGCAATGTTTGTGACATCCGTGATCATCAAGATAGGGGTGGGACTTCCCTAGCAGCCCAGTGGTTAAGAACCCTCCGTGCAATGCAGGGGACTCTGGTTCAATCCCTGGTCAGGGAACTAAGTTCCCACATGCCACACACCAAGCCTGAGTGCCACAACTAGAAAACCTATGTGCTGCAACTACTGAAGCCTGCACACTAGAGCCTATGCACCACAACTAGAGTCCATGCACTGAAATGCAAGATCCTGTGTGCCACAACTAAGACATAACGCAGCCAAATAAATAATTAAAATAAAAAAAAAAAAAAAACAAGCGGGGCTCTTGGCATCGAGGGAGTGGGGCTAGAGAGGTTGCTCCACACCCCACAGCACCCAGGACGGCCCCATCACTGGTGCTGCCAGGGCCTGGTATGAGGAAGTGCTAAGTATTTGATGGATAAGTGAGCCCCAGAGTACCGGAGACAGCCTCTGAGGCTGTACCCAAGTTCTGCTGTGCCACCAGGGACTGCCAGATAAAACAGGGGTCACCTGGTCAAGTCAAATTCAGATCATAGAGAGCTGACCCATAGAAGAAGTATCTCCCGGCCGCTACATGGCAGACACACTGAAAAACTATGTTTGCTATCATTGTTAAATCTGGTGACCCTGAACCAGGGTGGGAACAGGAGCAGCATGGACCTGGGAGAGACAGGATGCAGTGCACCTGCTATGGGCTGGAGCTCCATCCAGAACCTCCCAGACCAGTGTGGCTCCAGGACCAATGCTGGCATCAGCCACAAAAGTGACCCAAAGGGGAGGCTGACCCCGCCTGGGCCAGAGTCCCAACCCGAGCCCTGCAGCAAGGCCCCAGACACCTCTCAGCCCTTCACAGGCTCATGGAGGACCCGGACACCACAGCCCATCCCCCAGATGTGAGCCCCCGTTGGGGGTCTGCAACACTCAACACACACATGTGTGGACAGCTGACATGTGGGAAGACTCAGGAGGGTCGGCCTCTGGGGGTCATTCCAACATCAGGCTCTTGAGCCCAGTCCAGGTTCTCACACTGGCACAGCTGGCACCTGACCCACTGTGGCCAGGCTGAGGGTCACGTGACTCACACTTGGGGTCACGCTCCTCCTTGGTGCCCCTGTTACCTGCAGCAAACTCCTCAATGGTCATCAGTGGGAAGCGGATGAGGGCCAGTGCCTTGCCCAGAACCTTCCGCTTGTTCTCGGGCGTCACCTGCAGCTGCTGCCGCTGACATTCAGCCTCAGACCAACGGACGACGGCTGTGAACAGGCGCACCTCACGGATGCCCAGCGTGTCCCGCTCCAGCACCGCCACCAGTGTGTCTGCAGGGAGGGGCTGTCAGTGGGCGCGGCCCCCACCTCAGGGATGACGTCTGATGGACCCCGGGCGGCAACCAGTCTGCCTCACCTAGGTCAATGTCTGTGAAGCCCTCAGCTGTGATGGCGTCAGCCGTGTTCTTGTCAATGTTCTCCAGACATAGGCTGGCAAGCTGTGGTTCATCAAAAAGTCTTGCCTGGAGAGTGGGAGGGCAGTAAGAGAAGAGCATGTCAACACCCAGCCACATGAACCCTGGCTCCACACTGGGCATGGATTTCAAGTCCTGGGAGCCGAGCAGCGGCCCAGAGATGATCATCTTCCAGGGTCCCAGACTCACAGTAACCACTGCTTGGGGGCGGGGGGAGGGCAGGCTTGCACCTCAAAAGTCAGGGTACTAAGAGGTTCAGGCTGGAGGTGGGCCCAGTCCTCCCCAGGTCAGGCAGGAGCCTTGGGGAGAGGGCCGAGGAGGACCCGCAGGACATGGCAGAGCTGTGCTCCTAATATGAGAACTCACGCATAGGGTGGGGCCCAAGGACAGAGAAAATTCTGATTCCTTTCTGCCCGGGAAGCTGTGGGGCAGCTCGAACCCACAACCCTGTGCATTGTGCTCTGCCTGGGGCTCGACTAGGAGGCCAGGATGCCCCACGTGGCTGCAGCTCTCAGGAAATGGTTGGGAGCAGTCCCCACATGATAGCCCAGGCTCTAGCACTGGAGAGCAACTCAGCAGATGCACCGGGGCCCAGATACCATGGCAGCGAGGGGTTATAGAGCCACAACTACACTTGGGTGCTGCCCTATCCCAGCCAGCCTCTCAGTGGTCCAGCCCTGCCACAGTCAGTGGGACCAGACCGCCTCAAACGTGCCCCTCTAAAAAACCTAGTAACGGAATACCTTTCTCCCCACACCTGAGCCCCGCACAAGGGCACCAAAACGTCGACAGAAGCACATGAGTAACCAGGGAAACTCACCCGCAGGGTGCCGGGTACAGTGATGGAAGGAATTTATCCCTCCACAAGATTTAGCAGACACCTAAAACTCAGAAATGCGCCAACCTGACCTCTCCTGCCCGGGCGTCGTCGTCCTCACCCACCTATATCGCTGCCCAGACTCAGCACCTGTGCCCCAGCGGGTCCCACGCCTTTCCCTCCCCCACATCCTCACCCCCTGCATCCCAGCCCCGCACCTGCGTCAGCAGCATGAATGCGTTGTCAGCCCGCAGGTTCTTTTTCAGGAATTCCACACAGTGGGCCTCAAGAGCGGGCACCGCGTACTTCTTGGCGGTGTACAGCGTGGTCATGACCGTCTCGGGCCCGATCTGAACTTCGTCTGAGTAGAGAAACCTGGGGGCGGAGGGGGGTGTGAGGACAGCCTCCCTGCCCTCACCCTCCAGACCGGCCCAAGGAACCATCCAAACCAGCACCAGTTGCCCTCTGACATGTGGACTTGACCCCTCAAAGGCAGTTACCAGGGAAAAGGAGCAGAGCTGAACTACCCGCACGTTACCCACGGAATGTGTCTACACAGCAGGCAGTCTCTGTCCAAATCCTCTGTGGGCAGCATGGGATTTGCCCCGGGGCCATAACCCTCTGGACCACCCTCTGGCCCAGCCACAGCCAGCTCAAGCTCAACCACTGATGGGACCAGAAGTGCCAGCTGGAATTGCAGAAATGGTGGCCGTGGTGACCACCCACCCTCAGGCCAACTCTTTGTGTGGGTCAGAAGTGGGGTTGATTACAAAACCACGGGGAGAGAGTGAGAAAGCAGCCCTTGGCCCGTCTGGTGGGAGCACCTCAGGGCGGCCCTGGGCGTGCAGGAGAAATGATGTGTTCACAGCAGCACAATGCACAGGAAACCACCTGAGCGTCCATCCACGGGCACAGAGCAGAAGTAGAAGAGAGCAAGGGTGGAAGCCCAACCGCACCAGGAACAGCCTGAAGAGCAAGTTCCTGGAAGGTGCCCCCTCTCCTGGCACTCGGCACCCCCAAAACACACTGGAAGCCTACACAGCAGCAGCAGGGATCTAGCGGGGTCAGGGACAGAATGACCATCAATGTCAGCAGTGCTGAGGGGGACCTTGTAATGGAACAGACCAGGACATGTGGGAGAAGATGGGTGAGCCCCTTACATACCAATGGAGGTAATGTCC
This sequence comes from Okapia johnstoni, assembly GCA_024291935.2. Classification (NCBI taxonomy): domain Eukaryota; kingdom Metazoa; phylum Chordata; class Mammalia; order Artiodactyla; family Giraffidae; genus Okapia; species Okapia johnstoni. The sequence goes on from CM044316.1 coordinate 37,090,756, forward strand.
ACCCTCTCAGGGGAACAGCCATGGTCATCAAAACCCAGAGACAGAAAGAGAAACAAAAAATATACAGAGAGAGACAGACACATGGAGATGAGACAGAACAGCCTTTCACCCCGTGTCTCACCAAGCTTAGACTAAAGGGAGGGTTTGGCTAACTGCAATCTTTCACTTTTTGTCTTTTTTTAAAAATAGACATTATTTTTTTAATTTTTAAAAATTATAGTAATATGTACATAAAATTTACCATTTTGACCATCAGTAGCATTAGGTACATTCATATCATTGTGCATTCATTGCCACTATCCATCTCCAAAACTTTCTCAACTTCCCAAACTGAAATTCTCTCCCCACTTAACACCGACTCTCCGTCCCCTACCCCAGCCCCTGGCCCTACCATCCACTTTCTGTCTCTGGATCTGACTCCTCTAGGACCTCCTGTTAGTGGAATCAGACAGTACTTGTCCTTTTGCATCTGGCTTATTTCACTGAACATCATGTCCTCAAGGTCCATCCATGTCGGAGCAAGTGTCAGAATCCTTTTGAAGGCTGAGTAATACTTCAGCATGTGGATGGATCACACCTTATTCATCCCTCATCTGTTCACGGAAAGCTGGGGTGTTTCCACCTTCTGGCTGTTGTGAATCACGCTGCTGTGAACGTGGCTGTGCAAATCTCTCTTCAAGTCCCTGCATTCCCTTCTTTTGGATCTGTACTCAAAGTAGGATTGTCTGAGCATACGGTGACTCTATGTTTAGATTCTGAGGATCCTCCAGACTGTTTCCACAGTGGCTGCCCCATTTCACATTCCCCCAAAAGTGCATCAGGGCCCCCATTTCTCCATGTCCTCAAGACAACTTGTTTGTTTAATATTGACGATAGCCATCCTGGTGGGTGTGAAGTGACAGCTGTGATTTTACCACCTGGTTTGTAAATAAGTTTTTCTTGGCACACAGCCCTGCCTACAGTTTACAGATTCTTCCAGGCTGCTTCTGCAGGACCAGCAGGCAGCAGTGGAGGCAGCACCCCCTGCCCTCTCTCGCAGGCAGCCTGTGGCCCCTGGTCTGAAAAGTTGCCTAAAGACAAAGAAGTGAGATTACTCCACCAAGTGTTGTTTGTGATCAGCCTGCAGAATTCAACATGGTTAGATGGAGCTAACAGGAACCGATTTACATCCGAGAGTAACTGTGGATACCAGAAGGGAGAAGATGACACGGTTGGGGCAGGGGGCTGGGAGCACACAACACAGATGGGACCAGATATGAATGGGACCGGCCAGTCAAGGCCTTGTCCGTGGTGCTGAGATGGGGGACAGGTTCACTCCATTTTCTTCCACTTTTTCTTTTCTCTTTTTCTCCCTCCCTCTCTCTTTCTGTGAATCAATGCCATTTTTATAATCAGAAGGGAAAAGAACTTCCCTGGCCATCCAGAGGTTAGGATTCTGCATTTCCACTGCCAAGGGCCCAGGTTTGATCCCTGGTCAGGGAACTACTAAGGTCCCTCATGTCCCGAGGCCAACAAAAACAAAAAAGGCAAAAAAGTAAACTCCATGTTTGAAAAGCTGTTTGACCACATAGGATAACCTTCAAGCTACACATCTGGTCCACAAAGCTCGTCGGCCTCCTTGGTGATGCTGCCTCCACGGCTTCCTGCAGTCTGTGTCTAGCACCCCCACCCCGAATCACTAGATTTGTTTTGAAGTCCTTGAGAAAAAAAATTGAAACTCGGAAAGAAAAAATATAGGTCGAATTAAAAATTCTTACATTAGGCTATTTCTTTAAAAACTCTTTGAGTACAAGGAATGAAAACTGGGAGATTCACCAACATGCAGGTAAACCTGCAATCACAATGCTCAGTGAGAGAAGCAGACACAGGACACACAGGGTGTGATTCCACTGATGGGAAATGTCCAGAACAGGCCGATCCACAGAGAGAGTGGGTTCCTGGTTGTCAAGGGCTGGGGAGGGTGCGGTTCTGGGGATGGACTGTTCTAGAATTAAGAGGTGGTGGCTGCACGCTCTGTGGAAATACTAAATGCCACTAATAGTACAATGTACGCTTTCAAGGGTGAGTTGAACAGTATGTGAAATACATTTTGACAAAAAAACCGCAAAATATGAAAATGGGGGGATGTCCAGAGCCCACCCCTCACTGAGGAGTTGAGTTCTAGAAATCTCGGGAGTTGCTTCTGGGGCTCTGGAGGCAACGTCCCCAGGGCTCTATTTATTAACCATCCGGTGTGTCTGTCCCACCCCCGGGTGGGAAGGACCTGGAAGGTCTTACTTGAGTAGTGCCAGGAAGGCGGCCGGCTCCACATCGGGCAGCTCAATCTCGGTGGACGTGGTAGCCATTCCCCCATTGAACATGGCGTCGAAGACAGCACTGCCCACAGCCAGCACAAACCTAGCGAGTCAGAGAAGACCTGGTTACCCTCTGCGAGGCCCACCAGTCCCCAACTGCCCGAGCCTAGGGTCTCCTGGGGCCCTGGGATGTGGATGGCGAGCATCTCTGCAGCAGTAATGCCCTACCCAGAGCATCCTGCCCTAGATGCTTCTGGAAGGAAGGCCCCGAGGACCGAGAAGTTAGCTCCTGTGGATCAACAGTGAAAGAGGGCACAGACACAAAATCATCTCCCTGGGGCTGCATGGATGACAGCTTTCTGCCAGTTCTACATGCCACAGGCAGCTCAGGCACCCCCCAACTCGTTCACTCCCCCCCATCATTCACTCACTCGGTCACTCACTGATTCATTCAACCACTCATTCCCTCATTCGCTCATTCATTCACTCACTCACTCCACTGCTCTACACACATCCCCCAGGGTCAGGCTGCCAGGGAAGGCCTGGAAGGAACATTAGAACCATGCTGAGTCTGTGGGGAAGGGTGTCAAGGCCAAGGGAGCATTAGGATGTGAGTGGCCTTGGGGGCCTCCGGGTTCCACCAGTTGTGTACTCACAGTCCCCAGGCCTGCCCCATGACAGCCTCCCCCAAAGAGGCCAGCCCCCTGCAAAGCCCTATTCTCTGGGTCTGCAAGCCACCATGCCTGCATCACACCTGCTCCCTGGGTCCTACCGTGAGCCATACAGGGCTCTGAGCACCCACCCCCATGCAAAACCTCTGGAGTCAGTAGTGACATCCCACTCCCTGGCCTCCCTATGCCCAGTGACCCTCCCCACAGCTCCCAGCGAACCCCACCCAGGCATCCCTCACTCCCTGAAAGGAGAAGCCCATCCACCCTCGCTCCTACCCACTCCTCCATCGTGGATGTGTGCTCCCAGCTCTGCCAGGCCTTGGTCTGGCCCCGAGTCCTGCCCAGGGCTTGACAGCACTCCAAGGGCCAGGCCAGAGATGGGGGCCAGGTGAGAAGCCAAATGTAGTGGATGAAAGGACTGTCCCCAAAGTCACATCCCCCTGGAATGTCAGGATGGGACCTCGTCTGGAAACAGGGTCTTTGCAGATGTCACTTCCTAAGCCCAGGCTACCCTCATCCAGGCTGGGCCCTGACACAATGGCTTATAATAAGACACCAAGGAGAGGCCACATGAGGAGGGAGGCAGAGACTGAGGTGAAGCATCCACAAGCCTAGGATGCCTGAGGCCCCAAAAGCTGGAAGACTCTCTGGAGGGAGCACAGCCCTGCCACACCCCATCGTGGACTTCTGGATTCCAAGAGAGGATAACTGATGTGGTTTGCCCCCCCATATGGCCACCCCAGGATTCTCATGCACTGTTCAGCTGCCAGCCCTGTCGTGTTCTCGGAGCCCCGCTCATTCACGCGGCAGCCGGGTCCCCAGCCCCACACACAATCCATATATGCAAGGCTTTCCTGTTCCTCCTTTCTTCTAGATTCAACAGAGCATCTTGATCTCCTATGGGGAAAACCTTCCCTGACGATTCATTGGCAGGACATAAGAGGCGGCCCAACCGGGCCTGGTGTGTCTATGTGGGGCCCCAGGACGGTGGGCTATACATGTCCTCAGTGTTCCCGGTGGACAAGGTGACAAACTTCAGGCCTGGCAGAGCAACTGGGCCCAGGGGAGTCTGATCATCTCCACCTGCAGCCCTGCCCACCAGGCCCCTCACTGGCCTCCTGCCAGGAGTCTCCTATCCCCACTTCTCCGTTCACCCTCAAAACCATGATGATGAACATGGCAAATCAAAACCACCATGAGGGGACTTCCCTGGCAGTCCAGTGGTTAAGAATCCACCCTCCAACACAGGGGACGCAGGTTTGATCCATCCCACATGGAGAAGCTCTATACAGTCAGCAAAAACAAGGCCAGGAGCTGACTATGGCTCAGATCCTGAACTCCTTATTGGAAAATTCAAACTTAAATTGAAGAAAATAGGGAAAACCATAGGCCATTCAGGTATAACCTAAATCAAATCTCTTACGATTATACAGTGGAAATGACAAACAGATTCAAGGGATTAGATCTGATAGAGTGTCTAAAGAACTATGGATGGAGGTTCATGACACTGTATAGGAGGTGGTGATCAAAACTATCCCCAAGAAGAAGAAATGCAAAAAGGCAAAACGGTTGCCTGAGGAGGCCTTACAAATAGCTGAGAAAAGAAGAGAAGTGAAAGGCAAAGGAGAAAAGGAAAGATATATCCATCTGAATGCAGAGTTCCAAAGAATAGCAAGGAGACAAGAAAGCCTTCCTCAGTCAGGGATCAGTGCAAAGAAATAGAGGAAAACAATAGAATGGGAAAGACCAGAGATCTCCTCAAGAAAATTAGAGATACCAAGGTAACACTTCATGCAAAGACGGGCACCAAAAAGGACAGAAACAGTATGGACCTAACAGAAGCAGAAGATATTAAGAAGAGGTGGCAAGAATACACAGAAGAACTATACAAAAAAGATCTTAATGATTCAGACAACCACGATGGTGTGATCACTCACCTAGAGCCAGACATCCTGGAGTGTGAAGTCAGTTGAGCCTTAGGAAGCATCACTACGAACAAAGCTAGTGGAGGTGATGGAATTTCAGCTGAGCTATTTCAAATCCTCAAAGATGATGCTGTGAAAGTGCTGCACTCAATAGGCCAGCAACTTTGGAAACCTCAGCAGTGGCCACAGGACTGGAAAAGGTCAGTTTTCATTCCAATCCCAAAGAAAGGCAATGCCAAAGAATGTTTAAACTACCACACAATTGCACTCATCTCACACACTAGCAAAGTAATGCTCAAAATTCTCCAAGTGAGGCTTCAACACTATGTGAACCAAGAACTTCTATACCTTCAAGCTGGGTTTAGAAAAGGCAGAGGAACCAGGAATCAAATTGCCAACATCCTTTGGATCATAGAAAAAGCAAGAGAATTACAGAAAAACATCTGCTTCATTGACTACACTAAAGGCTTTGACTGTGTGGATCACAACAAACTGTGGAAAATTCTTAGAGATGGGAATAGCAGACCACCATACCTGCCTCCTGAGCAATCTGTACGCAGTTCAAGAAGTAACACTTAGAACCGGACATGGAACCGACTGGTTCCAAATTGACAGGAGTATGTCAAGACTGTATATTGTCACTTTGCTTATTTAACTTATATGCAGAGTACGTCATGTGAAATGCCGGGCTAGATGAAGCACAAGCTGGAATCAAGATTGCCAGAAGAAATAGCAATAACCTCAGATATGCAGATGACACCACCCTTATGGCAGAAAGTGAAGAGGAACTAAAAAGAGCCTCTTGATGAAGGTGAAAGAGCATAGTGAAAAAGCTGGCTTAAAACTCAACATTCAAAAAACGAAGATCATGGCATCTGGTCCCATCACTTTATGGCAAATAGATGGGGAAACAATAGAAACAGTGATAGACTTTATTTTCTTGGGCTCCAAAATCACTGCAGCCATGAAATTAAAAGATGCTTGTTCCTTGGAAAAAAACCTATGATAAACCTAGACAGCATATTAAAAAGCAGAGACATTAGTTTGCCGAAAAAGGTCCATCTAGTCAAAGCTATGGTTTTTTACAGCAGTCATGTATAGATGTGAGAATTACACCATTAAGAAAGTTGAGCACTTAAGAATTGATGCTTTTGAGCTATGGTGGTGAAGGAGACTCTTGAGAGTCCCTTGGACAGCAAGGAGATCAAACCAGTCAATTCTAAAGGAAATCAGTCCTGAATATTCATTGGAAGGGCTGGTGCTGAAGCTGAAGCTCCAAAACTCTGGCCACCTGATGCGAAGAAAGGACTTATTTGAAAAGATCCTGATGCTGGGAAAGGTTGAAGGCAGGAGGAGAAGGGGACGACAAAGGATGAGATGGTTGGATGGCATCGATGACTCGATAGACATGAGTTTGAGCAAGCTCCGGGAGTTGGTGATGGACAGGGAAGCCTGGTGTGTAGAGCTCATGGGGTTGCAAAGAGTCAGACACAACTGAGCAACTGAACTGAACTGAACTGATACGGCAACTAAGGGCAACTAAGCCCAAGTGCCACAACTAGTGAGCCCATGCACCATAACTAGAATTCCACGCAACCCAAGGAAAGATCCCACATGAGGCAATGAAGATCCTGAGTGCTGCAACTAAGACCTGATGCAGCCAAAAAAAAAAAAACCCACCACGAGCCAGTATTCTTGCCTGGAAAATTCCATGGACAGAGGAGCCTGGTGCATTACAGACCACAGAGTCACAAAGAGTCGGACACAACTGAGCACGCACACACTTACAGTGGTAAGAGTTAAAAGCCTCTGCAAGATTAAAATTAATGAGAAAGTACGATGGAAATGCAGAATCAAAGCAAAAGCATCAATTAAAAAAAAACCCACCGTGAGACATGACCTTACCCCTTGGACCACCAGCTAGAATAAAAAACCTCGGCAATGATGAGAGCTGCTGAGGCTGTGGAGAAATCAGAGTCCTCACGCAGGGTGACGGGGCGGGGGCGTGAGGTGTGCCGCTGTGGAGGACAGGCCGGTGGTTCACCAGGGGGCGAAACACGGAGCTCCCATCTGACCCGGCAGTGCCGCTCCCAGAAGTGAACACACATGTCTGCACAAGACCTGTGCGTGAGTGTTCAGCGTGTCATGATCCACAGACTCCTGAAGATGGAAGCGACCCAATGTCCATCAACAGATGACAGATGAGCAATGAGCACATCATCCGTACAAAGTGGTCTGTCCATACACGGAGTGTTAGTTACCTTAAGAAGGAGATTTGGACTCATGTTACAACACGAACAGACGTTGAGAACATGACGCTGAGAGAAGCCAGACAAAGAAGAACACAGAGTTTGGTTCAACTCACAGGAGGTCCCTAAAGGGGTCAGATCCACAGAGACAGGGAGAAGATGGTGGGGCCAGGGGCTGGGGAAGGCGATGGGGGGGGTCAGTGTTTCATGGGGACAGAGTTTTGGTGGGGATGGTTGCAAACAACATGAATATGCTTAGTGCCACCAAGCTGTGCACTTAAAAATGGCTAAAAGGGTGAATTTTATGGTATGTGTATTTTACAACTTAAAAATTAAAAAGAAAGAATGCCATACTACCCTGAAGGGACAGGGAAGAAAGACCAGCTAAGCAGCTTTGGGAAACAGGTTACATGCCAAAAAAACTGCATACAAATACTGTGCTTCATGCAGAAAAAGTATTTTTCACAGGAGAGGGAAAGCAGCTCTGAAACTACACATATTGTGCCACTAAGCAGACACGTGCAGAATGAGAGCCAGGTTCTCAGAACTGGAGAAGAGAGTTACAGGTGAGGGGAAGGGAGGCTGGGATGAACTCTCCAAGGCTGAGCCAGGGTCAGAGGGACTCAAGTTGATCTCGTGGCTTTTAGGTGGGTGAATAGATGGATGGACAGACTAGATGGACGGATGGAGACAGAGACACAGAAATAGAGATTGCGTGTGTGTTGGTATATTTCCTCTCTCTGTCTGGTAAGAAGGTCTCTAAACAACAATACCCCAGCAGCAGTGAGCACACCCAGCACCTTTATCTTGGTTTCTAAATACCATTTTCCACTAAAATGAGAAATGGCTGATTCCTGGGCTAAGGGAGGGGAAGGACGAGATGAGCTTGGAATATCCTGTGGGGCCAAAAAGTAAAGACATTCTCCCAACACGACAGGCCAATGTTAAAAGGAACTGAGACAACTGTAGGGACTTCCAATGGCCAAATCTGGGACAATAATGCTCATACCGGACAATGACCCACAGGATAAAATAAACAGTGTGAGTCCATGATGAAATAAATATATAACGGAGGAGGTGTGTGAGCAAGGGAGAAGGGACAGCTTTTCCTTTCAGAATCACAGTTAACAAATGGAGGAGTTACGGAAATAGGAAATCACCACATGGCAGATGCCAGAGTAAACAACTCTTTCCAGCTAAAACCACCATCCACAGATACTCCACCAGCAGGCAAAGGAGGAGGGGAAAGGGCATGTCTATACAGAGCGCCCCTCAGGAGGGAAGGGTGATGACGAGGGGGCGGCAGGGACAGCCCCGTGGAGAAACCTGCCCCGTGGCCAAGGCTCACGTCACCAGAGATGGGACAGATGGACATCACAGGCTCGGAAGTTTTACATTAAACACATGAAGGGGGTGAAAGGAGAAAGAGGAAAGACATATCCTGCAGACAGAAAGCATCAGTGAGCTGGAGTGGTTGCCCTGATACCACACAAGACGGATGTGAAGACAGGGAATGTTACTGGAAAATGGACGTTTCCTACAAACAGAGGGTCAGTACACAGGAACAGGTAACAGCACCAACAAACACACAACTGAGTCCCAAACCACACAAAGAGAAACTAAGCATAAAGAGGCGGAAGAGACAATCCAACAGTTTCCACTGGAGGTTTCAACACCTCACTCTTCACAACTGACGGAACAGCCAGACTGAACACCGCCAACATACCTTTACAAAACCCTCAGCCCAGGGGTTTCCTCAGTGGTCCAGGGGTTAAGACTCCAACTTCCAGTGTAGGGGACTCAGCTTGGATCCCTGGTCAGGGAACTAGGATCCCACGGTCCATGGGGAAACTGAGCCCACGTGTTACAACTACAGAGCCTGCACGCCACAACTAGAGATTCCGCATGCTGCAACTAAGACCTGACACAGCCAAATAAAGATTTCTTAAACTCCCCAAAAAAACCCTCAGCCAGGTGATGGCAGAATGCACACTCTAGGAATATTCTCCAGGAAAGACCAGGTACAAGGTCAAACAAATATACTTACAGGCACTGAAAGAAGTCAAAGCTTGTTCTCCAAACAGAGGAATTAAATTATACACCAATAACAGAAAGACCTCTGAGAAATCCCCAAATATTTGAAAATGAAACAACACTTCTAAGTAACCCATGGGTCAGGGAAGAAACACAAGGGGAATTAGAAAAGATCTTGACTGGAACAAAAATGCACACAGCACATCAGAGTGTAAGGAATGCAGCTAAAACACTGCTTGGGGTAAACATTATGTTTGCATTAAATAAAGATCTACAATCAGCAACCTAAGCTTCTGGGAATTCCCTGGCGGTTCAGTGGTTAGGACTTAGCACTTTCACTGCCGGGGTCCAGGTTCTTTCCCTGGTCAGGGAACAAAGATCTCACAAGCCATACGCAGAGTGACCAAAAATTAATAAAAAATAAAATCAGCAAGGTAATTTTCCATCTCAAGAATCTAGAAAAGAAAGAGCAAATTAGGCCCAAAAAACAAAGACAGTAAAAGTGGGAGCAGGAATTAATGAAACTGGGAATGGGAAAATAGAGATAAATCAATGAAACCAAAAGGTCACTCTTAGAGGGGGAAAAAAAAATTTAAACCACTGCTAGAACTTTAGGTAGACTGATCAAGAAAAAAGACACAAGTTACCAAAATCAGGAATGAAAACGGAATATCACTAGGACCCTACCAGTGGTAAGAGAACTTTGAAACAACTTTATGTCAACAAACAAAGACAACTTAGAGGAAATGGATGACTTCCTGTAAAGACAAACTGCCAGCACTCACTGAAGACAGAGAAATCTAAGCAAATAAATAACAAGTGAACTAGTCACTAAAAATCTTCTGGGACTTCCTTAGTAGTACAGCGGATAAGAATCTGCCTGTCAGTGCAGGGGACACGGGTTCGATCTCTGATCTAGAAAGCTCCTACATGCCATGGAGCAACTAAAGACCACGCACTGCAACTACTGAGTCCACGTGCCTCGAGCCTGTGCTCTGCAGTGAGAAGCCACTGTAATGAGAGGCCCGCACACCGCAATGAACAGCCCCTGCTCGCCACAACTAGAGAAAGCCCTCATGCAGCAACGAAGACCCAGCACAACCAATAAAAAAAAAAAATATCTTCCCACAGGGAATTCCCTGGTGGTCCAGTGGTTAAGACTCTCAGCTTCCACTGTAGGGGGCACAGGTTCGATCACTGGCTAGGGAAGTAAGATCCCACAAGCCCCCCAGTGCAGCCAAAAAAAAAAAAAACTCCCCACAAAGAAAAGTCCATTCCCAGAAGAAATTAACACCAACCCTCTGCATATTCTTCTAGAAAGGAGAGGAGGAGGGAACATTTTCCAATTCACCTATGAGGCCAAAGACATTACCGAGTCCTCAGGCATCATGGGGGGTGGGGAATGGGGAAGCCACTTTGGAAACCAGTTTGGCGGTTTCTTAAAATGTCACATTAAGTATTACCTTGCGGTTCCAACATTTGACCCTTAGGTATTTACCCAAGAGACCAGTACTTCCATACGCAGACTTCTGCACAAATGCTGAATGTTCATAGCAGTATTATTTCTTATAATGAAAAGCTAGAAATAACCCGTTTAACTTGTATGCCCGTATAACCCATATGACTGGTGAATGGACACAGTGTGGTCCATCCATGCAATGGGTTTCAGCAGTAAGATGAATTACTTTGGCAATAAAAAGAAATGAGCTGTCGATACAAGGATGTGGATGGATCTCACAAACAGGACACTGAATGAAAGAAGCCAGACCAAACCCTACACATTCTGTCATTCTAATTATGAGATTTCTACAAATGGCAAAACTAGAGCCTGTGCTCCAAAAGAGAAGCCACTGCAATGAGAAGCCCACACACTGCAACTAGAGAGTAGCCCCCGCTCGTTGCAACTAGAGAAAAGCCCACACAGCAACGCAGACCCAGGGCAGCCAAAAATAAACAGATTAAAAAAAAAAAATTCAGTTTGGGAATTTCCTGGCAGTCCAGTGGTTAGGACTCTACGCTTTCACTGCTGGAGGTCGAAGGTTCAATCACTGGTCAGGGAACTAAGATGCTTCGAGCCAGAACAAGAGATTTGGTTCCTCAGTTGTGAGGGCCACATTTCAAGTGCTCAGTAGCCATGTGTGACTAGTGGCTAGGACTGGACAGATCTAGAACATTCTCATCATCACAGAAAAGTCTACTGGACAGTACCAGACCATGGAATCAGTGGAACAGCTATTAACACCAAAGAGGATTCAGAAAGAAATCATTTCAGTGGATAAAAATAAGTGTGCAAGACCCCACAGCTTCCCAGCAAGAACCAGCTAAGAAATATGTAATGGAGAAATTATTCACAACAGAGAAAAAATAAAAACTAAAAAAAAAAAACCCACCTAGCAATAAATGTGCAAGAGCTATGTGAAGGAACTATAAAACTGGGAATTCCCTGGTGGTCCAGTAGTTAGGACTCCATACTCTCACTGTCGAGGGGGCCTGGGTTCAATCCCTAGAGGGGAAACTAAACCCCACAATCCAGCTGTGTGGCCAAAAAAACAAAACAAAACATAAAACTACAAAATTTCCCTAAGGAAACACAAAAGCACCCTGCATAAATGGAGAGACAACATGTGCCCATACTTTGTATTCTAAACTATCAGCTTTGCCAACCTGGTATCTTTGCTAGGACAAGCCCCTCCAGTCATTTCTTTAGCATTTGACAAACTGATTCTAAAGATTATAGGGAACCACTGAGCCAGGGACTAGTCAAATACAGCCCTTGGACCCAATCCAGCCCACCAGTTGTTTGTGTAAATAGTTTTATTGGCACACAGCCATGCACATTCAGTTCTGTTTTGTTGTGTTCATACTGCTACAGCAGAATTAAGCAGTTGGGACACAGACCATGTGGCCTACTGAGGCTACTTACTGTCTGGCTCTTTACAAAAATTTGCTGGTACTGTACTAGAAGGTAAATTCTACAGGGAAAGATGTCTTTTGTTAGCACTGTTTCAGAGACTGCTGGATTGAGCGAGGGATGGACAGGAGGAAGGGATGGACAGATGGGTAATTGATCCTGGAAAAGCTAAATGTGTGAGACAAGCTGAAAAAGCCTTCACAAAAAGTCTTGAGCAAAACTGGGAAGAACAGCCACAGCAGTTGTCAAAATCCATCATAAAGCCACAGTCACCAAAAAACGTGCTATTTAGCTAAGCACACACAGAGACTGCTGTACTTTGGGGACATATCTCTGCTACTAAGTCTCCAGTGATATGTGAATAAAGGTATTTTAGATATTAACGTGGGGCCATCAAATTGTACAGTGCTACCCTGAAGATGCTCAGTGCTTCCTCAGAGGGAGCCCTGTGAGTACAGACACTGGACTGATGGATTTCCTGAGCACCTAGTGTGCCAGGCATTTTCCTGGTCTTGGCAGGAGGGAGAGCAGCAAGACGCTGCTCACAGCAAGCCAAGGACAGTCGTCACAGAGGAAGTTGGAAAAAGAGCTGTGAAAAAGTAGTACAGTGGAGAGGGGATGGGGGTGGGAGGCAGAGACTCTGAATGAGGCCTGAGCTTGTCCAGGTCAGAGCTAGCCCCTCTGCCATTACATATGCCAGGCCCTCCTGCGTCCCATGCACCAGGTCACCCTTCACCCAAAGTCCAGGCCATTCTGAGCCCCAGCCCGAGATCACTACAAGCCTGGATTCTGGGAAATGGTGGGTGCAGACCCCACAGCCTTTCTGGAAGTTAGCACGAGCCCTGCCCTCAGTCTGCTTTGTGAAGTAAGCTCAGGTCCGGTTCAGCAGTCACCAGCTCTGCACTAACGCCCTTCCTGCCCCGGGCCCTGTTTCTGGATCCCACGTGGCATTTACTTGTGTCCTCGGGCTCCTCCCAGGACTGTCCTGGGGACCCTCCGGTGTCATGGTCCTGAGGCACGCCCTTCTGGGTTTATCCGGTATTTTCTCTGGGTGGACTGGTTTCCTGCGGCTCCTCTAACAAATTACTACAAATTGGGTGACTTGAGAGAATCTCATGTTCTGGATGGAGAAGGCAATGGCACCCCACTCCAGTACTCTTGCCTGGGAAACCCCATGGATGGAGGAGCCTCGTAGGCTGCAGCCCATGGGGTCACGAAGAGTCGGACACGACTGAGCGACTTCACTTTCACTTTTCACTTTCATGCACTGAGAAGGAAATGGCAACCCACTCCAGTATTCTTGCCTGGAGAATCCCAGGGACGGAGGAGCCTGGTGGGCTGCCGTCTATGGGGTCGCACAGAGTCGGACACAACTGACGCGACTTAGCAGCAGCAGCATGTGCTGGAGGCTGCAGGTCCAAGATCAGGGCCACGCTCCCTGCAAGGCTCTGCCCTTCTCAGCTTCTGGGGGCCCCAGGCAGACTGTGGCTTGTGGCCACATCCCTCCAGTCTCTGCCCGGTCCCTCTTCTCCGTGTCTCTCACAAGGACACTTGTTGGATTTAGTGCCGTTCAGATTACCCAGGATGATCGCTTCTTGAAACTCTTAATCACATCTGCAAAGACCCTTTTCCCAATAAGGTCCCGTTCATGGGTTCTGGGCATTGGGAGTTGGACACAACTTGAGGGCCACCATCAACCCATGACACTGGGACTCAGGGCTGGGGGTGGAGCACACAGGGGGGCAGGAGTCTTTCCTGCTGGGGGTGCTGACACCGCCAGGACCATCAACTTGACCACCTGGCTAAGGGGGCATCTGCCGGGTTTCCCCAAGGTGGGGTTCCAATCTGCTCCTTACAAGCCAGTCCCTTAATGCAGCCCATCCGAGAGGGAGGCGGGGGTGAGGTCCAGCCTGGAGCTGGGCGCATGCTGTGAGGAATTCTCTCCACTCCTGTCTGTGCTCCAGCAGCAACACTCCAGAGTGTTTCCTGGAGCACCGGGTTACGTCCCCACCAGCCTGCGAGGCCAACCTGTATGGAGGGTGAGCCCGGGCACTGTGATAAGGACCCGGTTAGTCCCAGGATTGGTCACAGGGTCCACCCTCCCAGTGGCCCCAGGAAGGAAGTATCTAATGGTCGGTCCCAGGTCATAGGGGTGAAGGGAAACTGAGGCCCAGCAGAGCCCAGAGTCACTCATGTACCTGATCGCGGCAGGCAACATTTCACAATGCAAATGAAATAACAACCCAAAGGCTGAAAAGAAAAAGAACTACAACTTTCTATCAAGAGGGTCCACAGAGCAGGAGTATGAAACAAGAAAGGCATGACAGAGGCTGGGGGCTCCTGGGTCACAAGGGAACCAGCCCCCTAATGGAATTCGCAGGGGAGGGGAGAGGGTTAGGGCAGGGACAAGCCCCAGGAGGTCCTGGGGACCCCCTCACGGGCCGGGAACCTTCCTCAGACAGGAAACTAGTCCCAGTTGCACATAAATAACCAAGAAAGGACCAGAGAGGAGAATCTCGAAGACACAGGCCAAGTAAAAGCCACACCTCAGAATGGTGAGGACAACCCTCACAGCAGGTTGGGGACTCTCCAGGCAGAGTTGCAAGAACCCCCAGCCCCCTCCCCCAAAAGAACCCTCCCAGCATCCCCCAGCAAGCAGTGGGCAGGGTGGTCTCTGATACAGCCCTGCCCCACCCAGGAGTCTGGAGGCTGCACCCCTGAGACTGGCAAAGGTGTGGGCCTGCACCAAGGAAAACCCCATTCAAGAGGAGACCTGGGATGTACGGTGTCAGGCAACGGGGGTTATGAGGGTCTGGGGTTCACGAGGTGAGAGTCTAGCGGGGCTCTGGGGGGGGGGGGGGTCCCAGCGCTCGCTAGAAGGAGGGGGCACTCGGGGAGGAGGTCACTGGGGCCCGATGGAGGCGGCGGAAGGAGATGGGGTCTCTGGAGGTACTCTGGCAGGCCAGGCTGGGGTCTGCGGGGCCTGGAAAGCCTGGCAGAGGTTGAAGGGTCACAGAGATGCAGCGAGTTAAAGAGGTCAGCGGACCTGGGAGATTTCGGGCATGGGTGCAGGGTCAGGGACCATAGAGCCAGGAGACTCCGATGGGGGTGGAGGGGCAGGGGTCGCAGGAGCGGGCCATGGCTAATATCTGGACGTCCGAGCTGGACGGAGGCCTAGCACGTCACAGGGCCTTAAGGGTGCTGGAGCCCGGGGGCGGTGGGGGAGGGCAAGTCCCCAGGACAGCAGGGGTTCCAGGAATGGCGGGTGCTGGGTCCCCGGGGCTGGCCGTTTTCCTGAGGGTGGGGGGAGCGGGATCCCAGGAATGACTGAATCCTGGGGAGGGGGTGGGGGTAGGGGCCCGGTCCTGGGTATGACCGGTCCCGGGAAGCGGCGGCGTCTTGGGGGATGACGGAGTCCCGGGGGGCGGGCCTCGGTTCTAACCCGGTCCCGGGTCGGGCGGCGGTCCCGGACGGCGGCCCACCTGTGCGCCGGGATGCGCTGCGCGCCGAGCCCCTTGCCCACCAGGAAGTGCACGTCGCAGAGCACCTCGTTGTTGAAGAGGAAGGCGAAGCGCTCCTTCACCGTGGGCTTGGTGGCCTGCCAGTTGTAGACGGGCTCGCGGAGCAGCGCCGCCGCCCCCGGCTCCTCGGCCGCCCGCTCCCCGCCCGCCGCGGCCTGCGCGCCCGGCCCCGACACCGGCGGGGGCGGCCCGGGGACAGCGGGGGCCGGGGCGGCAGCGGCGGCCGCCGCGTTGCCGGGCGCCTGGGCGGCGTTGGCGCTGGGCCCGGGGCCGCCCCCCGCGCCCGGGCCGACCCCCGGCGGGCACGACGCGCGCCCGCCGCTCCCACCCGCCGCCATCTTGTCGGTGCGGCGCCCGCCGGGGCGGGGCGGGTGGGGGAGGGGCGGGAGGAGAGGGGAGGAGCGAGGGGATGGGGGGCGGAGGGGAGAGGCAAAGGGAGAGGGAGGGGGCGGGGCGGGGGCAAGCAGAGGCCGATGGAGACTTTGTATTTCAGACCCTGGTCCTAGACCCCAGAGCCCCGACCTCAGACATGCGACCCCCACGTGCTAGATCTCGTACTTCAGACTTGGGACCCCGACCCCAGACTCTAAATCCTGTACCTCAGACCCCCCAACCCCGGGTTCTAGATCTGTTACCTCAGACACTGGACCCCAGGGTCTAGATCTGTTACCTCAGATCCCCAACCCCGGGTTCTGGATCCTGTACCTCAGACCCCAGATCCCAGATCCTGGACCTCAGAACCCGGGTCCTAAACCCAGACTCCTTACTTCAGACTGTATGTCCCAGATCCAGAAATTGTGACCCCAGACCTCAAACCTCAAAACCCTGACCTCAGATTTGGAATCACCAGTCCAGATCCTAGATCCTCAACCTCAGGGGCCACAGACCTCAGACCGCAGTTCCCATAATCCTACTCCTACATCCTGGGCCTCAGAACCCAGGCTCTGGATCCCAACTCCAGACCTCAGATTCCAGACCCGGGATGCCAGAACTCAGACCCCAACTCCAGTCCCTAAACCCCAGATCCCAATCTCTGACCCATGACCCCCCAAACACAAATGCAGACCCGACTCCAGAGTCCAAACCCCATAGCTGGGATCCTGAACCTTAGCCGCAACCCCTAGCCCAACCCAAGGTGGTCAGCTGAGGGGACCCCACAGTGGGGGGAGCACTGAATGCAGGGGAGGGCTGTGCATCCCAGAATCAACAGAGATACAGGTCCCTCCTCTGAGCCAGGTCTCTGTTGCTCGGTGTCCACAGAGCTGCAACCCACAAACAGCTAACTGCACCCACAATTTCAGAGTGCCCTAATGCCTTGAAGAAGAGGCACAGGCAGCTAGAAGGCCATAAAACAGGGTCTCTTGAGCAACCTGGGGGTCACAACCTGGAGATGCAGCCTGAGGAATGTAACAGAAGGTATGACTTCAGGGGTGCAGGGGCAGCCTGGAGGCCTTCCTAAAGGAAGGGAGGCTGACCAGTGACTCAGGAGTCAGGAAGATGAATGGGGAGTGGGGGGTGGGTACCATCTTTAATATCCCAGAAAGCAGGGGCTGGGTAGAGAGAGAGTCATGAGGCTGTTTTCACCAGACCCTACCTGAACACGGGACTTCAGTAACACCCGTGACAATTTAGCATCTAAAAAGTGACTGGGAGACCCCCAGGGGTCTAGAGCCTGGTCTCCCCCATGGAAAAGGGACTTCTGCCTGTGGGTTGTGGCCCTTGGACACCCAAGAGAGCCATAGGCAAGAAATTCCGCCTCAGCATCCAGTCTCTGCCGGAATCCTGGCCAGTTCTTACCTCCAAAGCAGACTTTGAACCGTGGGTCTCCACAGGGGCCAGCTTCACGGGCAGCCCCTGCACTTGCTGTCACCATCTTGAAATTCATAATAATTTTTTAACAAAGGGCCCCAAGTTTGCACTGTAGTCCAGTCCCTCCTCCTCCTCCAAGGCTTCCTGAAACTGCCCAGCCCCCTCCAAGACAACCCGCACCCGCAGCCCTAACCACCTAACCTTCCTTACTCTTTTTAGAATATAGACTTCTCCCAACTTAAGCCAGGTGTCTGGTCGGCAATGATTAAAGCGCTCCAGGTCTTTCCCACAATTGAAAGTCAGTTCCCCTCACCTGAGGATAACCTCTACCCTTGGGGGCTGAGGACCCAGCTCTACAGATTTTACCAGTGGCTTTTCAGAGGATGCACTCCCAGCATTGGGCTCTAGATTTTTATAAAATCCCACCTTACCATCCTCTGCTCCTTGGGGTGAGAAATTTCCTGAAGGTCAAGTAAACAATGTTATAACCATAGACAAAGGCATCTTGAACCTGTAGATAAAATTTTTGCAAAGATTTATTTTTTTGTTCTAAACATAATATATAAATAAATAAATAAATAAAGGAGAGAACTTGGAAATGCCAGAAAATTTCACGAAAAGAACGTGTGCTTCATCTATTTTATTAAATCCCAAAGTAGCCAATATTAATGCTGTATCTACTATCTGTTCTATTGTTTGTTTTTTACAAAGAGTAGAATCTTTTTATGGGCTTCCCAGGTGGCTCAGTGGTAAGGAATCCAGCTACTAATGCAGGAGACCCAGAAGATGTGGGTTCAATTCCTGGTTCAACAAGATCCCCAGGAGTAGGAAATGGCAACCAACTCCAGTATTCTTGCCTGGAAAATTCCATGGACAGAGGAGGCTGATGGGCTACAGTCCATGCAGTCATGAAGAGTGGGACATAACTGAGCGACTGAGCACGCACATACAGAGAATCTTTAGATACAGCTGGATCATGAATATAGATCATGTGGTACGGAGATGTCAGCCTTTTTATGCAGGGATGCTAAAAATGGTTCATCAGAATAAAATCAGGCTGTGAATACTGAACTAGCAGCTTCATAAAGAACAAAAATCCTAATAAAATAAATATCTCTTTTTTTCAAAAAGAACAAAAATCTTGATTCTTTGAGGATAATTATGAATTCATGGCATTCAGGTTTGAGTAGTTGAATTGATCATTAACTCATCAGTATTGATGAGAGATACCATTAAGTGGGCTCCGGTGTGCCTTCAGCACCCCAGAACTTGGAGAAGCACCCCTTCTTTCTGGCAGTGAGATACCCCAGGCCCACAATGTACCTGCCCTGCCCTGAAACATAAAACCAGCTAGTCTCCAAAGAGCCCTTATTCCTCGGGGTGGGGAAAAGTCTGAAGGCTGCATTTGGATATTGAGCTGTTGTTTAATTGCTCAGTCGTGTCCGACTCTTCTGCGATCCCATGAACTGTAGCCCACCAGCCTCCTCTGTCCATGGAATTCTCCAGGCAAGAATACTGGAGTGGGTTACTATGCCCTTCTCCAGGGGATCTTCCCAACCCAGGGATCCAGCTCGCATCTTCTGCTTGGCAGTCAGTTTGTTTACCACTGAGCCAATATTGGGACTCTTCTCTATTTACATGTAAATCTGTGGTGGAAAACATTAGAGGGTACTTCAGTTGTCAGGTGGAAATAATAAATTTCAAAGATTGGGAGTTTGTGTTGCTATTTCTAATTTAGTTCTAACAAAACTGCATAATGGCTATCCTCAGCAACTTCAACCTCCCTGTGGACCAGAACCTGCTCACCACCCCTGGTGAGCTTTATTGGTACACAGCTACACACACTCATTTACAGGGTGCATACAGCTGCTATCTAGCTTCCAGGGCAGATTTGAGTAGTTGATACAGAGATATCATGCTCAGCAAAGCCAAAAAATATTTACTCTCTGGCCTTTTACAGAAAATATTTGCAGAATCCTGCTTTGTAAACACCTCACCTAAAGTATGATTTTACTCTTATCATTTGATGAACCATGTAAGTCTCTGAAGATCCTATTATAACTTATGTAATTTCTGCCTTGTTTTATCTGTCAACATAAAATATAAATCCAGGGAATGAAGGTAGATCAACAGTTTCTAAAATAACTGCTAATTGGAAGTTAAGACCTAAGATCACAGAAGCTATCTGATGAGTGTGAATGACTCGCCCACTGATTGGTTCAGGGACCAGGCACATACATGACCAGTTCTGGCCAAGGAGAAGAGAGGAAAAGCCTGCTGGGTGAGCCTGGAGACTATCTTAGCTTGCGGCTATTTGTTTTGTAAACTAATAAATGTGTTTGTGGAATTGAGCAAGCAGAGTCATGTTCTCTGTTACCCATGGCTACAGGTGGGTAACCGGTGCAATTGGCCCTGGTGGCCACCTCTGAACACCTCTTAGTAATGAGGGACACGGATGTGACTTTGTTCTTCCACCTATTTTAATAATCCCTGACACTCTGTGGTTATTCATGGTCATCCTATAATGCAGGGGACTGGTTCAAGGACCCCTGCACACACTAAAATGCGAGTATGCTCAAGTCCCTTATATAAAATGGCATAGTATTATAAGTTGTAGTATGGCCTATAACTTATACACAAATGGTGCATATATTATTTCTAGATTAGGTATAATACTTGATACAATATTTTGTTTTGTTTTGCTTCTTGGCTGCCCAGAGGCTTGAGGGATCCCAGTTCCCCAACCAGGGACTGAACCAGGGCCATGGCAAGCATGTTCTAGATCTCTTTTACAGATGTGTGCCTCTGTCAAAACTCAGCAAACATATGGTATTGCCTGGTGGTCCAGTGACTAAGACCCCATGCTCCCAGTGCGGGGCACTGGGGTTTGATCCTTGGCCACGGTACTAGATCCTGCATACTGCAATGAGAAAAATGAAGAGCCCTAGTGTTGCCCCTAAGACCTGGTGCAGCAAAATAAATAAATATTCTGAAAGAGAGAGAAAGAAACCGGACAGAAAATTCACAATAAAAAGGTTTTCACAAATGATGCTTCAAAAGATATCACTACGTTCAGTTCAGTTCAGTTCAGTTGCTCAGTCGTGTCCGACTCTTTGCGACCCCATGAACCGTAGCACGCCAGGCCTCCCTGTCCATCACTAACTCCCAGAGTTTACCCAAACTCATGTCTATCGAGTTGGTGATGCCATCCAGCCATCTCATCCTCTGTTGTCCCCTTCTCCTCCCACTCCCAATCCCTCCCAGCATCAGGGTCTTTTCCAATGAGTCAACTCTTCACATCAAGTGGCCAAAGTATTGGAGTTTCAGCTTCAACATCAGTCCTTCCAATGAACACCCAGGACCCATCTCCTTTAGGATGGACTGGTTGGATCTCCTTGCAGTCCAAGGGACTCTCAAGAGTCTTCTCCAGCTCCACAGTTCAAAAGCATCAATTCTTCGGCACTCAGCTTTCTTTATAGTCCAACTCTCACATCCATACATGACTACTGGAAAAACCATAGCCTTGACTAGATGGACCTTTGTTGGCAAAGTAATGTCTCTGCTTTTTAATAGGCTATCTAGGTTGGTCATAACTTTCCTTCCAAGGAATAAGTGTCTTCTAATTTCATGGCTGCAAGCACCATCTGCAGTGATTTTGGAGCCCCCCCAAATGAAGTCTGACACTGTTTCCACTGTTTCCCCATCCATTTCCCATGAAGTGATGGGACCGGATGCCATGATCTTAGTTTTCTGAATGTTGAGCTTTAAGCCAACTTTTTCACTTTCCTCTTTCGCTTTCATCAAGATGCTTTTTAGTTCCTCTTCACTTTCTGCCATAAAGGTGGTGTCATCTGCATATCTGAGATTATTGATATTTCTCCTGGCAATCTTGATTACAGCTTGTGCTTCTTCCAGCCCAGCGTTTCTCATGATGTACTCTGCATATAAGTTAAATAAGCAGGATGACAATATGCAGCCTTGATGTACTCCTTTTCCTATTTGGAACCAGTCTGTTGTTCCATGTCCAGTTCTAACTGTTGCTTCCTGACCTGCATACAGGTTTCTCAAGAGACAGGTCAGGTGGTCTGGTATTCTCATCTCTTTCAGAATTTTCCACTATGTTAGATCATAACAAATTTTGGTATAAAGCCATAGTCACATTTTATTTTACATGTTTTAAAATAGTAGTTTACCTACTGGTAGGGTTTTTATTAAAGGAAATGTAGAGAATTCAGAAAACTTTAGGCATTTCAACATGGATGCAACAACACAAGTATTTGTAGGAAGTGAAATAGGTGATGCTTGTCCCCAAGGTTGCATCTAGTAATAAACGCCCTGTTGCTAAAAGGATGAATCAAAACCTAAAATCCTGAGACATTTCTTTTAGCAACACATAAGGAAATATTCTGAAATGTGAGAAATAAGTATCAATTTTAATATATCTTATTCATTTTATTTTAAGCTGAAATGCTTTTATAAAAGCCTCTAGATTTGACCAGGTGGAGCCAGTGGTAAGAGACGGGCCTGCCAATGCAGGAGACAAGAGATGTGGGTTCAATCCCTGGGCCGGGAAGATTCCCTGGAGGAGAAAATGGCAATGCACTCCAGTATTCTTGTTTGGAGAATCCTAAGGACAGAGGAGCCTGGCAGGCTACAGTCCATGGGGTCGCAAAGAGTCGGACATGACTGAGTGACTAACATTTTCATGCAGCCTGTGGCATCTTAGTTCCCCAGATGGGGACCCACACTCCCTGCACTGGAAGCACAAGCCTTAACCTCTGGACCATCTGGTAAGTCCCAATGATGCTATTTCAAATCACCATTTTTAGGATCCATAGATGGTGAAGGTGGTTAAATTACTTTTGAGAAATAAAGTACAAGATCTTTAGTTTTTAAACATCTCACCCTTCCATGTCTGCCAGGGAAGAGACCAATACATCTACCCATAAAGGTGTTTATGTTTCAAGTAAACAACAAAAAATGTTTTAAATTTCACTGAACACAAACTTTCTTACCTTACACTGTACATTTGTAAAGTCACAGCTCTTTAGCCAGACCCTGAAGACACCTCGTGTACAACCACCTCAATGAAGTTTCAGAAAAGGCATGATTTCTAGAGTGCTAGAAATCAGGAAAACAGTTGTCTGGGGAGTGGAGGGAACTATTTAGGATGCTGGAATGTTCTAGGTCTTTTTAAAATATATATATTTATTTATTTGGTTGTGCCAGGTCTTAGTTGTGGCTCGCAGGATTTTCCATCTTTGTTGCAACACATGAACTCTTATTTGCAGGACGTGGGATCTAGTTCCCTGACCAGGGTTTGAACCCAGATCCCTTATGTTGGGAGTGTGGAGTCTTAGCCCCTGGAACACCAGCAAAGTCCCTGAAATATTCCAGGTCCTGATGGGGTGTAGGTGATATGGGTTCTCAAATTTGCCTAAAGTCCTCAAATCATACTTATGATCTGTGCAGGTCACTGTAAGTAAACTATACCTTGGTTAAGTTCCCTGCGCCCCAAGTTCCTGGGCTGAAATATGGAAAAGCTCATATTTCAGGCCGGAAACTTTGCAGGCTGCAAGGTGGAAAAAGTCCATTTGACATTATACTATTCCTTAAAATTATACTCCTTTCATGAGAATTTATTTACATATTCTCATCTAAGGCAAGGTTGTTAGAAACACAGAGAAAACTGCCATACGAAATCACATTTAATTTCCATCTCAAATAAGACACAAATGGACTTATCTATGAAACAGAAAGAGACTCACAAATCCAGAAACTAACGGATACCTATGGGGATTTGGTTGTGGGTGTTGCCAGACTGAAGAAGAAATTAAGAAATAAAATGTATGTATAATGTATACATATGTATCATGTATACATTATACATATGTATAATGTAAGAAAAATATGTATGTATACATTCCACTATGTATAATGTAAGAAAAATAATAGGATATATTATGCAGCAGAGAGAAATAGAGCCGTGATTTTGAAATCTCTTTAAATGGTATATATTCCATGAGCTCAGCTGGGAAAGAATCCACCTGCAATGCGGGAGACCTGGGATCAATCCCTGGGTTGGGAAGATCCCCTGGAGAAGGGAAAGGCTGCCCACTCCAATATTCTGGCCTGGAGAATTCCATGGACTGTATAGTCCATAGGGTCGCAAAGAGTCAGACATGACTGAGCGACTGTCACTTCACTTCATTTCATTCCACGTGAATACTGAATCACTCTGTTGTATCCCAAAGCAAATAGAGTAAGTGAATCAAGTGTACCTCAACTGAAAAAGAAAGAGTGGATAGATGGCTACAAACACAAGAAATAATAATCAAGAATGAAGGTTAGCAAAATAAAAATGGGAAAAGTTGGGGAATAGAAACTCCCATCAAGAAATTAATTTGGATGGGATTACTAAAAATCTCCATTGGTTCATCCGCTAGAAAGAACAGTACGGAGGATCTTTAGAAAATGAAACATGGACGTGCCTGAGGAAACAGCAGTCACGTGCCTGGGCATGCAGTCAAGGAAAAGAAACATTTTCGAAGACAAGGGCACCCATGCCATCCCTGCCCGACCGGTTTCCAAAGGAAACCTTTGCAGGAAACTGCTGCCACCTAAGTGTACAAGGACACAGAAATGCATAAAGAAAATGGGTTCTATATATACAATGGTATATGAATCAGCCATAAGGAAGAATGAAAAAATGCCACGTTCAGGCATAGGCAAGAAGGTAGAGATGATCATAGCAAGTGAAGTAAGAGAGACAGGGAGCAACAAATAGAGTAGGATGTCACTTCTAGGTGGAATCTAAAAATGGATACATAGGAGCTTTTCGAGTCAAGATAAAAAGTTCAAAGAATTAGAAAAAACTCATCTCACTTACTGTTAGCAGAGAAGAAAGGTGTTGGGCACATAGAAATAAGTGACTTGGCTAATACGTGCACATTATTATTTAGAAAATAAGCCGCAAGGACCTACTGGGTAACACTAGGAATGATACTCCACTTTTGGTCATAATCTGTATAGGAACAGTCCCTGAAATATAGCATATACACATCAATGTGGGAGTGAATCAAGTGACTATGAATTAAAAAAAAACCCACCCACTGCCTTGTAATTCACCGATATACTCAAGTTCAAATAACTGGATAAACACAATAAATATAGAAACATATGCTGACTCTATTTCCCTCATCCCATGGTCACCTTGGCTGGTATCATATCTCTAGAGACGGAGCAGGCTAGGGTCCCAAGGCTGGGTTGTTTTGGGCTCAGGGTCCTGGGAGGATGTGACAGGCAGTGTGACCCCACGATGTCCCTGGAGTGCCTCTTGCCCTCTGCAGAAGCCCTCAATCTCTAGGTACAGGTGAAGTAAATTAAGAGATTTGAATTAACATAGACACTCATATATATATCCAGTAGATGATCAAAAACAACCTACTGAGCAGCAGGTGGAAGTTTATTGAACACACTGTAATCACCTAGTTGGGAACAAGAACTTGAAAGAGAATAGGTAAATGTTCATCCATGAATCTATCAAGTTCCTCTACACCTGAAACACACATAAAACCAGAAATCACCTATGTTCCAATATAAAACCACACAGAAATGACAGGGGTATGGGAAATGCGTGGGGCTGAGTAATGCTGCTGCCTCGCGGCCATTTTCTATAACAACAGCTTGAAAAGCTGTGCTGATGGGCATTGAGTATTCTCAGGGTCAAAGGGTCTGTAGGGCAAAAACAGCTGATCTCAACAATAGGCCTAGGGGTGGTCATCAGAAAAGAATTTAAAACAGGGCCAAGTTACAGGAAGCTGCATCTCGAGGTAACATGAACTCACCCTTGAAAAGAAATCACATGAAAAGAGGTCAATTTCACTAAATATGAGAAATGCAAATCAAAACCACAGGAAGGAATCACCTCACAGGACTCAGACTGGCCATAGTCAGAAACTTGACAAACACTAACTGATGGAGAAGGCATGGAGAAAAGGGAATATTCCTCCCCTGATGCTGACAATATATGTTGATAAGAGGCACTATGAAGGATTGTGCGAGGCTTATTAAAAGAAAGAAAACAAGAATGAGGTTAGAACACTCTCTAACACCATACACGAAATGAACTCTAAATCGTAAATATTGAAAGGTCAGGAGGGATTCTATGAAAGTCTTAAGGAAAACATAGGCAGGACACATGAGGATATAAACTACAAGGTCTTTTTGGGTTCAGACGACTTCATTGCAAGGTCTTTGGGAATCCATCCCCTAGAGCAATGGGAAATAAACCCAAACCAGGAAAATGTGACATACTTAAATTTCAAAGCAGGTGTCCAAAAAAGAAAATCTTCAAGAATGAAGAAGGCAACCCAGAATGCAAAGAAATATTTGCAAACCAAGATACCCACAAGCAATTCATCTCCAAAACCAACAAAAAACTCACAATTTGGTGATATTCCAATAAAGTAGATTCCATAAAAATATTGCATCCCTATGCTGTATCACAACACAAAAATAGTTACGTTAATCAACTGTACTTCTTACAAAAAAATATGGATGTATAGCTACAAACACAAAAGAAAACAAGAAGAAAAAAGGAACAAAATGAAAATGGGAAATGTTATACAACAGAAAAAACAACTGAGAAATTACTTTGGATGAGATTATTAAAAATCATACAAACTAGAAGGACCATTTCAATCTTTGCTTCAGAAAGAACTAACTAGTCAAAGAGGCCAATGAATCTATCAGCAAGATAAATAAGGACAAGAAAGCCATGGGAAAGTCTCATTTTACCAAGCCCACACTCCGATAATGAGTACCATCCTAAGATACATAAAAATTTTGATGATGTTTTCAAAAACAATTCAAAATTGTTAAATCTGAAGATGTATTTCCCATATTTTTATCTGCACCCCAAGATTCTGGGCAGAACTCTGGAAACCCTGGGCCCCAAATTCCCTGGCTGAAATATGGAAAAGTTCTATTTCAGACTGGAAACACTGTATCCCAAGTTTCCGGGCCAAAATAGGGAGAAGTTCCCATTTCAGGCCAGAAACTCTGTGCCCCAAGTTCACGAGGGGTGACTTGGGTTCAATCGCTGATCAGAGAACTAAAATCCCACATGCCAAGGGGCAACTGACCTTCCAGGTCACAACTATCAAGCCGCAGAGTCACTAGAGTTTACACAGCGACTCAAAAGGTTTCGCCTAACACAGAAAAGATCCCGTGTGCCCCAACTCAGACCTGATGCGGCCAAATAAACACATAATAAATAAGTAAATAATTTAAAAAGGTGAAAAATTTCAGCTGTTTGTAAGAATAATACATTTGAAATCTGTGTGAGTTAATACATTTCTGAAAGAGCCGATTTCCTTGTACCACATGAGGGGGCTTTTAAAAGTTCCGAGAGAGTGGGAGTTACGGGAAACACACGGGGTAAGGGAAGGCCACTGTGGCCGGAGACACAGGGGTGGAGGTGGCCGGACCAGACCACAGAGACGAGCGGCTGAGGATAGAAGCTCAGTCGTGAGGATGCTACCATCATCACCGTCTGCTTTCTGACAGAATTTATAAGCTTAGGAAAGAGTTTTCTCACTCCCTCTCTCAATGGGGCAGGTTATCTGGGAGCTCGGTGTCTGGGGGATGTAGGCAGAATGTCATGGGCGCTGCCGGCACTGGAAGGCTTGGCCGGAGCTGAGGCATCCACCTCTGTGTGGTCCAGCCACACAGGTGAGGGCAGGAGGGAGGCCCCACTTCTGGGTCACCTGTGCCTTTCCAGAGCTGCTGTGTCTCTGTTCATGTGGCAGCCACTTCCCCTCACCCAACAAGGGCCCCAGGGGAGGCAGAGGAAGCGGCCGGTTCCATATCAGGAAAAGAGTATGTCAAGGCTGTATATTGTCACCCTGCTTATTTAACTAATATGCAGAATACATCAGCGAAATGCTGGGATGGAAGAAGCACAAGCTGGAATCAAGATTGCCGAGAGAAATATCAATAACCTCAGATATGCAGATGACACCACACTAATGGCAGAAATCGAAGAGGAACTAAAGAGCCTCTTGCTAAGGGTGAAACAGGGGAGTGAAAAAGCTGGATTAAAACTCAGCATTCAAAAAATAAAGATTATGACATCCAGTCCCATCACTTCATGGCAAATAGATGGGGAAGTAATGGAAACAGTGACAGACTTTATTTTCTTGGGCTCCAAAATCACTGCAGATGGTGACTGCAGCCATGAAATTAAAAGATGCTTGCTCCTTGGAAGAAAACCTATGACCAACCTATACAGCATATTAAAAAGCAGAGATATTACTTTGCTGACAAAGGTCTGTTAGTCAAAGCTATGGTTTTTCCAGTAGTCATATATGGATGTGAGAGTGGGACCATAAAGAGAGCTGGGTGCTGAAGAATTGATGCTTTTGAACTGTGGTGTTGGAGAAGACTCTTGAGAGTCCCTTGGACTTCAAGGAGATCCAACCAGTCCATCCTAAAGGAAATCAACCCTGAATATTCATTGGAAGGACTGATGCTGAAGCTGAAGCTCCAATATTTTGGCCACCTGATGTGAAGAGCCAACACTTTGGAAAAGACCCTGATGCTGGGAAAGATTGATGGCAGGAGGCGAAGAGGGCGACAGAGGATGAGATGGTTGGATTGCATCACCGACTCAGCGGACATGAACTTCAGCAAACTCCGGGAGATGATGAAGG
Source organism: Okapia johnstoni (assembly GCA_024291935.2). Classification (NCBI taxonomy): domain Eukaryota; kingdom Metazoa; phylum Chordata; class Mammalia; order Artiodactyla; family Giraffidae; genus Okapia; species Okapia johnstoni. The sequence continues at coordinate 37,118,885 of CM044316.1, forward strand.
ACAGGGAAGCGTGGTGCTCTGCAGTCCATGTGGTCGCAAACAGTCAGACACAACCGAGCGACTGAACAATAACAAACCTACGGAAAACTGTACGAGTCCATATTCATTGTGAGCTGCTCTTATGTCTAAATCAAAATGTTTCTACTGGGATAGCAATGCATTTTTACTTGTTCTTTTTTGGATGAAGAATAATGCCTGTCCACCACCTCCCAATGATAACGGCAAAAGTGAGCAACGAGCAGAGCAAAGAGAAAGAGGTAAAAAGGCAGGACTGGAAAGGGAAGAGAAGAGCCCATCGTCAGTTATTGGACCAGACCTTCTGCTCTGTGGGCTGTTGTCACCATCAGTCAACAGGAAGGAAGGGCAAGGGGACAGAATTCATTAAAGTAAGGAGCTCAGAATCTGCCTGCAATGCAGGAGATCCCAGTTCAATTCCTGGGTCAGGAAGACCCTCTGGAGAAGGGAACAGCTACCCACTTCAGTATTCTGCCCTGGAGAATTCCATGGACTGTATAATCCATGAGGTCGCAAAGAGTCAGACACGACTGAGAGACTTTCACTTTCAAGGAGGTCAGGAAGTCACAGAGATTCAGAGTCAGTGGGAAGCGAGAGCTTCCTGTCACAGCTCCTGAAACCCTTGGTCTCTGGTTGATAGAAGACTATGCTCAATGACCTGCATGTACATCAGTAACCCTTCCATGCTTATCAGGTGTATTATGCATCAGCAGCAGTGAACTCAAGCCTCGAAGTTTCTTGTGAGACAAATCACTTAGCAGACTCTTAGGACATCTGAGATGTCTTGTTTTTTTCATTCTCTTTTATCAAACTGCCTGAGCCTGATGGGCAAAAGTCCTGTGTAGTTTAGTTTCTCAGAGAAGAGTTCAAAGTAAATGGAAAGAATGTTTCAAATACCTCTGCTATTTTAATACAGAAATGCAAGATGGACCAAAGTGTGGGTTATTTCAAAATCATTCCTTTCAAAAATAAGGACCTAACTACTTCCAAATAATTTGGAACATGTTATTTCATAATCAGATTTCTAATGTTGGTGGTATTATTTTTGTTTTGTTAATGCAGATGAGGGGCTTCCCCAGTGGCTCAGATGGTAAATTAAAAAGAAACATAAGTTATGTCTCTAGAATTTAATCAAGGTACAACGGTGAGAAAGTAGAAAGAACAGCAAAATAGAAAATATATTCAGTTCACCTGCCACCATTGACAACACGTTGTGTATCAATGTTACTATAATATGGAAAAAAGGTTAATTTAAAAAAGAATACTCAGGAAAAATGCAAAAGCTTTTGGGTGTTCATTCAGGTACATTCCACGTTAATTTACAGCCTTTTATTCAATCAGTTCAATTCAGGCTCAGTCGTGTCCGACTCTGGGTGACCCCATGGACTGCATGCCAGGCCTCCCTGTCCATCGCCAACTCCCGGAGTTTTCTCAAACTCATGTCCATTGAGTCGGTGATGCCATCCAACCATCTCATCCTCTGCCGTCCCCTTCTCCTCCTGCCTTCAATCTTTTCCAGCATCAGGGTCTTTTCAAATGAGTCAAAACTCTTAAATGCTTTCATTTCCCAGGTAATCACAATTGGGTTTGAGAAAAGGCTGCCACCTTGTGGCCATTCCCTGCAATAGCAACCGTAAAAGTTCTGCTTGTGAGTCCTTGTTCATTCTCGCTCAGTTCAGTGTCCGACGTTTGTTACGATACAAATTATTCACGGCACATACAGCTCACTGTGGGGCTTCAGCGTAGTGGATCGCCAGGCTGGGCCGGGCTCTGGGGCAGGGAAAGCAGGTCCAGGGTCCAGAAGAAAGGCTTTCAGGGGAGGTGTTCAAGTACACTCCCCGAATAGGATTCAATTTAGAGAAGTTAACACTCAGGTTACCTCTTAGAGGATGCTGGGAGTTTTCCATGCAGTCAGGAAAGAACAACGTGTTCAGAGGTGATGAACAGAAGTAATCACAAATGACTCTGCATACATAAGACGAAGAAGTGTTTGGGTATAAGAGAAGGTGATTTACAAGGTTCAGGTTAGGAGCACTTCTGTATACCATTTCAGAGGCTTTGAATTTTGCACATAGGAACTGAGGAAACTCGGAAATTTCGAAACTTGGTGTTTGAAGGAAGACCCCCTGAAGACAGAAGGCTTCTCATGGGGCTGATCTAAATGGCCTCAATAAGGCCTAAATTTTTATTTTTTAATTTTAAAATTGATTTTTATGACTTTTCCAGCTTTATTGAGAAATAATTGACATACATCACTGTATAAGTTTAAGGCATACAGCATGACAGTTTTAATTGATATGTATTGAGAAATGATTACCACTGTAGGCTCAGCTAACATCCACCTTCTCATTCATCATTTTCTTATCTCACAAATTATGCTTTGAGTACTTCATAAGGCTTTAGAAGATTCATGTATCTCTAGCTGAGCTGTGTTCATTCTAATGCCTTTAAACATAACTGTAACTGTCTTATTATTTTTCTTTACTTTTATTTTATTGGAGTATATAGTTAGTTACTTTACATGGTTGTGTTAGTTTCTGCTGTACAACAAAATGAATCAGCCACCTGTATACACATATCCCCTCTTTTTTGGATTTCCTTCCCATTTAAGTCACCACAGAGCACTGAATAGAGTTTACTGTGCTACATAGCAGGTTCTCATCAGTTATCTATTTTATACATCACAGCGCTGTCCTGATGAAGGGGCTTGCATAACTCACTGAAGCTATGAGCCATGCCGTGCATGGCTACCCAAGACAGACAGGTCACAGTGAAGAGTTCTGACAAAATGTGGTCCACTGGAGAAGAAAATGGCAACCCACTCCAATATTCTTGTCTGGAAAACCCCATGAACGGTGTGAAAAGGCAGCAGTCCATGGGATAGCAAAGAGTTGGACACAACTTAGCAACTGAACAACAACAAAGTGAGTATAAGACCCAATTAAAAAAAATATTTCATATTACTTTAATAGAAGTACAATGGAAATATCTAGATTACTGGTAGTTACTGTTTCTTAAACTGTTTCATTGACGTACTGAAGTGTAATTGTCATATGCCTGGGAGCATGCTTTAGTCATGTCCTACTCTTTGTGATCCCATGGACTGTACCCTGCCAGGCTCCTCTGTCCATGGAATTCTCCAGGTGAGAATACTGGAGTGGGTTGCCATTTTCTCCTCCAGGGGATCTTCCCAATGCAGGGATCAAGCCTGCGTCTCCTGTGGCTCCAACACTGCAGGCGGATATTTTACCCACTGAGCCTGTAATTGGCGTATAAACAATAATGTGCTGCGCTGTGCTTAGTCGCTCAGTCATGTCTGACTCTTTGCGACCCCATGGACTGTAGCCTGCCAGGCTCCTCTGTCCATGGGATTCTCCAGGCAAGAATACTGGAGTGGGTTACCGTGCCCTCCTCTAGGGGATCTTCCCAACTCAGGGATCAAACTCAGGTCTCCCTCATTGCAGGCAGCCACCAAAGAAGCCCATAACAATGATAGATCGAAGGATGTAAACAGTAAAGCTCTATTTGATCAGCTGTGCTTGGTATGTCCCACAGAACAGAGTGACTCAGAGACAGAGGAGTGAAGGGTATTTCTAAATTCATGTTTAGGAAAACTGGGACTGATGGTACTATTAGCTCCACACACACTTCATCACTCACTCTCATCTCCATGACCTAAAGCAGATGGAATCTAAGATACCATGTTGCAGTAAAGTATATAAAAAATGGAACCATGGTGAATGTATTTCAAACAGCAAATGCTCAAGCACAAGACCAAATGTATCATAAAAGGAATGACAATGGCAATTAGATGAATCAAAAATACTGAGTCCAGGGACTTCCCTGGTGGTCCAGTGGCTAAGACTCCATTCTCCCAATGCAGAGAGTATGGGTTCAATCCCTGGTCAGGGAACTAGATCTCACATGCCACAACTAAAGAGTTCACATGCTGCAATGAAGATGAAACATTCCACATGCTGCAAATAAGACCTAGGGCAGCCAAACTAAAATAAGTTTTAAGAAAAACAAAAAAAAAATTGAGTGCACTTTTACTAAATAAGAATATTGAGTAATGTTATATGATTGCAAAGAAATGTTACAAGATGGTGAAATGTGCTGAAGGAAAATATTATTGTAACACAACATTTAAACACTTCAGATAAACAAGGAATATAACCATCATTTTATTGCAAGAAAACTATGCATGCTATGGCTGATAAAAGTGGCCCTTATTTTTCTCATGTAATTGACTCTTTTTGTCATGTTATTCTGACAACTAAAGAAGCCCACTGAGATGCTTCCTGGAGGTGTGCAGCAGGCTGAGTGTGTTCTCCCAGAGCCCGGTTATTTTTCCAAGTGAAAACAACTTGCTTGACTTATAAAAATTTGTTACAACACATTCCTAAAGTGTAGAGTAGGGAACTGTGACAATTCCCACAATTATAATACAATGTAATGGGATCTAAAATGGGAATTTTTGGTTCATGCTAAACGGCAAGAGAATAGTAGAGACTCAGCTCTGTCCTTACTATTATAAATTCATCAGCAGCAGAAATAATGGCTGTATTTCATTATCATTTTTAGTCTCACTGTTAGTGATCTTAAGCATAAAGTCAGTTAAGCACATATTAGACAATTTATAATTTCTTATGACTTATAAGAAAGGGTTACATTTGAATTATTCACCCAGGTGTGTCAAGAAAAAAAAAAAAGATTATACTTGTTTACTCATGACTAGTAATCTAATACAAAACAAAGGAAAACTTGTTCTCCTCAAGCGTTGAGGACGACAGAAACATTCCAGAGCCTACTGTGGTTCACTGTGAAAAACATTGTGTTTACATCAATAAAAACTAGAGTAATGTTTCTGATGACTGTTTCTCAGGAGTGAGTAGACTGGTAGTCATCACTGCTTTATTTCCAGTGAGACACACTTGGAGGAGATGAACCTGAGGTGCCTTCTCTGATGAAGGAGGAAGCGCACTGTTTGCTCAGATGACTGTGGGGCCGACCTCCACTCCCCGGCTTTGCTCTCACCTAAGGAGCAGTTCGGACTTCCCGGGTGGCTCAGTGGTAAAGGATCTGCCTGCCAACCAGGAGCCATGTGTCTGAGCCCTGTGTCAGGAAGATCCCCTGGAGAAGGGAATGGCAATCCACTCCAGTGTTCTTGCCTGGGCATTGCCATGGACAGACGAGCCTAATGGGCTACACAATGGGGCCGCAGAGTCGGACACAACTGAGCGACTAACACTTGCACTTTGAATGAGCAACCACAAGGCAAAGGGAGGCGTTGAATCGCGTCTGCCCGACCACCAGCGTTTACAGCCTCAGCGAGACCTGGGCTGTGAGGTCACCCAGCCCTGGGACCAAAGGCTTGAGACGAAGAGGAGCAACGAGTGCCTTGTGTCCTGTGTCGTATGCCCTCAGGTAAGTACGTCTGTCTCCTTTTTACAAAACGACATTCGGAGTTCCCAGCGCCCCGTCTCTGGATTAGCCTGCCCCGCCCCCAGCTCCCGCTCCTGCTCGGAAGCGCTCTCTCTCATTCGGGGACCAAGTGGAACATTCGAGTTCTCTACGCATCGCGGACATCTCCACCTCCCTAGGGGAAGGGGCTGCCCGAGTGCAGACCGCCCCTCTGCGACGACGAGCCCTCCATCACAACTGCGTGGAGTCAGGGGTGTGAAGCGCTTGTGAGCCTAAAACCAACACGCCAAGATCCTGGGGCACAGTGTCAAGTATCAAGACTAACAAGTGGGACTTCCTAGGTGGTCCACTGGGTAAGCATCCACCTGTCAGTGCAGGGGACACGGGTTCAATCCCTGGTCTGGGAAGATCCCAAATGCTGCGGGGCAACTAAGCCTGAGTGCTACAACTGTTGAATCCCGTGCACCGACAGCCCGCCACATGCTCCACAACAACAAAAAAGAAGCCACTGCAGTAAGAAGCCCTCACACTCACAGGAACTAGAGAGTAGCTCCCTGTCGCAGCAACTAGACAAAGCCTGAGGGCAGCAACGAAGACCCAGCACAGCCAAAAATAAAATCAAAATCAAAACAAAACAAAACAAAACAAAACCGACTAACAAGTGCTCCATGCTGTTAAGTCTTAAATAGCAAAACTACACCTGTGCTGAAAAGTATGAATAACACATTTATTGACTGCAGTGACATACTCTAAGAAGGGAGTTAAAAAAGAAACCATTTTAATGATCTTTGCTGAGTGTTTATCTGCTTTTTAAAAACAACTTTCTGTTAAACAAATATTTTCTAATGATCAGTAAAGCGTGCTAGTACTAACTTACATTCTTTATGACAGAAAGAATACATACACATGAAATCTTTGAAAGTGGGAAAGTGCCTTTTTTAGAGCACTATGGTTATAGAAGGATTTGTATACTAGAGAAAGTGTGTATCATCTCCTAAGATGGTTTCACATTCATGAGACAGTCAACATCACCTTCTCCAGCTGCCACTGGGCCCTTGGGCATTTCTAATGCTTTTCTTCATTTGACAATATGTTCAGTAGCTCAGTCGCGTCCGACTCTTTGTGACCCCATGGACTGTAGCCCGCCAGGCTCCTCTGTCCATGATATTCTCCAGGCAAGAATACTGTAGTGGATTGCCATGCTCTTCTCCAGGGGATCTTCTCGACCCAGGAATCAAACCTGTGTCTCTTGCATCTCTTGCGCTGCAAGTGGATTCTTTACCATTGCGCCACCTAAGAAGCCTTAATATTATACTGGAAACTTAAAAACAAATCTCCGGTGTGATAGAATTAGAGGCTAAATGTAAATCTAATGGCTGTTCACACTAAGTCGACAAATCCTCTCTTTACCACCCCCTCCAAAGACATTCTGTCACTTGGAGCAGGAGCCACAGTCATCGCAATAAATAACCTGCAAGCCTTGCGTTTCCTCGGTCCTGCTCTCTCTCACTGGCCCCAGACAGACAGGCTTCCTTGCTGCACCCCTGCTTCGGGGTCTTTGCAGGTTCTGTTCCCTCTCTTGAGAACACGCCTCCACAAGTGTCCGCTCATCTCTGGCACACACGGAGCTCCTGCACTCTCAGGCTGTGGTTCAAATATTACCTTCTTAGAGAGATACCCTTAGCCATCTTTACAAACATTGTATCATCACCAGAAATTCCCTAAATCGCTTCCCTGCCTGTTTTGTTCACAGCACTTAATGACATGTATCTCTTTAGTGTCCTTTGTTTATGGATGCATCAATCCCCTTCTTCTCTTTCTCCCTACTAGACCTTGAGCTCCATGAGCTTTTGATTGCTTATCCAGTGCTTGCAACCCTAGAGCCTACACAAGTGCCTTGTAGGCAATCAGGTTGTTTTTTTTTAATGGGGTATAGATGCTTTACAATGTTGTGTTCATTTCTACCATCCAGCAAAGTGAATCAGCTATACATATACATAAATCCCCTCATTTCTGGATTTCCTTTCCATTTAAATTACCACAGAGCACTGAGGAGAGTTCCCTGTGCTATACAGGGGTTTCTCATTAGTTATTTTCTACATAGTAGTGAGGGCTGAGGGTTAATTTCATATCAAGGCTAAATATCCTTTTTCCCCCTTATCATTCAATAATATCTGTTTCTGAAATCACATCTTAGAATGTGAGTTATCACCAGCACATCAATTTAGAGCAACCATGCTCATCCTAACCCTATTCTGCCTGAGGCCCTGCAATGTCTCCCACATTCTCCTGTAGTACTGAAATGGGGCAGCACAAAGCCTTACTAGTCAAATTCCACCATCCAATTCTGGTGACTCAGACCTGACATTACATTAAAAGTCACCATCAGTGCTATGGCTGGAATTGTTTCAAAGGCTGAATGCAGTCATCAGAGCCAATATTCAATCAATACATTATTTAAACAAAAAGTGGATACTCTGATCTCACAAATGTGTTTTTACTGATTCTTCTCTTTTTAAAATCTTTGTCCTTTTTATTTCAGTACTATAAAATGGACATTAAGCCATTTATTTAGAAGGCTGTTTTCTTTTTCATGTTTTTAAATTGTCATATGAAACAATATCATGCTTATTCATGCAAACCAAATGCCATAGTCAAAACAGTTTAACCTGGTGTTTATTTTAAAATAGTTTCTGCTCTGTTCTCCAGCTGATTTACCTGACTTTTCTTCTTACCCACTGACCTTTTGGACAAATTTAGTTGTGGCTCTGGATTTCCAGTGAAACTTTTTAGTGTAAATATACAAACCGAGAATTATTCAAACTATGGAGATGATATCATTCTAGTGTACACATAATGTACTTTTAGATATCTTCCACTTGGATTCAGCTTCAAGATGTCTGTCTAGATAAAAAGAAGGATCTTTAAACAAAGCAATCTGCATTTCATCTTGAAAGTGCACTGACTAATTTGTTTGAGCACAGACATTGGATTATCCAGGACTTATGTTTGCTTTCCTGAGCTAAAAAGTGTCTTCTAACTTTATTGCTTGATTCTTCTGTGACTCCCAATCTTCTTTTTATTATATTACCATTTTCTTGTTCTAAAACACTTGTTTATTTCTTTGTGGAGAACAGTGTTCAGATATTACAGTTTCAGATTTGTTCTAGGTGGTTTCTTTTGTTCACACAAGGCCAAATATTTTCTGAGAGTTTTCAAAGAGATTGGAGTTCATTGAAAAGCAGCATTTTCTGTGATAAAACTCAGCACATATTAAAGGTGTGATGAAAAAGTCACTAAGGGAAAAGTAAACTCAGGTCATGGGAAAAAATGAGAAACCGTTGCCAACTCACAAGTACACATGGAGAAAAAAACATACTTATTTGCTGTGCTTTCTTTTTCCTTAGGCTTTTCTGGTCTCAAAAAATATCAGAAATGTATGGGAATCCAAAGGTAGACGAAAAAAATATCAGAAATGTATGTGAATCCAAAGGTAGACAACAAGGAGTTGAACGGTTGATGTTTGGATGTACAAAAGTCAAGGATGATGTTAGTGGTTAAGATGAGTGTGTCCAAGAAAAGGATTTATTTCCCATGATTCTCTACTAATTAATGATTGAAACTGTCCACATTTGAAAATTGATTCTGGGACAGCGGTAAAGACATGCATTTCTGAAAGGCACTGCAACTTCAGGAAGGGAAGCTACATACCTAGATGCGCAGTTACAACTTTTCTCTCTTCTGAAACACTTTGTGCAAATACTTTGTAGTTTTAATACAACTTTAATCAATGTCAGATCACCACTGCAGGGACTTCTTGTGTTAAAAGTTAATTTAATTAGATATTTCTTCTCTGATACACAGTTTCAATGATGACTTTACCCTTGGTTCATCACATTAACTATTGTTTCATTAATAAAAAAAAATCAAAATTTGATTCAGTGTTACCTTGTTCAGCCAAAAATGCACAGTAATTGTAATAATTTTTTATTGAAAATGGACTTCCCTGGTGGCTCAGTGATAAGCTGCCTGCCAATGCAGGAGATGCAGGTTCAATCCATACCTTTTCCACCATGTTTCTTGTTTTTGAGCTTGCACTTGTCTCACATTTAAAGCAAAGTGTTACTTGCCGTTTTCCCTGTTTTACTTTATTTACCACAAGAAAACTCCTCTCGAAGTCTTCTATTCTAATTCTTCATCATATCTAGACCTAGTCTTCCTATACAGAGCCTTAGCTGCCATATTCAGAGGTAAGAACTAAATAAAAATTAGGGAAAAAAATATTTTTTCTCCCAATGCAAGGGACCAGGGTTCAATCCCTGGTCAGGGAACTAGATCCCACATGTCACAAACAAGACCAGGAGCAGAAAAATAAATACTTGAAAAATAAATAAAAGTTTCTGTTTCTTACGAGATTGTTTCAGAAACATTTCAGACCCATGATACTGAATTTTCATTCGTATGTAAAATGGGTTTTACAATAATCGATGCTATAGCTTCATAGAGCATGACATTGAGAATAATCCTCACCAAAGACCAGATAGGTCTTAAGTGATATGGCATTGCTGAATTTACCAGTCCAATACTGGTCTTCCGTTTTGTCTGTATTACAGTAGTAAAATGTACAAATAAAAGATACCACAGTAAAAATAAAATAAATAAGCACTGTGGTCAAGAAACCATGGTCAAAGTCCCTCCGCAGTTTCTCTGGACCGAGAGCTCCTCCAAGCGCCACCTGTGCCGCGTCCCCACTCCTCACCCTCGGGCCAGCTTTTCAGATGAATTCAGGAAGCCTCCTGCAGCCCCTCCTAACAGTCGTGAACAACAGCGCAAGTGAGGTGAGTGTGTGATGTGTTTACATTTTTAAACGTAAAATGACAAATGCCCATAAACAATCAAATAATGAGTGAATCTTCAAAACAAGACTTTGAAATGTGTAAAATTATGAGTGCTGTGCGACTGAAATTTGACAAAATATCCAAGACCGCTGACTATCACTGCACAACGTTGGTGTTCTGTTGAAGGGAAGGGATATTTATATAAATAATTGAAAAGAGTGATTTTGCTAAGATGAAGGTAATAAAAATTTACAAGATATGACTCAATTTTTTTTCCCATCTAAACATTACCTTACCTTCAATAGATCACCTTGATTTGTTCAATGAAGATTACATTACTTCAACACTATCTTTAAAATTAAAAGATAAATTAGAATGAAAAATATAAAGAAATCAGAATGACTTAAATTAAGCTGAATGTAAATGCTTTTGAAGAGGTAATTAAGTCTTATTTATTTTTTATAAAGATAAGACTAATGCTTATCTAGTTTAATATTGTTTACCTGCCAAAATAAATTATGGATGTTAACATTCCACTCATATTCCATCTAAAGCTACCAATTTGAGAATGGTGCTAATTAACATGGTAAAATGTTTGTAAAGTATTGTGGTCCTTTAAGATTGTATGAATTCTATGATAATTTGGGAGAAATTGATACTTTTATTCTTCTCACACTTTTCCATTGTGTTGGCATTTTCCATTACTTCTTTCAGAATGACTTGACTTTGTTTATACAGATCCTGTGCCTTTCTTGTGGACATTGTTTCTAAGCATTTTATTACTGCTCCATGTATTGTGGAAAGATTGTTTCCCAATTCCATTTCTAGGCATGCATGCCTTGCTATCCTATAGATAAACTATTTATTTTTGTGTTTATAGCTTTTGCCAACTTTAGGCTTTAGCAAAAAACCCACTGAGCAGACAAGGCTTACTTTGCTGGATTTGCTGAAATAAGAAAGGAAAACACCCTGGCAGAATCTTAACAGCCCAGACAGGAAGAGTGGAGTGATGGGTTTGTAGGGTCTGGCTGGGTGACAGATTCTAAGATGAGTCCTGTGAGGTCGGGAACTCCTTGGGACCCGGAAGCGTGTAAGACACAATAGCTTTATGCTCATGTGCATATGAGACCCAGTTCTGAGCCGAGTTTGCTCAACAGTCTTGATAATTCAGGTGTTTTTGCTGATTTACAGTTGATATTCTGGGCTAAGTATTTCCCAGAGCCAGACTTACCCTGTCTTTCATTTTTCTCAGCCTTCACATAGTGACAGGAATGTATCTTGGGGATGTATAGTTTCTAATCACAGGGAAAACCAAAACCATGTGGGTTTAAGCTCTCAGCCCCTCCTCCGTGGCTTCCATGTCACCCCAGGATGGATATTACAACACCACTGTCTGCAAACAGAAGCGATTTCCATCTTCACTGCTTTTTGGTGAGCTGTGGATATATGATAAGGCTCTGCTAGCAGTTTTTCAGAATTATTACTGTCAGCTTTTCTATTTCTTCTTGCTCAAAGATCACTTGTTGGACCACTTGAAGGGACAAAGTCCATTTCTCAGTATTTCGGATTTTGGTGATGACACATTTGAGCAAAGCGACATGGAATAATACTAAGAAAGAAATGTCTCAGGGTTTGTAGTTCTGTATTCAGCAGGAGCTAAGGGTGTCCAAGCTCTATTTCTGTGAAACATGGGCTACAAAGTTGCCAAGTGTCGTTATTGTTCAGGCAGACATCTTCATGTCTAGGTTTGATGGGAGTTTTATTTTTCCGGCCACTTGACCCCATTGTTTTGTCATTTACAAAGCAGTTATTGCTTGATTCCAGTTACACAGAAAATAACCTTTCTTATTGCAATGAACTTGCATCAGAGGAAGCTGGTTGTCATTCAAAGGAACACAAGTAAAAAACAATAATTATACTGAACATGCATCTTAATCAAAAGACACACAAGGAGTGACTCAAAGCATGAAAAGAAAAATTAAAGATGGGAAACATATACACATTGTAGATAAGAGGTCTGAGTATCTGTTAATAATCTAGATTCTCAAGTAAGCGAAGAAGAAAGCGAGGATGCAAGGACAGAACACAGGAGAGCAGCCTGAAAGAGGACAACCCGCCTCTGATGTTGGGAGCTTGCTTCCTGGGTCTTCTGGAGAAGTTGTCTCCTGGATGAGTCGTCATCTTGGTCAGTGTTCTGGGATTAGGTTTACGGCCCCTGAGAAACCGACTATAAACTTCTTGAGGGGCCTGGCTTGAGATCTCTGGACCCTTTAACTTAAAGACGTATGCTCACTCCTGCTAAAAGTTGGGGGGGGGCAAGTTTTGAGCAGAGAACAGGAGTAGCTCTGGTGACAACTGAAGGCGTTTTGAGAAGAAGCCATAGAAATTCAGACCATGAAGACCAAGGTACAGTCGCAACAGATCTTAACAAGACAGCCTTAATTTATGAGAGTATGAACAAAAAAAAGATATCTAGATTTTTTTTGCTTGAGAAAAGCTGAAAGTGAAAGTGTTAGTCGCTCAGTCATGTTTGACTCCTTGCAACCCCATGGACTATAGCCTGCCAGGCTCATCTGTCCATGGGATTCTCCAGGCAAGAATCCTGGTGTGAGTTGCCATTTGTAAAAATTTAATGAGCTGTAATTAATAATTTATGCACATTTCCACAATGTAAGCATGTTATGATTAAAGATGAATTTGTGTGATTGACCCTTACTGTCATATTGGAAAGTCCTGCCTACCTCCTGGGATACACAAATGTGAAATTTAAAACCTAACCTTAGAAGATATTTGAAGCAATATTAACTTCCCCTACTCAAAGAAAAAGAAACTTAAATTTATTTAAAAAGTGTATCAATCTGATTGCCAGAGTGTGTTAATAGCCAAGAGAAGAGTATTCTAAAAAGATTCTGGGGGCTTCTCTGGTGGCTCAGTGGTAAAGAATCCAGCTGCTAATGCAGGAGACATGAGTTTGATCCCTGTTCTGGGAAGATCCCACACGCTGCAGAGCAACTAAGCCTGTGCCACAACTATTGAGCCTGTGCTCTAGAGTCCAGGAGCTACAAGAGAAGCCACCACACACTAGAAAAAAACCCACACAGCAGTGAAGGCCCTGCAAAACCATAAACAAATAAATAAAAAAATTTTAAAAAGATTCTGTGCTGTACAGGTTCTCATTGGTTATCTATTTTATTCATAGTATCAATAGTGTATATATGTCAATCCCAATCATCCAAATCATCCAACCCCTCTGTCCCCCTTGGTGACCTAAATTAGGAGGAAATTGAAAAGAAGAGGGGATATAGTTATACATACAGCTGATTCACTTTGCTGTACAGTAGAAACGAACAGAATGCTGTAAGGCAATTATACTCCAATAATTTTTTTTTTTTTAAAAAGGAAAAAAGAGATTCTGGTCTCATGTACCATTTAAACCCTACCTTAAAAACAGATCTCTCTCTCTAAAAAGAATGAGTCAAGTGAAAGCAGAAGTGGCCTTGAACCTGCTAAAATATTTTAGATGGTTTGTACAGTCACATAAGACAACACTTGTGAGTTTCTATATTGCACAAAAAGAGCGTGTCAAGGATTCAGGGTGGTTCAGTATCTCAGGCAATGATTCGTTATGTAAACAAATATCTGATGAGGAGACATTCACATGGTTTCTAGGAACAGACTACTTATTCTTCAGAGTCTGTCATTTAGGAATTACCCTATTGGGAAGGCCTTGGTCAAGACAATGTCTGAACTGTCTTCCTATGTGGCCTTGAATATCTCATCTCCAAGACAACCAGTCACTCACACGCACTCGTCTGCCATGGAGTTCATCACATCCTGCTGACACAGTCACGTTCTCAAGCTTCCCTGAATTACTTGCACAGATGTCATCCCATCTTGTCCTTACCATGTGCGGTTTCTGAGTATAGAGAGGATGAAATCAAACTAACAAAACTGCATTTTCAAAGCTTTAAAAGTGATCATATAAATGTCATTGAAAACATGTCACTGGTGACACCTTGCTCCATTACACTGGATAAGAAGCAAAAGTGTGTCAGTCACTTCAATTGTGTCCGACTCTTTGCCACAGCATGGACTCTGGCCCCCCAGGCTCCTCTGTCCATGGAATTCTCCAGGCAAGAATACTGGAGTGGGTAGCCATTTCATTTTCCAAGGGATCTTCTCAACTCAAGGATTGATGATCAGTAAATCAAGTCAAAACCTAATGTGCACTTTTTATTGGCACTAAAGAATGTTACTTTTGCTTATAAGGTCCAAGGACTTCTTCATGACACTTTTACATTTGAGTATCATTTTCTCCCAATGCTCCAGGCCTTCACCACACCTGTCCTCAAGAGAAACCACTTTTCAGAGGCTAACCTACTCAGGTTTCCTCACTGCCTAGTTGCCCTGGGGCCAGGAACTACCCATCTCGTTCTGCTCCTGAATCCCACATGGGAGAACGAAACATCTGGAATGGAGACACACAGGTGGAAATTACCACAGGAGCCAGTCCTGGGGTAGGAAAGCCTTAACTGTAATTTATGAATTGCCAGAGCCTCAGTGGAGACAACCTGTGTTAAAAACTTCAGAAGGATCTAATGATGCGGAGGACACCCTCAAGATTGTGGGGTTTACCCTGAGGAGCTCAACCAGGTCCTCACATTAAATATCAGTGAGAAAACCCTTTATGCTCTAACAGAGAGAGAGAGCACTCTGTTCTTCTTAATAAGGCTGCACTTGGGGAGACCTAGGAACGAGAACCTAATCCACCTGGTTAGGATCATCAGAGACTAACTGAAGGAGCAGAGAGAAAGAAACAAATGAAATATATGAAACAATTTGTGGTTGTTCAGTCACTAAGTCGTATCCGACTCTTTGGAACCCTGTGGACCTCAGCATTCCAGGCTTCCTTGTCTTTCACCGTCTCCTGGAGTTTTTGCTCAGACTCATGTTCACTGAGTTGGTGATGCCATCCAACCATCTCATCCTCTGTCTGTCCCCTCCTCCTGCCCTCAATCTTTCCCAGCATCAGGGTCTTTTCTAATGAGCTGGCTCTTTGTATCACGTGACCAAAGTATTGGAGCTTCAGCATCAGTCCTTCCAATGAATATTTAGGGTTGATTTCCTTTAGGATTGACTGGTTTGACCTGTTTGCTGTCCAAGGGACTCTCAAGAGTCTTCTCCATCACCACAGTTCGAAAGCATCAATTCTTTGGTGCTCAGCCTTCTTTATGGTCCAATTCTCACATCTATACATGACTACTGCAAAAACCATAGCTTTGACTAGATGCACCCCTGTTGGCAAAATGATGTCTCTACTTTTTAATATGCTGTCTAGATTGGTCATAGTTTTTCTTCCAAGGAGCAAGTGTCTTTTAATTTCATGGCTGCAGCCACCATCTGCAGTGATTTTGGAGCCCAAGAAAATAAAGTCTCTCACTGTTTCCATTATTTCCCCATCTATTTGCCATGCAGTGATGGGACCAGATGCCATGATCTTCTTTTTTTGAATGTTGAATTTTAAGCCAGCTTTTTCACTCTTCTCTTTCACTCTCATCAAGAGTCCCTGTAGTTTTTCTTTGCTTTCTGCCATTAGAGTGGTATCATCTGAATATATGAGGTTGTTGATATTTCTCCTGGTAATCTTGATTCCAGCTTATGACTAATACAGCCCAGCATTTCACATGATGTTCTCTGCATAGAAGTTAAAGAAGCAAGGTGACAATACACAGCCTTGATGTACTCCTTTCCCAATTTTGAACCAGTTCATTGTTCCATGCCCGGTTCGAACTATTGTTTCTTGACCTGCATACAAGTCTCTCAGAGGCAGGTGAGATGGTCTGGTATTCTAATGTCTTTAAGAATTTTCCACAGTTTGTTGTTATCCACACAACCAAAGGCTTTAGTGTAGTGAATGAAACAGAAGTAGATGCTTTTCTAGAATTCTCTTGCTTTTTCTATGATCCAATAGATGTTGACAATTTGACCTCTGGTTCCTCTGCCTTTTCTAAATCCAGCTTGTACATCTGGAAGTTCTTCATTCATGTACTGCTGAAGGCCAGCTTGAAGGATTTTGAGGATTACCTTGCTAGCAAGTGAAATAAGCACAGTTGTGTGGTAGTTTGAACATTTTTTGGCATTGCCCTTCTTTGGGATTAGAATGAAAACTGACCTTTTCCATTCCTATGGCCACTGCTGAGTTTTCCAAACTTGCTGGCATACTGAATGCAGCACTTGAATGGCATCATTGTTTTTAGGGTTATGAAACAATACTGGCTGGAATTTTATGCTCAATCTACATAAGACCAAAGATAAACAAGAAATCCTGAGAGACACGGGTGGGGGCGGGGAGAGGGGACAAAAACAAAGCACTTTGTCTGGTGTTGAAATAACTTTCTAGGTCTAAGATTGAGCTGCTCCTGCCTAGGCTGCCATGGCAGCAAATTGAAACTTACATGACTTTTGTGTCTCTAGACATGTTCCTCTTGACCAGAAACACTGCATATCCAGTCAGTCAATCCCCAAAGGCCAAACCAGTTCTGGGATCTATACTATTACCTTGCTCCTTCTCATCCTAAATGAGATTGACTATTTTGCCCAACCAACAGAAATTTTCTGTTTGTCTCCATCTTGTTCTTCATTCTTTCTTAGAAAAGCTTCTTGCCTTCTCCCCCATTTTGCAGTTTTCCAAATGGAGACTGTTTGCTTCATGAAGGGTTAAAGTTTGTTTGTATTTCCTGAATTTTCTTTAATCATTCTCTAACACCCTAGAGAAACAAAGCTAAGGATTACATTTGATTTCTCAGAATCCATGATAACAAGAAGAGAGTACAGTATTTAGTGTTGAGAAAAAAATAACCAACTTAGAATTTTATATCCTGCAAAATTACCTATCAAAGATGAAGGAGAAATATAGACTTTCTCAGACACACAAAGACTTAGTGAATTTGTTGCCTTCGAAGAAATGGTACAAATAAGTTGTTGAGAGAAGGAAAATAATAAATTGTTTATACAGAAGGAAAAAATAGTTGTTTAGAGAGAAGGTCAGAAACTCAGGCCTACATAAAGTAAGAAAGAGCATTGAGGAAAGAATAAGTGAAGTCAAAATAAACTTATTTTTCATATTTCTCATGTATCTATCAGATAACATTTTGTTAAATAATACTACTAACAATGTATTCAATTATGTAAGCATATATTATATACTTATATATGCTTGTATATGGGCTTCCCAGCTGTAAAGAATCCACCTGCCAATGCAGGAGATTCAGGTTCATCTCTGGGTCAGGGAGGTCCCCTGGTGAAGGAAATGGCAATCTGCTCCAGTATCCTTGCCTGGGAAATCCCATGGACAGAGGAGCCTTGCAGGCTACAGTCCATGGGGTCACAAATACTTGGACATGACTTAGCGACTAAACACAACAAAAACATGCTTGTATATAAATTTTAAAAATGACAGCAAAGATTCAAGGGATTGAAGGAAGGGACTAGGATTATTTTGTTATTTTAAGGTATTTATACTACCTTTGAATTATGACATTATTTGAAAGTGGCCTTCAATTAGCTGTAAATGTATGATGTAAACTCTAGGGCAACCACTAAAAAAAGTAAAAACGAATATTTAAGTGATATGCTAATAAAAGGGAGAAAATGACATAATACAAAATGCTCAGGTAAAATCACAAAAGGCAGAAAAAAATGTCAAAACAATTAGATGGAAAAGGGCAACAAATAAACTACAGTAACAAATATGGTAGATACTAATCCAACTACGTTAATAATCACTTTGAAAGTCAGTGCTCTAAATGACCAATAATTGATTGTAAGCTGGATCAAAACAGCAGACTCAATCATACATTGTCTGTAGGAAACTAACGCTGAGTATAAAAACAAACGGATGAAGGAAAATACACATGTAAACAGTAGTCAAGAGAAAGCAGGAGTAGCCTGTTAATTTCACAGAGAACAAAATTCAAAGCAAAGAAAGGTATCAGGGATAAAGAGGGCATTAAATAGTGATAAAGGGATCGATTATCAGGAAGACATAACAATCCTTCATGTGAATGAATCTAATAATGGATAAACTGTGTGAAGGAGAAACTAATAGAATTGCAAAAGACATAGGTAAATCCACTATCTGAGCTGGAGATTTCAACACCTGCCTATTAGAAATGGATAGATCATCAGGCAGAAAATCAGGAAGGACACAGTTAAACTCAACAATAACGTGTAGGAACCTCCCTGGTGGTCCAGTGGTTAAGAAGCTGCCTTATAATGCGAAGGACACGAGTTCAAGCCCTGGTTCAGGGTTTGAACCAAATCCTTAGTTCAGGGACTAAGATCCCACATGCCATGGAGCAACTAAGGCTGTGTGCCACAACTACTGAAGCCATATGCTTTAGAGTCCCCACCCCCCAACCTCTGAGCCTGCACGTCACAACTAGTCTGTGAGCTGCAACAAAAGATTCCACATGATGCAATGAAGGTCCTGCATGCCACAACTAAGACCCCACACAGCCAAATAAATAAATATTTAAAAAATAACATTCATCAATTTGATACAATTCACATCTATGAATTATGGCGACAACAGAACACACATTATTCTCATGCTCACGTGGAAGATTCACAAAGATATACCATACCAAATTCTGGGTCACAGACACACTTTAACAAATGTAGAACAACAGAAATCATGTAATGAATTTCCCTGTTGGAACAGTGTATAAGAATCCACATGCCAATGCAGGAGACACAGGTTTGATCTCTGGTCCGGGAAGATTCCACATACCACAGAGCGACTAAGCCCATGCACCACAACTACTGAACCTGGGCTCTAGAGCCCGTGCTCCACAACAAAAGAGGCCACCTCAATGAGAGGCCCACACACCACAAATGGAGAGTAACCCGTTTGTTGCAACTAGAGAAAAGCCCACACAGCAATGAAGGCCCAGCACAGCCAAAAGTAAATTCCAAAAAATGAAAGGAAACTACCAACCAATATCTCTCATGAACATAAACATAAAAATCTACATGAAAATATTGGCAAATAGAACCCAACAATGTATAAAAATAGTTATACACCACAATCAAGGGTGGTTTATCCCAAGTATGCAAAGTTGGTGCAACATTTCTATTAACTTTAATTTTAAAATGAGTAATAATCCTGGTTGATCATATCTGGCTTTTAAATTTATCTTGTTAAGTAAAAAGATAGAAAAAGCAATAACTTAAAAGTACAGCCCAGGGATGTTCACTTTGGCTCCTGTTACGTTTGTGTTCCCCCCAGATTCACGCGTTAGATCTTGATGCCCAGGTGATGGTATTAGGAGGTGGGGCCCAGGGGAGACACTTCATCGTGAGAGTGGAGCCCTTGGGAATGGGGTCAGTGCTGTTACAGAAGGACCACGGAGTCCCTCCCCCTTTCTCCCTGTGAGGTCCACACGGACCCGACCCTGACCCTGACCCCAACCACACTTGGCCTTCAGCCTCCAGAATCATTTATTGTTTATAAGCCTCCATGAAAGTGAAAGTTAAGTCGCTCCGTCATGTCCACCTCTTTGCGACCCCATGGACTGTAGCCTACCAGGCTTCTCCATTCACGGAATTTTCCAGGCAAGAGTACTGGAGTGGGTTGCCATTTCCTTCTCCAGGGGATCTTCCCGACCCATGGATCGAACCTGGGTCTCCCACATTGCAGGCAAATGCTTTACCTTCTGAGCCAGCAGGGATGGCTGTGGTCTTTTGTTATAGCAGCCTAAAGGGACCAAGGCCCTCCCGTCACTCTACTCCTGTGAAAAAGGTTCTGTGTATGTGAGTTATGTGTGCTGTGTTCTATGCATGTGCTATGTATGTGTTCTCTGTGTGTGTTCTGTGTATATGTTGTATGTGTTCTGTGTGTGGTGCTGTGCAGAATAAGGCCACTGACTTTCACATTTTACAGAGATGAGCCCTAGTAGGTGATCAGACAAGCACGGTTTCCTCCTTCCAAGCTCTTTGCTCCAGTTCATCTCTCATTGTCATGAGGGTGATACTCTCTCTCACCCATTCAACAATTTTAATTGTTGCATGCTCGGAGACATGGTAGGGACTGAAGTTCTGATATTCCAAGTTGGGTTGTCCATGGTTGTGGTTGTGGTCCTCCTGCTGGAGGCCTGGGCTCTGGGGACCGTCTGATGTAGGCATGTTCTCCATGTTATCACGTCTACCAGCAGAGACCATCATAAAGGCATTGGTGATGAAGCTTGCTTTGTCCTTTCATGATGTCTGTTTTCCTTGGGGATCTTGAGCAAGTGTTTAAGTGTCCTGGGTTTGAGAAGCAGATTAAATTGCACACATTCATCCTCAGGAACTTCCACGTAAAAGCCAGTCTGATGGATCTGAGGGATTGTTTTCTTTCTACATGAAATTCTGTGGGCATGCACTCTAGTTCTCTAGATGAAACTTGCTTACCCATGCTCCTTGATGGTAGCATGACTACTAGCTTACTCAGAGACATGAGACTTAAGCAAAGGAACAGCATTGAACTTGGGTTTACAGGAAGTTCTAAAGCTCCATGTGCCCCAGGGAACAGAGTTACAACATACTGCTTGTTGCCTGAGGACTAAGAGTCTTCCACTCTTTTGGATATAGAATATCAAACACCCTTTTCATGCACGAACTATGAAAGACAAAATATGTGCAGCTTCTTTCTTACATCCTCAAATTATTGAAATTATCTGATAAAGGAAGACACTAATTTAAAAATACCATACCATACCTGGATCTAGTCAGCAATTTTCCAATTAAAAATCCCATGACAACTAGCTAATTTGCCTGTTTTGCCAGTTGGATAAATGTTTTAATCTATAGTTCTGTGCCCTGTCTTAGATTTACAGTGATACATATTAGCAAAGCAAATGTTAGTTATCTGCATGTGTATATAACTGCTGCTATCTATGTGAATCCCACATACATGACATTTTTAAAATGTATTAAATAGCCTCCCTCAGCATTAACACTGCTGGAGAAATCTAACTCCAAGGTTATCATCATTAAAATGCAATTAAACTCTCTCCCTGAGATTGACAAAAGAATTCAACAATGTTTGCATCAGAGCTTCTTCGGCTCCTTCTTTTTCATAATTTCACATTTAATACCATCTTTCAGTTTTGTCTAAAATAAATACTTTGCTAGAAATTCTCATTTGACGAGAATTAAGAACCTTTCAAAACATCATGCTACTTTCTGCCTCTCTGTTATTAATCATTTTTATGAGTAAAAGACACAAAAAGATCCCTGACTTGTGTCTTGCCTACAAGAAGGGCTGGACGATGGCCATTCTGACTGGTGTGAGGTGGTACTTCATTGTGATTTGCATTTCTAATAATTAGTGATGCTGAGCATCTTATTATGTGCCTGTTGTGCATCTACTAGTTGGGGGCAAACTTAACTGTGGTTTCAAACCGTGAGTTTTAAATCATTATAACTAGGCTCAAACATATCTTTACTAATCAAAATAGGAACCATTAGAATCAACACATTTTTGCCAATGAGAAATAAGTTTGTTTACTCCTGTACCAAAAAAAAATTCATGCTTCAGGATATGATGAACTCTTGAACAGCATTTTTTGCATCTTGCTGGTTGTGGAAATGTTTTCCCTGCAAAAAGTCGTCAAGGTGCTTGAAGAAGTAGTAGTTGATTGGCGAGAGGTCAGGTGGATACGCAGTTGAGGCAAAACGTCGTAGCCCAATTTGTTCAACTTTTGAAGTGTTAGCTGTGTGACATGCAGTGGGGCATTGTCATGGAGAAGAAATGGGCCCATTCTGTGGATCAGGGCTGGCTCCAAGCCTTTCAGTTTTCAGTGCATCTCATTGACTTGCTGAGCATACTTCTCAGATGTAATAGTTTTGCTGGGATTCAGAAAGACGTAGTGGATCAATTCGGGCAGCAGACCACCAAACATTCACCATGACATTTTTTTCTTGAACGTGTGGCTTTGGGAAGTGCTTTGGAGCTTCTACACAGTCCATCCACTGAGCTGCTCTTCAACAGTGCATATTTTGGAAAACAGTACATAATAAATAATTTCATTGAGATTTCTGCTATTATAAGCCCATCTGGGCAAAGTGTATGCTATATTACACACACATCAATATATGTTACTGTTGCATGACCTGAAGAGAGAAGATACATTTTGAAAAGCTCTCATTTGAGGTTTAGTAGAGAAGAAAGTAACCTTTTGCTAAGTAGCCTTTATAGAATAAGTAGAACACAGTAGCATTTATGAGCCCTAGCTTCCCCCAAGGAGAAACAGGAGTGAACAAAGCAAGTAAAGCATCCTTTCCGTTATCTCGGACCCCTAGACACATTAGCAGGAATGAGAACAATTTTCCTGCTGGTGCTGTTAGGTTGGGGGTAAATCCTTCTTCCTCTAGGAGGGACACTGCGTCTCAGAGGCGGCCGAGGCCGTACAAAATGAGAGCTGAAGCATTTCAGCATCAGAAGCAGAAAAGACAAACGCTCTGGGCAACCACGGTCCACAAAAGGGCTATGAGATGGGTTTCACTGTGTTCATTCCAACTTGGCCAATTCTTTCTGTATTTTCTTAGAGTTTCCATAGAGACAAGACAGTGTCACAAAATGATCCTCTTCTAAGCCACAGAGAAACAACACAGACAAGAGAACAAGGAAACAAAGAGAAGAGAGAATTTAATTTAAACTTATAATGACGGGAACTGGAAAAGAAATCCTTTTGCTGGTGTGATTACTTGGAAAGGCACTAATTTTGCTAAACAGACTTTTCTGATAGCACTCAGGAATGGCCTTGCACTTACTGTTCTACCGCAAGCCTTGAATAATGGAATTCTGTAGAATGAAAATTCTGGGGAGAGCTATCTAAATGCTATTTTATGGGGCAACATTGACTTTTTTCCACCAAATACTATCTTTTTTAAAAATTATCAAAGTTATACATATATGGGAGAAAATTCATAACTTACTGCAAAGCAAACAGAAAATTTTAAACATTTTCTGTGATTCCATTACCCAGAGAAAACAGTCACTAATGATATTTCCGATGAGTGTGTGTGTAGATATACACACAGTTCCTTGCTGTCTCTCCACAGCATTCCACTACATCAACTTCCTGCTTAGAAGCATGTGTACTGCTGCGTTTTTAAGAAACAGTTTTAAAGTATTATGCAAGCAAAGCTTTAAATACAAAACTGAAGTGATACGTTCATTACTTCTTTCTGAAGAATTCTAACTACTCGAATTGTTTGCATGTATGGCTTCCGTAAAATTTTCTTTGTGTAAAAATTACCTCATGGGTTCCCTTGGTGGTCCAGTGGTGAAGAGACTGACTGCCAGTGCAGGGGACACAGGTTCGATCCCTGGTCCAGAAATATCCTACATGCCGTGGAGTAATTAAGCCTGTGCACCACAACTACTGAACCTGCGCCCAGAGCCCCTGCTCCACAACAAAGAAGCCACCGCAATGAGAAGTCCACACACCACAGCTAGAGCGTAGTCTCCGCTTGCCACAACTAGAGGGAAGCCTGAGCAGTGATGAAGACCCAGCACAGCCCAAAATAACAAACAAATTAATTAATGAAAAATGAATTACTTCATTTGATTTTTAAAACCATCTTGTGAGTTGGATAGGCCCACTCTGACCATGGTTAAAAGTTTATCATATGGATGAGTAAATTGAAGCTGTTTAATGGAAAGCCACACTTGAACTGAGCTGTATCACCATAGATTCTGTGTGATTTTACAATAGCAAACAGCAGAGATACCCATAGTATGTCAAAGTGTTGTTGAGTGTAGCAGCTGTAATAAATTGACAAAGCCAAAGTGAAAGTCGCTCAGTCGTATCCGATTCTTTGCAACCACATGGACTATACAGTCCATGGAATTCTCCAGGCCAGAATAACGGAGTAGGCTGTTCCCTTCTCTAGGGGAACTTCCCAACCCAAGGATCGAACCCGGATCTCCTGCATTGCAGGCAGATTCTTTACCAGCTGAGCCACCAGGGAAGCCCAATAAATTGACAAACTCCATGTAAATGATTGTGTGGCAACATGCTGAGAGTGGCGTGGCTGGTTTTAATACAGATACTCTGTGTCAGCTGCAGGCTTGGATCCTGGAGAGGCTCCTGGAACTGAGTTTTTGTTTTTGTTTTTTAACAAAAGCCACCATGTAGAGCCACTTTGAATTATCACAATTTTGCCTTCCCTGATGTCCCATTTTCCAGTTAGTTTTGCTGAATACATGCCCCTCCCCCTCCAGACCAGTCTGTCTTTGGCCACTGGGCAAGGAGTAGATAGCATGAGGAGCTAATTGTGCTCTAGCTAATGAAACTGTGTACGGGCTCCAGTGTCCTTGTCTACTGAAGTAAAATGCTGACTCAAGGTACTGACGAGCCTATTTGCAGACCAACAGTAGAGACACAGACTTAGAGAACAGACGTGTGGACACTGTGCGGGAAGGAGAAGGTGGGACAAATTGAGAGAGTAGCATTGTCATATATACACTACCATGTGTAAAACAGACAGCTAGTGGGAAGCTGCTGCCTAGCACAGGGAGCTCAGCTCTGTGCTCTGTGATGACTTTCAGGGGTGGGATGGGGAGGAGGGAGGCTCAAGTGGGAGAGGATATATGTATACCTTAGCTGATTCACTTCATCCTACAGCAGAAACCAACACAAGATTGTAAAGCAACTACACCCCAATAAAAAAGGCAATGTATGTTACAAAAAAAAAAAGACATCCCTCTGGACCTGCCATATACCTCAAACAAAATAATCAATAAAGTACATTTTAATAATCTGCAAAAGAAAAAAATGTTAAATATTTCCATTTTAATTTTAACCCAACACAAACTACTACACTGAATACCAATATATCACTTAAATGTATAAATCTTATACATACAAAGTCCTACTCAACCTGGTGATGTAGCTTAATAATTAACATGAAGCCCTGTAAATACCTGGATGGATTTAATAACCCCATAAACACACAACTTCCAGTCTACTAATGTCTAATATTGATACAATTACACATGCAATTATCTGCATCTGGTGAGAATGGTCTCTAAACATAGAAGATTAAAAGGAGCAGACACCAGATGCACAAAAACTATGCCTTGTGTAACCCTGCCCTGTGGGAAATGGCAGGGATGAAAGGTAAGCTATAAGAGGAGGCTCAGCAGGTAGAGAACCCACCTGAAATGCAGGAGACACAGAAGACGCAGGTTCCATCCCAGGGTTGGGAAGATCCCCTGGAGAAGGAAATGGCAACCCATTCCAGTTTTCTTGCCTGGAGAATCCCATGGACAGAGGAGCCTGGCGGGCTACAGTCCATGGGGTCGCAAACAGTCGGACATGACTGAGCGACCAAGCACACGCGAGAGGAAGTCTGAGGAAGTTACGCTAACTAAGTAGGGTTGGCACACTGTGTGTCAGTCACTTTGGTCCTAAGATAAACTCATATCAGGAGAAATCCAGTGTAGAGCATGTTAAGGATTATCTCAAAATAAAGTTAAGTCCTAGTGAAGATATAAAAATCCATAGCTAAAAGAAAATAAGCTATGAAATAAAATTAACACTGTATATGTTACATATGAAAGTTAAGAGAATCTTGAGAGTTCTCAACACAAAGAAAAAATACTTTTCCTATTTATTTAATTCTGTATTTATATAAGATTGAATGTTCACTAAATTTTTTGGTGGTAATCATTTCATCATGTATGTAAGTCAACTTATTATGGTATGTATATTTTAAAATTATACAGGCTCTATATGTCAATTACATATCAATAAAAGTAGAAGACAAGGTTTTAAATAAAGATAAAATAATGAAACTATCTAAATAAGTTATGAAGCTGACTTTAACACTTCTGATCATACCACAGTGAAGGTCCACATTGGGATTAGATGCCCCTCTGTGCTTAGCCCTACATTAACATAATTACAACAAAATTATTCAGCAGAATAGGATGTGCATCAGCTTAAAAGCCAGAGAACTTGGCAGTGACTCACCCTCCTCTAGAGGAGCCTGTTTGATAATTGACAGACTCTGGTAAACCCCACCCTCGGGGAACCCTGGTGAAGAACAGCAGGAAACATAATTACCACAATTATCAGATGTTCAGTCAAGGCATAGCCCATGGGAAGGGAAGATGGAGGCTACATTTTGTACCTCAGGAACATAACTTACACAAAAGCTTTTAGGAAATACAAAAACTGAAGGAGAATTTAGTGGTAAATAGAGAATAGAGAGCTTGATTGAGCCATTAAGCACACACAGTCATCCTCTCCAATATCAATAACTTCATAACCCATTAATAAGCTCCTAACATACAAGAGGAGATTAGTCCTGACAAGATCAGCATCCCAGAAAGTGTGCTTGGATGGATCAAACTGAAGCCTAGAGGAGATTTTAAATCTCAGAACACTTTGTGCTAAAACCAGACAAAACTTCCCACCAGATTCAACTCTCATAAGTAAATAAAAGACTCACTTAGCATCTCCGTGTAGAAGATAGAAATTTAAAGCTGGGGCTATGGACAAAGCACCATAAAGGATGATGAAAGAAGTTAAATTTCCTGGAGCCAGAGGAGCTGCTTATGGACAGTTTACAAGAACTCATCCTATGATTTATGAGTAGAGCTAATAAACCTTATAAGCATGGTGATAGCTGGTTGTCCAGAAAAGAACTTTAGTTCAACTTTAAATATTACTTAAAAACGTAACTTTTAACATAACTTTCAGTGTTATTTTAAAAGATATAAGTTTTTAGATACAGGTTTTTAGTTACAGGGTACAAATGTCTCTGGGCTTCCCTGGTGGCTCAGTGGTAAAGCATAGCCTGCCAACGCAGGGGACTTGAAGATCCCTGGGTCGGGAAGATCCCCTGGAGGAGGACATGACTACCCACTCCAGTGTTCTTGCCTGGAGAATCTCCAAGGTCAGAGGAGCCTGGAGGGCCAGAGCCTGGCGGGCCATGAGTCCACGGGTGGCAAAGAGTCAGACATGACTGGGCAACTAAACAACAATAAATGTCTCTAGAGAATAAGCATATACAACACCATAGTTAGTTTAAAAGCAGTCATCAATTAAGAAAGCATTCAAGGTCAACTGCATAATCATCTAAATACCAATAATAAATACATCAACTACTAATTAATACCAGAATAATTTGTTAATTATATACAAATACACAGCAGAACTATACAAAAAAGATCTTAATGACCCAGGTAACCACGATGGTGTGATCACTCGCCTAGAGCCAGACATCCTGGAGTCCGAAATCAGGTGGGCCTTAGGAAGCATCACTATGAACAAAGCTAGTGGAGGTGGTTTTAGAAAAGGCAGAGGAACCAGAGATCAAATTGCCAACATCCGCTGGATCATCGAAAAAGCAAAAGAGTTCCAGAAAAACATCTATTTCTGCTTTATTGACTATGCCAAAGCCTTTGACTGTGTGGATCACAATAAACTGTGGAAAATCCTTAAAGAGATGGGAATACTAGACCACCTGACCTGCCTCTTGAGAAACTTGTATGCAGGTCAGGAAGCAACAGTTAGAACTGGACATGGAACAACAGACTGATTCCAAATAGGAAAAGGAGTACGTCAAGGCTATATATTGTCACCCTGCTTATTTAACTTATATGCAGAGTACATCATGAGAAACACTGGGCTAGGTGAAGCACGAGCTGGAATCAAGGTTGCCAAGAGAAATATCAATTAACCTCAGATATGCAGATGACACCACCCTTATGGCAGAAAGTGAAGAGAAACTGAAGAGCCTCTTGATGAAAGTGAAAGAGGAGAGTGAAAAAGTTGGCTTAAAACTCAACATTCAAAAAACAAAGATCATGGCATTTGGTCCCATCAACTCATGGCAAATAGATGAGGAAACAATGGAAACAGTGACAGAGTTTATTTTCTTGGGCTCCAAAATTACTGCAGATGATGGTGACAGCAGCCATGAAATTAAAAGACATTTGCCCCTTGGAAGAAAACCTATGACCAACCTAGACAGCATATTAAAAAGCAGAGACATTACTTTGCTGACAAAGGTCTGTCTAATCAAAGCTATGGTTTTTCCAGTAGTCATGTATGGATGTGAGAGTTGGACCATAAAGAAAGCTGAGTGCCGAAGAATTGATGCTTTTGAACTGTTATGTTGGAGGAGACTCGAGAGTCCCTTGGACTGCAAGGAGATCCAACCAGTGCATCCTAAAGGAAATCAGTCCTGAACATTCATTGGAAGGACTGATGCTGAAACTGAAGCTCCAATACTTTGGCCACTTGATGCGAAGAGCAGACTCATTGGAAAAGACCCTGATGCTGGGAAAGATTGAAAGCAGGAGGAGCGGACAGAGGATGAAATGGTTGGATGGCATCACCAACTCAATGGACATTATTTTGAGCAAGCTCTGGGAGTTGGTGATGGACAGAGAGGCCTGGTGTGCTGCAGTCCATGGGGTCGCAAAGGACAGGACTGAGTGACTGCACTAAACTGGATTTATTAATTAATAGAAGCAATACTGTTCATATTAGTAACAAGAAATGTTTCTCCTTGCATAAAGCTTATATCAGAATCCATAAACCCACTGATAGTTAACGGTAAAATAAACCTAAACCAATACCTAATTATTATTAAAACAATTGTTCATTAGCATGTTGCTGAAACAGTATGTGGGGTCTGGCTGCTCGCTGCTCAAAAGCCAATAAACAGGCCAGGTTGGCGGAAAGGCAAGTATGCTTTATTTTAGATATTGAAACTGAGGGGATGGATCGGGGTGGTGTACGTCTGTCCAAAGGCCGTTCCCACCACCGACAAGCAGGGGGTGAGAGCTCTTATAGATGGGGGCAGGGGGAGGGGGGACTACCCGCAGAAACAGCACAGTCAGCTCTGACAGTCATCTTAAAACTGGTCGTCGGTGGTCTGACCAGCGTCATCTTGTTTTAAGTACAGTTAATCTTCAGTTCCCGGGTCAGTTTGTTCCCATTTCTTTGTGGCCAGTTCTCTGAACTGTGGCAGCTCATGTCCTGGGTTCAGTCTGGCCATCATGTAGTTAACTTCTCCACCTGGTGTTTTGATATCTATAAGACAGCTCACAGGATGTGGCTCAGAATATTATCTATAGACCTTGAGAAAGAACTAAACGTCCTTGACCATGCTTAATGACAGAATTATTATTGTTTAGTCTCCTTTG
The DNA here is from genome assembly GCA_024291935.2 of Okapia johnstoni. NCBI lineage: Eukaryota > Metazoa > Chordata > Mammalia > Artiodactyla > Giraffidae > Okapia > Okapia johnstoni. The sequence continues at coordinate 37,148,375 of CM044316.1, forward strand.
GCTGTTTTCCTTTGTCTCAGCATTTCTCATTTCTCTGATTAAACTTACTTTTTGACTAAAACTTTCCACAGACAAAAGGCAGGCGGAGGACACGGTGCGGGGGGGGTGTGGACAACAGGGTCCTGCTCTGTTTCAAGCACAGACATACATTCAAGGAAAGAGTAAAACAAGTGAATGAGCTCAGCAATCACAAATCCTGCCTGTTTACCAAGAACACTGCCTCTCACAGTTCTGGCATCAGAGGCACGGCCTGTCTGGTGACATCTCTCTAACGTCACAGGATCCTGTCTGCAGACATGTATCATGGCCATGTATTCTCTGAATAAAGACTTGCAAGAATGGCCACATGTGGGTTTTACCAAATATTTTAATTAAAAATTTTTGGGTTTTATATTTGTATTTTATTTATCGTAATATCTGGCAGGGTCCGGTCTGGCACATGGGATCATTTAGCTGTGGCGTGTGGGATCTAGTTCTCTGAGCAGGGAATGAACCCGGGGCCCCTGCATTGTAAGCACAGACTATTAGCCACTGGACCACCAGGGAAGTCCCTACCGTGTCCTTTAATCACTGAAATTGACCTTCCTGGGAAGAGGTGGGAATAAAACAAGAGGAGAAGATCCTACAAAGCATTGATTAATCCATTAACCCAAAATATAATCAAATTTTAAAGGAAAACATAGCATGTCCTCTGCCTGCCTTCTGTCTGTAGAAAACCTTTAGACTCCCAGGCTTCTCTGAGTTCCAAAGAGTACATTTAACAAGAGAAATGAGAACAAGCAGAAAGGAAGGAAAACTGTCAAAGAAGACAAAACAATAACTTAGCCATTAAACAAAGTCAAGGACTTTGGGCTTCCCTCGTAGCTCGGCTGGTAAAGAATCTGCCTGCAATGAAGGAGACCCAGGTTCAATCCCTGGGTTGGGAAGATCCCCTGGAGAAGGAAATGGTGACCCACTCCAGTATTCTTGCCTGGAGAACCCCAGGGATAGAGGAGCCTGGCAGGCTACAGTCCATGGGGTTACAATAGTCGGATGCGACTAAACCACCACCAAAGTCAAGGACCTATGTCCCTCCTCAAGAGCTGTAGATAATATTCTGAGCCATGACCTGTGAGCTGTCTTATACACGCTGAAACCCCCACCAGGTGGAGAAGTTGACTGCAGGCTCCACAAGCACGCAGACTCCAGACCTGTTAGAACCAGAAGGTGATGATGCTGACTCCCAGTGACCTCACCACCAGCCAATCAGGAGAAGGTCCCTGAGCAGATCACTCACTCCATTACCCCCTCCTTAACCTTGGCTTTAAACTTCCCATGAAAGCCTTCAGGGAGTGTAAGCCTTTTAAGCATGGTCTGCCCTGGGCTCCTTGCTCAGCACCGGCAACACGTGCTTCCTTTCCTTCACCACAACGCGGGGTCAGTGGACGGGCTGCACTCTGCCAGGGCCAGAATCTCAAGTGGGGTTCAGAAACTGCATACCAAGGGTTATCGGTCATTTAGCAGAACACGGAGCAGAGCTGCCCCAAGGCGCCTGACCTCATATGAATGCAACAAGAGGAGACAAAGGACCACAGGTAAATCAGGGCAACACCCTCAACTCAGACGTCAGAAATCTCAGGGGAACAAGACAGGCTACTGGAAAAGGAGAGAGAGGAGGTCTCCAGGTACACACGATCCTGATTTGTGCTGAGGGGTGAGACCTACACAACCCCCAGATCCTGCATCTGACATCACATGTGGACACTCTCGAAGGTGACCCCACCCCTAGACCCTGTACCTGGGGTCACATGTCCACAGTGTCCAGGGTGACCCCCCTCCCCGAGCCTGCACCTGGGGTCACATGTCCACAGTCCCCAGGGTGACCCTCCTCCCCAGACCTTGAAACTGGGGTCACATGTCGACAGGTAACCACAGGGATGGACCTTAAAGAATCGTTTCTAAGAGAAGTCAGTCAGGCATAGGAAGACAATAGTGTATGATGTACCTTCTAGGCAAAATATCAATAGACATACAAAGTATCAAATTTACAAGCCCAAAGGAACTCTGAGATTTCAAACACAAAGGGTTCCAAGAAAAAGAAAAAAGAAAAGAAAAGAATGTGAAGGGCCTGAAAATGAATTAGGAGATCTGAACTATCATAGACATAGAAACCTGTATGTGTAATCAATAATTCCCAAGGATTATTCTCTTCCTTTCTCCCTTCCTTCCTTCCTTTCCCACATACATGGGAACCTATACCTCTAACTTATACACAGAAATCTATATCTCTAGGAGAGAATCCACGGAAATTATCTCCTTTCTTTTTGTATACACAGAAAACTATCTGACATACATAATCCACCAGTACCTGATGCTAACCACTCTGTTTGACCTTCTATGGCAAAAAATCCAACAGAGAATAGACATATCTCATAAATACGTTATACCTGAATCAGTTCAGTCGCTCAGTCATGCCCGACTCTTTGCGACCCCATGAACCGTAGCACGCCAGGCCTCCCTGTCCATCACCAACTCCCAGAGTTTACCCAAACCCATGTCCATTGAGTCAGTGATGCCATCCAACCATCTCATCCTCTGTCATCCCCTTCTCCTCCTGCCCCCAATCCTTCCCAGCATTAGGGTCTTTTCCAATGAGTCAGCTCTTTGCATCAGGTGGCCAAAGCACTGGAGTTTCAGCTTCAACATCAGTCCTTCCAATGAACACCCAGGACTGATCTCCTTTAGGATGGACTGGTTGGATCTTCTTGCAGTCCAAGGGACTCTCAAGAGTCTTCTCCAACACCACAGTTCAAAAACATCAATTCTTCGGTGCTCAGCTTTCTTCACTGTCCAACTCTCACATCCATACATGACCACTGGAAGAACCACAGCCTTGACTAGATGGACCTTTGTTGGCAAAGTAATGTCTCTGCTTTTAAATATGCTATCTAGGTTGGTCATAACCTTCCTTCCAAGGAGTAAGCATCTTTTAATTTCATGGCTGCAATCACCATCCTGAATCAGGCGGCTATATATGACAACAATCAGAACATCGCAAATCGACTATACTGCAATATAACATTGGCATAATATTAAAGAGAAGGAAAAAGAAGCAGTGGCTACTTTATTCCCCCTGACCTCCCTGACTGGGGCTGCTACCTCATCCCTGGAGCCCAAGCAGACTTAGGTCCCAGTGCTGGACTAGGGTTGGTTTCACACAGCCTAGCAAGATGCCCTTCATTGAACCCTTTTTAAACATCTACTGTCTGCTACGTTCTGGCTTGGACCAGACTCCCCAGCAGGATCCAGGCCTCCAGGGACTAGAGAGCAAATATTATGAACCCTGCACATGCCCTGATGCTGGGCCTTCCAACTCAAGCCTCCTTTCTGGAGTGCAGCTTCCTAGGCACGGAAGCACACTTAGCAGGGTGCTGTGGACCCAGAAGTAATTTGTCTGGTGTATATGTGTGTGTGTGAGATGCTTTATGGGGGAAAAGTAGTGAAACACAAGCCCTTAGGTGTTTGCTCAGGTACAATTCACTTTAATCCATAGCCCAGGATGCTGACTTTCCCAGGAACCAGAAATGTGCTTTAAAAAGTGCAGTCGCCTGTAAACATTTCCTGTAACTACAACTTGACCAAAGAGGCTGACTAGCACCTGTAATTCACAAGCCCTGGGGTTTCTTTTAATGACAGCTGCCCTCAGGAAAATCTCCCAGGGTTGCAGAAATAAATTTCAAACACAGCAGAGTCTCAAGAAGTCAACTGCCACAGTAAATTTTCCTCACACACTTTAATGTAAAGGAAACAAGAAAAAACAAAAGCAAACCTCTACCACAGGAGTAGATGCACAGCATCCCTAATTGCTGCAGGAACACCAATCAAAACAACAATGGCAAACCAAATTCCACCAGTCAGACTGGCCATCCTCACAAGTCTACAAACAATAAATGTAGGAGAGAGTCGGCAGGTGAGGTAACCCTATTACATGTTCAGTGGAAATGGACATTGACAATAGCCACTAGAAAACATAGCCTCCGAATGTCAAAAAAAAAAATCTCTCAAGAGAGTCAGTCCTAGGATCAGATATTCCCACACCTGGGCGAATATCCTGAGAAAGTCATCATTCAATAAAAACGTGTTATTATTAACATGTGTTGGGGTCAACACTCGCTGCAGCTTTACTTGCGACAGCTAAAACAGAACCTGCAAAATGTCCACGGACAGATTAAAGGTTAAAGAAGGTGTGTTACTTATAGACAATGGACCATTACTCAGACATGAAAAAGCACCACTGAAATTATGAAATTATGCCACTGGTCGCTAAGAGGATGGACCTTGAAGAATCATACACTAAGTAAAATCAGTCATACTGAGGACGACAACAGTCTTTGATGTCCCTTGTAGGAAAAATTTTAAAAGCAATACAAAGGAACTAAGTTACAACCCAAAAAGAGACTCTGAGAATTCAAACACAGAGGGTTCCAGTAAAAAAAAAAAGGGCAGGATGAATTTGGAGGTAGGGACTTACATATACACAGAAATCTGTACGCGTAATAGATAATCCAAAGAAAGTGGAGATGATCATTCTGAGTGAAGTAAGGGACACAGGAAGAGACAAGTATCAGTATCTTATGATATCACCTCTAGGTGTAACCTAAAGGTGAATCCCATTGAACTTCTTGCCTGGAGACAGAGACTCACAGACTTAGAAAAGAAACTTCTAATCACCAAGATATAAAGGTGTGCGGCATGGAGAAATGAGTTGCTTCAGACTAATACCTGCACATTACTATTTATAAAATAAATGACCAGGACCCACTGTATAACACAAGGACACTTATTCCACACTCTGTAATAACCTATATGGAAAAAAACTCAATATGTATTAGTAGAAGTGAAACTAGTGGTAGAAGGAAAAAAAAACCACCCACAAGACTGTAATTCACCTATATACTCCAGTTCAAACCATGAGATAAAAACAGCACAAGCAAAAAAGAAATGCTGACTCAGTTTCCCTCAGGAAATTGTGACCTGGGCTGGTGTCACATCCCTGGAGCCTGATTAGCTTGGGTTTGAAGGCTGGAGTGTCCTGGGGCTGAGGGAGCTGGGAGCATGTGGCAGGCAGTGTGCCTACACAATGATCCTGGAGTGCCTGTTGCCCTCCAGATGTAGGTGGGATAATTTAAGGGACTGGAATTAACAACTCCTTAAAATATATATATATATATATATATACACACACACACACACACACACACACACACACACACACACACTACATATATAGCAAATAGCTGATCAAAAAGTACTTACTGAATACCATAGCGAAGTTTATTGAACACACTGTGATCATTTATATGTGAAAAAGAAACAAAAAAATAGATAAATGTCTATGTATTAATATAACTGAATCGAGTTCCTGTACATCTGAAACTAACACAACATTAGAAATCATTTATATTCTAATAGAAAACAACAAGGAAATTACAGTCAAAAAGAGTGCTGCATGAAGGAACGCTGCCCCCTTGTGGCCAGCACTATGTAACAGCACCATGAAGAACGGGCCTGCTGGACATTTAACATTCACAAGGATTCAAGGTCTGTAAGTTGTCAACTAAAAAATATAGTCACAACCTGAAAGTAGAAAGCTATTTTACTTGGTGGGAATGTTTACAACTCCACACCTGGGAGACAGCATCTCAGTAGCTCTGAGAAGACTGCTCCAAGGAGGCAGGAAGGGGAGACAGGATATATACAAGTTTGCAACCAAGGGAGCAGGCAGTCTGAACAGCAAAGATCAGATATCAAGTTAAGGAATTTAGCTTTCTTTGTATGGGAAGATGCAAGCCTCTGGGCTCCCTGCATTCACTCATTTCTTATGCACCTCAGCTATCTGGGGCCAATCCTGTTTCCTTGTTCACCTTGCTTCTTGCATTCCCCCAGTTCCTCAGCAATCATCATGGGGGGTGGCAGCATCCGCTGGATCGCAGTTTGAGGAGCCCTCATTCACATTTGGAGGCCAGAAATCGCTGATGGCTGTGACTTTCTTGTTTATTAATATGGCAGGAGATATTTTCATTTCACAAAGTAAAAAACACCTGCCCTCCTAAGGCATGAAGAAATGCCTTAGGGGTGATCATCGGAAAAGAATTCAAAACAAGGCAGGAAATAATGAAGCCAATTTCAAGAAGTTTAACTCACACCCTTTAAAATAATCACAAGAAAAGATGTCAACATCACTATTTATTAGAGAAATACAAAGCTAAACTACAGCGAGGTATCACATCACACCAGTCAGAATAGCCATGGCCAAACACTCTAAAAACAGTAACTGCTGAAGAGGGTGTGGAAACAAGGGAACCCTCCTCCACCGATGCTTGGGATGTAAATTGGTAACAGCCACTGTGGAGGGCATTGTGAAGCTTCCTTTAGCCATGAAAATAAGAATGGGGTTAGAATACTCCTTAACACTACACACAAAAATAAACTCCAAATAGATTTAAAAAATCTAATTGTAAGGAAGGATACTATGAAATTCTTGAGAAAAATATAAACAGGACACAATTTGACATGAATGCGGCAAGTTTTTTGTGGATCCACCTCTTAGAAGAATGAAAAATAAACCACAAATCAGAAAATGGGACCAAATTAACCTTAAAAGTTTTGCATACCAAAAGAAAACCCTCAAGGAAAGACAAGGACAACCCTCAGAATAGGAAGAAATATTTGCAAAAGAAGAAACCCACAAGGAATTCATCTCCAAAACATACAAACAGCTCATGCAGCTCAATATCAAAAATACAAACAAACCAAGAAAATAAAATGGGCCAAAGATCGAAATGGATATTTCTCCTAGGAAAGCCTACAGATAGCAGAGAGGCATGTAAAAAGATGCTTAGCATCACTAATGACTATAGAAATGCAAATCAAAAGTCCAATGAGCTAAGCGTTCACATTCATCAGATTGGTGATCTCAAAACATCTTGAAGAGTCAATGCTAGAGAGGGTGTGGAGAGAAAGGAACCCTCCTGCACTGTTGTTCGCAGCATACTTAGGAGAATGTATGGAGGGTCACTTAAAAATAACATAGAAGTGCTGCCAGCCAAAATCTTAGCTTTCTCTGCCCACCGAAGCTGAATAAAAAAATAAGGAGACAGAGCTTGGACGAAATAGAAAGGTGGCTTTAATCCTCAGCTAGGAGAGGGGAACCCAGTAGGCTAATGCCCCAAGAACTGTGCCCCGCCCCTCACCATGAGGAGTCTAGGGGCTTATATAAGGCAGGGGCTCCTGGTGAGGGGTTGGTGACGAGGAACAAATGTATTAGAATCTTCTCAAAAACAGTCATAGGTTGGCATCAGTAACCCAGTAATTGAGTCTGGGAGTTCGGTGGCTCTGCAGCCTTCTTTCTGATGTGTAACTGCAAGGGGAAGGGTGTTGTAAGGGTAAGCAAAGGACAGTAGGTGTGAAGTGTAGCTCCTGCAGAGTTAGGGAGCAGAAAAACAAACTAAGTTACAGACACGCAGAGTTAGGAACAGCTAAAGTAAAAAAAAAAAAAACACAAAAAAACCTAGGAATGCTCAGGCCTGCTCACTCTTCTCTTTATCTTCTTTGTTCTCAGGAAAGAAAATTTAAAAAAGGCACTCTTCTTTTTTTTTTTCCTTTTCACTGCAACAAATTCCCCCATCATTTTATTTCCTCCATATCAACGGAGAAAGGGAAATAGGTGTCGTTCTTGTTCTTGTCTGGCTGAGGACAAACCTTCAGTTTTGCTCTGTTTGACAATCACCAGCTGTTAAGTCCAGGGGCCCATCTATCTCCTACTTCAAATTTTTCTTGAGAGATATGAACCCCAAGAAATCTTTATTGGGGTGATGAGGGACAGATGGTAATCTTTTGTAACTTCTTCAATGCTGACATGGGACTCATAGACCCTATCTAACTGGGGTCACGGAGCTCTTGCCCTGTTTTATTAAGGGGCCCCAGAGTGACTTTTGTGGTTATTCCCACAGGATCTGTTTGGAGGAGTGGCTGCAATCTCTTTGGGGGTGTGGGTTTTCTCTCCACATCATTATTATCTTGATGCAACAGTTGTCATCTGGAGGAGACAAGACTTAACAGGTAGTTTAAGCAAACAGAGGTCATAGATCAGTAAAAGAGTTATTGTAACTAGGGGTCAAAGAAGGAGTAAGAACCAAGTTACGTTTGACGATGATTTTGATTGTGGTCCAGATAGGGTCAGTGCTTGGGTCATCCTGTCCAAATGGATGGAGCCATTCAGACTCAGAAATAGTTGGAGGAATGACAACCTGAACATTAACAGACAAATTAGAAAAAATTAAGCCTGAATCCTAATTTAGACCTAACACTTTGAGGGGACTTGTAGCCAGGTAGCCAGTTGTCTAGGTTTATCTGCATAGATCTTAACCTTCAGTGTGGCTATTGGTCATTACACATTTTTTTTTCTTGTCAACATATGATCCAGAGCAATTTCCTTGTCTAAACATACAACAGTTACAAGAAGAGACCTTTAAAAAGTAAGGTTGTAGTCACCTGCTGCTAGCAGACTTGGTTTTCAGAATGGCTGATGGCATCTTAAATCTGACAAAACTCAGAAAACTCAAGTTCTCAACAGTACAAGGACTTGTCTGAAATCACACCATAGTGTCACCTGGTTATTTGCATAGCTATTCTATTTTGACTTTAATTGTAAATTTTTTTTCTTAATAGCCAAAGCAGCTGTCACTGTCAGTGATGTTAGTATTTATCTAGATTTGAGAAGATACAAGAATCAAGAGTCATAAAAATCTCCTCCCCAAAGTGTCTAACTATCTGAAGGCCTCTTCTGCAGTTTTTTCCAGAGCACAGAGTGCCTCATTCCTAATTTCCACCCTGAACTCCCTTCAGGGGGTGTTGAAGGTCAGTGGCTTCAGTCACCATGATTTAATCTTTGTAGAGGTAGATGGCAGAGCCCCTTCAGAGTTATGAATCTGACCATAGTTTGGGAGCATTACATAACTGTTTTGTCACACACTTGGTAATGTAAGGGAAAACACTTTAAATTTTTTTTAATTAATTTATTTTAATTGGAGTATAATTGCTTTACAATATTGTAGTGGTTTCTGCCATACATCAACATGAATCAGCCATGGGTGCACGTGTGACCCCCCATCTTGAACCCCTCTCCCAAGCTCCCTCCCCACCCCATCCCTCTGGATTGTCCCTGAGCACCAGCTTTGAGTGTCCTGCTTCATCCATTGAACTTGCACTGGTCATCTGTTTTACATATGGTAATATACAAGTTTCAATGCTATTCTCTCAAATCATCCCACCCTCACCCTCTCCCACAGAATCCAAAAATCTGTTTTTAAATCTGTGTCTCTTTTGCTGCCTTGCATATAGGGTCGTCGTTACTGTCTTTCTAAATTCCACACATGTGTGTTAATATACTGTATTGGTGTTTCTCCTTATGACTTACTTCACTCTGTATAATAGGCTACGGCCAACACTTTTGAAACAGGCAATATGGAAAACAATAATAATAATGTCGTCAGTAAGAACTAAAGTCAAGAACTCCCATTATGTGTAGCCCAGTATTTACCTGTCATCTGACTTCGCTTGCTCCATAGTCAAATATTGTGAGAGTTGCTCAGTTGTGTCTGACTCTTTGTGACCCTATGAACTATACAGTCCGTGGAATTCTCCAGGCCAGAATACTGGAGTGGGTACCCTTTCCCTTCTCCAGGGGATCTTCCCAACCCAAGGATCGAAGCCAGGTCTCCCGCATTACCAATCCTTATTTTTTAGGGAAACTATATACTGGCATTGTCCATAAGGCACCCAGCCTAGTTTTCTAGTATTATTAGACTGATTATCCTTAGTATGAGTTATTGTTCCCAGTATAGAGGAGACTTTAAATTAAATAGGTGCAAAGTGTAGCTCCTGCAGAGTTAGGGGGCTGGAAAGCAAACTTAGTTACAGACATGCAGAGCTAGGAGTGACTAAAGTTAAAAAAACAAACAAACAAGGAATGTTCAGGTCTGCTCACTGTTCTCTTTATCTTCTTTGTTCTCAGGAAGGAGAAAGAGAAAAACTCATTTTTCTTTTTTTTTCTTTTTACTGCAACAAATTCCTCTTTTTTCCCTTCTCACTGTAACACAAGTATCTTAGGACCCAGCAGTCCCACACTTGGGCATAAACCCAGAGAAAATGAAAAATTTAAAAGACATGGGAACCCCTGCAATCTCAACCCAACAACGTACAGTAGTCAAGTCTGGGAAGCAAGCTAAATGTAGGAATTACAGATGAATGGAAACAGACTATGGGGCACATGCACAGTGCAATATTTCTCAACGATAAGGAAGTAGGAAATAATGCCAAGTCCGGCCACAGGAAATAAAGTAGAGATGATCATTCCAAGTGAAGTAAGGGAGACAGGGAGAGAGAAACATCATATGATATCCCCTCTAGGTGTAATCTAAAACTGGATACAAATGAAGTTCTTTCCCAAAGAAACACAGCTTAACAGATTTAGAAAAGAAACTTCTGGTCACCAAGAATATCAAGTTGCACGAGATGGAAAAGGAAAAAAAAAACCCCACAAGATTGTAATTCACCTCTATACTCCAGTTCAAACTGTAGGGTAAAAACAGAAAAATATAGAAAGAGAAATGCTGGTTCTATTCCCCTCAGGCCATAGTGACCTGGGCTGGTGTCACATCCCTGGAGCCTGACTGACTCCGGTACCAAGGCTGGAGTGCCCTGGGGCTGAGGGAGCTGGGAGCAGGTGGCAGGCAGTGTGCCTCCACAATGGACCTGGAGTGCCTCTTGCCCTCTGCAGAACTCCCAAACTTCAGAAACAAGTAGGAGAAATTAAGAGTTTGGAATTAACATATACACAGTAATATATATAAAATAGATGATCAAAAAGTAACTACCGAATAGCATAGGAAAGTTGATGAACACACCGTAATCACCTATACATGAAAATGAACCCAAAGAGAATAAACAAACATCTATGCATAACTGAATCATGTATCTGTACAACTGAAACAAACACATCAGAAATCAACAATATTCCAACACAAAATAACAAGGAAATTACAGGGGAAAAAAAAAGAAGAGTGGAACATGAAGAAGTGCTGCTCCTTTGTGGAGCATGCTCCTTTTAATTTACCAACACCATGAAAAGCAGTGCTGCTGGGTATTTAATATGCACAAGGATCAAGAGGCTGTAAGTAAAAAATACCTGCTTTCAAGAAATGTCCTAGGTGTCACTGAAAAAAAATTCAAAACAAGGCAGGCATTCAGGTGGCCAATTTCAACAGGTAAGTTTAACTCACACCCTTTAAAAGAATCACGTGAAAAGATGTCAACCTTACTAAATATTAGAGACATGCAAGTCAAAACTACAATGAGGTATTTCCTCACATGGTTCACAATGACCATTGTCCAAAAGTTGACAACAAACGCTGGAGAAAGTGTGGAAAAAGGGGACCTTCCCACACTGTTAGTGAAAAAATGAACTAGTAACAGCCACTATGAGGAACAGGGTGCAGGTTTTTTAAGAAATGGTCATGAGAATGAAATTAGAACACTGCCTAACAGCATACACAAAAATAAACTCCAAATAGATTAAAGACCTGAATAAAAGGACAGATAATATGAAATTCTCAAGGGAAAAATCAGAACATACTTTGACATAAAATGCGGCAAGTTTTTCTTGACCCACCTCTTAGAATCATGAAAAATAAAACAAAAATAAAGAAATGGTACCTAACTCGCCTTAAAAGAGCTGGCACAGCAGAGGAAACGATAAACACAACAAAAAGACAAACCTCGTAATGGAACTAATATGTGCAAACAAAGACACCCACGAGGAATTTATCTCCAAAACACACAAACAGCTTATGCACCTTGATGCACCTTGTCTCAAAGAAACAACCCAGTCAAATGGGGCACAAGATTTAAATGGACCTTTCTCCAGAGAAGACACAGAGATGGCCATGAAGCACATGAAAAGATGTTCAGCACCTGTAAGTATTAGAGCTGTGAATCAGAAGTACCATGGGGCATCATCTCACACAGGTCAGAAAGGTCATCATAGAAAATTGACAACAATAAATGCTGGAGAACAAATGGAGGAAAAGAACCCTCCTAGCTGTTGGTGGGAATGAAAGTCAGGAAATCCACAAAGGAGAACAGCACAAAGGGTCATGAAAAACTGAGCAGAGAAGTACCAGAGGACCCAACAATCCCATTCCTGGGCACAGGTCCAGAGAAAACCATAATTTTAAAAGACAGGTGCACCCCAGTGTTCATGGCAGTATTATGTACAATAGCCAAGACATGGATGGAGCCTAAATGGGTGAGGACAGATGAATGGGTAAACAAGATAGGGTACACACACACAGCAATATCGCTCAGCCATAAAACGGGTGACATTACTCCATGTCCAGCAACAAGGAAGGAAGTAGAGACATCACGCTAAGTGAAGTAAGTGAGACAAAGGAAGGCAGCTATCATATGATATCTCTTGGAGGTGGGTGCTAAAAATGAATACAAATGAACTTCTTTACCAAACAGAACCAGCCTCACAGCATAGCAAAGCGCCTTATGGTTACCAAAAGGAAAACGTGGTGGGCAAAGGAAATGAGAAGGTGTAGATGAACATACACACACGACTCTGTAAAATAATCAACAAAAACCCACTCTAGGATGAGGACTCCTAATCAACACTGCATAATAAACTATGTGGGAAGAGAACCAAAAAAAGGACATGTGCACAGCTATGCTTAAGTGAATCATGTTGCGGTCTACCTGAAACAAACAAATAAACATACCCTACAACATTGTAAGTCACCTCTACACCAATACAAATTACAAAAACAGAATGCTGACTCTCTTCCCTTCACTAGAGATGATCATACTAAGTGAAGTAAGTGAGATAGAGAAAGACAAGTATAGGATATTACTTTCTGTGGAATCTAAACATGGATACAAGTAAACTTCTTTACAAAAGAGAAACAGCCTCATAGAGAAGAAACTCATGGTTACCAAAAAATAAAGGCGGAGGGACAGGGAGTAATTAGCTAGTTCAGATAAATATATACACCTTAAAACAGATGCTAAAGGGCTCATAATAGTCACAAGCCTGAGAAGGCTTGTAAATGACAGTCCAATAGGGCAGGTAAATGACACCTGCCCTCAAGAAATGTCCTAGGGTAAATCACTGGAAAAAAAAAATTCCAAACAGGGCCAACTTTCAAGAAGCCAGATTGAAGGGGTAAATTGTTCTCACAAGATGTAAAATAATAATAAAAGCACATGGAAAGATACTTCACATCAGTAATTATTAAATGAATGCCAAACAAAACAACGAGGTGATACCTCGCATACACTGGCCACAATGGCCATCATCGAAAAGATCTACAAAGAATAATTACTGCAGAGAACGTACAGAAAACAAAATCCTCTCTCAGTCTTGGTGGGAATGTAGATGGTAAAGCCATGATGGAAAATAGCACAGAGATTCCTTGAAACACTAAACATAGAGGTATCATATGATCCTGCAATCCCATTCCTCACTTAGGTCCAGAGGAAATCACCGTTCAAAATGACATATGCACCTTGATTTTCAGGGCAGCACTACTGCAACAGCCAAGACACAGAATCCACCAAAATGTCCATTGACAGAAAAATGAAGACTATGTGGTTCATCTATACCCTGGAATGCTACTCAGCCATTAAACAGAACAAAATAATGATATCGGCAGCAGCTTAGATATACCAAAAAATTATCATACTATAAATACTTTTCAGAGAGAAAAGGACCAATATCCTAAGATATCACATACAGGTGGAATCTATAAGTTCATACCAATGAACTAATCTACAAAACAGAAACAGATTCACAGACTGAGAAAATCAAATTATGATGATCAAAGGAAAGTTAGAAGGGACAGATAAATTAAGAGTTTGGGATGAAAATATACACACTAATATATATCAGGTGGAAAAAGAAAAAGGACCTATTGAATAGAACTGGGAACTCTACTGAACAAACTGTAATAACCTATATGAATAAAAAAACAGAGAAAGAATAGATACACATCTATGCGTAACTGAATCAAGTTCATGTACACCTAAAACAAACAAAACATTGGAAATAACTCTACCCCAATAAAAAACAAGAATTACAAATTAAATTACATGAACTTGGTCTAGAGGAAACCAGACAGTGGTGACCCTATGAATTAGTTATATGACATGCTATGATATTAATATGACACCACCAAAGGTTTTCTTTCACTCAGTGGAATGCACAGCAGCAACTCACTCAAAGGTGCCTGCCTCGTGTGAATGTGACAAGATGAAGAGAAGAAAAAGGACCACAGGTTAGTCAGGGCAACTCCCTCCATTCAGATGTTGGAAATCTCAGAGGGGACAAGACACACTGAGGTAAAGAGCACATATGGGGTCTCCGGGTACAGGATCCAGGCCCATGTGGATGGGGTGAGACCCACACAGTCCCCAGACCCTGAACCTGGGGTCACACATCCACAGTCTCCAGGGTGACCCCACCTCCCAGATCCTGTGCCGGAGGTCACACATCCACAGTCTCCAGGGTGACCCCACCTCCCAGATCCTGTGCCGGAGGTCACACATCCACAGTCTCTAGGGTGACTCCCCGCTCCCAGACCCTGCACCTGGGGTGATAAGACCCTTGGTTAGGACACCAGGTCTCTGCTGGTTGGGCCCCTATGGTGGAAACGAGTGAGTTTCTGTAACCTCCTGACTTGGTAGATAGGAGTGTTGGGTCAGTCTCCTTCCCCTACATCTGTCCCAGAGAAGTCCTCCTCTTTTCTCTTTGGTTCTATGTGATATTAACTGTTTTTACAGCTGTCATGATAATGTTGAACACACTACCTTGCTTCTGGCAGTCTCGGTCTTTTCTTGTCCCGCTGAGGTGCTGCGAAAACACACCAGATTCTGGGCTGGAAGACGAGGGGCAGGTCTGGTCTCTGCTGAGTATGGACGGTCTACTGGAAAGAGAGCACAGCAGCAACCTCACCTGCTGCCCACTGGCTTTTTGCCTGATCCACGTGCCCTGCAATCAATTGCCCAGGTAAACCTGCTCTCTTCTTGCCATGCTCTTGCTAATGAATTGGAATAATTAACAGGTAGCTCACCTGAGGAGTCTCCAGGAGCCCCAGGGATGGGGAATCTCACAGGGGTAAAGAGGGAATAGGCACAGGTCTGTATAAAATGATATTGTAAAGCATTAATTCCTAACATTAGTGAAGCTCACATGTATTTTAGTTTCGTGTGTATGGTCTCCCTCTGCACATGATTCTGACCCACACAGATGGGGTGAGACTCACACAGTCCCCAGACACCCCCACCTGGGGTCACACGTCCCCTTAGTCAGGACACCATGGCTGTGGTCGGCGGGCCTCCAATGTGTAAACAAGCCAGCTCCATATAGTCAAAGCTACGGTTTTTCCAGTGGTCATGTATGGATGTGAGAGTTGGACCATAAAGAAAGCTGAGCACTGAAGAATTGATGCTTTTGAACTGTGGTGTTGGAGTAGACTTTTGAGAGTCCCTTGGACTGCAAGGAGATCCAACCAGTCCATCCTAAAGGAGATCAGTCCTGGGTGTTCATTGAAAGGACTGATGCTGAAGCTGAAGCTCCAATATTTTGGCCACCTGATGGGAAAAGCTGACTCACTGGAAAAGACCTGGATTCTGGGAAAGATTGAAGGAAGGAGGAGAAGGGGACGACAGAGGATGAGATGGTTGGATGGCATCACTGACTCAATGGAAGTGAGTTGGAGCAAACACCAGGAGATAGTGGAGGACAGAGAAGCCTGGCACGCTACCGTCCATCGGGTCACAAAGAGTTGGACATGACTTAGAGACTGAACAACAACAGCCAGGTAGCCTACCTGAGGTGTCTCAATGAGCCCCAGGGAAGGTGAACTTGTCAGAGGGAAAGACTAAGAGCCCCACCTTAGCACTGACCCCTAGGAGGGCCATGGAATCCCACTCAGAGAACAGCACGGTTACCCAGAGAAACCCACCTCAGCTCCAGACCCCAGACATCTGAGCACTGACATTCAGACGCAGGCACGAAGTTTCCCAGAACAGAGGCCAGGCCGGGTCTCTACCCAGGTCTTCATGTCCTACTGCACAGAGAACAGGGTCAGATGTAAATGTTCTCATTGTAGTAGCACATGGTCTCATCTAAACATAATCAGTGTGGACAGGACTTGGAGAGGTCTGAATCTACCATGTAGACAGAACATGGTCAGGTTCAAAGTAGCTTAGGGCTGCGCTCCCAGGAGGCACACCTGGGGTCTCTCATCGTTGGACAGGGGGCTCACCCGCATGTGGGAACTAGGGTGTACCTTTCTTGGAGAAGAAATCATCACTGGGCTCCACACTTCACCCACATCAGGAAATGGAACAAAAGCTTTGTCACTAAAAATTTCAACGGGCAAAACAAAACTGTGACCAGGTTCTGCGGCCACGTGGTGGTCAGGGCCCAGGGGACAGCCAGTGTCCTGCAAGGACGGACCGGAAGTGGCCCGGCTGCAGCGTCCCAGGCTTCCAGCAGGAGGCGCTGCCCCATGCATCCAAGGGTCGGGCGGGGAGAGCTGGTCCGACTATCCTGATGGTCAATTAGGGATGGAGCGCGCTCAGGTGCTGCTTCCCCCGCAGGGTGGGGGGAAGGGGGACTGACACCTCCTAGCCGGGGCTGACGCCCACAGGGCACCGCGCTGCATCCAAGCGGGAATGAAGAAAGAGGTGGGATATAGACGCCATCAGAGCAGAGAACCCACGGGGAGCTCGCACCTGCGCCCGCCTGCCCACCTTGGGCCCCAAGCCCCCAGCCCATGACCCATTACCAGCTCCCCGCCCCCACCCCGCACACATATGCTGCTGCACACCTACACACACCGTGCACACGTACAGCACATGTCCGCAAACAGGCGCACGCACACGCAAAGCACACACCAGGAATAAAATGAATACCCTAAACACAGGTGAAGCTCACCTACATTCTTCCCTTCTTCTGAGCTTTGATGGAATTCAAAATAAAAAAGTTTATAAAGTAGCTAATGATGAATGACTTTTGGGTCATGGGACTTTCTGAAGTTGTTCCACAAACATTATAAGACATGAGAGATGAATGTAGATATTCCACATTTCCCTCGAGAGAAAAACGGACAAGCAGACCATGAACATTGTCCAGCATGAAAGGAAGGCAATTCCAACAGAGGCTACAGCCTGGATGAAGCCTGAGGGCATTATGCTCAGTGACATAAGCCAGACACAGAAGAACAAATGATGTGTGAGTCCACTCATAGAAGGTCCCTAGAGCAGTCGGCTCCCTAGACTCGGAAAACAGGATGGTAGGTGCCAGGGGCTGAGGGAGGGGAATGGGGACTGCGTGTCTCATGGGGACTGTCTCGGTTTTTCAAGATAGAAGTAGGGACTGAACAACAACAAGAATGCACTGCAGCAGCATTTACAACAGCTGTGACACGAAAGCAACCAAAATGTACATGGACAGGTGAATGAATAAAAAAGTCATATATGTATAGAATGGCATATGATTCAACCATGAAAAAAATAATGCCATTTACAGGAATAATCTAGAACAACCATAGATTAATCTAGAACAATCATAGTAATGGAGTACTTCAGAAGGTGAAACTGATATCAATGAGCTATTTTATAAAAGCGAAATACACACACAGTCTTAGGAAACAAACATGGTTACTGAAGGGGAGTAGTGAGTGGAAGGGATAAATTAGGAGGTTGGGATTAATTTACACTCACAAATACATATAGAATATAGAATCAACACAGACCTACTTTAGAAACGGTAGTGTATTACACACTCTATAATAACGTGTATGTGGAAGAAAACAAAGATGAATCAATAGGTGTATGGGGATAACTGATGAAGAATCTCTACACCTACAAACATAACACTGTAAGTCAGCTATCCTCCAAAAGAAGTAAACATTAAATTTCTTTACAAAACAACAACAACAAGGATTAACGCGATAGGCTTCGGGCATGTGCCAGAAGAACCCGCGAACTGGGAGAGACCCTAAGGCTCTGGTTATTCTGGTTAACAGGAGTAGGGCATGAAAAAATCATGTCTCCTTGTGAACACTTACGGTGCTGCTGAGATGTAAATGCTAAGAATCACTGTTGAGAGGAGTATGGAATGGCCTTTTTAAATTTTTAGTAAGACAAACATATTGATTCCAGCCCAGGTCACAGAAGGACTTGAAGTGTATCCTGCTCAGCGTTCCCAACAAGGGAAGAAGGTGCCTGAACAGCAGCTCCGCTTGAAGTTGGCAGACAGCCTCAGCGAGGGACACGTCAGCTAAGTCTCTTCCTCATCAGGCGAAAAATGAGATCCCCTCCTCAGAGCAAAGGGCTCCTTAACTCTAAATTCATTTTGCACAGAGAAGAGGAAAGAATCAGACATAAACTATAAACTGAATCAATAGTATCTATATTTTTAAATTTTTTTTTTTTTTTTTTTTAAATAAAGATATTTATTTTTCACAGTCTGGAAGCCAGGAAGTCTAAGATCTAGGTGCCAGAAGTTTCTATATCCAATGAGAGCCCTCTTTCTTGATCTGTCAGATGTCTCTTCCTATGGGGGCACTAATCCCATTCAGAGCACTAATCCCATTCAGTGGGGCTCCACCCTCACTTCCCAAAGGCTCCGACTCCTTGGTTTCCTGGCCATGCTCCGTCATGGTTGAGCTTCCATCAGAAGGATATGTATGTATGTTAGTTGCTCAGTCATGTCCGATTCTTTGCAACCCCATGGACTATAGCCTGCCAGGCTCCTCTGTCCGTGGAATTCTCTAGGCAAGAATATTGGAGTGGGTTGCCATTTCCTTCTCCAGGGGATCTTCCTGACCTAGGGATCGAACCAGGTCTCTCTCATTGCAGGCAGATTCTTTACCGTCTGAGCCACTAGGGAAGCCCAAGGGAGGGAAGCCCAGGGGAAGGCTTATTGCCCATGGTGGATTCAGAGAGAAGCATCAAGGGCTGTCGGTTAATTTGATTGCCTAGTAGGAGACCTGAGGGACATAAGCTCAAGGCCAACACTCAAGCCCTTCTTTATTTTAAAAATGCAAAAAAAAAAAAAAAATTAAAATTAAAAAAAAAAAAAACAAAAAAACTCTCCTTAGTCTGAAGGCCACACAAAAGCAAACGGACTGGCTTTGAGCTACTGGCTGTATTTTGCTAACCCCTGGTTTAAATTACAAGTTAAAGATTTCTGTTTGCAGCTGAAATCCTCCTAACTTCCACAAGGGGTGGGTACTGCTGACATTAGGAATGCTGACTTCAGTCTGCTTGTCATTCTAATTCCCCTAGTAAATTAGTCCACCCACACTCAGACTCAGCGCATCTTACTTAAGTTCTTGCTTGAGTGAGACGATGAGTGATTTTTCTTTTTCTCCTGTCCACTCCTCACACCTCCTGAAGCAGGAAACGTTTGAGGTTTTGGTAACAGGTATGGGGTAGATGCAGGGTTTCCATAACAGAAGTCAAGACCCTTGCCTCCCTGGCTGGCCAGCTCCACTTCCCTTTCTCCTCCTCTTCTGTGCCGGTTTCTAAAAATAGCTACACACTAACATTCCTTGATCACACAGTTACCATGTGGGGAGTTTACTTCTGCTCAGTAAACTGACCTGAAGTAAATAGAGGTAGGCTAGGAAAGCAAAGGGGACAGCAGGTGGGCGGAAACCGCCCTTTCACCGTTTCCTTCCCCAAGCCCCGAATCGAGCCTCCAACGTGGCCCGCACGCCTCCCAGCGGCCACATGGCTCCCACGGGCACTCTATATTTTTAAATTTAAATATAAGGAGTGAAGGATAAAAGCAGCAAAAATTATACTTTAAGTGAATAAATTACAAACTAAATCAACTATAATTCTGACATATGTGAAAAAGAGGAGGAGGATGGAAGCCCCACAAATTACTGTAAGTGAGCGGCCCTTGACTACGTGGGTACCACCCAATTCTCCAGCCGACTCCACTGCTAGACTCGGCTACAGACACCGTCCAGGAACCAGAGCTGCTCTTTCCATCACACCAGGAGGAGCCTTCTTGTCACCAGGGCACGGAGAGAACCCGAGTCTGTGCCCTCAGGCACCTCTTCTGCCAGGCTCCAAGCAGAAGGCTCAACCTGAGTGTGTCATTCATCTTCTTCTCCTGCAGGTTAATGGTAGGAAAATGAGGTGAAGGAAGCGCCTAGAACTTAGGCAACTCCCCTTTCTGCAGTTGTTTTATTTTCTTCTCTTTCTGTAAGTAACTTTTTTGAATCAAAAGAGAAAGGGCGTATTTCCACAGTTCTCCTCACCCGGATTTTGGGCTTAACAGGTACTCCGTCATGGGGTAATTATTGACCTCTTATCACTCCTGGCTTCTCCTCATCCTCATCTTCTTGGGTGGGTTTGGGGTTCTCTTCCTCCGAATAAAGGCAGGAGTCCTGGGACAGTGAGTGGAATTTCTTTCTTTTCAGGGACACCCACAACACCTAACAAGATAGATAAGGGCAAGGCTTTGCATAAATTTAAAGTGCTTATCCTCCAATACCCTCTTTGCTTTTCACTGTTTGGTTCTGTTCTCCATTTCAAAATCAAAGCCAATAGGAACAGTGGGTGGCTTCTCTGGCAGTTTCTTGGGGGAAAATGTACCCCCTGTAAGGAATTCTGGAATCCAGTTTCTGTGCTTTAAATTTGTAGAGCCCTGCTTCTACAGGATTACATTTCTTGGATTTTGCATTAGTTTCCAACACATGCAACTTCCCTGATGGCTCAGACGGTAAAAGCATCTGCCTACAATGTGGGAGACCCGGGTTTGATCCCTGGGTCGAGGAGATCCCATGGAGAAGGAAATGGCAACCCACTCCAGTACTCTTGCCTGGAAAATACCATGGACGGAGGACCCTGGTATGCTACAGTCCATGGGGTCGCAAAGAGTCAGACATGACTTAGCTACTTCACTTTCACTTTTCCAACACCTCCACCACCTCTTGCTGCATTTTTATTCCCTTCTCTGACTCTAGCTTCTCAGTACTTTTTAGGGTCTTCTGTATACGGGAAAAAGAAGCTGAAAAAGAATAGGTATGTATTTATGCATAACTGAATTAACTTCCTGTACACAACATTGTACAAGACAAAGAGACATTACTTTGTCAACAAAGGTCCGTCTAGTCAAGGCTATGGTTTTTCCAGTGGTCATGTATGGATGTGAGAGTTGGACTATAAAGAAAGCTGAGCACCGAAGAATTGATGCTTTTGAACTGTGGTGTTGGAGGAGACTCTTGAGAGTCCCTTGGGCTGCAAGGAGATCCAACCTGTCCATCCTAAAGGAGATAGGTCCTGGGTGTTCATTGGAAGGACTGATGTTGGAGCTGAAACTCCAATACTTTGGCCACCTGATGTGAAGAGCTGACTCATTGGAAAAGACCCTGATGCTGGGAAAGATTGAGGGCAGGAGAAGGGGACGACAGAGGATGAGATGGTTGGATGGCATCACTGACTCAATGGACATGGGTTTGGGTGGACTCCAGGAGTTGGTGATGGACAGGGAGGCCTGGCGTGCTGCGGTTCATGGGGTTGCAAAGAGTTGGACACGACTGAGCGACTGAACTGAACTGAACTGACACAACATTGGAAATCAACTCTATTCCAACATAAGGTCAAAATGAAATTGCACAGAAAAAAAGGAAAAAAGGAGGCGTGAAGAAATGCTGCCTCCTTGTGGCCATAACAAAGCTGTGCTGATGGACACTTAATATTCAGAAGGCCCATGCGATTGTGAATAAACAACACCCGCCTTCAAGGAATGTTCTAGCAGTGATCATCAAAACACAGGGCAGACGTTCGAGAGTCAATTGCAAGATGTTTCCCTCATACTCTTTAAAAAAAAATCACGGGAAATGCATTCAACTTTGCTAAATATTAGAGAACTCCAAATCAAAACTACAAGGAGGTATCACCTCATACCAGTCAGAATGACCATTGTCAAACACTCTACAACCAAGGCTGGAGAGGGTGTGGAGAGATGAGAACCCTCTTCCATCTATGCTGGAATGTCAATTGGGAACAGCCACTGTGGAGACAGTGTGCGTGTGTGCTAAGTCATTTCAGTTGTGTCCGACTCTTTTCGACTCTGTGGTCTGTAACCTGCCAGACTCCTCTGTCCATGGGATTCTTCAGGCGAGAGTACTGGAGTGGGTAGCCATGCCCTCCTCCAGGGGATCTTCCCCACCTAGGGATCAAACCTGCATCTCTTATGTTTCCTGCATTGGCAGGTGGGTTCTTTACCACTAGAGCCACTTGGGAAGCCCATGGAGACAGTGTGGAGGCTTCTTAAACAATGAAAATGGGAATGAAATTACAATATTCCTGTTGACTTAAAAAATATTCACAACCTAAAAGTTGAGAGTCATGTTTGATTCGGTAGGAATTTTTAGGACTAGCGCAGGAAACACCTTCTCAAATAACCCTGAGAGAACTGCTCCCAGGAGGTGAGGGAAGGAGCCAGGTTACATAGAACTTTGTAACAAAGGGCAGGTAGTCTGACTCTCAAGAGAGTATTGTTAAAGAAAACCAGATATCCTTAGTCAGGGAATTTAGTGCTTTTCTGTGTATGGGAAGATGCAAGAGTCAGGCTCACTGAAATCATTCCTTTCATATGCACCTCACCTATCTGGGGCCAGCATCCTGTTTTCACATCCTGAGCTTCCTTTCCTCAGGGCTCACCTTAGGGAGTATCTGCAGTCTGATGGCTGCTAGAGAGCAGATATTCTTCTCCTTCCTGAGTTCCCTGAGGGCTCACCAGCTCACACTGGAGGGCTGCAATTGCTGATGTCTATGATATCCTTTTGCATTGCCTAAAAGATGCTGTGAAAGTGCTGCACTCAATATGCCAGCAAATTTAGAAAACTCAGCAGTGGCCACAAGACTTGAAAAGGTCAGCAATATGTGAACCGTGAACTTCCAGATGTTCAAGCTGGTTTTAGAATAGGCAGAGGAACCAGAGATCAAATTGCCAATATCCGCTGGATCATCGAAAAAGCAAGAGAGTTCCAGAAAAACATCTATTTCTGCTTTATTGATTATGCCAAAGCCTTTGACTGTGTGGATCACAATAAACTGTGGAAAATTCTGAAAGAGATTGGGAATACCAGACCATCTGACCTGTCTCTTGAGAAACCTGTATGCAGGTCAGGAAGCAACAGTTAGAACTGGACATGGAACAACAGACTGGTTCCAAATAGGAAAAGGAGTACATCAAGGCTGTATATTGTCACCCTGCTTATTTAACTTATATGCAGAGTACATCATGAGAAAGTATTGGAGTTTCAGCTTCAACATCAGTCCTTCCAGTGAACACCCAGGATTGCTCTCTTTTAGGATGGATTGATTGGATCTCCTTGCAGTCCAAGGGACTCTCAAGAGTCTTCTCCAACACCACAGTTCAAAAGCATCAATTCTGCGGCGCTCAGCTTTCTTCACCGTCCAACTCTCGCATCCATACGTGACCACTGGAAAAACCATAGCCTTGACTAGACGCACTTTTGTTGGCAAAGTAATGTCTCTGCTTTTAAATATGCTATCTAGGTTGGCCATAACCTTCCTTCCAAGGAATAAGCATCTTTTAATTTCATGGCTGCAATCACCATCTGCAGTGATTCTGGAGCCCCCCAAAATAAAGGCTGACACTGTGGAAAAAAAAAATAAAAAATAAAAAATAAAAAAAAATCAGTGTTTCTGGTATAGTGAACGACAGGGAAAGCTGGCATGCTGCAGTCCATGGGGTCGCAAAGAGTCAGATGCGACTGAGCCACTAACAACAACAAAGGATTATCTGCTTCCTTCCTTTCTTCCTTCCTGCCTGCCTGTCATGTATATATAGATATCTGTATCTCTGAGAGATAATCCGCAATGTTTATCTCCTTCCTTCCTCAGACTGAGGCTCCAATACTTTGGCCACCTGATGAGAAAAACTTACTCATTGGAAAAGACTCTGATGCTGGGAAAGACTGAAGGCAAGAGGAGAAGGGCATGACAGAGGATGAGATGGTTGGATGGCATCAGTGACTCTATGGACATGAGTTTGAGCAAGCTCCGGGAGTTGGTGATGGACAGGGAAGCCTGGTGTGCTGCAGTCCATGGGGTTGCAAAGAGTCAGACACAACTGAGCAACTGAACTGAACTGAACTTCCTCATATACACAGACAGCTGATGCTCAACACTCTGATAGAAAATCTATGGCAAAAAAAAAAAGAATTGAGATACTCCATAGATTCGTAATACCCCAATTAGGTGGCTATATACAGACAACAATCACTACATTGTATTCTGTCTATAATGCATGATGTTAAATAAAAGGAAAGAAAATCAGTGCTTATTTTATTATCTCTGAAATCTGACTTGGGATGCTATCCCATTCCTGGAAGCTGAGCAGGCTTAGGTCCTACTGCTGGGCTGGGGTGGGGTTGATAGAGCCTGGCATGATGCCCTTCATTGATCCCCTTTTTTTTTTCTTGTGGGAAATTCTCTGTTACTACAATATGACCAGCAGTGCTCACTGCCACCTCTAATTCACAAGGCCTGGGGTTCTGTTAATGACTGCTACCCTCAGGTAATTAATGTCCTGGGATGGGAATTGCAGACATATATCCCAAATACAACTGACTTTCAGGAAGCCAATTGCCAAAGGTAAATTTTCCTCAAACCCTTTAAGGAAAAAAAACTCATACGTCCACCACAGGACAAGATGCTCAGCATCCCTAATTGCTGTAGGAAGGTCAACAAAATGACAATGAGATATCAAAACCCACAAGTCACAATAGACATCCTCACAAGTCTACAAACAATACAGGTGGGAGAGGGCCTAGAGGCAAAAGAACCCCCCTACTCTATCTGTAGCAGCAGCCAGTGTAACGGACAGTCTCCGCATGCGTGAAAAAAAAAAACTATCAAGGGGAACAAAGCCTAGGGTTTGAATTCCCACACCGGGGCCTATATCCCAAGAAAACCGCTGAGGCAAAGGTGCATGCACCCCAAGTAACACCACTACAGCACTACATCCAATAGCCAAGACACACAACCAGCAAAATCTCCACTGAGAGATTAAAGCTCAAACAAGATGTGGTATATACATACGGTGGACTATTTCTCACTCATAAAAAGCTACCACTGAAATTAGGGAATTATGAGACTGGTAGCCACAGGGATGGACCTTGAAGGATCACACACTAAGGGTAGTCAGTCAGGCAGATGAAGACTGTAATATGTGAGGCACCTTCCAGGCAAAGTAAATAAATACATACAAGGCAACAAATTTATAATCCAAAAAGAGATTCAGAGAATTCAAACAAAGGGTTCCAGGAAAAAAAAAAAAAAAGTGAAGGGCCTAGAATGAATTAGGATCTCCAGACTAACATAAACATAGAAACCTGTATCTGTAATAAAACCCACAAGGATTATCCTCTTCCTGTCTTCCTTCCTTCCACATATACACAAAAATCTGTATCACTACCCATACACAAACATCTGTATCTCTAAGAGATAATCTACAGCAATTATTTTGTTCCTTTCTCCGTTGTATACACACAAAAGTGTATCTGAGATAAATAATTCACAAGGACCTGATGCTCAGCACTCTGTTCAACCTTCTATGGCAAAACTCCAAAAAAAAAAAAAAAAGGATATCCCGTGGATAAATAACACCTGAATTGGGTGGCTGTACACTGAACACAACACTGCGATCAGCTATACTCCAGCATAACATTGGCATAATGTTAAGGACAGAAAAGCAGTCCCTACTGTATTATCTCTGACCTCCCTGACTTGGGTTGCTATCCCATTCCTGGAGTCTGGGCAGGCTTGGGTCCCGTGGCTGCACTGGGATGGTGTCGACATACCAGGCTAGGTGCACTTAGTTGAGCTCCCTCTTAAACCTGCACTGTCTGGTTACCTCTCTGGGACCAGAGTACCTGATGCACCCAAAGGATGGTGCTGGGGCCTCTGGCCTCAAGGACCTTTGGGAGAAAGTTCCCAGCTCAAGCCTCCTTCCTGCCAGTGCATCCTCCTAGGCATCTGAGCACCCTCAATTGGGTGCTGTGGCCCCGGTTGGAATGCGGCTGCAAACAAGGTGTGAAATTTTAGGGGGGAGAAATAGTGAGACACAAGCCCAGGCACATCCCACTCTATTTCGCAGCCAGGAAGCTGACTTTCCCTAAGGCTCTGATTGCCCCAGTAACCAAAGCTGGGTATGAAGAACTGCTGCCGACTTGTGGACATTTCCTGTAACTACAACTTGACCACGACAGCTTACTGCAATTCCGTTTAGTCGCTCACTCGTCTCTGACTCTTTGCGACCCCATGGACTGCAGCATGCCAGGACATCCTCCACTTGGGTGGCAGTTACCAGGGCACAGTGGGCTGTGGGCCTTTAGAACACACCAGAGAGTAACTCTGGCCAGAGTTTCTCAGTTGTTTCCACAGCCGCTCGCCTGTTTGCAGAGGGTTTGAGAAGAAAGAAATGAGAAAATCGTAGAGGAAGCCTTAGAGTAGGCAGTTAGTACCAGCTGTCTGCACATTACCAAAGTAACCAGAATAAACCAAAACCTAGCCAGCCGGAAAGTCACATTAACATGACTTTCCAGTCCCATTAAACCAGTGGCCTTTCTCCAAAGTGCCTTATAAACGGAGTTTCCCTTCACAGGGAGAACACCCTTAATTGGAGTTGAAGCTCCCAGACGGAAGCCAAAGCTCCCCAGATTGGACAAGGTCAAAAAAGGCCCCAATGGGACCCTGATGTCAAGCTGTTCTGGGGAAAGGGTTATTTGAGCTTTTAATTCACAAAGGAGAGTAGTGTCTATCACAGCGTCAGTCAACTTGTTTCCTACTGTCAAAGTTATCCCGGGCTCCTGTAGGGGAAGTTAGAATTGGATGCCTCACATTCAAGGAAGCCTGCGTGCCTATTCACTATCAGAGTGTTCCTCACCTTTGTACAGCGCTTCTGACTGTCAGATTGTTTTATTGTGAGCAATTGCTCTTCTGATCTTAACATATCTAATATGCAACCCAAAGATCTTTCCTTCTGGATAGATGAAATATTTCCCATTTTTGTCCCATAAAGGAAAAACAAATTGAGGGGGGAAAATGTTCCCAGTGTGCGCACCGGAGTGACTTACCCTCCATAACTGAGTCCGCAGGCTCTTAACACGAACAGGCACACAAAACAAGCAAACTGGCTGAATAGGCTATTGGATTGTGTAGACTTACCCTACAAATGAAATCGAGTCCGTCAGTCAATGAAGGAAAGTTACATGGCTCAAAATAGCCTGGAGTTAAAACTCCCCTCCAGGTCCTCCTCACCATTTTATGCAAAACAAAGAACTCTCTCACAGGAAGAAAAAAAAATGGACATTAAGGTTGATTACGCCCAGCCGGTCCAGCCTTTGGCCTATCTCCAGAATTTCTTGCCCCAGCCATTTAAGAGAGAACCACTCCGAACAACCTTGGAGAAGAACAGGCCCCCTTAAGACAGTAGCTTTCTACATATATGCCTATATATACTTACTCTTTTCTTGGGTTAGTGCAGCAGCTCACTAATCGGACTGCTGCCCCTTCTCGCCTCATTAAAGGTGATCTATTCCTGTCAAGTGCCGTCTCTAACTCCCTTACCCTACAGTCAACTCTTGGAAGTTTGTTGTTTCCTCGTCTCAACTGCCAAGCACTGGGGGCAGCTGGTGCCACTACAGAGAATCTTAAAGAAAAGACCCTCAGGACAAATGGTCCCAATATTCCCTGATCAGGGCCAGCTAGCCACCAGCGGCAGGCTCCTGGTTGGCTAAGCCAAATTGTTACTGAGTCCAAGCTCGCTCTGCTTGCCACATGACAGGCCAATGAATCTGAGAGATGAGGGGACGAGGTAAGGAAGAAGCTTTTTTATTCAAAGCCACCTGACCAAAATGATAGCAGGCGAGTGTCTCAAAATAAACACTTCTTGAAACCCAGGTTCTTTTATGGATCAGAGATGGGAGGTGGGGAAATGAGGAAAGGAAGCAAAGTAAAACTAGTCAATCCTTGCAAATGTCCCCTAGAATGGGGCAAGCCTTTAGGCAGGGGAATGTGTTAGTTTCACTTCTAACAGTCCTTCACCGGTGGGCTGCTCAGGTCATCTCCCTCAGGCAGGCCATTATGGATGTTTACAATAACAAAAAAAGGGTTCAAGTCACAGAAGCAGATGCAGTGCAAATTTAAAATTAACTCTTCTCCATTACAGTCTGTCCAGGTTGGTGATAGTCCTTTGAATTATGTCTTTTTCACAATGTATAATTCTCTGGTTGCAGGTCACAAGGCATCTGATGTCTATCCAAAGATAGATTAGTGAGATAAGCTTTAGGAACAAACTTAGGTCTATAATAGCTGAAGTAAACTTTTTAACAATATAACGCAACAGCAAGGAACTAACTGGGAAGTGAGGTTTGCCAAACACAAACCTTAATTAACAAGACTGGAATTTAATATTTAGTGAAACAAACAAAAAATTTTTTTTCATTGTGAGGACATTAATCTCGCAGCCTGAGAAGGCTTTATTCCATGAAATAAAGGTTAGATTCGTCAAGGGGCCAAGAAAAGCCAAGTGTCCCTGTTTGATTTCAACAATAGTTATTATTCACTTAGCTAAAGTAACTGTTAGGGGAAGTACACTGAAGGAAACCACTCACCCTGGGCAGGCACCGTCTAACCATGTAACCATTTGCATGAGTTGTTTTACGACAGGAAGTCGTAAGGAACAGGGAACTAATAAGCCACCACCAACTGGAAGAGATCAGGAAAGGTCAAAAGGTGACACCACGTGTCTAGCCAACTCCCAGAATCCTTCTCGCTGACATCCTTCTTGGCTGAGCAATGCGTGTGCCACCAGGAAGGACTATGAGTCAGAATGATTGGCCATAAGGAACACGGAACTAATAAGCCACCACCAACTGGAAGAGATCAGGAAAGGTCAAAAGGTGACACCACGTGTCTAGCCAACTCCCAGAATCCTTCTCGCTGACATCCATCTTGGCTGAGCAATGCGTGTGCCACCAGGAAGGACTATGAGTCAGAATGATTGGCCAAAGACGACTCAGAAACTAATAAAATCTGAGACTGTGAGCCACGTGGCAGAGCAGTCCTCCTGGGTTCCCTTAGCCTGCTGCTCTCCACCCAGGCTCCCCTTCCCAATAAAGTCTCTTGCTTTGTCAGCACATGTGTCTCCTCGGACAATTCATTTCTGAATGTTAGACAAGAACCCCATTTGGGCCCTGGAAAGGGTTGGTCCCTCTTCCTGCAACATAACCATGGAAGACTTCAAAAGTAGTACAACATCTTAATAAAACTTGTACCATGCACGAAATTCTTTTCTTAGATTCCACTTTCCACAAAACTTCTTTTCACTTTCTGTATCTTTCTCCATTCAGAAACAGTCGCCTGTAAGCCAGACTTACTTCCCCCACCTCTCCCTTCCCCCCTTCCCTTTTTTTTTTTTGGCTTTAAATCCAAGGCAATGAGGACTGGGTATCTCAAGGATATGATAAGAGTTAACTTCAAACTTTTTTTTTAGGCAAGTTTTTAACATGCTAGAGGGTTTTACTTGCATATGCAAAATTAACTGGTTTTATAATTTTGAAAGAAATTTTCTCTTAGCCAATTTTCTCCAGAGTCTAAAGAATATTGTGGCCACACTGTTGTTGGGGCTGCTGGGAGGAGGGCAAGAGGGATTCCATCCTGAAGATTGTCAGCCATCTTAAGGCAGGATGTGAACTGGGCCTGAACCCTGTTAACCATCGTTAAAGAAAAGCCAGGAAACCCCCTCCTCACAGATGGCAAACAAAGATTGGAAGTAAAGGTCAGGTTGTCTCAGTTAGATAAACGAGAGCGCGCGCCTGCAACCTGCATATTGTAATTGTTAATTCTTCCGCACCTGCATGTTGTAAAAATAATCACTAACGTGTAACCAGTCGTGTAGCAGAGGGCATAGAACCAAGTCCTCCAAAATCATCGGGGTCCTTGTTGGGAACCAATTCCCCTTGTACCCTCTGGGGTAATAAACTGTACTCCACTGTCTTGAGTGTCCTCTGTGGTGTGTTTTGTGACTCTGGATTCTTCAACACTGTCTTTTCTCTTTCAGTGTTGTTAATATTCATATTACCTTTTAGAAGTAGAGGTACTTCATATATAATATGTACACAGATATAAAGTGGCAGACTAGAGTTCTTGTTGTTGGTTTTCAGTCAGTCATGTCCAGTCTTTGTGATCCCATAAACTATAGCACGCAGGCTTCCCTGTCCTTCACCATCTCCTGGAGTTTGCTCAAACTCACGACCATTAGGTCAGTGATGTCATCCAACCATCTCGTCCTCTGTTGTCCCCTTCACCTCTTGCCTTCACTCTTTCCCAGCCTCAGGGTCTTTTTTTAATGAGTCTGCTCTTTGTATCAGGTGGCCAAAGTATGGGAGCTTCAGCTTCAACATCAGTCCTTCCAATGAATATTCAGGACTGATCTCCTTTAGGATGGACTGGTTGGATCTCCTTGCAGTCCAAGGGACTCTCAAGAATCTTCTCCAACACCATAGTTCAAAAGCATCAATTCTTTGGCGCTCAGCCTTCTTTACGGTCCAACTCTCATGTCCATACATGACTACTGGAAAAACCGTAGCGTTGACTAGACAGACCTTTGTTGGCAAAGCAATGTCTTTGCCTTTTTAATATGCTGTCTAGGTTTATCGTAGGTTTTCTTCCAAGGAGAAGAGTCTTTTAATTTCATAGCTGCAGTCACCACCACCTGGAGTGATTTTGGAGCCCAAGAAAATAAAGTCTGTCTCTGGTTCCATTGTTTCCCTATCTATATGCCATGAAGTGATGAGACCAGATTCCATAATCTTCATTTTTTGAATGTTGAGTTTTAAGCCAGCCTTTTCACTCTCCTTTTCCACTTTCATCAAGGGGCTCTTTTTAATTCCTCTTTGCTTTCTGCCATAAGGGTGTTGTCATCTGCATATCTGAGGTTACTGATATTTCTCCCAGCAAACCTGATTCCAGCTTGTGCTTCAACCAGCCCTGCATTTCTCATGATGTACTCTGCATAAAAGTTAAATAAGTAAGGTGACAATATACACCCATTGTTACCAAGTCAAATCTCGCTCTGCTTGCTGCACGATAGGCTAATGAATCCAAGACACAAACTGTTGAGGCAAGGAAGATACTTTAATCGGGGAGTTGAAGATTGAGAAGATGGCAGGCTCAGTCAGTTCAGTTCAGTCACTCAGTCGTGTCCAACTCTTTGCGACCCCATGAATCACAGCACGCCAGGCCTCCCTGTCCATCACCAACTCCCGGAGTTTACCCAAACCCATGTCCATTGAGTCAGTGATGCCATCCAACCATCTCATCCTCTGTCGTCCCCTTTTCCTCCTGCCCCCAATCCTTCCCAGCATTAGGGTCTTTTCCAATGAGTCAACTCTTTGCATGAGGTGGCCAAAGTATTGGAGTTTCAGCTTCAACATCAGTCCTTCCAATGAACACCTAGGACTGATCTCCTTTAGGATGGACTGGTTGGATTTCCTTGCAGTCCAAGGGACTCTCAAGAGTCTTCTCCAACACCACAGTTCAAAAACATCAATTCTTGGGCGCTCAGCTTTCTTCACTGTCCAACTCTCACATCCATACATGACCATTGGAAAAACCATAGCCTTGACTAGATGGACCTTTGTTGGCAAAGTAATGTCTCTGCTTTTAAATATGCTATCTAGGTTGGTCATAACCTTCCTTCCAAGGAGTAAGCATCTTTTAATTTCATGGCTGCAATCACCATCAGCAGTGATTTTGGAGCCCCCCAAAATAAAGTCTGACACTGTTCCCACTGTTTCCCCATCTATTTCCCATGAAGTGATGGAACCAGATGCCATGATCTTAGTTTTCTGAACATTGAGCTTTAAGCCAACTTTTTCACGCTCCTCTTTCACTTTCATCAAGAGGCTCTTTAGTTCTTCTTCACTTTCTGCCATAAGGGTGGTCTCATATGCATATGTGAGGTTATTGATATTTCTCCCGGCAACCCTGATTCCAGCTTGTGTTTCTTCCAGCCCAGCGTTTCTCATGATGTACTCTGCATATAAGTTAAATAAGCAGGGTGACAATATACAGCCTTGACGTACTCCTTTTCCTATTTGGAACCAGTCTGTTGTTCCATGTCCAGTTCTAACTGCTGCTTCCTGACCTGCATACAGGTTTCTCAAGAGACAGGCCAGATGGTCTGGTATGCCCATCTCTTTCAGAATTTCCCACAGTTTATTGTGATCCACACAGTCAAAGGCTTTGGCATAGTCAATAAAGCAGAAATAGATGTTTTTCTGGAACTCTCTTGCTTTTTCGATGATCCAGTGGATGTTGGCAATTTGATCTTTGGTTCCTCTGCCTATTCTAAAACCAGCTTGAACATCTGGAAGTTCACGGTTCACATATTGCTGAAGCCTGGCTTGGAGAATTTTGAGCATTACTTTACTAGCGTGTGAGATGAGTGCAATTGTGTGGTAGTTTGAGCATTCTTTGGCATTGCCTTTCTTTGGGATTGGAATGAAAACTGACCTTTTCCAGTTCTGTGGCCACTGCTGAGTTTTCCATATTTGCTGGCATATTGAGTGCAGCACTTTCACAGCATCATCTTTCAGGATTTGAAATAGTTCAACTGGAATTCCATCACCTCCACTAGCTTTGTTTGTAGTGATGCTTTCTAAGGCCCACTTGACTTCACATTCCAGGATGTCTGGCTCTAGGTGCACCCCAAAATAACCATCTTATTGGGGCCTGGATGCCAGGTTCTTTTATAGGTCAGAGAGAAAGAAGCAATGAGGAGCTAAAGTCAAAAGGCAGGAGAGGGAGATGCAGTAGGGAAGTACAGTAAAAGGATGTCAGTCTTGTAAAACATCTCCAAGGGAATGTCCAGCCTTCAGAAGAGGTGTTAATCTCTTCTATTCACAAATGGGCAGGGACAAACTATCTCTCCAAGAGCTGAACAAAGGCACTTTAGTTTACAGTCCAGAAGAGGGGCAGGATCCTCTAGGCAAGCCATTGAATATGACTATAATGTTAAAAGCAAGTCAAAGAAACAGTTTCCAACATGGAGTCAGAATTGGTTTCCTCTCTGCAACACCTTGATGTACTCCTTTCCCATTTTTGAACCAGTCCATTGTTCCATGTCTGGTTCTAACTGTTGCTTCTTGACCTG
Organism: Okapia johnstoni; assembly: GCA_024291935.2. Lineage (NCBI taxonomy): Eukaryota > Metazoa > Chordata > Mammalia > Artiodactyla > Giraffidae > Okapia > Okapia johnstoni. Next base: position 37,181,697 of record CM044316.1, read on the forward strand.
CATAAAAGTTTCCCAGGAAGCAGGTAAGGTGGTCTGGTATTTCATTTTCCCTCCCTCCTTCGAGAGATCTCATGGCTTCATTTAAAAGCTTCGTTATGAATCAGGAATTACCATATAAACTTACTAGTTTATAAGCAGTTGGTATACATTAAGGTTGTATGTTCAGATGACTAAGGTCAGCTATCTGTGTCTGGCTGAGGAACATTTTAGTCTTTTACATTTAGAAGTGTCCTTTTTTTCCTTGGTTGCAGGTCCTTGAGGCCTGTATTTATATTCTGGCTTAGACATTTGCAAGACAAAGACACTATTTGCTTTTTCAAAGAACAGTTCTGCTGCCTAAAGTTACTAAAATTAGGGACAAGATTTTTAATCAAACTGATTTAGGAAGTTCTATGTTCTGTAACTTCAGAGTTAAATTATTATGCCTTCAAAGTTTGTATAAGGCATTCAGCACAGACCTTTTTCAATTTATAAATTGAGCCAAAGCAAAATTCCTATTTTTAAATAAGAGGTTCTGGGATCCCCAGAGTCAGGTAGAGCTGAGGAAGTCAGGCCCTTTTTGCCTAACTGTTCCAAAATTATTGCTGGACAGATATCTCAGTGTAAATTTTTCTAGCCCCTTAAATATATAACTTAAAACTAGGGTAAATAGAACACACTTGTTTGGATTTTACTGTTGGGGACCAGTAGGGAGTCTCTCTTGGTTCATTAACTTTAGGTAGTGTAATAATGTCAAATTTTGTTTTAATTACATAAATGTCCATTCTATCTATCCCATACCAAATAAACATAAAAAGATTTATTTTTTAATTTGTGGAGAATCTTTTTTTTTTTTTTACCTTACCTCCTTGCAATAATAGCTAGATTTTCCTTCCAAATTCTTCCTGTTGATATTCTTAATTGTTCTTATTAGCATCTGTAAGAGATATTGAGGGGAACATCACAATGACACTATCTAAACCAGTATCTCAGGCTTCCCTGGTAGCTCAGTTGGTAAAGAATCCACCTGCAATGCAGGAGGCCCTGGTTTGACAGGAGACCCTGGTTCAATTCCTGGGTCAGGAAGATCCCCTGGAGAAGGGATAGGCTACCCACTCCAGTATTCTTGGGCTTCCCTTGTGGCTCAGCTGGTAAAAAATACACCTGCAATGCAGGAGACCTGGGTTGGGAGGCTCCCCTGGAGAAGGGATAGGCTACCCACTCCAGTATTGTGGCCTGGAGAATTCCATGGACTATACATGGAGTCACAAACAGTAGGACACAACTGAGTGACTAGCACTTTCTTTCTTTCACAAACCAGTATCTCTCCTTCTCAGGTTAATTAGACTTTTGCTTTATCAGTCAGTTTGGTTCAGTCGCTCAGTCCTGTCCCACTCTTTGGGACCCCATGGACTGCAGCAAACCAGGCTTCCCTGTGCATCACCAACTCCCGGAGCTTGCTCAAACTCATGTCCATCAAGTCGGTCATGTCACCCAACCATCTCATCCTCTGTTATCCCCTTCTCCTCCTGCCTTCAATCTTTCCCAGTAATCAGGGTCTTTTCTAATGAGTCAGCCTCTCAAATCAGGTGGCCAAAGTACTGGAGTTTCAGCTTCAGCATCAGTCCTTCCAATGAATATTCAAGACTGATTTCCTTTAGGATTGACTGGTTTGATCTCCTTGCAGTCAAAAGGACTCTCAAGAGTCTTCTCCAACACCACAGTTCAAAAGCATCAATTCTTCTGCACTCAGCTCTCCTTATGGTCCAACGCTCATATCCATACATGACTACTGGAAAAACCATAACTTTGACTGTACAGACCTTTGTCAGTAAAATAATATCTCTGCTTTTTAATATGCTGTCTAGGTTTGTCATTGCTCTTTTTCCCAAGGAGCAAGCGTCTTTTAATTTCATCGTTGCAGTCATCACCTGCAGCAATTTTGGAGACCAAGAAAATAAAGTCTGTCACTGTTTCCATTGTTTCCCCATCTATTTGCCATGAAGTGATGGGACTGGATGCCATGATTTTAGTTTTCTGAATGTTGAGTTTCAGGCAAGCTTTTTCACACTCCTCTTTCACTTTCATCAAGAGGTTCTTCAGTTCCTCTTTGCTTTCTGCCATTAAGGGTGGTGTCCACAGGCCAGAAACTCTGTGCCCTGTCATGGTGCAGGCATGGGTTGGAAAAGAATTTCCAGACATGAGATAGAATGAGAGGGAGATAAAGTTTATTAGAGTGCGAGACGCTGTCAGAACAGAGGGCCCTCTCAAGGGAGAACCGACGTTGAACAGGGGTCCTTGGTTCTCTTTTAGAGCCAGGGTACCAGGAGTGGGATAGAGGTCTTGCGGGTCATTTGCTGATTGGATGAGGCATGTATGCTGGGTGGGGGAAGAGTAGGGCAAATAACTTCTCCCTATAGGGTAGGAGGGGAGACAGGTTATACTGTTCCATTAATAGTTACAACATGAGGGAGGGAAGAACGATAAGGGTCTGGTTTTTCAGTTCCTGCATTCCAAGATCCTCCTTGGTTTTATCTGCTCTTTTGTCCATGGGTCACCGCATTCCTCCCTCTGTTTATTTTTAGGGCTAATTCTTTGGCCCCTGTTGATACCCTGCTCATGTCTAACTATCTACCTATTTCCCTTTTCGGGCATTTGGGAACCCAGTCATAAAGGAAAAGGGGCGATGACTGCTCTGACTTCTTCAGGCTGCACAGAGGCTTCATGGGGTTCTAGGTTCTCTTTGCCTGCTCTCTGTCAGGGTGCATTTACAGAGGGAGATGAGAGTCCATGGAATGATAAGGTGACTTGTTTCAGCATTGTCTAGGTGTTGGTCAGGGAATATTCTTGTCGTACTACAGCTTTAGATTTGTTGTATTCTAGAAGAAACAAACTTAACAAGAAAGTCAAAGGTACATGGCCTGAAGATTAACAGAAATAGAAAACCTGCTCAGGGGCTAGCCAGGAGAACCAGGACTAGACATTGGTTCGTGACATTAGTGTTTCTCTAGGTATGAGAAGATGTAAGAATTTTTGCTCATAAAATATTTACCTGAAAACCATCTGACTATCTGAAGGCTGGTTCTTCGGAGTTTTTCCCAGAGCACAGAGTGCCTTATTCCTGATCTCCACTCTGAACTCCTTTCAGGGGGTGTTGAAGGTCAGCAGCTTGCAGTGGTCATGATTTAATCTTTGTAGAGGCAGCTGGCCAGTGCCAACTTTCAGTCAGCAGGGTCCCTTCATAGCCCCATATTTGACTATGCTTTGGGGCATTTCATGGCCATTGTGTCCCACGGTGCTGGGAAGGCTCATTCCCAGGTCTACCGAAGATTCCATTGACAGTCCACTCAATGCTATTACTAGACTAGGCCTTGGCAAGCGACAAAAGTCTCTGGACCATTCCTGTCTTACTAGCCTCTTGGTCCAGGGAAATAGTCCCTCTTGTTGCTTCTTCCCATATCTAGAGTTACATTATTACAATCATTGATCTCATATGGAACTGCATATCAGCATTTTATCACAGGCTCAGTCACACATTTAGTAACATACGAAACAATCTTCTGAAACAAGCGATATAGAAAATAATACAGCTAGCAGTTATTAGTAAGGTCACAAGCAAGAATTTAAGTCAATTACAAAACAAGCTTTGGTTACAAAATGGGAAATGTGGTGGGAGGGATAAATCAGGAGCTTAGGCTGAACATGCACACACTACTATATTTAAAATAGATAACCAACCAGAACCTACCATACCGCACAAGGAACTCAACTCAGTATTGTGTAATAACCTACATGAGAAAAGAATCTGAAAAAAAAAAAAAAATCTGAAAAAGAATGAACATATGTATAACTGAATACTTTGTTGTATACCTAAAACTAAATCTGTAAATCAATCTTACTCTGATAAAATTTAAGAGAAAAAAAAGAATTTAAGTCAAGAACTTTCATTAGGTATAGCCCAGTATACCCCAGGTCATCTGACTTAGTTAAATGATTATAGCCAGTTGTTAATCTCCTGGTTGTACATCATGGAGCATCTGACATTATCTGAAGATTGGTTACTGAGATAAGCTTTAGAAACAAACTTAAGAGTGTCTTTTTTAATAACTTAATTAAATCTTTTAGCAATATAACGACAAGGAACTATCTCAGAAGTGAGTCTTAGTAAACACTAGACCTTAATTAACAAAACTAGAAACTTAGTTTAACAATTAACAAAACTTAATATTCAGTGAAACATGATTTTTTCATAATGAGGGCATTAACCCTGTAGCCAGGGAAGGCTTTAACTCATCAAATAAAAATGAGGTTTGTCAGGGAGCCAGGAAAATCCAAGTGGCCATCCTGGATTTCCCATAGCCCTGACTCTTTGATTTACAGCTTTTCTTCACCCATTTTTAACTCCCTGATTTAGGAGTAGACTGTTACCATGTTTTAAGAACATCAGAATAGCAAAAGTCTAACCGTGAGGGCTTATATTTTGTAGAAGCAGAATGAGCTTTGTATACAGGTACTATAATCTTAAATAATGTTTATCTGCTTTACCAAAGTAACAAAAGATTTTAAAAATGAATATAAATCACTTAAAGGCAAAGAAATTCATAATCTGTTATCGAAAGCTTCAGTCTAAGAAAACTTTGTTCTCTTAACAGAGAGAGTAGACTAAATTCCAGTCTGTTACCAGTTTACCAGATAACAAACAAACAAAATTTGGTTATTGGTTAATCTTAGAAAAGTCTTTTCCATAAATCTTGAAGTAGCAGTATTCTTGCAAAGACATCAGAGTGAAACCATAGAAGGCATGTTTAAAATCTGATTAAATTGCAATTGACAAAGTAACCTGGTCATTGCTGTGACTTGTAACACTTTAACATGATAACTAGAATTATAACTGACAACATTATACCAGGACATATTAGATTTTCATGAATTCCACATAATTTTAGGATATCTCTATTAGTAACATCAACCATAACAGTATAACCTGAGAAGATTTATCACCCCTTCAACAGTACTTCCCATGTAATTTAACATGTCCAGTGAACCCAGGTAGTTTAATACCTCTTTGGGATGTCTCAGGGGCCCTCTGAAGCATTCCAAAGTTAGCTAGAAGTCAAGTTATTTAGGAAGTTTTGTCGATAAATATCAAAAGGGTTTATAACACTCAGTCAGATAAAATCATATAGATCACTGTGAAACAATATATTCACTTAGCCAAAGTAACAAAGAAGATTTCAAAGGTAAACATAGAACAGATCACTTCCGAGGTAAAGAAACTTAAAATCCATTATCAAAGGCATTTCAACATCTCAAGAAAACTTGTATTTATGCACAAAACTCTTCCCATGGGGTCCACTTTCTATAAACCTTCTTATCACTTTTTATACCCATTACTTTGTTCTCCCATCCTTAAACAGCCACCTGTAAGTCAGACCTGCTTCCTTTTCCTTTCATAAAATGTAATTTCATTCCTCATACATTCTTTACTAAAAACACACTTCCTACTTTCCTTTAGCAACCAAGAACTGACCTTTATATTAGCATTCTATAGATTGGTGAACATAAATACCAGCGATAATTTCTAAAAAAAAAATTTGCTTTCTCATAGAGAATATCTCAGGATGGCACCAAACTCTATTCATTAATAGTCCAAAATCTTTAAGGGTGTTTTCTATGAGCAGTGCATTCTCTTGGCAGAACTCTATTAGCCTTTGCGCTGCTTCATTCTGTACTTCAAGACCAAATTTGCCTGTTACTCCAGGTGTTTCTTGACTTCCTACTTTTGCATTCCAGTCCCCTAGAATGAAAAGGACATCTTTTTGGGGTGTTAATTCTAGAAGGTCTTGTAGGTCTTCATAGAACCATTCAACTTCAGCTTCTTCAGCATTAGTGGTCGGGGCATAGACTTGGATTACCTTGATATTGAATGGTTTGCCTTGGAAATGAACAGAGATCATTCTGTCATTTTTGAGACTGCACCCAAGTACTGCAGTTTGGACTCTCTTGTTGACTATGATGGCTACTCCATTTCTTCTAAGGGATTCTTGCCCACAGTAGTAGATATAATGGTCATCAAGAAAATTAGAGATACCAAGGGGACATTTCATGCAAAGATGGGCACAATAAAGGACAGAAATGGTATGGACCTAACAGAAGCAGAAGATATTAAAAAGAGGTGGCAAGGATACACAGAAGAACTATGCAAAAAAGATCTTCATGACCCAGATAATCACAATGGTATGATCACTCACCTAGATCCAGACATCCTTGAATGCAGTCAAGTGGGTCTTAGGAAGCATCACTATGAACAAAGCTAGTGGAGGTGATGGAATTCCAGTTGAGCTATTTCAAATCCTGAAAGATGATGCTGTGAAAGTGCTGCACTCAATATGCCAGCAAATTTGGAAACCTCAGCAGTGGCCACAGGACTGGAAAAGGTCAGTTTTCATTCCAATCCCAAAGAAAGGCAATGCCAAAGAATGCTCAAACTACCACACAATTGCACTCGTCTCACATGCTAGTAAAGTAATGCTCAAAATTCTCCAAGCCAGGCTTCAACAGTACGTGAACTGTGAACTTCCAGATGTTCAAGCTGGATTTAGAAAAGGCAGAGGAACCAAAGATCAAATTGCCAACATCCACTGGATCATCGAAAAAGCAAGAGAGTTCCAGAAAAACATCTACTTCTGCTTCATTGACTATGCCAAAGCCTTTGACTGTGTGGATCACAACAAACTGTGGAAAATTCTGAAAGAGATGGGAATACCAGACCACCTTACCTGCCTCCTGAGAAATCTGTATGCAGGTCAAGAAGTAACAGCTAGAACTGGACATGGAACATCAGATTGGTTCCAAATTTGAAAGGAGTACGTCGAGGCTGTATATTGTCATCCTGCTTATTTAACTTATATGCAGACATCTTCAAAATGCCAGGCTGGATGAAGCACAAGCTGGAATCAAAATTGAGGGGAGAAATATCAATAACCTCAGATATGCAGATGATACCACCCTTATGGCAGAAAGTTAAGAATTAAAGAGCCTCTTGATGAAAGTGAAAGAGGACAGTAAAACTCAACATTCAGAAAACTAAGATCATGGCATCTGGTCCCATCACTTCATGGCAGATAGATGGGGAAACAGTGAAAACAGTGACAGACTTTATTTTGGGGGGCTCCAAAATCACTGCAGATGGTGACTGCAGCCATGAAATTAAAAGACGCTTGCTCCTTTGAAGAAAAGTTATGACCAACCTAGACAGCATATTACAAAGGAGAGACATTACTTTGCCAACAAAGGTCCATCTAGTCAAAGCTATGGTTTTTCCAGTAGTCATGTATGGATGTGAGAGTTGGACTATAAAGAAAGCTGAGCGTCGAAGAATTGATGCTTTTGAACTGTGGTGCTGGAGAAGACTCTTGAGAGTCCCTTGGACTGCAAAGAGATCCAACCAGTCCATCCTAAAGGAAATCAGTCCTGAATATTCATTGGAAGGACTGATGCTGAAGCTGAAACTCCAATACTTTGGCCAACTGATGCAAAGAACTGACTCATTTGAAAAGACCCTAATGCTGGGAAAGATTGAAGGCAGAAGGAGAAGGGGATGACAGAGGATGAGATGGTTGGATGGCATCACCAACTCAATGGACATGAGTTTGAGTAAACTCCGGAAGTTGGTGATGGACACCAGGGAGGCCTGGTGTGCTGCAGTCCACGGGGTTGCAAAGAGTGGGACAAGACTTAGTGACTGAACTGAACTGAACTGAATAAATGTTTTAAAATCTCATTTTATTTGGAAATGATATAGCTATTCAATAAACTTCCATCACTTAGTTTAGCACAACTCTAGAAATTCAGGCTGCCAAAATCTAGACAGGCTGTTTAGACAGACATTTCTAGAGTAAAATTATTGTTAATAGTTTATCTAAAAGATAATATCTCATTTATATATATTTTTTGAAGTTTCTTCACTCGAGGTACTTTCCTTGCCGACAAACTTGTAACAGATATTACAATATTACAATATTTCATTTATAATAAACCTAGGCACAATGAAAATATTATGCTTAATGTTAACGACTCTTAGACATGTCTATATCAGATTCGCAAACAAACATTAATATTAGATATTTAATATTATTTCCCAGTTCATGTGACTCTGAAATTCATTTAGGTTAATTTCTCTTATATTAAGAATTGTCTGATCTGTAAGCGCTTATGTTTCTTTAGGCCAATTAGAACTCATTTACAACTTCAGCAATATTAAAAAAAAAAAAAGGCCAAAACACACACACGGAGACATACATAAATCCAGACAGACAGACAGAGATCTCATAGCTTTTCCGTTTGAGATTTAAAATGTTTCTTTGACCCCCACCCCACTTTTTTTTTTGCCTGAAGTTCTAATTTGCCCAAGGCTGAGGTCTCAGGCAAAATGGGCTGTGTATTTCAAGGACATGGAAAGGGTTAACTTCAAGCTTTTCCCTAGGCAGGGCTTTTAACAAGCTAGTTGTTTTTAATTGCATATGCAAGAAGAACTGGTTTTGCAGTTTCCCAGAAAAAAAAATTTGATTTTAACCAGTTTTCTCCGGAGTCTAAAGAATATCATGGCCATCTTGTGTCAAAAAGTCATCTTTCCTTTCTGTAGTCATAGTTTCATAGCTAAAATATAGATCAAATAGTGCTCAAATTGACTCTGATATCAGGGGGCAGATCAGCTGATAAAAATCTTGGATTGTCCCTCTGGTGGGAAGTGAGGTCTTGGTCCCATCAGAAGACTCTGAAGGGTTAAGGGAATTTGCAGGAGTGGGGGAAGCTTGGTCCTTCCCCACCCTGAGAAACCGGAGTAGTTAGAAGGGAATTCTTTAGAATGTTAGGAGAGTTTTTGATCCCTTAGGCTTTTGAAAATAGGAGAAAGACCTGGACCAAAGGGAACCTCAGAATTCTTTCCTAGAGGTCATGTGGATATGAAAGCTCAAGTAGGGGTCATCTAGGAAATCTGATGGAGAGAGACAGAGGGGGACAGGAGATAGGGAAGCAACAGAAAGATACATGTGGCATGAGGCCCTCAAATTCGGATTCTGACTGAGGGCCATGAAGGACTGAACATAAGAAAATTCTGAGTCTTTTCCCTGCTTTTGGCAAAAGCTGGTGTGCCATTCAGAGGCCTTTTTTTTTTTCTTTTTTGGTCCCCCAGTTTGTACTGGGGCCAGGAATTTGCAGCTGGGCTGATATACAGGTAAGTTCCTATTTCAGGCAGGAAATTCTGTGCCCCAAGAGCCCAGACCGAAATAGGGAAAAGTTCCATTTTCAGGCAAGAAACTCTGCAGGCTTAAAGGTGCGCAAAAGTCCGTTTGATGTTATACTATTCCTGAAAATTATACTCCTTTCAGGATAATTTATTTACATATTCTCATCTAAGGCAAGGCTGTCAGAAACACAGAGAAAACTGCCATAGGAAATCAGTTTAATTTCCATCTAAAATAAGACACAAATGAACTTATCTATAAAACAGAAAGAGATTCACAAACCCAGAAACTTACAGATGCCTGTGGAGATTTGGTTTGGGTATTGCCAGATTGAAGAAGTAGTTAAGAAATAAAAATCACTATGTATAATGTAAGAAAAATAATCGGATACCATATAGCAGAAAGAAATATAGCCATGATTTTGCAATATCTTTAAATGGTATATATTTCATGAAAATATTGAATCACTCTGTTGTATCCTAAAGCAAATAGAGTAATGTGAGTCAACTGTACCTCAACTGAAAAAGAAAAAGTGGATGGATGGCTACAAACACAAGAAATAATACTCAAGAATGAAATTTTGCAAAATAAAAATGGGAAAAGTTGAGGAATAGAAACTCCCATCAAGAAATTAATTTGGATGGGATTACTAAAAATCTCCATTGGTTCATTCCACTAGAAAGAACAATTTGGAGGAGCTTTAAAAAAGATCCTCTGCTTTTTAATATGCTGTCTAGGTTGGTCATAACTTTTCTTCCAAGGAGTAAGCGTCTTTTAATTTCATGGCTGCAGTCACCATCTGCAGTGATTTTGGAGCTCAAATGAGGAAATGGAGCCCAAATCTCATCCAAAGAGGATGAGGTGCTTGGATGGCATCATTGACTCAATGAACATGAGTTTGAGCAAACTCTGGGAGGTGGTGAAGGAGAGGGAAGCCTGGCACGCTGCAGTCCATGGGGTCGCAAACAGTGGGACATGACTGAGCGACTGAACAACAACAACATACTACTAATAATAATTTGAATATTTACTGTGGGCCAAGCATGTTCTAAGAGCTTTATGTTTACTTTCTCACAGAATCCTCACAACAATTTGATGACATAAGTGTAATTACTGTCCATTTCTCCCTTCACAGATAAGAAAATTGAGGCACAGAGAGGTCAAGCAAGTACTCAAGGTAGAGATAGGACTCACATGTGGAATTTTGATTCAAGAGTCTTGCTCTCTTTAACTACCAGAGTGTCTTTGTTTATGTATCTGTAGTATTGTGTTTGTAAATTAAGAAATTGATCACACCTCTGCCCTGGCTGTTTCTTCTGCTGAAAGTTTCTTCTACTTACTTCCTACATAAATCTCTGATCACTTAAAGGGCCTTCATAGTGAGTCCTACCCTGAATACAGGGTTCAAACTTGCAACCTTCCCCTCTATTTTACTCTAAATACCCATAGTATTTTATTTTACTTTAAATACCCATAGTATTCCTCTAGTATATTATACAATTTGCAGATTCACCATATCACTTCTGTTTGTTAATCCCCACCATCCCCTGACAGGGAAGCGTGGCATGCTTCAGCCCATGGGGTCACAAAGAGCCCCACAGGACTTAGTGACTGAACAACAAAAACCTTCCCCCATTCTACCATAAGAGCTCCACTAAATCAGGCCACTTTTAGTGGTAAAAGCGTCTGCCTACAATGACCCAGGTTCAATCCAAAAACCTGGAGAAGGAAATGGCAAACCACTCCAGTACTCCCTGGAAAATCCATGGACAGAGGAACCTGGTATTCTCGCAAAGAGTCGGACACTACTGAACGACTTCACTTCACTTCACTAATGTATCACAATCTGAAAAGGTACTGGCACAAACTAGGTGCGCAGCAAATATTTGTGGAGGAAAGTGAATTTTTAAAAACAATTTTACTTTTAAACATTATTTTAAGTGTCACCTGTAAGGCGAGCACCGCGCATGGGGGATGGAGTCCGGCGCCCATTGGACAGGATGTAAAGGCAGACACCTACCCCGAAGACAGGGGACCCCGTGGGGCGGCGGCGGGGGTCGCGCGCGCGCGGCCCCCGGCTCCTTTCTCCAGGAGACTGCCGGGCCCCGCTGCGCTGGCATGACCGAGGTCCAGCTTCGGGGACACGCCCGTCACGCCTCGGTGAAAAAGATCAGGTGAGCCTGCCCTAGGCGGACCTGACTCCCGGAACCCCGGCTGCCTCCTCCGGCGGCGCCGCGACGTCCACCTTGCCCAGCAACCGGGAACCGCGGAGTTGGTGGGAGCGGGCGGCCTGGCTCCCCCCTTGAGGGGTGGTGAGTGACCATGGCGCTGGCCGCAGCCGCGGCCGCTGCGGCCGCCGGGGTGAGCCAGGCGGCGGTGCTGGGCTTCCTGCAGGAGAACGGCGGGAAGGTGCGCAACTCGGAGCTGCTGAGCCGCTTCAAACCGCTACTGGAGGCCGGCGACCCACGCGGCCGCGCCGCCCGTAGGGACCGCTTCAAGCAGTTCGTCAACGACGTGGCCGTGGTGAAGGAGCTCGACGGCGTCAAATTCGTGGTGCTGAGGAAGAAGCCGCGGTCCCGCGACGGACCCGAGCCCCCGCCCTGCTGCTTCCAAAGCGCCCCCGGGGCACCAGCCCCGCCGTCGAAGGTCAGTTCTGACTCACAGGAGGAAACCGCGGCCTCGGGGGCTCCGTCCTCGTCCTCGGCACCGAGGGCGGCGGAACCGGCTGAAGACCAGGCCCCGCTATCAGAGCCGCAGGACACCGCCGGGGCTCCGGCCTCAGAGCCCACTCAGGGGCTGTTGTTAGACCCGGCCTGGCAGTCAGGGGTGTCCTCAGACCCCCAGATTCCAGCCTTCGAGCTGGCCCAGCCCTCCGAGGGTCTCTCTGAAGATGTGACCCCACCGTCCACGGCGCCGTCGGAGGCATCCTCGCCCCACGTAGAACCGCCAGACCCAGAAGCTACGCCTCGGGGGCCACCACCACCCGCTCCGCGCCCGCCGCCTCAGAAGCCCTGCATGCTGCCTGTGCGCTGCGTCCCCGGCCCCTCGGCGCTGCGGATCCGGGCTGAGGAGCAGGGCTTACGCAGGCAGCTGTCGGAGGAGCCCAGCCCGCGGAGCTCCCCGATGCTGCTGCGGCGGCTCTCGGTTGAGGAGTCCGGCCTGGGCCTCGGTCTGGGCTCTGGCCGCTCCCCTCACCTGAGGCGCCTGTCGCGCGCCGGCCCGCGCCTGCTGAGCCCCGACACCGAGGAGGCGCCGGCTGCCCCGCCGCCGTCCGCCGTGCCCCTGGAGCCGGCCGAACACGAGTGGCTAGTGCGGGCGGCTGGGGGCCGCTGGACCCACCAGCTGCACGGGCTGCTGCTGCGCGACCTCGGCCTGGCAGCCAAACGCGACTTCATGTCTGGCTTCACGGCCCTGCACTGGGCCGCCAAGAGCGGCGACCTCGAGATGGTGCAGCAGCTGGTGGAGGTCGCGCGGCGTGGGGGCGCGCGGGTCGACGTCAACGCGCGCTCGCACGGCGGCTACACGCCGCTGCACTTGGCGGCGCTGCACGGCCACGAGGATGCGGCCGTGCTCTTGGTAGTCCGCCTGGGTGCGCAGGTGCACGTGCGCGACCACAGCGGACGGCGCGCTTACCAGTACCTGCAGTCCGGCGCCTCGTATGCTCTGCGTCACCTACTTGGCGACCCTGGCCTGCGAGGTTCGACCGAACCCGACGGGGCTGCTGGTGGTAGCGGCAGTTTTGCGGCCCGGCGCCCCGTGCAGGTGGCGGCCACCATCCTCAGCTCCACCACAAGCGCGTTTCTGGGCGTCCTGGCTGATGACCTGATGCTCCAGGATCTGGCTCGAGGCATGAGGAAGTCAAGCTCCTTAAGCAAATTCTTGGGGGCCTCGCCCATGGCTCCTCGTAAAAAGACAAAGATCCGCGGCAGTCTGCCAGCCTTTTCAGATATCTCTCGTCGACCTACTCCGGGGCCCTTGGCTGGTCTAGTGCCCAGCCTACCCCCAGCAACCTGATGGTTCCCAAGGTTACGACTTGGTCGCTCTAATCGCCCCTCCCTCTCACAGTCAAAGCCTGCTCAAGACCATGGTCCAACACTTCTGGCTCCATCGTGTCTCCAGCTTTGTCCAGTGCAGACTGTTTTACCCAAGTGGGCCTTTGCCTCCAACTTCTTAATCTTTCTCCAGAGGTGGGATTCAAGATCTCAGTGAGAGCCTCCTATGAAGAACTCTGGAAATCAGTCTTGAACCTTGGAGGAGATTTGCAATTTAGTATCAAAGGTTCAGAGGCAGCAGCTGGTCTGGCCCCTGAATGATTTAACCCAATGCCTCTGCATCTATATACTTCCAAAGCAGAATTACAGCTTTGTGTGATGATAGATTATTTGTCAGCTTTAAGATACGCAGTGCATTTGTAATTTGATGCTCTTATCCTGTTTGTAAGTTGAAATGAGGTAAAATGACTTTCATAAAATAACCTCTTGAAATTATATTTTTCCAAAATGTTCATTTTCAATCTTTTGCTAAATATTTTGGAATTCTATATTAAAAAAAACAGACCATCAAGATCTAAAGGAATTTAGTCCCAACCAACAAAACCCTTGAATGGTTATCTACCTCATTTTAAGCAATCAAGATGCCAGACAGTCTTGAACACAGAAAGTGACTATTGTGAATGTATTAATTTCAGTTATACTGTGAATGCTAAATATTAGAAAACAAGTGCATCTTGGGAGTAAAAGTGATTTAACAATGAGAAGAAAGCGACATTTTTTGCAAATACTTTTAATTTGTGGTTGTCTTTATGGTGAAATATAAACATGTATCTTTGGCACTGGTCACTGGCTACTTTGATATGGCATGAATATTTAACTTTTTAAAATTTGATTTATTTGTGAATTGCACCATTGTGCCATGTTCCTGAATCTGTGGCTTTCAAATCTGGCTGAGCCTTTCACTGCAGTAGGTGAATATTCAAAGAAAAAAAAATTGTCATAGCCTAACACCAGAAAAATAACTGGTTAAATAGTAACAGATACAATTAAGGAGCAACTATTTTATAGGAAAGTTCTATACAAGCAAAACTTATGTGGTAGCCATTTTAAAAAGCCATCTGAAAGCAAACAACTTATTCAAAATTCCTTCCTGGAATGTTTTGATTTAAACAGTGAAATAAACATTTTCCCATTTTTTTCCTGCTTGTGTGATGCTGTACTTCCCTTAAACATTCTATAGCACTTGCTACTGTATTCGCCTTTCTTTTCATTACTTTTTCCCCATCCTTTTGCTTCTTTCAAGCATTCTACTATTGAAAGAATTTGGATTTCTCTGCAAAGTAAAGGAATCAACCAAACATGGATATGACAGCCAAAAACTGTAGGTAAATGTAGGCCCTGATCTGGCCTCTCCCATCTTCCTTGCCTGGAACTCGAGCTAAGCTGCATAAATTATTTCAAAATGCACATCAAATCGTCTGCCTCTGTGAAAAAATAAATGACAAGAGGCAATAATTAAAGCAATTTGAGTAGCTGAAGGTCTAAGAATAAAACATTAGAAATTTTTCATAATGAAAGAGAAACTTGACTGAGGGTAACAAAGATCACACACACAGGTATGACTGGCTTTGAGAAAGACAAAATGTAAACCAGCATGGTAGCGATAACAAATAACTAATGTTTATGGCACATTTAAATCAGAGGAAGATTGTTAAACTATGGAAGAATCTGTGTTTCACAAGGGTGTGCTGCAAACCTTCCAAGTGAAGTAAAAACATTTGGCAAGAGTTTAGGATCAATAAGCCTAACATGCAGGTGTTAAGAAACCACTGCTTTTCCCTTGCAGGCTAAGACCATCTGAAACTATAAGGGAAGTTAGTAGGAAATTACAGTTTGATATGCATATGGGAAGTTTTCAAGAAGAATATTTGGTTAACAGGAGGCATACCTGTGGAAGGGTATTTCCAACAATCGACCAAAAAAAAAAAAAAAAGTTGTTCATCGGTTAAGGCAATTTACCTGGTTAAAATTATCACCCTTAACAGAATCATTCCTCTTAATGGGGAAAGAGTTAATTGCTGATGTAGATGTGTATGACTCATATCCCCAGCAGGCTTTTTAATACAATTGTACATTTCCTCTCAGGAGGATGGAGGCTGTTCTTGAGTATGTGTTACATACCTAATGGAGACCAGGGTATGTTATTGTTGTTGTTCAGTTGCTCAGTCCTGTCTGACTCTTTGGGACCCCATGGACTGCAGCAAGACAGGCTTCCCTGTTCTTCACAATCTCCCGGAGTTTACTCAAACTCGTGTATGTGATGCCACCCAACCATCCCATCCTCTGTTGTCCCCTTCTCCTCCTGCCTTCAATCTTTCCCAGCATCAGGGTCTTTTCAAGTGAGTTGGCTCACCCCATCAGGTGGCCAAACTAATCGAGCTTCAGCTTCAGCATCTATCCTTCCAGTGAATATTCAGGGTTGATTTCCTTTAGGATTGAGGCTTGATCTCCTTGTGGTAAAAGGGACTGTCAAGAGTCTTCTCCATCACCACAGTTCAAAGGCATCAATTCTTTGGCACTCAACCTTTTTATGGTCCAGCTCTCACATCCATACATGACTACTGGAAAAACCATAGCTTTGACTAGACAGATTTTGTAGGCAAAGTAATGGCTCTGCTTTTTAATATGCTGTCACATTTAACTGCATTTTAATATGCTGTCTAGGTTTGTCATAGTTTTTCTTCCAAGGAGCAAGCATCTTTTAATTTCATGGCTGCAGTGATTTTGGAGCCCAAGAAAATAAATTCTGTCATGTTTCCATTGTTTCCCCATCTATTTGGCATGAAGTGATGGGACCAGATGCCACGATCTTAGTTTTTTGAATGTTGAGTTTTAAGACGGCTTTTTCACTGTCCTTTTTCATCTTCATCAAGAAGCTTTTTAGTTCCTCCTTATTTTCTGCCATAAGGATGGTGTCATCTGCATATCTGAGGTTATTGGTATTTCTCCCTGCAATCTTGATTCCAGTTTGTGCTTCATCCAGCCCAGCATTTTGCATGATGTACTCTGCATATAAGTTAAATAAACAGGGTGACAGTATACAGCCTTGACGTACTCCTTTCCCAATTTTGACTAGGCTATGGGGAACGCATATACAACCTGTGTTTACTAACTGCTAAGCATGGTTCTAAACACTTTGAAGGTATTCACCACCACCTTACAATGTATATACTGTTAGTATCTTGATTTTTAAAGTGAAGAAGCCTAGAGAAACTGTAAGTAACCTGTATGGGCCTCAAGCTAGTAACTGTCACGGTCAGGATGGCATCCTGGTGCTCTTTTCCAGTAAAGCATCCTGTTACAGAAAAGCAAGGTGGTCTCATCTCAGCTCTTTATTCGTTTAGTGACCTTAAGCAAGTCACCCAAATCTCCAAGCTCCATCTCTCTCTGTGTGGAATTGGCAGTACCTGTCCTACAGGCTGTGGGGAGGGAGGAGCACATGGAATGAGTAGGTAGACTTGTCTGTGAACTGCAACACCATCCTGAAATATTACTAGGAGGACCACATTGGTCCCAAAGGGATATCTGGATGCATTCCAAAACCAATTGCTCTGATTTGTGGTGTTGCTCTACCTGATCACCATTCTTTTACCATGTTAGTACCTGTATATATAAACAACAACATTGATACTACTAGGAAAAATATATTCCCACAAAAGGAAACTATCCTGTATTCTGTAAGTGATATCACATTATTTCAAATATCACAATGCCTTTTATTTATTTATTTATTTTTGGCTGCACAGGGTTTTCGTTGCTGTGTGTTGGCTGTCGCTAGTTGTGGCGAGCGGGCTTCTCATTGTGATGGCTTCTCTTGTTGCAGAGCTCTAGGCTCATGCTAGCTCAGTAGTTGTGGGACACAGGCTTAGCTGCCCAGTGGCATGTGGAATCTTTTCTGGTCAGGGATCTAACCCTTGTCTCCTGCATTGGCAGGTGGATTTTTTTTTTTTTTAATTTATTAATTTATTTTTGGCTTGCTGGTCTTCGTTGCTGCAAGTGGGCTTTCTCTAGTTGGGATGAGTGGGGACTACTCTCTAGTTGCAGTGCTGAGGCTTCTCATTGCAATGGCTTCTCTTGTTACGCGGCACAGGCTCTAGGCTCATGTGGGCTCAGTAGTTGTGGCACAGGGGCTTAATTGCTCTGAGGTGTGTGGAACCTTCCCTCACCAGGGATTGAACCAATGTCCCTTTTGTTGGCAGGCAAGATTCTTAACTACTGGACCATCAGGGAAGTCTCCACAATGCCTTTCTTACCCCATATACCTCTAGAATACCCAGCCTCACCTTCCAGTCCTAAACAAGCAGTCATTCAGCCTTCTGGATTGAAAGCACCCCTCTGCACACACGGCTCTAAGGCTGGGCCTACCCAGGACCATCTATATTCTTCCCCTTTTCTTTGCCTTATCCTGGAGGAAATTATCTGACCTTTTAAAATGGTTTAATAAGTAGATTCTGTCACTCTCCAGGTAGCTTGTTGCCTTGAACCTCCATGGCTGGCTTCACACTTCCAGAACTGCCCCACCTCTGGACTTGAACCTGTAGAGCAGAGGTGGCCTCAGATATTACTGCAGGGAAGTGGAAAGAGGGACCAGATAGTGAGAGAGGGAGTGGGAGGAAGAAAGGTGGGGAGGGAGTGATTGAGAGAGAGATCTCTGGACCTCTCCTCCAGAAGGGGGAAAAAAGTTCTCCTAGTAAGAACCTAGTGCTGACTTCAATTTCAAAGACAGCAGGTAAACACCCATGGTGATTTTCTAAACTGCAGCTAGGCCATGTAAGTAACGTTGTGGGTTAGTTGGGAGGATTGCTTTACAGTATTTGCCTGCGTCCCGCCCCCCACATTCCCCTTTCATCTCTCCTCTCTGCGGTGGTTCTCAACCGCATTTGACCTAAATGTCCTTGTAAGCTTCTGAATTACTCGTGACTGAACAGCGAGGTAGTTTGTTCCCCTGAGGATTTCTGAGGTTCACTCCAGCCGCTTGCCGAGGTAGGTGGTGTGCAGAGCAGACTGTTCCAGCCAGATTGAGTGCCGGCTTGGGGCACCGCGGAACATTGCTTCCCTACTCAGTTTCCAATTTACAGTCAGAAGGTAAAAAGTACACTAATTAAATCCATATTAGGAGGAACCGCGGGGGCGGGATGAGGCGAGTGGGAGAGGAGGCCTCGCCGCTGCCTGTTGCCCAGCAACAAGGGCACTCTGCTAAGCTGTGGGGCTCAGCGCCTCAGGCTGCCGGGCTTGGGGTGGTGGGACCAGCAGGCTGGGGTGCAGGCAGCTTGGGGAGGAGCGGACAGAAACCCCAGTAGAGACCCAAGGAACCCTCTTTTCCACCGTGGGGAACTAAGTAAGGCTCTTTTGGATATTGATCCTCAAGATCAACCCCCACCCAACCCCCAGCTTTCCCCTCCCCACTCCTCATTAACCAACAAATGTCGAAGGAGGTGGCAAAGGAAAGCGAGCCAACCTTCCCACAGCCGGCTGGCTAGAATTTCTTTCCGACAGAAGCAAAGGCTTAGCCCCCGCCTTCAGGCCCAACAGGGACACTGCTCAGGAGAAGGCAGCGTCCCTGGGGCTAGCCCGGAAGGCCTGGTAGCTGGAGAGGTGGTGAAGTATCATAAAAAGAACAGCGCCCTCTGCTGGCAGCGTCCAGAAGTGTGGAGGTCACCTTGCTACTCGTATTCACTGCCTCCCTCCACCCCCAAGTCTTAGCCTGTGGTGCCAATATCCGACACCTATGCTGAGCTCGTTCTTGTCCTCTGAAGGAACAACGGGGTGTGGAAGAAAGATAAACTGGGGCAGCAGGAAGGAGGAGACAAATGGAAGGACCTGCTCAGTTGGGGCCCCACTTTGGTGGGCGCTCTCGATCTGGTAGAGACAAGTACAGCAGCCTCCTATTTCCCCATGGCAAAAACCAGCCAAGAACCACAGTGCAGTTTAACCGGACAAGGGCAGACGCTGCTTCCCATGCCCATTCAGGGCTGGGAGTGTTTCGTCTGAAATACACAATTTCCACTGGCCTAATGGACGAGGTTAAGTGTATTTCTAAGAATATTACAGTGCGCGCTGAGTCGTGTCCACTCTGCGACCCCATGGACTGTAGCCGCCAAGCTCCTCTGTCCATAGGATTTTTCAGGAAAGAATACTGGAGTGGGGAGAATATCACAATAGGAGAAAGCAGTGAGCATTGTACAGGGCAAAAGGCAGAAATAAGTAGATCCCTCCAGAAGGCGTCTGGCAGCAAGCTGCCCCGAGGGGCAGAGGACCTTGGAGCGGAGGCCCCGCCCACAGCCTTCAAAGGGGAGAAGCAAAGCATAAGGTTAGAACCTGCAACCGCCTCAGCGGGAGCCCCATATGTTTTTTATAAAAAGGCACAATGTGAGCATTGTTCTGTGCTCAATAGCCCGACTGTTATAACTAACGCTTTTAGCATGAATACGAACATTTAAAATTCCCAACCAGTTGCACTTAGTGACAATATGCATCAGAAAACGAGCTCAGAAGCAGAGATTTCTCACTTAGAGGTAAGCTGGCTTTAGATACCATTATTATTAAGGTGCCTGGCTTCCAAAAATACACTCAGTATTTGCATGAACAATGTTCTGGTCCCCAGCCTTTGCAGCTCCAAATACTAAGGCAGATTTTCACATGTATATTGGAGAACATTGAGTCTATGTACACAGGGATGATACACAGAGGGGGTGTGTGTCATTTGTTTCATTTCACTCTAGCCCTTAACTCCCCACTCCCAGCTCCAGCCCAACCCCAAACTGGCAACTCCAGGACATAAGCCCCCCAGCATAATAGGTCTCCAGATGCTCCATGACTCATCCCCATTCAGCTCCCATCCTCCCAACTGCCCTCCTCAAGCCTGGTTGACCCCATAGGGTCTTCCAAAGGAGAGGTGGACAAATTCAGTTTTGATAACACAACTGGATGAGGAAGACAGTTCTTTTTGGGCCTCAGAATGAATTTCCCCAAATGTTCAGGTGTATTTGACACTCATCAGGGTTTTTAGACAAAGCATCTGAATCCATTTTCCATTTGGGGAAGTTCCCTGTGCCTTGAATCTTGAAGGGAGGCAGCCCTACCCACTTCCACTCTATCACTGAGGTTAGGGGCTCGGGTAGAAACCAGCAAGAGAGACCTGAACTCAGCCAATCAGGTCGAGTTTTGTGGTAAAAATGCAGTCACCAGAAGAGTTAGGGACTACTGGTGACAGCACCTGCCTGGCCCCTCTTGTTTTCAAGCCTGTTTCTTCAGTCTTCCTAGGAATCCCCAGACCTGACTGATGTCCTCTGACAAACAGCTATTCTGCTCAGGGAGATGTCTGAAATTTGCAAAGACCCTGCCTCCAAGCCAGACTCCCAGCATACTTCGCTTATCAATTTTTTTATTGAGAGGGAAAAGAAATGGCCATTTTGAATCTTAAGTTGAAGTGCTTCTCTGACTTGTCTCATCTCCCACCAACCGACCCTTACTGAAACTTTCTCATCACAGGAGAGAATACTGCAGGTTTTAAATTTCTCAGTTAACTACCAGATAATCCACAACACTTGGGTAAGACCACATGAGAACACTTGGAAGAAGTACCCCGGCAAAGCCGGGCCTGGGTCTTCCCCACCCCAAGGGAAAAGCACCCAATAAACCAGCATCATCCGGAATCACGTGGGTGAGAGGCAAGGGCAATGATCCCCACCCTCACCGCCGGTAACTAGATGAGGGGAGGGGGGTGCTTCAGCTCCTTAGCATCTTCCTCCTGCCGCCGCAGGAGCCCCAGTCGCTGCAGCAGAGAGGCCTGGAGATGCAGGGCGAGGACGCTGTGAGCCAGGCCCGATGCAGGCCCCTCACGGCCCTTCCCGTCTCCCCGTCCCCCTCAGCCCAAACCATTACCTGCTCTTCAGGGTCGCTGTCTGCACCCGCCCGGGCCAGGGCGCGGTGCACGCGGGCCAGGCGACTGCCCAGCAACAGCAGGAGGCCAAGCACGCGCTCTAGGTCGGCCATGAACCGGCTGAACCGCTCCAGCTCGTGGGGTGCACAGGCCTGGCCGACAGCGGCCTCCAGAGCTGCTCCGCGCCTGGCCCAAATCTGGGCCACTCCCTGCAGCTGCTTCTGCTCAGCCTGAAGGTCCCTTAGCATCTTTTGGAGGAGTTCCGCCAGCTCTGCCTGCCGGGAGTGCGTAGGCACTTAAGTCTGGGGCCAGGCCCCTGACTCCTCAGACCAGACTCTGGGTTCTGGCCCCACTCAGCCACCAATGGCCCCTTCCATACTCACTTTCTTGGCTTGGATGCTGTTATTTGGCTTTGGTGCACCCTGGTCACATGGTTGGTCAGGCACAACCTGGGTGGTAAGGTTTTCAGGCCTTGTCTCCTCCTGAGAAGTTGGCAGGTGCTGGGTGGAGTTAAGTAGATAGGACCTGGGGACAAAACCAGAGCTCCTTGGGTTGTCCTGCCCCAGAGAACAGGGGCTTAAAGTCCTCTGAGTCCCTGATGCCCCTCACTCACCCTGGCTCAGAATTACCAGCAGCCTCCTCTCCAGCCTCCCTACAGGCTGGTCTCATTGCAGCCCAGACCTCGGCTAAAGGAATCAGTCCATCTAGCAGGCCCAAGGATGGTTCTGGGCTGGGATAAGAGGTGAGAGTGTCACTCTGAGAGGGATCCAATCTGGCCAGCTCCTGAACCAGCTCCTCGAGGCGTGGACTGGGCCATGTTGACCTGGGACCAGGCTCCCCAGGGCCCCAAGCCAGGGCACTGTGGTCAGGGGGCCCTAGGGTATCATTGTCTGGAGGTCCCAGGGTATCACCTGGGAAAGGTTTCAGAGGGTCAGTCTCTGAAGCTCTGGGGGGAACAGTGGTCAGCAGTCCAGTGGGGTCAGATGTAAGGATGTCACCATTTGCAGTCTCAGAGGCGCTACAGCATGTAGGCCTGTAAACATTCACAGAACCGTTTAACCCTTGCCAACACTCATCCACCCCTGCAGTTCCTGGGTCCTCATGGAGGGGCAGCTCTGGGGGGATTATAGCTTGGTCAGTCCTTTGACTCAAGCCAGCTCCGTACTCCTGGTCAGAGACATGGACACTGGAAGTGGAAAAGACACTAAATCAGAAAAAGCTCTGGCCAAGGGCCCCCCTCTCACCCTCCCTTCCAACCTCCCTCCTCTCCCCGCCCCCACCCCCGAGCCTTCTGTCAAGAGAGAGTTCCCTGCCTTTCCAGCATTTTATAGACATGTGTAGGCAAGGTCGGAGAAGGCAATGGCACCCCACTCCAGTACTCTTGCCTGGGAAACCCCATGGACGGAGAAGCCTGGTAGGCTGCAGCCCATGGGGTCGCGAAGAGTCGGACACGACTGAGCGACTTCACTTTCACTTTCATGCACTGGAGGAGGAAATGGCAACCCACTCCAGTATTCTTGCCTGGAGAATCCCAGGGACGAGGGAGCCTGGTGGGCTGCCGTCTATGGGGTCGCACAGAGTCGGACACGACTGATGCAACTTAGCAGCAGCAAGAGGAAAGGTGTATCTCACTCTGCTTGAAAGTCTGAGGGAACTCACCAGGTTGGGAGCCCCAGGGGAGTATGGGAGTCTGCAGGTGATCTTGCTCTGACCAGGGGGGCTTCTTCCAGGAAAACTTCATCATCAGGAAGCGATGGGAGCCGAGCAGACACAATGCAGTTCTCTGAGCCCCTCTGCTTACAGTCAGAGGGGCTGCTCTGGGGGCCCTCTGCAGGACACACTTCTGCAGCTTCCTTCAGATTCAGGAACCTGGAGGCAAGGACCCCACACTGACCACGGTGACCAGGAAGGAAGATTCTGGTTCTACACCAGAGACACAGTGGCGTGTTGAGGGTGGGATTAGGGGGTGTGGTCTGCACTCTGCCTTGAGACATAAGGCTCAAACTGAGGGTGGGTGGAGCCCTTCTTTCTTGAGCAAGAGCCATGAAAGCTGCCTCCCCCAACTTTCAGTTCCCAGAGTGGTCCGTGTCTCTCACCTGTTAAGTTTAGTCTGCAGCGGTGGTCTAGGGGTTTCTGCTCCTTGAGGAACAGCCTGGAAAGGCAAGCAGTTGGGTGAAATGTTGCTCAAGTTTTCAGTCCTCTAAGTTACCCCACCCCAAGGTGGCAGCCCCTATCTTCCATACCTGGGCAATGGGCACGACACCTCCCGGACTTCCCCAGGGGGCCAAGACTTCCCCGGAAGCGCTCCGATTCCGACTGGCAGGCCTGTAGGCATTGCCAAGCTTCAAGGACCGGGGTTTCGGGTCCTCTATGCTTGGGGGCTGGGTCGCAGGCAGCCATCTGATCTGGTGACCTTCGAACTCAGCCAGCGTCCGCTGCTGCCATTCCCGAGGCTCCGGCCTGATGAAGCCAGAGCTGGAGCAGGCCTCTCCCGAGCACTGCCTCGCCAACCCAACGCCCCTACCCAGGCGATCCAGTTTTCCTGGCTCCGAGAAGCACCACTTCCGCTGCTGGGTGGCAGCCCCCGAGCGCGCCGGCTCTGCTTCCCCGCCGGGGTGGCTGAGAGAGGCTGAGCGCAGGTGCTCGGCGGAGGGCCGCGCGGGGGCTGCGGGCCGCAGGCGGGAGGGCAGGCTCATGCGGAGCTCCTTGCGCTGGAAGGACGTCTCCCGGAGCACTCGCCGCTGTGCGCCCTGCAGCCGCTGGCGGTAGGCGGCCCGCGCGAGGCGGGCGGGCTGGGCGACTCGGCAGCCCGCGCCGCGGCCTCAGCCTCGGCCGCCAGCGCGTACAGCAGCGGGGTGGTCTGGCGGCTGAGCGGTCCTGGGGTCCCCTTTTCGGGGGGACGAGGCCCACTGCGTGCGGCGGCCGCGGGCCGGGGCTGCGGGGAGGTGCGAAGCCCGGCGGCGGGGGCTGGGCCGCCCCACACCACGCGCACGTAGTCCCAGTCCAGGTAGGGAAGTTGCTGGGGTCCCCGGCGAAGGCGTGGGCGTCTCAGGAGGCTCAGGACCGCCGGAGACGGCGGAGAGAGAGCTGTAGGCCGAGTCGGTGGGCGCGGACAACCGCCGCGAGTCCAGGCTGCGAGTGGAGGAGGCCGGGGAGGTGCGGTCACCTCCAGGACCCAGGGCCTCCATGGCTGCTCGGACGAGGGCGGAGTCTGGCCAGCTCTGTGAGGCCTGGAAAAGCATAGGCGGCGTGGTAGGTGAGGCACTCCGAAGATGGGTTAGGACAGCCTGCTGGCCCCTCCAACACCAACATGCTTACACATCGCCTCCCTGGCCACGGGACCCATAGCCCTAACATCCTGCACCTCCCTAGTCTGGGATGGCAAAGGCCGGAGGACCAGGGGAGCACTTCTGGAGGTTGAGGGCCTTAGCTCAGGGGAAGGAAGTGGCGACTAGTCCATTCCCTACTGGGGCTCTTCTGGCCCAGCCTCTACCCTGGCACCTCCTGGAGCGCTGAGAAACGTACCCATGCTCCTTCCCTCCCCAACCCTGTCCCACCCTGGCCGTTTCCTGGATGCTTTGTTAACTTCTCTGGGTGAGATTTCCCTCATAAACAACGGTAATAAACGATCTGAGATCAGAGGGGAGCCAAGAAAGGAGGGGAGGAAAGACCCAGGTCAGGTGGTAGGGGCAGCTTCACAGCCTTCCTCTGGGCCAGTTATGTTCCAGGTGCTCTGAATAAATATTTATCTTGAACCTCACAACTGTTGCCTGAGTTTTACAGAGGAGGACAGTGAGGTTCTGAACCAGGGAATGATTTGCCCAGAGGCACACAGCTAGTAAGAGGCAGAGCCCTGCCTGGAATCTGGGCTTGCCTCCAAGCTTACTGAAGCCAGAATCAATTTCCTAGAAGCAGACTCTGCTGAAAGCCAGTTTACTCCCATCCCCACCCCCACCCCCCCCCAACAAAGCTCAGACTCCTCTGTGGGAAACAATCTGCCCCTCCCCCGCTTCAAAATACTGTCAGATCCCAGGATAATATGTTCCCTGCGTAGGAGACTCTGCCTTTTGTCTAGGAGTGACAGGCTCACCCCTTTGTGCCACTCTTGCTCCTCCTGTAAGGCTCAGCTTAGAGGTTTTCTGGCCCTTTGGGATCCCTCTAGTGTCCTAGCTTCCCCCATCACAGCACTCAACACCTTGCATGGTGATTGTTGGTTTGCCTGTGATTCCCTCTCCCCATTCCCACCCATGAACTTCCTGAGGACAGGCCCTGCACTGACTCATCTCTGTACCCTCAATGTCTGGCATATAGTTGATGTGAAGTATTTGTTGAATGACAAGGAAAGAAGCAGCATTGCAGGGACTAGATTGGGGTGGGGGTGGCTTTGGTGGAGAAGGTTGAGGGCTTCTTTGCTTCCACCTACTCTTCTCTCCCTATTAGTCTTTTTGAAGAGGGGGACAGAATGGGTGAGACAGTTGCCTTCTCATGGACACTGACCAGGTTACTCAGGTTATTAAGAAGAGCAGGCAAGCATAGTTTGGAACAGGAATGGCCAGAAATCAATACCTTCCCAGTGCCAGGAGGGGGAGCAAGGGGAGGAGCTGGGGGAGTGTACCTGGATCAGGGGTGAAAGTAGCTTTGAGTCTTGGGAACTAAGGGTTCAGTGTGGGCTATAGGGACTTTTGTGTGTGGGGGTGGATGGTGGGGATAAAGCAGGTTTGCCTTCCCTGAGCTGCTTGGTTGGGACTGCAGAGGAGGGTGGCCCATAGCTGGGTGGAAACAAAATACTGACTTTGGTGAGCCTCCTAGACACATTTTGGAGCTGAGGATCACCCTCTACCCCATTCCCTGAGACCCTAGATTCTACAGATTGCTGTCTCGGGCAGGTAGAGAAGTTAGTGGTGGGAGGATACGGTGTTTCCTTAAAGGGAGAAGCAGTACTTCCAACATTCCCAGGAGGGGCTCTCAGCTGATCTGGTACCAGAACATCTTGACATCACCCACCTGGAGGCATCATTGTGCCTACTAAAGCCAGCTCTGAAGGCTGGTCCTCACACTCAGGCTTGGGGACCACTTTTGCAAAGTAGTTTATACTCGCTATATTTCAAAAAGAAAAGAAGCTACTCTGAGTAGCAGCCCCTGGGAAGACTCACCTCCTCTAGGGAACCCCTCCAGTCACCCAGACACTGGCCCCCTCTCCTGCTATCCTTCTGAGCCCAACTAGGGAGCACTGTTTATCCTGGCTCATGCCACCCAGGCCTACCCATGTTAACTTTCACTCCATCTATAGGCATGGGTAACTGTTCAAATACAAAGATGTTTCCTCAAAAAAGGCCTCGAAAATTCTTATTTGTGAATTACTGAATGACAAAGGGTTCTGAGTTCGCCCAATAAAAACAGCTCAAATGGATAATCTTGATCTTAACTTGTGTTAAGAATGCTTCTTCAGTGGTAACCTGAGCACTCGATACCTATGCAAGATAGGCTAGGAAAGTCCAGCTCCATTAGTGTGTTTTGGGGCTTTAGCCCAAAGAGCAGAGAGTTTTTGTCTGGCTGCAGGGAGCCTCTTGCAGTCCAACCAGCCCCTGTGGCTAGGAGTGGCCACACCCCAGGAGCCCTAGCCGATGCTAATGTCAGCTGTGGGCTGGGCCGCAGAGCCAATGCCTGAATTGAATGTAAGTCAGAACTAAAGCTTTCTCAAGCCCCATCAGCCCAGGGGGAGCAGCATGGAATCCCTGCTGGAAAAACCGCTAGATTAGTTAGGATCATATGGTATTGGAGTCATTTGCAATAAACATCACCTGAATCAAAGAGCAAGGGAGGAAAAGGAGACAAGGATGACTTCAACTTTCAGAGCTAGGAGCTGAGGAGGTGGAAGTGCCGGTCTCAGGAATGAGGAAGCTGAGATGCAGACTGGCCAAGGGTTCCAGGCCGGGTCTGGGGCCTGTGGACTTTGCAGTGTTTGTGGCCAGTCTGGTGAGCAGTTGAGTAGCTTGAGATGTGGGTCTGGACCTCAGCATAGAGGTTGGACCAGGCAAGCAGACAGACCCATGTTTTTAGTTAGAGATTCTTGGGGAAACCGATGAAGATTGCTTCCAGTGACTAAAGTCACACAAAGGCAACAGAAACAGATCCAGGTAAAGTGACCAGAAAGACAGACAACCTCAAATGATCAATAAGGATCAGGAATTAAATCATATCTGGGATGATCTTCTTCAGTGGTAGGCTCACTGTAGGGTGTTGCCTCCATGTCACCCAGACTGAGTTTCTGGGTCCTGGGCCTGTCTTGAATCCCAGCTCTCCAGACATGGTCTGGAAGAGCAGGCATTTGGGGGTAAGTTCCTTGGCTCTCCCAGCCCCCTACGGCTCCCTATTCTCCAAGCCTGTCCACCCCACAACGCACCCTGCGAAGCATCTGCTCTCCACAGCTGCCGCCCACCCGTAGAGTCTCCATAGGCGCTAGCTCTATGCCGCAGGCAGGAAACGAGAGATGCTGGGGCACATGGGGAAAGGAGGCCGCGATCAAGGTCGGACCACATACCTGGGGCTTCAGGCTGAGCTTGAGGTGCGTCAGGGAGGCAAGAAGCACAGGCCTGGTGGCCAAAGGGGGCGACAAAGTCACGCGGTGCGGCAGGAGAGCGACGCCTCGCGGACGCTAGCAGAGTGGATGGCCCCCGAGCGGCGCATTTCTCGGCCTTTCCTGTTGGGTTCACCGTCGGGGAAGGAGGGCTCAAAACGCGCGCAGGGGACCACGCGGTCCTGGACGCGGGAGCGGGGTTGGGGGGGAGGCTGGATTCCCTAGCGGCTCCGCTGCCGAAGGGCATGAGCCGGGGGTCGGGTGCGGTGAGACCCCACTGCGTGTTCGCCAGCTCCCAGCGTGCTCTCCCAGCAGCTCCCGCCGCTACCGGTTCTGCGCCCACCACCCCTCTGCCGGAGTGGGGGACAGGAGCGCAGAAGCCAGACCCAACTCGAGCAGACCAGACGTGGTGTGGAGCCCAACACCTCCAGACCCAACAACGCACGGGCTGCTCCGCAGCGGCTCAGCCACTCCCACCCGCTCCTGGCCGCAGGGCTCGCCCTACCGCCCCGAGGAACAGCGATTCCGCCGCCTGGTCCCCGGCCTCGCCGCGTACCTGAGCTCCAACCCGAGACGCGCTCCTGGACTGCGGCCGCGCGGTGACATCAGAGCCCCGGGCTCTGGCTCCCGACCCCACCTCCAGGCTCCAGCCGCCGCGGGGGAGGCGCCAAGTCCGACCGCCCCTTCCTAGTGTCCGCTTGTAGGCTTAGACCCCAGACGGGGTTGGACGCTCGTTACCCCGCCGGGCACAGGCCTCTTGCTCCGGCTGGAGAAGCGGGAAAGTAGGGGTAGGGCTCCCAGGGCGCTCGCCCGCCCGCCTCCACCCGGTGTGTTCTCACGGCCTGTAGTGCTCAGCCGAAGTCCCACGGATTCAAACCACCCTCTCAGTGGGGAAGCCCAGGCCAGGTCCCAAGAGCTCCAGACGGAAACCTCATTCCAGTTTGGCCAAGTAAACAGACCCGCCACTGTCCCTGTCCGACTCTGAGTACAGTTCGGATGCTAATGCATCCTCCCTTGACCAACTCTTCCTCCAGAACTTCCATTTCCAGAACTCTTGCAGCTCTCTGATTCCCAATATGGGCTCTTTTCTTCCCTCTTTGCCCCTTTTCATTTCTCTCACATCTCGCATAGTCTGGGCCCTCTGGCCGGCCACCTGAAAAGGGGGAAGGGAAGCGGGGCCGCTGCTGACTTGTGTATTCACTCGGGCTCTTCTCAGTGGTGCTCAGCGTTTTAAGGTTCTGGACTATGCTTGTCCCCTGTGGCCTGAATAAGGTTTACTCCAGCCATAGAATCTGGCTCTTTTCACCTTCGGGGATCTCAAGACTCCAAAGAATGATCTGAATTCATCAGCCACTGTACACTGGTCACTTCTCTGTCCTTAGCCTTCCCTGCCCCCACTTTCCAAACCTGTATCCTATGAATACTGGCTCTACCAAGAAATGCTCTATCCCTGGAAGGGGCTGGGGGCCTTTTTGCTGAACCCAGTCAGTGCTTGGTCTTTCTGTTATTGTTGTGGCTTCCCTCACTGTCCCACAGAATCAGCCTGCCTGGGGGGCAGAGACCATATCCCCATATCTTGGCATCCTTGGCTGAAAAGATTTGTTGGTGATAATAACCAGAAGCTGGAACTCAGACTGAGGGTCAAGGCTACCACCTTCTAGGGGGAATAAGAGCCTGGGGAACTCGGACTGCTTGGGTCTTCTAGGGGACGGAGACAGCAGGCACCTGAGCCTGGCTTCTGATTGGGACGCTCCTGGTACTGATTTTTCTTCAAATGCTATCCTGATCCAGGCATCAGCAGGAGCTGGAGCTCTGGACTCAGACAATGGCTCAGAACTTCTTGGTTTTGAACACCTGCCCTTTTAACACCAACTCTGATCCATCCACATGGTTGGTCTCAGAGCAGTATCACAATAGAGGAAACAAAACCCAGCAACCAAAAGTCAGTTCAAAAATGTTCAAGATTTTAATTTATATGTATATATGAAACTACAAGTCCCTGGTAGCTCAGACGATAAAGAATCTGCCTGTAATGCAGGAGATGCAGGTGACACGGGTTTGATCCCTGGGTCAGGAAGATCCCCTGGAGGAGGCAATGGCAACCCATTCAAGTATTCTTGCCTGAGAAATCCCATGGACAGAGGAGCCTGGAGGGCTATAGTCCATATATTTTTAAATATATGTATATATATTTTAAAATTTATTTTTATTTATTTGGCTGCACCAAGTCTTAGTTGGGATCTTTGATCTTCATTGTGACATGCGGTATCTTTTTATTAATAGTTGCAGCATGTGCGCTCTAGTTCCCTAAGCAGGGATTGAACCCAGGCCCCCTGCATTGAGAGCATGGAGTCTTAACCACTGGGCCATCAGGGAAGTTCCTTAATTTATATATTTTTTTAAAAAGTGTATTTCTTGACAACTATGAAGTGGACACAGCATCCTCAGTCATTCTTGATAATCCTCTTCTCTTTCTCCTTATTTCTCTTGCACAGACTATAGAAAATCTTTGCCAAAATTCCCCAAAAGAAAGCCCATCCACCCACTTCTCCACTTGCCTCTTCATCTCTTCTGCGAAAGAGAAAGCAGCTCCTGACATCTGGAAGTTGGCCTGGGACTATCAGCTAGACCTTGGTGTTATAGGAGTTGATCTGACAGTCACAGACAAGGCCATGGAGTTCTCCTGTTGCACGTAAACAATTTCATAGGACATCGACATCAGACAAGACCCTCTGTAATCATGATGGGTCAAGATAAAAACAAGACCATTCTGTAATCATATCTGAACACAGACAAACTATGAATATTGTCCAAGTCAAAAAAATGACCAAATGTCTTTCTGTCCTGGATAATATGCGTGACTGCTGCTTCCTTACTAATTGTGGCTTTAGCTTTGCTTTAGTTATTCCTCTTTCTAATAAGATTTTAAGGTACCTAATCATAGAATTACTCTTGCTTCCTGAAGC
This sequence comes from Okapia johnstoni, assembly GCA_024291935.2. Classification (NCBI taxonomy): domain Eukaryota; kingdom Metazoa; phylum Chordata; class Mammalia; order Artiodactyla; family Giraffidae; genus Okapia; species Okapia johnstoni. Next base: position 37,212,398 of record CM044316.1, read on the forward strand.
ATCAAACACTGAGAAAAGTCCTACTTCTTTAACTCTCTCCAAAATCACTAAATCCTTTAAGTCCTTTCTAATGCCCTCTTACCAAGATGCTTCATGGTTCCCCTCACTGTAACAACTAATACACTCCATTTTTTCAACTACAGGTGTGTCCCACGTGATCTTTGACTGGAGGTCATCTCTTTAGTGCAAAAGCCCAAAAAGTCTTAGAGGGGAAGAAGGGGAGAAAACTACAACCAAGTTGGAGTCTCCCTTCGTGGCAGTGATTAGGGAGCAGGGCCCATGGAGAAGATGGACACATGCCCGTGTTCATCATGTGTTTCTACTACATAAAAAGACATGCTTGTGCCCCTCAGTATCTCAGTACTTTTCCAGACCTGGGAGGGGACATCTGACACCGTGTGACTTAGCCAAGAACCACCCAACCTAGCCCTTCCTCAGTTACCCAAGCAAAATAATTGTAAATGGGTAAGCCACTAAGTTTAGGGATACTCTGTTAAACAGTAATAGATAACTGTAACAAGGTATGTGAAATTTCAAATTTGGTTAATCTTCTCAAATTTCTTACAAAGAGGTTATACCAATTTGTATCCCCATTAATGGGTGCCCATTTTCCCACATTCTCACTAACATAGTACATTGTCAGACTTTTGATCTCTGAAACCTGAAAGGTGAAAATGTTTTAATTTTTTATATATAAAATTGCGTATCATTTTGTACATTTTAAGGCCACTCGTATTCACTTCTGTGATCTGTCAACTTCCTTTGCCCATGTTTCTATTGGATTATTGGTCTTTTTCTTACTGACTTATAAGATCTCTTTATATATCAAGGTAATTTACTTTTTTTTTTATGTGTGGCAAATATTTCCCCAAGTTTGTGTCTTCTGACTTTGTTTGTGGTGGGAGTGAATTTATAACCCATGGTTAAGGCAAAAAAAAAAAAGTTTCTTTCTTGTAAATAGCAACTACAGAGATATTTTAGTAATTCAGAGACCATCATATATTGGTTCAAATACACTAAAGGCCAGAAATCTTTCAATGAATTATGTTGTCTATTTCTGGAAATACAACAAAGCATGAATCACTGTTTTTACACAAGTGTCTATTTAAATTTTAAGTGTTCCCTTAGAGTAAGTTTGTTTGCTTTTTAATTATGCACTGAATTCACCACACTTGTCCAAAGATAGGGCTTTATAGGAAGTCAGCCACAAGAAAAATTCAGGGAGAATGGAGCCCCCCTCCCCTCCAATATGAGGGTGTCTGGCAGGAAGGCCTTTGGGCGAGGCTGTGTAGGGACTGGTTGTCCCAGCGATTGAATCAAAGTTTCCTTTCAGATCAGCAGTTCCTGGGAAAGAATGCTGGTCTGTCACATTCCTATTGAGTACACGTATATCACCTTTTCCCTACAGATGCTGGGTGACTCCTCAGCCTCTGTTTGCTTTGGCCATAATAACTCAGCTTTGTTAACTCCTCTAGCCTGGTTTACAAACCCCAGAGCTGGGACCATTCATCCTCCTGGTCTTCCCTCATTGTTACCCACACATCCCTGGCCAAGAGAGATTAAAGGAGATGGCTGGATACAGGCCTCTCTCCTCTTCTACCAACTCCAATGGACCCAAGACAGATAAGTGGTGGTCATGTGAGCTTTTCCACTTTTGCTTTGCTGGCCTCCCAGGATCTAGATGAAAAAATGTCTCTTACATGTCATTTTGGTCCTCAAGAATAGAAATTAACTCAAGATTCTGAACCAGACCCCCAATAGCATCCCCAGGGAGGGAAAAAGCAGGCTCAGGTCCAGGGGTGGCCCTGTGTTCAGGTCCTAACAAAGGGGGGTGAATGGTCTACAAAGGCCCCTCTTCTAAAAGTACCTTCTAATTGAGCTAAATCCACCAGGTCTCTGGCGTCATCAGGAGTCATCTGATAAGCATTTTCAATGAGAGGATGTTCCAACCCTAGAGCTTTGGGCCTCAGGCTACACGGAAGCCTTGGTACAGGATTGGGTCACAGCATGCCACGTGCACATGGAATGGATTCTGGTCATTAGCTCTGGAAGCAGATAATGCATGTCCTTAACATTCACCAAGAAACTCTTGCTGATCTTAACTGATGTGTCTGGTCAGTTACTCACAAGGAGGAGACTTTGTTCTAAAACCTGAGAGTGTGTGTCTGGCATCCATCATGGTGCATGAGTTTTTGGGACCCTGCCAGGAGTGAATGTGACAGCACACACACACAGTTTAGTTGGCAGCTTTTTGTACTCCAAGGGAAGCATCAAGGGAAGTTTAAAAAAAGAGGACAACAAAATTCTCCAACACAGCTCCAATAAGTGGAACATTCTCTGAAGCCCTGCCTGGTTTGTGTAGAGATGCAAGTGTCTACACTTATATTTAACTACTTCAGGGTGGGTGACAGCCTAGAAATCAGTTCTGCAGACACCCCAGCCACAAGGTCTTCCCACAAGATCATGCTGCCTGCTAGTCTGCTGCTGTGCTACAACAAACAAAAATAAAAATACCACAATTTAAAAAAATAAATAAGGAGGACAGAGAGCTATTCTCCAATTCACTGTATCCTGGGTATACAAAAACCAGCAGTGAGAGAGCAAGCGTGAGTCCACAGCCTGGCAGACCTAAGTGAATGCCAGCCTGACCCTGGAGATACCCCAACCTTCCTGAACAATTCATTTCCTCATCTGCAAAATGGATATGACTACATGTTTGCCAGGTAAAGATTAAATGAGATTTCATCAAATCTGCTCAGCACGGGTTCACCGGAGGCCATCAACAAGTAGCGTTAGTTATCATTATTACTCCTCACTTCAGCTTCTCCTGTAGGGAAGACGATACTGACTAAATCGCAGCCTCAATTTGATTTCTGAGGATTGGTTTATATACCCGAGTTCTCCCATGAATGTTGCTCCCCTCCTAAGCTTTGCTTACTACTCCCTCAAACAGGGCTGTGGGGAACATCTGAACACTTCCTTTCTGGGGGAACCCACATTGTGTAGGTCCTGGGGAGACAGAGCCCCTTCTCCCATTTTGAAAGACAGCTTGCCACAGTGCAGACCTTGAGACCTGGACTTGACCAGTGTGATGCTCCTGCCAGGGACTGGACCTCTCGTGTGGGTGACATGGAGATGTAGGGACAGGTGAGAAATCACTAGGAGTTGGGCGGTGTGATATGCTGGCGGTCCTAACCTGTCCCCTGCTCTTGCTGTCCAGCCTCCTTTGGCTCCTGTCTATTTTCATTGCCTAGTCCTCCTGCTTTTTAGTCAATTCTGTGGGCCACAAGTCCTCCTTCCGATGCATTCCTTTCTGGAGTTGTAGGAGCTGGCTGCTGCTGCTGCCTGAATCTAAGAAATTTCGGAAATAGAGCCAAGACACCTTTTAATACTGGGATGCCAATGTTAGGCTGGAGGAAAATCTGGCCAGATTTGGGTGTTCAGAGTTATTCTATCCCTGGAAGAAGCAACCACTAGGCAAGAAGCGAGAAAGCTCTCCCACAGCTGCCCTGGGGCTAAGGGGATGTGGTCCCTGCCCTTTGATGTGGCTGGAGATCCTCTAATAAGGCTTACACAAGCTCAAAACTAGCAACTCAGGAAACAGGATAAAGCAGCGCAGGAGAAATACAAGGCAGGCAAGTTCCTGGTTCAAAGTCATAAACATTTGCTAAGAAAATGAAAACAAAATTTCCCTTGATAAACATAAAATCAAAGACAAGAAAGTTTCGAGATTGGTTCCTTTTTCCTATTCTTGCACTAAAGAGGGTAGCCCAGATTCTACCTGTTTTTTTTTTTTTTTTTTTTTTTTTAGCATGGACCAAAAGACTAAACAAATGTCAGGCCAAGGTGCGCCTGCCTGGAGACCTAGAAGCGGAGGCTTCCATCCCATAGCTGCCCCCCTCCCCACAGAGGGTTGGGCACATGCTGAAGTTTCTTTTTTTCTTCCCCCTCCTACTAGCAAATGTCCTTAGGAAGGACCCATCGTGATGCTGAGTTGCACAACCCCTGAGCCAAGAACCACCTCCTCGGGGAAACATTCTTGCTGTCTCCAGGGAGAGTTCGTTGTTCCCTGCTGCACTTTACATTACATTGTAGAATATACACACATTCTCATTTACTTGTGTGTCTGTCCCATAAGACAGATTGTGAACTCTTGAAGGAAAGGAAGTACCAGGCTCAGAACTATCATCAGTGATGGTTGAATGAATGCAAGTGGGAGACCCAGGTGAACAGCTGGGTCATTCCTCCATTTTCTGAATTCACAACTGGTAGCAACATCCTCAGGATGGCCTTGGTCCCCAGGACTCAGCGATTAGCCTGTGTGTACACACTTTAAAGTTCACCTACAATTCTTGTTTCACTTTCTCCTGTTGGTGGTTTTAACAAAAAGATGTCATTTAATATACTGTAAGGAGCTATGTTCTTTTCAGAGTACACTGCTTCTGTCACTCACTTGGGCACAGCAGGTAAAGGTCTGGGATGGAACCAAGGATTTCTGAGTTCATTTGGGTTTTCCAATCCTCTGCATTGGTTCTTAGAAGTAGATTAATATCTTTTTTAGTGATGGCAATAGGTCCTAGTTCACATACAGTCTGTGAACAACGGTTCTTTTTGAAAAATGCAGCAAGTGCCTGAAAAGTATTAAAAATAAAGCCAAACTGCAACCTGCTGGTCTTCCTGGAACAGTGAGTGCTTTATGTAAATTAGATTTACCTTAGCATGGTTAACAGCTTACAATTCAACAATAAAAAGACAAAGAATCCAATTTTTTAGTGGGCAAAGGATTCAAAAAGACATATCTCCCATGAAGATATACAAATAGCCAATAAGCACATGAACAGATGCTCAAAATCAAATGCAAATCAAAACCACAAGGTACCACTTTACATCCACTGGAATGGCTATAATCAAAAAGACAGACATTAAGTGTTGGCAAGGATGTAGATAAGTAAGAATCTTCCTGCACTGCTGTTGGGAATGTAATATGGTACAGCTGCTTTGGAAACAATTTGTCAGTTCATCAAACAATTAAATGTAGTTACCATATGAGCCAGAAATTCCACTCTTAGTATATAACCAAAAGAATTTAAAACGTATGTTACATGCAAAAACACGTATCTGAACATGTAGCTGTTTATAGCAGCATTATTCATAATAGCCAGTAACTAGAAACAACCCAAATGGCCATCAATAGAGGAACAGATAAACAAAATGCCGTATATCTATAACATGGCATAGTATTTAGCCATAAAAAGAAATTAAGTACTGATACTTGTTATAACAATCATAAACCTTGAAAACATTCTGCTAAGGAGAAGAAACCATACAAAAGACTGCGTATTGTATGATTCTACTTAAATGAAATGTCTAGAAGAGGCAAATCCATAGAGACAGAAAACAGATTGCTAACTGCTAGAGACTGGAAGGTGTGGGCATGGGGAGTATTAACTGGTATGAACTTCTGTTTTGGAACTATGGAAATGTTTTGGAATTCGAGATCAGTGATAGTTACACCACCTTGTGAGTATACTAAAAATCACTAAAGTGTATGATGTAAAGTGGTGAATTTTATGGTATGTGAACTTTTCTCTCTGTATGTTTATGTGTTACAGATGCACACATATATTCATAGAGTTAACAATAGTTGCTGACATTGGTCCGCTCTTGCCCAAGATCTTCATACATAAGCAACAAATGGTCTCTAAGGGCTGTAATCACTCTGATATTTAAAGTGTGTGTCTAAACCCAAAAAGAAAACTCATGTATTCTTACACTAATTTACCCACTCAGAGCACCATCTTCCCACAGACCTAAAAGCACGCATGTCAGGAAATCTCAGGTTTATCTATGGGCCACAAATCTCAATATTCACGCGCATGGAGGTCACATGACTTTTAAGTTGCTATTGAGGGGACTTCCCTGGTGGTCCAGTGGTTAAGAATCTGCCTTGCAATGCAGGGGATGCCAGTTTGATGCCTGGGTGGGGAACTAAGATTCCACATGCCACAGAGCAACTGAGTCAATGTGCCGCAACTAGAGACTCTGTGTGCCACAATGAAAGATCCTGCATACTGCAACTAAGACCTGATGCGGTTAAGTAAATGAGTAAGCAATAATAAAATTTTAAAAAAGGAAACTATTGAGGATGAATTAAAGTCTACTAATTATTAAAATAAATCTTTAGCAGTAATACAAAAGGAGTCTGATCAAGAGTATATAGCCTAGTGCTACCTGTTAACAAATGTTGTCTGACTTGAAATTATAATCAGAATACTTAAATTATTGTCAGGACTTATTAAGTGAAGGCATACTCCAATCCTGACACTGTATGTGTATCTGTACGGTAGCTGTCAGCCTCACATGTGCAGTTTCATCAAAGAAAAAGAACTTTGGCAGAATTAGGTCCAAGGTCTTTAGGGTGGACAGAGTTCTACCAGTTCCTCTCACTTGGATGGGGCAGATAATTAGAATGCCCCTGAGAACTATACTCCAAAGGCAGCTACAGAAAACTAATGCAAGCTTCACATGTGTCTCAACGTGTGCCTCTCTCCTCAAACTGCTGTCACTGTTCTCACCAGTGAGAGCTGTGACTTCATTTTTACCAACAGTGATTCTACAAGGCTTGGGCAGTTCCATAGTGGAAAAGATGCACATTCAAGTGTCATTATTCAAAAGAGCTGGCAGGAAGGAGCTGTATCAGATTAAGTGATAAATATACTATTGTCCTTCAGTATTGAGGGGATTGATTCCAGGACCCCTTATATCAAAATCCACATTGCTCAAGTCCCTTATGTCAAGCAGAGTAGTACAGTCAGCCCTCCCTACGTGCAGTTTGCACACCCTGAGGTGGGTTGAATCCAGGTGCAGAACCCAGTCCATACTGAGGGCCAATCTTATAATACGTGCACTTTCTAAGTGTCAGGAACTCTACCTTGGCAGAGGGGCAATATCAAGGTGGAGGTTGGAGTGAAGTCACATGAGGAAGAGACTCTGGTGCTGTCCAAAAGAAACAGAGAATATGAACCCCATGTGTAGTCTGAAGTTATCTAATAGCCACATAAAAAATTAAAAGAGAAACAGGTGAAATAAATGTTAATATACATTAAATATGTACACATCCTTGACATATCCAAATATATTCAACATGTAACCACTATAACAAAATTAAATGTTTTACTTTTTTTTTTAACTAAGTCTTTGAGATTTTGTGTGTATTATACATTCACGGCTCACCTCAACTTTGATAAGCCCCATTTTAAATGCTCAATAGCCACGGGTTATTGTGACTAGATAGTGACTCCTGTATCGGACAGCACATGTTCAGAGCATCTTTGTTACGGTGGTATTAATAAAGCAGCACTTAGTGAGAATCTATTTGCCTGACATTGTTTTAAGCTCTTTGGATGTATTAACTTAATCCACACAACAACTCTATGAAATAGGTACTAGTTTTTTGCCCATTTTACATATGAGGAAGCTGGGTTCAGAGAGGTTAACTCACTTGCCTTAAGTTATAGCCAGGGTAGTTGCAGAACTCATGCCGTTAGTTGCTCTACTATATTCCCTGGGGGCATCTCTACCATTCTCTCTCTAGTATAATCTGATGAGTAGTAATAAACCAAGTACTACTCTGTTTCGTATTCTTTTTTTATCTCATCTGCCTATAGTTTCGATAAAGGAGGAACTGGATAAGATTAACCCATGAACCCTTCAGTTGCAGGAAGTTCTCAGTGTGTGACAGCATCTCAGAAAATCCCTGAGATTCATTAATTTCCACAACCCTTCTTTAGCCTTTTACAAATGTTTCACAGACTGGTACTGGTCAAGGGCATGAACACAATGAAAACCTATGATTCTGATTACCTTCTTCTCCTATCTTGCCATGATTTGCAAAGTTCGCAGTGCAAATTTTCCTGGCAAATGATGCAATGGAAGCTAGGCCTATTCACCTTTATTTTGACTTTAATAAATTGTTAAGCATGTTTTCCCCATTTCTATAGGTACAACTGAACTCAATTTTCCTTATATTGAACTCAGTTTTACTACATTTAGACACAACTTCAGATAATTTACTAGCAGGTAGTCAATATTAGTCCTGCTAGTCAATACTATCTAACGAAGTACTTTTTTGTTAAATATGGTTTACAGTCCAAATATTGGGTATGCTCCTGTTTTAGACAGTTTTCTATACCCAAAACTGATTGGACAAGGATTCAGTGGTGAAGTTTATGGAAGCCATCAAATAGAGAACATGTGGAAAGTTATTTTCAGATCACAAAGGGAATTCACAATAGACTTTCTTGCTCAGTTTCTCTAAGCAGAGGCTTGTACAGGACTTTACATGTTGCTTAAAGATCTACCCTTTTGATTTGAAGAGCTGAGGACACAAACTTGTGTTAGCAAGTTCCTCCCACTGACATTAGAAGTGATTATTAAATATACCCATAGGGCAAAGAACAGGTGAAGAGAGCACAGCAGATGTGTGAACAAAGTTTTGGACTGAAAACTGTCTAGAAGAGTGAACAGAGCTAATTAAAAAGGAAATCTAAACCTGTGGGGAGTGGGGATGTCAATGAGAAGCTAGGTGAGACATTGAACAGAATCCTGGGAAGCTCAGGGAATGATGCCACATGCCATGGAAGGCAGCAGTACCAGCTACAACTAAGTGGATATTGCCCAAATCTGTAGATGGAACAGTTGGACCCAGTGTATACTCCCCATTCCAAGCAGAAAGAGGATCACTCCTTATCCAACTCAGCAGGAGACTAGGAGTTGACTTTATGTAAGTGAAAGTCACTCAGTCATGTCTGACTCTTTGCGACCCCATGGACTGCATAGTCCATGGAATTCTCTAGGTCAGAATACTGGAGTGGGTAGCCTTTCCCTTCTCCAGGGGATCTTCCCAACCCAGAGATCGAACCCAGGTCTCCTGCACTGCAGGAGTACTCTTTACCATCTGAGCCACAAGGGAAGCCCTAGAATACTAGAGTGGGTAGTCTATCCCTTCTCCAGGGGATCTTCCCGACCCAGGAATCGAACCGGGGTCTCCTGCATTTCAGGCGGATTCTTTACCAACTGAGCTATGAGGGAAGCCCTGACTTTTTGTAGGAGTTGAGTCAAAACAGTTCCAGACAGAAGAGTTAAAACAAAGAGGCATAGTGGAGGTTGGGGGAAGAGATACAGTCAGTATTGTAATAAAAAGGGATTAGGTAAAAGTTTACTGTCTTTTGCATTGCTGGGCTCTAATACTACCAGCAGCTAAGCATACATCTTTGCCCCATCTTCCTCCCACCAGAAGGATGGATAATTTTTTTGCACAAAAACTTAGAGAAACAGAGGAGCCTCAAACTAAAGAGCTCATAAATTAACACATCTCACCCTCCCATGCAGAGCTTCCAACAGCTTTCTAGAGCCTTATACTAACAAATGGACCAAAGACATTTGAGAAAAGCCTCCAATGTGAAAGGCAAAACCCAAACAAACAGAAACAAAACCGAAGAAACAATGGAATAAGAAAACAAGCAGAACAATGAAAGAATTATAATTAAGAGGCAGCTCACATGGATGGGAATATAAAGCCAAGGAATAGGATAAGTTTTACCTCCTCATTTCACCATAAGAACCTAAGGTTCTTTTAGTAGAAGACTGCCAGCCTACAAGCTTAGAGAGATAGGCCAAGTAACAAATGGAGGTCACAAAAGTAAATTCCAAGTTTCTTCACATCTTTGTCTATGATGACCTAGATGGGTGGGATGGGGTGGAAGGGAGGCTCAAGAGGGAGGGAATATATGCTTACTTATAGCTGATTTCCTGGTGGCTTAGATGATAAAAAATATGCCTGCAATGCAGGAGACTTGGGTTCAATCCCTGGTCTGAGAAGATCCCCTGGAGAAGGAAACAGCTACCCACTCCAGAATCCTGGCCTGGAGAATTCCAGGGACTGTATAGTCCATGGGATCCACAAAGAGTTGTACACGACTGAATGACTTTCACTTTCGGGGAAGATCTCTCATGCTACGGAGCAACTAAGCCCGAATGCCTATGCTATAGCGCCTGGGAGCCAAAACTGCTGAGCCCACAAGCTGCAACTACTGAAGCCCTGTGCCCTAGAGATCGTGCTCCACAACAGGAGAAGCCACCACAATGAGAAGCATGCACACTACAACTGGGGAGTAGCCCTTGCTCACCGAAAGTAGAGAAAAGCCTGCACAGCAGTGAAGATCCAGTATAACCAAAGATAAATAAAATTTTTTTAAAACTCCCTAGATAGTGGGTATAGAAGTATAGAAGAACATACCTCACAGGATAATAAAGGCCATATATGACAAACCCACAGCTATTGATAACATTCTCAACAATGCAAATTAAAACCACAATGAGGTATCATCTCACATCTATCAGAATGGCTAGCATCAAAAAGAACACACATGAGAAATGTTGGTGAGATAGAGAGAAAAGAGAACTCTCGTACACCATTGGTGGGAATGTAAACCGGTGCAGCTACTGTGGAAAAGAGTATGAAGTTTTACAAAAACACTAAACATAAAACTACCATGCTAGTCAGCTCAGTCATGTCTGACTGTTTGTGACCCTATGGACAGGAGCCCACCAGGCTCCTCTGTCCATGGTATTCTCCAGGCTAGAATACTGGAGTGGGTTACTATGCCTTCCTCCAGGAGATCTTCTTGGCCCAGGGATCGAACTGACGTCTGCTGTGGCTCCTGCATTGCAGGCAGATTCTTTACCGCTGAGAGACCAGGGAAGCCCCAAACTACCATATGACCCAGTTATTCTGCTCCTGGGTATATATCTACAAGAAACAAAAGTACTAATTTGAAACAGTAAATGTGCCCCGATGTTCACAGCAGCATTACTTATAGCTGCCAAGATATGGAAGGAAACTAAGTGACCATCAACAGATGAATAGATAAAATGTGAGTATGCTGTTTCAAAGGTAGAGGCAAAATGGTCTCAGATGAAAACATACTGAACCATTAATTCCATCCAGAGATAAAAACTATATTGATTTTAGGATCAACATTTCCCTTGACCCAAATGTATTCCTTCACAGAACAATCTGTAGTGATAAATGCTCACTGATGGAATTTAGGGGAATATAGGATGTCTCCTTTTCTGGCAGGTGAAGCTGAGGATATCAAACTGTTCTTAAGCACACACAGCACCCAGCCCATAGTCAGTGTTCAATAAATATTTATTCAATGAGCTAATTATTTCTGAGAATACTGAAATGACATCCAGGCACAGGCTGTGAACTCTTAACACTGCCAGTCATAGCACTTCAATGTGGAAAGACACCAGCACAAAACACAGTTCTACAAATGACTCTGAACTGTTCACAAGGTACTTATTCTTAATGAGATGTCCAAAATGTACAGTTGACTCTTATCCACATTTATCTAGTTACTCAGTTCTTCCAAACAAGTTGTATTACATAGTAGGGTAAGACAAAGGAATACTGTCAGGCCATCTACAAAATCCTGTTCTTTAAATGAATATTGAAATAGTCCTAGTCTTACTGACAAATCAAGACCCTTTCCGAAAATTGTATAGTATATATAGGGTTTGGGAAGCACAACTCCATCTGGAAGTAATTAACCACATAAAGAGAACATACTTGGCTTGTCATTTCTGGTTAAGGATGAAGTGTCTGAATCTCCTGATTGTGTTTATTTTTCCTTCTTAGAGAACAGTTAATGTATAAAACAGCATACTTTTCTACTCTATCAATCATTCAGCCAATCTTTATACCTAAGAAATATTTGGGGGGGATTTACATCCTCTAAATATTCGAAAGAATATTTTAAATGTTTTAATTTCACTTCAATGATCATTTTACAAGTTACAGTCCCTCCAAAGTTACAAATTAAAATTGACTACTTAAAATTTTGATATAAACCAGGTTCTTTTGCCTGAGCATTTTTCTTTTGTCACTTAAATAACCATGAGTACATCCTTTACCTCATGAAAGAGTAACTAATTTTTCCCACAGACTGGCTAAATTGAGTTCTGAACCAACTTGGGCCGTATGGACTGTAGCCCACCAAATCTGTCCATGGAATTTCCCAGGCAAGAATACTGGAGTGGGTTGCCATTTCCTTCTCCAGGGGATCTTCCCGATTCAGGGATTAAACCTGGGTCTGCTGCATTGGCAGGTGGGTTCTTTACCGCTGAGCCACCAGGGAAGCCCTGTAGTACATATAACAAACAAAATATGTGTTAATTGACTGTTCATATTGGTAAGGCTTCTGGTCAAAAGTTTGTTAGTAGTTAACTTTTGTGGGGAATCAGAAGTTACATGCGAATTTTTTATTTTTTTGGCCTTGCCACATGTGAGATCTTTAGTTCCCCGATCAAGGATGAACCTGCAGTGGAAGTCTTAACCACTAGACCCCCAGGGAAGTCTCTACATTTGGATTTTTGACTGTGCAAGGGATCAGCGCCTCTAACCGTTGTGTTGTTTAAGGGTAAACTATATTTTGATAAATAATCTTAAAGAGGTTATGATTTTCAGAGATTTGTAAGACAAAGTTTTCAATTTCCCAAAGAATTGAGCTGGTGCCTAAATGATATCAAACTATGCTTAATTTGCTTCTTTATACAGAAAGAAAGTTTCCAACTAAAATGGAAATCCGATAATTTCTATGTTCTAGAACTTCAGGGTTCAGTGCATTATGCCTTCAAAAAGTCGACACAAAAAGTTGAACACAAAAGCATTTAACAGGGGACCTCTTTTGGAGCACATAATTCAACTCCAAACCATTTCACCCTAGGGGCAAAAAGTTTCCACTATTACTCTTGTCAACCCTGGAATATCAATACCCAGCTTCCACTGCACACTGTGTGGGCTCAGGCAACTCTCCTGGCTCCCTTTAGGCTTATTAAGGGAGATTTAATAAGTTCAGTTGTACTCTGCCACCATCACTTGTGGCTTGACCATTCCAAATATTTTTTAATCCTAAGAATAACAGAATAACAAAACACTATCTCTCTCTTACACTTGCAGCCTCATTTACCCAAGAATAATGACTCCAAGTTATACAACAAGATGGCAAAGTTACTGGAAACTGGGCCACCTGAAACTTTTCAGTCCCATTTTTCTGAAAAAAAAGAAAAAGAAAAGAAAAAAAGGGTTTTGGAGGGAAAAAAATCATGAGGAGATAAGGGCATTTATGACAGTGTGTGCGGGTTTATAAAGTGTATGCAAGATAACACCAGGAAACAACTCAAAAATAAATATTTCAAAATAAATAAATAAATAAATATTTCATTCACCATAGCAAAAAAAAAATACTTAGAAATAAATTTAACAATATAAAGTTCAAAACGTATTTGAAAACTACAAAACATTTTTAAAGAAACAAAAGTGAAAGTCAAAGTTGCTCAGTCATGTCCGACTCTTTTGCAACCCCATGGACAACTCAGTCCATGAAGTTCTCCAGGCCAGAATACTGGAGTGGGTAGCCTTGCCCTTCTCTAGGGGATCTTCCCAACCCAGGGATCGAACCCAGGTCTCCCACATTGCAGGCAGATTCTTTACCAGCTGAAGATCTAAATAAATGGATCCACACCCATGGATTGGAAGTCTTGATGTTGTTAAGATAGCAATACACCCCAAACTAATCTACAGATTCACCACAATCTCTATCAAAATCCCAGCTGACTTCTTTAGACACTGCTGCTGCTGCTGCTGCTAAGTCACTTCAGTCGTGTCTGAGTCTGTACGACCCCATAGATGGCAGCCCACCAGTCTCCCCTGTCCCTGGGATTCTCCAGGCAAGAACATTGGAGTGGGTTGGCATTGCCTTCTCCAATGCATGAAAGAGAAAAGTGAAAGGGAAGTCACTCAGTCCTGTCCGACTCCTAGCAACCCCATGGACTGCAGCCCACCAGGCTCCTCCGTCCATAGGAGTCTCCAGGCAAGAGTACTGGAGTGGGCTGCCATTGCCTTCTCGGTCTTTAGACACTAGGCACCAAACAAAGATCACTTACAAGAATGAGAAGTACTTGCATCTTGGAGGTACTTTTGATTTGTAGATGAGGGTTTTACAAACTCTGAAACAGAAATCACTGCTCAGCCCTGGACTCCCCGCCTTCAGGACTCTCTCTCTCAAGGTAGATTTGTTGCAGGAAGGGGGACCCCTTCCAGGACCCAAAAGTGGGCTCTTGTCTAACACCTGGAAATGAATTGTCTGAGGAGACAACATGTGCTGACAAAGCAAGAGATTTTATTGGGAAAGGGCACCCAGGTGGAGAGCAGTAGGGTAAGGGAACCCAGGAGAACAGCTCTGTCGCGTGGCTCACAGTCTTGGGTTTTATGGTGATGGGATTAGTTTCCGGGTTGTCTTTGGTCAATCATTCTAATTCAGAGTCTTTCCTGGTGACGCACGCATTGCTCAGCCAAGATGGATGCTAGCAAGAGGGATTCTGGGAAGTGGATGGACACGTGGTGTCTCCTTTTGACCGTTCCCGAACTCTTCTGGTTGGTGGTGGCTTATTAGTTCCCTATTCCTTAACAGGATCTCTGTCATAAAACACCTCATGCAAATGGTTACTGTGGTGTCTGGCCAGGGTGAGCGGTTTCAATCAGTGTGCTTCCCCTACCAGATTTACTGAAAACCCACATAAAAGCCCTCATATCCAAACAAGGCCTGCTCTGTAATATAACCCAGTCACTGCCAGCTTAATTTATTGCTAACAGTGCTAAACTCACCTGGAAAAAACCTGCAGGGGTGGGGTGATGGGAGCTGAGGGAAAGCAGCAAAGCCAAACTAAGAAAAAAAAAAAAAAAAACGCTCTTGACCGCCTTCCAAAGGTTGAGAGTTTTGAAGATACAGAGGAGAAAACACGTCTTAAAAATTTTAAACCCTGCAATTTCTTGGGAAAATTTGTAAGGCTGTTTCGTTTAAATAAAGCCATCCAAGGCGAAGAGTTAGTACCAATCACTAATACAACAGAAATGGTTTATTGTGTATGCTGTTTAGTTGCTAAGTCGTGCCTGACTCTTTTGTGACCCCATGGACTATATAAGCCTGCCAGGTTTCTTGGTCCATGGGGTTTGCCAGGCAAGAACACTGGATGGGTTGCCATCTCCTTCTCCAGTGGTTGAACCTACATCTACTGCATTGGCAGGCAGATTCTTTACCACTTAGACACCAGGGAAGCCCAATATATTGTATACTCTCTACTCTAATTTAGGTAGAGAGTTAGTCTCTCTAACTCTGAAAAAGGGATAGTAAGTTAAGTTGAGTAAAGATTAGCTTTTAGACACACTTCCTCTCCCTCTCAAATGATCAGTCCTTCCAATGAATACCCAGGACTGATCTCCTTTAGGATGGACTGTTTGGATCTCCTTGCAGGCCAAGGCACTCTCAATTGTCTGCTCCAGCTCCACAGTTCAAAAGCATCAATTCTTCGGCCCTAGCTTTCTTTATAGTCCAACTCTCACATCCATACATGACTGCTGGAAAAACCATAGCCTTGACTAGATGGATCTTTGTTGGCAAAGTAATGTCTCTGCTTGTTAATATGCTATCTAGGTTGGTTATAACTTTCCTTCCAAGGAGTAAGCATCTTTTAATTTCATGGCTGCAAGCACCATCTGCAGTGATTTTGAAGCCCAGAAAAATAAAGTCCGCCACTGTTTCCACTGCTTGCCCATCTATCTGCCATGAAGTGATGGGACCGGATGCTATGATCTTAGTTTTCTGAATGTTGAGCTTTAAGCCAACTTTTTCACTCTCTTCTTTCACTTTCATCAAGAGGCTCTTTAGTTCTTCTTCACTTTCTGCCATAAGGGTGGTGTCATCTGCATATCTGAGGTTATTGATATTTCTCCCAGCAACCTTGATTCCAGCTTGTGCTTCCTCCAGCCCAGCGTTTCTCATGATGTACTCTGCATGTAAGTTAAATAAGCAGGGTGACAATATACAGCCTTGACGTACTCCTTTTCCTATTTGGAACCAGTCTGTTGTTCCATGTCCAGTTCCAACTGTTGCTTCCTGACCTGCATACAGGTTTCTCAAGATACAGGTCAGATGGTCTGGTATGCCCATCTCTTTCAGGATTTTCCACATTTATTGTGATCCACACAGTCAAAGGCTTTGGCATAGTCAATAAAGCAGAAATAGGTGTTTTTCTGGAACTCTCTTGCTTTTTCGATGATCCAGTGGATGTTGGCAATTTGATCTCTGGTTCCTCTGCCTATTCTAAAACCAGCTTGAACATCTGGAAGTTCAAGGTTCAGGTATTGCTGAAGCCTGGCTTGGAGAATTTTGAGCATTACTTACTAGCGTGTGAAATGAGTGCAATTGTGCGGTAGTTTGAGCATGCTTTGGTATTGCCTTTCTTTGGGATTGGAATGAAAACTGACCTTTTCCAGTTCTGTGGCCACTGCTGAGTTTTCCATATTTGCTGGCATATTGAGTGCAGCCCGCGTTTCGGAGTCAGACCCTGGGGGGAGGGGCACCTCGCGGGCGCGCAGGCGGGGAGGGGCGGAACCGGGGCGGGGCGGGGCGGGGCGGGGCGGGGCGGGCAGCCAGGCCTTGATTAGGTAGGAGACGGCGGAGCGCCAGCGGCGGCCGGAAGTAGCGGAAGCGGCTGGAGCGGGCACGCGGTAAGGCGAGGCGAAAGCTGCACAGCGCTCTACGCGGCCGCTTCAGCATGTCGGGCTTCGACGAGTTCGAGCGGCAGCTCAACGAGAATAAGCAAGAACGCGACAAGGAGAACCGGCACCGCAGGCGCAGTCACAGCCGCTCCTGGAGCCGGGACCGCAGGCGCCGCAGCCAGGGCCGCGACCGCCGCAACCGGGACCAGCGCAGCGCCTCCCGGGACAGGCGGCGCCGCAGCAGACCTTTGACCAGAGGCGCTAAAGAGGAGCACGGTGGACCGATTCGCTCCCCCTGCCACGAGAAGAAGAAGGTCCGCAAATACTGGGACGTGCCGCCGCCGGGCTTCGAGTACATCACCCCCGTGCAGTACAAGGCCATGCAAGCTGCGGGTCAGATTCCAGCCACCGCCCTCCTCCCCACCATGACCCCCGACGGTCTGGCTGTGACCCCAACGCCAGTGCCTGTGGTCGGGAGCCAGGTGACTAGACAGGCCCGGCGCCTCTACGTGGGCAACATCCCCTTCGGCATCACTGAGGAGGCCATGATGGATTTCTTCAACGCTCAGATGCGCCTGGGGGTGCTGACGCAGGCCCCCGGCAGCCCCGTCTTGGCTGTGCAGATTAACCAAGACAAGAACTTTGCCTTCTTAGAGTTCCGCTCGGTGGACGAGACCACCCAGGCCTTGGCCTTCGACGGCATCATCTTCCAGGGCCAGTCGCTGAAGATCCGCAGGCCTCATGACTACCATCCCCTGCCGGGCATGTCGGAGAACCCCTCTGTCTACGTGCCTGGAGTCGTGTCCACCGTGGTCCCGGACTCCGCACACAAGCTGTTCATCGGGGGCTTGCCCAACTACCTGAACGAGGACCAGGTGAAAGAGCTGCTGACATCGTTCGGGCCGCTGAAGGCCTTCAACCTGGTCAAGGACAGTGCCACCGGGCTCTCCAAGGGCTACGCCTTCTGTGAGTACGTGGACATCACCGTCACGGACCAGGCCATCGCGGGGCTGAACGGGATGCAGCTGGGAGATAAGAAGCTGCTGGTCCAGAGGGCGAGTGTGGGCGCCAAGAATGCCACGCTGAGCACCATCAACCAGACCCTCGTGACCTTGCAAGTGCCCGGCCTGATGAGCTCGCAGGTGCAGATGGGCGGGCACCCGACGGAGGTGCTGTGCCTGATGAACATGGTGCTGCCCAGGGAGCTGCTGGACGACGAGGAGTACGAGGAGATCGTGGAAGACGTGCGCGACGAATGTGGCAAGTACGGGCTCGTCAAATCCATCGAGATCCCGCGGCCCGTGGACGGCGTGGAGGTGCCCGGCTGCGGGAAGATCTTCGTGGAGTTCTCTTCTGTGTTTGACTGCCAGAAAGCCATGCAGGGCCTGACGGGTCGCAAGTTCGCCAACAGAGTGGTCGTCACAAAATACTGTGACCCCGACTCTTACCACCGCCGGGACTTTTGGTAGAGGCGGCGGGGGAGGGCAGGGGCGGAGCTGGCTGGTGGCTTTCCCCGCTCCTGCTCCCTCGGTTTTTCCCCTCTGAAGACGATGAGCAGAGGAGTGATAGCCGAATGACAGCCGGCAGCAACTGAAATGGCAGCAGTTAAGGGTAGGGTAGGGTGGGGTGGGGGCGGGGCGGGGACTGGGGACCCGCGCACACAGACCCACACAGAGGGAAGGGCGGGGAGTGGGTGATAGCAGGGCGGGGTCGGGCCCCCACAGCCCCTTCCTGAAGCAGTCTTCTCCCGGATACCCCCTTTCTCTTACCCTTCCCCACCGTAGAAACATAGCATGTTTATATTTTATGGCCAAACTCTTTTTTGACTTTTGTTGTCCGGCCCAGTATCCTGCCCCTTCCCTCTCAGGACCACAGCTACGGTCCTCCTGGCCTCCGGTCCTCGCCCCAGTGTCCTCCTGGTTTTTTATGTAGTTGATTCTCTCTAGTCTCCCGGACCTGCCCCCCACCCCGTGGCCCCTGTCCCTCTCCTCCTCTCTGTGGCAGTTTCATATTTGCTAAGACGAATTTGCTCATTAAAGATTTTGTGTTGAAAAAAAAGAAAAAAGAGTTTTGGAGGGAAAAAAATCATGAGGCGATAAGAGCATTTATGACAGTGTGTGCAGGTTTATAAAGTGTATGCAAGATAAAAAGGAAACACCAGGAAACAACTCAAAAATAAATATTTCATTCCCAATAGCAAAAAAAAAAAACCTTAGAAATAAATTTAACAATATAAAGTCCAAAACGTATTTGAAAACTACAAAACATTTTTAAAGAAACGAAAGTGCAAGTGAAAGAAATACATTTCTGTCGGAAGTAGCTGATTCGCTTGAAAAAAAAAAAAGGAAATTCATTTCATTTAAACATTTGGCCATGAGGAAGGCAGCTGTTATCCCTTTACATTGATAGATGCCACAGAACATGCTAATCTACACAGGCTCCTTCTTACACAACACACACTGTAGTATAGTTAGAGATATGACACATGAAACTTCCTCCCAAACGCATAGACAGGTGCATGGCATTTACATTGGCCAGGAGACTCACGGTTTTACTTGACAGGAGTCTGTGTTAACGACAAGTACACTTAGTTGCTATCATATCTTCATATTCTTTATAAGCAATTGAGCCATCAGGCTCGATGGCCAAAACACTCAAAGGACTATACTTGGCAGGTACACAGGATGGTCTCGGCACTGAGGAGTCGAGGTTCTCATGGATGATGTTCTGCACCATGGTGTGAACCGGAGAGCCATACCGATGTCCAACGGCCCTGGGACAGTCCCCTTTACAGTATCGAGGGTTGTATTTGTGTGGGGCCACAATCCAGTTGTCCCACTTCAGCTGACTAAAGCTAAGTCTAAAGTCATGGAGCTCACATTCATTTTGGGGAAAAAGAAACTGTTTGAAGTATTCACTCAGATTGAATGAAGCTGGAACCAGAGGCTTCTTCAATTCAGAGCTGACACTTTCCTGGTCTCTCCGGTGACGGGACGATCTTATACCCTCAGTAGCTTCTTTCATGGGATAGGCAGACAGCCCTCTCTTCTGGTCAGGACCCTGTGAAGGCCTCCTTTTAGGGTGGAGGGAATGCCACCTGTGAAAAGCCTGAGCACTTGTGTCATTCAGATATAAAAGCAGTGAGGGCGCTACGAGAAGAGTCATGTTAAACAGGTTGTCCCGTGCTGAAGGATGCTGCAGCTGGTCTTTTACACATGTAAAATTTACAGACATGTGAATATTCTTCTTGTGGGAGGCCACCAGGGGCTCGAGAGGAGCTGTCACATCAATCTCAATCCATTTGTATTTCTTTCTAAATTCAAACTGTGAGTTAAAGGTAAATGAGTATGGAGCTCTAGGGAGAGTCTTGCTGGAAAACTCGGGCTCTTTTATCACCAGGTTGCATACACATTTAACAGGAAAGGGAAAAGAAATGGAGTTGTTGAAAGTATATAGCAAGACTGACTTGAATAAATGTTCCACAACAGTAACACGATCCAGGTTAAACAGCAGGTCCATTGATGGAAGGGTTCCTGAGAAGAAAAACAATCCAACAGTAATGCCATATGTAACAGGGAGTCAAATCAAGGAATCAGTACCTCAGAATGTGCTTCTGTCCCTTTTTTCCCCACTTTCTCAAGCCGTAAAAGTCAGGGTGGGATAGGGGTTATAAAGAAAAAGCAGATTATCTGTACCACTTACTGCTGGATCACCAGAAATTCAGAATAGCTTTGGTGGTGAATTAAAAGAGGGAATCATTATATTTTGAAGTTTTAGAATCTTAATAACTTGCTCCAAACAATGAAGAAGCTAAAAAGGAAAGCAGTATTTTTCTCTTGGAAAGTCTTTAAGAGGAAAACTATCAAAAGACACTTGCCAGGCTTGTTAAGAAAACATTCTAAGTTCTTACCGGCAGAATCAATAAAGAAAAAGTACTTGTCTAAGTTAATTTGGAACACTTGAGACTGAGAACAAATGGAAGCTCTAAACGCACTGTGAGAAAACAGGACATCAAGGAAGGAGGAAGGGTTTAAGATAGCCACAAATGACCTGCTGGGTTAGAAGGGTTTTCTGTAAGTCATGAGCTAATGAATATAATTTTTTTTTCTTTTTTAAATAACACTGCTCCCATCTCTCTCACACACACAAGATTGTTGACGAACACATTGTCCTTGTATGGATCTACTGTTCCACATAAGGACTTAAGCTTTCCTCTCATAGAAAGCAACAGACGTGGGGAAAATATCCTGTTTACTAAAGCACACCAACAGCTGAAAGAGGTACTGTAGGTTCATGTCCAGGCCAACATTGGTAGACTAGAAAGAATATGCAACGAAGTCAAAATACCTTTTTTCCAGTCCTGATTTTGTGACCCTGGACAAGATGCTAACTTCAAGCAGCACTCTCCCCAGGCTTTAGGGCCATTAAACCTCTTCTAGCAAGAGATTCAGCCTACATCAACCCATGAGGGCGTTAGGAATAAACAGTAAGATCAAGTACCAGGTTTGTTTGGATTTGGATATTGAGTACCATGCAAAGTAAAATGCAAGTCAAGGAGCAAGGGCCAACTCCTTTGTGTAACTGAAATGCAAAAGGGCTTTTTCTTCTTCCCTCCACCCATTAACCAATCTGCTCCTACACACCTGTCGCCTGGTCCCCGGGAACCAGCTTGTGCTGAGCACAGGGGGTGAAGAGCCGAACAGTGTTGTAGAGGTGGCTTCTGTTGGATTTAGGGGTCCCCTCCTTGGTAGCGTATGCCTTATAGAGCCTCTTCATGTAGCGCAAAGCTCTGTCATCTGGCTGCAGCCTGGGGGGTCCCCCTTGCCCATCATACAGAACCTTTAAGAGAAGGGAAAGGAGACCAGGTCTGTGTCTCCCATTTAGATGCTTCAGCAAGGACCAAGTCTCAGCCTCAGATTCCAACGCAGTTCTAGATACAATCTGATCTTCTCCCCTAGAAGGCTGAGAATCAAGGCTAATAGGAAAACAGAGCCAGGCAAAGCAGCAAAACCAAAGGAAGAATTTGTTGGGAAGCGCCATGTCTTGGAAGAACTAGCAAGGAACGCGTTTCCCGATACCAGTCTTCTTCCTAAAAACCAGGAAAAGCCTCGGTTGGTCTCTTAAATAAACTTTAGGTGTGTGGGTGGGCTAGGTTCACTTCTGTAATCAGACCTCAAGGATGCTTAGCTGAGGATAATTTTTATCAGCTGACAACACCCTATTCATCCAGTTTGTCCTAATTAGATACAGATTTACTTGGTCATATAGTTTTCCTTTACCTTTCCCCTGGCATTTATTTAAAATCTCTTAAGTTAATGGACTAGCTATGTAGCTGAAAGGCTAAGAGAAAGTGAGGAATGATCTTTAAAAAAAAAAAGCCGCCCATTTCTTGAGAGAGATTAGGGTTCTTAAAATGTTCCCTAGGTGCTTGCTGAAACTTCCAAGGCATGTGGAAAAGCTAATTATTCATGATGATACCCAGATCTGTTGGTATGCAACTTATGGTATTGGGTTTACTCTTCTCCCTGCATCTGCACCACCTCTCCCACTTCCAGGTGCTTAGAATATTTATTTACTGCATGTTGATTTGGAGGGTGAGAGAAATTCACAACTGGAATTGAGATTCCAGAGAGCAGAGAACTGTTATTCTGCCTAGTTCTCTCAGGTAGCTTTATAAAGATACGTACTTGGAATACTGCAATATGCTTTAAAAAAGGAGGACATCGCATTTAATCTTGACTCATTTTAAAATATAATATCTTGATGTCTTTACTTTGGTCTGAACATTCATCTATGCATACTTTAATTGAAAGGTTCAAAGACGTTTTCAGGTGCTAGAAAATAAATGAAAGGTTTGCTTTTTAATAATCACTCAAATGGTGAGAGAATTTGCTAGGTATTTTTGTTCTTACCTGTATAACTATTTATGTTCTTGCCTCTAAGCTAAGATCAGGTTAGATTATGTTTCAGAGAAATGAGACATGGGTGCACTAAGAAGAGCTGAATATACTCAACATGTGAGATACAGAACCAGTCTGTGCAGTACCCAGGCTGATAAAACCGAGGTATATTGGTACATTTTAAGTTCATGGTCTGCCAAATCTCCCTGGCCCGGATCTGGCAAGGAGGGTCATAAAACACCCAAACTGCTGAATGAGAACTTAGTCCTAGATTACACATGGCCAGCAATTCCATGAAAAACACATTTACAGACACGTTGCATCAAGTGGAAAAGTCAGTCAGCTGTACAGGACAGCAGTATCCTTAAGTAGAAAGCACTTTCTGAAAATGGAATCGCCTCACAGGCGACGTTCCTGCCTCTCTCCTGGGCAGTGGAGTGAACAGTGGGCAACGTGACATTCGGCCCCAGGCAGAACCCTGTCAGGGCGAAGCCTGCTGCGGTGGAGATGGCCTCTTCCCTCCTACAATCACTAACAGCTGCTCATCACTTGCTGGACTATTACCTGAGGACTCTTGTGGCTAAATGGAAACATTTTAGCCAATAAAATGGAAACATTTTTATTATCTCTTGGGAAAGTCTACACCCTGCCAGTGGCTTCTAATCCGGTGGCTGACAAGAGACGTCTCAGATCCGTGTCCCTGATTCGGGTCCTGGGGTCGCTGAGGGCCTGACCATAGCCGATTCCGGTTCCAGCTTACTGGACATGACAGTACAAAACCTCGCGTGTTGACTGCCAGGCGGCGGCCTCAAAGACGCTTTCCACCGCGCCAGGACACCCGACCCTAGGGCAGCTCTCGAGGTTGACAGGCCCCTCGCTCTTCTACTCTTAGTCCGTCCGGTTCCGGCCGCTTCCTGAGGCTCCGAGGAAAGCCAGGAACAGAGGAGAAGATTGAGGGGATCCGATGGGGGTCGCCCCGGGACACCAGAGCCAGTCCAGAGGCGCTTGGCTCCACCCCGAGGCGCTTGGCCCCACCCGAGGCGCTTGGCCCCACCCCAGAGGAGGGACCGCCCACCTCACGTCACGCGGCGGGGGCAAGTCTCTTCGGCACTGGGGGCGATAGCGCCGTCACCTGGAGACAGTCAGGAACTAGTTCTCCCGGAAGTGACCTCACCGCCTCCTAGCGCGGCGTCCGATCTTACCGGAAGTGGCGGACGGAAGCCGGAGGGTCCTGTGCTGCGGCGGGCGAGGTGACCTCGGTGTGTGAGTGGGGCCGCGTCGCGCGGTCTCGGGGACCTCTGGAGGGTGGGGTTGCGTTCTAGGTTGGAAGGATGAGGAGTGCCGCGCAAGGTCACGGGTTGACGGCGGCAAGTCCCGGGCCTGAGCCCAACGTCTGTCCACCCTCCGTCTTGCAGAGGCCGCCGCGACCATGGGCCGCGAATTTGGGCATCTGACACGGGTGCGGCATGTGATCACCTACAGCTTGTCGCCCTTCGAGCAGCGCGCCTTTCCCCACTACTTCAGCAAGGGCATCCCCAACGTGCTGCGCCGAACTCGGGCGTGCATCCTTCGCGTCGCGCCGCGTGAGTGCCCTGGCCGGGCGGAGGGGCTAGACTCCCATCCACAGAGGGTACTGCGGGTCCCCTCACTGAGCACTCTGCAGCTCGCCATACACACGCTTTCTCTTTCAATAGTACTGAATGCCGTTGAACTGGTCATATCCTCCCCATCTTACGTATGAGGGAGTTGGGTCACCGAGTGGCTCAAGGTCACTTGTGTGATTCCAGTGTCTCCCTCTGAGGTCATCTTTATCCACTTCTTTCTTAGCAATGAACTGTTTTGTGTTAAAGGTGCAGCAGATAGTGATGATAGTTGCACATTTTGACTTTGCTAAAACCCACTGCTACTGCTAAGTCACCTCAGTCGTGTTCGACTCTGTGCGACCCCATAGATGGCAGCCCACCAGGCTCCGCCGTCCCTGAGATTCTCCAGGCAAGAACACTGGAGTGGGTTGCCATTTCCTTCTCCAATGCTAAAACCCACAGAAGTGTACATTTCAAAATGGTTGAATGATGAAGTTTATGCTATGTGAATTTGACCTCAGTTTTTAAAGCATTTTAAAATGTGCAACAGGGGAGCGATAGGGAAGATTTTGTCACAATTCACAATTTTCCTGGATAAACCCCTTTCTTTTACACAGCTGAAAGATGGGTTTGTAGGGTAAGCTTTTTGATCATCTGGTTTAAGAGTGATTTCTTAAGAACTAGAGACAGGAAAGCAGAATATAAGGTGAATCAGAAAACAGGGCTGGGATCCATGTGTCTTGTATGTGCTCACTGCTTACTCTCATTTATTATTTTCCTAGCGTTCGTAGTGTTTTATCTTGTCTACACATGGGGAATGCAGGAGTTTGAGAAATCGAAGAGGAAGAATCCGGCTGCCTATGAAAATGACAAATAAGCAACTCATCTGGATAATGGTTCCTTGTCTCTGAAAGACCCTTTTCTGGGAGAGGAGTGTATTGTAGTGTCTTGAAGACACAATAAACTTATTATGGGCTGCACTGTTGTGATTTTGTGTGTTGTGTAAGCCGAGTCCTTGGATGTGACTGCCAATTTTCAAGTTCATGAATTCCCCATCCCAGCATGATTCCTGAACCATTTTGGCTAGTCTGAGTTTGGGAAGGAGTGTGGCTCACCCCTTGTTCTGTAACCTACAAGACTGTAGCTGCAACTGAACAGTTGTGGATAGTATCAACTGTAGGGAATGTTAGCTCCCTGCCCACTGCTTCCAAATTGACAGTAAAATCTAGTAATTACTATGTGTCAGGTATTGTTAGCCCTTTACACAAATAATGTCTTTAAACCTAACAGCTACCTTTGGTGTTTTTTCCTTCACAAGTACCTTTGAAGTATCACCATTACACTCATTTTGCAGATGAGGACAGGCAGAGAGGTTAAGTAATTTGCCCCAAATTATACAACTAGTGAATGGTAGAATCTAGCACTAAAGTTTCTGTTCTTAAAGCTATGCTGTACTACATGATAGCTATCAAAGGAAAAAGTGAGGTGACTCCTTTGCCTCTAGAACTGTGGTCAGCAGACTGGCTGTGTTTGTACCAGGTTGCTAACAGTGCTTTTTAGCTATGCATGACCCATAAAACCTAAAATATTCACTCTCTGACCCTTTATGGAAAATGTTTATCCCTGTCTTAGAGCCTTTGAATTATCTTTCTAGTGGAAAAAGTACCTTTTTCCCTTCACCTGGAGATGGCGTGGGTAGGTGTTGGCAGTTTATGCTTGTGGTTCCCTACTCCATTTCTAGAAACTTCCTCGCTTCTAAGGAGCTCTCCTGTTGGTCCAGAGCAGCAGCTTTCACAGGGTAGGTCAACTTATGGCTCAGGCTGTGTCTTTCCTTCTTACTGTATTATTCCTGCCTTTCATGAGCCAAAACTACCTCAAAAATCTGTAAGGTATCAGTAGATTGCATTGATTGTGAGGCAGGATAAGGAGGTACAGCTGAGACTAATAGACCTGGGGCCCATATCCTTTTAACTTGCTTCCCTGATGTGTGGTAAAGACAAGAAACCCTCATTCTTGAGCTATGACCTGCTTACCCATAAAATAGGCATATTAAAAAAGCCATAGGGCTGAGGTAACTGAAATGAGGGACATGTACGAGTCTGATAAGGTAGTGCAGGCCTAACAGAACTGTGGTGTGATGAAAACGAGCCTCACCAAACTAATTTTCCTGTTTGGCTTCTTGTCCAAGTTTATTCCCAGGGCTCGCTGCCTGATATGCAACATATTTGGGTCATAGTCTCCTTTGAGAATTTGATGAAAGCTGTGAACTTAAAGAAGGTGTAAATGTACCCATTCTCAATCTTGCGTAGTCCAAACAGGTTCATGGGCCAGGGGAGGATCGATTACTGCCTTGACAGGCTATTGATCTCTGTTTCTTTTTTCCCTCCAATTTTAGCCCCAAGGTTCCTAGGTGGCATGGCCACCCTTGTCCCATCTTTGCTTCATTTTAGACTTTTATTCCTGGTTCTTTGAGTGCTTTGGAGATTCCAGCCCCAAATCAAACTTAACCCTTTCTTAGTCTAGACCAGGTACTGAGCCTTTTGGCCTGAAATCTTTTATCCCAGTAGTGCTCTACTGAGAAGACAGTCCTATAAACCTTTCCATGTGCTAAGCTTCTACTTCCAGATAAAATTGTTAAGCGCTGCTTTAAGCCTGTCCCTCACTAAAGGATCTCCCTCTCTATGTTTGGTAACTAGAGCTCTGTGTAGTAGAGTCCTGGAGGGTGGGGGTAGTGGTGGTGGTGAATGGTGTGGAATATGAATTATAGCTCAGTACACCTGTACATGACTGGGATCTGGGATCATTTTATGGACTATTCTATCTGCAGAAATTCATAAAGAAACTGAAAATGGGTGGTCTCTTAAGAGGGACCACTGTTGTGGGCCACTATCCCTATAACCCACTCACTTGGAACCCCCAGCCCAGGTGTGGCTCCTTCACCTGCTGCTAGGGCACAATCACGTTTTCATTTAGCCCCCCTTTTCCCCAGCAATGCCTGGGGAAATGCCTGATTAATGCTCCCACAAAGGCATTTATCTCTGGTCTGCAGAATGCTGTAAAGGGGACACTTCCATCAGCCAACACGTTCCCAGAGATGCAGGCCCAGAAGTCCATGCCAGTTCTAGCCAGCAATTGAGCAAATACGCTCTGTTGAAGTTTTACCCGGAAAAGTTTTTCCATTTCAGTCTTTCATTTTTCATTAGGCATCTCCTACTCAGGGACAGCAAAACAGTTTCCAATTACTGTCAAGCCCTTCATGATCTTCCCTCCACCTGGAATGTGTTTCAAACAGCTGCTCATGTAGCTACCCCCTCGGTCTCCCATTTCATCCTAGGCACTTAACTTCAGACACAGAAAATCCCTCGGAATTGTATTCAGAGTTACCAAGCTGTAAGCTATCAACCGTGCTTCAGTCTCACTTTCTTCTTGTAAATTAATCATTTGAAACCCCACATGTCAGTGCCTGAGAGGCCTCACAGAGGTGCTCCCATCCATCTCATTGACACAAGAGACTAAAGCCCAAAGGGGCAGGGCTGGCCTCTGGTCAGCTACCCTACCCTACGTAGGTCCCTGGCTTCTGCTTTCCAGCCAAGCATTTCTTCTCCTTATGGCTGCTTGCACCTTTCTGCTGGAGAAAGGGACATGTACTTTTATGTTGATTCATTCAGCAAAATACTTGATTGTAGAGAGCCCCTGCACTTTAAAAATGTTTATTTTTTAATTTCAGGAATAGGCCTTCACAGCTACTCAAGGGATGTGGGATGGCCATGCCCACATCTGGACAATTCTGTCACTTCAGCTGAATGCTGTCTGGATGCCACTTTGCTTTTAAACGTTTGATTTTAAATAAAACAACTACCGAGTTAGTGTAGACACATTGAAATACTCTCCCTCACAGTGATTCCTCCATGGGCAGTAACTAATGGATCTTTCTTTTGGGAGGAGGAATGGCATACAGGATAGAGGCTTGGGCCACAAAGGCTTCTGCAGTGTTGTCACACCCATGATGATGAATAGCCAGTCCTTTATTCCCCCTAAAGAGAGGGGCCCCAAACCCCCAGGCCTTTCCCTTGGCTGTGGTATTGGCTTTGTAAGTTAGCACAACAGGCTACTTTGATTTTGCCTGAAGTACAGGATGGCAGAAATGGCGGACTAGGAGAAAGCATCCATCTTGGGAATAAGCCCTTTCCACATCCCACTTGGCACATCACTGTAGGCTTGTTAAGGGGAGGTTGGCCCTCAGCCCACAGACCCAACTGGCTCTAGGCTATCACGTTGTTCAGGCTTTTGCTTACTTCATCAGATTTCTGTTCTTACCCAATGTTCACTAGGTCACCTCACAGCCTCTTCTCCATCCCACAGAAGTTCCTAGTTAAGCCCCTACTTGAGGTCATTCTGTATCGAAGCTCAGGAGTAAAGGGAAGGAACAGCTAATTAGTCTTAAACTTGCAGGATTGGTTAGGTGAGTTTGGCATAGGTCTGCTTCTCCACGTCCTTAAGTGCAAGCAATGGCATCTGTCTCCAGGCCTGGCCTGGTCCTGAAAGGACTGGGAACAGGCAGATGGATGATCTGTGGTCCTACCCTAC
The DNA here is from genome assembly GCA_024291935.2 of Okapia johnstoni. Taxonomy (NCBI): domain Eukaryota; kingdom Metazoa; phylum Chordata; class Mammalia; order Artiodactyla; family Giraffidae; genus Okapia; species Okapia johnstoni. The sequence continues at coordinate 37,241,092 of CM044316.1, forward strand.
TCAACCCAGCTCTGAGGTCTACCATACTACCCTTTACTCCCTTGCCAAGAGGATTGGTGACTGTCCTGTAGTACCTTCAGCTGTACCACATCTCCACCACTTTTTTCTTGGGGAACAGGCAGGCTCTCACCACATATCCAACCTGTGAAGATGAGAAGGGCTTAGGGAAGAGGTATCAGCCAAATGTTCAGGGAGACACAAGGCAGAAAATAAAAATCTTGTTGCCTTTTTCTTCCAGATCAAAGGAAGATCTGAAGTCCTATATATCTCCTTTTTCACAGAATTCAAATTCACACCTTTCTCTACAAACTTATTAAAATAGCTGTCATTTAATGAGTACCCATAATTACTCATGGCTTAGGTATATGCTCTTTCTGGTTTAGGGACTTGCAGTGGTTCCTACTTAAGGTGACAGATGGTTTGGGCTTTGGAGAGATCTCAGCCCTATGCCTGCTTCCCTGAAGTTGATGGATGTGCTCTGTAAAAGGCTCACTCATGTACTGGCAGGAAAGCCAGTAATTCAAGATTTGCAGTATCTGTCACCACAGTCAAGCTTTCACTGACTTAGGAGGCCCTGCTATTTCCTCAAATTTTAAAGATGGAAACAAAGTCAACCAATACTTATTCAATTTGTCCATGATTGAAACATGTCAGTCCCGATTGCCCTTCCCCTGGGAGATAGCAGGTAGGTCGGACTTTGAATTTTCTGCTGCTGGGTTTCCATTTTCTAGACAAATGATGTGGAACAAATAATTAGGGTGACAGTCAATCTATACAAACAAGGATCTGGGGCATTGTAGGCAAGTTTGGCTGAAGCATCCTCTCACATACATCTTTCCACAGAAGGGAGATAAGGGCCATTTCCAATTGCCTGTAACAAGAGATCAGTGCTTCTTTCCTAAATAAGCTGAAAGGATTCAACACTGTTTCTAAAGATCTCATTATGAGAATTCTATTTTGACTAGTAATTTCATTGAGCTATTTTGGAATGAAAATGTGGCCAGGTGCCTGGTCTCCCTCAATGGCTTCACATGGCTTTTCAAAGGGGAGGAAGTAGTGCTGACTTTTGGTAAAATGGGTGAAAAAGTCTGAGCCAGCAACACAATCAAAGTCCAGATGAGGGATCAGTAAATACATGCCTGAGAGGCAGGCCTTGAACATATTCCTCTCTGGTAGACATTAACTTATTAAACTGACCTTGACTGCAAATATAAACTTTGCCCCCATCTTACCTGGCAACCAAAAAAGAGGTGGGTCTATATATAAAAAGAAGTGGGTACTGTGCCCAGCCTTCAGGCTCCTGGATCCCCCCGATCAAGATGTGGCACCTCAAACTCTTTGCAGTACTCATGATCTGCCTGTTACTGTTGGCCCAGGTAAGGACAGGATACATATGTGGGTGTGTGGGGATGGTAGCGGTGGAGGTGGAACTGTAGGCAGAACTTGAGAGCCACACACAGTCCTGAGGAATGGACCTACATTCCTGCTACAGCATCTGGGGGTGGGGGTGGGGTGGGGTGGTGATCATTATTCTAAGGTAAATAGTAAGGTTTCAATTCTTCTACACCTGAGGTGGCTCTGTCTTTGCCTTACAGGTAGATGGCTCTCCAATACCAGAACTGACTTCAGCAAAGAGAAGGCCGAGGAGAATGACCCCATTTTGGAGAGGAGTTTCCCTCAGGCCCATTGGAGCCTCCTGTCGGGATGATTCTGAATGTATCACGAGGCTATGCAGGTACTCCGCAAACCTGCGAGCAGGGCTGGCTGGACCCAAGAGACCTGGGAAGCTGGGCAGAGAAGAGATCAGCACATACAGACCTAATAATGAAACTGGGGTGGAAGACTGCCTGGGCTAAGGATAGGGGCTCCATGGAGGACAGTCAAGAGTTAAGAGCCAAGAACAGCTCCGCACAGGTATCCTGATAGAGTAGTACCTTTCCTTTCTTTGCTCTACCCTGAGATTGGATATCAGGCACAGGAAGGAAATGCAGTAGACGTGGCTCTGGGCACTGCTAGACCTTTGTGTTAAAAATCACCTTTCTTTTCCCTTAGAAAAAGACGCTGCTCCCTAAGTGTGGCCCAGGAATGATGTACACAGCAGGGGAAAAAAGAGGACAGCAATTACCTACAACAATGCTCCGTTCTATGGAATATTGATTGACTGCATTTGACTGGAGACACTTAAGTAAAGCAATCTTGCTTTTAAATGTTTGAAGACAGATATATGCTTTAAATTGGTCTCCGTTTCTTCTTAGAATGTTGATATGTAGATAAGCATAACTAAACTTGTTAACTTAAGAGTTTATTTTTCTATGGATACTATTAAATGTCTCAAACTGAAATTTTGGCAGCCTGGAATTCACACTTTTGAGGGGAAGGATTCATTTTGTATACTACAGAAAACCCAGCATTGCCTAATGATAATGTGTTAACTTCTTAATCTGGAAACTGCAGTGAGAGTTAACATTTCTTCAGGTAATAAAAACACAATGGCAGGCTAAAGGCAAAAGTTTAGTAATAGCTAGTGATTAACCTCAGCAAGTTCATAAACTATGGCCCTGGATCTTAACCCTTCATTGCATGTAAAGAACATATCAGTGAGGTACAAAGACAGGCAATATTGGTTTGTCTATGGACAGAGAGAACCAGAAGAAAAACCTAGTTAAATGAAACAATTAAAGCCCAAGCCACCAAGAATAACAGAAAGGATGTGTATGAGATTTCTGCTGGAGCAGGGAGAATTATGATCTATGCAGAGGGACCCATGGCCAGCCAGTTCAGAATTTCGGTAATCAGAAATTAAGACCTGGACTGGTGGGACCAGACTTTTAAAGAAGAGTAGCACTGGACCTTAATATACAAAACAGAAAGTACACAAAAAGAGCAAAGTAAGAGTTGAAAAAGTATAGAGAGCACAGTGTTTATAAACTTTAATACAGAAAATCTATTTGATATTTATTAAACTTATTTCTCCAGCTATGGTTTGGCATTATACAAAGCATCTTAATGACACAGTAGAGTTAAAAAGATCTTTACAAATTGAAATGTGATACCCTTGTCTCCAAATATTTTAATTGCCATAAATTTGTTTAAAAATACACATTAAACGCATGTTTGACACTCTAAACTTTCTATAATCTCAATACCACAAAATACATATAATATACTATACAGATGTGGAAAAATCTAGTTAGTATATAATACTTTGCTCACCATTAACAGCTTTATTATGTGAAATGCACATACTGACTTAGAAATCCTAGCTTTTGAGCCCCAAAGTACCTCTGAAATTTTAATGTATTGCAACAAAGAAAAATCACAGTATATAATTGAAATTTTGGTTGAAAATGTCAGATGCCTAAATATTTTGGATAAAAGAAATGTAAAACAGAGATCTGGATCATGTATAAAACAAAGGCATCCTATCAGACACTAACAGTACCTTTCTGCAGAATCAACGAGGCTTTTAATTTATCAGTGGCATTACCTCCCCTCCAAAACCCTCCCCAAATATCAAACCATTATTCATCAAATAATTTTAATTAAAAAAAAAGGATTTTCAATAAATATATAAGCATTTATGTCCTCCATATACAAAATTTCTTAAAACCATTCAAAACGGAGGCTAGATAGAAATTTTCATAACTGTGCTTACCAACCCCACATCTGGTCCTCAAAGGTGACGCCTTTTCAGGCACTGCCACCCGGGCCAGCTCTGTTGGTGAGCCCTGCCCATCCCCACCCTACCTCGACCCCAGTACTGTTGAATGCTCATGTCAATGATCTGCCAGGTGTGTGCATGAAGTTGTAAAATGGGGACACTTCTTGAACAGCAACAACAAACTCAACAGTATGGATAATTATGGCATTGATCTGAAAGGCAGCATTTCCAAATAGATGTTTTCCAGAGAGGAACATAGCAGGTAGAAAATTCCAGTGGTAAAAAGCTGAAAAGAAACCCCATGTGGGAGCAGAAGAGGTCAAAACAGAGTACTACTAGAATTTCTGGGTGGGAGCTTTTCCCCCATGCTCTAAGTTAGAGCACCTTTTGGCTGTTTCTTTTTAAGAATGGCAATTTATGCTTAGCTGAGGAACGGTGGCAAGGAGAGGTCAAAGCTGACATTCCCCAAAGTCAACTTCATTATATGACGATTACTTGGGTTGCTATTTCAGGTTGCTTAAAGATTGGTTTAGACTTAACTCTAATGCCTTATTCTGTGACCAAATGCCATCAAAAAGAAAAAAAGAAGATATTCTTTCCATTCGCTTTTCGGGAGACTGTAAGTTCTTTTTAATTAACCATATAGTTCAAGTGAACAGAATCTGCATTTGCATTACCAACTATTAATAACTTACTTCCTATCACTTGTCGGCTTAGTTATAGGGTCTAGGGGTCTACAATGAATTTATCTATTAGTGAATATGTGAAAGAAATGCGCACAAACATGAACAATTTGGCCTCTTGTCACTATATATTCTAAGTCATTCAATACTTATCTCTTCTATTACTGAATAGCAACCTTAGATGTGCAATATTATTTATTATTGGAAAAAATTCTGCCTCTCCAACACATAGATACATGAAATTGAAATGAAATCTGTGTTCCACATAATTACGGAATATGAGTTATAGGAATCTAGATGGATTTGAAATGTTTTGCTTTGCAATTTACTTAGGATTAAAAAACAATCTTCACAATCTGCCTAAAACATCCTTCCCAGTAGATGTTCCTGGGACCCAGAGGCAAACTTCTATAATTCAAAATACATAATGAGGCCCTTTTGTTCAATTAGCAACTGGAAAATTAAAATCCTTCCCACCCTGTATGAGCCCTATAATACTATGGAAGGGCTCAAATATATTTTAAAAGTTAATTTACTACAAATCATAGTAATTAAGCTTTAACAATCTAAAAGGAATACACATTGCACCCTTGAACATTAATATTCAAGGTGTCAACAAGAAAGTGTCTTAGATCAATAAATAATGTGGAAATAGTTGCACTAAGCTAAAATACTAAACACACACATTTCTGACAAACTAATTTCATGTTTTCATACATACATACATATATATAAAGTGTGTATGTGTATATAATTTTAAAATCCAAAGTTGCATACCCTCACACTTAGAAGAGTGCACAGCGTACCTCTCCTCTACACAACTAGGCATCACTGACTGGAGCAACTACAGACTGTTCTGAAACTCCACAGAGCGCTGCTGGCCTCCAGAGCCAGAATGTTCATTTACAACAGGTGTGTTTTGCAGGCTCTTGCTTCACAACACAAGCTTATTCAATAAGGTAATTTCTCAAAGTCATTGTCATTAAATACAAAAATGATGCTGTCTGATCTAGCTGATTAGACCTTTCTTTAATGAAAAGAAACAAACAACGATTAAAAAACAACAAACAACAGCAAACCTAATAAAGCCACAAGTGTGTCGTTCAAAGTGCAACCCAGACACCTGTGCATCCATCAGTGCGAGAGCCCCCCAGAGCACAGGCATGTGTGGGCATGTGCACACATTACTCTAGACAGCTTTTACATTGGAGAATTAAAACTAGTGATGGTCAACCTTCTCTACTCTTCAGCAACTACAGCTGTGAATTTATCTGAAGTATTCATTGCTTATAAAATCAGTTAACTACTTGCCCAGAAAAAGGTGGCACTGAGTCAAGAAATGGGCTGAATGCTCCCTAGTCAGGCTGGGCCTAGACTGGACTGTGGAAACTTGAATCATCTGGAGGGGAGTGTTCCCCACAGCCCAGCCTAGGCTGGGCAATATTATACCACGTGACAACTTCCTCCACTGTAATCTGTTCGCTGGTTGCCAGTGGTGTGGCTGCTGCCTCCTGGCATACAAGTGTGGTCTTAAGAGCAGTCAACAGAACAATTTTTAAAATAGTTGCTATTTTTATAATTAACTATATTAAATACAAGTCTTAGGCTAAGGAAGTTTTAGCCACTTGTCAAAATCAGTTGTAAGTATTTAGAGAACACTGAAGACACCTATTGAGGAAGGAGGAATGGTCGCCTGTAAAGGAGTCCAAAGTATGTGCTGGAACAGATGCAGACAGACAGAACTTCTGAGGAGATGGACACAGAGGAGAGGGAGTGGTGTTTCCACAGACTTTTACACTGAAAATTCAACTGTTTAGAAAAGGAGTTTGATCCATTGCCCATTACCACCTAGTGGGAAAAACCCTCCACAATTAAAAGCTTGAAAAACTTATTTCCCAAGAATTAACACAGTTTTAGAGACAGAATATTTTAGCACAGCACCATACAACATGCAGGAAATTCTGCTTTAACAAGAAGCAGTGTGACCTGGGAAATAAATGTTCCTGCTATCTTTCAGGACTCACAAGAGACTAGAACACACTGGAACTCAGAAGTGCCCCACTGGCTGCTGTTGCTTAAAGTCTAAAAGCTCAAAGGATACTTTTTCCATCTCCAAGATATCACAGAAAATTAATGAATCAGAGTCAGAGAAATCAGAGAAGAAAAGGACAAACATTTACTTTGAGTAACTGTGGCAAGTTTCTTACTGAATAACCACCATGGATCATAGAGAAGCTGTCTTCTTAAGGAAAACTGTTCCTAAAACACACTAAGATAAAATTAGCAAGTTATTAGAGGCAATTTTCTCCAAGGGAAAATTGTTAAATTCAACATAAATTGAAGATCTGAATCTTCAGTGATATGCAAAAAAACGAGGTACAAAACCATTAAGAAGCTCAAGATGAGGCCACAGGACAAGAAAAGTTAACTAGCTTCATAAGTGTAGATTCGGACACAGAGGGGCCACTACACCACTGGGCTTAGAGATTTTCTATCCCGTCTTTCTCATTTCAAACCTTAGCAATCATCTATAAATAACAGGGCAATCCTTTTTTTCTGACTGGATGGATTCATTTTTGGAATTGGGAGGACAAACTATTTTTTGAAGCAGCATTACCCAATAGGTTAGACTAAGTCATGTACCAAAGCATTAGCTTTTCTGAAAGAATTAATCTTTATGTGACCCTAAAGGACGACTGAAAAGGAAGGAGAATTTAACATTATTACTACAGAAGACCAACCATACGGGTGATCTCCTCCTAGTGTAAAACTTCATCTGTAAACAATCCATAGAGTCTTCATTTAAAGGTAAGATTTAAGGCACACCAGACATGATAGGGGCACTAAAACAAAAGACAGAATGTATATTTCTCACCTTTAACTCCTATCTGCACCTTATAAGGGAAAGGTACTTTGATATACAACTCTTAACAGAGCTGGCTTATTAAGCTCTACTCCTGCTCCCCTCCCCTTCCCAAGAGAGCTCACATTGAACCAAGTTAGGTACTTCTCTAGTGCGAATTTTCTGATCACATCAGAAACATATATCATTGATGAAGGCTTTCAAAATACAAAGGTAGTAAACATAAGACAGGTTTAAAAGGTGAAATTCATCATCTCTATATCAGGCAATAGAACCCTAAGTTGTATAGCAAAAAGCACACACACCAAAGCTCCAGGCCATTCTGCATCAGTCACCGCATGCTCCTACCAGAGCATCACAATCTAGTGTGGGAAAAAATTTTTTTAATTAAAATTCTGAAGAGAGATTTTACTCTACAAACATCATCAATGAAAGAGATACAGGCGGCAACGCTCAGGAGTTGGATATCCCTTGTTCAACAGTAACTTATTCTGTTTCAGTTAAGTGTCAAATTATTAGTAACAACAACAACAACAAAACATATGGTTTAATAAAATCCATAAGGTTCAAGATTGTCCTTTTATGAAATCCTTCACATGATATGCTTCTCCTAGAAAGTTTGCCTGCCCTCTTTTGTAATGCATTAAATGCAAGTTACAGTCACCTTGTGATTGCTATAGTGTTATTAACACATATTCACAGTTCTTGAAATAATGCATACCAAATCAGAAACATTTCACTTTACATTCACGTAGACTGCCATCTTCTCATATTTAAGTGATTTTCCATGTGTAGAAGAATATCCTTAATATTGTACTAAGTATAAATTCTGTAATAATAAAATTGTACTTAAGATCTGAAGTAATATCAGGTAGTAGGTGTAGAAAGAACATGTCCATATTCTAGATAAACCAACTCTTACTCTTAGAAGAGCTACCACAAAAAGACTACTTTTAGGTAACAAAGCTCCCAAAGTATATAAATAAAGTCTACATTAAATTTACATAAAATATTCAACAGAGTAAATTTATAGGCAGAAATAACTAAGTTTTAAACTAGCCCCAATCTGGGAACTTAAAAAGATTAAAATAAATAGAATTTCAACAAATTAGTAATGAACTGCAACTGAAATTTCAATCTTATTATAGATCATTGAAACCAACTATCAACATGCTGCAGATTTAAAAGCATTTAAATAATTTTTCATATTGGGAATATTGAAGGGTCAAATGACATGATGACTTTGGGTTATAGAAAACAACGCAGGAACCAGGGAAGAGAAAACCATTCCTCATTCTTAGTGTCAACTAGGTGGTATGTTATGGCAGTTTTCCTCATGACATGACACAGTGTTGTGGAGAAAATCAGAGGCAACGAGATTGTGTTCAGTTCAGGATATCAACTTGGCATCCTGGCGAAGCCAGTGCAGTCCCTGCCGGGTGTAACGAACTAGGTCTGTCATGATGCTTGCATTAAAGATGAGAGGGCCCATTACTTTATCCAGTTCAGCAAAAAATTCTAGAAAACCAAAAACACTCATTAAATGATGCACACGCTTTTCAATCAGTGCTTTAAAGTGTTTAGTCTAGACTGTAAAAAACTATTCATATAAAGTAAAAAACATTTCCTCCTGCACTAAAATGATAACTGTTCATGCTTTAGAACAAATCATCCCATAGTCAATCAAGTTATATTTTTTCTCTAAGTCATGAAACATTTTAAAAAGACTATACATTCAGGAATTAAGAGTTACACATATAAACAAAATGTCACCAATGGAAATTGCTACTACAAAGCAAACATGATTAAAATGGAGTTCTAATTATACAACGTATTGACACTAGACTATTACTCAAAACATTCTCTGTGAACAGTTTTTGTATAAGAAGCAAGTGGTATGAAAAAGCAGGATGTTGTTATCCGCATGTTTCCCCCATAAGAACCCCTGTGAATTAGATACTTAACAATAGCCTGAGTCTAAGCTTTCTGCTGTAATCATGCCATGCAACTCTGATGAACTGAATCTCACGTTTTAAACAGTAGTTTAAAAATTTAAGAGATAGAAATGGCATGATTCTTTCTATGCGAACAAAATCAGACTGATGTGTATGTAAGGCAAGGTATAGAGAAGAGGAAAGACTGACAGTATCCTAACATTTGATCCCAACACCATTCTGGGAGAAAACAGAGGGATGTAGGACTCAGTAAAGACAGTTTTTATACACACAATGATAATCAGGACCTTAGTATATGTAAATAAGATAAGAAGTAATCAAACAGTTGAGGAGAAAAGGATTTCCTTTATAGAACTCCAGCTAATAAATTCCTGATGAATTTTCTATTTCCTAATGGAATAACACATATAGGTGATAATCATCAATGGATGCTAAAAGCCTAAGTTAAATAGTTTAAAATTTTAAAGTTTACATCAAACTGAATCAGGCCAACACCAGCTGAATGGTCAAATACTACTAACAATAAGAAAGGAATAACCATTATAAAACTCATAATATGATTTAATAGGAAATATAGAGTACCACCTATGAAAAATTCTTACCTAAAATAATGAACTTGACTCTAATCAAGTCTCAAGATACAACTATCAGTATGAATGAGGGGGACAGAAGAGCAAGCTAAACAATACCATGAGGAAGTAATCAGCAAAATCCAGAATTTGATGCATTCTATGGTACAGTTTCTCCTTGATATCAATGGCATGCCCCTCCCCGCCAAAGAAATAGAAGAATGGAAGATACTTAAGAAACTGACCAATGAATGTTTGGATCCTGTTTGAAACAAACCCAATTGTTTAAAGAAAAAAGGCATATTTCAAACAATAGGAAATCTAAGGGGAGCTTATGTTTTAGAAGACATAAAGGAGTTAGCTTTAAAATATACCAGGGTAAAAAAAAAAAAATAATAAAAAAAAAAAAATAAAAATAAAATAAAATATACCAGGGTAAAGAAAAATATGATGGGGGGCGATGAGGAGGGATGGTGGGGGGAAAAGAAAACAAGATTAGCAAAATGTTACATTGCTGAAACTGGAGTTGAGTAAAAGGTACATAGGTTCATTATACCATTCTCTTTTCTTTAGTCAGTGTTTGAAAATTAGCATAAAATATGTAGGTAGGCAGGCAGGCAAGTAAGAATGTAAGCAATAGTGGGGGAAGGAAGAAGGAAAGGGAGGAATGGAGAGATGAAGGGAAAGGAAAGGAAAAATGATGCTAGAAAACTGGCATCAGGGAGAAGAATGTAATGTAGAGATGACTTAAGAATTTCAGCTTTGCAACCTTTCCTGAGTTGTACTGACAATATTTAAAATTTTATAAACAAATCAGGTTTTTAAAAACACAACCTTCCTCCCACCATTACTCCTCTTTAGGGATCAGAATTTTTCATTTTCATCTGATGCTATAAGCATTATATTTAAATATACTCTGGGCTACTTTAAGTTCTCTGCTAAGGAGCTGCCTGAATAGATGCTACATACACATATTTGCTAAAAAACATCTACTAAAGTGTTTATTCTGTACTTTTTCAAAGATCTTTAATACTTCCTAATTCTTTTTTTTTTTTTTAATACTTTCTAATTATTAGTGTTCTTAGTTTGGGAGATAACAAGGTGCAAGGCCCTCAGTGACCTAATATTAAAGAACACTAGCCAGAAGACTATTCATTTTATAGTCTCTTTTATCACCTAAGTTTCTTCCAATGTATCTTTAAAAATCCAGTATGAACATGTTTTCTTATATATTAAATATCTCATATGTTTAAGATGTCTGGATATAATCTTATGCCCATAGCCAAATTTACCTTAACCATCCCAGGATAGAATATACATTTTATTACTTTTATAGTATAAGCTGCAATTTAATGTGGCTGAACAAAGGCATATTTGTCTTACACCAAAACTATTTTTTGTTTAGTTTGTGTCACCACTATAGTGCAAGGTATTTTTTGACAAAATTCAGTACATTTACATGATTGATAAGCAATGGAGATCAGCAAACTGACTGTCATTAACTCTAGACTAGATAATAAACTAAATGTACAAGAGACACTTAGTTTAACTATTCCATAAAAGCTCTTTTTAACAATTCCATCCTTCAGAGTCTCTCCAGAGACCTCCCTACCTTTTTGCTCTTTGGAGAGCTGTTCGGCTTGGTCCCAAATTTCAGTGGCATAGAGGAAGTTGGATGTAACCTGAACATAGCTGGCTGCCATGTGGTGGATCCTCTGTGGAATGGTCACTGAAGAACCACTTGCTGAAGCACTACTGGCTCCAGAAGAATAATTTCCTGAATTGCCTGGTGACAGCTTTGGAGAAACAGGGGAAGGCATCCCAACAGCTTTGCTACACACAGAGAAACAGGAAGTTTATTCATATAGAACATGATGAATGTGAGGAAATTAATGTACGACTGGCTCTTCCTACATGAAGGCTTTTAAAATTTAAAGGTTCTTTTAAACTAAAAGGGAACTGTACTTCCAAAGAAGTACAAGTTCTTTTAAATAAATACTTGGTTCACTAAAGTGTTTATTGTGAGTCATCATTTTATCAAGACTCTTTGGTTTAACCAATGGCAACAGTACAGAAGATGGGAAAGAAGTGAGGAAGTCATATACTTTGGTAAGAGCTGCTCCAAGACTTAGAAGCTAGATCATCTCACTCTCAGCTCAACATACTTTCCACCTATCTGGGCATATAATTAGGTACTTTCCAATTGTTTTATAGAAAGCTGAGTGGATTACCAACACAAAAAAATTGTAGTAGTAGATGGAAACATTCTGAACTCCTTAATTTCTGGTACTTTCCTAGTTTGACCAACTTATACAGAGCTGACAAAGAGGAACAGCTTTCTCAATTAACTGCTGTCTTCTCAAGCTTCCTGTTAATTAAGCAATTCTTAGAAAGCACATGTTAAAATCTGGTAGCTTCATTTCAGCAGTACTTAAATTTCTGAAAGGTCCAAGACTATTAAAAAAGGAAAATCAAATAATTAGAAAAACTATTTGTTAAGAATATTTTTATCTGCACTTTTAGCAGTATAAATGTGGTTAAGAATATACATAAAGGCAAAAACAGACTGTCAATTAAAATAATTTAACACATAAACTTACAAAAAAAAGATTTCATGGTATTTTTCATCCTTTCTGTGGGTGAGTGGGATGGAAGTGATGTGGGACTGGAGGACAAACCATAATCATGCCACTGTTATTAAATTTTGGCAGTGTCCAGACATGAAAAAAGATAAATGCAAGGTGATAAAACTCCAACTAGCCACAGAAATCAAGCTGAGAAAGGTTGAGGACTTGTAAAAAAAACAAAATTCAGACTTCTACAGATGAGATGTTCCTTCTCTAATCTTTCTAAGAGCATGTTTAAGATAATTAGTCATAGGCATACATCTGTCCCCTCCCTCTTGAACCTCCCTCCAACCTCCCACTCTATCCCATCTGTCTAAGGTTGTCACCAAGCACCAGGTTTGAGCTCCCTGCTTGAAGGATCTTAGTTCCCTGACCAAGGGATCAAACCTGTGCCCCTATGGTGAAAATGCAGTCTGAACCACTGGACCACCAAGGAAGACCCTCTCCAAACCATTTTCTTATCTTTAATAAAATTCTTTTGTGTCTGTGGTAAAAAAAAAAAAAAAAAAAAAAGATAACGGTAAAGAATCTGCCTGTAATGTCGGAGACCTGGGTTTGATCCCTGGGTTGGGAAGATCTCCTGGAGAAGGGAATGGCTACCCACTTCAGTATTCTGGCCTGGAGAATTCCGTGGACAGAGGAGCCTGGCAAGCTACAGTCCATGGGGTCACAAAGAGTTGGACATGACTGAGCGACTTTCACTTTCACAAAAAATACCTGTTTTGAAAAGTGGCCAAACCCATTCCACTTTCACATAAAAATAAACCTGTCACATAAAATTTTATAGAATAAAATGTACCTACCTTCCCAAGCCTGGTGATGGTGCTTGAGAGTTATTGTAAGAATTCTGTGGAGAAAAGAGGAATGTACTTAATAATTAAAAAAAAAACAAACAAAAAAGTAATTTATGAAGTAATATTTATTTATGATGTAATAAATATATTCAAAAGCACTGGGCCAGTACTGATCTTAAGAAACCAAAATGTGTGTGTGTGTGTGTGTGTGTGTGTGTGTGTGTGTGTGTAAAATGTGCAACAGAAGGAAGTTATTTAGATAAGAGCTGGAGTGTTCTGGAAGACTGAAAAGGGAGAGACAAAGAATGAATAACATACAGATGGATAAAGAAGAGGGGAGAAGGCATAGAGCAAGGCAAGTCATCCTGTGTACAAAGGCTGCAGACAAGAGAGTGTGTATGACCCAGACAATTTACCTGGAGTAAACTTCAGAAAAGAAAGAGGGAGAGTGGGAGAGAGATCGATCTTGAGGGCCTTGTAGGTCAGAGTAAGAATCTTTCACTTGACCCTGCAGGCAATGCTAAGCTATTAAAGCATTCCAAGTCATTATCAGGGCAGAATTTTAGGAAGACTTACGTAGGGCTATCATGAAAAAACATTAGGTTTTGTGATAAAAATAGATTATATACATTGAAATATTACTAAGAGCTACTGTATATGGCTACATAGGTTCCACAATCAGGTATGTGTGCAGTTTAAACCTCAAACTATTTGTAAGTTCCCAAACAGTAGCTCTTCCTCTCCTCTGGCAGGAAAAACATGAGGGCACTTCTGAGGTGGGAATAGGAGACTTTACAAATTTTGTCTCCTGGGAAACAGATACTCCTACTGTGCACTTACCTTCAGATGCTCTGTCAGCGTCTTTGAATACTTCAAAGCAGTTTCTTTCTTCAGTTTGAAGAGCCTCAGGTACAGCAAAGACTGGCATCGCAGGCTAGCCAATGGAAAAGGACAGCTTATTTACCAGACAACAGACTCTGGCCACATCGCATAGACAAGCTTCACATTGCGCCAGAGTACACAAGTGATTCATGTGAGCAGACCATGGCATAAGGTCAATGACACTAGGCAAAACCAAAAGATGTGATCTTATTACTGTATAAAACCTAGAGAGGGAAAGGAAGGGGAAGAGACCTAGGACTATCCTCTTATTTGTTGACATTCAAAAATCAAAACCTCACCCCCAGGACACCAACATGTCATTTATAACATAGGGACTAAAAAAATCATTGTGGGGGAATTTCCTGGCAGTCCAGTGGTTAGGATTCAGCGCTTCATCTTTCTCTGCTGTGGTCCAGGTTCAATCCCTCGTCAGGAAACTAAGATCCTATAAGCCGTATGGCACAGCCACCCCTCCCCTCAACCCCGCCCCCCCCCAAACAAAACTTCAGAGCATAATCTCTTCATCAAACTAAAAACAATCTAAAACAACAAAACTAGGAACTCAACTGTAAATATTACAACTCTGAAGTAACATATGTAAAACCAACATGGCTTACAAAGGCCCTGCATGGTCATCACTGCCTACCTCTCCAGTCACTTTCACTTACTTCTCCTGGGTCTTTTAGTTTCCTGACACAAGGTTTCCAGATTCTTTTCACTATCCAGCCCTTGTAAATGTTTCCTCTACCTAAGGACTAAGTATCCCTACAGTTTACCTTTACAGTTATATAAACTTTTCCTTCAAAGTACTTAATTCATGTACTTGTGTGGTTATTTGATTAATTTCTGTCTCTTCACACTAGACCCTAGACTCCATGAAAAATAGGACTGTGCCAGTTTTTTTCTATAGCTGCTCTCCCAGTTGTTAAACCCAGTGCCAGGTAAAGTAAATAACCATGATAAATAAACTCTCTCTCAGGGGATAAGCAAACAAGCCATTTCTTTATTCTGAGCAAGCTAGATGTTTGCTACCTGAGGTAAGTTATACGTGTGTGTGAAGTTGCTTCAGTTGTGTCTAATTCTTTGCAACCCTATAGACTGTAGCCTGCAAGATTCCTCTGTTCATGAGATTCTCCAGGCAAAAATATTGGAACGGGTTGCCATGCCTTCCTTTAGGAGATCTTCCCAACCTGGGGATCAAACCTACATCTCCTGCAACTCCTGCATTGCAGGTGGATTCTTTACTGCTGAGCTGCCAGGGAAGCCCCAAAGGTAAGGTATATGTATATGTAAATGGAGGGAGAGGATACCAAAAGAAGAGCCTGGATTTTTTATAGTGTCCATCTTTACTGAAATACACAACAGAAGCCTCAGAGTAAAAAAAAGAAAAAGTAAACTATAGTTAAATCCAAAAAAAAAGCCTAAAAAAGTGATCACTTGGTAGAAAGTTCTAATATCAGTCTCACTCTATCAAGGCTTTTGTCAAGAGGGCAATGGAGGAGAGGCTCACAACAACTAAAAATTTTCAGTAGGAATTCTGTTGTTTTCTTCTTGACCCATCAAGAATAGATTTATGACTGGGTTATGGAAGGCCGATTCAAGGATAACTTTCAGAAGAACACAGACAGCACAGTTCCTTACGAAACTGCTTTGTCATCTAGCAGAGGCTAACATACAACACTTACCAAAGCACTGTAAGTCTTTTATCTGCAGCTGTAGCATCTGGTGCCAAGTAATTCTTTAGCTTCATAGTGTATCTGTGAGATAAGAGAAGAAACAAAGGGCACAAGATATAATACTTCATCTGTTTTATGACCTCCTCAGTCCTCTAAACATTAGAATCAAAGACAAAAATACCCACTAAAGTGTCTACTTCTCCTTATCCAAGGACAATAAAGCATTAAAGATCCTCTTTAGCTATTATTTTATAAATTAGTCCTTTCCAAGAAGGAACAGAGAAATATTATTGCCAATGATGCCGCAAGTTTCCCCACTTACTTGATGAGCTCCACCGTTTCTGAATACATAAGGAATGGGGATTTGGATTCCTGAGCATTTTTCTCTAATGCATTCCCACATTCAATGAAAGATACCACAGCATCAAGATAGTATACAGCTTTCTCAAACCTATCAGACTGAAGAAAGGAGAATAAAGGTAAATGAGAGCCACACTGATGTACTACAAGAAGAAATGAAGATTTAAGTTAATTTGATTAAATATATAAATATTTACATACCAATGCGTCTGCATTGTGCTTTAGCTTTTTTGCTTCTTGTAAATAATGGTCTGCTGAGTAATTTCTGCAATGTAAATTTTTATTTTAAGTGAAATGGGAAATATTTTCATAAGGTAATATTAGTTTTATAGCCCTCAGTTTTTATGTCCTCAAGTAAAGAAAATGAGCTATTACTAAACATTTGATTCATTTTTTTCCCTGACAAATGTTTATATTAGGTTAAGAGCATAAATCATTCGAAAGATTGAGAGAAAACTGAATGTAGGTAGGAAAAATAACCTTTATCAAAAGGGAGAGAAAAAAACCCTACGTTATTTACTTATTTGAGACAGTCTTTATTTTAAACCTACACTGTTTTTACCTAAGAAAGCCTTTAAACAGTAAAGTCAGCAAAGGTGGACTACTGGAAGGTACATTATTCACATTCCCCATGAGAATCATGAAGGTAAATTAAGTTAAAAGGAGCAACACTTGGACTTGAGGGTGCCTTTAAAATTAAAAATCTGAATATTCTGTCACAGTATCGCAATACAACAATATCATAATACAACCAATTCTTCTGGTCACTGACAGACATTAAAATGAGTTTCTTATACGCTGACTGGAACGATTTCTTAAATGCATAAAAAATCTTACTTATCTTACCTGTCGTCAAAGGCAAGCTTTGTTCTCCGAGGCTTAGAAGCATCAGGAGTTGGTGTAGGTGGAGGACAGTTAGAAGAACTATTTGGAGCCTTTTCCTGACCAGAAAAATAAAAACTACGTTGAAAATTATGAAATTAAAATTAAACTAAAAGTATTTCTTAGCCCATGGTTAAAAAGCAAACAAAATTCCATTGTCTGTGGTAGTTAATCCCCTTGTTATAAAAATTTTAAATTTCATAATGTAAATGTCCTTTTTATGGAACGAGCCCATTTTAAATAACCAAGAATACTCGTTATAATATTCAGTTCAGTTCAGTCCCTCAGTTGTGCCCGACTCTTTGCAACCCCATGAACTGCAGCACGCCAGGCCTCCCTGTCCATCACTAACTGCCAGAGTTTACCCAAACTCATGTCCATTGAGTCGGTGATGCCATCCAACCATCTCATCCTCTGTCATCCCCTTCTCCTCCTGCCCTCAATCTTTCCCAGCATCAGAGTCTTTTCAAATGAGTCAGCTCTTCACATCAGGTGGCCAAAGTATTAGAGTTTCAGCTTCAACATCAGTGCTTCCAATGAACACCCAGGACCGATCTCCTTTAGGATGGACTGGTTGGATGTCCTCGCAGTCCAAGGGACTCTCAAGAGCCTTCTATTAGGGGTCTACTATGTGGGAGGCAATGACACTGACACTTGTAAAAACTTATAGAATACACAAGTCTAATATCAATATAGCAGTATTACTTCAGACAAAATTTACTGGTAATAACTGGTCAATGAAAACAATTACAACATCTAACATTTACTATGTGCTTACTATTTACTAGGCACTAAGTTAACCAACTACTTAGCATAATCATTAATCCTTTAACAACCCTATGAAATATGTACTGCTATTAGAATAGAATAAAAAGTAGTCTCAAGGAAGCTGAGCAACTTGCCCAAGTCCAAACAGCTTTTAAGTAGTATTCCTGGAATTTGGGTTTTAAGTCCAGATCTGTCAGATTTCAAAAGCCGGGACACTTTCTTAAATTTTACTCTGCCTCCAATCAACATGTCCATTCTGTCTCCTAACAACAGAGACCTTTAATGCAAGGGCTATGACCCTATCCTCCCAACAGCTTCCCCTCTAGTCCTATCTTCAATAAATTGAATACACATTTTTTTTCCATTAAAAAAAATCATAAATAAGTAGAATTTATCCTATAAATTCATAAATGTCTCAACATTAGAAAACCCAAAAATACATATATTTTTTATTACTTCTGTTTAAAAGAAACCATGTTACCATTTTTTTTTTCTTTTCTTGTAAAAGAGTCCTTTCAAGTTCCACCTATTACAGCTTTCTTCAAGAAGGAAAATAAAAGCCCTGAGATTTGAAAATACTGAACTCTTTATGGTAAAATCTGCACATTTACCAAATGGCTTCCTGAATACTACTGCAATCTAACATTACTTGGACAGCTTTCCCCCTGTGTTTTATAAACAGATCTATTAAGGTTGGCACAAAAGTAATTGTGGTTCCAGATCATGAATTTTAAATCATCACAACTAGGCTCAAACATATATATCTTTATTAATCAAAATAGGAACCATTACAGTCAACATGTTCTTGCCAATGAGAAATAAGTTTGTCTATTCCTGTAGTGAAAAAAATCCATGCTTCAGGATTCCACAAACTCTTGGAAAGCATTTTCTTCGTCCTACTGGCTATGGAAGCATTTCCCCTGCAAAAAGTTGTTGAGATGCTTGAAGAAGTGGTAGTCGGTTGGTGAGAGGTAAGGTGAATATGGCAAATGAGGCAAAACTTCATAGCCCAATTTGTTCAACTTTTGAAGTGTTGGTTGTTCAACGTGCAGTTGGGAACTGTCATGGAAAAGAATTGGGCCCTTTCTGTTAACCAATGCTAGCTGCAGGCACTGCAGTTTTTGGTGCATCTCATCAATCTGCTGAGCATACTTCTCAGATGTTAATAGTTTTGCTGGGATTTAGGAAGCTATAGTGGATCAGACTGGCAGCAGACCACTAAACAATGACCATGACTTTTTTTGGGTGCAAGTTTGGCTTTGAGAAGTGCTTTGGAGCTTCTTATCGGTCCAATCACTGCTGCTGCTGGTTGTTGTATAAAATCCACTTTTCATAGCATCTGATTGAGAAATGGTTCATTGTTGTTGCACAGAAAAAGAGAGGACACTTCAAAACGATGATTTTTTTGATTTTCAGTCAGCTCACGAGCCACCCACTTATCGAGCTTTTTCTCCTCCATAATTTGCTTCAAATGCCAAATGACTGTAGAATGGTTGATGTTGAGTTCTTCGGCAATCTTTTGTGTTGTTGTAAGAGGATCAGCTTCAATGACGGCTCTCAGTCCATTGTTGACAACTTCCGATGGCCGGCCACTCGCTCATCTTCAAGGCTCTCATCTCCTTCATAAAACTTTTTGAACCGCCACTGCATTGTACGTTCATTAGCAGTTTCAGGGCCAAATGCATTGTTGATGTTGTGAGTTGTCTCTGCTGCTTTACCACCCATTTTGAACTCAAATAAGAAAATCACTCGAATTTGTTTTTTGTCTAACATCATTTCCATAGCATAAAATAAGTTTAAAATGAACAGCAAGTAATAAAAGTCACTAGCAAAAAAACATAGAGTGAGAAGTGTGCATTAAAATCATGTATAACATAATCATATTTATTTAAGAATGTATTCCAATATCAAGTGGCAGATTTCAACAATGCAAAAACCTCAATTACGTTTGCACCAACTTAATTATAAGTGCCTAAGTTTAAATTTATTGAAGGAATACTGAAGTTTCTGAAAGTAAAGAAAAATTGCTATGTGTGGTAAGAAATGCTATCTAGACTTACTGTGGTTGAGTAAGTTTTTGTAATGTATACATATAGGAAATCATTCTGTTGTACACCTGAAACTAATACAAGGTTATATATCAACTTTATCTCAATTAATTAAAAAAACTGGTAGAAAACGACTAACAAAATATTAGTCAGCATACAGAAGGTGTGAAAATATCATTAATCTAACTGAATTATACAGGTCGCTGTCTCTAATTCATGTGAAAGACACAGTCTTTTCATTACAAAAATCTACCATATATTAAGCTGTTTTACAAAGCAGCTCAACAAATTTCAAAAGATTACAGCACTGCATGCAGATTCCTTTCTAGTGCCTTCTACAAAGGAGAAGTACTCATCAAAAGACAACCAGAAAATCTCTGTATGTTTGGAAACTGAGTAACACACTTAAGTAACTCTTGGATCAAAGATGGAATCATATAAGAAATTAAAAAACATTTTGAACTGAGTTATAAAAATACTACATACCAAGTCTTGAAGATGCAGCTAAAGCAGTAATTAGAGGAAAATATATAGTCTAACTGCTTATATTTGAATATTAGAGAAAAAGGGCTTACAATTAATTTTGAAAAATGAGCTTAGTATCCATCTTTAAAAGTTAATAAACAGAACAGCAAAACAAAAAGACATAAGAATGGAAATTAGAGTATAAGTTAAATGATATAGAAAACAAAAATAAACTATAGTGAATAAAAACAAAAAAAGGCTTTTTTTTTGAAAAAGACAAGTAAAAGTGATAAGCCTCTCATGAAATTGATGAAAGAAAAGAGAAAGACAGTACAGAAAACTAAAATTAAAAATAAAAGACAATATAAGAAGAAATATTAAAGATATCAAAAATAAAAGACTGTTCTGAATAAAATTTATGCCAACATATTTCAAAAATTTGGTATCAGCAAATATCTGGAGAAACAGAAAATAAAAATTATACGTAATTTTGTTTTTTCATATTATCTAATTTTATCCAGTAAGTTAAACACTGGATAAAGTGCAAATAAGTGAGATACAAATCCCTGCTTTCAAGAAGCTGACAAGAGAAGAGACATAGACATTGAATTTTACCTATGAGATAACAGAAACCAAATGAGCAGACTGCCAAGTTGCTTCAGTCGTGTCCGACTCTGTGCAATCCCACAAACGGCAGCCCACCAGGCTCCACCGTCCCTGGGATTCTCCAGGCAAGAATACTGGAGTGGGTTGCCATTTCCTTCTCCAGTGCATGAAAGGGAAAAGTGAAAGTGAAGATGCGCAATCGTGTCCGACTCTTAGCGACCCCATGGACTGTAGCCTACCAGGCTCCTCTGTCCATGGGATTTTCCAGGCAAGAGTACTGGAGTGGGGTGCCATTGCCTTCTCCAAATGAGCAGAAGAGCTCACTTAATGAGTGCATTTTAAAAAGAAAGAAAGAGAAAGAGAAGAGGTTTAAAAGAAGAAGCATACAAGTCTCAAATCCTATAGTTCAAGGATGGGAAATGGAGAAAGAGCCAGCCAACAGGTAGACAGAGAACTGGGTCAGTGAAGGAGGCCCACAGAACAGGTTCCTCAAGGACACTAACACTACCTAAACTGCTATGGAAGTGGCCCAGCTGGAGAAAAAGCCTTCGGTATATCTCAATTTGAGACATTGTTCACAATTTAAATTACCTCAAAATTTAAAAGATTTAATCACCACATTTAATAAGCACTGCCTTTGTCAATTTTTTCAACTGTTAAACAGTTGCTTATTTTAAGTCACAGATAATAATGCAGTGAATTATATGCTTAAAAATCTAGGTATTTTCTTAATTTTGTCAGGGAGTTTGCTCCTGATCAGATCACTTTAGAAAGCAATGAAAAAACCTGATAAATAAATTCAGTATTAGAGCCTAAGTATAGCCTTGAAAAAACTTCCCTGATCTAGTTATGCACCCACAAACATTAAGAATATCCCCCTACCTGATGATCATGCCCTACGGCTAATTCCAGCTAAAGAATATTTTTCTTCTTCATGAAGCCAAAAGGTTGCTTTAGCACTTTATGTAGTATAACTAGTTTGTAAAATCTAACTCTAAATGATCCAAAGACAATTTAAAACCATAGACAAGAACCCAATCAGAACAACTGGAGTTATTTATAAATTTGATCATAATGAATTGTTCTTCCATAACCAATTTTTCCAATTATGGAAAACCAACTTTTCCAATTTCTACCTTAACTAATATGCATGTGTCCAGATGACTTCATTCCTTTCATGGTCTCAGATCACAGCACAAGTTTATTATCAGACTATGACATTTTGAGAGTAAATATGAACAGGTTTGTAAGATTAGTAAGATGTTTACAAAATTTTCAAAGCATAGTTACCTTGGAGAAGTCACATGGCAAGGAGTTTTTTTCAAAAGGCTCAGGTCCCCCAGTGCCTTACCTTGGCATCCTTAGAGCTACTGGAAGTCTTCCCTTCAGTCCTCTTCTGCTTTGATGCGGAGGAACTGTTTTTGCTGCTGCCACTATTTTCCTTGTTGCTGTTATTACTTGACTTTAAGGAAGAAGACTGACTAATAGTCCTCTTCCGAGAGCCATGCTCTGTTTTTGGATCTTTTGAAGCAACAGGCCCAGCAGGAGAAGGCAATAAATCTTTTTCTTTAGCAGCACTCTGTTTAGATGACCTGCCAAACCAAACAAATGCCCTCATTTCTCCACACAGTCATGTAAGAGTGATGGACTTTTCCCATTTGACTTTGCCTGATTTCAAGACAAATTTGTTTTTCCCTATTTGATTATTAGAACATATGATTTCTATAAAACAAAATAAAACTATATATTTCACTAGGGCAGATATCTTCTCCAGTGTTTCCTCCCCATTATGGTTGTATACTCAGTGCCTAAACCTTGGTCTGCCACACAGAAATATTCAATAAATAGTGACTGAATAAAAGAACAAAAAGAGGAATGGTGAATGAAGATACTAATGCTCATATGTCTCTTGCAAGCTATACATAAGCTTGCCATCCAGCCTGAAAGTGGTAAAGCTTTACTTTAATTCTTATCCTATGAATACTTTCTATTCTCCTAAAAAGAGAGATAAAGTGACTGAATCTTGCTTTTCATCCCAATCAACTAAAAGCAAAAGCTCCCACTATTTGGTATATTACTGTGTACAGAAATGTATAACATATACATACTAAATGGAATATTCTAAGAGCACATTAGAAAGTACCCAGCAGCAAATAACACACATAGATCAACACACATGTTACATGTTTTGCAGACATACTCTTTGTTGCTGGATGGCTTGTGGCCTGCCAGATTCTTGTCCTCTGTTTTAGGTTTCTTGCTCTCATTGGCTCGGTTATCATCTTCATTCTGGATGAAAAATAGGGAAAAAAGCAGTTAGGTTTTGATTTTTACTCATCTAATTTCAGTTTTCAATGTTAGTCACCCTCAAACAGTTTATCTCTGATATACTTCAGAAAGAAGATAAATGTGAAGTGAAAGAACTCATTTAAACAGTGTTAAATAAATTAGGTTTTTAAGTCTGAGAAGAAGTCTCCTATTTTAGATAAGAAGAGCTGAAATGTTGAAACAGTCTTTTAGATGGCAACTTTTCAGCCTAATGATTTGAGGAGGGGGGATGAGATAATTAAGATATAATTCACATACCATAAAATTCATCTATGTTGTAAGATTATTTGTCAATATTTTATTTCTTTTTAATGAATGAATATATTCCATTGTATGGATATACCACCTTTTATTTATCCATTCATCATTTGAATTTTTCCTACTTTTCACATATAGGTTTTTGTGTGGACATGTTTTCATTGTTCTTGGGTATATACGTAGGAATGAAATTTCTGAGTCGTAAGGTAATACCGTCTATTTACTTTTTGAGGAACTGCTAAACTCTGTCCCAAAGTGGCTACATTACTTTACATTCCCACCGGCACTGTTGTTCTCCACATCTTCACCAACACTTGTTACTGTCCATCTTTTTGCTTTTAGCCGAGACTAATGATTTTTGAAAAACCTTTTTGCTGAAACAAAAGCTATGGGCCTGTCTATAATCACCAAGCTACTATGCTTGGGGAATTGAAGTTTTCCTATTGATTTAAATATCAGGGCACAAATATTGCAAACATCCTGCCAAACAAAAGAATTTGTTCCCATACACAAATGATTAGAGTTGGACATGTGAGAACATGAGAAAAAGGAATCCACATCTTTCATTATCCTTGGCTGGTCTTTTTCTCAGTATTACCTGCTTCATCTTCAAGAATAATTTTACTAAAGCAACAAATCTCAAAAATGATCACTGGGAAATACCCTGGTGGTCCAGTGGTTAGGACTCAGTGCTTTCACTGTTGGGGCCTGGGATCAATCCCTGGTGAGGGAACTAAGATCCTGCAAGTTGTATGGCATTCTAGGGGAAAAAAATAATCATCACCAAGTTTCCTGGTGATATACATTTTATAAAATCAAAATTTCATTTACAGGTATTGATATAAAAAAACTTGTGAGGAATATATGCCAATGAGATGTGGGGGAGGTAAGGAGATATGCTTAGTCGCTCAGTTGTGTCCGGCTGTTGGCGACTCCATGGGACTGTAGCCCGCCAGGCTCCTCTATCCATGGGATTTCTCCAGGCAAGAATACTGGAGTGGGTTGCCATTTGCTTCTCCAAAGGAGATACGGGACACTCCTTTTAGAGGAAGGGGATTTTTTTTTTAATTACAAGTTATGCATATTGTAAAATTTTAAACAAGAGTAAAATATACTCAGTATATTATGTTTTAAATATCTGAAAAAGTTTACAAAGAATTTGTAATACCTTTTAAAAGATAAAAAAAAACATTTTTTTTATTCCATAAGAAACATTTTATTTTTTTAAGGAGCAGAATCTATCATATACAAGCTCTTATTTCGTATAATTTCTATGAATTATATAGAATAATATAAAATCTCATAACTAAGTCCAGCAATCTGAGGCTGTGGGCTCTAGAATCCAGCAGCCCTAAAGAGTTTACCAGTTGAATAAAGCATCCCTTTACTACAATAATGGAAGCTCTTAGCTACAGTACTGAAAGTAGGAAGCTTCAGTTTTCTAGAAATTCAAATTTTAAAAAATCTTCAACTTTTGAAGATGCAAAAAAACCCAGAAGTGTTATTCTCATTTGTCCAAACATATCAGCAACAGCACACAGTACTGTGGTTTTAAGGAAAAAAGAGGGAAAATCACAGGCTCATTTTATTTTAAGAAAATGCTACATTCCTCCTGTCCTCCTACAGGAGGTTCTCAAGGATAACTGGGACTGGGATTTTGTTCTGAGTCCACCTGGTATCCCGTTCACCTGCTCATGTTTTCAATCTGTTACAATCGTATTCATGCATGTGTATCAAGGGAAATTATACTATTCTTTAATACAAATTAGTAAAATGTACTCTCCTCTAAAGATTTCTCACTAAAGTTGAGAGACCACACTTGTTTCCAAAAAATCTGTCTCTATACGTAAGTTTTTCAGCTCCGTTATATGTCCATTATTGTCCAATCACAAATATCCATGAATTTTCACATATCTTGGGTCTAAAAAAAGCTGACCTTAAAAGTATATACCAAGCTTTGTCTGTAAATCCAAATTATCTTGGAATTATTTCGGGATGAGAGCTGGCTATGTGCCAGCAGATGTTTTTAATTCTGAACTTGCATATATGGGTGTCTGGAAAAGCAGAAAAGCTATGGCACAGCTACATACAATGGATTGGTGAAATTCTTAAGGACATGTTAACATTGGTGAATCAATTTATTAGCTGGAATTTGTGATCTAAAACATGTGACTTGGTCTGGATATAAGAGAGAAGAAAGTGTTATGAAGTGTGAGAACCTGGAGAGTACATATCCCAGCTAAAGACATTTAAAACCAAAATTTTAAGAATGTTGAGAAGGCCAGTTTGCAATCTTTGCTTCATTCTCACCTCTATACTGGCCAGCACACACTATGAACAGATGCACTGGTTCATTTCTTATCTGATTAGAAACTATAATTCTTTACTAAAGGAGACAGAGAGAGGGACAGTGGTCCTCAAGAGACTCTTGTGTCTATTGTCTCATCAGGGCTTTAGGCTCACCTCTATTTTCCCTCATAGCTATGAATCAACTAGCTAGTTTTTGGCTTAATGAGATTTCCACTGCATTTTAGAGGATGATATTCACACAACAACAACAAGAACAACAAAAAACCCATTACAAACCTTATGTTTCCTCTTGCCTTTGTTGGAAACTTTCTCTGAGGCTTGTTTCTGAGCCTCTCTTGTGTGCTTTTCTGGCACATTTTTCTTTTCCCCCTTGGGTGGCTCTGTTTCTTTGTAAGGCTTTCCTGGTATTCTAGTCAAGAGATTTAGGTCAATCTTCACAATAAGTGGATACCTGTCATCAGGCTCACTGAGGGGTGAAAGAAGTTCCTTCTCTTCCATAGGAGAGAACATTCGTTGCCGAAAAAAGCTATCTTCTTCCTCCACCGAGGAGGGTTTAACGGGAGTCCTATTACTCTCAGGGTACTTAGGAGTTTGTGAGGAAGGAGGAAGGCTCTCGCTTTCATCCGAATCTGAGGATGAGGTATCTGTTTCTATAATTTCCCTTGATTTCTGGGAAGATTTACTTGTTGACTTGTATTTCTTTTTCTCTGCTGAAGGTCGAGGGGAAGATTTGGACTCCTTTTTTATATTGGGTTTTCTTGAGCCTTTGGTGGCTGCTTTGTGTCTGCTGGAGGGCATGCTGGTAGCCATGTCTACAGGAGTTTCACTCTCTATCTTCAGGCCTCCACGGGGCTCTTCAGCAGCTGCCTTCTCAGTCTTTTTGGGTTGTTTTTTTCCTACCGTTCTCCTCTGTGCTGTGCTGTCACTCTGGGCAGGAGACTTTTGCCTCCCACGCCCACTTTCTGATCCCTTTTGGACAGTTTTGGAGTCTCGTCCAGGAGTAGCAGAACTTGTTTCTTTAGGACCACCTGGATCTGTGTAGCTATTCCCTGTGCCCTGTTCTCGGCCTTCCTTTTTATAGCCTTGAGATGATGGGATATTACTGTCCACAGAAGAAGCTGGTGACACTTTATGTGGATTTACTTTATTCAGCCAGTTATCAAGTTGCCATTTATTTGTGGGAGGTGGTTCAGGCTGAAAAACAGGGAAAGAAGTATGCTTTTTCAGTACTGAAACTTTCTCCTTTCTTCATAATCTCAAGGAAGAGGAAAAAACACAATGCCTAACACCACAAAAGCATTTGTTTTTCATAGTTCTAACTGAACCAAAGCAAAAGACTAATAATAATAATAGTTCTAATCACTTGAATGAGAAGATAAGCTAATTATTATATATATATAGCCTTTAAATATTAAATAGCCCTGTCAGGAATCCATACAGTACATTTAATTCCAGAAAGCAAACAAACGATGTAGGCACCAACAGAGATTTTAAACCACATTTTATCAAGCTACAGTGAATTTATACTATTTAAGACTTCTTTTCACCATAACTAAATAACATGAGTCATCAGGTTGAAACAAAAATAAAGCTCAAAGTAAATACTGGGCATCACCAGGGGCCTTCAGAGTGCCTACAGAAGGGACCCTCTTGCTTCCCTCTCACCTCAGGAGATGCACTCTGGGATGGCTCATTTGCCTCACTGTCACTGGAACTACTTTCACTCTCTGAGTCAGATCCAGAGCTGCTTTCAGATCCACTGTGGCTGCTAGAATCATCCCTGGAGTTATCTGCCCCTTCACTGTTATGGTGGGAAGGTTCAGAGTTACTAAAAGAAATAAAAAATATAAATGACCAAAAGATTTTTTTAAGAATGACAACAGGTAAGCATTCAAAGTTGACACTCCACTTTATTTAAAATGTTTACTATTTGTTAAGCTCTTCAAATTCTATGATTCTAGAACTTCATTATAAATGAAATAAAGACTTCCTTAAAAAGTTTCTGAAATGCAGCATTAGCCATTAGTACTCACCTTTAAAAAAAAGCTTTACTGGGGTACAAAATACTCTAAAATCCATTTATTTTAAGCACACAATTCACAATGATTTTTAGTTTGTAATTTACAGAGTTGTAATAATAATATTTACTTTATAAGGTCAATTACTCTAACACTACACACTGTTATCAGATTGACCCTTCCACTCTAAATAAAACAAAAAATAAAAGGATGCCTACCTTCCTGGTGTACTCCTTGGCATTGTCTTATCACAATCCTAAAATTAAAACATGAGAGGAAATCTATAAATGAATAAATAGTACTTTATCTGCTTAATGTGAACAATACGTGAAATCGTCATAGAAAAACTTTCTTCTCTAATATATGCATCAATGGTCACTTAACACTTACGAAACACTGTATTTACCTGAAGAATAACAAATTGCCAGGATAAGATTAAAAGCTGTGTTAATAGTTCTTGTCAACAATCTCATGCTTCATGAGGATGTTCTGATATATGGCAAGTATTAAGGAAAAGCCATTTTTTAAAAAAAATAAGTGAAAAAAATGGAGGTTTTAAGACAGAGCGGGTGGAGAAGGAAATGGCAACCCACTCCAGTATTCTTGCCTGGAAAAGTCCATGGACAGAGGAGCCTGGTGGGCTGCAGTCCATGGGGTTACATGACTGAGCACGCGTGCATGAGGGTGGAGGGAGATGGGTTGGTAGCAATAAACTGGTAGAACTAAAAAAAAAAAAAAAAAAAAAAGACAGAGCGGGAAACTGTAACATTCCAGTGTCAGAAGAGCAGGAATGACCTTATTTTAAATACCCAGATCATAAATATGTTAATCAATTATAATTCTTGTAAAATACAATAAAAACAAACACTGTATGAAACTAGTAAATCATAAGAAGACATACCTGTTCCCCATCACTGTCTTCACTGCTGCTTAGTTTTAAGTCATCTTTTAACATACTAGAAGGAAAAGGCAGAAAGGATAATTATTTTGGGAATTTCATCATGGCATAGCAGAGTACTAGATATTCAACAATAATTCTAGGAATAATCACCATGGTAGCCAAAGATTTAATTGAAAAATAAAGAAAAGACCCAGTGAGTCTTATTCTGTCTGGTTTGGTTTATATCCAGAGTAAAAAACTGAGAAAGATGAAATTCTACAATTTCAATTTTGGAAGCTCTAACTTTTCCATAAGTAAAATATTCATCTTTCTTTTCTTTTTTTTTTTTCATCTTTCTTTTCTAATTAAATAAAACTCTTATACTCACTTCTGTTATCTAGTTTTTCTCTAACTGCTTACATACAAACTCATTCATTATTAAATTACCATACTCATACCCAACAGTCCACTAGAGGAATATGACTCTCAACAAGAAGGAAGATAAAATGAAAGCATCAGCAATTCTCTTTCACTATCCCCAATGTTTTATGAAGAGATATGTACACTTGGGTAATTGTGAAAATCAGAACACACAAAGCGCTAGTTCATAAATGCCTTGCTATGAAAGATGAGTGCTCTTTGGAGATGTACAATTTTGGGTAAGAACCTTGGTTATACAAGAGAAATAACCATGTATGAATTAAAAATAACTCCAAAGTCCAAATCTTTCTTAATCAAAATTCAAATCAACTATTAAAAAAACACAAATAAATATTTTAAGTTAACAGTTCCTGGAATTAATTTTCAAAAGTAAAATTACAAATTTAAATTTTCCTTAAGGCCACAGAATCAAAATCAAAATTAAAAACTGAGTAATGAATCACAAAACCTCCTTGCTTTTTTATAAGAAAGGAAAAATTAACACAAACCTTAGGGAAAACTAGAAAATGTTTGATTTCTATCACCACTAGTTACATTACCTTTCTTCTCAAAATTTCCTGACAGTCTCCAATGAATGGAAAGGAACTCTTCTTTCACTCCTACTACTACTAACACTCTCCTCTCAAAGCTTAATCTGAGTTTCTAAATCTGATCCCAAATTCAGAGTTTCACATAAAAGACCACCTTGATACAAAGTAACCAGATGATTATAGAACTACCAAATCTGTTCTAAGGATGACCAAATAAGTGGGACAGATAAAAAAAAGTCTTCTTTTGGTCAAGGTCGCAGTACATCTCTATGACTGATTTCCTATAAAGAAATGTACTTACTCTGAATTCTCTCAGCCCTTATGATTTAATAATGGCAGGTCAATGAACCTGTTTACACATGTGAATATGTCAAAGCTTTTACCATACTGCTTAAGGTACTGGATGCTCTTGTTCCCTCAGAAACCAAAGTAATCTGCACATATATGGTAAGGTCACATCGGTTTTCTGCACATGAATAAATATGATAAATAGGAATTTACATAATTTGAACTCTTCAGCAGTCAGGTGAAATTTCTTGCATTCATGTATTTTCATTCTCACTATGTTCAGCTGAAGAGGCTGAGGTTATCAGTATAGACTGTGGTTATACTGTTTATTCACTTCCTTTAGAATTTTGTTTCAATCACTGGATTAACTTGTGGTCTCAGGAATTCAGTAGAAGTTCATTCTTTAAGTTGGAATTTATTCATCCAATATACCACTCTACTACATTTTGATACATATTTCTGGGTCTACCTATAAAATAAAAGTAGGAAAACAACACAGACAGTATGAACTATGCTACTTTAATATTCTACATTTTGTGGTCAAATGGAGGGCTTTACTAAGAAGAATCCTGTATTTTGTCACGTGTTTTTTTGTTTGTTTTTTTAAACAAACTATCAACACGAACACTTCTGAAAGATAAGAAAAAAGTGTAATCATAGAGCAGGGGTAGGTAAACTATGGCCCCACATGCCAAATCTAGGCCTGTTTTGTAAAGAAAGTTTTAACTGGAACATAACTGCAGCCACAGTCTCTGGCTGCTTTTATGGTACAACAGCAAAGTTGAGTAGTTGAGACAGAAACCATCTGGACCCTAAAGTCTAATAAACTATTTCACTATCTGGTCCTTTACATAAAAGTTTGCCTACCCGTGCCTTAAAAGATTAAACACATATTTCCACGTGCTCTAGGTACCCAGATACTACTAGTTAGACTTTTGAGCAAAA
Organism: Okapia johnstoni; assembly: GCA_024291935.2. Taxonomy (NCBI): domain Eukaryota; kingdom Metazoa; phylum Chordata; class Mammalia; order Artiodactyla; family Giraffidae; genus Okapia; species Okapia johnstoni. The sequence goes on from CM044316.1 coordinate 37,271,929, forward strand.
AAAAGACAAACATTCAACTTATTAAGCAATAAACTTACGATTTAGACTGGTGTGCATTTGAAGTTTTAGAAGAAGGATTATATCTTTCTGGAGCAAAAAAGAATGCAGACATTAGCAACTATAGTATGGCTACTTATATTTTAAAATGTCTACCTATATAACCTCAAAGAAATATAAATCGAAACAATGGGATATAATTCTTCACCCATGAAACTGGTAACACTTTTATGTACATAATATGAAATACTGGTGGAAACAGGCTTGTCACATGTTATTGGTAGAACTGTAAATTCATACAATCTTTCTGGAGGGCAATTTGATAATATTATCTTACCAATACTGTAAGTGCACATATCCACTGACCTAGCGGTTAAAAGGAAATGAATTTACACTACATCTGGAAGAATACATACACACAAATAAACACTCACACAGTTTATTACAGTATGGTTTGCAACAGCAAAACTGGAAACCGATGCCCATCTACAGGGGACTAGATAAATACATTAGGATAGTTTCAATAATATAACACATTTTTGTTTTTAAAAAGAATAAACTAGAGCAAGTGACAGTGTTAGTCACTCAGTCATGTCCGACTCTTTGCCAGCCCATGGACTGCAGCCTGCCAGGCTCCCCTATCCATAGGGAGTCACCAGGCAAGAATACAGGAGTGGGTTGCCATGCCCTCCTCCAGGGGATCTTCCCAACCCAGGGATCAAAAACCCAGGTCTCCTGCATTACAGGCAGATTCTTTACTGTCTGAGCCATGAGGGAAGCCCATACTGATATAAAGACAGTTCTAAAATAAATTAAGTGAAAAACACAGGTAATAAAGAGTAGGTGCAGCTTATGGTCCCATTTGCCAATAGTTAGCTATGGGCAGAGAGAATGGGGGAAGAGGAGTAGAAGCAAAGAGATACTTTTAAAAGATTTTAAGAGAAAATTAATACTTTCTGGCCTACAGTTAGTTATTTACTACGTATCTATAATGCTGGGTCCTTTTTTCCTACTTGTAGCTTTAAGACACAATAAAGAAATAGTTACACAAGATTTGTTAACCTTAAAATGGATATTCTTCTAGTTTTACCTCTGCTTTAAGATCACTAAAGTCAACAAACTAAGGACTAAAAAGCTCCACATTTTAATCTCTCTAAATAGCTTATTACCAAAGTAAATATACCTGAGAAGTTACTGCTCTTGGCAAAAGAACATTTGGGTTTTTTCAGAGAGCTTTATGGTGAAGCCCAGACATTTGCAAGGTTCCTGACCTTACCACTACCAATTCATACAGCCATCAACTTGTGGAACCACACTGAAATTCCCCAAAGCTATCTTCCCCTCAAGTTCTTCTGAGAGACCAAGAGAGTGGAGGTAGACAGGGATTTTGTAGCAGACATCAGACTTTCTTCCCAGCTAAAAAGACCCAGAAAGAATAGAATGGCTCTTGGGGATATGAGGTGGCCATCAAATTGAACTCATGAGGTCTGAACTATTAGTTCAAATACTTAATAATAATAGCTTATTTGATACCGAGTGATTTATAATTCTTCATTTTTTAAGCTAAGATTCAGTTCAACTCATTACTAATCATCAGATCATAAACACCAGGATAAGATACACAAAAGAGTTATTAAAGAAACATATGATGTGACCACGAGAAATGAATGTGCGATAAACAGCTTAATATAAAAACCAAGAGGAAAAGAAATACTCACTTTGTTCTCCAGGGCCAAAACTGGACTGCTGAGACTCCTGCAAAAAAGGGACATAAAATTATATAGTGACATTAAGAGAAAAAGGTTCATTACAGAAAAATACTTCACATTAAACTACTCAATTCCAACTAATGCAATGGAAGATTCTGTTGAGTTACTAAGAATGCATAAAAGACAAAAGCAAAAACAAAACAAAAAACAAACAAAAACAGAATGCATAAAAAGAAAAAAAAAAACACCGAAAGAATTTAATGATCCCATCTGATCAGTTTCACCAATTCAATGGTCAGTAGCAGAGCTTCCCAGAGCCTTAATACAGAAAAGTACCAACCTATGTAACAGTCATTTGTTTTTAGCAACATCCTTAGCACTCATATCCTAATTTAATTCTTGGTCTTAAGAAAATGTTATTTTTTTAAAGAATACTAATAATGATATATTAAAGTGAAAATAGTTATGCAAACTATATATACTCAAAACATACCACTATTATGGACTAGTAACCCCTTCACAGTTATTCCCATGTCATTTTACTCCCCGCCCTGCTCCCAATATCTCATAATTAGCAACTTGAGGAAGAGATTTGCCATACTCATTTTACATACTTCTTTGTAAGCCCTATACTAGCACTGTGCCTGGCACTCAGCAAGCATCAGTAAAAAGAAAGCCAAAATGTCCAGGAAAGAAACTTTTCAAACTCAACTTTCAAGATGAGAACAGCTGTTTCACACGTGCAAGTTGTACATTTTTCTAGGTTAAGTCTGTGGTACACAGTGCAGCACACGAAGATTACACAAACATCCCTAATCTCCTCAAAAGCTTACTTAAAAATAAGTATAATCTTCTAAGAATGACAGAATTATCTGTGAAAGAGAAATCCAAGCAGTATCAAACCTAAAATATAGTTTTGCTGTTTAAAAATACTTTAAATCTACATCAGCTGTCAACTGATTTTCAACAAGGGTGTGAAGATCATCCAACACAGAAAGAATACTCTTTTCAACAAAAGGTGCTAGGACAAGTGAATAGTCATAAGCAAAAGAATGAAGTCGGGTCCTTACCACAGACAATATTAAAAAAATTAACCTGGAATAGATCAAAGACCTATATCTAAGAGATAAAACTACAAACTCTTGGAAGAAAATGCAGTGCCAAATCTTAATGACCTTGGATTTGGCAAAGAATTCTTATATATGACACCAAAAGACAGCACATGACATGAAAGAAATAGATAATTGGATTTCATAAAAATTAAGAACTTTTGTGCTTCAAAGGACACCATCAAGAAAGTGAAAAGACAACACACAAATTGAGGAGAAAATACTTGCAAATCATACATCTGATAAGAGACTGGTATCTACAATATATAAAAAGCTGTTATAACTCAATGCTGAAAGTCAAGTAACCCAATGAAAAAATTGGGTAAAGGCTCTGACTATACATTTTCCCAAGAAATGTGGCCAGAAAGCATATAAAAAGATGTTTGACTTCATTTGTCATTGGGAGGAAATGCAAATCAAATTGACAATGAAGTATCATTTCACACTCACTAGGATGACTAGAATCGAAAAGATAGATAACCACAGTGTTGATAAGAATGTGGAGAAACTGAAAGCCTAATGGGAAATACTAAATGGTACATCTAGCTGCTTTGGAAAGCATTCTGGCAGTTCCTCAGATAATTAAACATAAGAGTTACAACATGATCCAGAAATTCTGCCCCAGCTATATAACCGAGTGAAATGAAAACATGTCCACACAAAAAATTGTGCCCAAAGGTTTACAGAAGTATTAGTCATAGTAGCCAAAAGCCCCAAACAACCCAAATTTCCATCAGCTGTTGTTGTGTTAGACACTCAGTCGTGTCCGACTCTTTGTGACTCCGTGGACTGCAGCCCACCAGGCTCCTCTGTACCTGGGATTCTCCAGGCAAGAATACTGGAATGGTTTCCTATTTCCTTCTCCAAGAGATCTTCACAACCCAGGGATCAAACCTGGGTCTCCTTCATTGCAGGTAGATTCTTTACTGTCTGAGCCACTAGGGAAGCCCTCCATCAGGTGATGAATGTATAAACAAAATGATATACATCTAAACAATGGATTATTATTTGACCATAAAAAAAAAATGAAGGAACTGATACATGCTATAACTTGGAACAACCTTGAACATTATGTGAAGAGAAAGAATCCAGTTGCAAGAGACCATATATGATATGATTTCATTTATATGAAATGTCCAGAAAGGGGAAATCAACAGAGAGGACATATTGGTTGGGTAGGACAGGGAGGGGAACAGAAGGAAAAAGGTTGATAGCTAAATTTAGGGAGCTTCCTTTTGAGGTGATAAAAATGTTCTAAACATTAAAAAAAAATTCTTTTTGGCCATGCCACGTGGTTTGTGGGATCTTAGTTCCCTGACCTGGGATTGAATTCGGGCCCTTGTCAGTGAAAGTGCAGAGTCCTAAGCATTGGATCACCACAGATTTCCCAAAATGTTTAAAAATTCACTGCTATAATGGCTGCTCAGATCTATAAATATGCTCAATACCATTTAACTGTATACTCTGAATGGGTGATTTGCACGATATGTGAATTCTATCTCAACAAAGCTATTCTAAAAAAGTCTTTAAATACATCAGTGACCAAGAGGTCATTCCTGTGAATCTTGTTAAAAATGAAAAGAAGGATTTCCCTGGTGGTCCAGTGGCTACGACTCTGCGCTCCCAATATAGGGGTTCTGGGTTCAATCTCTGGTTAGGGAACTAGATCCTGCATGTCCCAACTATGACCCAGTGCAGCCAAACATTTATTTTTTTATATGTAAAGAATTCTCTACCTGGCCTTGAATGACTAATTGTCTTATACTCATTTACCTGTAAATGGTCTAACAGTTTAATAACCTAAGCTTTTAAGTAGTCTCTTGATTCCTTTTTCTCACCTCTGACAATAGTCAGTCAGCTAGTGACCAAAAGCAACTGGAGAGACTTCCCTGGTGGTCCAGCGGTTAAGACTCCATGTTTCCAATGCAAGGGACATGAGTTTGATCCCTGTTTGGGGAATTAAGATCCTATGTGCCACACAGGTGGCCTAAAAAAAAAACAAACCAAACCTATAAAATAAATAAGCAAATATGACTGGGTTATGTCTAGACTATCTACTTATATGCAACACCTTCTCCTCTCCAACTGTACTGCAAAGACATAGGTTCTTACCTTTCTTCATTTACAATGGTCATCTAACGGATCTTCCTGGCTCTAGTTTTTCTCTCTTTCACTCAACTATAGCCTCTAGTTGACCTTTCTAAAGTCCAAGTCTTAGTATATATCATTAATACTCCCCTATTTTTCACAGAGTGTACAATGGCTCTTCATTTTTCCTAAGGCTAAAACCCAAACTCCTTGATACACGTTCACTCACATATCTAAGAACTGGAAAAACACAATAAGCAAAAACTGACATGGCCTTTGTCTTCATGGAACTTAATATCAATGAGTATTTTTACAACTACTCATGCAAATCAAGATAAAATAGCAACTGTGTTAAGTACAACAAAGGGCAAATGCTTACACAGTGTTATAAAGTAATATAAAAATAACAATTATATTATTATTATGTGTGTGTACATGCACGTGCACACGAGAAACAAACATACAGATACACATACACACACACACCCCTGACCAGGAAAATGAGCAAAGGCTTCCCTGAGTAGGTACTGCTCAGGATGAAATTTGAAGGATATGTAGGAAGTAAACTGGGAAAGGATGAGAAACATAAGTGCCACACCGGTTCTCCACAAAGGAAGGGGAGGAGAAATTATCTATACTTTAGGACTTAACTTTTCTCTGTTATATCTTTCTTTGATATAAGTACACACACAAAAATAGCTTTTCAAGTATTTTATAACTGAAGTTACCAGGAGCCTGGTGGCTCAGATGGTAAAGAATATGCCTGCAATGCAGAAGACCCAGGTTTGATTCCTGGGTCGGGAAGATCTCCTGGAGGAGGAAACGGCAACCCACTCCAGTATTCTTGCCTGGAGAATTCCATGGACAGAGGAGCCTGCGGGCTACAATCCATGGGGTCGCAAAGAGTTGGACACAACTAAGGGACTAACACACACACACCTAACTGAAGCAAACAATATCTTAAATTGATACTACTATTAGAAGCACCTACACTTTCATCCATCTATATAGAGCTAACTTTGTACACTGCATGGTTTATTCTAATATTTGTTTCTTAAATCTTTAGTTTTGCTTTCTAAGTCTGTTTCAATAGTGTTTCCTGACAAAGGAATGCATTTTAGTATGTTTTCTCTGTGCTCTCTCTGTACTGGATTTCAGTCATTTTCTTTGCAATAAAAAGACCAAGTTTTTAAACAAAGGGAGAACACTGGGAGAAACAACAAAAGAGGTTTTTAATAAAATCTTATTAGACTTGATTTATGTTAAAGGTTGTACTGAATACCACATAATTCAAAATGTCACTAAGTACAAATTATGATGCTTTCATCATTTTATCAGTTACTGTCTCAAGGTATATGCTATATACACTAAAAGCAAGATAAAAATGCATGTCAAATTACTGCTGATAATCTGGATTTTTTCTTTTTTTTTCTGCTTATGGCATCTTTGTTTCCACTATGCAGTGGCAGATAAAGAGCTCATACTTGGAGATGGACAATCTCAACTTTGCCATTTTCTTGTTTGGTCAGAAAAGGATTTGTGTGTTATTTCCTTTTGATAGTTTCACTGCAGTCTTTTAAGCCATTTGTGCATTGGTGAAGATTACCTGAATTAAAATCAGTTAACACAATCCATAAATAATCTTAACACAGCACACTTAAAACTGCAATATGCCACAGCTAGGAAGAACAAATGAACAAGAATAACTCTATCAACTTTTCCATATTGAAAAGACCTAAATTTCTCTTTGGATTCCTCACATACCAGACATAAAATGTGATCATCTGTCATTCAGATCAAGGAATAGCAATATGTACTTATTCCATTTTTGAGACTAGAAAAAAAAAATTGGGGTTTTTAGAACTAAAATATAAGAATAAAGTTTTCATCTCCCACCTCCCATTCTCCAATACACACAACACTGGGATATATATTTTCCACTCTGGAGACTGTTGACTTACTATAGTGGTAACAATAAAGAGAGAAAATGAATGAAATTGAAACACATTAAAGGAGTTAAAATCATTAGGACTTGGTAACAGTCTGTGAGGTGTGATAAAGAGGGAAATGTCAAACATAACTCATATAATCCTTTCTAGCTTCACTAAGATATGGAACAGTAGAAGAGAACCATGTTTGTTCTCTCTGCTTTTTGACTGGGAGAATCAAGAGTTCTCCTCATGCTTAACTGTGCCTCCAATTAAACACCAACCACGTAATTTCTTGATCTGGATGAGTAGTGTATAGTGGAAGACAAGAAATAGTTAAACAATATTCAATGCTCACAAAAATTCCAATGAAGATAAAAAATGAAAAATGTTAACAGGAATTTCCAAAATGGGCTACTGATGATCTTAATGGCTTTTGTAAGGCATTGAGAGTGAAAAGCAAGATCAGATCGGTCTGAGGATTGAGAGAAGGAAAGTATTAATAAACAGACAGCAAATATGAAACACTCTTTAATAAGCTTAACTTAATAAGTGGCTGCTGCTGCTGCTGCTAAGTCGCTTTAGTCATATCCGACTCTGTGCGACCCCATAGATGGCAGCCCACCAGGCTCTGCCGTCCCTGGGATTCTCCAGTCAAGAGTACTGGAGTGGGTTGCCACGGTCTTCTCCGTTAATAAGTGGAGTGGCTAGTTAAGCTTAACTTAACAAGTAAATGACAGTGATTCACTAATAAACGAGCTCTCCAAATATGTTCTTAAATTCAGCTTCTCACCCATCACCATGAACTACTCTTTCAGAACTGTTGCGTGTGTGCTCAGTCACTCAGTTGTGTTCAACTCTTCGTGACCCCATGGAATGCAGCCCACCATGTTCCTCTGTTCGTGGGATTTCCAGGCAAGAATACTGGAATGGGTTGCCATTTCCTGCTCCAGGAATCAAACCCATGTCTCCGGAGTCTCCTGCACTGGCTGGTAGATTCTTTATCACTAAACCACCTGGGAAGCTGTTCAGACCTGTTGCTTAGCTGCTAAGTCATGTCTGACTCTTTGGACTATAGCCCATCAGCCTCCTCTGTCTTGGAATTTCCAAGGCAAGAATACTGGAGTGGGTTGCCATTTTCTCCCTCTAGGGGATCTTTCTGACCCTGGGATCGAACCCACATCACCTGTGTCTCCTGCACTGCAGGCAGATTCTTTATCCACTAAGCCACCGGAGACCTGTTAATGGGTAGGAAATCCTCTCTGTTGTACTCCTTATCCTCCCATGTGATTCTGGGAACTTAATTCTGGCACTTATTTCCTTTGTAACCCCAGTTATTGTCACCTTCTCAAGTGCCATCACTTGTCCCTTCTCTGTCTTTTCATTAGACCTAGTCCATATGGTTAGTGCACAAGGAGAATAAATACCTACTGAAGCTTCACATAAAGCTTTAAGCTATATTACACATGAAACTGTATTCACTGAGAATTCAGAGAATGAAACATGCTACAAAAAAGCCAAACCCTGGACTAACTTGGTGGTCCAGTGGTTAAGACTCTACTTCAGGGGGTGAGGGTTTGATTTTTGGTCAGAGAACTTAAGATCCAGCATGTCACGTGGTGGGGCCCCCCCAAAAAGGCAAAACCCTGTAAAAGCAACTTAGCCAAAGCAATAATCAGTAAGTAGCTAACTGAGCTGTTTCAGAAAGATCAAGAATCTAAACACAGTTCAGTTCAGCTCGGTTGTGTCCAACTCTTTGCGACCCCATGGAATGTAGCATGCCAGGCTTCCCTGTCCATCACCAACACCCAGAGCTTGCTCAAACTCATGTCCATCAAGTTGGTGATGCCATCCAACCATCTCATCCTCTGTCATCCCCTTCTACCCCTGGCTTCAATCTTTCCCACATCAGGGTCTTTTCTAATGAGTCTGTTTTTCGCATGAGGTGGCTCAAGTATTGGCGCTTCAGCATCGTCCTTCCAATGAATATTCAGGACTGATTTCCTTTAGGATTGACTGGTTGGATCTCTCTGCAGTCCAAGGGACTCTCAAGAGTTTTCTTCAACACCACAGTTCAAAAGCATCAATTCTTCAGTGCTCAGCTTTCTTTATGGTCCAACTCTTTCATCCATACATGACTACTACAAAAACCATAGCTTTGACTAGGTGGACCTTTGTTGGCAAAGTAATGTCTCTGCTTTTTAATATGCTGTCTAGATTTGTCATAGCTTTTCTTCCAAGGAGCAAGCGTCTTTCAATTTCATGGCTATAGTCACCATATGCAGTGATTTTGGAGCCCAAGAAAAGAATCTCTCTCACTGTTCCCACTGTTTTCATTGTTTACTCAGGTAAATAGAGTTACCTGAGTATATATTAATATATCTAAATTCAGTCAATGAACATTTACTGAATAGCTATTATGTGCCAGAAACTATTCTATTGGTACCATCTAAATGGCTCAGTGGTATATTTACAGCACCAAGAACACTGCCAGGGATTGTTCAAAACATACAGTTGAATATGAGTAAAGGTAGTCAAAAGCTTTAGTTCACTTCAAACTATTACTGGAAAATCTACCAACTTATCCCTAAGCACACTCATTCACTCTGCTTTCCCTCCTTTGAAAAAGAATGACATAATTATGCTCTGTGCGTGCGTGCTCAGGCACTTCAGTTGTGTCCAACTCTTTGCGACCATATGGACACTATATAATGCCCGCCAGGCTCCTTTGTCCATGGGATTTTCCAGGCAAGAATACTGGAGGACAGGTTGCCATGTTGTCCTCCAGGGGATCGTCCTGACTCAGGGATCTCCTGCATTGCAGGTGGATTTTTTACCCACTGAGCCACCTGGGAAGTTCTAATTGTGCTCCAAGGGAAATATTCTCTACTTGGGCACAAATTTCAATTCCTCTTGTGAAGATTTCCTAAGATTACCTTCTTTCTTTCCCACTTATTGCTTGCTTTTCCTTTTTAACAAAATCACTTTCATAAGCATATAAATATGATCAAATGCCCTCATCTTATAAAAAATACTCCTCAGACAATATCATCATACCCTTTTTTGGCACCACCACATTTCTCTGCTCCCTTCTACAGACAGTGCCTCAAAATAAAATCTCCGTTTATATAATCACTGCCTCTAATACCTTTTTAGCCCACTGCAACCTTCTCTTGCCCTCATCTTTGTAACTAAAAATATCACCAATAGAGAATACACTGTCAAAATTTCCCTGGTGGTCCAGAGGTTCAGAATCCCCCTTGCAAAGCAGTGGACATGGGTTCGATCCCTGGTCAGGGAACAAAGATCCCTCATGCTTCATGGCAACTAAGCTCACGTGCTGCAACTACTGAGCCCCCCACTCCCGCCACAATTAATAGAGTCCAAGCACCGCATGTTGCAACAGAGGTCCCACGTGCCACAACTCTATGACCAGATGCAGTCAAATGAATAAAAATTTAAAAAAGAATACACTGTCAAACACTGTATGATATCACTTACTTGTGAAACCTAAAACATGACACAAATGAACTTATCTATGAAACAGGAACCAAATCACAGACATAAAGAACAGCATTGTGGTTGCCAAGGGGGAGGGAGGAGGGGGCAGGAGAGGGATGGACTGGGAGTTTGGGATTAGCAGATACAAACTATTATAAACAGAATGGATAAACAATAAGGTCCTACTGTATAGCATAGGGAACTATATTCAATATCCCATGATAAACCATAATGGAAAAGAATATGAAAATGAATGTATATAAAACTGAATCACTTTGGACTGTAGCCCATCAGACTTCCCTATCCATGAAATTTCCTAGGCAAGAATACCAGAGTGAGTTGCCATTTTCCCCCTGGAAAATCCTCAAATACTTGAAAATAAAACTACATGGTTCTAAATAACCCATGGGTCTAAGAAGAAGTCACAGAAGAAATTAGGGAAATATTTTGCACTGAATGATAATATAAACACAGTATATCACAATTTGTGAGATACATTTTAAATCAGGGCTTAGACTTTGGCCACCTCATGCGAAGAGTTGACTCATTGGAAAAGACCCTAATGCTGGGTAGGATTGGGGGCAGGAGGAGAAGGGACGACAGAGGATGAGATGGTTGGATGGCATCACTGACTCGATGGACATGGGTTTGGGTAGAGTCCGGGAGTTGGTGATGGACAGAGACGCCTGGCGTGCTGCAATTCATGGGGTCGCAAAGAGTCGGACACGAGTGAGCCACTGAACTGAACTGGAGGGAAATGGATAGTTTTAAACACTTAAAACAAGAAATGTTTATAATCTATGATCTAAGCTTACAAATTCAGAGGTCAGACGAAAAGCAAATGAAACCCAAAATAGGCAGAAAGAAGAAAATAATCACAATAAAAGCAAAAATCAAAGAAATAGGAAAACTGAAAAAGCTAAACGATGGAACTGACAATAAAACTGATAAACGACTAGCTAGACAGATCAAGGAAAACAAAAAGAGAAACTACAAATAATCAATAGCAGGGGAAAGAGAACTTTACTATAGATCTTACAGACATTAAAGAATAAGCACAGCTTATTGATGACACTGTGCCAATAAATCTGACTGAAAAGAAAAATATTACCAAAACTGACATAAGAAATAGAAAATTTGAATAGCTTTATATTTAATAAAGAAATAATAAGGAAATTTAATTTGTAATTTAAAATCTTCCAGTACAGAATAGTAGGGGTACAGATACCTTCACTGTTGAGTTATATTAAACACACAAGGACGAATTAATGTTAATATTTCACAAACTATTTCAGAAAATAGAAATGGAGGGAACATTTCCTTGCTCCTTTTAAGAAGCCAGCACTATCCTGATATCAAACCAAAGACATTATTAGAAAAAAAAGAAAAAAGAAACCTATAAACATCACCCACTCAACGCTGGCATCACCGCCCCCCCCACCCCCACAGGGCGAAGGTGAAAAATCTGAACTAATATTTCAAAAAGAAGAATGGCCAATAAGCTCATAAAGAGGTTCAGTGTCATTAGACATCAGGGAAATATAAATTAAAACCAGTATGAGATACTGGTAATGCCCAGTAAAATGGGTGAAACTAAAAAGAATGACAATACCAAATGTAGGATGTAAAACAAATGAAATCAGTCCTGAATATTCATTGGAAGGACTGATGCTGAAGCTGAAACTCCAATACTTTGGCCACCTAATGCAAAGAACTGACTCACTAGAAAAGACTCTGATGATGGGAAAGATTGAAGGTGGGAGAAGGGGACGACAGAGGATGAGATGGTTGGATGGCATCAGTAATTCAATGGACATGAGTTTGAATAAGCTCCGGGAGTTGGTGATGGACAGGGAAGCCTGGCATGCTGCAGTCCATGGAGTCACAAAGAGTCAGACACGACTGAGCGACTGAAGTGAACTGAAAACAAATGAAACTATCATACATGGCTGGGAAATGGGAGTGGGTAAGGTAGGAGTGATACAACCAATTAAGCACGCACTTGATACATAATCCAGAAATTCTACTTTTTTCTGTATGACTCAGTATATCCGTAAGACAAGAAAATACAAGTTCACACAAAGAATTGTTAGTCAATGTTTATAAATACTCAGTTCTTAATAGGTCAAATCTAGAAACAACTCAATGTTTATCAACAGGTGAATGAATAAATAAATTTTGGTATTTTTATACAATGGAAATAAAAATGAACTACGAATATAAAGGAAAACATTACTGATACATTCAAGAACATGGAAGAATTCCAAAAGTATATACTGAACAGAAGAATGCAAATATATATGCCAAATATATATATACATTGTATGGATTACATTTATATGAAATTCAAGAGAAAGCAAAACTTACCTATAGTGACATAAAACAGAGAGCAATTGTGTGGGGCCAGTGGGGGGGGAGGTGGACTGGAAAGGAACTTGAGGGAACTTTGTGGGTTGAAGGAAATGTTCTAATTCTTAATTAACATGGTGATTACAAAGGTGCATATGTCTGTCAAAACTCAGGCTGTACATTAAATGTGCATTTTTTATGTGTAAACATAGCTGACTTAAAAAGTAAAAGAGTGGTATGAAACACATACATGCAGAAAGTTTTATCTCTACTTCATCATAACACTCACAAAAATAAATGGAGCTAAATATAAACAAAGGAAATAAAACTGTAATCACATTAAAAGAAAAATAAGAAGTTATGTTTATGATCCTGGAGATGGAAAAACCTTCTTTAACAAGACATTAAAGATCAAAAGCTTTATACAAGAGAGAGATAAATTTATTCACCAACAAAATCTTTTAGACCATAAAACTTATATGGGCACTAAGGGGGAGAAACATTTGCAGTATGTGGAATAAATTATTCAAATCAAGAATTCAAACAAAACAACATAAAACAAAACCAGAAATTTTCCTAAAACTCATTAGGCAAAAGGTATAGCCCAAAGGGCAGAAGAAATAGGCCAATTAATCCACATAGACATTAAATGGATGACAAATCTGTAAAGATGATGAACCTCCCCAGCAATCTAGGAAATAGAATATTATTTCCTACTCAAAGGTTGGCGATTAAAATAACAAATAACAGTGTGCATGTAAGGAATAAAAGGAAATACAAGTGCAGATTTTGACTAGCACAATTACCACAGAGGGAATTTGAGAATATATATTAACTATATACTCTCAATATTCAACAATTTTATTTCTTTTTACACAAAAGAAACTCATATGCACACAAGTAGGCATGAATAAGTTATCCACCATAGCAATGTTTACAGAAATGAAAACTTGGCAACAAGATAAATATCAAAGGGAAATGGCTAAATAAATTTAAATTAAGATATAAAATGGATGCAATTAAAAGAACTGAATACCTCTATATGTAATATATTATATATAATAACATGAAAAAGTATCTAAGATCTATTGCTGACTGATTAAAAATACAGAATAATATATCTGTACAGAAATTAAATGAGAAAATGTTTATATGTAATGATTCCATTATATGTACATACAAATGCATTTGAAAAGACTTGTAAAGGTATGCATGAAGTAGCTCTGGTGAGATGGAGGAGGCAAAATATGGAGAAGGCTATTATTAGGGGTCCTTTTTGCATTATTGGTATAAGTATAAATTAATGTTTAAAAAAACAAATCTGTTGATTTTAGATGAACTTAGAATTATTGTCTAAGAACTGTTACCACAGGCTTTAAGTATGGTTGTTGCATCCTCTGGAAAGTGGTTCCTCATACAAACAGTTTGGGAAACCCTTACCATCTATGGCTGAGAATATCATAAGAGTTCACAACAAGCAGTGATGACCTCCAAGTCTCTATCACAAGTTGCCTTCAAAGATTTTCCAAGTTTCTCTCAATCTAAGTCAATCTCAATTCTATGGTCTAGTTTTATTTTCTTCATAGTAATTATCACTATCTGAAGTTACCTATTCATTCACTTATTTATTTACCTATCTCCCACTAAAATGGGAATGGCAAGATAATTCTGAATTCACATGATTTTAGTCAAGCCATTTAGAGTTTTCTTACAGTATAAAGACACATTTTATTTACTTACCTTAGTTGGAAAAGGAAATTTGGAAGGTTCTGTTTTGCATGGTGTATGAATAGCCGTTAGAGGGGGAGGCCATGAATGCGTCATCTCCTGAAATGTAATTATTACAGTTTGTTTTCAAGCAGGTCAAGGATAAAAATTACACAGCTAAAAACCAGATCTGTATTATAAATGCTGGTTTTGTGACTGCTCCTCCAAAGTTGTACATATTTAATCAATAAATATTAATTAAGCACAATGTGTGCAAGGCACTACAGGGTAGGTAACAGGAAGATAGTTTATACTCTGACTTCAAGGACGTTATACTTAAGGTTTATGATAAGACCTGTGAATAGTTATAGAAATCAGCCTGTAACCAAGTACAGGGCACACAGTAAAATGCTACTAAGGAAGAGCTTGCTGTGGGAGTGGGAAAAGGGGGATAACAGCAAGAAAAGCAGTCAGCTTTTACTGTGTACCTTTAATGGGCAGATACTGTGCTATTTTATGTCTATTACTCAGCTAGTAGTCATAATGACATTATGAGGTAGGTACCATTATTATCCTGACTCTTTGTAGGATAAAACTGAAGCACAGAGATTAAGCTATTTACTCAAGGTCATACACTTAGTAAGTAATGGACACAGAATTCGATCCTGGGTAGTCTCTCTACAGAATCCATTTTACGAAATTTTGGTCAAGTGGAGAAAATCAGAAGAAAGGTATCAAATGCACACATAGAGGAAGACAGACAAGTAAGACTACATGTCTGATTTCATTCAATGCTTTCTGTCTAATCATATGCCAAGTATGTCCAAATGGAAGTTTGGATACAATCACAATGTATATGAAAGAGAAGCAGGAAACAGGTATCAGACCCAGAATAAGGAAGAAGTGTTTTATCTCTGGCATGTAGTTCAAAGCCAGCCATCAAGTAGATTGAGAAAATACAATGAATTAAAGGTGGTATAACCTTTAGGAATTATCCTATAGCTATACCCACAA
The DNA here is from genome assembly GCA_024291935.2 of Okapia johnstoni. NCBI lineage: Eukaryota > Metazoa > Chordata > Mammalia > Artiodactyla > Giraffidae > Okapia > Okapia johnstoni. The sequence goes on from CM044316.1 coordinate 37,287,331, forward strand.
GTTATGTAAAGATACATGTTCAAGGGATTCACACTAAAAAAATGAAAACAACCTAAACATCAACAACATAGGATTAATTAAATTACCAGACACTCATACAATGGAACACCAAGCAAACAGAAAAATGAGAAAGTTACCTTCTGAAATGAAATGACAGCCACAGTTACTGTTAAATGCCAAATACAAATCAGTGTATGTCCTCATAAATGTTTATCTATGGAAAAATCTCTGAGAGATAGTTAACCTTTGGACAACAGAATGACTGAAGGAAAAAGAGACGAGAACACTTGATACAGCTTCTACCACTTGAATCTCTTGAAATAGTCACCTGCACTCAGCTTACTCTTTATCCTCTTACAATGCTTCATGTCTTTAATAGTATTTCACTTTCTGAAGTAATTGTATATAGTTGATTATTTCCTACATTGTGCTTGAAAATGTCAGCTCAAAAGGTGCAACACTAACACTATTATCACCACTATATCCCTGGTGCTTGACACACAGTAGGTACACAGCAAGCTTTGAATTAATAAATCATTTCTTACAGTAAATATATTACTTTTTGACTAAAAAAACCTTTTTATTTCCTTTAAGTTTGTGATGGGGTTCCCAGAAAAAATATGGCTACAAGTATGAAGAAAACATGAAGGCAATGTGAACCTGAACTTCCTTATATGCTGCACATAGGGAAGGGAAAAGAAACAGAAACTTATATGCCCCAGGTTTTCAATGTTGGCATTTGACACCTTAAACACCAAAATCCTCTCAATAAAAAATCTATTTAACTCCCTACTGTCAAAGGACTGAGCATCTATTACACCCAAGGCCATGTGCCAAGTCTTATATACATACATAAAATATATAATAAATGGCTTCCCTTGTGGCTCAGCTGGTAAAGAATCTGCCTGCAATGCAGGAGACCTGGGTTCGATCCCCGGTTTGGGAAGATCCACTCTAGTATTCTGGCCTGGAGAATTCCGTGGACTGTATAGTCCATGGGGTCGCAAAGAGTTAGACATGACTGAACGACTTTCACTCACTATAATACATGGTGAGTAACATCATAGAAATAATTAAACACAAGAAAATCTTAAGATTTCTTCCAAGTATTTACGTGCCATGCATTTCTGAGGATTTAAGAGTAAAGATATATGCTCTCTTAGGCTTTTTACGTACACGGAAGCTGAAAAATGAAAGCAATGAGTCATCATTGTGGTCTGATGACCTGATATAGGGGGGAAAGGATTTCAGTGGGATTCTAAGAAAAAACAGAATCTGTATATAACTGAAGAGGAAGGAGAAACACATTCTATGAAAGTTTACAGAGATGAAACAATAAGAAAGCGTATGGCTTAGGGAAATCAGTTTGGGAAAAGTGGTCAATTTGTAGTGGGAGAGGCTGAAACTGGCCTGTATACAGACTAACATTTAAAATGTTAAATTTGCACACTATTCTTTTCAGGGGCCTTAAAGAGCCTGAAAACTTCTTAGAAGGAAATTATGAAGACAAAGGATTAAAGCAAAGAATATGGTGTCAATACAGAAGACAGATGAGCAGGGAGACTCCAGACAGAAAGGCAGGGTAAGGACTGTATATTACAATTACTAAAGCTCAAAGTGGCAGAAATGGAAACAAAGGAACAAACATTTTCAAGAAATTTCAAAGTCTTGCATGTAGTTTTGTGGTTAAACATGAGAGAAAAAAGTGAAAGATAATTAGGATTTTAAAATTAGCCAGGAAGAACAGTGATACTACTAACAGAAGTTAAGTCTGATAAATATGGCTTCAGACATATCTGAAGAGGCAGGGAGAAACCCAAACAGAGACCCACCTAAGAAGCAATGAAGAGACAGAAACCAAAACCCAAAGGAGGCCAAGGCAGGACAGAAAGATTGAATAGCTGTCTAACAGCTAAAGCCCAAAGGATGGAGGAAAATCTCATCAAAGAAGAAAAAGAAGAGAGGAGCACTGGCTTAAAAAATGCACTCAAGTTTAAGAGATAAAAGAAGACACAAGCCTTCCCAAAGGGCAACTTTGTAATGTTGAGAATGTGAGACAAGAAAAGGTGTGTAGAAAATAAAAACAACGTAACAACAGTCAAGGAAGAAAAAAATGGTGTTTCCAGAAGGAAAAAATAAAAATTCTTTAAAACAGCAGAAACAGTAGAGAACTCAAATGAAGCCTCTAATGGCATGGGAGGTAATGACCTTGGAGAAACAAGTTCAGGAGAATGGCGAAGGTAAAAGAGATTTTAGTAGGCTAAAGGAAGGACAGGGAAGCCTGGTGTGCTGCAGTCCATGGGGTCTCAAAGAGTCGAACACAACTTAGCGGCTGAAAAACAACAAAAGAAAAGAAGGAGAAAATAAGTGGCAGCAGTCTTTCAAAAGTATACACAGTGAAGGGGACTTCCCTGGTGGTGCAGTGGATCAGAGTTCGCCTGCCAAAATGCAGGGGACATAGGTTTGATTCTGATCCAGGAAGGTCCCACATACCTCGCAGCAACTAAACCCATGTGCCACAACTACTGAGCCCGCACTCTAGACCTGCAACTATTGAAGCCCACGTGCCCTAGAACCTGTGCTCTGCAATAAGAGAAGCCCGTGCACCAAACCAAAGAGTAGCTCCCACTCACCACAACTACAGAAAGCCTGTGCAAAGCAACAAAGAATCAGAGCAGTCAAAAACAAATAAATAAAAATTTTTAAAAAGTACATACAGTGAAATACAAGTATAGACACAAAAACTCAGGTGTACACAAAAAGTACAATTAATATGTGACTGATGTTTTTTGTCTATTGAGCCAAAAACAGTTTCTTTTTCCAACAGACATTTTCTTTTCCCAACAGAAGAATGTACTCTTTAGTCATGTGTCAAGTTTAAACATATTCCATTAAACACTCAAAATGTGTAATATTCAGAGAAGACTTTTTATGTATATCTGACCAGTATATACAGATGAACTACAAAGCAAGCTATTTTCAACACAATGGTTTGATAACTACTGAGATTTTAAGCATTTCAAATTATTAACTGATAAACCTAAGAAGGTATAGTTATATTTGGTTTCTTCCTCTTTTCAAAGCAAACTGTTAAGACCAGAATTTGTTTTTACTTACAAACAAAACCCCCAGCTTTTTGAGGGCAAACAGTAAACAAACCAAGTAGTTCAGAACTTAAGTATGAATATAAACAGAGAAGAGTCAGTTATTTTTGATGGACACAATCAGGTTATACATGTAATCAGTCTGCTACAGCTTCAGATACTTTGTGAAATACAGGGGGGAGGAGGGTAAGAGGGTAGCAGAGCATCATAATTAAACAGACAAACTATTTAAAAAAAACTCATAAACTTACTTTAAGAATTTCATCCACACAACTCACATCCCCAGAAGCAGATGCCTAAAAAAAGAGGAAAAGAAACATATATTAGGTCTGAAGTCATTTCTTATTAGGTTTTTATCATTTGTTGTACAGATTTAACATTATTAGAAATAAAACTAATATTAAAGATATATTTGGTATCCCACTACTCAAAGTCAGAACACTAATTAGAATCTTTGGACTAATTCCCTTAAATACAAAATTTCAAGCACTAAAAAATTTTAATCATCAAACTGTACATGATAGGAAATTTTTTAAAAAGTTTTCCAAGAAGTCTTATCTTTCTTATATTTGGATTAGAAATAACTTTTAAAATGTAGTTTTTTCAGCTGAACAAGATGTCAAAATTTAAAAGTCGATTTATATACAAAATATACTATGATACTGAGATCATAATTTCATATAAACTAACAAACAGAATAAAACCAGTATTATTGAAAGATTAGCTGTCTGGAACACAATGGACATTTTACATAACATTTCTTAAATCATGAAAGTTAAGTTTATTCTGAAGCACAAACAACAACTGAAGAGTTATGGTGAAGTCTAGCTCTAAGGATCACATTATAATGTGTAAAGAAAGAACAAATCACCACTTTACTGTTCTCTTGAGAGGAGTAATTAGATGACAAATGCCAGGAACAATGCATTTCCCAAGGCCACAAGAAAGATTTTTAAATGTCCTCAAAACAGCATTTTACCTACCCTCCATCCTTTCCCCCACTGTTTTAAGCTATGAGGTGTAATTTTCAGCTACTGATATGGCTTAAAAAAAATTTTACTGCAAAAACTAGATGAAAGGATAAAATTTCAGCTATTTCACAAAGAATGCTCACTATTTTGAACAGAATGTTTTGGTACATAGTTCTAAATACCTTAAATTTCAAGCCACCACTATCCCTGAAGCAGTCGCCACAAACCTTTAAGTGTACCCAGAGAAAAGGACCGTGGCATCCAAATCATAAAACATTACCGTCTCCATGCAACCAAAAAAGTTTCAACATTTACCACAATGAACCATGCCCACATCTTATCGATGAGTATTGCAATGAGAAGTAATTTTTTTAAAACAAAAGAAACAAAATGTATTATCCCACAAAATCAAAATGAGCAAACCTAAGGTATTGAGAGATCATGTTTCAGATCTATAACTGACTTGTCATTTTAATATTTGAGAACAACGAATGACCTTTTTTCTACTGCTCAAGAGAAGTATCTAAGAGCTCTATGGATTCACTTGGGAGTCAAACACAAGTTTTTCCTTAAACTTTTACATTCCTTACTGTTAAGACAAAGAGTTCAAGTTCAACCATAATTTCAGGGTGAATTGTTTCATATAGTTACAATGTTAAAAAGCTCTAAATGTGTGACTTACATCCAATGGTTGGGAAGGTATTTTCAGCTTGGTGAGATGTGCTTTACTGCTGGGCTTCAGTTCAGTCATGCTGTTGCCATGAGACTGGCTGCTGTAGTGTTCAGAGGAAAGCTTTGGTTCCATGGACTCCTGTCCATCCATGGGCCGCACATAGGCAGTGGGTTTCTGTAGCATTGAGTTGGACTTTGACATCAATGAAGGTGGGAAAGACTGATTTGAGTGCTGCCCACTTGAAAAAGGTACACGGGAAGGAGAATCCCAGTTTGCATCAGGGTCCCGAGGTGATTTGGAACGCTGATGTTCTTTGCTATGGTGATCATTCCCATGAGACCTGGAATGACTGGAGCTTAATGAAGAAACAGCCTGGGGTTTTCCAGGGCTGGAAGAGCGTGATTTGGAGTGTTCTGATCCATGCTGGCCTTTTTTTCGGCTACTGCTCCCACCACTGCTGTATGAGTCACGGTCATGTCTCTGACCACTACTATTAGTGCCACCACTGGCACCTGCACTGGCCCGCTGGCTACTGTGTCCACTCTGTAAGCCTGAGGACCGTTTCTGAGACTGAGAAGTGCTGGGTGCAGGTCCTACTGGAGTCCATTTGCTACTCTGATGAGAGCTCCCATGTCTCTGTTCAAAGAAATTTGGGTTAGGTTTTTCATCTGCTGTCGGCGGTACTGTAGGCTTGGGAATTGCAACAAGCTTTGGTATAGATCTGTCTCCTATGAAATCCTTCATTTCATCGTAGTTTCCAAGCATACTCTGAATACGACTTGACAGCTTATCTTCTTTGCTAGTCTACAAAAAATAAAATAAAGTAAAACTGTAAAATTAACATAACTAGAAATAAAAGATGCTTCCAAACTAACTTCACAAACTTTAAATGGAAAGGGACTTTTCAAAAGGAGGTCTCGTCTCATATGTTAGGGTTAAAATCTCAAAGCAAACTCCAAATACATATTTTTTTATGGTGAAAAAAATGCACCGGAAGTGAAAAACCTTCAAGTTAAAACACTAATATTCTAGAGGACACTGAGAAATATATATACAATAGACTATAGGAGATCTTTTAAAAATCCAACTTTCACTAATAAATATACTAGAACAGTAGTAAAAATATTTTGAAGAGCAGGAAAAGTAATTATGCCGTTATGTAATTAAGTTCCAAATCAGCAGATTAGCCAATACTCATACTTTTGGCAGTCAAGGAAAACAACATATTCCTTACAATTCAATGTTATAGTTAGAAGCAGAAGTAAAAAGCCGAATGAAACAAGCTATATATATGCAACTGTCTTTTTTTAATTAATAATTCCTTTTGTTACTGGGACACATCAAGTTAACAAAAGTCAACAACAGATTAACCATGGAAGATCCAGTGATAAATTTTTAAATTTTGGCTATTAATTGTGACCATAAAGTCCTCCAACTTTTGAAGTCAGAAGTGTATACTCTGAGTTTCAAAAATTATTTTTGAATAATAAGATCCAAGATGTCTACAAGCTTTAGGACTCTTTCACATTCATATACGTGAAAGGAAAAAGTTAACTGATTACATAAAAAGGAAATCAAGACTGAAAAACAAACAGAAGATCCTGAACCACCAGTATTTATTCTGAGGTTGGTATGAATCAGTAAGGACTTTAGATTATATGAAAATCAGTCTGAGAGGTAAATGTACAGCAATTTATTGACATCAAGGTCAGAAATCAAATCCTATTCATCGGATATTTACATACTACATACCATACTACAAAATAAATGGTAGTATGGGTCAAAGATTCTGGACCAACTCCTGTTCTTTTCAAAATGTCTTTAACCCCAAAGTATTGGGTTATACTCATAAATGATGTCAGTCTAACTGCCCTTCATTGGACAAATCTTAAAAGCTCTGAATAAATGGCTACTTACAGATCTTACAAATGGTTTCTACAAACACCAAATGTTGTAAGAGTAAACCCAGGATATGTTGTTGATTTGTATTTCATGAGAAAAAAATCTAACATACTTTCCACATCATACGATAAAGCCAACAATGATCACTAGTGCTGTAATACATATTATTATAGCTATTCTACACAATATAAGCCTTTAAATTGTAGTAATACTTTCAATGAAAGTGTTAGAAAGTGTGAATGTGTTAGTCACTCAATTGTGTCCAACTCTTTGTAACTCCATGGACCGTAGCCTGCCAAACTCCTCTGTCCATGGAATTTTCCTGGCAAGAATACTGGAGTGGGTAGCCATTCCCTTCTCCAGGGGATCTTCCTGACCCAGGGATCAAACCTGCATCTGCTACACTTGCAGGCAGATTCTTTACCATTAAGCCATCAGGAAAGCTTACTTCCAATGAAATCCAAAGCCAAATCAAATACGAGAGAAACATTTGTGGCCACTACAGTTACATTAAAGTCATCAGATTCAGTTTGGGTTGGATCCCCGGATCTGGAAGATCCCCTGGAGGAAGGCATGGCAACCCACTCTAGTATTCTTGCCAGGAAAAGTCTATGGACAGAGGAGCCTAGAGGGCTATAGTCCATAGGGTCACAAAGAATTGGACATTACTGAAGCAACTGAGCATGCACACATGCAAATCAAATATAATGACAGTTTTTTAAAAAAGGCAATTAGTTCAACTTATTGAACACATCTGGCAACATGCTTTAATCTAAATTTGACATTGTTAATTAAGCATTAAACATATAAAAAGAAAATCAGAGAATCTAGTATATGATAACAGAAAAAGAATCAGATTGATACTGAAAACACTTTTATTCAAATATACTAATAGTCACTGAAACTTGATAAACTAGTAAGCAAATGGCAAGAAATAGGGAAAAACAAAAGAATCTATGAAATATTTCTCTTTGATTCATGTTATACCCAAACAGCCAAGGAAACAGCAGATGATGTGCATTGATAAAGAAACTTTTAATTTAGTTCAAGGCTCAGAAAGGTAAAATGCCTGTCAAGGGCTAGTGGTAGAGCTAGGAATAAAGATAGGAATGTTTGAGTTAATCCATACTTGAGTTATAGGACAGAGATGGGATGGTGGTGGGGTGAGGGGTTGTGAGGATGACTTTAGGGCACTAGTGATGTTATATTTCTTGATTTGGGTATTAATTATGTGAGGATGCTCATATGGTGAATGAAAATTCTTTCACCTATAACACTTACCTTGTGTACTTTTCTGTATATATGTTATATAGCAATGAAAAATTTATACCAAAGAAGTACATTCTATTATGAGGAAAGGAAAAAATGTTAAAGGGCATAACATAGTAACTCTTTCTAATATAAAAACTCAAGTTTCAACATTTTAAAAGCAAAATATGTCACATTATAGGGGAAAAAACATTCAAAGGACAACTTACAACTTTGTATGGCTCAGCAAAGAGAGGAGAGCTAGGTGGGAAGGCGTCGTCGCCCTGCTGAATTTCCTGATTCCGCCTTTCCCGTTCTTTCATACGCAGCACATTCCGGTCTTCACGGTTCATGTTGCTATGAAGAGAAACACAACCTTTGCATCACACACAAAAAAGAAAAATTAAATGTTCTGTACTCATTTTGTCAGTTTAATGCTTCAATCGGAGATTCCCTTTTAACTTTCAAGTGATAACAGGCATTAGCACTGAAGTTGGGTTTTGGCAATGGTTTTATCAACTAAAAACCAATAGTGTCTTCCCACAACTATCCAGATAGGAAACACTGGCCCAGGATATTAGGATCCACCCCATTTAAACACTTAGCCTTCTGAATTTTTTAAGTTTTCTGCTAGCTAAAAGTCAGCTAAAACTTAGGTATTCAGAGGGAAAGTAGTACTTAAACCTATAATTCTTAGTATTTCCTATAAGCCTTCTGTGGCTTCTTCTTCAGAAATCTAACTATTCTTTGTCATTAGAAGCATACAACCCACTCCTACCTACCACCCCCTCCCCCCAGGGTCCAGTGCTTTTCTATACTTTCCATCTACCTTATCTTGATTTCTTTTTGTCCCAAACACAGCTTCCTTGGTGTCCATCCTTATGGCAGTTTGATCTCAGCTTTGCTGTTGCTCTAGATTCCCTAAAAAAGCGACATTTCTGCTCTAAATACATTAATATTTCAATTAACACCTCAATTAATGCCACAACTGAGGCTTTCAGCAGCAGAATCTAAAATTAACTTGAGTTAGTAACAGTAATTGAAATTTTACAGAAAAAGAAAAAGTCTTTTGGGAGAAGGGGTAAATGAGGGTGTCATTTCTATAATCATGACAGTATGTTCTGTTTTCACTAAGAAGAAACCAAGGAAAATAGTTTACATCAGTGGGATTTTTGGTTAATAGATAATAATGAAAACTGTTGTCTAATCCTGGGACAAGGGATTATCAGGGACTCTGCAACAACACACTCTTCCCTGGAGATAGATTTAATCATCTGTCCTAGTTATGCTTTGTTTTGTTTTGAAAGTTCTGTTGGAGGTCAAACAGAAAGACCAGGTTATACAGTGGAGTATTTCCAGCCTTATGATAAGATTCAGAAATTAAATTAAATCAGAAAATTAACGTCAATCAAGACTGGTAGATACTATAATTGTAAAATGACAAAGGACAGCAAAACCAATATAAGGACTTTTATAAGCCCAAATAAACATTTAAATATAAAACTTCCTGATTTGCAATTTACTATCATTCAAATAAAGCAACTTAGTGTTTAAAAATGTGTTCCAGGTATCCAAATGTATATTCAAGTTCTTTCTTTTATGTACAATTTTCTAATAAACTTAGAAAAGAATATAAACTATTTTGAGGTTATGGGAATAGTGTGTGCTTTCTTTGGTCTCCCATCAGTACTACAAAAAGTATTTCATTCTTTCTTTAATAAACACCACAAAACATCTACACTTTGGTATTCAGAAATTAAAACGAAAGAACATGTATTATCCCCTAGCACACTTGTGCCAACTAATAACTGTGTATCACTAACAATCAAACTTCAAATAGACCTCTAGAGCTATGGTGCCACAATACATGAACTTGTCTATATCCGTTTCTGCGTTAACTACCAATTTCCTCTAATTTCCTAAGTTTAATTCTTGAAAGCTCAGGGACTTCTCCAGTGATCCAGCGGTTAAGACGCCAACCTTCCACTGCAAGGGGCGTGGGTTCAATCCCTGGTTGGGGAACTAAGATCCCATACAGCAGGGCAACTAAGCCCATGTGCCCCAACTAGAGAAACTCACCCACCGCAACAAGAAGCCTGTGCACAACTAGAGAAAGTCCGCTCAACACAATGGAGATCCAGAGCAGTCCCCACCCCCAAATTCTTGCAGAAAACAACCGACATGCCTTATTTAAATTATAATTTAACTTTATGTATTCAACAGCACTAACATAATCATGCAAGAAACATGTGAACATTTACTGCAAAAATGTTTTGTTCCCACAATAAAATTCTTCCTATAATTCAATAATAAAACTTTGTTTTCTTAAACAAAAGTCATCACACTGAATATTTTCTCTTTTAACAAAACTGCCAAGAAGCTCATGATGAAATTAAATGATTGCTAATAAGAACTAATATCCCAGTTATAGTTCTTATTCTCTAGGTTTTTTCTGATTTGACTTATTTTCACATTTGATACATTGGTTTTATTTTTTTTCCTTCTGTGTCTTTCAATATCAGTATCTCTGCCTAAAATAAAGTTTTCCCTAAAGCAGTAATTCCAATAATTCCACTTGAGCTGACCTAAAATTAATATGAAATTCAAATGACTCAATTTGAAGTATATTTCTGTTGTATAGGCAAAACTATATTCCTTCCATATTTGCAACTACTATACTGAAACAGAATTCAGTAAAAAATAACAAACTGCTATATCACAGCCAATCTACTAGATAAAATAATTTCTAAAAGAAAATTAGTAAGTAGAAAGAAGGTTCTTCTAAAATTTTTAATTACTTAAGGTAAATTGTTTAAGTACCTATCTAGTACTTATTTTAAGTTGATATACTAATTACAAATTTTTTCTTCTGGTTTTATTGAGATATAATACACAGCACTGTTGAAAGTTAATAGCATAATGGTTTGATATGTATCATAAAGTCATCATCACACTAAGTTTAGTAAACATGCATCATCTCATACAGATGCAAAATTAAAAAAATAGAAAAACATCATTTTTGATGAGGACTCAATGGTTGACTCTCAACTTTTAAGTAAAACATACAGCACTGTTAATTTTATTAAATTGTATTGTCCAGCACCTCCCTAGCACTTATCTTTATAACTGGAAGTTTGTACCTTTTGACTGCCTTCATCCAGTTCCCCTGACCCTGATCCTCCATCTCTCGTAACCACAAATCTTAACGTTGCCTTTTTCTGAGTTTGTTTCTGAAGTGTAATTGATCTGCAACACTATGTTAGTTCCTGTTATACAACCTGATTTACCTCTATACATTTGAAACTGATCACCACAATAAATCTAGTAAGAATGCCTCACCATACAAAGATAATAAATAGTTACTGACCATATTCATCACACTGTACATTTCAAACCCTTGACTCATTTACTTCCTAACTGAAGTTTGTACCTCTTCATCCTCATCTGTTTCTTTCCTTCAACCTCAACCCCTCCCCTCTGGCAATCATCTGTTCGTTCTCTGCATCAAAAACTGTTTCTGTTTTATTGTGCTTGCTTTTTTTTTTTAAGATTCCACATATAAGTGAAATCATATAGTATTTGTCTTTCTCTGTCTGACTTATTTAACTTTTTAGGATACTACCTTCTAGGTCCATCCATATTGTTGCAAATGGAAAGATTTCATTCTTTGTGATGGCTGAGTAATATTCCATCATACATATTTATATATCACATCTTCTTTATCCATCCATCTACCAGTGAAATTCCGGCTGCTTCCATATCCTGGCTATTGCAAATAATGCCACAACTAACATAAGGGTGTATATATCTCAAGTGTTTTTGTTTTCTTTTGTTTGCTGGATCATATGGTAGTTCTGTTTTTTATGGATGGTATTTCAGATAACATAGCAATATTAAGTCCCTCAACTGTGATAACTCTATTTCATTATGTAGGAGAAAAGCCTTGATTCTTACTTAGGACATATACAACACAAAGGCGGAAGGTTATGTTTGCCAACTCTCAAATGGTTCAATGCCCATTGGAATCTATACCTAGTATGTATAGATAGTATGTCTATAGAAAGTATTGTATGTGGTGTTGGGGGGAGAGACAAGACAGAGAGGGATGGATAAAGGAAGGAGGGAAAGAGAAAGGCAGCAGCAGCAGCAGCAACAACTAAATGTTAACAGTAAAAATGTTAATCTAGGTGAAGGGTATAGAGATCTGTATTATACTTTTCTTAGGTTTGAGATTTTAAAAATAAAATATGAAAGGTTAAAAGTGATTAAAATATTAGAGTACGATGGGTGCTTTCCAACATTTTTCAGCCTTGGGACTACCATCAAACTATTTCTTCTCTAGGGCTTACAGTATTTCTCTCATGACTAAGGTGCACCTCCAAATCCACTCTGATATACAGTTCTCCTCAACTCCTCTGTGTCATGATTTATCACATTTCAGAAAAAAACTACACGTATTACTTGCAAGAAGGGGACAACATCCACAGGCCAAGCTTCAGAGTTCCATAAAAGTAAATGAACATCCAAAATTTATCTAAAGCAAAATTTAACATTTATTATTAAGTGTACTATTAATATGCAACAAGCATCTATTACATACTTAGCACTGGGGAGAACAAGAACAACTTGCCATACTAGATTAAAACTTATAATCCATTACCATTATCAAAATAGCATGGTAAAGAAATGAACAAATTGATCAGTAAAACAGAGGCAAGAAATAAATCCCCAAACGTGGGATTTTAATAGTTTAAAAAGCCCAATTCAATAATAAAATGTTTTATTTAATAACAATTAAGAGCCATGTACTTTTCTAAAATGACAGTTATTAAAATGGTGAAGACATTTCAAACTCAGCCAGAATAAAGACAAACCTTTCAGCCCAGTAGCCTCACTTGTGGGAGTGTATTCCACAGAACTAAAAGCACAGCTATAGGCTACAAAGATGTTCACTGCAGCACTGTTTTTAGTGGTAAAACTATTTAAAATAATCGAATGCCCAAGAACAAAGAGATGGTTAAATAAACCATGATTTATTAAAACAAATGAAGTAGATAATTTCCAATTAACTTGGGGAATTTCCATAAATGCTGTTATGTAGGGAAAAGTAGGTACAACACAATATATGCCATATGACTGACAGCCTCATTATTTCTTTAGCTTAAACTTGGAAGTAGAATTGTTAAGTGCTGAGTATATAGAAATACAACTAACTCAACTAATAGGAAAACATGCCCACCACCATTCTCATAAGCTAAACACAAGAAAACTGAAAATCTGAATATCCAGTTTTCATGCATAATGTGAAAGAGGTCTCCCTATTTAGTTAAATCTTTCTTATCCCTCAGTAAATATTTTGCCATTCCTGCAAATGTTAATAGGGAATAGTCTTCCACCTATGTATTTTCCAAAAAAGACAAATCTTTTAAAATAAATTTTTTTAGTAAAATATAGTTGTTTACAACATTGTTTTAGTTTCAGGTATACAGCAAAGTGATTCAGTTATAGACATATATATATTGGATTCCTTTCTATTATAGGTCATTACAAGATACTGACTATAGTTCCCTGTGCTATATAGTAGGTCCTTGCTGGTTATCTATTTTATATACAGTAGTTCGTATATTTTAAACCCAAACTCCTAATTTATCCCTCCCTTTTTTCCCCTCTGCTAACTGTAAGTTTGTTTTCTATGCCTTTGAATCTATTTCTGTTTTGTAAATAAGTTCTTTGTATTTTTTTTTTTTAGATTCCACATATAAGCACTATCATATGACATTTGTCTTTCTCTGATTTACTTTTACTTAGTATGATAATCTCTAGGTCCATCCATGTGGCTGCAAATGGCATTATTTCATTATTTTCTATGGCTAAGTAATATTCTATTGTGTATACATACCACATCATCTTTATCTGTTCATTTGTTGATGGACACAGGTTGCTTCCATGTCTTGAGTGAGTGAAGAAGTGAGTGAAGTGAAGTTGCTCAGTCATGTCCGACTCTTTGAGACCCCATGGACTGTAGCCTAACAGGGTCCTCCGTCCATGGGATTTTCCAGGCAAGAGTACTGGAGTGGGGTGCCATTTCCTTCTCCAGGAGATCTTCCAGACCCAGGGACTGAACCCGGGTCTCCCGCATTGTAGGCAGACGCTTTACCGTCTGAGCCACCAGGGAAGCCCATGAGGACCATCCATGTCTTGGCGACTGTAAATAGTGTTGCTATGAACACCGGGGTGCATGTATCTCTTTGAACCATAGTTTTCTCCAGATATATGCTCACGAGTGGGACTGCTGCATCATACAGTAACTTTTATTTTAGTTTTTTAAGGAACCTCCATCTGTTCTCCACAGTGGCTACACCAATTTACATTCCCACAAACAGTGTAAAAGGGTTCCTTTTTCAAAAAAGATAAACCTTGATGGGTCTGTTTCTCCAATTACACAAGTAATACTTGCTCTTTGCCCCAAAACTCTAATATGATCACTATAAAGTAGAAAGTAAAGTCACCAATAGTTTCACTTTCCTGAAATAAATCATATTCCAAGGAGTCACAGAGAGTAAAGGTGAAAATTATTACACATACAATTCTTATTTCATTTAAGAAGTAATGAACATAGTTCCATAACAATTTCATTATTTTATTGCCTGAATAGTATCCATTTAACCAGAAAGCCCCTGAAGAGGTTGTATATGGAATTCTGTATGACAAACATTATGATTATACATGTGTGTGCACACTATTTTCGTTTCAGATACATTTCTCCATGTGAAATTGCTGAGTCAAAGGATATATGTTACACCACTTTAATGTACACCACTAAACTGCTTTTCAAAAAGATTGTTTTAATTGACAGCCTACTAATAGAGTGTGACACTGCCCTTTAACCATGCCGTTTTCAATCCAGGCATTATGAGTCTTTTTTAATTGAATCACCTAAGAAATTAAAAAAAAAATATTCCAATGTTACTTGTTTTATTTATTCAACAAATACAGGAACCTGTTTGCTACTTCTAGGCACTGTTCGAGAAGCCAGGGAAAAAATAAAGAATGACTCCTAGATGGTCCTTGATCTTGAAAGTTCATAGCTGCATTCTACTCAATTTCTCTGGTAGTTAAGACTGCACATCTTCATGAGCTGCTTAGCCATTCATATTTCATATTTCTTTTTCTGTGAATTGCCTATTTACATCTTTTGTCCATTTTCCTGTTAAAGTGATAGTCTTTTGATTATATAATAACCATGCTTTTCCAATCCGCACTATATCTTAGCTGAGAAATATGAGGTTAGGATTAAATCTTATGCTAAACTGCATCCTAACTCTACTGACTACCCCTTCAAGTTTTCTGGCTCCTCCTGCAGGACTACTTCCAAACTCTACAGGCAGGCCTACACTCTCCTCAATCTAAAATGCAAACCTTACACTGCAGTTTTTGAAATTTGTCAATACTCTCTCCAAGTCTCTTGATTTCTTTCTGTCTTTTTGACTTTCACCTTGATCTGCATTCATTCAACCTCTCTGGAGTTCTCCATTCTTATTTCAATGGAGTAACTATAATCAATCTAAATAAATAGTTTTAAATATTTTTACTATAGACTATGTGCTATCTGTATCTTTACTTCTCAGTTACCTGTACTGAGAGACTAAAAGTGAACTATATTATGGACTACATGGGACTGGGGTACTCAACAAAGGAAAGGGTTGGCTTTAATAGCCCTTTAATAGAGTTGCTACTCGTTGCAGTTATTGTAAGTCTTATCCATCCACTACTACCAGCTATGTCCAAGTTTACCTTAAAAAAAAAAAAAATCTACAGATCAATACAAACCTTATATTTACACAAAAGTCCCCAACAAAATACTAACAAACCAAATCTAGCAATATTACAAAGGATTATATACCATGACCAAGTGAGGACTGCAAGATTGGCTTAACATCCAAAAATCAGTTAAAGTAACACACCATAACAACAGAATACAGGAGAAAAACCAGATGACCATCTCAATGGATGTATAAAATGCATCTGACAAGCTGCAACATCCCTTCTTGATAAAACCACTCAACAAACTAGGAATAGAAGGAAATTTCCTAAAGCTAACAAGGTATATCTACAAGGAAAACGGAGCTATCATATTTAATAGTGAGAAACTGAATGCTTTCCCCTTAAGATCAAGAAAAGAACAAGACAAGGATTTCCTTTCACCACTTCTAATCCATACTGTATAGAGGTTCTAGTCAAGTCAATCAGGCAAGAAACAGAAATAAAAGGCTCTGAACTGGAAAGGAAAAGTAGAATAATGATATTATACGTAGAAAACCATAAAGAATCCACTAAAAATCTGTGAGAGCTAATAAATGAACTCAACAAAGTTGTAGGACATAAGATCAATATACAGAAAAAAATGAATTCCACTTCTATAAAGTACAATAAACAAACCAAAAATGAAATTAAGAAAACAATTCCATTTACAATATCACACACACACACACACAAAAATACTTAGAAAAAAATTAACAAAAGAACAGCAAAATTCAAACTCTGAAAACTACAAAACATTACTGAAAGATATTAAAGATGATCTAAAAAAATGGGAATAATCTTATTCATGGATTTGAGAATTTATTAAGATGAAAATACTCCTTTAATTGATCCACAGATTCTACAGAGTCCCTATCAATATCCCAGCTGACATCTTTACAGAAATTGATGAGATGATACTAAAATTCACATGGAAATTCAAAGGTTCCAGAACAGTCAAAACAATCTTGCAAAAGAAGAAAGCTGGAAGACATACACTTCTCAATTTCAAAATTTACTAAAAAACCTCAAAAAAGAACCAGGAGTCCGGAAATATATTAATACTTCACATTTGTAACAGATTTTCCACAAAAATGCCAAGACAACTCAACCAAAACATGGGGAAAGGACTTGAACAAGCTTTTCTCCAAAGAAAATATACAAATGGCCAATAAACACATAAAGTGATCCCTAGCATCATCAGTCTTTAGGAAATGTAAATCAAAACTAAGAGATACAACATCACACCCATTAGGATGGCTATTATCAACATTTTAAAATCTTGTTCAAAAAATGTTGGCAAGAATATGAAGAAATTAGAACCCTGAGCAGTGCTGGAGAAAATGTAAAATGGTGCAGCTGTTGTGGAAAAGTTTGCTGCTCACTCAAAGAGTATAACATAGAATTACCATATGATCCAGCAATCATACGCTTACATATACAGCCAAAAGAATTAAAAGCAGGAACTCAAAATAGGTATTTGTACACCCCATGTTCATAGCAGCATTATCCACAGAAGTCAAGAGGTGGAAGCAACCCAAGTGCTCACCAACAGATGAACGGACAAACAAAGTGTGGTATACACATACAAAGAAATGTAATTTAGCCTGAAAAAGGAAAGAAATTTTGACACATGCTACAACGTGAATAAAGCTTGAGGATATCAAGGCTAAGTGAAATAAGCCAGTCACTTACATGAGGTATGTAAAAAACGCAAACTGACAGAAAGCAGAATGGTGGTTGCAAGACACTGGGCATAATGGAATAGGGAATTATCATTTAATGGGTATGGAGCTTCTGTTCAAGATGATGGAAAAGTTCTGAAAATGGACAGTAGTGATGGTTGCACAACACTGTAAATGGACATAATGCCATTGAGCTGTACATTTAAAATGATTAAAATAAATCTCATTATATATATATATAAAACCACAATAAAAAATACAGTACTCATAGTTTAAAAAAGGGTGCATTCCCAGTGAACCAGAAATTCATCACCTATAATTTTTTAAATAAAAACATGTAGCTTTGTAACCTTTTAAAATTTAAAACCTCAAAAATGGTTGAAAGAGTAAAATGTGACCTTTAACTTGCCTTTTTCAAATGTTCAGAACTAGCGTCTGCAATGTTGCAATTTTTTTTTCAACTAGTGTCAATTATTAAATGATTTACACTTCAAAAGTCAAAATGAGAATTGAGCTAAGATTTCAATTATTTCAGAATCCAGTTTATTACAACTGATATTAAACTGTAACTTTATGTTAAAGCAAAAAGCCTCACTGGTGGAGAAACTCCTCTTGCCTCATTTGACAGGATTTCTCCACCCAGAGTCTGAAGAGGTCATTTCCTACAAGCAAGGGAAACAGGTTGTATACATGGAGATCAAAGCCAACAATAACAAAACATCAGGTACCTGGGATGGGGAGGGAGACGGAAGCGAGGTTCAAGAGGGAGGGGACATAGGTATACCTAAGGCTGATTCATGTTGATGGTTGACAGAAAACAACAAAATTCTCTAAAGTAATTATCCTTCAATTTAAAAATTAATAAAAACTAAGCTGGGCTTATCTTCCCAGCACACATTTAAAAATAAATAAATAAATAAAAATCAGGTACCAAAATAGAATTTTGCATGAAAGGACCTTTCACCTGAAGAGACTTCTATAGCCTTCAGGTTTAAACTAACGTAGTAAAGGGACTTCTCTGGTGTTCCAGTTGTTAGGGCTCTGCACTTCCAATGTGGGGGGGAAGGGTAAGAGGGGTCGATCCCTGGCCAGGGAACTAAGATCCCCCATGCCATGCCACACGGCCAAAAAATAAAAATAACATAGTAAAAAAAAAAAATGGAAGCCAAGACAATTCCATACCATTTTTGCTTTCTTTATCATATCTTTACATATCATCTAACTTCTCATAATAACGTTTCATAAATCACTTTCAACTAGGCCCTCAAAGCTTCCCAGAAATTTTACTATCTTTCTCTGACAAATGCTCTTTCCTATTCCTCACAGGAATTTTCATGGAGTTCTATGACTCTTCCTCCTAACTTCCCTTCCACAAATGACCTTGTCTTACTGAACAAAAATGAAAAAGATTAAAGATCAGAGAGAAATCTTCTCATCAATCAACCATCAACTTTCAAACTATCAGCACTGCATCCATTTTCTTCTTTCCTCTGGCTAAAAAAGAAAAAGCATCTATCAAAGAACAATTATGTCCATTTTGCTATCTTCTTCTAGACTTTTATCAGTAACCGACTTCTCTACAGCAACATCAACTTTTCTCTCTTCAATTAATCCTTTCTATCATCATTCAAACGTATTTTTCTTTTAAAAAAGAAGGTCTTTCCTGATCCCATAGACCTCTCAAGAGACCCTTCTACCTCTCCTCTAATCTCCTCCATGGCCAGGAGTCTTGGTGATTCTCCACTTTCTCTGCAACCATTTATTTTATTTAAAAGTTACCCAAAAGGTGTTCGGAGCAATATAGTGAACACCTGTGTTATCGAACTGCCTGGGAAATACAGCATTGCCAATGAAGGCTACTGTGTAACCCCTCCCTTCCTGACAGCCACTACTCTGATTTTGGTGTTAATCATTTTCTCATAAATTTCTTTATATTTTTACTATATATGTATGAATCCCTAAATAAGACATTGAATTGTTGTCCATATTTTTCAACCTTTAAAAATGGTACACTCTATAAAGACTCTGAGCCTTTTTTCAACATTATGTTGAAGTTAATCCATCCTAACACATGTGGCTGTAGTTCATTTATTTCCACTACTGTGTTATCCACTCTTCAGACGATAGATATTTGTTTCCTATTTTTCTGCCATTACAAACAATGCTGTAATGATCATTTTTATACACTTCTCTTTGTACCAATGACTGAGTGAGTTTTTCTGGAACAGATATCTACAAATGGAATTGCTAGGTTTCAGGGAATGAGTATCTCCTATTTTAACTGATACACACAAACTGCTTTCCAAAATGTATCCAATCACTATTCCACATTCTGTTTCCAACCTTGCAACATTCTGTTTCCAGCTTCCCACATTACACTCCTTTGCCAAGATCACAATTATCTGCAAGTTGCTAAATTCAACAGACACTGTATCATTTTAGTTGACCTACCACTAATGGCTCCTTAACATACTTTTGGCCTCTATAACCTCCCAGTTTTCCTAGCATCAGGTTCTTACCATTCTATCTACCAGACCTCTTAAAAATTGGTGCTCCTCTGCACTTAGTCGTGGGTCTTATTCAGTCTGATTAAGTTTACATTCTTTTCCTACATTCTCATGGCTTAAAATACCAACTATATGCCTACACTACAAATACCAAGATATGCTCCACATCACACCTTTCTCTTCTGAGACAGACAACCACAAATTCAGGGACCTATTTGATCATGTCCTTTGTCTGAGGAATATCAATCTCAGTACATCCAAAACTGATTTCTTGATCTCTTTTCCTTTAACCTCAACAACGCCTGCTCCAGTGATCCTCATTCTACCAACAAACTGCTCTTGCTGAACCCTCCCTTCAACCTCTCCCGACATCCAATCCATAATCATAGCCTCCAAAACATATCTTGTATTTATCAGTTCATTTCCTCCTCCACTGCCACTGTTTAAACAAGCCACCATTTTATCTCTGACTTGGACAAATGCTAGAGCCTTCTAATTGGGACTCCTCGTTTTCCTCTTCTCTCTCTAATCCATATTTTATACAGCAAAGTGATCTTTTTAAAACACAAACTAGATTATGTCACTCAAACCCTGATTAAAAACTTTTAGTAAGTTTTACACCTGTAAGATAAACTTTAAGGTACTTAACATTGGCCTGCAAAGCCAGGACTTGACTTTCTCCTGATGTGACTCGTGCCTATCTATCTGATCAGATTCATTTTATATCCTGACACCCTCCCCTCCCAGCTCCCACCAAGGGCTGTTTTTGGGTTTCTTGAACTTGTGGTACTCCTTCCAGCTTGAGGAAATTCATGCAGACAATTCTTTAAAGTACCTGATCACAACTAAGCATAAACTTATTTTGATGTTCATTAGTATTTCCTCTTCCACTAGACAACAATTCGTGAATGTATTTTTCAGCATCGCATACCTGAACATAACCTAGTAGACAATCAAATAAGTAAGCTAATGAACTTCACAACCTGATTAAAAAGGAGTGATTATCTCATTTATTAGGAGATAGTATCTTGAGATCATGATATCCTTTACCTAATATCACAAAATACTATTATTTGGGGACTTTCCTGGTGGTCCAGTGGTTAAGAATCCACCATGCTGTGTAGTGGATGCAGGTTCAATCCCTGGTCAGGTAACTAAGATCCCACATGCCTTGGTGCAACGAGGACAGAGCACCGCAACTACCGAGTCCACATGCCACAACGAGAGTTTGTGCACCGTAACACGACCCTGGGTGCGGCAACTAAGACATGACTGATGCAGCCAAATAAATAATTTTTCAAAATACTAATATTTCAAAATTGAAACAATTAGTACTTTGTATCACACTAAAATCAGACACTATTCTGCAATACATTTTAACTTAGTAGATTCTTAACATTTGCATTTAATGATTTCAGATTGACAAGAACTGAAATGTATTTCTTTACTAATGTGTTAAGCTATATATACAACTCTGATACTTTAATGATAACTCAATTCACTTCCTCTCTGTGAAGCTTCTTTTGATAAAGCAAAACTTTACTTCCTCACCTTAGAAATCAAACAGTATCACAATCAAGATTTATTATGTTATTAAGCAGTGTCCAGTCTGAAACACTATTTGCCAAACTGATTACTGATTAACTGAGTTGCTCTTTTTAAAATATCAGACAATTTAAAAGAAGAGCAGAAATGCTTATTATATACACAAGTATGCTCACACTTACATGTAAGCATTAGAATATGAGTATTCATATTACTTGTAGCCAGCTGCCTTTCTTTAGATAATGTTTCTCTCAGTACTAAAACTAAATGCTCCTGCTTCCCTTAGTAAGTAATCCTGCATGGTTACATGCCCTGAAGCTGTTTTAGAAACATAATGAAATAAAATTATACTTCTTGGGCATTTATTAATACTTGAGAAATGTTTAAACCAAACTTAATTCCTTTAAATTTATCACAAAAAAACTGTGCTACCAAACTCTAAAAGCGTATAAACAAATCAAACTGAGAAGTCCACCTTTATCTTTAAAGATAAATAAATGGGTGGAAATAGTTAAAAGTCAAATTTTAGAAATCTCTTTATAAAGAAGAAAATCTTTTGACTCAGTTTCTTACTTTGAAAGCATACAAATATCTAAAACCTGCAAAAGTATCTTACTGGAAATTTATGTAATGTATGAACCAATAATTATCTTTACAACTTTATAAAACAGATCTAATTAAGACATTTTCTGCTTAAGTCATTAATAACTGTCCTCTCTATGGAAATCTAACAATCTTATCGCAGGTTGCAAAGCTGTCCAAAGTCCAATTTCTGTCTACTTCTATAAAGACTTCAGGACTTATCTGAGCCTGAAAATAACGTACATATATTCAGATCCAGGTCTTTGCTCAAACTAGTCCCTCTACATATAACGTCCTTCCTTCTCTCCATTTCCAAATACATCCATTTGAGAGTTTATCATGTAGCACTCTTCCTCCAAGGAGGTCTCTAAGAACCCTCTGGGAACTAAACTCGTTTACTTCCGGAAGCATTTCTTTGTATTTCATTTGGCACTAACACTTGCCTCACATTATTGTTATTCTTCTACCTGCTTTCTCTACTCATCTCCATATTATAAGCCTCTAGAGAGAAAGAACTAAAGATATCATTTAACTTCCCCTATCTCCTCTCTAGCACTTAAGGTAATGGCTGGCATACAACTCATATATACTCAAAATACTTGATAAATTTTATAAAGGTAACACTAAAGTCTTACATCCTCAAGAGTCAGAGTCAGTGGAGTATTCACTAAAAGTTGTGTTTCAGATATGTCTCCCATTATTTTTTTACCCATATAGTCTCTAAGACCTGCTAACATTTCACAATACTAAGACAGTAGGTTTTCTTTTTCCCACATTCAATACATTATAAACCCAATAAATCATTATTTTTTGGGCTCCAAAATCACTGCAGATGGTGATTGCAGCCATGAAATTAAAAGATGCTTACTCCTTAGAAGGAAAGTTATAACCAACCTAGACAGCATATTAAAAAGCAGAGACATTACTTTGTCAACAAAGGTCCATCTAGTCAAGGCTATGGTTTTTCCAGTAGTCATATATGGATGTGAGAGCTGGATGGTGAAGAAAGCTGAGCGCTGAAGAATTGATGCTCTTGAACTGTGGTGTTGGAGAAGCCTCTTGAGAGTCCCTTGGACTGCAAGGAGATCCAACCAGTCCATCCTAAAGGAGATCAGTCCTGGGTGTTCATTGGAAGGACTTATGTTGAAGCTGAAACTCCAATACTTTGGCCACCTCATGCAAAGAGTTGACTCATTGGAAAAGATCCTAATGCTGGGAAGGATTGGGGGCAGGAGGAGAAGGGGACGACAAAGGATGAGATGGCTGGATGGCATCACCGACTTGATGGACATGAGTTTGGGTAAACTCCAGGAGTTGGTGATGGACAGGGAGGCCTGGTGTGCTGCTATTCATGGGGTCGCAAAGAGTCGGACACGACTGAGCGGCTGAACTGAACTGATTGATACTAAACGAATTTTATTTTCTTTAAAGCAATTTCTCTGAAAGAAAAAACAACATATGCAAAAGAAAAAAAAAACCACAAGTATAGAAATAATTAATTTCTATTTTTACTTAAACCCTGTACTCTCAAATGTTCACCAAATATAAGTGCTAGACTATAAAATCTCAGCATCATACTTGGCAAACTGAGATGGTATGAAAACTGAGTGTTTCAGTAACAACACTCAGAAAGAAATGATCAGCTCAAAAGTACTGCAAGACTGCTTTCATTTATAGGAACTGAGGAAGCCAAGAGAAAATAACACAAGTCCAAAAGGCTAAATAAAAGTTTTATTACTTAAAAATGCATACAGCAAATTCAGCAAAAGTTAAAAAGCATTACATAGCAAAGGTTCTTTAGAGTTAACACTAAGAAGGAATTCTTTCTAATCAATTTCATCTTCACTTGCTTATTTCAAAGACAAGTGGTAAAAGTGTCTGAATTTCCTGAAATATATTTTAGTGCTTTGCCTGAGTGCTGTTGCTTCATTCATGTCCGACTCTTTGCGACCTCATGGACTGTAGCCCACCATGCTCCTCTGTCTGAGGGGATTCTCCAGGCAAGAATACTGAAGTGGGTTGCCATGCCCTCCTCTAGGGGATCTTCTGGACCCAGGGATTGAACCTGAGTCTCTTACGTCTCCTGCATTGGCAGGCGGGTTCTATACCACCCGCCTGTGCCTGGGAAGCCCATTTAGTGCCTTAGAATACTTCAAAAAAAAAAGGTGAGAGAAAAAATGCTAACATACTGAATGAAGGTATATACTCAAGGCTTGTGAACTTACATCAGCCCCTACCCTAATTACCCTAAATTCTTGTTTAATAGGTTCTATTAAAATGTAAATAAGGAGACTTCACTGGTGGTCGAGTGGTTAAGACCCTGAGCTCTCAAAGCAGGGGGCCTCTGTTCCATCCCTGGTCAGCGAACTAGATCCTGCACGCCACAACTAAGCCCACATGCTGCAGCTAAGACCTAGCACAATCAAATAAATTTTTTAAAAATGTAAATAAGAATACTACTTTTAAAGGTAGCTAAGGTCATTTAAGGTTACTTCTCTTAAATCACTGGAATGTAAACTTACAAACTATAAATTAGTTATTTATTACGGCACAGAGAATATTTACTTTGAAAAATCAATGTATAAAGGGATGAGTAAATGTACTTTCAGAGAAGGAAATGGCAACCCACTCCAGTACTCTTGCCTGGAAAATCCTATGGACAGAGGAGCCTGGTAGGCTGCAGTCCATGGGTTCGCTAAGGGTAGGACACAACTGAGCGACTTCACTTTCACTTTTCACTTTCATGCATTGGAGAAGGAAATGGCAACCCACTCCGGTGTTCTTGCCTGGAGAATCCCAGGGACAGGGGAGCCTGGTGGGCTGCCGTTGTGGGGTCGCACAGAGTCGGACACGACTGAAGTGACTTAGCAGCAAATGTACTTTCAAAATATTCTCTAATTCAGACTTGTAACATATTTAAACAGAATTCAGAAGGAATTCTGAAGGCTTTATAACTCTGATTTTAAAATGTCTCTTCGGTATAAACCAATACTATTTATAAGGTACATTAACATTGTAGTTAACCAGGGCATATGTTGTATCAGACACTGCACTAAGGCTAAGGATATAAAAACAAGAGTTAGCCATCATTTCCTAAGATTTGGTTGCAGCTAGATTAACTACAGAAAGGTGGCACAAGGGCAGGAGAAGGGAAGAGAAGAAAGAAGAGGGAGGGAGAAAGGTAAGTTTTGAGCAGAAAGAACATCTTGTGGAACAGCCCTGAAGAGTGAAGACAGTATACACCCAAGGAAGAGAGATAGGATCAAGAGTAGTTGGATAATAGGGTTGGGGGAGTGAAAATGAAAGACAAGACTGGAGAAATACATGGGATCAGACTAGACTTGTGAGTTTGTTTCTGAAATCTGAAAGACATAAAGATATCTTTTCAGAAAAAATTATACCTCTCAGATCTTGAGTGATGACCTTTTAAAAATTATAATACTAAGAATTTGGTATGAATATAAAATTAGGTATGAACTAATTTTGTTTATATCTCTATGGAACTGTAACACTAAAACAACTTTAAATAACACTA
Organism: Okapia johnstoni; assembly: GCA_024291935.2. Lineage (NCBI taxonomy): Eukaryota > Metazoa > Chordata > Mammalia > Artiodactyla > Giraffidae > Okapia > Okapia johnstoni. The sequence goes on from CM044316.1 coordinate 37,312,883, forward strand.
ATGTGGGATTTCCCTGGTGGTCCAGTGGTTGGAACTCCACACTTCCACTTCAGGGGGCACAGGTTCAATCCCTGGTTGGGGAACTAGGATCCCACATCCTGCATAACACTATTGTTAAAGATTATGCTATTTTACATAAACTAAACCAATGATGTATTCGATCCTGAAAATATGTAGCCTCAGGTTTAGTTTGATATACAGACAGATAGATGGAGAAGGAAATGGCAACCCGCTCCAATATGCTTGCCTGGGAAATCTCATGGACAGTGTAGCATTGCGGGCTATAGTCCATGGAGTTGCAGAAGAGTTGGACACGACATAGCAACTAAACAACAATAGATAGATAGACAGATAGATAGATATAGATATACAGGTAGATAGAGAGATACTGTTTTTTTTAGTTGCACCACAGAGCTTGTGGAATTTTAGTTCCATGACCAGGGATTGAATTCAGGCTCTCATCAATGAGAGCACACAGTTCTAACCACTGGACAACCAGGGAATTCCCACAGTTTTCTACAGTTGTAAACCATTTCTGTAATTTGACTACAAGAACATAGTGTAGAAAATGCTTATAAATATGTCATACTAAGTAGACTTAATAACTTTAACTGTTTATTTGCTAACTTAGGCAAATACAACAACATACTACCTATACCAGCTAGTAATCCTTAAATGTCAATTTTAAAGAGGCCTTACTTGTTAACTCTGGCAATCTTTCTCATTCATTTGTGGTTTAGTACCTTCACAGCAATCCACTATAGCACTCTTGAAGGGATAATCCCAGGTACAGAGGAGCCTGGTGGGCTATAGTCCATGGGGTCGCAAAGAGTCAGACATGACTGAGCATGCATGCACCTTAATGAAAACTATGTTAAATGTCTATTTAGTATAATGACTGCTGAAGTTTGAATAAAACACTCATACTGCAAACAAACTGTTTCACATTGATTAATTACAAGATGGGATCTACCAGACACACCTCACAATGAAAATACAATACTAACTACTAGCCCAGGTTTATATTAACATATACATGATCCAATTTAACTCACCGTCTTGCCCTGCCTAAGCATCATTAGTATACTGCTTTATAACTTGGCACAAACACGTTAATAAACAAAACATAATAAATAAACGAAATCTAAACTCCCAAGTGGTTACTTGGCTATAAATCAGTCCTTTAGAAGTTAACATAAAATTCACTAACGTACAAGAATCCCCAGTTAGGAGAATACTACAGAAAATGCCACACTATTAAGGAGTTCAAGGAGAAGTGAATTTGCAATTTGAGGGAAAAAAAATCATCACTCTGGTACAGGATGAAGTAGGTTACAAGGTAACAAATGAGAAGACTACTGCAATAACCCAGGTAAGAAATGAAAGCCTGGATTAAGACAGTAATGGTAGGAGTGTTGATAATGTAGATAAAGGGTTTGGATTCAAAGATTTTAAGGAGGTAGAATCTTGGGGATAGACAGATGTGAGTAGTAAAACAGAGGAATCAAGGACAGCCTGCAGGTTTCTAGAAAAAAACAATGATAGTGGTATAATCTCTAAGGCAAGGAAAACAGAATTTAGGAGTGAGGGGATTGAGAAGTAGTAGAATAGTTAATTTCAACATAATCAACACTTACGGGGACTATCTGATCAGCTTCTAGTCCTAGAAGCTCACTCACACCCAGTTGTTCTCAAAATTCTCTTCCCCATTCACACAGATGTACTAAGAGCAACCATGTTACAACATAAGCTAGAGTGTGATCTTACCTTCAGGGTACAGTTGACAGGTAAAGTTTGAATTTTTAACTAAAGCTAGGCCAATGTGCAGACCCCACCTGTTTTATTTAAATATCTATCTCTATATTTAAGTGTGTGTGTGTATAAACACACACGTATACACACATATACATATATCTAAACACATACATACATACAAATAGATACATATACATACAATCAAACAAAAAATACCCTAACAGTCATCACAGTAAATAGGACCTTGTAACTAACTGCTTAACCCTAAGGCAATCCTCAGACTAAAATATCCACTAAGGGCCATTTGATCTGCTAAGACAGAAGTTGACAAACTTTTTTAAAGTAAATATTTTTGGCTTTACAGGCATAAAGTTAGGACTACTCAACTCTGCCACTGTAGTAGCAAAAGCACTTACATATAATACATGAACAAATGGGTGTGCTGTCTGTGAAGACTTTATTCATGGACACTGAATTTTGAGCTTCCTATAATTCCCATATACCACAAAATATTCTTCTTTTGATTTTTTTCTCACCATTTTAAAAATGTAAAAACCACTCTTAGCTCTCAGGCCATACAAAAGCAGGCAGCACTGGACCTACCAACCATTACGTGTCAATCCTTGTGCTAAGGCAACAGAACTGCCCTCTCCTAAAATTCTTTCAAATGCCCTCTAAGTATAAGCCTCAACCTAAAACAACAGAAAAGGAAAATCTTTCTAGTGGACAGAACTGAAAATCTTCATTTGGCTCATCAAAGAACTCACTTCATTTGCAAGGAAATAAGTCAACAAATGAAGGCCCATGTAATTTGCTGGTTGTACCATTCACCTTATACTGTACCTGTCCAGCAAGACATGGTGTAAGTTTTGGAACAATGATACCTTCCTTTCCCTTCCCCTCCTAAGAGTTTCAGTTTTTTTTTTTTTTCCCTATCACTCTGTATCAGTTATGTTAGGAATGCTTAAATTTAGTATTTAGTCCACAATTTTCTGACCTGTGACAAAGCATATCTAGGCCTGATTAACAAAGAGTATCACCTTTAGAATCTGGACTCAGAGAACAATGACCTCTGGATGCGGTAAGTAGATATGATTTGGGTTATTTCCATAGCAGAGATTAGAGTGTTTGCTGGTATATATAGTGATATTATGTTAAAGAAAATATTAAATATATATAAGAAAAGTAGGACTCTGTGTGTACTAAATAGCTATGGAATGAATGAACTGGACAACTGTTTTAGCATGTCCTTATTCCTCTTCTCTGCAGGATGCAACCCCGTAGCCAAAGCTGTGGTCCAGAGATGGACATATAACCTAAGGAGTCCCTTTATTGAGATCTGAGATTAAAGGTCAGCCTCTCTGATGGCAGAAGATAAAAGATTTAAAATTCAAAAGATACTAGTAAGTATTAAAGTTGATCTGCAGCAAAAGAGAACTAACTGAACACACAAATAGCATCTTGTAGAGAAAAAAAAAAAAAAAGAGTATCTTGTGAGATATAGACGATACTCCTGACCTCACATGGAGCCTCTGGATCTAGTTGTTCCTGACTTCCAGCTGTCCTTCTATGGCTTGATTGCCTTCCTGAGAATTCATGGGAATTCCAATAAATTCTTTTTGCTTAAGTTAGGAATGTGTCACTTTCCTGACTAAAACAAGGTAACTACTGGACAATCTAAAGAGGGACAGTCAGTTGGATCAAAGAGTTCTGGTGAGTTTAAAACACTTAAAGATGGTAGCTACAGCAATAAAAATGGATGAAATCACCCAGAAGAGTGAAAACAGGTCAAGGTGAAAATTCGTAACTATCAATATGATTAGCAGAGAACTAAGCATCTGCAAAAAGGCAGCTAGTACTAAGAAAGGCAGGAAAGGGACAGAGTCATAAAAGTCAAGTTAAAAAACAGTTATCAAGGAGACAATGGGTAACAATATCAAGTATAGAAAGAGGTAAACGAGTAAGCAAGGACTATACAATTTGACAACGCAGAAGTTACAGGTGGCCTTGGTAAGAGCAATTTTACTGGCATGCTAGGATGAGAAGCCAGGCTGAGAGTTCAAGAATACTTGGGAAGTACACAACTTTACCTACGAAGTATTCTTCCCATTAAAAAGAAAATTCATGTCTGAACTGGATCAAGCTTCTAGATGTAACTACCAATTTACAGGAAAAACAGTGGCCAGAGGAACATATTACATGAAACCACAGGGATGTAATCAGCAAAATCCAGACTGTGAGAAATCTCATGGGCAAAGGCTTGGTTTCTTTAACAAACCAACTGCATAGGAATAAAAACAAAAAGACAGTAAGGAACCCATAGAGGAAAAAAGAAAAGAGGGTTGAGACACACATCAATCCAATATAATGTATGAATCTTATTTGGATCCTAATTCAGACAAGCTCTTTAAAACAAAAACTCCAATAAGGGAAATTTGAACAATGACTACAATATGTGATGATATTAAGGAATCAGTATTAATTTTTTAAGTAAAATCTTAAATTGGATTATTGCTTTAATTCTTAGAGCTACACAATAATACAGTATAACAGTCTTTATTCTACTAGTGAGTCTTCCCTGACTGTGCTTGAAGTCATCCAACATGCTACAGTTCCATAGTTAATGTATAACACATAATTATTAAGAGAGATATAAAGTGACACAAGGACTCAAAGGAGATAGGGCACAAGTAGGGTAGGGTGGAGTCAAGCAAAACTTAAGGTAATGGTATTTGCATTGTGCCTTAAAAGATGGTGAAATGTAAAGAGGTAGGAATAAGAGAGGAAAAGTGATATTCCAGATAGAAGAAATGATAGCAACTGGAAAGAGATGGGAAGACCTATCTATGAAGAGCACTGACTGTACTCACCTTTCCATAAAATTGTCCCCACCCTAATGATGACAAAAAGAAAAAGTCAAAGAAGCTGAGGAAGCCCAGTTCCAGGACAGATCACGACAGTATCTGGGTAGCCAAACCATACTGGCTTTATCTAGAACAATCTATTTATATAGTCAATTTCTGGGTGTGAGGAGTTAACCACAAGTATAGGGGTACTTTTCTTAAGCCAAAGGGAAAGGTAGCAAGGTAACAAGTCAAGTTAGCTTTAAGCAGTTTTCAGTCACTGACTACACCTTATTTCACAATAACTGAGACTGGCAAACACCATCCCAGAGATCAAATATAATTGTTCCAACTTAGAGGAAATAAAAAAGGCAGTGGGAAAAGCATAATGAAAACTGAGGGGTTAAAAAGTTGAAAAACCTTTATATTATACAGAAAAGTTTTTATAGTAAGATACCTATAGAATAAAGCTGAAATAAAAAATAAAATCTAACATATGATCAACAACCACACTCTTGACCAAAAACTATAATTCAAAATGATACAGGCACCTTATGTTCACTGCAACACTATTCACAATGGCCAAGACACGGAAACAACCTAAACGTCCGTTGACAGATGCATGGATGAAGATGTAGTGCATATATATATATAATGGAATACTACTTGGTCATAAAAAAGAACAAAATAATGCCATTTGTAGCAACATGGAAGCAACTAGAGATTATCATTCTAGGTGAAGTCAGAAAGAGAAAGGCAAATAACATATGATACCACTTATGTGGAATCTAAACTATAGCACAAACGAACCTATCCACAAAACAGAAACAGACTCAAAAGACATAGAGAACAGACTTGTGGTTGGGGAGGGGGAAGTTAGGGTGGGGGATGGACTGGGAGTTTAGGGTTAGTAGATGCAAGCAATTACATACAGAATGGATGAACATTCTGTATGTTTATCCTACTGTACAGCACAAAGGTCCTACTGTACAGCACAAAGAACTATATTTAATATCCTGGGGTAAACCATAATGTAAAAGAATATAAAAAGATAATGTATATATGTGTATAATTGAGGCACTGCTATACAGTAGAAATTAACACAACATACTACAATAAAAAATAAAATTTAAAAACTAATAAAATCAAATAAAATCTAAGTCATCTATTTTTATAATACACACTTCACTTCTGGGTCACTGTCCAGATATACCTTCATATGATACTTAAGAACACCTCTTTGATTTTTATGAAAAAAAATTTGAAGAGAAGGCCTCATACATTCTTGACTCCATTCTAAACCAGTAGATGGCCACAAAAGAAACACCTGTTTTCTTTGTTCCTCTCAGGTACACATAAAACTATGACATTTACCTTAACACTTAAAAACAAAAGATACATAATTTTAGAAGTCTTCACCTTCTGTCATCTTCTGTAGCTGATAGTTACTTTTTCCCCTTCAAATACTGGTCACTTGCTCCTATGATTTTTTTAGGAGTACCCTTTTGTGAAATCTTGGGTTGGATATCCCATTCAAATTCAACCTAATAACTGTATAAAATATTGCGGAGGACTCAAAGATATATAGTCCCTGCTCTAAAAACACGACAGACCTATAAAAAAATTACAATAAAAAGCAGAATGCATCAACTGTCACAAAGAGGTACAACATCTTAAGAGCACAGAGAAGGGAATGTACATCATCTGACAAGCAGAAACTGAATCTAAATGAAAATGTGCTATCTTTAAGAATTCTTAATTACACAGCTTCAGAGCACTGCAGAATCACCTTTACACCTCTAAATGGTAGACTATTTTCCAATCAATACAGCTAAGTTCTTTTTTTAATCAAATGGTAACGGTTTGGTCATTCACAAACATCCTATCTTGTCCCCATCTGACACAGAATTTTATTTAAAGCAAAATCTGACTACTGTTCCTGTAGAGCTAACAAAAACCAAAGTCGTGAGCCTGCAAGCCACCATAAACTGAATGAAACTGCTGGTGTTAAAAAAAAAAAAAGAGCACACACACAATTTTTTAATTGCTTCAGGTAAGTTAAGGCTAAAAGAGAATTTAAAATAACTTAAGATTTTTTTGTGTGTTTGGGCACTGAAATAGGCAGTGATGAAAAAGTAAAATAAACCTGAGCAATTTAAAGAAGCCAGCTTTGTTAAAAACCAGATGGCCACTTGCCAACATTTCTTCAGGAACATAAGACCAAAGACGATTCTAGGCAAGATTCACAGGCCACAGAGGCTCTCTATTAAACACAAAATCAAGAAAGTTCTCATAAATATTTAAATTTTAGTAAGTTAAAGAACGGTTAAATAAAAGGAGCACTTTACTAAGCGTTGCAGAATCAATATGGAAACAAAGCTCTGTGCTTTTAACATCTGAGCCCTCAAACACAAGACACATTTTAAACGTCACATTTACAAACATCCTATTCACAAACAACTATAGCCTAAATTCCGTCAGGAAAAGTACTGGTAACTGGAAAAGGGATTGGCCTTAGTTTAAAATCTCCAACAGGTCAGCAGAAAAGAAATCGCACAATTCTGAATTGCAAGTGTCTGAGAACCCTAAATCGAACTCTTCGTCCTAGGTTGAACTCTTTACGCAAGTATTTCACATCTGTACCTTCAACTTTCTATAAATGATATCGTTTGTGAAAGAAAAGACAATAAGGATACTCCTCAAACTCCTATATCCCATGATCCATCCTCAAAGAGTGGAAGGAAGAGCAAAGTGGAAGGAACAAAGCACTGACGTCAATTACGAGATTAACCCAGGGCACAGGCAGCTGGAGGGAAAGGCCTACACATCAACACCTAAATACAAGCTATCGGGGTAACTAGCTAGCAGAGCGATTCAGAAGTTATGGGGGGTATTCAAGTATTACACCCCCATATTCCCATTTTTAGTCAATCCCCTCCGCCAGTCGAAGGCGGAAATTTTTTTTCCTTTTTTTTTTTCTTTTTTGCGGGGGGGGCGGGGCGGGGGAGGAGGAGGTGGAGGAGGACGTGCGCAGGATCGCGAGAAGGAAAGCGAGAACTAGTTGGGTAATGATAGCCAGAACCTAGGCCTATTCTCTTTTAACTAGAAATAACTTGAAATTGAGGAAGGTATTAAAAAGTAACAGATCAGTCGATGATGAATTTCTGAGGGAAGGAACGGATTAAGGGACGAAAGGAGAAACGGTGAAAAGATGGATTTCTGGGAATTTTTGTTAGGATTGGGTTAGCCTTTTTAATTAATCTCTTTTCTTTTCTTTCTTTCTTTTATTTTTTGAGGGTCGGGGGTGCAAGGCGAAGACGAGGGAAGAAGCCGGATCGAGCAGCCGTAGCCTGGAAGGTCTCTCCGAGCCCCCAGGCGAACCCTGTTCTCCCCTCCCCCCACTCCCTCCCCGAGCCGGCCCGGCCCTCAAGTCAGTCAGTCGGCTGTTCTCACCTCCAGTCCCGGCTCCGCTAGGCCCGAACCATTTCCCGGTTGCGGCAGAGGCGGCGCCGAGCCTGCACCTTCACGGGACGCGCATTCGAGCCCGCCGGGGGGGCGGCGACAGGCTGCCAAGGGCGAGGAGCTCCGGGCGACGGCGGCGGCGGCGGGGGTTCGAGAGATCTCGAAAAGCGCAGGCGGCGGCGACGCACCTCACACACCACAGGCGGAGGTCCCGCCCCGCTCCATGACTGTCGGGCCTAGCCCCCGACGGCCGGCTGAGGCGACAGGGGCGGGCTGACGAGGACCTGGCACCAGGCTCCCCCGCCCCGTCCGCTGGCGACGGCGGCTCGACTACCGCAGCCAGGACTGTGACTGACGCAGCGGCCGCGCCACCCATGTGACCAGGGCCGGGCGGGGACAACAGCGTCACGTGGCGCGACGCCGCGCCCCTCTCCGCCAGAAAAACGGAGGGCTACGAGGCCTGCTGCGCTGGGGGTGACGCTGACGGTGGTGACGTGCGCGGCGGTCGGATCCGAAGACCCGGGGCAAGCCGGGTACTGGCTCAGACGGCCTAGGCCAGAGTCCCGAGCCCGGCCGCCGCGTGTGACAGGGCGGGCTGGGCAGGGCCTGGCTGCACACCCCGGCGCCTAGCCGCTAGTGAGGTTCGGAAGGGCGGGGCCGGGCCGAGCCGGATCTACCGGTTCTGGGGCTCTGGAGAGCAGTCTGTCAGCCCCTGCTAAGGGTGTGGCTGAAGCCCCCAGACCCTCTGTCAGGTGCTGACGTCTAAGCCCGGGGTCAGTTCCAAGACCCTCCACGGCTCCGGCCGAAAAGGGAAGTCTGCCGGGTGTTTCTGTGCACGAGGCCTCCTAGAACCTTGCGTGAACTCCCACGAAGCCAAGCCAGCCCTTTTTTCTTCGTCATCTCAACAGCTTCTACCAGTAGTACTTTTTTTCAGGACATTCCAAACACTTTCCTTCAGTTCTTAACATCCGTGCCAGTCAGGGCAAGCTATAATTTTATGGAAAGTAAAGTCATAGTTACAGACTCAGTTCAGTTCAGTCGCTCAGTCGTGTCCGACTCCTCGCAACCCCATGGACTGCAGCACGCCAGGCTTCCCTGTCCATCACCAACACCCGGAGACTAGTCAAACTCATGTCCATCGCTTCGGTGATGCCATCCAACCATCTCAACCTTTGTCTTCCCCTTCTTCCTCCCGCCTTCAATCTTTCCCAGCATCAGGGTCTTTTCCAGTGAGTCAGCTTTTCCAATCAAGTGGCCAAAGTATTGGAGTTTCAGCTTCAACATCAGTCCTTCCAATGAGTATTCAGGGCTGATTTCCTTTAGGATTGACTGGTTGGATCTCCTTGCTGTCCAAGGGACTCTCAAGAGTCTTCTCCATCACAGTTCAAAAGCATCAATTCTTCGGTGCTCAGCTTTCTTTATAGTCCAACTCTCACATCCATACATGACTACTGGAAAAACTGTAGCTTTGACTAGAGGAAGGTTTGTTGGTAAAGTAATGTCTCTGCTTTTTTAATATGCTGTCTAGGTTGGTCATAGCTTGTCTTCTAAAGAGCAAGCGTCTTTTGGCTGCAGTCACCATCTTGCAGTGATTTTGGAGCCCCCTCCAAGAGTCTGTCACTTTCCATTGTTTCCCCATCTATTTGCCATGAAGTGATGGGACTGGATGCCATGATCTTAGTTTTCTGAATGTTGAGTTTAAAGCCAACTTTTTCACTCTCCTCTGAAAGAGGAGAGGCTTTCATCAAGAGGCTCTTTAGTTCTTTTTCGCTTTGTGCCATAAGGGTGGTGTTACCTGCATATCTGAGGTTATTGATATTTCTCCAGGCAATCTTGATTCCAGCTTGTGCTTCATCCAGCCCAGCGTTTCTCATGATGTACTCTGCATATAAGTTAAATAAGCAGGGTGACAATATACAGCTTTTACAAACTCCTTTCCCAATTTGGAACCAGTCTGTTGTTCTATGTCCAGTTCTAACTGTTGATTCTTGACCTGCATACAGATTTCTCAAGAGGCCGGTTAGGTGGTCTGGTATTCCTGTCTCTTTAAGAATTTTCCAGTTTGTTGTGATCCACACAGTCAAAGGCTTTGGTGTAGTCAATAAAGTAAAAGTAGATGTTTTTCTGGAACTCTCTTGCTTTTTCTATGATCCAGCGGATGTTGGCAATTTGATCTCTGGTTCCTCTGCGTTTTCTAAATCCAACTTCAGACTAGACAGGATTTTCAAAGCGTCTCATACAACACATAGTTACATCAATATGGTAACTATCCAGAGAAACTACTTTGGGTTGATTATTTGGAAAACACTTTATAACTTCCTGCTTCTTCTCTTGTTTTCTTTCCACCAAGGGCCTTCATGGAAAGCTGGGTTTTTTTTCCCTTTCACTTTCTACTAATTTTGAAGGAAGCATTTTAAAGATTTTTTAAAATAAAATTCAAGGATTTTGAGGAGCTTTTTGGTAAACTATAAAGAATATGCATATGAAAATGTTTTTATTAGTCCTAAAAGCTGGTCCTAAACTTATTAGGACTAATGAATTTATTAGTCCTAAATTCATCAGCATCATTATTTTTTCTTTGTAAAATTCTGAAGTGACCACATATTCTTTTAAGCTAAGCTATTTATATAGATTTTATCTATGTATCTATATAAATTAGGAAATGTAGTCATGGAAAACCCAAAATGAACTATGATAAAGTAGAGTGAAAAATAATTGGCATTCGCGTCTCTTCAACTACTCGAGTTCTGGAGGCAATCCCTTAACCCTCCCAAGATGTGTCATAAATACATATTAAAATACACTTACATGTACTTATTTTTATGCAAAAGATAACATACTGTATATACTGTTAAGTTCTTTTCCTCAGTTAAATATCCTGGATATCTTCTCATGTCACTACATAAAGAACTGCCTCATTCTTCGTAAGGACAGTATAATATTTCATTATATGCAAATATAATAATTTAATCAATCCCTTACAGGTGGACGTTTAGGTTGCTGCCAAGCCATTACTAAATTACAAACCAAGCTGCAACTAATAATCTCACAAGATAGACAACTATACCAGTAACTCATTAGACCACAATCTTTAGATGGAAAGGTATTTTCAATCTGAATGAATGCATGCATGCTCAGTCGTTAAGTCATGTCTGACTCTTTGGGACCGCGTGGACTGTAGCCCATCAGGCTCCTCTGTCCATGGGATTCTCCAGGCAAGAATATTGGGGTGGGTTGCCATTTCCTCCTCCAGAGGATCTTCACAGCTGAGGGGTGGAACCTGAGTCTCCTGAGCCCCTTGCCTTTGGCAGAAGGATTCTTTCACCACTGAGGGACCTGGGAAGTCCCTTCAATTTGAATAGAGATTGTTAAATTGCCTCCATAGATGCAGTGCCAATTTCATTTTGCCTAGGAAGACTTTACAAGTCCGTATAGGAAAGGAGTGATGATGAAGAACGACAACAAAGATTATCATTTTACACAATAATTTAAGAAGTATTAAAGCACTGACAATAAAATTCTACAAGGAAATTCCTTTATTTATTTTGGAGTAAATGTTTGGCTAAATTAAAAGATAATATACTTTTTGTTCCATAAAGTATGACAGTTTTTTGATATAAATGAGACCGTACTAAAAGGGGGGCTAGGGGTGGAAAAAATGACTTTTCTTTGGCATTTTTCTGCAAATAAGGATGTCCTTCCCTTTTGGCAGTGAGACAAAACATTCCTAAAATTATTTCTTAACTCATAATATTTTAATCAGATGCATCCATTTTAACAAAATGAATTTTCTGTCTTTAACTTCATATTCTAGAGCAATGTAAGTCAACTGAACTGATTGGCATAATAGCAGAAAACACCAACCATAAAGCTGTAAGAGAAAAAAATATCTGAGAAAAATATGACTATTTTATTAACAGGCAATATCTGAACAAGGTATTCAGTATACATTGTTGCAACAACAATTCTTAGTAGAGGTCTGGGGTTTTTTAAGTCATATTTTTGTGGAGGTATAATTGACATACAGTGAAAAAACATATATATAAAACTGAATCCCTTTGCTGAACACTAGAAACCAACCCAACATTGTAAATCAACTATAGTTCAATAAGAAAGTTGAAAAAATAGGGGCTTCTCTGGTGATCTAGTGGTTAAGAATCTCCCTGCTAATGCAGAGGACATGAGTTCGATCCCTGATGGGGAGGATCCCACTTGCCACAGGGTAGCTAAGCCTCTGAGCCACAACTGCTGAGCCCTCACGTGTGCCTAGATTCCGGGCTCTGCAAGAAAGAGTAGCCCCTGCTTGCTGAAAGTAGAGAAATCCCAACAAAGCCCCCACTCTCTACTTCTGGAGAAATGCACAGCACAGCAATGAAGACACAGTGCAGCAATGAAGACCCAGCGCAGCTACAAATCAATCAATCGAATATTTTTTAAAATAATAAAATTTATATACAGTAAAATTTATCCTTTTCAATGTTTGATTCTATGAGTTCTAACGAATGTGTGCAGCTATGTGACCACCATCCTAGTCAAGATATAGAACATTTCCTTTACCCCGAATCATTTCCTCTTGCTCCTTTATAATGAACCCCTCAATTCAATCCCAGTTCCTGTCAACCACTGATGTACTTTCTGTCCCTATACTTCACCTTGTCCAGAGAATGGAATCATATAGTAAGTAGCCTTTTAAATCTGGCTTCCTTCGCTTAGCATGCCTTTGAGATCTATATATTGTCATTGCATATCTCAGTAATTTTTCCCTTTTTATTGCTGAGTAGTATTCTATTATATAACACAGACTGTTTAGGCATTCATCAGTTGAAGAGCATTTGGGTGGTTTCTACTTTAATGAGAATAAAATTTATATAAACACCCATGTACAAGATTGCATTCAGTCTTTAAACTGATTTTCTGAAAGGCACTTCTAGATATACGAATTGCTAAGTCATAAATATACCTACATAAATATTATTCTGCATTATTTAAGAAACTCAAATAAATTATTCACTATTTATGAAACTTTTTGTTTATTAAACACCTACTTTATACCAAGTACTGTTCTAGGCAATGAACAAAACAATTGTCAAATGTTGGCATCCCTCAAAATATCACCAAGATGATGCGTTGATAAGTCAAAGCTGAGTTTATAGCTTACTAGTAAAAGAGACTGGTACCTTGATGGTTTCAGTAGCATTTCCAAGGGGAATTCAGGATATTTATAAGATTTTGGGTTCTCTGACTAAGGGGGTTTTTCAGTTTAGGAGGCTTGATTGGGATTGGGTAAGAATCATGATATAGTAGGTTAGGATTAGCAGACACAGCAAGGCAAAGGTTTTTAAGAGTCTTGAGTGTGTATTAGTTTTTATTGCTGCTTTAACAAATTACCACAAACATTTTAAATCAACTATACCTCAGTAAAAATAAATAAATAGGGAATTCCCTGGCAGTCCAATGGTTAGGACTCCAAGCCTCCACTTCAAGGGGCCTGGGATTCAATTCCTGGAGGAGGAACTAAGATTCCACAAGCTAAGTGGCATGGCAAATAAACAAATAAAATTAAGCTGAAAAGTTGAATAGTTCAATGTTCATTAAAATGGGACTTTGAGAAATTTCTGAAATGGAAAGTTGCAATTTTTCTGTTCCTGGTTGAATGGTTCTGGAATAGTAGTGATGTTGAAGATGACAATGAAATAATAAAATTATGTCAATATTGACAGTAATCTATGTGGGTATCAGTTCAGGTCAGTCACTCAGTCGTGTCCGACTCTTTGCGACCCCATGAATCGCAGCATGCCAGGCCTCCCTGTCCATCACCAACTCCCGGAGTCTACCCAAACCCATGCCCTTCGAGTCGATGATGCTATCCAGCCATCTCATCCTCTGTCGTCCCCTTCTCCTACTGCCCCCAATCCTTCCCAGCATCAGGGTCTTTTCCAATGAGTCAACTCTTCGCATGAGGTGACCAAAGTATTGGAGTTTCAGCTTCAACATCAGTCCTTCCAATGAACACCCAGGATCGATCTCCTTTAGGATGGACTGGTGGGATCTCCTTGCAGTCCAAGGGACTCTCAAGAGTCTTCTCCAACACCACAGTTCAAAAGCATCAATTCTTCGGCGCTCAGCTTTCTTCACCGTCCAACTCTCACATCCATACATGACCACTGGAAAAACCATAGCCTTGACTAGATGAACCTTTGTTGGCAAAGTAATGTCTCTGCTTTTTTTTTTTTTTAGTTCTACCAGTTTATTGCTACCAACCCATCTCCCTCCACCCTCATGCACGCGTGCTCAGTCATGTAACCCCATGGACTGCAGCCCACCAGGCTCCTCTGTCCATGGACTTTTCCAGGCAAGAATACTGGAGTGGGTTGCCATTTCCTTCTCCATGTCTCTGCTTTTAAATATGCTATCTAGGTTGGTCATAACCTCCTTCCAAGGAGTAAGCGTCTTTTAACTTCATGGCTGCAAGCACCATCTGCAGTGATTTTGGAGCCCCCCAAAATAAAGTCTGACACTGTTTCCACTGTTTCCCCATCTATTTCCCGTGAAGTGATGGGACAAGATGCCATGATCTTAGTTTTCTGAATGTTCAGCTTTAAGCCAACTTTTTCACTTTCCTCTCATCAAGAGGCTCTTTAGTTCTTTTCGCTTTCTGCCATAAGGGTGGTGTCATCTGCATATCTGAAGCTATTGATATTTCTCCAAGCAATCTTGATTCCAGCTTGTGCTTCCTCCAGCCCAGCTTTTCTCATGATGCACTCTGCATATAAGTTAAATATGCAGGGTGACAATATACAGCCTTGACGTACTCCTTTTCCTATTTGGAACCAGTCTGTTGTTCCATGTCCAGTTCTAACTGTTGCTTCCTGACCTGCATACAGGTTTCTCAAGAGACAGGTCAGATGGTCTGGTAGTCTCATCTCTTTAAGAATTTTCCACAGATAGCTTCAATTCTGTCTCACTTTGGAGCCATTTTTCAGTCTGAGTTGGAGAACGTTAACATCTGGCCATGATCAATCCAAATCTTCACTGTCACTTGTGGTAGCATGATTTTTGTTTTTCAGTGGCTAAGTCGTGACAGACTCTTTATGACCCCATGGACTGCAGCATGCCAGGCTCCTCTGTCCTCCAGTGTCTCCCAGAGTTTGCTCAAATTCACGTCCATTGAGTCAGTGATGCTATCTAACCCTCTCATCCCCTGCCACCCTCTTCTCCTTTTGCTTTCGGTCTTTCCCAGCATCATCATGATTAAGAATCAAATTTCTGGGGAGTGGTTGTTTCAAATTGCACAAGTACCAGGTTTTCCCATTCTTAATCCTTCTGGGGAATGCTCAGGAAAACTAGAGAACACTTATATTAGTTACTGCATTTGAGGGGCCAGAGAGCTGGAGAATTATTTATATAACTACTCCTGTTGATCACTGTTGAAGGCTTTCTAGCAACTCTGGCCTGTTGCATGTAAGTAGAGCAAACTATAGCAGCCAGAAATGTTTTTGGGGCAAATAAAATCAGGAACATCTGCATAACTAAAGTTACACTGACATTTCTGAAATAGTGGAGGTGAGGGACATGGGTGGGCACCAACAATTTCTGCTTCAGTGATAATTACTGTACACATTACGTATCAGGCAAATGCTAAACATTTTGAGATGCATTATTTACTTTTTTTACCTTGTCTTCTCTATCTTGTGTGCTTCCACCATGCTGAAACCAATCACCAAGGTATCATCAATTCCCATACTGTCAAATCCAAAAGTTGAATCTTTGTCTTTACCTTTGTGTTTTACACAATGAACCATTTTCTCTTGTTTGAGACACTTTCCTCTGTTGGTTTTTGAGATGCCACACTCTCCAAGATGTCTGAACACTTGATCTTTAGCTCTTTTCTCTCTCTTTCTTTCTGAGATTGGCAATTTTCTGTAAAGGCCACATAGTAAATACTTCAGGCTTTACCAAGTGGCAAAATCAAGGATTTTGTGTAGGTAAAAAATAGTAGATTAAAAGTTTTTCCATAAATTTTTCATGAAATTCAAAATGTAGCAATTAAGCTTTGTAATTCAAGTAATTATAAAGAATTATTTGTAATGAGAATAATAATTTTTCTTTTTGGGCAGGGAATGAGGGTAACATTTCACTTA
Source organism: Okapia johnstoni (assembly GCA_024291935.2). NCBI lineage: Eukaryota > Metazoa > Chordata > Mammalia > Artiodactyla > Giraffidae > Okapia > Okapia johnstoni. Next base: position 37,329,084 of record CM044316.1, read on the forward strand.
CTTGGAATTCAAAGTTGTTATTTCCTATCATCAAATGTGATTTCAGATATTTTTTTCCCCACTTCTACTTTGCCAGATATACTTCTGTTAGAGCTTAGCTGTAGTAAAGTTTCATGTATTTCTTTTTCAAAAACATCTTTTCACAGGTAGGTATTGCCAAATATAGATAGGTAATATTACTTAAGAATATTAATTACTGGGAATTCCCTGATGGTCTAGTGTCTAGCACTCCGTGCTTCACTGCTGTAAAGTCCAGAAACTTCCATAGGCACGGTAGTTTGAGCTCAGAAAAGACATATGTTGCAAATTTGTATGGTAATAGACATTTTACTTGTATCCTTGGACAACATAGGAAGTATATAAAGCAACTTGATATTATTTGTGATTCAAAAAAATTATTGTTGCTGAAATGAACTGACTGTAGTAAAATTTCACATATATACAGTTTGCTTTGTAATTTAGGTTGAACTTGTTAAGAAACGTGATTGAGTCTTCAGTAAAAGCTGATTTCCAAGCCATTTAGTGTTCAACAGTGGCTGAGGGCACTTCTTATTCACAAAAATCCATCTGACAACATTATTTACAATAGCCAAAACGTGGAAGCAACCCAGATGAATGGATAAGCAAAATGTGGTATATTCATTAACAAAATATTATTCAACCTTAAAAAGGAAGAAAAATTTGTACATGCTACAACATGAATGAACCTTGAGGATATTATGCTAAGTGAAATAAGCCAGTCACAAAAAGACAAATACTGTATGATTCTACTTATAAGAGATACCAAAAGTAGTTAAATTCATAGAGACAGTACAATATAGTTTTCAGGGGCTGGAGTGAAGGGAATGGGGAATTATTGTTTAATGGGTATAGCATTTCAATTTTGCAAGATGAAACAAATTTTGGAAATGGATAGTGGTGATGATTGTGCTTAATATCACTGAATGGTACACTAAAAATTGGCCAAATATTAAATTTTATGTTATATGTATTTTACCACCATTAAAAAAAGTTTCCATCTCAGTCCAGAGCTCAAATAATCACAATAATACTTAACCATTACTAAGCCATCAAACTGCTATGTGGTATAGCAAGTGAGGATATTCAGGTATATTTCTGAAAAAAAATTCCTGGAACACATGATGGTTAAATCCAGAAGAGGAAATAAAGTTCACTCTTGATGCTGTTAGTAAGATGATACACGACAAATTCAAATATTTACAACAAGGCTTTAAACACCTTACATTTTCCAAACCTTTGTAAATCTGTTCAAATAAGTTTTTTCTCCTCCACACATGTTCGTTTGTTGTTGTTGTTTTCATCACTAAGTCGTTTCTGACTCTTTTGTGCCACTATGGATTGTAGCCTGCCAGGCTCCTCTGTCCATGGGATTTCTCAGGCAAGAATACTGGAGTGGGTTGCCATTTCCTTTTCCAGGGGATCTTCCCGACCCAGGGATCAAACCCATGTCTCCTGCATTGGTAGGTGAATTCTCTACCACTGAGCCACCAGTACCACCATCAATTTAACATATCTTATTCAACTCAACTGCAGGTTGTAGGGAATTAGGGCTTTCACAACTTCTTTGAAAACATTCTCTTTTGTAGTTGTTCCACACAGACTACTCTTAGTGGTAATTCTTTAGTCACTTCAAACTCAATACTGATTCCTCAAATAAACAGTAGACTGACATCAGTGACAACTGTCTAGTCATCAAGATTCAAGTACCTATATCTAAATGGAATAGCATTGAAAGTCTAAAAGTAAATCCTCATATTTATGGTTAGTTGAAAAATTCAACAAGGTTCTAAGACAATTTTCAATGGGCAAATAATATCTTTTCAACAAATTGTGCTGGGACAACTGGATATCCATATGTAAAAGAATTATGTTGGATTCCTACCTCACAGCACATACAAAAATCAGCTTAAAATTATCCAAGCCCTAATTGTAAGAGCTAAACCTATAAAACTCTTAAAAGAGAACAAAGGCATAAAGCTTCAAGATCTGGAATAGCCACGGTTCATTAGTTATGACACCAAACGTACAAGCAACAAAAGAAAAACATGAACTGGGCTTCATCAAAATTAAGATGTTTTGTGCTTCGAAAAGACAACATCAAGAAAGTGAATAGACAGGACTTTCCTGGTGACTCAGTGGTAAAGAATCTGCCTGCCAATGCAGGAGCTGCAGGAGACATGGATTTGATCCCCTAGATCGGGAAGATCCCACATGGCGAGGAACAACTAAGCCCATGCACCACAGCTAGTGAGCCACTGCTCTGGAGTCCATGCTCCACCACTACTGAGCCCATATGCAGCAACTACTGAAGCCCATGTGCCTAGAGTCTGTGCTTTTCAATAAGAGAAATCGTTGCAATGAGAAGCCAGTGCACTGCAGCTAGAGAAAGACCTCTTGCAGCAACAAAGACCCAGCCAGCCAATAAATAAATAAGTAAATAGATATTAAAAAAATAAATAAAAAGAAAGTGAAAAGACAAAAGACAAATCCAAATTTTTAAAATATAAACAGAGGTTCTTTTTTTTTCTTGCCTTCCTCAAAAGTTTAAACATAATGCTATCATATAACCCAGAGTCCTAGGTATATACCCAAGAAAATTACAAAAAAAAAGGTCCTCACAAAATCTTGCACATGAATGTCCACAGTAGCATTATTCATAATAGCCAAAAGATGGAAAACAATGTGAAAGTCCAGCAGATGAATGGATAAACATTGTGGCATGTCCATACAATAGAATATTATTTGGCAATATGATACGCTGTAAATGAACCTTGAAAACATTATACTGACTGAAAGAAGTCAGTCACAAAGGACAATACACAGTATGATTCCATTTGTATGAAATGTTCATAATATGGAAATCTATAGAGATAGAAAGAAATTAGTGATTACCTATGGCTGGATGCTTGGTGGGGAATGGGTAATGACTGCTAATGAGTACAAGATTTCTTTAGGGGGTAATAAGGATTGATTCTGGTGGGGGTTGTATAACTCTCAATTGTACACTTTCAATGGGTGAATTATATGGTATATTCATTATAACTCAAGAAGCTATTAATATTACAAAAAATAAAAGTCAAGGAAAACCATTTGATACCCCTTTGTTTTTTAATTGACTATTGATATTGCTCTCAATGTCTTTAACTCTGAGCAACTGTTCTCACAGAAAGGTTAATACTCTTAAGCAAGTTTATTTGCTCTGGATATATTTCTTTGGCTGCTACTATCAAACACGATTTAATGAACTTGTCATCATTAAATGACTTTCCTCACTTACGTAATGAATCACTCAGAAACTTTAGATGCAGCCTCCTTTTCATTTTTAAACATTTTCGGAAGAAATTAATTTGTAATGAGGTATTGTCTATCAAATTCCGAATGTCTTTTAAACAAGCAAAATCTCCAATGTTTTCTATAATCTAACCTCAGAAGTCACATTCGTTTCTGTAATATTCTATTGGTTGCGCAGGTCAACCCTATTCAGTGTGGGAGGGGACTGTACAAGGACAGGAGCACCAGGACTCAGAAATCACTGAGAGCCATCTTAGAGGCTACCCGCTGCAATGCCTTGTTAAGAGAAAGGAATCAACAAAAACTGTTGCTATAAAAATGATTCTAATACAAACATTAAGAAAAGTAGTTAGTACAAATCCACACATGGTTCATAGTCTCCATACATACCCACATTCTTGAAATAAAATCCAAGTATACTATTAAGGCAAATGAGAATACTAATGATTTTGTTATTATTCATTTAGTCACTCTTTCAACAATTATTGGTAGAGTGCCACTGATACACCAGGTAGTATTCTAACATCTAGGTTCTAGGCAGTAGTGAACAAATGGTCCTTATTCTCATGGGGCTTCCACTTTAGTGTAAAAGAAAGAGAAGAAAGATACACACACACATACAACTCGAAACTACTTCCAGGTAGAAACATTAAGAGGAAAAAGCAGAGCAAAGGGATAGAATTAGTTCAGGGGCTATTTCTGCTAGGTTGGCTAGGAAAAACATCTCAAAGAAGGTGAACTTTGAGAAGAAGCTTGAATGAGATCTTTTAATAAATGTATACTTTAAAACATATGAGCATGAGGTTTTTAAAATTATTCCATAACACATTGCTCAAAACTCAGTGGCTTAACACAACAATAACCATTTATTATCTCTCACAATTTCTATGGGTCAGGAATTCAGGTGTGGCTTTGCTAGGCAGTTCTCGCTTGGGTCTCTTAACAGGCTGTAGTCATATGAACACTTAACTGGGAATGGAGGCTCTCCTTCCCAGGAGGCTCCCTGCTGTGCCTGGCAGGCTGCTGCTTGCTGACTGTTGTTTGGAGGACTCAGTTCCTCTCCACAGGGGTCTCTCTACAAGGCTGCTCATACCACAGAGGCTGGGTCATCCTAGAGTGAATGTTTCAAGAGACAAGGCAGAAACTGTAATGCCTTTTATGACCTCGCATCTGAAGTCACAAACAGTTGCTTCTGTATTATTCTACAAATCACAGAGGTTAGCCCATATGCAGTGTGGGAAGGGACTATACAAGGGACATAAACAACAGGGAACAGGATCTTTAAGAATTATCTCGGAAGGGTAGTTACATCAATCCAAGCCATAATTTTCCTTCATGTGATTTCAAGCAGTTTACATAGGAAAAAAAAAAACTCCACTAACGAACAGTAAAATCTACTTTTAAAACATTGGTTCAATTTCCTTTCTAGTCCTTATTTACATGTATAACCTGTGTACATTAACACTCACAGAACACTCCACCCAACAATAGCAGAATATACATTCTTTTCAAAGTGCACTCAGAACATTCACTAGGGTGTATTTACTAAGGTAACCCATATTCCAGATCATAAAATAAGTCTCAATAAAGGTAGAAGGATTCAAGGCATATAAGGTTTTGAATATGGTGTCTTATTCATTCATGAACACCCATATACCTGGCCTTGGGGCTCTAGGTATATCTGACCACGGCGGAGGTAAGGTAGAAATCAGTAATAGAAACATCTCTGGAAAATCCCTCAATATATAGAAACTGAATAATATACATCTATATAACCCATTGGTCAAAGAAGAATTCCAAAGGAAAAACTAGATAATATTTATCTTTTCAGTTTATAAATTTCTGTTTATAAAAGTATAAAATCATAGTTTTGAAAATGTGAGTTCTGTCTGTGGGAAGATTTTTAAATAAAAATTCAATTTCTTTATAAATATACAGGCATTTGGGTCATTTGTTTATTCTCGAGTGAAACTTGTTCATTTGGGTTCCAATGAATGTTTCTATTTTATTATATGAGTAAAGTTTTCTTGCTATTTCCTAGTATCTTTTTAATACATGTGAAATCTGTAGTGATAGCATCTTGCTCATTTCTGATATTGGTAATTTGTCTCCTCTCTTTTGTCCTGAGCAGTCTGGCTAGAGACTTACTGATTTTTATTAAGCTTCTCATAGAACTACTTTTTATCTATTTATTGGCTGTGCCAATAAATATTTATTATTTATCTATTTATTTTTACCATTTATCAATATCTATTTATTTTATCTATTTATTTATGGGGCTTATGGGTTCTTATTTCTGGGACCAGGAATTGAATCCAGGCCCTTAGCAGTTAGACCACAGAGTCCTAACCACTGAACCACCAGGAAATTCCCATAGAACTACTTTTTAGTTTCACTGACTTTCTCTATTACTTGTTTTCTATTTCACTGATCTCTGCCCTTGATCTTTATTATTTCCTCTCTTCCAGTTGTTTCAGGATTTATTTGCTCTCCTTTTTCTAGTTTACTAAGGTGCAAGCTGAAGTCACTGTTTTGAGACATTTTTCTCTAATATTTAGTGCTATTAATTTTCCTAAAGTATGCATTCATGGCATTCCACAAATATTTTGCTTCCATCTTTAGTTTGTTAAAAATATTTTGTAATTTTCCTTTTGAGTTCATTTTTGATCCGTGAGTTATATAGAAGTGTTATTCAGCTTCCATATGTGGAGGGATTTTCCAGATATGTTTCTGATACTGATTTCTAGTTTAACTTCACTGTGGTCAGATATACCTTGTATGTACTGTAAACAAAGAGCAAAAGAGCATTTTTGCATTTTTGCTCACCAACAAATTCTACAGGGAATAACCTGCGGATGCTCACCAACAGTGTACTCAGCTTCACACAGAGGCAAGGATGATCTCAGGATGCTCTGTGCTTTGGACAAGCAGGCCCCTTAGATGTATATCTCAGGGAGATTTTTAATGAACTCAGATTCTTGCATCTTTCCACATATAGGAAAGCACTGAAATTATTAACCTGAGATATCTATTCTTTGTGACTAAAGAATAGCAAGGAGAGATAAGAAAGCCTTCCTCAGTGATCAATGCAAAGAAATAGAGGGAAATAATAGAATGGGAAAGACTAGAGATCTCTTCAAGAAAGTTAGAGATACTAAGGGAACATTTCATGCAGAGATGGGCTCAATAAAGGACAGAAATGGTATGGACCTAACAGAAGCAGAAGATATTAAGAAGAGGTGGCAAGAATACACAGAAGAACTATACAAAAAAGATCTTCATGACCCAGGTAACCACGATGGTGTGATCACTCACCTAGAGCCAGACATCCTGGAATGAGAAGTCAAGTGGGCCTTAGGTAGCACCACTACGAACAAAGCTAGTGGAGGTGATGGAATTCCAGCTGAGCTATTTCAAATCCTAAAAGATGATGTTGTGAAAGTGCTGCACTCAATATGCCAGCAAATTTGGGAAACTCAGCAGTGGCCACAGGACTGGAAAAGGTCAGTTTTCATTCCAATCCCAAAGAAAGGCAATGCCAAAGAGTGTTCAAACTACTGCACACTTGTACTCATCTCACACGCTAGCAAAGTAATGCTCAAAATGCTCCAAGCCAGGCTTCAACAGTATGTGAACTGTGAACTTCCAGATATTCAAGCTGGATTTAGAAAAGGCAGAGGAGCCAAAGATAAAATTGCCAACATCTGCTGGATCATTGAAAAAGCAAAAGAGAAAAATAAAAAAAAAAAGAAAGAAAAAGCAAAAGAGTTCCAGAAAAGCATCTGCTTCTGCTTTATTGACTACACCAAAGCCTTTGACTATGTGGATCACAACAAACTGTGGAAAATTCTGAAAGAAATGGGAATACCAGACCACCTTACCTGCCTCCTGAGAAATCTGTATGCGGGTCAAGAAGCAACAGTTAGAACTGGACATGGAACAACAGACTGGCTCCAGATCGGGAAAGGAGTATGTCAAGGCTGTATATTGTCAGCCTGCTTATTTAACTTATATGCAAAGTAGTAGTAATAGTGTTAGTTGCTCAGTCATGTCCAACTCTTTGCAACCCCATGGACTGTAGCCCGCCAATCTCCTCTGTCCATGGGATTCTCCAGGTAAGAATACTGGAGTGGATTACCATTCCCTTCTCCAGAGGATCTTCCCAACCCATGGACTGAACATAGGTCTCTTGCATTGCAGGCAAACTTTTTACCATTTGAGCTACAGGGAATACCTGATGTATATGCAGAGTACATCACTTGAATTCCAGGCTAGATGAAGCACAAGCTGGAATCAAGATTGCTGGGAGAAATATCAATAACCTCAGACATGCAGATTACACCACCCTTACGGCAGAAAGGGAGGAACTAAAGAGCCCCTTGACGAAAGCCTCTCCTCTTTCAGAGGAGAGTGAAAAAGTTGGCTTAAAACTCAACATTCAGAAAACTAAGATCATGGCATCCAGTCCCATCACTTCATGGCAAATAGATGGGGAGACAATGGAAACAATGAGAGACTTTATTTTATTGGGCTCCAAAATCACTGCAGATGGTGACTGCAGCCATGAAATTAAAAGACACTTGCTCCTTGGAAGAAAAGCTATGATCAACCTAGACAACATGTTAAAAAGCAGAGACATTGCTTTGCCAACAACGTCTAGTCAAAGCTATGATTTTTCCAGTAGTCATGTATGGATGAGAGATTTGGACCATAAAGAAGCCTGAGCACCGAAGGATTGATGTTTTTAAACTGTGGTTAAAGAGTTAAGTCTGTGGACTCTTGCAAGTCCCTTGGAGGGCAAGGAGATCCAGTCAGTCCATCCTAAAGGAAATCAGTCCTGAACACTCATTGGAAGGACTGATGCTGAAGCTGAATCTCCAGTACTTTGGCCACCTGATGCAAAGAAACGACTTAGAGCCTGATGCTGGGAAAGATTGAAGACAGGAGGAGAAAGGGATAACAGAGGATGAGATGGTTGGATGGCATCACCAACTCAGTGGACATGAGTTTGAGCAAACTCAGGGAGATAATGAAGGACAGGGAAGCCTGGCAGGCTGTAGTCCATGGGGTCAAAAAGAGTCACACACAACTTAGTGACTGAACAATGAGATTACAGACATGATTAGGTTTAAATCTGTCATGTTGATATTTATTGTCTATTTGTCCTATTTTGTTTTCTTTTTCCTCTTTTACTTTTAAAAAAAAATTCCATTTATTTCCCTTGTTGTGTTATTAGCTAGAGATTTGTTTTGTTGTTTTGCTGGTTTATAGGGTTCATAGTATATCTGATTATTTCCTCTAGGACTCTCCCCAAGATAAATGAAAGCACATGTCCACACAAAGACCTATACGTGAATGTTCATAGCAGCTTTATTTGTAGGAGCCAAAAACTGGAAATAGTCTAAATATCCATCAATACATGAGTGGATAAACAAATTTGGTATATCCATACAGTAGAATACTACTATCAGTAAAAAGGAATAAACTGTTGATAATCATGACAACAAGAATGAGGGACTTCTCTGGCAGTCCAGCAGTTAAGACTTTGCCTTCCCATGCAGCGGATGCTGGTTCCATACCTGGTCAGGGAGCTAAGATCCCACATAACTCATGGCCAAAAAACAAAAATATAAAACAGGAAGAATATTGTAATAAATTCAATAAAGACTTTAAAATGGTCCACATAAAAAAAATCTTAAAAAAAGAAAAAAACAAGAATGAGTCCCAAAATAATTATGTTGAAAGAAGGCAGACCAAGAAAGTATATACTACATAATTCTATTTATATCCATTCAAAAAATGCAGACTATTCTATAGTTAAGTAAGCTATATTTGTAGTTTTCTGGGGACTAATGGCAGATAGGGTAAGCAAAGAGGAATGGGTGGGAAGGATTACAAAAGGGCACACGGAAGCTTTGTGGGGCAAGGTTTAATTATCTTGCTTGTGGTTATGATTTCATGGGTGTATATAGATGTCAAATCCATCAAATTATATACTTTAAATATGTGAAGATCATTGTATGTCAATTGCACCTCACAAAGTTCTAAAAGGAAAATATTGGCAGGAATTTCCTGGCAGTCCAGTGGTTAGGATTCGGCACTTTCACTGCCATAGCTGGGATTTAATCCCTGGTCAGGAATCTGCAAGCCCTGTTTTTGTTATAATTATACTGAAATGAATACTTTTATTACTGATCATCCAAACAACAGATCTTGAAACCTTCCTGGGTTCACCTCTTTCACCACAAAATCAAGTGATCACTGAGTTTTGTCATTTCTACCTTCTCAGTATCTCTCATATTTGTCACCTCCTTTCCACTCTCATCTTTAATGTGTTAAGTTAGTATAATTGTGTTAGGCTTGCACAAAAATCACACAACATACGATCTGCTGTAAGGAGATGTGTTCCCTCTGGCCTTGCAAAGAGTGATGGGGATGAGACACTGTGTCGAAGCTCTGGGGACCAGTGTCACCAAGAATGACCCTCATTTCTCTTCTGAAAAAATTGAAATAACATCTCATTCTTTTATCTTAATGCTAAAGATACTAAAACTATAAATCTAAATGTAAATTAAAGCAATAAATCTAAAATGTGAAAAAACAAATTTTCTTGAACATTTACATGTTGTTACAAGCTGATTAATTAATTTAATAACTATGTTTTATATATCTGAATATTAATTACACATCTATATATATGTTTACATGGGTTCAACAACTCTTTCTCAGCCATATACAGCTCTCTTGGAAGGCTTTACCAAACTCTCCCTGTGGTTAAGACTCTAAGCTCTCTAGTGACTTAAGCTTGTACTACTTAACACATGTCTATAAGTGTTTATTAATAGCCTATTAATCCTTAGAGGACAAAGACAGATACTTAATACTGGCTGTTAAATTTTGCATAAATGAGTGTTTTCTCCTTTGTCCACATACTCACTGATGCTCTTCAAGGCAGTTAACTAGTTAGGGATGATTTTCTTTGTACAAGTATCTAGTTATATTGGCCTACATGTTTAGTGACTCTATGGATTTGCCTAGTACAGAAATAATCTCAGAATACCCTCAGGACTTCTTAAGGAAGGGAATTGTTTTATCAAATGTACACCACAATGTTCTTGTAAAAATATTACCCAATAGTTGCATGGTTTTTCATTCTTGATTTTTTCCAGAATTTTTGGGAGAGTAAGATCCAGTGCTAGGGATTTATCAATGTGGCCTCATAGTATTTATTATCTATAACCTAAGTAGCTTGTAGCACATGACAACTTGTACTGTGTCTTACTTAATTTTAAATGAACATAATACTCATAATCATAGAAGGTTGAACGCAGGTGTTTACTACTACTCGCAAAATGTCACATTCAAGTAATGAAAAAAAAAAATCATAAATCCACTAAGACAGCACAAATGGGAGAGGAGTACACAGGGGCGTAGCTTCTTATATAAACTTACCATCACTCTTTCTGTCCTTGAGCCCTCCCTGACCTTGGCTGATGAGTGCATGCTGTCATCGAGTTTGGAGCCTTTGCAGAGTTCCATGGCATAAATTGGCTTGCTTCCTATTGACTTTCCTTCACCGTAGGGTTGCGATTGGGCCCTTAAAATGATTTGGTTGTTTAAGTAGGCATCCACTATTCCATCAATTTTTCCAGCTTCCAAAAGAATTATAGTTTCTCATCTTTGCTTTATGGGTTTATACTTTTGTGTCTTTTTTTTTTTTTTAATATGGAATGCTTCACGAATTTGCACGTCATCCTTGCGCAGGGGCCATGCTAATCTTCACTGTATCGTTCCAATTTTAGTATATGTGCTGCCAAAGCGAGCACTGTGTCTGTTTCTTTTCTACCATTTTACTAGGTGTCAGGAGGAATGGTAATAAATATAGTTTCAGTCTGCTATACTTTAATGAAAGCCTTTTTTCCTTTGTTCGTAGTGTTTTTGTGTATGTCTCCCCAGCTGATAGTGAACTCTAAGGAAATCACTGTTGAAGTGTTTTTATATATTGTAGTATAGTACCTTCCAAATAGGAGTTATACTGATGTTTGTGGTTATTACTGATAACCTTGAATAGCAAGCGCAAGTATCCTTGGGAGGATACAAAAGACTTTCCAAGGACATTGGCAGTTTCCAGGTCCTCAACTTCCATCCGTACCCTCTCCTAAAATGCATCTGAGGAATGTCTGCTGCCCAGGTGTCATCCTGGCTTTCCTTTCTCTTTTCCTGTTTCATACTACCTTCCTTTCTCTCTCTCACACACACACACCACCACCACCACCACACCTTTTTAAGGCATAGTTTTACCAAGATGTAAAAACCTGAAGGACAGCATACAAAAATACAATTTGAAATATTCCTTTGGGCCAACTTCTTTCAATTTGTTGTCATTGTTTAGTCACTAAGCCATGTCTGACTCTGTGACCCTACAGACCGACACCATGCGACCCCTCTCAATTAAGGCACCATAATCCAAGGTCTGAATATGTATTTGGCCTATTATCAATTTAGATATACTGTAAAGGGGAAGGGAGGATGTAATGACAATTTTTAATTAAAGACGTTGTCTCTTCCATTTGTTGCCAAAGAACTTTGCTGCTTGAAGAGTACTGTGAAATTAAGGAAAGCTAGGCTGAGAAATGTTGAAGGTGATGAAACCTAATTTCTTCCTACTAATGGCAGGTCTTCATGTCTTAACTACCTTAGAACACTATTATTCAAAATGCATAAAAAACCTACAAAGACAGCACCCAGATCATGGATTCTAAACATCATTCTCCAATTAAAAATCAGGCTAGGTCCCTTTGAGAAGTGGTTGGTTCAAAGACAGGGCAAGGAGATCACAAGATGGAACCCAGAACATCTTGATTTCAAAAAGTAAGGGAGTACTTACTACTTACTTACAAAAAGATGAGGATTAAAAAAAAAAACAACAACAAAGGAGCCAACCTGAAGGAATGCTCCTAATAGTCAAAGGTGGAATGAATGATTTGAGCCAAAAAACAGTGCTATTATTGAATTTTAACCCACAGAAGAAACATTCACGAGTCCACAGGACCATCGATTAAATGAATGGGAGAGAAGAAACAGCTCTTCCTTATAGTATAATTCCAATTAGTGTAGAAGTAAAGATGAAAATGGAAAATTACTATTTGTCAAACATCACAGTAATAACTATTGTTATCTATACTAAAAGTAGTGGGTGACTGTGAGGACAATTTGCAGTCTCAAAGTATCTCCTCCAAGATATCAATTAAAAAGGGAAAGAGAGTCTTTGTAATGGCGAAATCTGATGAAACCACCTTAACCTAGTGATCAAGGTCAACACCACCAATAGTAAATGACTTTATCAACCTTGGGAATTTTTCACTTCTGTGATATTATTTCAAAAAGCATAACATCAGTTCAGCCATGAGAAAACATTTGACAAATCCAAATTGAGGGACATTAGACAAAATAACTGATCAATGCTCTTCAAAAGTGACAAGGCCATGAAAGATAAGGAATGACAAAGGAACTTAGAGACAGCAGTAGATTTAGAAGTAACTAAATGCATTTTCTGGGTAATATAATGGAGCAGAAATAGTACACAACTGGGAAAACTGGTGAAATGTGAGTAAAGTTTTTGGTTTAACTAACAGTATTTTATCAAATATTAATTTCTTGGTTCTGATCATTGTACTGTGGTTATGTAAGATGCTAACATTAGGGGAAGCTAGGTGAGGAATACATGGAAATTGTAATTTTACAGATTTTCTGTAAACCTATGGTTAGTTCAAATTACTAAGTTAAAAAAATAAATAAAACCATGACTACGAAGTACACCTTCTCTGTACTTTTTTCCATTTCCAGTGCTAACTTGTGGCCTAATGCCAAGACAAATTTACTACATTGTACAGTCATACTAACAAACGTTTGAGGAGTAAAACCCTATGATCTGATTATGACTCCTTTTGATATGGTTCTGAGAAATAATACATTTATTACGTTTGCCAAGGATTCAACTTCCAGAGCTCTGCCTTTAGGCAGGATAGAGTAAATTCTTTGCAAGTTACTCTCCACTGTGCCACTGAGTCTGCTTTTTTGAGTAAACTGTGTGACTAGAGTAAGGATCCTGACCTCTGTACTTTTCCAAGTATGCCTTTAAATAGTTGTAATAGTAAAAATAATTAGAATTTAAATGTTCTTACTATCTAAATGGATAAGAAATGGCATTAAGAAAAATAGCAGAGACATTAAAGAAGCTTAAGCTCATCAGCACAAACTGAGTTTTATTTAACTGCAAGTGATATAACCTACGTACATACACGTTTCTCTTCCAAGTTTTTTCACTGCTAAAATTGCCCTTACAGAGATTACAAAGATTGTAAACTGCATTTCATTAGTAGTTCATCAAATCTGCCTGTCAACTGACACATTCTCTATAGAGCCTTAAAATGATGTTTTGAGAGTATTTATAATCACTGAAAGCAGATGATTCTGTAAAACAGGTAATTACAGATCTTTCAACTGACAACATACATATATTTAAACTTTTAAATAGAAGTTCATTTCCTTCAAAAGTAATTATCTACTGCTTTTTCATAAAAATATAAAAAGACAACATCTATAGTTTTAAAAACCTATATTTAACCTAAATCAAGATTTTTCTACAAACGATACCTCTTTCCAAAAAGTCTAAAACACATCACAAAATAATGTGATGTTAAATCAAATAATATCATCATGACAGAGTATTTTACTTTTAAGAAATACTTGGCAGTATTTCTTTTTAGACTTTCATGCTCGATTTCAACTGTGTATATGCTATGTCAACACACTAGATTAATCCAAGTCACTCATATTTATGCAGTAGACTCATATATGATGAGTTACTGTATAAGCAGTCATACCACAATTGCAAAATGGTAAAAGGCAATCATTATGAAAACTATATAAAAAAATTTAGTAAAAGGAAGCCAACATTACTCTAATTTTCTGTAAAAATTACACCTCTTCCTCCTACCCCTTTGAATGGTATCTTTTATAGTATATTGACACACAAAAGTATTTATATCCCTTTTACTTAAGTTAGCTTTTTAAATGACTGTTTTCTTTTCTGACACATTGAATTTATCCAAAGGCACCAAGACTAGACTCCTATGTAGTTTCAGAATTTTTGTTCTTTTTTAAGTTCCTCTAGAATAATTTTCCTCAGAAAAGGGTAACTCTAAGAACCAGAAGAAAATGAATGATAAAACACAGTAACCTGAAACTTGTACCATCCAAAAGGTATAAATTTATTAATAGGTTTCTTGAACTTTTCATTTAGGACAAGAAGTCAGAACAACTTTCTGAACATAAACACAAAAATAGAGCACATTTAGTAACAGTAGGAAAACTCCTAAGCTTCTAATGTATTAAATCTTACATAATAACATACAGACAAAACCATTAGAAATTCACTGCCAGATATTCTGATGCATTATCTGGAAAAATGTCTGATACACAGCACTAACATGGAACAGAGTATGGCATTATTTCATAGGGAGAAAAGATAGGTTTCATCACAAAAACAGATTTACTAGATTTCAGCTTTGATTAATTTTAGAGATATATTTTAAAGATAAAAAAGAAAAACAAGGTTCACCCCTAAAATAAAAAAAGTCTTTATATATATATATATATATATGTATATAAAATCCATTATTAATACTTTTTATGCTCTTACAATGTAAAACATTTAGAAACTCCTGAACTCTAGAAATGTTGGCCAGTTAACCTATTTGGCCATAACACATTCTGAATTCCCTTCTGAGAATCACATTAATGTTTTCAGTCCATTAGTCCAATATGGATGGAGCAATTCTATTTCTTTTTCTTCTTCTTTGGTGGTTCATCATCAGAACTACTATCTGTGCTGGTGCTGCTACTACTGGAAGAGCTGGAATCTGAGTCTGAATCAGAGGATGAGGAGGAGCTTGTGGAGGAAGCAGAAGATGATGAACTGGAGGAGCTTTCATCAGAGTCACTGTCCTCTGAGGAAGATGAGGTAGATGTCTCTTCACTCTCTGATGAAGAATCACTGGCTGAACTGTCGCTGCTATTGCTACTGGAACTGGTTACACTCTTAGACCTATTAGACAATTATATGCATGAGAAGACGACATTTAATAGAATGTTTAAAAGCAATTTCACTTGAGTGTTATGCATATATATATGTATACTGAAGTTTTGCCAGTATGGTATCTCTAAGATTTGATGTTTTATGAATTGCCTAACTGTTAGTAACCCTAATGTGCCCATCCTTTCACTCCAACCACAAGGTCTTTAAATCTCTTGGGTGCAATTTGAGAAAAGTGAACATAATATATTATGCTTCAGAGTGAATGTTCAAATACAGTTGCAGTTTCACAACTGGGTTTATTTAAACCTCATGTACAGTGGTAAATGTTTCATAACCTTAACTACTTTAGACGAGATACAGCTGGTCAATAATTTCTCACCAATAATTTCTAATAATACTTCCTAATCTAAGACAAGAGAAATTACTTACAATTCCCAGGTGTAAGGACCCTGGAAAGTTGGAGAAAAAGGAGAAACAAAGGAAGAAACTCCAGACAAGTAAAAAGAGGACGGTATCAGGAAACAGGATGATGTTTAATCATAAATCGCAAACAAGAGACTTCAGATCCAAATCTTGTAACTATTATTTTAAAATCAACCACCCTATCCCTCCAACTATTATTATATATTACCTCTATAATATTAAAGCCACACATACCTTTTCTTCTTGGTCTTTCTTTCTACATTAGCTTCTCCAATGCTGATAAGCAACAGGGAAAGGGGGGAGGAGCTCTTGTTAATAGAGTGATTATAAACAGTTCAGACAAACACTTCTGATATCCCCAAAACTGTCTTACACCGAAGAAACACTTTGTCTTTTGTAACATGTACTGAGAGTCCAGTGTTTCTTATTATAACCAAGAGAAAAGTTTCCTACTGCAAGTGTATATGGTACATGCATGAGCTACTCAGGTGGCTCAGTGGTAAAGAATCTGCATGCCAATGCAGGAGACACAGAGATGGGGTTCTATCCCTGGGTTGGGAAGATCCCCTAGAGGAAGAAATAGCAACCCACTCCAGTATTCTTGCTTGAAAAATCCCATGGACAGAGCAGCCTGGTGGGCTACTGGCCATAAGGTCACAAAGAATAGGACACAACTGAGCACGCATGTGTGTGGTACATGCAGTTAAATTAACTAGCTCTTAAGACCGATGCTATCAACTGTATTTTAAAAGTCAGTTAAGTTAATAGTTAAGATGAGCAACCACACTAATTTGCTTCTTTTTTAATTTTGAACTTAGGGTGACACAGCTAAATCAACTACTTAGTGAACAACAGACCAAAGCAAATAATAGCAGAACAATTGTAATTCATAATTTGGTTTTCTAGAATGGTATTATAAGTGGTCATTTTATATAAAAAGAAAAGCAACCATTAATTAAAAAAAAATTTCTTAAATGATTCATTTTGTGTACACTTAAAACTAACACAACATTGTAAATCAGCAATTGTTGTTCTTTGTCACTAAGTCCTGTCTGACTCTTTGCGACCCCATGGACTATAGCCCACCAGGCTCCTCTGTCCATGGGATTTCCCAGGCAAGAATACTGGAGTGGATTGCCATTTCCTTCTCCAGGGGATCTTCCCAACCCAGGGATCGAACTCAAGTCTCCTGCATTGTCAGGCAGATTCTTTACCACTGTGAGCTACTAGGGAAGCCCAAATCAACTATACTCCAATAAAAATTAAAAAGCTCCATTTCTTGAGACTTCCCTGGCGGTCTAGTAGTTAAAGCTCTGTGCTTCCACTGTAGGGGGTGTGGGTTCTATTCTTTGCCGGGGAACTAAGATCCCACACGCCACTAGGCACAGGCAAAAAAATTTTAAAAACAAAAAAACAAAAAACCTCCCAAACCATTTATTTTTCTGCATGTCCTCCAAATGTTCAGTTTTAAAACCAGAGACTTAATACTTTAAGATTATGCTCCCTTACATTATTTATAAAGAAAAAAGTCTGGTGATTTCTGAGTGATTTTAAATATACAAATGGCTTGCTGCTATATAGCTGCCAAACAACATGCCTACTAAATCAGGCTTTCAAATTACAGAATTACTTCTATTACTCTACACTGTCCTATATATTTAACATTTTTATATTTTGAACTTCTCTGCACATCCTAGATAATGCTTCTATCTTTATTTCCCAGATCTTTGAATATAAATATGTATTTACGTAAAGTTGTTTTACACGATGGAATTACTTACTAAAGAATTGTCATTTTTGCAAATAAAATAAATGGTAGAAGTACGTTTGTTAAGTCATACCACAAGAATTCAAGATCACTAAAATTCACACACTTCCATAATTTTATCACTGAACCAAAATAATTAACAGTCTACTAACAGAGCCAAAACTAAAATTAATGTAGTTGATGTATTTTTTAAGACCAAGATACTTGTGTAATACAACTAGAAAAACAAAAGTAGATGTTGAAATGAAATTATTCATAACTCTTACCATTTTTTGCTTACATTCCTAACAAATGAATTTTAAAAAATTATGTTTTCTCCTCATCTTTTTTCTATCCTAAGTTTCAATATTTGCAGAGGGTATAAACTCTGGCATATTATATATAAAATACTGACATTTTAAAAAGAAAATTGTTGTGTAATTTTGGTAATTGTAAACACCACAAAATTTGATACCTATAATAATTAATTTTAAAAAATATGAACAAGCTTATCTTTAAACAATTGGTACTTCTACATTATCCCTTTTCGTCTTTGAACCTGTGTTTTTATTTTCCTTTCCCCACAGAATGTATCCTAATATATTTTTATGTCTGAAAATTTTAGTGATCACTTATATTTGTCTACAATAAAAACACAGACATAACATAACTTGAAATTGTATCTTTTAATTACATGTGATCATAAAGTTTTAAAAGTGCTTAAAAATTCTGAGTTGAATTACCATCATCACTACTACTATGCAAATTGATTAAAACAATGTAAAATATATTATAAATTTTAGTAACTATTATGGAATGGCTACCCACTCCAGTATTCTTGCTTGGAGAATTACATGGACAGAGGAGCCTGGCGGGATACAGTTGATGGGATCACAAAGAGCTGGACACAACTGAGCAACTAACACACACACATACATAAAATATTCTACTGGAACTATATCTTTTAAAGACATCACTTTTTTTTCCTAGTTTTTGTATCCATGGACCTTACTGCTTGACTATGACAGAATTCAGTATCAAGTTAATTCCTATATTTAATTTTTACAGATTTAACCCTGAGAAAGCTTGTTAACCTGAACAGGTAGATGGTGTAGCAATGTCACTTAGTTCTTTGAATTCTTCCCATGCTAAATAAATTCCACAAGTCACACAAAGATGTATCATTAAAATACACTTTTTGAAATAAGTTTTTAAAAATAATTTTATTTATTTTGGTTGTGCTGGGTCTTGTAAAGAGCTTAGCATGGTGCCTTGCACCAGTAACACTCATTAAACATTAGCTAGTATTTATAATCTAAATCTGGATAACCATCATAAGATATTTAGTCCCTTAATAAATTTTATAAATAAAAATAAATATTCCTTTGGACACCATATGTAACCTTACCTTTGTTGTAATAATAATCTGTTTTCCTTTTCTTTTAAAGCTTTCTTTAGTTCTGCTGTTCTTGAAGGCCTATGTAGGTACTTTCTTTTTCCTGTGCATTCATAAGTCCAATGTCCAAATTCCAAGCATTTCTGACATCTTACATGTTGCTTATTTGCTTCACTACAGGATAAAAAATAAGAATATAGGCCTTAAATTTTTGACTTGACATTTTCTGCTGTAAGAAACATAAACAATATAAGCATAAAATGATGTTTATGTTTTAGCTACAATTCAAACATAAACATCATTTTACACTTTAAATTATTTGTTAGATTTAATTGCTAGGCAATATAGTTAAGTGGTTAAGAGCTTGGACCTTAGAGTTAGACAGAACTGAGTTCAAATCTTGTTTCCTCAATTCCATTCCAGTAACGGCAGACTAGATAATTCAGATCAACTCTTCAGCTTAGAATTAGAAAAGACAGCCAAAACATTTTTAACAATCTGCTCAAGGATCAGAGAACTAACAAAGAGGTTAAAAATCACCAAGCCAAGATATGGAAGAGGAGGGAAACCCAGAGTGGTCAGCTCAACTCTTGTCCTGGGGCCTTTTCCCAATTCAGGAGAGTAAGCAAGCATCACTTATAACAAGCAAGGGAGACAAATTATGCATTCAGAGTTAGGACTCTGAAGAGCTTTACTCTAAGAATAAAGCAATAGTGTATGAAGTGCTGCCCAACTTCTAGTCACCTAGGAGATTAAGAAAAATCTCAATCCCTGAAATTGAATTAAGATTGACACATGGAGAAAAACAGATAAAAGAATTGGAAAGGAAGAAATAAAACTGTCATTCCTTACTGATGATGTATCATGTGCATTGCAAATCCAAAAGACTCTACAGATAAATTTTTGTTTTATTCTTTGGCCATGCTATGTGGAATGTGGGATCTTAGTTCCCCAACCTAGGATTGAAACCTGTGCCCCCTGCATTGGGAGTGTGGAGTCCTAACCACTGACTACCATGGACGTCCACAAATTTTTTTTTAATAATTAGAATTCATAAGTGAGTTTCAGTTCAGTTTAGTCACTCAGCCATGTCCAACTCTTTGCAACCCCATGGACTGCAGCATGCCAGGCTTCCCTGTCCATCACTAACTCCCAGAGCCTATTCAAACTCATGTCCATCACCTCGGTGATGCCATCCAACCATCTCATCCTCTGTCATCCCCCCTCCTCCCGCCTTCAATCTTTCCCAGCATCAGGGTCTTTTCCAATGAGTCAGCTTTTCCGATCAGGTGGCCAAAGTATTGGAGTTTCGGCTTCAGCATCAGTCCTTCCAATGAACACCCAGGAAAGACTTCCTTTAGGATGGACTGGTTGGATCTCCTTGCAGTCCAAGGGACTCTCAAGAGTCTTCTCCAACACCACAGTTCAAAAGCATCAGTTCTTCGGCGCTAGCTTTCTTTATAGTCCAACTCTCACATCCATACATGGCTACTGGAAAAACCATAGCTTTGACTACATGGACCTAGGTTGGCAAAGTAATGTCTCTGCTTTTTAATATGCTGTCTAGGTTGGTCATAGCTTTTCTTACAAGGAGTAAGCATCTTTTAATTTCATGGCTGTAGTCACCATCTGCAGTGATTTTGGAGCCCCCAAAACTAAAGTCTCTCACTGTTTCCGTTGTTTCCCCATCTATTTGCCATGAAGTGATGGGACTGGATGCCATGATCTTTGTTTTCTGAATGTTGAGTTTTAAGCCAACTTTTTCATAAGTGAGTTTAGAAAGGTTTTATATTGGGATCAGCAAACTTCTCTTTGAAGAAATGACTGTTTAGGTCTTCCTCCCACTTTTTGATTGGGTTGTTTGTTTTTCTGGTATTGAGCTACATGAACTGTATATTTTGGAGATTAATCTTTTGTCAGTTGTTTCATTGGCAATTATTACCTGCCATTCTAAGGGCTGTCTTTTCATCTTGTTTATAGCTTTCTTTGCTGTGCAAAAGCTTTTAAGTTTAATTAGGTCCCACTTGTTTATTTTTGTTTTTATTTCCATTACTTTAGGAGGTGAGTCAAAGAGGATATTGCTGTGATTTATATCAGAGTGTTCTGCCTATGCTTTCCTCTAGGAGTGTTATAGTTTCTGGCCTTTAATCCGTTTTGAGTTTATTTTTGTGTATGGTATTAGGAAATGTTGTAATTTCATTCTTTTACATGTAGCTGTCCAGTTTTCCCAGGACCACTTATTGAAGAGACTGTTTTTTCTCCATTGTATATTCTTGCCTCCTTTGTCAAAGATAAGGTGTCCATAGATGTGTGGGTTTATCTCTGGGCTTTCTATCTTGTTCCACTGATCTATAGTTCAGTTTTTGTGCCAGTACTGTCTTTATTACTGTAGCTTGGGATATTCTTTTTATAACTGTTTATTAAGGACATATTTATGTTGTCTGAACTTTTTTGTAGATCGTGTTATAGGTCACAATAAAATTTTTTTAAAGTCTTGGCTCTTTCACTACATAGTTTTAGGCTCTTTAGAAAGCTGATTTTTGAACTTCAGTTTCTTATTCTAAAAAATGGGACAATATCTACTTCACTAGATTATTGTGAGAATTAGACAAGACCATAACCATGGTTTATACTTACTGTGTGTCAGGAATTTAGCTAAATACTGCTTATGCATAAATACATCTAATCCCCATGACAACCCAATGAGTTTGAGAACAATAGCCTCATTCTACAAACTGGGATGTTTGTATAGCAAGCAACAAGGAATCTGGCATAAAGTAATATAAAAATGGGAGCTGTGACTATCAGTCTACACATTAGGCTAATCAACTATGTGGACTAATGATACTTGGCAATTCCTCAAACATGGGTGCATGATGAGATGCTGGACTTTTAATTTCGACATAGCGCAGTCACCTTTTTATCCCTGGAGAACACATAATTGGTGTTCAGTAAATGTTTGTAAAATTAATGACTGTTAAAGTAGGCAAGGGTTTAAGAGAACATATATTGTTTATAGTATGTTTTTCACTAATTAATTCCCACATTGTGGGCCAGCTTCTGTAAAATTTTGACAATAATTTATTTTGGACTTCCCTGGTGGTCCAGTGGTTAAGAATCTGCCTGCCAATGCAGGGGACACACAGTTTGATTCCTGTTCAGGGAAGATCCACATGTCTTGGGACAACTAAGCCCTGGAGCCGCAACTACTGAGCCCATACACCACAACTACTGAAGTCCAAGTGCCGTAGAGCCCGTGCTCTGCAACAAGAGAAGCCACCACAATAAGAAGCCCATGTACAACTGGAGAGCAGTCCCCGCTCAGTGCAGCTAGAGAAAGTCCACATGCGGCAATGAGGACCCAGTGAAGCCAAAAATAAATTAATTAATTAATTTTAAAAAACTTATTTTTAGCACCTGTCCAAAATAAGCCAATCCTAATGTGAAAAATTAATGTTTCAAGTAAGGAACTAAGACCCAGCAGTAGTATTAAAAGATAATAAAGAAGAGTCAGCTTTTTGCCTAGTAATAGTTCATAAATTTCCGTGAACAACTGCCAGTACCATGACTATAACTTCAGAGTTTATCTCAACATGTAATAGTACAGCAAATTGTTAAGGCTTTCTATAATAAAAGACTTTACGGACTTAATATTAAGTTGCCCACTTTTCAGGTGAAAAGAATCACTAACATTTAATATATACAGGTGGTGCCAGTGGTAATGTATCCACCTGCCAATGCAGGAGACATAAGACACACAGGTTTGATCCTTGGGTTGGAAAGATCCCCTGGAGGAGGGTGTGGAAACCCACTCCAGTATTCTTGCCTGGAGAATCCCATGGACAGAGGAGCCTGACAGCCTTCAATCCATATGGTGGCAAAGAGTTGGATATGACTGAAGCGACTTAGCACACACATTGTAATGTAGGGCTTCCCAGGTGGCTCAGTGGTAAAGAATCCACCTGCCAAGCAAGAGACACGGGTTCAACTCCTGTGTTGTGAAGACCCCCTGGAGAAGGAAATGGTAACCCACTCCAGTATTTCTTGCCTGGGAAATCCTATGGACAGAGGAGCTTTGTGGGCTACAGTCTGCTGCTACTGCTAAGTCACTTCAGTCATGTCCGACTCAGTGTGACCCCACAGACAGCAGCCCACCAGGCTCCGCCATCCCTGGGATTCTCCAGGCAAGAACACTGGAGTGGGCTGCCATTTCCTTCTCCAATGCATGAAAGGGAAAAGTGAAAGTGAAGTCTCTCAGTCATGTCCGACTCTTCGTGACCCCATGGATTGCAGCCTACCAGGCTCCTCCATCCATGGGATTTTCCAGGCAAGAGTACTGGAGTGGGGTGCCATTGCCTTCTCCAGGGCTACAGTCTATGGGGTCACAAAAGAGTCGGACATGACTTAGCGACTAAATAACAACTATTGTAATATGCATCCCAGAAATGATAAAATCAAAAACATTAAAGGATAATTAGTAAAAAATGTAAAATCATGACTCTAATACAAATATATAATGAACACATGTCAAAGGTTTTATTTAATCATTAATTAATAAGGGAACCAGTAAGATGTTCGAACTGGTTTAGAACAGTATCCAAACAACACACATATATGGCCAATCAGGAATGCAGGAAACAAATTTACTAATAGTTAAAAACTGGTCAACAGTCACAGGGCAAGAATCAGTTGTACTGCTTTGCATGGGTAAGAATCTTCTCTTTGATTTTTCTACAATTTAGAGTTTTAAAATAGGTCAAAGACAATGAGGCACAGGCCCTGATAGGGACACATAGCCAGAATAGGGAATTAGACAACTGAGCCAGTAATCTTTTTTTTTTTTTTTAAATCCATTTCAAAGTCTTTCACAATATTTCATAATAATGAAATTATGGGGGAGGATGGAAGCCTTTCAGAATCAAGGAAATAAAGTCTTCTTCTCCAACTTACAGTTTGTTTTCCCAATATTGTACGAAATTTATAGCCTGGGATCTCAGTTATTAAAAATATTATCGGCCAGCACTGTGGAGTTTGTTTTTTGTTGTTATAAACAGAACTTTCACTAATATCTGAAGCCCACCTATGATGTTCTAAACGTTAACTAGAGACTTCTCTGATGGTTCAGTGGTTAAAACTCCAAGCTTCCATGACAGAGGGCACAGATTCGATCTCTGGTCAGGGAGTTAATATCCCCCATGCCATGAGGCACAGCCAAAAATAAGTAAATAGATAAGCATTTACTAACTAATCATTCTTAAAAATACTTATATCTTCTATATGCTATATAGAATGCTATCTTCTATTCTATATAGAATGCTGAGACAGATCTACAGTTTCAAAATAAACAAGACCAGCAAGCATTTCTTTTCAAATGAATACCCTATTTAATAACATTTCTTTTCTATAGCCTAAGCTAAGGTTTAAGGAAGTGTTTTTAACAGTACAGCCTTTTTATGTGAAACAACCTTCTTTGATACCTGAAATATTAAGACATGTCTGCCAGACTGGCAAAACTTTAAGCCTATGGTTGGCAAAGGTGGAGAATAGGCACTCTGAATATAGTAAAATATACATTTTTAAATGCTGGTGAGTATGTAAGTTGCAGAAACTTTCTGAAGGGCTATGTGGTAATATGCAACAAAAATCTTAAAAATGTACATATCAAATAAACAAAAAATATAATATCAATAATGATTATCTAGAGGGTCCCTAAGAGTTCCAGTTACTACTAAACTAATAAATGAGTTTAAGAAAGTCATAGGATATAAGGTCAGCATACAAAAGTCAATATACTAGCAATGAACAACTGGAAATTGAAGTAAAAAAATACTACTACAATACTTAATTTTAAATTTGTTACATTTCTTCTTGTTAGACTCAACATAGAGTTCATCTGTCAAGACCCTTCTGGATTGGGATCTCGTTATCCATTGTATTAAGTCACCCCTCTTAGCTTTGTGTTAACTGCAGGTTTGATAAACACGCACATGTGTCCTCATCCAAGTCATTTATAAAAATTGTTGACAAGATCAAACTGAGTACCACACTGAGGCCACCATGGGATACCTCTGTATATTTACTTAAACCCATTAAACAACACTCTTAGTTCATGATGTTCAACTGATGCACTTAATAGTTCTGTTTTGTTCACAAGGATACTGTGAGAGACTTTCCAAGATGCCTTATTGAAATCCAAATACCTAAAAAAAGGCAATAAGGGTATCAATTTGTAATGATTTGATACCTGATGAACTTGGCTTTTATTTCTGAACAGATTTAATATATCCAGTCAGAATTTTGCCCGGAATGGATATCAAGTTCACAAGTCTAGTTTGTGGAATCTATCCTTCTCACTTTGAAAATCAAAACATTTTCCTACTTCTAGTCCTTTAGCGTCACTCCTGTTGGCCAGAGGTCCTCAGATTACCAGCAGCACTACAGCCATTTCACTTGGAAATTTTCTGTTATGTTGGGGACCAAATCACCTGGGTCAAGTGCCTTAAACACATTCAGAGTGGCTTAGGGCTCTAATACCCACTCCTCAAGTATCCTGGGCATCAGTTCTACTCTTGTCATTCTGCATATAATTGTGTTTGAGTTAAATCTGATTCAGAGTTAAGTCCCTGAAAGATCTGCTGAATGGGAAGTTCAAATTTCTCCCCTTTCCTCCTTTGGTCCAAAGACTTTTAAAAACAACCTCAATAGTTACTTTCTCACTTCTCATAACTTGTAGCTTAAAAATTGTTCTGAGGGAAGAGCTATCTGCTCTTTATAAACAAATTTTTTTGATGAATATAAAATAAAAAGCAAAGCCTCCTCTTTTACCTTCTCTCCCAAAATATTCCCTAAATTTTCCTGCACTCTCCTTGCCGCTAATGGCCCTCGGTCTCCAACTCCTTGGGAGTTGTCCTGACAGCCTTTAAACCATGACAGGTTTTGTTACACACCATGTTTTCTTCCCAGTAAGACCAGAAGCTCCTAAAGCTTTGTTTTTTACTTCTGTGTAGCTCATGTATGGAATCCAAGCATACTGAAGAAATGGAACATTTGTTTAACTCTGTGATACTCTAAAACTTATGCTAAAAGCACTAAAAGTCTTACTTTCAAAAGTGGACACTGATTTAGTCAATCTAGCCATCATCACCTCCTCTGACCTATCCATCCATTGTTTATAAAGACCCATTCAATTATGCTGGGAAGAGAAAGGGAAAGTGAAAGTCTCTCAGTTGTGTCACACTCTTTGGGACCCTATGGACTATACAGTCCATGGAATTCTCCGGGCCAGAATACTGGAGTGGGTAGCCTTTCCCTTCTCCAGGGGATCTTCCCAACTCAGGAATCAAACCGGGGTCTCCTTCATTGCAGGCAGATTCTTTACCAGCTGAGCCACAAGGGAAGAGAATGAGATCCAAATTAATCAGAACTTCATATTCCCATAGGCATGGTTTAGGGTAGGGCATGTAATCCAATCTAGACAATGAGATGCTATCAACCTGAAGCTGAGATGATATAAAGGACCCTAGATATTGCAGCCATTTTAGGACCAAAGGAGTGATCTATCCAAGTATGGAACCAACATCCAAAAGAGCAAACCTGAGAGACATTAGACCCTGGTAACACCATTTAATGGATATCTATTTAAGTAGAACTGTTACTCCATTCTTGATCTCAGAACCATCTTGGAAAAGCCTTCTTCCTCCACCAAGCATACTACTACTTCACTCTGATTCCCTAAGTTTTTATCTTTATGATCAAGGAACTCTTTTCATCCAACATGAGAGGCAGAGTCTGATTAAAGAGAGAAGAAAAGGATCAGGATTCTTAGAATCAGTTCAGTTCAGTTCAGCCGCTCAGTCGTGTCCGACTCTTTGCGACCCCATGAATCACAGCACGGCAGGCCTCCCTGTCCATCACCAACTCCCGGAGTCTACCCAAACCCATGCCCATCGAGTCGGCGATGCTATCCAGCCATCTCATCCTCTGTCGTCCCCTTCTCCTACTGCCCCCAATCCTTCCCAGCATTAGGGTCTTTTCCAATGAGTCAACTCTTCGCATCAGGTGGCCAAAGTATTGGAGTTTCAGCTTCACCATCAGTCCTTCCGATGAACACCCAGAACTGATCTCCTTTAGGATGGACTGGTTGGATCTCCTTGCAGTCCAAGGGACTCTCAAGAGTCTTCTCCAACAACACAGTTCAAAAGCATCAATTCTTTGGCGCTCAGCTTTCTTCACCGTCCAACTCTCACATCCATACATGACTACTGGAAAAACCATAGCCTTGACTAGATGGACCTTTGTTGGCAAAGTAATGTCTCTGCTTTTAAATATGCTATCTAGGTTGGTCATAACTTTCCTTCCAAGGAGTAAGCGTCTTTTAATTTTATGGCTGTAATCACCATCTGCAGTGATTTTGGAGCCCCCCAAAATAAAACTATAAATACAAAAAGGAATATAAATATACACACTGGAGCAGACTGAGTGATGTATTATAAAAAGGCAAACAGTGATGGCATGAAAGGCTGAGAGTGAATAAGTGGTGAATGTTGTTTGGGTGTGCAGATTGGTAGAAGAAAAAAAGAAAGGCTGTACAATAAAGGGCATATGACACGAACTCCTGCATTATCTATTCACAGCAAACCTCTTGTTCCCTTCTCTCGCTCATTAGCCGCCACAATGGATATCTTTCAGTTCTTAGAATCTAAGTTCTCTCCTGTCTCAAATTAATTATGCTGTTCTGGATGCTCTTTCCCCCAATCCTCTCACGACTGCCTCCCTTCTCACACTTCCCATCTCTGTTCAATTCCCACCTCTTCAGAGATGCCTTTCCAGTCCAACCAACCTAACCAGGACCGTTCTCTTTTCCCACCATCTCATTTCCTTCAAAGCTCTTACTATCAACTGCATTTGCTTAAAATGTTTAGTTTATCAACTCTTTCCACCAACAGAATGTAAGCTTCCTGAAAGCAGATATTTTGTCTTGAACACTTTCTTACACCCAAATAGAGCGATAGGTAATGCATACATTAATATTTGTTAGAGAATGAATGGCAGAATGTGAGAAGATAGCTTGGGAGAAAAGTCAGGCTGTTCCTAGGTAAGGCGATTACAATGGGGCAGAAAAAACCAGCTGGCCTGGAGGTTGAACAGGAAGCTGAAGGTTTAGGTCGGCAAGAGTAAGGGGTGTTGGACGCGGGCTACAAGCTTCGCCTGGTCACTCGTGGGGTGCACCCACCGATGCCCACCGGCTGGGTTGGGCAAATCGGCATAAATCACTTAGTAACCAATTCCTGGACGTCCCCTTCGCGGGAACCAAACGCGAGACTCTCTTCAGTCACCCCTAGGTCCCGCCCAGCGGCCTTACGCAGCCGTCTTCCACGAAATCGCTAGTGCACAGACATCAAACTTCTCGCCCCGGCCCGAGCCCCTTGTGGGCAGGCGACGTGTAAGAAAAACGGCCACCCTCCGCCAGGTCAAGCTGAGGATCCGACACCGACCCCACTCGCCGGCACCGCTCACTAGCCCGCTGACGCGCTTCTCTCCGCCCCCAGCCCGCCCCGCCGCCCAACTCCGGCCCTAACTTACGCTTGTCTCCGGGCTATGAGACGATGCATGGGAGTCGCCATCTTAGCGCGGCTGGCGACGGCCGCGCTGGGTTTTGGGAAACTCCTCGAAGTAGGCGGGGACTTCGAACCCTGAAGGGCGTAGGCGTGGGCGGAGCCAGTGGTCCTGGCTAGGCTCTGGAGCTGCGTTTGGGGCAACAGTGGGTTGGGGCCTGGTGTGTTGTGTATCCTGCATAGTCTATAGTTTGAGGGAGAGGAATGAAGCCAGTTGACTAGTCTGAACAAGGGTTTTGAAGGACGAGTCCACGTATATTGCTTGGAGAAGCAGGGAAGAACATTGTAGAATGAGGGATCTATCTATCCATCTTTATATACGAATCCATTTTTATATACATGAACGAATAAAGTTAATTGCTCAGTCTGACTCTTTTGGGACCTTATGAATTGTAGCCCACCAGGCTCCTCTGTCCATGAAATTCTCCAGGCAAGAATACTGGACTGGGTAACCATTCCCTTCTCCAGGGGATCTTCCCAACCCAGGGATCAAATCCAGGTCTCCCTCATTACAGGCAGATTCTTTACAGTCTGAGTCACCAGGGAAGTCCCACTGCAGTTTTCAGAAACTATAAGTAGCCTGGATAGCAAAGTTTAAAGGAATAAGTTGAACAAGATTGACTATCAGTTGAAAAACACTGAGGCTTCCCTGGTGGATCAGTGGTAAAGAATACACATGCCAATGCAGGAGACATAGGTTTGATCCCTGATGGGAGAAGATTCCACATGAGACAGAGCAACTAAGTCCATGTGCCACAACTATTGAGCCTGTTTGCCCCAACTACTGAAGCCCGAGTGCCGTAGAGCCTATGCTCTGCAACAAGAGAAGCCCCTGCTCGCTGCAACTAGAGAAAGCTCATGCACAGCAATGAAGATCCAACACAGACAAAACTAAATAAATAAATAAAATGATTTTAAAAAGAGTGACTTTAGCAAACTATGAAGTGTACATTAATTTCATAGTGATGCTGGAAGGTTATGCAGGTAAAACCGCTTTGTCAACTAGAAAAAGATTATACAAATATTAATTATTTAAGGATATTTAGCATTTAGTATCAGATCATGGAAATTTATTCTTTTAAATCCACGGTGTTTGAAACACACATACCTTTTCAATTAATTAATTCGACTGCATCGGGTGATAGTTGCATCATGCAGGATCTTTCGTGGCAGTACGCGGACTCTCTAGTTGTAGCACTAGAGCTCAATAGTTGCAAAGTTCCGACTTAGTTGCTTCCAGGCGTGCAGGATCTTAGTTCCTCAGTTCAGTTCAGTTCAGTCGCTCAGTCGTGTCCGACTCTTTGCGACCCCATGGACTGCAGCACGCCAGGCCTCACTGTCCATCACCACCTCCTGGAGTTTACTCAAACTCATGTCCATTGAGTCAGTGATGCCATCCAACCATCTCATCCTCTGTCGTCCCCTTCTCTTCCCGCCTTCAATCTTTCCCAGCATCAGGGTCTTTTCAAATGAGTCAAATCTTCGCATCAGGTGGCCACAGTATTGGAGTTTCAGCTTCAGCATCAGTCCTTCCAATGAATATATTCAGGTCTGATTTCCTTAAGGATGGACTCGTTGGATCTCCAACTAAGGATCCCAACTTAGTTCTCCAATTAAGGATCAAATCCGAGTCCCCTGCATTGAAAGCTGGATTCTTAACCACTGGACCAACATGCAAGTCCCCACACATAACTTTTCGAAATATATATATATGTATATGTGCATGTATTTGTGTTTCTAAGTTTCCATTCTTTTTTTCAATTAATATTTATCGAACACCTAAAACGTTTTAAGAACTGAAGGCAGAGCATTGAACAAAATCTTTGTACACATGGAGGTTTCTATAGACAATAAACAAACACAATGTCCAAAGAGCATAAATACTCTGAAGAAAAATAATTCAGGGTAAGGTGGTAGAGAGTGATTTAGCATTGGGAATTACTAAAAATGACATCACGCAACCTTTGTGCACATCTTGTTCTTTAAAAAGTGGAATCTTACTCTCTGCTCTGTTCTTCAGCTTCGTTCTTTTTCTTTGTTCATTCCTCACTGTATTTATGGGCATCTTTTCCCATATCGGCACCTGCAGATCCAGGTCATTCTTTTTATGTATCATGTTCTATGGATTACATGGATATTCCACAATTTATCCAGCCAGTACCCTATTGTTGAATAATTAGATTATTTACTACAAAAATGGAATGAATGGATTTTTCTAGTATTAACTCATGTTTCTGTAAGATGACTAGATTTATACCTATTGCTCCTTAAATAAGTAGTACCCAAACCTGCTTCCTCACCAGAGCTAAGAATGGTCAAATTTTAAACTTTTGTCTCCCTAATAAGGTAATATGATGTATTATTGATGAAGTTAAGCGTCTTTCATGTGATCATTGGAGACTGTACCTCTTTCATAAATTGTTCAACTTTTATTTTTCTATTGGATTTTTATCTTTTTAACACTTATTTGTAGAAACTTTGACTATTTAATATAAAACTTTTGTTTTATATTTTACTAATTTTTTCCTATTTTGTCTGTTATCTTTTCTTTTTTTCTGGCCGCATCATGCTATTTGCAGAATTTTAGTTTCTGGACCAGAGGTTGAACCCAAGCCACCACAGTGAAAACACCAAGTCTTAACTACTGGATCCCCAGTGAATTCCTGTTAAATAGGCATTTTTAACAGTCTTTTTCTTTATGGTTCCTAGATTTGGCTCATGCTTAGAATCCCCAAATTATTTAAAATGTATTTTGTATTTTATTGCATTTCTTCCATTACAATTATGGTTGTATTTTTAATACTAATTTTTAACTTTTGAAACACCATTTACTACATAATTAATCACTTCTTTATTGAGTTGAATTGCCACTACTGTATAACTAAATAGGTACAAGTTTAATTTATTTGGATACTCTATTTTCTTCCAAAGATCTATTTGTCCCAGTATTTGCATTTCTTTAATTTCAATAATTTTATAGAATATCTTGATATCTGGTAGGGCTAGTCCCTCCCAAATAATTCTTCTTTTTCTCAATTTTCTTTATTGCTCCTAGGCATTTATTTTTCTAGATGAACTTTATTCTCAAACTTTCAAGTTTCCCACAAAGAAATATTAAGATGTATTTGTCAGCTAAATATTTATTTATTTATTCATGGCTGTGCCATGCAGCTTGCAGGACCTTAGTTTCCTGATCAGGGGTCAAACCCAGACCCCTGAACTCCCTGGACTTCTCTAGTGGTCCAGTGGCTAAGACTCCCAGTGCAGGGAGCCCGAGTTTGATTTCTGGTCAGGGAACTAGATCCCACATGCCACAGCTAAGTTTGCATCACACAACTAAAACATATCTCACATGCTGAAACTAAGACCTGACATAGCCAAATAAATAAATAAATCTTAAGGAAAAAAAGAAAACCCAGGCCCCTGGCAATGAAAGCATGGAGTCCCTGGAGTGCCAGGGAATTCCCATTTGTCGGTTAATTTTAAAAGAAATGCACTATGGTAAATGTGGAATGTCAAGAGACAGGATAAGATAAAACAAACAGAAAGGAGAAAGCACATGACATTTTTTGTGATTTGGTTTGGACACCTGGAAAACCTACAAGAGCTAATTAAAGCATTTAGACATAGGGGACAGATACAAACACACACAGTACCATAATATCTTCCTTTTTCAATGGGAAGACCAGGCCAATGTGGCTTTTTCCCATTGAGGCCCATGGGCTTGTGAGCCTCTCAACTTTGTCCGTAGGGCCCAGGCTAAAATTCAGACACTAAGTATTGTAAACCTTAATGGATAGGAGCTGAAAAAAAATTAAAACTCTTGTGAAAGCTGCAAGTAATTTCTACTGGCAAGAATGAATGCTTTAGGAGGAAAGGAGGGAAGAATGAGCAAGATAGAGGTAGGGGATTAAGAGACACAAACTATTATGTATAAGATAAGCTACAAGAATATATTATACAACATGGGGAATATAAGTAAATACTTGAAAATACAAATGGAATATAACCTTTAAAATTTGAAAAATCACTATACTGTACATCTGTAACATGTAATATAGTATATCAACTATACTTCAATTTAAAAAATTTAAAAATAAATACCAAGACTTACTGGCGGGCAGATTCTTAACTATTGGACCACTAGGGAAGTCCTTAAATTCTTAATAACTTTTGAACAGCGCACATTTTAATTTTGCCCTGGGTCCTATACAATATATAGCTGATCTGGCACCAGAAGTTGGTGAAAGTGTTTTCACAAGATTGTGAGACTAACCACAATGGAAACTAGCTCCACCAGCATGAGAAGAGGGGAGAGAATGGATACACTTTTAAATTTTTTGCTCTTTCATTATGCGTTACAACTAGTTATTGTAACTATTCAGGAAATTTTAGTGTTGTAAGATTGGACCCTGGTGCAAAATCAAATGTGGGTTCTTCCTAATATGCTTTTGCATACAACAAAAAGAGCTCTTCTCCTTCCAGTCAGACAAGAGAATTTGACTAACTTGGCTAAGTAAGGGAAAGGTTCAGAATAGGAGATGATTTGTTTTGTAAAGGGGAATGATCATGCAAGGGGATTGGTGGAAGGGCATTTGGGCCTCTGTGGATATGAAGCTCTGGTTCTCCAAATGAAAAAGCTCTTTTCTTAAAAAAAAAAAAAAATTCCATTCACCTCTGGGTTTGGGGGTGAGAGTGGTGCCTAAGGCCCCCTGGAAAGGGGTAAGAGCTACATTCTTCGATTATTTCCATTTCCCAAGAGGGCTTGAAAACTAAATCCTTGGGCCTTGATGCAGTGCCTTGCTGCGATATAAAGCCGTGTGCTTGTGAGTCCAGGATTTGCTGGTTTGTTGTTGTTGTTCAGCTGCTAAGTCATGTCTGATTCTTTGTTACCTCATGGACTGCAGCAAGCCAGGCTCCTCTCTCCTTTACCATCTCCCAGAGTTTGTTCAGATTCAAGTCCCTTGAGTCAGTGATGCTACCTAACCATATTATCCTCTGCCTCCTCTTTTTCCTTTTGCTTTCAATCTTTCCCATCATCAGGGTTTTTTCCAATGAGTCAGCTCTTCTCATCAGGTGGTCAAAGTATTAGAGCTTCAGCTTCAGCAACAGTCCTTCCAATGAATACTCAGGGTTGATTTCCTTTAGGATTGACTGGCTTGATCTTGCAGTCCAAGACTCTAAAGAGTCTTCTCCAGCACCACAATTCAAAATGAAGAATTCTTTGGCACTCAGCCTTCTTTATGGCCCAACTCTCCACATCTGTACATGAGTACTGGAAAAACCATAGCTTTGACTATATGGACCTTTCTCAGCCAAGTAATGTCTCTGCTTTTTAGCACACTATCTAGGTTTGTCATAGCTTTCCTTCCAAGGAGCAAACATTTTTTAATTTCATGGCTGCAGTCACCATCTGCAGTGATTTTGAAGCCCAAGAAAATAAAATCTGCCACTGCTTCTGCTTTTCCCCCTTCTATTTGCCATGAGGTGATGGGACCAGATGCCATGATTTTAGTTTTTTGAATGTTATGTTTTTAGTGTGCTTTTCACTCTCCTCTTTCACCTTTATCAAGAAGCTCTTTAGTTCCTCTTCATTTTCTGCCATTAGGGTAGTATGGTCTGCATGTCTGAGGTTATTGCTATTTCTCTTGGCTGTTTTGACTCCAGCTTATGATTCATCCAGCCTGGCATTGCACATGATGTACCCTGCATAGCAGTTAAACAAGCAGGGTGACAATATACAGTCTAGATGTACTCCTTTCCCAATTTTGAACCAGCCCATTGTTCCATGTCCCTTTCTAACTGTTGCTTCTTAACTAGCATACAGGATTCCCAGGAGACAGGTAAGATGCTCTGGTATTCTCATCGCTTTAAGAATTTTCCACAGTTTGTTGTGATCCACACAGTCCAAAGCTTTAGCGTAGTCAATGAAGCAGAAGTAGATGTTTTTCTGGAAGTCCTTTGCTTTCTCCGTGATCCAACAAATGTTGACAATTTGATCTCTTGTTCCTCTGCCTCTTCGAAACCCAGCTTGTACATCTGGAAGTTCTCAGTTCACATCCTGCTGAAGCCTAGCTTGAAGGATGATAGCATGTCCTTGCTAGAATGTCAAATGAGTGAATTATATTGTAAACATTCCTTGACATTGCCCTTCTTTGGAACTGGAATGAAAACTGACTTTTTGCTGGTTTAGGAGAGACTAAAGTTGATATGCTAAGAGAAATAGAGAAGAGAGACAGAAAAAGACCTATCTAGACTTGATTGTCTTTTCCTTTGATTCATTTGGTTATCACAGCCTTCCTTCAGTAAATCTCTTCTGTGATTCAGATCTTTCAAGTGGAGATTCTGTGTCTTGCCTCCAAAGGATCCCCATTTTACAGATTAGAGGACTGAAACTCAGACATTTTTAAGTGATTTATCCAAGGCCCAGTGCCCTGAGCTTTTTCCATTACACAACCTTCCTTCCCTTCCCACCAGTTTAGTTTATAGTCAACCCTCTTTATCTGCAGTTTGGGCACAAATATTTGGGGGAAAAAAATTCCAGAAAGTTCCCCAAAGCAAAACTTGAATTTGCACTGGCAACTCTTTACATAGCGTTTACATCGTGTTAGCTATTATAAGTAATCCAGAGATGATTTAAAGTATACAGGAGGCTGTGTATAGGTTTTATGCAAATGCTATACAAGTTTGTATAAGCTACTTGAGCATCTACAGATTTTTTGGGGGGATGGGGGGAAGCAGGGAAGTGTCTTCAGAAAGCCTCCCTGAAGATACAGAGGGGAATATTTCCCTGAGATAATATAGAAGGAATTTCCTTAATCTTTCAGGATTCCATTGCAAGAAACACAAAACAAAACTTTGGCTAAGTAAACCAAGAATTTATTAATAGCTTATGGCTAGCTCATCATTTAGAAGTAGGAAATACACACCCAGCCTTGTGAAGCCTTGAACCAGAAAGTCCAGATCTTAGTCAGAGGAACACGTGTGCCACCTCTTTAGGCAGATGATCAGGTCCAACCCCCTGTGGTACCTGTGTGCTTAATATCAACAGTGAAGTTCCCTGGTAGGAGTCTGCTTGGCTTCTTACTGAGATGTGCCCATCCCTCTGGTCAGGGGAAGGATCCCACAGTTAGTGGTCCCCAGAATGAGCAAGATCAGAGGAATACTTTAAGGAATGAATGCTGAGCAGAAAAAACAAAAGCTGTATATCCCATAACAGGACCTCTTGATAAGTTCTTTCCATGAAAATTTTTCACATGTAGATAGTGGTGGGAGAGGTAACAGTGTTTTACAAAGACCTACAAGCTGCCAAACATTTAGAAATGTCATATAGCAAAAACAAAAACAAATCCTCATCTCAGATCTCCCTTTTCTGGTAAGGATGATAAACTTCTGTGCTCTAAATCTAGATATTTCAATTGTGCGGTCAGATATATGACTTTAATTTATTAAAGTTCATATGAAATTTGGAATGATGATCTAATATTTCTTCCAGACATATTCCCATTCATCGAATGTCCCTGGCTGCCTATTCCCTCTACATGCAGCTTTTGTGCCAAGTGCGTCCTGAGGCAAAAATGAGTTTATCCTAGTTTGAGCTCAAGTCTTGAAACTACACCTCTCCTGCCTTTATGAAAACACAAAAGATGTATTTTCATTGTGGAAAAACTTTAAAATAGAGGTAAAGAGAAAACAATACATATTACTTTTCATTATGTGCAGACAGAGATGTTTGAGGTTTTCTTTCGAGAAAGGCGGATATTTCTTATCTGCACAACTGAATCTTAGCTAATTATAACACATTGTAAAATATCACAGACAATACATTTCTGGAGAATTTTAAATTGACCTAAACAGCATTAGCGGGCTTCCTGGGTGACTCAGCAGTAAAGAATTTGCGAGAGCATGGCAACCCACTCCAGTATTCTTGCCTGAAAAGTCCCATGGACAGCGCAGCCGGCGAGCTATGGTCCGTGGGGTCAGAAAGTATTGGACATGAGTGAAGTGACTGAGCGGCGTGACATGCGCTTAGTAGATCTTTGCTTCTTTCATTTATTTATTTTTAAGCAACTACATGTATTGAGTGTCAGACACTGTGCCAGGTCTTTGTATGTAGTCTTTTTAAAAGATGAGATATAATTTACTAACAACAAAATGCACAGGTTGAAACCATATGATTTGATGAATTTTAACACATGTATACACTCACAAAACCACAAAAGTTGCAACCACCACCTCAATCAAGATACAGTATATTCTCTCCATGTTTGACATATCACGAGATAGTGATGTACAAGAGGTTTAAGTAGTAAGAGTTCCCCCATCACCGTCCGTCCATCTGGAATAGAACAAAGGTGTTTGTTTTCCTATTTCACAGTATCCACATAATTCCTATCCCCATTTCTTGGCTCTTAGTGGGAGGATGGGCTCCTAAGTGTAGGATTCTGATAATTCCTTTTAGCTATTTTCCTTTCCCTGTAAAATACATTTATTTTTTGAAAATTTGAGTTTCACATAGACCCATTTTCTCTATTCAGCCTAGATACAATTATTTCTTAAGTTTTTGACTTTTAAAGAAAAGTTTTACTTCTGGTAAATGTAAAAAATATGGAAAAACAGAATTTACTTTTAGGTCCTTAAGTGTATATAGATTAAACATTTGTTAAAATTTAGTGTTGTCTATGAATGTGTATCTTAAGGTTTAAAAAGCATAAAGCAAGCAATATTTTATCATACCAAACACTCCTTTCTGTGATAGATTAAAACCACTGAAAAAAGCTTTGCTTATTTTTTTCCAGGTTACCAGTGCTATTAGTGAAAAAAACTCAAGCTGGCCAAACTCCTTAAAAATAAATACCTCTAAATCATTTTTCCTTAGAATGCTAATCAGAAAAATACTAAATCAAGATTCAGTTTATGTGGTGTGTAACGCAAAAAAGAAAACAGTAATTACAGTAATTTGTTTTATGAATAAGAGTGGCAAGTAGCCTCTCTCCAAAAAAAGCAGATACATCCTAAGAGCAGTTACATTTTTTTTGTGAGAAGCATTTTATTTAGCACCACTTCAGGACAGGCTCTGGAGTTGTCAACAGATCCTTTTCTTGTGCTTGCCATAAGAAACTTTGCTATAAGGATTTTCTTCTTGCATCATCTGGTTTTTATTAATCTTTTGAGAATTTGGAAAATTTGAATTGACTCCAGACATTGTTCCCAGGTGGCGCTAGTGGTATAAAGAACATACCTGTGATGCAGGAGATGCAAGAGGTGCAAGTTTGATCCCTGGGGCAGGAAGATACCCTGGAGAAGGAAATGGCAACCCATTCCAGTATTCTTGCCTGGAGAATCCCATGGACAGAGGAGCCTGGTAGGCTACAGGTTACAAAGAGCCAGACACGACCACAGTAACTCAGCACGCATGTACCAGATATTGTAAAGATTTGCTTTTCATTTCCAAGTATGACCAGTATTTGTAAATCTTGTCCATTTCAGGTATTATACCTTTGTAATCATTACATGTTGGAGCAGTATTATTTTTGTGACACAACATTTATGCTCTGTCTCTGCATTTAAAAAATACTAACTACAGGGAGTTCCCTGGTGGTCCAGTGGGTTAGGATTTGGCACTGTTAACTGCTATCACCCGAGTTCATTTCCTGGTCTGGGAACTGAGGGTGTGGCCAAAAAAATTATATGTGTGTGTGTGTGTGTGTGTGTGTGTGTGTGTATACTATTCTGCTTCTCTTCCATTCTCTTCAGTGAAGTTTCATGAAGCCATTTAAAAATAGATGTCATGAAGGGTTTTTGTTTTGGAGGTATAATTGACACATAACATTATATTCTTTTAGGTGTACAACATAATAATTTGTTATTTTTACATATTGCAAAATGATCACCCTAGTAAGTCTGGTTAGCATCCATATGAAGGGCTTTTTATCATTGGTAAATCATCACAGTGAATCTTTTTTTTCTTTTTGGCTGTGCCGAGCAGCTTGTAGGATATCAGTTTCCTGACCAGGGATTAAACCTGGGCCACAGCAGTGCGAGCCTGCAATCCTAACCACTAGGCCACCAGGGAACTCCCTTTAAAGTGAATTTTAATCCCAAGAATTTTTACATGAAGATATTTACTGCATTTACAAGGTGGGTTTTAAATGTGGTAGATTTATTAGTCAGGGATACTCAAGTTGCAAGTGAGAGAAACCAATATCAAAATAACCTCTGCAAAGAAGGAGATGAAGGGATGAATACTGGGGGTAGCCACAGCAGGGCAGCTCTAGGCATGCAGGCTCAGCTCCAGGAATGTGATGCCTTTTGCCCAGACAGCCTAGTTTCTACTTTCTTCTGAGTAGTAGCCTCCTTCCTTCAGACATCTCTCCACAGGTGTGAATATGGCTACTGGAACCTTGAGAACACATTCTTACAATTCCAGAGCCTGTCAAAGACCAAAACCAAACAAATAAGCAAACTGGTTTTATTTAGTTCACTGCAACAGGGTGAGCACTTTTGCCTGGAGACTTTTATAGGGAGACAGCTTATAGGTGGGGTGATTTTAGTTGGAATTGTTGTAATCAAGGGGTCTCAGTCAGTCTGAACGGCAAATATTTGTGTGTAGCTAAGTTTCAGATTATTACTTAGGACACCATGAATGGGAATTTGGAAAGGTTGTGTCTGCCCTTACTGTAGGTAACAAGGAGGTCACTGTGAATCTTATTTAAGTCACATGTTCTTTGCAGTAAGCTGGAATATGAGATGGTGCGGGGGATTTCTGAACCATCTCAAGTTTTCCAGGAAAACAGGGCTTAGGTAAACATTCTACATTTTCAAGACAGAGAAGAAACTTCGCCATTGACTACAAGAGATACATCTCTGGGAAGAGTGCCTTGTGCATGGTCATGTGGTCATCTGCCCAGCTCTGGTTCAGACTTTGTGGCTCAATGGGAGGAAGTGCTGTGAGTGATTCCTCCTGAGTTATGTCCGCTCCTATGGTCAGAGTGACAAAGAGAAGGGGTGGCAGGCAGATAGAGAAAATCATTCCACAGTTGGCAAGCTGTCACAATTTAATGCCAATTGAACTAAATTCTCACTTTTCCTTAACACAGAAGACGACACAAACTTGTGCTCAAAATTAAATAGAGGCGCTATAATGATGATATTGGTAAATTACCATGAATTCTTTTCTAGGCTTTTTAACAGGCCAAGGAGTCTCACAGGTTATCCTACATTTCCTTCCTCAGAAAAACTGCCCCTTGCTCTTTCCGATCTTAATGCTCTAGAACTGAAACAGCAAAAGCCTTTAGTAATATTTCAAATTATTCATTCTGTTTTTGACAGCTTTTCTCATAGTACTTGATACTTCTCCCATTCTACCTCAAAGTCAGATTTGCCTTAATGTGGGCTTGAGGTCACAGAAATCCTTGTTCCCACCACTGAATAGCTTCAAAGCTTCAAGGTATATGAATCAGTATGGTAAGAAAACAGCCCATTATAATGAGGTTCCAGGGAGATTTGACTTCAAAGAAGCAGATAAAGACTAGAAGCCTTAGAATCTAAGGAACATCTAAGAGTTTTGAAACTCTTCATTGCTCCATTTCACCAGACCAACTGCAGATAAAGCACAAAAGCCCCAGACTGAGAAGGATCAGAACTCTAATTTGTAGTTTAGTCGCTAAGTTGTGTGTGACTCTTGTAACCCCACGGACTGTAGCCCACCAGGCTCCTGTGTCCATTGGATTTCCCAGGCAAGAATACTGGAGTGGGTTGCCATGTCCTTCTCCAGGGAATCTTCCTGACCCAGGGATCGAACCTGTGTCTCCTGCATTGGCAGGTGGATTCTTTACCACTGAGCCAACAGGGAAGCCCACTTCAAAGACTACCCTACTCTTTTAGCGGTTTAATTGCTCTTAGGTTTCTGCCCTAGGTCATACCTAGATATGATGTTGCATTTCCTTTTCAGGTGCCCACTGGAAATCCCATCACACCAAGTAGCTCATGATTCTACCAAAGATATATGGATTGCTGTAAAGTGTGGTTTCATTATAGATGACATGACCTCTCTCACTCTCTTTCTGGCAATCAATGACCTCTCTCATATCCTCGCAGATCCAGTTCCCTCTGCCCTTCTCAACCCCCATAGTCCCTGCATGTTACCTTGTGAAGCTCTCTGGAAAGTGAAGTGAATGCCGTCCCCTGTGTATGTTTATTTCAAAGTCCTCCCTAGCCTATCTGGATTCCTCAGTGCTCTAGAATTCTGTGACACAACATTTTTTTTCACTACATCAGCCCTGTAAGACATCTTGTGGGGTGCCTTTCTAGCTCATGATGACAGTTCTCTGAGACTGGAATTAGTGACCCTTTATTCCCAGGTGTGGGGTTTCCGTGGTGGCTCAGTGGTAAAGAATCTGCCTGCCAGTGCAGGAGACTCAGGTTTGATCCCTGGGTCAGGAAGATCCTCTGAAGAAGGACATGGCAACCCACTCCCATATTCTTGTCTGGGAAATCCTACGGACATAGGAGCCTGGTGGGCTATGGTCCATGCGGTTGCAAAAGAGTCGGACACAACTTAGCAGCTAAAACAACAAATTCCTAGGTATATTTGACTGAACCAGCTTTGACCAAGCTGGACCAATTAGGTTCTGTTACCTGGCAATTTTATAGTAGAATTGAAGGTCTTCAGTTTTCATCCCTGTGTAGGGCTGGGCTTGAAACATGTGCATTCAGAGCTCCCAGCAGCCAGTTCATGAAGAGAGAGAAATTGGGTCTACAGAGAAAGAAGTGTATTAAGATACTTCTAGCTACAAGTAATCGAAATCTTAAATCAAAAGGTTTTATATTTGCGTGAGCGTGTGTCTGTAGGCTCTCTGTCAATCATCCCAGTTTCTTTAGTCTATGCTTATGGGCCTGTGTGTTACTAACCACTGTGTGGCACATGCCCAGTAGAGATGTCTTTAGAGGACCCTCTGGGCCTGCTACTCGTTCGGTCCCTGATTGGTGGTGGTGGTGGGTGTTCCAGCTCAAGCTTGACCTTCCTTCTCCACTGCTGCGTCTTGTTACAAGGCTGTCTCCTAGCCAACAGCCTTTATGTGTGGGTTCTGGTGAAATGGTCCAAGTTCAACCACCTATTCCAACGTGCAGTAAATCCAGGGGAAATACTTGTTTCCTTGTCACACCATACTACTTCCTGCTTGCTCTCTTCAGTTTTCTTTTCTTTTGTTCATATTTGCCCTCCTTTGTCCAAAGGGGAAAACTGGCTAGCATGCTGCCTCAGCAAATGGCCAACTAAGGCACAGAATGGAGGTCTTTCCTCCTCACGGACCACCCTTCAGTCTTTACATGGGTCTCCCTTCTCACTCATTTTCCCTGGAGAGACAGCACCTTCTGTCCCTCTTCTACTGGGAGGAGAAAGTCTCTCCTCATCATGAAGTAATTCTGCATTGCCCAGAAAGTAAGTCACTGTGTGCCCTTCACTCCTCCTCACTTTTCAGAGGCCCGGAGAGCTGGAGTGAGGAGGAGGCTGCAAATGTCTAGGCTGTTTTCTGTCTACTCTCTTGGGAAGGTGCCTGGCTCCAATTACTGGCAATTTTCTTAAGGGTGTAGGTTAGTTCGTATTTTTTTGTTCTCACCTGTGGGCCCTAATCACCAACTCTGGGACAACTGGGAAAAGTCTCAGGCACAGCGACAACCATCTCTAATTTTCTTGAGCAATTGCTGTGTGTCAGGCAATGTACATTTTATAGTAACCATCTTATTTATGTGTCACATCAGTCCTACGCGGTGGACAATGGATCAAAGCAATTCAACGAGAAAAGGAGTCCTTACAATAAATGGTTCTGGAACAACTGGATTGTGATCTTCCTTGGCCCATGATGGGGTTATGTCTCAATAAACCCATCACAAGTTGAAAATATCATAAGTCAAAAATGGGTTTAATACAACTAACCTACCAAACATCACCAATTAGCATACCCTGAAAGCGTGAAAGTGTTAGCTTCTCAGTCGTGTCTGACTCTTTATGACCCCATGGACTGTAGCCCTTTAGGCTCCTCTGTCCATGGCATTCTCCAGGCAAGAATACTGGAGTGGGAAATGCATACTGTCCATTTCCTTCTCTAGGGCATCTTCCTGACCCAGGGATCAAACCCAGGTCTCCTGCATTGCAGGTAGATTCTTTACTGTCTGAGTCACCAAGGAAGCCCTAAACATGTTAAAGCATACTTTAAACATGCTCAAAACATCTAAGCAATGTAAATTAGTCTACAGTTGGGCAGAATCATCTAACATAAAGCCTGTTTTATAATGAAGAGTTGACTATCTCAGACAATTTATTGAATTCTGCACTGAAAGTGAAATCAGAATGGCCATCTGTTTGTATACTTATAATGACTGCATGGCTGTGGCTCGCTGCTGTTGCCCAGCATCTCAAGAGAGGTTGGTCTTACCTATCACTAGCCCTTTGAAAAGATCAAAATTCAAAATCTGAAGTATGGTTTCTACAAAATGTGTATTTTTTTGCACCATTTTAAGTCAGGGATTGCCTGTATATGAATAAAATAATGTACTGCACCCTCTTGTTCATCCTACACTTTTGTGGAATTATGTTTATGGGAAACTTAAGTTTAGATCTTGAAATTACTCCATTAAAAAGTTAAATCTGCCTATAAGAAAAAAAATCCCATGAGGTAGGTCCTATTATTTCCCCCATTTTCCAGCTGGGGAAATTGAGACTTGTACACTATAAGCCACTTGGAACTGGAATTTAAGCCCAGGCTGTAGTGTTAAGTAGTCTATTATACTCTCTCTCTTCTATACACAGGAAAGCATACTCTCTAGGAAGACAGAACCAGATCATATTTTCCCTGATACCTTTGCCAGTAAGATGTATTGCAATTTGCTATAAAAAAATAGATTTTTTTTTTGGCTTTGCTACATGGTATGTGGAATCTTAGCTCCCTGATCAAGGATTGAATGCATGCCCCCTACAGTGAAAGCTAGAGTATTAACCACCGGACTGCCAGGGAAGATCTCTCATGGTTGTCTAATTAACATTCAAAAAAAAATCCAGGTGAGGTTGAACATTTTATGTTCATTTGTACTTTTTATTTTATTTTTAATTGGAAAACAGTTACTTTACAGAATTGTGTTGGTTTCTGCTATACATCAACATGAATCAGCCATAGGTATATATATGTCCGCTCCCTCTTAAACCTCCTTCCACTTCCCTCCCCACTCCACCCCTCTAGGTTGTCACAGAGCACCAGCTTTGGATTTCTTGCATCATACTGCAAATTCCCACTGGCTATTTATTTTACATATGGTACTATATATGTTTCAGTACTACTCTCTCAGGTCATCCTACCCTCTCCCTCCCCTACTATGACTGTAAGTCTGTTCTTTACATCAGCATCTCCTTTGCTGCCCTGCAAATAGTTTCATCAGTACCATCTTTCTAGATTCCAAATATATGTGGTAATATCTGATATTTGTCTTTCTCTTTCTGACTTATTTCACTCTGTCTTAATAGTTTTTAGGCTCATCCACCTCTTTAGAACTGACTCAAATGTGTTCTTTTTTTTATAGCTGAGTAATATTCTGCTGTGCATTATATGTACCACAACTTCTTTATTCATTGTACTTATTCTTTAGTGAACTTTGTCTTCTAATCTTTGGTCCATTTTTTTCTGATTAACTTATGACAAGCATGTATATATCAAGATTATTTGATGCCACAATATATTAAGGATATTTCTTCCTAAATTGTTGTCAAAGAATAAGTTTTTTAAGTGGGAAAGTATACAAAACATAAAATCCATCATTTAAATAATTTTTAAGTGTAAAAGTGAATGGCATTAAGTATATTCACAATGTTGGGCAACCATAACCACTAATCATTCCAGAACTTTTTTATCAAACCAAATAGAAACTAGGTATCCATTAAAAAGTAACTGATTCACCCTTTCCCACAGTCCATGGTAACCTCTATTCTATGTTCTATGAGTTTTCTTATTCTAGGTACCACGGGGGCTACAGTAGCTGTGGCTCGAGAAGGCTCTAGAGCACGGTCTCGGTAGTTGTGGCACCCGGGCTCAGCTGCTCCTCAGCATGTGGAATCTTCCTGGACCAAGGATAGAATCCCATGTCGCCTGCATTGGCAGGCAGATTCTTATCCATGCACCACC
This sequence comes from Okapia johnstoni, assembly GCA_024291935.2. Taxonomy (NCBI): domain Eukaryota; kingdom Metazoa; phylum Chordata; class Mammalia; order Artiodactyla; family Giraffidae; genus Okapia; species Okapia johnstoni. The sequence goes on from CM044316.1 coordinate 37,373,848, forward strand.
AGGGAAGTCCCGTTTATGGTCTTTTTTGCATTCACTTTTCTATCTTTGCTTTTACTGTTTTTGCCTTTTGTTGTTTTGTTTACAAAAGTTCCCTATGTGTGTGTGTTTGTTTAAGTATATATATGTAAATTTTCACATTTATTTTCTGGTAATTATATGTTTTTATGTTTGAAACTTAATTTGTAAACCTTTAAGTATATGATTTATCAGGAATGTATTCTTGCATAAGGTTTGAGGTAGCGATCTAAAATTTTCTTCCCAAATGGTTAGCTAATGTCCCAACACTATCCCTCCCTATCATGAAATGCCATGTATACTATACTGAATTCTCCTACTAGGATTTGTTTCTGGAATTCTACTTCTGTTTGTCCATGTCTTTTCTGGTACAGGATCACAGTTGTAATTATTACTGCTTCATTATACTGTGTTCCCTCTTGTAGTTCTGACATGATGGCTCTGCTACCGGCAACCACGCCTTTAGTCAAGAGAGAGAGGCAGGCAGGGCAAGTGCCCAGCCTTGATTCACAAGTACCAGCAACTCTCAAATATTGCAGTGCTTTAGGAAATTCCATTGAAGATTCTAGAGAAAGGCACTCACGTAAGGAATCTGAAAGTAAAACCTGAGTGCTATGTGTGTGTGATTGAGGAAGGGGGGTGGTGGTGGGGAGCTCATTCATGAACTTCCACTCCATCATGTAATTTTACTTTCTGTTCATTTACATGGAGATGCCAGATTGCCACTGTGTCCTCTCTGGTGTGGAAGAGGATTTTACTTTTAGAGAAATAAATGTTACTCCACTGACTTTCTAAATGATTGGAAGAGAACTTTTAGCGTGGTAGGGACTTCTTGGCGCCCTGGGTCTCATCTCATTTATGGGTAAGATGATATGCCAAAGACAAGTATGCTACTCCTTCCTGACTTCTTACAGTGCTAATACTATTGGAATAAAAACAAGATATCCCAAGCTCTGCTCACTGTCACAGACCACTGAACCAAGTAAGGATATTCAGTTAAAATCTTTAAGGTCATTGCTTTTTTTCAAAAGTGAACTTTTGCCTTCAGTGGAAATGGCACACAATATAACCATATTTAATAGACTAAATAGTATTCCTAAAGGGCCCATCATCCAGCTCTGAAGAATGACTTATTACGCACATTTTTACTCTTTGTGAGTACCCAATTCTTTCAAAGCATTTCAAGAATACATAAAGTTCTTATCGTGGTTTTGTTTCATAGTACCTCCATAGTGGAAGCTTTTTCTGGTTACCCTTTTTTCAGATTTGTCTTTGTCTTGCCTGAAAGAGAAACTCTGATGCTTTCAGTGAACTCAAGTCATCCCCTCTCTTGTTTCAGCCTACTGTTGCTATTGCTGCTGCCTTTGGCCTTGGGGATGGATTCCTGTGCCAGTGCCAGGAAAACTTGTTAGTCACTTTCCTCTGAGTTAGGGTTTGCACTGCTGGTGTTTAAGTGTCAAACTGTAATCGTCTGTGATATATTTAGAATTTGAACTCACAATGCATTTGAACATTCGCTGCATGTCCACAAGAAAATAAATGGTCGTCCTTTAGTTGTGAAGCCATGCCTGGGCAGAATGCCATATAAAATTGTTCCTAATAACACTGTTCATAGGAACACTGATTCTTTATCAAATTACAAATATTCACACTCTAGATTCCTCTTCAGTCAGGAAACCTGAAAAGCGAATCATTATCATGGGGCACAGGGCCTTTTAAAATCATTGTCCTTGAGTCTTAAAGCAAGAAGCAAAGAGCATTCTGTCCTGAGACAAAGGAGCTGTATTTAGCTTAAGGGAAACCAGCACAGGATACACTGAGTCCTGATGAATTTGATACTTTAAACAAAAAATGGTAAAAAGAATTTTGCAATTTGTAGAGGAGTGGTGCCAGCTGCTACTATGGCAGGATTACTCCCTGCAGGGGGGTCCCTCTGTATTCAGGAACAGGACAAGCCAGAGCAAAACTGGACTGAGCAGGTCAGAGTCATGTTTCTGTCCTAAGTGGACGAGACCAACACGCTGGACTTTGGGGGTGGAGTTGGAATGTCAGATGCTAGAGGTGGAAGGTGGCTGAGTCTGGGGCTGGTTGAGGAGAGGGTGGAGTTTATTAGGTAAGGAGATTGTGAGTCAGGTCAGGAGAATTATCAGTGACCAAGGGAACTAGATGAAGGGGTTAAAATTTCCTGATGGTATCAGCTTGGTGGCCTGGAGTAATCTGTGTAAATGTATCCAGCATTTTAAGATTATAAAGAGGGAAAGAATTGGGATTGATGCTACTGCAGGATGTACGCATAAGAGTAATCAGCCCAAATAAGGGAAAAGAGTGAGACTTTGGGGAAGGACCTCAGTGTTACTATGTAAGCAGACAGTATGATAGAGTGAGGAAGGACACTAGGATTTCAGCCAATTTGGAGTTAGAAGTGAACTGTAACGGTAGTTTCTATATCAGAAGAGTGTTACGATTAGAAAAATGCTTGTGGGGAAAAAAAAAGCGAGAGACTAAATTGTGCTACGTGCTCAGACGCTCAGTTGTGTCTAACTCTTTGCGACCTCATGGACTGTAGCCCACCAGGCTCCTCTGTCCATGGGATTTCCCAAGCATGAATACTGGAGTGGGTTGTCATTTCCTCTTCCAGGGAAATTGTGCTATACTACTCTTTATACTTATACTTGTTATATTTCCATTTGTACTTAAAATTAAACAATGTTTAAACAGGTTTATTTTAGGCTTTCGCAGAGCCTTTAACGGAGAAAGCAATGGCAGCCCACTCCAGTACTCTTGCCTGGAGAATCCCATGGTCGGAGGAGCCTGGTAGGCGGCAGTCCATGGGGTTGCTAGGAGTCGGACACGACTGAACGACTTCCCTTTCACTTTTCTCTTTCATGCATTGGAGAAGGAAATGGCAACTCACTCCAGTGTTCTTGCCTGGAGAATCCCAGGGACGGGGGAGCCTGGTGGGCTGCCGTATATGGGGTCGCACAGAGTCGGACACGACTGAAGCGACTTAGTAGCAGCAGCAGCAGCAGAGCCTTTAAAATGACATTATTAACCTCAATATCTCATGGAACACAGTTTGGGAAAGGCTGGTTTAACCGAATATTAAAAAGTGAGTGAGTGAAAGTCTCTTAGTTGTGTCTGACTCTTTGTGACCCCATGGACTGTAGCCCACCAGGCTCCTCTATCCATGGGATTCTCCAGGCAAGAATATTGGAGTGGGCAGCCGTTTACTTCTCCAGGGGATCTTCCCAACCCAGGGATCGAACCCAGATCTCCCGCATTGCAGTGAATTCTTTACCAGCTGAGCCACCAGTGAAGCCCAATATTAAAAAATATTAAATATTAAGATATTTAAAAAGGCACAGCCAAATTCAACCATCATCTATACATAAAAAAAACACTGAAAGAAAGAAAAGTCTTCCAAAAGGTCTCTAGTGAATGACTCTAGATGAATTAATTTCTCTTAATCTTTTGTAGCCTGGAGTCCTACAGTCCATGGGGTCTAGAAAAGAGTCCTACACAACTTAGTGACTGAACAACAACAATTCTTTTGTTTTGCGTATCTACTCTAATGCTTCCTGGTGGCTCAGATGGTAAAGAATCTGCCTGCAATACAGGAGATGTGGGTTTGATCCCTAGGTTGGGAAGAGCCCCAACCCACTATAAGTCCTATAAGTTTGAAGGACATGGCAACCTACTCCATTATTCTTGCCTGGAGAATTCCATGGACAGAGAAGCCTGGTGGACTACAGTCCACGGGGTTCCAAAGAGTTGGACACAACTGAGCGACTAACATTTTCACTTAATGAGGCTTTATAAAGAACATGAGCTTAAAGAAAGCAGTGGTGTAGTTGTAGGAAGCCACTTGTTTCAAAAGTTATGTGACCTCGACGAAGCTCTTTAACCCTATCAGATCTGTTTTTTCATCTTTAAAATTGGAAAATAACACCTACCTAATGGGTTTGCTGTGAAGATTAAATAGATTATGACATCCAAATCACTCAGCACAGTGTGGCACATACTGTAGGAGCTGGAGATGGAGTAATTACCATTATTCCTGAGTTGCTAGAATTTTACAAAAAAGGAGCACTGGTTTTGTTACCAAAATCTTGGCTCTCTGTGTACCAATGCCAAACAGAACTATGGAGACAGAGTTATGGAGGAGAAAGAGAGAGTGGCTTTATTACTTTGCCAGGCAAGGGGAAACTCAGTAGGCTAGTGCCTCAAGAACTGTGCCTCTCACCCCCTCCCTCACCCTGCTTTTACTCCCTGGTAAGTTGGGGGAGAGGTTTTATGTATATAGTCAGATGGGATATGCAATAAGGATCAAGGCAGTAACAGTTTTTCATCCTTTCTTATGCAGAGTTTCAAAATGAAAAGAGCTTGTGCTAAAGCCATGGTATCTTTAATATTAAATATTCTGGCAATATTCTTTACTGTTTTACAATTGATTCTTGGAAACTTGTCCCTTTATTCTTTGAAATTCTTAAGTAACATTTTTTCTGACTTCATTTATTTCAATATCCCAGAATAGCCTCTTGAACTATAAGTTTGATGATCAGGGAAACTATTTTTAGCAGGATGAGTACTCTGTGTGAGGGATGTTAGCTATACTTTATTTTGAGAAGGACAAATTGTTAAAAGGATTGATAGTACTAATGGTACTAAACTAAAAGCTGTGCCAAGGCAAATGAGGCAGGTAGGTATGAAGTTTGAGACAGATCAGGGATGTGTTTCTGTCAGTTTAGCTAAAAGCTGTCGAGGCCTCCCACAAGATAAAAGACAGAGAGGCCACAACCCAGACATGGTGATCTTTTAGATAGTTTAGGCACTTCACCCTAGAGTAGGCTTGTTAACTGAAAACTGGGTTCTACTTTTGGTGGATGTTGAGCTAAAAGACACAACCAAGCCAAATATGGGGAGAAAAAAGGATTTATTACATGCAGTTAGAAAGGAGAACACTGGGGATATTTCCCAAAACAGTGTCTCCCTGAACAGCAAAATTGGGGAAGTTTTAAGCTAAGGAAGGGTACATGCATATCCATGAAAGGCCTTGTGTGGTGTTTGCATATTCATGAAGGGGCTTGAGCTGAGGGGGAATTCTCAACATAGAACTGAGACACATTGTTAATGAAGCCACAAGGGTCAGAAAAGAAACATCATCATTCCATCCTCCACCTGGGTGGGGGCCTTAGTTCCCACAGAACTCAAAAGATGTGTATCAGATTATGTATATCCTTTGAGAAGGAACCAGGACTCTGTTTTTTAAGGCTGAACTTTTGTTTCTTGACTGGTTTTTCTTTATTCCTGCATTCCCTCACTTCCCTTATGATAATGATCATTAATTACTGAGACCTGTTTGAACAGGGCAAGCATTGTGCCCAGGCATAGGTAAAAAAAGTCTTCAGCCAAAAATGGCTTCTCTTACATGAAGAAAGCCATGACTGGTTCTTTTTCTCCACGAACCCCGCCGGTCTGCTTACAGACTGATTTCTGTTTGTCCAGTGCTTAATAACCCAGAATAGACAGATGGAGACAGGACTCTGTAATAAATAAGGTCGACAATACCTTTGGTGTTACCGATATCCCTCTAGGTGGGAAAAAAATAGGAGACAGAGGAGGGACAGTTAAGTGCAACAAAATATACATAAGAAAACATACCATGTTAACCATTTAAAAGATTTATTTATTTTTATTTAGTTATTTTTGGCTTCACTGGGTCTTCATTGCTCTATGTGGGCTTTTCATTGCGGTGGCTTCTCTTACTGTAGACCATCGACTCTAGGTTCAAGGGCTTCAGTAATTATGGCCTGTAGGCTCCAGTGTGGAGGCTCTGGAGTAGTTGGGGTGCATGGGCTTAGTTGTTCCATGGCATGCAAGGATTGAACCTGGATCCCCTGCACTGGCAGGTGGATTTTCAACCACTGGATCACCAGGGAAGCCCCATTATAACCATTTTAAAGAGCACAAATCAGTGGCATTATGTATGTTCACACTGTTGTGCAACCATCACCACTATCCATCCAGAACTTTTTCATTATCCCAGACTGAAACTCTGTACCCATTAAACAATAACTCTCTAACCCCAACTACCAGCAAGCCCTCTGCACATGCACGTGTGTGTGCATGTGCACTCAGTCTCCTCCGACTCTTTTTGACCCCATGGACTATAGCCTGCCAGGTTCCTCCATCCATGGGATTTTCCAGCAATAATACTCAAATGGATTGGCGTTCCCTCCTCAAGGGCATCTTCCTAACTCAGGAATCAAACCTGCATCTCCTGCACCAGCCAGCCCTTAGTGACCACTATTCCATTTTTTTTTTAAAGTTTTCTTTTTCCAGTATTCTATTTTCTATCTCTCTGAATTTGCCTACTCTAGGCGCCTCATGTAAACATAATTAGTCGATATTTGTTTTTTGTATGTTTACCTTCTTTGACTTCGCATGGTGTTTTCAAGGTTCATTCATGTTGCAGTGTGTTAGGATTTTGTTTCTTTTAGTCTGCATAATATCGCATCATAGGTATATTTGTTGTTCAGTCACTCAGTTGTGTCTGACTCTGCGACTCCATGGACTGCAGCATGCCAGGCTTCTCTGTCCTTCATGGTCTCCTGGAGCTTGTTCAAACTCACTGAGTCAGTGATGCAATCCAACCATCTATTCCTGTCGTCCCCTTCTCCTCCTGCCTTCAATCTTTCCCAGCATCAGAGTCTTTTCTAATGAGTTGGCTCTTCACATTGGTGGCCAAAGTATTGGAGCTTCAGCATCAGTCCTTCCAATGAATATTCAGGATTGATTTCCTTTAGGATTGACTGGTTTGATCTCCTTGCTGTCCAAAGGACTCTCAAGAGTCTTCTCTAATACCACAGTTCAAAAACATCAATCCTCTGGCGCTCAGGCTTCTTTACAGTCCAAATCTCACATCCATACATGACTACTGGAAAAACCATAGCTTTGACTATATGGATCTTTGCTGGCAAAGTAATGTCTCTGCTTTTTAATATGCTGTCTAGGTTTGTTATAGCTTTTCTTCCAAGGAGCAAGCTTCCAAGTCTTTTAATTTCATGGCTGCAGTCACGATCCACAGTGACTTTAGAGCCCAAGAAAATAAAGTCTCTTACTGTTTCCATTGTTTCCCATCTATCTGGCATGAAGTGATGGGACCAGGTGCCATGGTCTTCGTTTTTTTTTAATGTTGAGTTCTAAGCCAGCTTTTTCACTCTCCTCTTTCACGTTTGTCACAAGGCTCTTTAGTCCCTCTTCACTTTCTGCTATAAGGGTGGTGTTATCTGCTATCTGACATTATTGCTATTTCTACTAGCAATCTTGATTCCAGCTTGTGCTTCATCCATCCTGGCATTTCATATGATGTACTTGGCATATAAATTAAATAAGCAGCGTATATACCACATGCTAAAAAAATTCATGCATCAGTGGACATTTGGGTTATTCCCAACTTTGGCTGTTGTGGTAACGCTGTGAATAGGGGTGTATAGCATCTGTCCTTGCCCTCTTTTTGAAAGATTCTTTCTTTCTGTCTCTACACCTCTTATTACAGCCTCAGGGCACACTCTGTACTTGTTTTTGAAGACAAAAACAGGTATGATTCAGGCAAAATGTGAGAACCATGTGGTGATTCCCTCCTTACTCAGTTGGTAATGAATTCACCTGCAATGAAGGAGACCCAGGTTCCATGCCTGAGTTGGGAAGACCCCCTGGAGAAGAAAATGGCAACCTACTCCAGTATTCTTCCTGGGAAATCCCATGGACAGAGAAGCCTGGTGGGCTACAGTCCATGGGGTCGTAAACAGTAGGCTACATCTTAAGGACTAAACCACCACATGTGGTAACTAACAAGTTTAAAGGCACACAACGTGGGCTTTAGGCATTGCTCCTAGAGACTGAGGGACTTTCTTAGGTAGCAAGTATGAAATAAAATTCATATTTTATGGCAAATAAGAAAAATTTAAACATAAAAAGCTTTCTCTGCCTCCCCCTCCCAATTATGAGTGGCTCAAACTTGCTACCAGTCACTGGGATTTCATTTACTCCTTTAGCTACTCTTGTGACCAGCTGGATTTGGGTTTTAGGGGACTTAAGCTTATACAGTGTCAGCGGCCCTTAAAAAAAAAATCAGAGTAAATACTTATAACAAGGTGCTGTGCTTAGTCACTCAGTCGTGTCCGACTTGTAACAAGACATCACATCAAATTAGTGTAGACCTGGAGATTCAGACTCCTTGTCTTCTTAGGTATCTTTCAGCAATTCATCAGAAATGCTCAATACTTAGAATTGCTTCTTGATTGCCAGCTGGCTTCCCCTCCACACCTGGAAGCCACTTTCAGAAGCTTCTCTCTTTCAGATGCCCAAGCAAGTAAGGGGCCCTGAAGATTAGCTACCTTCAATTTCATCCTGCCACTTACCAGGAGCATGTCATCTATTTCTGTGTGTCAGGCATCGAGCTCAAGACTTGTGCTTAGAATGGGCTGAGGGCTGAAAGTCTTTTGTGCCGTAGGCCCCTCAATCTGACCTAAGGGCAAGAGTGGTTCAGAAAAGGGTGCGACAGGGCTGAATGAACAAAAAAACAAGGTGGAGTCCTGGCCTCCGGCGCAGAAGGCACTGTTTTTGACAGAGCTCGATCGAACACTCTGCTGAGGGTCGCGTTTCAAAGGAGGCCTTCTCCTCTGCCCAGTTACCTACCCCAAGCAGAGCAGATGAGAAGTCCCTTCGGACTTTGAAAATCAGTTTGCGACCCCATTTCTCTACACAAGATGGGGGGTAGGAGGTGCCACAACCGGAACTTCCTTTGAGATAAAGAAAACAGACGGAAGTAGGCCAGAAGCACTTCCTCAGTATTTTGCCTCAAACCTGCTCTCCCTCCTACTTTCTACTGGAAGGGAGGCGCTCCACTGCTCCTGAACGCTGCAGGGAGTGCTGCGGCGGGTTCTCTGCGCAGGCTCAGTGACCACCCCCGCCTCCCAATTACCTTTCGGCTTCCCCATCGCTCCTCTGGTTCTTGGGCCTGGGCTTGACGTACTCGTGTACGTAACTGGCGGGCGGAGCCTCAGGAAGAAAGGACCTGAGACGGGGTCTCGCGAGAACATTCCCTCGCAGTTCTCGCGCTGCAGCTTTAATCTCGTCGCAACGAGATCTTTCGAGATCTTCTCCGCCCCCGCTACCGGCGCCCACTCTGCGGCCGCTGAGCCGGAGCCGGCCTGAGCAGTGCCCTCAGCGCGGCCCTCTTTCCAACACCCTAGGCGCTCGGGTGGACCTTCGCACGTCCCCCACTATCCTAGGTCCCCCTGTCCCACGCGGCCAGCTTTCCGCGCGCCAGCCCCTCCGGGGTCCGTGTCTTGTCTTGCCGGCCGGACCTGGGCTGGAGCCTAAGCTTCTCCAAGCCAGCACAGAGTTCGGGGCTTTGCACACAGCAAGCGCTTAATAAAAGTTTAATTGAACCGCTTCTGGCATCTGCCGGCAGGCGGTAAGACCATGCAGCGGCCAGAGTCCCACGTGAGTGGGGGGTGGGGTGACGCCCGGAAGAGAGGGAGTCGGAGCACCGGAGATCTCAAGATTGGGTTGGCACGGAAAGATTCAGAAAAAGATATAATAAAATCGGTGCCTTTTGGATACCTTTGCATTCACTTTGGTTTTTCACGTCGCTTCAGTATATTGAACTATGTTGGGTCATTTTCTGCTATCCTGTGCGCATCCACCCCAACAGCGTTCCACTTTCACGGTAATATACATTCCGGCCAGGGTGTTGGCCGCAGTTGTTAATGAATGACTCAGGGGCTCACTTTGACTTTTAAAAGAACCTATAGTAAGTTATGGGACCAGTAAAGACACAGCACTAAAAAAAATCATGACTCACCCAGGTTTTTTTAAGTAAGAATCTACTTGTATACTTAGAGATACCTTTCAATCATTGTCTTCCTTTTGGACAAAATCTTTTAAGAAGTTTAGTATTATTTGTTTGGTTCTCATTGTGTCTCACTAAGGGCCTCTGTTCTAAGGCTCGTTTTTCACCCTGACTTTTGTTACGCTTCTTCAGCGATAGATTTCTGGTCAACCCGATTGCTCCGTTTACCAGACTGATCTTTGCTACCCAGGGAGCTGACGATATTTTCCTTAAACTTACCAGATTTCTACTGCTTATTTTAGACCTAACCCAGGTGCTTCCCCGAAAACCCATCCCACATTCAAAATCTCAGTTTGATGTTCCTTTCTCAATTTTATAGTTTTTAACAGCATTAACGAGATATAGTTCACATATCATACAGTTAACTCTTTCAAAGTGTATAATTTTAGTGTAGTCGCAATTGTGCAACCATCAACACAATTTTAACATTTTCTTTACCCCACAAGAGAAACCCTGTACTCATTAACAGCCACAACCCAGTCCCCCACCCTCCCATCTTCCTAGTTTGTAATAGTGGGTCTAATTTGTATTTCCAGGCAAGTGTATTGTACGCTGAAGTTTTTTAAGTATTTAAGCATTAATTTTCTATTGGTTACTGTCTTTCTGGATCCTCGTGTGCTTCAATAGTTTTCCTCAAGTTACAAGGATTAGAGCACTGTTAGTCATGTAACTTTTTGGTCTTTTTCCCACCTAGAATTGGGCATATTTTATTGAGCTCCAAAGGTAAGAATATCAAATATTAAGAATGAAGTGTTCCTGACCTTTCTCTTTAGCCTCTTATGATGCCCCTTCTTTCTCCTTTAGACAGATAGGAACTGTAACAGTGTTACCGTGAATCTCATTATTTGGAGCTGAAAGAGTTGTTTCAGAAAAGGATAGATACACCATGTAATTGTGATAAAGAATGTCTGTTTAAAAATAGTTTTCCTTACATATTTTCCTTATATCTCTTGGAAACTTAGATGCCATACATTCAAGTAATTTTTAAGCTATGATCTTGATTAGCTTTAATTTCTGTCTTGGAGTCTTTGGTTGAGTAGACCATGGGGGCAGAAAGGTGGTTTTTTTTTAAAGTAGTGATTACCAAAGCATGGATTGATACCTCAGAGATACACAGGGACTGATGTAGGTTTGCTTGAGTGTGAGAGTGGAATGAGATGGAGGGTTGGGTATGATGAAAGTAACGCATTTCAGATGAGATTGGGAGCGTTCAGAGTGGTATGGCAGTAGACATAACTCATTTCAGTTTGTGGGTGCAACAGGATTTGATTTCCATTTTTGAGGAGCTAGTTGAATTTTGCCTGGAAGAGATCCTTGCTTTCTCAGCAAATAAGATCCTTCATCATGGACACATGGCTAGTGGGCAAAACCAGATATTAAATGTATGATTGGTGACTGTGGTGAGGACCCTGATGGGAAAGTATGGAAAACAGTGATGGGGGACCTAATTTAAATGGATATGAGGTGGCGATGGAAGGCATTCTTAAGAAAGTTCCATTTAAGATGCAACCTGGAGGATGAATAGGGTTTTACCATGGAGATCTGTGGTGGGAGTGAGCAAGAGTTGTTCAGGCAGAAGAAATAGCAAGTGAGGAAGACCTGAACTTGGCACACGTGACACTACTGAGGTACTTATGGCCACTTGAAGGAATGTTGAACTGAATCTAGAGAGAGGTTAGGCAGGGTGGATTAGATCATGGCAAGGCTTTGCAAATCATAGATTTTTATCTAGGTGCTGTGGGAGGTGATTCAGTTGATACTTTAAAAATGTGATTGGCTTTTTTTGTGGAGAGTGGGTTTGTTTGAGAAGCCCAATGCACCCGATGATACTTAGGAGACTACTGCAGTATTTGGTCCACGTGGGAGTTACTGTTGTTCTCCACTGGCATGGAACCAGGAGGAAGGTGTGGGCAGCTTAGAGATAAACTGTGGAGTTCTAAATTATGAGTGTTGACATTTTATGACCATAGGCTTTGGTATAAGATGGAAAGCCTATTTTTATATTTAGTTGGATTATTACAGTAGAAAGAGTACAACCTTAAGGCTTTGGAATAGAAATATTAACAGACTGCCATACTTTACAGGAGTTAGGTGGGCTGCATTATGAAAAATTTATAGGGTAGAGATGAGTTACCTAATAAAAGAATTCTGTATATGAATAGTTTATATTATCATTTTCATGGACTTAGTTCCTAATAAAACAATATATTAGGAATTTGAAGAGATGAAATTGTCTATTAATAACTAACCTTGAGAGGGAAAGCTGAAAATAAGTATAGGTTCTGGTTAACTGGCAGATTAACTTCTGATACCTTATTTGTGCAAGAAAAGCGTTCCTCTCTAGAACAAATGTCTTTACATGTTGTAGATCTGTGTAGAGCTGCAAGATGATTTGGATCTGTTGGGTTCAAAGGAAAGGAAAGTTGATTTGTTAACTAAAGCTTTAGACTACTTACACTTAACCATATCTAATTGTGAAAGTTATCAAAGTAGTTTAAAAAAAGACTCACTTAAGAACTAAAATAAAAACTTGTGTACAGAATTGGTGGGCATAGTCTACAGAAACTTTGTCATCAGGTTTTAAATTGGATTTCCGAAATTATAACTTTTTTCCTGACTTAACAAAATACTTTTTTGCCACAACAACAACAAAATAAAGTACTAAGTAAAATTGTTTCTTATCTCATTATTTGCTATTATATACATGTAAATATATGTATCATTTCATGACTTTTTCTAGATTTATACAAATATAAATATATGTATAATATATATTTATACAAATATACATATAAATATATATTTATATTTGTAAATATACAAATATACCCATATGAACAAATAGGATCATACAATACTTTGTAACTATTTCACTTATGTTTTAGACATCTTTCAGAGTCAGTAAATACGAATTCACCTCAAGTACGTAAGAGTCCATATTATGACTTGAACATGCTTTACTCAAATGTTAGGTCGTTTCTAAATTTTTTCAATTAGAAATAATCTTCAACAGGTAGTCTTATGTATTTATGTTTGCATGTTAATACTTTTATTTTTGTTGGATAGATTTCCAGATGTGGTTGGACAAAGGATATATATGCCTGGAATTTCAGTGCATATTGCCTGAAAATGTTACAAAATTTAAGAGATTAATTCATACCAGGAACATAAGTGATTTCTCTATTTCACTGGAGTTCATGAGGATTATGAGTTAAAATTACATAAAGTATTTAGAATACTCCCTAAGTGTTTGTTAATACTGCTATTATTACCTTTTTGTATTTTTTATTAATTTTCTTTATTAATGGACTACATTGGGACAGGAAAAGGAAATCTATGAAACTTTGCCTTTAGCACTTATCAGATATGTAGCTTTTAATGTACAAATCTTACTGACTCAGGAGTTTAGTTCTTTAAGAACTGCATATGTTGCAAGTATGAGTTGTTCTGTTTGATACTGTTTTGGATACTTTCTAGCTCAGGGCTAAGACAGTGATCATGAGATCCATTAGTTAATGTAACCATTTTCATGCCAGTTTTCCAATGTCTGTTATTTAATAGTCTAAATACTATTGTAGGTTCTCTGTAAAACTCATTTTCTTACATTGTTTAAAATACGAATTGGAGCAACAGCTGTCTTCATATCCGGAGAACAGTTCTACACACACATATAAACATGAAGCTACTTTTTAAGGATCTGTGCAGGTTGCAGCTGTTCATAATATCCTATTAGAATGTGCATAAATGTTTGGTCAGTGGTATCTCATACCCAGGAAGCAGAACGACATTGTTACCTAGTTTAAATGGATTATTTTTTCTGGGACTTAAAGATTAAAAGAGAGATGTCTTGAACTTGATTTAAATTAACTTTTTGATGTCAACCTATAGTTTGGAATGGAGGAAAAGTAGTATCAGTCAAGTAGCAAGTATCTTTTACTGTTTTTAGCAGGATTAAGTTGGCCTTGTGTGGAGTATAGAGGAAGTGTAAGATAAAGAGCCCTGCTGTTGGGGGCTCTTCCAGTCATTCTAGTTGGAAGTAGGAAAGCAAAAGCAAATAGAATAAGGATAGAGTACAATTATGGGCAAAGTTATTAAGTACATACTTTAATTAAGTACAGGTTAAATGGAGAGGGAACATTAGTAGGGGATGGAGTGATATGGAAAGGCAGGAGTGGGACTTGCAAATAGGATTAGAATACATGAAGACAGGATTGGGACAGTCTGAGGGAAGGTATAGAAGTAGGAATAAATCTAGAGGGTTTGGTAAGCAGTACAAAAGTATGTTTATGGATAGGATTTGGAGTTTGATAGTCCTGATTTTGAATGCTGGACTGTAGTATTAGTTATATTTCTAGGCACAAAACTTGACTTTATTCAGTTCTTCATTTATAAAGTTGGGTCAGTAATAGTTCTTTTCTCAGAGTGTTTGGGAGAAGCAAATGTAGAATGCTTAGTGCACTGCCTGGCATAGAAAGGTTCAAAAATGAAAGCCGTAGAACAAGAGAACTTGACCTGCTTTGATGAGAGAGAGGCTTCCTGCCATACGTGGGGATTCCATGTAGGCTGGGTGCAGATTTTGAATATCCTGTTGAGTGGGGAGTGGTACATGTTCCCTCTAAATATCTGGTTCGCTATCAAAACTCAGAATTATTCAGTCACTGAAGATTTTAGAGCGTGTTTGTTGAGAAACAAATTTACTGGGGGTATGTAGCTTCTGTTTTTAAAATAATTATTTTGTTTATTAGGATTGCATAGGAATATTTACCTAAATGGTAATGGTGGCAGTTTATGAGGGGAGGCTTTTGATTGCGGAGTTCCTGACAATACTTATTTTCTTCTTTACACTTTGTTAATTTTCTGCAATGAGATTGTTCTAGTGGTGTCCCCAGTTAGGTGGCCCTAATCTTTTTGGGCCCTTTTCACATTTAAATATTTGTAAGTGTAAGCTTGTAGTTTAAAAACCTCTGCAGTTACTGCTGTTTAACGTAAGACTAGAGATCTCTTCAAGAAAATTAGAGATACCAAGGGAACATTTCATGCAAAGATAGGCTTGATAAAGGACAGAAATGGTATGGGCCTAACAGAAGCAGAAGATATTATTAAGAAGCTGCTGCTGCTGCTAAGTTGCTTCAGTCGTGTCCGACTCTGTGCGACCCCATAGACGGCAGCCTACCAGGCTCCGCTGTCCCTGGGATTCTCCAGGCAAGAATACTGGAGTGGATTGCCATTTCCTCCTCCAGTGCATGAAAGGGAAAAGGGAAAGGGAAGTCGCTCAGTCGTGTCTGACTCTTGGTGACCCCATGGACTGTAGCCTACCAGGCTCCTCCGTCCATGGGATTTTCCAGGCAAGAGTACTGGAGTGGGGTGCCATTGCCTTCTCCAATATTGAGAAGAGGTGGCAAGAATACACAGAAGAACTGTACAAAAAAGATATTCACGACCCAGATAATCACGATGGTGTGATCACTCACCTACAGCCAGACATCCTGGAGTGTGAAGTCAAGTGGGCCTTAGAAAGCATCACTATGAACAAAGCTAGTGGAGGTGATGGAATTCCAGTTGAGCTATTTCAAATCCTCAAAGGTGATGCTGTGAAAGTGCTGCACTCGATATGCCAGCAAATTTGGAAAACTCAGCAGTGGCCACAGGACTGGAAAAGGTCAGTTTTCGTTCCAATCCCAAAGAAAGGCAATGCCAAAGAATGTGCAAACTACCGCACAATTGCACTCATCTCACATACTAGTAAAGTAATGCTCAAAATTCTCCAAGCCAGGCTTCAGCAATACGTGAACCGTGAACTTCCAGATGTTCAAGCTGGTTTTAGAAAAGGCAGAGGAACCAGAGATCAAATTGCCAACATCTGCTGGATCATCGAAAAAGCAAGCGAGTTCCAGAAAAACATCTATTTCTGCTTTATTGACTATGCCAAAGCCTTTGACTGTGTGGATCACAATAAACTGTGGAAAATTCTGAAAGAGATGGGAATACCAGACCATCTGACCTGTCTCTTGAGAAACCTGTATGCAGGTCAGGAAGCAACAGTTAGAACTGGACATGGAACAACAGACTGGTTCCAAATAGGAAAAGGAGTACGTCAAGGCTGTATATTGTCACCCTGCTTATTTAACTTATATGCAGAGTACATCATGAGAAGCGCTGGGCTGGAAGAAACACAAGCTGAAATCAAGACTGCCGGAGAAATATCAATAACCTCAGATATGCGGATGACACCACCCTTATGGCAGAAAGTGAAGAAGAACTAAAGAGCCTCTTGATGAAAGTGAAAGAGGAGCGTGAAAAAGTTGGCTTAAAGCTCAACGTTCAGAAAACTAAGATCATGGCATCTGGTCCCATCACTTCATGGGAAATAGATGGGGAAACAGTGTCAGACTTTATTTTTTTGGGCTCCAAAATCACTGCTGATGGTGATTGCAGCCATGAAATTAAAAGACGCTTACTCCTTGGAAGGAAGGTTATGGCCAACCTAGAGAGCACATTTAAAAGCAGAGACATTGCTTTGCTGACAAAGGTCCGTCTAGTCAAGGCTATGGTTTTTCCAGTGGTCGTGTATGGATGTGAGAGTTGGACGGTGAAGAAAGCTGAGCGCCGCAGAATTGATGCTTTAGAACTGTGGTGTTGGAGGAGACTCTTGAGAGTCCCTTGGACAGCAAGGAGATCCAATCAATCCATCCTAAAAGAGATCAATCCTGGGTGTTCATTGGAAGGACTGATGTTGAAGCTGAAACTCCAATACTTTGGCCACCTCATGCGAAGAGTTGACTCATTGGAAAAGACCCTAATGCTTGGTAGGATTGGGGGCAGGAGGAGAAGGGGACGACAGAGGATGAGATGGTTGGATGGCATCACCGACTCGATGGACATGGGTTTGGGTAGACTCCGGGAGTTGGCGATGGACAGAGGCCTGGCGTGCTGCGATTCCTGGGGTCGTAAAGAGTCGGACACGACTGAGCGACTGAACTGAACTGAACATCCTGATCTCATTCAGTTGTCCTATTGAAAAGGAAATGGTAGAAATTTTATTGCTTATGATTTGAAATGACTGAGTGGGTTTTAGTAAATAGTTTGAGAAGGTGAAGTAGAACTTTCACGGCAAACTATTTGGTACATTTTCTTCTTGTTTTGGCCGTGCTGCTCAGCTTGTGGAATCTCAATTCCTTGACCAGTGATTAAACCCAGGCCACAGCAGTGAAGGCCCTGAATCCTAACCACTAAGCCATTGGGGAACTCCTTAGTTGGTATATTTTTTTGTATAAAACTTCCAACCGTTGGAGGATTAATAATAGCTAGTATTATTTATAATGTGCCAGTCTCTAATAATAAAGTCCTTTAAAAGTGGGTCTCTGATAGCTCAGTTGGTACCGAATCGGCTTGCAATGCAGGAGACCCTGGTTTGATTCTGGGTCGGGAAGATCCACTGGAAAGGGGATAAGCTACCCACTCCAGTATTCTTGCACTTCCTTTGTGGCTCAGCTGGTAAGGAATCTGCCTGCAATGTGGGAGACCTGGGTTTGATCCCTGGCTTGGGAAGATCCTCTGGAGAAGGGAAAGGATACCCACTCCAGTATTCTGGCCTGGAGAATTCCAATGGACTGTACAGTCAATGGAGTCGCAAAGAGTTGGACAAGACTGAGGGACTTTCACTTTGACTTTCAAAAGTGGATCAACAAATTTAGTCCTTAGAGCAACCATATGTAATTTTCCCTATTTTAGAGATGAGCAAATTGAATTTCAAAGACGTTAAATAACATAGGTCGCACAGCTTGAAAGATAGAGAAGGGATTCAGACAGACCCATATTGTCTAATTCTAGAGCCTGAGCCCTTTTTTCCTCTTCAAACTGTACATATGTTGTACTCAGAGTGGAAAAGCTAAGGATTTCTTTCTGTAGTGTGATAGTTGGCTTGTTAACAGAACTTTTTTAGAATGTAAGAATTATATAAATGATTTTCTACAATATGATAAGAGTGTGAACTCTGCCAGTACTTTACAAAAGCTATGCTTTGTTTGAGGTGTAATTGCTATATTATGTGGTAAAGATTGATGTTCCATTAATGAGATTTGATTGCTTTGTAGCAGAAGTGGGGAACTGTTGTAGTGTGCATGCATAGACAAATAAGAGGATGAAGAATCTGAACTGAGACAAACTTGTATTCGGATTTCCAAGATCTATGAAACACTTGCAAGCTATTAAGGCATATGTTGTTTTTAAGAGTATTAAATATGAGTATGTTAATATGCCTTAATTAAATTAATATTAAATAAGTATATTAACGTGCTTTAAGGCATATGTTAAGGCATATGTCATTTTTAAGAGTAGGAGAAATGTTAACTGACTTCAAAGAGAACATTACTTAGAGCAGCTCTGCACAATAGAACATTGTGTGATGGTGGAAGTGTTCTACATTTGCATTGCCCAAAGTCCAGTAAGTTGTAAGAGGTTGAAGTGATTAATTTTTACTTGAGAGGGATTGGGAGTGCATCACAAAGTGTGTGCTGTTTCTGGAAAATGAGTGAAATTTAGAAGGACCAGGGCATTTCAGGTGGCGAAAGTGGTAGAGCAAAGCAGGAAGATTGGAAGACTGTCTGACTTGTGTTGAGGCACTATATGCGTGAGATGCAGCTGGAAAATGAGAGTGGGGTTGGAGTTATGAGAGGCCTTAGGTTCTACAGTAAGGAATCTGGACCCTATTTGTTGGTAATTCATTTTGTTTGGAAGATAAGTAGAAGCAAAACAGTTACTAAGGTAGAATAGAAAATTAAACCTTCAACAGGACATACGGTCAAGTTGGGAACATTAATTTTTTCATTCTTAGAGCTTGTCCAATTTTGAGGAGATGGAGGTTTGAAAATGGCTGCAGGAAACAAAGATAAATAATACGGGCTTTTAGTTTTGATGGGATACATCTTAGAAATTCAGATCTGATGGCTTTTAGAAAGATGTATGTTTGCATACATAGGCTAGAAGCAGTGGAGAGGGTGAATGGAGTGGATAAGATTACAGTGGGCAGTTTCCTAAAGGGCTTTATGGGCTGTGATATGCATGTGTGTTCAGTCACTCAGTCATGTTCGACTCTTTGCGACCCTATGGACTGTAGCTCTCCAGGCTCTTCTGTCCATGGGATTCTCCAGACAAGAATACTGGAGTGGGTTGCTGTGTCCTCCTCCAGGGGATCTTCATGACCCAGGGATCGAACCCACGTCTGTATCTGCCACTTTGTCAGGCAGGTTCTTTACTACTAGCACCACAGGAGAGACAGGTAAGTGGTATTCAGGAAATTTTTTTTTTAAGTGATAGGTCGTTTATTTGCAGAAAGGCTGATCTTGACACCTGTGCTTCTTGAGGGGCTCTCCCAGCATGTTCCTGGCCCGTAGAGCTTAGAGTTCATAGGAAATCTCATGAGATCCCAGACTATGCTGTATGGATACAGGGCATAGCTGCCTGTAACTGCTCTGGGAGTTGGAAAGGGCTGTTGAGGCACAGAATAAATTTATCAAAGTAAAACGGTTTTATTTAATTATTGTGTCAGATTTGGACCAAGGCAGTGTGGCGCCAGAGCTCTCATTCCTACTCATTCCAGTAAATTAGAAGAATTAGGGGTCCAGGGAGGCTAGGGAGATCAAAGCTAGCTGGAGTGTAAAGTATGGAGAAATGATCTATAGTCCTGACTCCTGTTGTTTTCAGATTGTATGACTTGGGATACATTTACCTGTAATACCTTTTTTTGGACTCAGTTTCTTCTTCTATATGGTAGAAATAAGATAGGGTGCTTATGAGGATTAAATAAGATAGTGCAAATAAGCAATTTATTACTTTAGTAATAATGTAGGAGTAGGAGAAGGGTTTACCAACCTGAGGGGGAAATGGACTCTGGGAAGAACTTTGTCTTTTAGGATTTTTTGGGTGGCATGGGTGAATTTGATCTTAGTTTGAGAGAAATCTGCCACTGGAAGGGGAGGCAACATATGAATATGAGAGTAAAGGGAACACAGGGCAAGGTTCCAGAGTAAAACACAGGGAGAAGCATAGAGGCCATGATAACAAAGGCATCAACTCCAAGTGTAACTGACTTTCTAAGCTTAAACCCAGTGTTTTAAAGTATTTATACCTTTAAGCAGGTATCAATTTTAAAATAAGCGTCATATAGGTGGAAACCAGCAGGCAGTATATGAATTGATTTGGAAGAATGTGTTCAGAAGTGGGAATGATGTTCCTTGTCAGAAATTGAGTCATTTTTTTAAAAAAAGAAAAATTGAGTCCTTGGAAACTGGTTCTAGAAAAATAACTTTCTGAATATTTACGATAAGATAAGAGTTGTTTTCAGGGCTGGTAGACTACGCTCTTGGTGAAGTTATGAGCTGTTTATAAAACACAAAGAACATTTAATTGATGTATTAATATGACAGCATATTATTTTATATTGGAATTTTGAACTCCAGACTTGAAGAATTAGAGGATAGTGGAGACTGGTTAGTCCACCTCTCTCTAGTATTTTGGACAGATGGTCATATCAGACTTGTGCTTCAACATCTCAGTGACAGAATTCCCATTATTCTAAGAAGCAGTGCATTCCATGGGCAGTTGTATTCAGTAGAAAGGTCAAAATCATAGACTTATTGTGTGCAGTTAAAAAACAGGGGTTTTTGGGTGAGACTCAGAAATCTTGTCTGCTCTGGTTTTGGATGTAATGTGGTAGTAAGGTTTAATGCTTAAATGTTTGTTTTATCTTTTAGGGCTTGTATTTCTTTTGGACCTAAGAATCGCTCAATTGGAGCAGCAGCTAAAAGCCAGGTAGAGTTCTGTTTTTTTCATACTTATTTTTGTGCTTGGTCTATCCCTCCCATGCAGCAGCTCTTTCAGTGCCCATTATGTGTGGAGCACTGGGAGCCCCTACGTGTACAACTGAGACACAAACCTATTCTCATGTACTTGAGTGAGAAGCAAAGAGCTTTTTAAAATAGCATGAACAGTGGTCTGTTTAATGCAAACTACCAGGATGTATTTTACCTAGATATTGTTAAAGCAAGGTTTTACTTGTTCCTGAGTTGTTGTTAACAATTTTTTTCCCCTGGCTATTTAAAATAATTGGTAAAGTCTGTCTTGTTGAATTTTCATCTTACTCATATTTAGGGTCAGTGTTGTCTCTAGATTTGACCTTGTTGATCAAGGTTCTCAAGGAAGGAAAGCATACTTAGAGAAGCACACTTACCATTAGTTTACTTTTAAACCAGGAGCCTGACTTATTTGCTTGTTTCTCAGTAACCAGAGCAGCAGAACTTGAAGAGTTGTATTTTTCTCAGTGCCTGAGGTTGCTTTAAAATTAAGGAGTTGCATGTTAGATGTTTCTATAGTTCAGTCTGGAACAACATAATAGAATGAATAATTATATTTTTCTGGACCAGTCTGGGCCTAAGATTTATAAGCCCCCCCGAAATGGTACTTGACCAATTGATTTTTAATTAAATTGGGTGTTTTATAAGTTGCAGAAAGTTCAAGATGTTTTAGGAGACAGCAGGTAGCAAATACAGAGCTGTTTTCAAACATCTTTCCTTCTAAAATTTCAGTGAATTTTTCTTGGTTTTAAACTTGCTTTCATTATTGAGAATAGTTGTTATACTAAACTGGCTGCCTAGTTCTAGGTTGACATAGTTATTGTGATATTGAATTTCTTGGCAGCTTACTCTAGCAGAGCCTGACTTTGGAGGCCTCATATTGTTTTACAAAAGAACTTTTGTTTGTGCCTTTTGACATACTGGATTTAGAGGAGATCTATTGTTGTTTTTCCTTGGGACTTGTTGCACTCACTTCTGCCTTGAGAAGAAGAGCCCATAAGTCTTGAGCAGAAATTCTTTTTCAGTTTTTGAATATCTTTGCCAGCATTTTTTTCATAAATTACAGTAGTTTTTGTTAGAGATAAATTAGGAAATGCAGGTGTACAGGTATAAGGCATTTAGAAGTTAGCATACTGCCATTGTCCAAAAATCACTGTTACTATCTTAATGTGTAACCTTTTATAGTATAAGCATATAAATGTTTTTCTCCCCCACTCTAAGAAAGTGAAATCATATCATATAGATACTTGTCTCCAGATTTCTAAAATAATTTATCCATTGTATGGGTAGACTGTAATTTATTTACTCATTTCCCTGTCGTTGACCCTCTAGGCTCTTTCCAGTTTTCTGTTGTGATAAATAATACTGTGTCAGTTTATTTGCATTTATCTTTGTGGGCTTAGTGTCATCTGTTTTTTCTTTATGTTAAGTTTCATTCACTAGAATAACTGAATTAATATATACTGTTGGATTGACTCCTGGAAAGTTTGAATCACAAACTACAGGTAATTTTTAAAAGATAAAAATTATTTAATGTAAATGTTCATTAGAAGTTTAATAACAGGAAATATTTTTACAAGGGTAATGATCTGTCTTATTGAAGAAGTAAGACAAATTGGGCTCTGGTCCTAGCCCGCCACTATGTGACCTGTATAAGTCTGTCACTCCTTACTTCAGAAGGCATCATTTATAAAGGTTTAGTGCTGAAGGAAAGTTTGTGGCATGAAAAGGATTCTAATTTAATCCTGAAATTTTTGAATCTCCCCCCCCCCCCAATTTAATTGCTATTATAATAGTCTTTCTACTCTGTGACTCTGATATCCTTTCTGTTAGGTAATTTCCAATGCAAAGAACACAGTCCAAGGATTTAAAAGATTCCATGGCCGAGCATTCTCTGATCCATTTGTGGAGGCAGAAAAATCCAAACTTGCATATGATGTTGTGCAGTTGCCCACTGGGTTAACAGGTATAAAGGTAAGGTTCTGAAGATAATGCCTTACGATTGAAATACATTATTTTATGTTACCAGATCAGTGTCTAGAAGTGAGTAGTCATTCCCTTCTCTGGGGGATCTTCCCAACCCAGGGGTCGAACCCATGTCTCCCACATTGCAGGCAGATTCTTTACCAGCTGAGCCACAAGGGAAGTCCAAGAGCACTGGAGTGGGTAGCCTATCCCTTTGCCAGCAGATCTTCCTGATCCAGGAATCGAACCAGAGTCTCCTGCATTGCAGGCGGATTCTTTACCAACTGAGCTATCAGGGAATCCTTTAAGAATGTTATCAGATCAATGTATATCATACCATTCTAGTTTCAAGTTGTAATGAAAATCGTTCCAAATGCTTTGGAAAGTCTTGCTGGTGAAGACCATTTGGCATTTTTTTTTTTTTTTTTTTTTTTTAATGACCTGGCTTTTATTTGGGAGCCATAGGTGGCACTGTTAATAGGGGTGACAGATAGGTGGTGAAGATGTTAACTTCTTGTCTTGTTTTCTAATGCAGCAGTCTTCCCAGTAGTCTTTCTGGTATGATTTTAGTGAGTGATTACTGGAAGAGCAAGAAAAGAAATCAACAGTTTAGAGTCACTCCCAGATACGTAGTCATGCTCTTGACAGTAGGATTGGAAAGCAGTGTTGTTCTTTTGGAGAAGAGGGAGTTTAGTCTTTGCTGTCTCTGGAACATCTAGGAGAATCTCCTTGTGAAGCATGAAGTGAGCTGATCATTCAAAAAAGATGAGAGGCTGAGCGATGGGTATGGTGAACACATCTGTCTCTTGCACTCAGGTAGTAAGAGGAATCCAGAAGTATGCTTGAGCTTCCCAGGCAGCCGAGTTTAGAGAGAGGAGATTTGATGTTTAAGACACCCCATTTGGAGAACTAAGGATCATGGGAACAGGTTCAAGTCCCAGAGATGTTAAAAATCGTGGGAAAAAGGTAGTTTTGCGGTTGTAGCTGAGAATTCAGTTGGATTTGAAAGTAAAGAATTCTGATAACTGAAAAATGATCACTGGGTTTACTTTTAGGGTATTTTCAGCAGTAATTTTAAAACAGTTTTAATGGGCCTAATGAGGGATAAGAAGTGCAGAGGAGGATAAAAAGGAAACGGAGGTGAGGAAATGAGGATTACCTAATAGTTAAGAGAGAAATAGGGTGGGTATTGGCAGGTGTAGTCAGAAGAGCCAAAGGAGGAAGAGACTAGGGAGAACACCTGTGGATCCAAGTATGAGGTTGGAGGAATTTTGGAAGACTTACATGAGAAAAGAAGAGGTAGCCTTGAATGAGGCTCACCGGGAGGATTATTATCCCATCTATATTCAGTAAGGTGAGAAACTATTCTAAACCAGCATAAATTATGGTTGGGTTTGGGAGGGAGAAGGTGAGAAGGAGATGGTGTTCAAGTTGGAGCAGGAGCTAAAAGTACAGAGTTGACATTTTTTGGTCTGTATTGTAGTTGGGAAGTATGGACATGTGGAATAGGACCTTACCTTAGGCAGTCTTTTCAGCATTTACAGTTTGTAACTATTGTCAGAATTTCATACTTTTGTGGAGGGTGTAGGATATCTTGAAGGTGCCAACAGTTACTTATTTTGTCAGGTATGTCGTTGATGTTGGGGCTAAGACAGTGAATGGTCAGTCAGTCAGTTCAGTCGCTCAGTTGTGTCCTACTCTTTGTGACCCCATGGACTGCAGCACGCCAGGCTTCCCTGTCCATCACCAACTCCTGGAGCTTGCTCAAATTCATGTCCATGGAGTCAACAGTTAACAGATCTAACAAAAACCATTGCCTCAGATTGGATCCTAATTGAGGCGATGATTATAAAGTCAGCACAGTGAGCAGAGTGAAATATACATAGTATGTCAGATGGTAGAATAGTTTCCACCACCAGGCCCTTTAATGGAGGGGCAGTGAGGGTTATGGTGAACTATACACCAGTTCGCTTCTTCCCAGGTAGTTGTCTCAAGTTTTGTTGGTGGTCAGGACATACCATTTACATAGTGGTCCTCCTGTACGCAGATGAAAGGAGCAGTGACCCTACAAGAGACTGACTCAGACTTGCCTGTGAGTGTTCAGGAGTCTGTGGAGGAGGCATGAGTCAGCAGTGGCTTGCTGCAGGGTTGGGGACACTGAGTGTGGCAGTGTGTGCATGGGACCTTTTGAAGGAGGTCACCATTACCTTCATTACTTCCACCATAGTTTGGTCTCAGGTCAAACAACAGGGAGGGAACACAGCCTTGCTCATCAACAGAAAATTGGATTAAAGATTTACTGAGCATGGCCCCACCCATCAGAACAAGACCCAGTTTCCCCCAGTCAGTGTCTCCCATCAGAAGCTTCCATAGGTCTCTTATCCTTACCTGTCAGAGGGCAGACAGAATGAAAACCACAATCACAGAAAACTAACCAAACTGATCACATGGACCACAGCCTTGTTTAACTCAATGAAACTATGAGCCATGCTTTGTAGGGTCACCCAAGACAGACAGGTCATGGTGGAGAGTTCTGACAAAACGTGGTCCACTGGAGAAGGGAATGGCAAACCACTTTAGTATTCTTGCCTTGAGAACCCCATGAAAATATGAAAAGGCAAAAAGATAATGACACTGAAAGATGAACTCCCCAGGTCAGTAGGTGCTCAGCATGCTACTGGAAAAGAGTGGAGAAATAACTCCAGAAAGAATGAAGAGATGGAGCCAAAACAAAAACAATGCTCAGTTGTGGATGTGAATGGTGATGGAAGTAAAGGCCGATGCTGTAAAGAACAATGCTACCTAGGTAATGCTCAAAATTCTCCAAGCTAGGCTTCAACAGTACATGAGCTGAGAACTTCCAAATGTTCAAGCTAGATTTTGAAAAGGCAGAGGAACTAGAGATCAAATTGACAACATTCCTTGAATCACAGAAAAAGCAAGAGAGTTCCAGAAAAACATCTGCTTTATTGACTATGCCAAAGCCTTTGACTTGTGTGCATCACAGCAAACTGAAAAATTCTTTAAGAGATGGGAATACCAGACCACCTACCTGCCTCCTGAGAAATCTGTGTGCAGGTCAAGAAGCAACAGTTAGAGCTGGACATGAAACAACAGACTGGTTCCACATCAGAAAGAAGAACGTCAAGGCTGTATATTGTCACCCTGCTTATTTAACTTACATGCAGAGTACATCATGTGAAATGCCAGGCTGGATGAAGCACAAGCTGGAATCAAGATTGCTGGGAGAAATATCAATAACCTAAGATATGTAGATGATGCCACCCTTATAGCAGAAAGCAAAGCACAATTAAATAGCCTCTTGATGAAAGTGAAAGAGGAGAGTGGAAAAGTTGGCTTAAAACTCAACATTCTGAAAACTAAGATCATGGCATCTGGTCCCTTCACTTCATGGCAAATAGATGGGGAAACAGTGGAAACAGTGACAGACTTTATTTTTTGGGGCTCCAGAATCACTGCAGTTGGTGACTGCAGCCGTGAAATTGAAAAACGCTTGCTCCTTGAAAGAAAAGCTATGACCAACGTAGACAGCATATTAGAAACCAGAGACTTGACTTTACCAACAAAGGTCCGTCTAGTCAAAGCTATGGTTTTTCCAGTAGTCATGCATGAATATAAGAGTTGGACTGTAAAGAAAGCTGAGTGCCGAAGAATTGATGCTTTTGAATTGTGGTGTTGGAGAAGACTCTTGAGAGTCCCCAGAACTGCAAGGAGATCAAACCAGTCCATCCTAAAGGAAATCGGTCCTGAATATTCATTGGAAGGACTGATGCTGAAGCTGAAACTCCAATACTTCGATGTGAAGAACTGACTCATTTCAAAAGACCCTGATGCTGGGAAAGATTGACAGCAGAAGAGGATGAGAGAGGATGAAATGGTTGGATGGCATCACTGACTTGATGGACATGAGTTTGAGCAAGCTCCAGGAGTTGGTGATGAATAGGGAAGCCTGATGTGCTGCAGTCCATGGGGTTGCAAAGAGTCAGACATGACTGAGCTTCTGAATTGAACCAAATCTCATCTCCAGGTATCCTGGTTGGTAAGCACGTTAACAAGCTAAAAGTGACTTTCGAATTATTTTTGCTTCCAAAACTAGCTTTCTTAATTTCCTCTTGAGATAATGTTCCACTGATGATTTAGAAATTATTCATTTTAGGTTTTTACAACTTGAAGAAATACAGTAAGTTTAGATCCTTTTTTTTTTTATTGCAGGTGAAATATATGGAGGAGGAACGTAGTTTTACCACGGAGCAGGTGACTGCCATGCTTTTATCCAAACTGAAAGAGACAGCAGAAAATGTTCTTAAGAAGCCTGTTGTGGACTGTGTTGTTTCGGTAAGTTTCATCCCTACACATTATTAGGGTCTATGAAGAAGCAGAAAGGAGGAAGCTGTTAATTGAAAATAAAATTGCTTTTTGCCTTAGGTGGTAATCATTACTTTAACAGTTTTTCAGACTGGTTCTCATATTCTTGAAATTTTTTTTTCCTTCCCTAGTTTTTGCTCTTGCTTCTATTATTCTGTCTGTTTAAAGGCTTATCTCTGACTAAGCCCGCTTCTTCCTGGATTACTTCTAGCACCTCACATAGTGCCTGGCACATGGTAGCCTCTTGTTTGTTGAATTAGTTGAATACTCTCAAATAAGAAATGCTTTTTCTCTGTTCCTGTCTCTGTATCTTTGCTCTTTTTGTATCCAGCACTAAAGGCAAGACAGCAGTAGACTTCATCTTGTTTTTTCCACTTGCCTATTTAGATGGAAGCCTGGCTGTGCTTGTAGTATGGTGGCGTCCTTAGGGACCATTGAAATTTAGGTGGTTAAGTTTGCTTTTCCAGTGAATCTCCTCATTCTGCAGTTGTTATCTGATATTTTAGCTCTTTGGCTTCTTTTGTCTTTCTAAATTTTTATGAAAAATTTTTGACATATAGCTGATTTTACAGTGTGTAATTTCTCTTGTATAGCAAAGTGACTTGGTTATATTGAATACATTTATATATGTATACATGTAATGTGTTAGTCGCTAAGTTGTATCTGACTCATTTGTGACCCCATGGAGTATAGCCTGCCAGGCCCCTCTGTCCTTGGAATTCTCCAGGCAGGAAGACTGGAGTGGGTTGCCATTTCCTTCTCTAGGAGATCTTCCCCAACCAGGGATGGAACCCAGGTCTTTTGCGTTGCAGGCAGATTCTTTATCGTTTGAACCACCAGGGAAGCCCCGTGTGTGTGTGTGTGTGTGTGTGTATGTGCGCGCGCGTGCGTGCACGTGCGCGCATGTATATATATATTCCTTTCCATTATGATTTGTGACAGGATATTGAACATAGTTCCCTGTGCTGTACAGTAGAACTTTGTTGTTTATTGGCCTATTTTGTCTTAATTTTGGTGCAATGATTGGCAAAGCAAGGGGGCTTATTTCACCCCATAGTCTTTGTCTGATGGAGTTCTTGTTTCTTGGCTATCTAGTAAAATCCTACTGACTTTTGTTAGGAAGAATTGGATTATGGCCCATAATGCACATTTGGAGGACGCAAAGAAGAATGCTGCTTCCTTTAACGAGCTCAAATTCAGTAAAGGCACTGTGTTTCTTAGATAGTTTCTGCTTTCCCTCAAATCTCTAGTGGACTTTCAGATTTCAGTGGACATTTCCCCCACCTAGTGTCCTAACTTTGATTCTGAATTTTGCTCTGTATAGAGGTAAATTTTATGTAAAATGGCAAGACGGCCTGAGATGCTTTTCCAGCTTTTGAGATCAAGTTAAAAGGTGATGGATTAAGTTATGTGTTGCAGGTCCTTGAGAATTTTGGTGATTTGCTTGGAGAGTTTATAAGACTCAGAATAAAGCCATATTCATGGCTAAGGTTTATTATAGAACCAGAAAGGATAGAGTCCCCTTCCATTGGAAGCTAGACAAAGGATAGTGGTCTCCGGCCTCTATGTGAACTCTCTTCTGTGCAGTTGCTGCTCTAGCTTTTGGTGTTACAGTGTATCTGATTGCTATGTAAATAGGGCCTGGGTGTATTTTGCTCTATTTGTAAACTGCTTATTGTTAAATATAAGCTTTATATTTTGGGAAAGGTAATGATAGCCCTCGTGTTCGAATCAAATCACATGTATAAAAGGGTATATGGGAAGCATTAGCACCTCTGCTACCTAGTAAGTAGATTTTCCTTCCCAGAGATTACTAGTGTTACCATTTTGTTACAAATTTTCCAGAGTTTTTTTATGTACCCAAGCAAGTAAGTACAGGTCCTTCTTTACTTTTATTTTTCTTTTAATAAGTTTTGGACGGTTTACCTTATTTGTTCCATAGTATTAGAGAGGTGCTTCGTTCCATTTAGTGGAGCAGAATGTCCCAGTTTATGCATGTACCATAATCTATTAATATTTAATTATAGTCTCTTTTTTGGGGGGTTTTCCCTGGTGGGTCAGCTGGTAATGAATACTCCTGCAACAGAGACCCTGGTTCGATCCTGGCTCAGGAAGATCCCTTGGAGAAGGGATAGGCTACCTACTCCAGTATTCATGGGCTTCCCTGGTGGCTCAGACAGGAAAGAATCCGCCAGCAATGCAGGAGACCTGGCTTCGATCCCTGGGTTGGGAAGATCCCCTGTATAACCCAGTCCAGTATTCTTGCCTGGAGAATTCCCATGGACAGAGGAGCCTGGTGGGCTACAGTCCATGGGGTCAAAAAGTCAGACACGACTGAGCGACTAAACACACAACACAGCACGGTCTCTTTTTGTTGGACATCTCGGTTACTTCCAGATTTTGTCTAATTGCAAAGAATACTACAGTGAGTAAAAGTTGGACAAATACATTTTGCTCTTACATGGTAAGTTTGTAGGTTGTAGGCTAACTTCCTAGAAGTGCAATTACTGGGACTGAGGATACATATGTTTTATATTTTAACAACTATTGTTTAATTGCCCTTCAGAGAATTTGTACTAATTTACACTTATGTCAGCAATGCATAAGAGGGCTTGTTTGACCACAGCCTTATCAGCTCAGCTTATTGCATGTCAGATAATTCTGATGGATGAATAATGGTAGCAAAGTATGTGCGATTTTAATATTTTACTTTTTAGATAAACTTGAATGTTTTAGAATTTATGAACCATTTTGTATTTCGCTTTTTGTGAAATAGTCCTATCCTTTCCTCATTTTATTTTGAATTTATGGTCTTCAGTTTTTTAGAAAACATTTTTTAAAATCCTTTTCTCCACTGCATTTTTAAAACTTTTTATTTTTTTAAAAAGATTGTTTATTTTTGGCTGTGCTAGGTCTTTGTTGCTGCACAGACTTTTGTCTAGTTGTTGCAAGGGGGGGCCACTCTCTAGTTGTAGTGTGTGGGTTTCTCATTGTGGTTTCCTCTTCTGTTACAGAGCATGCGCTCTAGGGCATGTGGGCTTCAGTAGTTGCAACTCCAGGGCTCTAGAGCACAGGCTGAATAGCTGTGGACACAGGCTTAGTTGCTCCACATGTGTGATCTTCCCGGATCAGGCATCGAACCTGCGTTCTTCTGTGTTGGCAGGCAGATTCTTTATCACTGAGCTACCAGGGAAGCGTGGTCTTCGTTTTGATTTGTAGTTCTTCGAATATTAGAGAGATTAGCTCTTTGCTATTTTATGATGTGTTGGAAATATTTTTTCCTCATTAGGTTATTAGAATTTTTTAATGAATCAAATGTTTCAGTTCTGCTCCCCCTTTTCCTTCCCTAGCAAAACATTATCTTAGCAAATGTTCTCATTTGGTACCTGATTGACATCAAACCAAAGACATCAGTCCAACAGACGTGGGCTGTGATCACTTGTAAACTTAATATTTGTAGGTCTCAGTGCCTATGAGCAGTAGAACACCTGCCCCTCCTACTGATCCTTTGTGTGCGAGCTCAGTCATGTCTGATTCTAGCCTGCCAGGCTGCTATGTCCGTGGAATTTTCCAGGCAAGAATACTGGAGTGGGTTGCAGTTTCCTCCTTCAGAGGACCTTCCTGACCCAGGGATCAAACCTGTATCTCCTGTGTTGGCAGGCGGATACTTCACCACTACGCCACCTGGAAAGCCCCCCTTCTCATCCCTTTGTTGTTCAGTCACTAAGTTGTGCCTGACTCTCTGCAAGCCCATGGACTGCAGCACGCCAGGCTTCCCTGTCCTTCACCATCTCCTGGAGCTTGCTCAAACTCATGTCCATTGAGTCGATGCCATCCAGCCATCTCATCCTCCATCACTGCCTTCTGCCCCTGCCCTCAATCTTTCCCAGCATCAGGGTCTTTTCCAGTGGGTTGGCTCTTCCCATTAGGTGGCCAAAGTATTGGAGCTTCAGCATCAGTCCTTCCAATGAATATTCAGGGTTGACTTCCTTTAAGATTGACTGGTTTGATCTCCTTGCTGTCCAAGGGACTTCAGTTGGAAAGAGTTCTTCTGCTCAGCCTTCAGTGGAGACAATATACAGCCTTGATGTACTTCTTTCTCAATTTTGAACCAGTCTGTTGTTCCATGTCCAGTTCTAACTATTGCTTCTTGACCTGCATACAGTTTTCTCAGCAGACAAGTAAGGTGGTCTAGTATTTCCATCTCTTTTTTTTTCAGTTTGTTGTGATCCACACAGTCCAAGGCTTTAGCGTAGTCAGTGAAGCAGTAGTAGATGTTTTTCTGAAATTCCCTTGCTTTATCTGTGATCCAGTGGATACTGGCAATTTGATCTCTGGTTCTTCTGCCTTTTCTAAATCTTGCTTGTACCTCTGGAAGTTCTTGGTTTACATATTGTTGAAGCCTAGCTTGAAGGATTTTGAGCAAGACCATGCTAGCATGTGAAATGTAGCAATTGTACGGTAGTTTGAAGATTCTTTGGCATTACCCTTCTTTGGGATTGGAATGAAAACTGACCTTTTTCAGTCTTGTGGCCACTGCTGAGTTTTCCAAATTTGCTGGCATATTGAGTGCAGCACTTTAACAGCATCATGTTTTGGAATTAGAAATAGCTTAACTGGAATTCCATCACTTCACTAGCTTTGTTCGTTGTAATGCTTCCTAAGGTTCACTTAATTTCATACTCCAGGCTGTCTGGCTCTAGGTGAGTGATCATGCCATCGTGGTTATCCAGCATTAAGACCTTTTCTGTACACTTCTGTGTATTCTTGCCACCTCTTATTAATTTCTTACTTTTGTTAGGTCCTTGCCGTTTCTGTCTTTATTGTGCCCATCTTTGCATGAAATGTTCCCTGGTGTCTCCAGTTTTCTTAAAAAGATCTCTATCTGGTCCTAAATCTGTCTTCGGTGTGCTAACAGTGCTGGCCACAAGGTGGTGGAAGAGCCGTGGCACTGCAGTCTGTTGGGATTGGAAGCCAAGCAGCGCCTTGAAAGCAAATGAAAAGTTCTTTTTTCTCAGGTGACAGGACTCCAGATAGGGTCCCGATCATGCTTACTCAACATACTCTGCCTGGGTTGGAATGACGATAATGGCCATCCTCCCCAGTAGCACAGGGGAGGATTCACAAGCTGGTTTATACTTTTTTAAAAAGAGATCGAGCGTCAAGGAAGTCTCGTCTCAGGGGATGGGACAGAGAACTCACAGGTTGGCTCTGCTGGCCAGGGGAAAACACTCATTCCAGCTTAGCGGCCTTTGTATGATGAGTTCTTTCTCAGATCCATGAAAATAGTCAGAGCTCATCAGACCATTTTACTTATGTAGTTTTCAACTGTCTGAGGAGGTCAGTACTGTCTGGCCTGGGGCTTTTACTAGGATCTTACTTCAGGATTAGCTATTCAAAGCATGAAATAAGAGGGAATACATTTTAAGGATTAAGGCTGCTCTTTGTATCCCTGCTGAGGGAATAATTTTAGACATGATTGGTATAGAGAAAAGTGGGCACTGGGCAGGGCACAAGCCGACTTTCAGGCCCAGGCTTCTTTGGTGGTATGGTAGAAGTGGGACCTCAGCCTGGGGTCCAGCGTTCTAGCTTATCCTCTGCAAGGCTAGTTCCCTCAGCAGGTGCAGCTCATGAGCAACTGCAGGAGAATGAAGACGTGAGACATGATCAGGCCAAACCAGAGCTCCTAAGTCTGCTCCACCAGCTTCTGGCACAACATCATCTTGAACTTGAATTGTGTATACCCAGAAAAGGCTGAGCACAGCCAGCCGCTTCTCTCCGTCCTGGGAGAGGTACATGAAATGATAGTGGGGAGGTAGGTGTCAAGCTTGTGAGCAGCGAAGAAGGGCACAAACATGTTTAGCCAGAAGAGGCTTGGAGCCAGGCTGTAATCACACAGGGCCAGTAGCACAAAAAACACCCAGCAAGTGCACAAAGATCTCAGAGGCAGTGAATCCTAGCCACTGCACCAGCTTCCAGAGCAAGAAAAGCATCACGCAGGGTGAGTGAACCAGGGTCCAGCTGAGTGTCTCACACACCGGGCTGTGCCCCCACTCCCATGAGCCTTGCTGATGCCTGCTGTTGCTGCCAGGCGAGTGAGAGGTAGCGAGCAGTCCTGCTTTCTGTGGCCCTTGGCCCCAGTGCCGCTGATTTCCCAGCCACATCTCGGGACCCAGCACTGGCTGCCAGAGGATGCTCATCTTGACCTGCTGGTTCTTTTGGGTTTTGTGTTATATTTAGAAAATCCCTTCTTTTTTTTCCCCTTCTTTCTTTGACAGTAAAGATTCTGTTTTATTCTGATACTCATGATTTTTAAAAAACATTTGCATCTTTGATTTGAAATATATTTTGGTATTTGGTGTTCAGTAGGGATGCATCTTTATTTTATTTTCTGTATGGCTGTCCATTTGTCCCAAGACTATAGAATAGTCCAGATTTGCTGTACTGGTGTGAAAGATTTCCTTGATCATACACAGAATAAATTGCTATAGCTATTTGAGGGCATTTCTGGATTTTACTGTTTTTTTGACAGGTATATTTTTAATCAGGAATCTCCATAATAGGATAAATTAAAAAATTCTTTTTATAGGTTCCTTGTTTCTATACTGATGCAGAAAGACGATCAGTGATGGATGCAACACAGATCGCTGGTCTCAATTGTCTGCGATTAATGAATGAAACTACTGCAGGTAAGTGACTGTTAACTGAAATTTTTTTTTACTTGCTCGATCTCAAAGCTTGTGAAATCTTAAAACCCTTAGTGTTTCTTATTACATATCTTACTTGGAGCACTTACCACCAGTGTCACAGTATTTTTGGGTACTCTGTCACATATGAACAGTTTACTTGACAAGTACTTTTTCTGTATCTTCATAGCACTTTAATATTTAATTGCATGCTTTTTTGGAAAGGAACTGCATTTATTGTGTTTTTGGAGCATTGCTTTGGTTTAAATATTGGGTTTTTCTCCCAACTTGTGGGCCGGTAGAGTCAGGGGTGGGATTTATAAAGCAAGATCTCAGGAGGCAGAATATATGGCAATGTTGAGAGATGGCAGAAGGGAATATGGGGGAAAATGTTTGGAAAAGTGGGAGAAAGTGGTTTTGGAAAAAATTGTCACAGTTGCTGGAACTGGAAATTGGAAACATTAAGGAAACCAAAGTGAAATAAATGTCAACGTGTAACTCTTCAAAGTCAGTGTTCTTCGTGAATAAACCATGCAGAGCTTATAAGGATTTTGAATCTTTTTTTGCAGCTGTAAATCTGTTTTTTCCTGTGTAAATGAATTTTAAATTTATTACTAAAATGTAACATGTTTATTTTTGTATTATTGTGTAGTTGCTCTTGCATATGGAATCTATAAACAAGATCTTCCTGCCTTAGAAGAGAAACCAAGAAATGTAGTTTTTGTAGACATGGGGCATTCTTCTTATCAAGTTTCTGTATGTGCATTTAATAGAGGAAAACTTAAAGTAAGTATATTTTTCCCAGGAGGCTGTATTACAGATGTATGATAATTAGAAATTCATGAGAGGCAACTTAAAGTAGTTGGTTATAGAGTTGTGTTTCGGAGCTTCCCTGGTGGTCCATTGGTTAAGAATCCTCCTGCCAGTGCAGGGGATATGGGTTTGTTCTCTGGTCCAGGAAGATGCCACGTACTGCTCAGCAGTGAAGCCTGTGTGCCACAACTACTGACCCTGAGCTCTAGAGCCCTTGGGCTGCGACTGTTGAGCCTGTACGCCACAAGTACTGAAGCTTGTACGCCTAGAGCCTCTCCTCTGCAGCATGAGAGGAAGCCTGCAACTAGAGGAAGCCCACTAGAGAAAGCAATGAGGGCCCACCTCAGCAATAAATACATACATCTTAAAGAATTTTGTTTTACTACTGGAAACTTGGTATGAGCCATCTGAACTAGAAATTAGTTGTGTAGGGGTGGGGTGGAAGTTGGAAGCCCGAAATAATTTTTGAGGTGTTGACAAGGTAATGAAGCAAAGAGCATAGAACTTGAGAAAAAAGTCCTTAGATTCCTGAGCCTGTTTTTTTTTTTTTTATCTGTAATGTGGGAAAAATAATGCTTGCCTTGCAGGTTTACTAGGGGGAGTCTTTAACGTATAGTCCCTTCAGATGTCTTACACCGAGGATTAAGGGATGATAAAGGTATTCTCTTAAGGTTTTGAGTGTTCTGGGAACAGGGTGGAGTGACTAGAACTTGGCTGGCCAAAAGAAACCAGCCTAGGAGTTCTAGTCTAGATGTCTAGAGATGATAGAGCTCTGGAGAAAGCAGTTTTGTACACAGAGAAGTCTAGTAATGTTAATGGCAAAGAGGAACCGGAGGGTGATCCTGGTCACAGTTGAAAAAAGCTTTTTTAGTATGTATACACACTTCCTATATTAGTCTCTTTATTAAGGTAAAATTTATGTAGAGTGAAAGATATAGATTTTAGGTGTTCAGTGAGTTAAAATAATTTTTTTAATTGAGTGTAGTTGATTTATTACACTGTTGTGTTAGTTTCAGGTATTACAGCATAGTGATTCAGTTATACATATATTGATAAATTCTTTTTCAGATTCTTTTTTCCTTGTAGGGAAAATTACAAAAGTGCAAAATACTGAGTGTAGTGCCTTGTGCTATACAGTAGGTCCTTATTGGTTCTCTATTTTATTTATAGTAGTGTTAATCTCATCTTCCTAGTTTATCCATCCCCCTCACCTTCCTGTGGTTAACTTTGGTAACCATAGGTTTGTTTCCTATGTCTGTGGGTCACAGTCAGATTTGATAGTATTTGCTAGTTCCTCAGCGGTACATAAAATCAATTTTCTAGCTTGGTGATTTTATCTAGAATGTACTTAAAAACCAAGAATAATTTGCATATTTGCTTTAATTACTTGGGTTCTGTATCAGGGTTTTTGCTGCCGGCTCTAAATTGGCTTTCTTCTCCCCCGACTTGGAGGTTGGTCCAATGGAACTACCTATCCCAGAATAAGTATTTGTTAGATTTGAAGGGTATTTTGAGTTTCTCTTTGTTACAGTCCTTTGTTTCTTTGAAAAATGGACTTGCTTCTGCTTTATATTCTGATTTGTTTCCCTTTTTTTTTTTTTTTTAATATAAAGCAGATCTTGGGGATGGTTGGGAAATAAGAGGATCATGATTTTTACAGATAAAATGATGGACCAAGTGTTATTCTCAGTGTTTAAGCTTTACTTTTATCCATAATAGGATTATTTCTAAATTCCAGTTTATACTCTCACCTTTTTAGACAGCAGGTGCTGGCTGTAATTTAGCCTTGTCTTTGAGTCAGAGTGATGTGTATTAGTATTTGCTTCACTATCAGCTGTCA
The DNA here is from genome assembly GCA_024291935.2 of Okapia johnstoni. Taxonomy (NCBI): domain Eukaryota; kingdom Metazoa; phylum Chordata; class Mammalia; order Artiodactyla; family Giraffidae; genus Okapia; species Okapia johnstoni. The sequence goes on from CM044316.1 coordinate 37,410,322, forward strand.
CTTGTCAGTTTTCCAGTTACAGTTTAAATTTAACTATCAAAATACTTACTATAGAATCATAACCAAATTTGGAAACATATATGTATAAAGGAAAGTCATTCATGATCTTACTACAATTTGATATATTTCATTATAGTCATTTATGAAAACAAAATTGGAATTACACAGAACTGTGTTCAGTTCTGTGTGTTTTTTTTTCTTTCTTTCATGAGATCACTCGCTAAGAAAAACTTCCTGAGGACATTTAACATTCTTTGAAGAGATGGTTTTGAGGGTGTTGGTCATCACTTACTTAGCCAGTTTTCTATTATTGAATCTGATTAGATCTAGTTTGCTTCTGATTTCCTTTAGAGATTTAGAAAAGGATAATCCAGCTTAATTATAGTCTTCTATGTTGAATAGAAACAGATTACTGTGAGTTAAGGCTTTAGCATATTTTCTGGTGGTAAATTGCATGGAGGTAAGCCTTTGGTATTATTTGCAGTTTTGTGGTAGAAATAAGACTAGAACTGTACATGACATGTTAGTGTATTGGCTCTTCAATTATAATTGTTTGGAGTCAGATTGGTGTAGTGGGGAAGGCATAGGTTTTGAAATTGAGATTGGGTTTTGAACTCTACTTCTACCACTTAATATCTTTGTGACCTATAGATTGTCTGATCTGTCTAGATCTGTAAATTGAGGGTTATGATGTCTCATTTCATAGTGGTTGTAACCTTGTTTAAATGATGTATGCACATTGCCTTGTTTCGAACTTAATGTCCCTTACCGCCTTTTTATTACAGTTTACCAGTTATGATAAACTTTTAAATTGGTTAGTTTTTTAACTAATTATGATCTTTTCCCAAAGGTTCTGGCCACTGCATTTGACACAACACTGGGAGGCAGAAAATTTGATGAGGTGCTAGTAAATCACTTCTGTGAAGAATTTGGAAAGAAATACAAGCTAGACATAAAGTCCAAAATCCGTGCATTATTACGACTGTCTCAGGAGTGTGAGAAACTCAAGAAATTGATGAGTGCAAATGCTTCAGACCTTCCTTTGAGCATCGAATGTTTTATGAATGATGTTGATGTTTCTGGAACTATGAATAGGTAACCATATTAATATGATGGTAAACTGAACTGTGGTGTTTCTCTACATTAGCCTTAATTATCTAATTGTTGAAGTTATCATGATTGTTAGAACTTCAGATTTTGTAGGTAAACATTAGAGGCCATTCAGGATCTTGCCTTTAATGTCAAGGTTGGGTTTGATTATTCAAATAATGTCATCTATGAGGTTTGTTCTAGTTAATTGGTTAATTGAATGTTCCAAGAAATTGGCAGTTCTTTGACATGTGCCTGTGTTAAATATGAGTCACTAGTTTTCATAAGTTCAGGGCAGAGTGCTTTAATGCAGAATTATATGGCATTTGCTTTAGTCATTGATTGAGAAATTGTGTTTTTGAGTAATTCAGTATCACTTGAGACAACAGGTCTTTTGTATAACATGATAAGAATTCTGGGTAATTTGATGTTTCAGGGTTATCCTCAGAAATACCCAGAATGTTTCCGTTACCAGGTCAGGTTGCTTGGATGTTCTTGATGTGAACTCTACTTACTGGTAGAATTCAAAGAAGACTAATGGATTGTTTGGGAAAGTGTGGCCTGAGCCATGCTTAGAATATTGAGATGGGCATCAGAATTGCTTCCACTGTGCCAGAATTAGATTACTGTGCCTGGTAATCAGATTGTAGTCACCTTTCTCTTCTACTTGAAGTGATGGTTTTCATTTTTATTTTATTTCATTAAACTGTAGCTTTCTTGTGTTTGTATAATGTATTAGGTGGAATCCTACACTGTATGTTTGGCTTCTTTTGTGTCTGGCTTCTTTAACTTATTGTTTTTAAGTTCATCCACATTGTATGTGTTTGTAGTTTATTGCTTTTTATGGCAAGTAATATTCTATTTGTGTGGGCATATCACATTTTATTTATCTATTCATCAATTACTGGACATATGTGTTTCCACCTTTTAGCTCTTGTGATGAGTGCTTTATAAACATTCACCACAAGTTGAGTATCTTGTTTTCAGTTCTTTTGGGTATATAGCCAGAAGTGGAATTGCTTGGTCATGTGGTAATTATATATTTAGATTTTTGTGGAATTACTAAACTATTTTCAGTGTGTCCAGTGCATCTCTTGTGGAAGTGCTCACTTCTAAAAGCTCAGAAATACTTATTTCACATAAAAATGTGTAAAATACTGAGTTACCATATGATTCAGCATTTCCGCTCTTAGGTTTATATCCAAGGGAACTGAAAACACATTTACACAAAAATTGATACACAAATGTCATAGCAGCACTATTTATAATACCCCCCAAATGGAAACAACCCAAATTCCCATCAACTGATAAACTAGATAAACAAAACTCGACTGATAAAAAAAATATGATATGTCCATATAATAGAATATTATCTGGCAATTAAAAAACTGTTGTACAGATGCATAGTATAGCATGAATGAACCTTGAAAAGTTTATGCTAGAGGAAAGCAATAATTTAAAATTACTACATTTTGTCTAATTCTGTTTATATGAAATATCCAAAATGAGTGGTTGCCTAGGGGCTAGGGTTTTGGTGGAGTTGGAAGAATAATGTTAATGGTAAAAATACTCTTTTAGGGTGATGAAAATGTTTTAAAATTGATAGTAGTGATGCTTGCACAATTCTGAATATACTAAAAGTCATTGAATTGTGCACTTTAAATATGACACTTTTTGTGTCATTTCTATCGTATGTGAATTTAAATTTCAGTGAAACTTTATAAAAAGGAACGAGCTCTACCACTACCACTGCTGTCTTTATAGAATGCTCTCTGTACTTCATTTTTCATGTTTTTATTATGGACATTATGGAAAATTCTGAAAGAGATGGGAATACCAGACCATCTGACCTGTCTCTTGAGAAACCTGTATGCAGGTCAGGAAGCAAGTTAGAACTAGACATGGAACAACAGACTGGTTCCAAATAGGAAAAGGAGTATGTCAAGGTTGTATATTGTCACCCTGCTTGTTTAACTTATACGCAGAGTACATCATGAGAAACGCTGGGCTGGAAGAAACACAAGCTGGAATCAAGATTGCCGGGAGAAATATCAGTAACCTCAGATATGCAGATGACACTACCCTTATGGCAGAAAGTGAAGAAGAACTAAAGAGCCTCTTGATGAAAGTGAAAGAGGAGAGTGAAAAAGTTGGCTTAAAGCTCAACGTTCAGAAAACTAAGATCATGGCATCTGGTCCCATCACTTCATGGGAAATAGATGGGGAAACAGTGGGAACAGTGTCAGACTTTATTTTTTTGGGCTCCAAAATCACTGCTGATGGTGATTGCAGCCATGAAATTAAAAGACGCTTACTCCTTGGAAGGAAGGTTATGGCCAACCTAGATAGCATATTTAAAAGCAGAGACATTACTTTGCCAACGAAAGTCCGTCTAGTCAAGGCTGTGGTTTTTCCAATGGTCATGTACGGATGTGAGAGTTGGACGGTGAAGAAAGCTGAGCACCGCAGAATTGATGCTTTTGAACTGTGGTGTTGGAGAAGACCCTTGAGAGTCCCTTGGACTGCAAGGAGATCCAATCAATCCATCCTAAAAGAGATCAATCCTGGGTGTTCATTGGAAGGACTGATGTTGAAGCTGAAACTCCAATACTTCGGCCACCTCATGCGAAGAGTTGACTCTTTGTAAAAGACCCTAATGCTGGGTAGGATTGGGGGCAGGAAGAGAAGGGGACGACAGAGGATGAGATGGTTGGATGGCATTACCGACTCGATGGACCTGGGTTTTGGGTGGACTCTGGGAGTTGGTGATGGACAGGGAGGCCTGGCGTGCTGCAATTCATGGGGTCGCAAATAGTTGGACACGACTGAGCGACTGAACTGAACTGATTATGGACATTTTCAAATATGCAGCAAAAGTGAAAGAATTTTACAGTGAACATTCTTATCATGGCACTTAGGCTCTACCAATAATATTAACTGTACTTGTCTTTTCACGTACCTATTGAGCTATCCATCCTTCTGTCTACCCATCAGTTTTATCTTTTGATGCATCTCAAAGCCATCTATCTATACACTTTTGAGTATGCATATTAACCAGAGTTGAATGTTTGTAGTTTTTGTATACTTTTACATAAAGACATGCTCAAGTTTTAAGTGTCATTTGCTGAGTTTTTACAGTTGGATGCATCCTACAAACCACTACTCTCCATCATTTTAGAAGTTTTCTCAGGCCTCCATTCTCAAGGGCAGCCACTGATAAGGTTTTTTATTTTGAGGGGCATAGATTACATTTACCTTTTGTAGAAGTATAAATGAAATCATACATTATTTCGTCTTTTGTGTAAGACTTTGGTCAGCATGAAACTGAGATTCATTTAGTTCAGCAGTCCCCAACTTTTTTGGCAACAGTGCCTGGTTTCATGGAAGACAATTTTTCCACAGATGTTGGGGGTAGGGAAGAGGGGAATGATTCCTGGATGATTCAAGAGCATTACATTTATTATGCTGCTGCTGATCTGACAGGAGGTAGAGCTCAGGTAATAATGCGAGTGATGGGGAATGACTGTAAATACAGATGAAGCTTGCCCACCAGTCACCTCCTGCTGTGTGGCCTGGTTCCTAACAGGCCAAGGACCAGTACTGGTCTGTGGCCCGGGGTTTGGACCCCTGACTTAGTTGCTGCATATATCATCTGTTCCTTCTTGTATATTGCTGCCTAGTATGACACTGTAGACTTAACGTTTTCTCCTATTGCTGGACACTTAACTCTTTCCACTTTTCTTGATATTAGGAACAAAACTGTCATTTTAAACTTGATTTTGGTTGCTACACATCCTCATCAATATTGGTATTAGCGATGTTGAATTTTTGCCATTCTGATGGGTGCATTCTATACCTCTACTGTTTTTCTGTTTTTGAAATGTAATTTGTAAAATGAAAACATTTATAATTCAGTGGGTTTTAATATATTCACAGAATTGTGCAACTGTTACCATAACCCAGTTTTAGAATATTTTCATCACCTCATAAAGAAACTCTAGATGAGCTATCATTCTGTGAAAAGACATGGGAAAATCTTAAATGTATATTTCTAAGCAATAGAAGTCAGTCTAAAAATTTAGGCTGTATGATTCCAACTGTATGACATTCTAGAAATATTTGACATTGTATATAACATTCTGTATGATAATGGTATGACATTCTAGAAGGGAGAAAACTGTGGAGACAGTAAAAAGATCAATGGTTAGAGGTTCAGTGGAAGGGAGGGATGAATAGAGTATGGAAGATTTTTAGAGTCGTGAAACTATTCAGTGTGGTACTGTAATGGTGAATACTTGCACCATTTATCAAATTATGTAGAACCTTAATTTATACTACCATGTATCAGTATTGGCTCATCAGTTGTTAGAAATGTATCTTACTAATGCAAGGTGCTAATAGGGAAGCTGAGTTGGGAGTAAGAGGTGTATGGGAATTCTCTGTACTTCCTGTGTATTTCTCTGTAAACCTAAAACCAGTCTAAAAAATAAAGCATTAATTAAAGGGGAAAAAATCCCCTTACCCAGTAACTTGTCTTTCCCCATCTGTTCTTCCTGTCCTTAGCCCTAGGCAGTCATTAATCTGCTTTGTCTCTTTGGATTTAGTTCTGAACATTTCATATAAATGGGGCCAGTCATATAATATGTCTTCTTTGTGATTGGCTTATTTTACCTAGCATAATGTTTTCAAAGTTCATCCAGGTTTCAGTGTGTAATGAGTCCTTTTTATTATTTTCATCCCTTTTTGCTGAATACAGTTAATGGATAATAGGGTTTTTCACACTTTTTGCCTCTTGTGAATAATGTTGGTGTGACCATTCATCTGCGGAGTTTCGTGTGGTCACATGTTTTCAGTTGTGGAGAAACACCTAGAGTGGCGTTGCTGGGTCATATGGGAGCACCATGTTTAATATGTTGAGGAATTGCTAAACTCGTCCAAAGTGGTTGTAATGTTTTCTATTCCTGCCAAGAATGTATATGAGGTCCAGTTTCTCCGCATCTTTGCCAGTGCTTATTATGTCTATTTAATTATAGTCATTTATCCTACATAAAAGTGGACTGTGATTTAACCTGTGGTTTTTTTTTTTTCATAGAGGCAAATTTCTGGAGATGTGTGATGATCTCTTAGCTAGAGTGGAGCCACCGCTTCGTAGTGTTTTGGAACAGGCCAGTAAGTATTTTTGTGATTGAATTGTTCATCTTGGGCTGTTTGGAAAATGTTAACTCTCCCCACCCCCCCACCCCCAGTTTACCAGTTTTCGTTGTATGAACTACTTCACTGCTATATTAAACTTCTTTTTACCAATATCTTCCCCCTGCAGTACCTCCAGTAGTGTCTGGGAAAGTCTTAATAGTTTTCCCTGGAAACATAATTTAGACAGATTCAAAGATGGGTTTAATGTCTCAGGTATTTCATGGTGGTAAAAATTAGCAATGTTGCTGAGGTAGTTTTGTAGGATTTTCTGTCAGTGAATCTTGTTGACTAAGAAGGGGGAGGATATGATAACCACATACTTAATTTAATCTCAGGGTAAAAGGTAGAAGGTTGATTTAGGAATATATTACTGTTGTTTCCCAAATCTTTGACAGACCTTTTCCTAGAGTCCACTGTGTTGAGATGTACTCTGATCTTGACACAGGCTCAGATATGAAAAGGGAGCGATTTTGACAAATGCATGTTCTTTTCATACTGGTACAGCCCATTTCTTTAAATAGTCCTTCTCAACAGATTGTCACTGAACAGATTGTTGCATAAAATGTGAGCAGGAAACCAGATGGTATTAAGAGGTATTTTATGAATGACAGCAGAGCCTTGGTGGTACCCTCTTTCCTTCTGTTACGAGGAGACTGAACCTGTGTTATAATCTGAGCCAGCAGAGCTCTGAGGTGCTTCAGCTGATACTCTCAGACCATATCCTGAAGTCTATTTAGTCTTAGTCCACACAGCCCTGTCAGGCTGGGTCAGACAGAACTTCCTTACCACTTTGTGTCAGCCCTTTTATTTTCTTTATGGCTAGCTTAACTGTTGGTATTTTAACACTTATTTGTGTGAGTCTTTCTGAGATTGCAGGACTTAATGCACTATAGGACTTTAGATATTCCTCACCCTCACCTCTTAAATCTCAGTACTGTTGTGCCACCCTGCGGTCATTATTTTGAGCATTAAAATATAACTACCTGCTTCCAAATGGCACAAACTTGTGTGTGTGTGTGTATGTTACTGTGGAGGGGATGAAGAGTGGTGCTGGGTTTTCTTACATATTTGTGAATTATTTTGTTGTGATAAGATGTTATATTGCTCTTTTATTTCATTGTAAGACTAATTGAAAGATTCTTTTAATCTAAATGTCTATTCTAATTGTTTTTAAATAGAGTTAAAGAAAGAAGATATTTATGCAGTGGAGATAGTTGGTGGTGCAACACGAATCCCTGCAGTGAAAGAGAAGATCAGCAAATTTTTTGGTAAAGAAATTAGTACAACACTAAATGCCGATGAAGCTGTTACTCGAGGCTGTGCATTGCAGGTGAGCTTGCTTTCTTTCACGTGTAGCCACTGACAGGTCATTGTAGCAGTACAGCAGTGGTTAATGTATCCATCTAGTCTGAGACTAGCTCAGTGATTTTAAGGTCTAAGATTCTGAAACTTTTGTTTTAAAATTGATACTAGAGGTGGTGTTCATAAATGGAATTGTTTGTACTATATAGCATGTAATAAGATGAAAGGATTTACTAGAAACATAAGTAGTCCTGAAATACTACTAGAATTTGGCATATTTGTTACATGAAGTAGCGTTATACATCAGTTAAATAAAGGTTGAGGTTAATGGAAAAATAATAAGGAATAGCTAGATTAATGGGTGATTTGACAAATGATTGACACTTACGAAACCACTTATTTAGATACTGCTAAATTATTAATGTAAGTAGATGCTCTTCTGAAGTCATTTTTCTTATAGGTCTTATAATAGTTAGTTCATAATGTCTACTTGCCAAATGGAATTTTTAAAAATTCTTATTCTAGTGTGCAATCTTATCGCCTGCTTTCAAAGTCAGAGAATTTTCTATCACTGATGTAGTGCCATATCCAATATCTCTGAGATGGAATTCTCCAGCTGAAGAAGTGTCAAGGTAATGTTTTTTTAATCATTTTTGTACTTAACAAGTTAAGTCTTGGTAAATACTCTGTTTCAGCTTACACAAATCTCTTACAGTGCATGAAGCAAAGTGATTACTTACTTTACTCATCAGAATAACTTTGTGTCCTTACTAGTTTTGTTTATTTGATCCTACTGAAATAATTGGTGCCTCTTATGTGCCCTGGCGGCTCAGACGGTAGAGTCTCCCTGCAGTGCGGGAGACCTGTGTTCGATCCCTGGGTTGGGAAGATCCTCTGGAGAAGGAAATGGCAACCCACTCCAGTATTCTTTCCTGGAGAATCCCATGGACAAAGGAGCCTGACAGGCTACAGTCCATGGGGTCGCAAAGAGTTGGATGCGACTAAGCGACTTCACTTTCACTTTCATATGTCGATTGAAGAGTGTGAGTGTGTGTGTGTGTGTGTGTGTGTGTGTGTTTAAAACTGATACTGTATATACGCACACATACATTTTTTTTTCCCCTTGGAAACTTATAAACTGGAAATGTTGCCAATTGAGAAGAGTAACTAGAGTTGTACAATAATTACAAAACTGGAATACCTGGGTAAAAGTGTTAGAAATGTCCTAAATTTGTATTTGTCTTTTTTCCTCCATTCAGTGACTGTGAAGTCTTTTCAAAAAATCATGCTGCTCCTTTCTCTAAAGTACTCACATTTTATAGAAAGGAACCTTTCACTCTTGAGGCTTATTATAGCTCTCCTCAAGATTTGCCTTATCCAGATCCTGCTATAGGTAAGTAAAGAATTGGGAATTAAAAAAAAAAAATTGCGTACTTGAGACAACGGGAATAGCAAAGCAAGTATAATATACTGAAATTTGAGTACTTTAAATCACATGCACAAAGCCTTCAGTCTTATTATCAGGTTCAGAACCAGCAGAATGGTCATTATTTAATTGGATCTCCTACTGTGGACTGAAGTTCTTTTTTTTTAATTTAAAGGTTTTTAAAATTAATTTTAATCAGTTAAAAAATTTTTGGCTGCACCATGTGGCTTACGAGATCTTAGTTCCCTGACCAGGAATCAAACCTGTGCCCTGGCAGTGAAAGCATGGAGTCCTGACCATTGGACCACCAAGGAATTCCCTGGGCTGTAGTTCTTGGTTAATGCACATTATTGTTATACTTTGTGCATAATGTGATGCTGGTTACTGAAAGTATTCAGTTCTGACCCTAACATAGAGTTAGGTGTATGCAGAAAAATTATTAGCCAATTGTGATAATCAGTATCATAGGTTATGAAATCATGTTGTCTTCATTCTTCATTGACTATGAGAAACTTAGTATCTGGAAATAATACCAGTTGAGGAGAGAGAATCTAGAATTAATGATAATTACAGAACTAGAGTACATGGGTAAAGTATTAGGAACATCCTGGATGGCACTTAGAAGCTTAGAAAGTTAACCTACTATGTTTTCCTCACTTGTAAAACAGAAATAAACATGAAATTCATAGTTTACAGAGTTTTATGAAATTAAAAACATGATCAAAATGCTAGTTGTGAATCTAGAAATGGCAGTTTCTTAATAAGTGACAGAGAATATGGAATCTTTGGGGTTTTCAGTAGATGAAAATGTGACAAATCTGTTCTAGGAATTTACTCTGCAGTGGCATATAAAGATGAATTGGAATAAGGGACTGGAGGGAAGGACATGTTTGAAGAGTTAGGAGAGTTCTTGAGTTACTTGAGTTCTTAATTGGGAGAAGATGATTAAAAGTTTGATTATATGTGAAAGAAGGAGAAATCTGATGATGTATTAAGATTCTAAGAGTGCCCACTTATTTGAAGTATCATGCTACTGACCTTTCACTGAGAAATGGACATAACCTGGCAGTATGGACATATGTTTGTGTTTGAATTCATCCTCTTAGGTTATGTGTTCTCTTTTGTCTTTCATATGTCCTTAGCTCAGTTTTCGGTTCAGAAAGTCACTCCTCAGTCTGATGGCTCCAGTTCAAAAGTGAAAGTCAAGGTTCGAGTAAATGTCCATGGCATTTTCAGTGTGTCCAGTGCATCTCTAGTGGAAGTGCACAAGTTTGAGGAAAATGAGGAACCGATGGAAACAGATCAGAATGCAAAGGAGGAAGAGGTAATCTAGACAATTTTATACCATTTTAGGCCATTTATAATGGTTCAGAGGTGACACTTGCCTAGAAATTCTAGCATATAGGGTGACAGAGCTGCTGAGAGTAGGTTTGCATGCATACCCCATCATGTGTGAACTAGCACAAAGTCTTGATATGGAATTTGTATAGAAATGGGACATAGTTGGCTTCCTCCTTTAGACCATGCACTTGTCAATTTGAGTTATTCTTGATTCTTTTGTGTTTACTGGAGAATGCTGAGTCTCAGTTGATTATTTCCATAGGTAGCATAGAATTCACACTCATTGGTTAGAGTCATGCACTGGGCCTTGTCCTTATTGTGTGTAAAAATCAAGGCTTTATAAAACCGCACATGTTCAGGTCTCATCCCCACAGATTTTGTTTAAGTTGGTCTGGGCTACTGCCAAGGTGTTAGTTTTAAAAACCTCCGAGACTATTATAATATGGCATTGAAAGCTAATGTGATTCAAGGTCTCTACAGACATCTTTATTATTGGCAGGCTTTGTTCTTTAAGCACTTCTAACAGAATTTTCAAGGTGTCCACTTTCCCTAATGCATACAATGGTTGTACTTTTGAGGATGAAATGTCTGATTTTAAAAACTACTGGAAGAAGTTTAGACTTCTGAGACAAATGTGTTCATGTGGAAGCAAGGAGAAACTCATGCTCTCCTCAGATTTTATTGTGTTAAATATTGCCACACTGTGTACTTCTGAGTACTGCTCTGGGTTTATAATGTAGTTCTGTAACCACTCTTGTTTATATAAGGGCAGGGCAAATGCTATCTCCATTGTACAGATGTGGTAACTGAGATCCAGATAGGAAAACTTGTGTTCTAAGTATAACATATATGTGATAGCTGGAATTAGAGTCTGGTTTGTCTGATTGCTGGTAATTAGCAGAAATTCCATATCCTGTGAGTTTGCCAATGTGTCATGAAAGTATTTCCGCTAGTATTTCCTAGTTTCAGAATTTGATATGACCTATTTTTCAGAAGATGCAAGTGGACCAGGAGGAGCCACATGTTGAAGAGCAACAGCAGCAGACACCAGCAGAAAATAAGGCGGAGTCTGAAGAAATGGAGGTATAAATTGTATTTTACAGTGTGATTTGCTGTCTTTTTACATACATGGTTATGACCTGACATATTATGTCTTGGAAGGGGATTATATTAGAAATCTTCATTTATTTGAACAGTCCTTTTTTTTTTTTGGTGTTGAAATAGAATTTATTTAGAATAGTTTTTTGTTTAAAAAAAAATCCCCCAATTTAAAAGTTTGGCTTTCAGCACATATCCAGGCTGCCTTAACGGCTTTTAGAAATATTAAAATTGTAAACATTAGTGAACACTCCGAGTCTTCCTTATATAATGTATGACAAGTTCCAGTCTAGTACTCTTAAAGGCAAAGTTATATCAGTTCTCATAATTTTGACATGTTGTAGTCTTTATAATTTAAGAGATCAATGTAACATTCCCCTAAAGAGCTGTTTATAACACTGTGTACCAAGAAGAGAGAGAATACACAGAGGTCTTTAAGTTCTGCCTTGCATAGAGATAAAACTCAATAATATTAACTCCACAATACTTAAAAGCCTTTCATAAAAAAAGTGTAACAACTTTCTGCTTTAGTTTCCAAGAAGCCAGAAAACTGATCTCTAAATTTGAAGCTTTACATCCCTGTGCCTCAAATTCTGAGGTGCTCTTTTGATTTACACCAGTTTTATATGAGGCTGATTGTCCCATTTAAGAATGGTCTGAGTATTGTGATTTTCTTTTTTTAAATAAATATTCAACTGAAAAATCCCTGGGCAAGGCCTTATCAATCAGTATTTTAATATTGAAAATTGAAGTGTTGAACACAATATTTTTTGAGCAGAAAATTCCCTTAGGCCACGAAGCTTTTAAGTTCCTAACTTTCAGACAAAAAGGTCTCAGTGCAGTGGGGTGAAATTGAGAGCTATGTGGTGGACTTTATTTCCCACCGTGATAAAACTAGATTTCTGCAGATCTTGTAGCTCTGTCCTGTCAGTGTAGTTTCAGAGTCTTAATACTTAACTATTGTAGTTTTCCAGGTGATTTTTAACAGACCTAACTATTGATACATAGCCTAATACAAAAGACGTTGAAAGGAGAAAATTTCAAGTCATTTGCTCGAGATTATAGGACTGTATTATTGTTAAAATGGGAATGTCTGTCTCAAGCAGTGTGCATCTGTTAGCAGTGAGCCTCAACGTCCTTGGAAAGCCTATGGGAAATAAGACCTTGCAGACTTGGCTAAGGTTGTGCAGCACCCATCGGTCCCACTCATGAGAGTGTGCTGCTGTCCCGTCTCTGCCAGCATATTTGAAGTCTTAAAGCAAGATTTTGTAGTGTTTGGAAAGTGTGTTTGGCAAGATGGTCTTTGAACTTTAGTCTGGATGGCATGTGGGAAGAAAGCACTCGGAAGCCCTAGTTTGACTAGCTTAGTGATTGGTTCATGCTGGTTTCTGAATGGCTGTTACTAATAGTCATCTTACCCATAACTTATTCTTTACTAATAACAGTGAAACATGATCTTTTCAAATTTTGTCAACTCTTCTGAAACTTATCTTTACATTTAAATACTGTTCTAAATAATAATATATTGAAGTACAGTTTGTAGATAATATTTAAATGAATGTGTAACATTTTTGGGTCCTTCACAACCTGTTCTTTAACTTTAGAGTTTTCATGTTTAAATTTTGTCATCAGCATTGAAAACAGCTTTTCTTACAAATTATTTATGACATTGCAACGTATAATCTCACTTTCTAAAGTATTTCTGATTGTGGCATTTAAAAAAGTTTGGCAAAGCCTTTAGGAGGCCCAAGTCTGATACCCATTTTCATGTCGGTTAACAAATTTTAATTAATATAACTTTGCAAATAATTGTAAAAAGAGAAAATAATGGACAGAGGAAATCATGCTCACAGATGATTTAGTGTCTTGTAGGCCTTTTCGGAGGTGAAGACCTGTTGTTGCCTGGGTTGGGGGCAGCAATGGGGGAGAGAAATAGCTATTTTTCTTTGTTCTTGAAGGTTGGGGAGGAGAAAGGAATGAGGTGGACCTGACCTTTCCCCCTCCCCCCATCAGGCCTTAGAGCTGTAGGAAGTTTCATGGAGTTACTTAGGTTCCTTTCGTGAGGTGGCTTGGGAACTGACACCTTTTATAGTATTGTTTCTAAAGGAAATAAAATACAAATGATAACATAAATTTCAACTCTGATGTAAGATTTGGACAGGAGGTGGGGAAATGACTTTGAAATCTTGCCTCATGTCATAGAGAAGATTATATTCCAGATTATTTGAAAGTTACAGATGAAGAATTAAGAACAGCTGGAATGGGACTTCCCTGATGGTCCAGTGGTTAAAAATCTATCTGCCATTGCAGACATGGGTACAATCCCTGGTCCAGGAAGATTGCATATGCCACAGATCACACAGCTAAGCCTGTGCACCACAACTACTGAGCTTGCTGCTCTGTAATAAGAGAAGCACCTCAATGAGAAGCCCTTGCACCACAACTAGAGAAAGCCTGTGTGTAGCAGCAATGAAGGCCCAGTGCAGCCAAAAATAAATAAATATTAAAAAAAAAGCTGGAATGAATATTTTTCTAATCTGTGAATCAGCAGGAGCTTTGAAAACGTGAAAGCAGTGAAAGTAATCACAAAGGGAAAGATGGATGGGTTAAAAAATAAAAGCTTGCATAGACTAATAATAAAAGATTAGAAAAAATCTAGAAGAGTCAATCACTGGGGGAAAAAATCACAAAGATCCTGAGAGAACAGTGAATGAAATATGACTAGGCAATTTGGAGGAGTAAGTATGCCTTATGAATGTGTAAGAAAAGGTTATTGACCCAATGAAAATAGTAGATCACGGCAAATGAATTCCTCTTTGTGGCCAGGGTACAGCGAAATGGGCTCTCTTACTCCTTGTGAGAATATAAATAGGTACAGGTACTCTGGAAGTCATCTTATTGCTGTATTTCTGATCCTTAAAAATTTCATTACCCTCTCCCTACTAATTTCCTATGCATGTTTGTATGTTTAGATAAGAGTGGAAGAAAATTAGAGAATATTTAGTTGTAATGGTATGTTGATGGTGGGGTTGTGGAAGTTTGTTTTTGTGTGTATGTATGTGTATGTATATAAGTGTATGTGTGTGTACAGATCAGTAGTATTAAGTATAATCACACTGTGGTACAGTCATTCTCCAGAACTTCTTTCATCTGTCCAACCAAAATTACTTGTGAAACAATAATTCCCATTTCTTCTATTCGTTCTCCCCCGTCCTCTGGGAACCACCATTACTTTTTATCTCTATGGATTTGACTATTCATACATTTCTAACTTTCCAGATATTAGAAGAAAACAAACTTATGTTAGTAAAAAAGCAAAACTAGCCTTTGAAACATGACCCATTGGGAAGCTGGAATCTGTATGTGTGTACTTAATGATTTCTGTTATTTTAGACCTCTCAAGCTGGATCAAAAGACAAAAAAATGGACCAACCCCCTCAAGCCAAGAAGGCAAAAGTGAAGACCAGTACTGTGGACCTGCCAATTGAGAATCAGCTGTTATGGCAGATAGACAGAGAGATGCTGAACTTATACATTGAAAATGAGGTGGTTATTTTAAGTCTTCTAGAGCAATAAGCCAGAACATTAATGTGGCCATAGTGTTCAAATGCTGTGTCTAGTGACCTTTATGCATTGGGTGGGGTTTGGGAACAATTTAACATTTTGGGGTATTGGAGGACAAATTTAATAGATCCCAAGATACATCATCAAAATTGTTTTATGGTGATATGTCTATTGCTTAAAACTCTCTTATGAAATCTTTGACATTTCGAGGAGGTGTCATTCATGTTTTCGGGTGTGTGAGTTTGGTTGTTCACTAGAGATTGGGATGTTTGAGGCCAGGGTCAGGGAAGTCGAGCAGTGGGAGAACTCAGAGTAACCTTAATGTTTTGTTTATTAGTTTCTTTCCCTGTTACCAGTCAGTATGTAACTCTGGTTATGGTGAGTGATGCAGTGTTCGGGACTTTGGGGCACAATTATCCAATTAATTGTTTTCTGTGAGGTTTCTTATGATAGGTACATTGGGTCTTAGAATAGTTTTATAGAACTTTTATCATCTGTGCTATATGAATATTTTTGATTTTTCTTGGGTATGTAATACAAGCAGGTTATACCCACCTTGTGACAGTGAGCTAATAGTTTCTTTTAGTTCTTGCCCTAGCATTTTCCTCATTTTTACTTTTGAGTTTCAACATCTTGCTCTTTCTTCTGTTGCGCTTTTTTTCCTAAGCACACCCACGAAACTCTCAGTTAATCGTCATAATTTACTGAGGACTAATCCTTCCAGCTCTTTTCTTGGATGATTTGCAGAACTAAAAGGATTTTGGGAAGAAGGCTTCTCTTAACATAACTATATTACTTAATAGTTAAGAGGAAATTGTCTCAGTTTTTTGAATGTCTGACTACTGTTCACAGGGTAAGATGATCATGCAGGATAAACTAGAGAAAGAGAGGAATGATGCTAAGAATGCAGTAGAAGAATATGTGTACGAAATGAGAGACAAGCTGAGTGGTGAATATGAGAAGTTTGTGAGTGAAGATGTAAGTATGTGCCGCAGTGTGTCTGCTCATTTTGTGTCTTCTGGGAGGATCCTTAAATGTACTTACAAGTGATATTTTGCATCTGTAGGTATACAGTAAAATGATTAAAAATATTTTTGGGGGGACAGTTTTATACCATTTTGTTTTATACAATATTGGTGGAGTGTTTCCTAAAGGTTAGTCTTTGTGCATCACTTTTTTTTGGTGTGTCACTTTTTGATACACTTGCATGCTGTTATTTACCTAGTATTTTTCTTAAAAAAAATCGCACTTTTCTCCTGATGTTTATTTTAACTCACTTGTTAGAAAAAGATTTAGGTATAATTGACATATCATTTTAGTTGTTTCAGATGCATAGTGATTAGATGTTTATATACGTTGTGAAATGATTACCACCGTAAGTCTAAACATCTATCACTACACATACTTAAAAATTTTTTTTTCTTGTGATGAGAACTTTTAAGATTTATTCTCTTAGTAGAGAAGGCAATGGCAACCCACTCCAGTACTCTTGCCTGGAAAATCCCATGGACAGAGGAGCCTGGTAGGCTGCCGTCCATGGGGTCACGAAGAGTAGGACACGACTGAGCAACTTCACTTTCACTTTTCACTTTCATGCATTGGAGAAGGCAATGACAACCCACTCCAATACTCTTGCCTGGAAAATCCCATGGACAGAGGAGCCTGGTAGGCTGCAGTCCATGGGGTCACGAAGAGTAGGACACGACTGAGCAACTTCACTTTCACTTTTCACTTTCATGCATTGGAGAAGGCAATGACAACCCACTCCAGTACTCTTGCCTGGAGAATCCCAGGGACGAGGAGCCTGGTAGGCTGCCGTCTACGGGGTTGCACAGAGTTGGACACGACTGAAGTGACTTAGCAGCAGCAGCAGCTTTCAATACAGTGTTATTTACTATTAACTCACTTATTTTTAAATGTAATTTTTAATTCAGAAATTTTCAAACATATCCAAATGTCTCCTACAGTGGAGAAAATAATGTAATAAACCCCCTTGTACCTGTAAAGCAAAATAAGATTGTGTCAGTCTTATTTCCTGTATCCCCATCTCCCCACCACCTCATGTTTTAAAGAAAATCCAGATGTATCATTGTCTGTGACTGTTTCTTTACTCCTGAATCAACTAATTTTTGATCGACTTAATTGCATTGTTTCCTTCATCTTTAGGACCGTAACAATTTTACCTTGAAACTAGAAGATACTGAAAATTGGTTGTATGAGGATGGAGAAGACCAGCCAAAGCAAGTTTACGTTGATAAATTGGCTGAATTAAAAGTAAGTGATTCTTGAAAGCGAAATGTTGTACTTTCCATGGAGAATACCTCAAAATTGTAATTCTCATGTTAAATGAAGGCAGGTTGAAAGTGATTGAAAAGCTGTACTTTTTATCACTTAGTTTCACTGTCTGTCTTTCTTTTAAAACTTCATGATAACAAAAGAATTTTTCTGAAAATTGAGTTCAGACATAAAATATTTTACTGAATTGGAGCTTGAGTGTGTTCTTAGTGTCAAGAAATTGAAAGACTACTAAGATGTATTTCTATCCTAATAGGCAGTGCCAATGCAGTTGGAGCAGGGCTGTGTATATACAGCTTCGATTCTCAATAGAGCAGAAGTGACTGGTTTTGTATTTAAAGAAGTGATAGTTACACTTTAGAGTTAAAAGTCCAGAGAATTATTTAAAGTTGAGGCCTCTTGTTTGGAAAAAGATGCAAGTACGCAAGAACTTTTTCCATTTCTCTGGTTACTTAGTTTCTGTTAAACTATTCCATTGTGACTAACCTTTGGAATGAAATTTCTCAAGGACAGTACATGCAGTTTCCTGTCATTCTGGCAAGAATGTTAAAGAGTCTCCAGTGAGATCCTGCTCATTGAGTTTTTTTATTTACTTTTTTTTTTTTTTACGGGACCTGTCTAACACATGGAAGGAGACAAAATAACGGCATCAGCTATTGTCAGCTTATGTCCAGTTTTGTTCCATTTCTGCTCCTTTCCACTTCCAGTTATTTTAAGCAAGTCTCTTAGGTTATATTTAACCCCAAAATACATCAGTGTGTATTTAAAAGAAAATATAACCCTATGGTGTACCATTATCACATGTGTAAAAATTCCTTAACATCACTATTAATATCACCATATGTTCAGTCAGTTCTGAGGATCCAGTTGTTTCATAAATTATTTTTTAGCTTCTTTGACTCAGGATCCAAGTAGGGCCCATACATTGTGTTGATATCTCTTAAATCTGTATCCGTAGTTCTCCTTCCATCATTTTCTCTTCCTTTACTTAGTTGATGAAAAAACTAAATCATTTGTCCTGGAGAATTTATTTCCAGTCTATATTTTACTCCTTTTCACCCCTGTGGTGTTTTATCTTATTGGTAAATTTATGGTTAGAGCCGGAGGCTTTGTAAGATACAGATATAAAAATTTTTGGCAAGTGTACTTCATATACAGTGTTGTATATCCCTGTCAGGAGGCATCTCATTTTTGGTTGTCTCCCCAATGTATTTTGAGAACTAGGGTTCAGGTGATAAGTTGAAGTGGTTCCACATGGAACAGTATTGATGTATATTCTAACGAAGCCTGAGGATAATATTTCAGTGGTCTGGGGAAAAATATTCAACTTCTTATAATACAGAACACAGAGATTAAATGTATTTTAATTTATAATCAGTCTTACTAGAAAAATACTGCTTTGTTAGTTTAAACTCCCCTGTGAAGAATTTGTATATTCTCTCTTATATTAAGAATCTAGGTCAGCCTATTAAGATGCGATTCCAGGAATCTGAAGAAAGACCAAAATTATTTGATGAACTAGGGAAACAAATCCAACAGTATATGAAAGTAGTCAGCTCTTTCAAAAACAAGGTACCGTTTCTTTTTACTCTTCCCTGCTAATGTTTTGGTAGTTTTGAGGCGCTTTCGCAGCAGTTCTTTCTGTTATTTAATAACATTGTTTTCTTTTTGGATGTTAGTGACAGGCATAATATTCTGTTTAACCTTAGTAAGAACCCTGGGATTTGCTGCTTCTCTTTAGTGAGGAGACTCAGTAATTGAGCAGTATTACTCAGTTTCCTTTTCTTGTTATGAAATGTTTCATTAGTGAATTAACTTGGTCTAGTCTGGGCTTAGAACACATTAGGCAAATAATTTAGTTTGTAGGACTGTTTCAACAATAAACTATGGGTGTATCATTTTCTTGAGTACTATATGATACTCCAAAATATATTATATCATTAAATCCACACAGTACATTTATGAAATAGGTGGTTTAATCCTTACCCAGATTACTCTTGGGGGAGCTGGGATTTGGCTGGTGGTCTGGGTTGCTCCCAGACTTTGGTCAATAGTTTGCTTAATTCTGCTATTATACTCTAGGTTCTTGATGTATTGTCAGTGTTCAGTTCAGTCGCTCAGTCGTGTCTGACTCTTTGCGACCCCATGAACTGCAGCACACCAGGCCTCCCTGTCCATCACCAGCTCTTGGAGCCTACCCAAACTCATGTCCATTGAGTCGGTGATGCCATCCAAGCATCTCATCCTCTGTCATCCTCTTCTCCTCCTGCCCTCAATCTTTCCCAGCATTAGGGTCTTTTCCAATGAGTCAGCTCTTTGTATCAGGTGGACAAAGTATTGGCGTTTCAGCTTCAACATCAGTCCTTCCAGTGAACACCCAGGACTGATCTCCTTTAGGATGGACTGGTTGGATCTCCTTGCAGTCCAAGGGACTCTTTTAAGAGTCTTCTCCAACACCACAGTTCATAAGTACTAATTCTTCAGTTCTTTATAGTCCAACTGTCACATCCATATGTGACTACTGGAAAAACCATAGCCTTGACTAGACGAACGTTTGCTGGCAAAGTAATGTCTCTGCTTTTTAATGTGCTGTCTAGGTTGGTCATAACCTTCCTTCCAAGGAGTAAGCATCTTTTAATTTCATGGCTGCAATCACCATCTGCAGTGATTTTGGAGCCCCCCAAAATAAAGTCAGCCACTGTTTCCACCTTTTCCCCATCTATTTGCCATGAAGTGATGGGAGCAGATGCCATGATCTTAGTTTTCTGAATGTTGAGCTTTAAGCCAACTTTTTCACTCTCTCACTTTTATCAAGAGGCTCTTTAGTTCTTCACTTTCTGTCATAAGGGTGGTGTCATCTGCATGTAAGAAACTTAAATATAATAAATTGAGCTTTCTAAAAAAATTTTAAAATTTTACTTCTGAAAGGATTCTTTTAAAAAACTGTATTCATAATTATTTTGTTTCTTAACTTTGATGCCTGTAAACCTCCAGTCTCATATCTAATGACATGGCCCTTTTTTTATTTTTTTTTTTGCATTGTAAAATTATATTTATTTATTTGCAAAATTATATTTATAAGATTTTGTGTAAAGCATGTGCTGTTTATACTGCTGAAACCTTTTAACTGACACCTTGTGTATTCCTCTTGACCTTGAAATGCATTTCCTCTGTTTTAAAAACTGAGGTTACTTTCCTTTATTGAATTTTTAGGGAATTGAATGTGTGGCTTGTGAGGCTAGATGGGCTTCATTTTGGGAAAGATTGTAACTTTTTGGAAGATGCTGAAGAACTAGGCAGTATTTGAGTAGGGACCTTATGATTCTTTGACACTTGTCTGGTTGGCTTCTGGTTATAGGAGGACCAGTATGATCATTTGGATGCTGCTGACATGGTGAAGGTGGAAAAAAGCACAAATGAGGCCATGGAGTGGATGAATAACAAGCTGAATCTGCAGAACAAGCAGAGTCTGACCATGGATCCAATTGTCAAGGCAAAAGAGATTGAAGCTAAAATTAAAGTAATTCATGATTTTAAAGATTAAATAGTTTTTTCTAGTCAGTATTGGTATATTATTAATAGAGAATTTCATTACTCCATCTTTGCTTACATCTTGGGGATAGGATAGAAGAGGGTGGACTTGGATTTTAGTATGCTATGTAAAATTTGTTACAAGAAACCACTGTTTTCTCTCCTGTTGTTCTAGGAGCTGACGAGTATCTGCAGTCCTATAATTTCAAAGCCCAAACCCAAAGTGGAACCTCCAAAAGAGGAGCAAAAAAATGCAGAGCAGAATGGACCAGTGGATGGACAAGGAGACAACCCGGGCCCTCAGGCTGCTGAGCAGGGTACAGACACAGCTGTGCCTTCGGATTCAGACAAGAAGCTTCCTGAAATGGACATTGATTGATTCCAACAATTGTTTATATTAAAACAGACTATTATAAAGCTTTAAGTTGTCAACTTTGTTCTAAATATCAACTAGAGCAATTAAATACTGGAGATTTCTTAGTCAGTTTTTAGGGGACTTGAGCGGGAGGGGATATCGGTAATGTATGGAGCATTTTGACTTCTAAATAGTTAGATACAGAAATGAAGTGCATTGTATCTTTTTCATAACGGTACTATTTAGAAGCCCAGTTAGTCTTACTGAGCTTATGCTTCACTCCTTTTATGTTTAATCATGCTTATACAAAGAGAAGTTTGTTTTAGAAAGTTGAGCTATAGCACAAGCTATACCTAGCTATCAAGCAAACTTTTTGTTATGACATAAATGACAGGAACTCTTAATTGTGCTTAAAAATTCTGCTGTGGAGGTTGCCACAAAGGCTCCCCACCTGGTGTGGGGATGGGGGAGGGATCTCCCTCTGTTTCTTAGGGCTAGAGCATGGCATAGATTAACATAGAACAACAAAGGTGTGCTCTGAGCATCACATGTCACTCCGCTCCCCTGGGACTCCCACCCCATCTTCCCATCTTTCCCAGATAAAAGGGGTTCCCATTACAAACGCCATGTGTTGCTCTTGGGAAAATAGACCCTTTCACCTGGAGCAGGTTGTTAACTGAGGATTTTAAACCTGGAGTTTCTTCCTGAGAATGTATATTTCTGAAAGTATGTTCATTAATATCCCAAGCATCAAAGTCTAAATAATTTTCTCTTCAGAAGGTTAGGATTGGGTAGATGTATTGTTGGATATAGGCATGGTAAATTTAACTGAGGGATTGATTCTTGTTAATTATGGTATAAAGATTTGTATCCTGGCCTGCTTGTTCAGGTGAGAGATATTCTGTGTAAATTTGAGGTATAGCTTGAAGTCTTAGGACAAGAGTTAAAAAGTTCTTTTTTGGCTCATTCACAGTCACTTATATGTTAAGCGTTAACATCTGTCATGAATCTGCCAGTGTGTATGTGTTAAAACGGCTGACAGACTGTACAAAAAAACTAAGATGCACTGGATTGTACTGGATGAGTCTGAAGTTAGTGTTAAAAAAGTGTGGTGCCTGACTTTAGCAGTGCCTCATTCTTACTCTGCAGTCACCGTCAGGAGCACCGAAGCATTCCCTGTGACTGCGCTTTGGGCGGTGTTGAGAGCAGTGAGGCATTTTGGGAACTCGAAGGGAAACCTGTAGTGCTAGAGCCCAGGGCCAGTCCTTGCTGTAGAAACTGTTACAAGCTTTGTTGGTTACATTTTGGACCTTTATAATAATTGTCAATCTGTATAACAGAGTGCTTCTCTGTTACTTTTGATTTATGTTGCTAGAAATGACCTTGCGTATTTAGAATGAGTTTCTGTCCATCTCTGCACTAAAAAATTCAGACTGTTACAAGCTCTCAAGTGCTGTACAGAAACGTCGCTTAGAGGAGGAAGGTGAAAGTGTATTTATGTTGGCGTGTAAGCATGCATGGAAGCCTCGCAGCACCAGGACTTGGCCCTGTTCTTAGAACATCCTTTTGTCCATTCTCTACCTGTCCAGCTTCAAGAGTTCAGCTGGCCTGCTGTGAGGCCAGGAGCTTCTTTGGAGTGCTGGCTGCCTGATTAAGCCAATGCTTGTGCAACTTGACTCAGTCCTTAATGGCCATTTCTTCTAAAAATTTTCTTTTGTGTGTGGGGAGGGTGTGGGACTTGGGATGGGGTTGAATTTGAGGTTTAAACTAGAATTAAGATGATGTGGTCTTCTTGCTCTCTGATTAGACAGGCTTGCAGACCAATTGAATTATATGGAGGCCAGACCAGAGAGTAACAGTTGATGACTTGTGTGCAGACAAGCATTTATCCAGGTTGTATTATCTAAATTGGTTTGTTAAAGCTCCAGGTTACATTCTTACACAAAGAAAAACATTCAGTAAACATGAGACAAGTTTAGGAAAACTTAATAAAAAGAAACCTGTCTTACACTCTTAAGGAATGGTTTTCTTAATTTCATAATTGTGTGTGTGTGCCTGTGTTTTCAATAAAAAATTTTCTCTGGAGGTAAGAGTCCTCTTAGCTAAATTCGAAGTTGTTCACTTTTGTCAGTGATCTCCATTCTGAAGAACATTCAAGGCTCAGCACATTGGGTGGTAAGAAGTAGTTCTCTTTCCATACTTAACTCTCCCATGCTGAGTCTCAGCCCAGTTCTCTGGTTTAGGAATCCTTACCTTGCTCCTGTAACTGGGCCTTATTTGGAGGGTTTTTACAATAGCAGGAGGTGAGTTACGGCCCCACGAAGGCCAGTGCCAGGACTGATGCCTGCCCCTTCAGAGAATAGGACATGGCCCAGAATGTGCTTTTAACAGTGGCTACCGTAACAGTTGCAGTAGTGTGCGCATGCATGTGTGTGGGGGTGTATATGTGGGGTGGTGTTGAGTGCTGAAAGGGGATGAACCCACCAGAAGAGACCGTAAGTGTACCGAGCATGGGGCCAAGATGGGGGGGCGCACAGGGCCTTTCTGTGGTCCTGCTACTTAATGGTCCCAGTGCTGGGCCTACCAAGAGAGCTGGTACTTGCCACCTTCAAGAAATGTCTGGAGTAAAGTTGTTTTTCTCTGGGCTTCTGTCTTGGAGAAGTGTGGTCACCTGGTAGTGTGGGAAGCCTGGGCCTAGCCAGGTAACTACTGATTATCCAGAGTGTAGCCATTTTATAGGGATGTTGGCAGTCGCGTGGAAAGTATAGCAGACCTGTTTACCTGGGAGAGGTACCAGCACTCTTCTGTGTCACTGGGCAAGAGGGTGTTGGAGGCAGAGCTAGGGCTGGTGTTGAAAGGTTTGCGATGGGGCAGCTTCAGATTAATGGGAAGAACTTTCACAGCTTCCATGGGGTTGGTGAAGACTCACACAGGCTTTAGACTAGTGACCTCTGAGATGCTTTGCAAGCATCTTAAGGGGTTTTTGTAGGGGAACTGTCAGAGGTGAAAGAGGTGGTGGGGCTTGCTAGGGCTGAGAGACTGGAGTCCTGGTGTGGAGCACTGGGCTTTAGCCTGAGGGTGACCGTGTTTTAGGGATGCTCATGTGCTATGTGCAGAGTGAGTTGGACCTGGGGGAAGTTGGAGGTAGTAGAGCTTTTAAAATCCATGTTTTAGGGTTGTGAACCAAAAGAAGGGGTAAATGATAAGTCTTGGTACTGGAGGAAAAGGGAAGATGGAAAAGTGATTTAAAAAAAAACCGTGCTGTTAGAAGCAAGGGGTGTAGCCAGCCTTTATGGGTTAATGACAAGGGTACTCAGGGTAGGCTTCAAGGACCGATTGGCATATTATTGATCTGGCTTTTGGTAATACACTTCTGTATATTTGGTTGATTTCAGTCATTTTTCTTTAAGTGGGTTTAACAGATCATTTCTTACATAAAATTTGTCAGTTATAAAACAATATGCACAATTTCTTGTTTGGAAAGAACATGGAATGTGTTTGCATAAAAGTCAAATCTGGCTAGATGTTTCAAAATGAAATGGGTTTTTCTCAAGGTGGGATTGGAGTGATAATTTTGTTAGTAAATTTTTGCTTGTTTGTGTT
The DNA here is from genome assembly GCA_024291935.2 of Okapia johnstoni. Lineage (NCBI taxonomy): Eukaryota > Metazoa > Chordata > Mammalia > Artiodactyla > Giraffidae > Okapia > Okapia johnstoni. The sequence goes on from CM044316.1 coordinate 37,435,119, forward strand.
TTCTAAGATTTCTGTAATAAGCATTTTGGAGTTTTGTAATGTTAAACAAGTTAGAAGTGTATTTGATTTATTTTTAGACTTTTTTGTTTGTTTTGCTTTATTTTTGTATTTATTTGATTGTACCAGGTCTTAGTTGCGGCTCATGGGATCTTTGATCTTTGTGGTGGCATGCAGGGTCTTTTCAGGTAGCAGGCATGCGAACTCTTGAGTTGCGGCATGTGGGATCTAGTTCCCTGACCAGGGATCAAATCTGCTTCAGGAGCATGGAGTCCTAGCCGCTGGACCATGAGAGAAGTATAGAAGTATATGTTAAGAAGAATGGCTCCAAGGTTTCAAAGCTGGAATAAAGGACACAATAGATGGAGCTCCTGGTCTGTAGGAGTCAGTGCAGGTGCTCTTGGGAGTCTGGGTAAGATTAGGAAGTTGTATAACATGGAACTGAGGGATCCTGTAGCTACAGCTGCTGTGGAAGGAAGCTTTGGAGGTCAGGGTGTGTTCCTGCCTTAGAGAGTAAAGGATGGTTTTTTGGCTGTGTCAGGAAGAAGTGGGAGCTTTGAAGGAAACAAGAAGCTGCCAGAGGGCAATGACCATGCCTGAGGCATGTTAGAGAGGAGGGAGTTTGAGAAATGAGAGGTGGCAGTGGCCAGTGGGGTTAGCGGCTGTGGGGGTGCTTCAGGAGCATGCAGTGAGGCCTCAGGTGGAGGAGAGCATTTGGTCAGGAAGCTTGGCCTAGTTAAGGGATCAACTTGGGGAGGAAGGAGGTTAGGCAGCATCCTAGGCCCACTGTCCTGTGTGCAAATGGGGAGAATTTCCACAGTTATCTGGAGACTGGCATTCCTTCCCTGGGTAGTGCTCCCTTCCCTCTGGCCGGAGCAGCCCTGGGATATGACCCTCACTTCCCTGGTCACCTGAGCCTGGATACTGCAATTTGGGGCAGGTGCCATAGTGTAGAAAAGAAGGAGGGGACCTCTTAAGCAGAGGCAAGATGGGAAAATGGCCATGTTGGGGTAGAAGCACCAGGAGGATAAAGGAGGGAGGACCTCAGAGGATGTGAGCCAAATACAGAATGCTTTCCAGATCTGTCCAATATACACGAGCAAGTGCCAGGCTAATCCTGACCTTGTCATTCTGGTTTTGATACAGCAGTAAGGGCAGGGAGGGAGAGTAGGGGAAATACTTACTTCTAACCTGGGATTTGCTGGTTTCAAAAACAACCAACAGAAAAAAAAAATAAAGGCAGCTGTGTTTGGGACCCTTTTCCATTAGTTGGGTCTGTGTTTACATCCTTCAAAGGCCAGGTGAACTTGTAAGATTTGGAGTCCTGGATCATGGAGGATCAAAATTCGTATCACAAGTAAGCAGGCCCTTACCACGTACATTGTTTTTTCTATGTGTATTTTAAAATAGACTACTATTCAGTCAAGACTTGGCTAAATGCATGGGGGAGAGAAAACTGAAAACACTTGGAAAACAGTCTCATTGTCTCAGCGAGGCATTGTAAATCCTGGTGAAGCATTTCTGAGGATGAGCTGAATTTAGTAGATGTTCCGATAAAGGATGGCCCAAATGATAGTGTGGGATAGTACTTAGAAAATTGAGAGGGTACATGCAATCCTAAATGAAGTTTGGTGAGGGGCCTTTCCTCTGTGAGTCTTGTCCTTATCTAGTCTATATTTTCCAACTGAAGGATGGATCCTGCCTTGTTCACCACTGCCCCGGGTAGCCATCATGAAGCACGGAATACTTGAATCCACAGGTACAATATCTTCAGTGAATAAAAACATGAGAACTATATTTGAAAACATTCAACTCTTCACTTTGTGGATGAGGAAAGGGTCAAAGCAGGCAAAGCTCACAGAGCAGGTGGATGGTGTAGCCAGGAATCCCTACTACGGTTTTACCAATAGTCATGTACAGATGTGAGAGTTGGACCATAGAGAATGGCTGAGCACTGAAGAATTGATGTGTTCAAACTGTGGGGCTGGAAAAGACTCGCAGGAGGATCAAACCAGTTAATCCTAAAGGAAATCAGTCCTGAATATTACAAGGATTGACGCTGAAGCTAAAACTCCAATACTTTGGTCATCTGATGGGAAGCGCCAACTCACTGGAAAAGATCCTGGTGCTGGGAAAGATTTAGGGCAGGAGGAGAAGTGGGTGGCAGAAGATAGAATGGTTAGATACCATCATTGACCGAATGGACATGAATTTGAACAAACTCCGGGAGATAGTGAAAGGAGTACGTCAAGGTTGTATATTGTTACCCTGCTTATTTAACTTACATGCAGAGTACATCATGCAAAATGCTGGGCTGGATGAAGCACAAGTTGGCATCAAGATTGCTGGGAGAAATACCAATTACCTCAGATATGCAGATGACACCACCCTCATGGGAGAAATTGAAGAACTGAAGAGCCTCTTGATGAAAGTGAAAGAGGAGAGTGGAAAAGTTGGCTTAAAACTCAACATTCAGAAAACTAAGATCATGGCATCTGATCTCATCACTTCATGGCAAATAGATGGGGAAACAGTGTAAACAGTGACAGACTTTATTTTTTTGGGCTCCAAAATCACTGCAGATGGTGACTGCAGCCATGAAATTAAAAGACACTTGCTCCTTGGAAGAAAAGTTATGACCAACCTAGATAGCATATTAAAAAGCAGAGACATTACTTTGCCAACAAAGGTCCGTCTAGTCAGTGCTATGATTTTTCCAGTAGTCATGTATGGATGTGAGAGTTGGACTGTAAAGAAAGCTGAGTGCCGAAGAATTGATGCCTTTGAACTGTGGTGTTGGAGAAGACTCTTGAGAGTCCCTTGGACTGCAAGGAGATCTATCCAGTCCATCCTAAAGGAAATCAGTCCTGAATATTCATTGGAAGGACTGATGCTGAAGTTGAAACTCCAATACTTGGCCACCTGATGTGAAGAGCTAACTCACTGGAAAAGACCCTGATGCTGGGAAAGATTGAAGGCGGGAGCAGAAGGGGATGACAGAGGATGAGATGGTTGGATGGCATCACTGATGCGATGGACATGAGTATGAGTAGGCTCCGCGAGTTGGTGATGGACAGGGAAGTCTGGTCTGCTGCAGTCCGTGGGGTCGCAAAGAGTCCGACACTAAGTGACTGAACTGACTGAGGGAAGCCTGTCCGTGCTGCTGTCCATGGTGTCACAAGGAGTTGAACATGACTGAGTGACTGAACAATAACAATCTTCTGGAAAAGTGTGTGCCTGGAATATGGAGCTTTTACCTCCCCCCAAACAATAACCCTGCATACTGCATCATCTGCAGTAGCACTGGCTTCCTGAGAATCCGATCCCCCTCCTCCAGTCAGTTCTGATTTGGTGTGGTGTGAGCGGCGGGGTTGAAGTGGCCACTTGAGGGCGACATTGCTCTTCCTTTGCCTGGTGTCAGACTAGGTAGCAGCTTTGCGCCTTAGGAGTCCTGGAGTTGTGGAGAATGCAGACAGACGTTCAATTCCTCTCCTTTGGGGTAGCTGAGATTAAAACAAACGTGGTTTAACTGAGGCCTCAGGCTAGAAGGTAGGGAACTTTTATGAACTTTTGCTTGTAAGATGTCCTTATCATTCAAAGTGTGGCATTGCTTGTTATAAAAGAATATTGGACTTACCCTAGATCTTAAGCACGCAGCCCATTGCTTCTCAGACTAGGCTGGTGCTCTTGCTAAAAGGCAGATACTTATCTGGTAGGGGCTTGGGAGATTACAGTTCTAACAAGCTCCCAGGTGATGCTCACAATGGACCATATTTTGACTTTGAAAAACTTAACCTCTAGAAGCCCTAGTTTCTCCATCAGTGTAGTTGTGATCACACCAGTTCTGCTCATCACATGAAATGATGGATGTGGAAAACATTCTAGACAAACAAAAAAGATAAAGATACTGTGAGCTCTAGGCATGTAATTTTCCTTTTTAAGCCCTATTAGCAGCACAAGGAGCAGCTGACCCAGGTATAAGCAGCTTCAGCGCTGTGGAGGAAATTTCTTTCTTGCCCTTATCCTGCCAGTTGGCTGGCATCACCGACTCAATGGACACGAGTTTGAGCAAATTCCGGAAAATGGTGAAGGACAGGGAACCTTGGTGTGCCGCAGTCCATGGGGTCACAAAGAGTCAAACATGACTGAGCAACTGAACAACAACAATCCTTCCAGTAGCCCAGATTTCTGAGGAACGTTGTTGATGGGCAGGCTAGGGCACTGACGTACTAGTGGGTATGGTCACTAGTGCCCCTCTCCCCACCCTCACCCCCCCCACCCAAGTTGGGGAGGGAGTGTTGCTTCCTGCCCCTGGGCTGTACATCTTACCAAGTGCCAGAGGCCCCAACACGCCTTTTGACCCACGCCTCTCCTGTTGACTTGGCGTGACCCCATTGGTAGCCCCAGAAGTGGGGGTTGCTCCTGACCTCTGTAGACGGTAGGGTCTCTAGCTGGGCATAGTGACTCCCAGGAATCAGCAGTGTGCCTCTCTGAATCCTGGACTTTGCTGCAGAGGATTATGACCAGCTTCAGAAGGACTGGGGGAAATGGGAGTCTCCAGACACCCAGTTTCGTGTTCTCTCCTTGCCTCGTGGTAGATATCCCCGTCCTGAGTGGTATGAGAGACACAGCTTTCCTCGTGTAGGAGAGTCCCTGGTCTCCCCCTCCACTCCCATCCATTTAAGAGGATTATCTCCTACCATGGCCCACCCTCTGCGAGTTCTGTCTTGGCCACTTGTTTCCCAGATTTCTTTAATACCGAATCATGAGGATGAGTGCAAGAGACTGAACTGAAGTGGCGGGGCAGACAGTGGTAGGGAGGCTCCTCCCAGGTGAAGCAGTGGCCCCACTGTGCCTCAAAGCCTTGGGGAGCTTGTTAAAATCTGACCGCCCCCCACCCGCCCCATAGGGTTTTTGAGTCAAAGTCTGCAGTGGGGTCTGAAGATTTGTATATATAACAAGTTTCAGGTGAGGTTGATGCCTTTGTTCTGGGCGTAGAGAACCTGGGGGATGGGTAGAGGGAATAAATGAGGCTGTTGAGTGATATAACCAACAGCTGAGGGTGAAGGTGGTTGTGGGCTGGAGGTGGAAAGAGGAAGTCGAGTTGTGAGGAGCAGGGCGAGAGGAAGACACAGCGTTTTTTTGGAAATGCCAAGTCCAGTTTGGAACTTCTTTGAGACTACTTGTGATGGCAGGACGACGTGTCTCTTTGACACAATGTCTAGTTTACACTGGTCCCAGTGTGACCAGGGCCTCAGGAATTTGCCCTGACTTGCGGTCTCTAGGGTGTGGGGCTTCTCTTCTCTGGGACCCACTGGCCTTCAGCCTCTCTCCACGGTGCAGCTCGCTTCCCCAGCACTGCAGGCTAGGTAAGTCTGTGATTTCCTTTTCTCAGTGTGTGCCTTTTTCCTGACTGTGCTGAGAGCTTCTCCAGAGTGGAGAAACACTTGATGGGCTGGGTTCCCTTCTCGAATTGGGCCCACAGGCTCCAGAGCCCTGTTTCATATAGGCACACCCCTGTCTACCCCCTTCCTCAAACTGGAGGAGATTTCTGTGGCTTGGAAGGACCCTCACAGTTCAGGAGAAAAGCTTCAGGGTTTCGATGTTCCCAGGTGAGGGATAATACCACGCACTTTCCATTAAAGCAGACTCCGCTCTTAGCCTGCTACACATAGTATTTAAGGACAGTTAAAAAATAGGCCCTGAATCAGGACGAACTCATCAAGTGGTACTATCTGTTAATGAAATTGCTTCCCGTTAATTTGAGTTTACAAAATAAATGGTTTCCGATAATCTGGCGTTGCTGTTCATGGCGCCCACCTCCCAGAGTGGGCTGCTGGCAGTGGCCTGGGAGGACGGCCCCTGGCAGCCATGGCAACCGCCCCAGAAAACCTGGAGGATGTGACTAATGGGGAGCCTGGGCTTCACTTGTTGGCTCCTTGGTCCTTTCCGCAAACATTTTCTTGAGTAACCATGGGGCTCTGTCCTGTCCCGATGCAAATATCACCTGGACCCAGAGCTATCTCCCCATAGCGCTTCACTGGGGCCTAGAAATCAACAGGTAATTGAGTCAACCTGCAGGGTAGGATTGGAGCTGAAGTAATGAGTGGGCGGTGGCCGCATAGGCAAGTAAAGAGAGAAGGGTTGGTGCAGGAGCTGCAGAGGTAAGAGCGTGACCAAAGGTGGGCAGGGATGGGCACACAGCTCTGGGTGGAAAGTGAGGGCAGGGAATGCCCAGAGATAAAGGGGTCAGGGGTCAGTGGGTGGAGTCACATAAAATGCCCCTCCCAGGATGCCTTTTTGCAGCCATTATTTTCTATTGGAGTTCAAGGTCTTTCAAAATTGAGGATGGTAAACACCACCAGACGAGGGTGCTGGTGAACAAGGTCAGATTCTAGGAAAGGCCACAGAGGCCCATGCTGCTGTGTCTGCTAAGTCGCTTCAGTCATGTCTGCCTCTGTGGGACCCCATAAACTGCAGCCCACCAGGCTCCCCCGTCCCTGGGATTCTCCAGGCAAGAGTACTAGAGTGGGGTGCCATTGCCTTCTCCCACAGAGACCCATGAGAGGGTCTATAAAGTGAGCTGGAATCTGGCATGGTGATGGAGGAGCAGGGAGTGGCACGCCCTCACCCTGCCCCCTGCAGCTCAAGGGCACCTGGGTGTGTGCGTGGTGACAGCCAGCCCCCAGGCACATTTGCCTGAGTGTGGCTCTCTCGAACAGGCAGGACAAAGGGTTGGGTGGTTCAGTGGGTGTCACCTATGTGGGGCCTGTGCTGATGCCTGGCACCCGTTATAGGATGTGGTAGGTAAGTCATCCATGCACGCAGCTTCCTGGGGGAGGTCCCAAGCACTTGGGGAGGGACCTCCTGGGGCTTGGTGCCTTGTATCTTTCTTAAGAGACAAAAAGGCCTTGATTTTCTCCTGAGGCTGTTGAGAAGCCCTGGTAAGTTTCTAAGCAAAGACACAGTTTGTCTGATTTGCACTGTAGAGAGGTCTGGCAGTTTGCAGGGAGAGAGGAGGAGGGGACGGACTGGCAGCAGGGAGGCTGGTGAGGATCTGGGGTGAGGCCCAGTGGGTGGGTTGCGGGATCAGGGCAGAGGGCCATTATCTCTGGGAAATAGCAGTCCTGGGGCTGGGTGCTTCACTGTGAAGGTGGGTGGCCAGAGATCTGGCCAGGTTTCTGTGGTTAGGTGGGGGCTCATGTGTGCTATGAGTAGAATCAGAAGGAATCAATCTGCCTTTTAGGAAACACACAGCGTCACATGTTAAGAAAACACAGTATGTGTTCAGAGTGGGGATCCTGTGAGCCACAAGCAGGACAGTCTGTTTGGAATGTGTCTTCTCTTCAGACCACCTCCTCCAAGTCCTGGCCCTTTGGCACAGGGAGTTGAGGATGAAAGATGAGGCCTGGGGGACTCTGTGGGAGGAGACACCTCGATGAGGATGCTGGTGGCTTGCTGAAGATGGCCATGGAGGGGTGGTGTTCAGGCCTTGGGGTCTCTGGAAGCGCCAAGGATATGCTGGCTATTTGCTGTCCTAGTTCAACTCCCCAATTTCCAACGTTGAGTATAAAATGGATTTGGCTGAGATTTCTCCCCCATGCATAATTGCAATTATGCAATTGAGCACTGACAACTGGGTGAACTCATCTTTTCTCTGAAGGGAGCAGGGAAGAGGAACACCTGGGTCTTGGAGAGACCAGCCCAGCGCAAGGGTGTCAGGCATCCCAGTTGCTGTTCCCAGTTGGAAAGTACGGGTAAGTCGTCTTTGGGACAGTTATTTCTATTTTCATGCCAGTTTTGAGCCTTTCTTTTCTTTTAAAAAAATTATTTTATGTTTGGCTGTGCTGGGTCTTCGTTGCTGTGGGGGCTTTTCTCTAGCTGCGGTGAGAGAAGGCTATTCTTTGTTGAGGAGTGCAGGCTTCTCATTGCAGTGGCTTCTCTTCTTGCAGACCATGGGGCTCCAGGGCACGTGGGCTGAGCATTGCGGCCCCCCGGGCTCTAGAGCACAGGCTAAGTAGTTGTGGCACGTGGGCTTAGTTGCTCCACAGCATGTGGGATCTTCCTGGACCGGGGATTGAACCATGTCCCCTGCTTGGCAGGCAGATTCTTAACCACTCGACCACTAGGGAAGCCCCTCGAGTCTTTCTCTTCTTATTTCATAGGTCCTCCTGGTGGTGATTAAATTTCCTTTGTTTTAAGCCATATTTGTGTTAGAATGGCTCAGTTAACAACTTCACCACAAACAGGGGGCCATGTGAACAACTTAGTATGACCTTTTACCAGGACTGGAGGAGGCTCTGTTGGGGGCGGCCCTGCCTCTGTCCGGCTGTAGTCCCAGTGACAGTGGGGGTATTGATTTCTTGGGGCTGCTGTCACAAAGAGCCTCATGCTGGGAACTTATATGACTGAGGAACGATTCTCTCACAGTTCTGGGGGCCAGAAGTCTGAAATCAAGGCATGGAAACGGCCGGTTCCTTCTGAGGCCGTGGTGGAGAAACTACCTGTGATGCTCTCCTGGCTTCTGATGGCCTCAGGTGTTCCTTACCTGCGGATGGTGTTCTTCCTGTGTCTTTACGTTGTTTTCCCTCCATGTGGGTCTGCCTCTGTGTCTACATTTCCCCTTTTTATAAGGGTGCCAAGTCATATAGGATTAGGGTTCACTCTAATGAACTCATTTCACTTTGTAAGGGCTCTATTAGACGCTAATGCTGGGAAAGATTGATGGCAAAAGGAGAAGGGGGCAGCAGAGGATGAGGTGGTTAGATAGCACCACCGACTCAATGGACATGAATCTGAGCAAACTCTGGAATAGTGGAGGACAGAGGAGCCTGGTGTGCTACAGTCCACAGGGTCGCAAAGAGTTGGACATAATTTAGCAACTGAACAACAACAGATTTCCAAATAAGGTACCATTCTGAGGTATTGGGTTTAGGACTTCACACTATCCTTTTGTGAAGGACACACTCAACCCACAAGTGGCCCCTTTGTGTGTAAATTTCTCAGAGACTTCAAGGTACATCTGCTCAGAGACAAGGGTGGGTTGGCTGAGTTTCTGGGATTGCCCCGTGAGCAGGTCCAGAGGCTGGTCCCTCAGCAAGGGTCTCAGGACTTGAGCAAAATGTCAAACTTTGCTATTGAGAATTCTGGCCTGGGGCACCACTTTTCCAGACTCTCTTTTCTGTGTCTATCCTACCCCCACACTCCCCACTTGCTCTGTGGGCAGTTGTATGAGGAAGAACAAGTGAGCAGGGCCGGCTTCCTAGAGACCCTGCTGTGGGTGGCCCGGGAAAACTCCAGAGAACCAGGTATAACTCTAAATGTAAGTCACACCCAAATGTGTAAGAATCCACCTTCCTGGTTGGCCCGTATATATGTGCCAAGAATCAGGCTGATTTGGGTTCTGGAAGGGTGGTCTGGTCCAGGTTTGGGTCATCTAAAGTATAAACATTAGAGGGCAGAGGCTGTTGACCCCTATGACCTGTACTCTGGGGTCATCAGAGGTGAGCCCTGGCGGCCTGTCCTCTGCTGCAGTTTGTGTCAGTTTGTTTTCATAGGTTGTTCCTGGGGTTTCATAGTGATCACCAGGACCCCAGCTCCAAATGTAGCCTTGGCTTCAGAAACCTGGGACCCAAAGGCAACAACTGAATTTCAGATGTAGATCTTGCTGTGTTTAACATTTATGAGTGGCAATAAAAGGGAAGCTTGGAATGTATCTGCAGTTCTCAACCACAAGCCATAATTTTACACACTCAGACATCTGTTTTAAGATCATAGCAGTGAGTGTTGGGTAATTGGCTCTCTTTGGTCCTGGACCCATCAGTTAGGCCTCATCAACTTTATCATAAATTTTCAGGGACTTGTTAGTAAACAACAATATTGGGGAGCCTGATACTGCCACACTGCAGCTAGGGAGTCTGGAGCATCTGCCTGTCAGTGCGCTAGTCCAGGAGCTGCAACGTGGGGCACCTGGGGCAGGAGGTGGGGAGAGAAGTTATAAGTACATCTGCCTGGGAAGGAGGCAGTGGAAGGGGAGGTGAGCATGGTGGGGGTTCCCAATGCCTGATGCACTTGGGGGTCTGGTGCACTGGGGATTTGAGTGCAGAGATATATGATGGAGCCTGGAGGATGAGGGAAAAGGTGGATGGTCTTGGAACTGGACAGACCTGCCTCAGTCCTGACTCTGCCATGAACCAGCTGGGTGACCCTGGCAAGGCTCTGTGAAATGGAGGTGATGAGGAGTAACAAGACTGTGTGTGACACTCACCATTCTGGCCACACAGAGAGACCCCACAAAGTGGAATATTAGTACCGGGAAGTGAAGGGAGGTGGCTGAATCAAAGAGCTGGGAGTTGGGCGGATGGTTGTCCACAGGAGCAGTTGAGGGTGCTGGGTTTGGCAGGTTCCGTATGGCTGCCTCCTTATGGCAGGTGCGGGCCTGCACAGGAGACGGACTAGGTGCTGGCTGTGTACTGCTGTCTGGCTGGGAGAGTGGGCAGTGTCCCCCCTGTATTGCAGGGTCTTTCCTGGCTCATCTGGTCCTCCATGCTAGCAGTCACGTTGCTCTTCTGGCCATTTGGGCAGACCTTTCATCCACTGACTGGCCCACCCACCCTCACTCAACTCCTGCAGGGCCAGAGGTGCCAGGAAAGGCCCAGTAGGAGTTGTGGTCAGGGGTGGGGGCCCTGAGATGGGGTGATACTCAATGTCCTTTACCTGGGGGTGGGTTCTGGCTGTGCCTTCTCTTTGTGTCCACGTGGTGGGGCATTCTCAGGATGCAGGAATGATGGGGACCCAACAGGTCTGCACTTCAGGGTTTGAGGTGCTGTGGGGCAGAGGGACTGGCCAGCGTGGGGCCTCTCTTTTGGCCCATTGACCTCAGCACAACTCATGTGGTGGACCTGCCTGGAAGTACTGGAGCTGAGGAGGTTCCTCCAGGGAGTGCGTGGCCTAAGACAGCTCAGCATTCCCTCAACGTAATGGCAAGCTTCAGTCTGGCATCCTTCATGAGTTGGTGGGGAGTGATGAGAAATCCCTGATGCCAGTTTGCTCCAGAGCACCCCAGGGTGACAGGTTCCCAGCAACGATCCTGTGACTGGTCATGTAGCTCAGACAGCACTGAGCCCAAAGGCTGGTGCCCCTGTGACTCAGCCTTGGAAACTGCAATTAGCTTCCTGATTTGTGAAATGGGATAAGCACAGAAACTGCCTGTGTAGACTAAACCAGATAGTGTGTGTCAGTGACACACCTGGCCCCTAGTAAGTCCTAAATAAATGTTAACTTACCTTACTCCTCAGGTTACATGAGGCAGATTGGCATTCAGTATGAGATCAAACCCACCTGGGTCTTGATTGTGAAAAAATTCTCTTGGTGAGGCATAAACATACAGACTCTGGTGTGGGGCAGGGCCCAATTCAAATCCTGTTTCTGTCACCTGTGTGACCTTGGGACCATTACTAACATCTCTGATGCTCCACTTACTCATCCACAAAATGGGCACAAGAAAGTTGCCTACCTCATAGGCTTGTTGTGAGGAGTAGATGAAAGAGACTCAGTAAGTGTCTGGCTCAGTGAATGTCAGTTTCATTGTTAGGAACTTGTTTATTCACATCAAGGGAACAGTTTTTTCCTGAATCCTGCTCCTCCCCCTCACAACTCCCTGGTCCAGGGGTCTAATGTACATGGAGAGGGTGACCGAGATGAACCTTGTCGGCATGTGGCACAGACAGGCGGATGGATGGAGGCTAAAATAATCATGGAGAAAGGCCCTCCCTTTCTCCATGATTAGCATACATCTGTATTTTTATCACCCTAACTCTAAACTACCACAGAAAACCTTAGATCTCGTGGCATAGGACTGTGGTTGTAATTAGTTTTTAGGTATTTACAGATCTGAGAGGGGGAAAAAAAGATGGTTTTTGCCCTAAGTGGGAAGTGAGTGGCAGGGGAGGCCAGCTTGGCAAGGAACTTGGGCCACTTTGTCTGCCAGCTGGATTCCAAGGCACCCTCAGAGGCAGCAGGAGCGCTGAGCCTACCCTTCCCAGGCCTCGCTCTGGGGCGGCTCCATGCTGCTCTCTGGAAGTCTGGCTCCCCAAGGGAGTGTGTAAGATCTCTGCTTTCCATCAGTAATAAGGGTTTATCTTATGTGATCTCCCCAAAGGCCCCAGAAGGTGCCAAGGTCCCACTGGCAGATGAGGAAATGGGACTCAGTCTCTGGGCCCTGCCCTGCCCCCTCCCTGAGTGGGGATGACTGGGGATCACCCAGGGAAGCTGTCACTCTCCCCGGCTCAGTGTGCTCATCATCCATCAACTGGCTTTTAAAAAAAATAATTTAAAATATTAAAAAAAATATTTAAAGAAAAAAAATTATTTGGCTGCACCAAGTCTTGGTTGCGCCCCAACTCTCCCATCAGAGGTTCCTTTGTTCACTCTGACTTTACTAGTTTGCTCAGTCTTACTGGGACTTGGTGTTCACTGTAACAGCAACCGTCTCAACCCATAATCTCCAGTGCGGCATGTGGGATCTAGTTCCCTGACCAGGGATTGAACCCGGGTGCCCTGCATTGGGAGCACAGAGTCTCAGCCACTGGACCACCAGAGAAATCCTCCTACACTTGGTTTTGCGTCTGGGGTTTGTGATGCAGTTTCTGTGGCCAGCAGCCTGCTCCGCAGGGGCCTATGTGGTCCCTGGCTTGCTTCCTCAGGTTTCTGGTCCTCCTGGGTTCCTCTAAGTGAAAATGACTCCTCCTCAGTTGCTCTTTCCCATCACCCTCTTTGTCTCCTTTGTGGTCTTATCACAAGAGATGCAGAGTGAGGGGGCTGAGAGAGAGAGGGCTTAGAACCAGACACATCTGTGTTTGTTGTTCCTGACCTTCCATGGACTGAGTGACCTTGGATGACTTACTTAATCCCTCAATGCCTCCTGTGTAAAATGGAGATAATAGAACTTTCCTCATAGGATGAGATGAGTTAATAAATGTAAAATACTGAGAACAGTGCCTGCCATTAGCGTCAGTGCTCAGGGAGTGTAAGCTATCATGATTATTATCACAGTCTGTACTCATCTTATTTGCTAGTATCACAGCCACTAGGCTAATCTCTCGGAAGGCAAGAACCATGTCTCACCTAATCTCTGCTGTACTCCAGTGCCTATGACACACCCAGGATGACATCGATGGCCCACAGGAGCTCAGTCAATAAAGCAGCAGTACCAAGGTCATCTCGGTGGATGGCAGAGGTCAGGCCTCAAGTGACAGAGGCCCATTTCAGGGCCTGGACTTCATTCACTCTTCACTGACATTCCTAGGTAAAAACATTCTAAACGATTTAAACTCAACAGTTCCTGTTCAATTTTATGGTTTGCCTCCGGAAAGTAATTTATAGAGGAAAATAGAAAGGTGTCCTTCCTTGCTGAATCAAGCTTGGCATCAGCTCTGCTGTAGCAGGAGAGTGGCTTGGCCACCAGCGTTGGGGGTGGGATGGGAACCGCAGCAGGCTTGTCCTCGCCTTTCCTTTCCTTTTGTTCATCACAAAGCTTATCTGTCCCAACAAAAGACCCTCAGTGATGCTGGGGTGGGGAGTGTGGGTGCCATCTGCCTTGTCCTGGTCCTCTGGTGCTAGCATTCCCATGCGGGTCTGAAAAAGGGCTGGCCTTTTTCCAGGGGTCCACCCTAGCCCCGCCTGGTGCTTGAATCTTGGAAGTGCAACGGGGAGGGGACACTTGGGCAAGGAAGGAGGGGAATTTGGAGTGTGGTCCCTTGGCCAGGTGGCCTCAGGGTGTGACTGGTCCAGTCCATGTAGGGGGGACATTAAGAGATGTTGGCATCTGCCCACCTAGGCAGGAGGAGAGACAGGCAATGGTGCCTGGCTGCCTCGTCTTGGATAGTTCATGTAGCCTCTGTGAGTCTCAGTGTGTAAAGTGGATATAGGAGTTCTGTCTTCTCCCCCTCCCCACACCACACTTCTAGAGCTCTAGTGACACCAGGACCTGTGATACCACAGTTCAGGGACCATCTGGGGGGTGAACTGGGGTCTCCCTCCTGGCAGCAACCCTGAAGTTTCCACATAGCTAGGGGGCTGAACACCCGCTCCGATCCTCCTCTGGGAGTGTTTCTGGGCAGGAGGGTGACAGGGTGGATAAGAAGGGCCTGCTTGGCCGTGTCTTTGTTTGTTTCGTCACTCAGTAGTGTCTGACTCTTTGTGGCCCCATGAACGGTAGCCCACCAGGCTCCCATGACCACGGGATTTCCCAGGCAAGAATACTGGAGTGAGTTGCCATTTCTTTCTCCTGGGGATCTCCCCGACCCACAGATCAAACCTGAGTCTCTTACATTGGCAGGCAGATTCTTTACTGCTGAGCCACCAAGGAAGCCCTTTGGCCATGTCTTGTTTAGTGGGCAGAGCTGTTCTGTTGGAAACGCGTAGGCCTGTCTTCACAATGTCCTGAGCTTTGGGGCTCAGTCCAAACCCCAAATCAGGCAAGTTCCATTGACATCAAGTTCTCCTCTTCCCCAGGACACCTGCCTGCTCAGGAAACAACTGTTTCTAGGGCTTGATCCTTTCTCTCTATGGGCCTGGCTGGGCGCCTTCACCAGGGCCTGAAGTCCAAGGGCAGAGAATTCGAGCTGGGTCTGGTTGGAGTGAGGGGAGTGAAACTCAGGCTTGAGCCTTCCCTGTCCCTCACCTGCTCTGAGCCAGTGTCCCTGAGACTTAGGTGCTGCTGGCCCATGTCCATGTCTCCTTGTTACCGATAGGGCCGGACTCATTTGTCTGATTTATATCTAATAGTCTCCTGGTTTATACCTTTTCTCAGCAGTTTAATAATGACCCATAAATCTGTCTCCCTGGGCTTAGATATGGAAGGTCTGAGTCTCTGAGGACCAGTTTGATTTTTACAAATTTTGTAAAGTAACTAGGGGATTTAAACTCTAAGACTGGCCCATTTTCACACTGTTTTTTGACCCATTAGCCCATTGGGAATCGCTTCCTAGCGTGGTCTCCCCATGTATTTTGTGATTGACCTTTATGTCCATGAACAGGTTGAGTCTGGGATCGTGATGGTGTCTAGGTTGTGTTCTCATTTGCTCCAACTGCTGGGAGGGACCCTTGGGCCCTGCTGACTCTGGTTAGATCGTTCTGGTTCTGAAGACATTGTCATCTCTCCCTGGAGTCTCTTTCTTGGGTATTTCAGGTTCATGCCTGTGGCCCTGACGTCCTGCTGCACTACAGGGTTTGTAGGAGAGGAAGTTCTGGTTTTGGTTTATAGCCCTCTTCTCTCTTACACCCTGGTTGAATCATCAGGGACAGAGCTGATCACATCATCAGGCTTGGTCTCTGGCTTAAGTTTGTCATGCTTGGTTGTTTTTCTCCCAGGACAAGTCCTCTCCTGGGAGATACTTCAGTGTCTCAGCAGCTGGACACTCGGGGAGCTCATTGTACTCTGTTGTCAAGCTCGCTGGTTATGAGCCCAGCCAGGCTTAGCTTGAAGTATCTCCCGCTACCCATGGTTTTTGCTGGGGATTGTTCAGGGAGGATGTTTTTCCTCTGAAGGATGTTGACAGGCCTGAATGATGAGGGCTGCATGTGGAGTGGGCACAGACAAGGGTAGATGAAGCTGCCCATGGATGAACAGGCGGTTCTGCTCAGTGGTCCCCAAATTTCTGAGAGAGACGCCTATTGCTTCTTTTTTTAAAATTTAAATTTTAATTAATTTTTGGAAGGGCTGATGCCTTATTTTTATTTATTTTTTACTTTATTTTTTATTGAAATATAGTTGATTTACAGTTCTGTGTTAATAACTGCTGTATGGTAAAATGGGTTCAGTTATAAGAAGAGGTGGCAAGAATACACAGAAGAACTGCACAAAAAAGATCTTCACGACCCAGATAATCATGATGGTATGATCACTCACCTAGAGCCAGACAGCCTGGAATGTGAAGTCAAGTGGGCCTTAGGAAGCATCACACGAACAAAGCTAGTGGAGGTGACGGAATTCCAGTTGACCTATTTCAAATCCTCAAAGATGATGCTGTGAAAGTGCTGCACTCGATATGCCAGCAAATTTGGAAAACTCAGCAGTGGCCACAGGACTGGAAAAAGTCAGTTTTCATTCCAATCCCAAAGAAACGCAATGCTAAAGAATGCTCAAACTACCGCACAATTGCACTCATCTCATACGCTAGTAAAGTAATGCTCAAAATTTCTCCAAGCCAGGCTTCAACAATACGTGAACCAAGAACTTTCAGATGTTCAAGCTGGTTTTAAAAAAGGCAGAGGAACCAGAGATCAAATTGCCAACATCCACTGGATCATCAAAAAAGCAAGTGAGTTCCAGAAAAACATCTATTTCTGCTTTATTGACTATGCCAAAGCCTTTGACTGTGTGGATCACAATAAACTGGAAAATTCTTAAAGAGATGGGAATATCAGACCACCTGACCTGCCTCTTGAGAAACCTGTATGCAGGTCAGGAAGCAACAGTTGGAACTGGACATGGAACAACAGACTGCTTCCAAATAGGAAACGGAGTACATCAAGGCTGTATATTGTCACCCTGCTTATTTAACTTATATGCAGAGTACATCATGAGAAACGCTGGACTGGAAGTAGCACAAGCTGGAATCAAGATTGCCGGGAGAAATATCAATAACCTCAGATATGCCAGATGACACCACCCTTATGGCAGAAAGTGAAAAGGAACTAAAAAGCATCTTGATGAAAGTGAGAGAGGAGAGTGAAAAAGTTGGCTTAAAGCTCAACATTCAGAAAACTAAGTTCATGGCATCTGGTCCCATCACTTCATGGCAAATAGATGGGGAAACAGTGGAAACAGTGTCAGACTTTACTTTTTTGGGCTCCAAAATCACTGCAGATGGTGATTGCAGCCATGAAATTAAAAGACGCTTACTCCTTGGAAGAAAAGTTATGACCAACCTAGACAACATATTTAAAAGCAGAGACATTACTTTGCCAACAAAGGTCTGTCTAGTCAAGGCTATGGTTTTTCCAGTGGTCATGTATGGATGTGAGAGTTGGACGGTGAAGAAGGCTGAGTGCCGCAGAATTGATGCTTTTGAACTGTGTTGTTGGAGAAGTCTCTTGGGAGTCCCTTGGACTGCAAGGAGATCCAACCAGTCCATCCTAAAGGAGATCAGTCCTGGGTGTTCATTGGAAGGACTGATGTTGAGGCTGAAGCTCCAATACTTTGGCCACCTCATGGGAAGAGTTGACTCACTGGAAAAGACCCTAATGCTGGGAAGGATTGGAGGCAGGAGGAGAAGGGGATGACAGAGGATGAGATGGTTGAATGGCATCACCGACTCGATGGACATGGGTTTGGGTAAACTCTGGGAGTTGGTGATGGACAGGGAGGCCTGGCGTGCTGAGATTCATGGCGTCTCAAAGAGTTGGACACGACTGAGTGACTGAACTGACTGACTGACTGGCCATCTGTATGTCTTCTTTGGAGAAATGTCTATTTAGGTCTTCTGTCTGTTTTTTTTTTTTTGGCCCATTGTTTTAATTGGTTTTTTTTTTTTTGTTGTTGTTGTATGAGATTAATATTTTGGAAATTAAGCCTTTGTCAGTTGCATTATTTGCAAATATTTCTCTAATTTTTTAGGTTGTCTTTTCATTTATTTTATGGTTTGCTGTGCAAAAGCTTGTAAGTTTGATTAGGTCCCATTTGTCTATTTTTGTTTTTATTTCTCTTGCCTTGGGAAACTGATCTAAGAACACACTGGTACAATTTGTGCCAGAGAATGATTTGCCTGTGTTCTCTTCAAGGAGTTTCATGGTGTCATGTCTTCTGTTTAAGTCTTTAAGCCATTTCAAGTTTATTTTTGTGCATGGTATGAGGGTGTGCTCTAGTTTCATTGATTTACATACTCCTTCCAACTTTGCCAACGTCACTTGCTGAAAGACTGTCTTTTACCATTGATTATTCTTGCCTCCTTTACTGCAGATTAACTGACCATAGGTGTGTGGGCTTATTTCTGGGCTCTCTGTTCCATTGATACATATGTCTGTTTTTGTGACAATACCGCACTGCTGTGATTACTATAGCTTTGTAATATTATCTGCAATTTGGGAGGGTATGCCCCCTGTTTTGTTCTTTTTCTTCAGGGTTGCTTTGGCAATTCCTCTTCTTTTATGGCTCCAAATGAATTTTAGGATTATTTGTTCTAGTTCTGTGAAAACTGTCATGGACAATTTGATATGGATGTCATTAAGTCTGTGGATTGTTTTCGTTAGTAAGACCATTTTAACAGTATAAATTTTTCAGTGGATATCTTTCCATTTCTTTGAATCATCTTCAGTTTCTTTTATTAATATTTTATAGTTCTCATTGAAGAAGTTTTTCACCTTCTTGGTCAGGTTTATTCCTAAGTTTGCTTTCTTGAGTGCAATTTTAAAAGTTTTTTTTTTTTTTTTTTTACATTCTCTTCGTGGTATTTCATTGTTGATGTAAAGAAAGGCAACTGATTTCTGTATGTTATTTTTGTATCCTGCTACCTTGCTCAATTTGTTTATCAGTTCTAGTAATCTTTATGTAGAGTTTTTTGGGTTTTCTATATGTAATAATACATCATCTTCATTTAATGGCAATTTTGCCTCTTCCCTTCCAATCTGGATGCCTTTTACTTCTTTTTCCTGTCTGATTGCTGTAACCAGGACTTCCAATGCTATGTTGAATAGAAGAGGTGAGAGTGAGTGGATTTGTCTTGTTCTAGGTTTTAGCAGGAAGGCTTTCAATTTTTCACCATGAGTATTATATTGGCTGTGGGTATGTCATAAATAGCTTTTATTATGTTGAGATATGTCCCCTCTATAGTGACTTTAGTAAGAGGTTTTTTTTTTTCTATCATGAATGAATGTTGAATTTTGTCAAATGCTTTTAATGCATCTTTTGAGATGATTATGTGATTTTTATCTTTTCTTTTGCTTATGTAGCATATCACATTGATTTGTGCGTGTTGAACCATCCTTGTGAACTTGGGATGAATCCCTTTTGGTCATGGTGTATGATCTTTTATATATATTGTTGGATTCATTTGCTAATATTTTGTTGAGAATTTTCGTATCTCTATTCATCAAGGATATTGGCCTATAATTTTCTTTTTTGGTGGTGTCTTTGATTTTGGTATCAGGGTGATGGTGGCTTCATAGTATGTCTTTAGACTGTTCACTCCTTTTCAATTCTTTGGAAGAGTTTGAGAAGGATTGGTATAAGTAGAATTTGCCTATGAAGCCACCTGGTTGTGGGCTTTTTTTGGTAGGGAGTTTTAAAATTACAGATTCTATTTCACTTTTAGTGATCAAATCATCTATTTTTATTCAATTTTTGTGGACTGTATATTTCTAGAAACTTGTCCATTCTTCTAGGTTGTTGAATTTGTTGGCATATAATTGTTCAAAATACACCCTTATGGTTTTTTGTATTTCTGAAGTTTCAGTTGTTATGTCTCCTTTATCATTTCTTTTTTAAAAAGTTTACTTATTTTTAATTGAAGGATAATTGCTTTACAGTATTGTGTTGGTTTCTGCCATACATCAGCATGAATCAGCCATAGGTATATCTATGTCTCCTCCCTCTTGAACTTTCCTCCCACCTCCCACTCCATCCTACCCATCTAGGTTGTCACAGAGCACCAGTTTGGGCTCCCTGAGCTGAGTCATACAGCAAATTCTCACTGGCTATTTATTTTACCTATGGTAATGTATAAGTTACCATGCTACTCTCTCCATTCATCTCACTCTCTCCTTCCCCCACTGTGTCCACAAGTCTGTATTCTGTGTCTGCATCTCCACTGTTGCCCTGCAAATAGGTTCATCAGTACCATCTTTCTAGATATACATTAATATGTGATATCAGTTTTTCTCTTTCTGACTTACTTCACTCTGTGTAGTAGGCTCTAGGTTCACCCACCTCATTAGAACTGACTCAAATGTGTTCCTTTTTATGGCTGAGTAATACTCCACTGTATATATATGTATCCCATAGCTTCTTTATCCATTTCATCTGTCAATGGATATCTAGGTTGCTTCCATGTACCAGCTATTGTAAATAGTGTGCGATGAACGTTGCAATGCACATGTTTTTTTAATCGTGGTTTTCTCAGGGTCCTTTTTCATTTCTTATTTTGTTTATTTGGGTTCCCTCTCTTTTCCTGGCAAGCCTGGCTAGAAGTTTGTCAGCTGGTTTCTCCTTTCAAAGAACCAGCTCTTGATTTTATTGATGTTTTTTCCTCTTTAAAAAAAAAAATCCCATTTGTTTCATCTCTGATTTTTATTATTTCCTTCCTTTTCCTGTCTTTAGGTTTTATTTGTTCTTTTTCTAATTATTCTAAGTGGTAGACTAGGTTGTTTTTTTGAGTTTTCTGTTTGTTTTTGAGGAAAGCCTATATTGCCGTAAACTTCCCTTTAAGAAGGGCTTTTGCTATATTCCATACATATTGTTCGGTTGTGTTTTTGTTGTCATTTGCCTCAAAGTATTTTAAAATTTTCCCTTTGATTTCATAGTTGACCCCCCCCCCTTTTTTTTAGTAGCATGTTGTTTAGTCTTCATGTAATTTTTTTTTTCTCATTTCTTTTTCTATGGTTAATTTCTGGTTTTCTGCTGTTGTGGTCAGAAAAGATGCTTGAGATAATTTCTAAACTCTTAAATTTGCCCTAGTATGTGGTCAGTTCTAGAGAATGTTGCATGTGAACTTGAAAAAGATGTGTGTACTCTTGAATGTAATGTCCTGAAAATATCAATTAACTTCAGCTGTTCTGTTGTATCATTTAGGATTTCTATTGCCTTATTGATTCTGTCTGGAAGATCTGCCCACAGATTTGAGTTGCATGTTAAAGTTTCCTACTATGACTGTATTCCTGGCAGTTTCTCCCTTTACATCTTTTATGTTTTTGGGTGCTTCTATAGTAGGTGCATATATGTTGATGAATATAAAATCCTCTTCTTGTGTTGATCCTTGTATCATTGTATAGTGTCCTTTTTCTTTATGACGTTTGTTTTAAAGTCTATTTTGTCTGGTATGAGTATTGTGACCCCAGCTTTCTTGTTATTTCCATTAGAATGAAATATCTTTTTCTATCCTCTCATTTTCAATCTATGAATGTCCTTTGCTCTAGAGTGGGTCTCTTGGAGGCACAATGTTGTAGGCTCTTTTTAAAAAAATCCAATCTGTGTCTTTTGATTGGAGCATTTAGTCCATTGACATTTAAGGTAATCTTTGATATGTATTGTTATTTTTGTTTTCCCATTGATTTTACATTTCTTGTTTGTCTTTTTCCTTTTGTTGTTTGATTTTCTTCTGTGTTATACTGATTTTCTCTTCTTTTTGTTTTTAGTGAATCTATTGTATGTTTTGAATTGTGATTACCCTGTTTTTCAAGTATGCTAACCCCTTCCAATCTCTGATTGCACTAGACTAGTTGTCATATAGGCTCAAACACATTCTCTGAAAAGAGCCCCTACATTTTCTTAGTCTCCTTCCCCACATTTTATGATTTTGATGTCCTCTTTTACGTCTTTGTGTTCATCCTTCAGCTTTCATTGTGTTTATCATCACTTTCACTGAAATATTTTGGTTTTTTAAAAATGTATGTACTGGCTTCTTTAATGGTTTACTTTCCAACTGTGATTTTCTCTTTCCTACAGATTCTTCTTTTCTACTTAGAGAAGATCTTTCAATATTTTCTTTAGGATTGGTTTAGTGTTGTTGTATTCATTGAGTTTTTGCGTGTCTGAGGAATTCATTATTTCTCCTTCTATTCTAAATGAAGGCAGGAGGAGAAGGAGATGACAGAGGATGAGATGGTTGGTTGGATAGGATCACTGGCTTGATGGACATGGGTTTGAGCAAGCTCTAGGCATTGGTGATGGACAGGGAGGCCTGGCATGCTGCAGTCCATAGGGTCACAAAGAGTTGGACATGACTGAGTGACTGAACTGAACTGATTCTAAATGATAACCTTGCTGGGTAGAGTAGCCTAGGTTGCAGACTTTGCTCTTTCAGGACTTTGAATGTATCTTGTTACTCCCTTCTGGCTTGCAGTGTTTCTATAGAGAAAACAACTGGTAGCCTTATTGTTGCACATCACAATCCAACTGAGAAATGGTTCATTGTTGCACGGAATAAAAGAAAATGACACTTCAAAACGATGATTTTCTTTATTTGTGGTGATTTCTTTCTTTCTTTATTTTCTTTATCTGCTCATGAGACATTCAGGTGCCAAGCTTTTTCACCTTTCCAATTTGCTTCAAGTGCCAAATGACCCTAGAATGGTTGACATTGAGTTCTTAGGCAACTTCTCATTTAGTTGTAAGAGAATCAGTTCTGATGATGGTTCTCAATCGGTCGTTGTCAACTTCTGATGGCCAGCCACTACACTCCTCATCTTCAAGGGTCTCATCTCCTTTGCAAAACTTCTTGAACCACCACAGCTCTGTATGTTCATTAGCAGTTCCTGGGCCAAATGCGTTGTTGATGTTGTGAGTTGTCTCTGCTGCTTTATGACTCATTTTGAACTCAAATAAGAAAATTGCTCGAATTTGCCTTTTGTCTAACATAATTTCCATAGTCTAAAATACATATAAGATAAATGGTAAGTTTCAGTTCATCAGCAAAAGACAAAGCAAGAAATGTGCATTAAAATGATGTATTACATAGCTACATTTATTTAAGAATGTATTCCAGTATCAAATGGCAAAGTTCAACAATGCAAAAACTGCAATTACTTTTTAACGTATTGGTGGGAGAAGGTGAGCTTTATGTCCTACTACTCCACCATCTTGATCATGCTCTGCTTATTGCTTCTTTTCCCATGGGTTAACAGTGCTTCTTTTCCCATGGTGTCACTGCTTTTCGCATGGGTGTGCCTGAGTGACACTGGGGTGTATATCTTCAAGTATGTGGACAAGTGACTCTGAGCCATCCACACACACTAACTCACGGGAGGAATAAATGAGGGATTGGTATCCAGAGTCAGTTTGCTATTAGGGGCAAGTAACAGTCTAGGGCCATTGGGGACTAACATTTAGGCTGAGTCATGTGGAAAGTATATTCTTCCTTTGAGAAAAGGTGCTTGAGACATGGCACTATAACCCTGATTTTGTCTTTATTCATTATTCGTCTTTATAATATTCCCTAGAGGCATGATGATGAGCAAAATCTGTGGTCCCTGCCCTCATGGAGCTTAGATCCTGCTGGGGCCAGGCGTTTAATATCCATACATATGAAAGCATTGCCATAAACAGTAATGAATGCGGGAAGGAAAAGGTGTGTATGGTAAGGGGAACTTCCTATCATAGGAAAATATATTTAAGCTGAGACCTGAAGGATAACCTTTAGATAAGTAGGCAAGAGAGATGGGGTTGCCCTGTGATGGGATGGTCAAGGTGAGTTCAAGGGACCAAATGGAAGCTGGTGGCTGGAGTGCTAAGAGCAAGGGGCCATAGTGGGAGGTGGAATGGGAGAGAGAGAGGCTGGAGCCAGACCATGTAGAGCCATGAAGGCTGGAGAGGAAATGCAGTCTTTACCTAAGAGCAGTGGATAGTACTGAAGATTTTAAGTAGAAGGTGAGTGACCCTGGCTCCTGATTGAGAATGGCTTGTCCAGGGGTAGAATGCAAGTAGGAAAACCAGTTAGGGGATGAGTGCAGGTGTCCAGGTGAGAAACAGTGGTGGCTTGGCCCAGTAGTGGCGGTGTAGATGCAGAGAGATTCATTTATTTGAGAGGAATTAAAGAAATGGAATCAAGGACTTCCTTGTGGTCCAGTTTAGGTTAAGACACCAGGATTCCACGGCTGGGGGCGTGAGTTTGGTCCCTGGTTGGGGAAGTAAGATTCTGCATGCCACATGCCAAAAAAAAAGAAAAAAAAATATGGAATCACCAGGACTGTGTATGTGTGGGGGAGTTGGGCATGCAGTGTAAAAGCAGAAGGGAGGTGCTGAGGTGTCTGCTTCCAGGTGTCTGGCTTGCCCTGTGGGATGACTGGTTGGATGAAGGTATCACTCTCTTAAAAAGTCAGGTTTGGTGGAGAAAATCACTAGCCCAGATTTGAATTGTTGAG
This sequence comes from Okapia johnstoni, assembly GCA_024291935.2. Classification (NCBI taxonomy): domain Eukaryota; kingdom Metazoa; phylum Chordata; class Mammalia; order Artiodactyla; family Giraffidae; genus Okapia; species Okapia johnstoni. The sequence continues at coordinate 37,459,191 of CM044316.1, forward strand.
TTTTAAATGTCCACTGTTGTTATTGTTATTCAGTCGCCAAGTTGTGTCTGACTCTTTGCAATCCCATGGACTGCAGCACGCCAGGCTTCCTTGCCCTCACTATCTCCCGATGTTTGCTCAAATTCATGTCCATTGAGTTGGTGATGCTAACTAACCATGCCAACCTCTGCTGCCCTCTTTTCCTTTTGCCTTCAGTCTTTCCCAGCATCAGGGTCTTTTCCAGTGCCTTGACTGTTCCCGTTATGTGGCCAAAGTATTGGAGCTTCACTTTGTAATGATGCTTAAGTGTCTGAGAGTAAATGTCAAGGTGGCAGTTGGCTATTTTAGTCTGGCAGTCAGGGTAGTGAGTTGGCCAGAGAGAGACATATCTGAGAGTCACGTGGTCACGGAACCCACAAGGGCAAGGGAGATGGCCTAAGGAGAGTGTCTAAGTGAGGAGGGATCACCTAGCTGAGCAGAGTGTCCAGTGCCCTGCTTCCTTCCTTTCTGTCCATCCTAGGCTGTGTGCAGCTCCTCACCTTGGGGGTCTGGAACCCAGAGGGGCAGGTCTTGGCCTCTGGGGGTTTTACAGGTACTGGGGGGGGGTGGGTAGTTTCCTTCAATGAGGAGGCTATGGGTGAAGAAGGCCAATGGTCTGGCCTCCCTTGCTCAGTGACTGTTGCCAGCTTCCGTGTGGCTGGATGTCTAGATACTCCCAGAGTCCATCTCTACCTGGGAGCTGACTCTCCCCACCTGCCAGGAGCCCTTGCCCATAAATACTCCTGGACTTTGAAGGCCAAAGATGCTAACTCCTAGAGTCCAGGGCTGTCTGGGAGTCCACACACTGCCATGCTGGCTCATCCTGGCTGCTCCAGTGAGGACCATCCAGGGTTCAGTCTCAGCGAGAGGACTCAGCGGCTTTCTCTGGGAAGGAGGGAGGAGGAAGCTATTTGTCGTGCGGAGTGACCCTGGTCATTCCCACTCATCATTTTAGGTGGCCGTGGCTACTCTGGAGATGATGCCACTTTGCTCATGGGGAAAACCGTTAGTGTTCAGAAAAATAAATTTCTCAGCTGGGTTGAAGATATTTTTTCCTTTTCTTTATTCATTGTTATGAATTGCAATCAAAGACAGTTTAATGGTGAAATTGCTATAAAATGGTGGAGAAAACATTTCTTTGGATATTAGTTTTGTTTTAGTAAATTACAAAGTAGTGATTTAACTTGCCACCTTCAGGATTATTTCTTCCTCTCAGTGGGGTAATATAATCAGCAAGATCTACTACAGCCTTCATTTTCTGGAGAACACAGATAAATAATCTTCCAAAATGCTCTCGAGCAAACTACATTACCTGTGACTTTTGATATCCCCCAAGAGGGTGTCACTTTGAGTGGATGGCTGGGGAGGGGGAGATGCTACAGTTTCCTGGGTAGCCTGCTGTCAAGGGGACAGAGAGTTACAGATGGAAGCTGGGAGCCTAGGAGAGGCTTTCCAGGAGGGAACCTCCAAGTGAACATGTGTACAGGGGTTCCCAATGGCCCTGTTGCACCAAGGTGGGGTGATCCACAGGTGCATGGGCTTCCAGAGAAATGGGAAGAGGCTGTGATTAAGAGTGGGGACCCAGAATAAATCAGGATCTTGGTATGAACATATACCCACTACTATATCTAAGCTAGATAACCAACAAGCAGCTATTGTGTAGCACCATAAAAAAGGCTGAGCACTGAAGAATTGATGCTTTTGAACTGTGGTGCTGGAGAAGACTCTTGAGAGTCCCCTGGACTGCAAGGAGATCAAACCAGTCAATCCTAAAGGAAATCAACCCTGAATATTCATTGGAAGAACTGATGCTAAAGCTGAAGCTCCAGTACTTTGGCCACCTGATGGGAAGAGCTGACTCATTAGAAAAAGACCCTGATGCTAGGAAAGATTGAGGGCAGGAAGAGAAGGGGGCGATAGAGGATGAGATGGTTGTATGGCATCATCAACTCAATGGCCATGAGTTTGAGTCAGCTCCAGAAGATAATGAAGGCCAGGGAAGCCTGGCGTGCTGTGGTCCATGGGATCGCAAACAGTCCGATATGACTGAGCAACTGAACAACAAATTGTATGGCACAGGGAACTCTACTCAATATTCTGTGATAACCTACATGAGAAAAGAATCTAAAAAAGATTGAGTATATGTATATGTAAAACTGAATCACTTTGCTGTTCACCTGGAACTAACACAACATTGCAAATCAACTTTACTCCAATAAAATTTAAAAAGAAAAGGATAGTGGGGACCCAGACAGCCCATTGGTGACACAGGTTGTTATGGCACTGTGAGCTCCCTTCTCGTTATTGATAAGCATTTTCTGAGTCCTTACTGTGTGCCAGTCTCCTGCTTGCTGGGCATTGCTTTGGCTACAGGATCCATATCTGCTCTTTGTGGGGGCCAGAGTATGGAGGGGCACCCGAACCAACAGATATACTGTTTACAGGGGAAAATGCAGGAGGAGCAGTTCCGCCTGGGTTTGTCACGGAAGACTTCACTGAGCTGAGCTCTGAGGGAGACTTGAAGGCTGTAGTGGACTTTTCTGAGCAGAAAGGGGAAGGGAGAACATAACAGGCAGAGAAGCATGGGCAGAGGCACTGAGGTGCGAAGGCTCTGAGCTTGTTGTAGGCACCTGCAGGCTGCGCTCTCCGGGGCATGCTGTTTCTGGGAGACAGGATGGGACGAAGGTGGGACTGGTTGGTTAGAGTGCCTCTTCCTGGGCCTGCCTTGGTGGTAGAATGGCTCTGGGACCTTGGAGGAGCCTTTAAGAGCCCTCTTCTCTGCCTGGTCCCTCTGTCTAGAGGGGCTGCCAGTGGGGAAGTGTGGGAGGGAAGAGGGCAGTGGCATAGACTGTGGACGCCCTGGGGTCCAATCTGCTGCCCCACTCTTGCTGATTCTCTATATGCCTGGGTAAGGCCCTCAGCCTCTCTGAGCCTCAGTTTCTTTATCTCTTGAATGAGACAGGGTTTCCCTACCCCATAGACTTCTAGGGGGTCTCAGAGAAGCCATGAGACCACCCACTATGTAAGCACTGGGCAGTCTCTGTCCTGGGGACCAATACCTCTCTATTTCTCCAGCTTCACTGGCTAGTCCTGGATAAGAGAGAATCTGAGCAGGGGTAAATCTGGTTGAGAGGCAGGCTGGCTGGAACCCCATCTCTCAGAGGAGCCAGGAGCTCCCTGAACACAGACAGAGCCATGATGACAGATCTCACTCCCTGTGGTTGGGAAGAATTCCCCTGGGGACTTCTAAGAATGGGGACAGCCTTCTAGGGGGCACAGTTAAGTAACCCAAGGTGGTTAGACTGTGTGTGTCGGAGGTCAGTCTGGTGACGGCAGGGCCTAGGTTTTGCAGAGAGGGTGTGCTGGTCTGAGGCTGGACCTTAGTTGCTCAGGACAGTGGAAGAGGGGTTGTGAGGGGGCTGCAGTGCTTTTTGTTTTTCTGTCCTTCCTGTCACATTGCTCAGCTAGTCTTCTGAAAAGGACCCAAATTATCAGGGTGGCCTCAATGTCTGGGTCTGGCCTTAAAATATGGTAGCTGCTAGCTGTGTGTGGTGTTGAGCACTTTAAATTTGGCTTGTCTGAACAAAGATGTACTCTAAGTATAAAACACACACCAGATTTTGAAAACTTGGTACCAAAAATTATGAACTACCTCAATAATCTTTATACTGAATACATGTAGAAATAATATTTTAAACATATTGTGTTAAGTAAAATATATTAAATTTATTTCCCCTTTCTAAAGACTTTTGAAAATGTGGTCCCTTGAAAATTTAATATTCAATATGTAACTCACTGTTTTTACTGGACAGCACGGATCTACAGGCTGAAGGGAGGAAGTGGTATAGATGAGGGTCCCTTTGTACCTTGAAGAGAGACTTCCTTCCACCCCTGCCTGGTCAGGTACTTGGGCACTGTGGGTGGCTGGGCACTCAAATCTCCAGCAGTTCCACATGGAATGTTGCTCCTCTTTTTTGCCTTTAGGTCTGCTAGGAAAATGTCCCTGGGCTAGGCTATGGTGGAGCTGGTGGGGTAGGGCAACCAGAATGTGCTGCTTGGGGATCCAGACAGAGAACACACTCAGATCTCCAGAGGAGCTCACCATGTGGGCTTTATAAAAAAAAAAGGGGGGGCTGGGGCTTTATTTCATAAAGGCCCCTCTTCACTGGACTGAGATGTCTTTATTGGGGTTGGGGGGGAAGCAGCTCATACTCATTTCTGTAGCCACAGACCCTGGCATAGATCCTGCATGCAGTAGGCTGGTTGGATAGACGGGTGAGTGGATGTGTGTCAGCCTGGGTTTTGATGGCATAAATGAATTTAGAGATTGAAAACATTGCAACTGGATGAATGGGTGGCTGGAGGGAACTCAGAGAGATGGACAGATGGGTGGTTGGGCAGAAAGATGGATGGATGAAAGAGTGGATTAAAAAGAGGATGGTCATTCTGTGGCTGGATCGCTGAGAGGATGATGAGTGGGGGCGTGGAGGCAAAAATAGATGGAGTAGGTAAAAGGAGGATGGACAATTAGGTGGAGGGGTTGATTGGGTGGCGGCTGATGGAGGATGGAGAGAGGATGGATGAAGGGGCTCATTCCATCCCAAGCCTTGGTCAGGGCAAGTTGAGGACATTGAGTCTCATGGTCAGCGTGTGGCACATCTCTCTCCCCTAACTGTTTTGCACGGACATGTCTGGAGATCCTCCAGGCTTTCATTGGATTCTCCAGAGAGTTCTCATCACTGTGGCTGTGCTAATTAAGTCTTCTCTGCCTAATTAGAACTGTCAGCTCCCTGCTGGGCCACTCTGTCAGTTGTAGAGGGCAGGCTGGGACATATGTATGGGGTGTAGGCAGTGATGTGTTTTTGAGACTGTGTGTGGGGAATTCTTCATGACAGGTCAATCATCTTTCTGTACAAACCTCACAGGACTTTGCAGGCAACCATGGACTCAAGAGTGTGACTGAGGAGAGGGAGGAGAAAGCGTCTGGAATGATTCTGAGTTAATTGAATGGGGGAGACACGGTAGACATCAATTTCTTTTCAGGACATTATTCCTGACCCACATGGGTGTGTCTTCACATGTGCAGATGTGGAACTTCCAGAAAGTGCCTTCTCGGATAGCCCAGTCTCCTTTTTCAGCAGTCCCAGGAGGCCCAGGGAAAGCCTGTCTCCTTTGGGGAAGATGAGTCTCAGAGAGAAGGAAGGATTCTCTCTTATCTCTGGATTTGAATTGTTTCTCCGGAGGTGTCAGGGATGTGTACTGGGAAGGGAAGTTTTGTCTCCCTAGTGATAGGGGTCCTATGGGTGTGTGTGTGGGAGACCAGACTGTTCTGTCCAGGTTGGGTTGCATCACTTGCCCAGGGAAACTTGGGGAAACATGCCAGGTCTGGTCCTTTCGAAGTGCTGAATTTTCTGCCTCAGCAAAGGCTTTAATCATCCTGATCCACAGTCAACTCATCACCTTTAATTGAATTACATTTCTAGCAGGATTCCTGGAGAGGTTCTGCTGCAAATGGTACAGAAAGACAATGGAGGTTTTCTGCACACCACAGCTCATTCTACACTCTGGGGAGCCGTGGGAATGTGTGCTCATGAGCGGCGCTTTGAGCACAAACCCTCCTGTGCTTCCTTCCCTTTTATATTTAGGATCACAACCACTAAATCTCATCTTCTATACTCCGTCCAAGTAATGCATGGATCGTTCCACCCCCTCCTGTGAAATCAGAAAAAAAACCTAGATCACTGTTCATTAAGACAGCCTCAGTACAATTAAGCATTTGAAAGAAATGCTGAGTCTCTCAGAACCTAGATGGGCATAAAGAACAGCTTTGCTGAGGCTTTCTTAATGGGACCACCAACCAGCAGTTATCAGCAAAGTTTCTAAACATTCTCTTTTATCTGTTTATTTCCTTGAAAATTGGGTCTTCAAGCAACTGCTCAGACCTCTGCTTTCTCTCCAAAATGCCCAATCTCCAGATTGTCTTTCTTCCTTCACTGTTCCTTCCAGCTCTGGCCAAGGCCTTTTAAGCAACTCATAGTTCCAACACTTTTGTTTTCCTTCCAGTAAACACAAGTCCATTCTTTTTTAAAAAATTAATTATTGAAATATGGTTGCTTTACAATATTGTGTTAGTTTCGAAAGTACAGCAAAGTGAATCAGCTATATGTACGCATATATCCCCTCTTGTTTGGATTTCCTTCTCACTTAGGTCACCACAGAGTACTGAGTAGAGTTCCCTGTGCTGTACAGTAGGTTCTCATCAGTTCAGTTCTGTCACTCAGTCGCATCCGACTCTCTGCGACCCCATGAACCGCAGCACGCCAGGCCTGCCTGTCCATCACCAACTCTCGGAGTTCACCCAAACTCATGTCCATTGAGTCGGTGATGCTATCAGGCCATCTCATCCTCTGTCGTCCCCTTCTCCTCCTGCCCTCAATCCTTCCCAGCATTAGGGTCTTTTCCAGTGAGTCAGCTCTTCGCATCAGGTGGCCAAAGTATTGCAGTTTCAGCTTCAACATCTGTCCTTCCAGTGAACACCCAGGACTGATCTCCTTTAGGATGGACTGGTTGGATCTCCTTGCAGTCCAAGGGACTCCCAAGAGTCTTCTCCAACACCACAGTTCAAAAGCATCAATTCTTCGGCACTCAGCTTTCTTTATAGTCCAACTCGCACATGACTACTGGAAAAACCATAGCCTTGACTAGATGGACCTTTGTTGGCAAAGTAATGCCTCTGTTTTTTAATATGCTGTCTAGGTTGGTCATAACTTTCCTTCCAAGGAGTAAACATCTTTTAATTTCATGGCTGCAATAACCATCCGCAGTGATTTTGGAGCCCCCAAAAATAAAGTCTGACACTATTTCCACTGTTTCCCCATCTATTTGCCATGAAGTGATGGGACCGGATGCCATGATCTTAGTTTTCTGAATGTTAAGCTTTAAGCCAACTTTTTCACGCTCCTCTTTCACTTTCATCAAGAGGCTCTTTAGTTCTTCTTCGCTTTCTGCCATAAGTGTGGTGTCATCTGCATATCTGAGGTTATTGATATTTCTCCTGGCAATCTTGATTCCAGCTTGTGCTTCTTCCAGCCCAGCGTTTCTCATGATGTACTCTGCATATAAGTTAAATAAGCAGGGTGACAATATACAGCCTTGACGTACTCCTTTTCCTATTTGGAGCCAGTGTGTTGTTCCATGTCCAGTCCTAACTGTTGCTTCCTTACCTGCATACAGGTTTCTCAAGACGCAGGTCAGGTGGTCTGCTATTCTCATCTCTTTCAGAATTTTCCACAGTTTATTGTGATCCACATATCATAGGCTTTGGCATAGTCAATAAAGCAGAAATAGATGTTTTTCTGGAACTCTCTTGCTTTTTCGATGATCCAGCGGATATTGGCAATTTGATCTCTGTTTCCTCTGCCTTTTCTAAAACCAGCTTGAACATCTGGAAGTTCACAGTTCACGTATTGATGAAGCCTGGCTTGGAGAATTTTGAGCATTACTTTGCTAGCGTGTGAGATGAGTGCAATTGTGTGGTAGTTTGAGCATTCTTTAGCATTGCCTTTCTTTGGGGTTGGAATGAAAACTGACTTTTTCCAGTCCTGTGGCCACTGCTGAGGTTTCCAAATTTGCTGGCATATTGAGTGCAGCACTTTCACAGCATCATCTTTGAGGATTTGAAATAGCTCAACTGGAATTCCATCACCTCCACTAGCTTTGTTCGTAGTGATGTTTTCTAAGGCCCACTTGACTTCACATTCCAGGCTGTCTGGCTCTAGGTGAGTGAACACACCATCACGATTATCTGGATCATGAAGATCTTTTTTGTACAGCTCTTCTGTGTATCCTTGCCACCTCTTCTTAATATCTTCTGCTTCTGTTAGGTCCATACCATTTTTGTCCTTTATTGAGCCCATCTTTGCATGAAATGTTCCCTTGGTATCTCTAATTTTCTTGAAGAGATCTCTAGTCTTTCCCATTCTATTATCTTCCTCTATTTCTTTGCATTAATCACTGAGGAAGGCTTTCTTATCTCTCCTTGCTATTCTTTGGAACGCTGCATTCAAATGGGTATATCTTTCCTTTTCTCCTTTGCCTTTCACTTCTCTTCTTTTCACAGCTATTTGTAAGGCCTCCTCAGACGACCATTTGCTTTTTTGCATTTCTTTTTCTTGAGGAGAGTCTTGCTCCCTGTCTCCTGTACAATGTCACGAACCTCCATCCATAGTTCATCAGGCACTCTATCAGATCTAGTCCCTTAAATCTATTTCTCACTTCCACTGTATAATTGTAAGGGATTTGGTTTAGGTCACACCTGAATCGTTGAGTGGTTTTCCCTACTTTCTTCAATTTAAGTCTGAATTTGGCAATAAGGAGTTCATAATCTGAGCCACAGTCAGCTTCCAGACTTGTTTTTGCTGCCTGTATAGAGCTTCTCCATCTTTGATGGCAAAGAATATAATCAATCTGATTTCAGTGTTGGCCATCTGGTGATGTCCATGTATAGAGCCTTCTCTTGTGTTGTTGGAAGAGGGTGTTTGCTATGACCAGTGCATTCTCTTGGCAGAACTCTATTAGCCTTTGCCCTGCTTCATTCTATACTCCAAGGCCAAATTTGCCTGTTACTCCAGGTGTTTCTTGACTTCCTACTTTTGCATTCCAGTCCCCTATAATGAAAAGGACATCTTTTTTGGTTGTTAATTCTAGAAGGTCTTGTAGGTCTTCATAGAACCATTCAACTTCAGCTTCTTCAGCATTACTGGTCGGGGCATAGACTTGGATTACCATGATATTGAGTGGTTTGCCTTGGAGACAAACAGAGATCATTCTGTCGTTTTTGAGATTGCATCCAAGTACTGAGTTTGTGACTCTTTTGTTGACTATGATGGCTACTCCATTTCTTCTAAGGGATTCCTGCCCACAGTAGTAGATATAATGGTCATCTGAGCTAAATTCACCCATTCCCGTTCATTTTAGTTCTCTGATTCCTAAAATGTCGATGTTTACCCTTGCATCTCCTGTTTGATCACTTCCAATTTGCCTTGATTCATGGACCTAACATTCCAGGTTCCTATGCAGTATTGCTCTTTACAGCGTCAGACCTTGTTTCCACCACCAGTCACATCCACAACTGGGTGTTGTTTTTGCTTTGGCTCCATCTCTTCATTCTTTCTAGAGTTATTTCTCCACTGATCTCAAGTAGCATATTGGGCACCTACCGACCTAGGGAGTTCATCATTCAGTGTTCTATCTTTTTGCCTTTTTATACTGTTCGTGGGGTTCTCAAGGCAGGAATACTGTAGTGGTTTGCCATTCCCCTTCTCCAGTGGACCACATTTTGTCAGAACTCTCCACCATGACCCGTCTGTCTTGGGTGGCCCTACACGGCATGGCTCATGGTTTCATTGAGTTAGACAAGGCTGTGGTCCATGTGATTAGACTGGTTAGTTTTCTGTGATGGTGGTTTTCAGTCTGTCTGCCCTCTGATGGAGAAGGATAAGAGGCTTATATGTGGAATCTAGAAAAATGGATTTATTTGCAAAGCAGAAACAGAGACACAGATGTAGAGAACAAATATGTGAATAACCAGAGTCAGCGGGGTGGAGGTGAATTGGGAGATTGGGTTGACATATATACACTACTGTGAAAAGAAGAGAAGTGAAAAGCAAAGGAGAAATGGAAAGATATACGCATCTGAATGCAGAGTTCCAAAGAATAACAAGGAGAAATATCAGTAACCTCAGATATGCAGATGACACCACCCTTATGGCAGAAAGTGAAGAACTAAAGAGCCTCTTGATGAAAGTGAAAGAGGAGAGTGAAAAAGTTGGCTTAAAGCTCAACATTCAGAAAACAAAGATCATGGCATCCGGTTCCTTCACTTCATGGCAAATAGATGAAGAAACAGTGGAAGCAGTGGCTGACTTTATTTTTTGGGCTCCAAAACCACTGCAGATGGTTATTGCCGCCATGAAATTAAAAGATGCTTACTCCTTGGAAGGAAAGTTATGACCAACCTAGATAGCATATTAAAAAGCAGAGACATTACTTTGTCAACAAAGGTCCATCTAGTCAAGGCTATGGTTTTTCCAGTAGTCGTGTATGGATGTGAGTTGGACTATAAGGAACTGAAGAATTGGTGCTTTTGAACTGCGGTGTTGGAGAGGACTCTTGAGAGTCGCTTGGACTTCAAGGAGATCCAACTAGTCCATCCTAAAGGAAATCAGTCCTGAATGTTCATTGGAAGGACTGATGTTGAAGCTGAAACTGCAATACTTTAGCCACCTGATGTGAAGAGCTGACTCATTTGAAAAGACCCTGATGCTGGGAAAGATTGAGGGCAGGAGGAGAAGGGGATGCAGAGGATGAGATGCTTGGATGGCATCACTGACTCAATGGACATGAGTTTGAGTCAACTCCAGGAGTTGGTGATGGACAGGAAGGACTGGCGTGCCGCAGTCTGTGGGGTTGCAAAGAGTTGGATAGGAATGAGTGATTGAACTGAATGTATAAGTAATATTAGTTATTTGTTTTTCTCTTTCTGACATACTTCACATTGTATGACACTCTCTAGATACATCCCTTTCTCTACGAATTGTACAATTTTGTTCCTTTTTATGGCTGAGTAATATTCCATAAGACAGGTCCATTCTAATATAGATATATTTAGGCTTTCCTCATTCCCATCCTTTTCTGGTCCCCCACACTGACTGGTCTAATGAAGGGAGCTCAGGGTCCAAGCTAGTTTGGCCAGATTTGCTGAGGGTGACTTTGACCTGTTTGTACAGGCTGAGGTACAAGTTTCAGCCTCTAGGAAGATGAAAGTGGACAGGAAGTAAGTCAGGGATGCTGAAGGTGAGATGCCCTCAGATTTCCCATGGCATCCTGAGAAGTGTGCTAGTAAAACCATCTTTGGTTCTGAGGAACAGAAGCCCATTCAAACTAGTTAGTGGCAAAAATTTTCATAAGAACATAGGAGTTTCTTCACAACCCAAAGAGAAGGAGGAAGTTAGAACTCAAAAATAGGCTGAGATGAGAATTTATAAAGTTGCCCACTCTCTTCCTCTCCCTTTCCCCCACTTTAGCCTCCCCTTCTTCCCCCCTCTCTCCATCTCTCTCACTTGGTACACAGTTCCAGTCACACAAGGAAGTTAACATTAATATTTGAGTTCAAATACCTGGAGAAGATTCTCACTGACTCAGCTTGGCTCGTGTGGTCTCTCCAGGTCTAGTCAACTGTGCTCAGAGAGCAGGGGTCATGAGACACAAGCTTGGCTGCCAGGACCCTAACTTGTGATATGAGAAGGCAAATTCTCAGGGAAGATGGGATGACTCATGGGCTGTGCAGACACGCCAAGGTATTTACCATAGGAGGTGGTTGTTGTTCAGTTGCTAAGTTGTGTCTGACTCTTTGTGATCCCATGGACAACAGTGCACAAGGTTTCCTTGCCCTTCACTATCTCCCAGAGTTTGATCAAACTCATGTCCATTGAGTTGCTGATGCCATCCGACCATCTCATCCTCTGTTACCCACTTCTCCTCATGACCTCAATCTTTCCCAGCATCAGAATCTTTTCCAGTGAGTCAGCTTTCTGCATCAGGTGGCCAAGGATTGGAGCTTCAGCTTTAGCACCAGTCCTTCCAATGAATATTCAGGGTTGATTTCCTTAGGGATTGATTGGTTTGATCTTCTTGCTGTTCAAGGGACTCTGAAGAGTCTTCTCCTGCACTACAATTTGAAAGCATCAGTTCTTCAGTGCTCAAACTTCTTTATGGTCTAACTCTCACATCTGTACATGACTACTGGGAAAACCATAACTTCGACTATACAGACCATAGGAGGTATTTGGTGGATAAATAAAAATGGGAGAAATGTTTATGAGACTTGCTCTATTAACATGGCTATGATCAAACTCTATATGATTTTGCCCTATTGCATTATGGTTTTAGTAGTTTTCCGTATTATATACATTTTACAGACTTCAACTGGATTTATTACAAATTACTCATTAATAATTTTCTCATTGTGGGACATTTAGCTGGTTTAAAATTTCTTTCAACTATTATAAATAATACAGCAATGGTCATCTGTGTATAAGGCTCCTTTTAGATTTTGAATTATTTTCTTTGAAATGGTTTGCTAGGCATAGAATTAAAGGTTCAAGCTCTTGTTTGCAAATGAGAGAATCTATGGGGTATATTTAAGCAGAAAGGAATCTTTACACAAGATAATAGGTATCTCTGGGGAGTTGGGGGTGGTGATGCAGACAACCAGTCTCAGATATGACTGCTGGGAACAGTGCAGCTAGAATCCGTGCTCCATCCCATTGTGGGACTTTCTGTTAATAGCGAAACACTACTGCTGACAATTTCTGTTGCTCTGCTCTAATGACTCCCAGGTTCTAGACTCCAGAAACTCTGCCACAGATTCTCTAGGAGGACCAGTTGCCTCCAACAGCACACTATTAGAAAACTGAGCTCTTTCCTGTCATTTCACCTCTGCCTTCTGAATCTAGTCTCCTATGGGTGACCCATGCTGGCAGAATTTGGGACGCATGTCTGCAGTCTAGCAAGAGGGAAGTCTAAGTAGATCTTTGAATTCCTAGTACAGGGAGGTAAGACTTATGTGAAACAACCAAAATATCATGGGATTATTAAGATGTCAAACAGCCAAGAATGATGGATGCCTGCCATATGTTCAGATGCAAATTTAGGGAAATACTATAGAGGCTGGAATAGGGGCTCAGTAGTGTCATCAAGAGCCCAGGTGCTTTCTGTTTTTCAGTGTATTGACAACGTGTGCCCTCATGATCCAAGGTAACTGCCATAGCTCCAAGTATCACATCATTATTTGATAGAATCTCAAGGAGGAGAGAAAAGGGTAGAGGCAGAAGGGATTTATTCTTAAGAGCTTTCTATTTGCAGAGGTTAATGTCTCAAGCAGACTTCGCTTTCCATGGTCTAAGTCAAATGTGTATTACTGACCCATCATTGGCAAAAGGTAACACAACTACCATGCTTGCCTTAGATCTTGGCTGAATACACCCCAAAGTTTAGATTCTGTCAGAAAAATCTAAAATCTTTTGGGAAAGCAGTAGTATCTACCATAAGGGGAATTAACTTTTGTTTATTTTTGTATGAATATTTTAAGATTTCTAATACCTATAGCCAAATTGTTTCCAAAAGGGTTGTACCAACTTAAATTCTTATGAACAACGTATGAGTGTGTCTGTTTTACCAGACCCTTGCCAACTCATGAGTTTTGTATGTTAGTAACATGGTGCCAAACTCTTATTAGTTCTGATAGTTTTTTAAATTGTCTCAAATTTTACAAGAAAAAATCTTATTATGAGTGAATGAATGAAGATGATAGTATAGTCTCGTTTTTAGTAGTTACAGTTTTAAGTGCTGTTTCTTATTGTACTGGTCGGGCCTTTCTCAATAGTCTCAGATAATAATGGTGATAATGAGTATCCCTTTCTTGTTCCTGATTTTCATATGAAAGCTGGAGAGTTACATCAGTAAGTGTGGAGTGAGTTGTTCATTTGAGCTATATCTTATTTCCATAGATTTAAGCTGTTGGTTCTAAGATGTACCCACTTGATGGGAAGAGAAGGAGAAGGAATTACTTAATATAACCTTACAGATTGATTGAAAGGTTTATTTCAACAATGTGAAGGAACTAAAGTAACTGAGGAGAGTATTTATTTATTTTCTTCCCGTTGATAAGGTCATACAGTTATTAAACACACAATTATTTGAATATAACCAGGATCCTCATGGGAGATAAATTCTTTATATAATATATATTTATTATATTTAACAACTGTCATTCTATTCCCAGAATTAGAATTTTCATAAGGTAATGATGTTAAATTTAACAAGAGTCTAAGCATAAGACTGTCACTAAAAAATTGATGCCCTCATCTGGGAGATTATATGACTAACTAATTTCCTAACACTAAATCACTTTTACAGTCCTGGGATAGATCTACTTTATTGTTAAGCATTATACTTTTAATATTCCATTGAATTCTATTTTCTGGTATTTTATTTAGGATTATTACATTTCTTTTCTTAAAATTTACTTTATTGAAGTATAGTTGATTTACAATGTTGTATTAATTTCTGCTATACAGCAAAGTGATTCAGTTATAGATATTTATACATCAGTTATAGATATTTATACATTCTTTTCCATATTCTTTTCCATTATGGTTTATCACAGGATATTGAATATAGTTTCCTGTGCTATGCAATAGGCCTTCTTATTTATCCATTTTATATATATTAGTTTATATCTGATAATCCCTACACTTATTTTCCTAAGTATGGAGTATACATGTTTACTATTGCTCTCAGATTTTAGTGTCAGAGTTAGGATAGTACCATAAAAGAATTAGATTGCTGTTCAACTTGTCATGTGAACTGTTTTAATATGTAAAAACAAGAATTAGCAGTTTCTTGAAAGTTAAATTTGACCCGTGGACATGAAGCCTTTTATTATTTGGAAGTAAATATTCTGTAACTTTTTCCTCGATTATTGGTATTAAAGAATTCTTATAGGATTGATTTTTATAAGTTCTGTTTTCCCCAATCATCCATGTTATTGAGATCCTCAAATTCACTAGCTAAAAATAATAGCTAAGTGCCTTACAATTTTTTTTTGGGGGGGGTGAAAGTTTTTTAAAAATTAAAAAAAATTTATTGAAGTATAGTTGATTTACAACTTTGTGTTAATTTCTGCGGTACAGCAAAGTGACTCAGATATATTCTATATATAGAAATAAAACTCTATTGTTCTTTTCTGTTATAGTTTATCATAGGATATTGAATATAGTTCCCTGTGATATACAATAGGATCTTGTTGTTTATCCAATCTCTATATAATAATTTGCTTCTGCTGATCCCAAACTCCCAATCCTTCCCTCTCCTATCTCCATCCCCTTGGCAACCACAAGTCTGTTCTGTGTATCTGTGAGTCTGTTTTTGTTTCATAAATATGTTGATTTGTGCTGTATTTTAGATTCCATATGTAAGTGATATCATATGGTAATATTTGTCTTTCTCTTTCTGACTTACTTGGCTTAGTATGATAATGTCTAGGTCCACTTACGTTACTGCAAATGGCATTATTTCATTCTTTTTGATGGCTGAGTAGCTTTCCATTGTGTATATATACCATATCTTTTATCTGCTCATCTGTCAATGGGCATTTATATTGTTTCCATATCTTGGCTATTATGAATAGTGGTGCTATGAACATTGGGATGCATGTATCTTTTCAAATTATAGTTTTGTTGGTGTATATCCCCGAGTGGAATTGTTAGATCATATGACAACTCTATTTTTAATTTTTTGAGGAACTTCCATACTGTTTTCCACAGTGGATGCACCAACTTACATTCCCACCAACAAGGTAGGAGGCTTCCCTTCTCTTCACATCCTCTCCAGCCTTTGTTGTTTGTAGACTTTTTAATGATGGCCATTCTGACCTATGTGAGGTATCTCCTTGTAGTTTTAATTTGCGTTTCTCTAATAATTAATACTGTTGAGCATCTTTGCATGTGCCTATTGGCCTCTTTGTGACCCCATGGATTGTAGCCTGCCAGGCTCCTCTGTCCATGTGGATTCTCCAGGCAAGAATATTGGAGTGGATTGCCATGCCCTCCTCCAGGGGATCTTCCCAACCTAGGGATCCAACAGGGGTCTCCTGCATTGCAGACAGATTCTTTACTAGCTGAGTTACCAGGGAGGCTCAATAATTAGTAATGTTGAGCATCTTTTCATGTGCCTACTGGTGATCTGTATGTCTTCTTTGGAGAGATGTCTGCTCAGGTCTGCTGCCCATTTTTTGATTGGATTGTTTGTTTTTGTTATTGAATTGCATGAATTGTTGGTATATTTTGGGAATTACACCCTTGTCAGTTGCATCATTTGCAAGCATTTTCTCTGTAGGCTGTATTTTCTTTTTGTTTACAGTTTCCTTGCTGTTGCAAAAAGCTTATAAGTTTGTTTATTTTTGCTTTCATTTCTGTTGCCTTGGGAGATTGACCTAAGAAAATCTTGGTACAATTTATGTCAGGGAATGTTTTGCCTATGCTCTCTTTTAGGAGTTTTATGTCATGTCTTGTTTTTAAGTTTTTAAGCCATTTTGAGTTAATTTTTGTATTTGGTGTGAAGGAGTGTTCTAGCTCCATTGACTTACATGCAGCTGTCCAGCTTTCCCAATACTTGCTGAAGAGACTGCCTTTTCCCTGTTGTATGTTGCCGCCTCCTTTGTTGAAGAGTAATTGTCATCCCTACGTTTGAGTGTGTAAGGGGCTTCCCTGGTGGCTCGGGGGTGAAGAACTTGCCAGTTAATGCAGGATACCTGGGTTCAATCCCTGGGTTGGGAAGATTCCCTGGAAGAAGACTTGGCAACTCACTCCAGTTTTCTTGCCCGGGAAATCCCATGGACAGAGGAGACTGGTGGGCTATAGTCCATGGGGTTGCAGAGAGTCGAACACAACTGAGTGACTAGACAACAACAGCTTGAGCGCCTTATACTTTTTATTTTTTCCCTGTATCTGCTCCATGTTTTCTCATTTAGCATTTTGTCTTTTTTGTTACTTGCCAGATATTTGACTATTTTAACTCTGGTTTTCCCTGAAGCACACTCTTAGGTGTATTTATTAATGTCCTTATTTTATTATGTTTGAGTTATTTAGTTCCTCTCTGCTTTTCTCTAAATAATCTAATGCTTTCATTCCAAGTCAGCGTTGCCTGTTTTTCACACAGGTGGTGTAACTTTGGTTTCCTGTTTGATCTGTTTGACTATTTTGCTGCTGAGTTTTGGCATTTCTGGGTTGCTATACAATTCAGTGCTACAAGGCGCAGGAATCTTTGTTGTTTTCCTCTGTGATGTATCCCAACTATCCAGAACAGTTCCTGGCAGAGAGTAGGGTTGCAGTATATATTTATTGGCCAAGTGACAGAATGAATCTGGGGAACTGGTGGGAAACTTCTGGAAGCCTCCTCTCCCAGGAGGACCTCCTGGGGATGGGGAGTAGGGGGAGACAGGTATCCACTAAAAATAGATGTGCAACCTGTAAGTAGAGAGTTATTTTATTTGGTGGGAATGTTTAGAACTCCAAGCCCAGGAGACAGCATCCTAGTAGCTATGAGAAAACTGCTCTAAGGAGGCAGGAGGGTGAGTCAGGCCGTATAGAAGTTTGTGACAAAGGGAGCAGGCAGCCTGAACATCAAAGATCAGGTATCAAGTTGAGGAATTTAGCATTCTATGTATGGGAAGATGCAAGTCTCTGGGCTCACTGGATTCATTCCTTTCATATGCACCTCAGCTACCTGGGGCAATCCTGTTTCCTTGTTCACTTTAAGGAGTGGCAGATGGCTGCTTCTTGCATTCCCTCCAGTTCCTCAGCAATCACCACGAAAGGTGGCAGCATCAGCTGGATCAGTTTTGGGAGCCCTCATTCACATTTGGTGGAGAAGGCAATGGCAACCCACTCCAGTACTCTTGCCTGGAAAATCCCATGGTCAGAGGAGCCTAGTAGGCTGCAGTCCATGGGGTCGCTAGGAGTCGGACACGACTGAGTGACTTCGCTTTCACTTTTCACTTTCATGCATTGGAGAAGGAAATGGCAACCCACTCCAGTGTTCTTGCCTGGAGAATCCCTGGGACGGGGGAGCCTGGTGGGCTGCCATCTATGGGGTCGCACAGAGTCGGACATGACTGAAGCGACTTAGCAGCAGCAGCAGCATTCACATCTTGTGGCCAGAAATCACTGATGGCTGTGACATTTTTTGTTTATTGATATGGCAGGAGATATTTTCATTTCACAGTCCCTCCCTGTGGTCATAAATTTGACCATATTTGGGAGACCTTTCATGACCATTTTTTTTTTGTCCCATGGTGCTGATCTGGATCATCCCAGATCAGCTGAAGGTCCTCACTGATATATCATTCCGGGTGTTAATTTCTGGATTAGGCTCATTGATAAATAATAAAATATTCTCTGGATCCTCTATCTTCTAACCTAATAGCATCCAGGAGATATTTCCCTTGTTGCCTCTTCCCACACCTAGAATCACACTATTACAATTATTTTACATTGTAAATGTGATCTACTTATTCAAGATGTTTAGCTGTCATTAATTTGGCCAGAGATCTGGTTATACATCATGTAATACAAAAGACAGCAATCTTATAAACAGGTTACAAGTAATAAATAGCTAATAATACAATTAAAGTTACAAATAGGGATTTAATCCATGAGCTTTCAGAACCAAACCATCTTCCTAAAACATCACCCATTAGAGGATTTATCTGGTATGTAAACACAACATTCAGCTTGAATTACAGCACAGGTGCCACCTTGAGATGCTGTAAGGATAACAAGGGCCATACAATTTTGTAAGACAGCTTTTCTCAACAGAGAGACCTCAAAATTTAGTAGGATAATAGCCTGGTTGCTATCATTTAATGCCTTTTGAGTGAATTTTGTTAAGGCTTCAATGTGAGAAATAACATTTTCCAATCCTACTGACGGCACAAAAATAGTTGCTAAGTGATCATACCAGTGAAACACAGATCTCTAGGTCCATCGGGCTCATACTGATGGTAGATTTGCTGGAGTCACATCTAAGTTCGTACATAGTGGCCTTGAGCCCAAGAGAATCCTAAAATATACCTTCCTAGCTGGCTGGTGGAAGCCAGGGTCATAGATTGGATCCACAAAGCTATGAAGTCCTGTTAGGTACCAGCCAGTATGTTTCTGGACATCTAATCCAATCTGTTCCATACCAGTCATCATCTTTAAGGGAGATAGTATACTGCTAGTTTTTTCATAAGGCACCCAGCCTAATTTTCTAGTATTCTTAGGTTGATTATCTTTGGTATGGTTTAATTGTTCCCAGCATAGGTGGGCTTTTAGGCTTAGATGACCATAATCTGGTGTTACTCAGATAAATCCATCTCATAACTTGAGGGAGTGTACTTCCTAATAGTCTAGAATTTATATATATATATATATATATATATTTTTTTTTTTTTTCCTTGTTTGGACTGGAATTTAGCTGTTTGTTTTGACTGAGCTAGGGTAACCTTAAGGGAAAATTCAATTTATGGCCAGGGTTAGAATAAATATGTTTGGTTGGCCAAGTGAGTGGGTCCCATCTAGTGATATCAGTACTAGCCCAGACAGAACTATAATTCGTTTCTTCTAAAATAAACTTTCTAAGAGCCATCCAATCAGAGCCTTGAAAGGGAGAAAAATCATCAAGGCAAACCAGATGTACTGGATGCAGGTAATTGACCACAAACCCAACAGTTTGACTGATTTCTAAAATTTCCATAAGATCATGCCCATGATAGAAAAAACATTTGATTCATGTGTAAGAGTCCAAGAAACTAAGAAGAAAACTTATGAACAATCATATGGATCAGGTCCAACATCTTGGGACAACTGTCTACTTTTGATGTCATCTTCTTCTCATCCTGGTGGAGTTTCCTTATTATCAGAGAATTGTTTAAAGGTGAGTTGAAGGTCAGCAGTTCTCTCTATGGACCAGTCTGGTACAGAAGCCCTTTTTAGGTGGGAAATATGAATCCAATAGTCAATTCTTTTCAATTTTCTGTGCTTGAGCTGATGCTTCTTCTGTCTGCCCTCTGATGGGTGAGGCTAAGAGGCTTGTGTGTGCTCACTGACAGGAGGGAATGGTAATGGGAAAAACTGGGTCTTGCTCTGGTAGGCAGGGCCTTGCTCAGTAAAGCTTTAATTCAATTCTCTGCTGATGGATGGGGTTGCACTCCCTCCCTAATAGTTGTTTGGCCTGAGGTGACCCAGCCCTGGATTCTATGGTAGAGCTAATAGCAAACTCCAAGAGGGTTTAGGCCTTCCAGTGCCCCTGTCCCTATGGTGAGCCCCTGCTGACGCATGCCTCCACAGGAGTCCCTCCAACAGTAGCAGATAGTTTTGGTTAAGTCTCCAGTGGGGTCATTGCTCCTCTCCTCTAGGTCTTGGTGTGTGCAAAATTTTGTTTGTGTCCTCCAAGACTGGAGTCTCTGTTTCCCTCAGTCCTCTGGAAGGCCTATAATCAAATCCCACTGGCCCTGAAGGCCAGATTCCCTGGGGATTCCCAGTCCCTCTGTTGGATCCCCAGGCTGGGAAGCCTGAATGTGGGGTTCAGAACCTTTACAATAGTGCAAGAACTTCTTTGGTATTATTGTCTTCCAGTCTGTGGGTCACCCACCTGGCAGGTATGGATTTGATTTTATTGTGATTGTGTCCCTCCTACCGTATCGCTGCAGCTTCTTCTTTGTCTTTGGATGTGGGGTATCTTTTTTTGGTGGGTTCCAGTATCCTCCTGTCAATGGTTATTCAGCAGCTAGTTGCAATTTTGGTGCTCTCACAGGAGGAGATGAGAGCACGCCTTTCTACTCCACCATCTTCAACTGGAAATCCTAACTGTGTTTTAATTGTTCTGTTTCTTCTTTCCGCTAACCCAGAAGACTGGAGCTGATAGGTACAATGGAAATGTTGCATAATTGGCCAAATTTTAAAAATTGCCTAAATCATTTGTCCAGAAAAATGGGTCCCTCTGTCACTATGTAGTTCAGAGGGGATTTCCCAGATGGGGATCACTCTTACTAAAACCAGCTTCCCTACTGATTGTGCTGTGGTCCTTCCACATGGTTAAAGATTTGAGTACAATGTAATTAGGGAACTTGGATATTTCTGCAACATATAACATTTTAATATAATTACTAGAATTATGACGGATAACATTATATCAGGACATGTCAAATGTTAGGGATTTCATATAAATTTTGGAATATCTGTATTAATGATACTTATCTATATATTACAACCTAAAGTTCACTTTCAATTGCTTGACAATGTTTTTGAATTAAAAATACCAAATAAACTTAGCTTAACATTCATCTCTGAAGTTCCTCAGAGGGATTCCCTGGTGGCTCAGAGGGTAAAGAGTATGCCTGCAACGCGGGAGACCTGAGTTTGATCCCTGGTCTGGAAGATCTCCCTGGAGAAGGAAATGGCAACCCACTCCAGTATTTTTGCCTGGAAAATCCCATGGACGGAGGAGCCTGGTGGGCTACAGTCCATAAGGTCACAAAGAGTCGGACACGACTGACAGACTACACTTTCTTGTCTTTCTTTCTGAGGTTCCTCAGAGATGTTTCTTTGACGCATCCATCCTAGAGTCAGCTGGAGGCTAAAAAACTTGGTTAGATATTGATATTTGGGAATTTTGTTAGAAAGATTAAAAAGATTTTAAAAACACAGGATCATAGGTCACTGAAACAATACCTATTCATTTAACCAAAGTCACAAACAATATAAATATACATCATTTAAGGGCACAGAAACTCACACAATCTGTAGAGACAGATAAAATTTCCAGTCTTGCATTAGCTCACTTAACAAGGTCTATTTACTTAATTAACTTCAATCTAAATTTAGTTAATCCTGATTATGTATAAAACTTTTTTGGTCAGAGTTCCTCTTCATAATCTCTCATCACTTTTTGTATCAGCCTGTCTTTCATTTTTCATCTAAGTAAAAGTAACCAGCTCATTTTTTTTCCCCACTGAAATGTAATTTCATTTCTCATATCTTCTTTACTGAAAATATACATTTTATTTCCTTCTGTATCCTGAAAACTTATTGTATGAATTTTAATAGTTTTAATTACATGTTTAGATTAGAATCTTCAAGTTTTAAAACCTTAATTTTATAAATATCTTTATATGGCATTTTATAAATTGGTGAGCTTAAACATCAGTGATAATTTCTAAAAAGCATTTGTTTTCTTATAGGGAATATCTTAGGTGATACCAAACATTTTCATTAATATTCTCAAATACTTCTAATTTTTTATTTAGTAATTGATGTCTCAGTATCTTTTAAATAAATAAACTTTCATCACTTTAGCTTAAATTGACACAGTTTTAGAATCTGAAGTTACCAAACATTTGGAAAGATCATTTCAAGCCAACATTTCTAAAATATGATTACCTTAAACCTTTTATCCCAAAGTTCTTATCTCATGTACATTTACCTTAAAGTTTTATCATGTCGATTTATTTCCTTGCAAGAGATTAGTAAGGTCTTATTTATTAAACCTAGGTATAATAAAGTATTATACTTAATTTTGATGACTCTTAATGATGTCTATATTAATTAGATCCACAAACTTAAACATTAATATCAGCTATCAACTTAATAGTAAATATTTCTCATTTCACATGAACCTTAAAGTTGTCTTGGCCAGTTTTCTTTAAATGTAAGTTCTTCTTATTAAAATTAAATAGAGCTCTTTCTAAATCTAATGATACCTTTTAGAAGTAGAGATAGCTCATGTGTGATGTGTAGACAGCCATATACAAACTAGAGATCTCATGGTTTTACTAAAAGTTAGATATGAACTGGGTATTACAATATTGGTATAAAGTTGCTAGTTGATAAACAGTTGAAATAACTTAAAGTGGCTTGCTCAGATGATTGGAAAGCCTGGTGTGCTGAAGTCCATGGGGTCGCAAAGAGCAGGCCACGACCCAGTGACTGAACAGTAGCAACAATCTGTAAGGTTTGGCAGAGGGAACATTCTCAGCAGTTTAGATTTAAAACTGCCACTTTTTTTCCTGTTTGGTCTTACAGGTGTTACCTGCTTAATTGGGCTTAGTCTAGGTCCTTGGGAAAGACCCTGATGCTGGGAAAGATTGAAGGCAGGAGGAGAGGGGTGACAGAGGATGAGATGGTTGGATGGCATCACACTTGATGGACATGTGTTTAGGCAAGCTCTGGGGGTTGGTGTCTGGAAAATCCCATGGACAGAGGAGCCTGGTAGACTATAGTCCATGAGGCCACTAAGAGTCGGACACGACTGAGCGACTTCACTTCCACTTTTCCCTTTCATGCACTGGAGAAGGAAATGGCAACCCACTCCAGTGTTCTTGCCTGGAGAATCCCAGGGATGGCGGAGCCTGGTGGGCTGCCATCTATGGGGTCGCACAGAGTTGGACACAACTGAAGCGACTTAGCAGCAGTAGCGGGTTGGTGATGGACAGGGAAACCTGGCATGCTGCAGTCCATGGAGTTGCAAAGAGTTAGACACTACTGAACTGAACTAGGTCCTTGGGGCCTGTATTCATTCATATTTATACATTTGCAAGACAAAGGCAGTTGTTTAGTTTTATAAAGAATGGTTTTGTTGCCTAAAGTTACTTAAATCAGTGGCAAGATTTTTATCAAACTGATAAGTAATTTATGAAGATTTATGTTTTATAACTTCAGAGTTTTAATTTATCACATCTTCAAAGGTTTGTACAAGGCATTTAGCAAAGACCTTTCTGAGTTTATAAATTAAGCCAAAGCAAAATCACTATTTTTATTTTATTAGCCCTTGCATGTTAGTTCTCAATTTTTACTTACTTTGTATGGCTCAGGTAACTATTGGTTTCCTCAGTACATTTAGTTAATATTTCCGTAGTGGCAATCTATATGCCTTGTTTATCTCACAATATAATTTAAAAGCAGTAACTAACTCATATAAAACCTATTTAAATGTACCAATTTATATACATTTATTTAAAATCTGCCAGCTTCTATACCTTTAACTTCAGTTTTCATAAGGTCCCTTTGTTGTTGTTCAGTCACCCAGTCGTGTCCAGCTTTTTGTGGCCACATGGACTGCAGCACACCAGCCTTCCCTGTCCTCCACCATCTCCTGGAGTATGCCCAACTTTGTTTTTCTTTTTGTTCTCTGTTTTTACCTACTTTCATATGAAATGCCCTGGAATCCCCAGAATCAGGTAGAGCCAAGAAAGTCAGGCCCTTTGGCTTAACTGTCCCAAAATAATTGGTCAGATATCTCAGTGTATATTTTTCTAGCTTTTTAAATATATAACTTAAAACTGGGGTAAATAGAACAGATTTATTTAACTTTTAATGTTGAGGACCAGTAGGTGTCCCTCTTGGCTCACTGGTCCATCTTGGGGCTTCCCTGGTGGCTCAGACAGTAAAGAATCGGCCTGCAATATGGAAGATGTGGGTTGATCCCTAGGTTGGGAAGATCCCTTGGGGGAGGGAATGGTAACCCACTCCAGTATTCTTGCCTGGAGAATTCCATGGACAGAGGAGCCTGGCAGGCTACAGTCTGTGGGGTCACAAAGAATCAGACATGACTAAGTGACTAACACTTTCACTTGGCTCGTTAACTTTAAGTAGTAATATTAAATCTTCTTTCATCACATAAATGTCTATATTATTTATCCTATTCTAAGTAACCATGCAAAGAAGTTTTTTATTCATTTCGGTAACTTCTTTAAAAAATGTTTTTTTTTAATCTCGTTGAAATAATAGCTAGATTTTTTTCTTTCCCAAGCTTTTTTGTTGAATTGCTATTATAATTGCTATTATTAGCATCTGTAAGGCCCGCTGAGGGGAAGGCCACAATGAAACTTCCTAAACCAGTTTTTCTCATTCAAAAAAAGTTGTTAGGTTAGTTTGACTTTTGTGTATTATGTTGTTGTTTTTCAGTTGTTGATTAGTCGTGTCCGACTCTGTGACTCCATAGACTGCAGTGCACCAGGCTTCCCTGTCCTTCACTATCTCCTGGAGTTTGCTCAAACTCATGTCCATTGAGTTAGTGATGCCATCCAACCATCTCATCCTCTGTCACCGCCTTCTCCTTATGCCCTCAATCTTTCCAGGATCAGGGTCTTTTCCAATGAGTCAGCTCTTCACATCAGGTAGTCAAGTATTGGAGCTTCAGGTTCAGCATCAGTGCTTCCAGTGAATATTCAGAGTTGCTTTTCTTTAGGATTGACTGGTTTGATCTCGTTGCAGTCCAAGGGACTCTCAGGAGTCTTCTCCAGCACCACAGTTCAAAAGCATCAATTCTTCAGCTCTCAGCCTTCCTCTATGGTTCAACTGTCACATCCATACATGACTATGGAAAACCCACAGCTTTGTCTATGTGGACCTTTGTCAAGTGATGTCTCTGCTTTTTAATACAATGTCTAGGTTTGTCATAGCTTTTTCCCAAGGAGCAAGTGTCTTTTAATTTCATGGTTTCAGTCATCATCCACAGTGATTTTGGAGCCCAAGAAAATAAAGTCTGTCACTGTTTCCGTTTTTTCCGCATCTATTCGCCATGGAGTGATGGGACCGGATGCCATGATCTTAGTTTTCTGAATGTCGAGTTTTAAGCCACCTTTTTCACTCTTCTCTTTTACTTTCATCAGGAGGCTCTTTAGTTCCTCTTCCCTATCTGCCATAAGGGCAGTGTCATCTGCATATTTGAGATTGTTGATATTTCTCCCAGCAATCTTGATTCTAGCTTGAGCTTCATCCAGCCTGGCATTTCGCATGATGTACCCTGCATATGAGTTAAATAAGCAGGAGGACAATATCTAGCCTTGATGTGTTGCTTTCCCAATTTTGAACCAGCTTGTGTTCCATGACCCATTCTGTTGCCTCTTGACCTGCATACAGGCTTCTAAGGAGGCAAGTAAGGTGGTTTGGTATTCTCATCTCTTGAAGAATTTTCCACAGTTTGCTGTGATCCACATAGTCAAAGGCTTTAGCATAGTCAATGAAGCAGAAGTAGATGTTTTCCTGGAATTCTCTTGCTTTTTCTATGATTCAACAGATGTTGGCACTTTGATTTCTTGTTCCTCTGCCTTTTCTAAATCCAGCTTGTACAGCTGAAAGTTCTCGATTCTCGTACTGTGTTTTGCCGAAAGCTTTCACTTTTGTCTCGGGTTCAAAGGATTTGTTAACAAAACAAGCCACTCGTTATATACAAATAAAAAATACAAATATTTTTTAGAGAATTATCTAGCTTACTTTCAATATACTAACATTAAAAGAAAAGAGAAATAGAGCAAAGAAAACATCACCAAATTGGGTTTTGACCAACATCCAGACTTAATCAGTGCTGGGAAATCCCATGTCACAGCACATCTAGAGTCCCAGTTGGGAAAGGGTCCCAGGCAGCACCTCTGCTCTGTGGGTGAGACTTCAAAGATTGCAGTTCAGGGTTCCCACTTGTAATCCCAAGATGGAAGCAAACTAATACCACATCAGTCTGTGACCAAGTTGCAAGCCTGGTTTCCTGTTAATGCTATTTGTTTCATTGTGTAAAACGTGGAATATAGCTAAGCTGGGGCTTGGCTGGCCAGGCCCCCTTCAGGGTCTCAACAATCTTAAGATTCCTCCCCAATTTTGTCTAAGGTGCTGCAAATCGTGCACTCTCAGCAGGCGGTGACTCCCAGTCACTCCCAGTCAGGGCAGTGTCCAGGCAGGTTAGAAGCAAAGTCAGAGGCTGCTCTGCTTTGTCTCTGAAGCCTAACAAGACTATTCTTTTAATTTTCCTAACATACTGTTACCAACAAAACAGTTGTTTATTATGAGAGCACTCTAGATTTAATAATTGTTAGTTTCTCTGATTTTTCAAAGGATCCATCATTTGGCCACCAATAAATTATATCTCCACAGAGATGCAAATGGTTAAGAATGCAAAAAGATCTCTTAAAGGCCTAACTCAAACATACACACACACACACACACACACACACACACACACACACAATGGAACGACCTAGGAAGGTCAGATACATCTCAAAGACACAGAGAAATCTGAGCTTCCTTCTAGAAGCCCTTGTTTAAGGTTTTACCAAGTCAGCTTTAAATTTTTAACTTCATATGCATTAAAGAGCCCCCTCAACATTTAGGGCGAGATTTAATTTCTCCAGTTAACTATGTATTTGCAAGTATGAGCTCCATTCCTTATGTCTTTCTACAATGGAGCCACTTCAGTGTCTTCCAATGGAACTCTCATTATTTCTAGATACTGAGCCCCACCCAGTATCTAGACCTTGGGTGGATACATCTCCTGGTGTCTTTCAACCAGGCCTTTCCTCCAGTACGTTAATGGGAGGGGGCAGGTACATGCTATGCCCCACCAAATAAAAAATTCAAGATCTCAACCAGTATGGGAGATTCGAGAACCAGGAGAGACCTACTCAAATCTGTCCTGAACTCCTAAGGAAGTGGATGGACACAAGGGGCCTCTGCTGGTACCATGGCTACAGTTTCTTGAAGAGTTCAGGTGGAGGAACTAAAAAAATACGTGTAACCTGAAAGTAGAGAGTTATTTTATTTCGTGGGAATGTTTCGGACTCCGAGCCTGAGAGACGGCATCCCAGTAGCTCTGAGAAAACTGCTCCAAGGAGGCAGGAGGGAAAGTCAGGCTATATATGTTTGCAACAAAGGGAGCAGGCAGTCTGAACATCAAACATCAGGTATCAAGT
This sequence comes from Okapia johnstoni, assembly GCA_024291935.2. NCBI lineage: Eukaryota > Metazoa > Chordata > Mammalia > Artiodactyla > Giraffidae > Okapia > Okapia johnstoni. The sequence goes on from CM044316.1 coordinate 37,486,549, forward strand.
TAAGGATGCTGATGCCGAGCCTGAAGCTCCAGTATTTTGGTCATCTGATGCAAATAGCTGACTCATTGGAAAAGTCCCTGATGTTGGGAAAGATTGAAGGCAGAAGGAGAAGAGAGCATCAGAGGATGAGATGGCTGGATGGCATCACCGATGCAACGGACTTGAACTTGGGTGAACTTCAACTGGATCACAGTTTTGGGAGCCCTCATTCACATTTGGAGGCCAAAAATTGCTGGTGGCTGTGACATTTCTTGTTTATTGATATGGCAGGAGATATTTTCATTTCACACAGGTCACAGGCGTGACTGCACTGTTATTAGCTTTTGCTCCTGCTTCTCCTTCCTCCCCCACCCACAACTGCTCCACACATATTACAAAGGAAGGTCTTTCTTGGAGTGTGTGGTATTCAGTGTCAGGGGCCAGGCCCTTTTGAGGTCCATCCTCCCAGGCCTGTGACCTCAGGTGGTGAAGTCTCTTGTGGCCACAGACGGAGATGCTGGCAGGAGCTTGGAGGTGTGGAGAAGGCTGTCTCCTGCAAGGTGAAGGTGAACTCTAGACAAGAGGTGAATTGACGGTATGGAGGAATGGGACAAGGGCAGCGGCTGAGGCAAGAGCCCGCAGTTATTGTGATGAAAAAGACCTTCAGGTAAGGTTTCATCTGTGGCCCTGCAGAGCTTTCAGCATGAGCCCAGGATCCCTGGTGTGTTGAGGATAGGAGTGACCTTGCAGCAGCTCATGCCTCAGGAATGAGGGAGGCCGCTTGGGCTGGCTGGGAAGAGGCCCGTCCGGTGGACACGTCTGTTTCATCTCCATCTAGAGTTACAGGATAAAATGAAGGGTGCCCAGTTAAATTAGAACTTCAGATGAATGTCAAACACTTTTTAATAGAAGTCCCATGGTTTGGGGCTTCTTGATTTACCTTGGTCTGAGGCAGGAGGCTTCCTAGAACCTGGGCATCACATTGGGAGGGCAGTAAGTCAAGCCTCCCTTCAACTCCAAACACACTCTGAGATAGTCCCGGCAAAAAGCCAAGCCTTTGCTGGACTCGTCCCACTTGGTCTCACTCCTCAAGTGCAAGTGTGAACGAAGCAAGCCGTCTACATCCTCCTCCTCTGGCTTTTTGGGAGATGCAAGTTCAGTCTCACAGGCTCTGCTGGACACGGAGATGAGTGAGAGGAGTGCCTGCCTTCCAGCAGGTCCCAGTCAGCGCAAGGAGGTGGGGTAAGGGCCCAGGAAATAGGGGTTTGGGCAGGCTGGGAGTTATATATACTGTGCGTTAGGGGCTGGGTTAGAAGGACGAACTGGAGGGGTGAGGTGGGTGAGAGGGCCATGCAGGAGATGACTGGAGGCTGAGGGGGAATAGCCTGATGGCTGCAGAGGCAGAGGTGGGAATCCTGCAAGATCACAGAGACCCTCCCTCCCAGGCATTGCCTCAGGGCTGTTTGCCTCCAGGGGCTCTGAAAAAGCTGAGGGACAAGCAGCAAGTTTCTGGGCTACAAAGCAAACTTTGGGAAGCAAGTGTCACGGAGGAGATAACCTTTAGGTATTGTCACAAAATTCGTGTTAGCCTTGACGAGCCTCATTTATTTTTGGCAGAAGGTTAAAAACTATACAAATAATTTTAATGGATATAATTATGTTCTCATCACAAGAAATGTGACACACTTCCATAATTACTCAACAATGATCATTGTGTGAACAGCTATTACTTAGTGAATAGCTTTGGAAAAAAATTTTCAATAGATTTGGGAAGCATTGTTAATAACCCATTACGTTATGTCTGGGGGTCAAATCACCATGTTGTGTCAAAGCATAGATTTATGACTCCATTTTTAATCATTTCAAAATAATTAAGAATGCACTGTGCATCTGACTGGGCAGATCTGAGACATGAAAACCATATATCTGCATTAGGAAGGGAACGGATCATTTCCGGCCAAAATGGATATCAAAGCTCTTTCGACATTCATTTGGCAAGAGCATGCACTTTTTATAGCTTCTTGAAAAGTATTAGTGATTTTAGATAAATAGCATCCAGCTTTTCTTTCCCTCTCCCCAGGGCCTCCTCTCGAGCCAGTAGAGGAAAATCATACATTGTCAGGAACTTCTGACCTTGACTTGGAATTCTGGGGAGTCCAGCAATATGTTGTCGTTAGTAGAGTGGGAGTATTTCTACCTTAATCTTTGCTTTTCTCCAGAGAGGGTGAGAGGGAAGCAGCTGTATCCTTCCCTCTGAGGGAGACCCTCTGCTTTGGGGGATGGAGTGCTGGAACCACTTTTAGGCCAGTCCCCTTCCTGTCTCACTGGAACCTGCAATATTAGGTAGGGTGTTTTGAGCTTTAGGAGCAGCCCCATCTCCTGGATTTCCCTGCCATCCTTCCTGGGGAGGGAAGGAGAGTTGATGCTTACCGAGTCTCTGTGTGCCAGGTCCTGTACAGGACTTGCATTTGTGCTCGATTGCTTCAATCATGTCTGACTCTTTGCATGGACTGTAGTCCTCCAAGCTCCTCTGTCCATGGGATTCTCCAGGCACGAATACTGGAGTGGGTTGCCATGCCCTCCTCCAGGGGATCTTCCCGACCCAGGGATCTAACCTGTATCTCTTGTGTCTCCTGCATTGGCAGCCAGGTTCTTTACCACTAGTGCTAGCTGGGAAGCCGACTTTATATTATCTCAGACCTGGGGAAGGTACTGTCAGTTCTTGTCTTACCAGTGAGGGAACTGATGCTCAGAGAAGTGAGGGGATCATACAGAATAGTTTATCCTGGGAGGGAAGCCCAGGGCTTGGAGGGACTCTTTAGGTCCAATGTGTTGTCTAATTTTTGACTCCTTAGGTGACTGACCCATGTCACCAAAGGAATTATCCTTTGGTTATTCAGTGTAGGGTCACCACCTCTTGTGGAGAGGTATTTACTACCAAATGACCTGTCCCATTCAGCACGATTAATGAGTGTGTATACTCATTGTTTAAACCCAAAATGCATATAAAATTACAAGATAATAGCTTTCCCATGCCCCTCTATCTCTATTCATCAGAGGGAATCACTGTTAGCACTTGAGTGTATATCATTCCAAGTATCTTCCTATGCATGTATAAATATGTATTTTTTAATACGTAAGATCATATATACTGCTCTGATAGGCTTCTCGCTCAGCCATAAACTGTGGATATGCCTTCAGATACAAATATGCACCTACTTCTTTTATTGATCTATCATCTACCAGCTCTCACCTATCAGTTCTCTTTCTATCCATCTCTCTTTATTTATCTAGTTGGTTCTACCTTCAAAATACCATCTTCAAATTAGATCTGACCATTTCTTAGCACTTCTGTCTTCCTGTCTCTTAGTTGGATTGTGATCACAGCCTCCTATCTGGAACCCCTGCTTCCACTCTAGCTCTGCCCCAGAGGCAATTCTGAACCCAGAAGTCAGCGAGTGCCTTTCAAAATGCAAGTTGTGGCGCATTACTTCTTACCTCAAAACGCCCCCAGCGGAGTAAGGGCCATAGTCCTTCCCTGGCCTTGGAGGCTCTCTGCGGTTTGCCTCCTGCTGCCATTGAGGTCCATTTCTTAGGCTACCCCTCCCATCACCCTGCCCGGGTTTGCCCTGCTCCTGCTGTGCTGGTCTCCTTGCTGTTCTTTGAACTTGGCAAGCATGCTGCTGCCTCTAGGCCTTTGGGTTTACTGTTTGTGCTGCTTGGAATGTTCTTCCCGGAAAGCTGTGTGACTCCTTTTCTTCCTTTCAGATTTGTGCTCAAATGTAGGAAAGGCCTTCCTGACCACCCCTCTATAGATTGATATAATTTCGTAAGGTGGTTTTAAAAAACCATGTGCACAACACCCCAAATATAAGTCAGCATTATAGTTACGAGTAAAAGCATTCAGATTTACACAAGGAAAAAGACAAACCTGTTGAATTGGTCTTTCTATTCATGTGCCTGCACTGCACTGCTGGATTGGGCAAAGAAGGGATGGTGGATCAGAGGTCCAAGGCTGGTCAAAGAATGTCCAGAGAGGTAGGAGGCTAGCAAACATGGTGGGAAGAAGAGGATGTGGTCAGATGTAACATTTGAATGAATGATGGTAACAGGAGAGTACTGTTGGTAGATAAGGTCCAAGGTGTGACTCTGGGTGGCTGAGATGGAGTGGAGGGGGAGGGCCCTAGAACAAGGTGGTCTAGGAAGTGGAGGTCAGGGTGCAGGGTGGGTTATCCACGCAGATGCTGGCCACCCAGGAAAGGGGAAGGAGCAGAGGTAAAGGAGAAGATGGGTGCCAGGTGCCCAAGTGTTAGATGAATGAGTTGCCAATCATGGGGTGATGCAAGGAGGCACCTATTAAAGGTGGGGAAATATTGGAGTGACAGCAGAGAGAGAAAAGACTCTACTTCTCATCCCCAAGGGACTGGGAAAGTGGCATCCTTCATGGAAAGCCAGGTTTTAGGCTTTTGAATAGAGGCTGATGATATGGAATTTTTAAATTATGGAGCTGTAGTTCTAGTGGCTTCCCTAGTAGCTCAGCTGGTGAAGAATCTGCCTGCAATGCAGGAGACCCCAGTTCGATTCCTGGATCGGGAAGATCGCTGGAGAAGGGATAGACTACCCACTCTAATATTCTTGGGCTTCCCTGATGGCTCAGCTGGTAAAGAATCCACCTGCAATGGGGGAGGCCTGGGTTGGGAAGATCCCCTGGAAAAGGGAACAGCTACCCACTCCAGTATTCTGGCCTGGGGATTCTCATCTCAGGACTGTGGCTGTTATGGAGGAAGTTGCTGATGCCAGCCATGAATCATAGTGCAAGAACTGCTCGTAACTGCCTTATATGTAGTTCCAGAAGGCCTAGTGGAAATATTAAAATTCTTAATTGAAAATTTTAGACATTCTTAATAATAAAGTGTATTTCTAGCATTTATACTTATTTCCCTTCACAGTTTACCAATTTATGTATAATTAACATTTGTTTGAGGCCAAAGAAATGGCTGCTTTCTTTTCATACACTTAATGATCCCTCCCTTGTCTTAGCTGGTGTGTCACCTCCCAAGTTGGAATGAAAAACACCTTTGGTTGTAATTGCCTCCCCTCTTTCCATAACCTCATATCCAAGTCTGTGAGCCCAGTGGGACAGTTTCTGGCTAGATTCCTCCTGCCCTGCCATCCTCTGAACAGCAGAAAGTGCCTTGACACAGACATTAACACCATCAAGGAGACACTAAGGCAGGATGAGGGGCCACCTTCCATGGTTTCTTGGCTGTGGGCATCAGTGAGACTCCCAGAGGGAGCTGTCTGAGTGCAAGAGACCCTGTCTTTATTCCAGGTTCTGGGCAAATTCAGATTACACGAGAAAGAGCCTAGAAAATTATCTAGCAGGTTTCCTGGTGCACAGTAGTTTTTTTCTTTGTTGTTAGTCAAAAGGCATCTTGGCAGCAACAGGGTGTCCAGGTGGTTTGTTCAGCCTCTGCGTTGCAGAATGCTACAGGCTGTGGCCCCATCTCTCAGGACCGTGGCTGTCGTGGAGGAAGTTGCTGATGCCAGCCATGAATCACAGTGCAAAAACTGCTCGTAATTGCCTTATATGTGTTTTCACTTCTCAAATTTAAAACCGTTTACTGCTGGGAACAGATGTTAAATTCAGGACACTTGTCAATTGTTGGCACTATACGCAAAAAAGATGCTTAAAATTAGAAGCCTGATTGAATTTTAAGTACAGTGATCACAGTGGTTGGAGCTAAAATAATTGAAATGGTAAGTAGCTTATTGCGGGAGATGGGAGGAAGCAATGGAAGGAGAAGCTGAACTTAAACTTGAAAATTTTAACTCTGTGATGCAGAGTTATAACAGGAATTCTACAGTGGTTGTTAATTAATACTTAATTGTAATAGAAACTCTCTAGCAGGGATTAAGGAACATTAATACCAAATACATTTATCCTTAGGTGATTGCAAGAGAAGCCATGTGGATTCAGTAATAATAGTGAGGATAGTAACCATCGTGTATTGGCATCTGCTATATGTCAGATACTAGACTTGAACCTTTATATATCTGGTTAATGTTTAGGCTGTTGATTATTCCCTGGGACTAGGAAGAATTGGCAATTTAGGTGATCTCCTGCTTTGGCCAATTAAAAAAACTGTGGTAAAATTACACAATACAAAACTTCCCATTTAACCTTTTTTTATGTATACAACTCAGTGACATTACATACATTCATAATGTACAATCACTTGCCATTTCCAGCACTTTTCCATCATCATTATCCATTTCCAGCACTCTTCCATCAGCCTGAACAGAAACTCTGTATCTAGTAAACAGTAACTCTCCACATCTCTCTCCCCTAGCCCCTGATAAGCTTTACTCTCTGTCTCCTTGAATTTACCTTGGTCCACTGTGATAAGGCAATGGCAACCCACTCCAGTATTCTTGCCTAGAGAATCCCTTGGACAGAGGAGCCTGGTGGGTTGCTGTCCATGGGGTTGCACAGAGTCAGACACGACTGAAGTGACTTAGCATGCATGCATACTGTGATAAGGCTGACATCACCTCTAACTCACCCTCAACCCCCAAATAACAAGGCCTGCTATTCTCATCATGGTGGTGACCCCCTTATGAAATGTATGGCCAGACAGGCTGGCTGGAGGCACGTCAGGACCCCCTGGAGCATCACAAGGAGGGTGTGCTCAGAGGAGGCTGGGTCTGGGCCGCTGAGCTGTGGTGGACCTGCCTCCCCAACACATGCCCTGGGCCGGCTCCCTGCCCTGCTCCTCATCCTGCGGGGGCTTGCAGGGAGCACATGCTGTAAGCCAGCTGCAGCCGCTTTCAGTTCTTTGACCATACTGGTCCTTTGTTTAGGGACACAGCCCCCTGCCCTTCCCCCCAACCAGCTTCTCTGCTTTGCCAAGGTAACCTCTCATTTTCAAGCCTCAACTTAGGGGTTCCTCCAGGGAGCTTTCCCTGATTCTGCTGCGATGTACACCCTCTGCCAGGAATGATGACCACCTGTCCTTGCAGAGGATCCTGCACGTCCTGTTCACAGTTCATTTTTTTTTTAAATTGGTTTATTTTTGGCTGCATCAGGTCATAGTTGTGGCTCATGAGATCTTTTGTTGCAGGCGAACAGTCCAGTAGTTGGGGCGTGGGCATTTAGTTGCCCTGTGGCATGTGGGATCTTAGTTCCCTGACCAGGGATTGAACCCACATCTCCTGCATTGGACAGTAAATTCTTAAACACTGGACCACCAGGGAAGTCCCCTGTATCACAATCTGGTCACACCGGGCTGTCAGTGTCTGTTCACTTGACAAGCTGCCTTGCTGGCTGGTGGCCTGTGTGAGGTCAGGCCCAGGGCCCTCAGGGCTGCGGCCCCAACCTCAGCACTGTGCTCAGTGCTGGGATGAATCGCCTTCACAGCTTCCGGTCCCTGGGAAGAATCACAGTGTGTAGCCCCTTTGCTGTCTCCTCCATGGTCATCGGCTCTGAGTTTCTGCTGGTTCCTGTGCTCGAAGGGCTGTCCAAGGGCACAGACTACTGGGAATGGGTGTGTGTGGAGGGAGGGTGGAAAAATGCTAGAAACGTGGGGTCATAACTGGGCCTCAGCTGGTGAAGCGCCCCACCCAGGAAACCGCCCTGACCCCTTGAGAGGGGGATATGTTGTATGGAAAGAGATGTTTGTTGAATTTCAAGCAAGTTTATGGCAGGATTCAGTTTACCTGTTTCATTCTGAGATTTGTACCTTGATGGGAATTTCTGGCTGTGCTTGAGGGCTTTGTGCTTCACAGGCCTGCTTGTTCTCTGTTACCATTGTTGGCAGGCTATGAACCAGGTAGATTCTCATATTCCTAAACTCACAATTGTTCAGTTTGAAATAACACAGAGATGCCCTATTTCTGCCTTATTATGGGCTTCATGTGGTGGTCAAGATACTCCTTATATAAATCCTGTGTTTCAGGCTTGGATCTTGCATGAGGAGCCCCAGGCAAAGCACCGAGAGAGTGCCAGCTCTCCTGGGAAAGCCCTTGGTGACATTGCAAGGTCAGAGATCAAGTCTTAAGCCTGTGGGCCTTGATGTGGAAGAAGTGTGGCCAGCAGTGTCCATCAGTTAACAGAGGCATGACATCTAGCTTCGGAAAGTCACTCTCCTTGTATGTATTTTCATTTAATGCATCCTTTCACAAGGCGTGTGTGTATAATTTTTTAATCGCTGGGAGGCACTTAGTGATTGAGACAGCAGACTGGAATCTAGATTCCATCACATACTAGCTCTGTGATCTTGGGCATGCCATTTTCCTCTTTGGGCCTAAGTTTTCTGGTCTATGAGTTGAGGATGACAACCACAGCCTCCTGGGGTGGTTATGACTGACAAAATGAGATAAAGCAAGTTCTTACTGCTAGGCCTGGCACATCACAAATGTCAACTATAGATAGGTATTGTTCTTATTTAGAATCCCAGACTCATGCTGAATTTAGATTTCAGCCTCTCACTTGCTACCAGACAGACTCTGGTGTCTGTAGTCTCTCGTCTTTCCAGAGTAGATTCAAATGGATTCTGATTCTGAAAGGAATTATCTCTGAAGTTCAGTGAAAAGACTTTGGAAAGGGATTCCAGCCAGTTCTAGGCTTCCCCACTTGGGGAAGACCCTCTTTTGTTTCAGGTTACCTCTGCCTAGAGTGGGGAGAAGGCAATGGCACCCCACTCCAGTACTCTTGCCTGGAAAATCCCGTGGACGGAGGAGCCTGGTAGGCTGCAGTCCATGGGGTCGCTAAGAGTCGGACACGACAGAGACTTCACTTTCACTTTTCACTTTCATGCACTGGAGAAGGAAATGGCAACCCACTCCAGTATTCTTGCCTGGAGAATCCCAGGGACGGTGGAGCCTGGTGGGCTGCCATCTGTGGGGTCGCACAGAGTTGGACACGACTGAGGTGACTTAGCAGCAGCAGCCTACAGTGGAGACAGTGCGACTATGACAGAAATGTTTGGTGTGCTTAAGAATTCTATATGTGGTTGGGGTAGGTAAAAAAAAAAAGACCTTATTGTGGCAAGTCTGGCTCACCCTGTATTATCGTCTGTGCAGGACTCAGCAGGAGGAGGCAGTTGTGCTGTATGTGTGTGTGTCCAAGAAAGCTGCTCTATGCTTGGCAGGGACCAGGAATTGGCTCAGCTGTCCAATGTTGACTATAGCTGCTTCTGTGACAGATGTTCTTTTGTTTAGGGATTCATTTTGTGGTATTTAGTACAAGAACTTGAAAACAGTTACTGCTCAAAGATTCATACTCAACATTAAAACCTCGTGATTAGCAATCTGATTTAATGGGCACATAACCCAGAGTCTTAAGGTAGTCATCTGCCACCCAGTGAACACACTTCATCAGATAATGGTGTGAGAACCAGCAGGGTGGCAGCCCTGAGAGACCTGAAGTTGCTCCCTGAGCTCCAAGGATCCCTTTGTTGTGGTTGTTCAGTTGCTAAGTCATGTCCAACTCTTTTGTGACTCTATGGACTGTAGCCCGCCAGGCTCCTCTGTCCATGGGATTCTCCAGGCAAGAATACTCAAGAGAGTTACCATTCCCTTCTCCAGGGGATCTTCCCGACCCAGGGATTGAACCCATATCTCCTGCACTGCAGGTGAATTCTTTTACTGCTGAACCACTAGGGAAGCCCCAAGGATCTGTTGGAAACTGCTTATTGAAGCATCCACCAGCACCTTCCACTTCACAGTCTGTCTTGGGCCGGCTGGTTTCAACAGCACACAAGCAAAATCCCAGGTGAGAAGACGTACAGGAAAAGAGCCAACCATGGAAGTTGGCCTCCTCCATTTACTTGCTGTGTGACCGCTTTTTCTCTTCTCCTGTCCTCATACCTATGCCACTACTTCTCACTGTCCATTTGACCCCTGAAAAACATGGGTTTGAACTGCATGGGTCCACTTATACACAATTTCTTCAATAGAAAATACTATACATGATCCATGACTGGTAGAATCCATGTCTGCAGGGGAACAGCATATACCGAAGGCCAACTATGAGTTACAGATGGGTTTTTGACTGCATGGAGGGTAGGCACCCCTAACCCCTGTGAATTTGACAGGTTAACTGTGTATGTTATTGAAAGCTCCCTCACTATGCCTCAGGAGTTCTGGCTCATGGAGAAGAATAGGTGATGGGCAGAGCTTTGAATTGCTCAGGGTGAAGGCTCTTTAAGCTCCAGAGGTTTTCTATTCATCTTTCAAACACCCAGGGTTATAGATGCTGCGACAAGGTTGCTGCACAGGTATAGCTTTTCTGGGGTTAGGAAATCTTTAGTGGAAATAAGACACCATGTTTATCAAACTCCCCTCAAGTCTTGCCTTCTGGCACCTCACTCTCTGTTGCTGGTGTTTTGTCTGTAGGTTCAGAGGCAGTCTAAAGGATGGTTGCCAAATGCAGCTGAAAGGCCCATCATTTCCATATATACGTTCTCTCCTCAGGACAAGGAGAACTGGTTTTCTGGTTAGCCAGAGAATTCTTTGTCTTTCTGTCTTTTCCATTGTTTATCTGGAACAGTGTTTATTCTCAAAAGCCTCAGAAGCTAGTTTTCTAAAAACAAGTGAGAAAAAGAAAGATAATTAAAATGAGCCAAAGTGGAGAATTCATTGAAGAGTGAGATCTCCATCTAGTTTGTTTAGCTTTGTAAAATGTTATTTGTCTTGAATATTTTCATATTTCATCTAGTTCCTCCTTGTGTGTTCATACATCAAATCAACATGGTGTGACTTGCTCTAGTGAAGTGGAACTGAAGGTCAAGACATTCAATTGCCAGGTAGCCATGGGGACACTTTTTTTGTATAACACCTGACTGGTTAACAAATGGAATTCTGGTTATGGAATCTATTACAGCCTGCAGTCATCTTTACAGTAACACTCACAGCAGAAGCATGGCTGCTCACCTGTAAAATTTATTTGTCTTTACTGGTTCCCTCAGGCATATCCCTGGACTTGAGGAGTTGGTGGCAGATGTGCACATCTGCCTTTCCATCCCCCCCATATCAGAGCCTTCTTCCTGTGCAGGAACAATGTCTGGTCCCACAGTGTGTGGAGTGGGCCTAACATGGAAGAGTAGGCTCATTGCGGGTCATCTTGACAAAACTCAGTGTTGCTGGCTGTGAAAGAAGTTGTACCCCGTCACTGGATTTGCTCTTTTCACTTGGGCCCAAGTCTATATGGATTCACAGGCCCTTGTGGTGGGGTTGTGTGGCAGTGGAGGGCATTATTGGTTAAATTCCTTCCTTTAGGGTCAGGACTGGGCCCTAGCACCTAAGAGGCAGAGGCTCCAAAGTCATACAGAGTCTGGGAACTTTGTTCAGTGGTTAGACCCACCACCTTGTTTCACAGTGAGGCAGCACTTGCTATGCTTTTTTTGGGTGGTGGGGGGTGGAAAACATGCTTTTATTCGTGTTGAATTTTTTTTTATTGATTAAATTTTATATTGGAGTGTAGCTGATTAACAATGTTGTATTAGTTTCAAGAGTGCAGCAAAGTGACTCAGTTATACATATACATGCATCTATTCTTTTTCAAATACTTTTTCCCATTTAGGTTATTACAGAATATTGAGCAGAATTCCCTATAGGAATATATACAGTAGGTCCTTGTTGATTATCTGTTTTAAATATAGTAGTGTGTATATGTTAATCCCAAACTCCCAATTTATCCCTCTCTCCTCTGTCCCCCTTGGTAACCATAATTTCATTTTGTAAATAAGTTCATTTGTATAATTTTTAAAAGATGCCACATATAAGTGATACCATGTAATATTTGTCTTTCTCTATCTGACTGCCTCACTTAGCACGATAATCTTCAAGTCCATTCTTGTTGCAGCAAATGGCATTATTTCATTCTTTTTTTATGGCTAATATATTCCACTGTATGTATATACCATATCTTCTTTATCCATTTCTCTATCAATGGACATTTAGTTTACTTCCGTATCTTGGTTATTGTAAACATGTTGCAGTGAACACTGGGGTGCATATATCCTTTCAAAGCATGGTTTTCTCTGGATATATGGCCAGGAGAGGGATTGCTGGATCATATGGTAACTCTATTTTTAGTTTTTTAAGGAACCACCGTACTGTTTTCCATAGTGGCTGTACCAGTTTACATTCCCACCAAGAGTGTAAGAGGGTTTGTTTTCTCCACACCCTCTCCAACATTTATTGTTGGTAGACTTTTTGGTGATGGCCATTCTGAACAGTGTGAGGTGATACCTCACTGTAATTTTGGTTGTCACTTCTCTAATAATTAGCAATGTTGAGCACCTTTTCATGTGTCTCTTGGCCATCTGTATGTCTTATTTGGAGAAACGTCTATTTAGGTTTTGTGCTCAATTTTTGATTGGGTTGTCTTTTTTTTTATACTGAGCCTCACGAGCCATTTGTAAATTTTGGAGAGTAATCCCTTGTTGGTCACTTTGTTTGCAAATATTTTCTCATGTTCTATGCGTCATCTTTTTGTTTTGTTTATGGTTTCCTTTGCTGTATAAAACTTTTGAGTTTAATTAGATCCCATTTGTTTATTTTTGTTTTAATTTCCATTACTCTAGGAGATGGATCAAAAGAGATACTGCTTCGATTTATGCCAAAGAAAGTTCTGCCTATGTTTTCCTCTAAGAATTTTATAATATCTAGTCTTACCTCTAGGTCTTAAATCCATTTTGAATTTATTTTGTGTATGGTATTAGAGAGGGTTCTAATTTCATTTTTTTACATGTAGCTTTACAGTTTTCCCAGCACCATTTGTTGAAGAGATTGTTTTTTCTCCACTGTATTGTCTTGCATCCTTTGGCATAGATTAATCGACATAGGTGCTTGGGTTTGTTTCTGGACTTTCTATCCTTCTCCATTTATCTGTATTTCCGTGTTTGTGCCAGAAAACACTGTTTTCTTTACTACAGTTTGTAGTATAGGCTGAAGTCAGGCAGCCTGATTTCTCTAGTTCTGCTTTTCTTTCTCAGGGTTGCTCTGCCTATTCAGAGTCTTTTGTGTTTCCATGCAAATTTTAAGATTTTTCTCTCTAGTTTTGTGAAAAATGCTATTGGTAATTTGATAGAGATTGCATTGAATCTGTAGATTGCCTCGGGTAATATAGTCATTTTGACAATATTGAATCTTCTAATCCAAGAACATGTATATTTTCCCATCTGTTTGTGTTATCTTTCTTTCATCAGTGTCTTACAGTTTTCAGAGTACAGGTCAGTACCTCCTTAGGTAGGTTTACTCCTAGGTATTTTATTCTTTTTGATGTGATGGTCAGTGGGATTGTTTTTTAAATTTCTCCTTCTGATCTTTTGTTGTTAGTGTATAGAAATGGAACAGATTTTTGTGTGTTAATTTTGTATCTTGCAACTTTACCAAATGAGCTCTCATAGTTTTCTGGTAGGATCTATAGCATTTTCTGTGTATAGTATCATATTATCTGCAGACAGTTTTAGTTCTTTTCCAATTTGGATTCCTTTTATTTCTTTTTCTTCTATGATTGACATGACTAGGACTACCAAAATTATGTTGAATAAAAGTGGTGAGAGGGGACATCCTTGTCTTGCTCCTAATCTTAGAGAAAATGTTTTCAGCTTCTCACCATTGACTATTATGTTAGCTGTGGGTTGTCATATATGGCCTTTATTATGTTGAGGTAGGTTTCCTCTATGTCAACTTTCTGGAGCGTTTATCATAAATGGTGTTGAATCTTGTACAAAGCTTTTCCTGCATTTATTGAGACGATCAGTTGGTTTTTATTCTTCAGTTTGTTAATGTGGTGTATACCACTGAGTGATATGCAGATACTGAACATCCCTGAGGTAAATCCCACTTGATTATGGTGTATGATCCTTTTAATGTACTGTTGGATTTGGTTTGCAAGTTTTTGTTGAGGATTTTAACATCTATGTCTATCAGTGGTATTGGGCTGGACTTTTCTTTGTGATATCTTTGTCTGATTTTGGTATCAGGGTGGTGATAGCCACACAAAATGAGTGTGGGAGTGTTCCTTACTCTGTAAATTTTTGGAAGAGTTTTAAAAGGATAGATGTTAACCTTTCTCTAAATGTCCAATAGAATTTGGCTGTGAAGTCATCTGGTTGTGGACTTGTGTTTGTTGGGAGTTCTTAAACCACTGTTTCAGTTTCAGTGCTTGTGACTGGCCTGTTCATATTTTCTGTTTCTTCCTGGTTCAGTCTTGGGAGATTGTGCCTTTGTAAGAACTTGTACATTTCTTCTTGGTTGTTAATTTTATTGGTGTATAGTTGCTTGTTGTAGTCTCTTATACTCCTTTGTATTTCTGTGGTGTCCATTATGACTTCTTCCTTTTCATTTCTAATTTTATTGATTGGAGCCCTCTGCCTTCTATTGTGGATGAATCTGACTGTAGGTTTATCAACTTTGTTTCTTTTCAAAGAACTAACTTCTAGTTTCATTGATCTTTTCTGTTGTTTTCTTTGTCTCTCTTTCATTTATTTCTGCCCTGATCTTTGATTTCTTTCCTTCTACTAACTTTGGGTTTTGTTTGTCCTTTTTCTAGTTGCTTTAGGTGTAAGGTTACATTGTTTATTGAGATTTTTCTCATTTCCTGAGGTAAGATTGTTTTGCTATAAACTTTCCTCTTAGAATGTGTTTTGCTGTGTCCCATAGGTTTTGGATCATCGTATTTTTGTTTTCATTTGTCTCTAGGTGTTTTTTGATTTTCTCTTTGATTTCTTCAGTGACCCATTGTTTGTTAAATACCATATTATTTACCCTCATGTGTTTGCTTTTTACAGTTGCTTTCATGTAGTTGAATTATTTTTTAAAAATTTGTTTACTTAGTTGGCTGTGTGGGGTCTTAGTTGTGGCCTGCCAAATCTTCATTGTATCGTACGAGATCTTTCGTTGTGGCACATGGGCTTAGTTGCCCTTGGAATGTGGATTCTTAGTTCCTGGACCAAGGATGAAACCTGTATCCTCTGTATTGCAAGGAAGATTCTTAACCCCTGGACCACCAGGGAAGTCCCTCTTGCAGTTTATTTCTAATCTCATGGCATTGTGTTCAGAAAAGATGCTTGATATGATTTCGGTTTTCTTGAATTTACTGAGGTTCACTTTGTGGCCCAGCATGTCATCAATCCTGGAGAATGTTCCACGTGCACTTGAAAAGAATGTGTATTCTTCTTTTTTTGGATGGAATGCTGTATAAATATCAATTAGTTGATATTTAATTATATAATTATATTATACTTATATACATATTATATAATATAATATACAGTATATTATACATAATACTGATATTATACTTATATTAATTAATTGATCTGGTCTAATACGTCATTTAAGGCCCATGTTCCCTTATTTTCTGTCTGGGTAATCTGTCTCTTGAATGAAAGTGGGGTGTTAAACTTCTCCACTATTGTATTACTGTCAGTTTCTCCCTTAATGGCTGTTAGTATTTGCCGTATATGTTGAGGTGCTCCTATGGTGGGTGCATATATATTTATAATTGTTACATCTTTTTTCTTGGATTGATCCCTTGATCGTTATGTAGTGTCCTTTTTTGTCTTTTATAACAGTCTTTTAAAGTCTATTTTGTCCGATATGAGTATTACTACTCCAGTTTTGTTTTGATTTCCATTTGCATGGAATACCTCTTTCATCCCCTCACTTTCAATCTGTATGTGTCCCTCAGTCTAAACTGAGTCTCTTGTATATAGCATACATATGAGTCTTGTTTTTGTATCCATTCAGCCAGTCTAAGTCTTTTGGTTGGAGCATTTAATCCATTTATGTTTAAGGTTATTATCAATATATATGTTCTTATTCCCATTTTGTTAATTGTTTTGGATTTGTTTCTGTAGGTCTTTTTTCTTCCCTTCTTTTGTTCTTCTCTTATGAATGGATGACAAATCTGAATGAAAATCTTATTGGGTAGCAGAGTATTCTATGTTGTAGGTTTTCTTTTTCATCACTTTAAATGTATTGTGCCCCTCTCTTCTAGCCTGCAAAGTTTCTGCAGAGAAATCACCTGATAACCTTATGGGGATTCCTGTGTATGTTATTTGTTGCTTTTCTCTTGTTGCTTTTAATATTTTTTCTTTGTCTTTATTTTTTGTCAATTTGATTACTGTGTGTCTCGGCGTGCATAGAAGACCCTCTGTGTGCCCTGTAAGAGTGGAGTTTCTGGCCTTCAAAGCTGGATTCTCTGGGGGCTCCTCCTCTTGTTACCAGACTCCCAGGCTGGGGAGCCTGACATGGGGCTTGGAACTTTCACTCCTGTGGGAGAACTTCTGTGATATAATTATTTTCCAATTTGTGGGTTGCCCACTTGGCAGGTATAGAATTTGATATTACTGTGATTGTGCCCCTCCTAGAGTCTTGTTGTGGCTTCTTCT
Source organism: Okapia johnstoni (assembly GCA_024291935.2). NCBI lineage: Eukaryota > Metazoa > Chordata > Mammalia > Artiodactyla > Giraffidae > Okapia > Okapia johnstoni. Next base: position 37,502,934 of record CM044316.1, read on the forward strand.
TTGTCTTTGGATGTAGGGTATTTTTTGGGTAGGTTCCAGCACTTTTTTGTTGATTGTTGTTTAGCAGTTAGTTGTGATTTTGGTGTGTTTGTTTTTTTTAAAAAAGGTGTGGTCATATCCTTCTGCTCCACCATCTTGTAAATACTTCCCAAAATGTGCATCTTTATTCTCACCAAGAAATTATTTTTTCAATAGGCTTCACCAGAAAAAAATCACTAGAGTGCAAATAAGCTCAAGGGAAAATTTTTATTTCTCTGAAAATTCAAGTGAAAAGAATATGGTAGAGCTGGGCAGCAAATTGTTAGTGATTGTCTTGACCACAGAAAATTCATCTGTGTCAGTCAGCTCTTGGAGTCTGTGCCCTAAGCGAGAGCTATAAAATGAGGCCACTGGAATGAATGAGCTACTTCAGAAGAACTATACACAAAAAGGTCTTCAGTTCAGTTCACTCACTCAGTTGTGTCTGACTCTGCAAAGTCAAAGATCTTAATGACCACGATGGTGTGATCGTTCACCTAGATACAGATATCTTGGAGTGCCAAGTCAAGTGGGCCTTAGGAAGCATCACTACAAACAAAGCTAGTAGAGGTGATGGAATTCCAACTGAGCTATTTCAACTCCTAAAAGATGACACTGTTAAACTGCTGCACTCAGTATACCAGCAAATTTGGAAAACTCAGCAGTGGCCACAGGACTGGAAAAGGTCCAGTTTTCATTCCAGTCTCAAAGAAGGGCAACGCCACAGAATGCTCAAACTCCACACAATTGCACTCATCTCACATGCTAGCAAGGTAATGCTCAAAATTCTCCAAGCCAGGCTTCAACAGTACGTGAGATGAGTACTTCCAAATGTTCAAACTAGATTTTGAAAAGGCAGAGAAACCAGAGATCAAATTGCCAATGTCTGTTGGATCATAGAAAAAGCAAGAGAGTTCCAGAAAAACATCAACTTCTGCTTCATTGACTACACTAAAGCCTTTGACTGTATGGATCACAACACTATGGAAAATTCTTCAAGAGATGAGAATTCCAGACCACCTTACCTGCCTCCTGAGAAACCTGTACGCAGGTCAAGAAACAGCAGTTAGAACCAGACATGGAACAACGAACTGGTTCCAAATTGGGAAAGGAGTACATCAAGGCTGTATATTGTCACCCTGCCTATTTAACTTATATGCAGAGTACATCATGTGAAATGCTGGGCTGGATGAAGCATAAGCTGGAATCAAGTTTGCTGGGAGAAATATCAGTAACCTCAGATATGCAGATGACACCACCCTTATGGCAGAAAGCGAGGAGGAACTGAGGAGCCTCTTGATGAAAGTGAAAGAGGAGAGTGAAAAAGCTGGCTGAAAACTCAACATTCAAAAAACTGAGATCATGGCATCTAGTCCCATTTCTTCATGGCAAATAGATGGGAAGACAATGGAAATAGTGATAAACTTTATTTTCTTGGGCTCCAAAATCACTGCAGATGGTGACTGCAGCCATGAAATTAAAAGACGCTTGCTCCTTGGAAGAAAAGCTATGACAAACATAGAGTATTAAAAAAGCAGAGATATTACTTTGCCAACAAATGTATGTTTAGTCATCGCTATGGTTTTTCCAGTAGTCATGTATGGATGTGAGAGTTGGACCATAAAGAAGGCTGAGTACCGAAGGATTGATGCTTTTGAACTGTGGTGTTGAAGACTCTTGAGAGTCCCTTGGACTGCAAGGAAATCAAACCAGTCAATCCTAAAGGAAATCAGTCCTGAATATTCATTGGAGGGACTGATGCTGAGGCTGAAATTCCAAAACTTTGACCACCTGATGCAAACAGCCAGCCCATTGGAAAAGACTCTGATGCTGGGAAAGATTGAAGGTAGCAGGAGAAGGGGACAACAGAGGATGAGATGGTTGGATGGGATCACCGACTCAGTGGACATGAGTCAGAAGAAACTTCAGGAGATTGTGAAGGACACAGAAGCCTGGAGAGCTGCAGTCCTTGGGGTCGCAAAGAGTCAGACATGACTGAGTGACTGAACAACATTTACTCTTTTAAGAATAAACTATTTGGGGATGTCCCTGAGGATTCATTGGTTAAAACTTCACTCCCAATGAAAGGGGTGTGGGTTCAATCCCTGGTAGGGGAGCTAAGATCCCACACGCCTGGCAGCCAAAGAACCAAACATAAAATAGAAGCAATATTGTAACAGATTCAATAAAGACTAAAAATAGTCCACATCAAAAAAATCTTTAAAAAAAGAATTAACTCTTTGTAGCTTTTGCCACTTAAAAAATCAAATTTTAATCACACAAATAACCTGTATCTTATTCTTCATCGCCTTTTTTTTTTAACCAAAAAGGAAAATTACAAGTAAGTCTTAAGTCCCCTTTGAATACTACACTATTCCTTAACATATCAACCCAAACCTTAGCAGCTTAAAACACATCTTTTATCCTTGGGGCTGACCTAGTGATCAGATGGCTGGGTGGCTGGTGTCTATTTGTCCTGAATGGTCTGTACTGGAATGACTCCTTTTCCCCGCTTATCCTTCCATTAGGGTATTTCTGGAAATGCTCTTGTTATGAGTCCAATAAAGGAAATGGAAACATTTAAGTAATTTTTGAAGATTGTACCCGTGTCCCATTTGCTACTGTCCCACTGGCTAAAGCAAGTTCCATGGTTAGCTCCAGAGTCAGTGTGAGGGCACTGCTCTCTGCCCCCTAGTACAAAGATGAGATAGGAACAGGACACCTGCAGCAGACACTATCATTTAAAGGGGAAGAACATGGAGGGGGGGCATATTGAATTGCTGTTCAAAACAATTTTAAAATTAAGGTAGAAAAATAGTGCCAGGTTCCCCTATTTTTGGCAGGACTTCACTCCAGTACCTGCTACTTCAGAGATGGTGAGTATGTGTGTGTGTGTGTTTGGCCATGGCACAGCTTGTGGGATCTTGGTTTTCTGATCAGGGATTGAACTCGGGCCCACCACAGTGAAAGCACCAAGTCCTAACCACTGGACTGCCAGGGAATTCCTGGATGGTGAACATCCTTTGATCGGCACCTAATTCTGCTTATTGGGAGTGGCTTTTTAGTTCATTATATTCCAAGGCCCTTGACATTACCCTCTGAGACATCTTTGATTTTTTGTCGCCTTCCTTTGATCATATCTGAAGAGAAAATATGCCCTTTAAACAATTTCCCAAATCTTTGCTTGCCCAGAGGCCGGTTTACACCTTGAACAATTTCAACCCAGTCTGGAAACACTTATACAATATTCTCAAAAAACTTTATGGGCTTTCTTTGTGTCTGATTCTATCCAACTCCATTTTCTAAAAGCCACATCCATAATTTTAAAAAAGCTTCATCTTTTCTATGCTTCACCACTGTTACTCTGGGTCTGCCAGGCAATGTTCTTGATTCCCGGTTCTCTGTGTCCAGAAGACACGGCCTGTAAGGTAACATCTCAAGCTTTTGGTTATATAGTTTTTATTGCCCTATTGGCCAAAGCAAGTCATATTGTTAAGCCCAGAGTCAGTATGAACAGGGACTACAAAAAGGCATAAATTCAGGGAAGTATGAAAAAATGGAGGCACTGGTACAATCCATAGACCATAAAAAGTAATTTAAAAAAAGTTTAATGTGATTTCACTGTATGTGTGTGGATGAGAACGTAAATATCGTACTGTATGATATGATTCTGCATCTTTTGATTTTTATTCGGTAATATCTTCTTTGTGATTCCTTTTAACTCCTATAAGAATTTCGTTATATGAATATATAGTGCATTTTATTGAGCCATTTCTATGATGAATGAACATTTAGGTTATTTCCAATTTTTTCACTATGTATTTCGTAAAGTCTGAGATGTACCATTTTTTCTTATTTTAACATCTCTGAAATTCATGTCTTACAATTATTTTAGTGTTATTCTTTTATTGGCTTACAAAATAATGATGAATCTTATAATCAGTGTTGTAGATTTGATGAAATGTGGCATAACCATTGATGAACATTTTATTGGATTGATCTCCACATCAGTTGTAACAATCATGTTTTGCCCACCTGATAGAGTGAAATGGTATCTCACTGCGGTATTTCCCTGATTACCAGTTAGGGTCAATATCACTTTGTGTTTATTGGCCATTTATGTTTCCTTATTGTGAATTGCTTGTTTAAACCTGTTCCCTATTTTTTAATAGGGTTGTTTTTATCTTATTTATAGAAATTCTTTATCGTTGTAGATTTTAATCCTTCATTAGTGCATTGCGAGTATCTTCTTCCATTCTGAAGTATGTTTTTTTCACTTTGTTTATAGTGTTCTTTGTCGTATAGATACTTTAAATTTTAACAGAATTGAATTTTAAAAATCAATCTTTTTTTAAAATAGTTTTGAATTTTTATTTCTTGCTCACAAAATCCTTTAATGCTACTATTGTTACTACTTGTAGTGTGGGCATGCTAAGTCGCTTCAGTCATGTCTGATTCTTTGAGACCCCATGGACTGTAGCACACCAGCCTCCTCTGTCCCTATGGGATTCTCCAGGCAAGAATACTGGAGTGGGTTGCCATGCCTTCTGCCAGGGGATCTTCCCGACCCAGGGATCAAACCCATGTCTCTTATGTCTCCTGTATTGCCAGGCGAGTTCTTTACCACTAGCGTACCTGGGAAGACACTACCTGTAGTGGCAGGTACTAATTCTTGAGCAGCTACTGTGTGTCAGGCATGGTTTAAGTGCATTATATATGTGTGTATGTATGTGTGTGTATATATACATATGTATACACATTGAACATTAACTCATTCAATTATCACAATAACCCTATCGGGTCAGTTCAGTTCAGATGCATCTGACTCTTTGCGATTCCATGGACTGCAGTTCGCCAGTCGTCCTGGTCCATCACCAACTTCTGGAGCTTGCTCAAGCTTAAGTTCACCGAGTCGGTGATGCCATCTGACCATCTCATCCCCTTCTCTTCCTGCCTTCAGTCTTTCCCAGCATCAGGGTCTTTTCCAATGAGTCAGTTCTTCACATTAGGTGGCCAAAGTATTGGAGTTTCAGCTTCAGCATCAGTCTTTCCAATGAATCTTCAGGACTGATTTCCTTTAGAATTGACTGGTTTGATCTCCTTGCAGTCCAAGGGACTCTCAAGAGCCTTCCCCAACACTGGAGTTCAAAAGCATCTGTTCTTCAGCATTCAGCTTTCTTTATGGTTCAACTCTCCCTATTGCATAATTATTGTTAATCCCACTCTACACCAAGAAAACTGGAATCAGCCTGTGGTAGGTTGCATAAGGCCCCTTCCTTCTCACAGAGATAAATAAGCAAGTCCTAATCCATGCAAACTGTGAACATTGCCTTACATGAAAAAGGAGAAATATTACTTTACATGGCAAACAATGGGATTAAATTAGGATTTTGAGGTGGAGAGGCTGTCCTGGATTATCTGGGTATGCCCCAAATAAAATTCCAAGTATCCTTATGTGAGGGAGGCAGAGGGAAATGTTACAACACAGAGGAGAAGGCAGTGGAGCCGTGAAGGCAGAGATTGGAGTGATGGCAGCCACAAGCCAAGGAATGCCAATAGTTACCAGAAATCATGAAGGGAAGGGAGAGATAATAAAATTTCATGTTATTGCTTATGTGGTTTTTCTCGGTAATGATTACCCATCTATCCATTTCTTTATTGGGTTCTCTTTTTCCTGGGAGTGCTTATATAGGCTAGACACTTTGTTAGGTGTGTGGTAAAGGCACTTTTCAGTATGTAGCATGACTTTTCATGTTGTTTATCTTGTTTTTGTTGTTGTCGTTCAATCACTAAGTCATTTCTGACTCTTTGCAACCCCGTGAAATGCAGCATACCAGGCTTCCCTGTCCTTCAGTCTCTCCTAGAATTTGCTTAAGCTCGTGTTCATTGAGTCAGTGAGCCCATCCAACCATATCATCCTCAGTCATCCCTTTCTCCTTCTGCCTTCAGTCTTTCCCAGCATCAGGGTTTTCCCCAGTGAATTGGCTCTTCACATCAGGTGGCCAAAGTATTGGAGCTTCAGCTTCAGCATCAGTCCTTCCGATGAATATTCAGGACTGATTTCCTTTAGGATGGACTGGTTTGATCTCCTTGTTGTCCAAGAGTCTTCTCCAGCATCACAGTTGGAAAGCATCAATTCTTTGGTTCTAAGCCGCCTTTATGGTCCAACTCTCACATCCGTACATGACTACTGGAAAAAACATAGCTTTGACTATACAGATCTTTGTTGGCAAACTGATTTCTCTGCTTTTTAATATGTGGTCTATATTTGTCATAGCTTTTCTTCCAAGAAACAAGCACCTTTTAATTTTGTGGCTACAGTTACCATCTTCAGTGATTTTGGAGCTCAAGAAAATAAAATCTGCCACTTTTTCCATTTATTCCCCTTCTATTTGCCATGAAGTGATGGGACTGGATGCCATGATCTTAGTGTTTTGAATGTTGAGTTTTAAGCCAGCTTTTTCACTCTCTTCTTTTACCTTCATCAAGAGGCACTTTAGTTTCTCTTCGATTTCTGCCATTAGGGTGGTATCATCTGCATATCTGAAGTCGTTGATGTTTTTCATGACAATTTTGATTCCAGCTTGTGACTCATCCAGCCCGGCATTTCTCATGATGTACTCTGCATATAAGTTAAATAAGCAGGGTGACAATATACAGCGTTGACGTACTCCTTTCCCAATTTGGAACCAGTCTGTTGTTCTATGTCTGGTTCTAGCTGTTGCTTCTTGACCTACATACAATTTTCTCAGGAGGCAGGTAAGGTGGTTTGGTATTCCGATCTCTTTAAGCATTTCCCACAGTTTGTTGTGATCCACACAGTAGCTCAGTTGGTAAAGAATCTGCCTGCAATGCAGGAGACCTCGGCTTGATTCCTGGGTCAGGAAGATCCACTGGAGAAGGGATAGGCTACCCATGCTAGTATTCTTGGGCTTCCCTTGTGGCTCAGTTGGTAAACAATCCTCCTGCAATGTGGGAGACCTGGGTTCAATCCCTGGGTTGGGAAGGTCTGCTGGAGAAGGGAATGGCTACCCAATCCAGTATTTTGGCCTGGAGAATTCCATGGACTGTATAGTCCATGAGGTGGCAAAGAGTCAGACACAACTGAGCGACTCTCACACAAAGGCTTTAGCATAGTCAATGAGGCAGAAGTAGATTTTTATTTAATTCTCTTGCTTTTTCTATGATCCAATGGATGTTGGTAATTTGATCTCTGGGTCCTCTGCCTTTTCTTTTTTAAATTTTTTGTTTTTAACTGAAGGATAATTACTTTACAGTATTGTGATGATTTTTGTCATACATCAGTATGAATCAGCCATAGGTATACATGTGTCCCCTCCATCCTGAACATCATTCCTATCTCCTTCCTCACCCTATCCCTCCAGGTTGTCACAGAGCCCTGGTTTTGGGTGCCCTGTGCCATATATCAAACTCTCAGTGGTTATCTGTTTTACATATGGTAATGTATATGTTTTAATGCTATTCTCTCAAATCATCCTTCCCTCTCCTTCTCCCACTGAGTCCAAAATCTGTTCTTTATGTCTGTGTCTCCTTTGCTGCCCTCATGTAGTATCATCATTACCATTTTTCTAGATTCCACATATAAGAATATATATGGTATTTGTCTTTCTTTTTCTGAGTTACTTCACTCTGTATAATAGGCTCTAGCTTTATCCACCTCATTAGAACTGAGTCAAATGCTTTCCTTTTTAGAGATGAGTAATATACTCTGTTGTATATATGTACTCTCTTCCAACAACACACCTCCTTCCAACAACACAAGAGAAGACTCTACACATGGACATAACCAGATTGCCAATACCGAAATCAGATTGATTATATTCTTTGCAGCCAAAGATGGAGAAGCTCTATACAGTCAGCAAAAACAAGACTGGGAGCTGACTGTGGCTCAGATCATGAACTCCTTATTGCCAAATTCAGACTTAAATGAAGAAAGTAGGGAAAGCGACTAGACCATTCAGGTATGACCTAAATCAAATCCCTTATGATTATACAATGGAAGTGACAAATAGATTCAAAGGATTAGATCTGATAGACAGAGGGCCTGAAGAATGATGGACAAAGATTTGTGACATTGTATAAGAGGCAATGATTAAGACCATCCCCAAGAAAAAGAAATGCTAAAAGGCAAAATTGTTGTCTGAGGAAGCCTTACAAAGAGTTGAGAAAAGAAGAGAAGCTAAAGGCAAAGGATAAAGCCAAAGATATCCTCATTTGAATTCAGAGTTCCAAAGAATAGCAAGGAGAGATAAGAAAGCCTTCCTCAGTGATTAATGCAAAGAAATAGAGGAAAATAATAGAATAGGAAAGACTGGAGATCTCTTCAAGAAAATTAGAGATACCAAGGGAACATTTCATGCAAAGATGGGCACAATAAGGACAGAAATGGTATGGACCTAACAGAAGCAGAAGATGTTAAGAAGAGGTGGCAAGAATACACAGAAGAACTATACAAAAAAGATCTTCAGGACCCAGATAACCATGATTGTGTGATCACTCACCTAGAGCCAGACATCCTGGAATGTGAAGTCAAGTGGGCCTTAGGAAGCATCACTACGAACAAAGCTAGTGGAGGTGATGGAATTCCAGTTGAGCTATTTCAAATCCTAAAAGATGATGCTGTGAAAGTGCTGCACTCAATATGCCAACAAATTTGGAAAACTCAGCAGTGGCCACAGGACTGGAAAAGGTCAGTTTTCATTCCAATCCCAAAGAAAGGCAATGCCAAAGAATGTTCAAACTACCACACAATTGCACTCATCTCACATTCTAGCAAAGTAATGCTCAAAATTCTCCAAGCCAGGCTTCAACAGTATGTGAACTAAGAATTTGCATATGTTCAAGCTGGATTTAGAAAAGCCAGAGGAACCAGAGATCAAATTGCCAACATCCATTGGATCATCGAAAAAGCAAGAAAGTTCCAGGAAAACATCTATTTCTGCTGTGTTGACTATGCCAAAGCCTTTGACTGCGTGGATCACAACAAACTGGAAAATTCTTAAAGAGATGGGACTACCAGATCCCCTCACCTGCCTACTGAGAAATGTGCATGCAGGTCAAGAAGCAACAGTTAGAAGCAGACATGGAAAAACAGACTGGTTCCAAATTGGCAAAGAAATACATCAAGAATGTATATTGTCACCCTGCTTCTTTAACTTCTATGCAGAGGTACATCATGCAAAATGCTGGGCTGGATGAAGCACAAGCTGGAATCAAGATTGCCGAGATACATCAATAACCTCAGACATACAGATGACACCACCCTTATGGCAGAAAGCAAAGAGGAACTAAAGAGCCTCCTGATGAAAGTGAAAGAGGAGAGTGAAAAAGTTGGCTTAAAACTCAACATTCAGAAAACTAAGATCATGGCCTCTGGTCCCATCACTTCATGTAAAATAGATGGGGAAACAATGGAAACAGTGACAGACTTTATTTTCTTGGGCTCCAAAATCACTGCAGATGGTGACTGCAGCCATGAAATTAAAAGACACTTACTCCTTGGAAGAAAAGCTATGACCAACCTAGACAGAATATTAAAAAGAAGAGACATTGCTTTGCCAAGAAAGGTCCGTCTAGTCAAACTATGGTTTTTCCAGTGGTCATGTATGGATGTGAGAGTTGGACTATAAAGAAAGCTGAGCGCTGAAGAATTGATGCTTTTGAGCTGTGGTACTGGATAAGACTCTTGAGAGTCCCTTGGACTGTAAGGAGATCCAACCAGTCCATCCTAAAGCAGATCAGTCCTGGGTGTTCATTGGAAGGACTGATGTTGAAGCTGAAACTGCAATACTTTGGCCACCTGATGGGAAGAGCTGACTCATTGGAAAATACCCTGATGCTGGGAAAGTTTGAGGGCAGGAGGAGAAGGGGATGACAGAGGATGAGATGGTTGGATGGCATCACTGACTTGATGGACATGGGTTTGGGTAGACTCCAGCAGTTGGTGATGGACAGGGAGGCCTGGCATGCTGCGGTCCATGGGGTCACAAAGAGTCAGAATGACTGAGCGACTGAACTGAATTAACTTGATTACCACAATAAGTTTAGTGCACATTTATCATCTCATATTTGGAAAAAGAAATGGCAGCCTACTCCAGTATTCTTGCCTGGAGAATTCCATGGACAGAGGAGCCTAGCAGGCTACAGTCCATGGGGTTGCAAAGAGTTGGACATGACTGAGTGACTATCACTCACTCATCATCTCATATTGATATAACATTAAAGAAATAGAGAAAAACCTTCATTGTTACAACTCTAAGGATTTATTCTTTTTTTTATTGATGTATAATTGCTTTACAGTGTTTTGTTTCTGATGTATAATGAAGTGAATCAGCTATATGTATACATACGTCCCCTCTTTCATGGACCTCTTCCCCCCTCCCTGCCCCCATCCCATCCATCTAGGTCATCACAGAGCAGTGAGCTGAGCTCCCTGTACTATATAGCAGGTTCTCACTAGCTATCTATTTTACAGATGGTAGTGTATATATTTGAGTCCTAATCTCCCAATTCGTCCCATCCTTGTCTTCTTCTCCTGTGTCCATATGTCTGTTCTGTATGTCTGTGTTTCTATTCCTGCCCTACAAATAAGTTCATCTGTACCATTTTATTAGATTCCACATATATGATACTTGTTTTTCTTTTTCTGACACAATTCACTCTGTATAACAGACTCTAGGTCCATCCATGTCTCTACAAATGACCCAATTTTGTTCCTTTTAATGGCAGAGTAATATTCCAGTGTATATATGTACCACATCTTTAAAAAAAATAATAGATATATTTTATTGAAGTATTTAAAAAAAATAGATTATTTTATTGAAGTATTGTTGACTTCATGTGCACAGCAAGGTGATTCAGTTACACAAGTTCAGTTATTTTTGAAATTATTTTCCATCATAGGTTATTATAAGATACTGGCTATAGTTCCCTATGCTATATGGTAAACCTTTGTTACTTGTTGCATATCTATTTTTCAATTAGAAATCTATCATTATATTTATAGTAAGTCCAACAAGTGGAATCAAAATGTTATAATTTTTTTAGTTAGGCAAAAATTCATGTTTTCAAAGTTGTATATATTATGCATTTGTATATATATGTATACAAAAGCTTTTCTACTACACTTGATAAAAGTTGAAGATAGAACATCAAAAAAAAAAAAAGAGAAATTAGGGAACGTAAACTAAATGAAATGGAAGCACTGAATATGAAATAGAAAAAGTGAAACAAACTAGATAAAAGTAAAAGATCGTCATATAGTCCAGTTGTTTTTAAAAATGACTGCTCATTAGAAATGTATCTGGAGCTCTGGAGAAAAAAAAGCAATACCTGAACATTTGTATTTTTCAAAAAATTTCAAGATAATTCTCATATGCATCTGGATTTTAAAAAGTGATTACAGGTTTTTCTATTAAATCCTAGTTTTGGTGATATAGAGTTCTATTACTTTTCTGATGATCAGTCATGATACAATGGTATTAACTGAGTAATAGTTACATAATCACAGTAGTAAAAGATGTTTATCAGCTTTTACAACCAATAGCCAGACAAAAAAATAAAAGATAATTACAATTGCAAGCCATACTGGGAACATGATTAATTTAACAATATAAAACAATTACATAGAATTTTGGGGGGGGTCAAGCAGAGTGATGTGGGAAGTAGAAGTGCATATCATGCACATGTGTTCATCCACCCAGTCAGTCTATGTCTTGGTTGGTGCATTTAATCCATTTACATTTAAGGCAATTATCAATATATATGATCCTATTACCATTTTCTTAATTGTTTTGGGTTTATTTTCTGTAGATCTTTTCCTTCTCTTGTGTTCCCTGCCTAGAGAAGTTCCTTTAGCATTTGTTGTAAAGCGGGTTTGGTGGTACTGAATTCTCTTAACCTTTGTTTGTGTGGAAGGCTTTTGATTTCTCCATCAAAACTGAAGGAGAGTCTTGTTGGGTAGAGTATTCTTCGTTGTAGGTTCTTCCTTTTCATCACTTTAAATATATCACACCATTCCCTTCTGGCTTGTAGAGTTTCTCTTGAGAAATCAGCTGGTAGCCCGATGGGAGTTCTCTTATATGTTATTTGTCATTTTTCCCGTTTTGCATTTAATATTTTATCTCTGTCTTTAATTCTTGTCAGTTTGATTACTGTGTGTCTTGGTGTGTTACTCCTTGGGTTTATCCTTTCTGGGACTCTGTGCTTCCTGGGCTTGGTTGACTATTTCCTTTCCCATGCTCAGAAAGTTTTCAGCTGTTATCTCTTCAAATATTTTCTCAGCTGCTTTCTCTCTGTCTTGTTTCTCTGACCCCTATAGTGCGAATGTTGGTGTGTTTGGTGTTGTCCCAGAGGTCTCTTAGGCTGTCTTCATTTCTTTTCATTCTTTTTCTGTATTCTCTTCTGCGGCAGTGATTTCCACCATTCTGTCCTCCAGGTCATTTACCCATTCTTCTGCCTCAGTTATTCTGCTATTGGTTTCTTCTAGTGTATTGTTCATCTCAGTTTGTTAGTTCTTTAGTTCTTCTAGGTCTTTGGTAAACATTTCTTGCATCTTCTCCATCTTTGCCTCCATCCTTTTTCTGAGATCCTGAGTCATCTTCGCTATCATTCTGAATTCTATTTCTGGAAGGTTGCCTATCTCCATTTCACTTAGTTGTTTTTCTGAGATTTTATCTTGTCCCTTCATCTGGAACATAACTTTCTGTTTTTTCATCGTGATTAACTTCCTGTAATATGGTTTTTGTTTTAGCTGCTGTGAGACTGTGCTGCTTTTTGCTTCTCTTATCTGCCCTCTGATGGATGAGGCTAAGAGGCTGTGTATGCTTGTTCATGGGAGGGACTGGCAATGGGAAAAACTGGGTCTTGCTCTGGTGGGCAGGGCCTTGCTCAGTAAAGCTTTAATTCAATTATCTGCTGATGGGTGGGGTTGCACTCCTTCCCTGGTAGTTGTTTGGCCTGAGGCAACGCAGCCCTGCAGTCTGTAGGCTCTATGGTAGGGTTAACAGTTAACTCCAAGAGGGTTTATACCAAGGGGGACCCCGTCCCTGTGTGAGCCCCTGCTGACCCACACCTCCACAGGAGGCCCTCCAACACTAGCAGGTAGTTTTGGTTGAATCTTCTGTGGGGTCACTGCTCCTATCCTCTGGGTTTTGGTGTGTGAAAAATTTTGTTTGTGCCCTCCAAGACTGTAGCCTCTGCTTCCCTCTGTTCTCTGGAACCTATAATCAAATCCCGCTGGCCCTCAAGGCCAGATTCTCTGGGGATTCCCAGTCCCTTTGTCAGATCTCCAGGCTGGGAAGCCTGACATGGGGTTCAGAACCCTCACAATAGTGGGAGTACTTCTTTGGTGGTGTTGTTCTCCAGTCTGTTGTCACCACCCAGTGGGTATGGGATTTGTATTTATCATGATTGCGCCCCTCCTACCATCTTGCATGGCTTATTCTTTGTCTTTGGACATGGGGTATCTTTTTTTGGTGGGTTCCAGCATCTTCCTGTTGATGGTTGTTCAACAGCTAGTTGCAGTTTTGATTCTCTCACAGGAGGAGATAAGAGCACATCCTTCTACTCCACCATCTTGAGCCAGAAGCCTCTATGTACCACATCTGCTTTATCCATTCATCTGTCAATGGACATTTAGGTTCCTTCCACATCCTGAATATTGTAAATAATGCTGGAATGAATATTGGGGCACACATGTCTTCTTGAATTATGGTTTTCTCTGAGTATATGCCCAATAGTGGGATTGCTGGATCATATGGTAGTTCTATTTTTAGTTTTTTTAAGGAACCTCCATACTGTTCTCCATGTGCTGAGTTACTTCAGTCATGTCTGACTCTTTCTCAAAGAATCGGCTTTTAGTTTTATTAATCTTTACTATTGTTTCTTTCATTTCTTTTTCATTTATTTCTGCTCTGATCTTTATGATTTCTTTCCTTCTGCTAATTTTTTTTTGGTTCTTCTTTTTCCAGTTGTTTTAGGTGTAGAGTTAGGTTGTCTATTTAATGTTTTTCCTGTTTCTTGAGGTAGGATTGTATTGCCATAAACTTCCCTCTTAGAACTGCTTTTGCTGCATCCTATAGGTTTTGAGTTGTCATGTTTTCATTGTCATTTGTTTCTAGAAATTTTTTGATTACCCTTCTGATTTCTTCAGTAACCTGTTGGTTATTTAGAAGCGTATTATTTAATCTCCATGTGTTTGTGTTTTTTACAGTTTTTTTTCTTGTAATTGATATCTAGTCTCAAAGCATTGTTGTCAGAAAAGATGCTTGATACGATTTCAATTTTCTTAAAATTACTGAGGTTTGATTTGTGACCCAAAATGTGGTCTATCCTGGAGAATGTTCTATGTGCACCTGAGAAGAAGGTGCATTCTTTGCATTTGGATGGGATGTCCTGAAGATATCAATGAGATCCATCTCACCTAATGTATCATTTAAGACTTGTGTTTCCTTATTAATTTTCTGTTTTGATGATCTGTCCATTGGTGTGAGTGGGGTGTTAAAGTCTCCTACTATTATTGTGTTACTGTCAATTTCTCCTTTTATGTCTTTTAGTGTTTGCCTTATGTACTGAGGTGCTCCTATGTTGGGTGCACAGATATTTGCAATTGTTATGTCTTCCTCTTGGATTGATCCCTTGATCATTATGTAGTGTTCTTCCTTATCTCTTGTAATATTCTTTATTTTAAGGTCCATTTTGTTTGATATGAGGATTGCTATTCCAGCTTTTTTTTTGCTTCCCATTTGCATGGAATATATTTTTCCATCCTCTCACTTTCAGTCGAAATGTGTCTTTAGGTCTGAAGTATAGCCAGCATGTATATGGGTCTTGTTTTTGTATCCATTCAGCCAGTCTGTGTCTTTTGGTTGGAGCATTTAATCCATTTACAGTCAAAGTAATTATTGATATATATGTTCCTATTGCCATTTTCTTAATTGTTTGGGGTTTGATTTTGTAGATCTTTTTCTTCTCTTGTATTTCTTGACTACGTAAGTCCCTTTAACATTTGTTGTAAAGCTGGTTTGGTGGTACTGAATTCTCTTAACTTTTGCTTTTCTGAAAAGCTTTTCATTTCTCCATCAATTCTGAATGAGATCCTTGCCAGGTACAGTAATCTTGGTTTTAGGTTTTTCCCTTTCAGTACTTTAAATATATCCTGCCATTCCCTTCTGGCCTGCAGGGTTTCTGCTGAAAGATCAGCTGTTAAGCATATGGGTTTCCCTTGTATGTTACTTGTTGCTTTTCCCTCGCTGTTTTTAATAGTCATTCTTTGTGTTTAATCTCTGTTAATTTGATTAGTATGTGTCTTGGCCTGTTTCTCCTTGGGTTTATCCTATATGGGACTCTTTGCACCTCTTGGACTTAATTGATTATTTCCTTTTCCATGTTGGAGAAATTTTCAATTATAATCTCTTCAAAAATTTTCTTTTTCTCTTCTCCTGGGACCCCTATAATTCAAGTGTTGGTGCATTTTATATTGTCCCAGAGATCTTGGAGACTATCCTCAGTTCTTCTCATTCTTTTTGCTTTTCCCAGGCTGCAAGGTTGAATTCTTTCTTCCTTTTGGTTTCTTCCCTCCTAAGGTTGGTCTGGTGGTTTGTGTAAGCTTCATATAGGGTGAGGTTTGTCCTGAGTTTTGCTTGTTTGTTTGTTTTTCCTCTGCTGGGCAAGGCCGAGTGAGGTGCTGATCCTTCTGCTGACGATTGGGCTTGTATTTTTGTTTTCCTTGTTGTTTAGATGAGGCGTCCTGCACAGGGTGCTACTGGTGGTTGGGTGATGCTGGGTCCTGTATTCCAGTGGTTTCCTCTGTGTGACTTCTCACTATTTGATACTCCCTAGGGTAAGTTCTCTGGTATTCTAGCGTCTTGGAGTCAGTGCACCCACTCCAAAGGCTGAGGGCTTGATCTCTGGCCAGGAATGAAGATTCCACAAGTGGTTTGTTATGGCATTAAGTGAGATTAAAACAAATATCCCAAAATGAGAAACCAAAGATGAACCCCAGACAAATGGTAGTTATAAAATCAGACAAACAATAATTAAAATAATGGAATATACACACACACACATATATATATATATATACACACCCATAAGCAAAATCAAAACAGTCCAACAAAAATAAAGTACAATAGATTGACTTGGCAAACAAAGGAAACCAAAAATTATAATTACCAGTTAAGAACAAAACTAACTAAAGTACAAGCTGGAAAACAAAGCTAAAGCAAGGTGCCAAATGGGGAATAAGTCAATGAAAATAAAGCTAACAAATATGTTGAGAGGAAAGGAAAGAAAGAAAAGAAAGAAAGACTAGATATGCAAAATTAAATAGGGGTAGATAAAGAAGATTTATATACACTAAAGATTAACTGTAAGGGGAAAAGAATAGTAGGAAAAGCAAAGGAATAAATATAGAAAAAGTAATAGGTTTAAAAAATTAAAATTAAAAAAAGAGAAAAGGAAAAAAAAGAAAGGAAGAAAAAAAAAAAGAAAAACATAAAAACAAAGAAAATTCCACAGAACTGCAAAGGTCCAGTGTAGAGGCAGAGGTTTACAACAATGATAAAAAATGTGACTGAGGGAAAAAAAAACAGTTCAAAAGCTTAATTAGATTTCATAGTGCCAATAAAATTGACAACTACAACAGAGGGGGGAAAATGGAAAAAAAGAAGAAAGTAAAAAAAAAATCCAGAAGAATTTATAGAACACGTCAAAACCAAGAATAATAAATGTTTTTCTTGAGTCACTGCTGTCAGAGTCCTTTCCCTCACTGGGAGTCACAGTCCACCCCACCTCCCTAGGATGCCCTCCAACACTGTGCTGGTCTCTGGACCTACTGTAGGTACATCTCATATTCTAATCTGATCCTACTCCTGTGTGTTCTTGCCTTCAATGTGCACAGCTATCAGAACCAGTGCATTTTCTTCTGTGGGAGCTCTCAATGTCCTTTTATATATTCCATAGGCACAGAGTCTGCCTAGTTGATCTGTGGATTTAATCTACAGCTTGTAAGGCTGGTGGGAAGGTTTTGGGTCTTCTTCCTTAGCCACACTGCCCTTGGGTTTCAGTTGTGGTTTAATTTCCACCTCTTCATGTGGGTCGTCCACTGGGGTTTGCTCCTGAGGCTGCCCTGGAGGACTTGGGTTTGCCCCAGTGAGGGCCAGGTGTGGAGGTGGTGCAGCTGCTTGGGTCACAGCGGTTCTGGCACCAGGTATTCAGGGGAGTTGGCAGCCAGGGCAGCAGGAAATATTGTGCTCTAGAAGGGTATGGCAACCAGTATTGGCCAATACCCTCCAGTATTCTTCCCTGGAGAACTCCCTTGACAGAAAAGCCTGGCAGGCCACAGGCCACAGTGTCACAAAGAACTGGACACAACTGAAGCGACCCTGCATGCATAGATGCAAGACTTTTTTTTTTTTTTTTTTTTACCTGTGGCAGATTTGCCCCAATGAGTGTTGAGCGTGAAGATGGTGCAGCTGCTTGAGTTGCGGGGACCCTGTTGGTGCCAAGTGTTCAGGGACATAGACTGCCTCCACTACAGGAGTTATGGTCTTATCAGTATCTTTTTTTGAGCCTCTGGTAGCTGACGATCAGAAGGCCTCTTTGGCCAGTCTTTTCCACAGCTCCACCCATTCAGGCACATAGAGGGGCCCCCCCCTGGCTGGGGTCCTACTCTGTAGATTGGCGCATCAGGCACTTAAAGGGGCACCCTAGGTGGGGTCCTACTCTGTAGTTCCGTGTGTCAGGCACTTGATGGGCCAGCCTCTCTATTGTTCAGCTGCAGATGCTTGCCTGTGAGGAGAGAGAGGCTATGGTGATGGCTCCACCCCCAACTCGTGACTCAGCAGTATCCCCTAGCTCCCATGGCTGCCTGACTTTGCTCCAAAGGCGTTCCCACCACGATCTCCTCCCTCACATCCCCTCAATCCATCTCTCCACGGTCAACAGCAGCCCTCACCCTGGGATGCTCCACAATCCCTAAACTCCAGCTCCCAGCCACTGTGCCTTCTAGGGGACCTGCGTCCCTGTCTGAGGTATGTATGGCTGCAGCAAGGACTGTCTGGTTCCCATTCCATTTAGGCTGCCACAGATCAGCTCTTTCACTCTCAGCCTTAAATGTTTCTCCTCTGACTCAGACAGTTGCCCCAATGTGCGGATCGGGCCCCTGCTTCCGTTTCCCCACCTGCTGAGGGCAGGTCCAGTCCTACTAACACTCCTGTTTTCCCCCCACTTCCCACTTCCTCCCAAGTTTTGCGTGATTATTTACATTCTTTTCCGCTGGTCAGGTACTCCTGTCTGCTCTCAGCTGGTGTTCTGCATGCACTTCTGTGTCTGAAGGTGTATTCCTGATGTATCCCTGGAGAGAGATGTGCTCCACATCCACCTACTCCTCCGCCATCTTGTTCTTGGTCCATGTCCGACTCTTTACGACTCCATGGACTGTAGCCCACCAGACTCCTCTGTCCATGGGATTCTCTAGGCAAGAATACTGGAGTGGGTTGCCATTTCCTTCTCCAGGGGATCTTCCTGATGCAGGGATCGAACCTGTGTCTCTTATGTCTCCTGCGTTGGCAAGCAGGTTCTTTACCACTAGCACCGCCTGGGAAGCCCTTGTTCTCCATGATGACTGTATCAATTTACATTCCCACCAACAGTGCAAGAGGGTTCCCTTTTCTCCACACCTTCTCCAACATTTATCGTTTGTAGATTTTTTCATGACCTCATTCTGACCAGCAGGAGGTGACACCTCACTGTAGTTTTGATTTGAATTTCTCTAATAATTAGCGTTGTTGAGCATCTTTTCATATGCTTTTTGGCCATCTTTATGTCTTCTTCAGGGAAATGTCTATTTTGATCTCCTGCCCGTTTTTTAAATCGGGTTGTTTGTTGTTTTCATATTGAGCTGCATGAGCTCTTTATTTTGGAGATTAAACCTCTGTCATTTGCTTTGAAAATACTTTCTCCCATTCTGAAGGTTGCCTTTTTGTCTTATTTATGGTTTCCTTTGCTGTGCAGAAGCTTTTAAGTTTAATTAGGTTCCATTTGTTTATTTTGTCTTCATTTTCATTACTCTGGGAGGTGGGTCAAAAAAGATCTTGCTGTGATTTATGTCACAGTGTTCTCTCTCTGTTTCCTCCTAGGAGTTGATAGTGTCAAGTCTAACATTCAGGCTGTTAGTCCATTTTGAGTTTGTTTTTGTGTATGGCATTAGGAAATGTTCTAATATCATTCTTTTACATGCAGCTGTCCAGTTTTCCCAGCACCACTTATTATAGAGACGGTTTTTTTTCCATTGTATAATCTTGCCTCCTTTGTTATAGATTATGTGACCCATAGGTGTGTGGGTTTATCTCTAGGTTTTCTATCAGGATTTACTCCTAACAGCTTTCATATGTATCATATAGCACTGTTAATTATATTTATCATATTGTACATTACATTGTTAATACTTGTAACTGGAAGTTTGTAACTTTTGATTGCCTTCGCCCAGTTTTCCCTTCCCCATCCTCATATGCATTTTGGAATCACCTAATGCAATTCCTTGAAAAATATTATTGGTATTAGAATTATGATTACATTGAATTTCTAGATTATTTGGGAAAGATTGATAACTTTATTATGATAAATCTTCCCATTCTCAAAAATGGATTATCTTTTAAGTTAGGTCATGTTTTAATTATTCTTTAATTAAATCTTATAGCTGTACTATTGCTTGCACATTTGTTATTAGGTATATTCTAAGATACATTATGGTACTGATATCTTTTTTTTTCTACTGCATGTTATAATTGGTTAGAGTTAGTATACAGGAGCTATTGATTTTTTTGTCCTATAAAATCTTGACTTTCTTGTAGTCAAATTTGTGGTTTTGTTTTTAATTATTTCTGGATTTTGAGACATAGTAATTCAAGTTTTTCCCACTTTTTCGAATCATGCTGAATTTTCATCCATTTCTTTCTAATACTTGTTTCATTTTTAACTTTTAGAACTCTGATTTCTTTGGAATTTATCCTGGGGTGTAGTATAAGGAACTGATCAAGTTTCATATTCTCTATGATAGTCTAGTGTGCCAACACAATTTTTTCCTTAAAGCCCATCTTTTCCCTGCTGATTTGAGATAGTACATTACTGAAAACTAAATTTTTGCATTTCTGGATTTTCTCTTTTGTTGCATTGGCTTGTGTCTAGTCATGCATGGTATCATGCTGTTTTAATCATAGAGGTTTTATCTCAAGTTTTCATATCGGGTAGGTGTGTGTGAGATTTATTTTAGCGTACCTTGGGTCCTTTCTTTCTGCAGATACATGTATATCTTCAGTTGTGGGCTATGTTTAATGTTTGTTTTTCTTCCCTCTACTTTCCCCTCCCTAGTTTTCTTATGCAGTTTCTTTTTTTCCATTCTTTGTTTCCCTGTTCTGAAGAAGTTTCTGGCCTCAGATTCCTTCTTTAGATGTATCCATTCTGCAACTCAGCCTGTTTATTGAGTCTTTTTTTTTTTTAATTTCAAAAGTTTAATTTCTATTAAGATGTGATTTTTCATAGCCTGTTCTTTTTATTTAATGGTTATGTTATCCTCATATTTTTCTAAGTATGTGAAACATTCTGTTAATAAAAAATCCTGTCATAATTGCTTTCCTAACTCTATTTCCTTGGAATTAGCTCTCCTGTTTGCAAAGTTTCCCTCGCTCAGGTTGTTGATGTTTGGTGAACCATCCCTGTGTGCTTAGCTTTAGTTGAGTGGCCCTTAGTGTCTGCCTGTTCTGTGCACAGAGCATTTGTCAGATTGGGTGGGAACCACAATTACTGCTTTACTGAGGAGGACACCTGGGGAATGATCTGGGCATGAGTGAGCCCGGTCCAAATTCCCTTTCTATTTGGGATAGTGCCTGTCTCTCTTACCTAAGCATCCACAATCACTGCTCCTCCCTGGAGGCAGACATCTTCATGCTGGTGCTTGGCCCACTGAGGGTGGTAGTGGGAATGTGCAGGCTTACATCTGTATTCTCGTTACCAGGTCTCTGTTAGTCACCACTGACTCAGGACTTCTCTGGCCCTGAGTTTTCAGTATGAGCAAGAAACATTTTTGGTTTTTCCACCCTTTCCTTTTTTTTCCATCTTTTTTTGGGGGGGAAGGGGCATGTGAATTGTTTTTATTTTATATCCTGGCCAGTGGCATCTCTTTGTGGCTTTCAGCTTTCTCTCTCTTTTTTTTGCCTTTCATGGATTCTTCACATTTTGTAGTCAACTAGAGTGTCCTTTCTTGTTTTAAACTTAAGCATATATTAACAATTTTGCCAACATTTTTATGGATTTGTTCCCAAAGGAGGGAACTGTGAATCAAGACTGTGGCCTTGATTTAGTTTATCATCTTAAAAATGAAACTTCATTTTTTTCTTTTTTTTTTTTGAAATGAGTTTTTGTTTATTAGAAAAATTAAATTATACCCACCCTCCAGA
This sequence comes from Okapia johnstoni, assembly GCA_024291935.2. Taxonomy (NCBI): domain Eukaryota; kingdom Metazoa; phylum Chordata; class Mammalia; order Artiodactyla; family Giraffidae; genus Okapia; species Okapia johnstoni. Next base: position 37,524,428 of record CM044316.1, read on the forward strand.
GTCATATTTAAAGAATAGATTATTACAGTTTATGGTTTATATTTGTATATTTACACTTTAATAAAAGGTATAACAATAAATTTTTTAAAAATAGGACATAAAGGATAAATGTTGCCAGTCTAAGACTCTTCCATTATTTGCAGTCTGGATCCAACTTTAAAAATGTATTCATTATATAAAAAACTGTAGAGAAGTACATAGCAAACTCTGCTGTGCTCATCACATATTATCCGCTAGCCTGCTCTATTTATTATATGTCAATATCCTGCCATATTTTCTTTAGATGAAAAAATAATAGGGACTTCCCTGGTGGTTCAGTGGTTAAGACTTTGCCTTCCAATGCAGGGGTGCAGATTTAATTTCTAGCTGGGGAGCTAAGATCCCATATGCCTCACAGCCAAAAAACCAAAATGTAAAACAGGAACAATATCATAGCAAATTCAATAAAGACTTTAAAAATGGCCCACATTAAAAAAAAAAACACCTTAAAAAATAGATAGGATATTACAGGTACAGTTGAAGTCTCTTACATGCCCTTGCCTTATCCTATTCTCTTCACTCCCACTGACAACAAACCACTGACAGGGATTATTTTGGTTGTCTTTATTATGTTTTGTTACAATCATTACATATGAATGTACCAACAGACAATGTATAGTATGTATTTTCAGTGTTTTAAAAACTTGATATAAACGATACCATATTGTATATATCTTTAAAGGAGTTGCTTTTTAAACTAATCTTAGGTTTTTTGGGGATTTAGCCATGTTAATACATGTAGTTCTATTTCATTCATTTAATGTTTCCATTCTGTGAATAGACTTCAACTCTTTATCTGTTTTTTTTTTTTTTTTTTTGCCAATGGTTATTTAGAAGGTTTCCAATTTTTCTTTATTATAAACAGTGGTACTGTGAATGTTCTTTAAATGTTATTTTGTGCATACTCTCTCTGATATATACTTGGAAATGTTAACTGCTGGATTACAGGATATACACGTCTTTAACTTAATTAGATTTTACCATATTGCTCTTCAAAGGGTTGGTGCCAATTTGTACTTCCTCTAGAAGCATATAAAGACCCTGTTTCCCCAGGAACTCATCAACACTGGGTGCTATTGGACTTGTTAATTACTGCCACTCTTATGAGGGTGGAATTGTACTGCAATGTAAATTTAAAGAGCATTTTCCTAGTTATTATGAAGTTGAGTAACCTTTCATCTTATTATTGCCCATCAGGTTTCACTTCTGTGTTTTGTGTTTTCATACCTTTGCCTAGTTTCTATTGAAATGTCTTTTTTCTTATTAAAAATTTCTTTATGTAGTCCACCATACTAATACAGTTTTATGTGACCATAAACATCTTGCCTCAGATTGTGGCTTGTCTTTTCACTTTACTTATGGAATCCTTTGAAGATACCATAAATAAAAAATTATTGTTAAAATAGATACTATAGTCACATGGTTAATGTAAGTATAAATGAAATGATTTTCTTTCACTCTTATTCTCCATCTGTCTAGCCCTCCAGCACTGTTATTCATTTCTTTCTGGATTTCTTTGTGCAGAGATGAGCAAGCAAGTACAAATATCTCCCTGAATATAAAATGTAGTCAAATTTATTTATCTTTTCCTTTATGGTTTGTATTTGTAGTTACTTGTTAAGAAAACTTTTTTCTTTCAGTTGTACAGGTATTTTATTTTCTACAATGAGGTATCACTTCACACCCATCAGAATGGCCATCATTAAAAAATCTACAAACAGCAAATGCTGGAGAGGGCATGGAGAGAAACGAACTCTCTTGCACTGTTGGTAGGAATGTAAGTTGATAAACCATTATGGAGAACAGTGTGGCGGATTCTCAAAAAACTAAAAATAGAACTGCTGTATGACCCAGCAATCCTACTACCAGGCATATAACCAGATAAAACCATAATTCAAAAAGACACATGTGCCCCAGTATTCCCACTGTTTGTACTCGCCAGGATGTGGAAGCAACCTAAATGTTCATCAGCAGAGGAATTAACAAGGAAGGTAAGGTACATGTATACAATGGAATATTACTCAGTCATAAGAAGGAATGAAACTGGATCATTTGTAGAGATATGGATTGACCTAGAGACTGTCATACAGTGAAGTAAATCAGAGAAAAAGCAAATATCATATATTAATGCATATATGTGGAATCTAGAAAAATGGTATAGACGATCTTATTTGCAAAACAGAAATAGACACGGACATAGAGAACAAATGTATGAACACCAAGGGGAGTTTGGGATGAATGGGGATATTGGTATTGACACATATACACTATTGGTGAGGCTTCCCTGGTGGCTCAGATGGTAGAGAATCTGCCAGCCAGTGAAGGAGACGGAGTTTCGATTCCTGGGTCAAGAAGATCCCCTGGAGAAGGAAATAGCAACCAACTCTAGTATTCTTGCCTGGGAAATCCCATGGACAGAGGAGCCTGGTGCACTACAGTCCATGGGGTTGAAAAGAGTCAGATATGACTTAGCAACAAAAATAACAGAAACACTATTGATACTATGTATAAAATAGATAACTAATGAGAACCTACTGTATAGCACAGGAAACTACTTACTCAATGCCCTGCGATGACATAGATGGGAAGGAAATCCAAGAAGAGGGGATATAAGTTTTTGTATAATTGATTCACTTTGCTGTACAGTAACACAAAATTATAAATCAACTATACTCTAATAAAAATTAAAAAATGTTTTGACTAGAAACATTATTGAAGTATAGTTGATTTACAATGTTGTATTAATTTTTGCTGTACAGCAAAGTGATTCAGTTATATACACACATATATACATACATACATTCTTTTTCATATTCTTTTCCAGTATGGTTTATCACAAGGTATTGAATATAGTTACAGTAGGGCCTTGTTTATCCATCCTGTGTATATTAGTTCCCACCTGCTAATATCAAACTCATAATCCATCCCTTCTCTACTCCCCTTCCCCTTGGCAACCACAAGTTTGTTGTCTATGTCTGTGAGTTTGTTTCTGTTTCATAGATATATTCATTTGTGTCATATTTTGGATTCCTCATGTAAGTGATATCATATGGTACTTGTCTTTCTCTTTCTGACTTACTTCATTTAGTATGATAATATCTAGATCCATCCATGTTGCTGCAAATGGCGTTATTTCATTCTTGCTTATGGCCAAGTAGTATTCCATTGTAGAAGATTGACCACATCTTCTTTATCCATTCATCTGTTGATGGACATTTAGGTTGTTTCCATGTCTTGGCTACTGTGAATAGTGCTGCTATAAACATAGGAGTGCATACATCTCTTTGAACTAGAGTTTTGTCTGGATATATGCCCAGGAATGGGATTTCCGGATCATATGACAACTCTAGTTTTGAGGAACCTCCATACTGTTTTCCAGTGGCTGCACCCGTTTCCGTTCCTACCAACAATATAGGAGGGTTCCCTTTTCTCCACACACTTTCTAGCATTTGTTATTTGTAGATTCTTTAATGATAGCCTTTCTGACTGGTGTGAGGTGGTACTTCATTGTAGTTTTGATTTGCATTTCTCTAATAATTACCAATGTTGAGCATCTTTTCACATGCCTATTTGTCGTCCATGTGTCTTCTTAGGAGAAATGTCTATTTAGGCCTCCTGCCCATTTGTCAGTTGGGTTGTTCCTTTTTTTTGTTGATTTGTATGAGCTGTTTGTGTATCTTAAAAATTTGTACAGATATTTTATGTTTTCTTCTAAAGGTTTTACAGTTTTTCTCTAACTTTATCTTATCTTTTTAAAAAATTATGTTTATTTTTAATTGATTGACTGCTTTACCAATATTAGTTTGATTTCTGCCATACATCAGCATGAATTAGCCATAGGTGTGTCTATTTCTCCTCCCTCTTGAACCTCCCTTTCACCTCCCACCCTTTTCCACCCCTCTAACTTTATCTTGTCTTCATATGGATAATTAAGTATCTTAGAACCACTGATTGAATTGCATATGGTTTCTCCTTGACTTTTTATTTTATTTTTATTTTTTTATTTTTTGCTGCTTTGCATGGCATGGTGGGATTCTAGTTCCCCAACCAGGAATCGAACCTGCACCCCCTGCAGTGGGAACATGGTGTCTTAACCACTGGCTGCCAGGGAAGTCCCTCTCTCTGATTTTTTTAAAAAGTCTGCTTCTTGTGTTGTGTATTTGGCTTATCTATTTATCTACCTATATCTGTTTCTGGCCTTTCTATTCACTTCCATAGGTGTATTTATTCATTCTTGCAGCAATATGACTATATTTTAATGGCTCTAGCCTTGTAAGAATTCTTATCTACCATTTCCTACCCCTATGGATTGTCTTGGCTATTCTTCATTTTATTTGAATTTGTTTGGAAGTTCATAAAATTTATAGTCAACTTGGGGGAGAACTTCTATCTATATTGAGCCTTTCCAGTCATGAATACATCATCATTTGTATGTTTTTCAAATATCTTTTATAAATATATAATTTTCTCCATAAAACATGGGCATACCCTTTGGTTAGAGTGATTCTTTGGTATATTATATTTTTGTGCTCTTATATATTCTGCATTGTTTAAGAATGACATTTTCAAATTGTTTAAAATCAAAAGTGACTTTTCCGTATCTCTTGGCAAAGTTGCCAAACAGTTTTATTTGTTCTTAATAGTGTGTCTTTAGAAACTCTTTGACTTCCTACATACTTATATACACCATAAGTAATAACATTTTTGTTCTTCCTTTTCAGTCTTTACCCACCTACCCATATCTATTAGTTTGTCCTTCTGTCCATCCATTCATCTTATTACTATATTTGCTGGTCTCTGGCACCATATGAAAGGAGGGGAGACAGTGAACATTCTTTGTTTTCTTTTATTGAAGTTACAATATTGTGTTAGTTTCAGGTGTATAGCAAAATAATTCAGTTATATAAATACATATATATATATATTCAGACTATTATGCATTATAAGTTTTTGGATATTGATTATTATTCCATGTATTATATAGTAAATCCATGTTGCTTATCTATTTTATGTGTAGTAGTTCATATCTGTTAATCCCATTCTCCTCATTTATGCCCCACTTTCCCCTTTGGCAGTCCTAAGTTTGTTTTCTATGTCTGTGAGTTTGTTTCTGTTAGGTACATAGATCCATTTGTATTATTTTTTACATTATACATGTAAGTGATATCATATGATATTTGTCTTTGTCTGACTTAGTATGATAATCTCTAAGTTCATCCATGTTGCTGCAAATGGCAATATTTAATTCATTTTCATGGCTGAGTAATATTAATGAACCTTGAATGTTAGGCCCATGAATCAAGGTAAATTGGACATGGTCAAGCAGGTCTAAAAATGGGGTTGCAAAGTGTTGGACATGATTTAGCAACTGAACAACAACAATATTCTATTATGTTTGTGTGTATTTGCATGTGTGTATACTCCACATATTCTTAAAACAGTCATGTGTTGATGGATACTTGGGTTGCTTTCATGTCTTGGCTATTGTAAATTATTTTGTTATAAACATTGGAGTGTGTGTATCTTTTCAAATTAGAGTATTTGTTTTTTCCAGACAAATGTTTGGGAGTGGGATTGCTGGATTATATGGTTGCTCTATTTCTAGTTTTTCAAAGGAATCTCCATGAGGCATTGAGCATTCTTGATTTGTTGAAAGTGAAAGTCATTCAGTTATGTCCAACTCTTTGCGACCCCATGGAATATACAGTCCATGGAATTCTCCAGGCCAGAATACTGGAGTGGGTAGCCTTTCTCTTCTCCAGTGGATCTTCCTGACCTGGGAATTGAACTGGGGTCTCCTGCATTGCAGGTGGATTCCCTAGCAGCTGAGTTACCAGGGAAGCCCAATTTGTTGCTGACCCTAAAGAGAAGAGTTTAACACACCTAAAATATGATGGAGGATGTATTTATTAATTATGATAATATTAGATGCTGTAATAGGCCTCAAAATCTCTGTCTGCAGCAGAGAGTGAGTTTATTTCTTGCTCAGTTAACTTTCATGTCATGGATTTCTGGTGGGTGGACAGTTCTCTAAATGATCACACAAAGGATCCAAGTTCTCTCAAAAATGTGGTTTCAAGACTACCACAAAAGTGGAAGGAAGGTTGAAGAGACATACATAAGAGAATTTCACAGATCAGGCCCGGAAGTGGTGTGTACCACTTATGCTTATGTTCCTATAACTAGAATTCAGTCATATGGCCACACTTAACTGTGATGGAGGCTGGATTCTGTAGTGGACTGCTGTCCAGTACACTGGAAGGAAAGAAGAGGAAATGAGGTTTCTGAAGAGCCAGGTAGTTTTTGTCACAGTCTGCCCTTCTATATGGGCATCCCTGGTGGCTCAGATGGTAAAGAATCCACCTGCAATGTGGGAGACCTGGGTTCAATCCCTGGGTAGGGAAGATCCTGGCAGAGGGCCTGGCAACCCACTCCAGTATTCTTGCCTGGAGAATCTCATGGACAGAGGAGCCTGGCGGGTTACAGTCTATGGGGTCACAAAGAGTTGGGCATGACAGAGTGACTAAAGATCTATTTCAATCTTCGTTACATATGTAACATGGTAACCTCTTCCCAAGGGATGCGTGCCAGGGCACATCTAATTGCTCCTTCTAGATCAACTACCAGGAGATATCTGGGAGATGAGCAGGCTGTTCTTTGGGTCCTGATGTAGTATAATGTGGGCTTCCCTGGTAACTCAGATGGTAAAGAATCTGCCTGCAATGCGGAGACCTGAGTTTGACCCCTGGGCTGGGAAGATCCCCTGGAGGAGGGCATGGCCACTCACTCCAGCATTCTTGCCTGGAGAATCCCCATGGACAGAGGAGCCTGGTGGGCTACAGTCCATGGGGTTGCAAAGAGTTGGACACAGCTGAGCGACTAAGCACAGCACAGTAGTGTCATGTCATCTGATGATCTGTGAACTCATAAGACAAGCCCCAGCCCTCCCCTCTCCTCAGCAGATGACCGGAGGTGAAGCAAGTGCAGGATGGAGCCCTACATGAATTTCTCTTCAGAAAAGGAAGGACGAGAACACACACAGCAGTCCCTGCTCAGCTGCAGTGATGAGATGCCGCCAGGCAGACACCAGGAGGCCCCCCGGCCACTCAGTTTCAAGTGCCAGTAATTGAATCCAGAGGACATTACTAGAGATAATTCTCAAAACTTCTTTCTTTCTTAAGGGAGTTCTCTTCTACTGCTAATTAGTTAAGTTTTTTTTTTTCTAGAAATCATAAATGGATGTTGAATTGAATGATGTGTTTTTTCTATATCTTTAGGGGTTCACAGATTTTTCTTCCTTATTATGTTAATGTAGAGAATTACACTAGGAGCTTAGAGTTTATTGATACTTGTATTATTGGGATATGCTCTTCTTGGTCATGAGGTTTTATCTTCTAGAAATGTGATTTGCTAGAGTTCTATTTGGAATTTTTCTATCTATGGTTCATAAGTGAGATTGGCCCATACTTTTTATTCTTTTACTGTTCTTGTCTGACATTGGTTTTAAGAGTTTACTAGCAACATAAAATGAATTGAGGAGCTTTTCCTTATTTTCTGAAACATTTTGTATAAGATAGAAATGCCTCTTAAACTGTCGGGGCTTGGTGTTTTTGGTTTTGTTTTTGTGAGTAGATTCATTATTGATTTGCCTCTTTTATAGGCTTTTCAAGTTTTCCATTTCTTCTTGAGTTCATTTTGGCGAATCCTCTTTCTAGGAAATGGTCCATTTCATTTATGTTTTCATATAGACGGAATAAAGTTTTTTGTAGTAATCTGTTGTGTTTTTAAGAAATCTCTGCTAAATCTGTGATAATGATGTCTTCTTTTTCATTCCTAGTATTGTTTATACTCTTTCCTGATCAGTCTTGCTGGGTTTGCTATTTTATTAGGTTTTGCAAAGAACATCTTTTGGTTTTATTAATGCTCGTTGTTTGTTTTCTATTTTAAACATGTTTGCTCTTACCTGCCCCTCCTCCCCACCCTGCTTTTTGCCTTCTGTTTTCTCCAGAAGAAACTGTTGTTCTTTTTGTAATTTCTTGAGTTGAATGCTCAGACCTCTGATGTCTAAACTTCTTATTATTTTCTACTATAAGCATTTTTTCTAATGCAGATATATCCTTCTATCTGTGGTTGTGCATCATACAAGTTCTGATATATATCTATAATAGATATCAAATAAATATATATAGATGTATCCCTAGTCACTTAATTTGTAATAGTTTCAAAATTATAATGTCCATTATAATTTCTTCTTTGACTTATGAATTATTTATAATTACACATTTAAGTCTCCAAATGTGCAGAGATTCTTTTCTTATCTTTTCTGTTATTTCTGTTTTACTGCATCATGATCAGAGAACATTTTATAATTTTGATTATGTGGTACTGAAAAGTTTTTCTGTGGCATTGTACCTGGTATATGTTTTTTGTGTGGCTTTGTGTGAGTTTGAAAAAGATTTTGTTTTCTTTAGTTCTAGGGTTCTGCATATGTGTATCAATCAAGTTTATTTGTTGCATAGTTCAAATCTTCTACCCCTATCGGTTTTTATTTGCTCAAGGCAATTACTGTGAGAGTTAATGTTAAAATCTCCTGGAATGGTGGTAGATTTTCAGTTCTTCCTTGTAACACTATCAAATTTGCTTTATGTATTTTGAGGGTATGGTTTTAAATTTGTTTTATCTGCCTGGCGAACAGCAACTTTTATCATGTAGTAACTCTCTCTATTCTTACTATTTGCTTGGAAGTCTATTGTGAGGTATTAATATGACCAGAACGGTTTCTTTACAAATTTTTATTTTATATTGGAGTATAGTTTTTTACCAGCGCTTAAATTAGATAGCTCAACAAATCTCAAAATAACACAAAGGAGGTTTTATTCCCATTTTCTCTGAGAAAATCCAGAAGGCTAAGTTTGTAACTTAGCCAAGATTTGAACGAAGAATTCAAAATCATTTTCTGAACCCTAAACTCTTACTCTTGCTTCTCCTGTTCCCAAAGGTAAAAATTCTTAATGTTACATAGAAAAACTCTCCTAGCACAGAAAAACATCTGACTCATCAATGGATAATCAAAAAATGACACAAATACGTGGAATAGTTGGACAGTCATTTAGACTAAATTGCTTCCATCTTTAAGTAGTAGTAGTAGTTGCTGTTGTTCAGTCATTAAGTCACGTCCAGCTCTTTTGTGACCCCACGGACTGAAGCACATCAGGCTTTCCTGTCCTTCGCTGTCTTCTGGAGTTTGCTCAAATTCATGTCCATTGAGCAGGTGATGCTCTCTGACCATCTCATCCTCTGCCGCTCCCTTCTCCTTTTGCCTTCAGTCTCTCCCAGCATCAGGGTCTTTTCTGGTGAGTTGGTTCTTCACATTAAGTAGTTGCCAGATGGTTACTGAAGAGCCTCAAGAAAGACAGTTATTCTAGTGACCAAACCGGGGTTAAAATATTCAGTGTGTGCTCAGTCGCTCAGTCGTGTCCAACTCTTTGCGGCCCCATGGACTATAAACTGCCAGGTTCCTCTGTCCATGGAATTTTCCAGGCAAAAATACTGGAGTGGGTTGCCATAGCCTACTCCAGGGGATCTTCCCAACCCAGGGATGGAGCCCACGTCTCTTGCATCTCCTGCATTGCAGGTGTATTCTTTACTGTTAGCACCACCCCTTGCCCTAATATAAAGCCCTAGGAACTAAGTCATTACATTTTAAGTGGTAGGCAGCATTTCACTACTCATAATTTTGATTCAGTGATACAATTACTAATCAGAGCCATCTCGTAACCCATTTCTACTAGTCATAGCTCCAGAATAAAATGGGAATATTTCTTATATTTTCTCACATACTATTATATTCCATTTCAAATATTCTTTCATTCAATCTAAGCAAGACTAAGTTGGTCAGTAGCACATTTATCAAGGCACAAGTTTCAGTTTTATGGTACAGGTCTAGAGGAATAAAATGGAGCTCTTAAATCTGAATGCACTACTAGTTTTCCTAATGATTAACTAATTATTGCTCATGGAGAAAAATGAATTTATTCTTTCCAAGTTAAAAAAACCTAAAAGTGGATCTTTTTTCTCCCTTTAAATTAAAAAAAGAATTACAGGAAAAGTTTGCATTTCTCTTTTACAATGAATTACTGACAAATTCCTGACTCAGCAATCAAAAATTGAAATTCAGAATTTAAGACAGAAACAAGCTAAATCACGTACATATTTAATTAAGAAACTAATAATGGAATATTATCCAAATGAAAAGCACAAGCTCAATTATCATGTTCCATATTTCAGAGAAGAGGTGTTAAGGATTTATGCCATAAGTTAGATGCTAAGTTCAAGAGTTTGGTCCTTTTTTCAAACAGACTGCTGCTAAGTCACTTCAGTCGTGTCCGACTCTGTGCGACCCCACAGACGGCAGCCCACCAGGCTCCCCCGTCCCTGGGATTCTCCAGGCAAGAACACTGGAGTGGGTTGCCATTTCCTTCTCCAATGCATGAAAGTGAAAAGTGTAAGTGAAGTCGCTTAGTCGTGTCCGACCCTTAGCGAACCCATGGACTGCAGCCTGCCAGGCTCCTCTGTCCATAGACTACACCTCTTAAAATGCTCCTCCTCATACCTCAAGGATTATTTTTTAAGCATTTGGTGTCTTACTATACAGAAATGTGCAGCAAATCCAGATCCAAAGTATAAAATCATAATAACCACTTGTTTTCCACTGAAAATGGTAAATTCCTCCCTGGGCCCTCTTAATAGTGGTTCCTATGGACCACAGACGTTATAAACCTCCAGGTGCTTTGTCTCAACCTAGCTCTGTTGGAAGCTCTGTGAAAGGCACAGACAGAGACTGAAGGTGAAAAAAATGGAAGTGGCACACCAAGCTATAATGGAGTATAGTTGATTCTCAATATTGTGTTAGTTTCAGGTATATAGCAAAGTGATTCAGTTATACACAGACATGTATATATTCTTTTTCAAATTCTTTTCTCATTTAGGTTATTACAAAGTATTGAGCAGAGTTCCCTGTGCTATACAGTAGGTCCTTGTTGGTTATCTATTTTAAATATGCCAGTGTGTGCATGTCAGTCCCAAACTTCCACTTTATCCCTCCCCCTCCCCTTCCCTCCTGGTAAGCATAAGTTCATTTTCTAAATTGAGTCTTTTTCTATTTTGTAAATAAGTTCATTTGTATCATTTTTATAGATCGTGTATAAAAGTAATATCATATATTTGTCTTCCTCTGTCTGATTTACTTCACCTAGTATGATAATCTCCAGCTCCATCCATGTTGCAGCAAATGGCATTATTTCATTCTTTTAAATGGCTGAGTAATATTCCATTGTACAACATCTTTATCCATTCCCCTGTTGATGGCCATTTAGCTTGCTTCCATGTCTTGGCTATTTAAACAGTGCTGCAATGAACACTGGGATGCATGTATCTTTTCTAATTATAGTTTTCTCTGGATTGTGTCCAGGAGTGGGATTGCTGGATTATATGATACTGTGCTATTTTTATTTTTTAAAGGAATCTCCATACTGTTCTCCATAGTGGCTGTACCAGTTGACATTCCCACTGACAGTGTACTTTGGCTACCTGATGCGAAGAGCTGACTTATTAGAAAAGATCCTGCTGCTGGGAAAAATTGAAGGCAGGAGGAGAAGGGGATGATAGAGATAGAGATGGTTGGATGGCATCACTGTCTCAATGTACATGAGTTTGAACAAGCTCCAGGAGATCGTGAAGAACAGGGAAGCCTGATGTGCTGCAGTCCATGGGGTCGCAAAAGTCAGACACGACTGAGCAACTGAACAACAACAGTGTAGAAGGGTTCCCTTTTCTCTGTACCCTCTATAGCATTTATTGTTTGTAGACTTTTTTCTTTTTTTATTACTTATAAAGTTTTATAGAAAGAACACATCTGAGTATCATTCTGTGGATGATAACAGTTTAACAATAGTCATAAAACATAACTGTTCTTGAGTAGCTAATAATTATTAAAGATTATAATTGTACAATATTGAAGTATAGAACAAAATTCAATTATTGGAGGGCAATTGCTCTATAATATTGTGTTGGCCTCTGCCAGATATCAACATGAATCAGCCACAGATATATATATATGTCCCCTCACTCTTGAACCCCTCTCCCATCTCCCACCCCATTCCATCCCTCTAGGTTGTCACAGAACACTAGGTTGAGCTCCCTGTTTTACACAGTAAATTCTCACTTGCTATCTATTTTGCATATGGTAATGTATATGTTTCCATGATATTCTCTCAGTTCATCCCACTCTCTCCTTCCCTCACCGTGTCCACAAGTCTGTTCTCTATGTCTGCAACTCCATTGCTGCCGTGCAAGTAGGTTCATCAGTACCATCTTTCTAGATTCCATACACATGCATTAATATACAATATTTGTCTTTCTCTTTCTGACTTACTTCACTTTATATAATAGACTCCAGGTTCATCTACCTCATTAGAACTGACTTAAATGTGTTCTTTTTTTTATAGCTGAGTAATATTCCATTGTGTATATGTACCACATCTTTGTTATCCATTCATTTATTGATGGACATCTAGATTGCTTCCATGTCCTAGCTATTGTAAAAAAATGCTGCAACAAACTTTGGGGTACATGTGTCTCTTTTGATTATGTTTTTTTCTCAGGGTATATGCCCAGCAGTGGGATTGTTGGGTCATATGTAGTTCTATTCTGAACTGTTCTCCATAGTGGCTGTATCAGTTTACATTCCCACCAACAGTGCAAGAAAGTTCCCTTTTCTTCACTTCTCTCCAGCATTTATTATTTGTAGATTCTTTAATGATGGCCATTCTGACTGGTGTGAGGTGATACTTCATTGTAGTTTTGATTTGCATTTCTCTCATAATGAGTGGCGTTAAGCATCTTTTCATGTGGTTGTTGGTCATCTGTACGTCTTCTTTGGAGAAATGTCTGTTCAGGTCTTCTGCCCATTTTTTGATTGGGTTGTTTATTTTTCTGATATTGAGTTGCATGTGATGCTTGTATATTTTGGAAATTAATCTTTTGTAAGTTGTCTCATTTGCAGTTTATTTTCTTCCATTCTGAGGGTTGCCCTTTAATCTTGTTTATTGTTTCCTTTGCTGTGCAAAAGCTTTTAAGTTTAATTAAGTCCTGTTTGTTTACTTTTGTTTTTATTTCTCTTTAATAGGTGGGTCAAAGAGGATCTTGTTGTGATGTATGTCAAAATGTGTACCACCTATGTTTTCCTCTAAGAGTTTTTTGTCTCTGGCCTTACATTTAAATCTTTAATTCATTTTGAGTTTACTTTTGTGTATGGTGTTAGGAAGTGTTCTAGTTTCATTCTTTTACACATAGCTGTCCAGTTTTCCCAGCACCACTTATTGTAGAGGCTGTCTTTCCTCCATTGTATATTCTTGCCTCCTTTGTCAAAGATAAGGTATCCATAGGTGCATGGGTTTATCTCTGGGCTTTCTATCATGTTTGTTTATAGATTTTTTGGTGATGGACATTCTGACCGGTGTGAGATGATACCTCAATATAGTTTTGATTTGTATTTCTCTGATAATTAGTGATGTGGGGCGTCTTTTCATGTGCTTCTTGATATTTGTATGTTGTCTTTGGAGAAATGTCTGTGTAGATCTTCTGTCCATTTTGTACACTTTGAACATTAATCACTTATAGGTTGCTTCATTTGCAAATGTTTTCTCCCATTTTGTGGGTTGTCTTTTTGTTCATGATTTCCTTTGCTTTGCAGAAGCTTTTAAGTTTAATTAGGTTCCATTTGTTCATTTTTATTTTCATTACTCTAAAAGGCAGATGAAGGAAGATATTACTACCATTTATGTCAAAGAAAGTTCTGCCTATGTTTTCCTCTAAGTTTTACAGTGTCTGACATTGTATTTAGGTCTTTGAGTTAGTTTGAATTTATATTTGTGGATGATATTAAAGAATGTTCCGGGTTTATTCTTTTACATGTAGCTGTCCAATTTTCCTAGCATCACTTATTGAGTAGACTGTCTTTTCTCCATTGTATAATCTTGCCTCTTATGTCACAGATTAATTGATCATAGGGTGTGGGTTTATTCCTGCAATTTCTATTCTTTTTCATTGATCTATGTTTCTGTTTTTGCCCCAGTACCATACTGTTTTGATTGCTATAGCTTTGTAGTATAGTCTGAAGTCAGAGAGCCTGATCCTACAGCTCTGCTTTTCTTTGTCAGGGTTGCTTTGGCTATTTTGGGTCTTTTGTATTTCCATACAAATTAAAAAGGTTTTTGTTCTAGTTCTGTGAAAAATGCCATTGGTATTGCATTGAATCTATGCATTCCTTTGGGTAGTTCCTATGGGGCTTCCCTCATAGCTCAGCTGGTAAGAATCCACCTGCAATGTGGGAGACCTGGGTTTGATCCCTGGGTTGGGAAAATCCCCTGGAGAAGGGAAAGGCTACCCACTCCAGTATTCTGGCCTGGAGAATTCCATGGACTGTATAGTCCATGGGGTCACAAAGAGTCAGACACTACTGAGTGACTTTCACATTGGGTAGTATAGTCATTTTAGTATATCTTTCCAACTGTTTGTGTCATCTTCAGTTGTTTTTTTTTTTGTTTTTTTTTATCAGCATCTTAGTTTTCAGAGTACAGGTCTTTTGCCTCCTTAGGTAGGTTTATTCCTAGGTGTATTTCTTCTTTTTGATGCAGTGGTAAACAGGATTGTTTCCTTAATTTATCTTCCTTTTTTCATTGTGAGTGTATAGGAATGCAAGAGATTTCTGTGTATTAATTCATTTCCTCCAAATTTACTGAATTCATTGAGCTCTAGTAGTTTTCTGGTAGCATATTTAGGATTTTCTACGTATAGTATGATGTCATCTGCAAACAGTGACAACCTTACTTCTTTTCTGATTTGGATTCCATTTATTTCTTTTTATTCTCTTATTACTGTGATTAGGACTTTCACAATTGTGTTGAATAAAAGTGGCAAGAATAGACATCCTTGACTTGTTTCTGATCTTGGGAGAAATGCTTTGAGCTTTTCACCATTGAGAATAATGTTAGCTCTGGGTTTGTCCCATATAACCTTTATTAATGTTGAGGTAAGTTCTGTGTATGCCCACTTGCTGGAGGTTTTTTTTCATAAATGGGTGTTGAATTTTGTCAAAACCTTTTTCTGCATCTGTTGTGATAATCATATGGTTTGTATTCTTCAGTTTGTTAACATGGTGTATCACACTAATAGATTTATGGATATCAAAGAATCCTTGTATTTCTGGGACAAATCCCACACAATCATGGTGTATGATCTTTTTAATGTGTTGTTGGATTTTGTTTGCTATTTTGTTGAGGATTTTTTGTCTATGCTATTCACTGATATTGGCCTGTAACTTTCTTCTTTTTATTTTTTGATGGTATCTTTGGTTTTGGTATTAGGATGATGATGGCCTCATGGAATGAGCTAGGGAGTGTTTCTTCTGCAACTTTTGGGAAGAATTGCAGAAATATAGGTATTAACTCTTCTCCAAATGTTTGATAGAATTTGCCTGTGAAGCCATTGGGTACTGGACTTTTGTTTGTTGCAAGTTTTAAAATCAAAGTTTCAATGTCAGTACTTGTGATTGACCTGTTCATATTTCCTATTTCTTTCTGGTACAGTCTTGGAAGATTGTACCTTTCTAAGAATTCATCCATTTCTTCTAGGTTGTCCATTTTATTGTTGTATATTTGCTTGTAGTAGTCTCTTATGATTCCTTGTATTTCTGCAGTGTCCATTGTAATATATCTCTTTTTTCATGTTTAATTTTATTGATTTGAGCCCTCTCCCTTTTTTTTTCCCTTCATGACTGTATCTAAAGTTTTATCAATTTTATCTTTTCAAATAATTAGCTTTAGTTTCATTGATCTTTTCTATCGTACTCTTTGTCTCCATTTCATTTATGCTGATATCTATGATTTCTTTCCTTTTATTAACTTTGGGTTTTGTTTGTTCTTCTAGTTGCTTCACGTGTAAGATTGGATTGTTTATTTGAGATTTTTATTGTTTCCTGAGGTAAGGTTGTATTGCTATAAGCTTTCCCCTTGGAACTGCTATTTCTGTGTCCTATAGGTTTTGGATTGTCATGCTTTTGTTTTCACTTGTCTCTGTTTGTTTTGATTTCTTCAGTGATCCATTGGTTGTTTAGTAGTATATTGTTTATCCTCCACGTGTTTGTGGGGTTTTATTTTTACAGTAATTTTTCCTGTAGTTAATGTCTAATCTCATAGTGTTCTGGTTGGAAAAGATGCTTGATATGATTTTAGTTTTTTTAAATTTTCTGAGGCTCACTTTGTGACCCAGTATGTGATCAGCCCTGGAGAATGTTTCATGTGCGCTTGAGAAGGATGTGTATTCTGCTGTTTTTGGGTGGAATTCTGTACAGATAAATTCGATCTGGTCTAATGTGTCATTTAAAGCCTCTCCCCCCCTTATTTTCTGAGTGATCTGTTCATTGATGAAAGTGGGATGTTAAAGTTTCCCACTGTTATTGTGTTACTGTTAACTTCTCCTTTATTGGCTGTTTATTTGACATATATTGAGATGCTCCTATACTGGGTATGTATATATTTGTAATTGTTATCTTTTTCATGGATTGATCCCTTGATCATTATGTAGAGTACTTCTTTGTCTCTTGTAACATTCAACATTCTTTATTTTAAAGTTTTTTTTTTTTTTTTTCGGTCTGGTATGAGTATTGCTACTCCAGCTTTCTTTTAGTTTCCATTTTTATGGAATAATTTTTTCATCCCCTCACTTTCAGTCTGTATGTGTACCCATATCAGAAGTGGATGTCTTGTTGACAGCATATATATTGTTGTATCCATTCAACTAGTCTGTGTCTTTTGGTTGGAACATTTAATATGTTTACATTTAAGTTAATTATTGATATAGTACTTTTTTTGTTGTTGTTAATTTTTTTGGACTTGTTTCTGAAGGTATTTTTTCTTCCCTTCCTCTTTTGTTCTCTTGTGATTTGATGATTATCTTTATTGCTGTGTTTGGGTTGCTTTTTTTTTTTTTTCTTTTTGGTGTATGTATCTATTGTAGATTTGGGGTATATGTATCAGTTCAGTTCAGTCACATAGTCATGTCTGACTCTTTGTGACCCCACGGACTGCAGCATGTCAGGCTTCCCTGTCTATCACCAACTCTCAGAGCTTGCTCAAACTCATGTCCATTGAGTTGATGAGGCCATCAAGCCATCTCATCCTCTGTTGTCCCCTTCTCCTCTTGCCTTCAATCTTTCCCAGCATCAGGGTCTTTTCCAGTGAGTGAGTCAGTTCTTTCCATCAAGTGGCCAAAGTATTGGAGCTTCAGCCTCAGCATCAGTCCTTCCAATAAATATTCAGGACTGATTTCCTATAGGATTGACTGGTTTGATCTTCTTGCTGTCCAAGGGACTCTCAAGAGTCTTCCCCAACACTACAGTTCAAAAGCATCAATTCTTCAGTGCTTTCTTTGTGGTCCCACTGTCACATACATACATGACTACTGAAAAAACCATAGCTTTGACTAGACGGACGTTTCTTGGCAAAGCAATGTCTCTTCTTTTTAATATGCTGTCTAGGTTGGTCATAGCTTTTCATCCAAGGAGCAAGTGTCTTTTAATTTCATGGCTGAAATCACCATCTGCAGTGATTTTGGAGCCCCCCAAAATAAAGTCTATCACTGTTTCCATTGTTTCCCTATCTATTTGCCATGAAGTGATGGGACCAGATGCCATGATCTTAGTTTCTTGAATGTTGAGTTTTAAGCCAACTTTTTCACTCTCCTCTTTCACTTTCATCAAGAGACTCTTTAGTTCCTCTTTGCTTTCTGTCATAAGAGTAGTGTCATCTTTATATCTGAGGTTATTGATGTATCTCGGCAATCTTGATTCCAGCTTGTGTTTCATCCAGCCCGGCATTTTGCACGAAGTACTCTGCATGGAAGTTAAAGAAGCAGGGTGACAATATACATTCTTGATGTATTTCTTTGCCAATTTGGAACCAGTCTGTTTTTCCATGTCTGCTTCTAAGTGTTGCTTCTTGACCTGCATCCAGATTTCTCAGGAGGCAGGTAAGGGTACCTGGTAGTCCCATCTCTTTAAGAATTTTCCACAGTTTGTTGTGGTTCACACAGTCAAAGGCTTTGGCATAGTCAATAAAGTGAGCCACCAGGGAAGCCTTAATAAAGCAGAAGTAGATGTTTTTCTGGAACTCTCTTGCTTTTTCGATGATCCAATGGATGTTAGCAATTTGATCTCTGGTTCCTCTGCCTTTTCTAAATCCAGCTTGAACATCTGGGAGTTCATGGTTCACATACTGTTGAAGACTGGCTTAGAGAATTTTGAGCATTACTTTGCTAGCATGTGAGATGAGTGCAATTGTGTGGTAGTTTGAACATTCTTTGGCATTGCCTTTCTTTGGGATTGGAATGAAAACTGACCTTTTCCAGTCCTATGGCCGCTGCTGAGTTTTCCAAATTTGTTGGCATATTGAGTGCAGCACTTTCACAACATCATCTTTTAAGACTTGAAATAGCTCAACTGGAATTCCATCACCTCCACTACTTTGTTTGTAGTGATGCTTCTTAAGGCCCCCTTGACTTCAGACTCTGGGATATCTGGTTCTAGGTGAGTGATCCCACCATCGTGACCTTATCTGCAGAGGTCACTAAGATATTTTTTGTGTAGTTCTTCCATGTATTCTTGCCACCTTTTCTTAATATCTTCTGTATGTTAGGTCCATACCATTTCTGTTCTTTATTGTGCCCATCTTTGCATGAAATGTTCCCTTTGTATCTCTAGTTTTCTTGAAGAGATCTCTAGTCTTTCCCATTCTATTGTCTTCCTCTATTTCTTTGCATTGATCACTTAGGAAGGCTTTCTTATCTCTCTTTGCTATTCTTTGGAACTCTGCATTCAGATGGGTATAGCTTTTCTTTTCTCCTTTGCCTTTAGTTTCTCTTCTTTTCTCAGCTATTTATAAAGCCTTCTCAGACCACCATTTTGCCTTTTTGCATTTCTTTTTCTTGGGGATGGTCATGATCACTGCCATCTGTACAATGTTAAAAATCTCTGTCCATAGTTCTTCAGGCACTCTATCAGATCTAATCCCTTGAAATATTTGTCACTTCTGCTGTATAATTGTAAGGGATTTGATTTAGGTCATACCTGAATGTTTTAGTGGTTTTCCCTACTTTCTTCATTTTAAGTCTGAATTTTGCAATGAGTTCATGTGTGTGTGTGTGTGTGTGTGTGTGTATATATATACACACACACATATTTATACATATATATATACATATGTACTTATATATACAGATACATACATATAATTATTTTAAGTTTCTGGTTTTTTAATTTCACATGGACTTCTAGTATCCTGCATTTGTTCTTTCCTCATGACTGCTGGTTTTGATATTGTGTTTGTGTGTGAATGATTTCGTACCTTTCCTGTGAGCTTGCCTTTACCAGTGAGTCGACCCATTTGTCATTTTCTTAATTCTAGCTGTGGTCTTTTCTCCCTAGAGGATTTTCTTTAGCGTTTGTGGCAAAGGTGGTCTGGTGGTGCTGAATTCTTTTAGCTTCTGCTAGTTGATAAAGCTTTTGACTTCCCCATCAAGTCTGAATGAGTGCCTTGCTAGGCAGAGTATTCTCGATTGTAGGTGTTTTCCTTTGATCACTGTAAATGTATTGTGTCATTCCCTTCTTGCTGGCAGAGTTTTTGCTGAGAAATCAGTTGACAATCTTCTGGGCATTCCCTTATACGTCCCTTGTTGCTTTTCTCTCATTGGTTTTAGTATTCTTCGGTCTTTAATTTTTGTCAGTTTGATTACTATGTGTCTCGGCACTTTCCTCTTTGGGTTTATTCTGTCTGGGATAAACTGAGTAGCAGTTCCAGGACTTGGGTGACAGTTTCCAATTCCATATTAGGGAAGTTTTTGGCTATATTTTCTTTCAGTATTTTCTCAGGTCTTTTCTCTCTCTCTCTCTTCCTTCTTGGACCCTATAATGTGAATATTGATGCTTTTTTTGGGAGGATTATTTATTTTTTATTTATTTTAATTAAAAGATAATTACTTTACAATATTGTGATGGTTTTTGCCATACATCAGTATGAATCCGCCATAGGCATACATATGTCCTTTCCCTCCTGAACCACCCTCTCACCTTCCTCTCCACCCTATCCCCCCAGGTTGTCACAGAGCAACCTGTATCATACATCAAACTCCCACTTGCTATCTGTTTTACATATGGTAATGTATATGTTTCAATGCTCTTTTCTCAAATCATTCCACCCTCTCCTTCTCCCATTGAGTCCAAATCTGCTCTTTAAGTCTATGTCTCCTTTGCTGTTCTGCACATAGGACCATTGGTACCATCTTTCTAGATTCCATATATATGCATTAATATATTTATCATTCTCTTTCTGACTTACTTCACTCTGCATTGTTCCGGAAGTCTCTGAGACTGTCCTCATTTTTTAATCCTTTTTTTCTGTTCTGTGGCAGTGTTTTCCACCCTTCTGTTTTCCATCTCACCTCTTCATTCTGCTACCTCAGTTATTCTGCTGTTGATTCCTTATAGTGTATTTTTCATTCTATTTATTGTATTATTCATCTGTTCTTTAAATCTTCTAGCTCTTTGTTAAACATCTCTTGTATCTTCTCGATCTCTTCCATCTTCTCGATCTCTTCCACCATTTTCTACCAAGATTTGCATCATCTTTACTATCATCACTCTAAATCTTTTTCAGATAAGTTGCCTGTCTCCACTCTTTTCTCAAATAAATTCTCAATTTTTTTTCTGTGTTTTTTATCTTGTTCCTTCATCTGGAACATATTTCTCTGTCATCTAATTTTGTCTAAATTTCTATGTTAGTGGTTTCCTTTCTGCCGGCTGCTGGATCATAGCTCCTCTTGTTTCTGGTGTCTGCACACTTGTGGGTGAATTTGGTACAGGCACTTGTTCAGGTTTCCTGGTGGGAGAGACTGGTGCCTGCCCTCTGGTAGGTGGAGCTGGGTTCTGTCTCTCTTCTGGGCATGACTACGTCAAGGATTGTGTTTAGAGGTAGCTGTTGGCTCAATATGGCTTTAGACAGCCTGTCTGCTAATGAGTGGGCCTGTGTTTCTATCCTTCTGGTTAATATTTGGCCTGAAGCATTTTAGCACTAGAACCCATAGGCTGTTGGGTAGAGCCAGGTCTTGATACCCAAATGATGACCTCGGTGAGAGCTCACACTGATCAATATTCTCTGGGGCCTCTGCCACCAGTGTCCTTGCCTCTCCAGTGAGCCACAGCCAATCCCTGCCTCACTAGGAGACACTCCAAGAATTATAGTTAGGTCCAGCCTAGGCCCCTTGGAGTTACTGCTTTATGCTAGGTCCCAGTGTACATGAAAGTTTGTGTGTGCCCATCAAGAGTAGGGTCTCTCTTTCCCCCAGTCTTGCGGAGGTCCTGCACTCAAGCCATGCTAGTCTTCAAAGCCAAATGCTCTGGGGGCTCCTCCTCCTGATGCCAGACCCTTAGGCTAGGGAGCCGAGCCTGAGGTGGACTCAGAAGTCTTGTGGGAGAACCTCTCTAATATGATTACTTGTCACTTCGTCTTTCAACATCCCTCCACCTCCCCCAGGAAGGTATGGGATTTGATTACATTGCCAGAGAGCCCCTCCTACCATTTCCTTCTACCATCTTCTTTGTCTTTGAGTGTAAAATGTCTTTTGTTGTAAGTTCCAGTCTTTTTGGTCAATGGTCATTCAGCAGCTAATTGTGAGTTTGGTGTTTGTGAGAGGAGCTGAGCTCAAGTCCTGGTACTCTACCATCTTTTCCAGAATCAAGGGGCTGCTGCTTTTAGTTTAGATGCTTTCTATCTCTGTCCTCAGTGTGTGCTGGCCCTTATCCCCTTGACATCAGCTGTGCAGGTGCAGTGGCCCTGGCACATTCCTGGACTGGCAGGGGCAGGGCTTGGTGCCTGCTTGCAGGTCTCCTATGGGTGGTTGTGGTCTGAATAGTCCTGTGGCAGTGGGGGAGGCACTTGATGCTTGGTTGTGGGTCTCCCAGGGGTGGCTGCTCTTTGTGCACTTCTGGGACAGCAGAAGCAGTGCTTGGGACCCGCTTGTGGGTCTAGTGGTAGCCCAAGGCTAACTCTGGAGCCCACTATGGTGATGGCTATTTGTGTCTGCCCTGGGACCTCCTGTACATGGTGACCTCTTGTCTGGGAGCACTCATAGGGAAAGAAGTTCTTACGGTGGTCACACCCTTCTCCTTCTTTCCCCCCAATAATGGCACGTTGCCTCTCTGGTGGGCCCAGACTTCTTCCGAGTACATCCTCAGTTGCCACAGTCCAGCCTCTTTGGACTGTATCTGTGTAGCCAGTTCTGGTCTTCTCCCTGAGTCTGACCTCCGAAGCCTGAGCTTCAGCATTCAGCTCCCACTGGCACTGACAGACAAGTCCCTCATGCTGGGGAGCTCAGGGACTTAGGTGCTGATCTTCTGTGCAGGTTACTCTCCAGTTTGCCTTCTGCAAGCTGGTTTCTGTGGTCTCCTTCTGAGCTCCAAAGCTCCTCCTCCATCCAGGCTGATCTCCACCCCAGTGAGGAGACTTCCCAGGGTGTAAGAACCCCTCCTCCTTCACATCTGTCTCCCTGGGGCACAGGCCTCATCATGATCCCTTTCCTTTTCTTTTTCCTTTTGTCCTACTTGGTTATGTGGTGGTGTTCTTGCCCTTTCAAGAGTCTGAACTCTTCTTATGGTGTTCAGATGTTCTGTGTGAACTGTTCCACTTGCAGATGTACTTTTTAATGTTTTAGTGGGAGAAGGTTAGCACCCCATCTGACTCTTCTGCCTTCTCCAACCTGTCCTCACTTTTAATTGTTTAAACAATTTGGAAGTGGAAATGGGGAGTCTCTCCACTCAGCCCCAGGACTGTTCTAATGTTGAAGCTCCGTTGGTCACCTGGGGCTCATCCACCTCCTCCTCAGCATCCTGCCCTCAGCTGACCTGGGAGCAGATGCCTATATATTTTTAACAAATTAATTTATTTTTGACTGCACTGAGTCTTGATTACTGTGTGTGGGCTTTCTCTAGTGGCAGCGAGTTGGGGCTGGTAGTTGTAGTGTGCGGGCTTCTCTTGCAGTGGCTTCTCTTGTTCTGGAGCACGGGCTCTAGGGTGTGAGGGCTTCAGTAGTTGTGGTACACAAACTTAATTGCCCTGCAGCATGTGGAATCTTCCCGGACCAGGGATTGAACCTGTGTTCCCTATATCAGTAGATGGACTCTCAACCACTTGGACCACCAGGGAAGTCTCTGATGCCTATATTTTAAAATTGAGGTATAGTTAATTTACAATATTGTGTTAATTTTTGAGGTACTGCAAAGTGATTCAGATATATGTGTTCTTTTTCATTATGGTTTATATAATAAATATTGAATATAGTTCAATATTGAATATTGAATATAATTCCTTTTGCTACTCAGTAGGACCTTGCTGTTTATCCATTCTATATATAATGGTTTGTATCTGCTAACCCCATACTCCCAGTTCATCTCTCCCCTGCCCTACCCTACCCCCACTGGCAATCACAAGTCTGTGCTGTGGATTAATGACTATGTTTTTATACTAAGTCTTATTATTTGATACAGTAAATTCATTCAGCTTTTGTTTTGAGTTTCTTAGCTATTTGTGGCCTTTTAAACTTCTACAGATTTTAGGATTAGCTTGCCAAAATTACCTCTTGAAGTTATGATTTAGATTGTTATTATTCTATAAATCAGTTTGGGGAATATTAACATCAGTATATTATTAAATTGTCCAATCCATCAACATGGTATATTCTCCACTTAATAGTGTCAAATACATCTTATATACTTTTGTTGATTCTATTCCTGGGTACTCTTTTAAATCATTGTAAATGATATCTTTCAAAAGAATAAATTTTATTTTTATTGCTTGTGATAGTATATAGAAACAGAATTGATTTTGTTTTTGTCCTAATTTTTTAATCTGGTAACCTTACTCAACTTTCATTAATTTTAATAATGTATCTTGTATATTCATTTAAATTTTCTACCTACACAGTCATATAATCTTGGTTTTTTTTTTTTTTTTTTGGTTTGTTTGTTTCAAACCCTTATACTTTTTGTTGCGGTTTCTTGTCTTATTGATCTGGCTAGAACCACAGTGCACAGGACTGAACTGAAGTGGCAATAAGTGAGATCTTTGTCTTATTCCCTATCTGAACGGAGCACTTGCAATGAAAAAAAAAACAAATTGAATTTATTTATTTTATGGCTGTGCTGGGTCTTTGTTACTGTATTCGGGCTTTCTCTAGCTGCAGTGAGAGGGGGGCCACTCTTCATTGTGGTGCAAGGATTTCTCATTGCTGTGACTTCTCATGTTGCAAAGCATGGGCTCTAGGGTTCGTGGGCTTCAGTACTTGTGGCTCACAGGCTCTAAAGCACAAGATCGATAGTTGTGATGCATGGGCTTAGTTGCTCCATGGCATGTGGTATCTTCTCAGACCAGGGATCAAACCCGAGTCTCTTGCATTAGCAGGTGGATTCTTTACCACTGAGCCAACAGGGATGCCTGCAGTTTTACTATGAAGACTGTTTGGTGTAGATTTTTGTCTCGAATAATCAAGAAAGTTTTATTCTGTTTCTACTTTGCAAAGAGGGACACCGTGAAAGTGAATGAATTTAGAACTTTTTCAAAGCTTTTTCTACTCTCTCCTGATAAATTACATCAATAATTATTTCCTGATATTAAATCAACTTTGCATTTCTGGGATTAATTCAACTTAGTCATAATGCATTATCCATTTTCTAAGTTGCTGCATTCAGTTTGCTGATATTTTATTTAGGATTTTGATATCTATTTTATGAGTAAAATAGGCTTGTAATTTTTTTCTGTCTTGAATTGATCTTGTTAGGTTTCAATATGAAAGAGTTATTCTAATATCACAAAATAAATTTGGAATTTTAGTGCTTTTGTTGTATTGTCTGGAAGAGTTTGTGTAAAATTGGAAATGGTTAATATTAAAGAATTCACTGGTGACACTGGCCTGGAAGTTTAAATATTTAAAAAAATTTTGAGATAATTGTAGATTCACATACAGTTGTGAGAAATAATACAGAGAAATCTTATGTATCCTGTACCCAGTTTCCTCCAAAAGTAATATCTTGAAAAATCATAGTATAATCTCACAACCAGGATCTTGACATTGATACAATTAAGACAAAACATTTCCATCGCCACAACAATTTCCCATGTTGTCTTTCATAGCTACACCCAGTTTACTGTCACCCTCATACCCTTTCTTAATCCTTGACAACCACTAATGAGTTCTTCATTCTGCCATGTCAGGAATGTAATGTAAATGGAATCATGTACTCCGTATGCAGCCTTATGGAATAGACCTTTTTAGTCAGCATAATTCTCTGCAGGTTCATTCAGGGCTTTTTTGTGTGTTGGTGGTTTGCTCCCCTGTTTTGCTGAGTAGTGTTTCATGGTGTAGATGTGCCACAGTTGGTGTTATGATTCACCCAGTGAATGAAGAACATCTCAGTTCTTTCCAGTTTGTGGCTGTTATGAATAAAGCTGTAATGAACATTTGTAAGTCCCTTTTTTGTGTGTGAAGATAAATCTTCATTTCTATGGAATAAATGCCCAGGAATGTAATTATTGGGTCATATGGGAGCTGAGTGCTGATTTAAAAAAAAACCCTGCTCAGCTGTCTTCCACTTTATGTGCCCATCTGTAATGTATGAGTGATCCAGTTTTTCTGCATCCTCAGCAGCATTTGGCTTTGTCACTATTTTTTATTTTAGCAGAGTAGTATTTAAGCAATTCTGTTAGGTGTGTAGTGTTATTTCATTGTGGTTTCAGTCTACATGTCCCTAATGGCTAACGATGTTGAACATCTTCATTTTATTATATTTTATCTTAATTAGTTATGATAATCGACAAAGGTAATTAAGATAATTATCAGATAAGATAACAATTAATTGTTAATTAGTTTTAATTGACATAGTTGATGTACAGGCTTCCCAGGTGGTGTTAGCGGTAAAGAGCCTGCCTGCCAATGCAGGAGACTTAAGAGATGCAGGTTTGATCCCTGGGTCAGGAGGATCCCCTGGAGGAGGGCATGGCAACCCACTCCAGTATTCTTGCCTGGAGAATCCTGTGGACAGAGGAGCCTGGCAGGCTACAGTCCATGGGGTCACAAAGAGTCGGACACAACTGAAGCGACTTGGCATGGATGCAGCACATATAGTTGATTTACAATGTTGTGTTTGTTTCAGGTGTACAGTAAAGTGACTCAGTTATACATATATATATATATACACACACACATATATATTCTTTTTCAGATTCTTTTCCATTGTAGGTTATTACAAGATATTGACTGTAATTCCCTGTGCTATACAGTAGGCCCAGGTTATTTATCTATTTTATATATAGTAGTGTGTATCTGTTAATCCCAAACTCCTACTTTATCCATCCCTTCTTTTCCCCTTTGGTAACCATAGGTTTTTGTTTTTTTTTTTAACATCTTTTCATGTACTTATTTACTATCTATATATCATCTTGGTAAGATGAATTTTGGAGTTTTAAAATTCATGTCCTATGCCCATTTTCTAATTGGTTGCTATTTTACTGTTGATTTTGATTGTTCTTTATAAAAAGAACAAAGTTACTAGTTCTCTGTTGGATAGATGGTTTGCTAGTATTTTATCCTAGTCTGAAGTTTATCCTTTCATTTTTTTAACAGGATTTTTCACAGAACGCAAACATTTTAAATTTTGGTGAGCTCTAATTTATCAGATTTTTCTTTATGAGGCATGTCTTTGGTGTCAAGCCTAAGAGCTCTTTGCCTAACTGTAGGTCTTGAGTATTTTCTACTGTTTTTTCTTCTAAATCTTTTACATTGGAGTTCATGATTTATTTTGAGTTAATTGTTTGATAAGATGTGAGATATAGGCTGAGGTTCTTTATTGTTTTGCCCATGGATACCTAGCTGCTCCAGCACCATTTGTTGAAAAGGCTTTTTCCTCCACTGAGCTGCTTTTGCACATTTGTCAAAAGTCAGTGATGAGTGCATTCCCAATTATGTTGCCTTATTCCCGATTATATCAGTCAGAGTCCAATCAGGAGACCAAGTCTACACCCATTTGTACAGCAGAAGTTTATATAAAGAATTTCTTAGCTAGTATCAGGTGGTTAACTACTAAAAGAGATTTGAGGAGATTCTGTGGCATCCAAAAGTACCAAGTACCAAAAAGTTGCTGATACTGTCTTAGAAGACTGGGCAATGAAAGAACTAGGACTTAGGAGGGAGGACATATCTCATCCCTCCATGAAGATGGAGATGCAAACCAAGGAGAGCATGGTACTATAGGAACACACAGACTGCTGTGCTGAAGAAAATTGCTAGAGATAGTGAGCCACAGTTGGTTTGGCAGGTGGGGAGATAGTTGCCTGAGGTGTGGCTGGAATTGTAGCAGAGGAAGCTACTAGGCAGTGGGAGTGTGATCTGAGGCCCTCTGGCCAGACTCACAAAAGTGTGTTCCAAGTGAGGAGAACATGGCTGGTGGTGGCCCTGAAAGTTCAGCTGGCCTTATGTGTGAGAATTGCTGAAGTAAATACCAGTGAGTTTTCCACAATAGTCCTCTGGCTCCTCAGCTTAATGAAAAGGAAGGAGAAGTGGATTCCAAAAGGAAAGTCCCTTCTTTTCACTACTGTTTCAGAGTCTCCCAGAGCTCTCTATAGAAACGCAGAGCATTGAGCCAGGTGGGACAGAGGAAAGGTACACAGAGTTCATTCAGCTCCGGTAGCACAATGAAGAGGAAAGAAGGGTGGGTTTGGAGTTGAGAGATAATCAGTTGATAACTGGCACACCAGCCTTGAGGGAAGGTGTATTGGGGTTCTCCAGAAAAACAGGACCAATAGAATGTACATATGGATGTGGGCAGGTATCTGTCTGTCTGAAAGAACTGGTTCACATGGCTGTGGAGGCTTGGCAAGTCTAAAATCTGTAGGGTAGGTGGCAACTGGAGACCCAGGGATGAGTTTATGCTACAGTTTGGGTCCAAAGGCAGTCTGCTAGAAGAATTCTCTTTTCAGGGAGGTCATTTCCCTATTAAGACCTTCAACTGATTGGATGAGGTCCACCCACACTATGGATGAAACTAAACCTGTTAAGTTGCCAAGTCGTGTCAGACCCCTTGCACCCCATGGACTGTAGCCTGCCAGGCTCCTCTGTCTGTGGAATTCTCCAAGCAAGAACACTGGAGTAGGTTGCCATTTCCTTCTCCAGGGGATCTTCCCAACTCAGGGTTCGAACCCAGGTCTCCTGCATTGCAGGCAAATTCTTTACTGTCTGAGCCACCAGGGAAGTAATCTGTTTTACCTAAAGTTTACTGATTTAAATATTAATCTCATCAAAAACACCTTAACCGAAACATCTAGAATAACATTTGACCAAATATGTGGGTACTGTGACCTAACCAAGCTGACACACAAAATTAACCATCACAAGAAGCATTCAGTACTTCACCGTTAAAGGTGACATTAGCTGTAAGTTTATTAGCTGTAAGTTTCCTGTAGGTGCCTTTTTTCAAGTTGAGGAAGCTTCTTTCTGTTCCTGCTTTGCTAGGAGTTTTTTTTTTTTTTTAATTATGATTGGGTATGGATACTTATCAAATTAGTTTTCTGCTTCTCTTAACATTATCACATGATTTTCCTGTTTTTACTGTTATTGTAGTAAATTACATTAATTGATTTTCAAATGTTAAGCCAATCTTGCATTTTGGGATAAATTCTAGTTGGTCATGATGTATTATTTTATTTATGTATTATTGGATTGAAATTGTTAAAATGGGGCTAAGGAAATTTGTATCTATGTTCTTGAGAGAGATTAGGCTGTTTTTTTTTTTCTTTTGCCTCATTGGATGAGTTGGGAAGTATTCCCTCCTCTCCTATTTTTCTGGGAGAATTTTTGTAGAATTGGTACTATTTCTTTCTTAAATATTTGGCAGAATGAACCAGTGAAACCATCTGGCCTAAAGTTCAATTTGTGGAAAAGTTTCCATTTATGAATTAATTTTCTTCAATAGCTGTGGATCTATGCAGATTGTCTATTTCTTCTTGAGTGAGCTTTAGTCATTTGTCCTTTTGAAATTTGAATGACAGTTTGACTAGTGGAAGTATAAATATGAATTTCAAACTGTGGTGCTGGAGAAGATTCCTGAAAGTCCCTTGGATAGCAAGGAGATCAAACCAGTCAATCTTAAGGGAGATCAACCCTGAATATTCACTGGAAGGACTGATGCTGAAGCTGAAGCTCCAGTATTTTGGTCATCGGATTCGAACAGATGACTCACTGGAAAAGTTCCTGATGCTGGGAAAGATTGAGGGCAGAAGGAGAAGAGGGTGTCAGAGGTTGAGATGGCTGGACGGCATCACCAATGCAATGAACATGAACTTGGGTGAACTTTGGGAGATGGTGAGGGCCAGGGAGGCCTGGCGTGCTGCAGGCTGTGGGGTCGCAAAGAGTCAGACATGACTGCGTGACTGTACAACAAATTTGAATTTATATTGATATTTCCAATCCATATTTAAATTGTAGGACTTTAATGAACTTCTGGAATTGATGCTCATGTCTCTTGTGTGATAACACAAATTTTCTGTAGTCTTTAATATTCCTCTTTGATACTGTTTTCAGCTCTGCAGGGGCAAGTAAAATTCTGAACTTCCTGCCCCTATTGTGGTTGGATTTGTGCATATGAAGTAGTTCTGGCCAATGAATTGTGAGGAGAAATAGAATTTTTTCACTTCCAGGCTAGAGCTCTTAATTCCCAGTTCTTGGCTTCATTTCTCTTTAGTCTAGCCTCAGCAGTTATGGAAATGAATTGAGATGGAGTGTTTTTAAAAATTACTTACTTGTTATTTATTTTTAGCCATGCTGGATCTTCACTGCTGCGCGGTCTTTTCTCTCGTTGTGGAGAATAGGGGTTACTTTCTAGTTGCGGTGTGCCGGCTTCTCATTGTGGTGGCTTCTCTTGTTGCGGAGCGCGGGCTCTAGAGCACTCAGGCTTCAGTAGTTGTGGCATGTGGGCTCAGTAGTTGCGCTTCTCAGGCTCTAGAGTACAGGCTTAGTAGTTGTGGCACAGAGGGTTAGTTGCTCCTGGCATGTAGAATCCTCCCGGACTAGGGATCAAACCCATGTGTCCTGCATTGGCAGATGGATTCTTTACCACTGAGCCACCAGGGAAGCTCTGAGATGGAGTTTTTATCAGATTGGGTCATTGAGAAACTGTAGTGCACAGAGCATCCTAACAGCCCCCACTGGCTGTAGGGAATGGGCAAGAAATAAATCTTTATTGTTTCAGGCCATCGAGGGTCCAAAGTTGATTATTGCAGCAAAATCTCCTATCTGGATTGATACCATTTTTAATTTGCTTTATCTTGCTAAATGCATAAGATAGCTTAAAAATACAAATATTAAAAATAATGTATCATTATAATATATACTATATATTATAATAATAAATATTATTAGCAGTGACTATTGAGTGAAGTTGAATATTTTTTTGCAGTTCTTTTAGCTCTTAATATGCCTACTAAGGATGAGCAAACTACTCATCCTTAAACTACCCATAGCAACCTACTATGTCCCAAAGTCCCTTGAATTTATTTATTTTTTCTGTGATTGTGTTACCTATTTTATATTTTGCTGAGACATCTTTAAATCGAGGCTTAAGATTTTTTGAATGTGCGTGATATGAGTTTGGTCTGCAGATGTGATTATGACCCTGTAGGACCTTTCTCCGGTTCTTCTCAGCCCTAAAGCAACTTTCCTTGAGGTTCCCTGGGGCTGGGGTGGGGATGCTCAATTTCTAGTTCACCCTTAGCCTGAGAGTATAGCTCTTTGGGGCCCGAGCTTTCTATAGGAGAATGTGTCCTAGCAGACTCCTGCCTCAAGTGGGTCCTTCCCGTTACCCTATGAGGCTGTTGAAATGAAAGCCCATTTACCTGGATGGACAAGTGCTCTCAAGAAGATAGCCTGTCTGCCCTGCTTCTGTCCCTGGGTTCACTCTTATTTTTTCATGTTCTTCTCACCTACTTGGTGTTTAGGAAGACGTTCTCCTGTGAGAATTGTTTATCTAGCATTGTTAATGGTAGAATCGTCTGAGTGATTGAATCTACCATATGCCCAGGGAGGAAAGCCTGACAATTGGTTCCGAGGTAGGAATTGATGAGACATTTATGTGGTGATGGTTGAGCCATAGGAATGATTGCACTGCCTTTCCATCAGCCCTCATCCGCTTTGTTTTTCTGCCTTCAAGTTGCATGCATAAGGATAAGGCAGCTCTCTTGTCATTGCTTCTCCCTGGGGGATGAGTGCTTCTGTTCACGGTGCCCCCACTCACCAAAGACAAGAGTCCTTCACGTCCTCGCCTGACCCAAAGGGAGCAAGAGTGCTCTCCACTGTGCACCTGTGCGACTCACTAGTGGATGTTGATGTTAGATTTCTCTTAATACGAAAGTGGTGTGCATAGCTCCTTGTAGAAATTTTAGAAAATGGAAATAAATGTATAGAAGAAAATTAGCTCTGCATATTATCCCAGAATTCAGTGATAAACATTTGGGTCCATTTCCTCTCTAGTATGCTTTTATCAAGGTGATACTATACAGCATGAGGTTTTTTTTTTTTATATATTCTGAAACAACAGTAGTGTGGTTAACTAGCAGTACATCAGCTAGTGCTGATTCAGACTGTTCTTGGGTTTTCAGAAAGCCTGACCAGTGTGTGCAAAGGGCTGTGGCTCCTTTTCGGGTTTCCTTGGGGTATCATGAGTTATACTCTCTTTCTTATCCCCCAGGGATGTTGAAAATCTCCCCATCATTGGACGGTCTGGGGGTGCATTCTGCCCTTTGTGCACTGAGGGGGCACTGTTGGTTGTCACTTGCCATCCTTCTTCCTGGGCTGCTCAGGACACTGTCCAGCAGTTCTTCTGGCCACTGCTGACCAATAGCTCCTCTCTGGTAACTGGATTCATGGTGGCAGAAAATTCTGGCTTGAAGGGATGAACTCTGATGGCCAGTGGCCTTGGAGAAATGGGAGCTAAGGAAACCAACTAGTTTTCTGTGAACGTATAAAAATGGTACCTTTGTACACATAAAGATAATACCCATCTAGACTTGAGAATAATATAATGTACTATTTATTTCATCAAATTTAGTTTTTAAAACTTTGATACTAATTTTTAAAATGGAAGTATATTTGATTTACAATGTTTCAGGTGTATAGCAGAGTGATCCAGTTATACATATATACACACACTTTTATTATTGGGGTATAATTGCTTTACAATGTTGTGTTAGTTTCTGCCTTACAACAAAGTGCATCAGCTCTATGTATACATATATCCCCTCCTTCTTGAGCCTCCCTCCCACCTCCCAATATACACATTTACTTTGTATATATGTTATTCTTTTTCAGATTCTTTTCCATTATAGGTTATTACAAGATATTGAATATAGTTCCCTGTGCTATATACTAGGTCATTTGTTGTTTAGTTGCTCAGTCATGTCCAACTCTTTGCGATCCCGTGGACTGCAGCACGCCAGGCTTCCCTATGCATCAACAATGCCTGGATAAAACTCATGTCCATTGAGTCAGTGATGCCATCCAACCATCTCATCCTCTGTGGTCCCCTTCTTCTCCTGCCTTCAATCTTTCCCAGCATCAGGGTCTTTTCTAATGAGTCAGCCCTTTGCATCAGGTGGCCAAAGTATTGGAGCTTCAGCCTGAGCATCAGTCTTTCCAGTGAATATTCAGGACTGATTTCCTTTAGGATTGACTGGTTTGATCTCCTTGCAGACCAAGGGACTCTCAAGAGTCTTCTCCAACATTACAGTTCAAAAGCATCAATTCTTTGATGCTCAGCTTTCTGTATGGTCCAACTCTCACATCCATACATGACCACTGGAAAAACCATAGCGTTGACTGTACAGACCTTTTTCGGTAAAGTAATGTCTCTGCTTTTTAATATGCTGTCTAGGTTGGCCATAGCTTTTCTTCCAAGGAGCAAGCATCTTTTAAATTCATGGCTGCAGTCACCATCTGCAGTGATTCTGGAGCCCAAGAAAATAAAGTCTGTCACTGTTTCCATTTCTCCCCCATTTATTTGCTATGAAGTAATGTGACTGGATGCCATGATCTTAGTTTTTTGAATATTGAGTTTTAAGCCAACTTTTTCACTCTCCTCTTTCACCTTCATCAAGAGGTTCTTTAGCTCCTATGGACTGTAGCCCACCAGGCTCCTCTGTCCATGGGAATTCTATATTTGTGAGTCTATTTCTCTTTTGTAAATATGTTTGTTTGTATCATTATTTTATATTCCACATATAAACAATATCATATATTTGTTTTTGTCTTCCTTATTATGATAATCTCTAGGGCCACCCATGTTGCTATAGATGGCATTATTATTTCATTCTTTTTTATGACTGAGAAGTGTTCCATTATATATAGGTACCATATCTTCTTTTTTTAGTTTTTAAATTTATTTTTTAATTGAAGGATAATTGCTTTACAGAATTTTGTTTTCTGTCAAACATCAACATGATTCAGTCATAGGTATACATATGACCCCTCCCTCTTGAGCATCCCTCCCATCTCCCTCCCCATTCCACCCCTCTAGGTTGATGCAGAACCTCTGTTTGAGTTCCCTGAGTCATACAGCAAATTCCCACTGGGTATCTATTTTATATAAGGTGATATAAGTTTCCATGTTACTCTCTCTGTACATCTCACACTCTCCACCCCCCCACCACTGTGTCCATAAGTCTGTTTTCTATGTCTGTTTCTCCATTGCTGCCCTACAAATAAATTAATCAGTACCATCTTTCTAGATTCCATATATATGCATTAGTATATGATATTTATCTTTCTGACTTACTTTACTCTGTATAATAGGCTCTAGGTTCATCCACTTCATTAGAACTAACTTAAATGCCTTTCTTTTTATGGCTAAGTCATATTCCATAGTATATATGTACCACAGCTTCTTTATCCATTCATCTGTTGATGGACATCTAGGTTGCTACCATGTTCTAGCTATTGTAAATAGTGCTACAATTACCACTGGAGTACATGTGTCTTTTTCAATTTTGGTGTTCTCAGAGTATATGACTAGGAGTGGGATTGCTGGGTCATATGGTGGTTTTCTTCCTGGTTTTTTAAGGAATCTCTATACCATCTTTCATAGTGGTGGTATCAATTTACATTCTCACCAATGGTGCAAGAGGGTTCCCTTTTCTCCACACTCTCTCCAGCATTTATTGTTTGTAGACTTTTTGATGTTGGCCATTCTTGTGTGAGGTGGTATCTCATTGTAGTTTTGGTTTGCATTTCTCTAATAATGAGCAACGTTGAGCAATCTTTTCATGTGTTTGTTAGCCACCTGTATGTCTTCTTTATCCATTCATCTGCTGACGGACATTCAGGTTGCTTCCATGTCTTGTCTACTGTAAATAGTGCTGCTGTGAACATTGGGGTTAATATTAATTTTAGATTCAGGCATAGCCAGCCCTGGCTATTGAAGAATTGTGGCTCTGGGATCACCTTCTAGCCACCATCCAATTTCTTTGAGGGCCCACTGACCCCTTGCATATTGGGGTATTTAGACCCTAGGCCTGTTAGTCTTCTCTTTTCACCCCATGCCTGCCACTAGGGCTTGCATACCCTCTACTTCTCAGTTCTCTTTCTCCTGTATTTCCCTGCCTCCTGGCACCCATTTCTCATCTTTGTCTGAATATGTCCCCACTGCACGCGGTGCAGTCCAAGCTTGTTTGGACACCCCTTGCCTACCTGGTTTCTGCCCCTATAACCTCTCATAGAAGCTTCTCTCTGGTCCTCAGAGTCCCAGGGTTTTGTGGAAGGGATCTGTGCAGGACCATTTGTCAGGTTCTGCCCACCTCCTCTAGGGGCATCTGCTTTCTCTGTCTTTCCTCTGACAACCCTTCCTTACTCCCTGAAGACAGCCTTCTCTTGAGCAGAGTGCTCCCAGGCTCCAGGTAGTTGGATGTGTGAGCTGTGAGGCATCTGAGTCCTGGATGCAGACTAGTAGAAGACTCACTGCTCTTGGCAGCCTCTCTCTTTCTTCCACTTAACCTGGACACTCTGTGGTCCCAGTGCCCAGCTGGGAAGAAGATGCTTCCCAGAGCCCAGTGGATGTTCTCTGTTGCCACAACAACATGGCACTCCACCATACAGCCGCTGGCCTTTCTGTGTGCTGTGACCTCCCCTCACAGAGCTGTTGTGCCTGCGGTCGGTGCCATTGTTCTCCACTCCTCTCTTGTGTCAGCCCTTTGCTGTTCCTGTTCACAGGCAGGCTCTCACCCCGACTGTTCTTCACTCAGGACTTGCTGTTGACTTCCATATCTGGAGAAGGGATAGGCTACCCACTCCAGTATTCTTGGGCTTCCCTTGTGGCTCAGCTGGCAAAGAATCTGCCTACAATGCGGGAGACCTGAGTTTGATCCCTGGGTTGGGAAGATCCCCTGGAGAAAGGAAAGGCTTCCCACTCTAGTATTCTGGCATGGAGAATTCCATGGACTATATATAGTCCATGGGGTTGCAAAGAGTTGGACATGATTGAGTGACTTTCACTTTCTCCAAAAGAGCTCTTCCTCACCAAGCCCCCTGCAGGTCCCTCAGTGATCTGTGGGCCAGTTGTTCCTCTTGGGTCCATTTAACTCTTTATAGACTGTGGGCTACACGTGGGCAGGACCTCGGTACAGAGATGGTTCTTGGAAGATGTTGGTTGAACAAGAGAGCGAGTACATTGTGAAGGCTGTGGAGGTGTTCTGGCTGTGAGTAGAGCTGGCAAGCCTGCCCTCCTCCTCCAACTCCCAGACCTGGGAATGTGGAGCCTGGGACCAAGTCCTTTGCCTCTCTCTGAGTGGCCTCCTTTCAGCCTGGTTAGGAGGGAATGTGTAGGATAGGATAGGATAGCAGCTGGGTAGGATAGCAGCTTCTCTCAGTTGTTTGGGGTGGGTCTGATGGTGGGCTGCAGCTTTGCTGTCCCACCACACCCCTAGTCTCAATACTTGGCATCCTGGGGATTGTGAGCCTGAAGGAGAAATCCAGAGTGTATGCGGTGATAAGCCCAGCCTCTGTGGGCAGTGAGCAAGCCGACTGCTGCTGTCTGCTTTCGACCAAGAGTTTTTGGGTCCTAATGAGATGCACTTCCTCTTGCTTAGGGGGACTGGCCAGACCCCAAATCTTCAGGAAGAGTCTGGGCAGTCGTCTCTTTGAGACAGAAGTTCATGCAGAGCAGAGCCCCTAGCGTGTGTGGCCTGTGCCCCTTGGGGTCTGCAAAGAAGTGAATCTGGAGAAGCTGGGGTTCCATCTTTTTGTCAAGGTGGGTATTGAAAGGAGCAGGTTTACTGGTTAAGAGCATGTGTTTGGCCCTCGAAGACTTGAATTTGAATCCTGGCTCTGTTGTTCCGAGCCTCATTTTTTCTTTTTTTTATAAAATAGAGATGATAATAGTACCTCCTGCCTTGTCGGGTGTGGTAAGGTTTAAAGACAGATGTTTATTAAGTGCTTACCACAGGGCTGGGTACAAAGCAGTTTACTCCCTCAGGAGAGTGGGGAGCAACATCCTGCTTGTGTGATTATGATAGTTAATTTTGTGTCAACTTAGCTAGGCCGTGGTTCCCAGATACTTGGTGAAACACTATTCTAGATGTTTCTGTGTATTTTTTTTTTTTTTAGTGAGATTAACTTTGTAAATATTTATTTGGCTGCTTGCCGGGTCTTATTTGCGGCACGCGGGATCTTTAGTTGTGGCACGTGAACTCCTAGTTGTGACATGTGGGATCTAGTTCCCTGACCAGGGGTTGAACCCCTCAGACCCCCTGCATTGGAAACGTGGAGTCTGAGGCACTGGATCACCAGGGAAGTCCCTAGATTAACTGTTAAATCAGTAAAGTTTGAGTAAAGCAGATTAACCTCTGCAGTGTGGGTGGGCCTCATCCAATCAGTTGAAAGTCTTAAGAGCAAAAGACTGAGCTCCCTTGAAGAAGAGGGAATTCAGCCAATAAACCACCTTTGAACTTGAACTGCAACTCTTCTTTGGGTCTCTAGCAGCTGACTTACCTTAGAGACACACACATACACTCTCTCTCTCGGAACTTGCGCTACTGGTCATGGTGCAGTAGATTTGAAGCTCACCAAGGCAGGGACTGTGTCTCCTTTGTGTGACCCTTGGCCCCCTCCCTAGCACCATGTGGCTCATGGCAGGTGGTCCACATGGGTAGCTTGGTGATTACTGAGCACTTCATACATTCTGTATCCCAGTTGAAAGTCTACTGCAGTGAGAAACAAGAGTGACTGGAGTCAAGAATGGATTAGTCTGGGGGCTGGGGTGGATTTTAAGGGCATTGCAGGGCAGGTGATGAGAACTTTTGGACCAGATGTCAGTTGTGCATTTTGGGAGCTGAAACTTCGACATGGGGAAGAAATACTTCTGGGATCAGGTGCTTGCCTTTGTCCAGCCTCTTTTTGGACTGGGTCAGAGCAGGGGCCAATTTGCCTTGACCATCATGGACCTATACAGGCCTGGGTTGCTTTAATCAATCCTCACTTTAACAAGTGCACATAGACTGGCACCAAAAAAAGGTAACTTTTTTCAAGTTTTATTGTAAAATCCTCAGAAAAAGAGCATTTACAATGACAATACTTTATGATAATCTGTGAAACATCTTTATATCAAGTGGTACTGCAAATACATGGCGTGTTCAATACTGTGCAATACGTTAACGTAAACACAAACTTATTTCCAATGCCACATACAGTTACTGTGTTGGTACAAATTTCTACTAAAGT
Source organism: Okapia johnstoni (assembly GCA_024291935.2). Classification (NCBI taxonomy): domain Eukaryota; kingdom Metazoa; phylum Chordata; class Mammalia; order Artiodactyla; family Giraffidae; genus Okapia; species Okapia johnstoni. Next base: position 37,562,381 of record CM044316.1, read on the forward strand.
TGATGTATTAAAAATAATTTATATATATTTTATAAATAAGGAAAAATTCACATGTATAGTAATTACAGGAGACCTTTGAGAAATACCAGTGATTACAGAAAATATATTTTGGAGTCTACACAACTGCTCAAAATAATGTAATCTGCCTTGACATGAGAGATCTGGAAGTTTTCTGAGGTGGGGCAAGAGGAGAATCTTAACGGGACAAATGGAGCGTGTGTGTGTGACTTCATGTTGCGAGGGTCTTTCACTGCACTATAGCATGAACACAGCATGTGTGACACTGCAGCAAAATTCCATGCCTAGTCTGCTTTTAGATCATCTCACAGGCCTTCAGGAAGTACAAGCAGAGGGGGAGAGGAGTGGTGTACGAAGGGTCCAGAAACGAGAAGGGGCCTGGCCAGTGGCAGGCAGTCAGGGTGTGGGCTGGGGGCACCACAGAAGGCTGTGCTGTGGGTCTGGGGTTGTGGTGGGGGGGCTTGCAGACTGCCATCCCTCACCTCTGTGAAGCAGCTGAAGGAGCCAGGGACCAACAACTATTAAAGCTACGGCAGATGTCATACTGGGCAGCAGATGAAGGTTTAGAGTTAGGAAATGTTCTCATTTGAGAGCTCTTGGGCCCCATCTCCAGCCAGTTTTTCATGGTTGCCATTTCTCAGAAATACTCTTGAAGGTGCCCCCAGGGGGCAGCACTGTCTGGTCCTGCCTTGGTGACAGGTGGAGAGCCACGTGTCCCCAGGTGGGAGTAGAGGTGAGTCAACAGTTATTGCTTCATGGCATGTAGGCTGAGCCCTCTACAGCCCTTTAGGGCATGGCCTGCTCCCTGAGGCCACAGGGGTGAGCTTAGGAAGAGGGGTGTGTGAAGTGTGGTTTTGTGAAAAAACCAAGCACATGCTCAACACTCTCGTGCTGGCTAAAGAAGCCTTGCTGTGAATTTTGAAGGTCAGTCCCTGCTCTTCCCCTATCTTCCATAATTTCACACACTGTGTTTGGTTAAATTCCCAGTACTGCTCACAGGAGACCATTATTACTAGGCTCCCAGTGTCTGCTGGGTGGCTGGTGCCTAAATCCTGAAGGTCCAGATAAGACGCTCAAATCCTCAAGTGGCTCAGCAGGTAACCTGGTGTAGACTAAAGGAAGTGGGTTGCACTCCACCAGGTATTTGGGGTCTTGTAGTCGCACCTTGAGGATAAATACTATGTATTTTTCCCTTGATTCTTTCAAGCCCCTCTGTTCTATATGATCTCTATGATTTTGGAGAGAAATCAAGGCAGCTAATGACTTTCTTGAACAAAACTGCTTTGCCTGTGTGCCAATCTGGGAGCAAATAGTATAGGATCTGGCCCGATGAATGACTTTTCACTTGTATCCCAAAGCAAGGAAGCAGCATGCAAAGGCCCCTGGGGGAGCTGGTGTGGTGATTAGGTGAGTTGCCCCTTGAATTGTAGGAGTGGTTCATGAGCAGGAGGGCTCCAGGCATAGGAAGGAAGTGGGAAAGGCAGAGCACAAAGTGAGTATGGAGGGATGTAGCTCCGCCCTTCAGGGCTTGGCTGAGATGGCATAGTCTCTATTCCTGTCCTACAGTTTCTGTCTGATCATAACAGACTTCTCTGACAGTTCTGAGTTCTCTCTAGTCTGTCATCAAACTCCAAAGGGCTGTGAGCCTAGGGCTTGGGGGTGTGATTTGAGCAGCAAGGAGCTGTGTCCCCATGGGTTCTGATTGCACTTGGAGTGGGATCTGGGGTCCTGGGTGGGGAGAGATGGCAAAGGACTTCATGTCAGCATCATTGTCATCCTACTTCGCCCGTCTGGTGTCTTGGTTTGGAATGCACATTCTGGGGGGTGCTGGGTGCGAGGAAGAGGAGGATGTGAGGTAGATTGGTGGATGTGTAGGAGAGAGTTGGGAGCAGTTTCAGTGCTCCTGGAGGCTGGCTTTTGAAGAGGAGGACAGGGGAGCGAGCAGTGGAATGTGATAACGAAGAGGGTGCGGCATCCATGGTTATTTGAATGAAACACACTGTGGAAATGAATCGGATTACTTTTTAAGCCCCTTGTAGAAAAATATATCCATCGTGAATCTGTTTCGCAACTCAGCTCTGAAATCTCCATTAGTTCACAGGTTATTTGATCAACAGAAAAGAAGTGGGGCCACACGAAGCCAGAAGCCAGCTCCAGGCGGCTTTCCTCTGTGAAGACTCAGCTGTTACAATTCCCTAGGGCGGCAGGTGGTTCTTGGCTTTATCTGGGCTTGAGAGCTGTCCTCCAGGACACTAACCTGGAGCTGGGAGGCTGAGATGAGGGTGAGAATCGCAGGGACTGAGCTTCTGTCTCCTGTGCTGCCGTCTCTAGGTCATAGAATCTGAAGCTTGGGATGAGTGTGGCCCCTGCCTAGACTTTACAGGGCTCTTCCAGCTACCTCTGCAGGCTCGGGGAAAACAGCAGGATCTTGGAATGACTTGAATGAATACTTAAGAAGGGAGCCTGGGCCAGCCCCAGGCAGGACTTGCTGGTTCAGTGTTGTGGGGCTGGGATGATGGCATTGGCCTCACTGTGTGTGATTTACACCCAACATTCCTTGTGCAGAAGTCTATGTAGGCTTCTAGGAGCAGACAAATCCCTCTTCCAACTATCAGTCCGTGAATGGCTGGGTGGGCTTTTGGACTCAGTACCTCCACGTAGGGTCCTGTTCACTTGGGCAGAAGGAGAATGAGGGTGTTATTTCAAATCCTTAATGTCACTGTAGGTTTATTTGTGTGTGTGTTAGTCTGAAAAAAATATCTATGTTGAATTTTTCTGCAATGAATTTTATTTCAAAATCCATTAATTTTGAAATAGTTCATTACGTGAGTGACTTTTGGGGTGACTCTTTTGGTAAAACAAATATTTCTTTAAGTATTGGTAGATAGCTGATGATTCATGTTCGTAAGAAGGATCTTGGCTGTTGTGATGACTTCATATTCCAGTGGCTTTCAGACTGTGTTCCATGAAATTCAGCTAGGGCTGAAGTGTGGGAGGAAGAGGCAGGTGGAATCCTGGCCAGCCTTTCAGTTGGCTGCACTACTGAAAAAACATGGACTTTCCTGCTTTTGTGAATTTTCAGATTTCACAATTTTCAGGGCTGTGATTCCCTTCTCCTGTTTAATTGTATCTGAAATGCTGGCAGCAAGACCTAAACTGGCTATCTCTGGCTTTGTAACTACATAGTGATGACAGTGAGAGGCTGATAAGCTTTCCACACTTGAAAGTGGAAGGAATAGTAGAAAAGGAACAGGTGCTGCTGAAGTCACTCCCAGTGAAAAAGGCCAGTTGCGGCGGGACTGGTCTCTTACTCAGGAATCGTGTAACACAGAGGGGCTGGTGTTCTGGCCTGGCAGTTGGTGGGTTCTCCTTCATGTAGACTCAGAGACTTTCTTTTTCTTCCAGGGGCTGCCACAATTCAGAAGGTCTTCCCAAAGGAAGAAACTTGGAAAGTTGGAAAACTTCAGTGACAGACGTGCAAGTACATGTGTCAAGAGATTGAAGCCGGAATAATAACAACAACAACAAAAAGGTGAGATGTGTTTTCCATCCATCCAAGTTATTGTAAAACTAAATAATTAGGTTTTGAGGTCAGTTTCCTCAAATATCTACATATTTTATCTTAAAAAATCTGTGAATGTATACGTCTAGGCACACTCCCGGGAGTTTTTGGGGACAAGAGTATGGTGGACTAAGATGCATGAGACATATCAGAGGACTGCTGATACCAGGAGCTCTGTGAGGGGGCAGGTGGATTGGGCAGTTAGGTGGGACTGAGATGCTATATTTCCAGTGAGACAGGGTCTATGTCTCTCTTTGTCTGAAAGAGGCCATTTCTCAGCAGCCCAGGAAAATCATGGCCACATTGGCAGGAGAATGCATCTAAACTGATGTGCCTGTGATGGGACCACACCCCTTCCGACTTCAGGTGGCTTGAAAAATGACCATTCAAACCTGCCGATGTGCACGAGAAGAAGAAAGGCTCCCAGGGAGCCTCTTCCTTGCTGAGATTCTCTGGTATGGGGTCGTCAGAGGGCTCTTGGGTTGTACTTCTTTCATTGCCCTGGCGGGCCCACCACAGCCTGAGACATTCGGGAGTACTGTGGCAGCGGCCTCCTGCATCCTTGTCTGTTCCTGGGGAGACGGGGGCCCGTGTGTAAGGAACACTGAAATGTGCTGTCTGTGCCATGTGGAGGCAGGGTGTTGGGTACGAGCTGAGTGCGAGGGCCATAGGCAGAAAAGAGTGGGGTTTTAAAGGGAGAGCCTAAGGAACCCGCCTGGACCCCACCTGAATCCTAGGGAGGGCGGGCGCGGTTTCTGCATTGAGCCTGGAGGCCACTGTTCTGCAGGCACGTTTCCAGGCAAGCTTGGTCAGCCCTGAATCTGGGGTACTGGACAGGCTAACACATGTCCCCCTTGAGTGGTGATAAGCAGGCACACAGGGTTTGTCTTGGTCTCTTGGGGTCCCAACCCAGAACGGAGCCTTTACCAATGTGGTGGTCTGATCTGCACTTGGGAGTGTCCGTGATGCAGAGGACACCAGTCCCCTTGATGGCCACTGTCTTCTTTCTCGCTGTCGGGTGTGGGCTGTTGGGTCTTAGAGATGTGGCCTAAGGCAGGGAAGAATACAGTTGGACCTGGGAGAGCATCTTTCTGCTTACTAGCATTTGAGATTATAAAAAATTAGTTTTTAATCAAAATTTCCAAAATAAAGTGAGTGATTTCCCCATCCCCAAGATGCAGTAAGTCTTGTTGGCTCTCCCTCAGGCTTACAACAAGTCAAATGGAAAGAAAAGCGAGAAGCAGCTGCAAAGGAGAAAATGAGGTCCAGAGTGAGAGTGGATGAGGCTCTCAGGCCAGGAGGGAGGGCCCTGCTCCTGGGAGCCTCCGGCTTCAGGCCACTCCAGCAGGGTGAAGTCTGGACGGACCCGGTGTTAAAGAATGAGGATGCAAAGGCAACTGACAGAAGCGTCCGCCTGGAAAGCTGGAGCTCCTGGTTCCAGGGCGGCCCAGGTAACGTGGGGCGTAGCTGGGCGCACGAATGATTCCTTTACACGGCAGTGGGTTCTCATCGCAGCTCAAGGCAGAAATCCTACATCCTAAAACCCACCCGATCTCGTTAGCAGCGCATACCTTATACTAGGAAACTTGCAAGGAGACCAGTGTTGAACCACAAAGCGAATACGGGTTTTTTGCTTTTGTCTGTAAAAATATACAGGGTGCCTGCTCGAGACTGCTTCATACCTCGCCCACCCACACCACCGTGGTCCCCCCCTTCACGCCTGCCACCTCGCACCGTAGTGCGTTCTGTCTCCCGTTGATGAGGAACAGCGACTCCCGGGCGGGTGTGAGGAGGTACTGCCCGAACAGCCCACTGTCCCTCACGATCCTGCAGGGCCCTGCCCAGGCCCGGGCTGGCCCTGCGGGCACGGGCTCCTTCAGGCCCTTCAGCAAGCCCGTCTTGCCCGTGGACAGCTCTAGGAACAGCAGGTCTGGCTCTGTCTCGAGTGTGGCGTAGACATGGTACTGGTCTCCCTGGGTGAAGGAGTGCTGGAAGGCCACATCTGAGACACCCGGGCTCACTTTCAGGTCGTAGAGGGTCTGGATCTCCCCCCGTAGTGAGATCTCCTGCACGTGCAGCCGGGGGCTGCTCGGGGAGGCGCTGACTACAAAGCGCCCATCCGGGGACGTGTGCGGGGTGCCAGTGACCTGGCCGTTGGGTCCGACCACCAAGTCTGTGACGCTGTCGATCAGCAGCTGCGGGGGTGCCTCAGAAGAGCTGTCCTGCCGGCACTGGACGAAGAAGTAGCCGCCCAGGTGGGTGTGGGCCATGGCCTGCGGCAGGCAGCTGTGGCTCTGCAGCTTGATAGTCTTGAGGGGCATCAGCGTTTCCAGGTCGACTTTGTGCAAGGCAGGGTCAGACTTGTTGAAGATGAAGCCGAACCTGGGAGGGGATGAAGACTGAGGTCAGACGGCGGGAGGGTTAAGGGATCTGTCATTTGTCTTAAACGCTGGCATCCTTTCTCTTGTCCTCTATCCTTTGCTGATCTAACAGCCTGTTAATAAGATCTCCTATTTTGCAGGAGACTGTTTCATAAGTGATCCATCTATGATCTCAAACCAAGTGCAGTTGAGTTACAGAATGTTCCTGGATTTATTCTCTTATAACATGCATGCATCTTAGAAATGGTGAAGGAGTGGAATTATGCCTTCAGCAGCTCCTCCCTCCGGGGTGTCTTTGATTCGGCTTCCCAGAGACCTTGTGCCAGCTGAGAAGTGGTGGGCCTGTGGCTGGAGGGAAAGGACAAGAGATGTCTGCCTTGACTCTGCCTGCTAGGAGGACAGGACAGGTGAATCTATTTCTGAGTGGTTTTGCGGACTAACGGGTGAGTCAGAACCTGGGGATGCAGATACAAGAGAACAAGGACAGATGTCTTATCCACGCTCCCTGACCCTTGGAGAGGAACGTGAGGGCAGCCTCTCCCTTGGCTACACTGATGATGCTGGTCAGAGGAACCCTGGGCTGGGGCTGAGGACAGCTTTTACCTTTACAGCCAGATGGCCTGGTGCTCCTGTGGTGCCTGCTAGCTGCAGAGCCTGGGGCAAGCTGCTGAACCCCTCTGAGCCTCTGCAAATTGAAAGAGGGTAGTTTCTGCCAATGACTGTTGGGAGGATTAAATCTTAGAGTGGGTGCTTTACTGTAAGAGGTCAGTAGGTGGTGGTTGCCATATCTGGACTTGGTGAAATTCCTCTTTGGAGGCTGGCTGTGAGCTGCAAAAGGGTCTGACTCCAGGCAGGACTCACTCTGAGCACGAGAGTCTGCCTAAACCCCTTGCTTGCAGAGGCCTTTGGGTGTTGTGCACACCTACTGGAGTAGAGAAAAATGTCTTCCACAATTTTCTCTTGAATAGCAAGCTATGCCTCAGAGACAGGAAAATGCCCATGTGACGGCACCTTTAAAGCATCCTTAAAGAGCTAGAGCATGGGAAGAGCAGGAAAGAAAACCCCAGGCCTGTAGGAAGCTGTCATGTAAAAGTCACACACAGGCTCTGCAGCTCCTGAGTTTGCATGACTCCTGTCTGAATTCAGCTTCTTTAAGGTGGTTTACCATTTACAACCATCTTAGCGGCTCTTCCCCGGGTATTCTCTGGGGTGAGGTGGGGAGGTCAGAAAGTGGTTATTTTCTCCCTTGGGCAAAGATATAAATGGGTGAGCCTTATTTTTACAAGTCTAGCTTCAGCTTGCAAAAATGAGTCATTTCTTCCTGGAAAAAGGTGCTTGATGTCAGAGTAAAGGATGGCATAAACACTGCCACAAGACATTTGGGTCTTGATGACTTTATAAAAGGGCACGCTCAGCCTTCTGGCAGTGGTGCCTTGAGGAAGTGTCAAGGTTCTCTGAAAGGAAGAGGGAAGGGCAGTGGCCAGGCTGGGATGAGGCTTGCAGTTGAGGCCACGGCTGTTATTACTAAGCTGTTCTTTTGGATGGTGGCAAAGCAGGCACCCAGGAGGCCTTGTTTCCCTGTGGGCCCCCTACATAGCTGTTCTGGGGCCTCCGAGAGGAGCCACAGGTTGTGGTTATTAGAGAATGGGGCCAAAGGGGGCCGAAAGGAGACCTGGCTTTTTAAAAAAAATTTTTAAATGTATTTTTAATTGGAGGATAATTGTTTTACAATGTTGTGTTAGTTTCTGATGTACAATAACATGAATCAGCTATTAATATACATATGTGTGTATATATATATATATCCCCTCCCTCTTGATCCTCCCTAGCCCTTCCCCACCCACCTCTAGGTAATGTCATCACAGAGCACCAGGCTGAGCTCCTTGTGTAACACAACTTCCCACTATCTATCTTAGATATCTAAGCTATCTATTTTACATGTGGTAATGTTTATATTTCAATGCCACTCTCTCAATTCATCCCCCACCTCCTTCCCCTTCTGTGGGAGACCCACATTTAGTCTGACTCTGCCAGTTCCTGACTGTGTGACTTTGGTCAGTGTCTTCAGTTCTCTGAGCCTAAGTATCCTCATCCATAAAACAGGTTGGAGGACTACCTCTACGAGGTGTTGTGTGTTTTTTTTTTTAAACATATAGCAAGCAGAGGGTACACAATTAACCACAGTTGTTTCGTTCTTTACTGTCCTCACCCAAGGATAAGACTTCCTGACCTCACTGGGCCCCTGAGGGCATTAGGAGCTGGGTGCCTTTCTTAACAATTAAGACAGGGATGGGGCTGTTTCTCTGTTCCTTCCTGATGTGGTCCAAAGAAGGAATTGGGGAGAAAGAGAAAGGAGCAGGGCCTCTCTGGTGCAAAGCTGCCCCATAGAGGGCTGAGCTTGGGTCATGGAATAGCTTAGGGCTTGTAGGCCAGTCTCACCTGATATGGTTGATGATGAGGTTTGTTGGGGGAATGAAGAAGTCGTCCACTCCGGCAAAGGGTGTGCGGATGAGGCGCTGGCCCTGGCCAGTGCTGGCCTCTGTGATCACCTATAACATAGAATGGAAGTCCTTGTGAGGGTCCATCCAAGCGGAGGTGGGGTGGGCGGTGGAAACCTGCAGACCCAGGCATGCTCGGGTAGTGATCCTCTTTTCGGCTGGGAAAAGGGGGAGAGGGGTTTTAAGTAGCGAAATACGCAATGGTGGAGTTGTTGACTGGTTCTGTATTTTCCCTTGACACCAGGTGCCTAGGCTGCTGTATTGAGAGTCTCCACCATATGCGGCTTGCAGAGGTGCTCTCTGAGCACTGTGAGTCCATAATTTAATAGAGAAAACAGGCATCTTTCAGAGATGCTGGCTGTGTCACTTAGAGTCAGTGATTAGGATGCAGGAGAGGGTTCCACTTTTACAAATGGGACTTGCTGTGAGCAGTGAAGAATTAGGCCCTGTGTTTTGTACAAATTGGTAGTGACAGAGCATGGCTGCCTCTGTTCCCTGGGAGAAGCAACTTTATCCCCTGTGGACTTGGCAAGAGGCAACTTGAGCAGTTCCTTGGTGTGTGTCCCTGCTGTGTCTGTATAAGGGAAGGGTACCCTGGCAGTGCCGGACAGAGCTGAGTGATGTCTGGGGTTAGACAGAATGAGAGCTTCCTGGGGTTAGACAGGGATGGAGGCCCTGCTGGAAAGCCCTCTGTGGTCAGGCTGGGCTTTTGTCCGCCAGCTGCTGAGACCTTGGCACAGGCAGGCTGTGTCCTCTTGCCTTCTGCATGTGCTCATCCGCCTCCAAGTTCTAGGTGATTCCCAGGCAGGTGGCAGACCTGCAGCCAGATGAAGGGCTTGGCCAACCTGTGGGCAGTTTTGGCTGGAGGACCCAAAGGACAAGTCCAGACCCTCTTAGCAGGACAGAAGGCAGATGCTAGACTCTGACCAGGGAGGGGAAGACACATTTTCTGATCTTTATATCGTGACCATGTATACAGACGGAAGGATTCAGATTTTTGCAGCCTGGGGCTGAGGACAGTCTGTGATGGGGCTTTGTGACTCACAGGGCTTAGAGCTCTGGATGCTTTAACTTTTTAAGAGTGGGACTGCCTCTGGCTCTTACTTTAATGACAAGACAAACAGCACCTGCCCTGCCTCCTCTGGCAGGTTTGAAGCTGGGGTTTTGGGGATGGTGCTTCCTTCCAGGGGTCAACAGGCAGAATGCTGGATTAGAATGATGTGGGCTGGGAATTTTAGTTTTAGGGCAGCTCTTAAGTTCTAAAGTTAGGTTATTTTCCTGTAATTAAAAAAAAAAGCCGGAATGACATTTCCATGCCAAGTCCATGGGAAAAAACTTAGAACTAGACATTAAGTAAATATCAGTATTAGGTGAACTTACTTAAAAAAGAGACTTAGAAAGCAAACTTATACTTGCCCCGGAGGATAGCTAGGGAGTTTGGGATGGTCATGTTCACACTGCTATCTTTAAAATGGATAACCAACAAGGACCTACTATATTGCACATGGAACTCTTCTGTTTATGTGCCAGCCTGAATGGGAGGGGGATTTGAGGGAGAATGGATACATGTACATGTATGGCTGAGTCCCTTTGCTATTCACCTGAAACTACCACAACATTGTTAATTGGCTATACCCCAATACAAAATAAAAAGTTTGAAAAAAATAAAAAGAAAATAACAGTATTAGGAAACTGGATCTTAGAATGTCCAGGTGAAAATGCCAGAGAATTCCAAGAAACCATGTAATCACTGCTTGATATCAGGCCTGTCATTTTAGCTTATAACAGAGATGGAAAATTACAGGCTGTCAGCAGTGACATTCATGCTTCACCACCCTAACACCCTGTATTCAGAGGTTACTTCTTTAAAACCCAGTATCATGAGCCATTGAACTGATATGGGCTAGTCAACCTCATTTCTCAAATGAGTCATGAGTTCCTTCTTAGCCTGTATCCCAACACATGGCTGGGCATGTTGGTGACTAAAAGATAGCTTTTGAGCCTCTCAAATTTGCTGGATCTATGGGCTTGGTTGGCAATGCAGGCAGGTGGCTGGATATCAGGCGATGCCAGTTGGTAGCATGGGGTAGGGAAGGCTGAGCATCTGCTCCAGAGGGGTGGATGAAGCCAGCTAAGAGGTGACAGCTGGGAAAGAGCAGGAAGCCAAGGTATTGATGCAGCTAAAAACTGGACCTGGGAGTGGGTGGACAAGAGCATGATGGGCAAAATTCGCAACATGCCAAAGGTTTAAACACTGGCTCCTGGGGGAGGGCTTTGGTGGAACAAGCCTCATTTATAGAACCACTTTCATTTTGTCATAGCAAGGTTTGTTTAACCAGTCCCTTAGCGTTAGGTATTTAGAAACCTTAGGATAGTATTTTGAATGTTTTGCAAATGTAAATAATGCTGTAACACATAGTGCTGTAACTAAATCTTTGTGCCCATCCTTGATCATAGCCTCTGGATAAGTTCTGAGGGGTCACGTTGCTGGATTGAGGCTTTTGGTTCATATTTCTTTTTGTTTTTTTGGTTCATATTTCTAAATTGCTCACCACAAAGGCTCTGCCTTTTGTCATTTCCAGGAGCAGTTTTTGCAAGCAGAGGTTTCTTGAACACTAGTCCACAATGATGAAGATAAGTTTATTCAGTTTATTTCATTTTCTTGTCAGAGTGCATTTCTCAGACTTGCTAATTATGGTGATGGTGGGCATCATGGTCTAATTTTTGATATTAATTAAAATGCTCTTAGTGTTTTGTCATTTAGGCAAAATTTGCTCTGGATTTCTGGGAAACAGTCTTCATTATGTTTATGTCTTCTATTCCTATTTTTAGTTTTTTTTTTTTAATTAAGAATGTCTGCTGTATTTAGTTAAATGCCTTTCCAGCATTCATTGAAAATATTATAGTTTATTCTGTTTTAATTTGTGGTATGAGTAATATTGACTGATTTCCTAAGAGTGAACCATTATTGCATCCTGAGAATTTGTTCCCTGCTCAAGCAGTTAGATGCATTGTTGGACTCTATTTTTAATATCATGTTGAATTTTGCTTCTGTATTTGTGAGATTAGTTGATAGTTTTACTTTTCAATACTAAGGAGCTGTACATTTCCCCTTCATAGTCTGAGATACTTCAAATGATAGTAAACTATCTGCATTTGAAAGGTTTGCTACAACTTGGCTGTACCCAAAAGCTCCTCTTCTGCTCAGTTCCAATTATTAATACTATGTTCAGCCTTTCTCACAAAGGTAATGGTAGCACTGAATACAAGTGGTCTGAGAAATAAGACTAAATGATCAACTTTAGGTTTTCATAAATGACAAGATTATGATCCCCAAAGCATTTGCTTACCAATTTCATGTGCCTCATTTATCAGTTTTACATTTTAAGCAACTATCACTAAAATATATTTATTTCTAGGATCAATACTAATTTATTAATTAGCCAACTTCAATGTATTCTAATATGTTTTGAAAAAATCTCCACTCATGACTTGCCTTTTTCTGAATACATATGTCTGAGTGTTCTTGCCTAGGTATTAATCTAATTGAAATTTGTTAAACAATGCATCAGAAATGTGGCTGTACATTTTTCTATGGTAGATCTTTAATCTTTAAAAAAAAACCAAAAACACCTCTTCTCGGGTAACTGTTTTGCTTCAGGTTTTCCCTAGGTCAGGTTTTTCTTATTATTTATTTATTTTATCAAAGTATAGTTGATTTACATTAATTTCTGCTGTACAGCACAGAGACTCAGCTATACACATATATATGCACACAATTCCTTTTTATATTTATATAAAATATCTTTTCTGTGACGGTTTTTTCCCAGGACGTTGACTGTATAGTTCCCTGTGCCGTACAGGGGGGCCTTGTCCGTCCATCCCATGTGTAATAATTTGCATCGCTAACCCCAAGTCTGCTCTCTGTCAGTCTCTCTCTGCTTCACAGAGAGGTTCATCTGTGTCATTGTTTAGATTCCACATAAAAGTGATGTCCTTTGATACTCTCTGACTAGATCAGTTTATTTTTTTCTGCATTTTGCAATCATCCTTTTTTTCTAGGTTTTAAAGCTGCCGCCTCAGAGTCGCAGTGTACTGTTTTACAATTATTTTCATCTTCCTTCAGCTGTAGTAGTCTCTCTTCTCACTCTTCATTTTATGTTTTTTCCTTTATCAGGTTTATGAAGGATTTATTGTTTTTTGTTCTTTATTTCTACTAATTTTGGTCTTTTAAATAATTCCTTCCTGCCAGTTACTTTGTTCTTTTTCTAATTTCTTAATACAAATATTTTCTCTGCAGGTTTTAAGACACAGATATTCCATTGTGTATAGTCTTCTCTCTATCCTGTAGGTTTCGATGAGGAAGAGTCTCTTTTCCATTGCTTTTCAGACACTTTGTAATTTCTCGTTTTAATTTCCTCTTTGCTCCAGTAGCAGTCTAGGAGTGTTTCCTTATTAGGTAGGTTACATTTTAATTATTTCTAATTATCAGATAACGTAGCCTATAACACTGACTTTTGCAAAATTTGTTAAAATTTTGTGATTACTGATAAATGTATATGTGGACATGTGAAAAAATTCTATTTGGCAGAGGAAAGGTTTTTTATATATTATGAAACCGAGTTCCTTATTCATATTATTCACTTTCCCCACATTATTATATTGTCTCCTTGGTATGTACAATTTAAGTGCATTTTAAATCAAGTTCTTGTATTTTTAATCACTCTTCTGACATGTATTTAGTTGTTTGCTATCTGTTGTTGGCTGTCTGTCTTCACATGATGTCTCTCCTTATGCTATTTAGTGCTTGTAACCTTAAATTTGACATTGTCTGATATTAATATTACACTCAAACATCTTTTCATCTGCCTATCATCACTTTATATGCCTCTTGTAAACAAAATATAGCTAGTTTTCTCTCCCTCTCTTCCTTCCAAACCCAATCTCATCATTTCTGCTTTTAATAGGAGAAATCAGTTTGTCACATTTGGAATAATTAGATAGTTAACTATCTCAACTATTAATTTCAAAGAGCATTTTCTATATTCTCTCTTATCCCCATAAGATGACATGTTGGAATATTTTTACTCCCTTCTCTTTCCTCCACTCCCTATCTTTACTTTTACCAAAATAATTTACCATCTTTAGAGTCTGGTATCCGAATGTCTCTTTCAGTGCATCTCTCCTAATTCAAATGCCCTTATTTAGCACTTACTATACATTAGTCTTTCCTCATCCATCTTGCTTCAGTTTTGGACCTTCCTCTCTAGATTTCTTACTTACTCTTCTCTCCTCTTTATCTTCCTCCACCTCGATGTCTCTGATCTGGCTCACCTGCTACTTTTCTGCTGTCTTTCGTGATATGCTCAGGTCTTGCTTTTGTCCTGACAGGTAAATGATACCTTGGATATCAACCCTTTTCTCTTAGTAGCATGTGGACACAATGCCACAGTCTTTACTGTTGCAGGTGAGAGATCTAATTGTTCTTCTATAGATGACTTGTTCTTTCTGCCTTGAAATATTTTTTCTTTATTCTAAGAAATCCATTGTTTTACCAGGAGGAGCAGAGATGTGTTCTTTCTCATCATGTTAACCTGGATCACTTTAAATCTACAAGATGTATTTTTAAATTGGAAATTTTATTCCAAATTTAATGTTTGACTCCATTGCAACTATTACTTTTTCTAAACTTCTTTTGACTTTGAAATGTCTTTTGAGACTTCATATCTTAATCTTATATTTGTTCTGTGATTTGAGGATTTTCTTGCTCTTTATCTTTCAGGCTACTAATTTGAGTCTCAGTAGAAATCATGCATTTTTCAACTCATCTCCTGCAGTTTTAAATTAGGTAATCATTTTTGTTAATTTTCAGCTCTAGAAAAATATTTTCTGGTGGCCCCTCCCTTCGAATTTCCTTACCTGTTTTCTTAGGGCTGACAGAGAAACCAATTTTCTGAGCTTGTACTCTGTTCTGAGTGACCTTATTCTGATTCCCAGGTCCTCTAATGAATTATTACTATTTGTCATCAGCTTGCTGGGGCCCAGGACGTGTTGATGGCGTCCACTGAGGGGCAGTAGTCTTGGTGTGTAGGAGATGAAGTAGTGTCCTTCCTCTGGCCCAGGAGGGTGGCCAGTCCCCAGGAGGAAGCTTCTGTAGACTGGGTGTCCCCTGGCCTCTTACCAGTCTTGGGAAAAAGGTGAACTTGGCTCCATCTGCAGCCCTTCTCAACTGGGGTTCTGAGAGAGAATAAATTCTAATATCCTGAGGAATCCACTGTATGCGCTGAGTTAACTTCTGGGCATCTAGAATGGTTCTATGTACCATCATTGTGAGAATTGAGGGAACAGGTATTTAAATCACCTTTTGTAGGGCTTAATCCTCTCATGTACCTCGGTGAGAAAGGTTGAGCCAGACACACTCAACACAGGTTGGTGTTGACCTTCTCTGACTGGTGGAAGAAGGGATCCCACAGACGTGCTGGGCCCAAGCTCTTCCCGAGGAGGAGTCAGTATAGTGCAGTGGCTGAACGTATACCTAGGTTACAGCAGGGTCTAATTACTGAAACTTCCTGTGCCCCAGCGCCCCATGAGCACTCAGTAATGTGCTTTCATTTAGGAACATAATTGCTACTGCTTTTCCTTCCTTTCCTTCTGCTTTTCCTTCTGCTTCCTTACTGTCTGGTGCCTGCTTTGGCAGTATTCAGCAGCCCAAGGTGGAGAAAGCCCTGGTTCCCTTCTTGCTGCTTGGAGTCCAGAGGTTCATTCCTGTTTGGCCCCAGGAGCTCCTGGCTGAGAAGAGACAAGTGTTTGGGGGCTGGGCTAGGTGGGGCCCAAGAGCCACCTTCTGGTTGTCATGACATCAGAATCCCATCCACCATCAGTGTTATTGTCTTTAGCAGCAGGCCTGGTGGACGATACCCTGCTACTTGCCTGTAAGGGGTGTGGTCCTGAGGATGTTTCCTACTCTCTTTCATGCACATACTTTGGATAAATGTGATTAGCTGGGGAGAGAGTCCTTTCTTGCAGTGGGTGTTGTCCTCCATGTACCCAACATACCTGGAGGCTTGGTTGGGACTTGTGCACGTTCCCCCAGCTCAGGACCCACACTTGGTCATGTGATTTGTCATAGGACAGCTTAGCCGGCAGAGGATCGACACCTATGGACTTAAAAAAAAGAAGTAGCGACAAGTTGATCATTGTTGCAGAAAGTGATTCCTTTCTAGGCCACTCTGTCCAGCCTAGCAGCCTGGATAATGAGCCCATTTGGGAACCCAGGGCAGAAACCTCTGTGGGTTTGTCTTCAGAGGCATAAAATTGGTTGTTAGTAATGTTTTCCTTTCTTGCAAGTTTTAGTTAAAGAAGACCCATACCATCTTGGCAAAAACATAAACACAGTTTTTTGTTTTTTTTTTTCCAGTTTTCCACTCACGAGTCAGCTTCAGGGCCCTCCCATCACTTCTCCTGTAAGCCTTGGAGGCCTCCTGAACCCTCAGCATCCTCCCCAAGCTCTTCCACCTGCGTCATCTGAGACCGACTTGGAAAACTTCCATTATCACACGTCCTTTAACTTTGCGCAGACTGTCGTGTGCATCACCCACCTGGAACCTCCGGGACTTGGACTGTAGCATCAGGTGAGTCTTTTTCTACTGCTGTAACTGAAACTGCTATTTTCTGAGACTAGAGCTTCCTCAGTGGCTCTGAGACTTCCTCAGTCACCTGGAGACTGTCTTATACTTCTCTTAATGTAGTTTCTAAGTTCTAAAACACTGTTTGTGATGCCGCTGTGACCCCTGCTCTTTTTGGCACTGACCTAGCCACTCTTTGTTCGCTAAAGATCCCTAGTTTGGTGCCTTCATTCAAAGCCCTGCTTTCTTAGTTCCTTCTTGGTTTCAATGATCTTTTCCTCTTCCCTACTGCAGCCACCGTAACTTATTCCTTGTCAACATATTTCTGAAATTTCAATTTTAGTCCAACATATTCTAGCCTTTCTGATCGAGTCGAGGGGCATCTTTGTCCCTACTGGTTAAAACTTTTCTCAAGAAATGTCTATGGAGTCCCTGAAACCATTTAATTGTCTTCACCACTCTACTGAACTGTTATAGAGCTTAATGTCAAATTGAGATCACTTTTTGATCCTCCTCTAACTTGAATTTTCAGCATGGTTAACCATTCCCTTCTGGAAATATTTTCTTTCCTCAGCCTTCCACCTCCCTGGCTTCCCTTCCTCATCCTGACTTCTAAATGTAGGCATGTTCCACATCTTCATCTTTGACCGTCTCTCTACCTACCTCCTTTCCCTGGATGAACTCACTCAGCACATGGCTTCAAATAACCCACTGTACTCTAGAATTCATTCCTCTGTTGATGACCACAACTTTATACAAACCTAAACTCTTGATTTTGCCCATCCCCGTTGACATCTATTTCTTCTCCAGTCACCCCCATCTTTGCAGTCTACTTTAACTGTCTTGCTCAGATTAAAACCCGCTCTACCCTGAAGTCCTAAGTAGAGTTGTTTCTATTTTCCTACCTTCATATACCCCAGGTCCATGCTTCCAGCTGCTGCTCATTGTTCTCTTCTGCCAGCTTTCTAGGCCTTTCCCTTCATTTACCCAAGGCTTCAGGATCCAGCGGCCTTCTGCTCCCCAGAGCTTCTTAACTCACCAGTCATGATACTGTCCTGACTCTCTCGATTCTTGTACTTTTTCTCTCTCTTTTAAAAACCCTCTTGATTACGCATGCTCTTCCAGCTATCTTATTTGTCCACCCTTTTCACAAACTTCCCTGAAGTTTGGACTGCAGGCACTATCTCCTTTCTGCCTAACCTTTTCCAATCATAGTTCATATTCTGACTAAGGTAGTGCGGAGCAGGAGATTGAAAACCTAACCCCCCAAATCTCTTAAATTCAGAACAGAGCTTTCCACAGCCTCTATAGGCTAAGGAAGGGAAAAGGTCCTGAAGAACAAACCAGGCTCTCAGTGTGAGGACCGGAAGGGTGACCTACTAGGAGTAAATCAATCACAGGCTGACTAAGCTTTATAAAAGCTGCAACTCAGCCTTGACTCAACAGTACCTGATTAGAGGGATTAATTCTCTACTCTCTCTTCCTAGCAGAGAAAAGGATAAACCCTCCTCAGTGGATGACAGCCATAAAAAGTCTCTACAATGTTATATGGAGGGTTTGCCATTCAAAAAAAAATGACTAGGCACTTCAAGATACAGCTTATATGACTGAAAATAATATAAAAAGATAAGAAAATTATGTGCATATTATTATATATATGTGTGTATGTATATGGAATTAAGCAGAAATTCTAAAGTGAAAAAATGCAAAACCTGACATTAAGATCTCAATAAATAGATTTTGTTAAATATACCTTAGACAGGGTAGAAGACAGGACTGGTAAAGTGAAAAACAACTGATGCACACACTCAAATTGAACTACAAAGAGACAAAAAAGGATGGAAAATATGAAAAGAGTGAAAGAGATGTGTGGGACACAATGGAAAGGTCTGTTTTTTTTTTTTTTTCTTTCAGAGTTCTCAAAGAAGAGGTGAGAAAGAATGAGGCCTCAGAATATTTGAAGAAACAATGGTTAAGAATTTTCCAATCTGATGAAAAAGAAAACTAGAAAGCAGCCAGAGAGAAAAAAGGGATACATCATCTTCAAAAGAGAGACAGTAAAACTTGACCTGTTAACAAAACCAGTGGAAGATTGAAATGGCGTCTTAAAGTCAAAAGAATATAACTGCCAATGTAGCATTCTGTATCCAGTGAAAACATCCTTTACAAATCAAGGGAAATTTTTCAAACAAAGAAGAACGATGAGAATCTGTTGTCAGCAGACCTGCACTAAAGAAACCTGCTCAGTCAGAATGAAATTGATCCCAGACAGAACACTGTGCTTCAGGAAAGAATAAAGAGCAATGGAAAAGGTAAATACATGTGTGAATATAAATGACAATAATAGTCATGTTTTGCGGGGTTAAATTATATGTAGAAATAAATTCATTCCTACTATAGTGCCAAAGGCAGGACGGGGGTTAGATGAGTATTCTAAGGTTTCTCATCATTAGGCAATGAAAGTGAAAGTTGCTCAGTCACGTCCGAATACTGGAGTGGGTGGCCTTTCCCATCTCCAGGGGATCTTCCCGACCCAGGGATCGAACCGAGGTCTTCCGCATTGCAGGCGGATTCTTTACCAGCTGAGCTATCAGGGAAGCCCATTATTAGGCAAATGAAGTAATAACTTGCATGAGACTGTACTGAGGTAAAGAGTGTGTTGTAATCTCTAGGGTGGTCATAATAATAGCAGTGATCAAAGAATGCATGGACAACAAGTTGCTAGAGGGAGAAATAGAATAATAAGAATGTTTGACTAACCCAGAAAAAAACGAGAAAGGAGGAAAAAACGACATAAACAGGTAGGTCAAATAAAAAACAGGAAGATGGTAGGCATAACCATCCACTAAAATATACAGGGATCAAATGATTATTAAACTAGATAAGAGCCAAAATCCAAACACAGCTTTACAGAAGATCACCTATTAAATACATGACATAGATTGAAAGTGAAAGAATGGAAAAATTATACCATGGTAACACTAATCAAAGTAAATCTGATTTAGCTGCACTGTTAGACAAAAACAGACTTTCAGGCAAGAAGCTTTACCAGAGATAAATAGGGGTATTTTGAAAGAAGTCTTCCACTCAGGAAGATATTACAATTTTAAAGCAAAAATGGATGGAACCTGATAAATTTACAATCATAGGGGAAGATTTCAACATACCTCTCAGCAGCTAGTCGAGTGAGTAAACAAAAGTCACTTAGAATATTTGAATAATACAATGATCCAACTTGACACACACACACACTTAAAAACATCAGAAAACACATGCTTTTAAAGTACACATAGAGCATTTGCCAGAGTAGGTTAGCTTGATTATAAAGCAAGCTTCAGTCGATTTCAAAGGATTGAAATTATTCAGAGTATTTTCTCTAGCCAGGGAAATCAATAACAAAAAGATAGCTAGAAAATCTCCTGTCATATTTGCCAGGAGAAACCACAACCAAGTAACTTTCTCCCAACAGTGAGCAACCTGCACAGCTGAGCATTCCTGGGAAAAAAATACAACCCTCGTCACTGGTTTGACTTTAAATTTGCACCCCTCATCCTTAAGTGGACCTTCACCACTGCCCTGCGGTCCTATCACATTTCCCTGGTCAATTCAATCTCACATCCAACTTTCACCTCTTTCCTTAGACTTCCAGCCTTGGTGATAATTTTCCTTCTTATTTCAAAGGCAACCAGAAGAGAAGGTCACCCAGCTACCACCAAGTGTATCACCTATTTGCACCTGTGCCTGAATACTTCGTGTTTCTTCCTGCTCCGATGAATGAACGTGCTTTTATCTTAGGCTGGTGTATCTGCTCGTGTGTCCTGGATTCCACTGCCTACTTCAGTTATGCAGAAGAAAGGGAAGAACTGCAGAAGGTTTCCCCATTAGCATACAAATGCTGGAGTGTCATCTGGTCTAAAAGTTTCTTCAACATCCTCTGCCAGCTGCCGCCTCATTTGTCTACTTTTACTCACATTTCAGCAAAGCCCCTCGACATGGTTGTCTGTATTCACCATCCCTCTGATTCTGACTTGAACTCACTCCGCTCAGGCTTGCATTCTGCCATTATCGTCCTGTTTGTTCCTGCCAAGGTGATCCATGTGGTGCTGAATCCAAGGTTAGTTCTGTGTCTTCATAACATACAAATACTTTCAGCAGCCTTTGACACCATTGGCCACTCACTCTCCCTTAAAATACTCTTCTCTTGGCTTCTGGAAAACCACCCCCTCATTTTCTTCTTACCTTTCAGGTTACTCCTTCTTGGTCTCCTCTGTTGGCTCTCTCTCTCATTCTTGATCTTTAAGTGCTGGAGTACTTCAGGGCTCCAACAGTGATCTCTTCTCTATCTATATATCCCTCTCCATGATCTCCTTCAGGTCACTAGATTTAACAGATTCACGTGGTGATGATGCCTACATTCATATCTCCAGCCTAGACCTCTCCTTTGACTCCAGACCTATTTATGCAACCTATTTTGTGACATCTTTCTTTAAAGATATAGGTTATGTATATAATAGCAGCTTAAACTTAATCTAAAGCTGAATTACTAATTTCCCCCTGTATCTGCTTCATCCCCTTCCTTGCTCAAAGCCTCTATTAGAGTGCATTACTTTCCTACTGCTGTAGCAACAGTGCCACTAACTTGGTGGCTTAAAGCAACACAAATTTATTCATAGTTACAGTTCTTGAGGCCAGAAATCCAAAATTAATTTCACTGGCAGGAGAAATACATCTGCACGGTAGTGCTCCCTCTAGAGGCTCTAGGGGAGACTGTATTTCCTAGTCTTTTCCAGCTGCCAGAGCTGCATTTGGCTTACGGCCTTTCCCTCCAATCTTAAACCAGCAGCGTAGCAAACTTGCTTTAGTCCTTAAACTGTCCCCTTCTTCTATGTTGTCACATCCTCTCTCTTACGACAGATACTTGAGCTTGCAGGTAGAGCTCACCCAGATAATTAAGGATAATTCCCTTTAAATTCCATTTAAAAATCCTTATTTTGAACAAAATCTTTAGAATTGTATGCAAACACAAAAGACCCTGAATAGCCAAAGAGATCTTAAGGAAAATGGAGCTGGAGGAATCAGGTTTCCTGACTTTGGACTATACTACAAAGCTATAAAACAGTATGCTACTGGCACAAAACCAAATATAGATGAATGCAACAGGTTAAAAACCCCAAAAATAAACCCATGCACCTATTGTCATCTAATTTTTGACAAAGGAAGAGTATACAGTCTCTTCAATAAGTGGTGCTGACAAAACCAGACAGTTACATGTAAAGGAATTAAATTAAACATTCTTTAACACCATACACAAAAATAAACTCAAAATGGATTACAGACCCAAATGTATGAGTGGACACTATAAAACTCTTAAGAGGAAAACATTGAACGGCAGCAAGGTCTTTTTTGATCCACCTCCTAGAGTAATGAAAATAAAAACAAACAAATGAGGCCTAATTAAACTCGAAAGCTTGTGCACAGCAAAGGAAACCATGAAAAAATGAAAAGGCAACCCACAGAACGGGAGAGAATATTTACAAATAAAGCAACCAACAAGGGATTAATCTAAAAAATATACAAAGAGCTCATGCAGCTCAATATCAAACAAGAGCAACCCCAATCGAAAAATAGGCAGGAGACCTAAATAGACATTTCTTCAAAGAAGACATACAGATGGCCGAGAAGCACGATGAAAAGACCAACATCAGTAATTATTAGACAAATGGAAATGAGAACTACAGTGAGGTCTCACACTAGTCAATGGCCATCATCAATAAATCTACAACAAATGCTGGAGAGGGCGTGAAGAAAAGGGAACCTTCTTGCACCTTTGGTGGGGATGTAAATTAGTATAACCACTACGGAGAGCAGTATGGAGGTTCCTTAAAAAACTAAAGACAGAACTACCCTATGACCCAGCAATCCCACCCCTGAGCAAGTATCTGGAGAAAACCATAATTTGAAAAGATACATACACTCAACATTCATTGTAGCATTACTTACAATAGCCAAGACACGGAAACAGCCTAAATGTCCAAGATGTATGTATAATGGAATATTAGTCATAAAAAAGAATGAAATAATGCCATTTGCAGCAACATTGATGGACCTGGAGATTATTATACTAAGTCAGAGAAAGACAAATATGATATTGCTTATATGTGGAATCTAAAATAATAGTGCAAATGAACTTGTTACAAAACAGAAATAGAATTCACAGATGTAGAAAACAAACTATGGTTACTGACGGGGAAAAGAGGGGTGGGGTAAACTGGGAGACTGGGACTTAAGAGTATTAGCTATATATAAAATAGATAACTAATAAGACCCTACTGTATAGCACAGGCAACTCTACTCAATACTCTGTAATGATCTCTATGGGAAAAGAATCTTAAAAAAAAAGTGGATATATCTGTATGTATAACTGATTCACTTTGCTGTATACCTGAAACTAACACAACATTGTAAATCAACTATAGTCCAATAAAAAGTATTAAAAATCCTTAATCACACCTGTGAATTCCCTTTTGCCATATAAGGTGACATTCTTTGGTTCTGGGGATGAGGGTGTGGATATCTTAGGAGCATTATTCCACCCACCACACACAGTATATGGCATTACCATTCTACCATTGCTTAAATTATTATTATTCCTTTCTCTCAAACCTTACATTCAAATGAGCAGGAAATCTTTTGCACTCCACATTTAAAATATAGCAAGATTTTGATAACTTCTTACTGCCTCCACTGCTCTCATTCTCTCTTGCCTAGATTATTTCAGTGACCACATCTCTGTTCAATCTTCCAATCTGAGCAGCAGATTGACTCTTTAAAGATGTCAGATTATGTCATTCCCCTGATTAAAAGCCTTGAACCGTTTTCTATCTCACCGGCCTTAGTTTATCTCCGTCTTTGCCACATCCCACTCTCCTCTGCCATGGTCGTGCTCCAAAGCTCCAATCTCAGATCTCAGATTCTGTTTACCTCCAGAGGGAGGGCCATTTAAAAACAGTCTTTCAGTTCCTCTGTCCTTTTCAACCTGTAAATAGCTCTTAGCACCTGTAGCTCCCTAAAATTCTAAATGATGGTCTCTTTCCCCAACTAGAATATAATTTCTGGGACCTATTCATTCACGGCTATTTGTCCAAGCACCTAGACCAAAGTTTGGCACACAGTAGGCAATACAAGCTTAATGAAAAATGCACATGAATCTTCTCTGCATCCTTCCACTAGCCTGACCACCTCTCCTAGGAGCTGGGAAGTGTGCAGAGAACAAAGATGGATGTGGCAGGCTGTGCCCCAGAGCTGGAAGCTCCCCCCTCCCTCAGAGAGACGTACCTGAAGGACTTTCTGAGCTTGCACGTCGACCACGAGGACTCTGCTCAGTGTGGGCTGGGCCACGTAGATGTAGCGGTGCCTGACATTCACTGCTGAGGCCCACTGGCAGGGCTGGGTGGCATCCCCGTCCTTTTGAGGACATATTTCTTCCTGTAAAGGAGACAGGCTGCCATAAGTCTTCTTAATCCCCTGTTCCCCTGCCATCGCTGGGTCCCCTCCCTTCACCCTCCCCTCTTCCTTTCTTCGTCTCTCCGAATTCTTCGCACCTGCAGCATCTGAGGGAGCACAGCACGCACAGCTTCTCGCATCACCGTGCATGGAGCTCTTCACTCCACCTTCCGTTCATCTTTCACCCTCCCCTGCTCCTCCTGAGGCTGTAACTCCCTTTGCTGGCCTTTTGGCCAGCAGCTGAGAGGTCCGTGTGCTTCCACTCTTGAGAATGGCCTTCTCCCTCTCCTCATCCCCATCCATCGCACACAACTCTGTCAGTGAGCAGACTCCTGCAGAAGCCACCTACACACACTCTCAGCTTCCTCACCTCCCACACACTCCTTAGTCTTCTGGAGCTAGTCCTCCGCACAGAGCTGGCGGTGTTCTCACTGAACTCCCGGCCGACTTCTCGGTTATATTCAAGCCTTGCCATCATCTTATTTGAACTTGCGGTATCATCTGACACTGTGTTGACTGTTCCTTGGTTCTTTTCCCTCCACCCTCCCCAGTGTCTGAGCCTTCTCTGTTGCTCAGTCTACTCTGTCTGCTGATCTCTAGATGCCCAGAATGCTCAGGGGGTCACTACTGGATGACTTCTCTAAAATCCACTACCTTTGCTAGTCATTGTTAATCCACACCTATGACTTTAAATACAGTCTACGTGCTAACAACTCCCAAATTTGTATCTTTAGCTCAGCCCTCTTCTCTGAACTCCAGACTTAGCTACTTTCCTAAGTAGCTATTTTATTTACACCTCAAATTTGTAAATCCAAAATCAACTCTCAGTTTTGCCTCCCAGTCTTGCTCATTTCCCTTGTTTTACTTCCTAGACAGAATCTTTGAAGGCATCTTTGACTCTTTTCTCTCTACACCCCTAGCCTTCATCCAATGAATAAAAATCATTTCAATTTTACCTTCAAGAACATATTCAGAGTTAAACTTTCTGACAGCTTCCACCTCTGTCACCTTGACTCAAGCCACATCTGTCCCTTGAGTGACTGCTACAGCATCCACACTGTGCTCCTTGATTCCACCCTGGCCTCCCCCGACAGATTCTTGACTCACTAACCACAGGGATCGCTGTGAAATACAAGTCAGCTCAACGCACTCCACCATAATAACACTCTTTCTTGCTCAGAACAGGGTCCAAGTCTTTCCCGAAGCCAACAAGGCCCTGAACACTCTAGTTCCTGGGGAGTCCTCCGACCTGTCTCTAGTTTTTCCTCCCTTTCCCACCCATCCTGTGCCCGCATGTGCTGGCATCTTCTCTACTCATGCTGAACTCCTGCACCAGGGCCCGGGCGCTGGTCAACTGGTTTTCCCAAATGCCTACCTGGTTTATTTCATGTCCTTCAGGTGACATGTCAGCCCACGTGTTGCCTTCTTGAGATGCCCTCTCTAGCCTCACCAAGCTTAGCGCCCTGGCACCAACCCTCCCTCACCTTGCTACACTTCTCTAACATAATGTAATATAAAGAAAGAATAAATGAGAGAAAAGAGGACCTTCTTTTTCCTTGTCTTTTGTGATATACATTCTCACGTGTGTCCTCGTGACTCTTCCCCAGTGCTGTCTCAACCTTTGTGTCAGCCCCAGGGCTCTGTGCTAGGTGCCCAGCCCCAGTCACTCACATGCACCCTTGGTGATCCTGTCTCCTGTCTTGGCTCTCATTAGCACTCACATGCTGAGGTTCCCAGATCTGTGTCTTTAGCTCAGAACCATCCTCCCCAGTTCTCACATGGGTTCTCCTACAGTCAGCTCATTCTCAACCGTCCACATGTGAGCTGGTCTTTGGCACCATCCCTGCTCCTCCTCTGGGTCCTCATTGGCATCTAGGCAGCTGAGTCCAAAGCAGGAACACCATTCTAGATGCTTCCTTCTCCCGCACAACTCACTGTGAATTATAGTCCCTGAGGACTACGGAGATTGCCTCCTAAATCTTGGAGTTCTATGTTCTAGCTTGAGCCCAGTTTCTTTCCTAAACAGCTGCAATAGCTTTGAAGCAAGTCTTTCTCCTTTTACAGTTCACTCTCTGTCATCATATTTAATCCTTACATGCCTGTGTGCTAAGTTGCTTTGGTCACGTCTGACTCTGAAACCCTATGGATGTAGCTGGCCAGGCTCCTCTGTCCATGGGATTCTCCAGGCTGGAGTGGGTCACCATGCCCTTCTTCAGGGAATCTTCCTGACCCAGGGATTGAACCCACGTCTCTTTTGCCCTCTCGCATTGGCAGGTGGGTTCTTTCCCACTAGCGCCACCTGGGAAGCCCTTAGTCCTCACAATAGCCTTATTTACCTATGAGAAAAGACAGAGGCTTAGAGGGGTTAGACACTGTTCTTTAGCCACTTGGCCTGCTGGGTGATGGAGGTGGGCTCTGATATCACTTGTGCAGATCCTGCTCTACAGCCTGTGCCCTGACCTGCTAACCCTGCAGCATCCTGCTGGGCAAAGTGGACTCTCAGCCAGCAGAGAGGCCAGAGATGAGAAGCACCAACTGCCTACTCACCTAGAACATAAGAGGGTCAGCTTTGTAACTCTCCTGGGAGGTTCTGGCCATTTTCTAGGTGAGAAAACTGTTATTTGGGACTGTTCCATAGCTCACAGAGGTTTGAGTTGCCTGAAATGCCTACAGGACCTCTCTTACTGTGTATGTTCTAGTTTCTTAGGAAAATTGAGCCCTGCTTAGGATTTGAGAGATTTCCCCTGCAAGCTATAGGTTAGATTATTGCAAATATATGAGAAGTTAGTGTCAATGTGATGGGTTGCAATTATTCAAACCTAACTGCTAGAAATTAACTAGGACCACTCTTACTAGGGGGCTGGTGGTGGTTCAGTGGTAAAGAATTTGCTGCCTATGCAGAAGCCATGGGTTTGATCCCTGGGTCAGGAAGATCCCCTGGAGAAGGAAAGGGCAACCCATTCCAGTAGTCTTGCCTGGGGAATCCCATGGAGAGAGGAGTCTGGTAGGCTACAGTCCGTGGGTTGCAAAGAGTTGGACACGACTTGGTGACTAAACAACAACTCTTTCTAGATGGTTTCATGGCTATCACATAGAGGGAAAACTTATCAGAGGTTAAGACTTTAAAACATGATTAATTCAAATGAATAGTCTGGAAAAGAGCTGTTCCCAAGCTGCAAATATAAGAAACACAACACTCTGAAATACACCACCGGCCAGCACAGCAACGTGACACACTTGTTTTAGGAACTCGTCTGGGCCAAGCCCACTTGCTCTGTGAGCTCCAAGCCCATCACTGTGGCCCAGTGTATCCACTGTATGTCTTTGAGTAGAGGACTCATGGGGGCTTTTAGATGACTCTTGGATTAATGCCATACTTCTACCCTCAAGAAGCCTGGGATTAGCTAGGCCAGACCTCTAGTAAGAATCCACCAATGCAAGGCCAAGTGGGACACCAGTGGAAGGGACAGAACCGAGGGGTGGGAGACACAGCCCTGAGGATGCCTCCTGACAGCTGGGTCTGGGGGGCTGCCTGCAGTCATCTCTTCTGCCTCTGCCCCCTGCATGTCACACTGCCACTTTCTTCCTGGCCTCTGAATTGTCCATAGCAGCTCTGAGGCTCAGGCCATTCACATATTTTATGCTCTCTTCCCTGTTCCCTGGGGACCACTGAGGGCCTCCAAAGCCCAAAAATCTACTACTAAATGTTTCCCATTCTCACCACCACTGGTTTAACCCAGGTCCCCATCCTCTCCTGGATAATCACAACAGCCTCTTCACCCACTTCTGTGCTTCTAGTGCAGCCCTCCTGATCATCACCCTCCGTGAGGCCCTGCACATGTTCCAAAGCACCTTAATGCTGGCCATCCTTCGCTTGAAGTCCTTCGGTGCTTCCCCTTAGGACTCATCAGCCCTGACCCTTACCTACAGTCATCCTCAATCTTAGGCCCTTCTCACAGCCATCTGTCTTCCAGGCATATAGAATATTTGTGGTTCGCTGAACACAACCTGATGTTTTATGCTCCTGTGCTCCACGTTCATGATGTTTCCTCTGGACACTCATCACCAATTTCTACCTCTTCTTCACAACTGAGCCCAGGCATCACCTGCCCCCGGAGCCTTCTCCGACTTTGCCTCTGGAGAGGCCTCTCTCATTGTTGCCATGTACCTTACACATACTTCTAGCAGCACCTGTTTGGAAGCTAACGCTACTGTTTCTGTCATTTGATTGTGAACTTGTGGAGGCCAGGAATCCATCTGTCCTCCTGGCGCCTCCCTTCAGGCTCCATGCATGGAGGTGGCCATTGGAGGAAGGCATCTGGAACCACATTACGTATAGCAAATGGAATTCAAGAAACCCAGTGGCACACACGGTGAAAGGCTGTTGTGTAATGTTGTTGGGATGTTGTGTGTGATGTGGAGTGTCCCAGGTGCCAGACACTTACATAGCTCATGAAGATCTTCTCCGTGGGCTTGAGGTGCCTCTGGATCTCACAGTCCACTGGGTGCAGGATGATTATGCCATCATCAGAGAAGACATAGAACATGTTTCCCACACTGAGGCCTGCAAGGAGCAAGCACAGCCATGGTTATGTCTTTCCTAGCGGCTGGTCCCCAGGCAGGCTCACAGGCCACGTTGGGCACAGATGAAACCGGCAGCCTGGCTGTGTCGGGTACAGGCAGAGAGTGCAAGGTCTGGTCCAGGAGGGGCGAGGCAAGATGAGCAGGCAGTGCGTGGGGGGCAAGTGCCTGAGGGCTGTGAATCAATCAACATGTACACCGAGGGCCCTCCAACCCCCAGGCTGTCTTCCCAGACATGCACACCTGCCCCAGGTCATCCACAGCTGGCCATCAACACAAGTTTTCACATAAAGGACAGCTGTGACTGTGATATACATTTGACCTTTCCTTAGGGCTTCCCTGGTAGCTCAGCTGGTAAAGAATCTGCCTGCAATGCAGGAGACCCTGGTTCAATTTCTGGGTCGGAAAGATCCCCTGGAGAAGAAGAGGCTACCCAGTCCAGTATTCTTGGACTTCCCTGGTGGCTCAGCTAGTAAAGAATCCACCTGCAATGCGGGAGACCTGGGTTTGATCCCTGGGTTGGGAAGATTCCCTGGAGGAGGGCATGGCAACCTAGTATTCCTTTGTCCAAACCTGGCCTCTGTGCTAGTGAACATTTCCTTCAAGACAGTTTGCTCCAACCTCTGCCTTACCAGTTTCCCCATGGCAGCCCCATGCCAGGTGACAGAGCCCACAGCTGGGTCAGGCCAGCTGCCTGCACCCCACCTCATCCTAGCCCACAGCCATGGCTGTCTGGGGAGAAATTTCCTTAGACCAGCAGAGAAGGGGACTTGGGGAGCTAGTTCAGCCTCCTTATTTTAAAGACAAAAAACAAAAAACAGGCCCAAGATGAAGAGGGGCTTGGTTGAGGCCACAGGCCCTCGTGACAGACCTGGGCCTGCACCCTGGGCTCTGTCCCCTCGCCCTGCTCTCCATACAAGGTCAACATGGCACAGGGATGGGTAAGGTCTAGAAGTTCCCCCTCTTCCTCCCCTCCCCCCTTCCTCTCTCCCTTCATTGCTTTTGAAGGTAACACATTGAAAAGATTACTAGGAATTCTAAGAGAATTACCTACGTGAAAATTCTTTCCTAGCATGCTAAGAAAACCAGTGTACTGACTTAATTGACTAATGGAGTAAGTTTTTAGTGAGTGAGAAAATGATAAAACAGGCAAATGGGAATCCTTGTTCTGCCTACTTTCAGTCACTCTGCTGGTCACTTTCACTAGTGCCCGCGGCTCCCAGCGGGGACAGGGGTCCCTGACTCCACAACACAGCCTCACCTGCCTCTGGTTCTGTGCTGAGATGAGGGCTCCTGCCACTATAAACAGCTAGACCCCAGCCTCCCTAGCCTCTCGGAAGCTGGGAATGCCTGGGAGTACTCTGCATAGGTCCCAGCGGGAATCCTGGGTGCTGGGCAGCCTCTCCCAAGAGCCAGACAAAGCGGGCCTCCCATACAGTGGCCGGTGTTTGGAGCGGGGTAGGGAGTACACATTTGCTGTGACCCCAGTCTATCTTGTTCCCAGCAAGACTTTCTCTTCTATACATTGTCATTTGGCAAGTTCCTCTTGCTCAGACCTAAGGGCCAGAGGAGGTTGAAGTCCCTGCAGAACAACCACAGACCCCACAACAGGCTGCCAAGGTTCTTAGAAAATCAGCGGCTGGAAGAACCAACATGAGACTGAGAACTGTGTAGAGCCCACGTGGGGTTTGCAGCTGTAGCTGCAGGCTGAGCACCGAGCCCTGTCACAGTGGACAGTACAACGTGAGGCTCAACAAGGCCTTGCTCCACAAGTAACTGACTTCATAAGGGAGCTGGCCTCATGAGTCAGACCCTGGAAGGTTCTGTCTGTGATGAGCTTGACCAAGGGGCACAGGCCCATCATCTCACTGCTCCTATTCAGAGATGGGAGACTCCTGCCAACCTCTCTGCTTTTGCTCCTGTATTCTCCAACTTTGGGTCCTTGAGTATGAGCAGGGAGGGGTGTGGGCAGACAGCTGTCCAGGTGTGATGGAGTCTGTTCACTGCTGGGTTGTCCAATATCAGCATAGCACCAGCCAGCCCTAAGCTCTGAGGCAGCTGTGGGTCTTAATTTGGCCTTTGGGCCTCCAGAGCTGCATTTAACACTTTCCAGGGTCTCCTGCGCTCTCTGCAGTTCTCCACTTTTGGGAATTGTAAACGCCCCTTAGAAAGCACTTTTTAAAGACGCAGAGCCAAAGCTCTCTGTGCGCGGTGGCCTAGAAGCCAGGTTGAGGCAGTGTCAAGGGACCGCTGTCCCTGATTAGCAACTGTTGCTATGACTTTCCTTCTGAGGATTCCTAAAGCTTACTGGCAACAATCCCTCATTTTCCAGGCTCTGCCTTTGTTTTGCTCCCAGACTGTGTGAGCATTAGTGCCTGACAGTCAGGAAATTACTCTGAGCACTTGTATGCATGCGCATGCTAGATGGTAGGTAACAGCCTGAGAAGTTCTTAAGAAGAAACATGAGGAAATGTGCCAGTTTTCAAAAAGGGAGAATTAGTGCTTAACCCTGGATCGCACGGTGCCTTCTGCTGGTGCTCATCCTCTCCCTCTGTCCACCAAGCCAGAGGACAAGGTACCTCAGGTGATTTGGAGTCTCTGGTGGAGAGGTTTGGAGGGAGAGCTGGGGGTCCATGAATGCAAATGCACCCAACACAGTGACTCAGGCTCTTTAACCCAGTGCCCACATGTGCATGCTATTTTTTGAACCATATTATTAGACCACTTTTGATATACAAAAATGGAAATTTTGTTTTTTGCTTTCTTTGGCCATGTGGCTTGTGGAATCTTAGTTCCCTGACCAGGGATTGAACCTGGGCCCCCAGCAGTAGACGCATGGAGTCCTAACCAATGGACTGTCAGGCAATTCCCCCCAAACGGCAGTTTTGTATGACCTGGCCTAATATCTAAAGATCGCTGGGTAGATATACATAGGTTTAAAAAACCTATTCATTTAGAAATATACATGTAAATGTAAATTTACAGATATCATGGTAACTTTTTTCTTTAGCATTTTCTCAAAGTAACACTAAATCCCAACACCAACATCAGTTACTAGAAAATATTTTAAGACCCAGTTCTGACCAGGATCCCTGCCAAGAACTCTGCTTCAGTGGAGGTTTCAAAATAGCTTTAAATGGAAACTTTTGTTTTAAAAATTCTAATAGTCTAATGTCCATTAAAGACATCTGTGCTTGTGCATGCTTAGTCATATCTGACTCTGTGACACCATGGACTGTAGCCCAATAGGCTCCCCTGTCCATGGATTTCTCCAGGCAAGAATACTGGAATGGGTTGCCATTTCCTACTCCAGGGGATCTTCCCAACACAGGAATTGAATCCACGTCTCTTATGTCTCCTGCACTGGCAGGCGAATTCCTTACCACTGTGCCACCCAGGAAGCCTATTAAAGACACTAGTAGGTTTAAACCTGCCTCAAGTGTGCCACTTGAGTTTGATGTGGACTTCCCCTCTGATGTGGCCTGTGGACCCCACTTGTAGGGATTCCTTGATGTTTGAAAAAACTATTGGTGGTGCATAGAAAGATGGCATATCATGGAGCCATGAACACATGTGATTATAGGCACAATACAGAACAAATAAGCTTGGTACCTTCTTCTCGCCATAGAATGTTTGCAACTGCAGCATCAGAGAAACGAAGACAGCAGGTACATGATTGAGGGAAGGAAAAAAACAAGAAAAAGCAAAGTCAGAACATTGTAGTGATTCAGTTCAAGAACACACTGGTATCTAGTTCATCATGTATGGACTCTGCACCACTCATCGACCCCAACAACACTGAGCGGGGGATGCTGGGCGAGACAAATGCTTCCAGGGCTCAGGACCCTTTTGGTTCCCAATGAATCAGGTCCCAGGATCACAGAAGCTAATGGGATTCTCTCTTCTGTGGATGATAAACAGCAAGCAACATCTCTCCCAGACCTCCTGGACTACTTCCAGGAGCATGCTGGTTTTCTGCTAGGATTTTCCTTAGGAAGATTATCTGCAATACTTTTTTGATTTTCTCCCTTGATGATAAAGACTCAGCTAAGGGTCTTTGATCCGGGAAAGAGACCATGTCTAACACCCATGTCCATGAAATTACTCCTGTAGATCCTACTGGGGAGCAGTGGCTATGAGGAAAAGCCTGCTTAGCACCCCAGGTGGGCAATAATCCCTGGAGTAAAAGCATGTGTGGGTGAGTGTGCAGGCCAGTTCCTGGGCCATGGGAGGGCGGCGGCTGCTGGTGGGTGGTTAGTAGAAGCAATTTTGTGGATGAAGGACAGAGCAAGTAGGAGGCAGAATTGGGGATAGGCTATGCAGGCTTCCTTGTGGCCTTGGGCTCTGGCTGCTGTCCAGACTTTCCCTGCCTACGTTTGCAGAGTTGTCTGGGTTTACAGGCAAAGTTTTCTCACCTCTGGCCTTCCTCTGTCCCAGGATACATGGAAGGACATAAGGTTTACACCTGTCTCCAGGGGTTCATGGTTGGTGGCTGTGGCCCCTGCAACCCAGTGTCTCCCAACCAGCTCCAGTAAGGAGCTCAAAGGCAAGAGTGGACTCACGGGTCTTTCTAGCTGAGTCTTCAATGAAGAGGGAGGAAATATCTTCATCCACACCCACTTCATTTTTGGCAATGCAGGTATATGCCCCTGTGTCTTCATACCGAACACTGCCGATGTGGAGCTCACTCCCATTGGCTGTAAAAGAACAGAGCTCAGGGTGGCCTGCTCAGCTGGGACTTCCCCCCTGCCTTTCTCTCTCCTACTGAGAGTGCTGAGGTTAAAAGTACAGCCCTTCAGCAGGGCTGAGGGCAGTCAGTACCCTGATATATACCCAGGAAGGGCTGGAACAGCAGAACTGAACTGCAGGTGACCTGGGACCTAGCTGACAGCATCTCGTCATTGTGCTCAGAAAGATCTGTGTGAGATCACAGAGCAGGAAAATCAGGGGAGACATTTGTTTGCTCTCCATGTCTGACTTAGAAACAAATCACTCCTCTTATTCCCATTCCTAGAGAGTGTCAGCTTGAACTTGATGGCATTCATGGCACAGAGACATCAAGGGGGGCTCTTACCTAAAAGGGAGAGCTGTTTTGACATCTGGGTTGAGACATCCATGCCATTTTTTAGCCAAGTGATTCTGGGCATAGGAATGCCCTCTGCGTGACATCTCAGGCTGGCCGCCACCCCGGGCTCCTGTGCCTGGGTCTCTGGATAGACACGGATGACAGGTGGCACTGTGGGCGAGAGTTAGAGCTGGTGAGAACAGGTCTTCACCTGCCTTGGGCCTGTGGTCCCACACTGAGACTCTGCCCAGAGGGCTGAACCGAGAGGCAACTCTGGAGTTCTCTTTGTAACTAGTTTGCAAACATTCTGAAGCAACTCAGGCCCTAAAAGAAAGGGCTATAAAATGGATTGCAGGCAATAAACATGTCAGGCTTTGTTCTCTGTAATTCATGGTGCTCATCATTATTCTAAATGTGATCAGAAAGGCATCCAAATATTTAAGGCTGTTCAGCTGCTACACATAAAGAGCAACAACCGCCAAAATTTATTTCTGAATGAATAATATTCAGATATATTATTTCTGTTATCAGAAAGCCATTGGACAGGGACTTAATTTCTTGCAGGAAGTGCTTCACAAAGCACTTACGGGCATTGACTGGCAGGGCTACTAATTACATTACTGCTCTAGGGAAGCCCATTGATTTTCCAGTGGGTCATTTTATTTCTCCACTTCTCACCCCCTGGAACATGGGTACAAGGCATATGTCCCCCCCCTGTTGGTTCTTGACTCAGCTGTGGCCCTGGCAGTCAAGTTCAGGACTGGGGATATGACCAGGCCTACTCATCAGATGAGCAGGGGTGGGCAGGGCGTTAGCACCCTCCCACCTCTGGCCTTTCCGACACGGGCTGTCTGTAGGGCAGAAAGGAGTGAGGGCTGTCTGAGGGTCTTCCCTCCTACCCTGAGCTCTGAGCCCAGAAAATAAAATAATTACCATTTTCAGTGGAATTGTGGGCTCTTACTTATTCATATATTTTACTCTATATACTTCCAAAAAGGCTTTGTGAGGGCTCATGCAATGGCATGGATATGAAACTAAGCAACAACAATAACAACCACATCATATGTCTTTTGGAAAGGTGGGAGGATTCCTCCTGAAGTGAGCAACGACATTTTCCCAGAGTTATTTGGACACCCGTAAAGGCAACCCACTCCAGTATTCTTGCCTGGAGAATTCCATGGACAGAGCAGCCTGGTAGGCTACAGCCCATGGGGTCACCAAGAGTCGGACACGGCTGACGCGATTGAGCACATTGTCTGATAAAAGAAAGCGATCCAGTATGTTAGGAGAGAGATTTCCCCTGGGACTAGAGGTAGAACAAACTGATGTGCATATAGAAGGAAGTGATAAAGCTGATCCTAGAGCCTGAAAATTTCTAGTGATCTGTGCTTGGATGGGCTGAGGACAAAAGAAAAATTCTATCCCCTCGTTGTGAGAAATGGATGCTGTAGCTCTTCAGGAAGCTGGTAATAATCTGATCAACTTAGTTTGAGTTTCAAGTCTTTCCTCTGGTTGACCTTTGGGGCAAAGTAGGAGGCCAAGGATAAAGCCTAATGGATAGTTAGCAAAGGGCACAAACCTACCTTCAGAGTGACCAGAGCTGTCTGCATAATATCAGCTTGGAGATGCGAACCACAGAGACCAAACAACTATAAAGTCTGAGTCATTTCCTTGGTTTCTCTTTGTAGTTCTAGGGGAAGAGTCCCAGGAGGTGGGAGAAGGTCCTTGTCACAGGTCAGGCCACTGGGGATGGAGGACGTAAATGGGGCTCTAGCTAAGGCGTACCTGGAGGGCTGCTTAGAACACAGAAGTGGATCTCCCTTCTCTGACTCCCCTTGGTTCAAAGAGCAAAGAAACAGTAATTTATCTAGGAAACCTCCTTATAACCTGAATTTGGTAAAGGGAGGAATGGGGTTCAAGTGGAAGAGTTAGTAGGGTTTTGCTCAAGAGGCTCAGAGATAGGGCTGGGGGCTCTAGGAGCACCAGACTGGTGGGAAGTTGGATAAGGAGGTAGAGTACCCCAGGTTCTAGAATGTGGGAGGCCAGGACCTGGGAGTGAATAACCTTGGTTCCTGCTAGATCACCATTTATTTATACAAGCCTGCCAAGCAACCACAAGGAAGAATCAACAAAAACAGAATCAGAAAGGAATGAATCAACTTGCCAAAAAAGAGAGGAACTGATAAATCTGAGACCTGGCTTTTCATGAAAATCAATAAAATAGCTGAATTTCTGGCAAGGCTGGTTACTAAAAAAAAAAAAAAAAGAACACAGAGGAGGTTTAAAAGTATGGAAATACTATGTTCAATTATAGATAATAAATATAAAAATCTCAATGAGATGAATCACTTAAAAGGAAACTTTAAAATATTGACATGGAATCAAGAAGAAAATATTTAAAACATTTAAAAACACTACTTTCCAGTTATTCAATGAATATGTTGTAGAGATCTGTTATACAATAAGGCCTATAATCAGCATGTTATATTGTGCACTTAAACATCTATTAAGAGGGTATATCTCATGTTACGTGTTCTCACCACAAAACAAACAAACAAGAAACAAAAGGGACTCAAGGAAACTTGCGGAGGTGATGGGTATGTCTGTTACCTTGATTGTAGTGGTAGTATTATCATATGCGTGTACATGTCCAAAGTCATGAATTTGTATATATTAAACATCTGTATATAAATTGTACCTCTATAAAGCTGTTTTTAAAAAAGCGCTACTGATTAGTTTCATAGGGAAGCACCCTGATTAGTTTCATAAGGAAGTTCCTTTCAGGAATGGCCAATTCCTAGAGAACACCACAGAGAAGATGTACCAAATTTTATCCTGAAGCTAGTGTAACCTGGACACGGAAACCTGCCAAAGAGAGCACAGTATAGATCACTACAGACCTAACTCACTCAGCACTAGATATACCCAAATCCCAGGAAAATATTAGCAAATCAGGATTCCACACAAGACGGTGGAGTAGAAGGACTTGCACACACCTCTCACAAAAACACCAAAATCACAACTAATTTCTGAACTACCATTGGGTAAAAAAAAAGACTGGGACCTACCAAAAAAGATATTTTACATCTAAAGACAAAGAAGAAGCCATAAGGAGATGGTAGAAGGGGAGCTTCTGTGACATAATCAAATCCCATACCTGCCAGGTGGGTGACCCACAAACTAGAAAAAAATTGTATCACAGAGGTTCTGCTGCGTGAGTGAGAGCTCTGAGCCCCAGTCAGACTTCCCAGCCTGAGGGTCTAGCACTGGGGTGAGGAGCCCCCAGAACATTTGGCTTTGAAGGCTAGTGGGGATTGAGTGTAGGACTGGGAAAAACTTCACAGGACTGGGAAAAACAGAGACTCTACTCTTGGAGGGTGCACACAGGTTTCACACGCACTAGGAACCAGCACAAAGCAGTGACTCCGTAGGAGCCTGGGCTAGACAAACCTGCAGGTCTTGGAGGGTCTCACGGGGAGGCAGGGGTTGCTGTGGCTCTCTGTGGGGGCAAGTATACTGATGGCGGAGACTCCAGACAATACTGATCAGTGTGAGCTCTCCCGGAGGTCACCATTTTGGCAATGAGACCTGGCCCACCCAACAGCCTGCAGGCTCCACTGCTGGGACACCTTAAGCCAAACAACCAGCAGAGTGGGAACACAGCACCACCCATCATCAGACAGGCTGCCTAAAGTTGCACTGAGCTTACAGTCACCTCTAAACACATGCCTTGACATGACCCTTCCCACTAGAGAGACAAGACACAGCTCCATCCACTACTGGGCGGCACCAGTCCCCCTTACCAGGAAGCCTGCACAAGCCCCTGGGCCAACCTGACTCACCAGAGAGCAGGCACCAGAAGCAAAAAGATCCTGCAACCCGTAGAAAGGAGACTACAAACACAAAAAGGTAAAATGAGGCAGCAGAGAAATTTGTTCCAGACAAAGGAACAAGATAAAAACCAAGAAGAACAATTAAGTGAAATGAAGATAGGCAATCTACCTGAAAAAGAATTCAGAGTAATGATAGTAAAGATGATACAAGATCTCGGAAACAGAATGGAGGCACAGACTAAGAAGACACAAGAAATGTTTAACAAAGACCTAGAGGAAGTGAAGAACAAACACAAAGAGATGAAAAATGCAACAACTGAAAAGAAAAATACACTAGAAGAGATCAATAGCAGAGTAAATGAGGCAGAAAAATGGGTAAGTGAGCGGCAAGACAAAATGGTGGAAATCACTGTCATGGAAAAGAGTAAAGAAAAAAGAAAGACAAGAGATGAGGACAGTCTAAGAGACCTCTGGGACAGCATTAAATGCCCTAAGAAAGATACTTGGCACAGCTGATGCCAGAAGAAAAAAAATTAAATGCACCAACATTCACATTATTATAGAGGTACCAGAAGGAGAAGAGAGAGAGAGTGAACCTGAGAAAACATTTGAAGAGATAATAACTGAAAACATCCCTAAGGAGTTGCCATAAGATCCAGCAGTCCCACTTATATCTGGAGAAAAGCATATCTGGCGTGTATCTGGAGAAAACCATGATTCAAAGGGACACATTCACCCCAAAGTTCATTGCAGTGCTATTTACAATAGCCAAGACATGGAAGCAACTTAAATGTCTATTGACAGATGAAGAATATGTGGTATAATTTATGTCATTTGCTGCAACATGGATGGACACAGATTATCTTACTAAGTGAAGTAAGTCAGATAGAGAAAGGTAAATATCATATGATACCACTGATTTTCGAAATCTATGAAAATGATACAAATGAACCGATTTGCAAAATATAAACAGACTCACAGACTTAGAAAATAAACATCTGGTTAACAAAATGGAAAGGTTGTGGGGAGGAATAAATTGAGAGTTTGAGACAGACCTATACACCCTATTATATTTAAAATAGGACCTACTAAAAAACGACCTACTGTATAACACATGGAATTCTGCTCAATGTTCTGTAATAACCTAAATGGGAAAAATTTTTGAAAAAGAATAGATACACGTATACCTGTTTGCTGTACACCTGAAACTAGCAAACCTAACACTATTAATCAACTATATTCCAATACAAAGTAAAAATGAAAGATATTGATGGACCTAGAGATCATCATACTAAGAGGAGTAGTCAAAGAGAAATGTCATATGATATTATTTATATGCGGGAAAAATGATACAAATGAACTTATTGGCAAAACAGAAACAGACCCACAGACTTCAAAGGAAGACTTATGCTCGCCAGGGGGGGAATGTGAAGGAGAGGAATAAATTAGGAGTTTGAGATTAACACACACATAAGGCAACCCACTCCAGTATTCTTGCCTAGAAAATTCCATGGACAGAGGAGCCTGGTGGGCTATAGTCCATGGAGTCACAAAGAGTCAGCCACAACTGAGCGACTGAACACATAAATAAAATGGGCTTCCCAGGTAGCTCAGACCATAAAGAATCTGTTTGCAATGCAGGAGACCTGGGTTTGATCCCTGGGTCGGGAAGATCCCCTGGAGAAGGGAATGGCAACCCACTCCAGTATTCTTGCCTGGAGAATCCCATGGACAGAAGAGCCTGGTGGGCTACAGTCTGTGGGTTCGCAAAGAGCTGGACACAACTAAGTGACTAACACTTTCACTTTTCCAGGTGGCACTAGTTATAAAGAACCTGCCTGCCAATGCAGGAGATAAAAGAAGCAAGGGTTCAATTCCTAGGTGGGGAAAATCCCCTGGAGGAGGGCATGGCAACCCACTCCAGTATTCTTGCCTGGAGAATCCCATGGACAGAGGAGTTTGGCTGGCTATGATCCATAGGGTTGAAAAGAGTTGGACACCACTTTAGTGACTTAGCATGCATACCATACCATATATAAAACAGATAATCAACAGGGACTTACTGTATAGGACATGGAACTTTACTGAATATTCTGTAATAACCTATAGGGGGAAAGAATCTGAAAAAGAATGAGTATATGTATATGTATAAGTAAATCACACACCTGAAACTAACACAACACTGTAAATCAATTATATTCCAAAATAAAATAAAAATTAAATTAAAAACACAATAAACCAAATACACACATAAAAATATTAGCAAATCAAATCTAGCATGGAATTAAAAGAACATAATGGGACCAAATATAATGTGCTTCAATGACAATTAGGAACCCTGTAATTAATCATATTCAAGTCAAAGGCAGTCAAAAAAGAAACACCATTTGATAATCTTGCTAGGCACTAAAAGGCATTTGAAAAAACACTCGAAATCCATTTCTTGGGGGAAAAAAAACCTCAATAAAATAGGAACAGAATAACATTTTCTTCCTACAATGAAGAATACTTCTATAAAATGAAAGAATGGCACCATTCTTTTCAGAATGGTGAAACATGAAGTAGGGAAAAAACAAAAGAGGAAAGGAGGAAATATCAGACTGCCAACATTTGGTGGATGCTATTGTCAACAGAAGGCAAGAAATGGGAAGGAAAAAATATTAAAGGGATGGAGAAAAACGATACTTTGTTTGGATATGGTCCAGATAATGAACCAAAAATGAAAGGTTTTAAAAGTGGGTACTGTAAGGGGCCAGCACCCAAACAGACAAACTTATGTACCAGCAGTGAGGAGACAGAAAACTCAGCAGACTGAAATGAAGGAAATTATAACATCTCCCTGAAGACATTGAAAAAAGACTTGAAAAACTAGGGAGAGAGATGATCTTGGGTCGGAAGGCTTACTGTTGTTAGGAAACAAGATACTCCAAATTATGCCAAACATTTAATCTAATTCTAGTTCAAATCAATTGGTGGGGTCTTGAAAAAACAATTCTCAAATTTAGCTAGAAGAAAGAATGTGCAAGAATAGTGGAAGAAATTTTGAAAAACATGTCATGGTATGACATTTTTTTCATACCAGGTATTACAAAGTGTTCCAAGAATTACAATAGCTTATAGGGGCATGGGGAGAGGAAGAGGGAAAGGGAGAGATGGCAGGGGCGGTGGTGGTGGTGAGGAGGGCTGAGGGAGTTCCCATCTTTGAGTCCAGCACCACATTAATGGTCTTGATTGATTTTACAAAATTCTGTCAACTCAATATTGTGCAGCCAACATTTATTAACTCTTATCCCTTGGAACACATGGAGATCAAACCAGTCAATCCCAAAGGAAATCAACCCTGAACATTCACTGAAAGGACTGATTCTGAAGCTGAAGCTCCAATACTTCGGCCACCTGATGCAAAGAGCTGACTCACTGGAAAAGACCCTGACTCTGGGAAAGATTGAGGGCAGAAGGAGAAGGGGACAACAGAGGATGAGATGGTTGGATGGCATCACCGACTCAATGGACATGAGTTTGGGTAAACTCCAGGAAAGAGAAGGACAGGGAAGCCTGGTGTGCTGCAGTCCATGGGGTCACAAAGAATCAGACACAATTATGTGACTGAACAACCGCCACCACCAAGCGTCAGGCATTACACACAGAGCAGTGAATAAGCCTGGCCCAGTCTCTGGGCTCACGAAGCTTCCTGTCAGGAGGAAGGTGAGTAACATAATTGCTAGTGTGATGGGCACGACAAGAAGGGAAATGGGGACGGGGTCTGGAAGACTTATCAGAACAGAGCACTCAGATGCACTCTCTCCACCTCACAAAGGAAATACCGACCTTCCTTCTGCCGTGGTGCCTTGCCCTCTATTGACAGTAGGTTTGTCCTGTGAGCTGCGGGTTTGTGGACTGCCCTCCTCAGTGAGGTACCCGGTGACCAGCACCAGCCTTGAAGACTGGCCTTTGCCCCTGCCCTGAGGTCTGATGGGACTCTGAGGACCCACGAAGTGGTCAACTTGAGTGTGTACTTGCATCCCCTGGTGGGGAGGGGGTGCGGTGGGGTGCTTGTTAAAACAATGCTGGGCCCATCCCACGGTGTTTTGATTCCAGAGGGCCGGGGGACTGGTTTTGACTTGTCAGGTTGTAGGTGAGATGCTGGGTCAGCCCTGATGGGGAAGCTCTCACAGGCGGATTGAACTGAAAAAGTTGGCAGCGTTGTAGAACAAAACAAAACCTGACTGAAAGCTGAAGGTGTGGAATCATCCACTCAAAAACAAGGGTCTATTTGCTGGGCAAAGACACCTGGGCCTCCAGTGACAGGGGTTAGAAGACAGCTCACGGGTGCTGAGAGGGGCACCCTTGGCCAGACTGGAGGTCTCCAGTTGCTGAAGCCATCCTGGGGGCTACAACCACTCCTCCTCAGACCTCTGTCCATCAGCCGGACTAAAGACGGGCCTCAATCCTAAGGGCTCCACCTCCCAGTGGCCCCATCCCCAGTCTCATCTCCAACTCAGGAGCACCAGGACACTGTTGCTCATGCCCGTGGTTTGGGATCCTGTCAGTCTTCACAAGAGCTGAGGTCTCTGGGGGCATCCCTTATCCCCAAACCTGCTATTGTACCTTCTAGAATGCACGTTCCACCATCAGCAAAACATCCTCTCCCCTCAAACTCTTCTGTGAGTGTCCCTTCACCTTCTCACTCAGATGGAAGCCTGGCGACACTCCTTCTCCTGCAGCCTCTTAAGTGGATGTGGTTCCTTCTCCCCTTTGTCTCCCATCCCGTAGGCTGGGAGGTGGGGCAGACCCTCTCCTTCCCTTCTCCAGAAAAATGCCG
Source organism: Okapia johnstoni (assembly GCA_024291935.2). Classification (NCBI taxonomy): domain Eukaryota; kingdom Metazoa; phylum Chordata; class Mammalia; order Artiodactyla; family Giraffidae; genus Okapia; species Okapia johnstoni. The sequence goes on from CM044316.1 coordinate 37,604,269, forward strand.
GTTTTGAGTTTTCTGTCCCAAGACCCTCATTCCTAGATTCTATCCCCTCACATTTCATCCAGGACATTGCTCCAGCACTTTTCTCTCCCTCCTGTATCAGTTCCCTGTTTCAAACGGATCTTTCCTATCAGTCCACAAATGCTTTTAATTTCCATCTTGGGGGAAAAACCCCAAACATCTTTACTCCTGCTTCTCTCCCCAACTGTGCATTGTTTTTCTTTTTTTTTTTTTTTTAATAAATTTATTTATTTTAGTTGGGGGCTAATTACTTTACAATATTGTAGTAGTTTTTGCCATTCATTGACATGAATCAGCCATGGGTTTACATGTGTTCCCCATCCTGATTTTCTTCTTAGAAATACCCTGAAGAGCTGTCCGCGCTTGGTGGCTCTCACTTCTCTCCCCCATCCCCCCAGGGCCAGCTCCAGCAGACCCATCCCCCCTCCCCCGCCAACACCATGGAAACGTCTCTGCTCTGGGCCTCAGTGACGCCCACCTCCACTGACCTGATCCAATGGCCAGTTCCTTGTCCTCACCTTCCCTGACCTGCCTCTGGTTGAATTCAGCATAGCTGATCACTCCGTCCCAGATACCACACTCCTGGTTTTCCTATCTCCGTGGCTTCGTCTGTGCCTTCCTGGCTGCTCTTTCTCACCACCCACCCCACCCACCCCCTCCGCAAGGCTCTCAGCACCATCGTGCTTGCTTGCTGGACATTCTCTATCTGTACTCCTTCAGCGTCTACCTTGGTCCATTGACTTTAAACACTACCCACCCTGTGAGGCATATGGCATTTATTCCTCCACTCAAAACCTCTCCCTTCAACTCCAGACTTAGATACCACACGGGCTACTTGACACCTCGTCTTTATCATGTCACCACCAGCTCCTGATCTTCCTTCCCCAAGCCTGCTCCTTCACCCTCTTCTCTGCTCAGCGAATGGCCGCTCCTCCTCCTTAAAGATCGTTTGGAGGCATCTTTTCAGTAAGGCCTTGACTTGTCATCCTACCTAAAGTTTCCAGCTTTTATTGGAGTCTCCTTATTCCCTCCTGTTTAAAACATTTCCCCTCTTAGTATCTTCCACCGTTTGACTTGCTCCACAAGGGTGGGGATTTTGGTGTCTTGACTGCTGTGTTTTCAGTGCTTAGCCTGGTGAGTGTTACGGAGAGAAACTTAGTGAATGCTTGTTGAATGAATGACGACCCTGAGGATGACGTGGTGTTGGTGGCAAGGCAGGGTGAAGGGGGGATGAGGTTGGGAAGGGAGACTCTTAGCCAAAGGAACAATCAGTGCAGGGCAGGGGAGTCAGGGGGGCAGAGCAGGCATGTCTGGGAGAGAGGGGTTCACAGGGTAGGAGCATATGGGAGGGGTGGGGCAGGGCCCAGGTCCCACTGTGTGTGTATACGTGGACTCCTGGGCATGGAAGCTGCTGTTGCCCCTCTGAGAAACAGTGGCCTGGGCCTCCACTTCCATGGTTCCTGAGGGACTGGCATGGTGGAGGCCAAAGTAGCACAGCTCAGCCAGCAGCAATGGGAAGGGGCCTGCAGACTGACCCAGGCCCCTGGGCTAGATCAGTGCTAGCGGCCTCCTGGGTGTTCCCAGCCCCACACCCTGCATGGTGGAGTGGAGGGTAGGGTGGCCTGTGAATGGAAGGCAGACCCCAGGGCACCAAGGAGCTCCACCGAGAAGCCCATTTTGCCCTGCCCTGACCTTTGCAGAGTTGAAAACTGGTACTAGGATGTGAGAGGGGAAAAAATAAAACCACCCCATCATTTGGGTGCGAGCCTGGTCACTGGTTCCTCAAGTGCGATGGGGCATCGCTAAGACTGAGGTGGTGTGGACCAGGTCTGAGTGAGCACTGTAGCCAGAGCCATGGATCCAGCCTCCTGCTAGGAGAGGGAGGGCCTGAGGAGAACCCTGAGCAGGGAGGCATCCAAGACCTTGGTACCCGAGGTCCCCGTTTGGATAGGTTCCCATCAGAGAAAAGTCCTGCATTTTCTTTGTGAGAGACTACCCTCTCCAGGGCAGGGCTGGGTGGAGACGCAGCTCTCTGCCAGGAGCAAGGCAAAGCCTCATTGCTTTCCTTTGGCCCTGATCTCCTCTCTTCCTTTGTGTTAATTCACACACCAAAATCATTTGAAATTAATGTTGTCCTGGCTAAACACATTCATTTCCTTTTAAATTTGTAAAACCTTCCCGTGAAAACATTTGAATACATAACACAACTGCACATTTTCTTTGGGAAACATCGATCATTTCCAAGGTGAAAGGCAGCATAAATATGTCTTAAGTAAGAGGCACATTCACAAAAGTACCAAGCTGCAGTAATCAACAGATTCAGGAGATTACTATTGTGTTTTGGGAATGAATCGTTCGTTACTTGTCTGAACTGTGGGGAGGTGGAGGGTATTTTTAATTTAATGGATTAATCATTTATGTCTGAAGTTTTTCCTCCTTCTTATGGAAGCAATGCCGGAGGCTTGGATGAAGTTATAAATCATGTCAGTGTTTGGGTCTCATCTCTGGGAGGCCTGGTCTATGGGGAAGTTATACTAATAATTTTAGAAAGAAAGGAAGTAGTTGCCTAGAAGTGTTCCCTTTAGCAAACCAGGTCAAGGCAGAGTTCTGGATGGAGAAGCCCCAGAAGGTGCCCAGAAGCTCAGCCTGTATGTGCGGTCCTGCCCCTGCCACCAGGGAATGGAGCAGCTCCAGGGAGAAGTCTATATTTTATTCCTGGCCTACCAACTTCCTCTGGATCTTGATCTTCCCATCTGTATAATGGGTTGGAAGCTCTGTGAGCTCAGACCATCTGTGTGCACCAACTACGGTTAAAATATGGTTTGAGACAAAACAAAATCTCCCCTGTATCTGTCCTATCCTGGACTTTGAATTACATCTTTCCAGGTATTTCCCAAGCATTTGACACATATCCTATCTCCTCAGGCCTATAAGGCAGGAGATATATTGTTATTCCTATTTTACAGGTGAGTTTACCCACCTAAGATGTATGTCAAGGAAGTACCAGCACTGGGACTTGAACTCAGGCCTCTCTGGCTCAGAGTTCATGTCTTGACCCTATGACAGAGGTGTCTCCAGTTTCGGTCTGCACTGTGCCTTGGGTGGAACAGCTTCACCCAGTTCCCATTTGTCTGAGTGGTTTCACATGAATGATTTCTCTGTCTCTTGGGCCCACCAGCCACATACTTGGCACGCCTGCCAGTCACCTGGAGAATTCTGAGCCTTCTGAGAGGCAGGGGGCTGGCCAGGGCCTCCCCTCCCCACTTCATCATCCTCCCCTTCCTGTCCTCACTCTGACTGAGGAGAAGCTAGCAGGAGGAACTGACATAGAACATCACTCCCTTTGTGTCCCAGGCACTGGCTCGGCTCAAATAAGCCACAGGCCCTCTCCAGGCCAAGAGGAGACCAAACCTCACTATCTGCAGCACAGCTGGGTGACCACACCTAATTCTACCCAGGTTACTAGGGGACATCTTTCATGCTTTTGACTCATGCTGGGAATGAATGACAAAAAGGAACAAATCCTACAGATGAACCTGTTACTGCTCTCTCACAGCTTCCTAACAAGATGACCCAGCAAGGTAGCATTCCTTCTGTTCCTTCTGTACAGACAGTGCCTTCTCCCCTTCCTAGTCCTCCTGCCTGGAAGCCCCCAAGCCCACCGCCTCTGTGAGTTTCCCCAGCAGCCCAGCCCTCCTGACCCTGGGACCCTGAGCAGCATCGGTGTCTGCACAGTGGTCTGCTGAGCCCACCTAGAGGTGGACGACCAAGCCGTGCAGGTCACCAACGTCAGTTCTGCTGAGGGCAGGGGCTGCCCTTACATCTGCGCTGTAAGTCCTTCATTGGATGCCTGCTGCTTCTGACCTGAGCTCAGCACCTGGGGCAGGGGTAGGCCAGGCAGGTTTCCTGTTCCCTGTCTGTGCTACCCCCCCACCCCCGACCCCTGCAGTGTGCCCCCACAGCAGATCAACACCAACCTGCTGACCGACCACACCTGGATTCTCCAGCAGCCACAATGCAATGTTCCAGAGTGAAGGGGTGGAAAGGCATCAAGAGTCTTTGGTGTCAAGATCTGTTTTGCAGTTACTAATTGTAGGGCTGAGGGTTCTGGGCAAGTAATTTAGTCTCTCTGTACTTTCCAACCCCTAGTTTCCTCATCTGTGAAACACAGAGGGTGCCCAGTAGGTATCTGGGAAATGTTCCTACTGTAACTGTGTCTTTAATGCCATTCTACTTTCAACAGCATCTTTCCATCTTCCCACACAGATAAGATGGTTTACCCTCTCAGTCAACACAGCGAGCTTCACTTCTGGAATACACTTCCGGAAAACCTCGTGTCTTGTCCCTGGTCAACCAGCAATGGACTCATGTCCTTGGGAGGCAATACTGGGTCTACCTTAGCGCCGTCTCCCATGAAGAGTTGCTTAATAGACCGAAATGCCACCCCAAGTGCTGGTGGCCAGCCCAGCCCAGGGACCTCAAAGGCTCCTGGGGTGAGCCCCACCCGGATGGCCTAGCCTGACCTCCATGGAGCCAAACACAGTGTGCAATGGAATGAGGTAGAAAGCCTACTGCAAAATACAGAGGTCCTGGGACTACCCTGGTGGCCCAATGGTTAAGAATCCACATTGCAATGCAGGGGATATGGGTTTGATCCCTGGTTGAGGAACTAAGATCCCACATGCCTTGGGACAACTAAGCCCACAGGCCACAACTCCTGAGCCTGTGCACCACAACTAGAGAGTCTGCGCCACAACGAAAGATCCCGTATGACGCAATGAGGATCCTAACTGTGCAACTAAGACCTGATGTGCCAGATAAATAAATAAATAACCAATAAAACTATTTAAGAAATATACAGAGGTCCCAGTGTGCCGCCTCTGACTCTAGGACTTTGGCTTAAAGAGAAGTCTTAAATCTCTCAGCAGTCAGGAAATGGATTTCCAGTGGCCTCTCTCTGGATCTCAGCAGGGAGGTTTTGCTGTTTCAACTTACTGAGGCCCCAAGCAGCCCCTTTAGCAAGAGGCTGATGGGTGGGTAGGGAGGCTTGAACAAAACTCTCCAGTTGCACAGTCCACGCTCCACCCAAGTAGGGACAGGGAGCAGCCTAGTCTCTGCTTTAAGGCCAGCAGCACATGGTGTCCCTGGGCCTGGGCCCTGCTCCTGGATTTGGCACCGGGAGGGAGGAAATGGTTCATCCCCCATCGTAAGCTCTGTTTCAGAATTCTGAGGGAACATGAGGCAGAAGGATCCCCCAGCAATTTGTGTGGACCTGCAATTTGTGTATTGAAAGTATTTAAGACCACAGCATCTCCTGCAGAAGCCTGAGGTGAGACAGGTTCTCACTCGTGAGTTACTCTGGCTCCTGGGCAGGTGGATTCCCCCGCCCAGGCCCCTCTCCCCACAGATTTGTTCTGGAGGAAATGAAGGGGACCAGGCTCAAGCCCTCTCCTTGTGCCCTCAGTTCTTATGAGGTGGGGGCAAGATGTGAAGGGCTGGATGGAGGATCTGGGAATTTTTCATTTTCCATTTTCAGGCTGGTCTGAGGACCAGAGAGAGCTGTGCCAAGTCACCTGAAGTTGTTGTGCAACCACGCATTCACCAACACTGTGCGATGCTGGGTACCACTTGCCAGCTATAGATGGTAGCGCCCTCTCCACACTGCAGAGCACACAATCTGCCCCTGGAGTGACCCATACACTGCCTACCGGCTGCACACACAGACTGAACTCCGAATGCCAGCCTGGATGGCTCATCCAAGGGATGTTATAACTAGGAACCTGTGTGTTATTTCTGATGAAATCCAGAAACTTCATTGTACATCTGGAGTCAAGCCAACAAGCATAGCCACAAAACCCCAGAGGATTAAGTATGCCCCAGCTCAAGGGAAATATTAATAAACTATGACTTAGGCAGTATGAATATAAAAATCCCTAAAACATCCTATTGACAAATGCAGAGGCAAGCTGGGCTTACTCTGTTGTCCTTAAATGGCTTGTCACCTAGGATCCCAGAGGCAAGTGATACTGAACCTCGTGATGCAATTATCCTTAACACTGTGTACACTTTATCTCAAAACAGAAGCCCCGGACACCCGCTGGCACCAAGGATCTGGGGCTGACTTGGAGCTTTCACATTATTCTCTGGTGCACGGACATCCTGCTCAGGCTTGCTCGGTGCCAGCAGTGGGGCCCAGCTGGTCATGGCTGGACATGTCAAATTTCCCTGGGGTGCTGACCTACCTAAATGACTCACCCCCTCCCACCTGGACTCACTTCATCAGAGGAGGCTTCCGGGAAGAGCTGGACTGGGAAGTGAGTTAGCAGACTCTGCCCCTGCCCACCCCCCAGCCCCCTTTTACATACGGGAGCAATGGGACACTTTGGGGTCAGGTATTTCTTCAAGAAGACAGAATGCAAGAGAGGAGGAGGGTTATTCTGAGCAGCCTTTGGGGAACACTTTGGGGCGACAACATGCATGGAGCCATTTACTAACCATTCACCTGCAGGACGTGGGTCTGGAACAGCTGCTCGTGGCCGGAGGCGTGGCAGGTGTAATTGCCCATGTGGATGGTGGTCACCTTGGTGATGTAGAGGGAGTTGTCCTCTCCGAAGTCCTGCTTGGGCAAGGAAGACAAGATTGGCTTCTCTGTTGAGTGGGCTTGGAAGGATAGCCAGATCTTGGGTTTTGCCAGAAAACAGAAACCCTGCAGCTGCGAGGACGTCCTTTCTGCCTGGCCCCTTGCTCAGCCAGAGCTGCCTGTGGGGCTGGGCATCAGGACTGCCGCGTCTCAACCGTGTTGCTTGCCCAGACCCTGTATGTTATTTTATGACCTGATTGACCTTCTCTGGGAGGCCTGGCTGAATGCCTTCCCCAGCACTCTCCATCTCCATTTCTACAGGTGGCCTCACCTGCCCCACCTGTTAATCCTGCTGCTGCTTGGCTGGTTTCTTGGACTCCTGTCCACCTGTTGAGATGCTCTGGAGGGCAGCCTCCTTTGCAAACTTTTTCTTGAAAGACTGGATAGCAAATATTTTGGCTTTGTGGGCCATAGGGCTGTCAACTACTCAACCCTGCCTTGGGGCATGAAAACAGCCATACTGATACCTAAATTCATGGGTATCACTATGTTTCAATGAAATTTTATTAAAAAACTGGGTGGGCTGCATTTGGCTCACAGGGTATGGTTTGCCTATCACTGGTTTACATCTTACCTCCCTCCCCAAATAATTTCAGGCAGCTTGCAGAGATCTGGGTAACCCCAGAGAAGGAAAACAGAACTCTGAGAAAAATGAAGGCAAACAGAGAACAAGAGCAGGATGTAAAAGACAGCAAGTGGGGCCGATACCAGGCGTTCCATGAGAGATGGCTCAGTGATAAGCCTTGTCCCTGTGACATCTGCAGCCTCACTGTGGGGTCCGATTTGGCCAGCACGTGGGGAGGGATGGGCAGGAGGGAGCTTCGGGCTGATCAAAGTCCCGTGCTGAGCACAGGGCATGAAGCACTCCCCCAGGGGATTTCCAGCCAGCTGCCTCTTCTGCAGAGCCCTGCACAATGCTGGCCCCATACAGGCACTAGCTGTAGACATGCTGGGGACAGAATTACCTGGAGTTTCAGGGAGTTTGGTTTTAGCTACCAAACATGTCTGAGGTGCGGTGCTCAGAGCTTATGGGACAGAAAAGGTCCTGACTCCCTGGTAAGAAACGGGGCTGGCAGCGCTAGCTGCAAGGAGTGATGGGGGAAGCCTGGTGCTGCACTCAGGAGACTCAGGCTTTAGCTTGAACTCTGTCACTGACCAATGTCCCCTCATCCCTCTGGGCACTGGTTTCCCCTGCCTGGAAGTTGTGGAAAATTCCTATACCCTGTCTGCTGATGGGAAGCATGACAGACATGGGGCTGCTCCTTTTCTTCTTATTATTTTTAAAAAATTTATTTATTTTTAATTGAAGGATAATTGCTTTACAATACTGTGTGGGTTTCTGCCATATGTCAACAAGAATCAGCCATAGGTATACATTTGTCTACTTTTCTTATTATTAACAGAAGATGCAAAACTCCTCTTGACCCCTTGGAGACAACACCAAACCATCCCTCCTGCTATTTTCCTTGTCCTTCCTGAGCTCCCTTCTCCCACGGAAGCAATTTGGTGGCAGGAGGGACAAAGGCCACTAGTCAGTGTGGCAAGGGCCCAGCCACAACCACGAGTCCTTTAAGGATGCTTTCTGGCTAGTTAACCTAATAAGGGGTGCAGGCCCAAGTGAGGTCTGGGTTAAGGCAGAGGCTGGAAGGTGGAAAGTGGATGCATGCAGCCTGCTCCTGGTATCTAGGAAAACGATACTCAGAAATGCTCCCTCTGGGGTAAAATATTGGAGAAGGCTGCAGGAACCCTTAAGAGTTTTCTCTGAAACATTGCTCTGCTTTAAAAAGCCCCATTCCAATTACCCGGTGGAAGCTTCAATAATAAAAATAAAACACCAGATAGCTGATTTGTCCTGTGTCATAACAAAGTCATAAAGGGTTCATACCTGAGTCGCTTTTGAAAAGTTAATAGTCACTTCTGGGGCTGACATATTTCTAATATGAGCTGTTTTCCGTGTTAAAACCTAAGTCTGAAGGAAAATACATTTTGCTTGGAGTCCCAGAGGTTGGAAAGGCATCTTGAGAGAGGGGTTCCCCTACCTTGGGAACCCCTCCGTACCTCACTTGGCTGGTTCCCAGACAGACTACAGACTCCATCCCAAAGGGCGACATCAGACTCATTTGCTCTCGGAGTTTGGTGCTGGGGGTGCCCTGGAGTTTCCCTCTGGGCTGCCTTCCTGAGCCTTCATATCCACAGCCCTTTCTTACAGGAGGGCCCTTGTAGCCAGTCTCGGGTTCTGGCACCCTCTGCTCGTACTTCCACCTCAATGTGGTCATGGGGATTGCAGGCTGAGAAGAGTCCCCAGGTTGAGGTGCCCACAGGTCCACTGCAGGGTGGTGCTAGGTAACACCATCAGCTCAGTGTCCACGAGCTAACTGTGTGCTGGGAATCTTGACACACATCGCCCAGTTTAAACCTCAGAAAAAATCTCTGAAAACCATAAAGCAAAACAAAAGCCAGTCCCCACAGGATGAGAAAGTAGAGCCCTCCTGCACAATATATTCAGAGTCTGACCTTCTCCACCACCTTCACTGCTACTACCATAGGCTCGATGCAGTGACCTCCACCGCTGCACTCTGCATCTGCCCTCCGCATCACAGCCCAATGACGTCCCTCGTCTCACCCCCATTCAGCATACTGTTTGCCACTGTCTCCCTGACTAGCATGGGAGTGCCCTAAGGGAGGGCAGGGACACTGGTGCCCGGTGCTCACTGCTGTGTCCCCAGTGCCCGGCGTAGGGCTGACACAGGGTGGCCCTCAGTAGATACTCGTTGAGCAGACTGTACAAGGCGCTGAGCTGGGCTCTCTGCAGGGGCTTCCCTGATTTTGGTTCTTTGGGTTGGACAATGGACATGTCCAGGACATGTCCTGCCTTCCCATACCCCCAGACGTTGCCAATCACACGGGGGTCCAAATCAAGTGGCTGGTAGGGAGGCAGAGAGCCAATCTCAGGTCTTGTCCCCACTTTCCCACCCTGCCTCCTTCTCCACACTGCATTCTCAGACCTGGGCACGCTGGGAGGGCTCCACACATGGCAGCAGGCAGAGTCCATGTAACCCCAGACTAGGCTCATGGCTTCTGTGAGCCTCGAACAGAGTTGCTTGGAGAAGGAAACGGCAACCCACTCCAGTGTTCTTGCCTGGAGAATCCCGTGAACAGAGGAGCCTGGTGGGCTGCTGTCCATAGGGTCGCACAGAGTTGGACATGACTGAAGCGACTTAGCATGCATGCATGCATTGGAGAAGGACAATGGCAACCCACTCCAGTATTCTTGCCTGGAGAATCCCAGGGACGGAGGAGCCTCCTGGGCTGCCGTCTATGGGGTCGCACAGAGACACGACTGAAGCAACTTAGCAGCAGCAGCAGCAACAGAATTGCTTAGTCTCTGGTTTTTCCTCAGTGTTCTTGGGAGCAGAGGTGTGATCCCTCAGGTGTGGAGGGTGAGGGGCTGCTGGATGGGTGATGCACTACTTGGAACACCTAACTCATTACTAGCTTGTGACTCAGGCTCTGGGGAAAACATGATTCTGTACTCAAAAAAATAATGTCTCTGGGCTGAAACAATAGGCATCATATAATTACAGAAAAAAAGTGCATATTTTTCTGGGACACGAATACTGGCTTCAGAAATCACATTTCCCTCATTGGATGTAAAGAAACTACTTTAAAAATTGATTTATAAGAAGTTACATAAAACTAAAGCTGAAATCCTTTCTCTCCTGAAGGTTCTCTGAGATGTGTCTGAATACTGCTATCAGTGCTTGATTGCATCTCTGTAATTGTCTTTTTATGGATGGATTTTTTTTCTTTTGCTCTGATGCATAGAAATGTATTAGCAAAATCAAGGTTCCTTCCAGAAATAAACAGATGCTATATTAGACCATTCTTTGTATTGATGCACATCTGTCTTTGGAAAAGAGACGATTTTACTTAAAGAAATGTTTTTTGCCTTTTAAGAAGCTATTTTCTAGGTATCTTCCCTTAATAAAGCAAGCAATTAAACAAGACTTAAGTATTAAACAATATTTAAGCAGAGGCAAGATGGGAGATGTTTTCACAGTGATACATGTGAGTCAGGTTGAAGTAACACGAAAATGAGCCATCAGTGCTGACTATTTAGTGACTAAATGTTAAACACGAGGACTCCAGAGTGATTTCAGAGGTGAGGTTAATGGTATTGTCAATGCTGGGCTTCCCTTGTGGCTCGGCTGGTAAAGAATCCGCCTGCAATGCAGGAGACTTGGGTTTGATCCCTGGGTTGGGAAGATTCCCAGGGGAAGGAAACGGCTACCCGCTTCAGTGTTCTGGCCTGGAGATTTCCATGGACTGTACATGGAGTCGCAAAGAATTGAACACCACTGAGCGACTTTCACTTTTCACTGTCAATGCTACAGGTTCAAACTCCATTTAGAGACATTTATTCCAAGCTTTTCTAACTCTGCCCTTCTCAGGAGCTTCCTTGGCTTTCTTTGGAGAGGATGGAGAAAGTAGAGGGTCTTTCCCTCCCGGCTGATTTGACTCCGTCCCCCTGAATCTTATGAACCCTAGCATCCCGCCTGCACAAATGGACCCCAACACTGCAGTGCCTTGGTGATGGTGGGTCCTCAGAGATGTCTGCACTGCACTTGTGCCCTGCATACAGCACTACCTAACAGTTGGGCAAAACACCTAAACCACCCCTCTAGCCAGACCTCTGGACACACCCCTACCCTCACCCCACAAAAGGAATTAGCTTACCCCCCTGGGAAGCAAGCAAGGGAAACTGCTGTTTATTTTTGCTCCCCTCTGCTGCAGCAGGGTCCCCAATAAAGCCTTGCCTAAACTTCTTGTCTGGCCTCTAGTCAATTTCTATTGACTGAAGGAAGGCCAAGAACCCTGGTTGGTAACAATCTGAAGTTTCAGACCATCTAGAACCTGCTGCCTTCATCTGGGAAGCCGGCAACCCTCCCCTGGGGACACTTGCATCATGAGTCCCCAAGCCAAGAGGGCCTTCCTAGCTCCTCTAACCTGGATCACACTGTCAGCCAAGACTGCTGATCGGCATTCTCGCTGTTTCTGAAACATCCCCGAGAGGATTTGATTAAATTTCCTTCCATGGCTTATTTCAGGGACCAACAAGGCTTGCAATCAGGAATTTTCTCCTATTATGGTGTTTAAAACTTGTATACACCGCTGGAGGGGGTATAAACTGGGTGCAACTTTTTTTTGGAGGGAGATTTGGCAATATCCATCAAAACAGAAAAATGTGTCCACCCTCGATGGAGTTACTCCACTTCTAAGAACTTGAACACCTACTTACAGAAATGTGCAAAGAGGTATGTATAAAGATGCTCACTGCAGTGTTGTTTGCAGATGGTAAAGCCTAAAAGCAGCCTGAATGTGAGCTCCCTGGCATGGGGCTTGGAGCTCTGCATTTAGGGTCTAGAAGCTGGATCAGAACCTTCCTGAGGAACCCTGTACCTTTGAGATGGGGCAGAAGTGCTCACTAGGCACAGGTACAATGGGGAATGACGGGTGACCCTGAGGAGGCCACTGAGAAAGCTAAGGCCAGATGAGGTACCTGGAAGGGCCGAGTCCCCCATGAGCTCTACAAGCTGTTGTACATGGGCCAAGCTCTGTCTCTAGGAGAGCTTCGGCCAAGCCTCCTAGTGGTTTGAGCTCGTCCAAAGCTCAAAAGAACCGGATGTGCATCCGTAACCAGGGTTTATTTACAGGCGCCGGAGAGAACTGGCCAAGCCTCTGAACGCTTCGAGTAGAGTGTTTTCCAAGATCTTAAAACAAAATGTACCCAAGCGTTTAATGAGATTATTTTAATGCAGAACCTACACCCACCGTCTAGCATGTTGCAAACAGCTCTCCATGCTAATCAAACGCCTCTCATCTTTTTACAATGGATTCATGACTGGTTCATATAAAGACAATAAAAATTAAATGAGTCATGAGCTCCTAAATCATTCTCTTTTGGTCTTTTTAATAACTCACTTCCAAAGAAGAGCTGGCTGAGAGCGTATGCTTCATTAGAGTTATTTGTTCATGGTTTTACACCATTTAGGCATGGGAAAAAAGTGAACCTTTTAACACATCCTTCAAACACTGCCACAAATACTTTCTTCTAACGGGTTTTGTTTTTCTGCTTTTATCACTGTACTCCGCCTGTCGACATTTGAAAGCCCCAAATAGGGAGATTTGGTGAAAGAAAAAAACCAACAAAAAAGAGTGGCTCTTTCAAGTCATTTGCAATATACTGGGGTTTGTTGTGAGCTTTTTTTTTTTTAAAAAAAAGAATACAATAGAAAAATGTTTCCTCTCCCTGAGAATATCTTGGCCAAACAATTCCATGTGCTGATCTAAGAGCTTTCTGCCTTCTCTTCGCTGGGGCAGAGGCCAGCAGCTAATGAGACCTGGAGCACCAGACACACGGCTGCACCAGAGTGGTCAGCTAATTTCTGGGCTTGGGGATGCTCCCCCTCATGGGCAGCCCCTGTCCCTGGGGACATAAGGGACAGTGAGGAAGACAGTTATGTGGCGAGGGCAGGTGACATTGTTAGAGCGGGGGTGCAGACTGGGTTTGGGGACGGTCCCTTCACTTCCTGAGTAGCTGCTGTGTGGTCTTGGCAGGGCGCTGAGGCCAGGACGGGCCCTGCTTCTGCTGACAGTGGGGCAGCCTCCCCCCATCCACGAGGACACCCAGTGTGTAGGCCTGGCTAGGTGAGGAGTGTATAGATCTGCTGCTGAGATGAGCCCCACCCCGGACTGAAGCCTGGCTCTGAGCCCTTAGGAGACAAGGAAGATGGAGGCTCTGTTGTCCAGGTGAAAAAGGGAGCTTCCTGGCTCCTGTGCAGGACTCACATCCCACAGGGCCCTGTCTCCCACATGATCTCCTTATCACAGCACTACACGACCCCAGGGCCCAGAGAGCCCTCAAAGGGGGCTGGGTTGGTCCCCTTCCTGCTTCAGTACCTGTGGTGAGTGCATCTCACTGCCTCCTAAGGCAGAGTCCTTCCCTAGCATAAGCTCCCCCTACAGGCTCTGGTTGTGGCCCCCTGGGATAATGGGGTGCCCTTCTCCCACGTGGCCCTGTGCTGTCTGAGCAAAGCAGGCCAGAGGCTGAGTGGGCTGACCACAGGTCCACGGGGTGGGAGGGAGTTGCTGAGAGGTGCAGGGTCACCCTGGCACACCTGCGTAGGTGCCCTCCTGGCCAGCAGCCTGGCCCGAGACAAGGGCACCTTCTGAGCTGAAGCCGTGGCCCTGGGTCCTTGAGGGTTGAGGCAGGGGCCGTAGGGCCAGGTCTGAAGCTGTCAGACCCACAGCTGCTCCTGTAGAGATCCCAGCAGTTGGCTGGGAAGTAAACAAATTACAGGAAGCCCTTTGTGAGCTCCAGGGACCGTGCATGAGTAGAAACTATCATGCAAACGGAAGGAGGTATCATAATTCGGAGACTCACTGCCGGAAGGGGGGTAGAATTCCCACCCCAGCTGGGGGGCACCTGTCTGGGGGGCCCTTGCACTCCTGGTACCCAGTGCTGCCCTCTGCTCGGGGGGTTTGTTTTTCCGGTTGCAGCTGAGTCAGGGCCCCTCATGGTCCGGTCTGCAGTAAGATTGAGGTGTCTTCCTGGGGGGAGGGCTCAGGCATCCTTGGGGGGGAACACCAGGTCCCTAGGACCTGCTACACTGTGCTGTGTTGCCCCTCAAAGCCAGAGAGAGTGTCTTTGCTCTATGTTCTGGCACTGGGCTTGTCACTCGGTAAGTGAATCCAGAAGGAGGGTTCCTCATGTGTGGTGTCTGGACAACTGTGTACACACTGGTGACTCCTGACTGCTCCTGACAGCGACATCACTCACTGGGGAATCTGAGGGGCTCCTCCTTGCACGGCTCTGGGCTAGACGGGTACATTTACTTTCTGAGCAAATATTATTCTGATGCTTGGGGCCTCCTTGATGTTGGCAAGTCAGAAAAGTTTAATTACATGTGTCATTAGCATGGCATTCTGTAATAGCTCTGTGACCGAATTCATTAATGGAATTCTTAACAGATAAGACAAGACAAATTAATATTTTGTTGCCCATGAAAGCTTCTCATTAAGAGAGTAGTGAAAAAGTGATTAATATTTTGTTGCCAATCAAGATGTCTCATACAAATGACAAAGAAGGGAGGCCCGCACTCTGTGCGCTCTCTCATCTCCCCGCCTTGGGTTTTGTAAGCTGATCAGCTTCCCCTGTCAGTGCAACGTTTCGGAGCCAGTCGCTCATTACAAGGCCTGTGATCGTATTGTGTTTCATTTCTGACTACAGCAGGAGGAGGTGGGCGCTGAGATGCCACAGGCTGGGGGGCTCTACGAACCCACTGATCCTTGATCTTTGCTCCACCGGGGTAGCCCCCCTGGACTGTTCTCCCCTGACCCGTCTTGCTTCAGGAATGCTCTGTGTATCCTGATGACTCAGCCCTGCCCTGATCCAGCCTAATTTCCTCCTACGGCTACTCCCCTCACCGTCCAGAGCAGGGCTGTGCTTAATGAACCCCCGCTGTGTGCCAGTCACTGGGTGGGGTGCCCCCCGCCAACACACTCAGCCTGAAAATGCCCTCTCGAGGAGGACAACCTCATCTCTGCTGCCCCGCACGCTCAGAGCAGGTGTACGGCTCACCCAGGGCGGCTCTGGACCCACTGGAGGTGCTGGTCAGTGTCTCCCCCTGGATGAATCAAGGCTGACCTGAATCAAGGGGACGACAGGCAGCAGGGACCACCCCAGAGTCACATCTGCCTGACGGGGGCCTCACCAGACCGCGCTGACTGCTGGCTGGGGACTCAGGCTGCAAGGGGTTGAGAGTGCTGTCTGGTGGGAGAAGTAGTAATAATAGAAATAATGAAAATGAGAGCATAATAGCACGGGCATCACGTGCTAAGAACTTCATGTGTCTTAATCCTCATTATAGCCCTATGAGGCAGGATCTATTATGCATTCCCTTTCCACAGAAGAGGAAACTGAGGCTTAGAGAAGTCAAATGCCATTTCCAAGGCTGCTAAGCCAGTAAGTGGTAGAGCTGAGACTTAAACCCAGGTCCCTTTGACCCTGGAGCCTGTGCCCTTAATGAGTAAGGCTGTGCTGTCTCTCTTCTCTCTTGAAGGCAGGTAGGTGTACATGTGTGTGTACGTATATGTGTCTGTGTGTATGAGTGTGTTTTGTGTGTGTTTGCACGTATCGGGCCAGGACCCCTGTGGGGCTAGCTCTGCCCTGCGCTCTCACTTGGGGGTTTCTCAGAAGTACAGGCCCCTTGCTTGCTTGTGGGCTGCTCACTTGCCCAGAGGAGCAAGTGTTTCCTGGGAGGTAACGAGAGGCCATTAATCTCCAGTTGCACCACAATTACCCAAATTGCTAACCTCTCTGTGAAAAGTAGAAATGCAATTGAGTTGGTGCTGGAGGCATGTTCGAGGGAGGGGAAAGACACTCAAAGTAATTTAATTAACTGATGGCAAGTGCATTAAAAGGAGCTCTGCCTCTGCCTTTATTTCTAATGTCTTTAAATACAACATCAAGCAATGCACATGGATGTTCAGACACAGGCGGGCCTGACCTAGTTCTGAATTAATCACCACTGGCCAATCATGGTTAAAAGCTGACAACCCACCTTGAGAGGTTCGCACGCACAAACGTGCACCCCAGCAACACACATAACATACACATGCGCACATACATATACACCCTAGTCTTCACAAGCAGGACACTGCCTTCCCTTGCTAAGATATCAGACAAGCCCTGGGCATCTTAGGCTCAGAGGAAGAACTCTGCCCACTGAACACCTGACCAGCAAGTAGCCAGGCTTATGCTGGCAATGACATTCAGAGGTGGGTGGACACTGTCCGTGCTCACCATAGAGGGGAAACTGCAAGGAAACCAACTTGCCTGGTGTGACAGATGTGGGGGAAGGGCACTTCTGCCCAGCCCTGCCTAGGGCTGGACTCCAGAGTGACCCCCCCTTTCCATCTGCTTCCCCAAACATCTTCAGTGTGCATCCAAAGGGACCCAGAGAGTAGCAGAGTCTCAGCTTTGTGATTTCTGTTACCCTCTCTTTCCACAAAGCAGTCTCAGATCTGGATGAGATCTTTAAGGTCATGGGGTTTAGCTGCCTTCTTGTGGCTGGCAGCACTGTTTACCATGACCCTGAGCTTGTATGCCTCTAGGGATGGGGAGCTCACTACCTGATGTGATGGGTCCCTCCAGTGAGAGGCAGGGCTGATGGCTGGAGTGGTGCTCCTTCCAAGCAGCCCCAATTGGTCTCTTTTTCAGGTGCACCCTGGCCCTTTGTGCTAGTCCAACTCGGGGTCACACGGCCCAGGTCAGTTCCCTCTGCCACAGCACCTTAATCCCCACCTTACAGCTGCTAGCGTGAACTGACCACTGACTCCACAGGTCTTCCTTCTTGGGGCCAAGTGTCCCATTCTGGGTTGGCCTGTCCTGAGCCAAGGAGACCAGGGCTGCTTGTCTTCTGCCTGAAACTTGAATTCCTGTCACTGTAGCTTAAGACATGTCAGCCATTCTGGCAGCACCCTGGGTGGGTGACATTACTGCATCTTCTCACATGAACCCCTGGGAAACCACCGCCCCCCCTGTGCCAAACCAGGGCCAGTGCATATTCTTCAATCCTTCTATTCCTCAAGACCCACAGAAGGGAGGCACCACTAACATTGCTTTTCTAATAGATTAATTCACTGAGGATCTGTTTAAGAAACTTCCCAGTCATAGAGGCAGAGTGGGGTGATGCTGGGACCCCAGTGCAGACTGCCTGGGGCTTTCAGAGCCCAGGAGCCCCCCATTGCTCACGTTGGGCTGTGAGGACACAGGAACTCTCTTTTTCCTCTCATCATATCCATACTCCTTGCCCAGCAAACAAGACCCCTGGGCAGGTCCCTCTGGTCTGATCTCGTTTTCTTTTACCTCGCTCCCTGCCCCTGCCTTCTAGCCAACCAGCCCAGAGGCCACCTCTGCCCTCTACAGGGGGTGCCCTCTCCCCAGTGCCCAGCTGTCTGTGTCCTTTCCAGCTTCAGGATCTAGAGACTCCCCCAGGGGAGAGAGAGCACCTCCCCTCACAAGCCAGATGCTCTCTCCTGCCGGGGAACCTCTTGCCCCGCCCACTAGACCGCCCCCTAGTATTCACCTTATTCTGGGCCTGGCTGGAAGTTTGCAGACACCATCCGTCCATCCTATTCTCTGCATAAGGTGGGACTAATAACTCCAGACACCAGACAGCAGGCTGGATGGCACCAACAGGGGATGTGAAAAGAAAGCCCTCTGGCCCTGTAGCTTCCACAAGGCATCTCACACAGCTGGCTTCCCCAGGGGGTGGGTCTGAGCTCAGACAGAGCCTGGTGACTTACATTGATGTCTTCCAAATCCAGGAAGTTCAGGGCCAGCCCGTTGCGCTTCCAGACGATGGGTGGCCGCAGGTCTCCGCGGATGGCGCAGGTCAGCACCGTGCTCAGTCCTACGGTCACTGTGGCCACACTGACCCGGTCCTCGGGGGCGAGGCTGAGCTGCACCACCTCTGCAGGGAAAGGAGATGCTGTCAGCTGCAGGCCCAGGGGGTGAAGTCTCTACTCGAAAGGATGTGGCCAAGGGGATCTACTGCAGGTCAGGGGCCCGGGGAACTTCAGGGACCAGAAGCATTATCCACAGTTCGCTGGCTAAATGGACAGATGGACACAACTCCTGGGAGAGGGGCCACGACTTATGTCAAATGCTCCAAGGGCTCTGTGAATCACATCAGGTCAGGAATCACAGCCAGCGCAGGGGAAGTGTCTCGGCTGTGGATCTGTGAGTGGAGCCAGGGAGGTGGGCTGCTGGGGCCATGGGGCTGCCCCACTGAAACTGGGGAGCCAGATGAGCCGGCCCCATTCTGTGCTCACCAGACCCCATGGAGTCTGGGCCTTGCCAAGTGCAGTCAAGGTCCGGTGGCTGGGCCGACAGGTTTCTCGCCCACCTGGGGGCAAATTAAAGGTTGCACTGTCTGAAGTCTGGGGAGAGAATTGGCTGACCTTTGAAGGTTTGCTGCTGCCTAAGGAGCCTGTGAACTTGGATTTGGGTTTCTGTTCAGCGACTGTGCACTGCAGCCTTTAATTTTTTTGAAGTGTACTTTGGGCTGCACAAATGACTAACCCTTGCTGCTTCACACTTGATAACTGGCATTAAGACTGATCACTTGTCAGGCAAATGGGGAGGGTCTAAATTATCTCCTTTCAGAATCACAGACCTTTTGAAATTCTCAGGGTTAATGAAAAAAATCAAACTCAGGCTACTCAAATGCCAAAATGGGATGAGGTTTGGAGTGGGGAATGGCTAGCTTCACTGACTGCATGGCCTCCTTACTGCCCTTCCCTTATATCTTCTTGGGCAGCTTGGGGAGGCAGCGCAGGTGGAGGGAGGCAGGCTGGCTCTGGGGGCCTGGGTTGATTCTAGGATGCCGGCAAAGGTGCTGGGACCTGGGGGGCCCTGATAGGTGTGGAGCAAGGCCCAGAGTTGGGATCTGAGCTCTGTGACTCAGTGGGACACGTTTGACCTGTGACCAGGCAGCACACCTAGGCTCACACTCTCTTGCTAGTATGTGTGTGTTGGGTAGTGCAGAAGGGGAGCAAAAACCGTCACAGGTGCCACACATTGCAGGGCAGGTGTGGTGAGAGCTGGTGCAGTAGAGATCAGTCTAGTCCTGGGCAGCAAAGCCCTTCCCCCAACTACAAACATTCATGGCCCAGCCCTGGGCCCACAAAGATGAACAAGATATACACTAGGTGCTTAATCAGTGCTCGCTGGATGGCTGAATGAAAAATGAAGGCAATAGAAATACAGAAGGAAAAAAAGGCAACAGGCCAGTGGAGAAGGGGCAATCACACACAGGAAAAATGGGACTCCTGGTAAAGGAGCCACATGAGGAAAAGATAAGCACCGGGTGATTGATGCAGACGCAACCAGCATAATATTTTATAAACACTAAAGTGATGCATTTCAAGCTCCCTCTTAAATCATGTTCAACTTGCTGCCCTCCCACCTCTGAGTCATGAGGCTTATTGCTCAGGGCAGAGAAGGCACTAACCCCTCTGTAGCAAGACCCAGGTTTCAGAGATTCAGAGGGGCAGAGACGGGGAGAGGGATTTACTAATATTGTTTAGCTCCCGCTGTGGCCAAGTACAGAGGAGACCGTTCTCCCTCCTGGGATGAGCCTCAAGGCCCTGTGGAAATGGGAAGGGGCGTGGAAAGCCCCCTTGTCCCCAGGGGAATAAGGAGGGAGACAGCGGGAAGGGCAGAGAGCTTGCCTGCTAGTATGCAGGTGAGGGGAATCAAGGAGGCTTGAAGAGGAGACTGAAACCTCCCTTACCCTGCTGGTGCCCCTCTCCACCTAGAGTGATCACACAGAGGTGGCAGAGAGTCAGGGTCTGCATTCATCTGCCAGAGACCCCCTGGTCCCCAGTGGTGTGGAGGGGCCCAATGGTTCATGGCTGGGCCATGGTGCGCTCTGTGCCTCCGTACTTGAGGACGGCATCAGACTCTCAGACCTGAGCCTGACTGTGCCAGCGCGGGCTTGGGAGGCTGAACTGCTGGGAAGCATGGGACTCTGGACTCTACTGGGCCGAGAGTGCCCAGACCAGGAGCACAGGGGCGCTGATCTCTGCTGAGGGTGCCCGTGGGCAGGGCGACCAGGGGTCCTTGCAGTGGGGACCAGAGGTGGCAGAGGACATCCAGCCATATGCTTCCATCTATACTCAGAAACACAAAGTTGTGTTTTAAACAGTTGTAGAAAAATGTCTGGAGGAGCTTGTAGCACAGGGCTGAAAATAAACAAGCAAATGAACCCAAGTGGGAAGCCTGTGCGGCTTGCCATCCGCCGCTGGGACGGCTGGTTCCCACATTTTTCCTGAGCGTGCCCCCAAGCATTTGTATGTCTGAAGATGTGCGATTTCACAGGGAAGACTCAGGCAAAATTAGAATGCGTGAATACTGACAAAACCATCATAATTCTGCTCCTGTCAGCTACACAAATATTAACCAAACAGCAAATATTTGGATCATTTAAAGTTTAATTAAATGACTGTTTTATTAGATTTAGTTTCTGTCAATATTCCTTAGGTCCTTTAAAAATTCTAGAGAGACTTATGTCCAACGAACTGCTCCTCACTGCCGGATTTTTACTGTTCAACGTGTGTTCCCCGGCAGGCCCCACTTCCCTGCTAAGTGACCTCTCAGGGTGATTTCCCAGCAAGAGAAAAATGAGGCAGCTTCACAGGTGGGGGCTCGAGTGAACCAGGCAGATGTGGGGCTGTGGCTCTGGACACCTGGCCCCCGGTGCTGCCGGAGATCCCCAGGCAGCCTTGGGCAGGTCCTTTCCTGTCCCTGGTTCCCAGCTGAGTCATGAAAGGTTGGTCTACGAGGGCTCTGGGGGCCTGGTCAACATTTAGGCTCTGGACTCTGCGTAGACGTCCCTGTTCATCCTCCTTTGTCCTGCCAGTGCCTGGTTGCTGCCTCCCCAGTGCCATCTGCCTCTGTTACCCGCCCACTTGCCGTGATGGTGCAAATGATGCCTCAAGGGGCAGCATGAACAGACGTCAAGCCCCCAGGGGTTCCCTCCTGATGTTCCCTGAGCCCTCCCTTCCTCTCCATCCGGGTCCTCAAGAACCTCCTGTGTGGTCACTGCCTTCCCCCAACCCCCAGTTTGTCCCTGCTGCCCCTGAGTGTCTTGGTCACCACTTGGAGGACAAGGTATATCATGGCTCTGCTCAAAAGCTACCAGCAGCTCCGCATCACCCACAGATTCATCACGGATTGAGAACAGTCTCTGACCTTGCCCCACAGTTTCCCAGGTGACTCAATGGTACCTGCTGGCTCCCATCCCACTGTGGTTTGGGGCCTAAGCTTGTGCCTATTTGGCACCTTCTACTTGTCTATTCTGAGACCCTTAGCCCCAGTCTCTAGGATGACCTCATGGGATGTTTCTGGGACCCTGCAGTCTTCACATAAGGGGAAACTTAGACAGACATTGGGTGAAGAAGATTGAAAGTTGTCCTGGTGAACCTGTCATGACTTTTTCAGGCTTAAGTAACAGAAATTCTCCGAAATGCTCAACACACTTAGGAAAAGAAAAAATAAAGGGGTTGATCTTCACGCCCGTAATTGGGAAAGCTCAGGGGTGGAGGAGACTGCAAGCATCCAGGCCCCTTGACAACGGCACTCTCTGCATGGCTGCAAGGAGTCCAGGGGCTCATGCTCACATTGTCCCTGTACGTGGGATCCTGGAGAAAGGGCCCAAATCTTTCCTAAGGGCCCTGCAAAAAAGCATGGCCTGAACTCCCATTACCCAGACTTATCTCCTATGTCCTTTCATGAAGCAATCTCCCAGGCCAGGTGATGAAGTGCTCTGCAGTCATAGTACTGGCTGACCCACAGCCCTGGGCCACATGACCAACTCTGGACCAGGTGATGGGTGGTGAGAGGTGGGGTCAGATATCATGACAGACAGGGTGTATTAGGCAGATCAATACCCTGAGGGCACTGAAGACACACCTCCATCTGGAAGCCTAGACATGGTAAAAGATGGTAATGAGAAGATGGGTGGAGCTGTGTTGTGAAGACAATGAGAGTCATCAGAAGGAAATGTGATCTCAGTTATTGCACCTACCCCCAACCTGCCGGGTGGCACCAGTGGTAAAGAACCCATCTGCCAATGTTGGAGATGTAAGAGAGGTGGATTTGATCTCTGGGTCAGGAAAATCTCCAGGAGGAGGGCATGGCAACCCACTCCAGTATTCTTGCCTAGAGAATCCCATGGACAGAGGAGTCTGGTGGGCTATAGTCCTCAGGGTAGCAAAGAGTCAGACATGATTAAAGTGACTTAGCACGCATGCATGCCTGCACGCCTACATGCCTGCTCACTAGAGAGTGATAACGGAGGGCTTTGTGGTGGTGGTGTGGACCAGCTGATGGGGCCCCACAATCCTCTTAAGTTTCCCATTGTGATGGGGACCAGAGGAGGGCCAAGCAGTCTGGGATTTGTGGAGATGGCCCTCATATGTGTTCAGTGAACACACTGACTGAACTACTGTGGGCTGAAGCTCACCACTGCCCGGGTACACCTGTAGATGAGGGGACTCAGATGTGTCTGGACCTGGACTCTGCTCTGGTGGGGTCAAGAGTCATTGGAGAGGGAGGTGGAGAAGCCACACTGCAGCCCTCCAGGGAGCAGCCTGTGGAAGGGCCAACAAGGGTTCCTTCCAACTCTTGACTGTGGCTTTGCTGCTCCCATGGTGCTGACCATCTGTGGTTCCAAGACTACTCTGTGGCAAGTGTCCATAGGTTTCTGGGGCACCAAGCAACAAGACCTACCTTGTGCCCAGAGTATGTTGGGGGCAGTGACAGAGGGCTGGGCTGGGGGCTCTGGTCAGGTCTGGGGTGAGAAGACATCTGTAGAAAGAGTCTAGGGTCTCTAGAAAGAGAGGGCTGGACTGGGGAGCTTGTCCAGCACTGCTGGCAGAGGTGCCCACAGAGAGATGATGTCCTTGCTGTAAGAGCCACACTGGAAGGCTGCCAGGTGGTAGGCAATTGGAGGAGGGCAAGGGAGATGGGGGTTCCTCACAGCTTGGGACATCTGTCTCCCTATAGGCCAGGCCTTCAGACAATAGTCGGCTTCCTCTTATTCCTCGTGGGAGGAGGCGGCTCAGGTAGCATTGCCATGACTACCAAAGTCAGCCTGGGTTGCTCAGCACAAGAGAGACCTTCCTGCTTCACTTGAGGCAGGAGATAGATGGGGCCCAGGCTAAGCAGCTGGAACCTGTCCCCTGTGGACAGATGCTCCATGATGAAGATGATGGCAGGAATGAGGAGGAGCTGAGTTCTGCTCGGATGAAAGATAGAGACATCACAGGTTTCTCATTCTTGAAGTCAATGAGCTCTCCCAAACTACACATGCACAGAAAGGTTCCTCAGAGGTCAGAGAAGGGAGGGGGCTCCAGATCATAATGTGTTCTGTCAATTTCCCAGGAGCCCTTGCCCTGGAATCCATTCTGGCTAAGAGATGTGTATGCACATGGTTGGTGGTGCTGAATCAGACCAAATGTGGACTCAGAGCCAGGCAAAGCAAGATGATTGGCCAGGGGAAACCTGGAAGACCTGCCTGGTATAAGTGATTTAAACTACCCCAAAGGCACGATTCTTTCTCTGAGCCCACCCGTGTATATCTATCCACACTTACTTTTTTCCTCCTAATAAATGCTTTACTTGTTTCACTACTTTCTACCTCTTAATAATTCCTTTCTCCAAAGCAGAACTTGTCACTGGCCCTGGTGGTCTAGTGACTAGGATTTGACACTCTCACTGCCTCAGCCTGGCTTCAATCTCCGGTCCAGGAACTGAGATTCTGCTTTGAGCTGCTGCAGGCTGAGACACCCGAGATCACACTCAGCAGGCTGCATGGTGGTGGGGGTGCCCCCAGGGCTGTCTGACCCTCTGGTAACCAGCACAGTGCTTGGCACACGGCACTTCAGGTAGGCTTCAGGCGCAGTCCTGGGAGACATGTCCCTGGCTCTCAAGGCCCTTCAAGCCAGAGTGGCAATACCCTTGGTTTTCCAGACACAGCCCTCACTTCCCTCCCCGCACATATGCCCTCGATGCTCCTTGGAGCTTGGAGAGATGGGGTGGTATGGGGGATTAATGAGCCTACCACGAGCAAGCAAACAAGCACCCTTTCTGGAAGCAGGAGGCTATAAAATTTGAGTCGCCGGAGAATTGGGTTTTAGTTCCTATTACAGCTTTCCCTTAATCTCAGGCACTATTTCTCACACTGACTTGAACTCGATGAGACACTCATAAACCCATCAGCACCCTCTCAAGCAGGCTTCTGTTGCTTCACAGCAATAGAAATTAAATTTCTCAAATTCCTGTCAAGTTGGCGTTAGTTTTCTTATGCTAGAAATGCACTAATGGAACACATTCCTACCTAGACATTTGCCATTTTTCAAATGATGCTCTTGGTGGAAAGACTCTGTCTGAAGCTCAGTCTACTGGCTCCCACATCCCTGTGTGGACTGAGCTTGGCTCAGGGCAAACCTGGGCTCGGGGCCTGGCTGGGAACTAGGGAGGCCTGGAGAGAGACCCCAGACCAGGTGCTCAGAGACCTACCAGAGGTGGCCTCTTTTCACACTGTTCTCCTCCAACAAGCAATGTGCTTCTCCCGTGCCCTGGGGGAACCCCCTCCCTACCAGTAGCCTGGGAGTTGCCAAAGCAGGTGCGGCCCCGTGTGACACTCTCTACTAATCTGGTCTTATTGCTGTGACCAGGGCCACCTATGAGATGGTGAGTGGGATAGAAACCAGGGTAGGGTGTGTGTTGCCTAAGGCCATCTGACCAAGTAGGGGATAGGCAATGTCTAACTGCTTTTGAACTGTGGTGTTGGAGAAGACTCTTGAGAGTCCCTTGGACTGCAAGGGGATCCAATCAATCCATCCTAAAAGAGATCAATCCTGGGTGTTCATTGGAAGGACTGATGTTTAAGCTGAAACTCCAATACTTTGGCCACCTCATGCGAAGAGTTGACTCCTTGGAAAAGACCCTAAAGCTGGGTAGGATTGGGGGCAGGAGGAGAAGGGGACGACAGAGGATGAGATGGTTGGGTGGCATCACCAACTCGATGGACATGGGTTTGGGTAGACTCCGGGAGTTGGTGATGGACAGGGAGGCCTGGCGTGCTGCAGTTCATGGGGTTGCAAAGAGTCGGACACGACTGAGCGACTGAACTGAAATGCCTGGACCTGATGGTCTCCCCTGGCATTTACAGGGCAGGGCTGTTGTGGGGAGGTGAGGGGGGTGCTTTGTGACTCCCCTGGCCCCCTCCACCAGAGCCTGGCTTTCTGGACTCCCTTCAAACATCTACTGAAACTCTATGGGTGGGAGGCTGGGAACACGTGGTCTTTCATCTTGACCCGCATGTTTTGAGCACTGGGGCATGTCCAGCCTGGGCAGGAGGCCCAGACCAGCTAGACTCGCACTCCTTCAAAATTTCCCGATTCTTTACGCATAAGATTCCATTTCTGTGTCACTGTTGGATTCCCTCTGGCATGCTTCATTTAGGGGAGGGTAATAAATTTACTAGTTAATTACTTCCAGATATGGGGGGTAATTTACTTTCTCAATTGACTTATGTTGTTTGGGGTTGCTTTAGGCATTTTTGCCGTTTAGTTATTAAGTTCTGCTCTCTGATGTAAACAGACACCTTTATAAGCTGCATGAAGACAGACCATATCTCTCTTATTTCTTTTGTATCCCAGCACCTAGCACAGTTCCTAGCACATAAAAGGGCTTAATAAGTAATGTTAAGCAAGTAAACAGTTAGGGTAGTGTCCATTCAACAATTATATATTGAGCACTTCCTATGTACTAGGATACAGTGGGAATATGCCAGAAAGCAGATAATGCCTAGAGCCTGCTGAGCTGGGAGTCCTGGCGAAGCAGGGAGAAGAGTGTCACCAGGAGGGAGAGCACACCCCTGAGCCTGTCCACAGACGCCGGTGCGGAGCCCTGGTTCCTGCAGAGCCTGATCAACCTCTTTTGGTGGAGCTCCCCATGTGTCCAGTGATGGGTCCTGCAGGGGTGGATGTGGAAGGCTAACTCATGTCTTGCTCCCAAGGAGCCCAGGTCTGGCATAGCCTTCTCTGTTTGCAAGGCAGGGGGTGCCCATGCAGGAGCCAGGTCACCTGAGCATTCTCCGAGCTCTAGGGTTGTTTTGCCTCCTCTGGCCGATGAACCCCGTCAGATTTGGGAAAACTAAACCACCAGGTGACTGCTGTGGGCAGATGAGGAGAAGAGCTGAGCTCAGCATCTAAAGGCTGTGACACCACTGTCTCAGGGTGCTCTGGGGTGCCATGGGTGTGGCAGGCAGCAGAGGCGTCAGTGGAAGAACAGGGTCAGTGCCGAGGTGAGAAGACCAGAGCCTCCTGGGCAACAGGCTACGTGGTCCCTCCCTGGTTGGTCTCTGTGCCTGGGGGAGCCTCAGTCAGGCCAGCCAGTTTATGTATTTCCCAATCCCCGCTGAGTCTGCTCCCAAAGTGATGGGAGCGCCTCTGCTCAAGATATTTGCAGAAGGAAAGCATTTTAACCAGAGTTGTTTTTTAGTGACTGTAGGGAAAAGACTGTATTATTTTATGCAATTATATACTAGCTACTCAGAATTTGCAAAAATTCATACAGATGTCAAAGACTGGATCTAGAATCTCCTGGACAAGCTATTGGTGGAGATGAGCAGGCAACTTTTATCTTACTAGCATGAGGGTGCCATGCTATGTGTTCCCAGATGCCAATTCATTTTCCAGTTCCTGAGCAGTCATTAAGACTATTCTCCAGCCCCTCTTGGAGCCAGGATGTAGACATACGAGAGGTTCTAACCAAAAGAATTTGAACATGTCTGGCTACACAAGCACTCATTGTGATGGTTAATTTTATGGATCAACCTGACTGGGCCATGGGGTGCACAGAGAGTTGGTCAAACATTATCTATGAGACTGTTTCTGGATGAGATGAACATCTGAATCAGTAGACTGAGTAAAGCAGATTGCCTTCCCTAGTGTCCATGGGCCTCATCCCGTCAACTGAAGACCTGAACAAGCCAAAAAGTCTGAGTAAGAGAAAGAGTTCTTTTCCCGACTGTCTTCAAGAGGGGACACAGGTCTTTTCTCCCCTTCAGTGCGTGCATGCTCAGTTGCTTCAGCCGTGTCCAACTCTTTGCGACACCATGGACTGTAGCCCGCCAACCTCCTCTGTCCATGGGATTTTTGAGGCAAGAATACTGGAGTGGTTGCCATTTCCTCTTCCAGGGGATCTTCCCAACCCAAGGATTGAACTTGTGTCTCCTGCATTGCAGACAGATTCTTTACCACTGAGCCACCAGGGAAGCCCTTATCATCTCTTCCTGAGTCTTGAGGTTGCTAGCTTTCAACTGAAACTTACACTATTGGCTCTCCTGGGGCTCGTGCTTACTAACTGCAGATCTCGGGACTTCTCAGCCTCTAAAATCATGTGAGCCAATTCCTTATAATAGGTCTCTCTTTCTCCCCATCCACCCATTCATCCATCTATCCATCCATCCATCTATCCATCCTGTTGGTTCTGGTACTCTGGAGAACCCTGACTAACACAGTTAGCATCCACACTTGCTTGTTCCTTCCATGGAGACTGTATGGCCAATTGTTTTGTGAGAACAAAGAACATTGACTCCTAGTTGCTGCTGGAGGAGAGCTGCATAACACTATCAGGCCTGATAAAGGTGAGAAGTCAGTCTTTACTGCATTACGCCACTGAGATTTTAGGGTTTCTATAGCATCTGGTGTTGATTATCTAATATACCATCCCCTACCCCAAGAGGAAGAAATATAAGTTAGTTTACTTCCGTGGAAGAAATCGTAATGAGATGTGGAAGGGACCTTTGGGAGGGCGAGGCATTTGGGTCAGGAAGCCTCTGCTAATCCTCTGACAAGAGGAGATCTAACCTCTGTTTCAATCCCCACGACATCTGTCCAGGGATCTCATTCTCTCATCCCACAGCTGTTTCCACTGCTTTCACTATTCGAGTCCAAACTTTGTGCCCAAGGGAGGTGGCATCTAAGGTCAGGATGGGAGAGAATGTGTAAATAAATTACACAAAATAATATGCTCTGTGGGTGGAATGAACAAGATGCTGAGAGAGAGAAAGGCAGGGGAACCCTATCAAGACGCAAGTGGGGACACTCAGGATCAAGATGGTGGAGTAGTAGGACATGAAGCTCACCTTCTCCCACAAACATAGCAAAAGTATGTCTACATGTGGAATGATTCTCACAGAATATCTACTGTAAGCTGGGAGAAGACCTCAGGCTGCTGAAAGGGCAAGAAAATCTTCATGTGACTGGGTAGGAGAAGAGAAAAAAAGAAAGGAATTGGGATGAGACCTGTGCCCCTGGGAGGCAGCTGTGAAAGTAGAAATGTTCCTACACTCTAGGAAGCCCCCTCACGGGAGGGAGATCAGCTGGGACAGAAGGGGAGCTTCAGAGCCTCAGAGGAAAATGCAGCAGCCAGTTTGTGGCAGCCAGAGCAGAGGGAGAAATACACAGATGGTCAGTGCTGCTGTCCTGTACTCCCCAGCCTGAGACATGCAACCATGGGTGTAGGCAGTTTTCTTGGAGGCTGGAACTAGAGCTTTGGAGATGAAGCAGAGCGAGGACTGGGATTGGCTGTGTGGAAACAGTTTTGGGAGGCTGGAATCCAGTGTGACTGCAACTGAGGGTGTATGAAGAGGAAACCGAGGTTGCCTTAGTGGCCAGTTGCCATTGTTTCGGGGATGCATTAGGGGAGGGGAAGGACCTGGACTGTAGCCTTTTTCCTTTGCACATGCTCACAGATGGCAGGACACTGCCTGCACAGTCCCCAGGGGTGGTTGTGAGCCATCGCTGCTGCCTGCCAACCATGAGTGGTTGTGAGCTTCTGCCTCTGTTCTTGCAGACTCCAGGAGTGATCAGGAGATACCTCTGCTCCCATCTTATACTCTGGGGGCATGCCTGAGCTGCCACTGCCTCTGGGAACCCCAGGACTAGGAACTAGCTGCTGCATTTGCATATTCCCTGTCAAGGGGATAATGACCAGCACACACTGAGGAAAGAAGCTACAGGCATCAATACTAAAAACAGGCCTCACACCACATATATTAAACCCATACAAGCTACACATATAAATAGCCCTCTAAGACCAAGTAGATAACTGTTTCTCCTAAACTCACAGAGTTAAGAGAAACACAAGTAAAATGAAGACACAGAGGAACAACTCTCAGTTAAAAGATCAACAGCATTCCCCTAAAGAACAAACAATGAAACAGACCTCTTCAGTCTAACAAACACCAATTTCAAAAAGGAGATAATGAAAATATTAAAGGAATTAAGAAACGCTATCAAAAGAACTGCAGAGTATTGTAAAAAGGAACTGGAAACAGTAAAGAGGAACCAAGAAAAATTAGAAAATTCATTGGCAGAAACAAAAGCTGAGCTAAAGGCAATGAAGAGCAAAACGAATAACACAGAAAAACAAATAAGTGACCTGGAAGACAAAATAATAGAAACCACCTAATCGGGACAGCAGACAGAAAGCCAATCAAACAAAAAAAAAGAAAGCAATACAAGAGGCCTACGAGGTAATATAAAGCATGACAATCTGTGCATGATAGGGATCCCAAAAGGGGAAGAAAGAGAAAAGTGGATTGAAAATGTTTTTGAAGAAATTATGGATGAAAATTTCCCAAACCTAAAGAAGGAAACAGATATGCAGGTACAGGAAGCACAGAGGGTCCCAAACAAGAAAAACCCAAACAGACCCACACTGAGACATATTATAGTAAAAACAGCAAAAATTAAAGATAAAGAGAGGATTCTAAAGGCAGCAAGAGAAAAACAGAGTTAATTACAAGGGAACCCCCAGAATGATGTCAGCTGATTTCCCTATGGAAATGTTGTAGGCCAGAAGGGAGTGGCAAGATATATTCAAAGTCCTGAAAGGGAAAAATCTGCAACCTAGAATACTTTACCCAGCAAGATTATCATTTAGAAGAGAAAGAAAGATAAAGAATCTCTCAGACAAGCAAAAACAAAGAATACAGCAACACAAAATCTATCCAAAAGAAAATATTGAAAGGTCTTCTCTAAATAGAAAAGAAGTAAGAATCTATAGAAAGGAGAAAAACACAATTATAAAGAAAATCACTTAAATAAACCAGTACACATATTAAAAAATTTCTGTGAAAGTGAAGATAACTACAATGAATAGCAAAAGGATGAACATAAAGATGTAAAAGACGACATCAAAATCATAATATGTAGGGGAGGAGTGTGTGTGTATGTGTTAATTGCTCAGTCATATCCAATTCTTTGTGACCCCATGGACTGTATCCTGGCAGGCTCCTTTGTTCATTCTTGTCCAGGCAAGAATACTGGAGTGGGTTGCCATTTCCTTCTCCAGGGGATCTTCCCGACCCAGGGATCAAACCCACATCTCCTGCAGCTCCTGTATTGGCAGGCAGATTCTTTACCACTACACCACCTGGGAAGCCTATGCATCTATATGCTGCTGCTGCTGCTGCTAAGTCGCTTCAGTCATGTCCAACTCTGTGCGACCCCACAGACGGCAGCCCACCAGGCTCCGCCATCCCTGGGATTCTCCAGGCAAGAATACTGGAGTGGGTTGCCATTTCCTTCTCCAGTGCATGAATGGGAAAAGTGAAAGTGAAGTCACTCAGTCGTGTCCGACTCTTCGCGACCCCATGGACTGTAGCCTACCAGGCTCCTCCGTCCATGGGATTTTCCAGGCAAGAGTACTGGAGTGGGGTGCCATTGCCTTCTCCTATGCACCTATATAGGAGCACCCAAATACATAAAACAAATACTAACAGACATAAAGAGATAAACTGATGAGAATACAATAACAGACTTTGACACTCCACTCACATCAATAGACAGATCTTCTAGACAGAAAATCAATAAAGCAACAGAGATCCTAAATGATATTGATACAATAGAACAGTTAGGCATAATTGATATTTTCAGGACATTACATAAAAAAACCCCAGAATACAAATTCCTTTCAAGTGCACACAGAACATTCTCTAGAATTGCTCATATGCTAGGGCACAAAACAAACCTCAACAAATTTAAGAGTATAGAAATTATCTCAAGCATCTTTTTTTAACTACAATGACATGAAACTAGAAATCACCCACAGAAAAGGAAAGAAAAAGCAATTACACGGAGATTAAACAACATGCTACTGAAAAAACAAGTGTGTCAAAGATGAAACCAAAGAAGAAATTAAACAATACCTGAAGCAAATGACAATGAAAACACAGCCATACACAATCTACGGGATTCAGCAAAAGTGGTTTTTAGAAGGAAGTTAATCGTGATACAGGCCTTCTTTAAGAAACAAGAAAAATCTGAAATAAACAACCTAACCCACCATCTAAACGAATTAGAAAAAGAAGAACAAAGAAAATCTAAAGCCAGCAGAAGGAAGGAGATAATAAAGATCAGATAGGAAATAAAGTAGGGATTAAAATTAATAAAAACCAAGAGCTTTTTAAGTTTTTTTAAAGGATAAATAAGATGGGCAAATCTCTGGCCAGGTTTATCAAGAAGAAAAGAAAGAGATCCAAATAAACAAAATAAGAAATGAAAAAGGAGGCATAACAACCGGTGCCACAGAAACACAAAAAATAATTAGGGAATACTGTGAACAATTCCATGCCAACAAATCTGACAACCTAGAAGAGATGGACAAGGTTCTAGAAACATACAGCCCACCAAAACTGAATAAGAAGAAACATAATTTGAACAGACCAATCACTGGAAGTGAAATAGAATCTGCAATTAAAAAGCTCCCTATAGATAAAAGTCCAGGGCCTGATAGCTTCACTGGCAAATTCTACCAAACATACAAAGAAGAACTTATACCGATCCTTTTCAAACTTTTACAAAAAACTGAAGGGAAGGAACACTCCCAAAGACATTCTATGGAGCCACTACCAACCTGATAACCAAACCAGCTGAATACACCACCAAAAAAGATCCCACCAGGGCTTCCCTGGTAGCTCAGCTGGTAAAGAATCTGCCTGCAATGCAGGAGATCCTGGTTCAAGTCCTGGGTCGGGAAGATCCCCTGGAGAAGGGATAGGCAACTCATTCCAGTATTTTGGGGCTTCCCTCGTGGCTCAGCTGGTAAAGAATCTGCCTGCAATGTGGGAGACCTGGGTTTGATCCCTGGGCTGGGAAGATCCCCTGGAGAAGGGAATGGCTACCCACTCCAGTATTCTGGCCTGGAGAATTCCATAGACTGTATAGTCCATGGGTCGCACAGAGTTGGACACGACTGAGCAACTTTCACTTTCACTTCATCTTCACTTAATATAGATGTAAAAATTCTCAATAAAATATTAGCAAACCAAATTCAACAAGATATAAAAAGATCATACACCATGATCAAATGGGATTCATCCCAGGTTCACAAGGATGGTTCAATATACGCAAATCAATCAATGTGATATACCACATAAACAAAAGAAAAAACCACATGATCATCTGGACAGATGCAGAAAAAACATTTGACAAAATTCAACATTCAGTTAACGATAAAAATTCCTACAAAATGGGTATAGAGGGAACATGTCTCAATATAATGAAACTATTTATGATAAACCCACAGCCAATACCCAATGGTGAGAAGCTGAAATTGTTTCCGCTAAAATTCAGAACAAGACAAGGATGCCCCCTCTCACCTCTTCTATTCAACACAGTATGGGAAGACAAGAAAAAGTAAAATGTATCCAAGTTGAAAGGGAAAAGGTAAAATTCTCATTTTATACAGATGATCTGATACTGTGTATAGAAAATCCTAAAGGCTCCACACAGAAAAGACTAGATCTGATAAAAGATTCAGCAAGATATAAGGATACAAGAAACATATGGAAGCCAGTTGCCTTTATTCACACCAACAATTAAACGTCAGAAAGAGAATTGTAAAAAACAATACCTTCTAAAATTGCACCCCCCAAAATAAAATATTTAGGAATAAATCTGACTAAGGAGGTAAAAGACTATGCTGAGAATCATAAAATATTAATACAGGAAATTGAAGATGATTCAAAGAAGTGGAGAGACAACCCAT
Source organism: Okapia johnstoni (assembly GCA_024291935.2). Lineage (NCBI taxonomy): Eukaryota > Metazoa > Chordata > Mammalia > Artiodactyla > Giraffidae > Okapia > Okapia johnstoni. The sequence goes on from CM044316.1 coordinate 37,637,625, forward strand.
GCTCTTGGATTGGAAGAAGATTGTTAAAAAGGCCATAATACCCAAAGCGACCCACAGATTTAATGCTACCCCTATCAAATTACCCATGACATTTTTTACAGAACTAGAACAAATAATCCTAAAATTCATTTGGAATCATAAAAGACCTAGAGTTGCCAAAGCAATCCTGAATAAAAAGAAAAAAGCAGGAGGCCTAGTCCTCCTAGACTTCAGACAATGCTACAAATCTACAGTAATCAAAATAGTGCGTTATTGGCACAAAAACAAACATATGGATCAATAGAACAGAATAGAGAGAAACCCAGAAATAACCTCATATGCTATGGTCAATTAATCTTTGACAAAGGAGGCAAGAATATACAACAGGAAAAAGTCTCTTCAGCAAGTGGGGCTGGGAAAGTTGGACAACTGAATGTAAATCAATGAAGCTAGAACACACGCTCTCATTATACACAAAAATAAACTCAAAATGGCTTAAAGACTTAAACATAAGACATGACACCATAGAACTCCTATAAGAGAACATAGGCAAAACGTCCTCTGACATAAATTATACCAATGTGTTCTTAGGTCAGTCTCCCAAGGCAAGAGAAATAAAAGTAAAATAAACAAATGGGACCTCATCAAACTTCTAAGCTTTTGAAAAGCAAAGGGGACCATGAACAAAATGAAAAGACAGTTCACAGAATGGGAGAAAATATTTGCAAATGATGTGAGTGACAAGGATTTCATTTCCAAAATATACAAACAACTCATATAACTCAACAACAAAAATCAAATAACCAATCGAAAAATGGATAGAAGACCTTAGTAGACATTTCTGCAGGGAAGACATACAGATGGCCAATAGGCACATGATAAGATGCTCAGCTTCACTATTAGAGAAATGCAAATCAAAAGTAAAATGTGGCATCACCTCACATTGGTCAGAATGACCATCATCAAAGTCTACAAATAACCGATGCTGGAGAGAGTATGGAGAAAAACGGAACCCTTCTACACTGTGGGGATGTAAGTTGGTGCATTCACTGGGGAAAACAGTATGGCGGTTCCTCAGAAAATGAAAAATAGAATTACCATATGATCCAGAAACCCCGCTCTGGGCATATTCCCAGACAAAACTATAATTCAAAAAGACTCATGCACCGCTATGTTCACAATAGCACTTATTCACAACAGACAAGACATGAAAACAACCTGTCTACTGACCGATGAATGGATAAAGAAGATGTGGTACATATATACAATGGAATACTACTCAGCTGTAAAAAAACAAAATAATGCCATTTGCAACAACTAGAGATGATCATATTAAGTGAAGTAAGTCAGAAAAACAAAGACAAATTTCATATGACATCACATGTAAAACGGGATCACTTTGTTGTACAGCAGAAATGAACACAACATGATAAATCAATTATACTTCAATTTAGAAAAGGGTATGTGGTGTTCTGTGCTTAGTCACTCAGTCGCATTCAAATCTTTGCAACCCCATGGACTGTAGCCCACCAGGTTCCTCTGTCTATGGGGATTTTCCAGGCAAGAATACTGGAATGGGTTGCCCTGTGCTCCTCCAGGGGATCTTCCCAACTCAGGCAGGCAGATTCTTTGCCAGCTGAGCTACCTGGGAAGCCCCCCAAAATGTATATATATTGATAAAGAAAAAGATGCAAGTGGCAAGTAGTGGTGGAAGACTTCTGAGTAGGAGATATTTAAGTAGAAATCCATAAAATGAGAAGAAACCAGGCCAAGAATGAGGGGGAGGACATTCTAGTCAGAGAAAGCTTGTGCAAAGTCCCTGAAGTTGGATGGGGCTTAGCATGCTCTGAGAACTGAAGAAGGCGAGTATGGCCAAAGTGCAGGGAGCAGGGCAGGTGTGCGTGGTACAGATGCAGAGAGGCAGAAGGTGGCCAGGTGAAATAGGCAGAGCCTTGGTTCCTTAAAGGGAAGATGTAATAGTTTTAATTTAAAGCAGTGGAAAGTGATGGGAAGGATTTTGGGTCAAGAAGGGCCGTGATCTGATTTGCATGCTAAAATGATCACTGTGGCTATCGTGGGAACAATGGACCACTGGGAGAAAGAAGAGGATGTGGCAAGACCATCCAGGAGGCTGAGGTAGGGGTTCAGGGGAGACAGGTGATGATTATGGAGATGGGGAGAAGAGGAAGGTCTGGGGCTTGGAAACTGTGGATGAAGGGGCAAGGGAAAGGTGTTCAGGATGACTTCCTCCTGTGCCCCTGGCTTCATCCTCTTGCATACTACAGTGCCATTCCCTGCGATGAGGCGAGCTGGGAGTGGAGGTCAAGGGACCCACAGACAGCCATGGGGTGCCACCTCTGTCTCAACTGATAGTCGTTAAGCCTTCTCAAGGCATGTGATCTGAAATGTAGATTACAAGCATGTTCTTGTCCTCTTTAGTGAATAAGATGAGAAGAGGATTTCTAAACTGTGGCACTTTTGTGCCACAGCCTCAGCTGAGGAAGAGGGTCAGACACAGTCGTCTACGGTACAGGGGCTGGAATGTGTCCAAGCAGCAAAAGCCAGACAGGAAGCCTGTCCCTGATGTGTCCCCCCCTTTACCTCTATGCTGCAGCCCAGGCCATGCTCTCTCTGAGAGGGGGCTGTGCTTCATGTGTGCAAAGGGGAGAAGCCATTGGGTCTTGCAAGACATGAATAAATACAGCTTGTTTTCTGTTTAATTATCTAGTCTCCTGAGGACACTAAGTCATGGCTGTGTTTTGTAAACAGGCCATTTTAGAAACAGCTTCTATAAGTGTATTTGTTTTTGTCTCAATCCCAACTTCTGGAATGCACCACAGCTTGGATGAACTCCTGTGGAGGGGTTCCTGAGCCTGGTGGTGGGCTCTGCAGCTCCCAGGGCCCCGGGGGTTCCTGCCAACTTGGGTCTTAAGGGAAAACATTGCTCACGGCCTCTATCCTTTCCAGCATGGCCCCCAGGGACCCTGGCCCACCAAGGGAAGGGTGAGCCATGTCCAGACTATGCTCTTCCTCTCTGTCTTCCCTCTGCTTCTGTAGCTTTGGTCACTGAGTATTTATTAACATGGCAGAGAGCTCAGCTGAGTCCAACTGTTGGAAGGAGAGGAGGTAAGTGTGAGGTGTTGGCCCTGATAGCCTGGCTTGGGTCCTGGCAGAGAGGGGTCAGGGTTGAATCTGAAGGACCTTTCCCACCAGTTGGTGATGCTATGGGCATAAGCCAGGAATGAGCAGCCCGGAGTTAGGGAGGGGCCTCTGGGGGCAGTGGTCAGAGGTGAGACTGGAGATGTCAGCAGCTGGGCTGGCGGGGCCTCATGATGATGGTGAGGAGCTGACGTTTTATTCCATGAGAAGCCAGTGGAGGATTTTAAGCCGGAGAGTAAAACGGTCTGATTATACTTTTAAAGACCATCTGTACATTGGTTGAGACATTTTGGGCGTCATTAACAGGAAACCCCAACTGGGAATGGGGCTGCCTAGAAAGGAAAAGCTACTATTGACACAGCGAGAAGGCCCTTAGGGCAGTTTCCCGGGTAGGTTCACCCTGTGGTCCCAAGATGGCATGAAGCACTCAGGCCCTATCCTACCTGCCCTGCAGCCCTCAGCCTGTGGCTGTGTGGCACAGCTTTAGGTGCTGCATTGGAGTGTGAGAGGAGGGACTCCCTTGTGCTTGAGCTGTGGGAACAAGGAAGCCTCTCTCCAAATCCCTCATGCCCTGACTTCCCCTCAGGTTTCCTTGGCCAGATTTGCATCACAGGCTCACCCCAAAGCAACCACCGGAGAGAACCACCACTACTGGCTTGAGCATGCGTGAGGCTATGGGAGGAGGTGGGCTGACCGAGGCTCTGTCTGAAAGCGGTGCACAGTGCTGGGGTGGCCTGCTGGGGGTTCCAGGAAGGGTGGACAGAGCAGGCAGCCGAGGAAGTGAGGAGAGCTGTCAGGAGCCAGGCTGATTTGGGACAACTGTTGGAGGCAGGGTCAATGGATGTATTGACTGACTGAATGGGGGGATTGAGAGAAAGGAAATAATCAAGCATGACTATTACATATTTTGGCCAGAAAAACTGGGTGAGGGTAGGTTCCATTTACTGAAAGGCTGAGGAAGAAAGGGCAGACATTTTAGGTAAAATCCAGGTTCTGTTTTTCCCACAGTAGGTGGACTGAGGGGTAGGCAGTGGGCTCAGGCATCTGAAATAGAGGTATCTCCCTGTATGTCCAAGGAAAGATCTTGGTAAGAAAAATGCCCTGATAAGAAAAATGGTCCATGCCAGGGAAACCAATTCAGAATTCATCAATGCTCAGTGACATTTAAAGCGACGGGACCCAGTGAGATCACCAGGGAGTGTGTGAAGTGAGGGGAGGCGTCTGAGAACCGAGTCCTGGTCCCCACCGCAGTTTAGGGGTGGGAGGATGAGAAGTCACAATGAGCCTGGGCAGGAGTATGAGGAAGAGAGGAGGTCACCTGCGTCCAGTGCTCCAGTCAGGCTCGGCCTGAGATCACGGGCTTGGCAACGTGGAAGACACTCAGGAACTCAATGTTTGGAACTTCTGGTGTTTTATTAGGGCACTGGGGAGTGAAGTCATCTTTGGAATAGGCTGAGAGAGGATAGGAGGTGGAGAGGAAGAGCTCATTAGAAGAGTTTTGTCATGAAGGGGAGCAGAGAAATGGAGTGGTGGGTGGAAACCCTGGCTTGCAAACACAACAGCTTAAGAAACAAACCTGTGGGGATGAGCGAATGGAGAGGGAGATAGTCATGATACAAAAGAGAGAAGGGGCGATTCTAGAAGAAAAATCTCTGAGTGGGTGAAAGCAGGAAGTCCCTAGAGAAGAGGTGGAGGCCTGGGCCCTGACAGGGCAGAGGCTCTGTGCTTCATAACAGAGGGTGGGCAGAGCCCGCGTGCAGGTGGAGGCATGGGGAAGCACACCCAATGGGGAGAGACGAGGGGAAAGGTCCGCGTGGTGTGTATTTGCGCTTCACAATCCAGGGTGATTCTGACCCCCAGGAGACAGTTGGAAATTTCTGGAGGTGGTTTCAGCTGTCCTCCTTGGGGAAGGAGTATTTTCCTACTAGCATCTAGGGGTGTAGGCCAGGGATGCTGCTAAATACCCTATAATGCACTCAAGAGTCCCCACAACAAAGAATAATCTAGCCCCAAAGGTCAACAGTGGCACCATGGAAAACTGTGGTTTATGTTAATAACCACAACTTATAGTAATAATGTGACTTGTACAGCCCTCCAAGAAATACCGAACCTTAGCCCTCGAAAGTAAAAGTCCTGCCTCTCACTACCCTCTCCTAGGCAGGACTGGTGTGCACGCAGCCCTGTGTAGACTAACCCACGTCCTGGTGGTTATACTGTGGGGGTTAGAGGAGGCCCTTCGTTCCTTATCCCAGCTTGCTGAGGCCAAACCTTACCCCGGGGCTCAGGCATCATGCTTTGGTGCTGACACTGGGCCTGTTGGACTCCCTGCTGCTCCTGGGGTGGAAGGTCTCCATGCAGGAAGGTGACCTGGGAGGGGGGACCTCAGAAGAGTGGGCATTAGTGTCATCACAGTTGTGACTAGAAACCAACTCATTTGCCTTTGCTGAAACATTCCCTGTGTCAGGCATGATGCATGGCACCACAGTATTGGGATGTGAGAAATCTCTTCTTCCTGTATGGGGTATTTATCTCTCTATTTTGTCTCAGGTAGGTTCTTTAAATTATCTTTCAGAGAGAATCCTATAATGTATGCTTTGTCCAAGGACAGATCTTGGTAAGAAAAATGCCTCCCGTTTCCTCTCCAAAGACTCCTCCACCATCTGTCAGTTTGGAAATCTCCACATCTTGACCCACAGCAAATTGCTTCTGGCGGCATCCGACAACGTAGTACCTGTCCTGCGAGGCACACGTGGAGGCCACGGGTCAGCTGAGTGAGTGGTCCATTTTAGGGATGAATGAGCCAAAATCTCATCCACCTCTCCCCATCTTTATAATTACGGCCAAACCGCCCTTGCACCCCTCCGAGTTCACCCCTTTCTCCTCAACTCATCTGAGGCAGCTCCAGTCAGAACCTCATCATTGGCCAACACAGCAGCCTCTTCTCTGGGAATTTCTCCACCAACGGGCAGCTCCCCTCCAGGGGTCCTCCCTGCTTGCTCTCTCGGGAGGGAGCCCAACTCCTCCGCCTGGTGTTTAAGGCCCATGAGCACCTATTTTTAGCCACATACCCCGCCATTCCTGCTTTAGTCTGAGCCAAACTGCACACACTCTCCACATGTGTCCTGTCTTGGACCCAGAGAAGGTACCTGGGGCAGAAACCCTTGAAATCAGAGAAATTCCAATGATCACGAGTAGCGGTGAAACTAAACCAGCCTCTGCAACTTGACAAATGCAGCGCTTGGTGGGAGTGCAGGGGAGTCATTCTCCAACCAGGGACTCACAGGCTGGCAGGAGGTACCCAACATGCCTGCCCAACAGGCAGGCTGCCCAGCATCCCTGCAGGGCAGGCCATCTGGGTCTTGGGTCCCCATGTGGAGGATGGGAAAGCGATGCCCAGAGTCACAGAGGCAGGACCAACACTCTGTAGTTCTGAACACTGCCAGGTACTTCTCAGCATCCCATTTCGATGGGGCTGGAGGGAGAGGGGGAATGATAATCTCAAGAAGAGAATCTGGGTCTCAACCTCAAGCAGTTAACAAGTTGGAGAAAGGGAACCAAAGAGTTAAAGTACTCTTCACTCCTGCCCCGCCCCCCAAACACTGCCCCTATAGCCCCTCAGCCAGACTGTCTGAGAGGCAGGGGATGCCCCAGGATGCAGCAGTGACATCACTGCCCCTGGCAAGGGGACTGATTATCTTGATCTCACGTGTTCTGCTCCTGGTTGTGGTGCTGAATGACTTTATGGTTATAACTGAACCATCTCACGCAGGCTGGGCTGCTGCAGGGGTCCCAGTGCCCTGCGGGGGAGAGGGAATGTGCACAGCTCAGGCAGAGGTCAACGTGTGACAAATGGCTCTTGCACATGGTGTGTGGGGATGTGTTCGGGTCTCACCTGGGATGCAGCCTATTTCAGGAAGCTGGGTTGGGCCCAGACCCAGTTTCTCTTCTGTGCTTTGTACCAAGAGGCTCAGGTTCAAGTTCAAAGGCCTCAGAATTCTTTGGAATAAAATGATCATCTGGGTTCTACAAACATCATGCCTATAAACACACTGCACAGGTACCCCAGGAGCCTGTCTTCACCCCTGGAGACCCCAGTTTCATACTCCCTACCCGCTCGCTTTACACCGACACTTGGCTCTCCGGAGTAGCCCCGGGAGGCCGCCCTTCTTGCCCACTATAACGTCCTCATGCCAAGATGATCTTCCTTAGTCTCACCTCCCCATCTCCACTTTGGCCCATCAAAAAGGAAAGGGTTCTGAGAAACTAGAAGCCGACACCAGTCAACTGTGTGACCCTCCCAGGTCCTGGCCTGGCTGCCTCTCTCAGTTCAGCTCTCCACATGTGAGCCCTCTGGGGCAGGAGTTGTGGGAAGGCTGGGTTTGGGGAAATGACCCTGACACCAGGAGGCCTCCACCTGCCCTCAGCTCCACAGACGCCACACATCACGGTCCCCTGGCAGACGAGGGGCTGGCCCACTGGTCCTTGGGAAGAACCAGGAGTCACCGGCCATGGGCTCCTTCTGTTTAACCCATGGCACCTTCAGGAGAGTAGAGTTAAGGTCTTGGAACCTAGCTGAGCCCTGCCTGCTTAAGCCAGTGTGGCATGGCTGGAAAGCAGTTACAAAATGAAAATCCATCCGCCGGTTTACACAGTCTCTCATGCCACACCCTGTGGAGGCATTCCTGCTGGGAGCCAGGCCCTGTGTGCCCGGAGACATTCGGCCCCTGGCACTCTTCATGGACCTGTGCTCTGATATCCAAGGGACCTCTGTCCTAGATGGCCTGGCCTTCCCCTCACCTTGTCTTCCCCAGCTGGGCCTCCTTCCCAGGCTCTGTCTCACTGTCCTTTCTCATTCCTTCAGCCTCTTGCCCCCATGGACCCAGGACTGGTCACCTCCCTCTTCTCGAGCCTTTCAGCTCGACCTCTCCTCCACTCCCATCTCCACAGGCCAGAGCCTCCAAAGGCCTCCTGCCTCCACGCCGATATCCTTTGCACTTAATGCTGGAACCATAGCCTTTGCAGGGTGCACCGTACCACGTCTGGTGCCATGTTCTGTGGCAACCAGGTGAACAGACTCTAAATAAGGTGGCATCAGCAGAAAAGGGGCTCTGGGCGGGGCACACTGGGTAGGGGTGAGTGGCAGGCAGGGCCAGGAGTAGCAGGAAATCCCTGCCTGCTTTTCATCTGCCCCCTCATTACCTTGCATGGGACCTGGCATTCAGCTCACCCTAAGAAACACCAGCTGAATCCAGGAAAAATAAGCTAAGGGACTGAAGAGGGACAAACAGGCCACCAAGGTACAGAGGGACAGAAGACTAGGAGTGGCAGGGAGCTGGAGCGCCTGGGCCGTGGAGGATGGAAGGCAATGGTGGGGCATGGATCAGGGCAGCCCTGGTTTCTGAGCCCTCTGTGCATGGGTGCCATGGGAGTTGATTCATGCCACGGCCACCCAGGAGGGTGCTGCCTTGACCCTGTGGCTCAGGGAGGAGAAGGGATGGTTCGTGGCTGAGCTCAAGTTTAGCCACCAAGTGAGCATGCTACCCCAAGCAGCAAGGTTAGGATACATATCAAGGGTCTTATTTTGCCTCGTACCCTTTTCCTTCACACCCACCAAGGAATGGGTATTGATTGTTTAATGGCTCCAGCCAGGAAGTACTCTCCCTAAAGGTGGGCAGTGGCCCTGCGAGTTCCAGTCTTATTGCCCCCATACCCCTGGCCCACAATGGGGCTCTGGGTAAGGGTAAGCATACAGTGACTACCCAGTATGGTAGCCTCAGGGCTGATAAGTTCAAGGGCCCCACTGCTTGTGACCACAGCATTCCTGTTCGCTCTGGGCTGGGCATTCTGAGCCTTGTTAGTACCAGCCAGAATGCTGAGCATCCGCCCAGTGTGTGTAGGGGGCGGTTCTCTGCATGCAAACCTGGGGTAAACAAACCACATTATGTACAACCAGTGTGGCTGCAGAACGTTGTTTCCACGGCCCTGACCTTGGGAGCTGAGAAGAGTTTCCTTTCTCCTGGCAGTTCTACAGATAGACCAGGAAGTCATGGATAGGATGGCTTCCAGCTGTCCTGAAACAACAGCAGTTTAATGAGCTCCTGCACATGTGGGGCAGTCTCCAGCAAAAGGTATCCATAAAAATGTATGTGGTTCAGGAGGCCTGGCCCTCTCCTGGCTGAGGAGCAGCTGAGGGCGGATGCCTGGTGAGCTGTGGGCCGGCCTGGCCAGCGCAGGGTCAGCTTAGCAGCCTCAGACTCACCATCCTCTCCCGGAGATGCTCTCCACACTGGCTCCTGACCTTGGAGAGAAGATGGTGAGCCAAGAAGGGTGTGGAACAAAGGCCTGGGTGTCAGTGGAGCCCAGGAGGGCCAGGGCTCCAGGAAATCTCTGTCTTTCATGAGAAGCAGGTGAGCAGTTGCCTGTTTCTGCCCATCCTTTCACTGACTAAGAAGTGGGGAGTCCCTGGCAGTGGACAGCAAAGAACACCATCTGCCCCTGCCTCCTGGGAGCTGGGCACATCTCCTTGTGGAGTAGGCATGATCAGCTGGCAGTAACTGCAGGGGTCACTGGTCCAGAACAGTGACCAGGCTTCCCTTTGGGCCCTGGCCCTGCCAGGGTGCGCTCAGCCTTTAGAATAGTCATGACCCTGCTCATGCCTGTAGGAACCAGCTAGGAGTAAGCACATGACTCCCCACCACATACTTGGAGAGCACTGAGTATGCACAAGTCACAAAGGTGGAGGGTCTGGGCTGCCAGCTGGGCAGGGTGGGCCCCAGTCCTTGCACTGGCTATCCCCTGGAGTCTCCATAACCCCGTTTCTCAGGACCACTCTCCTGGGAGGTGGTAATGGTAGAAGTAGGAAGAACCTGGGTGATTTTGATTTGACAGATCCTCTTGGGAAGGGGGAGGGAGAGAAGGGGTGAAAAAAAGAAACCAGGGAAGGCAGAAGAGGCTCAGGCACCTTACTGTCTAATGAGATACTGGGGCCAGGTTCAGATGTGGCCACGGCACAAGTAATTGGAATCAAAATTGCCGGGAGAGATACCAACAATTTCAGATATGCAGATGATACCACTCTAATGGCAGAAAATGAAGAGGAACTAAAGAGCCTCTTGATGAAGGTGAAAGAGAAGAGTAAAAAAACTGGCTTAAAATTAAACATTCATAAAACTAAGATCATGGCATCTGGTCCCATCATTTCACGGCAAATAGAAGGGGAAAAGTGGAAGCAGTGACAGATTTTCTCTTCTTAGGCTCCAAAATCACTGTGGACGGTGACTGCAGCCGTGAAATTACAAAATGCTTCTTGGAAGGAAAGCTATGACAAACTTAGTGTATTAAAAAGCAGAGACATGACTTTGCTGACAAAGGTCTGTATAGTCAAAGCTAAATTGTCTTTCTAGTAGTCATGTACGGGTGTGAAAGTTGGACCATAAAGGAGGCTGAGGGCTGAAGAATTGACGCTTTCAAATTGTGATGTTGGAGAAGACTCTTGAGAGTCCCTTGGACAGCAAAGAGATTAACTGAGTCAACCCTAAGGAAAATCAACCCTGAATACTCATTGGAAGGACTGATGCTGAAGCTAAAGCTCCAATACTTCGGCCACGTGATATGAAGAACTGACTCACTGGAAAAGACCCTGATGCTGGGAGAGATTGAAAGCAAAAGAAGAGGGTAGCAGAGGATGAGATGGTTGGATGGCATCACCGACTCAATAGACATGAGTTTGAGCAAACTCTGGGAGATGGTGAAGGACAGAGAAGCCTGGCCTGCTGCAGTCCATGGAGTCACAAAGACTCGGACACGACTTAGAGACTGAACAACAGGATCTAGGAGCTCTCCTGATGGGTGTAAATGTTACGTTGCCAGGTCCTTCTAACTCACTGGCTGGCCCACCTGCTCCCTCGGTGGCTCCCTGCCCCTAGGTGGCACTGTCCTCCAAGCTGATGAGGATTGACGTGGCTGAGAAGCCAGGCATCTCCACCATGAAAGCAGACTGGCTGGGATGAAAGAGGTCTTCCCTTCCACCAGTCAAACCAGCAGAGGGAGATGTCAGGCCCCATCTGGGTGCGGTGATGCTGTGAGGACCCAGTGCCGGCACCTGCACAGAGCTGGGGAGTCCACCTGGCATCCAGATGTTCTCCTTCAGATGTGGCACCAGGCCAGACTCTGGTCTGAGAGCTAGTACTGCCCTGGGGAAGACGTCTTCTCTGGAGGGCAGCGAGGGGTGTGAATGTGTGTATGATGTTCTTGATGCTACTGCCAGGCTGCCAGTGGCCTGTTCCTTTTGTCTGAAATTATTTCCTTTCTGACTTATAAAAAATATTACCTTTTCTGACTTCCTTTCTAACTTCCTTATTTTTATGATGCTGTGGTCATTGTAGAAGCTACTTATCATTACTTGGCAAATGAAAAGTTGACCACCCTAAATCAGTCTTCTAAGTTTCTGTTTTTAATTAAAAAGTTAAATTATATGTAAAAAATAAAGAGTTTTTAAATTTAAAAAGTTAGTGTGTGTAATCTGGGCACTGCAGGTGTTGGTTTGATGCTGGGGTGCCAGCTCTCACATCTTACTTCTTGGTCGGCCTCCTGCGCCTGTGGTGGCAAGGATGGCTGGTGGTTCAGTGTCTGTACCAGATCTTATTGGCTGCGTTGAGAAGGAGTCTGGGCTCCATCCAGGCTCAGCAGAAAAGAACAGTATCACTGATGGGCTGTGTCTGCCAGCAACTTGGGGAGGAATTTGCTCTCACTAACACCAGCTCTCGTGTTGAAAGTGAGCAATTTTGCATTTAAAGAAAAAAAAAAGCCTAAACTGGTTAAATGAGCTTAAATAAAATTGTAACCAACATACAGTACTTTCTGAAAAGTCCAGCTGATCATAACTTTAGGGACATCCCTGATAGCACAGTTGGTAAAGAATCCGCCTGCAATGCAGGAGACCCTGATTCGATTCCTGAGTTGAGAAGATCTGCTGGAGAAGGAAATGGCAACCACTCCAGTATTCTTGGGCTTCCCTTGTGGCTCAGCTGGAAAAGAATCTGCCTGCAATGTGGGAGACCTGGGTTTGATCCCTGAGTTGGGAACATCCCCTGGAGAAGGGAAAGGCTACCCACTCCAGTATTCTGGCCTGGGGAATTCCGTGGACTGTATAGTCCATGGGGTTGCAAAGAGTCAGACACGACCAAGCGACTTTCATTCACTCACTCAAGCTTTAAAGAGGGTTTCACTATGGAAACCTAGATGCTAGAGACATCTGGGTTGGTTATCAGAAGATAAGGGTAACTAAGGATAAATCCACTCAGCAGGCCTTAGAAGGAGAACAGCTCACCAGGAACAGAGGCTGGAGTCCCTCCTCCCAGGAGCTACATCTACTGTGGCCTGAGCTCTGAGGTCACCAGGCTACAGTGCAGATGACTTTGGGTTTTTAACTGCAGAGCTGGTCAAAGCTGTGCTTTCTCACCAGTGGACAGTTTCATGGCAACACCCAGAGCTCCAACTACTCCACTTTCTGTGCTGTTGCTTTTTAGTGGGGAAGAGTCTGTAAGCTACCACCACCTGCCATGAAAGTTGGTTTGAGAAGCTGGGCTGATGTATATGAGTTCCTGTTTGACTGAAGACACCCGGAGACTTCTGAGGCCATGGGAGGTCAATTTGTTTTGTAGACCAGCTTCTCAGGAGCCAACTCTGAGTGCAAACCTCAGCTGCCTCCCTCCTCATTTCAAGACAAGGAGGAGGGAGTGGGCTGTTTAGTCTCCTTAAGTTTGGAAACCAAAAGATACCGAGACGAGAGTGCATCACTTTTGGAGGGGTTGGCAGGAACCTGAAAAATCAGGCCCCTCCAGAAACCTCTGTGAGTTGATTTGATGGTGTATTTATGTGCAAATATGCCTTTGACCAATGATGCTGACTGCAGTATTGTTTGTGATAATAAAAAACTAAGAACATCCTGACGCTCATCACCAGGGCATTGGCTAAATATACTATGTTTGAGCCCCAAACAGAATATCATACAGCTATTTAAAGATCCAGGTAAATCTATTTGTACTGACTTGAAATGGTTTTTAAGTGAGAAAAGCAAGTTGTAAAACAATGTGTAGAGTCTAATCCTAGGTCACAAAAATACCTATGTGGGTATTTGTACACACATGAAAGAAAGCCTGGATGGGTCCTACCAATTTGTCAATGGAGTTCTTGGGGCTTGGGACTGGGGGTCAGTGGGTTTCGGGATTTGGAGAATATGAAAAAAAGCCTTTGGGAGCATCATTGTTTCAGGGTCTCACAATGACTGGATGGGAGCAGTTGGATTTGAAGGATGAGTTCTTAGGAATTCATGCTCTGGGAGTTTTCAATCAGCCTGATGCTCTGGTCCAAGTCCTTGCCAGAGGTGAGGTCTTTGTTCTGCCCCACCTAAGGTTTGCTGGACCTGTTAATGCGTTTGCCTTTGAGCTGACTTTGGGATCTACAGAGTTCTACAGGGCATGGTAGCGTGTCTTCTCTCATCTTATTGGGTTACAGGCTACAGAGTTGACTGCAGCTTGAACTTTTAAGGTTACTGGTTTGGTGAACACTGTGCTTATAAAGATGATGGAGACATACTTTAAAAGCACACCATCCATTTCACTCTGATGGACTCTCAACCTTAAATCACTCTGTTGTCATTTTTACGATGCCGATCTAGCTATTGAGGCTACAGGACTGTGAAATTTCATATAAAAAAGCCAATAAGAAAAAAATAAAATTAAGTTGCGGGGAGCGTGCATTAGCATTTCAAAAATGTTCTGTTGCATTATGCTATTATTCTCTCTCTGTCAAGGGGCACTGGGATCCCATCCTCCCCATAAAGAGACTGTGCCACAGAATGTATCAGCACTCCCTTCCTGAACTGGTGTGGCAGCTGAAGGACATAGTTACGGTAATGGCGAAACACATTCTGGACTAAATTTGATAGGACACTGGGGCCGTCCGCCTCCTCTGATGACAAAGTCTTGATTGCTCTTTTCCTTGTTGGCTCCAGCCTGTGGCTTTCAGAGTTTTGACAAATTAATGTTTTCAGCATTTCTGCCCTGGAGAAAAGTAAGGAATGATATCTGCTGAGGTGAGTGACTTCACTACAGGTGACAACATGGGTGCTGGGATTCCATGAGGCATAGGCCACCGCCACGCTGCACTTCCCGACTTGGCAGCGTAATAAAATACCCTAAATTACCAAAAGCCCAGTCTACTTGAATTGCTGCTGGAAAAGACTCTTGAGAGTCATTGGACAGCAAGGAGATCAAACCAGTCAATCCTAAAGGAAATCAACCCTGAATATTCATTCATTGGAAGGACTGATGTTGGAGCTGAAGCTCCAATACTTTGATCACCTGATGTGAAAAGCTGACTCATTGAAAAGGACCCTGATGTCGGGAAAGATTGAAGACAGGAGGAGAAGGGGGTGACAGAGGATGAGATGGTTGGATGGCATCACCAAATCAATGGACATGAGTTTGAGCAAACTCCAGGAGATAGCGGCAGACAGGGAAGCCTGGCATGTTGCAGTCCATGGGGTTGCAAAGAGTGGGAACATGACTTAGAGACTGAACAACAATAAAAGGGTTAAGAAGGCATGGTTCATCTGGAAAGGGTGAGTTTAATAAGTCATAATGAGCCGGGGTCAGCAGGATTGTTCTGTTCTGGGAAAATTTAGGCTCATCCTTGGAGTTCAACCCCTTGGCTCTCTGAGAGGCATCTTACATTCTAACTTGGATTCTAGCTAGTGCTTCTTCGTAAGCTGGGCTTCCAGGCCTGAGCTGGGCCAGAGTGAGGGTCATTGTCTGCAGAGGGGAGGAAGGCCTGCCAAGCCTTGCCTTGAGGAGCTTCCGTCTCTTGGGTAATTATGGGAATGCGATTCCTTTCTATGGCTCTGAATTTGCCCAATTGGGGAAGATGAATCCAGCAGCCCTGGTAGTCTATTACACTAAACCACTGAGACAATTGCAGTACTTATCTGGAACTTTCAGAGAGCTGACTTGTTCCTTAGGAACCATTGGCTTAATGGAATTCGCTGTATTATTTTCCAACGTGATGTGCCGCAAAACCGGGTGGGTCAGCACTTTGGTTTGGGGAATGTATTTTCATTTGAGAAGATGCCTCTGCCAGGCTTTTTGCTGCATTGGTTTAGGAAGCACGAGGCTGTTAGCCCTGCTGAGGGAAGGGGACTTGGGGAGGCCACCACGGCAGTGCAGGGAGGGGGTAAGCACAGGCCTGCTGGCAGTGGCTGGGGCTTTTATTTTTTTAAACTATATTCAGCATCAAGTCCAGAAAGTGAGGTTCTCTGCTGAACTGAATGTTGCCCTTAATGAGATACCATGTCCCTTCTGTTCTCTGTAACAGGGACCTTGAGAGTTTTTATTAGCGAGCAAAACCAAACTTTTCACTGTTTTCATGTTTCCTAATAACCGTCTGAGTTGTAACCTGAATTTTTATGCAGCTAATTACAAGTGCGACTTGGGCATGAAAGATTTATGCGATCAGAAATTACCTGTGTAATCTCTAGGCAGGCAGGGGATGAACCAGGAAAGGAAGTTAATCAGTTTTCTAGGTCACACAAAAGGCACCTGCGAGGTGCTGGCTGATGGTGGGCAATGGATCTCCTGGGACATGCCCTGCCCTGTCCCAGAGCTCCTTGTTCCCGCTCCAACCCAGAGCAGCCAGCATTGGCCCTGGGAATCAGCACTTTTCCCTAGTGTGACATTTCCACCCTTGAAGACCAACATACCCAGCTAACAGTTCTGCGGAAACAGGAAACAGTGACATCTCCAAAAAGGGTCAGTTCCCATGACAAGAATAGAAGCCAGAATTCTAATAAGTTTCACCCCTTTAAGATTTCATTTAGTTAAGAAACAAAGACAGAAGATGAACGACATGGCCATTCCTCGAAGTCTGCAACTGGAGGAATGCAGGTCTGCCAAGAAGCCAGAGCTCTCGCCACCTAACACACTCACTAAACGACTAACATATTGTTTATCCGTGGGAAAGCAGCTTGCCCAAGTGGCAGTAAGGAGCGTGTGATGGAGAGCTGGCCCGGAGAGCCTGGGAACTCATGCGTGCTGAGGGCCGTAACACGCGTTTAGTTACGCAGCCATTTGCTGAGGCCCACAACTGATTAATATACACAGGCTTGCTCATTTACTCAGCATTCTGTTTAATCATTTAATTTCACAAGAGTTTTCATATCTTTTAATCATCCTAATATTCTTCTTATTGCAACATATTACTAAGCTGTTAGTTCAATTCAATTAAAAAGTGTCATCCAAAATTAATTTATTCCATGTGCATCCTTAAGTGGATACCCCAGATATGTCTGTATTTTAAAGAAATAACAACTCTGCCGATTTAGTATTCAGCAAACGACTGTGCTGCGTTAGCACTGAGGGAGATACCGGGAACAGTGAATGTCTGCGGGCACCAACATGGCAGCGGATCTGTGATTATTCCTCTAGAGTTTTCTCTAAGACTCAGAAGAGACTATGGACACTTGGACCATCTGTTACAACTGGGTGACCCCTGAAAACCCACTGTGACTTTCTGGTCCTGATCATATTTGTAATAGCACAGCCTCTGAGTTTGAGCTCTGGGGGCCCCTTGGCTGGAGTTCCCACCAGCACTGTCTCACTTCAGGAGCAAGGGCAGGAGGCTTCGAGGGCCAGGGTTCAGGAAATCGCATGCTGTGGGTCTGCTGGGGACACGTCTCTTCTTGTCAGAATTTGACGTTCCTGGTTGACCTCTGAGATATTTCCTCTGTCCCCTCTAGAGTGGTGCTGTCTAGTGGGGATGTAATGCAATGCCAGCCACTTAGCAGATTTAACTGGTCTAGTAGCCACCTAAAGCAAAAATAAACAGTGGCTACTGATTCCCTTAATATTCTTTAACTCAATATATCTAAAATATCATTTCAACATGTATTCAATGCAAAAGTTAATGAACAATTTTATGTTCTTTTCCCATGCAAGTCTTCAAAATCTGGTATGTACATCTCACTCTGGGTGAGCCTCATTTCAGGGGCTCAGTGTCCACATGGAAACAGTGGCTACCATACTGGACAGCATGGCTCCCAAGACCTCAGGCAGGGGCCCCTGTGCAGCCTGGCTGTGGCTCCCCTGGATTGAGGGGGGATCTGACTGCAGAAGTTGGTGAAGCTCCCATAGTGGTACAAAACAGGGCTTGCTGGCCACTGATGACCTCTGAAGCTTGTCTGACCCTGAGGCTGCAGGAAGCAGCAGGCCCGGGAAGGGATTGCTGGTGGGAAGAAGCAGCTGCAAAGATGCTATCTTTCCTCATCCTTAGGCCTTTGGGGGGCCAAAGGGAAATCCAGGTTTCAGGTGGTGGAAGGAGGAAAACTATTCCGGTGCTAACATGGGCACTGATGGGAGGGAGGGTCCTCTTCCTCTCCTCAACCCTCTTCCTGCCTGGTCAGGCATGACCCTGGGCATATATGGGATGCTCCAACTTGTGGGCAGGTCCCTCTTGCCTCTCCATCAGGAGACTAGCCTTGAGGCCTGATTACTAAGCTCAGGGAGTAACTTTAGTCCTTAGCCTGCTGTGTCCTCCAGGGAATCCTTGGGGAACAAAGTCCTCCATGATGGGGACACTTGGGATATTAATATGCCTGCATTTTGAGGCCAAGGTGTTCCTTCTCCTTAGGCAGACCCTCCAGGGCCTGATGGAGGGCTGTTGCAGAGATGTGCTCTGGGCGAGCAGGGGTTTTATTACACTTGAGTCTGGTGATAGCCACTAAGTGTCACTTCCACATCCTAGTCCCCTGGGTCGTCCCCTATCTGGGCCAATTGAGAGCCTCAAGAAATCAGGGACAAATAGAGAGACCTTGAAAAAATCTTCATGCCCTTTCCTGCTCTTGCAGAAGGCCCTGGTTATTAATATCTCACTCTAAGAAAAGAGCTATTTGTGCTGGTTGTTTTTTTTAGGAGGACAGCAATAAAAAAGGGAAATTAAATTAGCAACTCTGTGTGAGCTTCTAATCCATTAGAGTGTCTTCAACTCCATAACCTGCTATCTTAAACTCTGGTCACCTACTTAAGTGGTTTCAAGAAAATAGCAGTGTTCCGCCTGGCCCTATATTGCACCAGTTACAATAAAAGTGATTGAATGTCAGCAGAGCCTGGGGTTCTGGTACTGAGCCACAGGGCTCTGATGGGTCACTCTGCTCAGCCTGCCCACGTGGTCACAGATAATAATATCCCCAACAACAGACCCGTGTCCTTGCCCCAGAGCACACACCCAACTCCAAGAATTAGTCAAATACAATTACCCACATGAGGTGGCCTCACCAACCTCTACTAAATAATGGGAAGATAAAACTGTCTTCGGTGGGAAATACCATAAAGGAATTATACTTTGTAACAAGAACAGGGTACCAGCAGCAGCAGCTAACCATTACTGAGTGCCACTGGCGTGTCTGGCTCTATAGTGCCACGCATAGGACATGCTACATCATCTATAGGGCCCAGTACAAAATGAAAATGCAGGGTCTTTGCTCAAAAAAGTACTAAGAATTTCAAGATGGAGACGTCAGAGCATTAAACCAAACATGGGGCCTTCCGAGGGCTTCCTAGGTGGTGCTAGTGGTAAAGAATCTGCCTGCCAATGCGGGAGACTTAAAGAGATGCAGGTTCAATCCCTGGATTGGAGGAGGGCATGGCAACCCACTCCAGTATTCTTGCCTGGAGAATCCCATGGACAGAGGAGCCTGGAAGGTTACTGTCCTTGGGGTTGCAAAGAGTTGGACACGACTGAAATGACTTAGCATGCACGCATGGGGCCTTCCGAAGATGGAGGCCTGGATGGCTGCAGGGGTCGCCCGCCCAGGTCGGCCTGTCTCTGTGCATCAACTGACTTAATTCTCACAACAAATCCTATTACTCTCTCCATTTTACAGATGAACAAAGAGAGACTCAGAAGTCCAGAGACTGCTGGAATGGTTTCAAAGTGGTCTGAATGGAGAAAAGCGGCAGGAGGTCTGAGTCATCCCCCAGCCCATGGTGAAGTTGCCGAAACCTCCCAGAACTGCAGCAGGCTGCCCCAGAATCATGCTGTGAGTGCTGATTCAGTTTCAGGAAAACAATAACATTTGTCCCATTAAATTAATGTTGTTAATTTGAAGTTTATTGGTTTTGCAGTTTGTTTTTATTTCATTTATAAATTTGTTTTAGCTTTATGGTTATGAAAGAGCTCTACACATAAGGAACGTGTACCTAGTTTTATGTTTACACATATTTAACTAACATTATACTAAACATAATTCAAATCAACAGAGAGAAACCACAAGATTCCACTTTAAGTGGGGGTTGCATATTACTCCAGGAGGGAAATGCATCTCTTGTCCCCCAAGGTAGGGGCCACAGGGGGTGCTCACAGACCCGCCCCTCGTCTGGCTGCCAGCAGGGGCCATGCTGGCTGGATGTGGGGACCCCAGTAGAGAGTGGGGGTGGGAGATAGGGAGGGAGTGAGATAGGAAGGTAGGTGGTTCCTCTGAGCAGGTGCTGTCTAAAGAGTCCCCAAAGGTCTGTCTGGCCCTGGTTCCTCTCCTGGCTGCTGTTCCACATCCCTTTGCTTTGGCCCAGGGAGCCCTCAGCCTATAATCTAGATTCCTGGAGAGTGGCCCTGGCCCCCAAACATGGAAGGGCCTGAAGAAACACCCAGTGGCTCAAGACTACACGTGTGTGTGTGTGTGTGAGGCAGTTATGACCTCTCAAGGATGTGTCATTAGCTGACCCTGAACAGGTGGTCTGGGGCTAAAGGCCACCCCCACCTCCCCATTGTGGTCTAAGCCCCCAGTCTCACAATAGGAGCACATTTAAAACCAGCAGACAAGACCTTATTACTCTTGACTTGCAATTGCCCTGCCAAGATACATTTCCCACAAAAATGCAGGTCAAAGACAAGCAAGAGAATGTTCACAGAAACAGTGTGTATAATTGCCCCAAACCAGAAACAAGCCAGTATATCCACTATGGAACACTGTATACCAATGCAAAGGAACAAACCTCTGCTACTGATGAAAATTAATAGATGAGTCAGTCTCACAACCACAGTTCTGAGGAAGCAGACAGACACAAAAGGGTCATATTATATGATTCCACTGACGGAAAGTTAAAAGACAGGCAAAATGACTCTATGGTATTAGAAAGGCAGGTTAATAGTTATGCTTGGGAGGAGGGAGGGCATCTGGGTGCTGGACCACAGAGCTCTCAAATAGCAGGAAGGCATGCCTACTTCACAGATGGGTCCATTCTTCCCAGGGACCTTAAAGGGTTTGCATGGGCACCTCCAGGGCCACCACCAGCATATCTGTGGGGACCTGGTCTCATGGGCTCTGAAAAGCACAGCTGGGCTGATACAATTAGTGTAGTGATGTTCAAAAGCACTGTGAGGTTCCACAACTGCCAGCTAAAAAGTGCCAGTCCATGGGCAGGCCAGGTACCCACAACCTGTCCAGAAGCCTGCCTCCCCTGCAGCTTGTGGATCCAACATGGCATGTGTGTTTAGAGCAAAAGGGGTCTTGTGAGACCCTTTGTAACTCTTGCAGAGGCTCCTGCCCTCCTTGGCTCACCATGACTTCTGCCATGACCTGGCTGTGGGCTTGACTCTTGTCCCCACACCCCCCCAGCCTACTGGCTACATGGACAGCCTTCTGTTCTCAAGTGTTCCAGGGGGGCTGTGCCTCTGTTGGAACTTTCTTTCCTACATTTCATCAGGGCCATCACCAGCTTGTGCTTCCTGCTCTGTCATGACTCAGATGCAGTGTAATGATGACCACCCCCTCCTTCCAGTCTAAGGAGCCAGGATCAGTTCCCCTGCCTGCCCTTGGAGGCCATCCCAGCAGAGGTGTGTCGGGAGCCCCTCAAGGAACATCAGAGGTGGGAGGAAGTTCATAGTGGAAGACTGAGTACCAGGTGCTGGGCCCAGAGGGACATGCTGCAAGAGGGAAGCCCTCACGAGGGGACCTCTGAAAGGCCTGCATGTCATTTTCACCTCAAAAACTCCAGCCACTCCCAGGCAGTTAAACAGGTGCATGTCTCTGTTTCCCACTCAGGACACCAGGGAGGGAAGGGCCCTTGAAGACCATCTGGTCCCCTGCTGCTCCTGCGGACAAGTAACCAAGGGAGCCTCAGGTACCCAGGGTGCTAATGGCCTTGCTGGCTCTAAAATTCAGGCCCCTGGACTCCCAGGCTGGGGTGGGGTTCCTGGGCATCATTTGTTGAAGAGGCAGCTGTATACCTGTCAAACCCTCATGCACAGGAGTCACTCCCCAGCCCTGGACAACCGGCTTATCCTGTGTGGCTGTGATCTGAGTGCAGCTGTGATGCGGGGTTTCTGTGTAGAAGAAGGTCAGTTTCTGTAGAGAAGTTCTCTAGAGCTGACTGTGCATTCTCTGGATTTCCAGCACCCTAGACTGTCGCCAAACTTGGCTCCCAAGTGCCTGGGAGGAGGTGCGGGCTGAGCCTGGGCTGGCCAGTGCACACAGATCCTGGAAAGCTCAGGGGTTCCTTGAATGGACCCAGTGGAACTTAAGAACATGGTGACAATGAGAGTCACAGAGCACAGGAGTGGCTGGGATGCGGAGGTGCACAGGGCACGCATCTGCAAGGGCCAAGACAGCAACACCAGCTCCCTGCCAGGGCCTCCTCTTTATGGGCTATACTGGGTTGAATAGTGTCCTCCTCAAATTCAGGCCCATTAGAACCTCGGGTATAACCTTATCAAAAGGTAGGATCTTCGCAGATGTAATTATTTAAGGGTCTCAGGATAAAATCATCCTAGATTTAGGGTAGGCCCTAAATCCAATGTCTGGTGTCACTATAGGGCTTCCCTGGTGGCTCAGACAGTCAAGAAGAGGAAAAGACACAGAGAAACAAAGAGAAGGCTATGTGAAGATGGAGGCAGGAGGCAGACGGAGGCAGAGACAGGAGCTGTGCTGCTACAAGCTACAAGCTGCACCCATCGCTGGGAGCCCAAGAAGTTGCACGAGACAAGAAAGTGTCATCTCTCAGAATGTTTAGCGGGAGCATGGCCCTTCCAACACCTTGATTTCAGACTTTTGGCCTCCTGAATTATGAGAGAATAAATTTACACGGTGGTGTTGTATTCTGCTATGGGAGTCCAAGGAAACTGATGCAGGGCACTCTCTTGAGTTCAGGGGGTTGTATCAACCTGCAGCGCCCTCCAGGCCTGCATTCAGCTACCTCCTCTGACCCTGGCCAATCATTTCAGTGTCCTCTAGCTTCTGGAAGCCACATTACTTAAGCTGGCTGGGGTGGAAAGTGGCAGGTGGGCATGGAGAGGAAGGGCTTGAAGTCTCAAGCCATAGGCTCAGTATAGCCCACTCACCCAGCTGCAGTTAGCTCAGCGCTCTGTACTCCCATCCCAGGCATGAATATTCATGAGCCAAGTTACTGCAGGCATCACAAACTCCCAGCCAAGGTCCATGCCATGAGAAAGGTGCACTGTGCCAGGTGGGTGAAAATGAGGCATGAAAGTCATCTGCCACCTGCTCTGAAAATTGCTCCTGAAATGTGGCTGCTTTACAAAGCCCCCAGCCCCAAAGGATGTAAGACACGTCCCAACAGGTGGAGGCTCCCGGAGGGCAGGGACCTACGCTGTCTGGTCTTGCAGGGCTCAGCACAGAGCCTGGAACAAAATAAGCCCTACCCAGGGCCACGGAGATGTTTAATAAGCAGCTGTCCACCGCACATTGTACAAGCCACCCTCTTTTGAGAGCTTCCCCTTACCCTCTCAGCTTCCCCGCACCACCCTATGCAGCCTGCCTCCTGTTCTGGAAACACAGCGAGCCTATTCCCACCCCCAGGCCTGTGCACAGGCTATGTGCCTGATCTCGACTTTGGCTGGCTCCTTCTCATCCTGTAGGTATCCTCCTTTACCTTTTCAGTGGGGCGCCTCATCCTGTAACTACCCTATCCAGAGGGGCCAGGGTAGTTTCTGTCTCTCTCTCCATAGCCTATAAGCTCTCAGAGGGCAGGAACAACATCTGGTTTTGTTCACCACTGAATCCCAGCCACCTTCCCAGTGCCTGACATGTGCAATAGAGGTTAACACTTGGTAAGTGGGCAGAGAGGCCCGTACACTGGTTCCTTGAGTTTGGGATAAACAGGGATGTTATGATTTGGGGGAGGGGTCACCTGATTCCTGTCTCACCAGAGCTAGGCCTCTGGTGCTCTGAGCCAGCTAACTTTCCTATTTGCCTGATGTCTGTGATCTGCATTAATGGCCCTGAGGGCCACTTGAAGGTCATGATTCAGAGTCCCCAAAAGACCCCTGTTGACTGTTGCCTGGAACCTACTTTCTAGGAAAAGCTCCCAAACAAATTGGATTTAGGAGGCCAATAACAGAGACAATAAAAACTAATGTTCCCTGGGCATCCTGCCTTGCTCTTGGCTGGGTCCTATAAACACACTACTCACTGAACCCTCAGAACAACCCTATTATCATAAACAGGTGCTCTATTGACTCCCATTGTACAGATGAGAAAACTGAAACTCGGGGAAATGAAGCAACCCAGCTCTTCGGGACTCCCCATCTGAGCTCCCACTAAAGGTTGCCACAGTCCTGGTCCAGGTCTCTCCTGAGATTTGAGCTGAACAACTGGAACAAGAGACTGAAAGTGGAAGAGTATGATGGAACTGGAGAGTGAGGGAAGGGGTAGGGAGGGGTTGTCTTTTCTCAAGAGTTACCAGGTCAGGGACGGCGCTGGGCAGGGCTCCCAGCTAGGTACTCAGTTTTTCCAGCCATGGGTTGGGTCTCAAGGAGGCCAGTCAGAGGCAGGACCTCTGGTCCCAGCAGCAGTCAGGATTTCACTACATGCTGCTGCCATGCTCAGACGCTCAGTCGTGTCTGACTCTCTGCGACCCCATGGACTGTAGCCCACCAGGCTCTTCTGTCCATGGCATTCTCCAGGCAAGAATACTGGAGTGGGTAGCCATTCCCTCCTCCAGGGGATCTTCCTGAAACCAAGGAATGAACCTGCATCTCTTAAGTCTGTCTCTTAAGTCTCCTGTATTGGCAGGTGGATTCTTTACCACTAGTGTCACCTGGAAAGCCCTTTTCACTACATGAGTGGCTGGCCAATCTGGGTCCAGGGTTTGGGTTCATAGCTCCAAGACCACAGGTCAGGCCAGAATTTGGTTGGCAAGGTGGAGCTGGTTGGCAAGGTCAGTGCCTAAGTCCAGGAGAGGGAGCTGCGGACAGACTTGGGTGGTGAGCACAGGCTTTGTGGGGGCATCTGTTCTGTGTCCTCAGGGGCCACCCTGAGCAGGGGACACTTAAGCTGAGCCTCAAAGGATTTTAACCAGAAGACAGAAAAGGGTGGGACCCGGGTGGGGGTTCCAAGTAGAGGAAACAGTACATGCAAAGTTGCAGGACCATCAAGCCACACACTGGGGACTGAGAGCATGGTGGAAATTCCTTAAGTGCTTGGAGCCCGAGAGGAGTCCTGGGGTATCCTTGTGTGTTCTGGGAGGGGTGGGGAACCTGTGGCCAGTTGGGGGAGAAGCTGTCGGTTCTGGCTTCCTGCCAGCTCACAGTTGCACTGTTCCAATTAACATTCACAGAGTAATTGAAATATGTAATTGGAAAATTTACAATGTATTTTAATCCCATTAGCAGTAGGACTATTTTCTCCCCATAGGACTCCCCTTGTGAGAGGAGATGGAGGTACAGCAGTGGCTCCTGGGGCCGGAGTCGAGGCCTTCTCTTCCAGAAGATGCCCCCTCATGCTCCAGTTGAGGGCTCCCTCCAGGGTTCCCTGAGTGGATGCCTGGGTCATTCTGGCATCAGCAGCTGCTGATTCTGCCTGGTCAGCAGGACCCACCCTGAGTCTTGGCCTGAGCTTGGCCCCATCGAACCTGGGATTTGTCACACTCACTCTAGTCCTCTGAGTCCTAGAACTCTGCTCGGGAAGGGTATGGACTGATCTTTTCTCACAAGGAACAAACAGCCTCTTTACCAGGAAGATGGTTTCCTCTAAAGGCTTTCCTGGTAGCTCAGTGGTAAAGAATCTGCCTGCAATGTAGGAGACTCGGGTTCGATCCCTGGGTCTGGAAGATTCCCTGGAGAAGCGAATGGCAACCCACTCCAGTCTTCTTGCCTGGAGAATCCCATGGACCTAGGAGCCTGGTTGGCTACAGTCCATGGGGTCGCAAAGAGTTGGACATGACTGAACAACTAACATACATACACACCAGGAGGTTGGTTTTGTCTAAACAAACACCACGGTTTCACAGGCTCATCTGACATTTGCCTCTTCTCCAAGAACACAGCAGTTGACACTCATCAAGTTCTGAGACATAATTTGGGAGCAGAGGGGCAGGAAATGCCTGTGGGCACAAGCTCGGCATTCTGGGAAGGCTGAGGGGCCCCCGTCCTAGCAGATGTGCTATCTTGTCACCAGGCCACAGAGGGACCTGCTGCCTGTCTCTGAGGACTGGTCACCAGTGATAGAGTTTGGTGGAGGTACTGAGTTGTCCCTAACCATTCTCCCCCTTAAAGGTGTGTTTCAGGAGCCCTTCCCAGGGCCCTCGGGCCCTGAGCCCAGTGTGTGGTGTCTTTAAGGCTTTAATGGGGCCAAGCTGAGCCTTGAGGATCCAGCTCTGGGGCTGGGCCTTGACTATCCAGATGGTGGACAAGAACTCAGGCCCTGACTTAGAAAGCTGTGCCCATTGGAAATAAGAAATAAAATCAAACAGAACAAGTCACTGAGACGTAACTCGTTACGAGGTCCAGATCTGGGGGGCAGTCTGCCCTCTTGCTCAAATCAATCATGTCAGACACCCAGCTTTCCTTCCCATAGAGACCCCTGGCAGCAGATCACCAGGCAAGCAAATTCTGGGAGCTGCTTGGGGGGAATTGAGAGCAGGCCCTGGATGTGTTTGGCCCGAGGGTGCAGATGGAGCTGGTAAAGGCTCATGGAAACCTTTCCAGGGACTGTGGACAGGTGTGCTGGCTCACAGCACTGCAAGAGCAGGAGGGGCTCTGTGCGAGGTGAGGTCCGACCTGCACAGATGTGGGCAGAGGCCCTACCGTGACCTAGCCGCACCCTGGGAGGGACCATTCGCACATCTGGAACTCCAAGCACATCGTAAGGAGCAAACCTCATAAGTCTGTGCCCCCAGGTCAGACTGCTGCCAATCAAAGTCTTGTGTTCTCAACTTAGAACTGAGTCATGTCACTAAAAACATGATCTTTCTATTGTTGAAGTGTGACACTCCTTCTTGATCCTAAGACACGTGTCACTTGGGGTAGAAGCTGGGGGAAGGATGTCAGTCTCTTTGGTTTTCATAGCTGAGGCCTCTGCAGATATGAGCGGTGGCCCTCCAGTTAAGACCCTCCTCCTACCTCCTCCCCCATGAATCCTCCCAGTTTGCTCCTCATCCTCCTCCCCGGCCTGTGCAGACACAGCACCTGGCACAGCTCTGCCCTGCACGTGGGGCTCTGTAACCGCTCTGGGCCCTGACTCTGCTTTGGGCACTTGATCTTTTCCTTAAGTCCTTAACCAACGCTATTGGAGAAGACTTGGGCATCCAAGATCTGGATAAGGCCCCCACCTGCCAATCTCCTCCCCACTTTCTGCTTTAAAATGCTTAGTAAACTAACACTGTAAAATCTGAGAGGATGTTCAGTGTCAGACACTGGAAAGACAGGTGAATTAGACACATTAGTCCCCATCCTCCTTGAACAAATGAACTTTTTTTTTTTGCAGGGGCAGGGAAGGGTAAGTGCTGAGGGAATGCAAATAGAAGGGAAGAATCAGGCTGGCTGGGGCCTAGGTGCTCTGTGAAAGGGCCCACTGGGGCCTAAGGAGCATTAAGTCCTAAGGAGCAGGCCGAGGTGTTGAGACTCAATGAGGCAGGAAATAGGAGGCCTGTGTGTAGGTGAGTGCATGGCAATGGGTGACCTTAGGGAGCCCTGCCAGGAAGCTCTGCAAGTGGTCAGGGCACAGCATTGGGTCAGCCCTGGGACTCTCAATGCTGCCCCCACTGTGCCCGGCAAGGTCACGGGGTATGGGAGGTTGGCCCAGACTCCTGTGCCCTCTTACTGTAAAAAGGCAGAGCTCGGATCGTGAGGAGACAGAGAAGGCAAGACATATTTAAGAGTAACAAACAGAGAAATGAACACACAGAGGGAAACCATGATGGAGAGGGAACTGCTAAAACCCTGTAACAGGAATGACATTTTGCTTTTGTACAGTGCCTTGGCGAAATGAGGGGGATGGAGAAAATTCCAGAAACAGCTGGGACCCCTACCTTTCCTCCAAAGGCTGCCTCTGGCACCAAAGATTCTCTCTGACCTGCAGCAGAGACCTGTCCTCTCCCTTGGCTCTGACCCCTCCCCTTAGAGACACCATGGGGTAGGATCTGAACTCTCATGTGTCCCCTCCACAGTTTCAAAGGAATCACATCCCACTGTCCGCCAAGTCCCAAGGGTTCAAACACTGCCACCCCAGGGAGCCTCCCTGACCCTCAGCTTCTTCTTCCAGAGGGGTCTTCGGGGCCCTGGAGCTCGGCACTGCCTGACACAGCCCAGGCTGGGATGCCCTGGTGGCAGCAGCAGCAGGAGCTGGCATTTAGCTTTCTGCAGACCTCAGGATGGGCCTTTGGGTTCAGCCATGGCCCGGCACAGACTTTGTCAAGACCTGCCTTGGGGGTTCTCAGCACCCTCAGGGTTGACCACAGCCCTCAGCACTGGACCCTAGGAAGGCAGCAGGGTCAGTGGCCCCATCACCAGGGCATTAATACCTTGGCTCTGCACAAAACTCTGTTCTGGGTGTCCAAGCACAGCAGTATCCTGGCCTGCCCTCATGGAGCTTGCAGCCTGGGTGTGTGTGATGTGGTTGTAACATAAAGCTGACTGCTGAGTGACCCAGAGTATGAGGTCAAGCAGTGCTTGGGAGCCTGGGTTCTGATCCCAGGTCTACTATTGACTGATTCTGCCACTTTGGGCAAATTCCTTTACCTCTCTGGGCCTCGCTCTCCTCTTCTATAACATGGTAAACACACTAGGATCTGCCTCACAGACTTTCCATGAGGATTGAATATGTAAAAAATATTTAGCATTGTGCCAGCACATGAAATATCAATGACCTCAGATATGCAGATAAAACCACCCTAATGGCAGAAAGTGAAGAGGAAATAAAGAGTTTCTTGATGAAGATGAAAGAGGAGAGTTTAAAAGCTGGCTTAAAACTCAACATTCAAAAAGTGAAGATCATGGCATCTAGTCCCATCACTTCATGGCAAATAGATGGGGAGACAATGGAAACAGTGAGAGACTTTATTTTTGGACTCCAAAATCACTGCAGATGGTGACTACAGCCATGAAATTAAAAGATGCTTGCTCCTTGGAAGAAAAGTTATGACCAACCTAGACAGCGTATTAAAAAGCAGAAATACCACTGTGGTGACAAAGGTCCACATAGTCAAAGCTATGACTTTTCCAGTAGTCATGTATGGATGTGAGAGTCGGACCATAAAGAAGGCTGAGCACTGAAGAATTGATGCTTTTGAACTGTGGTGTTGGAGAAGACTCTTGAGAGTCCCCTGGGCTTCAAGGAGATCTAACCAGTCCACCCTAAAGGAGATCAGTCCTGGGTGTTCATTGGCAGGACTGATGCTGAAGTTGAAGCTCCAATACTTTGGCCATCTGATGTGAAGAGTTGACTCATTGGAAAAAGATCTTGATGCTGGGAAAGACTGAGGGCAGGAGGAGAAGGGGTGACAGAGGATGAGATGTTTGAATGGCATCATCGACTCAATGGCCATGAGTTTGAGCAAGTTTTAGGAGATGGTGAAGGACAGGGAAGCCTGGCATGCTGCAGTTCATGGGGTCGTAAATAGTCGGACATGACTGAGCAACTCAACAACAACAACAGCTCATGGTATTACTACCAGAGGGAAACAACAGACGCCGGGCTTTGGGAGATCATCCCAGATCTTCAAACTCATGTACCTAAAACACTTGAACTGAGTTTTTCTCCAAAGAGCTCTTGTTTCTATGAAGCACATTTTAGACACACACCCACCCACTACAGATTAATCACCTCTTTAGTCTTGACAAAAACTTCTTTCCCACTCACAGGCCACAGTTCAAAAGGGCTTTTCAGCTTCTTAATTTTTAAAACACATCACCTGAGAGAAGTTGTTGTGTGAGGAGAGAGTAGCATAGCCTGGGGAGGGGAGGAGAGAGGGGTGGGGGCCTAACCCCTCACGGAGACCCTGCCCTCAGCTCATGGCCACATCCTGGCAATGGGGGCCCTCCCCTACGCATCCAACGCAAGCAAGGGCCAGAGGGAAGGGGTGAGGGCAGTTGAGGGGAGGGGGCATTTGAACTGGTCCACAGTGACTGGAAAGATCCTGACAAGCCGGCGGGCCTTCCTAGCTACTGTGTGGAAATGATTTTGGTTCTCTTTTTTTTTTTACTCCAAGTGTGTGTGAGTGTCTGGAAGTTATGAGACACACTAATCACCTCGAAGCTGCCTCCAGTCCACATTCCTCCTCTGGGCTTGAGTGGAGCATTTTTAATTCCATAAAAGGAAAACTTAATTCAAAAACTATTGATTTTAAATTTCTTTCCATCTCTTTCACTTAAAAACAAAGGTTCAACTGCGAGTGGGTTTGGACTGGTGATCTCATGTTTATATACACAAACCAAATGCTAGAGCTTCTCAGCCAGAAAGCCTCAGCTCAGAATATATCAAAGCTTTACAAAGTAACTATTTTGCAGGGGAAGGGAGTGCTGCATCTGGAGACTTAGAGTCACTGTCTTCATTAAATCAGCGTTGGTTTGAGGATGCTACCTGGACTCTGGCTTGTGACACTGGCAGCAGTTGGGTCATTTCCTTTTTTAAGATGCAGGCCTGGGACACCCACCCAGTTCAGCCCTGGTCCCACCTCCCTTCTGCCCAGAGCTTTGGCTGGCTGTCCCCGGTCTGGCCATTGAGGCCTGTGTGCTCTGAGTGACCTCACCCTCTGGTTCCCACTGTCCCCTACTGCCTGCACCCCATACTGTGGGACATAGCAGTGCCCTCTTTGCTGAAGGTATTCTGTGCTCTCCAGCCTCCATGTCCTCTCTCACACTGTGCTTCCTGCCATTTGGTTCAATCACACATTTCCTTCTGGATGCCATTTAAATGCCAAATGCCACCTCCTCCAAGGAGCTTTCCATGACTACTATACCATAAGCACCTGCATCCCTCTCTTAGCCTCTCTTTTCCCTGGGAAGCAGAATAGTGCAGTGGACAAGTTGTGTTTAGGAGTTGGAGTTGCCTCGGTTTAATCCTAGCTCTGTTATTGCCTGAGCTTCCCGGGTGGCTCAAGTGGTAAAGAATCTGCCTGCTAATGCACGGAATGCAGGCAGGAAATGCGGGTTCGATCCCTGGGTTGGGAAGATCTCCTGGAGGAGGGCATGGCAACCCGCTCCAGTATTCTTGCCTGGAGAATCCCCATGGACAGAAGAACCTAGTGGGCTACAGTCTGCAAAGAGTTGGACACAACTTAGTGACTGAAAACACACTCTCTCTCTCTACCCAAGTGGCGGGACAGCTGGACAGCACTGAGGGGCCCCTGGGACTAAGGGGGCGCTGCCTCTTTGGGTCTTGACGACCTTGTTAATTGTTCCAAAGACAAGTGTCAGAGTCCATCAATGGCTGCTTGCCACACCCCAGAGGCAGTGCTGCGTCTTCTCCCCAACCCCTGCAGCCTGTGCTCAGGGAAGCACAGTAAGGCCTGTAAGAGGCCCTTTGGCGAGGGAGCTCCAGGAACCACCCCTCTCCAATGGGGCACTCACCAGGAGCAAGACAGCTCAGCGGCGCTGGCTTTCCAGCTGCTCTGTCAACATTCTAATGGTCCCAGAAACTCCAGGGGAACATGGGACAACCAGGTGTCTCCCTGCCCATGGGGTGAGCACAGCCCCTACCACCTGGGAATCTGGGATAACAGCGAGGACCCTGGAGGCTGCCAGGTCTGGAGCCCCAGGGCTGAGCAGGACAGAGCTGGAGGTCACATGTCTCTGCCTGGCCTGGAGGCTCAGTTCCAGCTGTCCTACCACCATCTGTCCAACTTCAGTCCCTCAGTCATGCAGACCAGGACTACAGCAGGTACTTCGCCAGAGCTGAATGAAGGTCAATTTGTGAATCCTCTCCTAATCCCTCCTTTGAACCTTTGCCTTACCACAAGGCAGAGTACTTTCCTTCTCTCTTTGTCCATCCATCTTTTCCTTCTCTATCCCATCTCCATGCTTTCAGGCCATCTCAATTCCATCTTCTTCTAGGAAGCCTGTTGACCCTCATGATATTTGCACAATACCTAGCACACAGCTCCTGTGGTTTAGATTTCCATATTCACGCATTGCCTTCTGCCCTGGGCCTTATATCCTTAGATTGGTTGGGAGCTACAGAGCGCAAGGCCTGGGCCATCACTTCCTCTCCCTCTTAAGTGAATGACTGGCCGTGTCTCCATTCCCCAGAGTTTCTGCTGAGAAAGAAGCCTTTTCAGATAGAGTTTCAGACCCCAGGATGAGTGAGGGACCACAGCATGGCTAGACAGGTGTCCTGCAGTTGGGGTCACCTGTCTCCCAGCTCACCCAACTCCTGGGGGGTCCAGCGGTCTGTCCTGGCACAGAGCTAGCCCCATGCCTTCCATCTGCCTCCAGAGCTGCCCGAAGCCAGCTCATCAAATCTTGGCTGGAAAAGTAACATGGGGGCTCCACGTGGCAGTAAGTGGTGGGGGATTTGGCTCACCTGCCACAGCCAGGCATACAGTTTATCTCCACTCTCCTTGGCTGACGCTTCACTTGAGAAACAGAAATGCAGCAATGACTTCTAAAACAAAAGGAATTTTGTCTCAATTGCATTTGTATCCAAGTGGGCAAAATAAATTCCAGCGCTGTCCCAAGTGTGCCAAGAGCAGGGTCTGGGTACCAGGAGGTGTGACGGCTTTCCATCCCCGAGAGAACAACCAGGACGAAACACGAGGCCCTGGAGCAAATCTTCAGTCAGTCTATTAGCGGTGGCGCAGGCGCAGCACTGGAAGGTGTGTCCTCCAGGCGGGTGTGCCCCTCTCCCCTCCCAAAGGATGCTCGGTTATTAATTATTGTCTAGGTGGTCAGGGACTGCTGGGAGGAGAGTGAATGAGTAAGATGGAATTTTACTTCCACACGCGCCGGGAAGCAAGTGAGTGAGACTATTTGTTGCTCTAAATGAACAGAATGTTTAGAGCTGCATCAATCAGCAGGCACACTCAGCACCTGCACCCACCACTTAAACACCAGCCAGTGCCAGATGCACACCCACAGCGGAGCTGGAGGGCAGGGTCCCAGCAAGACCATGTTGGGGTAGGCTGCCAGCTTCCTCCACGTGACCCTTTGTGACCCTCGCTCAGTCATGTCCGACTCTTTGCAACCCCATGGACGAGGCTCCTCTGTCCATGAGATTCTCCAGGCAAGAATACTGGAGTGGGTTGCTAACCCCTTCTCCAGGGGATCTTCCCCATCCAGAGATTGAACCTGGATCTCCTGTATTGCAGGTGGATCCTTTACCACCTGAGCCACCAGGGAAGCCCTTATGGAGGCAGGAGAGAGCCCAAACCTGAGTTTCCTTCCTCGGTCTAGCGCCCTGCTTCCTGGCATGTCAGTAGCCCTTGGGGAGGTGGTCCCACAAGGGCAATAGGGGCCCCTCATGGAGTTATACTTTCTGCAGGGTCTGTGGATCTTCACATGGATGTCTGAAGCTCCTGAATCTTAGCTGTCCTTCACCTGTGGTCACCTCTCTGCACATGGTAAATTCACCCCCAGACTCCTTTTCCTTCAGCGTAACTCTGTGGGGCCCTGTTGAAAGGCCAAGATGCTGGCTTGTTGGCCAGCTAGACTATTGGCAAGCAGCAACCCAGGCCCAGCAAATCCTTGACTGCAATTTCCCACTCTGGTCTCCCCATGGGGCCCTCATTCTCCAGCTTCCCTCCATCCCCAGAGCCTTCTCCCACTGACTCCTGCAGCTTCTCCAAGGCCCAACCACACACTCTGAGGCATGTAGCAATCTGATTAAAAATGAAGTACACTGAAGGGAAGAGGTGAGAATACACTGGTGAGACAGGGGATACAGGAAGAGAGCTGGGCTTGTGGGGAGGATGGCGAGTTCAGTCACCACAGTGATGACCAAGGGTTCCTGGGGTGGGGCAAGGGGCTGGTGAAGACCTACAGCTGGAAACTTGGTGTCTGGAGGTGTGGGTGGGAAAAAAACCTCCTGTGGAGAGAAACCTTCATAAGTGTATCAGGAAGGTCCTCCGCCTGCTTTTGTAAATAGAATTTTACTGGAACGCAGCCACATTCATCGGTTTTATGGTTGCTTTTGTGTCACAGTGTCAGAGTATTCACTACCTGGCCATCTATAGGAAACCTACAAGAGGTTGGCAGAGGAGAGGAACTCACTCACAAAGGAGGTGGAGAAGAGGTGGAAGGCAAATGGGCGTCTCTAGGGAGGTCTCAGTAGGGCCCGCAGAGATGAAACTCGCTAAAGGCTGAGGCGTGTTCCTGCTGGATGTGCCAGTGGAGATCACCAGTGGTCATCGCAGGCCTCAACTCCCTCATCTGTATGAGGGTGTGGAGGAGGTGGTGAGGGAAGTAGACAGGCTGGAGAGGGAAGAACAGGAGTGAGGAGAAGGGCTACAGAGTCAGTGGGCACAGATGACCCCTGGGTGCTTGGCTGTTTCAGGGAGGAGAGGCAGCTGCAGGCATTAGGGTGTAAACCCTTCTATATCAGAGCCAAGCCTTGAAAACATCTGTGAAATATGAGTCTGCTTTCCTGCCTGGGATACAACTGCCCAGTCAGCTTATCAGGCCTCGAGTCTCCACCTGGGCCTGCAGAAACGGGAGCTGGAGGGTAAGAGGGGAGCAGCAGACCCAGGGTCAAACCTCATGTTCCTATTTCCTTGGGGCTGGCCTTTGCCAGGGTCAACTCACCAGTCCTTTTCTGTCTCGTACCCACTTGCCACACCAGAGCCTGGAACATGTCTACTCAGTCTGTTGAGCAGAGGCCGTGCCCTGCCGGCTCCATCCCTTCCTCCTGGGGCTGCACTGGCCCCTGGGTTCTCTGTGTGATCCAAGAGCTCAGCCAGCCAGGCCTGACCCCAGTCCTCCTTCCTCTAAATGCTCCTTCCCAGGACTGTGCCTCCCTGCACCATGGGCTTTGGGGTCTCTGTCCCACCTCCCACAGCCCAGGCCCAGTGATCCACTCCAGGAGGGGTCCATCCCTCCCCTCCACCAGCCTTCTAGAGTGAGTCTTCATGATTCCTCACAGTGGTGCCACAGCTAGACCTGTGGGCCAGCCCTTGAATTAAAAAAAAAAAAAAAAAAAAAAAAAAAAAACCACACCAAAAAAACCAAGAGTGTGAAGCTAAGTAGCAAACTCATCATTTGAAAATCTCACGTTCCCTGAGATGAGATGATTCCCATTAACCAAACACCTTCATTTTCAGAAAATCCATGTTCACAGCTTGCTCTGTAGAGCGTGCCCCCACAAGTTATGATTTACATTTTATTACAAGGTGAAAAGAGACAAAAAAAATTCTCACAAGGGAAAAAAAAAAAAAGCCCACTGACTCTTTATAGCAGCTCCCAGGGCATTTGATTTAAAGGGACATTGTCATCTTTAATGTTTTCATCCAGAGGAATTAGAGAGCGCCACCATGATAATTTAGAAGCTCCTGATTTAAGGGGCAGTCTCCGTGGTCTGGCTTCACTGTATTTTCCTTTTTATGGTTCCAGAGAGTATTTTCTGGGAGATAATAATGTTGGGTGATATTTCTCCTTTGTCATGTGGAGGCCCAAGAAGAAAATTAAAATAGGTCCTTTCTAACCCCCTTCTCTGAGGCCAGGCTGTGGATTGAGGAGGACTGTCATGGGCCACCTGCAGCCACTTCATCTCCCCAAGGCCCGAGCCTGCCTTTTGGTGCCCCCCACTGCGGGGATGGGGAGGCCGGCCACCACCTTAGCCCTGCGGGAAGCGACTCCTGCACCAGCCACTGGTCACAAGGTCTTCTCAATACCATGTCTTTCTGTGGCCCTTTCTGCTCATTTCTGCCTCCATGTTCAGGTCTCCATCACCTTCCAATTTCACCAGCCCATCATCTTCCTTGTGTGCATCCCCTGGTTAGTCCTTCTCAAGCTGGAGAAGCTTGATCAAGTCTCTTCCTGATTTCCTTTCGTGTCCGACTCTTAGCAACCCCATGGACTGCAGCCTACCAGGCTCCTCCATCAATGGGATTCTCCAGGCAAGAGTACTGGAGTGGGGTGCCATTTCCTTCTCCAAAGTCCTAGCTGGGCTCCCCCAAATCTCCTACAAGATCTTCTACTCTTTCTACCCCTCTGTATACTGGCCAGGTGCAGGGTATCCAGTTAAGGAATCTGAGGCTCTGTGAGATGGTATATACAGCCACAAAAATGAAGATTCCTGGGTCCCTTTTTCATCATGTGGCCACAAAGTGAACCCCAGTACTGAACTGTTACATGAGGAAGAAGGAAATCTGTACTGTTAAACCCCTGAGATTTGGGGGTATCCATGCCTGCATTTAGTCTCCCTGACTAACACAAGCCCTTGATGCTCTGGTTCTCACCCCTCCCTCCAGAATCACCTTATTCGTCCATGATACAGGGATGCACTGGCCATGCAGGATGGTCTGGGGCCTTCCCATGTTGGCACTTTTGCTTGGGCTGTTCCCTCTAACTGGGCTACCCATCCTACTCTGAAGACTTCTGGCATCTCTTTGATTGGAGGTGTTACACCCTCCTCAGTTTCCAGGGCATTCTGTGAGTACACATTTCACAGACAAGGCAAACCTGTCTCTGCACATGTACTGATTTCCCACAGGACAGTGAACTCCTTGGGGGCAGGGACCACATCTCCCTCATGCCCAGAGTTGGAAGCTGTGCTGTGCGGTGGCCAGGGAGCCAGCCTTGGGGACAGACCCTCTGATTTGAGTTTTGGCTGTACCACCACTTACTGACAATCTGGGGCTTCAATTCCTCTTCTGTAAAATAGGGATAAAAAAGAAGAGTCCACCTCACAGAAGCTGATCCCAGGTCCATGTACCACCTCCACTCCTCTGCTACAGTCATTGACTAAGGCTGGGGCACTTCTCTCCTCATCCCATTTCTGACACTCGTAGCCTTTCACTGACCATAGTCTCTCTGATGCTTCTCTTGTTTTTACATCCACTGGGTGATATAAACATCCAAGTAGATTACCCTGCCAACCCTCCACCTTATAGCCCTCACTCCCATGACTATATCCCAAGCCTAGAGGTCATCACTACAAATAACAGCAGACTGAAAAAGCTTATCTTCAAGAATCCTCCTCTCTGATCACTCCCAAATCTTTTCTGGTTTATCCTCTCTGGTTCCAGATTCCAAAAAGTCTTCAACTCTACTAGGACCCACAATCTACTGACCAACCATCTACTTTGCCACCAAGCCCCTTATGATGTCACTTCCTTCTCACCCAGCTTCAGCTCCATGGAATTTGCATCTCTGGAACCATGCATTGCACACACCCTCAATTCCCTGCCCTCTCAGCACTCCCCCCAGCCTTGATTAGCCCTGTCTGTGTGCTCTGTTCTTATATCTGAGTAGCTGAACATGGCTGAGGACAGCTCACCACCCTGCTGACCCAGGTCCCTTTGAGTTCATGACTCTGTGCTTCATGTGAGCCCTTCATGCTGCCTGGTGACCACCTCATCGTCTCTCCAACTGTCCACCCTCCAATTTTCCGAACATATTGTTCCAGACTTTCTCTCTCCTCAAGCCTCCACATCTCCTCTTCTATCCTCACTCTCAGCCATGACCTTGCTTCCTGACTCTCAGAGAAAATAGATGTCTCCACGTGTTACTGCCATATCCTTCCACCTACCTGCCTCTGCACTCACCCAGCAGGCTCCTCTCCTGTTGGTACAGATCTACCAGCCTCGCCCTAGGACAGCCCCACCGCCCCAGGACTAGACTCTGCCTGCCCTCACCTGCTCAGAGAAGTTTCTCTGTTCCTCACAACAAAACTCCTCGGACGAGCTCTCTATATCTTGTTTCTCCAGTTCCTCTCTTCCCATTCACTTCTGCCCTCTGGCCCTGCCATCCAGTGAAAACTGCTCCTCCAGGTCACTGAAGACCCAGAACTCAGGGTCCAGTCCTCTCTTTTCTGTCTTCATCTGAATCTCCCAGTTGCATCCGCACCACTCACCACTTCTGGCATACTCCTCTGTTGGCTTCCAGGACATTGGCTTCCAGGACATTCCCTCCCATCTCTCTGGCTTCTTCTTCTCACTCTCTTTTGCCAGCTCCCCCACCCCCATCTCCTGACCTCTTCACACTGATGACTCAGTCTTGGATGCTCTTCTCCATCGACACTCACCACTCAGTGATCTCATCCCGTCTCAGTGCTTCAAACACTGCCAGAAAGCTAAGGACTGGCACATTCCATCTTGGGGCTGGGCCTTTCCCTAACTCAGTCTTGTATGCCCAGCTGCCTGTTAGCATTGCTACTTGGACGTCTGATAAGCACCTCAAACTCCATATGCCCCCAAAGTAACAGCGATTGTCCCTCCCAAACCTACTCCACCCACAGTCTCCTTCACCACAGGAAATGGCAACTCTATCCTTCTGGTCCTCATGCCGAAACCTTGGAGTCACTCTGGACTCACCTCTTTTCTCATAACCACATCCAGTCCATCAGCAAATCTCCTTGGCATTACCCTTCAAAACACATCCATAACTGACTACTTTTCACCACCTGTCACGTTGGCCTTCACCACCATTATCTCTCCCCCGGATTACTGTAACAGCCTCCTGTCTTGGCTGCTTGCTTCCACCCTTTGCCTGCAACAGTCTATTCTCATAATAGCAGCTAGAGTGATTCCTTTAGAATATAAAGCCAGATTATATCACTCCTCAACTTGAAACCCTCCAAAGACTTGATGTTTCACCCAGTGTAAAAACAAGTCTTCACACTAGCATCCAGGGCCCTGCAGGACCTCTGACCTCACACCCTCCACCACACACCCCTCCAGCCACCAGACCTATGTTCACCCAAGGGCCTGGGATGTGTCTTCTCAGGTGACCTTGTGGCTAAGTGCCCATCCCTCCAACACCCGGCTCACACAGCTTAGGGAGGCCTTCCCTGGACTACGGTGTTTAACTTTTGCCCCCACCTGTGCTGCCTGTCCCCTACCCTGTCCTCCCTGGTCCTCTGTGTTGATCTCAAAACTGCATCTCTTCTTCTAATCTATATTTCTGTATTGTTTATCTCTGTCTCCTCACTGGGATGCCAGTTCCATGAGACTGCGACTCTGTGTCTGTTGTGTTCTGAAACCTGGTCAATACCAAGGCCTAGGACAGCGCTGCCAGGAGGTGTCTGTTGTGTGAGTGACTGCACCCTGATTCTAAGGTTAAGTGCTTTTCACCTGCAGACCAACCTCAAGGGGTTTAGGGTTCTGCAAGGGCACCTGTGAGGCCTCGTGGGTAGGACACCCCCAGCCTGTCTCCACTGCATCAGGAGGCCCTCTAGAATTAGTAACTGCAACTTTGGTGCAAAATGTCTTGAAAAAAGGCTCTCTACAGGAGTCAAGAGGACCGTTCTTCATGGCAAAGGGCATCACTCGAAACTGTCTTGCACTAACGTGTCCTGACTCACGTGTGAGATCGCAAAGCATTTTGCAAGCATGTACTAATTGATTTGTTCAACATCCCTGCCAGAGAGAAGAAGAATCAGTACCCTGATTAAAGAAAGAAGACTCAGTTCATGACTGAATCAGGCACAAGGATGGAGTGTGGGGAGTCCCGGGGTGCCAGGCATGGAGAGGAAACTCCCACCTGTCCTCAAGCCGAGGCTTAAACGTGGTTACAAGTGGGCTCATCACAGAGGTATTGGAGGGGGCGCTGCAGTTGCAGTGCCTTCTGGGTCCCGGCTGGGGGACCATGGGCAAGTTCCTTAATCTTCCAGAGCCTCGATTCCCTCAACTCTAAAATGGGCATAAATACTATCCTTTTCATCAAGATTGCTGTCACTAGATAAGATAATGCAAAACTGGTTAACACCCAACAAATGTGACCACTGGTAACAAATGCCACAGCCCCTGCTGCCCACCTTCCCTGTGTGCCTACTGTGTGCCTGACTGGCCCCAGCTCCCTATCACTCACAGCCACAGAAACCCCAGGCTGGACACAGGAGCCTCAGAAAGAGCTTGCCAGAGGGGTCCTGGCCAACTGGGAGGAGGGCCCTGCAGCCCCACTGTGGTCCTTCACAGACCTCTGGGTGGGGCAGACTCTGGAAGCAGGGGACTTCCGGTGGAGCGGCCTGTGTGGGCCAGGACGCTGCGGGGTGGGAGTGCGTGGGCTTGGGCCAGCCCCGCCCACTTCTCTGGATACCCCTCCCCCCACCCCTGGTACCCATGAGGCCAACACCTGACAAATGTGAGGTATCACAGAGACCCCGCTAAAACACTCTGGGCGTCACAGCGCCTGGAACTCCTTCAATGGCAGTGCAGCCGAGCTCGGACTCTGAGGCCAGACTCCTGGGTTCAAGTCCCGACCCTCAATCCCAGCTCTAAGATGCAGCAAGTTGCTTCAGCACTCGATGCTTCTGGGCTTTTTCTACAGAAAGGGGTTAATGATGGTTCCTCCCTCGCAGCTTGCTGCAAGGATTAATGGATTCACTTAGAACTGTACTATGGCACGTGCTAAGCACTCAGTAAACATCGGCTCTTAATCCTGTTATTATTTTCCGAGATTGATTACACAGCTTCAGAAACAAGCTCTGTGACACATGCCGGGCCCTGAAGCTGCTCTGCACCAGCACCCTGGGGCATCTGCACCATGTGTTGGGTTCTGCGTCAGCCTCCACAGCAGAGACCCCATCGTGGGAGGGCTTCCCCATGTGGGCCCCAGCCATTCCCTCAGCCAGCAACTTGAGGACAGGGTGACACAGCCAGGCCTGCAGTCACCACTGTGTTCCCAGGGCCCAGCCAGCCACTTGCTAAGCATGAGTGGAAACTGGAGAGCAAATATTCACCTGTTGTTCCACTTGGAAGCATTTCCCTAAACTTGTGTTTACTTAGAGCTTCCTAACCTGATGGTTTTGTGACTTCAAAGGCCACGGCTGTCACACGTAAAGTTTCCTCCAGTAAACTGAGCCACACTGCTGAGCCACATGACACCTGCCGGGGGTGTCTTGGTTCACTCTGGAAGCTTACTGTCCTCTGCAGGGACAGGCCTGTGGTCAGGCCACTCACCCTGGAAGCACCGGAGCATCCCCGCTCGAGGATTAGAAATGGGAACCGGGGTCAGTCCATCCCTGTACACTCAGGGAGACGCCCTGGCTGTGCTGTTGTAAGGACCACATGCTGTCCTGTGATGAAGGCTGCCTCTCGCTCCCTGGACATCTCGGCAGAGCCTGCAGGACCTCAGCCTGCTGAATGGCTGCTCTTTAAAGGAGCAGGCTTGGTGCAGACAGTCTAGTCCAACACAGGCCTTTTCAAGTCAAGCTGCCCAGAGTCTGGGCCTGTGAAAATTCCATCTACTCAGCTGCCCAGCCAGGACTGCCCACAGAGGAGCTGTGGCCTGCAGTCTGGTGGCCACGGATCATGGGCTTGGGCTGAGTGTGCCCTTCCCTCAAAGCAAGATCAATAACTTCTGACTTCAAAGGGAGAGGCTCACACAATGTGGAGGCTCAGGTGGGGCCCACATGAACAGATAACCCCGGTTCCTCCTCCTGTGTCCATTTAACCCCAGGTTTGCCCTCCTCTCCAATACCACAGCTGCCCGGAGACACTAATCAACAACCCATCTAACTGCTTAGAGTTTTCCCTCCTTCTGTTTCCACCTCCCCTTCACAGGAGCTGCTTTCAGACTCTAACCAGGTAGTGGTGGGAGGCAGGGAGGCAGCTGGAATCTGGGCATGAATAATCTGAAGTGAACAATCAGCCTCTGAGTGATGGAGGCCTGACTCTGGGGGACCAAGAGCGCCACTCAGCCCATGCTTTCAGTGTTAATTTAGAGAATGCAAGGAAAACATTCCAAGTGGAAGCGCATTGGCATGCCTCTTCAATTAGAGGCAGCTACTGACTGCTTCTCCATGCAGCGGAAGCTGCTGCTCCCTTAGAAGCTCCACCGGCAGCCCTTAGAAGGCCTCCCACCACCTGCCCTCCTGTCTGGGACAGGAGGTGTGGGTCTCTGGCTGGAAGCAAGGGAAGGGGGGTCAAGGTGCTTTGTGATGGTGGGGCTTGGGAGGGTGACCCCAGGGAAAACTCACACAACTTCTGCGTGGGACACAGACTGAGAGTCCACGGATCTTTGTGTTTCGGGTAAGACACGCCAGGTTGCCTCTGAGGCTCCCTGCGGGTGTAACCCCTGCTGCTCACTTTCTAAACCACCCCCCTGACCTGCTTTCTTCACAGCACCCCCCCGCCCCCGGCTGTGAACATTCCACATGTCCCGTTTTCTTCCCAAGCCTGAAGCCCTGAGCGTTCAGAAAGTGTTTCATCGACTGCCCCCCAGTCCACAAGATGGTAATTCTGTACATGACCAAACCCTCGGGTCAACAGGGTTGCCAGTGGGGGCAGGGCTGCAACCCTGCAAGTGTGGTCAGGACCCCCATTTCTTCCCTCACCTCACAACTCCCCCAGCATCACGGTCTCCACAGAAAGAGAGACAGCCTGAGTGTCACTGAGTCCACTTGTCTACTCAGCACGCCCAGGTGTCAGGGCTGGCTGGGCCCTGGGGAGCCTCAAGAGCTTTGTCGATGCTCTTATTTGACCTCTAGTCCTTTTTGGCTCAACTCCCAATCCACTGTGGATCTGTCTGAGCCAGCCACAGGTGGCTTCCACTGACCCTTAGACCCCTCACCATGTCCTGTGCGCTGCGTGCTGGTGGCTCCACACAGAGGCCAGTGCAGCTGCTGCCGGGACAGCGGTCAGCCCGCCACGCTCGCTTCAGCTATCACCCTACACCCAGGCATTAGCGGGGAACCCAAGCGGTGGGGGTGGTCCTGAATGGCACTGTTGTTCCCAGCCATCCTGCTGACAAGCAGCAGCACCTTTCTAAGCACCGCTGCAGAGAGATGGGATTTGAGACCTGGGACCAATAGGGCTACCGACAGAGATACCAAGGGAACATTTCATGCACAGATGGGCTCAATAAAGGACAAAAATGGTATGGACCTAACAGAAGCAGAAGATATTCAGAAGAGGTGGCAAGAATACAAAGAAGAACTATACAGAAAAGATCTTCATGACCCAGATAATCACAATGGTGTGATCACTCACCTAGAGCCAGACATCCTGGAATGTGAAGTCAAGGATGCATCATTACGAACAAAGCTAGTGGAGGTGATCGAATTCCAGTTGAGCTATTTCAAATCCTGAAAGATGATGCTGTGAAAGTGCTGCACTGAATATGTCAGCAAATTTGGAAAACTCAGCAGTGGGCACAGGACTGGAAAAGGTCAGTTTTCATTCCAATCCCAAAGAAAGGCAATGCCAAAGAATGCTCAAACTGCCGCACAATTGCACTCATCTCACATGCTAGTAAAGTAATGTTCAAAATTCTCCAAGCCAGGATTCAGCAATATGTGAACTGTGAACTTCCAGATGTCCAAGCTGGTTTTAGAAAAGGCAGAGGAACCAGAGATCAAATTGCCAACATCCAATGGATCATTGAAAAAGCAAGAGAT
Organism: Okapia johnstoni; assembly: GCA_024291935.2. Classification (NCBI taxonomy): domain Eukaryota; kingdom Metazoa; phylum Chordata; class Mammalia; order Artiodactyla; family Giraffidae; genus Okapia; species Okapia johnstoni. The sequence goes on from CM044316.1 coordinate 37,680,535, forward strand.
TTCCAAAAAACATCTATTTCTGCTTTATTGACTATGCCAAAGCCTTTGCCTGTGTGGATCACAATAAACTGCGGAAAATTCTGAAAGAGATGGGAATACCAGACCACCTGACCTGCTTCTTGAGAAACCCGTGTGCAGGTCAGGAAGCAACAGTTAGAACTGGACATGGAACAACAGACTGGTTCCAAATAGGAAAAGGAATATGTCAAGGCTGTATATTGTCACCCTGCTTGTTTAACTCATACGTGGAGTACATCATGAGAAATGCTGGGCTGGATGAAGCACAAACTGGAATCAAGATTGCTAGGAGAAATATCAATAACCTCTGATATGCAGATGACACCACCCTTATGGCAGAAAGTGAAGAAGAACTAAAGAGCCTCTTGATGAAAGTCAAAGAGGAGAGTGAAAAAGTTGGTTTAAAGCTCAACATTCAGAAAACCAAGATCATGGCATCCGGTCCCATCACGTCATGGCAAATAGATGGGGAAACAGTGGAAACAGTAGCTGACTTTATTTTGGGGGGCTCCAAAATCACTGCAGATGGTGACTGCAGCCATGAAATTAAAAGACGTTTACTCCTTGGAAGGAAAGTTAAGCCCAACCTAGACAGCATATTAAAAAGCAGAGACATTACTTTGTCAACAAAGGTCTGTCTAGTCAAGGCTATGGTTTTTCCAGTGGTCATGTATGGATGTGAGAGTTGGACTATAAAGAAAGCTGAGCGCTGAAGAATTGACACTTTTGAACTGTGGTGTTGGAGAAGAATCTTGAGAGTCCCTTGGACTGCAGGAGATCCAACCAGTCCATCCTAAAGGAGATCAATTCTGGGTGTTCATTGGAAGGACTGATGTTGAAGCTGAAACTCCAATACTTTGGCCACCTGCTGCGAAGAGCTGACTCATTGGAAAATACCCTGATGCTGGGAAAGATTGAGGGCAGGAGGAGAAGGGGAAGACAGAGAAAGAGATGGTTGGATGGCATCACTGACTCAACGGACATGAGTTTGGGTAAACTCCAGGAGTCAGTGATGGACAGGGAGTCCTGACGTGCTCCAGTTCATGGGGTCGCAAAGAGTTGGACATGACTGAGCAACTGAACTGAACCAATAGGTCTGACAGGCCCAAGAAGAGGTGGCGCTCGATGTGCTTTCACTTGTGGGAGCTGAGAAGGGAATCACTGCTTAATGGGTTTGGGTCTGGAAGAAAAGCCTCTCTCCATGGGTCCTAGGAGCATGGGGATACCTGTTCTGAGTGACAGGCCTGCTCCCTGGGGGGGCCCCACAGTCCCCTGTGGGGCTGAAGCCCACTGGCCCTAAGGGGCTGTTTCCGTGGTGCCATGGGATGGGGACCTGGTAAAGTGTCTGAAAGCACCTGTGGCCCATGGACTTTGAGATCTGGAAAGAGCTCATGGTTGCCCCGCTCTGCACCAGCATGTAGTGAACGACCCTCAGAGAGGATGTGGCCTCACGGATCCCTCCCTCTGCCCTGTCCCAGAGTCACAGATCATGGGGAACTTTCTGGATGCTGGACTCTGGGGGAAAAACTGGAGACCCTAAAAGGTCTTGTCTAGGGTAGGGCATGTAGCTGGTGACTCAGTGTTCAGGTGTGACCCATGCACACCTGCCTTTGTGTTGGGGTCTGTGTTAGCAGCTGTGGGCCCCCGGCAGGCCCTCAGCCTCCTGGCTTCAGTTTTCCTTATTCTCAGAACATGGGGCTGGGAAGAAGCCCTGCCAGGGGCGAGTGCAGCATCTGGCACACGGCTCTGAAGCCCTGTCAGTGCCTCATCAGCGGGGCTGTGTCTGGAGATGCTCGAGAGTGTTCAGGAAGATGAGTGAACCAGAGAAGGCACTCAGGGGGCCACCTGCCCACCTCACTGCCCCTCCTACTACCTGTGGAGGGCCGAGTCCTTTGGGCCCCATTTCCACTCCCACTTGGATTCGATTTGCAATCCTGACAAGTGTACAAACAGTTATTGTGCCTGAAACACCTGAAGACAAACGGCGGTGCCATCTGGAGCAGAACGGCTCTCCAGGCTCAGCTTGCAGCTGCCTGGGGGCGGCTCATACAGCCTCCCTCCACCTGCCCTGGGCAGACCACACTGTGGAGAGTCCCAGAGTGGGACCATAATGGGGGACTGGGAATCCTGGCTGAAGCCTGAAATGGAAAGCCACTGCCAAGCAGCCCCACACTTGGAGAGCAACAGAAAGCCCACTGATCTGCAGTCCTCAGCTCCCCGCCCCCAGAGTGTCCACAGGCAGGAGGAGCATTGGGAGATACTGGAAGGTCTGCACAGAGAAGACTGGTCTGCCTGGACCTCTGCTGAGACTGCTCGCAGTCCAACAAACTGGTTATGCATGTTGCTTGTCCCAGTCCCTGCCTGGATCCCCGGGTCCAAAAACGACAGCACAGTCCAGAAGTAGAGGGAAAGGTCTGAGGCCTCCAGAACCCCACCAAATTCTGTGTGAGCTGAAACAGGAACTTGAGGCTTGGAGCACATGGCTGGGAGCAGCTCGCCTCCTACCAGAATGGGAATATGTTCTTCGTCAGTGGGGATGCTTCCCAAGTCCCCACTTTGCTGCAAAGGGCATTTTAATTCCAGCCCATTCCTTGGCCTGAGGCCTCCTTACAGTGTCCAGCCTGGGGCCTCCAGGAGGCATCTGGTAAGGACTTGTCAGATGCTGTAGATATAAGGGGATCTAAAGATAGATTTGCATGCTTCCCTGGTGGCTCAGTCAGTGAAGAATCTGCTGCAGTGCAGAAGACTCACGTTCAATCCCTGGGTCGGAAAGATCCCCTGGTGAAGGAAACGGCAAACTACTCCAGTAGTAGCTCAGATGGTAAAGAATCTGCCTGCAGTGCAGGAGACCTGAGTTTAACCCCTGGGTCGGTAAGATCCTCTGGAGAAGGGAATGGCTACCCACTCTGGTATTCTGGCCAGGAGAATCCATGGACAGAGGAGCCTGGCAGGCTATAGTCCATGGGGTCAAAAGGAGTCCAACATGATTGAGCGACTAACACACACACACACACACACACACACACACACACAAGGGTAGATTTGCACTCTCCCACAGAAGGCCAGCTTTGAGGGAAATACCAGTCCCACCAGGAAAGGGGTGAATAAAGTGGAGCAGGAGTGAGGGCTGTCTTGGTGGAGGGCAGCTCTCTGCCAACCCAGGGATACAGGTAACACAACACACCTGATGAACAACAGTGGGCAGCTGACCGCGCTCAGTGCCACATGTGGGCAGCAGGGTTACCTCCACCACCAGGAACCCCCCTGACTTGCATTCTCCCCGAGAACCACTGCAACCACCTTGAACCTTCTCTCTTTACTACTATTTAGAACACTCCATCACGGTCTTTCATCCTTCCAACAAGTGTTTATCAAGCACCTGCCATATACCAGTTTTCCACCTCATGGAAAGCTCTAGGTTTCTCTCTCTCTCCTGCTCCTTTGTCCTCCAGCTGGAACAAGATGCCTCAGACAATAACAACCTTGCCCACTCTCAGAGGCAGCCCCTACTTTGCCCTCTTTGCCTCCTGGCTTTGCTGTTGCCTCGTCTGTTCTGCTGCTACCTGTGTTCAGGCGCTGTTGGTCATGTGAGCCAGCAGGTATGGCTGATGCAGAGGACACCTGGATGGGTCACGGCTGGTGGTCTAGGGTCTCCAGCTAGCCCCTAATGTGCCACCGGAGTGCCTGCTTCAGGCAGCAGCAGCAGCAGCAGCAGCAGCTGGGGCATAACTTCAGTGCTTAATTGCACATTTAGGGCCTTTGGAGTCCTCACAAAAGCTTTGCAAAAACATGAGATTTACAAGGACAGTAAGGTGATATCCTGGTAAAAAGCTGACATTTAAATTGTTCTCATTTTATATCTTTGTAATGAAATGCTTTGTTTCATCTGCAGCCATTTCTATGTATTTACTAACATTCAGAGAGCTGTCTGTTCTGTACAAAATGTAAGCCTCTTCATGGTTTGTACATCAGACTGGCTGGGTGATATGTGAGCATAAGATCCAGAGCCTGGCTGCAGTCCTGCTGGGAGTCCTTACCCGGGAACAGGGACAAACAAGGTATTCAGCCACCCTGCCCCTGCTTCTCCCTCCAAGAGGACGTTTTTTTTTCATTTTTTTTTTTAAATCACCAAAGCATCACATTTTAATGAGTTTTCTTTGCAATTTGTATATAATAGATTTTCAATAACAACCTGTAATTAGTTCATTTTCTACTGTTCAATTGCTCTGCACTAAGGCCATTGACAGCTTCCAGCTGGGATCTTTAAAAATGGAAAGTGCTTGAAATCTCAGCTCCTGACAATGTTAGCAAGTGCTGGGCCCTACAATGCAGCTGTTAGCAGCAAATCACTGGAGATGGGAAAGAGGCGGGCTCGATTTGAAACTTCCAAGACCCTCTGCCTGCCAAGTGTATTTATTTCTTCATATACTTCATCCATCTCACTGAGCAAAGATTTACCAAGGGCTTTCTGAACGTTAGACCCTACGCTAGGCGTGAGCCCATGGTGAACAAAACAGCCTCCAGCCTCATGGAGCCTGTGGACTATTACAGGCCAGATGACAATGACCGAGCACAGAGTGACAGGGGCTGGGAACACACAGAAATCTTTATCATCACCTCCATCATTGACTTACTTGGCTAATGACTACTTAGCATTTACCATATACAGGGTATCATTCTGAACACCTTACATGAATTATCTCACTTAGTGTTGAGTAACCCTACATGGGATTTGACGCTTTTGAACTGTGGTGCTGGAGAAGACTCTTGACAGTCCCCAGGACTGCAAGGAGATCAAACCAGTCAATCCTAAAGGAAACCAGTCCTGAATATTCATTGGAAGGACTGATGCTGAAGCTGAAGCTCCAATATTTTGGTGGCCTGGTGTGATGAGCCAACTCATTGGAAAAGACTGTGATGCTGGGACAGATTGGGGGCAGGAGGAGAAGGGGGCAACAGAGGATGAGATGGTTAGATAGCATCACTGACTCAGTGGACATGAATTCGAGAAACTCTAGGAGATAGTGGAGGACAGAGGAGCCTGGCATGCTATAGTGCTTGGGGTTGCAAAGAGTTGGACATGGCTTAGCGACTGAACAACAACATTACGTGGTGGTTATTATACCCATTTTACAGGTAAGGAACTTGAAGCTCAGCTTAATCTCTGGTAAAGACCTGTCCAAGGAAAAATGGGTGGCAGAGGATGAGATGGTTAGATATCATCCCCGACTCAGTGGACATGAATCTGAGCAAACTCTGGAAGATAGTGGAGGACAGAGAAGCCTGGCGTGCTGCAGTCCATGCGGTTGCAAAGAGTCACAACTTACTGACTGAACAACAACAATTGTTTTTATATGACTTGAGTGGTAAGAGCCCATTACTAACAAAAGCACTATTAATAAGCAAAAAAGCACCCACATGGCTGGCCCGTTGACTTTGGCTTCAGGGGCACATAGCAAACTCACACAGAAGCCTTCTTGGAGGCCCTCTCTCCACTGGAGGTGAGGAGAAAGTCCTTGGCAGGGAGTACTGAGACTGACAGCGCCTTCTGATACCAGTTTCCAGTGGCAGCTCCAGTTTAGCTCTTTAATGCCCTTGAGCAAATGAGGGACCAACGTCAGGGAATCAGTGTTTTTGCCACTTGATTTGCAAGTCCTGCATGAGGCAACCAGTTCCTCCCTTTGGGATTAGGGGAGTCACCCCACCAATGGTCTTAGCCTCTGCCAACACTGACACAGGTAACTGCACACAGGTAACTCTTGCTCTCCAAACTCAAGAGCCAAATAGATTCAGATAAAATTTTTGATAGACTCTATGCCATCTGTAAGGAGATCAAACCAGTCCATCCTAAAGGAAACCAGTCCTGGATATTCATTGGAAGGACTGATGCTGAAGCTGAAACTCCAATATTTTGGCTACCTGATGCGAAGAACTGACTCATTGGAAAAGACCCTGATGCTGGGAAAGATTGAAGGCAGGAGGAGATGGGGACAACAGAGGATGAGATGGTTGGATGACATCACTGACTTGATGGACATGAATTTGAGCAAGCTCCAGGAGTTGGTGATGGACAGGGAAGTCTGGCATGCTGTAGTCCATGAGGTGGCAAAGAGTCGGACACAACTGAGTGACTGAACTAACTGAACTGATGCCATCTGAAATTTTGCTATTCAATAACCCAAATGGAGGAAAGGAATGGAGGAGTATAAAGTGGGATTTTACTGGCTGAACTTCCTGTCTGAATTCACCCTACACAGATAAGGAGCTGGATAGATTTGGGGGAGGGATAGTTGCTGTTGTTACTATCATGGGGTGGTGGTGAGGGCTACAATAACGGGTCTGGCAAGGCATCTGCCCTGTGCGGGCATTATTTGTTCCAGAGGATAACCACGTGCCAGATGAACCCACAGTACCCTTTCATAACGCAGCAACAATGGCGGAAAACACAGCTGTAAATTTGCCCGGTGACCATCTCCTCTGGTTCACAGAGTTGCCCTGGATACAGAAGTACTACAATAATCAGATTAAATCACTGTTTTCCTTTCTGCTGGCCTGCGCTAAGGGAGGGCATCTGACTCCCACACAGTTGGTCCCCCGACTCAGGTCCTCCTCCTGGACACTGCGCATCCGTGACCCTGGGACAGTAACGCGGGAAGACCTTTATCCTGCATGTGAGCCTGTCCTTTACATTCAGCATATTGCTCTCATAGGATTAATTAAAAGGACAACTATCTTTCTAAAAAAGCAGGAGGAACTTGTAATGAATTTAAAGTGAGAGAAAAATCCTCATTTAAGCAATATGTTTTTTTCCCACAATCCCAACCCAAGCATTCAGAAAAGTGCAAAAACATGCATTATTGAAAAGATTTTTAAGCAAGCAACTTTTTAATTCACTGAGATGAACAGACAGGCAGGCATGCATCTCGCTCACCAGTAACCCTGGCGCCTGGGTCTCTGCCTCACATCAGGGGTGGGAAGTTCTGTGGCTTGTTGGGGGTGGGGGGGCAGACGGAGGAGTGAGGAGGAAGGTTTAGAGGGCATGCTGAGAGGACACTGGACTGTTAGTTCCAAGATCAGTCTATGATTTGGAAAACCAAAAGCAACCTGAAGAGAATGTTTAGGTGACAAATAGAGGCAGAGAGGGAGGCCAGCCTCACGTTTCACTGCCATCATTGTACAGAGATGAGTGATTCGCAGGCTTTGTGACTTCCATGTCTAAGGGACCTGTCCTTTGCCCTCCTCAGGTGGGTGGGGGTCACCTGTTCTGCAGAGCCAGGAGGAAGGTGCAGCCTCACCACGAACCACTCAACTGAGCACGGCAGCCACAAGCCCTGGGATTGCTAGCATCGCCCTCAGCCAGCTGCAGACAGTGGCAAACACCAGCGCAGCCTGGGCATGTCAGCTGCATGAGAAAACATGACTTAGGAGACTGCACACTGCCCCCTCCAAAAAAAAAAAAAAACCCTTGTAAATATGAATACAACTCACTTCTCCAGGGAAAAGTCCCCCAAATCCCATCCTTTAATAGAGTGGCTGAATCTGTGCCAGTCTCCCTACAGAGCCTGCCCTGCCTGGAACCCAAGGATCCTGGCAAAACAGAGACTAGAAAATGCAACTTTAAAGTCTCAACCTTTGCCAGCCAGTCAGCTTCAGTTTTGAAAATCAAATCCAAAATGTTGTTGCTGAAATGTCTGAGATATTACTTTTTGTGTTTTAGTGAGATGTCTTTAATGCCCATTGATTTCTGGGTAATCAGTTGTACCTGTGTGTCTCATTTCAATTTTCTATTTAATATCCACTGAATCATAAATCCATTCCCAGAGCGAGGGGAGTTTAGAGTTCCTATGACTTTGAAAGATCACTGACCCCGTGTGCTCCGAGTGACTGTGTGTTGGGCCTTGAAAGCAGGGTTAACTCATTTTGTGGCTTCCTTAATGGCTGTGAGTTTACGTTTTATTGCATGTCTATTGTTTGGGTTGGGCTGTGATGAATGGTTTGGCTGCCCAGTTCAAAACAAGTCCAAGGCGACAGCAGAATCTACTTTGTTTTAAAAATGATGATTATAAGGCTTTTCAAATAATAATCCAGGAACAAGGGAAACAGACAGCGCATTGCTCTACATGGGACATATGGCTGGAAGCGAAGTGAGGACGTCCCTCCTTTTCCACGGGCAGGTCCTATTCATAACGACCTTCGCTAGGGAGGCCAGGGCAGCCTCTCTTTCATCAGGGACAACAGGGATGCGGCCATTTCCTTGAAAGGGGAGCCAATAGCCCCTGCTTGATCCCAGACCAGTTCCCAGGAAGGAAGTGGGCTCATAGATCAGAGGCTTCTGTGACAGCCGGTACCTGGACAGTACCCAAGCAGTGTCATTTTCTGCCTAGTGATGCCATTGTGGGACACTCGTGTGTGGCTCTGGTGTATCCCCAGAAGTCCAGCCTTGGCCCCCAGCTTTGAAAAAGCAGTGATCTTTTTCTTTACAGCTCCTTCTGTAGATGGGGGGAGGTGGGTGCTGAGTGCACAAAGCATGCTGGGAATATCTCAGAACTGGCCCTGGAACGCATGCTGCTGTTTCTCTGATGAGCAGGGAAGCTCCACCTTCTCACCCTGTGGTTGGCCTGACATCTACTCCTTTCTTGTTCACGTCCCCTGGGATTAGCATCATCAAGGGGGCTCTGTTTGAAGAAGGCGGATGAAGAGGAGATTCCGGGAGGTGTTGAGGATAGGTGGGGAGGGAGGGTCTTGTCCAGCGTGTGCAGGTCAGTGCCTCACAATGGGCTCTCCGGAGGGAAAAAGAGCCCCCTTCCCCTTGTGTAGCATTTGTGTTGTGTATGTAGACTTCTGTGTTGTAAACAGTCCTACTAGGACTGATTTAAAGCTCCCAACTATGTAACTGTTTGCCTTTCAAAAGTCCTGAAAATATAACAATCATCGCACAAGCTAGGTCTCCAGAGTTGCCAATACCACCACACATTCTAAAATTCAGAGATTCATTTCATGGAATAAGCTTCTCAATCCACAAAGCAAACACCTCCCAGGCAGATTGAATCTACCAGCCATTCACACCTTATTATGAACCACCAGATGTAGAGTTTAAACTGTGGGCAGGAAGGAGGAGGCTGGGGAGCAACACAGTCATCATGTATCAAGCAGAGCCTGGGAACTGGGGGTTGGACTTTGGGCCTTGGTAACAGGGACGTGTGGACTGGAAAGGCGCATCCTGCAACAAGCTCATGGACACCTCCCACAGGGAAGAATCACACTCGTTTCTCTCCTCTCAGGTCATGTGAGTACCTCTTCTACCTGCCACAAGAGCCTTTCTTGCCAACAAATCATGAGGATGCCTCCTCAGGCGTGGTGAATGTTTGAAGTAACAACAGCACAGAGATGCTGATATGAAGCAGGAATACGTTCCAGGAAAATACACCTCCAGGTAGAGAATGGGACCCAGGATGCCAGGACCTGTGGCTCAGAGTTCTCAGGGACCCTGGGCATCTCACCCTTGCTTCCTCAATTGCAGGGCCCACAGGAGCTGCGAGCTTGCAGGTCATGTTCAAAGGCGCCTCATACAGGGTACACACATTACCTGCTTTAAACAGAGCCTGCTCCACATGCTGTCTGACAAAAAGGAGCCTCACTTCTTTGGGGCCAAGAATGTCCCCTCTTGTCTCAAGTTAGGGTCCCACACTGCCTTCCATCTCCTAGTGAACTTGTCTGGAGTTGTCTGGAGCTTCTTGCATCTTATATCTCTTGGAAGTCCTATCCCAGCTCTAGCTATGGTTGACATGAGGTCATCTCTTGGAATAGTACCTCATGGAGAAGACCTAGGTCCCTCAGACACTGTACCTGCTCACCACATGCACCAGTGACCCCACAGAGGGTCCATTCTGAGCATCTCCTCCATTTTCAAGCAGAGCATCCCCATTTCTCTTCTTCTCCAGGGACTCTACCACCTCTCATAAACCTGGACCCTCATTCTCCATTATCCTGCATTGTGACTACTCCTTTGCCTACCTGGCCAAGCCTCCAGCACCCTCCTGCAGGATTTGCCCCCAGGCAGGGTTCTCTGATGGGGCTGGGCCACCTTCTTGGGAGAACCCTAACATCTGCTCTGTCCACGTGCAGTCCCAGAATCCCCTAGCCACGTGAGGCAGTGCCTTCTTAATCATGTTTAAAACACAGTCCTGGGTTCCTCAAATGATATCAACAGCGAGAAGAACCTTCATCCAAAAGGAATCGAGCAAGTACCCCGTCCCCCACCTCTGCCCTCCCCTTACTCTTTCCTTAGATCTCAGGCCTGTTGCAAAACAAATTCAACTACTTTCACCTATAAAAGAAGCCAACCTTGGAAAACAACCAAAGACAGACTCCAGACCCTGACACCATTTTGGTGTGGAAATGTCTTTTTGCTGACTGTGAGCCCCGACGGGGGCCTGACTTACGGAAGGCTGTGTAGAACTCATGAAGGGTCAGGAGGCCGTCTTTGTTGTAGTCATCAAATCGGAGAAGGTCACCTGGCGAGCAACCCAGGAAGTCCTCCTCCAGGTCTTGCTCCTTCAGCGCGTGCTGTGGGTGAGAAAGGGAGAGGGCTGGAGTCAGGAGTGAGTTCAGAGCTGTAGGGGTCTGCTCAGGCCAAGTGGGGCTGCGGTTACTGTCTGGGCAGATGTGTCTGTGTGTGTGCATGTGGACTCCAGAGACAGCTCCATAGGCCGTGGGGAGCATCCAAATCTCTTTGGTGTTTTCTTGTCTGACTTTCTCCTTTTATAGATGAGAAAACTGAGGCTCAGAGAGGAAAGGGACTTTCTCAAGGTCTCACACGGTGATTGGGCCTGAGTCAGTATTGGCTTTCAGGTCTGTCTTCTCCCTGCCAGGGCAAACAGACCCCAGATGATCTGAGGTGAAAAGGATCTAGGTGGTCATCTGGTCTACCCCTTTGTGTTATAGCTGGGGAAACAGGGAAGAGATAGGGGCCTGATTAAATAAGCCCAATTAACAGTGGCCATACTCAGTGGCTCCCAACTGTGTAGAGCTGGAAGGTCACTGCTCCATCAGTGTACCCCTCCCCGCCCCCTCCAACCCCCACCAATCTCAAGTCAGCACATCCTAGCCACAGTACTACTCCTGGGGAGAGGAAGCTGCTGTTCTATTGACCTAGGCCTGAGCCCCAGCTCTGCCTGCCTCATCCTGCCAGGGACACAAATCACTACCCTTGGGATTCTGTTGAGGGGACCATGGGTGGGCCCTTGTGAACTCCTCTCTGGATGTGGTCTGGGCTGCAAGGTGGGGGCCTCTCTAGTAGGACCATTTGCGTGTGGGTCTGGAATTAGAGTCTTGCAAAGGAAATGCTCAGAAGGAAATCTCAGAAGAAAGAAAATGATTTTATTTTGGGGGGAAAAGGGGAACAGAGGCATTTTCTCTTTATTTAACAGTCTGAGCTGGGCCTGGTATATTAAAGGCAATTTAATGTGATAATGTTAAAAAAATGACCCTTTACCCAGCAAATAAGAGTGTTCGATAAAAGGGAGATCAACCATAACACCCGAAATCAATCTTCCAAAGATGGAAATTTCCCTTTGTCTATTTCTGCGCTGGAAATTGATTAACTTTTCATAGGACCTACAAGTTTCCCCAACGCCTCTGATTCAGTGTCAAGGAAAGGCCCATTTTAGCTAGGCCCTGCTTGGCAGATTTATGAAATGGACTTTAAACACATTAAAGAGGAAATCATAGTCCAATTACCATGCTCGTTAATGGCTACAGGTGCCTCAGGGCATGTCTCTGCCAGGTTAGAGCCATGCACCCAGGAAGGTTCTGTTTACCTGGCAGCTACCTGGATCCACGTGGGCCTGGGGCACCGAGATCCCACAGTTGCCTCTGTCTGGGGCGAGACAGAGATGCCTGCCCTCTGAGCTCCCCACATAGTCTGTACTGTGGGGAATTGAACTGTTAGATGTCTCTTCTCTCAGGTAACCATGACCAGCAGGACCTGGGCTCTCTCCGGAGCAGCGTGGGTCATCAGTGGGTCTCTGGTCCTGGCCCATGGGGTCTTAGCCATAACTGGGGGCTGAGGGTTGATAAAGTAGTGACATGAAGGCTGGTGTGTGTCTGGGAGGCTTCCTGGAGTACAGGCCATGGATGGACTTGCCTGTGATGCCAGGTATGAGTGAGCAGAGCTGGGTCTGCAAGTGCCTTAGGATCTGTGGTTCCCCACCCACTCCCTGGAAGCCAGCTCTGAACTGGCCAGACTTGAGAAGAGGGCCCTGCATGGGGAAGTGTCTGGATAACTGCTCTACTCAGAGTTTTTGGGTGCTTGCTGTCCCCACAGACCTCAAGAGGATCAGGTGGAGCCGGTGGTGGGAGGTGTCCTCCCAGGGAGCCCTGTGTAGTGTGAGGAGAGCTCGTCCATGCACACCTGGCACCCTGGTTGCATCTCAGTTCACCACATCCTAGGCAATGCGTGCTCCGCAGGCAAACCATTTGATTTCTTGGAGCCTTGGCTTCCTCATCTAAAAATACCTAGTAAGTGGGGATAACAGCAGCATCTACCACACAGCAAAAGGTGGCTGAAAGGTCTGAGGAGGAAATAACAACAATAGAGGTGATGGTGACAAGGGATGCTAATGGCTGTCACCTACTGAGAATGTGCCACATGCTCGGTCGGCATTAGGCTGAGAACTTCACATCTCTTAGCTCATCTAGTCCTCCTGATGACCCTGTGACAGTCACAGACAAGAAAAGAGGCACAGAGCCAGGCAGCTGTCTGCTTAGACCCCCTAGGTCCCCATAAATGCTGGAGTTGGACCTGAATTCAGGCAGTTTGACTGTGAAGTCTGTGTTCGTAGCTACTCTATTGAAGAGTGAGGGACGTGCCTGTGTAGGGCACATTGCAGGTAAAGGGCCTCGCTTAGTGCCAAGCCCCTAGTGGGTGCTCTAAATGCCATGGCCCTCCCTAGCCTGGTCCTTCCTGGTGACCTGGTCACAGTTTTGATGAGGTCACTGCTGTACCCTGTGAAAGATCTTTTTAAAGTAGTATCAAAGGTGGGGAACCATCCTGGTATCTGTCCTCGGGGGGCGGGGCACTCTGGTCTCAGGGGCAGAGCTGCCCCGGGGCAGCTGATCTCGTCCTCTCTTCATGTCTTTGCATCTGGTGTGGCTCTGGGACCCCAGGCTCTCAGACCCAAACCAGCAGAGCAGGAGCAGGAATGCAGACCCCTGGGCCCATCCAGCCTGCCTTTGGCACCCAACAGGCCTGTCCTGCAGCTGGTGTGCCTGCTGCCCCGGCTTGTTCCTTCCTTGTTTCTTTTTGCTGCAGATGCTTGTGGCCCTTGTACCACCTGGTAGCTGGGCAAAGGGCCATGTGTGCCATGTTTGGGAGGGAGGCAAACCACGGGCCCCGTCTGAGTGTTTTCTCAAGGGGGAGAGCAGTGCTCGGGGGCTGGCCACAGGGCTGCCTGCAAGCCACAGGCTGGAGTGTGGGCTGCTGCTACCCAGGTACCACCACTGGTGAGGTCCGAGGGGGAGAGGACATGGGGACAGCACGTTACAGCTCCCAAAGCTCTTGGTGGAAACCAAACCTGCTTTCTTTGAACCTTCCTGTTGAGGATGGTAAAGGACTCAGGAAGAAAAGACTTGTTTCCTAATGAAAGCCTCAGAGCTCAGCCTGTGTACAGTGTGTGTTTCACCAGCTAGCTCAGAGCTTGTTGGCAAATACTGGCTGAAGGTGGCTGGTGGGAAAGAGATACTAACATCATTTTGTTTGTCAGATATTTCCAAGTGTTCAACACAAGCTCTCTGACTCCTGCGAGATGCTTTCTCTTATAGGAGCAAGGCCCCCTTGGTGTCCCATTTCAGAGAGAGCAACAAACGACTCTTCCCACATGGGTCTGCTGGTTCTCTTTCTACACACCCTGAATGGAAAATTGGATCCCCCCGTAATGTGATTTCACCCAGTGCTGTACCCACCTGGGCCAGCTCAGAGCTGCCGAGGTGGCCGTCTCCATCTGCGTCGAAGTCCTTGAACAGAGATTCCACCAGGAGGCGCTTCTGGGAGGCAGGGTCTTGTCTGCTCTCCCCTTCGCGGAGTGGCTGCAGGCGGCTCTGCAGTGCCAGAAGGACCTTCTTCAGGCGGGCGTAGTCGGCCATGGTGCACGGGTCACCTGGAAGAGAAGATGGGGTTACTCCAGTAAGACTCCTCCCCCGGTCTTGAGAAGACCTCCCTCTACCCCATCACCCATCAGCAGTTACTAGGCATCTGCTAGATGTAGTGCAAGGTGCAGCCTGAGTCCATGAGACCTATCCGTCCGACTGTCCACCAGTCCACGCCACAGATATTTACCGAGCACTGGATACAAGCGACACACGACGTAAATGCTGGAAGGGGCCTGTTTGTTCACCCTGCCCATGTTGACTGAGCACCTTCTACAGCCAGACACATGGTGATGGTCAGACAGAATGGGAGTCTTCATTTGGGGGACTTTGCAGTGCAGCCCCACAGCACCTTTAGGAAAGCTGGCCCCGATTCCACTTTGCAATGGCTCATCTTTGCCTTAATCCTACCTTAAGGCTCCTTTGGAATCCGTGGCCTCATAGATCAGGGAGTTGCAGTTAACAGGACTAATAAGCCTTGCTTAAGATAATTAGAAACACTCCCAGAGCTGGATTACTTCAAGAAGAACATGTGTACACAAGCCCACAACCAGGAAACAAAAGGCAGATTTTACAAAAGTAAGCCCGAAGCACACAGCCCATTGCTCTCAGGTCTTTTATCACAGCTGTGCTTGCTCCATAGCATCAGAACCACACAGCATTTTGGCAAATGAGGCCTGTGATACACTGTGACATGATGTAGTTTATCTTTGCTGGTAACGGGCCACAGAGATGTTCTCCACCCACAGGGCTGTGAGCAGAGCAGGGGAGCACTCCCTGTTGCCCCACTTCCCCTCTTCCTGGAATGAGGATGAAGGATGTACCCCACCTCCTGGCTTTGCTGAGTCCTGGAGCACGGGTGTGGGGTCCTCCTCATCCATTCCACGTTCAAGCCAGAGTGCTGCTAGCAAGGAAGTGTCTGAGATCTAGGTCTTTTCGCCTTAATTTCAAGGCCAGCTCAGGGCTGGAGTCAATACAAGCAGTGCTTGAGAGCCCTGGCTCTGTGGTCTGCTGGGTTTGAGTCCTGGTTCTGCGGCAGCCTGAATGTGTACCTTGCACAACGTGTGTCAGTGATTTCATCTGTGAAGTGGGGGAGAGCAAAGCCTCCCACATAGGGCTGTTAGGAGGGTTAAATAAGACATGCACATAATAAAAGGCACGACACTGGCCTAGCACTGAGTAAGGACTCAAAAAATGATAGCTCCTCTCCCCTTTGTCATTATTGGAACCATAGTTGCTGAAGAGCAACAAACAGGGAGCTGCTTGGTGGGGACAGGGCTGCTGGGAAGTCTGTCGGTCTCTCTTCCTTCCTCACTGGACAAGCCTGGATGGTCCGACCACTTTCTCTTGTGCTTGTTTGTGTTTCTAGATTTTCTTTCTTCCAATTTGGGGTCAATTGATTCTTGTCAGAAACAGATGTCTGTTACCATTTCATCCTGCATGTTTATCTAGAAAAAAATCAATTGCTGTGTTCAATATAATCAAATCTATTTGCTCTCTAGGAGTTTCCATGCTCTGACAAGAATAGCTCTCCCACCCCTCTTTGGGCTGGTAGCATATCCATTCCTGGGAGTTCGTAGGGCCTCCAGCTGGTAAAACTGATTCTCAAGTCTGCACAGTGAAAATCACGGCCATGTCCCACAACCACACACTCCTGCCCAGGGTCTGGGTTCCTCGGCTTCCTAAGCTGGACAAAGGCCAGTCTGGGGAAAGAAGAGGAAGAGGTTTGCCCAGATTTTGCTGTCCAGCCCCCCAGAGGATAAAACCAGTCCCAGCAAATGGACAGAAGCTTGATGCAGTGTATGAGAGCAGAGAGACGCTTTGGTGGAGGTGGCAGTGGAAATGCGTGGGGGATCTGCAGGGGCCTGGACTGGAAGGCCTGTCAGGCTTTCCAGGGGACAGGCATTTGTGCCCCGACATTGGAAAGCTGGTGTTCACAGCAGATGGATGTGGAGTTGATAGGAGGCTTGGTTCAGAAATGCTAGCATACCACTAGGCCCCCCCTCGCCCCTCCAAAAGAAAAGAATATACCCGAAGGTTGGACCAGGCTGGGCCAGGTCAGATGGGCAGAGCTGTCTCATCCTCCCAATCTTGGTGGGGCACAGATCTCTGAGCTGCCTGCTACCCCAGGCCAGGGGTCCTCATGCAGCTAGACAGCACCTCCCACTCTGGCGGCCAGGAAAACCAGCTACACGGGTCCTGTTGGGTGGGCTGCAGCAACCTCCCCTGGCTCACCTCTCCTATCACACCCCTACAGTTCACTGTGAGTTCACGGAGGCTTCTCCACTCTGGCAATGCCCAGCCCATGCCTGCTGGTCAGGAAGGTATATATATGCCTAGAAATAAACTCGGCAGAAGAGGTAGGTGCCTCAGTGTCCAGGGCCAGCTCCCCGAATCCCCGGTCTGGCCTCCTGCTAGGCTCATGCCAACCATGCCTTTTACATTTTTTTACCAGCATTTACTCACAAACTCTGCGCTCTATGTTGGGCGGTACTTTGAGTACACAATGGAGCTTTCTGTCTTGGGCATCGAGGGTGCCCATGGAAGGAGAGCTAACGAGGCCAAGGTAAAGGAAGTCTCGCTATGGATGAGCCCCACAGGATGAGGGATCTGTGGGTATAGGAGGCCGGGGGAAGGGATTGCTGGGTTCCGGGGGTCGCAGGTACAGGAGCCAGCAGCACAGTGTGTCCGGAGCCCCAAGGAGGCGGGTATGGCTGGGCTGGGGTAGGGTAGGGAGCAGGGCTTGGATGAGGCTAGAGGGAAGCGTGGAGCTGGGGAAGGGTGCCAGGCCCAGCAGATTGCACTTTGCCAAACTTCCTCTGTCCTTTCCTTTACTGAGGCCCTCACTGTGCATGGAGGTCCTAAGACAAACCCCCTGTTCCTAGGTCCTGTTCCTAGAAGGTGATCTGAAATCCTTCTCTATCCCAGGAGCAGTTGTGCTTTACATGCGTCTCAACCTGGAATAAATAAATGATTGCCTCAAGGTTCCCGGGCTCCTCTAATATCTGTGTAGCTCTGCGGGGGCATGAGCCTCAGAGGAAGGGCATCTGATGGTGGCATTTCTGCACCCGTGGAGATGGTCACTTCAGATCCCACAATTCAACCTTTTTCAAGACTTTCGAGGCTTCATCTCCAGCAAGGACTGCCCTCTCAAAAGCCTTCCCTTTTGGTCTCTAGGATGCATAGCTTCTGAGGGAGGCATGTAAAAGTGCTAGTTTACCAAGTCCCAGGCTTACTCTTTCATTCACAACCTCCTGATCACACGGTGGGGTCAGATGTAACGGCTCCCCGAGGCGGGGTGTGGGCACCTGTGAGTCCTTGTAGACCTGGCCTTCAGCTAAAGGGTCTCGCTCTGCTGCCAGTTTGAAACCTCAGTCTTATTATAAAAGAAACACATGCATCAAAACAACAATAAAACACTTGGAAAGTGCAGATAAATATAAAGAAAGAAAGTAAATTACCCATGATCCCTTTTCCGGAGGCTGGCCAGGCCGGGGGTGAAGCCTAGCCCTTGGCACAGGTGACCCTGAGACAGGAGCCAAGCTAGCAGAGCCCTGGCTGGCCTCATGTGATGAATGGGTCCTGAGGCCTGGCCCATAGCCTCTGCTTTCAGATCTCCCTCTCGCTTTAATCACTATAGGCAAGAGCTTCAATACCCAAAGGTTGGGTGCTTCTCATTATTATGCAGGTCATTTCTGCCCACCCACCTGGCAAGCCGACTGTGGACTTGAAGAGGTTGGGGTGTGGAGGGAGATACAATCTCAGTAGCACTGGCCACATGGATGTGCTACATGGGGGTGGTGTTTACCGCTCCCCTCAATGTTCTTTACCCACATCTCTGCCCAGCTTACTCTTCATTGCATCTTGGCCACAGCTGAAACATCGCCTGATCTAAACTAGCACTTTGGCTTCATAATTCTGTGCTCTGCATGTTTGGGGTGGGCCTGTTCCCAGGGAGGGACCTGCCCCTTTGGAGGGAAAGTCCCTGGAGGGGAGTACAGCATTGGCTTGGGGACCACAACATTCTTCCCCGGTGCCCACGCGGGGGCTGACCACAATGATGGAGAGAGTGGGCTGACTACAGAACCTGGATGAGGTGTTGTCAGCTTTGTCCACATCCTGCTGTGGGACCAGCCTGGACAGTCACACACATGGTGGGACAGTGTTAAGTGCTTGTGAACGTGGTTGAGTCCTGTGGCTCCAGGGCAGATCAAGAAGTCAGGGCGACTGGGCCACCCTGTAACAACCTTTCCTGGGGTCCTCAGGTAGAGACAGGCTTCCCCATAGGGTGTGACACCTGATACCAACTCCACTGATGACAGTCACTGCAAGGCTGGGCGGAGCACTGGACGAGGAGTCAGGAGAGCAAAGGAGATCAAAAGCTCTACCTTTGAGTGGCTGTGAGACCCCAGGAAAGGAAGCTACTCCTGCCCTTCTTGCCCCCATTTCCTACCTTAGAATGGGGACAATAAACACCTTAAAGGGTCCTGATGTAAACGGAAACATAACAGACTTCACAGTGTCTGAGTGATAGCCAGGCCCGAGGGCCTCTCTGCATGAAATGCCCTACATGAGCCACAGGGTCTGGTGCATTTATCTCTGTCCCCTTCACTGATGCCCAGCGCCTAGCACAGGTGGCCACTAAATCGGTTAAGACTTCCTCCCGCCTACCCATCCCCATGAACATTTCTCTCTGGGGCCTCTCGGGGAGGGAGGTTCATGTCCTGGCCGGCCTGGCAGTGATGAGAGTCCCCAGCAGGCCCTTGGAAGGACCCAGCCATCCTCTGCTGGCCGGTGTGTCCCCCATGCAGCAGCACAGGCCCCGCTTGGCCAGGCCCCGGCACTGGCCTCAGGCTTCCTGCTGGTACGTGTGTGTGGGGGGCTCCTCCTGCTCACAGACTGGGCCTGTTTTGGCGGATAAAATATTGATCAGCCTGCTGAGGAGCCCAGAGTGTGATCCTATTTTCATGTCAGAACTTGGTAATGAACTACATTTATCAAGCCCGTTCTCCACGAGAAAGGTCAGCCACGGATCTGGCTAAGTTGTTATGACACCTCATTAATCTAGTTCCCTCAATAATTGTCCCTCTTTGAAGATTCTAATGTTCTCCCATTCCAGCCACACTCCCTCCACTCTGAGGGAGATTACTACAGCAGGAGCACAGGCACATCCACATTTAATTTTTTGAGCAAAGAGAGATAGGACGCAGGTAGCAGGCTCTGGAATTGAATGTCTATCAAAGGCATGCCTTCTCCTGCATAAAAAAGGAAGCAAGGGAGACACTGTGAATATTCCATCGCCACGTGTGCCCTTGCCAGGTCAGCCTCAAAGGGACGGTCTTCACTGTGGCAGGCAAAGCTTCTGGGCCCAGATGTGGGAGGGGCTGGTGGCTCCAGAGTCGGGGAAAGGGGTGTAGCACAGAATGGGCAAGGAGGGACAGCCAGCCAGGTAGCAGGGAGCTCAGATTCTAACAGAGAGGGAGACAGGCCATGTGGTCAATGCCTTGGACAGGCCCAGGGCCTGGATACTGGGGGGACGTGGAGGCAGGAGAGAGGGTGGGCTGGAGACTCCTGGCATTAGGAATAGAGGTGGTAGGGAGACTGGAGAGGGACCACCTCTGCTTGCCTCCCTTACCAAGCCACCCCCATCTAAAGATCCCTGTGCACTGCCCCACTCTTGTCTGTTGCGGTCCTTTCCCCCAGCCTTCACTCTGTTATTCATACACTGAATAACAGGCTGCCCCATTACATGGGAGCCCCTTGAAGCCGGGGCCCTGCCCTGTTGCAGAAGTGATGCCAGCACCTGGCCCATGCACCTGCATGCTCATTAAACATCTGCTGACTGGACGAAAGTGTAATCTTGGTGGATGGTGGCTACAGCCCTGTCCAGAGGAGGGGGACAATCCCAGCCACCCCGAGGCATAGTGACTGAGGTCTGGAACTCTGGAGGGGCTGGGGGGCCATGCCATCCATCATATCAGCTCCTGGCTGCAGGGTGTGTGACACATGAGTGTGTGAGGCAGCCCCAGTGTGTGGTTTGTATCATATCACTGCCAGGGGCATGGACCTTACCTCACTAGTGGGGGCACCCCAAAACCTACAGCAGTAGCTCCAAAGAGTCCAGCACAACAAGCCTGGGAGTCATGGTGGCAAGGAGGTGGGGGGCCACAGAAGGGCTGTGGCCCTGCTGGACACGGGGTCACATAGGAGTGTCTCCTTCAAGCCCCTCTAGGGAACACACAGCTCTTCGGGACCTGCCACTGGACGAGAAGAGGATGAGAGGGTCTGTCCTCTGGTTCTGCCATTGCTGGTCAGGACAGCCCTGGACAGCCCTGGGAAAAGGCCAGGCAAGGGGCTTCTGCTTGGAACAGTGCCCAGGTGGGGAGGCCTGAGGGTGAATTCGGTCATGGCACAGCTTCAGGAAAGGTTCGGTGCCATGCGAGGGTTCTGATCAGTAACTGAACACAAAGCTGACCCTGGGGACCCTCCGAGCTCCAGGAGAACTTTATACGTGGGCAGAACTGGGGGGAGTCGAGGCTAGGGGTATCCTGAGGCCCCTATGAAGACAGCCCCCCATGGCCTCCAGGGTGCTGGCCCTTCCCTTACTGAGGCAGCCTTGCACTTCAAGAGTCCCTGGCAAACCCCTAAATTCATGGGAGAGGGGACTTCAGGACAGAGGTTACTAGATATCATGAAGAACTCTTCTGCCATTAGCAGGAGTCATCTCACTTGGGGATGGGTGTGAGCTAAAGAGCGGGGGGATGGGAAGGAAGAATGTGCCCGGTGGGGGCTGGTGGGTCATGCTCTGAGATGCCACCCCCTGGGGGAGGGCAGCTCCCTTCCTGAGCTGCACACAGGCTGTCCCTTCAGAAGCCAGACAGCAGCCTGCCATGCCCTCAAGCCACAACCTCTGGATTCCAGTCTTTCCTGACCAGGCCAGGGGGCCCAGCCCCTGGGCTCAGATTCAGATCCCTCACCTGGGAGGACCCTCAGGGGTGTGCCCACAGCCTCTTGGCCGCTGCTGGGTTTGCCCACAGGCAGGCTCTGCCCCAACCCCCACCCAAGCATCTGCCTCTCTGGTTCCCACACTGTCCCCAGCTGGCCTGAGCAGTAATGTCACTGCTGAAGACAAAGCTGCCGTCTTCACCACCAAAGCAAAAACTCAGCTTAATCGTCTGGCACCAACATCACAGCTCAACATTCTTGTGTTACATGGGCCTCAGTTGCAATGTGGCATTCTGAGGTCTATTTTGAAACTGCTAAGCTGTGCAAAGAGCAAGAAGCATTTTCCTCCCCCATCTAATTTATGAGCCATCATAACTTTACTGGAGTTTAGCTTAAGAGGAACAGATGTTTAATTTGATGTAAATTCATGAACATTAACAATCTTTCTGCTGCCATTTCTGGGAAAATTCAATTAACAATAAATACCAAAACCAACAGGTTTATCTTTAGGTTCCTTTTTTTGCTAATACGTGATATAGTTTTACTGATGGTGTTGACAAAGCCACAAAATTCTGACAATATCTAGAGATTGCTAAGCATACATGATATGGTCTCCTCACAACCCCCAAACAGGTGTACTCAAAGTCACGCCACCTGCTGATCCTCTGCTGGCTGTCCCTTGGGACCTATGACTTCTGAGCAGATGGGTCACTGCTGCCATACTCAGGTCCTCTGGGGAAGTGTTTACACCATGGCCTGAGCTGCAGTTCCTGACTACTCCCACTACCTGCCAGAAAGCAGCCTGCAAATTTGCTTCCCTTTCCTGGAAGGCCCTTTCTTCAAATCTGGATTTACTGCCCAGGTCCAGCTCTAAGGAGGTGCTCTGTCCATTTTGTTGGTCACAGCAAACACACTCTATCAAAAACAAAAGAGATGACTCTACACATGGACATCACCAGATGGTCAATATCAAAATCAAATTGGTTATATTCTGTGCAGCCGAAGATGGAGAAGCTCTATATAGTCAGCAAAAACAAGACCTGGAGCTGACTGTGGCTCAGACCATTAGCTCCTTATTGCAAAATTCAGGCTTAAATTGAAGAAAGTGAGGAAAACAACTAGACAATTCAGGTATGACCTAAATCAAATCCCTTATGATTATACGGTACAGGTGACAAATAGATTAAAGGGATTAGATGTGGTAGACAGAGTGCCCCAAGAACTATGGATGGAGGTTTGTAATACTGTACAGGAGGCAGTGACCAAAGCCATCCCCACAAAAAAGAAATGCAAGAAGACAAAGTGGTTGCCTGAGGAGGTCTT
Source organism: Okapia johnstoni (assembly GCA_024291935.2). NCBI lineage: Eukaryota > Metazoa > Chordata > Mammalia > Artiodactyla > Giraffidae > Okapia > Okapia johnstoni. Next base: position 37,702,966 of record CM044316.1, read on the forward strand.
ACAAATAGCTGAGAAAAAAAAGAGAAGCAAAAGGCAAAGGAGAAAGGCAAAGATATACCAAACTGAATGCAGAGTTTCAGAGAATAGCAAGGAGAGACAAGAAAGTCTTCTGAAGTGAACAATGCAAAGAAACAGAGGAAAACAACAGAATGGGAAAGACTAGAGATCTCTTTATGAAAATCAGAGATACCAAGGGAACATTTCATGCAAAGATGGGCATAATAAAGGACAGAAATGGCAAGGACCTAACAGAAGCAGAAGAGATTAAGAACAGCTGGCAAGAATACACAGAACTACACAAAAAAGGTCTTAATGATCTGGATAACCACAATGGTGGTCACTCACGTAGAGCCCAGACATTCTGGAGTGTGAGGTCAAGTGGGCCTTAGGAAGCATTACTACGAACAAAGCTAGTGGAGGTGATGGAATTCCAGCTTAACCGTTTCAAATCCTAAAAGATGATGCTGTGAAAATGCTGCACTCAATACTCCAGCAAATTTGGAAAACTCAGCAACGGCCACAGGACTGGAAAAGGTCAGTTTTCATTCCAATCCCAAAGAAAGGCAATGCCAAAGAATGCTCAAACTACCACACAATTGTGGTCGTTTCACATACTAGCAAGGTAATCCTCAAAATCCTTCAAGCTAGGTTTCAACAGTACATGAAGTGAGAACTTCCAGATGTACAAACTGGATTTAGAAAAGGCAAAGGTACCAGAAATCAAGTGGCCAAGATCCATTTGATCATAGAAAAAGCAAAGGAATTCCAGAAAAACATCTACTTCTGCTTCATTGACTGTGCTAAAGCCACTGACTGTGTGGATCAAAACAAACATGTGGAAAATTCTTAAAGAGATGAAAGACCAGACCACCTTACCTGCCTCCTGAGAAACTGGTATGCAGGTCAAGAAGCAACAGTTAGAACCAGACATGGGACAAGAGACTGGTTCCAAATTGGGAAAAGAGTACGTCAAGGCTGTATACTGTCACTCTGCTTATTTAACTTATATACAGAGTACATCATGCCAAATGCCAGGCTGGATGAATGACAAGCTGGAATCAAAACTGCCAGGAGAAATATCAACAGTCTCAGATAAGCAGATGATACCACTCTAATGGCAAAAAATGAAGAGGAACTAAAGAGCCTCTTGATGAAGGTGAAAGAGGAGAGTGAAAAATCTGGTTTAAAACTCAACATACAAAAAATGAAGATCAGGGCATCCGGTCTCATCACTTCATGGCAAATAGATGGGGAAAAAGTGGAAATAAAGGCTGATTTTATTTTCTTTGGCTCTAAAATCACTGTGGATGGTGACTGCAGCCATGAAATTAAAAGATACTTGCTCCTTGGAAGAAAAGCTATGACCAACCTAGGCAGTATATTAAAAAGCAGAGACACCACTATGCTACAAAGGTCCATATAGTCAAGGATATGGTTTTTTCAGTAGTGAGAGTTGGATGTGAGAGTTGGACCATAAAGAAGGCTGAGCACTGAAGAATTGATGCTTTTGAACTGTGGTGCTGGAAAAGACTCTTGAGAGTCCCTTGGACAGTAAGGAGATTTAACCAGTCAATCCTAAAGGAAATCAACCCAGAATATTCATTGGAAGGACTGATGCTGAAGCTCCTACACTTTAGCCACTTGATGCAAAGAGTGGACTCACTGGAAAAGGCCTTGATATTGGGAAAGATTGAGGGCAGGAGGAGAAGGGGGCAACAGATGATGAGATGATTGGATGGCATCATTGACAAGCTACACATGCTCATCTTGTCTTCGTCTCTGCCTATCTCCTCCATAAATTATGTTCCAAAGCTTTTGCATCTCTTGCATGAGTGTCTTAGAGAATTGGCCATGGGGACCCACAATGGATGCCATCATGGGCTATGAGGGCTTGGCAAGTTCCTGCCTGCCTTTGATGCACGGTGCTCAGCCTGTCTTCTGCCCTGCCTTCACTCAGCCTATCTCCCCTCTTCACTCACTAATCCTAACTCCAGAACCAACAGCAGGCCCACCACACTCATTAGCAGCCCCTCATTGTTCCAGACTCCAAAGAGGGCCTAGCATCAGGCTGGGTCACTGTCCTTGCTCAGCGTTCTCTGTTCTCTTCCATGGACTGTGCTATTTATCATCCTGGTTTCTGAGTTGAATACACAGGATCTACTTTAGGCCCACAAATAGGATCTGCATATCTAGGGCTCCACATGGCCTCTGCCCTGCCTAGCCCAACACACATGCCACGCAGACCACACACCTCCTTCCCCAGGTGCCTGCACCAGAGCTGATCAAGGCTGCTCAGACGCTGGGTGGAAGTAACCTGAATTTGTGGACAAAACCTCATCTTAAGTTTTGCCCCAGCATCAGGTAATTTAAATTAACAAAAGCACCCAGAGCTTTGCTAGATAAATGGTACATTTGCTCATGAATGCCTGGTTCAATTGATGTTGCTATACAATCTGCTGTTTGACATTTACAATCCTCTCCTCTATTCCTATTAGAGAAAGCAAAATTGGTTGGATTCCTAGGAGAGGGATCCACATACACTTTTTATGGTTGACTGGCACGTCTATCAGGTGGCCCCTGAGTGAAAGAGTAATGTTTGAAAACTTGAATAAATGCTAAAGCCCTCCTGGAATTAAGAACTTTAGCTTTTACTCTTGTGTTTGTGGGAAACCCACATGACTAGGTTCCCTACCAAGTTACTCACGATTTCTAGGAGGAGGACACTGGCTCCTTCCAGACTCTGCTCCCCTGATGCCCTGCCCAGAAGCTCTGTCCCCTGCCCGCTCCCCACCTGCCCTTACCTGCACCATGAGGAGAAGCAGTAGTGCCAGACCAGGCATGGCAGATGGGGAAGCTGGAGGGGACGAGAGAAGAAAAAGTGGGCACCACCCCATCTGCTGTGATTCCCGAGAATTGCTGGGAGGCTTCATCCTCCAAACGCCTAAGCAAAGGCAAGTGTCCTGCTACTGAGGCTGCCAAAATTTAGTTCCTTGGGGTCAGATGTCCAAAAATTGTTGCTGCTTTGAGCCACTGTGATCTTCAAGTGGCCACTGAGCTGAGGGGAACCTCACCCAGGGACGCAGCAGGGTCTGAGGCCTCTGTGGACTGAGTGAATGGTGGGGACAAGGTCTCCGGGCCCTAGAGCCAGGCTTACATCCAGGTAAAGGGATCACTTTGCTCTGTGAGGACTCACAGCACAGGAGAAGCACTCTGTAAAGGACCTCAAGAAGGGCGGTGCTGTTCCCAGCAGGCATTCCGAAATTCCATGGGGGGTGTTTTTGGTTTTCACAGTGTTTGGCGGGGGCCCTGGTGGCACTTAATGCCTGGGACCAGGGACCTTAGGGACCCTGCTCTTTGTAGCACTGTCCTGCCCAACAAACATTTCAAATTGCACCAGGGACAGTCACTTTGGTTAGCTGTTTGGAGGATGAAGCCTCCCAGCAATTCTCAGGAACAAAATCGATGGAATCACAGCCAGTGGGAGTGGTGGCCACTCTCTAACTGGAGTGAAAGATCCACTTACCACTCTCGGGTTACTAGGACCTACCGAGATGTTACACACAAAATACTTCCCCTTCCGGTCTTGAAAAGGTATATTGTAAATTTGGTTTACATCTTTAAAAAATTTTTAAAAATATATTTTTAAAAAATTTTGACTGTGTCTTGTGGCTTTCAGGATCTTAGTTCCCTGACCAGAGATCGAACCTGTGCCCTTGGCAGTCCTAACCACTGGGACACCAGGAATTCCCTTGTTTACAACTTTATCGAGAATTGTCCACTATTTTAGAGAATCATCTTTCCACACTCAAGGACACCTGAGTACTCAAACTGCCAACCTAACATGCCCATCATGGGCTCTATCTGCAGCCTTTGTGTTCACAAGATTGGCATGCCGGGGCTGACATCTTACCACTGTGAGGTGGGTTGTGTAGCTGGCATCCAAACAGTCACTTAAAATGCATGCTTTATGCGTAGGACTTTTCTTTATATCCCAGTTTTGGTTAAGATACATATTCATTCAAGATTATAGAGGGACGTTACAGAATACTTGCTATGGAAAGGTAACTTTGAATCTGGAAGGATTAAAGACAAGTCATCTATGGAAACAACTAAAATATGTTTTTCTTCAGCTTATTTTTATCATGGTAAAAAATACACATAATATAAAACTTACCATTTTAACCATTTTAAAGTATACAGCTCAGTGATATTCAGAATATGGTATAACTACCACCACCATCTATCCCCATAACTCTTTCCATGTGTAGAATTGTAACTTTGTCCCCAGTGAACAAGAGTCACCCATTCCCTCTTCCCTCAGCCACTGTAAACACCACTGTTTCTATCTCTGTGACTTCCACTCCTTTATGCTGTGCTTAGTTGCTTAGTTGTATCTGACTCTTTGTGACCCTTTGGACTGTAGCCTGACAGGTTCCTCTGTCCATGGGGATTCTCGAGGCAAGAATATTGGAGTGGGTTGCCATGCCCTCCTCCAGGGGATCTTCCCAATCCAGGGATCAAACCCAGGTCTCCCACATTGTAGATAGATTCTTTACCATCTGAGCCCCACTCCTCTACATATCTCAAATAAACAGAACACATGCTACAACATGTGTGAACTTTGAGAACAGTATACGAAGTAGAACAAGCCAGTCACAAAAAGACAACTACTGTATGATTCTATTTATTTGAGATACATAAAGGAGTGGATAAATAAATAGAATCATACACTAGTTGTCTTTTTGTGACTGGCTTCTTCTACTTCGCATACTCTTCTCAAGGTTCATCCATGTACTAGCACGTGTCAGAATTTCTTTTCTTTTTAAGGCTGAATAACATTTCATTGTACATATAGACCACATTTTTCTCTTCCATTCATTGGTTGATGAACAATGAATTGCTCCTGTTTCTAGTTATTGTGCATAATGCTGCTGTGAACATGGGTATGTAAATGTCCCTTCAAGACCCTGCTTTCAATTTTTCAGGATGAATACTCAGAAGTGGAATTGGATTCAATTCCAGAAGTAGAATTGGAATCCATATGGTAGTTCTATTTTAAATTTTTTGAGAAACGGCGATACTATTTTCCACAGCTGCATTTGACATTCTCATCAACAGCTCCCAAGGGCTCTAATTTCTCCACATCCTTGCCAACATTTAGTACTTTCTGTTTTATTGTGAGTAGCTGTCCTAATGGCTGTGAGGTGGTGGCCTTACTTCCTCTGACACTCCTTGGTGCTGGGATTTGAGAGGACAGTGGGAAAGGTATAGGAGTGCGCCTCCGCGTATGCGTGCAGCCCCAGGGCTGTGCCGTGTACACTTGCACGTGTGTGCAAGCCCAGTCTGCAAAGGCCAAGCACAGGGAGGCAGAGAGGGCAGGGCCACGCTTTGGGCTGTGGAGCTGCCTACTCCTAGGGCGGCAGCCAGCTGCAGTGCCCAAGGACAGGGCTTCGTGCCTGCCCCGCTGGTGACAAGAGGCCCTGTGTGGGCAGTGCCAGGGCACAGGGCAGGACCCACCTCCCTCTCCCTCTCTCCAGAACGGGGTTCTTCCCTGCCTCTGTCCTTCTGGGACGCCTACTGGGTGGGGCCCGTGCACTCTGCACCTGCAGGTGAAGAGACTGGGATGGGAAGATTCTGAACCTGGGTCTCACACGCCGGCACGGCCCGAGGTGTGCCGCTCTCCTCTGTGTTGTCTGGGGTGTGTGCTCAGATGCAGTAATCCTCAGCTTCAGAGCACGCCAGAGAGCCACTGACTTTTAAAGACAATAAGCAGAGACGTTCCTTCTTCGGCGTGAGGAGTGTGTGGACGCAAATCTCTGCCACTGAACTAGGGTCTCCAGGAAAGCACTGCCCAAATGTGAACGAGGTCCACCTTTCCACCAGCAGAAGCTTAGCTGGGCTTGTGGGACGTTTACTTTAGAAAGAAAGGTATTAGAGGAAAACTGCCTGAGATCGTGCTCACAAGGCAAGGTCTGCCCTAAGCCGGGGATTCATCCTGTATGTGGCCTTGGCAGGACACGGCATTTTGGAGAGAATTACCTGAACAGAGGCTTTTAGACCTGACGTGACTTGGAGAAGTTCCCTGAGGTTTGAAGATTTATCTGAACCTCTCTGACTTGTATGATTGACAGTAAATCCCAGGTCAAAACAAAGGAAAACAAAACTCCACAACAACTCCGAGAGAGAACAACAGCCTTTCAGGGAGAGCTTTGGAGCCTTTCCGGTGCTTGAGCCACTGGAGGAGAGAGAGCAGGCTCTCCTTTCGGCATCTGCTCTGCTGTTCAGGGATTATCCACCCTGGAAACCTATCAAGATGCAGGCAGCCCACAGAGAGAGCCCCAGACACCGTTGTCTGCGTGAAATTCAGCTCCAGGCGGGACGTGTCTGAGCTGATGGGTGGGCCACAGTGGTCCTGGCTCGGTGTCCAGAGCCTGGCGATGAGGGGGTGGGGGCCAACAGCAAAGGTGGGGAGCAGTGGGACTGAAGAGGCATCCAGGGTTCAGCTCCTCTGTGGCTCAGAAAGCCCCTCCCCTCCAGCAAATCAAGTTATTCTGGACACAGCTCAGCTGCATCACTGCTCTGCCTGCTCCCCAAACACTGCGGTGGGATTTGTGGATGCGCTGACTCTCATTCGGTTCACACTCTGGGAAATCACTGGGCCTGCTCCTTGCCCTGCTTATTTATAAGTTCTCGCATCCTGAGAATGGCCTCCTCATTGCCTTATCTGTCATGAAAACGGATGCAGGTGTTTTAAGAGGGCTCAACACCTACAGGAGATGGGAGTGACAGGGACACTCCAGGATTCTCCTGAGGACGATGTATACAGCCTGGGGCACCCCTGGGGGCGGGCAGAGCAGGGCCAGTGCCCCACAGCTTGACACTGTTCTTCACACCTGAGGATGTGACCAGGCGTCCTGTGTGAGTCCCTGCAGACAAGGTGCAGCCTGCATGTGTCACAGGACTGGCATGCTGGGCCTCAACCTCAGGGGAGGCTTACCTGCCTTTTTTGAGTTGGGCTTTGAAAAAGGTGGGTAAAACATTCACAAAGAACTTTCCATGGAGAAGGGCAAATCTGAGAAACCACCTGGTGAGGCTCTACACCCGCCACTTAATGATGCTAATGGCCCCTAATCAATTAAATAAGCCAATCCCGCTCTCGCCTTGGTGTGAGTTTTTCCCGCTAACGGTGCTGTTTGATGAGTATGGTATCCTGTTGAGATTTTGCAAGGGCGTGGGGTGAAATGCTCTTTCATTTCCTTTGTAGGCCCTCACCCTGTCACCCAGGGCACAGAGGACACTGGATAAAAAGTCCCCATGTAGGCAGACAGATGCACACACACACACACAGCTGCTGATTCAGGGGTGCAGCCCAGTGACTGATCCTGTGCCAGTGGCTCAGCCCCAGCCTCGTCCCCCATCCCTGTTGGTCTTTTAAAGACCCCTACACAGCCTGTCCAGCATAAATAATAGGCCACAGGCCCTAAGAGCATAGGGTAAAGGCTTTAGCATGATGTAGTCCAGACTCTTCGTTGTACCGACACAGACACTGAGGCCAGGAACAGTCAGGGTCTGTCTTGGGTCCTAGGGTGTGGGTGATGGAGCCAGGTTATCACCTGCCTGGTATTGTGTGCCCATACCCTTGGGAGTCTTTCCTGACCCAGCTCCATCTCCCTTCTCTTATTTCCAGCCTTCTTGCAAAGAAACTCCACAAGATGTAAATAAACTTGTGGGGAAGGATGAAGGAGACTGTGATGGGGGAGAGAATGGGATTTTCTGTAGCATGAGGGGGAGGTGGAAACCCTGGCCAGATGTGAGGCCTCTTCCTGGGCAAATCTTATTATCACTAACGCACTGGCAGGTCTGGTCTTTCACGGCCAGCAGCCTTGGCTCAGAGCTTCTCTTAGCAAGCCTGAGGGCAGTGTGGACTGGACTCAGCTGACCTGAGAGGGGTCTTCAATGCCCTGTGCCTGACCTCTGGGGCATTCGAAGACCCAGGCCCCACCCAAGTCCCAGGGTATCACCAACAGCAGGAAGAGCCAACAGGAGATGTCTAGTTTCTACTCCACTAGCAATTTTTACCATTTCTGTTCAAAAGTCTCTTCTCCTCTGGGTGTAGAGCCTAGAAAGGGCCCAAGTTAGAAGCTGATGTTGTAATCTATACTATTAAATCCCTAGGTAGTTGCTTTGTGTTCTAAGTGATAGGGACAGAGTAAAGGGACAAAGCAGGTGATTAGATAATCTCACTAAGGGATCGTAAGCAAAGAAAAAAGTATGCGAGACCCTGTAATTTAGTGATCATTCAAGAAAGCCAGTTTGCTTAACCACAAAAACAAGCAGCCTTGCTTCGCAAAAAAACCTGCAGCAGGAACACGAGACATGCCCCCAAACAATCCAACAGTGGTGGCATGAGACCCATATCCTGCCCAGTAAGGTTCAGTCAGTTAATAATTCCTAGGACACGCTCCTCTATACACACTAAAAACAAAAATACAGGAAAAACTGACATTCTATTGAAGCCTGAGATGATTTACTGAATTTTAGTCCATGTTAACACCTTTTAGTTCATTCCATCACACCATGACAATCCTGGCTTGACCATGTAGGGACAAGAAAACTCCCCTGCCTGATGTGGAGGAGGAGCTGATGATGGAAGCTTGACCTCTACTCAAGAATGAGGAAGAAGGTGGTCTTCTCCCCCTCCCCTTTCCTCCTTGGATTATAAAACTGCAGCTCACTAAGTTCTTGGGGCAGCACCTCTCATGTGCCAGCTTATAAACCTCACAAGTAGCCCATCTATCACTTTGCCTCTCGCTTAAATCTTTCTGGGCTGAGACATAAAGCACTGGAGCCCCTCAGAGCTCTCCTGCCGAGACACATTTCTGTGGTTTCATAAGCGCAGTGACACATCACAGTCGGCCTGTATCAACCACACTCACTGGATCACTTTCTTCCATGCTCACACCGAGTTCTCCTTAACCCTCTGGCCTGGGCTCTCTTCCCCAGTGCACCCCCTCTTCCTAGGGTCTCCTCTAAGTGACAAGGTGGGCTTTTGTCTCTGATCTGGTTTGTCGCATCTGTTCCTCTTTCAAAAGGCAACCTGAATAGGGTGACGCTTGGATGGAGGCTTGAATGGGGCATTGTGTGGGGTGCTTCTGGGTGCTGGTCAGGAGATGTGTTTTCTGTAAAAACACATTGAGCTCTACACTTATGATTTATTCATTTTCTGTCTGTGTTATACTTCAACAATACGCTTATTTAAAAGAGGCAACCTGACAGTTCTCAACGCCTGTTGCCTCGGGTAGGGTCTTTTGTGCTTGGCCAGGCACCAGTCTGGGTACACAGAGGGGGAGTGGGGTTCAAGGAGGGGGCCTGTGATGTGCAGCAGCTGCTTGCCTGGTTGCTCAGGCAATGCCCGGGACATGGCTCTGGCCTATACAGCAGCCTGGGGGCTGGGTTGCCTACCTTCCCTGGAGGTGTGGTTTGTTAGGTCCTCTGGCCTGGGTCTCTGTGGAGGGGATGGGGGTGGGGTTTGCAGAGGAGCCTTAGGAGTATGAATGGAAGAAGCTGAGGCCAGGGGATCACCAGTTCCTGGGGCATCCTGGCATCACCCCCACACTTGGCTGGGAGCTCAGTCTAGCAGCTAGGATGACCCCTCACAGGCCCTTGGGCAACACTCCAAGGCATCCCTTTGGGGACCCTGGCTCATGTCTCAGGCCCAGCTGGCAGTGGGTGGCTCCTGGCTCAGAACTATTGCTGTGAAATCAATCTGTTCTTGGTGAGGGCTCACCACGGTTCCTGGCATCAGCATGGCCTCCTTAGAGGACCCTGAGCGCACAGGGCCAATGGGGAAGGACTTGGAAACCTCTCACAGACTACGGCCTGGCCTGCTCTGCCCCCTTGTCCTCTACTGGGTTCCCAAGTTGTTGAATTGAAATGAGGGCTCAGGCTCAGTTGGGACCAACCTTGGTGGCCCTGGCTGTTTAGCTCGTGTGGCCCAGAAATGGGCTTCAGAGGTCTTCTGCTCAGAGGGGAGTGAGATGGACCCTTCTGCAACCTCAACCTCATGGTCCAATTGTGCCTGACTCACTATCGATGACAGCGGCACAGCAGGCCCAGTCATACCTTCCTCTCCCCACATCCCTCCTGTCAAGGCCCTGGCCTGCCCTCCCGGGCACAGCTCAAGTCCCCTCCTGGAAAGTTGTCCCTGGCCAGCCCCCTCCCTCTCTTCTGTGGCAACTAGGGTCTGGACACTGCACCTGACTTTCAGCACGAACTTGCTCTCCAGTGGGTGGTACACCTGCCAAGCAGATGGCAGCCGCAGGGGCGGGAACGGTGTGGGCCCTCTCTTCACTTCCGGCACCCACCACGCCCATGCGGGATGCTCCATCCCTGGGGATGGACTCATTGGTCTTAAGCAACGTGACATTCAGATAATTTACATCCAGGGAGCAGAGGGCAGTTGACTCCACAGCAGGAGATAATTTATAACCATTTTGGACGTCTAGCTTGGCAGAGACAGGTAACCTCGTAGCTCACCCCTGTTCTGTGAATTCACGAGTTCATGAATTACTGCCTGGCTTACTGTAACTCTGTATCTCATGCCAAATGTAGGCCACAGGGGCACTGGGCAAAGAGTTCAGAAACTCCAAAACCAGGAGGCATCCCCCCCACCCCCGCTCACTGAGAGGTCCCAGAAAACACGCTGGCATCCTCCCCAGTAAAGTTGTCCAGCTGGGGGAGGAGGGAGGGATGGGGTGCAGGGAACGAGCACAGCCAGCCCTGAATAGTCCCTGGGTCCTGTCCCCATTCACTCAATAGACATGCACTAACTCATGGTGCACTTGGGGTGAGGGTGTGCCAGCCCTGGGCCAGGCAGTGGGGCACAGAGGGGATGAGGCACAGGCCCTACTCTCCAGAAGGCCAGGCTGCAGGATGTGAAAAGATGAACAGCACAACTGGGCTGCCTCCTTCTCACCTGCACCGGGGCAGGCCGCAGTTAGCAGGTGGAGTGAGGGGCTGCAGCCCACGGGGCTCAACTCAGGGCAGAGTCCTCCCCAGTGAGGACAAGAGCCCTCTGCCTGCCCTTTCAGGAGACCGGAGATGGGATAGGCATGCCTGGTCCCACCTCTAGACCAGCTGCACAGGCTCATCAGGCAAGCCACCCACCCAGGGGAATGATGCTTGAGTTCTGGGTGGGTGGCGTCTCTCCCTGTGACCCAAATGACAGAGCCAAAGGCACATTTTCCAACTAAGGGGAGAGTTGTAAAGAATCCTCTGCTACTAATCTGTGCACATGCTTTACTGTCTTTAAAAGGAGATGAGATAAACTGGCTCCGTCTGTTAACTGGGGTGCATTAGTACAGAACTGGAGGCTGGGACATCTTCAAGAAGAGGGTCTGGGTCTCTTTATCTGGATCATATCCACCTGAGCAAATGGCCATGATCCTAGCCTTTAAAGGACTTAGTTGAACTAGTGGATCACAGGAAAGAGAGTGGAACTAAAAGTACATATGTAGAGAGGGAGTCTGCTGGCACAAAATCTGGGGCTGCACATTGGGAACACCAGTGATAATTACATTTAAAATGACCCCCTGCCTTAGGAGATTCTTCTCTCCAATCGTGTCGCCAAGTTTCAGGCTGCATGCTAGAGCTACACACCTCTCAGAGCTTTAAACGTGCACCAGAGAGTGATAGATCATCACCCCATTCATCAGAAAGCCAGCCCAAGAGCTGGAGAAGCATCCTTGTCAAGGCCGGCCAGCTCAGTGAAGTTGATTTAGCTTTTAAGCGAAATGGAGTGAGCATCCTGGGGACACTGTTTGCAGAAACGGAGATTTAGTGCTGAAAACAGCCATGCCTCCTGCCTACAAGTCACTGAGGCCCATGTGACTCCAGAGGAGGGTGTTGGGGTGGTTAGTGTGTGTGTGGAGGGCATCTAGCAGTGGGGTTCTGGGGGTGTTGTGTATCACAGGTGTGTGTGAGTGTGAGGCTGAGTCTCTGGGTGCATCAGTCCCCTGGGTCACCCATTTGGAGACACATGGTCAGCAGGTGAGCCTGGGCAAGAGGGCTGGATAGAGCTGGTCCCCTCTGGCACCTCTGCCTGGCTTGGGCAGGTCATGAGCGAGTACCGGTTGAGCCATGTCTCTGGAGGGGTCTGGTTCACCCTGACTACCTCTGTCTTGGCCCAGACTACCCTGTGTGATGTAGAAGCTGCTATCTTCCAAGGGATGCACAGCTTGGACCACTGACTGGCCCTGTCAATATCACACTCGGCTCTTGGAGGCCCCAGAGGCTTGGGGGTGTGCTGACCTGCTCATGCCAGTGGCCTCTCTGGACCAGCTCCTGTGGGCAGTACGTGAGTGTGGCCCCTCTCCATGCTCCATCTTCCTGCCCTGTTCTCTGCAGGCCTTTCCATACCTGATTGTTGCTGGGGTATTTGACTGTTTTTCCTGCTCCAGTGTTTTCTGTGTTCCTAGAAGGTTTGGTTCTTTGGAGACTGGGATGATATGAGCTGGATAGAGCTGCGGGCTGCTCCTCAGTAGACTCACTCCCTTTGATCATGGGCTGGAGTTGGGGAAGACTGGAGAGGTCTCTACTCACTGTCCAGCCCAGACTCTCCTGAGATCCAGACCTCATACCCTGATGCTGGTCTGACATCTTTCCATGTTGTCCCTCAGGCTTCTGACTCACCCTGGCCCCAAGTGAACTTGCCATGGAGACTACTCCTTCCTTTACATCCCAACCCCAGCCAGTGGCCCCTCTGCTGACGTCTCCAGCTGCTTAACCATATACCTGACGTTGACCTTGCCACCCTGCCATCCCCAGCCCATCAGTCCTGGCTCAGGCCACTCCTGCCTCCTAAGTGTCTCCTTATTTCTTTTTTTTTTAAATGAACTTTTATCGAAGTATAGTTGCTATACAACGTTGTGTTAGTTTCTGCTGTACAGCAAAGTAAATCAGCTATACGTATACATATATCCCTCTTTTTTGGATTTCCTTCCCGTTTAGGTCACCTCAGAGCACTGAGTAGAGTTCCCTGTGCCATACAGTAGGTTCTCATTAGTGATCTATTTCATACACAGTATTTTTTATATGTCAATCCCATCTCCCAATTCATCCCACTTTCCCTACCCCCCATGGTAGCCATAGGTTTGTTTTCTACACCTGTGACTCTATTCCTGCTTTGCAAATAAGTTCATCTGTACCATTTTTCTAGATTACACATATAGAGCGATGACATAGGATATTTGTCTTTTTCTGTCTGACTTCACTCTGTATGATGGTCTCTAGGTCCACCCACGTTGCAGCAAATCCGACTCCTATGTACTTCTTGATGGTGCCAGTTTCCCCCATTCCTTCTGTCTCCAGTCTGGTTCAAGGAAACCACTAACATGATTTGGATGACCACTCTGTCCTGGTTAGCCAGTGGCTCCATTCTTGCTCTGGCCGACCCCCTCCACTTGGCATTGAGGACCCCCACTGTCCTCAGGGGAGAGCCAAGCTGCTCCCCTTGGCCTGAAGAGTCCTCCCCTACTGGCCTGGCCCCTTCACCAGCCTCACTTCTTCCCATGCACACACCTGCTCCAGGGACCCTGGGCCACCTTCGGTATCTCACACCAGCCTGGCATCACCCTTGGTTCACGGCACCACAGCCACACCATGTCCCATCTTGGCAAACTCCTCACCACCTTTAGGTCTTAGCTGGCATGTGGCTTCCCCTGCATATCACTGTCCTGCCTGCTCTGGCCAGGTTCACGCTCCTCTAAGTGTCCTCAGTCCTCTACGGGCACGTCCTTTGGACGTTTACAGTCTCCACTTCCTCTGCTTGCCCATCATGCCCCTCCTGTCATGGCCTGAGAACCAGTGGAGGTCCTGGCATGTGATCAGCATTCAGCAAACACATGCCAAAGAAACGAAGGAGTGACTAGATGAAACAGGCAAGTGACTTTGGTCCAGAGTCCCTTCTACTGAGACACACAAGGCCTCGAAGTTTCCTTCTGACCCAGGATGTCATAGAAGAGCTGGTGGGTTAGCTAAACATGGATAGTCCATGCTCACAGGCCTTCCTTCCCCTCCACTTGGAACCTCCCTCCAGTCAAACCCACCTCCTTCACATGAGTGGGGGCAGGAGAAGAGGAACGAGGAGTGGTGACAACTAGCTACGAGCATGGGGTGCACCGGCCACGTCCAGGAGGCAGCCTGGGCCACCTGGGATCTGTTGTCTCTTTCACCGATGGGGGAGGGAGCTCTGCTCAGGGTCTGAAAGTATGGGGACTGGGGTCAGAGTGGCCAGACAGTCCTCCCTTCCAGGCCCTCTTTCACTTTATACTTTCCCCCAGATGTGCTCACAGGACAGGCAGGAGGGCTGGTGTGCCTGCATCGCTGTGCGCACCTGCTCGGGTCATGTGTGTGAGCAGAGCAGCACCCGCTTGCTGGGAATTTAGCTCTTCTCTCCCTGAGTTGCGTTTCCTCATGTGTGTGAGCGGACTGACCACCTCTGTCCCCAGGGCTGTTGGACTCAGTGGCCCTGGATGGCACCTCACCTGGCACAAAGGAGGAGCTCCCTGGGTGGCTGGGAAATCCTCTTTGCATTTAACAGGTCAGATTCCCAAGACCTCCAGGTGTGTGGTGAGTGTGGGGTCTATGGAAGTTTCCATGAGTTCAATCTCCTTACAGAGGAAACACCTCCAGGGCCTTGATCCCAGGGAGCCCACAAGGCCCAGGATGGACACCCCTCTCCCTGGTGGCACTGGCAGTGGGTGGGAGAGGACACTCGTGAAATGACTGTAATGGAAATATAAATTATTCTACTTCAAAGCAGTCACTTTAATATTTCATAATGACCATTATAAACCTGTTCTCTGCACACTGCTAATAAATACCTCAGCCTCACACCACATTTTCTGGTATCTCTAAAGACACCAGGGGAAGGCAGGGGAGCCATTAAAGAAACATAAAAATACAGTTGCAGATGAGCCTAAAACTCATTTTGTTGAAGCTTAATTGATGGGAAAAGCTTCTGGTCCCAGAGAACTTAAAGGCCCATCATGCGGATATTTGATTAAGCATCCCCATATCACAGACCACACGGAACTGGAAATTGTTAGGCAGTAATTGCAAATGCATTAATAAAATGATGATGTGGGTTTGTTCGGGACATAAAACAGGAATAAAATAATTCACTCAGATAATTCCACAAAAACGTATAGTCGCCCCTGAGCAGCTGGCAGCAAGGCTTGTTTGGGTCTTAGTCTTACCAACCCTCTCCTGATGGGGCCCAGGCCTGTTTTCAAAGGCTCGTGGGGTAGACGGAAGCATGGCCAGGCTCTTGAACCATTGCTTGAGTCCAGGTATGTGATCCCCGAAGGTCCTCTGAAGTTACTGTCCCAGGGAACCACCAGCCCACTTATGTCTCTGTCACCCAGCCAGGGGGAGACAGCCAAGCTCTGATGATGGCAACTTCAGCCATCATCTCTCTCCTAAAGTACTACAGGGAAACGTAGAAAATGTGTGCAGAAACTCAATCATATCTGCATTAGGAAGGGAGTACGTCAAGGCTGTATACTGTCACCCTGCTTATTTAATTTCTATTCAGAGTACATCATGAGAAAGGCTGGATCAATCACAAGCTGGAATCAAGATTGCCAGGAGAAATATCAACAGTCTCAAATACGTGGGTGCTACCACTCTAATGGCAGAAAGCAAAGAGGAACTAAAGAGCCTCTTGATGAAGGTGGAAGAGGACAGTGAAAAAGCTGGCTTAAATCTCAACATTCAAAAAACTAAGATCATGGCATCCAGTCCCATCACTTTATGGTAAACAGATGGGAAAAAGTGGAAACAGTGGCAGATTTTATTTTCTTGAGCTCCAAAATCACAGCGGATGGTGACAACAGTCATGAAATTAAAAGATGCTTGCTCCTTGGAAGCATCTAGGTATGACAAACCTAGACAGCATATTAAAAAGCAGAGACATCACTTTGCTGACAAATAGTCCATATAGTCAAAACTATGGTTTTCCCAGTAGTCACGTATGGATGTGACAGCTGGATTGTAAAGAAAGCTGAGCACCAAAGAATTGATGCTTTCGAATTGTGCTGGAGAAGACTGTTGAGAAGCCTTTGGACAGCAAGGGGATCAAACTAGTCAATCCTAAAGGAAACCAACCCTGAATATTCATTGGAAGGACTGATGCTGAAACTGAAGCTCCAATACTTTGGCCACCTGATGCGAAGAACCAACTTATTGGAAAAGACTCTGATATTGGGAAAGATTGAGGGCAAGAGGAGAAGGGAGAGACAGAGGATAAGATGGTTAGATAGGATCACTGACTCAATAAACATGAGTTTGAGCAAACTCCAGGGGATAGTGAAAGACAGGGAAGCCTGGCATGTTGCAGTTTGTGGGGTCACAAAGGTCAGACACAACTTTGCAAATGAACAACAACAACAACTTAAGATCTAAGCCAAGGTCAAGATAACTATAAGATGACTATCCTTTACCATGAGCTGGCTTCCTACTAGACATTTAGGCAGGCTTGGTCATGGACTCCCAGAACACAACCAAAGAAAGATCACCAGCCTCGTTTGGTGGTCCCAGGACTCTCTGCCAAGCTGCTGTGTGAACGTGTATATGCACATGTGTGCAGGAGAAGGCAGGGGGTGAGAAAAGTGTCATGGAGACCTTTCACAGAGGAAAACGTCTTCCTTTCTTCCCTCTTCTTATCTACAAATGAAGCACATCCAGCTACCAAAACCTTTGTACAAACTCCAGATCCTGTCACCCCTCTGGACTACTGCCCCCATGCCCTGCTCCTTTCAGGCCCATTGTGAAGCAGTTTTCCTCTAAGAAAGCCTAGGTGTGGATCCTGGATATGCCATTTACAAGCTGTGTGACCTCAGGTAAGTCACTTCACCTCTCTGAACCCTATTCATGAAGCAAGAACAGTAACAGTACCTACATTATTAACATATCTGAGGCCTCCAGTGCATTGTCAGCTATGCCTTCCCCCACCCCCAGGCCCATAGGAGTGCGCTTACCTGCCCTAGGTGTGTAAGAGGGCCTGGTACCTGCTCTAGCACTGCCTCTCAGGCACCCACAGCTTCCTGATGGGTCTCCTTAGGGCCCAAGTCACCTCATCTCTGGCTCTGGGAGCCCCCACAGTGCTCTCACAGTGGGGTTTATAGGGGAGCTGGGACCAGATGACAAGAGGACAGGAAGGAGAGCTGGGAAGGACCGCCCCGGGAAAGGTGGGGCTGGAGAGGCTGAAGCAGCATCACTTGAAGCTCAGGGGGCAGTGGGCATGGAATAGAAGGGCAGAAGTTGCCGGGCCCTCACGTGGCCAGAAAATGGCAGGAGGAGGTGTTGAGGAGAGGCTGAGAGGGTCAGGGGGTGGGGTGGAGATGGACCGCAGGGTAGCGGCAGGAGCAGAGAGAGCTCAGAACCAGAGAAAACAAGACTGTGTCTTCAGTAGAGTAAGGCACACTGGCAAGAAGACTGTGGAAACCCTGTGTAATTCATCCCTGAACGAGCAGCATTGCTCATCTTTCGCTAACCAATACTTCAGTGAGGAGGCAAGCTGTCGACTTGCTCATTCACTACGTTTTTCCCCCAAATAGCCGAGGACGGAACAACATTTGGAGTTGGTTTCTGCCTCTCGGCTCTGGCAGGTGCCATGTGTCTCAGTGTGTCCCCAGCGCGTAGGAACCATACGATCGTCAGGGAGGACTGTTCTGGATGGTCGGGTGAGCTGCAGACACACGGGGCCTCTGTGCTTCCATGATGCGTGTGTAAACATAGGATGTGAGAACCAGTGATACAGAGAGGACATGTGTGCACCCTGGTCAGGTGGGGTGGGAAGAGGATGGGTGGTTCTCCTACAGCCTTGACACCAGGAGCAGGAGGAAGAGATGGGACGTTAGGCATGGCGGCTCCCCTGGGGCAGGGACTGGGGCAGCTGACGGGGCCCCAGGGCTGCCCAGATCTGTTACTTCATGGGCACCCGCCTCAGCAGGTCCTTGGAGATCTGCGTGTGTGGCTGATTTCAGCCCCCTCCTGAGCTGAGGATGTCCTGGGAGAGCTCCGTCTCTGACACAGAAAAGTGTTCTTTTCTCTGAGCCTGGATCTGTAGGTAATTGAGGTGTTTCCCCCTTGCTGACAACAGGAGAGAGGAGGAGAGGAGGTGAGACCCAGGAAGTGTGGATGAGTCTCACTCCTCCCTGCAAGGTGGCTCACTTGTTTTAAAATGATGAAGAATCCAAGGCACGGGGCAAACTTCCGTACAATGCAAATAACTAAATGGTAGCCCTAAAAGTTCCTCTTTCATGGGCATTTTGAGAAAATTTTGAAAAAGAAAAAAAGAACTACCAGTAATTCTTGAGCCTCCAATAGCAAGACTACCTCTATTCTGCACGGTCCCTTTTGCTCTTTGCCTTCATGTTGCATGTTTGCATCATGGTGATAACAACATTTGTGACACCCAGAGTTGTGCCTTCGTTAACTGTCTCCGGGAAGACTCTTGTTTTTCCATTTGCTCATGGATCTTTTTACTGCAAGGGGATCCACTTACCACCATCCATGGAACACCCCAGGGCTTATTACAGTGACTGTGGGGTTGGGGGTTTTCCTTCCTTCTGGAGAGAAACAGGCCTGGGAGCACCCCTGTCAGCTCATCAGGATGAAGGAGGCTCCTGTCATGTGTGTTATTATTATGTGTTATAATGAGGGCCACGTGCCCTAGATAAATCCATTTTAATTAGCAAGAAGTAAAGCAGGGCATAGATTTCCTTAGTAACTCTGGAAAAAGAGGGTTTCTGGATGCATACTCTGAGCGTTCTGTGAGGAGGACAGAGAGAAGGCTGAGGCTGGCTCTGATGTGGAAGTTCTCCTCTGGGCTGCCGGCTGTGCTGACAGAGGCCCGGATGCTCAGCACAGATGCAGAGACAGCCCGTGGCCAGCCACATTCTGGGCTCCCTGGGAGTTCGGCCCAGGGCCACCTCTCTGTCCTGGAAACATCTGAGCAACTCTGGAGCTTCACATGGAATGTGGAATACAGGGAAATTTTCAAACACTGTGTCATCCTTCCGAACCCTGGGGTTTCAGAGTCTCAGATCTAAAATCACATGAGTCAAAAATACACTTTTTTGCTCAAACGGCTTAGCACATTTGAAAGAGGACTCTGACCCTAAACTTGTGACATAAAGTTTTTATGACTGGGGGCTGCATTTGGTGATATTTGCTTTGTTGTGTTCAAAGCAGTAAGAGACATTTTTATTAGCAGCGTGGTTCCCATTTACTGGGTTTCTATTTACTCTGCAAGATCTAATTCTGTATTGTCTTTCCAAGAGCAACGCCACTGGAATTCAATCACTAGGATTGTGAATTTCTTCAAGCAACTTCTATTTAGTCAAGGCCAGAATTTCAGTAGGTGGTAATAAATATCAAAGTACAGGATGGTTGAGGAAGCAAAGTAAGAAGCCCAAATCAAATATGATTACTGATCAACACTGAGCAGTCTTAATCATCTCTATGCTAATTCTAGATATACACATACACAGTGGCTTTTTCATCACATGACTACATGGACATTTTTAGCTGAGAAAATATATTGAGAAATTCAAAATGGAAATCTTTGGAGAGCAGCAAATAAGTAAAAATACAGCAAAAGGCACAGAATAGAAAATGCAGCAAATTCTTAAAAGCATGAGATAGCTGGTGACAGTGAGTTGGGTAGAAACTCTTCAAATGATCAATATGGCACCACTTTTTAAAGAGTTTTGAAAGCAAAATACCCTCACCATAAAAACAAAACCCTAAATTGTAACACATTAAGATCAATTAGGCAGTCTAGCCTGCGAGCAGGTTGATGGATTATCCACAGTCTTCTGCTATAGCCCAAGAACTGCTAAATCACTGATTGAGAAGCTCAGTCACTTAGAAAAGGACTAGGCTGTGTCTGATACAGCACAAACTGTTTCAAGCTCTAAACTAAATGAGTGCCAAGGGTAAAGTTCTTGTCCAGGGTTTTGAGAACAAATAACAAAGAGCCTTGCTCACCACCCAGTTCTACAAGGGCTAAGTCATGTCTGTGTCTCAGTGACGCATGGACAGCATACCCTGAGGGGAAATCAGGTTGGAAAACAGGGTGAGGCACTGTGTGCTTTGGATGAACAGGCCCTTAGGTAGATAGATGCACACCTCGGTAAGAATCTCAATGAATCAGATTCTCACCTCTTCCCCTACATAGAAAAGGACTAAAATCATTAACTTGAGATGTCCGTTTTTTGTGATCAGCAATACTCTTTTTCTCAAGATGCGGTGCTTGCCTGCATGTATTTCCCAGTCAAAAATTATCAACTGGCTTCTCTCCTACTTCTTCGAGCAATTTCCTTAGAGCTAACTGAGTGAATGAATGGCTGTTTCCCATGCTACAGGTCTCAGGAAGATCCTGAATAAAACTTAACTCACAAAAACAAAACAAAACAAAAAAGATCAATTAGGCAGTTTTTCTTGCCCCTTCACTGTAGAAGAAATCCAACCCTGGATCCTTCCCTGTTACTTCTGATTTCAATGATCTACAACATTCATCTTTACCTTGTTGCATTCTGTAGCTGTATGTACTAAGAGCCAGTTTCTGTTCATTGCATCTAAAAGTGAAAATTAATAAAGAGCATTAAGAACATTCTGGTCCATCACCCTCAGCAGAAAGACACAGTGACCCTCCCTATGGAGAAGTTGGCAGTTTCCCTGACTCCACTGTGCTGTTTGAAGGAGGCTGTTTCAGGCCTCAGTCAAATAGTTCTGCTTCTTTACCTTCCTTCAGTTACTCAAAATGTGACATATTTTAGTTTGCTTAATATGGGACCGTGTCTTTCTTGTTTAGCAATTTGTTTTTCCCAGAATTTTTAACTGCTTTAAAAATGTGTTTAAAATTTTTATTTTCTTATCATGGAGGTTTAGAGCATCTTAATCTGATTTCTATGAGATGGAATCTGCTTTGTTCTTGCAGACTTTCTTCTCAGAACCTTCTGACTTCTTCTCACCTGACTGGATCATCTCCCAGGTTCCTTACACAGCTACCCTACCTGTTATGGTGGGGCCCCTTTCACTACACATCTGGTTTAGTTCTGCTGTTTCTTGGACCAGCTCTTCTTATTAAACACCTTTTCTGCTTTAGTGGATTACACTGTCTCTCTCACTCTCCCCCTTTCTTCTAAATTAAGAAAGGAAATAATTTTCTGTGTCCTTGCGTGTCTGAAAATGTCTTTATTTGGTTCAAGACTCCAGGTAAAAGTTGTTTCCCTCAGACATTTAAAGGCAACTGCCCTACTGCCTTCTAGAGTTGATAACTCCTATCTGATAACAGTGATCTCCTGACTCTTTGTCGATAACACATCTTTTCTCTCCGGAAGCTTTTACAACCTTCTCTTTGTCCTTGATGTTCTGAAATCTCAAGAGAATACGCATTTGTGGCTCTTTTTCATTTCCCTGTTTCTCAGTTCAAATTTGGTCTTTCCATCTGAAGGTGTTTTAATTCAGCTCTGAGGAATGTTCTTCTGTTACTCCCTTGATCATTTCCTCCTCTTGGATTTCTTGGTTTTCCCTAAGTCAACTTGTTTGAGCAGATGGATATTGGTTCCCCTAGATTGATTGTCCATACCACTCAGTTTTTATCTCACCTTTTCTACTCTTATGTTTTTAGCCTATATTACAGGACACTTCCTCAACTCTTCCCTTAAATCCTATTGAATTTTTAACTTTAGCAACTGTATTTATAATTTCCAAGAAATATTTCTTGCTCTTCTTTCTCATAATGGCTTTTTCTTATTTAATGAGAAACATATACTCAAGTCTAAGGGTTTTTACTAGATTAAAAAAAATTTTCTTTTGTTCCATATCCTCCAGTGTTAGTTGTGGGGTTTTCTGTTGTCGTTCATCTTGGTTCTTCTCTTTTATGCTGTTCATTTTCTCTAAATGTCTCATGACCCTGCTTGTCCCAGTCATCTGCATGTGATTAGCTTGATTAGTGCACACGGCTGACACTAGCTTCCTCTGTGGTTGTGTAGCTTGCCCTGGGAGGGCTGACTGTGAACTCTGTGCATAATGGGGTGTTGGGGGGGAAGGAGACGGAGAGGTGTGTGTGGGGGGCGACACAGTGACTCATTTCAGGATGCACAGACAAGCTGTCCTGCCCAGTTCTCCTGGACTTCCAATTCCTTGAGATCAGATCTGCCCCATGTCGTTTCCTTTTCTTAGCCCTCAAGAGGACTTTGAAAAAGACAATTATTAACTAATAAAAGCAAAACCAAACAAAAAAGTTCTTACTGTTCATCAAGGGCCTATTCTCAGCCAGATGTTTTATAACTAATTTATTTCCATTTTTCTTATTAAATTCCCCAAACCACGCTATCTTTCCATTTTAGAGGCGAGGAAAAACTCAAAGACTATACGACACCTGCTCAAGTTCACACATGTGGGATGTGGCAGAGCCAGAAGAAGTTCTCGGCAGCCCCAGAGCCTTCGTTTTTCCAGCACTGCTTCCACGTTTGTTCGAGGCCAATAGAACAGACTGTAGATTCCAGAAATCTGCAGTCACTATCAACTGCCCTCACCTTATCACCTCCATGCTGTGTGTTTTATAAATTCATAGTGTAGAGAATTATATTCAATATGATCTTCAGATCTGAGCTTGGGCAGAAATGGCCTTCTTTTGAGATGTATAGTTATACAACAAAGCCTCCATGATAACATGGCTGGGGAGGTAGGCGGGCTGGTTAGTAAAGAGTTCCTAAGGAAGACTTATCCCTCCCATGAGCCACTTACAACCAGACCCTGGGCTTCAGAGTTGGGTCTTATCTACCCCATGGGGACTTCTGGTTCTTCAAATACAAGAGGGCAAACATACGCATCACACAGCACACAGCGGGGCTTGCTCTGATGGCCCAGGTCAGAGCTCTCACTAAAGTTGGCAGTGGCACCGTCACCTGCAGTTGTCCTGATTCAGAGTGGCTAAGTCCCAGGTGGGCTACCCACCAGCCTCCTAGAGCACTAAGCCTTATCCTGCCCTTTGCTCAAAGCCCCTGTGTTCCTGGAGAGAACCAGCCATCAAGAGGCCAAAACACATACAGAGCAGCTGGTCCCCTACCCCACAGGGACAAACCCTGCAGATGTTCATCTCTGTTGTGACACTCCTGAGCCATGGTCCCAGGAGCTTCCTGCCACCAACAAGCAGTACCTTTTGGACCTAAGAGCTAATGCAGGAAACAAAAGAGGGCCTGGAGGGCTTTATCATGGACTAGCAGCTACTGAAAATAACCCCCGTGGTCATGTGAATGCCCTAAAATCTGTTCATGCATTGAGTTACTAAGGATCACATTCGCCTTGGGAGGCAAGCAGAGCGTCAGCTTGAGCCACTTATAAATAGCCACTTATAAACAGGCCATCTTACAGATAAGCAAACTGAGGCTTGGCAGTGAGTATATTAGTCAACTTACTCTAAGGGCATAAAAGAATAGCTTGGGAAGTTAATTTTCTCCACTAATTTTATTTCTAGATTAAAATTACACTTTGATCCAGAAAGTTGCCCTAGATGCCCCCAGAAGTGTAATGGCTGTTGGACAGAGAAAACCTTGTTCCAGAAGGATCTAAGGTGTCTTCAAGTCCCTCAAAGTGTGTGAGGCTTCAGTGAGCCTGGTCAAACTTGCCAGTTCCTCTTTGCTGGTCTCAAATCTTTCCCGTTCCTCCCCTGGGGCCCCAGCTCCAGCTGCACCAGCGCTCCAAGGCTCTTCCCAACATGTCCTGCTCACGGGACCTAAACCCCTTCAGAAGGCCTGTCCCCTACCAGGCCGGCAAACAGAGGACACACCGAGATAGGCAGAGGAGGGCAGAGGTGCACACCAGCATTCAGCTGCAAAGTTCCCTTGGCTTTCAAAACTCTGAAAATGGTGGCAAAATTCTAGCCAGGTCTGAGGATTTCTCAGAAGAAAGCAGGCAAGGGCAGTCCCTGGTGCTAGACAGTGGGAGCTAACAGGAAGCGTCCGGTAGTTGAATTCCCATTCACTGGCATCTGTGGTTCTCTGCCCAGTGGCACTCGCCCCATGCCCACCCCGTTGTCCCACCCCCTCCCTACACCCCACCTCCCGCACTGCACTCTATTCTATGAATGCATGAAACGTGCAATTACCAAGTATGAAGATGGAAGATGCAACGTGTTAGCCACAGCTAGAGACAGCAATGAATTTTACAAATAGCTTTCTAGAAGCCCTCATTCAAGTTCACAAAGCAGGCTCATAACAACCCCAATTCTACATTCCTGCAGACAGAGACGGCCGGCTTCTCATTTCTGGCGAGACCATTTGTCTTGGGCCTAATCTTGTTCACGCAGCGTGGGAGGCTCCAACTGATCCCAAATTTCCCCAAATGCCTCAAATTGCGGAGGAGAGAGACCCTTCTCTGCCTCGGAAAGGGCCCCAGCTGGAATTCCTGCTGAAATGCAGGAATCATGGGGTGTCATATCCAGTAAGGATGGGGAGACCAGCAAGTTCAACTCCTCCCTCAAGAACAAGGAGCCCAAGGCTGGGTGTTACCCAAAGTCATGGCCGGGGGAGGAGGACAGTCTTTCAAAATGATAGCTGGTGCTTTTTCATTTTCAGCAAATTATTTTTTCCCCTATGTTCTTTCACCATTAAAACTAGACCCAAGGCTGAGCGTTAAGGCCTCCGGGGAGGGATTGGAGCACAGAGCACAAAGGTGTCAAATTCTTGGCTCCTAGCGGAGACAATTTTCTGGAAACTAAGACTTTCAATTTGCAGAAGACAGGCTTTCTGAAAAATAATTTATTTCTAAAGCTCTAAAAGCTTGATTTTTAATAGCAAGAAATAAAGCTATGGAGTTCATAAAATGTGGAGCATAAGCATCTGAGCTGGGGAGGATATGTGGGAATCCAAGGGCTCGTTTTCCCTCCTGGGAAGAGATCGAGTCACCGGACTGGGAGAGGAGAGGAGAGAAGAGGAGAGGAGAAGGACAGGGCCCTGAGACCCGAAAGGCTGTGTCTCGGTCCCTCTTTTAGAGGGGGCTGGTGTCTTATGGCCCCTTTCCTGGGAGGAGATGATCAAAACCCCATAAAGGCTGGTGGGCATCCCAGAAGATAGGAGGCCTGTGACATGGGAGAGGGGCTGCAAGTCTGCTAGATTAGACAGGTCCTGGGTCTAGCTGGGAGTGGGAGCTGGAGGGTAGAGGGCTGTGGGGTGTCCCTGAGGGTGAGTCTGTGGGCAGGAGCAGGACCCTGTCAGCTGGGGGTCCCCACCTTACTTCCCATGACTTTCAAGTCCAATAGATCTGAACTTACGCACGGTCTGCCTCCTCCACTTCCTTGTGGAGGGAACTAGCTGATCAGTGTCTTCCTCTGAAAAGTGGGGACAAGTAACGGGGCTGACCTCACTGGGTGGTCCTGAGGATTAAGCGAGATGATGTATGCAAAGTCCTTAGCACGGAGCCTGCCACAGAGAAACTGCCCGAGAAACGTGGCTCTTATTATGGTTGCTAACAACGACACGCTGGCTTTGAAATCAACTCACTTAAACAAGCGGAACCAGGGAACTCCTGCAAGCAGGCTAGTTAAGACATCTAAGTCATCATCATCTTTTCAATAACTGCCTGTTAAAGCCAGGCCGCAAGGGCTTGTGGGGTTTGTAATCATATTCAATGAAAACTCAGAAGAGTTCTCTCAAGTTCACAGGCCAGTTATGAAACGCATCTTGTGACAACTTCACTCCTCTTTGCAGAGGAAAGGCTGGGGTGTAGAGCCTACCTTTGTGTGAGAATCACAAGCCCAGACAGAAGTACTGGGCAGTCCTGAGGGGGAAAGAAACTGCTCTTCTAACTGCCAGAAAATTGAGTGCAAGGTTGCTCCTCCTCTTGGAAGCCTGTGTGTATGTACGTGCATGTGTTGTGCATGTATGCACACACACACATGCATATGGGTTTCTCTGTGTTCCTTCTCTTCCCTGTGGCCCCAGCTCTCTGAGGAGCTTCCAGTAGTACAGAAACCCCTGACTGATAGGACACAAGCTTGCTGCACCAAAGAAACTAAGAGCCCAGCTCTAAGAGCACAGCTCAGCACTCTGAACAGTAAGGCTGTGATGCCAGCTGAGTGGTCATACCACAAAAGACCCACTTTAAGGGGTGGGCTGTATCTTTGTTCATCCTTGGAGAGAGTGTCACATATCTCCCAAGGGTGACAGTTATTGGAAGCACTGAAGTATAATCCCTGGAGGACAGTGTGGCTGTGCTGAGCCATGGTCAGCCTGTCTTGGCCTCCTGCCCAGTGAGGACTCACTGTTGCAGGAAGGGCCCATGCTCTGTCAACACAGGAGGATCTTCCCTCCAGGCCCAGGCTCTCAGGCTTGACCACCTCCCTTGGTTCTCCCCTGCACCCTTCTTTCTCAAGGTTTCTCCCAAGGTTTGGATTCCTGTTTTCATTTCTGCAGTCAAAAGCTCTTCACCAGCAGGGGACTTCACTGGTGGTCCAGTGGGTAAGACCATGCTCTCAATGCAGAGGGCCTGGGTTCGATCCCTGGTCAGGAGACTAGATCCCACATGCTGCAATTAAAGATCCCATGTGCCACAACTAAGACCTGGTACAGCTAAATAAATATTAAAGAAAAAGTTTTTTAAAAGGAATTTCTTTAGCAACAGTTAAGATTAAACTTGCTATACAGAAATTAACACACCACTGGAAATCAACTAACCCTAACCCCTGTTTTTTTCAATAACATTTTTAAAAAAGATTAAATCTGCTGTGATTGGAACCCCCAAATGATGACTGAAACAAGTTTTTGTCATTCATCTTTTTCATGTAAAAGAATTCAGAGGTAGGAAATTCAGAACTGGGTTGGTGTGTCCACTAGCTTGTCACAGATCTGGAGTCATCCCAGTTCACCCTCCCCTGTCTCCTTGGTGTGACCCTTGGCTTCATGGTTCCAGATCAAGCTAGAGCCTCAGCCAAAATATCATCCTTCCTGGCAGCAATGTGCGCGAAGGGGAGGCCACAACCCCTCCACTGTAACCAGCTTTCTGGAAATCTCACATAGCCTTTCTGCTTCATCCCGTCGGGCAGAACTTATTTGCAAGGCCAATTGAGTGATGAGGAAGTCTGGGAACATAGTCTTTTGTCTGAATGCCAATGTGTCCGTAACTTTGAGATTTGTTACTGAGGAGGGAGGTGGGGAGAAGATATTTGAAGGCAGCTATCAGTTGCCTGTCCTGTGTAAACTTTTTATTTTGGTGAGCAAAGGGAACTGGACACAGATCTCTCCACCTCCACTCACTGCATTTCCACTCCCAATCTCCAAGGCTATCTTGCAGTTTCTAGTATTATTACACTGTGCTCTACCATCTACTGTTGTCTTCTGCCAGGCTAAGCATTTCTTCTTTGTAGATAATACAGCTTTTTGATCTCTGGCTGCTCTTTTTCTCATTGTCTCTGGTGGTCTACAGTTTTATTATTATTTGTTTAATCTTGGATCTACTTTTATTATCTTGCCTGGAACTTGCTGTACTTTCTCAATCTGAAGATTAAATTGTTTCTTCGATCCTGTAAAACCCCCTGCCATTATCTTCACACATCGCTTCTCTTTCATTCTCATTGTTTGCACCTTCTGTAACTCTTATTAGACGTTATTGGACCGTCTTATTCTGTCATTCACATCTTAGCTGTTGTTTCCAGTTTTCCTTATCTCTTCATGCTGCATTTCGGGTTATTTCTTCAGCTGTTTTCCAAGTCATTAATTCTCTCTTCAGCTGCCTAAACTATATTTTAAATCCTTAGACATAATGGCAATTAAATTTTTTTTCTACTAGCTCCATTTGGCTCTTTTTAGAGTATTTAGTTCTTTCAGGATGATCTAATCTTTCTTATATCCTTAAATATTTAATATACTTTAAAAAGTTACATTTAAAACATGTTGCATAAGGTCTATAATTTAAAGAGCCCAATAGTTTCTTAAGGCATCTTATGAAAACAGCAAGCCTTTGTCCCTTTCTTTCATTTCTCTTTCCTAGAGGCAATCCCTTTTAGCATTTTTACTTGGTTATTTTGGAATTAACCTAAAAAACATTCAATTTTTTTTTTTTTTTAGTGTTAGGCATTATCCATTAACTGTCCAGTATGAAAGATGAGAATTTAGCTGTTTTTTGCATAATTCTTCCCCCAACCTCACTATAGAAAATCACCATTCTGTATACCCTTCCTCCCAGTAGAAATATATTTCAGTTAGCTCAATGTTTGGTGTTAATGTTATTAGGCTTTATAAATGCTATTCACAGCCAAGCCAAGAACTGCACTCTGGTCCATGGGAGGAGGAGCTGGAAACTTTTCTTGAATTTTTTTTTTTTTTCTACTCTGGAGATAATTTTTGGTGACTCTGGAGATAATGGTGACAAACAAACAACCCATCTGCAGAAAACAAAACAAAGATCTGCAGGTGGGCTGGAGCCAGACTGCCTCCCCAGCCTGAAGGGTACATGAGGGGTCCCTTCTACATCCAAAAGGAGGCAAGGCTGTGCTCCGGCCTCCCTGAGGTTTGGTGGGAGGGTGTGTGGGGCATCCTTTCTCAGATGGCAACAATGTGGAGTGAGCATGTAAGTGCTGCACAGATACCTTGAAGGGTCAATACCTGATAGATGGGGGTGGGGGCAGCTGGAGCCACAGTATGACAGGTTAATGCTTCCTAGAAGGCTTTCTTTGGAAAGTTGCCTCCTGACAGTATTACAGTGGAGACTATGAGGAGTGGAACGTGCATGTGTGTGTGTGTGTGCACCCGTGCGCGCGCGCGTGCACACACACACACACACACACACACCTGAAACAACTTCAGAAGCAGGAAGAAGCATGCTGTCTGCTGGGACTTTGCTGGCTTCAGGTGTCACCAGATTCCTAGAATTCAGTTCTTTCCAGAGGCAACAGGAGCCCCAAACATGCTGGGCAGGGCAGGGGACACTGTTCCCCTTGTTACCTCCCCTGCTGAGGATGAATCAGAGCCAGAGCTATGACCGATAGGAGCAGAGGAACAAGGGGTGGGCTTTAGAGAACAGGGGGCCCTGCCATTCTGCACTGTGTACAGGCTTATGGGGCTGCGGCTGGTCTGGGCTCTGCTCCCACTGCGTGGCCTCAGGCAGCTCACACATCCTCTCAGAACCTTAGTTTGCCCATCTGCAAAATAACTTCTGTTATGCAGGACTATCGTCAGGATTGAGAGAACTGATATCAGGAAAATAGAGCAAAATAAACAAACCATGGAAAGTTTGTAATGCCACCCCAGAGTGATGGGCAGCTCTTACCAGGGTGGAAAGAAAGAAGGAGCTAAAACAACACACACCGATAAGCCAGTCCCAAATGACCCTGCTGCTGAAACGGGAACGTGATCGGAGGTTCCCTAAAAGGGTCCCTGTGAACATGCGTGGAGCAGGATGGAGATTTGTAGAGTAGATGTGGTGATTTCCCAGCTCAGCCCTCCTGGCTGAGTATGCATGGAAGCTGTGAGATGGGGAGGATGTCATAGAGACCCTTGGTGATCTGGTCCAGGTCTTTCTGCCTTCTGCCCCACAGCAGCCCTGTGGTCACTCAGCCTCTGACCTTGTCCATTACTACTGGGTATGGATTCATTTTTACCTTCTTAGTGAGACCACATAAACTCATACACAGACTAGACTCATCCCTGCTACATCCCCAGATGAAGCTGCAGAGAGCAGGCCAGCTACCAGCTGGGCACTGGGCAGTAATCAATGGGACCACCTGTAGGTATTAGTATAACTAAGTGGGCAAGGCAACCGCCCTCTAGCTGATGGCTTTGTGACAGTCTTGTAATCCAAAGGTCATGGCTGTGTCCCCTGCAGATCTCACGTCCCTTACACCTGACCTACAGTCCCAGGAGCACTATGTTTCCACCAAATGAACAGACTGACGGCAGCCAAGTGATGGCAGCAGTGCGCGTGCCTGTGCAGGTGTGGGAAATGTCACCACCCACGCTGCTGTGAGCCTCACGCCTGCCTGGTACCTGCTGGCTCCTGTCATGCTGACTGTGGACTGTGTCCACTGCTAATTGAATTTAGGAAGCCCCACGGTTAGCAGCAGTCAGGCTCTGGCTGTGATGTAGACTTTACTGGTCCTGAGCAGCTGTTAGTACGTAGCTTACATGTGAACAGACTGGAAATACAGAATACCAGTCACAGGTGGTAGCAGCCTCTGCTAGACGTTTATCCAAAATAGTTGAGGGAACAGGGTTCTAGACACCTCAGCAGTCTAGTTCACAGATATTCCCAGATGGCTTATCAAGTTTCGAAGAGAGAAAACAAATATGCGACATTTAGCATGGAACTAAACTGAATGTGACTGAATCTTTCTTCAGGCTCAGGAGGCAAGCCAGACTCCAGTGGAAGCTGAGAGCCAGCATTAACAATGCCAAATTTAGTTGTAATAGAAGATCCCAGATCAAATCCTTCAGCTATTTAAGTTTTAACGGCCAAGAAGGGGTTTCTAATCCCTTATTTCAGACTCAGCATTTCCTTTCCATGCTGGTCTGAGGTCCCACTTGTACTCCTGGGGCTTGAAACTGACACCCGTGGCTGTGGCCTGGTCTGTGGGAGGAGGTGTCGGGGACTGTCTGACGGTCACCGAGGGCACATGTCCAGGCCTCCTGGGTGGCATTTTATCTTTTAAGAGGAAGACTCTCAAGGCCTTTCACAGAGGCAAGGGAGCCGGGGGGTCCCCAGGGGCCTTCAGGGTCGTGGAGGCCAAGTATGACTCTACCTAAATCCTCTCTGCAGCCAAGAGCTCAGGGGGTCCTGCTAAAAGAAGTCTTCATGATTAAAAGATAAACTTGTTGAAAATGACTACCATCCAAAGCAATCCAGAGATTCAGTGCAATTGTTATCTAATCACCAATGGCATTTTTCCCCACAGAATTTGAACAAAAAAATCGTACAGTTTGAATGGAAACACAAATGACTCCAAATAGCCAAAGCAATCTTGAGAAAGGATGATGGACCTGGAGGAATCAGGCTCCCTGACTTCAGACTATACTACAAAGATACAGTTATCAAAACATTTTGGTACTGACTCAAAAACAGAAATATATATCAATGGAAAACGATAGAAAGTCTAGAGATAAACCCATGCACCTTTGGTCACTTAATCTATGACAAAGGAGGCAAGAATATACAATGGAGAAAAGACAGTCTCTTCAATAAGTGGTGCTAGGAAAACTGGACAGCTACATGTAAAAGAATGGAATGAGAATACTCCCTAAAACCACCCACAAAAATAAACTCAAATGGTTTAAAGACCTAAATGTAAGGCCAGGTACTATAAAACTCTCAGAGGAACACATGGATAGAACACTCTTTGACATAATTGCAGCAAGTTCTTTTTTCATCTACCTCCTAGGGTAGTGAAAATAAAAACAAAAATAAACAAATGGGATCCAATAAAAACTTAAAAGTTCTTGCACAGCAAAGGAAACCATAAACAAAATGAAAAGACAACCTTCAGAACGGGAGAAAATATTTGCAAGTGAAGTGACCAACAAGGGATTAATCTCTAAAATAAACAAACAACTCATGCAGCTCAATATCAAAAAAACAAACAACCTAATTTAAATAACGGGTGGAAGATCTAAATTATCATTTCTCCAAAGAAGACATACAGAAGGCCAAAAAGCACATGAAAAGATGCTCAACATCACTAATTATGAGAAATTCAAATCAAAATGACAATGAGGTGTCATCTTATACCAGTCAGCATGGCCATTATCAAAAATTCTACAAACAATAAATGCTGGAGAGGGTGTGAGAAAAGGGAATCGTCCTACGCTGTGGGTGGAAATGTAAATTGATACAACCATTATGGAGAATAGCATGAAGGTTCCAAAAAAACTATATATAGAACTCCTGTATGATCCAGCAATCCCACTCCTGGGCATATATCTGGAGAAAACCATAATTCAAAAAGACATATGCACCCAATATTCACTGCAGCACTGTTTACAATAACCAAGACATGGAAGCAACCTAAATGTCCATCAACAGAGGAATGGATAAAGAAGGTATGGTACATATATACCATGGAATATTACTCAGCAATAAAAAAGAATGAAACAATGCCATTTGTAGTGCCATGGATGGACTGAGATCATACTAAGTCAGACAAACATCATATGATATCAATTATATGCGGAATATAAAAAATGTGTACAAACGAACTTTTCTACAAAAGATAAATAGAATTACAGATGTAGAAAACAAACTTATGGTTACCAGGAGCAAAAGGGGAGAGGGATAAATTGGGAGATCGGGACTGACACATACACACTACTATATATACTGTTAGTTGCTCAGTCGGGTCTGACTCTTTGTGATCCCATGGACTGAACCTTGCCAGGCTCCTCTGTCCATGGGATTCTCCAGGCAAGAATATTGGAGTGGGTTGCCACTTCCTTTTCCAGGAGATCTTCCTGAACCAGGAATCGAACCTGGCTCTTTCACATTGCAGGCAGATTCTTTACTGTATGAGCCATCATAAAACAGATAACTAATAAGAACCTGCTGTATAGCATAGGAAACTTTACTCAGTAACTCTGTAATGGCCTATATGGGGAAAAAATCTAAAAAAAGAGTGGATATATGTGTATGTATAACTGATTCACATTGCTGTACACCTGAAACTAACACAGCATTATAAATCAACTATACTCCAAAAAAAAATTCAAAAATTTATTCCTAAATAAAAAGTTTATTAAAAATGAAAAAAAGAGATAGTCTTGAAAAGTAGATATATGGGGGTATGTTATTTATGTTTCAAATTCTTATTTACCATAAATTCAATCACAAATGCATACCACATGTCTATTTTGTGCCAGACCCCAGGGACACAGCTGGGGCATCGCCAGCTCTGGGTGCTTTGGTTGTTCCCAGGTTGGAGCTGAACCTGGATTTGGGGATGATGTCTGGAGGGCCACGTGGAAGAAGTATGTGGAGGGTGCACTGAGAGAAAGAAGCATGGCACTGTGAGTCTGGGTGGCCAAGGCTAGGGGCTGACCTGTGGGGAGAGGCCAGACCAGAGAGGACAAGTTGGAGGCCTCTCAGCAAATTTCAGGGGACTCCTCAACCTTCTCCAGGTGGAAATGCAGGAGACTACAAACCACTCTGTAGGTAGCAGCTGCAGGGGATGCCAGGAGACTAGAAACTTAAACCAAAAAAGCAGGAAAGAGCCCACCGTCGTGGTTCCAGGCTGCTCTACATCTGCCTTGTGGCCTGCCTCACTGGGAACCTCGAGCTTATGTGGTCTTTTAAAAAAGAGCCCCCCTGAAGCTTCCTCCAGGACTCTGATGAGGATGCTGGGCGTGCAAATGAGACCCTCAGACCACATCACACAGCTCCTGGTCTGGGACAGTCTATCCCAAAGTGCACTCGCTCACATCTAAACGAATAAAGGGACACTTATCTCCCTTTTAAATTTCAGGTCCGTTTTATGGTCCAGGGCAAGAAGGTGTGCAGAGACCATCTAAAGCTGCATCGGTCCTGGAGTCCAAGAGCTCAGGCGGCCTGAGTGTGGAGTTAGAGTGCATGGGGACCAGAAGGCAACCTTCAGGTAGAAACTGGCAAGATGCTGGCCAGGGGTCCACATCAGACCGCTGTTAGGTACGGGAGGAAAGAGAGCATTTGAGATTGGCACTGTAGCCTCAGCTCAGGGCTAAGAAGAGCAAACGTGATGGTTTGGGTAGTTTTTACTTCCTTCCAGTCTGTGTGGTCCTGTATCCCTACCCCTCCCCTGTCAGAAAGTCCTGTTGCTGTCTGTCTCCTCCAGACTGGGTGTTCTCTCCTCTCTCCTGGATGGATCCTTAGTGCCCACTCCCAGGATATGCCGATGAGTAATCATACAAAGAACCAACTGGCAAGAAGTAAAATAGGTCCGTGGACCCGGATGAGAGCCAGGGAACCACTTTCTAGCTGTGTTTGGGTTGTCGCCATTTTATAAAATGCAGTTTAGAAGGTGCTGATTTCAGCGACAGCTTTAAGCTCTGTCTGACGTCATCCTTTGTTAAGCAAAAATGAACTTCTCCCTTGCCTTCCCAGATGACCTAATGGTACGAACCGCATCCCGCCCCCCCAATCCTAACCCTCCAGCCTACTCCAGGGCTCTCTCATTGTCTCATTGCCTCCCACAGGCTTCACAGGCTCAGCTGCCTTCACGAGGTTTCTTGCCTAATTCAGTTCTGAAGGTTTGCCTCCTCTAGTCTCACTCTCTACAACCCTCCTTCCCCAGCACCAGGCAGGAGCAGGTGACTTGGGCTCTGAGACACCCACACTGAAGCCCCCAAAGGAAGAGTGTTCTGGGGTCAGCCTTGTCCCAGGCGCTTCCCGAGAACATGCCTGCCTTGTCTTCTAAAGCCCCTCCCCACGGCTGGCGACAAGTGGTGGAGAGCCCACGCAGGGCCAGCTCTGCCCAGGATGACCAGTTAGCTGACCGTGGTGTCAGCTCAGCCTGGTGAAGCGTGCAGCTGGCCTGGACCCACCTGCATCAGCCAGGGCTCTCCCACATCTCCCCTGCGGCGTGGCCTCTCCTGCTGCTCTCCCTTGGTCCTTCTCTCTCAGGGCAAATGCAGTCATCTGTGGCTGCCTGAACAGATGGCCATGGACTTTGTGACTTAAAACAATACAGATTTATTATCGGACAGAACTGGAGGTCAGAAGTCCAAGACGGATCTCACTGGGCTAAAATTAAGGTGTCAGTGCTTCCATCTTCCTCTTCTGTTTGCAAGGACCATTGGGCTTGCCTGCATAGCCTCCCCATGGCAACAGCCTTCACTTTTTCACACCTGCAAAGTTCCCATTGCCATGTGAGGAGCACAGTCACAGGTTTTAGTCACACAGATTAGGGTGGGCTACCTTTGGGAATGAGCCTCCCTCTGCCTCCCACACTGCCCAACTCAACCTGTCAGCTCCAACACTAACTCAAAAAGTCTCATTAGAGAAATTATGCTTCACATGTCACTTTCTCAAAGGATCAAACAGGAGAGTTTGGACTCTGATAGCAAAGGAGGCCCCACCATGAAAGGGCACTGTTGGGAGGATGAGGGGCCCAAGCTCTCTCCCCACGACCCTTGAGGCCATGCGTAGACACCCTAAGTTCACTCAGGTGATGATGCCTTTCCAGCTAGGGTTTCATCTCTTCTCAGGGTTTGGCCTGACCTGAGCACCACAGCTAGAGAACCCATGTGCCACCACAAAGGATGCCACAGGCTGCAACTAAGACCCAACATAGCCAAATAAATAAATATTAAAAAAAATGCCCAGCTGAGTAAAAGAAGTCAGATGCCAGAGAGAACATACTATATGATTACACTTGGTAGAAGTTTTAGAACTGTCAAAACTAATCTGTAATGATAGAAA
This sequence comes from Okapia johnstoni, assembly GCA_024291935.2. Lineage (NCBI taxonomy): Eukaryota > Metazoa > Chordata > Mammalia > Artiodactyla > Giraffidae > Okapia > Okapia johnstoni. The sequence goes on from CM044316.1 coordinate 37,738,411, forward strand.
TCAGGCTAGCAATTGCCTTGGTAGGTGAGGCAACAGACTGAGAAAGGACCATGGGTGTACTTTTTGGGGTGATGATAATGTTTCATATCTTCACTCATAGTAGTTATGCAGGTGTGATGCATCTGTCAAAATTTCCAAATTGGCCCCTTCTTAATGTTAATATTAGTGTTTTGATTCTTATAGATTTAGAGTGCATTATAAGTCAGGGCTTTTCAGGTGGCACTAGAGTCTGCCTGCCACTGCAGGAGACACAAGAGTTGCAGGTTCGATCCCTAGGTTGGGAAAATTCCCTAGAAAAGGAATTGGCAACCCACTCCAGTAATTTTTGTCTAAAAAATCCCATGGGCTGAAGAGCCTGGGGGCTACAGTGCACTGAGTTGCAAAGAGTCAGACGTGACTGAGCAACTGAGCAGAGCACGCACAAATGTAAGGAACTAAAAAGTCTGCCCTCTCCCTGTCCTCTTCTGCTTTTAATAGCATTTCTTTACTATTCTTTGTCTTGACAAAAACTTATCTGAAACCCTCTTTCTCTGTTCCTCTGCTGGACGTGGTCTCAGCATCCCTCCTGGGAGTATTCCAGAAGAACTGGAGAGGATGGCGCAGGTGTAGAGGGTCAGGCACTTTCCCTGACTCTCCTGGGTCCTAGATTCAAAACTGCCTGGACAGAGCAAAGTCCTGTGTCCAGAGGTCCAGCCTGCCTCCAGGCCCCTAGGCCCACTCCTTTCTAAATCCCACAACCAGTCACAAGGCGGTTCCAAGCAGAGCAGATTTCTTGCAGTGCTCCATTAGTGGATGGAGGCTTGGGGCTTCCCCCTCTACCACATGCAGATGCTTGAGGGCAACACCCCTGGCCCCCCGCTCCTCCATTGCCAATCATCTAGCTGTATCACATAGTCCAAGAACAATACTCTCCTGGCATTTTTTTTTTTTTCAAACTGTGAACAAGAACTTTGGGTGATTTCCTCCCTACCTGCACCTAACTGTTCTCTGATCTTTTAAAACCTGTTCTATGGTGAGAAAGGAAGAACCGATTGTTGAAGTCAAAGCTGGCTCCATGATCTGACCTTAATGCATGAAAATGTGCTGTGGTCCAATGATTGTTTTATAGAATCTAAATCTGAAAATATTCTCACTTCCCATCTGAAGTGAGAAAACAGAAACGTTATTATTAGTGTCTCTTAGAGTTTGTTTTTCAGGCAATAAAAACTTTTTGCAATAAACCAGCATTTATTCTTCATGGACAACCTTTAAATTCACTAAGTTTGATAGACTGGAAAAGGAAACTAGACAAGGCAATACAATCCCCATAGAAAGTTCCTATTGATGTGATTACAGCTTGAGGGAAATAAGAGATGACACATTTTAAAAAGTAAACTTCTCTTTACATCATCCAATTATGCTCAGTAAAAATAAAAATAAGCTCAAAGAAGAGGCTATGTTTTCAAAATTCACTTTAATTTCAGGCAGTTAAGAGCAGCAATACATTTACCCTTCAAAAACAATAAATAAACTTCCAGAGTAATTGCAAAGACTCATGTCTTCTGAGATGGCATGTCCCATTCTCTGTCATGTTCCCAGTTATCACCGTGAGTTAATATTCCTGCACACAGGGAGTTTAATTGCCATCTTACTGTGTGTAGCATTTTTTAAAATTTGGGGAATTAAATCTTTGAGAATAAAATGGTTCAATCACAATAACACAACAGTGTATTAACTTTCTTCTCTCCCTGGAGTTTATAAACCTCAAAATTCTGCTCTGAGCAAGAAGCCAATTTTAGAAGTGGGTTAAATGACCCAGAGTAAGAAGAACATCCGATTATCTTTTTTTTTCTGGGCCCTTCCAACTGAGACCAAGTCTGAAACATGACTCCTGACCTCTTCTTGCTCTAATAAATTTTCCAAGGAGGGGTTCACATACCAACTATGCAGTGCTGGCTTCTTTCCAGAGATTTTTATTAACTAGATGAAAAGCACTGTGTCTAGAAGAACACCATGCCAGGAATGGGAGCACCTGACCTCTGACGCTTTATCTGTTATCTTGAGACATTAAATTACACTAATTCTTCATATTTTTTTGCTATTCTAATTAAGAAGCATTCTCTTTTCTGTCATCTGCTCTTCCTTTTACAACAAGCAGCAGGCTCTCTAGGGGGTCCTGTGCCCCTACTTTAGTTCACATTTCTCCTTTTCTCCAGCAGCTGTGTTCTGTCTCCATGAGACCCATTTCACTGTTTCCTGCCCAAGAATCTGCAGAGCTCCCCACAGCATTCTACTCATTCACCTTGGCCAAAGCTCAAGGCCTCTCTTTCAGGGTTTCCTGCTTTAGCTCCTAATTACCTTCTTTTGCCTCCCGCCCCTGCCAAAAGTTCCCTGACATTTCTGAGGCTTGGAAAATGGACCCAGATAGCCATGAGGAGGTCCAAGAGGCTGTCAAATACTTAAAAAAAAATTTATTAGAGTATAGTTGATTTACAATGTTGTGTTAATTTCTGCTGTACACTAAAGTGAATCAACTATAGGTATACATATATCCACTCTTTTTTTTAGATTATTATCCCATATAGGACATTACCGAGTATTGAGTAGAGTTCCCTGTGCTATACAGTAGGTTCTTATTAATTATCTATTTTATATATAATAGTGGGTTTATGTCAGTCCCAACCTCCCAATCTACAGATTAAATGCAATCCCTGTCAAATGACCACAGCATTTTTCACAGTAGAGCAAACAATTGTACAATTTGTATGGAAATGTAAAGATTCTGAATAGCCAAAGCAATCCTGAGAAAGAAAAATGGAGTTAGAGGAATGAGGCTCCCTGAGTTCAGACTATACTATAAAGTTACAGTCATCAGAACATTTTGGTACTGGCACAAAAACAGAACTATGGATCACTGGATAGAAAGTCTGGAGACAAACCCACGCACACATGATCACCTAATCTTTGACAAAGGAGGCTGCTGCTGCTAAGTCGCTTCAGTCGTGTCTGACTCTGTGCGACCCCATGGATGGCAGCCCACCAAGGCTCCTCTGTCCCTGGGATTCTCCAGGCAAGAATACTGGAGTGGCTTGCCATTTCTTTCTCCAGACAAAAGGAGGCAGGACTATACAATGGAGAAAAGACAGTCTCTTCAATAAGCAGTGTTGGGAAAACTGGACAGCTATATGTAAAAGAATGAAGTGAGAACACTCCCTAACACCACACACCAAAATAAACTCAAAATGGATTAAAGACCTAAATGTAAGACCTGAACACTATAAAACTCTTACAGGAAAACACAGGCAGAACACTCTGACATAAATCGCAGCAAGATCTTTTTTGACCCACCTCCTAATGAAAATAAAAACAAATACAAACAAATGGGACCTAATTAAACTTAAAAGTTTTTGCCCAGTAAAGAAAACCATGAACAACCCACAGAATGGGAGAAAATATTTGCAAACGAAGTACTTGACAAGGGATTAATTTCCAAAAGACACAAACAACTCATGCAGTTTGATATAAAGAAAAAAGTCAAAAAATGAGCAAAAGACCAAATGCTTTCTTGATTAGCCATGTTTCTCCCTAACACTGCTTCTAAGTAGGACAGAACTGCCTCCCAGTGCATTTTTCTGGAAATCACTGGAGCATTTTGTATTGTCACAATGACTGGGGGTATGGTGGGGGGGGGTGGTAGCTGTTAGTATTGAATGGCAAAGAACCTTGGATGCCAGCCTTTCTGCACTGCACAGGATTGTTCTGCACAGCGATGTATTATCACATGCCCCCATTTTAGGGGAATGTCTCACTGGGTATCCATGTAGGTGAAAACATAATGCTGCTGCTGCTGCTAAGTCGCTTCAGTCGTGTCCGACTCTGTGCGACCCCATAGACAGCAGCCCAACAGGCTCCGCCGTCCCTGGGATTCTCCAGGCAAGAATACTGGAGTGGGTTGCCATTTCCTTCTCCAGTGCATGAAAGGGAAAAGTGAAAGCGAAGTCGCTCAGTCGTATCCGACTCTTAGCGACCCCATGGACTGTAGCCTACCAGGCTCCTCCGTCCATGGGATTTACCAGGCAAGAGTACTGGAGTAGGGTGCCATTGCCTTCTCCTGAAAACATAATGATTTAAGCCTAAACCCTAACTCTGATTATACATAAACACAAGATATCTTGTACATGGTTTTAATATATTTGGAATTTTCCTGGGATAAGCTGCTATGAAAACCAAGGGAAAAGCATACATTGTTTTTCTCAGAACTTTATCAAAAGCTGTTCACCATGACCTCATTGCCAATGGCAACACATGTTTGCGGTGTGAGCCACCAGCTCCATACACCTGAATCAGTTTTGTTTGTGGAGGTTGCTTTCATGCCAACATCTGGCTTCCTCATTAAGAATTCTGTTGTGATCTTGCATGAGCACCCACATATTGAAAGACATAGTAGTTTACTACAAATTACTTTCTTTGTTATTTTTCATTTATATTTCAATCAGCACACCTTTCTTCAAAATTACATGCGTAAGTACATTATATTACCTATAATTTTCATTTCAAAGTAATAAAGGGGGCATTACAAATAATTTGCTATAAAAAGTGGGCACCAGGTCTGATAGATTTAGAGTAGGAAATGGCAACCCACTCCAGTATTCTTGCCTGGAAAATCCCATCAACAGAGGAGTCTGGTGGGCTACAGTCCATGGGGTCGCAAAGAGTTGGACACAACTGAGTTCATATGCATGCAGCTGTGATAGAGCTGAGAGCCAGGGCTTAAGATTTGGCTATGGAATCCAGCCGCCCCTCCTGGGAGAGGGCCAGGGAAACCTCTGATTGTGTATTTGCTTATGTATTGGTTTCTTAGTTCTCACTCCCCAGCACGAATTACCTCCTAGGTGACCACGAGAGGCTTTCTAGCTGCACCCTTGGGGTTTTTCTGATGGGTCCTGGCTCTGAGATCTTTGGGTCTGCTTGAATATAAAGGAAGGACAGCCTTCTTCCACCCAAACTGAAAACTGCTGCCCCTCTGGTGTGGGAAGAAGGGACCCAGGGTGGGAGCTGTGCACAGGAGGCATGGGGGCTGCACCCTCTCTAGGACCTTCTGCCTGGGCTCACCTGCCCGGACACCTCCTGCCACATCCACCTCTTTTCTGCTCTACGGCTATTTCTTCATTGTAGTTACTTTATGTTTTAACACTCTATCTCCTACTTTTATTTGATCTTCACTTAATTTCTATGCTTTTAACCTATCTCCTTTGAAATTAAATACTTTTATTTCAAAATTCACTCTGCTTTTTTATTCCTTTCTTTTCTATTTTGTCTCAAGTTTAGTATCTGGGATTTCATTTCGAGTCTTCTAATTCCTTTTCTCCTGCCTTGTGTAGCTGTCAGCTTTTCCAACCTCTTGTTTTAAACTTCATCCATTTTATTGGTTCTCCTCTCTTCTAACTTATGCCTGGTTTGCTTCCATTTTGAGGTTTTATGTCTGCTCTATCATTCTTGGAGAAAAAAATTACCCCTTTTCATTTTTTTCTCTTTCCAAATAACCTGGATGACCAGGATGACCAGAGAAAAACCAGGTGTAGAGAAAACCTCATGGTTCATCACTAGCAGGGACACCGCTGGCAGTGACAGGCCGGGCACCAGCCTCTCACAGGAGGAGGTCTCCTGTGTTTCCATGGGTGGGGTGTGATATATGGTGGGGAGGTCTCTGGGAGGTTCCCGACTCCCAGTTCCAGCCCTGCAGTGGGAATCATCTACTGCAGCCCCCTCAGCACTTGCTTTTCCCCAGAAACGCTGGAATCTCCCACCCAAGATGATTTTCCTTTTTCTTGCTGTCTCCAGCCCTGCCTTCTACTGAGCCCACCCGGGGAAGTCCTCCCCAACCACTACAGCCTGCAGGAACCTGACAGCCCTGAGTTCCTGTGGCCAGTCGCAACTCAAGTCTTGAACTCTATCAGCTACCTTTTCATTTTGCCTCCTTTGCTCTTTCTTTAGATGAACTTAATAGAGAGACACAGACTAGAGAACACACACCTGGATATTAAGAGGGAGCTGGAGGAGTGGGGTAGACTGGGACTGACTTATATACATTGCTATGTATAATATAGAATACTACTGAGAACCAACTGTGGAGCACAGGGAACCCACTCAGTGCTCTGGGGTGATCTAAATGGGAAGGAAATCCAAGGAAGGAGGGATATATGTGTAACGTGTCTGATTCACCTTGCTATACAGCAGAAGTTAACAACACTGTAAAGCAACTACACTCCCAAAAAACCCTATTTTTTTCACGTTGCCTCCTTTGCTCTTTCTTTTAAAGATGACAGCATTTAGCCTCCACGTAGGAGGCCAAGCAAGGTTGTTCCTGAACCTACAGACAGTACACTTGGTGCTGTAGGATAACACGTGGACTGTGGGGTGAGGGGAATCTCAGATTTGAGTGGTCGGAGACCAGAGGAACCAGCTCCCATTCACTAGCTTGGTTCTGCTGCAATTTCCCACACCAAGGTTGCTTAAAACGAAGGTCGAAGGCTATCCACATCCTGCTCCACGCCCTGTCCTCCTATCAGCGTTAAAACTGTGTGCAGGCCTCTCATCACTGAGACCATTTCATACTGAGCTAAGGATAGTTTTCTATGGCTGGGTTAATTCAGAGACAGTGGTACAGAGGGCATTAAATTAACACTTGCCACTTTGCAGTAATTCACCAGCCTTCCTGCCAATTGCAGCCCACCTCTGGACCTTAAATATGCTGTTAAGAACAGATCTTTAAATAACCCCTTCCTATCGAACACACTGGCTAAGGTGGCACATACTGAATTCCAGCATCGGCAGGCAGATTGTGAGCTCAGAAACACAGGCCAAGTGTGCCCGTAGGGTGACAGTTCCAATTACTGCCCAGCGGGGACAAGTTCAAAGTACATCTTGAGCCAGGCTCAGTTTTGCAGAGACCCCAGACTGCTTTTAAGCTCTAAAGTCAGGTTCTGTTGTGGGGCGAGTGTGGGCCGTGGTGGTCGCTATGAAGCCTGCTGCATCCCTGTGACATCATGCTTCCAGGGGACAAGGGGCCCCCACTCTAAGTGGTAGTGGGGCCGTGAAGGGGAGAGTCGGCGGGGCTGCCCTGAAGCGGCCTCCAGCTCCGCTGAGTCCTGATTTAAGGCCCCATAACCAAGATGCTTTGGTCCTCCTGCGCGAGCCGTCCCTCCCGACACACATTAGCAAACAGCGTTTGGGAAATTGTGCAGTTATGAGGCAGGCACCGAAATGAATCCTGAAGGAGATGGTACATTTTTTTAGCCACTTAATTGAATCTGTGGCAGTAAATCTTTTAGTCTTCTCTTAGCATTTAGAATTTCAATTTACTCCATGGATTTTTGTGCTCAACCCCCAGTGAAAATGAACATTTGTGCCGAAAAGCTTTTAATCAACTGTTCTCAAAATGTCAGTCCCCCTTATCTCCAAAGCCCACTGAGATCTTTGTACCTTTGGTTTAAAAAATATACTCTGTGTATCCTGTTTCTCCCTTTCAGTTTCTAGCATCCTGTATTGTGGTTTAATCAGAGTCATTTTTGATGTTCATCCCTCTCTTAATCTTCTTAGATTTCTTTTTAAGGTGAGCTTTCCACTTCAATCCAGCTTCGCCGCTCTATTAAGATTCTCTGCGGCTGCTGCCTCGCAGATGAAGATACGCTTCTGTGGAAAGCCCTCGCAAAGCCCTCTGTTTTAGCACGCAGAAGGTTAATTGCCCAGTCTTTAATTAAATCAGTCATTTTTCTTGAATGTTGTTTGTGGAACACCACAATAAATGAAGCCATAAACCTGCCCTAATTTTATGAGGAGTCTGAGTTTTGACTGTTCTTGCTCACTCTTTTTCCAAAGGCTGTTCATGGCAAAAAGCTAATTTCTAAAAAACCCTAAATAGAAAAAAAAAAAAATTTACAACTTTAGAAATTTTAATGGCCAGGGCTTTATTTAGCCCTTTTTTTTATGGTTTAGGGAAATGTGCTTTTTAATACTTTTTGTGGTAAAAGAGAAAAGGCTAAACTACAGGTCTGGAAGGACCCATAGACTGAGCATCCCTCCCCAGGACAGGACCTTGACCAGGTTTCTCTGGGCCCTCCAGCTTGCCACCAGGTGCCGCTACCATTTGATCAGCCGCCAGGGGGCAGCATGACCCCCCACCCGCTGATCCGCTCATCAGCTCGGTGCTGCCCTGACCCCCTGCATGGGGTAAAGAAGTTCTCCCATCGATTTCTCTCCCTGGTCCTCTGATTTCCAATGAGCCTAATCAGCCGTGCAGCTAAGTCCTTGCTCCTTGATTTGTCAGGAGAATGAGTTATCTGAGCAGACACTCTCTTTGATTTGTAGGTTGGAAGACTTAGCTGTATTGCAATGACCTTTTCAATATTCTGTCATTAGGTGGGCTGGCCATTTCAACTTTTTCCCGAACAAAATGTCTTCCCATGTGCTGAAGTGGGAGAATGGCCAGTTAATCAGGACACCCAGCGCTGAAAAGGTCGGACTAGGGCCATGGGTATTAACATTCACCATCGGCATTAGCATCTCGCAGCCTGCAAAGCTCTCATCCCTTGGTCTCTGGAGGGACCTGACAAAAGGATGCAGTTCCACCCGCAGACCCTCTCCTATCTCTAGCAGACAGATCTACAGGGCTCCCTCTGCCTGGGCTTCTGGCTTCTTCCTTGACCTCATCTCCTACCAGCCTTCACTTCACTTTTGATGCTCCAGCCACAGTGACCTTTCTGTGCCTTGAGCAACTCAAGCTCCCTCCAGTCTCAGGGCCTTTGCATGGGCTGAGTCTCAGCACGGATCCCTCTTTCCCCTGATTTCTGAGTAGCAGACTCCTTGTGAACATTGAGCTCTCAACTCAAACATCACCTCACAGAGGCCTTCCCAATGGACCCCCTAGTCATGAAACAACTCCCCATTGAAACATCATCCTATTTACTTCTTTTCTGAGTCATTTATCACACTCATCTGTTCATGTCTTTATTCTTTGTCTCATGCTGCTTGAATGTAGGCAACTCAAGGGCAAGGATGCTGTCTGTCATGGTCACCATCATATCCCCAGTGCCTGGCATAGTCACAGGTCCTCAAAAATGATTACTGACTGTCATGGACTGAATGTTTGTGTGCCCCCAAATTTCATATGTTGAAATCTTAATCCCCGATGTGACAGTATCTAACAGTAAGGGCCTTTGGGAGATAACTAGGTTGTGCGGGTGGAGCCCTCATGAATGAGATTGGTGCCTTTAAAAGCAGAATAGGAAGAGCTTGCTTCTCCTCTGCTTCCCATCACGGGAGGACACATGAGAACCAGGAAGCAGGCCCTCATTAGACACTGATCTACCGATGCTTTGATCTCAGCCTTTCCAGACTCTGGAACTGTGAGAAATAAAGGTTTGTTGTTTGAGCCACCTAATCTATGGTAATTTGTTACGGAAGACAGAATGAAAGCAACAGTACAGTTTATTAAAACATAATCTTGTAATTTAAACTCCACCATGGCCACTGAAAGCTCTCCTCCTCCTGCTTTCCTCTGCCACTGTCTAACCCCTTCTTGGCGGGGGCAGTGGCGGGGAATCCCCTGACACAGAGGCCAGGAGAAACTCAGTACCCAGGATTTTAATTCACTGCAGTTATTCACTCAAAATAACAGCAAGGGACCAATCTAAAACAGAAGTCTCTCATATAAGCACAAAGCAGCAACAACATTTGTAGCAATGAAACCATTTTCAAAATCGAAGGTTTGAACTTAGGCCTACTTAAAGCACTCACCCTAGCTTAAGAAGGCAAAAATAAAAAAAGAAAAGAAAAAAAACTTTACAAATAGCTTATGCTTAATTTTTTGGTGCAGGGCACTTCAATGCTGACCAATGATCCATCTAAACTTGGATTTATATTGAAATGTTGAAACGAAACAGTACCTACTCTTGTGAGATGAGAGTGTGTGATTCGACATCCTCCCCTTGAAGGCCTGTCTGAGAGTGACTCTGTTACAGTCTTTGGAGCAGATGCAGGTGGAGAGAAGCCGTTGTTTCCATGGGGAGCTCAGCTCAGGGCTGGCAAGGGATGAGCAGACTGGACCACCTACCTGCTTAAGGCAGCACAGAGGGGTGGATATCATGACACCCAGAAGTACTTGCCCAACAGTGAGTGAAGACTCTATTCAGTCAGCAATGCTGATTCCAAATGGCTGAGATACATGTCCACAACCCCACAAAGTAGGGGAGAGGGGCACTGTTTTTAGCAGGACCTGAACAAGGTCAGTTTTCATTCCAATCCGAAAGAAAGGCAATGCCAAAGAATGCTCAAACTACCACATAATTGCACTCATCTCACATGCTAGTAAAGTAATGCTTAAAATTCTCCAAGCCAGGCTTCAGCAATACGTGAACCATGAACTTCGAGATGTTCAAGCTGGTTTTAGAAAAGGCAGAGGAACCAGAGATCAAATTGCCAACATCCACTGGATCATTGAAAGAGCAAAAGAGTTCCAGAAAAACACCTATTTCTGCTTTACTGACTATGCCAAAGCCTTTGTCTGTGTGGATCACAATAAACTGTGGAAAATTCTTAAAGAGATGGGAATACCAGACCACCTGACCTGCTTCTTCAGAAATCTGTATGCAGGTTAGGAAGCAGCAGTTAGAACTGGACATGGAACAACAGACTGGTTCCAAATACGAAAAGGAGTACGTCAAGGCTGTATATTGTCACCCTGCTTAATTAACTTATATGCAGAGTACGTCATGAGAAATGCTGGGCTGGAAGAAACACAAGCTGGAATCAAGATTGCCGGGAGAAATATCAATAACCTCAGATATGCAGATGACACTACCCTTATGGCAGAAAGCAAAGAAGAACTAAAGAGCCTCTTGATGAAAGTCAAAGAGGAGAGTGAAAAAGTTGGCTTAAAGCTCAACGTTCAGAAAACTAAGATCATGGCATCTGGTCCCATCACTTCATGGGAAGTAGATGGGGAAACAGTGAAAACAGTGTCAGACTTTATTTTTTGGGGCTCCAAAATAAATGCAGATGGTGATTGCAGCCATGAAATTAAAAGACGCTTACTCCTTGGAAGGAAGGTTATGGCCAACCTAGATAGCATATTTAAAAGCAGAGACATTACTTTGCCAACAAAGGTCCGTCTAGCCAAGGCTATGGTTTTTCCAGTGGTCATGTATGGATGTGAGAGTTGGACGGTGAAGAAAGCTGAGTGCCGAAAGAATTGATGCTTTTGAACTGTGGTGTTGGAGAAGATTCTTGAGAGTCCCTTGGACTGCCAGGAGATCCAACCAGTCCATCCTACAGGAGATCAGTGCTGGGTGTTCATTGGAAGGACTGATGTTGAAGCTGAAACTCCAATACTTTGGCCACCTCATGCGAAGAGTTGACTCATTGGAAAAGACCCTAATGCTGGGAAGGATTGGGGGCGGGAGGAGAAGGGGACGACAGAGGATGAGATGGTTGGATGGCATCACCGACTCGATGGACATGGGTTTGGGTAAACTCCGGGAGTTGGTGATGGACAGGGAGGCCTAGCGTGCTGCGATTCATGGGGTCTCGAAGAGTCGGACACGACTGAGCGACTGAACTGAACAGAAACATGTGTGGGGTTGGAAGGGTTGTCTCTGAACAGTGTGGAATATTCTGGCCAGAATGTCTCCCTACAGCCCTAAGGTAAACAAAGAAACAGCTGTATGGCAGACTTGATTCTCAGAAGTTCTTTTAGGAATCCAACAAAATCTGCTTTTCAATTCCTTCCAGGCAGACACTGCGTGTTTAGGATTGCAATGTGAAGAGGCCTGGGCATTCCTCTGTGAGCACTTTCACTCTGGATGCCCATCTGCAGCGAACTGAACCATGGAACAGCCTCATGCTCCCTCCCCTTGGCCCTCCCTCACCTGGAGGATGAAAGATGTTTAAAAGTGCAAGGAAGCAGGTTTGCCTGCCACTGTGGGGTTTTCTGCAGTAGGCCACGCTAGGAGTTGGGGATCAAAGATGAGGAAAGTAGAAAAGGAAATTAACGCTAATGGTTTTAAAGGGTCTGCTGGCTATGATCCTTGGGAGATAACAAATCAAACACAATTCCACAGGTAATATGGGATGTACCTGAACAGAAACCTTAACAGTTTCTCATTGTGTTTGGCTGGTTGGTTGGAACTTCATTCTCCATGCTCTGCTGTTGATAAGCCCAGCCCCAACAGGCAGGAACAAGACCCCAGAGCTTGAGACTTTGAAGGAGTCGGGAGACCAGGCTCTTATCTCACCCCCTTCATAGTTTCAGATGGAAACAACAGTGGAGGATTAACCTTGTCCAAGGAGAGTCTGGCCTCTGACCCCTGGCTCCTGGGAGGTGATCACTAAGCTTCTGGCATGTCTGGCCTGGTAGAAGTCTTTGTTGACCTGTGAGCTTTGGGCCCCATCAGACAGTCTATGCTAACAATGCAATTTATGATGAGGACCACGGTCCACACGGGGTCATTGCCACCTCTGCAAGAGCTGGAGACCGCCAGCCATGTGGGCACTCAATCATGTTTATGCAACTGAGTCACAGTAAAATCTTTGGACACCAAGGCTCAGGTGAGTGTCTTCTGTTAGCAACACTCTGGGTATTGTCACACATCACAGCTGGAAGAAGCCAGCACACGAGCACAACTGCTGGGGGATGACAGTTGGAAGCTTGGAACTTGGAGCCTCCTGGACTCTGCCCTGCATGGCAACTTCTGTCTGCTGTAATTTTAATCTGTATCCTTTTACTGCAATAAATCATAACTACTAGTATCCTGAGGGCCTCTCTGCTGGTTCAATGGTAAAGAATTCACCTGCCAATGCAGGAGACATGGTTTTGATCCCTGGGTCAGGACCCCTGCAGAAGGAAATGGCAACCCACTCCAGTATTCTTGCCTGGAAAATCCCATGGACAGAGGAGCCTGGCAGGCTACAGTCCATGGGGTAGCACAGAGTCAGGCATGACTAAGTGGCTAAACAACAAAAGTAGTATCTTGGCTTTCCTGAGTTCTGTGAGTCCTTGCGGCAAATCGTCAAACAATGGGGTGGTCCTGGGGACTCCTAAACTCGCAGTTGTTGTCTGAAGTTAGGAAGGTCTTGGGGCCCACCTAACTCTGCAGAGACTGAGGTCCGTGAGCAGGAGGGAGATTCAGAAGAGAACCAGGCCTCCTGATGGCAGTTCAGTTCCCCAGCACCTCAGGGGTGTGGCACACAGATGCTAAGATCTAGGAAACAAACGCGTGCTAGAACAGAAGTGTAGGCAGGGCCCCTGCAGTCTGGGCCCACAGGCACCTGCACGCTTGGCTTTGCTGTGAGATGTACCTGGGTCCTTCTACTAGGTCCTTTCCTGGTGCCCCAACTGTGGACAGGTTGTTGGCCTCTCCTTTGGCCTGTTAGGATCATTTTATTTCACTGAGTGAAGATCAGCTGGCAGGGCCAGGATTTTTCTCCTAATGCCAACTGCCTTTTCCTGCAAAAGGAGATTTTTCTGGCTCACAGCACTTTGGTGGGAAAAGTTAGTCTTGAGCCAAATATAGGTGACCCTCCCAACAGGTGGAGAAGCCCTCGCAGTAGACAGAGAAGCTGCAGGCGCTACCTTCCAGGTCTACCTGGGTTTCACACTGGGTCTGTAAGGCCCACCTGCATGGGGCCGGCTCAAAGTCACCAGCCTCTGAGCCACCCAAGTCTGCCCTTTCCTTGATAATGTTAATCTCTTTATATCTTTCAAAGCTCAGTGCCCATCTGGCATTTGAAAATTGATTGAACAGAATCATGCCTCTTCAAACAAGACACCAATTATGCAAGTTGTTCCATCCGACAACTGGCGTCCAGCTAATGCCCGGCCAGCCGGCTCCCTGGGGCTCCTCACTCCTGGGGTCCCTCAGCAGGACCTGGGCTGAGCCCCCACTGAGACATGTCATGCTGCACAGGGAAAAGTCACGGAATGTCACGTGGGAAGGGACAGAGAATCAGGGCAATCCCTCACTGTACAGAAGGAGACAGGCCACCTGCCTGGGGGCAGGGCAGGGACCAGGTTTGTTCAAAGCTGCGACCCCCAGAAGTTGAAATGCCAGGCCAGCCCACCGCACCCCAGCTCACTGTGGGCCTCGTTTCCTCCACCCTGGCGCCTGCTTCCTCATTCTCCACAAAAGCTCAGTTTAGGCGGGCCCTGTCTGACAGGTGGGCGTCTCCTACATGGGGATACTTTGGAGACTCCCAAATGACATGTAGAACCTGAAATAACATTGTTAAATGGCACTCATGCCATTCCATTTCCTGGGTGGACTCCTAGTCACCCGGTCACCAGTCACCTGGTGTCAGCAGGACCCCAAGAACTCACTTGGCTCTCCTCCCCCCTTCCAAAGCCCCAGAACCTCAGAGCTGAGGGCAGAGCTCGGGGTGGCCAGCACGCGGACCAGCAGAGTTTTGACAGAGCTGAACGAGCAGCACCTGTCTGCCATGTGATGGTGAGGCCCTGCTGCTCAGTGTCCTTTGTTGAGGCTGGTCCTGGCTCTGACCCAAGGCCATTCTGCTGGGCTCCAATTCCACCTCCTCCAGGAAGGCCCCCCAGCCCCCTTGTCCCCCTCCTCCGGCAGCACTCACAGGCCCATCTCCTTTGTAGTCTTGCCATGTGTGTGATCAGAGCCCCACACTCTCTCCTGGTGAGCATCCTCCTGAATCATGTCTTGATTATCTCATCTGTCCTGATGAGACTCTGAGCTCTGCAGGGCAGAGGAGAGGGAGAGGTGGTTGCCTCCAAGAGCGCTCAGCTCTGGGCCAAAGGAATGACACGGTAACTTGGATAGTGCAGCCGTGGTTGGCAGGCTGGGCAACGAGCAGCCAGACAGGGGCTGGGACAGACTGCCCCCAGCCCTGTCGCTTTGCCAGAGATGTTTCCACCACTTGGCATCTGACCCCGAGACCAGTTCCACTACAGTGAATCATCTGGATTGTTTAAAGAGCCTATTTCTGGAGAAGTTTTAATTTTTAAGAACATTAGCTATGGACCCTGCAGGAAGCCTACCTAAAAGAAGAGAGGGCCTGTCCCAGCTTGGAAAACAGACACGACCAGTTTGCCTCCAGGGCAAACCAGGTTGGTAAGGGACCTGAGGATGGGTTGGGACCAGGAAGCCTGGTCAATAGGCGGCATCAAGGTTTGGACTCCACAGTTTCATCAGCTTGAGATAGGGGCTGAGAGATGAAGCAGTGCTGAGGGAGGGAGGAGAGAAGGCCAGAGAGTTCAAAGGATGACCTATCAAAGTCTGAAGTGACTGGCTCCATGGAGTGCCAGGGCAGGTCAGGGGTGGCTGGTGGGGAGGAGGCTGTGTACTGAATTAACCGGGGGTTCAGAGCCTGCTCCGTCTTGGATGATGTGATCAAGTACAACCTGGGCCTCAGCACGGATGTGGGCTAAAACATTAGCCTTGATGATCGTGCTGCTTCCCTTCCCAGCATCAGGCCCTGGCTCTCGGGCAGCCTTGGGTAGCCTGGGCAAGACGAGCACATGGAGGAAGGGGCAGAGCTGCCTGAGCATCCCAAAGCACTGAGAATGGGGCCCACTCCCGCGCCATCGACACAGGCCAGCCTTGGGGGACTGAGATGAGCACCCTTATCTTGGACCGCAGCATCCACTGACCAGGTAAGCTCTGCCCACGTTTCAGGATTGCCCGGAAACTGGCTCTGCTTTCTGACGACCCTCACAGCAGGTGGCATTCCTGGCCCCGAGCACTGCTGCTCCTGATATCTATCTGCCACCTGGGTCTCATGGAATTTAAAGCTGGAGCTGGTTTGTGTCCCTTAAGCCCCTGTGACTGAAAAAGAAACATGACTGAAGAGATCTGGGGGTAGTGTGGGATGCCTGGCCACAGGCTGAGGCCTGTCTGGGAGGTAAGGAGCTGCCTGGATGTCCCTAAGGCAGGGCGGCCTCTTGTCTGCACAACCCAAGAACTCTCGGGGGTGGGGAGAGCCTCCTCTCCACGTGAAGAGCCCACAGAATAATACAGCAAGCGGCAGCTGATTCATGTGCATAAACACCCACTGGAGGACAAGGAAATGTCATCTCCTCCTTTGTTCTCAGACCCCTTTGAAGTGCGATGGAAAAAGATGGTCACAATGATCATCAGGCACTCTTTGTTATGGGAGCATCATTTAAAGAAACTGATTTGGGCTTGAAAAATACTGAGGTCCAGCAGTGTCTACTGGAGCAGACACTCAGGCTCAAGGCTGGAGGCTGTCCAGGTGACCCCCCCCTCACAAGGCAGGAGTGCTCTCTCTCTCCTCTGCTACTGCTGTATCCCAGGATGGGAGGCCCCATACTCTGCTGCACATAAGAAGTGCCAGCTGTTGGAAGGCTCATCATTTTATGGGAGAGGCGTGGGGAGGAGATGCGAGTCATGATACTGACAAGCAGACTTTGAAACCTGCCTTTCTGCCTCCCACCCACAGGCCCAGTATCTACCTGCCATAGGGCCCAAACACCCACACCCAGCTCCCAGATGAAGGTCCTTCACACTTGGAGAGTTTTCTTGTTTCTCTTATTAGGGAGACAATGCTTTATGCTGAGATCCTGGGGACTGTTGGGGAAAACCTACAGTGCTGTTTTCACTGTCCCACAGGATGAAATTTCTAGACTGCTTGCTACCTCAGTCTCGCTGGAGGCCTCTAGCTCTACCCTTCCCTCTACCCTAGGCCTCCTCGCTGGAGGCCACTTACTTGTCAGAATCCCCCTAAACACGCAAAACCAAGGAGAGACTATGCCATGCAGCCTAGTCCAGCCAGTGCTAGCGGGTGTCCCTTCCCTCCCTCGAGGTCCCTGTGAGGATCGGGTAGTTGCTCAGGCCTCCTGGTCACCGTCCAGCCAGACAGTCTCACAACCTCTTCTGGAGCCAGTAGGAATCCCACCTCCAGGCTTCCATGGAATGACTTTTAAGATGGGAAAAAAGCCAACAAGGGCAATTACAGAGATGTCGCTTCACTCTGGACCAGTTCCCAATGCCACGTGTACTGAGAATAATAAGCCAGAATGCAAGTCAGGTGTTGCAGTATTAACTCCATGTACCTGGGGTAGATGGGGATGCTCTCTGGACCTCTGCAGGGTTCCAGAAATCTGCCTTCCACACGTGGCATGTTATGGTGGACATGAAGCTTCCAGGGTGGGAGGTAGAAATTCAAGGCTCTGACCAGGAGGACACTGTCTCTAGTTGCACCCAGAGGGAGGACGGCTCCTTGTTTCAGGCTCTCCTAGCAGCTGTCCCCTGGTGTGGACAGTGTGGCCGACCTTCCCCACAGAGGAAGGGGCTGGGGCTCTGAGGCCAGGAACCACACTGTTGCATTTATGGGGCCATGCAGGGGGCTGTCTGCCCCTTAAGTCCTGACCTTGGAAGTGATGGGGAATGAACTGCTGCATCTATGGGGACATGCAGGGCATTGTCTGCCCCTTAAGTCCTGACCTTGGAAGTGATGGGGAATCAACTGCTGCATCTATGGGGACACGCAGGGGGCTGTCTGCCCCTTAAATCCTGACCTCGGGAAGTGATCAGGATTGGGAGCGTTTGTTCCAGTGGGTAACAAGAAGCAAGTCCTCCTGGAAGCACATCTAAAGGGTGATGATGTGAAACCATAGGGAATGGCATGGGAGGGAGGGCTGTGTCTGCAGAAGACGACATTCACTGTGCACGAGAGGGAACCGTGTGAACGAGGAGCAGTGCCAATGTGGGACCGTGTGAGCTGGAATAGTCTGCTCCTGGGGCCAAGCCAGTCTACCCAGTAACAGCCCACTGCACTGGCTTCCCCGCGGGGTCTCCATAGAGAGGCTGAGGCAGCTGAGGGGGCTGAATGTCACAAGGGCACCAATATCATCTGGCCTTAATGATTTGATGCAGGTTGACACAGTCCTTGAGCAGGCTGGCGGTGAGTCTGGGGTGCTGGCCCCACGCGGAGTGACCATCTGGGGCAGATCCCACAACTCCCACACTCTCTGCATGGGGAGCCCTGGCCAGAACCTAGGCCACGCAGTCTGGGATGGGGCCACCGAGCCCCTTGGTACCCCCTCAGTGGTGTGCTAATGTGGGTGGCCGTGGATAGTCCCCCAAATCTCAGCATGAAGGATCATCTGGCTTAGGGAGTGATGCTTTTCTCCCTGCTGGCTTAAACAGAACAGTCCACAGAGCTTTGAAATTATCTCCTCCCTTTGGGAAGCACAGGAAATGTCTCCCCTTAAGCTCTGCCTCCCTCTTGCAGTGCACATCCAGCAGTGCAGATAGAAGGGTCAGGCCTCCTACCCCCATGGACCTGAAATGGAGGCCCTTGGTCACGGGAACCCTGAGCCCACCCTGGGTGGTAACTTAGGGTGATTTTACAAGCTCTGGGGAGGTCCTCCTGCCCACCTCTCCCACACTCAAGCTTACTGCCCTGGGCACAAGGAGTTTATTTTATAATTAAAGACAGTTGTACCAATTTCTCCTATCCAGTCACTATGGACACAAGTTTGTCCACACTTGTGGACAAAGGTCTTTCCGGAGGAGGGTTCATGTCAGTAGCAGAGCTGAAGGGAAAAGGGCAGGGGCTCAACAAGGGGCCTGAGCCCAGGGCACACAGACACTTCACCAGAGACAAGCTCTGAATCACTGCCTCATCTCCATACAAGTAAGTTGTGCAGATGGAACGACCTTTTAACTTTTCCGTTCTAAATGGAAATAGCAACAGCACTACATCCTGGTTAAATACGGACACTTTCAACTATGTTCTTGGTGAAAAGTTAAACAAAACATCCTCACTGCAACCATTCAGCTCTATGACAGGGAGATGTTGAAACCCCAACATTTTGGCATTGGAAGAAACCTAAAGGCCATGAAAATCATAAGTTAACCATTTAAAAATGAGTGGGCTGAGTGCCACAAGTGAGCTGGCACATCACCTAACGAAGCATATGATTTTAAATATGCTTATATGATACAGAACTGTGGGAGCTGTTTCAGTTTGGACACTCCTTCCTCTCCTGAAGGAATTCTCTGCCCGCTTAACCTGCAAGGCACCTCTGCATCCACACCACCTGCCTTGCCTGGGCTGGAGGCCCTTCTCCCAAGAGAGTGATGACTTGACTTATAAAAACACTCATAAAGTGTTCTTTTGGGGGAAAAAAGTGTGTGCATGGGTGTATATATACACACAAAGAAAAAGTCTCTAAAGCTATATGCCCAAATATTATCCATGGCTCTCTCTGATGCTAAATATGTTTTGTTTTGCTCTTTTGTGCTTTCCTGTACTTTTTTTCTGCAAATAATACATAATACCTTTGTAATCAGAAAAACAACAATAAAAAGCAAGCAACAGCGGTTACTTTAAAAAAACCCCAATCAAGGTCTTCCTGCCTTGATTGAAGTAGCAGAGCCTCACGCTAGTTCCCCATTGTCAGCAAGCAGCTGGAATGTTGGTGAAAGCATGAAACAAACTGGTTAGTTAAAAGTGGTGGAGGAGCTTCAAAGTAGGTGCTCCTTTGTGACAAAAAGTGTACTTTCCTCTATTCTTGCTCCCCTTGGGTGTAGTCATTCCATTAGAGGCAGCTCCCCAAATATCTACTTGTCTGGAAATCTGGCTTTCCGTCAAGTCTGGATCAGTAATGGACTCTAAAGTTAATTTGTTTCTCTCACCAACATGGCTTACAGTGAGATCAACCTTTGTGACCAAGGAGTAGAGACAGCAGAAAATGTTACCAGTCACTGAAAGATTCCCAGCCTGCAGAATAGACATACTGCTTGTATCCACTGCTATTCAGACCTAAACAAATGGAGGGATATGGTAGGTCTGGGGATTAAAAGATACAGTTGTGTAAAACATGTCAAGTCTCCCGAACTGACCCATAGATTCAATGCAATACGAATCATATTTCCAACAGGGTGTGTGTATACATGTATGTGTGCATATGCATAGGGATGCAGGCACTGAACAGCCCATTCTATAATTTACTGATAGATGGAAAGGACCAAGGGCAGCTGTAGTGTTCCCAAAGAGGAACAACAAGAGCCTGCTCTATGAGATATCAAAACTTATTATGAAACTCTACTGAGACAGTATGTAGAAACAGATCAAATGAACAGAAGAAATGGTTCCACAATAGTGTGAAGGTTGCCCAGTCAAGTCTGACTCTTTGTGACCCCATGGACTATACAGTCCATGGAATTCTTCAGGCCAGAATACTTTAGTGGGTAGCTGTTCCCTTCTCCAGGGGATCATCCCCTGAAAATATGAGCATTTGCTATAGGAGAGATGTTATTGTAGATCTCAGGGGAACAGATGGACCTCTTAATAAATAATGCAAGCACAATGTGGGAATAAATGGCCTCTGTTTGATACCATTCATAAAAAATTACTTCCACGTAGACTAAAAAATTGCAGCCATGAAATTAAAAGACGCTTACTCCTTGGAAGGAAGGTTATGGCCAACCTAGATAGCATATTTAAAAGCAGAGCCATTACTTTGCCAACAAAAGTCCGTCTAGTCAAGGCTATGGTTTTTCCAGTGGTCATGTATGGATGTGAGAGTTGGACGGTGAAGAAAGCTGAGCACCGAAGAATTGATACTTTTGAACTGTGGTGTTGGAGAAGACTCTTGAGAGTCCCTTGGACTGCAAGGAGATACAATCAATCCATCCTAAAAGAGGTCAATCCTGGGTGTTCATTGGAAGGACTGATATTGAAGCTGAAACTCCAATACTTTGGCCACCTCATGCGAAGAGTTGACTCATCGGAAAAGACCCTAATGCTGGGTAGGATTGGGGGCGGGAGGAGAAGGGGACGACAGAGGATGAGATGGTTGGATGGCATCACCGACTCGATGGACATGGGTTTGGGTAGACTCCGGGAGTTGGTGATGGACAGAGAGGCCTGGCGTGCTGCAATTCATGGGGTCGCAAAGAGTCGGACATGACTGAGTGACTGAACTGAACTGAACTGAGACTAAAAAATAAACATGGGATTCTACTTCTGGAATGTTGGCATAGGGCACTCTGGAGGCATGCTTCCCAGAGAAACAATCATAACTGGTAAGATTTTAAAAACCATTGCTTAGGGCTCCCCTGGTGGTTCAGTGGTAAAGAATCCACCTGTCAATGCAGGAGACATGGGTTCGATCCCTGATCAAGGATGATCCCATATGCCCTGGGGCAACTAAGCCTGTGGACCATCACTATTGAGCTTGTGCTCTGGAGTCCAGTCGTTGCAGCTACTGAGCCCATGTGCCGTAACCACTGAAGCCCACATGCCCTAACTACTAAAGCCCACATGCCCTAGAGCTTGTGCTCTGCAACAAAAGAAGCCATCACAGTGAAAAGCCCGCATACCACCACTAAAGAATAGCTCCTTCTTGCCACAACTAGAGAAAAGCCTGCACAGCAATGAAGACCCAGCATAGCCAAAAATAAATAAATAAAATAAAATAAACCACACTGTTTAAAGTGCCTAGAAATTGTCTCAAGGGTATTTGTTGTTGTTGTTCAGTTGCTAAGTCATGTCTGACTCTATGACCCCATGGACTGTAGCACACCAGACTTCCCTGTCCTTCACTATCTCCCAGAGTTTGCTCAAATTCATGTCCATTGAGTCAGTGATGCTATCCAACCATCTCATCCTTTGTCATCCCCTTCTCCTCTTGCCCTCAATCTTTCCCAGCATCAGAGTCTTTTTCAATGAGTTGGCTCTTCACATCATGTGGCCAAAGTATTGGAACTTCAGCATCAGTCCTTCCAATGAATATTCATGGTTGATTTTCTTTAAGACTGACTGGTTTAATCTCCATGCAGTACAGGGACTCTCAAGAGTCTTCTCCAGCATCACAATTTGAAAACATCAGTTCTTTGGTGCTCAGCCTTCTTTATGGTCCAACTCTCACATCTGTACATGACTACTGGAAAAACCATAGCTTTGACTATATGGACCTTTCTTAAGGGCATACAACACAAGAAGAAAATTTTTAAAAAAGGAAAATCTATTAACGACTAAGAGGAAGTAACTTTATTTTGAAAACAGTATACAGAAGTTTAAGCCTAAGGGTCCTCTTATAAAAGGAGATTTTGGTGCTAAGCAATTAAGAGGAGGCTGTTAGCTCAATGAGGGCAACAAACTAGACTGTAGGCTGGTCAACTGAACAGGAAACAAACAAACAAAACAAAAATGAACAAAGCTTCAAAGACATATGGCATACCATTAAGCATCCTGACATTTGTATAATGGGAGTACTAAAAGGAGCGGAGAGAGAAGAAACAACAAAAAAAATATTTAGAGGACTAACCGTGAACTTCCAGATGTTCAAGCTGGTTTTAAAAAAAGGCAGAGGAACCAGAGATCAAATTGCCAACATCCGCTGGATCATTGTAAAAGCAAGAGAGTTCCAGAAAAACACCTATTTCTGCTTTATTGACTATGCCAAAGCCTTTGACTCTGTGGATCACAATAAACTGTGGAAAATTCTGAAAGAGATGGGAATACCAGACCACTTGACCTGCCTCTTGAGAAACCTGTATGCAGGTCAGGAAGCAACAGTTAGAACTGGACATGGAACAACAGACTGGTTCCAAATACGAAAAGGAGTACGTCAAGGCTGTATATTGTCACCCTGCTTGTTTAACTTATATGCAGAGTACATCATGAGAAATGCTGGGCTGGAAGAAATACAAGCTGGAATCAAGATTGCCGGGAGAAGTATCAATAACCTCAGATATGCAGATGACACCACCTTTATGGCAGAAAGTGAAGAAGAACTAAAGAGCCTCTTGATGAAAGTCAAAGAGGAGAGTGAAAAAGCTGGCTTAAAGCTCAACATTCATAAAACTAAGATCATGGCATCTGGTCCCATCACTTCATGGGAAACAGATGGGGAAACAGTGGAAACAGTGTCAGACTTTATTTTTTTGGGCTCCAAAATCACTGCAGATGGTGATTGCAGCCATTAAATTAAAAGACACTTACTCTTTGGAAGGAAAGTTATGGTCAACCTAGATAGCATATTAAAAAGCAGAGACATTAGTTTGCCAACAAAGCTCTGTCTAGTCAAGGCTATAGTTTTTCCAGTATGGATGTGAGAGTTAGACTGTGAAGAAAGCTGACTGCCAAAGAATTGATGCTTTTGAACTATGGTGTTGGAGAAGACTCTTGAGAGTCCCTTGGACTGCAAGGAGATCCAACCAGTCCATCCTAAAGGAGATCAGTCCTGGGTGTTTTTTGGAAGGACTGATGTTGAAGCTGAAACTCCAATACTTTGGCCACCTCATGCGAATAGTTGACTCATTGGAAAAGATCCTGATGCTGGGAAGGATTGGGGGCAGGAGGAGAAGGAGACGACAGAGGATGAGATGGCTGGATGGCATCACCGACTTGATAGACATGAGTTTGGGTAAACTCTGGGTGTTGGTGATGGACAGGGAGGCCCGGCGTGCTGCGATTCATGGGATTGCAAAGAGTTGGACACGACTGAGTGACTAAACTGAACTGAATAGTTGAAAACTTCCCAAATTGGAGGAAAAACATTAATCTACGCATCCAAGAAACTCAATGAATTCCAAGTAGGATACGCACAAAAAGATCCACACTCAGGATCTTACTAGGAGATAGAAATATTTTATAATAATAAAAGGATCCATTCATCTGGAAAATTTATAATAACAATTATAAACATATATACAACCAGAACCCCAAAATACAAGAAGCAAAAACATGATAGAATTTAAGGGAAAAATAGACAATTTAATAGTAATAATTAGAGGGTTCTATACCCACTTTTGATAATAGAGAAAACAAGTAGGCAGAAGATAAACAAGGAAATACAAATCATGGACAACACTATAAACCAACTAGATCTAACAGATCTTTATAGAACTGTCCATCCAACCATAGTAGAATACACATTTTTCTCAAGTGTAATGAAACATTCTCTAGGCTAGACTACATTCTATACAATTAAACAAGGATTAATACATTTAAAAGGACTGAAATAACATAAAATATGTTCTCCTACCACAATGGAATGAAATTAGAAGTCAATATCAGAAATGAAATTTGGGAAATTCACAGATACGTGGAAATTAAATAGCATTCTCCTACATAACCAATGAATCACAGAAGAAATAACAAGGCAAATTAGAAAGTGCTTTGAGATGGATGAAAATGAAGTTGCAACATAACAAAACTTAGGGTATGCAGCTAAAGAAGTCTTAAAGGGGAATGAATTTATAGCTGTAAATGCCTCATCAAAAGAAAAATTAATCTCAAATCAATAACCTATCATTCTACCTTAACATACTAGAAAAGTGGAGTAAACTAAATTTAAAGCAAGTAGGGGATAGAAATAGTAAAGATTAGAGTGGAAATTAGTGTAGTAAAGAATAGAAAAATAAAATCAACAGAACCACACTTGTCTCCTAAAAAAACACCCCAAAACCGACAAAATTTTAGCTAGACTGATAAGAAGAAAATACAGAAGACTCAAATTACTAAAAACAGGAAAGAAAAAGGGGACCACTACTACTGGCTTTACACAATAAAAAGGATAATAAGGTAATAATATGAACTATTATATATCAACAAACGAGATAACTTTGGTAAATTGGATTTATTTGTAGAAACACACCAACTACTGAAATTGACTCAAGAAGAAACAGAAAATCTATACAAGTCATTTGATTAACTATTTAAAAATTTACCACAAAAAAAGTACAGGGCCAGACGGATTTATGGGTGAAGTCTTCTAAACACTTAAAAAGAATTAATACCAATTCTTCATTAAGTCATCCAAAAAATAGAAGAGCTGGGAATACTACCCAACTCATTCTATGAGGCCAGTATCACACTGATACTAAAACTAGACAAGGTGTTACAGGAAAATAAAACTACTGGCCAACATCTCTTAACCCTCTTCTAGGTACAAAAAAACCACCCTTAACAAATTCAAACCAAATCCAGCAATACATAAAAAGGATTATATACCATGACCAAATGCGATTTATGCAAGTAATGTAAGGTTGGCTTAGCATACAAAATCAATTCATGTAATACACAATATAAACAGAAAAAAGAACAAAACCACATGATCATCTCAAGTGTTGTAGAAAAAATTGTTTGATAAAGTGTAAAATTCCTTTTTGATAAAAAAAACAAAACAAAACAAAACAACAAAAAAAACCCCACAAAAAAACAACTCAACAAAGAGGGAGTAGAAGAGAATTTCGCAACTGTGGGACTTCCCTGGTGGCTGAGATTACAGTCTGCCTCAAGACAAGGATGTCTGCTTTTGCTATTTCTATTCAACACTGCACTGGGGGTTCTAGCTATAGCATATGGGCAAGGAAATGAAATATAAGGCACCCAGATTAGAAAGGAAGAAGTAAAATTCTATTTACACTCACATTATCTTATATATAGATAATTCTAAGTCATACCCAAAAAGCCCTATTAAAACTAATAAATGAGTTTGGCAAGTTTTCAGGGTACAAGATCAATACACAAAAATTATCTTACTATATAGATAATTCTATATCATACCCAAAACAATTAGCACTCTATTAAAATAATAAAATAAGTTTTGAAAACAATTTCTATTACAATTAGCACTCTGAAAATGAAAATATGAAAACAATTCTATTACAACAGATTGAAAAAGAATAAAATACTTAGGAATAAACTGAACCAAAGAAGTGCAAAAGTTATATTTCAAAACTGCAAAAGTTGTTTCAAGAAACTAAAGAAGACCAAAATAAATGGAAAGACATCCCATGGTCATGGATCAGAAGACTTAATATCGTTAAACTGTCAACACTTCCCAAAATGATTGACTCATTCAATCCAACACCTACCAGAATCTCAGCTGATTTCTTCATAGACATTAACAAGCTGATCCAAAAATTCATGTGGAAATGTAAAGGACCCAGAATAGCCAAAATGATCTTACAAAAGAATAATCAAGTCAGAGGATTCACATTTCCTGATTTCAACACTTACAAAACTGCAGTAATCAAGATAATGTGGCACTAGTCAAAGGATAGATGTACCGATCAATGCAATGGAATTGAGAGTCTAGAAATATGCCCTTACAATTATGGTTAATTGATTTTCAACAAGAATGCCAAGACAATTTAAAGGGAAAGAATAGTCTTTAAAACAAATGGTAAAGGGATAGCTGGATAGTCACATGTAAAAATGTGACACTTGTATCGAAATGTATGCAAAAATCAACTCAAGATGGACTTAAGATCTTAATATAAGATCTAAATGTAAATGCTAAAATGCAAGATATAAATGTAAATGTTCTAACTGTAAGATTCAGGAAAGAAACTATAGTAAATATTCTCTTAAATATGACATCAAAAGTACAACTGACAAAATGATAAACAGGTAAACTGAACTTCATCAAAATTCATAACTTTGGTTCTTCAAGGGATAACAAAGTGAAAAAGAACCCATAGAATAAAAGAAATACATATAAAGCATATATATGATCAGAGACATGTATCAGGAATACACAAAGAACACTTGCAACTCAATAAGACAAATTGTCCAATTAAAAATGGGTTAAGGATATAAACAGACAGTTTTCCAAGGAAGATATACAGATGACCAATAATCACATGAAAAGATGCTCAAAATTATTATCCACCAAGGAAATGCAAATCAAAACACATGAGAAACCACTTCATATCTGCTTGGAAGACGGTAATTAAAGAGACAGATAATAACAACTGTTGGCAAAGATATGGAGAAATTGGAACCCTCGTGCACTGCTGATGGAATGTAACATGGTGCAGTCACTTTGGAAAATCTTTGACAGTCCTCAAAAGTTTGAACACAGAGTTCAGATATGACCTAGCATCTCTACTGCTATGTAAATACATGAGAAATGATAACATATTTATGTTCACACAAAAACTTTATAGCAGCATATTTATAACAGCCCCAAAGGGGAAATGACCTAAAGGTTCATCAACTGATAAATGAATAAGAGCTGTTCTATCCATGCAATGGAATTTTATTTGGCAATGAAAAGGAATTAGGTATTCATATATGCCACAACATGGGTGAATCTTGAAACCATGATACTAAGTCAAAGAAGCCAATCATGAAAGACCACATATTCTTTCAAATGTCTAGAACAGGCAAATATGCAGAGGCAGAAAGTCGATTATTGTGTTTGCTAGGGCTAGGGGGTTATGGTTGGTGTGGGAGAAATGAGGAGTGACTGCTAATGGATTCAGGGTTTCTTTCTGGAAGTGAGGAAGATGTTTTAAAATTGTTTATAGTGATGGTTGCACAAATCTTGGGATATTTTAAAAACTATTGAACAGCATACTTCAAATAAGTAAATTGAATGGTATGTGTACTATATCTCAGTAAAACCATTATATTTAAAAATTAAATGTAAGAAGCAACACTATAAAGATAAGAGAATAATGTAGGGGGCAGGGAAGGATTTATTTTAAAAAGCAGAAAATCCATTAAGCATGATGGAAAATTTTTTCTTTAAATTGAGATATAACTGACACACAACACTGTGCATGTTTAAATGACACATGTTGATTTGATACATTTATACATTGTAATATGAAGGAACAGCTTGATAAATTAAATTACATTAACATGAAGAACTTTCATCCTTAAAAATAAACCAAGACAGAGTGAAAAGTCAAGCCACCATTGGAAGAATATGTTTGTAATAAATATAATCAGCAAAGAATAAGCATTCAGAGTACAGAAAGAACTACCACAAATCAATTTTTTAAAAAGATAAACAACTGAGTGGAAAAATGAACAGAAAACTTGGGCAGGTCCTTGAGAGAAGATGAAATCAAAATAGACAATAAACAAATAAAATGATGCTTAGTCTTACTGGCGATGAGAAAAGTCTCTGTTAAAACCACAGCGAAACAGCATTTCGTACCCCCACCCCGCTGCCAGAGAGTATCAATTAAACACGTTTAACTGTCACAAGTGCTAGGAGTGTGATGGGCAGGAACTCTCATATGTTGCTCTCATAAAACAGCCAACAACTTGGAAGACAATATGACAATCTCTAGTAAGGCTAAAGAAGCACAGCGCTCTGCATATGCATAGCAAAAGACATAAGACTTCCCTGGTGGCTCAGTTGGTAAAGAGTATACCTGCAATGCAGGACATCCGGGTTCGATCTCTGGGTCGGGAAGATCCCCTGGAGAAGGAAATGGCAACCCATCCCAGTATTCTTGCCTGGAGAATTCCATGGACAGAGGAGCCTGGCCGGCTACGTCCATGGGGTGGCAAGAGTCGGACACATCTTAGCTACTAAATCACCATAGCGAAAGGCATATTCACAAATGATTCCAGCAACAGACCTGAATGGGAAATGATACTGGCTGTCAGCAGTACGATAGATAAATGATGGTATATTTATATAAGGGGTTTTCAGTAACACAAACAAACAAGCTACAGCTATACTCAATATGGATGTCTTATAGATATGATGTCATGTGAGAGTAGCAAATCAAAACAGGACATTACAGCACAGTTCCACTTATATTAAGTTCAAAACTGGGAAAAAGCAAACCATGCCTCAATATATAGTTAGGTGAGACAACTATAAAGAAAAGCCAGAACATGATGATCACAGAAGGCAGGGAGAGTTTATGTGAATTTGGAGGGGGGCAGGAGAGAGCGGGATATCTCTAAAGCACAGCCCTAATTCCTAAAACATGTGTTGTGCTTAGTCGCTCAGTTGTGTCCGACTCTTTGTGACCCCATGGACTGTAGCTCACCAGGCTCCTCTGTCCGTGGGGATTCTCCAGACAAGAATACTGGAGTGGGTTGCCATGCCCTCCTCCAGGGGATCTTCCCAACCCAGGGATCGAACCCAGGTCTCCTACATTGCAGGCAGATTCTTTACCACTGTGCCACCTGGGAAGCGCTCCTAAAACATGGCTCTTCTCAATGATTTTTTGTTGTTGTTACATATATACCTTTGAATCCTCTTCTGTCTCTATGTTATATTTCATCATAAATAAATGAAGAAAAATCTATTTTCAACAAGCTGCTTCCCTTTCAGTCCTCTGAAAGTGCCGGTGGGTCAGCACCGAACGTGGCACACCTATATGCAGGGGATTGCCAAGGCTCGGGGAGCCTGACTTTGGAACACCGGGCACGGCCTCAGAACACTCCTCTGGCCTGAGCACATCTTGCTGTAGGTCACACTACCGTGTAACAGACCAAGTTCTATTCATCAAGGTTTTCTCCATCCCTTCTCAGCTCTGCAATCGTCCACTCTTTGCTGTTTTTCTGACAGAGGTGAAAACCACTTGCTTCCACCCAGTCCTTCCCGTGTTTTCCCTCCCTCTCCTGAGCACGTGTTTATGGCATGCTTACTCCATGCCAGCCTAGGATACGGCACGGAGAAAGGTGGGTCTGGTCTCTACAGTTCAGTGGAGGGATGATGTTACTTACTATCTCCTAATTAATTGATCATTATTGTTCCAAGGGCTAAGAGGAACATTTAGGCTTTATACACTCAGGCTTGTTAAATCAAGCCCATATCCTGGCCCAGGACAGAAACTTTGGAAAACATTGTGAAGTCTTTTAGTCCTGTCCATAAAATATCAATTTTGTGGCTATTTTTAAACACTTGGAAGTTTCTGGGATGTAAAATTTGGTCACTAGGAAGCAATTTGTGTATGGTGGATGTAATTGCTTTTGTTACGCTAAAAGTTTCAAACTGCTCTGTCTGGAAACTTAAATGAACAACTTCATTCTGTGGCTTTGTCATTTGTTTGTGTATTCGGGCTACCTGGTGGGCAAAAGTTAAATGTAGATACAAAAACCAGGAGGCACTAAGACAATGTACAAGGAGATTGTTTTCTTCTGATGCTGTGGGAAGACGAATTTTAGCCTTAAATCCATTACCCTTTATGTCCTGTTTTCAGGATTTACAACCACCATATGGATTTCCCCCAGCAGAAGAGAGGGGCCAAGACACAAAGAGGAACATGGCTTAATTTTCTCCATTGCACACCCATCTGGGAACCTGTTCTCACGGAAGGGTAGGTGTCCATTTGTGCCAACAGATGTGGTCTCACATCTGACTTCAACTAACGTGGGAGTGGGAGAGCCCCAGCAAACAGCTTAGCCAGAGCTGCACTCACTCACCATTCTCCTTCCCCATCAGCTGTGATGGGGAGCCGGTGCTGAGGCGGGTCCCTGTGACTACGCTGTGCTGACCCACGCCAGCTCTGTGGTGCGGGTGAGAAGCACACGTCTCCCGGGGTTACTGAGACTCTGTTACTGCCACAGAGCCCAGCATGCTTTGGAAGCCTTGGCCTCCTCTTCACAAGGGGCAATAATTCCCACCCAACCACCTGACTGTTCTCATCATCCGCCCCCTGCAACCTTCCTCTTTAAACTGGAGGGAAGAACATGGAGAAATTACTCACTTATTTTCTGACTTAGTCCCTTATTTATAATCTAGACTGATGGAAAAGCTGGAGAAAAGGATCCTCCAACAAAGGAAAGCTTGCTGGCTCACACAAAGTTGCCTCCCTATGCACACCAGGAGAGTCATACAGAAGGGGTTTCAGGTTCCTGCCCCACCCCGGGTGACATGTCCAGGGAAGGGTGGACAGTTCAGTATTTCAGTCGTGTCTAAATGCCAGTAAAACTGCTCAAGTCATTAAAATTGCCTGTGCCATCCAGTTCACTGAGAAACACTTAATTTTCCAGCTGCTTGTTTTAGATATGTGTGGGCACACTCAAGTCAGACTTCCTGGGGAGAGGGGTGGAGAGGGAGAGCCGAAAGGGGGAGGTGAGAGGATGGGGCCCGGGAAAGGAGAGAGAAGGGGAGACTGTGCCTGCCTGGTGAATACGCAGTCAGCTATGCCCCCTCTTAACCGGCCTCCGACTGCCGCTGGCCTGGGCCTGGGTGCCCACGGGGCCTTTACGACACGCTACTCCACTCCTTGGCGCATTCGGAAATCGACCTTTCCCTTGCCACGACCACCTCCTCACCATCAGAGCAAGCCTAACCCACCGGACTTTGCCCTCCCCTAAGCATCACGGTTCTGAGTCACAATCTCCCTGTGGCCCGCCTCCTGTACCTGCTCCTGGAGGTCACCTCTGGAGTCCAGATCCAGGCGGGGTCCTGGCTGGGGTTCTCTGGACACAGACTGGACAAGGAAGGAGAGCTGTCCTCTCATGGACCATGGACCAGCTGTGCTGGGCACAGTCCTCTACTGCTACATTCTCCTGGCTTCGTAGATTCCTGGCCACGCCCTCTAGCTCTGTGAGACCCCTGGTGAGACACCCCCAACCACACAGTCCGTGGTGGTGGGTGGTAGGGACTGGGGAGCCCATCAGAAGGATGCTTCTGTCTGGGGTCAGGCAAAGAGACCTGTCAAAAACAAACTTGGGTCCCAATCAGTGACAAGCCAGTGCTCACTTCCCTGGAAGGAGGTTTTCTCCAATTAACTTAAGTCATGGACCTGCCTGTCTGACTGACTGGCCGCTGGGCAGCTCTGGGAGAAAAGCAGGCATCCCGTCACTTGGTGAGGACACCTCAAACATTTGCTCTGTTAATCGGCCGTTGTCTTATTAAGAGGTGGGTCTCCTGCTGCCACCTTCACTACCGCTTTCCAGGAGAAACTTGGGCTCCCAGTTCTTCTCCCAAAGCCCTCCATCAACCAAGGTGGCTGACTAAATACTTTGATCCCTGTTTCTCTGAACATGGCAGCTTGCTGGCTGAGGTGTGTGGCTCCAGACAAAAGTATCCTTGGAACAGAACCACGTTAGGATCTAATCAGCAGCCTTTGTGTCCTACCACCATCTCCCACCACTTGTGCACCTTCCCTGTGTTCTGAAAAATTTGATGCCTCTCTTCCCTTTTGATTTTCCTCCTCTCAAGTTTGCAATCTTATATCATCTGAGTGGTTAAGGATAATTTCAAACAGTTACTGTGTTAACTATTAAGCTTGTGGGAGTGAAGAACTTGACTGAGAAAACAGTCACTGGCAGAAAGCACCTCTTAGACTGGCGGGTGCGGGACGGTGGGGACTTCTGGGGTAAGTGCCATCCCCCTTACCTTTCTGTGGCTCTTGTGGGTGCTAGGTGTAGGGGGGTGAGGGCTGGGCTGGAATCAGGGGAGGCGGGTACAGTGACCCGAAGCATCAACACTCCATCTGCAGCTCAGGGTCAGGGACCTAGCCCCAGGGCGAGGGAAGCACATGCGTCCCTGAACGTTTAAACAGTGCCTCCTTCCTGCTTGCCAGGTGGAGTAGCAATGGGCTGTGCCCCTGACACAGGGCCAGCATGACCACAGGGCTGTTCAGAGCGTGGTCCAGATGGGACACTTGGCTCCTGTTGACTGAACAACCTCATGCTGACCTAGCCAGTGATCGCCTGTACTTACAGTTAGACGAGGCCTGGCTAAGGTCTGAGGAAGGCAGTTAGAACAATGCTGGGGTGAGTAAAAAAGTGTTAGTTACTTAGTTATGTCTGACTCTTTGTGATCCCATGGACTGTAGCCTGCCAGACTCCTCTGTCCATGGGATTCTCCAGGCAAGAATACTGGAGTGGGTTGCCATTCCCTTTTCTGGCGGGGGCAGCGGGGGGGATGTGTCTTCCCAATCCAGGGACTGAACCTGGGTTTTCCTGCTTTGCAGATGGATTCTTTACCATCTGAGCCACCAGGGAAGCTTGGGTGAGTAGCCAGTGCTTAATTTTATGCCTCAACTTGGCTGGGCCACAGCACCCTGATAGGTGATCAGACATTGTTCTGGGTGTTTCTGTAGAGGTATTCTGGATGTGACTAAAATTTAAACCAGTGGAGTTTGAATAAAGCAGATGACCATCCACAGTGTGGGTGGGCCTCATTTAACCAGTTGAAGGCCTGACTAGAACAAAAAGACCAACTCTCCCTCAGGTAAGAGAATTCTCTAGCAGATGGCCTTCAGATTCTAAACAGAACACTGACTTTTTCTGGGTCTCCAGCCTGCTGACCCGTCCTGCAGATTTGGGACATCTTGGCCTCCATAATCACATGAGCCAATTCCTTATACTAAATCTCTTCCTCTCTCTAATCACATCCTATTGATTCTGTGTCTCTGGGGAGCCCTGACTAATGCAGTAGGGGCAGGAGGCAGGCCTGATTCTGTCATCCCCCAACTGTTGGAAAGTCTCTTCAGGTAGGAATGTCTGAAGTCTAGAGGGCAGGTTTTTAATAGAACATGAGCCCCTCTCCGCCCAGCCTTCCTGCATGGCTATAGACTCCCCCACATCCACAGCAGATGGGGTGAGCCCACCACTCACAGCTCCTGCCCCTGCATTCCCATTCTTGGGAAAAGGCATGCATTGTGTCCAGGCTTTGAGCCTCCACGTCGCCTCCACCTCCTTCTCCCAGTGTGTTCAACCAGTCCCTGATCCTGCCAAACTGATTTTTCCTGAAGAGTTCCCCAGTCTGTTCACTCCCTTAATTCAGGCTCCCACGTCTCTCCATTGCATGCATCAAATGCCTCCTCACTGAGCTCGGCCCGAAGCTACTCCCCATGGCAATGCTGGGTGATGCTTCTAAACATCAGCTCAACTATTAAAACTCCAATCCTTTCTGCAAAAGATAACCCATTCCCATAACCCAAAGTTCAAGGTTTAGCCCTGGCTTGGCCAGAGCCCCTCCCCAGACTCATCTCTTGTGGCATTGTTCTCCCACCTTGAAATTCGTATTTGGGAAAACAGCAGGTGGCTTGTGGCTCCCCATACTGGCTTCACATCCTAACCCTTGGCCTAAAAGGCCTTTTTCTTCCCTCTTTGACTCACCCCTTTCTACCCATCATTTAGTACTCAGCCCAGATGGCACCTCCCCCGGGAGGTCTTCCAGTTCCTTCCATAACAGACTACAGGTGCTCCACCATGGTGCTCCTTACCCAGCTTTACATACATCTCCACTGTGAGCTCTCCATGGGCAGGGCCACCTCACAGTCCTTTTGAGTCCCCAGCCCTTGAACTGGGCCTGATGCATAGTACTTGAGAAATAAATGAAACATTGAGTTTTTGAGACTTGGAAAGTCATGAATGGCCAGATATAAGAATCACAGGTTATTTTAAGTAATCCTGAAACCCAAGGGTGAGACTTGGTCCATGTAATGTTGAGGACAGGCCCACTGCTTTACCTGCTCTGGGAACGTGAGCAAACAGGTGGAATTAAGTCAGGGCACACTCTGTAGCTGCTTGGAAATCCTGCATGATGCAGCCTTTTTCCTGATCACACCTGCTCAGACCCCTTTCTCCAGGAACACCATCTCAGGCCATCCCAGAGGCCCCTAGCCCCCCCAGGAATCCACCTGGGGCTGCGGTGAGAGGCCGAGTCTGCTAGCAGCAGGCCTGGTCGGTGGCTTGGCCCCAAGTCTGCAGTGTCCACTGGCGTCTCTGAGGAGAACACACGTGGTTCCCAGCTCATCCTGACCCAGGGTCAGACTGGGCAGGGCTTACTGCACCATCTCTGTCCTTTTATAAAAATCAGCACACACATAAAAAGCCTAAGAGGAGAAAAGACCACAAAGGAAGAAATGTTTTTTAAAAAACACCATTTCTTTGCTGAGACAAGAGTGGCTAACAGCAAGGTTACTGTCAGCTCCATGTGTGAAAATGCCTCCCTCAGAACAGAACATGGACACAGGCACCATCTGCCACTATGGTGAGCAACAATCACAGAGTGCTTTTAGAGTCCGAAGAGTTTCAAAGTTTGTTTCCTTTCGTTAATTATGAAAATCACTATAGGTATGAGACGGATGTGGCAGAGCAGTAGGTGCTAAGACAACATGTAACATTCACAATCAAGAAGTCAGAGAGACGTGAGTTTGAAGGGCAGCTTTCCCCCTCACCAGCTGAGTGGTCTTGGACAAGTCACTAAAACTCTCTGAGCCTCAGTTTCCTCATCTGCCAAGTCGGGACAATAACAGCCTTTATCTGGGAGGGCTGTGTGGGATTGGTGAGAAAGAGTGAGGAAGTACCCAGGTTTGGGTGCAGCACTCAGCATGCGCTGCTTGTGTTACCTGCCCTCCATTCTCATTCAAACCTCTGATTTCTTTAAAAGGATGAGATGCATGAACTCGTAATAATTTGCTGCAATTTTTGGAGATTGTAAATGCAGCCAACTGAGTCTCTGTGGAGCTGCAACCAAAGGAAGCCAGGCAGAGCCTTCAGCTCCAGTTACTTCTTTCCCCAGTCTTGCAGACAGGCACGTTCAAGGGTGCATCTTGCTTCCTGCCAACTGTTTCTTTAAATGAGTCCATGGGCTCCTGCCGGCATTTCTCACAGGAAAGAAACCACATTTCCCAGCAGTGGGCTCTGCCTTCCTTCTTAACAGATCCCTGTTCTCATTAGGTCTTCCTGATACCTACAAGTGTCTGCTCTGAGAGCCATAAAACTCTTTAAAATGGAGAGTTTGTTGCTTTAGAAACGTGAGCAGACAGACACAGAAAACAAACTTAACAGCTACCAAAGTAGGAGTGAGGGGTGGGGAGGGATATATTGGGAATATGGGATTAAAAGATGCACACTCCCATATATAAATAAACCACAAGGATTTACTATATACCATAAGGAACTATAGTGAGCATCTTGTAATAACCTATAATGGGAAAGAATTTTAAAAAGGGATAACATAAACACATACAAAAATATATATATATACACACATAAACATCTGAATCTTGTTGATACATACCTGACACTAATACAATATTGCAAATCAACTATACTTCAGTAAAAACCAACCAAACAGAAAACACCATGAGCAGAGTGTTTACCGAGAGAAGCCTGGCATGTAAACAAGACCTTCATGGTACTACTGTCTGGCAGGGGGTGGCACGGGGTGGGGGTGAGCAGGAACACAGGCGAAGGGGAGAAGGGGGGGCGGGGAGGGGGAGAGAGGATGAGGTGTGGGCAGAGGATCAGAGAGCGCAGCTGGGCACGCTGAGCAGGGCAGGCGGGGCTCACAGAGGCGTCTTCTGGACTACCAGGGACAGGCCTGTGGCCACACCCCAGCTGACCAAAGGGGGCGGGAGTGGGCTGAGGGACAGGCAGTGGGACACAGTCCCCTAAGGAAGAGCAGTAAACAGACACGCCTGCCAGGTCACTGGATGGGCCCTTTCTTCCCGCTCCAGAGAGACGTGCACCACTCACAGCCCCTGCTTATAACAAGTGAATGGAGTTCACTGTATCGGGTGATTTTAATTACCTGCAAGAAAAGTGATTTTACTGCTTTCATTTTGGGGAGCTTCGTGAAAGTATTAACAGTTTCACTCCGATTACCTTCATTAATGAGGGCTCGGAACCCATCAAAGCAGAAGCAAGCACAATGAGAAGCAGGGCAGAGGGCAGGCTTGTGGGGACCAGGTGCCCAAGTCTGGGAGTCCCTGGGGAGCTCTGCCCTCAGTAGCTTCAAGAACACCTCATGTTCTGGACACTGCTCCTCCGTGGCACCTGGCACAGGGCTGGGCACAAATCTATCCACAATAGGAACATGGGCGGTTCCTGAGGCCCAGGACGCTGTAGAGGACTGGGCCCTGGCTTTCTGTAGCTATGTCCCTTGGCTGTCCTGGGCAGGGACTCAACTCCACAGGCTGACAGCTAGATCTCCTTATTCATGCCTTTGAGGAGCCCACTCTGCTGGGGGAGGTTATCAGATATCTACCTCTCCCTGGGCTACCCCGTGACCACTCCACCCCCCAACTCCCTTGACTTATTTCAGTTAATTTGGCACAGTGGTAAGTGCACCTCCCTCTCTTTGGAGAAAAAAGATGGTTCAGACTAGTACCTTGTTTCCCTGTCCAGAAAAGCAAGCAGAGAGTCTGGGCACCCATGTCAGCCACAGGGGCTTCAGGTGAGTCCAGGGGTGGGGTGGGGTCGAGAACCAAGAACAGGTTCTCTGGACTCATGAACCCACCGTCCTCCCAGCCACTGGCCCCTTTAACTCCTTATGTCATCAGGGAACAGAACTTGAGAGGGACTCCGTGTGCCCAGAGGAGCCAGAGAGCCCTTGCCCTCAGTCTGTTAGTAAGCAACAAACACTTTCAGGCAGGGACAGAGTCAACATATTTGAGTTGTGGCTGTCTGACAGCTGCTGAGTTTGTCACACAGATAATTAGATAAACTGCTTGAGCACAGAGATTCAATATGCGGTGTCATTTAGCGGCTGCTACACGGGGGTCTTGATCTTAATTGAAGGCGCAGTAGGGGAGAACCTTAAAGAAGTCCCAAATCAACCTCTTCTCGCTCCAGTAATTAAAGATCTGACTTCTGATCATCACCCAAAGCTCCCCAAGTGTTGGCCGTGGGCTCCATTAAGTGGTGCTAAGCACCCTGAACCAAGGGCCTCCCTTCTCTTCATGCAGGGTGTTTCTTGAGCAGCCTCCTACACGGAAGCTTGGGGGCAGGATGCTCCATGTCACCCCCCGCCCCACCTTTTTCTGCCTCCCTCCTCCCTCATGTCCCCTCAACTCCTTATGTCATCAGAGAACACAATCTGAGGAGGATTCCTTATGAATCCATGCCTCTTCAGCTGGGACCCTGTGATTTGTGTTGAATGGAGGGCTTCCAGCTAGGCCTTCCCATCCTCTCAGGGTCCCCCCTCAGGAACTGTGTGAGCCCCATTTAACACATAATCATCAATCTGTACATTCATCTATGAAATGAATGGAACATCTCCAATAAGCAAAGGATGGAAAGACATTCACATTTCCCCACTCATAAGGACACCCAGGATAGCAGGATATGTATGCTAACTTTTGAGAGTCCCTTGGACTGCCAGAAGATCAAACCAGTCAATTCTAAAGGAAATCAATTCTGAATATTCATTGGAAGGACTGATGCTGAAGTTTCAATACTTTGGCTACCTGATGTGAAGAACTGACTCATTGGAAAAGACCCTGATGCCTGGAAAGATTGAAGGCAGGAGGAGAAGGATGAGATGGTTGGATGGCATCACTGATTCAATGGATATGAATCTGAGCAAATTCTGGGAGATAGTGAAGGGCAGAGAAGCCTGGAGTGCTGCAGTCCACGGTGTCGCAAAGAGTCAGATGTGACTTAGTGACTGAACAACAGGAACAACGTGCCAGCTAACAAGAAGTTAGAACCACAGGAGGACACTGCTCTTGCTAGAAGCTCTGATGGGAGCTTGGGACTTATGCAGGAAATCCCCTGGGCCCTGTAGGTTTATCTCAGTTAAAGGGTGAAGCTAAAAATACTTGATGATGAGCTCCTAGACAGGCCTTCTTTTCCAGCCCATGGCACACCTCTCCCAGCTTCCTGGGGTGGTGATGAAGAGGGAGGTCCTCTCAAGGTCATCCCTGGGTGGGGGTGGCGAAAACTAGAAAGAAAACATGGCATGGTGGCTAAGATTTGGGTTTTCAGTGCTGACAAGGCCCCACTTGGAGGATGTGTCTCTTTACCTCTCGGATGTCTCTCACTTTCTGTGTTCTGCTCCAGCAGCCCCGGCTCCCTTTTGATCCCCAAACGTTCCAGGAGAGCGCTCACATCAGGGTCTGTGTACCGGCTAGTCCTTCTGCTGGGATGCTCTTTCCCTGGATATTCAAATACCTTGCTCCCTAACCTTCCAGCCTCCTCCAGGACTTTGCTCAAAACTCACTTCTCATGTTAGATTCTGTAACTTCTTTCCCTATCTTCTTCTCCGTGGTACGTGTCACCACCTAAGACACTTGCTCTTGCTTACTGTCCCCCTTACAAAACTGTATGCACCGTGAGGGCAGGAATCCTGTCTGCCTGTGCATTGCTGTATTCTCAGTGCCCAGAGAAGACGTGACTCAAGAAGTGAATGTTCTCTGAATGAATGGAAGGAAGAGTTCAAAGCAGCAGAGCAATGTGACCAGAGTTACCTCTTGGAGGGGTCACTCTTAAAGCCTTGTGGAAGATGAGTTTGAAGAAGTATCTGACCAGGAGCCAGGACAGGGGGCCTGGGAAAAGTCAGAAGGGCTGGGCTGGCAGGACCAGGAAGAATGAGGACAGCACTGTAGGAGGAAGGTAGCAAGACAAGGCCTGAAAAGCACTACCTGGCTTTGGACTTTACAAGGGCAGAGTGATCTTGGTGGGGACAGGAGTCAGGGGCAGACCCTGGTGGGCAGAGTGTGGGGGGAGCTGGGGAAGTAGAGGCAGCTAGTGCAGGCAAGGCTTTGGGTGACTGGGAGAGAGGGAAAGGAAGAGGAGAAATGGTACCTGAGGGATGCCGGGATAAAGCTGGCTCTGCTTGGCTTTAGCATGAGAATGTGTGAGCCTGTCAGTGGACACAGAGGAGGAGTGGTTGGAATAAGGAGCGGGTGCTGGGAAAGAACAGGGAACACTGTAGGGGCCTCAGAGACTGCAACTTGTTTCCATAAGAGAAATCAATGCAGTGTGAGACTTTCTCAGCTCAATAAGTGATTAGCAATTTTTAATTACTGGAATGTAATTAATTCATCCAAAGTGTGGCAGTTCTGTGAAGCACACCACAAATGCTGAACTGATAGCAGTCTTGCACACTTGCAGGGTGCTCATACTAGGACATTTTCTTGCATAAAATCTAGCGTAAATATCCATAGAAGACACATGTTTATGTTTCTTGATCCTGGAAGCAGATACTATAAATGGGATGACTGGGACCCAAGGGCCATTGTGCTGGGAAGCTATTGGTGATGCTTTGATGCTGGCAGAACCTATGAGGGAGGCTGCAAGAAGGAGACGATCCATGAAGACTCCCATTGGTCCTTGAGGTCTTGGGGATGTCTCTGGCTATAGCATGGCCATACAATGGCCCAGAGAGTAGGGGTGCTGCAGACTCAACTCCGACCTTTCTTTTGGCTGTTAGTTCTGTGAAGTCAGGCCTCCAGTCCTGATCATGCTGGTACCCTCAGGTCCTGCACAGCCTGGCTACCCAGTGGACATTCAACAATGTCTCTATCTCTTCAATAAGCAGTGTTGGGAAAGTTGGAGAGTTGCATGTAAATCAATGAAGCTAGAACACACCCTCACACCATACACAAAAATAAACTCAAAATGGCTTAAAGACTTAAAAATAAGGCATGACACCAGAAAACTTCTAGAAGAGAACACAGGCAAAATGTTCTCTACCATAAATTGTATCAGTGTTTTTTTTAGGTCAGTCTCCCAAGGCAATACAAATAAAAGCAAAAATAAACAAATGGGAACTAGTCAAACGTATAAGCTTTTGCACAGCAAAGGAAACCATAATCAAAGTGAAAAGACAACCTATGGAATGGGAGAAAATATCTGCAAATAATGCAACTAACAAGGGCTTAATTTCCAAAGTATACACACAGCTACAATTCAATAACAAAAAAACCAAACAATCCAATAGAAAGATGGGCAGAAGACTTAAATAAACATTTCTCCAAAGAAGACATACAGATGGCCAATAGGCACATGAAAAGATGCTCATTGCTAATTAGTAGAGAAAGGCAAATCACAACTACAATGAGGTAGCACCTCATATCAGGCAGAATGGCCGTCACTAAAAAGCCTATAAATAATAAATTCTGGAGAGTGAGTGGAGAAAAAAGAACCCTTTTACACTATTGGTGGGAATGTAAATTGGTTCAGTCACTACAGAAAACAGTATGGAGGTTCCTCAAAAAATAAAAATTGAGCTACCATATCATCTAGTAATCCCAATCCTTGGTGTATACTCAGACTAAACTAAATTTAAAGAGATAAATTCATCCCTATGTTCACAGCAGCACTATTTACAATAGCTAAGAATGGAAACAACCTAAATGTCCATCAAGAGATAAACAGATAAAGAAGATGTGCTATGTACATACATAGATATATACAACGGAGTATTAGTCACCAAAAAGAATGAAATAATGCCATTTGTGGGAGCATGGATGGACCTAGAGATTACTGTACTAAGCAAAGTAAATAAGGAACAAAAAGACAAATACCATATGATATCACTTACAAGTGGAATCTAAAATACGACACAAATGAGTATCTATGAAGCAAAAACAGATCCACAAATATCGAGGACAGATTTGTGGTTGCCGAAGGGGCAAGTGGGCTTCTCTGGTGGCTCAGATGGTAAAGAATCCACCTGTAATGTGGGAGACCTGGGTTCAATCTCTGGGTTGGGAAGATTCCTTGGAGAAGGGAACGGCTACCCACTCCAGTATTCTGGCCTGGAGAATTCCATGGACTGTATAATCCATGGGGTTGCAAAGAGTTGGACACAACTGAGCGACTTTCCCTTCACTTCAAAGGGTGAGGGGTCGGGGCGGGAAGGACTGGGAGTTTGGGATTAGCAGATGCAAACTTTTATATATAGGATGGATAAACAACAAGGTCTTACTGTATAGCACAGGGAACTATATTCAATATCCTATGATAAACCATAATGGAAAAGAATATGAAAAAAGAATATACATGTATAACTGAGTCATTCTGCTGTACACACAACATTGCAAATCAACTACACTTCAATAAAATTAAAAACAAACCAACATCTTTGAGTGAGACAGTTGGGTGGAAAATGGCCGCATTCCCCTGTGTGGAGCTCACAGTGAAGGCCAGGAAGGGTAGAGAGAGATTCCTTTGCCAGGCCTGGGGAAGCAGCAGTGGCCTTTGACAGAATGCAGGTGGGGCCGGGAGTGGAAGGACAGTTGGAAGAAACTGGAAACAGGAAGGGGGTTGGGAGAAAGTAGAGGCCAGTGCCAAGAGGCCAGAGCATGCTAAAGGAGGGCATGCTCCAGAGACTCTGTATTTTCGTCTCTGGGCCCCTCTGGCAGCTGCTGAGTTTCCCACGCCTTCCTTAGGGGAGAGGAAGTGGCTGGTGCTCTGGTGTGGGGAGGGGCTGTGAGTTCAGGATGACTCAGCCGGCTTTCCTGGAGAAGCTCCCAGCTGGGCCTCTTACTGACCTGCACAGCCAGGAGGCCCAACCCAGCAGTGGGGGCCTTGCCCACTGACCATGGCTCCTGAGTCCTCCCTCCACAAAGTCTCCTGGGGGAAAAGCAAAAGGCAGTCTCATGTACTGTGAACATGACTTGCTGGGACTGAATTAAAAAGAGCCCCAAAGTTGGGGGTGATGATGAAGGGTGGGCTACAGCAGCAGAGCCCGAGGACTAGGGGCCTCTCTGGGGCTCTGCGTCCCCATGTGGGGAAATGGGAAGGTTGGACTATCTTATCTGACAGTCCACTTGAGCTCAAACTACTAGGTTGGCACACAGGCCTGTCTTTTACCTCCTTGTCTCTATTCACCCATAGTCTCCCTCATCAACCCCAGCTCCCTGTCAGGACCTGCATTTTAATCACTTGCTCTGTCCTGAGAGTCTGCAGGTATTACTACTTCATGTCTGCACCCTATGAAGCCCTTATTCACTCTTCAAGATTCACCTCAATTGTTTTTTCTCCAGCTCCCTCCCTAGACATTCCCCTTTTCACCCTCAGGTGGACCAATCCCTCCCTTGGCTCAACTGGCAGTTCCCGAAAGTCTTTCACGCATTCCAGAACCTTCCTCTAGACCTGGAATCAGAAGTTCTTGATTCTTCTCTTCTACCTCTACAAGCTTACCAGGTGAACTTGGATGACTCACTACATTTCTTTTCAAAAAGTAAGGCAGTTGGAAAAGGTCTTAGAATTTTGATCATTTGGAGATCAAATTCCAGTCATTCATTAAATAAACATGGAGGACAAATGTTCTTCTCTCCCCTTGTTCACAGGACATTCACACCCTTGACTTCTAAGCCCATATCGAATGTAATCACACGTGAGCAGGGCTCTTAGAGCCTCCAGCATCCGCCCCTTGACTGCGCCCCAATATTTGCCATGACATCACCATCGTCCTGAGTGATGCTGACACTGCTTCGAGAAGAGCACTCCTGACGATGCGCCTAGCGCTGATCATTTCATGGTCACGACACTCTGTGAGGTAGGCATTATGATCATCCCGTCTTACAGACGTAGTAAGTGAGACAGAGAGAGCGTATGTGTCTTCTCCAGGGCAGCGTGGAATGGTCCCATG
The DNA here is from genome assembly GCA_024291935.2 of Okapia johnstoni. NCBI lineage: Eukaryota > Metazoa > Chordata > Mammalia > Artiodactyla > Giraffidae > Okapia > Okapia johnstoni. The sequence continues at coordinate 37,781,438 of CM044316.1, forward strand.
GCTGGCCTCAGGCTGATGCCTCCGGTCCTGTGCCACCTGCTCCCTCAGTGTGGGCCTCCTCGTGATGCTTCCTCAGGCCCCAGCATTTCCCTGTTGTAGGGACCACTCCAGCAGAGTGAAACCAAATCCCTAGGATGTCTGCCCCTACCATAGCCCTGTGCCCACTGCCCCCACACCTGGGGAAGCTGAGCGTCTGCCTGAAGCTGGGCCGCCACAGCTGGGAATGAGAGTATCTCTCCCTGGCAGGGCAGAGGAGACTTGGAAGTGCAGAAATGCCCTGGAGGTGTGGGACTCAATTTATATTCCTAAAGCTATAAGATGCTAAAGTAACAACATCTAAAGACCCCAAAGAAGAAAAGAAGTCTTTGGCAGCAAGTTGTATCTGCTCTGCTAACTTGTAACAGAAGGTTGAGTTTTTATTCCTGTGTTCAGTAACACTTAAGAAAATAAAAGGTTTGCTAGCAAGCCTATAGTATGTTTAACTTTCAAACTAAAAATGTGGCAATTATTTCCTCTGATTTCATGAATCTGGGAATTCCCCTCTGAAGCACCTTACAAATACCATGAGGGATGAGGAAGCTTAAGGGTATGTTTAGAACTGAAGCTCTAACAGGCTCCTTTCTTCCATAATTTCATGGTTTGTTTGGAAAACCGCCTAACTATGACATTGTATCATCTGGAATAATACAAGCCTGGCCTGCTGAGTGATGGCTGAGAGGCAAGCTCCTCTTCTCCCACAGCATAGGAGATAAAGCGTGAACTCAGAGCTGAGTCAGAAAAATCATTTTAAAAGTGCCAACTAGTACACAAATAGGAATGCCATGTCACAAGATAACTTCAGACACAAACTTTAGAAAAAGTTAAAGGTACAGAGAAATCTACCCACTATCTTGGTTTTCACTGGAGGTATTTGGTCCTGAGGACAAATGGACTAATTCTGCCCTAAGGAGAAAGAGAGATGGTATCCCACCTCCTTCATCCCCCTGACTTTTCAGATGTCAGGAGAGCTGGTATGGAAGCTGCCAATGGCCTCTGAGACAAGGATGCAGAGTTCAATTTTTATTTTCTCACCAGTGAATGATCCCTAAATGATGTTGTATTTCATTCTGTATTCACACAGTATTCCATTGCCATAGCAACTAGAAGGTGTTACCACAAGTTTTCTTGTATGCAGTCTTTGAATGTTGCCTCTCCCTCCTTGCACAGCAGTAAGCACTATGTGAACCCAGGTGGTACCCACAAAAAGACACCCCCCAACAAAGGTGCAGGGAGGGGCTCTGGTGGCAGAGAGACTGCTCTGAACTGCGGTGGCCCGGCCTGGAAGCCCATATCCCCCTTGCTCCACACACTCCAACCCCATAAGGACCATCCTAATATAGTGACTTCTGGGGGTAGAGAAAGCCCCAGAGAATGAAGTCACAATTTCTCTTTGTAAAGTCTGGTGGGAAAAGAGAATGAAACATGAAGGATTTTAGAATTTTTGTTCGGACAGGTAGAAAGGTATTTTCAAGTTTCCTGGATCAATAACTCCCTGGACATTTGGGACACAGACAAATTATCATCCTTGGAACTCAAGACAGCATTAAACACTCTGCTGCCATCTTGGAGTGAGGACTGTAGGAAGCTGTCCTTTAAACCCACCCTCCTTTTCCCCAAGAATCCCATCCTGCCTCCCTCTAGCACTCTGTCCATCCATTACCTCCTGCTCCCTGTGAAACCCATGGTTCTGGCAAAGATGGAGGTTCTCCCCTAAAGCACCCTCCTAGGGCTTGCCTGCCTCCATGGCCACTGGGGCCCTGGGGGTCAGTGAACGGCTTGCTGGGCATTCCCTATGGAAACACTAGGGGAGGAGAAGCTGGCTGGCCCTCCTGCCTCCAGGGACTGGAGCTGATGCTAACCAGAGGCAGTAAAGGCTTCTCTGTGGGATTCAGAGCCAGGAGATGAGGTCTGCAGAAAGGGAACCCTAGCTGCAGGTGGACATCTCCAGGATAGCTTGACTCTCAGCACCTCCCACCTCCACTCTCCATCTACCAGCAAGCTGTCAAAGCCCAAGACCTGCTGGGCAGGGTCCTTGTTCCTGCTTCTGCATCCCCCTCACAGCTCATGCATCTCCCTGCTCCAGGCCTGAGGCCACCATGAATTAGATAAACGATGACAACAGGTGTCATTAACACCCAACATGTGTCATGTACCTGGCCCATGCTAAGTGGTTTCTGTGCTGCATCTTATTTACTTTTCTCCACAGAGCAGGTGGAAGCTGCCAGTAGCCCCTTTTTACAGCCAAGCAAAAGGCCCAGAGAGGTGGAGTCACGCATTCAAGGTCGCACAGCTGGCCTGCAAACCCAGGTCCCTCTGGGACCTTGCAGGCACCTCTCTCCATTGAAAAAGGATCGTTTGGAGATCGACGCTGCCACGGTGAGTGGGTGGGATTTCACAACATCAGTGAAAACCCCATTGAATTAGAAGGATTCGATGGATAAATTCAATCAGCGTGAAGCAGAACCGAGACCTAATCTGCTCGCCCCTTCCCAACTCTCCCGTCACCCCTCATCGCAGCAGGTTCTGTGGTGGTTGACTTTCCCTCGCGTGAAATGAGAAATGCTGTTTGAATAACAGATGGCGAGGGAGGCCATGCACACTCTGATGCAGAAATAAAAACCTTTAGAGAGACGCAGTCTGGGGGAATACTGGAAACTGGAGAATGGAACGTCAGTCTATAAAATGCAACACGACCAATAAAGCTGGAGCAAGTGACCGAGTGTTTTAGTGCTCGCGGCTGCTGAAGCTCGGGCAGGCCCGTACTGGGCAGGGCTTCCAGGCCTCGGACATTTTTCCTAGGCTCGTTTTGGTTTGATTTCCATATTGGGCCTCTTGATTTCTGAAGCACCTCAGTATTCATGTCACAAGCATGCCCATGAAAGGGTCCAAGACTCCTCCCATCACAGGATAAACTCAACAGTCCAGAGACCCACCTGCTCCAGGAACCCCTGCCGGGGCCCGTGGGCAAGGAGGGAAAGCTACCCTCCCTAGGGTTACAGGACGCCCATAGACTTGGGCTCCTGCCTCGTGAATCCTCCTGCCACACGGACCTGGTGCCTGGGAGAGTGAGGCCTGAACTTGGCCCTTTCCTCCTGGAGCCCAGGCCCCCAGCTGTGGCCACACAGAAGTCCCTTTCTGTCAGTGTCACAGGCACTCACTGGCAGCGGGGCTCCATCCCAGCTCTCTCCTCCCCTCCTGGCTCTGCCCCACAGCAGGTCTGGGACCTCACGCAGGCCCACGTGGGCGCCCCACCTCCAAGATCCCACAGCTCAGGCCAGGGGGCCTGTTCCCACCTGCACACAAGCTGCTTCTGCTGTCTCACATCACCTAGATTATTCACATGTGGCCATTTGGGCTCAGCATCTCAAACACTTCTACAGCCTCTGACATGCACCATGCATTGCAGCCACATAGACACAGAAATCTGTGGCCTAACTCTCACTTCCTGGAACATGTGTGAGCTGTTGACACCTTCTTGGTGTCAACAAGGCCTTGAGCCACATGTTAGTAAGATGATATTCATGCACGGAGAGCCACAGACCTTGCCCTTGAGGCTCTTACCCTCTGCCAGGAGCTGGCACTGGCCTTCTCACTCAAGAACAGGGCATGAACACTTGGCCCCCTCCTCCATGGAGATGGTCTGACATCCACGCAGGACCTCTCTTGTCTTGCTCTGAGGTGCACTGGACAGGCCAGGCGACCACTCTAGGCCAGAGGTGGAGTGACTGCCATGCTGGGAACCTCTGTCCTAGGGTGGGGAGGGGCCCATCTGACTCCTTTCTATGCACAGAGTGACCTTCTGATTCAGGAGACATAGTCCAGAGAGGCCAGTGTGCTCCCTGCCACCACCTGACAGGACCCACCCTGTGAGAGAGACCCGGGCAGTGCCTTTCAGCCTGGACCCTATGGACACGGGCTCTGCACCAGCCTAGACTTCCTGGGCCCCCCGGTTCTGCTCTCCCAGGCCCTTCTTCAAGGGCAGGAGCCTCTGGAGGTGGACACAAATGAACACGCAGCACTGAACCACTGCTGCTGCTTTTAAGGCTCCAATCTTCCTCTTTCTCTATTTTTTAAAAACCTGTAGACTCAGCACCCAGGTCATTTGTCAGAAAGGCATTAGAGGATCTATGACAAAACCCACAAGCACAGAGGCGTGGAGCCGTCTTCCTACCTTTAAGGAAGCAGTCCTTGCTGCGGACCATGACGATCTTCTTCCCCAGCAGGCAGGCGGCGCGGTGGAGCTCACAGTGGTTTTCGTAAACCCTCCCGTCTGAGCCACACACGGGCACGTAGCTGGGCCGGCAGGCCTCTAGGCATCGGCACTCGGGCTCCCCTGTCTCCCTGCTGAGCGTACACCTGCTCCCGCGGCCGCACAACTTCTTCCCGCAGGAGGCTGGCAGCTCTTCGTGGCTGGAAAGTCCTGCAAGGCACACAAACACAGAGGGTCAGCCGCTGGCATGCGGGGGCACGGGCCACCTGCATGGCTCTTTCAGGTTGTGTTAGCCAGAGTCTGTGAAGCTGAGGCCTCGGGGCTCAGGCGCCCCATGGAGCCCCTGCCCCTCCAATGGGTGGTGGACAGGAGTGCTACAAGCAATGCCCTGTCATGTAGAGCCCAGGTTTTATGGCTGGCTCCCACCAAACATCTCAGACACAACCCCTGCCCATCCTGGGAGGGAGAAGTAAACAGAGGGCCATGTGGAGGTGGTAAGGTACCAATGGACCCTGCTGACTGAGAGGCGGAGGGCTTGCCAAGGGATAGGGGCTTGAGCCAAGGTTCCTATATCCGCCATGCAGTGAGCATTTGCCTGCCTTAGGGAGGAGACCTGCATGAGAATGGGTTTTGTGCAGGAGTGGAGGTGGGAAGTAAGGGGTAGCAAGATGTGGGTCTGTCTTGCTAGATTCAGAGAGCCAAGTGGAACTTTAGTCTGATATGTTCGGCACTGGAGAGCCATGGTGGAGACTAGTGAGTAACAGTGGAGTAAGGAGAAAGTGGTTCTCTAAGTGTTTGGGAACGGGGGCAGCCAAGGCAGGGAGGTCAGAGGTTGACCATTTCCTCTGGGAAGAGTACGGTTCTCCAAGACACAATAGCAATAGTAGCACTGGCAGTCCACTGCTCAGCCCTTCCCCGGTGGCTGAGCTGGTAAAGAATCTGCCTGCAATGCGGGAGACCTGGGCTCAATCCCTGGGTTGGGCAGATCCCCTGGAGAAGGGAAAGGCTACCCACTCCAGTATTCTTGCCTGGAGAATTCCATGGACAGAAGAGCCTGGCAGGCTACAGTCCATGGGGTAGCAAAGAGTTGGACATGACTGAGTGACTAACAACAACAACAGTCTTTCTGGCATAATACTACAGCCTGTGTCTGTGGGCAGGAGGGCTGAGATCATGGAAATAGCAGCTGCCACGGTGCTGTGTGTCTCCTGTACCCAACACACACCCATGATGATCTCAGGCAGTGATGTCCGAGCTCACACACCAGAGCAGTCGGGGAAGAGTGGTTTCTTGCTGAAAAGGCCCACTTACACGGATGCTTAAATAAGCATCCATCACCTACGGGACATTCCTCAGGAGCCCAGAAAACAGGATGATGGCCATGTGGCATTAACGGCAACAGACAGGAAATTGAGAATTATAAAGGGATATCAAAACACAAATAATTGAAACATGTATACAGATTTTACGGCCACAGAAGTCCTTGCTTTTAAGTTTTAATTAAATTTTCTTCAAAATATTGGCAAGACAGAATGGCCCTGGCAGTCAAGACTGAACTTTCAGCCTCAACTCCTACTCTATGGGATTAAAATGCCTAAGGAAAAAAAAAAGCAAAACTTGTTTTTGGTTAAGTCTGCCTTTCATCATTATAGATTTGAAAGGAAAAAAATCAGTTATCAGTAGATTAACTGCTTGATTCAATAACTCATTTAAATTCTTCCAGCCTTGGCAAGCTAAGAAATATTGACTTTTTCTTGAATCATAATAAACTAGAAGGTCAAAATATCTCTTAGCAATATAAAAGTGCAGATCCTAAGCGGGCGTGTGAATCTCCTTTATCCACTTTGCTAATTGTTGGCGTGTCACTGCAAAGACTCAGTGGCATTCATGGGCCCCCGCTCGCCCTGCTGGCAAGGCTGATGGGCAGAAGAAGCCAGGGTGCTGGCTTGACAGTAGGAGGCTCTGGGCTGGAGGCCCCCCACCCACAGTGTTTATGGCTGCTTTGCCATTGAAGCCTGTTTGATTAGCAAAATTCTCCTGGGTTACCTAGGAAAGTGCTGGCGGCTACTAGAAGAAACTAACAGGCTCTAAAAATATCAGCCTTTGTTTCTTTCCAAGACAATGCCAGGACCCAAAGTGCTGCCTTTGTATCACTGTTTTCATCAACTTTCCCTTGTGATGTGAAGGACACCCACTAGGGGCTCCATTTAAGAAACTGAGCCCACCTTTCTGAGCCTCCAGTCTCACAGTGCCTGCTTTGGGGGCTTTGCCCTGGCTGGGCTGCCCACCCAGACAGGCTGTGCCCTCTCTCTGGGTACCTCAGCCTCAGTGCACCCCTGGGGCCCATTTCTGCTGTCCCTGCCAGTCGGAGTGCCCCTCTCTGAATCCCCTGAGCCCAGGAGCGCCTGCCGGACTCTCTGGCCTCAGGAGATGCCTAGGGTACAGAGCCTTTGTCTTCTTGCCCCTGCCCCCATCACTGACTCAGGATTTATGAAACACAATAGTTTTCAAAGCTGTCCTCCCTAACTCTGTTTAACCCCCAGGCTAGAAGCTGGGATGGGAGGGTAGAGGGGGCCCGTATGCAGTGATCTGCTCAGGGGTGTATCTCTCTTGCTTCCTCCAAGTGGGGAGCTGGAGGGATGACAGTACGAAAGGGAAGCAACTGTCTGTAGAGATGGGCCTTCGCTGGGGTACAGGGGGCTGGAACCAGGAGGGGCAGAGCAGGAAGGCCCTTCGGAGACCACCTAGTCCAGTGCAAACATCGAAGGAAGGGCCAGTTTGCATGGGCAGGTGTGGGGAGAATCCACTCTATCTGACCCTTGCCCTCTGAGATGCCCACAGCCCAGGCTGCAGCCAGCACCTCTGAGGACCAGCACTGAACTGTCCAGGTTTGATCATCCTGCCAGTGTGGCTCTGGGGGCCTCTCTCAAGCTGTGCTCTGAGGGGTCAGTATTAAGAAAACACTCGTGCCGACCTGTGCTCATCCAAGTTGCCAAGAGCATTCAGGTTCTTTCCAACATGGAAATGGGCTGTTGGCACATATATGATTCCTAATGATTCGCAATGAGGACAAAAGTCGCTTGAAAGCCCTGAGCTGCCCTTCCCAGTCTGTGGCTGGCAGGCTCACAAAGAGCTGAAAACGCCGTGAACGGGGGTGGCCTGGGGCCCCGGCCCTGCCACTGAGACACCCGCCAAGTGTGGTTTCATAAACGAGTCCCTTGTCGCCACTTCCTCCTTGTTATTAAAACAGAATGAATTCCCCACTCCTACCAGGACAATGATAAACCAGTAATGGGAAAGGTAACCAAGTGAGACTGCCAGCAACTGCCTACAGTATTTATGGGGACGACCATGATGCCTGGAAAAGATATAATGCGCTTAATTTATAGTCATAAAGAAAGTCATTTACCCAGGTTAGAAACCGATCATCTCACCAAATAAGTGCTTTTCAACACTAATTAAATTTACTGAACACAGTCAGACATGGGGATTGTTACATGAAAGTTATGGTGGCAGAAGAAACAAGTCCATCTGTACCAGTCAGTGCTAAAGCCTCCCTCTGCGATTCAAATGAGGATTCTCCATGTGACTGCCCCAGACCTGGAACTGCTACCTCAGGGCATGGGTGGAGGCGGTGGAGGTCAGCAGTGGTCAGGCAAGGCACCCAACCCGAGGGGAGGGATCAGAGGGAGCAAGCCTTCCCCATTCACCCGGAGCAGGAAGCCTTCCTTGTTTTGTCACCATTGACCGCAGCGCAAAGCACAGACAATTTGGCTCTTTTGCTTCCAAACTCGGACTCAGTCTCTAACTGGTTCCTTGTACAAGATACACCAATGAGCAGGCATCCTCTCGGAGCAGGATATGGCCTGAATGGCACAGGAGGGGAAATCCCTTAGTGGTCCACTCTGGGATGCTCATTGCCTTCAGGTACGTTTGCCCAGTGCAGTGTTCCATCTGAGAACTCAGCCTCGGCTCACCTACTGAGGAAGTCCCTCCCCGACACAGCCTGTAAGAGGTCATTCTAGGTCTCTCTATAAGGAGTACTGCCTCAGTCCCCTCCTGCAGCCTCAGTCCCCCAGGGAAGGGCTGGAGCTGAAATCCCCACTACCTGGCTCCACCCCACCACAAAGCCCTAGTGAGGTGATGGCATGGTTCTATGGTGGCTGCAGAACTACAAGTCATGTACAGATGTGAGAGCTGGACAGTAAAAAAAAAAAAAAAAAAAAAAAAAAAGGCTGAGTACCGAAGAATTGATGCCTTCAAACTGTGATGCCAGAGAAGACTCTTGAGAGTCCCCTGGACTGCAAGGAGATCAAACCAGTCAATCGGAAAGGAAATCAACCCTGAACATTCTTTGGAAGGACTGATGCTGAAACTGAAGTTCCAATCCTTTGGCCACCTGATGCGAAGAGCTGACTCACTGCAAAAGACCCTGATGCTGGGAAAGATTGAGGGCAAGAGGAGAAGGGGGATGACAGAGGACGAGATGGTTGGATGGCATCACCGACTCAATGGACATGAGTTTGAGCAAACTCCGGGAGATAGTGCGGGACAGGGAAGCCTGGCATACTGCAGTCCATGGGGTCACAAAGAGTTGGACACGACTGTGTGAGTGAACAGTAACAACAACAGTGGCTGCACACTCTAGGGCCCACGGCAGGCACACAGAGAGGGAAGAAGGACTTTTAATCCTCAGTGGGCTCTCAATTCTGCCTGAGGAGTTTGATTCTAAGCAATTCTACAGCAGACCAAAGCCCAGACTAGGATGTTACACATTGTCCTACCTCCCTGGGCAGGGTTTCGGAGGTAACTATTTCCAGTCAGGGATAAAGAATCGAAGTGCCAAGGACACTTCTCTAAAACCTGAAAACAGGACTCTGATGAGAATACAAAATGAGCAAGTGTTAAAGATTTATTCAACTCAGTTATGAGGGACCCTCAGGAAGGTGAAGCTGGTTCAAAGGAGAGTTGGTGGAGGTACGGGCGTTGGGAGAGATTAGGTGGGATAAGACTGCCAGGAAAGCCATACAACTGGGGAATGACCTATAGGGCAAGAATACCCCCAAAGAATAACCCTTTGGGAGTTATTTTTTCCACCAGAAAGAAATAGTTTGCATTTTTACTGGAAACAAATCGGCAAATTAATGTGTAACTGGATAGTGTGGGCCTTTGATGAACACAAACTAATGAGGTGAACAGAGATACAACTCCCTAGTACAGAATGGTGTAGCATTTTGGGGTGAGTCTGTTAAAAGATGTTCCTGTATGACACAAGAGGACTTGCCACCCTCCCTTGGCCTTATTTCCAAGTTCTGGGTAAGTTTCCCAATGTCAACAACAGTGGCAGATGTCATCTGAGTCAGCTGCCAGGAATTTCATCCTTGCCTCCTTCCTGTGGAGCCCCCAGCCTCACAAAAGACCCCAGAAGGAGGAAATGAGACTGCAAACCACTGAGCTCAGCTCTGCTGGATTCTCACTTGAGAAAGACAAGTGAGGTGTGTGGGAGCGTGAGGGCGAGCTGGAGCTGGATGTGTGTGAGTGGACTCATCCTAGTACTTACGTGATTCCCAAACCCCATCTGGGTTTCAAGCAACTCAAGGTTAAAGCTCACATTGACCCAGCCCCGGGCTCCAGGCCTTGTTAGCTGTGTGAGCCCAGTCAAGTTTCCCACTCTCTTATCCCTCTAATTTAAATACGAGAATAACAATGCTTTGCCTTTTACAGGATTTTTTTTTTTTTTTGAGGATTAAGTGAGCTGATTCATGTGAAGGGCTTGGCACATAGTAGGCGCTCAATTCAGATATTTGGAATTACTGACAGGTTGAATAAACAGAATGAAAAATAAGAAGCCATTTGGTTTTACTGATATAAGTGTACATAAGTGTGGGCTAGTTATAGTCTTCAGGAGGTCTTCCTTAACGTAAAGGGAAACAAATTTATATTCCAAGTATTGCCTGGTTTTAAAAGGCAGACTCACAATAGCACACTTCATAATATCTTGAGGAAATGCTTCCCTTGAAGTTTCCCCTACACTGGAAACTTGCTTGACCCAAGTTAATTCTGCCCAGCTTTCGGGGGCATCTGAAATCACACATTCTCAGGGCACGGTGAGCAGCATTGGCCTGCAGCCCAAACTCTGCAGCCTCCACTCTGTACTTCAGGGCCTCTGACCTGAACACAGTTTCAAAAGCAGCCTGGACATGGGCCCCGGTCCTGTGGCTGTAGCAGGCTGCTCTCCTCAGTCAGTCCTGGTGTTTCTCTCCCCTCTGGGAACCTTTTGCACTGTTATGCCATCTCTCCCTCTATAGTGTATTGATGACAGTAAAGCTACCTGACTCATAATTTCTAGAACTTTGTCCCTGAGGCTTTCCACAGGCATACTCCACTTAAAAGGGGTTCCCAGACTGCTGGCCTGGATCTTTATCTGGCTGTTTGCTGGCGCTCAGCACTTCTTGCTGTGAAAGTGGGGACCCCCACTCACGTGGCTCCCCAGACAGAAAAGCAGGTCCCGGAGCAGGGCCTCTGTAGCCAATCTCCGCCACCACTCAGAGCTCCAGGGTGAGCATAGAGTGGTCTCTGGTTTCAGAGCAAAGACCAGGTTCTACTTTTGCTGATGAGAGCTTGGCACAGGGCCTGGCACAGAGAGGGCTGAGGAAAACATCAGAAGAAAGACCAAATCTGATTAACACTTCAGAGACCTAAGACAGCTGGCTGGAGGTCTGAGTAACCAGAAATCAATGGTTCTAAAGAAACAGATACAGCAACATAAGTAATAGAGTAGAAACTGTGGACAGCATTTGGTGGGAGACTAGAGACCTGGGTTCTGTATGGATTCCACCAAAGCAAGCCTCTTTCATACGTGAGCCAGTTTCCATATCGGTAACATGAGGGGGTATCTAGAAATTCCTTGAGACTGGATTAAGGATGTCTATAAGAGCTTGTGTTGGAATGGGCACATCTTTGGGCTGTAGTAAAATTACGATAATCCCTCCTTTTTTCTTTTTGCCTCTATTTGCCCTACCAGGTTATCTCAAATGGCCTTTGAAGGGTTATTTTGAAGATATTCTTGGGAAGAAAAGCTGCATAAAAATGTGGAGCACAATTGGATTTTTGCCCTTGGGAGAGTTTCCTTAACAAAATGGTTTTGTTTTAGAGCACTTCCTCCAAATACATTTCTATCCCCCGGTTTCCGTTCGTTGCCTAAAGCCTCTCCAGTTCACATCTGTCTTACTCTCTGTCACCAGGGCCCTCATTTTTCCTCCTGGTATTCAGCTCCCTTGTCACTTTCTCTGGGTCCTCGGGGCTCCCTGTGTCTTCCAGCTGAGGGGGGCAGATGTTGCTCCTCTCGGTGGGTCCCCTCTCTTGCTGATACCTCATTATGTGGGTTTGTTTCTGCTTCTCCACCAGCTAATGATTCAAGGCCGTGACACCTTGGGCTGCCTCCAATTATTTCGAGGATTATTGTGGAGACACTCAGCATGAGCCACTGGGATGCTCCTAACACTTTAGACCTATGAGCACAGAGGGGATGCTAAATCATTCCAGGGCCATTTACCTGCTGTACAAATGCTGCCCCCAGGTCGACACATTATCTTGGTAGATCACCTGTCATTGGTGTATCTTACAAAACTGAATAATATGTACTTCTTGATTATTCCTTTAAAGCAAGAAATGGAGTGCAGCGAAAATATCTGATATTAGCACAGAAAAATTTGTACTTTCTAGTACTAGAAAGGTGGGCTTCCCAGGTGGTACAGCGGTAAAGAATCTGCCTGCCAATGCAGGAGATGCAGGTTCGATCTCTGGGTTAGGAATATTCCCTGGAGAAGGGAATGGCAACCCGCTCCAGTATTCTTGACTGGAGAATCCCATGGGCCAGAGGAGCCTGGCTGGCTACATTCTATGGTGTTGCAAAGAGTCGGATACAACTCGGCAACTAAACAACAACAATAACCACCAGAAGGGTATCAGCTTCTCCTCTTAAAGACCTGCCCTTTTCTCTCAATAGGATTAGTGGTCATAAAAATACATGCTGGATAATATCAAAACAAAGCTCAGTGATAATATCAAATAGATAATTCCTGGTTTGCCTGAACGGAGTAGCTGCTGAGGCCTCTGGCAGCTGGGCCTGAGGCCTCAGGGAGGCTGCTCTCCTGCCTGAACAGGTAGCTGGGTGTGTTCTACCTCTGAGACCAGGAGTGCACCGGCTGAATGGAGAGCAGGAGACTTCCTTCAGGTGTCTCTGTAGGGGCCCAACGAGGTATTTCAGCATTTGAACCTGAGCTCCAGGGAGCAGGCAGTGGACAATAACCATCCACATTAGGGGGTCCGGCCTCCAGGGGGAGAAAGAACAACCAGAATCAGAGCTGCTGGAGAAGGATAATGACTTCAATAGTCAACAAGATACCAAAACTCCAGGAGGAGTGAGCACAGCACAGAGAAGGTTTTCAAGAGAGTCATGATTTTTGAACCAAAAAGAAAATCAGAGAAATTTAAGAAGAGAATGGTCAGCACTGGGACTCAAATCTTCCAAGATCAAGCAGAGTACGTATCTCAAAGGCCCAGAGCAAAAAATAGCAAAAAAAAAAAAAAAAAAAAAAGTTCTGAAATACAGTAGTCATTCTAAATAAAAACTTTAAGGAAAAAAGGCACAGAGGACAACTTCTAAATATGTCCTTTTAAATGGTCAACCACTGTTTCAAGTAAAGATCAGGAGCCAGACAGGGGTACTTGTCATCACCATTTTTATTCAAAAAGGAAGTGTAGTAAAACAAGAAGAGGAAACATTAGTAAAAATCTGGAAGAGGCAACTGACAATTATCTCTTTTCACTAATTGTGCATCTGTATACTTACACCAAGTATAAACCAAGAGGTTCTAGTGAAAAAACATGAAAATTTTAAGAGAATTATGATGAGGGTGGTTGGACAGATGATAAATATGCCAAAATTAACCATTCTTCTCTTCATTAGCAAAATAATTAGAAATGGAAAAGGGGAAAATAGTCCGCTCATAACAATGATAAGACCATAAAATATTTATGAATAAATTTAACAAGAAAGCCATAGGACTGATATGAAAAAGACTATAAAATCTTATTGAGGGTCATAAAATAAGATTTGAACAAATGCAAAGACATTTCATATTCTTGGGTGGGAAGACATTACCATAAATTTACAAATTTAATGTAATCTTTTGGGAATTGGATAAAATAATCTCAAGAAGTTCATCTGGAAGGATAAATGGCTCCAGATAACCAAGAAGAATAAGAAAAAGAATAGTGAAGCGGGATGTGCCTTTCCAGATACCAGAACATCAAACCAGAAAGCTGCTATGATCAAATCAATAAGATAACGATTGAGGAATAGACAGATCAATGACTGTAGATGTGACAATAAAATAGAAGAGGGTCCAGAAATAAATCCCCATGTATCTGAAAATTCAACGTATGACAAGAGTGGCTACTGCATAGGGAACATGATAGTCATTTGATAAATGATAGTCACTATATTTCGCCTAGCTATCCACCTGGAATGAAACAGCATCAGAAACTTTCCACAACACATAGAAGACAAAACTAAAGTAGCTGTAAATGTTTAAATCATTCCTATTAAAGAATGAGTGAATATAACAGAATACTTATACACTTTGCACATAGCCTAAGCCTTACAGTACAATAAACAACCATGTACTCATCTACCCACTTAAAAAAGTTTCATTAGTTTTGAATTCCTATTTTATTCCCTCATTTCTACTCAGAGGTAAATATCTGGAGTTTTTGTCTATTATTATTTTGCTTAACTTGGTAGTTTGAGCTCATCTTTGTATTTTTATGCAATATACTGCTCTTTTTTCAAACATGTTTCTGAACTTTACAGAAATGAATCACCCTATACTTATCACCTGAGAGGTGAGCTCTTTGCTCTTGCACTGTCTTGTTCCACCACCCCTTTGCATATACCTGTAATTCATTTTCACTTATGGTGCCCACTGTACACACGTGCCATTATTCATCTATATGGTTTATTTAGATTGTTGATTGCTTTTTCCCATGGTCCTCTTTCTCTCTTTTGTTTCTTTATTTTGGATTAAATAGTTCACCTTTCATTCTTTTCTTTTACTCAGATGAAAATTAAATATACTCTTTTTATTCTTCTACTCTTTACTCCATAAATTTAAAAATATACAAATTAACCTAAGTCCAAAAATAACCAATAACTTTACCCTCCACAGGAAGAACCTCAGACCATATGAACTATAATCACTCCTCCCTTGACCTAAATATATGAAAATAGTATATATTAATTCTATCTTTATTCCTCATGATTCCTTCTTATGCCTTGAGTTTTCTTAGTTGTGTCTGTCTAAAATATCCATTTTATCTTCATTTAAGAGAGTGATTTATGCTCTGTAATTAATTCTATGTTCACAGATTTTTCCTCTCAACTCAACAAACATTTTATTCCTCTGCTCTTTGGCTTCCACTGTTATTGAGATGTCAGCTGACAGCCTTTTCATTCTTTTGTATGTAATCCATCTTTTCTCTTTGGATCATTTTAAAATCTTCACTTTTTTTCCTGCAGTTTCTCCATGACATGAAAGTGTTAGTCGCTCAGCTGTGTCTGACTCTTTGCAACACCACGTACTCCTGCCAGGCTTCTCTGTCCATGGGATTTTTCAGGCAAGAATACTGGAGAGGGTTGGCATTTCTTTCTCCAGGGGATCTTCCTGACCCAGGGAAGGAACCCAAGTCTTTTGCATTGCAGGCAGATTCTTCACCGTCTGAGCCACCATAGAAGCCCCTCTATAATGTAAGTATGCAGATTTCTCTGCATTTGTTCTGCTTGCAATTCATTTGGTTTCCCGGAAGTGAGGATTCATGTGTTTCATCAATTCATCACAGCCATCTTTCTTTACTATTGTCTCTGCTCCTTTATTTCTCTTCCCCCCCCCCCAGGCATTCTGATTAGATACATGTTATAAGTCCTCATTCTACCTCCTTCTATCTCAGTATCTCTTATCTCTTTCACATTTCCCATATTTGGTTTCTCTGTGCTGCATTCTATGTAATTTTTTTCTAATTCATCTTCTAGCTCCTGAATTCTTCAGGCTTTTTCTAATCTACTCTTGCACTCTCCTATTGAGCGTTTATCTTTGAATGTTTATTTCTAGAAGTTCTATTTAGTTCTTCATGAAGATGAAAGGTCATATCTAGAATCTCTTGATTTTCAACCATATTTCAATCTTCAAAAATCATTAAACATATATATATTTTATATTCTGAGTCACTTTGTTATTTATGCTGGTTGTTGCATGGTGCTTCTCCCCCATAGCATTTCAAGTTTATTTTTTTAAGAGTGAGCTCACACTTCTTGGAAGTAGATCTGTGAAAATTCTGGATGCACAGTTTGAAGATGGGCTCATCTTGAGCTAAGCACTTGTGCTAGGTACTCAAGGACTCCATCATTCCAGGTTAAACTCAATTTTATGCTTGAGATTTTACAGACTACCTAGGTAGTCTGCATCTGAGCTACAATTTCTTATAGAGATCACCATATGGTTATTGTTATAATGTGATTTTTTTCCCCTAATTTTTTTCTACTCTCTTAATTTTGTGCCAAGACTTGAGACAAGCACATTTTCTTGCACTTGCTTGTGACAGGGTATGTTTCTTTCTTGTTTAATCCTCCATTGTAGATGTAACCCCTTGGAGTTTCAGGTTTATGATGGAAAGGAGGGAAATTTTTCCAGATATATCCAACTTGGAAGGACCCTGGGGTTTGTCCTTGCTGCCCTGAATTATGCTGGGTGATCAAACCAAAGCTAAGGTTCACCCAGTTTGGCCAAAGCCCTCCAGGCAAAGCCAGCTTCCAGCTACTTTACTCTCTGAGTTCCTGATTTCACTTGTTTTTTTTTAACCTCAAAGTATTTCTTACATTCTTACCAGAACATCAATGCCTAAAAGGATTTAAAAATATATTTTTCTGCCACACCGCCAGAGGCAGAAGTTAGGTTATGACTTTTAAAAGTACTACATAACAATTACAAAGCTGAGGTAAATACAAGGATATGACACTCAACACAGCACTAGTCAGCTCTTTTAAAAGTGGCTGAGAACTGTTCCTATCACAGAAGAGACTCAGGGAAGCCTGGGGTCACTGCCAGATAGCCTACTGTCATTTTCCTGAGTCCACCTGCATGTTTAAAGCAAACTTAAGCTCTTCCAACACCGGAAAGTTACAAATTAAAGAGAAGTCTATGAATGGGATGCAGTGGAGGAAAAAAGACACAGTTGTCACCAGTAACCTATGTCCCTATCTTCTACCTCAAAGCCCAGAGCAGGGCCACTTAGGAGCAGTACTTTTCTCAGTATAGTGAGGTGGCCGGTGACAATACAAGATCACTGACTTACCCCTTTCAGACCACATGTGATAATAGAAATAAAAAAGACTGAGTTGGGTTTGAAATACCTTCTGAATAAGCAATGCCTTTAAGCACAGTGTGGGTCTCTGACCTGTAATGCCATCTGATCTCTAGTTTATATTGACCAGAACAAACCTGCTTTTGACTGGTCCTCCTCTCCTGAGGCAGAATCAGCGGAGAGGGAGGGCTTTGCTCTCATCGACACACTTCTAACTAAAGCCTGGGCAGAAGTCATTCTGTAACGGTTATTGGATCAACCTTATCTAGAGTGGCAAAACGGGACAATATTTAAAACCAAAATATCCTCCTAAGCAGGTCTTATTGGCCAAAACAAAACTATGTTTGATTTGTGACAACAAGCATACTTATCATTTCACATCTAAACGTGTCAGAATGACTTTTGCTATTTTATTCCAAGGGGAGAAAATTCTAATACTATTTTAATTTCAAAAATTCATAGTTAAGATAGGCAGCAGAGCATGGTGGTGGCCAAGTGGGGAGTGGGGTACCACAAGGAAGGGGATGAAAGAATGAAGGCTATGTTGGTTCTAGTAGGCAGCGCACGGGGCAGTGGCACGTGGGACAAGGACCCACAGAGGAAGATGGGGTCAGGACATTATTTTATATACAGGGGTCCATGCAATAGATGAATACCTTGAGGATAATGGGAGCCAGGCTTCTCACAGAAGAGAGTTACAAATAAGAAAAGAAGGAAGCTAAAAGGAACTCTAGAAAATGAACTGCACGCGCGCACGTGTGTGTGTGTGTGTGTGTGTGTGTGTGTGTGTGTGTCTGTCTGTCTGTCTGTCTGTCTGTCTGTCTCCTGTATGTCTTTTCTGAGAGGAGCCAGGAGCAGTAAAACTCCAGTAGTAAGGAGCATATTTTATTCTCATGTCTTGGTTTCTAAATGCAATTCACCACTAATGGGAACGAAGGCTCTTTGGGAAAAAAATGGCTTTTTCTAGGGAAGGGGCAGGGAAAAGTATAAGAATAGCCCAGGGTATCTTGTGCCAGAAAGTAAGGAAAAATCTTTAAAAAAAAAATCATGGAACATATCGAAAGATGCAGAATACAGTTTGAAGAAGCTCCTGCTGGCCAAAGCTTGGGCCTCCTGAGAATAATGAGAGCAGCAGGTAACATCCCACTGAATAAATGGAAAGCCGCAAACCCACAGCGAGTTTAAACCTGAGCAAATAAACGGGTGAAGTAGGAAAGTCTTCCTTACAGTAGAATTTCAATTAATAAGAATAGAAGAAATGAAGGAGGTAGAAAATTTTCATTTGGCAATGATAGTATTAATTATTTCAGGCCAAGAAAATCGATAAATGTTAAAACTGGTAGGTGAGAAAGGAATAACAGGATATTTACGTAGCTTCAAAATATCTTATCAGAAAACATTAGTTTTAAAGGAAAACAGAGCAACTTTACAGTGGAGAAAGCTGGTAGATATCGTCTTATTCAAGTGGTCAAAGTTAACATTACCAGTGATGGGACAGGTTGCCATCAATTCTTAACTGACGGGATGCAGGAGCAGAGTTCATCATAACTTCAGTTTTATTCCTGCCCCAAAGTCACAACTTCAATGTAGTCACAAGGAAACATGAGACAAACCCAAGTTGAGAGACATTATTAAAATGACTGGCCTATAATCGTAAAAAATGTTAAGGATGTGAAAGCCAAGAAAGGATTGAAGAACTGTTCTGCATTGAATCAGGCTGAGGATAGATGACAACTAAACATAATGGGTGGTTCGATGTGACTTCTCTTACTATAAAGGACGTTGTTAGGATGAAACTTCAGTGAGGTCCTCTGTGAAGTATATTTTGGAGTTCTTTGTACTATTCTTACAATCTTCCAATAATATGAAAGATATTTAAAAAAAACAGGCATCTAAAATTTCAGACAGAAGTATACCTCTGTATAAGACAGAAATTTCCAAAAGATTGCTGCTCCTATTATAACAACAACAAAAAAATCTCAGAAGGACTAAAATTCATACCATTTGTTTTATAGTCATGTGATAGTAATAAAGGAATATATGTCTAAGTGAACCAAATTCAGAGAAGAACAAGCCTTTAATAGAACTGAATATACAATATATTCAATTTATTAACTAGACTTAAATAAGAATAAGCTGATTAGACAGAGCAGGTAATGAGATCAACAAATTCCAAGATAAGACAATAATAAAAAGGACTGAAGCACAGAGAAGAAATACAATAAAAAAAAAATTGAACAGATCACCAGAGAGCTAGGAGAATATCTGAATAGGACTAACATACATGTAATTCGAGTTTCAGGAGAGGCGAGAAAGCCCAGGGTGGAAGAAACGTGAGATCACTTGGTAGGGTGATAGAAATGGTTAAAGTTTTGATTTGAGTGATGGCGTATACGTTTGTCACAAATTATTAACAAAGACCTATGTATTTCATTGCATGTAAATTATACTTCAATTGAAAAAAATCCACATTCAGGTTTTACTTTTTTCAAGACAATGCTTAAGATTAAATGATCACAAACTGAAATTGAAGAAATCTTTAATATTGCTCCCAAATCTCACTCAGCAATTGCAGGGCTTACCACTTGTACTGGCTGGGCAGAAGGACTCTGGTCTAGGTTCTGGGAGGAGGGTGGAGCCCTGAGACAGGGCGTGTGTGCTCAGTCACCTTGGATCTGATTGAGTGACTGAGCACGCGTGACTCCTGGGCAAATTCCCTGGTGGAATGGGATGATCTCAAACAGAACAGGAAGTCTGCTGGAGTCTGGCAGAGATCATGAGTTGTGCCTGCGTCCGGAGATGCTTCTGAAGCCAGAGAGGGTCACACAGCAGCCCTGGCTGGCTCACCTTTCTGAGACTGCAGCTATGGCTGGCTTCGTGGTCAGTGCGGGACTCCCTGCCTGCTCTCTGCACTTCACCTCTTGCGTGACCCCAGGCTAGACGGCTGTGCTGTAGGAAGCCTCATTTCCGTCTGGTGAACTCTGCACCTGCTCCCTTGCTGTGTGTTCTCCAAGATGGTCCCACCCCCGACTCTGGGTGACACTAGTCATGTGGCTCTGGAAGTGAGGCCTTTCTGATACCTTATGTGCTCACTCCAGAAACAATTCCTAAATGGTGCTTTTGGGAGAATCACAAGCGAGACTATCTTCTCACCCTGTATGAAAGCTTGTAGGACATAGAAAGAAGCAAGCTGGGCTGGGCGTTATTGTTGCCCATTCATTCATTCATTCATCCTAATACTTTATCTCCTACTGTATGACAGGCGCTAGTCTATGTACTGCAGTTAGAGCAGTAACCAAAACAGACAAAATCCCTGCCCTCAGGGAACTTAAATTCAAGTGGAGGAGACAGACAGGAGTGGTAAGTGCCATGAAGAAAATGATACCAGAGAAAGTGGACGAGGAGGGCAGGGGTGAAGAACTATTTAGATGAGGTGGTCACGGAAGGCCTCTTGGAAAAGATGGCCTTTCATGACTTGTATGAAGTGAGGAAAGAGTCGGAGAGGATCTGAGGACAGAGCAACGGCTGAGTCCCCGTGGTGGGAACAGATGTGGTGTTTTCAAGGAGGAGCAAGAAGAGTGTCTGGGGTGATGGAGAGGGAGGAGAGTGGCTGAAGAGGTGAGGAAAGGAGGTGACCCAGAGCCGGCAGGGCCGTGCGCAGAGCCCTGACTGCAGCCCAAGTGTGACGGCAAGCCGCTGGGGGATTCTGAGCAGGAGGACAATTCGATATGATTTATGCTTTTAAAATGGTTGTGGCTTCAGGTGGCGTGGTGGGAGGAAGGATGGCTGAAACAGCAGCCAAAGGAGAAGCAGACAGGTTGCCTTAGGAGGCCGCTGGAGTTGCCAGAGCAAGAGATGCTGGGGCCTGGACTGGGAGAGGCGGGAGCAGGGGGGATGCTGCGCAGGGGTGGGCGGGGGGAGAGTGGAGGGATTCCTGTGCTGTTTCAGGCAGGGCTTGCTGATACAGCAGATGATGCTGTGAGTGAAAGAGAGGGTCAAGGTTCTTTCCTGAATAGCCAGGTGAAGGCTGCTTGCTCTTCACTGAGGTGGGGAGAAGGAGGGGCGATCAAGTTTGGTCATAAAATCAAGAGATTTGTTCCAACTACACTAAGATTGAGGCGTCTATTAAGTGTCCAAGCACAGAAAAGCAAGGGAGCAGTTGGCTTTGCGGGCCTGGAGTTCAGGAAACAAGTGTGAACTGGAGATAGAGAACTGCAAGATTTTAAAATCACGGGACTAGATGACATCCCCCAGGGAAAGAGTGCAGACAAAGAAGAAGAGAGGGCTAGCCTGAAACAAAGTTATTCTTAGACAATTATCAAGTGGGGAAATTTGTGAAACTTAACAATTCCACTTCTGTGGTAGGAAATTTGCTTAATTTGAAAACGACATGTTTAATTAGGTTATTCAGGCTACTTTAGGAGAAACTCCTTGGAAGGAAAGTTATGACCAACCTAGACAGCATATTGAAAAACACAACAAAGGTCTGTCTAGTCAAGGCTATAGTTTTTCCAGTAGTCATGCTTGGATGTGAGAGTCGGACTATAAAGAAAGCTGAGCGCCAAAGAATTGATGCTTTTGAACTGTGGTGTTGGAGAAGACTCTTCAGTGTCCCTTGGACAGCAAGAAGATCCAACCAGTCCATCCTAAAGGTGATCAGTCCTGAATATGCATTGGAAGGACTAATGCTGAAGCTAAAACTCCAATACTTTGGCCACCTGATGCGAAGAGCTGACTCATTTGAAAGGACCCTGATGTTGGGAAAGATTGAGGGCAAGAGGAGAAGGGGACGACAGAGGATGAGATGGTTGGATGACATCACCGATTCAATGGACATGGGTTTGGGTGGACTCCAAGAGTTGGTGATGGACAGGGAGGCCTGGCATGCTGCAGTTCATGGGGTCGCAGAAAGTCGGACATGACTGAGTGACTGAACTGAACTGAGGAGAAACTCTTGCCAAACTTGTCTTCCCTTTATAAGTTGTTCCAGATTAGAAACAAGACCCAAGATCCCTGAGACTGGGTTAATGTTCTGATGACTGAGGCTCCTAATGTGGGAAACAGACCGGTGCTGCGCACCTCCAGTTGTGGAGTTCCCTGTACACGGTTTCTGTACAGGAATCATAAAGAAGAAAGAGAAGATCCCCTGGTATCACCATCACAACATGTTGGAGCTGGCGCACTGGCTTTGTCCTCAGACTGCACAGAGCAATCTGTTTCCTGGCCAGTGTTTCCAACTCCTGTTTGACCATTCAGCACTGCTCACCTTGATGGAGAGGGTACCCGAATGTGCATTCACTTACATCAATGGAAACTTCAGTCGTCACCCATTCAGGAGGCACTCGCTGTCACATTTGCATTTTAGGAGCTGGAGCCCATGCATCTTCCTCCCAGGGGGAGGCCCGAGCCTTGCTACCTCACATACCCTCGTGCCCCTACTGCGGAGCTGAACGCAGGGCTCCCTGCTGAGAGATGCTTCACATGTCTGTTCCCTACCCCCAAAGGCAAAGGGTGCTGCCCGACTGCAGTGACAGGAGCAAACAAGGCCTTGTCACATGCAAACAGGAGCTTCCTGTCAGCTGTGTGCTGGAAAGGGGGTAGTGACAGTGGGGAGACCAAGAGGTGGATGGAGGCTCTGAATGGGGCCTGGAGTGGGGACACAGAGTGGGTGGGGGCAGTGGCGGTGGTGAACGGGAGGAAGGGTGAGTAGCAGTGGGATGACTGTGGGGATGAATGGCGGGTGTCCACGGTGGCGAGGGAGGGGACTGGTGGTGGGACCATTTTCTTCCCCTCTGAGAATGAGTCCCCTAAACGACTCACCACAGAGGTCAAGGGACCTGCACAGGGCAGGAGGAAGATAAAAATGACTTAGTATGAGCCTTTTTATACACAAGAACACAGGATAGGTCCATGAAGGCTTGGTGTCCACAGGCCAGGACTAGAGCCCTTCCATGTACATGGCCCAAGTTCTGAGCCGAGGGGGGGATGTGGGGGACGGTGCTGCGGTTCCAGGGGGTAAGGTGGCGAGGAACAGCGGAGCCTGGCGTGCTACAGTCCACGGGGTCACAAAGAGTCAGACACAACTTGGCAACTGAACAACAACAACAAACCCACCCCCACGTCACCTCTGCTCCAAGACAAGGGGCACTCGCAGATAAACGGCCGGGGACCACACCTGCCTTTGTGAAACTAGGACCTTCTGCACAAGAGAAAAGGCCTTCTGTGTGACACCACTAGAGGGAGCCCCTGTACCCCGGGTTTCTGGGACCACCAGGACCTGAGGCAGCCTGCGGGTCCGCAGTAGACGGCACCCCTGAACTTTCTAGCAGTTCAGAAAGTCAGTGCGGAGAGACTCCATTCACTGGTTACTAGTGGAGATCTGTGGGCAGTGCAGGAGGCTACATCAGGAAATCTTGTGAAATAACCATATCAGAATGATGAAAACCTCCTGGGATCAGCTGACAACATAGGGAGTTCACGGAAAATTTGAGAAATGTACAACCTGATGGAAATGTTTTGGAGATGGGGAATAGGGAGATATTTTGACTCAACACATTTGAGACAAGGAAATAGCATGTTGTGAAGAGTTCTGAGTATGCAGCCACCCAGTTTTGATGTTGAGGTGGTCCGGGGCACCTTGGTTTGCCGGCCCACACTACCTTTCCGTTGGTGATGCTGAAATACTGACAGGTTAGATGACAGTGTCCTCTGAAAGGCCAATGGAAGGCTGGTCTGGGCAGGGAAGTTGACAGTGACCTGATCATGTGGTCACACGGGCCATTTTGACTGACTTCACCACAGACAATTCCCATTTCTGGGCTCATTTCTAAAGATGAGAGAAGGGAAAGCATACTTGCTTTGGAGTTCAACAATCCTGAGCTCCTCTTCTGGAAAACGGGAGAGCAAACCTTCCCCTAAGGTCAGCAGAGAAGAATACAACAGATGAACATTAAATACCTGGCATAGCCCCCAGCCGGTACCTGAAAAATGCTAGATCTTTCCCCCTTCCCAATAAAAAGACATTCTATTGAAAGGAAATCTGTGAAAACAAATCAAAACATCCTTTACATGAAACTTCTCATCTGTATCAGATTGTGCTGAAATTTTAGCCTGTGGATTAACCTATTTCAAGTGAACATTGATAGAAAAGATTGATGGGCTCCCATTTATTGAGCATTTAGTATGTTCCAGACACTAGAAGTGCTTGATATAGATTTTCTTCATGGGTGAAGGTGGCACCAAATTGTAAAAACACTTTACTACAAAGATATTAGTTTGTGCATCTTTTTAACATTAAAATTTCATTCATGACCAAAAAAAAAAAAATGAGCTTTAGCTTATGCCCAAGATTTGTCCCAGAAGCTGTTCTCCAGTTATTCAGATAGCCTGTCCCAACTGCCCTATAGCAGGAGACTCAAAGCAAAGCATCTTGACACAAAGCAAAACGCACAAGACAAGGCCCTTCCCAGGTGGCAAAGCTGTTAAACTGCCAGGCCTGAGGCTTAACAACTGCCCACAGCAGGAGCTGTGCTGAGATATTAAGAAAGAGACATAAGGGAAAACTATTTTGAATGTGCATTTAGATGGTTCAGCAGAAAACCTGACAAAGTAATTAGCAGACTCCTGTGAGGCAAGATTTAAGGCCCAATTGACCTTCTAAGACACTCATGACATCTGAATCTCCACTGTTAGAGACTCATTTCTTGGGATAGCCCTTCTGGGCTCCTCTCTGAAAGTATAAGTTTGAACTTTAAGTTAAAGCATTCAGGGACTGAATGGTGGTCCAGTGGCTAAGACTCCACGCTCCCAAAGCAGGAGGCTGGGTTTCAATCCCTGGTCATGGAACTAGATCCCACATGCCATGACTAAGAGTTCACATGCCACAACTAAGACCTGGCACAGTCAAATAAATAAAATAACAATAAATATTTTTAAAAGTAAAAGCAGTCATTCATTCACTTACTGAATAATTTTGTGTTCCTACTATGGGCTAGGCACTGTGTCCTGGGAATACAACCGAGAATAGGAAAGACTTGGACCCTGTCCTCAAAGCTCATGGCTACTATATACAGCAGTGCAGTTTATTCACCGTACAGTGTCCAGTGAGGGATGAAATCTAGTTCACGGTCTATGTTTCCTGGCATCGGATTGAATTTATCTGGATGAAGGGACACTAATGTCTTTGAACAAAGGTGTCCTCTACTTGCCAAGCCAAGAACTCACAGTGCTCTGTTTGCCCACTGGGGGCACTTTAATTCTGATGTATACAAATGCTCTGGAGGAGACTGTCCTGAACACAGAGTTACAGGACCATGATTGTCTCACTGATGTCTGCATAGCCTATTAGTGTGGGCAGAGGCCTCCTCCTGGCCCACAACCAGGCCTCAATGGGAGGAAAGAAACGTGGAAAAGAGAGTCTGTGTTTGAAGCTGGGATCAGGGGAAGGGAAGCAGGACCACGTGGGTGGACTCCAGTCCTGCTGTCCAGTGTTGTGGAACCCACTAGACAAGACCCTCCTCTCCCTGGCCTCGGCCCCCTCCTCTTCTCTTTGGGGGCAGGTGGGACTGGACTGTTTGTGACTTCCCTCGTAGCTCTCATCTGCCCTGATTGGGCTACCATCTCCGGGAATAGGCCTTTGATCTCTAAAGAAACCATCTCTCCCAAATAAAAAATTCTTCAAACAGAGAATATGCTAAGGGTCTAGTGAGTGTGGCTGTTTATGTTGACCATAGGAGGGTCTTCCCCACCAAGGGAGGGAGTGCAGAGCCATCCCTCTGCAGGGCTGGGCCGACCAGCAGGACCAGTGGACTTGGGGCTCCCATATAATGAGCCACCATCACTGCGTGGGGGCTCTAGGCAGACAGGCCGTGCTGCCCTGCCAGCCTGGAAGCTTCCTAATTGGAGAATGTCCCGAAGGTGGTCTCCTGACAGAGATCATTAGAGGAGAGAGTAACAACTCTGATTACTCACAACACAGCTCCCATGGCCAATTAACAGCAGAAGAGGCTGAACTGCATCACTAGAGGGTGATCTATACAGCTTTGTGCCTCCTGATGGACTGGACAGCGGGTGGCTGCAGAGCAGAGGAAATGATGGCAGAAGGGGTGGCAGAGGTGGGGCTGGGGGAGGAATCATCTATGAGCATCCGCCCTCCTGCCAATCCCTGCTGTAGTGACACATGGTTAGAACCTCCAAGTCCCTTCTTCAGTTTAACAAACTGCACTGCCGCCACAAGGCAAGAATACAAACCCCGGACAAACTATTTCCTCCTTTCAGAGAGTCAGCACAGGTTTGGGAAGGAGCACACTGACGTTTGAGGTCCTAAAACCACCTTAGTCTCAGGGTGCCTTGTCACATGCTCAGCTTTGGAGCTCTAAGCTCAAAGGCTCAGGGGAAGTTTGGTTTTACTGAATCAGAAAATAATCCAGTGTTCCTTCTCAAAGGCTGCTGCTGCTGCTAAGTCGCTTCAGTCATGTCCGACTCTGTGAGACCCCATAGACAGTAGCCCACCAGGCTTCCCTGTCCCTAGGATTCTCCAGGCAAGAATACTGGAGTGGGTTGCCATTTCCTTCTCCAATACATGAAAGTGAATAGTGAAAGTAAAGTCGCTCAGTCGTGTCCGACTCTTCGCAACCCCATGGACTGCAGCCCACCAGGCTCCTCTGTCTATGGGATTTTTCAGGCAAGAACACTGGAGTGGGGTGCCATTGCCTTCTCCATCTCAAAGGCTGGCCCACATCATCTCCACTGGAAGATCTTGGCAGTGTCACCAGAAGAGAGTCAACCAGCCCTGGGTTACAGCCTTCTTCTGCTTTCACTGGCTGTGTGGTCCTGGACCAGTCACATAGCCTCTCTGAGCCTCAGTTTCTACAGATATAGAGCAGAGATAACAAGCAGTACCTTGCCAAAGTGTAAGAGAGAGCTCAGGCCCAGTACCCAACTTAGAAGGTTCTCAGTACTTGGAAGTGCTCCTTGTTCCATCAGTTTCTTCAGCCAAACTCTATGCTCAAGGCATGATTTGGGACTTCCCTGGTGGTCCAGTGGTTAAGAATCTGCCTTCCAATGCAGGGGATGCAGGTTCAATCCCCAGTCAGGGAACTAAGATCCCATATGGGGCAACTAAACCTACACACTGCAATGATGACCCAGCACAGCAAAAGAAAAAAAAAAAAAAAAAGTAAAGAATCCAGAAGCCTGAGAGGACGACAGAGCCCCTTCCGGCTGAGGAGCTGTAACTCTCCATCTCAGGGGCTTGCCTTTCCCCACGGCAGGGTGGCCGCCGTCTCTAGGGCTCCCCAAGCACAGAGACACTGGACTCTTGGTGGGAGGGTGAAGAAAGGGCTATACAGGAGTGCTCCTCAACAGTGCTTCCTGCTAGGAGTACACGTAACTGGGGGTGGGGGTAGGGAGGTGTTCAGGGTAAAAAACGCAGATTCCTGGACTTCACGTGCAGAGGTTCTGATGCAGTAGTTTCAGGGCAGGTCCTGGGAGTGCGCCATTTTAATGAGTGCCCTGCTAGGTTAGGTTGCAAAGCTGTGGACCACACACTGAGAGGCCCCGCAGGGCTCCAGCTCGTGGGTGGGGACACTGGAGGCTTTGACCCGGGCAGCAGCCCTGCCTGTGCTGTGGGCAACACACCGCTCAGGGGCTTCACCTGGCTACATGCACCAGAGAAGTGTGGGCATCTGGGTCTCTCAGGGCAGGTGCACAGGACATCCGCTTTCCATTATGGATCTTTCTGGAAAATTAGGGGTGCCTAGAGGGTAAGAGAGAGTGAGCTCGGGTGGGGGATGGTTATTTTAAGGACTCTGCTAAAGCCCCTAATGGGAGAAGAATTACCCTCTAAAACCAGATGTCAACTTCTGTTAGTTGTGAGGTCGCAAGTAATGTGTGGATAACAATGCCTGAGGTGTGCCAAATTGGGAACCAGTTACTTTCAGGATAATGAATTTTGAGTGGATTTAAATTTATCCTGATAAAAATCTCATTCTCACATACGTGTGCTCTGAAAGCCTGTTGTGTGTGTATCAGGGACTGCACCAGCGTGTGTGGACCCAGGCAGGGCTTCTGGTCTTCCGTACTTGGGTACACAAGACAGATGATGTAACCTGTCACATGCATCATGGCAGGAGACAGGCCTGCTGCACCACCTGGGCTGTGACCTGGGGCTCCCTGTCTTGTCCCAGGGCCCCTGGACCGGCACCTGGCTGACCTCACCCTGCTGCTGCCTCTGATTGGAGTCATGGGGGTCCCTGGAGGGACGTGAGGGCACGCTCTGCCGCCAGCCATCCAAACAGGAAAGATAGCGGGTGGGGGTGGAGGGAGGCCTGGGAGCAGGCCCATTCTGGTCCACAATGAAGCCCAGACATTCCTCCCATGAGAGACACGTGAGTGGGGGACACTGTGCAGGTGCTACACCTGGCAGCAGCCCAGAGCCCTGAGCATGGGGCTACCCTGTGTGAACGGGAAGCAGCCGCCCAGGAGCCAGTGTGCCACAGGCAGGGGTGCCCATCTTCATGCGCAGCAGACCAGCCCGGCCCGCAACTGCAAGCACACACATGGGCACTCCAACTCAGGATGTGCCTTTCTATTTGGCCATTAACCTTAACGTGGTTCTTTAAAAACATTTTTTTTTTTTTTTTAAGAAACGCGCAAGTGTCTCCTTGTCCACAGGCAAGGATTTCAATTTTCCCTTTCTTGCCTTAGAGCTGGGCTCCTAAGGATACCCAAATGGGGGGAAACCAAACACTAAGATTCCATAAAGAAATCTGGTCTCTGGACCTACAATCCCACTCCTGGGCATGTATCCAGAGAAAACATGATCTGAAAAGGATACATGCATCCCAGTGTTCACTGCAGCAGCCTTTACAATAGCCAAGACATGGAAGCAACCTAAATGTCTACCAACAGAGGACTGGATAAAGAAGATTTGGTACATTTACACAATGGAATATTACTCAGCCATTAAAAAGAAAGAAAAGATGCCATTTGAAGCAACATGGATGGACTTAGAGATTGCCATACTGAGTGAAGGAAGTCAGACAGAGAAGGAAAATTATCGTACTACATTCCTTATATGTGGAATCTAAAAAGAAATACAAATAAACATAGAGACACACACAGGATGAACTTATGCTTGCCTATACACACTGCTATATTTAAAAAGGATAAACAACAAGGACCTACTGTATAACACAGGGGACTCTGATCAATGTTATGTGGTAGCCTGGATGGGAGGGTAGTTTGGGGGAGAACGGATACATGTATACATATAGCTGAGTCCCTCTACTGTTCACCTGAAACTATCACAACATTGTTAACTGGCTACGTGTGTGTGCATGCTCAGTCGCTTTAGTCATGTCTGACTCTTTGTGACCCCATGGACCATAGCCCACAAGGCTCCTCTGTCCATGGAATTCTCCAGGCAAGAATACTGCAGTGGGTTGCCATGTCCTCCTCCAGAGGATCTTCCCGACTCAGGGATTGAACTCATGTCTCCTGCATTGCAGGCAGATTCTTTACTACTGAGTCACTGGGAAGCCCCAATTGTCTATACTTCAATTCAAAATTAAAAGTTTTGTTTTGCTTTTTAAAAAAAAAAAAAAAATCTGGTCTCTGGAGTGGCCTGACCAGGGCCCTGGCTGTAGTTAAATTGGTTTACCCTTGGGAACCCTACGACAGTGGAGATCTGCTCTCAGGAAGCCCATACCCCATAGAGTCACTAACATGAGTAGCTGTGCCCTTAACCCTCAACTCAGATGGTGGTGAGGATGACAATATTGAAGGTACCACATGGGCTGGACACTCACTGTGTGGCTGCCCCGGGGGCGGGGGGGCATGACCTCACTTCATCCTCACAACAACCTCCCAAGATGGGGTTCTGGTATTCCCACGGTACAGGTGAGAAGACAGGCAGGGTGAGGATTCTATGCTTGGGATCAGATCTTGTTCTCAGACCACCATCCAGGGAAACAGGAAGAAAGAGGGTAGCTGTGACCACAGTCATGCTGACAGAAGATGCCCAGGATGGACGCTAAGTCTAAGCTCTTTCTCCTTTCAGAACCTGCCTTGATCAAAATTGGGCCTGTCCTCTGAATGTGGATCTCGAGGCTCCTAAGCTTTAAGACAGGTCAGGCCATCGGGTTCACTGTCTTCTGGGTGTCTCTATGCCCCAGGTTGCCCACTGGAAACAAGACAAAGCAGGATAAGCTCAGGACCCATTCCCTACAAGGCACAAACTCTCAGCCTGTGGTCATGCTCCCTCAGTGACCTCCCAGAATCCACCAGTACACACCACACTGAGATGTAACTCAGAACATAAGGTCCCTCCTCCTCCTTTTTCAGGTTAATTGGGCCTGTACCATAGTTCACATACTCCTGTTTTCAGATCTCTGATTATTGATTAATGGCAGGTCACTGGTCACAGACATACACTGCATAGCATCAGCATTTGAGACGAGCTGTAAATAAATGCTCATAATTAGTGCTTGAGAAAGACTGGGTGGCCCCAAGCTGCACAAAGCATTTGGGAAATGTGAGGTGCAATTTTTCCTTATCCAGACAGTTTCCAAATTCTAGATGTAAAGCTGCCTGGGTGTGGAACATAAGTTGAAAGTAAGATTTTTCACATTAGGGGCAAACTTCACAAGAGAAAAAAAACAATTGGAGAAAAGTCAGTTGAGTTAATTGTCTTTTTTTCCCCTGCTGTTTCTAGGTACGGGGAGCTGGACAGGCTGCCTCTGAAGCCTAGTCTTGCTCCAGCCGCAATGCCTGTGGGGTGGGTCTTGCTGCTTCTGCCAACACTCTACTATCTCCCTGGGGTTGGGCTTAATGGGAAAGCGGCATTTGCAAAGGTTTTGGGGAGTGGCCCTGGGATAGTGATGCTTGTTGCCATGGAAAAGAATATAAAGTCTCCGGTTCATCACTGTCATCTCAGCAGGACCTGGGAGAGAAATGGACAAGTCAGAGCCCTTATGTGTTTGGTTACAGATGCATTCATGAGCTCACGAAAGAAGTGGAGGAATAACTGCTCAGGCATGCCTTAGCTCACCCGTGTGTATGTTAGCCAAACTCATCATGTCAAAATCTTACTCTACAGAACAAAAGAGTGGAATATAGTTTTCCAAAATAACAAGCTTCCTCCTTTCTTCTTTCCCTCTCTCCCCAAAATTTCCAATTTGTGTTTTGACATGAGTCTACTTGGTATAGTCAGAAGTAACACAATCATTTGTGTTTCTCACCATTTCTTGAAGGACACACCTATTAGATATAGAGAGGCTTGGCTGGCCTTGCTTAACTGTGAGTTGGTAAAGCTAGAAAGAGTGGTCAGAGGCCTTAGCGTGCTCGTTCAAGAAGGCACTGACAAAGCATAGAGAAAAGGGGTGAATAAAGGAACGAATCCCCAGCACAGATCTAAGGCCCCATTGTTTCTGCAAAGTGGAGGTGAACAATCAAATTATCTACAAATGTATGGAATCTACTGTATGGTAGACAATAGCTAAATACAATCAGGATAATATGCTGATGGGAAGAAAATAGGGTGACAGAGAGAGAGGGGGCTGGACACACATTCTGAGGGAGAAAGTTCCAAGTCAGAGATGGCAAATATGGGGCACTCATGCCCCAGCTCCAAAGACAGACAATGGGAATCACCCCACTCTTGCCCAATGAACCCATGGGTAGCCTTCTTCTTCCTCCCTCACATCACTGCAGGCAGATACTACCGAGAGGTACGAGTTACACTGTGGTAGATAAAGAAGGCAACAAGTCCCCAGTGCCTCTCAGAGGCAGACTCTTAATTCCCCTCTTCTGACATCTGGTCTGTCCTGAGCGACTTGGTTGACCAATAGAACGTGACAGCCATACCTGGGACTTCTGGGGCTTACAAGCCTTGTGCGTTCCACAGGAGCGTCTTGGAACACTCACTCTTGGAGCCCCAGGCCACCACCTTAGAGTTCTCACTATCTTGCAGAGCAGACTTATGGAAATGATCTAAAACTACATGGGAAGAGGAGTCCAGCTGACCCTGCCAAAGTGCCAGACATGTGAGTGACAAGGGCTGGGACCCTCAACGATAGCCCAGCCTGCCTTTGAATACCACTGAGTAGCCCTAACACTGCCACTGAAGCAGAGAAAAGAATCACTCAGCTGAACCTTTGCCAAATTCCACATGCAGTCATGAGATATAATACAAAGGTTGTTGCTTTTACGTTGCTAAGTTTGGGGGTAACTTGTTATACCACTATAAATAATGTGAGTATCACACAAAGCCAAACTCACTGGCCTCCCCGCGGTATAGATAAAAATGTGTTCAGACCCTAACAAGAGTCTTTGGAGGTTTTTCCAGTAATACAATAGTAAAACTAGTATTACTGAGTGCTTACTATGTGCAAGATATCCAGAAACATTTTATATGGAATAATTCATTTATACGCAAAATATCCCGAAGTACTCAATAATTGATACCAAACCCCCATGAACTGGGCCAACCACTGATGAATCTACCTTGTTAATAGTTGACTCAACCCAGCAAAGGGCTTGACAGGCATCCAATCATATCTGTTCTCTCACTGGTACCTCACTATAGCCCGTGTGAGCTGGACAAGGCTGGTTTCATTTTATACCCCACATATGTATATATGTATTTTAACATATGAGGAAACCAGGACTCAGGGAGGTTGTGATTTGTCCAAGTTCATACTGGTTTGCACAGAAAATGGAATTTGAACACAGAGATGACAACTCTCTGGCCAGTGGCTTTTCTGTACATCACAAAGCCTCTCTAAACATGTGGAGGAAGGTTCTCCTTACCATTACCACCACCACCACCACGCCTGACTCTCCCACACTATCTATTCAATATGAAGATTAGACAGGATCCTACAAAGGATGTTAACCCTAACTTTCTAAGAGACATTTGCTGCGTGAGAGTGTAGCACCTAACATCAAGTTCTCCTCTGCAAAACCCAGTCATGGGGGTGGTGTGAGGATTAAGCTCAAGTTGCTAAGGAAATTGAGCCAGGCAAGGCACACAGGAAGTGCCTAGTAAGTGGGGGCAAATACCATCACTCATTTATTAACTCATTTGACATTAATTCGTCCATGAGGTGCATGTTATGTTTTAGGCACAAGGGATTCAGCAGGGAACAAAATAGGCAGAAATCTGTCTCTTAAAGATCTCACACTCCAATGCTGAGTAGAAGCCTCCTTGGGAAGAGGTGCTGGGTGGCTAAGCCCACTTACTAGTTAAGTGATCTATTAACATCTCCACACAGCAGCCTCAGATCACACTTAATCCAAATTTATTCCACAGCAGCATGACAAATGCTCTAGTGCCTTGCTGTGTGAGGTCATGGCCCAGTTCTCAACAGCAGTCCTAAGGAATGGCTTACAAAGAGCAGAGAATGCTCCTTGGGTCTTGTCCCATTAAAGGGTGGCTCCACTAAGTTCTTTACTTCTCAGGCTATCACACTGGGAAAGAGAAATTCCTAGAGTTGTGAGGGAAACAAATATCGAAGCTACTCTCTCTTTCAGTAAATTGAAAGCCAGAGCTGAAATCGTGTATGATTCAAACTGGAGCTCACTGGAATTCACCAAAACCTGGGCGAGTTCCCCAGAGACCAACACAAGCCTAATAGTGTTATTTGTTTGTGAAGCAGGGGACCATTCCACCTGCCCACCCACATTAATGTCATTTTCTGGTCTGGGAGGTTAGTGAGGGGAGGGATTTCCCACACTCTGGCAGTAGGGCATCCACATGAGGGTGGGATACCCGCTCCAACCTGCAGATTACCCAGAGAATTTTTTTTTTTTTTGAAGATTGTTGGTCAAGTAGCCTGTCATGATTTAACTTTTCCAGCTTTGATGAAAGATTTTTAGTTTCACTTACTAGTTCACGCAGTCTACTGAGGCAAGGTTCTAAATGAATATAGCAGGCTGTGATGGGGTTTGTATTCTAGTGGGGGAAGTGTAGATAATACACCAAGAAATAGGCACATAAGAAAAAAAAATGGTAATGAAAGCTATGCAAAGAATTAAAATACATTGATTTGATTAGGAGGCATCTCAGAGCAGGTCACATGTAAGTTGAGACATGACAGGAGGGAATCAACTACATGGAAAGGACAAGGGAAACATCCCAGGCAGAAGGAGACTGGAGCCAGGTCAAGGCTAGCTCTCCTGAGGGAGAGGCCTCAGCAGAGTGGGAGGAGGGGGCATCTTGAGATGAGGTCACATGGGCTGCCTGGGATATCTGGGGGCTTCCAGGCCCTGGCAAAGGGAAGAGATCTTGGGATCTTACTCAAGGTATGATGGGAAAATCCTGGAGGGTTTTAAGCAAGAGGTAATGCGATCCAATTTATATTAGAAACAAATTACTCTGGCTATTGCATGGAGATTGGCCTATAACAGGGCAAAGGGGGAAGGAGGGACACCAGTGAGAGGCTGCTGTGTTTGTCAAGGTGAAAGATGGTGGTGGTTCTGACCAGGGCACAGGGCTGGGGATGGAGGAAGTCGACAAGACTCAGGAAATGCTTTGGAAGTCAGGTTGATAAAACTTGGTTGATAGATTACATGTAGAGGTGTGGGGGATGGTTATAAAATAAATGGAATGTGTTTCAGAGAGAATAACTCAACATTTTAGTATACTTTACCCTAGTATTTTCCAGTTACATAAACATACATATTCATTTTTATAAAATTGGATTCTGGATATAGTTTTACACCATGCTTTTCAACTTAATGTTCTTTTTGTGAATATTTCTGTAAGTCATATTTTTTAATGACTGCATAATATCTCATCATGTAGGGCATACCATAATTTCTTTAACCAATCACTGCTTGACATTTGGGATGCTTCCAATATTTCTGCTATTATAAACAAGGCTACAGCAAACACCCCTGTACATAAATCTTTAGGCAATCTCTAACTTTTTTCCTTACAATAAATTGCTTGAAGCAGGATTACTGAATCAAAGGCATTTTGAAAAAGAAACTTGATGAATGGGTACTGCCAAATTACTAGCAAGAGAGGTGGTATCATTTCATATTCCCACTGGCTGTATATGATAGTGCCTGCTTTACTTTACCTTACTGGAATTTTATCATTAAAAGTGGCCAACTTAATAGCCAAAATAGTATATTATACTGTTTTAATTTGCTTTATTTTGGTTACAAGTTAACCATCTTTCTAATATTTAACCATCATGCCTATTTGCTGGATGGAAGTGAACATGAGTGTGTGTGTATATGTACTTTCCATTCCTGCTCTTCACCAACTATGCTATTTGGATGGCAATCTTTCTTTTTTTTTTTATTGATTACTAAAAACTCTTTACATAGAAAAGTCATTCCTAATGCCAACTACTTTTTTCCCCCTTCAGTTTTTCATTGGCTTTATGATATTTAGAAGCCTAAAGATTTTATGTCATCAAATATATCAACTGCTTCCTTAATTGTGTCCTCCTTTCTTGTTTGGTTTAGGAAAGCCTTATTCACCTGGATAAAGGCATATAAATATCTGTGTATACTTATTTGAGGCCTTTTATTGGGTTGGCCAGAATACTGGAGTGGGTAGCCTTTCCCTTTTCCAGGGGATCTTCCCAACGCAGGTCTCCCACATTGCAGGTGGATTCTATACCAGCTGAGCCACAAGGGAAGCCCAAGAATACTGGAGTGGGTAGTCTATCCCTTCTCCAGGGGATCTTCCTGATCCAGGGATCAAACTAGGGTCTCCTTCATTGCAGGCAGATTCTTTACCATCTGAACTATCAGGGACCTAGACAGTATATTAAAAAGCAGAGACAAATACAAATACAATATTGTAAAGTTAAAAAATAGAAAATAAACTCATTAAAATAAAAAACTAATTAAAAAAAAAAAAAAGCAGAGACGTTACTTTGCCAACAAAGGTCTGTCCAATCAAAGCTACAGTTTTTCCAGTAGTCATGTATGGATGTGAGAGTTGGACCATAAAGAAACCTGAGCGCTGAAGAATTGATGCTTTTGAACTGTGATGCTGGAGAAGACTCTTGAGAGTCCCTTGAACTGTAAGGAGATCCAACCAGTCCATCCTAAAGGGAATTATTCTTGAATATTCATTGGAAAGTCTGACGCTGAAGCTGAAACTCCAATACTCTGGCCACCTGATGTGAAGAACTGACTCATTGGAAAAGACTCTGATGCTGGGAAAGATTGAAGGCAGGAGAAGGGGATGACAGAAGATGAGATGGTTGGATGGCATCACCGACTCGGTGGACATGAGTTTGAACAAGCTCCGGGAGTTGGTGATGGACAGGGAAGCCTGGTGTGCTGCAGTCCATGGGGTTGCAAAAAGTCGGACACGATTGAGCGACTGAACTGGATTGATTGGGTTGGCCAAAAAGTTCGTTCAGGTGTGTTTCTTTCTTTCTTTTTTTTTTTTTTTTTTTTAAACCCAAATGAACTTTTTGGCCAACCCAAAATGATTTTGTTTAAGCTACCATTTCCCAAGTGGTTTCTGCAGAACATGAAACATCAGTCTCATCAAATGTTCTGTGGTCAAGAAATTCTGGGAACAGTATAGTTCTGTCTCGAAATTATCTAGTTCACAGTAGCAACAGAGATTTTGAAATAAAGAAATATGCTGACCTTGGCTTAACATAATGTTTCTCCTTTCCTATTATTATTACTACCCTGTAAGAGTGTTTTGGGACAAGCTTTAGAAGAGCCATTTTATCTAACTGGAATTATGAAGCAAACTCAGTTTTTAAAAACACTTAGTTGTCCTAGAAGCATGTGGAAATAACCCTTTCTCATAGTACCTAAATACCGTCTTTATGTTAATATTCTGTGTTCTAGGGTTTGTTCCTGGCCCTTATATTCAATTCTATTGGTATGTCAAAGCCTCACACCACAGCTCTTGTTTTTCCTTCTACTTCTAACAGCAACAGTTGATGTTATTTGGTACATGGAGCTCCTTGACCACTGCATCTTCTTTATGGATTTTATCACCATAAAACAACCTCCTTTTTTCTCATTTAATGCTTTTACCTTGAATTCTACTTTGTGTATAAAATTGCTACATTCCCTTTCTTTTGTGTTTTTGACTAATAGATATTTTCCCACTCTCCTTCCTTTAACCTCCTTGTGCCATTTGATTTTAATTGTATATGCTTTCATTGTCTCATTCATCAAAAAATGTATTGAGTGCTTCCAATGCACCAAGTGTTAGGCACTAAGGAATACAATGATGATCATAAAATAAATATGGAGCTCACCTCATAGAAATTAAAGTGCAGTATGAAAGCTAGACATTGATCCATTGAAATTTATAGTAAATATACATATAAGCATTTGTGAATTTACAATGGTAATAAATTTTAATTTGCCTTATTCTGATTACTGTATTTTATGGTATAGGGCAGCATGAACTACTAAGTGGTAGAAAAGTTTATAATGGAATTATGTCATTGAGCTTGAAGGAGAACTCGGGAAAGGCTTTGCTGAAGAAGAAACATTTAGGCTCAGCTCTAAAGGATGTTTCATTAACCAGATGGAGTGGGGGCACTGGGAGCATGCCAGACAGATGGTGATGGTGTGGCATGAAAGAGCTTGTTGCCAGAAAGTGGGCCCAGGTGCAGAGGACCAGAAGAATATAGTATGGATTGAGATTGGAAAGGTCAGTGGGGTATGATCATGAAGGACCTTTTAGATTCTGCTGAGGATTTGAGCATTCATTTTAGAAGCAATGAAAAGTCATTCAAAGGTTTAAAGTAAAGGATTTACAGGCAGAGAGATGCTGCAGACATGTGCACACAAGAGCAGAACTGGGCATATCTCTTTCCAACTCTGTGTTCGGTGATAGCACTGAACCAGTCACTTGAAATTACCCATGGGGACTTCCCTGGTGGTCCAGTGGCTAAGACTCCATGCTCCAAATGCAGGGGGCCCTAATTCGATCCCTGGTCAGGGAACTAGTTCCCACATGCCACAAGTAAGTGTTTGCATGCCACAATGAAAAGATCCCACATGCCACAATGAACATCAGCGATCCCACATGATGCAACTAAAACCTGGTGCAGCCAAATAAATAACCACCCAAGGTGTTAGTATTTACACCACGGATATTGGCAAATGATACATATCAGGGCTCTCACCCCTGGAGAGCTGGTTGTTAGACACTGACATAATTACCAATTGCATCTTGAAGTCACTCTGGTATCTGGGTAGAAAAGAGCTTCCAGAAGAAGAAGAGGGGATATAAGGAGACTGGTTAGGATGTGGTTATGAGAATCTTGTCAAGAAATAACTGTACTCTGAGTCAGAGTGGTTGTAGTGGAAATGGAGAGAAGTGGATGGAGATGGATGTAGAGCTGAACAGATGGTGAGGGACTGGATTGGATAGTTACAGGAGGAAGAGGTATGGAGATGGCTCCCAGATCTTTGGTTTCTGTAAATGCATGGATGGTGGTAACATTTACTGAGTATGAATGCTGGTTGAGAAGTATTTTATTTTTGTTTTGGTGATGGGCAAAGATCATGAATTTAAATATGAACATTATGAGTTTGAGTCGCCTGTGAGATAATAAAGTGCGGGTGCCAAGTAGGAAGCTGGACTTAAGGACCTGGATATCTGAGCAGAGGTCTGAGCAGGAGCTATAAGGTTGAGTCACAGCACTGTGGTGGCACTTGAAACTCTGAGCATGGGTAAGGTGACTTAAGAATATGGAGTCAGAAGGGAAGATCATCTAAGACAATCTCTAAGATGAGAGCCTGAGGAAAGAATACTTACTAGCCAACATTTAATGTAAATTGTATACAGTCAGGTTATGGTGGGGGTTGAGTTGACTTAGGAGTCTGCCTTTTCACTGGGAAGCTATTCTTTTAAAATCACTTTTCCATTATTTCTTTGATTAATGTTTCCTTGCTTTGTCCTTTTCTTTGTATTATTATTTTTCCATTTTTCAGCTCCACAGGTCAAGTTTTCCTTTTTTCTTTCTTTCCTGCTTCCTTTCCTTCCTTGTCTTCCCTTCCTCCTTCCCTCTTTCCTTTCCTTCCCTCTTTCTCATTCTTATTATTAATGAGTTTTTATATATTACTCTGATTATATACACTTAATTCTATAATTAACTCATTTGGAATCTCATGGCCCATTCTTTTATGACAAAATTTCTCTTTCTGGATATTTATTTTGATGCATTTATCAATGGTGTGGGGTATGAAAAAAGCAGGGAGATGTTATATGCTTTTGAACTCTTACATACGTAAGAATGTCTTTCTCTTACCTTCCCACATAAGCAACATTTACGCAGAGGGAACAAAAGTCTTAGATCATCATCATTTGTCCTCCAAAGTCCCTAACTACTGCTCCAGGATTTTCTGGCATTCAGTATTTACAGACAAGAACTCATGAGTTGTTCAGATTTTTCTTCCAGGATGCCAGTAGAATTTTTCTATGTGTATATATTTCAAAACCTTTTCCAGGATATGTTTTTGGGTTAGGCAGTATTGATCAGAAAGAGAATATATCACATTGGTGAAATGAAATATATTAGAGGTTATAAACAGAAATGAATCTGTGGAGTCCCTGCAGTCAGGGACACACATATAAGTCACTAAGATGATGTTGAGACACAGACACGGCAGTGGGGGAAAGAGGGAGACATGGAGGAACTGCAGCATCTTTGCCTTCATAGCGTCACAAGCATGGGATGAGTGAGGAACACAGAGGAGTCTGACTAAGGAAAGTTTCCAGTGAAGGCAGAACTGCAAATTCATTATCCTGACTGTCCTGACAATGGGGCTCACACCTCATGAGAACGACATTATGAGGAAAAAAACCACATGCAAATCAACTACCTCAGTTGCAGACGATGAGTGGAACCTAAATCAATACAAGTTATTTCAGGGCCCTGGGTGAGACATACAATTTATATCACAGGTTTAACATTTTCATCCTGATGTCAGGTGGGAGGCTGACTGTCCTTTCCATGGCTAAAAATAAATAGCTTAGGGTTAGCAGGACTTACAAGGTAGGGGAAGCAGAGCGCCCCCTCTCTCTTGCATCGGGAATCTTCAGGCACCGACACACGGCCACCTAGGGAAAGTCCCCTTCCTCTTGGAGTTGTACCCTCCTCCTGTCTTGAAACACGGTCTAGGATGAGAGGTGATTCAGCTCTAACACTGGTATCTATGACTGCAGAGATGGCGCCACTAGCCAAAGACAGTCTGTGCCCAGTGGTGTGGCAGGCCAGAGGGCACATGGTCAGGGCAGGCCAGGCCATGCCATGTAGAAGGCCTTGCTGAAGGGGGCAAGCTCAAGGGTATTCATGTGCTTGGCCCCCCACCACCCAGTCCAGCACCATCAGTGGTGCTTTCATTAGGAATTAAGGAATTCCTTAGGAATTTCATTAGGAATTCTTGCATTAGGAATTCACTCCCTTAATCACAGGGATTAGGGCTCAGACCTCTGGGAGGAGTTAGATGTTGATCTACCTGTTTTAAGCAAGACCACTTGTTCAGTCACTCCAAGGACCCATGGTCCTTGGGGAGCAGAGCTTCTCGGGTAGCAGGACAGATAGGGTGGGAGGAGGGAAAGGAAGAACAAGTTTGCTGTGAGGCCCTGGCCCTGGCAGGAGGTGGGTTCAGCCTGGTGGGTGGCATAGGACAAGCTCTGGACACTGGGAGCACCTCCATTCACTAAATAGCTCCTAAGTGTTGGCAAGGGGCAGGGACCCTTGGGAGCATGCTGGGGGCACAGAAACAAGCTCCATCCACCTTGCTGGCTGTGAGCAGCTCCAGGGTGCCTTACGATATTCCCCAGGCCCATTTTGGGAGGGATTTGGACTTCAAGGCATTTGCTTCTGGAGAGGATCAAAGTCTGC
Source organism: Okapia johnstoni (assembly GCA_024291935.2). Classification (NCBI taxonomy): domain Eukaryota; kingdom Metazoa; phylum Chordata; class Mammalia; order Artiodactyla; family Giraffidae; genus Okapia; species Okapia johnstoni. The sequence goes on from CM044316.1 coordinate 37,821,968, forward strand.
TGGTGGCTGCTCCACAGGCCCATGTGCCGCCCTAATCACTCAGCTTCCAGGGTCTGGGGCTGCACTGAGCCCTTCCACCTGCCTGGTTGACAAGCTGCTCACAGCAATGCCTGGCTGAACTGAGACATCAGCTTCAACTAGGGAGTCACCAGTGCTGGCCTCAGCTTATCACTTGCAGGACACTGGTGACCCAGACGGATGTGCCAAGCGCTGTGATGGTTCTCCAAGTGGTGGGGAAGGCAGCATCAGGACAGTCGCCTGGTTCATAGACACAACCTCTGAGAGCTTGCAAAGAGAAAGGAGAAGACAGCAGAGATTGCAGAGGAGATCCAGCCAAGGCCGTGCCTGAAGATGGGGGTCCAGGCATCACTTCTCATTTCACTGCACCTTTGCTGTGCCCACTGTGGCACTACAGAGAGGAGGCGTGTGTCCTAATGGCTAGATGTATGCACAGGTGAACTCCCTTTTGGCCTGCACCTCCTGTCTCTGTGACGAGGTCAGCCTTGTTCCAGATGATGGCAATGAGAAGGAAAGAAACACTCCCAAAATCAGGACCTGTGCCACACAGGGCATGCATTGGGGTAACTGGTTCCTTCATGGTGTGGTGCCCAGAAGCAGACCATGAATCAAGGATCTGAGTACAAGTAGTTTTGGGGAGGTGATCCCTGGAAGCAATGGTAGGGGTTGGGGAAATTAACAAGAGACAGAAGCCAGCACAGAGTATATGAATGAGCAGGTTATTGCCATGGGCAACTGGGGTTCACCCCTATTGGGCAGGTCCCTCTGGGTGATGGAGGGAGAGCATGATCCCACCTGAGGGGGCAGAGCTGCTACCAATCCGTCAGCTCTCATTTGCCATTGGCAGAAGGTTGCTCTTAGGGACATTAACGCCCCAGCCCTTCTGGCCTGCCCTGAGCACTAATGGAGCACACTCTGGCAGCCAGGGAAAGGCCCATGGAGAAGCAGAGAGAAGCAGGAGACACCTTCATTGTGTCAGAAACAGTGAGAACTGGGGCCAAGGGCAGGGCATCAGTGATGTCCACTACAGTGGCCAAGAGCTGTTTGGTGAAGATATGTAGCTTCAGAGAGGGAGGGTCACAGGTGGCTGATCCATCACGGCAGAGGACAGGGCAAGGGATGAAGAGCTGAGCGGAGGCCTGAGGCCAGCATCTGTGACAGACAGGAATATTGGAGTAACTTATACTAGGGAACGAGGATGGCTGGTGGCAAGGTTAGGAGCAGGGAACTCAGACCTGCTGACTTCTGGCCTACATTGTTGCCTCCCACCCTCCCACAGGCATGCTCCAGTGTGGCTGGGTTGGCTGACCATACTGACAACATCATCTGTAAAGGCCTCTGTTCACCTCATTAGCCTGGCTCCACTTGTGCATGGGTTTCAGTCCAAGCTGGCAAGGTCTTGGACAGGGGCTCAAGGATGGAGCATAGTGTCTCTGGGTGGGTATGGGCAGCCATGCCAGTCAACTCGTCAGCTGCTGACATCATCCCCCTGATGGTGAAAAGCTGATCCCATGGGGACAGGGACATCCTCTCTGTCACATAGAACCCAGAGAAGTTTCATTCCCTGGATCTGAAATGTTAACAAGCAAGTCCAGCCATGCACACAGAGGCAGAGCCATGCATCAGCATCCTCCAGGAGGCACAAGGAAGCATGTCCATGGAACAGTCTCATTGGATGATGTGAGGTGGCAAATAACCTCCCAATGGCTCACTGGCCAAGGACAGTTATATGTCTGTGCCATGGGGTAACAAGATCCCAGCTATCTTTCTCCCTCTACATGTTTACAGGAAGATGCAACAAGACTAAAAATTGATAGCACAGGCATCCCTTTCAGCTCCCAGTCATTTTTCTTTGTTGCTAACTATACAGTTGCAATATCTTGCCATTAAGTCACTGGAATAAAAGATGCTAACTAGTCTAGACTAGCATTGAAGGAAAGTTACACGGCTCAAAATAGCCTGGAGTTAAACTCCCCTCTGGGCCCTCCCCACCATTCTATGCAAAACAATGAACTCTCTCACCCGAAGAAAAAAAATGGACATTAAGGTTGCTTTGCCTAGCTCCCAGCCGGTCCAGCCTCTGGCTGATCTCCAGAATTCCTTGCCCCAGCCATTTAAGAGATAACTACTCTGAACAACCTTGGAGAAGAACAGGCCCCCTTCAGACAGTAGATTTCCACATATATGCCTATATATACTTACTCTTTTCTTGGGTTAGTGCAGCAGCTCCCTAATCTCACTGCTGCCCCTTCTCGCTTCATTAAAGGTGATCTGTTCCTGTAAAGTGCTGGTCTCGTTCTTTTTCTGAACCTTGCCTTGTCTAACTCTGTACCCTATAAGCATAGTGTCAGATCCATTTTTATTGATCATCCTCTTTTGCAGCTTTTCTTGAAAGATATGATGTTGATCCTTTTTATCTATCTCTATTTATCAAAATAAAGGGAAAAAAATCCTCATCTGTTTCCGACCAGAGTCAATAGAAGCATGTTTAGTGAAACCAATATAATACAGCAGGGATGTCATTCTTTGATTTACTTTTTAAAAAGCTTCCATGTGATAGTATATCATCTTGAACTCTGGTGGAAGTAAGAAGGAAAAAACACAGAGGCATCCGTGCAATGACCCTTAGTGGAGGGACCCCAAATTCATGTCCTTTCTCCCGAGTCACATAGGTTCAATTAGGCGTTTCTAGTTACCAGGACAAAACCACTCACTGACTAAGTCACATTATACCATTGAGCCAATACCAGCAATATTGCCAGGCTTCATATACATTTGTACCTTTTTGCCATCTACAATTGCATATTTTGTACCTTCTTTAAAGCAACAACAGGTACCCTGCCTACCTTATTAAATGTGAACAAAGCACATTAAGTCAAATATAATGATTTTAAAGAATGCTTTTGAAGGTTCAGTTTATCAGAGATCATTACCTCTAAATCCCCCTGCAGAAATATCATTCTTGTTCCATATGGGCCACATTCATTTCCACACATCCCAATCTCCCTCGCAGAAGGTTTTCAGCACAACACCTTGTGTTCATAAGGTAAGTGTGACATTCTAATTAGAAATCAAACATGGGTGGTGGAGCCTAAATGTGGAATTTAAATTCACTCAAGGTCCAAAAATATCCAACTGTTCCTATCTAAGATTCTTCCAGGTGCAAGGAAGTGATAAGGGGAGTTCAATTCCTCTAATGTGCCTTAAAGAAGAAATGGCAACATTTAAGGACTCCCATCTGGGAAAGGAAAGCCCAAATGTTCTAAATATCCAAGCCTGAACAGACTTCTCACACTTTCTGGTGTTGGGACAACTCATGCACATTTTGGGGAGCCCCCACCCCTTCTGCTACTGTGTTTGCTCCTTAAACCAGGAAGGCGCTGAGCCCTTTAGATGGGAGCATCTGGACTGCCATGGGGTGGGGAAGGGAGTTGGTTGGTGGTGCCTGGGGTCCTCTTAGTTAAGGCATCCAATCCTCCAAGACAGTTCCTCTGTGGGTTCAGCCTGATGTTCTGAGGGCCCCCAGCACTGGTAAGTCAATTCCTGCCCACAGGGCCCTCCAGCATCATGAGAAACCCCACCTGACCCTGCCCCCTGCACCACATTTCAGCCAGACTTCACCACCCACAGTAGGCCTCCATTCTGCACCAGAATCTCCCTACTCTGGCTTCGGCACATCTGTTCCCTCTACTGAGAACACTGCCCCCTTCCTGCCTTTGCCTTTCCGTTTAGACATCACATCATCTGAGACACCTTCTAAATCTCCATTTGGGGGTTAGGGTTCCCGCTGTATGCTCCTACAGCACCCCTCCTTCCTTCCTGACAGCTGTGTTGAGCTGTTGCTGTCAGACCTGAGCACAAGGAGGGGGAATCACGTCTGTCTAGGGTACCTCCCATCCCCAGCTCCTTAGAGCATTTCTTAAATGACTCAACAACTGAAAGGAAGGAAGGAAAAGCAAAACATTAAGACAGACAGACAGGTAGATGCCTCCTTGTCCACAGCCCCGGCTATGGTCTGAATGTGTCTCTCCCCACCCCAGCCCCGATTTCTGTGTTGAAACAGTCCATGGTGATGGTATTAGGAGGTGGGGTTTGTGTTGGGGGGCGTAATTAGGTCACGAGCGCCCAGCTCTCATTAATAGAATTACTGTCCTTCTCAAAGAGGCCTGAGAGAGTTCCCCAGCTCCTTCTGCTGCATAAGCACACAGTGAGAGGTCGGCAGTCAGCAACCGGAAGAGGGTCCTCACCAGAACCAGCACACGTTGGCACCCTGATCTCAGATTCCCAGGCTCCAGAGCATGAGAAGTGAAGGTCAGCTGCTTACAAGCTGCTTGGTCTGTGGTGTTTTATTACAGCAACCCCAGTGACTGAGACAGACCCCGGGGGAGGGCTTGCCCAGTGGACTGCCCAGGAGTTAGACATGAGCGAAACCAGCCAGTCTGCTTCTCTACCACCATCACCAACAACGGCAGTCCAGGTGCTTAGCACCTGCCCCACCGGCAGCCAGAGTGCAGCCAGGTCTCCCTCTTTGGGGATCACCTTGGTCCTCTGCTCCTACTCCTGCTTGGACTCAGCTCATTCTCTGCCCAACTCAGGGCAATCAAGCATGGTCTGTGCTATGCCCTTGTATTTTTCTCTCTCTTGCTGGACCACTGTCTACCCCAGGCTACTGCCCTGTCTATGCCCTGGCCAGCCATGAACCAGTGGGCTGCAGCTCCTGGGCCCTGTTTCCCTTCTCTTTAATCTAGGGGTTCTCAGGACTGGGTAGGAGCGAAGGTGAAGAAGGGGTTCCTGCAAGGCATGGGGCAGGGTGGAGGTCTCAAGCAGTCCCTCCCCAAACTGCCCTGAGCCCATGGCATCCTCCTCCTCAGCCTTCACTATGCAGCCCCAGGGAGGGGGCACGATGCCTGATTGCCTGTAGTCCCCGTTCAACTCTCACTGTCTCCCACTATGGCCACTGGGCTTGGTGCAGAGCTGCAGAGAGGGAGGGGGGCCCAGGGTAAGGCAGGTAGCAGGTAGGAAAGAATAGGCCCTGAGCCCGGCATGTAGCTCCTCTCAAAAGACTGTATTTGAGGACCCCATCAGATCTGCTTCTGATTCCACTAACTTTTCACATTCAAATTAAACAGTGAGTCTGCTTCCCTCTGGAGAAGGAAATGGCAACCCACTCCAGTGTTCTTGCCTGGGGAATCCCATGGACAGAGGAGCCTAGTGGGCTGCTATCTATGGGGTCGCAGAGTTGGACACGTAGCTGCTTTCCTCTGACATGGGACACACCATCCACCTTTAAAACTCAGAGAAAGAGAGGGGCAGCTGCCACCTCCCAAGGCCTCACTGCTGAGGATCACTCCAAGGGGGCATGCAGGTGTGCACCCTCAGATCACCACCCCCCAAGCCACCAAGGCCGTCTGTGAAGGCTCAGCCTCACCCCAGTCACCTGTGGGTGGCTGCCACCTCATTGGCTCTGCCTGCCCTGGTGTCTGGCACAGCTCTGGGGCACACTGTGTCAGCCAGGCCCTTCTGTCCAGGGATACCTGGGGACAAAGTACACCCCAAAGCAGCCAGTCAGCCCCACCTGGAGAGTATCTAAGACACCAGCTCGTGGGGCCAGACGGCTCCCTCCCAGGGCAGACCAGCACGTGTGCTGGGGGCTGAGGAGGGGGAAGGAATGCGCCTCGCTGGGGTTTTCTTCCCCCAGACCTGCGAGCTCACCTGCCGGTGTGCAATAGCATGAAAACAGAGAGTGTTGGGGGATTATTTAATTGAGTTCTGAATTTATGCTTGAGTTTCTGAAGAAGGAGGAAAAAAAAGACAACCCTCTTTAAACAAGTTTCATTGAAAGGTTATAAAACACAGATAATTTACATGTGGGAGCAGATGGCAGGCTGGGTGCTGTTCCAGGCAAACCATGTGTCCCCCGGCGGCTCTTTTTAATGGATACTCTGAGTTTATATGTGGTTTATAAACTCAAGGGCTAGTGATTTCTGAGTGATTGACTGTAAGGCATAAAAATGCCTACAGTCGTGACCTTTGTTTCTCCTGAGAAGGCTTTCCTCCCTCCTCCTACTCTAGTGGCACCCAGAGCCACCTTAGCCCACCAAGGCTCCCAAACCCTCGTCCACAGGCAGGTTCTGATGACAACCTGACTGAGACTCTGCAGCCTTCTTCTGTTGCTGAGCTTGCTGCTGCTGTGTGCCCCCGTTCCCGGTCCACATCCTCCCCCTCTCAAATTGGCTTCACTCTTTTGAATGATGCCTATCACCCCATCTCCTGGCGCCCTGTATCAGGACAGCCTGGCCCTAACACACAATGCTGGCCTTCCCCTCCCGGGCCCTCCATAAGGGGAAGCCCTGGAACTGGGCCTCTCTCTGTGGCCTTCCCACTGCCCAGCCCATCCCAGCACCCTCCACAGAGGTTTCCCGTTTCCAAGCAGAACGTGTTTGGGCATCACAGAGCCCTCCCTCTGGCTGGGTCCAGTCCTCATCAGCTGAGTGGCCCAGCACGTCCCCCGCCACTCCTGGACCTTACTGTCTGGGTTCTCCGAACACCAGTGATAAGGCTGTGGAGCAGCAGAGAGGAGTCGGGAGGTGTGGCTGGGACAGCACCGTCTACTACATACAGCTTAGGATGACCAAGTAGCTCATGTAGGGTGGAGAGAAGAGACGACTCCTATTACTCCTATTACGAAGGTTCATTTCCTTCTAACTTTGCAGGGCCCAACCCAGAGAGTTCACCCTGAGCTCCTCTGCCTGTGCCAAGGAGTCATCGTGTGTGCACCATGTTGGCAGGGGTGTGGTGGAGGGAGGAGGTGGAACAGTCACGGCCAAGGTACCAGGAGGACTTGGGTGCTAGACATGTGACAAGCCTCACCGATGGGGTCAGCATCATCACCAGCCCATGTTGGGGAAACCAAGGCACAGAGCAAGGGAAGGACAAGCCCAGGGCCACGTGGGGCCATCTAGAGCCCAAGTTCCCGACTAAGCCATAGTGCTATTCTGCCTTTTCCCAAGGTGAACCTTTATTTGTTGTGTCAAAGCAGGACAAAACGCATCTCCTGGAAATTTCCAAACCTGGAGCTCGAGAGAAGTACCCTGGCTGGCACAGGGGACAAAACAAGATGCCAGGCAAGATGGAGGGTCAGATTCCTGCAACTCAAACTGGATAAAGCTCATAGAAACACACAAAAAGCAACCATGTACACATGGTTATTATTTTTATATATCATTTTAGTGCAAGCTACGTGTTTCTACCATTCTGGTGGAAACTTCCTAATCTTTCAACAGAACTCACCCCCCCCCCCCCTTTTTTTCTTAGAACAGATGGCAAGATCTTTATTTCAAATAACTTCAACGAGGAAATTGTTATTTCTACCCCATGTCTGCGTGTGCGAGTACACCACGTTTCATATATTTGCATGAAAGCTGTGTTTAGTCTTTGCTCACACTTGAGATGCCGAGAAGACACTTTAAATTAAGCACTCTCTGCAAACAGTGATCATAAAGTAGCGGGGCGATAACACCTCACTCATTTGCCCCTGCTGACACCATATGCCGCTTCCCTCCCCAGGGCCACCCTGCTGATGGTTCCTGTCGACTCTGTAATAGCGTCACGGCTTCCACCCTTCTCACAGCACCCTCTGTCTTCTGCAAGGCGGACGACCTTCCTCAGTGACATGGGAGAGCACTGGGCCAGTGCCCACCTGTCTGAAGGGGAGAGGCACTTAGGGCTGAACACCAGGCGCTTGGCTTCCTGCTCTACAAGCTGGGGAAGTGTGTGCAGAAGGCCTCTGCTGGCCTGTCCCCTTGGGTGTCACTCCTGCCCCTATGGCAGCACAGCGCTCACACCCGTGAGCACATCCCCTCACAGCACACACAGTGTCACATGTTCCTCTGCCCCTGGGGCTGACAGTGGGGTCACATCCAGGACCAGGGCCTCCCCACCATCACATCTTTCCTCAAAGGCTGGTGTTTCTCAGTCTCTTCCCAATGGCATGGTCAGAGACACATAAACACCTCCATCTGCCCTGGTGGCTCACATAGTAAAGAATCTGCCTGTAAAGCAGGAGGCCTGGGTTTGATCCCTGGGTTGGGAAGATTTCTTGGAGAAGGGAATGGCAACCCACTCTGGTATTCCTGCCCTGAGAATTCCATGGACAGAGGAGCCTGGCGGGTGACAGTCCATGGGGTCGCGAAGAGTCAGACCTGACTGAGCAACTAACACTTTCACTTAGAGACAGACGCTGAAGCTGACAGAGGTGGCTGATGACTCCCAAGGTCAGATGTTCTTCAACATTTCTCCAAGGGTGGCTCTGACTTCCCGCAGCATTTGTTAAAAAGTGTCCTGAATGGGAATCAGGATCCCCGGGTGCAGGCTCTGAATGTCCTGTGTTCTGAACAAATACTTTGTGTATCAAGGTGCACAAGACAGCTTGACACCCACTGGTGGGAATAAGACAGGGATTTAAATTCAGGTTCCAATAGTCAGTGCTCTTTTTAAACCACAGCTGCCACCAGTGTTTCAGGTAATCGACTAATTCACACCCAGATGTTTAATGGCTAACTGACTAATTCATACTAGGGAGGTAATTCTGACAATTGTTTGAACAGGTTTTCCCTCCCAGAGAACATTACCTTTTAATGGTGGCCTTTAGGCATACAGACAAACATTGAAAAAGGAATGGGGTGGGGTGGTGCAGGGAGGTGTGCCTGAGCCCCCATTCCTTGGATCCCTTGGCGTGTGCACCCTACAGCATGCATTCAACACTGCTGCACCTCACTGAAGCTCATGCCAGTCCTGGGGGCAGGGGAGGATGCCTTTGCTCCACTCTGAACTACCCCAGTGCTTCACCCTATACTGGCCTCCCTCAGGAGCTGGGGGCCCCGCCAGCACTGCACCATCCTGGCCAGTCAGTGGTGGGGGGAGCCCTGGGCTCTAGCCCTACCACTTCCACTTAGCCATCTGCACACACCTCATGCAAGGGCTCCCGCACACTAAGCTCATGGGCTCAGGGGAGCCCTGAGAACCATCACCAGTCTTGTCCTTCTTTCATAATTCAGGAGAATCAGGGTTAAAAAAAGTGCATGAGCGATCGACATAATTTATATGCTGCAAGTGGACGAGCTGGCACCCTCTCGCATCATAAAGTTTAAATAACGGTGGTTTAACACCAGATGTAAGTGCAGCTGTCCTGAGCGGAACGCCATTAGCTCCATTACGACGGGAGACAGTGCTTTTCCCAGCTCAGCATCCCCAGGAAAACATCACACCTGTCATCTCGGTGCCGCAAGCAGCTGACTTGACGCAGGGGTCTACAGCGCCTCTTCAGATCGCATCCATCAAGGATCTGGGGCATTCACAGGGGAGGCAAGGGCAGGCTGCAGACCAACCAGCAGAGAGGCCAGCCAGGCCAGCACTTAGTGCATGCTGGACAAGACCTGGACTCCAGGTATTCCCAGGTGGCCTGGCTCTTCACACTGGTGTGCAGGGCAGAGGGTATGGGCTGAATGGAGGGAAAATGTGGGAGAAGAGGGAAGGAGGGAGGGAGGGAGAAGGATTAGGAAGGAAGGAGAGAGGGACAGCGGGGGAGAGGGGCAGAGGGGCAGAGAGAGAGCCAGAGAGCCAGAGGGCCAGAGGGAGGAATAAGAAGGGGCCAAGGATGGAGGAGGCAGAGGAAAGGGAGGGAAGGGATGTGGAAGGGGAGAGTCAGCGGTGGGCCTGAGCAACCTGGAAGAAGAAGTCTCCCCCACTCCCCGGCCCCTGTTTTGGCAAAACCCCTCAAGGGCAAGTTGACTTGACGTGGGCAGGCAGGGACTGCACACATTGACTCGTTCTACTAGTGTTTACATTCCAATCAAGAAATCTCTTGAGGCCTACTACAGACAGAGAGAAAACTTGAGACTGTCAGCAGCAGTGAAGTGGGGACAGGGCTCAAACACAACTGTGGACAGAGCCACTGGCTGGGCTGTGGACAACAGTGCTAGGCAAGAGCACTCCTCTTACAGACAAGACAACTGAGACCCAAAAAGGAAGGGACTTCTCTGATGCCCCAGGGGACAATTCAGAAGGCAGTAGAATTGTCAGAGGCAGGCAGAAAAAGCGGACTTTCCTATTGCTTTGGCAATGACGTGGAAAGGGTGTGCTGCTTGATCACCAAGAGCTGTGGGCACCAAGGTGGCCACAGCCACAGAGAGAGGGCCACCTGTCCCGCTGTCTGCCTGCCCCATCACTTGCCCTGTTTCAGGAGGCATTGCGGGTGCAGACAGAGAAAGCACAGTCCCTCTTCCTCCAGAAGCCCACGCTTGGCTGGGAGGCAGACCTGTGGAGTACCCGGGGCTTCCATGTGTTCCATGCATCAGCTGCGGGAGCACAGAGAATGGAGCCCCCAACCTCGCAGAGCGCACAGTGCAGGTCACAGGTGGCCCCTGACAACGCCCCCCAGGTTCCAGGCCAGTCTCACATCAATCCCCACCTAGAAGCCACAGCACACACTGGGGACCACAGCCTGGGCGCAGCCTGTGGGTGTGCACAATCACCAGGGCTGAGAGCTGTGACTGGGTAGGTCACGACCCTCACAGACCAAGGCTGCTGGGAGATGAGGTATCAGTGGTCTGTAGGGTGAGCTGTTGGGCCAAGTGCCCCTTATAAATGCGCCAGCAGCATTGCTGAGTGTCTCAGTGGCCTGTCTGATTACCTGGGAAGAAGCTTGTCTAAGAAGATATAGACTGTCCTGTTTCCATCATCCTTTGCAGGTATCCCTCAAGTACCAACCCAAAGAATTGGATTTTTAAAAGATGACAAAGGTATTTGTGTCGAACCAAACACTGAGAGGGAAACAACAAAGGAATACTTAGTGGGATCTACAGCTGGGAAAATTTTCCTGAGCTAAGAGATTTCTGTGCAGGCAATTTCTGTAGACAGTTCTCATTTAAATGGAAATTCCTTCTGAAACACAAACAACGGCTAACACACCCACTGCTTTACTGGGTGCCAGGCACTATTCTGAGAGGTTTGCGTGTATTAACTCACTTAATCCTCAGCTACCTTGTGAGGTACATATTCCTACTACACGTGCTTTACAGACGAGGGTAGTGAGGCTGAGAAAAGTTAAGTAATTAGGCCAAGATTATTCAGCTTATAAAATCGCACAGCTGGGATTTGAACCTAGGCACAGTCTGGGTACAGAAACTACCATCTTAACCACAAATGTGCCAGGAATGGTAAATGATCCATAGAGAAAGCATTAAATTAACTGTCACAAGAACTGCTCACACTTCCAATGACCTCTGCAGGTAGTTTGGAGGGATTTATTTAGTTTTTGTGGACTTTGACATAGTTGGTTTTGGGGAGTTCATCTCAGAAAGGATTCAGAGAGAGACTTTTCCAACAGGAAAGAGTGGAAATGCTTTGCCATTTTGAGCTTCTAAGACCTTCTGACACAGAAAAAAGGGGTTAGTGGTCTTTCACTGGGAAAGCAGGGCCCCAGGGGGCTGAGTGAGGTGTGCTGGTAGTACTCCCGCCCAGAGAGACCACATGCAACACAGCTCTGCTGACCTTAGCCAGAAACCACCCAGGTCAGGGAAGGCGTCCTTCTCTATGGCAGGCTCACTCTTCACTGTGTCTCACTGAGTCACTGAATGCAGCCAAGTTGCAGAGGGGAAGTGACTTGTTGGGATGATACAAACAATGCCTTGCCAACTTGGATACATGTCAGTGTCCACGAAAGTGCCCGGAGCACATACTCGCTCCAAAACGAATGGATGGATGAACAAAATGAATGAACAAATTCCTCCTGATCCAATGACAACAATGGCAGTGAGAAGGCAGAAAGGACACACAGTCTTTCTCCCTCCTGAAAGGAGGTCTCATTCATGGGAGGGAAGCGCTAGAGTTGAGGTGAGCCCAGCAATAGACACTCCCTAAAGACCCAACTGATGCCACCCTCTCCTCCTCATCCTCATGGCCTCACTGTATACAGTTGTCGGATTATAACTTTCCGAGTTCACGCACTGCAACTAGATGGACTCTGGAATGCACACATCCCCCCGCACCCCGGCAATAGCATCCATCCCTGGGAGCAGCTGCTGGCTGTGCCTGGTGTAGGGGCCTCACAGAGGGGACTGTGTTCTAACTCCTCTGGGCTGTCTTAGGGGATCAAAGCCTGATCCAGGTCAGACTCTGGACTGACCCTAACCCTTGCCCAGCCCAGCCTGCCTCCTTGGGGAAAGAGACGGGAGAGAAGGAAGCAGCCATCTTCTCCACAGTCTCCCAGCATGAGTCCATGGCTGGGAGCCACAGCACACTCCCAGGTGAGAAAGGATGGTCCCCTCAGGGCCCACCATGTGGAGCAACACAGTGCCCAGTAGGGGCCCTTGTGACTAACTGCGGGAGAGGGGCCGGGTTGAGGGGCTAGGGGCTCGGAGTGGGGGAGGCCATCAACCCCAGGGGCAGCGTGCCCATAGCTCTGAAAGTCACTGCAGCATTTTTGTCTTCCATAAGAAGTAGAAACAACTAACTATGTAGAGATGAGGCATACTGTCAACACAGCAGCTGTCAGAAGAGAAGCATAAACCGTTCTCTGCAAGAGAAAGATCACATTTCTCCCTCAATCAGCGAGCTTTAATTTATTTATCTAGCCGAGCCATGATGGATACAGTCTGCCCAAATATATTACATGGGGATAATGCAATCTCTTATCCAGAAAACCACCATATTATAGATACTATCAAGCTACTTCCTCAAAAGTGTTTGGTACCCTAGCAACCAAAAAAGAAAACAACTAAGACAAAAATTGCATTGCATCTGCAATACTTTGTTGGAATTGGTTTTGCAATAAAGCATGTATTGTAAAAACAAAGGTTTAATGATATATCAGTTTGGTGAAAATCTGATTACAAAGCAAAAACACATACATCTAAGTTAAAGTTGCAGAGCTTTTAAAAAATGAAGCTTGGTGAGGACGTCCTGGGCAAGTTCCATCTGAAAGGGTACTGGATTTGGTTTCTCCTTAATGGTGGGTTGGCATCAACGAAATCCCTTCCTCCACGTCCAGCTCCACGAACGCCAGCCTCAATCCTGAATTTGAACTTGCAGCAGCAGCTACTGGGGTTGGTACACTTACAAAGAGGACAGATGGCTACTTGGACATACGAAACATTTGCCAAGATAGTAAGCTCCCTCTGCCCTCAGAGGTGGCATTGAATAGAGCCTGGGAACCTGGGGAGGTCCTGGCAAGGCAGCTGCCACAGCTTATGATGAACAGCCATCTGTATCCTTCTGACCGGCCTCTGACTGTTATGATGCCGCACGGTCTGCCTGTCACTGGCAGGGGTGGAAAGGCTTTTGTTCAGTCCCTTGGCTGCTGGACTGAGCCTGCCATCGCTGAGACCCCAAGATATGTGAGCTGAAAAGGACTATGTCCTACCACTGGGCCCTTCTCGTGGCCTTTTGCTCTGCTGCCTATCTCCTCCACAGACTGGAGCACCTTGGGAGAGGACCACGTCTTATCTCACTATGAGTTCCACTCTGGCAGCACAGAGCTTGGCACGGTCTCAGCCTCACTCCATGTGAGCTCTTAAATGCCCAAGTGGCAGGCTCCATACCAAGGGAGGAGTGCACAGAGATGAACAAGAGACTCCCTGCTTAGAGAAGCTTCCAGCGCAAGTGGGGATGGGGAGAGAGAAAGGCGCCCACGGCACATCCAGCAGTTTCCCCACTTGGCCCTCCCTCCCTCTTCCTTCACGTTCCCAGGCTCTTCACCTGGGTATGTTCTCATTTTTCTGCTACAAAGAAAGAATACACTAATTATATTAAAATATCAGGTATAGTATCCTGAGAAGTGTTTTTATTTCCTAAGAAAATAATAGGCAGGGAATATTTAACCTAAAAGAGTGAACAGGAGTGTGGCAGGTAGCATGCCCCCTGAGTGGAGGTGATGCACTGCAGCTGCCATTGCTAACACAGCAAAAGATGAAAGAAACTGGTTTTTAAACATATACGTACATGTACCTTACTGATTCTATTTCTTAACCTATATGCATTGCCTTTTCAAATAAATTCACCCTTTTAGAAAGGGTCAGGCATACAGCCTTCACCAGCAAAGGCTGAGGGCAGAAAAAAATCTAGAGGGCAAGAACAGAGAAAAATCTCAGAGGTGGCTTATTTCAGGTAGATACCAGACCACAGAGGCTTCCAGAGCACAAGATGATATTGAAGGTCTTGGGAGAGAAGCGAAAAGATGAAAATCAGAGAGGGGATGGGTCTATAGACCAGACTCCTAACCTCCAACCTGTGGACAGGGCTTCTTGGGCAGGCAGTCCCTGTTCAGTGAAAATCTATGCTGGCCCCCAACCCCTGGGCAAGAAGGACAGCCTCAACGCTGGGCAGCATCCAAAGGCCATGGAGGGAAGTCCTCGGAGGACCTGGTCAGCCAGCCCTTCTCCTCAGACCCCAGCCCTCCTGGGGTCTTGCCATCAGCAAGCCCTGCAGGTGCCCTTGGTGTGGTAGGGGCTGTTCTGGGAACAGTGACATTAGCAGCTTGGGTATTTCCTACAAAGAGCCTGAGGCTTTTCATTGAGTGAATCGGGCTTTCAGAGCTGATTTCTGGATTTCATTATAACCCTGGGGGTCCTCAGAAGAGCTCTGCAAGGCCACTCTGTAGCTCTGACTTCTGCTTTACATCTGGAGCACACCATTCACACACACGTGTGCATACGAGAGACCAAATGTCCCAGTGGGTAGAAATGAAGTCCATTGGCTGTGAAGTCAAGTTCAGCTTACAAATGTGGATGGCCAGCTGGCTCTTTGCCTCCCAAACACTGTCTGAGGCCCAGAGATGGGCTTCCCCTGATCAGGCCGATGGCCCTTGGTTGTCACTGACACTTTGGGTTAGGACCCAAGAGTAGGAAGCTTTCTTTTTTCCCTAGAAAGACTTATCAACGGTCAAGACACAGCATCACACAAAGTTTTGCTTTAAAGAAACAACACTTCAGCACAAGTTAACAAAACCTGAGGTCCTCTTCACCCACTCTGGCCCAGCACAGGGACAAGGCCCTATTGTACCCAACCCGTGACACTACAGGTTCTAAGTGGAGATGGGCCCAAAGGATACCCACCCTCTGTTCCTCTGCCCACCTCTGGCTCCATTTCCATCCTGGAGACTTCCTGTTTTTGCTCTTCGGATGTCTGCCTAGTGCAGAACTCGCTGACAGGTCCCATGAAATAGGCCTGGAGAGATGCCATTCCACAGACCTTAGCCAGGCTGAAGCTAAATGCACTGGGTGGAATTTACAACCTACAATTTTCTGTAACATTCTTCCCAGGGTGGGGAAGAATAGAAGGAACAAAAAGAAGGGGAAAAAAAAAAAAAGAAAGCTAAGAGAAGGAAGTATAATTTCAAATTCATTCATGATTTATTGGTTCCCTCTCTGCGACTGCAGGGGAATCTGAACTCTGCTGCAGGATGGCCTGGCTGTGCGATGCTGCAGGCCATGGAGCTGCAAACAGCTTGGGGGACATTAACCCCTCTTGTGCTGGCTGCCTCCAGCCCTCACACTGCTGCTGCTCAGCCTGGCATCTGATGGATCTCAGCAACCGGGTGGGACATCACAGGCCTCCTGGGGCACGCAGGTGGGCATACCTGACTCACAGAGACCCACTCCAGTCCCCGCACAGACAAAATTCTCTGGAGCCAAAATGAAATAGAACAGGTTTTGAAATCTGTGTCCTTTCCACTTCTGCTGCTTTCTCCTTTATCCAGTGCCTTCCCTTTGAAATGCTTCAAAGCCCTGAAGGGAGGCAAGATAGCAGTGCAAAGGAGCCTTTCAGAAACGTCAGTTTCCATATTTGCGAGCTGGGGCAGCAGGGCCAATCAAATGCTCTGCGGCCGCCTGTGTTGCAGGCGCCAATGGGCTCCATCTACAAAGGCACCATCAGCATCTCAAGTCTGTATTGCCCCACATGGTTTTTAAAAGCCCTTCCCCATACATTTTCCCATTCAATCCACTTCTGCCATTTAATCAAGGATCCTTTGACTTCCAGAAAGAAAAGGGGGCACAATGACCTTGCAAGTGGACAAAGCCATTAACCAATGGTCTCTGCAAGTGAGGGGAGGCCATTTGAAGAGCTTGAGCATCAGGTTCCACTTAGTGCACAAGACTGCGTCCAGGGATGAAGGAGTTAATGCCAGTGTCACCAGGCCAAAGCAACACAGGAAAATTCATTCGCATGGTCTGGCCTTTGACAAGCATCCATCTATCTATATGTTCAGCTGAGTTCCCCCATCCCATTTTGCACGGCGAACAGTCATTGTTTAAAAATGTCACCCCACCCCCTGGGGCTGGAATCCCCGCCTCTCCACACTTGGCAAGACTTCTGTCCTGAGTCTGACCCCACCTGTGAAATGGGGATGACCTGGCCTCAGGGGTGTGCCCTGGGATGATGGGCAACTGCTGGCCACTTACGAGGCCCTCACAGACTGTCCTTATCAGCAGCAGCACTGTCATTAAACACAGGATGGGGTGAGCGAGGGAAGAGTGCAGTGCTTTGAAACCTGCCTCTCTTTAGTTGACTTCAGCAGGTGTTTCCTGAACAACCTGCTGCGTGCTTAGGTCTTGGCCAGCCTCCTGGGAACGACACGAAACAGCCCGATGGAGCACCTGGCCATCTACAAAGGGGAAGGAGGGGGTGAAGGGCAGGTTCACACACTGCCACCTTCCAGTGGGGGCTGGTGGGAGAACCAGAGGGGAAGGGAGGTGTCCAGCTTCTCTTGCCTTGAACGTGGGCTGCTGCTGACGGACAGCTCCGACCTCAGCTTCTCTAAGGGGCAGGGCATTGTCATCTCCCCTTTCTCCAACAGACCCATGAGTTTAGCCTTCCAAGGGACCTTTCAGCCAGCAGGCTTCCAGAAACTGAGAGGATTTCACTGATTTCTCCAGTTTCCCTGGGCCCGAGAGACTAACACAAAGGGCACGTATGTTAACTCTGAAGCTGAAAACAAGGAGCAAGGCAAACCCACCACGTGCTCCCGAGTCCTTTCCCATCACCCTGGATCCAGGGAAGGGCTGAGGAGCCCATCAGCGACCATCCTGCCAAGAGCCTGCACCTGGAATGAATACCATGACAGGAGCCACTCAATCCTTGGGACTGTCAAATATAATTAGGATTAGATCTTTGAATTCTAGATTTTAAAGAAACATCTGTCTGGAATTTCAAGTGCAAGTTTAAAATTGTGTTATTTTTAAAACATTGCTTTGCTCTTAGAAATCTATAAGCTTGAGTAAATTCAATCGATAGATATTATCAAACATCTGCTGAGGGGACTGTAGAGAATTGAAAACAAAACAAAAAATAGCTCTTGTCCCCAAGCAGTATCATCTGAGGCAAAAGGTTTCAGGCAGAAGAGAAAAGAGACATGTGGGTTCCCAGTGTCTGAGGCCACCTCTCAGACAGAGGGCACAGGGAATCCATGAGGGGCCATGCCTGCCTGAATGCCAGCCTAAGCTCTGTGCTATGAGATGTTTTGGTATTTGTTTCTTGTCTTATCCTCAATGGGCCATGCACACTTGGTGACTGAACTATGTTTCTGGATGACCACCTCCCCCTTACTTCATCAAGGACCCTCTCCCTCCCCATTATGGAGCAGGTTCTCTACCACAGTGCCCTTGTCAACCAGGGCAGCCACAAAGCTGCAGGGGGTGACAGCGCCACCCTGGTGTGGAGCTCTGCAGCCCCCACGGGCTCTTAGAGGCACCGCCTGGTGCCCCACACAGTCTCAGTTCTGCTCTCCTGCTATTTCCAGCTTCGTTACTTTGACCTTGCTGTTCTTTCTCACAGGAACATGTATTTCTGCTCTCTTCATCCTGTCTGGGAGCTCCATGGCATTATTCCTAGAGACATTAATAGCAGTCCTAGGCCTCATCTTTACTTAATGAAGAAGTGCTATTGGCTCAGTCGTGTCTGACTCTTTGTGACCCTGTGGACTGTAGTCCTCCAGGCTCTTCTGTCCATGGAATTCTCTAGGCAAGAACACTGGAGTGGGTAGCCATTCTCTAAGGGATCTTCCCAACCCAGGGATTGAACCTGGGTCTCCTGCCTTGCAGGCAGATTCTTTACCGTCTGAGCCACTAGAGAAGTCCCTTAATAAGGAAGGAACAGGACATATTTTATACTGAAACTGGGGAAAACCAGACATCTAACAGGGCCCAACACAACTTGGAAGACCCCAGATGTATTTGATAGTCTCTTTGGAAACTTCCCACAGGCCATCTTCACTGGGTCAGGGCAGGACTCGGTTCTAGTCTCACTGGCTGTGTGACCTCCAGTCAAGTGCCTCACCTCTCTGAGCCTCAGTTTCCTCATTTGACAAACGAGGGCTGGAATTCAACTGTCACTCAGCCCCTTCCCATGCTTAGCGTGTCACCTTCCTCCATATTATACCAAGTAAGGGAAAAAAAGAAATATTTTTCTCTTCAGTGTTACTGTTTTACTTACAACACTGGGGTCTCTAACATTAACCAAATATGTATGGTATTTTTAGCTACATCAAGGGTTAAATAAAGTTCTGGAGACTTGCCTATAAATATTCTGGAGAATATGTCTGTGGAAAAAATGCATTTTAGTTTGCAAAGGTCCAAACAATGGCCTCATGACAGACGCCAGACTGTTGGGAACAAAACCCTCTTGTGAATTGTGGATGGCTTGCAAAATCACTTACTCAAATTCCATCTGTTGACACTGCTCTGCTATTAAAAACTTCTAATCTAAAGGGAAAATGCCATAACTAGTGTGGGTTTCAATCCCATGTCTCAATATTGGGAACTGCCATCCATCCTCCTCTGTCATAACAGACTGATTGCCTTCAGAAGTGGTTCTTCAGGAACAACGGGTGATTCTCTCATTCTCAGCAGTTTGGTCTCTTGCAAGGGACTTAATTCAATTCTTAAGTAATTTTCTGGGGCATTTACAGATTCCCTGTCCCACATCCCAACTCCACAGTGTAATCTCCCAGTTTTCACTCACCAACATTTGCTGCTGCAGATCTGTCCTTGAAACACCTTAGGATGAATGCATATTTGATGTTTTTCCCCCAAACCAAAAAACTTTCCAAGTTTCCAAAGAAATTCTACTGCAGTTACAGGCTACAGACCCTGTGGGTGACTAACAAGACAAATGGGGAGTTCACATATATCACACTAGTGCCCTTGGAGATGGGCGGGTGCTCAACCCTGTTCACTAGTATGCTATTCATATCTAAGGATTTTATAACATTTAGATGATTTACTGTGTCATCTGATCAGCCTGGGTAAAAAAAAAAAGTCTCATCAATTTTCTTCATCAAATGACCTAGGGTGTTCAAATAAGGAAATAACTATACATTCTCACAACCACACCTCAGAACCTTCCAGCTCTCAGTGAGAATGAGGAAAGGTCTAGGCCTATGCAGGCTTAGAGGGGCAAGTCTGCTAAACAAAACCCATTACCAACAAAACCCTCGGCCAGCTACCGTATGAGTAGATGATGGCCTCAGGCAATAAGAGGGGCATGTACTTTCACAACCACCTGGCCTCGTCCTGAGTTATTCACAGGTGTCATCCAAGAAGGGGATGGTGAGCATGGAGAAATGTAGACACGGCTCCTCACAGCCACCTCCTCACTGGGGCCAGCCAGCCAGCGACATCTGCCCCTATGACATCCCCTCCTGTCTCTGAGGGTCTGGCGGCAGATGGAACTGTCTCAGAGTGAAAGCTGGCCAGGTGAGGGTCTGACCGGGTGCTCATGCGTAGGCCTGGCACAAGCCACCCAGAGGGACGATGCCAGGGACACTTGCTTCTCTCCAACACTCTGAAGGGTCCCCTACAAAGCACTGCACCCCTTAGCTGCCAGGATTCACCTTCCCTTCCTCCCTCACTCCTTACTTAGCTTCTAGTCTATGAACACTCTGCTCTGCGGCTCAGAATTCCATTCCCACCTCAAGTGGTCTCCATTTAGCATGTGTGAGTATGGGATGGTTGACTTTCTCACTTTCTTTTCACTCCAAATGATTCAAGACGGTCATGAAATTTCATTTCCATGCCAATGATTGGCTCAGAAGGGGCCATATATCCCACTTCAGTCAATGAAGTATCAGGGGCAGTCTTCCAGGCAACACTGATGGTTGGAGCCTAGGGAAGCCCTACCCACAGAGAGCTGTGAAAATCTCTTTCTACACACTTGAGCCGCTTTGAGTGAAGCTATCTGTGACCTGAGAGCGCAGGGGCTCAGGGATGGGAGACATACCCTAGGGAGCCTTTGCTCTTCTGAAGCTCACAAGCCAACAGGGTCTGGCTTCCACTTCTTTCCAGAGCCTGGCTGAGGAAGCCACATGAAGTTCCTTCTAGATCTCCAGAGTTAAACCATCTTTACTATGCATGGAGCACCTACGAGAACTCACAACAACCGATGGCCATTCCAGCATCCTTAGTCACCATGTGCTGGGCTTCACGGGTCAGTCTCCAGTCTGTGAGCACCTGGTGACAAAGGCTTGACCACATTTTGGTCAGGTTCCTTTGAGTCCTCTTCTCCACCAGGCCCTGGCCTTCGCCTGCTGAGCCCAGTGTTAGGAAAAGATTCTACTAAGCCAGTTAATCCAGAATCTCCCAACTCTTGATAGTCTTTCATGTTCCTGTCCCTCCATGCCCCTGATACCTAACCAAGGTCCCCTCAATAATTTCCCATGCCCTCCCTCATTCTGCCTGCTGGCTATAAACTCTAGCGTGTCACTGTTGATTTGAAGTTGAGTTGACTCTCTCTCTCCTCTACTGCAAGAGTCTTTAAAAATTTGTATTTAAATTTTACATATTTTCTTTTTTTCTGTTCTATGCTCTTCTTTTATTTTCTTAATTTGAGGAATTTGAGGTATAGTTGATGTAAATTATAAAGGTTACAGGTGTATAACACAGTGATTCACAATTTTTTAAAGTTATACTCCATTTACAGTCATTATAAAATAACTGACTTTATTCTTTGTGTTATATAATACATGCTTGTAGCTTATTTTATACCCTAAGAGTCTGTACTTCTTAATCCCCTACCCGCTATTGTCTCTCCCTGCTTCCCTCTCCCCACTGGTAACCACTGTTTGTACATTTCATCTGTGAGTCTGTTTCTCTTTTGTTGTATTCACGAGTTTTTTGTATTTTTTAGACTCCACATATACATGATATCATACAGTATTTGCCTTTCTCTGTCTGATTTATTTCACTTAGCATAATACCCTCCAAGTCCATCCATGTTGTTATAAGTGGAAAATTTCATACTCTTTTTATGGCTGAGTAGTATTCCTATGTGTATATGTGTGTGTGTATCAACTGTCTTGAATAAAATCTTTCTTGCTGTTAGAGTAATTTCTTCTGACACTACCCATCATCCCTCCTCAGCAGTCTATGCTTTGCTTTCAGATGGTTCATGCCCAGGCAACAACACTTGGGAAGAGACCTGTCACTCAAAGCACCATCTCCTCTCACATCTCATCCCAGCATCTCAACCTCCTGGCACAAAATCTTTACTTAAACAGGAAACAGAGCTTTCCATACCATGAGGATTAAGGTTGAAAGCACAAATATCCTGTGTCAAGGAGTTTGACTTAACACACACCGAGGTTGTAAATAGTTGATACCTTTTCCTGAGAGCAAATGATAACAGAATGAATACTAACGGCTGCCCACAAGGCTAAATAAATCAGGATGTTGAGCATCTGAAGGCACAGCTAAGAGGACAGAAAGGACAAAAAAGGCAGGTGGAGGTTGACGAGGCAGGGACCGACCTGCATCACCAACTTGCTGCAGGGACAGCCCCATTCCCTCCTGCACCAAATGGTTCTACCACATCTGCACCAAGTCTCCATCCTAAATTCAGTTCACTTGGCTCCCCATGGGACAGACACTGAATGGGGAGTGTCATAATTGCCTCAAGTCTCTAGGGCCTCCCCAGACGTCCTCTGCAGAAACTCTGCTCTTGGCAGCGCACACGCACTCGCTTCAGGGATGTTAAAGGACCTTCCCTCCCCCAGCAGCACAGCACAGGCAACGAGCCTGCCTTGGCCACCTCCGGGCATCTGAGTCTTGGCTCCCGCACAGCCCAAGTTACCAGCTTCATGGCGGCTGCATTTCCCCAGTGACAAATTCTCTAGGTGGACTCCAGACGTAGGATTTTCTATTTAAATAATGAGAAAGACAGTCCCACCCCTACTACCAAATAGACTAAAAAAGAAACCATAACTGAGCTTAAAATGTTCAAGTGGTCCAAAGGAGACAGCGCGCTCTCTCTCAGAAGAAAATGATTCACTGAAGTTTTACAGCAGAGCATCACCAGCCTGGTGGGTATGTTCCTTGGACTGCTGTGGAGGAAGCACCAGGGACCTTCCCTGCTCTCCTCTGCCCAGAAGCCCCTTCTTCACAGGGGGACAGTGTCTCAGACCCCAAAGACAGAGAGCAACTGAGGTAATGAAGCGGCAGGGCGAGCCTGTACTTCAGGGCTGGGAGCCTGGGGATTGGTCACCACAACGGCAGGTGATCCCCAACGGCAGGGTTTGATGAGAGAGAATTCTCAAAGGTGGCGTGAAAAAGAAGGCCATTTTTCTTAGGTTTTATGCTTTTCCTATGAAACCTTGCTGAGTGAACGAGTAAGTTAAATTGAACCTTTCCAGGGCCCGTCTTCAGCTGGATGGTCTGTGTAGTGAAGTACACCTGTAGGCATTTCCCTTGCCCTGGGTGAAAGGCCCATTGCCCACAGAGCAGTTGGCTCTTTCACTGCCAGCCCCGACAGGTGCCACCGTGCCTGTCCTGACCTCTGCCCTGCCTGTTTCCACCTATGCCCTCCAGCAAGAGTAACCACTCCACTTCCCATTCATCTGTCAAAGCTGGGTTCCAGTTCTGGCTGCTTCTCAAAGCTGTACCTGTGTGGCGCAGCCCACATCCCTCTCCTCTGAGTGCCTTGAGGCCCCAGGACTGCTCCACATGGACAAGGGGGCACCCTGTGCTGTCTGATATAGTCTCTGTTGCCTCCTGAGTGCTGTGTTCTCTCCAATATGGAGTGAGCTGCCTCAGGGCAGCCCTATGCCACTTGTCCTGTGAGGGCCCCCGACGGTGCTAAGCATAGGGTCAGGACTCGAGCCTGGGGAGCAGTGGGGGTCTTTGGGGAGGGGCACACTGGCAGAGGCAGAGAGCCTGAGCTCTCAGGTGCACGCGACCCAGTAGCAGTCTGTCCCTGCTCTGGGAAGGGGACTGCGGGATCACACCCACTGGGAGCCCAGGCAGCGGCCCAGCAGGCTTGGAGAAGGTGCCGTGGCTGCTCCAGGGAGCATATCATCTCCAGCCAGGCCTCAGCACGAGGCCAGACACACAGGCTCGGCTGTGTGACAGCCCCAGTGTGAACTGAACGAATGACAATGCCTCTGCTGAAGTAGGGAGGAAAAAAGCCTTCCTGATGCCTCTGACAGAGGGGCACACAGAAAAACATGACTAAAACACATCCTACCCGGGGAGTGGTATTTCCAAGTAATTACATCAACGGTCAAAGATGCATGGCAGCTTTGAAGATGTGGGATCAGGATATGTTTCTGCAGAGGCAGGAGAAGCAGATCAAAGAAAAGAGGGGGGAGGCTGCTGACCCCGTGGATGGGTTTCCCAGAGGCCAGATCTGGGGCCTGACAGAGGGAAGAGGATGTATGTGATTCAAGCTTCTGACACTTAAAATTCGTCTCCAGTGACCACCAGAATCTCTCGGGCGTGAGTCCAAACCTTCCTTGGCATACGAATCTCCAGGGGTGCTCGCTTAAAATGCCCCTCCCAGCCTCCCCCACCCCAGAGACTCTGATTCAGCAGGGCTGCTCCAGGGAGCATATCATCTCCAGCCAGGCCTCAGCACGAGGCCAGACACACAGGCTCGGCTGTGTGACATTCGTAAGGCCCCAGAAGCTGATTTCTAAGAAACCCTCCCAGTAATTGTGGTGCAGATGGTCTGTGTCCTCGATTTGAGAGCCCCGTGAGTCCCGAGAACAGGGCAGACCTTGTGGCTGTATCCTCCTCTATTTTCCCAGCACACGGTCAAGGACAACTTTAGATGGACAGGTGTTTCTGTGTTTCAGGATCTTCCTGTAGGGACACAGAAGTGGGTGGCTAGCTTGTCCATGAGACCAGACCTCCATCCCTATACCACCCTGATTCCAGTGCTTATGGGAGAGATTGAGGCAGGGTTTGCTCAGTTTTTGGCTGTAGGGTAGGGAGAAAGGCTAATTTGCAAACTTGGTTCAGAGTGGAAGGAAATAGGACACAGCCTCTGTGAAACAGCTGACCCATTCTTTGAAAAAATTTCTCACCATATTCTGTTCCCCACAAAGGAGTGGGTGGTGCCCAGTGGAGAACAGAGTCCTCAATTGAATCCATCCCTCTCTCTCTCCCCCTGGGTTAGTTCCTGATTTTGAGTCGTGCTGAGGTGGAAGACCTTAGGACAAGAGCCTTTACCAATTCTCAGGGCTACTCATTAATCCACTGTCCATCCATCTACCCATCTATCCATCTGACACGTATTGAATTCTCTCTGAGTAATAGGTCTCTTGCCACATTCCAGGAGCAGAAAGTGAACAAGGCAAGGCCCCTGCTCTCTTAGCTGCACACAAGCTGGTGAGAACAACAGAGAGACAAATGGATGCAACACAGCACAGCCGTGAGACGAGTCCCAGGCCCAACACAGCAAGAAGGAGAAAGTACCTAACTCCTCCTTGTGTCAGGAGTTAGGAAAGATTCACAAGACAAGGATGCCAGGCCTGAAGGCTGAGGAATGGGGAGTGGTCTATGGTCAGAGTGCATATATCTGTGCATGTGTGCACGTGTGTGCCTGACACCCCACTGGGACAAAGGAAGAGCAGCGTGAAGCATAAAGCAAAGGCAGGATGAATCAAGGTGATTGTTCAAGGTCTGCAGGCAGGCTGGGCCTAGGTGGAGGCTGGTCCTCCACCTCCCCAATGCTAAAGGTTGCCTGGTGTCCTATAAGAAGCCACAAAGCTGTTTGTGTGCTCAGTCATGTTCGACTCTTTGCGACCCCATGGACTGTAGCCCACTAGGCTCCGCCCATGGGATTCTCGAGGCAAGAATACTGGAGTGGGTTGTCATTTCCTTCTCCAGGGGATCTTCCCGACCCAGGGATTGAACCTGCATCTCTTGCATCTCCTGCTTTGGCAAGTGGATTCTTTACCACTGCACCACTGGGGAAGCCCCACAAAGCTGTTCAGAAGTGTTTGTCTTGCTTGTGTTTCAGGCAGCCCCCTTGGTAGCCGTCTGTGATGGCTGGGAAGCAGGCAGGGAGCTCAGTTGGCAATGACTCTAGTGATCCTGACGGCAAAGGGTGGGCCTGGGCCCACAGTGATGACAGGGATGGGCAAGAAGACACAGCATTCACAGACCTTGTTGGGGCCAGAGCGCAGGGGGCAGGAGTCCTGGATGGCTCCCCTGCCTCAACAGGACCCTGAGTACAGAGACAGCCAGCAGAGTAGAGACTCCCCTGACCCCTTCCCACGTGGCACACTGCTTGCCCACATAGGTCCCAACCTCCTCAGTGCCTGGTCCCTTAGGCCTCCCTGGTGCCTGTCTGCTCAGACACTGCTGGCTGTGAACTAAATGCTCCTGAAACATTTCTTATACGCTGCAGACGTTTTTCTGCCCTGAAACACTCGGGTGGCTTAATTTGTTTTCTGAAATAACAAAAGCAATTAGACTAATTGCCTTCAGAATGGGGCACTCATAGGGAACAGCCTCCATACTGTACAGCCGGCGCCTGGCACACTGATTCTGGGCCCATCATTTATGGAGCAATCTGCCTGTCCTGTCAAAGGCAGGTGCCTCAGCATGGGGAAGGTGTGCCCGGTGCCAGGAATCACAATTCACAGCCCTTTAGCAACTCCTACTGGAAGTTGAAGATAAAGAGATTACTTCCTGCCCCTGTGAGCCAGGAGCTGCCCTCTAGCTCATTACCTCCTCAGGGTCATGTAGGTGTTACTGCTCCAGAGCGTCACCTACAGATTACAGACGAGTCAGGATATCTGCCAGAGAGATCAGTCAAAGGAGAAGACATCAACCTACAACCCAAATGCTGGGTTGAGACCCACTCATGCTGAGCATCTGCTCCCTTCCTCCCTCATCTGCACATCAAAACTTTGCTGAGTATGCACTGGAGGAGAAAACCAGCATGATTCCTGCCCTTTGGGTACTTGGGGTCCCGCGTACCACCTATCAATAAACTAGTAAATAAAACATCATGATAAAAAACCATTTGTATGTAAATAAGAATTGGGATAGGGTTGTGGAGAAAATACTGTTCATGAGTTTCTTGGACTGAAAGGAGATCCAATCAATCCATCCTAAAGGAGATCAGTCCTGGGTGTTCATTGGAAGGACTGATGTTGAAGCTGAAACTCCAATACTTTGGCCACCTCATGCGAAGAGTTGACTCATTGGAAAAGACCCTAATGCTGGGAAGGATTGGGGGAGGGAGGAGAAGGGGATGACAGAGGATGAGATGGTTGGATGGCATCACTGACTTGATGGACATGGGTTTGGGTGGACTCCGGGAGTTGGCGATGGACAGAGAGGCCTGGCGTGCTGTGATTCATGGGGTCGCAAAGAGTCGGACACGACTGAGCGACTGAACTGAACTGAACTGAACTGTGGAGAAAATGAATAGGTACAGGACAAGAAAATAATGAGTGAGAGAAACCAACTTAGAGAGAGCAGACCCTGAGCAGGGCCTAAGGATGGGAAAAGGGGTGCCATATGGAGGGCTGGGGGCAGGATGAGCATGGCTCTTTGGAGGAGGTCAGAGTGGCTGGAGCCAGAGAGAGAGGAGATGAGAATGTGCCAAGGTTCAGGAGGTGGGAAGAAGCTAGTTCATGTAGACAGGCCTGGTGGGGAATTGGATGTTACTGAAAGGGTGATGGGAGACATGAGATGGAATTTCTCTACCAGGAAGATGGGCTGTGGGGTAAGAATGGCAGAAGGGAGACCAGTACAGAGGGGATTAGAGTCTTGGCTTGTCTAGGTGGTGGCACTGAGGGTGGAGATATGGACAGATTTGAGGTACAAACACAGAAGGCAAAGCCAAGTGGACATGAACATGGGAAAGGGAGGAATGACAGACAACTCAGTTTTCCATTTAACAAGTGGGTGGATGTTAGTGTTATTCCCAGAAGTGGGCATGATCAGAGGAGAAGCAGATAATTCTGAGGGCAGGCAGAGGGAATATAACTGTTTCACCTTGGGCACGTTTAGCTTGAGATGCCAAGTGCTAACACGAGAGGCCAGATCTTCCAAACAGGTTAGAAACAAAGGAAGAGGGTTTGAAATGACAGGGGTAGCCACACCGTTTACTCCCTTCTCCTCCCGAGACTCAAAAACAACCTTGAAAGAATAAATCACAGAGATGAAGAGAACCCTCAGTGAGCAAAGGATTTAAAGACACTTTATGAAGAACATTCACCGCTGAACAGGACAGAAGGCACCTCAGCCCACAGCCTGGAACATGCGCAGAAGAGGCAGCAGCTGTATGACCCCTCCCCCAGAGGCAGGGCTGAGATGGGCAGGGGAAATTGAAGCTATTTGTCCAGGAAACACCCTCATGTGGAGAAAAACACCCAGAGGGCTCTTCTCTAAAGAAACAGAATGAACTGCCTGAGGAGAACCATGGCAGTTAACTGGGTGTTGGCGCCCTCCTCATCTGGTACCTTGGCCATGCAATACGATGTCTGGCTTGCAGCCTGCTCATCCTCAAGTGGAACTCCAGCTGACAAGCCCTGAACCTCGGCATTTGTACCTTCTTCATTCTTACATCTGGACGGTCAACCAAGAAACACCAGACCCACAACCTGAAATAGAGCAATCTGAAAACAGATCAACAAAAAAGAGCAATTAAAGAAAACCACACACAAAGATGCCCCACATGACAAGAGACAAGTAAAAGTAAAAGCAGAACTCAAACAGAAAACCAAAAATTACTAACTAGTAGCCTCAAATAGTTTCAAGGTGCCACTTGGAGAAATCAGAGAGTGAGAAAGTGTGCTTGCGAATTTTCCAGAATATTGAAAAAGATATATGGAAACAGAAGCTTTGAGAGGAAAGGTATGATAGCAAATACTGATCCAGGATGTTATATATCCAATTAGGATTTCTGAAAGACAAAAGAAAAACTGAGAAGACAAAATTATTTAAAAATCTGTAGCTGCTTTTGTTTGAGGAAAGATACATATTTTTAGATCGAAAAGCCCACAGAAGAGGCCACAGAGCCAAATACATCATTGCAAAATTTCATAACACCAAGAATATTAATTATTATTTTGTTCATCATGGACTTTTTTGGGGTAATAATTTTTATTTTGCAAACTATTACATTGAATCTTTATCTTGGCTACTGAGTTTTTGTCCTGAAAGTAAGGGCCTTAATTACCTTGCCTTAATCCCATCTCTGTTATATGACAGGCAGAGATATTGGAGATAAACCAGTGAAACAGAATCTTTACTCTCAAGGACCTTAAAGGAGACAGATTATCCTTAACAGCTTCCAGACAGATTAAAACAGGCCACCCACAAGGAACAAAAATCAGTCTAGCACTGGACTTATCACTTCCGGCTTGAAAATGATGCCTTTAAAAGTATGAAAATATGATTTTCTCTACAAGCCTGTACCAACTACACTTCCTATTCCCCTTGCATCTAGATGGGGCCATGTGACTAGTTCTTACAGAGAAGGTGTGGGTAGAATATGTTACCTCTAGGCTGATTGAGTTAGGAGTTGGTGGGCCTTTTCTATATTCCCATATCTTTGTCTACAGTGACCTTGGAGGCTACAATATAGGAGTAGTCTTTCTAGGTCTCTGAAATATTGTATGGAGCAGAGAACATCCCAAAATTACAGAGGAATGAGCAGGCTGTGATGTGAGTGCATAATAAACTCTGTTACCCTATTGGTATTTGAGTTATCCCACCTTGACTATTGGGACTCCTGGTGGTACAACGGTAAAGAATCTGCCTGCCAAAGTAGGAGATGCAAGAGATGCAAGTTCAATCCTTGGGTCAGGAAGATCCCCTGGAGAAGGAAATGGCAACCCATTCCAGCATTCTTGCTTGGCAAATTCCATGGACAGAAGAGCCTGGCAGACTATAGTCCATGAGGTTGTAAAGAGTTGGACACAACTGAGCACCATATGCACTAACACCTTGACTATTACAAGGCAAATTTTCAATTTGTAATACTACATCCAATCTGTCAAGTATGAAGAAAGAAAAGCATTTTCAGACATTTGAGGAATAGAAAGTTGAGGTCCTGTACATGCTTTCTTAGGCAGTTACACAAGGGTGTACTCCAGCTAAAAGAAAATGTGAGCTAACAAAGGAAGTCAGGCCATCCTGGGAAGAGTGGTGCAGTCGAGAAAAAAAAGAAAAACCCATTCTAGATTGGAGCAAGAAAAAGTGGCTCCAGAAGAGAGGTCTTAAGGCACAAGATACAACTGATGATAAGAGAGAGAGTAAGAAAGTAGGTGAGGATATGTGAAAGGCAACTGATGGAGGGTGAAAAAGATGCTATCTGAACCTAATGTCAGAAAAAAAGTCTTCACTAAGTGACACATGAGGTCAGTACGCTGGTACATAGAGAAGGAAATGAAAAACTAGGACATGATTGATTCTCCAGGGAGCAATATTTCATAGTTATAATAATACGAATATAATTTATCTGTCTTCAACTTTTAGAATCATCTTACAGAAATGATGAGAGGTGATTCAAATGCTGGCATGATAGGGACAGATCTTGGCCACTTACTCCAACCCTAGCCTTTGAAGATGAATAAACTGGAGTTGGAATAGGGATGTGAGTTTCCCAAGGTCCTTCAGGGCAGAGTAGGGACTGGAGGAAGGTGGCCTTGGTCACTGCCCTCATTATGCCCTGTCTCGTGCCCTGCTTACCTGCCTTGATTCACTACCAACAAGTTAGGCAGAGCCTGTGCTTGTGACCTTGCCTTCCCAGCAACGGCTGTTTTGACTTTTGCAGAATTTCTCATCCAGTTTTCGTTCTGAGAAGCCTTCCTGGCCCTGTTCCTTTATATAGTTTTCCTCCCAGTAGGGACAGCTGTCAATTCCCTCTCTAGAGAAGATAACCTTGCCTGTCCAACATGTGCTAATCCAGTGCTCTGTTCCTTTAGTTTTGGGATGCTATTGGAAAGGCTCCAATTTGAAAAGAAAAAAAAATCAATGGTGTGCTTTGTAGAGGTGACACATTAAAGTGTATCAGCCACTTGGTAGGTGGCCAGTAAGCAGCCCTCGGTCTGCAGATCACCAGGGATGGAGGGCACTGGGAGGCCTGCCAGTCAGGACTGGCCGGCATGGCTCTTGGTCATGCACAGCACATCCCTCCCGGGGCCTCTGGGAGTCTGAGATCAGGACTGATCAGTCATGCTGGGGGTGACGTGATGGCTGCCCAAGTGGCTAGGGGGTCAAGAGGTCAGCTATGTCCCTCCTCTGCCACAGGACCAGCGTCACTACCTCGATATGCTTCCACAGAATGTCTTCCACATTCAGGAATTTAGGAAGGACTAATAGCCAAGACAGAAGTTTTAGAGAAATCTCATGCCAGAGGTGGCGTGACCTATTCCACAGTAAGAAAACAGATTTCAGGTCTCACCTCAACTCTTCATACTGAACTTTCTTCCCATTCTAGGTTCAGTGCAGCTGCACTGGAGCTGGTGCCCACCCTTCAGTGCTACCTACGTCACCCCTGGAAACTGAGACATCTAGAGTGCTGGCATGTGCACAGCTGGTGCCTAATAACCAGAGAGTGAGACCCACAAACCCATACACACAAACTCTTGATGCCCCAACTCTGGGTCCCTGAATTCTGCTCCCTTGCCAAGTCCAGCAGCTTCAATCACATTACCCAAGGAGCAGGATAAAGGGGAGAAGGAGCCAAGGATCTGCTGAGAAGTAGCGGGTGCTCAGGACTCAGGTAGAGGATGTGATATCTCTGTAGGGGGGCTCAGACTCTCCTGGAGTCAGGCCCTTTCCACCCCAGCCCATGTGACAGAGTGTGCCGGCTCCCCTCTGGTGCACTGGGCAGTGCATAGGCCAGAGGAAATGCTAGGACTTGCTTATCTGTATTACTCATCTATTCTGCAGCTGTCACCAAGGGCATTCAGTGCTCAGGGATGGGCAAACCTCCATGGCTTTCGTGACTTACAGGCAGGTACTGCCAATATTTTGCAGTTTGCAAAGCAGTTATTTGCAAAGAAGGGCCTTCCTTTTCTGTTTCCCTCCCCTGGCATTAATAAGGAGAACACATTTAATTGCCAAGATTGGTTGATGTAAGGAGAGAAAACTGAGTGCCAGGGTCAGTGGAAAGGGCTGGAGCACCGATTACTCCTGAATTATCTTTCCTGTCTTAGCATCTGCCTGCAATGCAGGAGACCTGAGTTCGATCCCTGGGTCAGGAAGATCCCTGGAGAAGATGGCTACCCACTACAGTATTCTTACCTAGAGAATTCCATGGACAGAGGAACCTGGAGGGCTATAGTCCATGAGATTGCAAACAGTCAGACATGACTGAGCAATTAACACTTTCACTTAAAGCAATAAATCAACAGCAGTTTCTTTGTATCTTTGACTGATATTTGTCCCCTTAAAGGAGTCCTGTGATTTTAATTGAAGGCTCTCACTGATACCCATCAGCCCATGGTAGGGATCGGCCTCAAACGTTCCCTGGAGCAGCCTAAGTCATCCCATGGGCCTGAATCATCCTAATACTCGGTTCCCACAGTCCGGCCCCAACAGGATAAGACTGAAACGGAATGCATGCTGGTTTCAAGGGGGCCGTGAGCCCAACACCCAGCCTAAGCTGGGACTGAGACACAGCTTTGGCAGACATTTAAGTTAAGGAGCGTTCTTAGCTACAAACTGAGAGCTTTAGGCTTAACTTCCCAAGAAGTTTGCTCTGTCTAGACATCAATTTTCCCTGTTAACTACCAACAGGTGGGCGCGAAGGGCACACAACAAAATGTCATTTATAATTTAAAATTCATTACTGAAAAGGGCTCTGTAGCAATAGTCTGACTTCAATCATTTCAAAGATGCCTTCACGAAGGAGGTGCGGCGTCTGGTAACAGGCGGTCGTGTGGGTTTTCCTGGGCTCCTTTCCTCGCTCCCCGCCTTCCTGGGCTGAACCCCTCCCTGACCCCAACCCTCCTGTTAGAAAGCTATTTTGTCTCTGGAGAAGTCTTATGCCAGGGATATATGACCAGAATACATGAAGGTCTTTTAAATTTATTTTCAATAGCCCTGCTCTTCTCTTCTCTATGAAATATTTAGCATTTAACTCATTCTTTCTGCTGCTGGCGAAGTCTCAGGTGCGGGTGGCTCTGTGGAGATGGCAGAATGTCACACCAAGGTAATTGTTTCTCTTTATTTCCTCTAGATAAAGAATAAGTAATAGGCAAGCCTGAATTATTGGGCAGTGCTTCCATCACCAGCTCCAGCAATAACATGACCTAGGAGATTGAATTTGGAGTCTCTGCATAATCAGCTCGCCTCACCCCCACCCCGACTCCAAAAATTTGCCTGAGAAGGAACCTGTGTTCGCGAGCCACTTCTGCTACCCTGCTGTTCTATGTATGTAAGACCTTGCTTTCTAGAAACTCTGAGTGCCAGAACTGCCTTTTAATACCACCCTCAAGCACTGTCTGGGCAGGTGGGATCGGCCTCCTGGGGTCCGGGGAGAAGGCACCAGGTCGGCTCCACGGGGAGGAGGAATAAGGCTGGGAGGAGAGGAGCCAGGCATCGAAAGGTGCCGGAGGGCTGAGGAAGGTGGAAAAGTAGGTTCGTGGAGCAAAAGCAAAGACCACAGCACCAGACAAGAGTCCTGATAAGTATCTGAACCACATGGAATCAATCTCCAAACCTTTTGAAGCTTCATCACTTAACTTCAAATAAATTATGTTAAGTTCGATTACAAAAAGATGAAGGAAGCAGAGACCAGTACATCTCATGTTTATGCCCCCCCTAACATTCTTATCTCCTGTATACCTTATTACAATTTGCAGTTAACACAGAGCAGACCTCAGCTTTAAATGAATATTGGTCTAAGCACTTGGTTCAGCAGTACGCTGTTACTATCTTACACTGATGCTTTCATACCTCAGAAAAATTGGAGACTGAGAACAAAGTTTGCTTGTTTTCTTCCCCCCTCCAAGCATTTTAAGCAGCCAAGGCATAAATATTCATGAGTGCTAGGAAAGCTAGCTAGCGAGCAGTCGTGGTGAAGAAGATGATTCTGTGAAATTTTTATAGACCAGCCACTTACCTCGGTGGTAAACTTTTACTCAGAAAAAAAGTGTATCAGATATCAAATTTACAATCTTCACC
The DNA here is from genome assembly GCA_024291935.2 of Okapia johnstoni. Classification (NCBI taxonomy): domain Eukaryota; kingdom Metazoa; phylum Chordata; class Mammalia; order Artiodactyla; family Giraffidae; genus Okapia; species Okapia johnstoni. The sequence continues at coordinate 37,855,408 of CM044316.1, forward strand.
AATGAATGTTCATTCTCTGAACAAAGAGAAGTCCCTGTCCCATGAAAGTGTCCACTATGTCCTCCTGAGCCCTCACTTACCCACCCCCCCCCATCCTTCCTTTGTTCAGGAGGCAGAGGTAAGGAGAGTTCTCTATGGAGAGTGGACCTCACTGACTTCTTATCAGTGGGATGCCCGTTGAGTGATCTTCAGATTTACATACATGTATTATAACTATATGGGCTTTCCAGGTGGCACTGGTGGTAAAGAATCTGCCTGCCAATGCAGAAGACAAGGTTCTTATGTCTGTCTGGGTTGATCCCTGGGTCAGGAAGATCCCCCTGGAGGAAGGCATGGCAACCCACTCCAGTATTCTTGTCTGCAGAATCCCATGGACAGAGGAACCTTGTGAGCCACAGTCCATGGGGTTGCAGAGAGTCAGACATGACTGAAGTGACTTAGCACGTACACACACTATAACTACAATTGGAAGACTAATTTGTAAGTCCCTTCTTATGTCATCATGTAAACTCCAAGGGATGACTGGATGAGTGACCAAGCTAAGCCTGGGTCAGGGATACTCAGTCCCTGAGTCTAGGGTCACAGGATCCTTCAGGCAGACCAGCAACTGACCCATCTGAAGGTTGTATCCATAACCTGGCCTCATTGGCAAACACTCAGGGCTATGCCTGACACATGGTATGTGCTTAGTAAATCATTTTATCATTGAAGACTTATGTGTTCTGCCATCACCATTCTGCTCAAGAAGTCAACGGACTAATACCACTGACTTGCAAATGTTTACCTTCTCTGTTTAAAGTTTGGCTTAAAATAACTGCTCAAGTGACTCATTAATTGTCAGTGAGAAAAAAATCTAGGAAGGAAGGAATGGAGGGAGGTGGGAAGGAGACAGGGAAGGAAAGGGTTAAATACATTCCTAAAATCTGCTAATATAATTAGTTGGTCTATAAGAATATTGCCCTGATTTCTCAAAGGAGAAAGTCAAATTTCTCATAAATGATCAATAGTTCTACCATTTTCTCTCTGCCATTCTAATAAATTCTACTCCTTCCATGCCCTTCGAGTAGATTGCCATCATGTTGGGCATATACTTCATGCTGTATACTTTGCTCAATAACTTTCATACTTTTCACTGGATCCTCCCAGCAACCCTGTGGAGACAGGGCTTATGATGTTCCACCTCCCAGATGAAGAAGCTGAGGCTGGAAAGCATGCGTGGCTGGCCTGCAGCCACAGACCTGGTCAGTGCCAGAACTGTTTCCTGTTACTCCCAGACCTCCACTCTTAACCAGTCTCCAGTATTTCTCTCTTCGGGAAGACGCAGAGCTGCAGATGTGACCCTTTCATGTTTTGTCTGCTTCTCTTCTGAGAGAACACCTTGCTGAAATTTTAATTGGCTTGGGCGACAACTTTTCTGAAAACATCTTTTTCAAACTTTATCTTCAAAACTCTGAAAAATCCTTTTTTTTCCCTGAAAAGTGCCAGTTTTCCAGAGAATTCAGACAGAACTTTGCCCAGGTAATTGATTATTCTGTTCATGGGTACTGAAGCACACCTCTCGTTGGGGACGTCTCTATTACTTTATGCTTCAATTACTGAAAAGTTCTCATTGTCTGGCCCGTGTGACTTTAACAGCAATGACATCTGAGGCAGATGCCAATCCGTTAACACCAGTGGGACAATTTTCTCTTTCTGAATCTCACTCTGGTACATATTATTGTATGAGCCAGTTTCATTAGGAAGCAAATTACATTCTTCCATTGAAGGTCCCCATTGAACCAAAAACCACTTTTGATGTTCCTCCAAGATTTTACTAATTAAAAATATGTGGGAATGAACTGCCTAACCAATTCCATGATTTTTTTTCTCTTAATAAAATTTATGTTTTACAAAGCCAGCATTGTGGCCCCAATTGGATTTAGATTCACGCAGCTACCTTCATCCTCACGATTTATGATGCAACTGTACACACAAACATTCTAAAAATATCTCGACTGCTCATCTGAAATTCCAACTTTACTGGTGAGCTGCAAGTCATCTGTCTCTGGTCTGCTTCTGTAACCGACTGGGGTCCAAACCACAGGAAGAAGCATCTGTAACTGTGGTAACAGGCAGGAAATAAATAATGCATTTTCAGAAGAGAGCCTTATTTCGCTGCAGTTTTCAAATGCCTTCCCAATATTACAGGCTTGCAAATTTAATCTTAATTTCTTCTCTGATTTTCTCTTTAAGGTTCTCCATTGATCCCCTGAGTCAAGAAAATGTGTAGTTTATCATCTGCCTGATCAACAATGGCTGAGTTCACTTAAGTTGCCTCATCCGTTTCCTTCCATCAGATCAGGACAAGATTTTAATTTTTCATGAAGAGCAAAACTATAGCTTTCTACATGGCCAGATAACTGGGGTAATTTGCTCACACACACTAATGCAGCTTTAGCTGAAGGCTCCTGAGGCCTCTGAGCTGCCCCCAACTGGAATGGAAAGGACGCTGCCTTGTCAGGTGGGTGTGGGATGGCATGGGGGAGAGAACTGGGTGTGTTTGAACTCCACAGAGTGTGCAAAGAAGACACACCCCACCCTCAAGGCCGTCCACTGTGTGTCCCTGACATATATGGATAGAAATGAGGTCCTCTGTCATAAATCTCTGCACATTTTCCATGCAAAGTGAAATTACTTGGATAAATCTTTAAGTAAAATAGAAATTTCATATGCTGGGGAAAAAAAATCTAGAGAAAGTGTTAGTTGCTCAGTTGTCATGCCCTACTCTTTGCGACTCCATGGACTACAGTCCACTAGGCTCCTCTGTCCATGGGATTCTCCAGGCAAGAATACTAGAGTGGGTTGCTATACCCTTCTTCAGGGGATCTTCCCCCAGGGATTGAACCTGGGTGTCCAGCAATGCAGGCAGATTCTTTACCATCTGAGCCACTAGGGAAGACACAGAGGAAAAATAAAAGAAATCTAGAGAAGTTTAAAAATGCTAAAAAAGATTCTGAACTCCTTGTTACATGTTCACACACTACCTTATGTTCTTTCCTTCACAGCACTTATCACTAGTAACACTCCAACTTTTAAGTATGTTTACTTGCTAACTGTCTCCCTCCACTAGAATGAGAATCTCATGAAGGCAGGGACCTTCTGCGTCTTGCTCACTGCAGGGTTCCCAGGGTCAAGCCCAGTGGCAGAACACAGAAGGAGCTAAATAAGTGTTCGCTTGGGTCAGTGAATGAGCCAGAAGGCCCCCGTCTGAGTCTCCCTGACTCTACTGAAGACGTAGCTATAACAAGGGCCCAAGCCGAGACTCAGTTTCTTTTTCAATCAAAGAGGATGAGATAATACAGTAGTCTAAAAGAGGAAGCCATCCAGATCTTCCTTAACTGGTGGATAGATGAACCAAACGTGGTACATAGGACTGTACCTGATTCAGTAATTCAAGGGAATGAAGCCTCCTCTGCCCTAAACAGTGTTTTCTGCTGTTCTTCCTCAGAGATGCCCCTCAGCAGTCCCCTTACAATCTCACATCTAATTCTTAAAGCCTCTGCTCTGGAATGACCTTCCACACGATCCTGAAGAAATGCTTCCCTAGATGATGAGCCTCTGTTTTCTCAGGAAGAGAAACCCGATTTTAAAATGAGATTTCTCTCCCGAAGGCTTTGTCTGCCTTTCAACAACACTTCCAAGAAAAGGGTAGCTCCTGACCAAACACAATGCATGGGGGGGGGGGGGGAGGTGGCAAGTGACAGGCCATCCCTTGAAACAGACGTAGCCCTGGCAATCCCAGACATTTCCGGGGGGTCCAGGCTATAGAGCCAGTGGCTGTTGGTTTAAAAAGCGAGCCTACCAGGAGCTGGGGACCATGCTTTTGCTGAAGACATCCTGAGCACAGGTCTGGTACCTCCACAAGCTGGCAGGTGCATGGTCCAGTTCTCTGTGGCCTTGAGATGTCTAACCCCAGTTTGGGGGCTGAGTTGTAGATTTTCCTTTTCATCCTAATCACTCATGAGCTGCCAGGCATTACTGTGTGAGGAACCCAACACAAGTGGTCATCCACTCAGCTCAAAAGACATTTGATTTGTACATTCATTCGACAAGTCTTTACCAAGTGCTCACTGTGGGCCAGGCTCTGTCCCGCCACCTGCGTTCACAAGGGTGACAAGTCAGGACATTCCCTACCTGCAGGGAGTGATCCAGAATGGACCCGCCACCAAGGGGCAAAGTCCTGCCCCCAAAGAGGGCAGCCTGATGCAGGAGTCACAGGGGGGCTGTAAATCTTGGGCTTCTCTTGTTGGTATCTAAGAGTGCACCCCTACAGTGCCAAACCCATGCCATCAGGCAGAGCGAAGGGGGTCCTGGCTCTTGGCGCTGATTTGTTTTGATAAGGAGGAAGGGAGGAGGGGAAGGCAGCTGACTCCGGATGGGAAAGAAAACCATCTGAGAATGATAAGCAGGACCACAGTCAGGCCACGTCTGCCTGCAACAGAGAGTCGGGGGCAGTGGGAGGAGTTGCTCCAGGGGTGGGGGTCCCAAGGCATCCCTTGAAGGGGAGAGGCCCAGGAATCCTCCCTCAGCCAGTGCAAGGGTCAGTTGCAATTTCACAAGAGGAAGAAGGCTCACAGCAGGCCCACAGGGGACTCTGTGTCTCTGGGAGTGATGACCCCTGACTGCACGCAGGCACTCCATAGAGGCCACAGGAGTGCTGCACAGAGCTTTCAGGCTCTCGTAGACCAAACCCATCCTGAGAGAAAGCACATGCGTGCAGCAAAGGGTGTGGGGCTGAATGTGGGCCCATGCTCGGCAGGTATGTGTACATGTGCCCCCCAACCATGTGTACCCTGCCGTGAGCCCGTGTCCAGTCCCCACCCCAGCAAAACGGTTACAATGTGCTGGCTGGAGCTGTGACTGGACTCTCTCTTAAGCCTGACCTTCTACCATCATTCAAATCCCCTATGGTCGGGCTTGTCATCACTTATTGTTTGACTATATAGTTCATCCCTCAACTTGGCCTCAGACTGGCCTCACTGTTCAGCCTGGAGGCCAAGGCGAATTCACCAGGCAACCTTTTCCTTTTGGTATCACTGTTTCACAGAGCTTATGCGAGTTTTTGTGACCTGGCAAAGTATATGTGCCGCATTCTAGTGGGAGGCACCAGCAGGTCTCTGGGGCAGGTGGGAGCCCCTGAGCAGAGGCAGAGGGGGCTCAGCAGAAGATGAATCTTCCCCTGCTGTCAGTCCTGCCACACGGCCCACCACCTGCCTCCCTGTCCCTCACCTGGACAAGTCTCCCTGGAGTCTGTACTAGAGGTGATGGCCACGAAGCTCCCACCACCTCCAGCTCCTCTGCCTCCTGCCAGGTCTCCTGGCAAGAAGGTCTGCTCTCATTTCGTTTCTCTGGACCTTTCTTCCCACCCCACCTCCACTCCAAATCTCCAGAATCCATTATGTTCCATGTCCAGGCTCCAGTCACATGCCTGCCTTTCAGTGCCCCCAACTGGCCCTGTCCCCCATCCCCACGTGTGCCTCTGCCCAAGCAGCAGGTCCATGAAGGTTTTCTGTCCCCTGGGTATGGCTCATTCTCTGCTACCCGGCACAATGGGCAATTTCTTTATCTCCCAGGCATGGCCCCTTGAAGAGAAGGGAAGGCAGCCTTAGAAGTGGTACTATCACCACCTCCGAGCCCCTCTTTGCAGAAAATGGAAATGCAGGAAGAAAAAAGCTTTCTGAGAAGGATGGTTTGCTCAAAGACCTCTCATACAAAACTCTGATGATGACACTATAAGAGAGGCCACTTACACAAATAGGATGCAATTTGCTTTTAATAAAAAGAATAAAAATCTCGCTGTCTTCACTAGCTAAGAAGGAAAAGTAGAAGATGATACTAACTTAGATGCAAGAAGAACTATATTCTTTTACATTTATGAGAACCATCATGTGTCAAGGAAAAACATGCTTGGATAAGGTTGAAAACAGCTCATCTGAGGATCTCATCCTGCTTTCGTCTGACTGTAAAGAGAACTTCCACTTTCTGGGCTTCTGTCGCTTTATGTACACTTGGCGGTGGCACTTTTTACACACTGCTTAGCAACGGTGCCTACTGTCTCTTAAGCGACAGCGTAACACAGTGACAAGAGCCTGGGGCCAGCATTCAGGACACTTCAAATCTAGCCCCACTTCTACAACTGATGGCAGCATGAGGGCCTCAGAGTCCCTTTCTGTGAAATGAGGATGTCTTCCTTCTTATCTCATGTGGTTTTCCTAAGGATAAACTGAGCTCCCAAATGTGACAGCTTGCAGCTCTCTAAATGCAAGCACCTTGTATTTATTCATTAAGCAACCATTCTTATTATCGCTACAAGAAAGATGCAGTTTGTCAGGCATGATTTGACGATTACTTTACCCAAAGAACTTTCCTAGTTCTTCTCTTATTTTTATCTCTTTATCAGGGATTTCAATACATTTATATTACCCTTGATGGTAGCCATGAATTTTGGCTTAAAAATGAAATATGACTACCCCCGGGTAGTGCCATTCCTCAGCCCAGGGGGGGGAAAAATGTTTATGGACCTTCTAGAGCACCAAGAGTTTCTCCCAACAGCCCTGAGAGGACCTTATAGCAGCCTGAGCTGTAGGAACACCCATTCTCTTAGCCTGGGCTTTAGAACTAGTTCGGAGGCAGAGTTCACAGCCCCAGCCAGCTCTTGGGAGCAGATATTAAAAAAATACCTCTCTGGAGACTCGTGGAGGAAGCAGCGGGGGAGCCCTTTATGGGCAGGTAGTGGCACTGCTTCCTATGCAGGCAAACCTTATCACTTTAGGCTAATTGGGAGGCTGACCAGCTGCGTTAGTGGTAGCTGAGCTTGGGAACATTGAAAGTGAAATCTAATTTAATTTTGGTTTTGCAGCAACACAGAGTAGAAAGTATGACTAAGACTTGCTGCTTGGCAGAGGTCCTTTAAACCCACTTTATAAGAGGTAAAGAATTTATAATCAGTACATTCCAAGCCAATGTGCCAGTGGGAACAGCCCAGGCAGCTGAAAACAAGCTGTTGGCTGGGCAGGAGGCAGGCCTTGCCATAGGTTTGCAGACAGTGCCTGGGTCCTTGCAAACACTCTGTACCTAGAACACTCAGCCAATTTCTGGGTGTCAGATACTGTACAGGAGACTGAGTTGCTGAGGTCCACCATATGTGGGCACACGCTGGTCCTGAACCATGGTTATCTGAGGAAAAGTTGAAAGTGAAGTCGCTCAGTCATGTCCGACTCTTTGCAACCCCATGGACTGTAGCCTACCAGGCTCCTCCATCCATGGGATTGTCCAGGCAAGAATACTGGAGCGGGTTGCCATTCCCTTCTCCAGGAGATTTTCCCAACCCAGGGTTTGAACCCTGGTCTCCCGCATTGTAGGCGGACACTTTACCATCTGAGCCACCAGGGAAGTCATCTGAGGGAGTGCATCCTTAAAACCCCAACCAATCAGCTGTGATAATGCACTTATTGCAGAAGACAAACTCTCCTTCAAGAGGCAAATCACTACTTTCGCCAGTCCTGGACCAGGCTGACTGTCTTTCTGTTGGTAAATGGACGTATTTCCAAGCTGAGTAAGGACTACCTGCCCTTGGGAATGGAGAAGGCAATGGCAACCCACTCCAGTGTTCTTGCCTGGAGAATCCCAGGGACGGGGGAGCCTGGTGGGCTGCCATCTATGGGGTTGCACAGAGTTGGACACGACTGAAGTGACTTAGCAGCAGCAGCCCCTGGGAAAAGAGCAGTCCCAGCAGGATTGGCTCACACTCATGAACATGTAACCTTCATGTCGGCATTAGCAAGACATGGACTTGTACTTCAGAGAGACCATAGTGTGTGTGCGTGGTGGGGATGAGGGGGAGAAGGACTGAGAGACAGAGACAGGGACAGAGAGACTGTGAGAGAGGAAGAGAGGGAGGGAGCAGAAAGACAGGAGAGAGAGAGAGAGATGGGGAGAAAGTCTGATGGCAAGAGACTGACAGAGAAGGACACTGGTCAAGAAAGCAAGCTAGAGAGAGGGACTATGAGAGTGTAAGAGAGAGACCTAAAGAGAAGAGCGGGGCTACAGAGAGGGAAGAAAAGGACAAAATGGGCAAGAAGACAGACCTCAAGAAAACCTTCATACCGAGACAGAGAGAGTGAAGGAAAGAGACAGGGAGAGACTGATCTCTTTAAGGGACGAGAGAAAGAGACAGAAGTCAGACTAGCAGTCCTGCCCCTGTTCTGTCCTCAGTTTCTAGCTCAATCATCAGCCACGTCTGAAAATGCACTTGAGGGGATAAGTTGAAGAAAAATGTTGCCCTGTGAAAGACTCATTGCCCGACACAAGTTATTTCACTGGCTTACACTAAGGAAGCAAAAACAACCCAGGTGACCCTTCATAGCTTATCAATAAATTACCAGAAGAACCTAGAGACACTCCCACCTCCCTGTCCACAGAGGGAGGCTGAAGCCACATCTGGGGGGCAGGGCTATACATGCTAGTGAGCCTGAGAGCTGGACTGGGGGTGAGGGGAGCTATGGACCATGCTGTCTTCAGCATGGCATACACATAATTTTGAGTGTATGCAAAATTATGCAATATCATCCCCATTTGACTGGTGAGGAAATGCAGGCTCAGACAGGATAGTGTGCTTGAAGCCACACAGTGGTAGGAGAAGAACCTTGGGTTCCCCCATGACTCCTGCAGGAGGCCCTGGTGCCCGCCTTCTGAGCAGAGAACTGAGCTTTGTCAAAGATTTCATGCATTACACTGCCCTTGGTAGTAGCTGCATGGAGGAATTGGGTCTGACCCTGGAACCCAAAACACAGTGAAACACAGAGAAAAACTAGCAGAGGCTATGCAGAGCAGGCAGACATCAAGTGCACCCTTGATGCCATCTGAAAGCACCCCGTGAACCCGGAGGACACTCCACTGTGGGCATTTCACCCTGTGAGACTCGGGAGGTGGCCTGACACTTGGTCTCACCACCTACGTCAAGTGCTTCCATCTCCACATACTCGGCACCCAGGGGTGCTGGAGTTCAGAATGAACACACGGAGGGCAGGCGCCCACGGTTTATCTGCTGTTTGGTATTCTCCTCCTCCTGCAGTCTGAGCTGTCACCATCTTTCCTTGCGGATGATGGAGCGTGAGCCACTCTGAGGTTAAGCAGCACTCACCGGGGGCCCTGGATACCTGGCGGCAGGTCCCCTTCTCGGTGAACTGTTCTGCTGCCAGCCTGTCTCTGTAAACTCGGTCAAGTGACTGCCTCTGAGCTTCAGCTTTTCACTATTAAATGTAAAATTCGTACCTCTCTGGGTCATGTGAAGTGTGTACTGTGATAAGAACACATTAGCACAGTGCTTGGTAGATGGCAAGTCCTCACTCAGTGAAGGAGAGTCAGCCACGGGAGGAGGCCGCTTCCCCCCAACACGCAGCAGGATCCCCACTCACCCTTCCTCACCATCATCTCTCACTGTGCCGACCAGCCCCAATGCTTGGCTCAGCTGAGCATGCTGCAGAACCACAGCGAAGGGCCAGCACCTTGGGCGGTCTCTAATCTCCAGAAGATTCTGGGAGACCTAGGTCTCCAACCTCCAACCCTGATGCTGTGGGCCTGGGGTTCTCCATCCTTAGGACCAAGCATACAGGGGAGGGCCAAAAGTGATAGTCCAGTCCAGCACTACTGTCTCACACATGGGAAACAGGATGCTCCAGGGGGGAAGGGGTCATGCCTCATGCAAAGACTGTTGAGGAACTAGAATGCAGACCTCTTCCTACACAACTGTGTACTAAAGGACTGAAAGCTAAATCAGAACATCTATTACTGTGTGTTTTTAATTATTTTATAGTATATATTTTATATTATTAACTAGTGTTGATTAATTTGGACTTTTTTGATATAATTATCTTATGTTGAAAAGTGAAGTAAAAGTGTTAGGGGCTCAAGTCATGTCCAGTTCTTGCGACGCCATGGACACGGGAAAAGGTATACTATTAAAAACATACATACTAAAAGGATAAACATGCTTTGTAGCAGCATTAATATCAAAGTGTACTTTTAGATCCAGACCCATTATTGGGTTTACTGCACACTGACAAAAGAAACAAGTCACTGAGAAGACATAACAATTATGAACCTATATGTACTTAAGATAGGTGCTAAACAGACATAAAGCAAAGCCTAGAAACTTACAGGAGAAAACTGACAAATCCGCCACTATGATGGAATATTTTAGCACTCTGATGTAATATTTAGTAAGTTTTTAGGCTTTGCTTTCTGTCTATTTAGTATCTATGTTAAGGATATTTAGCACCTATGACAGGCTCCTCTGTCCATGGGATTCTCCAGGCAAGAATACTGGAGTGGGTTGTCATTTCCTTCTCCAGGGGATCTTCCTGACCCAGGGATCAAACCTGGGTCTCCTGCATTGCAGGCAGATTCTTTACCATCTGAGCCACCACGAGAACCCATCTTATGTTATTTAGTATGTTTTAAAAAGCTCAGGAGAAATGAAATGATCATTGTGGTGGGAATCCTATACAGATCAGAGATGGAACATTACCTGCCACACACAGAGCAGAGATCCTGAGTTTACCTCTGGTTGAGAAATGTTATTAAAGAGATAAATTTGGAATAAAAACTCCCAAACCAAGGTCAATTTTCATTCTTGAGGGACATGACAACACTAAAACAAGAACTTCCCTGGGGAGGTATACACAGGTTGGAGAGAAACACCAACTCTGGATCTCTGAAGGGGCTAGCCCTCAGGGGAACCCACTTTCTAGCTAACCTCTGGGACACCTGGCTATTGATGCCAGGGACTGTCACTGTGACTCCCTCAGGGGGTACAGAGGCAGGACCTCCATTTTCCAAGGAGGAACCTGTGAGGGTCTTGGACCTCCCGTCCAGAGGCTCTATCATCCCAGATGCTATCTGTGACCCTCAGAAGAGCCTGATGCTGAGATTACTGAAACGGTCTTGGAAAATGTGCATAAGCTCAGGGACTGGTGTTTGTTCTGAGGAGAAAACTTCCCTGTTAGAGCATTGGGAAGAAAACTTCCCCAATGCAGCACACTGTGTCTGGGCAATGATAAATATGTCACCCTCTAAATAACCCCCACATTCTCAGCCCCATGTAGTCCAAGGGGGCTCTGAGCTCTGCATGGCTCTGAGGTCCTCCCTAGGGGGCTAACAAAGGATGATGAGCCACTCATAACTGATATCTGAATAGACGCTGATGTATTAATGCATAAGCCAGGTCAAAGGCTTACCTTCTCCCTGAAAACAAGACTCTAGCCTGAATGCTGCACCCAGTGACATCATTTCATACAGCTCATCCCTTTTGCCAGGAAATACCCATTTCCACATTAACCTTGACTGCCAGGAACCATCATCTCATTTCAGGTTCTGAGTTTAAGACATTCGCCTTTTTGCCAAATTTGTTTCTTCCATTTTTAAGTTTTATTTTACCTGCCCTAGTAATTATACATAATTATGTAAAATTATATTTCATCATGAATTACCTTCCATCCTTTTCACATCATTTATGGTTTTGTTGCTTTTTTTTTTTAAAACAAATTTACATTTGTCATAAAAAATGGAGTGTCCTACAACAGAGGTATTTCGCTCGGGTCCCATGGAGCACCAGTAACTATGTGGTGAAATACTACGCTTATCTGTCTCTTAGGTTGTTTTGGCCTTTAAGTGAATTAAACATAAGGCACATGAGCAGTAGTATTATCATCAGTTTTGCCAGAGCTTAATGTATTTTATTCATTTATTTCAGGAGGCCAGATCTTGGCTTCATGGATTATCACAATTGTTTCTTTGTTTTCTATTAATTTCTGTTCTTAGATGCTTTATTTTCAATGTTCTTGAGTTAACTCTTTTGGCTCTTTATCTTGCAACTTTTCTAATTTCCTAACATCGCAATGAAGGTTATAAATTTCCCTCCAAGTATCACCTTAGCAGCATCCTATATATTTTGATATACAATGAACTCATTATTATTTAGTTCTAAACATTCATTTTCGTTATGACCACTTCTCTGACCCTTGAGTTACTTAGAAATACATACACACACACTACTGTATATAGTTAAATTGAGGTAACACCAGTTTATATTATGTAAGCTTCATGTGTACAACATTATATTTAGAAGTATATTTTTAAGTTTCTAAATGTACAAATTTATCATGGGTTTTTTGTTATTGGCTTATAATTCTATTGCAGATTGGTTGAAGACTGGTCTATCAATTACTTTGTATTTGTTGAAGCATTTTTGTGGCCTAGAATATGGTTACCTTTGGTAATTGCATATGCAAAGGATGTATACTAGGTACATAGTTTTACATATAGTAATTGGACTAAGTTTATTAGTTATAACTTTCAAATATCTGTTTTTAATGTATAAATTAAATTCCATCATAATGGTGGATTTGTCAATTTTCTCCTATAAGTTTCTAGGCTTTGTTTTATGTCTATTTAGCACCTATGTTAAGTACATATAGGTTCATAATTGTTATGTCTTCTCAGTGACTTGTTTCTTTGTCAGTGTGCAGTAAACCCAATAATGTGTCTGGATCTAAAAGTACACTTTGATATTAATGCTGCTACAAAGCATGTTTTTTCTTTTAGTATGTATGCCTTTAACAGTATACTGTTTCCCATAGATGCCATTTCAAATTTTTTGTTGTTATATTTAGACATGATGCTTTTAAGTAGTACGGCTCTAGATTTTAAAAATTCAATCTGAGAATTACTATTGACTAATAGATGAGTCCAGTTCATTAGTGATTATTACTGATATATTCAGACTTATTTTGCCATCTTATTTTGTATATTTATTTATTACTATTTTATTATTGTATATTATTACCGCTATTATGCTTTTACTTTGCTTCCTTTTGTCTACTTTCCTGCCTTCTATAGATTTGGTGGAGCGTCACCTAACAAAATCCCTTTTCCACTCTTCTGTGTTAGAAGTTACATCCCATTTATACTCTTTTACAGGTTACTCTTAAATTTTTAATACGTATTTTGATTTAAAGATCTAAAGTTTATTAAGGCCTATTATCTTCTAGAATAACACCAAAATTATAAAGTGCTTTAGCATTTTACATCATCATCACCTCCCATCTCATATTTAGACACATGGAATAGTTATCTCATAATTGCTGTTTTCTACAGTCAGTGCTTACTTACATTTACCTACATGTTTGCCTCTAACCTTTCTTGACAGTGATTTTTATATTCCATTATTATCTTCTGGAATCAATCACCTTCCTCGTAAAGTATATCCTTTAGTCCTTCTTCCAGAGAGAGTTTGTTAACGGTCACCTCTCAAATCTTTGTCACGAAATACCTTTGCTTTCACTACTGAAGATAATTCTAAGTTAACTGTTTCCCCTTATAACATGTAAGGTATTATTCAATTGCTTTCTGGCCTCCATTGTTGCCAGTGAAAAGCTTGTAATCAGTAATTGTTCCATTCTCTGCAGTTAATTTTTTCCTCTTTGTTTTTTATTTTTGGTATTTTGCAGTTCACTGTTATATAACCTGTATTCATCCTGTTCAGGACTTGGTGTGCTTCTTCAATCTAGAAATTTATATCTTCCTTCCCCTCTGGGAAATTCTTAACCATTATCATTTCCAATGTTTCCTCTCTCCCACTCCCTTCATACTTTTATTATTGACCTTCCTATTTTCTCTCCCCAAATCTTAATATCTTTTAATATCTCTCAACAATGTCTCAATGTCTTAACATCCTCTCAATATCTGTTCTATATTTTTCATCTTTATGTCTCTGAGTTCTTTTCTGGATAACTTCCAAGATCTATCTTCCAGTTCAATCACTCTCTCTTTGAAGTGAAGTGAAGTCGCTCAGTCGTGTCCAATTCTTTGCGACCCTGTGGACTGTAGCCCACCAGACTCCTCCGTCCGTGGGATTTTCCAGGCAAGAGTACTGGAGTGGGCTGCCATTTCCTTCTCCAAGAGATCTTCCTGACCCAGGGATTGAACCTGGGTCTCCTGCATTATTGGACTTCCCTGGTGGCTCAGACGGTAAAGCGTCTGTCTACAATGCGGGAGACCTGGGTTTGATCCCTGGGTCGGGAAGATCCCCTGGAGAAGGAAATGGCAGCCCACTCCAGTACTATTGCCTGGAGAATCCCAGGGACGGAGGATCCTGTTAGGCTACAGTCCACGGGGTCGCAAAGAGTCGGACACGACTGAGCGACTCTACTTTCTTTCTTTTCTTTTACCATCTGAGCCACCAGGGAACTCAACCCATCCATTGAGTTATCAATTTTAATAACTTTAATTTCTGGAAATTCTACTTTTCCAAATTTACCTGTGTTTTTTCTCTACAATTCTTCCTTTATAACTCCCCTCTTTCTTTTTACTATTTTAACCATTTCAAACACAACTTTTAAAATAGTTACTCTTACATTGTTTTATGACCTGAAGAATCTGGAGGGACTAACTCTCCAGTGTATTGAGTCTGGTTAACTCTTCCTCGTGGAAAATTACTTCCTTATGATCAGCAATTTTATATTTTCAGGTTTCTTTTCCCCATGGGAATCCCATATGTTCTGCTGTGGAGGTATTCCTTTAAAGCGCATTTACATGTATTTCTTCTAGGATTCCCTGAGTTTTACTGATCTGGGAACTACCTGCATGCTAATTTCTAGGTTTAGAATTTCAGAACCACTTATAGTGTAAATGCAGACCCTCACACTTATGTAATGGAGAAAACTTCAGCAGATCACAAATTACTTGCCACTTTCCTGGCCCAGCAGGTAAAATTTTCATAGTCCCTGGCAGTTCCCTTGGTTTTGGCCTTTTGTAGGGGCCTTTCTCAGTGCTGTAGGCAGATCACATCTGTTTCCCTGGCATGGGTGTTAAAGCCCCTGTGTCCAACTCTCACAGGTTACATGTGCATTTGACACCCCTCTGAAACTGCCGGGTGCCATCACAGTGGCTGGCTCACTAATCACTGCCTTCTAGAGTTCTTTGTTCATTCTGGCACCTAGGAATTTTCCTTATCTTCATGTTCAACCATGTATTTAGAAAACCAACCAACCAACCTTTTCCCCCCATAATAGCAATATTTTATCCATCATTTACATTTGGAGTAGGGACAGTGAGCTGTCTGGTGTCAAGCCAGATCATCCTTCTGTCAGAAAGTGAGTCTTTGAGCCCCTCACTTGACTATTTGTTTTCTTTGGAGGAAAATCCCAGCCCCCAATTATTGCTTCAACCGACACAAACTTAAAAGAAAGAAAACTCCAACAGTGAAGCATGGAACTCTAGCCTGAGGCTCAGATGGTAAAGAATCTGCCTGCAATGTGGGAGACTTGGGTTTGATCCCTGGGTTGGGAAGATCCCCTGGAAAAGGGAACGGCTACCCACTCCAGTATTCTTGAGAATTCCATGATCAGAGGAGCCTAGTGGGCTACAGTCCATGGGGTCGCAAAGAGTCAGACAGGACTGAGCGACTTTCACTTTCACTTTTCAAACTAAAAGAAAGAAAAGTCCAACAGTGAACCATGGAGCTCTAGCCTGTGCAATAACAATAGCAGACCCACTACATGCCAGGCATTTTCTGAGGATTTTAAACACACTGAGACATGTGAGCCCCATGACAGTCCTACGAGGTAGGTATTACCATCCATTTTACATTAAGGAAGCTGAGGAACAGAGGCTAAATACACACAGCAGCTGTTTGTTTAACAACATCTGAACAGCAGCAGAAAGAAGAAAAGGAAGACATCTCTACCTTTCTAGAGTTGGAATGACAGAGGATTTTATATGTGGCAGTCTCACAACCACTATCTGCCACTCAGGGTTTAATACTGGCTTATTCTGCCTGAGATGATACTCGTGGTGCTGTCTTTTTTAAAACTGTGTTGTACAGATATGTAATTTAATTTCCTTGAAAGCTTCCCGAGCCCAGCATCACACAGGAGTAAGTTCACTGAATCACTGGTGCTGTTACTAATGTACAGAAGACATTAGCGCACATGGACTCTCACACTTGAAACACGTTTGCAGATATATGGATACTCTGCCAGCATAGAATACACTGAGAAGTAGTATTTTTTTTTTTTAAGATAAAATGTTCAACAACTACATCCTTAGACTTTATGGAATTCCAAGCATAGATTTTGATCAGCTGAACTCTGAATTCCATGGGACTAAACTGTATCTGAAAACTGTGAAATCCTGATGTCTTTTGAAGAGCATGGTCTGGCTTATGCACACATTTATTTCTGTTACAACATTTAAAAGAAGGTGGCCTGTGCCCTGAGAAAACCCACTGGTGGGACTTGAGCATGAACACAATGTCCCAGCACAGAGAGGCTGCAGACTCGTGTGCCAAGGCATCTGATACAAATGCTTTGATCAGCCTGGAAAGTGAACTGTCTTTTTTCCCTACTCTCAGTCCTGGAACCGCAGGTTACGTTTAGCAAATATTTTGACTGGTGAGGCTGCAAACAACTGTCTTCATTCTGAGGCAGAAAACCAAACACAGCATGTTGAACAAACAAAGAGGAGGAATGATTCCTGCCTTGGCCCGCAGCATCCTGACAGGAATCAGTCGGGGGAACATACACTGGAATCACTGATGAGAAGGATCAACACAAATGCTTGTCTGCTTACAAACTGGCTAGGTCTGAAGGATTGCAGCTGATATCAGATGTCGGAGATGTGTGCTGTTGATGACCGAGGCGGGGACCTGCCCAGGTCCCTGTGAGCAAGGACACGGGCAGGGTAGTTCCCAGCTCTCAGGGAAACTCTGCAGGTAATTTCCAGGGCTTTAAGGTGAAAGAGCAAGTGTCTCAGATGTCACGGTCACACCTAGAAGGCAGTTTGGCTATCAGCGAAGAAAATGAAATAAAACTGAACATTGATCCTGGGACGTCCATCGTGCTGTCGTGTCCGACTCTGTCCATGAAATTTTCCAGGCAAGAATACTAGAGTGGGTTGCCATTTCCTACTCCAGGGGATCTTCCCAAACCAGGGATCGAACCCCCATCTCTCACGTCCTCTGCATTGACAGGCCGATTCTTTACCACTAGCACCACCTGGGAAGCCTGGAAATAAGGTGCTATAAATCACACCCTAAAGCTGGCACATCTGAGGGCATCTCTAAGCAGATGAGCAAATAATCCAAATAACTGAGTTTCAGACCTTTGCATGGAAAAACTTCTTTTCTTCTAAGTGTGATTATTTTGGGTGAATCCCTTCTCTAGGGTGTGACACACACCCTTTTACACAAAGAGAACCAAATAGCCTCCGCGGCTTCCCTGATGGTTCAGCAGGTAAAGAATCCACCAGCAATGCAGGTTCCCATGGGTTCGATCCCTGGGTTGGGAAGATCCCCTGGAGAAGGAAATGGCAACCCACTCTAGTATTCTCAAATGAAAAATCCCATGGACAGAGAAGCCTGGTGGCCTACAGGCTCTACTCCCCAGATCACCCCAGGGTCTAATAAGGTACTAGAGGAAGGTTTGGGCCAACTCTGGGTAAACTGGTGACCTTCTGTCTACTTCTGCAGTTTGCTTTGGGGCTGCCATCTGTCCCCTGCACTGTGGCCAGAATCTGCTGCCTCTGGCTTCTCCTTTCCTGCATCTAATTGCTCATGGGCTGGGAATCCACATCATCGAGGTGGTTAGAATTATGTTTAAAGCAGGAGTCACCAGGCTCTGAGTCTTGAGAGAGGCTTCTCCTCTCAAGTAATCAGGAACATTTGCACAGGCTGTGGCTTCAGGATGAACAGCTCAGAGGGCTTCTGGGTGCCTCTGGGCTCTAAGATGTTCAGTGGGCAGAGGAGGGGCAGGTGTGGGGTGCAGCAGCCCTGCTGCTGGGAGAAGGGTCAGTGCCACCTATAGCACGTAACTGGGATTCCACCCTCCTGACTAATCATGTCTACAACTATGCTCTGAAATCCAAAACCATCTATACTTAGTTTCTTTAACTAGAATGTATTCCTGCGACATAAAGCTGGTGGGTATAGTGTGCCTTCTGCAAGGGTAAAAACATTTTAACAAACAAAGCCATCTTGTAGATTCAAATATAATTTGCTCTTTAAGATGCTAATATGGGAAGGGAGAACATGCTGTCTAGCCCCATGGTCTGACACCTAGCGCTCTCCTGTGTTAACCCCTCCACTGCCCAGGTCTGCAGAGGTCTAAGATCTGAGAAGAAAGGCCACTGTTGACTTAGCTTCTCCCCTACACCTGGCCACACGACTCTCCCATCAAAGGACTCTTAGAACCCTGAGACCTGTGTCCTAGGGGAAGACTGACATTTGCTGAATGAGATTCCAAATCAACCAGGAGATGAGCCTCTTCACCACCTCTCCCGTGGGATGTAAGTGGGGGTGAGGCCTCGACAGGAAATGTACAGGCAAGGATGAGGAACAAGGAAATCCTGCACCACCTTTGCCTTTGCCTGCCTATCAGATTAGAGCTATCCCAGAGGAGGACAGAGGACTCCAGGGAAGACTAGAGCATTGGGACTGGGCTCTTGCCTGCCAGTCTCTCCCACTCCCAGCCAGCCCCATGAACTGCTCTATCCTCCCCTGCTCAGGCCTAGCATTGCTCCTGTTCACTTCCCGTGGGACCAGCCAGGACCACTACCCGCACGGCCACCCCTCCCAGTGGGAGGTCTTGGTGATGGCCACCTTCTGGCCTGGGGAGGCCCCAACCCAGTCCTCTCCCCTTTTCTGCCCTCAGGACCAAGCCGCCTTCCCTTCCCTCCAGGGGCCTCCCTGCCCACCTCAGTCCCAGGTCTCTCCACCATGCATGCATCTGCTTCCAGCTGTGCTCCCTGAGCTGTGCTGATTCCACGGAGCCTCTGAGAGGTCCAGGGCGGTACTCGCTCCTACTCCCATTCTGGTTCTGCCAAATCAGCACCCCACCCAAGATGACCCAGCAGGCACCCAGGAAAATGCAGGCGAATCAGTATGGACTGAGTAGGCAGAGAGGGGAGAATGACGGTCATTTATGAAATCTGAAAAAGGCTTCAGGATGTTGGAAAGGGCTTTAAAAGATATGCTCTATTATTTGTGAAGGGGTAACTTTGATGTGAAGAGTCTAAAATGATAAAAACCCAGTTCTTATCAATCTCTGTGTTGCAATTCTTATTAAGCAAGGCCACAAGTAGTGAGTCCTGGGGACAGAAAACTTTCTCAAGCATTCCTTTACTGAAGAAAGAGATGAAAGGATGTAGGATAAACACCAATGGCAGCTCTGGAAGCTCTCAGGACAGCTTGGGGTGTCAGTTGTCCTGGGAGCAGGGGAACCTGAGGATTTACCCTGAAGCCTCATTTGCCCAGCACACTCACTGCTCTGATCAGAGTGTACCTCTTTGAGGGAGGTCCTGAAAAATATTAATATTATGGGAGAGCTATAGTCTCCCTCACCAGCCCCTCTTGGTGCCACCAGCGTGTAGGCTGGGGCCATGCCTACAGACAGACCCCTCAAGTCAGAGATAAGCACAGTGCATGGACCACTTTGTGCGGGTTCAGCAGAAGTACCTCCTACGTAAATTCTTTCCTGCAAATCTCCCTCTTCTAAACCTATCTCTAAATCCTGGCGTTCTGAGAATTCCCCGGCAGTCCAGTGGTTAGGGCTCCATGCTTCCACTACAGGGGGCCATGGTTCAATCTCCGCTTGGGGAAACTAAGATCCCGCAAGCTGAAAGTCAATCCATCAATCCTGGCTTTCTTGGGAGCATCTCCCACTTAAAAAATAAAACAAGCGACTTTTCTGGCAGTCCAGTGGTCAGGACTCCAGGCTTTCACTGCTGACAGCAAGGGTTCAATGCCTGGTCAGGTACCAAGAGCCTACAAGCCACATGGTGTGGGCAAATAAATAAATAAAATTGCACAAGCATATTCTGTTCTGCATTCCATTTAAGAACAAGGGAAGAAAATAAGTGGGCAGAACAGACAGACCCAGGGACCCCTTGAGAGCACCAAGTTCATGTACCTGGGTGTGAGTCGTGTGCCAGACTCATCAGAGATGCTAGACATCAGCACACTGTGGGCTCCAGCCTTGGGGCCAGGTCAGAGGCCTTCAGCTCCAGCACCCTGCTGGCTGACTTCTGGTGTGTGTGACACTACAGGTTTTGGTGCTGACAGAGGCCTGGGCTGCACTTTCCTTGGATCAAGGCACTTGTCCCCCACAACCAGATCTCTGGGGAAGAGGCCTGATGAACGGAGATAAGGAACCAGCCGCAGGGCTCCCTGGGCTCAGCCTGAGCAAGGAGCTGAGGTTTCTGCCCCTGCCCCTCAAATAACAATAATCATCTCCACTCTACCATTTACTGAGCAGGTGCTATGAGTCAAGCAGTGTGCCACAGGCTTTACATGATGTATTTTGACTTCCATACCTCCTCTATGAAGTAGGCTTTATTATATCCATCCTATCGGAGAGGAAACTCAAAGGAGGTGACCATCTCAAGGTCACACAGCTACTGGAGTAGCAGAACCAGGATTGGAACTCACATGGGTGTCAGTCCAGAGTGCTAAGCCCTGCTCCATCTGGGAAAGCACCTCCACAGTGCAGAAGGGAAGGTCTTGGATAATTCTGTGGTGAGTCAGATACCTTAGAGCTGCGCTCAGAGGCAATGCCAATGAGGGCTGAGTTCAGAGGAGGAGATTTCCACCTTTTCTGTCAACATCCATCTTCCTTGTTTAGAGGAACTGCCTATACAATCATGATGCGGACGTCTGACAGAGAATACAGAAACTTCTCAGATCACCCAAACTGAGCATGTTCCCACCATCAACAAATTGTACACACACACACAGAGTGCTTGAACACACTACTTTTACCCACTGGTTATTTTCCAAATATTAAACAACTAGTGTGGCGTGCACAGTGGCCAGCTAGAACAAATCCCAGCCATAAATGCCCAGTTCAGACAAATGGTTGCACTCTGGCTAAACGTTAGCCCTTTTCACGGTCATGTTCAAAGCTCCACACACAGGAGATCTAAGTAGCTCTTATTTGATCCCAGTCTCACCTGGTCCTGATGTGGCCGGTTTAAAGCTAGGGAAACAGCTCCAAGATTAACTGGACACCAAGTCTTTGCTGAAATCTCTGGAGGGATCTGACCATTTCAACAGAGGTTCATCTTGGTTACACACATCTTTGGGTCCTGAAGGCGTCTGGGAGGCATGTAGGAGTCCCCTAGTAACACACGGGGAAGACTCACTTTGTTGTGGGCAGAAGAAAAAGTCAGACTTCCTTGATTGGGGCTATGGGGTTGGAGTTTACAGGAAAGGCTTGCACAAATTATAATTGCCAGCTGCTTCAATGAGTTCAAACCCAGGAATAAAACAACCTCCCAGAGTTTCAGTTCAGCTGAAAAATTTGCTGTTCGTAACAGTGACAATGTATCTTTGCTTTGGTGAAGCACATACTTACATGATTTTAAATCCCTCTGTGACTGAGCTCAGGCTCAACAGATCCATCCTGTGTTGGGGATGTGGGGCTGTTGCTGGGACGATGCCCCCCAATCCCTTTGAAATCCTCCAGACAGCAACGATCTCTACCCAGCCCCACTGCCATGGCACATAGTTTAGCTTGATAATTGGATCTTGGAAAGGCAGGATCCAAGTTCTGCTTCCTCGTATTTTGCTTGACATTCATTTATTCAATCAACCAGTATGTATTTAGAGCCTGCTCTGCACAAGCCTTAATCTTACAGCTAGACCAGCGGGGTTGCAAAGCACACTGCATGCTTCCTTTTCATCACCTCTTGTGGGCCAGCAGAAGGCTGGGATGTAGAGGGTGCTTTGTAAACACTTGGAGCATTGAATAAATATTGTTCTGCTGCAGGAGGAGAGAAGGAGTTCCTAAGAACCCTTCATGGGCCCTATTTTCAGTTGAAGGGTCTTTTATCTCAGGAGTTGTGCCCTCCACCCTCCTCTTCCCCTCCAACATCCCACGTTCACATCTGTGAACTCATGCAACCCTCCCAAAGTCCCTCTAAGAGAAGCTGAGCCCTCACTCTGCAGAGAAACAGTGTTCATGGTAGGTTTGTTGACCTGTCCTGGTTTCACACAACAATGAGGCTCAGAATGGACACTGTGATCACACTGACTGAGCCGTGGTCTTTAGCTCATCATGTAGCATGATGCTGCCAGTGAGCAAGGTTAAGAGGACCAAGGTTGTGGGTCCAAGTCCCTCCTCAGAAGCAGCCCTTCCTCATGTTGTCTTCACATAATGACCTGAATGCAAAGCTTTGAACCTAAAGGGTCCAAGTAGATGCACATGTGCCTGGAACTTGGCCTCAGCAGCAAGAAAGCCCAGTCACCTCCTGACTCTAAGGGTGATGTGTCATCTTAGGGTGCAAAGGTCAGTGTCCAGAGACACAGAATAACAACGGTGTTAACTTTCCAAGCTTGCACTCTGAGGCTATTTTACAAACTAGTAATGCTTTTAAAAAAAAATCAAAGCAATTAACATGTTAACCTTTGAAGATATAAAAGCTGATAAAATAACCAAACCCATCTCCAAAAAGGATTTCCTAAAGACTAATTCTCCTCTCTAACCTTTCTAGATGGAGTAGATGATCATATGGTAACTTAGTATAATTAAATTGTTCACAGGAAATCGCCCAGAAGAGAACAAACTGGACACACAGCGGGAAACCATTGAGCTCTCAACATTCCTGCGCAACTCGGACACCGGCAAGACTCCTGTTCGCCTCACCAAATGTATGCTTTAACTTTTGAATTTGCTTGACATCTGGAGGAGGGGGAGATGAAAGGAGACTCTAAGTGTCCTGTAATTTCAGCCATCATTCACAGCGGGAGAGGCACTCCAGGGGAAGATGAAAAGAGACGGCAGGCCACAATTAGGTGGACATGGATGACTCTAGCCTGCACAGATGCACCTCCAGTGGGCGGCACAGTGGGGTGCAGAGGGCCCTGGGGAAAGGAAGACGTCCTCCAACCACAACTACACGAGGGAAAATGGGGAGCAATTTGTTACACACGCTGCCATCTTAAGACAGAAATAAAAAGCAAACTTTCCTTTGCTGATAAGTAGAGCACAAAATTGGTCATGATTCAAGGATGGGATAGTTCTTTCTTAGCACTGTGTCTTGTACCAATTCAATTTCTCCTAAGGCTGCCCCAAGAAAGAGAGCAGTACGGTCCATGAGACAGTCTTGTTGGGAAGGCAGACAATACACTCAAAACTGGAAGAGACAAGAAAAGGTGTGAACTGAGATCACACAAAGAGGGGTGCCAAGGGGCATGGAATCTATTTTTAGGTAATGCAGCAAATGAGACAGTTCCTTAAAGGGCATCTCTGGAGACCCTGGTAGGCAGAATTCTAAAAGTGTGTCTATCCCCCAAAGAGTCTAGGCCCCTAATTCCTGGAACCTGCCAACATGATGAGATCCCATTTCTGTGATTATCTTATATGTGCGATGGCCCTGTTATGGGCTAAGCTGTGTCCCTCATAAACATATGTTAAGATGTGGCAACAATATACAATGGAATATTGCTGCTGCTGCTGCTAAGTCACTTCAGTCGTGTCCGACTCTGTGCGACCCCACAGACGGCAGCCCGCCAGGCTCCCCCATCCCTGGGATTCTCCAGGCAAGAACACTGGAGTGGGTTGCCATTTCCCTCTCCACTGCATGAAAGTGAAAAGTGAAAGTGAAGTCACTCAGTCGTGTCCGACCCTTAGCGAACCCATGGACTGCAGCCTACCAGGCTCCTCTGTCCATAGGATTTTCCAGGCAAGAGTACTAGAGTGGGTTGCCATTTCCTTCTCTGACAATGGAATATTACTCAGCCATTAAAAAGAATAAAATAATATCCTTTGCAGCAACAGGGATGGACCTGGAAATTATCATACTAAGTGAAGCAAGTCAGACAGAGAAAGACAAAAACCACTTATATGTGAAACCTAAAAAGAAATGATACAAATGAACTTATTTGCAAAACAGAAACAGCCTCACAGACTTAAAAACTAATGGTCATCAAAGGAGAAAGGTGGGGTGACGGACAGATTAGGAGTTTGAGATTAACCTATACACATATGATATATAAAATAATTGACAGTGACCTATTGTCTGGCCCAGATAACTAAATTCAATATTCTGTAATAATCTATATGGGAAAAGAATCTTAAAAAGAACAGATATATGAATCTGTATAACTGAACCACTTTGCTGGACACCTGAAGTTAACACAACACTGTAAATCGACTATACTCCAATATAAAATAAAAATTTTAAAAACACTTGTAGGAGTACTAACCCCTGGTGCCTGGGAATGTCACTATTTGGAAAGAGGGTCTTTGCAGGTGTAATCAAGTTAAGATGATGTCGTTAGGGTGGGGCCCAGTTCAACTTGACTGGTATGTTTATAGGAAGTGGGTAATGTGAGCATGGACACACGTGAGGAGGAGAGCACAGAGACACAGGGAAGACAGGCATGCGGGGATGAAGACAGACAGCAGAGGCGTGCCGCCACAAGTCAAGGAATGCCCGGGGCTTCCAGAAGCTGGAAGATGCAAGGAAAGATCCTCTCCTAGAGGCTCTGGAGGGAGAAGGGCCTTGCTGACACCTTGATAGTGGACTTCTAGCATTTATACCTGTGAGAATAAATTTCCAAAGTTTTAAGCTACCCAGGAAACCAAGACAAGAACAGTTAACCACAAGATAGGTGGATTAGCTAGGCAGGACTGATCTAATGGTGTGATTCCTTAAAGACAGAGAGGTCAAAGTTTCCAAGTGTGAGAAGGACTCGATGTTCTGTTGCTGACGTGAGGATTGAGGGACCACTTGGGAAGGAATGCAAGTAACCTCTAGGAGCAGAGTGACCCCGAGCAGAGGCCAGCAAGAAGTCAAGGGTCTCAGTCCCACTTTCAGAAGGAACTGAATTCTGCCAGCAACATGAAGGAGCTTGAGTGCATGCTAAGTTGCTTCAGTCATGTCCGACTCTTTTGCAATGCTACGGACTGTAGCCCACCAGGCTCCCCTGTCCGTGGGATTCTCCAGGCAAGAATACTAGAATGGGTTGTCATGCCCTCCTCAAGGGATTCTTCCTGACCCAGGGAGTGAACATGCATCTCTTATGTCTCCTGCATTGGCAGGCGGGTTCTTTACCATTAGTGCCAACTGGGAAGACCCAGGGTTTTTTCTCCAGAGCCTCCAGACAACAGCCTAGCCTGCACAACCCCTTGATTTGGGCCTTGTGAGATCCTAAACAGAGAACCCAGCCGGGCCAAGGTGGACCTCTGACCTGGAGAAACCTTAAGATAATAGGTTTGTGTTGTTTCAGGTTGCTATGTGCGTGATTTGCTGTAGCAGCGACAGAAAACTGACACGGGGATTGAGGAAGCTCACTTTCTCCACTGGCCGTTTGCTTACTCCCTCCTTAGCTGAAGGGGCTGGTGATTTAGAACCAAATCAGAGACTTTCAGAAGAAATACGAAAGGCATCATCAATAAGTCTCCCTCTCAGATTCCAATGGAAATAACCAACAAAATCACACGAGAAACAAAGCTGGGTAGAAACAGTGGTATGCTAGTAAATGTTTAACAACTAGCTCTCCGGGATGGGGGAGGAAAAAAAAACCCTAAATTAACATCTGCCAATTTCCACAGTGGGAGTGCTCCTATGGTGGCCGATTTAAAATAACTGGCTCACAAAATTCCTGAAAATTTAATAAAAATTCTCATGAACCAGGAGAGCTGGTTTCAGCACTCCAACGTGGATTCACAGAGCAGTATGGAGAGAAGTTATCTTGAAGGAAGGCAGACAGGTTTGGCCTGAAGGAACTGAAGAGGCGCAGCTCTTGGCCTTTATCACTTCCTCAGGAAGCCTTCCCAATGCCCAGACCAGAGCAGGTGCCCACAGTCCCGTCTTTATCCTTCACTGCTATTATCACAATTGTACTTAAATAATTATTGGAGCAATTCTTTGTTTAAGGCCCTCTCCCCTCTCTTGGATGAGTACTCAGTGAGGGCTGCTCTGGTGGGTTCAGTCTCTCTCTGCTGAGTAGAGGCACTGGATACTGACACAGGGAACACTGAGGGAGGTCAGGATTTGGGGGGGCAGATAATGGACTCTGGTTTACATATGCCAAGCTGGATGTGCCGGTTGGGGGGGAGACAGCACACAGGCTATTGGCCAAGCAGACCTGGAATGCAACAGAGGGCCCTGGGTTGAACATGAAGATTTGAGGATCATCAGCTTGTGGACTGCAAAAGAATCCATGATTGGCTGAAAATGTCTGGGGCCTAAGGGTAGGGTCTGTATCCTCACAACAACCAAAACAACTTCTTCATGGACAGATGCAGAATGTGTAGTTTTTAATAGCAATAAATGAAAACTGTACTGTTAAGTGAGAAGAATCAGATTACAGAACAGAATGTACAGGAAGATTCCAGTTTTGTAGCAACATCAAAGATGCTTTAACAGAGAACAGGCTAGATACAAATCAGAAGACCATCTCTGGTATCACAAGCAACTTTTGCCTCCCTGTCTACATATAGATTCTTTTTTCCTTTTTTAACAAAGGACATGTTCTATTATTATAATCGGGGGAAATGCTATGAAGGGTATTGTTTTTAAGTATAAGAACATAGCAGAAGGGGCACTGTGTCTGAAGTTAAAGAATGAAGGAGGCTCCCATTCTTCTCCTCTGCCTCTGGTCCCAAGCAGGTCTCTGAACCAGTGAGCATCCCCATAGCACACTTTGGGCAGCAGTCAGTTCTCACAAGCCAACCTCTGTCTACTAGAAGGTCCTGGCCCCATTGAGAACCTAAGACAAGATGTTTTCCCTGAAGTCTGACTAGCCCAGAAGACAAACAGAACAAACGCCTGTCTTTGTAGTGCCTTCTTAATCAAAGCCGAGGGGAGATTCCTGGCCATTAAGCAGGATTTTTATTTCCACTGGGATGAAGATATTTTAGAATAAATTCTCTCTTGTTCCTTAAGATGAATTTTTAAGAGAGGGGATGCATTCCCTATAGCTACCAATTTTATTTTATATTTTTGTTATGAATGGATAAGAAACTGCGACTCTAACATCTATGTGATAAATTAAGGTTCCTACTAGCAGATGAAGCAATGGAAAGTTGTCTATAACGTTAATACTCCTGAGGCCTGAAATCACGGCATCAGGGCTGCATATCAATGTCGGGCAGAAACAAATCAGTTGCAAGATAAAATCCAGTAAACTACATCTCTTCCCAACACCCATCAAAAATACCCATCCCACTTGGCCTGGGAATATATTCTTCAAGTAGTTTTATTTCAGGCCAGACAACTGCAAAATTCCAGAGGAATGGGCAAGGGACTGCCTGCCAACCCCAGCAAGGTGGGGTCTCTTTAGAACTGGGGAAAGACCTTTAACTTCAAAGAGACCTCATTGCATGCAGCATCATCAAAGCTGTTACCCACACTCAGCTCTTAGAGAAAAAGCTGACAATTATTTTATAAAAACTAAAAACTGTGTCAATCCATTTGGTTTCCCAGGGATTTGTGACATGGCAGAAATATGTTCTTTCCTATTTATAAAGTTTCAGTCCAGGTGTACCCCCAACTCTAGCTAACAGGGAATCTGCAGAACCAAAGGTGAGAGGTGTCTGTATGACAAGCTGCTGACCTTGTGGCAGGTAAGCAAGTGCACAGAGGGTAACTGAGTCATAATAGTGATTAACTTCCCAACTATTAGCACAGAAGAGCTGACTCTACAACCTGTCACCCTCAAAAGTCAACAACTCAACCTTGAAAGAATGAGGGGAGGGACAGGTAAGAGCTGATGAGCAAGGAGGAAGAGAAGAACAATAGGGAACTCAACAGGGCAGAATGAAAATCCTGGCTTCTGATTCACCACTGCCTTTGATAGTTCATACAACCACTAATCACACTGTCTGTTTTCTCACGTGGCAGGGCTATCATCCAGCCAGCATCATTGTGAGAACAGATGTGACAGAAACATTCCACAGATTTGAGGGCCGAGGCAGGGCACAAACAAAGGTGAGAATCAGGTTGAAAGCAGAGTTGTTTAAACGTCTATCTCTGTTCCAGGCTCCAGAACAGTGCCTGGCACAAATGGGGTCATTCAATAGATACTTGCTGGAGGAATGGCTAGCTGAACAAGCAAAAAAACTGCAAGAATTTCTGCAAGACTGATTTGAAATAAATTAGAATGGGACTTTAAAAAGCACAAATGAACAATATGCCATGCTGTACCAATTCTTTATAGTTTCTCCAATCAGGCTGCAAAGAGCTGGGGCCCAGTGGGCCATTTGTGCAGGTCAACCAGAAGGCTGCTTTGAAACTAGCTCAGAAACTCCCTTTACCATCTCAGTGATCTAATGCACCCTTTTGAAACTAATACCCACATATGGAAACAAAAAATCTGGCAATGATTTTCAAACTGCAGGCATGTTCCTGCTACCCTCTTACATGGCCATCCCCATGTGGAAGGCTCCTTCAGACCCTGGGAGAGCTGCCCCCTGCCGTGGTGGGGAGCCCTCCTCCTGTGGCTGTGTCCGCCCCCCCACCCCGCCCCCCGGCCCCGCCCTGGGCCTCCCCTCAGCTGGGCTTCCGGGCTCTTCTGGGACACAGCCTTCCTTCTCCTTTACACACAAAGCAAAGACCCGGCCAACCTACTGTGTTCCTCATCTCCATGTTCTGTTTGGATTTTTCTTTTCCTGACTTCCTCTCTTCTGATTCTTTATCAAAGAGGAACCTTGGCGGTCCCTGACCTGTCTCCTCCTCTCTCACTATTGCACCCTGGGCACCCTCACAGAGATGCACATCGCTCAGTTCATCCCCAGAAAACCTTTCAAGGGGCTGGACCACTGAGCGCTTGCTCTCGCTGTTCAAACGGTTATTGCTCTCAGCCTAGGAAAATGGCTGTGGGAGCTTTCTCTTGTTTTCCTCAGGAAATGATTCATTTCATAACAACAGAGTCCTTCATTGTGGGACTGCAATAGCATCTGGGTTGCTAAACACTCTGAGTGTTTCATTATGGATAACGGGCCTAATACAATAACGTATATAAGCAACAGGAAAAGAGGAAAGACATCAAGCCAGATGAGGAGCTGTGTGGTGTGCCAGCCCCACCCTTTCTGCTGCCCTAGGCAGTGCCCCCTGGCCGAGGGCCCTGACCTCCCAGCGCCTGCTCTTAACCTGAGTAAGGACTTCAGAAGTCATGGATATGTCAAATGCCTATGAGGCTCTGGGGACCAAAGTCTGGCCCAAGTACCAGATGCTAGAGCTCATACACAGAGAACAGGTAAAAGATCTGGCCCACTCACTCATACTTAATAATCGTTGCTAAGGTTTGGGGCCCACTGTATGCTAGGCCCTGTTCCAAGGTATTTATACATGCTATCAGGTGGCACTAGTGGTAAAGAACCTGCCTGCCAATGCAGGAGACATAAGAGATGAGAGTTCAATCCCTGGGTCGGGAAGATCCCCTGGAGGAGGAAATGGCAACCCATTCCAGTATTTTTGCCCAGAGAATCCCATGGCCAGAGGAGCCTGGCGGGCCAACAGTCCATGGGGTCACAGAGTTGGATACAACTGAAGTGACTTAGCATGTGTGAATTTCCTTTAAATGCTGACAATAATTCACGATGCAGGCATGAGTATTATACCCGTTTTACAGTTGGGGGAACTGAGCTCAGTGTAGTTAACCAACTGGTCTCGGGCTATAGAGTCAAATGGCACAGCTGGACCACGCAGCCAAGCTTTCCAGACCCCCAGTGCTGAACTCCTAACAGGCTGTGGGTCTCATACTGGGCAGGGGTGTTACTCCCTCCTCCAAAGCCTCAGACCTGCAGTGCTTGCACTGCTCCCCCTGGCTCTGCGCCCACTCAGTGCTGCAGGCTCCTTACCTGGGCCCTGTCACTTCTCTCTCTGCCACACACAGTCCAGCACACACTAAAACTCAGCTCTGACCACACAGGTGTCCCCACAACTCACGGTTTCTACTCTGGGCCCTCCATAAATATAGCCGATTAGCGAACGATGCTGGTAACGAACAAACACATAGGAAGAAAGATCTATGGTCTCGTGAGGGGGCTTGGATCTCAACTGGACTGGACACTTACAACTGAAAATACACTACTGCTCGATATACTTTTTTCAATTTATTTTTTGACAGAGAGATGTGACACAGAATAATGTGGTGCTTCTCCCCAGAATTTGATACATTAGATTTTTACATACATGTCACTCAATTATATTGTTACAGATCCTCGACAGTAATTCAGCCAGCATGCAAGTGTTTTTTAATCTCTTTCATTCTGTATCATAAGTTATGCATTACGTGCTGCAAAAAGATAAATGTGTACATTCATGCACACACACATACATACTTAGACACTTACATACTCAAGAAGAACAACAGGACTTGCATACGATGCTGACAGTAGCCTTAGCTGCCAACACAGAGGCAGGATTCAATTAAACGAGTGATACCGAGTCAATGAACATGAGTTTGAGCAAACTCCAGGAGACAGTGAAGGATAGGGAAGCCTGGTGCTCTGTAGTCCATCAGGTCGCAGAGTTGGACACAACTCAGCAACTGAACAACAATCACCGTGAAAATGGATAAAATTTTCTACAGTCTCATAGGCCTGCTTCAGAGAACTGCACCTTTGAATGCTTTGAATGGGAATTTTGCTTTGATGATGAACCCTCAACTTTAAGTATGCTCTATACACATGTACCCACACATATATATGTATATACACACACATATAAATACATATACATATATATACATTTTCACATCATATAGAGTCTAACAGGGCATAACTATTTCTTTCCATAAATAAACATGATTATTATATGGGACAAAAGTTAAATTGTGTTCTTTGATCAGAGAGAACGAGGCTTGCCACTAGAATAAGCAGTGATCACACTGAATTTACTCTGACGGTGCACGAGAGAAGAGATCCTAGCAGCAGTACACTCTGCAAATACAGCCTGTCCTGCACCTGTCCATATGTCCAGTGTGTTGTGTCAGAGGAGCAGCGAGTGGGATGAAAAGATACACTTGGTTAGACACTCATCACGAGCTTAGTTCCTCCTAGGACTTGCAGGAGGGACTGGATTCTAGTGAACCTGTGCTCAGCAGCCCACATAGACAGACAAGGACAGGAACATCTAAACACCCTGTGTTTTGGCAAACAAGGAATGGGAACGGATCGTTCTTTCAATGAGTAAAGGATTTAAACCCAACAGGAGGCTCACGGCAAAGGGGTAGGGATGAGGGTGGGGGTGGAAACCGCCCATCAGGAGAATATCTCCCTAAGGAGTCATATCAGAAAAAGATCAATTCTAGGATTCAGAAGAAAATTTAAGAAAATTCTGCACCTTAGGAGAATGCGAGAAGTCGTGGTTTCTGAGAGAGAAGCAGAAATTCATAGAGAAAAGGAATATATAAAAAGACAAGAGAATGAATCAATTCAATAGAAAAGGATGGAAGGACAACATGAGGAAATCTAAGGTAGCTTAGAGGTAGCTTAGAAAACTGGAGATTTTAAGGGGCAGAAAAGGAATTTGTATAATTAACATTCATATAGGAGCCAGTAAAAGCAGAACTGAAATGGTACAAAACTGAATCGGTGATGCAGAAAACAAATTTCAGAAGCTTTCTCTCAGCAAAGAGAAGACAGGACAGAGTGTAGGACCAGTAATAGAGATCTACATACACAGATAATTTGGTAGACAAACCAGAATGAATAATTAAGACATAGTTGAGGAAAATTTTCCTAAAGATCAAAGCCCAGGTTAAAAATGCTTACCATGTTCTGGAAGAAAAAAAATGACAACAAACCTATAACTATACTTGCCTAAACAAAACATGTTAGTAGCAAAAATGAAGTACAAGTGGTTCTAGCACTGTAATAAGAAAAGAACAACAACAAACAGGTTTTCTGCAAGAAAACAAAATCAGGCCTCCTTTAGATTTTTATTCTGGAACATAAAATACTGAAAGATGATGGAGTAATACCTATGGAGATATAAGGAAAATAATTCTATTTTATTTAAGAAGTATAGCCAGGAAAGTTGTCTTTCATGTATAAAAGTATTATATTCTTAGAGATGCAACATTTCAGACACTAGAATACTCATGCATTCTTCTTCAAAAGCATTGCTTGAAAATATAGTATTAATACAGCTACTAAAATGTGGTACAGAGATAGGGAAAGAAACTGGAAGCAGAAAGGAGGGTAAAGATTTATTAGTTCAGTTCAGTTCAGTCGTTCAGTCGTGTCCGACTCTTTGTGACCCCATGAATCGCAGCACGCCAGTCTTCTCTGTCCATCACCAGCTCCCAGAGTCTACCCAAACCCATGTCCATCGAGTCAGTGATGCCATCCAACCATCTCATCCTCTGTCGTCCCCTTCTCCTCCTGTCCCCAATCCTACCCAGCATTAGGGTCTTTTCCAAGGAGTCAACTCTTCGCATGAGGTGGCCAAAGTACTGGAGTTTCAGCTTCAACATCAGTCCTTCCAATGAACACCCAGGACTGATCTCCTTTAGGATGGACTGGTTGGATCTCCTTGCAGTCCAAGGGACTCTCAAGAGTCTTCTCCAACACCACAGTTCAAAAGCATCAATTCTTTGGCGCTCAGCTTTCTTCACCATCCAACTCTCACATCCATACATGACTACTGGAAAAACCATAGCCTTGACTAGACGGACCTTTGTTGGCAAAGTAATGTCTCTGCTTTTAAATATGCTATCTAGGTTGGCCATAACCTTCCTTCCAAGGAGTAAGCGTCTTTTAATTTCATGGCTGCAATCACCATCAGCAGTGATTCTGGAGCCCCCAAAAATAAAGTCTGACACTGTTTCCACTGTTTCTCCATCTATTTCCCATGAAGTGATGGGACCAGATGCCATGATCTTAGTTCTCTGAATGTTGAGCTTGAAGCCAACTTTTTCACTCTCCTCTTTCACTTTCATCAAGAGGCTCTTGAGTTCTTCTTCACTTTCTGCCATAAGGGTGGTGTCATCTGCATATCTGAGGTTATTGATATTTCTCCTGGCAATCTTGATTCCAGCTTGTGTTTCTTCCAGCCCAGCATTTCTCATGATGTACTCTGCATATAAGTTAAACAAGCAGGGTGACAATATACAGCCTTGACGT
Source organism: Okapia johnstoni (assembly GCA_024291935.2). NCBI lineage: Eukaryota > Metazoa > Chordata > Mammalia > Artiodactyla > Giraffidae > Okapia > Okapia johnstoni. Next base: position 37,888,578 of record CM044316.1, read on the forward strand.
ACTCCTTTTCCTATTTGGAACCAGTCTGTTGTTCCATGCCCACTTCTAACTGTTGCTTCCTGACCTGCATACAGGTTTCTCAAGAGACAGGTCAGATGGTCTGGTATTCCCATCTCTTTCAGAATTTTCCACAGTTTATTGTGAGCCACACAGTCAAAGGCTTTGGCATAGTCAGTAAAGCAGAAATAGATGTTTTTCTGGAACTCTCTTGCTTTTTCGATGATCCAGCGGATATTGGCAATTTGATCTCTGGTTCCTCTGCCTTTTCTAAAACCAGCTTGAACATCTGGAAGTTCACAGTTCACGTATTGATGAAGCCTGGCTTGGAGAATTTTGAGTATTCCTTTACTAGCATGTGAGATGAGTGCAATTGTGCGGTAGTTTGAGCATTCTTTGGCATTGCCTTTCTTTGGGATTGGAACGAAAACTGACCTTTTCCAGTCCAGTGGCCACTGCTGAGTTAATGAGTTAATACTAAAATTCAAAAGACACTGTTTCAATGGACTCAAAAGCTAGAGAAAGATGGATTTATGGTGCTTCAGAAAATTTAAATATGGGGAAATTTTAAGAACAGGGAACAAACTAGTGATAGTGTGAAGAAAAAGGAATACTTGTGCACTGTTTGTGGGAATGCAAACTGGTGCAGCCACTATGGAAAACAGTATGTAAGTCCCTCAAAAAATTAAAAATAAAAATACCACATGATACAGCAATTTCAATTCTGAATATATATATACAAAGGAATAGAAATCAGGACCTCATAGAGATATCTCAACCCCATGTTCATTGCAACATTATTCAAAATAGCTAACATAGGAAATAACCTGTGTGTCTGTCACGGGATGAATGGGCAATGAAGATGTGGTGTGCACAATGATATACACAATGGGATATTATTCAGCCGTTAGAAAGAAGGAAATCCTGCTGTTTTCAATAACTTAGATGAATCTTGAGGACATTATGCTACGTGAAAGAAGTCAAAGACAGACAAATCCTGTGTGATATCACTTGTATGTGCAATCTAAAAAAGCTCAACTCAGAGAAATAACAAATATAGTGGTTACCAGGGATTGGAGGTGGCAGTAGGGGAAATGGGTAAATACTGGCCAAAGCACATAAACTTTCAGTTGAAAGACTAACAAGTTCTGGGGATTTAATGTGCAGCATGGTGATTATAGCTAATAATGTTGTATCATATACTGTATCAATACTTTGGCCAACTGATGCACAGAGCAGACTCACTGGGAAAGACCCTGATGTTGGGAAAGATTGAAGGCAAACAGAGAAGAGGGCAGCAGAGGATGAGATGGTTGAATGGCATCACCGATTCAATGGACATGAGCTTGGGTGAACTCCAAGAGATGGTGAGGGACAGAGAGGCCTGGCATGCTGCAAGTCCACGAGGTTGCAAAGTCGGACACAACTTAGCAACTGAACAACAACAACTACATCATATACTTGAAAGCTGCTTACAGAGTTTAGCAGCTTTAGATCTTGAATGTTCTTCCCACAAAAAAGAAATATTGACTGCATAACATGATGGAAGTATTGGCTAATATTATGTTGGTAACTACTCTGAAGTAAATAAATGCACCAAATCAAAATGTTGTACACTTTAAACTTACCAATGTTATATGTCAATTATAATAAAACCAGGGGGGAAGTTACATTGTGGAAGAGCACAGGAAGATATTCAGCTCTCACTGGTAATTGGAAATGAAATTTTACAACAAAAAATACAAAATAAAACACTAAAACATGAAAATGAAATAATGATAGATCCTTGAGTAAACTATGGAAAACAAAGACAAAAGAAGCATAAATTTAGAAAACAAAATAAACCAAAAGAAGTAATTCCAATCACAACACATATAATAAGTAGATTAAATACTCTTGTAAAATAAAATACTTGATTGGCTCAACAAATAACACTTGAATCTTTTTTAAATAAGAAAAACATAGAAAATACAGGTGGACAAATAAAAATCAATGCTTAGAACATAGTATGTGTTCAGTAAATATTTGCTGGGTAACTGAATATCAGAAAAAACAATTTACAAAAACATAGGGTTGGTAATAGTAACATTAGACATTGTGTGGATATGGTGGCCAATACTATTTAACAGTTCAATTTATTGGGCAAAAAATGGAATTTGCCAGCTCCTTATGAAGTGAATGATCACTGATACAAGCATGAGAAATAAAACATAAAAACTGAAAACTTCAGCTCCATTTCAAGAAAATTCATGCAAAGAAAAAACTGTAAGTCCAAGTCCATCATGTCCAAGGAGAACTAATTTTAGGAATCTGGTGATTATCTGGGGGGAATGAACTTCATACAGGGCAATAACAGCCATAACAGTTAATAGCCAGTATTTATAGAGTAACTATTATATCCTCATTTAAAGGTGAGGAAACCAAAATGCAAAACGTCTGAGTATTTTGTCCAAAATCCCATATCTAGTAAATGAGGATGACAGAATCTGTACCCTGAAGTTTAGATCTAGGGCCTACACTCTTAACCTCCTTGCCAAAGGTGAGAAACCACTTCATAGGTGTAGAAAAGATAGATGTAGATAGTTTCAAAGTCATTCCTAATGTAAAGATCTTACTGAAAAGTAGGAACATGATGCTTGCTCTATATGTTAAATACTAGTGACCTCAAAATAACATCATTTTCAACCATGAGATGATCAAATTACTTCTCATGTTTGTATCGGCGATCACTCACTTTTACTTAGGGGCATTCACTTTACTTTTGGAATTAAGACAAAGATCCTTGCATACAACATGTATGACTTTGTTTTCAACAAGGTCTAGTCATTTGCAATTAGACAAGAAAATAAAATAGCAGTCAAAAAACTTAGGAGAGAAAAATAATCCTCTTTTCTGGAAAAAAATCTGCAATTCACAAAATTACTACAAGGATTCATTAACTATTAAAGCAAAAGTAATAAGATAAAAATATTAGTAAGGCAACTCTTTACAAGATAAATTAACAGAAAAACAAATATGATGGCCAAAAAAATTCAGTTTACAATAGCAGTCGGAAGTAGAAAATGACTATAGAATATGCAAAACACATGTGAAGAAAATTACAAGATTTTATTGAGAAAAATAAGAGACAACTAAATGGGATTTTGTAAAAATTTAAATTTTCTCTACACTAACCTACATTAACACGGTTCCAATAAATATCCCAAAGGGGTTCTTTTTGGAACAAAGATTATTCAAATGCATGTGGAAAATAATTCCAAAAAAAGTATTTAGACAAAGCAATATAGGGTGTATGTATCCAACACTAAACTGCATTGTAAGACTAAGGAAACTGAAACAGTGGGGTATGGGAGTAGAAACAGAGAGATCAAAGTAACAGACTAAGAAATCCAGGAAGAAAAACTTATAAATGATAAGAGTGCCTTTTCAAAACAAAGAAGAAAGGATATGGTGTTCAATTTATGATGTCGGGACAACTAGTTAACCACACGGGAGATAATTAAATCTCTGCCTCACAGCAAACATTACATTTCGACAGACTAATAAAAGAATGTAGCAACTGACATAATAGTAACAGAAGAAAGTATAACTTAATATCTATATTATCCTTGGTTTGGAAAGGACTTTCTAGCATATAAGCAGATGCGGATAGTCTAAAGAAAAAAAATGAAAATTTTGACTAAATAAACACGTTAAAAAACCTTCTTGTATGTCAAACTTATCATAAATAAAATGCAAATGCAAATTACAAATTGGGGATATGTTTGTAAAATATATGCTGAAAGGATGATGCCTTTATTAAAGTGTTATTTTACAAATCAGTAAGAAAATGATAAATGATGAAACAGGTGAGCAGGGAAAAGGGCAAAGGAACAGAAAGGCTGCAGAGAGATCCATACAAGTGCCTGATAAACAGACGAAGACGGGCTCCTCATCACCAGTAATCAAAGACAGGCCCGTGAAACCAGCACATGCCATTGTACACTATCAAATGAGTAAAGATCTTTAAGAATATTAACACTCAGCAAAGGACAGGTAAAGGGAAAACAAACGGCATTATGTTTAATCTGGTGGAGATGTGAATTAAAGTACTCTGTCAAAATGTCAAACTGACAATATGTTTCTAAAGACCTCAAACTCTGCATATATGCTGCTCCAAATTCCAACAATTTCACTATTAAAACACTACATTAAGGAAAAAATTAGGAATATATAGATGTGGATGTAAGAACAAAGATCTAAATGCTTGTTACTCTTAATCCATACTTGGCAAAAAAAAGCCTGATGGGACATCCATATTATACAAACAGTAATAGTGTTTAATGTCCAGATGGTGGTTTAAAAATATTGCTTGTGTGCTTTGTTGTATTTTCCAAATTGACTACAATACAGATACATCACTTTGGAAACAGAAAGCAAACAAAAAGCTCTCTCAAAACTCAATTACAAAGGATATTATTCCCTGACCACCAAAGCATGTAATAAAATTAACAATAATCTTTGTATGTGATTAGTCCTTTTTTGAGACTTTCATCAAACCAGAGAGAGAAGAAAGACTATTATTAGCACCAATTTACAGATAAAAGTACTGAGACCTAGAGAGAAATCATTTTTATAAACCCAAGCTCTGGGTTCCAAGGCTTACCTGTCAGGTGGGGACCAAGGTCCCCCAAGCAAGGATGGGGTCCTCCCTCACACCTCTGCCCCTACAGTTTCATTGCTTGTCCTTATTGTTCAATGTCGCTTATGTCACTTTCCAAAGGCTACCATTTGTTTGGATTGCTGTAGAAACCAATAGCACATCTCCACTCTAGAGCTCCCCTTCTATGAACCAGAACGTGCCCACTGCTCCCTGGACATGCTGCAGTGACTCAGTGGGCAGTAACAATCACCCTCCAGCTGCCTCCCTCCCGCACAAGCACCCCCAGAGACCAGACCCTTTCTTGTCCCACCCAGCACCTGGCACCTGTGAGGAGCTGGTGCTCAGGAGGCCTGTGCAGGGTAGTGTCGGGGCTTTTGTGCTTCCTGCAGCCCCTTCTCCCCAAAGTTGCAATGCCCAGGACTGTGGCCCCAGGCATCTTGAGACGGCTGGGTGGCCGCATGCCTTTCAGAGAAGGGCGATGACAGTAATAACAGTGCCTGCGCCCCTCTAGCGTTTTTCATGCAATAACTAGCTGTACTTTTCCAACCAGATATTATCCCTCCTTCCCTGGCAAGCTGCCTTTTACAGAGAATCTTGTTGTTTAGCAAGAATCACTTCTGCTCTAAGAGGCACAGTCAGAAACGAGAATTCAAGATATGTCATCTCTAAGTTCTTCTAATCAGAGGGAGAGGGCGCTGGGCCCGCGACCCCACAAGTCACATACATTCATTCTGGGTCTAATTATGACATGTAGGCAATAGATGTAGGTGTTAGCTCTGGCAAGGGGAGCGCCAGAAGATTGAAAGTAAATTTTCTATAGAAAAAAAAATTACATAAGATTACTTGGGATAAACAAGCAGCTAAATTAGACAGTGGGCACCACCGAGTTTAAGAAGTAACGACATAAACCAGATGTACATGGAAACACCCTGGAAGGAAATAAACCAAAGAGGCAAAAAGAAGTGGCTTTCCATATTTTTCTTCCACTTTTCCTTCTCCTTTCTTTTACTCATCTCCCTTCTCTTCCTTTCCTCCCTTCCTGCCTGCCTGCCTTCCTCATTTTCTGTTTGCAATCTGATTATATTACTCACGTACTTAAAAATACACACAGGGTTTGAGGGGAAGATGCCTCAAAGGCAGATGGGTGGTGGGTCACTAGACCTCAAAGCCGAGTCTGGGGCAACGGGTCAGGTCTGGACCCTGGACCCTTCCCTGCAGCTCTGCAGACCTCGGTATGGCCCCAAGGAAGCCATTCCAGTGTGCTCAGCCCACACTGAGCACAGACTCCACACTGCTAAGTGCTGGGCACAGCATCAGGAAGAGAAGTACAGGGTTGCCCCTTGACATACCCGGTGTCAGGGGGCGAGGGACGAGGTGCGAGCAGACGCCCAGGCAGCAAGGGACAGGCAGAACTGTCAGGACACAAACAAGGTGTGAGGCGAGCATGGCATTCCAGGAGGAGAAAACAGCCCCTGGGGCATTCGGCAAACATTCACAGACATCTGCGTGTGTCCAGGGCGGTGCTGAGACCAGGGAGGTGTTTGGCCCCTGTTGTTGGAAAGCATAATGCTGAGCTCAGGCACTGGACAGAAGAAGGTGGGAGGGGGAAGCATTCAGTGTAGGGATTTTTATAAACAGCATTGCTTATATGAAAAGTCACATGTGTGAGTATATAGTAATAGATGTATATATCATATATAATCATTTAGAATTACACGTTGCTTTAGAAACAAAGAGCTAGGCACTGGAGAATGAGAGGTAAGATCAATTCTGATGGGTGAAAGGGCAGGGTGTGTGAGGCATCTGGAGGTGCTGATAAGGAGAAAGACTGTTGTTGCAGAGAGGACCAGGGAAACACTGTTGGATGCTTCCTGAAGGAGCACAGTGAAGGGGAAGCTCTGGTATCAATGTCCAGCAGCCCTGAGTGGATCATCTAAGCTTTCTGCAGTTTGGTTCCTCCTCTGGTATAGTGGGCTCCCCTGGTGGCTCAGATGGTAAAGAATCTGCCTGCAATGAAGGAGACCTGGGTTCAGTCCCTAGGCTGGGAAGTTCTCTTGGAGAAGGGAATGGCTACCCACTCCAGTATTCTCTCCTGGGAAATCCCATGGACAGAGGAGCCTGGTGGGCTATAGTCCATGGGGTTGCAAAGAGTCGGACATGACTGAGCGACTAACACTTTCACTTTCACTGGTGTAGTGAGAAGTAACCGTTTCCCCCAACCCCCACCAAGCACCCACTATTTCTTCTTAGGATGAGAGTACCAAACACCTGCTTTAGAGTAACAACCCCAGCTCCACTCTCTGGGCAACACTGTCGTCATCCCCAGCACCAGGTTGGGGGGGAACTTGGTATCTATCTGACCTTAGGTGCAGCTTTTCCTTCTCTGCATAATGGCTGTTGGAGGATGGGCCCAAGATGCAGTGTGGTCCAGCAAGAGGAGACTTCAGGGTTTGAGCTTAAGCAGCTGGGGAGGGGCCATCTATTGCTTCCCAAATGAGTTCTGAATCCAGTCAGGTGTGGAGCCAGTTATTACTGGCCTCTCCAGTTATATATCCCTTTCCCTCTTGCTAAAGACAGTTTGGTTGGATTTCTGTCACTTGCAATTATAAATCCTAACTGATGAGGAACTGCAAGCTCCCAGAGAACAGGAACTGCACATTTGCCTTCCCCTCCTTAGCACCTGTGACTGCCCAGCGTCTAGCTGGTCTTTGTGGAATCACTGGAAGGATGATACAAGTGGAATTATGGTATCTCCTCCGTAAATCTGCTGCATTTTAAAAGAAAAAATGATTCTCAGTAAACATCCCCTTTTCCATTTTGCTTTCCATTATCCTATAAGTGCTTTCTAAATTAACTCCCCAAGAGGGACCCTATTAACTCTCTGTGGCCATTCATGTCTTAGTGGGAATTTTTATTGAATTCCTTTTCATGGAGAGGCAGTGTGGGCAACCACGATACGGCACCCATTGTTAAGTTATAAGTAAGAACATGCAGGGTGTTTTGGCCACAGAGAGGCTACACAGGTCATCTGGTTTAATCTCCTACCTCCAGGTAGCTGGGTTTCTAAACAGCAAGCTGTCCCAAGAGCACAGTGATACAACTGAGGAGGGAGGCCAAGAGGATGTAAAGCTGCCTTTATGACAGAGATGCAGACGTTACAGGAAGGAGGCACTGCACGAAGTGAGATAGAGGTACAAGGCCCCAGGCCCCCAGAGTCCCCACAAGGACATAGAGCTGCGGGGGAAATTGTTAGTGGGTTTGAGTTTATTGCACAGTAACCACTCAAGACAAAGGGCCATCAGGACGAGACCACCGGTAGTGCAATTCTCTTGGTTGTTCAGTTCCACATTTAATCACAGCAAAAATCAAAATGATCAGTGCTTTGCCTCCTCCACCTTTCTTTTGCTGGACTTGAGTCCATAACTCCTATTAAAATTTCCAAGAAAATGTTAAAACAGCTGGTCAGCATTCTTCCTTTAACTACCCTGGAAGATAGTCAATTATCCTTTTGCCATAGTCTCTCGGGCACTGGGATTTAAAAAATCAAAAACCACAACTCTTATCGCTTTCCCTCACAGCATCATTTTCTGTCCCTTAATTCACCCTTGTTGTTCATTTTTGGACCTCTTTCAGCCTTTTCACATTCTGCCTAAAATTTGGAGGCCAAAGCTGATGGCATAATGCTGATGCAGACATCTTTCTGATGTGACTTGCAGCCTAAACAATTTTAAGTTGTATCTTTCACATTTAATATTTCAGTGGCTGTCACTTTTCAAATTAAGCTAATTGATTATCCCATCGACACATTCTCAATATGCATCTTCCCTGGTGGTCCCTCAGAGCCCAGGGGCTTCACCAGGGGCATCATCCAGAATTCATTCTAAAGGCCCATTACCATTAGCAGGGCATAAAACTCAATGACATGATCATTAGAAACTCTAATAAGTTCCTTGAGGGCAGGAACCATATATTTCAGTATTTTGCTTTGAGGTACTTTTTGTATATTTATCAGCTGAGTATAACTAAGGAATTGGAAAATTTCTCCCCAAAATTTCTATGTTAAAGTCCTAACCTTCAGTGTGACTGTCTGGTGAAAGGAGACTGTCTACCTCTAAAGAAGTAAAGCCAGGTGAGCCAAAAGTGCTAGAGACTGGACAGTGGACACGTAGTAAGTTACTCACTTGTTCTTTACAGATAGTGCATCCGTTTCCAGGCCAGACAGATCTAGGTTTGAATCATGGCCATTATGTTTACTACAAAAGTGATAGTGAACTTAAGCTCTACGAATCTTGATTTTTCCGCATGTAAAGGGAGGGTGATAGCACAAATCACTTGGAATTGGTGTGATGATTAATGGGTTACTGCATATAGCCTAACACATAACAGGTGCTCAATAAATAGTGGCTGCTACTATCATTACTGCCATATATTCATTCACCCATTCATTCATTTAGTAATAACAGTCCATGCACCTCAGGTAAAGTGGTAAACAACTCCTTCAGGGTATCTTTCACTTGGAGCTTACACTCTAGCTCACTGGACAGACAGTAAACTAGACAGTAAATAAGACAATGTTGGATCATCATAACTACTGTGAAAGAATTATAACAAAGCAATGGACAGTGGAGGGAAGACAGGGCTCCTAAGGTGAGAAAGTCAGCAATGGCCTTTCCAGGGAGTCACCATTTGAGGGGACACCACATGGTGAGAGGGCGGCAGCGAGAATGAACTCAGGAAGATTTTCAAGGCAGAGGGAAGAACAAGTGCTAAGGCCCAGAGTGAATCAAGGTTGTTCTACTTGAGGGGCAGAGAGAAGACAAATCCTTGTGTCTGGAGCACAGGGAGCAGGCAAGAGAAGGGAGGAGATGAGTAGGGAGAGACAGCAGGGGTGAGATCATGCAGGGCCTTGTGGGCTCTGGGAAGAAACTGGATTTTGTCCTAAGCATAATGGAAGGCCACCGGAGGGTTTAAGAAGATAAATCATGACCATTACTCTGGGTTTTCCAAAGGCTGACGAGACATAAGGAAAAGGCTTTATGATGACTGAAGGGTAAAAAAAACCAGAGTCGCAGCCTCTGGCAGCGTAAGAGGAAAGGGTCAGAGCAGCGTCAGCCCCAAGGAGTTTATGAGGAACACACACCGTTTGTCACCTTGCCTTGTCACAGATGGCTATAACTCGGGAGACAGAGGTTGAGAGCCGCCTGGCACAGACGAGCCTGCTTCAGACAGAGTACGGGAGAAACGTGCTTTCTCCATTGGCCACTGCTCTGGCCAGAGAATCTACACACGGAGGACCCTCCAAGGACCCTTGCTATGGTGGCTCACATGACACCGCAGCGATTCAAATGTGCACAGTGGGACTAGGTCACACTCAACACACAGCCCTCCCAGGACCTCTGCTGTCCCCCCTGCAATACACATCTCATGAAGGATGCCACCCACCTGGGCACCAACCCAGACCAGCGGGTAAACATTGGATGTCAGGATTGAATCTGATCTCACTGTACCCAGTGCCCTTTAGTGCCACCTAATCTTGCTTATTTGCATGTGTAAGTATTAGATAGGGAATCCTTGAACCGATCCATGTAGCACTAAGCTCTTAGATTAAGCAGGCCTCTGAAACTTCACCTTTTAAACCTTGTTATGTAGCATCTTCTCAGAAGACTGGTGCTCCAGCCTGTTCACCGTTCTGGCATAACAGCCCCAGGGATGGTAAGTCCAAGTTCACTTGACATCTGAAGGACTTCCATTCATTATGAGTCCTTTGGCTAAAAATGCAAATGATCCCTGGCAGCCACTTAGACCTCTGTGTGAATTAGCTTATCACTCGCCTTCCAACCCCAAGCCAAGACAGCCAAACGTGATGTACAATGAGGGCCAGCTCCGGGGAGCTGGACCCCTTCTCCTGTCCATCAGGTTAGCAGGTCCTGGCTTCCTCCTCATTAGGAATTGCTGAGTTCCCACTCAAAGGCAGCTATTTTATTTCACAATGTGAATGAAGAGATGCTTCGGGAAGGATAAGAGCTAGCTAAATGAGGAACATTAAAACGTCCTGCCCACTAATGTGCCCCAGGTCTGGACCCACAGCTTTCTTATTTAATGTTGTGGGGGAGAATTTTTATTCATCTTCAGCAATCTCTCCATGGTCTCTGCTCTCCTGAGACTGGGACACGGTCATCAGTAACCGTACTGGCCTTGGCAATGATGCCATCCTCACTAACAAGCTATGTCTCAGCTGTGTAATTGCCAGTTAAAGAGCACCACATCCTAATTAACCTCTTCAGGGAACAAAAATAAAAACATTAAGAATTTCAGACTTCACAGGACCTGAGCACAACCCCTTATCATACAGATAACGAAATTATGTCTGAGGTTGATTAAGGGCCAAGGGCCCATGGCCAATTAGCAGAATGCCAGAACCCAAATCTGGATTTCTAGAGTGACAACCAAAGTGCTGGGTCACTCCACCAGCCAGGATGAGCTGTCCACATTCTCACCCTCTTTATCTCTTAAAATATGTCAATCAAACATGTATCATGCTGAGATCCAGGGTCATGGGGAAGACATAATGGCTCATTCATTTTTTTAATAACTATCTGTGCATGCGTGCATGCTAAGTCACTTTAGTCATGTCCAACTCTTTGTGACCCTAGGGACTGTAGCCCACCAGGCTCCTCTGTCCATGGGGATTCTCCAGGCAAGAATACTGGAGTGGGTTACCACGCCCTCCTCCAAGGAATCTTCCTGACCCAGGGATCAAACCCATGTCTCTTACGTCTCCTGCACTGGCAGGCAGGTTGTTTACCACTAGTACCACCCAGGAAGCCCAATAACTGTCTGGGTTGTGCTGTACTTAGTTGCTCAGTCATGTCTGACTCCTTGTGACCCCACGGACTGTAGCCCACCAGTCTCCTCTGTCCAAGGGATTCTCCAGGCAAAAATACTGGAGTGGGTTGCCATGCCCTCCTTCAGGGGATCTGCCCAATCCAGGGCAATAACTATCTACTGAGTAACTATTATGTGTGACACACAGTGAGGGTGCTGGTTAACAGCATTGCTTTTATAGGTAAACAGCTTTGATTCCTGGCAGTGGGATTTACCAACTAAAATGAGATGTTGATACTAAGCACACAGAGTTACTGAGGGGTGAAGTGCAGTGATATTTAGGAGGGGCTTGGCCTAATATCTGGCCTGTAGCATGTAATCAGCATGCTGTAACTGTCTTTATTCTCTTCCCCATGCAGCTGGGAGAGATGAGGGGATCCGTGAAACCTCATTATCAAGCATTGGACAGCAAGAAGTGGCGTTGGGGTGGTGAGGAAAGAGCAGGTGAACAGAGAGAAAGTGAGATGAGAACTTAGCTGGATATTGCAGGATACAGAAAAGGTATTTACAACTAGGAGAAGCCCCTGTGTGGAGCTGGAAGTAAGGAAGCTGTGAGAGTGGGATGGGGGGCACTCGAGACATCAAGGATGGCCTTGGAACTCCCGTCAAAGGAGCGGGAATGATGCCCAGTGACCTCTAAATCAGCCACTTGGACCTCCATGTGAATGAGCTTACTGGCCAAGAGTGAGGAGGTACCATGGATGCTTAGTGGAGTGCTGCTGGGCAGACTGGGGCCAAAGACACCTTCGCAGGGAACCAGGGATGAGGATAAAGGGTCAAGGAGGGTTGGGTCTGAAAGAGAAGGGGCAGAACGTGTAGCCAACCTGGATGTGACCAACGTGGGACCAAGAGGGACTTGTGAGCAAAGTGAGCTTGTGTGCTCGGGTGGGTGGAGCTGACTGTCTCCATCTCTAAAGGGACCTGGCGAGGAAGTTTCCCAGTCCTCCTCCTCCCACCAGCAGAGGGGCAGGTAGAATGATACCCTGTGAACATCCATGGAAGCATGAGTGGTGTGGGCAGTGAGGACTCCTGAGCACACCCTCTGCCTAGAGAGCCTCACAGCACCTGGACTCTCCCCAAAGGACGGCTAATGTGCTGCCTGCCAGTCACCACATGCTTCCTTCGCCTCTCTTTTTGTTTCTAAGCTGCTGGAAAACAAGAGGTTTCAGTGGAATATGAAAAATTATCCCTTATTTTTATTCTGTGTCTGAACACCTTCCACTTCTCTGTAAATTGAAGGGTGCATTTTGGTGCTTCGTCTAATGCTTGGCTAACAGAACCAGAGAATCAAGAATTAGTCACGGTTCTAAAAAGACTGATGCAGGCCGATGCTTCAGAGAGACACATTACTCTCACCAAAAACTGCTCTGACTCCTCATGAAAACTGGGGTGCTCCCCATAACCCTGGGGAGGGGGTTCCATTCCCCCATCCTCTCAGGTTTAATCTCCCAAGTGTGAACATGAGTGTGGTCATGGCAATACTGGCCAGTGTTATAAGCATTCCAGACACAGACTGCTGTACAACAACCAGGAATCACCTTTGAAAATGCAGGCCAGAACTGATCCTGTAAGAACTGTAAACTCAAGAGCTGAGGGAACTCAGAGCACCAAGAGTCATTCACATTTTATCGATTTCCTCTCACTTCTTCCATCATTTGGCAACATCAAGGTGCGAGGTAGACACAAGCACACACACTGAGTGGGCTGCGGGGTGGTGACCAGCAGGGTTCGTGGCCCAGATGGGTGTGAAGCTCTGGGCTCAGGCAGGAGGGTCCTAGCGAGCCCCTAGGGGCCTAGGATCAGCCTCACTCTGCCTCCATCTCCCAGCCCCAAGGACTATGGTGCGTTCACCTACAAGTCTGTAAAAACAGTCTTAAAAACAAGTCTGTAATGAGTTAACTTAACTCCCCCTACTTGGACAGCCCGTGCTGGGAATGAATATGAACCCTCATCATCAGGCTCCATCCCAGCACCGCAGCATAACCTTGGTGATGTCTGCCACTTCACCTCAGGTGCATAATTCATGGACAGGTGGATGGTGGTCCTTGAGCCACGTGCATGCGTGGTAAGGTGCTTCAGTTGTGTCTGACTCTTTGCGATCCAATGGACTGTAGCCCACTGACTCCTCTGTCCATGGGATTCTCCAGGCAAGAATACTGGAGTGGGTTGCTATGCCCTCCCTCAGGGTATCTTCCCAACCCAGGGATCGAACCAGCATCTCTTATAACTCCTGCACTGGCAGGCAGCTTCTTTACCGCTTGTGTGCCCCTTGAGCCATGGTTGGAGGTAAAATACAAGCTGTTCTGTTGTTTCAGTAATAATGTCTAGGATCTACCATCATGGCTCCAGAAAACAAGTTATCTTTAATAAAGGGGCATTTCCCACAGGGCAGTGAGCTACCCATCAGGCTCGACCATAGCCCAGGGAGCTCTGCACCGCCTGCTAAGCCCTTGCTCTGCTGCCTTCCCCTCCCCAACCCAAGGTCTGGGTATGTTGCCTTCAGTTCCTCCACCAGACTGTGCTCCCACCCCCTCAGGGCTTTGCTCCTGGGATCCCCCTGGTCTAGACACCCTCCTTCCACCTGCCCCTGCCAGGCCAGCTGCTCTGTTCTCCGGTAGACATCCCATCCCAGGGAAGGATGCCCTGTCCAGATCAGACACCCCATGCCCCACATGGCATCACATGTCACTGTGACTCTCACATCTGCCCTTGTCATGTGACCACTGTGTCCCCAGCACCCAGGGCAGGGCCTGGCACATATGACTCTGCAAACATTCAGTGACTGGCCAGGGGACAACAAGGGAGTGACGTTGAAATGCCGGCTAAACTGCCACCGTGCTCTCCCACAAGCCTAGGCCACTGTGCCCTGGCCCACATGGCTCCTTTCAGCTCAGGTGACTTGACAACCAACAACACAGATGAGTCAGTACGGCAGGGAACATCACACCTACTTTAGAAAGGAGCAAACTGAGATGTCTGGTAAAAATTGGTTCTTCTGTGGAGGCAGAGTACAATGATTTCTTGCTATTAATTATGACCACATGAGGAGTCATCCTGACCAGAATGTGCAGGGCAGGAAGAGTGCCCCTCCAAGTCTGGCCATGAGACCATCCCACACACATGCCTCTACCTCATTCCCAGGCTGGCTTGGGTGCTGACACCCAGGGAAGTCTTGGAAGCAGCCATCAGCTTGGGTCCCTGAAAGACCATGTGGAGGACAGCTGCCTTGACCATCTGAACACCTGTCCAGAAATGTCTCTGAAGCAAGAAATAAACTTCTGTTGTGTTGAGACACTGAAACTGGGACCGGCTTGTTGCTGTAATCTATCATACCTTCACATATACCCTGAGGCTTGGAAAAGATAAATGGTTCTCCCAAAATACTACCCACCAATGCCAGCTCCAGAATCCACATTTTAATTAAGGGATCTTCCCACAGTTCTGCGCTGAACTACACTCCCCACAGGGCATTTCGTTCAGCTGTCTCCTTCTGTCTTTTCTGACACCACTAGACATCAGCTACCAGGGGCCCACCTAGCACCAACCTCAGTGTCCGGAAGGCTCTCACTGCAAGGAGATTAGAACCAATCCATCCTAAAGGAAATCCACTTTGAATATTCACTGGAAGGACTGATGCTGAAGTTCCAATACTTTGGCCACCTGATGCAAAGAGCTAACTCATTGGAAAAGACCCTCAAGCCGAGGAAGATTGAAGGCAGGAGGAGAAAGGGACAACAGAAGATAAGATCGTTGGATGGCATCATCGACTCAATGGACATGAGTTTGAGCAAGCTCCAGGAGATAGTGAAGGACAGGGAAGCCTGGCGTGCTGCAGTTCATGGGGTCGCAAAAAGTCGGAAATGACAGTGACTGAACAACAACAGCAACATAATTTTTCCCCATGTGCCAGGCTCCACTCAAAGGTTATTATAAATCTTCACTTAATTCTCTTAACTTCATGAGGTATATATGATCATCATCTCCATTAGGAACGAGGAATCTGAAGTACTGATACCTCCCTAGTGACAACTGAAGCAGCTGGAAGTCCTCCAACCCAGTCAGAGCATTTCTAACCCTGAACTCACTCTGGAGCCCACAAGGCTCCACAAATGGTGACATCTTGCTTCAATAGAGACTCGCTGCTTTAGACTCACTGCTTTAGATCTCTGTTGAATGTTTGTTTTTTGGGGTTTTTTTGTTTTTTTTTTGTATAACATTACTCATCTATGATAACATTTATTTTCTATAGAGAAGGAAAAGCAAGCAGTAAAATGGGTTTTTTTAATAAAAAAAAAAAAAAAAAAAACTCTTACGATTGTATTTGTGCAGCAGCCCCCAAACACTGATCCAAACCACGACGAGAAGACAATGGCTTTGTGTAACCGTTTCTCTTTTCTCAGGCAGCGCAGTCAGCCTTTTGGAGTGTGACACTCAATTTGCTTGTTTGGATTTTGTGACACGTTTCTCCCCTCCACCCCCAAATGCAGCTAAAACTGCTGTATTCTGCATATTTGCTTTTCTTTTGAAGCAAATGGTTACATCATCCTTGTCTTCAAGACAGGGTAGTCCAGGCAGGGTGATGAGCCTCACACATATGCTCTCTTTCATCATGGAGCTGAAGACTCAGGCCCCATGAGAAATCACTGGGCCAGTGTAGAGCCCCATCAAGGCAAACAGACACTTTGGCTGGGGCAGCTAAGATATAGGCCAAAAAGCAGGTAGGCCAAAGCAGGTCCTGGGGTCTGTGTGCTCCAAACACTAACACCCACAAACTCGGGTCTGGATCCCGCCACACTTGATCTGCAACAGCCAAGACACAAGAGGAGGATTTGCCCCAATGCCCAATATATGCCAAATATATGGATCCACAGTAGGCATGGGTCCACCTGACATGGGGCCAGGTGCCAACAGCTAGGGCAGAGAGGGGTGAGCCTGGAGACAAGACTGGCCTGGGTGGAGCCAACAGTCTTCTTTGCCAGGAGAGCTAATGTGAAAAAAGATGGGTTCCAGCCACCCTGACTGATCCTCTCCTAGTGTCTCTCTGAGCAACACTGATGTGACTTTGTTTTCTTTTTTTTTTTTTCCCAGCATCTCTCTGTCAAAATCTGAGCAACATTCTCGGTGACACATTCCATCATATAATAGATACAAGGTACCACTTTTGGAGAAAGTGCTGCCCTCCAGTGCTACAAGTGAAAGGCATGAAAGGGGAGAGGAGTGGAATGGCTGGAGCCTGGACTGTGGTGGCCACCTTGCCAGTGAGAGACCCACAATGGTGAGTTTTGGAATTATTTTTACCAGGGAGTCAGGAGGCCTTGAGCATCCTACTTCCGCTGCTAAAGATCAGCTGGGAAGAACTAGGGCTTGAGCTGCATGTGGTATAGCCCTCCCTGCACAAGAGAAAGCAAGCCCTGCCTGGCTGAGCTAGTTACCTAAAGGAATACAGTTCCAAGGAGGTCTCTCATCTCGGGGGGAATGTACAGCAATAGAATAAACAACAAATCATTTTATTTGCTAAGATTATGAGCTACAACCTGAAATAAATCAGTGTGAAATGAGAAAGCAGAAAGAGAAAGATGATCCTTCTCAAATTGCCAGTCAAGTTTTGGTTTACAAAATCACAGGTTAGTGATAGGAATGGCAATCATCAGATGCCTTGGTCACAGTTCTAGTCTCAAATGAATGATATTCAAGTGTTCTAGTGAGCTCATTCCTGGCATCCATCTCTGCACTATGTAACGCTTCAATAATCTGTGTCCTTTTACCATGGGATAAGAAACCAAGAACAATGCTCCAGCAGGTGAAGCTGGACAGGAAGTGGTCCCTAAGCCAGCTCTGCAGCAGATAGAATTTGTTGTTGCTGTTCAACTGCTCAGTCATGTCCAACTCTTTGTGACCCCATGGACTACAGCATGCCAGGCTTTCCTGTCCTTCACCATCTCCTGGAGTTTGCTAAAACTCATGTTCATTGAGTCAGTGATGCCATCCAACCATCTCATTCTCTGTCACCTCCTCTCCTCCTGCCTTCAATCTTCCCCAGCATCAGGGTCTTTTCCAATGAGTCAGCTCTACCCATCAGGTGGCCAAAGTATTAGAGTGGTAGACAGAATACTGTTCTCAAAGGTGCCCGTGCTTAATCCCTAAACCTGTGAACATGTTGCCTTACATGGCAAAAGGGACTTTGAAGATGTGACTGAGTTAAAGGTCTTAGGGTGTGATTATCTTACACCATCCTGGTGGGGCCAACGTAATGACAGGGTCATCATAAAAGGGAGGCAGAAGGAACAGAGAAGATGTGACAACAGGAACAGAAGCCAGAGTGACATGGGGCCATGAATCAAGAAGGCAAGTAACCTCAAGAAGCTAAAAAATATAAGGAAGCAGATTCTCCCCCAGAGTCTCCAAAAGGAAGCACTGGCTGGTATTTGTCTGAGGCTACACAGACTAAGCAACCTTTATAACTTCCAGAAATCTACAGCTACTAGAAACTGCTCCTCACTGCATCACCTCGTTGCTGTAAATTTTTAAAAAAATCCATAGCATAGAGAATTATATTCAGTAGAATCTCCAGGTCTGAATTTGAGAACATGTGCAGTTGTGTAAAAAAGCCTCCATTGTAATACAGCTGGGGAAGTAGGCGTGCTGGTTAGTTTAGAGCTCCCGAGGACTTACTATGAAGAACTGAGACCCCTCTCATAAGCCACTTATAAACAGGACTCTGGGCTTAGGGGTTGGGTCTTATCCATGCCATGGGGACCTCTGGTTCTCCAAACACAAGAGGGCAAACATACCCATCACACAGCACACAGCGGGGCTTGCTCTGACGGCCCAGGTCAGAGCTCTCACTAAAGTCGGCAGTGGCACCATCACCTGCAGTCATCCTGACTCAGAGCGGCTAAGTCCCAGGTGGGCTACCCACCAGCCTCCTAGAGCACTAAGCCTGATCCTGCCCGTTGCTCAAAGAACTCCTCCTGGAGTTCTTGGAGGGAACCAGCCATCAAGAGGCCAAAACACATCCAGAGCAGCCGGCCCCCTACCCCACAGGGACGAACCCTGCAGATGTTCATCTCTGTTGTGACGCTCCTGGGCCACGGTCCCAGGGACTGCCTGCCACCAACAAGCAGTACCTTGTGGACCAAAGAGCTAACTCGGGAAATGAAAGAGGGCCTGGAGGGCTTTATCACAGACTTGCAGCTGCTGAAAATAACTCCCGTGGTCATAATGTAGCTTGACACTTTGCTTACAACCCAACGAAATGGATTTGGGATTTCTGACTTGCAGAACTACAAGAGAATAAATGTATGCTGTTGTAGGCCACACAGATGGTGGCAATTCGTCACAGCAGGAACAGGAGACACACGAGCTCTCCATGAGCAGTCACCTCCGTGCCACTCTGGGCAGGATAGACTTCCAGCAAAGCCAGCTGAGGATGGACCCTTGTCCTCAACTTCACCTCATGTTAGAGATGATTCATCCTGCATGCACACCTCAGAGAAGACTGACCTAGATCCCCTCTGAGGAAGCGGGATGGCTGATCAGACCCTGAGGACTCTCCATCCTGACTCACCACCCTTTCCTGCCTGCTGACCTCTCTCCAGCAGCCGGAAGCTCCCCACCCCCAACCCCACCCATCCTCTCCTCCCACTGGGAGAGGGGCCTGCAGTAACAGAGCAGCACCCCTTCACCCACACATCCAAAGGGACCCCTCAGGCTGAAACAAGTCACTTTAGAAGATAAACTGGTTGTATTTTAAAAAGCAAAAATAAGAAAACAAATTTTAAATCAAAACCTCCTATGCAATAGAAGTCTCCGTGTTCAAGTTAACAAATCATCCTAAACTATTTGATGCAAATAAAATTTGTTCTGATAAGTAAAGAAAAAAAAAGTTATTTTTATATCACTTGAATTTCAAGAAAGGTCAGTCAGTCTGCAAGGTCTCTTCCATTTCCCAGCCAGCCAAGGTCTCCTGTGCTTTCCACAACCTGGTCTAAACGCCGACAAGTCCAGGCACGGGAAGGAATCAAGCCCCAGGGTAAGTTGCAAGGAAAATTTATTGTTGATCTTGTCTAATACACTTCACTACAGTAACGAGTTCCTTATTTGCTGATGTATTTCTTCTCACTGCCCATTTTGCTTTTATTCCTGGTGATAAAAGTCTTGGGTAACTCCATCCTTTGTGTATTCATTACTATGCTATTCTTGTGTGATCATTAAATCCAGACCCACAAGGTCTAGTCCTGGAAGAATAATGTGGTTGAAGGAACATAGCCCCAAGGTCAAAAATCATTTTAACAAACAACACAGTTTCTTTACTTGCTTTTTTCTAAAACAGTTACTGGGATATACATATGTAAATTATGGTAGCATCTTTTTTCTCCTTGCCTCTTTGCTCTTGCACTCCTAGATGTCCAAGGCATGCTCCCCACTATTGCTATAACCCCTTCATTCCCAGCTGCCCTGGCTTTTCCTCCGTGCAACTACCTCTTTGGGGCTTCCCAGGTGGCACAATGGGTAAAGAATCTGCCTGCCAGTGCAGGTAAGGCAAGAGACTCGGGTTTGATCCCTGGGTCAGGAAGATCCCCTGGAGGAGGAAATGGCAACCCATTCCAGTATTCTTGCCTGGAAAATTCCATGAACAGAGGAGCATGGTGGGCTACAGTCCATGGTGTTGAAAAAAGTCGGACTTGACTGAGCATGCACACAACTGTTTCTCTATCCTTTTAATACATGGACCAAATTGTCTCTTCTTGAGCAAAGAAGAAGAATATAGGGTGTCGAAACTGGGCTGGAAATCATAAGACTTTCTGTGGTTGATGGAAAGAAGTGGAGAGGTAGCATTCACCCTAGTATTAATGAGAGTGTCAGGTACTGTCATCACAGTACATATGCCACTGTCTCACCTATACAGAGATTGAACTCCTCCAGGGCAGCGACCATGCCTTGCTCATCTTTCTTTTCCTAGTGCCAAGCAGAGAGCCTCACATGCACAGCAGATAGTTAGTAAATGGATGATGAGCTGAGCTCATGGTGGAATATGTTCTTACCCACTGGTTAAAACAACCTTCCATTTTTCACTGTACAACAGTTTTAAATTATTTACATGTAGATGGAATACATTGATTTTCACTGGTTATAGTATTCTGTATCTGTCTTCTTTGTATCACTAGAAAATAGATCACTATGCTATCACTATAGGCTTTATCACAATTATACATTTTTCTGTTGCTACTCCTTTCAGTCACTTGTAGTTTTAAACTATTATAAATGAAGCTGCTATAACTTTCCTGTTCATGTCTCCTAGCATAAATATACAAGAAATTCTGAGCATATATGCCACGAGTGGAATGTCTGGTTCGTATGGTATAAGTACTAAATAAGAACAAACTGTTTTCTAAAGAAGTCATATAATTTAAATTCTCCCCCATGGTGTATGCGTTAGAGCCCATTGATGCGCGCTCCTTCCTCAGGATGGCTATCACTATTTCTGGTCCTTTGGTTTCCACATAAATTTTAGAACCAGCTTATCAAATTACATACACACACGCACATACCCCTGATAGTAAGTTAATATACTGATTATTCTGGGGGAGAATAAACTTCCTTGTAATATTGAACTTTCTCATTCATTAATTTAGGCCCTTCAATAAATTGTCAAAACTCTTTCCCCATGAATATCTTACATATTTTAATTATACAAATTCTTAGAAACTTTATATTTTTAATGTCAGTGAGCTGGGCATTATTTTAAATTATGTTTTCTCTTTCTTGCTTTAATACAGAAATACAATTGGACTTTTGTATATTAATTTTATATTTAACAAGCACATTAAAATATGTTGATTAATCCAAATTAATTTATTCAGTCTTTTGGATTCTCTATAGAATCATATCATTGTGAATAATCAGTTTCACTTCTTTCTTTCCAATTTTTATGCTGTTAGTGTCTTTTTCTTGTCTTATTGCACTAGTTATGCCATTCCGCACAATGTTCAATAAAAATGACATTAGCAGGAACCTTTATCTTGCTTATAATCTTGCTCATTAAAAGCGAATGCTTTTAATGTTTCCCAAAAACAGTATTTGCTCTAGGTTTGTCACTTTCATTTTCATGTAATTTCAAACTTACAGAAAACAGGAAGAATAGCACCAGAAACACTTTTTAAAATCAGATTCACCACTTTGCCCTATTTGCTTATCATTTATCTCTTATCTCTCTCTCTACATTTCTCAGGTGGTGCTAGTGGTAAAGAACCTGTCTGCCAATGCAGGAGATATGAGACTCAGGTTCCAGCCCTGAGTCAGAAAGATCCCCTGGAGAAGGTCATGGCAACCCACTCCAGTATTCTTGCGAATCCCAAGGACAGAGGAGCCTGGCTGACTACGATCCATAGGGTCACAAACAGTGGGACACAATTAAGTGACTTGGCATGCTACATATAGATAGATATACACATACATGTATATATGTGTGTGTGTGTATATATACAGACATGCATACTTTTAAGTGTATGTGTGTGTGTGTGTATATATATATATATATAAATATATACAGGTAACATCTTACAGGAAACCAGACTGAATTTTTTGGCCAGCCCAAAACATACACATGCACACTTTGGGGAGAACTACTTGTGAACAAGTTAAAGGCATAATACCCACTCCAGTATTCTGGCCTAGAGAATTCCATGGATTGTATAGTCCATGAGGTCGCAAAGAGTCGGACATGACTGAGCAACTTTCACTTTCACTTAAAGGCATAATGTGCCCTTAACCCTAAGCATATATTTCCTAAAATCAAAACACTTTTCTGCAGTACCATTGTGCAATTCAGCATTGCTACAATTATTTAATTCACAGTCCAAATTCAAATTTTGTCAAATGTCCCAGTAGTGTTCTTTGTATCTATTTTTCTTTCCTACTCCACCTTCAACCCAGAATCACAGATTTAGTTATGTTTCTTTAGTCTCCTTTTATCTGGAACATTTTCTCAGCTTTTCTATGTGTTTCTTGACCTCGATATTTTTGAAGAGTACAGGCAAGTTATTTTCTAGACTATCTCTCAACCTGGATTTGTCTGATATTTTCTCCTGACAAGATTCAAGTTGTAAAATTTTCACAAGAATACTACAAAACTGACATTTTGTCCTCAGTACATCATATCAAGAGGTACATATTTTAGCTTGTTCTGATACCAGTGATGTTAGCTTCAAGCATTTGAGTAAGGTGGTATCCACCAGTATCTCAAAGGAGAGTGAGTAATTACCCTTAAGAAGTACTTTCAGAATCTAATATTCTGTTCCTTATCAAATTTTGGCTATGGGTTTTCAGTATCCACTGATGATTTTTTTTAACTCCATAGTTCCTTTTATATTTCTTATCTGGCATTATACCAGAAGGAAGAGCTTTCCTTTACCCCTGGTTATTCATCCATTTATGTAAGAATGGACTCACAGATTGCTATTTTAGTCAGTGTGTTATAATCCTGCTCCAGTTATCTTTTGCTGTATAACCAATCATTCAAAAATCTAGTGGCTTGAAGCAACACCACCTATTTCATTACCTCTCAGTTTCTATGAGTTGGGAATCTTGGCAGGACTGATTCTAGCTTAGGTCCCTCATGTGTCTGAAATCAGACAACATCCAGAACTAGAGCCGTGGGGGACTAGCCAGCTATTGGGGGTTTGGTGGACATCTCTCTCTCTCTTTCTGTGGCTCAGCTGGTAAAGAATCCACCTGCAATGAGGGAGACCTGGGTTTGATTCCTGGGTTGAGAAGATCCCCTGGAGAAGGGAAAGGCTACCCACTCCAGTATTCTGGCCTGGAGAATTCCAGGGACTATACAGTCCATGGGGTCGCAAAGAGTCAGACACGACTGAATGACTTTCACTTCACTTCTCTCTCTCTTCCTGCAGTCTCAGAGTCGCCCCATAAGATCGTCTCACATTGGCTCTTTTGGGTCTTCTCAGAGGATGCTGACTTCAGAGTAATTGGACCATTTACATGACAGCTCAGGGCTTTAGTTTGAGTGATTCAGTCAGCAACACAGAAGATTTGTTACCTTTTTTGACCAAGCCTTAGAAGTCATGCAACATAATTTCTATCACAGTCACAAGCCTGTCCAGATTCAAGGAACAGGAAATACATCCCATTTCTTGATAGGAGAAAGAGCAAAGAACACTGTGTGAACGTATGTAATGGGAGATTAAGAGATGCTGTTACAGACATCTTTGGACAATACTGTTTGCCATGTTCCACCCTTTGACCACAGCAATCTGCATACCTCCCACAGGCACATAAGCTATCTTTTCCTTAATATCCCCAAGTCTATCACTGCAACAACAAAAATCCAGGATATTGTTATCTAAATCAGGTCAAGGTTCAGCTAAGACTTCTCAGGTAAAATTCCTGAGTACTATTCTTCTTAATCTGATGCCTTTTGAAAACTAAAGAAACATAATCTCCACCACCCTCCTATGCTGCTGCTGCTGCTAAGTCGCTTCAGTCGTGTCCGACTCTGTGCGACCCCATAGACAGCAGCCCACCAGGCTCCTCATCCCTGGGATTCTCCAGGCAAGAACACTGGAGTGGGTTGCCATTTCCTTCTCCAATGCATGAAAGTGAAAAGCGAAAGTGAAGTCGCTCATTCATGTCCAACTCTTCGCAACCCCATGGACTGTAGCCTACCAGGCTCCTCTGTCTATGGGATTTTCCAGGCAAGAGTACTGGAGTGGGGTGCCATTGCCTTCTCCTCATCACCAGATTGTTGACACCAAAATCAGATTGATTATATTCTTTGCAGCCAAAGATGGAGAAGCTCTATATAGTCAGCAAAAATAAGACCGGGATCTGACTGTGGCTCAGATCATGAACTCCTTATTGCCAAATTCAGACTGAAATTGAAGAAAGTGGAGAAAACCACTAGATCATTCAGGTATGACCTAAGTCAAATCCCTTATGACTGCTCCTGCTAGATCCATACCATTTCTGTCCTTTATTGTGTCCATCTTTATATTTCCCTTGGTATCTCTAATTTTCTTGAAGAGATCTCTAGTCTTTCCCATTCTATTGCTTTCCTCTGTTTCTTTGCATTGATTCCTGAGGAAGGCTTTCTTATCTCTCCTTGCTTTTCTTTGGAACTCTGCATTCAGATGGGTATATCTTTCCTTTTCACCTTTGCCTTTAGTTTCTCTTCTTTTCTCAGCTATTTGTAAGGCCTCCTCTGATAACCGTTTTGCCTTTTTGCATTTCTTTTTCTTGGGAAAAGTAATTGTAAGTTTCTTTAGAAAAAGAAATTGTACTGCTTCCTGTACAATGTCACAAACCTCCATCCATAGTTCTTCAGGCACTCTGTTTATCAGATCTAATCCCTTAAATCTATTTGTCACTTCCACTGTATAAGGGATTTGATTTTGGTCATACCTGAATGGTCTAGTGGTTTTCCCTACTTTCTTCAATTTAAGTCTGAATTGCAATAAGGAGTTTATAATCTGAGCCACAGTCAGCTCCCAGTCTTGTTTTTGCTGACTGGATAGGGCTTCTCCATTTTTGGCTGCAAAGAATATAATCAATCTGATTTCGGTGTTGACCATCTAGTGATGTCCATGTATAGAGTCGTCTCGTGTTGTTGGAAAAGTGTGTTTGCTATGACCAGTGCGTTCTCTTGGCAGAACTCTATTAGCCTTTGCCCTGCTTCATTCTGTACTCCAAGGCCAAATTTGCCTGTTGCTCCGGGTATCTCTTGACTTCCTACTTTTGCATTCCAGTCCCCTATGATGAAAAGGACATCTTTTTTGGTGTTAGTTCTAGAAGGTCTTATAGGACTTCATAGAACCATCCAACTTCAGCTTCTTCAGCATTAGTGGTTGGGGCATAGGCTCGGATTACTGTGATATTGAATGGTTTGCCTTGGAAACGAACAGAGATCATTCTGTCATGTCTGAGACTGTACCCAAGTACTGCATTTCAGACTCTTGTTGACTATGAGGGATACTCCATTTCTTCTAAGCGATTCTTGCCCACAGTAGTAGATATAATGGTCATCTGAATTAAATTTGCCCATTCCAGTCCATTTTAGTTCACTGATTCCTAAAATGTCTATGCTCACTTTTGCCATCTCCAGTTTGACCACTTCAAATTACCTTGATTCATGGACCTAACATTCCAGGTTCCTATGCAATATTGTTCTTCACAGCATCGGACTTTACTTCCGTCACCAGTCACATCCACAACTGGGCATCATTTTGCTTTGGCTCTTATGGTAATCCTGTTATGGATTATTAGTCCTATTAAGGTAATCCTCCATAATGTGGGTAGGCCTCAACCAATCAGCTGAAAGCCTGATGAGAACAAAACCGACCTCCCCTGAGGGGGAAGAAATCCTGTCAGTGCAGGGCCTGTGGACTCAAACTGCAACTCTTTCCTGGGTCTCCTCCAGCCTGCTGGCCTAAGGGTCAGATTTTGGACTGGTGAGCCTCTACAATCATGTAATCCAATTCCTTAAAATAAATCATTCTATATAAACATATCCTGTCAGTTCTGTTTCTGCGCAGACATTTGACAAACAAATTTAGACAAAAGTCTAAATCTCTTTTAGACAAAAGTCAAACCCACAAACCTCTTCAAGATAAACCCTACCAGATCTTGGACCCCCATGAGGCTGCTATGAGGCAATGCTCTTTCAATAGAAAGGCATACTCTTAAGATCTAAAGACACCTTTCTTTCTCTCTCTTTTTTCTGATTGTAAGAGTCAACAATACCTTAAAATTTCGGGAAGTTTTAAGAAAAGATTTTTATAGACCTTCCTTGGATTTGATCTTTGCCTGGAAACTGTTTCTTAACTTGACCATGTTTTGCTACCAACTTTGAGAGGCTGAAAATGAGAAACAATTTTCAAAGTCAGTGAGTCCTAGCTCCTTACATCCTTAGCTCACCTCTCTCCTCTCCTGTTTCATCACAGGAAGCAGTAGCCAAGGGGTACTTTGGATATTCTGCCTGATAATATGTTTAGCTGGATCATTTAATTCTTTTGGCATATTTACTATTATTATATTATCACTGGTGACAATATTACCAAACCATCCTCTTTCATCCAGCTTTTAATAATGTTTTCCTTTCTTGCCTCTAAGCTCTCACTGAGGGCCTCCTCAAGGCTCTTCAGGTTTCTGCTAACACTCTCATAAAGCCCTTAAAGCTCTTACCAGCAATCTCTTCAAGGCCCATCCTGCTTCCTCCTCCCATCCAGTCCCCAAACCAGTGTTACATGCTTTGATTTTTTTGCTGTGGTACCATTTCACAACCAGGTCCCAAATCTATTACGATTCCCTACTGCTATGCAGTGGATCACCTCAAAACTTAGTGACTTATAGCAACAACAAGTTTTTTATTATTCTCAGTATTTCTGTAGGTCAGAAACTTGGGAAAGGTACAGCTGGGTGGTTTTGACTCAGAAGCTCTTATGCAGTTGTAGTCAGATGGTGGCTGAAGCTTTACAAGAGTGGGAAGAGGCTGCTGAGGGCTGATGCAGAATCATTCTTTCTTTATGAGGTCCCAGTCCCTCATAAAGCTCCTCCTCCTCAGGGACTAGTTTGGGCTTCCTTATAGCACAGTGATCTCAGGATGGTTAGTTTATATGGTAGCTCGGGGCTCCGGCATGAGTGCTCCAGCCAGCAAGGTAGAAGCTTCCATTCCTTTCACAACCTTGAAAGTTACACAGTATCGCTTCTACCATACCACAAGTCTGCCCGGATTCAAGAAGAAGCATAGGCTACACCCCTCAATGAGAAGGATTTCAAAGGCACTTTTAAGAACACACAAATGTGAAACACTATTGTGACTGTCTGGGAAATCTGCCACAGATACATCTTGCCGTTGTTGTTTAGTCACTAAGTCCTGTCTGACGTTTTGTGATCTCATGAACTGTGTCCCGCCAGGATCCTCTGTCCGTGGAATTTCCTAGGCAAGAATATCGGAGTGGGTTGCCAGTTCTTTCTCCAGGGGATCTTCCTGACCCGGGGATCAAACCTGCATCTCTTGCACTGGAAGGAGGATTCTTTACCATTGAGCCACCTGGGAAGCCCAGCTATCTTTTTTTCCTTGTTTGAGCCCAAATTGTGGAGATGTGGCCAGTTAGAGTCCTTTCAAATCGCAACTGTATCCTTTTGACAAGATCCTATGATATGCTGCTGAAAAGAAACACATCAGGACATTTCTAGTGGCAACCTAAATATAAATTTAGGGGATAAACCCAAATTATTACGTTTCATTATCTTTTATTTGGCTTCCTAGCTGGTGCAATGGAAGGTCTCTTAAAGTAGGATATGGCAACCCACTCTAGTATTTTTGCCTGAAGAATCCCATGGCCAGAGGAGCCTGGTGGGCTACAGTCCAGGGGGTCACAAAGAGTCGGACATGACTGAGCACGCACGCACACACAACTTTTATTAACACACCTCTAAATTTAGTTCGCTAATTTTTGATTAGGTCTTTCACAGCTATATTTAAAACTTGCCTTTCTTTGGCAAATACCATTCTCGCTAGGTATGAGTATCAAGTTCATTCTAGCCTCAGAAGTACACCCACTTTTTCTGCATTCTAGAATGGTTTGTGTGAAATTGAAATTTTTATTACTTGAATGTTTGATAATTTGTTAGTACTTCTATCTGGACCTGATATCATCTTTGTGGGAATTTTTCTAACTAGAAGTCTGATTCTATTTCTTTAATGATCATAAACTGGGTTTATTATTTCTACTTGAGTAAGTTTTGCAAAGTTTTATTTTACTTTTTTCCTTTTTAGGAATTTGACCATCAGAGCTTTCAAAACTATTGGAAAATAAGATTCTGTTATGGTTTTAATTTTTGCAGCTTCAATAATTATAACTCCTTTCATTTTTCCTATTATATATTTATTCTTTTTCCCTCCTCTCTTCCCTCCATTTTTCCTTTATTCTCTTTCAGAGTTTTGTCCATTTTACCAGTTCTTTCAAACAATCTGCATTTGGCTTTATCATTTCTGCTGATTTGTTGTTTTAACTCTATTGTTTCTTTGTAATATACTTTGCTATTCACTGCCTTCTCCTTTACTTGGGTTTCCTCCGCTAGTCTTTACCTATCTTTGTGAGTTGGATATTTAATTCATTGACTTTGGTCCTTCTACTTTGATGAAATTATGTAAGATGATGGATTTCCCTCCCTCTACTTTAGCTGCATTCCACAAATTTTAATATGTAATGTTTGTTATTGTTTACTTAGATATTCTCATTTTTCTTTGACTCATGTATTGTTCAGAAAAGCATTTCATCTTCAAACATATGGGAATATCTCTAGTATTCTTTTTTAAATTTCTTTCTTTACTGCATCAGGGCAGAAATTTTATGAGAACTACTTTATGGTTTAGCTTGTGGCCAGATTCTTAAACTTTCTGTGCACACATGAGAAACACATCCCTTCACCACTGGTGTGCACTCTGGGTTACAATTTCAGACTTTGCTTTTAGTTCTCTTAGTTACGACAAACTGCATCTACTGATTTTTAAAGTTGCCATTATATTTTTGATTTCTAGACATTATACTGGGCTTCCCAGGTGGCTCAGTGGTAAAAGAATCTGCCTGCCAAGGCAGGAGTTCCAGGAGATGCTAGTTTGATCCCTGGGTCGGGAAGATCCTCTGGTGAAGGAATCGGCAACTCACCCCAGTATTCTTGCCTGGAGAATCCCATGGACAGAGGAACCTGGTGGGCTATGGTCCAGAGGGTTGCACAGAGTCAAAAACGACTGAGCATGCATGCACCCAGACATTATACTTGGCTGTTTTTTAAATAATCAAGATCATGTATGACAGCCTTACTCTTTGTTCATATTTTCAGGTCCTTTTTAAAATATATCTTTATAAGATATTCTACCTTTTTTATTTTTTTATGCTGTGCCTGTTAATTCTAATATCCAAACTTCTGTTTTTACTGGTTTTAACTTTGGTGTCTCTTTAAATTTTTTTAAAATGTGTTTTGGTTTCTGACTGTGAGCTCACATTCCTTGGATGGCAACCTGTCAAAATCATCTGAGGCCTCTGTTGAAGAAGGTTCTTCTAGACAGGATTTGCATTCCCTCTACCATGTGCCTGGGAGCACTACCCACAGGACAGCTTTGAACTAAATTCTTGGCTTGAGGTCTTTTCAGACATGTCTGCTATATGAATTCCACTGAAAACCCAGCTCGTGGTTCTAGTTGTCAGAAGAGATATTTTGACCCTTCCCTTGGCACCAAATCTGGGGGCAGGCAGTTTTCTTAA
The DNA here is from genome assembly GCA_024291935.2 of Okapia johnstoni. Lineage (NCBI taxonomy): Eukaryota > Metazoa > Chordata > Mammalia > Artiodactyla > Giraffidae > Okapia > Okapia johnstoni. Next base: position 37,918,386 of record CM044316.1, read on the forward strand.
CTCATCCCTAAGGGGTGACAGGCATGTTTATCATCTACCCTCACACAACACGTGCAGCCTCTTGAGGCTTCAGCATGGGTTTCCTGACTGACATGTTCTGGGCTTTGTTCCTGTCCCCCATATCTCTCTCTCTTTTTTTTAAACCTTTGTGGCCACACTGCATGGCATGTGAGATTTCAGTTCCTGACTGGGGATCGAACCCAGGTCTCCTGCATCGGGAGCATGGAGTCTTAACCAATGGATCACCTGGGAAGTTCCTCTCCCGTATCTCTTGACATCATTCACATTCAAAGCTCAAAGTCACCTGCATTCGGCAAACATCCTCAAAGCACAAGGCAGCTTCAGAGCTCTGATTTTCAACTTTTACTGTTTGTGACCTCTTAGGAAATCTCCACTTTCCTGCTTCTCACTGGCATCACTAAAAAATTTATTTAAATGTTCTATCCATCATTTAAATTATTTTAAGTGAAAGAGTCAGCTAAGGAATCTAGCCACACAGCTAGAAACAAAAGCCTGCACAAATAGTTCTAAACTTTTCACCTTATTATTGCCCACTCTTCCTGAAATAGTGGGTAAATGTGATTACTTAAGTTTGATGAAAGGAAATAACTAGGTCCATTCAATCCAAGGCTGTCTAACCCAGTTCATTTCAGCAAGTACTCACTGCACATGTCCTAGTTTCCTATAGGTCCACTTAGAATTACAAGATATAACCCAGCCAAGCCCAGCCCCAGCATGGGTGAATAACAGCAAACCATATTGGCAAACACGGAGTCTGCTCACAAGATGGGTCAGCACTATGCTAAGCTTTTTTTTTTTAATTAAGTATTTAAATCCATACAAGTGCCATGAGATAGAATTATTACTACCACTTAAGAGGTGAGTAAATCAAGGCACAGAAGATTAAGCAACTTGTCCAAAATAACATAGCTAATAAGTTGGGTCATACTCAGAATGTCTAGCTACGTAAGTTTGAAAAAACACATAGAAAAGTTAGAGAACATCATGGTAAATTATGTGAGATTATATGAGAAATAAGAGTAGGAGAAAGTACCCAGGTAATGGTGGTTGGAAATGCTGCAGAGGGGCCAGCTGATAGGCAGAACCGACTGGGGGTTGCTCTGCACTGTGGGGATGGTCTTGCTGCCCTCTGATATAATTAATATTCCCCATGATGTGGTCCCTGCACACTTAAACGCCTCTTCCTGACTAGAAGGGCACATCTTGCTCCTCTCCTCCTACATCCTGCCCTCTGTTAATTATGGTGCTTTTCTAGTAAATCTCCTTGGCTTCATGTGAGTCCTTTCACAGCACAGCAGCCAACAAATTGGGAAGCATTGTTCCTAAAGGCAAGGGGTGGGCCATGAGTTGTAGCTCCAACTCTGTTAGAGGCCAGTGATGTTTGCCTGCTTCTTGCCTCTGCTGATGACATTTCGGGGGAAAAACAAGTACGGGAGGGAGGACAAGTCACAAGATAGCCTTTATAAACTGCCTATTACAGAAATAATGAGAACCCAGTAACTACCAACCGCAGAAGCAAGAAAAATAATAAAAATAATAAAGCAGAAAATGTACAAAGCAAACAATTAAGACCGTTTTATTAAAACAGTACTTGCTACTCGGCAAGCATTAATTCTCACCACACAAGGGCAGTAAATGTTTATCAATCGAGTTTTGCATGTTAATAAAATCACACAGAGGAAGTTAATATGTTCCCCAAGCTCTAGGATACTTCACAGCCCAGATTAAAAGTTAGCCATGCTCACTATCAGGCTGAGATGTCATCTCTTATTAAATTCTAATTCAGCTCAGAGAACACAACATGTTTATTATTTTTTCCAACACCATGCAACTGATTCCGGAAGAGCCAAGAGAATCTTTGGGATAAATACATTGATTAAAAGGTACTTTAAATATCTTTTTTAACCCAGTGAACCAAAATACATAAATCAGAACTATTCTGGTCTACTGAGTACTGTAAATGTATATTTAGATGTAACGAAATATCAGTGGGAAATATCTTTGGAAAATAATTACTTTACAATATATGTGGAATGTTTGTAAATGCTTAAAGCAACTGATCCATATTAAAGACCTAACTTACATGAAGAGACACAAGTATTAATTACCAAGCTAGAAACTCACTTGCAGACTTATAGCCCAGTTAATGTTTACAGATCAAGGAATAAATACCATAAAATAAAATAGTTTAATGCAAGACTTAACTGTCTAAACCAGGGACCTACCTGTAGACACCAGCTTCATCAGAGATGCTGGAGAGAGGCTGAGTAGATAAGGGTGACTACACTAAGTTCCTCCTTGCTTCCTGCTCTCTTTCCCACCTCCACCCTTACTGACATAAGGTTCTCCTGTGCTGTTATTACAAGTCCTGTATCTGAGTCCAAACAAGGACTAAAAACCCCAGTGCCTTCACAGGCCACTCAGGTAACTTAATGATCATGGTTATTTTGGCATTTCAACTTGTTCCTATTGATTTCTCAAAACTGCACCTGATGCTCCATGTCAGTTTCAAGGAGGCACTAGGGGAACAGTGCAGACTGTGGCAAACAGGAAAGTGTGTGCACTCTCTAAGGACATGGCTACTCACTCCAGCCTATTCTTGCCAAGAGGTCACATGGCCCAGAGTTAACAAAGCATTTCACTTTCCAAGATAATCATCCTGATTGGATCTGTTAGTAAAATTTATTTATTTATTTATTTATAGTAAATGCTGACAACTTACTCATATTAAAATAGAAATACAAACCACCCCCCTGCAGGTCAACACTATGTAAATCAAACAATATGACTACCAGATGATTCTGGTCCACAGAGCACCAGTTTGAGACCCATCACACAGAACAAATATGGAACAGACACTGGGCCTAGGGGTCTTAGGAAAAGCTTGTGTTTGTTTTCTGACAGAGGCACACAGGCTTGGTGAGTTGCCGAGGTCAGGTATGACACGGCTCGTTGGAAGTTTTGGGACTTTTTCAGGATTCAAAAGGACTTTGGGGTGTTCACAAGGAAAGACGGGATTGATGCAGTAATGGTGGGCTTAGGTATTAACAAGCAGACAGGGGAGGCACATGGGGGGAAAAAGTCCTTTCAGCCCCTTGAAATTAGGAGCAGAGGCCCAGAATTCCCAGGACCCACCGGGTGTGGGACGAGGCAGCCTCCAGGCCAAGTCTCTTGCTCCCAACAGGCCCTACACGTTCACCGGGCCCTGCACTCCCACCACAGTGGCCTTTCAGTCTCTGCCATCCAGCATCCCGGCCCACAAAACAGAACTCTCCCTCCAGGCTCCTGGGGGTCTGGGGGAGAAAGAGCCTGGTGGCAGTACACTGTCTATATCAAAAGGGCGGAAGCCCAGGTTCATCCAAGATCAACAGCCTAGGCCAGCATCCTCACCTCTACTCTGAGTTTCATGGTATCTGGCCTGACATTTCTCTGTTTCCATCAGTCCTCCACACTGCTCCCTCTCCCATCAGGGGCAGCCATAAAGGTGACTGACCTTAAGCTTTTCAAGGGCTGACCATTTAGAAATGGCTTTGAGGATATGCTTGAGAGCTGAGAGTCCTCGGAACAAGGGTCCTAGGGAGGCCACATGAGCAAGACACAGGAACATGTCTTCACAGAGGACTCTGAATATTCTATTACAATGAAGGTTAATGTAAGGGTCACCTACTAACTAAAGCACCCAGCCTGCCAAATCATTAACCTTTCCAAAGCCCATGTTCCCTCATCCATAAAACAGAAGGTCACACAAGTGGGCCACACTGGACTGCTGAGTGTGGAGACAAGTTAGCTCAGCAAAGCTTACAGTGGGGGCTTCAATAATGAGAGTTGTCACCACGTATTTCATCCCCCATGGTCCCCTTCCCTCAAGAGAAAAAGAAAATATGTAGAAACGTTTTAAGCAAAAATCAAAGCAGAGACTTTAACTAGAAATCTCAACCAAGACGCCCATCACTAGGAAATGGTGGCTGAGTATCTAGGATATGTTGGACACTGCACCACCTTGAGAGATAGGAAAACCTGGCCCCAAGGGTGGGAAGAAAAGGAAGAAAAACAACCAGAGTGAGCCCAGAGGTCTATGCACAGTAGTTCAGGTCCTCACATCCTTCCTCTGCTACTCACTAGCCATGGGACTTCAGGTCCATCACTTTTGCTGTCCAAGCATGTGTCTCCACCTTTGAAAATAACGGTTGACCCTGAAGGAATGTTCCAGATGTGGGGCTGGATCATGGGATGATTCCATGAATGGCAGCACCAGAAAGAGAGTTAGACTTCCCAAGGAGGCCATGACCACCGCCATGCAGAGCATTCAGGCAGCTGGTGGTAGGGATGCAGTCATGAAGACTGACTGTGGGACTGGCCTTGGAAACAGAGTGAGGCAAGGGAAGAGGTGGCTCCTGGACCAGAGGGCTAGGAGCACACCCAGCATGGTCTCAGACCTCCGAAATGGGGCTCGACCTGCATTGGCATGTCTCTCACTACACTCTGAGTGTCTCTGATCCATGATAACGGCATCCTGATGGATCCTGCTGTCAGCGCTGGATAAGCAATGAACTAATAGATGTCAAACAGCATTTACATTTCTAAGATGGCTTCATCTGCTCCCTCTCCCTAGACTCTTCAAAGTGAAATTTGAAATCTGGACAGACGGGTCCACTCTGAGCAGCAGCTCTTCCAGAAATCCCAAGGGAAAGAAACACTTATTTAATTATTTCCTACACAGACAAACAGCTGAGCTTCTTACACAACGACCACAACTGGTGGCTGCTTCTCAACCTTTTCATTTTGGAAGACATGCAGTTCCCTAAGAGACACATGGACATGTTTATCACCCCTTATAGTTTAAGTATCTTTCATTCATTCATTCAAAGTACACATCACAACAAACTGTCTTGTTCATTAGAAATTCTGCAGAAGGCCCAGGTTTGGGTTGGGAGAGCATCGGGGAGGCTGGCATCTGGAATATGATCCAAGAAACAAGCCATGAGTCTAGATTCACCCAAGCTCCTTTTGGATGACGACAGCAGGGTCAGAATGGAGTTCTTAATTTAGGTTTCAGTTCCAGGGACATCTGTAGCTATCTGAACAGGCTGCAGAATCGTCTGTGTGGAGAGCATCTGTATTTGTGGGGTTACTCGAATGCAGCGCCAGGCACACAGTAATGAATGGATTTTCTGGCTCTCCCTGGCTCTATTTTAAACTGTCATCATTTTAAACCATGAAATATGTCAAGTGATAATTAAACCTCACCACAGACAGACACTGTGAAAATGATTAACTTTTACCATTTCCCCCACACACATTCTGAATCACCAAGGTATGGAATCATTACACTGACAGATGAGAAAAGTCGTCTTCACACTAATTTATTCTTAAAAGAACCATAACAGGACTGAAAATTCTGTGCTTTTCCATTGTGTTTTAATTTGAAAACTTCTGCTGTCAACTCATACTTGGGTAGAGGAAGCCTGGTGGGGAGGAGAACAGAGCTGACGTCACAGCTCCAGCCCCGCCTCTGCTGGCTGTGTGACCGGGGACAAGTCCCTTGCCACCTCTGAACATCATGTTTCTCCACTCATCAAGTAACCAATGATAGTATCTTCACTCCACCTGATGCACAGCTTTCTTAAATGTAGTGAATGAGATGACAAATGAGAAAGTCCTTTGAAAGCAAAAGGTGGCCTGGTAACACTACCCAAGTATAAGATGTACATTCTGTATAAAGGGGTGAGGCACAGCTTTGCAGATCTGCTGTCTTTAAAAAAAGAAGAAAGAAAATGGGGGAAAAAAAAACACAAAACCTCAACTCATTTTATTTTCAGCTGAAGTTTCTAAGCATGAGATTAGATCTGACCCTGTCAGATAAATGTCTCCTCTTAGCCACAGGACTCCCATTTTGTGCCCAAATATGCAGTGATTCACACAAATGATAAAAATTCAAATGAAGCAGCCAAGCAGCTGGATGGGAATGCTGCTTCCAGCAAAAAGAGAGCACAAATAAATGCTTAAATTAGTAAAACAAACAGACTGAAATGTATTTTCACTCCCACAACTCTTTTTCCAGACCTGTGATTTTCTCCTTTAAGGCCTATTTCTTCTAAATGTGGAGGTCTCTGGTTCTCTCTGGCAGCAGCAGCCTGCAGGGGCCCATCACCCTAACCCTGCGGGTACTTCAGCTGCAGAGTGATGAGTCCCCACTGGCAAATGGAAGCATTTCCATCACAATTGTACAAACACTGCTGAATTTCCATCAGGAATGTGCTTTCCTGGATGACCTCATTAAGCCCATTTTAATTCTTTGATCAATTTCCTATGGCATTCAAAGGGTTCCCCATTTTTCTCTATTTACAAAATAAAATTCCAATACCTGTGTTAGAGGGCTTTTATGAGGATTAAATAAGAGATGAGTATGTGAAAATGTTTCCATTAAGAACTCTTCCGATCTAAGCAATTTATATTAAAGCAGTGAAGCACGCCTTTACTACTAAATTAATCTATCAGTAAAAAAATCAGTGAAAGTGAAAGTCACTCAGTCATCTCTGACTCTTTGCGACCCCATGGACTGTAGCCTGCCAGGCTCCTCTGTCCATGGGATTCTTTAGGAAAGAATACTGGAGTGGGTAGCTGTTCCCTTTTCCAGGGGATCTTTCCAACCCAGGGATCAAACCCAGGTCTGAGTGACCACAGAAGCACAAGAAGCTGCTTACTTAAAAGTGGCTGGTGAACAAGAGCACTGGCTTTCTGTAAGGACCAGGTCTCCCCACCTCATCTGTGTTCCTGCCTGCTATCAAATGCCCATTTGGAAGCAGTAGTGCAGAGAGCTCCCACCATTTCCTTTCCAAGAAAGAAGCAGGATCTCTCATGAAAAATGGAAAATAAAGCTCCTGGAAGCCTCATGGAGGTAAATATTAAAATCACCAAAGGGTGGGGCTGGTGGGGGGAGATTTGATATTAGCTTTTGATCTTTATGCTCTTTCGCTGAAGAGCTAAGGAAAGCAGAATATGTTGGGATCCAAACAAACAATCATACACCCAGAGTTCAGGCCAGGGGATGCTTACTGCACCTTACCAGGTCGCTATGTCTATTACAGGGGAAGGGGTCGAAGGAGCAGGAGACCCCCTTGCTGGAGGCAGCTGTGATTTAAGAAAACCAAACAGGCCTGTATTTGTCATCAGGGATCTGGGTTCCAAGCCACATCCGCTTTCCTTCTTGGAAGATGGGAGCAATGCCCTACCTGGAAACACTAGATAAATGCTTCCTGCAGCTTAGCCTAAGCCTGCTTTTGAGGCACTCAGCACCCCTCGGGGGTGGAGGATGTAACACACATTCAGATGTGAAATAATTTAGTAACTGATAACATGTACCTTCCTGCATCATGTCCCCTATGTGGGAAGAGCCCCCCGTTGTCATCTGGGGATCTACCTCCCTCTCACTCTCAGGTGCACAGCCCGTGACCCTGCTAAACCCAGCAGCGTGCAGCATCCCTCTGGCCTCAGGCACTGGTTCAGGATGGGGCACGTGACCTGAGCCTATCCAATATAAGTAGCATTTCCGGAGGAAAAGACTTGGAGGTGTAAGAGAGGTTGGCACTCACCATGGGGAGAGTCAACTGCATGAGGGGAGGTGAGTGAAACCAGATCCTGGTACCCTACGTTAGGTTTGCCTGAAGCCAGCACCCCTCATGCCTCCGTCCTCTGCCCAGCTTTCCAGTTACCTAAGCCAACAAGATGTTCCTTTTGTTTGGGCTACTTGGACTGCATTTTGCTACTTCCAACAACAAAATTCCACTAATCAAGTGTGCCCAAAAGAGACCCTCTGCCAACTGAACTGTCCCTTGGAGAGAAGACTCCGAAACATCACTTCCACCATGTTATTCAGGGAGCTGTTCCCCCTGGCTCCCGTGCTGGTGTACATAGAACAAATACTCCCCTGCTTTGGGGTCGGCCCCCTACAAGGCACCTGGCCATGATACATGGCAGCTCTTGCCTTTCTGTCTGCAGGAAACTCTTGTATCTCCCCAGCTGACACGTTCATGGACACACATGCTCTGTAAAGGCAGGGACCACACCTTGTCATCACTGCACATCCAGCAAATTCCAGTTGATCTGAGGAAACTCATTAGCACCCAATAAGCCTTCACAAAACCCCAAGAATGGTGCTTACCTTTCTACCAGAGTGATTTCTCTTTTAGAAGTAGTCATGACCAAACCAAGTTCCTTGACATTGCTTCAGAAGCACTGCAGGAGGGAGGGAGCAACTCAGGGACTCAACTCCCTACAGAGGCCTCTGGAGAGTGGGTGGGTGAGCAACAACCAGCCTAGGTACCCGGGTGAACTAGCCTCATACACATTTCAACGATGCTGACTGTACTCACACAGCAGCCCGGACGGTCACCTGCTGCCTGCACCCAGGACCCGGAGGATGCTGATCATTGCCCACATCCCACAGAGCTGGTGGCTGGTCAGTGCTTGTTCATTTCCGGGGCCCATGTTTCCTGACTTCCCAAGAGCACAAAGCAAACTAATGTTACATCATGCAAAATTCAACATTTTGCAAAAAATGTTTTCTACACACACACACACACACGCACCCTGTAGCATTTTCTTGAAGCCCACTAACAGTCCCAGCCAAAAAGCATAATCAAAAAATGAGTGTGCAGAGAACCACAGGGTGGGTTGTAATGTCCTGGATCTCTGGTCCTTGTTGCCTGATCTGCAGGGGCCCTCCAGGGGCATGCAACTTGTTCACCACGGCCAGCGTCTGCACCAGAGGGCACACTGTGAAGCTCTCACCGCACCCGAGGGGAGAAACGGGCCAGTGGCGCAGCAGCAGTGAGCTCCCAGAAGAGAGTGGGGCTGACCAGGATGGAGCGCACTGCCAGGCCTCACTCCTTCAAATGAGACTCATCACCTTGCAGATTACTCCCCGTTTGGGCTCTGTGTCTGAGGAAGCCGAGAGAGTAAAGATTTGATGCTAACAGACAACACAGTCTGAAAATAAGGCAGTGGGAGTTTTGTTTTTTTTTTTTTTTTAAGAGTTTTAAACAGATGAACTAATTCTGATGACAAGAAAGGAATTAGATCACAACGGTCAGTTAGATTCTGTGCCTTGTTCCCAAGAAAGACTGCTGAGTAGCAATAAAATAAAAGAGACAGAAACAAATGATTTTTAAGTCACAGATAATTAACCCCAGAGGCTCACTGATAGCACATTAATATTGCCGGGGCAAGTGGCTTAGCGAGTTTGAAAAGGACCTCAGAGTTTATATGCAACAGATCATTTCAAGGGTTCCTGAAAAGCAGAGAAACCCCTTCTGGCTTAGGGGCCAGGCAAGGGGCGAAGATGACAAATATCAGCCTCTACTGCTAGGATCTCAGAGAAGAGACAGGACTGGCTCCCTCCCTGGGGAAGGATGGGATCTCAGCAGGTCTACTGGGAGTGCGATCGCCTCTGTTTCCGGGCCTTGACAAGCCAGTTTAGTGTGCGTCACAGTGATGCCGTCTCGGGAGGGGCCTGTCCTACTGTCCTTATGAAGCCACAGTGATTCATACCCTTTGAGGGGTATGACTTCTCAGATAATGTGACTCTTTCCCCACCCATTTCAGAGAGGGACCTAGGGACACACTTTGCAATGGCAACTCCCAAGAAGACTTCTCACCACCAACACAGGTCACTGCACAGGGCTTCCTCACCCCACCCAGACCAACCGAGACCCTCCACAAGCACACACTTCATTTGCACGAGCACCTGTCAAGGACTTTCTATCTGAGGGACCCACAAGGTGTCAGAAAGAGCAGAGTGGCTTCCTGAGGATGGTCATTAAGCAGAGAGAGCCCTCTCAAGGGTGGCAGTGCCAAGAGTAAGTGAAGTAGGTGAGACAGGGTGCCCACAGCTGAACAATCTGGCAACCCCACACCTGCGATTTTACTTTCTGAGAAGTGGAGATGTGACAGGGAGCCAGGTCAGCCCTAGAGTGTGTTGGGATCTGCGTGTACCAGGTGGGAGACCCCGCAAGGAAGGGCCTCGATCCCTTCTCTCCCAGGGCTCACCCTACACGGCAGTGTGGGAGCCTCCACTGGAGCGCAGCAGACCTCGGCCACCAGCGCCCTGCACCAGGGTGCTGAGGCACCAGGTGTGATGTCACACACATTCAAACAGTAGCATGAGTAGCTCCCTGAGCTATACACAGCAAGGTCCTACTTCTTCCAAATCAGGGAGAAAGCAGACACTGGCCAGGTGATAGCAGGAAACACTCACCCAGAGCCTGGAAGACCCTTGATTAAGGGAGAGCATGTAAGAGTCAGTAGAGACAACTCAGGTTCATTCGGGCTTAGTCCAAGGCTGGTGTTTCCACACCCAGACACTTAGAATTATCTTCGAGAAGCTTGGGGAACAGAAGCTTGGGGTCACCCACAGCCTGAGAATCCTCTAGCTAAGGCTGTGCTTGGTCCTTGGGAAAGGCCATCATCTGCACTCCCTGAGTTGTATTATGATGAAGTAATTAAAAGGAAATAGGAAGGATCTAGCATGTGATGCTCAAGACAGTTTCTGATCTCAGTGCCCAGAAAACCCTTAATCTGGGAATACAAATTTTATGTGTGTTTGTGGTTAAGTTCTTAAAGACTTCATCAAGAACAGAGCTGTTTGGTTCTTCTGATTGCAGAATAAGAGAATCTGAACAGAGAGTTCAAGATTCTGGGCTAAATTTCAGAAAATCCTTCACAGGAAAAGTCAACAGACTAAGATCTGCAACATCATCTGTAAGTCAGCTTGAAGACAGAGGAATGGGTTTGGTGACTGAGACGTTCTTTGTTGTCTGTCTGAGGCCAAACCTACAGATACAGTATGGAAATAGCCATAGTGAAGACCACCAACCTCACTGTGCACTGATGCCACAGCCCACACTGGGCCAAGGGCTCTTCATGCTGAATCCCTCCCCATAATGTGTCCAGGAAGCTGTGAGAGTTATCAGTTGCATGCTGCCCAGCATCTTTCCTCTATGGACCAAACCTATACCCACTCTCTGGCATTTGAATGAGGGTGTTTCTGCAATCCCCAAGGGAAGAACATGTGATCTTGCCTGGCCAATCACAGTATTTCAACCCCTCCTTGCCAGTAACTGGTTTAGGGCTCGACTCATGATACAAGGCCACCAAATCAGAATCTTCACAGAGACTTTTCTCCGCTTATTCTGGAGGAAAGTAGTTTCACCCTCTCAAGTGGTGAGCAGTCAATCAGGACTCTGTGAGCAGCAGCTGCCAGGAGCCAGCCTGCAAGGCTGAGTGGAAGAGGCCACAATGCCAAGAAGAGGAAAGAAAATGAGTGTAAGGTCTTATGTGAGCTGTTTTTGAAGCCACATCCACCCTCCCTTAGATTCTGCAGTTTCACAAGGTGTTTAGGCGTTAGCCAGTGCGAGCTGGGTTTCTACAATGGAGTTAGGACTAAGGGTCTGTACTATTACTGTCCTAAGCTTTTTCAGAGAAGACTGAGTAACTTCCCCCAAGTCACACTGTGAGTAAGCGGAGAAGTGGGATTCTGCTGTCAACTGGTCATGGCCAATCTGGGTACCAAATCATTGTATGCAACCAGAATAAACCAGCCAGTTGTGTCATCCACTCCCCACTCAACCTGGGACACACAGGTACAATATCAGTTTTCCAGCAGCTAAAGAGAAAGCACTCTCCAGAAAGAGTCAACTGCTGTGGAATTAGACACTGAAGGAGACAGGTGCCACCCCCAACTTTTTGGAGCCCAGTAACTGCTGGAGAGAACAAGCAAGCTCTGCTGTATAGAGTGGGGGCAGGATAGGGAAAGAAATCCCATTTCTCTCTCCAGATGGCAGTCTTGATTGGAAAAGGACCCACTACCCCAGGCACTGGCAAATCTGGATGGCTCCGTTTTAAGTTCCCTACATCTGCAGCCATTAAAGAAGTTATCTCAAAAGAAGTTAGGAGTTTATTAATCTGTTTCATCGAAGAGAGTCAGCCACTTTACATTATACCAAGATAGATTATGCAGGCAACCAAGAGACCCAGAAAACATCTGCTAAACAAAATCAAAATTAATGGTAAACAGACTGCAATTCTTGATAGCTGAAGTTCACCCAGATGCAAAGAACTATAAAGGGGCTATTAGAGGCAGCTGCCAATTAAGGGAATAATTCCAAGGGTTTTCACAAAGTGAGGCTCTAGTTACACACTCAGGACTGGCAGGTCATGTTTATGTAGGCGATTTGCATTGCTAAGGAGACAGAGCCACCCTGGCTGTGTGACTGTCACTTCCCTCTCTTTTTCTGTGAAGACAGCAGCCTCCCTCCTCTCAAGTCTCCCTCACAGCCCTGCTGGAAGCCACGACAGGCTGGTCTAGACGGGAATGTGTGAGTGAGCCATTGTAGGGAAGATGGGTAATGTAGTGTGACATTGGTGCCCACCCCCAAAACCCACAGCCTCTAATCACAGCACAGTCACAGACATCTGGAATAGCTTACTGATCACCCCATGCTCTAAGAGATGGCTGACAAGGGCTGAATTATCCTGGCCGCTTCGCTCAGCTCACTCGAGTGTTCTCATGACTGTAATTTAGTGTGATGGGATCAGTTAGAGAAAAGTACCGGTTTGGGGAGATGGATCCCGACGGTTATCATCAGCATCAGCCCTCAGAGTGGACATGAGAGTGTCTCGGCGAGGTGAGGTTGGCACCTTTTGTGGAAGCCTTCAGAAAAAAGAGTTGAAATTAAATTGTAGGTGACTAGAGGGAGGTGTAAAAACACCTGCATTAGAGAGGCGATGAAGCAGCAGCCATCTGCCTTCCCTGTGCTGCTGGCAAAGGGGGGCCCAGGGCAAGAGGATGATGTAAGACTGCCCTGAAGGTGGAAGGAGGTCCAATTGGGGTACCAAGAGACATCCTCCCAAGGTTGCTGTCCTGCCACAATATCTGATCCTCTATCGCTCTCCAGGCTCCCTTGAGAGTCCTTCCCACAAATCTAAATTGGAAACAAAGCTCCCCTAGAAAGTTTTCTTCCAAGAGGCCCTCTCAGCTCTTTGGGCTTGGCGGTGATCATGTATGGTTAGAAATCCTTGGGTGATGAAGCGAGGTCAAATCATCACCCGCCCATTAGAGAGAGGTTCAATGTCTCAGAGAGACATTGGTCCAGAGGGACCTTGGCCCAAAGGACTCTTTATCCCTACTAAAATAAGCATGAAGAGGAAAGAGTCTCATGTAAGGTGCCATCTGCTCTGCTTATATCATGTGTTACCGAGAGTCAAGGCTTTCAAGAACATGAAAGCTCTCAGAAAGCTTCGGAATATCTAAGATGCAATTAACATTATAACTATCCACCACTCTCTCCACACACCACCTTTGGAAGACAGTCACAAGCTGGGGCATGTCCTGGGCTCTCTCAAAGCAGTCCCTCTTTGTGGACTCTCTAGAGCAGGGCTTGCAAAGGGCACTGTGTGGAAGCCCAGGCAGAGATGATTAAAAACAACAAATCAAGATGCCATGGGAAACTAAGTTTGGGAAATGCTGCATATTACACTCCCTTTTCAAAGTCCTATTTAACATCTTAACAGCCTAAGAGATTCTGCAATAAAAATAACAACCAGCTTGATATTGAGTCCAGCATTTACCAAGTGTTTTATTTTCCTACGGCTGCTGTAGCAAAGTTCTATAAAGTGAGTGACTTAACGAGAGAAGTCTGTTTTCTCCCAGTTCTGGAGGCTAGAGGTCAGAAATCAAGGTGTTGGCATGACCACCTCTGAAGGCTCTGGGGGAGGATTCTCTGTCGCTCCTTCCTGGCTCCTGCTGACTGTCAACAACCCTTCGGGTTCCTTGGCTTATGTACGCAGTCTACTCGGTACCTCCTTTAGGACGTGCCGTTCTCCCTGTGTGTCTGTGTCCAAATCTCATACTCCTCTTGCAGTATGACCTCATCGTAATTACACATTTGCCCTAATTACACAATTACACATACGTTCAAGTAAGGTCACATTCACATAGTCTGGGTTAGGACTTCAAAATGTGTTTTTGGGAGACACAATCCAACCTATAAAACCAAACCTATTTGAACATGGAGCACTTTCACTGATGCATCAGCCGGGAATATCTGGATATCCACAGAACTCTTCCTACAAGTGCCTCTGTAGAACCAAATGATTCGGTGCCTCTCTTGTATATCACTGGGACAGGATCAGAGTAAAAAGTACATATACAAGGCAATTTTTAAATTTGCACTTAATTCAGGAAATGATTGTTGAGCAACTATAGGCCCCGGGCTAAGGCCTTGAGGAATTTAGGAGTGAAAGAGGGGAGGGTCTCAGCTCTCAGGAAATGAATGACTTACTAGGAGCCCTTAACTCCCAGGTAAAGTAGGGTAAGCAAAACTCTTCAGAAAGAGAGTTGGAAGGGATAAGAGAGAGGTGGGATTTCACAAAGATGAGGGACAAAGAGCAGGCAGGCTGCAGGGACAATGCATGAGGCAAGAAAGCGGGCTCCAGTCTGAGAACCAGGACAGCACTGGATGGGAGGAGCACAGGGGAAATAAGGCACAGAGCCCATCTGTGGCACACGGCGCGTTCGCGTCACCCTAATGATCTCCAACACAACCGTGACTTAGCCTGGACTCCATTTCCACTGCTAATATGAGCTCCCTCACTTCTCACTCCACAGACTTAATCAAGAGCTTCCAAAAGTTACAGAGTGTAAAGTTGTAATTGGTCATCCATGTGTAGCTATGAACCCTGGTTGGAACTGATATCCTGAGTCAGATGTCACATAAAAACAAAAACAGAAAAATATCTTAGGTTTTGTGGTCCAGAGGCTACCCCTCTAGACCTTTCAAGGATCTCCTGGGCCTGGTAAACCAGGCAGAAAAATTCAGAAGGTTAATTATTTGCTCCTCTTTCAGTGCCAGATCAAGTCAAAGCTAAGTGTTCATTGCTAGGCAATAATGTCTTATTTGTGTTTGCAGGAATACTTATTGAAATACTCACAGCACTTCTACTATTTTTATACCCATACACATACACTATTCTGGGGAAGATTAACAACCTTACTACCCAAGCCATTGAATCTCAGACTTAAAAAATACTCAGAGCTGACCTACAAGGTCCCACTCTTCCTTCCTTCCTGCCAGGTTATAAGCACTGACATTAAGGCACTGGGCTATTTCAGGAATTTTCAAACACTCAACTTTGACAGAAGTAAGCAAGAAACATCAGCTTACAGAAGGAAGAAAAATGTTTCTGTTATATCAAGACAAATTTACCAGTACAAACCCAAGGCATATGTTCCCAGTAAGCCAGTTATGAAAGATGCTGCTTCAAGAAAGAAGAGGGTTATGGGAAAATAGAGCACAGCCTAACCATGCCTTTGCTCATCCTGAGACACTTAGTCTTCTAGGAATTTGGAATCTCAGGTACAATAAGGTCTTCTATGCCTTTGAGAAAAAATACACATGGTTTTCTCATATCCTAGCCTTGCTATTTAAAGACATTTCTAATACAAGAACAGTAAGAGTCCAAAACAGTTAAGCTCATATTTGATACCATGATGCAAACAGTGCTGTGCACCAGTCACACACACTCAGGAGCAGTGGCATGAATAGTATTCTAAACCAAAGTTCATGCCAACTTGTCTCCTAATGGCTATTTTTCTCCAGGTTACATGGTCATAATATCCATTGTGAACACAACTTTGAATCAGAAACAGGCCTTCCCTGCCCATCTCACCTTCATCCAGTATCATTTGATTTTGATGTCCAAATGATGTGGTTTACGCTACGGATGCAGTTCAGAGGACAATGAGCCCCAAACCAGAGACAATGGTGAATGAGAGTGAAAGCCAGAAAGTTCATCCTAGAGCTAGATTAACCAGATCCTTTGTAGCCAGGATTCCAGTATCACAGACAGCAGCAAACAACTGGTTCTATGAACCCATCAGTATAGACAGTATGGAAAGTTTAAGTCTAGAGACACACTTCAGTAACATGGCCCTTTTGTGTTTTTCACTGTGTTGCATAAAATAAGAACTAACCAAGAGGCAAGGTTCTTAGATTTGAAAATCAGTATGGTATTTGCTCACTTCTAATGATTGGTGCTCTTTTTGGAGACAATACCACCAAGAAGGAGGTGGGGTTATAGCTAAAACCAAAGGCCGGACCCCAGACCGAGAACTCACTTTGGTTCCTAACTTCATCCTCCCATCCCTGAAATAAAGGGATGACTGGTGGTGATTTCCATAAATCATACAAAAGACATTCTCTTATCAGAGACTAGGTATCACTGAAAGCAAGTAAGAGTAACTTCAATTTCCACTAAAAGATTTCAGAAATTACCACCCATATATATTTACCTCAGTAATCAGAAAACAAATGCACTAGAGGAACTCTGGCAGGGAAAATAAAACATTGTGGAATCGTTTGCAAAAGGAAAATTAATTACTTATGTCTATTTCAGCTTAACTACAGTTGCAAAAATCTGATCAGAAACATTTTTCGCGGTGGCACCTTTTCCCAGTTATTGAAACACCTCAAACCATAAGCAGTTTTTTATTGTTGATGTAGTTTTCACCAGGTTAAATTAAATAATGATTTCAAACTTCACTCAGAAGCGAGGCTTCTTTTGAGAGACTGCAAACATTATCGTGAATGAGCCAGTTCCCTAGACCCCATCTCTGATACCTGAAGGTAGAAGACATAGTTCTCACAAGCAAACTTCGGCTTTCATTCCTGCAGTCCCTGAGGCAAGTGCCAAGTAGTCAGCACCCAGAACAGGTCACATGAAATTTCAAAGAGCAGGCTGCCCACAGTCTGAAGTTAATCTTAACTTTAACAAACTACATCCGTATGCCCACAATGAGAATGGAATGAGTACGAGTGCATCTTCCCTACCTTCTCTTCTTGTGACTTCAAGGCTTCTGGATTCCTGCAAGACAAGAAAGATTTGGTATTTTTGAAGAATAATTCATATGTAGAAATACTTGCAAATACCTCACCTCTTGTTAGACATTCATTCACAGGAGGGTGAACAATCTCATAAGTAACACATTCGGCAGTGTTGGGGCTACTAAACTCTCAACATATACATACACATTTGTAAATGTAAACCACTTGCTGCTCTGCTGGCTTAAAAGCAAAAATACTGTTAATCATGCAGTTTTTAACGAGCAGACCCAACTCGCATGGTCTTCCTTATATGGAAACTGGGCTGGTTCCAATTGTTAGGAAATACCTTGTTTTAAGTTGAATTCCTACCCTCGACCTAGACTGCAAGTGTTTGTAGGGAAAGCCTAGGCAGACAGGAGCCAGAATGAGGTGAGCAGCAGCAGGCTGTGATTTCGGTGCCAAGGTAAAGACCATTACTGTTCCTGTGCAGGTCACTGGCATGATCGGGTGATTAGCTATGCTCCTCAATAGTTTCCAAAGTGTGGGAAACTATGGACAATTTGGATAGCCGCTCCATGCCACTGGACTAGATTAAGCCTTGGCTCTTCTTAATTCAATCTCATCTTCCTGCAATGTGCAGAGCAATAAGCCAAGTGTTTCAGAAACTACATAGGTTAAAGACAGAGTCCCTGAATCGAAGATATTCACAGTTGAACAGAAGGGTACAGAACAAACACAGATTATTGAGAAATGAAGAGGTGATTTTGCCTTGACGAATATCAATATGTTCACAATCAAATGAAAAATGTAAGAAAAAAAGGTTTTTTAAAGAACCTTTTCAAATAGCCCAGAAGAATGGGAAGGCTTTCAGATAGCAATATGGGAGGGAGGGTGTACCAGGAAGAGAGAATAGCTTGAGAAAAGGCCAAAAAGTACAAGGTATGGTCAGGCAGCAGGAAAAGGCCCAGTGAGAAGTAATTCAGGGAAAGGCTGAAACCTATTGTGGTTTCATGACTAGTAAAAAGCATCTACAATCTGTTATAAATGACCTGGTTACGACAAAGAGCCTAATATTGAGATTAAGGTGAAAATTCATTCTAGCAACTGAAGAACAGAAGGTCAAATACCTTAGCATTAGTATGTCTTTCATGCCTTAGCATTCTCATCTAGTATTCTTATGGGGCGAGGAAGGGGGAGCCAATATTAGGAAGGAAACTTGAGGAGGCACTGAAAAGATTGTCCCGTCTTGCCTAAATTACACTTTCTGACTGCCATCTCTGTAATGAGTCAAAAGGCCAAGTGGAGACCAATGGAAGACCATATCACAGGCCAGCAGCATAGCAGCATGGCACAGTTATCCAAACAGGCTTCCCAAATGCTGGTTCTTCATAAGCTCAAGGTTCAAAAGAGGGAGCTTGGAGAACAATAACTGGAACAAGAGATGCCAAAGCCACAAAGCACATCGTGCACAAAGTAAACCCAGCTCCTTCTACACTGCTGCTCAGACTCTGCTCTAGGGGCTGGCACCTCCATCCCTGGAAGTAACTAGTATTTGTGGAACAGGAAATCAACTGTTATAGCTCAAGAAAATAACCTTATGGGAATTTTATTGTAATTGCATAAAATTTATAAATTACCTTAGGGTACGTTGACCTCTGTGTAACATATCTCCTTATTTAACATGGTATCTTTAATAATTTGTTCAAGTCCATTTTTATTTCTTTCAAGAGTATAGTTTTCCTGTATATATTTTGAAAATGTCTTTACTACATACCTTTTGTTATCATAAATGGAATTTGTCTTTCATTATATCTTATAACTGTTTCTTGTTTGTGTATTTGACAGCAATTGAGGTTTACATATTGATATAACCAACCACTTGACTGAATTTCTTATTGTTTGTAATAGGTTTCAAATGATTCTTTTGGCATTTCCATTTGTTGATTTATACAATCTACAAACAGCAATGATTTTCTTTCTTCCAGTTTCTATTGTTGCTTACTCTAGTCTCATTCTTATAGCTAATTCTTTCACTAATGTTAAGAATTTTGAACATAGTGAGCATCCTGGTCTTCTTTCTGATTTTAAGAAGAAAACCTGTAGTGTTTCCCAATCAAGTAAAATGCTGGCTTTTGGCCCAAGCATGTTTATCATATTAGTGAAATCTATGCATATTTTATAGACTTTTTAAAATAAATTTATGTTCTAGCTTGTCCCCTTACTTGCTTATTTATTGGCTCTTTCCCTCCACTGGAATGTGAGTTGGGATGGTGCCAATATCTTTCTCACTCTTGCATTTTCAGTGTTATTTATAATAGGGCAGATGCTCAATACATATTTGTTGAATGAAAATAAAATAAATGTGTGTTGAATTTAACCAAATACTTTTTCTGCACTTATGGAGGTATCCTATGATGTTTTTCTCCTCAGCTCTACTAATTCGATGGCTTTTCTAGTAGATTTCATAGTAGTCAATTATATCTATATTTATGGAGTAAGCTTTTCTTGATCATGATGTATTTTTTTAAAAATATGCTGCTAGATATTGTTCGTTATGATTTCAAACACATGTTTGCGTTGGTATTCACAAATGAGATTGAGCTATAATTTTAGGTGTCATTTTTCTCAGTTTCAGGAATTAAAATTATATTGGTTTCATATACTGGATTTGGAAGTTTCCCTTTTATTATGCACTGAAATAGTTTAAATAAAAGTGGAGTTATCTGACCTTTAAGGTTTCTGCAAATTTATTTCTCAGATATTTATTAAAAAGTAGAGGAAGTAGAGGGTCACTCTAGGTTGAAATTTGTCCAAGTTCTCACACTTTGGTCAATGGCCAGCTGGGATTTAAATTCTAAAGTCTAATTACAAAGCTTATGCACAAAACATTCTAACTCCACTCAATTAATAGTGTGAAAATTAGATGAGATAGACTTCTGCTTCAGGCTATGAAAGAATATCTTGTATTAGGCCAATCCTTCTGCTAATAACAACTACAAAAATTGGAAAAAAATAACAACAACAAAAAGGCATGTGAGAGCAACAAGGGCAGACAGAACTTAGACAATATTTGGAGAGAAGAAAAGGCTTTGGTGGAGAGCCCCATATTTACTGCCATACTTTCCCTTTGGGGAATTTGTAGTTTTTCATACAAGCCAAATAAAGTAATGTTCTGGAGCTTAAAGTAGCCTCACTGAGTTGGGAGATACCTGAGTTGAGGCTACAAAAGCAACCAAAACTTGAGGGTCTGCAATCCTAGAAAACGGAATCAGAAAGAAATGAACTCAATAATCTGCACAGCCTCCTCTTGAGTTACATTATGCTTGAATTGGATACATAAATTCAGTGACATCTTTAAATGAAAGATGAAATGACATCTTTAAAATTCTGGAAAACTTTGAATTCTATACCCAGTGAAAGGATATTCATAGGGTAAAATAAAGATATATCTAGACAGACAAAAACTGAGACAATACATTGTCAGCAGATTAATACTAAGAGCAATACAGGGAAACACTCTGGACAAAAGGAAAGTGTTTCCAGATGAATGCATAGTTGTCCAAGAAGTAATAAAGAACAGAAAGAGTTAAAAAATGAACAAATCTAGTTCTGGCTGCTTAACACAACAACAATAATGCTCTCTAAGGCTCATTGAAAAAGCAAGACAGTTCCAGAAAAACATCTATTTCTGCTTTATTGACTATGCCAAAACCTTTGACTGTGTGGATCACAATAAACTGTGGAAAATTCTGAGAGAGATGGGAATACCAGACCACCTGACCTGCCTCTTGAGAAATCTACATGCAGGTCAGGAAGCAACAGTTAGAACTGGACATGGAACAACAGACTGGTTCCAAATAGGAAAAGGAGGACGTCAAGGCTGTATATTGTCACCCTGCTTATTTAACTTTTATGCAGAGTACATCATGAGAAACGCTGGGCTGGATGAAGCACAAGCTGGAATCAAGACTGCCGAGAGAAATATCAATAACCTCAGATATGCAGATGACACCACCCTTATGGCAGAAAGTGAAGAAGAACTAAAGAGCCTCTTGATGAAAGTGAAAGAGGAGAGTGAAAAAATTGGCTTACAGCTGAACATTCAGAGAACTAAGATCATGGCATCCAGTCCCATCACTTCATGGCAGATAGATGGGCAAGCAGTGGAAACAGTGTCAGACTTTATTTTTCTGGGCTCCAAAATCACTGCAGATGGTGATTGCAGCCATGAAATTAAAAGATGCTTACTCCTTGGAAGGAAAGTTATGACCAACCTAGACAGCATATTAAAAAGCAGAGACATTACTTTACCAACAAAGGTCCGTCTAGTCAAGGCTATGGTTTTTCCAGTGGTCATGTATGGATGGGACAGTTGGACTATAAAGAAAGCTGAGCACCAAAGAATTGATGCTTTTGAACTGTGGTGTTGGAGAAGACTCTTGAGAGTCCCTTGGACTGCAAGGAGATCCAACCAGTCCATCCTAAAGGAGATCAGTCCTGGGTGTTCATTGGAGGGACTGATGTTGAAGTTGAAACTCCAATACTTTGGCCTGATGTGAAGAGCTGACTCATTGGAAAAGACCCTGATGCTGGGAAGGATTGAGGGCAGGAGGAGAAGGGGAAGACAGAGGATGAAATGGCTGGATGGCATCATCGACTTGATGGACATGGGTTTGGGTGGACTCCAGGAGTTGGTGATGGACAGAGAAGCCTGGCATGCTGCAGTTCTTGGGGTCGCAAGGAGTCGGACATGACTGAGAAACTGAACTGAAGGTAGTATTATTTACAGGACTAAAATGCATGATGATACGATCACAAATTCAGGAGGTCAAATGGAATTTAAATATTACAATGCTATTAACATCTAAAAAATGGTAAAAGCAATGCTATAAGATCAAAGGCGTGGGATCACAAAAAACTAATTCCCTCAAAAAAAAAACAAGAGAAAAGGGGAAAAAGGAATAAAGAAGAGAGAGGAATACATTAGATTTATAATGATAAAAAAACAATTTAATAGGAATTAACAGCAATTCTAAACTTGTACACACCTAACTACATAATCTAGAGGGGTGGGATGTGGGGGAGGGGATGCGAGAGAGGTTCAAGGAGGGGATATATGCATGCTTACAGCTGGTTCACGTTGTACAGCAAAAACAACACTGTAAAGCGATTATACTCCAATGTGAAAAGTAAATTTTAAAAAAAGATGGTTTCTGGGGGTACTGGGAATGTTCTAAATTACAATCTTGGTGGTGGTCACTTGGGTGTGTTCACTTTGTAAAAATTAATGGAGTTCTACTCTACACTTAATATGTGCACACTTTCCAATATGTTTGATACGTGTCAATTGAAAAATTTAAAATATATTAGGACAAAGTACTCATAGTACACAGCAGAAATTTGTTGACGAAGGGGAATAAATCACATGCCCTAATTTACAGATGAGGGCAGTTCTACAGGAGGAAAGGCTACAGCTTGCTAAACTATCACAGGGTAGCAAGTGGCCAGGCCAAGGCTAGGTTGGAAATCCTACCATCATGCTCTGCTGTGGGTGCCAAGTCACTTCAGTCATGTCTGACTCTTTGCAGCCCCATGGACTGTAGCTCATCAGGCTCCTCTGTCCATGGGATTCTCCAGGCAAGAATACTGGAGGGGGTTGCCATGCCCTCCTCCAGGGGATCTTCCCAACCCAGGGATCTAATCCACAGCTCCTGCAGCTCCTGCCCTGGAAGTGAATTCTTTACCACTGAGCCACCTGGGGAGCCCACTGTGTTCTACCGCCTCAAAGTAAATACTCAGTGAATATTCTGGAAACAAGTGACAGGAACTAAAAGATGGAACTCTGAAGTCAGATGGGTCTGGGCTGGATCCTGGCTTATTCCTGATGGTCACGGCCCTGCCACCTTCGGTTAATTATCTCGCCTTGCTGAGCCTCAGTTTGTTCATCTGTGAAATAAGGCTCAGAATGGTACCTTCTTCATAGAGTTGTTGGGAGGATTAAGTGAAATATAAGCCTGTAGCACACTTAGTATGGTGGCTGGCATACAGTAGTCCTGAAACAGTGGCCATCACCATCTTAATTGTCATTAGTGAAGATAACAAAGGTGGAGAAATAGTAAGATCACTTGGGGAGGGAAATGAATTCAATGTCTCCATCAATTATTGTGGCTCTATCAGAATGTCTTCCCAGTATTCGAAAAAGTACTCCCCCAAAACCTGTAGCAGAACTGAACAGAATAGAATTTACTGACAGAAGTGACACCAAGACCCCGAATGCTTTGCTTAAGGAAGAAATTATCTGCTGCAGAAGCTTCAAACCAGATGGTTATAAATGAGAGTTAGCACATGGGCATTATTTAATGACTAAATTTCTTTAACTAAAAATCTAATTTTATTATGGTATAAATCACACTTTCTTGAAGTAGGGAATTAATTTTAGATTTTTCATTTACTGTTCATAACCTTTCCACGAATTTGACAGCCAAATCATTTAAAACGTCATTTAACCGATACAATACAACAGCTTTATTCCTCATTGTGCCCTTCCTGAATCCATTATCTTCCACTATAACGTACGAGAACTTAAGTAAAAAATTACCATCCCATAAAGCTGTATTTTATTGTGCAGTTGAACTGCATAATCTTTATTTTTGAATCAATATAATGTGAGTTCTGAGTAATATTTTTCATAATCCAAAAATCTATTACAGATTCTCAGCTACCAAAAACATAGTTTGCAAGCTGCTGAAAGAGGACAAATGAAGATCCTCAGATTCTGTGCCTGGATCCTTTTCATCCATCTTAGGCGGTGCTCAGGATCTTAGGCTGTATGTGAGGCTCAGGAAAAGAAGGGTGGACCTTGGCCCCAGATCAAATGCACCTCTCCTTGGTCATGAATCCAGTCATCCTTGGTTACAGAATAAGTCTCAATTTATCACTCAAAATGTTATGGGATTCAATGGCTTCTGGGAAAATGTTGGCTCTGTGAGTTAGCCAAGTGGGAATCAAAACACCCACTGCTCAGAAGAGGAAGCCATGGAATCATGAAGCTGAATGAAGTTTAATGTGGCCAGGGTTTTGCAGACGAAGCAGAGGTGAGTCTCACACAGATGGGGCTGAGGGCATCTGAGGGCTGGGCAGCTGCAGGCTCTCAGCCCTGCCAGTGTCCTGGTGGCGAGCCCATGACTGGCAGCACCTCAGTCCAGCATCAGGGGAGCTGAGGAAGCCCCCTGCTTCAGAGTTCCTCAGGCTCCTACTGCCTGGAGAAGCTCTGAGAGGAAGCCCATGTGCTCAATTTATAAATCACTCGGTACATTTGGGATGGAAGCTTTGCTAACAGCACTCATCACTACTGAAATTCTGACATCTAAATTCTAAGGTTTTCATGTCTGAGATGCTCTTAACACTAACGCTTCTTTAACAATCTTTCTTAAAATCTTTCATTTATTCATTGGAATTTTAAAAACTTGACTCCTAACGACTTTGATTTTTGCTAGCAGGACACCACTCTGCAATTAAAGCCTTCACATGGACAGGTAGAAGACAGTGAAATAAAGGGATGCCTTATGTAGCATGTATTCAATCACTGCCTCCTGCTTATTGAGCATATAACAAGCATCTGGTATGCTTTATCTCACTTCTATGGTTCAGGTAAAGGCAGAAGGAAAACCACTGTGTTGTTAGATTTGCCAGAGCATCACGTCAGGGCCTTCAAAACTGGATGAAGAGAGAATTAGGGGATTAGCCCTAAACTAAAGAGCCAGCTTGAGAGCCAAGGTGAATAATCCCGCTAACAATAGGATTTCCTGGAGGGTGTAGGGGAGATGTCTGAACATCAGCTTTCTCCTCCAGTATGTGGAGCCCACGGCAAGAGCTTGAGGCAACTATCAACCAGGAGGTGCCTGCTCCTGAGGAATGCCACCTCATCGAGGGGTCAGAGTCCATCTCCTACCTCCCTGAGAACAGCGCCATGTGCTAGGAGCCCTCTGGGTAGAGCGGTGTGTCCTCTCAGGTAGACTGCCTTACAGGCGGGAAAGGCACAGCTGATGACCCTACAGCTCAGGATGCTGGGAGAGCAGAGGGAGCTGGGCACAGGCACGGCTGTTCCCCCTCTCAGCCCACAGGCTTCCCAATCCAGTGAAGCCTCCCCGGCCTCTATCAGGAAACCAGACATGGAATGGGTGGGGAGTATGACCACACAGGCAGTGAAAAGACCTTCTCCATACTTCAGGGCTGACACATGGACCCCATACAGTGAGCAAGTTCTGTGTCCCTTCTACTGTCCGTCCAACAATAAATGGATCAGTGTAAGCAAACTGGTGTTTACACAGGACCCAAGTGTTTAATGGAGGTTTATTGAAACAAATGGAAGAGACCATGTGTGGATAATTTTGAAAAAATATCACAGAAATCTCTTTATGATTAAGCTATAGGCATCTTTTTAAGTCATCGATATGAACCCTCCAATAGCCTCCCTGTGGGGAACACTTGTGAGGAACATCAATTTCCTTATGTCCACGGAGGAGATGGAAACAAGACCCTCATAGCCTCCAGGGGGTCTGAGTAGCCTGTTCTTAGTAAGTGCGCCAGCAGCCGCAGCGCTGAGGGAGCTGCCCAGACACCTGCCACTCCAGGTTCCCCGCGTGTGAGTGGGCAGATCAGACTGCCCAGACAGGAGGAATTCAGGTGACAATTCAGAAACACAGGCAGAATCCCTCAGGCAGTTCTGCTCAGTGCTTTCTGATGGGGAACATACAGGGGCTGCATTGGAGGAAAGTTGTGATGCTCTAAAGGGAAAAGTATCACCGGAGAGAAAAGAAAGAATGAGAGTATTTGCCAGGCCTTCAGAAATTCAGGTGACTTGGATGTTAAATTTCTTGTTTTTAGAAGCAAAGAAGGAATAGATTTATCATCTGAGGATTTAGGGATTTTAAATTCTCAGTACTACTTAAAGCTATATATTAAAGGTTATTCATTTACAATAAAAAAAAACACGGGCTCTGGATTTAAAATTGTCTTCTGTGGTGCATCTACCAAAGTGACAGTGCAAGTAAACATTAAATGACATTTGATGGACTAAATGTCAATGACAAACGGGTCAGTCCCGCTTGTTAAACAGCGTCATCTGCACACGGCCAGATGAAAAGACTGAGGAGCAAAGAGGGGCACTTTCCAGCTTCATCTCTCTGACAACCCAACAAATTAAAAACTGATTACATATTTTATTTAGAAAAGTATAGCACAGTATCGTTTCTGCTTGAGGACAAGCAATCACCCCACGCAGGTCTCTTCTAAGAGTTAGCAGCACGCGGCTCTAACTCAGCACCCCAGGGGCCACCCCATTAACTAACAGTCGTCCTCTCCAGGGACACCAGACAGGCTCGACAAAGCCCAGCCCACCACGCAGAGCTGACTGACTACAACGTGCCACAGTCACACAGGAGCCATTAACTGGGACAGCATCTATCTCCCCCACAGCCTGCATCTCATTCCTCTTTCATCCCACCACAGGGTCTGGCCTGTCACAGACCCTCAACAGATGAAATGCAAGGAAGAAGTCAGTTTCATGGTCTCCTGAGGAGAGTATGGGGTTAGTGAGGGTCTCCTCTGGGATCGTGGAACACGCTGACTGCCTTTGAAGTCTGACTTTCCACATTTTCCATTTTTAGCCAAGTTTCCACAGGATCAGGGACAGCCAAGGATGCCTTCCTTACTCTGGGAGGTTTCCTGCCCACCATCTGTCCTATCCTGTGTTCTAGTCGTCCGTGAGCCACAAGACAATCAAGACCATGTTACAGGTGTTCGGGGAGGACAGGTGGCCTCTGGGAAAGGGACAGTAGTTTATGTTTTAATTACTCATTATCCCCTCCAGGTACCACCCAATAGATAATGCAATTTAACATCAACCTGTTTCATATGATATTCAAACCTGCTACTTTTATTCTTCTGCCAGCTATAAGCCCACAATGAGGTTTAGAATAACCTGTGCCTGAAAAATTAAGAGACAAAAGAGGGAAAAGGGCTGCCCTCTGGCAGAGTTCTCATGTCTAATTTTCATTCTTGCTTTTACACATGGAGTGGGCGTGGGTCACAGATAGAGATCATCTGACTTAAAGATGCAGAAAGTTACAGAGCCATGGTGGGGCTCTTTTTTCCACCCACAAACCACACAATATTTATTGAATAATAAATATGCAGCACACAATCCAGCTGTATTTTTTTTTTACATTCGTTCATTTTTCCATTTGGCAACTTCTGTCACGTTAGCTGAGTAACCTGTAAGCAGTCTCTCGCCTATTTTCTAAAGGGCTCTTCCATCACTACCTGCATCACTCACAGTCTTAGAGTTTCAGAGTTGACTTTAGAGAGCAGCTACAATTTGCCTGGCAGACCACACTGAGATGGGTAATTGGCTGCTTGTCCCTCCCATTTGAGCCTAAGTCTGCAGCCCAGACATACTGCTTTACGGGCACAAGTAGGAAAGAGAAAAAGGCAGGTAATGGGTGAGAAGGTGAGCACACCAATGACAGGCACACTCACTTTCTCCTAAAGAAATAGTGAAAACCCCTTAGTCCAAGTGTCACAACCGGAGTCTCTCATCTTGCCCAGAAACAATCCCCTCCTCCCTGGTCCTCCTGCTTGGCCAGTGGCCCTTCTGCCCCCTGGGGCATAAACTCTACTTCCTCATTTATCACTTGCTGCTTCTGCAGGCTCATCTTTGCAGAGCATTTTTGTCAGGCCTTATCTTGCCATTCTCACTACCTTGACTCTCCCTGAGACACACAGGCCTTCACCCAGCACTCCCAGCAGAGCTCCTGGCAATTCTCCTGCCCAGTTCATTTATTCTTACCTTCATCTGTCCATGTATTTGTTCATTCAGTAAATACTGACTGACCTGGGAACACAGCAAGGCCAAGACAGTCACAACCCTTGTCCCCATGAGGCTTATGATCTCACGCAGAGAGACAGACAACAAGCAAGCAAACAAAATGTACAGAACATGTCGTAGTAAGAAGTGCCACGGTCATAGACAAAGCAGGGAAGGGAAACAGAATGACAGAGGGTTTCTACTTGTGACAAGGAGAACAACCCCCCTCCTGCAGGGGCTGTTATTGATTACAGACCTGTCTCCTGCTCCCTGCTGTGCACAACATGACCTTCCCCTGCTCAAGACCATTTAGTCATCCCTTCAAGCCACCACAGGAAGTAAAGAAGAACTAAAGAGCCTCTTGATGAAAGTGAAAGAGGAGAGTGAGAAAGTTGGCTTAAAGCTCAACATTCAGAAGACTAAGATCATGGCATCCGGTCCCATCACTTCACGGCAAATAGATGGGGAAACAGTGACAGACTTTATTTTTGGGGGGCTCCAAAATCACTGCAGATGATGACTGCAGCCATGAAATAAAAAGACGCTTACTCCTTGGAAGAAAACTTATGACCAACCTAGACAGCATATTAAAAAGCAGACATTACTTTGCCAACGAAGGTTCATCTAGTCAAGGATATGGCTTTTCCAGTAGTCATGAATGGATGTGAGAGTTGGACTATAAAGAAAGCTGAGCACCAAAGAATTGATGCTTTTGAACTGTGGTGTTGGAGAAGACTTTTGAGAGTCCCCTGGACTGCAGATCCAACGAGTCCATCCTAAAGGAGATCAGTCCTGAATATTCATTGGAAGGACTGATGTTGAAGCTGAAACTCCAATACTTTGGCCACCTGATGCGAAAAACTGATTCATTTGAAAAGACCTTGATGCTAGGAAAAATTAAAGACTGGAGGAGGAGGGGATGACAGAGGATGAGATGGTTGGATGGCATCACCGACTCAATGGACATGAGTTTGAGTCAACTCCAGGAGTTGGTGATGGACAGGGAGGCCTGGCGTACTGCATTCCATGGGGTTGCAAAGAGTCAGACAGGACTGAGCGACTAAACTGAAGTGAACTCAAGCCACCATGCAAGCCCCCATCTCCATTCTCATCTCCCTGTCCACAGCTGTGGCACCAGCAGTAAGAAGTAGCAATGGAAGCAGCCGTGGCCCCAGAAATATCAGCGAGTATGACAAGGGCCACTTCTGTTTGCTGAGCCCTCTCCACACCCACCTTCCTCAATTTTCACAGCCCCCCACCCCAATCGCAGATGAATCCCCAGTGCCACCCATGAGCCTCTACCACCATGCCTCCCACTCAACTCTTAGCAATTTTTGATTGTTGTCTGGATAAATAATAGCCTGGGCTCCTATGGGTATCCGCTTCTATACAGGGAGATAAATCTGCTAACGCCCTTTGATTAGAAAGCACTTTCATTGTACCACTATAAACTTGTATTAAAAATGGAACCTAAAGTAGTTTAAATTAAATGAGTTATATATAATTAAAAAGCCTTTAAGGCACAATAAGGCTCTTTTTCAATTTTCTTTTATAACAGAGTCAGAAAGAAAGGCACCCAATGGTCAGCATAGCTGGACTGCTATTCACTTAGTAGCTGGCCCTTCCGAAAGTGCTAGATAAAAGCGATAGTTTTCTCCTGTCCTTCCCCAGCTGCCCTTAAGTAGGACACTCCAGAAACTTGAGTCTGCTCACCCACGAGATGACATTCAGAGCAGTGCCTAGAAGGTGATCATGAGAATAGAACAAGGTGTGTGCGAAGAACTCTGAGTATCACTGCTCAGCTGGAGAGATGTCTGTCCTCCACCTACTGGTCAGGAGCCAGGCCAGCCTTAGGCACCCACACCTCCCAGAGGGCCTTGCACTTGGGGCAGAGGCACATGGAACTTTGTCTCCAACAGCTGGAACCATCTCTCTCCCTGAAGAACATTTGCTGAGGAGGACAACTCTGAGGGCATTCAATCTGCACTTCCTCCGTAAGCTAACCCAGTGGTTCTCGAACAGGGATGTTTTAGGCAATCCAGAGTTCAGACCATACCCCAGACCAATTAAATCACAACCTCTAGGGCAGGGACACATGCATCAGTGTTTTTTATAAAGCTGGTTCCAATGTATGGATACGATCTCCCCCAGCACAGGCTCTCCTTCTGCTCATCAGTGCTGCTCATCGCAGAGCCAGGCAGCATCTGATGGACCGCCACGGCTTTGGCAGGTACCAGGAAGGCTTTCCCAGGCACAGACACTGTACACAGAAGCACTGATTTCTCTATCCCAGCAAGATTTAGTAAAGCAGGTGGATGGTGGGGCAGGCCTGGGCTCTCTTTCCCTGGGAAGCCATGCGACCCCAGTATCCAGATCTCAGCAGCCATTGGGTGCAGGTGGGAAGGGCAGGGCCAGCACCAGAGCTAGAAGCCTCCCCAGGGATGGAGAGAACAGGAGACTGGCCTGAAGGATGTGAGTTGGCTTTACATGGTTGTGAAGGTGCTCATCTGGGCCCCAGCACCTTGGGTCTCCAGCTCCAAGGTGCTAACGTCCACCTTAGTGACCACAGCTGGAAGCTGGGATTCAAGGTAGTGCCTGTGAGACTGCTAGGAGACCTTACAGAGGAAGGGTGCTTGGTGGTTGCTGTAACTTACCAGTTCCCAGCTATGGACACCATCTGGGAGACTGTCCAGCATCGCCCTGTCCCCAACCCCGAGCACAGTGCCCAGAACCAAACAGGTACTCATCAGTGTTTTGGGGCCCCTGGAGCGGGGAGGGGCCAGCAGTTTTGCTGCCCCAGTGGGCAATGACAGGCAGAGACAGGTGCAGAATGGCTCCATCAGTTGATACAGTGTTAATCATGAACCATCAACACCCAGCCAGAGCTGTTCCTTCACTCCTCTTCTTACACCCACCCAGGCTATCTTCCCTGACCTTCTCTGACCCTCTGGTGCTGCCCATGAGCTGACTGGCTCCAGCACACTCAAATGCCAGAATTCCTTTCCCTCGGGGCTCTACAGTGGGCACTCTGTATACTGTATAGTGGGGGCCTGCCACACCCCCAGAGCTGCCCTTACCTCCTCATCCATGCGGCAGGAGCCAAGACTTCCTGGTGTGCTCACCCACCTGGAGGAGGCAGGCATACTTCCACAGGAGCCAGCACCAGCTCGCACAGCGGAGCCAACCTCAGTGCCCTGTGTACCTGGGGCTGCCCTACCACTCCCACCTCTGGGGAAGAGAGGACCACCCTCCATGACAGCTTCCCTCCAAAAGCAGGAACATAAGGAACTCTGGCTGTAACCCAGCACTGACCCCCTTGCTCTCTTCCAGGGGCTGGTAGAAGAGTCAGCAAACACCAACATTTTCCCACTGGGATTACTGACCCTCCAGAAACCTGTATCTGACAGTAACTGCCTCAGTCACTGATGCTGGGACTCTTGCCTCTTCCCTAAAGTCAAGGTCCCAAAGTCCAGCTTCCGAACTCTCAACCCTTGACAGTTCTCAACCCTTAGGCACTTTCCAAGGCCAATTCTTAGAAGCAGAAACAGGGGAAACCACTCACCACTATCATGCTTAGGCCTCCAGAGCCCAGACACCCAGCTTTCTATGTACACAGGCACAGCAGTGGGCCTGGCCAGGTTCTGCCCTACACAAGGGCAGATGCTCAGGGATCCACAAGGCAGTGGCTACAAAGTTCTTGTTAGACCCCTCTTAAAGAAGGGAAGAAAATAGCCTAAGAGATGCTAATTCTTGTGGGTTCCATGGCTGTTCCATAGGCCCTTTCCCACAGTGGGAGAAGACAAGAGAAAGAGGTGTGTGTTGGGGAGCGAGGGTGAAGAGGGATGGGAGGGCACGCTCTGCCACTGCCCCCAGGGTAGGGCAGGAGGCTCCTTCAAGCTGTGCTGCCCACTAGGAGGTGATAGGGTCTTATCTGAAGTGATAAGAGTCTGCTCTGGCCTCCAAAGTTCAACATCATCAAATGTTCTTTTAAATTTTGGCTGCTCCACGAGACAAGTGGGATCTTAGTTCCCCAATGAGGGATGGAGCCCATGCCCCTTGCTTTAGAAGTGTGGAGTCTTAACCACCAGACTGCCAAGGAATTTCCCAAACATCCTTTCCTTAGACTCAAAAATATGTAAGGCGGGGGTGGGGGTGGGGAAAGCACTTGGAGCTTGTGAGGAGCATGCGAGATGGTCAGAAGGCCAGTGCAGAGCCCAGCTCCACCACTTCCCACATGGGAGACCTCGGACAACTCACCCATCATCTTGAAGCTTCCGCCTCCACATGAATAAAATAAGAAATTTAATGGTACCTCATAGAACCTTTTTGAGAGGTCAACGAAGTGATGTACTTAAAGCTTTGACAAAATGAGAGCTGTTTATTAATGTTATCAACATTCATAGCTATGGAATTCAAAGGAGTCTGTATCAGGAATCTACTTATTCCTTATGAGGAGTGTCTTCAGATGCCCAGCTCTGAGCTCTGGAGGCCCCCTGGCCTGACATCTCCCACCCTGGTGGTGTCCCTGGTTCCCTAACACTCCATACTCTTAGTTACCCAGAAATAGACATGACAGCAAAACCCAAGTTGCGAATGCAACAAGATTCTGCACCTGGCTGGGAGCAAAGCTCAGCCCCAGAACTGAGAGAGCATCCATTGTTTCTAGATTCCATGGCTGAATTATCTCACAGCAGCTCAGGTGTGTTACTCACTGGATTCCACAGAGTGACGGCTCCTCTAAGAACAGACACCTGGTAAAGTCATAACTCCCCTCCCACGAAGCCCCTTCTTTCTTCCCAAGAACAAGTCCAGCTAAACCTCAAAGCAGCTGTTCTAAAGAGCTCCCTGCCCTATAAGATGCACGAGTGCTAGAGTCACAGGGCCACCTCCAAGCCCCAAAGCCTGCTGCCCTTTAGTCAATTTGCTGAGGGGGCATGAACACAGTCACAGGGGGGCCAGGAGGGTCAGGGTGACAACTGGCGAAATGCTGAGCCAACTTCAAGTGGCCTTTACAGCCTGTCAGCTGGGATGAGCCAGGGAGGGTAAACTGGGCTTCCGAGCTGCCTAGCTGCGGACAGTCCAGGTTGATGTGGTGAGGGTACCACAGAGATAGGTAGAGGAAGCTGGGTATACAAAGCAGAAGAGCAAATATTTAAGATCATGTAGGCAGGAGTCCTAACCCAGTTCCAGCTCTGAAGATGGGAAAAAGCACAACTTAATAAACTGCCGGCACTTCTGAAAATTCAGCACACATTGCTCCAAGTGCTGAAAGGTTGGATATTGGCTCCTCAGCCTTAGCAACCCCGTCCACCCACGGTGACCTGTTCTCTCGCTCCTTCACTGTAGCCACCCAGGCCTATACCCCAGCCTCCGTTCAGAGCCCCTGAATGGCACTTCTTCTCTGGGGACCTAACCCCTGGTCACACGTGATGGGACCAATGCAAACGCCTGGCCAAGCTGAGCCAACCAGGTTCTGAGACTAGACCTAGACTGAGTAGCCCAGGGCCCTGAGGCTGGAGCTTGGTGTACTGGCAGGGCAAAGCTATAAGATAAAGGCTATGAGACAGGATCTGCAGGTTTGCAGAAAAGTGGGTCTCCAGAGAGAATAGGGAGAGAACAGAGAGGTGGGTGTTGGAGACGGTGAGCTGGGGAGAGGTGGGGAGGGGGACAGGCTGCCTGAAGACTCTAGCCCTGTACCTCCGAGGCAGCCTGCAGGGATCCAAGAGGTCTCTGGGGCCTCAAGATGACACATCTGTGTACACAAATACATTGGAAGGTGATTCTGCTCATAGCCACCAAGGGTCCCTTATGAGTCACTTGGCCAGCAGGCCTGGGTAACCACACCGAGTCCCTCTTCTTCTCCTTTCCCAACAGACCTGGTTCTGCTCCAGCCCACATCTACACGTGAAGAGTCCCTCCTCCTCAAACACTTAAGTGTTCTCCCCACCCACATCTCTGCCAGCCTCTCCAAGTCCCTCCATCTCCAAGAGGTCCTTCCCAGCCTGCCTCCCACCCAGTGCCTCTCTGCTCTTAACTCTCCCGTCACCCACAGTCAGGCCCACACTGCATTAACTGCTCACCATGTGTGTGTTATAGGTGATTTCTTAGAGCCATTTGTGATGATTCCCTTTCCCTTCTGATAATCCCAAGGTGAGACATCAGCCTACCACCTACAGGGCTTTCCTATAGAATGCAGCTCAGGACCCTCTTCTTGTAGCGCAAGAACAGTCGTATTCAATGAGGTAAGGCTTCAAGTCTATTTTACATTTTCATCTAGAATGTATAATGAATCACAGATAATTTTGTCCTAGTCAGCATGGTCACAGAAGTGTTTTCTTCCTGTGAATTACCGAACCAACTGGTACAACCCGTTGGACATGGATGGAAACCTAGCTCAAGACGGGACTGCAAAGGAAGAGCTAAGACTCCCAGGTATGACAGTCTGGGCAATGGGGTGGTACTGTCACACATGACAGCATCCTCAGTGAGATGAGACAGAGCAGCAATGGGCAGCCATTCCCTCCTTGTTGCCAGATAAAGTCCTCTAGGCCAACAAGAAGGCCAGGGCCATACTGGACAGAACCACCTTAGCAGAGGGCCCAGAGGGATGCACGCTTGCCCTGGTGGACAAGTTCTGGTGGACACCACTAGCTGCTGCAGTAACCACAGTGTCCAGCTTGTGGGGGTGACACCCTGAGATGCCAGCTCCTTCCAGCCCCCAACCAACCCTCTTGAGGGTTCCAGAGCAGCTGAATCATGGGCCTTGGATGAACCTATGACACTAGATTTGCTGTTAGCCACAGCCCTTCTGCAGAGGAGAAAGTCTGGACCATGAGAACAAGCATCCTGCTATGGGACCAGGACTGGTCCCAACGAAACCAGGGAAGGGGTTGGTGGGGGGGTGTGTGCTGCTTCCTGCTTTGTTATTTGAGAAAGAGACCTAATTTCCTCTAGGCTAAAGTCAACATAGGGTTAAATTCCTCTACTAACACAGATTCTAATAGTCAAGTGCTCCATCACCTTCCCAATTCTCCACCCCACTGGTCCTCAAGCCCCAAGAATAGAATCAGAAGTCCCATTTCTCTTCATCCAGTTGGCCCTAGAACATGGCCAAGCACACAGTGGAGTGCTCAGTGGATACCTACTGATGACTAGGATTTAAGACCACTTGATGTCCCCGTTGGCCCAAATATCCCAGGGTCCAGAGACCCATACCAGGTAGGTATATTGCATCCCGAGAAGGTCAAGTGGGAAGTTCTGCTTTTAGACATACTCCTAAACTACACTGCCAAGGGAGGAACACCCAAGCACAAGGCAGAGAATCCCTTTCTTCACAGCCAAATGCTAAAGTGAAAATAACAGCATATGTAACAACCAAAGAGAAGGGAGTGGAGGAGGAAGAGGAGGCACAGTAGGGCACATTTTAGAAGCACTCCAATTAGAGCATCGCCTGGCAGGCCTCCCCCATTTCAAACCTCCTGGTGTCCCCAAGTCTACTTCCCTGGAATGAATGCACAAAATGTGGCATCAGCAGAACCACAGAAACCTGAGGTCTTCACTAGAGAGGAAGTTTTCCAGCACGTTTTAAACGCAAGGCTAGAAAAGCAAATAAATGGGAAGAGTTCTGTGTTCTTTACTTAGACAGCAAGCTTTAAATGATAGAACGGCTTAAGCAAGCTTTCACTCCAGTTGATCTAAGACGTAGCATCAAGAAAAGCCATCAGGAGTCTTACACCTATTTAACAACATCCCCAGAGACAACTTCTGTTCTCACTGCCCTCAATCTCTTCCTCCCTTTGTAGGGATAGTTGGCAACCACCCTCCCTGGAGCCACAGGCTATTTCTGCTGACCCTGAAAATGTGAAACAAACAGAACATCCTGCATTTGAGTTTACATTGCATTCTCGGGTTCCCATTTCAGGTCCAGTGTGCCTGCCTCGTGTTCCAGCCTCTTCGCAGAAGGGACCATCCGGGTCAGGCAGGCCCAAAGCCCACTCTGTGAGGAAGACAGCAAATGAATCAGGGATTAAACCCCCCTCCCTTATACACAACCCATAGGGCTCTATTACGCTTCTACTGGTTCAGTAAGGATGCTTGAAAGATTTGAAACTGTGACGAGATTCTACTATAAATGGAAAACAAAGAACCGTCTGGTCTCTCCAGGGATTTTTTTTGTAAGGAGTCCTAGAAACTCAAGTCTCCTTGTCTAAATTCCTATGTGATGCCAAAACAATAATAGAAGGTCTCTGACTCATTCACTTACTTGACAAGTATCTGAATACCCTACTGTGTACCAAGCCCTCTGGACACTGAAGATCCAGGGGGTCCAGACTCCAGGACACTGACCATTCCACCAGAAAGAGGACCCTCCCACCACAAGAGCCGCCCTGCTAAACACTGAGTGACAAATACTGCAGCTGGTGGTAACATGCCAGCTCTTGGTATGAGAGAAGTGCACAGTTTTCTTGATGGGTGCTTAGTAGGGTTCTGAGATCAAGGGCACAAACCACAGCTCTAATAGCTGTGTTCTGAGAAGCTGTCCATGCCGGATATACATGTACCATCTTAGTCCTCATGACAACTCTGAAATCAGGACTTTTATTGCTTGCATTCTACTCAATGCTAAGTTGAAGGTCAGAGAATAAGGAACTTCCCTCAGCCACACAGCTGGAAGGGAAGAAGCAGATCTGAGCTCCTGGGCCCTTTGATGAAGGGCCCCTGCGTCAGAAGCAGAATAGGAGATTCCTTTGGCAGCAGCGCAGACAGGCAGTGCGGCAAGTGAATAGTTTGGTCCCAGCTGGAAAAAAGCAACTATGGGATTTTAAAGCAACAATAAACATCGTGGAGGATGAAGAGGAAATGTAGAACCTCCAGGGTCCAGTTAGGTCATGGCGGGGAAGGCTGCCTACAACCTGTCTATGCTAGGAGCTTGCCCACCACCAGCCAACAAGCCACTAAGAGCACACATAACTCTCAGCCTCAGTACGGAGAAATGTGTGGTCAGAAAAACAGGCCATGCTCCAGAGGCAGGGGCCGAAACCCAGGTGGTCATGTTGGCCACCTCTGTGGTGGGGCCAATCTGCCGATTCCCTCAGAGCTGGTTAGGTGACCAGCCAACATGGTTCTTTAAGCCACTTCCTATTCCATTAAGGGCTCACTGGTCACCAGTGGTATTCCCTGGAAAGAACTTTCCCGAGAAATATGGGGATGACTTCCCTACTCTTAAAAAAAAATACACACATACACTTTCTATCCCAATCCAGGCCCTCAACGGTTAAAGTATTTTAACAAAATTAACAGTGGTAGCTTTCCTTTCCAACTAAAACTTCAGAAGCGTTTTAGTTTGAACTCAAGACCCTCTTGGAACACTGGGAAGCGAGGAAAGCAGGGCTCAGTCTCTAAGTGAAGCATCAAGCAATCACTCAGGTACTTTTCTAAAACCGCCTACAGCTGAAGGGAAAACAATGGTGGT
The DNA here is from genome assembly GCA_024291935.2 of Okapia johnstoni. Lineage (NCBI taxonomy): Eukaryota > Metazoa > Chordata > Mammalia > Artiodactyla > Giraffidae > Okapia > Okapia johnstoni. The sequence goes on from CM044316.1 coordinate 37,955,626, forward strand.
TCCCTACAGGCCAACCCAGCATCTCGTCAGCACCAGCTTCTCCATTCCTACCTGGCACTGAGTCAGGCTGAAATGCACCCTTTGGCCAGGGGAAGACTTGAGTCCCACAGGTCACTCACCCTCCATTCTTTACTCTGGCCAAGAGCAAACTCTCTTGAGTTTTCTTCTTTCCAACTAGAAGTGAAACAAGACTGCCTTTTATTAGGATGAAGAAGTTGTCCACCAAATAGCAGTGGTGTGTCAGGTTTCATGAGCAGAGTAAAGAAATGGCAAGAAATTTTCGAGATCATGAATAAGAAATCCTCACCCTAGTTTCCCTTTAAGCTCTTCTGTCACCTCCACACAGAGGATCGCTGGATGTGACCATGGAAACCTATCTGTAGGGGGGCTCGCCACCACTTCCACGGAGGGCCCAGGGGCCCCCTTCTGAGACGAGCATCAGTGCTATCCATTTTGGAGCTAATAGAGTTTTCCAGCCATGAAATTAGTACAGACACTACAGAATACAACTCTGAAACTAGGTCTGGGACCTAATGTCTTGACAGGGCTCAGACTCCAGCTCGGCAGGAAATTCAAGGCCATGCTACCACACGTTTCTATGGGTCTCAGTTCCCTGTGAACTACCACGTTGGCCAAAGGCTTGTTTGGGTTTTTTTCATAAGATGTTATGGAAAAACCCAAATGAGCCTTTTGGCCAACCCAATAGATGGGTGTTCCAGTGATTAACAGTTGTGTCTGACTGGTGCTTAGAAACATCCCACCTGCGTGGGCAATCTAGAACATGCCAGTGGCAGGCTTCCATGGGATGGACTGCCCTTTTTTCTCCAACTCTGGCTTTTATTCTTCTTTATAAATAAGAAGGTATAAAGGTATAAAGAAGTGATAGGGATAGTTGAGTTTATTCGTGAAAAAGTTTTCATGTTTCTGCTTTGTGAAGTCAAAAGGTCTAGGAAGCCCTTATCTGAGCATCGTTCCCAGCACATGGCAGATACGTAGCCCTTGTTAGACACTGAGTAATAAGACAGTTCTAATTCCTTTCTTCTTAGCACACTGAGGACTTCTCTCCCTGACATCAGCAGCAGTTACCCCAGGGGAGCCTTCTTTGAACCCAGGTTTGTATGTGGGATGTGGCAGTGTTTCTGGTCAAACAGACTCCACATGGTCTCCAGGCAGAGCTCCTCACAAGCTATCCCTCCCCAGAGGCGTGCACCCAGGAGATTTCGGACAAAGCAAGACGGGCCACGCCTTCAGACCTCACACCTGCTACTTGGCCAAACAGGATTAAGAAAGAGAAGTAAGACTACATCTGAAAGCACACTTTGAGCGTTCGGCTCATGTTTTAAAGGGGCCCAGTCTGCAGCGATAGAATTCAGATGTGAAGTAAGCCTGAAAGGGAGCTCCCTTGACATCTTGATCACCCCTCACTCTCCACACGAGGAAGCTGAAGCCCAGAGAAGAGAAACAAGTGGCTCAAGTCCACAGAACTAGTTGTGCCAGGCTAGACCTGAGACACAGAGCCCAATCGGAAGGCCTGTGCTCTCACCCCGAGACTCGCAGGCTTGGGGTGGACTGAACTTCTGAGCTACAAGCCTGCAGCAGTGTTGAAGGGGCTCTGCTTGTTCCTGTTCTCTTCTCTCCCAGTGGGTCATTTCTCAAGCTTTGGGAGTGGGTCAAACGGCTGACAGGCTTTACTGGGACCACAGAGAGAAGGCCAAGCCCTGAAACACAGGTGGATCACCAGCCTACGGCCACATCCTATGTCATCCCAGCTCAGCCACCAGAGCTGGGCACTTCCCCACCAATCCAACAGTAACATTTCACAGCTCTCTCCCTCCACGCTCCCACTTTCATCCCGTCCCTGCACTTCTGTCTGCCCTCAACACACCCAGATTCTTCCCTCAGGGACTATTTTCTCCATAACCTGATTGTAGGACACCGGCCCTTGGAGGAGGGAAGAAGCACTAGGTAAACCACTGCCCTGTCCCTCCCCTGCCAACCCCCTTCCGGGAGAATTCTGTTTCCTTTCTACCTTCAGTTCAGTTCAGTCGCTCAGTCGTGTCCGACTCTTTGTGACCACATGGACTGCAGCACGCCAGGCTTCCCTGTCCTTCACCATCTCCTGGAGCTTGCTCAAATTCATGTCCATTGAGGCTGTGACACCATCCAACCCTCTCATCCTCTGTCGTCCCCTTCTCGTCCTGCCTTCATTCTTTTCCAGCGTCAGGGTCTTTTCCAAGCTTCTCTACCCTGCAGGGGTCCATTCAGGGCTGGATTCTGTGTCACCACTCCCTACTAAGTCCAGCAGTGCTATCAGGGAGACATTTCAAAATTAAACTGAAGCAAAATTAATTTTATTTTCTGAATTTCACTACAGTTCCTGAAATACCTGAGCAAAGCATAAGGCTTGGTCCCCAGGGCAAGCTGGAGGCCCCAATCACCCGAAGGAGTAAGTGAGGATAGCTAGGTTTCACTTTTTGAAAGAAAGAACCCTCAAGATACTAGAACCATGATCCCATGAGGGAAAAGACTGGGTTTCTCTGTATCTAGGACTTCCTGACTCAGAGAATGTCTAAGGCCAAGATGCAAGTGTGTGTGGTCACTGACAAGAGACCAGACTCTGTGGACAGATGGCTTCTCCAAGCCGTGGGGGGCTCAGGTGGGCTGCTTCCTTCACCCAACAGCATCCGCCTGGCCCTGCTGCAGTTTTCTAAGGTCCTGGACCCCTCTCATCCTAAGCCCTCCCTCCCTGGAGCCAGTGCCCCTCTCCCTCCCCAGGGGGCTGGCAACAAGATGAGACCCAGGAGCCTCATAGCAGAAGCCACAGCAGTGGAGGCAGAAGGACAATGACCCTGGCTTGCAGGACAGAGAAGTGAAGCTCCCACACAGGGGGCCTGTTAGAGTCTGACACCAACACAGTCTTTTCTTGTCTCTGAATGGGAAACGAGAGCAAGAACCCACAATCACAGAGAACTAATCGAGCAGATGATTGGGGCCTGGTAGAGCTGATGCTGCCAAGTTCCCCCAAAATGGAAATCAGAGCCCCATTTACAACGCCTGGCCTAATGTCCTGATTACAAGGATGGGAAGTTTCCTAAAGAAGCATAGATTATTTAGCAGCAGAGACATAAATAAAATAAGATATGTAAATGCTAAATTAAGAGGAAGAAGAATAATGGTTTTCTGTGAACCCATAAACATTTATTTTCCTGGGTCGCAAAACGTTTCAGAACCAATTAAAACTCTGTCAACTATGATCTGAAAATACCAAAGAGGTGCACAGTACACTAACTGATACAGAGTAGGTTTGCCAAAACCGGCAAGAGAGGCGGAACATCCAAAGATGGTGGCTTCCCCTGTCCATGGATTATAAATGAAATCAAGACCCCCAAACACAGCACCAGTCCAGCAGTTGTGGTCCCCAAAGCAGCCTGGCTGGGTGCTGGGGCCAGAAGCTGGGTGGGACACCAGGGTGGGAGGCACAGGTGATGGGAGGGCATGGGAGTGCAGGCCAATCTCTTAATGTAAATCACCTACAGACAAGCCAGGGTGCAACCCAGGATTCAGAGATCTAAGTTTACCTGCCTGCCTGCTTGCTTGAAAATAGATGAAAATGACTCAGACCCAGGCTGTATCAATTCACCGACCCCCTCACCTACCTGCCCTTAAGGCCTCCTCTCCCCCAAGCCAATTTCATGGCAAGCTCTTTCCCAGCATGACTGCAGCCTGTGTGTTTCTCTCCTTTTCCTGACTGCAGTCAACATCACCCTGTTAGCAGGAAGCTCAAAAAAAAAAAAAAAAAAAAGGCCAGGGTTCATCACCCACTGGATTCTCCTTCTTGAATGTGTGCATGGGAGAGGGAGGGTGTGGGATACCTCGAAGGCTTTTCTGCCCACTGTCCTCTGGGACTGGAAGTATTAGGGCCTGTTCACAAGCACAATGAAGCTCAAGAGACCCTGGACTGGAGTAGGTACAGCCCACACAGTCTCTAAAGGTAGAAGCCGGCTCATCCAGTGTCCCTGGGACTTGGAGTACTGTCACCACCCTTCACCCTGGAAACTACGAATTTACTCACATCTGTAGATGGGAGATTTCAATCCCCCAATTTTCCTGAAGAAGCTAACATCCATACCCTCTGACACAGAGTAATCAGCAGACAGCCAGAAGCAAGAGCTGTAAGAGGAAAGAAGAGGCCTCCCCCTGCCAGAACCACCTCTGCAGCAGATGTCTCATATAAGAAGGGATGCCATCTACATCCCAGTGCCCCACACCCAGTGAAAGGTGAAAGGCCCATCGCACTTTCTTGCTGAAAAGTGGTACACCCAGTCTCATCTTCTTTGAAAGATAGTCAATGCTGGAGTTTGGCATCAAGGAGTGCTGAGGAAGGGCGATTCCACAGAATACAGACAGAAAAGCTGTACGCAGGCCTGCGCTGCAGGTGAGGCCTAGGAAATGCTGAGTACCAGCCTGGACCCTGTCTGGGGTCCCCAGGAAGGAGGGAGCTGGTTTTCTCTTCCCACAAACAGAGTTAGGGGCTGGAGTGATCAACTAATCTTCCCCAGCCATCAGTCAAAAAGAAGTTGGGGGCACGGGGTGGGGCAGACCATCACTAGAAAGGGGAGGGGAGCCTGGTCTTAAATTCAATCAAATGTGCAAGAACAAGGACACTTACTAAGGGAGAAAAAAATGTGTTTTAGGTTAATGCTCAGTCTTAGCAGCTTGAGTTCTCCTGAGTGCCCAACCAACGCAGAGAGAAGCCAGATCATTTATGAGCTCTAACATTCGAAGGTGCCCTCCCAGGGAGAGGAGTGCAGTCTGCGCCTGGGGCCAGCCCTTGCAGAAAGGGGAAGGGCAGGGCAGCCCCGGCAGGATCCTGCCCTCTCAGGCTGACCCCTGGGGTCAGGGAGAATGGGAAGCATCCTGACTCTGATACCACTCCTATGTATCTTTCTCCTCAAAGATCCTTGTGTGACTTCACACACACACTAAAAAAAAAAAAAAAAATGGTGTTGGACCTCAAAGCGCATCTCTGCTCTGTAAGCACCAAGGCATACAAAGCTAGCAATTTTAAATGGAATCAGTATCAATATTTACAGATATTTAGTGCCTGACTAGAAACTATGGGGAAGAGCAATTTAGGAAAAGTTCAGTAAAATCAGGAAGCTGGCAAGAAGGCTGAGTAATAGCCACCATCCAATCCCCTGCAACCTAGCAAGGGATGGCAACACTGTATCCAGGGCTCAAAGAGTGAGGGGACCCTCCCACACGTGCCTGCCCCTCAAGAGGGGGCCAGTCACTAGGGACTGTTACCACACCCCTTCTCACTTTCCTGGTTCCTCTATTATAAAATCCTACCAATATTGATTTTACTACTGTATCTATCTCGGCCAGAGTATCAGGGAAAAGAGGAAAATATAACTATTTCAGAATTTCAGTAAGTTGTATCTCTTCGAATTGTTTCCTGTAGATTCAGGATTGAATTAGTATTCTAGACCATGTCATGCCACTCAGCTCTTATTAAACAGGCACTCCACCCAGCTACATTTCTTTTTTTATCTATGTTTGTAAAATGGTAAACTCCTTGAAGCTATTTCAGCTGCAGTCTTTGTACATAACACAATATTTTAACAAAATTCATATTCATTATAATTGCTTTAAAAATGTGCAAGCACACACACATTGATCATTTAATCCTTGTTTACCCTTAGGACACTTAAGTAATTGGCATAATAACTTGAAAGGCAAATCAAATCTCATTAATGCTTTCCAAGTACTTCAAAAATCGCAAGTCAATGAATGTTTTGGGAAGTACTCCTATCAGGAGGAAAACATACAGGGAAATATTTTACCATTTAGCTCCTGGAAAGGTTTTTTTGATTTATTTACTGAGTCTCAGGAAACTGTTGGTTTTGATTCTTCTAGAAAATAAGACTGCCTGAGGAAACTGCTAGAGGAGTTTAATATGGTTTGCGAGGTGAGCTCTGGATATATTAAGAGCTACAGTCCAAAGAAGAAACTACCCAGACCCTGTAACACACAGGATTATCTTGGATGTTGATAAGGTATGTGCACGGCTCGACCTGCTTACAGGTCTGCTGGGGACCATTCATGCCCCCATCCGAAATGAGCCTTCAGCACAGGGAGGTAGTAAAAACTCATTTAAATACATGACAGTCTAGTGAGAAATTGAAAGCACCAAGGTGACTTCATGACTAGTACCAAATGTTGAATAAACATCGATTGACTGAAAAACTCAATAAGCCTCTGTAAGGAAGATAAAAATAAAGATGATGGCTTCAGTCTTATGCTAAAATAAAATTTAAGAGTTAAAAAGAAAAAGAGATAGCAAAGATTAGGAGTAGGAGTTCAGGGAGAGATCAAACACGATCAAGAGAGGTCAAAGATTTTAGAGAAGAGATAAGAACCAGAGCAAGGCCTTGGAGGAGTGGCTGATTCAGACTTGCAAAATAAAAGGGGTGGGGGGAACAAGAGGACCCTAGCAAGTGAGGGCACAGTGGGACCATGCATCAAGTGTGATCAAGGTCAGCCAACTAACCAGTTACAATGTTGGACAATACATGTCTTGCTCTCTCTCTCTAAACATTCATGGAGGTTGTCCTATGTCCTGGGCCCATTCACATCCTCATCACCTTATTTAAAAATTCGCAGCAGCAGACTTAAGGAGCACTCACAAAAACTCAGACTACAGCAAAGAGAACTGGAGGGCCAAGGCAGTTGTTTCTGCCTTCTAGAGTTCACAGAGGCATCACTTCCTTTCCCTGAAGCAGTGAAATTCCCAAAGCTGGGTGACAATGGCGTCTCTGGGGCTCTATCCTAAAAAGGCAAGCAGGAAGCACTGAAGAAGGAATTCATAGGGCCTGGACTCCATCTTAGGCCTGTTCGTGCTGATCATGTTCGGCCACCTCTCCAATGGACTCTGAACTTTGTGCTTAGTGCCTGTAGAAACGACAATAGAAGGATAAGACCCCCTCTGGACAGGGGAACCTTGAAGATCGTATCCAGGTTACTCATCGCCTAAGAAAAAACATACACTAATTACCCCTGTCTCTGGACAGGCCGTAAATTTTTCTGTACCTATCATCAGAGTGTAACCTCAGGCTTATTGATTATTGGCCAATGGTTTAACTGTTTGAACACATAATACATAAATGATGAGATAATTGTGATTGTATTTACCCTTCCTTTGTTTATGTAAGTCTCAAGGAATTTGGGGTGGTGACTTCGGACACGTACACATGGGGTATAAAAGATTTTCACAAATGCTGGTCGGGGTCCTTGGCTAAGAAGAGACTCTGCCTTGGGCCCGCCGGTGTAATAAACTGCACTCCACTACCTGCATTGTCCCTGAGTGAGTTTGTTTCCCAAAATGCGTGGCTATAACAGTTGTTTCTGCCTTCTAGAGTTCACAGAGGCATCACTTCCTTTCCCTGAAGCAGTGAAATTCCCAAAGCTGGGTGACAATGGCATCTCTGGGGCTCTATCCTAAAAAGGCAAGCAGGGAGCACAACAACACCCCCGATCAAAAGAGCTCAGTTCCTCAGGATGAGCAGCATCTGCTCTTTCTTGTTGGTACACGAAGTACTAGGGTGTTAACAGCTAAAATAAAGAAGCCCTGGGTTGATATCAACTTACCTTCAATTTACCTCCAGCTAAAATCCACCTTAATTGGCCTGACTGTTTTAACTAAAATAAGCAATTTCAAACAGTGGGCCAATGAGCCCAAACAGTAAGAAGACTAAACACACCTTCCTGTGTGTTTGCCTGTTTGCTTTTCTAGTAAATATTCAACAATATATTTATAGGATTTAAGTGATTGTTTTCCCCCTGTATGAGTATGAGTGTAGTGATTAAATGCTTCCCATTGGGAAATGCCAGGCTTGCTGGCAAGTCAGCCTTCAGACTCTTTCAAAAGAGCACTAGGTTGCGTCTTTCATGGAGCTAGATGGGAGAGATAGTGTTTCTATTTAATCATCTGCTCACCACAAAGGGAAGCCACACTAACTTCAGCAGGAAAAGTGTGTGCATTAAATTACTTCTGAAGCTCCCTGAAGAGTAAGGCTTGTAGGTTTGGGACTGCATTACAATTAAGTAATAATGAAAGAGAAATCATGTCTTTTGATCAAATAACACATTAATCCTGCCATACACCCGGTATCGCTGTTCACTCTCCAGGTAATGCTGACTTTTGGGGGTGACTGTGTTGGGAAGATCTCCTGCAGAAGGGAAAGGCTACCCACTCCAGTATTCTGGCCTGGAGAATTCCATGGACTGTATAGTCCATGGGGTCACAAAGAGTCGGACGCGACTGAGCGACTTTCACTTTCTTCCTTATTCCACAGGACAGGATGCAGGCACAGAGTGAAGGAAAAGGGGGTGTATCTTGGAAGACAATGGCAATTAAGATGCCCTGGAAAGCTCTCAGATGAGAATTAGTATTCACCGCATCATCAAGGAAATCCTAGGTAGTTTTAATGGAAGGAGGATCTAGTCGTTTCTTAAGGTTCAGCATGTACAAAACATTTTCTGCACAAAGTCAACATCCCTCACAAGTCCACAGTTCATGCGCCCACTACCTGAGCAGGGCAGATGCTGTTTAGGGACTCCTCTTCACCACTTAAGACCAGAGTTCACTAAGCAATTAGCAGGATGGCAAGATTCTCCTGGGAGGCATTTGAGAACAAGTTTTTCAAGCACTTTAGAAGCATTTATATATACCTAACATGCCATTAATCATTCTTGTCTATTCATTAAGGCCAGCTCCCTCAGGACTTCCACCCGCCAGTTCTTACTCAGCCTGGTTCTTTTATCTACATAGCTGGAAAGGCGTCTATTTCCTTTAAAACATATTTTATAATTAAAAGACTTCATTAATTCACAGGGGTGTGTTCCACCGATGAGTCGGCACTTTCAGAGTACTATTAAACATACACAGAGGCCATTCTCCGGAGAGTCTGCGTAGAATACAAAATATGCAACCACAGCTTGATTTAGGGATACATCTTCAACACTGGAGAGACTTTAGACCATTGTTATAGCATCATATAAACCTCCAGTCCCTATCAACACACATAGCTTCCTTCTGTCCCCTACTGCAAAGGGAGCAGGGTTTTCACTTCCACTGCATCTACTTGATATAAACTAAGGCAGAAAGGAAAACAGATACTGTAACAATCAAAAGCAATGAGTTTTAAATGTCATGCCAGCTGTGACGTGACTATACCTCTGCCGGGGACTCTGCAACACCCACGTTCCATTCTCCGCTGGCTCCCGGGTTCATCCATCCCAGCGCAGCAGGCAGGGAGGCTCCAAGCAGTGTGAGATGCAGCCAAAAGCCTCCTGGTCTCATTTTGTTGAGTCTGTTGAGAAAATGACAAATGCCCAGCACTAAGCATTGCAAATGTAAACAAGTCAAGGGGTAGTTAGTGAGCGAGTACTTGCTCTCCAGAATCAGATAAACATGGGTTTATATGCTGGCACCAGGTCTTTTGGTTACCGTGGAGAAGTTATATTACTTTTGAGCCTTATTTACTCATCTCTAAAGTGGGGTCAATAATATGTACCCAATAGGGCTGCTGTGAGGGCTGAAGGAGGCAGGGTTGGGCACACAGTAAAACCTCTAAATGCTGACTGGTATGCAGAAACTCACTTGAAATTCACCTGTCACTACATCTGTAAGAATGAATGAGGGTGGCAAGGCTGAGGCACCACTGATAGGTTACCATGTGTCCATGCTTCAGTTGCCGCAGACAGCATTTGCAGTGGTGAGAAATCATGTTAAATCTGTAGTATTCCTATCTGTAGCTGAGGACTCAGTTAACAAGATAGTGAATTTCAAAACATTAATGGGTCTACTATTTTCATTTCTGTTCTAAGACCAATCCTTCTTGTAGTAGAATTCAAGCATCCACCGGATAACAGGTTTTCAGTAGCATTTAAGATGTTTTATGAGACTGTCTTGATAAATTGTCTAAAATACTAGAGGACAAGAAATGGGCAATTGAAAGTAATAAAAGATTTACATGGATGAAAAAAATGCAAAGGATCAGCTGCTATAAAAATGCAACATCCTAACATATGCTGGGCATTGTATAAAGAGGACAAAGACACAGACTGGTGCATTTGTCCAATTAGCTGTACTTTTTAAGGTTTCCGCTGTGAACATATTCCAGCCTTAATTTCAGTATCTCTGAGAAACACAGCCAGATAGAGCTCATCATGCAGTATTTACAACTCTTACCCAAGGAAACTTTAAGGGTTATTGATTTCTGTGAGCACCACACAATTTAGCGCTTAATTGCATGTGGTCCACACTGCCTCATGCTCATGGCTGCAGAGATGAAAACACAGAGTGCCTTGGAGGCCAGCACCTGCTGTGAGTTGTTTCAGGGCTGGTCCAGAGCAGGTGTCCAAGTCAGAGATGATGAGCTGCTTGAGAGACCTTACAGCCTGTTTGAAGGATCCACCCATGCTCACCCCTAAAACCAACAGCTTAGAAGGATTCCTGTGCTACACAAGGAGAGGGATCAAATGATCACTAGAGCTGCTGCCAGGGCTGCCAAACAACTACACTGCCTGCCACCTTCCAGGCTTCCTTTGGCTGCCTTCCACACCCCAATAAAGCTGCCATTCCAGACTTGCTTTATGTCCCCAACTTGAGACAGAAATGCCCACAGCAATGAGGAGCTAGATAAAAACTTGTGGGCATATAACACTGGCCTATGAGAGGAAAGGTTATAAGTTATGGCTGTCTTTTAAGGGAAGGTATCTCTCTTTTTTTTTTTTTTTTTTTTTAGGAGTCTACAGGCTCCTACTCCTACCTATGTTTCTGCAGCCATTCATCTTGGACATCTGTAGTGAAAGCTGGAGCTACTAGGGAAAGAGTCTGGGTGGCCAGTAAATACAATGTGACAGTCATGGTCTCAATGCCATCTGCACCAGCTCTCCCCTCTGAAGAAGGCAGAGCGAAGTGGAACCGGTACAGAGGCTACCTGGGAGAAGGGTGCAGCGTTATCAGCAGCCACCCAGCGCTACGTTCCCCATCCGGGGCTCAAGCTAGGGTGTGTGTTCTTACAGGGAGGAGGAGGAGGGAAAAATCACATTCAGGACTAAAAGAGAATAAAAATGACTTTCCCTAAGTGCAACCAGTTTTTCTAAAAAATAAATAGGGCAACACCCTACTCTCCATAAATTATTCTGCTCTGAACACAGAGCCATGGTCCAGAGACTGCAGAAAGCAGCTACTCAATTTTCGGAATTTTTTTTTCTTCAAACAAGCAACAGTAATTCAACCTGGAACTAGAAAGACACTGTTTCCCACTCAACTTTTATTCATCCTTCCCTATTTATCCACCATCACACAGTGCTCACGAAGTAAGTATACATATCAAAGGTCTTCTCTCCCTTTTCATGCCTTCAAGCCTAAATAAACTAAAAAACAGCAAGATAATCAAAGCTTACTCTAGATAACTTACAGATGTCAATTCCTGGAGTTATAAAATATTCAAGCCACAATATCGAGTATTTAGTTTTCAATTTGTCTAGTAATCCAAGACCAATTATTTTGGATGTTTTATTATTAACGGATAGCATCAGAATAAATTCTGTTCATTTCGATTGCTTTGGAAAGCGCCAGATCACTTCATTCAAGAGGGTGTACGCAGACCTCTGACATTAACCCAGCTGTCCTGAGCTGTGTTTCAGGAACCTGAGCTGCAGCACTGCTGCACTTGGAATCATCTCTGGTTTTGTCTAGATGGTGTTGAGGTTTCCATAGGATTTTACTGGATGACAGGGAAACATGAGCCAGGCCAACTCCTGAAATATTCCTAGGCAGCTTCTCTGTAAAGTTTATTTCAGCTTGGCCACCACCAGATCAAACTTCATTTGCACGGTGGATGCATCTGAGATGTCATTTTATACTCAGGGTGACTGATAATTCATTCCATCTACAGCAGCAACAGCCTTAAAATTTACAACTCAAATTTTATGACAGTTTAGTTCATAAAAAAAAGAATAAATACTGGGTCTAAATCAATTTTGATGATGTGTCTAATAACCAAATAGAGATTATCTATTTGGTTAACACTTACATAGCAATTACTATGTGTCAGGCACTGTTCTAAATGCTTTATAGGTACTAACTCATAACCCTCATTGCTATTCCATGAGGAGGGCAAGGACTAGCTCCTAGTTAGATAACAGAGGAGATGGGTCACAAAGAGGGTTAAGTACCCTGCCAAGGCCATGTGGCAAATAAATGACAGACCTGGGACTCCAAGCCAGCCAGCTGGACGTGGATCTATATTCAAACCCTGTCCACTGAGGCCTCTTGATACTTAGCAATATTTCATTTGGATGAATGGTCGTTTTTAGTATGATGGAGAAACACTGACGCAGAACAAGATCGGAGGCCCTGAGCCCCAAGTCTCTCCTCTGAAAGATGTCGAGACCTTGTTTCTCCAGCTTCCATGGCTCCAGCAAGGCCAGAGGAGCAGAGTGAGGGGGAAGTCAAGCTGCCCCCTGCCCCACACTCCACCTATGATGGGGCCACACAGCACACTCTCCTCGGCCCTCATCACTGCTGTCTTTATTGGCCTAGAATGAATGTGGCTGAAATAAAAAAAAGTCATGAGGAGATGCAAAGGATGCCAGGCAGAAAGGGTGCCCTTCAGCTCACTGGCAATACCAGTCAGCCTGGTAGATGGTCGCTTTGAGGAAAGAGGATCTGTTGAAAGATTAATTACTCCTCAAATTCAAATAGCGCTACTGGCCCTCAGACAGAAGAACATACAACAAGAATCTCCCCATCATAGAAGTAGGAAAGTATCACCAATAAGGTCACAAATCCTCTTTTTCAACCTAGAATTCCTTTTGAAATCAATTTAGGTTTATAAGCTTCATCCAATCCATGCTAGAGTCCCAAGATTGGTTATAAATCTATCTGAGATTGTTCTCATAAAAGATCTGGGACTATTTCTCCTTTCAAACAACTTATAAAACACAATCACTTAATATTTAAGACATCTCGTTTCCAAGGAAAGTACTTCACTGCTTCCTCTGGGGTTTCCCACCTGAGCCTCATGTTTCCCCATGCTCAGGAGAATCAGGTGCCAGGCTGGCCACTGCACAGACAGGCACCAAAGGCCTGGAAGGTGGAAAGATTCACCCAATATATCAAGCCAACTCAGTGGCCAGACCTAGACTAAAATTGAAGCACCCTGACCCCCTAGGCAACTGCTTTCTTATATCATCTCAAATTTACATATGGAATATGTATGCACTCTCTGTTTAGACAGACTGATTTTGCTTTTTTTAAAGTTATGGATGAGCCCCATTTCACCTTGCTGTGAAAACCACAGGATTTCCTAGTGTTATTAGCTGATAGCTATACTATTATTTATTTGTATTTAAAATTATAGAGGTACTACAAATCTGTAGACTGTAACATTCTAAAGACTGACTTGCTTTCTGAAGAAAGTGGAAAAACCGTGACCAAAGAAGGCCTGATGGCTCAGAGGTTAAAGCATCTGCCTGTGTGGGAGAACCGGGTTCAATCCCTGGGTCGGGAAGATCCCCTGGAGAAGGAAATGGCAACCCACTCCAGTATTCTTGCCCGGAGAATCCCATGGAGGGAGGAGCCTGGTAGGCTACAGTCCACAGAGTCACAAGAGTTGGACACGACTGAGCGACTTCGCTTTCACTTTTCACTTTTCAAGAAGGCAAATGGTCAGGGAGAAATAGATATGAATATGTAAACTCCAAATCTGCTCCACCAGAGAACATACAGCGGCATGCAATCTGTCTTTACTGAACAGGGTCAGAGGCCAGAGAGAAGCATTGACATAAACACAAACTTCTCTTTCCTCCTCCAGGAACCAGCCCTGTTTGGGAAGAACTTAGGAAGAATTCTGCCCTCAGAGCTCTGGGGAAAATTATTCCCTGGTTTGTTCTCTCTTGTCTTTTCTCTCAGAATATGGTAACATTACCAGTTCAGACATCATGGAGTAGTCACGCAGAAACGGCTCCTCTTTGTCACAGACAGGACCAGAAATTACAAAGATGATTTGGCAGAACTGAGCAACATGATCCAGCCTTGAAGAGGATGGTAAGGTTTGTGACTTTGAGCCTCCTGAATTTCTAACCTAATTGAAAAGTGTATGTTCTAGCCAACTGCTTTTAGGTGCATTGCCTTTTACACATGTGATGTTGGCAGTCAGCAACACACACCAAAATCCTACAGTTCTCTCTGCATGCTTGCCCCATGTTCAAAGAAAAAAAACAAAAAAACACACATCAAAAGCCCAAACTAAAACCAGGAAGCTATCTGCTAATTTCTTTTGCAAGGCTGAGGACTGCAGTTTTGATTGGTGAGTCTTTTAGGAAAAAAGAAAGGGATTCAAACTTTCTAAAATAGTTTCTAAAATACCAATCCAAGGAAATTAGGCATGGAAACATATGAAGGCAACCATGAAGCAAGCCATAATGAAGTTATATTGCATTTCCCAGTAATTATCTACTCTGTATCTTTGGTTAATTGTTTCCACATTTGGTAAATTTGATATCTAAACTAGTCTATGTGTAAATCTATGACACTCCTATTTACTATGAAGTTAACATATAGAATCCTCAACATTCAGATTATACTTCTGGAGTACCATGTTCTCTTTACTGTAGTTCTATTTTACTTGAAGTTGCATGCCTTGTGTTATGCACCAAGATAGAAAATGTAAGCAAAGATGTGCTCTTGATATAACTGCCTAATTTGATTAACTAGTAAGCACACAGCATCACAAGAAGGTTGAGTTTGCAAAAAAATACCAAAAAAGGCAAAGTAGCAAATAAGGAGATTTTTAGGAAATCCTGACTAGTCAGTGCCAATTTCCGAAATATAATGTTGTCAAACAAAAGATCACATCATGAAGATCACTAAAAAAAGGTGGCGGGGGGGAAGCAGAGTGTGGTGGTGGGGGGAAGCCTGCAGCCCTTAGGAAGAGAAGAATCCTGAATGACTGGCAGATCAAGGCAGAAAAATTCAATCTATCCCTCCCTCAACCACCTCCAGGACACAGCCAAAGGGATAAAGGTTCTCCCGGTACCCAGAACAAGTTGCCCCTCTCTGGGGGAAAAAAAAAAAAAAAAAAAAACCTTCCTGGAATTAATAATAACAGAAGGTGGGCAAAAAAATTGAAGAGAGGAAAATCCACTGTAACTTTTATTAAGCAATTTATATTCATTACATCAAAGACTGTTCTCTTGCACTGACCTTTGCTCTGTCTGAAGTCTTTGGAGAGAGGGCTGTCTTTTTTTATACAGGATGGGAAGAAAGTGAACATTCATCTGAGTGTGTCTAAACAGAAATAATCTAGTAATGCTGCAGTGTCTTCTCACAAAACTAACATGGGAAGCAGACACGGCCCTGTAGGGCATCAGCTCAGGTCTTCCACGAGAGCTACTGCCTAAAGGCTGCTGGGGCTCTGGGTCAGAGATGCCACATCCCTCGCTCCCCTGACGTGTGCTTCCCAGGTGAGCGGCTCCACCTGACCATTACCCAGACCCACGGCCTGTCTGGACCATTCCAGGATCAAGAGGACACTGTTAAAAGTCATCTCTCGCTTTCCCCTAGCCCTGATGGGAGGAAAATAATTCGAGACTTTTAAGGAAAGTCCGAATTTCTTCCCTATCCCTTTTCTCTCCTCATGGATTGTGAAATGGGCCCATTTTGGGGTGCACATTTTTAGTGCCACGTCCTACTAAAATTCTGTTTGGCCCAGAGAATGTGGACGGATGTCTGTGTCTCAGGGGCCCATCTAGTACAATTTCTGGTGCACAGGTTTGCTACAAATTCACGAAGGGAACAGACCAAAGCTATTGGCGTTGTTTTCCGCTCGCCGGAAACCTCGTTGGAAGCGACACCTAGAGGGAAGCGGTGACGAGGCTGCGGAAGCGCTATTCATCGATGTCGGCGACAGGGATCAGGAGCGAGGTCTGCTGCACAGCGCACGGGGGACCAACTCTGAGCTAGACGCAGACCTAGGCGGCCCAACGCTGCCTTGTCCCCAGCAGCTTACATAGACCGACACGCGGCACGGGATGCTCGCCACGTTCCGGGCATGGTGAGAAACCCTACTGCTTCCAGCAGGTTTCTGCTCCTGCCGGAGGGGTGGGCGCCAAAGTCCTCAGGTGGCAAGCCTCAAACGAAGGCGCTCGGGGCACCGCTTTGTCAGCGAAGGCAGCCCCGAAGACTCGCGCCAAGCTCTCCTTCCTAAACTCGAGGGGACACGCTCTCCCAAAGCGGAGCGCGCTCTGCCCGAGTCGCCTAGGTCCCCCCGAAACTTGGAATACGTTTTCTGCTGGCGCAAAGACGGGCGGGAGATCACCCACATTACAAGCTCTTAGGACCAAGCGCGGTGCTTGAACATCCCCCAAACTGCTTGCTACTGACTCCCCAGCAAGTAACACCGGCGCTTGCTTGGAACAGCGACCGGCCGAGCGGAAGGGGAGTAGTGGGCTGCCCGATCCGAGTGGGGTCCCGGGTCTTTCCCCACCTCCTCCGCGGAGCCCAAGCGCTCAGTCCTGGACGCGGCGGCCCTCCGGGTTGTGAGGGCCAGGCCCGGGCGCCACGGGCCCTTTGAGCTGCAGCGAGCAGGTGCCAAGTTTCCCCGCAAAGCTGGAGGAAAGAGGTAGTGAGGACGCCCGCCCCACGCCCCAGCCCCGGGTCAAGGGCACAAGTCCGAACCCAGGTGCAACCGCGCTCCCCGAGGCCGCTCGAGAACCAGAGCCCAATATCCACACCTGCAGGGACTTGGAGCCCGGCGCCCGCTGCGGGCTCGGCCCGAGTGGTTCTGCGCGGTGCTCCGCGCCAGCCGGGTCACTCTGGTCCCCATTGCAGACTTGCCACATGCCTCAGCGCCCCAGCCTTTACCCCGAGTCCTGGCCCCGATTAGGGTAGCCCTGCCTAGCCCGGAGGCGGGGGTCCCGTGCCTGCCTCCCCGCAGGCGGGCAAACTTAGCTCACCCGGAGCAGCGGTGGGGACAAGCAAGCACCCAGCCGGGCCCTGCAGGCAAACGCGGGGCCGCAGGCGCACGCATCCCAACGGGGTGCAGGGGACCGGCTAGCGGCGGTGGCGGCTTGGCACCCTCCCCACGACCGCCCCGAAGCTGCGCCGCGTACCTGAGGCGGCCGGGGCCGAGGGGAAGACCAGGTGGCCGGACTCGGCGGGCAGGAGGGAGCGCCCCGTGGTGGCAGCGGCGACCCGGCCCCGCGTTCTTCGGTCGGTCTCCCTGGCTGTCGGCGGGTCCTGGGCGCGCTGGAGGGCTGTCGCGGCTCCAGCGCTCTGAGCCGCCGCTGCCCGCTGCTGTAGCACCGCCGCGGCGGCTGCCCTATTTCTGCCGCCGGGACCGGAGCCCGTGACGTCACCCTCCGGGCCCCGCCTGCCCAATCGCCGCCACCTGTGCTCGCCGCCCGCCCGCCGCTCAGACCCGCGCGGGGCCCGTGGCAGGTGCGCGGAGCAGCCGGGCGCGCACTCGGGGTGGGAGGGCTCTGGCGCTCCGGGGCGATATCTGCAGCCGCAGGGGGGAGGGGGTGAGCTGCCGCCCTGGCTCTGTGGATCCCTGCCGGCAACGAGCCCTCCCACCGGCCGCCCCCAACACACCCCTCCTCTCCTCTGGCTCTTTTTTTTTTTTCCCTCTGGCTCTTTTCCGGGCGGGGCTCCCGAAGGCTGTGCTCTCAATATGCGCGGCTGCTCTTAATCAGCTGCTACAGCTTGTGCAGCTCAGGCGGGCCGGTACACCGCACCAAGAGAGCTGTCCCTGGAGGCAAAGTCAAATGACACTCCCCCTTGCTGAGTACCAACAACCGGCCAAATAGCGAAGTTTTCCTCTCTTTCTGAATCTGCCTTCTATCACTGCAGAATGTTACGAAATCACACGCATACAGAGGCAGTCAGTCCCTGGTGAGGTTTGCCTAGCCTGGCCAAGGTCTGACCGGAGGGTCCTTTCTTCTTCTAAGCTTAGAACCAGACATGAGGCCCAGATCTCGCCTCCAAGCCTGGGGCTCCCAAACCTTTCTGGATCCCTTCTCAACAACTATAGCTTTTGGAGACCACAGCCCAGTGATCATGTTGTTTTCTTTAATTGGCCTAAAGATCAGTCTTGCTGCCCAAATAACGGGAAACTTTGTAACAACTAGCCCCTCCCCCCCACCATGGTCATACTGTGGCTCCAGGGTGGCATCAGATTTAGGAGGGAGACTCCAGCCAGACTAGTCTGGTGGTAACTAAACTAGTTACCTCATGGGCAGGAGCCTTTGAGGGGTGGAGGGGGCTTCTGCTCTGGCTGTGCGGGCAGCAGGTGATCCCCTGGCATGGGGGAACAGTGTCTTGTTCATGCCTCTGTGATCTTTCCTGGCCTGGAGAAGGGGCAGAGGGGCTTTTCTGCTGTTAAGGTTAGTTAAATATCAGGAGAAGCGAAACTGACATGGAAGAAGAGCTCTTCTATTTGTTTGTTCCTTCTACAGGGGCCTCGTGTCCACCAGGCACTGTAGGAGGTGCTGGGGAGACTGCAGTGGGTGGGCCAGCATGGTCCCTGCCCTTACACAGGTTTGGTTCTGGGATGCAGCCCTCCCTCTACTATCCCTCAGCTTGTAACCCAGAGCCATTCGTATTTCTGCTATTGGTATGTTTCCTCATCTGTAAAATGAGGTCTTGGAGGAAATCTGGGTGACTTCCAGGTCTCACTCTGCTGTGACTTCTCCCTTGGATACCATGATTTGTGCTCAGAAGCATAAAGGCTGCTCCATGTTGCATGCCCCTGGCCTTGGCAGGTATGATGCTCTCTCAGAATTGACCATGAATCTTTGCCAAGGCTACCCATGACTGAAACTCCAAGGCTGGCTTGAGGCCAGATTCTCTGCAGCCAGACCAGGAAAGGAACAGCACTTTTCATCTTGGGAAGAAGAAGATGAAGACGACATATAAAAGGAAGCCAGGAAGTTTGGAAACATGCTGAGCCTCCCTCTGAAGTCAGTGGTCAAGATGGAGTCCCCTCAGCCTGGAGGCTGGGTTCAGCCACCTTCCCAGACTTTGAAGCGTTTGGAAAAGCCAGTTTCTGTTCTCAGCTCTGAACACAAAGTCCCTGAGTCAGCCTAGTGACCCTATTACATAACCAAGGCAGGCCTTGGGGTATGTGTTTTTTAATAACTCAGGGTCATATGTAAGTCAGGGTCTGTAGATCGACCGAGATCAGAAATAGCTCCCTTTAATGCAGGGACTGGACTTCCATAAACTTCCTCCACTTCCCACAGAAGCAGGGAGATGTAATTGCTGCAAATCAGATGTTTGGAATATCCCTTAGAGATAATGCTAACATCTGAAGTGAGCTATTGTGACTACTGTGCATAAAATAAGACTGGAATTAAAAGTCACCTTGGAATAAAAAAGGTGAAGTGTGAATGACGAAATAAAACAAGCCTTCAGGGAGGCAGCATCAGATGCCAGCAGACCTTGACACTTTTTTGAATTGCTCTATGCTTTCACCTCTCAGGGCAAGTCTTGGTTTAATAATACTCCCCAACTTGGAAAATGGGCTCGATTTTACACATATAATTTCAGAATTTGCCTGAAGCCTTGTTTCAGGACTTGCAAGCACACTGATAATTCTCAGTAGCCAACTGTGATGTTTAAATTTTGAAATCATACAATTCAGTAAGTTTGAAAGGAAAAAGTTAAAAGGCAACATAAATTCAGATTACTCCCCAGGCAGACTCAGAGACCCACGAGAGAAACTTATCAGTGTTTTTTTTTTTTTTTTTTTTTTTTTACCAGATCAAGAAGTTTAAAAATCCCCAATATGTATTAGGGATTTTACTTTGCCAGTTATAAAACTTTTTTCTGTCTCTAATCTTACCAAAACCACCACCATATGACCAAAAACTGCTGCCAAATAATGGTGTCTCCTACAGGTCATTTCAGATTGCGGCTGCACATTAGATACCCAGAGATGACACACAGCTGTGGGGATCAGATTCTACCAAAAGTTACTCTGTCCCTAGCTTTGGGTCAGGTCCACCTTGGGCAAATCAGACAGTCCCCAGAAATACCCATTAGAAGCCAGACCAGGAGGTCACATTAGAAGGTGGGAATAGGAAGGGAACAGTATTCCTTGTCTTGCATAATTTAACATTCTGGTTCCTCCCCAGAAATGTCTTAGTAAATCTTCAAACCAAACTATGTAGTTGATTGAAGAAGCAGTCTGGATCTTAGGAGAGCCCTGGTCAGAGAGGCAAAAAGACCGGGTCCCTGGCCTGCCTCTGTCCCTCTCTGACTGTGCAAGTCAGGATGAATCCTACCTTTCCTTGGCTTGTTTCCTCAGCTCTTAAGAAAGGGTTGGGAGAGGATGGAGGGGGAGGCAGTCATACTCAGTGAGCTTCTGAAAGCATTTTCAATTCTTCAAGTCGATGCCTTTATTTTGCTAGAAGTTAGGGCTACTCTGATCTAAAGCTGTGACATGAAAGGTTTCCCTTAAGTCTAATATTAATTCTTAAATGATGATTCATTGTCATCTAGAAGTTAAGGCAGTGTAGGCACCAAATTCAAAATCCTAGACCTAAAATCACACTCAGAAACAATTACTTTAAACTCTGATTTAGGGAGAAAGGGAGTCAGCATGGAGATAAGGTATTCATTCAGGAGAGAACTGATTTGGGAAATTTTTCAAGGCAATGAAGAATTGGTGTAGGGTCGGAATTTTAATTAAGAAGGTGGGATGAATGAGAAGATGTAGTGATGGAAAGGGAATTGTGACTGGAGAGAGTAGAGGGAGATGAAAACCAAAACCCTTCACCATAGTACTGTTTCAGAGACAAAAGTCCCACCAAACTCCCAGGGCCTAGATTGATGGTACAAGGGGCCTAAGAAAGGCACTGATAACAAGAGGAAATGAAGCTCAGCTACTCTCAGAATTCCATGTGCACAGGGACCATCTGGGATGAGAAGGCCCGCCCTCCAGGCCACAAAGCAGCATGTGTACTAGGATTAGAAAGCAAGGTGAAAGAGGCAACGCAGTAGGAGAGCCAAGGGAGGGGCCAACCTCCTTTACTCACGAGGGATATTTTTGTCATGACCCCATTTTCCAACTCACTAGTAGAGGATGGTAAATAGCATGACTAGCTGAAAAGGGGATCATTGGCAAAGATGAGCTCCTACTTATGGAGATTTCATCCATTTGAATATCTGCTTCATTCAAATGAATATGCAATATCATGACAGGTCATCTTCAGTGTTATGAAGAGAACTATGCAGGATGAGGATGTATCAGATGGTTCTGGACTTAGTTTGTATACTGCTCAAATCTAAGCAGGCATGCTGACCTCTTTGCCCCTATCCTCCACCAGGGCTTTGGCTACGTGCCTTGCTTCCTGGACAGAGTGGCCGGATCAACTGCTCTGTACTATTTGCACATTCTTAGAGCCAGGTGCCTCTGCTGCTATTGCCAGCAGCTCAGATCAAGATGCCCGGTGTGTGGCAACAACTGACAAAGAAATACTGGCATTGGTCAGACTGGAGCCCTGCAGCTCTGGCTTCCCCAGAGGCTACCTGGGGGGCTACTCACTACATCATAGAGGTCGGGGTGGAGGGGGGGGGGGTGGGGAGTTTCTGCCTCAGGGGTGGGTGGACCTGACCAGTGGGAGATGGAGTGCAGGAGGGAGCCAGCAGATCAATTCTTTCTCATTTGAGAAAGAAGGTACACATCCTTCCCTGGATGGTCTGTACAGAGATGCAGAGAGCTCTATGCCTCATCTCAAGACATCCTTGGAGACAAAGCCCTCAGCTACAGTGATTGCAAAGCTGCAGTCTATTCAGTATTTTGTCTTTCTTCTTTCTTGTTCCTGCTTCCCTGAGACTGTATCCCTCCTCAGTCAAGTGTCAGCACATGAGCTTTTGTTTCAGGTTGTTTTCTAAACCAGTGGTCCCCAGCCTTTTTGGCAACAGGGACCAGTTTTGTGGAAGACAACTTTTCCCATGGACCGTGAGGGAGTGATGGTTTCAGGATAATTCAAGCACATGACATTTTTTGTGCACTGTTTCTATTATTATTACATCAGCTCCACCTCAGATCGTCAGGCATTAGATCTCAGAAGTTGGGGACCCCTGTTCTAGACAATCCAGGCTAAGATGAAGAGTAACTCAGAGTGAGTGTGGTAACTGTTCTTAAGAGGGCAAATGTCAAAGATCTCTCTGAGGAGGTGCTTAGAGCACAGACATGAATAAATGAGGGGGCAAGATGTGAGATAATTTAGTGGGGAGAGTTTTCAGGCTGAAGGCACAACAGGCATAAAAAACATGATGTAGGATCTGGTTTGATGGGATTCAGGCCAACATGGAAAAGCAGAGGGATATGGGTCGTGTTGCTGAAGAAGGCAGAGAGCTAGGCAAGAGCCAGACCATATGGGCACTCTAGGCTGTGACGCACAATGACTTTAGATCTGATTTTAGGTGTAATGGGAGCCATGAGAGGGTTTGGAGCAGGAGAATGACATGATCTTCTATATGTTTTTAACAGATCACTTGGATGCTCTATGGAGAATAGATGGCTAGAGGGGATACTGGCTGACAGAAGAGTGAAAGCAGGAAAAACAACTAGTCAGCTGTTGAGAAGTGCAAGGTCATATCAGCTCATCAGGGTCATCGCTGCATCACAGCAGCACTGAATGTTCATTGATTGCCAACTAGGCACTGAGCACTAGGCCCAATCCTTCATATATGTTGTTCTACCTAATTCTCCCAACAGCTAACTCCATAAGATCCCCAGTTTTATAAGTTAAACTTAGAGAAGGTACACAACTTATCTCAGGCAATCTGTCTGGCAAATGGCAGAGCTTGGACGTGATCAAGCCTGCCCTCACAATCACGACGCAATTCTGCATCAGTGGCACAGAGTGTCTAAACTCCTGGCAGATAACCCAGATCTCAGAAGTCATGTTCTACAAACTAGTGTCTAGAAAACCTTTTGTTCTGAACCTATTGATATGTGTACTTGCTTGTCCTCACCATGAACCCTTGTCATATCTAAACCAGACACACAGTCTTGCTCTCTTCTCTGACTGCGGAATGTCAGTTGTCTTCAGCACAGTCTAAGCCAGTCATGGAGCTCCCATTCCCTCTGCTGGAATCTGGTGAGCAGGGAGGCCCAGTGCTAGCCAAGGAGAGGTAAGAGAAAGGCAGCTGGGGAGATGAAGAAATGCACCAGTGGAGATAGTACTGCTTTTCTCTCTCGATACCCTCATGACCTGCAGGGTCTCCTAGACCCATGGTCACCATCCTGTGACCCTGAGAGAAGCCTTGTGGGCCATGAATGATGGCAGGACACAGGAAGGAACCTAGACCTTCACATGCTGCTGAAATGAGCTGCTGAAATAACCCACTCTGAGGCTGCCCCAAATTCTAGTTTTCTATTTTCCTCACGACTTAAACTGATTGAGTTGGCTTTCTGTTACTTAGAGTAGAAAACATACCAAATGGGAAAGCAGCTAAAATGTAAATAAAAGCTGATTTGATTGGCTTTAGACACTCACCACAGGAGACGCATGTATGTGTGCTCAGTCACGTCTGACTCTTTCGCGACTCCATGGACTGTAGCCCACCAGGCTCCTTCCTCTGTTCATGGAATTTTCCAGGCAAGGATACTGGAGTGGGTTGCCATTTCCTACTCCAGGGGATCTTCCTGACCCAGGGATCGAGCCCACGTTCTCTGGTAACTCCTGCATTAGCAGACAGATTCTCTTGCACTGCACCACCTGGGAAGCCCGCCGTGGGAGATGAGTGTCTATTAATGTTGTCATCCCACTTAGTTTGTCCAAGAACCCCAGGCTAGTGAAAGACTGAAGTCTCTCGACCCCAATCCGGTGCTCACACCTATAGTAATTTTCAGTTATGGAGAACATGTCATTAACCAGGACCCTCATTTCCTAATTGCCCTAGATAAGTGCCAGTGGGCACTTAACAGCTGATGTGTTCAGGATACTTTAAAGCTGACAAGTGCAGGCACACCCACCGCACCACCCAGCCATATGTGACTTGCAAATGCCTTTCACTACTACCGTCTTCAAAAAATTTTAAACTGTTTTGCCATTTTTCTGTGGTATGTGACAAAGAAGTGATTTTAACCTTCAAATTTTTAAGGGTATCATATTAAGTATTGTATGCTACAGTTTGTTTTAATGCATTCATTAATAATATTTATAATATACAGTCATTACAGACAAAATTCCACTTTGTATCATTTAACAACAAATACACAGTTAACTCTTTTAAAATTGTATAAGAGAAAGCACAGTTTTCTAAATTATACTGAGTATACTAAAAAGTGATATGTCAAATCTGGCTTGGAGAATATATGTACACTAAAAATACTTTGAGATTTAGCTCCATGACACAGCACCAGTACAAGCAAAAGCTGTTTTCCAAGAATTTATGTCTGAAATTATGGAATTTTATGCTAAAAACACTACTGGTTTATTTTTATAATTTCTATGTTTTGCTGATAAATGACAAGAGGGGACAGATTCTAGGCTGCTATTTGCAAGCACTCTGCAAATAGCTCATTATGGGTGTGGGTAGACCCTTTATTCTCAATAAATGAAAAGCCAAATTGGGTATAATTGTTACTCTATTTTCTCCTCTTCACACTGTTTTTGAAGTACCAAGGATATCTTGATGCTCCATATAAGGATTTTTTTTAATCAGATGAATGCAATTTTCAGATTGGGGAAGGTAATTTTGAAGTAGGATTACAGTTTTGCCATTTTTTGCTCTTAATTATCTTGTATTTCGTCATTGGGTTCCTTATGTTTCTAGTCTTTAAACGCGATCTATTATGGGCACAAATCAAACATATTTGACTAAGAAGAAAAACAATTTAAAATGTAACAGTCTCGGCCATCCCAGCAGTCAGTGCTGTTCAGCCAAGAGATAAACTGAGTGACAGAAAAGATGAGTGTCCTCATCTGACATCCCTCTAACCACTGTGTGTGCTCACGTGTCACACACCAACTGGCTTGCGGTCTTTCATTATAAATAGAAAAAATTAAATAATGTAGCACTTACTGTTTTTTTCATTAAACCTTTCATTTTTAAATAATTAGAGATTCACATACAGTTGTAAGAAATAATGCACAACAATCATGTGTACATTTTACCTGGTTTCCCCCAATGATACGTCTTTGTCACTTACCACTTCTTCGTCACATACCTTGTAAGACCTCTGTCCAGTATCACAACCACGTCCTGATATTGCTGCTGTCAAGATTCAGAACCTCTGCACCACCACAGGGCCCCCTCTTGTGGTCCCGTTACAGCCGCACCTCCCGCCCTCCCTTCTGCCTCTCACTCCTGACCTCTAACCCTGGCGACCACTACTCTGTCTTCATTTCTATGATTTTGCTACTTCAAGAATGTTACACAGAGAGAAGGATACAATATTTACCCTTTGGAACTGGCTTCTTTTCAGTCAACATAATTACCTTGAGATTCATTCAAATTGTTTGACATATCAATAGTTGTTCCTCTGTATTACTGAGTAGTATTCCATGGCATGGAAGTACCACAGTTGCTTAACCACCTGGGTTGTTTCCATTTTTGGCTATTATAAGTAAAGTTGCTATTAACATTTGTATACAGGTTTATATAGGAACATAAATTTTCCTTTTTCTGAGATAAATGCCCCTGAGTACAATTGCTGGTTTGGCTGATAGTTGCATGTTTAGCTTTTCGAGAAATGATCAAACTGTTCCTGAGTGACTATAGCATGTTACAACAATACATGAATGATTCTGTTTCTCTACCTACATTACTGGTGTCACTATTTTTTGTTTTAGTCATTCTGATAGGGGTGTAGCGATACCTCACTGTGGTTTTAATTTACATTTCCCTAGTGACTAGGGATGTTGAACATCTTTTCATGTGTTTAGTTGTCATCTGTATATTCTCCTTGTTGGAATGTCTTCAGGCCATTTTCTAATTGGATTTCTTGAGGTTGCTTGTTTTTACTGTTGAATATTAGGAGTTCTTTATACATTCTAAATATTAGTCTTTCGTGGACATGTGGTTTGAAAATATATTTTTCCAGTCTCTAGCTTGTCTTTTCATCCTTTTCATAGAGTCTTTTGCAGAGCAAACAATTTTAATTTTGATGCAGTAAAGTTTATCAGTTTTTCCTTGTTACAGATTTTTTTTTAGTATCAAGTCTAAGGCTCACTCTGGTGGCTCAGACAGTAAAAAATCCGGTCTGTAATGCAGGAGGCCTGGGTTTGATCCCTGGGTCAGGAAGATCTCCTGGAGAAGGAAATGGCAACCCACTCCAGTATTCTTGCCTGAAAATCCCATGGACAGAAGAACCTGCCGGGCTACAGTCCATGGGGCCACACAGAGTCAGACATGACTGAGCAACTTAACATTTTCACTTTCTAACTCTCAGAGGTCAAAGATTTTTCCATTTTTAAAATAAAAGTTTAATAGTTCTACATTTAAGTCAGTCATCATTGTGAGATAATTTTCTTTCAAGGTCTGACACTTAGATTGAGATTCTTGTCAAATTGCCCCATGTCATTTATTGAAAAAGCTTTTCAAGGGCCCCTAAAAAGCCAAACCAATCTTGAAAAAGAAGACTGGAGGGAAAACAAAGTTGGAGGTTTCCCACTTCCCAACTTCAAAACTTACTACAAAACTACAATAATCAAAACAGTGTGGTACTGGAAAAAAGACAGAAATATAGACCGGTGGAATAGAACTGAGAGTCCAGCAACATATGTCTATGGCCAATTGATTTTAATCAAGGAAACCAAGACTGTTTAATGAAGAACAGTCTCTTCAACAAGTGGCACTTGGGACAATTGGATTTTCACATGTAAAAGAATGAATTTGGACCCCTATCTAACTCCACACAAAAAATCAACTCAAAATTGATAAATGACCTAAATACAAGCTTAAACCATAAACTTGCAGAAGAAAACATAGGGGTAAACTTTCATGACCTTGGATTTAGAGATGGATTCTTAGATATGATACCAAAAGCATGAGCAACAGAAGAAAAATAGAAAAAACAGATTTTATCAAAAGTTAAGCCTTTCATGTATCAAAGAACATTATCAGGAAGCAAAAAGACAACCTGGAGAAGGTAATGGCAACTCACTCCAATATTCTTGCCTGGAGAATCCCAGGGACGGGGGAGCCTGGTGGGCTCGCACAGAGTTGGACACAACTGAAGTGAATTAGCAGCAGCAGCAGAATGGGGAAAATATTTTTAAATCCTACATCTGATAAGGGGATAACATAAAAATATAAATAACCCTCACAACTCAACATCGGAAAAAGAACTTGAAGAGACATTTATCTAGAGAAGATATATAAATAGCCAAAAAGCACATGAAAAGATGCTCAACATTCTTAGCCATTAGGGAAATGCAAATCAAAATAAGATACTATTTTATGCCCACTAGCATGGCTCAAGGAGCTTGCAGGTTTGTACGTCAGAGTAATGTTTAGCAACCTTCACACTTCATGAATGGGATAGTCAGTAAGGGCTATAAGAATTCAACAGATGTGCCTTTGCCCTAAGTAGTCAGGAAGGCCATGCTGAGGGCTCCTTAAGAACACAGCAGAATCTTTTGCATTTCAAAACCACCAGTGTCTGGCACAGGGCCTGGCTCACAGTGCACACTAGATAAAGGTTTTCTGAAGAGAGGATGATTGAAACAAACTTACTGTTCCACCTGAGAGCTGTGCAACCTGAGACAAGGCACCTAACCACTCTACCTTGATTTCCTTTTCTACAAAGTGGGAACAATAACACAACCTGCCATCCAGGGTTGCTCTAAGAATTAAATGAGTTCATATGTACAAAGCACTCATTTAGTAAGGACTAAGTGCTGTGTAAATATTTGCTCTTATTATTATTAGTATTATTATAGCTATGCGTAAATGAACAGACAGTCTCGAATAGGATCTTGGAGCAGACTTTAACAGATGGACTATGGTGGGGGCGGGGGGCGGGGTGGACCTAGCACAAGCAAATGTGCAAAAATAGGAATAAAAATTATTGCTACTTATTGAATATCAACTGAACACTAGTGCTTAATTCCCTAACAACCCCTTGAATACAGTAATTATCCTTATTATACAGATGAGGAAACTGAGGCTCAGAAAGGTTAAGTGACTTACTTATAGTTACACAGTTCATAAGGCATCTGGGATCTACATTGTTTGACTAGAAAAGAAAGGTATTACGGATAGCAAAAAAGACGGATGGCAACTGGATTGTGTCAGGGCAGTTTGGGCTCTATTCTGTTGAGGAGCTGCAGTGACAAGGTGAAAGCCAGGCTCTTGGACAATGACCCCATTAGTGATGTGACAAGACAGACTGGACTTAATGTTGTATTTTCTCCAGCTAGAAGCTCACTTTTCAGTGCTGTCCTATGCCTGCACTTCTTCTCCCTTGGAGCCCACCTCAGTAAGCATTCATCCTTACCACACCACTGAAATGGCTCTTGTGAGGTCACCTGCATGCTGCTATATCCAGTGGTAAATTATCAGTCCTCATCCTACTTGACTACTTATTCATTCAACAAATTGTTTGTTGAGCATCTTTTCTGTGACAGGTCCTAGTTTAGGAGCTGGGCATCAAGCACAGAATAGTGTAGGAAGAGTCCCTGTGCTCATGAACTTACAGTCCAGTGATCACCAGAACTGGACACAGCTCATCACCTGCTTGCCTTAGCCATACTTCCTCCACTCCATTTTTAGGATGTCACTCTCTGGGTTTCTCTGGCCCTCTCTGGCCATTCCTGCTTGATCTGCTATGCTTTTTTCTATTTGTGTCTCCTCTCTCTAAATGCTGAGGTGCTCTGGGTCCTATTCCTGGGATCTTTGCTCTTTAGTACCTTTACTCACTGTGTTCAGGAGCTCTTCCAGTGCACAGCTTTTATTACCTGTGCAAGCTGCCAACTCTGAAACTCCTATCTTTTTAGCCTGGAGACCATCCTCCTGAACTCCAGGCCCCTATATGGCCCACCCTGAGCTACTCCCCTTGAGTAGCTGAAAGTGAAAGTATTAGTCGCTCAGTCATGTCTGACTCTTTGTGACCCCATGGACTGTAGCCTACCAGATTCGTCTATCCATGGAATTCTCCAGGCAAGAATACTGGAGTGAATAGCCATTCCTTTCTCCAGGGGATTTTCCCGACCCAGGGATTGAACTTGGGTCTCTTGCATTGCAGGCAGATTCTTTACCATCTGAGCCACCAGGTGGGGCCTCTGAATAGCTGAAGGGCATTCAGATTTAATGCACTCAGTCTGATTCCTGACTTTTCTTTCTTCAAAGTTGAATTTCCTCCACTCAGTCTTCCTAAGATCTGAACATGGTAACCCCATCCTTTCAGTTGTTCAGTCCAAAACGTTGAAGGCATCCACAGCTCTTCTCTTTCTCTTACATCCCAATTGAATCCATCAGCAAATCTTTTTTTAAATTAATCTTTATAATTACTTTACAATGTTGTCTTAGTTTCTACTGTGCAGCAAAGAGAATCAGCTATACATATACATATGTCCACTCTTTTTCTGGATTTCCTTCCCACTTAGGTCACTACAGAACTTTGAGTTCCCTGTGCTATATAATAGGTTCCCATTACTTACCTATTTCATACACAGTAGTGTATATATGTCAATCCCAATCTCCCAATTCACCCCACCTCTCCTCCCCCCTTGGTATTCATACATTTGTACTCTACAACTGTGTCTGTATTTCTGCTTTGCAAATAAGTTCATCTATACCATTTTTCTAGATTGCACATATAAGTGACATTATACAATATTTTTCTCTTTCTGACTTACTTCACTCTGTATGATGGTCCCTAGGTCCAACCACACCTCTGCAAATTGCACAGTTTTGTTCCTTTTATGGCTGAGTAATATTCTTCTGTGTGTGTGTGTGTGTGTACCACATCTTCTTTATCCATTCCTCTTTTGAGGGACATTTAAGTTGCTTGCTTCCATGTCCTGGTTATTGTATATAGTGCTGCAATAAACACTGGAGTGTGTGCATCTTTTTAAATTATGGTTTTCCCTGAGTATATGCCCAGGAGTGGGATTTCTAGGTCATGTGGTAATTCTATTTTTAGTTTTTTAAGGAACATCTATACTGTTCTCCATAGTGGCTGTATCAGTTTATATTCTCACCAAGAGTGCAAGAGGATTCCCTTTTCTCCACACCTTCTCCAGCATTTATCGTTTGTAGATTTTTTGATGATGGCCATTCTGACTGGTATGAGGTGATACTTCATTGTAGTTTTGATTTGCTTTTCTCTAATAATTAGTGATGTTGAGGATACTTTCAGGTACCTGTTGGCTATTTTATGTCTTCTTCAGAGAAGTGTCTATATAGGTCTTCCACCCATTTTTTGTTTGGGTTATTTGGGGTTTTTTTTTTATATTGATCTGTATTGAGCTGTTTATACATTTTGGAGCATAATCCCTTGTCAGTTACTTTGTTAAGTATTTTCTCCCATTCTGAGGGTTGTCTTTTTGTCTTGTTTATAGTTTCCTCTGCTGTGCAGAAGCTTTTAAGTTTAATTAGGTCCCATTTATTTATTTTTGTTTTTATAGATCAATGGAACAGATAGGAAGCCCAGAGATAAACCCATGCACCTATGGACACCTTATCTATGACAAAGGAGACAAGCATATACAAGGGAGAAAAGACAGTCTCTTCTGTAAGTTCTGCTGGAAAAACTGGACAGCTCATGTAGAAAAATGAAACTGGAACACTCCCTAACACTATGCACAAAAATAAACTCAAAATAGATCAAAGACCTAAATGTAAGCCTGGACACTTTAAAACTCTTAGAGGAAAACATAGGCAGAACACTCTGACATAAATAGCAAGTTTTTTCAGCTTCACTTTCTCAGCATATCACTGCCTTCACGGCTGCCCAGCACTGTCGCAGGCCACCACCAACTCTCAGCTACATCACAAGCACTTGCTTCCCTTCCTCCCAACCTGACCCCACCATAGACTTCTCAAAACTGGAATCAGAGCTTCCTCTTAAATAGCAGTTGGACCATGCCACTCTTTTTCTTGACCTCTCCCCCAAAGACTTCTCATTTCACTTCAAGGAAAACCCCAAGTCCTCATGAGAGCCTATAAGACCCTACACTATCAGCCCATCATCTCTCTGATGTGAGTCTCCCTTCCATCCTCCTTGTTCGCTCAGCTGCAGCTGCACCTGCCTGAGGCTGCCTTCCTGACCCCCACTGGCTCCCTCCTCTTCCAGAGGGCTCTGCTGCTTCACGAGGCCTTTCCTGACCAGCCTACTTAAAATTCCAACCCTTCCCACCCGAACATGCCCCATCCCTGTTCTCTGCTTTATTTTTCATCCATAGCACTTTTCATCTTTCATACTATATATTTCATACTATATATTTTGCTTTTAACTCTCTCTCCCCACTGGAATGTGAGCTCTGTGAGGGCTGGACGTGTATCTCTTTAGTTCCTTAGTATATTCTCAATCCCTAGACCAGTGTGGCAAAAGATCCATCAATATTTGTTGAGTGGATGATTAAATACGTATATAGGGCTTCTGAGTGTCAGAGAGGGGAGGGTCTATGACCAGTCATCAGGTTTTCCCCAGCCCTAAGTCAACAGAGAAGGTATGTGGGGCCCGTAGGGTGACCCTAGAGAGGGGAGAGATTTCCCAGGCAGATTTCCAACAGCCTCAGCTCCTTCCCTGAGAGAAGCCCTCATCCTGTCCTCAGAGCTTACTCAGCTTCCAAAGCAGACCCAGAGCTCCAAGTCAAGTCAGGAAGTTCCAGGTAGGGCCAAATTCCTGGAGGAGGAAGGGGCGAGCTCCCCTTCTTGGGGCCATCTGAGGAAGAGGCCCTGAGGGCAGAAAAGAGCAGTGGGCAGAATGGAGCCTGCATGGACCAGAGCCTCCAGCCCTACCCTAGACTGCAGTGTCTCTGACCACCCAGGTTCAGAGGGTCCCACAAGCTTCCACCTACAACCTTGTGTGGTCCCAGTCCAGGGCTGAGCCTGGGGAAGAGACGAAGGTGGCCACCCTACCCACGGTGATCTTTCCCACAGGCACATTCTCCATCCCCATCTTCTTTGCCCAGACTCTTGGTGAGCCAGGAAAAAAAGAGTCAGAACTGACTTTTTAGATGGAGAAGGAAATGGCAACCCACTCCAGTACTCTTGCTTGGAAAACCCCATGGACGGAGGAGCCTGGTAGACTATAGTCCATGGGGTCGCAGAGTCGAACATGACTGAGCGACTTCCCTTTTTCACTTTTTTTGACTTTTTAGAACAGGAAGAAAGAATCTGCACTTGTTCTGATTAACATTAAAAGGCAGGCCCCACTCACATCCACCACAGGTATGTTAAACAAACACAAAAGTGACAACAGGCACAGTGCAGTGACAGAGGAGCCTACAGTTATCACAGTGACAAGGTGCGCCTGGCCCACATGCCATCCATTAAGCCTTCTCCCTCTGCTGGTGCATGAAATTATCCACCTGACGGAGTTGCACCTACATTTGTGCCAACTAGCAACATGGCATCCTCTCATTATCCCCTTGGACACAGATCCACCTGGAGGGGTGTGATTAATGACAGTCTCATAAAGCCTGGGGGAAGGGGCCATCCCCGGCACCCTGTAAGAGTGAAATTGCCACTCACAGTCACATAAATCACCACATGTCAATCCCAGCTTCCTGGCTGTCACGCCCTAGTGAGCCACCCCACAGCCTCAAACATGTGACAGGTTTTCTAGGACAGCAGAATCTGCCGCTCTCAGGGACACCTTGTACCCGACTCCAAAGCAAGGTCAGAGTTTAGCTCTAATTATCCCAGCCCACTCCTGGCTCTGAGACCTCCTAACAGGGTGAAGAAAGAAGCAAGGTGTTATATCAGGGGAAATACTAAATGTGGAGCGATGGTCTGATTCATTTCACAGCTGTTGTCTTTTTTGATTTGTTCATAATTTTCTACACTACTGCTTCCAATTTGATACTGTCTGGGCCTAGGATGACAATAAGAATGGGATAACAGATGATGAGCTCAAAACACTGAACACAGTCAGAGTCACTCTGCATGTATGTACAATCAATATGTCACTTGGAAGAAGAAGCCATTGGCCGCTGGGCACAGTAGGGAATGTGAAATGTCACAGAATTCAAGATGCATTTCTTATGTACTTAGGAACTGTTGCCACAGCTGCCTCATTTCCCAGGAAAGGAAACGGGCTTAATGTTTCATAATCAGTTGCCTCAGGCAAATGAATTAAAGTCCAAAAGAAATATGGGAAAGATTTCCAACTGACTCCTTTTGCTTTGGTTGGCAGGGGTGCTGTGTACTGTTATGCAGGTTATCTACTGCACAACTCCAGGGTGTGGGTAGGGGTCACAACTTCCGTAGACTACACTGTGAAATAGCACCTCCTAAAGTCAGTAAAAGTAAAGTCAGTAAAGTCATAGGTAGCAGCCCTACGGGTGACTGAGCAACTTGGAGTTAATACTCATCACGAAGACCCAGCTTCACAATGTCCATGATAATAGCCTGATAAATCCATGTATAGACCCACAGCAAGGAGAGATAAGAAAGCCTTCCTCAGCAATCAATGCAAAGAAATAGAGGAAAACAATAGAATGGGAAAGACTAGAGATCTCTTCAAGAAAATTAGAGATAACAAGGGAACATTTCATGCAAAGATGAGCTCAATAAAGGACAGAAATGGTAGGGACCTAACAGAAGCAGAAGATATTAAGAAGAGGTAGCAAGAATACACAGAAGAACTGTACAAAAAAGATCTTCATAACCCAGATAATCATGATGGTGTGATCACTCACCTAGAGCCAGACATCCTAGAATGTGAAGTCAAGTGGGCCTTAGGAAGCATCACTATGAACAAAGCTAGTGGAGGTGATGGAATTCCAGTTGAGCTATTTCAAATCCTTAAAGATGATGCTGTGAAAGTGCTGCACTCAATATGTCAGCAAATTTGGAAAAATCAGCAGTGGCCACAGGACTGGAAAAGGTCAGTTTTCATTCCAATCACAAAGAAAGGCAATACCGAAGAATGCTCAAACTACTGCACAATGGCACTCATCTCACACGCTAGTAAAGTAATGCTCAAAATTCTCCAAGCTAGGCTTCAGCAATACGTGAACTGTGAACTTCCAGATGTTCAAGCAGGTTTTAGAAAAGGCAGAGGAACCAGAGATCAAATTGTCAACATCCACTGGATCATCGAAAAAGCAAGAGAGTTCCAGAAAAACATCTATTTCTGCTTTATTGACTATGCCAAAGCCTTTGACTGTGTGGATCACAATAAACTGTCTGAAAGAGATGGGGATACCAGACCACCTGACCTGCCTCTTGAGAAACCTGTGTGCAGGTCAGGAAGCAACAGTTAGAACTGGACATGAAACAACAGACTGGTTCCAAATAGGAAAAGTAGTACGTCAAGGCTGTATATTGTCACCCTGCTTATTTAACTTAGATGCAGAGTACATCATGAGAAACGCTGGGCTGGAAGAAACACAAGCTGGAATCAAGATTTCTGGGAGAAATATCAATAACCTCAGATATGCAGATGACACCACCCTCATCGCAGAAAGTGAAGAAGAACTAAAGAGCCTCTTAATGAAAGTGAAAGAAGAGAGTGAAAAAGTTAGCTTAAAGCTCAACATTCAGAAAACTAAGATCATGGCATCTGGTCCCATCACTTCATAGCAGATAGATGGGGAAACAGTGGCTGACTTTATTTTTCTGGGCTTCAAAATCACTGCAGATGGTGACTGCAGCCATGAAATTAAAAGACGCTTACTCCTTGGAAGGAAAGTTATGGCCAACCTAGACAGCATATTAAAAAGCAGAGACATTACTTTGCTGACAAAGGTCTGTCTAGTCAAGGCTATGGTTTTTCCAGTGGTCGTGTATGGATGTGAGAGTTGGACTGTGAAGAAAGCTGAGCGCCAAAGAATTGATGCTTTTGAACTGTGGTGTTGGAGAAGACTCTTGAGAGTGCCTTGGACTGCAAGGAGATCCAACCAGTCCATCCTAAAGGAGATCAGTCCTGGTTGTTCATTGGAAGGACTGATGTTGAAGCTGCAACTCCAATACTTTGGCCACCTGATGCAAAGAGCTGACTCATTTGAAAAGACCCTGATGTTGGGAAAGATTGAGGGCAGGAGGAGAAGGGGACGACAGAGGATGAGATGGTTGGATGGCATCACCGACTCAATGGACATGGGTTTGGGTGGACTCCGGGAGTTGGTGATGGACAGGGAGGCCTGGCGTGCTGCAGTTCATGGGGTTGCAAAGAGTTGGACACGACTGAGCAACTGAACTGAATTGAGACCCACAGATAACTAATACAGTGAACATTCTTTTATCAGGCTCAGTAGGGCAAGGGTCTGTTTCATTTATTCTAGTACTCTGGTTAATAAAGCTGTCCTGTACAAACATGTATTGTTAATGATTAATTTTTAATTATTTGAATATTATCAAAACTCTCTAAACTTGATAACTCCTTTAAACATGACCTATCTTTGTTGAGAGGCACTTCAACAAGATTTTAGGAAGACAATGTCATGATACATTTCAAAATATAAGATTTTAAATATCCTGTGACCAGCACTTCTACTCTGAAGAGTTAATCCTACAAAAATAAAGTATACAAATGTATTTGCATGTTAGTGTATACCTGTGTGTATACCCACACATATGCAAATATGATTTTTAACAGCAAAAACAAAGGAAATCATTTGAATATATACTAGTAAAGTAGTCGCTAAATGAATTATATGCATAAAATGCAATACTACACAGACTTTAAAATAATCTACTATAGCTATTGGTTGGGCTTCCCTGGTGGCTCAGACAGTAAAGAATCTGCCTGCAATGCGGGAGACTCAGGTTCAATCCCTGGATAGGGAAGATCCCCTGGAAAAGGAAACCCACTCCAGTATTCTTGTCTGGGAAATCCCGTGGACAGAGAAGTCTGGTGGACTACAATCTATGAGGTTGCAAAGAGTCGGAAACGACTGAGTGAATAACACAGCTATTTGAGTGGCAGGGGTAATTTCAGCACTAGTTCCCACTGAGTTCCCAGCTGTGCGCTGTGAGTTCCCAGTACAGCAGCTGCAGCCCCGAGGGTTTCCTGGTAGCATTTTCTCATCAGAGCAGCTCTGTATCATGACCTTGGCCATTGCTCCTCAAAGCAGAGTTCTGGACCTAGTGCTCTGGCCCCCAACACCTTTCTGAGCTGCCCATCTTTTTCAGTAAGTTTGTGTTCTTCCTAAAGAGCTAAGTCAGCTTCCGCTGCCTGCAAAGATGTCCACAATACAGGTATCCTTGACTTTTATATTCAACTTTTGAATCACCCACACTTACACACAACACATGTGGAGACCCTCTAGGCCACCACTCAAGTACCAGCTTCAGACCTTCAGAACTCACCAGAAGGATGCATATTTCAAATCTGCAGGGTGGTGCTGTCTGCCAGCCCCCAATCCAGGTTAAGGAGCATGGCCAGGCAGGTTTGTACAATTATCCTTGGATATTTTTATTGCATCGTGCCCTTTTGTTTCATTAAAGTGAATAAGAAGAAGAGAAATTAAAATGTTGATATTAACAACAAGACAAGGTCTCATACGGCTAATAAAATTGAAACAAAGAAATTACTGGGGCACTGCAAGGAGAAAGTCTTCAGCCTTGATTTACTGCTCCTGGACTAAAGCTTGTGGACTTTGTGTTCAACTGCAAAGTATAAGAACAAATTCAAAGAATGAGATGCCAGAATAATTTAGATTTCTGAGATTGCAATTACCTTAGAAAATGTATGTCGATTATTTACTTTTGCAAATTTAGCTTCTGAACATCTTTTCAGAAATGCATTATGTGTGGAAAGCGGGACTGCCCGTACCTTCTGAAGTATCAATAAAATAGAATAGGATAAAGCAAGCAAAGGTTCGACCCCAGCTTTAAAACAATGATACGAACATTAAAAAATCTGGAACTATACCCTGCAAGTTCTCAAAACTTGTTAATTCTGTAGGCTGAGATGGTAAGGAAATTTCACTGGCCTTTGGAAGATCACACAGCCTTGAAGTGTTTGAAATGCTGCAAGGAGCAAGTTTTACTTACTAGTAGAATCATCAAAAACCCAAAAGGAATTTCCATTGTGAAAAAACAACATGAGGGCTTGTCAGAGCTTCCTGAGACCTGGGGCTATTATGAACGGATGAGTCCCAGACCCTGGGCTTTGGGAGACTTCTGTCCTCTCCCAGACCCTTCTGAAGCCTGAGGTGTGGCTCATTTCTATCATGCCACCTCCTCTGGGCCTTACATCTTGATTATTAAAATTAGAGGGTAGGCACACACTCCCATGGTAGCCCTCTGGAGTTTTTTTCACAATGAACAGAGGGTTTACCACCACTGAGGGCAAAGCAGGTCCCCCACCAGACAGGTACCCCTCCCATACAACTGTCAATAGACACAAGAACTAAGCCCTTTCTTAAGAGAAACTGCCCAACAATGTTGTTCAGGGTGAATACAACTAATTGATTGTTCTGTTTAATAAAGTGAGATCCTGCCCCCAAGGCAGCATGGGCCAACAGAGCTCACAAGGATCAGAGAGAAAACAGAGTGAAGCCGGCATCCCCCTGTTTACAAGGAGAGAAAGGAGAGCCTGGCAGCAGCTCAGAAAGAGATGAAACAGCATGCAAAGAAGACCCAAGGACAGAACAGAGCTATTCTTATCTGACTGCTTCACAGGAAGGCAGCTTATCCTTTCGGCTATTTCTAATACTTCCGTTATTCTTTCAGTAAATAATATGGAAAAAAAAAAGACCTAAATTCAAGCAGCTATCAAAAAAAAAAAAAATGGTGAGAAAAAGGTAAAGGTGTTGGGCTTGGTAAATGTGTCCTTTCCAGGGCCATAGGAGTGTGCTCTGCTAGGAAAAGAGAGGGTTCGCCCAGCTTGGATGTCCAGGTGTCCAGGAGAAACGTGGACTCTGCCTTCAGCTGGACCAGCCCTTCTGGTCACTAGAGTTCAACTTATAGCTGTGCTGAGAAAGACCAGTCCAGTTCTCATACTTTCCTTGGCTCCAGCGTGCAAGTCAGAGGTTAAACCCTTCTTTTCTAGGCCTTTGGCGGGGAGGGGAAGGGACTGATCTGTGAACCTCACAGTAGAATTAAAGATTCTGCTAAGATTCTCCCCCTGCCTGCTGTCAAGTCTTGCTGGGCTTCAGCCCCTGCTCTCCACAAGCATCTACACCCTCCAGCTGTTGTTTAGTTGCTCACTGTCTCTTTGTGACCCCGTTGACTGCAGCACACCTGTCCTTCACCATCTCCTGGAATGAGCTCAAACTCATGTCCATTGAGTCACTGATGCCATCCAACCATCTCATCCTCTGTCGTCCCTGTCTCCTCCCGCCTTCAATCTTTCCCAGCATCAGGGTCTTTTCAAATGAGTCAGCTCTTCGCGTCAGGTGGCCAAAGTATTGGTGCTTCAGCTTCAGCATCAGTCCTTCCGATGAATATTCAGGCTTGATCTCCTTTAGGATGGACTGGTTTGATCTCCTTGCAGTCCAGGGGACTCTCAAGAGTCTTCTCCAGCATCACAGTGTGAAAGCATCAATTCTTTGGCGCTCAGCTTTCTTTATGGTCCAACTCTCACATCTCTACATGACTACTGGAAAAACCACAGCTTTGATGATATGGACCTTTGTTGGCAAAGTAATGTCTCTGGCTTTTTAATACACGGTCTAGGTCTGTTGTAACTTTTCTTCCAAGGAGCAAGTTCTTTTAATTTCATGACTGAAGTCACCATCTGCAGTGATCTTGGAGCCCAAGAAAAGAAAGTCTGTCAATGTTTCTGCTGTTTCCCCATCTATTTGCCATGAAGTGATGTGACTGGATGCCATTATCTTAGTTTTTTGAATGTTGAACTTTAACACCCTCCAGAGCCTTTGGTAAAGGCGGTTCTGTGGCTGGGCTCTTCCTGTCTCCAACCTTCAGGGTGACAACAGTGTCACAAATGTTGGAACAACTGAGGTAGTCTCCCTGCTTCCACGGAGGGTGGTGATAGCAGGGAAGATGGTGGGGGAGAGAGGGAAGTTTCTTACTTGTTGTTCCCTTATTTAGACCAAGAGACAGCTCCCTTCTACCTCCTGCCTCTCTGACCCTTCAGATTAAGTCATTGCTTGCAATCTGCCCTGCTGGCCATTTCCCCTTTGCATCTGCTCCAGACCTATGCCTTGTCTTCTTTCTGGCTCTGACCCTAAGGGATGACCACTATGGACTATGGGCAGCACCTAGAAGTCCCCTTTCCTCTGGTTCCTATTCAGTTCTGCCCATTGAGAACACCAGCAGATCAGAAAATGGAAAGAGAGACATGTTGTATATTTCTCTCCCTGATCCCTCCTCACTTGATGACTATAGCTCCTGCCAGGAAGCTCCATAGCTTAGCTCTCATAGGACTCTGATAGCATTATTTCCCCGCTCTCCCATCCCTTTGGTCCTAAGGGTGGTAAGACCTTGCCCCTGGGGACTTTATTATCCTTTGTTTGTTTCCTTTCCCATTCCCATACTAATTTAAATAGCCTTCTCATTAAACCTCTTCAATTGACCTATCTGGGTGGATACAGTTTCAAGATCTTAAATGATACATCTGCCATCCTTTTGTCTTTGAGAGTCTGCTTTTTCATTCCTCCTGGGTGATGTAGATGGTTCCTGAACAAAAGGAAGCCCTGAGAGATAGCCATGGTGGATGATGGGTGAAGCACACCCCTCAGGTACAGGTAAGTGCTAATGCAGCAAGCCCAGCAATCACTTGGAAAAGATGCCCGAAGGTAAACATTTCTAATCAAGGGTGAGGGTCAGTGAGGCAAGCTGGCTGGTTTCTCTGATCACAGCATCCCTTGTTGTTATGATTCATTCATCCACTCAACACGTGTTTTTGAGCACCTACTGGCTACCAGGAACTTGGTTAGGTATAGTGGGCTGATGAGTGGCCCCTGAAATATGTCCATGTCCTAATCCCCAGAACCCATAGATATGATCTTATATGGAAAAAGTTGTGACCAAGGATTTTGAGAGGAGTTTATCCTGAATGATCTGGGTGGGCCCTAAATCCAATGATGACTGCCCTTATAAGAGTGAAGGAGAAGGAAATTTGACAGAAGAGGATGAGGCAGTGTGACTATGGAGGAAGAGACTGGCGTAACGCAGCCACAAGCCAAGGGATATTAGAAACCACCAGAAGCTGGAAGAGGCAAAGGAGGATCCTCTACTAGAGGCTTTGGAGGGAGCTCAGCCCTGCCAACATCTTGATTTGGGACTTCTGATCTCCAGAACTATATGAGAATAAATTTC
This sequence comes from Okapia johnstoni, assembly GCA_024291935.2. NCBI lineage: Eukaryota > Metazoa > Chordata > Mammalia > Artiodactyla > Giraffidae > Okapia > Okapia johnstoni. The sequence goes on from CM044316.1 coordinate 37,996,064, forward strand.
TCTTGTTTTAAGCCACCCAGTTTGTGATACTTTGTAACTGCAACCCCAGGAAACTAATACTCTAGGTTCTGACAATAGAATACTAATCAAAACATACACGGTCCCTACCCTCCTAGAATATACAGTCTAGGGGAGCAAACAGACAATGAACAAGTGACCAAAGGTAAGTAATTACCAACTATGATGAAACAACAATCTACTTGGATAGAGAAGAGTGCAGAGGAGTGCTTTATTTAGATTGGAGTTTAGGGTCAGCATCTTTGAGGAGGTGATCTTTGAGCTAAGATTTGAAAAGTGAGAAAGAACCAGCCATAGGAAGCTCTCAGGAAAGAGTGTCCAGGCAGAGGAGACAACAAGCTGAAGACTTTGTGATTGGAAACAGATTCTAGAAACATGAAGAAGTCCAGTATAGGTAGAATGAGGTCAGAGAGGTGGGGAGGGCTAGGACACACAAGGCTTACGGGCCATGATAAGGTCTTGGTATTTTATTCTATGATGAAAAGGCATCTGATGGTTGAGAGCACTGGATACCATGGGCTACTTTAAGGTTTTATGTCAATTCCTCTGGTTATTGGTGGGAAATAGCTTGGGAGGGGGGATCAGGGAGAGCATGGAGACCAGTTAGTAGACTCAAAGTCTTCTATTTGAGCTCTGAAGATGGACTATGTGATCCCTTAGAGATGGAGAAGAGGAGGTGAATTGAAGACATATTTTGGAGCTAGAACTGTCAAGAATTGATGGATACTGGGAAGGCAAGAAAGACATGAGTTAAGGATGAAAACAAGATTTTAGCTTTGAGTAACTGGGTATATGTTGGTGCCATTTATTCAGATGAGACAATGAGGAGCACAGTGGGAGAGGAATGAAACTGGGAAATATCCTCCCATTCCCATCACAGTGTCAATAAAGTCTTCTGAGATACAGAAAGTTATCCTAGTTTCTGTTGTTTTAGGGACCCAGGGGAAAGTGTCCTGGCTCCTGCAAAAGGGAGACTAAGACTATTGGCCACCTAGATCTAAGCCCCTAATACCATTCACCACAACACACAGAGAAAACCAGCAGAAGCAGGGAGTAGGAACTTCTAGAGAGATACCTGTCCTGTCTCCCATGCAGCATCCACAGTCTGCTCTAATTAAGGATTCCAATGATCAGGATCTAATTTAATAATACCCTCACCCCATCCAATTGACTCTACTAATCACTCACCATGTTTTTGACCCTGTTGGAGGCACCATGAGATGATTTGGGAGAAACAATGATTGAAAGATACATCCCGAATACCTGAACACACCACTACTTACCAAACACTCCATTAAAACATTTTATGTTCTATGTCAATGTCACCTCAGTTTCTTGAATTCTAAAAATTGACTACCCTTCCCCATTCTTCCCTCCAAACATATATTATAAGAAATTTACTCTATAAAAAGATAGCATGTCCACATGGTCTAAACTTGCCTTCAAGGCAACGGAGACAAGGACTATAACGATGATGGAGTCTGCTCAGGGTCTGCCGGACAGCTGAAATCTTGTGTTAAAATATTAGATGATACTATTTCTGGAGAAGGTGTCTGAAGAATCACCTCCCAAATCCGTTATGTGGGTCATTTTTTTTTCATTCCTCTCTAACATACAGCATACTGCTCAGGTCCAGGAAGAAGGCAAAATACACATATGGCCTCATGCCATTTGCCAAAAGTTTATGCATATTTCTCATCAGAAATCCATTCACTCTAGTTTCACTCTGCCCTCCTTAGCATTTATTTAATCTCTTATTCTAAGGCCATGTCTGATACTAACATTCTTGATAATTTGATTTCCCACTCACAAGAAACTAAAAACATTAACTATGAATGGCTAGCTAAAAGCTTGAGAACAAAGGAGGTGACAGAAATTAAAAAGCAGAAATAAGAATAGGAAAAGTTTGGGGCCAGATAGTACCAGGGTAAACAATCCCATTCAATTCAGTAACCCTAGGGGGCAGCACTGCATGGTTTAATCCCTGGTAGTTCAGCTGGTAAAGAATCTGCCTGCAATTCAAGAGACCCCAGTTCAATTCCTGGGTCTGGAAGATTCCCCTGGAGAAGGGATAGACTACCCATTCCAGTATTCTTGGGCTTCCCTGGTGGCTCAGACAGTAAAGAATCTGCCAGCGATGCAGAAGACCTGGGTTCGATCCCTGGGTTGGGAAGATCCCTGGAGAAGGGAACAGCTACCTACTCCAGTATTCTGGCCTGGAGAATTCCATGGACAGAGGAGCCTGGCAGTCCATGGGGTTGCAAAGAGTCGGACACAACTGAGTGACTGTCACTTAATAATCAGTGGTGCCAGGACAGCTACTGGGCAAAGAGGAGTCTCCTCTGACTAAGGTTGTCAGGACCAATCTTTTCCAAGATGAGCTCTCTAGGCTGACCCCCAGAAAGAGCAGTCAATATCAACTCAATACGGTAGGCATGTGTCATGCACCTGTAGCATACTCAGCACAGTTCCAAGCCTGGAAGAAGCCAATCACAGCTGTCTGCTGAGTCATGGGGTATTCATCAGCCTCAGCTCTCCTGGCCTCAAGGGGTCTGCTGGGCACTGATGCTACAGGCATAGGAAGGGACTCAGCACCAACATTTTAAAATTAAAAACAGAGATCCATACTTACTTTGATGAACATTGATATCCAGACAATATTCCAATAGCTGTATTAAGTAAACATAAATGTGAGAATGGCTAGTTAGGAGAAGCATCCATGGTCATTGTGGTGCCAGTGGGCACCTTGCTCTCATCCCATCAATTAGATGTTTCACTTTGATTATAAAATGATCCACTGTGCCAGGAGTGAGTTCATATACCCAGAAATTACCATGTACGTAATGCTCATTCCCTGTGAGTGTTGGGTAATGCTGCCTTAGGCCTCAGACAAAATAAGTCACACATCACACATGCATGTTCATAGTCCAGAACACACGTGTGCTGAGCCAAGGTTTAAGTTGTTCGTGCAAGAAGGGCCTTTAGCAATGAAATGGCTCAGTCTCTTCCTTCTGTGAGTGGGAAACTCATGTGAAGGGAGAAGGAGGAATCCTAAAATCCCCTCCAGGCCAAACACCATCAACTCAACTCACAGGCCTTTGTGGTTCACACAGCATTTTGTCCCTGAGGCCTCGAATCCTCAGCAGACAAACATACGGAGGTAAAGCTCACCCTGCTAGGCACCCACGTCAAGTAGCTGGAGTCCTCTACAGAACCCCCAGCTCTTTGAGTCACAAGGAGACAGCCCTGTTCGAACACTGGCTCTGAAAATCTCTTCCTCAGGAGAGTACCCGCTCCCTGCTCCAATGCAAGCCCCTGTCTAGAATCTTCTCTCCTGCTGAGGATTAACTATGCTGCATCTTGGGCAGGAAATGAGTTCTTTGCTGTTTATTGTGGTCAAATCCTAAAATGAAGTCAATCTAGCAGTGAAGGCTGGATAAACTGATGTCTCTTTATTAATTCATGAGGCACTTTGCAGTCCACCACTCTCCATGCTGAGATTGATGGAAGCTGAAAAAGAAGTGCACGTGAAATTACGTCTTTGATAACTTCTGCCTAACTGGCCTGTCAGAGGCCAAGAAGATTAAACATCTGTGATTTATTCCTGTGTTAACACACACATGCATGCACGCTCACACCACATACATACACAGGTCAGCTAATCAGACATTGCACCAGACTGCATCTCAAATGCGACTCCAACAATTCACAGTATGAAATCAGAGAAAGGTCAGCGCTGAAAGGCCATAACAGAAGGCTCATTATTCCTTTATTTATTTCTTTATTCCTGCATTCTTTCATTTATTTGTTCATTCAACCTTTCTTCATCCACTCTGGACTTTCTAAAAAGGTCTTGCACTAAGCAGGAAGAAGATTCCTGGGGGGCTAAATTTTCCTTATTTCTAGGCAAATAGTCTGGATAGAATTAATCTGAGTGTGTATTTGTAGCAAGTTCTAACATCTCCAGCTCTGCCTCTCACAGGTCAAGTGGCCTTATGTAAACCTGTTCTCTTTCTCTAGCCTGGTGTGCTTGCAATCATAGCAGCCCCCATGTACTAAGACTTGCTATGTACCAGGCACTTAGACTGCATCCATTGCATGAATTCCCTGATTCAGTCCTCACCACAACCCTCCGAAGTGAATACAATTCATGTGCTCTTTCACATAGTAGAAGTCTGAGACTCAGAGAAGTTACAGAACCTGCCCAAGCTGCCAAGCTGCAAAGTAGGGATGCGGAGCCTGGACAGTCAGACTTCAGAGCGCGTGTTCGTCCTCACTCCATACCCTGGGGACAGCCTTCACTTCACAGACTGCACTGAGTCACAGGCGGTCACTGCCTGCATTCCCCACCACTGGTTTGCTGGTGCCTCTGGGTGAAGTCTTCCTTTTGTCTTTCTTCCTTCTGCTGATGGCACCAGTCATGTGGAAGGGATTTCTCTTAACCTGGACTCAGTCTTCCCAGGGCTGGGTGCAGAACCACAGATACCAGGCAAGGGAGAGAAAGCAGGGGAAGAAGGGCAAACATCCTTGATGGAGAGCAGCTGGTACACATGCAAAAGGAATCCACAGGGAGGCAGGTGTCCAGGCCCTTCCCAGTGGGAAAACAAGCCCCAGGGCTGCCCTAGCCCCTCTAGATCTTTGCCGAGCCCTCTGGCACTGCTTGGGATTCTCTTTGGACAGCAGTTGGTGACCACATTCCCTTCCATAACTCCAACTTTCTCCATAAAACAACAAAGCCACACGTTTTTGTCATCAAGCCTTACCTTGGTCGTCAATGCAGATGATTATATCTAACTGGGCACCACCATCTGTCCACACCAGGAGACCACTATTTTTCAAACACGACACAGTTCAAACTAGATTCATCGTCTTGTACCCACACCCATTTCCTCCTGTTTTTGTTTCTTTTCTTTCTTCCACTCTCGATAGTCAGTCTAGAACAAGGCTCCAGGCCTCAGACTCTCCCTTCTGCCCTCCCTCACCTGTCAGGCCCTCCTCTTCTTCCCCACGATCGCTCCTGTAGCCAGGATCTCATCTCTTCACCTCACGTCTGCCTTAGAATAAGCCAGAGCCTCTCACAGGACCCCCATCTCCAGCCTGGAGCTACTGTGGTCCATCCTCACCTACTGGCAGAGTGAGCTTCTGGAAGCTCACCGCCGAATCAGGTTTCTTTCCTGCTTCAAACCCAGCAGGCCCTCTCCCTCCCCCAACACACACAGCACTTCCAGTGGCAGTTTTCAAACTGTGCTCTCTTGTTGTTCAGTGGGAGGTACAAGGTGGGGAAACTTTTCAAGGGCTTTACAAGAGAAGTGTTGACTAAGAGTCATTCACCAAAACAAATGTGCCTGTGAGCCAGGTCACATGCCAAGAGCTTGGTGTGCAGTGGGGAGCTGCACAGTGGGTCCTTGTGCTCAGGGACCAAGGATCCTACTGAGGGAGACAGAAAGCAAGAATGAGCAAACAGGTTGGACAGCGATATGTTGCCATGGGGACTAAACGTGTTAATAAATATGGTGCACTTGGAACACAGCCTGGTGTGTAGTAAGCATTCAATAAATGTTACCTTGTGATCCCTGAATACCCCAGCGAAAATCGCTCTTGGCCTCATTACTATTTTTACTTCTCATCTTACAGATGAGAAAATTGAACACAAGAGTACAAGTCCACAAAGTGAGCAGTGGGGCCGGGCTTCCCCCCAGCAACCTGACCTCAGAATCCACTCTCCTAACTATTGTGCTCTGCTACTTCTCCAGAGGGTGGTACTTCAGTTGAGGTGGTTGGGATCGGCAGTCTCTTATACTAATTCTTTCAGGAGCACAACTGAGACAAAGATTCACAGGATTGCAGTTATGTAAGAGGTGACCCAAGGAAGCCCTGGTAGAAGAATGGAAAAGTAAAAGAGAAAATGGGCAGCAGCTTCTAAAGGGTATGTCATCAAGCCAGTTACCAATGTGGGCAGATGGAGCCTAATCCTGCAGGAGGAACTCTGGGATCCAGTGTAAAGCACACGCCTCTAAATCTCCTTCCCACCCAAGGGCTGTGGGAGCTGGGGTATTGATCCACCAACTCCCATCTCATCAGTGGAGTGCTGCTCTCAGGGGCAAGACTTCTCTGGCCCTTCTGACTGGCCATTTGCAGAGGCAGAGAGGGTTCTCACCAGAGAGAGTACCCAGAAGAAGAGGAGCAGCTGCTGGCAGGTAGAAGTCTGGCTGTGTACACAGAGATGTGGGGGCCCAAAAGGATATGGTCAAGGCAACAACAGCAATTGCTAGAGCAGTTCAGGCAGAGGGGACACCATGTGAAAACGCCCACTGGTGACAGCAAATTTGGTGTGCTCAAGCAGCAAAGGGAAGGCTGGTTGAGTGACCGAGGTGGTGGGAACTGTAGCCAGACAGGGCATCAGAGGCTAAGACCATGCTGAGACTCCGAGATGACAGTAAGAACTTAGCATTTTAACTTAAACATAATGGTGATGCCATGAAAAGTTTTAGAGTAAGAGAGTAACTTTATTTATGTCTTTAAAAGGTCATGTGGTTTCTGGGTGAAGGATGGACAGTAGAGGGCAAGAATAGAAGACGACCAGTTAGGAGGCTCTGACAGTTCAGGTGACAGATACATAGGCGTGGACTAGGGTGGCATTTAAATTGTGGTCGGATTCAGGCTATAGTCTAAATTTACAGTTGATCAGAATTAGCATTCCATACTCCATGGAATAGTCATGGAGTATGAAAGAGTCATTTATTGAGATGGAGATGTTAGGGGGAGACACCAATTCAGAGCAGTGGATGGGGAAATCCTGAAGTGTTTTGGACATTTAATCAGTTTTAAATGTCTGTTGACAGACCGTTGAATACATGAGGCTGGAGCTCAAGGAAGAGTTTGATTAAAATTGCTCTGCTATGCTGTGACCATACCCACCTCTCCTTGCCTCTCCATTGCTCTAAACTTTCTGGAGAGCCCTCTGGAGGCAGTACCTAGCCTGGGGTGCAGAGTGCTCACACAGCTTGGAAGAGGGACAGTGGACTCAGAAACACAGCGGAAAGCTGGAATGCAGCAAGACTGGTAGCTCTGAGCCTGAGAAAGCCAGGAAATGGAAATAATATGAAAAAATAATATGTATAACTGAATTACTTGGCTATACAGCAGAAACTAACACACTGTAAATCAACTGTACTTCCAAAACATTTTTTCTAAAAGCAGTTACATCAGAATAGGAGGGGTACAGGCACCTTGGAAGTATCCAGCAGGGGAAACCCAACCTGGTCTGTGGGAGTCAGGAAAATCCTCCCATATGAAGTGACACAGGCACTAAACTTGGAAGGCCATCACTGCTCCACCAGTGGCTGTCAAAAGCAGAGGCTGACCGTAACTGCCGCCCTGCTGCTGGCCACTGGTGTTCTGCATCCTATGGGGCTATGAGGAGGACATATCCACGTGGCCAAGGCTATGGTACTTATACTTGCCATGAAGCCATGTGTTTATAAACAGCCCAGGTCCTCTCAATACACATGCTCAGAATTCACAAGGTCCCTACCCTGTCCCATTTCCCCAGGCTGTGTCAGTATATAAGTAGAAACTGGTGTCAACGTGACCACTGTTTCCTGAGACCGACCCCTTCTCTGTGTAGCTTGCCTACATATCTGCTCCATGCCTTAATTTTCTTTTATGCACAATCAGATTCATTTAGATGGATCAAGGAAGGAGTCTGAGTTAGGAAGTATTTGAAGGAAAAGAGCAACTTTTATTGCTTCTAAGGAGCTACAGTAAATTCAGTGAGGCCCATTTCAAATGCCATCCACATTGGCCTTCATGAATAGAAAGAGGAAAGAGCATAGAAAACAGCAGAAGAGATTATGAGCTCCCACCTCAGGAACAATTACCTAGGTTCAAACCCTGATTTTACCATTATTGTCACTATGACCTTGGGAACAAGACTGAAGTGCTCTGAGTCTCAGATTACTCATTTGTGAAGAGACTAGTTATAGCTTCACAAGGTGGTGAAGACTAATCAGGACCTGCTTGTGACTTAGCACAGAGCCTGGTACTTAAGAAGAGCTCAAAAATGGAGTTGCCTAGTATTGCTGTTATCATCAGCATTAGCATGAGAATTACTACATTACAGCCTGAACTGGGAGAATTAATGAAGGACATAGTATCATTATTTTTTATGGTGAGAAAATATGGAAAGTGGTTTCCCATAGATGTATGATACCTTATCTATAATATTTACTAATCAGTTTTTCGAATTGGTTTAAGCAAAATACAAAGCTCTAGTTCATAAAAATAACTTGGTAATTAAGCAAAGGGATTCAAATAGTTTCTTTATGAACTTTTGTCCTGAAGTTTGCATTATTTGCTTATTTTAGGATTCAAGGTATCTGGTCACAACCTTATTAAATTGTCCTTGTTCATTCATTCATCATTTAGTCAACAAATGTTTGTTGGATGCCTATCAGAGAGGCATTTACACAAATTAGGCACCAGCCAATGTTTGTCGAACTAAGAAAAAAAACAACTGTATTACCAGCATCCAACCATACACACGAACGCTTGCATGCATGCACGCACACGCACACACACACTTGCATGTTTAATTACATTCATAAAATTCTTGAGTTTTACTTTGCTTGACCTCTGAAACAAATTATCTAATCTATATAAAATAATTTTTTACTTTTTGAGAATTGCTTTAGAAATTTTTCATTCCGTTAAACCTCCCACATTTCTCAAAAGTGGGGGCAAAAACCCAAATTTCTTGTTTAGTACAATTCTATACATATATAAGCTCACTAAACAATCATCTTCATTCCTAAAACATGAGCAACTCTCTTTTCCATCTAATCCTCAAGTTTCATTCACCTTACTTTTTCATTTACAGCTGACATACTCAGCAACAGTATTATTATTTGCTAAATCACTGTGGATATTTTCACTCTTTGGCCGATCACTTTCAAATTTAACAAAGTCAGATTGGAATCTGAATTCGTACAACCTTCCTCCAGATCAGACAATCATAGAGTACACACAGCCTCTGAAGGCATATACCATGAAGGGAGTTAATAATATGAGAGCCGTAGTCCCTGCTAGAATGTTTCCCTGGGAAAAAAACAACTAAAGGTTGACAAGTTTCATCACTCTTGATTTTTAGGCCCATCATTTGAAAGTGCTGAAATCTTTAGGCAATGAAAAATGTTGGTGTTTCATAGCACAAAGATAGAAGAGGAAGGCAAAAACTCGAAGGCGTCACATTCAAAGTTCCAGAGCCCCAGGGAACTCTGCAAATATGTGCTGCACCAGGAGAGACTTCCTGGGGTCACCCAGCTCACGCAGCCAGTGCTCCGTGTACCAGCATGGCAGCATGAGTCACTGTATGCATTGAGGAGGCCTTGTCACATTGTCCAGAATAAAAATATAAAACCACGTAATGATTTAGGACCATAAGTACATGTAGGGGCTTCTCAGGTGACGCAGTGGTAAAGAATCTGCCTGCTGGAAGATTCCCCAGAGTAGGAAATAGCAACCCACTCCACAATATTCTTGCCTGGAAAAGCCCATAGACAGAGGAGCCTGGTGGGCTACAGTCCAGGGGATTGCAAAGAATCAGACATAACTGAGCACACATGCACAAACATATATAAAAACGCACACACAGTCCATATAAGCAGAAGATACCATGGGAATTATGCAGAGTGGAAAAAGCCAGTCTCAAAGACTTGCATACTGTGCAATTCCATTGATACAGTATTCTCAGAGTGACAAAAGCATAGTGATAGAAAGCAGACCAGAGGTTGCCAAAGTTGGAGGAAGGCTGTGACTTAGAGGGAGTATTAGAGAGTCACACCATGACGCATCTCAGCAGCCAGGGCCAACACAGACAGTCAGGCTCTCACTAGGGTGTTTAACAATTGAAGCAAGCCAGGGAGGGCATCTGGGAGAGTCTGGAAGCCATGCTGTAATTCTGAATCCAGCTGGGATGCTCAGCTGGGTGAGAGGTATGAGCCTTGTATATATGTGGGGAGGTACAGCCTGGCTGCTGTAAGCAAATATCCACAGGGCTGTTGTGTGGGAGATAGATTAGATCTGCTCTATATTAACTGTGAGGACAGGTCTTATATCTGCAGGGAGAAGCTAGATGAAAGCAGGTTTCAATTCAATATAAAGAACTGTCCAAGAGACCTTCTTTGACAGGTAATAAGTTCCCAGACACTGGAAATATTTGAACACAGATCAAATGACCACCTGTCAAGCGTGATATAAGGGGTCCCCATCAAGGGCCTCTGTCCCATTCTAAGTAGATGACACCAACAATAAAGACACTGGAGGTAGGGCACTCTGATCTGAAGATAAGATTCAGTGCCACTCTTCCCTTTTAATTTTGCAAACTCCATTGGTATGAATCTGTTTTCCTAAATCCATTAACTCCTTGGTGGTTCATCCTGTCCCCAAAATGAATCTCACCTCCCCAGCAGATCTCCAGGCCTCCTGATAAGAAGGGCACTGCCTGCACTGCTCCTGCCTCCCGCACTGAGCCTGGCACGAGGTGGGCAGAAGAGAAGCTCTGTAAACATGTGAAGCCAGGTGAATGATAGCTTGGGCATGTCCAAGGCAAGAAGCCAGCCCGGCTCCCGCTGAAGTCCTCATGCACTGAGAGTCCATATATTTTATGACCTCAGAGTGCTTCCTGGCACAGACTCCCTCCAATGGTGATTCATTTCTCCTTTGCAGCTTTGTCAGTATTGGGGTTTTCTACTTAGTTCTCAATGAACTAGCTATCATAGTTATAGCTCCCTAGGAAATGCCATACAGTAACTCTGTCAGGGTTTTTATTTGCTTGGACAAATCGTTTTATTTCAGCAAGGTGTTTTATTAGCTTAGAGAGTCATAAATCACTTCAAAGGTAGATGAAAGATGACCCAACATACACAATTTTATATGAGATGTTGTTCTTTCTGCTGAAGATCATGTCTCCTTGATTAGGATTGAGATCAATTTAGTTTCACGCAAATTATGAAAAGCAAATGACATCAACATACCTGTTTAGTCACCTGGCCAGAGCTAAGAGGCTGACTCCAACACCCATCTGGTTACCATCACTCAGGAAATCTGTCATCAACACGCAGGGTTGTAACAGTCCCAAAAAAGGCAGTTTGAAGTTCCTTCTCCAAAACATAAGTCCTCCTGGGCCCAAATCTCACCAACGATGAAGACACTGGTGTGAAAATAGCTATGAGAAAGGAGTTGTATTAGTTAGCATAGGCTCTGCTATGATGTAGGAACACCTAAACCCTTAAATCTCCATGACTTAACCCAACAGATGGTTATTTCTCATTCTCACCAGGTTTCCAATGAGGTTTGGTCATGCCATACTGCAGGGTGACTCAGCAATTAATCCTGTCCTCTTCCATCTTGTTACAGCAGGAAGAGGAGAGGGAATAAAAAACTCCACCCACTTCCTTCCCTTTCTTCCTTCCTTCCTTTCTTTCATGTTAAGATTTTATTTTTTTAAAAAGAAGTTTCAGGTTCACAGGAGAATTAAAAGGAAGGTGCACAGATTTCCCATATACTCCCTCCATATATATGCATAGTCTCCCCCGTTATTAACATTGCCCACTATCTGTCTGTATTAGTCACTTCAGTCATGTCTGACTCTGTGACCCCATGGACTGTAGCCCTCCAGGCTCCTCTGCCCATGGTATTTTCCAGGCAAGAATACTAGAGTGGGTTGCCATTTCCTCCTCCAGGGGATCTTCCTGACCCAAGGATTGAACCCAGGTCTCCTGCATTGTAGGCAGATTCTTTACTATCTGAGCCACCAGAGAAGACCACCAGAGTGGTATCTTTGTTACAACTGATCAACCTATATTGATATTACTCAAAGCCCATAGTTAACATTCTGGTTCTCTCAATACTGAATATCCTGTGGGTCTGAATCATTGTCTATTGATATGTATCCAGTGCTATAGTATCATACATAGTATTTTCACTGCCCTAAAAATCCTATGTACTCTACCTATGCATCTCTCCTCCCCAATCTCTGGCAAACACTGATATTATTTTATCTCCATGGTTTTGCCATTTCCAGAATGTCATATAGCTGAGACCATATAATATGTACCCTTTTCAGATTTTAGTAATATGCATTTAAAGTTCCTCCTGGTCTTTTCACGCATGGCTTGACACCTCACTTCTTTTTAGCACTGATTAATATTCTATTGTCTGGATGTACCACAGTTCAGTTATCCTTTCACCTACTGAAGGACAACTCGGTTTCTTCCAACTTTTGGCAATAATGGATAAACTTTCTATGAACACATGCATGCAGATTTCTGTGTAGACACAGGTTTTCAAATCCTTTGGGTAAATACCAAAGAGTGTGATTGCTGGATTGTATGGTATGATTACTTATGTTTACTTTTGTAAGAAACTGCCAAACTGTCTTCCAAAGTGGCTGTACCATTTTGCATTCCTACAAGCAATGAAAGAGAACTCAGCATTTGGTGTTGTCAATGTTCCAAATTTTGGCCATTCTAACAGGTATGTAGGTATCTCACTGCATATAGTCTTAATTTCCTGAAGACATTTGCCTACTTTTAAATGCCTGGGCCTGGAGTGACACTCACTGCTTTTAACTCACAGCCCACCAGCCAAAACTAGACATAGCCCAGGACCTGACAGCAGGTCTGAGAAACACAAGGGAGTGCCTGGGTGCTGAGGAAGAACAAAGGTCTCTGCCACAGGGCTTAAACCCCTGGGAATGGCTTTCACAGCACCTGTATCCCAACTTTATCTCTTGCCATGGATCCAGGTTTATTCTGGTGTGCAAGTAGGACTGGAAAAGCAGTCTCACTTCTGTGATTGACAAAGAACTGGGACTCAGAGCCCAGAAACCTCTTTGGAAGCAAAGTCAGGAGTTAGCTATGCTAGACCACTAGGAACATCTGGCTGACTTGGGGCACACATCAGAGGGCGCTTCAAGAGTTTCTCCCTCCTCCTCTATGTTCAGGTCTGAAAGCACCCAAGCATCAAGGAAATGCAGAGCAAGTGAGCACAGCCATGCCTCTGCACAGCTCTTTGTTCCCAGTGCCCAGGGAGGCAACTCTACTTAAAGCCAGCAGTCGGACTGCCACAGAATCCAAGGGCACTGTACAACTGGCGACTTGGGACCATGGCTGCTCAGCTGTGGTGTTCTCTCTAGACCCTGACATCACTGGCTTTATACTGGCCAAAGTCCCCCATAGAAAAGTCAGGCATCGGAGCGTCCTACATATCATATCTCTTGTGCCAATTAAAAAAATAAAGATAATCAATAAAGAAATAGCTTGTAAGTTGTAGCAGCATCTTATCTGCAAGTGAACCAGCCATGCTGTTCAGATATTGTATTATACTATTATGAAATTCACATTGTAGTCTCTTCAATGTAAAGAATCATTTCCATGAACAAACTACCTTTTTTTCTTCCAATTCCTGTTTTAATTAGAAAAGTGATGGAAAATCTAGAACTACCTCCCTACAGCTAGTTTTAAAAAATCTATTTGGAAACCTTGAAAATATTGGTAAATTATAAAAGAAATTGAACTCTGATACTTTTCTCTTATTTTATTGTTCCCTATTCTCTGAAAAGCCTTCAACATTGTATTTCTATCGCTCGGAATAAGGATGCATTTTCCTCTCAGAACCTGAAGGTATTCTAATTATATGTAAATCAGTTCACAGAAATAAATATCCATGGTTAAAGGACATTTAAAATGTTAAAAGGTTTTTCTCAACCATTCACTGTTTAAAAAAAAAATGTCTATTTCCAGAAACCTGGTAGCTCTAACCCCCTTTCACGACTGCACAGAAGCACCGTCTCATGCAAAGCCATTTTTGCTGGGCTCTTCTCCCTGAAAGACCTCAAGTGGGGAACCACAGTTTGATTCTGATTTTGAGGCAATTCTATGTTAATCAACTTCTTTTTTTTAACAATGAAAACTTTTTTCCCTTTTATTCAGAATCAAAACAGACAATTGGACAGAGAAACTGAATAGAAATCAAGAAAGTTGCTATCATATTGAAAAAGGTATTTTAGGTATTATCCTTCAAGTCCTGAAAACACTGCCACACATGTATGTTTAAAGTATCATGATTGCCTTGATGCCTATATTCTGCTCTAATTCCCTGGCCATAAACACCAACAAAATGCTAATGATTTCTCTCTCTGTCTCCACCCCTCGAATCCACGGCTCACATAGCTGAATGCCTATTTAATATCTGCACTTGGTTATCTCACAGGCATTGTAAGCTGAGCATGTTCAAAACATAATCCTTGATCTGCAAATCTACCTCCCCCACTTTCTCCTTCTCAACAACAGGCAGTGCTGTGCTTCAGGTTTCTCAGGACAAAAGCACAGCAGTTATCCTTCATTCTGCTTTTTCTCTCAGTCCACTTTCAATCCATCAGCTAAGTTCTATTGGCCCCATCATCAAAATTTGTCCAGAATATGATTATGTGTTATCAACTCCATGATCATTACTCTGGTCCAAGCCACCATCATGGTTTGCCTACATTTTTTGCACTGGTCTTCTCCCTAATTGTGACCTAGCCCTCCTAGAGGCTACTTTGAACACCATAGTTAGTTAGAATGATCTTTTGAAAACATAAAGTGAGTCATGTTACTTCAGTTCTCTAAACTCTCCATGATCTCCCAGTGTCAAAGCAAAGTCCTATTCATGCAGATGGTCATCAGGCACATGAAAATATGCTCAACATCACTAATTATTAAAGAAATGCAAATCAAAACTCTAGTTAGGTACCACTTCACACCAATCAGAATGGCCATCAGGGAGACTGTGCTGTGTCCAAGGGTTAAGACTTCACTGTGCAGTACAAGGGGTACAGGTTCAATCCCTGGTCAGGGAACTAAGATCCTACATGCCTCGAGGCCAAAATACATAAAATAGAAGCAATATTGTAACAAATTCAACAAAGACTTTAAAAATGGTCCACGTCAGAAAAAAAATTTTTTTTAAAGACTGGCCATAATTAAAAATCTAAAAATAATAAATGTTGGAGAGGGTTTAGAGAAAAAGGAAACTTCCTACACTGTTGGTGGGAATGTAAATCAGTGCGGCCACTATGGAGAACAGTATGTAGGTTCCTCAAAACCCTAAAAAGAGAGATGCCATCTGATCCAACAATTCCACTCCTGGGCATACACCCAGATAAAACTGTAACTCAAAAAGATTCATTGGATTATTATTCATGGTAGCCAAGACATGGAAACAACCTAAATGTACATCAATGGATGAATGAATAAGAAGATGAGGTACATATACACAATGGAATACTCCTCAGTCATAAAAAAGAATGAAATAATGCCTTTTGCAGCAACATGCATGGACCTAGAGATTATCATACTAAGTAGAGTAAGTCAGAAGGATAAAGACAAATGCTATATGATATCACTTATATGTGAATCTAAAATATGACACAAATGAACTTATCTACGAAAGAGATTCACAGATAGAACAAAGTTGTGGTTACCAAGGTGGGTGGGGGTAGAATGGATTGGGAGTTTGGGATCAGCAAATGCAAATTGGTATATATAGAATGGATAAACAACAAGGTCCTACTCTATAGCATGGGGAACTATAGTTAATACCCTGTGGCAAACCATAATGGAAAAAATATGAAAAGAATGTATATGTGTATATGTATAACTGAATCACTTTGCTGTAAATAAATACTTGAATAAACTAAAACTTTTTAAAAAAGCAACATGCTATTAAAATGGCCCATAAAACTCCCTTTGATCTCATTTCCTACATCTCTCTCCTGATTCTCTCAGTTCAAGTTGAAGGCATTTGTTTCTCAAACTCACCAGATGTGTTTCCACCACAAGACCTTTGCACTGACTGCTCCTTTGCCAAGGATGCTTTTCCCCAGACATTTGCGAGATTCTTGCTCCTCCATCATACTGATGACTACAGATGTAGCATCCTCACTGCTATTCTGCCCTCCCTTCCCTACTGCATCTTACTTCATACTTATCATCTAATGTACTTTATACTGTACTTTATCATTTCCTTCTTCTAGTATATAAATTCCACAAGGGCAGAGATTTTTATGTTTTGTTCACAGCTGTGTCTATTCACTTAGTAATGATACCTGGCACAGAGTAGACACTTAACAAATATTTGTTGAATAAATAAGATTCTATTCAGCAGTGATTCAATGCATTTGGATAAATTAGGGACTGATTTATCCACCTTTCATGCCTTCTAACACTTCTTACTTGCACATTTGTGGTACGTGAATCTACGACAGACCAAGGGCTCCTTGTTGCCGGATCAGCAGGGGCTAAGCTTGTAATCAAACCTTGAGGGTATGATTTGCAACATCTGAATGTACCCATAGGCTGCACACTGAATCTTATTTCTGAGCTGGACTGGCTGTACCAGGTCAGTCACTGAAGATACCTTTATGGAATGAGGTGAGGGTGTGTACAAATCTGTCACACCAGGGACTGTGATACCCCCAGATCACTCATCTTACAAGACAGAGCTGCAGGGGTCAGAGGGTAGGAGTGATTCTGAAGATAGCTACATGGATACGGGTAAATCTGACTGCCTCCAACACTTTTCTGGTCAGGAGAGGGTTATAAGTAAAAATTTGGATTTTACCAAGTGCTAGTAGACCTGCAGGCAGTTGTTCAAACAATTGAGAAGCAACATCCCCCCCTCAACCACAGACACTACCAGCTCTGTCTCCTCCAAGCTCAGTGAGCTACAGGCATGAACTAGGCTGTGAGCCAAAGAGATACTCCCAGAGACCTTCCAAAACATTCAGGAAGGACTGAGGACTCAAGCAGCTGGGGGCGCCCAAGACCTTTTGACATTTGGATTATGCTGCTAACAGGACTTCATCAGTAGCCAAGGACTGGCTGGACCTGGGGAAACTTGGGCCCCACTTGGGTGGCATCACCAGCTCTGCCAAGTCCTGGATGTTCTGCCTTGTGGTCTCATCAAGCTGGAGGTGATGCTTAGGGATAGGATCAGTTGTCACTAATATAAATGAGCTGGGTCCACTGGATGAGCTGCTTTTAACATATTCTGAAAAATTCTAAGATATGATGAAATCTAAACATGTCACATACAGAAAGGGCAAGAAATGTTTCCAAGTCTCATTTGCTCTCATGAAGTGACATCTAGAAAGAAAATGAATTCGATGAAGAGGAAAAGGCGAATTATGATATTAAAAATTCATTCCCATTTAGCAAATTTGCTATTAGCATCACAATTCAGGATACTTTAATAATTAGAGCCTCACATAGGTGGCATAATTGGCTGCATCACTGATAGGATTTAAGGAACATCAGAAAAATCCCTTTTCCTAAATCGCTTCTTCAACTGCCTGAGTCACCCATCAAGGCTGGACACAGCTGACCCTTCCTGGGTTCCTCTTCTGAATACACATTCCCAGGGTGGGAGGTGACAGCCACTCAGGCCTAGCCCTCCCCGGCGAGTGGGTGGAGCAGATGAGAGCCCCGAAGCAAAGACTGAGCATGGGAAGTGAGGCTCCTGGAGGCCACTGTGCACCCCAGGAGGCTTCTCCTCCTCGAATCGTCTTCACAGCGACCCATTCCTGCTGAAGACCTTTCGTCTTCAGGAGAGCACGTTTTGCTCAAGAGGCAAATGTTTTCTGCAAATTCACAGGAGAAATGGCAGGAACTGTGTAGTGGGACATCCTTCAGACAGGGGAGAGTTCTGCCATGGTCTGGGGTCAGGAGGGATAGGGATGTGCCCTGCACTCAGAGCAGCTCCAACTGAAAGTACTAGTCAGGGCACCTCTGAGGACCCCTGCCTGCCTTCAGCCAGGTTCCTGCTGAGCCTCTGGAACAAGTAAAGGATCCTGTTGTGACATAATCACAGATACCCATGCTCATGCTTTGAAAACAAGGCAAGTCCAGAGGAGACAGGACCCAGATCAAACAATAATGCTGAGGATCCCAGTGCCTCTGCCTTTGCTTTCAACAATGACCCCTTGGGGAAGGTGAGTTTCTTCCCTGGACATCAGCCCCACCCACTCCCAAGCCCACACTCGTTTCCCCCAAGCAACTAGAGGGGCTTCTGAAGTGCTAGGCTGAACTGCTGTTTTCTCAGTTTAAAAGTCAGCAATAACTCCCCAGTAATCCTGGGTTTGGAAAATCCCCTGGAGGAGGGCATGGCAACCCATTCCAGTAATCTTGCCTGGAGAATTCCCATGGACAAAGGAGCCTGATGGGCTACAGTCCATAGGGTCGCAAAGAATTGGACACGACTGAGCGACTAAGCACACACACACAACCTCAAGAAAAAGGCCCACACCCTTGCCCAGTATTAGTGGTAAAGAATCTACCTGCCAATGCAAGAGACATAAGAGACCCAGCTTCGATCCCTGGGTTAGGAAGATCCCCTGGAGAAGGAAATGGTAACCTACTCCAGTATTCTTGCCTGTAGAATTCACGCACAGAGGAACCTGGCAGGTTACAGTCCATAGGGTCACACAGAGTTGGACACAACTGAAGTGACTTAGCATGCACACACTGGCCCAGTATATATAGTTGCACAAGATCTGGGTGCTGCCCATTCTCAGGCCTCCTCCCACCTTCCCACATGACTCCTGCATTCAGCTATAAGCATGGCTCCCAAGATGCCCATACACTGAGGCCTGGTGTGCTCCCCTCTGCCAACCAAGGCCTGCTCTACCTCACGCTCCTGAGGGTCAGCCTTGGTCCTGCTCTGGAAAGATGGGATGGTAAAAGAGGGCGAGATAGAGTAAGTTAGAATTGCAAGAAAGTCTGATTTTTACTGAGTTTCAGTTGTTTGTCTTTAACAAGCACTCCTCATATTGTTGCGAGCCTTTGGTTAATTTCCAAAGTTCTGAAAAAGTTAATTTTGACAGTTTGTGCGTGTGTGTGTGTGTGTTTATCAGTATTGTCATGGCTTTTATGAAGGAGTAGGCTTTCAGAGGTCCTTCCTCTGCCAGTCCAGAAGTATTCTTGCAAGTGGACTGATTTTTGACAAAGGTGTGAAGGCAATTCACTGGGTAAAGGATAGTCTTTCTGCAAATGGGCTGAAACAATTAAATATTTATATACAATCAATTAATACATAAAAATGAAAGGAACTTTGATCCATACCATGCACCATACAAGAAAATAAGCCAAAAGGATCATAGACCCTAAAGCTACAAAATTTCTAGAAGAAAACCTAACAGAAAATCTCCATGACTTTGGATAGGCAAAGATCCTAGATACAATGTTAAATATATGATTCTTAAAAGAAAAAAAGGACCCTTGTGAACTTAAGCAATTTCGCTAAAACTACTGAAACTTAGTTCTATTTTGAAGGTAGGAAGAAAGACTTTCTGTCAGTACACTATTTCTCCCCATCCTCTCTCTGACTGTGACTTTTTTTAAAAGTAATGAATGTCTACTATCAAAAAGTCTACAAACAATAAATGCTGGAGAGGGTGCAGAGAAAAAGGAACCCTCTTACACTGTTGGTGGGAATGCAAACTAGTACAGCCACTATGGAGAACAGTGTGGAGATTCCTTAGAAAACTGGGAATAGAACTGCCATATGACCCAGCAATCCCACTGCTGGGCATACACACCGAGGAAACCAGAATTGAAAGAGACGTGTGCACCCCAATGTTCATCACAGCACTGTTTACAATAGCCAGGACATGGAAGCAACCTAGATGTCCATCGGCAGATGAATGGATAAGAAAGCTGTGGTACATATACACAATGGAATATTACTCAGCTATTAAAAAGAATACATTTGAATCAGTTTTAATGAGGTGGATGAAACTGGAGCCTATTATACAGAACGAAGTAAGTCAGGAAAAAAAACACCAATACAGTATATTAACGCATATATATAGAATTTAGGAAGATGGTAACGATGACCCTATATGCGAGACAGCAAAAGAGACACAGATGTAAAGAACAGACTTTTGGACTCTGTGGGAGAAGGTGAGGGTGGGATGATTTGAGAGAATAGCATTGAAACATGTATATTATCATATGTGAAATAGATCACCAGTCCAGGTTCGATGCATGAGGCAGGGTGCTCAGGGCTGATGCACTGGGATGACCCTGAGGGATGGGATGGGGAGGAAGGTGGGAGGAAGGGTCAGGATGAGGAACACACATACACCCATGACTGATTCATGTGAATGTATGGCAAAAACCACCACAATATTGTAAAGTAATTAGCCTCCAATTAAAATAAAATTTAAAAAAAGAAAAAAATAAAAGTAATGACACATCAGTGTTATACTATAAGAGGTTAGTAGTATAGTACTAGAAAGTTTCATTCATATTGTTGGTGAGCCAGTCTAAAGAAGTGAGAGGAGCCAGGTTAAAACTGACTGGGCATCCTGAAAACAAGTGGTAGTGGTAAGATGTTTAGGGATCCTGGGGAATAAAATCTTAAATACAACGGTAAATATATGATCTTTAAAAGGAAAAAGTGAATTTCATCAAAATTAAGAGCTTCTGTTCTTCTAAATCATTGTTAAAGGAATAGAAAGACAAGCCATAGACTAGGAGAAAATATTTGGAAATCATATATCTGATAGAAGACTTGTAGCCACAATATAGAAAGTATTCTCAATACAAGCTCTCTAACAAACAATTCAGTCTTAAAATGGTCAAAATATTTGACCAGACATATGTGAAAGAAGAAACATGGATGGTAATTAAGCACTTGAAAAAGTGTTCAAGATCTTTAGTCATTAGGGAAATACAAATCAAAATCACAATGAGATACCACATCGCAGTCATAAAATGGCTAAAATTAAAGAGACTGTTGTATACCAAGTGTGAGTGAGGATGCAGAGCCACTGGAACTCTTAATCACTGGTTTTAGCTGTTGTTCAGTTGCTAAGTCATGTCTGACTCTTTGCAACCCTGTGAACTATAAAATTGTACAACTATTTTGGGAAACCATGTGGCAATTTCTTAAAAAGTATATACTAATATATACCTATCATATGCCCCAGTCACTCCACTCCTAGGTATTTAACCAGGAGAAATGAAAGCGTGTGTCTACTTATAGACTTGTACTTCGATAGTCATTGCAGCTTTACATGTAATAGCCGGAAACTAGAAACAACAAAATATTTATCAAGAGATGAAAAGGTAAACAAATTTTACCACAGTCATACAATGAAATACTGCTCACCAAAAATGAAGACGAAAGTATTGATAAATCAGCCATGTGGATTTCAAAATAAATATGCTAAGCAAAAGAAGTATAAACAAAATATAAATAAATCTAAACAAAATATGCTGAGCAAAAATAGATCTAAACAAAAAATTATACATACTATGCCATTCTCATTTATCTAAAGTTCTAGGAAATGTGACTGTATTCCATTTGTTCAATACAAACTAACATACAGAGGCAGAGAGCAGAAAGTATTTGCGGTGATGGAGCAGGGGCTAGCATGGGTGGGAGAGAAGAAATGCAAAGGGTCCCAAAAAGTTTTTGGACATGATGGATATGTGATGGTGTCACCAGCATATACATATGTCAAAACTTAGATTTCAAGACATGTGCATTTTATTGTATGTCAATTATTTCCCATAAAGCTGTTATAAATAATAAAACCCAGGACCATCAATCAAATCAGTGTGTGGCTGTAAGATATTTTGTTAAGACATGTAAAAGAATTAACTCAGGGACTTCCTGGTGGTCTAGGGCTAAGACCCTGTGCTCCCAATGCATGGGGCTCAGGTTTGATCCCTGTTTGAGGAGCTAGATCCCACATGCCGCAACTAACAGTTTGCATGCTGCAACTAAAGATCCTATTATACATGATGCAACTAAAGATCACTCATACTACAACTAAGGCCCAGCACTTTTTAAAAGAAGAATTAACCAAGTAGAACTTCCCAGATATACAAATGGGCTTTAGGAACTTAAAGGCAAGATCTTCAGAAAGGATGAGTACATTTTGCATGGGGGAAAGAAAGTGAATCATTCTGACAGAGGACAGACTGGAGAAGATCTGTGAAAGGAAAATCAAAATAAAGTTGGTATTGCTAAGAGACCTCTCTAAAATGGAGCCAGCAACATTGGTAATTATTGGAGAAATTCAAATTAAAATTGTAATGAGGTTCCACCCACACCAGTCAGAATGACCATCATTGAAACATCTACCAATGCTAGAGAGAGTATGGAGAGAAAGGAACTCTCCTACACTGTTGATAGGAATGTAAATTGGTGCATCCACTATAAAAAACAGTATGGAGGTTTCTCAAAAAACTAAAAACAGAACTATCATATGATCCTGCAATCCCACTCCTGGACATACATCTGGGGAAAAAAAACATAACTCGAAGAGATACTTGTACCCCAATGTTCATAGCAGCACTATTTACAATAGCCAAGACATAGAAGCAACCTAAATGTCCACTGACAGATGAATGGATAAAGAAGACGTGGTACATATATAGAATGGAATATTACTCAGCCATAAAAAGGATGCAATAATGCCATTTGCAGCAACATGGATGGACCTAGAGATTATCAAACTAAGTGAAGTAAGTCAGAAAGAAAAAGATATATACCCTCCGATATCACTTATATGTGGAATCTAAAATATGACACAAATGACCTCATCTATGAAACAGAAACAGATTCACAGACATAGAAAAGAGACTTGAGATTGATGGGAAGGTGGCAGGGCCGGGGGTTCAGAGTTTGGGATTAGCAGATGCAAACTATTACATACAGTATGGATAAACAACACAGGAAACTATATTCAATATTCTGTGATAAACCATAACAGAAAAGAATAGGAAAATAATGTGCATATATACACACAAATATATATATGTATACACACACACACACACACACACACATATATATATATATATAAATGATTCACTTTACTGTACAGCAGAAATTAACACAACATTGTAAATCAACTATACATCAACAAAATAAATTAAAAAAAAATAATAAAATAGAGCCAGGAGGCCATTAAGGAACTGTGACTTATGCACATCTCAGCCTGGATGGAATCTGACCTACTGACCTGCCAGAAACTCAAGATACTTATTGGACCTCTGCCCTAAAACAATTTGTGATTCCCTAAGGACAAATGTTTTCTGACTCGTGTCAAAGTCCATCACAATTCTCACCAGGCAACTTTTAACAACCTTGTACCTTTCTGTCTTTACAAGTTCCTGATGCTTTCTCTTCCTTGGAACACTCTTTTGGGGTTACCTGAATCTTTACCTCCCAAATTGCAGTTCCTAAGACCTCAAATAAATTCTTATCTATTTTCAGTCTCCTGAAATGTCTTTTTTGAGTTAACAGATCAATTTCACAAATGGCCCAATTCTGTGTCCACAGCCTCTCCAATATAGCTTGGCATCTCCACCCATCAAGATGTGGAATCTGTCTTCAGACCCTCTAACTTTGGGCTGACTTGAGAACATTCTTTGGCTGATAGGATGCAGAGAAATTGATGGTGTGTTAGTTCCAAGCCCAGGCTTCAAAGCGCCTTCTATTCTATAGCTTTCTTCCTTGGTTGCCTGCCTGCATTATGAGAGTAAGCGTGGGTGAGCCTGCTGCAGGATGAAAGAACTCATGAAAGTTAGCTGATGACCAGACTGCCTCCAGAAGCAGAGCCTCCTGGATGACTTATAGCTGATCACATATCATGACTGAACCCAGCTAAGACCAGAAAAATTGTCCAGATGAGCCCCACATAAATTGCCAAACTGCACACTGTGAGCTTGCTGTTTAAGCCACTGGAGTTTGTTACACAGCAGTAGATAACTGATACACATGCATCATCTCTTGTAATTCACACAACAGCCAGAGAGACAGGACACATTATCCCTATTTTAGGCAAACCTAAGGCTCAGAGCAAGTCTCACAACTGTCTAGGGTCATACGGCTAGCAAATGGCTCTGTAGTCATCAGAGCTATGTACCAATATTCTGGCTCTCCTCCCAGGCACTTGGTGAGACGGATATGGAGCAGAGTGTCAGGACTTGTTTTGGACAAAAGCTTAAGTGAAAGCAATGTGTGTCACTTCCAGAAGAAGGACTCGAAAAGAAATGCATGATTTGCTATGTTCCCTTCCTCTTGCTGCCATACAGAGAGACGCACCACGTGGTGACTGCCCCTTCTGTCCAGGTCTCTGAATGTGATCTGGAGGACAGCCCCCAGCCAACCCATGATGGACATTACACACGATAGTGAAATAAACCCTTTTTAGTGTAAGTCTTTGAGATTAGGGATTATCACTGCAGCCCAGCCTAGCCCATCCTAATTGATACAGCAGCTGGGCCAGGATTAAACTTCATATCTGTGTCATTCCAAAACCCACACTTTCACTCACAAATGAATGGGTAAGTAAAAGATTTCTGTCCAAAGGACAAGCAAGACCAACAGCACTAACTGAAATGGGAGAAAAAAGATGAAAGACAACAAACGAATGCAATTGAGACAGCAGAGGCCAGAGGAACACATTTTCCACCCAGAGTCAAAGAGAAGGCGAAGCAAGCACCTGGGAGTGTAGGAATGAGGTGCCTCCTGCCACAGCCTTTCAGAGCTGTGCACAGGGCTGCAGAGAGAGCCAGCTACTGCTTTTCACCAGAAAGTCTGAAGGATTGACTCAAAGCAGGCACAATGGGGCAGCCATGAGCATGGGTGGTGATTCCAGTCCTTCTCTCTCCGGGTTCAGTTCAGTTCACTCACTCAGTCGTGTCTGATTCTTTGTGACCCCATGGACTGCAGCACACCAGGCCTCCCTGTCCATCACCAGCTCCCAGAGTTTACCCAAATTCATGCCCACTGAGTCAGTGATGCCATCCAACCATCTCATCCTCTGTCGTCCCCTTCTCGTCCTGCCTTCAATCTTTCCCAGCATCAGCTTGTAAGTGATCCTGCCTCAGGGACTGGGGCATCCCAGGGCAACCCCATACTGGGACATCCAGGGTCCCTCCTGTGGTTGGGGCGTCTCATCCTGGCTTGACCATCTTGGTTTCTGCTCACTGCTGGATTTTCTTCCCCTCAAATTAGGATGGCTTCTCAGCATCCTCTCACTCAAACCTCTTCAACAAAACTAACCAAGATCTTCTGATTAATCAACTCACGTCCTGAATCTGACATCTCATGTTGCCCACCAGCAACAGTGATTCAAATTCAACTCATCTGCTTCCACTTTGAACTCTCCAATTTAGGCGACTTTTCCAAATACCAAACTTTAATTCTATGCAAATAAACAAATGCTTATCTGGAGGCTATTGTATGCATAGAGCTATGGCCAGGAAATAAATAAAGCATCCTCTCTCCCTGGAGGGACTCACAGTCCAGTAGGGGAGACAGATGCCAGTAAAGGGGGCCTTAATTCAAGGCCACGTTTGAGAAGGGCTGCATTAGAGGGCCAAAGACAACCAGAAAACAGGGTGAGTGAGATTCAGGCTCTCCACATTCCCCTCAGGGCCTGGACCTACTTGTCTGTGTGTTTTTATCATAATTTGCTACAATGCAATTTTATTGATTTTGCCTCAATAATGAGCAGTCTTGGGAACATAATTAAATGTTTGCAATCACTGTAACGGGCTTCCCTGGTGGCTCAAGAATCTGCCTGTCAATGCAGGAGATGCAGGTTCAATCCCTGGGTTGGGAAGATACCCCAGAGAAGGAAATGACAACCCACTCCAGTATTCTTGCCTGGGAAATCCCATGGACAGAGGAGCCTAGCAGGCTACAGCCCTGGGGTTGTAAAGAATAGGACACAATTGAGCAGCTAGACAGCAACAACAATCACTATAACGATAATTAGAGTGTAAGGCAGGGATGAAACAACAACAGAGGTCCACACTGTAGGAAGGGTGGTGGCCTACAGAGGCTCCAGGTGGCTCTGTCGTCTGAGGGGACCACTGTCTCCCTCTGTGAGCAAAACACTCACACACCGATGTCTGCGGATCACAGCTCCTATCCTGCTCACTTCTGCCACACAAAAGTTGTGGGGTTGTTCTGCCTTTCCACTAAGTAAAATGCATCAGCTAGATGACAACAACACACCCCTCCATGAGGTATTTTCCCCTACCCACTTCAGAGCTTTCAGCTGTCTTCTTAATGGTGGAGGTCACTGCAATTCTGACCTCCAGGTAGTGGGGGCTGGAGTGTTATTGTTTATAATACTACTGGTCACTTGGAGATCCACCCTTTGATCAAAGTAACCAGAAGATGAAAAAGTTCTATGCCTACTATAATAATTTTTTAAAAAAGGAAACCAAGCTTATTGATTCAGATTGCATTAAGACAAAGAAACCTTGACAAATCACAGAGAATGAAGCAGGCAAGACCAAGGAGGCTTCCGACTGTGTGCGGATGTAAGTTAATAGAAGCCAGATATGAATTAGCAGAGACTTTTCCTGTTCTGCTACTGGAAGATCACAGATGGTGAGCCTTAGAACACCATGCCTGGCACACAGTAGGTTCTCAATAAATGCAATAGAGCAATATCATGAGCTGTGTGGGTAGAGAAAAGAGAACCTGTTCATAAGTATCAGGGTCAAAAATTAAATATTCTCAACATAAGCTGGCAGATTTCTCATTGTGAACATCACAGAGTGAGGGGCAGGAAGGAGTTGCCCTCACTGCTGACCGCCTCGGCTGCGGGGAACCCTGTTGTCTGACCTCCAGGCCCGGACTCTCTCCAGGATTGAAGAGTCAGCCCTGGGGGACAGGGCCGGGGACCAGAGGGCTGCTCCTGAGCTCTGCCCTCGGTGAGTCCCCACCAGGACAACCCCTTTTCACCACAGTCTTCTTGGCCAGGTGCCAGGGGACTAGGGGACCCTTGAATGTATAAATAGATTAAAAAGAATTTATACCGGGCTAGAGGATACAGAGGCATTTTAGAGACCACAGCAAAATAGAATAGTTGGTGAGGGGACTGATATCTGCTCATCGTATTTGTTTTCTAAGAAATATCTTATCCCAAAGATTTCTCTTTAAAAAAAAAATTGTAACACTAACATTAGTTTGAAGAAATGAGATTTACTTTGGGGAGGGGGGCTATTTCATAACCCCATGGACTAACACTACTCCTGGGATTTTTCTTATTGCTCTTCAACTACTTTCAGATGGAAAAAAAAACTTGTAACAATACCTTTTGTTAAGAACACTTTACAGTCCATGTATTCTTAGCTCTCTGAAAGTAATTCCGCTTTTAACAAGACTTTTTATTAATTAGTTTCTTCTTTCAAGATTCCAGTTCTTCAGAAATGCTTTGAAATATAGCTGTTCTTCATGCATTTTCTTTTGCTTAGAATAAATAGCCTTTTCCTCGGGCTTAGAAAGAGCTGGATAATAACCAGTTAGGAGTTAAACAGCAAAACACTTTAGTGTTAATACTGCCAATTTTCTATCACATGAAGATGTATGAACACCACGAGGTTTTGATTTTAACTAAATCTACAGGCTCAGATGTTTCAAAGATAGATTGTTCTTCTGGGCTTCTAAGGATAAAATTGAGTCAAGTTTGTGTCAGCTTGAAAATTAAATTGTGAATATTGTCATAATGGAAATTTCTTACATTTGCAAGCCAGTCCCTTATCAGAAAGTGGAAAGGAGAAAAGTGTGTATCCCTACACTTCTCTCGTCTAATTCTGTATTCTGTTTAGTCCTTTGATGTTAATAGTTTAAATTACTCTGAGTACTTTTCCACCACGAGGGCTTTAGCTCTGCTTTCAAACATCTATAGCTATAATAATGTGCCTCCCCAAATGCCATGAGAAGTTTTATGAACTCTTTTAGAACCCTTCCCCAGAGAAGGTGCATTTAATAGAGGAAAATGTCATGTTTCATTAGTATATTCGTGCTCACACAAACTTAGTCTTCAGAAAAGATAGTGCTTGTAAAAATGAAACCAAAACTGACAAATCGTGCCTCTGTTTAAAAGCTGAAATCCTCAAATAGAGAATCATTCTCACATACATCAGCATAAATCTATAAAACATTTACTTTCCCTCAAATAAAAATTCTTCTAAGATTCTGTTCCTAGGATGTGAATCTACAGACCCATGTCCTGAGTCCTGGAGGTCATTTAGCAGAATTCCATGGAATCTGGGCAGCTTTAACTATGATTTGTCTGCTGCATGAGCATGGATGGGTATGAAATCAGGAATACCTTTTAGCCTCACTTCCCAGAGACTGTACAATAATGACATCTGAGGTCTCTACTGCATAATGACTTCAGAGGGAGGGGACTGTGTAGAGACCAGAAATTCCAGAGTGGAGAGATTCAGTTAAGACACAGAGGGATCACATCCACTACAGACAACGACCGAAGGCTTGGGAATAAAACAGTTTCAAAAATAAAGATTTAGATCTTTCATTTCTGATTCTAGGAAAATATTCTCTTCAGGGCTGAGCAGCCTAGGAGGTAGACACAAATATGGGAGAGTCTAGCAGTGTGTTAAGATGTATAACTTTGGACTCAAAAGAGAATTCAAATCCCGAATCTCCTACTTAATAGCTTAATGACTTCAGTCAAGTTACTTAATTGCTCTGAGTTTTAATGTCTTCAAACAAAGGGTTATTGTGAGGATTAAACAAGTTGTTATGCTTATTGATGTTTCTTCAACAAATAACCACCAAAACCAAGGGGCTATTCTAGATGCTGAGACAGAATTGAACAAACCAATGAAGTTGTGACTCCCATGAGGCTTGTATTTTAACACAAGGAGACATAAAATAAACAAGTGAACAAAGACTCTGTTGGGTGGTGATCATTGCTATGAAGATACGTTTTAAAAGAATCACCCTGGCTCTCATGTTGAGAACAAACTCAAGGCAGGCAGAGTTAGAAGATGTGTTAACAAATAATCCAAACAGGGCCCAAATAAACAAAATTACAAATGAAAGAGAAACACCACAGAAATAGAATCATAAGGTAATACTACAAACAAATATGCCATCAAATTTGACAACTTAGAAGAAATGGATAAATTCCTGGAAACATAGAATCTTTCAAGACTGAATCAGGAAGAAACAGAAAACATGAATGGACAAATGACTGGCACTGAAATGTAATTAGCAATCAAAAAACTCCCAATGAATGAAAGTCTAGGACTGAATGACTTCACAGGGGAAGAGGAGTTAATACATTCAAAGAGGAGTTAATACTTATTCTCAAACTATTCCAAAAAATTGAAGAGAATGGAATACTTCCAAACTCATTCTATGAGGCCAGCATTACCTTGATACCAAAATCAGACAAAGACACTCCAAAAAAAACAAAATTACAGGCTAATATTCCCAATGAATGTAGTCACAAAAATGAAAGACTTGTACTCTGAAAACTATAAGACACTGAAGAAGGAAACTGAAGATGACACATATAAAAGGAAAGATATCCTGCGTTTATAGACTGGAATAATTAATATTGTTAAAATGTCCACACTACTCAAAGCAATCTATATATTTATTGCAATCCCTATAAAAATACCCATGATATTTTTTAACTAGAACAAATAATCTTAAAATTTGTATAGAACTAAAAAAGACCCTAAATAGCCTAAGTAATTTTGGGGAAAAGGAACAAAGCTGGGGACATCACCCTCCCTGACTTTAGACTATACTACAAAGCTACAGTAATCAAAATAGTATAGTGCTGGCACAAAAACAGACACAAAGATCAACATAACAGAATAGAAAGCTCAGAAATAAACCCATGTATATGGTCGATTATTCTATGACAAAGGAGGCATGAATATACAATGGAAAAAAGAGACTAAAACAAAGAGACTATAAAGTCTCTTCAATAAGTAGTGTTGGGAAAACTGAGCAAGTATATATAAAAGAATTAAATCAAAACATTTTTCATACCATATACAAAAATAAAGTCAAAATGGATTAAAGACATAAATTTAAGACCTAAAGCCATAAAACTCCTTAAAAAAAAAAAGGCAGTGTGCTCTTTGGCATTGGTCTTAGCAATATTTTTTTGGAACTGTCTTCTCAGGGAAGGAAAACAAAAGCAAAAATAAACTAGTTGGACCAAATTAAACTAAAAAGCTTATGAACAGTGAAGGACACTATCAATGAAATGAAAAGACAGCCTACTGAATGGAGGAAGATATTTGCAAATCATATGACCAATAAGGTGTTAATATCCAAAATATAGAAAGAACTATTATAACTCAATATAAAAGAACAGTAGGGAGGTCCCTCAAAAAATTAAAAGTAGAGCTATCATATGATTAGTAATTCCACTCCTAAATATATATCCAAAAAAAATGAGTACACTTATTTGAAAAGATATAGCACCCCAATATTCATTGCAGCATTATTTACAATGGCCAAGATATGGAAGCAAATTATATGTACAATGACAGATGAATGGATAAAGAAGATATGAGATATATATATATATACTCAGCCAAAAAAGGAATAAATTTTTGCCCTTTGCAGTTTCATGGATGGACTTTGAGTGTATTGGGCTAAGTGAAATATTACACAGAGAAAGACAAATACTGTATGATGTCACTTATATGTGGAATCTAAAAATTTTTAAAAAATGAATATAACCAAACAGATTCAGAGACATATAGAACACACTGGTGTTTGCCAGAGGGGAGAGGGGTATGGAAGGGGAAAAATGGGTGAGGGAGATTAAGAGATAGAAAGCACTAGGTATAAAATAGTTAGACAAGTTACAAGGATGTCATGTACAACACAGGAATACAGTCAATTATTTTATAGTAACTTTATATGGGGTATAATCTATAAATATATCAAATTACTATGCTGTACACCTGAAACTAGTATAAAATTGTAAGTCAACTATACTTCATTTTAAAAAGAAGAAAACCAATCAATCAAACTAAGATAATGATAGCTTTGAGGGCTGGCAGTAGAACATCAAGAACTAGTTATATTTTAGATTTATTTTGAAAGTGAAGATGATAGCCTTTGCTGAGGGTTTGGAGATGGAATATAACAAAATAAAGAAAGCAAAGCTAATCCCAAAACCATAGATCTGATCATCAATCACATAAGTGTCAGAACAAGTAACTGGCATGGGGAAGCCTAGGGAAGGGGTAGATCTGTGTATGAGTATGTGGCAGGCCAGTGTGTGTGTCCAGAAGAGGAAATCAAGAGTTCAGTTTTGGACATGTTCATTTCAAGATGCCTATTTGGTATATAAGTGGAGCTATTGAGCAGTTGGTTGCAGGAGGTAAGGCCAGACTGGCACAATGCCTCGTATGCTTTCTGTTTTCATAATCCCTGGAGCATCTGAGTGCTAGATGCTGATCTTGAGGTGTTTCTCAGCAACCTGGGTACCCAAACTCTTGAAAAGTCCCAGAAGATGAAACTATCACTTGGGCAGCCAAGAGGTGACCTGCTGGACACAGGTTCAGAGAGCTGGAAAGCTGGTCGGATTAATACCTGGCCTCACTTCCTGAAAGTAAACTCCCTGAGAGTGCCTGCAAAAAGGTACATCAGTCACTCATCAGCAGAGCAGATGTTGCTCTGGTCCTCAGTGGGTGGTAGCTGCCCTTCTTTGCAGGGTCTCTCTGCTCATAGCCCCCAACCTGCCCCTTAGTTTCACTAAAACCCATAGGCCGCAGCCCACCCAGATCTTAGCTCTCACTTCCCTGGACTATGGTGACAGCCTGGGCACCAGCCTCCCTCTCCCTCCAGCCAGGCAGTTTCCTGTCTTCATCCTCCTAACCAGTCTGCCCTAGGGTGATCCCACTAGTTAAGATACCTGAAAAATCAGGGCTAAGGCTCTAATAGAACTCAGCAAAGTCAAGATGATGAGATGAGCTTGGATGTCAGAGTGGCAGGTAGCTGCCTTCTTTGATTTGGATTCATAAATCATAAGTCTGATCATTTCCAAAAACCTTTGCTGGTGCCTTAAAGCCTATATAATAAATCCCAAATTGCATTTCACAAAATGGCACAATTTTTCATGCCTTCTCATTCATTCGTTCACTCACTCATGTTTTCATTCATTTCTTCATTACTGAGACCTACTATGAGGCCTTGTGCTGGACTCTGGAGATACACAAACAGCACACCATCCTCTCCTCACCCCACCTTACCCCAAGAATCATGCAGCTGAGGGAAGAGGCACACCTGTGAAATGAGGCTTTCCACCAGATGCGCAACACCTTTGCTTAGGGGTCATATCTCCAAACACAGGATCCTCCTTAAAGAGGTGGCCCTCTCCCTTCCAGCCACGCCTCATGCCACCTCCTCCAGGCAGACTTCTGTGGGCTCCTCTCAACCTAAAGCAAAACTCCTTGTTCAGCGTTCCCATAGCACGGGGCTCACTTCTTAGAGGACTACCAAATTTCACCCTCTAGTGTTCTCTTCTCCTCCAGGATGTCACTAAGGACAAGAAACAACCCATGATTACCGGTAAGCTTGACAACCAACAAGTCCTCAGCACACAGCCGTCCAATGACAACCTGTCACCAGCCCACAGGACAAAGCCCCTCTTTACAGGCACCCCATCAAGAATCTGCCTGCAATGGAGGAGACCCTGGTTAGATTCCTGGGTCGGGAAGATCCCCTGGAGAAAGGAAAGGCTACCCACTCCAGTGTTCTGGCCTGGAGAATTCCATGGACTGTATAGTCCATGGGTTCACATAAAGTTGGACATGACTGAGCAACTCACTCCACATTCCACCTTCTGGCAGAGAATAAGTTTGGATACAAAGTGATGTGGTAATCTGGTTATAGCAGACTAAATACTGATATCCCAACAGCCACCATTTGCAAAGATTTACAGCGTTCTGGATTCTGTGCTGATAAAAGCACATGCATGACCATCTGTCACCCTCACATAGATACTATTCATCACCGCCCTTTTACAGATGAGGACACTGAAGCTCAACGGGCAATGACTTACTTGAGGTAACACAGCTGGTCACCAGCAGAGTCAGAACTGAACCCAGATCTTTGGGAGTCTAGAGCCAGAGTCCTTCCCACTGGGTGCTGTGGCTTCTCTGTGGAGGACTGGATGTCTGAACGAAGCAGGGGTAGCAGTGCAGGCAGAGGAGAACGTGGCACAGGCACGCCCAAGTGGGAGTGATGGGCTATGTCCTTCAAGTAATTCTCCTGTCCCGCTTTTGCTGGTACAGCACCAGCCACTTGGAGTGAGCGCTAGTGTGGGAGGAAAGACAGCAGGTGGGGAGGCTGGCACCATTCCAACCTTGGCCCCCTCTGGCTTTGTTTCCAGCTGTTTGACTGTGCAAACAGACCATGGCAAGTGGTCACCCACTGTCTGCTTTCCTGAGCAGCTGCAAAACGATGTGAGGTTTGTGCCAGGAGTAGTGAGTGAAGCAGGGCAAACCTCCACCCACAGGCATATGTTCTCCAACCTCAGGGAAATAAAAGGTGATTGTTATGGCCCTTCCTGATTCCAACAGCCCTGGGTCAGACGCTTCCCATGCACAGCTACCCGAAGAACTCAGCTGTGGCCCCATTGAGTCTGTGATCCCTTCCTGGAAATGTTAAGATATTCTGAAGCCAAATGTAAGAGTGATGTACTCTGAAAGTCAAGGCGAGGCCCTCTGATCATCCTGCTACTGGGGGAAAAGAAAAAGACCTTGATATGACAACTGTCATTGATGATGTGATGTACTTGACTAGCATGTTCCTAGAGCTGATTGTTACAACTTGTGATTTTTAGAAATGCTGCTAATCAGATGGAGGGATCGGGAGGGGCAAGGCCAGAGGAAATTCCAGCTGCTGGAAGCTCCTGTTTCACCCCCAGCAGGGTGGGCCCACTCTGAAAGATACAGCCTTCCCGACTCAGCCTCCTATAGAAGTGACAGTTGGGAGTGGCCCCTTGGCCCCAGCAGAGGCCACTGACAAGGCTGCCCTTGCACCTGCCCTGTAATCAGACCCAGAGGACAAAACCAGCAAGCCACGCTCAGGAAATCAACCCGGGGCATGGAGAATGTGCCCTCTTGCTAATGGGTTCATGGTGGCATGAGCGAATGGAAGAAAGGCTTCAGCCCTGCTTTCAGAGAGGATAGAGTGAGACTCTCTGTATCGTGTGGTGCAGCAAAAGGACCTCGCCCCTAGGTGGCATAGTTCCTTCTGACCCAGCCGTCATCCTTACACCAAGACAGCTCTGCCCATAGCACCGCCCAGGGATTTGGGCCCATCAGTCCCTATAGAGACCTGACAACCATCAGAGGGGAACTAAAGGATCCCTGATGCCGTGAAAAGTCCTCAGAGGCAGAAGTGTAAGTTCAGCCACCCAATCAGATAGCAGCCTCCCGAGTAGAGGCGGGAGTCCTCCCAGTTCTCACTCTCACTCCCTTGGTCTGGCCCTAACCATGGCACCCAACACACTGCATCACCTAATTTGCTCCCTCAGGGTCAGCACCTATTCAGACTAATGGCTGAAAGTGGTATAAACCTCATGTACTACCCGCTCAGTACAAAGTACTTACACGTTAACACCAGTGCTGGCAATGAGTATACTCAAAGAAGGCCTGTATAGTAAATTTGCTATCTGTTCTAGGCACCTGGGTGATAACAAACAGCATCCGACTGCCCTGGGGTAGAGCTCCTGAGTGCAACACACTTGGAGCGCCATTTGTCACTGCAGCTGTGTGACCGAAGCTTTGAGTTGTGTATATCCTCAGAAGCAGTGTGTCCTCACGGGCCATGATCACCCTGCAGCCTACAATCCTCAACATATGCAGTCCAACCAAAGAAAGGTGGGCTCTTGGGGGTGACCTCTTGCAGAGAAAGAATGGGGGATGCAAAATCCTAAGTGTAACCAGAGGTCCTGGTGCTCAGGTAAGAGACTAGGCAGCCTCCCCACTTTGATCCAGGTATTGATGTTGAAGGCACCAAGTCCTCCACCCAAGGGGCTAACGTCAAGATATCCTTTGAAGAAATGTTTGTTGAGCCTTTGAGATACGATTGAAGCCTTCGCACATCATAGAGAAGCAGAAGAAAGAGATTTGACACGGTCCATATTTTTCCAAGTATTTTCTAGGCAAGTCTGCAGAGGGTGGTTAGAAGCACAAGGTACAGAAAGATAGCCCAGGCTTGCATGTCTTGAGACCAGGCACAGGAAAGACTTAATGAGAAAAGATGAATGTTATGTTTGTTATGCAGGAGGGCACCAGCGGACAGTTACACCTGCCATCCCCTAAATTAGAACTATTTGTTCTCATAGAATTAATTGCAGAAATAAATAAAATTTATCTTCAATATTGGGCATGTGATCTTAGAAATTAGAATTCATGAGCTCACATTTTCGATAACTCACATATAAATATAGACAAACGGATGTTTTAATGCAAATTTAATATACAGTAGTTAAATTAATGATTTTTCTCGGTTTGTTTTTAATTGGGGGGAAAACCTCCCAGCCACACTGTATAAATCAAACTCGCCCAGCATGTTTGTGTGATAGAGAAGTCAGCACGTTCATGGCCATGTATCAAGATCTGATTTGCTTAAAATAAATGACTCCTGCTTCCAGCTCCAAACGCAGCATCATGTTAATACATATTCATAACTGGCCGTTTCTTTCCTTTTTTCCTCCTTTGTGTTTTATATATTCTGGATTGAAAACATAACCAGGACATTTGTTCCCAGGGGCCAGCTGGGTCAGGAATGCTATAGTCAATTGGATTAAAGATGTGATGAAGCATCTTTTACTGCTCTGAAAGCAGACAGGAAAAGAAAAGCTCCTCCTGCAGAACTTGATTTGGGCTGCAGGACTGCAGGGTAGGTGGGTGGGAGCCCTCCCTTCTGGGGCCGAGGCAGCGGGTGCCCACACAAGGAGATGGTGAAGGACGAGACCCGGAATGCGGGCTCCGCTAATTGCTCCTGCGCATAGCTCATCTAGCCTCATCCGCGGTGATTGCTTCTTGATTTCATGCTAGATGGCTATACTGCTACCAGGAGCCTCTTGGTGAATTTGTGGACCATATGAAAAAGGCATTTTTATCACCGGTTTAATGCCCCATGGCTGACAGGGAACAGGCGCGCAAGAGAAGCGATGCTATGGCTTGGGCATTAAAGGGATCATTAAGCTCCGCGTTAAGGAAAGGTCTTGTTTTCAGTTACATGCCAAGTGCAGAGCCAAAAGTGATGGGTAAGCAAAAGGCAGCGGGGGATGCTCACCTTGCCTGGCCAGTCGCTGCCCTGCATCTCCACCTCCTCTGTCCTCCCCACCCACCCTCCTGGTCAGCTCTGGATGGTTACAGAAGGAGAGCATCCACCAGGAGCAGAGGCTTGCACCCCAACTCTACTCACTGGTTGTGCTCCTCTGAGAGATGATGTGACCCACCACCGTGCCCTCACTTGTTTCTCAGCCCCCTTGAGATTCCCCAGGGGAAGCTAAGTTCCCCTTAAAGAGGTAACCACTGGCATTGACCCTCTCCTTCACCCCAGGCAACTGCTGTTCCCCAAGTACCCCTGAAGCCTTCCTTTAACGCCCGGCAGAGAGAGGCTCACTCTCTCCCTGTCAAGCCTAATCCCAGGTCTTTCTGCCTCCAAGTATCCAGGGACTCATCACTGAGACACAGAGTTTGTAGAACATGAGCATTCAGCCAGGGGACTCGAAGCATTTCAAGAAATGGGAAACTGCCCTCCTGGTACAATTAGCTGGTGCACGGATCTCACTCACACTGACGGCAGTCTGGAGAGACGGCCCAGTGGAAAGAAGAAATCAAGTGCAGTTGAGGGCTGCATAATTTACAGATGACCTGGGGCAGCTGTAAATAATGAACATCCCCAAATTATGACCCATTGTTTTATCAAGCATCCTGCTTCTTTCCAAAGACAAGCTCCAGGGATGGAGAAATATCTGTGACAAGATTTATATGGCAGCCACGTTGCTTTAGTCTATACCCAGAGGACATGTTCCTAAGTTCCTATGAACTCTTCTCTAACAAATAGTTACATGGCAGTACTGAACTCTTGACCAAGTGGTAGGGTCAGTTCAGCCCTAGCAAGGTCAACCAACCAGTAGTGACAGAAACACACAGTCCTAATCTTCAAAGGGCCAGGGTGACAGCTCTGCTGATGTCAATAACCTGCACCCAAGACTCAGCAACTGTTTTGAGATTGGGCCATCACTCTCCAGGATACTACACTGTCTCTTCTGCTAGAAATCCAGCTTGGAGGTGACAAGCCCTATCTCTCCTCTGTTTAATTCAAAGTTTGTGGGTTTTCAATATGGCACCTCAGACAGAACACAGTTACACTG
The DNA here is from genome assembly GCA_024291935.2 of Okapia johnstoni. NCBI lineage: Eukaryota > Metazoa > Chordata > Mammalia > Artiodactyla > Giraffidae > Okapia > Okapia johnstoni. Next base: position 38,033,346 of record CM044316.1, read on the forward strand.
GGGCAAGGCCCTTGGGTGGCCTGAGTTGGGTAGGGGAAGCCGAAATGGCCCCAAAAATAAAATTTCTGACAATAGTCACCTAAGGTCCAGTATATGCTCTGTCTACACAAAGAAAGGCTTCCCTGGTGGCTCAGATGGTAAAGAATCCGCCTGCAATGAGGGAGACCTGGGTTCGATCCCTGGGTTGGGAAGATCCCCTGGAGAAGGGCATGGCAACCCACTTCAGTATTCTTGCCTGGAGAATCTGCATGGACAGAGGAGTTTGGCAAACTACAGTCCATGGGATTGCAAAGAGTCGGACATGACTGAGTGACTAAGCATAGCACACAGGGAAGAAAAAAAACCCAAAGTACAGAATGTGACAGATTAAACAAGGGACTCACATGTACTCAGAAATGGTAAGATGCTATGTCAGTATCAGGGAGAGTTACTCCTCGTAGCTGCATCCGTGTGACAAAGTTGTAATGGTTGTGCTGCTTTGTGGTGCTGCCACAAGCCCTGCCTAAGATGGGACTACCTCCACTCTCTTCTTTCACCCGCAGATGATTCCATGGGATTATCTGAGCCCTATTAGGCAGCTACTCTGTGCCAGTCATAACAGTAATGGAAGTCTGGAACCACTACTCAGGTATGAGCCAGAGGATGTGGGCTCAGCACCAGCGCTGGCAAGAGGCAGGCTGGCCACGATCCCCCAGTGATAGATGGATGTGAAACCTGGCCCAGTGGCTCTGCCAGCCACTGCTTTTAAAAAGCCCGTCCTTGCTGTGTTCCAGTCATGTCCCTGAGGCTTATCAGCTCTGACATACTCCCGACTCATTTATTTTTCTTATTCTCCCCACAATCACTTCTAGAGGGGCATCATTTCCCCGGGAAATGGTGCAGTTGTCAGATCACCTGATTAAGAGGTCTGCATTTATTGCTGTGAAATCACAGGCCTGTGTCTGAACAGAGCCCACCAGACAGACTCTTTGTGGGGGTGGAGTCTATTTTCTCCCCTGATGCCAAATAAAAATCACAATTATGGCCACCCTACACATTTGGCATAACAGACTTACCATCTTAGGCAGGGCTTGTGGCAGTACCAGGAAGCAGCAGGAGTGTTATAACTCTGTCACATAGACACAGCAACAAGGAGTAACTGTCCCTGATATTAACACAGCATTTCACTGTTTCTGAGTACATGCGCATCCCTTGTTCAATCTGTCACATTCTGTACTTTGGGTTTTTGGTTTTTTTTTTCCTTTGTGAATACATAGCATATATTGGATTCCTGGTGACCACTGTCAGAAATTTTATTCTTTGGGCCATTTCAGCTTCCCCTTCCCAACTCATCCAACCCATCTGGCCCTTGCTGGCTTTGGAAAGCTGGTCAGTGCTAAGGTGGACATCCCGGACTGCAGAGCCTGATTGCCTGCCTTCAGACCCCAGTTCCTCCACTCACCACCTCTGCCCTCAAGCAGTGTTTTCCACTGTTTCTCAGTTCCCCCATCTGTGAAATGGGGATAAGAGAGGTACCCATTTCAGGGAGTGGCAGCTGGGATTAAATGTGATGATGCTGTATAACCAGTGTCTGGCACACAGTAAGTGCTTTTTAAGTGTTTGTACAAATAAATGAGCCCCATCCTCTGGGCAGTTCTGCTGGTTCAGTGTCAGAGTTGACTATATTTGCTGGATATGGCTCAGAAGCCATCCCATCATCACGCCTTGGAGGACTGATGTGTACATCCATACCAGGCAAAGGTAGCCATTCCCTTCTCCAGGGGGTCTTCCCAATCCAGGGATCGAACTAGGGTCTCCTGCATTGCAGGCAGGTTCTTTACCGTCTGAGCTGCTAGCAAAGCCCCACCTCTCCATGCATGTTGCCTCGATACTTAAAAAGGCCAGATGAGATGGGCAGAGGGACTGTTATTACTCCTGTTTTACACACAAAGGGACTGAGGCCAGAAGGATGAGAGAAATGACTTATTGAGGGTTATAAGGACAGGGCAAAATCAGAGTCGCTTAATTCATGTATTCCTTTCATTGATGTCTACTCTGATCTGGCAGCCAGGAACTAAGCTGGAAGTAACCTGGGCTCTGCCTTTAGGAAGCCATGGTGACAGATGCACAAACTCCAGAGAACTGACATCAATGGAAGAAAATTTTGCAGGGGAAGTGTGATTGTGTCATGGGGCAGCAGGGTGGGGAAGACCAGCTCTGCAGGACAATGGTGGGAAGAGGCCAACCAGTATGCGCTGGGTCTTAGAGAATGAGAAGCTTACCAGGTGAAGGACTGGGAATGACATTGCAAGTAGAGGTGGCAAAACCAGCATGGCAGGCAATGGCACCTTGACCTGGGAGCTGTAAGATGTACCAAAGACTGAGCCCGTGGCCCAGGGGCACATGTAGGAGAAACTGGGACCCTGTGTGTTGTAATTCAAGGAGTATAGATGCTATCCTGCAGGGATCTGATGACAGGCTGGGGTGAGGTAAGATGTGTGTGGTGGCAGGACTTCCCTGGTGGTCCAGAGGCTAAGTGGCCCAGGGGCACATGTAGGAGAAACTGGGACCCTGTGTGTTGTAATTCAAGGAGTATAGATTCTATCCTGCAGGGATCTGATGACAGGCTGGGGTGAGGGATGAACTGAATGGTAAGATGTGTGTGGTGGCAGGACTTCCCTGGTGGTCCAGAGGCTAACACTCAGTGCTCCCAATGCAGGGGGCCCGGTTTCAATCACAAGTCAGGGAACTAGATCCCACATGCTGGAGTTAAGAGCCTACCACAACATGGCACAAATCAAGATCCCACGTGCTGCAACCAAGACCCAGTGCAAATGGATATAAATATTTGATTTAAAAAAAAAATGATGTGTATGTTAGTTACATTAAGAAAGTGATTGTGTAGACTACCCTAGGGTAAAGGAGCAGTGAGCCAGGAGAGTTGGAGTTCTACATATCCTAATCCAGCCAGTAAGGATGGAGCATCTATTATCTTCAAGGTACACTTTGTGGTGTTAGGAGAGGCAGTGAACCAAAAATCTCTGTTCTCCTGGAGTTTACATTTCAGTATAATAAGAGATGATGAGCTTCTCAGCCAGGGTGGTGATAATTGGAATGAGACTGGAGAATAACCAAAGGAGCTTCCCAGGATGGTAAATTTTCAAAGTTCATTGCCAACTGGCATGTCTTTTGGAATGCCCCAAGACAGCAGAGCCAAACAATTTTTGAGTTGCCAAAATCTTAAAGGGGTTTGTTTATACATCTTCCTTATTCTCCAAATGTATGCACTCAACTTTCAAGTGAAAAAATTATAAGTAAGGATATAGATGGAACTGCTGTGAACAGAGATGCAAAATAACAGTAGCTCAATACAGGAGACACCAGTTTCTCTCAGGCATGACAATTTGGGCATCCTCAGTCCAGGCTGGCGTGGACCCCATAGTGCCTGGGGTCTAGATCCTTTCTATCTGATCACTCCACCCACCCCGGTGGGGGAGGGGGGGCACCATGTCTGCATCTAAACCAAATGGGAAGGGAAAAAAGAGGAAAATCAAGGCACACAGTTTAGGGGCACATCTGGGAAGTGGCTCACATTGCTGTGCTCACCTCCCATGGGCCAGCACTTAGGAAGCGGCCAGAGCGAGCTGGCAGTGCAGCTGGCAAGTACAGCCATGGGCCAACCGAAAAGTGATGGTTCTAGAGAAGACACAATGGATGTTAGGGGCCAACTTGTCTCTCTCTCTGCAAGAAAAAAATAGAAAGAGGCTTCTGTGCTTTGTCAGTGACTTGAAAATGCTTTCTGACTTAGCCTCCAAACAGCCGCTGCTCTCCACTGTTCTCATCCCAGTCAATTCTTGGGACAGAACAAAGACTCTGTAGACACTGCTCACACAATAGCCAGACAACTGGATTTAACCTTCAAGGGGGATAAGTGGGCCTGACCTGGGACTCGGTTTTTTCTGAATTCAATTACTCAGACTTCCTCAGTAAACATGGGACTTTGATAGAAAACATCAAGGGCCCACGGTTTCAACAGTCTGCAGGGTAGAAGTCAGGTGCTTAGCTGCTGACTTCCCTTGGCTTTCTGTTTTGTCCCCCAAGAGGCCTCTCAAGCCATCAGCTGTAGCCCCAAGCAAGGGGTAACCCCAGCACTCTTCTGAGGTGGCTGGGGGAAATAAAATTTCACAGCCTAGAAAACAGAACCCTGTAGGCCCCTCATACCACTTGGTCCCTTAGCTCCTGGGGTAGCAGCCACCCACTCAGGGTGATAGGGATCCTAACCAGAGGTGACACCACTCAGGAAAAGCAGCAGCACCCGTGTCCTTGCCCACCTCTCTGAGCAGAGCACTGCACATTGCCGCTTGCCCCTCCCCACGGTCCTCTGGGTTTTCCCCTGCTCTACACCCTGTTTCCAAGGCCCTTGCACCCCATTCTCTCCCTAGCACGCCTGCTGGCCAACCGGTCTCCTCTCTCTGACCTCTCCAATCTTCCCTTGACTCAGCTCCAGAACCATCTCCTCAGAATCTGCCTTGGACGAGCACCCTCTTTGTCCAAACACCTCCCATGCTGACTCCACCTGGGGCAGTGGCATCCTTTCTCTTAGGCAGGAGATTTCTAATAGCAAGATGAACTTCTAACCCTGAGAATAGTTATCTAAGTTTGGAAAACATTACTCCAGACAAACACAGTGCCAAGCAATTGCTTCAAATTCGACCAGTCTTTTCAATAAAATCGCATTCTTCTCATAGCGGCCTCAGTGTAATCAGATACAGTTGTGGGAACCCTTGTAAGAACAGTTGTTTATTACAACTACAGACAGTGCTGTGCTGGGCATGTAGACAGGAGGAAGGACCTCCTGCACAGTGACTCCTCACTGGGAACCTCAATCCCCTGAGTAAAGAGAGAACTTTTCTCTCAAGGTTCAGGGCCCTGGCCATCTGGTCCCCTACACACATACCTAGTCAAGCTTAATGTTGCTTGTTCCCCCAAACCCACAGTCTCAACCAAGTGAGTGGTCTCAGCACTCTAACTCCCCACCCACACTCCCTTTCCTCCATCAACTCATCCTCCCCTTCACTCATCTGCCCTGCTGTGAACATGCCCATCTTCTTTCCCTAACATAAAGGGGCTTCCCTGGTGGCTCAGACAGTAAAAAATCTGCCTGCAGTGCAGGACCTGGGTTTGACCCCTGGGTTGGGAAGATCCCCTGAAGAAGGAAATAGCTACCCACTCCAGTATTCTTGCCTGGATAATTCCATGGACAGAGGACCCTGGTGGGCTACAGTCCATGGGGTCGCAAAGAGTCGGACACGACTGAGCAACTAACACACAACATAAAGGGACCCTCCTCCCACTCATTATCTTAAATTCCATGCACAAGGTCAGATATGGATCTAGTCCTCCTCCTCCAAGAAGCCTTCCTAGCTGCCCAACCTTTGGTTCCTATCATACACCCAGGAAGCACCTCATGGTTAGAACAAAAGAGAATCAAGGGTGACATGTGCTATGTTTGTTGATTCTGTCTCTCAAACAAGATGCCACTTTCCTTACATGAAGGATATGAATGTGTCTCATACCCTGCATCTGCCTAATATAAGAGATTAATAAATATCTGATGGTTGATTACAATTATTAAAAACCTGACAGCTGATTATAGTTATCACAGAAAGAACACATCACGTTCAATTCCCGCTCATGTGTGTACGGCTGGCCCCACGCAAGGAATATCAAGCATCAGGGTGGGTAACAAATTCCAATGATAACCCAGATTTTCCAAATATAAAGACACAGGACAAACATTGGCCTGAATTTTGTTTTTTATATGAACTGAATTTTTAACTTTTCGTACAAATGTTTTGGAGCCAGACATGGGCAGCTTAAAATCCTTTTTGCAATGCTTTGCCCACAGAGAAAGTAATTTGCACGTCCTCTTCTCCAGCAGTTTCCAAACTCTACACTTCATATCTGCTCCTTCTAATAATTTTCCTCTGAACACCTGTCTGCTGCTCCATTACCATGGGATGACTAAAGAACAAGCCATCCTTTGCTGTCACATTTCTTCTATCCTGGCAGGGCCATCTCAGGATTTATGCCACCTCCCAGAGAGCTCTGTGTAGGATGAGCTGACTAGCTAGGAGTGCACTGGGATCATAGAAGCCCTGAGCCCAGATATCCTGAGCTCACCAATAATAGCCATGCTGTGCTTAGGATCAAAGGCCTCTGCTTTAGAACTTTCTTCCCCCTACCACATTGGTTTTCACAATTTCTCTGAAAAATCAATTTGGAAAAGGCATTTTGGGGAAAAAGCAAATAAAATTTTGTTATTGAATTTTATTTAGAGGAAAAATGTAGTATTTCCATAAAAAGGCAATTTGATTATATTACAGTTTCATTCCTAATTTGTATTTCCTATGTCAAAGCATTCTTTAATGGATCAGAAATAGATAATTGCCAGCCATATACTGTGTTGCAGCCTCCGGAAACAATGTGTCTCTAATGTCTTCTCCCAGAGGTCTGCATTGCTAGCAACACTCAGGGCTGACTCCTGCCAGATGGATGGACCACCCGGCTGGCTTGTCTTGCCACCGAGATGGCTGTGGTCATAGAGGTAGCCCTGACTGAGCTGCCCAGAGCTGGACACTTGAGGGAATGGACTCCCCACACCATTTCCCTACAGATTCCTGAATTCCTCACTTTTGCCCCAGAAAAGATTTGACACAGAGCTCCCACTGAACTCCCTGTAGGTCCAATTTTCCCACTGACACCTGCTCACATCCATTCCAAAGTGGCTGAACTCTCGAGGCTGGGGCAAATGCAGGAAAGGCTGGTCTATCCCCTAGACAGACTCGCTCCACAAGCTGAGAAATGGCACCCAGGGACACTCCACAGTCGACATCAACAGGAAGCCAGAGCCCGTGAAGGGATAAGGGGCTGCGGTAAAGATCCCAGCGAGAGGGGAGAGGAAGGACACAGCTACCGAGCTGTAACCTCAGCGCTCACCCACTTGCTGACTGTGCACACTGTGTGTCTGTAGTAGAGACCCTGAAGACACGTTGCGCTGTGAATCAGACAGACATGCCCCTGGTATCAGGAAGTGTATATTCCAGAAGGGGAACACGAATACTAAACAAGCATCTGGAGAAAAGTGGAGTGGAGGACTAGATCCAGGAACTGGAAAGGGGCTGCAGCAGGAGTCATGGGAGGCCTCCCAGAAGAGGTGACTTTTAAGCTCAGAAGAGAAGGAAGGGAAGGAATTTGTCAACTAGCTAAGGGTAAACAGAGTATTAAAAAGCAGAGACATCACCTTGCGACAAAGGTCCGTATAGTCAAAGCAATGGCTTTTCCAGTAGTCATGTATGGATATGAGAGTGGGAGAAGACACTTAAGAGTCCCTTGGACAGCAAGGACATCAAACCAGTCAATCCTAAAGGACATCAGCCCTGAATATTCACTGGAAGGACTGATGCTGAAGCTCCAATACTTTGGCCACCTGATGTGAAGAGCCGACTCATTGGAAAAGTCCCTGATGCAGGCAAAGACTGAGGGCAAGATGAGAAGGGAGTGACACAGGATGAGACAGTTGGGTGGCATCACTGACTCAGTGGACGTGAGTTTGAGCATGCTCCAGGAGATAGTGAAGGACAGAGGAGCCTGCTGCAGTCCATGGGGTCACAGAGTTGGACACAACTTAGTGACTGAACAACAACAACAGCAGGGTCAGGTTGGGGCAGGAAGATTAAATGGCACATGCAAAGACACTAGGAGAGACTTCTCTGATGGTTCAGTGGTTAAGACTGCACTCCCAATGCAGGAGGGGCCTGAGTTCAATCCCTGGACAGTGAACTAAGATCCCATATGCCACAGCAAAGAGCCTGCACACCCCAAGAAAGATCCCACGTGTCACAACTAAGATGTGGTACAGCCACATAAATACATAAATATTGGAAAACAATGATGTTGAGGACAGGGAGAGCCAGGTACACCCACCAGGCTGAGACAAGTTGAGTGTCTGGAGTGTGCAGACCAGAATCTGAGTGTAGATTCTATCATCCACTGATGGTAGGACTTCACTGAAGGGTTTGAGCAGGCTATGGTGTGGTCGGCTCTGTCCTCTGGCTGTGAGGGGTGGTGAGGAGGCTGTTGTCAATCCAGGTGGGCTACGGCAAGGGTTGGTGGTGGCCTGCACTTGTGAAGCACAGCTGGATTCTGTCCCCAGAGCTGTGGCTATGTGCCAAATGGACATGCTGACCAAAAAGAAACCCTCCTGGAGGACGTTGATGGGAGAGGCTGACGGGGGCTCTGGCCTCTCCAGCAGGGGCATGAGCTCCAGGTGGTCCAGGATGAGATCTTTACTGCTCTGGCCACAGGAGGGAGGTGGGAAGAGCTGGTGTCCCCTCTAGTGTGAGAACAGGTCAGACTCCCTCCCACCTCAGGCTGCTCCCTTAGCTTGGAGTGTTCCCCTCACCCTTTTTCCAGGTAACTCCCACTTATCCTTCAGGGCCCAACTCAAAAGTCACTTCCTCAGGGGCCTTCTTTGGCCTCTCTGATTAGGTCAGGCCCACCATCATCTGCTGTGGCTGCCCCGTGCACCTCACATAACAGCTCACGTCACAGCTGCAATGTCACACTCTTTAGAGTGATTGTTTGATTCATGTCTCTCTCTCACCTATATGTGGGTAGCCCCTACATGATGGTAGACCTACAACAGTGCCTGCCACACAGTAGGTGCTCAGTTACTGTTTGTTTAATGGATGTGGCAAAAAGTCAGCCACATACTGTGTCTCAGGTGATAACATTTCTGGCAGACATGGAAAGATTTCCATTTGTAAGAAAAGTCTCTCCTTCCTGGCCATCCTCCTGGAAGATGAGGCCAAGGACTGGACAGAGCCATCGTCTCTGCTCTGTTCAGGAGATTTCGACCCACTGAAAAGAATATAGCCAACACTGACTCTCATTAAAAAAAAAAAAAAAAAATTAAAAATAAAACTTTTAAAGTTGGACCATTCTGGAGCCCAGGAAACATCCTTTCATAATTAGAAGATTAGGGAGCCTGTTATGAGAAGAGAGCTATCATTTTCACACTTTATTACCAAAAAATTATATACAAATTATACGATTATAAAAAATAGGTTGCGTCCTCCCAAACTGCAATACCTTACGTATCTCCAGAGGAAAATTTCATTTCTATTTCCACCTAGAAGGAAGGAGGCGTTCTGATTTGAGAGCTTGAGGGGGATCTGTACAGGTCAGTGTCAGCAACCTGTTTTATTGATAAATTGATTGACTCAGTTGCCCTTTCTCTGTCCTCCCAAGGGTTCTGATGGTCACCTTGCTACAGACAAACACTGCCTGTGCCAGGCCAAGGAGTATTACCCAAGTTCTGTGTGGAGACACAGATTCCAGACCCCAGACCCGTGAGCCCTCTGACCCCCTGCAAAGCCATGAACACCATCCAGTGCTATATCACGTGCCTGCGATGGGGCAGAACCTGGGAGAGTACATACAGCCTCTCCCTCCAAAGGTATCACGTCTGCATCACTCTCCCCGGCCCCAGGGCAGGCCTCATCTGTGAGTGCTGCATGGGCCCAGGGCCCCCTAGGGCTGCCCTTGCCTAAATGAGCCACAGTTTTCTCTGCACCCCATGGAAATTCCCTGGTCTCCACTCAGTCAACAACGTTCATTCACCAGGTATTAACTGAGCACGTACTGCGGGCAGGCACTGTGTGAGGTACAGGGGACACAATGGGGGGAAAAATTAAACTTAGTCCTTGCCCTCTTGGTCCCCACAGTCCAGTAGGGGTGGGAGGCACTGCTCAGACTTCTCGCAAGTACAAACGTGGCCACAGGCCCCACACAGGGCCCTTGCCTGGTGTCTCTTCCGCATCTGTTACCATCTGTCTTGTTTTGAGTCATCCATGTTGTGGCACCAGATGACAACTCAGACCCCCAGGTTTATCCCATCAGCCATGGGGATGAACACAGAGGCCCTGCCAGGCCCGCTGTGATATTGCACGTGACAGCACCTGTCTCTATTCTGTCTCTCCTTCCTCATGAGGATCCCCGCTAACATTCTGGAGGCTACCAGCTCCTGAGCACCCACCAGCAAAGTTGCTTTGCTCACACATTCCCATCTTCCCCTCTGGTTCCAAATTGTTCCACCACAGTTCAGAGCAAGGTCTGGCTCATAGCAGTGGTCTGGGGCCCTGGCTCCCAGCACAACCCATAGCACCCTCACCCCATACGGCAAGGTCAGAAGACAGGGAGGTACAGCCCTCCCTATGGCAGAGGAAAAGGCAGGGTTTCCCAACATCAGAACAGACAGGACTTTCCCTTAAGTCATTACTGTTTTCCAGAGGCTTATACATAAACATAGCTCCCTCCAAGCAATCCTATCTCCTAAGACCAAAGAGATCAGAGACCTAGAGGCCTCATGCCAATGACCCAGGATTTACAGGGCAGTGGCCAGAAGAGAGAGGGTGCTAAGGGGCCACCAAACTCAAGTCCCGCACCTGCCTCAGCCATACCTTCTAAACTTGATATTGGTAGGAGCCTGGCACAGCTCAGAGCCAGACAGCAGTCCTGAGCTCAGAGACCCTGGCCAGAGCCAGGAGAGCCCCAAACCAGAGGTGTCTCCTGCCTGCAAACCAGGAGGAAGCAGAGAATGGGGGCAGTGGGGAAGGGACAAGGTGGGAGTCAGAACTGTGAGCAGCCTCCTCCAAACTCAGCCTTGGGCTTCTCCAGCCCACAAAATAAAGCCCAGACCCCAGTGTTTGTTTCTGAAGTCTCCATGCATGACTGAGGCCAGACCCACCTCTCTCTCTCATCTCTTCTCATAGGAAAGAAAACCACATCCCCTTTTAATTACGGTGGCAGAGTCTATGTCCTGAGCTCTCTCTATATTATCAAACTTCATCTTTCTTCACACATGGCCCTCATCCTGAGGATATGGAATTCAGAAGCTATGAGGCTGGCCCCTGATTGCCCAGCTAGTTCACAGGGAATGGTCCCCGGGTCCATCTGCCTCCAGAGGCTCCTGACTTCCCCACTGTGCTTCCTGCCCTTCCCACAGTCCTGCTCACTTCTGGGTTTGGGGGTGCAGGGCAGGGGCAAGGAGGGACAGGGGAGCAACATCTTTGACCTTTGGCTGTCCTGACTCTGTCTGAGACTGCTGAGGGCAGAACTGGTGCCAGCTCCCAGCTTCACCTTAGAGTCCTGCTGATGTTCTGATGACTGTCTTTCTGGGGGTCTACACAACACACTGGCCTTGTTGCAGGCCCCCAGAACCCTTCACAAACCTAGACATCATTTTAAAAAGCAGAGACATCACTTTGCTGACAAAGGTCTATATAGTCAAAGCTACGGTTTCTCCAGTAGTCCTGTACGGATGTGAGAGTGGGACTATAAAGAAGGCTGAGCATTGAAGAATTGATGCTTTTGAACTGTGGTGTTGGAGAAGACTCTTGAGAGTCCCTTGGACAACAAGGAGATCAAACCTGTCAATCCTGAAGGAAATCAACCCAGAATATTAACTGAAAGGACTGATGTTGAAACTGAAGCTCCAATACTTTGGCCACCTGATCAGAAGAGCTGACTCACTGGAAAAGATCCTGATGCCAGGAAAAGTTAAGGGCAGGAGAAGGGGGTGACAAAGGATGAGATGATTAGAGAGCATCACGGACACAGTGGACAGGAATCTGAGCAAACCCCAGGAGATAGTGAAGGACAGGGAAGCCTGGTGTGTGCAATTCATGGGGTCACAGATTTAGACACGACTTAATGACAACAGCAGCAACAGAACCCTTCACTTGGCCCTAAATAGAGCCAGACTCCCAACACCCATCACACAATGGTATGATCACTCACCTAGACCAGACATCCTGGAGTGCGAAGTCAAGTGGGCCTTAGGAAGCATCACTACGAACAAAGCTAGTGGAGGTGATGGAATTCCACTGAGCTATTTCAAATCCCAAAAGATGATGCTTTGAAAGTGTTGCACTCAATATGCCAGCAAATTTGGAAAACTCAGCAGTGGCCATAGGATTGGAAAATGTCAGTTTTCATTCCAATCCCAAATAAGGGCAATGCCAAAGAGTGTTCAAACTACCGCACAACTGCACTCATTTCATATGCTAGCAAAGTAATGCCGAAATCCTTCAAACTAGGCTTCAGCAGTGTATGAACTGAGAACTTCCAGATGTACAAGCTAGATTTAGAAAAAGCAGAGGAACCAGAGATCAAATTACCAATATCTATTGGATCATAGAAAAAGCAAGAGACTTCCAGAAAAACATCTACTTCTGCTTCACTGACTATTCTAAAGCTTTTGATTGTGTGGATCACAACAAACTGTGGAAAATTCTTCAAGAGATGGGAATACCAGGTCACCTGACCTGCCTCCTGAGAAACCTGTATGCAGGTCAAGAAGCAAACAGAACTGAACATGGAACAACAGACTGGTTCAAAATTGGAAAAGGAGTACATCAAGGTTGTATATTGTCACCTTGCTTATTTAACTTATACGCAGAATATATCATGCGAAATGCTGGGCTAGATGAAACACAAGCTGGAATCAAGATTTCCGGTAGAAATATCTATAACCTCAGATATGCAGATAACACTACCTTTATGGACTAAAGAGCCTCTTGACGAAGGGGAAAGAGCTGGCTTAAAACTCAACATTCAGAAAACGAGATCAGAAGATCATGGCATCCAGTCTCATCAATTCATGGCAAATAGATGAGGAAACGATGAAGCAGTGACAGACTTTATTTTCTTGGGCTCCAAAATCACTGCACATAGTGACTGCAGCCATGAAGTTAAAAAACGCTTGCTCCTTGGGAGAAAAGCTATGACCAACCTAGACAGCATATTAAAAAGCAGAGACATTACTTTGCTGACAAAGGTCCATATAGGCAAAGCTATGGTTTTTCCAGTAGTCATATAGAGATGTGAGAGTTGGACCATAAAGTAGACTGAGCACTGAAGAATTGATGCTTTTGAACTGTAGTGTTGGAGAAGACTCTTGAGAGTCCCTTGGATTGTAAAGAGATCAATCAATCCTAAAGGAAATCAGTCCCGAATATTCCTTGGAAGGACTGATGCTGAAGTTCCAATACTTTGGCCACCAGATGAGAAAAGCCAACTCATTTGAAAAGACCCTGATGCTGGGAAAGACTGAGGGCAAGAGAAGGGGACGGTAAAGGATGAGATGGTTGGATGGCATCACTGACTCAATGAACATGAGTTTGAGCAAACTCTGGGAGGTGGTGAAGGACAGGGAAGCCTGGCGTGCTGCAGTCCATGGGGTCTCAAAGAGAAGAACAGGACTGAGCAAACGAACAACAAGAATCCGACACCATGCCTCTACCCATGCTGACCCCTCTCCTGACTTCCTGGCCCACCTGGGTTCCTCTGAAGTGTCTTGGAAGCCCTAGGCTCCCTCTCCTCTAAGACCCCATGTCCCCTATCTGTTTTCCCCTTTTAGACTGTGTATTTCTCATTTCAATTACTCATGTCTACCTCCTCTGTCAATGGGCCCACTCTAACCAGCTCTGTTTTGTACACTAGTTGGGCATGTGGCCAGCCCTCAAAAAGGTGTCTGTTGAGTGAATACCTGTACACATGGATGGGCAAGGAGATGGATAAATGGAGAGATTCCTCTTGGGGATCTAATTCATCTGGGTGGGGAAAGAAGGGTGGTGGGGAGGGAGGGGTAAGGCCCAGCTGGCAGCCCCCTTGGGGATAAGTACTTCCACAACCCTACTGTCTCTGCATTGGGGTGTGTGTGTGTGTGTGTGTGTGTGTGTGTGTGTGTCAGCCCCCTTGGGGATAAGTACTTCCACAACCCTACTGTCTCTGCATTGGGGTGTGTGTGTGTGTGTGTGTGTGTGTGTGTGTGTGTGTGTGTGTACATGCATGCATGTGGAGATAGGGGTCCTGAAACTCTAGTGTGAAATTATCAAGATGTGAAGCTGAGAGGCAGCCCATGGGTGACCCATGGTGCGTGCAGGGCTCCTGAAGCTTAAGTGGTCCTGCGCTTGCCTGAGAGGCCATCTGTGGGAGAGAAACTCCAACACCCAGTGTGAGATCCTGAGACAGACAGCATGGCCACCTCAGCTGCCGTGCCTGAAACACAGGACGATTAGGCGGAATTAGCGGAGGGCAGAGAGACGGGGGCTTGGAAACTGTCATGGCAACTGCGAGCACATCCTTTGTGTGGCTCTGCTCTTTGTCCCTGCCAGTGAATACCAGAGGCATTACATAAGCAGCAAATGTGCTCTCTGTGGGGACTGGGCCCTCGCCACTGGTGGGCTGTGGGCCAGGAGGCACCACACAGGATGTTTGCCTACCCACCACCAAGAGGAAGGGCCAGGCAGCCTGGCCAAGGTCCACAGAGGCCACCCCAGGTGAAACCCACCACCCAATTCAGCCCAGGGCAGCCTCCAACAGCCATGCTGGGTAGCCAGAGTGGAGAATCAGTGAGTGCCTAGCTCTTGGCCCCAGACTGTGCTGACATCACCCCTCCTCCCCCATTAAAATGCACTTTCACCCTCAAAAGCAATGGAGAAAAGACAGTCTCCACCACCACCTCCCATATTCATGTGAATTTATCAAGAAAAGTCAAGGCACATCAGCAGCTAATGAGGAGTGAAAATTGAAGCCCCACTTGTCGCATCTCTTCCTCTTTAAGAGGCTGAATTTATAACACTCAGTCTGAAATGGGTCCGTCTGGCATGACACAGTGATCGTCTGCATAGCACCAGCATGCTGGGTCCTCAGACATAAGGGAAGTGAAGGCTAGATGCCCGTGGCCCCACCTTCTGACCAGGCTGTGAGACCACCCACCAGCAGAGCTTGCAAAGCCACCAAGGTGCCAGGACAAGCTGAGATTTCTGACAGCTACTTCCCTGCTCACGAACGCCTGCCTCAGGCTCTGTCCCTGTCACCTGGGGGAGAGAAGTTTTCACAAAAAGACAACTCATATGGTTGAGGGCTCCTGTCCAAGCCTAACGCTCAGTGTAACAGCTTTACTTCCAATAGAGTTCTAGAACTTGCTTGAGGCCCATCTCTTTTCTTTCCTTTTGACTTCAATCAATGGGGATTGATCAAGCACCCACCCTGTGAAAAGAAATTCATGGAAGAAATCAAGCAGGGGGAACAATCTCTGAGCCCAGACTGTTAAAGTCAAAGCCACACAGAAAAAAATAACCTCACAACCTTACTTTAAACTCACACCCTGCTGGCTCCCAGAATGTACACAGATAGCATAAAGGAGGGTCCACGGGGAAATGGAAGGAGTAATGTTCCAGAAGCTTCCAGAGAAGATCATCCATACTGAAGAGCTGGACCTTCTTTGCCAGATTCCAGGGAAAGAAAGAGGGACAAACACAGCAGGACAGAGACCATCATTGTGAGAAAGATGAGCACAGAGTGAAGTCACAGACCAGGCTCCAAATACCAGCTCCACCACTTATCAGCTGAGTGATTCCAGGTGGCTCAGACTGTAAAGAATCCGCCTGCCAATTCAGGAGACCTGGGTTCAATCTCTGAGTCAGGAAGAGCCCCTGGAGAAGGGAAAGGCTACCTACTCCAGTATTCTTCCCTGGGAAATCTCATGGACAGAGGAGCCTGGAAGGTTACAGTCCGTGGGGTCAAAAGCACTGGACTAAGTCACTACTTAGTCACGACTTAGTGACTGAACAACAACAGTGACGACTTTGGGTGAGGCTCTCCACCTCCCTTGTCTCCATTGCCTCTTCTATAAAACAGCAACAGAAGTAGTGCCCCATGAAAGAGTTATGATGATTCCAGGCAAGCGTGGACAGAGCATGCTCAGCACAACACTTGCAGAGCTAGCACCCGGGCGTAGGAAGTGCTTTCACTACCAGGACAGGGAGAAGGTCCCAGGTCTGTCCTAAAAAGCTCCTCAAGAATAGATAAAGAAGACGTGGTACATTTATACAATGGAATATTACTCAGCCATTAAAAAGAATGAAATCATGCCCTTTGCAGCAACATGGGTGGACCTAGAGAGTGTCCTACTGAGTGAAGTCAGTCAGACAGAGAAGGAGAAATGTTGTATGACATCCCTTATATGTATAATCTTTTTTTTTTAATCTTTCTATTGGAGGATAATTGTTTTACAATATTGTGCTGGTTTCTGTCATACATCAACATGTATCAGCCACAGGTATACATAGGTTCCCTCCCTCTTGAGCCTCCCTCCCGTCTCCCACCCCATTGCACTCCTCTAAGCTGTCACAGGGCATAGTGTTGAGCTCCCTGTGTTACACAGCAAATTCCTGCTGGCCATCTATTTTACGTATGGTAATGTATATGTTTCCATGCTACTTTCTCCATTCATCCAACTCTCTCCTTCCCCTACTGTGTCCACAAGTCTATTCTCTATGTCTGCCTCTCTGTTGCTGTTGCCGCCCTACAAATATGCTCATAAATACCATCAAGAAATGATACAAATAAACTTACTTACAGAACAGAAACAGACTCACAGACTTCAAGAACAAACTTATGGTTGCCAGGGGTGGGGGAGAATGGGGAAAAGGGATAGTCAGGGAGTTTGGGATGGACATGTATACATTGCTACACTTAAAATGAATACCCAACAAAGATCTACTGAACAGCACATGGAACTCTGCTGGATGCTGTGCGGCAGCCAGGATGGGAGGGGAGTTTGGGGGGAGAATGGTTACATGTATAGGTATGACTGAGTTCCTTTGCTGTTCACCTGAAACTATCACAACATTGTTTGTTAATTGGCTATACTCTAACAGAAAAGAAAAAGTTTTAAAAGCTCCTGGAGAAGCCTGAGCTTTGGATCTATTCACAGTGACAGCCAGAGTTCCCTCCTGGGCTGAAAGGACTAATGACCAGAGGTAGAACAAGCCCTAGAAAGCCTGGGCAGTGGGTTTGAGACCTGGCCATCTCCTCAAAGGAGAGTAACCCAGAGCATGCGGACACAGAACTCTGCCTTCTCTTCAGAGAGAGATTTGTTCTTGAAACCAAGGCATCGCTGCTCTGTCTTCTCCATCCCAGGATGATGGTGACAAGGTCTGCACCTTGCAGGACAGAATCTTGATGTAGCCATTAGGAACAGCAGCCAGTGGGATAGTGTCACCCCGACCCTTTGCCAGCCTTAAACTCCCCAATGGAAAAGGCATGAAATTTACAACAACTAAGAGGAATGAAAATGTATTCATGGTGAGCCTTTCCATGTTGTCACTCAGGCTAAGCAAAGTCCCAGCTGGGGCCTGAGGAACCCATGCTATGTTTTGTTTCAGCCAGTCAGGCCCACTGGGACGCCAAGAGGGACAAACTCTGCTGGAATCAGCCTCTACCCTAAAGACGGGGATTCTCCCTCTGCAACAATAGCATTAGCATCAAAATCCACCCTAAGAAAACAAAACAAAACCCTGAGCACTTACTATGTGCCAGCAACAGTGCTTATCTCATCTCAGCTCTAGGCTGGCACTGGTGTTTCTACTTTAATCATAAGGAAATGGAGGCTCCAAAGAGCAAGTTAGTTGCCCAAGGACATTGTGCTAGTCGGTTTTTGTTGCATAACAAAAAGGTTATACATCTCTGTGCCTTTTTCACATTTCTTTTGCCAGCTCTGCTGATCAGCTATTGATTTGGCTCATCTAGTCTGGGCTTGGCTGCAGCAGCAGACTCGACTCCAGACTTCATGTCAGATTCATGTCTGCCTGTGGGTCTTCATTCTGTGGTCCATGCTGAAGGATCTGCAGCACCCAAATGATAGATGAGGTAGCATAGGAGAGAGAGCAAGCCAAACCAAAGAAGCACACTGAAAGCCTCTGCTTATATTACATCCACTAACATCCCAGCAGCCAAGTCAAGCATCCATGATGTGTGCAGGCAAGTATGTGCTCTGCCCATGCCAAGGACCTAAATACCTAATTATATTCCAGGATGGAGTGCAGACTCAAAACAGTATCACAACCTACCACCATCACACAGCTCCCAAGTAGCAGAGCCAAGAGGTAAATCCAGAAAGCCTTTCTTTTCACTGCTCTGCGATCCCAGCTACTGTGTAACATCTGTTAGGTCACTTAACTCTCTCAGCCTCGGTTTTCTCACCTACACACACTGGGTATAGCATGACCTACATTGTTGGGCTTTCTAAGGATCAAATAAGGTGGTGTGTGAAGACTCAAGAAACTCAGGGGTGGATTAGGACAAAGTCTCTCCCAGCCCTCATTTGGAAATTGCATGGGATTCTCTCTTCCAGACAGAGATGAGGTGAGAATGGCAAAAAGGCAGAGCTGCCCTGCAACCTTGAGAATGATGGACCTCTCTATACCATTCAGACACAGATTGATCCTGAAACACATCCACACGAATGAGAAATGGCAGTATCTCAGTCATAATTAGGGCTTCCCCAGTGACTCAGACAGTAAAGAATCTGCCTGCAATACAGGAGACCAAGGTTCAACCCCTGGGTTAGAAAGATCCACTGGAGGAAGAAATGGCTACCCACTCCAGTATTCTTGCCTGGACAATCCCACAGACAGAGGAGCCTGGCAGGTTACAGTCCATGGAATTGCAAAGAGTCAGACATGACTGAGTAACCAACACTTTCCAATTTCGTCATAATTATGACAACCATCAAGCCTTGGCCAGGTTGACTGTCTTAGAGAGGATGTTCCGTGCCAAACCAGGTGAGGACCTGGTCAGAGAAACACACACAGTTAAAGAGGCAACCTGGGGCTCCCTGAGGGCACGCTGACACTGCTGGGCAGCATGATCCCTCATGGCTGCAGGACCCAGCTCAGTACTGCTCAGGCATCTCTTACTCTTCATCACCAATCATTCATTCCCTGCACACATCTTCCGATTGGTACATTTGAATATTGCATTTTCAGACCAAAATGACAGCAGGGATCAAACTTCTAGATAGATATAATAGCAAAAAGCATAAGGTCAGTCACAAAGAGTGTGCACTAGAGCACGCTTTCATGTTTTCCCAACAGGATGCCCAACAACTCAGTTCCACAGACAACGGCTCAAATTCTATATCTCTGCTGCATAGGTTCAAGTTCTACCTCCCTCTCTTAATAGTTTAACCACCTGAGACTCAGTTTTCTCATCTGCTAAGGGGAACAGTAATAGTACCTACATCACAGATAGGAGGATTCCACAAGGAAAGCTATGCAAATCCCTTAGCACATGGCCTGGCACCAGGAAGTGCTCAGCAAACTACCATTGTCATCAGTATCCCTTAGCCCCTCAACAGTCATCCCCCAAACCGTTTCCCACCCCCTCAGAAACTTCTCTCTAGCTCTTGCAGAGATTCTGGGAAGCAGAGAGCCACACGTCCCCAAGGATCCCATTTTAGTACTGAGCACACATCACTGCAATCTGATTTTAGGCGTCGCTGTGTAAACATATGACCCTTTAATTCTATTTCAGTTCAATTATGCAAATCTCATCATATATTCAGCATCAAGCCATTTTTATTTCCTCTCAAAATCCATCTACTACTGGCCAGCTGAGCCTACTACTACCAATTCGAGGCCCAGAGCAAACAGAGTCCCAGCATCTTAAGTTTAGAAAACGTGTCACTCCTCCGCCTGGGCACAGAGCCAGGCCAGCAACAGGTACTGGTCACCCCAGAGCCTGAGAGAGTCAAGGCAGAAGACAGGACGAAGATTCTCCCACCAGGCACCTTCATCTAGAGCTCCACAGGGCCCCAGGAAGCCAGGAGGTACCCAGGGCCCTCTCTGTGCGGGGACACGAGAGAAGTCAGCGGAAAGAGGCAGGAAAACAGGACCCATTCTCCACTCGTTCTCCAATATAGCTCACACTTCCTGTTCTGTAGGCTGAGGTTCCGTGGAAATCTGAGTTTGGAAAAAGGATGCTACTGCTTTTATATTTAAAAAAGCAAAAGACAAAGAAGAACTAGTTAATTAGCTGTATCCCAAAATCTTTATTCTAGAGTGGGAGAAAAGAGTCAGGCAAAATCTTAGAGAGACTGGGAGTCAGAGCCAGAAGCAGAACCCAGAGCAGGGCTGTTTCCACTTGCATGAGAAGTCCAGCTCCTGTTTAAGGAGATCAGAGGTACCAGAGCTTCCTCCAAAGACCAGGAACAGGGCTAGGCCACGCCACACCTCCATCATCCCTCTACACCAGGGCAGGAGCAGGAGGGCCAGCAGACAGAGCCTTGACACAGAGCCAGGCCACAGCCCCATCACGCCCTGTCTGCTCCCACAGCAGAGAGGCCCTGTGGGCAGGAGAGTGGGCTGAGGATGAGCACAGGAGGCCTGAAAAATCTTAATACGGCCTGTCTTAGCTTATTAACAGGAGATGGATAATATCTGACAAATGACAGGAGATAAATTGTTAAGCAGTATGCAAATATGCCTGCAGCAAAAATGGAAAATTACTATACAGTAAAAGCTTTTATGGCTGCAAGAAAATTCAGAGGTAATTTGTCTCTGCGTCTCCTCAAATTCCAATCTTGCTGTTAGCTGTGGCAGAATGCTACATCCGTTACCATTCCAATTAGATCATTATAAAGGGGCTCCCGGATGGAAATCAACTTTAAGGGACTGCGGAGGAAAAGGCATTTACAAAGCCAGGGGCAGTCTCAGCCACAGTTGCCCAGGGCTCTGTCCCTCTGTTCATGGACTGTCACTTAGGCAACAGCCAGGATTTATTATTTTTAAACTTTACAATATTGTATTTGTTTTGCCATACATTGACATGAATCCACCATGGGTGTACATGTGCTCCCCTTCCAGAACCCCCCTCCCACCTCCCTCCCATCCCATCCCTCCGGGTCATCGCAGTGCACCAGCCTCAAGCACCCTGTATCATGTATCGAACCTGGACTGGCTATTCATTTCACATATGATAATTTACATGCTTCAATGCCATTCTCCTATCATCCCACCCTCGCCCTCTCCCACAGAGTCCATAATACTGTTCTATATATCTGTGTCTCTTTTGCTGTCTCGCATACAGGGTTATCTTTACTGATTTACTAAATTCCATATATATGCATTAGTATACTGTACTGGTGTTTTTCTTTCTGGCTTACTTCACTCTGTATAATAGGGTCCAGTTTCATCCACCTCATTAGAACTGATTCAAATGTATTCTTTTTAATGGCTGAGTAATATTCCATTGTGTATATGTACCACAGCTTCCTTATCCATTTGTCTGCTGATGGGCATCTAGGCTGCTTCCACGTCCTGAAGAGCCAGGATTTATGCTTCAGGACCGTTTGCACCAATATGTTCATCCATGTACCATCAGCTGACTGTTCCTCACCAGCTGCTTCTGCAGGACACTAGACGAACTATGTAAGTGACCACAGTCTGCCCTTGGCAAAGAGAGGAGCCAGGAGGATGGAAAAGGACTTTGTGCCTGGGTAAACTTCCAGAGAGGAGAAGGAGCCAACTGTGAAAGGAGATCTCAGAGCAGGAACCCCTCGACTCAGCCGAACACAGAAGCAGAAAATGAGATACAAACTCTGTAGGACTGCAGGCAGTTAGAGAAAGCCAGACGCTCACTGAGGGCACAGATGTAGGCAAATGGACTGCAAGCCCAGTGGACTTCCAAAGAGGAAGGCCCTAGACGCGAGGGGAAGCAGGGCAGGCCAGGGGAAGCCACCTGGGGCCCAGCTGAGCCCCAACTTCTGCAGGAAACACAGCCAGCACCATGACAAGATTTTCTCCTTGTTCAATCCAGGTGCCTTTTTTCCCCATCAAAAAACAATATAGGAAAGAGAGTCAAGGAAAATGACTATTCAAAACGCACTTGTACAGAGCAACTGCTGTGAGCTCCCTGCTGCTGCTGTTAAGTCGCATCAGTCGTGTCTGACTCTGTGCGACCCCACAGTCGGCAGCCCACCAGGCTCCCCCATGCCTGGGATTCTCCAGGCAAGAACACTGGAGTGGGTCGTGAGTCCCTTCTCCATCACATAGCAAATTTCTACTGGCGATCTATTTTACCTAGAGGGGTAGGATGGGGTGGAAGGTGGGAGGAAGGTATGGCAGAAACCAACACAATATTGTAAAGCAATTATCCTCCAATTAAAAACTGGAAAGAGAAAAACAACACACTTGTAACTGGCTACTACTTACAACACGGGTGTGGGCTGATCGTCCTGGGAGTGGAGACTTGTGAGGGGTGGCGGGGGGGCATAGCAGAGGCCATCCACCCCCACTGAGAGGAACCCTTGGCCAGTGGAGGAAGACATGCACTTCAGGACACAGCACGCCGGAGCAGGAGGTGGGCCGTGGGAGGAGCTGCAGGGTCCACCCCCGTTTGGCAGGAAGGGAAACTGACAGGGAGAAAAGCATGCACAGGTTGAAGTGGGCCCTGCCACCTGAGTGTCACAAAGCCAGCAGAGGCCACAGGGGAGGGTTTTGAATGGGAATCGGAGGAAAGCTCAGGAAAAGGTTTCATCTGCATGACGGACAGAGAAACCAGAAGTTCAGTCCCATAACTGATTTGCTTGAAGGGTTTTTGTTTGCTTGTTTTTGTTTTCCATCTGATTTTTTTTGGTTAATCATTCCAGGAAATTGGTGTAACTGACAGCTTCATGAAGCTGGCAATTCTGGGATCCTATAGGCATAGTCCTAGTGAAGGATCTAGAGCAGGTAAGCAGAGAGCCAGGAGACCAACCTCCTGACTCCTGTGTCTCCCTACAGGTGAAGGCCAGGCCGCCAGGCAAGAGGCAGACCCATACCATTAGCTCAGGTTGAACCAGGGGCACAGAATGCTGGTTCTAAACCTGGGATGCCCATCAAAGGAGACCAAAGGTGCAAGGATGCCCATGTTCTGACACAGCAAGTGCACCCAGGGAGTCTTCGGATGTAGCCAGGGGCCTCTCCTAATCCAAACTCACAGGAGCTCGGGGACATCCTCCTCCACAAAGCTCCCCAGCTCGGCATGGTCACTCCCTGTCACCCGTGCCAGAATCACCCTGTGTCAGACGACACGGGGTCAGGCAGGTCACATGCTGGATGCTGATGGCACACCCGCTGCGGTCCTGAGAGGGGAGGCAGACAGAATCAGGGTTCAACTGTGATCTGGGGACACAAAAAGGTATTTGCCTTCTCCCTGGGACTTGAAACTTCAGGTGACAATGTATATGTTTCCTTGGGGCAAATTGCACAGGCATCCGGATACCAGCTAAAGGGCCAGAGGGAAGGTGAGGGAAGGTGAAGGTTAATGCACTGCAGATCAGCCATGGTCATAGAAAGGACAAAGAATCTGCCTGCAGCCTCCACACACCTGCTGGAACAGGGACCCCCTTCCTCTGTCTGTCCCCAACCCTGGCCTCTGCCAGGGCTCTGTGCAGGTCTGCTCTGCTCCTGCCTCTGGGGCAGATTCAGATGGACCGTGAGTCCTTCTCAGAGGATCCCTGCCAAGCACCATGGGATCTAGGCCAATCTTGTGTGTTCCTCTGATCCTGCAGGGAGCCTGCTGGGGGGCTCATCAAGGGCAAGCCAGGGATGTGGGGTTGTACCCAGAGAGACCCAATACCTGTCTGAATAGCATCTTTACTTTTCTCTCTTTCCCTATTATGGGTCCTCTGGCCTCTAGCCAGAGCCCTCACCCATCTCCTCACCACCTCCCTTGCATTATTCAGGATCCAAACCAAGTTGCCTCTCTTCCGTCGAGTCAGACTTCTGTGTCTCTCTCCTTCCCTCCGCCCTCTCTTCCTTCCCTTTCCCCTCCCCTCCTTCTTTCCCTTCTCCCAGTGGCTCCAGTGCTGCTGCTGCTGCTGCTGCTAAGTCACTTCAGTCGTGTCCGACTCTGTGCGACCCCATAGACGGCAGCCCACCAGGCTCCCCCATCCCTGGGATTCTCCAGGCAAGGACACTGGAGTGGGTTGCCATTTCCTTCTCCAATGCATGAAAGTGAAAAGTGAAAGTGAAGTCGCTCAGTCGTGTCCGACTCTTCGCGACCCCATGGACTGTAGCCTACCAGGCTCCTCCGTCCATGGGATTTTCCGGGCAAGAGTACTGGAGTGGGGTGCCATCGCCTTCTCCCAGTACTCCTCAGCAATTGGAATCATTCATATGGCATGAAACTTCCAATAATGGAAAATTACTTAATAATACCTCTTTTACTAAGCTCCTTTACTAACTGGTGAAGAAAAGAATGTTCTGGTTAGTTAACCATCTATGTTAAAAGAAAGTTACCAGAGCTTCCATACTAAAACTACCACTTTTGCTAGGAAGAAAATAGCATACACTACAACTTAATAATTGATGAATCTGAAGATGTTTAAGACTCTCCTAAGGCTTTTAGTCACCACTGAGAACCCTGACCATTTTGTGCTGGGAAATGTCATAAACGCCATTTCACAGGGTTTTTTGATTACTGGAAGATTTCATCCAACCTTATAGACCTGCCTGTAGGCAAATACTCATGAGCATGTACCTCTAACCTGCCCTCTCCCACATAGCTCTTCCATCTCCAGCCAACACAGCAGAAATGGGATAGTTTAATCCCATCCCTCCCTCCCTCCTGGTGTGCCAGAGCCCTAAAGTTTAGAAACCATGGGTACACGACTCGGGAAGGATGACATGGAGGGGTAATCTTCAAGCAGTTCCGAGAGACCCCACCCAAACGATAGCTTCCATGATCCTCCGACAGCCATCATCCCTGCCTTAGGCCCCGGAGAGGCTACAGTCCCCACCAGGTGAGCCGAGTTCCCTGACCCAGGGAGAAGGGCGCAGAGAAGCCCAGCAGTGGCTGAGCCCAGAAAGGCATGCTCATATCACATCATCATTCACTCAGAAGCATAATATCATTCCTTTCCACAGAAGCTAAGCAACCATGACAATTCCAGGGCTTAGGTGAGCTCCCCTCTCCTACAAGAAGGAGGGTGTCAGGGGACTAAATTAGTGCCCACTCAGATCTGGGCGACTAGCTGACTCATGCTCCTTTTTTCTGCCGTTCTCCTGCTCCCTAACCCGATCCTGGTGTATTTAAATAACAGAGATGATTTTGGGCCCCAGCTCCTCTGGGATCCAGCCCATGAACAGTTGCCAAGCTCCCTGGCCCACGGGAAGCTCCCCCCTCACGGCTGTCTTGCCAATTATAGAAGAGGTTTGCTCACATGGCCCATGAGGCGAGGGCTGATGAAGCCCACAGAATCCCCCAGAGCTGGGGAGAGGCTTCTGACATTTCAAAAGGTCAATCAATCACACTATTTCATGGAATGTAATCATCTCCCAGGACCTAAATGCAACAATAAAACCAAACAGTGCCAAGCACTCAGGGAAAATGAATGATGCACACATCGAAGAAAGACTACAATTGGCCTAGCAAACATCTCTGTGGCCTGCCCTGGGGCCCAAGCTCTGGGTGTGAATCCTGCCTCTGCTGTTAGCCTTGAGGGAGCCCTTGCCCCACTCAGACCTCTAGGATGAAGCAAGCTGGCTTAGGGATGCTGTGCTCCAAGCACTCAACAGTAGTTTCTCCAAAAGAGAAAGAGTAAGAGGCCAGAAAGAATTCCACAGAGGTCATGCCAAACCACTGAGAAGTGCCTCCAAAGACAGCCCTCAGGAGGCCACATATCATGGGGAAGGGGAAGGGGGGACCCCCTCACCCATAGTGAGGAGCCATGGAGTTCTGAGTTCCATGAGGCTAAAAGCCAGTCAGCTCTGTGTCCTCTGGGTCAGAGAAGGGGAAAAGCAGTTGTTTGCTTCGCAGAACTTACAAATGCCACCATGCCTCCTTTCTTAAGGAGATGTGAAGTCTGCCCTGTACTTCTCAACACAGCTGTCCTGGGGAGCTGTACCAGGTTGGGGGGTGCCTGGGGCAAAGGGCTCCTGCAGGTATGCCTGATGCCAATCTGAGCACCTCTGACCGTCTTTTGGGGTCTGGCCACAGCTCACCATGACTTCCAGTGTGTTTCCTGCTACAGCCAACCCTCCCCTTCCTTCCCTCCCACCGCGCCCTCCCTCCTGACCCTACCGCACCCCAAGGACTCTTTCCATTGTAACCCCCACCCCCCATCCACAGCCCCCTCACCTAGCAGTTCCCAGCCTCCTCCTCAGCAGCCAGCTCTCATTCTCCGAACCTCGTTCAGTTTCCTCAGAAGCCCTGACCTCCTCCCTCTTCCCCTGCATTCATGTGACCTTCCCTCCAACTCAGACCAGTGTTCTCACCTGGGCATCCATCAATCAGAAGCATTAGCATCACCTGAGGGGCTTGTAAACCTCCCAGGGCCTGGGCCAATGAGACCAACCCCCCAGGTGCATCAGCATTTGTGAAGTTGCATGGGTGGGAGGGGACAGGCCCAGCGACTCTGACCACAGGCTCAGCCCTCGGCTGGGCTCCAAAACAGACCTAGGTGGCTTCCTTCTGGGAGCCTGAGTCTGCACAGCCCTTCCCAGAACCCCAGCCCCTGGGGAGCCCTCCCTGCTCAGGGCAGAGCGCCGGGGTTCTTTCCGCATCGGTGCTCCCTCGTGTATGTTTGATTGTCACGTGAGAAACCAGCCTAGTGTTCCCTGACAACCAGGGTGGGTGCATTCCCAGGGCCTAGAACAGAGCCAGGTGTGTGGTATTGTCAGTAAATAGCTACGGGGTAGAAAGAAGAGAGGGAAGTGGAGAGAGGGAGGGAGGGAGAGAGGGAGGGAGGGAGAGAGGGAGGAGGAAGGAAGGGGGAAAGATGTAAAGGTGATGCCGGGTTGCCTCCATCCCTGGGTAGTTTGCATTTATTTGGACCCTGACTGCAGACCCCTCAAGGGAGGTCTCCTGGCAATGCCCCTTTCACCTCCCAGGTGCCTGGCTCTGATCTCCTCCCACCCGTGGGTGAATCTCTGCTCTTTTTTGAAGTGGGTGGGACCACAGTGGGGCCACATCCCAGGTGACCCCATCCATTGATGTGTGGCCCTGTTACCCACCAGCCTCCTCACTGCTGGGTCTGAGACCCTAAACCAAATCCATGGACCTGACTGCTGTCTCTCCCAGGCTATGGCACTTCCCTGCTGCATGGCAGCAACGTACCTCACTCCACAGGCTGCCCACCACCACCAGCTCATGGTACTGTTACACCAGAGACTGCTGTGTTCTCCCCAAACACACAGCCCAGGGAGTTGCGGTTCTGTGTCCTAACATTATCATGCTCTCTGGTTAGTCTCTCCTTTTAAAATCTGGGAACTGACCAATTAGTCTGACCCAAACACAGGGCAGGGGAGAGGTTGCCTTGGTCTGGGTCTCCACAAGATGGTGTTGGGGGACACCCAAGGCCAGCCTTAATTTCCCCAGGAAGGAAAGCATGAGAAGGCTCTCTTGTCCACTAGAATACCCATTCCATGAGAAAAGGGCCATGCTGGTCTCATCCCCCACCGTTTTGGCCAGCCTCTGGCACACAGTAGGCTGGCTGTAAATACTACCTGTCATTACCGATGATAATATCAATGCATAACAAATTTCCTCAGCGCGTTAAAAACAGATTCGACTTACAAATCATTCTCTGCACAACACTTTAGACACGAGGCCAGGCTCAACGTGAAGCACAGCTGTTACCAACGGGCTGAAAGAAATCTTTCCAGATTACAGACCACCGGTGTCAAACCCATTTTGACCACTTTAGGAGGAGCTGAGAAGACAGGGGAGAAAATGAGGGTTTGTACAGTGATTGGACTGAACGTTCCCCCAAGTAAGAGCCCATTTATTCACTAGAATCAGCTCCAATCTTGAAACACCAGCTGGCAGTTTTGTCAGATAAACCACACTCTCTCCCTCGTGTACCAGCTCCACAATTCACTTCTGCTTGAGATATGAGCTCGACAAGGCCTGGCTTTACTTTTTCTAAAAACACTGGCACCTTCAGTATGTTTTCCTAGGTATATTTTTCCTCCTCTGCAGCAGGAAGGGCACTTTCGGAGATGTTTATTTTCCCTCATGAAATATAGTGATGTGGCCATCGGACACACTTGGCCTGGCTCAGCCTGGGCCCCTCTGGAGCATTTCAGAGCAGGTTGGAGCTCCCGCGTCCACCTTCTTAGGCTGGTGACTTGCCCTGGTCTTACTGTCCCTTCGTTCTGCTCCTCCCTCACTGCCCTGAGGCCCTGTCTCAAGCCACTTGAAGGGCCAGAGTCCCATGGTGAATAGCGCTCAGACACAGCAGGCTCACACCCCACCTGCCAAAAGGAGCCCTCCAAGAGGATGGTTTGTTTAGTTTCTTAGTTGCTCAGTCGTGTCCGACTCTTCTGAGACCCCATGGATGGTAGCCCACCAAACAAGTGGGATTTCCTGTCCATGGGATTCTCCAGGCAAGAACACTGGAGTGGGCTGCCATGCCCTCCTCCAGGGGATCTTTCCAACCCAAGGATCAAACCCCCGGCTCTTACGTCTCTTGCATGGGCAGGCTGGTTCTTTACCCAGTGAGCCATATGGCTAGCCAGTCACTTATGTAGGCCATGTTTTATCTTTACTGTCTGGGAGGCAAAGGGGCTTTGACATACCTCCACAAATCTGTGGAACCAACGTGCTCTCTCTGGCGCACACTTGGCAAAAGGACCAGAAAGACACGGAGTTTAGGAAACAAGCCTGTGGCACCTGAGATATGTCTTTCCCTGCTCTGCGCTCCAGGAAGATCTGCATCTGGGCTAACTGAGGCTGGCATGGAGGGGCTCAGGAAGCTGCATCCAGGATGTAGGGGTCTACGCTCCAGCTGGATGTTCAGGAAGGTGGTGCTCACTGCCACTGTCAGCCATCAGCCCTCCCTGATGCCTAGTCCACACAGAAAAAGGGAAAAGCAGACCCCCCAAAGCACCCACTTTTAGGACAGTTGCTTGCACTTGACCAAACCATCCCTTCCTTGGGGGGGTGGGGGTGGTGGTGATCTGAACGCCATTTTGTCCCTCAGGCTCTCTTCTGCATCAAGTCTTCCATCACCTCCCAGCCCGACGTGACAGGAGACCAGATGCACCAGTCTGCCTGAGCCAGTCCTGGTTTGCACCTCCTGTCTGTTATAATTATTAATAGTGCTCCCTGTCATTTCAATGTCCCTGTTTGGATGATAAATTGTACAGACACAATTTCTCTCATTGTCCTTAGCCTGGACCCTCAGGGGTCCCCATCAGATGAACACAAACTTGTGCCCTGCTCAGGAGGCACAAGCCCGCCTTCCTGGGGTGCTGGCCACAGCCTCTCCTTCCTCACCCACTGTCCACTCCACAGCCTTTAGCTCCAGTCTGACCACACAGAGCTGCCTCAAGACCAGTTAAAAAGCATGACCCAGACTTAGGTACCTAGCTTGTACAAAAAACGGTTAAAGCTTGAGCAAATAGACAAGCAGCCAAGCATGAAGGACCAGTTTTAGCATCTGTGAGTTGTTAAGATGAGAGTGGAGAACCATTAAGTTCTCATACCATCAGGATACTACTATGGCACTTTGTCCCCAACCTTCAAATAAATACTGTACAAAAAATATATATATAAACTTGCAAAGTGAATGGCTGAACAACCAGACATGGCTACAAATAAGCAAGTAAAAAGCAGCAGCCTTGGCCTCTATCTGCCCTCTGCGGGCAGAGCCGCGCTCACTTCTGAGTTCTGCAGCCTCTCCAAGTTCAGGTAGCATGATACCTGGCTGTTCTCTCAGCCAGAAAGTTTAGCTACCAAAGGGCAGTGCAGCCTCTTTTCAGCCCCTGAGCTGAGAGGAGAGATGGCGGAAAGGAAGGAACTGCTGACATTTCCAAGGCTTGGGGCTTTAACTCTTCTCAAAACAGTGCACCAAGGTCTTCTCTTCATTTTACAGGTGAGAAAACTGAGGGCAGCTCAGAGAGGTGATGGAACTTAACAAAGGTCACACAGCTACAAAAATAACCATCCCAGTTCTTTGGGCATCTCTCCCCAAACCAGGTCCTCCCCAAGAAAAGCAACAACGGAGATACAAGGGGATAAGTGATAACTAGAGAGAGTGAGCACTCCAATCCAGAGCCGGCAGTTAAAATGCATCGAGGGCGACCGAAGAGTTGTAACTCCCGTCGCCGCTCATGATTTATGCAGACATCTCCCATTAGCCCTAATGGATGTGGGGAGCATAAATCTCGGGGCGCAGCTCCAGACAGGCTCTTGTGATCTAAACACAACTAAAATCAATGACATCGCCCCAGTATTGATATGGCAATTGTGTGCTTCATAAATAGGCCTGGCGGGTTGGGAAGAGGAGAGGATCTGGCCTGCCTGCCACAGCCTGAGCACAAAGCCGCTGCTTGTCGCAACGGCGTCCCTCGGGAGCTGCTCCAGCCAAGTAGGCCAGAAGCACGGATCCAGAGCCAGGACACTGGGTTCAAATCCCGTCTTCCCATCTCACCATCTTTGTGACCTGCCAAGCTACTGACGTGCCCTGAGGCTCTGTCTCAAGATCTGTAAAATGAGGACTAAGTGAATTATCATACATACAGTCCTTGAACCATTGTGAAGTAAAGCTTCACTCTGAGAAATACAAAAGGCCTGCATAGACCATTCAAGAGAGAGAAGCACTTTGTTCAAATTTGTCCTGGAGGCCTTCCCGGCAGAGTGCAACACCAAAATCCAGCTGGCAAGAGGGCCAGGATTCCCGAGAGGGCCTTTGAAGGTCGATGCCCATGAGTTCATGCAGGCATCTGGAAAGGTGGGTGGGAGGCTGGACCCCACCAGCAGTGCACACCCAGGCTTCTGCCCCAGCAGGCACAGCTGCCCACAGGACAACACCGCACGTGTGGAACCCCCCTGGGTTATGCTCCATGCTCACAGCCGCTCCGCCTCTTTCTCTGCCCCTGATTGAAGACAAACGAGCACATAAAAATCTGGGTCTGAAACTCTCTAGAAGGCTAGAATTGTGTTCTACTCTTTACATTGGTATTTTGATGAGTGTTTTAAAAAATACATCTATGAGGAGGTCTTTGCTCTCCAAAGATAACCAGTAACAGAGACAAAGGCCTCTGTGAGTCCACTCAGTTCACAACGAGGAGTGAAGAAAAGCTCTTATTCAGACTTTGTCTTGAAAATTAAAACTAAAAATGATAAAGATATGTTTATTTTTAGCTTATCTTTTTCAACGTGATCATTGCAACTCTGCTAATTATCAGAATGAACAAAAGGTAAGTGATGGGTTGGCAGAATCATTCCAGCATTTGCTCTGGACAAATACACAGAAAAGCAAAGCAGGGTGCGTGGTGTGAAGGGAAGGAGAAAGCCCAGCAGCTTCCTCCCTTGCCTGGCTCCAGCTGTCCTAAGCCTGCAGGCTACACTCCCTGCAGGTCCAGAGCTGACTGATGCTGCCTCTGCACTGTAGGAAGCAAGCACAGAACGGGGACGCTGAGAATCTGGATGAAAAGAGAGACAACAAAAGCCCACAGAAGGTAGGCTAGATGCTCTGAATCAAGGAACCGTGAGCTCAAGCTGGCTACCAGGCAACTTTAGGTAGTCTGGCTACCTTCCATCTTCTCCCCATTTGGCCCAGGCTAACCCCCCACCAGAGAGCTTTCATCTGGCTGTATAAACCAAACTGCTGGGTCCTAGACGGGGGCCAGGAGAGAGCGGGCGTGTGGAGTCCTTGATCTTCCTGCCGGATCTGAGGACTTCAGACAAGATGAACCACCAAACAGGGAGCGATGAGACTGCTTATTCCCTTCCAATGCTGAAACCAAGGAAGCAGTCTTGGTGAAGCCATTTCAGCCCTTGCTCTTCCACTGTGGTGGACAGAGCACGTCTACAGGCATCCCACACACCAGCCCACAGACAGCACCTGGACACCGACCTGCTCTACCAGCTAGAACCCTGGAGCCCCGGACATAGTGGCTGCCAGTTTCTCTATACCAAGGAACTCTGCAGGAGGTCTCCTTCTGCAGACTTCTCCCAGATCCCTGCCCACTTACCCAGAGGTGAGAGGACAGAAAGAGCTGGAGGCTGGGCTCCGGGCTGGAATCACACAATGATGATGTGGTCAGAGGCAGCTCCACAAGGACCTCCCTCCAGATCAGCCCTGGTCCAGACACAGGAGAGCTACAAAACTGCCAGCCACAGCTCTTATCCAACATTGGCACTCCTCTCCGGGAGCATAGAAAGACCATAACTTACCAAGCCCCCTCTGTGCACTAAGTACTGTGCTTCACCATCGCATTTAATCCTGCAACAACTCTACAACTCAGCTACTCATTCTACAAATGGGAGAGCCAAGACGCATGCCCAAGAAGTGGTATCGACAGGATTCTAACTCATGCCGGCCGAACCCAGAAGCCCACACTCTTAATAGACCAACCGGACTGCCCTCCAGTGATTTCACTGGAAGCAAGAACTCTGCTTATCTGCTGCCTCAAACAAAATCTGACATGGATAGATGCTCAAAAAATATCTAATTAGCCTGTGTCTTTGCTTCCCTTGTGGCTCAGCTGGTAAAGAATCTGCCTGCAATGCGGGAGACCTGGGTTCGATCCCTGGGTTGGGAAGATCCCCTGGGGAAGGGAAAGGCTACCCACTCCAGTATTCTGGCCTGGAGAATTCCATGGACTGCATAGTCCATGGGGTCGCAAAGAGTCGGACATGACTGAGCAACTTTCACAGGCTGTGTCTATACTTTAAAACAACCTGGAAAAAAAAAATTTGGCAGATAATTTAAGCATCATAAAACTTCTTCCAAGCCATGATTAGGTAAGTAAATCCTGACTGTGAGCTCGTGAAGGCAGAGCCTCAGTCAGATCCTTGGTTCACTCTCCCAGAGCCCCACTGCTCCACTGCTTTGTATTTGAACTCGTGAACTTGTGATTCACTGAGTAACATCTGTCTCTCCATTAGGATTTGTGTTACCCCAGTGTCATCTCCACGACTGGCACATAGTAGGCACACAGTGAATATTCCTTGAAGGAAGACGTAAATAACCAGCAAGGAGATTGGTATGACTGGACAGTGGCCAGGAAGGTAGAAAGCGTAGGGAATGGGGAGGGGCTTCAGAAACGAGGCTTCTATACTGACGGGGAACCCGGGACACCTCCAAGACTTCCATCAAGCCCTGGAGTTTCCTGTCTCCTTCTGGATCTCCACATGGGGCTGGGGCAGGCATGGCCCCCATGTTCAATGCCTTCAGGATAGACTTTATTCATCCAGATCCTCAAAATGTTCCTCAGTCATTTTAAATATGGAAATGTTGTCCTGAATAGGAGAAAATGCTCTGGAAAATTATGTTTTGCCTTTCAAATGAGCAAAGATTCCTTGAAATTATGAAAGTAAACAAATTAGGGTAGAAGATCTCCAAATAATTGCATAAACTCCAATTTCCTATGTTTTAACATAAACATCAAAATAATAAACTCAGGCATATATGAGGGGGAAAAACATCCAGCCTGATGCTGTTGCATTCTTTAGAAGCTGAAACCTAAATGACTAAATTGGCAGTTTATTAACAGGAAAATTATGCTAAGTAGCTTCATGTTGATGTCAAGAATTTTATGCAGCGAGTTATGGTGTGGTACCCTGAGTGCCTCATTTGCATTTTCTCATTTAGAGAGAACAATGGCTCCAAATGAGTGCAGCGTGTTCACATTACACACCCAAGAACATTTGCACAGATGGAAAGGAATATCTTGATACCAAAGTGATTAAAGCCTTTCGTTCATTACGCTCCAGCCTGGACTTAGGGGAAAGGGGAGATTAACGTGACTTAGGCTGGTAATGAAGGGACCTGGGACCGGAGCTCTTGAATTTCCCAGAGGGCCAGCAGCCACAGCTTACAGGACTCTGTTTTTCAGCACTCACCTGGTTTGGTTTTGCTCAATGGGAACTTAGCAGTGTGAGATGGATAAATCAATATCTTCCCAAAAACACATCATGGAAGACCTTGTGAAATCTGCCTCAACCATTCAGAAAGAGTATCAAGAAGACCTGTGCACAGCCCATACCTGCAAAATCTGGGCTACTCAGATCCACAGAGTGGGTGCTTCCCATTGGTTTGTTCAACCAATGTCTAGCAAAAACACAAATTTACTAAGCATGCACTTTGTGCTTAGTGCTTCACTGGAAGAGGCAGCAAAAGAAAGTAGTGTATCAGCTCTCTAAGAGCTTATGGACCAATTGAGGAGACAATCCTTAGATATGTGGCATCCTTAGAAACCAAGTGATTATATGTAACCAAGTACTGGATCAAGTGCAGGTAAGCATGCAAATGTAGATGCAATTAATCATAGCCATGGGCCAGAAATGGATCACTGGAGGAAGTCACTCCTTAGAGCATCTAAAAATGGATGCTCAGATGGAAGGGGCTGCACAACATGAAGAATAAAAGCACAGGTGATCATGACATCTGATAGAGACCATCAGGAAGACTTGTATTAACATCACTCAAGGCTCACTTTTCCAAAAAATCTGTGGCTATCTGTAAAGACTTGCCTCAAAATGTAACAAACCTTTTCTAGACTTCATGTGGCAAAAACAATGCTACATGTTGACCAAATCTCACTTCACATTCCTTCCTTTTCTGGGAACATGTAAACCTGTGTTTTCCAGCCCCGCTGCCATCAGTCAGGACCATATACTTGGTTCCATGCAAAGATAAACTTGTCCTTTAGTCACACTGAGCTTTAGAGGGTGTTTGTTACTGCAGCATAATCTATTGTATCTTGACTAATACATCGAACAAACATATTCATTATTTAAAGCCTGACATCATATATTCCTACACTTGTCCAAGGACTTGCCCAAGGAGTGTGCTGGGCACTCCATTAAGCACTGGGAACACATGAGTAAGCAAGAACAACAGAGCCCCTTCCTTCATGGGTGTTGTCAAATGGAAATCAATCCCAAATATAAACTTCTATGGACCACAAAGCTCAATTCCATTCTTTTAAAAGGAAACTTTAGCTGCTTTTTTTTATTTTTAATTGGAGGATAATTGCTTTACAATGTTGTATTAGTTTCTGCTGTACGACATGAATAAGCCATAAGTATACATATATCCCCTCCCTCTTGAACCTCCCTCCCACACTCCCATCCCACTCCTCTAGGTCATCACCAAACTGAGCTCCCTGTGTTTTACAGCAGCTTCCCACTAACTATCTGTTTTACACATGGTAGTGTATATATGTCAATGCTGTTCTCTTGATTCATCCCACCCTTTCCTTCCCCCCAGGTCCACATGTCCATTCTCTACATCTGTGTCTCTATTTCTGCCCTACAAATAAGTTCATCAATACCATTTTTCTAGATTCCACATATATGCATTAATATACAATATTTGTTTTTCTCCTTCTGACTTACTTCACTCTGTATAACAGGCTCTAGTGACACATCTACCCCAATGTTCAATGCAGCACTATTTAAAATAGCCAGAAACTGGAAACCACCTAGATGTCCATCCATAGATGAATGGATAAAGAAGTTGTGGTACATATATACAACGGAGTATGACTTAGCCATGAAAATGAATGCATTTGAATCAGCTGAAGTGAGGTGGATGAACCCAGAGTGTTTCTTAAGTTTCTGAATTGGAATAAGATCTTCCAAACCAGTTCTTCTTTCAATGTAAGTACCTGTCTCTGGGCCAGTTGGGTTTTTGGCTTGTCTCCTACCTATTCCCTGAAAGTCAGTGTCATCAGCCAGAATGACCCTACAGGAAGCCACTCTCTGGCCTATAAATTGCTTTTTCTGACTCCGATTTTGAGAGTAAGCCCTGGAAGTTCATTATCACAGATAACACTCGTGAAAGGGCACTAACTTCAGAAGTTCCAATGAGGCATGTGATAGAAACACCATTTTTTTTCTCCAAAACAATACTATTATTTCATTAGAATGAAAGAAACCTGCTGAATTTTTTCAAAATATCCTTTGAACTTCATTGTTTTCTAAAAATTAACTTTACTGAGGTACAACTTACAAACTATAAAATGTACCCATTTTTAAAAATTATATTGAAGTATAGTTGATTTCTGTGGTATAGCAAAATGATTCAGTTAAATTCAGTTTTTTCCATTATGGTTTATCACAGGATATTGAATATAGTTTCCTGTGTTGTATAGCAGGACCTTGCTGTTTATCCATCCTATATATAATAGTTTGTATCTGCTAATTCCAAACCCCCAGTCCTTCCCTTTTCCACTCCATCTCCCCCTTGGCAACCACAAGTCAGTTTTCTATGTCAGTGCATCTGTTTCAGTTTCATAGATAACTTTTAGGCACCATATATACAGGATATTATATGATATTTGTCTTGCTCTTTCTGACTTACTTCACTCAGTATGATAATCTCTAGGTCCATCCACGTTACTGCAAATGGCATTATTTCATTCTTTTTATGGCTCAGTAATATTCCATTGTATATAAGTACTAGACCTTTTTATTCATTTATTTATCCATAGACATTTAGCTGGTTTCCAAATCTTGGCTATTGTAAATAGTGCTGCTATGAACACAGGAGTAAAGTGCACCCATTTTAAACATGTTTTTATGAATTCTGACAAACTTGTACACTCATGCAACCACCAACCTCAGTCAAAATATAGAAAGCTTCCATCAATGTGGAAAGCTCCCTATTGCCCCATCCCAGTCAAGCCCACCAACCCCAGGCAAACACTGATTTGCTTTCTGTGCTCAAAATTAGACTTTCCTAGATCTTCAATCAGCTAAAACCATACCATATTTATTCTTCAATGTCTTGACTTCTTTCACATAGCATAACATTTCTGAGCACCATTCATGTCTTTACATGTATCGTAATCCATTCCTTTTAATTGCTGAGTAGTAGTCCATTGTGTAGATATACCATAATATGTATACCTGTTGATGTACATTTGGATTGTTTCCAGCATTTAACTATTATGAATAAAGCTGCTATAAATACCCATGTACAAGTTTTAGCATAAACTTGCTTTCATTTCATGTGGGTAAATACTTAGGAGTGGAATTGATGGGTTTTAGAGAAGGAAATGTCACCCCACTCCAGTACTCTTGCCTGGAAAATCCCATGGATGGAGGAGCCTGGTAGGCTACAGTCCACGGGGTCGCTAAGAGTCGGACACGACTGAGCAACTTCACTTTCACTTTTCCCTTTCATGCACTGGAGAAGGAAATGGTAACCTACTGCAGTATTCTTGCCTGGAGAATCCCGGGGACGATGGAGCCTGGTGGGCTGCCATCTATGGGGTCACACAGAGTCGGACACGACTGAAACAACTTAGCAGCAGCAGCAGCAGCATCAATTAATAAGTGTACTTTTAACTGTATAAGAAACTGACAAAGTATTACAAAGCAATTGTGTCATTGTACAGTCTCATCAACAAAGTATAAGGATTCCAGTTGCTCCATATCCTCTCCAACAAGGTATTCTTTTAATTGTAGCCATTCTAATGTATGTGTGGTAGTGGCTTTTTGCAGTTTTAATTTGCATTTTTCTAGTGACAAATAATGTGGAATTACTTTTATTAGCCACTCATATATTTTTGCATGTATGAAGTATCTTTTCAAATCCTTTGCCATTTAAAAAATTAAGTTATTTGTCTTTGTATTATTGATTTGTATGAGTTCTTTATACCTTCTGAATAAAAGATCCTTGTAAGAAATACATATTGAAAGTATTTTCTCTCAATCTGTGGCTTGACTTTTCATTTCATTAAGTGTCTTTAACATACAGGTGGCCAAAAAGCACATAAAAAGATGCTCAACATCACTAATTATTAGAGAAATGCAAATCAAAACTACAATCAGGTATCACCTCATAGTCATCAGAATAGCCATCATCAAAAAGTCTGCAAACAATACATGCTGAAAAGGGTGTGGAGAAAAGGGAGCCTTCCTACACTGTTGGTGGGAATGTAAATTGGTACAACCACTATGGAGAACAGTATAGAGATTCCTTAAAAAACTAAAAGCAGAGCTACTATTTGATCCAACAATCCCACTCCTGGGCATATATCTGAAGAAAACCATAATTTGAAAACATACATGCACCCCAATAGTTCATGCAGCACTATTCATAATAGTCAATACATGGGAACAACCTAAATGTCCATCAACAGATGAGTGCATAAAGAAGATACGGTACATATAAACAATGGAATATTACTCAGCCATAAAAAGAATGAGGTAATGCCATTTGCAGCAACTTGGATGGATCTAGAGATTATTATACTGAGTGAAGCCAGACAGAGAAAGACAAATACCATATGACATCAATTACATGTGAAATCTAAAAAAAATGATACAAATTTGTACTAGTTAAACATAAACAGACTCACAGACTTAGAAAACAAACTTAAGGTTACCAAAGAGAAAAGGTGGGGTAGGGGGATAAACTAGGAGCTAGGGGTTAATATACATACAGTATTGAAAGTGAAAGTTGCTCAGTCTTGTCCGACTTTTTGCAACCTCATGGCCTATATAGCCCATGGAATTCTCCAGGCCAGAGTACTGGAGTGGGTAGCCTTTCCCTTCTCCAGGGGATCTTCCCAACCCAGGGATAGAACCCAGGTCTCCAGCATTGCAGGCGGACTCTTTACCAGCTAAACCACAAGAGAAACCCAAGAACTCTGGAGTGGGTAGCCTATCCCTTCTCCTGCAGATCTTGCCAACCCAGGAATCGAACTGGGGTCTCCTGCATTGCAGGCAGATTCTTTACCAGCTGAACTATCAGGGAAAGAAAGAAAGTGAAGTCGCTCAGTCGTGTCTGACTGTTTGCAAGCCCATGGACTGTAGCCTACCAGGCTCCTCCATCCATGGGATTTTCAAGGCAAGAGTACTAGAGCGGGTTGCCATTTCCTACTCCAGGGGATCTTCCCGACCCTGGGATCGAATCCGGGTCTCCCACATTGTAGACAGATGCTTTTACCTTCTGAGCCACCAGGGAAGTCCTATTATATATACACTAATCAACAAGGACCTACTGTATAGCACAGTGAACTATAGTCAATACTCTGTAATAACCTATATGGGAAAAGAATCTGAAAAAGAATAAATATATGAATATATATAACTAAATTACTTTGCTGCACACTACACCTGAAACTAATACAACATTGTAAATCAAATATATTCCAATATAAAATTTAAAAAGAACTGTCTTTAAAAGAGCAAGTTATTTTAATTTTGATGAAATCAAATTTATCCATTTTATCTTATCTGGTGTATGCTTTTTGTGTATTACAAATCTTTGCATATCCCAAGGTCATGAAGATTTCCTTTTTTGTTCCTGGAGGTTTTATAGCTTTAGCATTTACATTTAGGTTTATGATCCATTTTGAGTTAATTTTTGTATACAACCTGAGGTAAAAGTTGAGGATCATTTTATTCCATATGAGTATCCAGCTGTTCCAGCACCATTTGTCCATCGAATTAACTTGGCATCTTTGTTGCAAATCAATTGACCACATCTGCTGGGTCTATTTCTGGCCTCTATTCTGTTTCATTGATCTCTATGTCTACATTTTGCCAATATCACACCACCTCGATGACTATAGTCTTACAATCTTACAACCAGGTAGTGTATGTCCTCTAATAGCATTCTCTTTTCAGATTGTTTTAGCCAGTCTAGGTCCTTTCTGTTTTCATATAAAATTTAGAACGTCATCTATAGATGCTATTTCAAAGTATGGTGTTTCACTGCGTTGACCTGCCAGAAAAAAGCTCAAACTAGGTCCAGAGGTGGAAAACTTCAACACAATGTGGAGGTTGGTTAGTTCTGGGCAGTGATGGGGAAAATGGCCTGTTACTGAGTTATGGCGTTGGTCTGTCTGTAAATGACTGGCCCATTGGAGACGTGCTCTCCATGAGCCACTCACTCCTCAGATCTGTGATGTGTTTTGTTGAGGAGATGAATGTCTCTCAGGCATGCATGTGATTCTTTGACATTGTTAATAATAGAGACAATCGACCTTCAAAGTCCTGCCTCTGCCTCGCTCCTTCCTTTCACCAAATCCTGGCTCACAGCCAGGGGTTACTGGTCGGAGTCTTGTCATCTCTGGGTGAGTTGGCCTGGACCGCACACTGGCACCCACACGAGTGTAAAGAGTGGCAATAGAACACAATGGGAGCCATGGAGGTTTGGAGAAGGATGAAGTTCTACACCTCAGTAAGGGGTTGTTATTAATAGTGACCTTCCTAATATTTGAAAGAGAGCGTCTGGGCATGTGGGACTGAAGCTGTCTTCATGACTCCAAAGTTACAGTCAATCACATGAAAAGGGCAGTTTGGTGATGGACAGGGAGGCCTGGCGTGCTGCGGTTCATGGGGTTGCAAAGAGTCGGACATGACCGAGCGACTGAACTGAACTGAACTTACATTTTGCTGGGCATCAGTTGTACCTCCGTTTGTGAACAAATGAAGAGGAAACAGTCCAGCTCAGAAATTTCACCAGTACCTGTGTCATTCATGAGATAAAATTTTAAAGGGCAACGGCCGCCTCCCCATCCTCTCTCTCCCTTAGTCTCTGTTCTGAGGTCAGAGCCCAGATTAAGCCTCCTAAGTACAACATTATCATCAGACCAGCCTTCTGACTTTCACCTTCTCCCAAATGCTGAGTGATGTGCTCACTAAGAGCTGAGATGTCCAGCTGGCTAATGTCATCTTCCCCAGGCAGAACTGACACCCATAGAAGCTAGTATTTATCCCTATGCCTGACCCCTGGGCTTGAGCCCTCCTCACTCACACCTGCAAGAGAGAAGCCAGACCAAGAAGAGACTGCACGACCCAACTTGGCCACGCCACTCATCTAGGCCTTACTGAGTACCCTGCAGTACTCAGCCTTGCTAGCCATGGGGATACTTGCTATCGAGAGATGGCACCCAGACCTAGAGACTGTCATAGGTGTGAAGTAAGTCAGAAAAAGAAAAACAAGTACTGTATATTAATGCATATATGTGGAATCTAGAAAAATAGTATAGATGATCTTATTTGCCAAGCAGAAATAGAGACACAGATGTAAAGAACAAATATATGGAAACCAAGGGGGAAAGGTGGGGAGTGGGGAGAAGAAATTGGGATATTGGGATTGAAACATATATACTGTTGATAGTGTGTATAAAATAGATAACTAATAAGGACATACTGTATAGCACAGAGAACTCTACTTAATATACTGTGGTGACCTGAATGGGAAGGAAATCCAAAAGGGAGGGGATATATGTATACGTATGGCTGATTCATTTTTCTGTACAGTAGAAACTAACACAACATTGTAAAGCAACTATACTCCAATAGAAATTAATTAAAAAAAAAAAAACAAGAGAGAAAGAGATGGCATCCACCCCTGAGCACAACACAGATGACAGTGCCTGAAAATACCCTTTCAGAAAAGGGAGTCCTTCACCTAACCAGCTTTACAACGAATGCTAAAGGGACTTCTCTAAGCAGCAAGTACAAAAGAAGGAAAAGGCCTGCACAAAATAAACCCATTAAGAAAATGGTAAGAGGATCACACATATCGATAATCACCTTAAATGTAAATGGACTAAATGCACAAACCGAAAGACAGAGACTGGCTGAGCAGATGAAAACACGTTGGTGTACACGCTTTCACTTACCACATCACTCTGCCTAACCCCCCAAATTGTATGTAATTATTTTATATTGTTAGACTAATCATGTTTCCATTATGGCTTGCAATTGTAATGATCTTTTATTTTTTGTCTGGCTATTGATGGTGAAAACTGTAGTAAGTCTTCTAGTATTGTGATTTTTGCTTAATAAAGAAAAAAAAACAAAAGGAAAGGTGGTCCTGAAGCTGGTGTGTCCTCCATCAGTAAGGGGATGGGGCAGCTGAAGGGCAGCTTTTCATCCGTGTTCTTTACTGGGTGCTTCACCTCACCACATCATAGCCCTTCTTGCTCTTCTCCAGGAAATGCTGCTATGGAAATTATACTAATTTCCTTTATCCCCATGGATGAGCCAAAAGAAGCAGCAAAAGGTTTTTCTGTGGCTCAAGGGGCATTTCTCATAGTCATGGGGTTTAACATATTTTAGTATTGTGTGCACTGAAAATAATAAAGGGCTAGATTTAAGACAGGCAGGGCAGTTGGCTGTGAATAGAGAAAGAGGATCCCAGTTGAATAATACACCTTCAACTTCAAAAAAACTATGAAGGGATTCAATTTGTAAAACCAATCAGTCTTCAAATATTGAAAATAAAGTCAGTTTGAACAATTCTTTCCTTTATCCCATCCTTTGCTGAATGAAATTAAGAAAGGCATATCACCACTCCACATGCAAGATAAAGCACCATTTCACACAAAAAGGAGTCTCATTTTTTTCAAAGTCTGGAGCCTCCTATGTTAATGTTGGAATTATTATCGAGCTGCAAATTGGAGCCAGTGGCATGTCAGTGTGTTAACTACAAATTCTGAAAGCGGGGTTGCAGGTGGGGATCCATCACTTTATTTTCAATCATGTCTTCACATTATACAAACCACATCCCCCATCCAGAGCTAACTATGTCCCAGACAAAGAGGAGATGCAGGGACCCAGAGAGCCATCAACTTTCAGAAGTAGCGGGACAGAAAATGAAATGGAAAAGCCCCAACAGGCAGCAAACTTGGTAACAACAAAAGACATTTCAATGACTAGAAGGAGATTTAGCTTGACCCTTGCAGAAGCTGAAATAGAGATGGCTACTTCCTGGGGGAGCTCAGAAATTGTAATAGACAGATCAGAACATTAGCTTCAACTTTTTATTTAAAAAGCCACCATGACTTCTTCTTCCATTGCTGAAGTGGTCGCCTTGCCAGGGTTATATCTATGCAGTAAATGTACCCCCACCATCTG
This sequence comes from Okapia johnstoni, assembly GCA_024291935.2. Lineage (NCBI taxonomy): Eukaryota > Metazoa > Chordata > Mammalia > Artiodactyla > Giraffidae > Okapia > Okapia johnstoni. The sequence goes on from CM044316.1 coordinate 38,076,060, forward strand.
CAGGAGTCATTAATGTTTTACCCAGTTGGCATGGGGAGCAATCACCAAGGGCTGTGGGATAAGGCTAGCTGGGAAAGGACAATCTGGTGGATGCTCTCTTCAAGAGCCCGGGACCAATGGAGGCTGCCCTGCAAGGCAGAGGTAGGATAAGGGGGTCTTGTTAGGGACAGAGAGGTGAAGACGCAGCCAATGTCTTAGCTTCCAAGGCCAGGAAGAAGATCACAAAACAGGACATAAACTTGTTCCACAAAGCTAGACTCTAGAACCATTCTACACTAATTTAAAAAGGGCACTTCTGGTTATGACTCAGAGGCTATCCCGCTGAAATTAACCCTTGACACCATGACATAGTGAGAAGGCCAGGAACAGGCAAAAGCAGAAAAACGTAGAGGATTCCAGGACTGCATTAGGGGAACCAAGAGGACAGGGACAGTCACTGGCCTGGGGGAGCCCATGGCCACCCCTTCAAACCCCATTAGGAACTATGGGTCTGGCAGGGAAGGGACAGGAAGAGAGATGGACTGATAACTCACAGACAGCTTTCCTTGGTCCTTTGTGCACATAAAGAAAGAACAGGAAGGTGAAAGGGGTCAAGATGAGGGCAGCACCCAGCTCTGGGATGTTCTGTCCACAGCCTGACCCAGATCAAGGCGAGGGCCTGCAGAAGAGATGGTATTCCAACCTTCCAAAAGGGCTGCACCTTACACTCACCAGCAGATTTGTATTGTTCCAAGCCTGGGAGTGGTGCTTCCCAGGTGGCACTAGTGGTAAAGAACCCACCTGCCAATGCAGGAGACTTTAGGAATATGGGTTTGATCCTTGGATCAGGAAGATCCCCTGGAGGAGGGCATGACAAACCACTCCAGTATTCTTGCCTGGAGAATCCCCTGGACAGAGGATCCTGGGGGGCCACAGTCCATGGGATTACAAAGAGTTGGACATGACTGAAATGACTAAGCATGCACACAAGCTTGGGAGTGGCCAATTGAGATCGAAAATTGAGTAAAAACAGGATACCTCCCTAGCATTTAGCAGATTATGAATATTCGACAAACAATGCTGCAAATGGCCCCCTTGGCTCAGGGATCTGGGGATGAGAGGCTGTGGAAACACAAGTCTCCCAGGTGCTGGTTCAGAGCTCCCAGGTGTCCATTTCAGAGCCTCTGCAGCTACAATCCTGGGAACCTACATACCTTTCATCAGGGCAGCAACCCTAGAAAACCTCCCAGAATGGACCATAGGATTTGGAAATGTGGTGCTGGCATAAGTAAGTTACCCCAACTTTATCACTGGAAGCAGGATTCCATGTTCCCTAAGCAAGATGCCTCCAGACATGGGGCAGTAGGGCTGAAAAGAGAGTATGACTCCTAAGTCCTTGAAGGACAACTCCTTTATTAAAGAGACTGGACTCAGCCTGCATGCATACAACTGTCCTTATGGGAACTGCAACATGGTATGAAGTGACTTAGAGACAGAATGGTCTGCAACAAACTGAATTACTGAGAGAGAGAGGAAAAAAAAAAGCATGTGGGGAGAGTATCAGATAAAGTTCTTTAGCTGTAAGCAAAGCATATCAGAAGGAAGCAAGCAAGGGAAGGAGGGAGGGAAGGGGGAAAGAAAAGAAAGAAGAGAAAAGAAAGGAAAAGGAAAGATCCCAGGAAAAGAAAAGATAAAAAAGGAATTTGTCAGATGGTTAAAGGGACACTCAGAGAATCAAAGGTCTTAGGGAGGACAGGAAGTCAGTCACCCTAAGAACTTCCCTGTGTGACATGGGTCAGGTGCCCGCCTCAGGGCACAGAACTCGGGACAATTCTACTCCAGATTCAAAGTCCAGGAGAGGGTGTCTGTCAGGTCCAGCTCAGGCACGTGCCTGCCGCTGGTCTAGCTCTGTGAGCAATGGTCCCTGCAACCTGGTACAGGAAGGTCCTCAAAAGACAAGAAGGAGACTTACTAGAGAAGGAAGAGAAAAAAAAAGGAAGGGGGAAGCCAAGTTGCTGAAATGAAAGAAGCGCATCATGTACAAACTCTCGGCTGCTTGCCTGCATATTTAGATTCATGAACACACGTGTGCCCATACACACACACACACACACACACACACACACACACACACACACACGTCTGCCCAGAAGGCAGTATAACTTAGGGCTTTAGAACCAGACTGTCAAGGTTTGAGTTCTGTCTTGAATTTGAGAGAGCTACTTAGACCTTCCATGTCTATTTCCTCATTTGTGAAACAGGAGTGCTATCCCTGTGAAGGCTTGCTGGTAGGATTAAACAAATAATGCCTGTAAAGTTTTAGAACAGCACCTGACACCCAGTAAGAGACCAGAAATTGTTCACTGTGGAGGTTTCTTCTTACACACTTTTTAAAAATTCCTCCATCTAACCCTGTGTTACAATCTCATCCCTTCTCAAAAGGAAACAGCCCAAAGTCATTTCTAGTTACGGCATCCAACTTCAAGGCCAGGATTTCTGGGTAACATTCACTTCTCCCCCGCTCAATATTCTACCACCTACAGACTAAATGGTAAATTTACTCACCACCAACACACTCTACTAATAATGGGAGAAGGGAAGAAGAAAAAGAGAATTCAAGATGATATGATTCAGAAATCAAGCAAGGAGATACAGAGAAAATACTGTTCTTTGTACCACCCCACTCCCAATCTCAGGGGGGTGAATGTCAGATTCTAAAAATACCTGGCCTTGGGCATTAGAAGGAGTTTCAGGAACAGAGGGCTGAGCTCAGTGGGAACATTCCTAAGAACATCTAACACTCCTGGCTCCTATTCTGTGCTCACCAACAACCTTTTGATAATCAGAGCTGTTCCAAGGCCTCCAACAGTCTCTAGCAGAGCAACATCACCACTTGGTCATCTGGTAGACCTTTGTCCACTTGCAACTAGTAAATTGACTTATAGTACACACCTATATGAAGTTAACATGAGGTTAACCTGACCAGAGCAGTTTTTTAAGGACCTAATTTTCTTCACATGTACAGAGGTCCTGGGACCAGATATTGAAGTGGTATGGAAAGATATAATCTTATTCATCTCTTATCCTAAGGCTGGAGAGTTCCAAAGTGAAGAGAGTAAGAGTTCAGGTCTCTCAACTATGCCCACCTCATCAAGACTCTCGATATTCCTCTTAAGACAATCACCCATTCTTTCAGCAACATTTTATTAAGCCCCTTCTCTGTGAAGGGGGCTCCATAATATGAAAGAAAGACAGCTAAACCAGGAGTCAAGAGACCTAGCTTTTATTCCCAGCTGTGTGATCCTGGACCACTGCCCTTCAAGCCTGCAGGTCCCATAGCCACACAAGGAGGCAGGACAGAATGATTTGGCATGTCTTATTCAGCCTGAATCATGGCCCAACTCTACACAAGTTGGGGGAACTCACAATCCAGCTGGTCATTTCTGGTCAACAGCATCCTTTGGCAAGTCCAGCAAATCTGCTAGATGCCTTCTGGAGGGAGGTATGGCCAGGCCCAGATGGCTTATTAAAAGCAGGAAGTTTTTGTGATGGCAAACTAGACATCGAGGAGAGACATGCAAGTTAACTGAAACATCTGAGCTTCCCATTTACTTTGAGATGATTTTTAAATTTAATTTTGGCTAAAGAAATCAGTCCATCTGTCTGACTTCTGGAGCAATTAGAGAACATAGTAGAACTTGAAAGGCAGAAAATGAAACACAAACAAATAAGAGTGGGAAATATGACCAAGAAAGGAATGCTAAATGCCTCGGATGTGTCCCAAAGAAGAGATGGGAGGTGGCCCCTGGGAGTGGGCATGCAGACTGGACCTGACGGGGACAGTTCATGGCCAGAGAGGTGCTCTGACCCTGATCTGCTTTGGGACTTCCAGGCAGTTGGGGTGATGATGAGGGAGGACAAAAACCTGACCTGGTTTCCCTCTATATAAGCAGCAGAGAGAAGGGCTGAAGAAACAACAGGCACAATTTGAGGTGAACATGCTTTTCTTGCCTGATACTTTCCAAAGGCCCACACTGGAGCACTCTTGCAGGGAGGTTGAGATCAAATTATCTGTGTCCATGGACCTCCAACAATAGTGCATTCACATTTTGGCCTGGGCTGGACTGGACTGGACAAGCCCTGGCCTGAAGGCAGGAATGGACACAAAGGAAGTCATCCACATCCTGGGGAGGAGTCAAAACACTGTTTCAATTGGCACTGCTGCGCGTAGCACAGAAAAGTAGACTGAAGATAGAAAGATCACGGGAAACCAGAGAGGTCAGGAGACATCCTCAAGGCCACACAGCAATCTAAAACATATACACTCTTAACACCTGGTACGATTTCTTTGTACAGGGCATCTAGAAAGTGGAAGGGAGGTTTTGCAGAGAGCTGAAATGTTGGGCATTTACACATCCACAGGAGGAAGAATACAGAGGATTTGGAGCTTGGTTAAGGTAGGGGGCCAAGGGAGTTATAGGGTCACTGTTATTTTTACACTACCTCTTGAGAGTAGCAATAAAGAGAAAAGGAAAAGAGATAAAGCAGTACAAAGGGAGTGCTGGCAGGCAGTGGGATGGCCAGTGAGTTGCAGAGCACGCCCGAAGGTGCAGGAAGATGCTGGCCCAGAGAGAAATCACACAGGCACTGCCTGCCAGGTGCCAGCACTCTAAGTCTGCTCAGAGGTTTTTACACAGAGAAGGAAGAAATAGCTTTCTAATTAGCTCTCAAATCAGTGCTCCGATTTCTCCCTCGTTCTGTGATTCAGCTTCTCTGAAGCATCTCCCAGCCCCTTTGCCAGAGGGCTGGGGAGACCCCACTCAGGGTCTATCTGATATGCACCACTCACCCTAAGCTGAGAAGTGGTACCCAGTGATTCATGCACAACCAACCCACCTCCTCCCCATGGGTGCCTAGGGCTGATGGGTCTGACCCATGGATGGGAACGCCTTGAATCCAGAGCCAGTTGCCAGAGGAGCAAAAAACCCTCTGACAGGCAGTTTGTGGTCACCTGCGGCCCTCCTGGGTCTGTTTGCCACTATGAGAAGGAGAGAAAGCTGTGGTAGAGACTATCACCAGGGTCTGTGCCCTGACCACAGCTTGGACTGCACTGTGGACCCTGAGGAAGACAGCCCTGCAAAGAGGGTACCTCCACTCTCAGCCTATCCTAGAACTCCTGACAGAAGAGCCATCAGGCAGAACCAGAGGGCCAATGGGATGCCATCTTGATTCCTCCCTCCATATCCCTGGGGTCCATCTGCTCCACAGCCCCATTAATGCCCCTTTACATCCCTAGCCCAGCCCCAGGAACAGGGCTAGAAACTTCTAGAAAGCCCAACCATCTGCATGAGTCACTGCTCCCTTCCTTGTGCACAGCCTTCCTCCTGGGCTCCCCTTCTTGCTTTGAATCGGGCACTCACTCCTTGCTGTCAGCCCTGTGTTTTCCCACAAGGAGGTTCTTTCCTTTTCCACGTGTCCAGATCCTCAGACACCTGGAGTTCAGTCCCAGCCTGACTACTCACCACCCAGTGGTTCCCCAGCATTCCTTCACCATCTTCAATCAAATCCCCCTAGGAGGGGCCACCTGAGCTGGCTTGGAACAACAGCCCAACCTGGACAGGACAGTCTACAACTAGATTGGACATGATTTCTTGGACTTCTCACTGTGCATCAGTGGTTCAGGCTCACCACCTGGCCTTTCACACCACACATGGCTTCCCTGTGCTTAATTTCATTAATTGAAATGAAACTGGACAGTCCAAGTTCTATAAAAGCTGCTACCTTGCCTGGGGAAGTGATAGGTTCTTAAATATTTGTTGAATTAACAAATGAGTGCATGAATAAATAACAGACATTCTCAAAGTATCTTTCGCCCAAGAAGTGTTGTATGTGTGATTGGTATATATTTCTGAACTCTTGCAAGTCAGAATCAGTCATTCTATTGTCTTTACTCTCAAATAAAAACCAGCTTGGTTGGTTATAAAATCTTTGGATTCCAACTGTGTCTCATGGTGGGTAATCTAGTTTCTCTAATTATGTGCTTATATTGGTTTGGGCAAAAACTTTGCTTTGTTCAAGTTTTTCCACAGCTGCTTACAAAAAAAATCTGAACAAACCTTTTGGCCAACCCAATACACAGGAAGGACATACAAGGACATACTTTTGTCCTTGAAGTCCAAAAATGCAGCCAGACCTCCTGAACCCACTGATCAGTCTTAAAACTACTAAACATGATGAACCTAGACATTGGGTACATCCTGACGCTCATCATTTCATGCACAAAGCACCACCTACAAAGTATTCTTGCCAAAAATATTGAGCCAAAATCAAGGTTCTGGAGCTGACTTTCATTTTCAGGAAACAAAGAGGACAAAACTACAAATTAAATGACACTATCAGGAAGTTAATAGACAAATCTAGATGACAGGACATTCTATAAAACAACTGATTCCATTTCCATTGCATGAAAAAAATAAAAATAAAAGGGAGTGTGCTCTAGATTAAAATAGGTGTTAAAAAACACAAATATTTATTATCTCGTAATTTCTGTGGATGAGGAATTCAAAAGTGGAATATCTGGGTAGTGGTGCTCAGGCTCTCTCATAAGGTTGAAATCGGGATGTGAGCTGGGCTCTGGACTCATCTGAAGGTTTGCCTGGATCTGAGGAAGTGCTTCCAAGTTTGCTTACTCACATAGCTGGTAAGTTATACCCACTGTTGGCAGGAGGCCTGAGTGCCTCCCCATGCAGATCTTTCCACAGGCTGTTGAATGTCCCCATGACATGTCAACCAGCTTCCCTCATAATGAACCCTCCACAGTGAAGCACTGATGTCTTTACAACCCATATTTGGAAGTCACATACTGCTACTTCTGCCACATACCTCATCAAACCAAGCCACTAAATCCAGCCCACATTCAGGAGGAGGGGAACTGGTCTCCATCTTTTGAAGGGGAAAGTGTCAAACAATTTGAAGACATACCTTAAAACCACCATAGCAAACAAATGCAATGTGTGACCTTTGGATCATGATTAAGACAAACCAATTGTAAATACCTTTTGTAAACATTCAGGGAACTGTTCTTGTGGATAGATACTAGACAATGCCAAAGATTATTGTTAATTAAGTATGATAATAGTGTTATAGCTATAAAAGAAAGTATACACATTTTTAGAGATTTATACTAAACATATAAAGAGGATGATATTATATCTGAGATTGGCTTCAAATTACTTCAGCAAAAATTAAAAGGCAAGAAGGAAAAGAAAGAAGAAAAAACAGGAAAAGAAATGGAGGAAAGTGAAGAAAATATGGCAACACTCTGACAACTGTTAAAATCTGGGTGGTAAGTACAAGGGTGGGGCAGGGGGGCGTTGCCATACTCTGTATTTTTATATGCTTGAAATTTGGTACATATACACAATGGAATATTACTCAGCCATTAAAAAGAATACATTTGAATCCGTTCTATTGAGATGGATGAAACTGGAGCCCATTATACAGAGTGAAGTGAGCCAGAAAGAAAAGCACCAATACAGTATACTAATGCATGTATATGGAATTTGAAAGATGGTAATGGTAACCCTATATGCGAGACAGAATAAGAGACACAGATGCATAGAACAGTCCTGTGGACTCTGAGGGAGAAGGTGAGGGTTGGACGTTCTGGGACAATAACATTGAAACATGTATATTGTCATATGTGAAGCAGAACACCATTCCATGTTCTATGCATGGGACGGATGCTCAGGGATGGAGCGTTGGGATGACACTGAGGGATGGGAACGGGAGGGAGGTGGGAGGAGGGTTTGGGAGGGGGAGCACATGTGAATCCATGGCTGATTCATGTCGATGTATGGCAAAAACTACTACAATATTGTAAAGTAATTAGCCCCCAACTAAAATAAAAAAAAATAAAAAATAAATAAATAAAAATAAATAAATAAATAAAAATAAAAAAAAGAAGAGTGGCAAAAAAAAAAAAAAAATTTTAATGCTACCAGACTAATAGCTAGCTAGATATAAATCTCATTCATCTTGTCTAGAGCACGGCAAGAGCCCTTTCAATTTGCATATACATATCTTCTCTCAGCTCAGTATTTTCTTCTGTGATATCTTCATTCTTTCTATTTCATCTGCTCTGCTCTCTTCTCCAAGAGCCCCAGCTATCCTTGCATTCACCCTCTGCTCTCCATGTCTGTCATCTTTTCCCTCTTTGGACTCCTTTGCATTCAGAGAAGGTGCATTCAGAGAAGGTGTCTTGTATGTCTGCTGATCAGCATCCTGAGTAAACCAGTGAGAGAGTATGAAAGTAAGTAGGGGACTGAGTAGTGGAGGACCTCAAAGAGCAAGGCATCCCTGTGGGGCTGTCAGAGGAGGAATCTTAACAGGAAGTGCTTCCTTATGACCTTCCTCTCCTCCTGACAGGCTTCTCAGCATCCAAGAAAGATCCCCCTTCACCAACATCCATCAGAAGTGAGTCCCCTAGCAAGGCCCCAGAAACATCTCATGTCTAACTCCTCTCTAAAATCAGCATGAACTTAGGAAGAAAAGGCCATAACATATTCCATGCTGGCTGGCTTTATTTCTTTCTCTTTGCTTTCTTTTCTTTCTTTCTTTTTTTTGTTTGTTTATTTTTTCCTTTGACAAAATATGTGTCCATTCTCAAACAACCTTGGCCATTTTTAAACTCTACTGCTCCTTTCCTGCCTCTAAGTCATGGTATATTAACAAGGGTCTGAAGATCTCTTTGCAATAACAGCAACACAAAAACATCTGCCAACCTGCAACTGTAGGTCTATTTTGTCATAAGTAAACTGGGGCCTCTATAAACTGAAGAGAGGCCCCACATATTCATAATGGTACATACTTTATTTTTCCTATCCCTCAGTTTGTCGAGATCAAACCAGTCAATCCTAAAGGAAATCAACCCTGAAAATTCATTGAAAGTACTGATGCTGAAACTGAAGCTCCAATACTTTGGCCACTTGATGTGAAAAGCTGACTCATTGGAAAAGACCCTGAGGCTGGGAAAGATTGAGGGCAGGAGGAAAAGGGGGTGACAGAGGATAAGATGGTTAGATGGCATCACCGACTCAATGGACATGAGTTTGAGCAAACTCTGGGAGATAGTGAAGGACAGGGAAGCCTTGCATACTGCAGTCCATGGGTTTGCAAAGAGTCAAACAAAACAGCAACTGAACAACAGCAGTTTGTAAGGATCAGAGAAGTGTTTCCTGCAGACACGCCCTAGTGTTACTCCTTAGCTGAAAGAAGGAGAGAGAAGCAAAAGCAAGTCATGACAGAATCATGAAAGCTAGCATCCACTTCTGTACCACCAACTCTCTGACTCTGTAAGACAGGTCTTCAGTCTCTGGTGCTGGAAATGCAGAGAAAGATAACCAGTAGGTGAAACTGTGTGTAACACACACTCAACCACTCCTGGCCTTAATACTATCTGGGGACTGTGGCTGGAGGTTAGAGTATTAGAAGCCATCATGAAGGATCTTGTAGGCCACACCAAGGGGGCTTCCAGGGAGTGTGGACTTTGTTCTTTAGGAAAAAGAAGCTATGAAGGACAATCTCAGTTGCATTCTAGGAAGATCATTCTGTCTACAGAAGATGAATTGGAAGAGGAAAGACTTATGGCAAGAAACCTCTTAGGAGGTTGTTGTTAAGTCCAAGATATCAATTATTACTTTAATTTGAGGAACGTTGACATGCCTAACCCATGCCTGTGGACATTTCCAGACCACAGGATTTGATGATGTCAATAAGAGAGGCCATCAGTCTCATCAACTCCCTAAACTCTGTAATGGTATCTCTTATCATCCATCAGAGCAACTGCAGAAGGCGACTTAAACAGTAACCTTGAATCCACCAATCTAGAATAAAGTAAATTATTTTGAAACATCAGTGCTTTAGTTATTATCAGCCATTTGTTACTTACAACCCTTCTCATTACTCACCTGGATGGACAATGAATGAACCACAGCATCACAGTCAAGACAAGAGATGCCAGGGGTGTACGACCCTGGGGAGTACCCATGGAGAGGGAAGGAAGGAACTTGAAGTAACCAGACAGCTATCAGAATACGCTCAACCTGTCTCTGGTTTTTTGAGTAGAAGCTTTCCATCAGCCTCCTGCCTAGGCTACCCTCATCCAGGGCTTCTGCCAAATGAGATGGAAAGAATTACTGGGCTTCTACCTCCCAGTATCTCCTGCTCTCCTTTACAATACACAGTTCCAGAGCACAGAGACTTATTGGATTAAAGGCTTCCTAATTGGATTTTCTTGGCATTTTCTCTTGGAAGATTTTAGTACTCTCAACTGTGAACTTGCTGGAGTTTGCTTGCTTGTGTGTGTTTCCTTATAAAGCAAAGAATATTCCATATTGCAGACCTTTGTGTCCATCTTTGAAGCATGTAGAATGAAAATGTGGTCTCAGCCTCTTCTGTCTCCTCCTGTAACCTAGACAGATCTGACCAAAGTCATGCTTGTGACCCCAACACCTAAGGACAGAGCACATGAATGAGTCTTTGAAGGTTTGAAAAGCTCCTAATTCCCTCCTCTGCTTGTACCATCCCACTCTGCTTGGTCATAGTGGTGGAGGTAAGAGTAGCTGATCTTCTGACCCAAAGAACTTTTTTTGTTTCTCCAACTTGAAGGTGGGCCCTTGACACCATCTTAAGCTGTCTCTTACCTGCGAACTCCTTTCTTCTGGGGGAAGTAATGTACTTGCCCAAGAAAGAATGGAGTTCTCACCTGGGAGATGAAAAAGGATTTTTGAAGATGGGAGCAGATGACCACAACATGGACAGTCAAAGATATTCCTGAGCTGCAAGCATGGTATATGAGTCACAGGTGCCACCCCAGGCTAACAATAAATGGACTTTTACTTCAAAGACCCTGATGCTGGGAAAGATTGAGGGCAGGAGGAGAAGGGGGTGAGACAGGATGAAATGGTTGGATGGCACCATTGACTCAATGGACGTGAGTTTGAGCAAACTCCGGGAGATAATGAGGGACATGGAAGCCTGGTGTGCTCCAGTCCATAGGGTTGCAAAGAGTAGGACTCAACTTAGCAACTCAACAACAACAACAACTGCAGTGAGGTAATGAAGTCTAGGCTGGGCCCCCACAGATTTCACCCACCACTCCCCCTCACTCACTCTTGGCTAGCTATTTCCACTGTGGGGGTCCTCACTGGGGAGTTGCAGCAGTCCGGGTGCAAAGAGAACCTGCCGCCATGTGTCTTACTGGGTTGGAGCTCACTGATCACTTGCCTTCTGCCAGCACACCCCCCACCCCCCACCATGGCATGAAGACAGCTATGCCCCTCAGAGACCATGGCTACCAGGCAATGGGATGCCTACAGTGCTGCCAACAAAACATCTGCATTTTTTCGCTGAGCACCAAATCCAGATTCTAGTTAGATTCAACTCCTAGTTACATAGAACACCCTAACCTTGAGGAAGAACTATAAATTATCGCAAATTGCAAGTAATCCAAAAATTTGGGCTACAGGGAGTCTGAGAAACCAATTAAGGCTTTGATGTGTTTTTTCAACATCAAGCAGTTGTGTGATTGAGTGGATCTTACATCGGCATGGCAGTGAGCCTGCCAGCGGGCCCTGGGGAGTGGGTGGTAGATGAGGACCGCCTACAGAACCATGCCACCACCAGCAGAAACTTGCCATTTCACCCAGCTGGGTCTTTGGGAAGAGTTCACGTGTTTCTCTTGCCCAGTCAGAGGAAGAGCCAAGTCAAAAGAAGAATTAAGAAATAAATAAATACGCAAAAGAATATAAATTTAATAAATTGATTTAAAGGACTTCTGAAGAGAGCAGAAATCATACATTTAGGTATCTCTCCATCATTAAAACAGCCATTCCACAATCCAGCCTGGAAAATTTAGAAAAATTTCCAAGAGTGCTCAGGAAAGGTAAATGACTTCATTAAGGTAAATGACTTAAAGGACAAAGATCTCATGTTTACTGAGCACCATCCATGTGACAGGCACTGTGCTGAACACTTTGCATACATGATCCCCTCTGATCCTTACAATAACTCCATGAAGACAGTACAGTTATCAGCCCCATTTTACTAATGAGGAAACTGATGCTTAAAGAGGTTGAGTAGCCTGCCAACAGTCACTCAACTAGTAAGGAATAGAACTGAGATTTGGACCAGAACTTTAGCTCCTAAGAGCTGATTAAGACCACCTTCAAAAGGTGGAAGAGAAGTGTTTCAATTGCTCATACTAGGGACTTATATATCTCCAACCTGCAAGGGTCGGGGAGACATCTTCTATAAGCACATGCTCGAAGTCCCGCCCTAACTTGCTTTAATCCACAAAGCAATCCAGATCCATGTTGTTAATGCCTCAACCTTGATAGGAAAAGACTCATGACATCCAAACCCATATCTTCAGCCTGGCCGAGACAGTGTGTGTCAACCCACTCCCTCTCCCCAAATCCCCCCAAATCCCACCGCAGGCCATGCAATGTTCACCCGCTGATTGAAATAATGCAATTAGAGGATATAGAAAATCCATTCCACATGGTACCATCTGCATTCTCTTCTGACAGCTAATTTGATTGGGGCTCTTTAATCAATAAAGCACTCATGCAGCAGCCAGATAATTCGCCTCTATTTTTCCTACACCATTTGTAAGTGAAAAACACTCCGCCTCCTACTTCTGCAGTGACCCAGGGTGAAGTGATGAAAACAAGCCCTATGAAATAACAAAGAATGTACTAAATGTGTGTCGTTTGGGGGCCACCAGGCCAGTTCCCAAGTCTGGAGGGGTGTTCTTCTTGTCTGGAAGCAATGACACCCACTCTTCTATTTCCCAGCTTTATCCATTCTCTACAGGTACAGAAATGAAGCCCAACCTAGAAGAAACAGGTGGACCCAAGCAGTCTCTATCTGGGCAGAAATCGAATCCTGGTTTTTATTATCATACAGGAGAGTTTGATGGTCAGTTTCTGGATAAATGGATGGTTGGACAAACGTGAGTAGCTGAGTGCTTGCAGGTATGTGAACCAGCAAAGGAGAGAAAAGAGAAAAAAGATTGGGAGAGGCAAAGAAGGAGAATGGGTCTCAAGGGCTGGAATATATGGAGAACACACACCCATTATTCCAATACTGATGACACAAAAAGTGGTCATTGGTGACAGTGTACCTGAGGTGAGATTGCCTAGAAGCAAGAACTAAGGCAGGGATTAGGGTCCACATGATCTACAGATCAAATATTCTCAGGAATATTTATTGAACTCAACAAATATTATTAGGAGGAGTGAGGACAAGGGAGAGAAAGGGGCAAGCAAGCATGTGGCTGCAGCTGGAGTCAGGCTTCACCCAGACAGTGTACGTGCTCAGAACCATCAACCACCCCCATGAAGTTGGTCCCACCTTGAGTTGTACTTGTCAGTCAGTCATTCACCCCTGGGGTGACTGAGGTGGCAAAACTTCTTGGGCAAAGTAGCTCCTATTCACCAGAGGGAAACTCCTAGAGTAGTTGGACCACACGGCAGCCAGAGAATGGGAGCACTGGGGGAAAGGAAGTCAAATCCGGGGACCAATAGAAGCCGGCACATCCTGTAACATATGCAAGAGCCAGAAAGCCAGAGAGACCACAGAGCTGCCCCCTCTAGGTGGGAATTCTGAGACTCGGGCTGTCACAGTGAAACTCAGTTACCCACACCCATCACTCTGGCCAGTCTTTACAAAGCTAACCAAGAATGGCACAGAGTCCATGTGACTTCCCTCCCAGCCCTCATGCCTGAGGCTAACAACATGGAGTTTAGAAGATGCCTGTGGTCTTTAAGAAGACATCCAGTGCCACACTTCATATCTCAGAGTTGGCTTCTGACATCTTTGGAAGATGCCCTCACTCTCCTTCACCCAGAGCCATCCCATCTCTAGGACAAACAGCTCCGCATCGTGACAGATCACACTGCATCAGCTTCTGATTCTGGACCCTGCAAAAGGGAAACATGAAGGTGGCACTTTGCCAGAGAACCTTTGCACATGGGAGTCACTACATCAGTGTCATGGACACCTGTACCCTCTTACCTCCAGCAGGCCCACACAGTGACAAAGTGGCTCATTAATTTGAACACAAGTGCAGTCGATCATCCTGGTGGTTGGCCCGCACGATGCCAAGGAAGAAGAAGGGCTGCCCTGTGGAGTGTGCTGAGCAGGCAGATGTTGGGAGTGGGCATGCCCAGGCACTATCAGAACACCATCGCCTGCTCCCAGAGCTTGATGGCACACAGACAGTGGCTGAGCGCAAACACAACCAGCACAAGAAAATTCAATGTCCCCTGAATAAAAGCGACATATCAGGAAACAAAAGCTTTTTTCAAGGGTGATGACAAAGATACCTATACAGATGGAAAGGAGAGTGAAATCTCAGATGTGACTGCTAGCGGGCAGACGTTAAGCAGTAATCCAAAGTTGCTACATGCAGAGCAACAGACCTACCTATATGGGGGTACCTGTTATGCCTGGATGATGAGAACCCATGAACCCTCCAAGAGGTCCCTAAGAAGACAGTAGAAAGAACATCATGATAGTAAAGCCAGACAGAAGGCACAATCAGCCACTGAAAAGTAAATTTTCCTCCTCTGGGGATGGAAGGAATGGGAGGGGGGTTGGCTCTTCCAGTTGGTCTCTGTGACTTGGAGGTCCGGTAGGCTCTGCCATGTCCCTGGAGGAGCACTGTGCACAATGGGACGGAGAGCCTGTCTAAATGATGATGGGATGGGGCACACACAGAGGCGATCAGAGTCCACCAGCTGAAAGGACACAGCTCGGAGAGATGCACCATCATCTCCCACTGGAAATTCATCCCTAGATGGGATGTGTTTGCTGATTTCAGATGCCCCAAATAAGCAAAGAAACCACTTGACTGTTACTTTTATTTAGGGGAAAAACAAAGGCCTATCAAAGGAATTCTCTCTCCTAAGAAAGAAGTTGAAAGTGAAAGTTGCTCAGTCGTGTCCAACTCTTTGTGACCCCATGGATTATACAGTCTACGGAATTCTCCAGGCCAGAATACTGGAGGGGGTAGCTGTTCCATTCTCCAGGGGTTCTTCCCAACCCAGGTCTCCTGCATTGCATGCGGATTCTTTACCAGCTGAGCCACCAGGGAAGCCCAAGAATACTGAAGTGGGTAGCCTATTCCTTCTCCAGCAGATCTTCCCGACCCAGGAATCAAACCAGGGTCTTCTGCATTGCAGTGGGATTCTTTACCAGCTGAACTACATTGTTGTTCAATTGCTAAGCCATATCTCACTTTTGGTGACCTCATGGACTGTAGCCCTCCAGGCTCCTCTGTCCATGGGATTTTCCAGGCAAGAATCTGTGGGTTGCCATATCCTCCTCCAGGGAATCTTCCCTGCCCAGGGATCAAGCCCACATCTCCTGCATCTCCTACATTGGCAAGCGGATTCTTTACCACTGAGCCACCTGGAAAGCAGGAAGAAGTATACCAAGAGGAAAAAAAAATCCCGCTTTCCCAGGAGTACAATTTCAAGCACAGTTCAGACTCAGAGAGTTCTGGGCTGTCTAAGTTGGAAATGACCCAATCAGGGCAAATCTCAGTATTGCCCAGAAAGTCAAGGCAAAGAAGTTTATACTTCCTGCAAGACATGGAGGAAGAAGCCTGCCCTAGGAACTGCTAGTAGCCATCATGGGCCCATCTAGGAAACCAGTCAAAAGATAGAACAGAAAATGGAAAGAAACTGTGTCCTTGAGGACATCACTGAGTTCCCAGATTCATCCTCACTTGAACTTACATCTGGACTTTTCTGCTAACTGTACCAGCAGATTTCCTCCATAATTTAAGCAGGTTTAACTTTTTTCTTTCTTTCTTTCTTTTTTAGTCACTTGTAGCTCAAAGATTTATAATCATGACAATGACCTTAAATGTCAAAGCCCCATCTTCCCCCTTCCTGAGTTGGAAATTTTCTCAGCACAGTTGGAACTACTGTCTTCTTAAGAACAAACAGCATGGGGTCTCGTGATTCTTCTAAGCCCCCAGCAGGACAATGATGCTGTGGTTTCTAGCCCTGTGTCAGGGACAAGCCCTGCTCCTGCTGTATGACGAGTGCCTCACTTCATCGAGGCTTTGATCTTAGGAAGCCACAGCCTCTGCGGCTCCGCAAGGTGCACAGACGAGGCTGTCACCAGCCACAGAGGCACAGACGAGGCTGTCACCAGCCACAGAGACATCCCTTTGTAGGTACTGTCCCAGTGCTGAGCATGGGGTCGATGATGCTATTGAGCAGAGGCGGCGATGACTGAACTCAGCTCTTTGCTCCAACAGAAATCAAAGCCCTGGCTCCTCACCTTTCTTCCCTGGGAGCCCAACATAACACCACCAGGCACAAAAAGCCCCATTATCAGCTTTACAAATTGTCCTCCATCTGTCTCCCCTTTCTGCTGTTTGGGCTGAATTCAAGCATACTACCAGGCATGCTCTGGACCAAGAATCACCCTCCTTGCTCGCTGAAGTGTCGATGGATGTGGGAACTCGGAACAACTCCCCCAGAGGATTTTAATGATTCCACTTGGGTTTCCATGGTAATTTTACAGAGCTGGCATTCAATGAGTGTTTGTTAAATTGAATTTATTGAAGAGTAAAGTGAATCACATGTTCCCATACCTAGACTGTATCACCACAGCAAAGTCCCTGGTCCAGCAAAGAGACGAGCTGGGAGTTGGAGGCAGGGAAATTCAACCAGATGGGGTCTAGGCTGTCTGCTCTTTGGAACGGAGACTCAGCTCTGGCCTCCTTCCCCATCTGTTCCAGAAAGATGGCGTTCTGTAAGATACCAGGGTGGCTCAAGTAAGAACTGAAACTCATTTCTAAAAAGGACAACCCTCACTTCCAGCCTGTTCTGCCATGACCAGAACAGTTCGTAGAGTAAGAGAATTTGCTCCCCAACAAAAGCAAAGCCCCTTCAGTGGAAATACTCTGAGGGCCCTCTATGGATCTAACTTCCCTTCCAACTGGATGATCCTCAAGCTTTGGCTTTATTGAAAAATGTTTTATACCCAGATTAGAATTTAACAGGCAAAACTGCTGAATGAGAGCAAAAAGTGAAAAGTCACCAGCCCCAAGAATCAATAACATACAAGTTGATAAGCACATAAGAAGACAAGCCATGGAGGCTCTTGGGAGGACGTGGGAAAGTGGTTAAAATTTTGTAATCCAGGTAGAGTATATTAATATATTATACTCAGGTTAATGTTCCTCTAGCCAGAGACCCAAACAAATACAAATGTCTCCTCTGCCAAGCAGGCCAAGCCTGTGGCAGCTGGGCTGCATTGCAAATAAGCCATATCCTTGGCAGAAATGTGAAATTGAACATCGATTCCAAGGTGGCCTGCTCTTTGACCCCTCAGGCTCATCAGACTCATCCATGAAAACCTTGCTCAGAGCCAACGTTACTTGGTGGCTTCATCTACAAACCAACTCCCATTCCATTTGCAAAAACTGCCACTCGTCAGCTTTGTTAAAACTACCAACTGTCATTTTGTCAATAGGTACAGCCCATTTCTGAGGTCAGATCGATTCCAGAACAAAGTTTTGAGTGACAACATTACCCCTGGAGGGGTTCCAGGAGCTTTGGCATTTGCATCTCCCTCATGTTAGTGACAAAAAGTTCTCCATGATGGATATACCTGCAATTAATATTGAAGGGACAGTTAATGATTTCGAGGCACTGCTATACAGGCCTCATATTTCAAATTCAAAACTCTCAAAGTAGGATTAGTTTTCAAAGCCAAGAAATGAATGCTAACATATTAGGCAAAACAAGTTTTTTTTAACACCTCAAAAAATAAAGAAAATTAATATTAATGACTCCATTTGGTTGAGACAACCCCATTATCCTTGAAATACTCACAGTGAGGCTCTGTACTGGAGGCCTGTCTTGTCACTCCTCGTTTCAAAGGATTTGAGACCTTCGAACCATGGATTCCAAACTGCACAGTATATATACCATTCTGAAGAGCATATCAGTTAGCAAGCAGGCCTTTTGCATGTGTGTGAATCCCATTCTCTCTCTCTCTTTTTAGTCCACTGGAGATTATAAATCTAAGTTCATGAACCTACAAGGCTCTGTCCTTTCAGACTGGCATATGCAGACAGCTATTAATATATTTCTTCTAAAGGAAAATTAGAAACTTACAAAGCAAAAAAAAAAAAGGCATTTAATATCTGAATCATAAAATCAATTTGGCTTCTGAATCTGGGGAAATTGCTTTCCAAATATAGTGACATTTTTTCCCCAGGCAGAAAAAAATCATTTCTGGCCCCAAAAGTCAGACAAACTGATAGTGGTAACCAAATGAAACACTAATTCCAAGCTAAATGAGCAAGAACCAGCGTAAAGGAAAAATCATATTGCAAAATGACATTGATGATAGGCAAAGATTTACGTTCCTTTTTTATCAAGAAAAAAAAGAATAAAATGGGAAAAATGAAAATAATGGTGGCAGACCATTGCCAACTGCTGAACTGCCTTAACCAGCTAAGAGAATAAGGAGCAGATAAGAAATCCCTCAGCCCCAAGCTTCATGAGGGGCATGGAAGAATACCCTGTTAACTTCTTCTGACCACTAGGGGCACTGTGAAGACAGAGAAGAAGCTTCTCTTTGACCATAAGGCACAAAGCTGGGAGTCCATGGCTATGCACTATTATACCTTACCTGCTGTTTATATTGCCTAATGTAGACTTCTCTCACAGGTCTCCTTTGGGACTAGGGTCCCCTGACATCTGCAGCAATGGGAGCTGAGAAAGTAGGCCAAGAACTTGGAGGCACAGAGTAAGACCAATACATTTGGCAAAATAAATTTGCCACCCACCTCATTCTATAAATGCATAAAGTTTCCCTTCCAAAATTTCTCTAGCTAGCTTTGTCAGACTGGTGGAAGCTAAAGGATTACCCCCAGAGAACCCAAACCCAACGATTCTACCAGAGCTGTGGCACCTGGTAATTTAGAGACCATTTATTGCAATGCTGATCAGTCGTGATTGCAAATCCCGCAACACAAAGCAACCACTGTTAGTAACAATCTCTCATTTGTGCAGAGACCTCTGGGTCTCCCAGAGTTATGCTTACAGTAAATTGCCTCCACCACCCACCCCAGCCAGATGTATGAGTCCAACAGGAGACTCTCAAGCTCTATTATCACCCATTAAAAAACAGGTTAAGAGAGAATGTAAACCAAGATAGATTATGTAATTAGGCTCTAATAAGATCTAAACGATTAGAGAATGAATCTGGGTTCGTGTTTTTTTTGTTTTGATTAGCACCTAAAGAGCTGCTGGGAAATTTCTGGAGTCCTTGACTGTCTCCTTCCCCACTTCTTCCTGACCTCAGACTTTGCATGGGGTCTGGAGAAGCCAGGATGAGGCTGCTAGCAGACTGAAGCCAAAGAATGGCTTTAGACAAATTGGTGGGTAACAAGTAGGGAGTCCCAAGGGCAGTTAAATGGCTAAGCTACAAAGTTCTGAGCCTCCAAACCTTGCCTTCTGTCCCGTCTTTGCGGAGTCTCTGGGAGGAGTTTATGCATAGAAGACAAGAGGGGATAATAGCTAATTGAGCCAACCCCTCCCCATGAGCCACTCGAGTTGTTGAACAGACCAGTGAGATGGAAAGGGCCTTTGCTCTGGGCTGAAGGCAACAGAGTCAGGCCAAAGAGTTTCTCCTTAAATATAGATAGACCAAAGGTCATGACCCAGCTGGGCCTTTTGAAGTGGGGGCGGCAACCTCTGGCCCTGCCTACTGCATCATGTTGGGAACTGGTAGAAGAAAGCAGGGAGAGAGCTGAGACTATGAGTGAGAGGTTTTCAAAGTCAAAGCTGGAGATGCAAGCTCAGAGGCTGTGGTCAGGAACCTATACATGAAACGGTGGGAACAGACTCCCGGGCATCATGAGGATAGCACGGTGGATGCCAGGGCTGGGCCTCAGGGCAACAGGAGATGGTGGTCAGAGGTGGAGGAACCTCCTCGGGGCACAATGCTTATGAGTAGAAGTGGGTCAGGGGAACTTCTTCATCAGCAGCAGCCAGCACTGCCTGACAGAAGCAACAGGCTGGACTTCAAGCCTCTCAAGGAATGTGATGATGCTTGAACTTCAGAGAAACTGGAGGTGGGGGCAAATGAGAGGCCAGAAGGCATGGGGTCAGGTGTAAGTGCTCTTTCCTAGAGGGATTCACAAGGTGTGGATGTCTGAGTGACCAAGCCCTGCTCGGAGACCAACCTGAGGGTCCCAAGCCAGTGCCACCACCAGCCTATTCTTTTCTATGAGTGACAAAATGTGCCCCCAGGGGTGAACACAGCCCCTGGGGCACACAGGTAGTATCCCAGTGCAGATTCAATTCCAGCCCCCATGTGCTCCCTCAGCTGAGCACCTTTGAGCAGTGCACAACCTGCTCAAGTGTCCAGCTGTTACATGCAATACCAGCCACAGACTGAAAGTAAGGCCCACCCGTATGATACTGACCCCTAATGCTCACATTGTTCCCTTTCCAAAGCCTCCTACCCCATCTCCTGTGGAGGGATAAAGCAGGAATTACTAACTTATTTAGCTGATGAGGGGACAGCACTGGGAACCATCCTTATAGAGTGTATCTGACAGCCCAGCTCTCCCCTCCCATGATCCCTGCCACCCTTCCAAGCTCAGTCACAAGGCAGAAGTATCAAAAATAAAATCATCACATCATCACTAAGTCACCCTGAACCTTAGAAATGACTTGAGTAGGGTTTAGGGTAGAAATACTTAAGCCTGGTATTATAACAGCTCAAGAGACATGGTGAAAAATCTCATAACAACGCTTATTTAATCCACCTCCTTCTTAAGTTAAATGTGTTCTGCAGAGGGGAACAGGTCACAAAATCCTCTTCTCTCTGGGGGCTCCCAGTCCAGATCTTCAGGGATTCACTCCATCATGGGGTGAGCTGACAGATTATTGGGAGGAGTGGGAGGAGGGGTAGGGGTGGGGGTAGAGATAGACTCCTATTTTGCACCAAGAAGCAAGTTGAAGCTTGGTGCACTTTTCACAAAGCAGAGCCAGGAGGGGACAGTACTGGGAAGACAACAGGACCCAGAGGGACCCCAAGAAGTCCTCCTTTCTGGTAGGTGTCTGACCTACTTATCACCTAAAAAATCCAGGGCATGAGCTTGCACCCCCAATTAATTATTCATAAAAGCCTAAAGCAGCAGGAATTAAAGCCAAATGTTGATGGACGGTGCTTTCTTGGAGAATCACTGTACAGTTTCTGGGCCCATGGTTGCTGCTCTAGTCTCTGAGGATGTCTGCGGTTTCATGAAGTGGAGGGAGACTTCCTAACTCGGGCTTTCCCTCCCTCCTTTCACAGCCTGAACCTCTAATGTGCCGCCGGGGGTGAACACAGCCCCTGGGGCACACAGGTAGTATCCCAGTGCAGATTCGATTCCAGCCCCCTTGTGCTCCCTCAGCTGAGCACCACAGGAAGGCGAGGGCAGCCATGCTTCTCTGGAGCCAGGTCATGACCCATGAGAGGGGAGAAGCACGAGGCAGAAAGAGTCTAGAAAAAGAGCAAGGACTCCACGTCCAGGAGGATCTGAGGAGCCTGGCCGCCTCCCTGTCCCAGGCTCCTGGAATGCCAACTGGCCTTTGTGATCCTTCTGCTAAGTCAGCCCCAAGGACTAAGGCCCAGTGTGCCTCAATAATGGTCGTCTTGCTGTCAGTCCTTGTCTCTGAGACCCCACCCTCCACAGCCACAGGGCCGAGGCAAGAGGCACATCCCGCCCTGCTTGCACACACGACCGTGGACCTATGTATCCCAGCCAAGCTCCAAAGACCACAGTCCTGAGAATCCATCCACTGTCCTTTCTCTACCCACAGAGCAGCCCCCTCCACCAGGTCCCCACTGACCATGCTTCACTTTCACTGCAACCGTTTGGATGTCTTCACCCTCCTAATTCCCCATTTACCAAGGCTCTCCCATACTTCACCACCTATGTGCACCCCACCTTTGTGTGAGGCTTCCATAGACTTCCCCTACCCTTCAGGGATCCCCCTCCCTTGGAGACCCCACCTGCCACTTGCATCTGTCCCAGGGGTGCTCACCCCAAAGAACTCTCTCTCGGAGTCCAAGACGGCCCCAGGATGCCGACCTCAGGCCCCAGCTCTTCTCTACAACTTCTCCAGGCCTTCTCTTGTCCTTCTTCAGGCTAAGGACAAGACACTTTGGAAGAATTCCCTGTCCCAGGAGGCAGCACACGTTCATCAGAGTCAATACACAGTGTATTCCAAAACCATTTGTCATTCTAGAGGCCTAGTTATCAACTTCCCATCTTGTAAATATATCCCCCTGGGAGTTAGAACTGCTTCTTCTTGTTATCTAAGGAAATTGTGAAATACTAGTAGTGTTCAGTGGAACAGTTGTCAAATCTGGCTTTGGAGTGCCCCATATTGTAGAAATTAAATGTTTTCTTCATCTCACCATATTGAACAGCTGAGGTTGCCGTGGCCAGTCATTAGAGAGACAGATGCTCCCACGTTCTGTGGGGTGGCTGTCGGGACAGCCACCAACTCCAGTGACAGACGGAAGGGGAGGGAGCAAGGATAATCATTGACAAACTGGAATTATTGACTGTCTGAGAGGTGCTGGGCAAAATAAATTGCACGTAGAATAAATAGTCCTGCTACCAAATGCTTTGGGGTGATGCCATGGCCATTTCTTCTTTCTCTGCCCAAAACTCTCTGAGAGAGGGCCACAGACCAACTGTTTCTGCAGAAAGCTATTTGGAGTCACAGGTGGGTTTTGGAATCTCTATCTCACAAAGTCTGATAGATGAGTTGCTAATGGAGTCAAACAAAGAAAGAGCCACTGGTGGGGCAGCCATGTCGGACTTGCTCCACGTCTCAGCCGCTAACAGAGGCTGCAGCTCCTGCTGGCAAGGGGTGCCCAACACTGGCAGTCGTCATGAGCATCTCACCCTCCCAGGCACACCCCTGAGGCCAGACCCCTGAGATGTTAAGCCAAGGAGAAGTCCACAGTGGCCCCAGAGAAGACAACAAAGAAGGCAGACTGGCAAAGAAGCCCCAGGGTTTGTGTTTGCCTAACTGCTCAAAATGTTCTATCAGAACAGGACCATTGGATATTGGCCTCATTGGGGTGGAATATTAGAAAAAGTAGGAGTGTCTCCAGCTTCAAAGAGCAAAGTCATCACCTTATGGTAAACCCCTGGTCAGACTCCTGGGATCACAGGAGAGCAGGAAAGGAGAGAACCCCCTGGCCAGTTTCCCCAGTAACCTCCCCCTCACATTCCTTCTTGCCTCACAGACTTTCTTTCCTAGCATTAGTGGGAAACATCTGAGATGCAGAATTGGGAAAGTCCTCTTCCTGTGCATGTGTAATTGTGACTATTTGTCATGGTGCAGGGATGGTGGGGGACAGAGGGGTTTGAGGGGCAGTGCTGCCAGCACGGATCCCCTGAATTTCACCCTAGCCTGCTACCAGCCACTCTGCTTCTAACTAGGTCAAGTGTCTAGTTATTTTCTCATGCTCAGAGCCCTACACTTCCTTTCTTTGTGTGAATGCAGGCTTTCAAGAAAGAGGAGGGGGAAAAAGACCTTGTTCTAATTCTCATACCATTATAATTCTGATGGTCATTATAAAATGACTCCTTTAAAGGAAAACTGCACCCCAATGAACCAGCATTCTTTACAAAGTCAGAAAAAGTAAGTCTGTTATCATAACACAAAGAAAAAGCCTTCTTTGCAGTCATTCCAGTACTGGAAACACTTCAGTGCATTATTCACGATGGAGCCAAAAAATGGTGCCTGTGTTCTGAGTCCCACCAACTATAGAGGCAATCCTCCCCTCTGCTCCCTGCTCAGTACCCCACAAACAGGGCCAGAGGTCTGGAGGTCCCACACAGAAACTTCTAACGGGGGAACTAGACCCTGCCAAGGGCCCAAAGGACCGAGGATGGACAGGAGGCACCCACAGACATGGCCATTTCTAGCAGTGACTTAACTGTCCCCGGCACTGGGGCATTTTCTCCAAACTTCTCTGAAATAAAGCAAATTGAGATCAAAGAGTTCCCTCTCAGACAACTCACACTGCCTGGCTCCCCTTTCAAACTGGCTGCCCAGTGAGTTGGGGGAGATCTGAAGACACTTGTACAGGCAGCTTGAGGGAAGCCAAGGGGTGACCCCCAACACACACCAGAAGTTGACACAGGGGCTGGAAACCTGGACTCTAGCCAGCTGTGCTACCCAGTAACTATTTGCCTCTGGGCTTATTCTCTCCTCGGGGCCTTTGCTTCCACATTTGTAGTGTATGTGTAATGATAGGCAAGGTCTGGACCACACATTCTATGACCATAACCAGCCAACCTCTCCTAGACCCTAAATCGCATCAGGTAGTGAGTGGTGTCTGTTGAGCACACAAATACAGTGAAATACAGTATAACCCAATGGTTTTAACTGTCATCTTTGGATTCAAACAAACCTGGGTTCTAGTCCCAATTTTACGCCTTAATTTTTCTAGGCTTAAGTTTGCACCTCTGTAAAATGGGGTAAGAAAGGAGAATTTGATAAGATAAGATAATGTCTGTAAAGTGTTAGCACAAAGATAGCACAGAATGAGTACTCTGTTGGGAGCAGTCATGGAACCGAGAGGGAAATCCCACCACTTGCTTTCACTGACCTTGGGGATACCCCATTCCCACCAGGTGCTGCCAACCGAGGCAGTCATTCATACACAGCACACAAAGTAATCAGGAACAGAAGAATTAGACTCGTAATTCAATCACCCAGTCCTGGACAGAGAGCAAACCGGGACCATCTTACTGTCTACTTATAATTTTGTAATAAATTGGTAAAGAAATAAATACAAACTATCAATCTTTTATCTGAGTCATAATGAATTTCATTATAAGGAATTATCTTCTCAAAATAGAATGGAGAATGGTTAAAATTTCACACAGTACAATTTGTTAGAATATATATATATATATATATATATCAAATTGTCTTGGTAAAATTTAGGTCTGCAAATATTTGTCCAGGAAAATTGGATTTGATAGAAGCAATGGTCACAAAAAGAAATTCATAATGTCAAAAGTTATAATGGATACAATTTGATAAATGTATTAAATTCCTCTGGTAAAATTTACACGAAACAAAATTAAATCCTTTGAAAATAATTTTAGTAAAATTAAAATAAAAGTATTCGAAACAAGTCTACTAGACAGGCTAGGAAACTGAACAAGGGGTTGAACTGGCTTAATGGAATTGCCTTCAGAGAATTCATTACAGATGCGTTCATAGAACACACCTTCAAAACAGCCATGTGATTGGCCAAGTCCCCACTCTGGGGCTATAATGTCCAGTGTCCACTAGAGAGCAGTATCCTGAACCCAGTGGAACCCATACACATGTAGAGACAGTCTGGTTGATTCTGCTCTCCATAGCCTACAATTTAAGATAGCCATGCCCCGGCACCATCTGCTTTTCCAACCACCCCTCTGACCTTCTCACCCTCCAGTCAAACCAGATGTCTTCTCCAGCATGGGTCCCTTCACTTATATCAGCCCTTGCCCCACGTTCTACCTTTCCTTCAGGACCCAGGTCCAGCTCCTCCTCATTGCCTCACAGGTAGTCTTCATGCCACTGCAACCCATACCTTGCCCTTCCTCATACTTCTGGTGCTGAAGTCACCAATGACCTCTATGTGGCCAAATCCAACAGAAACTCTCAAGATTGCCTTCTCTGCCTACCACTGTCTCCTGATAACCATTTCTTCCCAAGTTTCCATGGCTTCCTGGGCAATGCACCTCCTTTGGGCCAAGGAAATTTCCCTTCCTTGAAGGGATGTAGCTGCGATCCATTATCCACCTGTACCAGGCCAGCTGGGGGAATGAGGGCTTCATTCCTGACAGAGGGAGCTGGGCAGTGTCCACCACATCCTTCAAACTTAGAAGGTTTAAAACCAAACTCATTTGGTCCTGACCATTCTATTTCCAAATAGTTCCTGACTGTCACTGTGATGAAGTTCTCATCACCTTCTAGACTAATGTGCCAGCTTCCTTCTTGGTCCACTTGACTTACTCCAATTCAACCTTCACACAGTCATGAGTTAACCATCTTTCAAAAGACATATGATTACATCATCCCATCCAGGAAGGAAGAAGAATGAAGTTAGAAGAACCCATAATGTCTTGGATTTTCTAATTCCTTAGCATATGTGGCTGGGAGATGGTCAAGTAGAACACAGTTCCTCTTGAGACATAAGCCCAAATGGTCCTCCTTGCTTTGCTCACACTCCCCCATAGATAAGACTGATTGCATTCAACATTACCTCCAGGTGTATATATAATTGGTAAAGTATTGGAATAGGAATGCTAGTAGAATTCATAAGCTAATAAGGTATTAAGCTCATGCCACCAGTGAGAAGGAAAAATATGGCCAATCACTCATCATGAACAGAGCAGAGCTGATTGGCCAACAATCCTTGAGAGACTACAATATTCCACATCTGTAGCAGGAGGAGGCAAGATGCAGACAGGAGCAGGACAGCGCACCTGGGTGGTGTGACTTGGGAGAACATGCCAAGCCCCTCACCCTTAATATATCACCAAATGTGCTGTGCTTAGTCACTCAGTCATGTCCAACTCTTTGTGACCCCATGGACTGTAACCCGCCAGGCACTTCTGTCCATGGGGATTCTCCAAGCAAGAACACTGAAGTGAGTCTCGATGCCCTCCTCCAAGGGATCATCTCAACCCAGGGATCGAACCCAGTGTCTTGCACATTGGCAGGTGGATTCTTGACCATCTGAGCCACCAGAGAAGCCCATATCCTCAAATATGATATCAAATGATCTCCATTGCTTCACCTTCAGGAATATTTTTTGTAATATTCAAGGCTTGAAGTCTGTTAAAATTTCCTGAAATACAAAAATTTGCCACAAACTCGGTGTTTTAAGCTACAAAAATTTATTCTCTTAACGGTTCTGAGATCAAAAAGGAGAATGCACCCTACCGAGCTGAAATCAAGGTATCAGCAGAACTGGTTGCTTCTGGAGTCTCCAGGGGAAAGTAAATCTTCCTGCCAGCTTCTAGAGCCTGCCTGCTGTCCTCGGCTAGCGACCCCCTCCTCTGCCTTCAAAGTTATTGGCATGGTTACTTCTCTCTCACACTCTGCTCTGGAGTAATATAACCTCTTTTTTCTACTCCTCCTGCTTCCCTCTTGTAGGAGTCCTTGTGATTATATCAAACCCACCCAGCTTATCCAGGATATTATCTCCCCATCTTAAGATCCCTAATCATATCTGCAAATTCCCCTTTACCATGTGAGGTGGCATATTCACAAGTTCCAGGGATTAGGGCAAGGCCACTTTGGGAGGCCATATTCAGCCTACCACATTCTCTGATAAAGACATTTGCTAAGCCTGAGGCCA
Organism: Okapia johnstoni; assembly: GCA_024291935.2. Taxonomy (NCBI): domain Eukaryota; kingdom Metazoa; phylum Chordata; class Mammalia; order Artiodactyla; family Giraffidae; genus Okapia; species Okapia johnstoni. Next base: position 38,103,519 of record CM044316.1, read on the forward strand.
AACCCCCACCTCTAAACTCTGTGATACTTTTCTCTGAGCTACAGCCTATGAGAATTTGGCTACTCATTTCCACCCTCTTCACTAGGGGCAGAGTATGCAGCCCTGCCCCATGGGTGTTGGGCTTGGTAATGTGACTTACTTTACCCAGTGGAAGGTTAGCAGAAGTGAGGTACACAGAGGCCTTAAATATGCAGAAGTGGTTCAAGTGGGGTCATGGGCTCTGGTAACCCACTAGGAAAAGAGCCCAGCCCAGCTGGTTGGTGCCCCTAGAGCCTGGGTCCCAGGAAGAACATGCATGGAATAGACCTGAATACAACATATACCCAAGTGCCCCCGGCCCCTCCTCTGCCATGTGCTGCCTACATGCGTAACCACCTTCAACTGGAAGATTCCTGAGCCTGAGTGCACCTGTCATTGCCAAGCACTCAGTTTGGGAGAGGTTGTTATAAAGCATTCTCATGGCAATAACTAACCAATACACAGCCCCACTCTCCCCTTACCTTCCCTTGGCCATAGGTCCACATAGAGAATGTGCCATCATATATACTGGAATCTGCAAATGCGATGAATAAGCTACTAAGGTTTGGGGATGTCTGCCACCAATAAGAATGTGAATACAAAAAAGAGCCCATTACCTACAGCCTGGGCCAGTAAGAGGTGATGGCTACCAGACCCTGGTTATCAAAAGTCAGACTCACTGGTGCACCAAGTCCACAAGTCATCTACCAAGTGAGTGAAAACATCCCACCATGTCCCACAGTAGGACCCCTCTTCAGTGCTTAACTGTGATTGCAGGTCTTTACTCCTGAAGATGGAGGCTATCACCAGCTTAGCAGCCCCCCTCTGCCCCACTTGGCTGTAAATATAATTCTTATTCCCTCTAAATATTCTAACGACCAAGAGCTGGTCCTGGGACAACAGCAGCACCACTGAACTTGTCTCTCCACCTGCTAAACCCTGGATATCCTTGTTATGTACCCCACCGGCCCTTTAGAGCCAGAAACGGCCCTGAACTCAAAATGACAGAAAATCAGTGCCCCTTGCATCAGATCCTCAGGCCCTCTCCTCCCCCTGTTCACACAATCTAGACTGCATCCCCTATCTGAGCACACCTCAAATCTCTGTCTAAACTGCGTGCTCTCTTTTTTCCACCTAATGGGCTTCTATTTGCTTCTTCTCCACATCACTGCCCAAAGCAGCCTTCCCCACTGGTCATAGCACTTGTGATTTACATGTTGACTGTGCCGCCAATATCTTCCGAGTGGAGACTCCCTTCCACAATGCTGTGGGCCCCAGGAGATGCAGCTCATCTAGTAGGGCACAAGCAGAAAGCAACCTTATTCTTTCTCAAAATTGTTTCATTTAATCATCTCTGTGCTGGGTCCCCCTTCCCTGACCTGGGGGAAACCTCTGGCAAATCGCACAGTTACTTAGTTCCTTTAATTCACTCTCTCCACCAATATTGTTGAACACCTGCCAGGACCCATGCTGCATCAATATATCAATGAACAGAACAGGCGGCAAAACACAACACAACAAAAACAGCCTCACTGCCCTCAGAGAGTTTATGTTCTGCGGGGATAGAACCACAAGTCACAGTAAAACACTAACCATGATAGTAAGGAGCAGGCAGCTGAGAAAAATGGGAGAGGAAAGGGGTGAGCTGCACAGACATCTGGGGTCAGGGTGTTTGGGGCAGAAGGAGAAGTAGATGCAAGGTTCTAGGTGCAGCAGGAAGTCCCTTGTGGCAGGAGTTGGGGGAAGGGATGGCAGTGGGGGATGTGGCACAGAAGGGTTGGGAGCGGGTGGCTCAGGGAGAACCCTGTAGACTGTTATAGGACTGTGACCTTTAATCCCAGTGAGAGCAAAGGCCCTGGAGGAGTCAGAGCAGAGGAGGGACCTGATTCAATCCACATATTAATAGGTTCACTCCAGCTGCCAGGTTAAAAAGATATCACAGCGTAATAAGTGTGGGTCTCTTTTTGGTGGGTTTACCAAAAAAAGAAAAAAAAAAAACCCAATGTAATAACCAAGCTCTCAATTCAGCCAAGGTCTCCCTTCTCCAACTCCAGCCACCATGTAAGAGGGGTTGCCAGGGCCTTCTCTGTACCCTATCTCCTTTTCACTTCCCCCTAACACTGAGCATCTGGCCCTCCCGGATGGAGGTCAAGGCAAGGGAGTGTACATTAGAGGCCAAAAACATAGGGTTATAACATGTCAGTCGTCCTCTCTGGATGAAGCAAGTCCTAAATGCTGCATCTTTTTCCATGGGCCTCCCCCTTCCCTGTCCTGCTACCACTGCCTGCCTCAGCAAGCAGTTTCTGGAAGTCTACCTGTGTGTTGAGCGCTCAGCTCATGCCTCCCAGACAGTGCTCTTAGGTGGGGTCTTTCTCAGGTTTCCACCCCTGTCTGGATCTCTTCTCCTGATGGGGGCTCCACCTGGCTCTTCAAATCTACAGGAATCCTGGGCAAAGGCCCCAGCGAACTCTGGAATCTCTAGCCCCCATCCCACACAACCCCCTCTTTGACAAGACTTGCATAGATGGTCTAACCTGGCACTGTCTGCAAGAAGTATAATGTGAGCCTCCTGTGCGATTTTAAATTTTCTAGTAGCCACATTAAAAAAGTAAAAAGAAACAGATGATGTTAAATTTAATAGTGTACTTTATTTAAACCAATATGGCCAAAATATCATCATTTCAATGTGTAGTCAATATAAAAATGTATTAATGGGATATTTACACTCATTTTTTTTCATACCAAGTCTCAGGAGTCCAGTGTGTATTTTATACTTAGAGGGCCTCTCAGTTTGGACTCCCCACACCCATGCTCAGTAACTATATGACCGGTGGCTACCTTGCTGGGCAGTGCAGACCTAATCCCTCTCTTTAGAATGTGGGTATTTGTGTTCTCCACCTCTGCGCTCTTCACTAGACTCAGAGAAAATAGGAAAAGGTGCAGTTACTGAGCTAATTCACCATCATCAGTTTACTGAGCCCAGGGGTCCTGCCCTTGGTGAGGGCTCAGAACCTGGGGGAGGAGGGTTGGGGTGCCTCAGCCTTTGCCGAGCTTGGCGTGTGAGGCAGCACAGACCTCAGACAGACACCCAAGGCTCTAGTCAATTCAGAGCAGCAGTATTTGCATGATTTTCACATAAATTTGCATGTTGAAGTCAAGAGGTGGTAACTTCACATGTGTACAACGTAAAATAAAGCTAACTAATTTGTACAGCATACAAGGGATTTCAAATCCAAAGGCTTAACACATCTGAAGACAGCCAAACCTCACTGCTATGGATTGAGGGCAGCCCGGGGCTCTGTCAGAGCTGGTAAAACAACTCATTAGGGTATTGTATGCACATCCTCTCCACACTCGGTTTGGTTTTTCTGAGTCAAGGAAGTCAGGAGAGGTAATGCTTTGGTTATTTCCTCCTTTGATTATTAGTGAAAACAGTAGCAGCCAATATTTTTGATGTGCTCACCAAGTATTACCCAGGTTCGATGCCTGGGTTGGAAGGATACCCTGGAGAAGGAAATGACGACCCACTCCAGTATTCTTGCCTGGAGAATTCCATGGACAGAGGAGCCTGGCGGGCTACAGTCCATGGGGTTGCAAAGAATTAGACACGACTGAGTGACTAACACATACACCATGTATCAAGTACTGCACTGAACCCTGCACTTAGATTGTCTGATTTCATCCTGACAACCCACCCAATGAGGCAAGTACTATTATTACTCCCATTTTTACAGACAGTGCATTGAGATTCAAAGAATTTAACCCAAGTAGGCTGAAAATCAATGTATCACTGAGTTCATCAACTTTTAGTTACTTTTAAGGTAGTCTTATCATCAACAATCAAGTAAAAATATGTATTAATATACACCACATATTACTAGACTTATTGTTGAATTTATTTTATTTAACCCAACACAGCTAAGATGTTATCATTTCAATGGGTAATTGATCAGTTTGGACTAATCATGTCCAGTTCTCCATAGCCACACACAGATGGGTGCTACCATATGGGACAGCACAGATCTAACCCTTCACTTTAGAACATGAAGTACTTGTCAGATAAGATTTTGTTCTCCACCTTTGGGTCCTTAGCTAACCTCCTCTTCCATGAAGTTGCAGTTAAGTGTCAGCCAAGGTGGCAGTCATCTGAAGACATGGCTGGAGCTGGGAGATCCACTTTCAAGGTGACTCGTTCATACTTGGCAAATTGGTGCTGCCTGTTGGTTAGAGACCTGAGTTCCTCTCCACACAGCTTTACTACATCTACACGGACTGCTTGAGTGTCCTCACAACAGCCACTGACTTCCCCTGGAGCAAACCATTTCAGAGAGTGAAAACTGCAATGGCTTTTCATGTTGAGCCTTGGAAGACAGACATCATCACTTCTGCCACATTCCAGCCTTTAGAGGTGGATCACTATGTCCAGCCCACATTCAAGTGGCTGAGATTTAGGCTCCATCTTTTGAAAAAAAGAGTGACAAAGAATGTGCAGGCATATTTTAAAACCATCACACACTCCAAGAGGAAAATGAGCAAAAGTTATAAACAGGAAATTCGGAAAAGACTAATATACATATGAAAAAGTTCAGATTTGGTAATAACCAGAGAAATGCAAACTAACCAAGCAGATGCCATCAGACTGTCAAGGATTTAAAAGAATGATGATATGGAAAATGGGTCCATACATAAATGTGAGTATAAACTGGTATGACCTTTTCAGAGAAAGGTGGTGATTCACACACCAACAGCCCTAAACATGCCACAACCCTCAACCAAGCCATTCTACTCTAGGAATTTATCCTACAAAAAAATCAGAAATGTGCTCAAAGATTAACCCTACAAAGCTCTTTACGATAACAATGTTTATAACAGAGATAACATTCATGCTATTGAAGTCCAACATTAGCGTCCAATAATATGAGGTATATACAAATATGCGTGTGTGCCCAGTTGCTCAGTCATGTCTGACTCTTTGTGACCCCGTGGACTACAACTGCCAGGCTCCTCTGTCCATGGGATTATCCCAGCAAGAATACTGGAGTGGGTTGTCATTTCTTTCTCCAGGGGACCCAGGGATAGAACCCGTGACTCCTGCGGTTCCTATAGCTTCTGCATTGGTGGGTAGATTCTTTACCACTGAGACACTTGGGAAGCACATATACCAATATAGTACAATGCAATTAGTCAAGGTTTCAAACAATATATAAAGCTTATATACAATGGAATCCTATCAGTATGATTCTTAAACTGGGCACCAAGACACCCCCAGGCACTGTAGCAAACTTGTAGGAAGTCACAGGATATTTTTAATTTTTGAGGAAAATACAGTGATACTCAACATTGTTGGATGCCCCACGAACCACTAGCCTGAACTGGTTCACAGTTGCAACACTAGATTGTTCTACATTCTTCTTTAGATGGGCTGGAGGGGCTGATTTTTGTGTTCTCCGTTGTGTCTCTCTGTTTAATAAGCATGGCAAAAAAAAGTAACATTAAATGCCAAGATGTGTTTTGGTCTTGGCTGCTATGGAAGAACTAGACAGACTGAGTACTTTCTCTCTAACTCCCCCTCCATCCCTAACCCAGCCTCCCTGGGCCTCTCAGAAAGCCTAGGGGGCAGTAAGGGAGAGGGGCTGTTCCTGGAGACCGTGGGAGGCCAGCAGAGGCAGGCAGAGAGGCTTGCCATGGGTTCCTCCTGAGAAGTAGCCAAACCGCCAGAGAGGTTGGAACAAGGACATCAATGACCAGCCTTGGCCACCGGCCCCTTCAAGTGGTGAGTGGTAGCCACAGAGTCACTGGACATCAAGGGCCCATGAGGTCATTCTGCAGCTCCTATTCTTCCTGACCCACAAGAATTATGTGGGTCCCAAAAAGGGGCAGATTCTACTTTCTAGAATCACTGACTGGCCACTGAATTTCATCGCCTCCTCTGTCTGGTGAATTGCAACTCTCCACGGTCTCCATACCAGCACACAGGGTTGTGGGACCCTGGGGCTGCAGCTCCATTTCTGGAGACACATCCTGTCCAGGACTTGTCACCCACCCTCAGGTGCCCAGACAGGGCATCTCCACTTAAGAGAGATGGACAGAAGTCTCTGCCTCTTGCTCTTCCCATGCATTCTGCCTTTTTCCTAAAATCCCATCCTACACCACAGGCTTGAGCTTGTAGAAAATAAAAGCCAACATGTCAAGCAGGCAACTTCTGCCTACAGCCCGGCCATGCAAATCCACCAAGGCAATGAAACCCCAACCCTGCTACCTGCTTGAAAGGGAAGCAGGAGGGCGAGGGGTAGACAGGAAAAATGAACATCTCAAAACATGATTCAACCCACAGGCAATATTTGTTCAGCCATGATGGCTTCATGCGCTAGCGAACCTGCACCACAGTGAGTGGCACTTCATCCACCGACCTCCAGATTCAAGTCACGCCGTAGAACAACGAACAGAGCAGCCAGCTCCAGGTGGAGGAGGGCGGGGAAGTGACCTTCAGGCTCATCGTTGCAGGAGCTCCTGGCTCACCAGCTCCAGCCCGTTAGAGCTGAGCCATAATTGATCACCGCAGCAAATCAATGCAAGTGAGGTCCTTTCCAAAGCTCTGTACAAACCGACTTCATAATGAAATATGAGCTTGTGAAGTTTCTCATTTTGTACTATTCTGACATTTCTTGCAATGTGATTAAAATATAATAAGATCAAATAGAAAATACTATTTGCTCAATCACCACCAAACCTAACACAGTCAATAGTCCAATTCCGTCCAGGAAGAAAAGTCATTTCCAAGACTCCATAAAGAAACCTACATTTAAATTTCATGTTCTCTGCTGTTACTTTGAAAAATTACATGTTTTAAATATAGGACAAATACAGGGCAGGCCAATTCTTGTTATAATAAATTTTTTTCTAACATTCTCGGTAAATAAAATATGTAAGCCCTAGCCAGTGAATGGCTGCTTCAAGGTTCATTCGATAATACATAATTCCAGGCCAAATAATAATTTGCTCAATTCCTTTGAAGTCTAATTCAAGCCCCATTTCCCCTGAGAAAGCCCAGATACCAACCATTGTTTCCTTCTTTCAGACTTCTGAGAACGTACGTATCTGCAAAGTACACCCTGGCTGGTAGATACAAGTGCCTTCTCTTCTTGGTTTGACAGGACAGACCCTCAAGGTCAAGGGATGCTCTTCCCCACCTTTAACATCATCCAGCACTTGTGGCTTCTGGGTACCAGCCCAGTGTTACATGGGCTGCAGGTGCTTGAGCGCTATTTCCTGAATGAAAGAGCCAGTAATGATGGCACTTAACCCATGGCAGGCTTTATAGCCATCCATCTCCTGTGCTACTAGTTCACATCACACCAATCGTTTCTAGTGAAGACATTATGTTATCCTCTGAGACCTCGACACACATGATCATTTTACACATTGTCAACTGCATCTATTAATTTTCTTGCTGTCAGAGACAGTTAAGAGAGCTTTTGTGCAAACGTCTGAGGATTTGTAAAATGGAAGATTGTTTGTTTGGCTTCCCCTGACATATGGGCTTAGGAACTGTACAATTTTAAGTACCAGAGTGAGCTCTGACTTATGGATAATTGACTCTGGGAGGTAGGAACACAACTTAGAAGAGACCTTTTCACAATTCACTAGTAGCTTCCTATGCACAAACCATTTAAACAAAAAACCTCAATTTTCAGATTGGATTCTTCTAGATCTGGACCATCTTCAACCACCAACAAACCAACTACAACACAGACAATTTTCTAGACCTAAGTGTCCCAACCATGCAGAGAGCCTCTGCATGATTGTAAGGGGATCTGAGATGACCTGGTCAAAGAGGTACCAGCTCAGATGAGCTTCCAGCACTGTAGTCTCCAACATGAAGTCTGGGTGTCTAAAGAGAACATTAGCCCCAAATGTTCATTTCTACCTGCTCTATGATCTAGCCTCAGGACATAAAAAATAAAGCCAACTCATTAACTTCTAGGATTGAGAGGACCTGAGAAATCAGTAGTCAGTTGGAAAGCACTCAACGCAAGAATCAGAAAAGCCAACTGAATCACTTTGCTGTGATTCACAACTGAAACAATCACAACATTGTAAATCAAATATACTTCAATTTTAAAAAAAGAAAAAACAGAAAAGCCAACTCAACTTGACTTGAATGATAAAGAAGATTTATGGACTCACATCTCCAGAAAGTCTGGCTCCATTTCTTTGGGATCCTCTTACTCCCCTCCATGTGCTAATTTTGTCTTCAGATCAGTTTCCCACATGGTCACAAAAGGGCTGCCATTAGCAACCAGGACTCTGTGCTTGACTTTTCACACCCAGAGGGGAAAAGGGTGACATTTCTTAAACCACTGAACTTTGTTCTAATTGGACCATCTCTCCATCTATCTTTCCAGCAAGGAGGGAGTGGGATTTCTCTGATCTGGACCAATTAGGGCCACTCAAACTACGAGGCTGCTAGACCAGGAAGAGTATGGGTTGATACTGACAAGGCAACCACAATGTCCATTGCTTCTGCTTCTGAACAGGGTGGCACTAAACCTCCAACCCAACAGGGTCTCACCCTGTTCCTGTCAGTTTTACCCGCTCCCTTGCAAATGGCCTTTGGGTCCAGGAGCACTATTTGCAGTGTCCTTCAATCTACACCAAACCACAGGAGTGTTGGAAATGCTGAGAATCACTCACCTCTCATCCGGGATTCTAATCAGGAAATCTGCAGCTACTTTGAACACAAATCCTTCTATGAACTGGAACACACCCCCACCCCCATAACTCTGGGAGGAGCCACTGGCCATGTTTGCCCTCAAGAAGAGCCAGCACCTGCTCTGCCATTGGGAGTGGGCTGAGCCTGTCCTGCCCAGCTCAGTATCTTGGATTTAAGTGGCTCTAATAACTGACTCTTACCCTCTGAAAAGGGCCAGATCATCAGCTTAGGACATAGATGGGGCCCCAGCTCCTCCTTCCTCAATTTTCCTAACCAATGGCTCTCCTCACATTCACCTGAGTAGCCGATGAGTCCACCACAACAGTGCCACATCCTCTCCGAGATGCCCCCCCACCATGCACTCCCAGGCTCCAGCCAGCTTTGACCCCATGCATTCTGCAGAAGCCCTTGCTCAGCAGGAGCATCTGCTTGACCAGCCAGACTACACGGTCTGAGCACACTGACCCAGACTCCAGACAGGAGGATGCCTGCCCAGCTCATTCAGCTGGGTCCCTGATTCCCCAAGTGCTTCTGTATTTTGAAGTTGGTAAAAACTCAGCCACAAATCCTCACCACCTCCCCCAACAAACTCTGGGAAGAATAAAAACAAATACTGCAAACCCTTCTACAGAAAGGGAGAGAGGGAGGGAGGGAGAGACTTGAAATCAAGAAGGGGAGCAGGTGATCCAAGGCTGACCAAGAGCCGGAGTCAGGCCCAGAGCCCAGGCCCTCTGACCCTCGGTCCAGAGCCTCTGTCCCTTCTGGGGACCTCCTCCTTCAGTGCCCACAGCAGCCCCTGGCAGTACTTCCGAAACCGGATGTGGTGGCAGCCTGGCCCATGTTCTGCTTGCCAGAGCCAGAGCCAGCCTGAGACAGCTGCTTCCTGCCACAGTCTCCTCAGAAGCACTTTGCTCTACATCCCTGCCCACCAGCATCCGGGGCTGGCCAGAGCTCAGACTCTCCCCAGGCGCAGAGGTAACGGCCCAGAGAGAGCGCCTAGGAAAATCCAATTTGTCTTTCCTCTGGCAGTCTTTGCTTTGGTTATTGCTTTGAGATTTCTTTTGCAGCGATTTGGGCCTGTGATTCACAAGTTGAGTCTTTGGTGTATTTAGCCTTTTCCTTCCCTTTCTGTGCCCGGCCTCCAGCCAAGCCTTCCTGGAAAAGCAAGTAGCCTCTTTCCTTTAGGAGGTTGCAGGGCAGAGTGCCCTGGGGTCTGAGCAGCCTGGGTTCCAGTCCTGGTGCAGCCATGTTTTTCCTTCACTTAATGAATCATTCAACCCATACAAATACAATGAGTGGGGCTCCCCAGGTGGCACTAGTGGTAAAGAATCTGCCTGTGATGCAGGAGATGTAAGAGACAAATTCAATCCCAGGGTCAGGAAGATCCCCTGGAGAAGGGCACAGCAACCCACTCAATATTCTTGTCTGGAGAATCCTATAGACAGAGGAGCCTGGCAGGCTATGGTCCATAGGGCCACAAAGAGTCAGACATGACTGAAGCAACTTAGCACACACTCATACAATGAGCACCAACTATGCACCAAGCCCTGCTCCAGGAGCTGGGACCCAGCTGAGAACAAACCAAAGGCTCCAACCTCATGAGGCATCTCAACTCCTGAGACCATGCCACAGGTGAGGATTTGGGGGTCCTAAACCATTTGCAAATCCAAAGAAAGCCCCAGACTCTCTGCCCAAAAGCACTCATAGAACCACAGGCACATAAAATTGCATGCCTTTTCAGAGGGCTAGAAACCCGCAGATGAACCCCCTGGGGTCTGAGAACACCAGGTGAGGAGCCTCTGAGCAAAGAGACGGCTGATATAAGGCCCTCTTTTGTGGGTAGTGCTCCCTCAGGGTCTGTTCCAATACCACAGTGATCTGCTGAATTCCTTCAGTCGATCATAATCACATTCGACCCAAATCCTCAGATCTTGACCTTCCTTCATCCCAAGGACCAATTTTTACAGGTGAGCTTCTTAAGATAAAAGAGTAGGGGAAATCTGCATTCTAGAGTGTGAACTTCCTGCCCTCTGGGATTTGAGGTAGAACATCTACATCAGACTTGCTAATGTTCTTCTCCTCATTTGCAGAGGGTAACAGTTTTGTCCAGGTGAGTATGAATGTGCAAGGCTTTACTCACTCCCTATGCTCCTGAAAAGTCATACCTGAATCAAAATTTGCAAAGAAGACCACTTCAAATGCACTATGTTATAAAAGCTGGCAATGAACTCTGTAAACCTTGGGAATGTACAAAGAATTTCTCCTCTTCATTAGAGTGGATTTCTGTAGAATGGGTAACTGCAAGTAAAGAACACCAGTGGGAAAGGGGGACAGTTTAAGGCATAAGGTTTCTGTTTACCATGTATTTATGCCTCTGAGCAGGGTTTTCCATAGAAAATGTTATTTTCTTATGCAGGCATGCTTAGTCGTGTCCGACGCTTTTACAAAATCCTTGTAGCCTGCCAGGCTCCTCTGTTCATGAGATTCTCCAGGCAAGAATCTAGAGTGGGTTGCCATTTTCTGCTTCAGGGGATCTTCCTGACCCAGGGATTGAACCCGCATCTCCTGCATTGGCAGGTGGATTCTTTACCACTGAGCCACTTATATTCTATTGCAAAGAACCAGTGCATGACTAGCTCCTTTAAGGTGAAGACAGCAAGGATGCCAAGGCATCTAATGCATCACAGAGGCAATCACCATGGTGAACAGGGCAGGGTAGGGCTCTGACACTCAGGAAACTCTGAATCCAAAACAGCGCTGGTTTGCAGTCAGTAACAGGACACCTCACTGGGCAGTGACTGGCTGTGACCTCAGGCTAATGCTGGGGCTGGGACCACTGCAGAGCCCTGGGGACCATTAATGGAAGAGACTGTACAAATGAGAAACAGAAAGGCCGTCAGTGATTCTTGGGAAGGCCCCTGACAGTCAGGAAGGGGTCCCCATTGGATAAAGCCAGAGGCAGAGTACAGTGGTGAAGGGAGGCAAGACAAACAAGAGAAGGGCAGGTAGAAATGTGGCGGTAAAGAGGTAAAGGATGGGGGCCAGTTAGGAGGTTAATATGGAGTCAATCTCCAAAGTAAAAGCAGAGATGATATTATGCCATTATCCAGAAAATTCAATCAGGAAGGGCCAGCTGACCTCCAGCTGAAATTACAATTACAGTCAAGTCAAGAGAGCCATGTTGTTAGAGAGCATCCAAGCAGAGAAGGAGCAGGAGTGCAGGAGAGGAACCCCTCGGTCCTCAGCCCAGGGCTATGGTTGACAGTATGGTCAACTCACTGCAACTTCTCAGAAATATTCCATAATACGCATGCCAAGTGTGTACCCAGCCTGGGAGGGGACCTGTCAGGAGGAGCAGCTTTGCCAAAGAGGTGCCAGGCACAGAGGAAGCACTCAATAAATGCTGCTTGGATGAATCATTGAACAAATGCAGTGGCAGATCAGAGCCTCTTACTGTGCTGCCTGAGGATGGTTTTTAAATTTTTAAGGGTTGTGAAGGAGAAGGAAGAGGAGGAGGAGGGGGAAGGGAAGGGGAGGGGAAGAGAAAGAGGGAGAAGAGGGAGAGGAGGGGCAGAAACTATATGTGTCCCAGAAAGCCTGCACTTTGGGCTTATCACATGGTACTAGTGGTAAAGAATCCACCTGCCAGTGCAGGAGACATAAGAGATGCAGATTCAATCCCTGGGTTGGGGTCGCAACCCACTCCAGTATTCTTGACTGGAAAATCCCATGGACAGGGGAACCTGGCGGACTGCAGTCCATGGGGTCGCAAAGAGCTGGACATGACTGAAGTGACTTAGCATGCACACACACACATATTTACTATCTGACCCTTTACAGAATAAGTTTGCCAACCTTGAATTACTGGGTTAACTGTAAGCATTCTGAATTGAAGACTCACTCTTGTATTTTCATCCCCATAGGCATTATGCCTAGTACATGGTTCACTATTCGAACATACTGGTTGCCTGATAAACTTTAAGAACCTTCCTGGGCCTCTAGTTTAGAGGACAGTTGAGAGGAGGAGACTCAACTTGCCTCCAAAGAAAGAATGCAGGGTACTAGGCCACTAAGCCTCAGGATGGGTGTCTTGGCAAAGTACGTGTAAGGAGAGGGTCACAGTAACTGGGGGCAGGGCATGCTAAAGGGAGTTTAATTCAATAGGAATTTGTTGAAGGTCCAAGTGCCAACCTGTGGGTTAGGTGCCACAGGGGACAGAAACATTTAGAAAGGCTTCATTCTTACTAAAAAGACAGACATCAAATCCGATGAAAAGCAACATAATGTAGAGAGAGGTGCCAGCAAAAGTGTGCTGGGAGGACTGTGTGGGGCAGTGGACAGGGAGGGTGGGGCGAGGTCCTAGGGAAGGCTTCCTGGAAGAGGCCACCTTTCAGGTTCACCTAAAGATGGCAGAAGTCCCAAAGGCAGAGATGGGGACACATCCTAGAGGGAGCACCTGGCTTGAACAAAGGTAGAAAGACAGATGGAACCAGGAGAAGGTCGGAGAAAGGCAGAGCCTCTGGTGATGGGGAAGAAGTGGAAAGGGGTAACTTAATTGGGTTCCCCTAGAAGCAGACTCTGAAATACAGACTTGAGTGTAAGCAGTGTATCTGGGGAGGTGGTCCCAGGAAACCCCAGTCCTGATGGAGATAAAGCAGAAAATGTACCTCAGAGTTACCCCACCCAAGAGACAAGGAAGCTGGGGTATTTATATATCAGCTCCCATTTGTCACTTACTTATTGAGGATCACTCTCAAGGATGAGGGAAGCATTAATTCCCTGGTGACCCTAGTCTATCCTATGCCCTCACAGAGTGGACTCTGCTGACAGGGCCCAATATTAATACAATTATGCTTGTGGACACTGGGCTTCCCCAGTAACTTGGCAGTAAAGAATCTGCCTGCAACGCAAGAGATGCAAGAGACGTGGGTTCTATCCCTGAATCAAGAAGATCCCCTGGAGGAGAGCATGGCCACCCACTCCAGTATTCTTGCCTGGAGAATCCCACCGATAGAGGAGCCTGGCGGGCTACAGTCCTTGGGATCACAAAGATGCAGACAGGACTGGAGCGACGGAGCACAGTGCACTAGGGTATGCTGAGGCACAGAGGGTGGTGGCAGGTGGAAGGCACTGATGTGGTAGGACCTAAGGGATGCAAGCTGGGCATAAGCAGTACCTGCTGCAGGTGGGTCCTGCTTGTGGCGAGCCTGAGCGCCTCTGTTCAGGGGACCTACTGGCGTATAAGCAACGGGGAGCCACGAGGCTTCTCAGTCTGCAGGTGGCATGGCTACATTTTAGAATCTAATTCAAGGGACAAGTGAGTTGGGAGGCTGCATGGGCAAATTCCATAACCTTCCAGAAGGTGATAATGGGGCCATAATCAGGTCATGGTGCAGGGATGAGGAGAAGGAAACCCACACATGCATGGCCTGGAGGCCATCTGTCTTGGGGCCCATGATTCCAGCAGGCCGTCAGCAGGGAGAGGCAGCATGCAGGGAGGAGAGTGGGTGGGTTGCAGGAGGGGGGTGGGGGCTCTGGAGGGGTGCTGGGTTTAAGACTCCTTGCATGGCAACCGGAAAGGAGTCTGGAGCTCAAGAGAGAATGCAGGACTGAAAAGTCGGTTGGGAAATCAATGGCAAAAAGGTCAAGCGAAGGTCAAGATTCTTCACAGAAGGGATTTAGAGAGAAGAGACAAAGGCTCAGATCAGAACTTCGACAAATACTCGTGCTGATGGAAGAGGCGCAGGAATATGAGTCAGCAAAACAGGAGGAAAAAAGTTGCAAACCCAAGAGGGTTTGCAAACCCAAAAGAGGATTTTTAGCAGCTAAATCTTCCTGACATAAGGTAATCCCCCTTGTAGGGTCCACGCCCGGATCCAGCAGCCATCTCTCTAGAGGAAGCAGGTAGACGTTGTGATGGGTCTGACTCTGTTCTGCACAGGACCACAGTTGTCGTCAGCCTCAGCATCCTGAACCAGATATACTGTTCACACAAACCTCAAAGTGTTGGTGGAACTCAGTGTGCCTGTGCAGTGGGTGTTTTGTGAGCAGATGGCCCATCGCTGTCAGTGCCTTCCAAAGGTCTCTGTGAACCCTCAAAGGACAAGAACCACAGCTCAAAGTAACAATGAAACAGCAGCCACCCAACACTCATATTCAGTCCAAGGTGGGGTCACAAGAGGGAGACCAGAGACCTCCCTGAATGAATGCAGATGGAATTTTCCCTCCATTTTGTGAGAGAAAACCATCAGAACCAAGGCACTAGACCTACAGTGGCTGCAGGCACATCTTGGTAGTGAGTTTCGTCTTTGCATGAAGTTCACTCTTGCGCCTGTCCCAAGACCACTGCCATCTAGGCTTATTTAATATGCAGGGCTGCAGGCAGAGCCACCAGCCAGCAGAAAAGATTACCCTGAACCTTCCTTCAGAGAACAGAGAGCCTTCTGTTACGGAAAAAAAGGGGGAAGGAGAATAAAGCTCCAATTCAAAAGGCTTTGAAAAACATTTTGATGCAAGGAAGTTAGCGCCACTGCTGGAGGCACCTCAACCTCCAGAAAGACAGCAATGGTTTCCTACATTTTACATCAGGTGTTTGAGGGTCTCTGGATTGGTCCTGGGAGTCACAAAGATTGCTGTGTGGAAAGCCACACTGCTTCTCCACACTGCTTCTCTGTGTGAGTCTGCACATCTCATCTTGCACCTGCTAGCCTTACCAGCAACTCCCAATTTCACGGAAGGCTTTTCGGGTGTTTGCTTTCTAAATCCGCAACAGGACCACATGGGCCTAAATCCACTCGAATGCACTCTGCTGTACACAGCAGAGGGCAGGATTGGAAGTCACTCCTTGACTCCAGTGATAAACGCCCATCTCTGTCATCCCCCACCCAGCCTCAGCAGGCCACTTGGGACAGCTGACGGAAAAGCCGTGATGCGTGTCACAGGAACTGATCCATGATCCTTGGGGAGGGGAGCAGGAGATGCGCTCAACAGCAAACCTTGTCTTGAATCATTGGTGAGGAGAGGAAAGACAGTGCTAGCCCTCATCAGGGCTGGTGAATCTCTGGGATTGTTTCCTCTCGGTAGAGAATATGAAAAGAGATCTGGGCGATCGCTCTGCCTCTTCCAGCTCTGACCTGCTGGACACCTGGCCTCCTAGGGGTGGATTCTCCAGTTCACGGGGCCTGCTCATCCCTGCCTCCTGCAAAGCCACTGCATCCCACAACATCATTGTCAACAAAACCAGAGTGGGACCAAAGAGCACCTACGAACCACCTGGAGTGTTAGCAACAGCAGCAAGGGTCCATGCCATAAGCAAGGATTTCCATTTCCATTAAAAAAAAAAAAAATCATGACAGAAAATAATCCTTTAAAAGTTAAAGAACACCTAGGTATAAACTACTATGTATAAAATAAGCTTATATTATACAGCACAGGGAATATAGCCAATGTTTTATAATAACTATATATGGAATATAACCTTTAAAAATTGTGACTATGTTGTACACGTGATACTCATATAATACTGTATATCAATTTAACTATTAACTCAATTTTTTAAAAAAGTTAAAGAACTCCTTAAAGTGCATTCAGAGAGCAAGAATAGTAGTGGAAACTTGCTAACAAATCAGTTTCTTAATCGACTTGTAACTTAGCTGAACAAGTGCTAACTGTGATAGCAGTTTTGATCATTATGTTCTTTTTAAATACCTTATTTTTATACATTATTTAACTTAGACTTATAACGGGCCATTGGTTAAAGTCAGGAAGCATAAGAAACACTGATGTTAAAATACAACAAATTAATGAAGACTATAAAAAATGATAGCAATTCTGCACAATCACCCTAGGGTGATTTTTGCCAGATAAGGAAGCTGCAGTCATTTGATCAGAAATCATTTATAGTGTATCTAGCTATCTTTACTCCTTCAAAATTTGAATGTTTAGAAAGAAAACATAGTGACAATTATATCCAGTTTGGCTTTTCATTTGTTGAGAATGGAGACTGCCCATACACACAATGTGTTGTTTGTGACAAAATGCCTACAAATAGACGCCTGAGGCCATCTCTCTCACCCTGTCCTTTCAAACACAGTCAAAATAAACCATGTATGTTTTTTAGGGAAAAATGAAGGAATCCAAAACACCAGGTCATAAAAGCAGCTTTTGTCTGTCTGATGTTGAATCACGTAATTAAATTTCAATCTGTGTTTTAGTATATACTCAGTCCCCAACAAACATGATAGATGTCACATTTATTTTGTTGGCAAAGCATGCTTTTTCTTGCACAACTAATTAAAAAGAAATTAAATTAACTAATGCCTGCAAAGCACTCACTATAGCAACTAACATAGAGAAAACACAATACAAATGTTAGCCATTATTTTTATTATTAAATTATTATCAGTTGTTAAATGGGAAAAAGTTTAATTTGTTCTCACATTTAATTAATATTATTAAATGCTATTTGTGAAATAAACTTGATAACACAAACTTTAATAATACTAACCTCAATTTAATTAAAATTATGTTTAAATTAACATGATCAAATCTGTACTCAATTTTGTGTATTTCTTCTTAATCTCTCCAAGTAGATTTTACTTACAAATCATAAGGGTTCATCAATAATAGATCATCATTTTTCCTTTCTGTGTCAGTAGTAACCAATTAAAAGGATATTGGGGGCGGGGAAACTATCTCATTCACTTAGCCTCAAAGATATAATATATTTAAGAATTTTTAACATCTAACATAGCTGGTGAGTATATCAGAAAAATTAAGAGCATGGGCTTTTGGAGACAGACTCTGGTTCTGACTTTGGACCTACGATGATGAGATATCACCTATGCTTCTATTCCTCAGTTTCACCACTATTAAATGGGAGAAATTTCTCTTACAGTCTTGAGAGTTAAATGTATTCATAATGTAGAGTATTTAGAACAAAGCCCTGCACAGCATTGATTTTCAACAGTACTGTCTATTTTTACATAATATAAGAAATGATACAATTCCACTGAAAAATACTAAAGAAGAATCTAATAAATGATGATACACGTTATGTTTCAGGATGGAAAGAAATCTTATTATAGAAATGTCAATTCTCAGGTTATTCTGTAAGTATCATTTACTTCTGATCTGAATTCAAATAACAGCAATTCTTTCTGGAAATTGATGACACGACTAGAAAATGCTACTGGGAGAAGAATAAATTTATGAGAATATCTAAGAAGAAAATGAGAAGTTAGGAAAATGCAAGTTAGTTGTATTATTGGGTATTATAAAGTCATTATAATTATGTCAGTGATGATGAAACAGATAAATTTAAAACACTAAGTTTCCCAGAGGTAGATCTTGAAATGCATAAAAGCAAAATACTTGATAAAGGTCATGGCACACACTAATGAGGAAGGAATGTACTATTCAATAAAGTATATTGGAATATTTATTCAGTTATTGAGGAAAGTAAATTAATTTCAAGTCTGTTTTCTACCTTATACCAAATAACATTCAGGGAATTTTTTTAAGTTAAACATTAATAAAGATAAAAGAACAGAGGTAAAAATGTATTTGATCACCAGATAAATAATGAACATTAAAGTAGCGAAAGAAGTGTGTCTCCATTATCGTTGTCATAGATAGTACTTCTTAAACATTTACTATATGCTAGGCAGTACGGAAAGGGCCTTACATACTTTCCTCAAAACAACAATATGATGTCTCATTGATTTCATTCTAGAAACACAGAAGTTGAGGTATAAAAAGCTTAAGGAAGAAAGTGACAGAATCAGAACATGAACCCGGGTGGTGTGATTCTAGAACCTGTGATCTTAGATTTTTTCCACCAAACTATACATATAATTGAGATAAAATTGGAGAGGAAAAGACAAAATTATAAAAAGAAAATGAGCTAAGATATAAACAAAAATTGAAATAGAGGAAGTGAAAATGGATAACAAACTTGGAAAAAAGTTAATTTCTGTAAATCAACTCTAATAAAAAAAATTTTTTTAAAGAAAATACAAAAAAAGTTGAACTTCTGTAATCATTCACACACACACAAAACTTAACACATTGAGATATCTTTTTAAAAAAAATAAAATAAAATCCATGCAACTTTGTTTTCCTTCACAGTGATCATACTTAGAACTAGAAAGACTTAGGAAGGCATCAATTAGACATTGCCAAACTACTTTTCAGAAATGACACACGAATTTATAATCCCCACTAGTAGCAAAAGAATAGGAAGCCTAAAAAGTATTTATACCTTTTGATCTCGAAATTCTACTTTTAGGAATCTGGTCTAAGGGAAATATTGGAAATGTAGACAGAGTTATGACCATAGAGACACGTGTGTAAAATTTTTCATTAAAATAAGGATTTGGGGGGAATAATCTAAATGCCCAGCAATAAGAAAATGGTTGAGTAAATTAAGGTATATCTAAGAGATATCATACCGTTTTATACTTTAGCTTAGGAATCAGCAAACTATAGCCTGTGGACTAAGTCCAGTCTACTGCCCATTTATTTTTTCCTGCTTTTGTCAATAAAGTTTTATTAGAACACAGTCACATTTAAAAAATAAAATTATGCCTTCATGATATACCATTCAAAAATGACTAAGTGATCTTTAAGATTCTTTTGAGACTGGGAGATTAAATCACTGCCAAAAAGTTCATATAACAAAACATAGCAAAAACCCCAACTCAGTCACTATTTCTGGTTTATTCCATCATATTCCTCTCCAGTCTTCTCCACTCTTCCTCTGTGTCCCAGGAGGTTGACCTATCTACACGGCATAAATGGATTTCCTTTCCCCCTGGCTTTCAGTTCAGCCACAAGGAGGCATCGTAAGATGAGAGGCTACGAAGGGCAAAGGTTACACTATTTATTCCCCTATGTCCTCTTGTCACTTACCAATAGTTACATTGCCATCTAAGGCTTCAACACCTTCAGAGACCTCTCTCCCTCATCTACAGCTTTCCCTGGGTTCCAGCCCCAGCTCCTTCCCTCTCCTCTTTCAGACCAGGGGAAGGAATGGCTTGCTGCTCTTACTAATTACTGGATGCTTCACCATCCTTTTGTCTACTTGGATTCCTTCATCCTGCTCACATCTTTATAAACAGTTCTTTCACTAACCTCTCTTTAATTACTCTTTTGAGTGGACCACTTTTCTCTTGACCTTGACAATACTCAGTACTGGAAGTGGCACCAAGAAATAGGGTCTAAAAATGGGATTTGGGAATTGAGTTATCAGCCTATTTGATGAGAGCTTCTTTTAAGGGCAAATGGGACGGTGACACTCTGTTGTGAGGAGGGGTATTACCGCTAGTGATGGTATATGAAGAATGCCAACAGAAAACAAAATGTATGGAGCTGAAGTGCCTCTGGCACTCTGGCACTATAGTGACAATGGTGATTCCAAAGACCTTGGGATGGGACAACTGCACTGACTGCTGTAGGGCAGAAAAAGACAAAACATAAGACCTTGAATTCCTGTAGAATATCAGGAAGTCTTCATGGCAGATTCTAAAGGAGTTCTGCATCCTCTTGAAAGGCAGGGCAGATGTGGCTGAGGACCAAGCACAAAACCTTAGTATAAGCATTACAGAGTTCTCGTACCATGAATATGGATCTTTGCCAGGTGCCTTATGCTAAAGCAGTGGTTCTCAACCAGAAACAGTTTGTCTCCCAGGGAACATTAGGCAATGTCTGGAGACATTGCGGGTTACCACAACTGTGGAGGGGACTACTAGTAGGTAGAGACCAGAGATGCTATAAGTGTAAGAGAGGCACAGAATAGCCACATACACAATTATTTAGCCCAAATTAGCCCAAAATGTCAGTAGCCCTAAGGTTTAGAGACACTGTGCTAAGGTAAAGGCACTGTCTGGGAAGATATAAGACCCTGTATATGGAATGGGGACATTTAGGTAGATGAGAACTTTGAACCTCTAAATCCTCCTGAAATGTCCTGGCTGGTTGAAATGGATCCTCACCATCATACAAAGAAATCAGATTTCCCTTGCAGAAAAATTGTATGTGAAGTTACTGATCTGACAAATCCTGGTCAATAAAAATAATCAGAAACCACTTGCTTTTACAGGGCAGGGACAGCGGTATACCTTCACTCTCTTATCCCAAAGTTATGTCAACTCTCCTATTCTGCCACAACATAGTCTATTCTCTGCTGCAGTGTTGCTTTCTATTCTATAGAAAATCACAGTAACCTATTCCACTGAAATAATTATGTTTAGCTGGATCTGTTGAGAAGGAATGAGTAAGCACCCTACATATTTTAGCAAGACATATGCATGCCTGAAAATGGGGTATAAACCCTACAACAATTCAAGGGCCTGACATATAAGTAAAGTTCCTAAGTGTGCAATCATCTAAAACAGATAGGTATATTCCCTCTAAACTGACAAAAATGTTCCTTTCCTTCCACCATTCACCACAAAGGAAAGCATAATGCATGATATGGCCTCTTTGGATTGTGGAGGAAACACATAACATACTTGGGCATCTTGCTCTGACTCCTTGCCAGATAATTGGTAAGTCTTCCCATTTTCAATGAGGCCTGAATCCAGAGAAATTTCTACAGAAGTTCCTGGATATAAGCTGCTTTATGGCTCTGTTATGTGTGACCCAGTGCATCCAATTGTACTAGAAAAATCTGTGGCAGATTGACATGCTATAAAGAGTCTCTGGCAAGCCCTTATATAAAAATTATAGAACAGATCCCAAGGTTTTAGAGCAAGAATTCTAGTAATAGTAATAGTGCTCTATTTTAAAAGCAGCTCCTAGATTCCTGCTAAGCCATGGAAAAGATTGAACACCAGGCCTTGTCTGAACACAAACCACCCATCATAAACTGAGTGCTATATGATCTGCTGAACTGTCAAACTGGAAGTACAGAGCAGAACTCCATGGTCAAATGGAAAAGGTATATATAAGGTCAAGCATGCACAGGTCAGAAGGAAGAGTAGATTATACATCAAATGGCTCATACTTCCATGGCACTAACTCCCACAGCTTCAACACATCTGCCTCGACCCACACAGCTGCCTCATATGGAGCTCCCTACAACCAGTAAAGAGAGAAGGGAAAAGCATGGGCTGGTTTACCACATAGTATGTTCAACTGAGTCAGAAGTGGGTGGACAATAGATTGTGAACCCATTCAAGGGTGACCCTGAAAGTCAATGGTAAGGGGAAACCCTCCCAGTGGGCAGAAACTTGGGAAATATAGATAGCTGTTTCCATCACATGCAGAGAGAAAGAGGCTAATAAATCTACCCTGATTAGTCACTCACCAACAGGTAGACAGATTGTCAGAAACATACCAAGAACGAGAATGAAATATTGGAGACATAGGCATGTATGAGGAAGGACAACTTAGAGTGAGTTCAGAGTATGTTAGAAGATGTCCATGTCCCATGGGTATCCTCACCAGAGGGCACTGATGGCACAAAGGTTCTCAGTAATCACACAGATGACATGACCACCTTTGTGTAGCCAGTCACCGTCATCTATTTCCCCAGTTACCCCAGCACTTGATCAATACACCCGCATAAAGTTTGAACCATAGGTTAAAGAAAATGTGTCAACCAGCCAAGGTGCTGACAGAGGATCAGCAGCTCATGGAATGGCTGGTGAAAAAAAAAGCTGTGGTTATCAACTTATGCCTACGACCAGCTGCAGGCCAGACTGAAGCGCCTATATTTTATATTAATTATTTATTTTTTTCCCACTACCTTTTAATGCACACCAGTAGATTTTTAATTAGATTCCTGGTGGGGCTATAACTGAGTTGATCTCCTCCTGTGTGTGTGTTCAGTCATGCCTGACTCTTTGTGGCCCATAGACAGTAGTTTGCCAGGCTCCTCTGTCCAGGGAATTTCCCAGGCAAGAATACTGGAGTGGGTTGCCATTTCCTTGTCCAGAGAATCTTCCCAACATAGGAATCAAACCCACATCTCTGGTGTCTCCTGCAATGGCAAGCAGGTTCTTTATTAGCTGAGCTACAGGGGATCTCCTCCTACTAAGATCCAACAGCTGATGGGCTTTTGTGTTTCCATGGAGTTGGGACCGTAGGTTTTTTTCCTGACAAAGGAGTAGAACCCTGTTCTGTGCCCTCGGTGGCTGGCCCAGATGGAATGCATGACCCAGGCTCCCCTGTCACCTCTGGCTTTTGGTTGGTTTTGCCCGTGGGAGGGGACTGGGAAACTGGAGGGAAAAGAGGCTGTAGTGCTTACTCCCCCAGCTCCCTCTATACTAAATTTCAGTTTATAAAACAGCTTAGAGCCATAGATTCTGCTCTGCAGCCTCTCTCTTATGACTTCAGCTCTCCCTGAGTTCCTAACAGCTCCTTCCCCCTGCCCCTTCAAGCCCAGGGGAAGAAAGGTTTCCAAACATGCAGTTGTTAACCCCAGGGTGCATGCCCACCTGCTGCAGGTTCCCTCCATCCAGTCCACACCACTGTAAACAGTTTCCTCTTTACCCTCTCTTAAATTGTCCTTTTGGTTTTCTGTCTCTTTTCTGCTACAGGCAGCTTCACTTCTCAGAGCAGAAAACCTAAGGTCTAGAAGAGGGATGGATCCAGCTACTCCCCAACCACCCACAGGAGCCTCTCTGGGGACCAGACCACAAGACTCTGCCTGGACATCATCATCCAGGGCACACGCCTCTAGAAATCCCCCTGTCTGTAGTCAGATGGCAAAATGGTTTTCAGGCTGGTGAAAAGTGTTTCCAGAGGGCAGAACAGAGTCAGTGCTCAGCTAGTTTCCAACCCTAGATCCCAGGGCCCCAGTGCGGGATGCTCCCATGCCTTCTGCTCTCACCATTTCACAGAAGAGACATATATCCAAAAGGTGCCACTGACTGCACCTGCCAGCCTCTTCTGCCTGAATTACCCTGGGATGGCCAGGACCGGTCCACTTCTCAGGAAGGACCTCAGCTTCCCATCACCCTCATTTACACACACAGGTGCACACACTCACACACAAACACACGCATTGTTCGCAAACCATGTACCACACTGCACCAGGCATGGGAGAAGTTATGATTTTTGCTGTCTCATAGACTGGAGGAAGATTCCCTAGGCAAACAGAGATCACTTTTAAAGTGGAAAGGAAAAATGAGAAATGGCTAAATACACACAATGGAAAATTACGCAGCTATTAAAGATATTTATGGAGAGTCTGGAACAGTACAGAAAGTGTTTGTGACAAAAACATTAAGAGGAAAAAGCAGGGTACAAAATGATATCTATATAGTATGCTATTACTGTGCAAAAATGCATAAGGAAAAAATGGACTGGAAGGAATGCACCATGATGCTAACAGTGGAACATGGGATGACTTTGCTCTGTATGTAACAAAGCTTTTGTACTAAGCATCCATTACTTTATGTCCTGTCTTAACCTTCTTATTTATGCAAGTAGTTTTGAAAAATATTCTCATTTCTAAAACACTCCAGCTGTTAAGTAACTCAGTCCCCCTTAAGGATGCCAATCCCAGCGCACTCCCCAGATAATCACTGTTTTCAGTTTGTTTTGTAGATTTTCATGTATGTAGAAAAATAAAGTTATCATTTATGGGGGTGGAGGGAGCCCACCTGATGCAAAGAACTGACTCATTGGAAAAGACCCTGATGCTGGGAAAGACTGAAGACATGAGGAGAAGGGGACGACAGAGGATGAGATGGTTGGATGGCATCACCGACTCAATGGACATGAGTTGGAGCAAGCTCCGAGAGTTGGTGAAGGACAGGGAAGCCTGGCATGCTGCAGTCCATGGGGTCGCAGAGTCAGACACAACTGAGTGACTGAACTGAACTAACATACCTGGGAGCTTGTTATACAAATTGTTCTGCTAGTTACTTTTTTCACTTAGCAATAAAACTTGGGGGAGCGTAAATTATGTAACACTACCCACATAACCAGCTGAAAGATTTTTAACCTTTAAAAGCAGGTCTATTAGGACTATTTCACAGTTTCATTAACATTCAGGACATTTAAGTTTGTTTCAATTTTGTCACTGTAAAAAAAATAAGTTGGAATGAACAGTCCCTTGAATGTCTCTCTTGCACACATTAGGACAATGTTTCTAGAATAGACACTAAGAAATGGAATTTCCAGTTGAAGATCTGGATATTTTAATATTAAAAGTTCCCAAGGACAGATCAGATTTCCCCAGGCACCACTGTCTACTTCCAGGGAAACTGGGGATCTCAGCTGGTCAATGATTCCTAGGGCTCTAGAGGTGAGGTCTCCTAGTTCCGGGGGTTCATGGGGTTGCTGAGGGACTTCGAGGAATGGCACCGAGGAAAGAAGACTCTCCACACTGGCCCACCAGATATGCCCTGGGGATCAGACCACAGATCCTGCCTGGTTCAAGTCTCCTGAAGCATTCTATTTCATATTGAGATTATGAAAAGTAATATAGCCAGGGGACAAAGGCTTCTCAAAGAAAGCCCAGCACCCACGTAAAGCTCACCATGAACCTTATATCTCATGCAGAAAGGAGTTTGTATCTCTAAAGACCTAACCCCCTGGGAGTCTGAAAGTCAAACCTATGCATTTTAATATTCCAGATGCTTCATACCTATATATATAACAATGTCCTTTCTTTCTGAAGAAATGATGTCTTAACTCACAGAAGTAAAATGCATTCCAACACAACCTGATCACGGCTACAGTGGGCTCTGTCTCACAAGACAGCCAGTTTCTCAGCGGGGGCCCTTTGGCCTTTCACACTTCAGGCAAGCTCTCAACAAAACCTCCTTTAAGGACCTCTGAACAGGCCTCAGAAAGGCCTGTGCACTCCCATCTCTTATTCCTCTCGATCCAAGGCCAGGAGCCAGGCCCAGGGGTCTCCCTGAGAACTCACCCTCCTGCCTGGGACTCTTCCTGCAGGTCCCCCCCTATCAGGGTCAAGGGCACGGCCCAACAGCAGAGAGGAGGCCCAGCAGCTGGGACAAGCTACACAGTGACACTGGAAAGGCTCCCACAGGGGCTCTTAGGTCCAGAGGAAGGAGAGGTGTCTGAATCTCATGTCTGTGGTGGGGCCCCCACCAGCCCTTATCCCCAGTTTGAACTCTTAGACTTGCTACGACTCTGGGCAAACTATAAACCTGAATCCACGTGTCTAAACATTAATAGTGGCCAATCACCTACCAATCCGCAGTGTGTTAGTTGCTCAGTCGTGTCTGACTCTATGCGACCCCATGGATTGTAGCCCATCCTCAGAACAAACTCCAAATCCCTCCCGTTGGCTGCCCTCCCAGTTCAAGGCTGTCATCCCTCTCCTGAGGGAATACCAGAGCCCCCTAACTGGTCTCCCTGCTCCCATTCTTGGCCCCCAATGATTTATCCTCTACACAGTATTCAGAGAGATGTTTTCTTATAAAATAAATTGTATAATGTTACTCCCCTACCCAGAAACTTCAAATAACTTCCTATTCCACCTGGAGAAAATGCAAATCTATCACAGACAAGTCCCCAAATGATCCCACCCTGCCTACCTCTGCAGCCTCTCCTCCTCTCAACCTCTCCCCACTCTACTCATCTCTCGTTATGCCTTCAACACATCATACTCGTTTCTGACTCAGAGTCTGATTTAGGTTTCCCAGAAGCAGAAGCTGAGAGGAGGTTCACATGAAAGGGATTTATGAGGGGAGCATTCCCACAAAGCCGGTAAGGAAGTGAACCATAAGGATCAGGAGCAGAGGAAGCCAGGCGAGGGAGCACCATCTGCAAAGTCCCACACTCAGTGGCCTGATGCACTACCTCCAGGGAATCTGGGAAACCCCCCTCGAGGACCAAGTGACTGGTGGTACATTCCAGCACCCAGCAGTCACTGGTTAAAGGCTGCCTCTAAGGAGCTGTGGAGCAAGAAAATTCCCAGGGATCTTCTGCTGTCCTTGTGGAGGGAAAGGAGTCCAACAGCCTGAGGTCAGTTTGCCAACAAAGAGTGGCAAGCACCAGCAACGGGGAGGGAAGGCAGGAAAGGATGACGGAGATGGACAGGAGTGTGCACGAGCCTCAGAAAGGATGCACAGAGACAGGGACAGAGCAGCCATGGCCTCAGCAAAGGGTCTCTGCCTGCTTTTCCCTTTGCCTCATCCCATAACTCACTCTCCACTTTCACTAAAGTATCCACTCAGATGTGGGCCCAACAACCTAAAATAATCTACCCCCCTGTCCTGTCATTCTCAACACCTTACCCTGCTTTCCTTTTCTTCATGGCACAAACCACCATGTGCTGTGATCTGGCTCACTGATTGTTCCCCTGTGTCTCCCCTAGACTAGAAGGGGGACCCCGTCTGGCTCCGTCTCATCTATGTCCCTGGCACTTAGCACAGTGGGTATCTTAAGCACACTTGGTTAGCGCTGCCTGGCACATCTCAGGCAATTTATGCAACTTTTTTTTTTATTATACTTAACAAGTACTTGTGTAGCAGCTACTTTTCTAAATTCCTTACAATTCACTTAATTCTCTGAGTAATCCAGTGGGGTAGGTCCTGTTATTATCCTCATTTCACGTGTCGGGAAGCAGAGACTCAGAGGTTAAATAACTTGACTGTAGCTGTACAGCTGGGGAGACGTGTAGACAGAGAGTCAGGCCATCCAAGTGGCTGTGGAGGCTGCACCACCTCTAAAATGACCAGCCACAAGGTGGGCACTGGGGCTTCCCTGGTGGCTCAGATGGTGAAGAATCTGCCTGCAGTGCAGGAGACCCGGGTTCCATCCCTGCGTCAGGAAGAGTTCCTGAAGAAGGCGATGGCTGCCCACTCCAGGATTCCTGCCTGAAGGATTCCATGGACAGAGGAGCCTGGCGGGCTATACTCCATGGAGTCGCAAAGAGTCGAACACTACTGAGCGACTAAACACACACACACACACACACACACACACACACACACACACACACACACACACACGGTATATATCATTATCCTCTATTTACAGAAGCGGGAACAGTGGCTCAGTGGCATGACATGACTTTCCCAGAAGTGGTGGGAAGTGAGGCTAGGATTCTGATCCCTAAGCTGGTTCCCCCACTAAGGTGCCAACATGAGTAGACTTCTATGGGCAGCATAAGCAGAGCCCCACCCCTCTTTCTGTGGCTTCCTGCACACTCTTAGCCCTCTCCATTGGTCCCTGGTGGTGATTTCTAGCCCACTTCCCAGGGAGCAAGGAAGCACTGCCCAAGGGCTGAAGAAGTCTCTCAGAAGGGATTAACTCTGTGTAACTCCCACTGAGACATGGGGGTTGCAGGACCAAAGCCCTTCTCTCCTCCTACATTGTCTACCAGAGTTGGGATGCTGATGTGATCCAGACACATTGCAGCCAGTAAATCCCACGGCAGCCTGTTCAGCTGTCCCACTAGAGGTTGAACAAAACCCTCACAAGGTTCCAGACAAACACAGCCAGTAATGCTTAACCTGTGTGTGTGTGCGAGAGAGAGAGAGCTTGGAAGGGGTAAGAGAAGCTTGAGGGACACATACACAGGCAGATAGATGAGTGAGGCAGTGATCGGACGTCCCACCTCTCAGGTTGGAAACTTCCACCATTCAGAGCAAGACCTTGTTAACCTAGACACCACATGACTGGAGATGGAAGGCGCAGTACGGCCTACCATGCCGCTCGCCAGGCAGGTCAGCCCACCTGAAAGGAGCCCTCTGACCAGCAGAGCAATTCCTGCCACACTGCATTTACCCTGCCCATCCAAGCACATTTGACACAAAGATACACACACGCCACCCTCAGCCAGCATGCCCACATCCGGGCTCAGCTTGCCAACAATTACAGCAATTCCCAAATTGCTATAGACAAGTCACTAGGAGCTACTCAGTACCTTCTAATTAGTGTTAAACGCTGATTATCTGAGGCTATTGATATTGGCCCTAATCAGTAATTACAATTCTCACATAAAATATTTAATGACCATTCATAATACAAGAAATCTGATTAAGGAGAGAGCATTTTGCTTGGATTTCCACAGTGGTTTCCTGAAGACTCAGCTTGTCTCTTTTTCTAGGCAAGAGTAAATACTGTCAACACAGTTACCTACCAAAGGAGGTGGAAAATAGCAAATTCAGATTCATACTCCATCCCCACTCCTCTGAAACGTTCAGCAACAGCTACCACAAAATGGGCGGAGACCATGGACAGATGATTCACAAATACGAGTGGCCAACAAATCTCACTGAAAATCAAGAAATACACATTTAAATCAGAGACTGTCCCTTTGATCAAATCAGCAGACTGACAACTCTACCCCTGCAGCTGTTGGTTAAAATGTGTGTTGCTCACCAAAGTTTTTTCTGCCACATCTTCCCCTCTTCTGGAGAAGGCACCCTCCTGCAAGGAATCACCCTCCACCCCACCCCACCCTACCCCCCCAACCACAGTCATGTGGCTAGAAGTGGAGCAGTCATGTTCTGCCTTTCCGCTACTTGCAGCTATGGGAAATGGCCAGAATTAGAGCTCTGACCTAAGCTGGGCCCCTCTTAGGTACCCACCCTGACTTCCATGGTGGGTCAGAATGGGCCAATATGACACTTCCCTGTGAGCTTTCAATTTGGGACAGAAGGATAAGCTTTACTCCCTCTCTAGTGCAAAGCTGCAAGGTACAAGCCAGGAGAGCCAGCGACAAACACATTCTGTTAAACTCGCTGTGTCATTTACACACAGCTTCACACAACCCAAGATCCGGAACAGGCTAAAGACGGTTAGCACTGTGGTCATACACAACAATGAACAGGTGCCCATGCCACAGCCCTCCGCCTCTGCCTGTCACCCTCAGAAACGATGGCAATTTGCCTGAGTTCTCATCCCAGGTGCAGTCATGATGAGCACACCCAGGGAGCCTGAAGTGAGCTGGGCATCAGGCCCTCATGTTGCCTCTAGGAGGTGGGGGAGCCCTGTGCCATGTCACTGCCGGGTAACTGGGGGAGGTCTCAGGGATGCAGGGCACTCCCTTCTGTGAGAACTACAATTATTGCTTGCACCACCAGTTCTCAGTAAGGCCGCCAACACACAAAAGACTCCAAATGTAGAGTTTAAGATGTGATTCCCAAAACTCTAGGGTCTCCCTTTAGGTGGAAGAATCCAAGTGTAGAAATTCCCAAATACTCTTGGCTTTGCAGCACTCTGGCCTTCCAAGGAGCTCAGTGGCTTTCCTCTTCCAAGATTCCTTCTCTTCCCTGAGCTCAACACAGTTAAGTGATTTCTCACACAACTTCTAAATGTGGGCACAACTCAAATCAGACAAACAGGGTCCAGCTCCTCACAGGCCAGAAGGGGCCACTTTAATAAATAAATAGGAACACAATCTACAGTTGTACCCAAAGACATTCCTGTCTCATGCTATCACACTCGTGCAAGTATTAATATCACCTTTCACTCAAAGGCAAGGTGGTTGGGCAATAAGTTAGCCTTATCTCTACATAAATCTACAAACAGCCCAGCCCCAGCCACACAGGCATACACCCTTAAGGGCCCTCTTACTTCCTTCATCATGGTGGAATCTTCTGCCTAGTCTAAACTCCAGGCAATATCTTTTAAACCTTCCTTCTGCTGTGTGCAAAATGCCTGAGAGGCAAAATCCAAATCCTTTTTCCAGCCGTCAGCTCACAAAATGGCTGAGCCAGCCTCGCGCCCTTCCCCCTCGTATGTGTGCCTGGCTGCCTTGTCCTTTTCAGCATGCAAGCATCATTAAGAGGTACGAAGAAGCATTTCTCTCTGCAGACTGGTCTTTAGTTCAAGGGAAATTACCACAACTTGACTAGTGTTGGAATCCGAGAGAAAATGAAATCACCTTCATGTGGCTCCTTTTAACAGGTTTGTAAGAAACAGCAGAAATTCCTTCCCACCCCCACCTCCACAGTTTGCCTTATTCTGGATGGGTGGGCTCACACAAAGGACTTTGGGAAGCTGCTCCCATGCAGGCCTGCCTGTTACTTCTCTGCTCTGAAGTCAGACTGCTGGGGTTCAACCCCGCCTCCACCACTCACTAGTTCTGTGACCTTGGTCACATCCCTTAATATTTCTAAGTCTCGGCTTCATCATCTACTGAGTTGAGAGGTTAGGTGGGAAAACACATACAGAGCATTTAGCCCAGACTTTGCACCATGAGGAATTTTATATAAATGTTAGCTATTGTCATTAATAATACTAATGGTCCACTAATGCAAACTTAAAGTAGATGAATAGGGCATACTCTGGTAACAAATGGCTTCAGCCTTTGAAAAGTTGGCTTGCTGATATTTATGGCCAATCTGACCACAAACTAAGTCAATTTTGTGGAGGTATAAACCAAGACCAGGAAGGCCAAGTGCTTGCCCCCAAATTCCAACCTCTAAAAGGCCAGGCAAGGCTAAAAGTCCCACACTCAACTCTCCATTCCGGAGAGAACACATCCTTCCTTGACCTGTACCCATCAGAGAATTCACTTTATATGCAGGGTGTGAGAGACATCATTGTTACCCCCATTCTGAAGGTAAGAAGCCTGAGGCCTAGAGAGGTTAAGTAACTTACCCCAGGTTTCCCAGCTTGTAAACAGCAGAGAGGGATACGATCCTATATCTGCCAGAATCCCAAGCCTCCAGTATTAACAAGGAGGTCATATCACTGCTTTTTCTATTCCAAGGAAAAACTTTCCATCTTGCCTAACAGCAGGGCAGAAACAAGGAGAATTCAGCCAAATGGTGACTTTGGGAGGAAGGATTAGTGGCCCAGGGGACCAGGGCCAGGAGGGTGATGAGAACCCAGCTGATGAGGAACATGCTCCTTCACCTCTGACCTCCAACAGGACTGGATCTTCCCTGGCACCAAGCTCACCCACCTCCCCCTCTGCCTCCCTTCACAAAGCCCCTGGGTCCCACAGTACACTTACTGTACACCCCACTCAGCCCTCCCCTCTGAGGCCTGCACTCCTGCAGCCACACCATCTGCCTCTTCCTCCTGATGGCCGTTGGTAGCTGAGCTACAGGGACAAGGGGCCTAAAGCAAAAACAAGGACTGCAGGTAGAAACACATCCTGATTCCAAGAGATGCCTAGGCCAAGAGTGACACTCCATAGGGAAGGAGTGTCCAGGAGTGTGTGCGATGACCCTTTAGCTGGTAACTAACACCCACCCCCCGCCATCCAGCCTCAGCTGGAGCACCACGTGCCCAGTCCAAAGCCCATAGGAGCGAAAGAAGGAGGAAGAAATCGCCTGCCTTCCAGAAGCACAGCACATCCTCCAGGTAGAGCAGAGAGACCCTCATGGAAGCCCATGTGGGTGGCTCAGAGTAAGATCTGGGTTCTGTTGGAGATAGAAATCTTGTCCAGGCCTGGGACCAGCCAGGCTGCTGAAGCTTCCTGGAGGAAGCCAACATGCACCATTTGTCCACATGGCCACCATCACCTGCCGGTTTCCTTAGACTCCCATGTTCACTGGCAGCATTAGGTCAGGGGCAATTTGCAGATGCCAGCCCACTGAGGGCCAGGTCTGTGCTGCTGCTGCGAAGGAAGCAGGACAAACATGACTCCTTTGGGGGATTTTTGAGGACCCAGGAGTCATGTTGTCTAAAGACTCTCCTATGATATTCTGGTGTGCACTTTTGTGCTCTGGGTGAAGAGAGCAGGCAGAGCCTCTGCTGAGCCCTCGCTGGCCCCCTGTGCTCCCAGAGCCTGGGACTCTTCTTCACCCCAAGAGCTCAGTCCCAGTGCTCTGTGCCTCCCAGGTGGCCTTGTACCCACAGATGCCCACAAAGGTGGTCATCACCTGTCTTACAACCACCATCCTCAACCACATCCTCAGCCACCCCACTTCCCTGAAGTAGGGAGCAAAGGGATGTTTTCTACTTTAATGGCCACAGTTAAATGTTTCACAGGCCAAAACTGAGGCCAGACCACTTTATAATTATTCTTCTGGCTCCTGCATAATTGATGTCCCTTATGCACTTTTCATGATCTAATTTATCTATGTCCTAAACTATTTTGTAAAACCTGAGTCCCATCTGTAATGATCTATGTCCTGTTAGAAAGTCTACAAGGGATTTGCTCCCCAAGCCCTGTCAGTGGGCATAACTCAGCTGCGCTGGGTGGAGGCAGAGGGGTGGAGGCCCAGTGGGTCTCAGCAAGTCTAGAGTGTTTCACTTAGAAAACACAATCGGTGGGGCTCAGAGTACAGGGATGTTTCCCAGAGAGGCCAGCCTCGGGATGAGAGGCAGGAGGGGAGGGAGCAAAGGACTCCCTGGGGGCAGTTACAGAGCACCTGGAATTGCGATGACAACCATAACAGTGACCACCACTCTCCTGAGACCTAGGGCCAGGTCTGTGTTAGCAGTTTCCAGGCACTATTTCGTTCATTCCTCACTCATGAGGTCGGGACTATCACCTTTCCCCCTTCACAGATAAGAAAACTGAGAAGGAAGTAATTTGCTCAAGACCTCTTAGTAAGTGAGAAAAAATGGAATTCCAATCTGAGCAGGCTGATGCACAGCTCCGCTTCATAACCTGTTTTCTTCTAAACTAGATGAATCTAATTCCAAAAACTTGCATATCCCAGGAACCAATAAACCCTTGAGTTTCAATAACCAATCAGCAAGGCTTTTAGCATAGGGTTGCCAGATTTTGTTTAAAAAGAAAAAAAAGACACCCAATTAAATTTGAATGAAAGGTGAACAATAAATAATTCTTTAGTATAATTATGTTCCAGACATGACACGCAATAGCCCATGCAATAACTGGGACATATTTGTGTGGGTGTATTATTTACTATTTGAAATTCTAATTCAACTGGGTATCTCTGTGTCACCTGGCAACATTCAGCATGTGTCCAGGCCTGTGCTGGGGGTTCTGGGACCCGGGAGACTGCCCTCAGAGAACCCAGAGTGTCTAGAGAAACAAGATGGACACCAGGACAAGCGATAAACATGGACAAGGTCACAGTCAAATCTGCCCAGTAGAGAGCTGAAGGTTGTCAGGGATCAGAGGCTTACAAGGGAACGGTTTTCTGGAGGAGCAGGGACCTATGCTGGCCCTGGAGAAGGGAGGAAGATGAGAAAAACCGGGAAGAAAGAGAAGCTGCCCTCCTAGCACACACCTACTCCCAGCACAGGAGGCCTGTGTTCCGGCTCCTGGATGCAGCCCAAACACCTCAGGCTGGGGTCCAACCCCGAGAGCTACAAGCTTCAAAGGAGAGCAAAACTCAGCCCATCCGCCATAAGACACTGCCAGGAGTGGTCCACCTGCTACTCACTTGGCTGACCCAAATCTACACAATTCCCCACACTCAGCCCCCCAGGCCTTTGCTTATTCTGTCTTCCCACCCGGAAGCCACCTGTCCTCCCCAACCCCACCTTCCTGCAAGGTCCAGCTCAGCCCTACCTTCCCTCAGAAGGCTCCACCCACACCATTCCTCAAGAGCCATCTCAGGCCTGTTGGGTTACCCTTAGAACTCTTCCTTATGCCAAACACTTATTATGTACTTAGCACCTAGAATAAAACCTAGAACATAGTTGGTGCTCAATAGATGCTTACTGAATGAATGAATGAATGAGTGAGTGATAGCGACTGTGGCTTTACTCCGCATGCTGTCTTCTATGTGTACAGCTCTCAGCAGAGGGAACACAGGGCCTGCCAGAGGAGGGGAAGTAAAAACCCTTATACACTGATGTCTTTTCCCACAGTGCCCACACCCAGCCCAGGTCCTGGAGTGAGAGCATGAAATTCCTGTCTGATGGAGAGAGGGAGTTAAGATGGAGAAGGAGAAAGAGAACCCTCCTACATTGTTGGTGGGAATGTAAATTGGTACAGCCACTATGGATAACAGTTGGAGATTCCTTAAAAAACTAAAAATAGAACTATCATGACCCAGCAATTCCACTCCCTGGCATATGCTCAGAAAAAAAAAAAAAACAGTAATTCAAAAAGACATGCACCCCAATGTTCATTGCAGCACAATTTACAGTAGCCAAGACATGGAAGCAACCTAAATGTCCACCAACAGAGCAATGGATAAAGAAGACATGGTACATATATACAATGGAATACTCCTCAACCATAAAAAGGAATAAAATTGTGCCATTTGCAGGGACGTGGATGGACCTTGAGATTGTCATAGAGTGAAGTAATTCAGAGAAAAAACAAATATTGTACATTAATGCATGTATGTGGAATCCAGAAAAACGTTATAAATGAACTTACTTGTGAAAGAGAAACAGAGACACAGATGTAGAGAACAAATGTATGGATGCCAAGGGGAATAGTCGGGGGATGGGCAGACTGAGAGAGTGAGATTGACGTATGTACACTATTGACATCAAATACACTGTTGACATATAGAATAGATATATCAATACAGAGAACCAACTGTACAGCACAGGGAGCGCTACTTAACTCCCTCTGGTGACCTAAATCGGAAGGAAACCCAAGCAAGAGAGGATATGTGTGTACTTGTGGCTGATTCACTTTGCTGTGAAGAAGAAACTAACACGACACTGTAAAGCAACTATATTCCAATTAAAAAAAACAAAGATGGAGAGGAAGGAAGCTGGCAGGGAGAACACAGGCCTGGGACCACCAGGTCCAGGCACTGGGAACCACAGGCTCTGCTCCAACTTCCGACCATGGCTTGCTCCAGGACTTGGACATGCCACAGGCCCCTCTTCACTTCGGTCTCCTTAGCTAGAAAACTGGCCACGGCGCATCGCTTGGTGCTGAGATTATGCGATCACTGTGATGGTGGTACCTTCCCACCATTCATCCACACAGTAGGCCTGGATGCTTGGGACCCGAGGCCTGGTCCTGGGCAAGCTCCTCTCCTGCTGGCAGCCTCCCCAGCCCAGACTTGCCCCAGCCCTTGACGGTGATGAAGTCCTCCTCATGCACCAGCCACGGAGCCCTGCCCCCATCTGTGCTTCTCCAAGTCCAGCCTCGCTGAGCAGAGGCCAGATGAAGATGGATATTCTCTCTCTCCCGACAAACACAGCACCTCAGTCAATCTCTCGGCGCTCGAACCACGCTCGTTGTTCTTGTGCGGAATTCCACAGATGCTTATAAACACTTCCATTACTTCTGAAGTTTTATTTATGGTGTTTGTTAAGCCTTTACTCTGAAATTTGCCATTTTAAACACTCCCTGACTGAGTAAGATTTATATGGTTTCTTCACACAGAAGCTACCTGTAATGGACAGAGCCAAAATCAATTCAGAGGGCCTCAAGAGCAGCTGACAACTCATTTTTATGGAGAGAGTGGTTTCTCAGGAATAGGAGAGAAAACACTAAGATCTCAGAAACGTCCGCTTCCCAAGAGGCTGACGACACAGAGCCTCTCTGCCTCCTGTGGAAACGAGGGTGCTTGTCTCCCCTGGGTGGAGGGGGGTCCCTCCCCCTCGGTGGGCTCAGAATGCTCAGGGGAGTGCAAGCTGCCGCTGAACCCAGTGATTCGATGGAAGCCAAGAACCAGAAGTGGCAGGAAGTCAGCCGTGACACAAGTTTGTTTCTCGTTCCAAAACACTCATCTGGAATACTGTGAAATTTCCCAGCTGTAGGATATCAGTTACCATCACGTCATTTGTTGGCATGGGGGTGATTTTATAGCTGGAATTAGGCCCTGGATTATAGTCTTGTGTTTTCAGTCCACAGGCAGCCACAATGCCTTGTGTAAAAGTCCAGTGCACTGAACGGGGAAATTGAAACTGACCTCCCAGGCTACGGGAGTTTCAGAAAAGGAGAAGTCTGTTTACCTAGGGCTGGGATCTACTGTTTCCCCCGTTTGTAGTAAAAGCTGGCAAAGCTTTTTTTTACTCCTCAGATGTTTCCCTCTATTGGTATTTCTAAACATATGTTGCATTTTCTTCACAGCCATATCCTTTTGACTTATTTTACAGTGTTCTGGGAAGGGAATGGAAGCTGAAGTGGGACCCCAGGGCTCTGCTGTCCTCCGCTCTGGGGGCGGAGTGATGCTGTCCCATCCCTCCTCCTGGTTCAGCGAAGGGTCTCCTTGCCCATGCATTTCTGTGGAGAAAGGTTTTAGTCCCCTGGTGCTCCCATCTTTCTGTTTAAGCCATGTGCCTGGACACCTGGACTGATCTTCCTGCAACAGTGAACCCCTCAGTCCACTGAAGAGTGACATGGCCTCACTGGATGCAAGAGATAGGATCAACAGTCAGAGCCTTTTAAAGCTTTTAGAGAAGAAAATGAAATTATGTCATCTTTGTACTTTTCAGTACTTGGAATGATTTTCCTTTTTCTCAACAGTAATAATAGTGTTATAAGAGCATCTTTCTATTACTTGTTTGCATCCCTCCTCCGCCCTACTGGCTTCCCTGGTAGCTCAGTGGTAAAGAACCTGCTTGCCAATGTAGGAGACATAAGAGAGACAGGTTCGATCCCTGGATCAGGAAGATCCCCTGGAGGAGGACATGGCAACCCACTCCAGTACTCTTGTCTGGAGAATCCCATGGACAGAGGAGCCTGGCGGGCTACAGTCCGTGGGGTCACAAAGAGTCGGACTGAGCGCATGTTACACTGTTACACCCACATTCTCATGTTTTCAAATGGAAAAAAAAAAGAAACTACAACACTTTCACTTTTTCTACAAGAATGCTTAAGAGATTTTAACAAAATTGAAATAAAATTCCCATCTGAAAGGAACCTCACTCTCATTTTTTCAGGCCTTGTTAAATAAATTAGGAAATATCTTCCTTTGAAGATCAATGGTATCGAGATGACTTTGAACTCTTAATATCAGGCATTAGCAAGATAATGTTAGGTTTTATTAAGAATGAAAAGAATTTACCAATTTTCTTCCAACAACTCTCTGGATTCTGCAAGAAGCTAATCACTAGATAATTGTTCAATGACTCCTCTGGTCCATTCAGAAATGTTTAGAGTGGAGGGAATAGAAGTTCCTTAAGAGACTGTTTCCAAATGACTGAGCCTTGTAGCCTGGCAAGAAGACACAGGTCTGAAAAAAGCAGAATCCCAGAGAGCCTGGGTGTACTAGTCCACCATCGTAACACACCAGACTGGGTGACTTTGCCAGAGACCTTTACTTCCCACAGCTCTGGAGGCCAGAAGTTCAAGATTAAGACTCTGGTGATTTGGTTTTTTCCTGACTTGCATGCAGATTGCATCGCCTGCTTGTGTCCTCCATGGGCCTTTCCTCAGTGTGTGTACACAGACAGCAAGAGCTCTCCAGAGCCCCTTCCAATAAGGATACTAACCCTATCAGACCAGGACCCCACCCTTATGACTCCATTTAACATTAACTACCTCCTTGGAGGCCCCATCTCCAAATACAGTTCCGTGAGTGTTAGGGTTTCAACATGTGAATTTCATGGGGACACAAACAGTTCATAACACTTTAGTTCATAACAATTTGGTTCTACACTTCTCAGGAAATCCCTTCTTCAAGGCCCATTTCCAACCCCCACTGTGTGGTCCAAACCTTCTCTGTATCCCTTGCCTCTGGTCTCTCTCTCCCCTTCCCTGGCACATTCTTCATGAGCCCCCAGATTCCACAGGCCTCTTCCTAACACACCCCTCTGAGACGTTTCTCTGCTCAAACACCTTAGTGGATTCCCTACTCTGTGCAGAATTAGGTCCATCATTCTGACAGTCAGTAAGCTCATCGTTGATTAAACATTTAGAGTCAGAAGGACCAGTGTGCAAGTTCTGGCTCTGACCTTTAGTAGCTGTATGGTCTTGAATATTTTACTTAATGCCTCTGACCCTTGGGTTCATTTTCTGTAAAATGGGAGAAGTAACAGCTACCACTTCATCAGGTTCTGATGGAGACCGAGAGAGGGATTGTGGGAAGTGCTTAACAGAACGCCTGGCACTTAAAGCTCAACAAAACATTAGCCCTGGTTGTCATTATACGCCATCAACCCCTCGGTGATCTCATCTCGTCTTGTAGCTTTAACACCATCTACAAGCCAACGGCTCCTAAATTTATATCTCCAGCGCAGTCTCTCTCCACAACTCTCCCACACACCTCCATGCAGATGTCCACAGACATCTCAAGTTTGTCATGCCTAAACCAGCTCCTGATCCAACCCCAACCTGCTCCACCCACAGCCTTCTCAAACCCAATCACTGAGACTGAAACTGTGGCTTCACCTTGGAGTCTTCCTATCTCTCACACCCACACTCAGTCTGTTAAGAAATTGTCCATGTCAAGAACAGAGCTACATGCCACCATTTCCCCGACACCATCCCAGCCCAGGTCACCATCACCTCCCACCTGGGGCTGCAGCAGCCTCCCAAATGGTCTCCCTGCCCCCAGGGAGGTTGTTACGGTCAGGTTTGCACACAACACACAGAATGACACTTTCAAAACAGCAGTCACATCACCTCTCTCCTCCACTCCAAGTCCCCCAGAGGCCCCCACATCACTGAGGCTGAAGTCCAAAGCTCTGCTCTGGCCTCAAGGCCCCCAGTGACTCTCTGATCTTCTCTCCTACCACAGTCCCCTACCCACCCTGCTGTGGCCACAGGGGCCTCATGCTGCTCCTCACACATCAGCTCTCCTGCCCCGGGCTCTGATGCCTGGAATGCTCTCCCCCAAATATCCCCCTGGCTAACTCCTCACATCCCTCTCACATTACTAAAATGTCATCTTCTCAAAGAGGCCTCCTTTGCAACCCTGGTCAAAATTACAACCTTCCCCAAACACACACACACACACACACCGCTGGTGTCCCCACTCTCTACTCATTCTTCCCCCCCCCACTTACCTCTTCCTAACACACTGTATGTAATACTTTTGTGTTTTATTTATTTGTTTACTGTCTTCCCATGCCAGAGGGAGTGCCACGTATCTCTTTTGCTCACAGTTGCACATCCACCCCCTAGCAGAGTGTTCAGCACATTGCAGTCACTCGGTAAGAAATGTCAGCTGAATGAAGCCTCAGCCAGAGAAAAGTGAAAGTCACACAGTCGTATTCAACTCTGCAGTCCCATGGACTGTAGCCTGCCCAGTTCTTCTCTCCTTGGAATTCCTTGGAGTGGGTTGCCATTTCCTTCTCCAGGGGATCTTCCTGACCCAGGGATTGAACCCAGTCTCCTGCATTGCAGGCAGATTCTTTACCAACTGAGCCACTTACTCAGCCAGTAACTCACACATTTATTCAATAAATACCCACTGAGCATCTTCAAAACCCATTAGAGCCTCAACCTTTCCAGCCACTTGAACGTTTCTCCAGTACCTCTTATTAAGTGGCTCCTGTCTATCTGTCTACACACCTATGTTTTGGACAGACTTTCCCTGAAGCCTTGCCCACCCATCTCCACATGTGGAAATCCCATGCATCTTCCAAGAGCCAGCCCATCTCTTCTGTGAAGCCCTTGCAGCCAGTGGGGGGTACCTGCCCTGAGTTTCTCGCCCTTGGGCTGTCCCACAGCTTTCCCCTGCCCATATCCCCATCCCAGGATTGTGATCTATCCCTTATTCCCTGCTAACCTCTGAGATCCTCAATGTCAGAACCACGTTTGCTCCTCTCAGTCTCGCCCGCTGTGCCAGAAAAACTGAAGCATGCACTAGCGGGCATCTGTATCAGCCCGTAAATGAAGAAGTCAAAAGTAAGCCCTAGTGTTGGAGAGTCAGCGAATTCGGCACCCCGAGACAAGAGTGACATGGAATGATGAAATTACCTTCCTCCGGCCTAGCTCCCAGCCCCATCAGCAGCCCCAGAAGGAATAAGCTGCCTCTCTTGGAGATGAGTTTCCATCACGCAGCCCAAGTGCAGGCCCCTCCCCCACCACAGCGAGGTGCAGCCCTCCCCCCACCCCGGCCCCACCAAGACTGCCCCTCCATTCCCTCGGAGGGAAACCCCCAACAGGACTCTGTGCACTTCAGAAAACAAAAACGATACATTCGGTACACACGTGGGGGTCTTCATGGCACCACACACTAGTTCAGCTGGATTTTATCCTTATTAAGTTGCTTGATTCCTTGTTCCAAAGAAGGATAGGGCATCCTCATGTATATGATCAAAAACACCCTCCAGTCCTGCCCTGAGACCTCATTCTGTGGGAAACCAGCTGACGCATTACCCGTACATGCCAGAGCTCAAGTGTCCCCCAGGGTGGCTTGCTCATCCATACACATTCACTTAAGAATGAAAAGAAAAGCAACACCCGTGTTTCCAACACTTTGGCTGGCTGTTGTCCCACTCTTAGCAGGGGACTAATGGCACCAAGATGGGGAGAGAAGGAGAGACCTCTGCTTTAACCCCATTTCTGCTCCTTTTGCTCATCTTCCTGGAGGGGAACACAGTGGAAGTCACGGAAAGTCGAAGGAGGAGGATTACGTTAAATCAGACCTCCCTCGCCAAGTCAACACTGATCCCATGGCTCAAAGCAGCAATCCAAGTTTTATTTGCTCATAAACATTAATGGGACTGAACCTCAGAGAAAGGAACAGGGAAAGTCAAATGCTAGAGAGCAAGGGGTCCCGTAAAACACAGGCGTGGAGCAGGGTGGGAAAGGTCAGGGGGAGGGGGAAGGGGGCTCCAAATTCTCCCTCCACACAGGGACTGTCTTTGCCAGCTTGTGGGGTGGATCTCTTCTAATTTCCTGAAATTCTACAAACGCTTTTCTCAAGGTAGCAGAAAAACACTTAAAATAAGAGAGATGGCTTTAATGGCCCAAGCTTTGCCAAACAGCAGAGTGACAGAGAACCTGCCAGCAGGCTCTTCTCCCAGACCGACCTGAGACCCGGGGAGGGACCCCATGTCACAGCAGGGCCAGGACACCCTAATAGAGAACTGAGAGACCTCAATCTCAGCCCTGCCTTCTTAGTAACAATCCAAGTGATTTTAGGAAAATTCATATGAATTTCTTGGCCTCTGCTTTGTCATGTCTAACGCAGGGCACATCTCTTCTGCCAACAGAAGGGATCTGGGACCGTGTGATTAATGAGAGTGTCTGTGATTAATGAGCATGTATTATGAGCCAGGCCAGGGCTAAGTGCTTTGTACGCCCTAACTTATTCAATTCTTTCAACAATCCTATGAGATAGGTACCATGATCTCATCTTACAGGCTGAGAACCTGAGACTCAGACAGCCTAGGCCCTGATCCGAGGTCTCACAGCTAGAAGGTAGCAGAGCTGGGGACAAAACCCAAATCCATATTAAGTGCTTTTAAAGACATAAGCTATCAGACCTGATTCCATGCAGAGCCGGGCCCAGGCCTGGCACACAGTAGATGCTTACGCAAAGCCTGTTCAATTGAATTGAAGTCCACTTCCTTGGACTTCCATGCCAGAGCAGCAGCCTTTCAGAGGCTCCTTCCCCTGTCCAGGCTAGAAGCAGTCCTGGGTGTTTTTCTCTTCTACAGGGTAAAGAACCCCGGGAGGGAAGAAATTATTTCTGATCAGGTGATGCAGTGGTAAAGAACCCACCTGCCAACGCAGGAGACATAAGAGACACAGGTTCGATCCCTCGGTTAGAAAGATCCCCTGGAGAAGGAAATGGCAGCCCACTCCAGTATTCTTGCCTAGAGAATCCCATGGAGAGAGGAGCCTGGCAGGCTACAGTCCATGCGGTCATAAAGAGTCAGACATGACTGAAGTGACTTGGCAGAGCACAACACATAGCCTGTAACCAGGTTTTAACTGAGAGGAGGGAAAAGAGCATATTCTTTATCCTAACTTCTTCTCTCATTTGAATATTGGATTTCCACATTGTTGGGTTTGTAGAAGCCTAGTTCCCCAGAGGAATTCCCCGAGAAGCCATCTGCTCGTGTGCTTCTGAGACACCTTGGCAGAGGGAAATGCAGGATGCTAATCAATCATCCGAGGGGGCCACTCACTCTGTCCCTGGGAGATGGTTAAGCATGTGGCCTTGAGCAGGAGGGCTATGTCATCAAAGGTACACAGATTCAGGCCCTGCACATGCTCTGGCCACTCCAGGGTCAATTCTGACAGGAGTCAGGTCAGGTCTGTCCAAGCCAGAGGCCAGGGCAGTGGAGAGCCAGAACTGAAGGCCAGGTAAGGCCTTGGAGAGGCTGACACTGTGTATCATTTCTGTGTATCAGAAATGCCAGGGGGCTGTGGCCATGTCTGAGCTCAGAGCAGACCCCAATGCAGACACAGACAGGGATGCAGACATAACCCTGCGAGGATGCCAAACAGGAGTCAAGTCATGGAGCTATCTTAGAGGGCATCTCAGAAGTGTGGCTGGCCAATGCTACCCTGACTCTTAGCTGCAGTTGCCCCAACTCCAGCACTGGGGGCAGGAAAGGTGTGCTGCTGAGCCCCAGCAGACCACAGTCCATGGGGGGCCCTTGAAATGCAATCTTCCCTTCTGGGACAACAACTGGGTCTAATGTGTCTCACTAGGAATCAAGGCAACATTGGGAACAAACATATGAATAGACAATCAAGCTTGCAAGTAGAATCTTATCACCTAAGCAGTGACAAGCCCCAGGGCATCTGGTCTACCACGAAGTTTTATCAGTGGAGAAAGCCAAGATGTGAGAGGGACAAGTACTTGTCCAGGGACAGACTACAAACCCCACAGTCCAGGACTCTGACCCCACATTCTCTAGAACCAGCTCCAGGTTAGCAGGGCCCACCTTGAGCAGACTCCAGGGATGAGGTGGGAGAAGGTGGCCACCCTGAGCCATTCCTGACACCTATCAAGGGAGCCTCAACCTCTGGAGTGTTCCTGCTTTCTCTCTGTGTCCCTCTGCTCCTCTCTCCAAGCTCGGGGGGCTTCTTTCACATGCTCAGAATGCCCCTGGACCTTGACAAAAGGGTTTTCAAATACAGAAGAATGTCCTTTAACATATATGCAAAACCAGACAGTCAGCATAGCCTGTGTCCTGAGCTGCTGCAGAGGAGAGGGGTGCAGCAGATGGAGTGTTTCTGCTCACATCCCATTCTCCATGGACTGGCCTGGGCCCAGGTGAGCTGCATTTGGCCGTGAAGTTAAGCACATAGGCAACGTTTGGGCCAAATGCTCCAGCTGAACCAGAAAGTGTGAACCAAGAAGCAACTGGTTTGCAAACTCAGGCTGCCAGAGTGGTTGGAGTGAACAGATGTGCTGTGTTCTGGCTCTAGTGGGCCTGCCCCTAAATCAGATGATAAACGCCCTGCCTAATCTTCACCATGGGAGGAAATTTGAGAGTGTGTGAGTCCATGAGGTAGTTAGCATGAGAATATAGAGTAGTCAGAGGGCCCCAAGGTGTGGCGAGGGAACAGGAGACTTGCACAGGACTTTAATAGCCTTCCTGTAGCAAAAGGGATCTGTAGTCAAATGAGTTTAGAAAACACAGGATTAAGGAACATTGAACAGATACGTTTTGAAGGACTTATCAGAGCCTTTGGAATGCTACTGTTAACTGGGAATCTCCAAGAAGGAAGCATAGGATGGGGCATCCCCAAAGAATATTCAGCAGGCCATAGGCAGATTTCACAGGGCGTCTTTCAGGACTGGTACCCACTTGGATCTTCTGAAATGGAGTAAAGTGATGTCTAGAGGAAGTTTCAGAAAGAGACACAAAAGTTCACAGGAGTTAAATCTCTGTGAGGTCTTTTCTATGAGGCCTAAATCTCCACCTGGGAACCAACAGTGAGCAAGGGAAGGGCACTGCCAAGCCTGGCACCCACATGGACACATGGTGTGTGAAGGTAGGTACACAGAGGAGGGGTCCCTGGGTCCTCTCAGGGAGTCATAAGGCTCCCAAGCACTGAAGACCCTGACATACCCCTGAGTCCCTGAGGACCCTGCCCTGTGCACCCGTCTCTCCATCCCTAGTCCCCATCCTTCTCTTCTGCCACCAACTCCT
This sequence comes from Okapia johnstoni, assembly GCA_024291935.2. Classification (NCBI taxonomy): domain Eukaryota; kingdom Metazoa; phylum Chordata; class Mammalia; order Artiodactyla; family Giraffidae; genus Okapia; species Okapia johnstoni. The sequence goes on from CM044316.1 coordinate 38,148,043, forward strand.
TCCTGCCCCCAACCACTTTCCAATGTCTCTTATCTGCCTCTCAGATGAGCACATAAGCCTCTTTTACAACCACAGGGAAACAAATCCTTGCCACCAGATTACCATGCGAAGCCAAAACTTTGAGGAATCTTAGGAGTTAACAGCACCCGTCTCCAGATCCATTAAAGACCAGACTGCGCTGAGCCCAGGACTCCTTTGTTTCCTTCATGACCCTTCCTCCTCTCACCCTTCCTAGGAGTCAGTCTCAACCCTGTCCTCCCCGGGGCCAGGCACCTTGTTTCCAATTTCCGTCACCGAGTCCCACATCTCGGCCTTCAGTCCTCTCTGACCCCAAAGCCCATCTCATCCCTTGGGTAGTGCTGCGCTTCCCAAAGTGGTCTCCCCACAGACTCTCAGAAAACCTGTGGAAACTCATCCTCCAGGACCCAGGGCACCCACAGAGGCCCAGAGGCACCAAAATTCTTCCCCAGTACGTGCTTGTCATCCAAGGACGGTGCTGGCCCCAAAGCCCTTCCTTCACACGGAGACCCAGCACCGCCCGAGCTGAACCAAAGCCAGCGGCAGCCCAGCGGCCTCGGGCCCACGACTCACCTTGTCGAGCTCTCCTCTCACCCGCAGGCCCACTCCCCACACCACTGCTTGCCGGATTTCCTCCGTCTGGGAGACAGGGTCCTTCATAGGTTTCTCCTCACCAGGCTGAAAAGAAGTAAAGCCTATTTTAATTCAGGTACTTTGGGATTCTAAAAATGGGGTTCATAATGTTATGATCTTTAAAATTCAGCTAATCCAGCCACCCCATTTTCCCATAACAGCGAACTCGAGCCGAGGTGATGGAGGAGGACCACGGCTGCGGGAGGGGGAGGGGACTGTGTGGAGGGAAGTTTTTAAAACACTAGACTTTGTTACTGTGAACACATGAACCCTTCTCGTGAGTTTGGTTCCTGGGCATGGCTTTATGTCAACTCAGCAATGAGACTAGGTTTAGAGAGGAAACTTCCAAAATGATCACACAAACCAGCATTTACATGGGGAAAGCAGGAGAGAAACGACGCAAACCAGGTGTACGAGTGGGGCTCAGGGAGCTGCCAGGGCTGGAGACTGGCACCCACAGGCAAGGCCTCCACATAACCTCTCTGAGCTCATGTCAGGTGAGCAGATCTGTCTTCCCAGAAGTGCTACCCCTTCTCCCCAGGCACAGGGCTCTGACACAGGTCTTGGGCTCCCACAGGGACCCAGAGACTCTTGGTGCCACGGCCAGGGAGGCACCAGCTCTCCCCTCCCACCCTGGTTATGTACTGTATACACACTCTTAATCATCTCACCTCATCCCAAAAGCCATGACAAACCTTGACAGAATATTATAAAGCAGAGATATCACTTTGCTGACAAAGGTCTGTATAGTAAAAGCTATGGTTTTTCTGGTAGTCAAGTATGGATGTGAGAGTTGGACTATAAAGAAGGCCGAGAGCCAAAGGATTGATGCTTTTGAACTGTGGAGAAGACTGGAGAGGCTGGAGAAGACTTGAGAGTCCCTTGGACTGCAAGGAGATCAAACCAGTCAATCCTAAAAAAAGCAACCCTGAATATTCATTGGAAGGACTGATACTGAAGCTGAAGCTCCAATACTTTGGCCACCTGATGCCAAGAGCTGATTCACTGGAGAAGATCCTGATGTTAGGAAAGATTGAGGACAGGAGGAGAAAGGGGTGACAGAGGATGAGATGGCTGGATGGCATCATCAACTCAGTGGACAAGAGTTTGAGCAAACTCTGGGAGATGGTAAAGGACAGGGAAGCCTGGCATGCAGCAGTCCATGGGGTCACAAAGAGTTGGACACAACTGAGCAACTGAACAACAAAAACATCCCAGGTGATGCTTCTGGGCAGTTCTCCCCTAGCCAGCCTGTCTAGCTGCCCTGACCTTGACAACCACAGTAAAGTTGAGAGGACACACACACGCACACAATTCATTTACACTGCCTGCATTTTCTTGGGTAGCCCCACATGGGACATTGTAACAAGGTGCAGGACAGAGGCATGACAGGTGCTAAGAACCAGCTCCCCAACAGCACCTGGGCCACTTAGCAAGGAGGAAAGGAGCCGCTGAGGTTTTGCAGAGTTTATCCCAGGCCCAGCCCCCTGAATGCCCCCTCAGTGTATACACCGCCTGCCAGGGGAAACTGGTGACATGTGTAAAACAGCAAGTAGGATGAGGGTCCCTATCCACAAGCATGCACAGGTCATGCAGAGGTCATGGGCCACTGGAGGTCAGTGAGGACTATTAGGGAAAAGAGAATTAGGGACAGGAGTCCACAAAGTGGGTTATCTTTGGAAAGGATGGTGTTGAGAATGGGTCGTCCCAAATGGGAGAGCAGTGAAAGCCAGGGTGCGGAGGTGGAGGTGCCGACAGGGGGCAGGAGCCCGAGAATGCATTGCAAGAAACTGAGACCTCAGCCCTTCCCCAAGCCCAAGGTGAACAAGGGGCCTCCGCCTCCTCCTCCCACTGCAAGCCCCTCAGCTGGTATTTTTCTCCTTCTCCTCCCCAAGAAAGTATTTCCCTTTTTCAAAATGACTACCTAGCAGCACTTTCTTGAGGGGCTCTTAATGGCTTTTGAAATATAAGCCTGGGGCTGCAAACGCTGCCTGGCCAATTTGCAGGAACACTTCATCTCCCCAGAAATTTCTTCTAAAATGACTTTCCTTCTTCCACCACAAACAGACCCTTTGGAGCAACGGGTCTTTTAAACAACAATTATCAGAAGTTTCAAAAGTCACTTTTAAAAGGCTGTCACGGTGAGCCCGCTCAGCTATTTTCTCTGTTCCCGAGGGACTGCCTGGTGGTGGTGGGAAGCATTTGCCAGTGCGTGGCGGGTGGGTGGGAGCGGCCTTCATCCATCACCCAGCGACAGGCCGCTGGTGCCTGGGGGGCTCCTCCCAGCCCACATCTGCAGCCTGGGCAGCACAGGCATGATTTATCACAGGTGAGTTGTCGCCTGCACCCCGTCGGGTTTATCTGTTTACTGGCTGCTTCTCCTCTTACTGACCTCCAAATGCTCTGTTTCCTGGCTTACTCCAGCCTGGTCTCCCTCAACCCCACACAAAGGCGCCCATGGCCAGGACTTCACTCATCATCTCTGGGCTTGTGTCTCCAGCCCAGATGCAAATATCCAACTGTCTCTCCAATACCTCCTCCAACTCAAAATGTCCAAGACACAATGCATGTGCTTGCATTTATTTCCTCCAAATCAGCTTCCTCTGAGCCTCCTGCACCTCTGCCAATGGCACCGCCATCCATCCAGGCTGCAGCTTTGCAACCAGCCTTATTCTTCTCTTTCTCCTCATTGCCACATTCTATCCAACTCCACCCATGGGTTTGTATGACTTTTCCTCCAAATTACATCCTGAATCCAGTACTTGGTGCCACCTGCACTGCTAACAGCCTCTTCCAAGCATCCGCATCTCTCCCTACCCAACAGCCCAAACTCCTGCTCTGCTTCAACTGCAGCCAGGGAGGCCATCCTGCAGTGAGTGTAATTAAAGCAGTGTGCCCACCCCTACTGCCAGCCCAGCCTTGACTTGAAAGATTCAAGTGCAGTTAGGGGAATGCCCTCCTCCCTACCAGTAGATTTTGGGGTGTTGCTCAGTTGCTAAGTTATGTCCAACTCTTTATGACCCCATGGACTGCAGCATACCAGGCTTCCCTGTCCTTCACCATCTCCCAGAGTTTGTTCAAATTCATGTCCATGGAGTTGATGATTCCATCCAACCATCTCATCCTCTGTTGTCCCCTTTTTCTCCTGCCCCCAATCTTTCCCAGCATCAGGGTCTTTTCCAATGACTCAGCTCTTCTCATCAGGTGGCCAAAGTATTGGAGCTTCAGCTTTAGCATCAGTCCTCCCAATGCATATTCAGGGTTGATTTCCTTTAGGATTGACTGGTTTGATCTCCATGCTGTCCAAGGGACTCTCAAGAGTCTTCTCCAGCACCACAATTCTAAAGCATCAATTCTTCAGTGCTCAGCCTTCTTTCCAGAATCCAGCCATCCTTCAGCTCTCACCTTAACATCCCCTTCTCACAGAACCTCCCTGCCCCAGAGCCAGGTTGGTCTCATGACCCCATGCTTCCCTCTTGGAACATGTATCCCATCACCCCTGAGTAATGTAGTCACCAACTGGATAATGTTTATGTTTTCTTGTTTGTTTCACTTTGCTGACTTCTCTGCTGGTCTTTAAGTTTGGTGAGGGCCAGGACTGGGCTTGTTTTATGGATCCCTGGACCTTTTACCCAGTAGGTTATCAGTAAATACTGACTGAATAAATGCATAATCCTGCAATTTCTAAGTAGGAGGTTTCCAGAGCCAAGGGATCAAAATGGATGGAAAGATGAGAAAGGGAGAGCATTCAGATCCTTCCTGAGTGGGTATATTTCACTGTAAAACCCATGTAGCTGAAAAGCCTTGTTCTTCTCAAACAAGGTGTTCAGAGAAAATATGGCATTTAAAAATAAGTCCATGGCACAGGTAGGAGGTGGGAGAGAGAGGCTCGAGAGAGAGGGGACATACGTACACTTATGGCTGATCCATGTTGATATATGGCAGAAAGCAACACAATATTGTAATTATCCTTCAATTAAAAATAAATAAATTAAGAAAAAAATCCATGGCAAATGCAATGTAATTGAGGGGAGCGAGGAGCTTTGCAACACCCCAGGGAGAAGTTCAGCTGCTGGACAGTCACACCTACTGGACACTTGCCAACTCTCCCAGAGCTGGGGAAGGGTCTGGCTGGATACTCAGGTATGAGTATGATGTTGACCAAGCTGAGGGCTCTCAAAGGGCATTTCTTCTCTGCCCAGAGTCACCATCATCCCAGGCTAGGCTTCTTCCTGTTCTCTTTAGATCTAGAATCATGTTGCATTCACTGCAACTTTTATTCCCTGGGGAACCATCCCTCCTGCTTTCCATGAGTTTCCTGTGAAGCTATCCATCACAGTTCCCCTCCCCCAGCCCCAGCCTCCAGCCACAGATGTGGGCAGGTGTGCCAAACCAAAACAGTTACAGTACCACATATCTCTAAACATAGTAATTGGTCCAGGTGGACACTTGACCTGTCGAGCTAAATTATTTTCAGGTTTATATACCCATACATGGAGAGGAAACTTACCTTCCACTGACTCGCCAAGCTAGGATCATGGCGGCCTGAAGATGCTAGTAGATCTTTTCCCTGACTATATGAAGGAGGCCCACTGCAGCAGGAGAGAACAAGACCCACATTTGAATGAACATCAAAGAGAGTAGAGCCAAGAGAGGGAGAAGGTAGGGGAGAGAGAATCATTTCTGCTGCTGAATCTAGCCTTGCCTAAAGGCAGATACCCCTGAACTACTCAGTGACATGAGTCAATAAACATCCTTTTTGGCTCACATAAGTTTGCCCATTATTTACAATCAAGAATTTAGATGAATATAGTTCTGATCACTGGGAGCTCCCAAGATTGATGCCAGCATGCATCAACAAACTTGCCTCTTCCAACTCCAAGCCAAGCATCTAAGATTATAGTCTGAGAGGAAGACCTGGCCATGCCTGGCCAGTAGGCAGGAGAAGAGAAACCCTGGTTGAGTTCAGGCTCCATGCCTCAACCCTCTTGTTTCTCCACCTTGGATTTCAGAAACTCAATGCGAGTGCCATGGTTTCCACTTCCCAGACCCAGGAGCACTTTCTGGAGTTCCAGTCCCTCTCTCCTTCTCAATTGGAAGTAAATCTTCTGGAAGCCCACCCCTCACCTTACGCATAAATGTGGTCTTTCTAGGCAGAATAGAAATGCCCCTCTGAATGGTGCTCCCACCCACACTTCATTCTTTCAGTAAATGTGTGTTTAGCTCCTACTCTGTGAGAGGTACTGTGCTAGGCTTTGGGGCGAAAAAGACTCTTGTACCAAATTGTCTATTGCCTACACAGTATCACTGTGACTCCCATACTCTCTCCTGAGTCACATGAAAATCCCAGAGTCCCTTGTCCAAAGGGCTGCAGTTAGATTCTGCCAGTGAGAGCCACTCATGTGAAGCCTGGAAAGCTAAGGGGAGGTAGAAGCCATGCTTTTCTGGTAGAAGCTGGGAGAAGCTTCTGGTGATCTGAGGTTTTGTCGCTAGCTTCCAGGTCTCCTTTGAGAATCCCCTACTTCCATGGTATAGACAATTGATAGCATTATCTACAGCTTTCTGTGAGATTCTTATACTTTCAGATTTTCTGAATGAAACCTTTCTGACCTTTGTTTCCCCCACTCCAAGATCCCCTGGAGAAGGGAAAGGCTACCCACTCCAGTAATTCCATAGACTGTATAGTCCATGGGGTTTCAAAGAGTCAGACACAACTGTGCAACTTTTACTTTCACTCCACCTCCAACTATTGTGTGAGTCCCTAAATCCCTATAGTCAACCACTTTTTGCTCAACATGCCTAAATGCGGTTCCTGCTTCCCTTTCCCCTAAAAGATCTTGCCTTCATCCTAGGGGAGAGCAGAAAGACCAGAAGGCTGCTCCACCGCCACCCAGATGAAGCTGGATGAAGAGCTTGGCTATCCTGTCTCTGTTGAGAAAGGCCCTTGTCTCTCAAGCCTTGCCTGGCCACACTGTCCTCAGGGCCTGCCAGACACTAGACCATGGATCTTGTGTAGTACCTACTACATCATAGTCATCAGTTCAGCCAAGGGTTATATGGCCATAAAAAACATGGATCACACCAGACGAATATAAGTGACCTTAAACTGGTGGGTATACTGTGGTTGAAACACACACACACACACACACACACACACACACACACACACACACACACACACATAAACACATCTCCTTCCCCTAGACACTAAAAGGGGACGAATATAAGTGACCTTAAACTGGTGGGTATACTGTGGTTGAAACACACACACACACACACACACACACACACACACACACACACACACACACACACACACACAAACACATCTCCTTCCCCTAGACACTAAAAGGGGACGATACAACAATCCTTAACAGGAATAAAACAGTCTGACCCCTGATCAACTGCTCATCCATGTGATATCTAGAAAGGGGCCCAGGGGAATCACTGGGGCCACCCCAGTCCCCCACTGTTATCTGTGAGCAGCCCTCTTGGACAGGGGCTTCCCAACTCTTTCCTGACTCTCAGGACTGCTCCTGTTGGGACCCACTTCATGATGCTCAGAGAGCCCATCTCTTAATCCCACCTCTCTCTGAGCCCCAACACACTGCCTCCTTGGCTTCTTAGTTCCTTCTGTTCACCCCTCCTAGAACCCCACTTTTGGTCTTCAGACTTCGTACTCCATCATCCTGCACCCAAATCTCCCCCCATGTGCCAGTCCCTTGCCCATCCAACAGTGAGAACCAGGCCCCCAGGGAGAGAATGAGGAAGACCTTGGTCTTCCCATCAAATGTCCAGCAGACACCCAGGCCTCTACTCTGCCGAGGAGTCCACCCTGGGCCTAACTCTGCATGCTATTTGCAGAAAGAGCCTTTGCCTCCATTCTCCCCTGGAGGTCTCCCAACTCGGTGTATACCCCAGAAACGAGGTGTGTGCTATGCTCCTGCCAGAGGGAATAGGAAGAGCAAACAGAAAAACCAAACTTCCACACATGGATATGGGAAAACACAGGCAAAATGTTCTCTGTTGTATCAAGGTAGTAAGGTGGAAGAATTATTTTTTAGGATTCCCTATTATTATAAGACTTTCTTCAATGAAAAGAAAATAAAGTGTAAAGAGTTCATTAGATTTCTCAGGTCTTCCTGAAGTGTGTGCTGAAATTAGCCCACCCAGTACTGTGGGTGCAGTGCTTTCCTGACCTCTCTTTGTAGGAATAGCTGTCCCATTTCCAGGATGCCCTGTGTCCTACACTCCGCTCAGTTCTCCCAGCAGACCAGAGACTTCCTAGGCACTGTGATCTGAGTACTGTTTTGAGTTCTATAAGAAACATTCCGAGACTTCCCTGGTGGACCAGGGGTTAAGACTCCATACTTCCACTGCAGGAGGCACGGATTTGATCCCTGGAAGAACTAAGATTCCCTGTGCAGCACAGTTGCAAAAAGAAAAAAAAAAAAACATTCACTCACGTGGAGGCTGTGGGTACGGCCCCTCTTCTACCCTCAGTTCCCCACCAGATTTCTTAGCTCAAGGTCTCTACTCTGAATCTCAACATTGTCATCTCCATGAGGCAGAATGTGCAAAGCAAGTTAACATCCCCATGGGGACAGGAGCCAGGGCCCCCCACATCCATCCCCCAGTAGGAAAGTCCCTTCCAGGTCACCAAGTTGCCTACATCCCTGTGTATGTTGTATAGCCTAATGAAACTTGCTGAAATCCCCCCAGCCAATATTGCTAACTTTTCTTTTATCTTCTATTCTAAAAACCTGTCAAACTCATCATCTCTGCCCCACAAAACAAATTTATTTTTTGAGTCATGCAGGAAAAAATTGATGTTGAAATGTTGCAAGGGTAGAGGCTTTTGTATTGGTGTCAGGTGTCTATGAAATCTAATGGAGCCATTCTCTGACAACATTATCTGTGTTTGGCTAATTTGGTGGAGCAGACAACGTCCTCTATTGAGCAGGAAGAATAGCATGCACAGTCCTAGAAAAGCAGAGAGTTGGCCCATCGTGGATAATTTGCTTCCACTATTCATCCTGAAGATAGGCACTCAATTACAGAGACGTTCATAGGTAAATTTCCATTCATCCTTTTATCACCTCCACACATTCATTTCATCATATTCATTTTATCAATAAAATAGTCATTTACAAAATAGCCTGAAGCAGAGATGTATGTCAGTAAACAAAAGGGCAGGTTTCCCTGTCACAGGATATTTTGTCCTTATTCTTTTTCTTCTACCCTTCAGAAAGCTCTGTGGCTAATTCACTCTTTTGGTCCTCTCTTGGCAACTTTTTGTCCTATTAATACAACCCAGACTGATTCTCAAATGATCCATAGCAATAGTAAACCTTTCCTAAGTTCCATGTTCCAAGGCCTCGTCCCAGGACTGAGGCTAGCTGGAGGGAATAAGAAGCACCCCTGTCCCTAAGGAACCCAATTAAATCAAGGCAGAGCCCAAGAAATGGGTCCCAGAACTGACAGGTGGTCTGCCAAGGGTAGCAATGCAAGACAGGGACAGTGGCCCTTGGTAGCAGCAGGCTTGGTTCACTGCTCAGAGGTTTGGGCACCTGAATGCCCCAGGACCACTGAGAGAACTGCCCAGGAGTTAGCTCAGCGTATTTACCGAGCTCCAACTATATACAAGGTCTGATACTAAGTACCGTAGGGGCAAGGATGAGTCAGCCAGGATCCCAGCTTCCAAGAAGCTGTCATATAGGAAGATGCCAAGACAAGGAACTGTCACCTCTGCCACAAACTCAGGTTAAAAGCAGAGACATCAATCTGCCAATAAAGGTCTGTATAGTAAAAGCTATTGTTTTTCCAGTAGTCATGTATGGATGTGAGGGTTGGACCATAAAGAAGGCTAAGTGCCAAAGAACTGATGTTTTTGAACTGTGGTGCTAGAGAAGACTCTCGAGAGTCCCCTGGACAATAAGATCAAACCAGTCAAGCCTAAAAGAAATCAACCCTGAATATTCATTGAAAGGACTGACGCTGAAGCTGAAGCTCCAATACTTTGCCACCTGATGCCAAGAGCTGACTCATTGGAAAAGACGCTGATGCTAGGAAAGATTAAAGGCAGGAGGAGAAGGGGACGACAGAGGATGAAATGGTTGGATGGCATCATCGACTCTATGTATGTGAGTCTGAGCAAACTCCAGGAGATAGTGAAAGACAGGGAATCCTGACGTGCTGCAGTTCATGGGGCTCATAAAGAGTTGGACACAACTTAGCAACTGAACAACAACAGGCTAAAACTGGGACTTGGACCCTGGAAGGTTTTTCTTCCAAGATGAAGCACTACTTGTAGGATCCATGCCAAGGGACTGGTTTGAGAAAATCCTGGCCAGCTCTGGGGTGAGCAACACACAGCCACACAGCAGAGTCACAGAAAGCCTCCAACATTCAGTGTTAGGGAAGTCAAGTGTGATGGTTAATCTTGTGTGTCAACTTGACCAGACCACGTAACCCAGATATTTGGTCAAACACTATTCTAGATGTTTTATGAAAGTATTTTCTAGATGAGATTAACATTTAAATCACTGGACTCTGAGTAAAGCAGATTACCCTTCATGACATATGTGGGCTTCATTATATCAAATGAAGACCTGAAAACAAACAGACTTGTTCAGTCACTGAATCATATCTGATTCTCTGTGACACCATGGACTGCAGCACGTCAAGCTTCCCTGTCTTTCATTATCCTCAGAGTTTGCTCAAACTCATGTCCATTGAGTCAGTGATGTCATCCAACCATCTCATCCTCTCTCACTCCCTTCTCCTCCTGCCCTCAATCTTTCCCAGCATCAGGGTCTTTTCCAATGAGTCGGTTCTTGGCATCAGGTGGCCGAAGTATTGTAGCTTCAGCATCAGTCCTTCCAATGAATATTCAAGGTTGATTTCCTTTAGGATTGACTGGTTTGATCTACTTGCTGTCCAAGGGACTCTCAAGAGTCTTTTCTAGCACCACAATTCGAAACCATCAATTCTTTGGCGCTCAGCCTTCTTTATGGTCCAACTCTCACGTCTGTATATGACTACTGGAAAATCCATAACTTTGACTATAGGGACCTTTGTCAGCAAAGTGATGTCTCTGCTTTTTAATACACTGTCTAAGTTTGTTTGAGACTTGAGTCCCCCTGAAAAGAGGCAGTTCTGCCAGCCGACAGCCTCTGGACTTGACCTACACTACTGACACTTCCCAGGTCTCCAGTCTGCCAGCCTCTCCTGCATATGTGGACTTGCCAGCCTCCACAGTCACAGAAGCCAGCCAGCTCCTTAAAATAAATATCTAGGAACTGAGCTGATCTCCCTCACCTAATACAAATTCCACTGTAATAGCCTCCTTGAATGGAATCAGCTTTCCCTCTTTAAAAATACATAATAAATAAACAATTCGATGGATGGATACATACATCCTGTTGATTCTGTTTCTCTGGAGAACTCTGACCAGTAACACCAAGTAGCAGAAATCTACACATTCTGTGGCATGTGTGGATACCACCTACCCACCCTGCTTCTGGACAAGGAGGAGACTCACATTCCGCTCAGAAAGTGCCAAGGTTTCCAACATGGGTGAGGAGGGGAGGAAGAGCTGCAGATGAAACCGAGACTTGGGAGGAGAACAGTTGTTTCCCCATTTGCAGAGGCTTCAGCAACATCCACACCCACCTGTCTCCTCCAACCAGGGGGCAGGGGTGGGGCCCCTGGCCGCTGAGGCACTCCCCAGCTCTGCTGTCATTCTCAGGCCTCAGAGCTGCTCCCAGAGAAAGCAGACAGCACTATCTTGAGACCATAGCATGGGTCCCAGGAAGGCATGTGCCTCTCCTTGGCTCCCAGCATGGATGAAGTACCTGGTGAGGAAATCGCAGGCACCCACCTGGAGAGCACCAGCCTTCTCACTTCCTCCCCTCTTCTGACCCAGAGAGAAACTGGCTCCTGGGTGCTGCTAGGTGGGCCGAAGCAAGAGGATTAACTTATGTTACAATTATGCTTCCCCATCGCTGGGGAGGCATGAAGGAAATATTTCTTTTCCCAAAGCAGGACTTGGAACAACCTGGGTGAGGACACTCACTGTGTGTGAATGGGAAGACAAGTACCCAAGTGACCCTCCAGGCAGATGTTACCTGAAGGAGCCCCATCCCTGCAGCGCCCTTCCAGAGGTGGGCAGACACCCAGGCTCACAGCTGAGAAGCCTTTTGAGGGCACTTTGAGCCACAGTAAAGAATCTGCCTACAATGCGGGAGACCTGGATTCAATTCCTGGGTCAGAAAGATCTTCTGCAGAAGGGAATGGCTACCCACTCTAGTATTCTTGCCTGGAGAATCCCATGGACAGAGGAGCCTGGCGGGCTACAGTTCATGCGGTCACAAAGAGTTGGCACAACTGAGCTACTAACACTTTCACTTTGGGAACATTTCAGGTGTGGCCTGTTAATCACACTCTTGCTTTGTGAATATGCATAAGCATCATGAATATTCATGAGCATCCCATCAGCCTTGCAACAATAACACCATTCCCTTTTGTTGTTAAACAGCCTCTTTACATCCAGTGGTCTGCTGGGTCAGCGAAGATGCTGGGAAGGAAACATACATCTCCCCTCTCTGTTCCTCAGTCTCCCAACAGCAGGACAGGGCTAATGTTTACTTATTTACTTTATTGTAGATAAAATTTGAGATGCTCAGCACCTTTTGGGGGAAAGCTGCTGCACTCCAAATGCAAGTATAACCTCATGAGCACCGTTCACCTTCCCCCACTATATAGATGGAGACTGTGTTCAAATCTCATTTCTGTAAATAGAAATCTACTTCAGAAAGTTTTTCTTAAAGCATTCATTTTTGACTGGCTTGCATAGGGTCAAGAGGGCTCTTCACACTTTAAATGGAGGACAAATGCAATAATCAAAGAGGATGTTCTGCAAACAGACACTTGAACGAACAGAGGGATGCTCAAAATTTACAGATGCAGGTCACCTTGCTCCTCTCTTATAACTCTGTTCCTTCGCTTTCCACCAGCAGACTGTTGCCTCTGCAAGTCATGAGGACACTCTGTAACCAGAAAGGAGCCACAGACTGATGAATGGGCAGTTTAAGCAACCCAGTGGAAAGCAGAGGACTTCAGTAAACAGGTACAGGAACCCTCTTACACTGTTGGTGGGAATGCAAACTAGTACAGCCACTATGGAGAACAGTGTGGAGATTCCTTAAAAAACTGGGAATAGAACTGCCACATGACCCAGCAATCCCACTGCTGGGCATACACACCGAGGAAACCAGAATTGAAAGAGACATGTGTACCCCAATGTTCATCACAGCACTGTTTATAATAGCCAGGACATGGAAGCAACCTAGATGTCCATCATCAGACAAATGGATAAGGAAGCTGTGGTACATATACACAATGGAATATTACTCAGCTATTAAAAAGAATACATTTGAATCAGTTCTATTGAGAGGGATGAAACTGGAGCCCACTATACATAGTGAAGTAAGCCAGAAAGAAAAACACTAATACAGTATACTAATGCATATATATGGAATTTGAAAGATGGTAACGATAACCCTATATGTGAGACAGAAAAAGAGACACAGATGCATAGAACAGTCTTATGGACTCTGTGGGAGAAGGTGAGGGTGGGACGTTCTGGGACAATAGCATTGAAACATGTATATTATCATATGTGAAACAGAGCACCATTCCAGGTTCGATGCATGAGACAAATGCTCAGGGCTGGGACAATGGGATGACCCAGAGGGATGGGATGGGGAGGGAGGTGGGAGGGGGGTTCAGGATGGAGAACACAGGTAAACCCATGGCTGATTCATGTCAATGTATGGCAAACACCACTACAATATTGTAAAGTAGTTAGCCCCCAACTAAAATAAATAAATTAACAACAAACAAACAAACAAACAAAAAAGTAAACAGGTGCAGCGAGAAGGAAAGCCACAGGGCTGCCTCCGTGGACAGAGCCTCTGTGGACAGAGGGTCATGTCCTCTCACTGCAAAATCCGGATGAAACTAAGGGAGGCCCTAGACACATTTAGACAGCATCTGCACACAGCACATGAGCCCACCTTGTCCCGAAATGGAAAGATGGCATCTTCTCATGGGCTGTGGATGGTACCTTCTGGGAGAAACTTCTCCAACTCCACCCAGAACCCTGCCCACTCCCAGACCCACCCCAGACTTCCTGCACTCAGGTACTGCCTTCTCACCGCACATTTCCCCTCTGCTGTGTCTCCGCTCACCAGACACTTTGAACTCCTTGAAAGAAGAGGTTTACCCATCACACAGCCTCAAATAAATCCTTGCTGGTTACACACTGAACTTTGTTTTTAAGGCATAAAATATGAAATACTCAACTGAGGTTTTCTTTTTTTAATATAGCCAAATGTTTAACTCCCCCACCACCCCACCAGCACTTAAATTTCTCCAAGTGTTGCTGCTCCAAACTGGAATGCAAGGTCCTGCCATCTTTAAGACTTAGCATATCTCCATAGAACATGACCCATTGCTTTCCTAAAGAGCCACCGTGCTGAGTACACACAGAACCCTCAGGATCAGATTTGGGGAGGGTGCACATATACAGGAAGCATCTCCAGGACAGAACAAAGTCATGTCATTCAATCTGGGGCACATCTGCCAAAGCTCAGTCTCCAGTCCTGATGGTCCAAGCCAATTAACTGCTACCAGACATGCCGCCCGTCATCTTGCCCTCAAACCCATCCAGGTTTGAGGGCCAGCAGGGGTCTGGGAACCAAGGACAACACCTGCAGCTTCAAGACCAGATGTTCAGGGACTTTGGTGTGAGCTTTGCAGTATTAAAAAAATTCAAAAAATGAAAGAGAAAAGTTAAGTATGCTATCTTGGCTGGTATCCTTTGGAATGACTTTGAAAGCCTGATGGTGAAATGGAGCCGTCTGGATTTTTTTTTTCTCTCATGCCTCCCCCAAAGTCATGGAAAGAAGACATCAAGGAATAAGCCATTTGGGGTCTCACTCAAGAGCCCCTCTGTGCTTCTGCACTGAGAGATAAGGTGGAGACCCTGGAGCCTCGTGACAACCCAGACGCCATGAGAGGCAAGTATGTCTTCTCTCCTCTGTCGCCCATGCACACAAAACCTGACAGAACAGAAAAAAAAAAAAAAAAAAAACAACTCAGTGAAAGCACCAGAATTGTTGGATCTGCATGATGAATAGTAACTTGAAGCTCAATCCACTCACTTCAAGAGCAGTTGTTTGGGACTAGTGGTGTGAACTTGAGTTCAAAGACCAGGGACAAGAAGGACCATTTCTTAGCAGTGGATCTGATGACCTTGGAGGGTAACATGAGTACTGGCGATGGTGTGGAGGAGCTGGAGAGAGGGCAGTTACCTTCCTAACTCCAAGAGCTTAGTTTGGTGGGTTCAGCAGTTTCTCCTGAGTCTGTACCCCACTTTCAGCAGAATTAGTCTTAACAACAAGATCTGGACTTTCAAAACACAAAGAGACAGTGTCCACCCCTGAGTCACGGTAGCACCTAGATTTTTTAGAAAAGAAAACTGTAAAAATAAACTCCGAACTAAATGGCCAGAGAAGAGAGACCAGTCAGCAGCTCAGGATGGAGACAGGAGGAGGGAGCTCGACCAGCGTGAGGGCTCTGCTCCCAGTGGGCTTCCCATGACTGCCCATGACTGAAAAAGGACCAAGTGGGAGAAGCCTGCTCTTCCCAACAGGGCTGCTGGAAACACAGACAGGACGACTCACTCCTCCATGCCAGGTTCCTCCCAGCCCTCACAGCCCAGCCCTAGATGGCAACACTGGCTTCCACTGGGTCCATAGACACTAATTGGGCACCTGCTGTTTGTCAGGCCCAGTGCTGCGATCTGGGCATACCTCATTGCATGAGAGTGTGGCCTGGCTGGAGATATAGACATTTAATAAGTAATTGCACAAGCAGTTTTGATGTGCAGGTGGGACAGGTGCTTCTAGGCCACGGGTGTGCTGTGTGTTTGGTGGTCACTTTCCCTCCTCCGACTACACCCATTGTCTAAAGCAAGGAGAGCTTGGCAGTCACCCAGAAGGCCTTCCTCTGCATACATCTGCCTGTGCAGGTTTCTGACTGCTGCTGATGAGTCCTGGACTACCCTGATGCCTGGGGACACTACTCATGGGGTTGCCCCTCTCACAGGCAACACCCATGGGCTGGTCCAGAGTCTCAGAGCTGTCAGACCCTCTGGTTCCTCTGCATAACCTACTCAGTGCCCCGTCTCCAGCCTTACTGCTCTCTCCCGGGCAGAACACCTGCGATACTTGTATTTCAGAAACTCAGACACCTTTCCCGTTGCCCCATGCCAGATTTATCAGCCTCAGACACCACCCTTTTTGCACCATTCCACTCCTCAAAAGTGTTATACTATTTCCAAGCAGGCACCAGCCCATCAGGACTTATTTCTCCTACTAATAGGTAGTTTAGTTGCTAAGTCAGGTTCTACTCTTGCAACCTCATGGACTGTAGCCCACCAGGCTACACTGTCCATGGGATTTCCCAGGCAAGAATACTGCAGTGGGTTGCCATTTCCTTCTCCAAGGGATCTTTCCAACCCAGGGATCAAACTCGAGTCTCCTGAATTGCAGGCAGATTCTTTACTGACTGAGCCACCAGGGAAGCCCATATTTCCCCTACCCAACCACATAAAACCTCTACTTTGGGGAAAGAAAATGTTATTGAGTTCTGACATTGCCACTTAATAAGCTATCTCATTTACCAAAATTCAAAAGACTTCATAAAGGGCCCTTTATTTTCACCCCTTCCCCACACACCCAATGTTACTCCTGCTTAAGGTTTTGGTTTCAAACCTAGAGGGTCCTCTGCCATCTTAATTCTCACTACTCATCAAGGCTTAATCAGGGGATGCCTCTTCTGTGAAATCTCCTACATTGCTCACATCAGTGGAAACCTGACTAAAATCCCATCCTGAACAAAAGCTGTTCTCATAACATCCTGGACGCAGCCTGGGATGTAGAGATAGCAGGAAGACTGCCTGAAGCAGCCCTGGAGCCCCACCTCTTCCCCAGCCAACCTGAGGCCTCCCTTGGCCTGTGTTAGTCGCTCAGTCATGTCCAATTCTCTGTGACCCCATGGACTGTAGTCCATCAGGCTCCTCTGTCCATGGGATTCTCCAGGCAAGAATACTGGAGTGGGTTGCCATGCCCTTCTCCAGGGGATCTTTCCAACCCAGGGATCAAATCAGGGTCTCCAGCATTGCAGGCAGATTCTTTACCATTTGAGCCACCAGGGATTCCTCAAACACAATCACCAAATGGCCAGAACCTCGGAGCGCATACCTGGAGCTAACCAGAGGTAGGCTCAGGAGTTTTCTACATTTCAAGTGTGGCTTCTTGTGCCTTCAGCCAAGTTTGCCATCCCCTTTACTGGCCCCCTTTTCCTCTGCTCCTCCTCTAAGTGCTAGAGGACTCTCAGAACCCTTTCATTCCCCTTCTACCCCAGCCCCCTGGGGATCACATCAGAGCTGTGGCTTTAAATGCCACGCAGGCACCTGTGGCTTCTGTGTTTATATCACAGGCCTAGACCTTTCCCCTGAGCTCCACCCAGGGTCATAGACCCAAACTCCTCCTCAGTGTCTCCACATAGAATGTCTAAAGGAATCTTAAGCTCAATACATCTGAAATTACACTTCTGATACCCTCTTGGTTTCCACTTATTACAAAATTCATTCCTTTCCCAGGTTTCTCCCTCTCGGTAAAGAACCCCACCATCTATCTATCCAGTTGCTCAGGATAAAAATCTAGGCATCCTCCACGATTCCTCTCTTTCCTTCATCCCTCACAGCCAATCAGTCACTCAAGGCAGCCTCACCCCCCAAATAACCAGTTCTTTCCACTACACTGTGCCACTCTGGCTCACTCACTATCACACCTGCCTGGAAGCACCATCTCCACTGTTCTTCCCGATTCCATGTTTGCGGCTATCCACCCTCCAGAGAGCAGCCAGAGTGACCTCGTCCTTCCCTGGCTTCCAGACTCTCTTACACTAATCCCTGAATTCCTTACCGTGGCCACAAGGTCCCATGTGATCCATCCGCTGACATTTCTCCAACCCCAGTTCCCATCACACCCCTTCTGATCAGTCTTCTTCCGGTCCTGAAACACGCCAGCCTCGGCCAAATGTCAGGGTCTTTGCCAAAGCTGATCCCTCTCGAGAGAGTGTTCAGCCTTCACATGTCCACATGACAGTCTTTCTTGTCATTCAAATCCATACTTAAACATCACCTCCTCAGAGATGCCTTCTCAGACCACCCAATTTAAGGTAGCTCCCCATGTCTTCCTTCATCGTTTTTGACTCAGCATCTCTGCTTTACCTTACATTCATACATTATGTTCATCCCTGAAAGCATACTGTTCATTTACACTTATGTACTTGTTTATTGTCTGTTTCCTCCATTGGAGGGAGGGCAGTAACTTATCGGCCACGGCCACTGCTGCTTCCTAGTGCCCAGTGCCCGCCATTCAGTGGGCACTTATAAATGTTTGCTGGATAGTCCCTGGACTCTGTGACACGGTCACTAGGCTGGGTCCTGTACCTGATCTGAACTGGGGCTTCCAAAACGAAGCTCCTGTGGAGATGCCGCCCCATGGACCATCTTGTTAACCATCTGGTGACTGGCTTTCCATGGAGAAAAGACTGGAGCAAAGGACAGGCCAAGATGATCAGAAAGCATCTCAACCGCAAGCCATCTTCATCTTCGGGAGCAGTCATCAGTCCCCTGTCCAACACAGGAGAGCTCACCCTCCCCACCATCCAACAGAAATATAATGTAAGCCACAAATAAGGGCCGGATAGGTAACTATGACTTGTCTAATGCCCACATTTTAAAAAGGAGAAAAAGAAACAAGTGAAATTAATTTTAATATTAATTAAATATCAGTGTTTTACTTAACCCAATATATCTCAACTATTAGTATCTCAATCAATATAAAAAAAATTAACTGGCTATCTTACATATTTTCTTTGTACCAGGTCTCCAGATTCAAGTGTGTATTTTATACCTGCAGAATATCTCAATTTGGGCCAGCCACATTTCAAGTGTCCAAGAGCCATGTGTGGCTGATGGCCATCCTGTTGAACAGTGTGGGTCTAGAACAATCGAGTTCTAACTGTGCTAGACTTGAGGAAGGCATTATGTCAAAATGGGATGTATTTTAGTCTAAAATGTTTGTATCTTAGTCTCAGATGTTTCAGCTTTTTACATGACACAAGTTTTCCTGCATTGAGAGAAAAACACAGAGTCTGCATTGATTTTTCTTCCTTTCCCCTAAATTTCTACAACAGAACCCTTTGCAGTGCCTTGAATCCACTGCACATGTAAGTGGTGGGAACCAGCCCTCCCCTGCCAAGAAGAAGAAGCAGGGTTTCCCCCTTGGCATTGCTGTGGTCAGGCTTCTGTATTTCCTGGCTTCAGGTCTACCAAGAGATTATCACAGTTTATTAGCTGACTTTAATAGGAATCTATTTCTAATAGTAGAACTAATGAATCCTATAAGCCAGTTGCAAAGGGTAAGAGCAATTCCATTCCAAAGAGAGAAGTGGCTTATTTGGAAATTTGAGAGTGGGTGGGAATTGCACACCTTCATATTAACAAGTTCCATCCCTGGCTGGTCAAAATCTCCTCCAACAAGCTACTGGGTTAAACACCACACAAGAGGGCATGTGAAACCAGGGGATATGACCAACAAGGACAGTGACAGCCTGCTGAAGTAAGAACGTACAATCTGACACTACTATTCCTCATGCTTGCCTCTCAGAGTAAACCCTGTCCAGGAAGACCAGGAAATTCAAAAGAATTTAAGACAGTGAGTATTTGCCCTGGGGCTGGCCGGGTCTTAGCCCAAGGCTTGGGGTGAGGGAAGGAGAGAATGGAGGAACAGACCACATGTGCCCCCTTCCCTTGGATACTGCAAGGAAGCCACACTTGGTTTAAAATACAAAGTCTTCCAGTATTCAGCATAGAGAACATGTTCCTCTTTTGGAAGCCTAATTGGGAAGGCGTTGAGGGGGGGACTCATGGATAATCTTTATTCCATGCCTGTGGACCCTGCACACTGCAGAGGACAGTGATCCTAGCCAACCTGGGACATAAGCAAAAGCAAGGGGACGGTGAAGAGAAACATGGCCATGGTACAGACTTCCTCTTGCTCTCTCTCCTTTGTGATGCTCTGGGGAGAGAACTTTCAGATAACTCACAGAAGCAGGAAGTTCAGCTTCCCATCATAAAAGCGCAAGGGCTGGAGAGGGCTCAGACTGTGATAAGGAGAGTGCAGGGGAGGCGGTAACCCAAGCAACTCTGTCAAGGGCAGAAGGTCACTGCAGTCAGCAAGCCGGGCTCTGGGGGCATGTCCACTTTGGGTGTCATTATAAAGCATCAAGTGGTACCGTGAGAATGACAGTTTCAGGTTATCCGGAAAACTGAATAAGGAACCTTGAAGATAAGGAAAACTAGAGTTCAGTAAGGAAAATTCTAAACTGTGCCAAAGCGCAGACGTTTTCTTAAATTCTGCTCTGATTTAGCTCCCACTGTACTGCGTGCATGGAGAAGGCAATGGCAACCCACTCCAGTACTCTTGCTTGGAGAATCCCAGGAACAGGGGAGCCTGGTGGGCTGCCGTCTATGGGGTCGCACAGAGTCAGACACGACTAAAGCGACTTAGCAGCAGCAGCAGCAGCAGCAGCAGTACTGCGTGCATACATATGACGACACAGTTTGCTCCAGGTGCTTCTCAGGTAGCGCCTCAGAACCCAGGTGAGGGCCCCACCCTGACCAACTAAGTCAGAATCTCAGCGTGAGGGGCCTGTGTATCACTGTGTGGTTCTAACAGGCAGCCTGGGTTGAAAACCACTGCTTTAGGGGGCTGAAGTAAGACCAGGGCTGAAAGAGACAAGAAGAAGCAGATCCACCCCAGGAACAGAGAAGTTCTAAACCAGTGAGTCCCCCCATGGGGCCACTGACACAGCACAAGTGTGGGCTTCTCTTGCTGAGGTCGTCCTAGCTCTGACTGAATCATGCAGAGGAGACTTGAATTACTCTCTGCTAAATTTTAGATTCCAAGAGAAGTGAAAATCAAGTGAATCATGATTCAGCTGCTTCCATGGGAAGGCACCCATTTCCCGCTTCCCAACTCAGGACAGCAGGTCCGGAGAAGGTTTGTTACCTTAATGATGTCTGAGAGGTGGCCTGAGACACTCATTTGGGATAACAAAACTTGGGCATTCTGGACCATTCCAGTAGTTTGTGGGAGCAATGGGACAGAATACTTGAGATAAGACTGTCCTCCAAAATACTGAATGTGGCATAGTCGTAAAGGTGATAGTTCTTCATGTGTTGTTCTGTGCCAGGGTGCCCAAACTCTGCTGGACATCAAAATCATCTGGGAATCTGGGTTTAGACCACATAATCCCAGGCCCTGCCTCCAGATTTACTAAAACAGACTGTTAGGGGGTGAGATCTAGGAATTAATTTTTTAATTTTCCCAGGCACAAGGTTGGATTAAGAAACCTTTGCTTGGTGCTTGTCCCCAACCACAGGTGAAAGTGAAAGTCGCTCAGTTGTATCCGACTCTTTGCGACCCCATGGACTATACAGTCCATGGAATTCTCTAGGCCAGAATACTGGAGTGAGTAGCCTTTCCTTTCTCCAGTGGATCTTCCCGACCCAGGAATCAAACCAGGGTCTCCTGCAATGCAGGCAGATTCTTTACCAACTGAACTATCAGGGAAGCCCTCAACCACAGGTGGGGAAATCCTAACTAATTGCCCCGTACAGCAATTCCCTGAAAGCTCTGTCTTCCTGTTAAGAGTACCCAGAATTGCACCCAAGGCCCCAAAGAGAAATTTATACCCCTATATGGCTGGTCATGTAAAGCTGAGCTTTGCAGAAGCCCACAGTGTCTCCAGCCTGACATTTGCAAATACCTGGATAATCATGTCAGGCAAAACCTATGAAGTGGTTGTTGCACAATACAGAAGAGGCAGGAAGGAGAGAGGTAAGTGGGCCTCTGAAGAGCAGGGAAAGTTCCCTAAGGCCTTAAAGAGCAAATAGGATCTGCACTCACAGAAAGGAGAGGGTATCACCAGCAAGGTCTGTGGCATGGCAAAGGCTAGGGGCAGAAAAGTACACCTGGGGGCTGACCTGTCTGAAGAAGAGGGTGCTCCTGAGGCCAGTGAACCCCCAGTGTGGAGGGCAGGAGTTAAAAAGAGGACCTTGTACCCTGGGACTCTTCTGAACACAGGGTCCCGGCTCCAGCTCCCCAGGAAAAGACAGAGTCCAACAGAGTGCAGGCAGATGGGCAAGACTACACAGGCCAGACAAACTGCTTAGGATGCAAGTCATCCCAATTCTGCTGATTCAGATCCCCCTTAAGTTTGGCAGAGTCTGGTCATCATGACCGCCCCCACCACTACATCCTAGAGATAAAAAGTCCAGGGAAATCCATTCACAGTGGGGATGCTGACCCAGCACTCCTTGGGGGCCTGAGGATGCCTTATCGATTCCCTCACTGGCCCTGTGACTCTCAGATAACCCCCAGGAGGGGGCTAGTGCCACCCTCCCCACTGGAGGGCCTGAGTGAGAAATGCTGGGAAGTTTGCCCATCCGGCAGCAGATGAAATATTCCAGCTCTCCAAACCCCAGGAGTGTCATTCTGAGCGGAAAATCACATTATAGGCTGGTGTGAGGTCATTGGCTAATTAGGCAAAATGAATAACTAAGTAGATTTTAAAAGCCACGTGGCCAGTGATGCCTCACACTGAGGCACTGACCTGTCCTCGATTATCTGAGCCCTGGAGACTTAGAGAAAAGGCCTTAGCACTTAAGGGCCTAGGGAGGGCCTGGCCCTTGGGCTTAGCTAAAGCTCAGAGCTAATCTGGGAGAAGAGTGAGACTGCTCAGTCAGTCCCCAACCACACGGCCCTCCAGGCCCTGCTTCCCAAGGATACCCAGGCCCAAGTCCACCACCCCACATGCCCTTTCCAGCGGCCCACCAGCACTCCCTGGATCAACCTGAGAAAGCAGCTAACACTTCTAGAAACATATCCTCACACCATGTCACTGTCTATTCCACACTATGCGAAGACTTTACTTCTATTATAAAAGAACTGTCTCATTAAATCCTCCCAATAACCCCATGAAGTTGGCTCTATAATCATCCCCATTTTACAGATGCACACAGAGAGATCACACAGCAAGGAAGGGGTGGAGCCATGATGTGTGAACCATGCCTGGTCTGATTCCAAGGCTGTGCTCTTGTTATGATTAACACGAGATCCACTGAAGTGATGGGAGTCATGTCAGGGACACAGAATCTATACTAAGTCCCCTACACAGAGCAGATTTAACATAGTGAACGGTGTACACAGGCACTGGGACAGTAGGAAGGAGAAGGTGAGGTGACCCAGAGATGAGGAAAAGCAGAGAGCCCACACCTTCCCCCGGGCTGGGTCACAAAGGCAAGAGACCAGGTTACTAACCTGGAGGCAGAGAGTAGGGGTTTCATTCCCAGGAGCTGGGAGCTTGGAGGAAGGACCAGTGTGGTGCTGCCCACCTGTGAGACCACCCGCAAGGGAAAGGAGGAGAGAGCTGAGAGGAACCAAGGCTACCCCTGCCTTCCCACCCTCAGGCTTCCAGCCAGCAGAACCCACCAGAAGGCCCCCTGGAAAGAAAGCCTGAGGAGCCCAGTCTGCAGGTAAGCCACCCCCAAAACACTCACAGACGGCCGGGTGCAGCAAGTGAAAATGCCTCATGACTTTTACGGGGCCTGGCACTGGGCTCAGTGCCTCCGTACAATGCCACACCGCCCTCCCCAAAACCCAGGACACAGGTGGGTAACCACTGTCGCTACTTTAGAGATGAGGAAAATGAAGCTCAAGAGACCACACAACATGCTCAAGTCATCCAGTTGAATTCGGATTCAAACCCACATCTGCTTGGCTGCTAACCCTGGGGGTACACAGGAATTGGAGAGGCAGGAGCAACCTCATCCTGAGGTCTGCGACCCATGGACCTCATGGCCTGTGACTGGTCTGGGTGGGTCACTGTTCATGGTGCAGGCTGATCACTCCTCCAGTGATCATGAGCCTGGGGCTGACCCCCAGGCCACCCACTCATGTTCCAATTCCTGGCATTTCTTACAGAAGCAGCAAGACCACATGGTCAGTGGAACTAACAGCACTGACTCAGCCAGGAGCCAAAAGGCCCAGCAAAGCCCCAGAACCCCCAACAAAGCCACACAGGGCTGCTGATCAAAGCAGGCTTGCAAGTCTCTGAAGGCCTGGATCCCGCTGTTTTAGGGTCCTTGCCAATTTCATCCATCCTCTGCCCCCAGACTCCACTAGCTCAGCGCACCACCTCCTCACCTGATCCAGCTACTGCAGAGGGGTGCCACTGGGGAGCAGAACAGGCTAATTCCTCTGAAACCTCCATTAACTTTACTACTTCTCTGTAAGTGCTTCATTGTAAATAATGATTCCACACAACGGAAACACACTGCTGGAATCTCCCAGTGGACATAAAATTAAATTCAGCTCCCATGGCCCGCTCATGCAGCGTATTACAATATCTGCATCATCCTGCACGTCTCAGAGGGCTGCAAATATCTTCCACGCAGTCTGGGGAGACTCCAGTCTCATCCACCCTAATGAAGAGGTTCATACACCCCTATACCTTCTACCGCCACACACCAAATCCCATCTCTCTCTACAAATGATAGATACTGGTGAGGGTGTGGAAAAAAGAGAACCCTCCTACACTGCTGGTAGGAATGTAAATTGGTGCAGCCACTTTAGAAAACATTATGGAAGTTCCTCAAAAAACTAAAAAGAGAATTACTATACGATCCAGCAATCCCACTCCTGGGCATATACCCAGTCAAAACTATAACTTGAAGAGATACAGGCACCCTTGAGATCATAGCAGCACTATTTACGATAGTCAGGACGTGAAAACAATCTAAATGTCCATCAACAGATGAATGAATAAAGAAGACGTGGTATGTATACACAATACTACTCAGCCACAGCAAAGAAAGAAATAATGTTATTTGCAGCAACATGGATGGACTTAGAGATTATCACACTAAGCAAAGTAAGTCAGAAAGAGAAAGATAAACACCATACGTCACTTACATGTGTAATCTAAAATAGAACACAAATGAATACACCTATAAAACAAAAATAGACTCGCAGAAATAGAGAACAGACTTGTGGTTGCCAAGGGGGAGGGGGCATGGGGGAGGGAATGATTGAGAGTTTGGGATTAGCAGGTGCAAACTATTATACAGAAAATGGATAAACAACAAGGTCCTACTGTATAGCACTATATTCAATATCCTATGATAAACCATAATGGAAAAGAATGTGAAAAAAAATATATGTATGTGTAGCTGAATCACTCTGCTGTCAGCAGAAATTAACACAACATTGTGAATCAATTATACTTCAATAAAATATTAAAAACCAATAATAATAAATCCTTTCTTTCTCTAGACTCCTTTTCTAGAAGGAGGAATTAGACCTCAGTTGTGAGCACAGAAAGAACCCCATTCATCTCAGAAAAGGGCTCAACTTCAAGTCCCCTATGCAGTCCCCCAGCCCTTGTCTTCCAACAAATGTTAAGAAAATGTTGTTTTGAAGACAAAATATATGCACACAATTTCCAGGAAGATCAACAGAATTCTGTGAACCAAGCAAATCCTCCCAGCCCTTCACCCCCACGGCCTGCACGGCACTCAGTTTCCCCAATCCTTTCTCAGGGCTCTGGACCCTGCCTGCTGCTTCCTCGTCTGCTGTACACAGTGAAATCTTTCCTGCAGCCTTGAGAGTAGACACTGTGGTTTCGCTAAAATAAGAACCACCTAGAACAAGAGACTAAAGTCAGCTTCACTTGGAAAATAAACAGGCTCACGTTCTGTCTCTTACCAGCTGGGCGGGGACAGGAATAGCTGGTGGGCGCAGGGCCCTGTAGAGGGAAGCATCCCTCCTGACAGCTTCTAGAAACAAGTTCCAGGGGCTCTGGAGCCCCAGGCCTCTGCTCTGCTGGGCAACTAAGGAGCAGAGGTGTCACTGCTGAGCCAGCAGGACCCTTGTGTTTGACCTCCTAGACCCCACATGAGGCATCTCGCCTTCTCTGCCAAACAAAGTGCAGCCTGGGGGGCCATGGATCTGCAGGCTCCCGTTTACGGGTCCCTCGAAAATCCCATGGATGGAGGAGCCTGGTAGGCTGCAGACCATGGGGTCGCTCAGAGTCGGACATGACTGAGCGACTTCACTTTCACTTTCATGCATTGGGGAAGGAAATGGCAACCCACTCCAGTGTTCTTGCCTGGAGAATCCCCGGGACGGGGGAGCCTGGTGGGCTGCCGTCTATGGGGTCGCACAGAGTCGGACACAAATGAAGCGATTTAGCAGCAGCAGCAGCTGTGCCTGGGTGCCCTTTACTTGCTAAATTCTTGGTAGCATTGGGATTGCAGGCAGGTTTAGGTGACCTGAGACATGCATAGTTTGTCCAGAGATCAAGATGAAACCCGCTGCCCACCCACAATGTTGTGGATGTGCCTTCTTGCTTCCCACCTTCATATTCCCAACTCTGATTTTTTTAAAGAAAGAAAAAGTCTGTTTTTCAGAAACTAAAAGCCTAAATAAAGCCTTGAACAGGAAGAATATTCAGACTGGTGCATGCTAAGTCACTTCAGTTGTGTCTGATTCTTTGCAATCCCATGGACTGTAGCCCACCAGTCTCCTCTGTCCATGGGATTCTCCAGGCAAGAATACTAGAGTGGGTTGCCATTTCCTCCTGCAGGGGATCTTCTCGACCCAGGGACTGAACTCTCTCATCTCTTACATCTCCTGTATTGGCAGGCAGGCTCTTTATCACTCTTCAGACTGGGGAACCCAATAAAAACTTCCCTGGACAGCACCTTCTTATTAATGAACTGACAGCGTGACAGCCACCCTTCCTGCCCTTGGACATGTGGCTACTCAGGTCCTCACAGCAGCCTAAATGGGCAACAGCTTCAGCTCCATTTTCAGATGAGGGAGTGTCATTGCTCAAGGTCATGTGACTTGCTCAAGGTTACTCAGATGTATACAGCAAACAGCAGAGGTAAGACTCAAACCCTGATCTTCTCATCCTGGATCCTCTTCCTTGCTCGGCACACTTCTATTCTGCAGGGCCTTGGTGGCAGCAGACCTATGGGGTCGCTGCTACTGAGCCCTTGTCTCCTGAGGGGTCACTTCCCGCCAGCGCCTCCTCCCTGGAGTCCTTGCCCGCAGCAGAGCCAGTGCAGCTTGGTGGGCAGGCTGGGAGGACTCAGCTGTCACACTGCATTTCTCTCCACTTATTTCTGCCTCCTTCATGACCTCAGTTTCACCAAGATGTTCCTTTAAATTAGATCCCAGAAGAAACTTCAAGGCAAATCCCTCCGTCAGTGATGTTCATGGGACTTGTCATTGTTTATGCTATTTATAGTGCCATCAAATGCCTGGAAACACGTCTCCTGGTGACTACGTAGGTTTTCTCCCCCTCGGGCAAGAAGCCAACTCAAAACCACAGGCTTGTCTGGCACTGGCATTACCTTCTCTTCCCCTACCCGACTTGATGCACATTTTTTTCCCCATGAAACATTTAAATGGTCCTTCATTTTGACCCCTCCTAGTATCCATGATTATACATTTCATAGTCCATTGGCCTGTGTATAACAGTGAGGAAATAGAGTTACTTTACAGGGAGAGCAGAGGTTCCCAACTCTACAACATTGCACCAAACCCAAAACCACAGACAGCTTGAGCTTTTTTTAAGTGTTAGCGTTCAGACTCCTGTGTCACTTCTTTTCTAGCCAACAGAGGAGCAGTCCACTGACCCACCAGCAATATTTGTGACCAGCCCTGAGCTAGGATAAAGGAGGAACCAAGACATACAATATCCTATCCCCTCCCTGGAAGAAAAAAAAAGCATATTAAACTATTGCAGAACAACTCAATGTACATTATAAGTAAATACTGCATTCCAACTAATAAGGGGCTATTTTCAGAAAAAAAGCAGGCATCGATCAAAGTTTAAGATTGACAAGGAAATTATAAGAGCAACTACTGATTTTATTTGAAAGCTATGTCTTCTGAAAACTTGTTTTATGCATTCCTCTAGAAGGTGATTAAAATTATGTTACAGTTGCTGTCAACCTTTGGATAATTCACAAAGAGGTTAGGAAAGAAAGTAATGTTAAATAGTAAAAAAAAACACTGCTTAAAGAAAGAATCAATTAAACTGATTAAAGATCTTTCTTCTGATTAGTAGCAGAATTCCCTGAGGGATGCATGATGACGTCATGTTGTCCACATCTCTTTTTCATCTGGATCTTGCCAAGGCTGAGCTATAAAGAGACCCTCTCTAGGACCCAGGGACATTGGGAAAAGAATTAGATAGTAGGCAAGATGAGCAACAACTAGCAGAAGGAGAAGTCCACACCCAAAGGCTGTAACAAAAGGAAAACATGCAGGAATGGCAGTGCCCTGTGTGATTGCAACACTCGAGCAGGCTCTGCACAAACCAAGAAAGCAGTACCAGGACGTGCCCTCTTAATGGGATAGCACTGCCCTGGGAAGCAGTTGCTGACAAGGGACTCTATGTCCCAGGCTTTCCTGCACCCAAGACTGGCCACAAGACAGACCCTCACAAACGGAATGAGAAACTCTGGGTGTCGTTTCCTTTGGTTAAGAAGCAGGTGTGCATTCTCCAGCCTTTCTTCCTCCTCCCACCTTGACACCAAAAACCACAGGGCCTTGGGAACAGAAGAGCCAAAACTAAGAGAGTTTTATAATTGTTGGATCTACTTGGTGAGCATGCAGAGGCTTGGACTCATTGTGTGATTTTTTTTTCTTTTCTTTTGTTTATGGTTCACATTTTTGTGATAAGAATGGTCAGTAGCACCCAG
The DNA here is from genome assembly GCA_024291935.2 of Okapia johnstoni. NCBI lineage: Eukaryota > Metazoa > Chordata > Mammalia > Artiodactyla > Giraffidae > Okapia > Okapia johnstoni. The sequence continues at coordinate 38,176,676 of CM044316.1, forward strand.
AGTCACCAGGAGGTCCAGAGAACCATTCTTGGAGACACACAACTAGGGTAAAATCTCTGCATCTGCTCCAGAACCGGTCCTGATAAGCCACCATTGATGTCCTCTGCCAGGAGCCCTCACCTGTGGTCTGATTCTGGGCACTAACAGGAATAACCCCTCCTGATACAGAACTTCTGCTCTGGGTACCTGATCTGGGTACCCACTCACTCCTGGGAGATGCTCAGATGAGAAGCACAGAGCCAGGGGAACCAAAAGGGCTTCTGGCACATAGCCTTATCATGGAGACTTACCATGAGAAGACTCTCCAACTCACCAAGAGAAACCTCCTGGAAATGAGCCATCAAGGACTGGAAAGATCTGAGGGGAACTGAGCAGGGAGGTGAGAATGGAGATGGAAAGAGAGAAAACAATTATAGGACACAACTAAGGTGACCAGTTCTCCTGGTTTCCTGGGACCATCCAATTTACACTCATTGTCCCAACACAATTACTACTAGTTTTCCTTTTCATTTATCAAAACTATCCTGGCTTGGACAACAGATACTATGGGCCACCCTAGAAATAATGGGTGAAAAAGTCTGGAGGCGAGACTTAGCAGAGCTGTGGGGCATGGGGAGGGGCATGAGGAAGAGCCAATCTACGCAGAGAGTGGCGCACACCTGGGCTGGGGAAGAGGGTGCAGAGGAGGGAGTGCATGCAGGAAGCCGGGCGAGGAGCTCCTACTTTCTCTGATGGGCAGTGGGGAGTCACTGAGGATTCTTGGGCAGGGTAATTACAGACCTTGTGCTCAGAAAGGATGGGCAGGGAGACACTGGAGGCGAGGAGGGAGGCCTGAAATCCAGGTGCAGGGAGCATGGTGGCCCAGGAAAGAGGAACACGAGAGAGGTTTTAATGCCAAGAGCCTCAGAGAAGGCTGAGGAGACGTGGTAAGAGGGAAGAGTGACAGCGAGTGGCCACCGGGTCACATCTCTAAATCAAACCCGCTGCCCTCCTTGACTGACAGAGACGCCTTTTCCTCCAAGACTTTGCCTTAACACGAGGAAAGAGAAAAGCTGATCTGACAAAAGGCTGAGAATTATGTCTTTGATGTATGAACACTCTTTGCCCGTTGGACCTTATAAACCAGAGTTCACTCCACGTTCCCCTGATGTGTTCAAGGTGCACGTCTTCAATAACAAGCGGTCTCTGAAGGTAGATTTCCTCTTACAATTGAGGGACTATTTCCATTTTAGGGGCTTAGAAATGCTTCCAATTAATTGTTAATTTAGCCTTTTGAGACCTCAATTTATATGTAGCATTGACCAGTGTCTGCAAACAATCTGAGCAGGGGAAGGAAGAGGTCCCAAGGAAATTAATGAAATGGTTTCAGCTCATTACTAGAAGCGCTTGTTCCAACAGCCCAACAACTTCACTCATTCATTCAAAACCGATCTGAAATCCAATTAAAATCGGAGGTCACACGCAGCAGCAGCGGTTATCTCCTCATTACTGAGAGGTGAGTGGACTTCAAAACTACAGAAACCAAAGGAGATGAGAGCAGAGCTTTGTGAAATAACACAGGATCCAGCATGAAGGGAAACTGGAGTTGGGAGGTCCCCAGGGACTGTCATGGAAATGCACAGATGCACGTTGTTTCAAAAAGAATATGGAACCCATCTTGAGGAAGTAGTTTCATATTCCTCCAGCAAACCCTTTATCAGAACCCACAAACTTTAACTCCACTCAAAAACAGGCCAAAAAAATTAAAACAAAATAAAATTAAGAAGCAGAGAATTAACCTTCCAGAGAAAGGTTTAAAAAAATGAAAGTCTGTAGGTCTGCGGGAAAGAAGTGTTAGCCATTTGTTCAGTCATCCTTTCAACAATGTCTGTTAAGATCTTACTTGGGATACAGCAGCGAACAAAACAGTATCTGTGCCCTGGAGGAGCGTACATTTGCAGTTGTGGACACGGAAACAGACCACAAGCAACAGACGTGATACATAGGGAAAGTGTATGCTAGATTGAAAAGTGAAAGTCGCTCAGTTGTGTCCGACTCTTTGCGACCCCATGGACCATACAGTCCACAGAATTCTCCAGGCCGGAGTACTGGAGTGGGTAGCCTTTCTCTTCTCCAGGGGATCTTCCCAACCCAGGTATTGAACCCAGGTCTCTCACATTGCAGGTGGATTCTTTACCAGCTGAGCCACCAGGAAAGCCCCATATGGTAGATTAGAAGGTGATTAAGTACCATAATATTCAGGAGACAAATGGGAGGCAAATCTTCAGTCAAGAAGCCAAGAGTTTCTACAAGGTCAAGGACATTGAGTGAGGACAAGTGGAAAGCAGAGCCAGATGTGGTCTTCACCAGGCATTCCTGGGCCACCCTTATATCCCCCTCAGCTCCTTCCAAAATCAGCTTCAGCCTCCCAGGAAACAAATCAAATGGACAGGGACTTCCCTGGGAGTCCAGTGGCTAAGACTCTGTGCTCCCAATGCAGGGGATCCACATTCAGTCCCTGGTCAGGGAACCAGATCCCACATGCCACAACTAAAGAGTGAAGATCCCACATGCTACAACTAAGACCCAGCGCAGTCAAATAAATATTAAAAAATAAAAATAAGAAACAAATGGAAAACATCTGAAGAGAGTGTCCAAGGCAGCCTGGTTGGTCTACTGAGCTACAGTCACATTCTGTTGGACAGGACTCCTCCCCTCCCCTTCCTAGGGCGTGCATCAGGGGTCCCAGGACAGAAGTGGTGAGGCCTTAGCTTGAGCTTAAGTCTTAAGGAAACAGTCATACAGTGGGGAGATATTACTGGAAGTCAAGTCCTCAGAAAATCAGAAACCTAACTCCCAGAAGGACTGACAACACCTTCCAGAGATGCAATGTGACGTCAGAGACAGAACTCTGCCAAAACAGCCAAGTTTCTCTTGCCCAAAGTGTGCAGGCGCACCCTGGAGGCTGGGGAGAGGAGGATCCAGGCGAGTGCTGGAAAAAACCACTACCCTCTGCCAGACCCCTGAGTCCTCTTCCTGTCAAGTCTGCTGAACAGTACCTCGGTCCAGGATCCCTACCAGCTGCACAGATGGACAAGTCAAGAACATCTTGGTTTCCCTTCCTCAGAAGCCACCAGCTCACTCCCTCTTCAGGGCTACACATTGAAGAAACAGACCCAGACCCTCTTTTGCTCAAAATGTCCCATGGCTGAGACGATGGTCTTACAGGTGGCCCCACATTCTGGTCTTGAGTCAGGAATTCATTTCAGAGCACTTTTCAAGATGGTTCTTGCATAAATTCCACCTCAGCGCAAAGTGGGTCCCTATTGCAATTCCTCTGCCACCCCAATCATTTACCACTGCCTTGACCTTTGATGCTAGGTTAATTATAAATAGTTTTGTCCATTGGAGAAATTGAACTGAATTAGCCTAGTTTTCATCTCTCATCAATAATTCAAATGACCTCTTCCCACAAATGGAAAAACTGTCCAGACTGGATGGAGGAGACCCCCCCACACTCCCAGTGAGTTTTCATCATGGGGTTGGGGGTGGGGAGGGTTGGTGGGCACAGTCTCCGCCAGCAGGTCCACAGCCTCCCTCCTCGGCCCCATGCTTGATTTCCCTCAGTCTGAGCTGGACCAGGGCCAGGACGCATAGAGGATGTCCCAGGCCAGCCTGGCCCTGTCTGACAGCCTATTAGCCCCAGCTGTTGGAGACATCTGCCTGCTCTGATTACCATCAGAATGGAGAAGAAGCGATGGCCTCCCACGTCCTGCTGTCTCCCCTGCACTGAACTGTCATCAAATGATGGTACTTCCACTTCAAGGCACTCAGAACCCATCCCTGATTGCTATTTATAACTTTTCTGTGAGGTCACCTGCCGGTGAGGCAGGAGAGGGAGTGGGCCACTTCAGGGCTAAAGGGCCCCAAACAGCACCAACATCCTGCCACTGCCTCCAGGCAAGAAACAGACAACCTCAGAGCTGAGCAAAATCCATTCATAAAAGATATATGTGCAACATCAGGTCAGCTTTCGCTGTGTTCCAAGGCTGGGGACTCCAGGGTACACGAGAAGGACATGGAGACTATGGCAGCTTGAGATACCATGGATGTCATGAGAGGCCTGGAAGGATGGATACAAGAGGCGCCACATGCTTCCATGGCCAGGCCACACTCCAGCAGGGCTGCTCCAAATCCAAAAGGTTGCCGCTACAATGGCAAAGGGGCTGCAGATCTCCAGCCCTGACAGGCTGAGCCACCCTGTGTTAGTTCCCTGCAGCTGCTGTAACAAACTACTGCAAACTGAGTGGCTTTTTAACAACAGAAGTGTATCCTCTTACAAATCTGGAGCTCAGAAGTCTGAAATCCATCAGGGCCACACAACCTCCGGGGACTCCAAGGGAGAGTCCACTTTTTGCCTATTCCAACTCCTGGTGGCTCAGCATTCCTTGGCTTGTGGCCATATCGCTCCACAATCTCTCTGTGGTCAGATTGCCTCCTCTTCTCCCATCTGTGTCTTCCTCTCCCTGTCTCAAATCTCTTTCTGCCTTTCTCTTATTATAAATGGACACTTGTCATTGGGCTTGTGGCCCACCGGGGTAACACAAGATGGTCACCCCATCTCAACATCTTTAACTTAATTACATCCTCAAAGACCCTTTTCCCAAATAAGGGCACATCTACAGTTTTCAAGGAAATGGACATACCCCTGGAGAGGGCCACCCATTCAACCCTTTACACAGGCCACCTATGGAAAAAGAGCAAGAGTTACGTCTCGAGGGTCAGGCAGCTCTGGGTTTGAAGCCCACCTCTGTACTACTCAATAACCAAGATTTAGTTCTTTCTTAGGATGTTACCAACACCCGGTTTGATTCCAATAAAGGGCCCAGCAGGGCTGTGATGTGAGAACAGGCCTTGCTCTCCTCCTCTAACAGGAGGTGCAACCCAGGCCCAGATGGGAACGAGGCCCTAGTGGCCCTGGAGGATGGCCTGTGATGGGACCACGTGCTCCCCCGACAGGGGGGACTCGGCACCTCTCTGTTACCTCTCAGGACACCACGGCTTCCCGGGCTCCAGAGCCTGGTGGCCCTCCCGCTGGCTTCTGCCTCAGTGCCCCCCGCAACCTCAACAGGTCTCCATCCGGGCTTTGTTTGCTTTTAATTACTAAGCTGACTAACGAGACCCCAGTATCACCGCGTGCAGACATACCTGGCTGCCTCTGACAGGTAATGAATCCTCAGCCACGTTCAAGGGCAGGCCTTCCTGACAGCAGGGGGACAATCGACTGAACCAAGTCAGGGTGAGCTGGGAGGTCAAAGAGTATTGAATAAGGAGCTTGTCCCCACCCCGCATGTGCCCTGCCTCCCTCCCACCGCCCAGGAGCTCGATGCCCACATCACCTCAGAACTATGTGTTTCTGACAAGGAGGACTGATTCTCCGGGAAAATGGAAAGTGGACATTGAACAAATACTCCCTCACACATCAAAACTAAGGCAGAGAGCCTTTAACATCGCCTGTGAGTGACTGAGGGAGGGAAGAAAAGTCAAGTTCTCCCAAGGCCAGCGAGAAGACCGAAGTTTACAGGCTCCACTGGTATTATTTTCCTCCACAAGGTGAAAGGCCTGCCAAGCATGGATTTCTTCCACCCCTCCCCACTCCAGATTCTGCACCCTGCATGCGAGGCCACACAACCTCCCTGGAGCCATCCTCAGGCAGAAGGGCCTCCTCAGTGATCTAGGGCGAGGCAAAGGGCAGAGCAGGAGGCATGGGAACAACTGGGGGCCTTGCAGCCCTCAAGGCCCAAAAGGCCAGCCACACAGGGCCCTGTCAATATCCATCCAGCCCTGGGCAGGGAAGAGCCACCAAGAGGCGTAGAACTGCTTGGTCTTTCCTGAGCCGTCGAGGACACCAGGGGTCACTCAGCTCTAACTCTTCTCTCAAGAGCACCCCCAGCAGGCACAGAGCTTTAGGTGTTGGTGACATGTGGTCCACTTCCCATCACCCTGCTGAGTGTTGAGATGGATCAGATTCCCTAGGGGACAGTGGTGGCCAGGGAAGAAGAAGGTTTTATGTGAGCAGACAGTCAGCCAGCTTCCTGGGGAACCAAAGACACCACAGCTGTGAGGATAAAAGGCGAGTACACTTTTGATCCCTTTCTTGTAAAAATTGTAAGTACATATGTATGGGCGCGCACACACACACACCCACCCAAAAGAGTCTCTAGAAAGTCACACACTGAAGTGTTAACAGTGTTTTACACTCAGTGACAGGACCTAGAATTTGTTTTTCATTGTGCTTTGTCTCTATTTTTCAAATCTTCTACAATGCATACCATAATTCTTTTATAATGTTGGGAAAACTGCTATTTTTTAAACTGTACAGATGCAAAGAATTGGCAGCCTTAGTAATCGTCACATCCCTACATCCATTCTGCAAGAACTGTTTCTAACAGACTGTTCCTAATTAAATTATAGAGAAAATCAATAACACCTTTGCTGATTGTGTCCAGGATGAGGGACCACAGGCGCTACGATTCTCCTGGGGCAAGGGGGACACTGGACCCTCTACTCAGCTCCTCTGAAAGTCCTGGAGCCTCATGCCAATGTTTATACCATTTAATAATAACCAAAAGATCCAAATAGATTTCATAAATCACTTAGTCTCTACAGCTTTCTCCTCGAGGACGTGCAGGCAGGCTTCTAGTGAAGATGACGCAAAATAACAAGACAGATGTAGCAACTAATACAAAGTGCTTGGTTCACCAAACAAAGAGCTTTTGATGCTGTAACTCAATTTACTTTGGCATAATAGGATCTGAGAGGGCTAAGAGAAGCCATATACAATGGATGGGCAGCCCTGACGGCAAAGGGGAGAGTGGAGACAGGTACCACTTCCCACCACTGGCCCCTCCCACAAACCACTCACCTGGGACACTGGAAGGATGCTCTCCTTCAGGTGAGACTCAGGAGGATTTTTTCACTTTCCTCCAAGAAAAGACTCCAAAACATCCCAAGACCAAGTCCAACCACCCTCTCATCCATGCACTCTCCTCAACCATTCATTCATTTATTCAACACCTACTGTATGTCAAGCACCTACTGTGTTCTCCGAGGTAAGTATGAGATGAATCTGACAGTCATCAGTGCTCAGGAGTTCCCAAGCTGATGGGTACTTTCTTGATGTTGTCAGGGGATGCAGCTAAAGGGTCAGTGGTCCTGATGTCCCAGCTGACCCCAGAGTAATAGAACAGAGCCCAAACCGCTGACCACTGCAGGTGCCCACCTAGGGAACAATGGGAGAACCTTGTGCCTGGCCTTCAGTCTGGTCTCCTCTCAGAGGCCAGGCTTGAGGAAGAAGGCCTTCCTAGAGACCCCATCCTGGGGTGTGCTCCAGGGCAGCCTGTCATCTCTTTTCCACCATCACAACCACAGTTCCTCTATGCTCACCTTCACGGTGAGAAGACCTTGGTGTCTAGGGGTCCAGTGACCCACTCTCCTTCAAGGCTTCCCCTGAGGCCTTGGCCAAGACCCTCTCTTCTCTGAGGGCCAGAGTGCCCACCTGTTGGCCTACATGGAGACTAAGGAGACAGCCCACAGAGACACTCTTAGGAATGTCCTGCACGATGCCCAAAAATCAGGCTTTGGTGACAAAATCAACAAGCATTTGCCCACTTCGTCAGGACAGATGGGCCAGTGAGACTGTTCTAGCCCCAACTTAGTGGCCAATAGTCTTCACTCTGTGCTCAGGCGTGTGTGCCCAAGTTGAGATCAAAGGCTCAGGGGACAGTGATGAGCTAATCCCTGACTGAGCAGGCTTCTTGGCCATGAATCAGGAGGATGTGTCAGAGTCAGTGTGAGATGAGCTGCCGCAGGGCACACTGCTCCCCAGGCTGCCCGCCCAACATGGGTGGAAGCAGCTCCCAGAGGCAGACCAGGGACCTGGGCAGGGAGTGCCACACAAAGGAAGTGAGGGCCCAACCACCACTGCCAACCGAAGGGTAGGGCCTTGGGCAGGGGGCCTGCTCACTGCACTCACAGTCTCCCTGTGCCCCCATCCCAGCTCCCAGGGCAGGGAGAGGAGCACACGAACACAGGTACCTTCTCGGGAAGTCAACTGCACGATCCTCACAGACACACAGGAAGGCCCAAGGAGCAGAACATCACCCCTACTTCCCAGATGAGGAAACCAAGGCTCAATCACGGCCAGCAGGAATGGCGCAGAGCTGGCCCCTCATGCAACCCCAGAGCTCCCTCGTCCACGCTGCCCTCCCACTTCCAGAGGAGTCTCCCTCAGTCAGGAGAAGATCCCTAACTCTGCAGGGATGGCCAGAACCACCCTTGGCCTGGCACTGGAGCTCCCAACGGTGATTCTCCTCTCCTCTCCCACCCATCCATTCCCAAGCCAGGCCTGGAACAGGGAGACATGTGCTCTGTTCCCAGCTCTGCCACCCACCACGTGAGACCAGGGCAAAGCAGATCACTCTCTGAGCCCCATGTTCCCCTTCTATGAAGTGACGGTGATACTAAAGGGCATCCAAGGCCTCCCCAGCTCTACCCCTACAACTCCAGGGGCACCCAGCAGGCAAAAGTACCTGCAGAGGCTGAAAGACACAGAGCGGAGATGCTCAAAGGGTGGAGATGGAAGGCTATTTCTCCCTGGGTGCTATAAAAGATACTGAAATGGGAAACGTTACATCCATCTCAGAGACCCCACACTTACGTTGGAAGATGAGATAGCCCATGAGCTAAGGCCATTCACAGTGGAAGATGGAACAATTTTAAGCCCCCCAGTGAGTGCTCTGAACACTTCCTGAAGGAGGCAGCAGAAGAACCATCCCCTTGGAGCAGGATGTCTGAATGGGCCACAAGTGGGCATCTCAGGCCACAGGGGGCAACATCTATGGAGGCCTGAACAGAGCAAAGAGCAGGGGTCCAGGGCCACTGGGTTGTGTGTCCGGAAACCTGCCCTGAGCTACTAGCTCAAGAAAGGACAAGAGTCCAACATGTTGAAGCTAGCAAGTTCCTTTTAATGACTCTTAAGTGCTTCCTTACAACTTTCTATAAATCCACCAGCTCTTTCCCATCCCAGAACTCCACACACAACCTCATTAGGAGGCAGTAAGTGGTGGGAAATATTGATACTTCTGGCTAATCGCGTTATTAATACCATTACCATTCATATCACCTCATAAACCACTCTTGTAGGACATTTAGCATGGGTAAGTCCAAATGAAGATAATACTATTGCTAATTATATCTCTATAAACGTATTTTATGGCGGAGAACAAGAGCTCTTATATCCTCTGATTACTCAGTTGCCAGAACCATAAGGAAGTAGGCAAGACTTCATGAAGACGTGTCCTCGGGGGATGATTCATTGCGAATAATTGTGGTTAGCAAAAGCACAAGAGCTTTCAGATTTTTAAAAGAAAGGGATTGTAACTTGCAGAAGAGGAGGCAGGGAGGAAACGTTGTAGGCAACCATAGTAAGTGAGGCTGACTCAGTGGCCTCAGTTGCTCTGGAACTGCTGGTCAGGATGCCCAACACTGCCCTCTTGGGTCTGCACGTCCACGGGGCTAGGGAGACACTGCCCGAAGCTCATTTGTGTTGTCTGCACACTAGTGTCAGTGACCAGGAACTCAGGGGGGAAGCTAACTATGCGCCTACATTTCATGTGTGTGCTCAGTTGCTCAGTCATGTCTGACTCTTTGCAACCCCATGGACTGTAGCCCGCCAGGCTCCTCTGTCCAGGGGCTCCTCCAGGCAAGAATACTGGAATGGGTTGCCATTTCCTCCTCCAGGGGATCTTCCTGACCCAGAGATGGAGCCCACATCTCCTGCATCTCTTATACTGGCAGGTGAATTCCTTACCCACTGAGCCATCTGGGAAGCCCTTTCACAAGGGGAGTATAAATCCAGCAACCCTGAGTTAAAGTTTGGAAATTACTCACATTTCTTATTTTCCTGCTGCTTTACTTAGCACTTATGGACTTAACGTGGGGAAGGTGTCTAAATCTGGTGGAAGGGCTTACAACTATGGCTGTCTCTGGCACGGTGCCAGCCTTGCGAGGTCCCCTCCAGTTTTGTTTGGGAAACATCACCCCAAGATAAGGGTCAAAATGCTTACACTAATGGAGACTGTAAATAAGAAAATAAACACTTTTCTTTTTCTCTTTCTAGCTGAGCTCAGACAATTTACAGCATCAAATGTCCCCTTGTACTCTGAAGAACTGAAATTGATTTTTTTTCCTTAAAATTGCTCATTGGGTTGCTTATAAATTTCTCCAGCTGTTGTTATCAAGTTGTAAATTGAAGTTATGAGAATAATCACAGATCGATTGCAGTCATTCTGAGGCGGGGCCAGGTCTATACAAACATAGGCTCTTCAGAGTTTCAACAGGCATTTAAAGTAAATTATCTTTAGCTCAGATTCAATTCATCAAGAATTGGTGAGATCTCAGCCAGATACTAGGGAAAAGTCATCTTCCCTCTGTCTATGGGGTTGTCATCAGTGCGATTCATTAAATATTTCAAGTTCCCCTCCTGTGGGCATTTCTCCATCTCTTCTGAAGGTGGCCAAGGCAAAAGGATTTGTTTTGGCCAAAACTGTGAGCATGAGCACCATATACCCGTTCCAGGTTGGTGCTTTAAAACAAAGGTCAGCAAGCGTTTTCACTAAAATGACAGACAGTGTGTATATCTAGGCTCTGTGAGCTGCATGGTCACTGTCACAGCTACTCAACTCTGCCTTATAGTGTGAAAGCAGCCGGAGATAACATGTAATCAAATGGGTGTGGCCGTGTTTTCAAAAAACTTTATTTATGGACACTGAAATTTGAAATCCATATAACTTTTGTGTATCCCCCAAATGTGATTCTTTTGATTTTTTTTAAGCAGTTGAAGAGATGGTTTAAAATATTTATATCTTCCTACCCTGTAGAATGTACAAAAACAGATGACAGGTCGGATTTGACCCAAAGGCTATACTTTACCAATCCGTGCCACAAAAGAATCGGTGGGTGCGCACCTATGGGCACCTTATCTTCGACAAAGGAGGCAAGAGTATACAATGGAGAAAAGACAATCTCTTTAACAAGTGGTGCTGGGAAAACTGGTCAACCACTTGTAAAAGAATGAAACTAGAACACTTCCTAACACCATACACAAAAAGAAACTCAAAATGGATTAAACATCTAAACGTAAGACCAGAAACTATAAAACTCCTAGAGGAAAACATAGGCAAAACACTCTCGGACATAAATCACAGCAGGATCCTCCATGACCCACCCCCCAGAATATTGGAAATAAAAGCAAAAATAAACAAATGGGACCTAATCAAAATTAAAAGCTTTTGCACAACAAAGGAAACTATAAGCAAGGTGAAAAGACAGCCTTCAGAATGGGAGAAAATAATAGCAAACGAAGCAACAGACAAACAATTAATCTCAAAAATATACAAGCAACTCCTGCAGCTGAATTCCAGAAAAATAAACGACCCAATCAAAAAATGGGCCAAAGAACTAAACAGACATTTCTCCAGAGAAGACATACAGATGGCTAACAAACACATGAAAAGATGCTCAACATCACTCATTATTAGAGAAATGCAAATCAAAACCACAATGAGGTACCATTACACACCAGTCAGAATGGCCGCTATCCAAAAGTCTACAAGCAATAAATGCTGGAGAGGGTGTGGAGAAAAGGGAACCCTCTTGCACCGTTGGTGAGAATGCAAACTAGTACAGCCACTATGGAGAACAGTGTGGAGATTCCTTAAAAAACTTGGAATAGAACTGCCATATGACCCAGCAATCCCACTGCTAGGCATATACACCGAGGAAACCAGAATTGAAAGAGACGCGTGTACCCCAATGTTCATCGCAGCACTGTTTACAATAGCCAGGACATGGAAGCAACCTAGATGTCCATCGGCAGACGAATGGATAAGGAAGCTGTGGTACATATACACAATGGAATATTACTCAGCCATTAAAAAGAATACATTTGAATCGATTCTATTGAGATGGATGAAACTGGAGCCCATTATACAGAGTGAAGTGAGCCAGAAAGAAAAGCACCAACACAGTATACTAATGCATGTATATGGAATTTGAAAGATGGTAATGGTAACCGTATATGTGAGACAGAATAAGAGACACAGATGCATAGAACAGTCCTGTGGACTCTGAGGGAGAAGGTGAGGGTTGGACGTTCTGGGACAATAACATTGAAACATGTATATTGTCATATGTGAAGCAGAACACCATTCCATGTTCTATGCATGGGACGGATGCTCAGGGATGGAGCGTTGGGATGACACAGAGGGATGGGAGGGGGAGGGAGGTGGGAGGAGGGTTTGGGAGGGGGAGCACATGTGAATCCATGGCTGATTCATGCCGATGTATGGCAAAAACTACTACAATATTGTAAAGTAATTAGCCCCCAACTAAAATAAATTAAAAAAAAAATAAAATAAATTAAAAAAATAAAAAAAAAAAGAATCGGTGGGTGATTTGTTCTATCCATGTCCTCTGCCCAGACGACCACAGAAATACTTGTAGACACAGAGCCTCTATCAGCCCGGGTCCATGAGTGCCTCTGCTGAGCAGAGCCTCCAGTCAGTTCCCATTGGACCTTAGAGTAAATAAGAAATACACTCTTGTTTTTACACCCCTGAGATTTGGGGGGTAGGGGGGGCAAGTTACTTGCTACTGCACCAAACTTAGCCTATCCTATCTGAAACAACCTATGAAGGATTTTTCTAAGTGAATTAATGGAATAGACATAATCTCACTATGAAAGTTCTATTAAGAAAATAAATAATTTTTTAACAGAAAATGATTTTTGTAACACAGTTTAAATGTCTTTTGCACTGCCCATTTTCATTTAAAATCATAAATTATATATAAATGACTTGAATCTGTCCATTAAGATAAATCCTGAACAGGCTGAAACTTGACAACATTACCTAAATCTATTTAGAATCACAGTGGATTTTTAGGGTCATTTCCTTTTCAAGGAGATTCACATTCACACTAGTTTCTCCTCATCTGTCCCGCTCAGTAAGACTGACAGTTTGGGATCTCAGCCTCATACCCAATATTTCCATATTTAGCCCAAGTGATGGATAGGGAGCAGCAGATGGTTCCAGACAGAATGAGCCATTCCAAACATCATATTTTAATAAGACACGACTAAGAAAGAAACAGGCAGGTAGACAGAGATGGAGGGAGATGCTGGGTGGCTTTGGGCATGCCCCTTGTCCTCTCTAGGTCTCAGTTTTCCCATCTGTAAAACTGGAAGATGGAATAAATGTCCTCTATGTGCTCTTTCAGTTCAGATATTCTGAGACTAGATATCATTTCGGACAACTTAAAACAGACCCTTTGGGATCTGACTAGCAAGCAAAATAGAAAGGGATTTAGGACACCATCTAAAAGCCCGAACAAGGCCTTCACCAGAGAAGTCAGACATGTCCTTGTTTGGAACCAACAGAATTGATCTGGTGTGGCCAGGAAATTAACTAAAAGTGAAATGCAAATGAATGATAAACATAAAAGAAACCTCCCTAGAGATCAAAGTAATGCCGATTTAAAGATCAAGATACAATTTTCCATCTACTGCCCTTACATATTCACAAGGAAGATCGTAACATGTTGGTAAGAGCAGGGAGAAAAGAGGCCCTGTGCTGATGAGAATGTAAGCTCAAATGGTTTTTCTAGAAGGCAGTGTGGCAATAGGAACTGAAAACCATAAGCATGGGCATACTTTTTGACCAAGCAATCCAACTTTAAGAAATTTTCTTTAGAAAAAAACTGAGTAACTCCCACAAGATATAGAGTACCCAACTAATAAATGCAGCATTGTTTCCAACAACAAAAAATATGGAAACAAATAAATGATCAAAGGTAAGAAACTAAAAAAATAAAAGATGGCCATTGATACTGTGAGATACAATTCAGTCACTAAAAGCAATGTTGCCATACATAAGATGGGCCTAATTTTGATTTAGAGGGGAAAAAATAGAAATTATATTCATAAATAGAAAAAAGATTGAAATTTTTTTCACCAAAAATAGGAGTAGTCATATCTAGAGATGCTAATTTTCTTAATTCCCCCTTTTCATATTTTCTATATTATTATAAAATTAGAAAGAAATTAAATTGTACTAAAATGAAAAGTATAAATCTACATTTATTCCCTTTAAAAGGAGTTCTTCATACAATTGAAAAGTTTTTAAAAGCAAGCCATCAGATAATATGTAGTTAGAGCCCATTTTGGAAAATAGGAAAAAAACTAGAAGGAAATGCAATAAAAATTAACTTCTCTCTAGGGATAGAATTATGAGTGATTGTTTTTCTTCTTGCTTGTCACTTTTTTCTGATTATTCTGTACTGTATGCAAAAATAATGAAAGACAAGCAACTTTTTAAAAAACAAAGAAATGAATTGAGGAGGATCCAGATCATTCAGGTAGGTTTGCTCTCAGTACTGAGCAAAAGTCACCTAGACCAGCCTCCCTCCCCTACTTCCAAAATGAGGTAACCACCCCAGTGTTCCTTATCACCATTGCCTACAAGAACAGGCTGCCTGAAAGAGGCAGGTGGGCATATCTGGAGCTCAGGACTCTGTGATGATGAGGGATGTGTCACTTTTGATACAATCATATACCAATGTGATGGTATTTGGAGGTGGGGCCTTTGGGAGGTAATTAGGTCTAGATTAGGTCAAGTGGATGGGACCCCATGATAGGATTAGTGTCTTTATGAGAAGAGGGAAAAATACCAAGGCTCCCTCTCTTCCCACTGTGTGAGGACACAGCAAGAAGGCAACTGTCTGCAACCCAGGAAGTGTGTCTTAACCAGGAACTGTATCTGCCAGCACCTTGATTGGGGCTCCCCAGCCTCACTCTCTGAGGAGTAAATGTCTGTTGTTTAACCACCCAGTTTATGGTATTTTGCCATAGCAGCCCAAGCTGACTAACACAGAGGTTTTTTTCTTTCACCATGAATCATGGTCTTCAAGCTTCCATTGTTTTCTTGGAAGTCAGTATCATGCTCAGTGTTGCTCTTCGAAGGTAATGTGTCCTTTTCTCCTTTGAATCCTTGAAGATTTCCTCTTTTTTATTTCCAGTGTTATTTACTATGATATGCCTAGGTATATTCCTTATAATTTATTCTTAGTGTTCATAGTGCTTCTTAAATCTGTAGCTTGATATTTTTGTCAGTTTGGGGAAATTTTTGGCCATTGTCTTTTCAAATATTGCTTCTGTTCCTCCACCTGCTCTAACATTATACATGTTAGACCATTTCATTTTGTCCCATATATTTGTTATGTTCTTTCCTATCAGTTCAGTTCAGTTCAGTCGCTCAGTCGTGTCTGACTGTTTGTGGCCCCATTAACTGCAGCACGCCAGGCCTCCCTGTCCATCACCAACTCCCGGAATTTACCCAAACTCATGCCCATTGAGTCGGTGATGCCATCCAGCCATCTCATCCTCTGTTGTCCCCTTCTCCTCCTGCCCTCAATCCTTCCCAGCATCAGGGTCTTTTCCAATGAGTCAGCTCTTCGCATCAGGTGCCCAAAGTATTGGGAGTTTCAGCTTCAACATTAGTCCTTCCAATGAACACCCAGGACTGATCTCCTTTAGGATGGACTGGTTGGATCTCCTTGCAGTCCAAGGGACTCTCAAGAATCTTCTCCAACACCACAGTTCAAGAGCATCAATCGTTCTGTGCTGAGCTTTCTTTATGGTCCAGCTCTCACATCCACACACGACCACTGGAGAAACCACAGCCTTGACTAGCATTGCCTATCATTTTTTCCCTTGGTCCCTCAAAATGGACTTATCTTCCTTCTGGTTCACCAATCTGCTCTTTCACTGTCTAATATGCCATTAAATCTCTCTACTGCAATCTCAGTTATTGATTTCTTGATGACTGATTTCTCAAATCTCAAATTTCCCTTTATTTTATAGTTTCCAATGCTCCACAGAAATTCTCTATGTTACTGCTCAAATTCTTGAATATATTAATCACAGTTGATTTAAAGTCCATGTCTGATAATTCTGGCAACTGATAGGTCAGTTGCCAGACCTATTTAAGTCTATTATACCGTGTATTTTCCCTTGGTTTTCAGTCAGTTCTTGCATTGTGTACACCTACCTATGAATGAATTCCACATATTATAGAAACAATGTGAGTTCCTGAATAATGTTGCCTTGCTCAAGAGAGGATTCATATTTATTTCTGGTGGCAGATAGAGTAGGTACACATGACCTGAACCCAGTCACTGAGTGAGGTGATTTAAAGGCAGAATTCAGCTTTTATGTGCTTAATCACTAAGCCGTGTCTGAATCTTTGCAACCCCATGGACTGTAGCTCGCCAGGCTCCTCTGTCCATGAGGATTCTCCAGGCGAGAATACTGGAGTGGTTTGCCATGCCCTTCTCCAGGGAATCTTCCCAGTCCAGAAATCAGCTTTTATTAAGGTTGCCTATTTCAAGTTCAACTTTACTCTTAGTCAGGAGTTGCACCGGAAAGTCTGGGGTATTTACCAGGACCCTTTCTATTTGTCAGGATGTGAACCCAAATTGTCCCCCAGGAAAATGCCAAGAGCTGTGTTCAACTTCTCAGTCATTTAGTGGCCATGGCCTGCTCAGCCTCTCAGCTGTCACATTTGAGCCCATAATTAACTTGAGGGTAAAAGTGGCACCAAATGTCTGGCTCTCCTCTTGAGGTCCCCCTTCTTTCAAGAATCCTGGTCCCTTGGGCTATTGTTTTGATAGCTCTCCAAAGTCTTCAACTTATGTTTTTACTAATTTTATAGGTCTGTGTTCTAGTTCTTATATCTGCACAAAAAATTTCCCTAAAACTTAGTGGCTCCAAACTTTATCAATCACTTATTATCTCTCACAGTTAGTACAGTCAGGAACTTAGGAGCCATTCAGCTGGGTGATTCTCACCTAGAGTCTCTCATAAGGTTGCAGCCAGATGGTGACTTTGGCTGGGGTCATCTCAAATGTTTCTTTACTCGCATATCTGGTACCTGGTCTGGGAAGACTCAAACCACTGAGAAATGGGCTCACCAGGCACCTCACTACCTCTTTGTAACCTCTCCATGTGACTGCTGCAACATGGAGGCTTCAGGTTAGTTGGATTTCTTACAGGTTGGCTCAGGGCTCCCAAGATTCACGTACCCCAAGAGAGAAAAGAAGATGCAGACAGAAACTTATGACACAGTCTGGGGAATCGAGCAACTTTATTTCTGCCACATTCTGTAGTGAGTGAAGTGAAGTCGCTCAGTCATGTCCGACTCTTTGCGACCCCATGGACTGTAGCCCACCGGGCTCCTCCATCCGTGAAATTTTCCAGGCAAGAATACTGGAGTGGGTTGCCATTTCCTTCTCCAGGGGACCTTCCCAACCCAGGGATCGAACCCGGGTCTCCCACATTGCAGGCAGGTGCTTTACCGTCTGAGCCACCAGGGAAGCCAGATTCTTTAGGTCTGCACTATTACAAAAGCCCATCCATGTTCAAGGAGAAGACACATAAAACCTACCTCTCAATGCAGGAATATCAAACATGTTGTAATATGACACATGTGGACATGTGGTATGGAACAGACATCGATGCAGCTATCTGGAAAATACAATCAGCCACAGCTTGTCTAGTTGTTCTTGATCACAGGTTGGCCCAAAATAAGCTAGAATGTCCTTCCAAGCATAGAAATTCCCTCCTCCATTTATTTGGAGTTTTCTCTAATCAAGGTAAGACTGCTATACCTATGTTTGAGTGAAACATAGGTATAGCTTTGGAGCTCTTCTCTAAGCTCAGATGAAGCCATCGTCCATGTAGGCAGCACTTATCACATCAACATTGGGCATACCTTCCCAGAGGCACACTGAAAGTTCAGGCACCATTTTGGCAAGGTTTTGCCTATCTGACCATCAGAGCCTGAGTCTCCTGCTACCCAGTCAGACTAACCCCTAAGGCTTTATCCAAGCCCAACATGGCAAAGAAAATCCATACCACTTTCCAGGTCTATTCTACTTTCACTTTATTTTCAAAGACTCTTTTGTAAAACTCTGATCCTACAGGATGTGAATTTTGTTTTTAAAAAAAATTCGGAACACTTCACATATTTCGCCCTCTTCCAGGTTCATAATGCATATTAATATACAGCCTCTGAAAAGTCCTACAGTGATGTAATCTATTTAACTTTGTCTCACTCCCATGTCTCATGAGTTTATTTAATCATGGAAAGTTGGTTTGGGGAAATTATCTTTTTATTAACAGGATGCCAATTAACAGCCCATAAACACTGTGTAGAATATGTCCACATTGCACAGAACATCCTCAGACTTTTGATTCCATCTCTGCTCTTGTGGGACTGTAGAACCAAGTTGTTCATAATAAAATATTCTGTCTCAAATTGCCTAGTGGGAGTGAGGTCATGGCTGATCACTCTTTTGCTCAGTGGGATGCATTTCTGGGTGTTCCAAAGCAAAGATGGACCGTGTACCATTTTCCAAATTAGGCTGATGAATGCATCAACCTTTTCTACCTGCCAGTAACACCACAAGAAGTTTTTAAAAAGCTTGTGTTTACTTACTGTCTGCCAATACACACGGGGCCATTAGCCAGCTGGCCGGCCTTATGCAAGTTTCACTGCTGCCAAATTGCAGTGAGCTGCCCACTCCCTAGCTGAGAGCCACGATCAATGCTCCTTCAGTGCTAAAGGACTGCAGGGGTGAGGAGTGGGGGTGGGGGGCAATTTGGTTTGATGAGGAACGGAGAAACAAGGAGAAGGGGACAAAGCCTTCCTTCTAACCTCTGCATTAGGGTTCTCCTACTCAAAGCCTCATTCCAGGCATCACTGCCTGCCTGTTCTACCAATCTCTTGATAATTTAGAGGTGCTTCCAATTGAGAGCTGTGTTGTTTAATAAAGCAAAGATAATCGACACTTCCTCGGTGTTATAATAGCCTCTCTGTATGTTTACTTGAGAACAAATGTTGTTATAATTTCTTTGGGGAATCAATATCTTCTGGTGCATATTCACTGCCCAATTGGAGGTTCAGATTGTTTAAGGAGAGAAGGGGAAATTTATTGCCTTGTAAATGCTGGCAGAAAATAGTAGATTTAGTGAGAGCTGTAATTAAAGTTTTGCTGATAATAAAAAATGGAGGCAATTCACAATCACACAGATTTTCCAGTCCTCAGCCCTAGATTGGCTAAACCGCCACAGGGTCCTGGACACTTGCTAGTCTTTGTACAATCAGTTTCTGAAAGTGAAAGTTCTGTGGCCCCAAAGGCTGCCAGCTCCTGGACCCTTGAGGTACCCTTCACATGCTCCCGAGCCCAGCACACTACTGTCACTCAACCTTCGTCCGCTCTCTTCAGCTTTAGAGGCATTAGGGCCAACATCTGTTTTCAACTACTTTCAAAGCTGGCTGTTCAAGCCAGAACCCTGCCAGTTGAGCACTCTACACAGGACTTGATGCTGGGGAGCAGAGACTGGAGGCAAGGACTGCCTTCCAAAAAGAAAAAAAAAAATGTTAGCCGCTCAGTCATGTCCAACTCTCTGATACCCCTTGGACTGTAGTCCACCAGGTTCCTCTGTCCATGGGATTCTCCATGCTAGCATACTGGAGTGGGTTGCCATTCCCTTCTCCAGGGGATCTTTCCTACCCAGGGATCAAATCTGGGTCTCCCGCACTGCAGGCAGATTCTTCACCATCTGAGTGACCAGAGAAGCCCCCTAAAACTCCAACGTTAGAGAAATGAATAATCTCCCTTCAATCTTCCTGAAAGGACCACACACACACCTCTCCCCACTCCCAGGAACCCAATTCAGGCTCTCCAGAGCAGTACATGACGGTTTCCCAAAATAATCGCTCTTCTCTCATCTCTCACTGAGCATCTCGGCAGATCTGTGTCTGTTCTTGGCTGGATGAAGGCAGAGGATTACATGGTTGTGGGGCAGGAGGAATGGAGACCTCTCAGCACGCACAGGAGGCTAAGAAATGCTGACTGTGTCCACAAGTTTCCACCGAACCCCTGCCACTGGACCTAGGAAGTCTGCACTGTCTTTTCCAGGTGGGATAAAATCACAGTCACCTCTCCCTGAGACCCCATATCAGAAACATGTCAGGCTACAGAGGATGGGGGCGATGTCACAGACCCACAGAGATAGAGGCATCTTCAAGCCTTCTTCCTTGGCACCAGGCACCAAAGGAAAATCAAAGGGCCTGAAGAAAACAAGAAAATTAACACTCACCAAGCGTGACCCCTTCCCAGGCAAACTTCCCCAAGAGGATGAACTCTGTCTAGAATCTCTGTAGCTATACACCCTGTAAATATTCACCAACCATGTGCCATTTGCCTTCCACCAGATCACCAACACCCAGCACCAAACACTTGCAAAAAGAACAAACGAGTGAGCAAGTTAACCTCACTATCAGCCAGGGTGTTCCTCTGAGTACACAAGAGTCTGAGTTCTTCTAGAAATAACAACATGCTTTATATTGAGCACCGACTACATGCCAAAGAGCATGCAAAGCCCTTTACAGATATTCATCCTTTCTCAGTCTTACAGCCATCCCCTTGTGAGGTGGAGACAGTGGTCCTCTTTGGCAGCTGAGGACAGCAAGGCTCAGAGATAAGCACTGCACCCAGGACTGATGTCACCCAGCCTGCACAGGGCAGGGCTGGGGCTTAAACCCAGGCCCGTGGTGGTCCAGAGCCCATGCTCTTTCTCTCACGCCCAGCTCCCTGTCACCTATGCTACACGAGGCCCTTGCTGCCGTCACACATCTTCTAATCCTCAACATTTGCTGGTAGGGTGGTGGGGTAGAAAGTGCAAAGAGAGGGTCAGCAGCAATCCCACTGCTGGGCATACACACCGAAGAAACCAGAATTGAAAGAAACACGTGTACTCCAACGTTCATCACAGCACTGTTTACAATAGTCAGAACATGGAAGCAACCTAGTTGTCCATTGGCAGACGAATGGATTAGAAAGCTATGGTACATATACACAATGGAATATTACTCAGCTATTAACAAGAATGCATTTGAATCCATTCTAATGAGGTGGATGAAACTGGAGCCTATTATACAGGGAGAAGTAAGTCAGAAAGAAAAACACCAATACAGTATATTAACACATATATATGGAATTTAGAAAGATGGTAACGACGACCCTATATGCAAGACAGCAAAAGATTCACAGATGTAAAGAATAGACTGTTGGACTCTGTGGGAGAAGGCGAGGGTGGGATGATTTGAGAGAATAGCGCTGGAACAGGTATATTATCATGTATATTATCATATGTGAAACAGATTGCCAGTCCAGGTTTGATGCATGAGGCAGGGTGCTCAGGGCTGGTGCACTGGGATGACCCTGAGGGATGGGATGGGGAGGGAGATGGGAGGGAGGGTCAGGATGGGGAACATATGTATACCCATGGCTGATTCATGTGAATGTATGGCAAAACCACCACAATATTGTAAAGTAATTATCCTCCAATTAAAATTTGAAAGATGGTAACGATAACACTATATGCGAGACAGAATAAGAGACACAGATGCATAGAACAGTCTTATGGATTCTGAGGGAGAAGGTGAGGGTGGGACGTTCTGAGAGAATAGCATTGAAACATGTATATTATCATATGTGAAACAGAACACCATTCCAGGTTCGATGCATGAGACAAATGCTCAGGGATGGAGCGTTGGGATGACCCAGAGGGATGGGATGGGGGAGGGGGGGGGGGTGGGGGGGGGGGTTCAGGATGGGGAGCACATGTGAACCCATGGCTGATTCATGTCAATGTATGGCAAAAACCACTACAATATTGTAAAGTAATTAGCCCCCAACTAAAATAAATAAATTTACCAAAAAAAAATTTTTTTTAATAAATTAAAAAAATAAATCAATGAGCAGAGGAAAAAAAGAAAAGAGAGAGAGGGTCAGATGAGGCTCCTTGAGAAGCCTACAGGAAAGAGGGGCTGACCTTTCGGAGGAGAACCACAGAGAAGTAGTGAAGGGAGCTAGACCAAAGCTAAAAGAAAGCAGGCTCAAGGGGGCTTACACGTCCGTGAGGAGGAAGGAGGGCTGGCTGAGACCACCAACTGCCAGCATCTCTGGCTCCATGCCTTTCTCTCCTGTCTCATAGTCTAGCCTATAGCACTCCTCTACAATGTTCAGAGGCCTAAGAGCTGCCAAGGGTCTTTAGCATGGTCTTCCTGCCAAAATGCATGGTCTCACAGCCCACAGTGCCAAGGTGGCCACAACCTCAAGCTCCAGCCACACATGGCCTTTAGCAGCTGGGCTCCTCCAGCCAGAACCAGGCACACCCATCCCTCTCCAAGGCTGGACCACCGCAGCAGACTCAGCTAGCACTGGACAGAACAGAGTGAGGGGTACCAACTGGCTGCCCCCAGTATGTAAGACCTGTGAGTTTTGCAGCCCCCTGCTGGGAGGCTCCCCTGAGAGTCAGGGGCAGGCCTGAACCAGTTCTAGTGTTCTCCCTGCAGTCTCTCTCTTCAGACACCTTAGAACCTACACCAACCACACTGTTCATCTCCAAATGGGCGAGAGACTCGCCCCATCTCACATCAACTTCCCAGCATCTGCCCACAGGGAGGAGGCTCAGGGCAAGTCCCAAGAAACTGCTCCTGTCTCCAATGTCCCAGCCCTGCAGCTTCTCCAAGAAATCCAATGATCCTGGATGAGGGGTCCGGAGCTCGGTCTGCAGTGGGGACCCTGAACTGCTGCTGATTCAATAAAATTACCAGCAGGCATTAAATCTATCCTCAGTTAACCCAGTGCCTTTAAATAATAAGAAAGATTTTGCACAGGGGATAAATACCGTGTCTCATTTTCTCACTCTCACTGGTCTCCTGTCACTGTGCACTTATTAATACAATCGCTAATATACAGCTCCCAATCAGCCACTAAAATGCCGCTGTTATTCCTACTAATTCGACAATAAAATGTGGCTGTGCCAGGCCATAAAAATGGGCTGTCACGTGACTGGGGGTTCTAGGCGAGATGAGCTATGAGGCCCGGGGTCTCGAACTGCCCTCTGGAAACCGAGCCGCCAGAGCCACAGCGCAACCACAGCCTCAAACTGGAGCTTGAGGTTGTGGCCACACCCCAACCACAGCCCCTGCAGGCCCTGACTGCCAAGGGCCCGGACAAGATCCAAAATGCAGACAGAGGCGTTCCCCCACTTTATTAGTGTCCTACTACTGCTGCTCTTGATGGGTAGTGTGTGTGCATGCTCAGTTGCTACGTCATGTCCAACTCTTTGAGACCCCATGGACTGTAGCCTGTCAGGCTCCTCTGCCATGGAATTCTCCAGGCAAGAATACTGGAGTGGGTTGCCATGCCCTCCTCCAGGGGATCTTCCTGACTCAAGGATCGAACCCACATCTCTTGCATCTCCTGCACTGACAGGCAGATTCTTCGCCACTGTGCCACCTGGGAAGCCCTAATCTTGATGATTACTCAACAAATATTTGTTGAATAAATAAACACATCAGAAATAACTAACAGCCTTGCCCTACATGTCCCTGAGGTCAGTGACCTGCAAACCATATAGACCCCAACAGTTACCAGCCAGGGACCAGGCTATGGAGAGAAGCATGGGGTGTCCCTGACAAAGGCAGAAAGCTGGCCTATGTTAGTCCCTCCAGCTTGAAGACACAGGTCATGGCAAGTAGGACCCAGGCCAGGGCTCATCCTTGCCCTCATGTTCATCCTGCCAAAAGGAGATAGAGTGGGATCTTTAACACCAGGCCAGGGAGGAAAGACCAAGCCATCTCTAAACAATGGTCAAGGTCATGTTGTCATGCATGGTATAGACATATGAGGAAAGTGCTGAATTGTTTATGTCAGAGCTGAGGAAACAGCCTTGAGCTCCACACTGTATTTCTTCCTATTATATGCTCATCTTAGAAAGGTGATCAGTGAGAAGAAGAGTGAACACTGAGAAGTAAAATGTCGATTTATACCAGGACTTGTTGGCCAGACAATATGGAGCCCAGGGCTCATCAGTGGCCAAGGCCACCAGATGGAGGGCTGGCCTGGGTGTGTGACACCCTCTAACCCTCTACTAGCTAGAAGCCCCAAATTCAAGGTGGGATGCTGGCTTCAGTGGGCACCACACCCAAGGCCAATGCTTCTGTGGCCTATCACAGACCCTGGCCTCTGTGTCACTGTTAGGCTTCTGTTTAGCACGGGATGGGTCTGTTCTCTCAAGGCCCCACCCCTCCCACCATCTAGCACACCCACGGGTGTGACCACAAGTCTAAGTAGCTCACTTCAGACTAGCTGACTGAACTGTGAAATCAACATCCAGTCCAACTGCTGCCATAAACCATTAAGCACTTGCTGTACGCAGTGGAAGTCCTGATTTAGAATCTCAGCTCGACTACTCACCAACAACATACACTCAAATAAGCCATTTAACCTCTCTGAGCCTCCGTTTCCTCCTTTGGAAATGGGGAAAATAATAGCAATGTCACTCGCAGCTATTGTAGGGATTAAAGAGAGAATCCATGTAAATCACTTGAGGAAGCATGTAGCAGAGACAGGTACACGAGACAGTGGTCAGGAAGGCTTCCTGGAAGAAGGGGCACTGGAGCTGGAAGACTGAGCAGGATTTGGAGAGGGGAAAGGGGTGGTGGGACAGTGATTCCTATCCTGCTACCCTCCCTGAGCCTGCTTGATCCTCCCCTGCCCTCACCCCTACCCCTACTATCCAATCTGGGCGGGAGCAAAGCCTCTCCCTCTACCTGAAAGCAACTGGGGCAAATTTCTCAATGTGAAAATTTTTAATTCTTCAAGAGAAACTCTTGTAGGAAACTCGGGGGGGAAAAAGGAACCCATAAGGAAAATGCAAACACATAAGCACAGGCTTTTAAAGAATACAGATTTTTTTTTTTTTTTTTTGCCGTCAGGTTAGGCACTATCTTTGATGTCCAGCCAGGCAGCCAAGGGCACACAGAAGCCACTCCCTGTCATCTGGGTGCCTGGTACAGCTGGATAGGAAATTAGCCAGCCCCCACCTGGGCCCAGGTAGGGTCTACAGCCCTGCAGGGGCCTGACTCCTTGCAGCCACCTCTGAGGGCAGGGAGGGGATGTCCCTATTACCCAGGCCCACCCAGCCGGTGCTGCACCCCCAGGGCCTCTCTAACCACACACTCCCTCCAAGCCTGCACTAGGCACCTGCCACCTTAGATCTGCCCCCTCCCCCAGGATTGCATGTCAGGCCAGCTTCCCCCTCCTAGGACAGGAGCTCTCTTGCTTGCAAATCCCTGAGCTACTGCACACACCATTCTCTTCCATCCTGGGAACACATCCTAGAAGGCTGGAGTTGCCATCAGAGTTTACAAAATCACAGATGAGATATACACTGGGGTGAACAGAATCAACTCCTTCAGCATCAGATTCTTGGCAAGAGGGACCTCACTCAGTCCACTAAACCCAGACCTAGGAGGAGCATGGCATGAGACCCAGCAGCAGATCCTGACTTTAGAATGAAGACAGCCACAGCCAGCAGCGTGTCTGTGAGCTGCCAGCCATCAGTTCCCCCTTCCTGGAGTCACTCTCTGCACTCCTCCTTTGCGCACCAGTGGGCACAGCACCAAGCCCAGCACATCCGGGAGGACAGGCCCAGCAGAGGGCACTGATGGGTGGGTCGGCTTACAGTAAGTCCCCAGAGAAGCCCAAGCATAGCCCCAACATTGTCCCACCGTGCAGTCACCAATTCCCCAGCCCCCGGGACCTGGAAACTCAGAGAATGTGTCTACTTTGGCCAAGCCCAGCAATTCTCTAATTACACCTCGAGGAAAGCTGACCCACCAAGACAGGGTGTGGTTGGGCAAGCTCTGTACAAACCTGCAGAGACGAACCCCAAATTCACCAGACACTGTCAGGGTTACTATCATAAGTCTCCCTCTTGGTTGACTAGAAATCCAAAAACTTCCAAGTGTATATCCTGAAAGGTCTTTGAACCAAAATGGTTCAGGTCTCTGCTTTCAACAGCAGGCAGAAGCTGTCCCTGAAGGGCATAGCTCCCTTGGCTCCCTGTGACCTCACGTGTCAGATCTGGAGGCCCTAGGGGTCCCCCCAGGCTGTTCCTGCAAACTGCAAACTGACAACCTCGTCATCAGAGCAGCTGCTTCCATTTGGAGTAAGTAAGGACCTGAAGGGGGGCACCCTTCTTTGTTTACGGGTGGGATTCAGGCCCAGGCAGGCAGGGCCTTATCTAGCATGGGCTGCGCCTGCAGAATCAGCTAGGAATCTTGTCAAAATTCCTGTTCTAACTCAGCAGGTGTGGAAGGGCCCCTGAGATCCCTCATTTTCAATATGCTTCCGGGTGATGTCGGTGCTGCTGGTCCAGGGACCACGCTTCGAGTAGCAAGCCTCAGAGCAGCACCTCCCCAGAGAACATGAGCCACATCTGTCATTTTAAATTCCCTTGTAAGTAGATTAAAAATAAATGTATATATTTGATTTAACTCAGCATATATAAATCAACTTGTAACCCATATACAAATTATTAATGAGAGAGCCTTCATTCTTTCTCTGTACCAAGTCTCCAAACTCCAGGGTCCCCTTTATACTTCCAGCCCATCTCTGGACCAGCCACACCTCAAGGGCTCAGCAGCCACACGTGGCTAGTGGCTACCATGTGGACAGCAGAGCTCCAGAGGATGGGAGAAGAGGGAAAGAAGATGAGGGCGGAGAAGAAGGATGGGAGCAAGTCACTGGGGTGACCCATATTGAGACAGAACCGGAAGAGCATAGAGAAGTGTTTGTAGACTGAACCCTGCCCCTGACTCAGGGAGTGGGCCAAAAAGAATCAGGTAAACTCTGAACCTCACCCTTTCATCTGTATAATGGGGAGAGCAAAGCCTGCCCATCACTCAGCCTGAAGTCCAGGCCAGACCCTGCTCCCAGAAGGTGGGGCTTGCCAACATGGGATTCTGCAGAACACAAAACTGGAGGCTCTCCAGGCAACAATGGCAAGCTCCCCAGGGCAGGGTCTGAACCCTCCACAGAGTCCTGACGCAAGCATCTCTGCTCACACAGGGCACTCCTGGGACCAGACAGACAGACAGACAGCACCTCTATCCTGACTCCAAAACCCCACGAATGCTCTAGTCCTATCTGGGAAGGGCACTTTGCTGTCACTGTGAATCGAGGAAACACAAGCACATAAAATTAGTGTCTCCCCACCAATCTCAAGCTGTCAGAGGAGCTATTTTGAGGACCCTGCTGTTGAGTTCAGCTTCACATTCTTTGCTCTGACTTTTTCCTGTGCTCTAAGAGCTGAGTCACCAGAGAGGCAGGCCCTGGTGGGCGTTCTGAATCCCAGACCCTGGAGACCCAAAAGGGAGTTGGGAGAAGGGAACTTTGCAGAATGCAGGGCCGGGTCCAAGGTTATCCAAAGATAACCCTTGGAATACCAGCCTGCACTGGCAAAGCACTGAATGCCACATGTAATCCTAGCCACCCACATTGTAAGATAGAACTGAAGGAGAAGGAGAAGAAACAGAGGCCAAGTCAGGTGAGGTGACCTGACAGCTCAATGCAGCAAATCCCTAAGCAAGAATCTGGGTTTTCTAATACCAGTTCCTGTGATGCTGCCACACTAACAGAGGCCCGGTAAGCCAACTGCCCACCCCAGCTCCCCGCTGGGACACTGAAGGACAGACACAGCCCAGCCTCCAGCTCCACACACAGCTCAAGGGCTCGGCTCCCTGAAAGGGAGGGAATCCGCCATCAGTGCCCAAGAGCATCCAGAGAGCATGCCGAGAGGCAGTCTTGTCTCAGTCACACACCGTAGAGCCTGGACCTGGGGTTCTCACAGTCTCCACACACTGGAGGAAGACTCTCACAAGTCCTCCGAACCCCAGCCAGGAAACAAGCCCAGCCAGGCCCTGGAAAGGGCCACTCCAAGGTTAAACAAAGGCAAGAAGAGCTTTCAGCACCAGCTGGTAACCATACCACCTGCCCCCACTCCTGACTACAGCTCGGAGCCCTGTCATTACAGCCAAATGATCCCTAGATGAAGGTCCTGGCGGGAGAGGCCATTTGAGGTTCCTGCTGGGCCCCCTACATCACCTCTTGGTTGAGTTCTCCTTGCTTGGAGGATGTAACACCTGCTATTTGTTCCCAAGCTATTTTTTTTAAGGTTCACATCAATCCTAGGAGCTAAATCAGTTCCCAGGAATATGTGGCCCAATGCCTATACTATTCTGTTATGTTTCTTCCCTGAACGTATTTTGGTTTGTGTTTGTCTTGTGTGTTTTCTAAACTTTTTTTATTGTGCTCTGTTCATATGCAGTTATTTCTTTTTAATTTCCTTAAGAATTTGTTCAAACATTACTCCCAGTTTGCTGCTTTGATTATTAACATACAGAAAAGCCCACATCAGAAAAGGTGTTTCTCCTAAAAGCCCTTCATATGATGTATCACATATAAGTATATGTGAAACACAGCCTTATTTCAACAAGCTCCACTATGCTGTTATTGTTGTTCAGTCAGTAGGTCATGTCCGACTCTGTGAACTGCAAGAATTGCAGCACACCAGGCTTCCCTGTACTTCACTGTCTCCCGGAGTTTGCTCAAGTTCATGTCCATTGCATCAGTGATGCTATCTAACCATCTCATCCCCTGCCTCCCTCTTCTCCTTTTGCCTTCAACCTTTCCCTTCATCGGGGTTTTTTCCAATGAGTCGGCTCTTGGCAACAGGTGGCCAAAGTATTGGAGTTTCAGCTTCAGCATCAGTCCTTCCAACGAACACCCAGGACTGATCTCCTTTAGGATTGACTGGTTGGATCTCCTTGCAGTCCAAGGGACTCTCAAGAGTCTTCTCCAGCATCACAGTTCAAAAGCATCAATTCTTCAGCACTCAGCCTTTTTTCTAATTACACTTAATACAAAAACATTATAATTGAGACTAACAAAGTTTCTGTAGATCTGTTTCAAAGAAATTTATTTTTCAAGTACGTTAAGCTCAGAATCTGTGGTATTACCTTTTATGGTGAAGATACTAGATGTTCTAAGTTTTCATTAACAATAAAAATATTCAAAATTGTGTAATGTGTTTCTATAGGGAACATCTTTTCTAAGGTACTCAAGGAATTTGCTTATTTACTGGTAGGCGTTGATTTTGATCCAGTGGAGTCATTATTCTATAAAAACTGCTGCTTTCATGAAGGTTGACTGGCCACTGGAGTCACTGAGAGTGTTTCCAAACTCTTTGTCCTTGAGTTAGTCACAAGAATTTAAGGTCAAGGACCACTCCCTCTCTCCCGTCCCCAGCTAGAGGCAACCCCTTCATTCCAGGCAGACTCTGATGTCAGCAGCCCCTCACCATCACCTCCACAAGCCTTTGGGCTACAAGTGTCTGGGCACGTCCCCATCTCACAATAGTCCTCTGAAGGTGCCAGGCGTGCACATAGCATTTCCAGCACCCACATGAGACTATTTCTCATGGAAACAGAAAGTGCTAGCAGAATGACCTCAATTCACCCTTCAGAGTTCAAGCTAAACATCACCTGCTCCAGGAAGCCTTCCAGAACTGGGTCAGGTGCCTCTCCTCTGAGCTCTTCCAGCATCCCACATTCCTTCTTCACCAAGTTGGCAGGAACCTGGGCATCTTTGTGTGCTCCATGACTGATACATAGTTGGTGCTCCATAAGTTCTGGCTCAGAAAATAAGCATGCTTAATAAATCCAGTTGACCTCACAGCCTGGGGCATTCACACCCACAAATACAAACTCAGCAAACACCCTTCTGAGTCATTACTGCAAAGATAGTGCTGAGAGATTCTTTGAAGTTCAGAGAAATGCTGGGTCCTGGTCCTCAGGCCTTCATGGCAGCCAGTAGGCAGAAACAGACCTCCTGCCAGTACCTACCCTCCTCACCCACCCCAAGAAATCCACACAGCAGTTTCATGTGAAAAGGAAGCCAGCAAATACAACAGCCACCTCCCTCGATAGCCAGACCTCCGGAGAGTTTAAATGGAATTAAAATAATATCACTTTGTTGCTCCAACCATAGACAGACACAGGCAGGAGAGAACAGCCTGCTCACTGCTTCTTTGAAGAGGCAAAGACTCTTGTCCCCAAAAGCTGTTTGTCCTCCGTAAATGGGATTTCAGAAACAGACCTGAAAGGGGAGGCGATAGCCTCAAGAGCCTAAACTTGTATTATACATTAGACAGATATTTAAAAATAAATAGCGATTAAAAGGAAAGCCGTGAATGACAGCGGAGAGCTCCAGACCCTCCAAGGCCTTCATGCGAATGTCTCACTGCTCTCTCAGCACTGGAAATCTGGGCCAAACTGTAATCATTTCTCTGTTTTTTTTTTTTTAAATGTTGTCACCCAGCTGCTTTGAGAGGCTGTGCTCTGGTCCAGGTGGTGTGACTGTGCAGAGGGGAGACCTGTGGGTACTCAGCACCATGCCCTTGCCAAGGAGACCTGTGCACATGCTCAGGGTTCAACCTAGGGTTCTGGCTCCCGGAGGCTCCCTCGCACATCACCCCAGCCAGGTCTGTGATTCCTGACAGTCAACACAGCCCATGCTGAGGCCTGTTTCCTTGCCAGTCTCCCCAGCAACCGTGAACTCCAGGGATCAGAAATCCTGTCCCACACCAGGTATACTTTCAATTAGATTTCTTCATGGGTCATCTGCCATGATACACACTCTTAAGAGGTATGCCAGGAAGGAGGGCAAAGCTCATGTCAATAGATACCTTCCTTAGTCCGCCTAAATTTCCCTTGTTAGCGTTGTTGTTGTTGTTGTTATCATCATCATTAGCATTAGCTCCAGTGATGGTCAGAATCCCAGCCCTTAGCTAAAGACTTTAATCACTGTGAATACCCCTCTGAGACAAGCATATGCTCAGCTTCTCTCGCTCCCTTTTCAGAGAAAATGATTTTGGATCCTTTTGTTTTAGCTCAAGTTCATTCTTTTTTCAGATTTTATTAGTTTTGATCCGATGTCCTTTTCCTGTTCCAGGATCTCATTCGGGATATCACACCACACTTAGCCCCTTAGTCCCCACTCGGCTGTGAGAGCGTCTCTGCTCTCCAGGATTTTTATAAACTTGACAGTTTGCTAACCTTGACAGTTTTGAGGGGTACTCGGTCAGGCAGGCATTTGGATATGACTACTGAAATTTGTCTGATGTTTTTCTTGTGATTTGACTTGAGTTACTGGTTTTAGGGTGGAAGACCACAGACATAAATTATCATTCTCATATCCAGAGTATATACTATCAGCATGATTTATCACCACTGATGCTGACCTTGGTCACCTAGCTGAGGCAGTGTTTGTCAGGTCTCTTTAGATCTCTCAACTGAACTCCTTCCCACTCCCTAAGAGGCCAGGTCAAAAAATCACCTCCTCCTAGAAGCCTTCCCAGATTATACACACACTCACCACAGGTTCCTCTCAGTACTTAGCATACCTCCAAGTATTTCCTGTGTCTATGAACTTGCCCCCTTATTTTGATGTCAGGCTCTGTGAGGCGAGAGACATAATATCCAGCAGTGTCTAGCTCATAATAAAAGTAAAAAAATGTGATGTCTTATTTCATGCTAAGTGTCAGTACTATGCTAGGCACCTCAATGGCACAACCTGTCTCTAACCGAGTGAGGGAAGACCTTGTTATCGCACTTTACAGATGAAGAAGTGCTCAGGAACTAGCGCAGTGAGGAACCAGCACAGCCAGGATCCCGCTGTTTGTCTCTGCCGTCTGTTTCTGGGTCCCTCTGCTCTGCTCCTCTCCATGTGGGCATCCAAGGGCTTTCAGTGTACCCTCAACTACTGGTCAAGGATGGGCTGCTGCAATGAAGGGAGGAACGTTAGGTGGGCTGAGAACAGCACCAAAGACAGGATCCTGACCCAGCCTGACCTTGGCCCTCTCTGTCCCGCCCACAGCCCTAGTGAGTTGGAGCAGCCCACCAGCCCACCCCCACTCCACAAGTCCTCAACAACCACCAGGCCTTCTATTTTTGACATCGAGAGATAGGGACGCACGGCTGTGCACCAAACACGCTGCATCAGCAAGAAGTCGAAAGATGTATGTGGGAGCTGGAACATCTCCCATAAATTGTGCTTTATTAAATTTTAAACTTTAATAAAACAATGACACATTTCAAGTGCCAGCTCTTGGTTTCCACATCCCCATCAGCCCATCATCCTTGGGCTCACCAAGAGCCTTCTCACTGGCTGGGTCTTTAGAGCACCAAAGACTTTCTTGGGCACTGACCGAAATTCAAGGGAAACAGAAGATACGGGGGTGGGAGTAGATGACTTTAGCAGAACCAGGTCCACGTACCTGGGTATTAAGGCTGGACATGATCCAGGCAACCAATACAAGAGGCTTCCGGTACTTAAGATGAGAGAGAGGGCCAGCATCGTCAGCTCTGGTTGAGGATAAGGCATCAGTCCATCAAGAGCCCAGATTTTAACAGTGGAATTAAGAGACTGGGCCAATTTCCTAGCCATGGCCTCAGACAACACAGTCAGGGCACCAAGAACATGTGTGGCTGATTCAGCATTTGCTGGTACCTTCCATGGTGAGGCTCAGGACACGAAGGAGGAGCACCCCCTCTTCCTCTTCCCCAAGCAGCTTCCAAACCACCCTTGTTCACCTCCTCCCATCTCACCACATTGCCAGCCCTAGACCCAGCAGCCAGGCAATCAGTGAGTTTTCTCAAACTTAACTTTGAGTAAGCTCCCAAACTCACAGACCTCCCAAGGTCCCCTCCTCCTGATTCATGACCAAGCTCCTAGAAGGTGTTCAAGGCTCCCCATAGTTAGTGTCCATTTCCCCCTTCCTGCCCCACCCTCTCCACCCTCCCTGACCCACGCTCAGGACCGAATCTCTCCATTTCCATTCCCTCCTTACCCAGCTCCATTCCTTCTACTTTGCTGGTCCCCAGTTCTAGAATGTCCTTTTCAAACATTCCCCTGTTAAACCCTACAGAGTCCAGGAGGACTGCTTCTTCACCCTAAAGACTTCTCTGACTCTGAGTTCCACAGCCACCTGAATGTCCCAGACAGCCCCTCTCCTGAGATGCTCTCTCCCTCTGCTGGAAGCATGGTCAGTATGGACACATGGCACCTTCTTTGCTAACCAGCAAGCTCTGGGCCATTAGGGACATCTCTTCATCACTTTTGCAGCCCCGCTGCCAATGTCACAGTGCCCAGGCAGTGAAAGGCACCAGGGACAAGTGGTGGGAGGAGGTTAAAGAGACAGATCACAGGGAGCTGAGGTCAGATTCACGAGGAGGACCTGGGAGCCACCTCCAAGAATCAGATGGCCAGCGCACAGGGTCCCAGAGCAAACCCCCTTCTCTCTATCAGCTCCACCAGAATAGCAGACTCTTCCCCCTGTCCCCCTTTCTCCCCTGTTTACTTAACATCCAAATAAAAGGCAGGAGACAAAGTAATCAGAGACCTGGATGCACTTGGTCAGAATACTCCTCCATGCCTCACTTCTCCTAACCTTGCTGACCCACTTGGACTCTGTTCTGGAGGGATGCTTGTCCCCACCACAGCCCATTTCAACAGAAGGAGAGCAAGGGAGGCCCCTGCACAGGAAGAGGATGGTGACCTCCCTGTGACACAGCAACAGCCTCGAGGAGCTAGCTGGCTTCCTAATCCACACGCCAGTCTCTCACCACTCACTGGATTACCTGGCTTCGACACTGGACTTCTGCAGAAATGCTTTCGGAAAAATGTTACAAAACAAATTGGCTTCTGCGTATGCAGGGCTGAGATATGTGTGTATAAAAAATCTGCCAATCTTCCTGACTCCCTAACCCCCAGGATCCTGCCCCTCGGCCATATACTTTTTATGAAATCCCTTCAAGGACCCATGGAAGGGCGAACTCCAGAGCTCAGCTCCTTTCAAGGACAAGCTCCAGCCATGATTATTTTTTTTCCAATCCAGAAATCTTGTTGGGAGGATGGGAAGGGAGAGAGAGAGCACTCTCCTTATCCGGGAACAATTCTACTCTCCCTTCAGCTAGTGGCCCCCATCAAGCTTATAAAGCTCTCTCTGTAAGGCAGCCTTTCTTTCCCAGGAACCAGGCAGCCCCTGGAACCCCAGCAGAGGACCCAGGAGTACTGGAAGCTGGCACAAGGGACCCCTCCCCGCTGGTGTGGGATTTCAAGGACCTCAAGGTCGGGCTCTCCAGCAGCAGCCCCTTCCTCCCCCACTTCCAAACCAAGCCCATTGTGTTTTCTTCAACTCTCAATGCCCTTCACGGATAAATATACTTTCTTAAAATGAAGGAATGTTTTCTCTGCTGTTTTCTGCACCAAAGGGTGAGAACGTTTTACACTGGGGAGAGGTGTGGGGAGATGGTTCAATTAGTTTGAAGACATAAGCCCGCCAAACCCCTTCTTTCGTAATTGAAAGTAATGAACTTTAATCAAAAACCAGCACAGCCCCTTGAGCGGCAGACTGGATGTCACCGAAACTCATTTGAGTGCTGTCTTTCAAGGTTCCTTCCTGAGGGCATTGCAATGAGTGAAAACCATGGAGAAGGAGGAGAGGTTAATAGTCCTGACTCCCTCCTAATCAGCTTCATCTGAAGAGGATTCTAGAACTGGACGCCTTCGTGTCTACCAAGACCCACCCCAGAGTCTGCAGAGTGCAAATCAGGGGCTTGGCCCCTGTCCTCCCACTGGTGAAGTGGCCACTTCACATCCACACACACAGCAGGTATGAGAAGATCGGTACAGCGGCCACAGACACCCTCCCTGGCAGCACCTTCTGTGAACCAGTAAAAGTTCTTCAATCAGCCAGCAGGAGGTCTGCGGTCCTCTCCCAGTTTCAGAATGCTCTGTCTGGCCCATGATGTCATGGGCATTTTGAGGAGGAAGAAAGGTTTACAAATTAAGTCCTTGACCCCTGACCCTCTTTTTCTCTGCACCCACGGAGCCATTCACCTCAACCTAACTACACAGAACCTTCTGGGATCTTCCACCCAAAAGATGCTCCTTTTCCTTTTTAACTGCTCCTCCTCACTCCCCTAGCTGTTTTTCAGTGTTTTTATTACAAAAGTAATGGATGTTCATTATAGAAAATTCAGAAAATATAGATAAGCAATAAGAAGAAAATGAAAATATCTCATAACATCACCACTCAGAAATCACATTAGCATTTTGGTTTACAGCCTTCCACCCATTTTTCTGTGCATATAAAGACAGGTTTTTGCTTCTATGGGGGCTCTTTCCTGAAGTAAAAATGGGACCAGATGTGTTCCTATGACAGTGCATTCTGGGTTACACAGATACCGAAACTCTGACTCCCCTCCCTGACAAGACGCGCTAAGGGCACTTGTGGCATCTCCTTCATCAGTCCCTTTCTCTGAGTTCCCATGGCTGTATCCGGCTGGCCTCCACTCGGAAGTTAGACTCTCATGAGCCTCATTATTGGTCCCACCCTCTACACTAAGGGGGTGCAGTCCATTGGTTTTTCCAGCCATCTGTTTACACTGTGAGCCTATCTACAGGGTTCAGTAGATGCACCAGTCCCAGGGATCAGTTAAATTATGATACATTCCAACAGTGGAGGACGTGACAGCCAGGAACAAGTGATGCCGTGGGAGAATGTTTAAGAGAAATGTTTCAAAAGCAGTATACAAAACTATATTTCCTATAAAAGTCTCAAATCTATTAAATATGATATATACTTATAAATACACATCTATCCCAATAACAATGAAGTGACACACCAATAAGTTAATACTAACCTCCAGGTAATTTAAATTCCTGTTTCTTTGCTGGATTTTCCAACATGCTTATATACTGAAGATTTTTACCTTTGAAATTTTTGTTTTAAGACATGGAAAAGCATTGAGAGGATTTTTTTTAAGGCCTAGAGCAATGGTTCTCAGATTTTATCATACATCAGAATCACCCAGACAGCTTGTTAAGCTACAGACTGCTGGGCCTCACCCTCAGAGTTTCTGTTTCAGAAGGTCTGAGGTGGAAGAGCTGAGAATTTAAATGTCTAGTAAGTCCCATGTGCTGCTTCTGCTGGATTCAAATCCTAGGTCTAATTGTGTTGGCTTGACCTCTCCGGACTTCAGTTATCCTATCTGTAAAGTGGGTGTGGTAGGCAGCTTCTACAATGGTCCCCAGTGATTTCTGTCTCTTGTATTCATACCCCTGTGTAATCCCCCCCACATGATTATGGCTGAATCTAGTCACTGGCTTCTCATGGACAGAATATGGTGGAAGTGATAAGGTGTCATTTCTGAGTCTGTAATGAAAGGACTATGGCTTCCATCTTGAGTCTTTTCTCCCTTCAATCTCTCTCTCATCCCTCACTCTGGGGTAAACCAGCTGCCACGTTGTAAACAGCCCTACAGAGAGGGGACTGGTACCTCCAACCAGCAGCCAGTGTACCCAAGGGCTTCCACTCGTCATGTGAGCAAGTTGGCAAGTGGACCTGCCCCAGTCAAGCCTTGAAATAACAACAGCCCCACTCAACACCTCAACAAGAGTCTCATGAGAGATCTTGAGCCAGAACCACCTAGCTAAGCATCTCCCAGATTCCTGACACAGAAACTGCAATATGTTAATAATAAATGTATCTTGTTTTAACCTGTAATTTGTTACAGAGTGATAAATAACAATATAGCATGGACAGCAATGAGTTTCTGAGCCCCATAGACTGTAGGGTGGCTGTGAGAACTCACTAGGCTAACGCAGGGAGAACTCTTAGCCTGGAGTATGGCACGTGGCAAGTGCTTATGAACGTTACTAACTGTAATTATAATAAAGAATATCACTTTCCACAGGTGCCCCCAAAGGAGTAGGTCTGTTGGCTTTATTTTAGGCAGGTAGTCAGCTACAGGGAGAGAGACTAAAGGACACCTGTATTATTTTCCTGCCACAAATCTAGTGACTTAAAATAACACAGATTTATCACCTTACTGTTTGGGAAGTCAGAAGTCCAAAGTGATAGTGTTAGTTGCTCAGTCGTGTCCAACTCCTTGTGACCCCATGGACTGTAGCCCACCAGGCTCCTCTGTCCATGGAATTCTCCAGGCAGGAATACTGGAGTGGGTAGCCATTCCCTTCTCCAGGGGATCTTCCCAAACTCAGGGATCAAACCCCAGTTTCCCACATGGCAAGCAGATTCTTTACCACCTGAGCCACCAGGGAAACCCTAGAAGTTCAAAATGGGTCATAAAAGACTAAAATCGAGGTGTTGGCAGAGCTGTGTTACTCTGGAGGTGAGGAGAACTATTCCTTGCCTTCTCCAGCGTCTGGAGGCTGTCCTCATTCCCCAGCTCATGGTGGCATCACTCCAAACCGTGCTTATGTTATCACACCTCCTTCTCTAGCTCTGAAGCCTGCCTCTCTCTTAAAAGAACGCTTGTGATTCCATTAGGCCCACCTGGAGAATCCAGGCTAACCTTTGTAACTTGGGATCCTTAACATCATCACACCTGCAAAGTCCCTTTGGCCAGGTAAGGGAACACAGTCACAGATGCCAGGGGTCAGGACAAGGACATCTTGGGGGGCCATGATTTGGCCTACCACAGTGGGGTTCCTCTTCATTCTCTTCTCCAGGCAAAGCAAGCCCAGTTCCATCAGCTGTTCCTCCACCAAGAACCCCTCTCCCCACTCCTCTCCATGCCCTCCATGTCCCTATCACCTGATTCTTTAAAAATCAGGTTGAGATGGAAAATCTTGACACTGTATTCCTACAGGACTGAATTTAATAAGTGAAGACTTTGGTTCTCACATATTTCACAACACTTCAGGAAAACAAACAACATCCCCTCCCCTCCCCTGCTAACACTGTTATCAGCATGAAAACTCCTGCTTCCTATTCAAGCTGCTGCAAAAGTCACTCACATGAGAAAAGGTGAATTATTCACTGCGGTGTTTAGCCCGCATTTAATATTTGATCAATTAGCATTCTTTGATCCATGTCCTAACAGTGGGACGTCCCTGGCTCTGTGGCTGAATGAGCTAGGCTTGCTGTTTCCGTGGCGGGTGGGGGGCGGGGGGGCGGACGGCATTGTACAAGAGGGAAAGAGGCTCACACACATGACCTGCATCTGAAACACAAGCAGTCTAAGCCTGCGCTGTAGAGAAGGGGAGGTTGGTGTGAAGCTGGAAGGGGAGCAGGAGTTCATAGATTAGAAGAGTGGGCCTCACTGTGGGAATCCCCCACCCTGGCCCAGCTGAGTGCCCATGGGGGGGTCCCATGTCCCTGATCATCTTGCATTGTTGCCACCACCCTCACTTGGCTTTAGGCAGCACTACGCCTGACCTGGTGGCTCAGCGGTAGAAAATCCACGGGTGACATAGGAGACCCGTATTCGATCCCTGGGTCGGGAAGATCCCCTGGAGTATCGAATGGCTACCCACTCCACTATTCTTGCCTGGAGAATCCCATGGACAGAGGAGCCTGGTGGGCTACAATCCATGGGCTTGCAAAGAGTCAGACACGACTGCGTGACTAACCCACTAACACACCTGACCCACAACTCGTGACCAACATAACAAAGGAACAAGTGACCCAAACCTGGGGGATTCCATGGAGCCTCCACTTCCATATCGCTGTGGATTGGGACTTGGAAGTTGGCCTTGCCCTTCAGCACCTGCTGTGCAGGGACTGTGAAGGGACTCAAGATGGTGAATTAAATGCTCTTTGTCCTAAAAAGTGGGTTAATTCATCACCATCACGTGGATTGCCTCCTGCTTTGCCAGTTTGTCACTTGTGTGAACTAGAATCTCAAATTTTTGGTTTCTGAAATGGGAATATGGCAAAATGAGGAAGGCTGCCTCCTGATTCATTAGGGAGAAGCCTAGACAGGGCACAGATACAGACAGACACATGTGCACAGACATATATACATACACATGCCTATACACATAGACACATGTGTATATATACACACTCATGCATATACGCACACATGCATACACACACACACACTTCGGGAACCTCTCCATCCAAGCACAGCCCATCTTGGGAGCTGAGGGCAGGGAAAGGGCTACAAATAGTCTCTCTCCCAGGCTCCTCCAGCTTCCGGACGGGGCCGGACAGGGGCCGGACAGGGGCGCGGCTTGTGGTCACATGTGGCCCGGGACCAACCACAATTTATTCACCTCTTCCTTCTCTCATTTCTGAACAATACCACAAGCCAGCTGTGCTGCTTAACACATGACAAGTGGTACCTGTGAGTCAGAAGGAGAATTTAAGTTTCTGCACCTCTCCCCCTGTGAAGTGATTCTGTGTATCTGTTTACTTGTCCCAAACTGTGAAGGCACAGAGGTTTTTATCAGTCGGGTATTATTAAACACCATCATCAGCCACCTCCCGCATCCGTCATTGATTGAGATAAATGACACTATTTTTTCTTTAAAAAAAAAAAATCTATGCTTAATGAAGTCTCTTTTGTGCCACAATCTCAGCAGTGAGATAAATGAGAAACAATTTCTTGGTATCCATTATTTTAAATTACAGATATCAACCCTGATGCTGTTTTCAAGGTTTATTGAATTTTCATAGACTATCATCAGCTTCTACATTCTACACATGTAATAGAAACTCGAACTCAGAGAGGTTTTATGGCCTCCTTTTAAAGCCTCAATGAGAATGGGACTCATTCCCCAGCTTCCCCTAAGAAACCTTCTAGGCAGTTCCAGGTCCTCTAGGCCAGATTAAGGGGAGGGAGAAGAGGAATTCAGCAGAAGGGAGGTAAGACAAGAAGAGGCAGGGGGAAACAGCAAGGGGGTCTCTGGGTGTGTGTCTATTTCCCTCCACTGAATGCACAGCCCCCGCCCTGGCACACAAGCCTGTCCCTGTCTTCAGTCTCCCCACAGCCAAGGGGCCAAGGCTGGGCCAGCATCATTCTTGGTACCTGCCCAGCTCAGTTCTGGGTTCCCACCTCCCCTTTCTGGCAATAAATCCCACAGACAAGCAGGGCTCGACTGCAGCCTGGGTAAACCCTTACCAAGAAGGTCAGGTGATGCCATAAACCCGCTCACAGAAGCCCCTCCCCAACCCCACTCCCGGGCAGGTCCCTTCAGGCTCATGTGACTCTCCTGCTGCTGACCACAGCTGACCAAGCACATCCTAAGCATTCTGCACTCTGACCCCCAGGGCTCACTGGCAGGCCAGCAGAAGCTTCTGGGTCACCAAGGAAGGTAATCACAGAAGTTATCGCTATTCCTGTAACCAAAGCCCAGCAAGGTTAGGCTGACCCACTGGGGCCACACAGCAAGAACACTTACAGCTTCCACAGACTGGATTGCAAATCAATGGAAGGAGGTTGAGAAGATCCAGGCCCACCTGCTATGGAGCAAGCTCTGTTCACAACTCTCTGAAGACTCCAAGATGCCACAGCCTGTAGGGGCCTTTGTGTGAGTGTGTGTGAGTGCGTCTGTCTGTCTGCATGAATGCATGTGTGTACACATCTGTGGGCGTGCTCTCTCATTTAGTGGGCATTTACTGAGTACTCAGTGTGTGTCAGACCCTGAGGCGAGCCCAGGGAGGTCAGCAAGGAACACAGGCAGTGCCAGTCCCTGCAAAGCTGATGGTCTGGGACGGGTGGACAAGAGGAAGCAAGACAAGATGCAGGAGAGCCAGCAGGAGATGAGGTACGGTCACACTTCGTGCTTGAGGAGGGACTATTTCTGGAGGTGTGGGCAGTATTTAAAGAGGGCGTCAGAACCACCTCTAGGCTTAAAGGGCCAAAGGGAAAGGGAAGTTTCTGGACAACTGAGATGATGTGCCTGTGGAGAGGACCACCAATGGCAACTGAGGTCTTTAGCAAAGGGACACAGCCATCCCACGGAGACCAGGTTAGGGAGGGGGCCAGAAGAATAAAAACACCAAGCTCCCTTTCCTCTTGCCTCCCACCTCCTGCCTGTACCCCAGTGAATGAACTCAACAGGAAGCCAGAGGCAAGGGAGGCCACTGGGGGTGCCCATACGGTCCGCTCCTAGCTCCTAGGTGGATGGACCAAGACTATCTGGGGGACGAGCGGACGGAACAAGGCCCTTGGCTGTGTAAAGACCAATTGTCACTTGTGCTCAGGAGGAAGCATGCGGTGTACAGCATGAGGGTAAGTGGGTGAGAGTGTTGGGAAGGTCTTCTTGAAGAGTGACATTTTTCAGGAGAAAGGATGAGCAGGGATGCGCTCAGGCCCTCAGAGGCTGGTGAGAGAAAGCCCAGGGCTAGAGATGAGGCTGGGAGGCTGGAATGCTGGTCCCTGAAGGCCCAGAAGAACATGGTCAGAGTCTGGGCATCATTCTAAAGGGGACAGGGCCCACTGACAGATTTTAGTAGAGTGACTGGAAAGGGGTAACACCCACGAAGATGTGAATGGAATAGGAGACAAATAGCATCAAAATCTGAGAAGCTGAGAAGCAGATGGCTGAAGACGACTGGGCAGAGCAGAACAGGGAAAACAAAGACCAAGCTAGAAGCGATGGATCGGCACCTCCTCCACCGTCAGGGACCCGCGCACCTCTGAGAGTGGGCCCAAAGATGACAGATTGCCTGCTAATCTATATAAGAAGCATATAGACCCCCAGGGCCCTCCCCTCCTGGAACAGCTGGGAGTAGCAGCCCTGGGCACATGCAGAAAGCAGGAGGCTTGTTCTCTGGAGAGGCTGGTCCCAAGGGGCTGCCCTCTAGGACCCCAGACCCCACTGAAAATGAATGAAAGTCCACCCACCCAATGGCACGAAGCCCACTCCCTTCCCCTGTCTGGTTCTGAGAACACTGGTAACCTGGCTCAGAGGGAAATTATCACAAGAAAAGAGGCTTGCAGATATTCATGGGTTAACTAGTGATTCCCCCAAATTCATGGCTACCCAGAACCTCAGAATGTGATCTTATTTGGGAATAGGGTCCATGTAGACGCAATTGAGGTAAGAATCAAGATAAGACCCTACTGTGTGAGGAGCGCCCTGAATCCAACAAGAATTTCCTCAAGAAGAAAAGGACCCACAGAGACATGAGGAAGACGGCCATGGAAGACAGAGATTAGAGTGATACTGACATGAGCCAAGGAACTCCAGGAGCCATCCAGAAGCTGGAAGAGGTGAGGAAGCCTAAAGCCAGCACAGGGAGCATGGCCCTGCCGACCGCACCTTGATTTCAGACTTGCAACCTCCAGCACCCTTCATGGCATTTGGTTGCAACATCCTAAGGAAACTAACACACCCCTAGATTCCATTTACCCTCAGAGAAGCCATCTACTGGGCAACACACACACACTCACACACTTCCATCCTGCTGTTTAGTGCCTTATTCTTATATATGTACACAGCTCTGCAGGTTTCCTGGATGCAGGGCTTTAATTTCATTGGTCTCCTCCTAGAACACCAGGAGCCTCTGACCCTTTCCCAGGGGAAGAAGAGCACAGAGTCCCAGCAGCTTGGAGGCATTCTCCCACCTTGCTAAGCTCCTGCCACAGGGTTCTGTTCCTCCTCCCCTCACCCCTGGAAAGGGAGAGAGCCTGAGCCCTCACGAGCAGCATACGCCCATTCTCCCTGCCTCCCTCCTTCCCCTCGTAGCCAGGTGAGAGCCCAGCTAGTCATAGCAGCCCACCCAATGGGTGTCACCCCACACTAGCCTGTGTCCCAGAGCACAGCTCCCCACAACCACACCCTGGCAGGTGCTGTTGAAGGACATGGAGATCACGCTCTGTGGGTCAGCAGGGCCTGCAGCCGTGGGCTCACCCCTGGGGATGCACCCATACACTCTCTCTGGGACCTGGTGAACGGGGAGGGTGGCAGAGACTTGGAGAGACCCACGGTGCCCAGCATTCAGCATCAGGGTCACAGCTGGGGAGCTCTAGAGAACTGAGGATCCTCCCCAACTCACTCCGTTTACAGATGGAGAAACTGATGCCCAGAGAGACAAGAGGGTCTGCGTACATTTACAATACTCCATTCAATCAGCCACTCATTGAGTCAGCAAGCATTTATTGAGCTCCTACTGTTGTCAGGTCCCGAACTAGACTATAATGATATAGAGATGAGCAGAATAAAATACGCACTCACAAAGAGCCTAGGGTCACGCTGGAGAAAAGACTGCCAAGCGGCAGCAAGCACAGCCCTCCAGAGAACTAGCACTTATCCTCCAAGCATTTGAGCTTTGTGTCAGGGCCCCCACCCAGCCCCATCTCCTGCACAACACCCCCACCAACTCTGTCAGCCCCAAATTTCCAGAATGCTTCCTCTCCCACCTCATCCATTCACACCCCAAACATCATCTCAGGCCCCAGGCAAGACCCTGGGGACACAGAGACCAAAAATATATATATATATATATAGATAGTTCCCCATCCTCAAGGGACCCAACCATAGTGAAGGGGAGAGAGGGGTGCCAACAGCCTGATGCATGGGTGACCAGGCGAGCTCTGGGCCCAGAATGACCAGGGCCCCTCCGCACTGGAGAACCAGGGGAGACTCCCTGACACAGGGCTTGATGACAAAGAAGAGTCTGGAGGCAGAGGAAAGGCCTGGGGTCTGCGAGAGCTGGGCAGCCACCCAGAGGGGTGAGGGGGAGAAAAGTGGGCAGAATCTGAGCAGAAGGGCCTTGAGTGCCCCATGGTGAACCTAGACCCTGTCACTTGAACAAAGATCACTGGTCCCAGTTCTGTTCTCACTGCCCACAGCTGATGACTGCCTGCTACTCTCTTCTCTTTGCAAACTCCCTTACTCACTCAGAGCTCCTTACCTGTTCCCTTGCATAGTACAAGGTGGCTGTTTTTCTTTCTTCTCTCCCTGAAAAGATCATCCTATTCCAGGCACTTTTCTGACTTCGGCTCCAAGAGGAAAATTACCTACGCTGGCATTAACAAGACTCGGTGTGCTCAGCTCGTATCTGTGAGCAAAGAACAGAGGCCTCCCCACTGTGCCCCTCGAAACACTTCACACGGCACGCAGGCAGGGGTGGGCAGGAGCACCTTCTGTGGTGCAGACTGTAGAGGGTTTGTGGAACCTGAGTGAGGACTCTCACACAGATTCAGCCTCCTAAGAGAAGGTGGCAGCACAGCACATGGGCTGCCTGGGTCCAGAGGCCGCCAGGTCCACGGCTTCCCCAGAGAACACGAGCTCCA
Organism: Okapia johnstoni; assembly: GCA_024291935.2. Taxonomy (NCBI): domain Eukaryota; kingdom Metazoa; phylum Chordata; class Mammalia; order Artiodactyla; family Giraffidae; genus Okapia; species Okapia johnstoni. The sequence goes on from CM044316.1 coordinate 38,220,811, forward strand.
ACCCCAAATGATGGGGCGCGATGGGCTCTAGAGCAGCCCCTGGCCCTGCTAGGAGACAGACACTAGATTCCCGTGTACTGCTACGCCTTCCAGGATAAGGGCTGATGTCTCTTTCATTATCTGCTAGGCAAGAGGCCAACTGGCTTCAAGCTTCAGCCTGGAGCCCCATGCCCCTCAAGCAGTTATTAAGCCTCCTCATCTGGCCAGGCGGGGGCATTCCTGACCTCAGGGGTCTGTACAGTTCTGCCTTTGTACTCCGTTTGGGCCCAGCCTGCCCAGATCCCCGTGCAGAGAGCAAAGAAGCATGTACAGACACCTCACTCCGGCATCCTAGATCTTAGTGATCTGGCCCCAAAGGGGGCCTAACAGTGCCGTATTTCCACCTCCAAGACTTTGCCCTTGCCACTGCATCCACCTAGGCTGCCTCACCCCCTTCTGCTCATCAACACTCCCCAGACTCCATGGATGCTGCTGCTCAGCTCCAGCCCCCACACTCGGTCCCTGATGTCCCCATGACCCCCAACCTTAATTCTCTGCAGTTCATCAACATCAGAGCTTGCTATGGCCCAGGATCTGTGCCTGGCCTGGAGACCTAAAGACTTAGAGAAGAGACTCCTAACATGCTGTGTGAACCACAGCATCCAACACAATGATTCTATTTCCTCCACTGGGCTGTGAGCTCCTCCCTGATCAGCACACAAGCCCACCCTCAGAGAAATGCCCGTCTGCTGATGTGCAGGTGAAACCTGGCCACGGCTTCAATAACTGCAGCTGCACTGCCATATGCAGAGACACTGCTTTGTGGAGGAGGAACAGCCCTTTGAAAAAGGGAAAGGGGGGACTCTGGGAGGAAAACAGCCCCCAGGTTCTCTTCCAAAGACAAAAAATTGGAAAAGGGCTTTGGGCTAGGGTTCCCAGGGGCTCTGGAAGCCTGGGGTCTCATCAAACCAAGTCCCTCCCTGCCCTATCCGGGCCGCTGGCCTACATACCCCTAATCTCACACCTGCTTCTAGCCTTGCTATTGCCTCTCCACTTCATCCTATGCTATGACCTCCTCCAGTCATCTCCACCAGCTTCCTCAGTGCAGGCAGATGGCCCTCCTCTATCCTCGCCTCAGGCGCTCCAGGACCACAGTCCTGCCCTCAGGTCAGCCTGAGCCTGGGTTCCTTCCTGCCCGAGGCCTCCAGAGGTGGCCCAGGCACTGGGAGCAGGGTTTGCTGGGTCCCCGACTGACACCTCACTTAGCCCCACCTCTCTGGCTATTTCTCCTGCAGCTCCAACCCCGGGGGTGATCCAGGATGGCTGAGGCCCATAAGTGTGCCAGGCTCCATGCCTGCTAGAGAGATGACAGCAGGAACCGCACACCCTGCTCCCTGTCCTCATGGAGCTGACAGTCTAGCAAGGAAGATGGCCACGGAACAGGAAGGGGTCAGAGCCGCCCCCACTCTACCCATCCTGGGGAAGGCAGCACCCCACTGACTGCCAGCTCCCCCAGCTTCCCCGACAGGCTGCGGCCCCACTCCCAACCCCAGGCGCCTTCCCAGCTGGCACTCTGGCAATTGTGTGTGTACACAGATGCCTGTGTTTTCAAAGAATTTCTTTCAACTTTGCAAACTAATAAAGTCTCTAACATAAAAAGAGAGAACCCGTCTCCTGCAATCTGCTATTATATTTTTACTGGGACCCTCCATTGAGTGAGAGTGTAATCTGTAAGATAATATAAGTGCTAATAATATTTTCCAGGGAAGAATTTCTCACTGTTACAAACACAAACTGCTATTAGGGGGTATATTTGTTAGCATTGATGAGACATAGATTACCTGGCTTCTGCAACTAGATGGGAACAGACTGATTTTTTACCCTCTAAGCTGCTCAGCCTTTGAAAAAAATTAGCATAATGTGCTGAGTGTTCTACATAGTTCTAAGTTAGTCTTAAAAACTCCTTTGTGATTCCTCTCCCATTAAGGACTTTAAATATCTTTATTCTCTTTTAATAGAGCAATGCATCAATGTATTCCTCTAAAAGGTAAGTAATATAGATAAATTAGACAGGGGCACATGTTACATAGAGAGGAATACTCCATCAGAATTAATAGACTAATACCATGTCCGGCACCTAGTAGGTGCTTAACAAATGGGTACTATGTTAGTTAATTGAATGTAATTCCCTAACATTTATAAAATAAAGATTTTCAATATCATTTAAAGTATGTTTTAAGTAAGAAATGCTCAGTCATCATTTTCAGTGTAATTCTGACATTGGGTAGACTCTGAGTCTCTTCTGACAGCTTGCCTCGCAGACAGACTGCAGACTTTGACAGAGCGCCACCTACTGCCTGAGCCTTGCCATTTCTGCTCACCAGCTCCCAGACCATCTAGAAGCCCCACAAGGAAGCCCAGAAAATGGTACATTTCATCCTCAAGCATTCAGCCAGGCTCCAGGGAAATACACAAGCTAGAACATATCCTGCTCTGAGGTGTTCCTTCTACATGAGAAATGACCAGAGAGACAGGGCTAAAGGGAGTGACACCCACCCCCAGAAGGGTCACAGGAGAGAAACCCTCACCAGTTGCAGGAATCCCCAAAAAATGCCCTTCCCATAAAGTCCTGCTCCTTCATCCACCTGGATGCCTTCACACACACTTAGCATGGCCACCAGGTCTCCCATGATCCTGACATCTCCCAGGAGGGCATTGGAAATGTCTGGTCACTCAGGACCTGAACACTGACCATTAAGGAAGCACCAGATGTAGGAAAACTCACAACATGCAAACAAAAGCTTTAGCAGGCTCTTGACTTAGGGCTGCACTCTACAAGGCAAACAGGTTGTATTCCCATGTCTGCGGGGATGCAATTAATTATTGATCCTTCTGCAAAATGGGCATTGATAAATCAATACAGAGCTGATGCCCCAGATAAACAGTGCATATCATCAGGAGGCACGGCATGTGTAAATGACTCGATACAGATTGTCATCAAGGGAAATTCTGTCTCAATATGGCCGAAAAAGCCAAACACCATTAGGATGTGTAGCAGCGCCTTTTGCACTAATGTATTGCTGTTTGCTCGTTCAATCAGCAAGCATAGATGGATCATTTTTTCTCAAGCCTCTGGCTGTGCGCTGGGCCTCTAGGACACAGCATCGATTGAGCTCCCTCCCCTGCTAACCCCCATGAGCTTAGAACCCAAAGCTGAGCTCATGGAATGTTCTTCCCTGCCCTCTGGGGGACAGGAGACCTCAGCCAGGACAAGCCTCTGCTGAGTAACTCCCTGTGGGCCAGGCCCTGGGATGGGCACATAGTATACATTCCTCTCAACTTTCCAACAGCCACTGAGGCGAGAGTTCCTGACCTGGTTTTACGATTGTGAAAACTGAGGCTTAAAAAGGTTAAACGGTCACATAGCTAGTAAGGGGCAGAAAGGGATTTGAACCCAGGGCTGCCCAGTTCTGAAGCCTAGATTCTTCTCTGACCTGGCTTATGCAACCAGTATCTCAGATCTGATCAAGAAATCAGGCTGTTTTCTCAACAAAGACCATCCTCCCACCCCAGGCAGCTTACCAGCATCAGCCTCATGAGAATGGGGACTCCGAGAAGCAACCTTCTGGACTTTGGATGCACAGGTCTGAGGTTATGTCCTCTAGCAAGTGGTGGACCGGGAACTTCCCCGACATTGCTGGGTGCCTACCCCATAGCATGAACCCCACCTTCCCAGCTAACAGAGCCCAGAGCTGTCCAGGCATCCCTGCTGTGGGAAAGCCACCCCATCCCAGCCCCAGCATAGGATGTTAATCTGGATTCATTTAAACCAACTAGAGCCATTTCATTCCTTCTGCCAATGACTGACTTAGGAAGTACCACATTACAAAATTACAGCCAAGGAGAACTTGCTCAGAAGAACAATCTGCTGGAGAAGCTGGGAATGGTTTCTCAGCTCTTAAATAGAGACACAAGGGCTGTTTTTCTCCTCTCATATTCGCAAAAATTCAAAGGTTGAGAAGATACCCTATGGGTTGCAGGGAAACCAGCCCTTCATACATTGCTGATGGGAAAATAACCTAGTACAACTCCGGGAAGGGCAATTGCAACATCTGTCAAGGTCACAAATACATACCCCTTTTGCCTCAGCAATTTTACTTCTAGGAATTTTCCTTTAGGAAAACTAACAGATTTTTCAGAATTTATTATAATACCAAATATGGGAAACAACCTAAATATCTATCAAAAGATAACTGGTTAAACAAATTAGGTTACATGCATATAATGCAATAAAAATATAGCTATAAACCAAAGTAAAGGATGTGCTTTATGTACCAAAATATCCTGACAAGTGGAAGAAAAGCAATGTCAAAAAAGGATTACAGTATACTATTACTTTGGAAAAGTGAGAATGAGATAGATAAAACTATATGTTCATATTTGCTTGTAACAGAGAGATTCTGGAAGAATAAAATTGAGCAGGGCCCTAAGGGGTTCCTGGGGAGGGTAGCCTTTCTATGTACCCTGTTTCTAGTTTATAGGGAAGAGACTCCAGCATCCATGACCTTCTCTTAGTACCAAACAGCAGATTTGAACAGTTGCTAGTAAGGGAAGGGAAGGGTTGCAAAGACAATGGAGAAGCTGCCAAGGAACAAGAGCACAGCCTTGGGGCACAGTCCTGGTTCCACCTCAAGGGATACACATAACAGTACCTTTGAGCTCTTTACAGAACTAAAATCCCCAACAAAAGGAATATGTCAGTATTCTTCATTCAGGAGAATGAGGCCAGAGTCTTCATACCTGAGACCAGATTAAAGGAACTAGAGAAACTTCATCAAAAAAAAAAGAATTTACCTGAGACCAGATTAAAGAAAAGCAGGCCCCACACACATTTGGCCACCTGATATGAAGAGCCGACTCACTGGAAAAGACCTTGATGCTGGGAAAGATTGAGGGCAAGAGGAGAAGGGGGCAGCAGAGGGTGAGATGGTTGGATGGCATCACTGACTCAATGGACATAAGTTTTAGCAACTCTAGGAGATAGTGAAGGACAGAGAAGCCTGGCGTGCTGCTGTCCATGGGGTTACAAAGAGTCAGACATGACTTTAGCAACTGAACAACAATTTTTAAGCCACGGCTATAAAGCTCCTCACCAAATCCTCCCAGGTTGGGACACATAGTTGTCAAGGGCAGGAGCCCTCTGTGGCCCCCTTTGCCTGGCAAAGCAATAAATCTATTCTTTCTACTTCACCCAAACTCTGTCTCTGAGTTTCAATTTGGCACCGGTGCACAGAGGCCAAGTTTTTGGCATCAGGAATAAATAAGAAAGTCCTATTAGTGGGTTCTCACCACTTTTATGGCAGAAAGCAAAGAGGAATTAAAGAACCTCTTGATGAGGATGAAAGAGCTTAAAACTAAATATTAAATTAAACTAAGATCATGGCATCTAGTCCCATTACGTCATGGCAAATAGAAGGGGAAAATGTGGAAGTAGTGACCGATTTCCTCTTCTCGGGCTCTAAAATCACTGTGGATGGTGACTGCAATCATGAAATCAGAAGACCATTGCTTCTTGGCAGGAAAGCTATGACAAACCTTGACAGTGTGTTGAAAAGCAGAGACATTACTCTGCCGACAAAGGCCCATATAATCAAGGCTATGGTCTTCCCAGTGGTCACACATAGTTGTGAGAGCTGGACCGTAAAGAAGGCAGAGTGCCAAAGAATTGATACCTTTGAACTGTAGTGCTGGAGAAGACTCCTGAGAGTCCCTTGGACAGCAAGGAGATCAAACCAGTCAATCTTAAGGGAAATCAATCCTGAACACTCATTGGAAGGACTGATGCTGAAGCTGAAACTCCAATATTTTGGTAACCTGATGCAAACAGAGGACTCATTGGAAAAGTCCCTGATGCAGGGAAAGATTGTGTGCAGAAGGAAAAGAGAGTGTCAGAGGATTAGATGGCTGGATGTCATCACCGATGCAATGAACATGAACTTGGGCAAACTTCAGGGGATGGTGAGGGACAGGGAAGAGGTGAGGTCTGGCAAGCTGCAGACCATGGGGTCGCAAAGAGTTGGACATGACTGGGTGACTGAACAACAACATTAGTGAGAAGAGAGGATAGGAGTAAATAGGGAGACTTTTATTCCTTACTTTTTAAGTATTTTAGATTGCTAACCTGCGGATGTAACACCTATTCAAGCAATTTGCTATGGTCTGAATATTTGTGTCTCCCTCCCAAATTCATATGTTGTAATTCTAAACCCTAAGGTGGTGGTATTAGGATGCAGGGCCTTTGGCAGGGGTGGGGGGTGGGGGGGGCGGATTATGTCATGAGGATAGAGCCCTGATGAATGGGATTGCTAAGTCGCTTCAGTCGTGTCCGACTCTGTGCGACCCCATAGACGGCAGCCCACCAGGCTCCCCCATCCCTGGGATTCTCCAGGCAAGAACACTGGAGTGGGTTGTCATTTCCTTCTCCAATGCATGAAAGTGAAAAGTGAAAGTGAAGTCACTCGGTCATGTCCGACTCTTCGCGACCCCATGGACTGCAGCCTACCAGGCTCCTCCATCCATGGGATTTTCCAGGCAAGAGTACTGGAGTGGGTTGCCATTGCCTTCTCCAGATGAATGGGATTAGTGCCCTTATAAAAGAAGTTTCAGAGAGATCCCTAGCCCCTTCAGCCCTGCGAGTAAACTGCAAAAAGACAGCAATCTAATGAAGCAGAAAGCCCTCACCAAACATGGTATCAGCCAGAACCATGATTCTGGACTTCCCAGCCTCCAGAACTGTGAGAAATAAATGTTTGCTCTTTATAAGATACCCAGTCTATGGTATTTTATTATAGCAGCCTGAACAGACTAAGACATGATTTTACATTTTCAAAGAGAGTAAAACAATGAAGGGATGCTATCTTCTCTGTTTGTGGACATTTATGTCCGAGGACATGATCGATGTCCGTGTAACCACGGCAGCCATTTTGTGACAAAGAAGGGCACTAAACTAAAGCAAAGTGGAAAGATGGAAAGAACCTGTGCCCTCAATGGCACCGTTGCACTGCTAAATTAATGGACAGAGGAGCCTGGCAGGCTGCAGTCCATGGGGTTGCAAAGAGTTGGACACGACTGAGCTCATACACAGGCTCCTGGCTGCAGTCATGGATCCACCTTACCCCAGAGCTTATTATTAGAAGAGATAAATCCCTTTACAGTTTAAGCTGTTGGGGTTGGGTTTTCTGGCATAGGACAACATGCCAGCCAGAAGGCAGAGCCATCTTCTGTCTTCTATCCTCTATCACGAGGATAAAAGCTATCCTCATGAGAGCATGTAACAAACAGCTGCCCATGCTTCCATCATAAAGAAAAAACTCAGGAATTCAGGGTAAACATGGAGGACTAAACATGCACACTGATTTCTGCTACTCACCAAAGGAAAACACCCCCACCACCACCAAAAAAAATAAAGCAGTGAAGGTCTAAAAGTGACAGGAATCCACAAGGACAAAGAGAAGATGACAGAAGACAAGTTCTATCAACAACAATTTGGAAGCTGGAAAGCAGATGGGCAAAAGCCAGCTGGCTTAGTGGATCAGAGAAAGCTGAAACTTAAGCTTGCTTTTACATGAGCAAACCCATTCAGAACCCTGAAAAGTCCAGGAATTGAGGAAGCAATAAATACTACTTCAGAGGGCAGAGGCATAGATGGGGCTAAAAACAGGAGGGCTTGTGGACAGTCCACAGGAGAACAAGAAATCCTACCCCCACCTCCCAGCAAGATGACCACCCTACCATCATCGTGAAAATAGATGGGAGGCCAGCTCTCTGGAGAGTTTGGGTCAAAGGGTTTCTGCACTCAAGGGTAGCAGACACAGCTGAGCATGGGGCCATATTTACTGTCCATGGGATTTTTCCATGCAAGAGTACTGGAGTGGGTTGCCATTTCCTTCTCCAGAGGATCTTCCAAACCCAGGGATTGAACCTGGGTCTCCCACATTGTAGGCAGACGCCTATCTGAGCCATCTGAGCCATCAGGGAAGTCATTTATAACAGGCAGAATAAGGGTAATGTTATCAGCTGAACAGTGAAGACTCATGCCACCTTCTCCCATTGAGCTTCTGGAAAGTTCTTACCCAGACCTATACCCCACCTCTGATCCCTCTAACCAGGATCAGAGCAAGCAGGAGATAAAAGAATTCCAAAGGAAATAGAAAGATGGCAGGAAACAGAAGAAAAGAGAAAAGGCCATAATGTTTGTATTTTAAAACCTCAGAAAAATTAGAAGATATTTCATCTCATAAAGTAAGAACAAAGGAGCTATAAAAATAAATATTCAGAAAATAAGAAAAAATTGGAAATTAAAAATGTGAGAGTAGAGTTTTTAGTCAACAAGATATTTGAAACATAAAATAGAAATTTCCATTAAAACTAGGGAAAAAGGTAGAAAACAAGAAAGACAAGAAAATCCAAGGATTAACCTGAGAGGCCCATTATTCAACTAATAGGCATTACAGAAAAAGAAAACTGGAAAACAGAGAGGATGCAATAATCAAAAACTAATGCTAGATACCATTCCAGCACTGAAAGAAATGTATTTCAAGATTTAACAGATGTTCCAAGAATATGCACCATGAATTAAACTAAATGAAATTAAATTTAAAACAATAATTTTTAAAAATTTTTATAATTTTAAACCATGCTGAGGAACATCATCATGAAGCATAGAACAAAAAAAAATGGAGAGAAATCCTAAATACTTCCAAAGTAAATAAGCAGGTCACATAGAAACCTCAGGATTTGAAAGGCATCTGATATCTCGACAACAATGGAATCTAGAAGACAATAGAAAAAGGCATTCAAAATTCTGAGGGAAAATGATTTCCAGTTTAGAGTCAGCCACACTATCAATCAAACATGAGGCTAGAACAAAGATATTTTCAGACAAACAAGGTCTCCAAAAACTTACCTCCTAGTCCCCTTCTTCAGGAAGTTACTGGAAGAAGTATTCCCCCCGAGAAGAAGGGAGGAATCCAAGGAAGAAGACAGTGGTACTCAGGATGCAGGGGCTGCTCTGGAGAAGGTGATGGAAAGTTCAAGTGAGAATCTGGGTGCTGTTTTCAGAGAATAGTCTGGACAGCAGCTGGAGGCTGGAGGCTCTTCAGGGCATTCTGAAAAATAAGCAAATAAAACAAGTCGCTTGGTGCTGGGTTTAAAATATTCAGAGATTTTCATTGCTGTCCCGGAGTTTGGGAAATAATTTGTAATTGGTACACATAAAACAAAGCAAAGGAGAAGAAATGAGTGATTATTAACCTCTGAGAAAATTTAAAGTTGTATATACAAGAAACTAGAATCATAGCACTGCATGTGGCTCTCTGTAAATAATAGTTACACAGTCCTAATAATGCAAACATTGAATATTGACCTAACCCAACACGAGGACTTAACACTCTCAGGAGAGAAAAGGGGAAACTCTTGGGAGGGGTGGGGAGTAAGGGGCAGAGCAAAGGACAGTGCCATGCCAGTAACAAAAATTAAAACTCCTTCCTTTCCACAAAAGAAAGTCTATGGGTCATATCCAAAAGTGGGGAAGCAGGGGGAGGAACAAGTAAAAGCACTTAAATCTAGTAGTATAGACATGTGGAGAAAATACAAGAAATACAAGAAAAATTGAATTAAACATCGAAAACAGTTGATTCCTGGGAGCTGGGAATAGGGAACAGGGGGCAGGGCACTGCTGTCTTGCATTCTAAGCCCACTAGTTCTATTTGGGTTCTGAACCTACATACACGTAACCTGGATAAGAAACGTCTGTCTTTGTTGTTCAGTCGCTAAGTCTCTTTGCGACTCTTTGTGACCCCATGGACTGGAGCATACCAGGCTTCCCTGTCCTTCACTATCTCCTGGAGTTTGCTCAAACTCATGTCTATTGAGTCAGTGATGCCATCCAACCATCGCATCCTCTGTCACCCCCTTCTCCTCCTGCCCTCAATCTTTCCCATTGTCAAGGTCTTTTCCAATGAGTTGACTCTTCAAAGCAAAAAAACCCAGAAAATATCCGCTGATCTCCTGGCATAGGGGCTGGTCACACAAAAAAACCCAGAAAATATCCGCTGATCTCCTGACATAGGGGCTGGTCACTGTCCTCTTTTGGGAGGCTAGGAGCCAGCCAAGGACCCAGCACCTGAACTTGGGAGTTTACAATCCAGCTGAGACACAAGACAAGGACAGCAGGCAACAACAGGCCATTTCAATGTTTCACCACTACCAACAGTGCTATGTGAACATCACTGGGATGCCTTGCTGGCGCATGCACATCTGTCTCTAGGCTAGAGGCCTAGAAGCTGGGTGGCTAGGACAAAAGTATGCCAGTTTACATTCAATAGATGCTGCCAAACTGCCCTCCACAAAGGCTGCGCCAGTGTGTACAGCCATCAACAGTGAGTGAGTCTTCCCTCATCCTTGCCGACACTTGATGATAGCAATCTTCTTAATGTTTGCTGAACTTTTAGATGAAAAAATTGCATCTCTTTTTATTTTTTATTTTTTCAATTTACATCTCTGTGATTACTAGTTGTCTTAGTCTGTCCAGGCTGGTATAACAGAATTACCAGAGACTGGGTGGCTTATAAACAACAGACATTCATCTCTCACAGTTCTACAGACTGGAGTCCAAGACCAAGGTGCCAATAGATTTGGTGTCTGGTGAGGCCTGCTTCCTGATTATAGGTGGCTTGCTGTGTCCTCCATAGTGGATGGAGCAAGGGAGCTCTCTGTGGCCTCTTTCACAGACACTAATACCATTTGTGAAGACTTCACTCTCATGAGCTAATCACCTCCCAAAGGCCCCACCTCCTAATAACATCACCTAATAACATCAACAACAGAACCATACAAAAAAGATCTTAATGACCCAGATAACCAGGATGGTACGATCATTCACCTAAAGCCAGACATCCTGAAGTGTCAACTCAAGTGGGTCTTAGAAAGCATTACTACGAACAAAGCTAGTGGAAGTGATGGAATTCCAGCTGAGCTATTTCGAATTCCAAAGGATGATGCTGTTAAAGTGCTGCAATCAATATGCCAGCAAATTTGGAAAACTCAGCAGTGGCCACAGGACTGGAAAAGGTCATGTTTTATTCCAAACTCAAAGAAAGGCAATGCCAAAGAATGTTCAAACTACTGCACAGTTGCACTTATTTCACATGCTAGCAAGGTCATGCTCAAAATTCTCCAAGCTATGACTTCAATAGTACATGAACCAAGAATTTCTAGATGTACAAGCTGGGTTTAGAAAAGGCAGAGGAATAAGAGATCAAATTATCAACATCCGTTAGATCATAGAAAAAGCAAGAGTTCCAGAAAAACATCTACTTCTGCTTCATTGACTATGCTAAAGCCTTTGACTGTGTAGATCACAACAAACTGTGGAAAATTCTTAAAGACATAGGTATACCAGACCATCTTACCTGCCTCTTGAGAAACCTGTATGCAGGTCAAGAAGCAACAGTTAGAACCGGACATGGAACAACAGACTGGTTCAAACTTGGGAAAGGAGTATGTCAAGGCTGTATATTGTCACCCTGCTTATTTAACTTATAAGAGTACATCATGCAAAATGCCAGGCTGGATGAAGCACAAGCTGGAATCAAGTTTGCCCAGAGAAATACCAATAACCTCAGATATGCAGATGACAGCACCCTTATGGCAGAAAGTGAAGAAGAACTAAAGAGCCTCTTGATGAAGGTGAAAGTGGAGAGTGAAAGAGTTGACTTAAAACTCAACATTCAAAAAACGAACATCATGGCATCTGGTCCCATCACTTCACAGGAAATAGATGGGGAAACAATGGAAACAGTGAGAGACTTTATTTTCTTGGACTCCAAAATCACTGTGGATGGTGACAGCAGCCATGAAATTAAAAGATCCTTGCTCCTTGGAAGAAAAGCTATGACAAACCTAGACAGCATATTAAAAAGCAGAGACATTACTTTGCCAACAAAGGTCTGTATAGTCAAAGCTATGGTTTTTCCAGTAATCATGTATGGATGTGAGAGTTGGACCATAAAGAAGGCTGACCACCAAAGAATTGATGCTTTCAAACTATGATGTTAGAGAAGACTCTTGAGAGTCCCTTGGACTTCAAGGAGATCAAACCAGTCAATCTTAAAGGAAATCAACCCTGAATATTCATTGGAAGGACTGATGCTGAAGCTGAAATTCCAATATCCGGCCACCTGATGTGCAGAGCTGACTTATTGGAAAAGACCCTGATGTTGGGAAATATTGAAGGTAAGAGGAGAAGCAGATGACAGAGGACGAGATTGGTTAGATGACATCACTGACCCAATGGACATGAGTTTGAACAAACTCCAGGAGATGGTGAAGGACAGGGAAGCCTGGTGTGCTGCAGTCCATGGGGTTACAAAGAGTTGGACATGACTGAGCAACTGAACAACAATACGAACTGAGGAACACAAATATTCAGTCCATGGCACTAGTATATATTCAATCATAAATAAAGTAAGGAACACACTGCAACATTTTAAAAGGGTGCAGCATTGACATGTACAGGCAGGAAAATATCTCCACAATGTATTGTTCAGTGAAGGAAGCAATTTGCAATCAGTAAATACCAAATGATACTGTTAATATCCAAAAACACATACACAATATTCTGTGCTATGTGTAAATTCATGAGAAAGATCTGAAAGAATATCCATGAAATAGTAACTGATCATCACTCCAGGAGGAGGAGGAGTAAGATTGTGGGGGAAAGGGGTATTCTCAAGGGAATTTTCACTTCCTCTATAAGCACAGGAATCAAACACACAGGCTCTGACCAGCCTGCTGGTTCTAAGTCCAGCTACGTAGCCTCCAGCAAGGGCCTTCACTTTCTCTTCTATAAACAAGGGAAAACAAAACTTACCCCATAGGGTTGTATGAGGAGTAAATGTATTATGTATATATACATATTGGAGAAGGAAATGGCAACCCACTCCAGTACTCTTGCCTGGAGAATTCCATGGACAGAGGAGCTGAGCAGGCTGCAGTCCATGGAATTGCAAAGAGTCGGACACAACTGTGCAACTAACTTTCACTTTCACTTTCGCATATAGATATAGATATATATACAAACACACACGTCTAAGATCACTCCTCTGTATTAGCTATTATCAACTTGAAAAAAAAATGTACTGTGTAAAATCTGTGAGTTGAGTTTATTCAGTGTCTTATTGAGGACTATAGCCTGGGAGACAGAATCTCAGAGAGCTCTGAGGACTGTTTCAAAGTGGTAATTGGGGAAGTCAGGATACATGTGATAGGGGAAGGGTACCTATAATCAAGCACACATCTCAGTAGAAGTTTGCTGCCAGGCACCAGGAACAGACATCTTAGTGGTTTTAGTGCTTTCCTAAGTGTGAGAAGATGCAAGAATTTGGGTTCATAAAATTTTCTCATAAAAACATCTATCTGGAGGCCTGTTCTGCCACTTTTCCCAGAGCACAAAGTATCTTACTCCTGATCTCCACCTGGAATTGCTTTCAGGGTGTGTTCAAGGTCGGTGATTGCAGGCTAATGACTCAATCCTTGTAGAACTGATGGCAAGCAACACTCTTTAGAAGCAACACTCTTTAGCTGGCACAACTATCACTTGCAATGTTTGATTTCTTAATAAGAATGGTTTCGTGTATTAATTATATAACTTTTTAAAGAAGGAAAAGGAATACACCCAAGGTGGGAGAAAATACAATCAAATGCCCATCCAAAACCACAAGGTCCACACAGTACCAACCTGAGAGCTGACCTAGCCTGGTCAGCAGATGCCGAGAGGGCGAGATGCAGGGTGACAATGGCCCATCCCTGCCCTCTCTGAGCCTCCTCACCTGTCCAATGTGGTGGTGGGAAGCAAGGGGGGTGGGGGGTGATCAGACTTAGAAGAGCCATTGCCAGCTCTTCCATCCCCAACTCCTCTCAGGCTTTCTCCAGCTCCACACCCACCTGGGCATCTGGGAGCCCAGTCCTGTGAGCAGAGGGGGCTCGTGCCAACCAAGTCTAGAGCCCGCTGAGAGCCCTCCCCTAAGCCTGCCACTCTATGATGCTTATCTGCCCCCTACTGCCGTCTGGAGACCCTCAGGGCCTCACACCTTCGGGCCCAGACACTGTCCCTCTTTCTCCAGCCAGAGCCAGACTGTCCTTCCCAAATGTGGGGAGGTGGTGCAACATGTCTGTTTCAACAGGCCCCACATTCAGAAAGGCTGCTCCTCTGTCAGATCCTCACCCAGCCTGGACCCTCAAAGTGGATCCTCCTGCACCCACAATGTTGAGAGCAGCACGTCAGTTCCAGGCCAATGGGGCAGCTGCCACCCTCCAGCCGAAAATCCCTGCCGCCTCCATCCAGCTCGTGGAGGACCAGGCTGCATTTCAGAGCCCACAGGTGCCCACTCAGAGACTCCTTCTCTTTAAAACACTCCACACAAAGGAGCTTTTATCTGGTTCAGAAACATACTTTAAAAGCTTTAAAAGTCTTTGCCGTGGTTTCCCATGTTCTGGTTTCTTTCAGATGATAATAGTTTTAATTATAACAATCATTATACTATAATACCTTCAATTTAGGCAATCAGCTCCATTCAGTATATTCAAATAGGGGGAAGGGTGACCGTGGGCATGCCTAGGTTTTCTCTGCACTTGGTTTCAGCAGGTGCCGGCAGCAGCCTGGGGGCGGGAAACGGGCTCCCGGGAGGCCTGTGGGAGAACTCCTGGAGGCAAAGTACCTGGGCCTCCAGAGAGAAGGCCTAGAGGGAGCCCACAGGGATTCCAGCACAGGAATCCCCAGGTCTCCCAAGAAAAGGCCTACAGCTCTCAGAGACCTACTGTGGCTCCCTATTACCCAGAGTAAATTTCCTGTTCTTCAGTTATCTTCTGTCTGGCTCCAGGCTCATCTTGCACAAACTCTCTGCACATACCACCTGCATGTGGCCCGACCCATACTCTTCCCACACACAAGACACAATTGCCACTGCCTACCAGGTGCTAACCCAGTGCCAGACAGCCTGCTAGCAAAGTGACCAGTCATCCTGCTTTGCTCAGGACTATCCCTATTCTGGGCCTCCATGATGGCTCACAGGTAAAGAATCCACCTACAATGCAAGAGACACAGGAGACACAGGTTTGATCCCTGAATTGGAAAGATCCCCTGGAGGAGGGCATGGCAACCCATTCCATATTCTAGCCTGGAGAATCCCATGGACAGAGGAGCCTGGCAGGCTATATAGTCCATAGGGTGGCAAAGAGTCAGACACCACTGAAGTGACTGAGCATGCATGCATCCCTATTCTAGCTCTAAAAATCCTACATTCTGGGATCCCCCTCAGTCCCTGACAACCAAAGTGATCAGTCACCCAACAAGCTAGGCACTAGGCCTATGGCAGTGACCCAGACTTGCTCCTTGACCAAGCCCTTGCTTTAGAAGGGAGTGAGATATTACAATATATTGTAATATACAATATTACATTAGGAGTATTGACAATAGGGATCATATTAGTGTTCTAGGGCAGCCATAACAAATTGCCATGAACCAGGTAACATGGAACCGCAGAAATGTATTCCCTCACAATTCAGGAGGCAAGAGTCCAAAACCAAGGTGTAATCAGGGTTGGCTCTTTCTGGAGGTTAAACAGGAGCATCTGTCACACGTCTTTTTTCCCATAGCTTCTGGTAGTTGCCAGCAATCTTCGAAGTTCCCTGGCTTTTTAGACACATCAACCCAGTCTCTGCCTCTATCCTCACATGGCTTCTTTCCCTGTGTATTATTATGTCTTCTCTTCATGTAAGATGCCAGTCTTATTTGGGCCCATCTTAGATCCATCTTAGATCCAGGAGCATTTTATCTCAAGACCCTTAACTATCTACATCTGCAAAGACCCTATTTCCAAATAAGGCTATATTCTGATGTTCCTAGTTAAAATGAATTTGGGGGGAAGGGGGGACACTATTCAACCCACCACAGGAATGAACACTACAAATGCCAGCTGAGGGTCATAAAAATCCAGGGCTGGAAGGATAGGAAAGCTTCATTCACCCATTCCATATTTATCCACTGAGCACTCACTACATGCCAGACCCTGATCTATAAGCTAAGAAAACACCAGGGAATGAAATTTGGTATCTCTGCACCTGTGGAGCACACGGTAAGGGGAGGAGGAGACCCTGGGGAAAAGTCCTGAAGGACTGCTGGGATCTGGATAGATATAGAAAAATGGAGATGGTGCTAGGTCAAGAATAGCCCTTGGGGAATTAAAAATGTGTAAGTCTGTCCTTGGACGTAAGAACAAAAGAGAAGGCTGGTATTGAGGAGCATGCCTCAGCCTAGCAATGGCTTCAGACCAGACCATGGAAACAGTAACAGAGCTAAGGGGTGGCTGGGGCTGTCTTTGGGGTCCCCTCAGATCCATCACTGCCCCCACTCTTGATGAGACAATCTTACGAACACAGCAGTCCTCTAGCTCTCTTTTCCACAGACCCCCTCAATCCATGTAGGAACTCATGGATTGAGTGGTCCCCACCTGTAGAGGCCTACAAGTGGGGACTACTCGCCAAAGCAAGGAACAGAATGGGAAGCCTGGACTCAGTCCTGAGGTCTGTTATTTGAACCTTGCCTCATCGAACCTCACGAGGCTCCAACACAAGCAGGAACTTGCCCCAGGGCCAGGTCTCTACAAGGGCTTTTGGGGCTTTAAAGTCCAGCTCAAGGCCTGCCTCCTCCAGGAAGGAAGGAAGAGATTCCTCCAAGAGGAATTTTCCTCCAAGAAATCTTCCCAGATTTCCACCTTCTTACAGCTGGTGAATTCACTCCCTTTCATCTCTTCAACTAACCCACTGGTGTATTTCTATTTTTTGAGATAAGTACATTGTACATTTTCAGCTCTCTACCTACTCTGATCACTATCTCAGACCCTGGCCTTCTCCCTGAGCTTGATAAAATAATATGCCAACCAAAATCTTTCCACCTAAGAGCCTACCCTAGGGCAGAATCAGATGCTTCCTGAGTCCCCATCTCCTCCTTCTTTAAGTGCAATGCAGCTCCCAACATATGCATTACAGCCTTTTTCTTTTTAAGAGAACGGGATCCTTCCTTCTATGCAATAAATGGAGTCATTCCCCTCTAAGGGGCAGGGGTTCTGGGGCTCATAAACCACAGGTCAGTGCTGACCAATGTGTTTCTATCCTCAGGGCTATAATCTTTCAAATAAGCCACTGCCTGGCCGCAGCTACCTCAGAGATAAATGTGCATGCCCGTGCCTAATGCCTTCACCAACTGTCTTATCTCAGAAGGCATCTCACTCCCTCCTCCTCTCTCTCTCTCTCTCACACACACACACACACACACACACATCTGCCATACAGGGGGCCACACCACCTTGAATGTGACAAGTCCCAACTCTCCCTTGCCTCTTCAGAGTCTGAAAGTGGAGGTGACAGAAGCCTTCTCTGGACCCAGTCAGCCCTCAGCTTAGATGCTCTACCTACAGATCAAATGCCAGTTTATGAAACTGACCCTCTGTACAGTGGAAAGGGGGGCTCATCACCTCACTGGGGAATTAAGTAGGGAAAGAAGGGTTGGTTCTTGTCACTCCCCTGCTCAAAACCCTGACACAGCCTCCTGTGACTTGTAAGATAAGGATTCAGAACTCACTAGCCCTGGAGTCCCCATGAAACTGAATTGCACTGTCTGGGCCAGCACTCCCAGCCTTGGCCTTGTGGGTGCTGATAGCTCCCTCAGGACACCAAGCTCTCTCCTCTCGAGGGCTTCCCCACCTGGCCAGTTCGTTTCTCGGGTCCAGTTTATACATGGCTTCCTTTGAGAAGTCTTCCATATCCTGCATCACTCAAATTTATTCTTTCTTTTCTAAAGCAATAGAGCATAGTGGTTAGCAGCAGGGAACTTGGGACCAGACTTCCTGATTCAAATCCCAGGTACGCTGCTTACCAGCTTTGTGACCAAGGGCAAGTTATTTAACCTCTCTGAACCTCTGTTTCCTCATCTGTGAAATGGAACTAATTCATAGAGCAGTTAGGAGGATCAAGGATGTAATCCACTGAAAGTGTTTTGAGCCATGTGGAGCACATGGTAAATAAATGTGAAAGTGAAAGTGTTAGTTGCTCAGTTGTGTCCGACTCTTTGTGACCCTGTGGACTATATAGCCCTCCAGCCTCCTCTGTCCATGGGATTCTCCAGGCAAGAATACTGGAGTGGGTTGCCATTCCCTTCTCCAAGGGGATCTTCCCAGCCGAGGGATGGAACCCGGGTCTCCTCCTTTGCAGGCAGATTCTTCACCGTATGAACCACCTGGGAAGCCTAGTAAATAATTGTGAAAGTGAAAGTCACTCAGTTGTGTCCAAATCTTTGCAAATTCTCCAGGCAGAATATTGGAGTGGGTAGCCATTCCCTTCTCCAGGGAATCTTCCCAACCCAGGAATCAAACCCAGGTCTCCCACAGTGCAGGCAGATTCTTTACCAGCTGAGCCACAAGGGAAGCCCAAGAATACTGGTGTGGTAGCCTATCCCTTCTCCGGCAGATCTTCCCAGCCCAGGAATCGAACCGGGGTCTCTTGCACTGCAGGTGGATTCTTTATCAACTGAGCGCTCAGGGAAGCCCAGTGTCAGCCATTATTCCTACTGCCATCATATTATGATCTCCTATCACTCTCCTTGCTTTGCCTTGGCGGCCCTTCTCACAGTCAGTAACTGCACAGCTACTTGGTGATTATTTGCTGACTGCTGGGATGCCAGCTCCATGAGTGAGAGTAACCTCGATGCCTGGCGTGGTGCCTGGCATGCATAGACACTCAACAATTAACTACTGTTGGTTAAAATATAAACATTACTGGCCCTTTCTGACTTCGGGTGGGAGGGGGCTGCAGAGGAGGGAGGTGGTCAGGATAGATGTGCAGGGACCAGCGGAGACCCCCAACGAGACACAGTTGGGCAGACCACCCAGGGACCCTGGTGGGGTAGCTGGTGAAGAGCAGAGCTCAGAGTCAAGCTGAGGCCCCACCCCACCGCTGGCCCCAGTGAAACTCCCATGGGACTTTTTGGTGGCCAGTGAGGGCAATACTCCTAGCTAGAAGAGCAAGGCAAGCCCGGCTCCCCTTTCCTGCCGCCCGGCATCCTAACTCTACCCAGCATCTGTACTGCCATCTGTAGAGGATATAAATCCACACGATTAATATTCGTAGTCATCTTACCCAACAATTTTTCTTCACGAATGTGTTCGGTTTCGGGGAACGTGGCAAGTTCTAGAGGCACATTTACATTTCATTATTTCTAAAAGCTTAACTACCGTAACTAATGTTAGATTAATAAGCAGCCCCGTTGAACAACTACTTTAAACAATACCACTCACTGAGTCTCCCTGGTGGAGGAAGAGGGCGCTTGTGAACAGTGGCGGTGGCTTACGAGCAGGGGTCAGTCCAGTTAAGCAGGTCTAATTTCTCTTATCTTCCACAAGAGACTTCACATACTGCTCTATCCGAGCAATTAAATCTCAGCCAAAGCTATCAATTTACCCAGCCTCTGTGAACTTGGCACTGGAAGAAGGTCCAGGTTGAGTCCATGTGGACCACTTGGAGTTTTCCCCATCCCCACACCCAATGGGGCCCTGCCTGGGCTCCAAGCAGGACGCCCGACTCCAAGGCCATATGTGCTATGTGACAGGATTGGGTAAGACTTGCTTGCTGCTGGCAGCCTCACAAATGGGCTTAATGAAAAAGAAGACAAGCCGCTGAGTTTCGAGACATCAAAGCCCGACTCTGGCTGGAGGCCCTGGGGCCACCATCCAAAGGGCAGCACATGAGGCCTGCCAGCCAGGTGGCCACGGGTACCAGGTTCTCTCTAGGCCTTCACCAGCTCTGGAGTGCCCTGGAAATGTATGCTTTATAAACCCTAGGTGTGGCTGTTTGGGGAGCTGTTTACTATTATCATATTTTTGTAACACAGGCAAGGATGAAATATTGCAGTGAACTACTGAGCAAGTAGAAGCTAGGTTCCAGAAATCTTCTCTAAACTTTCATCCTACCTGACTCCTTCCCCAGGCCCCTAGTATTTCAGCTCATGCAATTGACTGGGGTTTGGCTGTTGAGCCATCTCTTCAATGCAGTCTTCAATGTCCATGGAAGGCCCTTCTCCCACAGGGGTCTGCTCTACTCCGAGAACTAAGTCACAGAGTTCTGAACAAGCCACACAAGCCTTCACCCACTCTGCCCTCCAACTGCCTCTCCCCACTGTACACACCACCTTTGAGAGGCCCCTGCCTGCCCTGCACAAATGCTCTGGCCCTGCCCATGATGTCCAACACAGTAGACCAGGCCCAGCTTTGAAGGGTGGTCCAGGACTGGGAGCTTTAGGGCTGGGAGACAGGAAGAAGCCCTGCTCAAGGAAGGCCCATCCACTGTTTCCTCTCCAAGAAGCAAGGGTCCAGGGCCCCCAAAGTTCTGACCCTCTAGTTGTTGCTCGTTGCTCACCATGGAGATGCCCCAAATCTAAGTCACACACTGTCCACCAAGCCTCCCCCTCATATGGGCCCAGGCTCTCCTCAGCTGTGGAGAACAACACTGGTGCCTCTCCTGGGAACAAGACGCCAGTTGCTCAGCAGTACCTAAAGTCTGTAGGCCCCGGGGGTATTCTGGCAAGTGGGGGAAGCAAGGCAGAGCACAGCACTTGTGGGATCTTGCTCAAGCCCCATGGGGTCAGGGCTCTACCTCTGCATCACAATTCATCCTGTGTCCCCTCTATAGAGCTTAGAAATCAACCTCAAATCCTCTGGGAAGGTGAAAACATGAGCACTACTATCTTTGTTCCAGGTATCCCACCAAAAACCTCCATTTCCCAGTAAGGGGCTAAGAGTCCTGCCTACTTCATGGACAACGAGAATTTCCCATCATGCAAGGCAACTAACCAGCATAGCCTGCTACTAAACAGCACATAGACGGGGAAGGGTACTGCCGGAAGAAAATGGAACATCTCATTCCCTACTTCCCTTGATATGGTGACCCGAGAAAAGCTCATGAGGGCAGGAGTCAGTTCCTGCTGGCTCGATTCCCCCTGCAGCTCCTCAGCCAGAAACAGGGAGGTTAATAAAACACGGAACGTGGGTCTCCCAAGGGACAGCGCTTGGCCGCCTCTGAAGTTTACAAAAGCAGCATCTCCAATGCCTCAAAGGGTACCTGCCACGGCTCCCTGTGAATTATTACACTGCAGGTTTTCAGGACACTCTGTCTGCAATGCCTTGGGAATTAGAGTAATTGTATTTTATCTGTTTGCCAAGAGTTTTCAGTAAACTCCTTTAATGTACTTTAAAACTCAGAGCCCCAAATAGCAATGCATGCCTTCTAGCTTATGCACCAGGCACAGAATAAACACAGGGTGATATATGGGGCTAGAGAGGACACTATTCATACATTTACACCCTTTAGCAAAACACACATTCATCTTAATGACGTTACTTAGCACACAGCCCAATAAAAGGAGCCCCGTGAAGGTCACAGTCACGGGCCTTCCTCTGAGATGGTCCCCTCCACTTACAGAAGGCTCTCAAGGTAGTCTCTGCCCCAGGGGTTCGCCTATATAGGCAGTCATGTCTCCAGGTGCCCTCCCTGGGAGCCAGGAAGCTGGGTCAGGATGGCCATCAGGCCTCCCTCCTCGCTGCCCCACCACCACCAGGCAGTGGTGGGCATTTAATGCTACCCCCAACCAGCCTCAGCTACCTCTACAGCCTGCACAAGAAGGAGGAGAAACAAGAGGAGGAGGAGAAGGGGCCTGAGTTAGAGGAGCCTGATCAAGGAGGAAGGGGAGGTGAGTGGTGCTGATGGAAGACAAGGAGGGAGACCTGAAGGAGGAGGAGGTGTGGCATAAGGAGGAGCCTGGGGGCACCGGGGACAAGACGGAGCACCTCTGACTTGGAGTCACGCCTCCCGCCCCTCAAAGCAGGGTCAGGACCTGGAAGAGAAGCCGCCCAGGGCAGGCAGGTTGGGGAGAATGGATATAGGTAGGTAGGTAGGTAGGTAGATAGATAGATTTAGATAAATAAATAAATATCCCTTCACTGCTCACCTGAAACTATCACAACGTTGTTTGTTAATCAGCTATACCAAAGCACAAAATAAAAAGTTCACTAAAAAAGAAAAGAAGCCACCCAGGGAATGGCACTGAGGTCCTCAGCTCCTGTGGGCATCTTGACAAGGGTGTCCTCCGAAGCCCCTCAGCTTCCCCATCTGGAACAGAGGAAATTGGACCAAGCGACCTTCAGAGGCAGCCTTCTTGCCCCCCTCACACAAGACTCCTCCTTTTGTGGGGTAAGGAACCCCTCCAGAAATCCAGGCTGGCTCCCACTGGCCTCCTCCTCCCTGGGCTCCCAAAAGGAAGTCACCAGGTGGTAGGTGGCATCCTGGCTGCTTCAAGAAAAAAAAACTTCAGACATGAGAGAATGTGGACACCAGACATGGGAAATGTTGGACAGTGACCTGAGGAACCATGACGATTAAACAAGACGGATCACAGTCAGACACAGAGACACCTGTGGACACCAGTTGTCCAGGACCTGACACAGGAAATCATGAACATTGACTGGGTACCACAACCACCAAATGTGGAGGAGAAGAGCCACTGGCTGAGTGGTGGAGTGGCGGGTGTAGGCACTTCCCAAGGAGCCCAGGACTGTACTCTCACAGGCCTGTCTGGAGGGCAGCCCTCAGCTTCCCTCCCCTGGGGCCCCTTGCCAGCACCAGGTAGCTGCGGCTTGGCCCTGGAAGTTAGTCATTTTCTGCACTTGGCTCTGACCTCTCAATAAGACCCAAAGCTCTATGGGGGCTGAGACAGCAAGGCAGTACTGGGTAGTGGTCAGCCTCCTGCCACAGAGACCGAATGTCAGACCGAGCTGCTGTCATCAAGTCCTTTCTGCACTACCTGGCAGATAACTGGCCCTCATCAGTGGAAACTGCTATGCTGGTGACCTCAGCCCATGGGGCATGCTGGTCAGTTCCTTCATAATATTCCCCATCTTTCTGTCTCCCTAAGTTGAACAAGACTTTTCAGGAAACAGGAATTCTTAGAAATCCTGAGTCCTACGCCACCTGCCAAACACTAAACCCACTTCTCTCACAGTCTCCCCTGTTCCAGGCAGCTAGAAGTTCATCCTTCCCGTTACTAAGGCCAAAAGGGAAGAGTCACGGAGTTTGACTGCTTCATTTCTCATGCACGCCACACCCAACCTCACAACAGAAGCTGTCAGTTCTATCTTCAGAATAAGCACATTATCTGATCACTTTGCTCCTCTGCCATCCTACAAGCCTAGGCCAAGCCTGGCAGGCTATGGTCCACAAGGTTGCATAGAGTCGGACACACTGAAGCAACTTAGCACACACACACACACACACACACACACACACACACGCATGATTTTTAAAAATTGAAAAAGTTGAACAAGCAAAACTGAAAGTCAGCAGAAATAAGGACAAAATACAGATCAGAGAAAAAATAAATAAAATAGAGATTTTAAAAATGGGGAAAAAAATCAATAAAACCAAAAGCTGGTTCTTTGAAAGATTGACAAACTTCTGGCCATGCTCCCTAAGAAGGAAAGCAAAACCCCAAGTAAACAAAATAGGAGATGTAACAACCGATATCACAATAATAATAATAAAAAAAAACATAAGGGAATACTATGAACAATCTATGCCAACAAATTTGACAACCTAGAAGAAATGAACAAGTTTCTAGAAACCTACTGCCCATCAAAACCGAATCAAGAAGAAATAGATAATTTGAACAGACTGATCACTGGAAGTGAAATAGAATCTTAAGTTTAAAAACTCCATATAAACAAAAGTTTAGGACCAGACAGCTTCACAGACGAATTCTACCAAACATACAAAGAAGAACTTCTACTGAGCCTTCTCAAACTCTTCCAAAAAACTGAAAAGGAGGGAACACTCCCAAAGACATTCTATGAAGTGACCATCACTCTGATACCCAAACCAGACAAAGACACCATCAAAAAAGAAAATTACATTTTGTATATGGTTTCTTTTACAGTGCGAAAGCTTTTAAGTTAAACTAGGTACCATCTGTTTGTTTTTGTTTTGATTGTCATTATTCAAGGACGTGGAAGGAAACCATAAATGAAACAAAATACAACCCTCAGAATGGGAGAAAATATTTGCAAATGAAATGACCAGCCAGGGATTAGTCTCCAAAATATATAAGCAGCTCATGCAGCTCAACATCAAAAAAACAAACAACACAATCACACACAAAAGAATAGGTGGAATATCTAAACAGACATTTCTCCAAAGAAGACATACAGTTGGCCAAAAAGCACATGAAAAGATACTTACTGTCACTAATTATTAGAGAAATGCATATCAAAACTACAATGAGGTACCACCTCACACCAGTCAGAAAGGCCATCATCAACAAATCTACAAAAGCAAATGTTGGAGAGGGTGTGGAGAAAAGGGAACCCTCCGAAATTGCTGGTAGGAATATAAGTTGGTACAGCTACTATGGAAAACAGTATAGAGGTTCCTCAGAAACCTGAAAACAGAGCTACCATATGATCCAGAAATCCCACTCCTGGGCATATATCCAGAGAAAACTATACTTCCAAAAGACATATGCACCCCAGTGTTCATTGCAGCGCTATTTACAATAGCCAAGACATGAAAAAAACTGTCCATTGACAGAGATATGGATAAAGATGTGGTATCTCTATACAATGGAATACTACTCAGCCAAAAGAGAACAAAATAATGCCATTTGTAGCAGCATGATACAACCATCGTACTGAGTGAAGTAAGTCAGAAAGAGAAAGACAAATACCATATGAAATCACTTATATGTGGATTTAAAATATGATGCAAATGAATCTATCTGTAAAACAGAAACAGATTCATGGATGCAGAGAACAGACATGTGGTTGCCAAGGGGGAGGGGATTAGGGGAGGGAGGAGTGGGAGGTTGGAGTTAGTAGATGTATGCTTTTATGTATAGAATGGATAAACAACAAGGTCCTATTATATAGCACAGAGAACTATATTCATACCCTATGATAAACCATAATGGAAAAGAGCACTAAAAAAGAAGACGATATATATGTATGTGTGTATACAACCTAATCAATTTTTGTGTAGCAGAAATTAATACAACATTGTAAATGAACTATATACTTCAATTTTTTAAAAAAAGCATTTTTAGCTGTTAAAGCCACCAAATTTGTTATAGCAGCAACAGAAAACCAATCCAACATCCAGGTAAAATTAAGTCAGATGCTGTCATCTCTCTGCTTAAAACCCCGCAGTGACCTTTAATCTGACCCAGGGCAAAAGTCAATGACCTTACAAAGATTTTTAAGGCCCACACTATATGGGTCCTGCTCCATGCTCTGACCTCACTCCTGCAGCTTTCCTCCAGTCTCCGAGGAGTGTTACCATCATAGAGGTCTCAGATTCCTGTTCCTGATGTGTGGACATCCTCTCCCGATACTCCCCATGTTTTTTCCTACTTTATTTTACATCTTCACATGTACTAAGGTCTGAATGCTTGCCTCCCAACAAAGTAATATGTTAGGACCTAACCCCCAACGTGATGGTATTGGGAGACAGGGCCTTAAGGGCATAATCAGGTCATGAAGGAGCAGGCCCTCACCAGATACTGTCAGCTGACACCTTGATCTTAGACTTCTCAGCCTCCAGAACTGTGAGAAATAAATGTCTATTGTTTATAAACCACCACCCAGTCGATGATATTTTGCTACAGCAGCCCAAACAGACTAAGACAACATTTATCACTACTGATATATATTTGTTTATTAATCTCTCCACATACCTCCCCCAACTGAAAAGCTCCATGAAAGCAGGAACTTTTGTCTTTTTTCTTTTACTGCTCTGTTTATTCCCAGATCCTAGAGCAGAGCCTTGCAATAGTCAGTGGTTTGGAATATTTGTTGAACGATGGATGACCTTGCTTCCTGTCTCACAGAGAAATCATATTATGGGGGAGGCAAAAGGAGGTCAGGAAAGCTGATTCTTCACAGGGCCCACACCCCCAGGAAGTTTGCCTCTGCACTCTTTTCAGCATCTGCAATGAACCAGAGAGTCCCAAGACCTGGTCCGCTGGCCAGGTGGAGAGAGAATTGCATATGCAAAGGCCAGATGGGGACCTCATCACCCCCAGCTGTCCTGGATCCCCTAGGAAAAGGCAACCGTGAATGACAAACTATCAACTCCCACAGGGCCAAAGCCTATCCCACCTCCCTACCCTCTAACCCTTCCACACGCTCCCCAAGAACAGGCTCTAGACCTACACTGCCCAGCATGGTACTCACTAGCCACATGAGGCTACTGAGCACTTGAAATGTGGCTCATCTAAATGGATACATGTGAATATGAAATACATGGCAGATTTCAAAGGCTTTGTACCAAAAAAAAGAATGTCAACTAGCTCTTTAACAGTTTTATATATAAATCACACATTGTAATAACAGCACTTTGGATAGATTGGGTTAAATGTATTGCTCAAATTAATGTTACTTGTTCTTTTCTACTTGGCTTGCATTCTATGCATAGGACAGTGCAGATCTAGAGGAAAAGGTCATCTGAGCAGTATTTCTGACCACAAGTCAGGGAGGAGGGGGACTTACCTCTGAAATCCCCAAGCTTCATGTTTATCCCTGTGCAGGACCGTAACTAGGGGGCTGGGTCCCCCTCCAGAGCCAGGATGCATTGGACATTCTGGGTGCCAATGGAGCCCAGACCCCTAGCAGCTTGGGCCTCAGACACCGGCCAGAGGGGTAAACCTCATGTGGGGCCCCCTTTGCTGACTGTGGCCTTCATGACCAGAGGGCCCTGAACATCGCCCTTCCCTGAGATGGGCTTCATGGGAAATGTGGCAGGAGAAGCAGTGAGTTAGGAGCTCACCCTTCTCACACCAGGCTCTCTGTCTGAGTTAGAACCGTGAATACATGGGACCCAATGTGGACGCCCACCAGGATGACCTGTGTCCCCAGCACTCAGGAGTCACCAGGGCTGTGCTTGTTTGATGACATGGTCTGAGGTGTCGGCAGGAGCATCTGGTGATATGACACCTTGTTTTTTAAAAATAAGATGAGATCCACATTTCTGGCACTAATGACTCTCAGATCCTATTACCCTTAAAAATATCCCCCAAAGACGACTGTTGTCACTGCATTTTTAGCACGTTCTGACTATTTCCAAGGCTGCAAACATTCCGGGGCCCTATTGGGGTGGAGATTACAGATGTGTGAGTCTGTGCAGGGAGCAGCAGCAGTGGAGGTGGGACCCACCCCCTCTGATGTGGGCAGGTTCAAGAGCTGCACCTCAGCTGCTGCTGGGGAGGGACAGCAGCAAGATGGGGTGCCCCAAACCAAGATTTCCTGGGTGACCTTCCCTAGAGAGCTCAGGGACCAACCATCAGCCCTCCCCCAAATCTACTTCTCACCTCCCCCACATTCACAGGTTAGAGGCCTCTCGGGGACACACTGAGCCAGATACTCTGTGCATCTGAGAGTCCCAACCCCCTGGGTTTCCCAAAAAACTAAAGTCCACGTTAATGATGTCTTTGTTCTTTGAGCTTTGGAGATGTCAAATTGGAATAGTGAAGATTTAGAAACTGATGCAGGCATCTTGGGATTAAATCTCAGGAATTTCTTTTCATTCCCTGTATGATTTTCAACTTTACAGAGTCTTCCTGAAGTTCAGAGCTATCTCAGGCAGCTTCTCTCCAGGTGTGAATTAACTGAGATAACATCTTGCATTCTAGTTTCTGTGCTCCTCTAGCCCTGATCAGTGCCAGCAATTCAGAGAAGGGAAATTTACCTGGGTGTGTGCCAGCTAATAAAAACAGCAATGTGCTAATAAGAACATGCAATTTTGTGGCCTTCTTGATATTGTGCATTTCAAAATTTAAATGTATACATTAATTTCACCAAACATACCTGTTTTATCTTTTGTTCATCCTTTGGTAATCTTACATGATTCATCTGAAATAGTCTCATTGGCTTAGAGAATGAACTTATGGTTGCGGGGAAAGAGATAGGGAGTTCGGGATGGACATGTAAACACTGCTATATTTAAAATGGATAACCAACAGGAACCTATTGTATAGCACAGGGAACTCTGCTCAATGTTATGCGGCAGCCTGGACAAGGGCGAGTTTGGGGGAGGGTGGACACATGTATACATATGGCTGAGAACCTTCGATGTTCACCTGAAACTACCACAGCATTGTTAACTGGCTATATCCCAATACAAAATAAAAAGTTTAAAAAAATAAAAACAGCAATGGAGGTCCTGGGTGAACCTGAAAGACACCCTTCAGGGTCTGGCATGACAGTGGGATGGCCATCACTGTTTAGAGTAATCTTTAGAGTCCTAGGCCATGGTCCAGTGGGCTGAGCTAGGAAGGAGATCCACAGAGGGGCTAGGAAAGCCACACACCCACCTCTCTCCCCTGGGACTAAGTGTAGAAGGACACTGGGCATGGGGCCAGGCCAGAAGTAAGCTGAATCTCCTTCTGACCTTTGGGACACCTCTTTGGTCTCAGAGTATAGAAGGGACTGGGCTTCAGGTGCTGGAAGAATATGGGAGACTGGCAGGGAAGCGAGGCCCCTCTGGCCTCCTGGCCTTTGTCTCACCAAGCTATCGACCTCAAGAGCTGGTGAGCTTGATGGACATTTTCCTCCCTATGAATAGTCTGGCTGGTGGAAAGAAAGGACTCAGAGAATGTAAGTTCCAGAAGGGATCGAAGACTAGGCTTCCCTGTCCTTCACCATCTCCCAGAGTTTGCTCATGTCCATTGAGTTGATGAAAAGTGAAAGTGTTAGTCACTCATTCATGTCTAATTCTTTGTAACCCTATGCATTAGCTCACCAGGCTCCTCTGTTCATGGAATTCTCCAGGCAAGAATACTGGAGTGGGTTGCCATGCCCTCCTCCAGGGGATCTTCCTGACCCAGGGGTTAAACCCAGGTCCCTTGCACTGCAGGTGGATTCTTTATCATCTGAGCCACCATGACCACCACAATTATGAAGTTGAGGGCAGTGGATACATGAAAGCACAGATCTGGAGTAAAAGACTCCTGGGTGCAAACCCCAGTTCTGCTACTTTCTGGTTTTGAGACCATGGGAATGGGAATAAAAATAACATCTGGTTTGCAAGGTAGCTGTGAGCCTTGAGTGAGATGCTGCATGGCTGGCCAAGCTTGCTGTCCATTGCTCAGCAGGTGGGCTGGGTGGCCACACGGGCCCCAGGGCAAGACTATGTCTCACATGGTAGAGGCTCTGGCTTTACTTGTGTTTTCTGGTACTGCGGTTCCACTCCACACACAGTGCTATTTCTGAATCATACCCAGAGCATGGCCCCCCGCCACCACTCTCTGCTCCTCAACCAGGCCAGGCTCCTAAGATGGGGCCAGAGGAGTCACTCTGAGTCTTTGGGCCTGAGTTCGGACATAGAGTCACTAGGGTTGGTGATTTATTTCCAGGCTGCTCAACCCTTTCCCATACGGTTTGGTTTATGGGCTTTTAAGGCCACCCCTCATGGCCAACGAAGATCGGGATAAATAAATTTGGCTAAGTTAGAAGTCCCAGGCCACAGAAGTTCACGTGAAGACTTGGACCCATGGCTTCTATTAATAGGGCTTATTTCAGCAGAGGCCTCTTAAACTGTGAAAGCTCCAGGGTAGAAGCTGTAGGAATGATGGATGCACTCACTCTAATGGCCGGACTGGAGCTGGAAATCAAAGGGAGGCAAGAACACATGGTACCCAGCGCTAGAAGAAGGCCCTTCTGTACAGGCCCCCTGCGCGGGCCGCCAGGACCAGCTCAGAACAGGCCAGCCAGGAAACCAACTGCTTTCAGACTCAGCTCTCATTTGGGTAGAGCGACTTGGCTGACCAGTACAGATGCCCTGGGCTTTCCAGGTGGCGTTAGTGGTAAAGAATCCATCTGCCAATGCAGGAGGCATAAGAGACACAGGTTTGATTCCTGGGTCGGGAAGATCCCCTGGAGGAGGGCACGGCAACCCACTCCAGTATTCTTGCCTGGAGAAACCCATGGGCAGAGGAGCCTGGCGGGCTACAATCCATGGGGTCACAAAGAGTCGGGCACGACTGAGCACACACACTCCACCAATGTCCACCCAGAGGGCCAAGGGAGCTCCAGCTTGCAAGTCAGGCCATTGCCAGCAGCTCCCTGTGGGCTGTCACACTGGATCAGTTTCTTCATCCATCCTGGGAGCCAGCTAAACTGGATGGTCTGTAAGGATGGAGAGATTTGGCACCCTCTGTCTTGTTAAAGGCCAGAATTTCTTAAAGTCAGGGGCATGAGAGACATCAGACTATGAGGCACTATTTCAGGGCAGGAATAGAGACACAGACGTAGAGAATGGACTTGTGGACACAGTGGGGGAAGGAGATGGTAGGGAGAATTGAGAAAGTAGAATTGACATATATACACTACCATATGTAAAACAGATAGCTAGTAGGAACCTCCTGTATAGCACAGGGAACTCAGCTCAGTGCTCTGTGATGACCTAGATGGGTAGGATGAGGGGTAGGGAGGGAAACCCAAGAGGGAGGGGATACATGTATACACACAGCAGATTCACTTCATTGTACAGCAGAAATTACCACAACATTGTCAGGCTATTATACCCCAATAAAAATAATTAAAGGGCACTGCCTCCCAAGATGAAAATCAGGTGCTTTGCTCCAGAGAAGCCCAGTTTTCCATGGAATTCTTGATCATGATGACAGCAGAAGGTTTACAGATCCGGGTCACTCAGGAGTTGAGAACAAAGAACAACCTGAGCTGTTCTCAGCCCCCCACCCCCTACCCATGCCAGAGGCAGAGACAGTGGGTCCAATGGGAAGGGCCTGGGTGCTAGAGATGGCCAAAAGGAACGCTGTGAGACCATCACAGCGCTAGGGCCACCTCCACCTGAAACTACATCTTCTCCAGAGAACAGAACCTGGGATAGCCCCTATTAAGTCTCTGGCGGCAAGAAAACAACACTTCTCTGAAGATCTTTAAGACCCCAAGCCCTCCCTTTTCACTCCGTATCCTGCCCTCGTGTCTTCTCCTCCTGCTTTTCTTCACTCTTCACTCTCTCTTTTCTGGCAGTGACAGAGCATTCCATCTATGTCAGTGCCAACGTGACTTGCAGATGAGCTGACCTCCCTACAAAAAGAAGAGCTTATACTTGCAAAACTTCCTGAACTCTGAGGTCTGGGAGGGCAAAGCCAGTGATGCAAGGCATCTCTGTCCCCAGTGCCAATCCTGTGCCTGCATATAATATCTGCATGATGAGTAATCCTCAGAATAATTTCCAAATGGACTCTGAAACTGTAGAAAAACCTTAGCAAACCCTACCCCTAAGCAGTAAAAGCTAAAATGTTGCTCTAGTATGCAAAAAAAAAAAATTAACCAAGTTACATTATAATAGATAAGGTAGATGATAGCAAAGAATATTATGAGATACCCAAAGGTACAACGTGTGTGTGTGTGTGTGTGTGTGTGTGTGTGTGTGTGTGCCTGCTCTGTCGTGTTCAACTCTTTGCAACCCACCAGGCCTCTGTCCACAGCATTTTCCAGGCAAGAATTCTGGAGTGGGTTGCCATTTCCTACTCCAGGGGATCTTCTCGACCCAGGGATCGAACCAATGTTCCTTGCATCTCCTGCATTGGCAGGTGGATTCTTTACCACTGAGCCACATGCTAAGCCCTTAAAAAATTAACCAAGAATTACATTGTAACAAAGTAGATGGTAGCAAAGAGTATTATGAGATACCCAAAGGTACCATAGAATAGATTTTTCTTTAATGAATCAACAATGGCAACAAGACATATATGTGACTCAAATACCATGGCCACAGAACAGCACAGATGCAAGGAAGATGGACACAAATGCCCCCTGACTGTACATTCTACTCTCTGAGCGACAGATCAAAAAGATTAATAGGGAAACTTCAGAGGAACATTACAAATGTGATCCAACAGCTGACATATGGAAGGAACCTGTGTTAGGTTCCCAGGGCTGTTGTAACAAAATTTCACAAACCGAGCAACTTAAAACAACAGAAATTCTCTCACACTTCCAAGGGCCAGAAGTCTGAAAGCCAGGTATCAGCAGGGTCATGCTCACTCTGAGATGCTGGGTGAAACCTTTCCTGCTTCTTCATAGCTTGTGACAGTGCTGTCAACTCCTGGTGTCCCTTGGCTCACAGCTGCATCACTCCAGTCTCTGCCCTTGTCATCACAGGGTGTTTTCTATGTGTCCAAATTTTCCCCTCGTCCTCTAAGGCCATTGGTCAGGCTGAACTGGGACTGCCCTAATGACTTCCTCTTACTTGATAATATCTGCAAAGGCTCCATAGTCAAATAAGATCACATTCGAGGGCACCAGGTGTTAGGACTGTGACCTATCTTTTGGGGGGACACAATTCAACCCATTACAGATCTCAGTGACAAGAAGATACACTTTCTTCGCAAATGTGCTAGTGGCAGTAGAAACCCTATTTTGGATTTTTGCAGATACATGTCCGTATCTGCATATTTATCATATAAATAAAGTCAATATTCTCCTCAAATCGTACAAATCTTTTTTATATTATGAGTTGCATCTCATGTTTCATTTCTGGTTCTGTTTGCTTCTGTATATGTTCTTTCTTGGATCAATTGAACTAATGGCTTTGTGAGTTTTTGCAAAGGCTTAAATATTGGTCTTATCCGTCAATACTCATTTTTTCTGTCTTGCTTATTCAGTTTATTACTGCTTGCTTTCTTGATTTTCTTAGCCTTTTTTTATAAATCTAAGAGCTTCAGTGGATTCAGTTCACTGTGTATATGTTTTTTTGTTTTGTTCTGTTTTTATGTTTCCTAGAGACATAGGAATTTAGAATAATACAGTTTTTCTAAACAAACTATTCTGGCAACATCCCATATGGTTGATATTTTGTACTTTTCATTATCCTGGGTTTTTTTTTATGGATTTTCCTCTTGACTTAGGCATACTTCCAGGCAATTTTTTAAATGTCTGTGTAGTAATACACTTTGCCTTCAAATTACTTTTCATTTATTTCCAAACTTCGTGGGTTATGATTGGAAATACGGTACATGCAATTTCACCCACAATTCAGCATGTTCTAGGGGGAATGTTCCTGTGTGGGGTGCTCAGATGTGATCACTGGCTCAACACATGTGACCATGGATGGGCCCAAACTCTCAGACTGGAGGCCCTAATATATAAGCCATGTAGAGTTGGCCCACCTCATGGGCATGTGTGTGTGTTAAGTCACTTCAAATCATGTCTGACTCTGCGACCCTGTGGACTGTAGCCCTCCAGACTCCTCTGCCCATGGGATTCTCCCGGCAAGAATACTGGAGTAGGTTGCCCTGCCCTGCTCCAGGGGATCTTCCTGACCCAGGGATCGAACCCAGGTTTCCCACATTGCAGGCGGATTCTTTACTGCTGAGCCATCAGGGAAGCCCAAGAATACTGGAGTGGGTAGCCTATCCCTTCTCCAGAAGATCTTCCCAACCCAGGAATTGAACCAAGGTCTCCTGCATTGCAGGCAGATTCTTTACCACTGAACCATCAGGGAGCTCAACCTCATGGGTGAGTCTGGGTATAACTTTGCTTTTAAAAAAGGACCAAAATGTTCCTGGATGGCTCAGTGGTAAAGAATCCGCCTGCCAAAGCAGAAGACACAGGTTGGATCCCTAACCCAGGAAGATCCCACGTGCTGTGGAGCAACTAAGCCCATCCTCCACGACTACTGAGCCTGTGCTCTAGAGCCCAGGAACCACAACTACTAAGGCCACATGCTGCAACTGTTATAGCCCAAATGCTCTGGAGACTGTGCTGCACAACAAGAGAAGACAACGCAATGAGAAGCCCATGCACCACAACTAGAAAGTAGCTCCCACTCACCACAACTAGAGAAAGACCGTGCAGCAACAAAAACCCAGCACTGCAGAAAATAAAGTTGTTTTGCTTTTTTTTTTAAAGTACCAGTTCAAAAATTCAATTGCAAAGCAAGCTGAAACTTTATCTCCAAGAGGAAACTCCTTCATAAAGCATAGTAAAAATTCTTAAAATCTTCTTTCTCCACTTTTCAGTCTGTCAGCATCCCACCCACCTGCAGCTGTACCCACCCTTAAAAGCTCTCCCACCCAGGCCCTGTATGCCCCTGATCTCTTCTGTCCTTCCTCCTTCTTACATCAGTCTTTTTGCCTCCAATTTGTGGTTCTCTGGCCTACGTGGTGGAAAGTTGGCTGTGGGGCTCACCATACAAAATCTGGGTCCTCTAGCTGGGGCTGGGTTGGGGACGAAGTTGGAGAGAAGGAGGGTCTGGATGCTTTCATCCTGCTCCCATCGGGGAAAGGGGCACCTGTGGCTCAAGTCTGAAGCTGGTGGCTGGATGCAGATCCTGGAGTCAACAACCAAGGTCTGGGGACCTCCTTCTGAGTGCCAGACATATGCACATGTGGTCTGGTCTTGGCTCCGGACCCATCCCCAAGGACACCCAGGGGCTAAGCCACCACTTGAGAATACCCACTCCAGCGCTGTGAAATGGCGCCCCCTGCTGTCTGATCCAGGCCCTTCCCTCCCGAAATGGCCACGACCATCCCTCCACTCACTCCACCAGGCTGGACCCTTCTCCCTTCTCCTCCTCCTCACCAGCCCTCACCCGACTCCCAGAGGCAGGAGAGAGTGCCAAGATGCCCACCAGAGAGAAAATCTTCCATGAGTTCTCCCACCTCTGGATTCTGCATGTGCCAGTACCACTGCTTAGAATGCTCTATCTTCGGCTATTTCTTACTCAGCCTGCAGGTCTCAGCTTACTAGCTAGAGATTTGAGCATAGTGTTAGGCACTATGCTAAGTACATTATATATATTATTCCATTAAATCCCTACAATAACCAGATGAGACAGATATTATTATCTCCATCTCAGAGATGAGGATACCGTAGCTCAAAGAGGTGAACTCACTCATCCACAGTCCCTCAGCTTGCACAACTGGGACTGTGACCCCATGGACTATATCCCGCCAGGCTCCTCTGTCCATGGGATTCTCCTGGCAAGAATACTGGGGTGGGTAGCCATTCCCTTCTCCAGGGGATCTTCCTGACTCAGGGATCAAACCCAGGTCTCCTTTACTGCAGGTGGATTCTTTACCATCTGAGCCACCAGGGAAGCCCCACATCCAGGGCCATGAGACCCTAAATCCCCTTATATTAAGCACCTGTTCTTCTGGCCTACCCATCACTGACTCTGGAAGGCTCCTCCCCACCGTATTTGGGTCTGTGCCTCCTTTGGCTCCCATTGCCCCCTAACCCTGCATGGTAACTGCTTGCTTGCCTTTCAGCCTTAGCCAATAGGCAAGGCGCTTTTAGAGGGCAGGAAATGGATTTAGGTTGTTAGCTGCTTATATTCCCAGCACTTATAAAACTCATTAAATGCTTGATAAATATTGTTTAGATTAATGGATGAAGAGATGGATGAATGCATGGATAGGCGAATGGATGCTAAGTGCCGGGACGTGGAGATTCATACCTGCCCTCAGGGAATACTCAGGGCATAAGAGGAAAGACAAGCCAAGAATAAGGATGCAGGGACTATGAGACGGTGAAATGTGTGATTGGCTGGTAGAACCAGTCTGCCAGGGGTTGGTTCATGGGACACAGGCTCAGTGAGTCATTCTCAGACAAAAGATCTCATAGGTAGAACCTAAGATTGGTTAAAAGTAATGAATCAATGCTGCAGTGAACTTCCTTCCCCCATGGGTATCTTAAAGGATTAAGAACAATCTCTAAAAGGCTTCTGCAAGGTGTTGGCACATAAGACATTTTGGCCATCATTTTTTTTCTAAAGTGTGTGCTGTTACTATTATTATTAGTGACAAGGGAGTCCATCCATTGAATTGCTGCTTGCCCTTATCTCACTTGGGAGTTCTGGTTCCAAGAATCCTATCTGGCATCAGGCAATACCTTGGTAAGATGAGATCATGATGAGAATTCTGCAGCTTCTAAGCACAGCTCCATGGGCTCCTTGTGTAAGATTTAGGGAGTCTGTGAACTTGGATGAGAAAAGAATGATGCCCTTGATTTCTTTTATCACTAAATGAAATTTAGCATCTCCTTCAATTGTGAAAGAAGATAACAAACCACAATAGATGATGTCACCCACAGAAATCATGTCAAATCAGAGGTTGCAGAAAACTTGTAATATCATCTATATCCATACAACTTCATAATTATGAAAGTTACAGTGATAAGATATCGCGTATCTTATTTAATGTTTTAATAAAATGGTATATATATTTCTATAGCATAAAAAAAGAACAATCTCTAAACTGCAAAGCATGTTTACAGCCTGCTCTAAACCTGAGAAATAAAACTATTGTTACCACCTTCTGCCAGTTTCATTTTCCCAACTGCAAAATGGAATTATGTTTGGTTAAGGGAAAGTGGGCCCTAAAGAACTTTGAAACACGATGCCGTAGTGCAGTGAATCACTCCCATGGAGGCCACAGCATAAACAACGGTATAGACGGGGAATGCACCCATGCCCAGGGAACCACAGAAGAGGGTGGGGATGGGGGCGGTGCTCATTGGACTAGAGCAGAAGGAAACAGAGGTTAGAGGGCTGTGAAGCTAGTCTGGTGATTTCCAGAAAAAGGATTTCAGAGATTGTTGTGCAAACAGTAGGGTAACACTGACACTACCAGAACACAGGGTGGATTGTTTACAGCTGTGCCTTAGGATGGCACCTCTGGAATACGATGTGTGCAAGAGATGCCTGAGTGGGGAGCGGGGAGCATGTTAGGAGGTGGGCACCTCAAGAGCTCTGGCTGGTCACAGGGCAGCCCCTCTTTTGGCCTGGAGGGTCAAACGCCCACAGCATGGTCAGAAGCCAGAACTGAATTCTGGGGATGCCATTCTGGACAAGTCTGTAGGAGCTCAGAGTATTTCTGGGAACTAGATACGGAGGTATGGAGGGAGTGGGGAATGGTGGACTGAACCGAAAATTACAAGCTATCAGAGAAGTTTTATGTCTAGTTACACTTTAACAATTTGAATCTCCAACACTAATTTGAATATTAATCATTTTGGAAAAAACATACACATGCAAATATTTTTCGTTTTGAATACCTATCACCAAGATCCTGACAAATGGCTTGTTCAGCAGCCCTGCTTGCCTCCAGCATCTCGGGCCGGTCGTCCTGTTTTCTTGCACAGCCTCACAGACTCCTCCCTCACATAGTGCTCAAACCCTTCTTCCCTGGGCAGGTTGGACCTTCCCACTCTGTCCTGGGACTCCCTAATACGGAGGATTCCCCCAAGACACCCACAGCCAGCCCCAGCTTGTGCGCACTGATGAATGTTCTTCCAACTCAATTAACCAAGTGTCCCTAAAATGTAGAGTCTCCCCCACCTCCCCCAACCCATGCATCCCTGAGGGCATCTAAGCTGGGCCTAAGAGTCTGACCCAGACTAAGGCAAAGGCAGAAATGGAGCCAATGAGGAGGTTCTGAACTCCCAAATAGTGGGTAGTGGGCGGTGCTAGAAAGACGCTCAGCATAGCCTCGGAGAAGCTGTGAAAGGGGCTAGCAGTGTATACATCTCCTCCCCCTGTACCCCCATACATATCTAGCCAGGACTCCAGGGAAAGCTCTGCAGGTTGAGGCAATTGACAAGTGCCTAGAAACCCACGACGACTGGTACAATGATGAGGGTAGGGGTGGTAGCTTACGTGTACTGAACCCTCCCTGTAGGCCAGGCCCTGTGCTAATAGCTTTCAAAGTACTATCTCATGAAACAGACACCACGGTATGCAGTGCATTTCTCACCTCCACTTCACAGATGAAAAAATCAGTCTGGAGAGGTCATGGCCCTTTTTCAGTGGTGGACCCTGGACTGACCCTAGGTCTGAGCCAAGACCCTGCATCCTCCTCCTCCAGGCCAGGCTGCCCTTGACCATAGCCTCTGCAGCCCCAGCCCCTAGTTCCCTCTCCCTCCAGCCCTTCCCAGGTGCTCGGCCCCTTCCCTCCCCTTCCGTAAGGGTGCCCCAGATCTCAACCTCACCTCCATCACAGCCCTGGTCACCCCAGCTGCAGACCTCAGTCCACCCCACAGGCCCCATCCAGCTTCTCCCCAACCTCCCCCTCAAGCTGAGTTCCAGCTGGGATGCAAGTGGGAACCCAGCCTGCGTTATCCAAGTAGAATAGATCATTCTTTCAGGAGGCACCTGCTGACCATGCCATTGCCAGCACTATACCAGGAAGTGCTCCCAGGCCGCACCTGCCTCTTTCCCTGGTCTCTGGAGCTCAGGCTGCTCCCTAAGGGGGCCTATGGGCACCTTATTCTTCTTTCACCAACAGAGTTGTTCAGTCATACAGTTACACCACAGCTAGCTCCATCTTCAGGGTCAGAAGCTTTGCTCTCCCAGCACCGGTGACCACCTCTCCTAACTAGAGTTGTTTCTGAGAATGATATCCAGGGGTACAAGGACAGAGGACAAAGGCAGGTCCTGGCTCATGACCAGTGATGGCTACATAAACAGGGAAATGAATAGATTCTCAAATACTAGATAGGTGTTGAGGAGAGGGCCAGAATTGCCTTTTCTCAGCCATGAAATTAAAAGACACTTGGTCCATGGAAGAAAAGCTATACAAACATAGACAACATATTAAAGAGCAGAGACATTTCTTTGCCAACAAAGGTCTGTATAGTCAAAGCTATGGTTTTTCAAGTAGTCATGTACGGATGTGAGAATTGGACCATAAAGAAGGTTGAGTGCCAAACAACTGATGTTTTCAAATTTTGGTGCTGGAGAAGACTCTTGATAGCCCCTTGGACTGCAAGGAGATCCAACCAATCCATCCTAAAGGAAATAAGCCCTGAATATTCATTGGAAGGACTGATGCTAAAGCTGAAGCTCCTATACTTTGGCCACTGGTTGCAAAGAGCCTACTCATTGGAAAAGAGCCTGATGCTGGGAAAGATTGAGGGCAGGGGGAGAAGGGGGTGACAGAAGATGAGATGGTTGGATGGTATCACTGACTCAATGATGTGGGTTTGAGCAAACTCTGGGAGATAGTGAAGGACAGGGAAGTCCATGGGGTCACAAAGAGTCAGACACAACTGAACAACAGCAGGTATCTATTGAGGACAGAGGCTTTTCCTGAAGGAGGCAGCACTGAGTAACCTGGATAGCCCTATAAGACTCTGCAGTTTGCAAAAGTTTTGTATGCTCATTACTTCGTTTTCATCTCTCACAAAAACCCAGTGGGTTGAGGCATGTTAAGAATACTGTAACCAGTTTACAGATAAAGAAACCAAGGCCCAAAGAACGGAAGCAAATTCCCAAAGATAACTCACTTAATAAGAGATGGAGCCAGAGCACTCCACCACCACCAACAGCAACATTAAAAATCAGGTTAATTTCTATCCGTGCCCCGCCTTCCTGAAAGGAGTATATGGATGCGGGAGAGAGTGGGGCCTTTCTGTAACTGTTACTTGGCAGAGTTCCCTGCTTTGCACACAGAGCACGGACCCTAGACACATTTCTGAATTGAGGGGCCTCAGCAGCAACACCCAGGACTTGTTGAACATCTTCAATCCAGATGTGGGCAAGGGAGACTGTCATTTGGGAAGGACCCACTCTCTGCAGCAACCAAGCACCTCCGTGACAAATGACAATGCCTATTATCCCCTCAGCCCCGAGGCAGACCTGGTCTCTTGAAGCCAAGACCCGGGTATTATGCTGGCCTGGCTAGACCCCCGCTGCGTGGCCAGCACCCCTTCTCCATACCCCATGGGATGGAGAAGCTAATTTATTCAGATGTGTGACAGCTAACAGGCTTATCTAACTACAGTAAAATCATCCTCTGAATTATTCATGTGATATTTGAAATCATGATTGTAAGAACAAATTAGCCACCCCAAAACTGAAAATGAAGGCTGCCTCATTAATAATGCATCGGGCAGGGCAGGCTGGATAGCAGGAGCTTGGGTGACTCTGAGCCTTCCAATGGGAGAGTCCCAGCCCTGGGGCCCTTCCAGTGAGGAGTACCGGGGTCAGAACCGAGACACACCTGTGTTCCCTCTTTGAGGATGAACATGCTTGGGCCTCTCAGGGTCCTTCCCTCTCTCTTCAGTGTCCATAAGTCTTGCCTTCTACGTTTGGCCAGGATTGCTCTATCTGCCCTTCTGACACCCCAGCCCTACCCAGCTCATGAACCAGAAGACCTCAGAGAGGCCAGGAAGCCCTAGCCCTCATCCTCAGAGCTAGAGCATGTCTAGTTGGGAGCCCACCACATCCACTGCTGAGCGATCCAATCCCTCTATTGTCCCGGGAGGTCTGCATGTGACCCTGAAGTCACACTCACCTCTCAGTTAAGGTCTTAAAGCAAGTGTGCTGGACAGAGTGACACCAGCAGCCTGTTTCTCTGAGACTTTGATCATGGAGGGACAGGAGGGGTGGGGAGCGAGTGCCTCCTATCTGTGCCTTAAATCTCATTTCTCTGAACAAGCAACCAAGAGCAGGGGCAGGAAGCATGTCATACATTATGTCTTCACAGCTCTGCCACAAACTGACTCAAAAACGGGGGCTAGTCAAGCAGCCCCTCTGGCCTCAGTTTCCTCTTTTGGAAAGTGGGACTAGTAGTACCTGTATGTCATAATACCCTATGACAGATAGGACCATTTTAGAGGGAAATAAATGAGAGCCCAGTTGGGAAGCTCTTTGGTAATCACAAATATAACAAGGTAAAACCACTGCTGTCCAGTTCATTTATTTACCTGACTACATTCTAACTGTCCCACAAAAGGTAACAGTAACATCAGCAATGATCTCTCGAGCCACAGTCCTAATGCCAAGTTCTGGCCTCAGAGATCTAGAGACCCCTCCTGGCTCCATCCTAGGTCTTCCAGGAGGTCCTGGGAGAACACAGGAGGGCCTCCCCCGCCCTCCCAGGATGCCTCCCTGAGACCAGTGTAACAGGTCGGGTGTTTCCACAATCAGGGCTGGGAGTGACCTTGGAAATGACAAGTGAGGTGATAAAAATCAACTCCAGTGTGAGGAAGGAGTCAGAGGCCTTAGAGCCTGCACTGCAAGTGAGGTCCTTTCCAGAGTAATGCAGAGTGGACAAGAGCCAGGGGTTAGATGTGGGAACAGAAGAGGCATGATCGCTGATGGAGGCATTAATGCTGGAGCAGGACTCAAAGCTATGACAAACCTAGACAGCATATTAAAAAGCACAGATATCACTTTACTGACAAAGGTCCGAATAGTCAAAGCTGTGGTTTTACCAGTTGTCGTGTACGAATGTGAGAGTCTTCTTCATAAAGAAGACTGGGCATGAAACAATTCGTGCTTTGGAACTGTGGTGCTGGAGAAGACTCTTGAGAGTCTCTTGAACAGCAAGGAGATCAAACCAGTCAATCCTAAAGGAAATCAACCCTGAATACTCATTGGAAGGACTGATTCTGAAGCTGAAGCTTCAATACTTTGGCCACCTGATGCAAAGAGCCGACTCATTGGAAAAGACCCTGACACTGAGAAAGATTGAAGGCAGGAGGAGAAGGGGATGACAGAGGATGAGATGTTGGATGGCATCACTGACTCAATGGACTTGAGTCTGAGCGAACTCTGGGAGACGGGGATGGCACTGAAGTCTGGTGTGCTACAGTCCATAGGTTCTCAAAGAGTCAGACACAACTGAGCGACTGAACAACAAGGACCTCACACAGACAGCTGGCCTTCCAGAGCGACCCAGGGTCTCGTGTGCTGCCTCGAGCAACTTCACCTTAGCACTGTTGCCCACCCATGATGTATAGAACTGCTCCCAGGGGTTCTCCCAGATGGTGGCACCAGTGAGCCGCTGGCCTCCTCCTAGGGCCCCATCAGCCCAGACTCAGCCACAGTGAACACATTGGTCACCCAAAACCTGGACCACAGAGTCAGCTGACCACACACTGCTGTGGACAAAGTCGACATCAACCAGGAGGCAGTGCACAGCAAGAGGCGACCTCATTTCTCAGGCCCAGCTTCTAAACATGTCAGATACAATGGCACCTCCACTCCCAAAGCAAGTGAACATCTCAGATTCTTTTTGCAGGAAAACTAACATCTTCTCTTAAAAAATAAATATTGAGAGTATATTTGAACTTCACAAGAAGGGTAGAGTTAGGTGTGGGCATTTGCCCCCCACCATCACCACCATGAAAGCTGGTCAGACAGGTGATTCTAGGCTATATTATGACCTCAAAGAAGCTACATTTAATAGAAAAATGAAGAACTGTTCTTGAATTCAACCCAGGAAGTGCTTGCTGCACAGTCATGGTGTGAGCCCACTAGAGACACAGATATTAGAGGAAGAGGGTCAGCAGATACAACGCTGGCCACCAGCCCTGGCACCCTCGGTGGGACTCAGAGGCAGCTACGGTTAGGCAGCCCTGGGGAGGCTTCCTCAGCTGACCTCCCTCACTCTGCTCCACAGCCCATGTCCTGATTCTACATTCTCTTCCCTGACCTGGCTTACTTCGCTCATCTTCATCTCGTCGACCTCATCACTTCCTCCAGGGAGCCTTCCCTGACTTCAATGACTAAGTCAAACTTCCATGCTATAGCCTCCCAGGACCATACCATGAAGGTGTCCCCCTTCCCTGGAATTTATCATCGTTGTTGATTTTTATATAGATGGATTTGCAAACACAGATTGAGAGATATATAAACAGATACATTCAGGAAATTAGTAGGTAAACATCCACCTTCCCCTGGCAGGCTGAGCTCCATATGGGAGGTTTCACATCTGTGTGCCCTGCTGCCCGTCAGGCCTGGCTCACAGAACACCCTCAGTAAACACTTGTTGAATGAAGCAGCAAAGAGCAAGTGGGTGGTCCTCTCTGTCCTCAGCCTCTGGACCCAGGGGAGGCTCCGAGGTCACTGAGCTGACCACAGAGGCAGGAGTAATGAGAGCAAGGAAGAGGGAGTCCCCTTCTGCCGAGACCTCAGCACCAGGCACAGTGCAGGAGGAGAACAAACACCTGGGAAGGCCTCACTCCAAGGGACCAACACCCTTCCAAGGGGAGACCAGAAGAAACCCAAGAAGTCTCCCAGTCAGGTGCCCAGAGAACCTGAGCCCCAGAGCTGAGCAAGCCGCAGAATGAGCCCAAGAAAAACATACCAGTTAGGGGCTTCCGAAATCAGCCAGAGAGCATGGGTTGCCAGGAATTTAAAGACAGAACAAGGGCCTGGACCTGCCCCCTGCCAATTTAGTGCCGGTCCATGAGATACAAAGTAGGTCACTCACTCCCCAGTGCAGAAGTGCTGTGTATTTTTATAACTAGGTTTGAACATCATCAGGTGATGAGCTTATAACATTGCTGTCCCCTAGGGCATGGCCTCAATTTATGAGCCTTATTTTTAACTGGTGGAGAACAGTGCTGGATCAAATGCTACTTGTGTGTTAAGATACCCTGGGAAGAAGTGATCAAACAAAGGGTCAAGGTGGACAGCCTGGCCGTGGACGGCAGGGCCTAATGAACCGTGCATACTAGGTACCTGAGTATCCTCAGGTTGAGCATTCACAGCCTTTTGCAGGGCGTGCCCGGCTGTGATCAGCCTCCCTTTCCTTCTGTCTCCTCCTCCCTTCAGCACTTAATAGTCTCTGCGTGCCTTTACTTGCTCCTCCGACCACTCAGGGAGGCAGGTGGGCTCAACAGGTATTAGAACCACAAGAGGTGCAAGGCCTCATCTGTGGTCACCTGCACGTCAGTCAGGGCAGGAACCCAGCCTGCACCTCCCAGGGCCCTGATCCTGCAGAAGCTGTAGGGTCTTCAGCAAGGAGAGATGCCCCAGGGAGCAGCAGTGAGAGACGCGGGCATTCTGCGGATGCAGATAGCCCCCACGTGGCCAAGACAGGCCTCAGGGCAGAGCATTGCATGCTCACCAAAATGTATCTCCTCCTGGGCCTTCAGCAGAATGGCCTTTCCTAGCTGCCCCGATGGTGAGATGTGGCCATGAGTCCTGACCAGATGGAATGTGGACATAAGCGATGAATGTTCCTTGCAAGCCCGGACAGACCTCCCACAGGGGAGTCACCCTGGCTGCTTTCCCTTCTGGCTGGAGAGGAAACGACCCCTAAGTGTCCATGGGTCACTAAAGTCAGCAGAGTCGTGACACAGAGGGAGCCTGAGTCCCTGAATCACTGCATCAGCTGCCTGACCAGAGTCACCCCTACCGGTGTAAGAAATAAACTTTATAACCTTATTGGTCTAAGCCACTGAAATGTTAATGAATTTTCTGTCTTGCCCTGATAGACCCCAAGAGCCCCAAGAGGCCATAACCAATACTGCCTAGCCTCCTCTCCCAGCTCAGCAAGCACAGG
Organism: Okapia johnstoni; assembly: GCA_024291935.2. NCBI lineage: Eukaryota > Metazoa > Chordata > Mammalia > Artiodactyla > Giraffidae > Okapia > Okapia johnstoni. Next base: position 38,265,263 of record CM044316.1, read on the forward strand.
GGTAAGTGCAGATTGACAGCTTAAGGACCATGTATCCAGCCAAGGGCAGAAAACCACCACGCAGGAAAGGAAACCAGAGGCCCTAGTGAGCTTGGTCCTGGCAGGAACTTTCCACAGGCAGGCACACCTATGCTTCAGATCAGGCCTCCAGGGCTCATGCACGTCTGATCACAAAAGGAGGCAGAAGGACCTGGTGGGAGAAGCACCCGCCTTGGTAGAGAAAGGATGGAGAAATGAGCACAAGTGCAGCACCGGCTGATACCTCGGGCCTGGTCTCTCCAGCCCCAGCTGTAATGGGGGAAAAGACTGTGAGGATGGAACTAGGTGCTGCGCGTAAGGCACTTTGCACCCAATAAGCCCCACTAAAAGGCTCTGATCTTCTTAGAGAAAGTGGGGAACAAGGAGGCTGCTGAGGGCTCTGGCTAAGCTGGGGACACTCCTGAGCCTCTGTCACTTTCCCACCTGCCAAACCCCAGAGGCAGATCACCCAGGCTCAGAAGCTACATTCAATGGAGAGAATAGCCACCCAGCCCTCGAGTGCTCAGCTCTGAGCAGCCATACCCTCACAGGGGAGCATTCTCACCTCAGGCTGCCTGCTCTGGGTGACGTCACACCTCCAGGAATGATACAGCCAAGCGTGGCCAGGCAGGTAGGCTGGAGTTGCTGCTCTCGGAGGAGGGGAAGTGGGTCTCGAAGTGAGCTGCAGCCATGGAAACTCCAAACAGCCCCACAAGCAGGAGTGCAGGGGGCAGGGTGAGCTGGCTGGGAAGCAGGTGGGGCCTGAGTGCACAGGACAGGTGCACAGGGCCCGGAGTAAAGTCCGGAGAACTTTGGCCTAACACCAAAGATCACAGCCCACATGCTCCTTGCAGACTGGCCAGCAGGATGCCAACCAGATGGGGGCCAAGCCAATGGCGGAGGCACAAAGGCATATTCAGAGTGCCAGCATGGGAGCTGCCCTGAAAGGACCACCTTGCCCCGTAACCCTGGTCTCTTCAAGCCCAGCATGGGACCACCTAGGGCCCAGGTTCATAACCCTGAAAAGTTATTGTGGCTTCTCCTTTGTCCCAGGCTCTCCTTATATCTGGACCACACCTCCATTCCGTGCAAAGAGCCTGGTGCACCCTCCTCTGCCCAGCACCGCTGTCTCCGAGTTTTCTGTTCCTCACATTCTCTTCCCTTCACACCACCTCAGTTCTATTCAGGGACCTGGTAATTAACTACCCCTTCTCTGCCTGAACCTGAAAGTGAAACGGGTTAGTTGCTCAGTTGTGTCCAACTCTTTGCGATCCCATGGACTACAGTCCACTAGGCTCCTCTGACCATGGAACTCTTCAGGCAAGAATACTGGAGTGGGTTGCCATGCCCTCTTCCAGGGGATCTTCCTGACCCAGGGGTCTAAGCCTGGTCTCCTGCATTGCAGGCAGATTCTTTACCATCTGAGCCACCGGGGAAGACTTAGCCAACTGACAAATAAGATACTCGGAGAGGGAGAAACCAAAAGGCTACCTCGGTTTTTGGACAGGATGAATTGAGGAATTCAATTCCTCAGTTGAATTGTATCTGAGGGCAAGGGGCTCTCTGACACTCGACCTCAAAAATAAGTAGTCCTTCCCACCCTGTCAGCTGGGACACACCAGGGACTGACAGCAATTAGGAGCACAGGCTGTCTGGGGACAGCCTGGCTCCCAGAACCAAGAGAAAGAGAAGGGGCAGGGCAGCACACCTACTTCCTCTCCCGAACCTGTCAACCAGAGACAGTAATGGGTGGGGCAAGGGGTCAGAAGCTGTCAGGGGAAACTGGAGGTGTGGAAAAATGATATTTCCCCCAACATCACAGTGAATAAAAACACTGACAAATATTTAAAATAGAAAACCAACCAACAAGAACCTAATATATAGCACAGGGAACTCTGCTCAAAATTCTGTAAAAACCTATATGGGAAAAGATTTGAAAAAGAATAGACACATGTATATGTATAATTGAATCACTTTCCTGTACACCTGAAACTAACACAACATTGTTAATCAACTATACTCCAACATACAATAAAAATTTTTAATTAAATTTAATTTTTAAATTTAAAAATTTTTAATTTTTAAAAAATTTTTTTACTCTTGCCTGGATAATTCCATGGACAGAAAAGCCTGGTAGGCTACAGTCCATGGGGTCGCAAAGAGTTGGACACAACTGCGCTATTTCACTTCACTTCACAAACTGATATGTATAACTGACCTAATAAATATATTAAACAAAAATTTTTTTTTAAGTCAGCAATCTGGGGGTAGGAGGTGGGATGGGAGTGGTTAAGAGCACAGGTTTCTGGAGTCAGACCTGGGTCTGACTTTTGGCTCTAGCTGTGTGACACTCACTGAGGTTCTTGACTTCTCTGTGCTTCAGTTTCCTCCTCTGTAAAATGACAGTGGTGGTCACATCCCTACCTCATGGAGAGCTTGGGAAATCAAGTAAGATCATCCACATCAAGCCCTCCACCTAACACCTAGGATCTGATGGTGGTGGCCATAGCAGCAGCCAGAGAAACTGTCTTCGTTTCCCTGAAGGCTTCAGAGTGCAGTAGGCAGGTGGTCACAGACAGAATATCAAGCCACAGGGGCAGGGCTGTGCTGCAGGGAGAGCATAGGATGCTGACAGTGGGTTTGGTCTGGGGGAAGCAGGGCAGGGACAAGCATCTGGGAAGAAGTGACGTTTCAAATGGAGCTTGAAAGACGGATAGGAACTGGGAGAGTGGGGTTGGGGGCAATGATGCTGGGGATGATGGGAATGTGAAGAATAGGAGGGAATCCAGGTAGAGGAACAGTATGTGTGAGGTGGGAGGGGTTAAAGGGCCAGGAAGCAGTTGGGGGCAATGGCAGCTATGTGTTAGGTGGGATGGAGGAAGCTATGCAGGAGAAGACCAAAAAAGCTGTCTGGGCCAAGCTAGAGAGGGCCCGGGCTAGGATCCTGAAAACCCAGGGGAACAAACATGGGGGTTTTAGGCATTGAGTTAGAGACACTGAGTGCATGCCAGGCACTCACTGACCTAAGCACATAGACATAGTGAAAACCCAGATGCAAAACCCTTGCTTCATGCTACCTGCAGTCTAGTGGGATAGACAACAAGAAGCAAGATATGCTGGTCACACATGAAAAGGAGAAATAAAGCAGAGAACAGGAACAGGAAGTGTGAAGAGGGGGTGCAATTCTAAACAGGGAGTGCAGGTAAGGGCTCGATTAAAGTAACGCTATGACCAAAATTGCACGCTCAGGAGCAGGGCTTGGGTGACCAATGGAGAATGCATGGGAAGGGAGGCTGGAGGCTGTGGCCACTAGGGAGCTGAGGTCATGGTCAGATTGGGGGAGCCCTGTGCCCCAGCAGGCTGAGCCCTGTGGCTCTCCCCAAGGGACCCCCTAGGCTCACGCTGGCAGAGCAGGTGGGTTCTATGCCCTCTTCTTTCTTGGCCACACATATTCCCTGAGCTGAGCTGGGAGGGTTAATTCCAGCAGGCCTGGTACTGGGCTGAGTTGTGTTATTGAAACAAGAGATGTACCACACAGCACTGTCCCCACGAACAACGCAGGAAACTCATTGATTAATAGTGTTGTTTTGCAACCATGGGTCCGAGGAGTTTCAGGGCACTTTGTACCCACTAGACAGCATCATTTATTGAAAATAGCGAGATTGATGATTTGTGCCTGGTCTCAATGAGGCCTCCAAGAGGCTCTGTTGTTGGGCCAGTACCAAGGCAAGAAATATGCCTTTGTGACCAGTTGGGGATAAGAGTCCTGGCCAAGACTCCATTTCGGGCTTCTTAGTTCAAGGTGTTCTGTGCACGTGCTGGAGGTTCCTGGTCCGAGAGAGGGGACAACTGGAGCCCAACCTTGGCCTCTCTGGGTGTGCCTCAAGGCAGACTTTGGCAAGGACACAGGTCCTTTTTGTAATGCTATCGCTACATTGTATGCTTGTCCTGCAATAAGCTGCAGGTTCTCAAGCATCATGACTTGGGGTCCCGTGAGTCTGCTTTCCAACTGCCACATTAGTGCTCAACCTGACACTCCTGTTTCAAGGTGGTGAGAGGGGGTCTTCAGCCATTCTAAACTAGCCTTAGAAGCAGGCCACCACTGCTACCACTTTTAAATGTCTTTCCCTCCGTACTACAGTCACTGCTGGCAGGATGGGGCTCAAAACTTGGAAATGTTAAATGTTAACCAATTAAAAAAAGAAAAACTTTTTCTGAGTTAAAACCTGTGGTAGTGGAAACTTGAATTTAAAATCAAATTTTCTAATTGAATTGAAGCTATGCAATTAAGCAAATGAATGACTAATGAAATGATTATAAAGCACTTTGCAGAAACGTTATGTAAATGCAGGCAGAGAACAACACAATGTGATGACAGTTGCACTGCCAGTTGCTTGTGATTTGGGAGAGCGCAGTTCCAAGCTGTCTTGCAGAGACACTGGGCATTGGTATTCAAAACACATCACTGTCCTGACAGTCTTGAGGCCGGGCCCTTTGCAAGAAGGGGGTATCCTAATTGCAGGGTTTGGGGTTTACCTATGGGCCTAGGTGTTAAAAAGCAAAGGCATCATTCTGCCAACAAAGGTCCATATTGTCAAGGCTATGGTCTTTCTAGTAGTCATGTACAGTAGTGAGAACTGGACCATAAAGAAGGCAGAGCATCAAACAATTGATGCTTTTGAACTGTGGTGCTGGAGAACACTCTTGAGAGTCCCTTGAACAGCAAGGAGATCAAACCAGTCAATCCTAAAGGAAATCAACCCTGAATATTCATTGAAAGGACTGATGCTGAAGCTGAAGCTCCAATACTTTGACCACTTGACGCGAAGAGCCAACTCGTTGGAAAAGACCCTGATGCTGGGAAAGATTGAGGGCAGGAGGAGAAGGGGTCAACAGAGGACAAGATGGCTGGATGGCACCACTGATGCAATGGACAGGAACTTGGGCAAACTCCGGGAGATGATGAGGGACAGGGAAGCCTGGCGTGTTGCAGTCCATGGGGTCGCAGAGTCAAACACGACTTGGAGACTGACAACAACTAGGTGACCACTGCATCCCACAAGGTGGGCAACTGAGTGGCCTCAGCGGGGCAACTGGGAGAAATACTGCAGTGTCAGGAAATGTCTCTCGCAGTTCCCCTTCCCAGCAAAGAAACCTGTAGCCACACAGATTTACAGCCTCTTTTGAGACTAGAAAATATCTGCACATAGACCCTAGCCAGGTGGGAGCGAGGGCTCTGCCACCCTAGGTCCTAGGCTGGTCCATATTCATAGCTGAGGGTCACAGGGCACACACCGTTCAGGAGGTGGAACTCGCTATGGCAGCTCAATAGAGCAGCACACCCAGCACAGGTGTCCCCTGTTCCTTCACCTGGAGAAGCCTTCTCAGGGGACACAGAGGTCCAGGGGGACTGTCTGGGCAGAGCCAGCTGAGCGCCTTGGAGCGATGCTTCTAGGGTAAGTGGGGATAAGGGCAGAAGCCTCAGGAGAAGGTGATGCATCCATTGCCTGCCCCCACAGCCTGTTTCCATGTACAAGGTCCCAGCCCTGCAGCTAATAGTCCAGCTGCAGGTGGGGTACCTGGAGTCCCCACTCTCCATAGCTCCAGGCTAGGACTCTATCCCCACCAGGTGAGACGGTCCCTGCCGCTTCAGTGGCCATGTCCACACACTGTGCGGAAGTAGAATCAGTGCAGACCCAACTTCTAGGATCCCCTTCTTACTTCATTCTGCTCCACAATTATTTTTTCTTGAGGGCATCTTGGAGCAAGCCATCTTTTCACAGACCACCAATGCCTAGCCAAGCATCGCGGAACTACTCTTCCACAATTAAACTTTCTAGTCTGCAGTCATAACATGTCTATAAATAAAGCACAGTTTTCATTAAGTTTGCTCTCCGAGGGGGAAAAAAATCTCCTAGAATCCAAACAGCACAGGTGGAATCAAACAAAGTCTTCTTCAAAAAGGCTCTTGGGATCCTGGGAAGCGCCCTTTCTCAGGAAAAGCCTCCACTCAGAGAGGGGTTTGGCCTGGCTGTTGGAGGCTTTCGAGACCCTTGGTGGGCGTGAACATGAGAAGGTCTTTGGCGAGGCTGAGGAAGAGCTGTGGAGAGGAATAGATGCTGCAGAGGCCAAGCTCGGCTGCCAGCTGGAGAGACGGGAAGATCTAGTCCCCACTGAAACGGTAATTGCTTCACTGGGTCATCACTTTGACAAATAATGTTGCAAGAGCCACAGAGGCAGCTGGCTGCGAACAGCACACAGGTGGAGCGCACAGGGCTGCTACTCAGAGAGGGGCCTGGGCAACCGGACATCTAGAGCCACAGGGCCACAGGGCACTCCAAGAGGGATTCTCCACTCCTGAGCTGGAAGCTGGGGACAGGCCCTGGGCCTGGTGGGGGAGGCCTGTGGTGGTGGCTGCCACCTCTGGGAGCTGCCCTCAAGGAGTGTTCAGGACTCAAGTTGACACTCTGAGAGGCTACTCCAGAGCACCTTTGCCAATGAATCCCCTTCTGGCTTCACCATGCTGGGAGGTAGACATTATCACCCTCATCTGACAGACAAGAAAACTAAGGTGAAAGGGAGATTAAGTACCATGGCCAAGCCTCAGTCCTGTGCTAGCCTGAGACAGTCCAGTCCTGGATGAACCATGGGACTTTTTCTAGAGTTTTGGGATGGACAGAGCATAGATCAGCCCAGACACCTCCCCAAGCTCAAATCACCCTGTCCTGTTCTGCCTCCCTGCACCACCAGGAAGCCACACTTGTAGTCACTGTGCACTAGGGACTTCTTCCAGGTTTCAGTACACTCTGGGTGACTGACCCACAGGAAACCTTCAACCTGGACTAGATTCTGTGCAGTTTTCTTTGTGTGATCGTCTATTTGTCTATCTGGTCAATAGATAATAACATAATGATAACAAGAAAGCTAGGCAACATGTATGTTTGTAATGTGCCAGCCACTAAGTTGGCATTAAATAGTATTAAATATATAATTTTTGGCTTCCCAGGTGGCTCAGTGGTAAAGGACCTGCCTGCCAATGCAGGAGATGCAGGAGACTTGGGTTTGATCCCTGGGTCGAGACGATCCATTGGAAGAGGGCATGGTAACCCACTCCAGTATTCCTGCCTGGAGAATCCCATGGGCAGAGGAGCCTGATGGGCTACAGTTCATGGGGTCGCAAAGAGTCAGACACAACTGAGCACACACACCCAGTACAGTCACTAAGTTAAGCCTTATCTTGCATAACCCTCAGAACCGGAGGTAGACACTGCTATAATCCCCAGTTTACATATGAGGCTTGTACAGACAAGCCACCTGTGGTGAGGTGGAGTCTGGAATCCGGGGGCCCCCCACTTTTAACTCCTGTGCATCTACAGTTGTTTTTAGAAAACTCAGTTCACAGAAATCTGATAGTTGAGGGACAAATTATCCACATAACAAAAGGATCTTTTACTTTGGGAAAGGACCCACCTGGGGTTGGGTCAAGCTTCCTTAATGCATTTAAAACGTGGTCTGATTTATGGTGTCCTGCCTGTGACCTGATAGGAAGCTATGGGAACCCTGGGTGCCCTGGCCGCTGTCCTGCCAATTTCCCTACAGGGAAGAGGCTCAATGTTCTGTGCCTTGGAATGCGGGGCTGGTTGGTGCCCCTCTGTTTGGCTGGGCTTCACCTTCTACCCTTGGAGAGGAGTACAGGACACTCTTCTTGGGACAGAGATTAGCACTAGGGTCCAGACCTGCTTGGTGACCTTGAGTGGGCTCAGCCACTCACACTCTGCTGGAGGTAACCCTGGCCTCGGTGACTTGCCCTTGCTGGAGTTTTCGGGTGTATCTAATTAACGATGTAAAGCACTTAGAGACACAAGTGCTTGATGGCTGGAACCCATAAATTACCAGAGATGGAGCCCTGAGCGTTTTGATGCTTCACTTGTGCTTGTTCTCAGTAATGAGTAATTATCTTCTCAGACCTACAGCCCAACTCCACAACCAAACGTTGCCCCCCTCCTCCCAGCCTGGAGGAGTCAGGCATGGACCCCTACTGCTGGGTTTCTCGAAGGTCATAGGCAGCAACCAAATGCAACGCTTGGTCTCTGATTAGACACTAGTCTGAAGAGATGATTCTATAAGCCATATTTGGGGAAATTTGAATGTAGCTAAGGTACTAGATGGTCTCAGAGATTCTATGTTAGGTACAATAATTACTGTGACGGTTAATTTCATGTGTCAACTTGACTGGGCCCCAGGGTGTTCAGACATTTGGTCAAACATTATTCTGAGTGTGTCTGGGAGAGTTTTTTTGGATGAATAGGTAGAGTGACTAAATCAGACTGCACTTTCTCGTGCGGGGGGACCCATCTGCCCAGTTGAAGGCCTGAATAAAACCAAAAGGCTGTCAGGCTGACCCTCCCACAAGTAACAGGGCACACTTCCTGCCTGACTGCTTGAGCTGGGACACGGGACCAAACCATCAGCTCTTCCTGGGTGTCAAGGCTGCTGGGTGTCACAATGGAACTACTCCTGGGCCTCCAACTTGCTAACAATTAATACCAGTCTTAGGACTTCTCAGCCTCCAGTATCACATGAGCGAATTCCTTACAATAACTCCCTATGTACCTATATACATCCTGTTTCTCCTGTTTCTCCGGAGAACCCCTACTAATACAAAGGAATTATGATTATGTATCAGTATCTTATTTTTCGGAGATGTATATTGAAATAACTATGGGTAAAATGTAATAATGTCTGTAATTTATTTTTAAATACTTCAGAAGTAAAAAGCAGATGAAGCACATATGACAGGATGTAAACAGTAGTTCAATCCAGGTAAAAGGCACAAGAGAGTTCCCTATATTACTGTAATACATGTCATAGTATATATGCCCATTATCCTGTTCATTCTACTTTTCTGTATATATATTTTCATAATACAAAGTTTGAAAACAACACATACAAGAAGAACATGATTTCTGAGACTGCTCTAGCCAAAGGCACAATTCTCCCTCATAAGCAAAAGGCTGAGGGAGATGAGTAAGTGACTGAGGAAGCAGAGCCTGGGGGAGGGGTTGCTGGAAGCAGAGGGTCTCATACTAGTGTACAGACTGAGGAGGACAGGCGCCCAGCAAGTAGACCGAAATATATGTGGGGGTGTTGCTTCCTTAACAGTAGTTTATTTCTCGCTTGCCTGTCAGTTTCAAGCAAGTGTCCAGGAAGTGAACAGCATCCTCCACACCGTGATTCAAGGCCCCAGGATCTTTATTTCTGTGACTCTACCATCTCTTACAGCCTTTGGTCATCTTCATACAGCTGATGAAAGGACGAAGAATCTGGCCCTTGAAGCGACATCTCTCTCTTCCATTCACATTCTATGGCCAAATGTTAGTCACACAAAAAAGCTAGTCACACAGTCATGCTTAGGTGCATGGAACAGGGGTAGGGAAATGGGGATATAGCTGGAAAATGTTCCTGGATGGGCTTTCCAGATACTGCTCTTTGCAATGGCCATGGGAAGATGGATTTTGGTGGGCAGCCAGCCACCTTTGCCATACACAGCTTTGGCAGGTGTTGTTGAGCTAGTGATAGAATCACTGTAGTTTTAGAGCAGGTAATGAGTCCCCCAAGGGAACCAGAACAAGTTGAGCAGGAGCCCCCATTCTGAGTCTGGCCCCATGCTCAGACACACTGCAGGAGACCACCAAGTGAGCAGTGAGTCCCCAGCCTCTAGGAACCACCAGATATATTGGAACTCTAATGCATGAGATCAGTCGGCACCAGCCCAAGGCAGGAGATAATCAAATGCGGAATGGTGCCTGGCACAAAGATGAGGGTGTAAATTTTGGGAGAAAAGGAACTGTTTCTGTATGTTGATGGCCGACTCTTCCGTGCCCAGCACAAGGACTGGCATGGAGCCAAACCTCACAAGATCTCCACTAATTCAAATTAAACTGCCAGGAGGAGATGGGACAGAAAAGGGGGGAGGGGTGGCCCTGAGTGCTCTGTTGACCTTCCTTGGAAGGATTTCTGGAGATGGAGGATTAATTAAATAAAGGCCTGAGGCCGGAACCAAATCCATCAAGCAGTACGAACGCGCAGACTGTCTGGCCAGAGGGTAGCAGGAGTCCTTTAGGGTGCTGGGGAGCTGACTGGGCTCTTTTCCTCCATGACCCTGATCATCGGTAGTGATATATGTGAAACTATTGCACTAGACCATGAGCTCCCTGAGGGCCGAAGCCTATCTTCCCAGGCATCACTGTGCCTGCAGGCCCTGACCCATGCATGCTAGGTGCTTAGTGAATGAACACACGGCCTGCTAATGGGACAGTCAGCGGCTATCTGCACCATGAGGCTGCCCAGGGCAGGGAGGTGGCCCTCTACTTGTCTGCCCATTCTGCCTGGAGCTCGATTTTACTTCCAGCCAGAACTTCCTTTGTTTGCTCATTAAGTTAATGTTTATTGTGTTCCACCAAGGGACCCCAAGAGGCCTGGAAGTTTTCCTTCTCCTGTGCAAGCAAACTCATATCTGTCTTAAATGTCCTCATTTACCTCAGGAATTCAGGATGGTGGACCCCATCCTGGTGCTTCATACTCCCCCACCTCCAAGCCCCCCCAGAAGCAGCAGCCAGCCTGCTATGGTACCCCCGCCCCCACCACGTCTCTATGAGGACTTCCCTGGCAAGGGCTGGGCAACAAGGGTTAGCTAGTGGATCTGAGGTCCCTCCAGGGGCCTCTGCAGCTGCTCGGTCTCCTTCAGGGAACATTAGACCCATCTGTGAGTTCTCATCTGGCTTTCTTTCTCATCCCCTTCTCATTGGTTGGAACACTGATGCATTTGGGGATCATTTCTTACTTTAATTAGAAAACACACGCAAACAGCATCAAACACTCATGAGACGTGCAGGGGAGGGTCTCTTACAAACAAACTTCAACTAAAGTGTGGCTGAGCCCTCTCCCCACTGCCCAGCTGTGTTGTCCCCCGCGTCCCTCTGGGCTGGTCAGCCAGGACAACTCCCTGTAGCCACGTTCAGCAAGGCCTCCGGACCAGCACCTGCTGACGACTGTGCCGCTGGGCCCAGGACTTTGCAGCCTGTTTCCACCCTGACAATGGACTTTCTTTGCTGTCCATTTATCCTCATATTGATTTTGCTATAAACCCACACGGCACTCCCCTCCCAGGCCAGAGGGAGAAACCTCCATTGATTATATCGGAAGAAGGTTTGTTGTAAAAAAGCGAAATGCCTAACCCATCGAAATGAAGTAAGCTTTTTGAGGGTCCATAAATCACCCACGGTAATGCCGCAAATGAACAGGGCTTCTTAAACACCCGGAAAATACGACACCATAAAACAGTTCTGACAAGAAATCACAGCCCCTCTCTCTCTGTAGCTGCCATTGAAAAGCGCCATCAATAATGGTTATTGCTGTTTGGTAAGCAAAAGAGGGAAGTTGTGTCGGACTCCTTTGGAAAGTTCCCTCAAAGTCACTTTGCTCGAATGGCAGTGTGGCATTTCTTCGCACAGTAAATACATCCCAATTATGAGTGTGTCATGTTAGCTTTTACAGTTCACTAATCACAAACTTTTTTGTATGTCATTGCCAACCAGCGTCTCCCTAATCGGGATTTATGATTTTGTTTGCCCGTTAGTGGCGATCAGGAGTGTCATAGCAATGTCCCAACTTTAGAGCTAGAGGGCTCACCTCGGGCCCAAGGTCATTTTCTCCTGCCCTCCTCTAGTCTGAAGGCCAAGGTTCTGCCTGTCCCAGGGAGAAACAGGTGGGGGCTAATGCAGAAACACTCCTCTGGAGTCCCCTCATCCCCAGGGCCCAGGTCACGAGGCACCCCAGTCTGGTTCACCTCTGAGGGCCCACCTTCTCAAAAGCTCCAAACCACTTAGGGGGCAAAAATACTCAGCAAAGCCTGCAGTCAGACACATCTCAAAAGGGAATCAACTTTGGCTCTTCTAAGAGAGATGCTGAACTCAGAGTGCCTGTCTCTCCCCTGAGTCACCAGGCAGCCACTGGGCTGGGTTTGCAACCAGCCTGCCTCTCAGCCCTTTGGGGCTCATGCCATGCCCTCCAGCAGACACACGTCATCAAATAGGCTCCAGCCTCCAGGCCTCATAGAGCCAGGCTCTCTCAGAACCCCTGGCCTCTCCAGCCCTCATCTGGTTTTGTGGTTCGGCCCAAGCGTGCACTCTGGCTGCTCCCCGGCCCAGCAATTTCAGAATTAGCCAAAATTCACCGCTGCGATGACAGAGGCTCCAGACCAGCAGATCGGTATCACCTTAGTGTTGCCCTGGGCCCCAATCCTTCAGTGCTCCCACTCCAGTCCTGTGGCTGAATGTACGCACCAGGGAACAGGGGATACAGACAACGGAAGCCACCAGGCACCTCCTGCATTGGGGAGAACCATCGGACTTGGTGGCAGCGCCCTGGGCGAGGCAGCCTGCAGACCCCTGGATGCAGGTCCCAGAGCAGGCCACTACATATCTGGGGGGTTACATCAGACCATAGCAAATACCACAGAGCCAGGGCCACAGTCATCAGGGACACAGGGCAGAGCTGGGCCCATCAAGACCTTAGAGGACTCAAGCAGTGACTCTAGATAAAAACAAAACAAATCATACCAAAGTGTAACATGACCTCACACCACACTACAGTAAATACTTCCATGCTTTATTCAGGCAAAGTTTTCTCTTGGTGCCTGTATGAGTTTTCAAGGCCTGCCTTAACCAAGCACTACAAACTGGCTAGCTTAAAACAACAGGAATTTATTCTCTCACAGTTCTGGAGACCAGGAGTCAAAAATCAAGGTGTTTACAAGCCTATGGGCATTTTGCTGTATGACTCAGGGTACTAAAACTGGGGCTCTGTAAAAACCTAGAGGGGAAGGATGGGGTAGGAGGTAGGAGGGAGGTTCAAGAGGGGACATATGTATACCTATGGCTGATTCATATCGATGTATGGCAGAAACCAATGCAATATTGTAAAAGCAATTATATTTCAATTAAAATGAATAAATTTTTAAAAATAAAATAAACACATTTTTTTACAACCCACTCAAAAAGCGGGCAAAAGACCTAACAGACGTTTCTCCAAATAAGACATACAGCTGGCTAATAAACATATGAAGGGATGCTCACCATCACTCATTATTAGAGAAATACAAATCAAAACTACAATATCACCTCAACCCAGACAGAATGGCCATAATCAAAAAATCCACAGATAAGTGCTAGAGAATGTATGGAGAAAAGAGAACCCTCCTACACTGCTGGTGAGAGTGTAAATTGATACAGCCACTATGGAAGATAGTATGGAGATTCCTTAAAAAACTAGGAATAAAACCACCACATGACCCAGCAATACCACTTCTAGTCATATACCCTGAAGAAGCCAAACCTGAAAAAAGACACACGTACCCCAATGTTCACTGCAGCACTATTTACAACAGCCAAGACACGGAAGCAACCTAGAAGTCCATTGACAGAGGAATGGATTAAGAAGCTGTGGTGCGTATATACAATGGAATACTACTCAGCCATAAAAAGAAAGCATTTGAGTCAGTTCTAATGAGATGGATGGACCTAGAGCGTATTACACAGAGTGAAGTAAGTCAGAAAGAGAAAAACAAATATCGTATATTAATGCATACGTATAGAATCTAGAAGGATGGTACTGACGAATCAGCAGTTCACAGAGCAGCAATGGAGATGCAGCCATAGAGAACAGACTTATGGACAAGGGTGGGGGAGGAGAAGATGTGATAAATGTAGAGAGTAGCATGGATGCATAGACACTAACATTTGTAAATAGACAGCCAATGGGAATTTGCTGTATGACTCAGGGAACTCAAACTGGGGCTGTGTAAAAACCACCATCAATTAGGGTTAGGGTTAGGGTGAGAATGGGCGGGAGGTGGAAAGGAGATTCAAGAGTGAGGAGACATATGTACACCAATGGTTAATTCATGTTGATGTATGACAGAAATCAAATCAATGCTGTAAACCAATCATCAATCGATTCAAAATAAATAAATAAATATGTTTTAATAAAATAATTTTTTTTTTAAAAAAGGTGTTTATAGAGCCAGGCTCCCCAGAAGGCTTCAGGGACAATCCTTCCTGCCTCTTCCAGCTTCTGGTGGCTCCAGGCCTTCCTTGACTTCTGGCTGCAAAACAGTTATCTCTGCCTCTGTTTTTACGTGGCCTCCTCTGTGTCTGTCTTTCTTCTCTAGCTCTTATAAGGGTACTTGTTATTGGGTTTAGGGCCGAGGTAGGCTTCCCTGGTGGCTCAGGGGTAAAGAACCTGCCTGCCAAAGCAAAAGACCTAAGAGATGAGGGTTCGATCCCTGGGTAGCAAAGACCCCCTAGAGGAGGCCATGGCAACACACTCCAGTATTCTTGCCTGGAGAATCCCCACAGAGGAGCCTGGTGGGCTAGAGTCCATGGGGTCACAGAGTCAGACACGACTGAAGTGACTGAGCACACACATACACAGTCCAGGATACTCTCAAGATCTTTAACTTCACTACATTGGCAAAGATCCTTTTTTCCCCAAAATGTCACACTCACAAGTCCCGGAATAGGGACATAGCTTTTGGGGGAAAGCAAGTGCCTTGGCTTTGCGGGTACCCTAGTCCATGCTTAGCGCTCTGGATGACGGAGAGCACTTTTTTTGAGCCCTGGATTTGTGACTAATGCTAATATCATTAGCTGTTACTAAGACTTAGTAGGTGCCAGTCACCGTCCTGAATTCACACCCTTTAGCCCAGCTAGCCCTCCCAACTGGCCTGGGTGATGGAAACTATGTCATGTCCATTGTACAGATGGAGAAATAGGCTCTGAGACACAAATAAAGTTGTACAAAATCAATATTCAACATGTCGATCACAAATCTAGGATTCAAACAAGGTTCTCTAGTTCTTTCTTGGAAAAACTACACAGTGCTGTGGACACCTGCATACCCCTGTTAATATCTTCTTGTGTGTGTGTGTGTGTGTGTGTGTGTGCACTTAGTCATTCAGTCGTGTCCGACTCTTTGCAACCCTATGGACTATAGCCTGCCAGGCTCCTCTGTCCATGGGATTCTCCAAGCAAGAATACTGGAATGGGTTGTCATTTCCTTCTCCAGGGGATCTTCTCAACCCAGGGATCAAATTCGTCTCTTGTGTCTCCTGCATGGGCAAGTGGATTCTTTCCCATGGAGCTTCTTACCCACTCCATTTTCCCCTCCTTATATATACAAAAACATGGTTTTGTTTTTATTTTTTTCTTTGATTATCATTATTGACTCTCGGATTTTTCCCCCATTAAATGTCTTAGAATTTTCATGATCATCATTTCTCTTTTTGTTACTAAATTTGTCCAAAATTTGACCCTTGGTATCCCCTTATGGCTGGTTCTTATGTCTTTTAAACATGACCCCATTAAACCTTTGATCAGTTCCTTGCTTTCCAGTCTATGATATTCCAGGTCCACTTTGTACTTTCCCTGCTCTAGAAAAGGCATCAGCTGTCCACAGCTTAACAGACTTAACCTCCCAGCACGTCAGGAGGAGTTCTGACTCAACCACCCTGGATTTGCTCTGGAGCTTCTTATAGGGCCAGGGATTGGGGTGGAGGCACAAAACTTCTCAGGAGTGATGGGTGTCTCCTTCCAGGTCTAGATGTTAAGGCAGCTCAAGGGGATAGGAGTATCGGTCATCTCTGGTCTCCAGGGCAAAGAAAAGACTCTTTGCAGTGCAATTTTCCTGAAAAAGACACAATGCAAGAGTCCTCTTCTGGACCAGGAGACTAGGAATTGAGGGGTTTGGGGCTAGAGTCTGTGCAGCAGCTCACACACCACCCACTCTCTCCCTCCCTCCCAGTGCCCCCTTCTCCCTGGCTCCCCTCCAGGGAGGACTCAACCTTGCTTCTCCTCTGAGCTCCTGGGCACAGGCTCTCCCCTGCCCATGGGGCACGGAGGCCACCATCTGTCCCTCTAGACTCTGAGCCACTCAAGTAAAGGTGGTGTGGGGTATGCGTCGAGAGTCACACTAGGTGCAAAGTGGGCTATGACTGTCTGCAAGTGCTGTTTTCTCTGCCTGTTTTTAGTATTATCTCAGGGCTTGTGATTGGTTCTGATCATTCAGCCTCAGGGCATGCAGAGCTCTTGCTTTTGGTAATTACCCCGAATCCTCCCAGCTTCAGACAAGGGAGCCGTTGCTCTGTGCAATGGGGTCTGGATGGTGATCATTTGTGACTTATATTAATATTTACAACAATAACATTTTTCATGTGTAGGGTGATTTTTTTTGTCACTGCAGGAAATGAAATGCAAATTAACAACTATAAAGATTATAACATAATGAAATAGGACATAAATGATGAACTAATGAATTAAGTGACTCCGAGGCATGGAGGGAAAAAATGCCCTTCAAAAGCAAACATGTAGATGGAGCAAGAGATTAGTAATCTGGGGGGAGGGCCACCCGGCCCAGGGCCTGAATTTGCCCCTCCCGGGGGATGGTCTCTCTCAGTGCCTTATCGGACTCAGTGGCTCTCCTCTGTCCAGCCAGTTGCTTTAGCCAAAACAAAGCAAAACAGGAATCCTCCTTGACACCATTCTCTGCGCATCCCCTCAAGTCAATGTGTCACAATTCTTAAAGATTTCCACTTCCCTTGAACCACCACCCTGCATACTCCTGAGTTCAGGAGCCCATTCCCCTAATACCCCTCCCCACCCTTCTGGGAGCCTCAGCCCCTCCAGCCGCGCCTCTATCAGTCACTGGTGCAAAGTATAGGTACGTGCCTGTCATTCCTCCTTTTTAAAAAAATTAATCAATAAAGTGAAGGACAGGGAAGCCTGGCATGCTGCTGTTCATGGGGTTGCAAATAGTCAGACGTGACTGAGTGACTGAACAACAACAAATCAATAAAGCAAATAATAAGAAAAATAATACTTTCAAATAATAAAAAGCAAAGCAAATAATAAATCACCAAACAAACAATAAATATCCTCTCCAGTGATTCTCCATTGCTTTCTCCTTAGTCCCTCTTTGTTCAGCCTCAGATAAGGAAACTATTGAAAGATGTCCCTATGAAAGAAGGCTCAGTGCCACATGGAACAGGTGTGCAACACTGGGAAAGGGGGGCCTCAGAATGGCAGCAGGAGGTGTTCTCCACATGGATACTATCAGAGTAGGGGTGCATCATTGCTTTGGTCAAAACTCTTTTGGTTGCAAATTCAGAAATCCAGTTCAAACTGACTTAAGCAAAAATGGGAAACTAAAAGTCTAGGGATTTCAGGCATGGTGGGATCCAGGGCAGAGATGATGCCTTCAGGGCTCTGTCTCCCCCTGTGTCTCCTCGGTTTTGATTCTGTACTGGGTGTTTACTCTTATGGGTAAAATGTCTACCTATAGCACCAGCTAAGAACCATGAGGCAAAAGAAAGCATGTTTCTTATTCTTTGTAATTCCAATAAGGGCCCTAAATGTACTCCAATTGGACCAACTTAGGTCATACGTGTGAGCCAAACACTGAGAAAGGAAAAAATGCAATAGGTGTCCTCCTTGAAAACACAGCTTCCAGCAAGCATGTCCTCCTGGTTTCCCCCCTACTTCCCTGGTGCCTTCTTTTCAGAATCTTTGTCAGTTTCTCCGCATTTCTCCCACTATTCAACATTGGCCAGTTGAGGACACAAGTTTCAAGCATCTTCTCTCTTCTACTAACAATCCTCCACTTGTGATATCATCCAGTCTCATGACTAAATGTGCTCCATCTGCTGACCCTCCCATCTTGATTTCTCCATCCCAGACTCACCCCCCAGCTCCAGGGTCTCTTGACAGCATCACTCTGGTTTCTAATGGACATCACAAACCTTACGTTTCCAGGATGGAAAGCCTGTCTTTTTGCTCCAAGCCTGCTCTTCGTACATCGTCCACTTCCCAGTGGAAATCCATCCTTCTATTTGCATATGACACAATCACCCTTACTTCTCCTTCTCTCTCCATATCCAAATGGTCAGCAAATATGTCAAAATCTGAACCCTTCCACTTCCTCCTCCCCAGTCCAGGCACCCAGTGCCGTCTCTCACCTGGGTTACACTGCTCCAGCTTCCCAGGAGGCCGCCCTGCTTCCACCCTTGCCCGGCCGTCCATTCTCAACAAAGTGCTCCTGTCCAAACATGGGTGAGGCACCATCACTGCTCTGCTCAGAACCCTGCAGGGGAAGTCTGAGGCCAGGGTGCCAGCATGGTTGCATTCTACTAACAGCTCTCTTCCTGGTTTACAGCTAGTCTCCTTCTCGCTGTGTGCTCACACAGTGGAGGGAGGCAGTTCTGACGTGTCTTCGTCATTTCAGTTCAGTCAATTCAGTTCAGTCACTCAGTCGTGTCCAACTCTTTGCGACCCCATGAATTGCAGCACGCCAGGCCTCCCTGTCCATCACCAACTCCCGGAGTCCACACAAACCCATGTCCATCGAGTCAGCAATGCCATCCAACCATCTCATCCGCTGTCGTCCCCTTCTCCTGCCCCCAATCCTTCCCAGCATCAGGGTCTTTTCCAATGAGTCAACTCTTCGCATGAGGTGGCCAAAGTATTGGAGTTTCAGCTTCAACATCAGTCCTTCCAATGAACACCCAGGACTGATCTCCTTTAGGATGGACTGGTTGGATCTCCTTGCAGTCCAAGGGACTCTCAAGAATCTTCTCCAACACCACAGTTCAAAAGCATCAATTCTGCAGCGCTCAGCTTTCTTCACCGTCCAACTCTCACATCCATACATGACCACTGGAAAAACCATAGCCTTGACTAGACATTCACATGGGCATTAATCTTATCATGGGGTCCACATCCTGAGGGCTTCATCTCAACCTAATTACCTCCCAAAGGCCCCACTTCCCAAATATCATCACATTGTGGGGTAGGGCTTCAGAATGTGAATTTGGGGGAGACACAAACATTTGGTCCCTAACACCACACTGAGGTGAGGTGCTAGTAGACTACATTTCCGTGCTCACAGGGAAGGGAAAGGGACACACTCACTGTTTAGTCTCGTCAGGCCAGGGCCAGTGCTGGCCCTCACCCAGGCGCTAACACCTCACTCCATATCCTCTTTGATGGCTCATCTCTTACCCCATTGGCCTCTCTACACCCCACTGGCCCTTTCTGGCCCAGCAAGGTGGCCTCACTCTCTGGCCCAAAGTGCCCAGGTGCAGGCCCAGAGAGCTGCTCTGGACAGCACAACGTTGAAGCAAGGAGGCCCACTCAGGCCATAAATCCAGGCTGGGCGGTGTCCCACTCTCTCAGAGGCTGGGGGAGCCTCACGTGGGAAACTGGGGAACTGCATGGATGGGTACCAGGCTGGCAGATTGTCCCCCAGTGCCTCCTCACAGGCAGCCCGAGCAGATGAGCCCTTACAAACACCGATTCTATTTTCATACAAATGTCTGTGGTTGTGGCAAATACACAACCGGGAGACAGAAATATGACATAAAAGCCAAGTCAATTCTGCAGAAGGTGCTTCCTGGTGTTCAGGGGGCTTCAGAGAGCCATGTTAGCCACCTGTCAGAAACGGTGAGGGAGCCAGATGGAGCTCTTTGGAGAAGCATCAAACAAGTTGGAGATGAATCTTCATGGAAAGTGGTAATGCAATCAGGCCCAGGGAGCCGCTGGTAGGGGTAGGCAGTGCTATTCAGGAAAGCAAATAATTAACGACAATCTGCTCCACTCAGCTTAGGAAGGCAGCTGCCGCCACAGGACTCAGCTCTCTCCTGGACCACCAGTGCAGCTAGCTACTGCAGAGGTCCCCTTCCTCCTAGGGGGCCCAGTGATTCCTGAGAATATCACCGAGTCCAAGAGCCCAGGAGGACTCGGTACCAGATCTGAGGCTTTGCATGAATGTCCTGCCCTGTGCCTTCCTCCTCTCCAGTTATCATCTGAAAATGGCAAATGAGGACTCTTCTTATGAGGAGAAACCAAAGAATTGATGGAGTCCAAGTCATCTACTGCAGCATGAAGTGAAGTGAAGTGAAAGCTGCTCAGTTATGTCTGACTCTTTGCGACCCCATGGATTATACAGTCCATGGAATTCTCCAGGCCAGAATACTGGAGTGGGTAGCCTTTCCCTTCTCCAGGAGATCTTCCCTACCCAGGGGACAAACCTCAGTCTCCTGCATTGCAGGCAGATTCTTTACCAGCTGAGCCAGGACTGCAGCATGGTTATTCTTTACTAGAAATGAAGGGAAGATGTGAGGAGGGAGGCTTCTAAGGTCCAAAGTCACAGGCAAAGCCAGCGCTCCAGGAAGTTAAAAGGGCGGCCTTACTACAGGGCTCCTTGGATATGCTGATGAACATGCAGGTGACATATTCCCTCACAGCCTTTATGCAAGAGACCAGAGTTTGCTGATTTTTTTCACAAAGCTCCTTGAGGGCCCAAAGTTCTCAGAGCACATTCTGGAAAACGCTGGGTGGGCCAGCTGTTTTCTTTTTCAATGTCAAAATTAGCAAGTACTAATTAATGTTCCTCACTGATCCAGGCTACAAGGCCTGGACTCCAGGCAGGAGTCAGAATCACCCCCCAGACTGTGGCATCAAGGACATGTCGATTCACCCCGTGCTGCCTCAGTTTTCCCATCTGTCACACAGTAGTAACACCTGCGCGGTTCAACCCACAAAACACCCCCTGCACATACTCTCCAGCATCGTGTTCTCACTCTGCTTCTTCTTCTTCAGCACCTCGGGCTTTGGCAGGAAGAATATTCTGGAAAGGTGGCCCTGCAGCTTTGCAGGATCCAGAGACCAGAGAGAGCCCAGAGTGTGTGGTGGCAACCAAGGATTTGCCAGTGCCACCTACAGCTTGGGTCTTGCTTCTCAAAGCATCTCTGGAGGCTGTGGGGGACCATGGGGGCCCTTCCAGAAGCACTAGGGGTGTCTTCTTTTCCAGGGTAGCTTGGGCAGGGCCTGGGGCTGGCCAAGCTCCTCCAGCCACAGTGAATCCCTTGCCAACAGCAATGTTTTTCCAGAGGCTCAGAGCCCAACCGTGAGTCACAGCAGGTCCCCTACTTGAGAGCATGACCACCCTGCTGGCATTTTCAAGGCTCCTTCTCACTGCATGGATGCGGTAGGTGGAGGTAGACAGCAGCTCTCAGCTGAATAAGTGCAGAGGAAGTGTGAGGCTCAACAGTCTTGAATTGGGAGCATCTGAACACCCACTGGAAAACTGGGGTACGTGAAACACAAGGGGAGAAAGTGAGGGAGTGGCCTCTAGAGATATTAGAGAGGTGCTATAGCCACTCCCCACCCCACCCCAACCCCACTCTGCACTGCAGGGGAAGTTTGTTTTTGTTTGAGTCCAGTACTGCCACTTACTGACTCTGGCCATGGGTGATTGACTGGCTCTCTCTGTGCCTCGGTTCCCTCATCTGTTCAGTGGGGGCAGGAATAGTGTCCTTAAAAGGCCGCAGGGAAGGTGTGAATGAGATCACATAAGTAGAGGGAAGTTTAAGTAGAAGAGAGCTCCAAAGATGGGTGTTTGCCTCTGGCTTTGGACCTTGAGATCAGGAGACCTCCTTGACTCCCAAGCAGAAGCGTGGCACAGTGACACCTGACAAATCACTATCAGAAACATACATACAGTTTGACATGCAAGGATATTTACTGCGGCGTTACCCATAATAGCAAAAAAACTGGAAACAGCCCAAATTACCCAAAATGGGGAAAGTGTTATATGACTGCAGATCCACAGAGTGGAATACGGTGCAGCTGTTAAATCAAAGGCAGAAGTAAAACTCTCTCTACAAGTGAATCTCTATCCTGTAAACCTCTAATACATATAAGGTGTGACTACAGGGTAAGATACCGAAATGGCAGTTGTGCCGACCTCTGCCTGAGGTTGGTTGCATGAAAATTTTTTCATTTTGTCCCAATTTCCTGAGACAAATTACTTGAATAAAATGAGCTTGAAGAGTTTCACGAGCGTGCCACCCACCAAGGTTGATAAGAAATCAAACATCTGTTGGGATTTAGGGAGGCCTCTTTCCCTTCCTAGAGTTGTGCAGTATTCTTGGGGCACCCGCACAGAGCAGAATATTCAAGAAGAAGAATCTGATATCTTCAGTCTTCGCTGGTCACCCCCGATGTGGCATCAAGGGTGGAGCTCTGCGAGGCCCATCTCACACACTGTCCTCCCTGAGGTCCTGCCCATCCTTAGGGAACGCCTAGGCTTGGGGTATTATCTCCGTTGTTGTAAAACCTGCAAACGAAACCACCAGCCTCTTCCCAGGTTTAGAAAAAGGGCCCCAAATGTTTCAGCGAGGACGAAACTGACTGTATTCAGATTAACTGTCCCCTGCACCCTGTATTTTACACACACCTCGGGAAGGTGTACCAGGGACCAGGACATTGGAGGACTGCTGCTCGGTGTGTGTGGCATTGGGAAAGGTCTATGGAAGGGCAGGTGGCATCCCAGCAGGAGCTCCAGGAAGGCTTGGGGGAGGTCTCGGCGTCTGGTGCAGGGCAGGGCCGAGCAGCAAGCCTGTGGGGAGGGTGCAGAGGCTGCTGCGGTGAAGGGCACACTCGGAGTGGCTCACATGTCACTGTGAGAAGGTGGAGGCGAAGATCCTGACCCAAGGGCAGAACCATGGAGATCTGGAATGTGTGACTCTGGGCCACATCTTTCTATCTTGCCCCTGGCTCCCCAAGGCCCTCCATGAGCCTGGATCCAGAGTCTAGGAATGGGGGGCAGCAGCGGACACTCTGAGATGTTCCCCACTTCCCAGAAGCCTGAGCCTGCCCCTACCAGGGTCAGTCCATCCCCGCAGTGGCTGGGCTCCTGGCCTTGCACCCCTCATCCAAGGACACTCACATTTATGTTCTCTATCAAGTCAGAAAACGGGGCTGTGCCCTAGAGGGAGTAAGCTTGATTTGGTCTAAATGTAGCAGGGGCAGACTCAAGAGGCACCCACAGCAACATGCCAGCTTGGGGAAACCTTTCTTCTGTCTCAAGCTCTCAATGAGCCCCCTGCACACATGGCTGTTTGCCCTGTCTCAGCCTGTTCCCCTCTCCACTTTTGGCATGAGCTCTATGACCTGAAATTAAGGCCTAATATTATGTGCTTCTCAACAGCTGGTGAAGAGTGGAGGGCCTCAAACAGCCTAACTGCTTTGCCGCTCCCTCAGCCCGCCCCCACAGATAAGGTGCACTGACCAACAACCTTCCGAATCACAGGGGCCAGTCACAGTTCCTACTTATCCCTGAGTAACGGGGCTCAGTTCCCTGCCAGTCACTAAAGTGCTCAAACAGGCCAATCACATCCTCCCACGGGAAACAGAGGCCACCCCACCCTCTTCATACTACAAAACCTGCCACTCATAAACCCCAGTTGTCCACTCCATTCCCACATGCAGCCTCCATGTGGCCCTATTTCATGTGCTGCGTCCTCCTTCCCCAGGCTGGGCGTATACATGACCGATAAATAGTTGTCAGTCTCATCTGTCCAGTGTTGGGAGCTAAGTTTCCAACATTCCCACCACCCTAGGGTGAACAAAAAGCAATGAAAACATCGTTACATTCTCTCTGCCCTGAGGTGTATGGTGGCCTAGGCAAAGCCAGCATGGGGAGACACCCAGAAAAAGTACACAGGTCCGGACTGGGCCTAGGGCTCTGTCCCTGAGAAAGGCCCTCTCAGCCAGGCTGCCCACAGCCAAGAGGTCTGGACCACTTCCACTTTTCTAGTCCTCTGATTAAAACACAAAGACATGCCAAGATAGAGCTATAAACCTGTGGCATGTTTTAAAGACTTACATTTAATTAATTACTTCTTTTAACATTAAAATCTCACTTGCAATAATTCCTAAAGTCTGAATGTAAAGAGGTGGTTGTGAATGGGAGGCTTAGGTGCCTGCTCCCTGCCCTGGCACCAGGCTAGGCCCTGCACCTCATGGGGAGCACTGGGTCCACATGTGACTAGCCTGACCTGTCCCAGGGACCATGAGGCCAGGGCATCTCCCACTCCTTCTTTCTGTTGCCCTCCCTGCCCCGCACCCCCCGCAAGCCCCCCCTGGTCCCGTCATTCCCCGGGCTTTCAGACCTCTGAGTTCTGGAGACCTGACTGGACCAACTGCCCCCTGCTGGCCAGTTCTCTGCCTGCCCCTGGGACTTGCTGGGCTGTGGCTTACCAGGGGTGCCCGACTTCCAGCTCTCTGTCAGGGAAGCCAAATGACCTTGCCATCAAGCTGCTGGTATGGAGCAAAGCCTGGATTCATCAGGAAAGGCTAAGGCCTTTTGTGAGAACTGAGGCCAGTCCCTGCCTCATCTCTGTCTCCTGACAAACCCTAGACCTTGTGTAACCCTTCCTGAAGTCTGGCAGCCTACACTGTGCAGGCACCCCTCCCCTAGGAGGCTCCACCCCTCCACAGCCTGCCTCGTAGATATAGGTGGTCTCTCTGACCCTCTGAATCACACAATGGCACCAACCATGAACCAATGTACATCCATCATCCCTACTCCCATCACTCCTGCTGGCAAAAGACCTCACCCCAGTGCTGCCTGCTTGACATCCTTCACACACCCTGGTCTCAGAGAGACTTCAACTGACCCTTCCATCTCCTTCCACTGGCCTCAGCTGTTGCCAGATGTTTCCAGGGAGGTGGAGGAAGGTCTCAGCCATGGAATGTGGGTGCCTCTGGTCCTCAAGTAGTATAGGCTCTGCGCAGTCCTTCTTTTATTCACTGCATACTCACTGCACACCTACTGCATGCCAAGCCCTGTGCAAGGGGTTAGCAACACGGGGAAAAACAAGCCAAACACTGCCCCTGCCCTCATGGAGCCTACAGTCTCACAAAGGTGGCAGACAATTAGCCAACAGCAACACCAATGAGGACGCAATAATGATTAGAATCTGAGGTACCCAAGAAAAACCCAGAGCCTTACGAGTGTGCCCTTGGGGCTGCCCTCCAACAGGGCAGGGGTGCAGCGGTTAGGGGAAGCCTAACCTGCAGAAGTGAGGTCAGGATGCAAAGGGGAAGGGGAAGGGCAGTTAGGAGAGCAAGAAGAGGAAGGTGTTCTGGGCAAGGAGAGGAGTACTGTGTGGAGCCCAGGACTAGTGCTTATGAAGTCCCAAAGGAAGGTGCCTGGGGTTGCGGTGTGAGAAGCATAGTGGAAGTTTGAGGGTGTTGAGAGCAGGCCAGAGCCAGCCCCCTACCCCTGGGACATGGTCCACTTGAGTGAATTGCTCAAGCAGAATCCTCTGAGCAGGGTCCCAGGCCTGCCCCCGGCATCTGGCTCCTTCCAAAACTGCCCCCACTGTGTCCTCCACTATCTCACAGTCTCCAAAAAGAAGCCAGTCAGGACACAGGACCCAAAGATCAGACCAGATGATGGACAGGGAACTGGGTAGGACCACAGGAGGGGACTGGGGTGGTACATCCCTCCGTGTAGCCAAAGCTGCTTCCAGGGGCTCCAACTCTGTTCCTTCAGGCCAGGCCTGGTGGTAATGACCAGGGTGTGGGGTGGGGGTGTGAGGGGAGGGTGCAAGCAGGGTGAGGGGTACATGAAGCCAGGACTGCCTGCCGTACTTCAGACCCCCTGCCCCTCCCTGTACCACCAGCCTCACTAGTCACACCCCAGATGGTACTTACTGTCAGCTCTGCTACTGGGTAATTAAGCTCCCAGAGGTGCTATATTTAGGGTTTTGTCAGCACTGCTATTTATAAAATGCTGCTTCTCGGGCTTGGACTGGAAGCTCAAGGGGAGCTAGGGGGGTGAGCACAGTGCTCCTCCAGAACTCAGAGCCACTGGTAGCCCAGGTTCAGGGCCACAGAGCTGGTGGGAACATGTAGGGTCGCCACGGTAGACACAGCCCAGCAACATACCACCACCATCCAGGCTGCAGGGAGGCCAGTGTGCAGGGCAGGGCTGGTCTTCACCCAACGCTGCTCTCTGCCTCACATCCCCTCATCCCCCTCCTGTCTTCAGTTGTTCTAACCCCACTGTCCTTCGGCATTCAGCTCAGTCGCCCCTCCCCTAGGCCTCCTTTGTGTCTGCAGCCCGCTTCACCTTGATACCGCAGCTGGCTGTGTTCCTGGTTTAGAGAAAGGCCTCTGCTCCACAGAGGCAAACAGCCAGGGGCTTGGTGTTTTATTTTCCTCTCATCCCCGCCTCCAAACGCACTCCACTGGATATCCTTTCCTGTCGCTTGGAGACACCTCAGGCAAATCCTATAACTTTGGGGTCACTTCTCGCTGTAAGGATGATCTCATCTTCAGGTATTAAAAAGCCTTAGCCAGCCCAGTTTAAATCCAAACTTTACACAACGGGTATGCACTTAAAAAAGCTGAAGTGCACAATTTTCAGTGGTCAAGATGGGGTCGGGAGGTAGGGATAAACTGGGAGTTTGGGATTGACATGTATTTATTGTGTGTGTGCTAAGTCACTTCAGTTGTGTCTGACTCTTTGTGACCCCATGGACTGTAGCCCACCAGGCTCCTCTGTCCATGGGACTCTCCAGGCAAGAATACTGGAGTGGGTTGCCATGCCCTCCTCCAGAGTATCTTCCCAACTCAGGGATTGAACCTTCATCTCTCAGGTCTCCTGCATCAGCAGGCAGGTTCTTTGCCACTGGTGCCACCTAGGAAGCCCATGTACACATTACTATCCAAAGTAAATAGCCAAAAAGGACCTACGGTATAGCACAGGGAACTCTAATCAATATTCTGTAATAACCTATTTGGGAAAAGAATTTGAAAAGGAACAGATGTATAACTGAATCACTTTACTGTTCACCTGAAACTAAGGTGACATTGTTAATCAACTATGATCCAATATAAAATTTTAAAGAACAGGTTTTTAAAACCAAATGGTCAAGATGTTACATGTTATGGAATGTGTCATTCATCACAATTAAGAATACATTAAGTTTCTTTTTTAAAAACTTTTACTTTCACAACCAATTTTAGCCTTTTTATATCCCCTAGCACAGACCCGTACCTCAACTCAGGAACCGGGGGTCAGGGCATGTCATGTAACTACCTGAGGAGAAAGAAGCAGAACCAATAAGAAGTACATACATGTGACAGAGAGGATGACTCATTTTAAGGAATTGGCTCACGTTATTATGGAGACTGGCCAGCCAAAAATCTGATGTTCCAGTTCTAATGCCATCAGGCAAGAGAATCTCTTACTCAAGAGAGAGTGTGCCTTTTGCTCTAGTCAGTCCAGAGGTTGGATGAAGCCCATCCACACTGGGAAGGGCAGTCTGCCTGACTCAGTCCACCGATTCAAACGTTCATCTTATCCACAAACACCCTCACAGACACACCCAGAATAATGTTCGAATCAACAACTGGGCACCATGACCAGTCAAGTCAACACATACCAAGGAAGAGAGTCAGGAGGCCCGGGTTCCACTGTTTCTGGCCCTTACTCCTTGCTTATCTCTCCAGGCCCAAGTTTCCACGTCTCAGAGGATGAAACAAGGCCTGTGAACCTCTCTGGCAGCTATAAAGTGCTCTACACCTTGTGAGCTGTGGTGATGGTGACAGCAACCATTATGACTATTTTAGCTGCTCTCGGCAAATGGCCGGAAGGTTGCTGAGGGCCTTGGCAGGGTTCCTACATGCAGCTGGGGTCATGGTGCGGGTGGAATAATTGCCAAATACCTTCCTGGCATGTTGATTTCCCGAGGGGATTTATGGGCCCTAGGAGTCATTATTTCAGAGCAACTTACCAAAAAAAAAAAAAAAAGTAACTACGGCCTAATCATAAGCACTTATTCCACTGGAAAGTTGTTTGCAAAACACAACAGACATCATCAATGATGTTCACGGAGTTGTAAATCTTCTAAGCCTGCCTTCCCTTCCTGGGGACTAAGGCACTTGATTTGGTTCTCAAAGAGCTCAGAAGTTTCCAAATAGATAACAGAATCCCAGAGTCCATTAAGCAAGGTAATTTACAACAGTGGCAGGCCAAATTCAGGGAAATGCATTAGAGCAGCTTCCCATTTGGCTTGTAGAAAAGACATTATTCTAAGCACACACACAATGAATGCTGTTAGGTGACAATGAGGACACTGGTTAGCTCTCCTAATGAGTTTATTTACCCTCCTCACCATGCAGTGCATTAATTTTGAGTGAAAATTGTACCACCAGATAAGATTCTCAAAGCCCTGAGGTAGACACCGGGGACCTCATTTCCGACCCATTAAATAGGCATCACTGGACATTGTAACAGGAGAAAGGGGAAGAAAAGCAACTTCACTTAGAGCTCTGACTCAGACCTTAAGCCATCCCTGGTCAAAGGTGTGCAGTAAAGAAACAATTTCAAACCTTGTACTTGGAGAGATCCTGGAGAGAGTTTAGGGGGAGAGAATTAAACACAAACTGATAACTGTGAAATTTCTCTTTTTTTGTTTCATTTTTCATGTTTTAAATGACAACCAAAAGGCTCTGCTCTCTGCTGCTCTGTCCAGTCTGCTCTTTCAACCCCCTGGAGTGCCCTACATCTCTAGGTGTCATCAAGACAGGAAGCTCCCACCCAGAGAAAAAATTAAATCATACTTGCTTTTCTGTGACCCACCTGTGGAACAACCCAAACAGATAGAAGAGATGCTAATCTATTGATACAATTCAGTAGTTCAGTTCAGTTCAGTACTGAGCTCCTATTATATATCTTTGTTGCAAAGGACAGACAAGCAACTCTAACTTAAGCAAAGCAATGAATTTATTGGTAATTGGGCTTGATCAGTAAGTTAACTCTTTCTTTGTCTGTTGATTCAGTGTCATGGGGAGCCCAAAATGGCCAGATGGCAGTCTCAACTTCCAAGTCTACTGTGTGACTGTTATGTTTGCTGGTGAAAGCTTTTCTCTCTTGGAAATCAAGACTTCAAAACAAGCTGAGCCCAGAGCTGCAGGACCATGAAGCAAAAATTATCTGAGTGGGTTACTGGATATAGGAGTGAAGGGTGCCACCCCCACACTCAGTCTCTTGATTCTTAGATCCCTGTATACTGGCTGGAGGAGAAAGAGTGCTATAACTGGTCCTTGATTCAGAGTGTACACTGCATGGTATAAGACAGAATCCCAATCATTCAGGATGTTATCTCCCAACTGGTGCCATACATGCATCCCAGTAGGCCAATCCACTGTCATATTGAGCTGAATTATTGAAATTTCCAATTTTGTAAGTCAAAAACAATTGAATAATGACCATTTCACGTTTCAACCTACTTTCAGGCAGCTACTTCTCAGCAATGGGTTACATGGTAAGACCAGTGAATTCCATAGGCATGTATCCATTGCTGTGTCTCTTTTACAATGAAATGAGTTCCTTAGTCAGAAGCATGTCACTGAGTATTTAACAGTGAATAAGGCATTCTATATGTCTGTTATTGGTAGTGCCAGCAGGAGGCAGGGAAGACAAATCCATACCCAGAATACCTGTCTATTTCAGAGAGAACAAACAGCTGTCCCCTCCATGACAGAAGAGGTCAAATATCCCATGGAATATTGGTGTATCAGGGGCTCAGCACTGGCCTCTACTGCTGGCAGGTTAAGCACTCAGCAGTGGTGGGATAACCAGATCAGTCACGGAGCAGACAAGCCCAGGTTTTGAGTCCATGTATAGTCTCATTCCTTCCACCATGGGCTCTTTGCTCACGGGCCCATTGAGCAAGCACTGGAACACTGGGGAAAGAGGTTGACTAACTTTATAGATGATATCACCATGTCTACCTTATTACTGGAAGCCTCCTTTGCATTGGACATAATTTGGTGAGGATTCACATGGGATAAAGCCATTTTCATGCCTTGTATCCTTCCTGAGAGGGAGGGATGGAGGGAATTGGGAGGGAGGGAGGGAGGTAGATTGATAGGTAGATAGATAGAATATATCTCTTATCCAATGCCATGTGGGGCCACCTAAGACGATGGGTCATGGTAGAGAGTTCTGACAAAACGTGGTCCCCTGGAGAAGGGCATGGCAAACCACTTCAGTATTCTTGCCTTGAGAACCCCACGAACAGTATGAAAAGGCAAAAAGATAGGACACTGAAAGATGAACTCCCCAGGTTGGTAGTTGCCCAATATGCTACTGGAGAAGAGTGGAGAAATACCTCCAGAAAGAATGAAGAGATGGAGCCAAAGCGAAAACAATACCCAGTTGTGTACATGACTGGTGACAGAAGTAAAGTCCGATGCTGTAAAGAACAATATTGAATAGGAACCTGGAATGTTAGGTTCACGAATCAAGGCAAGTTGCAAGTGTCCAAACAGGAGATGGCAAGAGTGAACATCGACATTTTAGGAATCAGTGAACTAAAATGGACTGGAATGGGTGAATTTAATTCAGATGACCATTATATCTACTACTGTGGGCAACAATCCCTTAGAAGAAATGGAGTAGCCATCATACTCAACAAAAGAGTCTGAAATGCAGTACTTGCGTGCAATCTCAAAAATGACAGAATGATCTCTGTTTGTTTCCAAAGCAAACCATTCAATATCACGGCAATCCAAGTCTATGTCCCAACCTGTAATGTTGAAGTAGCTGGAGTTAAACAGTTCTATGAAGACCTACAAGACCTTCTAGAACTATACCCCAAAAAGATGTTCTTTTCATTATAGGGGACTGGAATGCAAAAGTAGGAAGTCAAGAGATACCTGGAGTAACAGGCAAATTTGGCCTTGGAGTACAGAATGAAGTAGAGCAAGGGCTAACAGAGTTGTGCCAACAGAATGCACTGGTCATAACAAACACCCTCTTTCAACAACACAAGAGAAGACTCTACACATGGACATCACCAGATGGTCAAAACTGAAATCAGATTGATTATATTCTTTGCAGCCAAAGATGGAGAAGCTCTATACAGTCAGCAAAATCAAGAACAGGAGCTGACTGTGGCTCAGATCATGAACTGCTTATTGCCAAATTCAGACTTAAATTGAAGAAAGTAGGGAAAACCACTAGACCATCCAGGTATGACCTAAATCAAATCCCTTATGATTATACAGTGGAAGTGTCAATTAGATTCAAGGGATTAGATCTGATAGACAGAGTGCCTGAAGAACTATGGAAAGAGGTCCGTGACATTGTACAAGAGGCAGTGATCAAGACCATCCCAAGAAAAAGAAATGCAAAAGGGCAAAATGTTTTCCTGAGGAGGCCTTACAAATAGCTGAGAAAAGAAGAGAAGCAAAAAGCATAGGAGAAAAGGAGAGATATACCTATTTGAATGCAGAGTTCCAAAGAATAGCAAGGAGAGATGAGAAAGCCTTCCTCAGTGATCAATGCAAAGAAATAGAGGAAAACAATAGAATGGGAAAGGCTAGCAATCTCTTCAAGAAAATTAGAGATACCAAGGGAACATTTCATGCAAAGATGGGCTCATTAAAGGACAGAAGTGGTATGGACCTAACAGAAGCAGAAGATATTAAGAAGAGGTAGCAATAATACACAGAAGAACTATACAAAATATCTTCATAACCCAGATAACCATGATGATGTGATCACTCATCTAGAGCCAGACATCCTGGAATGCAAAGTCAAGTGGGCCTTAGGGAAGCATCACTACGAATGAAGCTAGTGGAGGTGATGGAATTCCAGTTGAGCTATTTTAAAACCTAAAAGATTATGTTGTGGAAGTGTTGCATTCAATATGCCAGCAAATTTGGAAAACTCAGCAGTGGCCACAGGACTGGAAAAGGTCAGTTTTCATCCCAATCCCAAAGAAAGGCAATGCCAAAGATTGTTTAAACTACTAAACAAGTGCTCTCATCTCATATGCTAGCAAAGTAATGCTCAAAATTCTCCAAGTGAGGCTTCAACAGTACATGAACTGTGAACTTCCAGATGTTCAAACTGGATTTAGAAAAGGCAGAGGAACCAGAGATCAAATTGCCAACATCCATTGGATCATCGAAAAAGCAAGCGAGTTCCAGAAAAACATCTACTTCTGCTTTATTGATTACACTAAAGCCTTTGACTATATGGATCACAACAAACTGTGGAAAATTCTTAAAGAGATGGGATACCAGACCACCTGACCTGCCTCCTGAGAAATCTGTATGCATGTCAAGAAGCAAAAGCTAGAATGGACATGGAACAACAGACTGGTTCCAAATTGGGAAAGGAGTACGTCAAGGCTATATATATTGTCACCCTGCTTACTTAATTTATATGCAGAGTACATCATGCGAAATGTGGGGCTGGATGAAGCAGAAGCTGGAATCAGGATTGCCAGGAGAAATATCAATAACCTCAGATATGCAGATGACACCACCCTTACGGCAGAAAGTGAAGAAGAACTAAAGAGCCTCTTGATGAAAGTGAAAGAGGAGAGTGAAAAAGTTGGCTTAAAACTCAACATTCAGAAAACTAAGATCATAGCATCCGGCCCCATCACTGCATGGCAAATAGATGGGGAAACAATAGAAACAGTGACAGACTTTATTTTGGGGGGCTCCAAAATCACTGCAGATGGTGACTGCAGCCATGAAATTCAAAGACACTTGCTCCTTGGAAGAAAAGCTTTGACCAACCTAGACAGCATATTAAAAAGCAGAGACATTACTTTGTCAACAAAGGTCCATCTAGTCATAGCTATGGTTTTTCTAGTAGTCATGTATGGATGTGAGAGTTGGACTATAAAGAAAGCTGAGCGCCGAAGAATTGATGCTTTTGAACTGTGGTGCTGGAGGAGACTCTTGAGAGTCCCTTGGACTGCAAGGAGATCAAACCAGTCAATCCTAAAGGAAATCAGTCCTGAATATTCATTGGAAGGACTGATGCTGAAGTTGAAACTCCAATACTTTGGCCACCTGATGCAAAGAACTGCTGTTGCTGCTGCTGCTAAGTCGCTTCAATCGTGTCCAACTCTGTGCGACCCCATAGACGGCAGCCTACCAGGCTCCTCCGTCCATGGGATTTTCCAGGCAAGAGTACTGGCATGGGTTGCCATTGCCTTCTCCAGCAAAGAACTAACCCATTGGAAAACACCCTGATGCTGGAAAAGACTGAAGGCAGGAGGAGAAGGGGATGACAGAGGATGAGATGGTTGGATGGCATCACTGACTCAATGGACATGAGTTTGGGTAAACTCCAGGAGTTGGTGATGGACAGGGAGGCCTGGCATGCTGCAGTCTATGGGGTCACAAAGAGTTGGACATGACTGAGCAACTGAACTGAACTGATCTCTTATCTAAACCTCTACCAATTTCTGATCTTGTTCTTTCCCAGTCTCTGACCATCCTGCCAAAATGTCAGCCGCTGCGCATTAACTAGAGTAGATTCACACTTGTGAACACCTCTGAGCCCAAAGAAGATGGTCAGCCACAGGAAGTTCTTGAAGCTCTGTCCTCTTGGAGGATTTCTCTTCACCTCTTTCTTTCAGAGACATTCCTACCCTAGCAATCCTCTTCCACAATGTGCCAGCATATCCTGGAGAACCTTTGGCAAACTAGGCCCTTCTTTTTCTCTCATTCAAGTAATTATAAAGAAACTCCCCCGTTTGGCCATAAGTGTGGATTGAGGGAGAGAAGGCAATGCACTAATAGCATCTGTTTACTTACTCACTCATGTACATTACCTGCACTTGCTGGTTTCCATAGCAACCACTTCCACCTGAGGGACTGCTGCTATGGAAGCCCAGGCCATGGCTGTGGTCATACAGGACCCAGTGCATGATGGGTAGTTCAGGGTACGTGTTCACTGACATTAGGAATTTAGCTTACCAGGGCCTGGGAGGACATCAGGAGTTTTTTTCCAATGGAGAAAGTTCTTTGCATTAAAAAGTATGGCTTTTTTTTTTCTTTTCAGAATCCTAAGGGTCTCTGCCTTGATTATTATCCTCTTGGGGTTTACTAGAGTCTCCATGCAGTGTCCTATTTACCACAGACACTTGCTAGGTCCTAAAGCCCAGTCTCAGAGCCTCTGTGCTGCTGCCTGGACCTCCTGCAGTCTTCTCTTGCTCTGGGCTCTGTGCAAAAAAAAAACCTATAAATTAATAAATAGGTCCAAGCAGCACACTCAAATTTTTTTTCAAATATTGTATATATCGCTTCCAAGATCTAAAGAGGCCTCCCAAGCACTGTGCCTCCTTAAAGGCAAGGGGCAACTTTCCTTTCACTTTGAAGAGTTTTCATGAGGTTAATCTCTCATCCTCTGGCTTGTATGTGTCTTTTTAAGGGTTCTAAGATACTAAGTACTTCCTGTTTATTTTGTCCAATCAGCAAGCTGTCATCACTGAAACGTATCTATGTGATGCTCTGTGGAATGCTAAGATGATCAAGATCTCTACTGTCTATATTACGGTAAGTAGCAGGGAAGATAACATAATGAGATGACATTAGAAAGGTACCCTGTCAGCAGTACCTGACAGGTAAAATCCAAAGTACCTGGCAGATCATATCAAGTACCAGGGGCTGTGTTGATTTGTTCCAATAAAAATGCCACAACTGGAATGGTGGCTGCAACCAGAATTACCAGCAAATCTACATTTATGATCATCCATAGTAACTTTCCAAGGTCCCCTCACTTTCTGCATGGATCAAATATATGACCAGTTAAATGGGCATATGATAGAAACCACTACCTCTACATCTTTCAAGACTTTTTGATGTTAATCTCTGAAATCCTCCCCCTACCCTCCACCAACCCCTCCAAGAATGCAATACTGGTTTTCCTACCATCCTTGCAGGAAAGGGAAACTGTATTAGCTCTCACTTCACAGGTCAGGGAGCTAGTGTGATGATTCTGCCAATTGTTGAGTATATCTATGCCAGTTACACATTTAGAGACCAAGGTAACATCACAGAGCAGGACCGTGGACCCAGTGTAAGATGAAGATTGTCCAAAACCTCATTGGTCACCTGACCGTCATAAACCTTTTCTGTGACTGGTAGACTATAGTGACATGTTGAATCCCCAGGAATTAGCAAAGATTAAGTTTCAGTTTCAAGTTGCCCCCAGAAGGATTACACATTTCGTTAGTCCACATCACCCCAGTAAATGGCTCTGAGTTCCCTGGGGAAAGCATAGCATAGGAGCACACAGCACTGCTGTAAATTTCTTCCTCAAGAGGACGAAGGATCCCTCTTCAGTCATGTAGTTTCAGGTATGTGACCTGGCATAGATCTGAAAAACTGTGAGAGAGACCACGGCTCTTCATGGTGGGTTCTGCAGTCAGGCTTCTGGCCACTGGACCTCATTTTTCCTACTGTGCAGAACAAGTAGTATTTGAGTATGCTGCCCATCTACTTCATCTCTAGGAGCACCATGATAGAGCAGCTACCAACCAAAATGTCCATGAACAAAATATTCTGATTACCATACTGAATACGTGGGAAGAAGGAGAATACCTGAGTCATCAATGCCATCTGGCATTGCCTTTCTCTGGTCACAACTGGTGTTGAAAGCTGGTGTTCTCTGGATACTACCTTCCTCTCACGAGTGCTTTGTGGATTCTTTAGAGACCAACTTAGGAACATTTAGTCGCGTTTTCCTTTAGATGGCTTCTGATTTCTTCCCTCCCTCAATCTGTGGGAATGGGTGGGTCTATCTGCCTTTAGGATTGCCTTCCTCTCCTAGTCTATCTTTTTAGACCAGCCCTCTGCCCCTATGCCCACATCTGGCCTTTAAGAACATTTCCATATCAGTGGCCTTGATTGTGGCAAAAGCATTTTTGTTGTTGTTTGGTCACTAAGTCACATCTGACACTTTGTAGCCCACCAGGCTCCTCTGTCCATGGGATCTCCCAGGCAAGAACACTGGAGTCGCCATTGGAAAGTTGC
This sequence comes from Okapia johnstoni, assembly GCA_024291935.2. Lineage (NCBI taxonomy): Eukaryota > Metazoa > Chordata > Mammalia > Artiodactyla > Giraffidae > Okapia > Okapia johnstoni. The sequence goes on from CM044316.1 coordinate 38,301,040, forward strand.
CATTTCCTTCTCCAGAGGATCTTCCTGACCCAGGGATCAAACCCACGCTTCCTGCATTGGCAGGTGGATTCCTTACCACTGAGCCACCAGGGAAGCTCTGGCAGAAGCATAGCTCCAAAGGTACCTCACACCTCTCTCTCCCTCTCCTTCCTTCCCTTTCTCTCTCTCTCCCATGTCTTCTCCTTTCCTTGTGATTCCTCTTCCCATCCACGTGCTTCTATCTCACATTTAGACTCTTCAGGTGTCTACCCAGACCCCCAACTCCAGAGACCACACCCAAGTGATTTTCCTACAAGTGATCTTAGCAAAACCCCTCCTGCTAGACTTGCTGGGCTTGGGACCTAGGATGAAACTTAGGTAGAAAACCCATTTCAACAACCTGTCTCATATCCATAGATGATTACATAAGCATGAACTGTCTCTAGAAGGATACACAAGAACAGTGATCATACTGTTCTCTATACGGGGAGAGGAATGAGGGACAGAAGTGGGAGAGGAAATTTAGTTTTCACTATTCACCATATTATACTATTTGAAAAAAAAACTAAGATCATGGCATCCAGTCCCATTACTTCATGGCAAATAGATGCAGAAAAAGTGGAAGCATTGTCCTGGGCTCCAAAATCACTGCAGATGGTGACTGCAGCCATGAAATTAAAAGATGCTTGCTCCTTGGAAGAAAATCTGTGACAAATCTAGACAACATATTACAAAGCAGAGACATCACTTTGCCAACAAAGGTCTGTATAGTCAAAGCTACGGTTTTTCCAGTAGTCATGTACGGATGTGAGAGTTGGTCCATTAAGAAGGCTGAGTGCCAAAGAATTGATGCTTTCAAACTGTGGTGCTGGAGAAGACTCTTAAGAGTCCCTTGGACTGCAAGGAGATCAAACCAATCAATCCTAAAGGAAATCAACCCTGAATATTCTTTGGAAGGACTGATGTTGAAGTTGAAGCTGCAACACTTTGGCCACCTGATGTGAAGACCTGACTCATTGGAAAAGACTCTGATGCTGGGAAAGATTGAAGGCAGGAGGAGAAGGGGATGACAGAGGATGAGATGGCTGGATAGCATCACCAACTCAATGAACATGAATTTGAGCAAACTCTGGGAGATAATGGAGGATAGAGGAGCCTAGCATCCCATAGTCCATGGTGCTGCAAAGAGTCGGACATGACTTAGTGACTGAACAACTGTTGTTAATTAATCTCTCGTGTAGATGATTTAGCAATTTTTAAAAAATGCAAATTAACCCATCACATTTTAAAATAAAAATATTTTAAGTGATCTCCTTGCTTCTGATCTCACTGGACAGTCTTCTCAGACAGAGACATTCAGAGTCTCAACTCAGGAGCTATATGATCTTGGAGAAAGGTGCTAGTGAGCCAAAAAAAGACCGCTGTTGACTTCAGAGGGCCCCTAAACTTCCTGGCCCAGCTTCCCCATCTGCTAGGCACTTGTCCGGCCATCCTCCTTGAATTCCAGGGAGTCAATCCATCCGTCAGATCCAAGTGTGGCAGAACACCTTTCTCAAGGCTGAAGGCCATGGTCGTTCCTCCCTCCTCTAAGACTGTATAGGGCAGGCAGTGCTGTACTTCCCAAGCTTTGGGGTCCTTCAGATCATGCAAGCAGCTGGGATGCTAAGGGATTTGAAGCGTGTCTCCTGCTCCCCAGCCAGCCTCCTCTGAGCCCTGTCCCCCAGATTCTGTCTCAACAACGTCCTCCCTGAAAAATCTCTGAGTGAATCTCTCCACACCTCCGACTCTATCTTACATAAGGGGAACACTGTTGTTGTTGTTCAGTTGCTCAGTCACATCTGACTCTTTGCAACCCCATGCACTGCAGCATGCCAGGCTTCCCTGTCCTTCACTATCTCCTGGAGTTTGCTCAGATTCACATCCATCGAGTCACTGATGCTATCTAACCATCTCATCTTCTGTCGCCCTTATCTCCTTAACATTACAAATAGTATATAAAATACATGTATAATATCATATGTATTATATATAGCAGTTATATCATAAAGTCTCTTGTGAAAATTCAGTTGAATAATCTATGTGAAGAACCTAGCCAGTGTTAAAGTAGTGAAAACTGCCAGTTATCATTATTATTATTACCCTTATTACAATTATTATTTTAATACACAGAGTACACAAACAACCCCATCTCATCTACCATGTAGGACACAAGTCCTCCTCAGCAGCAACTCAGGCAGTGAAAGGCAAGTCTCTTAAAATGGACTTGGAGTGAACATGCATACACACGGTTTCCTTGAACTCAAGCCCTTATACAGTAAAGGCCAATTTGGGTGGGGCCTGGTGGTGTGGAGCAAGAGGCCTCAAGCAAGGGCACTGCCTTGAACATGCAAACATTTTACCATTACAACACCTTCTGACTGAACTCTTCACTCTGGCTGCCAGTAGGTAGATGGTTGAGAGGTGGAGGGAGCAGTCTGGTAGATCAGCATTTTCTTTTCACAGGGGCCTAGAGAATAGGGGAGGGATTTGGAGAAGCTACAAAGATAACTCAGGGCTGCTTTGAACATCTGAACCGAAAGCACTTCTGAAGCCAACAGGTTGGGCAGCGACATCGATCTTTAAGTTCATCAGAGCTAGTACCTCTGATGTGGGCTGTACTGAGGAACCCAGGATCTGAACTCCTCAGGGAAGTCAGTCAGAGATCTCCCAGTCCATTCTTGCTAGGGACCAGAGGGACAAAAATCCTTCCCAAAGCAATGAGTCAGCGTCCAGAGTCTGGAGCAGACCCTGGTGTTGGCAGACCTGTCAGTGGAGTCATTTCTGGGAGGTTCTTGCCTGTTCCTTAAGCAGGCAACCACAGCCAGAAACTTCTCAGATCAGAAGCCAGCTCATACGTTACGTTCTCACCGAGGTCTTCCATGAGTAAGAAAGCTCAGGCTGACACAACCACCTCCCACCAGTAGTCTCCCCCTTCCCCTCTGGGAACAATTGGCTCCCAGGCTATGGAAAAGATGGGGCTTTTTCACAGGCTTTTACCTGAGCAACACTTGACAGCTAGAGATTTGCTGAAACCACTGCCGATGTGGCCAATTGGTCTCTCAAAAGCAGTACCATCCACTAATGCGTATAACACTTCTGGGGATCTGCACACCCCCAATCTCTAGCTCCTACCATGTGGCTGTCTGATTTGGGAACCATCTGCATATCCCTAAGGAAGCAAGGTGTCAAGGACTTGCCATGGAATTCTCACAGTCCACTGAGGCCCAAGCCATTTCTCCAAGCTCCTGCCCGCCCTTTGCTCTCCTTGGAGTCAATAGAGCTGCAGACCAAACACAGAATGACTTGACATTGGAACTGCGAGACCACAAGTGCCCGGGGCTAGAGGGAAAGGGGAGAGAGAGTTTCACAGCCTTTTACTCTGTCAGTCGGAGCCTTGGACCCACTGTCAAAGCCAGAAGCCCTCTTCCAGGATCTTCAGGAACTCAGAAGCTTCACTTTTCCTGAGAACACAGGTGAAGGAGGGTCCCCTTTAAGGTGTAGTGACACTGGCCCCTGCTGGACAAAAGGCAGAATGACAATAAGGCCTGCCACGGCCAGCGTTTGTAGACAGACATCAGCCTAGAAGAGTCAGCTGTGGGCAAGCCACCAGGTGTACAGTAAGGACTCAATACACGTTAGTCATTGTTACCATAGCTGTTTAGTTTCTGTCATTGTTGTCAGTGTTGGCATACAGTAAGCACTCTGGGAAGTAAGAGTGGCCTGACACGGGTAGTGAAGCAGGGGTCCGGAAAAGGCTTCAGATGTGTGGGAGTTAGAAGAGCTGAAGGGGGACCATGAGCCAGAACGGAGTTGGGACGCATCAGGTGAGGCAGCGTGACATGCTCCACCTCCTGACCTTGCCTTGGCCATCTCAGTACCCAGAAAGACATCTTCCGCAAGTGTGAGCCCTGCGTGCAGGGCCCTTCCTCAAGTTTAGAGGAGACGAGGCACACACCTGCAGCACCATCACTTACAACACTGTTGCCTGCAACAGCACTTCCCACTTCCAGGGACGGCCTGGCCCCTACCGGCCAGAACAAGCACCTGTGGGTGCAGAGTCCCTCAACCCCTTTCCACTAGCGAACCCTCTGCAAACTTGGTTGTCCCCCGTACTAAACACATCGGCTGAGCTGACCCAGCTCAATCTGAGCTGTAGCAGACCAAAACTTCAAGTGAGCTAACATGACCTTGCTGTTTTCATTTCCATCAAGATAAGAAGATGCCAAGATAAGTAACTGTCAGAGTTAATACTTTAACAATGCAATAGACCTTATAATTAAAAATAAGCTGAAGGAGACCACAAAGTGATTGTAGTATTGTTTCAAGGGCCAATTATATTAAAAAAAAAAAAAAAAAGCTGCCTCTCACTCTGATGGGAGAGTGAGAAGGGAGAAATTGAACTCATTAGGGCTGAGGGCAGTTCATGTACCATGAAAACCCAGTCCTCAAAGTCTGATCTATGGGAAAGCTTTGGATCCATTTGGCCAATACTGGCTCATAGCTTCATATATTTTCACCATTCATTTATTTGTCATTTTTGGGTTTGTTTGTTTGTTTGTTTGAGTCAGAACTGTGAACTCCCCCTTGTCTCCCTGTCCCCAACTCTCCTCCCCTTCTGGTACATTCCTGGAGAGTCCAAAGCTCCGTTTCTAAGCCTTGGTCCCATTACTCCCTGGTGACTGTGGCTAGTGTTACCAAAGAGCTTAGTTGTTTTGTACAATAGAGAAGGTTATGGAACAGGGTCCCCTTTCTTGACTAGCACTCACACCTATTCTGAGGGAGAACTAGCAGGTGTTATCAACATGGCCCGGGAACTCGGCAACTGTGGTGGTGCTGACTAGCTTCCCTCTGCTCCTCTGGGCAGTCTCCAGTTCCTGTTGTTCAGTTGTTCAGTCATGTCCCACTTTTTGCAACCCTACGGACTGTAGCACGCCAGGCTTCCCTGTCCTTCACCATCTCCTGGAGCTTGCTCAAACTCATGTCCATCGAGTCAGTGATGCCATCCAGCTGTCTCATCCTTTTTCATCCCCTTCTCCAACTACCTTCAATCTTTCCCAGCATCAGGGTCTTTTCCAATGAGTCGGCTCTTCATATCAGATGGCCAAAGTAATGGAGCTTCAACTTCAGCATCAGTCCTTCCAATGAATATTCAGGATTGATTTCCCTTAGGATTGACTGGTTTGATCTCCTTACAGTCCAAGGGTCTAAGCTCCTGAGTCAACCCCATTCCAGTCACAGGGTATACCACATAGTCCACATACTTCCACCTAGAGAACCTCCTCTAAGCTACCTTTTTCAGACCTAATTGTTTTATTTTTAAATCCATAAATTTCTATCACAATTAATTCTAGCCATGATATTATAGACTTTGTTTCCCTCACAAACAAAAAAATATCTGTTTCCTTAAAAATCTAAGCCTGCCTGTGGACAGACACCATGTAGGTGAGCAGCACCATTATGCCCGGGACAGTGGGCAAATGGGAAAAAGGGCTTTGCAAACTGGTGGGAGGAGCAGAGAGAGAAGATGGGGAAACCAGGACAAGGAATGGTAAGGGTATTGTCCAGGCACACAGGCCTAGGCAACATCTGACCTCACACTGGAAGGTTTATCCACCAATGTGGCCAAGAGAGCCTCAAAACTACACCCAGTGGGCAAGAAAGCCCTGCCTGCCTTCCCTTACTCTACAGCTTCAGACCCACTAAGCCAGAGGGCTCACAGAACATTACCAAGTAAGGAAGTCAGGGATGTATTTGTAAGACTAACAATAAGCAAGCCCAGAAATCATCTGTGGAAACACAGGAAGTCTCTGGAGTCTCAGGACCCTTAGATGCTGCAGAGACCTCCCTTCAACAGAAACTAAATTTTCAGGGAAAATACCAAGACATTATTTGAGGATGGAGATTCACTTATTCAAAGAACACACAGATCCACAAATGTTAACCCTGGCCAATGGTCTCCCTGCTCTAGAGTGAGCACCTAAATAGCACCTAAAATAGAAATTCCCCATTTCTACCTGCCAGAAATCCACCTACAGACTGAGGGTCCCAAGAGGGCAAGAAGAGAGGGTCCAGTCCCAGGAGTAACTCAGGAATGGAGTCCAAGTATTCACACTTAATCCTACATGTAGCGGGGCGGGGGGCGGGGTGGGGGGGGTTGCCTCAAGCTCAGAAAGCTATTCCTTAGAGAAGAGAAGGGAAGTCAGGAATCCTCAACCCTCCAGAAAGACCAGAGCCCTCTCATACCTTAAGCTGTGGAAACATAACTAGATATGGGCTCTGGAGAGGACCTGCTCTAAGAGTATGTGGGTCCCCCAAAAGGCCAGAGGTCCCCCTCAAAGTAGTGCCCCAGCCTCCAAAATGGCATCTCTGGGTCCCTTTCCAGAAAATAAACTCAGTCTGTATGTTCTTTTATTCAAATAGAAATATGGGAAAAAAAGAGTTTATTGCAATTTTTTTTTTCCTCAATTTTCTTTGGAACCAAGATTTGACCCCAGAAGCCAACTCAAGCATCATATCCTGGATGAATCGTCCGTTTACCCTGCATCCCTGGCTGCCAACACAGGGCCTGGCTCAGTACAGGCAGTCATCAAATGTCTATTAAATGAATGAGTTGCCTGTGGGCTCCTGGAGCAGGGTGAAATGTCAAACTTTATATTTCGTTATAGGCATAGCATGTCTCAGAGTAACTTCTCTGTTTTGGTGTTTGACTTGGCAGTGCCCTTCCTAATGGGCTGAAAGACATCCCTTGTGTGTCCTCCTCTGCTGAAACACGGTTTACTACATGGCTTTCTGCCTGCAGGCCCAAGGTCTGGAGTCTGGTCTGTGTGCTAATGACTTACGACAGCAAAGAAGCCAAATAGATTTTGAAAGTGTTGTGTTCCCATCCACCTTCGACCAGGTAACTGGACAACCTTAACGTCCTTGCTGCAAAAAGGGCAAGCTAACGTAGGCAGAACTGACTTCTCAATGAGAAATGAACACACTCTTTATTTGTTGGCAACAATGAGGTAGAGGACTTCCAGGGTCCATGAGACTCTTGCCATCAATGCTCATATAGTAGAAGTCCCCTTGACTGAAGTACACTAAGGACAGGGAGATGCAAGACATCATATCTATTCACTGGCAGAGCCTAACATGTGATTGTCCTATTGCTCAGAGAGAATTGACAAAGGCAAGGGATCAGAACTTGCTCTGCCTGACATCTGTCTCAGCACTTTTGCCGACACATAGCCCATTTCATCCAGAAAGAGGGAAAATGCTGCCTCTAACTATGATAAAGTAGATAGTACCAGTCCAGTCCTCCCACCATAAACAAATACAAAACTGGAATACTTATTTGCTTGTTCATTCATTAATTTATTTCCCAATCATGTTTCAAAGAACTGGAGTCAAAACAGAGCATGACAGCACTGCTTACTGAGCTGAAGAGGCAGAGATCAGAGTTTAGAGCAGCTAAAGCAGCTATAATCTGAGAGGTAGGTCATTGAAAAGAAGAGAGCTGTGGGACTTCCCTGGTGGTCCAATGGCTAAGATGCCACACTCCCAATGCAGGGGGCCCAGGTTTGATCCCTGGTCAGGGAACTAGACCCCACATGCTGTAACTAAGAGTTTGCACGCCACAACAAAAGATCTCGCATGTCACAACTAAGATCCCATGTGCTGCAACTAAAAGCCAGCACAGACAAGTAAATAAATAAATATTTTTTAAATAAATAACTTAACTTTATTCCTTGAGGAACTAGAAAAAAGAAGAGCAAACGAGCCCAAAGCTAAGCAGAAGGGGAAAAATAAAGATTAGAAAAGAGATAAAGAACAGAAAAACAATAGAATCAGGAAAACCAAAAGTTAGTTCTTTGAAAAGATCACACAAAACTGACAAGCTTTTAGCTAGTTTGTTAAAGGGAAAAGGTAGAAACACACAAATTACCTAAATGATTCAAGATAAAACGGAAAATTTCTACAGATTTGTAACAAGTAATGAGACTGAATCAGTAATCAAAACCTTCTGACAGAGAAGGCCAGAACCAGATGGCTGCACTGGTGAATTCTACCACACATTTAAACAAAAACTAACACCAATCCTCTCAAATTCTTCCAAAAAATAGAAGAGGAGGGAACACAGAATGAGAATGGCCTTTCATTCTACGAGGCCAGCCTTACCATGATGCTAATATGAAACAAAAAATCACAAGAAAAAAAATTATAGACCAATACCTCTACGAATACAGATATAAAAATTCTCAGCAAAATACCAGCAAACCAAATCCAACAGCATATTAAAAGGATTATACTTCATGACCAAGTGGGATTTATCCCAGGAATGAAAGGGTGGTTCAACTATGAAAACCAATCAATGTGATATATCACATTAATAGAAAAAGGGGAGAGGAGGAAATCATCTTAATTGATGCAGAAAAGGCATTTGACAAAATGAAAGACCCTTTCATTATTTAAAAAACACTCAAAACTAGGACTAAGAGAGAACTTCCTTGACATGATAAAGAGCATTTACAAAAAATTCACAGCTAAAATCATACTCAGTGGTAAAAGACTGATGCAGAATAAAACTAGAATACCCATGCTCACCAGTGCTATTCAACATTATACTGAAAGCTTTAGCCAGAGCAATTAGAAACCAAAAAGAAACAAAAGACATTCAAATTGGAAAGAAAGAAGTAAAACTATATTTGCAAATGACATTATTCTATATATTGAAAATCCTGAAGAATCCACAGACAGCTACTAAAACTAATAAACAAGTTCAGGAAAGTTGCCGAGTCCAAGATGAAAATACAAAACTTTGTTTCTATACACCACCAGTGAACAATCCAAAAATGAAATTAAGAAAGCAAATTCATGTACAATAGCATCTAACAGAATAAAATGCCTAGGAATAACTTTAATCTAGTACAAGACGTATACACTGAAAATTTTAAACATTGCTGACAGAAATTTTAAGAGGCTTAAACGCAAAGACATCCTATGTCCATAGGTAGTGATAGCTTACGGGGAACGATGTCAGATTCATGATCTCCAAAGAAGATTTAGCTTTTGGACCAGGCTTGATCACTTGATTCTCTGTCCCTTTTCATACTTTAATAAAACTCTGCTACACAAAAGCTCTTGAGTGATCAAGCCTGGTCCCTGGTCCCAAAGCTAAATCATCTTTGGAGATCACGAATCTGACATCATTCACTGTAAGCTATCATCTTGGGGGCTTGTCCAGGATCCTCAGGACAAGGTAAGAACACTCAGAGCTCTAGCCCTCAGTATACACATTTTCTGCTTTACTAACTCTGTGGTGTGCTTGTGTGAATGAATGACATACCCTATGCAAAGCAAGGGAGGAGCCCTGCTCTGCAGTTTCATGGTGCCTCGTAATGACTGAAGGCAGCCCCAAAAAGGGAAGCCTTGTTGGGGTTTATACCAGCCTGCCAATGCCAAGAGACACCCAATATCCCTGAGAAGGGAGCAGCCAGAAATGGGCGAAGTGTGTGGACCGAACTTTGCTTTCTCGGTCACCTTTTCCTGGTCTCTTTGACCATTTTGTAATTGAGCAGGGAATTACAACTACTAACATAATCTGATGGGTCATAGACTTTCAAGGGCCTTGTGATCCATGCTGTTATTGTGCATCTTCATTTAGACCCCATGTATGGAAGCACTTAGCCTTGCTAGACCTGGCAAGCCTTGCTAGAAAGTTACTAAGAGCACATTTGGGAGTGAGGCAGAACTCTAGCTCCAGGAACATCTCTCAGGCTAGAGGTTACTCTCTTGGCTGCCTGCCTCAGGGGCCAGCGATCTGAAAGTGAATCTTTGTCACGGCTGTGTCTCTATCTATGTGCATAGAAACACTGCTGAGACCATGAGGCTTTTGAGGACACAGATTGGGAATTTCAGGATCTTGTCAGATTGGAAATGCAATGGGCTTCTTCCTTTGGTAGCACTAGCTCTTGGCAGACCAGAGAAGGCTCTCTGATGGCTTCTGTCTCAACTCCTTAGATATTTCTTTTGTGGAAGCTGTGGAAATGAACTGGAAGGGTTGGCCCTAGTAACTTGAGGACAAAATCACTCTTTCCTCATTGGCCAACCCTCCACAATCTCTTTTGCTATCACATATACTGGTGTGGTGACACTCAGGAGGGACATCTTGGTTGTTGTTCATCCCTTTGTGACTCACCATGTCTACCGAGGTCAGGACTGTACTGAGGAATGTGCAGAGGCACATGAAAGATGGATGCTTCCCCTAGTAGTCCTAGCTTGGGAGGCATTCCAAAAAGCTACTCTGCTCCACCCTGAGTGGCATCAGAGGAAAAGGGCAAATCAAACCAAGGTCTTGGTGGTATGGAACTAAATCAATCTGGGATGCTGTCAGGTCTACCCCTGGTGCATCTCCACCCTGCCTCGGTGGTAGAACCGGGAGGGATGAGTAAGACACCTATGTCAGTAAGGGACAGACTAAGTCTGACCGGGGAAGAAAAGCTTCGGTGGAGAGTCTGTCTACACTCCCATCTAGAGCAGGGAAGCATGCTTCCAGTGGAAAAGAGCCATGGCTATGGATACCGCTTTTTTCTCTCTTACAGATGGGAGCTAACAGTTCCAGAACCACTCCTCTAAAATGTATTTAAAAACTGGGACAAGTTTGATCCCTAGAATTTAAAAAGACACTCCTGATCTTCTTCTGTGATACTGAATGGCCACAGTATCCTTTGGAAGACAGGGAACACTGACCTGTTGAAGGATCTCAATTATTACTGTTTTACAACTAGAGTGGTTCTGTAGAAAACAAGAGAAATGTGTTGCTCTTTATCCCTCTGCGAGACGTGCCAGACTTATGTCCTAAGGGTGCAGGTTTGGGTGTGAAACCTTCAGCTCGCTCCTGTCCTCTTACTTTGCCCCTGTATCCGGGGCTCTCAACTGAACAGGCTGAGAGTCAGGGCACCCTTCCAGAAGGGGTTGCATCAGTCTCAGTAGAAATTCAAACAGTACCAATTGCAGTCGAGACTATTTAGAGGATCCAGTAAAGTATATAGAAGCCGTTATAGGACTAACTTTACTTTATGAGCTTACCTGAAGAGATATAACGTATATCTTGGGACAGACACTGACTCCTGACTCGAAAACTTGAGTTTGGGGGGAAGCTACTACTTTTGGAGATGAATAGCTTGAACATGAGACAAGGGGAAAGAGGGAACACGAAATAGCCCTCCTTCCTGCTAGGTGCCAAGCGGTTCCAATGGCAGAGCCACTTTGCAAAACGTATTCTTGAAGGACTTAAGCAAACGCGTACTAAGACTTTAGACTTTGCTAAGTTGGCTGACATAGAACAGGGAGAGAAGGAAACTCCTGGTAAATTCCTAGATAGACTATGGAAGGCTCTCCCCAGGTTTACTGATGTTGATCTTGAAAGTGCAGAGGGGGAAATGACCTTTAAAGATTTCTCGCTCAGTCAGCTCTAGATATCTGCCGTACATTACAAAAACAGGCATTTGGACCAAATCAGTCTTTAGACAACTGTTGCAGCTGGCTCAGACGGTATATTATGGTAGAGAATATACGGAGGAAAATAAGAGGCCAAAAAGAACCAGGAAAAAGACTGAAGCCCCAACAATGGCTGTTAGATCTGCTCTGAAACAGCCTGAGGAAAAAAGCCCGGAGGAACCCAGACGAAAAGGGATGGACTTGTTATTACTGTGGAAAGGAAGGGGTAATCTCAAGCGGGACTGCCCTCAGGCATCTAAGTAGTCCCCCGCCTCCCTTCCCCCAGCTCCATGTCCAGCCTACAAGGGTCCACGCTGGAGAAGAGACTGCCCTCCGAGGTGTAGGCCCCAGGGGTCGGACTCTCAAGATAATCTGGACTGAAGGTGCCTGGGGGCCCTCTGGGAGGCCCCACAAGCTCCCCTCCTAAATACACCTGAGGAAGCCCAGGTATTAATAACTGTGGGGGGTCAATCAGTCGATTTTCTTTTGGACACTGGGGCAACTTTCTCTGTGCTCACTGAAGTCCCTGGTCTGCTTTCCTCCCGATCCTCTACTGAAATGGGACTGTCTGGGTGAGCCAAATGCTATTATTTCAGTCATCCCTTAAGCTACAGCTGGCACTCGGTGCTGTGTTCACAAGCTTCTAATCATGCCAGAGTCTCCCTCACCCCTTCTGGGGAGGGATATACTGAACAAGGTCCAGGCCTCTGTTTTCATGAATATGGAACCAGCTCTTTTAACGGAACAAAATGTAAATCCTGAAGTGTGGGCTGATGGAGAAACTGTGGGTCAAGCAAAAATGCTGTTCCTGTCTTTATCAAGCTCAAAGACCCTCACCTATTTTCACATCAAAAGCAGTATCCATTAGAGCCTGAGGTGTTAAGAAGGGTTAAAACCCATCATTGAGAATTTAAAGGAGCAGGGGCTATTAATTCCCTGTAACAGTCCATACAACACTATTTTGGGTGTAAAAAAGTCAAATGTTTATTAAATAGAGACTTGTTCCAGATACATGAATAATGTGTCTAATCCTTATACTTTATTGTCTGAAATTCCTAAATGAGCCAAATATGACTTTAAGACAATTGAGAGGATTCTTGGGCATTACAGGCTACTGCCACATTTGAATTCCAGGTTATCCCAGGGAACTTGCCCAGCCTTTATATAAACTTACAACTGAGACTCAGTAGGCCCAAACCAACAAGCTGGTTTGGTCCCCAGAGACTCAAAAGGCTTTTAAGGCTCTTCAAACTGCTTTCTTATAGGCTTCAACTTTGAGCTTGCCCACAGGATCAGAGTTTAGTCTGTTACTGAAAAAAAGCTATGGCCACATTGCTTAAGGGTAATTGTTACTATTGTTTTACTAATGCCTAAAGCTCTTAAGCTTACTAATGGGCTAAAATTTTACCGTACTGACGTCTCATGATGTAAGTGGGATCTTAAACTCTAAAGTTCAGAGTGACAATGGCTCAGTCTTTAAAGCTGCTGTAATTCAAGGGGTGTCCAAAGCTCTAGGAATAGAATATCACACTGTTCCTGGAGACCCCAATCTTCAGAAGAAGTTGAAAAGGCTAATGACATTATTAAAAGACATCCATGTAAGCTAACTCAGGAAACATAAGACAGTTGGTTTACAGTTCTACCCATAGCTTTAATGAGGGCTCGAACTACCCGCCCCTCCCCCGCAAAAGAAGAGACAGTCTCTATGACAGACTGTTTTTGTGCACAGATATTGTCATAGATCCTGAAGCCTTAAAATTAACTATGTGACTCAGCTTTTAGCTTTTCAACAGACATTACCAAGAGGTTAACTCCTGACCCAGCCTTTGAGTCAAACAAGCCGCTGTTTGAGCCAGGAACTGAGATGGGCCTGAGAATCTAGGTGGACTTGCTTCTGCTGACTCCAAAAATCCTGAGTCTGCCATTTGACCCTCAAGACAACACCCTCCTGTCCTGGGCTCATTCCTACACTGCATTCCACAATCCATCTAATTGCTGGATCTGCAGAGCACTCCCCTCCTCATCAATTGAAGACTTCCCATGGTGGGTTTCTCCGCTTCAAGGAAAGGACTTTCTTCAACTCTGTGATGACATCTAACAATGCTAAGATGGACTGATGTAACTATGGACATAATGTAACTTTTAATTTTGATTAGGTTTTAACTTGGTTTAATGACTATTTTGCCTTACATCTGTAACTGTAAAACGGGGTTTGTTTCTAACCGTCTGAAAGCTTTTAAGTTACAAATTGTTGTCCAAGCTCCTACAAGTGCTACAACCTCCTCCAACTATTACTTGGGACCCCTGGATCAGAGACCCTCAATATAAGGATTAGAAGAATATGTTGCCTCAACAATCTAGGGACATCACATTCCTGCCCCATCACAGCAGGAAGTAGTTATGGGATGAAAACGACGCCCCTTTCCCTTGGCATTGTAATTCTCCTAAAAGAAAAGGGGGGAATGAGAGTCAATTCCTAGGCAGACTGATAAGAAGTCCGGAGTCCCCAAAGAGGAGAAAGGGGTCTGGGACTCTTCAAGCGGAGATAGGGGTCTGGAATTCTCAAGGAGGAGGAAAGGATAAACATCTTTTTTTTCTCTACATTCCTTAGTCTTAGTCATATAAAACATTTTTTTCTTTAAGCCCTGAACTGATGATTACACAAGAAGCAACTCAGTTTAAACTCTGTACTAAGGATTATATAACAACAATGTATCCTGCTTGAGGACAGTCTCTCCTTCCTGAAAACCTTCCAGCTAATCCTGTTATCTTAAAATGTAAATTATGGAAGTGGGTATAGTAAGATCTTTACAATCTTAAGACATTCTTCTGAGTTATTTTAATAATTAACTAAAAAAGTATATAGCTCCCTTGCTAACACTAGTGAGGGGGGCATTCTCCATCCCCCTTCTGATGTCTATGTCAGAAGTTTTCTCTGTCCCTTTTCATACTTTAATAAAACTCTGCTACACAAAAGCTCTTGAGTGATCAAGCCCAGTCCCTGGTCCCGAAGTTAAATCTTCTTTGACAATCACGAATCAGACACCTTTCACCATAAGCTATCAGTAGGAAGACTTAATATTATTAAAATGTCTATTCTACTCAGAGATCTACAGATTCAATGCAACCCCTATCAAAATTCCAACAGACTCTTTTGAAGAAACAGAAAAGCTGATCCTCAAATTCATGTGAAACTTCAAGGTGCCCCAAACAACCAAAACAAATTTGAAAAAATTTTTTGAAAAATTTGAAAAGAATGAAAGACTCATACCTTCTGATTTCAAAACTTAATACAAAGCTACAGAAGTCAAAACAGTGTAGCACTAGTATAAGAATAGACATGTAGACCCATGGAACAGAATTGAGAGTTCAGAAATAAACACATATGTCTATAGATATTATTTTTGACAAGGATGCTAAGCCTATTCAATGGAGAAAGAATAGGCTTTTCAACAAGTGGTGCAGGAAAAAAAAATAAAGTAGTGGTCCTAAGACAAATGGATTTACATATACAGAAAAGAATGAAGTTGTAACCTTACCTCACAAGATGTAAAAACTAACCCCAAATGGATCAAGAACTAAATGTAAGAGTTAAAACCATTAACTTTTAGAAGAAAACTATGTTTCATGACCTTGGATATAGCAGACATCAAAAGCATAAGCTAGAAAAGAAAAAATAGATAAATTGAACCTTATCAAAATTAAAAACTTTTATGCATCAAAAAACATAAAATGGGAGAAAATATTTGCAAGAAAATATTTGATAAGCAATTAAGATCCAAAATATACAAAGAACTCCTACAACTCAACAACAAAAAAAACAAATAACCCAATTTAAAAATGGACAAAGAGATATACAAATAGCCAATAAATTCATGAAAAAATACTCAATATTCTTAGTCACTGAGGAAATGCAAATAGAAATTACAATAAGATACCACTTTATATCCACTAGGATACAAATAAATAAGTGAGTGAAAATAACAAGTGTTAGCAAAGATGTGGATTTGGAACCCTTCTACGTTGCTAGTGGGATTGTAAAAATGATGCAGCTGCTACGGTAGTTTGGTAGTTCCTCAAAAAGCTAAACACAGCATTACCACATGACACAGCAATTTCACCCCTAAGTACATACCCAGAAAAATTGATAACAAGGACTCAAACAGATATTTGTATGCCAATGCTAATTGCAGCAATACACTATAGATAGAAACAGGGCTTCCCTGGTGGTCCAGTGGTTGAGAATCCACCTGCAAATGCAGGGCACACAGGCACAATCCCTACTCTGGGAGGATCCCATATGCTGCAAGGCGGCTAAGGCTGTGCACCATGACTACTGAGCCCACACCCTAGAGCCCATGCTTCACAACAAAGAAGCAATCACAATCAGTAGCCCATGCACCACATCCAGAGAGCAGCTCCCACTCACTGCAACTAGAGAAAGACCACAAGCAGCAACAAAAGATCCAGCGTAGCCAAAAATAAAATTTTTAAAAAGGTAGAAACAAGTTAAGTGTCCGTTAACAAATGAACAAATAAACAAATGGAATATTACTCATCCATTAAAAGGTATGAATTTCTAATACAGCTACAACATGAAAACATTATACTATGTGAAATAAGTCAGATACAAAAGAACCAATAGCATATATTTCCATTCATGTAAAATATTTACATTAGGCATATTCATGGAGACAGAAAGTAGACTGGGTTTCTATTGTGTAATGACTACAGTTTCTGCTGGGGTGACGAAAAGGTTTGGAAATAGCGGTGATGATTGCACAACAGTGTCAATGTCATTGTTACCACTGAATTACATACATGAAAATGGTTAAAATGATAAATTTAAGTTATATTTTACTACAATAAAAATGTTAAAAAAGAAAACCAATAGCAACCTCAATGTTCATTGCAGCACTATTTACAATAGCCAGTACCTGAAAGCAACCTAAATGTCCATCGGAATGGATAAAGACATGGTACATATATACAATGAACTATTATTCAGCCATTAAAAAGAATGAAATAATGCCATCTGTAGCAACATGGATGAACCTAGAGAGTGTCATACTGAGTGAAGTAAGTCACACAGAGAGGAGAAAAAACGTATGCCATCCCTTATATGTGGAATCTAAAAAGAGATGATACAAAAGAACTTACACAACAGAAACAGACTCACAGACTTAGAAAACGAACTTATGGTTGCTAGGGGGAAGGGATAGTTAGGGACGTTGGGATGGTTGTGTACACACTGCTATATTTTAAATGGATAACTAACAAGGACCCACTGTCTAGCACATGGAACTCTGCTCAATGTTTAGTGGCAGCCTGGATGGTTGGGGGATTTGGGAGAGAATGGATATATGTTATATATGGCTGAGTCCCTTCGTTGTTCACCTGCAACTATCACAACATTGTTAATTGGCTATACCCCAATACAAAATAAAAAACTTTTTAAAAACCAACAGCAAAAAAAAAGCAAATATTTCAATTACATGAAGAGCCATTTCACCAAAGAGGATATACAGATGACAATCACATGAAAAGATGTTCAATATCATCATCTATTAAGGAAATACAAATTAAAACCATAAGACATTGCTACACACCTAGCAGGATGCTTAAGCAAAAAATGGTGACAACACCAAATGCTGGTTGGGATACAGGGAAACTGGTTCACTCATTTGTTGCTCATAGCAATGTAAAATAATACAATCACTCTGGTAAACTCTTCAGCATTTGTTTAAAAAACTAAATATGCAGCTACCATATAAGCCAGCAATTGCAGTCCTAAGCATTCATCCCAGAGAAATAAAAACTTATGTTCACACAGAAATCTGTACCTAAATGTTTATAGCAGCTTAATTCATAATTGTCAAAAACGGGAAACAATCCAGATGTCCTTGAAGAGGTGAATGGTTAAAAAATACATGGTATATCCACACCATGGAATACTACTTGGCAACAGAAAGGAAGGACCTACTGCTACATGCAATGACCCAGATGAATTTCCAGAAGATTATGCTGAATGCAAAAGCCAATCCCAAAAGGTTATATACTATATGATTCAATTTATGTACCCGAATCACAAGTCTGTGTGCCAGGTCCCCAAACCCTGCCCAGCTGTCATCACTGGGGGAGCCAGGCACCCAACCAAACTGGCCGTCAACCAGAGGTGCACCAGGTCTGTCACTGCTAGTAGGTCACAGAGACGGGATGGGGGGAGAGGTTCACCACTGCCTCAAGCCCTGGGCCCGGCCAGTTGGTGGTCTTGGTGAGGGCTCTGGAGTCCTGTAGGACACAGCCGTCAGCCTGTTCCCTGACCCCCTAGCTCACACAGTGGCCTAGGACTGGGTAAGCTGGAGGGCCCAGTGGGAGAGGCCAGCATCTGCCTCTTACCTCACTTTCCACCTGACAACCACGAAAGAATATATACAATGCATACCATATGATTCCATTTATATGCAGTCCAAAACTTACTCTAGTGTTTAGGGATATATATTTACATGGCAAATCTAAAAAGAAAAGCAAGGTAATGTTTGCCATGAAGGTCAAATAATAACTCCTGACAGAGGGAGAGAGATGGTGATGGTCGGGAAAAGGAGCAAGGACGAGGGCGATAGCTATTAATACATAAGCATTTGCTTTTTAATAATCTTTAAGCTGCACATTTATTTGTCGCAGTCCCCTAGAGTGTGTTATGTTATATTCATAATAAAAGCAATTTTTAAAGGAAGAAAAAGAGAATACACCTAAAGTTTAGGGCCTAAGAGGAGAGAAAGCTTTGGATAGTTTTTCTTCTAACTTTTGAGTAGCTGTCTCATTTTCTATATTAACAGGCAATTAGTAATTAAAAAAAAAAAACACAGGGAGTCTGGAGTCAGACCTTAGCTTAATTCAAATCCCAGCTGTCTCTTATCAGCTCTATGACATCAGGAAAGTTGCTTAACTGTGCGCTTGTTTCCTGATCTGTGAAGTGGGGATAATAGTAGTAACTACCTTAGTCAGCCAGTGTGCACACATGGAAAAGTGATTCACCTGATCCACGGGATACCCTCATTGTTAGCTGCTATTGTAATGAGTCTAAATTACCTTGACCATGAAGAAACAAAGGCGAGGGAATTCCCTGGCCTTGTGGCCAGGACTTAGGTTAGGACTAAGCACTCTCACTGCCATGGACCTGGGTTCGATCCCTGGTCAGAGAACTAAGATCCTACAAGACAAGCGGTGTAGCCAAAAACAGCAACGACAACAAACAAAAAGCAAAGATGAAATCCGGTTTTTGGTGTGTAACATTCCTCACCCTTCACTGTGACTGCTAGTTTCTTTTCTTCTCTGCCTGACAGAGGGCACCATGGGGACAGAGACAGTGTCTGCCTTGACCCACTGTCCTCCCCAGCTCGCAGCACAGAACCAGAGTGAAAGGAGTCCAGGTGTTCGGCTTTCAATGCAATGCTGCGGTAATGGCAGAAGGTGAACACCTGAGGGTGAACCTTGGCGCCCAAGCCCTGCCTCCATCCTTGCAAACCCCCATCCCCCGCAGAGCTACAAGATCCCTTAGCTCAGGCATACTGAGGAGCCTGAAAGAAACCTTCCCTGGGGTCCTGGGTCTCTGCCTCTTGATGAAGGTTCTTGGTAACAGCCCAGGGCATGATAGGAAGGACACTTTAGTCTTGCTTCAGGGAAAGAATGAGGATGGGGAAGAGGGAATGGGGTTGGGAGGCACCAAGAAAGCCCCATCTGTCCCCGAGCAGGTTGTAAAAGCCTGGATGATTGGGGATAAACCCAGCTCTGCCAAGCTGCGAGGTTTCAGGGAGCCCTGGGGGAGCTGGGCAGGCAGTCCCAGGACTGTGGGCAGCTCCTAGCAGCTCCTTCGGCCTCTCTCTCCTTGGGGGACCCAAGGCTTAAGCTGGCTCTTTTGTCATCAGTGACAGGTTGGGAACTCTTCTCCATACACAAAGTTCTTTCACAAACATAAATCTGTTTTTTTCTTCCTTACAAACTCGTAATCTAATCAGTTGCCCATTTTACTCAAACACAGAGCTCAGACCAAAGTCATCCAGCCCTGACCTCACCCCACACTCTTCCTTCCCTTCCCTTTCTCCCAGGTGTCTTTGTAGAACAGGTAGATGAAATATGAGCCAGGATATCCTCAGCCCCAGCCAACCCCAGGATGTTCAAGTTAGCCCTGAGACCCCAGATTCTTCCTCACTCCCAGGGGATCAGGAAATGGGTTTGGCCTCTCCCAAGAGGCTGCAAAATGGCGTGCGAGGGACTCTTAGGGTCCAGAGGTCAGGCCCAGAGCAGGAAGCCAACCCAGATCTGTGACTCCAGGGCCCACCAGAGCTCTAACCCATGGCAAGGCACTACCTCCTTTAGAAGGGTCTCAGGAGTGCTGTCCAATCCATACTCCAAAGGGTGGCCTAGGAGAGAAGCCCAAAGGACCCTATAAAGAAGGGCGTGTTGGAAGGAAAGGATTCCCAGAACATGGCATCTCTAGATTTCCCAGCAGAGAAATGAGACGGTTTGGGGGTCTGAGAGAAAGAACTGTAAGGTTTCAGAGCACAGATATTATTAGTGTGTTAGGTATAGAAAGGCCTCCTACCTTTAAAAACAGCAGGGCTTTTAAATCTGGAGCCTCATCAATAGTGGCAAAGGGGTCTGGGACTCCTTCGGGAGGCAGCTTGAAGAGAGGTGGGCTTAGAGCTAATAGGAAAAAGCTGCTGCTTACAGGTCCAAAATCCCTGGAGGCACTTCAGTCTAAACAACAGGTCACCACCACACAGAGCTCTTGAGATGGGAGTCAGAAGCAGCCCCAGCTCCATCTCCAGAATCTATCCTGGCAACTTACCCTCCTCAAGGAAGTAAAACCACAGGTGAACAGAATTTAACTAAAACTGACTTCAAACCTCAGGACAGACCCCTTTTCAGCTCCCTTAGAAGATTTCTGGCCTTCACAAGTTACTTCTAATCTCTTGAGCTTATGCTGGGATGTTTCCACACCATTTTCAGCTTACTGCTGAACCCAAAAAGGAGGCAAACTATTGCACCACCAGATCGAGCAGAAAAAGGGCAAAAGGCAAAGTCAGCTAGAGAGGGAGAGAGAACCAGAACACTAGTATCTGTGCTCACAGTAACCTTCATCCTCTTCGCCTTCATAGGCAGCAGCTGCTCTGATCAGAACCCGGGGTTTGTGGGAAGAAGCGGTATCTCACACAATTAACGTGGGCTTTCGCTTCATGTAGCAATGTGGGTATTCAGATAAAGCTGACACACTCCATCTTGGTTCTCCCCCACTGCCTGCAGTGCTAGGTCCCAGATGTTACTAATATTAGACTGTATGCCGACTTCATGAGCCCGTTTTCTCATCCTCTAATTTCACAACTATGTCATCAAATGATTTCAAGGGGCCTAGCAGGCATCATGCAGTGCTGAGTAAGGGGCTAGAGATGAATAAGAGCCAGTCTCTGGTCTCCAACTCACACTCCGGGGCAGACAAACTATAGAGAGAGCCGCTTCCTGCACACATTCTATTTAAGAGCTTGCATTCACCCTCTACAATTCACATCTAAGATCAAATTCCCAGGGACTTCCCTGGTGGTCCAGTGACTAAGACTCCACTCTCTCAATGCAGAGGACCCAAGTTCAATCCCTGATCAGGGAACTAGATCCCACATGCCACAATTAAGACCTGGCACACAGCCATGTGGCCTAGCAGTCCTGGGTTCCCTTACCCTACTGCTCTCCACCCAGGCACCCCTTCACTATAGTCTCTTGCTTTGTCGAAAAAAAAAAATTTTTTTTTTAAAGTCTGGGGTAGCCAAATAAATAATGTTGTTTTGATGTTTTTCAGTGGCTCAATCGTGTTGGACTCTGCAACCGCATGAACAGTAGCATGCCAGGGGGTGTCCTTCACTATCTCCTGGAGCTTGCTCAAATTTATGTCCACTGAGTTGGTGATGCCATCCAACCATCTCATCCCGTCGCCCCCTTCTCCTTCTGCCTTCAATCTTTCCCAGCATCGAGGTCTTTTCTAATGGGTCAGCTCTTTGCATCAGGTGCCCCAAGTATTGTAGCTTCAGCTTCAGCATCAGTCCTTCAAATGAATATTCAGGGTTGATTTTCTTTAGGATTGACTGGTTTCATCTCCTTGCAGTCCAAGAGAATCTCAAGAGTCTTCTCCAACACCACAATTTGAAATCATCAATTCTTTGGCATTCAGCTTTATGGTCCAACTCTCACATCTGTACATTACTGGAAAAACCATATAGCTTTGGTTATACGGATCTTTGTTGGCAGTGACGTCTTTTTAATACACTGTCTAGATTTGTCATAGCTTTTCTTCCAAGGAGCAAGTATCTTATAATTTCATGGCTGTAGTCACCATCCGCAGTGATTTTGGAGCCCAAGAAAATAAAGTCTGTCACTGTTTCCACTGTTTACCCATCTATTTGCCATGATGGATGATGATGGATGATGATGGAACCAGATGCCATGATCTTCATCTTTTGAATGTTGAATTTGAAGCCAACTTCATCACTCTCCTCTTTCACTTTCATCAAGAGGCTCTTTAGTTCCTCTTCACTTTCTGCCATTAGGGTGGTATCACCTGCATATCTGAGGTTATTGAAATCTCTCCCGGCAATCTTGATTCCAGCTTGTGAGTCATCCAGCCCGGCATTTTGCATGATGTACTCTGCATATAAGTTAAATAAGTAGGGTGACAATACAGCCTTGATGTACTCCTTTCCCAATTTGGAACCAGTCCATTGTTCCATGCCTGGTTCCAAATGTTGCTTCTTAACCTGCATACAGATTTCTCAGGAGGCAGGTAACATGTACTGGTATTCCCATCTCTTTAAATAATAAATATACATAAATATTAAACAGTAAATAAAGTTGAAAATCTTTAAAAATAAAGTCAAAACCCAGTCAAGACATGCTTGCACTCCTGAGGGGCTTCTCTAGCACTCTACTGGTTAGGAATCTGCAGGGAATACAGATTCGATCCCTGGTCTGGGAAAATCCCACATGGTGTGTAGCAACTAAGCCGGTGTGCCACAACTCCTGAACCCAAGAGCCCATGCTCCGCAACAAGAGAAGCCACTGCAACGAGGAGCCCACACACTGCAACTAGAGAAAGAACACTCACAGCAACAAAAACCTAGAGCAGCCAAAAATAAATCATCTTTTTAAAAAAAAGAAAGACATGCCTGCCTGCACAAACTCTAAATGTCTGCTTCTGTCTGCCTCACAACTTTCAACACATTCTTTTTCAGATAAGATACAGAAATGGTAACTAAAGTGTTCTCTATTATGCCATTAGTACCAACGTTTGGAGCAACGCTCCTGGTCTCTCCAGAAACTGACACTGAAAGACTACCCCACATGAGTAGGATACACTGGTGCTGTAAGACTCAAACATTGGTCTTATTTGTGCCATTCATTCCTATTTATGCCTCCTTTGCCTTTCACCCAACAAAACAATTCCAATACAGAAATATTCACCACAATATTATTTCTGAGCCAAAAACTGGAAACGATCTAAACAGTTAAGAGGAAAATAGTTAAGTAAATTATGCAGCTATTAGATGTTTTTTAAAAATATTAATGACATAGAAAATGCTCATGATCTGTTAGGTAAAAAGCAAGATGCAAAACAATATGAAGTCAAATTCATTTAAAAACTGTTAACATACACATGTATGTCTGAATTATATACAGACTTATAGACCAGTGACTTGGGTGCCTTTGTAAGACACTGGAAGCATTTTTGATCAATGTACAATCTGATGCTCCAAGTCAGAGGCTATTTGATTGCAGCACTGGGACACGGGTAGCAAAGACTGTGCCATCAGGAAGCACCGAAGAACCCCAGATCCACTAAGGGGGACAATCCTCCAGGATGGGAGAGGCTTCAACAGGAAGACAACAAGGATGCCAGAAGTGCAGCACATTGATTTAGCTGCTTTACCTTCCTTTGCAATCCTAGTTTGCTATGGTTTTCAATAAACTACAGTACATAGCCATAAATTAGATCTAAAGTAGGATCTAGAAATGTATGTGGAATTCACAGAAGCAGAGTCCCAGTGCTAAAAGGAACAAAAGCAAGCTAATACATTCTTTTTTTTCCTCCCAGACACACACTACCCACCTATCAGCACCCAGTGAAGGACGCATCATTAAAATGAAACACACTCATAAAATCATGAATTTATATCTTTGCCATTTATTTTTTAAAATCTTATTCAAAATATTAAATAATACAATTTCAGATATGAAAACAATTACCACAATAACAGTTCAGGTGTACTTCCCACTATGCCTCCCTTCCTTACTGTAACAGTCAACTGTCCACCCGAGAAATGATGGACTACCCTGCCTCTTCCACCTCTACACAAACCACACGCCCACTAGCTCACCTGGGTTTTGTGAGTGGTGTTTAACATATATTAGGGGTTATGTTTTCTAGAAAGTTGTTGTGACACCTGTAAGTCAACCATGTTTCAAATCATATATTTACATACTGATCAACTCCTTATGATAGAAAGACAAGTCAAAATTAAATATAGTAAGTAACTTCCAGTTGCTATTAAAAAAGAACAAGAAACAAAACAAACACAAAGGGAGAAAGAGTCAGTGGACATATACAGCCTTTATGTATACAAACAGGTATAATTTTAATTTGAAAGACCTAGACACAATATTATTTAAATTACAATGTCTCCTAAAATTCATTCAAACTTACTATAAAAAATAAGCAAGTGAACAAATATGATATAATTTTAAATTCTGCCCCTTGCTTGAAAGCTTGGAGGAACCCGTGCTACAATCAATTGCTAAGTAAAAGCAATTGTACTTGTATTTAATATCTCACAACAATTTCTACCTCTAAATTTAATTCAGTAATTCAAACCAAAAAAGCTATCTATAACATTTTATTTACGTCCACTGCAAACTGCAGAGTCTCTACTGCCAGAATTTCTAGACACATTTATTAATGTGCTACTTAAAATCGTGGTCAGAATGAGCAATAATAAATTATACATAAATTATCCAAAAATATCCAAAGCAATTTTCCTGGAAGAAAAAATTGTTACTTATATGTAAACCATTATTACATACATCCTTGTAGATTACAGTTTGAGAACACAAAGAAATGTGTGCTTAAGAAACTGTATTTGGATGGCAGAAAGAGAATCTGAGTCAGCAGTATCAGATGTGTTAGAATTTAATTATAAGTTTGGGATTTTTTAAAAGTAGCATTACTAACACTTCCAGAAGAAGTACAATAAAGAAATCTAAAACAATAAAAAACTAACAGGTAATGCTTAGCTCCACATTTTGGACACCTGATTGAATTCACCTCTAAAAATGTAGATAAAAAATTATATACTCCTTGTTTGTGATACTTTCCAAAGCACCAAGGCAAAATAAAGAGAGGCCCACCCCTCATTTAAGTATGAACTGCCAATGGCAAATATCTGCACAATATCATATAAAAAGTCAAGCAAATAAAATTACATAATAAGCAAATGCAAATCACAGTGCTTTAAAATATATAATCATTGGTAATCTTCAGAGAAGGCATTGCTTCATTAACATTCTGGTCGAGACGATGATATTCCACTGTTTTGGAACAAAAACCATCACGCCATTTCCTGCTTTGAACCAGAAGGAAAATCTGGAATAAAACAAAATAAATCAGATATTCAAAAGAGAAAATAGAGGACACGCTAAAAGTTTTTATAACAAGTGAAATATCTGTCTCCTAGGTTCCCAAATACAAAAGTGAAATGTCAACAATAAAAGGGCTCTTTTGTTTTCCACCTTGCAAGTAAGCTGAAATAGTGCTTTTTAAATTTTAATGTATATAGAAGTCCCTGTTAAAGACTGATTCCTGGCCTCTCTCTTCAGAGATGAGCTAATAGACAGCAGTGGAGTCCAAATTACAGGAAATTTTCAATGAGACTTCAAAAATCAATGTCCTAAAGGGGAAAGTGGGTGCTAGGAATCACAAAGCAACAACTGAGATTTCCTTAAGTATTAAACAGGACACTGTGTTTGATTTCCCTTTAAGTATTTAAAAAGTTTAACTATTTAGCTCAGGGACTGCAGAGCGCCCAGATGAACCCTCACACTAAATTATCCATACAGTCCTATTTATGGCCTCCTCTGCCTCATGTAATCCAACAAACCAATTTCAGTATAGCAATGTTCATCATATTATTATTTCTGGATCAAAAATTGAAAACAATCTAAATACTCAACAGGAAAATAGTTAAATTACATAGCTATTAAATCATGTTTTTAAAGAATATTAATGGTATTAATATTTGTTAATATTAACAAATTTTTTAGTAATTTGTTAGGTAAAAGGCAAGATATAAAACTCTCTATGAAATCAAGTTCATTTTAAAATTATTAGCATACACATATATATCTGAATTATACACACATTTACAGGCCAGAAATACACCAAAATGTTAATAATGCTCAACTTTGGGTAGTAGCTTACATTTTCTTTTCTACATTTTTCTGTGTCCCTAAAAAAGACATCTAACACTTTAACAACCAGGGAAAAAAAGCACTGGTTTGCTTATTGATATCATTAAGTTCAATGTAAATAAATTAGAAGTCCTAAATTAACATCTCTCTCCGCAAGTACTCCCAATGAAGTAGCAATGCTAAATTAAGACATAAAACCTTTAAAAAAAAAATCATCGGGCTTTGGTTTTGCTCAAAATCAATTGGCTTCTTTTTTTTTAGAAGCACATGTAGTGGGCTTCCCTGATAGCTCAGATAGTAAAGAATCCGCCTGCAATGTAGGAGACCCCAGTTCAATTCCTGGGTTGGGAAGATCCACTGGAGAAGGGATAGGCTACCCACTCCAGTATTCTTGGACTTCCCTTGTGGTTCACATGGTAAAAAATCCACCTGCAATGTGGGAGACCTGGGTTCAATCCCTGGAGAAGGGAAAGGCTACCCACTCCAGTATTCTGGCCTAGAGAACTTCATGGACTGTAGAGTCCATGGGGTCTCAAAGAGTCAGACATGACTGAGCAACTTTCACTCACTCACTCACATGTAGTAAAGCATTCTGTTATTTGTTAAAATACACACAGACACACAAGCTGATGAGATATCACAATATTTTACCATCAACTGAAACCTGATTAAAAGAGGAAAAAAAAACCTCTGAATCAGCAAAAGCATTAATAAGAAGTATGACTGAGATAATAGAGGGCAACTAGAGGGGGTGAAAAAAACCCAAACTTACCTTCCTTTTGTTGTGATATGTAATATAAACAATAGCAATACAAAAAGCAAAAATAATAAGGTGGAAAAAGAAATGGCTATCTTCCTCTTCTGTATTTGAGGGTGGGGTTTTAAAAGGTCTCTCTGACTGTTCAATTTCCATGTAGCCCCTGTTTTCTTCCAAGGCTTCAATGGACTCATCATCCCGGGGGCTGGTGGTCCAGTCATAGTCTGGTTCTCCATAATCCCCGTTGTCCAGAGTGTCTTTGGCAGTGGACGGAGAACTGTTCAGTGTGAGAAGATCCTCCTCCTCTATGCTAGGATCTTCATTGTTATCAACTTCCTCTTGGGACAGAGAAGTAGTAGGCGAGGGATGAGGGGACACGGACGCCACTCCACTTTTTTCTGTACTAGTTGTGGGAGGGAGAGTGGTGCTGATTTGGGAAGTAGAAGGTGTGGTTTGGTTTTCATTTGTTAAAGCATTCATATTTGGAGTAGAAACATTTGACTTGAGTACAGGCTGGCTCAATGAATCAATCTGTGATAGAACTAAAATAAGTAAAGAAAGAAATGTTACACTGAAATCTCCAAATTTATCTCCACCAAGCTAAAAGGAAATACACCTATATTTTTCACTAAGCTAGGATTAGTCACCTTTCTGTTCTGCAGTTAAGGTAGAGAACGGGTACTGAAATCCAACCTTTGTGAAATTAAAACAGAGGGCACAAGCTCTGTGTGGACGTTGCCATTGTGACCTCAAGTCAGATCCCACTCTATTCTTTCTTTTTCTTATGGTGGCAGGCTATGAAATGCAACAGGTCTCTTATGCTGCTTAAGTTCTTACCATCTAGCAAGGCAACTGTTATCTGATGAATATTTCATTTTCTATTTTTCATTTTCTTATTTCATTTTAAATGCAACACCCAAATTCAGATGCACATGTTATGCTGTCAGCAATTATACTGTATTTTCCTAGTCTTCACCCTTCTACTCTCTTAGTAGACCATTCACAGTTTCCTCTGTCCTCAAACTTCTAAAACCTTTTCTGTTGTCCTCATTGGCAAAGGCTAATATAACTTCCTGACTTCTCTGAGAAAAATGAAGCCCTCAAAAGAGAAGTTCCACAAACTACCAGAACTCTAGGCTCATAAGTCCAACTGTCTACCAGATATGTCCGCTTAGCTTCATCATTCAAATTAACATGTTCAAAATGAAATTCTGACTTTCACTGCCAGGAAGATGGAGTAAATGTATTTTTCCCTATTCTTCCCACTAAAAACAAATAAAACTCTTCCTATTACATGTAACATAAGACAATTGTGAAAGGTGGAAAAAACAAGGCAGAGTGATCAGAGACCTCAGGACCTGAGGGCAACCCAGAGGTGACTATCCTGCATTTTCTTTTGACCTTGTGTATTCCAGACTTGGAGCTGAAGAATCCAGTAGCCTGGAAACACCCAGGAGTATGGACAAAACGGGCCCCGAAAAAAGCCTGCTCTCTCACCAGAAGATCAGGAGAGAGGCAGCCTAGCAAGAAAGAAAACTTTTAGACGACTGCTCTTTCTCTCTCTCCAAACAAACGGCACCACTCTCCACTCACACTTACAGCAGCAAAGACCAAGTGGGGAACCTAGATTACCACCCTGACCAAGCTGCAGTGAGGTGCCCCTTCCCCTCCATAATAGGATGTGTCAGAGGAGGCCTAGTGGACAGTCAAGACTTTAGCCATGGCCCAGCAGTAATAAGGCTGTCCCCACCAACATGTCAGTGCAGACCACAAGAGGAGCTGAAATGCCCACCTCTGCCCAGAACTACCAGGACCACCACTGTCCTTAAGGCATCAACACAGATCAAGTAGAGACCCTAGGTTTCTAGCTCTAACTGCAAGTAATGTGCACCAACCCCCATCTCCCCTGTCAGAGCAATGTCAGAAAAAGCAACTAAAAGAGAAAGCTTAAGACCAGAATCTTAAAAACACAAAGTACCACAACTTACCCCATATGAAATACATAATTTGAATAGCCCTTTAACTATTGAAGAAACTGAACTCTTAATTTTAAAACTCCCCAAAATCAAATATCCCAGCCCACATGAGAATGGAGAATTCACTGGAGAATTCTACCAAATGTTTAATAAAGAGTTAACACCAATTCTATCAAACCTCCTCCAGAGACCTGCTGAGGGAACACTTCATGATTCCTTTTATGAAGCTCCTGAAACCAAAGACACTACAGAAAAAGAAAATTACAGATTGGTATCTTTGATGAACAGAAATGCAAAAATTCTTAACAAAATATTAACAAACAGAAACTAGCAATATAAAGTTTCCTGGTGACCCAGTGGTTAGGATTCCAAGCTTTCACTGTCCAGGTTCAATTCCTGGCTGGGGAACTGAGATACCACAAACCACATGGAGCAGCCAAAAAAAAAAAAAAAAGAAATCAGCAATATATAAAATGATACTCCATGATTAGTAAGGTTTATTCCAGATACTCCATGATTAGTAAGGTTTATTCCAGAGATGCAAGACCGCCTCAATACTCAAAAATCAATGCAATCTAACAAGCTCAATTAACCTTGGCCTAAGTCTCACACCTTTTGCAAAAATTGACTAAAAATGGATCACAAATTTAAATGTAAAACTACACAGATTTTAGGGGCTTCCCTGGTGGTATACTGGATAAGAATCTGCCTCCCAATGCAGGGGACATGGGTTCAATCCCTGGTCCATGAAGATCCCATGTGCTGCAACTACTAAGGCCACGCACCTAGAGCCTGTGCTCCACAATAAGAGAAGCCCACACACCACAACTAGAGAAAGCCCTCACAAGGCAACGAAGACCCAACACTACCAAAGTTTAAATAATTAAAATAATATTTTTTTAAAAAAACTACACAGATTTTAGAAGAAGACCTCCAACAAAATCTTCAGAATCTTGGACTAGATAAATTCTTAGACCTGATACCAAAAACACAATACATAAAAGGAAAAATTCATGAATTGGATTCCATCGAAATTTTAAAACTTTTGTTCAGTAAAAGACTTTTGTGGGGAAGAAAAGACAAGCTACCAAGTGGAAGAAGTATCTGTAAGCCCCATACCCAACAAAGGACTAATATCTAGAATACATGAAGAATTATGATAACTCAAAAGTGAAAAAGCAAACAATCCAATTAGAACATGGGAAAAAGACATACAGAGACATTTCACCAAAAAGAGTATACAGATGGCAAATAAGCACATGAAAAGATGTTAACCATTAGCGAAAAGCAAATTAAATCTCAATGAGATATCACCATACACCTATGAGAATGGCTAAAATAAAAAATAACGACCATGTCAGATGTTGGCAAGGATGCAGGGTAACAAGATCACTCATATGTTGCTGTGGTTATATAACATGTGACAACCATTTCAGAAAACAGTTTGGCAGTTTCTTAAACTAAATGTGCAACTACCACATGACCCAGCAGTTAACAGTCCTGGGCATTTATCCTAGAGAAATGAAAACTTATGTTCACATAAAAATCTTTGCATAAATGTTTATAGCAGCCTTTCACAATAGCCAAAAACCGGAAACAACTCAAATGTCCTTCAACAGATGAATGGTTAAACAAAATGTAGTACACATCCATACCAAGGAACATTACTCAGCAATAAAAAGGAACAAACTATTGATACATGAAACAACTTAGATGAATCTCCCACTAATTATACTAGGTAAAACCAGCCAACTTCCAAAAGCTACATATTATATGATTCCATATATCACATTCACAAAATGATCAGATTATAGAAATAAAAAAGATTAGTGGCTGCCAGGAATTCAGGAGGGAGTAGCGATAGGGAAAAAGTGAGGGTGACTTTTAAAAAAGAGCCACAGGAAAAATCCTTATGGTGATGGAAATGCTCTACATCCTGACTGTGTCAATATCAGTGTCTGGTTGTGGTATTGTACTACAGTTTTGCAGGATACTATCACTGAGAAAAACTGGGTAAAGGGTACACAGAATTTCTGTATTTTATTTCTTGCAACTACAGGTGAATTTACAATTATTTCAAGATGAAAAGGTTAAAGACATGAATTTTTACTCCCCACTCCAAAAAGAGAAGACAAAGAAACAAACAACAAAAAAAAACCCTGTTCTATCTACAGTCTCCTTCTCAGTTATGACAACTCCATTTTTCTGTTGCTCAAGCCTAAAGCCTTGCATTATTTTAACACCCCACATCCAATCTGTTACCCTACCTTCAAAATATATGAAGAATTTGAAGAGTTTTCACCTCTCCATTGCTACTGCCTAATTCAAGCCATCATCATCTCACCTAGATTATTACAGTCGTCTTCTAAATGATCCGCCTGCTTCTGCCATAATCCCCAGCGTCTACTCTCAACGTAACAGCCAGAGCCACCCTGTAAAACTTTATGTTAGATGATGTTACTGCTTTGCTTAAAACCACCTAGTAGCTCTCCGTTTCTCTCAAAAGTGAAATTCAAAGCCTTTATAATAGCCTATAAGCTCCTATATGATCTGGTCCCCATTATCTCAATGCTATTACCTCTAACTAATCTTCCACACTATTCTATCCCCACTGCCTACTTAACAGATAGCAAGCATTCAATAAACACTTATTGAACATGCTCTTGACCCAACTCTCACCACAAATCCTACACTGCTTCCCAAGTAGTGTTTCTGTACCTACTACGCCCTCTCAAAAGCCTTTCTCATAGTTCTTAGCCAGGTAAAACCCCACTCACTCTTCTAAGGATATCTCCAACATCACCCTATTTGTTGTTGTAACTCCGATACCTAGCATCAGGTAGGAGTCCACCAAGGAAGCTCCAGGTAGGAGTAGAGTTAATAAACATTGTTCAAGGAGTAAAAATGTGGAAAATAGGACTTCCCTGGTGGTCCAGTGGTTAAGATTCTGTGCTTCCACTGCAGGGGGCAAGGGTTTGAACCCTGGTTGGGAAACTAGGATCTTACATGCCTTGCAGTGCATCCAAACAATAAAAAACACTAGATGACGTTACATTCAAGAAAACAAACTAGGAATTCATCTGAAACATTTGATGTCAATTAGATCAACCTTCTGGACCACCACTCCTCCAAAGAAAAGAGGCTGATCCAGTCAGCTATGACATGTATCAAAACAAAGTGGTAACTCTGACTTCATAGATTTACTTAACTTTTCAAAAATTAAGAGTTTTTAATTTCTCTTCTACTGGTCCCTTTTTTTTTTTTAAAATAAATTTATTTATTTTAGTTGGGGGCTAATTATTTTACAATATTGTAGTAGTTTTTGCCATACATTGACATGAATCAGCCATGGGTTTACATGTGTTCCCCATCCTGAACCCTCCTCCCACCTCCCTCCCCATCCCATCCCTCTGGGCCATCCCAATGCCCCAGCCCTGAGCATTTGTCTCATGCATAGAACATGGAACGGTGTTCTGTTTCACATATGATAATATACATGTTTCAATGCTATTGTCCCAGAACGTCCCACCCTCATCTTCTCCCTCAGAGTCCGTAAGACTGTTCTATGCATCTGTGTCTCTTATTCTGTCTCGCATATAGGGTTACCGTTACCATCTTTCAAATTCCATATATATGCATTAGTATACTGTATTGTTTTTCTTTCTGGCTTACTTCACTCTGTATAATGGGCTCCAGTTTCATCCATCTCAATAGAACAGTACTGGTCCCTTTTTAAAAACTTCCTTACACTGTATCAATATTTCTCTGAGAATTCATTCACACACTGAATTTTGAGAAACAATGCCTTAAAAATTAAATACATTACATATTAAATTAAGGCAACATCTGGGAGCAATATGATGGCAGAATGTAGAAAGTAGGCATTTCTGAAATAGCATGGCAGACTTGGTCTTACAGTGAGTATCCCATAATCCAAAATAATGCTTAGTTTTTTTTTTTTAATTCATCAAAACAAACACATAAAACTAAAAAAGGCTCAGAGATTGCCAAGAATACACCCAAGCACTGAAAGTTTAAGAAATCTAACATGGAACAAGTTTAAATAAAACTGATATGGCAACTTTCTAACGTTCTATGGTTACTTGAAGTTTGAAACTCAATACATTCTAGCTAGACTTTCATTTCCTTCTGACAAGAGTAACTACTTTGAAATCACTCTACCCTAAGGCACACTTACAAAGAACATTTGTATTAGCCAAAGTTCCACACATGCTACACTGTACTGCAAGGCGCTGCCTCCCTATTAAAAGCACATGTCAGAAGATTTTCAACCCCCTCTTAAAAAGTTGTTTCTGAAACTATAGTTATCAGCTACATATACCCCCAAACCATTTATCTTAAGCATTCCAGCAAGAAATATAAATGTTTATATGTCAGTTTTTTCTTAGATGATTAAATGACCAAAACAACCATACTACTTAAGTACTTTAGGAACGGGAATACTTGCATCAGCAAGAGAAACCCCCTTATTTACTAGCTATGAAAGGACCTTGGGAAAATGGACCACAGTCCTTCGCCAGACTTACAAACACTTCTGGGGAGGGTGGTCCACACACCCTCAGTGCTGCTGGGGAAACCCAAGTAAGCAACCACAGCACTGTAGCAGAGGAATGTATGGCTAGACAGCCCTGCTGGCAAATAAGTGAACACTATCCCATTCATACTGTTTTTCATCTGAACTCACAAAAGATTTAGGCATAAGAAGGATTGTGCCTTGGCCTGAAAATAAAAAGGAGCTACCACATAAGATACTGCTTAAATGCATTATAAATTCTTATTAGTGCATTTGTTCCTCGGAAGTCTCAGAACATGGTTTACAGGTTTCATTTCTCAATAAGGCCTTCAATATTTTGATTAACAATGTAACATTTCTAAGAAAAGGAATACTTAATCATGTAGCATTATTTTTAAATAGCCAAGATAGGGAAACAACCAAGGAGCTCATGGATTAATGAAGGGATAAAGAAACTGAGGATGAATTATCGTTCAGACATAAGAGAATGGAATCTTGCCATATGCAACAACATGAGTGGATATTCAGGGCATTACACTAAAGTGCAATACGTTAGTAAGAGAAAGACAAATATCATGATTTCATTTACATGTGGCATTTAAAAAACAAAACAAAAAAGCTAAACTCATAGATACAGAAAACAAAATGGTGGGGGAGGCAGGGGGAGAGGGTGGAGGTGAAGGGAATCAAAAGATACAAACTTCCAGTTATAAATTAAATAAGTCATGCAGATGCAACGTACAGCATGGTGACCATAATTAATAATACTGCATACTGGAAAGTTGGTAAGAAAGTAAATCTTCAAAGTCCTCATCATAAGAAAAAAAATTGTTGTTAACGATGCAGGTGCTGGATGGCAACCAGACTTACTGTGGTGATCTCAGTGTATACAAACATCAAATTATTATGCTGTACACTAATAAGTCAATCATGACTCAAAAAACTAAAAAAGAAATACTTAAATCCTACAGATCCATCAAAATGAAGCAGGGCTGTCTAGGACACAGAGGGACACAGAGAAGGGGGACTACGTTTACAAAGAATCTCACTTGTCCCAGAACTCCTGTTCTCTCAAGCCCCTCAGAAGCCCAAAACTCTAGCATTCTGGCTCTTTATCAAGTACCAGAACCTCCCAGTCCTCAGAGATGCAACAGTACTCAAAGATAGTTCTTTTCCCTTTTGCTCTCCAAAATATTCCATCAGCTCAGTCCAGTCACTGCCCCTACCCACCTTTGTCTTTACACCGTCCCTTGGCCCAGCTAAATGCCCGGGCACCCACCCCTGACCTTGGGACTCTCTCTGGATACCACACCTTCCAATCCCCTCAGCACCTGTCTCCTCTGTCCTCTCTCCTAGACCCTCCTAACTCCCATCTCTGTGAAGAAAAAAAAAAAAAAAGCTGTGTGCCATTCCAGTTCCACAAGAATCAAGCCATTAGCCACCGCAAGTGCCCATCACAGTGGGCCTGAGGGGAATTCAGGATAAAGAAAAACAGGATGAAGTATTCTGCCTTGGATATACGGGTCCTATCTAAGGAAATGCCTCTTTAAGGAAAAACTTCAATAACCCCAGATTCCTGTGTCTTCCCATATAAAGAAAAGTACGAAAATTATAACCTTCAGATCTGTCCTTTGTTATTAGCAATAATCTTTTGATGTTCGACATGTCCCAGCAAAAAAAAAAACTTCATACATATTCTGGCTCCTCCCTTGACCCTCTTCGAACAATTTCTCAGAACTGAAAAGCTGGCTCCGCCCGTTACAACCTTTAGTAAGACACTGAATAAACTCAACTCACAGCTCTTACAGTTGTGCGGTTTTTGTTTTGTTTTGTTTTTTTATTCCACACCTCCAAGGAATTTTGGAGACCGAATCACCGCCATTCTCTGTGGCAACCCATTCTTCAGGACTCTCTAGACACCACGGCCACTCCTCCCTCCCCGCCCATCTACACACTCGCTCCCCAGGTCCCCGGAGCTTTCAAGCCTACTTCTGAGGCCTCTTAAAGACCCTACCTTCCCAGACCCCTTCAGACAGCCTCGCCAGGGCTGTACAGACCCTCTGCCCCTCTAAATAGCGCCACCTGCTCCGGACACTCGGAATTGCCCGTTTCCTGGCCGGGCCCGTCTCGCCGTTCCGCGCCGGGGCCCGCCCCGTCTTCCCGCGCCCACCCTGCCGCCGCGCCTCCTTTACCACTGGGCATGATGGCGGATGCAAGCAGGAGAGCCAGGACCAGCGGCCGCGCCAGCCCTCCGGGAACCTGGACACCTGGCCTGGGCGGCAGATTTACTTGCCCCGCGCGGCTCATCCTCCTCCGGGCGACAGCAGCCATAACGGTCTCGGTTACGAGCCTG
This sequence comes from Okapia johnstoni, assembly GCA_024291935.2. NCBI lineage: Eukaryota > Metazoa > Chordata > Mammalia > Artiodactyla > Giraffidae > Okapia > Okapia johnstoni. Next base: position 38,336,667 of record CM044316.1, read on the forward strand.
CGCGGTTGCTAGGCTCTGCGTCGTGACGTCAGACACTGCGTAAAGCATCGCGGCGTCCGTAGGCGTTTGCGTCCCAGCGTGATGACGCCGCGGCCAGGAATGGAGCTCTGGAAACGAGAACGGAGGAGAGGCACAGCGGAATTTCGGGCAAGGGGGAGCACCTCAAAGTCGGCTGCAAACTAAGGATGTAATTTGTGAGACGTGAAGAGGGTCAGAGCAAGCCTCTCCCTCCCACGTGATGGGCTACTATACCGCGAATTGTTTTAGAACATTTTTAGAAGTATTCAACTTCGTGATAGAGGGATCCCCAAAAGAGAACTAACTGCCCTCCCCCTCCCAAAGGCAAAGGAAACATAAATATTAAGAATGGGTGGTGGGATTTTAGGTTAATGTTTTATTTTTTACCTTTCCCCATAATCATTTATTACTTCAACAAATACTTAGCACCTATCCATATTTCAGTATACAGCACTGAAAGAAACTCCCCACCTTTGTGGAATTTCTTTTCCTGTGAGGGAGACTATAGTGAAAAATATATACTATATACAATGGTAAAGGTATTATGAAGGAAAAGCAGAGAAGTGAGCTAGGAAAGAGGAGTAAGCTTCTATTTTTAAATCCTGTAACTTAAAACCCCCAGTATATGAAGATGCAAATTTATAAGCTTCCAGGAAGTTCCCTTAAGGCTGCAGCCATAATGCTGTAGTCTGTGTGTTCTGTGAATGTTTTCTTAATATAATGTGTATAGGCTTCAGGTCATAAAATTACATTTGATTGATTTGCAGGAAAATCATGTCATGAAACAAGACATTTATTTTACCCCGCAGCTTCTCCACTCTTTTCTCCATGATTCCCTCAGAAGCTTGCTCCTCTCCCCCATATACAGTTTAGCTGCCTCTCTGAGGAGAGAAGGGCCTGTGTTCTCCTGAATCTGGTTTCCCTTAACATTTATCTGGCCGTGGTGACCGCTCAGAAACACACACACTCTGTGTTGTTAAGAAATCTAAAAGGTCATTCATCTATTCATTTCCCCAAGCCAGCCACAAGCCCAAATAAACTGAATGGTGCCCTTATTGCAAAACTTTCAGGGTAGCCAGGGTTCAAAGTCCTCCCAAGTTCCCCTAGAGCTTTCCCTCTGTGAGTACAAAACCATCACTCAGTTTTACAAATAGGTTTCAATTTTAGTGTCTGCATGTTGGGAGATTCAGGCTTAATCAGGCCTTTTTCCTGTAATAAACATACCTTCAGTCCTCTTTTTTTGTCCCCTTTGTTCCTTTGTCCCCATGCTAGATTGTTTCAATTATCCTACTGGTGTATCATGAACTCAGGGCATTTTGCACAATATTCTGACATGCTCCATGCAACAGACAATATATAAATGGAAAATATTCCCTAAGAGAGCCCTTTGTACCTTTCAAAATACCGTTACTGTACCTAGCATCTAACTGGATGTACCCAACAAGCTTTATGCACCACAGTCTCTGAACACATTTAACAAAGTTCTCTTTGAAATAGCTGCAGGTCTTTACGTACCTAATGAAATATGACAAATACTGAAGCCAGCAGGTTTGGGGTGACCAGTTTGCTAAAAGTGAATCTGATACCTGTTTGGAATTGCCACTTCCAAACATCCATAAAAAGAAATTCTGCCTAAAACCATTTATCACTGAATAGGAAAAAAACTTACATTGGATGAAGCTGAGTAATACACATGCAGAGTTACTATTCTATTGATGTTTTGTAAATGCTTGAAGTCCACAAGTTATTTTTAAATATATATGGCAGAATCCATCCCCAGTGAGCCATACCTTTATATGATCCCCTGCCTTTGAGTGTGGGAGGGACAGGTGAATGTGAGCTAGGACTCCTGTGATTAGGTTATGCTATGTGGACAGTTGACTTTAATGGGAGACTATCCTCAGTGGACCTGACCTAATCAGGTGAGCCCTTGAAAGGATTAGGACACTATAAAGTAAGTAAGTTATGGGGAAGTAATGTACAGCACAGTGACCATAATTAATGGTCTTAAAACTTCTCATCAGGGACTTCCCTGGTAGTCCAGTAGTTAAGACTCTGAGCCTCCAATGCAGGGGGCATGGGTTTGATCCCTGGTTGGGGAACTGAGATCCCACATGCTGCATGTCCGATAAATAAAATAAAAACATTTAAAAAAAAAAAAGAAAAAACTTATCATAAGAAAAAAACAATCCTGTACAAGTAATGGATGTAACTGGACATCCAGGTATGGTGATCATTTCACAATACAAATATCAAATCATTTGTTGTACACCTGAAACTAACATAATGTTATATGCCAATTATATCTTAATTTTAAAAATAAAATTTTTTGAGAATTAGGTGTTTGGGCTCTTCTAGAGGAAATAAGAAGTGTGGCAAGAATTTGCTGGTGAAATTTTTCTGTTCCGGCTTTCAAAATAGAGAAGACCACGTGGCAAGGAATGCAGATGGTCTCTGTTTGCTGAAAGCAGCCCCTAGATGATGGCCGGCAAAGAAATATCAATAGAAACCACTGTCTTACAACTAAAGGAAACTGAATTCTGCTACAACCTTATGAGCCTAGAAGACCTCAAGCTTAAGATGAAGGCACAGTTCGGCTGACATCCTAATTTCACCACTGTGAGAACCTTAAGAGAGCCCAGGTACCTGGTGCTTGGACTTCTGACCAACAGACCTGTGAAATAAGTAAGTATTGTTTTAAGCCACTAAATTTGTGGCAATTTGTTATGCAGCAATAGAAAACTAAAAATATCACACACACATAACCACAGCAAAAAGCTAAAAAACAAGACAAGCATATGCCCTGTTTATTTACACTTTTATTAATAAAGACAACCAAAGGATAAGGTTTCAATATTTTATTCAAGTTTTATTTTAAGTGATGTTAATTACAGCATTTGAAGGGGAGAATCTAATTCCACACAAAATGGAACTCTAAAATGTACCCATTAAACTGCTAAAAAATAAACTTGAGTGGCGAGAATACAACAGAAGTCCAATTTAGATTCTGAGTGTTGTCACCATGTGATTACAGTCACAGAGACTCTTCCCAGCTTGTAGCTGGGGCTCTTAGAAGCTATTTCATACTCTGGTGCAAGGCCAAAAAAACCACAACATGAGAGGGAATTAAGTCCTGAATTACTGGCTTCATCACAACTTCTCCACCCCAAAATGGCACAAAAGAAACAGCTACCACACCCTGCAGACTACTTTGTGTGTAAAAGAGGTGATGGATGGAGGTGGAAAAAGTCCCTGCCTAAAAAAGTCCCTTTCAGATAAGTTTGTACACACCATCAAACAAAGAGCCTCTCCTCAATCAATTAGGGTAGGAAACTAAGGTTCAATTCTCAGGAAATTACAATTTCATTCAGTTACTCAATAGGAATTTACAAAGTGCCTGCAAATTATCGGCTTCCACTTGCAGCCATTTCTAGGTAAAAAAGAAACCTGACATCTCTAGTGGGGCCAGCAAGCTCCCCACCAAGTCTACAGCTGAAAGGACCTTTTTTGAAATTGGGTTTCTTCTGTACCTCTGCAAGAGTAACACCCTAAAGCTGAATCATCTTTAACCTGGAAGTCTAACATGATATTTAGCAATACTTGCATCCCAGACATACAACATTAAAAGGTACACTAAATTCTGAAGGTAGCTATGCTGCAAAATAGTTTAAAATTAAACGATTGTACAATATTCATTTATGCTTGAAACTCCAGTCCTAGACCAAGCTTGTGGCCACCAGCATTGACATTCTTGCCATCCAGCAGAGCTGACAGTGTCAGTTTGATACCTGCAGGAGAAATCAGGGAGAGGAAAGGAAGAGAGAGGTAGAAAAGAAAGAAGAAAGGTTAGCTCAGAAGGATCACTGCAGCACACTGGAGACACCACATCAGGTTCAAAACCTGTTCCAGCCTTGTGTGATCAGCAGGAACAAAACCACAGGGCCCTTCAATCCCTGTTACTCAACACCATCTGACTAATGACTAGGCAGCCTTAGGATGAGCTGATAAAACAGTAATGATTCTTCCACAGCTCACCCAAATCCACTTAAGGGACTCTGCTTTCCTTTATCCTCTCAATATCCCCGCTATAATCAGCACCATGCAGCAAACTTCTTTAGCAAAATTCCCCTGAAACAAAACCCCAGCCATGAATCAGACTCCAAGGTCTTACGCTCTCACTCACAGCATACACGGATACATGCATACATACATACACACACACACAACTAAATGCTATTTTCTCTAGAATAGCTTGATTCTGCCATCATGTAATCTTAGATCTCCAGAATTCAAAGCCCCAATTTAACCAAACTAACCCCAAGGTGGTATTATTTCCTGTAGCTATAACATTAATTCGATGGATTGGCCTAGCTAACTTTGCAGAAGAAACCTACAAACCAGTTTTACAATGAGGATGATCGACAGGCTGGTTTTAAGAACTTGCTGGAAATAAGTATCAAGTATTAGGTACACACTGGGACAAAGAATGGAAGAAAAGAACTAAAAATGTAATATATGTTAGCCTTGGCCTTTTTTCTCCTACTTATCACCTCTCCTGTTCTCCAGATGTTTTATAATGACAGCATTCAACTACAAAATTCGATACACACTCATTTACAATGTACTGTACAGTTATTTATAAGCAATTAACCTAAAGCAGCAAACCAGCACCACATTTTGTTTTAAGACAGCTAATTTCACCAATACATACCTGGCTTTAGGGTCTGAGTATATCCTAATCCTATCAGGCTGGAGTTGTTCACTTTAGCCTAGTCAAGGAAAAGGTAAGAAGAGTGAAAATGTTAAATACTTCATGTTACCGTCTCCGAACTGAATAAGAGCTTTTTAACCAACCAACTCTGGATTTAAGTATCAAATTCTATTTTTTTATGACCTCTGTTTACAGGATTCATTAAATTCAATATGAAATATATTAAACTAGGTTTCAGAGAGTAACACAAAGAGATAACACAATTTTCAATTAAAAGGAAGTTATTATTTACATTTGATTCCTTATGGTATGTGACCCAATTCCATTTATACTGAGTATATCTGTATTTTTAAGTTATAACAGGTGAGAACGCCTTCATTTATGGCCAGAGACATAAAAGACTTTCTTGTATAAAAGACTTCTTCAAGATCTACTTGTTGGGATAAGGAAAAACAGAGCAAATATCAGATGAGGTTATGAAGCTTTTGTTAAGTGGCAGAACATTGTTTGAATTTTCTCTTCATGAAAAACAGAAACAAAAAACATAATTACATGAAGGAAATTCAGCACAGACAAGCCTGAATATTTGTAGCAAAATAATTACTTAAGAATGACTTAAATCTTATACTTAGTGAGTGCTGATTAATAATCAATCAATAAAGCAAATGAGTCAATAATAATTTTCCCCTTATTCTCCTGCCTGAGTTGTAGGGAAATCTGGGCCTCTCCCTGACCCCTTTCTGGGAAATGAGAGGTCAGCAGAGCAAGCTCAGGCTGTGAGAACACAAACCCCAGCACTTACCAACTGCCTGTCCTTGGGGAAGTCACTCAGCTGCTCTGGTGAAAGCGAGAGCTACCAGGGTGCATGTTTTCCCGCTCACATGCTGTTTTTAGACCTGGCATCTCTCACAGGAGAAAACAGGAAGGAAGGCCTCCAGGCAGGCAGTGCCCCATCTAGCTGTTCCATTTTTCCCATGCCATCCAAATAACATGGCCCCTTTTCCTTTATCTTAAAGTGCCCAACCTTAAAGAAGCCAAATTCAGTTCTTATCTCAGGAACTGTAAATTACACAAGCCAGCCCAGAAAGCATCCTGCAACATGAGATTTCCTCATTCCACCCCAAAAGGGCTACAGCTGGCAGTGCCCTGTGACAAGAGAGATGAGCTCAACAAGATTTTATGCAAAAACTGCAGCAACCCAAGGGTCCACGAGCTATGCTACAGGGTCTGCAAGATAAGAGGCCAATCAGTCAAAATCAGAGGGCCTGATTTCTTAATGTGCAGTATAGGAGCTGGGCAACAGAATGAAAACTGAGGGGGAAAGGAACATTTAAAACCTTAGGTTCAAGGTTTACAGTCTGAGCATGGACTAGGGATTGGTTAGAGAAGGAGGCTCCATAGCAAGGCAGTCTGGGTCAAACAAAAACCCCAGCACTTACCAACTGCCTGTCCTTGGGGAAGTCACTCAGCTGCTCTGAGCTTTCAGTTCCTCATTTGTGAAAACATGGATGGAATAGTTTTAAAAAGGCACCTATCTCAAGTGGGTTGTATAAGAATTAAATACAGTAATTCACATATAATAGGCTCCATACAGTGTTTGGCACCCACAGTAAGTACTATTACTCTTATTGTTTTACTCGTGGTAAACCCTTTCACAGTGAGGAAAATCACTATCCGAAACATGGAACTCCATCATCCCAAAAGGATTCCAACCTAAGGAATCAGGTGGGCTCTCAGCAATACATGATTCCACAGGTACCCACCGAGAAGCAGGCGTCAGGGTCAATCTGGTACTTGGCTGCTATTCCGAAGCGAGTGTTACTGTTTCCTGCTGTCCAGGCCAGATTAACAGCAGTCTCCAACTTCTTGTTCACCTTCTGATAAATGGAACCACCAAACTCTGTTCCATCGTTTCTGCAAATAAGCACAGCACAGATACCAAGCAGCTCAGCAAGGGGCGCTGAGCTGGGCAAAGCTAACCAGGTCTAACAGAGGATGGGAATGTTGTAAATGGACTGAACTGATCACAAAATGGGCACCAAATTACAGGAAGCTTGATAGGAATGGCACAGACACCAGGGTTGGGAAGGTTCACAGAAGGTAAAAGCTATCTCAGACATCACTGGGAACATGCAAGGCAGCTCAGTCAACTACTCGGGCTGCATGGAACTTGAAGTTTGCTTCCAAAATATTCTTTAAAATAAAAATGGTGACTAGGGCAGTGGGATTCTGAATTCTGAGTGATTTCTTCCTTCAGCTGCTAAAGTTATTACATTTATGAAATGCTGTATTATAAACATAGAAATCAAGAACAAAGCCAGAAATGGTAAGAAAGTCCAGGCCATTCATACTCCTCAGAAGACAGCCTATAGCCAGTGCTTAGCACCAGCAGCTGCACCACTGCTGAGGGTGCAAGGTCAGGAGGAACAGCAATTACAAAAGAACTTAACCTATAATTGAGGCTCGTTGGCCCATGCATACTGTTGACCCATGCTGCAACACCTACAGTCTTGGTGAGCCCTGAAAAGGAGCAACTTGCCATATAAAATGTTTCTGTCTTTCAAAAATGGAATGAAACCCGGCAGGCCAAACTGTTTCCTCTCTTCCCAGCCTCTGGGAATACCCTCTTCCCCTCCCTGACATTTTTAATATAAAAATACAATGTCAAAGTTCTGCTCCATCATTTTGGGTGTCTCCAGTGGAAACAGCACTAGAAACTGTTAAGGCAGAGCCCATATACTTTGGAATCCAGCAAAGAGCCTAGATCTCACTAACCCAACAAAAAAATTGCTGCTGTTTCATTACAAACTCTGCTCTTCACTAATATGCTCTCCTAAAGTAGATGCTCAGAGAACACATTCTAAGTTCTTAAGTTCTCCCCTGAAATTCAGCCAGTCAGACACTGTGATTCCAAAAAGTATAGGAAGAGCCCAGATACCACCTGATTCATAGGGAATCTAACTTCTTCAGAAAGTCAGTATGCTATAAAACAGCAGCTTGTTAAACACAATAGATTCTAGACTGACTGTGGTATAATGCAAAGAGGGAAATTTTCTTGGGCTTAAACGTGTTTAAATGTTAGATTTCTCAATGCATTCTAAAACCAGCAACACTGCCTTCCTGTACTGAACTCTTAAAACCATAGAAAGAGGGAACTCACTGTACAGAATTCATCTGTATGAAGCACACAGAATATGTTACACATCTGGGCCTCCGCAAGACCAGGGCAACCCAGACTAGCTATGTCAGCTGTTTCCATGCCAGGTCCAAAAATGAACCATGTCCACTTATTGAAAACCTTGAGGCTCAGATAAAGAAAATAGCTAATAGTCATTGTTCTTCCTAGAACTGTACAATTTCCCAATTCCAAACCAAGGAAGCACTTTCCAAATCAGCCAAAATTCTTAATTAAAAAATACTTCTATGCTTGTGATATTTTCCTATGACTTTCCTGCATGTTATCTTTTTTAAATTTACATGTTTGGTGTTTTTTTTTACCTTTTTTGAGTATACACGTCTGTGAGTTTTTATAGACAGACTCGTGTGGCCAGGATATAGAACAGTCCCACAATCAAACTCCCCTGTGCCACCCCTTTGTATAACACCCTCCCTGTTACCCTCTCTCAACCACTGGGCTGTCTATCTCTACAGTTTTCCTTTGACATTTTAGAAGACTCACATTTTATTAATTTTTTATATTAATATATATCTTTATGTTAATTTATAAAAAATCCTCAAATTTTTATTAATAGAAATGTTACTAGTTTAGACACAAATACCATTTACTTGTCTGTAAATTTTAAGTCACTTCTTTAGTGACCTCTAGTGGAAAGAAAGAAATCTGGTAAAGTTGTACCCAACTTGTACCACTCATTAGTTTCTTGTATCTACAGAGATATCATGGATGAAATTTTTGTTTCCCTTCAATCTAAATCAGCACTCTACTTCAACCCTCAAGTCTGATTACAAAAGGTCCTCTCTAACCTACCCTGTAATTTTCTCTTCCCTTCACAATACTGTCCAGTTTATAAACTTTTAAATGGACTCCCATGCAGAGAAGACAGTATTTAACTGAGACAATCATTTCCTAATTGGTCTCCCATGCCAACATTCCATTCAGTACAGCAAGCTGGTTCTCGGGCAGTACACAGAGAAAGAGAGAGGGCTACCACTCCCCACCCCCATCCTATTGACTAAAATGAAAGGACCGCCAATGTCCGTGAAGCTGCGGGTAAGGGATGCTCCTTTGGACTGACATCATGCTCTTGCCATAACTGATCAGCCTTTCTGTGTGCACCAGGGACAACATTTTACTGTCCACAGAATAGGAAGAACCTACATCACCTCAGGAAATGGGTTACAAGAAAAACACTAGCAGGCCATTTGGCTCATCTGATTCCAACAAACTCATTTCACAGTAATTAAAAATTGAGCTTAGAAAAAAATCATGAACAACAATCCCCAGACTGCACACACTCATGTACACTTACACGTTAGTGTGAAGCTGGAACTCATCAGTCTTGTAGCCAACCGCAAAGTTGCTCTGAGTCACTCGAGACTTTGCGGTCTCAAAATTCATCTGGTAGCCAGCCAGCCAGCCCTCATAACCCAGCACCAGAGCACCCCGGATGGAAGGACCAGCTATGTCAAAATCCACATCGCAGCCCAGGTTGATATGTTCCCGCTTGTACCCTGTCTTGATTTTAGCATTTTTTTTCCTGGAGGAAAAGAAATCATATTAAAATCAGAAGTTAACTCATTTCATGACAACCACGCCATAAATACAAATTTTAAAAAACTAATCCCTATTTGAATAGGGGGGTAGGAAGGCAAAGTCAGGGCCCCAGATCTCCTTAAGCAGCTGTTGCAACCTCTCTTCAAACAAAATCCAAAATAATGCAGAAATGCCACCCTAATGAAGTGAGAACACAGGCTTGTAAAAGAAATACTAAGTGATTTTTACTATCGTCTCCCTATGCTTAATGCAGTGGCCTACACAGGCATTCATTAGGTAGAGTGCCACCATGTAATTATGAAACAGATGCATCTTTGCTATTTTCTACATATATTGGGGGAAAAGAATAATATGTCATGAAGGTAGCTAGCTAAACAGCAGCTCCTTTTTAACAATTTTTGCTTTTTGGTCACATCCCACAGGATGTGGGATCTTAGTTCCCCAGCCAGGGATTGAACCTGGGGCCCCAGCAGTGAGTGCACCAAGTCCTAACCATTGATTGCATCACCAGGGAAGTCCCTAAATAGCAGCTTTTACTATGTGGCTCACTTAGTAAATAAAGAAACAAATACTAGATCCCTTCTAAGTAAATTCAACAGGCGGCTTTTAATTCAGTATCCATGCTATTCCAATGAATATAGATTTCAGAGAACCAGGTAGTGAGGTAGAACCTGGGGCCCTGCAGTCATAAGGGGCCAGGAAGCCTTGGTAGACTGGACAAGACCCCAGATTTGCATGTATGACCAGATCAGTGCCTCCCTTCCCTATTTCACACGACCCAGCATTTCTCAGAAAGGGCAGGTGAGTTGTTTCACCTGCAAATACATTATCATCATGCCTTTTACCAAAAATCAGCATTAGAGACAAGATCATATCTATCAAATAAAATTGACTATTTTCACCTGATTGTTTCTGTCATTCAACTGCAAAATGAACATCTTCCACAGCAAGAACACTTTTCAGTGGAGACCACAGGAGAAAGCAGGTATGCTTCAAGGATCAAGAACCACATAGCCCTGTCCACCCCAACTTCATTCACACTGAGATTAAAGCTTTACCTCCAGCACCCAGACTGTGGGCCCTAAATACCATTCCCTCCTAAAAGGAACCAACACTCCTCAGAAAACTGCAGATTACAGGTTGAGGCAGGAAAGGTGCAAGATGAGCTTGAAGCATCCATCAAAGCTATCAAAGAACTTGATGCTGGAGCAAAAAGACTTGAGAACTAAGATGAAGAGGCTCCCAAGGGCTTCAAACATGGGACAGTATGAGCAATGGATTGAAGTATATCAAAAGTATATCAAGTATATCAAATGTTTCAGCCTATGAATTCACATACAAGACACATACACATTGGTCATCTTTAGAGACTAGTGAACCGATTTGTTTTGAAAACAGTAAATAAAAAAGGCACCTGTGCTCGCTTCGGCAGCACATATACTAAAATTGGAACGATACAGAGAAGATTAGCATGGCCCCTGCGCAAGGATGACACGCAAATTTCTGAAGCGTTCCATATTTTTTGTAAAAAAAAGCAAAAACAACAACAAAAAACAATCTTATTCCGAGCATTCCAGTAACTTTTTTTGTGTGTGTACTTAGCTGTACTATAAGTAGTTGGTTTGTATGAGATGGTTAAAAAGGCCAAAGATAAAAGGTTTCTTTTTTTTCCTTTTTTTGTCTATGAAGTTGCTGTTTATTTTTTTGGCCTGTTTGATGTATGTGTGAAACAATGTTGTCCAACAATAAACCGGAATTTTATTTTGCTGAGTTGTTTTAACAAAAAAATAAAAAAGGCACCAAACATGTATCCCACCTTTCCTATACTAACTATACTGGAAGATAACCAGAGTTGATGAGAAGTTTTTCTTTATTGATATATTCCAGCTAAAAAAAATCAAAGAAAGATAAAGGTAGAAATATCACCAATTTGTAACCCCTTGAGTAGATCATGAATGGCACTAACATACAAAGAGAAAACCAAACTTCTGTGTGCATCCCTATGGAAGCATATTTCAGCACCACACCCACCCAATGGAATCTAAATGTGATGAAGCCTCTAGATTTAGCAATCCACAGGAAATGTGGGGGACAGGGGTACAAGTTAAACAACACCACAGAATACAAACAGCAAAATTTACGTGTAATTCTAGAAGACAAATGATCTCATTTTAACAAATAAATCTCAAGGAGAAAAAAAAACAAGATTCTTAAAAACTAAGATTTAGGAGCCATATGAACCAATCTTTATAATTATGTATGAACAATTTTTGATTCATACATGAAATCAGCTAAATCTGAAGAGACTAGACTTAAGAAATTATTATTAATTTTCACAACGTAATATTGTGGTTATGCTGTCTTCAAAAGGAATCTTACTTAAAGATACATATTAAAATATACACAGATAAAATTATGTGATATCTGTTATTCAAAATAATCTGAGGGTAAGAGGGGTTGATTATGGATGTATAAATTAAACATGACTAGCCATGGGATGATAATTATTAAAAGCTCAGTGATGAGAACATGATGAAGGTATAATATACTTTTTGGCATTCATGTGCATGTTTTAAATTTTCAATAATAAAAAATGTAAAGATTAAACACTGCAAGTTTCAATGAGTCAAAATTTCAGAGATCACAGGTAAAAATAAAAACAGCCTTCTTTGTTGCTGCTGCTGCTGCTAAGTCGCTTCAGTCATGTCCGACCCTGTGCGACCCCCATGGACTGCAGCCTACCAGGCTCCTCCGTCCATGGTATTTTCCAGGCAAGAGTACTGGAGTGGGGTGCCACTGCCTTCTCCACAGCCTTCCCTAGTGACAATGAAACTTGCAACTTTTGTTCAAGTTGCTTCTGTGCATTTTTGCAAGCTTTGAAGAAAAGAAGTGACAACCAAACTCTCTCTCAATAAGAAAAACTTAAGGGACTTCCCTGATGGTCCAGTGGTTAAGACTCCATGCTCCCAATGTAGGGGGAACATGTTCGATCCTTGGTCAAGGAACTAAGATCCTGCAAGCTGCAAGGGGTGGCCAAAAGGAAAAAAAGAAAACAAACCTATTTAGGTCTGCCTGCTCTTTAGGGAAAGAAACCTGGGTTATGACGAAGTACCTAATTGGCACCAAGCAGGGTAGGGTAACTGATGGAAAAAACAGCTGCTCAGAGGCTGATATTTAGAAAGAGGGAGAAACCAAGACAAGGAAATAGCAGGCATCTTTTAACCACTGGGAAAATGCTGCTGCTGACACAAAACACGACACCCATGACAGGGCCTCTGACCAGTGGTGTGGACCAGCCACAGTGGACAGTTACATGGTGCCTCCACGTATCACCTCCATGGATTCTGGCCAGAGGCACCAGGTCCCCAGGGAATGCGCACTGCTGGGGCAGTGACTCAGGTTTCTCTCCAGGCTTGGCTCTAGGGCAGCACTCCACACCTTTGGAGCTTTTCCCCTTTCAGGTATTATTGGGATTCTTTTGAAGCTATTTAAACAATGGTGCTAATTTGACAAGCACCTGAGAGGTATACTCTAAGCTGTGGTTAATGAGCTGGCTTTATATGTGGCAGATGCCAGTGTCCTGATGAGGTTGTCTGCAGCCTCATCTGCAGCCTCATCCGGCTGTGGTGATGTTTAGCTCCTTAGAGGAAGCCAGGATGCTTTCCCAGGCTGTACCCCTCAGACACTTGGAAAGACAGCTTTCATTTCCAATCTTCATCAAGTCATCAAAACCCTCCTCAAAGACCCAATAGCAATGAGTACATCTTGTGCCTACAGTCTTGTTTTCTAAACACCATTCCTCAATAAAAGGAACCAAAGCTCCTTTGAGAAATGGCTGATAGCAGGACTAGAAAAGGACAGGTACACTTTCTGAAGAAGTATTCATGACAGGGGCTTGTCAAAAGCACACAGGACATCAACTTGAAGACACTCCCAATGGCCATACCTGGGACAACATGAGTAACAAAATAAATTATAGTAACGGATTATAATCTGTACGGTAAAATAAATGTCTAAGAATCCATACTGATACAAATAACTGATCAAATAAATAAAAGGTGGTGAAGGAAGAACTCTTCTTCACAGTAAAATCTCAATAAATGTACAAGGGATGATGGGAACAGAACATCACCATTTGCCAAACATTATTGTTATAGGCCAGAATCACTGATGGATGCTAATACTTGTTGAGTCAAAGTATAAAAAATAAAATATCTGCATGGTCTCAAAGCATCTCCCACACAAGATACTTGTTAATTATTAAGAGAAAAAAAATTAGTTTTACAGAGAAATCTGCAAACACCACTTTAATCAAGTGACCCAAGTACCATCACCAGTAATGAGGCACATTAGCATATGCCTCCTGATGTCATACACCAAGATGGAGAGAACACAACATGATGTCTGTGGTTGTCACAAATGCATAACCTGCGTTTAACCATGAGAAAACATCAGACAAATCCAAACTGAAGGATTCTACAAAGTAATTGACCAATTATCTTTGAAAGTGACAAAGTCATAAAAGATAAAGACTATGCCCCAGGTTAGAAGAGACAAAGGCGACTTTGCAATTAAAAGCAATGTAGTATCCTGAACTAGATCATGAACGAGAAATAAGACATCAGAAGGACAAAAGATTAGCTAACAAATCTCCTGGTCTGATAATTATATGAGATATTAACATTAGGAGAAGGCAAGTAAAGAATATAAGAGAATTCTGTACACTATTTGTGCAACATTTTTATATATGTGAAGTATAAAAATAGTTAAATTTCAAAAAAAACACACAAAACTTCTCAGTTATGTATATATTACTGCAAGTCCTAGAGAAGTCTCTGCAAATTCCCCAAAGGCAGTGAGAAAACCCTTTACAAATTCCAAAGTGTGCCACCTCAGGGCAGCAAGCAAAGCCCTAAGCAGCAAATTCAAGCACATGGGCACATCCTCCAGCCCTTGTGCTATCAGTGTCTCTCTGGATAACCTCTCCCATCATGGTGCCTGGGGAGAGGAGACAAGCAGGAAGGCCATGCTCCTGCAGGAGAAACTACAGTAGAGATGAGAACAAGGTAAATTCAGCTCCTGGCCAATAATCTTCAGACCATCCATAATCAAGTTATAAAAAGGCTATAATCTAGAGGCAGGATCCCAGTGTGCCCAGTCCTTGTGGTCACCTTGCACAGGGTCTGAACTCAGGGGAGTCTCCCTCTAATAAATATTCATTGGAAGAAGAAAAAGGAAGGAGAGAGAGAAGAAAATAACATGACATGGCAAAAAATGGAATTCAGAATGCCACTGAACCACACACCTGAAGATGGATGAGGCAGTAAATTTTATGTGCATTTTACCATAATTTTTAAAAACTAAAAAAACTAAGAAATGAAATTCAATACACACCCTTGAGGCTTATCATCAGTGTGCAAAACAACCTTCCCAGATCTAAAAGACCCAACTGCTGAGTGGAAAAAAACACGAGTGTGTTCTGGAGGAGAACAACTCCCTCAGCCACTGTGAAAAGCTCCAGGAGCTGAGGCAGACCAACACATCCTCTTGCCTCCCGTGCTGTGCTGTGCTTAGTCACTAAATCACGTCCGACTCTTTGCAATCTCATGGGCTGTAGCCCGCCAGGCTTCTCTGTCCATGAGATTCTTTAGGCAAGAATACTGGAATAGGCTGCCATTTTCCTCCTGCAGGGGATCTTCCTGACCCAGGGATCGAACCCGCATTTTCTATGTCTCCTGCACTGCAGCATTGATGGCTCATTACCTGCTGAGCCATCAGGGAAGACCCAGGTCCTCAATAACCAGCAAGCCTAATCTGCCTGTGGCTGGAGGGCCTGAAATAGAAAAGTGCAGCCTCAGGAGCCACCTTGCAATTAAGCCCACACACTCTCAGTGTCCTTAAGTAGGAAGCTGAGGAAAGGGCTCTCCAGCCCGAAAAAAGTGAGGCTGGCAACAGTGACCCATTAGCCCCTGCTTCCAAACACTGCCCTACAACCTTGGCCACTTAACATTACCAGCAGCCTCACTCACAAGGAATGGAGCATCACTGGACCAGAAATCCTGCAGCCTCCTCAGCTGAGGCCAGTAAAACAATAACAAACAGCACAGAATGAACCTTACTATAAAACACTGCTAAGTGTCCTTAAGGAGAAAACAGATGAAATTCTTACCCAGTGTTTGGTGAGAAGGATGAATCGAAGGTCAGCTTCAGGCCACGTGCGAGCTGAACAGAAAAGAAATTCATCAATAGGTTTAGTCACAAGACAGGCCAGCAGATGTCACTTGATAAAACTGCGTCTTTTCATCGGTGACCATTACCTGATCTTCCACAGTAATCTCCGTGCCTAGTGTGTTGTCAGTGTTCCATTTCTCTGTAAACGTCAGACCATATTCAGTCCATCTGTACTTGGTTTCCAGGCTGCCCGTCACTTTGGTGGTCTCGGTGTTGGCTGAACCTGAGCTCGTAAATTCCTTTAAAGAAGACAGTCACAGCCTGCATGCCAGCCCTTCATTCTGCATCACTCCACCCCTAAATGGACTGCACTTTCCTTTATGCAAGAGGTGAGACCCTGAATGTGTGGGTGCAAAAGCTCCATCTACAATTCAATTAGATATTTAAAGTGTCAAAAAGGCTTCCCGGTGGCTCAGTTGTAAAGAATTCGCCTGCCAATATAAGGAGATGCGAATTCTATCCCTAGGTTGGGAAGATTCCCTGGAGAAGGAAATGGCAACCTATTCTTGTATTCTTGCCTAGGAAATCCCAAGGACAGAGGAGCCTGGTGGGCTATAGTCCATGGGGTCGCAAAGAGTTGGACATGACTTTGCAACTAAACAACTATTTAAAGATGGAATCCGCTAACTAAAGGAATCTTATGGAGAATTCTATATCAGGAGACAGCTTCCTTCCTCCCCTGCAACTCTTCAGTCTGGACAGGAAGGCATCCTGTCCTCCTTCCATCCTGTCTCCAGGCTCACACAGAGAAAAAGCTTTGAGCTAAAGTGGACATTGCAGTAATTCTACCCAACACTTCTTCCTTCTGACAATTACCACATGCACAATCTAAAAGACACTACTAATTTTTTTTTAAATAATCATGTGGTATGGAACACGGGTCAATTTTGAAATAAGATACATAAGGAAAAATAAATCAGAGGCCTGCCTCATATTCCTATGAGTATTAACAGATGATGAATTGGGGACCTAGTGGCTTGGTTCCCCTGGACCACCCATTCCACAGAAGATGCAATAAAGTTGCCACAATCAGAAAAGTTCCTTTGTTTGCCAATCAGATGGAAGTTATTTATTATTTACTGATCTACAATAAATATCCATACTCCATGTAGGCCAGACAACTTACCAATCCATTCTCGGATTTTGTTTTCAGATCAAGTTTTATTAAGCCAAATCCTAAAGAAAGAACATGGTCACTGTTAATAGGTTAAATAACTCAAGAGCAGCATCTCTGCCTCCCTTAGGAAATCTTAAAAATGCCATGAGTGCAGAGGGCACCAGTCTCCATTGCTGCCTGCCTCTGTGGGTGGAGCTTGGTTGCCATGGAGCCTGGTTGCCACGGAACAGTGGCAGACGGAACAGGCACAGCCCCACCTGCAGTCCCAGCAGAGTCTGAGAAAAAGGTGTATGACAGAGTGAGCACCAGCCTAAGGACAAGCTAAATTTAGAAGCCGCAGTCCACTGCAGCGGCGCCCAGACCTGCTCCCGCCTGGGAGAGGAAACAAGAAGGTCCACTTGTCTGAGCAATTCACTAGCCTACCTGAACTGGGTGCTCAACCAAAACTGCTTGCCTAGCCACAGAAGGCTTATCTTTTTTCCCTGACATGAAGGTTCTAAGAGCTAACTGACCCAGGTCTCTCAAACTGTGACGGGTAGAATACCAAACAAGTGAACCCAGTCTCTGAGCTGAAAGGCCACTCCATGCAACACTCACCATAGCCCTTGGTGAAGACATCCCTGGCAGATTTGCCAAGATCAGCATACGTGGGAGGCACAGCCATCTTCTGCTATAATAAAAGAATCACCATTAAAAACACACTGGAAATTACAGGTACCTTTTTCCCCCAGATGTGGACAAAGAAGCCTGTGCGGTCTCCTGCTTCTTTTTGTGGCCAGAGATGGAAACACCCAGTAGGTTTTTATTGACAGCAGACCAGTCTGACTTTGGAGACCTCTTCTCCTAGGTATCCCCAGGACTAAGCACAGGCCCAGAATATGGCAGGAGTCAGTCAGTATTTACTAAATGAATTGATTGTCAAAGACACACTCCCATGAGCCAGCTACTTTACTGAACTGCAGGACTCTTGCCAATAAGACATTATCTTCTTACAAAATATTGACTGCTAGGACATTAAATACACTGAATAGAAATCAGGGCTTTTCATAGTATCATATTTTCCAAACAATTCTGATTTCATTCATTCAACAAACATTTATGGAGTACCTACTATGTGTCAGAATGGACTCAACATTTCACAAAACATTTGTATTTTACAGGAACCCACTTTTAGAGTATCATATTCCTCACAGTGGAAAAAGTAAAACCTACCTACCTAACTAAGCAACTTTTTCCCATGGAAGGAAATGCAAACACATCCCTCCTAAATTTCATTTGAACAAACATCTACTGAGTGCCAATGTGACTTTATTTTTAAAACCGACTATCAAAGTACTATTTGGGATTGATGCATATCCCTATGTCAGTCAACAAGCATTTATTAAACACCTCAGTGTTCAAGAAAGGCAAGAACTTCAAATAGTCCTCATCCTAAGGACCATGCTGTGTTGCTGGCAGCCTCCGCATTGACACATTATGTACCCAGAATTAAGACTCTAATCTGGACGGCACACACCCCGTGCTCCATCCAGGAGGAGAGGGGAACATGAGAAAACATTATCTTCTGCATCTTCTCCATCTCCACAACTGCTAGCCTCAATTGGCCAAAACTTCAAGTAACCCCAAGATGTATCTATTTTAAATACAGGACACCTAAATTACCAAACTGGAACTGCATACAACCCATGTAAAGTCACATACAAATGTACCCACATAAATAAACATCCATAGGGCATGTTCCTGGTTAAGTGGGAAACCAATGAAAAGTAGTCCAAGTGATCCCAGAGAAGCAGTATCACAAGTGGAAGTTCAGCCTGACCAAAGCCTTAACTTCAAAGACACTGCAGGAAGCACTCAGAACCAATGAGCATAATGTTTAAAAACAAACAAACAAACCTTCAAGCCTCCACAATTTAAATTATAAAACTGTGGTCCAAGTCCTAGTTTACTCTTTTTCAGAGGTTTTGCTAGCTCTGTCCCAGCTCGCTTTTGTATCAGAGCAGAGAGGAGCAGCCCGGTAAGCTGTTGACGTGATCCTATTTTTGTTGCTGTTGCTATTTCTCGCACATGATCAGGCTGGAACCAAAGGCAACTCAGTCCACATTAGGATCAGGGCACAAAGAACATGGGGGAAGACCCATTTGAGGCTGCTTCAACCGGTTTTTTCCCAAGTCTGTGGACTCCCTTCTCCCAACCTGTTCCCCAAACGAACCCCGTAGGCACACCCACCTCAGGGACAGACCAGGAAACCAGGTCCTCCCTGCTTTAGCCCACAGATGGGCCTGGGCCCCTCCCAGGAGAAGCAAGCAAACAACCAGGGATAGAAGGTTGAGGTAACAGAGCCCCAAGGAAACGTGCAGAATGTCTCAGCAAAGGGCCCCAAACATTCTGCACACACAGCAGCACTAACAGTACCCCTCTTCAGTGCTGTCCCCTTCCCACCTGGGCCACAAACTCAGCCCCAGCCGGGCAAGAGGGAGAGCAGTCCAGTACCAACATCTCCAGGTCAGCTAAGACCCCCTGTACCTCAGGGGTCAGGGCCTTCTCAAGTACCCTCCCCTAGCTCCAGGACCCACCTCACCAGGCACACACGGCTTTCACATCTGGACCAGTCCATCCCTCAGGAAAGAGGCAGAACACTCATCATTTAATGCTCCCCAAATGCCCTTGCTTATCCCTAATCCCCAAAACTGAAAAGCAAAGCCACCTGTCAAAACACACTCTACCCACAGCAAAAATCACCCTAAAGCAGCCACTAAGGCGATTACCATTCAGGACAAGAGAAGTGGGATGGCAGAGTGAGCGCACATAAGACCAGGCTCTCCTTGCGTCCCCAGCTCAGCACCTGGCAGGGAGGGTGCACAGGAGCCACGGGCTGAGTGGAGCCAAACCCGCTCCTCAGCCTGAGGTAACACCTGCCAAGGAGGGGCATGACCCTGACGCCCTCTTCGCCAAAGGCTCCCTACAACTGTGTGGCTGTAGCTTCCCCTTCTGCTCTTCCTGCGGTCTTCCTCTTTGCCTACCTCTTGTCTCCTGCTGCACTTATTTGACAGGACTGAAGCTGTTCCGCCTGTTTGAGCTCAGCCTTCTTACAACGGCAAACAGCAGCCAACACAGTTCTCAGCACCTGCTTCAGAAACACTCTCACTGTAGAAATAATGATTGCCACCCATGCTTTCTCAGGCCAGGACTAGAGGAGGAGAGAACTCAGCGTCCTGCTTTCTCACTTAGCCTGCCTGCACTGACTTGCAGCCTGAACCCTGGTCTTGGCCCCTCCCGCCACCTGGATCGGCTCCAGGCCACTCCCCATCTGTCTCTGCAGCATCCATCCAAGTGTCTTCAGAAAAGGGAACCATCAAGTGCTGCTGGTGAGGGTGTAAACTGGTGCAGCCACTGTGGAAAACAGTATGGAGATTCTTAGAAATATCACATGATCCAGCAATTCGACTTCCAGTATTTATCCAAGGATACAAAAACACTAGTTCGTTAAGACATATGCACTCCTATCCTCATCGCTGCACTACTTACAACAGCCAAGAAATGGAAACAACCTACAAGCCCATCAACAACCGAATGGATACTGAAGACGTGGCATGTGTGTGTATGTATGTGTCTGTGTGTGCATCCACATACACGTGACATACTACTCAGCCACTGAAAAAAAAAAAGATGAAATCTGGCCATTTATGATAACATGGATGGACCTTGAGGGTATCATGCTAAATTAAATAAGTCAGACAGAGAAGACTTTTACGTAATCTCCATCTTGGAGGAACATATCCTCTTTGAATCTCCTGTGATTTCACTCATATGTGGAATGCAAACAAGAGAGACAAAAATAAATGAACCCAAACAAACACAGAGAACAGAGTAGTGGTTACCAGAAGGGAAAAGGGTGGTGGGCTGGGGTAGGGGTTGAGGGTAAAGGATCAACTATATGGTGACAGATAGAAACTAAGTTTTTGGTGGTGAGCACATTGCAGTGGATACAGAAATAGAAATATAAGGTTGTACACATGGAACACAGAATGCTATATGAAGCTCAGCTTCCAGAGACTGAGCATAAAACAGGATATTCTGACATGGGCAGGCAGCCAGCCCTGACAGATGGAAATCAGAAGGGGAAGGCACGACCCCAGGTCTCTACCTGGGTGATGGCTTCAAGGCAAAGCCTGGGAGCATGGTTCCCAAAGATAAGTGGGAAGCAAGAAATGGCCAGGTCAGGCTGAGCAGACCTGCCTGTAGTCACTGATGACTTTGAGAAAGACAAATAAGTCACACCAGAAGACAGGAATCACTGGTTCCCCTCCACTGCCTGCCAGCCTACCTACCCAACACTCCTTGGCTGACCTTGAACAGATTATGCAAGCTCCACTCCAGCTGAGGAATGAAAAGCCAGCCCATACTGGAAGCTCAGAGAGGAAAGATAGTATATCGCCCAGCATGGTCTGCATAACAGTTATGTAACCTCCATCTTGGGGGGACATATCCTCCTGGACTCATGAGCTACATGACAGTGACAGCTTCTCTGTTCCCAGTACCCCATTATCCCTAAAAAATGCACACCTACCCCCAGATCACACCACTGAACTCAAAAGCATCCCAGAGCCTGGCATGCGCACATTTATCCAAAATATGGAAAAGGCTATGTGTACAAACATGCCAAGGCCTAGTAAATAGCAGGTATTCAATATAAATGTCTGTTTAATGAGTAAATATGCAGCAAGCATCAAAGTATTTTTACAGTAGAAAAAAAGGAAACAGTATCTGATAATAGGGACTAAGTAAACAACAATGTAACCGGGAGGCAGGAGCTCCCTCCACTGGGAAGCTGCAGCACCACCCCAGGTCGGGGCAGGCGTGTGTGCTCAGAGGGAATCTGCAGGGGGCAACACGGGCTCCATCACCTCTGCTGGGCTTTTCTGGAGGGTGGGGGTGGCTGCCAGGGGTGGACCCGAGTCATGTCTAACTCTTGGCGACCCCATGGACTGTAGCCCGCCAGGCTCCTCTGTCCATGGGATTCTCCAGGCAAGAATACTGGAGTGGGGGCTTCCCAGGTGGCTCACTGGTAAAGAATCTGCCTGCCAATGTAGGAGACACAGAAGACATGGGTTCGATCCCTGATCTGGGAAAATCCCACATGCTGCAGAGCAACTAAGCTTGTGTGCCACAACGATTGAACTTGTACTCTTGAGCTCAGGAACCACAGCTACTGAATCCACATGCCATGACCACTGAAGCCCAAGTGCCTAGAGTGTGTGCTCTCAACAAGAAGCCACTGCATGGAAGAGCCTGTGCATCACAACTACAGGGCAGCCCCCGCTCACTGCCACTAGAGAAAAGCCCACGCAGCAACGAAGATCCAGTGCAGCCAAAAAATAAATAAATAAAATTATTTTTTTTAAAAAAAGAATACTGGAGTGGGTTGCCATGTCCTGCTCCAGGGGATCTTCCCGACCCAGGGATTGAACCAGTGTTTCCTGCCTCGCAGGTGGAGTCTTCACCGCTGAGCCATCCAGCAAGCCCACCACGGATGTTGGGGAGACCCACAACTAACATGCCCCATCCTCACAACGGCCTAAGGAATGCTGAACTCAAGCTGAGGAGACCAACCAAGCGCCTTCAAAAGACAGCACTGCCACTTCTAACCTCAGAATCAAGCAGAGACTTTATTCAAAGGGCTTCAAGGAGAGACTGACACATCTGTGTTTGGGAAACTCACTCAACCAACAGATTTGCACAAATATAAATGACAGTATCTACTGCTGGTGAGGAAAATGATCACTCCCATTCTCGCCAAGTAGGAGAGTACAGTACAGTACAGTTCCTGAGGAGTCCATTGCTGGGAAGCGCCCAAGCGGACATGCAGTAATTCTAGTGGCAATTCTACTGCTAGGAACACACTTGCAGTGGCACCCAATGCTCACGAGGATGCTCACTGCAGGGTTATTTTTAACACAGTACCCAGAAGCAACCTAAATGTCCACCAACAGAGAAACAAATGAATAAAAATCACAATGCTTGCAAACTAAGGAACACCATGTGGTAATCAAAAAGAATGAGGGAGATTTCCACATGGTGCCACAGAAAGCTACTAACAGGTCAATGAAAAAACCAAGTCACAGAATATGTGTAATTCCACGTGACTGAAGGGAAACTTACTGTGGCTACCTCGGAGCTGCTTCTAGAAAGGAAAAGGGGTTTAGGAAAGGAGTGAAATTAAAATAGCATTTTCATTTTTGATTCTATTTAATCACTTAAGTTGTCTGGGCACTTGATAATTTTTTTCTAAGCTAAGAACAGAAAATTTAAAAACCTAACAAAAGTGTCTGAAATTAAGCCATGCTGCATTCACGATGCCACAAGTGACACTGCAAAAGGCTGCTGCAGCAGAAGTACCAGAAGGAAAAGCCTTCTCAGTGTCTATACTGGTTCCAGGAACAGATATAAATCACAGAGGTAGCAGGGCTAACAGGTAAGGCCTGTGGGGGGCACATTCGACCCTCAGGTGACCAGCTGTAGCTTTGGTCACCCTGCTCAGAAGGCAGGAGTAGGGAAGAGCTCCCTAACTTCAGTGTGCATGACTCGTCCGAGGCACTGACTCAGAAGCCTCTCAGCCTTTCACTGCTTATCACACAGGCAGGGTGGCCCCTCAGATGACACTGAGAAGAGTGGGCTGGCTCCCTGCACCAAGCACCCACCAGAATCCCCCACTTTGAAGTATGCTCTTTTCTCCGCAGAAGCTCCCTTGGAAGGATCCAGGCAGCAGAGCCTTGATGCCCTCAGAGAGCCAATGACCACTGCAATGGCTGATACAGAGAGCGGGGTGGCCACAGGTCCAAAGGGCTCAGGCAGGAACAGCTGAGAGCAAGTCTTCTGAACACAGGTAACACCCAGTGAGTCAAGAGATGGTATTTTTAATGACAAGGGTATAAGAGGACTAGGACCTAAACATCAAGAGCCACCTGCCATGGAATTTCTCCACTCATCTGAGTACCCAGGTAGCAGGGCACAGTGACTCATGCAAGGGGCTACGAGACTGACAGAGGTTCTAGCCATGTGACTTTGGACAAGCCACTTGTATGCCTAGGGTCTCACTTTGCTCATCTATAAAATGGGGCTAACGGCTACTGCTGTTGTTGCAAGGATTAAGTAAGGTAAATAGAATACGCGGAATTGTCTGACACACGGTGAGTACTCAATACATGGTAGTGTAGCCACAACCCACTATTCTAGATATTCTTTGTTTGCCCCTCCAGATGCACTTTCCTCCTCCATCCTGCTCTGTGCCCCAAGAACTGATCATGTGGGCTGTGGGGTAGGCTCAGCCAATAGACGGTACCAGCAGAAGATGGGAGAGTGAAGTTGGGATATTCATCCCCCCCAATTTCATCCCTCCCTGTTGACTTCCCTCCCAGTGACTTCCCTCTACTCAAGGCCACACCTCCTGCCAAAGGGCCCCCTCCTGGTTCTAAAGGACCCAGAGGCCCACACTCCCTCTCAGGTCCCCCACACTCTGCCCACACCTTTGCAAATGATCCCTTCATCATGCTTTCTTTAATTACCCCATGGGAGTGTACATCTGATTCCCACAGGTCCCTAATCCACACATAATCATTGCCATCGCGCCACCATCTTTGGTTCCCCTTAGGAAGGGAGAATTACATAAAAGCCTTTGGCTCTGCTCTTTCTTTTTCCTTTTATTAATATTTATTTATTTTGCTGCACTGGGTCTTAGTTGTGGAACTCAGGATCTTTGATCTCCCTTGCAGCATGTGGGATCTAGTTTCCTGACCAGTGATCGAACCCGGGCCCCCTGCATTGGGAGCACAGTGTCTTAGCCAGCAGACCACCAGGGAAGTCGCAGCTCTACTATTTCTAACACCATTCTAGGCAATCTGTGAGGGCAGAACTGGGCCAGCCTATAAGAGGAGCATCAGACCAGCCAGGGATTAGAGCAAAAGCAACTCCTCCAAACTCTGGGGACCATGAAAAGCAACTTCCCCAGGAGGAGGCCAGAGCTGCTCTGAAAACCAACATGTGAGGCCAACACCATCAGGAGCCTTGCTACACCCCTACCCTACACTTTCTCACCAGAAGAGGCAGCCCAGGAGAATGGCTTTGACTGGATCTCTGGGATGCTGGCAAAGCAATGCCCGGGCTCAGGGAGGACTGTGCTCCAGTGCAGCTGTCCTCCCCTTCCATGAGTGTCTCACAGAGGGCAGCCAGGCTTTCCAGGCGTTGCTTCTATTTTAAAACACCCTGGAAGCTGGGCCACCACCGGCACAGCCTTCCACAAGCCTCAAGAGAATGTTGCCGACTTGGGGACACCCTGCCTGCCCACCCACCCATCAAGAGGAGAAGACCTGGGCTGGCAGGCAGCACGCCAAGGTCTGGATCCCAAGAGCACCTGGAGCTCCTGCCTGAGCAGGAGGTTCGCTGCCTGGCTTGCCCCAGTGGGGGTAAAACAGACAGTGCTTGGGCAGGTAGACTCGGGAGTCGAGCACACCTGAGTTCCAATTCTACTCCACCACCACTCTCTCATTCTGAGATCTTAGGCAGGTCATAACCTATCTGCATCTCATTTTTCTTCAGTTCCAGTACAGGGTAAGAGTACTTGACTCAACATCCCTCTTGAGGACTAAATGAGATTGCTGGTATAAAGCACTTAGTACAGCAGCAACTTAGTACAGAAACAACTAAACAACAACACAGTAGCTGGTACCCAGAAAATATGTAACAAGTACAGGTAGTATTTATTTCAGATTGTCACTTTATATGTTTCCTATCATAATTACAGCTGCCGGGCAAGTTGCCAAAAGGTCATCCTGAATCACAGGGTCCAGACTCCTCCCCAACCATAATGAGGCATTGTTTAGCTGAATACTGTCCAGCCAGGTCCCAGAAGAATGCCTCCCTCATCCCAAGAAACAACTGACCCTTCTCCTGACAAACACCCTGAGCCAACTGCCCTTGCAATAAATAGAGTGACTCCACTGACTGCTGTTCACTGACAGCTAGCCTACACCCACCCAGGTACACATTCACTCTGATCAGTGTGTAAAAGAGTAACACTTCCCCTCTGAACAGCAAGGTCTACCTTTCAAAAGGCAAGCAAATCTATTAGCTCCTCACAGTGGCACCTTGGAGTGGCAGCTGCAGGGTGAAAGCACCAGGACTGGGGGCTGGCCAGACCAGGCCCTGAATTCCAACACCATTCCCACTGAGCTGTGTAACCTTGGGACGGTTATCTCACCACTCTGTGCTCAAGCCTCCTGACCCACAAAATGGAAACAACGGTACTCCTCTAGGACAGCAGATTCAACATCATAGTTCATATGTCAACCAGCCAGGAGGCTGCTGGGCAGGCCCTCAATAAAGAATGGCTGAAACGATGATCATCACACTCTTACAGTAGAGAAACTGAGGAACGAGCAAGTAACTCGGCCTGTACTAGACCCTGTGGCTCACGTCAGAGCTGTGTTGCATGAGCTCAGCCTGCTCCCCAGGACTCTTTCCAGCATAGTTCCAGGTAAAGGGCTAAGATTCCCATTCACCCTCAGCCCTGGGAGAGCAGGCAGTGAAATGGAAGCTTGTGCCCAAGTGCAACTGAGGGGTGACCAGAGTGGAGCCCAAGGCCGCCCTGAGCACCCTGAGGGGCTGCCTGAAGGCTTGGGCTGACTCTCTGCCACATGTGCCTCTCTTACCAAAGATGTCACTCCTTGAGAAATCCCCAATGACAGCAAAGTGGACTTTGGAAGCATCTTACCGGTAAAGGTAGGGGTAAATATCCCCCATGACCACCAGCTTGGAGGTGGCTGTCCACATCTGCCTAGCATCCAGTGGGGCCAGAGACCCACAGACAACTCCCCACTCCTGGTCCTCCCCTGAGCCCCTCTGTCTATCGACAAACAGCCCATGCCTACAGAATAGCAGAAATATAGTAATCAACTGAGAACAGCCTCCAAACCCCAGGGTCAAGCACTTTATTCAGGACAACTCCAGCAGAAGCCTCTGACCCACTCACCATCAGACAGGGAAGAGGCACCAGGCCCATGGGCTTTAGGAGACTCCCCTTCACCAATGTCACTCTCCCCCACAAGCCAGAAACACCAGTTCAACAAGCTTCCCAAAGGTCTTGGAAAGTTGCAGAATGAGGATAACATGTTCAAAGCAATTATTTCAAATTAGGAAACAGTTTTGCCTCTCACAGCTCTAGGGCTGTACACACTGCTGTAGCTCCTTAATTATTTGTGACTCTGCTAGGCAAGGCTATCTTCTAGAAGTGAATGAGATGTGTGTCCCTCAAAGAGGATGTCCATGATCAAGGGACTGTGGGCTGGGCCTGCAGCCACTTATATGTAACCGTTCAATAATCCCACAAATATTGATATTGAGTGAGCACCTACTATAAGTCACACACTGGAATGATTTAAAAAAAAAAAAAACTATCCTTCTGTCAAAAAGGGTGAGTCTACTTTCGATAAAAAGTAACAGTACATTCACCCCCACAGACCCTTCTCAAGTACCTACTACTGCCAAGTGACACCACTCCAGGCACTGAAAACAAAGCTGCATCAGGCTTAAGTCTGACCCTGTAGGAACTCAGTTCAGAGCTCGGATGGAAAGAAGGTAGACCCTGGGCAATGTACCCTAGTCTTACCAACAGCACATTAGGCAAAGGAGGAGCTCATTTCCCTATTTCCCCTGGAGAGGGGAGGCGGGTTCAGCAGCTCCAGGCCTCAGGTGGAACACGCTTAGGCTTAGCCCAAATCTGCAGCCACATTCAACTTCCTGCTCCAGCCTGACCTTGGCTGTCTGTAAACTTAAAGGCTTTTTGATGAATTATCCTGAAAGTTACTCAATGCCTGGCAAACAAATGTGTAATAATAATGCTTAAAATAACAGGGGCTACCTTTATTGAACCCTTTTCAGAGCACTACGTGGCACAAAACAGTCTGCAGGGGTTGGGCTAGATTTCGCCAAAAAGCCTCAAGGGTAAGTGTCAAGGTTTCCTCCAAGGCCTTCTCCGTATCAGGCACTGTTCCGCACACTGGAAGTTAATCAACTCATTCTTCCCAAAAACCCAATGAAGAAGAGGGATGATTGCTCCATTCTACAGATGAAAAAACTGAGGTTTGGTTTCCTCCCCACTCTGTGACCTTAGACAAGTCACTAATGCTGTCGGCCTCAAATCCAAAGGGCTCGGAACCAGTTTCCTGAATGCACCACTACATTCGGTGAATGAATGAGCCATCGAATCAGGCAGGAATTCCTCCTAAGGCCAAGGAGACCACAGGGCTCCCAGCGGGACCTCCTCTTCCAAGGCCTAACCTTCTACCCAGGCTCCAGCTCTGGCCCTGGTCGCCGCGGCCTAACTCGACCGTCAGCCTCCCGTTCCTCCCGAAAGGCGCTGGCACGCGCGGACAGTGCCCGAGGCCAGCTTCTCAGGGCGTGGATCCGACAGGGCGTGCAGGGCCGGACCGCAGGACCACGATCGAGGCGACAGTATGGCTCGCACAGGTCCCTGAGCCCGGCCCGGCAAGCGGAGGTGGCGGGCTGGCCTCTGCCCGACCCGCGCTGGCGGGATCGAGGGCCAGAGGGCGCCTCCGAGGAAGGTCACCTAGGCCGGCGGCCGGCCGGGCCTCCACGCGGCGGCCCGTGCCCTTCCGCCCGCAGGTCCCCGCAGGCTCTGGTCCCCAGCCGCAGGCGCCTCGGGATTTCTGGCCTCCCGCTCCCGCGCCCGGGCCCGCTCGCCGCCCGCCCGCCCGCCCCGTTCGGCCTGCACTGCCTGCCGCTGACCCGCCAGGCCCGCGCGGGCCGCTCCCGCTCCGCGCCCCGGCCGGGCCCTGGGCCCCTCGCCCTCGCCCGCTCCGCGCACCGTCTCCTTCCCCAGCTCCCCGGGGGTCGGCCCGCGACCCAGGGCGCAGGCAAAGCCCGGGCCCCTCTCCGCTGCGCCTACCTCAGAAGCGTTGGCAGTGGGCTCCGCGGCGGCTACGGCGGGGGCTGCAGCGTGAGGAACCGAACGAGCGGCGGGGCCGAGGGCGGGGCGGGGCGGCGCGGACGGCGGCGGCGCAGACCCGCCCCAACCCAGCGCTCCCGGCCCGCGAGCTCCGCCCCCTCGGCCCGGGACACCGCCCCGGTCCGGCCTGAGTCTGCTTCCAGCTCCCGAGCCGCGCGCGTGCCGACCTTTCATGCACCACCACCCCCACCCAGGGCCCGCAGCGGATGCTATGCCCACGGGCATGAGCGGGAACGCGTGATTGCCTGCGCGCGCCCGGGCACGGGGCGGCGGGACGGCGTGGGACTGACGTGCTCAGGGCTGTGTGCGTGCGCGGGGACACGCTTGTCGCCGCCCGCGCCGGCCGTCCCTGCTGGAAATCTCGCCCGGTTGATTCGGGGAGGGAAGGAGGGGTCTTCCGGTTAGCTAAGCAGTGGCCGAGGTCCTCTGCACCAACAGAAGACACGCGGGGCTCTGGGCCTCCTGCTCGGCCTCAGGGCTGGGAGACAACACCCCCTCCCCCGCGACTTGATGCGGCGGGGGGCGCTGGACCACGGCCTGGCCTGGGTGGATGAAGTGACCCCCAGGTCCCCCACCCCTCACCAGCAGAGCCCGCGTGGGCTGTTAAAGCGGGTTCCGAGCCCCTGAGGGCAGTTACAGCCCTGGCCAGAGTAATGGGCGCCCGAGGCGGCGCGGATACAGAGGAGTAGCGCCCACGAATGCGGCTCCTCGGCTCTTGGCTCCCAGCCCCCGACCCCGCTTCTTGCCTCTCTAGGCTCGCAGATCTGGATCCCGGCAGGGACTTGGAACCCAGCGCGCCGAGAAAACCCCCGGGCGCCAAACATGCACTCAAGA
The DNA here is from genome assembly GCA_024291935.2 of Okapia johnstoni. Classification (NCBI taxonomy): domain Eukaryota; kingdom Metazoa; phylum Chordata; class Mammalia; order Artiodactyla; family Giraffidae; genus Okapia; species Okapia johnstoni. Next base: position 38,366,335 of record CM044316.1, read on the forward strand.
TGGGCAGTTTAAACCGCTCGCATTTGAGAAATGAAAAAGTAAATCTCGTTTTGCAAGAATGTCCTCTGCTGAGTCCAATGGCGCGCGGACTAGCTGAGGGCTCCTCTGGCAGCCCTTGTCCAGGCAGGGCGTGCCTCCCCTCCTGGAGTGGTTAAAGAGTGCGCAGTCTCCCTACCAAGCCTGCGAGACCCACCCCTAGCGGACTTCGAGAATTTATGAATTCCTAGCCGGGTGAAAATTCTGCACATCCTTCGCCTTCAGCTAGCAGACGTTCTCCAAGGCTTGAGGCGTCCAGGGCCCCCCTGGAGGCGGCGCCTGTCTATAGAATCAGGACGCTCGCTCACAGGCAGCTGTGGCACAGATTAAAGGAGTAGGCACCTGGGGCGTGGGGAGAGGCAATCAGGTCAGGCTGCTGGAAGGAGGCGGCAGCTTCCATGCGGGAAGTAGCAGGTGGTGTTGCATCGTCCTGGGATGTTGAGAAAGAAGGCAGCTTAGGCAGGGGCTGGGGGTGGGGGTGGGGAGAAGAACGGAGCGCCCTGACCCCCGTAGGGGCTAAGGTCTTACTGAAAATCTGAGGAGTTGTTCCTGGACCCCTTGAGGTGCTGGAGAATAGAAGACTGATGCCACAACTCTCCCCAGGCCCATCATCTGCTCCATGATTGACTGGGGACTCCGGGCTCCCCAAACTGACTGTCCCCACCTCCGCAGCCCACTCCTGGAAAACGGTCTGACAGAGAAAGCCTCTGAGTCACCCACCAGTGCAGTGAGGCAGCGTTGGGGACAAGAAGACCTCAGGGAGGCAGGCAGGACCAGACTCAGAAGATAGGGCTTCAGAAGCCTTACCTGAGCTAGCAGCAGCTGCCTGCCCAGGGTCAGTAAAGCCCAGGTGTGACATTTGGACCGAATGTCCAAGGTGCTCCTCCCCCCCAGCACCTCCCTGTCAATTCCCCCTTCCATGACCTTCAGCCTGGGGAGAATGCCCCATGCTTCTGGGGCTCCTCTAGGTCCTACTTTCAGTTTAATCCACCTGAGTGCCCCTTGAGTCACATACTGGCTGTGTGACCCTGAGCCAGAGGTCTAGTCTCCCAGTTTCAACTTTAGAGGGTCGTTAGTCATGTATGGCTGTGAGAGTTGGGGATGACAGAGGATGAGATGGTTGGATGGCATCACCAACTCGATGGACATTAGTTTGAGCAAGCACTGGGAGTTGGTGATGGACAGGGAAGCCTGGTGTGCTGCAGTCCATGGGATCTCAAAGAGTCGGACATGACTGAGTGACTGAACTGACTGACTGTGAGTTTAAAGTGGGAGACATAGAAGTGAACACTCAGAAAACTGTGAAGGGATCAGGCTGGTCACAGAAGCCCTCCGGTCCAAGTGTTGACCCCTCCCTACCGCAGTCCTGATTGAAGAGCTGAGTAAAGGCAGCCTGTCCTACCAGGCTTACCACATCGCCAAGAGCCACACCACCAGCCCACCTCCACGCCTTCTGCCACAGCTGATTGGGATGGGGATGGGCACCAAGAGCGGCCAATCAGGTCCTCTCTTGCAAACTAAGAAACCCAGATCAAGTGTAAACGTGATCCGTTGGAGGAATGACCCTTCTCTTCCTCCTCTCAGTTGTTGTTGTTCAGCCGCTAAGTCGTGTCCAGCTCTTTTGGACCCCGTGGACTGTAGCATGCCAGGCTCCTGTGTCCTCACTGTCTCCTGGAGTTTGCTCAAATTCATGTCCACTGAACCCATGAATCTATCCAACCATCTCATCCTCTGTTGCCCACTTCTCCTCCTGCCTTCAATCGTTCTGAGCTGAGCATCAGGGTCTTTTCCAAGGAGTTGCTTCTTCACATCAGGTGGCCAAAGTATTGAAGCTTCAGCTTCAGCGTCAGTCCTTCCAAAGAATCTTCAGGCTTGATTTCCTTCAGGATTGACTGATTTGATCTCCTTGAAATCAAAAGGACTCTCAAGGGTCTTCCCCAGCATCACATTTCAAAAGCATCCATTCGTTGGTGTTCTGCCTTCTTTATGATCCAACTCTCACATCCATACATGACTACTGGAAAAATCATAGCTTTGATTGTACAGACTTTGTCAGCAAAATGATGCCTCTGCTTTTTAATAGCTACTGAACAACAGCAACAACAGTGAGAGAAGGTGATGTAACAACAGAAGCAGAGATCGGTGAGAAAGAGAAGCCAGAGATGCTACAGGGCAGGCTTTGAAGATGTAAGAGGCCATGCGCCATGTGATGCAGGCAGCCTAGAGAAGCTGGAAAAAGCAAGAAAATGGATTCTTCTCTCAGGACCTCTAGAAGGAACCAGCCCTGCTGATACCTTAACTTTAGGCCAGTGAGACTGATTTTGGACTTCTGACCTCTAGAAATGTAAAATAATGAATCTCAGTTGTTTTAAGCCTCTAAACCTTTGACAGTTTGTTACAATGGCAATAGGAAACTAATGCATGAACCCTTGGAAGACCATATTAAAAATGATTTATTGGAATGCTGTCTTAGCTCAGGCTGCTATATGTAACAGAAGACCAGGTGGCTTAAACAAGAGCCATTTACTCCTCCCAGTTCTAGAGACTGGAAGTCTGAAATCGAGGTGTTAGCATGCCCACGTTCTTGCTTAGAGCCTTCTGCCTAGTTATGTCCCTGTGGGGTCTTCCTTGGTAAGCGGAGGCAGAAAGATCCTGTGTCTCCTCTCCTTTTCATAAGGGCATAAATCCCATTGTGGGGGCCCACCCTATTGACCTAATCACCTTCTAAAGCTGCTCCTCCCAAGACCTTTCAAATTGGTGATTAGGGCTTCAACAACTGAATTGGCGGGAGGCGGGGGTGGTGGGAGCATGCCACAAACATGCTGTCCATAATAAATAGCAAGATTCCAGATGACTTTTCTCTTTTACATTCCCTACTTTCCAATATTTAAATAATGTGATAAACATATAAAAATCAAACAACAATAAAAAGAGGCAGGGACTTCTGCTATATAAAGCTAATTGCAGTTTGGAGCACAGACCTTCCTATCCTTGTGTGGCCAACCCAGGCCTCTATCCAGGCCCAGCACTGGTACTTGTCAGGTCCCCTATGAGGGACACCAGTGTGTGTGCCTGTGCACATGGGTGTGGGTTGTGGGGGTGGGAGTGAGGGTTGTAAGTAGGATGGATGTGTACTGGAATCCTACCAGAGACCTCTGAGCTAAGAGAAGCAAGAGTTTCTCCTCTGCTCAGCATGTGCTGGCTCCTTAGAGAGATGAAGAATACCAGGGGGAACTCAGCTAGGGCCCCCTTTTATTGCAAGGGATAGGAAACCCTTTCCCAGACCCCACCAGTGAGTGGACATATCTGCTTTTCCCTAAAGGCAGAAATGGAGCTGCCTCTTCCCCAGCACTTGCATTCACTGAAAGAGGGTCTGGGATTTGATGAAGAATTTCCAATTTCTCTTTCTTTTTTTTTTTTTTTGAGAGAAGGCTCTGTGTCGGCAACTTAAACCAAGAGTTGCTCTTTGTTTTTTTTAAAAAATTATTTATTTACTTTTGGTTGCCCCGGGTCTTCATTACTATGCATAGGCTTTCTCTAGTTGTGATGAGCGGGCTTCTCACCGCAGTGGCTTCTCTTGTTGCAGAGCACAGGCTCCAGGGTGCAAGGGCTCAGCAGTTGTGGTGCACGGGCTTAGTTGCCCCACAGCATGTGGAATCTTCCCGGACCAGGGATGGAACCTGTGTCCCCTGCATTGGCAGGCAGATTCTTATCCACTGTACCACCAGGGAAGTCCCACCATTTCTACATCACAGACTCTGCTAACAGATACAACTTGGTTGCTTTTGGGGTTTGTTTTTATTTAAATTGTGAGTGAGGTCAGATGAAGTTTAAATGGTTTTGTATCTGGCACCAACCTGGTAGGGCTGCCCAGGGGTGCTGCCTTCCAGGCACTGTCTGTCCAGGCCCGCCATGTAGGGAGGAGTGGTTTACACACTGCACAAGCACAAGCCACGGGGACATCTGGGGCTGAAATTCCGCCCACACACAGCTCACGGAGCCTTGGGTCCCGATAAGACTGTGTCCACCACAAGGAAAGGCCTGTGTTTTTGCTTCTGGGCAACTTTTCACAATCTGTTTGGATGTGTCAGCTGGCAGCTAAGGCTCATGTATCCTTCTGCCAGGCATTGTCTGCTGCTTTTTCCCACAGCGGGTGGCTTCTCATTCTCTGGGCCTCAGCTTCAATAGGGCCTTCTCAGAGCTGCCTTTCCCCACCCACAGTCTAAGGCAGGTTCCTTTCTCCTCTCCGTCCTTACTTGGAGCTCAGCCCTTTTCCTCTCCATAGCACATAGCACATTTTAAATGACTTAATAGGGGACTTCCCTAGACCTTTGCAGGTCCAGTGGCTAAGACTCCGTGCTCCCAATGCAGGGGGCCTGGGTTCAGTCCCTGGATGGGGAATTAGATCCTGTTTGCCACAACTAAGATCCTGTGTGCTGCAACTAAGACCCAGTGCAGCCAAATAAAAAAATAAAAATAAAAATTTAAGTTAATTAAGTGAAATGACTTAATAGTTGGTTTGCTCTCTGTTATCTGTCCTCTCCCCTCCCCCACTAGAATGAGTGCCAATCACACTGCAGGTGTTCAATAAACGGTGAGTAAATAAATGACTGAATGGATGATGAGGGATGCGGGGCATAAAGAAAGGGGGCTGAATTGGAGTCACTTACCACTCCTCTTTGCAGGTTGCACACTTTGGGGACAGCTGTTTTCTGTCCTAATGGATGGACATCTAGGAATCAGGCTCCATGTGTTGAGAATCCTCTGGAAAGAATGGACTCACAGCCATGGAGTAGGCTGGGACTGCTTAATTTGTCCATGTAGTTAAGCATTTAATCTGCACCCAAGAAAGTTCTGACCTTTGCCCTAGACTTCTGGAAAGAAATCTCAGCCCTTGCAGTGTCATGCCAAATAGGAGTATCTTTATTTAGGGCAAGGGTTAGCCCACAGGGTTTATCCTGTGGCCACACAGGATAAACTAACAATGTGATTCAGGGTGGGGGCTGGCCATGCAGGATAAGCTAGCAGTGTGATTTAGGGTGAGGGCTTTGACTCTCACGATATCAGCTGGACGTCCAGAAGGACTGGAGGCTGCTATCAGCTGAGTGGGCAGTTGATTACAGAGCCCCAGTGAATCTCGGGATGCCAAGGCTTGCGAGAATCTCCCTGGTTGGCAGCGTTCCATGTGTATCGTCACACATCACTGCTGGAGGAGTTAACAGTCCGGGAGTCCACTGGCAGAGGACAGCCGGATGCTCTAGGTTTGCAGCCCTCCTGGACTCTGCCCCATGCGTGTTTCTCGTATTTTAGCGAATCTTAATCTGTATTCTTTCTGTGTAACCAAGCAGGAAGTTTAACGGCCCTCGGGGAGTTCTGCAAGTTCTTCTAGTGAATTATCAAATGTAAGGACCGTCTTAGAGACCCCAAACTTGCAACTTGCAATTCGTATCAACAGTGGGAGTTATTCTGTGGACTGTACTCCCTCTAATGTTGCACTGCCATGAACCCCCCACCACACACACACACACACACACACACACACTGCCCTGAACCCCCCACCCCACCCCCCACACACAGTGTTCGGAACCCCCCACCACATACACACACACACACACACACGCACACACACAGTGCCCTGAACTCTCCACCAAATACACACACATGTGCATGCGCACACACACACACAGTTCTCTGGACCCCACCACCACCACCACACACACACACACAGTACCCTGAACCCCCCCACCACATACACATACACAGTGCCCTGAAATCCCCACCACATACACACACACGCACGCACACACACACACAGTGCCCTGAACCCCCCATCACATGCACGTACACACACACAGTGCCCTGAACCCCACCACCACATACACACACACACAGTTCCCTGAACCTCACCACTACATACACACACACACACACACACACACACACACACTGCCCTGAACCCCACCACCCCCCCCCACACACACACACTGCCCTGAACCCCCCCACCCCCCCCCCCCCACACACACACACTGCCCTGAACCCCCCACCCCACCCCCCACACACAGTGTTCTGAACCCCCCACCACATATACACACACACACACACACAGTGCCCTGAACTCTCCACCACATACACACACATGTGTGCACGCACACGCGCGCGCACACACACACACACACAGTGCTCTGGACCCCACCACCACCACACACACATACACACAGTACCCTGAACCCCCCCACCACATACACATACACAGTGCCCTGAAATCCCCACCACATACACACACACGCACACACACACACAGTGCCCTGAACCCCACCACCATACACACACACACACACGCAGTGTCTTGAACTCCCCACCACACACACACACACACACACACAGTGCCCTGAACCCCACCACCACATACACACACATACACACACAGTGTCTTGAACTCCCCACCACACACACACATACACATACACACACAGTGCCCTGAACCCCACCACCACATACACACACACACACAGTGTCTTGAACTCCCCACCACATACACACCTACACACAGTGCCCTGAACCCCCCTCCACATGTGCACACACACACATGCCTGCACGCTCACACGCGCGCACACACACACACACACACACACTGTCCGAGGACTGGCCTCTCCTGGTTTCTCCTGGCTGACTGTGGTCTGCTGTCAGACCAGGTGTCTGCCATGGTTGGGACCACACCGCCTGCTGGTTCTTATTCCCCAAGGCTTCCTCCAGGAGCTGGAGAGTAGCTGCTTCCTCGACTCCTCTTTCCCAGCAGCTGGGAAGAACTTTCTTTCCTGTGTAGGCAGTGACAGGTAGACATGTCAGCAGCCAAGTTGGCTAGAAGCCCAAGTGTCCCTGCCGTTGTCTCCTCCCCAGTCTCTCATGTCCCCTCCTCTGTGACTGCTCTAGTCTGTGCTGGAGGGGAGACTGTGGAGGATGGGCTGACCAGCAAGGGTTTTCTCTGGAAATGCCTGAGCTTTCCTAAAACTTGTTAGGACCCTCCTTCCTCCACTGCCCACCAGCTCCCTCAGCGACCCAGAAGGGGACTGCAGAGCCGCAAAGTTCCGGCCAGTTAGCACAGCCCAAGACAGCAGCTTCCGATGCCTCTTGAAGTTTTGAAGTTTCAGGTTCAAATCTAAACTTAGAATCCTTGCCACCCTGGTATTATAAAACCAGCTCTTCTATGAGTCTTACATAAGAAGATAAGGCCCTTTATTCCCTCCCTCACTGCTCCCCAGCTCCTCCTCACCTCTGGGGAAATCCTTGCTTCCCCTTAACTGTGCTAACCCTCCACCCCCACCCAAGGAGCTCACCCCTCCTTTCCCTAAGCCCCAAACACAAAACTCATTATTCCACCCACAGTAAATCTGAAGAAGGAGAGAACCAAGTTTGGCTTCCTCCCTGCCTGGTGTGGTTTCAGCATCATCCTACCCAACCACAGAGGATTGGACGACATGACCTCCTCATGACCCTGAGCCTCAGGCTCACTCAGCAGAAGGTAAGGAAACACACTTTGTTTTCCAGGGGTTATGGAATGGACGGCTTATTCACAAAGCCTTTCAAGGAAAAAAAAAATAAATCAAGTTACCAACGTCTTAAAAGACACACAGGTGGCCTAAAGGAAAAACCAGCCCAAGAAAATCCAAACTTAGTACACAGAAATGGAAAAGTGATGCTTCTGAAAATGCAGTGCACGTGAGAGTCACCTGGAGGGCTGGTGGAATGTGCAGGTGGCTGGGCCTCTCCCTTAAGCTTCTTCGTTAATATTTCTGAGGTGGAGGAAGCACCTGCATTTTTCCCAAGCACCCCAAGTGATCCTGGAACTGCAGCCTCAGAGAATGGCTGTGACCTTACTTAACTTCACAGGAAGAAATTCAGGGTGTGGCTGCTCTGAACACCAGTTCCCTGAAGTATTAAATAAAATCAATTCAGAACATTTTTTAATACCCCTCTTCATCAAGATCTATGTGCTATAAAGAGGGATGACTGTCTAGGAAGATGCTTTACTTTTTGCCCTTGTCTTGTCCCTCTCATTCACTCAGCCAATATTCACTGCAAGTTGCTATTTTCCAGACACTGGCCTAAAATCCGGGGGTCTGGGTTTCCCTGGTGGCTCAGCGGTAAAGAATCCGCCTGCCAATGCAGGAGATACAGGTTCAACCCCTCTTCCAGGAAGATTCCACATGACGCGGAGTAACTAAGCCCATGCGCTGCAACTACTGAGCCTGTGCTCTAGAGCCTGGGAGCCAAAACTGCTGAGCCCATGTGCCACAACTACTGAAGCCTGTGCACCGAGAGCTTGTGCTCCACCGTAAGAGAAGCCACTACAATGAGAAAACCATGCACTGCAACTAGAGTAGTCCCCACTTACTGCAACTAGAGAAAAGCCCACACAGCAGCTAAGACCCAGCACAGTTTATAGGCTAGTCCCCTGCAAATAAGAAGCGCAATTACCCTGCTGGAGAGAGAGGCCCAGCTGCCTTCCCACCCCCACTGTCATCCCCAGTGACCATCTAGAACACTCCAGCTCTGCCAAGCTCCCATATAAATGCAACCACAAGCATGACCCCAGGCAACACCATATGGAACAGAGGAATCTCCTGGCTGAGCCACTGCACTGGCGCAGGCTTCGGATGAGTGTGGCTCTGACAGTGGTGAGAACAGCAGTGAAGGTGGGGAGAATGGAGAAGGTAGATGAGCCTGTAGGGCTCAGTGATGGAGGTGATCCTTCTGGCTGTGTACTGAGGGGCTGATGCTGTCCATACTGAGCTGGGAGCTCTGAGGAGGGTCAAGTATAGAAAAGACAGAGAATTTGGGTTTGGCTATTGGAGGCGCCAACCAGCATGGGGGAAGGAGAGTCTGAGAAGGGGAGAGAGCAATCAATAAAGTTGACCTGATTTTTTTTTAACAAGTTCAGTTCAGTTCAGTCGCTCAGTCATGTCCGACTCTTTGCGACCCCATGAATTGCAGCACGCCAGGCCTCCCTGTCCATCACCAACTCCTGGAGTTTACCCAAACCCATGTCCATAGAGTTGGTGATGCCATCCAACCATCTCATCCTCTGTCGTCCCCTTCTCCTCCTGCCCCCAATCCTTCCCAGCATTTTAACAAGTACAGCATTAAATATTTAACCAAAATAATAGGAAAATGTCCCATTCCCACTGACTTCCCTGGTTGCCACACACCCTGGCTGGCCTCATTTGGGGCTTCCCTGGCCCAGCCTTGGGCTTCCCTGGTGGCTCAGAGGGTAAAGCATCTGCCTGCAATGCAGGAGACCCAGGTTTGATCCCTGGGTTGGGAAGATCCCCTGGAGAAGGAAATGGCAACCCACTCCAGTATTCTTGCCTGGAGAATCCCATGGACAGAGGAGCCTTATAGGCTACAGTCCATGGGGTTGCAAAGAGTCAGACACGACTGAGCGACTTCACGTCACTTTGGCCCAGCCTTAGGGAGAGGCCCTGAACTAGCCCCGCTGTAGCCCACCTGAAGGCAAGTTGCTTCCCCGAGTCCCAGGGCTGGTTGAGCCAAGGGTGCACTCCCGGCCACCCACCAACAGGTGGCAGCACATGCCACGCCGGTCGCCAAGAGGCCTCTGAACAACAAATTCTCTAAGAAGCTTTTCCTGGGAGACAGGCGTCAGTCTCTCACTTACACTGGCTGCTCATCTTCAAAGATTTCAGGCCGGCTGGGCTGGTTTTCTCATCCAGCTCCAAGCGCAATCTCCAGGGAACATCTGGCAACATCCGGAGAGACGATAAATTGTCACCATAGGGGAGCATGTGCTTCAGGTGGATACTGGAGAGAGGCCAAGGCCGCTGCCAAGCATCTTACACAGGACAGCCCCCACAGCGGGAGTTATCTGGCCCAAAGGAGCAACAGTGCCGAAGCTGAGAAAACCAGTTTAATCACATTCTCAAGAGGGGGTGCCCCAGGAGGTCTCAGACATCCACAGACCAGGGGCCGCTGGATTAGGCTGACTCCCAGCCTTCCCTGGCCGCAGCAGCCGTGCGAGGCCTCTGTTGCCTCCCTCAGCTGCAGTCTCCCCTCTCCTCAGAGACCTCACCTCTTCCATGCCTCACTCAACAATTCCTGATTCGCAAGCATGTCCTAGGCACCGTGTTGGCCCTGGAGAGACCGCAGGGAACGAAAGCTCCCTGCCTTTTTCACAGAGCTCAGAGGCTGCAGGGAGAGACCGCATATTTTCAAATGTAACGAGTGCTATGCGGACACAAACAAGGCACTGAGATACCAAAAACTAGAGGGGCTTTAACCAAGGTGCTTTAATAGGCTTTAGCCAAGAAGACTGGAAAGGCCACTGAAAGGTGACAGCTGAAATCTGAAGAAGGAACCACCCTCTTTTATTGAAATGACAATAAAAGTAATACTAACACCATTTCATTGCATTACTCACCATCTGTCCCCACCCTCTTACTGTAACTGCAGCTATGTTCCTGTTTGTATAATAAATTCATCTCCAGACCTTGACCCTGAACTGCTATAGCATTTCAGCCATCCCTCAAATATATATATATATATTGTGTCATAAGTTTTTTTTTCCTTGTTGCTGTATAGTTTGGTGTTGGTCATTTGTAACAGCATTCAATGTTTCAGTGTGGTGCGAGTTTTCTAAATGGTTCCCCATTTGTTGCTCATTCATCCTGTGGGAAAAGACATACATCCTAGTAATCTAATCAGAGTTTCTGGAATCATGGTCAGCTCACCAATCTCACCAGCCTGGAGTTGTCCTCCCCGTCTCCTCTCCAGTGAGTGTCCACTGAGGTAGGTGGGATGCCCACCATCTTACAGTGGGACAGGACCTTGAGATGGGCAAATGGGACCTCACATCAGGGATCAAGAGGGAACCTTGATAAAGTATGGATTCCTGGGCTCTGCCCCCTTTGCCCAATCTGGATCTCAAGTACAGGTCAGTGTAGAGGGCTTAAAAGGGTTTCCCTGGTGGCTCAGTCGGTAAAGAATCTGCCTACAATGCAGGAGACTCGACCCAGGTTTGATCCCTGGATAGGGAAGATCCCCTGGAGAAGGGACTGGCTACCCACTCCAAGATGCTGGCCTGGAGAATTCCATGGAAAGAAGACCCTGGTGGGCTACAGTCCATAGGATGACAAAGAGTCAGACATGACTGAGTGACTAACACTTTCCCTTTTTTTTCACTTTTCAGAGGATTTAAAATATGTCCACTTCTTCTTTCACAGTCCTTCCTTCCAAAGGTGGATCCTAATTCTCCTCTCCTTGAATATGAATCAGAGGATTTAGTGACTTGCTTCTCATGAAAAAAAATGCAGTAGAAGTGATACCATATGACTTCCAAGGCAGCTCAGAAAAGACATCAGAGCTTCTGCCCTACTTTCCCTAGTATTAATCTGATTAAACTGGTTGTGTTATTAGGACACTCAAGTAGCCCTGAAAGAGGCCCACGTTGGAAGAAACTGAGTCCTCCTGCCTAAAACTGTTCTCTTTTGTCTGGGACAGTCCTAGAATTCACACTAAAACCCCACATCCCAGGAAACTTCTTAGACCTGGGCAAGTAGTCCAGTCACCCCAACAGGCAGCACCACCTTTCCAGCCAGTCCTCCAGCCCCAGGCCTGCCACTGCAGACCTGATCAATATTTCACTGTGACTTCATGAGAGATTCTGAGCCTGTTTACATGGCTGAGTCACTCTTTAACTCCTGACCTCCAGAAATTATGCAAGATAATAAAGGTTGTTTATTATGTCCCAATGTACCGACTGTTGTTTCAAGCCACTACATTGGGGCCAATTTATTAAACAGCAATAGATGAGTACTATACTCAGGACTCTCTATTTCATGACACTGCTGGGTGACATGAGCTATGAATCAGCATGAGTGAACCATGGGTCTGGTCCTATTCCCTAAAGCAGCACTTTCCAATAGACCTTTCTGCATGAACAGCAGTGCATTCTGTGCTGTCCAACGTGATAGTCACTAGTCAGCTGTAGCTACTGAGCTTAGAAATATGACTGATATTTCAGTCATAAAAAAAAATCAGGGAACTGATTTTTTATATTTTAATGAATTCAACTTTAAATAGCACATGTATATAATTTCACTTATATAACATTCTCAAAATGACAAAATTATGGATTGGAAAGCAGGTTAGTAGTTACCAGGGGTTAGGGATGGTGGGGGAAAGAGTGGTGGGTGTGACTATAAAATGGCAACTTGTGAGAGATTTTCATAGCCATGGAGTAGTTTGGGTTTTTGGTTTTTTTTTGTTTGTTTGTTTGTTTTTTGCCTGCGCCAGTTCTTGGTGGTTTAGTCACTAAGTTGTGTCCAACTCTTACGACCCCATGGACTTTAGCCCGCCAGGCTCCTCGGTCTATAGGATTTTCCAGGCAAGAATACTGGAGTGGGTTACCATTTCCTTCTCCAGATCTTCCTGACCCAGGGATTGAACCCAGGTCTCCTGCACTGCAGGCAGTTTCTTTACCAACCGAGCTACCAGGGAAGCCCTTAGCTGTGGCATTTTAGTTGCCTCATGTGGGATCTAGATCCCCAACCAGGACCTGGGTCTCCTGCATTGGGAGTGCAGGGTCTTAGCCACTGGACCACCAGGGAAGTCCCAGCCATGGAGTAGTTCTGTATCTTGATTGTGGTAGTGGTTACGTAAATCTACACATGTGAGAAAATGATACAGAACTATACACACATTGTACCAACATCGGTTTCCTGGTCTTGATATTGTACTCCAGTAATGTTAGATGTAACCATTGAAAGAAACTGGGTGAAGGGTACATGAGACCTCTTTGCAGTGTTTTTGCAACTTCCTGCAAATCTGTAATTATTTCAAAATAAAAAGTTTAAGTTATTTTAAAATATAAGATAAGGATAAAGCATTAAATACCACAGGTAGCTAGTGCCTACCATGTTGGACAGTGAGGCCCTAAACAATGCACAGATCCTCCTGGAATATCTTCTAGTCATTTGGCCTCTGTTCAGAACTTCCTGGTGACAGGGAACTCTCAACCTCTCAAGGTCTGTTTGGCAGCTCTAATAAGAAGAAAGTTCAGGCCAGCAGATTTTGGGGTAGAAAAGCTTTTTCCCCACCTCTCTATTTGTGCTAGAATCATGAATTAGGCCCAGATTTTCTAGAACAAGTTTTCACCCCTAGGGAGCCCAGGGGACCCCACAGGAAAACTGCCCTCATCACTCACCACTTTCATTACTATCACTTGTCACTCATGATATGGACCACAAGGACCTCACACTGTGTCCCAAAGCAGCCCTGGATGACCACCTTTTCAGATTTAGAAGCAGCCATTACTGACCATTCCAGCTGATTAAGAGAGAACTAAACCCAGGTAGAGGATTTTAGACAGCGAGGAACCTCAAAGACTTTCTGGTCTTATACTTGCCTTTTATAGATGGGAAAATGAAGACTTGGAATAAATCTGTAAGGATCAAATGCACTTAGTTCAAGGAAGCATGTATTACCTGTAGTAGACTGAATAACGCTACGTGCTAGCTTTGAAGATTGGAGAAAGAGGCCATGAACCGAAGGATGTAGGTCTAGAGGGTGGAAACAGCAAGGAGACAGACTCTCTCCTAGAAACTCAGAGGGAACATGACCTTGACAACACCTTGATTTGAGCTCAGTGAAATCACTTCCAATATTTGGCCTCTAGAACTTTACTGCAGTCCATGGGGTAGCAGAGTTAGACACGACTGAGCAACTGAACTGAACTGAACACTGTAAGACAGTAAATTCATGCTGCTTTAAGCCACAAAATGGGCTTCTCAGATAGCTCAGCTGGTAAAGAATCTGCCTGTAATGCAGGAGACCACAGTTCAATTCCTGGGTCAGAAAGATCCCCTGGAGAAGGGATAGGCTACCCATTCCAGTATTCTTGGGCTTCCCTGGTGGTTCAGATGGTATAGAATCCTCCTGCAATGTGGGAGACCTGGGTTCTATCCCTGGGTTGGGAAGATCACCTGGAGAAGGGAAAGGCTACCCACTCCAGTATTCTGGCCTGGAGAATTTCATGGACTGTATAGCCCATGGGGTTGCAAAGACTTGGACACAACTGAGAGACTCTCACAAGCCACAAAATGGTGGCAACTTGTTACAGCAGCATTAGGAAACTAGTATATTGCCTAACAAAACTACATGTGTACCTTCCTTCTGACCCAGCAACCCACTTCTAGGAATTTACTCTGAAGCTACACCTCCAATGTGAAGTATGCACGCACAAGATTATTTGATGCAAAATTGTTTGTACCTGTTTGTAAATACTGGAAACCACTAAGTGTTCATGGATAGGAAAGTGGTTGAATAAACTCTGATGTGACCACTTGATGGAATAGTATGCAGCTGTAAATAAAAATGAGGAATTTACTACCAATTTATCCCTGAAAGATACTAAGCAAAAAAAAGGAGGGGGGGGGGCAAAAGAGTATCTGTGGTATGATACTTTTTCATGGAAGAAAAAACAGAGTATAAGAAAATATATGTCTATCCGCTCACTCTGGAAAAAAAAATTAGGAAGCAGAAACCAATTATCAATTAGGTTGCTTACCTACAAGGGAAGATGGGAAAGGATGGTAAGGAGGAGGGAAGGGGAATGGATAGAAGTCATGATGAGGGAGTGTTTTCTCTTTGAGTTTATCTTTTTTGTCCAGTTCTGCGTCTTAAAACCATGACAATATTTCTTATACCAAAAAAATTAGCGAAAACCAACCAGAGAGTCAGTTAACATCCCTCCAGGTAATGCAAGACATGTCTATGTTGACTTGTGAATATTATCACTGAGACAAGACATAAAATGAACAAGTGCCCATAGACCTCAGCAAAATGTCTACAGACACTGACATAAAGGCTCAGTCACAGATACATTCTTTATTTGCCACATTTTCCGTGGTCCTAGTCATGACTCGCTGATCTGCCTGCCTCTGAATTTTCAGAGCACCGGATCGGGTCCACACAAGGGAAGTGAAGCATGTTCTTCAGAAAGTGTCTGGAATTTCTCCCCACACCCTTCCCAGGTGATGGGCTGAGGACCAGGAAAACAAAGTATTGGTGCTACAGTGATATCCAACTGCAGCTTCACATTGGTATCACCTAGAGAGCCCTACAAAGCCCTAATGCCAGCCCCAACCCCCAGAGATGACGATTTAACTGGTCTGGGGTGGCCAGTACTTTGAAAAGCTCTCTCTACCACGCAGCCAGGGCTGAGAACCTTCTACAGCCTGGTGGAGACCCGGTTGCTATTAGAGACTTGGCCACCAGATGGCGATAGAATCAGGCCAAAAGGGGCTGCTGAGTCTCGGGGAGGAGACACAGACCTAGGGATTAAGGCACTAGCCTCCAGCCACTGCTGCTGCTGCTGCTGCTAAGTCGCTTCAGTCGGTCCGACTCTGTGTGACCCCATAGACGGCAGCCCACCAGGCTCTCCCATCCCTAGGATTCTCCAGGCAAGAACACTAGAGTGGGTTGCCATTTCCTTCTCCAATGTATGAAAGTGAAAAGTGAAAGTGAAGTCGCTCATTTGTGTCCACCCTAGCGACCCCCTGGACTGCAGCCCACTAGGCTCCTCCGTCCATGGGATTTTCCAGGCAAGAGTACTGGGGTGGGCCGCCATTGCCTTCTCCAAGCCTCCAGCCACTAGAGATGGCTTTTTTTTTTTTCACCCTAAGAGTGTGGGGTGTCTGCCCAGAGACATTCCCCCCAAATTTTCGATTGCTTCTGGTTGGAGCCCACGTGGACCTTAGTGGGCTGCAGGGGATCCCAAAAAGAGCGCCCCTGTCACACACATACAAAACAAATTCCCCCACACCTGTGATCTGGTCAACTAAGAAAACAAGGGGTGCCAGCGAACCCCCTGTAGGTGGGGAGCTCCAGGAACACCGAAATAGGTCCCTCTTGGGACCAGGCATGGGGCCTTAGTTCCCGGGGTCCACAAGAAAGTTACCTCCCCTTTTGATGACCAAGAGAGAACCCTCTAAGCAGAGAGTGCTCATGCCTTAAGAGAAGTCACCAGTTCTCCACCTCCAAATGCATTTTAGAGAAAAACCCAGTTACCCAATAGTGCCTACTCCAAAAATAATAAAGAGGGGACTCCAGGAAGGCATTTCTCTCTGAACTACCTTTACTTCCCCAGAGTGTAACGTGGAGCCCAATTCCAGTTTCACCAGGGAGGACATGAAAGCTCACAGAGGGGCAGGCCTTGCCTAACATCACACAGCAAGGGGCCTCAGAGGCATGCCTCAGACCCAGGCCTCCTGCCGTCTACATGAGGCCCTTCCTGGCCCCACGAGGGGTCCCCAGCTCCAAGCATCCCTGTTGATGATTGGAAACCCCATGGAAGCAGGGCCCACACGGGGTGGGCTGGTCAGCCCACCCTGGGAGGGAGTGAGGCGCCACACGGGGCCCCCACCCAGCCCTCCCCAGACACTCTCAGGCTTCCCTGACTGGCTGGCCACCCTCGAAGCTCCTGAGGTGACCCGTTTCCCTCAGCTTCAAAACAAACCAAAATGCATACCAACATCCTTTGTTTGTTTTGGGGGATCAGAGAAAGGGGAAAGCAGTTCTGTGGGTTTGCACTTAAAAACAAAACTGCTCTGAGCTGCCCGAGCAGAAACCAAACCAAAGGTGAATTCAGAGGCCAAAAACCCTCGTGGAAGTGCTGCCTCCGAATGAGTCAAGGGAGGGCGTGGCAGGCTCGGAGACAAGGCTACCCACCGACCCGGCACCAGTGACCCAGGTCGGACAGGCATCACCGCAGTGCAAGGCGGCAGCCACCCCTCCCGATCACCCTGGGCAGTGTGGACTTGGCAGGGGACCAGGCCCTGGGGGGATGGGCCTCCTCGCTTAGTAAGGACTGGTGAGAAGACGGGGCGCAGCAATGGACACCGAGTCAGTGACTCTGGACCTTACAACACACTCCCATCTCAGCAGCCCACAGACCCACAGGCCATGCTGAGGAACCAGGAAGGTGAACGTGCCCGGGGCCCAGCCTCATGGGAGCACCCAGTCAGCAGGTGAGACCCCCTCAGCACTGGTGCCAACGGGGAGGGTCTGGCCAGGCTCTGATTCATCTGCTTGTAGGACTTGTATTTCCCCCATATTTCCACCTCCAGGAGGGAGCTCACAGAGGGCAGAATTCAGGATGTTCCAAGAGACTGGGGACTCCCCATCTTGACACCCAGGACATGTGGGCTCCGGGAGCCATGCTAGCTGGGGACACTACCTGGATCGTGTCCTGAGTTTAGATGAGGAAACAGGAGCAACTGAAGCCATGACTGCAGAGGCCCAGCTGGTGCTACTGGATCCTGTCAACAGTCTCAGGGAACACCTATGAGCCTGCTGTGAGAGGTAGCAGGAGGACTGTGGTCAGCGACTAAGGGTCAGCTGGCCTGGCAGAGTGGTATGTATCATCAATAATGCAAGTCCGGGACTTCCTAGGCAATCCAGTGGTTAAAGATTTTGCCTTCCAAGGTAGCGGGTTTGGGCTCGATCCCTGGTCAATCAGGGAGCTAAGATTCCACATGTTTCATGGCCAAAAAATCAAAATGTAAAACAGAAACAATATTGTAACAAATTCAATAGACTTTTTAAAAATAATTTTTTAAAAAATAATGAATATCCAAGGATGGCCAGAGATGCTCCCAGCTGAGTGAGAATTCCTCACTTATCCTAAAACTTTCAAATACAGTCTCATTTGAGCTTCATGAACTCAAATGGGACAGCTGGGATTCAGAGAGGCAAAGCAATGTACTAAAGGTCACACAGCAAGTCAGCATGCGGTCAGCATGGGTTATACCCCTCCCAGGATTCAACCTGCCTGGAGCAGGATTCTAGGCTGTGGGGATTCCTCATCTCCCCAGTTATTTAGGTCTAGGATGGCTTGAGTAGACTTTGTATTAAGTGCCTCGAATTTCTTAAGGTATGACCATTTTTTGGTTCTTTGGCAAGAACTTAAGCACCTGACTCTCATTCTCTCATCTAATCTTCCCTCCACCCTTGACAAGTCAGTGCCTTCATCATCCTATTTCACAGATGAGGAAGCTGACACTCATCAACCGGCCCAAGGTCACCCAGCTGGTCAATGACAGCCTGGACTCAATGCCACCCTTTCCCCCATCCCGAGCAGGCTCTTCATCTGTGGGGGTCCGGGTCCCTCCCCAAGCCCAGCTCTAGCTCCTGTGGTATGCAGGTGTCTGTACCCACCAACGGCAGCCAGCATCTGGCTACCCACCAACTATCAGTGGGAAATCTTCCCCCTCCTTCCTGCCTAGTCCTCCTCAGCTGCTGGGCCCACCTAGTGGATTCATGAAAACTTCCAAGGCCCCACTAAGCTAGCTGGCTTCTCAATTGTCTCCAAAAAACAGAGGAGTTCAACAACACGTGTGAATTTCAACATGTGTGTGTGTGCACATGGGTAGTAAGGACAGACTACCCAATGGCCTCACTATCAAAAGAAATTACAGATACGCTTTGGTTTATTTTTCTCTCATCTTTTTTTTCCTCCTGGGCATCTTTTATTTTTTAACATGTCTGTGTTCACGTTGCATGCCTACGTTCTTATTTCTCTTTATTTAGCATTCATTTATTTACTGCTATAGCTCCAGTATGTAGTGCAGTATTTGGTGCAAATAGGGGGCAGGAGGAGAAGGGGACGACGGAGGATGAGATGGTTGGATGGCATCACCAACTCAATGGACATGGGTTTGGGTGGACTCTGGGAGTTGGTGATGGACAGGGAGGCCTGGCGTGCTGCGATTCATGGGGTCGCAAAGAGTCGGACACGACTGAGTGACTGAACTGAATTGAACTGAACTGAGGACCTCAATAAATATTTGCTGAATTAAGAAGCACGTGTACACATTCCTATATATGTGTGTGTGTGTGTGCACATTCCTCCCTGGGTGTGTGTTGGTGTGCTCACTTGTATAAAGGTACCTAAGTGTGTGTCCAGGTACAGAGATGACGGTGTGGTTTGCTGAGCTGTGTGTCTGTGTCACTATATCACTCATTCAACAAACAACTCTTGACCACCTGTTCTGCCAGAGTAGCTGTGCCCGTGCTGGGAACACAATAGAGAACAGGGCCAAATGGAGAGCAGAGCCCTCTTTACAGGTGCCCTCAACCCAGGCCCTTCTGGGGAGAGAGGCCAGAGCAAGGGCTCTAATTATACATGGGAGCCAGAGGGCAGTTTTGACATTTGAGGGGCTCATGTCAAGGCAAGGGCCCAGCAACCCCCAACAAGGCCCGCCCTGCAAAGCCTCCCTCACTCTTTTCCTCCCTGCCCTCATCACAAGGCACCCCCCAGTGGGATCAAGCGGCAAAGCAACAGATCCTTCCATGAGGAAATGCAGCCAGGGATCAAGAAGCCCAGAGAAAACCCACAAAATCAGTCCAAATAACTCCAGGCCCCACTGGCTGAGACTGAGCCGCCTGTGGAGAAAGTGCAGTGTGTTGGCCCCCCTGGCCACTCTGCGGCTTGTTTACAGGGGCACAGCTGAGGCCCTGTGTATCTGTTTCCTGTTGCTGCTGTAACAAATTACCACAACCTTAATGACTCAAAACAACACAAATATTATTATCTTACAGCTCTGGAGGTCAGAAGTCTGCGCATCAGGGTGTCAGTACACCCGCATTCCTTCAGGAGACTCTAGGAAAGGATCATTTCCTTGCCTTCTTCAGCTTCTAGAAGCAGCCAGCTTTCCTTGGCTCTTGAACTCATCCAGCACCTGGGGCGTAGTTGCTCTTAACCTCCCTCATCTCTGCTTTGGTGTGTCCCCTGTTCCCATGGACTCCCCCGTCTTTGGCTTGGAGAAGGCTTCTGACTACTTTGGGCCCACTGGGATATCCAGGCCCATCTCAAGATCTTTAACTCAGCACATCTACCAAGTCCCGTTTGCCATGTAAGGGAATGTAGTCACAGGTTCTGGGGACTAGGACCCAGACATTTTAGGCAGGTGGTGAACACTGTCCTGCCTACCATGCTCAGAAATGAAAGTACTTATCCAAGGTCTGAAGGGTTTGGTGAAGGTCAGAACTCAGGCTTCCGGGCCCCAGTTCTATGTCCTTTGGGGCAGCACCTCAGGAAAGAGGTAAAAGAAGCTGCCCCCCCAAACCTAAGCTAGTCTCCTTAAATATGCTGTGCAACTGGTCCATCACACCTGGTTTGCTTCTCATGCCAGTTCCACCACCTACTAACAGGGTGACCTTGGACATGTAGCTTAATGTCTCAGCACCTCAGTCTTCCCATCTGTGAAGTGGGGTGATGAGGAGAGCCACCACGAAGGCTCATTGACTTTGCAATGAGCCTCTGTCCTGACTGCACTGTCCCAGTCCTGGCAGTGATCCCAGCTGCCCCACCCCCTACTCATCCCATTTAGAAATGCATGAAGGGAGGGCCAGAAGACAGAAGGAGGCATACATGCGCCCAGTGCCCTTGACCCCTGGAGCCCTTCTCCTGCCCCTCCCCAGAGCAGTGGGGTGGCCACTTTCTTGGCATCTCCCCAGGGAAGGAAGCCTTTGATACCTAACTGGGTCTCAGAAAGGGAACAAAGGGATGGCTTTTGCATGAAAAGCCACCTGCTGGTTCAGGGAAGAAACCCTGATTCATAGAGCTGGATGTTTCATCACCGGGCAGATTCAAGAAAGAAGTCCATGGGGTCCGCCACCCCGGGTGGGTTGCCCACATAGAGGCACTAGAGATTCGGTAAGTGTCCCACAGCTGGGAGGGAGAGGTGACATCAGAGGAGCTGGCAAGTTCTCTCCAAACAGAAGTTTAGGATGGGGTAAGGAGAGGTTCTCAGGAGACTGGGAAGGCTTCCAGTGCAGGGAGTGGAGCCAGGCCTCCAAGGACCATTCCTGTTGGAGAAAGAAAAGATGCTCTCCTGCCCATGTCCAGGCCACAGGGTCTTCATTCAGCCCCACAGCAGGGACTGAAAAGACATCAGGACCTCCCAGGCCACTCCCCTCAGGCTGCCTCCTCACTGTCTTGTTACTAAAAGTACTGAATATTTCCTTAGTTCATGGTGTGATACTGGCCCTTAAAAGGCTAATCAGTGTGCTCCATCATTTTTCTCTGACTGTTTAAAAACACAGGAACTTTGTCACTACTCATAAGAGAAATTCAGACTCATTAAAGAAAAATGGGTAATAAGGACAGACCGCCAAATGGCCTCACTATCCAAAGAAATTACAGATAACACCTTGGTTTGTTTTTCTCTCATCATTTTTTTCCTCCTGGGCATCTTTTATTTTTTAACATGTCTGTGTTCATGCTGCATGCCTTCCTTCTGATTTTCCTTCATTTAGCATTAATTTATTTACTGCTATAGCTCCAGGACGTAGCACAGTATTTGGCACAAATAGGACCTCAATAAATATTTGCTGAATTAAGGTGAATGAACAGAGATATTTTTCTATGTTATACAAAAGTAATAATAATCATAATACGTGACTGTTGAGGGCTTACTTTGAGCTGAGTATTTTATCAGCATTATTTCATGTGACACAATAACCCCTTAAGGTAGGTACTATTATTATCTCCCATTTTACAGATGTATGAACTAAGGCTTAGGGAGAAAGATTAAGTCCCAAGGTTACACATGTAGCACCTGACTTCTCACCCAGGTCCAGTTGACCCCAAGCCTGTGTTGCTAATGCATTGTATCACTGCTTCTCAGTGAACATTTTTACAAAGAGCATTTAAAATGACTTCACAATATTCTTTTCAATGGGCTGCACTATTCCTCAGTCACAGCATATTCAGGTTATTTTCTGTTTTTTTCCCCTGCTTTCATAAATAATTCTACAATAAACAACTTTATATATAACCAAATTCCATGTATAATGTCTATTCATTAGCAATGACTCCCCAGAAATTGAATTACTGGTTCAAATGGTGCATTTTTAAAGCTTTCAGGCATGTTTTCCCTTCAATTATGTTTTGTTTTGGTTTCGGTTTACATATGGAAATTCAGACCTAGTCAATCCACCACCTACTGGTCTGTATTTTCATCCACTGTTTCTATCTTTGAAACATCTTCCCTTTCCAGAAAGTTAATAATTCTATTTTCTACTGGTTGTACAGTTTGCTTTTAAATTATTCAGCCCTTTAGTTCTTCAGTGAATCCTTTGGGGAATGTGCTAGAGAAAAGGCCTCCATTTACACTTCCAAGTCCCCTCAGGAATCCCCCCTCCTCTGGGCAGTGGGGAGAGATGAAAGGGAATGGAAAATAAGGAGAGTGAGAAATTCTTGGTGTTATCCTAATTACAGGGGAAGGAGTGCCCCTTCTTCTACACATGAATGACTTTCTCCCAAGGTCTTCCATTTCCTTCTTTTTTTTCCCCTTATCTTTTGATTACTCTTTATTTAGTGGTCCCACCAACATGACCCTTCACCCAGGCCCACTGTTTCTTTGCACACTGATTTTACCGACATTTCTGCCCTATGTCTGTGACCCAAGTTGAGACTGATTTCTCCTTCCTGTTCCTTTTCCATGCTGTGCCTCATTTTCTCAAAATATGAAGGAATTTTTGTTTGTTTGCATCTGTGTAAAGTTTCCTCGGCAGGAGAGCGTGCATATTATTTTAAAATAAAGACAATATTATGACTCTAACTTAATGCACAGGAAAAAAATACAGTACTTGCTGCTGCTGCTGCTGCTAAGTCGCTTCAGTCTTGTCCGACTCTGTGCGACCCCATAGACGGCAGCCTACCAGGCTCCCACGTCCCTGGGATTCTCCAGACAAAGAATACTGGAGTGGGTTGCCATTTCCTTCTCCAGTGCATGAAAGGGAAAAGTGAAAGTGAAGTCGCTCAGTCATGTCCGACTCTCAGCGACCCCATGGACTGTAGCCTACCAGGCTCCTCCTTCCATGGGATTTTCCAGGCAAGAGTACTGGAGTGGGGTGCCATTGCCTTCTCTGACAGTACTTGTTAGGTAGTTAAAATAGGAAACAGGAGTCCAAAATGGCGGTGGCTAAAAGACAAGGAAGGGAAAAGCTCTTGAAAATAGAACAAAGCAAGGTCAAAGGAAGGTCCGAGGACCTGAGTGAGAACTTCAGGTAGAACAACACTCCTGGCTAAGCCCAATTTGCATAGGGCAGGCTCGGGGCGGGGACATATAAAAAGAGGAGGCAAAGCGTTTTCTCTCTCTCCCGCGCGCTGGGGTGTTCTCTTAACGTCTTTGGGTCTGCATGCCCTCACGCTTCGAGGATGAATTTTCCTGCTATTATCTAAATAAAAGAGCTGTAACACTGAGGTGTAACACTGATTCGTCTAAGAGCTATAACACGGTCTGTCCAAGACCCGAGAGCTGTGACCCGCCGAGGGCTCTAACGTCCGTCACTCCAAATCTTTGTTGTGATGAGACAGAACCCAGGAGCATACACTCGCCTGACAGTACTCAAACACCATTGCAAATAAATATCTCATTCAGATGAAATTTTTGTCAAGGTTACACTATTTCTTATGAATCAGTACTGTATGAGAAGGTGAAAAGGGGTCCCTACAACTAGGAACAAGGACGCTTATTCCAAGAAACAAAATTCTTTTATTCTTGCTATTTATATTATTGTAATTTACCCTGTGTTTTGAAGGAGGGGGGGCATTTTTTTTCTCTTCCTCCCTGAGTACCAATTTGATCATTCACACAGCCTCCCTCAGCAAATCAAGACAGGACAGATAAGGTCTCATCCATTTTTTCTTAGAAGCTTCTTAAGTTCACCAGTTGACCTGAGTTAAGGCAAAATTGTCGTAAATAAGAACTGGCTTAAGAAACTCCTTGAAAAACTACAGGATGCAAAAAATTGTTCAAATGGAATATTAAAAATATGTCAAATTGGTGATGAGGGTGTTGCTGGGCTCATAGTGAACGGGCTTTGGGTGAATGGGTGGTAGGAGTCAGAATGGGATGATGGGCAATGACCCAAGTGGATAAAGACCTCGCTGCCTCCCCCGCAAAAGAACCACTGAGAAAGCAACTATACTCTAATAAAAATAACAAAACTACAAGGATATATTGTACAACATGGGGAAATATAGCCAATACTTTATAAAAGGAGTACTGTTAGGGGAAGCATATTGATTGAAACCGCCCACCCTGGCCAGGCACCATAGTTACCATTTGCATAAGTTGTTTTACCACAGGAGGTCCCAGTAAGGAACACGGAACTAATAAGCCTCCCTCAACCAGAAGAGTTCAGGAAAGGTCAAAAGGAGACACCACATGTCCGACCACCTCCCAGAATCCTTCTCTCTGGCATCCATCTTAGCTGAACAAGGCATGCACTGCCAGGAAGGACTCTGAGTCAGAATGATTGGCTAAAGACAATCCAGAAACTAATCCCATCACCATAAAACCCGAGACTGTGAGCCAGTCTCGCAGAGCTGTTCTCCTGGGTTTCCTTACCCTACTGCTCTTCACCCAGATGCCCTTTCCCAATGAAAGCTCTTACTTTGTCAGCACATGTGTCTCCTCAGACAATTCATTTCCGAGTGTTAGACAAGAGCCCAGTTTTGGGCCCTGGAAGGGGTCCCCCTTCCTGCAACAGTACTACCTTTAAAAATCGTGAACCACTGTGGGGACTTCTCTGGTGATCCAATGGTTAGGACTATGCCTGCCAATACAGGGAACATGGGTTCAATCCCTAGTTGGGGAACTAAGATACCCCATGCCGTGAAGCAACTAAGCCTGAGCACCACAGCAAGAGAGTCCATGGGCCTCAACAAAAGATCCTGCAAGATGCAACAAAGATCCTGGGTGCTGCAACTAAGACCCAACACAGCCAAATAAATAAATAAATCTTTTTTTAAATTTTGACTCATTCTAATTGTATACCTGTAACTTACATAATATTGTACAGCAATGATACTTCAATAAAAAAATAAAAATTAAGAAAAATAAAATAAAGGTATTTAAAAAATAAAATTTTAAAGAATAAAGAACTATTAAGGACAGGGTGGGGGGTGTCTGGAGGACCAGGGACCTCAGCCATGGCTCTCCGGATGGGAACCTGAAATACCTTCTCTGCACCTAGTACCCCCATCCATCTGATGAGGTTGTTGGCTAGCTGATTCCAATGGTTCCCATGGAGCACTGCGCTCTGAGTCTAGTCTCAGAGTCTGCAGGCAGCCCTTACACTACCCACCGTGAGCTCCATCTGCTGGGGCAAGAGAAAAGACACCCTGGGGTGCTTGAACAGGTCTGGGTGACCAATAACCAACCCTCCTCAGCTGCATCTTGAGGGCCTGATTGTTGTCAGAGCCTTGGTGAGTAAGTCAGCCGGGACCCCCTGCTCACCATCTGGATGTGGCACCAGCATACCATCTCCCTTTCCTCTTCCTGAAAACCCAGCTGAAGGGGTGAGTGTGAGTGTGTGTTAGCCCCTCAGTCGTGTCTGACTCTTCGCGACCCCATGGACTGTAGCCCATCAGCCTCCCCTGTCCACAGGATTCTCCAGGCAAGAAGACTGCAGTGGGTTGCCATTTCCTTCTCTGGGATCAAACCCGAGTTTTGCACACTGTGGGCAGATTCTTTACCTTCTGAACCACCAAGGAAGCCCGAAGCGGTAGGAATAATCAAAACCAATCGATGTACTGAGCCCTGCCTCATACCCTCAAAGGTGCTTATGCTGACTCACCTGCATGACATGGGGACACGTTCCCCATTTTGCAAGGTTAAAGAACAGAGGCTCCAAATACCGAAATACACACCTAAGCAAGATTCAAATTCAGATCACACTGTCTCCAAACCAGGCTCCCGTGGTGCTTCCACCTCTTTTGTAGGTGAGGAAACAGAAGTGAGGAGTGGTCATGCCACTTACCAGCCCCACAGCAAGTCAGGAAAAGGTAACTTTCTGTTTGTTCTGAGAGGGCCCCCACTCTGTTCACAAGCTTCCTCAGTCCCCTTGCCTCCCAAAGCCTGGGGGATTCTGCATTTTGTCAACTTCCCCTGGGTCAATGGACCCATTGCCCAACCCTCCACCATTTGCCAGATTCTTCCCCTGAGCCACGCCAGGGCCAGGTGCCCTGAGGGAAGGCCTGGCCCCCATCCTTCAGGGAGAAGTGCTGGGTCCCAGGAGAGCTAGACTGGGTGAGGGTTGGGGGCACAGAGCACATTGCTCACTTCATCCTGCCTGCCTCAGGCTGCATCTGGGGCAGGAGCCAAGCCTGGCCATCACACACTGATGGGCAAGGCCTTCTTTCCAACCTCCAGCTTGCTGTGCAACTTGGACAACTCGCTCAGCATCTCTGTGCTCCCTCCAGACCACAGCCCACACACATGGCAGATATTCAACCAACCCCTGCCATGCTTTTTTTCCTAAACCAGAAGTTAACCAGTCAGAAACAGTCTTCTTCCCCTTAATAATCTTTATGGTGGATTCCTCCCAGAGCTGGCATGTACTCACAGGCAATTAAGAATGTACAGATCGGAGTCCACCAGAGAAGTAACGACTTCCTGAGGTTCACAGAGCCAAGAGGAGGGAACAATTGACTGCTTTGTTGCCAGGGTTGCTGTTCGTCACTGACAATGGCATTCTTAAGGAATTAGGATATTAAAGATTTAATAACCATTTGATATACGCAGTAAAAACATTTCGATTATGGCATTTCTGGAAAATGCTGTCTTCATCTGTTACAGGAATTTACCAAGTGTCTTTTAATTAAGTCGGTTCTAAATGAGACACCTCCTTGGTGCGGTAATTTTCTGAATGAAGCTACCCTGAAGTACTAATTAGTTTGTTTTTAATGCTTAATCTACTCTGCCAACATGGTGGTTAGGGTGGGGTTGACCTGCTGAAACTGGATGAGGCATCACCTGCAGCAGCTATGGTCTCTCCTGGCTGGAGACACGGAGGGATTTCAGCTCACGCTGGATCAACTTCTAAACTGCTGGCTGAACTGACCATGAGCTTTAAATCTACCTGGAAATGCTCAGCCACAGCCCCTGCTCCTGATTAAACCAAAGAAACCACTCGCTCAGTACAGGAAGAGGGGGTGAGCTGCCTTGGGTGGGCGTGACCACCCCATCACCAGAGGTGTCAAGCCAAGGGCATCTGGGTGTTTGGGTAGAAAAGCGGGCTGGCTGATCTCAGAGGTCTCTTTCCGTCCATCGTCCCACTCATGGTTCTTTATTATTCATTCTTAGGTCACTGACCGAACATTTATTAAGCCCCTCTTTGTGTGCATATAAATGAAGAGCAAAGAGGGGCAGGACCCTGTGGTGGAGGGACCCACAGAGCAACTGGATGTGGTGGTGGGGGTGGGGTGGAAAGCCAGTGTGAAGAGGCCACAAAGGAGATGGACAGGGGGCTTTTGGACTCTGGGTGGGGTGTCACATGGAGGCTGGCAAGGTAGACATGGGAAGTTGTTTAGGAATGGGAGTTACACCCAGCTGTGGCACCCACTGGGTGATTTGACCGGAGGGAAGACGGAGCCTGCCTGGGAAGAGCTTTCAGTCCTGGGAGAGACAGGAGAAATCTCTCCTCTATCTCACATGCATGCACATGTATATACACACATGCTCATTCAAGTCCTCATGACACATAAGGACAATTGCTTATTTTTTTTATTTGTTTTTCCTTTTTACTTGAAAGTAAAGGCACACTAGTAAAAAAAAAATCACACAATATAGCAATATATAGATTAAAAAGTGAAAGTCTCCTATTATCTCAATTATCAGCTCCCTCCCAGAGAAAACCACCACTGATCTTCTTCCAGACCTTTCCCTCTGTGCATATGTATGTGTGTGTGCGTGCACACACACACCCACACCCACACCCACGGCTGTTTGTTTAATAGGATCATATTAAACAAATGGTTCTGTGACTTGTTTTCACTTTGTAACATATCACAAACATCTTTTAATAGCAGTTGGTACACACAGATCTACCTCACTTTTTTGAACAACTATGAAGATTCAATAGTACAGAGTCTAGTTTATTTCACCCTATTGATAGACATTAAGGCTCTTGCTATTTTTTTTTAACAATTGCAAACTAAGCTGCAGGGACATGAACATAACTTTCTGTGTTAAATACCCTTGTAAATATACTTGGAATTGCAAGATGTTTTTGTATCATTGTGTAAGGTTTTTTATGAAATGTCCTTAGAAGTGTGCCGCTGGTTAAATATTAACAGATCCTGCCAGATGGCCCGTCAGGAGCAAGCTGGGCCCCTTACTCCCTGTCATATTCATAGTATAGTACCTGTTTCCCTGTATTCTCTTCAACACTGGGCATTATTAGTCCTTTCAACTTTTTGCCAATCTAATGAGCAGGAAAAAAAAGACAAAAGGTGCTTCTCACTGTTGTCACCTCTGTCCTTGTTTTCTAAGTAAGTAGTGCAGGAAGGCTGAGTGAGCTACCGGAGGACCCAGGACAGCAGCCTGGCCCTCCCTGGCTGACCAGAAAGTGTTAGTCGCTCAGTCGTGTCTGTGCCTGACTCTTTGCGACCCCATGGACTGTAGCCCACCAGGCTCCTCTGTCCATAGAATTCTCCAGGCAAGGATACTGGAGTGGGTAGCTGCCGGGAGCCAGCTCACGAGATCCCCACTCATGACAGTCATGAGGAGAAGGACTGACGAGCAGAGCAACTCAGGCCTCGGGGATTCTCGAGAGGCTGCCTCAGCGCTCACCTTAAAAATAAGATCTCTCTGACGCTTGCTATAATAAACCTCTTCTTATTTTCTGTGATTTAGGCAAAAGGCCTTTCCTGATTCCCTTCTAAAACAGATCATTCTGAAACATCAAATCAACAAGACCCCTGAACGGTAACACCCTAAATAAAGTTACCTGGGATATAAAGTATGCTGATCTAAATTTCTTTTGCTAACATATTGGTTTGTTTAATAAATGTACCTGTGCCTTTGGAGCTAATGTGCAAAACTTCTCCCTAGTAATAAAACAACATTGAGAGCCTCCACACAGAAAGCCCCTATGGGCACAAAACCCTTCGCAGGAAAAAAGGCTTATTAGGAAATACAAGAAATGTTGCTTTATAAAACTGTAACTTAGTCTATACTTACTCATTATGCTTTTTTACTCTTAACGTATTTAGCCTATATAATGAAAGCATAATAGTTAGGGATTTATATAAATAAAAGTTTAGTTTTAATACAAATAATAAGACAATTTGTTAATTCAGCTGGTGATTTCGCCAAGAACTGACCTTTGTGCTACATTGTTTCAGCTTGCTGTACTATGACTTTATGGAACCACATTCTTTTCTGTTAAGCTCAAGGCATAGAGTAAATTACCGAAAACAGGTTTTACCTTGAAACTTTCTATTAATGAATTCTTTCCTGCTGTGCCTGATACAAAAGTGTCCTGGCTGATCAACCCTTATCAATAAAAGAGTCACAAGATGTTAGAAGGCCTCTGGGCCAGAAGATGATGTAAACAATTTTAAACCTTTTGTAACTTAGAAACACAAACAGTGTTCTGGTTCCGATATGGATCAAAAACTGCTGATCCATCGAGCTGATCTGGCATGACTCTATACTTTACATTTGTTTCTATGTACCACTAAAAATATAAAAGCTGTCTTAAAAACAATAAAGTCAGAAGACACTTGGAAACACCACGACTCGCTGTGTCTTCTCATTCGTATCGCCGACGCCGTCCATCCCGAGGGAACCCTGACCTACTGGGGCTGGACTCTGGCAGGTAGCCATTCCCTTCTCCAGGGGATTGAACCCAGGTTTCCTGCACTGCAGACAGATACTTTACCCTCTGAGCCACCAAGAAAGCCCAGAATTCTGACTCTTAAGACTTTCTGAGAGACCTTGGGCAGACTGCCCACTGCACCAGCCTCAATCATACAAGTTGTGTCCCAGTCAGAGCTGATGGGGAGCAGAGTCCCAGGGACTGCGGGGACCTGAGCATGTAGGGCTTCCTGAGGCAGAGGCCCCGACAAAGCAACACCAACCTGGGCTCCAAAGGCCTCTCAAAAAGCCTCTCTCCAGGGAGCTGTGGCCCCAGTGGATCAGCTCTGATACCCCGAGCTGAGGCCAGTCCATCCAGCAGTCAAAGGTAGGCTCCATCACTCCCCCAGAGCCTGCAAGGCTGGGCCCTCCCAGCACTTCTCAGAACAGACAAGCCCAAGTGACTCAGCACAGCCCGTGGTCCCTGGTCCGAGACAGGCCATGACTCACAAATTGTGAGTCTTCGTCCAAGCAGGCTTTGCCAGCCTGTGATGCTGCAGCGCTGGCAGGGAGCTACAGGGTTCTAGGCTCGGGGCGCTGGGGAAAGAAAGAAAGGTCCTGACAGGAGCAAGAGACCAGGCACTCTTACAGCTTCCCTCCCCACCAGCCAATGGGAGGCTCGCGGGCTCCCAGGCCACAGAGCCAAGGCCCAATTTCAGGGGTGCAAGTCCAAGTAGAAGGCTTGGACATGCTTGGACCCAGGTCTTCCCTAGCTCCAGACAAGAAGGAAACTGGCTGGCGTCAGAGTCTAGCGGAGTTTCAAAGCCTCCATCTTCCAACCAAAACTCCAGAAGAGTCCAGTGCCAGGGCGTCTGCCACATGCAGTGGGTGTTGGGCCCTGGGAGGGGCCCCCCAATCCTCCAAGACATGCCCTACACCTGGCACCTAAGCCACCGTGCTCACAGTCACCAGACGGGACTCCTGAGCTCCGCACATTCCCCAAACCATTTTAGCACGCAAGGGCTCCCAGAGTTTTCAGAGACCTGGGTGATTCTTCTGTTCTAGAATAGTGAAGCCAGACACACTGCACCCCCACCCCCAACCCTGCCCCCCGCACTGTGCCTTTTAGTTCAAAGACAGATTCTCAGCAACAGCAAACAGTAAATGCTACCCAGGCTACCCAAGCTGGATGTCTTGTTTATTTTCTTTTGTTATACATGTTTGATTGTGTGGCTGAAGGTGACGCAGAAAGACACGGGCAGCAAGGAAGAAGGGCCAAAGCCAGGCTTGGGCAGAGGCCCAGAGAGACTGTGCGTCTCCTGTAGCAGCAATCACACCCCCACCAGGACTCCGTCCTTCACTCTCTGGCTCAGGAAATCTACAGGCCTCCCTGCAACCTCCATGCACTCCAGTGCCCAAGTTACACCACCAAGAGCCCTACTGGCGATGACTTGTTTACACGCCAGGCTGCTGGCCTCCAGAACTGCGTCAGACAGGCTGATCATTGACTGTAATGAGCAGGCACTGGGCACAATGAAGCCAAGGCTAGGATTAATGAGGGACAGATGCTTTTTTTTTTTTTTGCCTTGGTAGCTGAAAACTTGGCAGCTGTGCCACTTCTTAAGACGCGATAATAGTAATGGTCCCCATACACTGAGCGGCCATGCTAGTACAACTCACACACGTGATCCCAGCCTCAGCCACCCACCCAACAATGCTAAGAGCCCAAGTCCCCAATTCCTGGCACTAGGGATGCACTCGCTCAGGAAATATCGTTGCATGAATAGCGAAATGGACACAGATAAATCAGAGTTCTCCACCAAGGTACTCTTTCCAAATTTTCTTTCTTAGAATCATTTTTCTTTTCAAGATTGTAAACAGACACATTTTGCTTTATTCATTTTAATTTTGAAGCATTTCGAATACATGGAAAAGTATAGAAAAAATATGATACATCAAACTCCTTTTTTTTGGCTGTCGTGAGTCTTGGCTGCTGCCCTCGGGCTTTCTCTAATTGTGGTCAGTATGGGCTACTCTTCGTTGTGGCGCTAGGGCTTCTCACTGCGGTGGCTTCCTTGTTGCAGAGCTCTAGGCACTTGTGCTCTGTAGCTGTGGCTTGTGGAGTCTAGAGCACAGGCTCAATAGTTGTGGCACAGAGGCTTAGTTGTTCCTAGGCATATGGAATCTTCCTGGACCAGGGGTAGAACTCATGTCCGCTGCATTGGCAGGTGGATTCCTATCCACTTTACCACCAGGGAAGTTCTCAAATTCTATTTTTAAAACAGCAAAGAATTTATAGATGCAATATTCAATATAGAGCTTAAGACAAGGAATGGGTAAGGGGAACACAGGTAGCAAAATGGTGTTGGAGGCGTCACCAGGCTCATTTTTCATTTTTAAATTATAATTCCTAATACACATATCTGTTGCATCAATCACTCTATGTGATTTATGCATTTTACACAGAAACTTTTAAAAAAAGAAAATCATATAATATATATTACAAATAAGATTTAACATCCAGATTTAACAAGTAAGATTTTATTTTCTTCAGACCTTCTTTCTCTTTCTGTCCTTTAATAAATAAACTTTACACATATGACTAAAGCCTGTCCTCCATCTTGTTTCCCATCTTTCCTCCTGGAGACAATTGGAGACAACAGTTTGTACATTGTACACGTCATGTACATTTATACATGAATTTTTGTACATTGACCTTACATTCAGCCATCTTACTGAACTCTTTCTTCAAATAGTTTACCTGTAGATTTCTTTGAACTTTTTTTTTTTGTAGACAATCATGTCATCTGCACATAAAATTGCAATTTTTTCTTCCATTGTAAATTTTATTATTATTTTATTTTTGGTCTCGCTCTGCTGGCTAAAACATGTAGTACAAAGTTGAATGGTATTGGCAATAGCAGGTAGATTTCTCCTATGCATGATTTTAAAGGAAATGCCTCAAATATTTTGCCACCAAGGATATTATTTGCTGTTGGTATTTGCTAGACAGACTATCAGGTTCAGGAAGTTTCCATCAATTCTGAATTGGTCAAGAGTTTTTATAATAAGTGAAGTTAAATTTTTATTAAGTGCTTTTTCTGTTTGCATCTATTGAGATTATTATGTTAGTTTTCTTCTTTGTTGTTGTTGTTGTTCAGGGGCTCAGTCATGTCTAACTCTTTGAGACTCCATGGACTGCAGCAGGCCAGGCTTCCCTGTCCTTCACCGTCTCCTGGAGCTTATTCAAACTCATGTCCATTGAGTTGGTGATGCCACCCAACCATATTGTCCTCTGTTGTCCCCTTCTCCTGCCTTCAATCTTTCCCAGCATCAGGGTCTTTTCCAATGAGTCAGCTCTTCACATTAGGTGGCCGAAGTATTGGACTTTCAGCTTTAGCATCAGTCTTTCCAGTGAATATTCAAGGTTGATTTCCTTTAGGATTGACTGGTTTAATCTCCTTGCAGCACTTAATTTGGTAAGTTACTTTGGGTTTCCTCATTTTAAACTGTTCTTTTATAACTGCTAAGTCAGTTATATATATTCAGCTTGCTAATATTTGATTTATGATTTTTGCCTTTCTCTTCATAAGTGAGATTGGCCTATAATTTTCTTTTCTCATATTGTCATTAACCAGCTTGCATATTAAGATTACACTAACCTCATAGAGTTAATTACAAGATGTCTCTTCTTTTTCCATTTTCTGAAACAGTCTGAATAAAAAAAAGAATATCTGTTCCTTGAATAATTTGGCAAAAATCACCCATAAAACTATCTGGGTTGTGCTTCAATATGTTGGTGGGTGGTTTCTTTTTAAAAAAAATAAATTTTAATTTTGCAATAAGTCTTTTATTTGTTTTTGGTCACACTATGTGTGACATGTGGAATCTTTGTTCCCCAACAAGGGATCAAACCTGTGCCCCTTGCATTGGAAGCGTGAAGTCTTAACTACTGGACTGCCAGGAAATAAGTTTTGATTTACAGAAAAGTTTTGCAAAGATAGCAAAGAGGTTTCCCCTATATGTCTTGCCTAGATTTCCCTAATGTTAATATAAGGGTTAAAAACCATAGAACATTTGTCAAAATAAGAAACTAACATTGATACATCATTATTAACTAAACTCCAGAACTTTACTAAGATTTTACCAGTTTTTCCACCATGTCCTTCTTCTGTTCCAGCATCCAATGTGGACTACCACATAATATTTAGGGAGGGTTGATTTTTGTGTTTCCTTTACAGTTTTGGTTGATTGCTATAGAAACAAGCCCTCAATGAATGCCTATCCCTGTATTCTTACCAATATACAATCCCTCCCACAAAGACTTGCTTTGGCCATGATTTGTTATTATCTGGCCAATGAGACACGGAAAAGTGTGACACAGGCAGAGGCTTGAAGATACTTGTGCACTGGGTCTTGCCCATTCTACTGCTTGCTAAGACTCCTTCAGTTAACATGAGAAACACAGAACAACCTGATGGAAGCATGTGACAGCCAATATCAACCGCTCTAGTTGTGGCATACGGGCTCCAGAGCACTTGGGCTTAGTTGCCATGTGGGATCTAAGTTCCCTGACCAGGGATTCACTCCACATTCCCTGCATTGCAAGGGAGATTCTTAACTGCTGGACCACTATGGAACTCTCGATCAAATTTTCCTATCTTTAATTTCCTTATCACACTAGAAACTACACAGTTTCTTATACTTTCAGTAGCTATATTTACAACTTTTTACATACATACTGCTTTAATACAACCTAGATATAAAGCATTACCCTGAACCCAGAGGTAGATCCTCGGACCCAGGTGGTACAGTGGTAAAGAATCCGCCTGCTAATGCAGGAGATGCAAGAGACTCAGGTTTGATCCCTGGATCAGGAAGATCCCCTGGAAGAGGAAATTGCAACCCCCTCAAGTATTCTTGCCTGGAAAAGCTCATGGACAGTGGAGCCTGGCAGGCTACATACCATGTGGTCGCAAAAGAGTGGGACAGGACTGAGTGAGCACACACACAGGCACACAGAAGCAGATCAAGATTTTATGGGATCTGAAGTTTATTCAATTTAGGAGTCTTATTTAAGAAAAAAAAAAAAAGAAGAAGAGTGTGATAATTAGTCCTGCAGTTTCTGCTTCCTTAGCTTCATGATAAATTCTCTTTCTACTCTTCTCTTTTCCAAAATAACAAAAGAATCCTAGAATGCTTTATTCCCATCATCCTCTTCCATCTTACTAATTATTGTTGTATAGTACTTTTTTCCTTATTTTTAACCCCTCTGCAATCAGTTGCCAGGGTTACTGTTGTTGCTTTTTATATACAAGGCTTATTTAGGTTTACCCAAACATACACTTTTTTTTCCTCAGTGTTGCTTATTTCATTCACCCCTTACTTCAGGTATTAATTTCCTTCTTTCTGAGAAGCATCCTTTAGGACTGCTTTCAATGGAGGCATCTAAGAGAAAAATCTTCTTCAGTCCTTTTTTGTTTGAAAAGTCCTTATTTTGGCCTCATTCTGAAGGACAAGTAGTTCAGCAGAGAATTTGAGGATGACTGTTTTCTTCTTTCAGCACTCTGAAGAAAGTATTCTCACCTCCTTTATTGCTGTTTAATTATAATTTCTTTGTAGGGAATTTTTCTTTTTACTATGGTTTCTCTTAGGATTTTCTCATTATCTCTGGTGTCATGAATTTTCACTACAATGCAGCAAAGTGTAGGCAATTTACATTTTCTCTACCCAGGAATTACTGTGCCTCTCAATTGGAGGATTTTTGTACCCATCAGTTCTGGAAAATTAGTAGCTGTCAGCTCTTTGCATATTGCTTCTTTCCCATTCCCTCAACTATCGTCTTCTGAAATTCATATTAGAGGTATTTGACCTGCTTTTCTATCCTTTTCAATCTCTTGGTTTCTTTTTCTCATTTATTTTCGATCTTTTAAAAATCTCTATGCTGAATTGTACCTTTGTCCAAAGTGAATTTAGAACAGAAAAACGTTCTCTGGGAGGTAATTTTTGTGTGTTTTAGTGAAACCAAATTTTACTTAGCAGCAGTACCCCCGGGGGCCCCAGCAAAACTCCAGCCCACACAGCCACCCCCCAGGTTTTACTATGCTTTCAGAAGAAAACAAGGATGAATGTTAAAGAAGTCAGAAGCGTAGAATGACTTAGAGTAATAAACTGCCAAGCTAGAGACAAGAACATCAAAGATCGCAGAAGCTAACTAGAGAAAAGGGAAATTTTTTTTTTTTAGTGTTCTCTAAACCTTATGGGGAAGACTGAGGGGCCCATTTCAATCACAGGAGCCATTTCAATTGGGCTCCAACCCTCTGAATACACCCCAAGACAACAGACCTCTCCTTGACACTTCTCCCCCATCATCCATGCCTGTTCTTTACCATGTGAGGGGCCAGCCAGGAAGGGACTTATGGAGGTGGAGGGATGACCACACAAAGGTGGAGAGACTTTCCTACAGCTAGCTAATCACCACATTTTAGGAAGAAAGCTGAACCCTGGACAAGTCCAAGTCCCGTAGAAGCTCCCTCCCATCACCGCAGGGTTCCTGAGTGGCATCAGAGAAAAGGATGAAAAAAACCAGAGCCAGGACCTCTGGGAGACTATGGACTGGGGGTCATGTTCCTGCTATCTGACACTTTTCACACTTCTTATTTCTCCACCATGAAGAGTTTGGATTGCCATTGAGGGTAGGGGTGTGGCATGTCGGTGGTAGCAAGGAAACCCAGAATGCCTGGGTCCTGGCCACACCCGCAAGAGATATCTGGCTTGCAGCAAGGGGAGCCCAAGGAAGCCTGCTCAGGAGGCTCCACTCTGCACACCACCCTCTCCCCATTTTCCACTCCATGACTCCATGTATGGTCTGCAAACAGATTTTCACTATGGAAGGCCCAGTGTCTGGCTCTGCTCTGCCTCCTACCTACAAACCATCCCTCCCGGAGGCACCAGCCCTCTCCTCTGTGAAGTGAGGATAACAGTAATTGCCCACTCACCCCTCGGAGCTGGAGGCCTGTTTTGAAAATTGAAGAGAAACACATATTAAAGTGCTGTGAGGCATGCTGTTCACATTCAGAAATTATGGAGAAGCCTGACAAAATTGTGGGGTTTTTAAAAATATTTTTATTTATTTATTTGGCTCTGCCAGGTTGGGACATGTGGAATCTAGTTCCCTGACCAGGGATCAAACCCACATCCCCTGCATTGGGAACATGGTGTCTTACCCATTGGACCACCTGGAAGTCCCCCAAGATTGTGTTTTAAATTCTTAGAACTGAAGCTTTATTTAAAGTTTATCTTAAATACATGATTATATGATAAATAATAACAAATTTCAGAAAAGCCTAATAATAGTCATCCTTTATCTCAGCATCCAAAGAAAACCACTACTAATAATTTGTCATCTTCTACCTTCCAGTTTGTGCCATACACATATATACCCTGTTGCCTTAATTCAATATCAAGAGGATTTTGGGCGTAGTAAATATTCTGTGTCATCATTGCTAACGATTTGAAGTTAGGTATTTCCTCCAATGATATCTGATCCCTGGTAAACTAATTCATTAGTGAATATAAGCAAGCTCCAGAGCTGGGTAGGACTTCCCTGGTGGCTCAGATAGTAAAGAATTTGCTTGCAATACAGGAGACTCAATCCCTAGGTCAGGAAGGTCCCCTGGAGAAGGGAACAGCTACCCATTCCAGTATTCTTGCCTGGAGAATGCCATGGACAGAAGAGCCTAGCAGGCTACAGTCCATGGGGGTCGCAAAGAGCTGAAAATGACTGTGTGACTAACACTTTCACACTGTCACAGCTGGGTGTGTTCAGTCTCCCACTGCTAAACAACACTCCAGTGTGTTGTATGTATAGTCATCTTTGCAGAGATTTATGATTGTTTCAGAAAACTAAGATCATGGCATCTGGTCCCATTACTTCATGGCAAATAGATGGGGAAACAGTGGAAACAGTGACAGACTTTATTTTTAGGGGCTCCAAAATGACTGCAGATGGTGACTGCAGCCATGAAATTAAAAGACACTTGCTCCTTGGAAGAAAAGTTATGACCAACCTAAACAGCATATTAAAAAGCAGAGACATTACTTTGCCAACAAAGCTCTGTCTAGTCAAATCTATGGTTTTTCCAGCAGTCATGTATGGATGTGAGAGTTGGACTAAAAGGAAGCTGAGCACTGAAGAATTGATGCTTTTGAACTGTGGTGTTAGAGAAGACTCTTGAGAGTCCCTTGGACTGCAAGGAGATCCAACCAGTCCCTCCTAAAGGAAATCAGTCCTGAATATTCATTGGAAGGACTGATGCTGAAGCTGAAACTACAATACTTTGGCCACCTGATGCAAAGAACTGACTCACTGGAAAAGACCCTGATGCTGGGAAGGATTGAAGGTGGGAGGAGAAGGGGACAACAGAGGATGAGATGGTTGGATGGCATCACCGACTCAATGGACATAAGTTTGAGTAAACTCTGGGAGCTGGTGATGGACAGGGAGGCCTGGCGTGCTGCAGTCCATGGGGTCACAAAGAGTCGGATACAACTGAGTGACTGAACTGAACTGAAGTGAACGATTATTTTCTTAGCAGCAATGGAGTTGCTGGATCAAAGGGTCTGCAGTTTTTAAGCACTGATACAAACATGTTACAAAGAGTCAGTTGGATTTTCACTGAAAACTCGGTGGATGCCGTGCCCCAGCGGACTCCTCAGTCCTGCCCAGCTGATTCCAATTTCTTCAGAGGAACCTGTGGGGGCTCAGACTGTGCAACCCCAAGTCCCAAGGAGGTATCTAACCCTGGAAGAGCTTTTGGAGGTGGGGAGGGAAGCTAAGCCTACAGGCTCCGGCCCTGTGGGTCCCGGAGTCGAGTTCCCCAGAGGCCTCTGCTGGGACCTTTCTGGGGACGAATTTACAAAGGGCGCCCAGCGGGTACTCTGGGGCCATTCCCATGCAAAACACTAGCGCATTGCCAAGGTGCGGGCACAGCGGGGAGTGGCGCCGCGCTGAGGACCAGGGTTGCGAACTCGGCCACTTCAAAGCGCTCTGTTAGAGGGGCAGAGGAAGGGGCCTGGCTTGGAGACCCATAAAGGGAAGCCTCCAAAGGATGCGCTCCTTCCCGCGGAGCCGGGAACTCACTTGCGGCCCAGTCGTGCCACCGCTATGCAGGGGGCGGGACAGCCTGCTCGCCCAGCCCCTGGGGCGGGCGGGGTGGGGGTCCTCCGTGCCCCAGCCCCCACAGCCTAGCTCAGGAAACTGACCCACAGACCCTCGGTGCCCTCAGTCTGGGGCACTTTTGCTGCAAGGAGCGACTTGTGAACGCGGAAGAATGGCCCCACCCAGATCAAAAGTAACACCCTGAGCTTTTCCACCAAGCAGAATTCCCCCAGCCTCGCTTTCGCTTTTTGGGTTAGGAGCGGATATCTTGAGAGAAATGAGAAGTTAAGTTTTGAGTCTGAAAGGATGAAAAAACTCTCTCCCTCCCTACCCCGCCAGTTCCAGTATTACTGCAGAGTTTGCAAGAGAAGGCGGGTGGAGGGGTGGATGGGGGATGGGACCCTGGACAGAGCCCGCCTCTGCCCTGAGTGCCCTCCGCCAGATCACGGCTGCGCCCTGAAAGCACCCATCCCGGGAAGCCGGAAGCCAGCCCGCCTCTCCACGCTCTTCTGTGCTGTCGGCCCCTTCCAGAGTACGCCCCGCTTAGGGGGCAGAGCTGCCCCAGGGCCCCTTTCATATCTAAGTCTGTATAGAGGTCGTTTCTGTGATGGGACCCAGCCCCTCACAGCTGCTGCGCTGAATAGCTAAATAGCTGCCCTTAGGATCTAACCTCACATCCAAGGGATGTGAAGTCTGAGCCCATCCTGCAAATACCGACTAAGATATTTGTTCATTTATACAACAAGGATCTGTTAGACTCTTACCATATGCTAGATGCCAGGGTTACAAATCAGATAGAATATTCAAAACCTTAAACATAACCCAAGAGAGTGCGGCAAACAGGCTCAACTGACATTCCTGCATGGGATGAGAACTGGGTCTAAACTTTGCCCCCATGAGTAAAAGGGGCCTGGAACAGCTCTCCCATTCCTCCCAGTGGATTTGGGGCATAGTGGCTGAGGCATCTTCCTTCCCTTCTCCCTTCTGTTACCTTCGAACAATGAACTCGGAGGAAGCTTCCTTCTGATGAGCCAGACCGTTGATGCTTATGGACAACATACTTGGGGTCAAAGAGCAAGGAACCTGGTGAGCTGCAGGGTATCAAAATCTAGCTCTGGGAGGAGGTATGGGCCAAATGCCCATGAGGGTCTGACTCTCAACTTGCAACTTGACCACCCTTAAGCACAGAAGTGTCCTCTTCAAAAAGTTAGCGGGAAGGTCGGAGAAGGGTGATCCTTTTTAGTTCCTAGGGTCCAGGTGCCTGGTCTCTCCACTCCCACCCCAGAGAGGCTCTCCCCCAACCACAGTGTGACCTCCTGCAGTCCAGCTGGGAACAAAGACCGCCTTGGGGTCCTGAAACCTCAAGATCTTTAGAAGACCCTCTCTGGGGATGTGGTCTCCAGTTGTTTCTTTTATGAAAACCCCAGAGCACTTCCCAATCAGGCTGTGTAAACAGCTCACCGCCAGTCTCAGCTCTTCGTTAGACTCCGCAGGGAAGAATGGGGTGAGGTCGAGAGTGTGTGTGTGTGTGGGGGGGGTGGTACCCAGAAAAGTCTGGTGCTGCAGGCTGTGTCTAGTCAAGAGACCCTGGGGCTCACAGCCCCAGCTGGAACATCTGCCCAACAGCCTTGCTTGCCAGACCTCTGGACCCATACCAGAGCCCTGAAGGGCCCTGCCTCCCAGAGGGATGCTGCGTAGAAAAGCTGCTTCCTAGTAGAGGGAGGGGCCCAGAGTGAATTCTTCCTGAACATTGTTTCCAAGGGGGAGATGACTCTTCAAGTAAGTGATTGGAGGCTGAGAAGCCAACCATTCTGAGGCAGTGATTCTCAGATTAGGGTTCCTAAACCAGCAGCTTCACCTGGGAACTTGTTAGAAATGTAGATTCTCAGGTCCATCCAAGACCACCTGAATCAGAAACTCTGGGGGTCTGGCCCAGCAATCTGTATCTTAAAAAGCTCTTCAGGTGATTCACATGCACAGGAAAGTTTAAGCATCACTGTTCTGGGCTGAAGAAGACACTATTTCACCTTTTACTTGAATGCCTCCTCTGATGGAGATCTCACCACCAATTAAGACAGATAGCCTTGCTTTGAGCTAGACTGAGAGTCCCCTACAAGGATCTGCTTGTGATAGTGAAATCTGTGAACAGTGTAAATGAATGTTCATCAGTGAAAGAATGAGTAAATAACCCATAGGAATATATGCTTTGGAATACTATGCAGTCATTAAAAAGGACATTGTAAGACTGCGTATATTGATGTGCAAAGATTTCCAAGATGTACCATTAAGTAGAAAAGGAAGTTGGTAAATAAAACAAAGAACTCAGACTTATGTTTTTTAAAAAAGGACATGCAGTCACTAGAGAAAACAGTGTAGAGGTTCCTCAAAAACTAAAAATAGACTTGCTGTATGATCCAGCAATCCTACTCCTAGGTATATCCAGAGAAACTATGATAAGAGATGAATGGACAAAGAAGATGAGGTACATATACAACAGAATATTACTCAGACATAAAAAAGAATGAAATAATGCCATTTGTGCAACGTTGATGGACATAGAGATTATCTTACTAGTTAAGTCAGACAGAGAAAGACAAAGACATAAGTGTGATATCACTTATATGTGGAGTCTAAAATAGGATACAAATCAGCTTATTTACAAAACAGAAACAGATTCACAAATGTAGAAAATAAACTTAGGGTTATCAAAGGGAAAGAGGGTGCTGGAAGGATAAATTAGAAGTTTGGGATTAACAGATACACATTACTATACAGAAAATAAACAATAAGGACCTACTGTATAGCACAGGGAACTATATGCAATATCCTGTAATAAACCATGATGGAAAAGAATATGAAAAATAATATATATGTGTAACTAAATCACTTGCTATACACCAAAAACTGACACAACATTGTGAACCAACTATACTTCAATTAAAAAAAAAAAACTTAAAACCAATCCAACATATACCAAACAAAATTATCTGTCTGTGTATTTATATACATATAAATGAAAATACATTGAAAAAGACTGATACCCTCCAGGGAGGGGCCTGGAATGGGAGAACTCTAGTTCTAACCATACTGTTTATTTTCTTTTCCAATATCTGTTAATTAGGAAGAATGAATCATTAAGTCAATTTAAAAGAATGAATAAAAACTTTGAAATTAATCTGATTTGATAAAGGAAATTAACTCCAGAGGCAAGCAGACTGAGGTGGAAGTGTCCTGTAAGCTGGTGTCAGCACAGAGTCTGGGTGGACATCGGATGCCAGAGGTCCCACCCTGGCTCACAGTCACCAGGGCACCTGGAGGAGAAGGAGGAAGTGCTGGATCATGCAAGTGGAAGGCACAAAGTTTGCTGCCCAAGGAACTGCTGGTTAGGCCTGGTCAACCTAACCTGTAAGGTGTCTGTAGCAACCTTAACCCCAGCCACTCAGTAGTGGGAGAACTATTGGCTCCTGTTTCTCAAGAAACCTGGAGAAGAACAATGCTTTCCCCACCCTGCAAAGAATCGTGGGCCATGGAGGGAATGCCAAGCAGGTGAACAAAGATTTGGTATGAGATGGTCTTCACACATGCTGTCCACCACCCAAGGCTCATTTCCCATGGAAACCTAGACAGAGCTATCGGCGCCCTCATGGGCAGGTCCCTGCCTCTCCTCTAGATCCCCTGTAACCTTGCTCAATCAAGCAGCCCCTCCCTCCTGTCTTTCAACAAGCCCCAGGACCTTCTCACATACTGTTTGCTAGGCCTACTGTGCTCTCTCCCCAAACCCCCACTCACCCAGATAACTCCAACACTCACTTCAGATCTCTGCTGAACACCCACTTCTCAGGGAGGCCTTCCTGAGTCCCTCAGACCGGGTCATTTCCTGCTGAGGTCAGCCTCATTTTCATCTCGGACATTTCCTTTGTACGCAGCACATGTTACCATGATGTTTATGTATGTCTCATGCTTGTGCAATGTCTGTCTCCCCGTCTCCCCTCCTGGCCCCTGAGCCCTGTGTGAGCAGGGTGGAGTCAGTTTGGCTCACTGCTCTCTCCCCAGCACCCAGCACAACCTGGCACCCTGTGGGATTCAGGTCCAAAGAGGAGTTGTGTTGTGGGGGAGGGATTCCAGACCCAGGTTGAGTGTTCTTGCAGCATGGGAGTCTTCAAAGGGTTCAAGACATGGCCTTTCCTCCGTGGTGGCCATGTATGTTCATTCCTGAGGCAGAGGGCTGGACCAGATGGCCTCTGCAGGGCACCATCCCATCCAAAGCCCCAGGCCATTAGGTGCAGGAGGCTGAAAGGGCGAGAGAGACAAGAACCTGACCCTCTGGGAGCTGAATCAGGTTGTTGTTTTTTTTAAAAAATGC
Organism: Okapia johnstoni; assembly: GCA_024291935.2. Lineage (NCBI taxonomy): Eukaryota > Metazoa > Chordata > Mammalia > Artiodactyla > Giraffidae > Okapia > Okapia johnstoni. Next base: position 38,409,560 of record CM044316.1, read on the forward strand.
AGTTTCCTTGCTCTTAGCCCAACTTGGGTCTGTGTGGGTACCTAACAATTCTAGGGGGAGGTTTGACTTAATGACCAGATAATAATTATTACTAATTAGCACTACCCTCATGAATAAACACATAAAGTGTTTCTCCTTTTAAGAGATTAAACATTCGTCCTTAAACCTCCTTACTCCCAATTGTCCCACAAAGTCTTCCTTCCCTGACACAGGAGGAAAAAGCTTTACCACCACCTAGTCTAAAAAAAACCACACACACGAAAAAACACACACACACACACAAAACCTGTAGCTCCTTTCAACAAACTGAGCATCTAGCATGTGTCAGACGCAGCCTCAACCCTCACAGAGCTTAGCCCTCATAAGAGAGGGGTGTGCGGCCCAGCCCCATGTGCTTGGGGCCTGCCCTCCCCATACTTGGATCAATCCACTTCCCACCACAGTGGGATGCCCACAGACCCCCATCATAATCATCATCACCATCATCATCAACAGATATGGCACTAACCGTGTATCCATGTCTGTTTAAGAACTTCATGGATATTCACTCATTTGATTTCCACAATAACCACAGAAAAGAGCTAGGCTTCCCTTTTGTCTTCCTAGCACCCATCCAACCCAGGAAGGCCCTTTTCTCTGAGAATCCAGGAATATTGTCTTCAGAACTTGGCAAAAAATACAATATGGTCATCTGAGTGTTCCAGCTTTGGCCACAGGTCGGATCTCCAGCTAAAGCCAGAAGAGGACACAAAAGGTATTCGATGTCCATAGAAATTCCCTCCAGAGAGAGACCCTTTCCCCCTGGCCCTGGCCCTAATTATCAGTGCCATGGGACGTGTTCCTTATAAAGCAAGCTGTATCAGGGAGCCTGGGGCAGGGGGCAAGGGAGAAGTGGGGAGTCGCTACCACGTGCCAGCTGTTTCTAGAATCAGATCTCCTGAGATTATGAAGTACACAGAGGGATGGCTATCCAGCACATACCTGCCGAGAGCCTGCTCCACGTTGGACTTGCCTTGACCCAAGGCTGGGTTGCCTTGCACACCACAGAGCCAAATGGGACCCCTGCCCTCAGAGGCTGGACATACACATGGGTGATGCATGCAAAACCAAGCTGCACACACACACGTGCACAGGAGGGAAATCAACTTGCTGTTCCACAGGAAAGGCGAAGGGGAAATGGGTCGTGGGGAGGTGGATGGAAATTCAGCTAGAGGGTGGAAGTAGTTGCACTGGAAGGGAGAGAGCAAGGGCAGGCAGGGGCCTGCTCAGAACATTGTGCAAATCTCAGGAGGCCAGGAGGACTAAGGCTTGCTTAGGGAACCCCAAGTGGCTGAGTATTCTCAGCACAGAGAATGTCCTGGAAGCAGGATGCTTTCTGAGAGATGGGCCTTGTAGACCACAGGAGGGGCTGTAGATGTGCCACACAGGGTGTGCAAGGATAGTGAGCAGAGAGGGTCCATTTGTGGTGTGGTCCCTCAAGTATCTAGAAAGGATGGCTTTGGCCACTGTGTGGTCTATGGGTGGAATGAGGCCAGAGGAGAAAGTGATAGCATCACGTGACAGGGGCCAGAACGGGACCATCACAGACAGTGTGGGGAGGAGGGGGTGGATTTGGGAACATTGAGGAAGAAGGACCAATGCCCTCACTGTCCACTCAGGGTGAGGAATGAGGGAGTAGAGAAGCCAGAGCGGTGTCTCCAGCATGTCTGGGCCAAAGGAGCAGGTGGAGGCTATTTGCTAAGCCAGGAACCTAGGAGGAACTGCATTTGTTTGGTGACGCGTGGTACTACATTCCAATCTAGATCAGTTGAACAAAAATAAATGGAAGGCTTACTATGTGCCTGGCCAGGTGCTCCCTGGGTTTACAAAGCCGTAGATGAGCTGGGCCATTTTCACAGCCTACTGGCACAAAACCCTCTTCCAGGCCTTCCCAGGTAAGGAGGTGCTGGCTGAGGCATCTGCTGGTGGGGCCCACTGCTGCCTCAGACCTTCACCCCCAAGAAACCCTCTCCACAAGACAGCCCAAAGGACAGAATAGAAGAGAGAAAGAAAGGCTGTTGTTGACATGAGAGGAAAAACCAGGCTTCCTGTTTGAACTCAGGCAGGTACTGGAAGCTGTGAGTAATGTTGAATCTTGGCCTGCCCCGAAGGCGAAGGCGGCCTGCGGTGGGGGCTTCTCACACTTTCTGTGAAGAGTGGCTTTGAATCACCCTCTGGCAGGGGACCTGGGGCCTGGCCTGGGCAGGCTGCAAAGAAGGACCACTGCGTTGACATGGGTAGGTGGCAGGGTGGGCGACATCCACTCTGCTTGGTGCGGTCAGTCACCCTCGAGAAGGACCCAACATCAGATGCCAAGGGCTTCTCAAGTCACAGTCACCAGTGGCCCTGGCTCCTGCCAGCCAGACCATTCTCAGGCCCTTGGAGACTAGGACTGTTTCCTTTTTCTCTGCTTGAAGTTGGACCAGTGCTTGACACATGAGGCCAGGGACACACTCTGAACGGGAATGCTGGCCTGCACTGTACCAGCTCCCCATCAGACCTTGGGCAGGGTCCTCAGCCTGTCCCAGCCCCAGGCCTCTGTCTCTAAAGGGACCTCATGGTGAGATAACAACTGTAAGACAACTGCAGAAGCAAAGCCCGAGATACTGGGCTAATGTCTTATCTCACTGAAGCCTCATAACAATCTTCCTGGGTCATAGACAAGGAAAGCATGCTTTCCTGAATGCGCATATTGTTCAGCTTTATTGAGGTATAAAGTGTACATGTTTAAAGTGTACGATGGGGCTTCCCTGGTGGCTCAGTGGTAAAGAATCCGCCTGTGAGTGCAGGAGACATAAGTTTGATCCCTGATGCAAGAAGATCCCACGTGCCGAGGAGCAACTAAGCCTGTGCACCACAACTGCTGAGCCTGTGTTCTAGATCCCGGGGTCCACAACTACTGAAGCCTGAGTGCCCTAAAGCCTGTGCTCTGCAACAAGAGAAGCCACTGCAGTGAGAAGGGCTCACACCACGACTAGAGAGTAGCCCCTGCTCACCGCAACTAGAGAAAAGGCCACAGAGCAATGAAGACCCAGCACAGCCAAAAATAAATCAACAAATATCATAAAAATAAAGTGTACGATGAATTAGTTCTGACCTGTTTATACCCACACAATCAACTTAACAAGTATTCCCATCACACCCCCCAAAGATTCCTCATACCTCTTTGTAATCCATTCCTCCCTCCTTCCACCCCAGCCCTAGGCAACTGCAGACATAGTTGCTGTCAATATAGATTGCTTTACATTTTCTAGAGTTTTATATAAGTCAAAACATACAATATGTTTTCTCTTTCATCGGATTTTCCTCATTCAGCATAATTATTGTGGGATTTATCCATGTTGTTACAGATAGCGATAGTTAATTACTTTTCATTGCTGAGTGCTAGTCCATTGAATGGATGTACCACAATTTGTTGATCCTTTCACTTTCTGGTAGATATTTGGGATGTTTCCAGTTTGGAGCTATTATAAAATAAGTTTGTTATAAACATTCATGTAAAAGTCATTGTATGCATATGCTCTCATTTCTCTGGGTAAATATCTAGAAGTAGAATGTCTGGATCATATAATAAGTATATATTTAACTTTTCAAGAAACTGTCAAGCTATTACCCAAAGTGATTTTACAGTCCCCAGAAGCAATACAGTTGTTTCATTTTCTTGCCAACACCTAGTATAGTCAGTTTGGGATTTTTTTTTAAATCGTTTTGATGGATATGGTAGTGGTATCTCACTGTGGTTTTAAGTTGCACTTCCCTGACAACTAACGATGTTGAACATCTTTTCACATGCTTATCGGCCATTTGAATTTTTTTGTGTGAAGTGTCTAGACAAGTCTTAATATCTCTGAAATTGAGATATATCTTAAAGTTGATGGCTTAACATAGCTTAACTGGCAGGAAGGGGTTTTCTTCTTTCTTGTTGGGACATAAAATGGGGTGCACCTTATAACAGACGGAATCAGATTCACAAAATATATGAAGTCACTTGCCCCAAGTCACACAGTGGATAGGGGACAGAGTGTCCAAACTTGACCCTGTCTTTTAAATAGCACATTATTCTATATAGTTAAAAGAATCAGGAGCAAGTTTGTGGGCAATGTGAAAAAAACAAACTGGGCTCCCCTACTGCAGCACCATCCTGTAAGTGCTCTGCCAGAGAGCGCTGGAGCAGATGGACAGAAAGGCAGCCTCCAGGCTTACAGGCCCCCTCCACACACCAGGTGCCTTCACTCTGAGCCTCCAACTAGCAAGGGCTTCCCAAGGCCAACTATGTCCCCGGCAGGTGTGTGGAGTGGATGGTGCTGAAAAAAGGATACAACTTCTGACCTGCAAGGCTCAGAGCCCAGAGGAGGAGACAAGTGAGATCCACGGAACACACACTCAGCGAGGATGGAATGCTTAGAAGACAGAGGGGTGGTCCCCAAGTGCTTTGTGAAGGCATAAAGAAGTAGGTGCTTCATGATGCCTACAACCGTGAGCATTTTACATCAGAAGGTTCAAATCCAGGCTCCAGCCCCTTTCAGCTGGGTGACCTCAGGCATGCGGCTTAACCCTCTGAGCCCGTTTCCCCATCTGCAAATTGGGGGATAAATGATGTTGGCTGTGAGTATTTCTATTTCCATTTTATAGCTAAGACAACAGAGAGGATTAAATAAGAAAGTGTATGCAGAGCACTTGGCTCAAAGGAGGGCTTTTTGGTTTGGGCTTTGAGGATAGCTAAGGATTTGACTTGCAGAAGAAATGAGGTGGTTCCAGTAGGGGACACCTGTGTGATCCAAGGCACATAGGAAAGGGGCTGTGGTGGGAAGAGTCTGCCAGAGCGGTGATTCCTCTGCTTCCTCCCCAGAAAGGCCTTCCTAGCTGCCTCCCACGGCATCTCCTAAAATGCTGCCAGCTGTTCTGTGTGGGTCTCAGTTTGTCTGATCCAGCCACTGGAGCTGCACATGATAAGGAGGCCCAGAGGGCCAGGAACTCTGAGCCAGACCTTGAAGCTCTGGCACTTCTTCGTCCCTCCAGGATATCGCAGTAGGGATCCCTGACTGAAGGGGCTGCCCATGAGACCTTCCAGAAATCTCCACATGTCTGCTCAGGTCCTGGCCAGCACCAGCTTGCCAGAGTACCTACGGCTAGCCACTTAACCTTTCCACACCTCGATTTCTCCATCTCTCAAATGGGGATGTGAAAATATGGCACGCCTGCCTGCCTACCCCACAGAGCTGTGGCCGAGATCAAATGAACTGCTAAAAGGTATGTGAAAGTGCTTCGAAACCTATAAGATGTTATGCTTATGCAAATTCAGGGTAATTCATAGAATCACAAAATCACAGATTGTCATGCCTACTAAGGACCCTGAAGCACTTTCACCGTGACACCTATATTTTCCCAAAGAAGCAACGGAGGCCCAGAGAGGTAAAGTAACTCACCAAAAGTCACACAGCTGGTTAACCAGATTCAAGCCTCAGTTTGTCTGATCCAAGCCATTTCTAATCCCTCTGCTTCACAGGCTGGGGATCTCTGGGGTTCCTGGGAACAAGGCAAAGTGAAAAATGAAGTCAAGAGCCAGAAATGAAGTCAAGATGGTCTCTCCCAAGAGACTTGGGAAGCCACTGATTTTAGCCCAAAACTTAGAAGCCTTTGAAAAGGCCTGGATTTTGCAAACACGATTATGAGACCTCCACTGAGAAGCCCCTCTCTTGACCTTGTCACTTTAGTCACTCTTACCTTATCTGGGGTTTGTGCTGGCCACCATATTGATGTCAGTCTTCTCCATGGGTTGGGAGATGAGATAATGGACATGAAAATGCTTTGAAAAAACCAAGCATTGTGACTTTCCGTGGTGATCCAGTGGCTGAAAATCTACACTCCCAATGCAGGGGCCTGGGTTTGATCACTGGTCAGGGAACTAGATTCCACATGCCACAACGAAGACCCAGTGCCGCCAAATAAATCAATATTTAAAAAAAGACAACAACCACTGTTTACACAATGCAAGGGTCTGTTCCAATTTTGAGGTAATGACTCCAGTGTGGGCAACCCTTAGTGAAAGTGTTGAGAGTGTTAGTTGCTCAGTCGTGTCTGACTCTTGGAGGCCCCATGGAATTCTCCAGGCATGAATACTGGATTGAATTGCCATTCCCTTCTCCAGGGGATCTTCCCAACCCAGGGTTTGAACTCCGGTCTCTTGCATTGCAGGCAGATTCTTTCCCATCTGAGCTACCAGGGAAAACCATGCATGGGAAGCCCTTGGTAGATTCCAAATACCGATGAGCAAACAAAGAGCTTATACTCAACCACGGGAGATGCAGTGCCTGATGAGACTAGAACCTCAAGACTCCTCCAGGAGACCTCCAACATTCCCAAGCTCTCCAGGCCAATTAACATCAGCCTCATAGAGTCTTTTCCTTTAAGGAAAACTGATGGACCTGAGTGCACAGAGTCTTAGCAACTGTTGCCAAGGAGAACCAGCTCTTTCTAGGACGTGGCCCAGCATTTTCTCCTCTTTCGATCAGTGCCTGCTCCTTTTTTTTTTTTTTTCTTTGCAAAATCTTCAATACAGGCAGCGGAGAGAATTTCACAGACTCAGCACATTCCTATCCCACTTCTCATAAGTTCGGGCGCCTGATTTTCTCTTGTGACGCGCATCCTATTGGTGAGCACGAGGTACAGTGAGTGGTTTTGAAGGAAGTTCCTTATCATGGAGCGTTATCTGGGCCATCAAAGTACACATTAAGAAAAAAGCAGTTTCAACATCAGACTTGAAGGGGTGACTGTTAAAAGGAAGAGCCGGGACAAAGCGACCACAGCTTTTATCGCACATTATGAGGGCGGCATGCGGTGGGAATACTATATTTTGGGCCTGCTGCTGAGAATGCCTTCATGGCCTTTGAACAGAAAACAATTCGTGCTGTGGAAATTGCCGGTAATTGTCTTTACCTACAGTTTCAGAGGGCGCACACCGGGCCTTGCGGTTGTGGGCGCCGTTTCATGCCGGGGTTCGCGTCCCCGGCTCTGCTTGGCACAAAGCGAGTGGAACAGATCAGGGCCTCAGATCTGCGCGCACCTGTGGTTGCAGCAAGGCTAGGATTGCCGCGAGATAAGGCAACAATGGAAAGTTTTCTCACCTGAAAGGTCTGCGGAAGAGCCCCCTGCCCCCCCCCGTCCCCCCCCCCCCCCCCGCCGCCACAGGCCTGGGTGCCCTGGGGGGAGACTCATCTGCTCCCATAAATTACAAGTGTGGAGGAAGTCAGTCCCCAGAGCCCGCCTCTCCCACCTAGGAACCCCAACCCCACACTTTTCATTTTCTCCTATACCTCCCTTTAAAAGAGCAAACAGAACTTTGAAGATCAGAGATTTTTGTTTCTTCAAAAATGATGCATGTTCTAAAGATTGCCCTTGGTTCACAGTGAACCCAGGGTCCCCCCAAGGCATCCCTCAGAGAAAACTGAAGTTGCCAGGGGAGACCTGCTACCAGAGGTCACCCGAACCCCATCCTCAGAGGTCCTCTGACCCATCCACTCAAGAACTGAGGCAGGAAGTCCAGGCAGCTCTGGTGACCCTTAACCTGGTGAGGGACCAGGTAGGGCCACTCAGAGCCAGGAAAGTTGCGCCTGTCCATCCAGGGCCCAGGGCTGGGCTAGGCCCAAAGTAGACAGGGGCTACTAAGAAGGGGCCCTGCAGCCCCCTGGGCTTCAGAGCCCTTTGGGAATCAGGAATTCCCCCTTCACCTGTGATGCCATCAGCCTGAGGGAAGGCCTGGGCCTGAGCCAGGCTAGGGTGGGACAAGTGGGAAGGGGTTGACCGCTCGCTCGTGGGGTGGGGATTAGGTGGGGAGAGAAGAGGGAGAGATGTTTCAGGGCCCTGAGGACAAAGTGAGATGGAGAGGAGAGGGCAGTGGGTGCTGTGTCCAGTCGTCAAACGTCCTGGTTTTGTTTTCTTAGTGGTTTTGTTTTTCATTTGGCGGCGCCATGCAGCACACAAGATCTCAGTTCCCTGACTGGGGATTGAACCCATGCCCCTGCAGTGGAATCACAGAGTGGATAGACTGCCAGGGAATTCCCTCTTAGGCTTTTTAAAAATTTATTTATTTGACTGCACTGGGTCTTAGTTGTGGTATGGGATGTAGTTCTCTGACCAGGGATCAAACCCGGGCCCCCTGCATTGGGAGTACAGAGTCTTAGCTACCAGGGAAGTCCCCATCTTAGACTTTTTTATTGTGAAAAATAGCCCATTCAGAAAGTCCATAAAGCATAATCCTGTACAGCTTAATGAATGATTGGAGAGAACACTCCTGTAGCCAGCAAGAATATGAACTGCTGCCTGGAATCCCCTTGCCTCATCCAACCACCGAACTCCTCACTAAAGGTTACCATTAGCCCAACCTCCAGGGTAACCCCTTCCAACTTCAGTTTTATCTCCTACACCACCGAGTAGTTTTACCTGGTTTGGGACCATGTATGGATGGAGTCCATCGTTCGTGTTCTTTCACTCAGCACCATGTGTTTAAGACCCATCCATGTTGTCGTGAGGAGCTTCGGTTCATTCATCTTTGCTGCAGCCAGCTTCCTGGCCTGTTTGCTGCCCTGCCTCTCGGTTTGCAAGAAGCAGTGGCTGGGGGAGGCCCAGGGACCTTGCTCCCCGGAACCAGCCCAGGGCGCCAGGCCTCCCACAGGCCATGGGGCTTTGCCCAGACTCGGCTGTCTCCAACTGGCTTTGCTCCTTGGGGATGTGAGAGTAAAAAGAGAGCGTGCTCCCACACAGCTTCCCCCCCAGAGCTCCACGTGGGGGCACGCCAGAGGCTCCGAGGACTCAGCGTGGAGGCTCACCCCAGCCTCAGCACGGACGACTGGCAAGGGCAGTGATCCGTGGCTGCCCTGCCATCTCTCGAATCCAGCTGGGCCTTGGAAACAAACAATAAACCCAGGCACATCCCAAATGAGAAGCAGGTGGCTTCCTGGGACCAGATTTCTTAACATTGGTTTACCCCTTCTTCAATGTGGTTCCCATTTGAAGGAGTCTGAGCCTTTGGAGCCTATAACCCATATGAAAAATGATATAAATTATAGTTCACCATCCCAGCCTGGCTGTTTGGGATGTTGGCATAAACATTAAGGAAGGGCCACCCTGATTATAAGGTAGGGGCCCTGGAGAGAGGTGGGGTGGGCTGGGCAGCGCCCCAACAGTCTCTCTGCTTCCCTCTGGGTGTGGGGAGTAGCCAATTCACCTCTCCCCATCACCATTGAAAATGAGGCTCAACAGAACCTAGTGAGGCAGGCTCCAAGCAGCGGGAGTACAAAGAGGCCCCCTCCTGTCTTGTCAAGCCCCTGCCCCCACCGCATGTCTCCCATCATTCACTATGTTCAGGCCCAGTGAGTTTCCACCTCCTAGCTTTTGCCCACAGCTGCAAGGTTATCCTCTCACCTACCCGCGGTTTACCTTCCCAGACCCCAGGAGCTATTCCAATTCTCCATGGGCTATTCGTGAGCAGTTGGTTCAACACCGCTCCTCTGAACCACACCAATTAGCACTGATTACAGAATGCATGCATTGTTCTTTAACGGTTTCATGTGTGCAAGTCCCAAATCCCCAGACAGGGAAGCGTGGAGGGAGTGGGGAGGTGGAAATTAGCCAATTCTCTACTCCTTTTCTTAGCTTCAGTGCTCCCATCTTTGAAAGGAGACGCAGCCAGAGGCCTCACAGGCACCCCACCTTGCTTGCCTACTCCCCAAGTGTCAGGTCTGGGGGCTCTTCAGGAAAGAGAAGTGATGATGGAGTGTCCCTTCAGCCTCCACCCTCAGGCCCTCTGCTGCCAGGAAACCCACTCCCACCAACCCTCAGCCTGAGGTCCCATCCCTCGGCCTCCACCCCCAGCCCCACCCCCTGCCACTGAAAGGCAGCATCGGGGCAAACATCCTAAACCACCAAGCGCTTCTAAAAATATGGTGTTTTTGTCAGAGAGCAACCTTCTACTTCCTTCAGACTTTGATCTCCATGCAACCCACGGAGAGAAGACACACAATAACAGTTTAAAGCCTTCATCTTTCCTTGGGGGCTACCTCTCAAGGGCTTTGAATCCCCAAATGGGTGATGGTACCCTCCTTGATCCTACTGAGCATGCTCAGATCCATCTGCCAATGGCTGGGGGTAGGGGACAGACACATCTGCCCCTTGGGTGAGTCTATGGGCAAGGAGAAAAGTCAGAAAAGACCTAGAGGCTGCCGGGGTACCAACTCGAACCCTACGCAGTTTTATAAGGCCCTTTGCTTTCTAAAATCTAAAGAGAAAAATCATGCTACAGGATAAGGTGGAATATTTAAGAATTCAAGTACAGTAATGGGCTGGGGAAAAAGAAAGGAGAAGTTAGTGTCAGCTCGGTGTTGGACACTCATTAAGTATGTGTTGAACTTTCAGTGAAGGCTGCAGACTGGAGAGATCAGGAAAGTTCTTCCCATTCTTCCCCCAGCCTTGTGGGCTAGGCGCTTGGAAGGATGCTAAGAGACAGGGATGGAGAAGTAAGGGACTTCTTAGCAATGGAACAGCATTGGCAAAGGCTTAGCCACAAACCTAACAAGAGAAGCTTCTAATTCACACCATATTTGGCAGAAACAGAGCTATGGAAACTCTCCCGCTACCTCTGCATGAGCCGTTGCTGCCCTGCCGGAAACACAGGTAGCAAGAACAGGGACAGTGATGAAATGATCATCCATGAGCCCCAACTGTATGCCAGACAGCAATTCTAAGCGCTGAATATGCAGGTCCTTGCAACAGACCTGCGCTGTCACGATCTGCATTCATTCTTCCTTCAGGGAAACAGTCTCGGAGAGGGCAAGTCCTTTGGCCCCAGTTCGGTTGGAGTTACATTAGAATTGAGGCAGCCCTGCTCATGATCCATAAGGTCTCAGCACAGGCCTATTCTGTGCTTGCTGAGCAAGACCCCCAGCCTTCCAGCTCAGACAGGGAATGACTCCATTCCCCATTTCTTCAGGGGCCACGCCTTCTCTGCTCACGACCTCATTTAGTCCCACAGCAACTCCAGCGAAATCATGGTGTTCGTTACCAAAACCAGCGAGGAAACTGAGGCTCTGAGTGGTTAGCTCACAATTACTAAGTGGCAGAGTGCGGTTTTGAATTCAGATCCATCCGACCCCAGATCCTGAGCCCCTAACTTCTGTGCAGCCTCTCTGGGTCTCACCCTCTGCCTGGGAATTCCAGACTGTGAGTAATTCAAACATGTCTGAAAAAGTCAAGATCACTATAATTTCCTAAAGACTTTAATAGAGGCAGAACCTCTCGCTTCAAAACAAAAAATTTATCAGCAAAACTGCCAAGGGGGTTGTGACTCACCGTCTTGGCTCTCCATTCTGGAGAGAGAGCTGTGTGTGGGAGGGCTCCAGGACAGGGGCCAGGCATGGAAGGCCAAGGCTGGGGTCCTGGCTTTGCCCCTCACGTGCTATTAAATCCTAGGGTAACATCTTGATCATTCTGGATCTGTTGCCTCATCTAGAAGATGTGCAGTTTTCTCTGGGTTCTAGATATTCCCACTCCTGCCAGTGCCCCCCACCAACCTCCACTGGCCCCCCACAAGGACAGAAAAAAGATACTGTACTTGCAGCATTGCTGTCTAGTTCAGTAAATTCACTTCCAGGGTGTAGGTTACCACAGATCCACATCCAAGTCTTTCTTGCTTTTGGCCCTTAGCACTTCTCAGTAAAGAAGGCAGAATGCAAAATAATTGTTGCCTTTGAACTGTGGTGCCGGAGAAGACTCCTCAAAGTCCCTTGGACAGCAAGGAGATCAAACCAGTCAATCTTAAGGGAGATCAACTCTGAATATTCACTGGAAGGACTGATGCTGAAGCTGAAGCTCCAGTATTTTGGTCATCTGATGCGAACAGACAACTCATTGGAAAAGACCCTGATTCTGGGAAAGATCGAGGGCAGGAGGAGAAGAGGGCGTCAAAGGATGAGATGGCAGGACGGCATCACTGATGCAATGAATATGAACTTGGGCAAACTCTGGGAGACGGTGAGGGACAGGAAGGCCTGATGTGCTGCAGTCCATGGGGTCACAAAGAGTCAGACACGACTGGGTGACTGAACAACAACAACAACTTCTCAAGAACCAGCAGAATGGCTGCAGTTTCCTTATGTGGCTAAAAGTTTTGACCAGGGTTTGCCAAAGACACTTGCAGAAAAGTGTCTCTTTCAATCTAATGCTCAGTCATCCTTCCAAGGAATAAAAGTGACTTATGGATTCATAAATCTACCAGCAATCTGCTGTAGCTGGGAACAGCAGCTGGCCTGGCCTTTAGCAACCCGAATGCACGTGAGTCATAGGAGCACAGGTGCTCCTCACCTGATAGAGCTAGATGTGGTCCTGCAAATTTAGATGTCAATGGAACCCACTCCAAATGCCCCAAAGGACGCCATTTGTTTCCAAGGGTGGGCAAGATCGCTGCCTCTTTTAATCAAATTGGATTGTCACGTAATAGGGGTACTGAACAGTGATGAGCAAGATGTGCATGGGGACAAGGCTGACACACATGCATGTGTGTGTGTCCCCAGCACAGCCACAGGGGTCCCATGTGAGTGGTGCTCCCAGAGTGTTTCCATGGTAACCTGCTTGTGTGTCCGGTGCCCTCACAGGGAGACAGGTCCAGCCACAGAACACCAGGTTGAGGCAGAGCTGAGCATCCCACCTCAGCCCAAGCCCGACGGAAGTGTCTTCAGACCTCCCAGAGCGGACAGCAGGGGGCACTCCAGATTTCCCATCGGGGTTCCTCATATCAAGCTCAAAGCTTGGATCTGGACAGGAGAAAACAGGCCTACATGCAGGGCAGAGGCCTGTACCCACAGAGTTCTAGGGGGAGTAGGGGTGAGGGCCCTCTTCCCTGCTGCCCAGAGAGGACTGAGTCTTCCCTCAAGGGGAGGGGACCCTGGGCACTCCCCTCCAGGGCAGCTTGCTATGTTGGGGAGCTAACAGACTCTGTAGGAAGCCAAGCCTGTGTAACACAGACACTGCACATGGCTGTTCTGTCCTACCTGGATGTAGGTCTACGCACATCTGGCTGTGGACTGGCCCCGCCCAGGCCTGTGTGCTTAGGAAGTCACACGGGCTTCCCGACAACTGAAAGTAGAGACCAGTTTAGCCTCCCACCCTTGGTTCTACTTGGACCAATAGGGCCACCACGTCTCAGAACTCCTGGGGTCACCATTCACATGACACTCCACATAAACAATACCTTTTAGCGTTGGGCGGGCTAAGCTTGGTGGCCACATGCAGCAACCCTGGATGGAGCCAGGCTGACAGGAGGGCACGTCCTGAGGGGAGCCCTCACTGTCCGCAATGCAGGGCAGGGAGTTCACCCCTCCTTTCCTGGAGCGACTGCTTCAACCTAGAGTCTGGCCCCAGCCAGTTCCTCCATGAGCCCAACCCAGGCTGTTAGCATGAGATGTGGGGCAGGGAGAGGCCAAGAACCCATGGGCTCTTTCTCTAAAAAGCTGCCGTTTGAATCACAGGCACAGTCCTGGAGTTCAAGAAGCACTCTAAGGACTTCCCTGATGATCCAGTGGTTAAAACTCAGCACTTCCACTGTGCCGGTTCGATCATCACTGGTTGGGATGCCAAGGGGCCAAAAAAAAAATAAATAATAACAAGATCTTTAAACAGTTCAATCATGTCACTCCCCGGATTAAAATCTTGGTGGACTCTCATTAGAATAAAACCTTAATTCTTAAATTTTAAAAAAAGCGCTCCAATAAACTCGTAAGAAGGCTAACAACCCAAAGTAAAAACAGGCAAAGGACACAGAGAAATAACAAAAACTTAAAAAACGGCTCTTAAACATGAGAAGATAGTAAGAGAAACACAACTGCAACAGGATGCAGTCTTTCTCCCATCAGAACAAAAGACACTGACACATTTTATAACACCGAGTGCTGGTGAGGCAGTGGAGGGCCTGGCACCCTTCTGAGTGGGAACTACCCCAAAGGAACAGCGCTTGGTTACTGCCATCGCAGCTACTAATGCACATCCTCTTTCACCCAGCACTTCCACAGCTGCGAAGCAGCCCACAAATAACTTGCCCATGTGTGAAATGGTGAATATACCAGATCATTCACGGCAGCATTGTTTATGACCGCAAATATCCAAAACAACCCAAGTGATGGTCACAAGGAGACTATCCATTTGAATACGATTCATTTACATAGTGGAATACTATTCTGCTACTAAAGTAGATGGAGAGCCATCTCTCTGTACTAACACAAAGCAATCTCCAAGATATACTGTTAAGTGAAAAAAAATCAGAATGCAGGACCATATGTTTAATATGCTTTTATGGCAGAGAAAAAATTGCCTACAAATACACTTGTAGGAGCGTTGATTATTTCTGAAAAGATATACAGGAAAGTGGCAGCAATGGCTATCTCTGGGAAGGGATGGGGGAGGGGAAGAGGTAGAAAGGAGATAACTTTCACTGCGTATCTGTACTTTGTGAAGTTTGTCCTACTACCTATGTAGTCTTTTCAAAAGATAAATAAAATAAAATTTCATAAAGCTCCCTTGGGGTGCACATTTTCCATTTCTCAGCCCCCAGGCTGGTCCAAGTGCCACCCTCTCATAGATTTCCCCAAAACTGCTAGCTTCTCTCTGGTCCCATTAGACTCCTGCAAATAACGTGGAGAGACCGCCCCTAGGAGCTCAGATGGAGAAGCGGGTGGGGAGCTGCCCACCTTCAGGGGAAAGAGGCAAGGCCAGAGCTGGAAGCATTCTTCTCCTTTTCTTCCAGCATTCAGATTTTCACAACGGGCTTCTTTTCCCCGCATTTTCTTATTGTGGTAAAAATCGCATAACATAAATTTTACCATATTAAGCATTTTCAAGCATACGGTTCAGTAGTGTTAAGTGTATTCACATTGTTCTGCAATGGAGTTCTAGACTTTCTCACCTTTCCACATTCAAACTCCATGCCCATGAAAGGCTGATTCCCCTCCCTCCACTCCAGCCCTTTCACCCACCCTTCTGCCTCCTGCTTCTAAGCATAAAGCGTTATCCCTGCTGGGAAGACATGCATGCATGCTCAGTTGACCCAATGGACCTTAGCCCACCAGGCCCCTCTGTCCATGGAATTCTCCAGGCAAGAATACTGGAGGGGGTTGCCATTTCCTTCTCCAGAGGATCTTCCCAACCCAGGGATCAAAACCAGGTCTCCTGCATTGCAGGCAGATTCTTTACCACTGACCCACCTGGTGAAGCCCCAAGCTGGGAAGATAGCCCAGGGCCAAAATTCCCAATGGGTCAGGGTACACTCACCTTTCACAGCTCTAGCAACACCATCTTGCTCTCCATACATGCAACACATCATCAAAGTTGACAGCATGGACATTCCGGCTTTCCACTCACAAGGTTCCATGTCCTTGGACAAGTCTCAGCCTGTTTCCAGCTCAGGAAAATGTCAGCTCACTTATAATCATGGTACCTTCCTTTCCATTCCATGGGATTGGAAGTCGAGCACACCAGGTGAGTAGCCTGGCTCATGATACAGGCTCATCAAATGCTAGCTTTAATCAACATTATCATTGGAGAAGCTCACATCTTAGTCCCAGTTCTCCAGATCCATGAATGCCTGCATCTATCCATCCACCCATCCATCCATCCATCTGTTGCCTGGAATGACACTGCTGTTCTGTGAAGGAGACCCTGCCCTGTGTAATGGGGAGGGCTGAGGTCACAGCCTGCCCTGGGCCTGGACATATATTCCTAGAAGAGAGGAATATATGTACATCTAGGTGATCACAAGTCCTCAGGAAAACCACTGCCCTCAGAAGTTCCTAACCTGTGGGCTCTGGACTTAGATGCAGAACCAGGCAGATGTGGGTATTTTTCCTGGAAAAGGCTGCTACTTTCATCAGATGCTCAAAGGGGCCACAATCCATCACAAGTTCAGAACCCTCCTTCACCTGCTGCCTGGTACCTGACAGCTTCTGATTGCCTTGGTCCACCCTGCATCCCCCTCC
Organism: Okapia johnstoni; assembly: GCA_024291935.2. Classification (NCBI taxonomy): domain Eukaryota; kingdom Metazoa; phylum Chordata; class Mammalia; order Artiodactyla; family Giraffidae; genus Okapia; species Okapia johnstoni. Next base: position 38,425,615 of record CM044316.1, read on the forward strand.
TTGCAAGGTGGGCTTTCTGCCAGGCCTATTCATCAAAACACAAGCCCACCAGAGCACAACTAGGCTCTGGGCCAGGTAGGAACGGGTCTGGGGTGACTCATTGGTAGATGGTGCCCGGGTGTGTGTGTGGGTCAGTCCTCACATCACCTCTTGGTGAATGAGCATATCAATCCCCCAGGCCCCGAAAGCTTAAAGTGTGATCCTGGTGGGCTTCACACCACTCTTCCAGGCCCTCCAGTTTACCATTACTGAAGACGGATGCTGCCAACAGAGCTTGGAAAGAGATGCAGTAGAGTAGATCTGGAGATGAAGGAGAATATCCACTGTGCAGCCCATGGCTTGGCAAGTGACAAAAGAGTGAACCGTATGGCCTTGAGTTCAAAAAAAGCCAAAATTCATATATCCGTGGAAAAGAAAGTCTGAAGGCAGAACATCACAACCTTAAAACGGGGACTTCCCTGGTGGTCCATTGGTTAAGACTCTGAGCTTTCACTGCAAGGGGCATGGCCCCATTCCTAGTCAGGGAACCAAGATCCTTTATGCCACATGGCTCAGCCAAAAGCAAGCAAACAAACAAACAAAAAACCCTTAAAAGGGGTTAACTCTGAGTACTGGAATTATAGATCATTTTTCTCTCATTTTCTACCATGAATGTGTATTATATTTTAATTCAGCAGTTCTCAACTGGGGATAATTCTGTCCCCAAGGGGACATTTGGCAACATCTGCAGACACTTTTGGTGTCTCGACAGTTGGGGAGGGGTGAGTGTGTGCTACTGGCATCTAGTGGGTAGAGGTCAGTGACGTTTCTAAACATCCCACAACACACAGGACAATCCCCAACAAAAAAGAACTATCTGGCTGACATGTCAATAGTGCCAAGCCTGAGAAACTCTAAGGAAAACATCAGAAATCTCTCTAACAGAGAGACTGGGGTAGGGCAGCATGAGACACTGCAAGATGATTTAACCTGTCTCACGGCTTGAGTGGCAAGCCCTTATCCACATCTCTGAGTTTGTGTAGACACCTATGGGCTCCCCAGTAGGCAAGCTGAGGCCTGGCCAAGGAGCTGACAGTCCCCTTCAAGGGAGCTGTAAATTTCCTGGGCCCAAAACATAGCTGGAGGTTCACGGCTCCCAGCTTGTATTCCCAACAGCATCTCCAGTTTCACCTCTTCACAAAGCCCATCCCTGTCTAATGAAAAGACATTGTCACATATCATCAACGTTAGGACCCTTAACATCTCTGCAATCAGCAAAACCCCCAAATTCTCAAACATTCCATTCCCAACATTTAAACAATGGTATCCGGTTTTCTTCTAGAAGGAAACTCAGTTTGGATTGATTAACAAATAACAATCATTATTGAACCTCAGAACTTGGTTTTGGAATTAATTTATGATAAAAGAAAAAGTCCATGCTAAGTAATCTTTAATTATACGTTAAGGGCTCAGAATGGAAAACATTCCAGATCACAAAGGTACAACCAGGCTCATTAGCTCTGTTTTTGCCTCTAAAGTATCTCTAGGGTAACTTGCTGAGGGTCCAGGCAGAGAAAAAGGCTTTTAAGATCAGAGCTTCACCCAGAACAGCCACAACACAAAATCTTCAATAAATCTCCAGATGATGAAATGGTGAGGGAGTGTTTCCAGTGGCAGCTGGGCATGGGCATAGGGAAGCCACCTCTTTCGGAAAACCCACAGCACCCTTGTGTAACCAGGGAGAGGTCGTGCCAGTAACTCAAGGGCGCTTGTTTTCTGCCACTCTACACACCCCATCTATGGTGAAGGGGCTGCTGGTGAGTGGGTGCCCCTCTGGGTGGCAGGGGGACAGGAGCAGCACTGTGTGTTTGAAGGTCACAACCATCAAGGAGGTAATTGTCTAATTTCCGTGCAACTGGGGCTCAGGTTCCTGGGGAATTTCCCATTGGTACCCTCATGGGACAAGTCGGACAGGTCTTGCCAACACAAGGATTTCTTTTTTTGGACAATCCTCTGCCAGCTTCTGACACTGCTCCCCTCTCACCCTCCAATCCTCTGTGCCTGGACAGATGGTGGTCCCCTGTGTGGCCCTGACCACCAGCCCCGTCTCCATCACATGAAGATCCTTGACACCAAGCATCTGAGGCTTCTTGAATTTGCTCAGCCCAACCTCATCCTTGAAACTATCTGCAGCTGCATAAGTAGAGGGTTCAAGCCATGGTGACTATGCCTGGAGGCTCACCCAGAGAGACCGAGGCACTGGCAAGGGAGCCACATCCAAATGGGCCAAATCTGGGCCCATAAGGATAACAATCCAGGCAGGCTGCACTGGATTCCAAGTTGTGTTTGAGGGCCTGTGAGTCTGGGGTCTATGTATATTCAGGAGCAGTGAGCAAGCCAGACTGGATTCTAGGCTCAGATCCTACACTACGATGGGCAGGAAGGTGAGACCCTCCAGGGCTGCCCCAGTGGAGATAAAGGATATTCTTCTGAGGCCGAGGAATAATAGAACCTCATGAAGAAAAGGCATGAGAGGGAAAGGAAAGGAGGAGGAGAAGAGAAAGTAAACAGACAGGCAGAAAAGACAGAATTCATTGAAATTTACCAGACCAGAGCCTGGAGTGCTTCAGGCTGAGGCCAGACTCTTAGAAGTAGGGCTTTTGGGGAGACTGTAATTTGGGGCAGTCAGCATCTGGCTGGGCCCTGTTTAGGGCACTGTTCTGGCTTGCCCTCTGATCACCATAGAATTCCCCCTCAATGGGGTCGGCCCTTTAAGTTCCCAGAAGTTAAAGCCCTCCCGCCTCTCAGGGCCCTGAAGGCCCACAGGGGTCCCTCTCTCTCCCTTCCTCTCTACTTCTCCCACTGGCTTGTCTTCTCATCTGAACTACCTGTCACAGCTTGCAGAGAGCAGGGTATCACATCTGGGAAGTTTCCAGGCCTCTGCCAGCTGTTAAACAGCCCTCATACCCCCTCCCTGGAGTCAGCCTTTCCCAACTGCCTCCCTCACCTCACCAGAAGCCACTGTCCAGGCCCAGGGCTTAGGCCCAGTGGGAAGGGGGTTGCCCCATGTCTCCCAGGTCTTGCTGGTACAGCCCAGATCCTTGGTGGCCCTGGGCCAATCCAGCAGGCCTTGTGTGTCCAGCCGTGTGCATGGACCACAAGTGGAGCAAATGGCAGCAGCAGGATGCCTTTTGTTTATTCATATAGATTTTATACCCTACCTACTTCTCACAAGGATTTGAGGCCCCTCAGGAAGTACTAAGTGCCTAGGGTACAGACTCTAGCAGTGCCCAGGGCACATTTCTAGGAGAAGGTGGTGTCAGTAAATTGCCCAAAGCCGAGGCTCTCCCTGGGGGCAAGCTGGGGCAAGCGAACCAGAGCCAAGTCCCCTCCCTTCACATCTTACCCAGCTTGGTGGTGAGGGCATCCACTCATTTGCGTAACATTAGCATCCATTTTGCCTGATGCAAAGGATGGAAAATCCCTCCCCAACAGTGGGCCCCAAGATGACAGTCCCTAATGCTGTGCTCCCTATCTGGAGCACACAGTGGCAGACGGGGGATCCTGCCCATGAACTGGGCCTCCTACCTAGAGGTGGCAGCTGCTCTGAAGGTGGTAGCAGCAGCAGACACAGGCCTCAAAAAACAAGAGACTTTCACATGTGACTCACACACCAAGCACTAAAAGCAAAATTACAGTGTGAAAACCAGAGCCGGCAGAGTCTTCTCTGGGGAATCCCCTCCAGCTCCCTTGTGTTTCACTCCTTTAAAAAGCCCTGGCACCGCCCAGCGCTCTGGGACCCTCCAGGAAAGTGCCATGCTTTCCCAGCCATGATGGGCAGTGGCTGTGCCTCCAGGCTGGGTTCCTTGACTGCTCTCTCCTGGGTCTCTGGGTAGAAGCACAGAAATAGGCAGAAGTGGATTTATCCCAGGGTGTGTATTGGCAGCTGGCGATAGTGGTGGTGGTGGTGGGGATGCCAGTTGAGACCTCTGAGTAGTTGCTGCCTTCCAGGCCCTAGGGTGACTTCACATTCATCTTTTTCCAGCCTGGCTGCCTGGCTGTCTCCTTCCAGTCCATTCTGTGAGCCATCCCATACCCTTACAATCCTTACAACTTCTTTTGTGCCCCAAATTGCCAAAGCTGATTTCTGTTGCTTGCAAGTAGTAATCCCAGCTGACACATTCCCTGTGATGGCAGAATAACCTGGAGCCATCAGCAAAGGTCATCTTCACTGACACACCCCAGGGATGTCTGCCATCCCTGAGAGCCCAGCCTGGCTCCAAATCCTGCTCCTGTCAGCTGCCCATATCCTGACCTTGGAAAGGCCCTTCCTGCCTCTGCGTCTCTAGTTCCCTCACTTGTAGAATGAAGCTGCTAATCAGGAAACATAGGATTGGGTTAAAGATTACATGAGATAAGCATAAGCTGAGAGATGAGTGGGGACAAAGCAAACCTTAATTTCCTTTAACTGCCATATTTTTTGCTGTCATATCAACATCATATTAATCCTTCTGATTGTTTTATTTCATTAATATTTTCAATTGTTATTGTTAGAAGTAAGAATAACATGGTACAAACATGCATTATCCTGTGAAGTAGTCCTCACTTTACAGAGAGGGAAATTGGGGAATCAGAAAGAATGGTTTAGTGGGTGGGCTCCTATGTCAGACTCTGTGGGTTCAGATCCCATCCCCACCACTAACAAGCTGTGTGACATGCGGCCAAGTTACTGGTCCTCTCAGGATCTCTGCTTCCTCATCTTTAACATGGGGACAATGAGAGTACCTGCTTCACAGGCTAGGTATTAGATAATATCAAAGAATTATTACTCATTTTTTTAAATGTGATAATGGCTTTGTAGTTATTAAGAAAATGTCCAGGGACTTCCCTGGTGGTCCAGTGGCTAAGACTCCATGCTCCCAATGCAGGGGGCCCAGGTTTGATCCCTGGTCAGGCAACTAGATCCCACATGCCGCAACTAAGACCTGGTGCAGCCAAATTACTTAATTAAATATTTTAAATGTCCATGTTTTTAGAAATACATACTAACGCATGCTAGAGTGAGATGACATGATACATGAGATTTGCTTTAAAATATTTATAAGACAGAAAGAAAGAAAAGGAAAGAAAGGAGGAGGAAAAGGAGGAATGAAAGGAGGAAGGAAAAGGGAAACGCTGGTGGTAAATTTTGACAATTGTGCAACTGGGGTGACGGGGCATATGTGAATTCATCTCTACCTTTAAGGTAAAAGAAAAACCCCACCTGCCTCATGGAGCTGTTGTGAGGCTTTGGCTGTGCTGGCCCACAGGAGGCACTCAGTGAAGGCAGAGTGACATTGCTACTGGTTTATTGTTGTTATTGTCCTGCCAGCCTGAGCAGCTGAGCGGGGGCGGAGCCGGGCCTCCCAGCCCAGGTCACTCTCAGGACAGCCCTCACCATGGGCGGTCACCAGTTGTGCACCACAGGTCTGTCAGCGACACTGAAGGTGAGGCTCAGATGAGGCTCGGGAGCAACAGGAGGCTTCCAGGCTCTCCTGCAGCCGGCCAGGCCTGTTGGGTTCCATGGGAGCAGTTGTGTTCCAGAAGACTCCCCTTCTGGGCTCGGTTGAATCTGCACATCTGGCTGCCAGGCCTGCTCCAGAGCCTAGGTGAGAACCGTGTCACAGCTCCGGGGTAACTAAGGGAGGTGAATTCTGCCAGCAAGACTGAGCACCTGTCCCTCAGTATTCAGTGTGAGCAGCTGAGGAGGGAGGCAAGGACCAGCTTCCTTAATTCCCACCCCTGTCCAGTACTTTGGCCATCTGATGTGAAGAGCTGACTCATCGGAAAAGACCCTGATGCTGGGAAAAGATTGAGGGTGGGAGAAGGGGACGACAGAGGATGAGATGGTTAGATGGCATCACCGATTCAACGGACATGAGTTTGGGTAGACTCTGGGAGTTGGTGATGGACAGGGAGGCCTGGCGTGCTGTAGTCCTTGGGGTCGCAAAGAGTCGGACACGACTGAGCGACTGGACTGAACTGAACTGAACTATCCTTCACACACAGCCTTTTCCAGATACAGCCACCAGGGGGCGCTGTATGCAGACCCGGCTGCTCCCCAGCATGTTTAGGCATCCCCAAGATGGGTAGGGAGGAGGCTATGGAAGGAGCCACCCTTCCAGGCTGGTCACTCTGGGCCAGGGCAGTGAGGGTGTGAGCTAAGTATAATGATGCAAGCTCCCAAGCCCCACCCGACCCCCAAAGTGTTTATTTCCACCTGCATTTAAGAAAAAATAACATTCAGTGGTTTATTTTTTATTACAAAAGCAGTTCATGCTCAGTGTCCTAAGGGGTGCTTTGAATTTTGTTTACTTTGCTGCATGTTTCACAATGTCCTGAACTTGGGGTAAGGGGTTCCTGAATTTTCTGGGCAATGGAATAAACAATGGAGTTCCAATGGCCTATGAGACCACCTCTCTGGGCCTCACTTTCCCCTGTCTGTACAACTGGGGGTCCTCACCATCTCCTGGGTGTCTCTGAGCTCTAACCAGCTGGCTTTCCTTGGTGCTCAGGGCTGGCCTTCCTGCCTCCTATCTCACTCACCCTCCAGCGCAGCTCTGGCCCCTCCACCAGGGATCCTCCCTGACCGCTCTGGTCCTCACTGCTCTCCTCCCTCTGAGGCGAACACAGCTAGACTCTGCCATTCGGGGGCCTGGAGCTACACCAGGCTCTTGTCCATGTAGTGGAACCCTCTAACTTCCCACCGGCAAGCCCCCATTCTCTGGGGGCTCTGGCACCAGCAGACAGCAAGGCAGGCCTTGTCCTCCCTATGCAAGCATCATGGCTCAGCTCCCCCAGCAGCCTGTGAGCTGGTGCCCCGGGCACCTTCGGGAATGTCTGTGGCGGTAAAGGAAAGGCCAGGCCAGCATTTCCCACCCTGGTGTGCTGTGGGTCTGTCCCAGGTACAGGACTCAGCAACCAAAGGGGTTTGAAGTACTTCCCCCCTGCAGATCTGAATCTCATCTTTGAACATAAAACGAAAAGTTAGAGCTCAGTCACAAAAGCAAGTAGTTTGAGAATCAGCCAGGTCTCGACTGTACTATTTTGGAGGGGGAAGAGGGGAGGCAAAATGCCTTCAGTTCTGTCCCGTCAGTTGGGGGTTCTGGGTACAGGGCTGAGCGGGAAGCATTTCTCTGGCTCCAAGGTGGAGGAGGAAGGAATTCAAGTTAATCTCTGAGACCTCTGCAGTCCTGCCCTCCCAAATACCAACTGCCAAGTAGTAGCCCCACGGCCAGGATGGAAGGGCCATCGCACCCCCTTCCTAAGGCCCTGAATCCACTGCAACCGGCCAGTGGAGGTGGCCCAAGTGTTGCAGCTGCAGAAACCCCCACCCCAGGGAGAAGGCTGCAAATTTCAGAAGGGGAGATTTTGGCCTAGATCTACTCCCACAATGAATCAGGATGTGCAGAGGGGCCCCACAAAAGCTTTTTCCCAACCCCCATCTCATCAGAATCTGCCATGGGCCATTTTCCCAGACACTACAGACACTAGGAAGTAAGGGGACTTGTTTATAGTCAATGGTCTTCTCTGTGCTTGGAGAAGACAATGGCACCCCACTCCAGTACTCTTGCCTGGAAAATCCCATGGATGGAGGAGCCTGGTAGGCTGCAGTCCATGGGGTCGCTAAGAGTCGGACACGACTGAGCAACTTCACTTTCACTTTTCACTTTCATGCACTGGAGAAGGAAATGGCAACCCACTCCAGTATTCTTGCCAGTATTCTTGCCTGGAGAATCCCAGGGACGGCGGAGCCTGGTGGGCTGCCGTCTATGGGGTCGCACAGAGTCGGACACGACTGAAGCGACTTAGCAGCAGCAGCAGCAGCAGCTTCTCTGTGCTAGAAGCTTCCCCTAGCAGTGGGGGCAGCCTTGAGTTGGGGGAGAATGTTGGAAGGAAGGAGAAGGGGTGGGATCATGGCACCAAGGGGGCTTGTATGTGCAGGGCTCGAAGAACCAAAACCCCACTTAGAATAAGAAAAAGAATTCCCAGTTCAAAGGGGTGCCTTATACCCTGAGTGCTGCCCTCAGAGCTGGGTCCACCAGGGAGGCTCCTTAGGCCTGCTGGGGGCCGGGACACGGAGAGGAACGATGCAGGGGGATGATGCTTTTAAACTGCCTCCCACCCACCTCCTGCTTCAGCATCTTCCAAAACTGGGCTGAGAGGAGAAAAAAAAGAGGAAAGTAGCTCCCAAATTATAAAAGCAAAAGACAAAGCTTTACCAGAAGGGGAAACCCTTTAAAATATCAGTAATAATAGAGCAATGAACAAAAAGTAAAAACAGCAGAGCTGACAAAGAAAACCGCAGTTGTCAGCAGAGGCCCACCCGTGACCCAGAGGTGAAGTGATGTACTTTCACCGCTGCAGAATGGAGGCTGGCCTTTGGGCCAGTGGCTAGGACAAAATTCCCTCAGCTTCTGAGGGCCTGGACCGGTGCATCTGACATCCAGGAGAGGCTGGGAAAGAACTTGGCATGCTAGAGCCCCCACTCCCCAGTCTGAAGCCCCAGAGGGGCTCCGTGCCCCAGTAGACAAATAAGAACAGCTTCCCTGACCATTTCTGAGGAGTACTTGTGTGCTCAAGGAGGCCATGGGGGGCCTCCATCCACGAGGGGTTTCCTCTGTCCTCCCACTGTTCTCACACAAGGACGGGGAAGACATCTCTGTGGGCTACAGAGCTACAGTTAATTTAAGAGCCTCAGAGATGGGGTTTGAGCTGTGTGACCTTGGGAGAGTCACTTCCTCTCTCTGAGCCGCAGTTTCCTCATCTGTAAAATGGGGTTAAAAGATCTCCCTCTCAGGGTTATTGTAAGGATCAGATGAGATAATAGAGGGGAAGGAGTTTCATAAACAGTGAAGTACCATGTCTGGAGATATTCTGGAATCCAACATGTATTTATTGGACTTCAGCTCTGCCAGCCCCTGGCTCAGTCCGGGGCATACAGTCATGAGCAAGAGAGAGGAGTCCAGCTGGGACAGAGAGAAAGTGGGAGTGAGCAGGACACCCTGGGCCCGTAGCCCCACGCCACCCAGAGAGGCTGTGTTCCTGTCCCTTGTCCCTGGAGTTTGTCTGGGGTGGCACGGCTCCCTGGGCAGTGTCACCCCCAAGGCAAACACTGCCAGCCCAGAACTCCGGCTACTTCCAAGACCATCCCCTCCACCCACCATGGAGATTACTCAGCTGAAGGAAGCAAGGCTGTAATTTATCATCAAAGTCACCCAGCAATGTTTCCACAAATTAGTCAGATAAATCTCTCCCAGGCAGCAGCCACGAGAGGGGGCTTCCCGCCTGAGCAAGGTGGATGAGAGTGGGGGGGACACCTCTGACCCCTTCCTGCCAACTCATCTGTTGTTACCCTGCTCTTGTTGGCACTCTACCTCCCTAGAGAGGCTGCAGACCTGTGGGGGACTGAGAGTCAGACCCTCCTAAATTTAAACCTTCACTGTGCCTCCCACCAGCAGTGGGACCTTGGGCAAGGAACTTGACTTTCTCAGATTCACTTTCCCTAATAATAGTAGTTTCAACCTCATTAGGTTGTTGTGGAGACTGAACAAAGTGAGTGATATAAATACCCTTGGGGACTTCCCTGGCGGTGCAGTGGTTAAGACTTCACAAGTGCAGGGGGCATAGGTTCAATCCCTGGTAGGGGAACTAAGATCCTGCATGCTGTAGGGTGTGGCCAAGTAAATAAAATATAAAGTCACTGATACCTTAAAAAAAAAAAACCAAAAAGCTTTCATGGTACTAGGCTAGGCATAGATGAGTTTATCAATTAATTTTTATCTATTTAACAAATATTTGCATGGTACTTACTATGGACCACAAATAAACACTCACTTAATCATCACAAGAACCGAATGAAGTAAGTGTTGTTATCTTTTTGTCTTACAGGGAAAACTGAAGCACAGAGAGGTTAAGTGACTTGTCCAAAGTCACACAGCTACCAAGTGGCAGAATGATATTGAAACCCAGGCTCTCTCCTCTCCTGCTCTTTCCCATCTTTCTCCTCAGCCCCTAGTTTTAGAAGCTGAAGCAAGTTGGGGGAGGCTGATTCGAGAATAAGCCCCCTCCCACCACCAATCTCTGCCCCCCCTGACCCCAGCAAGCCTAAGGTGGGTGTCTAGGCACAGAACAGGCTCCACTGTGTCAGCGGCTACGCTGAGTTGCTACCTCAGGAAGGTGACATTGTGGTTATTAACCCCCTTGAGATCAGCCTGTTAGAGCAATACCCTCTCCTCTCCAGCCTCCAGGCCCAGGTTAGAGCCCGAGGTATCCACGCTTTTGCCCTCACTCTTAGACACTTGCTATGGACTCAGCCGAGCCAGCAAGGGGCAGACCCACTCAGGAAGTACAAGGGACTGTCCATAGCTTTGGAGGGGCCTCAGGGGTAGAAATCTGCTCAGTGGCTTCCCTCCCCTGGAAGCTCCCAGCCTCTGCTCACATACCTCTGGTGACAAGGAGCTCGCCGCCTCTTGTTGGTGGCCTGGGCAGGCCATGGTTGGCCAGCTCTGCCTGGTAGACGTGCTTCCTCAAGCCGAGATGAAATCTCTCCGTGTAATTTCCTCCCATTAGTCCTGTCTCTGCCCTCGGGCCCCACAGGCCAGCCGGCTCCCTCCGGGCTGCAGACATCTGGAAATGGCCATCTCTTGGCCTGAGGAGTTCCCACTCAGGCTGAACACTCGGTGGTCTCGGCCTGGCCTCAGAAGATAGGGTTCCTGGTGCCTTTCCCACTCTGGTCCTCACTACCCACCTGTGACTAGCAGGACCGCAGGCTGCCCGGGATAGCCTCTGTGAAGAACTTCAAAAAGCTGGGCCTGAGCACAGCCCTGCTGGCTGGGAGCAACAATAATAATTGAAACTGGTCGCCACTTAGCAAGAACCTACTCTACACCTGACACTGTGCCAAGGACGTTACAAGCAGGAACTCATCTTCCCAGCTCTTGAGACAATATTATTATTTTAAATAGTTTTAAATTTTTATATATTTATTTAGCTGCACAGGGTCTTAGTTGCAGCTTGCAAACTCTTACTTGCAACAGGTGGGATCCAGTTCCCCGCCCAACCAGGGATCGAAACCCTGGCCCCCTGTACTGGAAGCACAGAGTCTCAGCCACTGAACCACCAGGGAAGTCCCAGACTATACTATTAAAGCTCCCTCTTAACAGATGAGGAACCAAAGGCTCCTAGAAGGAGGTGACTTGCCCAAGGTCCGTCCCACGGTGCGTAGGTGGAGAAGCCCTAGTTCACACACAGGCTGTGAGCTCCAAGCCCCGCTCTTGACCACCAGACAACGCAGGCTGTCGTCAAAGGTCAGGAGGACTCATTCACAGGAAACAGAGACCGAACAGCTCAGGAGCAGTTGAGGGGCTCCAATTCTAAAGGCAATGAAAATCTGGAGGGGAGAGAGATCCCTGTGGAACCAAGTAGCCGAGAAGGCTTCCTGGATGAAGGAGAGACCAGAGATGAGCCTTGAAAAAGCACAGCCTCTCAGATGCTAACAAACCAAAGGAAATAGCCACTGGTAGTTTGAGGAACCGAGTTGGGTTGGACTTTTACACAACGGCCCCATCCTATGGTCAGCAGGCATTTATTAAATGCCACAGTATGCTTGGTCCACGTTAGTGCTCAGCAAGGACACAGATGAAAGTTCTGTGATCCCAAGAAGCCAAGAACCTAGTAGGGCTCGAGTGAAGCCTGGTTAAAGCTGTGAAGACCAGTTTGGGGTGCAAGTGTTGCTAATTTCCTCCTCCATATCAGGGACAAAATTGGAATGTGTTTTGGATAAGGAGTGCCCATCCCTGCCTCCTGAAACCGGAGATAAGAGCACTCCCCAAAAGACTTTCAAGGGAGCCATGTTCTTTGGAAAATCATCCGTATGTGGAAAAAGAGTTTTATGGGCAAATAAACTTGGAAGGCACTTAACCAAAGGGGGCTAGACAGGAGTTCTCTGGTGCAGGACTTCTCAGAATCCTTACTGGCCATGTACAACGGGACTGGCAGTGACTCCAGTATCTGGTGAAGATCCGCTTTAATTCTCCCTGCCTTCCGCATCCTGTTTCTCCACCCCTACCTCTAGCTGCTGAAAAAGAGGGGGTATTCTACAAGAGCACTGAGCCAGGAAAGCCTTGAAGCCCGGTACAAGATGGTGGATTGTGCACCCAGGAGGTAGTCTGTCCTAGGACAGGGGCAAACAGGGAGAGCCAGTGTCTGGAGAGTGGATTCTTGGGAGAAATTGTCCCAGTTGCTGGAGGGGAGGGATGAGGGGACTCTAGAGAGGACTGTAGAAACTGGGCCATGAAGATGTATCATGCTGGGCAAGGCTCAACAGATAACCAAACTCTCCCCCAAGATCCTGGCTCACCTAGGCCCCAGAGACCCTATGGGGTCAAACTTCATCACAACCCAGAGTGTGGGCTACTGCCCCGCCTCCTAAATTCTACTTGCCTCCTGGACTGACCTTCTTCCTCCAGGAAGCCCTCCCTGTCTACCATGCCATGCGTATAACAGTCATGTTTCCAAACGCCTGACTCCCGGGAACTCTATTGCCCTGATGTTCCCCCACAAGATGACAAGTTCCTTGAAAACAAGTACTGGGCTTGCTACTTTCTCCCTGAATTCTAAGTGATCACCGCTGTGAATGATTCACCCATCCATCTATCCATCTACTCATACATCCATCCAGCAAGTAAGTCATCCATCTACAAATTTCTGATCATTGCAATTGGCCAGCTCTGCGTCAGACCCTAGCAATAAGCAGCAAAGCCTTGATGTCCCTGTCTCAAAAAGAGACATTGAATGGTATTTCCCTAGTAAAACATTCACATGTCAGTGTGTCCAGGGTTGTCCCCACACCCCAGACAGAAGTGAATGTGGACACTCTCCCCTGTGAAGCTGCAGGTGTGTCTTCCATGGACCCCGGGCATTTCTGGCGCCTCTTGTCTCTCACCTCTGGACTCATTGCCAGAGGCTCCTCGTTGAATCCCTGAAACTAGGTAAGGAGTCCTGGGCCTGGAGAAGGCAGTTCACCCAGCAGTCCAGTGGTGGAGCAGGGTTTACCTGCTCCTGAGCTCTTTGGAGACCAGTGCATCCTGGTGGCACACAGTGTGCTTGGCACACCATGCTTGGCACACAGCAGCCACTCCCAGCTTGCCTTTGCTGCTGACACCTTAGTGCCTGTGACTGTAGACCCCTTGAAGTGGAAACCCAGGGCTGTTGATTCCTACGGGTGGGTGGGTGAGCGAATACCAGTCGCATTCACTGGGAACAATAGCTGGCCCATATGTGGTAAATTAGTCCTCGGAAATTGTCATAGGAGCCCTCAGAACTTGTGGGGCAGCTCTCTTTATACTCTCACCACCACGGCCCCTCAAGCCAATTTGGTCAAACTTCCTTGGGTTATCATCAGGGAAAGTTAACATGGAGCTTCGTTATTAAATTTCTACTTTAAAAGTGATTCTTGGTTATTCCATTCATGGGGGGAGCAGTCTAGGAGAGAACACACAGAAGATTATAAAGCAAACCCTCTTGCTTCATTTTATTATTATTTTCTAAACATTTACTTATTTTTATTTTTTTATTTGGCTATACCAGGTCTTAGTTGCAGCACACAGCATCTTTTAGTTGTGGCAGGCCAGATCTAGTTTCTTGACCAGGAAATTGAACCCAGAGCCCCTGCATTGGCAGTGAGGAGTCTTAGCCACTGGATCACCAGGAAGTCCCCTCTTGCTTTATCTTAAAGGCAGCTGCCAGAGCTGTTGCCTCCAGCAACCATGTGTCTTTACCATTCTGCAGGCCATAATGTCCCACATGTACACACACAGACACACATGCACAGACATGCAGTGAAACTACACAGAGTTTTCAGAGAGCAAACTGTGTTTCTAGTAACAAACCGCAGTCTGCCTCTAGGATGTGTGACCAGCCTTTGCCCTGAGAAGGAAAGCTCCACAGGAAGAGTTTCTGCCTGGAGCCAGCAGCCCAGCCTCCAGGCAGTGTTCAGCAAGCCCTAACAGGATGCCAGGCGGCTGGCGGGCAGGAAGAGACCCACTCTGAACCTCTCCTCGTTGTAATTTACCAAATCCATCTGGGGCTCCTTTGAGCTTTTTTCTGGAAACGCCACATCTCAAGGGTCTCCCTGTTAGAAAAGGTCAGAGAGTTCATGTGATCCTTTCATGTTAAAGGAACTTGAAAGAAAAGGAAAGGAAATGTATATTTTCAGCCTTATAGTTGTGATTAAGTGGGCTCGGGCCATGAGAACATTTAGATGATTTACATGACGTTACATGAAGAGCCAATTAGCCTAACAACTTCCGAAAAATATCTAGCTCAAAAGCACCCATTTATTAGAGCACTTGGAATGTGCTGGGTGTCGTGCTAAGCTCTTTCCTAGGAAACATGAGTCATCTCAACCTCGCTCCCACGGAGCAAGGCAGGCTCAGGATGATACGCATTTTACCCATGAGGAAGCTGAGGCTCAGAGAGGGTCAGTGATTTGTCTGGGGTCCCCCAGCTAACAAATGACAGGGCAGGGATAGAAACCAGGTCTGTCTAAATCCAAACCCAGAGCTCTTTGGTTCCATCCCTCAACTCTTAAGAGCTCTGACTTTGTCCTGCATTCAGATTCTGATGACAGCACAGTCCACCAGGTTCATTAGCGTGAAGATGAAGCCTCGTTAAAATCCTGGGCTGGATGAACCCAGAAGATTCTGGGGCCTCCCTGCAGCTGGCCTTGGCCCCCAAACTCCCTTGTCACCTTCAGCGGAGCAGCCACAGATTCTACTCACCACCCCGTAGAAACACCCCAGAGCCTACCATCTCTGTTTGGGATCTGAGTCAGTGCCCAGAGCAGGTGTCTAGAGTGGGATGAGAGACGGCACATCATGGGAGAGATGGTACAGGCCAAGGTCCATCTGATTCAAGGGAGACGAGACTGGTTGGGCTCTCTCAGCCAGCAAATGGCTTGAGCTACTCTATACAGACCAGTCAGGAAGTTTCCCTAATCCTCCGGGTGGCCCCTGTATGCAACGTGAGCCACCCAGAAAGCTGAGATTCTATTAATGACAGTTCTTTCTTTTAAAAAAAAAATTTTATTTGGCTGTGCCAAGTCAGTTGTAGCACAAAATCTTCAATCTTTAGCTGAGGCATGCAAACCCTTATTTGTAGCATGTGGGATCTAGTTCCCTAATCAGGGATCAAACCTAGGCCCCCACATTGGGAGCATGGAGTCTTAGCCACTGGGGAAGTCCCCAGTGACAGTTCATTCATCCCCATTTGTCTTCAAAGATCACAAAGCAGATAAGGACACACTCTGGAATTTTAGAGGTCATAATGAAACACTAGCATGTGGTAGTTAGGGGAGCTCAGAAGTTAGACTGCCAGGGTTCAGAATACTAATACTCTTACTTTTAAGTTATGAGACCTGGGATAACTTACTTAACCTCTCTGAGGCTTAGTTTCCTCACCCATAAATGGGGATAACTGTCCCTACGTTATAGAATTGGTATGGTGATTAAATGAGATCATGTGTGTGAAGCTGTTGACCTAATGCCTGGCACATAGTCATCAGTCAGTACTATGACATCTTTGTGTGGATGATATGCTGGAATCAGTGCTGACCAGACAAGGGGCTGCTGCACAGGTGGATCTGTCATATGGGGACAAGCCTGAATATCTTTTCCTCTCTCTTCCCCTAAGCCTTACAGAGCTTTCCAGGCCCAGATGAAGTGTGTCTCCTTCAGGAAGCCAGCCTGACCAGTCCAGCCACACCAATCTCCCGGTATCTGAGCTCCTTCTGCCCATCATCTGTATAGATTAATGAAGTAACAAACTCAGCTCTAGTAATTTCTCAGCTTCTCTAGCAGTCAATGCCTCCTGGAGGGCAGGTCCCCTCCTTGGCCCCTCCCTTCTCCATGGCCTGAGTCCAGGGTTAGGTACAGGATACATGCTCCCTCAGTACACCTTCAGGCTGATTCCAGTGTGGCTGTGGAAGTCCAAGCCTCAGCCTCTCTCTCCCTACCTTACCCTATCTCACACCTTGTTCTCCTACTCACCTACCCCCTCCCTTGTTCCACCCAGCAGAGCAAGAGGTTGGGGCCATCACCCCATAGGACAGCAGTTCCCAGACGGATTTCACAGCCCTGTAAAATGTCCAAAGAAATTTGGGATGGGAGAGGGAATAGTTTTTCTTCTGGTAAATAAAAATATTTTAAAAATCAATTCTTACCATCATTTTAGTAAAGAAAGGCTGTTTTCACACCAATAGAACAGAAAGCTCATAAGCTCTGACTAAAGGCTAATACTTTAAGCTGAAAAAAAATTTAGCCTTATTGGGAAAAACAAACCAGCCACTTCACTGTTGCCCCGACTTCTCTCCTTTCTCCATGGAGAAATCTTCAATCCCCACTGGCCTACGTCCACTGAGACCGCGTGGGTTTGCGGACCTTTGTGCCAGAGGAGGCTCTTGCTAAGCTGGGGCTACCCGAAAACAGAGGAGGACCTCCAAAGCTTTTGGGTTAGGCAGATTTATACTCCCATTCAGTTTCCCAGAGGAGGCTCAAAGGCCAGACCCAGCAACCTCAGGGGCAGAGGAGGTGGGGGAAGCTGCGAGCCCCTCCTCCAGTACCTTCTCCCCTCCCAACTGGGCTGAGTTAGGCTGAAACAACCCCCGCCCCCAACACACACTCTAGAGGGGATGAGTGAGCTCTCTCTCTCTCTCTCTCTCACACACACACACACACACACACACACACTCTAGAGGGGATGAGTGAGATTGAGCAGACAGCTCACACCCAAAAAAACGAGTCTGGGGAGACCTAATGCGCAGGGTCTTCCCACATCTCCATCACCAAACTGAGTACTAGTGCCCCAAAGCACCCCCACCCCACCCGCAGCACCAGGAAGGGAGGAAAAATGGGCACTTCAGCCTCGAAGTGGGGGGCCGAGGCGCCCCGCTGGGCGGGTGCAGATAGGATCTGAACGCAGAGAAGGGCGGCTCTTTGATCCGCAGCCAGCCCGGCTGGCCCTGGACCCGCAGGGGCGGCTCGGCCCTCTTCCGGCCAGGCTTTGCGCCGCTGCAGGAGTCCTGTGGGACTCTGAACTGGACAAGTGTCCAAGACGCTCTCTGCTCCCAAATACCCTCTGCACCAGTTGCTTTCGGGAGACGTGGGAAAGTCAACACTGAATCCAGCACGGAAACCTGCCGAGTCTGTGGTTTACTGCACCGCGATTCTAAAGGGCCTGTATCTTGCCTAGATACAGTGGCCGAGCTGAACTCAAGTGTGCTGAGGAGGCCCGTGTGGACATGACCCAAGGGGCCTGGTAGTTCCGATGGAAGTTGGCTCACGTTCCGGCGCTCCTCCGCGTATAGACCCTGAAGCCTAGATCTTGCGAGGGCCGGCCTGCGCCAGGATCAGAGTCAATGGAACTTCCCGGTTAAATTGCTTGGGACCGCCAACCCCTCATCACAATCCGGCAGCCCACGGAGCTGCCCAAAGCCTGGCCTCCCGGGCCGGGCCACAGGTTCCGGGCATGGAACTCAGTCGGACGAGTTGTTGTTGGGGGGTGGGGGGTGGGTCGGGTCTGGAAGATTGGCATGGGCCCTGGAGGGATACTTCTTTCTTGACCTCTTGGCTGCGTTCGCCCCTCCCAGCCGCCACGTGGCTGAGAGGCCCGTCAGTTACGAGATGTATGAGTCCCTCATACAAGAGGCACTCAATAAATCTGTGAGAGGGTATAACGCCTGCGCTCGCGCTGTGTGAGCGCGACCTGGTAGGAGGTCTCAGATTGGCAGAGGGCTGGAAGATGCACCCAGAGAATGGAGTTTTGAGGAGTCCTAACTCTGCCGGCCCGGTGTTCGATCATAGCTTCGAGCAGCCCCGAAGCTCAAGGAAACCCGAGTTCCAAGCCCAGGACATACTATACTGAGCCCAGGCACAGACACTGTTCACAACTTGGCTCCCTATCCAAGGCACTCCCAAACCCCAAAGGCCTAGGGGACCTGAGCACTACTCAGCTGAGGGAGAAACCTGGGCGCAGGAAGGGAATCCCTTGTTGTAGGTGAGGAATCGGGGTTAAGAACCACCTTTAGATTCCCCGCATTTCAGGAGAAGGGTGATGCTTTTCAGGCTCCTCCAACGCACCATTCGGTTTACGCCTGGGAGAGCGAGCCCTTTAAGACTATGCCCACTGGGCGCGTCCCGGCCTCTCCCAGGAGAGGAGGGGCGGGGCGCTTTGGCTCCGCCCCCGACCGGGCCCGCCCCCCGGCGTCCCCGCCCCGCCCCCGGCACTCAGCCGGCGGCGCCTTTGATGTTCTGACCCGCCAGCTCCCGGAGCCTCTCAACCCGGCGCCCGCGCCCCGCGCCCCGCGCCCGCAGCCCGCCCAGGCGGAGTCAGCCCGCGCTCCGCCCGCCGCGACCCGGGCTCGGAGGTCGGGACTCCGAGCTCGCCGCCTCCCGGGCCGGCTCCGCGCCCCGCATCCCCGAGCCCCGCGCCCCCGCAGGCTGAGCGTACCATGCCGCAGCTGGACTCGGGCGGGGGTGGCGCGGGCGGCGGCGACGACCTCGGCGCGCCCGACGAGCTGCTGGCCTTCCAGGACGAGGGCGAGGAGCAGGACGACAAGAGCCGCGACAGCGCCGCGGGCCCCGAGCGCGACCTGGCCGAGCTCAAGTCGTCGCTCGTCAATGAGTCCGAGGGCGCGGCTGGCGACGCGGGGGTTCCGGGGGCGGGCGCCGGTGCCCGCGGCGAGGCCGAGGTCGGGGCGGAGGTGAGCGCTGGCCCGCGCCGCGTTGCTCCCCCGAAGCCGCCTCGCTCCATCGCCCCTGGCGCTCGGTTCTCGCTGCCCCGCCCCTCCCTCCCGCGGCTCTCAGGGGTCCCCATCCCTCAGACCCCTCCCGTCCCGGGCCCCGAGCCCCCAGCTTTCCCATCCCTCTCAAGGCCCCTTTGGATCTCCCCGCAGGCTCTCGGGCGGGAACACACTTCGCAGAGACTTTTCCCCGACAAACTTCCAGAGTCTCTGGAGGACGGTGAGTTTCTGTCCGGCCCAGCTTCCCTCCTCCCGTTAAGGCCCGGCCTCGGTGGGAGAGCCGGGCCGCCGAGTACGGGAGGGGGCCGAAGGGGTGCCTCCCCCCGCCCCCCACGGCAGCTCGAGGAGGCGGTAAAACCGAGGGGGTGGGGGAGTGGGGGGCGGGTTTCCCGGGCGCCGCCAGGCTCGAGTCACTTCCGGTGCCCTGACCTTTATAGGAGTAAACAGACCCCCGCCATCTCCGCCTCCCCTCCTGTCCAGGTGACTTGACTAATCCCCCGTCTTGAGGAGGAAGCGCTGGCCAAGGTTCTTTGGCTGGAGGGCGGAGTTGGGGTCGAGGAAGGGAGGCCCGAACTCGGGGTCCTTCGTCAAACCTTGGCACTGCGGGGACCCCCCCGCCCCAGCCCTTCGAGTGGGACCCCTTGGCAATTCTGATCATCTCTCGATCCAGCAGACAGCCTTCAGCCCCAGCCGCCCCGGGCTGGCGCTTCTGACCAGCTGTGGTTTTTCCAGGCCTGAAGGCCCCGGAGTGCACCAGCGGCATGTACAAAGACACCGTCTACTCCGCCTTCAATCTGCTCATGCACTACCCGCCCCCCTCGGGAGCAGGGCAGCACCCCCAGCCGCAGCCCCCGCTGGTAAGTGGCCCCAGCAGCCCAGCCCGCCTTGTGCCTGCTACCTCCTTCATCAGGTATGTGAGGCATGGGCAAGAAGTGACTTTTACCTAGAACAAAATAGTTACCAGAGAACGCTGTTATTGTCCCTTTCTCCATACACACCCAGTGGGATCTGAACCAGAAAGAGATGGTTCCTGAAGGAAAGAGGACAGCCCCAAGCACCCCCACTTACCTCCAGCGGTTGGCTTTTGTCTTCCCAGCTTGGTCACTAGCAGGTGCTGGCTCTGTCTTGGAGCTCGGTGATGCTAGGGTGGCATCTTCTTGAAGAACTTTTAATCTGAGACCACCCACCCCTCCTCAGGGTGGTGTAGGTCGTATGGAGTTTGGAGCTTTGCTGTTAGACTTCTCCGACTAAGTCCCAAGCTGGGGGGAATGGGTAGAAAAACTGGGCTGCTTCAGGTCTTCTGGTCGTATGGGAGAAACATCTCTTACTCGTTCTGTCCTTGTTGGCATGAATGTGGCCTCCCCAGAGAAAGAACCCAACCACAACGTGGAGAAAGCAGGTTTTTAAGAAGCTGGCTTGGTCTCAAATGCACCAGGAAGGGCTTGCAAAGGTGTTTCAAATCAGTAGTGTCAGTAAGGGGCCTGTTTAACCAATTTGCAAATTGAACTGGTTTAAGTACCCAGTGCTTTGAGAAGACTGCATGATCATTACAAACGGTGCTTTTCTGCCCATTGGTGCAGATGACCTAAAGTGTGAAGAGCCTTTTCTGAGTGCTTCGGGGCGGCAGTAAAGCTATGCTTAACGAAAAACTCAGATTAGTGTTCCAGACTGTGCTCAGCTGGCCCAAGTTAGGGGTGAGATTAGAGCTTCGAGTACATGAAAGGGTTTGGGGTCTGTGGTGGGTGAATGTTGGGTGCAAACATAGACTCCCATGTAGGTCAGGCCAGCAGGGGGAGGCTCATATGCTAGTGGTGGGGGGTCACTCGTCACCCAGAGGGTGGAGAGTGACTGCCAGGCTCTTTCAGATCAAGAGTGAGGAGGGTAGGTTCTGAAAGCAGATTCATGCTGAAGCTGGTGGGACGTGAGAAAGTAGACTAGGGCTTCTCTCCAGAAACCCAGGATGGAAAACCTGGTAGACAGCTGACTGGAAATAAGCTCCTTGCCCTTTGGACCTCCCGTTCCTTCATCTATAAAGGAACACATTGGTTGGTTGAGTGGTCTGTCGCTTTCTGGCTCTGTGAGGTATTTGCTTCCTTCCAAGTCTGTGGGGGAAGGGGCTTGCTTGCCTTCTGACCTTGCCACCTGACACAGCAACTCCCCCCAGAGACCTCTACCTTCCATGAGCCTGCTATTAACAAAAATGCTTTGGGGGCTCTCTACAAGGTATAAACTCTTAGACTTGGGGCCAGGTGGTGGGACATAATCCACCACTGCCTAAACACCGGCAGCTGAGTTGCTGACAGGGGGCTGGGGTTGCTGATAACCAAGACTAAACAAAAGGCTCAAAACAGACCTCGCAGGCAGGTTCCCTCCAGCGTCTTGTGATCCCTTAGAGGTGCAGGGAAAAGGCGGTGTTTCTGAGTTCCTTTCACAGTCTTGGGCAAGTGGCAGGGGAGCGCCCAGAGTGGGAGTGCCTTGTTCTCCACAAGGGTGTGGTGATGGAACCATTTGGTGTCCTTTAGCTTATACTGGTCAGAGTGTCGCAGATGGCTGGCCGCCTCCAGCAGTCAGGACTGGGGGGAGCGGGGGCTGGAGCAGGCACACCACTCCCCTGGCCTGGATCAGTTATCTTTTAAACTTTGAGATCTTTCTCAAGCTGCAGCAGATGCATTTCTGTGTGTCACACTCGCTCTTATAGGGCGAATCCCTTTGTCCTCCTCCCCACCCTGTCGTCGCCTCCCACAGCCTGGCTTCTGGGCTCACAGGAGGAGGGCAGGCTCTGGAGCTGACTTTCTGTGCCCTGGCATCGGCTGCTCCATGGGGCTGGAGACAAGGACAGAGACATGGGAGGGCCTGCACTGGGGAGATGCTGGGTGAGGAAGATGTGCGTGAATATGGGGGGCCTCCTTTAAGCAAACCTGTTACAAAGGAACAGCTAGAAGAGTAGCAGGTGTTTGTGTTACTCAAAGAGTAATGTGGACATTTTAAATATGGTGAGCTTTTAAAAGGCAAAATTAATTGACCCTGTGTTTTGGGAATCCACTTATCACGTGATTCAAGGTTCCTGTGTCTGGAATGAGGAAAGATACTCTTACAGTGGGTTAGGAGTCCCTTGTGAGGAAGAATTGCCTTTGGAGGTTTTTTCCCCAAAGCTGTGTTTTCCTGAGGCCATCCTCAGGAACAGAGGACATGCTGCCCAGCCCCCGCCCATGGGTTTTGGAACTAGGCCCCTCTTGCTCCTTGCCCTCTCTGAGAGAATCAACTGGTCAACAGTTGTGCTGGGGAGCTTAAGGCCGATCGCTTGACTTTCCCTGACAGTGGGGAGAACCCATGCCAGGGACCTCCTCTGCCCTTGTCTGGATGGAACACCCATGTGGCTACTACGCTGGACACCTCAAAGTAGGCAGACTGGAATCTTGTCAGGAGCAACTACCAGAGGGGTGCAGAGGGAGATTTTGCTTCTTTCTGGTACTTGGCTCCTCGCAAACTCTGTTTTTGGAAGTGGAAATTAGGTCAAAGTTAATTTCACAGCTAACATCTTTCAGGAGTCTCATGTAGATTTACAGACAAATCTAGACCCACAGCCACTGCTTGTTTTGTTTTGTTTGCCCCACTCTTGGATTTGCTCCCTCTGGGGAGGGCAATGACCTGGTCCTGGGCCAGACTTTGAGGGATTTCTGGGATGAGTGAGGCATCACTCCTTAGGGAAACTCAAATTCTAGGATGTGCAGAACTGACAGTTTGGTGCAAATTCTCATCTCAAAAAGGATATGAGGCCTCGTCACTCTTCTGACCCCTTCAGGGGCTCTGCTTGGTGTCTGTGGCCCAGAAGGCTGGTGAGCCTTTCACCATTTAGATGAAATGCCCAGAATTGGCAAATCCAGAGACAGGAAGTAGGGTAATGTTTGCTGGGGCTCAGGGAAGAAGAGAATGGGGAGTGAGTGCTAATGGGTATGGGATTTCTTTTTGGGGTGATGAATATGTTCTGGAATTAGATCATGGGGATGGTTGTACAACCCTGTGAGCATATTAAAAGCCACTGAATTGTGTACTTTAAAATGGTCAATTTCAAGGTATGTAAATTACATCTCAATTGAAAGAAAAAAAAAATAGTTGAGCTGAGCCTTTTGGCTCTTGCAGGGACTTGGGGCTGTTTCCCTGTGCCACCCTGGTGTCTGGGCATGCCCCGAGACCTCTGAGGTGGAGGTGCCCACTTGAAGCAGTGGACTCATGCTTGGGCTCCTGGCCATCGGGCTCACATTCTCTGATTCCAAGGTCTGAGGTCCAAGTGAGGATCGTGCGAGCAAGCCTGGGGGAGCAGGAGGTGAGGGTAAGAGCAAGACTTGAGCAGAGGAAGGAAGTGCTGCTGACACATGGCCAGCCTGTCCTGGGGAGCTCTGCAGAGATGCACCCACCCAGTCCTCCACACCCCTCAGAAGACAAGCAGTGAGGCCTTGCGGGAGAGGGTTAGTGATGGTTGGTCACCAGCCCTGGTTGGGGTGAATGAGTTTGGCACCAGGCTGGGTACCAGATAGACCAGAAGCAGCCTCTCTGAGGGTGCCAAGCTGAGTGGAGGAGACAGATGAATAGACTTGGATCCCTGGCCAGAGGAGTCCTGTCACAAAAGGGCCTGCCGGCAGTGTGCTGGGCACACCTGGCCCCTCCTGGGCTGTGGGAGAGGGTCTGCTGAGCAGCTCCTTGAAGGAGTAGTCTGCCAAATAAAGACACCGGGGACTGGAAGGCATCTAGGCTCCCCTCCCGACATCCCAGATCTTCTACTTCTCTACTAAATTTGCCACCCCCAAGCCCAAACCATCACCATCCCTCCCCTAGGAGGGCAGCCTCCTCTATAGTTCCTCTGACAGACCTGGGTCCCCACCCTAACCCTCACCCTCAATCCAGGATCCCCAAGGAGCTGAACAGAAGTCAGATCCGATCTCTCGCTGGATTAAACCCTGTAGAGGCTCCCATTGCTCTTGGAATAAAATCTGAGCCACTCAGCACAGCCTGAGTTCCTAGGTGGCCAGCCCCTGCTGACAGCCCCTCCTCATCTGCACCACACTCTTCCTCTCTCCCTAAAAAGCAGCCCCCCAGTGCCCTGACAGGACACTGAGTTCTTTGCACCTCAAGACCTTCACACTTATTCCTTCAGTTTGGCATTCTCTTCAGCTCTTCACCTCGCTGCCACTTTCTTATTCCTCACCGAGGGCTTATTCAGATGTCACCTCTTCAGAGAGTCTTGGCTCTGACCATCCAAGTGGGGCCCTCCATCACACCCCGCCCCAGGCCTCAGCTGCCTTGCCCACCCTAGCAGCATTTCAGGCCAAGGAGGTTGGCATTGGTTTATGATGCATTTGCCATGCTCAGGCCAGAGGCGGCCCATGTGTCAGAAATATCTTTGAGCCTTAGTTTCCTCCTCTGCACAACGGAAGTGGCAAGCCCTCCTCCCAGAGTTGGAGTAAGGACTAGAGGCAAGGGTACCAGGGATGTCCCCAGGAAGGTGCCAGTGTGGCCTGGGCTTGGGGGTCAGGATTTGGCCACAACTGACCCCTTCTTCTTTGCTGTCCTGGCCCTTCTGAGACCAGTGGTGGCTCAGTGGTAGTAACTCTACTTTGGGCCACAGAGTTTGGGGTCTGAACGCTGGAGTGGGGACTTGGGTATATGGGTCCCTCCTCGATGCCTGCCTCACCCAGGGATTCTTGGGAGGAAAAGTGTGAATCCTGGGACCAGGCTGGGAGCCACAGCCACTCATTCTGTCCTGAGAATTGTCTCCTACCACCCTAGAGATTTGTCTCAAAGAGGCCCCCCTTCCCTAGCCATACAGAAGCCCTTTACATATGACGTTAGGGGCTGAAGCTATTTTGTAAGGGAAAAAAGGGGAAAGACCGTCATGGCCATTAGCCTCTGAACCATTCCCAGAGCTTTTCTCACATGGTCCCCCTGTGTGCAACCTCCTGTGTCTTGTTCCAGTCCTTCCCTGGTGTCGGGGGTGCACCCTGGGCAGTGCCCATGTATGGCTTCTTTGCTTGTCTCCCCTCATGTTTATTATTCACTTCTCCCTCATGTGGCTCTAGTTTTCTCACAGGTTGCCTTCTTTACCAGTGGGAATGATGCTCACTGTTTGATTGTTTTCCTGGAGCATAGTGTGAGAATTGTGGGCTCAAGAGGTAGGAAGGAATCGTGGCTTTGCTTCCCTGTGGCCCCAGTTCACTGAGGGTTCCTGGCGGTGCCCAAGCCCAGCTCACATGGCGTTTCCCTTCTTTTGTTGTTCATTTTATAGGTTCGAGCTGGGCAGTGAGACTTAAAAGTAATTTTGACTTGGACTCCTTCCTGACTTGGAGGGCTGTGTGGTATTTGGAAAATCTGCAGCCCCCCCACCCGGATACCCCCAGGGTGGAAATTGTTTCAGGGGGGCCTCTGTGATGCCTTTCAGGCCCAGGAAGGCACCCTGAAGGAGGCCCGCCCGTCCTGCAGACCTACCCAACCTGCCACCTGCGGCTGCAGTTTAGGACTGCGCATCCACTCCTCCAGCTCAGCAGCAACAGGAGGGGCTGACGGAGAGCCCTGTGTTGGTCGCTAGCACCCAGGTGTTCCTCCCCCGGCCCTAACAGGGTTTCCCGAGCCAGCTGTCACAGCCAGCAAACAGGGCTGCCATACTAGCTCTGCCCACCTCCCCAGGTGCCCCGAGACTTAGATGTGAGTGGGGTTGAAGTTGGGGGGGATCTTGGTGGTCCCCTCCCATGGGCAGTTGGCAGCCCATGCCCTCCTGGGTCCTCTTGAGATCACTCTTCACCCCCTGTCCCCGCATGAAGGGAGGTTTAGCTGAGCTGTGAGAATGAGCTCTGGGGGCAGTGGTTTCAAGTCACATAACAGCTGAGGTCAGGGTGGAGCAGGGTGGGCACAGAGCCGCGTGGAGGGGCAGGGGGAGTCGCAACCCCCCCGAGCCTCCTCGGGCAGCTGCGGTCCCGAAGCCATACAGTCACACTCCCTCATACCTTGTGACTGGCTGCTTCCTGCCACTGTGTACAAACAAGACTCTGTTGGAGGAAACAGGTGTTTTATCAGGTCACAGGGCTCCCCCCTCCCCCAGTGGTACAGTGCATGGGTCCTGGGGTGACAACCCTCCTCTGCAGGTGGGGACAGTATGTCACATCAGGGAAGGGACATATCCATAGCCCCTTAGAGGAGTGGAGGTGGAAGGCCTGAGTTGGGAAGCTCGACCCTCAGACGCCTTACCTTCCACTCCTTGGCTGAGTGGCTCTGGGTAAGTTAATTCCTCTGGGCTTTATTGTCTCACCTAAAAACAAGGATAGTGAAGGTTCCTAGCTCCCTGGGTTGCTGTGGAATGGAACGAGATCATGTATGTGGAGCTCTTGCCACACAGTCGGTGCCAGCCTGGGAGGGGTTGTTAACACTGTGGGGAATGGCCTTTGTGAAGGACGCCGTGCCAGTAGGTGCAGTAAGTACCCCTGAAGGTGAGGCTGGACTGAAGCCCCTGATGCTCTCCGTCCTCAGCTTAGCAGACAGCTCCCCTGGGGCAGAGCAGAGAGGACAGCTGTCCGCCCGGCCAGCCTTCGGGCCCTCAGCTGGTCAATGACGTGGTGCCCGCTGTATCTGGAATCCTGGTCCAGACCCCTAACTGGTATTCACTGAGCCCCCCCCCGGGTACTTGACCTTGGCTCAGCATAGAGGGGATGGCTGCCTCTGCCCCACCCCAGAGCTCAGTTCTGGCAAGACAGAGAGACTCTCCTGGGGGCTCAGTGCCAGCCGTGTTGGATAAAGTGCACTGAGGAGGGAGAGGGGCCAGTGGGGCAGCTAGGAAGACTTCCTGACAGGGGACTGTTCTGGCAGGCCCAGAACCTGTGAAGGTGGGAGTGAGAGAACGCTCTAGGTTGGGGGGACAGTTGGAGCAGAGGATGAGGCAGACATGAGTATGTTCTTGGTCACTCGAACGGCCCGCCAAAGCCCAGGGTCTGTGAGGCTGGAGAAGGGCCAGCATGGAAGGCCCAGCATGTGCCTAGGCGGTGCTGGTGCCACAGCCTGGGGGTTGGCAGCATGAAGGGCAGCGTGGTGCCCACGGGAGATGGTCTAACTTGGACAGAGAGGGTGAGGCGGGCAGGCGGATGCTGGGAGGCGCAGGGTGACTGGAGGAGGCGGGCAGGGCCAGGGAGGGGGTGGGCTTTGGGCAGGGGAGACCCAAGCGTGCTGGCACATGCCAGGCAGGAGTGCCTCAGAGGTGGAAGTTTCGTGTTACTTCATTTGACTCTCAGTTTGTCTCCAGGGTCATGAGGCCAGGGCCTCGCCTCCTGTTCCTGAGGGGAACTGAACCCCAGAGGGCAGGGGGTGGGGCCACTGGTGCTTTGGCCAGGGTTTGGAGAAACCCCCTCATCAGCTCTGTCTCTAGCAGGCTACTCCAAGGCCCCGGAGTCTGTGGAAGGTCTCTGAGAACCCAGGACATTATTATCCCCTTCCTTCAGGTAGTCTGCTGCCTCAGCTCACAGACTGTGATGCTTGGGGTTTGGACGTGGATGCCGCCTCCCTCCCCTTGAAGAAGTGTGGCCTTCATCAGCCTTGGCACACGCAGTCTCTGAGCTGCAGCCTGGAGGTTTTGTCCTTGTCAGAAGGTCCTGTAGGACATGGGGCTCCCATTCCCTGGGGGGAAAAGGGACTGTCCCTTTCTGGATAGACTCCCTGGCCAAGGTGGGCCTGAGTGTGGCCCTCTCTTGTGGGGAGGCTGCCTTGTAGCCTGTCCCATCCATGGAGCCTGCCTGCCTGGGCTGTCCCAGCAGATACGGCTTTAGAGCACAGAGGGAGATGGTGACACACGGCCTTCATGTCACAGCCAACTCCACAGCCAGAGCTCCTTGGAGATCAGAGAAAGCAGATGCTTTGCCAACCCCTTTATCCCTCCCACTGAAACAACCATCTCTTCCCTCCAAGGACAGGAGGCTGTCTGGGCCCCACACTGTCTGCTTGCAAATAACGACGAATGTGCGGCTAGGGCTGCAGGCATGGATGGGCAGGATGTGGCCCCAGGGAACAGTGGGTTCTGGGGGTTCACGTGGTTAGAGCTGCCCCAGCCCACCACGCCTGGGCAGCCTGGCCAGGGAGGGCTGATCACCTCCTCCCAGGGAGCACAATTTGCCCATGACGGGAGGAGGCTCTGATGGGCAAGGAAGCCAAGAGCCAAGGCCACCTCCTCCCTGGCTGTGTGACCTCAAGTAAATCTGTCAACCTTTCTAGGTCTCGGTTCCCTCCCCTGTGTAAATGGGGGTAGGGAGCCCTGGCCATGAGGATTCCTGAGGGTCAGATAAGCATCGGTGGGAGAGGCCTGCTGCTCTGGTGGGCCTCAGCTGGGGCTTTGCTGGGCGCTGCAAGAACTGCTCCCGACCCAGCCTCCCCATCAGGCAAGAAGGAATCGGAGGGCAGGAGGGACAGGTGACAGGAGTCCAGCTGAGGGTATTCTGACTAACTCTGACCTGGCTCTGGTGGCAGCAGGCCCAGCCTCCCGGTCTGCTGGGCCGCCATCTGAAACACATTACCAATGCTTTGTAAACTGCACATCACTCGGCCACATGAAAGCTTGGGATCTAAAAATAGCCACTCCCAGAGGACGCCCCGCATTGGCGGGGCTCAGCTGACCTCCGCACGCACACCCACCACTAGGCTGTCCCCCTTGCCAGGGAGCCCCGACTGGCAGGGCCACACCCACCCACCCTCCCACTGTGGGCAGCCACTGCCTGAGGCCACTTTAACTGAGCTCAGATCTCATCCAGCTGGTCAAAGCTTCAGGCCTCAAGGCCTTACCTAAGGCACAATGTCTGGAGGAGCCAGGAGGAGGCTGCCCAGGATGTGTCAGTAGCCGCAGGCCCCCTTCCCCAGACCTGTATATGGCTGGCATGTTTGTGGGAAGCCAGTGGAACTGTCTCCCAGGAGGGACACTGGGGCCCTGTGGAGGTGAAGCACGGGAAGGGGGACTTGGCCGCTGTCAGATGGTGGACAGGAGGGCCACTGGTGGATGTGCTGGTAGGAGAAGGGCAGGGTCCTGTCCTGGACCCCATGGTGTCAGTGGGGAATCTGTCCCAGCACGAAGGCAGGGCAGCTGTGGGTCTCCAGGATGCCAAGGTTGACTCTTTGCCCTACTTTCTGTGGGCTCCTTTCCCTCTGGTCTCTATGACCAACTGCAAAACCACTCTTTTCCCTAAAAATAAACATGCTTATGGGATTGGGGGAAGCTTTGTAGCTATCAAAGGAAATAATAGGGTGTTTAAGAAAATTACATTGCGTTTTAAATAACCAGCATGAAAGTCATTAAGTTTTAAGTTTCATTCAAATCAGATGGCTCTGTGGCTGGCCTGGTGGCCAGGCAGGCAGAGGGTGGGTGGGCCCTTAGGGACACTGAGCAGCAGCCTCTGGAGAGTTTTGCAGTCCTGGCAGTGAGGTCTCTGCTGGCTGTAGCTGGGGTCCAGGCAGGGCAGCCCTGAGTATATGCTGTGCTGCAGCAGCCAGCCCAGAGCTCGCTGGCAGGCTCTGAAGCAGTATGCAGCCCGGGAACCTCCCAGCTGTGGTGGGCAGCCCCCTGGGTGGGGCTGGGGGATGAACATAGACCAAAGGGTGTGGGACAGATGAAGCTGGGACTGCGGAGGCCACAGGGGTTGATGACCATATTGAGATAGGGGTTTAGGGATGGTGGTTTGGATCAAAAGGGCGAGAGAGGATCTACAGGGCCAGGACTACATCTGTCCTCTTCACTGCTAGACTCTCAGAGGCCAGCAGAGAGCATGACACATAAGTAGGTGCTCGTAAACAGCTGTTGAAAGAGTAACAACAGCCACGGTAATAGTGCATGTGTCAAGAGCCTCCCAAGTGCCAGACCTGTGCCAGGGACCTTTAATCCCAATATCAAGATCCTTACAAGAAGCCAAGAAAGTCATCACTATATAGCTCTCATTTTACAGATGGGGAGACTCAGGCTCAGAGATGTTAAGAACGTGCTAGTACCTGGCAGAGTCAGGATGTGGACTCTTTTCCCCCAAAGCCCAGACTCTGCTCTGTCTCTCTGCTCTCAAATATGTGCAATTAGTTGGGGTCACTGTAGGCTGCAAAGCTGAACGTTACCCCCACTCCCGTTGAGTTTATGAGCTGGATTCCTCTGGCCTCAAGGAAAGATTTGGTCCTTTCCTGCCCCCCTTGGGCATGACCTCAAAGTTCTGGACTTGCGTCAGGGTTGGACCAATGCCTGGCAAGGTCAGGGCTACCAGGGCCAAGAGCTGTGTTTCTTGGTTGAAAGCAGGACCTCAGGGCTTCCAGAATAAATATTACCTGGAAAAGTGTTTATAAATGACATTCAAGATTACATCAGGCTTGGGAATTCCCTGGCGGTCCAGTGGCTATGATTCTGCACTTTCACTGCCAATGGCACAGGTTCAATCCCTAGTCAGAGAACTAAGATTCCTCAAGCCACTAAGCGGGGCCAAATAAAAAACAAGATTGCATCAGGTTCTGATGCATGATGCAAGGACAGTTTAGGACTATGTATAAGTGGATTCCCTCTTTCTAACTTTGGTCCTGGCTCAGCTGGAAGCTCACTGCTAGACTGCCCAGGGGCCCTCCTCTGTGTGGTCCAGGGATGGACTAGAGGGTATCCTCGGTTCTGAGACAGTGGGACTGGCTGGACTGAGGAATCTGAGGGCATCCCTGGGAGTGGGTGTCCCCTTCCCAAACCCCTTGGGAAAGTTGCTTGGGAACCAGATCCACCTGCCAACCTCGCTAGGACATTTTGAGAGTTTCTGCTTCTACCGCTGCCCTCCTCTGCACCTCCCACCCCCGGTTCCACCCTGGCTCTTGTCACTGAAGGCTAGTCAGGAGCTCAGCAGTCTGGCCCAACAGCAATCTGGCGGCAGTCCAAAGGAGATCAAGGGCCAGCAGCCCCAGCCTGACACAAAGGCCAGCTTTCCTGAAAAGCCTTGGTCTAGGAACATGCTCTGTTTCTGTTTTCTTCTTCATTAATTAAAAAAAAAAAAATCAGACACAAATATTACTTCATTTCATCCCTATGAGATATGGACATGGTACAGATGGGGAACTCAAAGCATGGAGACATGTACCTTGCCAGTGTTGGAGGAGAAACGTGAATTCCATCATCTACCTCTCTTTTCCCTGCCCTTATCACATGCCACTCTGCTTCTTAGGCAACATATCTATCCACTCATTTTTTGAAAAATTGGGTTTTTTAGCTACAGTTGGGTCCCCGTGGCTCCCCTCCCCACAAGAATGTAGTATTGCACCCTCTCCTCTGTGTTTTTATACTGTTAGACGCAGGTGTGTGTCTGTAAAAGCTGTTTGGTGTGGCTTTTTTCAGAACCCCCTGACTCAACCTCATTAGAGTGCTCCACCTCACGAGGGCCCCTGTGGCAGTTGAAGCAGCCCTGCCCTCCTCTGTCAGCTTACACTCGGTGTGAGGGGTTTCGGGGGGGGGGGGAGCCTCCTGGGGCCCGAAGCCTCCAGCAACTCCTTTTCACTCCTTGTTCACAAGGGATAAACCGCTGGACCGAATCCAGGCAGAGCCCCAAGGGCCTTAGCTGTCAGGGTCAGACCCAAGTGAGCTTCCTGACCGTGGCCCCACGGCAGAATTGTCCTGCCAGGGCTGGTACAGGCAGCTGAACAGACCGGGGAACTCACAGACCCCTGTCTTATCTTTGGTCCTCAGAAGCTGGCTGGAATTAACTGGAGCAGGAGTGCAGTGCCAAGGTTGGGGATGAGATCTCCAAGTCTCCACCTCCCAGCCTCGAGCCACTGCTAACCATCAGCCCCCGCCTCTCCAGGGCCTGCCTGGCTCCTGCTCCTAAGTAGAACACTCACTTTTCTGCCAGTGGCCATCCCCGCCCGCCACCCCCAACCCCCCAAATGCTGCACACCGACTGGGAAAACAGAGGCCAGACCCCGTGGGAAGAATGACTTCTCACGGTTCCTTTAGTCATTTATGACTGAGGACCAAAATCACCACCTAGAGGGCAGGGTGAAAATGCCTTTCACACAGAGCAAGATGGGAGTCAGAGTCATGCAGCTGGTCAGTTTTTTCCAAGAGAGATTACTGGCAGGGTGTTGCTGGTGAATTCGGTGATCCCTGGGGTCCTGGGTGGGTGGAGGTCTCAGCAAGGAGATCCAGTGTGGGCGAGGGAAAATCTGGAAACCACTCGGCCCCTGGGCCTCACACGTGTGGTCTCCTCACTGGCTGCCACCAGCTGGCCTGTGAGGCCTGTCACTGAGTGGTAAAGATCTCTGGCCGGGAACCCCAAAAGGCTGGATTCAAATCCAGATCTGTCACTACTTGTTCTGAGACCTTGGGCAAGTCATTTTTACCTCTCCCGTCTTCCTGTTCCTCATCTGCACAATCTGTACACACAGATCACACAGTGGCTGGGAAGACTGCAGGGTGGGACTCTGCGGGGTGCCAGGCATATAGGAGGCTGTCACTAATAGGGGCTGCCATCTCTAAACCTGCACGTTCACCTTCCTCAGGACTTTTCCACAAAGCCTCTTGGTTTCGCTCCCAGGGTAACAAAACCTCTGACCACCTCAAATGCTGTCTTCCCAGAGCCTAACTTTCCCTACTGCCTCAGACAGCCTGAGCTGATGCTGTGCCCCTGGCCTGCCTCAGCCCGCGTGGGGTCCCAGATGGCTGGGCACTGAGATCGAGGAGCTGGGAGAGTGACTCCCTGGACCGGGGGATGCCCAGCCCCAGGGCTGCTGCAGAGTCCTCAAAAATGTGTTGGTGAATCAACTAGCAGCTTGGCTGCAGCAGCTCCCGGAAGCTTATATTTTCCTCTAAAAACATCCTGTCCTGAGGGGCGTTTACCTCAAAGAGGAAGAAGGAAAACAAAAGTAAACGAATGCATAGAAACCACTGGAGGCTGTGGGCCAGGCCGCTCAGCTCAGTGAGGTTCCGCTAGCTCTGAGGGCGCCTCGGGGCTGGGCTGGGTCTAGAGCAGGCCTGTGGTTTGCCAAGGCTCCCTGTGGGGACTCTGGTCCTCACCTCTGCTGTGGCAGGGCCCCATTATCTGATGTCAAGACCAGGCAGCTGGTGGACTGGCCACAGGGACCTGGTAGGGCTCTGTGCATCCCTGGTAACGGTTCTGTGCTGGTGGGAGGACTGAAGCCTCCTGGTCTACAAGGGGGTGGCCCAGCCATCCCCTAGTCCTCCAGCTCAGCGGGCCACAGAGCCACAGCTCCATGCTCTGCAGTGGGCGTCTAGCACAAGGCGCCCGGCACACTGTGGGTGGGGAGCTGGAGGGCCATCCCCTGGAAAGCGCTATGTCCTGGGCAGAAGGGCCCAGAGTAGGGGTGGGGATAAAAGGGCATGAGCCCAGCTAGGGTATATCTGCAGAGGTGGGATCTGTGGGAGCCCACACCTCAAGGCTTGGCTGATACGCAGGCCCTTTGGAAAGGGGACCTGCTTCCTTCTGGGAAGTTCATTCTCACTACTGTCCCAGGCCTTGCGGGGGGCGGGGCTTCCCACTCAGCAACTGGCCAGACTCCTTGGCACTTAAGCACCATTGGTGATGGACAGAGAGGTCTGGGGGAGCTGTGGTAGGCGCTAGGGGACCCTGGAGCTGGGAGGGATCCAGAGGAGCTGAGCAAGGCCAGAGTGGATGCTCTGGGGCACTCAGAGTTGACGCGCATGGTTTCTGGCAATGCAGGCAAGAGAAGTGAGAACTGGAGAGGGCCTTATGAGCAGGGCCACTCTGGGATTACGCAGGGGATCTGGGCCAAGGAGTTGAGATCCAGCCTGCACTATGCTCCCCAAGCCGTGTGCCCTCGTGTGGGCCCAGGTGTCTCTCCAGAGGGGGTACTTTTTCCAATTAGCACAAAGGTACCGTATGAACTTGGCAGCCCTGGCTTTGACTATCTGGAGGAAGGAGATGAGATGGAAGGCGGCACGGGTTCTCAGATGTCAGGCAGGATATCTGAGTCCCAGCAGTCGCCCAGCTCTGCCCAGCCTCCTGTGTGCTGCTGTGTCCAGCCACAGTGCTTTGTCCAGTGCTGCTGCATTCTCCCTAAATGCTGGCTTATATTGGGCCCTGCCCACATACACTGCAAGAGGACCCAGCAAGTTGTGGACGGTGGCTCTCCAGGCAGAGGGAACAGCCTGGCCCTTGAGCCAGCAGCCCTTAGTGGCTGGAGCAGAGGGAGAGGAGAGAGATGAGACTGTGACTGTCTGACATCGCTGAAGACCCCGTGAGTCCTAAAGGAGTCCCCAGCACTGACTCGAGGGAGTATGTTTGAGCAACTTTCTTAGTGTCCCTGAGCCTCACTTCCCTCATGTGTAAAACGGGAAGGATAATGCTGGCCTCAAATGAGCTGTCAATGTGGCCTTTACAGTACTCAACTTCATGTCTGTGCCCTAGGCACAAAGAGCAGTCACTCTCAATAGGCCACCTTGTGTTCAAGGTGTGGATCTGTGACTCCTTCTGTGGACTTATCCCCAAAGGCCTTTCCCCATCTTCAAAGCAGGCATCAGGAATACCCTCCCCCGCCTTCTAGGAGCCAAGAGACTGGAGTCAGGTCCATGGTGGATGAGTGGGTGGGCATGCAGAAGTTCTGGGGCACCAGGGATCCTAGAGGCCTTTGTTTAAAAGTCTTGGTGAACAAGCCAAGTACAGACCCTGGAGAGGCAGAGGGGACCAACAAGCCCCTTCTGCCCTCAGGGACCCCCAGCCACTCCTGCAGCAAGTAGGCACCTCCACCTGCTGGGCTGGTGCAGCCCCTCCCAGGTCACAGCCCTTTCTAAGAAAGTGGCCCTTAGACCGAGGTCAGGATGAGAAGGAATCTGGCAAAGAGTAGGCGGAAGTATGGAAAGCTAGGAGGAGAGCACAGCGTGCAAGGGGTGGGCAAAGGTGTTGAGGTGAAGTTGAGCTGGGTGCCTGGGTAAGAGAAAAGCAGGCCTGTGAGGCTGGACAAGGCTGGGGTATGGCTGTGCGAGGGTAAGGAGTGATGTGAGCTGGGGACCTGGGGGTTATGTCTAAATACTGCCATCAGGGAAGCTCCCAGTGCAGGGTCTCAGAACTTACAGGAGCATTTTTTAGGGTCAGGGAAGCACTGACTCAGGTGACTCTGACCAACTAGGCTGAAGCAGAGAGAATGATTTGAGGACTGGGGCTCCTTCCCCTACTCCCCCTTGTCTGTCCATGACAACCAGAGGGCCTCTGCAGCACGGTGGGTGGAAGGAAGCTCAGCTTTGCTACTTACAAGCTGTGTGACTTTGGGCAAGCTATGTAATGTCTCCACCTCAAATTTCCTCATCTATCAAATAGGGATAATAATTACACCTGTATCACAGCTTTGTTTTAGGAATATATGAGTTAAAATCTGCAAGGCGCTCAGAACTATGCCTGGCACAGGGTACAGCTATGCCTCTCATAATCATCTGCCACTAGCAGATGCTTTCTTCTAGCTGAGAACGTTCTTTTGCCTGATACATAGTAGGAGCTTAGTAAATACATCCTGACTGAATGTGTCTGTTGATAGTGATCAACTGTGAATCCTGGTGCAGTGTGCTTGTGTGTGTGTTTGGGCGGGGGCAGGGAGGGTGGCGGTGCTTCTCCTGGCACAGTCCCCTGCCAAGGGGAGGCCGTCTTGGGAAGACCTTGTCAGGCTTCACACGGTCCCCACCCCCCCAGGCTTGAGACCAGAGGAAGCAGCAACTTTCTTCGCTGGGAAAGTGTTGTGGGGCTCAAGCGTTTGGGGGTTTTCAGAGTCAACCGTCAGAGGCGAGGGAGTTTCTCTGCTGGCGGTGGCAAGGGCTCTCAGGGTGCACACAGCCTGTAAGCGGACCTCTGCGGTCTGCAGGGAAAATGCCGACTGTGTTTATTTTTCACCTGAGCCTGCAGGAAGTGGGGGTGGGGAGAGGGAGGCGGGAGCAGCCAGGCCCAAGCTCGACTTCAGAGCAGGGGAGACCAACCTCAGGAGTCCCTCATTTCCACCTCCTCCTGCCTGGCCCTGCCCTAGGGCCCCTTCCTGGCTCCAGCCTGCTCAACAAGAGGAGGGCATGTGAGGGCAACAGTGTGAGGAATCTCCAGCCATGGGCTAACCCCAGAAGGAAAAGGACCCCCTTTGGGATGATGGGTTTTGAAGTGGCATGGGGAGGAACAGTAAGAGCAATGCCAAGGCAGGAAGGTCCGCCTGTGCTAAGGCCACAGCAGACATGGCCTCCCAGCCCAGGGGTCTCAGAGTCCTGTACTCATCCTGAGTGCTGCAGTCTGGAGGGAAACAAGGGAAAGGGCTGTATGCAAAGGTCAAAACAAGGGTGTGGGAGTGTGCTGGACAAGCAGTATAGTCTGCTGTTGAATCTGTTGTTGGCTTATACATCCCACCATGGTGTGAGCACCTACTGAGTGCCCAGCTCTCTGCCTGCAGAGGTTAGAGAGAAGAGGCTGTGCCGTCCAGATACTCAGGGACAAGGGGTGGCAGACAATCCATCAAGGCCTGCCTCCTTCCCTAGGAACGGGGCAGTCACCATCAGGGGAGGAGAGGAGCTCCAGTAACTAAGTTCCCCAGACGCAGGCCAGGCCCCAGGCAACTCCACCCTGCTGTCTGAGCAGCCTAGCCCTGAGACAGTCTTGTGCTGAGGCTGTGGAGCGGGACGTTCCGTTGGCCGAGGGGGGCGTGGGGCACCAGGTCCCGCGCCAGACAGTTCCCCACCCCAGACAGTTCCCCACCCCCCGGCTACCACCACCAGGCGTGGAGGGGGCTGGGGAGTGAACTCAGAGGCAGCCTGCACGAACGTGGGAAGGACTGGCCAGGCCCTCAGTGCTCTGCCCTGGAGCCCTGGCACCTCGGGACCTCCAGCTGCCAGCAGGTTCTCAGCGCCCCCTTGCCCACCTGGCACGTCTCCTGTGGTTTGGCAGCAGACTCCTGTTTAATGAGGCTTTTCCCCAGTTCCCAGGAAAGGATGGTGGACAAGATGAGGCCTCAGTGCACCTGTCCTTGTTGCACACGTACACACCAGCCTTGAGACCGAGCTAGATTCTGAGGGTTCCTCGGCTTAGAGTGAGCTGTGCTACATACAACATGGAGCTTAACTAGCCTGGCTGAGGGGGGTCAGCTCTAGCCATCTGTCAGGTAAGAGAGCTCTCTAGGACTTATGGCTGTCTGCAGGGAAGGTGGTTTGCTGAGAACCCCGCTGTGGAGCCACCCTCTCCCTGCCTTGGAACAGATACGCCCCCTCACCCCACCCCTCTGGGAAGGGCGGGGCTCTGGGACTGTCCTCCTACAGCTGGCACCTTGGACCCCAGGCTCTGCTCCTAAGATTTCCTAAGCTCAGAGCTGCCCACTCCGCCAGCCAGGCTTTTACCCTCGAGGGCTGAAAAGCCAGCACCAAGGCGGGATGGCAGGACCTTCTCTGAAGCAGTTTAAACTTGAAAGCCCCATGGCCTGGAGGGACCTGCGGAGGGTGTTCATTCCACCGCCTGCACTGGACTCCAGGCATTTGTGCCCTTAAGACGGCAAATGGTGGGATGCCCCCACCAGGGTCCCAGCTTCTTGAGGGAGGCCCTGAGGCTAGTCTTCCTGTGTGCCACGAGGCCTCAGATCTGGCTAATCCCGGTCGTAGGAATTTACCAGGTTAAGGAGGCCCCTGAGGTTTCCAGAAAGCTTTCAACCTTCATAGGCCCTGGGCTCCTGCCCCCCAAATTCTAGGATAAAGCAGGATTTTTGCATCTGTGACCAATTAGGTAGCAGGGCTGATAGGCTCATGCTTATTTTACAAGGGGCAAACTGGCCCAGGATCCTGCAGAGGAAAGGTCACTGAAAAGGTCAGCAAGCCTACAGGTGTGCTTCCCACCACTTCATATGCTAGCACACTTAAAAAATGACCACTGGAGTAACTGGAGGAGGTGGCTGGAAGCTGAAGCAACCAGGGAAAGTCCTGGGCATAATGAGCAGGGAGAGAGGAAGGTAATGGGGTTCGAGAGGTGATTAGGGTCTGATCCTAGGGTTGTATAAGCCTGGGGAAGTCTGGTGCAGGCTCCAGGCTGACGAGTGACATGATCTGATTTATATGGCTTCTGGATGGAAGAGCAGGAGACTGTTGCATTTGTCAGGTGGGAAGTGAATGGCTTGGACTGGGTGGGGACAGGGAGAAAGGAAGAAATGGTTGGGTTCTGATATATTTTGAAAGTAGAGCCATTAGGATTTGCTGACACACTAGAGGTGGAGTGTGAGAAAAAGGAGCGCAGAGATGACTCCAAGCTGTTTGGTCTCAGCAACTGGAAGGAGGGAGTTGATATTAACTGAAAAAGATGGACAGGAATGTTTGGGGCAAAAAGTCAAAGGTTCTACTTTGGATGTGTTGCATTTGGGGAGCATTTGGAGAGTAGCGTTCCGGGGAGAAGTAGAGGCTGTGGAGATACAGATGTAGAGTCATCAGATGAAGGCGTTTAAAGCCGTGAGCTTGGATGAGAACACCCTTGGGAGGTGAGGACTGATACAGAAGAACTGAGGGCCAGGCTTGGGTCAGGTCAGGAAAACGATGAAGAGCCAGAAACAAGGCCAAGAAGGAGTGGCCTCAGAGGTTAAAAGAAAATCAGGAAGTGTGGCATTCTGGAATCAAAGTGAAGAACCTATTGTGAGGAGAAGGGAGAAGTTAGTTGTGTTCAATGTGCCGAGAAGCCAGGTACGATGAAGACTAAGAACTGACCGTTGAGTTCAGCAACGTGCAAGTCACTGGGGACCTTGACAAGTCATCTGGTAAAGTGATGGGGGCAAGAAGCTGGCTTGGATGAAGGGATAACAAGAGC
Source organism: Okapia johnstoni (assembly GCA_024291935.2). NCBI lineage: Eukaryota > Metazoa > Chordata > Mammalia > Artiodactyla > Giraffidae > Okapia > Okapia johnstoni. The sequence continues at coordinate 38,464,228 of CM044316.1, forward strand.
TGAGGACTGGAGGTAGAGGACAAGGACTGCTCTGCTGAGATGTGCAATAAAGGGAAGCAAGAAAAGAGGTGACACCTGGAGCATTTACAGCTTGGAGAAATGGCAATCTGCGGGTCCCCTGAGTGGGAATAAACAGTGGTCTAGTGCAGGGCCTGGCGTGTGGCAAAAACTCACTACATGAAGAAATCACATTCCCCACATATCCCATATCTGTCCCAGGCTACTCTCTCTCTTGCCAGCCGCCTGCGGGCCTGAGAATCCTACATTACACCTTCCATTCCCCCACCCAATCCCAACCTGTTACTGTTGTCTGGGTCTGTGCTAGGAATAAGAGGACCTGAGAGTGACAGGGCCTTCCTTTCCCCAGCTTGCTCAGAAAGCCTGGCCTCCAAATAGCAATAGGAAGGTCACCGCAACCAAAACCTGGAAATGACATGGCCCCTGTTGCCCCAAGTGATGCTGCCAGGCATGTCTGCCATCTCCAGGCAGACCTCCTTTGGCAAAATAAGACCAAAGTGTCTGGCCCATGTGGGACCTGGCACCACAGGGAAAGGGAGGCACTGTGAGTAGCATTTCCTCCTCACTCTTCAGGGTGAATGAGGGGCTTCTTGTATGTCGTCACGACAGCCATTTGCAACAAGGTAATGGGTGCCTGGGTATGGTAGTAAAGTTAGCTCCAGGAACTGAACCTGGTTGGCAGACTCTTTCTGAGGCTTCCAGTGGGGAGAGCCCTCAGGAAGCTCTCCTGCCTGCCCCAAGAGGTCAGGAGCAGGCTCTGGTCGGAGGTGAGGCATTGGCCTCAGGAAGTAGGTGTAGTGTCAAATCCATGCCAGCCACGAAAGAGCCAGCACTACTAGAACATTAACTCCTATCTTCCTGAGACACACTGATTAGCCGTGGGATCTAAGACTCCTCGGTGGGCGGCAGAGGGATGAGCGGGAGGCTGACTGGTGGTAATGTCTGCAACTTAACAAAGCCTAGGGGGAAGGGTGCAGCTTGTAGCCCAGCCTGAAGCTCCCCCGGAGGCAGGAATGTGGGGGAGGTGGTGGCCAGGACTGCTGCAGACACGTGTGTGCCCACCTGGGAGCCTTCTGCCATGGCTATAGCATGATTCACACCTGCCCGTCCCTTTAGCCTCACCTGGACTGCCAAGAGCCATTGCCAAAGGACCTGAGCCAGGTCTTCCCACCAAGAGCTACCCTAACCTTCACCAAAGCTGGTGATGAAGGGGTCGTGAGCCCCATCCATTACACTGGCTACATTCACCCAGTGAGAAATTTCACCTATGGGCTGGGTAGAAGCCCAGACCACAACCTCTATAATCAATGTCTCGCCCAGATATGTCCCAAAGATGTTTCTTCTGTGCCATGGGTTAGCGGTTGCTCATCTGTGAGCCCAGCCAGCAGCATCCCCATAGGTGGGCTTTTACAAGTGGTGTTGACCTTGAGCTTTAGATGATGTCTCCAGGGCCCTGGCCAGCAAAGGTGTGCACTGAGGATATGCAGAGCTGGGCCATGGCCCTGAGCAGCACACTCCCGGTGGCTAGGTCTGATGGGGAGCCCCCGTCCCAGCCAGCATGAGTCATCTCATGACAAATCCATGTGACCAGTGTGAAAAGTAAGAGTCCTGCGGTGCCAAGGAAACAGGAAGTGTGGAGGCTGGGTGGGTTGGCTCTGGAGGGAGCCTCGCCACACCTGGAGCCAACTGGCTCCACCTCCCTTGAGGAAGAAAGGGCCCCCTCCATTATGTCATCAAATCCTCTTAAGTGGTGGCTCCAGAGGGTCAGACACAAGCCCCTCAGTCTGGGGGCCAGAGGAGGAGAAAAGCAAGCTCCAGGCTGTCCTAAGGCTGAAGGCTTGTGAGCAACTCGCCAGACAAGCCATTGGGCCTCAGAGAAACTGGGGGATCTCTGAAACCAAGAGACAGAAGAATTTCCTATGCAGGGGGGAAATGCCTTCTAGAGCTGAGGGCAAAGAAAGACTGAGAGACTCTCTGGGAGATTGGACTCCTTGAGCAAAGTCTGGGGCGAGGGTGGTGGAGAGGGGCAACAGAACCACTGGACACAGGGTGGCTTGAGTGGGGTCCTATCCAGTGAAGCCTGTGGTTTTTACCACGTCCTTTCCTCTGATGGTTGGGCTACCCCCACACAGCAAATTGGGACTTTTCTTATATGTGCACCCCAGTCCTGTACCTTCCTCCCTCAGGTCCCCCACATTCACCCACCCTCCTCGTTTTTCAGCACAACAAGGCCAGTCAGCCTTCCCATGGCGTCCCCCAACTTTCTCCTCTCTATGACCATTTCAGCAGCCCACACCCCACACCTGCACCAGCCGACATCAGCCAGAAGCAAGGTATGGATCCTAGGTGGGAAGAGCCTAACAAGACCCAGAGCTGGGGAGTGGTGGGGAATGGGGATCAAGTCCCTGCCTTCTGAGAGCAAGAGGCTAGACTCTTTTTGAAGGCAAAGGGCTGGGCAAGGTGGTACCAGGTCAAAATTTGAAGGTTTGAGGTTTAGGTAGGAGACTGAATCCTGAGTGGCTAACCAGTGCCAGTATGGGAGTAGGCCTTTGTGTGAAGATGATAAATAGAGAACTTGTAGTCTTTCCCTCCCCACAGTGAGAAAATGGAAAGTGGTGGTTGTGATGGCTGATTCACCTCAGCCTCAGGCAAAGTCATTCTGAAATCAGCCATTGTCGGCTGTGGGAAACCTGCTGACTCAACCCTGGGGAGGAGTGGGCAAGAGGACTGGGTGGAGCCCTGGGTCCCTGGGCCAGGGGGTCTGTCTCCTGCCCAGAAAGCCAGGCTAGAGCCCCCAGCAGAGAGGCCCCAGTTGAAGACCAGCAACGAGCCAGGGTGTGGCAAGGTTTAGTCTTCCACTCCTTCATGACTGCCACTACCCAGCCACTGTCCACAAACAAGTCACACCAACCATCTGCCCTTGATGCCCATAGTCTGCAAATGGGGCACTCTGATCACACCAGGCTAGTCCTGAAAAGACCAGTATGTCTGGTCCTCTAGCACAGGGAGACGGGATCTTGGAGGGCCCCACAGGAGGCTCTAGGATGCAGGAACCAGCTGGAACGGCTTCTAGATCAGGCTAGCTTACTTACTCTGCCCCTCTCCCCTGCAGTTCACAGGCCTCTGCAGACCCCTGACCTCTCTGGCTTCTACTCTCTGACCTCAAGCAGCATGGGACAGCTCCCCCACACTGTGAGCTGGTAAGTGAGTGCTCAGTGGGAAAGGGGCCCCTTGTGCTGGCTGGACCCATACCAGCCCTTCCACTTTCCTCCTCCACGCTTCTGTGCTGAGCACCTTGCTGCCAGCTCTATACAGGTAACAGGGGCTGGCCCAGTGGCTCTAGCCATGCCTCAGCCAGCCACACAAACTCCCTTTGTAAAGGCAGGAGACCAAGCCCTCTCATGCTCCGCCTTAATGTCTAAGAGACTTGAATGGGGGAACCCTGGGCTGTTTAGGGTCATATGAGTATGTGAGATAGAAAGGTAGGCCTGAGCAAGGAGGTGGCAGTTTGCGGGGCCACAGGAGAGGCCGTTGTTTCTCAGTGACCTGGCAGACGAGGATGCTACCCACTCGCCTGTGTCTACTGCCAGCTGGTCCCCTCCTTGGCGGAGCTGCTTGAAGGTCAGGGTCCTTCTTGCCCCTATGGTGCCTGCTTTAGTCCAAACTCCTGGCAGCCTGCTTGGAGAGTCCACTAATGCTGGGCCAGGAAAAGCCAGCCTGGATCCTATGCAGAAAATTCAACCATGAGCCAAAGGGCCTGTCTTCAGCTGGAGCAGGGTCTTGGCAGGGTATGTGACCTTTTGCTCATCAACCTCAGTTTGACTGAGGCAGGTCTCTGGCCTCTCTAGGTTGGGACAGTCACCCAAAAGTAGGAAAGCTTGACTTCCCTGGGCCCACCTGCCTCTTTCTACTTGTCCTTTATCCACGTTCAGCTCACTCTTCCATGTCCAGATTCTCTCTGGATAAAGCTCCACCTTGAACACAAATCAGGACTACCCCCAGGATTGACGTGTGGCAGGCAAGTTCTGGGCACCAGAGAAGCACTGCTGAAGTGGGTTGATCCTCAGGTCCCTGCCCTCTCATGTCTCAGTCCACCTAGTGTACAACTCAGACAAGAGGCCAGTTACAGAGCATGGGCAGCAGTGCTTTGATTGAGGGCTGTAGAAGCCTGGGGGAATACCTCATCCAGCTTGGTATTCCCAGGGCTGTTTGAGAAGAAAAGCTGTTTTGGCCAAGTTAAGACCTTGACAGGTGACCAGGTGAAGCAAAGTGGGGCAGAACGATCCTAACAGTGTTAACAGTGGGCATAAAGGCCCTATGGCAGGTATGCAAGTATCAAGCCCAAATTTCATAAGGTGAGACTGGAGGGGACCAGGGACCTACTAAGCTCAGTGCCAGGAGAGTGCTGCCATTTCTGGCCCTTATACAACAGTAGAAAGAAGGTAAGCTTGCAGAGAGAAAGGTTGCCCTCTGGTGACAGATATTTAAAACATACACTAGAGCGGTCCAGGCAGAAGCCAGTTTGCCTTATTACACTAGGGGTCAGGCCTGAGCACGGTGGGGAACTCCTTCCCCACATCTGGCCAGTAGTCAGACTAACAGTTGGCCAGTAGCCAGACTGCTAACAGCTATCTCTCCCAACCACAGGCCCAGCCCTCCTCTCTACCCCCTGTCCCCTTCCTGCGGATATAGACAGCACTTCCCTGCCCCCACCGCAGCCCCTGGCGCCCCCTACCCCAGGTGAGTCCCCCACCCTGCAGCTAGGCTCCTGCTTCCTGTTGCCCAGGCTTCAGTGCCCACAAGAGGCTGTGCCCAGGCCAGTGCTTGCCCTCTGTTAGTCGTCTGTCCATCTGTCCGTCTGTCATTCTCCAGCCCCGTGCTGCCCTGTGACTGAGAATGAAGCCAGTGGAAGTGTAGGAGGCTTAAGCCCAAGCCATACTGTGCAAAGCACCAGAGAGCAGCCAGAGATAGTGCAGGCACACTGTGTGCAGGTGTGTGTGCACTCACCTCTGTTGTGCATCCTGAAGAAAGGGCAAGTCAGGACACCTCTCTTGGACATTCCTGGAGCTCTGTCCAAACTGAGGCAGTACCTTTTACATGTGTCTTAGGGGCCACCTGCTCAGTGAGTCCATACTGTACAAGTGGGAACTATGTGTCCCTGTGTGTCCTATCACGTAGCTCACTTCCTCAGGGACAGACCTGTCCTGGTATGGAATAGGTTTGTCAGCAGACACTTCTAGACCTACTGGAGCTGCCAGCGCAGGGTGGGAGGGAGAGATATAGCAGCTATCTGGGTGAAGGGGAAGCCCCGAGGAGACCCAGCCATGTCTGATGGGTCAGGACAAGCTTCATGAGGATAGCTCTTGAGTGAGGGGAACAAAGATAACAGCAACCAGCTGGAGATGGCTGAGGGGCAGGAAGTGATGGGAAATGGGGTGGGGAATGGGTGTGCAGTCCCTTGGAAGAAGCCTGGGTTTTATTCTATGGGCAGTGGGGGGAACAGCACTCAAGTGCTGTTATATGGAGAGAGACCTGGAGGGGTCAATGAGGAAAGTAAGGAAGCCCACAGGGCAGCTACAGGCTGAGGCTGAGCTGGTTGAGAGCAGGAGATGAGAAGGGGATAGATTCAAAAGCTATTCAGGACTTCAGGAACTACCTGGATTTGATGCACATGTAGATTTTTGCAGTGTGTCTGTGCAGTGTGTCGGGAGTGGGTGTTTGTGTTTCTGTGTACCTGTATGCAGGCCAGTGGAGTTGGGTAACTGTTCCCCTGTCCTCGTGTACTGTGCAGGGGCCTCTGTGTGTCCAAAGATCTGGCCTGTATATGCCTGGCTCAGTGTTAACTCTTCTTTTGCCTCTAGGTTCACCCATCCACCCCTGATGCTAGGTTCTGGTGTCCCTGGTCACCCCGCAGCCATCCCCCACCCAGCCATCGTGCCCTCTTCAGGGAAGCAGGAGCTGCAGCCCTACGACCGCAGCCTGTGAGTGGACCAAATGCTCGGGTGGGGGCGGGGGAGGGGGGGCGGGGGCAGGCAGGGAAAATAAGCAGACCCCAGGACACACATTCCTCCCACCAGGGCCAAGCCCTCCCTCCAGGGACTGCCAGGAGATCTCCAGTCAAGCCATCTAGTGGCAGTTTACCACTGACCACTGTTTTTTTGACCCTCAGAAGCAGGAGTGGGGTGGATGGAATGGGGAACAAGGATTTAGTTTGAGCCCAGAGAGGAGGGGCTTTCCTTATTTAGCTACAGAATTCCTATAAGGAACAATAGTGAGCTCTGCTCACCTACTTTGGGGCAGCTAAAATAAGATACCATTTACAAAACCCTAGTATATCTACCCAATCACACACACACACACGTGATAGAGAAGAGGGGTGCATTAGGTGCACACTGTGAGGGCTCCTGAGTGTTCATATGTGTCCCTCAGGAAAGCACAAGCAGACTCCAAGGCAGAGAAGGAAGCCAAGAAGCCAACCATCAAGAAGCCACTCAACGCCTTCATGCTATACATGAAGGAGATGAGAGCCAAGGTCATTGCAGAATGCACGCTCAAGGAGAGTGCTGCCATCAACCAGATCCTGGGCCGTCGGGTGAGGCCACGGGGGCAAGTGGGCTGGCAGGGGTGACTACCCTGACTACCTTCACCCTGAGCAGCCTACCAACTCTCTGATACATCCTCCATCTGCCCCCCTTCCCCACTGCAGTGGCACGCACTGTCCCGGGAAGAGCAGGCCAAGTATTATGAGCTGGCCCGCAAGGAGAGGCAGCTGCACATGCAGCTATACCCAGGCTGGTCGGCGCGGGACAACTACGTGAGTGGCCAAACCACACGCAGTACGGGTACCTTCAACATGCCATACCCCAGGCCAGTCTCAGCAGAGGAAATCAGGACTGCTGTCCTGAAGGCACATATGAGGAGAGGACAGAGTGGAACAGAAGTTCAAGACCTTTGATGGCTAGCTCAGGAGAGGACCAGATGAAGGGAGCTGGCCCTGAAGGCAGGCTCGTATCCTGTCCCCTCCCCAGGATGTGCTTCCACACAGGGCAGTATTTGATTGGGTCAGCACAAAGAGGAAAAACCCTGAAGTCACCTCCTCCTTCAAAATGGAGGCCAGTGTGGGAAAGGGAGGAGGAGCCCCTAATTGCCCTTTGGTCACCTAGCAAAAACTGAAGTCAAGAAAACCCCAGGACCCCCAGGTCAGGTCACAGGGGACTGTGGGCCGGGAACCCCAGGGCAGCCCGACTAGGCAATAGGCTGCAGGTGTCCCAACCGCTCGCACACTAGGCTTACAAGTTAGTGTCCCACATCCCAGAGTCCTGAGCATCTTCCACCTTGTTCCCTGCAGGGGAAGAAGAAGAGACGGTCGAGGGAAAAGCACCAAGAATCCAATTCAGGTGAGGCATTCCCTCAGAGCTAGGCCTGCATCTCACAAATCAAAGCCCTACCAGAGAAACAGCTGCACTAAGTCCCAGGGAGTTCAGAAGGTCAAGAATCTGCCTTCCATGCAGGAGACCCAGGTTTGATCCCTGGGTCAGGACAATCCCCTGGAGAAGGGACCAGCAACCCACTCCAGTATTCTTGCCTGGAGAACCCTGTGGAGAGAGGAGACTGGCGGGCTACAGTCCATGAATGGACACAAAGAGTTGGACGTGACTGAGTGACTAATGCTTTTTACTATTTTAAGTCCTAGGGAAGACCAGCAGAATTTTATTTTTGGCTGGGCTGGGTCTTCATTCATTAAGGGCTTACTCTAGTTGTGGGGCACAGGCTCTAGGGCATGCAGGGTTCAGTAGTTGCGGCTCCACAGCTCGCGAGCACAGGCTCAGCAGTTGTGGCGCACAGGCTTAGCTGCCCTGCAGCACATGGGGTCTTCCCAGAACAGGGATCGAACCTGTATCTCCTGCATTGGCAGGTGAATTCTTTATCACTCAGCCACCAGGGAAGCCCAAAGCCAATTCTTACAGCAATGGTTTGTGACTTGCCACACACACTCTTTTGTAAGCCCTCCTAACAGCCACCCTCTGCCAGAGAAACTAGTGAGGACCTGAGTGTTTGAATCAAGACTAAACCCAAACCCTGCATCCAGATTAGTTCTGCAGAGGTGAACATCAGGTGGTCTGGGTGGAGTGCGAGCCATGTCCCAGGCCTGAGCCCTACAGTCACACTGTCTGTTGGCTGGTTCCTAGTAGTTTCTCTATTGCCCCACCCCCTCTTTCTCATGGAGGTGCCCAGTGCTCTGCATAGAGGACCCAGGAAAGCCACACCCTGCTCCAGGTAATCTTGTGGGTGAATTCCTGTCCCAACTCGGATAATTCACACTCCACATCCATGAATGACTTTCTCAGTTGTGCTCCCCCCACACAGGGGGGCTAGTACTGGGGCTCAGCAGAGTCCTCAGTCTTTTCTCTAAGACTGAACAATGTTCAATCGTGTGTAGCACAGGCTTAAGCTACAACACAAGGGGATATGAGTCAGGCAAGAATGGGCACTGGCAAAGAAGAAGAAAAACTGATGGCTAAAATAGATGGATAAAATGGGGAGGGCCTTGGGGGAGGGAATGGGAAGCCCGAAGGCAGAAGAAGCTTGATCCCCATGGGCCCCTCAGGCCCTTCTCTCAGCCCCTTTGCTGCATGGGCCCCACAAGGCAGAGAGGAGCCAGCCTGACAGGGTCTCCTCCCTCCCATTCCCACCATTCTTCCCCTGCCTCTATATGCCAGCTGGGTGCCAGCCTTTCCTGATACCTTGGCTTTGGGCCCTTGGCCTCCCACTAGGACTGGACAGGCCATGGAGAGGCCCTTGCCTGTAGGGACTGTGGGGTATCTGTGACTGGCTAACACTGATATTACCTCTTCTTTCTGGGCCCTGCTCTGCCCTGCTGCCTGCCTGCTCGCCCTCTGCCCTGCTCTGCCCCTCTGGCATGGCTGTGAGCAGACCCTGGCTCGCCTAAGAAATGCCGTGCTCGCTTTGGCCTCAACCAGCAGACGGATTGGTGTGGTCCGTGCAGGTGGGTTTGTCCCCACCACCACCCTCCCTTTGCTTCAAGCTGCTTCCCTAACTCTGCACATATTCTGCTGGGCCTGCTGTCCTCTTCTGGCCTCTAGCCCCCCAACATACCCACAGATAGGGAAGCCCATGCCTCCTAAGAATGAGAATGAACACAGCTTGTGAGGAAGATCACTTGGGTTGAAGTGGAAGGAATAGGAGAGAATATTCTAGATAGAAGGAAAGGCAGGCTTAAAAGGCTTCTCTGGTGCCTGGTGCCCAGGGTTCCCTGCTAATCAGGCCAAGCAGGTCCATATTAGACAAATCTCACACACAGCATTTAAGTGGCTCAAGCTCCTGTCTCCAGGCCTCAGAGTCATCATGGTCCACCAGCTCCCTCACTTCAAATTGGGATCCCTGTTGTACCATACTAAGCCCTCAAATCTAAGAACAACAAAGTGACTGTAGTCGAAAATAACCTGAATAAGGTAAATGCCCAATAGCCATGTGACCTACTGAGACCAGAGGTAGGGAGAGGTGAACACAGGTACCCATGGCACCCATACTCAGATCCTATGGCATTAAACCTGTGTTTCACCGTACAATATTTGTATATGGGAAAAGAAAATATACCTACCAAATGGCTCAAGTTGCCTAATACAGGTTCAGGCTAGGCCTGCCAGGGCCAAGGCTGAGGCTGCTCCAGGCAGTAAGTTCACTGACTCTAGAGAATACTTGTTCAGCTCTGAAGGGTACCCCCACGTTCCCTGTCCAAGAACAAAGAGGAATTTGGGGGAATAAGCGTGTGTACATATGTACACATGATGGGAGGCAGCCCTGTCCTCAAACAGAAATAAGATGGTAGGAATGGGTGAGATAATTCCCTTTCTTCCCCTTCTCTGCCCCTAGCCTAGCTCTGAGTATCTGGAATGCTCAGGGCTAGAAACCACAAGCACACGTTAATCAGATCTGAGCTTAACAAACATGTGAAGCAGAGCTGCAACAGCCTAGACTAGCAGACAGCTGTCCTGGAAGACAGCAGGCAGCCACGCAGGGAGCTACAAAAGGTCCCTGTGCCATCTAGTGGCTCTGTTGGGAACTGCACCAGCTGGTTCTTGGGAACCAGCACCTGTCTCTGGTCTGGGCCAGGCCCAGCAGTTGCCATGCTAAGTCCTAAGGCATAGGCTTATGTATGTAAGTCATGGGGAGATAGGCCTGTGCAAGGACAGCATTTTTTGGTTGTGGTGTATGACTATGAATTCACCCTCTGTTTACAGATAACTCTCTTCACTATTCCTAGGAGGAAAAAGAAATGCATTCGGTACTTACCCGGAGAAGGCCGCTGCCCCAGCCCCGTTCCTTCCGATGACAGTGCTCTAGGCTGCCCCAGGTCCCCAACTCCCCAGGATTCGCCCTCGTACCTCCTGCTGCCCCACCTCCCCACAGAACTGCTTGCTAGCCCTGCAGAACCGGCGCCTACATCACCAGGCCTCTCGGCCACTCTCAGCCTCTCAGCCCCCTCAGAGCGACCAGCAGAGTACACAGGTACAGCAACAGGAATCTCAGAGACAGGCAGCCTAGCATGCACAGGACACATGGCTTCCTCCAGGGGCCCACCCTCTGAGAGGAGACGACAGAGTCCCAAAGCAGGTGGAAACCGGCCAGGGGGCCTGTTGGCTCCCTCTCACAGCTCAGGCCCTGGAGATTTCAGAGTCTGCACAACTTCTGTCTAAACCTGGGGCCATCAATTCAAACTGCTCCAAGTGATGGGAATCAGATCAGTGTTGTGTCATTTCGTCAGGGGCATCCCCCATGCCTATGGTAGGCTCCCTTCCTCTGTCTTGACAGCCAGATGCTCCTGCCCCCCTTGCTTTTCCTCTATAGGTCATAGGTGGACTGGATGGAGCCCAGCTGCTTTCCGTACTCTCCCCTCCACCACTGCCCCACCTTCCCTAGACCAGATACTTCATGGACCAAGAACCAGCTGGTTTACCAAACGTGTAAGCATGGTCACAACCACAAAGCTCAAGATGACAGTGCTCCTCTTCTCTCTTAAGGGCCTGGAGAAGCCCTGTTTACAGAAAACCATCTGCTATCTGTAAGCTGAACCAAGGGAAGCTTCTTCCCACATTCTTTTTAGCAGCTTTCAATAAGTGAATGGAATAGGTTAGATTTAGGCCTATCAGCCTGGCAACAGGAATAACCTGACACTACCTTACAGGCAAGTGTGGGTGGTGAGCGTTTGTGGCTATAGTTCAAATTACTTGGAAATGTTTCCTGAGAAATTCAACCACCTAAGAAGCCCTGATACCTAATGCCCTAGTCACTGGTTCAAGTCAGCTGTGGCTCAAAATCCAGTGTGCATCCCTCCCCACTTCTGAGAGCCTTGTCCACAGATCCAATTCCAGCTTATCCACATCAGTCTAGCCAGCTCTTTAGACAGTTGTAAGAAAGGGCAAACCAAACCTCAGGACAGCCAATGCCTATTTTCCAGCATGTAAGCAGGCCAGCTTCAGTTTCCCTATGGGGCTGCAGGAAGGAAGACCATACAACTAAAGCAGGAGCCCAGAAAACCTCTAGTGGTGAACGTCGGTTTTCGCCACAGCCTACTTTAACCCATTTCTGAGCCAAGCTTCAATCCTGAGCCTTAAAAAACAAACATTTTTTAATTTAATTTAGTTTTGTTTTTTTTCTTTTTGCCTCCTCTTCACTGTATGTAGCCTGAATCCAAAGAGAAAGGGCTATCCTTGTACCCACACACCCCTCAACAAAAGCCTAGTTCCTACTTTAGCCACTGGCTTCTCAGAATCCAAAGATCGTATGTTCTAGTGTAGTGCTGCAAGAAGTCTTGAGAGAAAAAAGGACCATTGTAATATTCAAGATATTTTTGTATTGTTAATGCATATCACAGAAAAACTTTGATATGAGAATAAAGATACTTTTTACTGGGTTTCTTTTTCAAATCCTGCCTCTGAACAATAAGCTGTTTCACTGACAGTATCCCACTTGTTTCTTTTCCACAGTCACAGAACTGTGGGTTTCTTCTCTATTATGGTACACATGTTCAAGACCTTGAACCAGGGATTTACTCTGGTCACCTCTCCTTAAAGGACTTGGGGCCTGCTCCGACCTAGAGAGCTCATGCTAAGTGTACAGCCCCCATTCCAGGCTGCGATCTTAACCCCGGCTAGTCCTCTGACCTCACACTGATGCAGGCACAGGCTAACCTGCCCCCATTGCTTATATGGGGATGGATTGGAAACTGCCACCCACAGCCCCTAAGTCCACCCAACCAGAAACAGGCGCACATCACTGGGCTCAATTTCCCTCTGAAGGCAAAGAGAAGACAAGTGCATACCCTATTCTGAGGAAAACATGAACACAAAGCAATCTTTTATAACTTGGTATCATCTTAAAATCCGAAAGTTGGGTATTTTAAGCACTCTTTCCTCCCAAAGACTGGCAAGATGTGTGACGTATTTCATGAGTATTCATTTTATACAAAACCTCTGAAGTTTACAGAGCCAGCTCAAAAGGTCAGTCAACCATTAGATACAAATGTTAACCAAGAAGTATATCACAACAGCCAACTGCTGGGCCACCATCATGTTTTATAATTTTCACTTAATGCAGTTAATTTTTTGGACTCTATGTTTAGAAATATAAAGTCATCTTCCAGGGTACTAGCTACTGAAGTAGGCCACTGGAAGTTGTAATCCTAGACTTGCTTTTTTCTTACTGCTAGAAGAGACCATTCTCTTGACATCTGTCCCATTTAAAGAAATCCACTCTGGCTACTGGCCTAGTTGTTTCAAAAAACTGCATTTTAACCGAGGCTTATGCAAGACCAGGTTGCTGCATCTGATCTGGTGTCTTATTTAAGAGCACACGGGATACATAACAATGCACTCTTTGTGTATGTGAGGGTAAAGAGGAGGGCTTTGGCAACATTCTTAAAATCAAACTAGCCTTAAAAATAAAAAATTTAAAAAACCGACTTCAAAGAAGAAACTCAAATCTTCAGAGATCATACCAGCACATTCCTGTGAGGCCACAGGGTGACTTGAGAGTGTAGCCTCAAATTCAATTTCAAATACCACAGCAGTCCCCAAAACTAGTCATTTTCTGAGATATTTCTGAGACACCCAAACTTCCCTTACAGATTCCTAGACAACTAGCAGATTTGCTTGAAATACAGATCTTGTTCCATCCCCTGCTAAAGCTGCTCCCCCTGCCCTCTTGGGCTCAGAACACATGGTGAGGGCTCTGCCCAACAAGCTAGCAGGATCTTCCCAAGTCTCCCAAATTGACGATATTCCCCCCTTTATAGGAAGCCCTGTGGCTTAACTTCAGAACTGTAACTACATTTTGAATAGCCCAGAAGCTCTGCTGCCCAACCTTATTCAATGTTCAGTAAGCCTGGCTAAAGGCCAGAATGGTTCTCTACACTGTTCTAAAGAAGAAAGGGTATTAGTTCCTACATGCAATTCTAGGGGGGAAAAACTGCACACCGAGTGGGCAAGGGTAACACAGACGTGCCAGGCCTGTAAGATGTGAAACCAAAAACTAATTCATTATATTAAAAAAGCTGAAATTTTTGACTAAAGTTTTTGTTTAATATTTTAATATTTAGATCATTGTGCTGTCATGAGAAAATATAATTTAATAAGGTCTGCCTCTGATATAGGTTCTTTTGCTAAGAAATTATATTTTTAAGGTTATGTAACCTTTAAGGAAGAGTGTTTTAGGCCCTATTTGTTTGGGGGGGAAAATCTGGTTAGATTTTGGAACTTGAAAATAAGATAAGTTATTATCTTTTATACCCTCACATGCCAAGAACTCACCAAAGTCTTCTCTTGGTATAAAGGCTTTCACAACTTTTCAAAGATGTTAAATTAATACTTAAAATATAGTCTTACTATGGAAGCTGGCTATAGAGCTTAAATTGTAAATTCCCAAATAATAAAACAACAGTGGACTTGTAAAAAAAAAAAAAAAAAAAAAAAAAAGCTGAACTGGCTTTTCTGTCAGGTTAGAAAAGCTGTTTTACTGTGACTGTTTCAAGTCTCTAGAGAGCTTTTAAGAATTCACCATAGAGGCTTCCCAGGTGGCGCTAGTAGTAAAGAACCCGCCTGCCTATGCAGGAGATCTGGGTTTGATCCCTAGCTCGGGAAGATCCCCTGAGGGCACGGCAAATGCCTAGAGAACCCTTCTGGACAGAGGAGCCTGGCGGGCTACAGTCCATGGGGTCACAAAGACTCAGACACAACTGAGCACTCACACAACACATGGGTTCTTGAAACAGAGCCAGTCACCAAAGCAGAACCGCTTCCTAGGCTGTGTCACCCCCCTAATCCCAACTATTCTCATCACCTATTTCACACCTCAAATTACCATGGACCTCAGGCTCTCTATACTGGTCTGCTTGTCCACAATGGGCAGTGGGGGTCTCAGAGTAGCCATAACTGAATATACTCAGGGAGTACAGCAGGGAGAGGTACAACAGAGATGGGGACAGTCCCACTAGTAAAAGCCCAGCCTAGGTCCAAAGAGATGTTGAAGAATAGTATGGGACTGGATAGAGTTAACTGGAAAGGGCAAATTCTTTCCAAGGGGTAAGAATGAGTCTATGCCTAGTGGCTCCCATGTGTTAGAGGGAAAAAAGGGGAGAGAGAGCACTAAAGGACAGAAAATTAAAAATTTGTAAGCTATCTCAAACTACCAAGAAAACGTCATATGCCGAGTCACATACCCAGTGACTCATTGCCACCATCCTTCTCCAGCTAGTTCCAGATTAAGCTTAGAATTAGCATGACATCATGCTGTCCAACAAGTTACAATATAGATTTTGCTTAATTAATTCCAGCAGCAGGTATGTACAAACAATTGTAGAATAAACAAATCACAGTATAATGCCACTCTGGGATCTCTAACTTTTATAAGGGATACCTCTGTGAATCTTCGGAAAAATATTAGAACTAAGTAATATCTATTTTGTATATTAAAGATGGATTTATGAAGGCAAGCTAATAAGAGCACTTCAAAAGAGGTTAAGAACTCTTAGAGGGCATATATCCTTAACCATCAACTCACCAACAGCATTACACTGCAGGGAGCTACTGTTTTCAACTTATCCAAGACCACGTAGGTCCTAAGAGGCAGAGGCAGGACTCTAGCCTCACAGCTTGACTTCATACTACAGTATTAGCTCAGAATAACTGGGAAATGAGAAGGCAGACAGGTTGACAGGTTTGCTGTTACGCTATGGGAATGGGCCCCTCACTTTCTTTGAATAAAAATGAGAGGCTGGAAAACTGGTAGACACATTCAAGAAATAATGAGTATACAGCAGAAGAGGGAAAAGGTTAGGAAAGTGCTGCAGCCAGTTTGAAGGCCTCTTAATAGTGTCCACAAATTGCCTGTTTTCTTAGATGACCTGTCAGATCTCTATTAAACATGATTTAAAGACTATGGCCAATCTCTACAGAAAGTCAGGAAGGGAACAATTATACTGTCTATCCACTCAATCTTACATATTCAGAAAGACCTTTCCCTTCTGGGAAACAGAAATGAGACACTCTAGCTAGGACTGAATGCTGCTACCTTTCCCACTAAAACCAGCACAAATGGAAAAAAAAAGCTTACTTCTGAGTAAAGGGAATCAGGGATCCAGAAGTATTCAAAGGGTTGGCATTCTTTTTCTGTGAAGGGTCATCGAGTAAATATTTTAGGCTTTTTGGTCAGGTATAGTCTTTGGTGTGTCAATTATTCCTCTGGATAGAGGAGCCTGGCAGGCTACAGTCCATAGAGTCACAAAGAGTCAGATATGACTGAGCACACACACACTATTGTAGAGGTAGATAGGAGACAAATAAGAGATGAAATAAAGGCAAACTACTGTCCAGTAATGATCTGAGCCATTAAGAGCTATACAAAGGGAACACATTAAAACTACAGTGAATACAGATAATTCTAAAGTAAGAAAAACAGGGAGCACAAGGAGGAAAGAAAATTAATAATTTGTGAACTATCTCAAACTACCAAGAAAAACTTATTCAACTGTAGGTGAGAGACTGGAAACCAGAGCAGAGCAGTTTGGAGTACACCAGTAAAAAACTGAGCCAGTGGTTCCCCTGAATGGTATCAATGACAATTGGAAGAGGCAGAAGTCTATCAGAACCTTAGTTATGTAAGCAGTCTCCAGAGAACTAGGACAAGAACTGCCTCCAAGTCTTTTCCAACTAAACAACCACACACAAATTTAACTCTTTCAATATTAAGTAAAGAGAAACATTTAAGTACACAAAAAGCAAACCATTTACTACCTACCAGGTAACTTTATTGAAAGTATCTTGCATTCATGACGGATGCTTTCTGGGTTAAGCCACACATTTTAACATTAAAGGTTAAATTATTTTCTGCATGCAAGTAGTGTGAATAGTTTTCCCCACATGGGATCATTGATTATAAAAAGATGGACACCATATAGGCTATCTTTTTTAACTGAAAAGCTAGCAAACTAATTATTATATCTCCTCCCAAACCACAAACTGAGTACTAACTGCGCCTTCAAAACTGAGAGGATTAAAAATGCAAAAGTAAGCCCTCAGATCCAATTAAGGAAGCCCTGCTACATACAGGCTAATGAATACCAGGGGTACTTACTCCCCCAGGAAGATTGAAGACACTCTGATAACCCCACTCAAAACATTTACCTCAAGTAGCCTTTTTCCAGTTTCCAGTTGAATAAAGATAATACGTTGTTAAATTCTATTTCAGAAGGTTTTTTTCAAGTTGCTTTATTTACAATGCCAACTTTAAAAGTCACTGAACTAAAATTAACTGGACAATAAACTAGGCAGAAATTGCTTTACAAAAAGGGAAAGCCCAAAAATGCCACTTTCTATAGGGAACCCACAGTTCAATTTTATTCAGCGCAAAGAAAAGAAACTAGAAGAAACTGGGCCGTAAGTTTGGAACTGTACTGAAACTACACATGCAATGAGGACAACATTCTGCTAATACAATTGACTTGCTGCTGCATTTGTTGACTGTTTTTCTAATATTAACAATTATAAACAAAGCAGTGCAACTAGTATTTGGAATAATCCTTACAGTGTTACAGCATTAGACATGAAATTTCACTTCTCCTCACACCACTGGTTCTCTTTGCGTACCTAGAAGAGAGATATAAGGAAGTACCTTAAGCAGTCTTTACTAAAACCACTACCTAGCCTGTGAGGTAGGTTAGAAAGACAAACTAAAAACTGGGGGAAAAAAAAGAACAGGTTAAGAGTATACTTTCAGGTTGCCATTCTTTCCCTCCTGAGTTTTTTCATTGTGCCCTGCTGAAATCATCAAAAAAGAGCAAAGACAATTGGCAATTACAGCTTTAGTCATGACCTGTGTCAACAAAATTATTCTGATCTATTCATTCATTTCTTCTCAGTACACTAAGTATCCTGGCATACAATCCATAGGGCCTGCTCTTCTGAAGTAAAATACTGATGGTTTACATGTAAGGTCCCAGGTCCAAAACTAGTACTGCTAAGGAATAAACATCAAACTGCACTATAAGAACTAATTGTTCTTATGCTTATAAAAGATCAGTATCATCTAAGTGCTTAGACTAAGAGACCAGCATATTTTTAGCATACCAAAGGTTCCTACTTTCCCTCAAGAAAGGTAAAGACTCCTTGATATAAACAGCTCTATTCCTAGCATGCTATGGGTTTTTAGTTCCTTTAAAAGCATTTGATCAAGAATAAGCTGTTAGCTACCTACCTGGGCTTCCTCTTCTTCAGTAAAATCATTTTTGATATTGAATGTCTTCCGAATCTCCTCAGGAGTTTTCCCCTTGATCATATTAGCAACAGTCTTGCAGGTAACATCAAGCAAACCTTTGATGTCTAAGTAGTTTGCTGCCTGTAAAATAATTGTTTTCATTATATACTTGATGCTTTAAATCAAATCCAAAGTTAGTGACTAACAATGAACATCTAATTTAGCTTAAAATGCTAGTCAATTTAAAAAAATTAAAGACTGTTAAATCTTAAAGTCCAAAACAGATCTATCTTGTAAGTACATACTTGAAAGTATATTCTGCTGTCATTAATCTTCTACATCCTTATGGATTCTGTCTACTTGTTTCCCCAGAGACAGATCTCAACTGAGATTACAATTATGATTGTGGATTTACGTATTTATCCTTTAGAGTTCTATTGGTTTTGTTTCACTTTCTGGAAATTCTGCTTTTAGGTAGAAAAACATTTAGAATTCCTATGTCCTCTTAATAATGAACAGATCCTTTATCATTATATAGTGAACCTCTTTAATCCTTTAATTCTTTGCCCTGAAATCTAATATAGTCACTCCAGTTTTCTTTTGGTTATTACTGTTGGCATACTTTTTCCACCCTTTATAAACTTAATTGTGTCTTTATATTCAAAGAGAGTTTTTTAAAAAATAGCTAAGCCTTATTTTTCTATCCAATTACTTGTGGTGACCATTTACATCTTTTTATTCTGATAAAAAATCACATAATATAAAACACATAATACTTTAACCATATTTAACTGCACAGTTCAATGGCACAAACTACATTCACCCTGCTGTGCAACTCTCACCGTCTTCTATTTCCTGAATTTTTCACTTTCCTAAACTGAAACTGTCCTCATTAAACATTTAATTCTCCATTCTCCCTCCCCATAGACCATTTACATTTAACGCGGTTACTGACACATGGATTTAAACATAGCACTGCACAAGCTTGAAGTTAAAATTCAGTATCAATGAATGTAACAAATGCAAAGTGCATACTATGCATTAAAAACATACCAATATAAGCTCAAAGAGTGTCCCTTGGTCAACTTTCAGGAATTCTTGATCCCAAACAGGTATATCATCTGTTCGTTTTTCTTTGTTCTCATCATCCTCAGGAGGAGGAGGATCATCCTTGTGGTGGGTGCACCACTGAATGACCTACAATATGAAAAGTTTATTGCTATGTGGCATTTTATAACAAGATACTTACACTGCTGGAGTAAGTTCATTCCTACACAGGAACTAGCTATAAGTCAGCTTGAATCAAGTTAGTAGCCAAGCTTGACAATCACAACCCTAGAGGATGGAAGATATATATATAACAGCAAACCAGTAAGGACCTAACAGAAGCAGAAGAGATTAAGAAGACGTGGCAAGAATACATAGAAGTACTGTACAAAAAAGGTCTTAATTACCCAGATAACCACGGTAGTGTGGTCACTTTCCTAGAGTTAGACATCCTGGAGTCTGAAGTCAAACGGGCCTTAGGAACCATTACTATGAACCAAGCTAGTGGGGGTGACGGAATTCCCGCTGAACTATTTCAAATCCTAAAAGATGATGTTGTTATAAGTGCTGCACTCAACCAGCAAACCTATAAAACTCAGCAATGGCCACAGAACCAGAAAAAGGTCAATTTTCATTCCAATCCCAAAGAAAGGCAATGCCAAAGAAATGTTCAAACTACCGTACAATTGCATTCATTTCACAGGCTAGCAAGGTTATGCTCAAAATCCTTCAAGCTAGGCTTGGGCAGTATGTGAACTGAGAAGTTCCAGAAGTACAAGTTGAATTTAGAAAAGGCAGAAGAACCAGACCAAACTGCCAACGTTCGCTGGCTCATGGAGAAAGCAAGAGAATTCCAGAAAAACATCTACTTCTGCTTCAATGACTACACTAAATCCTTTGAGTATGTGGATTGTAACAAACTGGAAAATTCTTAGAGCAATGGGAGTACCAGACACCCTTACCTGTCTCCTAAGAAACCTGTATGCGGGTCAAGAAGCAACAGTTAGAACCGGATATAGAACAACAAACTGGTTCAAAAATGGTAAAGGAGTACAACAAGGTTGTAGATTTGTCACCTTGCTTATTTAACTTATATGCAAAGTACATCATGCGAAATGTGTGGCTGGATGAACCACAATCTGGAATAAAGATTGCCAGGAGAAATATCAACAACCTCAGATATGCAAATGATACCACTCTAATGACAGATAAGTCTCTTGATGAGGGTGAAAGAGGAGAGTGAAGAAGCTGGCTTGAAACTCAATATTCAAAAAACTAAGATCATGGCATCTGGTCCCATCACGTCGTTGCAAATAGATGGGGAAATATGGAAGCAGTGACAGGTTTTATTTTCTTGGGCTCCAAAATCATTGCAGCCATGAAATTAAAAGATGCTTGCTCCTTGGAAGAAAAGTTATGACAAACCCAGACAGCGTATTAAAAGAGAGACATCACTTTGCCAACAAAACGGTTGCTTTTGAATTGTGCTGGAAAAGACTCTTGAGAGATCAACCCAGTCAATCCTAAAGGAAATCAACCCTGAATATTCATTAACTAAAGAATATCAATCCTGAATATTCATTAGAAGGACTGATGCTGAAACTGAGGCTCCAATACTGTGGCCACCTGATGCGGAAGGGCTGACTCAATGGAAAAGACCCTGATGCTGGGAAAGATTAAAAAGGCAAAAGGAGAACGGGGCGACAGAGGATGAGATGGTTAGATAATATCACTGACTCATGAATTTGAGCAAACTCCAGGAGATAGTGGGATTCCCTAATGGCTCAGTAAAGAATCTGCTTGCAGTGCAGGAGATCTGGGTTCAATTCCTGGGTCGGGAAGGTCTCTGGAGAAGGGAATGGCATCCCACTTCAGTATTCTTGCCTGGAAAATTCCATGGACAGAGAGCCTAACAGGCTACAGTTCAGAGTTGTAAAGAGCTGGACATGACTGAGCAACTAACAGTTTCTCTTTCCGGGGACAGTGTAGGACAGAGGAGCCTGGAGAGTAGACACGACTTTGTGACTGAACAAAAAGCAATGTGGTAAAAAAATTCATAAAGAACTCCTATAAAGTCCATTAGACTATAAAATGCATTAACCTGGAAAACATTATGCTAAGTGAAATAAGCCAGACACAAAGAATATTCTATGATCCCATTTTTAAAAGATACCCAGTACAGTCAAATTCAAACACAGAACACAGAATAGTGACTATAAGACACTTTTTACCTACACTAGGGATATTAAAAAGACTGGTAATAGCCAATCACGGTGAGAATATGGAAAAATATGCAGTACAGCTGCATCTCATGCCAAGCTCAAGAGAACACATAAAATCCAACTGTGTATGGTTAATGACTCTGAAAACTCCTTAAGAAGGGACCAACTGGAACCAACCATTCCCATATCTGAGCCTACCCAGTTTTCCCCCTAGTGTGGAAACTGGCTGCCATTTCTTCAGAAGAGCATTCAATTACACAGCAGGCTCTATTAAAGAAGCCATACTCCCTGAAACACTAATATGTAGATGGCTGTTTATGCACAGGATAAGGTGATCAACTGAGAAAAAAACAAACCAAAAAAAAGCACGTATCATGTTCTCAAACTCTTTTGATGCACACCCACTCAGTATACAAGCAATCAAAAATACTTTCCTTTTTGCTAACCTTATACTACCATATGTCGATAATTCAAATCTGCTAATGAAGAAGACAAGACATCTTAAATATTCACAGGGTTTGGATAACAAAACAAATACCTTAGTCATAATCTTACTATAGCTTTTTTTTAAGGAAGCTATATATATATATCTAGAAAAAGATCACCAAGATATTGATAATTAAAAAAAGATACATATGTATTTATGTGTACAGTTTGCTAGCACCCTTACCTTTTTTAATATTGCTGCATTAACATTTGGCAAGGGGACTGGATCATCATCTCCTTCATCATCCATTCCCAAATCTAAGAAAACAAGAGGGGAGTTGCCATTATTATCTAAATCCGTTACAACAATCAGGGTGTTTCAAACAAGTAATTTTCAAGACAAGTTTATCTGAAAGACTCAAAAAAGTATTTTACTTATTAAAAATAGTTCACCCAAAACTACATAAAAACATGTGAGTAGACAAATACAGGAATATTATATAAACAGAGTTCTTAATTAGGAAAAGTGATTTAATAAGTGGGATAACTGGCAACCACTTGGGAAAAAATAAAAGCCAGACTCCTACCCTTACTCTTGATACCAAACTCTCTAGATGGACATCATTTAGGAAAATAAAATAATGTGAATTATTGTTTTATTTCCCAGAATGGTCTGTTAAAATTTGAAGCCCAAATATGTATATACACACACATACACACAACAGATTATGCAGCCACTGACAAAAACAAGGCAGGCAGCTCCACACTTACTGGTATGATTCAATATTAGAGTAATATACAGGTTTCTCTAACAAAAAAGTCTTTCACGAATGGTTTCTGTAAGGCAAAAATTTTAAAGACAGGGTTTTTCTGGAATGACTCAGGAAGTGAATGATTTTTACAAATTATGTTATTCCTATTCCCAAGCTTTAAAGGATTCTTTTGTGGCATCTTATATCAGAATTATCTCAGTATGAAACTTTATTCCAGAGAATAGCAGTGTCTCAGTTTCTTGGTAGAATAGTTTGGCATTTCTTTGGATGAAAAGCTTCTCTGAACCTATCAGCTAAACATCATATGGCACTTTGGGGACACAGGCTTCCAGATGTCATCGTAACTTTCAGATTACCAAAGTGGTTGCCGAGCTCCAAAGAAAAAACTTAAAATCTGTATGTTACTCAGATTCTAAGAAAGAATGTTTTTCAAACCAAATGGGTCTGTCTTCCAGAGCTGCCAAAGAAACGTGTAACAGTGCCAAGATTAGAAGTCAAAAGTTACTGCATTGCTATACTGGTTGTTTCACAGCATCAGTTACGCTGGCATGGCTCCAACTTTTGAGTCCCTAATTACAGCTATCCTAGGCAGGAAGAATTAGCTATGAATATCCAAAGAAATCAGAACTGTAGGTGGGAACTGATGCGTAAATCATTCTTAACACTGAGACTAGCTGAGGTAACCAAGGAATGAACGAGTATTGATGTAGTGAAGAGGTACGATGATTAAGCAAATCCTGGGGAACTGAAGGCTTTAAAAATGGGGGGAGAGGCTGTGAGCGAGGTAAGTAATAAGTATGCTGAATGCCAAATCTATAAGGGACTGATCAAATGTCAGAAGCTCTCATTAAGTCTAGATGAGAATTGAAATGATGCACTTGACAACATGGAGATCAATGAGCTTTCTCCAATCAAGTGGTCAAGATGAGAGTAGATTCAAGAAGTATCCTATTTTCCTGTATGTGTACATTCACTCATCTCCCCTCTACTCTCCACCAATGCCTTTCCCTGATCCCATCTCTGAGAGTAAAACTACAAAATGACAATATTTCCATTTGGATCAAGCCACTTATGCTTTTCTTGAACTAGTATGAAATATTTTTTTTTGTAGTAAACAAACATTTAATAAAAAAAGTACAAATGAGCAAGAGAGTGCTCAAATCTATAAGGATAACAATCAACTTGAATAAAGTAGACCTTATTTGGATCCTGATTCAATTATGAGACAGTTTTTTTAATAGAACTAAGTGGATATGTGTTGAGTCATTCAGTCATGTCTCTTTGCGATCCCATGGGTGATCCCACCAGGCTCCTCTGGTCCATGGGATTCTCCAGGCAAGAATACTGGAGTGGGTTGCCATTTCCTTCTCCATGAAATATTTTTAAATCAGAGGGGAGAGAAAGAAGTGCTACTATGTAATACACATGTGGTTTGGGGAGTGAACATATTAGAGGAAACGCAGAAGACCAGCTTGTTTAGAAGATACAAATGTTATTTGGAAGCCTTAACTCATGTTAAATATAAAGGCCTTATAGTTTTAAATGATCCACTTCTCTACCATTTAAACCAAGAATTTGCAATGTTTTTTTTTGCTAACTGAAGGCTCAAGTACCAACAGTCATTCCTTTAAGCTATTTAGTTTCAAGAATGTCTGAAAAACACTTGTTATCCTGATACCACACCCTGGACCTGAAGAAATCAGTCAATTCATGTGTACACATGCCACTTTCACTTCTGATTATACAGTGATTAGAAGATTTCAGTTCAATACACTCCAGTCCTCAAGAGGCTAGATTTCTATATAAACCACTGGTACTTTAGATAAAGCCATTCACCTCCGAAGCCCAAAGGCTATGGGAAGAAATGAACTGTTGCTGTCCACTATTCACTTGCTTCAGTAATCAAAGTTGACACGGAAAACCCAAGAAATCCTATGTTCGTTCTTATTGGCAAATGCTTCTTTGAAGCAGCAAAGGACAGATTAGGGTGCCAGGCACCAACTAAGATGAAGTAAAGAACACTTTCACTGCCAAAGCCAAGTATTTAGGCAGTAATTTTGGTATCAGTTTCTACATCTTCTAGATAAAGCCTTTAGGGATACTTGGTTAGCTTTCACACTCCTATGTGACCATACCACAGTTCTTCATTCAACACATACTTGATGAACAGTGATTGTGGGATGTACCAAGGGGTTTACAACTCAACTGAAATAATCCATGTAAGTTAACCAGGGTACAGGACTGTAAGTGCAACATAATTGTTGCCAATTACCAAACTAAAAAAATGAAAAATCTCAAAGTCTGTTCAGATTTTCTTTTAAAAAACAGAAGACAAACCTTCTGCCTCTCAGCTTCCATCTCTACCACACCTAATATCTGACTTGTTAGAAGTCTAAATTATCCCTGAAATCCTAACTGATCAGTCTTCAATCTGATAATCCTCCCTTTTCCCTTGGCTTTTACAAATCCTACTCCAGATTCTCCACCTCTGACTTTTCCACTCCTAACACCCCATCCTGCCTCAATATGGCCATTTGCCAATCTCATTTACTTACACACACACACACCATACAAAGTAAGTCTATCTCCAGCAATCTATAACTCAGGGACCAAGAGCCAATAGTCAATTGACCAGGAGGTTATTACAAAGATCTTTTGAGGGAATCTCTTACACAACATGTTCAAGCTCAAAGTCATTTACTTTCCATTCCCCTCAAACTTGTTACTCAGCTCTATCAACTACAGCATCACAATCACAACCCCAACTAAAAATCTCAAATTTTAAACACATCCTCTCTCAGTTTACCTCAGAATGCTCTCCCAAAACATCTTTACTAGTTTGAAGTATCACCTCACTAGCACTACGCACTACACTCTCTCCACAAGCCTCAAGAATAACAGCAGCCAAGATGTTTCCATAGCACCGCTTGGACTAACGCATTAATTATACCATGTGACCGTTGAGTATCCATTAATTTTGGTATTCACAGAGGGTCCTGAAACCAGTCCCTTGCAGATATGGAGACAACTGTACTAAAGAACATTCTTACCACTCTTAAGTAGTTTTCTCCACCAGTTCTAGAAACTGATTTGTGTATCTCTATGTATTATTAATGTCTACCAACCCACTGATATTACTGAGATCTGTGTTAATAGTAAAAGCTTTTAAACGCTTCAGGAATTGTTTTCTTGCCTTCTTTATGTAGTGTTCATGCTCTGCAGTTTCAAAGGAGTGACAAAATAAAAGGGAAAACTTGGTTTAAAAAAAACACCTACTTGGTTTACAATCTACTCAGCTTACTCCCTCTGTTGAAACAAGGTGTTCTATTTAACTACCATATATAAGGTATCTCTTTACAAAGGCTTTAGTTTTTGCCATTAGAAATGTGAATGCAAATTTACCTGTAAGAGAAATGGGCCATTAACTGAGTCTTGGAAATCATTTCCATATTATTAGTAGTCTACGATATTATCTACTTAATAAGAGAAAAAAATAACTATGAAAATGCTGAAAAAAATTACCCGTCAGATAGACGTAGTTAATACTTTAAAGAAAAAAACTTTACCTCTTCATACCCTTGAGCAATTTTGACAGAATGTTACTTCCAGACTATGTTTACAGGTTATACCTTTCCCCTGACCCAGGTTTTCTAATAAACTTACCTTCCAACATAGTCTTGATGGTCACAGACTGTTTTGCTATTTCAACATCAACTTCGAATATCTCTCCATCAGAACTCTGCAACTTAATTGAAGGCATCTAAAAAAAGGTATTATACTCAATTTGAAATTTAAGAGATATTACTTCTATATGGCATTTCATCAACTGTAGCCTGTTAGAGCCCTTCCAACTCATTAACCATAAAATCCTAAGGACCTACAGTATATAACACTATAAACACTCTGATTATTCACAGGCTAGCACACAAAGGTAGAAACCTTTTTTCTAAGTATAATCCTAGGTACAGAAGCTTTTAACACCTGCTCTCACTGGTTTAAGATTTAGAATAATTTATAATTCTGATGCAAAATACATCTAAAATGGACTTACTGACTCTGCCTTTCTGCTCTCACTGACTACCCCTATTTGAATAGTTAACTGCCACTATTAACCACCTGCAAACTTGAGAAAGATCAGTACAAAATAAACAAAGCTACCAAATAAGATAGTAATTTTCCCAGCAGTGAGACTTATCAGTGAAAAATGAGTTCAGATCCAAAAAGTAGATCAGGATACACTTAGGTTTGGATCAATGCAAGACCATATACAAGTGAATATAATATTTAATAAGCAGATGTTGAAAAAAAAAATAAGCAGATGTTGTCCTAGTGACTTAAACATAATACTTTAAATTTCCTTTTTATCTTTCATTAATGACTGTCCATGTATCCTCAGTTTGAAATCTTCCAAAATCCTCATAGTAATAACCTATTACTTGCTCCAAAAAAATTTATTAACTCACGTTAATTATGAGTCATTAGGAAAAGGACACCTCTTACATAAAATTAAACAATTCAAAAGAGCTGAATTCTGTCCAAAAAATTAAAAAAAAAAAAAAAAACCTCTTTAAAATTGAAATGTTCTAAGCTTCTAGGCCAGCAATTTCTTACCATCTTCAGATTTTTGAGTGAGTGGTTCAGGGAAGGGGGTAATGGCAGCAATACCTGATCCTAAAAATTCAAGACCTCTTTAAATTTCAAGTATAGATTTTTCAATCCTGTCATGTCATTACAACCTAAAAACATAGAATTTGACGCTGAAAACACTGACGGAACCTTTGTTAAGGTCCCAACACTTAAGATCCATTAAAACAGTTTAAATATGTATTCTGCTTTCCCCAGATAATAAATATGTATTCTGCTTTCCCCAGATAATTATCTCCATTTCCCAAACAGACAAATTAGCACAAGGAGGCAAAAAGGTAAAGCTGTTTTAAAACCAGCCATTGAAATACCCAGCTCTCCCTCATCCACAGTTGGAGAGAATCAGATTTCATTTTTCATTTCACAAATATGTCTGTTTTCTCCATGTTGCTCAGTACCTGCCAATAATGCAGTTGTCCAGCTCCATGGGTAAAGACCCAGAGCAGAGGACCTTCTCTGTAACAAGGCAATAGCAAAAGGTATCCCTAAAAGAAGTATTTTAACGTGAGTTCCATTTCTAATTACTAAACATTCTTTGTTGGGCATTTTTTTTTTTTTTTTTACTTTCCATGCGCTGGAGTGAACATTATTAGAGAACCCCAAGCCTGGCAAAACAGCTGATAAAATTACGTTTAAGCATATTTCAAATAACTTTCGATAAACAGCAAGATCTGCTTACTCATAGTCAAATTCGTGTATTAGGTTACTTTTAAAGGAATTGAGACCTTAGTCAACAACAGTAAGGAAGCAATCGGTTAATCTGCAATTCAACGCCCTTTGTAACACTAAACTTGATACTGAATTTTTTTTCGTGTTAAACATCTGGAATTCAGAGCAAAATTTAATAATAATGGACGTAATTTTGTTTGAAATGTTTTCAAGACTATCCCTTCAATTCCTTATGCTCTGGTATTTGTACATTAAATCATCCTCTATGAGGTGGGTTTTATCATCATAAAGGAAAAAGCCTGTTTTAGGCGACCCGAAATTCTATTGCTCTACAACACAGAAACCTTCTACTATAAGGCTCTCATGAAAAAAATTCATGACCCCAAATTTAAGCCTGAAGTCTCCATTGAAAAGTGAACCAAAGCAGGGAATAAATATCCCTTCAAAAAAAAAAAAAAAAAAGCCAGACACC
Source organism: Okapia johnstoni (assembly GCA_024291935.2). Lineage (NCBI taxonomy): Eukaryota > Metazoa > Chordata > Mammalia > Artiodactyla > Giraffidae > Okapia > Okapia johnstoni. Next base: position 38,492,268 of record CM044316.1, read on the forward strand.
TCGAGTTAATGCACCTAAAAAACCACACCACTATGACGATAGCATCTGCTATTACAACCGTTTCAGCAACCCCTGGCTGTGGCAAAACAGAAATATTCTGAAGGAGCAGGCGGCTCTCTGCCAAGATTCGGTCCCAGCAGTTAGGTAGGACCGGTTACTAGTGACGCCAGATACACGGGCGAGAAAGGATGTAAACCAAGAATCCAGCGTTCCCGGACTACCACTGCCACGCTCGCTCCGGACACCAAAACAATAAACATGGACACACGCCCACACTCACGACAGCCCCGGAAACTCCATTAAAAGTCCCACCGCCACCCTCGCCCTGGGTCCTGGGTCCAGCAGGCTTACGGCCAAAGGAGGCCCCCGGCCCCAGACTGGGCCTGCAGCCGAACTCCGCGGCGGCTGATGGTCGCCCCATGCTGAGGAGGCCCAACCCCGGGCTCGACTCGCACCTTCTCCCTCCCGCCAGCCGGGCACTCAGGGGGCGCCGTGAAGACGCCGACTAGAGGAGGCCTCCTCGAGTCGAACCAAGGGGTGGGAGAACGGAGCCCGCTGGCACCTCCCGGAGAATGGGGTCGACAATTGTTCCACCAGGCCTGAGGTGAGGCCAGGCCCAGGTGCCTCCCGCCTTCAGCTGGGCCAAAGCCCCAGCGGTGTGACCACCAGCTCGCAATCCGTCCCTTCCAGCCCCATCAGCGTCCACTTACCGTGTTAGGTCTCAAGGAGATGGCGGGCCGGAGGCTAAACTGAGCACGGCGGCGGCGTCAAACTGCAAAACTAAAAGGCGAAGAACAAGGCGAACACAGCGCAGCGAGGCGGCGCGGCGTCTGCCTTTATAGGAGCGGGCGCAGGCGCCGAGGACCCTGGGGCCCGTGACGTCACAGAACCGGCGGGGCTGCCCGGCGAGATCGCCTGACGGCAGGCGGAGGCCAGCTGGGCGGGCAAGGTGGAGACGCGGCTGGGCGAGGTGCGGCGGGCCTTGATGCTCACCCACTTCCTCGAAAGCTCGGCTCGCTCTCCTCAAAGCAGGAACGGCGGACTAGCTGCGGTAATTCACGGTCTGCAGGGGTCCTTCAGGCGGGGGTGTCCTAAACTGAATTAAAGACCCAGGTCTTGAAAAACCTAGAAGCCCTGGGCGACGGGGAAGGAGGGGGAAGGGAGTGAACTGGGAAAAGGAGGGCGGGTAAGGGTGGGTATAGAGATGAGGGAGGGAGAGGTGTTCTTGGGTGGGCGATGTTTGGGAGAGGCTGTGGCTCCCTTTCAGGATGGGGAAACTGAGACTCAGAATGGAGCTGGCGTTTCCAGTTAGCGCTGAGATTCTGCTTAGGGCCTCAGTGCCCTCCCCTGAACCTAACGCTTCACAATAATCCATATGGTGAAATATCGTTATTCCCTTTTTATTTGTGAGGGAACAGTTTCAAAACGAGGCAGTGCAAGAAGTTTTTGATACTCTTAACCCGTTTCCTACGAAGGACTCCTGAAGAGGCCTCTAGTCCAAAATAACCATTGTTGCAGGGAGAGCCCAAGTCTAGAGTGGACGTCTCACTCTACCGGTGAACTTCCGTTCTGCATAAGCGTATTGAGCCTAGGGCGGGGGTTAGGGGGTGGGGGTGAGGACTGGAATGGGGAAGAGCACCTCAGCAAACTAGGCAGCCAGAGTCCAACGCTTGTGTGGGATGCTCCCTGATAATTTTCCTTTGGACGAACCCAACCCTTAAGGGAAAGGGATTAGTCTGAAAATTCCCACCCCCACCCTCGCCAGTCAGGGACTTTGACCAGCTCTACCCTGCTCTGCCTAGGGAACAACAGCCGCCCCACCCCAGGAGACAAGGCGCCAGCTCACCTAACCAACAGGCACGTGATTGGTATTCCTGACGCCAAAGAGACAAAAGACACTTCCACACAGGGCCCCCTAAAGAAAGCAGAGGCCTACAGCTCTTCTGGGATGGGACTGGGCATGGATGCCAAGCAGCTCCTTGGGTTACCAGGTCTCTGCGAGCTGCGGTATCCAGTGTCTGCCAGGTGCCGCAGCTGATGACAGGAAGATGAAACGACCTACAGGCCTCATACTTTTTTTGTCACATCACAACCCTGCCCTCAGCAGCTCCAGTTTCTGGTCTCCCTAGTCAAGGCCCACTGGAGTCCCTTTGCTCCCCTGCTTATGGCATACCAGGTGGCACCGTCTAGTCTTGTTGAGCATACTAATCAGTGCCAGTCACACATCTAGTCTGAAGATCTTGCCCAGGGCCTGGCATAAAGTAAGAGTATGCTTTTTCCAAGTATGTCTGTGGTCCCTCAGCATTAGAATCACCCAGAGAATTTTTTTTTTAAATTTTTTGTGAAGTACACCATTGTTAAAGAAAGTGAAAGTGAAGTCACTCCGTTGTGTCCAACTCTTTGCAACCCCTGCCAGGGGTTGTAGCCTGCCAGGCTCCTCTGTCCATGGGATTTTCCAGGCAAGAATACTGGAGTGGGCTGCCATTTCCTTCTCCAGGGGATCTTTCCAACCAAGGGATCGAACCCGGGTCTCCCGCATTGTAGGCAGATGCTTTTACCATCTGAGCCTGAATTTGTTACAGTATTGCTTCTATTTTGGTTTTTTTGGCCAGAAGACGTGGGATCTTAGTTCCCTGACCAGGAATCCAACCTGTACCCTTTGCATTGGAAGGTGAAGTCTTAACCACTGAACTGCTAGGGAACTCCCTAAAAGTCTTGTTTTTAAAATGCAGATCTTCTCTTACAGCTATCATATGCATAGATTATCTCAGGAAAGATAAACAAGTAGTTGTTTGCCTCAGGGGAGGGGAACTAGGTGATGAGAGAAGAGGGTTGAGGTCGTTTTTCACTTTATACCCTTTCTACCTTTTAGATTTTGATCCATATAAATGTATTACATATTCAAAAATTTCTTTACTTCAAAAAAATTGGCATTAGGTCAAGAAAAATGAGGATTCCTGGGTCTACTCTTGATCTAATGATTCAGACTCCCTGGGGGCAGGCTTTTCTTCCTTTGAACAAGTTCTCCCAAGTGATTCTTAAAGGTAAGTTGAGAAACCACTATGGTAGGAACTCAGTGATGAAGCACTGCTAAGAAGGGGCCAGCAGTGTCTGTCAAAGGTGACTCATTTAGCTTCACATTTTCTGAATCAACCTTACCCTCCACTCAGGAGAGATATGAGAGTTGCAGGACTGTGAGCTGCAGGCTGGGAGCACAAATTTCCACTCATTTATACATAATCACTGGGGAAGGAAATGGCAATCCACTCCAGTATTCTTGCCTGGAGAATCCCATGGACCTAGGAGCCTGATGAGCTGCAGTCCATAGGGTCGCACAGAGTCGGATATGACTAAAGTGACTTAGCACATATACATGATCACTAGCCTGGTTCAGAAAGGACTGGCCCCCACAGAGTCCCCTTGGAATGTGGGGGTGTGAGGGGGGTTCTACTGATTCCAGAGTGGCACCTAGAAGGCTGAGGTCTCATGCTTACTTCAATTACCCCACACACTATGTGATCAAAACTCTTTGTGCTATAGCGGAAGAAAATAAAACCAAAGAGAAAGGACTTTTCCAGTGTCACAAAGCCACTGCAGAGCAGGGCTGAGTTTCCCGCACCAGCCATGCTTCTGTAACCACAACCCAGTTATTGAATTTTAGCCCCATCCTCAAATGCCAGGAATATTTCCTGATTAACCATTCCCAGCATATTACTTCCAGGGAAGCTAAAGCCCTGGGATTCAAGCAGTCCAGGTGGGAAAATCTGGTTTTTATGGTGAATTCATTTCTAGAGATGATCTCCCTTTGTAAATAGAGTTTCACTGTTGAAAAGGGTTGACAGGAGCATTCCTATGAAGACCTGCCCTCTCAGTGGATCTAAAATCAGATTTTCCTGCCCAGAATTCAATCACATTCCCTTTCTCAGACACCTACCCATAGCCCATAGGACAGCATGTAAGCTAAGAAGTAACCCAGTCTTCATGGTCAGAGATCCACTGGCTGTACTCTACTGTGTCAACTTTCTCAGTCTTACTCTCCTGATAGAGTGGTGAGCACAGCCACTGTTGACTGTTATGTAACCTTGGGCAAGTTATTTTACCTCTCTGAGCCTCACATTCCTCTGCTTAGCCCCTCCTTCTTCCCTGTTGTCAAACTCTTAAGTCTTCCATCTAAAATCATCTAAAATAAGACTTTCTTATTACTCCTGTGGAAAGAGTGCTGAATGCAAAGAAAAAAAGTGAAATTCTTGGATCTTGATTTACAAAATGGACTCTTGAAACCCAAAGCTGTTTAGAGCAAGAAAACTTTTTGGAGCAGTGAAAGCCCAAGAGGCTGAAGGACTCATATCTTATATTTTACATCAGCAACGGCAGAGTCAGGAAGAAGGTATGATAATACCAGAGTCAGTTTTCCAAAAGAATGAGGGTGGGGGAAAAAATTATAGCAAAGAGAGCATTACAGTTAGCTACTGGGGTGGGTCTCTGAGAAGAGACTCTCTCTCACTTCCTCCCCCAATCCCCTCTACCCAGGGATAAGGGGAGAATAGGACCCCTAGAAAGGCTTGGGAGCTCTGAGAGTGAAAAGAATCTGTGCTTGGTCTGTAAGTTGCTCAAAGAGGGACTAGATAGGCAGACAATGGGTTGTGGGATGTAATAAACAGAACCAAATGAACCTAGAAGAATCTGGACAATCCAAGCCAGAGACCACGGACAAACATAGACATCTATGGGCACAGTAGAAATCAAGGATGACAGTTCACAACTAGTAGGGGTCACATTCCCTGATGTCTATTCACTGATGTCTACCTGCCTCGATGAGCAGTTGAGGAAGATGGATGTTGACCAAGGACCAGACAATCTCCAGCCCCATCAACTCCCACTCCATGCCATGATCACATAAGCTCAGGATATAGTTGTGACCCTGGATAGAAGAAGAGAGACAAAACCCTCAACTTGACTGAGCACACCCCTGAAATGACTAAGTGATCATACAACTGTTTGAAATGAACAGGTTATATTTTTGCTGTCAGATGGAAATAGGTACTATAGAAAGTAATGAGAGCCATCAGGCTTCCCTGGTGGCTCAGTGGCAAAGAATTCTGCCAATGAAGGAGACATGGGTTCACTCTCTGGTACAGGAAGATTCCACATGCTGCAGAACAAAAAAGCCCATGCACACAACTATTAAGCCTGTGCTCTAGAGCCTGAGAGCTGCAACTACTGAGCTCATTAGCCACAATTACTGATGCCAGAGTGGCCTAGAGCCCATGCTCCGCAACAAAAGTCACTTCAATGAGGAACCTACCTACTAAAACTAGAGAGTAGCCCCCTCGCCACAACTAGAGAAAATCCAGAGCAGCAACAAAGACCCAGCACAGCCAAAAATAAATAAATAAATAAAATTATATATAAAAAAGAGACCTATCATTTTGGCACACCCACATTTTCTGACAAAATTTCATACAGCCACGGCACATAGGAATCATATAGATCCGCTGCTGCCCACTTGCTCTTCACATCCTGTGTTATCTGGCTGGGCTTTGTAGCTTCCCCTCTCTAGCCTCAGTCTCGATGTCTGTAGAATGGGGCTTTTGGTAATACCTACCTCACAGAATTTTTATGAAACATATTTCACTCACTAGAATGGCTAAGCAGGAGTGAAAACACGAAGTATTACCAAGGATGTGGAACAAATGGAACTCTCACACATTGCTGGTGGGAGCACCAATTGGTGTATTTCAGAAAATTGACAACATCTACTAAAACTAAGCATGCATATATCCAGTGGCTCAGTAATCCCAATTCTGGACTAATCTCCAACATGAGTAAGTCCTCATGTCCATCAAAAGATATGTTTAGGAATGTTAACAGTAACTTTTAAGGGGAAAAAAATAGAAATAATAAATCCAGCAACTGTTAAATGAAAAAATAAATTGTTATATCTTCATACAATGGAATACTAAACAGCAATGAAAAAGAAACCACTGATATAACCGTGGATGTATCTCACAATGTTGACCAAAAGAAGGTAGACACAGGAGTACTTATTTTATGAATCCATTGAAATTAAGACCAGAAACTAATGTTGGTGAGAGAAGATAGAATAATAGTTCCCTTTGCCAGGGAAAGCAGGTACTGATGAGGGAAGCTCTAGGATGCTGGCAATTACCTATCTTGATTCAGGTGGTAGTTTGACAGGTATATGCACATATAAAAATTCACTGAGCTATAATCATATTTGTGTATTGTATACAACTCATAACAATTTAAAAGGGGGGGTGGGTATATGAAAATGGATGTCGCATGCTTAGCATGGGTCCAGAGTCAAGTCCAGATGGAACTTCAAGCCCCTGTAGCCTCCCCTTCGGGGCTTCCCAGATGGCTCAAGAGGTAAAGAATCTGCATAAAGAATGCAGGAGACTCAGAAGATGTGGGTTCAACCCCTGGGTCAGGAAGATTGCCTGGAGGAGGAAGTGGCGTCCCACTCCAGTAATCCTGCCTGGAAAATTCCATGGACAGAGGAGCCTAGTGGGCTACAGTCCATGGAGTCAAAAAGAGTTGGACATGACTGAGGGACTGAGCACACATGCACACAGCCTGTCCTTCACATGGCTACCCAACCTTCCACAACCCAGTCTGCAGAAGTACTGAAAGACATTGGGAGGGAAGGTGAGGGAGTTTTGCAAGGCCCCTGTGTCTCATCTGCCCAGGGTGGAAGTATCTAACTGAGGCCTTAGACAACACTATGGAAACGGCCACTAGTCAGCTTCCTTGATTCTATTACAGCCAGCTGGTGCCCTGGGTCTCCCCTGGAGGGCTGTGGACTCACCCACTGGAAGTTGCCATGGAAGCTCAGTAGAAGGGCATCCAACTTAAACAGTACAGGAGAAAATGTCCTCATCCATATTTGTACCAAGCACCATCACAGAGCTGTGGGCACAGGCTTGACTGGAGGACTGTCAAGCCAGACTGGGTCTACCCATGAGACTGAAATGGGTTATGAAAATTGTCCCAGCCACACAGCAGACAAGTGGGGAGGTGAGATTTGAACCTAGGTCTGGCTGACTCACTGCAGAAAAATCAAGGTTTCCCACTCTCTCTCCTAGAAGGAAAACTTATGGGAACATGTAGATGCCCCTGTGGGCTCAGTGGGCAGACTGTACCCTGTGAAGGCAGGGACAGGTATAGGGTTGCCTACAGGCTGGTCTTTGCATTTCATCCGAAGATAGGTACAATAAAGGACAGAAAGAGTATGGACCTAACAGAAGCAGAAGATATTAAGAAGAGGTGGCAAGGATATACAGAAGAACTACACAAGAAAGATCTCAATGACCCAGATAACCACGATGGTGTGATCACTCACCTAGAGCCAGACATCCTGGAGTGAGAAGTCAAGTGGTCCTCGGGAAGCATCACTACGAACAAAGCTAGTGGAGGTGATAGAATTCCAGCTTATCTATTCCAAATCCTAAAAGATGATACTGTGAAAGTGCTGCACTCAGTATGCCAGCAAATTCGGAAAACTCAGCAGTGGCCATAGGACTAGAAAGATCAGTTTTCATTCCAATCCCAAAGAAAGGCAATGCCAAAAAATGTTCAGACTACCGCACAATTGCCCTCATCTCACACGCTAGCAAAGTAATGCTCAAAATTTCCAACCTAGGCGTCAACAGTACTTGAACAGAGAACTTCCAGATGTTCAAGCTGGATTCAGAAAAGGTCGAGGAACCAGAAATCAAATTGTCAACATCCACTGGATCATAGAAGAAGCAAGAGAATTCCAGAAAAGCAGAAGTAGGTTGCTTCTATTTCATTGACTATGCTAAAGTCTTTGACTGTGTGGATCACAACAAACTGTGGAAAATTCTTAAAGAGATGGGAATACCATACCACCTTACCTGCCTCCTGAGAAATCTATATGCAGTTCAAGAAGCAACAGTTAGAATCAGACATGGGACTACAGATTGGTTCCAAATTGGGAAAGGAGTACATCAAGGCTGTATACTGTTACCCTGCTTATTTAACTTATATGCAAAGTACATCACGCAAAATGCCGGCTGAATGAAGCACAAGCTGGAATCAAGATTTTGGGGAGAAATATCAATAACCTCAGATACGCAGATGACACCACCCTTATGGCCGAAAGCAAAGAAGAACTAAAGAGCCTCATGATGAAAGTGAAAGAGGAGAGTGAAAAAGCTGGCTTAAAACCCAACATTCAGAAAACTAAGATCATGGCATCCAGTCCTATCACTTCATAGCAAATAGATGAGAAAACAATGGAAACAGTGGCTGACTTTATTTTCTTGGGCTCCCAAATCACTGAGATGGTTACTACAGCCTTGAAATTAAAAGACGCTTGCTCCTTGAAAAACTTAGATAGCACATTAAAAAGCAGAGTTATTATTTTGCCAACAAAGGTCCATATAATCAAAGCTATGATTTTTCCAGGAGTTATATATGGATGTGAGAATTGGACCATAAAGAAGGCTGAGCACCAAAGAATTGATGTATTCGAACTGTGGTGCTGGAGAAGACTCTTGAGAGTTCCTTGGACAGCAAGGAGATCAAACCAGTCCATCCTAAAGGAAATCAATCCTGAATACTCATTGGAAGGACAGATGCTGAAGCTGAAGCTCCGATACTTTGACCACCTGATGCAAAGAGCTGATTCATTAGAAAAGGCCCTGATGCTGGGAAAGATTGAAGGCAGGAGAAGCAGATGCCAGAGGACAAAATGGTTGGATGACATTAGCGACTCAATGGACATGAGTTTGAGCAAGCTCTGGGAGATGGTGAAGGACAGGGAAGCCTGGCGTGCTGCAGTCCATGGGGTTGCAGAGAGTCGGACACTACTGAGCAACTGTACAACAACAACAGGCTGGTCTTGGCCAATCCCCAAGAACTACCAACACTGACTAGTTTTAGGCAGCAGATAGTGCCTGAGGGCACAGACGGCTGTCCAAGGAGAGCATCTTTACTGAGTCTTCCCCCTCCCAGTTTTGTCCTCTTTGCCCTGCCCTCTCTCCCCTCTGGACCCAGAATCCTGTCCAGATCCCTGGTCTGACTGCTAGAGCATGAATTCTGGGGCAGCTTTTTCACACACACTGTGGTTGTTCCAGTCCTGTGGACCACAGTGTCATTCTGTGAAATCGAATTCACACACAGCAAGTCTTGGCAGCAGGAGTCAACTAGGCTCAGTCAGGAGCAGGGCAGTGCAGGGCATTAAAGTTTCTTCTGCAGATGACAAAACTATGACAGGCATGACGTACAATCTCCAGCTGTGTCTTCCCACTGTTTGCATATGTGGGGGATCAGAAGACCCCAGTACCAACATGGTATCTGGAGCCAGCTCACTGGGACAGAAACTACCAGACAGAGCAATCTGTTTGAAAGGCTTGCAGCCTAGCCTGCTAGCTGTTGGCCTGTGGAGCTCCAGCCCAGGCCCTGAGATGCTGAGCATTCTAGGAGCCAGACTCAGGAAGACATCAGTGACATGAAGGCAAGTGTAGTTTGATTAGGTCCTACAAGGCAGGTGTCAGTTTGTGACTACTGAATGCCCAGGCAGAAAGGCCACTCAGCCAAGATGAGTGTCAAGGATTTCCCCAGGAGAATCTGTGACTAGTGACCCACTAACTGGCCCAGAAAACTGCCAGTGTATGGACTATGTCAGTTCTTCAATGGGTATTTATCTCACACTCTCTAGCTTCTGCTGCACCCCACCATGTTAGAGGCAGTGGTAAACAAGAAAAAGACTTCTGACACCAGGGAGTTTATCTTCTTTTTTCTTTTTTTTGGGAGTTTATCTTCTAATGTGACAAGCACAAATAAGGGACTGTTAAGCAGATAAGTACTGTGAAGAAAATAAGAGCTGAAGTAGGGGAGAGGGCGCAGAATTGATGCTTTTGAACTGTAGTGTGGGAGAAGACTCTTGGGAGTCCCTTAGATTGCAAGGAGATCAAACCAGTCCATCCTAAAGGAAATCAGTCCTGAATATTGATTGGAAGGACTGATGTTGAAGCTGAAACTCCCATACTTTGGCCACCTGATGCTGACTCACTTGAAAAGACCCTGATGCTGGGAAAGATTGAGGGCGGGAGGAGAAGGGGACGACAGAGGGTGAGATGGTTGGAAGGTATCATCTACTCAATGGACATGAGTTTGAGTAAACTCCAGGAGTTGGTGATGGACAGGGAAGCCTGGCGTGCTGCAGTCCATGGGGTTGCAAAGAGTCGGACAGGACGGAGCGACTGAACTGAACTGAGTAAAGTGAAAGTGAAGTGAAGTCGCTCAGTCGTGTCTGACACTTTTCGACCCCATGAACTGTAGCCCATCAGGCTCCTCCATCCATGGGATTTTCCAGGCAAGAGTACTAGAGTGGGTTGCCATTTCCTTCTCCAACTGAGTAAAGGTAGAAGAATAAATTATTTCCAGGAAACTGTTTTGATCAATTGCTTCAAATGCAAGAAACTGGAATTTAATATTCAGAAAAATATCTGCTATTCTTGGCAGTATGAAAATAATCTTAATAAAGTTAATCATTTCAGCAAAGTGGTGTACTGAGAGGAGAATATAATATGAAAAGAATAGATAACATTTCTTTCAAGGAGCTTTGCTAAGAGGAGTATAGAAAAAGAGGAGACACTTATGGGGGCTATGAGGTCAAAGGAATTTGCTTTTAGGATTGAAGATAATGGGCCATGTTTGTTTATGCTGCTGAGAATAATCCAATTGAGATTAAAATGAGAGATAAAGAAGCTGATGGAGCTGGTGGCAGGAGGAAGGAAAGAGATCTTGTCTGATTATACTGTGCTGGGTTAACAGGCAAGGTCATCAGAGTTCTGGAGGGAAGGTGCTGGCAATCTTTGTCAGTCCTTCTGACAACTGAGAAGAAATCTCAGGAAGTGAAGGGGATCCTCTGGAGGTAACTGCAGTCCCTTTGACATTTGTATGAGTCCTTACAGTATAGTTGTGTCAGTTTCCCTAGCCATGTCCTGCTTGCTCAGGTTTAGCCGCAGGCTCTGGTCAGAAAATGCCAGGCTAGACTATAACAGGTTACCATTCAGCAGCTTCCGTCCTGCTGCCCCCAACCTCTCTCTCGCAGCAGGTGAAGACAAAAATCTCTGGGGATGTTCAGTTCAGTTCAGCCGCTCAGTCATGTCCGAGTCTTTGCAACTCCATGGACTTCAGCATGCCAGGCTTCTCTGCCCATCACCAACTCCCAGAGCTTGCTCAAATGCACGTCCATCGAGGCAATGATGCCATCCAGCCATCTCATCCTCTATAGTCCCCCTTCTCCTCCTACCTTCAATCTTTCCCAGCATCAGGGTCTTTTTCAATGAGTCAGTTCTTCACATCAGGTGGCCAAAGTATTGGAGCTTCAGCTTTAGCATCAGTCCTTCCAATGAATATTCAGGACTGATTTCCTTTAGGACTGACTGGTTTAATCTCCTTGCAGATGGGGATGTTACTGCTACCCAAATCTTGGCTCTTGGTGCACAGAAATAGAGAGACAGAGTCTTGAAGGAGAAGGAAAGAGTGGATTTATTTATTTGTCAGGCAAAGGGGAAAACACTAGGCTAGAACCTCAAGAACTGTGCTATCCTAAACCCCCACCCCAGGAATAAGGAAAGGTTATATAGTCTGGCAGGGTTATGTGTTAAGGATCAAGGCAGTAACAGCCTGGCATTCTCTTCTACAAAATTTAAAAGGGTGGCTGGGGTTTCTGACAAGATTAGGGTGTTAGGGTGGAGGGTTTTAGCTGGTCAGGTCTCCTAATCAGGTGGTTTTGTGGCTGCTCCTCTCTTGATCTTTGCATCAGTCAGTCAATCAGTTCAGTCACTCAGTCGTGTCCGACTCTTTGTGACCCCATGAATCGCAGCACACCAGGCCTCCTTGTCCATCATCAACTCCAGGAGTTTACCCAAACCCATGTCCATCGAGTCGGTGATGCCATCCAACCATCTCATCCTCTGTCGTCCCCTTCTCCTCCTGCCCCCAATCCTTCCCAGCATCAGGGTCTTTTCCGATGAGTCAACTCTTCGCATGAGGTGGCCAAAGTATAACATCAGCCCTTCCAATGAACACCCAGGACTGATCTCCTTTAGGATGGACTGGTTGGATTTTCTTGCAGTCCAAGGGACTCTCAAGAATCTTCTCCAACACCACAGTTCAAAAGCATCAATTCTTCAGCGCTCAGCATTCTTCACCGTTCAGCTCTCACATCCATACATGACCACTGGAAAAACCATAGCCTTGACTAGACGGACCTTTGTTGGCAAAGTTATGTCTCTGCTTTTTAATATGCTATCTAGGTTGGTCGTAACTTTCCTTCCAAGGAGTAAGCGTCTTTTAATTTCATGGCTGCAAGCACCATCTGCAGTGATTTTGGAGTCCAAAAAAATAAAGTCTGACACTGTTTCCACTGTTTCCCCATCTATTTCCCATGAAGTGGTGGGACCAGATGCCATGATCTTAGTTTTCCCTATAGTCAAAGCTATGGGTTTTCCCTGGTGGCTCAGATGGTAAAGAAGCTGCCTCCAATGTGGGAGACCTGGGTTCCATCCCTGGGTTGGGAAGATCCCTTGGAGGATAGCGTGGAAACCCACTCCAGTATTCTTGTCTGGAGAACCCCCATGGACACAGGAGCCTGGCAGGCTACAGACCATGGGGTCACAAAGTGACATGACTGAGTGACTTTCACTTTCATGGGTTTTCCAGTATATGAATGTGAAAGTGGAACCATAAAGAGGGCTAAGCATCAAAGAATTGATGCTTTTGAATTGTGGTGCTGGAGAAGACTCTAGAGAGTCCCTTGGACAGCAAGGAGATCAAACCAGTCAATCCTAAAGGAAATCTATCCTGAATATTCATTGGAAGGACTGGTGCTGAAGCTCCAATACTGTGGCCACCTGATGCTAAGAGCTGACTCATTGGAAAAGACCCTGATGCTGGGAAAGATTGAAGGCGGGAGCAGAAGGGGATGACAGAGGATGAGATGGCTGGATGGCATCACCAACTCAATGGACATGAGTCTGAGCAAGCTCTGGGAGATGGTGAAGGACAAGGAAGCCTGGCGTGCTGAGTCCATGGGGTCGCAAAGAGTTGGTCACAACTGAGTGACTGAATAACAACCACCTCCCTTGATTAGCAACTGTTTGAATCTGCTCTTTGGAACTCAGGGAAGATCATGGAGGCTGGAGTCTTGCCTATAAGAAATGGGGGACAAAAAGGCAGGTGCACAGAAGTCCATCTAGTCAAAGCTATGGTTTTTCCAGTAGTCATGTATGGATGTGAGTTTGGACTATAAAGAAAGCTGAGCGCCAAAGAATTGATGCTTTTGAACTATGGTGTTGGAGAAGACTCTTGAGAGTCCCTTGGACGGCAAGGAGATCAAACCAGTCAATCCTAAAGGAAATCAACCCTGAATATTCATTGGAAGGACTGAAGCTAAAGCTGAAACTCTAATACTTTGGCCACCTGATGCGAAGAAGCAACTCATTGGAAAAGACCCTGATGCTGGGAAAGATTGAAGGCAGGAGGAGAAGGGGAAAACAGAGGATAAGATGGTTGGGTGGCATCACTGAGGCAATGGACATGAGTTTGAGTAGGCTCCAGGAGTTGGTGATGGACAGGGAAGCCTGGGTGCTGCAGCCCATGGGGTCGCAGAGTTGGACACGACTGAGTGACTGAAGTGAACTGAACTAAATAACACCTGGCACCTAATAGGTGGGTCAGTAAGTAGTTGCTGAATGAGTGTTTAAATCTGTTTTCCCTTTCAAAGTTTGTTGTATTTTAAGAACCTCCTGGCTAACAAAGGAGAAGTATCTAATGAAGAAACTTCAAAGCTACAGTTACGCAGGACAACACACCAGGTATCGGGGCCTGCCTCAGTATACTCTTCCACTTTTTTCACCATCCAGTTGTCTTATGTGGAAAGGACACAGCCTTGTGCTGCAATGACATCAAAATGGTTCCCAAGTCCCCCATCTGCAGGCCATCCTGTCACTTATCTGTGACACTCCTACTTCTCATCTCCCCTTTAGACAAATATCTCTTTCCTTAGCTTCAAGACTTGGGGAGCCTTGAAATTCTTATAAACAAGAGCATTAATAAAGCACAAGGCTTGGAATGTTGGCAGTCAGTAAACCCTAGAGACATAGGCTTTTAAATACAGGTTGAACTTGCTGACCAGTCCAGCAATAGGACTTAGGATTCAGGTGTGAATGTATTTCATCCAGCTACCATCTCCCCTCCGGCACTCCTCCACCAGAAACCCAGATGACAGCCAAAGCAGAGCCTTGATTCTGCCAAGCTGCTAAGAGCAGAAGAGATTTTACGTATGCACAAGAGCTAGGTACAGAACCCCATCTTGGGGTGACCAACTGTCCCAGTTCTCAAACGGAAAGCTCTGCTTCCTGGGAAATTCTCAAGGCCTTGGCAAACACCCTATGTTGGAACTGTGCCCGACTACTACCATATTCAAACATCTTAAAATAAATAAATAAAAAACAAAACAAAACAAACACCTTGTGAATTAACTTAGTTTTGCCTCCCTGTTTAAAACTTAGCTACATCAGAGGCCCAGCATACTTTCACCAGCTCACTGTTGTTACTTGTGAAATAACTGGAAGTGCATACAGTTGGCACAATATCCAAGATGTTAAAACCTGGATAATGTGCTAAACCAAAGCAGTGTACCGAAGTGTCTGTGAACATTTGTTTGAAAAGGGCCAGGAGTAACACACAGAGAATACTATGTGCAAACTCCAGGAGACAGTGAAAGACAAATGTAAAACGAACCCAAGTTGCTCCCAGGGAAGCAAGGTACTTTTCATGATTATCATGAGGAACTTAGCATGACCATCATACAAAAAGGCACATGCTGGTATGTATGATTGTGAAGGTATCTAGAAACATTAAAAGAACCTCACAGGATTTAAGGTGGGGGAGACTTTTGTATACATCTGTATTGCTTGAATTTACTACAAGTATTATTTTATAATAAAATATCAACTAAGTTAATGGTCTTAAGGAGGAGAGGTTGTCAAGTGATGAAAAGCAAGCAGAAGCTTCCACTTACTCTCCTTGTTAAAGCCTAAACACCTGACTAGTTTCCATCGGTCCTGTACAAAATACCAGATGTTTAATTAAAGAGTCTAGAATACCAGGATTATTTCGGTATGGAATACTCAAAAATCAATTTGGGCTAACAGGGAGAAAAATAAATTATCACACTTACATAGAATGTAACAGAATGGGGTGGGGTGGGGTGGTGGAGTGGTGAACAGGTGGAGCACAGAGAATATTTGGGGCAGTGAGAACTCTGTATACTACAATGGTGGATCCAAAATCACTGCAGATGGTGACTGCAGCCATGAAAAGATGCTTGCCCCTTGGAAGGAAAGCTGTGACAAACTTAGACAAAATATTAATAAAAAAGTAAAAAGCAGACATCACTTTGCTGACAAAGGTCTGTCTAGTCAAAGCTATCATTTTTCCAGTAGTTATGTATGGACATGAGAGTTGGACCATAAAGAAGGCTGAGGGCCGAAGAATTGATGTATTCGAACTGTGGTGCTGGAGTAGACTCTTGAGAGTTCCTTGGACAGCAAGGAGATCAAACCAGTCCATCCTAAAGGAAATCAATCCTGAATACTCATTGGAAGGACTGATGCTAACGCTGAAGCTCCAATACCTTGGCCACTGATGCGAAGAGACTCCTCATTGGAAAAGACCCTGATGCTGGGAAAGACTGAAGACAGGACGAGAAGGAGACGACAGAGGATGAGATAGATAGCATCATTAACTCAATGGACATGAACTTCAGCAAACTCCAGGAGATAGTGAAGGACAGGGAAGCCTGGCATGCTGTAGTCCGTGCATGCTAAGTCGCTTCAAGCATGTCCAACTCTTTGTGACCCCATGAACTGTATGAGGCCTCCAGGCTCCTCTAACCATGGGATTCTCCAGACAAGAATATTGGAGTGGGTTGCCATGTCCTCCTCCAGGGGATCTTCTTGAACCAGGGATTGAACTGGTGTCTCTTATGACTCCTGTATTGGCAGGTGAGTTTACCAATAGCGCCACCCTGGGGTCACAAAGAGTCGGACACAACTCAGGGACTGAATAACAAAAATTAAGTCATTCAGTTCAGTCTCTCAGTCCTGTCCAACTCTTTGTGACCCCCTGTAGCACGCCAGGCTTCCCTGTTCATCATCAACTTCCGGAGCTTGCTGAAACTCATGTCCGTCAAGTCGATGATGCCATCCAACCATCTCATCCTCTGTCATCCCCTTCTCCTCCTGCCTTTAATATTTCCCAGCATAGGGGTCTTTCCCAATGAGTCCATTTTTCACATCAGGTGGCCAAAGTATTGGAGTTTTAGCTTCAGCATCAGTCCTTACGATGAATATTCAGGAATGATTTTGCTGTCCAAGGGACTCTCAAGAGTCTTCTCCAACACCACAGTTCAAAAGCATCAATTCTTTGGCGCTCAGCTTTCTTTATAGTCCAAACTCTCACATCCATACACGACTACTGGAAAAACCTTAGCTTTGACTAGATGGACCTTTGTTGGAAAAGTAATGTCTCTGCTTTTTAATATGCTGTCTAGGTTGGTCATAGCTTTTCTCCCAAGGAGCATGCATCTTTTAATTTCATGGCTGCAGTCACCATCTGCAGTGATTTTGGAGCCCAAGAAAATAAGTCTCTCACTGTTTCCATTGTTTCCCCATCTATTTGCCATGAAGTGATGGGACCGGATGCCATGATCTTAGGTTTTTTGAATGTTGAGTTTTGAGCCAGCTTTTCACTCGCCTCTTTCACTTTCATCAAGAGGCTCTTTGGTTTCTTCACTTTCTGCCATAGGGTGGTGTCATCTGCTTATCTGAGGTTATTGAAATCTTGATTCCATTTTGTGCTTCTTTCAGCCCAGCATTTCACACGATGTACTCTGTATAAGTAAGCAAGGTGACAATATATAGCCTTGATGTACTCCTTTCCCAATTTGGAACCAGTCCGTTGTTCCATGTCCAGTTCTAACAGTTACTTCTTGACCTGCGTACAGGTTTCTCAGGGGACAGGTAAGGTGGTCTGGTATTCCCATCTCTTTAAGAATCTTCCAGTTTGTTGTGATCCACACAAAGGCTTTATCATAGTCAATGAAGCAGATGTTTTTCTGGAATTCTCTTGCTTTTTCTATGATCCAACTGATGCTGACAATTTGATCTCTGGTTCCTCTGCCTTTTCTAAATCCAGCTTGAACATCTAGAAGTTCTTGGTTCACAAACTGTTGAGGCCTAGGTTGGAGAATTTTGAGCATTACTTTGCTAGTGTGTGAGATGAGTGCAATTGTGTGGTAGTCTGAATGTTCTTTGGCCATTGCCTTTCTTTGGGACTGGAATGGAAACTGACCTTTCCCAGTACTGTAGCCACTGCTGAGGTTTCCAAATTTGCTGGCATATTGAGTGCAGCACTTTCACAGCATCATCTTTTAGGATTTGAAATAGCTAAGCTGGAATTCCATCACCTCCACTAGCTTCGTTCATAGTGATGCTTCCTAAGGCCCACTTGACTTCACATTCTGGGATGTCTGGCTCTAGGTGAGTGATCACAGCATCATGGCTATCCGGATCATTAAGATCTTTTTTTGTATAGTTCTTCTGTGTATTCTTGCCACCTCTTCTTAATATCTTCTGCTTCTGTTAGGTCCATACCATTTCTGTCCTTTATTGGACAGAATCCTTCATTGCAGGTGGATTCTTAACAAGCTGAGATACCGAGAAAGCCATGTTAAGTCATACATGTCCAAAACCAAAACAGGAGGGAAAGGGTAGGAGGGCACAACCTTTGAATGAATGACATAGCCCAAGGACACAATATAAACTGACCAGAACAAGGCCAACCATCAACCAAAAAGTAGGCAGTGGCCCAATTCCTGGAAGTCTGTCCCTTCTCCAAAATAGTTGAAATAATTCTCCAACTCATTAGCCTATGAAATTCAGTTTAGTTCAGTTCAGTCGCTCAGTGGTGTCTCTTTGTGACCCCATGGACTGCAGCATGCCAGGCTTCCCTGTCCATCACCAACTCCCGGAGCTTACTCAAATTTATGTCCATCTATGCCATCCAACCATCTCATCCTGTCCTCTCCTTCTCCTCCCACCTTCAGTCTTTCCCAGCATCAGGGTCTTTTCCAATGTGTCACTTCTTCCAATCAGGTGGCCAAAGTATTGGAGCTTCAGCATCAGTCCTTACAATGAATATTCAGGACTAATTTCCTTTAGGATGGACTGGTTGGATCTCCTTGCTGTCCAATGGACTCTCAAGTCTTCTCCAGCACCACAGTTCAAAACCATCAATTCTTTGGTGCTTAGCTTTCTTTATAGTCTAACTCCCACATCCATACATGACTACTGAAAAAACCATAGCTTTGACTAGATGGACCTTTGTTGGCAAAGTAATGTCTCTGCTTTTTAATATGCTGTCTAGGTTGGTCATAGCTTTTCTTTCAAAGAGCACACGTCTTTTAATTTCATGGCTGCAATCACCATCTGCACTGATGTTGGAGCCCCCCAAAATAAAGTCTCTGTTTCCATTGTTTCCTCATCTATTTGCCATGAAGTGACGGGACCGGATGTCATGATCTTAGTTTTCTGAGTGCTGAGTTTTAAGCCAAATTTTCATTCTCCTCTTTCACTTTCAAGAGGCTTAGTTCTTTGCTTTCTGACCTAAGGGTAGTGTCATCTGCATATCTGAGGTTATTGCTATTTCTCCTGGCAATCTTGATTCCAGCTTGTGCTTTAATCTTGATTCCAGCTTGTGCTTTATCCAGCCCTGCATTTCACATGATGTAGTCTGCATATAATTTAAATAAGCAGGGTGACAGTATACAGCCTTGAAGTACTCCTTTCCTGATTTGGAACCAGTGTGTTGTTCCATGTCAAATTCTAACTGTTGCTTCTTGACCTACATACAGATTTCTCTATGAAATTTCCCAGCCCATAAAAGCTAACCTCATCACATTTCGAGGCCACTCTCATCTTCTGAGATGACCCATGGTCTGTGGAGTGTTTCCCTATATAAATCCACTTCCTATCTATCACTTTCTCACTGAATTCTTTCTGGCATGAGACATCAAGAACCTGAGCTTCATTCAGTCCTGCAACTAGATGTGTGATCTTGGTTGGAAGACTGTGGGTTTTGGCTGGACTTGAGTCCCAGCACATGGGTTCAGCTTCCAATCTGAGGTAATTGGTTTCAAAACCAGAGAATGTATACTAAGACTGGATGGACCCTAATGTAAGCTATAAATTCCAGATGTCAATGTAGGTTCATCAACTTTAACAAATTTACCACTCTGATAGGTGATGTTCACAGTAGGGTAGGTTATGCATATGTGGGGGGTAGAGGACATGGGAAACCTCTGTGCCATCTCAATTTTGCTGTGAACCCAAATTTCTCTTAAAAAACCATAGGTTTTCCTTTTCTTTAATACATTTGTCAATCAAAGTCCCCTGTGAAAGTTCCTTTATCCTCAGGAATAACAAGGCTGTGGTGGCAGGTAGCAAAAGTGAAAAATAATTTTGCTTAATCAGACTCCAATTTTCAGAATCTAACTCATAGAAATGTCCTTTAGACACACAGTGAAGTTATTACACAAGCTTCAGGAGTGCAGTGAGCAGGATACCTGACTCGTGCTAGCACTGAAGAGTGCCAGTGTAAAAACCTCCTCGACCATACTTCCCAAAGGGCCTGCCGCGTATGTGGCTTACCTGAAGCAGGATCAGGCACTTACCTTCTCTAGAGCCAGAAGCTGTGTAGGCTCTTACCTACCTTTCAAAGGCCACTGAGTACAAATCTCAGCAAAGGAATGTGAACTCTAATGCCTTCTGAAAGTCAAGGAATTGGGCAACACTGCCAAAACAGCTTCACCTTCCCATCCCTTTTGAACTGTTAAGACAACTCAATAAAATAATTCATGTAAAATGTCTGGCATATGGGAAACGCTCAGTGTTTGACATTATTCACTATTAGCTATTTCTGCCATTTCAAGTCCTGAAGGTCCAAAGCCTAATGCTCTCCTGACCATTCTGAATTCAATTAACCCCTTCACAGTAATGGTCATTTCAGCACTCTCCCCTCCTCATTCACAAATGCTGATACCACCAGAACCCTAACCTAGTTTAGAACATCAGCAACTGCTTTTAGATTGCAGTATCAAATTCATGTACTTCAGAAGCCACAAATCACTTCTTATACATTCTTCAAACATACCTAATGATGTAGGCTATCTACCACTCAGGATGAAAGTAGAAATGTCAATGCGGTTCTCAATGGTGGAGTAAACAAATACCCTCACCTGTCATCTAGCCATCCTGGATTCTAATTTCTGGAGTTGGGTATTTTCCCTAGGACCTGAAGAAATGCTGGAAAAACACTACAAATAGCCTACATTGCAATCATTAAGATCCTGCTTTAGGGACCTTCCTGACCCCCAGTGGTTAAGACTCCACACTTCCAATACAAGGGGCATGGGTTTGATCCCTGGTTGGGAACTAAGATCCCACATGCCTGACAGCACAGTCAAAAAAAAAAAAAAAAAAGATTCTGCTTTAAGGAAATCCAACACTTAAAACTAATACAAAATTGTAAATCAATGATACTTCAATCTAAAGAAATAAAATTCAAAGCCAAGGACAAAATATGCTGCTGTGGTACCAAAGAGGCTGTAACCAGATTTCCTATCACCTTGAGCTTTACAGAGGACATGAAAGCTATTCTACCACTATTGAAAATATCTTAATACATCCTTGATTGTCTTATCTCTCTAGCCCTTTTCTCAACAATCGGCTCTGGTGTGGCTATGGGGAGGGAGTAGTGAGCTAGGGCTTATTGACTTCATGGTCTACTTTCAGTCACAGATCATTAAAAGAATGAAAATTAAAAAGGTTGTTTTTTATTTGGACCAAGGAACACTGACTATTCATTGGCAGGACTGATACGAAAGCTCTAATACTTTGACCACCTGATACGAAGAGCCAACTCATTGGAAAAGACCATGATGCTGGGAAAACTTGAGGGCAGAAAAGGGGGTGACAGACGTTGGATGGCATCACCAACTCCGGGAGATAGTGAAGAACAGGGAAGCCTGGCATGCCACAGTCCATGGGGTTGCAGAGTCAGGCACAACTTTGAAACTGAACAACAACAGAGATTATTTATTCTTTTCCATGTGATTATGGGAAACGAAGATTGTTGAAGGCCAAATACACCATAAGAGTTTCTCCTCCCATTTCGCTTGTCTGCTTCCAAAGCAGGGCGCATGGTTCCATCTCTGGTCTGGGAATTAAAATCTCACACGTGTGGTAGTATGGTGTGGCCAAAAAAAAGTTCATGAAAGCTAGTAATACCTCAAAGAACATGTGAGAAGAGATTAAGGCTTACAATATTGTAAAGTTAAAAAATAAACTAATTAAAAATAAAAAAAAGATTAAGGCTTTAATGAAAGAACATTTTAGCTCATGGGAACAGAATCTACCTCATAACAAACAAGCCTATTATTCAACCTTAAGGTCCAATCCTAGTGACACATTACAGTTGGAAATGAAGGACTACTTATCACATAGGACAGGTTAAGTCACCACTGAAAGAATAGTCACATGGTACATTTTAATTATTTACTAAAACCCATGATCACCATCAATCACCACAAAATCCAGTATTCTTCAATTTGTAGTTGGAAAACTGAGCAGTGGCTCTTAAATCTAGATATAAAATCTCTGTGGGCATCAATGTTAAGAACCATAGGAAAAAACATCCTTCCCCTATTAAGACATAGGAAGATCTTTCTGAAAAATTATCCAATATTGACATGCTACACTTCCATTCAAAACACACCTACTGCAATCAAGAAAAAGTCATCTGTGTTTGCTTAGGATATTCAACCTAAGAAATGAGTACATCGTTTTATCGATTCAACCCATACAAAGTTCCAAAGCAAATTTCTCCAAGTCGTCAGTCTAGAATACTCAAGACACTCACTTTTTTGAACAAGCAGCTTTGTAAAACTGAAAATCCTATTTTTAATCTGTTACCAAGAAATCACCAACAGCAATTATATTTAAGGAAATTTACTATACTTAACAATGCATTTTATTTTTAAAAAACATTTTTTTTAAACTAAAGTATGATTGATTTACAATGTTTTAACAATGCATTTTCTTTATCCATTTCATAATCAGGTAGGGGTTTTTTTGCCACACAGAAAGGATGGCGGGATCTTAACTGCTCCAGGAGGGATCGATCCCCTAAATCCCTGCAGTGGAAGCTTGGAGTCTTAATCACTCTACCTCCAGGAAGTCCCTACAAGCCCTTTTCTGTTAACCACAAGGTTTAGAGAATTTGTACCTGGATGACAATAAAAATTCAATTACAAGATGTGAGTTCCTTTGGAGTAAATTTTAACCACAGGACTTGAAAAACCACTGCTTGTATCTAGATCACTTGGACATTGGATTATCAGTACTGCACACTAATAAACTATTTGTCCAATCAGAAATAAAAGGCATAAAATGATAAAAAAAAAAAAAAAAAGAGAAGGATGTATTTCTTATGAAAGCATTTAAGAACAAAATGGAGACATGGAAAAACTAAGGTGTTTTGGACAATCAACTCCACGAGCTACTAAAAATACTGTCAATTAGAACCGAGAAGAGAGTGGACCACTTAAAAAAAATATACTGTATGTGTGTATTTTCTTCAAGTATCTTAGAGAAATGCAAAAAGTTTCCTCATCAGTTCCAAATTCACCACAGTACAAAGGAAAACTTTTATTACTATACCCACACAATTAAGTGTCCTGAAGTTCATTTATCCTGGTAGCTTAAAACAATCAAGTATTAGTATCTAAGTATCTGTTTCAACTTCTTAATACTATTCAAAGGATAAAAGACAGGCTGGGGGTGAACTCATTATGTGCTTATCACTGCCACTTCATTTCAAATGCCATTTTTATCCTTGGGTGAATGTGTGTAACACCAAACCATAATCCAGTAATAGTTTTCCATTTGGTTTAGTATCATTTAAAGAACTTAAATTAATACAGGAAAATATTTTAAGAGCTATATCTTACCTGAAGATAAGGAAAGATAAGGTAAGATAAGATAAGGTCATGTGACAAGCAATGTACAAGTACTTGTTAAAAAACTTACCCATCTGTCAATGGTCTTCAAGTGTCCACATTACACAGAAACATTTATTATCAGAAACTGCAGTGACTGATAAGTAGACACATTAGTTTGTTAAGCTCTATCTGAAAACATGCTTTCAACAAAATCTGAAAGTCTTGTATCTCAATTCATATGGTTTTACAATGAAGTCTTACTGCAGGAGCACACAGATTTCACTTTCTTGCAGACAATATGCAGAATAAGAATCCACGAAGAGCATGCTGGCAATCTGACAAACTGTACTATCTGGACTACAAATACAGTCCTGAAATTCATTTAAAGAATGTCAAGGAGTTACCAGAGAGATTATGCAGTGGCCTTGATTTTTATTTTTTCCTAGAATTCTACATATTCTAAAATTTATCAATTGATGTACCTTTTAAATACACAGCACCAGTCTTGCCCATTGATACAATTAAAATTTGACTTTTTCAGCTCTTAGTTCACAAGTTTATTATGAAAAACACTGCAGTGCTCTTGTGCAGTAACATCATCTTACAGCAGGGAGAAAAAAAACAGTTCCATTCAAAACAACTCACCAGGTTCTGACAGTAACAAAGAACAACATGAGGCTGAGATTTGAGAAGGGAAAATAAACTGAGTGCAGACAAATCATACAATTAAATTAAACGGTATCCCTGAAAATAAACAAAACGATTTTAAAACTCACAAGTAGAGGGGAGGCCTTGGTACTTATTTTTAAAAATGTTCATTAAGCTCCAATGATTGTTTGCTGCTATTCTTATCTACAGTCATGCTGAGTAAAGCTATAGCTAAATGGAAGTTAAATTGTATTCACGAGGTGTTAATGTTTACATCTTATATCTGCAGTCTCTCAGAGAAAGCAAAGTAACTACAAATAGCGCTATGCCAGAAACTGGTTTCCTGACCAACAATGTCGCTTCAGCATGCAATGAACTGGTTCATTCTAAAGTGGTCACGGCTGTTGATGACAGGAGGCTTTGTATTTTTATATGGCACATCTTTTTGGTCCGTGTGAAAACAAGTTTTTTTTGAATGTTAACTATTCTCTGACACTTGTGGAGTTACTGTTGCTCTTCCCATATCCATTAGGTCAATATATGGTTCATGGCAATACTGTACAAGTTTAAAATTTCATTACAGGAAGTAGTCTGGGGTACGACGAGTAACATGTGGCTCGCCTCTGCGAGGTGCTGGGTCAAACTGCAAGCTGAAAAACAAAGACATATTTGCTCTAAGACATCAATGTACTGATAATTAAAATCAATATTAGTCTCAGTTTTAGTTCCAGATGTACAACATAGTGTTTTGAAATTTCTGTACATTACAGCAAGAGTCACCTATATAAGTCTAACCATCATCTGTCACCAAAGTTATTACTATATTATCGACTGTATTCTCCACGCTGTACATTTCATTCTTATGCATATTTTTATACTTTTTTCTATTCAATGACTTGTGTAATAGAACCTTAATTGTAGCCTTATCATGCATTTTACATGCGTTGTCTAGCTGTATGCCTCCTCAAAGAGCCAAGGCAACATCAGCCAGACGATATGCTTCTATACATTGTGGTTCCTTCTGAGACCATTTGAAAAGATTCGACTAAACAAGTTTTAAAGAGCCTAAGATACTGTATCTATAATCATTTCATCCTCAGGATTTATTTTATTTACTCTACAATACAAGTATAGGTTTAAAAGTTAAGATCCTAATAATTCATATTAAGGTCTAGGTTTCTATTGATATATTTCAAAGGAAACCTAAAAATCTGGAATCTGGATTTAGCATAAACTCTTCAACTATTAAACCTCCCATTAAAACTAATATTCAAGTAATGGTAACCAACTACTCAGGTGTGAATACTTACAAAGAGTATTTTAGAGTATCATCAAGTTCCATGATTGCAGCTTGGTTACCACAACGATAACAATAGTTTGGAGCACTGAAAATCGTTACTACATTTCGGTCATGGCACCAGTTATATCCCTACAAGGAAAAGAACATGAAAAAAACCCCACAAAAACAACAACTCTATTTTACTCCTTTATTTACACAACTAAAGATAACTCCCTTCAAGAAGGAAAATAGATCTGCCCTTTTCCCCAAAACGTTTTTAAAAAAGTACTGCTTTGTTTCTGGATGATTTAATAATTTCCTATACTCTGCACAACGACCCCTTCCCACCTTCTGGCCATGCTGCACAGCTTGTGGGATCTCAGTTCCCCAATCAGGGAATGAATCCAGGCCACAGCAGCAAAAGCACTGAATCCTAACCACTAGAGCACCAGGAACTCCCTATGCAGAACTCAAGAAAAGTCCTAAAAACAACAACAAAAAACAAAACCACCAATCTCAAAAGGATAAACTACTTTTCTCATTTCTTACTGCAACAGCCCTAAACACAATACAAGAATGAGTGGCCATTCCTTGCACAGGCAGATAGACACTCCTGGAGACCAGAACCTTATTGATTCTGTCCTCATTACAGGCATTACCTGAACTGCCCAGACATGAAGGAGAGATGACTCTTGAACTCCAGCCTCATCCCCCCAAAGTTCACCTAAATTTATGAGTAACTTTTAAAGTACTGTTCACAAATTTCTTTCCCTATCTCGAGCAAAGTCAGACTTTATGGATAATCACAGAGTTGTGTCAGTATTAATCTAAATTGAATCCTAATTTTGTAAGTATGCTTAATCAATGTTTTATGCTAAGAATTTAGCCCCTTTCCCTTTAGTTTCTTCTTTAAAATCACCTGTAATCCTACCATCCAAAGGATCACTTAAACATTTTGGGTCTATTTCTTGCCAAACTCTCTTCCATATATATGCATGTTAAATATATAGAATAAAACTGAGATTAAAAAATGTTCTATTTCCATCTCCTCCATCTTACTTTCCCAGCCTTAAATCCCAAGCACTGCTCAGTCATTACGAATTATCTCAGAACATTTTAAAATTTGGATCAAAAGTCTGAGATTTTATTTATTTTTATTTTTTGGCTATGGGGGTTCTTCGATGCTGCATGGGGGCTTTCTCTAGTTGCAGTGAGTTGGGACTACTCTCTGTTGTGGTACTCAGGCTTCACTGCAGTGGCTTCTCTTGTTCTGGAGCATGGGCTCTAGGCGTTCTGGCTTGCAGCTGACATGCTTTGTTAGCTCTGCCGCATGTGGGATCTTCCTGGTCCAGGGATCAAATTGGGTTCCTTGCATTGCAAAGCAGATTCTTAACCAGTGGATCACCAGGGAAGCCCCAAAAGCTTGGGATTTTAATTCTAGTGTGCATCCATCAAAAAGGCTCAGGCTATAATGGTACACTCATCAGAAGAATACATGGCATATTCTCACTAATATCATGTAATTTAAAATTTCCTAAGATCTTCCTTAAGTTTATTTAAAAAGCAAGTCAATGTCAAAGAACAAACGTACCTCCATCACCAGCTGATGAGCTCTAGACACCAACGTGAGGCCATTGGCATGATTAAATGTCTCAGAAATATCCTGCCCAAAGGTGTAACCAGCTCCTCGAGGAGATATACCCCAGCCCCCACGGTCATCTGGATCTGACCACAGCAAGTCACACATTGGACCCTAAAAAGCAAGTTAAATTTTAGACTGCCTCTTGGAAAACTGGTTAATATGTGATCTCAGTAATTTAATCAGAAGCACCCTACTAAGTCACTTTTTGAACGGTGTTTGCCAAAACCGGTAAAAGGTTTTGCATATAGTCAAATATCTGTGTCAAGTAAGTAAGAAACTATTTCCAGATGTCTTTAAGAGGCACGGCCTACACCAATGAGTTTCAACAGCAACAAGCCCTAACTAATTAATAGCATAGTTTAGTAATTAAAGCAGATGCTCTGAAAACAGTCACCACCTCGGTCCTAAACCCAGTCCCAGAGCTGTCGTGATCTTGGCAGGTTTCTTGATGTTAGCTTCTGAAGAACAGGGTCAACGAGAGTGCTCACACCACATGGGATAATTTTTGAGAATTAACAAGAAAATACATAAAATGAACTAAGTTACAATTAAGAACAGTTCCTTTTTCTAAAGTTTTCTGAAAACAAAAAATTTTATTATCAAAAAAAAGAATAATACCTCATGGGGAACTTCTTGTAGGCGATCAAGTGCTCTGATGTGATCCAGTGTATCTATGGATGGTGAGAGGCCACCATGTAGACAGAAGATCTGAAAAGAATGGTTTACAACATTACCTTCATCTAAAATAAACATTACCAACTAAGCTGCAAACAGTAGCCCACATCACTCAACCCCCTTGGTGTTTCTGTGTTCTGCCAGAAGTGGGCTTGTTTCTGCAGGATTTTTCTTTCATCCCACTCTAAACTATGGAACGCACTCTTTCTTCCTGATAAACCATCCCTATTGCACCCAAACTCCAATCAGATCTTGATTTTACCCTTATCATAGATTATTATTTTCCTTCTCATAGAATTTTCTTGAAATTTCTCTGTGCACTTGTCTACTGGGACCAGAAAATAGTTAATTACATCTCCCCAGCATGTCCAGAAACAGCCTAAGAGGATGGATGGGCTATATCTTCCACCCTACTCCATGGTTCAGTGTCCCTCACAAAATAAGGGCCCAGAAGGACATGAGGATGGAAAAATAAGTTACTGGCACCTATATGTTAAGAAAACAGATGCCTGAAAATAATCAGCAACATTAGCTTTAAG
Organism: Okapia johnstoni; assembly: GCA_024291935.2. Classification (NCBI taxonomy): domain Eukaryota; kingdom Metazoa; phylum Chordata; class Mammalia; order Artiodactyla; family Giraffidae; genus Okapia; species Okapia johnstoni. The sequence goes on from CM044316.1 coordinate 38,520,173, forward strand.
ACGACTTACACACCTGCCCATCCACCAAGGCAGTGAGAGGAAGATAGTCAAAAAGGTCTGTAAAATACTTCCAAACATTTGCATTTCCGTATTTCCTTAAACACTCATCATAGAAACCATATACTTGTGTGATCTGTCTGCTCTCATGATTTCCTCGAAGAATTGTGATACGTTCACGGTAACGAACCTGAAACAAAAAAACGGAAAATATTAACAGCTGGCTCCTTCAAAAACTAAGCTACAACCCAGAGAACATTCTGCAGGAAAATACAGAGTTCCAATTTTGTTGGAAAAAATATTTCACACTCCCACATCACACAAAAGTGAAATCACACCTACAGATGTTTATCCCACAGGGTATCTGCCAACCCCATCGCACTACCACCAACTTTATGTCAAGCATAATCATCAGCTGCAAAACTCCATCCATGAGTTTTTTTTACTAGTTATACAATCATTACAATCCAGTTCTAGAACCTTTCCATTAACCCCAAGATCCCTCATGCCTGTTGGCGATCATTTCCGACTCCCACTCTCAGCAACTATTAATACTCTCTTGAGATTTGCTTTCTCTAGAAATTTCATAGAAATGAAACCATGCAAAATGTAGTTTTTTTGTGTTTGGCTTCTTTAACTTAGCAGGAATTTTTGAGACTCAGCTGTATATTTATTAGTGGTTTGTCTCTTACTGCTGCACAGCATTCCACTGTATGACTACACTGTGTTTTGGCTTTTTACTCATCAGCTGGCTGAACATTTGGATTGTCTGCAGTTTAAGGCTATTGTGAATAACGTTTCTATAATCCTACTGCCATGTAGGGTGGATTCCTATGGTTCTAATATCTTCAATTAACACTTGGTATGACTAGCCTTACCCATGAAAGCCATTCTAATGGATCTGATTTATTTCTGGTTGTACCACACATGGCCTGTGGGATCTTAATTCCCCAATCAGGGATTGAACCTGCAACCTCTTTACTGGAAGCACAGAGTCTTACCCACTGGACTACCAGGAAGTCCCTGGCCCTGATTTTGACTTTAATTTGCATTTCCCTGATAACTAAGGTTTGAGCATCTTTTCATGTGCTTAATGAGCATTCATACACCTTCATGGGTGAAACATCTATTCAAATATTTTGTCCACTTAAAAATTATTTGTTCTCTTATTTAGTATAGGTTTTAAAAATATATATAGATACAAATATTTTTTTAGTGGTATCATCTTGAAGAACAAAAAATTAATTTGCTGGAAGTCCAATTTATCAGCATTTTAATGGATTGTGCTTTTGGTAGCATACCTAAATCATCTTTGTCAAACCCAAGAATACAAAAATAATTTTCTATGTTTTATTTTAGTCAGTTTTAGTAATTCAGACTGAGATCTCTGATTAATTCTGACCCATCTGTAGAGTATGAGGTAGCTTAAGTTTGCTTTTTGCATACGGATACCCAACTGTTCCAGCATTATTTGCTGAAGTTTCTTTTCCCCTGTATTAAGTCTGCTAGAACTACCATACAAGATACCAGAGGTTAGAAAACTTAAACAACAGAAATTTATTTCCTCACAGTTCTAGATGATATAAGTCCAAGATCAAGGTGTCAGCAGGGCTGGTTTCTTCTGAGCTCTCTCTTCCATGGCTAGGAAATGGCCATCTTCTCCACGTGTCTTATCATCTTCCCACTGTTTTTGTGCTCTAATCTCCTCTTGTAAGGACACCAGTCATACTGGACTAGGGGTGACCCACATGAACTAATTTTACCTTAATTACCTCTTCAAAGGTCCCATTCTCCAATACATTCTGGGGTACTGGGAGTTAGGATGCAGCATGAATTTGGGGAAGAGGTGCTAGTGGCAAATTCAGTTCATAACACAAACACCGTTAAAAAAAATTTATTTATTTCTGGCTGAACTGGGTCTTTGCTGCTGCACACACAGGCGTTCTCCGGTTGCAGTGAGCAGGAACTACTCTCGAGGCGCACGGGTTTTTCATTTCAGTGGTTTCTTTTATTGTGGAGAATGGGCTCTAGGGTGCGCAGACTTTAGGAGTTGTGGCTCACAGGCTCTAGAGCACTGGCTCAGTACTTGTGGCACACCGGATCTTCATGAACCAGGGATAAATCTGTGTCCCCTGCACCACTGGCAAGCAGATTCTTTACCACTGAGTCATCAGGGAAGCCCCAAACTTGAATTCTTGAAAGGTAGTATATTTATTCCTCCTCTGAGGACTGGGATTCATCCTGGTCTTCAAGTATAGGTTAGCTTGCCAGACTGCTTTCATAGCATCTACAATCACTGCAGAAACTTTCCATCATTTAATTCCATTCCCTCAATTTACAGATGCAGAACATAATGACCTCTGAAAATGTTTTGCAGCACTTTACATAATTTAAGCAAAAAGTTATCCTAGAAAGTTTTCTATCATTTTGTGTTTCACCTTCAAATCTTTGTATATTTCCCAAAGCTACAACTGGTATAAAACAGCTTGCTTTCTTTAATTATCATTTCTATTGTACTAGATTATCATGTCATGTCTAATGGCGGCAAACTATTCCACTGAGATAAGCCATAACTTAGATATTCACTTATTGTTATTTATATCAATTCATTCTCTGAATTAAAGATAATGCTACAATTTACGTTTTCATATACGCAAAGCTTCCTTCCTCTTAAAATTTCTTCCTCAGTACAATTTAGTTACAAGGTTGTTGTGTCAAAGGATATAAACATGCCAATATTGGAAATGTGCTGCTCTGTTAGTGAATATGCTTCAAAAATATCTAGAAAGGTAAATATACTACCTGTTCTAACTCCAATTTATTAAATAAAACTTCTATTTAGCCAGCCCTCTAGCATTTTTAAATCCATCTGACTGAGGCATTCTTTTCCTTAGAAGATAACTCATTTTTATATTCTGTACCATTCCCTCACATTCAGAATGAAGATAGATATGATTTATTAAGTCCAAAACCTGAATATCTAGATTCTTAAATGTGGAGATTTATTCTAAAATCTAACGTGCAGATAGACAAGACTACAAATCAGTGGGGGGAAAAGGACATTCAAGAGAGCTGTCATATGGAGTTCAAAATGCTCGAATATAAAATTGAAATTACCTTAAGAGCTACAAGTAGAGTAACTGTTTCCACTGAATAATATCCTCTGTCAACATAATCGCCCATAAACAAGTAATTTGTATCTGGTGATTTGCCACCAATTCTAAACAGTTCCATGAGATCATGAAATTGCCCATGCACATCTCCACAGACAGTGACTGGACATCGAACTTCTTGCACATTGGATTCTTTTGTCAGGATTTCTTTAGCCTACAGATGGAGAAAAATAAACCAAGACACTTAGCATTAAACAACATAAACAAATATATGTTTAGCTACACTTAGGATACAAGCTGCACTTAATACAGCTTTAAAGGGCAGACTCAGCATGAGATGAAAAAGCAGATAATTACGACCCCATTAAAATAAGAGTGCAAGACATGCCTAAAATCTATCCAACAGCTATCTCATCCCTGATCCTAGAAAAAACATGTATCAAGGTGCACAGTCCCATTCTTCCCATCAGTACCACAAGTTTTAGGCCTATCAGCTGCCATCTAACTAAATGCTAAAGAGATTGTTATTAGCAGTCATATGGAGCAAGACACTCAGGTACCTAGTTCCTCAGCTTCAAAGTTCTAACTACAATATACTCTAGGATTTCAAGCTATGTGGAGAGGTTTCTTAGCCCTACTTTATTTTATGCTGCTTTTAGAAAACTAGCATCCTATGCATTTCCCCATGTAACCACAAATTCAAACATTATGTTAAAAAAAGACAGGAAAGTTAATTTTTATCTTTATATCTTGCTGATCAATTATCTTTTTGGCTGTGCTGGGTCTTCCTTGCTGTGCATGGGCTTTCTCCTCATTACAGTGTGCAGGCTTCTCACTGTGGTGACTTTTTTTGTTGCGGAGCACAGGCTTGGCAGTTGGGGCATGAGGGCCCTAGAACGTGTGGGCTCAGTAGTTGTGGCACAAGGGCTTAATTGCTCCTCAGCATTTGGGATCTTCCAGGACCAGGGTCAAATCCATATCCCCTGCACTGCCAGGCAGAATTTTAACCAATGGACATCCAGGGAAGTTCCAAACATTAGTTTTAAGAGTAACATAATATTCCACTCAGTAGAAACTCTTTTATTCATTTCCAACACACATTTATTAATCACTTGCGTTAGTTTCTCAGTCATATCCGACTCTTTGCAACCCCATGGTCTGTCCGTGGAATTTTCTAGGCAAGAATACTGGAGTGGGTTGCCATTCCCTTCCTCAGGGGATCTTCTCGTTACTGTATGCTAAAAACTGTGGAGTGACTGGGAGATAACCACTCATTTGCTCGACTATGAGTGACACTTTGTGCCAGACAGACCCCATGCTAGTCCCTGGAGGTATAGTGAGTAAGACAGATCACTCCCAAGCCAGGGTTGGTGAGGGGGATTTGGGGAATGATTACAATTAGTAGATGCAAAAAGAGATGTATGAAAGTCCAAGGAATTAACCAGGGAAGGTTAACATGGTTATAGCACAGTATGGAAAAACAGAGACAAGGGGAGACTAAACTGGGAGCAACAAACCACCTGATTTTAGCACTGGTAGTCCTGAATCCCAGGAAACACCTCAGTTGCATCCAGGCAAACCATGATGACAGCTGGTCATCCAGGTAGGAAATGTAGGGGGAGAACAGAGCATGGATATGGGTTGAGAACAGAGCATGGATATGGGTTGAAAACAAGTCTAATTAAAGTAGTAGCAAAACAAAGATCCAACAGACAGAATACCTGATCAGTGATTTTAGGATTTCAGAGGTAGGGTCATGACTGTGGATACTTGAGGTGGAGCAGAGCTTAAAGGTCACCCACCAGTACTGAGGGACCAAACAACCGACAAGTCTTGCCTGTCTCCTTCCAAAACATATCTCAATCCATATGCTTCTACATATTTTGTCAACATCCTGATCCAAACAACCATCACCTCACCTGGATTACTGTTAGCCTCCACAACGAACTCCCTGTTTATAGTATGCCTCCTCCAATTTATTTTCCATGTAACAATCAAAGTGACAGCTTAAAAATTATCACCAGATTCACTTTATCCATCACTGTCTACACCAGGGGTCCCCAACCTCTGGGTTCTAACGCCTAATGATCTGAGGTGGAGCTGATGTAATAATAAAAATGAAGTGCACAATAAATGTTAACATGCCTGGATCATCCCCAAACTAGCCTCCTCTATGGAAAAATAGTCCTCCATGGAACTGGTCCCTGGTGTCAAAAGGTTGGGGACTGCTTGTCCACATAGCATCTTGCTAGAACAATGCCCCAGATGTAGAAGGCACTTCTTATTTTGAGGGAATCAAGAACTTAAACTGAGATACTGGATAGGTACTGGCGTCTTCAGGGAGAGCCATGAATGTCTCCCAGGACAATGGTGTAACTATAGGCTTAGAAAACGGTACCCAAGTTCTCTGGATAATGAAGAAACAACAGGTAATAGCTGTAAAGAAAAAAGCCCAAGTATCTAGGTTGAGGACAGAAGCCTGACAAACACGGGGAATTTTATTCTCAAGTAAAAGAAGGCAGAACACACCCACCTAGGAGAGCTACTACAGAAGGTACAAGACTTTCTCAGTGAGAGAACTGTGGCTTATGAGTCATTGCTCACTACACTGTGAGCAACAACCATGGATGTCAAGGACTGATTTCCTTATTGCTGCACTGGGTTGCTGTGCATAGGCTTTCTCCAGTTGTGGTGAGTGCGGGCTACTTTCCTGAGGCAGTGCGAGGGCATCTCATTGCAGTGGCTTCTCTTGTTGGGAGCATGGGCTTAGTTGCCCTGCAGCACATACAACCTTCCCCGATCAGGGAATCCACATCCCCTACAGTGGCAGGGGTATTTTTAACTGCTAGACCACCAGGGAAGTCCCCCACAGACTGGTTTTAAGGCAGTGGTATGCAACCTTAGCAGCACACTAAAAAGTCACTTAGAAAATCTTTAAAAACTGCCCAACTACTACTTCTCCCAATTAAGTCAGAATCTTCGTGGGTGGGATCCAAGCATAAATAAGTCCTCCCTCCCTACCCTATGCTTTCTTGGGTGCAGTCAAGCTTAAGAAGCACTATTTTGAAGTCTTCGAACATTCTAGGGAGACTATTTTAGGATACTTATCAACCACTGACATAGAAATGTTAATTAGTTTGATCTAACATTTTTAAACTTAGAAATATTCCATTACTAAGTCTATTTGGAATTAATACCGGGCCTAATGTTATCAGCACCTAGTATATACATGCGCGCTCAGTCGCCAAGTTGCGTCTGACTCCTGGCAACCCCATGGTCTCAAGTCTGCCAGGCTCCTCTGTCTATAGGATTTTCAAGGCAAGAATACTGGAGTGGGTTGCCCTGCCTTCCTCCAGGGGATCTTTCCCACCCAGGGACTGAACCTGGGTCTCCTGCATTGCAGGTGGATTCTTTACCACTGAGCCACCTGGGAAGTCCTCAGTACATACTATGAATGAAATGCCAGATTCTACTTAAACCCATGTAAATCTTGCCTTGATGTTACCACACTTATTTCCACCAGAAGTTAAATTTTAAAATACATCTTGACACTTGAGTACCTGCAAGATTAGAGTCTATATGAATGATAAAAAGTTGTCATTAATGACTGCCTTTTTAAAAATATTATTTCCTGTGATTTATTACCGTTTCTAAATTGGAGTATAATTGCTTTAAATGTTGTGTAGTTTCTGCCATACAGTGAAGTGAATCAGCTATGTGTGCTGTGCTTGAGTCACTCAGTCATGTTCAACTCTTTGTGACCCCTTGGACTGTAGCTTGCCAGGCTCCTCTGTCCATGGGGATTCTCCAGACAAGAATACGTGAGTGGGCTGCCATGCCCTCCCTCCTGGGGATCTTCCCTACCCAAGGATCGACCCAGGTCTCCAGCACCGCAGGCGGATTCTTTACCGTCTGAGCCACCAGGGAATCAACTGTATGTATACATAAATCCCCGTCCTCTCACCCCACTCCCCATCTTTCCTATCTAGGTCATCACAGAGCATGGAGCTGAGCTTGTAACTGCCTTAAATCCCTTATAATCTACTCAAAATTTCTATTCAAATCATAAAAGAAAAGCCTAAATGCTATTTGCTCCTTTTAGGTATTTCAACTTAGACAAATCACAATGATAAACATTGTATCTACCTTCAATTTTATTTTTTAGTCTTTATTTAACTTGTTAAAATATTGCTTCTGTTCTATGTTTCAGTTTGTTTTGTTTATTTTTGAACCTCTAGGCATGTGGGAACCTAGCTTTCTGACTAGGATCCAACCCGCACCTGCCTGTATTGGAAAGCGAAGTCTTTAACCACTGGACCACCAGGGAAGTCCCAACAGTAATACATTCTTGTAAAAAAAAAATTTAGCAGCAGATAAAACTAAATGTCCCTTCTGACCACTCCAGAATTCTGCTTTTCCTGGGAAAAATAACCAACCTTAGCATTCTGAGGTATAGCCTTCCGAAGTCTTATTTACAAAATTTATATACATATTATATTCCCACAGAAACATAATAGTTTCCCTTTGCATTTTTAAACTAGAAACAATATTAAGGGAAAAGCAGCCTCCTCAGAGTTCATAATGCATACACATATAGACCAGGTCAATTTCTCACACTGGAAGTAAAAGTACTTCCTGAAGGATTAGGATACAATGAGTGTGTACTGAAATGTATATCCCAGTACCTGCTCCCTTGTATCCGTATGCAGGCATGTTTCCTGAAAGAAGATTTCATGAAGTGGACCTATGAGCATATGCAGCAGTTTGTACTATTTTTATGTTGACACTACCACACTGTCCTCCAAAAAGGAGAGGCCACTGTATAGTGAACACTCTTACCCTGGGGAAGTCAAAGCTTGCTCCTCCCTTCCCAGCAAATTTTAGACCAGAAAAATTATAATTAAATCCTGAAGAAATCAGTAGTATATATCAGATGGAATCCAGCCAACTATTAAGTATATTGTAATAAATATTCAAGCTTATAAAGGACCAGTTTAAAACACACTTACAAAAAAAAATTCTCAATTTACCAGCTCACAGATGATCACTACACCAAAAGATGAAATTCCCACAACACAGTAACAAAAAAGACTGCAGACGTCTCGTTAAAGATTGTTCTACAGTCAGGAAAACTAATCATAGAAATGTCTGAGAGAAGCTGTGCTATCACAAGGAGTCAGGCCTTATAAACCCCAGAAGCACCTAACAGAAGCCCCCTCTACAGGTCACCCAAAGGGACCTCTAATGAGTCACCACCTTTAGTGCCCAAGCCTTTACCAACCACCAGTTTCAAAGACAGCAATACAACTTCAACTCTCTGGTTTAATACTCAAAGTAAATGGCAAAACCAGACTTCCAAGGTAACTTAATTAACATTAAACATTAAAAAAATTTTTAATAACTACCTTTTCACTCTCATGGTATTCTAACTCCCAAAACTTAAAGCCTCAGGTCATCTGAATTATTCACAGAAGCAAAAGCAACACCCCTCCCAAACTTCTATTTCCCCTAACACATTTCTCAAGGACTTCAAAGTCTCAGCTAGTGTAATTAATAATTGAAAAAAGAATGAAGATCAAGTTCTAAAAATAGTGTAACTAGCACCATATTGATTTATTGGACCCCTACTGAAATTCAGTCAAATGATACAGATTGATATGAATTATTCAAGGGAAGTAGCTTCCCAGAACAAAGTCAAAACTGAAACAAGTTATTCCATTTAATAAGAGCTTATCACAAGTAACTGTGGAAAGTTAAAATATTTTACATGTTCTAAAATTTTAAAACTTAAAGATTCACCCAAAGGACAATAACCTTCAGGAACATCAACTTATTATAAACATCCTCTCAGCATTCTGAGTTCAGATTCACAAATCTCATTTTATTTTCAACCTACTATAAAACCATCAGGTAATAAGGTCAATGACCTATTATAGCCTTGTTTTATATTCTGAGATATGGACTATCCCTAACCACCGTAACAATGTGAAATTGCAAACAAATCAGACTGAAAATACATCAATAGATCAACAAAACCAAGATTTTTCAAGGAAAGCAAATAAAAGAAGAAAACATGAACCAACAACAGATTCACCAACCATTTATATATATTAATTTCCTTAAGGATATACAATAGTGATATCATTTCTATGTAATTTACACAGCAGAAAAAGCTATGCCACACATTTATGCATTTTTACATTTTAAATAAAATACAGGTAATGTATTTATGCATTTTATTATTAAATAAAGGAAAACATTTAAAAATACAAAATGATTACAGTGTAAAAATTCTTTGTATAAAATGACTGGAAAACAATAAAACCCTAAAAGACTGTTTTATTTCAGTGGTGAATCTGTAAGAATATGGCCTCAATTTTACCATACCAACAAAAGCTGTTTTAATTTCTTTGTATTCCCTTCCAGTTTACAAGTGGCCACCATCTCAGTCTGTGTCCTAAAGTTCTGAATACTGATCCAGTTTCCTATAGCACTATAATGATCAATGTAAACTGTTGTATAATATGCTCCTGAACAGCTCTATACATGTATTATTATTTATTTGAATCATTTTCTTTCAGGAAATTTTCAATTGTGGCATTACAGTATTAACATTTTTTGTTTTCTATGTACTATTGGACCAACTACAGCCCAACTTGCTATGCAGTAATAAATGGAAGACGGTACCCATTCTCAGCTATTTCAGATATGAAGTGTTATCTTCTGATTTAACTGACACTTTTCATTTAAAGAGTTCAAACTGTTTATTCCATGTTTATTCAGCATCAGGTATTTCTTCTCCTACACAATGTGTCCACACATACTAGATATTTTTCTATTAAAAATCTGATTATTAATTCTAGTGTTCATTAGTTAGAACTCTAGTTCAAGTAAATTTAACATCTCATATTTTAATCAGTTGAATACATCTTCTACCAATACAGCCATAAAGACATGAGAAGCAAACAAAAAAGAAATTTTTGAATTTTACTTCTCAGTTTAAGTGAAAAATTGAAGACATCTGAAAACTTTAAGACTCCATGCTAAAAAAGTAATTTTTGAATTTTACTTCTCAGTTTAAGTGAAAAATTGAAGACATCTGAAAACTTTTTTAAGACGCCATGCTTCTACTGCAGGGAAGATCTTGCATACTGCTCAGCATGACCAAAAAAATTAAAAGTAAAAATAAATAAAATGCCTGTAGGGTCAAACAACCATGTTAGGTATCATGGTTAGGCATGGAAAGATATTTCAAAATATAAACTAAAAAGCACAATAAGTTTGCAACAATGAAGTTTTTCAATATCCTAAGAGAATTTCATTTTGCTTCATACTTCCTTTATGGATAAAAAAAATTTTCTTTTAAAGTTCGTGATAAATATGTGACCAGATTTTTATTTTGGTGTCATACATAAGGTAGGATTTGGTGTCATTACTAAGCTCTAGAAGCAAATGAATCTTGAGTCAATTATCTCCAACTACCAAATCTTCCTTCATAAACTTGGTCTTTCATTAATTACACTGACCAGATGCCGTTTCTGATCGAGTGTCTGATGAACTATGGACAGAGGTTCGTGACATTGTACAGGAGACAGGGATCAAGACAATCCCCATGGAAAAGAAATGCAAAAAAGCAAAACAGCTGTCTGAGGAGGCCTTACAGATAGGTGGGAAGAGAAGCAAAGCGAAAAGCAAAGGAGAAAAGGAAAGATATTCCCATGTGAATGCAGAGTTCCAAAGAATAGCAAGGAAAGATAAGAAAGCCTTCCTCAGCGATCAATGCAAAGAAATAGAGGAAAACAACAACAGATTGGGAAAGACTAGAGATCTCTTCAAGAAAATTAGAGATACCAAAGAACATTTCATGCAAAGATAGGCTCAATAAAGGACAGAAACGGTATGGACCTAACAGAAGCAGAAGATATGAAGAAGAGGTGGCAAGAATACACAGAACTGTACAAAAAAGATCTTCATGACCCAGATAATCACGATGGTGTGATCACTCACCTAGAGCCAGACATCCCTGAATGTGAAGTCAAGTGGGCCTTAGGAAGCATCACTATGAACAAAGCTAGTGGAGGTGATGGAATTCCAGTTGAGCTATTTCAAATCCTCAAAGGTGATGCTGTGAAAGTGCTGCACTTGATATGCCAGCAAGTTTGGAAAACTCAGCAGTGGCCACAGGACTGGAAAAGGTCAGTTTTCATTCCAATCCCAAAGAAAGGCAATGCCAAAGAATGCTCAAACTACCGCACAATTGCACTCATCTCACATGCTAGTAAAGTAATGCTCAAAATTCTCCAAGCCAGGCTTCAGCAATATGTGAACCGTGAACTTCCAGATGTTCAAGCTGGTTTTAGAAAAGGCAGAGGAACCAGAGATCAAATTGCCAATATCCGCTATATCATCGAAAAAGCAAGAGAGTTCCAGAAAAACATCTATTTCTGCTTTATTGACTATGCCAAAGCCTTTGACTGTGTGGATCACAATAAACTGTGGAAAATTCTGAAAGAGATGGGAATACCAGACCATCTGACCTGTCTCTTGAGAAACCTGTATGCAGGTCAGGAAGCAACAACTAGAACTGGACATGGAACAACAGACTGGTTCCAAATAGGAAAAGGAGTACATTAAGGCTGTATATTGTCACCTTGCTTATTTAACTCATATTCAGAGTACATCATGAGAAACACTGGGCTGGAAGAAACACAAGCTGGAACCAAGACTGCCAGGAGAAATATCAATAACCTCAGATATGCAGATGACACCACCCTTAGGGCAGAAAGTGAAGAAGAACTAAAGAGCCTCTTGATGAAAGGGAAAGAGGAGAGTGGAAAAGTTGGCTTAAAGCTCAACGTTCAGAAAACTAAGATCATGGCATCTGGTCCCATCACTTCATGGCAAATAGATGGGGCAACAGTGCAAACAGCGTCAGACTTTATTTTTTTGGGCTCCAAAATTACTGCTGATGGTGATTGCAGCCATGAAATTAAAAGACGCTTACTCCTTGGAAGGAAGGTTATGACCAACCTAGATAGCATATTTAAAAGCACAGACATTACTTTGCCAACAAAGGTCCGTCTAGTCAAGGCTATAGTTTTTCCAGTGGTCATGTATGGATGTGAGAGTTGGACGGTGAAGAAAGCTGAGCACCACGGAATAATGCTTTTGAACTGTGGTGTTGGAGAAGACTCTTGAGAGTCCTTTGGACTGCAAGGAGATCCAATCAATCCATCCTAAAGGAGATCAGTCCTGGGTGTTCATTGGAAGGACTGACGTTGAAGCTGAAACTCCAATACTTTGGCCACCTCATGCGAAGAGTTGACTCACTGGAAAAGACCCTAATGCTGGGTAGGATTGGGGGCGGGAGGAGAAGGGGACGACAGAGGATGAGATGGTTGGATGGCATCACTGACTCGATGGACATGGGTTTGGGTCGACTTCGGGAGTTGGTGATGGACAGGGAGGCCTGGCGTGCTGCGATTCATGGGGTCACAAAGAGTCGGACACGACTGAGCGACTGAACTGAATATTTTATGAAATATTTCAGTCGTTTTTGATTAAATTCTGTATTTAAAAGTCCCCTGGAGAAGAGAAAGGCTACCCACTCCAGTATTCTGGCCTAGAGAATTCCGTGGACTATACAGCCCATGGGGTCACAAAGATGTGGACATGCCTGAGAGACTTTCACTTTCACACTTTGCTATTTGATTTAGGGTCTAATGGAAAGAAAAAGATCAGGGATGAGGGGAATCCTAAAATTCTATCAAGAGAATATGTGATGTTTTCCCATCTGTTTCTGTCAAATAACCATCTTACTTCCGACCAAAATGAACATTAAAAAATTTTTTTTAATTTATTTATGACTGCTCATGGGCTTTCTCTAGCTGCCCCAAGCAACTAGCGAAATGACTCCTCTTTGTTGTTAGGTGCGAGCTTCTAATTGCAGTGGCTTCTCTTGTTGGGTAGCACAGGGACTAGGGCACCCAGACTTCAGCAGTTGTGGCACGCGGGCTCAGTAGCTGCCTCACGCATGTGGGATCTTCCCTGACCAGGGACTGAACCTGTGTCCCCTGCACTGGCAAGTAGATTCCCAATCTCTGGTTCACCAAGGAAGTCCTGACTTTTTCTTTAAAGCAGTATGTCTCACGTTCAACAGGCTGGCCTCCATCTCTACCAACAAACATACCCATGTGCATGAATTAAACAGTCCCAAACATTCATGCGTAGGAAAAAAAATGTTAATCTACTAAACTGAGAAATGTTGCTATATACATATTTAAATTTTCACAACAATCCATCTTGAATGAGATTCATCCTCACTGGGTCTGGTCTCTTCTCTCATCTGTGAAAGGTGACTTAGCCTTGAGGACCTTTAAAGTTCTTTTCGTCACTAAAAAGGGATTCCCTCATAGCTCAGTTGGTAAGAATCCACCTGCAATGCAGGAGACCCCTGTTCGATTCCTGAGTAGGAAGATTCACGTGAGAGGGGATAGGCTACCCACTCCAGTATTCTTGGGCTTCCTTTGTGGCTCATCTGGTAAAGAATCTGCCTGCAATGCGGGAGACCTGGATTCGATCCCTAGGTTGGGAAGATCCCCTGGAGAAGGGAAAGGCTACCCATTCCAGTATTCTGGCCTGGAGAATTCCATGGACTGTACAGGCCATGGGATTGCAGAAAGTCAGATACAACTGGAGTTACTTTCACTTTCATCACTAAAAAGCTTTTTTATTGGAAGTCAAAGCCCCCCAACAGATAGCAGGCAACATTGCTAGTTTACAGATGATGGGCAACAGAGAAAGACAATTAATTTGAGAGCCATTAGCACAAAAATCCTAAAATCTTCCCTATCTGGAGCTTACAAGTTCAACCTCCTGACTAATCCAAAACCTTGCTACAGAGCAGTAACAGATCCCTACAACAACACTATTTAGACAAACTTAAATAATGAAAATAGTACATATAAGGAGAGCATAAAAATTTTTGGTTGACTGTATTCCAAAAACAAATGTACACTGTCACAGTTACCAGAATCATTGACACTCCATAACTTGTGTGAACTACACTTTGCATGACTACGTTATCTAATGTTTATCTTTCAGGGGCACTCTAGAAAAAAGGTTCTCAATCTTCTTTCAGGTCTCTCAACAACAGAAAGGTAAAAATTCCCATCGATGGTAGTAACTAAATGACTAAGGCAGAGGTGGGGAGAGGGTGTGCCAGAGTGACTGGTCAGCTGGTCACGTGTAGTTTAGAAAATACCCAGATACAGATATATCTGTCACTACTTTGTTCATCCATTCCAAATCACAATACCAATAAATCAATGGGCAACAGCAACTTTGTACTGTGAAAAAATTAAGCAGTCAGTCCTAGACTGCTCTTTACAGTCCTTTCAGACCTCACTCACCCCAGCCATTTACTGGCTACCAGACCTCTCTCCACTTCAGTCTCTTCTACAACTTCTGCTCCAGAAGTTGAAATCCTTCCCCTTCATAGTTATACTCTTATTTCAGATCTCACTTGTCCAGTAGAGTGCAGGTTGAGGGTTTTTCATAAAAGGATGATAATGACAAATGCGTAAGGAAAAAAGCTGCAAACAAGAGAAGCAGCTCTAAATATAAAGAAAACAGTAAAGGGGGGGGTTGATTCTATGCCACATCTAACTTTTCCTACTTCGCAGCACCCTCAAGAGAGACTCCTCTCCACGATACATTAATTTAAACCCAGTGGCTCCTGGTTTTCCTTAAAGCTTATCTCCTCAAAACTAAATAAATAATACTCTACAGGTAACTGACAAACCTGACTTACAATGAAACCAGGAAAAAGAACACCAAACAGGAGTTATCTTAAATGCTCTTCCAGTGACCATCATTCTTTTTATAGCATGAGTTTCACCTTAGTTCTACTGCCCATATTTGCAAACACAGAACTCTTGATTCTGACAGAGAAACAAAGGCAGAGTTGGGGGATGGGGGAATTTTGTGTGTCCGAAAAGAACTGTTCACCTTTTTAGTGTTTCCTCATTAAGTCAACTCAAAGACAACTGCACTACTGATTCATGCCTGGAAGATCACAAAATACACCCAGGCAAACAGCCTTGATCGAGGTAACTATAACTATGAGGATAAAAAGAAAGGCATTTTAACAAGCTGTAATGAAAAATATAAATGTCAGTTACACTTTATTAGAATATTTTAGAGCTCGTTCTCTGGATCATGATTTACACTATCTTAAAATACACAGAAAATGAACTGAGGTTTTCACCTCACTAATCTTATTTGAGAGGCAAATGCAGTTAGCCACATCTAATATTGAAGAATAATTACTATTTCCTCCTCCAGGACAGAGTGAGACAACAGTATGTGACACGAATAGGAAGCTTTCAAGCAATCAGAACAAAAATTATACTTTCTTTTAAACAGCTGAGGATCCTGCAATTCAGTTTGGCCTCAATTCATCTGCATCGTTCATTATTAACACTACCTCAGAAGAGAAGGAGGCTGTGACGTAAGACTAGAACATTGGGCTTCAAGTCTATAAAACTAGGCAATCTCAATTTAGTCACTGTAGCCAAGTCTGTTTACCTTTCTGAGGTGTGGTTTCTATCTATGAGGATAACTGTTTCATAAACTTGTTAGAATTGTGTATGTGACAGTATGATGAAAATAGTATGTTGTATCATGCTGCCCCCACAACTGCTTGTTCTTGATATTCAAATTACCTTTATGGAAATGAGTCAAACAACCTTTTAAATTAAACACACACACACAGACTCACAAAAATATATTACCCATTTCATATAGGAATTTAACCTTGGTCAAGTATTTTGCAGGTCATCCAACCAGAAGGAAGACTCATACTGCATTTTATTTATAGTGCTTGTACAGCAATAGAAAATAGCATGCCTAGGTAAAGAACGCCTCTGGATACAAACAACATTCTCCACAAGTTTGGTAAGACATGAAAGCACAAAGCCAAAAATCATACCTAAGTGAAACCACTGCTGAACAAAACAAGACGGTTTACTAGAGCTAGGCACACAACAACCTTGGCTTTGATATAGATCACATCCTGGGGGGAGAAAATCTTAACTAGTTAATAACATAAAAACCATATTCACTCGTTTATAAATACACACTTTTTTTCTTACAACCAAAGAAATTACGAATTAGCTATCTCCACCAAGTATCTCTTCTTTAAAAACAAAAAGGGGAAAAAAAAAAAACTATACTACTAATCAAAGTTTTTCCCTCAAGGTTTTCAAAATATGTAGCCTTCACTAGATGTGCTACTGGTAATACAAATGTTAATGGTGAAAAGAAAACTTTTTTTCTTTCACTAAAGAGTTGTACAAAAGATCATTTTAAGTCATGTACCTTAACTTGTCTCGTCTACCTAAAAAGCTGCCTTCAAATTAACTTGGCTTGAAAGATTAATAGAGCTCTAAGACTTGGAATACTTACAAGTTAAAAACATTTTGAAAGCTGTGTGGTAGCTCCCCAAAAGGATCCAAGACTTAGAAATCTAGCTTCAAATATTTTTTCCTTTTTTTTTTTTTTGGCTCTAAGAATTAAAATCTTGATGCAGTAAATGAGCAATGGAGAATTAAGCATAAACTGATTAATCTCACTACATCTAAATTTTACGAAGAGTGGAAAACAATGACCATTTACCAAATAGATCAAGCTTCAGCACCCCACTGTAACTCCAGTATTATCTTCTGTTGCCTCCAACAAGAACCTTCTACCTCTGTGGTCCATCTACGACTGATTTCCAACTACATTCGGTCTCCTTGAGGACAAGCATGATTATTTTTCCATTCTTCTCATAAAAGAAAGCAATCATGGATATCTAGTAAGTTTTCAATATTTAAACACAGTACGAATTTAAAATAGAACTGTACTATCTCAGATAAGAAAGAACCTTGGGACATCTGTTTTAATTCTAGCTTACAGACAGGAGGACCAAGTGAAGTGGCTGCCTCAAGGTCAGACACAATTACTTGGTGGCAGAAAGAGGACTAGTGTCCAGGTCTATCGCACAGTTCGGTGGGCTTCTAATTACATCATTGCTGTCTTCCAATTTTCTACGCAAATGACTAGTCACCTAGCCAACTGCTGACTCAAAGTCATTATACAGAGTAAGATCTCAACCCTAGAAGTCATTAAAATCATCACTTACAGTAGACCTAACATTATACATTAAGTGATCCTTAAAAGTCTATTTCTAAACCTTTAGAACAAATGTCATCCTCATGAATTAAGGCTCAAGAAGCAACACAAGACTACACTGCTACTATTAAAATTCAGCTCGGCAAGATGATGTGCCGCCTCATCAACTAACAGGTTCTGTCGAAGCTTGGGGATAAAGAAATCTGAATTAGACTCACTTAAATTGCAATTACTCACAGAATAGTATCTGAAACAGCCTGTTTTAGGAGCATATACATCAAATTCACATTAACCACAAGTCAGCGTAACTGCTGTCTAATAATTACCTTCACTATTCCAGAAAGGCTGACATTCCACAATTCTGTGGAACTAAAATGAGATGCTGCAAAGGTAATTTTGAAAAGATTAAGCTGAAGCATTCATGGTGGAGCTCATCATTTTCTCTACTTTAGAAACCTGAATTATAAGACTAAAATCCAACAGGCTACCTGTTTCCCCAATTCCGTTGGAAAAAGAAATCGGAATTAGCTGACTTAAAATGCACTTGCTGAAACAGACTACAACATTCCTATTTCAACATCTGTGACATAAATTATTTTAACACTAAGCACGTCTGGAATACAATAAGAGCTCAATCGACATATATTATTATTACTATCACTATTTAAAGTCACAAATACACAACTTTTACAACAAGGAGCCAGGACACAATATTTGCTGCTCGTACAGTTCATGGTGCTCATTTAAAAAATAAATGGCAAAATGCCAAGTACGTTAGGCTTAGAGAAGGGTTTCACACTACCCAATTTGAGTCAGCATATAAATCATAAATTGACACTTGATTTCCAATCCAAAGTTCCTTATGGAGTATGACTCACCAAATTCTCCATTTCTTCCAACTATGAAAAAGAAGTTACACTCGTCCCTATAACTACCACCTCTGAGATTCGTAGAAACTAGGTTAGAGATCCATCTTAAAATTCTTTAAAAACACACCTTAAGTCTCTAGAAGAGACGGAGCGGTGCGTTTAACACAAACCACCCAAGACAGTACTAAAGCTGTGGAGCCTTTAGGTAGGACCTGGGATCTGGTCTACAAGCTTGCCTTTCAGGGAGCCTCTGGACAGCTCTGGACCTGAAAATTAGGCCGGAGAACCAGTAAAAAGCCTCTTACTCACCTCAGAGAAGAGTGTTCCAGGCTCCATTCCCAAGCCATAGAACCCAAGTTCTCTTACCTAAACCTTACCAAAACCTTCCCCAACTCCGACCCACAGGGTCTCGCCCCTCCAGCCATCTCGTCCCGCGCCAAGGCCGGGAAGCTCTAAAGCCCCGGAGTTGAGTGAACGGCGCCATTTTAGGCGGCCGTGGCAGCGACAACCAATCCCTGCGCGGGAGGCAGGGGGCGCCGGGTCGCCCGGGATCCGCCTCTGGGCCGCGCCGGGCGCGGGTCCGGGAGGCTCGGGGGGCCGGGGCCTCCGCCATGTTGCACCCTCCCCACGGCGGCCTCCTTCTCGGGAGGGCTCTGCCCGCCGAGGCTCTCCCATCCGAGATGTAGCTCACCTTCTCGCACAGGCTCTTAACCTGGGACTCGGACAGCTGCTTGCACTCGTTCAGCTGCTCGATCCACTGGTCCAGCTCCTTGGTGAACACTTTCTCGTCCATGATGCCACCCGCCCGAACCGGCTGCCGCTCCGCGCTCCTCCCGCGCCGCCGCCCGCACACGGGCCACACGCACACGCCGCCGCCGGTTCCCGGGGTATTTGTGCGGGTACTGGCGGTTGCTCGGCGCTAGCGCTGGCCCTCTGGCTCGCCCCTCTTTCCTCGGCCACCGGCCGCTACCCTCCTCCACTCGCTCTAGCCCCGAAGCTCTCTGCTCTCTGTAATGGCGGCCGCCGGCGTGGTGACGTCACGCCCGGCGTCAGGAGGCGGCAGGGTGCGGAGGGGTAGAAGGGCCGGGACCGGAGCTGCGCAACTGCAGCGCCAGCCACAATCTGCCGCCAGACTGGCGAGGTAGGGCTCGACGCGCAGGCGCAAAGCAGCCCGCTGGTTACTGAGGCACCTTGGCCTTTAGGGCGTGGTCCTCTAGAAGGGAGGGGCCGAGGGAAGGGAAGACCGAGACCTAGTAGGGGCCCGGCTTGCTGCTGGGAAGTAGGCTAATCCCAGAGCACTAAGTCCTGCGCTGCGCGGGCGTGGACGTGGCGCAGGCGTGGTCGGGGTGGGAGGATGGCTCCTTGCAGCTGGAGACTTTTTTCCTAAGGTGATACCCTTCGGCTTTTCACCTGGCGACTAAAGTCAAATTACGGAAACTAGAAATGCGACCGCATGGCTCCTGCATGATACAATAGTACTGAAATTGCGTGGAATTCTTGCATCTTGGGGGCAAGAATGGGCGCCGAGTGGTAGCGTGGTTGGAGTAGCCACTTCCTCCTCCGGGCGCGGTCGGCACCTTGTAATCAGGTCACTCGTAGGCGGAGGAGGGTATACCTGTCGGGGGAAGGCCGCGCAGTGCACCTGATTCCCCCCGGCACACACCTGTCCCCAGGCCTAGATGTCTCTTCCGGCTCGATAGCTGGGGCCTCGTAGCACTCCTGGCTCCTGCACGCGCCCCGAAGCCTCGCCTCTTGCAGCGTCTCTCCCCAGGTGTGCGTCTCCCTCCGACTCCGATTCTTCCAGGGAAGGAGAAAGGCTCCCCCCAAACTCTCCCCCAGGGTGGGCAAACGCTCTGCCCACTCTGGCCTTCATTCTCAAGGGAAAGCCGCGAGGAGATGAACGCACCCGTCCTGCCCGCGACCCGGTTAGAAGCAGCGAAGATCCGCGCTTTAAAAAAGCTCAGATACCTTAGGATCAGACCTCCGTCTGGCTATGAATCTCTTTGAGATTTATTAAATGTTTTCACATTTCGTTGTCCCTGCGTTGACAGAAATATTTGGCTCCATAGAGTGTCAACTATGTGCTAGATCCATGCCTGGGAGACAGGAGGATCACCCACACAGACAAAGTATCTTACTCTGGTGGAACATGTATTCTCCCAACAGTATTTCCTAGAATGGTCTGGGGACAGATAGGCAGAAGAGCGATTATGGTGTCCACAGCACCTGAGAGACAGCTTTCCAAAGGACATTAAACCTTAAAGGGCAAGGCAAGAGCTGAACCTAGTCCCTGTCTTCTAGACTCCTTACCCCCATAGCAGCTGACCCAACCACTCAGCAAAATCCTGGAGGAGAGCTCTCCCTCAGCAGCCCTGAGGACATCAGGCCGACCTCCGGTCGACAAGGCTGTAGAAGACCGTGGAGGCGTAGATCAGTCAATATGGGACTAAAAATTCTCCTTCATCCAAAGACAACCTGCTTGGCGAGGCTGACTGACTTGGTCTGTCCCCGGGCTGGAAATTGCAATTTCGCTTTCCCAATTTCTGACTATGTTTTGCAATTAACATCCTCAAACACAGAGGAGTAAGAGTTAAGACCATGTGGAATGAATGGAGGAAAAAAGAGCATCACTTGGTATCCATAATTATAAAGCCATGCCCAGTGTGCTATCTTATTTATCACTGCCCTGTATTTGTGTGAAAAGTGGTCCTGTCTAATAGGGCAAGAAGCAGACTGGCACTCAGAAAAGAGAAGGGACTTGCCCAAGGTACTGCTCAGGATTTAAAACTTCATACTTCCAAGTGCAAGGTGTCATTCACACTCACACAACTGACCTCTAAAGGCTGAAATATGGAGCAAAGTTAGTATAGTTACCCTTTGCCTGAGTTTTCTTATCTAAAAAGGTGGGGGTGATGTTAGTTTGGAGGATTAAAAAGTATTATGTGCTAAAATTATAATAAGTGGGTTTTTCCAAAATGCTGTGAGTTCCTTGTTGGTAGCATTAATGTAGGTATTATTTTCTCTTGATGCATATGACCTCGCTCATCACCACCACAAAAAGGGAAGATATAATTATATATACTTAAAACATCCTGCCAAATAATTAGATGCCATGACTTAACTTCTTAAGGAATGAATTCTAGGGAGCTCTTATTAGCATTCAAGCAGTGAAATAAAGCATATATGATTATAAACAGTACAGAACTAAATCAGAATATCATTTCCTTAGAAGATTTTTTTTTTTTCTCTGTAGAATTGAAAATAGCCAATGGATCTGAAAATGCAGCTTGATTTATCTGATCTTGGCTAATTAGACCTGCCTGTCTCAATTCTAGAGCTGAGGAATACCTGAAACAAAACATAAAAGCAAACTGAAAAGAATTGCCCTTTTTATTTCTTGGCAAAAACCAGAGGATGAATAAAGCAAATATGCTCTAAAAAAGAATCTTTGCTCGGATGGCAAATTCAGTATACAATGAGTCTGAGTATTGCCTAAACATAGCTACAAATAAAAATCATCTGATGATGGGGGCAGGGTATGAGGAAAATAACCTTGAGCAAATAGCTTTGTAAAAGGCACTCTTAGTCAAGTTATAAAAATTGACATTAAACTTCCCTGGTGACTCAGACGGTAAGGAGTCCACCTGTATTTCGGGAGACCTGGATTCGATCCCTGGGTTGGGAAGATCCCCTGGAGGAGGAAATGGCAACCCACTACACTATTCTTGCCTGGAAAGTCCCATGGATGGAGGAGCCTGGCAGGCTACAGTCCATGGGGTCGCAAAGAGTCAGACATGACTGAGCGACTACATTTCTTTCTTTCTTTCTATGGAGAAGAGAGAAGTATTTTATTTGTCGGTACTTCTTCTGGCCTTGGGTTAGGTTTATTTTGTTGTTTCTTCCAGTTCTCTCACTTTTAAATTTATAAGACAGAAAGTTGGGCTGTATAGGTAAGAAATAACATCTGGAGTCAGATAGATCAACTTTGAATTCTGGTTCTGCAACTGCTTAAATGTGTAAGGTTAGGTAAGCTATCTAACTTTTCTGAGTTTTCTAATCCATAAAGTGGGGATCATTTTAATAGCCAAATAAGAGGATTTTCGTGAGAATTAAATGAAATCATAAACATAACACACCAAAAAGTATATAATAAATATTCAGTAAGTATTATTATTTCTAAGTGGTCTCTGATTCTAAATATCCTTTAGAGTCAGTTGGAGCCCTTCAATGCCTACCATTAAATACATAGTGGTCTTTGGAAACAAAACATAACTATCAAAAACACCATGTAGGGACTCCACGCTTCCACTGCAGGGGGCCCAGCTTCAACCCCTAGTTGGAAACTAAGATCCCGCAAGCTGCGTGTCTTATAGATTTTTCCACACAATACCATTGTGGAAAATGAGGAAGTGGGAGGAAGTTCAAGGAAAGAGAGTAGAGATGGAACAAAAACAACATCCTCTCTCTTCCCCTGCCAGCAAGCAAATGATCAGAAAGTTTGTTGTACAGAGGGTAAGTCACTTAGGAATAAATCCAAGAGTTAATTCAGTTCATCAGTCCTATGCTCCTCTCAGCTAGAATCTAAGGTGCCATATCTGACAACACACTCTTTGCAGCAAGGCCTTCTCTGCCCCAGAAACCTCAAAACAGACTTGAGAAGTCAACATCTTAGTGGCTCTGTCTGTGAGAAGCCTGCCATGCTCTGATCAACTGGGCCTGCCCAACTACCAGAAGATTTCTGCACTTAGGATATGCAATGATGCTTTTGCATCTATCCCTATTCCTGTCCTTCCTGGTTTCCCCCCAAAATTAAATTTATATTGCCTTTTCACCTGAAATTAGAATTTGATAGATGTGGCCAAAATTTTGTGATCAGGAACTTTGCCTTAGAAATAAATTAGCCCGTTTCCTTAGCTACTGCAGTTTGGCTAAAGAAAAAAGAGAAATGACCATGTCCCCCAGGAATGTCCATGACATCCAGATACCATTCTCAGTTACAGAGACAATATTTTTTTCTGTTAAAGGGAAAAAAAATCTGAAATGGAAAGCAAATGTCATCACTCTGAAAGGCTGGGTAAACCTGAAGAATACTGTCATCAACTTTGAAGTTATTAAAAATCTTATCATAGAAGTATGTTTATTGACATAGAACATTATTTGCAAGATATTTTAAGTGAAAAAAGTCCCTTTATAAAATAGCATGTATGATATAGCCCTCATTTTATTAAATATATAAGTATCTGATTATAAGAGACTTTAGAAACATATACAGTGAAGTATTAATAACAGCAGTTGCTTCTAGGGAGCGGAATTGTTTTTTATTTATTTATTTTGGCCATGCCAGGCAGCTCTAGGCCCCCTTGCAGTGGAGGCACAGAGTCCTAACTATTCAATCATCAGGGAACTCCCTTTTATTTTCTTTTTACTTGATTCTCCTGTAATGAAAACATCGCTTTCATAATTGTGAAAAGAAAATCATATTATCTGAGTAAACATGACAAAGCACCTTTTAGGGGAATCGCAAGCCCAAAGTACATGTAGCCAACAGTTCTAGTAAATATTCCACTGTGCCCTGGAATATTACTCAAGGGCCCCCACTTTCTTGTGAAAAGAAGTCTTGTCTCTCCTGTGACCTCAAAAGTTCTCACAAAGTACTTCAATATGGCCTTTCTCCTGCATACCTCTCACTCAAAGCTCTTCTCCTCAGCTCTGTGGACCCCTTCCTCCCCTAGACCAATGCTGTGCTCATCCATTCCATTCCTACTTTGACCTCTTTGTTCAGCCTGTCCCTGCTCTCCAGATAGCCCCTTGTATCTACATGAACCCTACTCAAGCCCCACGTCCTCTGAGGAGTCTTCTCTGATGACTAGGTTTCTCTTGATTGGGAGTGCCTAGCCCCAGAATCTAGTGGAACCTCAGAGAGACCTGGCACTTGTCAGAGTAGAGATGTATGAATAGAGAACTTATTGGTGAGCCCATGGGAGGTGTTCCCTAAAGACTCCCAGAAACACTGCTGAGGAGGGGGACGTTTTGCGGGAGGCCAGAGTAAAAAATCTGTTCAAATTTTGTTCTTTATTTTCCAGATTAACCAGTTCATCAGGGCTCAAGCTTCATGCTAGGCAAAATTTAGAAATCAGATTCCCCAAAGAAGGTGGATTTGCAAGCATAGAAGCATCTAAACAGGGCTTTGAAGTTCATTTGCAAAAATAGAATAGGACCATACTGCCCTCCTGTCTGATGGAAAGAAACAAACTTTCCCCTTACAGAGTGTTTGTGCTCTAAGCCATTAGAAGGAACACCAGGTAAGCAGACCTCTTGATTACCAGGTACTTACGTGCTCCTCTTTAAGTTCTCATTGTGGTGTATGGTAGTGGAATTGGGTCCACAAACAGGAGAATGAACAGTGTGTGCAGAAAAGAGAAAACTGATGGATAATTTAGTGCCTACGTGTTGATGGTTGTTTCTTAGAGGAAGGGTGCTTACCAGCTGTCTCTGTCTTTGGAGGAACAAGCAAGAGGAAATGAACTGCTGTCCTGTAGTAACAATTATAAAGTGAAAGTTGCTCAGTTGTGTCCGATTCTTTGTGCCCCCATGTGCTATATAGTCCATGGAATTCTCCAGGCCAGAAAACTGGAGTAGGTAGCTTTTCCCTTCTCCAGGGGATCTTCCCAACCCAGGGATCAAACCCAGGTCTCCCACATTGCAGGTGGATTCTTTACCAGCTATGCCACAAGGGAAGTCTGAGAATACTGGAGTGGGTAGCGGATCTTCCCAACCCAGGAATCAAACCGGGGTCTCCTGCATTACAGCAGATTCTTTACCAACTGAACTATCAGGGAAGCCCAACACTTATAAGGCCAGAATTAATTAAGCGCTTACTATGTGAAGGTACTCTTCTAAATGTTTTATATGTATCATATAATTTATTCCTCACCACTCATGAGGCAGGTACTATTATTATCCTCTTTTTACAGATGATGAAACTGAGGCACAAAGGGGTTAAGTAACTTGTATAATGTAAAATAACTGGTATTAAGTACCCAAACTCTTAACTCCTGGAGAGCCTTTAGCATCAGATCACAAGTGATTTTCACAAAAGGAAGAACTTGACCACTAGACCATCTGACACTTTCAATGCCTAGAGTCCTTAAAGACTGCAGCTTAGGGAGTGGCCTGTGGTTCAACCCACCGCATCAATCCTACTCCCTAAACACGTCCATCCCATCTCCTCCTCCACTGTCTTCTCCTTGTACCATGCCCTTCTGCTCTCTTTCCTTCTGATGTACCCTCTGGTTCTCTTTCTTTCTCTACTACTCCTTCATTTCCAGCCTTTTGGGATAACCCATAGGCACTGTCTGGCTGCTGTTATGGCAGTCAGGGGCTTCCCTGGAGGCTCAATGGTAAAGAATCCACCTGCCAATACGGGCGATGCGGGTTTGACCCCTGGGTCAGGAAGATCCCCTGAAGAAGGAAATGGTAACCCACTTCAGTATTCTTGCCTGGGAAATCCCATGGACAAAAGAGCCTGGAGGACTACAGTCCCTGGCATCGCAAAGAGTCAGACAAGACTTAGTAACTCAACAATAACAACAAATGGCAATCAGAGTCAAATAGGCTGCTGGTCCCTGAGCTACACCTTTTCAAGCCATCTTCTTTGGGAATAAAGCCCTTCCCATTCTTAGGCTGAGCACAGGCAGCCTAAAAAGCAATGAGAAGAAAAAAAAAGACCAAATTATTCTGCAAACAAATTTCCCAGCTCATTCCCCATGTCAGGGAATATCAGTTGCCCTAATTGATTTGTCCTGCCTTAAGTCAAGTAAAGAACACAATGTGGACTGCACTGTCCTCCTCCCAGGAGCCAACAGAAGTGGAAGGAAAAGAAAGCTGGGCCCATCTCCACTTCTGCCATCAACAGTCTGTATGACTTTGAGTACATCCTTTCCTACTGTTTCCCCATCCAACAATGTAGAGATACTATAGACTATACTGGCGAGTTCTCAAATTAGGATTCGTGGGTGAATTCAGGGGGCCCCATCAATTCCTAAAGTATAATGTATAGGATTTTTTTTAATTAAAATTTTTATTGGGATAATTTTAGATTCATATGCAGTTGTAAGAAATCCTAGCGATCCCAGTATCCCAGAGGCAACATCTTGTACTATAGTAGTACACAGTGGGGATATTGATATTCATAAAATTTATCTACCTTATTCAGATTTTCCCAGTTTCACATGCATTCATTTGTGTGGTTGTTGGTGAGTGTTTGTGTATTTACTGTTATACACTTTGGAAGCTTCTTTTTCACGTGTTTTCTGGGGAAGGGCTCTCCAGTATCAGAGATGCAAAACGGGGATTGGTTCCCAGCTCTGGGAATTCTAGAAGACCACATCCCCAAACCTCTATAGCTCTCTGTTCCAACAGCAACATTTAATTAGGACTTACCACATGGCACACATAGGAATGTATGTGGGAGAGAGTTGACAGAAAGAGATGTGGGGAGAGCAGAAAAACCGAGAGGTGTATAACACAGTCCACTGGGCTATGCTCCAGCAGAAGACCGTCTGACAGGTAAACAAGTCATTCATGAGACATTTATAGAAGAGGGATGGCCTTGTTGCTTGGGGCAGCTTGGTAAGTATTTCCATGAAGCTGATGCTTGAGCTACATGTTAAAAAATAGTCCAGAATTCTTCAGCAGAGAACTGTTAAAATCCACCCTCTCTCTTTTTAAAAATTCATTCCTTCTTAAATCATATCTATTCTAGATATTTTGGAGAAAACATAAGAAAACATGCCTACATTTGTTTATTCTACAATATTAAGGTGTCAGATTCTTCAACTCCCGTGTGTTGGTGTTGAAGCCAAGGGATTTTTTCCCGAGTCTATTTTCCACTGTCTTGTCCAAACTGGACACCAGATCCTGCTGACTTAGTTTGAGAAAGGCATTTTATCTCTGACACTGCGATCACATCAGAGCTTATATTTAAAGCATGAGTGATGATAAGAGACCGCAGCTGAGTCCCTGGCCCTGTCCCATGCCTAGAGCACCCTCTTCCTCTCTACCAAAGGCTCTGGATGCCAATCCTAGTGCAGTGGCTGGTGGGAGTCAGAGCTGGCCAGAGCCATGAGCAAAACATCTCTGCTCTCCAACCATTTCTCCAATCAGTGGGATCTCCTTTTCCACAAGGGCTCATCAGAAATCCTCAGGGGTGGGTGCCCTGGCTCCCCCATGTCTGCCCTCCCCAGGTTCAACAGTTGGCTCCCTTGTGTTGGCTCTAACTCAGGCACCCCTTGGGGTCTTTTCTCTATATGGATTTCAGCTCCACATCAGATTGTTTAGTTCCCAGTGCTGTTCTCAGGAAGATCATTCTCTCTGGTGGAGCCATCCCTCTGCCAGGAAGATCATAAGCCTTCTGTCAAGCCCACTCTTTGAAGAGCCCCCTAGAAGCCTGACTCAAGGCACTACTTCTTAGAACCTCTGTATCCTCAGGCAAGTTATTTAACCCCCTAAACTTCAGTATCTTCATCTGTAAGACAGGGATCATAATAGTGCCATTCTCACAGGGTTATTTTAAGCTTTAAATAAATTAACCCATGTAAAGCTCTTAGCACGTGACAAATGTTCCATCTACATTAGCTACTATTATTAAAATCCATTTTTATAGTAAAATTATTTATGATTGTAAAGGAATTAAAGATCACTGTAGAAAATTTGTGAACTACTTAAGTGTTTAGGGAAAAAAATAATTGTGACATCTAGGGAACAGTAAATCATTTCGATGTGTAATCTTCCCAGTTTTCTGTGTGTGTGTACATACATATACTAACAGGAAATTTTAAAAAACTGGGTTCATATTGTGTGTCTGTTCTGTAACCTGTTTTATTCATCATACATAGTATTTTCTCACATATTTAAACACTCTTATTTTGAAAAGACTACCTTTTTTCAAGCATAGAGATGTAACCGAATTTATCCAACTAATCCCTTAGTTTGGTAGTTAGATTGTTTCCTATTTTTATATTTATAAATACAATGATAAATGTTCTTGTTCATAAATTTTTATGTGCATCTCTGTCTATTCCTTAAGATAAATATTTAGAAACAGAGTAACTGTGCCAATTATTAATAACTCCAGTGACATTTCTGGAACTGTTTTTGTTTTATGCTAATGTCAGGTACACAGAATTGGATTAACCACAACCCTTGGTTTGTGACATTATCATAATTGTTACTGGATGGCCTGATTTTGTTAATTTAGGTGGTAAATTCATCTTAATAATGTAATCAGTACCTGTTAATCGACAACCCAAAACAAAAACTAGGACTTCAACAATAACCAATATTTAACTCATAAGGCCTTCCCCCTCATTTCCCTGTGCTCCCCAACCTAGAGGACCATCCTGCTTCAGATGTTCATGTTACCTGGGTTTACTGTATTTTGTATTATTTTTACAGAGTAATTTAAAAAAATTGTTCTTAGCTTTATTTTTTAAAATTTTTATTCATTTATTTTTGGCTTTTCTGGGTCTTGGATGCTGTGCGTGGGCTTTCTCTAGCAGGGGCTACTCTAATTGCAAATATAATGCAATGGTGTGGTGTGTGGGCCTCTCTTATTGTGGAGCACAAGCTCTACAGCGCAAGCAGGCTTCAGTAGTTGTGGCACACAGGTTTAGTTGCCTGTGGCATATAGAATCTTCCCGCACCAGGGATTGAACCCGTGTCTCCTGCACTGGCAGGCAGACTTTTAACCACTGGGGAAGTCCTGTTCCTAGCTTTATAAAAAGGATATCATGTTGTATGTAATCTTTCAGGACTTTTTTTTCCACTTAATATTACTTTGCTAAAAAATTCATCCATATCATTACATTCCACTGTAGTTCATTTTGACTGGTGTAAAATACCCCAGTGCATAACTACACCACAGTTCACCACTCACTCTCCTACCCATGGGCAAGTGCATTGTTTCTTTTTTTTTATTTTTATTTTTTTGCATTGTTTCTAAGATTTAGCTCTTGTTCACATTGCTGCTGTGAACATAACTGTAAATGTCCCCTGCTGTACTTGTACAAGAGTTTGTCTATGGAACCAGTTTATACTTCCTCCAGCTGTAGATGAGAGAGCCTCTGATCTACATCCTTTGCTGTATCATGGATCCGTCTTGTCAGGTTGCTTTCCAGATGGCTGGGTCAATCTACCTCTTTCTAGTAATATATAAGAATGCCATTTCCCCAAACTCTTTCTGACCCTAGAGATCGAGTTTTTGACCATTTGACGGGGGGAAAAAAAAGATCTCCCTACTGTTTAATTCTGTGGCAAGGTACTGATTCCACTAAAAGCTGAGAGAGAAGGGGTTTGGCTCAGAGAACTGTTTCCAGTCTGATAACTTCAGTGACATTTCTGGGACTGAATCCCCAGTGGCTCAGCTGCTTTCCCATGTCCTAAAAGAGGTGACACAGTTGCACAGAGGGGGTGAGGGGGGCCAGGATGGGAAACGAGCCCAGTTTACCACAGTGTGTGTTTGTCTCTTGGTCCCAGCCTCTGCCATTGTCACATGACTCCTCCTTGATGAAGCAGGCAGTATCTCTCCCCACCCCCTCCCAAGAAATGCCAGGATAGTGCTACCCTTTGTTATTTGAATTGAGAAATTTAAACCTCTTTCCCTGCTCTGCAGTAAAAAGAACTTTCTATTTTGGGCTTAGTGACATAGCCAAAACCAAGCAGAGAGCAGCAGGCTGCAGCATGAGTTAATAGTCTTCCTTCAAGGAGAGAACTCACATGCAAACAGAAGGACCTTCCAAAAGAATGTCATCTGCATAGCAACATGCAGCTGTGTTTTCTGCTGACAGATATATTTCAAGGTTCGAAATCAAACATTATCTAACCTTCAGAGTAAGCTGATGAATGAATCCTGAACAATCAGGTTTCTTAATTCACATCAATTTGCCAGGATCCCTTCTGTGTACCTAATGCTGCACTAGGTATTGTCAGGCAGGAGCATTTTGTCTTTAAGGGGAATTCTAGCCACCAAAAATTATACTAATTTGAGTATAAACATTTACCTAAAAATATGCTTTCCTCTGCTAGTCTGCTTCTCTGCCTGAGATCTCCACATGAGTGTAGGGTCCTGGGTCTCCAGAAGTACACAGAGATCAGGTTTGTAAGAGACGCAAGCTATTTAAACCATTGGCATCTGTCAGCACAAAACCACAGCCTGGAAGACTAGGACAGAGGACCTAACATCCTCTCTTTTGTCAAACTGTTTCTTATGGGAATTTTCAAATATGTACAAAAGTAGAAATAATAATATGATAAATCCTTATGTACCTATCACCTGGGGCTTCCCAGGTGGCACTAGTAGTAAAGAACCTGCCTGTCAATGCAGGAGACATGAGACACACAATTTCAATCCCTGGGTCGGGAAGATATCCTGGAGAAGGGCCTGGCAGCCCACTCTAGTATTCTTGCCTGGAGAACCCCCTGGACAGTCCAGGGGGGCTACAGTCCATAGGGTCACACAGAGTCAGACACAACTGAAGCGACTTAGCCTGCATGCACACACCTATCATTTGGCTTCAATGATTATCAACATATGGCACTCTTGTTTCATCAATACCACCCCAACCTCTATTTTAAAATCAATTTAAAGGAAATCAGAGGGGTCTCCCTGGTGGTCCAGTGGTTAAGAATTTGCCTTGCAATGAAAGGGACACAAGTTCAATCCTTGATCCAGGAAGATCCCACATGCCACCCAATGACTAAGCCCTGGGTGACACAGCTACTGAGCCTGTGCTCTGGGGCCTGTGAGCTACAACCCCTGAGCCCTCGTGCTGCAACTAAGCCCTCGCCCCTAGAGCCCAAGCTCTGCAACAAGAGAAGCCACTGCAATATGAAGCCCGCACATTGCAGTGAAGAGTGCTGCCCGCTCACTGCTACTAGAGAAAGCCTGCATAAGGCAATGAAGACATATCACAGCCAAAAAATTTTAAAAAAACTAATCTTTTAAAAAAAAAATAAAGGAAATCAGAGATACTTTCATAAATACTTCTGTATTTATCTGTAAGAAATAAGACTTTTTTGCAATAACTACTGTATCACATTTTTTATCAATTCCTTTTTTTTAAATCAGTAATTCCTTACTATTATCTGGTATCCAGTCAAAAGTCAAATTGCCCTGATTTTCCTAAGAATCTTTCTGTAATGCTTTATTCTAGTCAGGAACCAAACCATGTCATTTGTGTTTGTTGATACGTCACTTCTGTCTCTTTCAGTTGATACTTCTAAAAAATTTAATTTATAATGGTTTCCCTTTCTTATTGCTCTACTTTTTGGGGATTGTTGAAGATAATAGGTCTTTTAGTTGCACTGCTGTGTAACAACTCACCCCAAACTTAGTGGCATCAAACCACCGCCAATTTGTGTTCATGGATTCTATGTGTCAGGAATTCACAAAGGGGACCATCACGGTGGTTTCTCTCTGCTTTTAGCTGTGTGAGCCTCAGCTGGGGAGATTCGAAGTCTGGTGATGACTTCACAAGTGGGAGCTAGAAGCACTGAAGGCTTATTCTCTCACATGTCTGATGTGAGAGCCTGGAGCACTCCAAAACTAGAACCGCTGGCCAGAGCACCCACACTCAGCCTCTCCACATGGCATGGCTTTCCTCCCAGCCTGTCTTTCCTCAGCATTGTCAGACGTCTTACATAGAAGTTGAAGGCTCTGAGTGCAAGGAAGTATTCCGGCCAACAGGGTGGATGCTGTATCACTTTTTATGACCTAAACCCCAGAAATCAGTGTCATTTTTGCTGTGTTCTGTTGGCTTTTGGAGTGAGTCACTAGCTCACCCAGACTTGAGGAGAGTGACATCAGTCTCCACCTTCATAGAGGCAGGGGCAAAGTTCCAGAGGAGTATGTGGGATGGGAGATATGTTGCTCTACTTGGTGATTAGGATGGTCAGTCAAGCCTGCCTTTCCTAGACCAACCAGCAAACAGTGGAGAAACCCAGCAGAGAGAGACAGAGAGAAGTCTATTTGTTCATAGGGCTATGTCCTACAGTTGTGTGGATTGTTCCCTGAACAACAGAGAGGGCCAGTGGGACTGTAACCCAGATCCACTTGCCACACCTGTGCCTGACTGTGTGGGGTTGTACCTTGAGGAAGAGGCACATTTCTAACACACATTAAGAGATCATATGGGGAAGAGGTGTCTTTGAATGGATGGTAAAAGATCACTCAACCTGGGAACTCCCTGGCAGTTCAGTGGTTAGAACTCTGCACTTTCACTGCAGAGGGTGCTGGTTTGATCCTTGGTAAAGGAACTAAGATCCCACAAGCCTTGAGGCTTGGCCCCCCGCCCCCTGCCCCCTAAAAAAAGATCAGTTTAACTTAAGCTTGAAAAAAAAAGTGAATTTGTTAGTCACTTAGTCATGTTTGACTCTTTGCGACCTGCTAGACTCCTCTGTCCATGGGATTCTCCAGGCACAAATACTGGAGCGGGTAGCCATTCCCTTCTCTAGGGGATCTTTCTGACCCAAGGATCAAATCCGGGTCTCCTGTACTGCAGGCAGATTCTTTACCTTCTGAGCCACCAGGGTACCTACTGAGCACATGCTAATTTGGAGAATGTTAGGTCTTTTTTTTTTTTTTGGTTTAAGTTGTACACACAGTTGACCAAGAAATATCTCAAAAATAAAAATTATATATTATTTACTTATATATTGGTTGTGCTGGGTCTTCATTGCCATCCACAGGCTTCTCATTGAGGTGGCTTCTCTTGTTGCCAAGCATGGGCTCTAGGGCAAGTGGGCTCAGTAGTTGTGGCACACGTGCTTAATTGCTCCTCGGCATATGGGATCTTCCTGGAATCAGAGATTGAACCTGTGTCCCCTGCATTGGCAGGCAGATTTCTTATCCACTGTACCACCAAGGAAGTCCCCAAGTTATTTTTCTTAAATGGTGAAAGTTGTTAGCGCTAGGTACTTTATGATTGCATTGGTCTAGGATGATCTAGACCTATATCTGAAGAAGCCAAGACACTGTATTCCAATGACTGAAGGCCCAGTCTGACCCATCCACTGCCACCCTTGGCTGGATGCAAAAAGTGGATGCAGGATTTACGAGAAACCAGACCAAACAGAACTGAGGATTTGGCAAGGCTCAGGGCACTTAATTTCATTTATTTTTTAACTTATTAGGCCTTTGATGCTGAGTGTTAATCACACTTTTCAGTTCACAGGACATTATACTCTAACTGGTCCATACAAGGCTGCACTTTTAAGTATACACACATTTATTTCCTCTTATGTGCATTTCTCACTCCTGTTCTTCTTCCTACAAGCAACTGCTATATTTATTTATTGACCCTGCTGTGTGGCATGCAGGATCTGGACCAAGGATCAAACCATGCCCCCTGCAGTGGAAGCACAGAGTCTTTTAACCACTGGACCCCCAGGAAAGTCCCATGCAACCATTTTAATATCTTTACTTCTATTTTTTGGCTTGTATGTGTTCAAGGGAGTGTGTGTTATCTGGTTTGCATGCATTTTAATTTACATATAGATCTCATTGTATCTTATTTTTCCACTTTGCACTTCATTTTTAAGACCCATCCACACTACCATGTCCACTCCAGTCCACCATTCCTGATTGCTGCAGATACTCTACCATGTGCACACACTGCACGTGGTCTCTCTGCTCCCCATTAATGGACACTCCCAGTGCTTCTAACTTCCCACCACCCAAAACAAAGATGCAACGGGACTTCCCCGGCTTTCCAGGAGACTCTGTGTTTCCGATGCAGGGGGTGTGGGTTCCATCTCTGGTTGGAGAACTAAGATTCCCACACACTGCACTGTATGCCCAAATAAATAAATCAACTATACTTCAATAAAATACATTAAAAACAAGAAATTATTATGTCATCTGAGATGACTAACCAAGAAGAAATGGACCCAAATTAAGGCAAGGGAGATTTAATTTGGGTCCTGATGAAGTATTTTACAAAAGATGAAACACAGACTGGGCTAGCCATGGGCAGGAGGATGGGGACGTCAACTCATTCCAGAGCCCTTCAAGCAACAGACAGAGCAGGAGACCTTGCGTAGTCTAGACTGGAGGCATGCTGTCTGCAATCAGGGGAAGACCAAGGTGCCTTTCAGATCAGGTAACACTCCTGCAGAGTGGCTAGATGCTCTAGCGAGCAGGAGTTTTCATTTTTAACGACTGAACAAGAACTTCTTCCTGGAGAAAAAAGGAGGGCTGAGAGCCTGGCTAGGATTCCAGGAGCTCAGACTACCTGTTCCATCTGCTGTCTGGAACCCCTGGAGCGTGGGCCTGTTCACTACTCACTTTCTTAACCACTCACAGGAGCCAAGGGAAGGGGAATCTAAAAATATTAATGTCCATTTAGCAGAAGAAACTTTTGAATCATCCAATCTTACCTGTTGTATCACAACCAGCAGCTCCCCAGTTCTTCTCAGCAGGGGCCCAGCACACACGTGAGAAAGTTTCCCTCTGTTGCCTCAGCCAACAGCTAGGAAGTCCTAGCTCTGCATACCAAGCTCCTTAAGCAACAATGAATCTGCTTCACTTCCTCCTTTTTTTCTAACCAAGAGTTGCAGTTTCTGTGTGGAGGCCAGAAAAGACTGACGACATCATGACTTTCTCACAGCAGTTTGCTCCGTCATCTTAGCAGTTGCTTAAGAGGTAAGTCACCTTCTTTGAACTTCCTTTTGAAAGCCAAAACTAGAGATTATAGTTCTCAAACAGGGTACTCAATCTATCCCTTGATTCCTATCAGACTAAAACTTTCAAAACAAACCTCCAAGGTACATCTCTAGGACCTGCGTGGAGGTGTGGAACTGGCTAGTGGAACTGAGACCCGGCATCTGGTGTGAGCCCTGCACGTTCAGGGCCTTTTGGTAACCTTTACAATGATGCTCTGATCGTTTGCAGCAACAAAATTTTCTAGAACTCTATGCTAAAAGAGGAAAAGGGGCTACAGTGGCTACAGAAGACTTCTGGAAGCAACTTCACCTACTTGGAAGAGTCAGAACCGTGTTGTAGCCACACAAATAAGAAACACGACTCAGGGTTGTGGGCACAGCCACCTAGGGACAGGTTTGTGGTCTCTACCACTTAGGAATGAATTTTGGGACAACCATTGGTTAACAGAAGAACATTGCTGCCATTCCCACCCCTGTTTCCCTCCTTTCCCGCCTCCTCTCCCTTCTCAGAATCATTCTGAGACTAGATTATTTCTGTTTCCTGTGTTTGTCTTAGTTGCTCAGTCGTTTCTGACTCTTTGCAACCCCATGGACTGTAGCCCACCAGGCTCCTCTGTTCATGGGATTCTCCAGGCAAGAATACTGGAGTGGGTTGCCATTCCCTTCTCCAGAGGATCTTCCTGACCCAGGAATTTAACCTGCATCTCCTGCATTGCAGGCAGAGTCTTTACTGTCTGAGCCACCAGGAAAGCCCTATTTCTATTTTACAGGAAGAAAAAGTTATGTGTTCCCCTTAACCATCAGTGTTGGTGACTGAAGCAAACTCAGCAGTTTCCGATGCATAAACCAACATTTAGATAATTACCATCCTGTTGCAAGTCTTGAAAAATATTGGCTTACATTCTGATCTCCTATCTTTTTAAAATTTTATCATTCTTGGAAAATCATAGTACTCAGGGCTATGGAGTGAGGGGCTGGTTACATGGAATGTCCTGCCATGATGAGATTACTAATCTAATGAAAGAGACAAGCCAGAGGTGAAAAAACTCTAGAAATAAGGATAAAAGACTCAGGTAAATGCATAGGAAACTAAGCACAGCTCTATAGAGTTAGTGTAGCCTTAGAGGCAGGTGGTGGACAGAATAGTGTATAATGCACAACAAAGAGAAATTACTGGACATGTACATTTTTCTAGAAATAATTCATCACCATTTCTCCTTTTTCACTACAATGCTCAACCCCAAATCTAAACATTGCTAATTCTACCCTCTACAAAAAGAGTGCTCATTTTAAAATTATGTATAATTTAAAACATATAAATAGTAGGCTTTTTATAAAGATAGTAATTATTCACTAACTTATATAGTGAATAATATAATGATTCCTCATGCACCCATTCTCCAGCATCAACAGTCATCAACTCCTGGCCATTATTATTTTGTCTGCACACCCCCTCACACTGATTCCCCTCCATCCTGTGCCATTTAAAATTTTTGTTTGTTTGTTTTACTTTTGGCTGTGCTGGGTCTTCATTGCTGCACAGGCTTTTTCTCTAGTTGTGGCGAATGGGGGTTCCTCCCTAGTTTTGGTGTGTGGCTTCTCCCTGCAGTGGCTTCTCTTGCTGTGGAGCACAGGCTTTAGGGTACTTGGGTTTCAATAGTTGTGGTTCCTGGGCTCTAGAGCACAGACTCAGTAGTTGGAGCATGAGGACTTAGGTGCTCCGTGGCAGATGAGATCTTCCCCGATCAGGGATCAAACCCATGTCTCCTGCATTGGCAGGCAGATTCTTTCCCACTGAGCCACCAGGGAAGCCCTCCTGTGCCATTCTGAAGCAAATTCTAGACACTGTAGAATTTCTTAAAAAATTATTTTTTATTATAAATTATTTACTTATTTGGCAGCACTGGGCCTTAGTTGCAGCATTCAGGATCTTTTTAGTTGTGCATGACAAGTCTTAGTTGCAGTAAGTCGGATCTAGTTCCCTGACCAAAGATCAAACCCGGCCCCCCTGCACTGGGAGTATGGAGTCTTAGCCTTTGGGCCACCTGGGAAGTCCCAGCATCACATAATTTCATCTATACATATTCATTATGTATCTCTAAAAGACAAAAACTCATTTTAACATAATCGCTCCCACATTTGAAATTAGTAATTCCATAACATCCATGTAATTGTATTTTAGAGAACAAATGAAAAATGCTGACCTGTGGAGACAGGCAAAATATTCCCATGGCCATAGAGATGTGAAACGGTCATTCCCACACTGTGGTTCAATAGGACATGCTTCTAGGTTGGCTGTTAAGACCTCAGAAATTGGATGATGAGATCTCACAGTCAACTTAATTGTTATTTGTTTATTCTGCACTTCTGCGTGGGGAATCATGGGATGAAATCCTTCTGAAAGGAAGATGAGAGAGCCTGCCTTCTCATGAGTGATTCCCTTTGGACAAAGGGAGAGTCTGTGTAATCAGTCCATGTCATGGTGTCACACTTGCCTCAGTACTACACACACAGCTCAGGAATATGAGTGAGCATTGTACGCCAGGGAATTACTTGTAGATCCAGAGCACAGTCCAGAAGCAATCATCTGAGAGTTTTCCAATGCTTAATTCTACTGATTTCTATTTCTTTGGAAATATTTCAGGAATTTATCGGAGATGTAATGACATGTACGGAGAAGGCAATGGCAACCCACTCCAGTACTCTTTCCTGGAGAATCCCAGGGACGGGGGAGCCTTGTGGGCTGCCGTCTATGGGGTCGTACAGAGTCAGACACAACTGAAGTGACTTAGCAGCAGCAGCAGCAATGACATTTAGTGGCATTCATAAGGATTAGAAGAGAAAGTAGAGTCATGTAAAAAATGGGGTTTTGTTTTAAGAGACTTATACACATTCCCTATATTCCTTTGTGATGATTGATCAACAAATGTTCCTTTAAGAATGTTACACAGTCGCTTCCCTGGTGGCTCAGAAGTAGAGAATCTACCGCCAAAGCAGGGGACACAGGTTCAATCCTTGGTCTGGGAAGATCCCTGATGCCACAGTACAACTAAGCTCATGTGCCACAACTACTGACCCTGTGCTGTAGAGCCCAGGGACCTCAACTACTGAGTCCATGTGCCACAACTACTGAAGCCAACGTGCCCTAGAGCCTGTGCTCTAAACAAGAGAAGCCACCACAATGAGAAGCCTGTGCGCCAGTAGCCCCTGCTCTCCACAACTACAGAAAAGCCTGAGAAGCAATGAAAAACCAGTAAACCAAAAATAAATAAAGAAAAAAAAAATATATATATATACACAGAATGTTACATAAATACAGGTTGGTTTATATAGTTCCCAAAGATGTGCAAAAATTCCATGAATTCTGTTTTGTTGTTGTTTAGTCACTAAGTCATGCCAGACTCTTTGTGACCCCATAGACTGCAGCACCCCAGGCTTCCCTGTCCTTCACTATCTCTTGGAGTTTGCTCAAACTCATGTCCATTGAGTCAGTGATGCCATCCAACCATCTCATCCTCCGTCATCCCCTTCTCCTCCTGCCTTCAGCCTTTCCCAGCATTAGGGTCTTCTCCAGTGAGTCAGCCCTTTGCATCAGGAGGCCAAAGTATTGGAGCTTCAGCTTCAGCATCAATCAATCCTTCCAATGAATATTCAGGGTTGATTTCCTTTAGGATTGACTGGTTTGATGTCCTTGCAGTCCAGGGGACTCTCAAGAGCCTTTTCCAACACCACAATTTGAAAGCATCAGTCCTTAAATTCTATTTAAAAGCTCTCAAGTGGAACACATTTTATAAAGCTAATAATTATTTCCTCAATTATGTTCCTTTTGAGTCTAGATTTTTAAACACATTTTTGTTTTTCTTAAAATGAAACAATCCCAGTTAGACTTGCAGGAGGAAATCACATATTCTTGGTGTTCAGCGTGCCTTGCCACTCCTGTGCCACTACTACCATAGCCACCTTACTGGTTTTTCTGCTTCTCATTCTGCCCCTTCACACTGAGTTGTCTTCCTGAAGCACATATCTAATCCTGCCACTTCAATAATAGGCATCGAATGCTTCCATCACCTTCCAAAACTCCCCAATTCCTTAGGATAGTGTCATTTCAAGTTCTCTGAGATGTGCCCTGACTTATTGGAACAACCTTATTTCCCACTGTTCTCCAATCCACATGTTCTACTCTCCAGTCACATCAACTAATAAATGCTTTTAGAACGTGGTCCATGTTTTTCCAAACACTAAGCCACTTGTCTCACTTCCTAGAATAGAGAACAGTATAGTCCAGTGTTAAAGAGCATACCCTTCATGTCAGACTAGATTCAGTTCTGACTCTGTCACCTTCCAGCTGTGTGACTTTGATAAGATGACTTAATCTGCCTGAGCCACAAGTTTCTTCAGCACTAACATGGGGATATTGATTGTGCTTTTCTCATAGGGTTGCTTGGAGGATTCTGTTGAATTATACATGCAAAATGCTTAGCATAGTGCCTGGCACACAATAAACACCCAATATATGATAGCCCTTATTTCAATCTATTAAGATCCATCTATCTGTCAAAAAACACTACCCCCTGAAGCATTTTTATTTCCCTCAGTCTCATCTCTCCCTCTAGGAATCCACAGATCATTAATAATCTCATTCTCAACACTAACTACAGGGTTGGCCAAGATGTTCTTTCCAGTTTTTCTGTATGATGTTATGGAAAAACCTGAAGGAACATTTTGGCCAACTCAGTATTATTATTATTTAGATATATAGCTACTCTGCTCTACTTTACTGAATCTCTGCTATGTACTAACTGCCATAGAGAATAAAAGTTGAAGAAAACTTCATTCTTTGCCATACAAGTATTCACAATCTAGTTAGTAAACATTGATAACTCAATACAATTCACTCAAATACAATGGTTGTTGAATAAAGCTGTGGCTCATTATCATTATGAAACTCTGCTTTTCCTGAGGTTCTCTTGTATAGAATAATCTCAAAGTATGACCTAGATTTTAACCCATGACTATTTCCCCTACTACTAAACAGAATTTACCTCTTAAGAACATATATAGTGAACATAGCTGAGTTTAGGAGACTATTGAAGGAAAAGTTGTACCAGTGATGTTGTCAAATTCAAATGATGCAATCAAACTATGACTTTCTCTGATCCCAAAGTTTTTTCCAAGATATATGCACAAAGTGTTGGATCTAAAATATGGCACAGGGCTAGAAGCACTTCTAGCCTCCTTTTCCTGATACAGTTGTGATGTGTATTCTTGGTGTATCTGTAATTCGAGGGCACAGCAGATGGTGAAGGCTGCATGTCCATGCTGCATCCTCTAACCCTGCCTATAGACTGTCAAGACCATGAGGTCAGTGACACCACTGAAGTTTGGCTGTGGAAACCTGGCAGTCCTAACTGCTGAAAGAGTCCTCTACCTTGTACTAAGTGATGCTCTAAATCAGTACCAGGTTCTCAGGGTCAACAAGACTTCAAGTGATACCTGCTCAGGTTCCTGCTTCGCCCAAATACCAGTAGATGACTCATACAATGCTTCCACAACAGGAAACAATGAAGCTGGACAGCATATCTGGGGCATGTGAACTGGGCACATGTCATCAAGATGGCTTCTCATGAAATAATTGCTCTGGGCTGCCAAAGAAAGAGGAGTGGCTTCTCGTCTTGGGTGGAGCTCACCACCCCTTTCTCCTACTGCCCTCCCCTCCAGGCTGCCTGAGCACTGTGACCAGGAGCAGAGCTAGGCTGGTTTCTTCCCTCTACCTCCTGAGTTCTAGCTCTGTGGGTAACTGTGGGAAAGGAAGCCTTATTCAACTATAGGCAGTTTTGTGTTTGTTGGCAACATCTTCAAAAGTCAAATGTATTTCAAACATGCATTGTATTTAAATGTTTTTAAGGACAGTTCATTCCAAAATAGTTAAAAACATATGTCTCACAGTTTAATCAGTGTCAAACAACATATTTCCAGCACATATATATATATATATATATTTTCTTTTTCTTTTCTTCACAACTGAGTATGTCATCTGTCATGTGACATCTGGCATATTAGAGTTCAGCTGAGGCTTAAGATTCATTAGCACCCTCTTAGCACCCCTAAGGAGCTCATCTTTGTCTTAATGCAATCACATTCATGAAAGTGGGGCTTCTTTTGTGTTTGTGTGTGTGCATGTGCACATGTGTGTGCAGAGTGAGGCTTCTAATCACTAGCATCAGCAGTCTCATTTTCCCACTGCAAATAATTTTTATTTTTACCCCAGAAAGAGTAAAATATTTAAACTGTCCCATAAGCACCATTATGCTAACAACGAGAGCAACACTTTCAAGACTGCAGCATGAACCTGGCAGGGCATATTAGACTTCAATAGCCCAAATGATGGCTGAGAGCCTGGAAGTAAGACAGGTCAACTAAGGAGAAACTGGGATTACAGTGAATACAAATGTAAAATGTCTGAGAGAGGAGGCTGCTTGTTCTATTAAAGCAACCTGTGTATGGACAGCATGTGATGGGTTTCAATCTATTAACATCAATACTTTCATGGGGCTGTCACCTCACTCTTTCACCTCATCCCACACTCTTCTTTAGTTTCAAGGAAGAACAAGGATAGTAGGATGATGGAAATAAGTATTTGTTTAGCATGGATTATTAGTAACAGAAAAGTATTATTTATGTCTTTACTTGACATGGTAAATATTGAGTAATAGCATAACCATCTAATGGGGTGTTAAGAAAAAAGATATGTTACAGGAACTCTTTACACAGTCTGTAAGAAGGACAAAAAACAACATTATCACAGAGTTAGATGATTATCAGAGATGAACAAACCAGGCTTCTGTGGAAATGGCTGCTGGTTTCCACAAGCCACCTGAAGAAGTCTAGATTCTGAGCCCATCGATGGAGGGAGTGAGCTGCTTTTCACTCAGACTGAGATCTTCAGCCCCACATATTTTCAGTAGAACTTTATACTTAATGCCCTACACAGGGTAGTCCATCAGCAGTTTAAGAAAAAGTAAAAGAGAGATTTGATTCAAACAAAATGTAAAAATAGGAGAAATATGGAATTTGAATACTGATTGGGTACTGATAATATTAAACTTCAAAACTGTTGTAAAGACATAATTATGTCTTTATAAAAAGAGGACTTACCTTTTAGATATACACATTGAAGTATTTAGGGAAGAATTATACTGATGTCAGTATTTGCTCCAAAATAATACGGGAGGGGAGGAAATAAGTAGGGGAATGAATGAAATATAATTGACCACGTGTTGATAATTGTTAAATCTGGGTGATGAGTACATAGGGGTTCATTAGGCATGTATCAAAATGATACTCCATCTACTCTTGTAGATGTAGATGGATATATACTCTTGTATATATTCGAAACTTCCCATAATAAACTTTTTTTTTTTTAATTTTGGAGCATTGGAAACATAAATTAAAACTAGATGCAAAGAATCCTGCCATGGACAAAGTTGTTTTTTTAACTGGGGAAAAGTAAGTTGCAGGAGGATATGTACAAGATGATACCATTTATATAAAATGTCAAGCATGCCAAACAGTATAATACAGATTTTAAGGGTACCTGCATAAAGTCAGGAAGATAAGAATGGTAATTCCAGATACAAATTTCAGAACTGTGGTTATTGGAATGCAGGAAAGGAAATGTAACTGATGGTTACACAAGGGGCTTCAACTATTTTTGTTAAGTTTTACATGTGGTCACAGACACATAAGTGATTATTGTATTATTCTCTAAGCATCTTTATATTTCTAAAATGTTTCACAATAAAAATATATAGATTAAAAATAAAAAAATGAAATAGTGGACAATCATCTGTAGGGATGTCTGTAAGAGTCCTGCACTCCCTGTACTGACTTTCAAGAATAATATACATTTCTATCTCAGTTTGTAAGAATTGGGTTGCTTTCTTTGGTTAAAATATTTTTATTATAAAAATACAAAAATGTAACTAGCATATTTAAAGAATAGTAATAAAACAGACACTGTTGAAGTACAGTAACTCAAGAAACTCAACATTATGAGTCCCATAGGGGTTCCAGGTACACTCTCTGATCGTACTCCCAGCAGACAGAGTTGCTATCCTGAATTCTGTGTTTGTTAGTCCTACCTTTCAAAATAATCTAATCATATACTGTGTATTTTAAGATACAGTTTTGCATGTTTTTAACTTACACATGTAGAATCATACTGTGACTTGCTTTTTTGATGAAAGATGTTGGTGAGATTTATTGATGCTGATGCACTGGAGTTGTAGTTCATTCACTTAAAGACACTCTGTATGTGTGAGTTCGTGTGTGTGTGTGTGTGTGTGTGTGTGTGTGTGTGTGTGTGTGTTTAAATATATCATTGTTTATCCAGTCTATTGTTGAAGGACTTCTGGCTTGTTTCCAACTTTTGCTACAATAAACCACACTGCTAGAAACATCCTTATACTACTTAACTCCTGAAGTCCATGTGCAAGACTTTCTCTAGGGTAAACACCAAGGAGAGGAACAGTTGAGTTAGTACATGCTCATCTACAACTTTAGTAGATAATGCCAGATTTTTCAAAGTGGTTGCACCAATGTACATTCCCACCAGCATTGTATAATACACCCTACTGCTCCACACTCTCACCAACACTTGGAATTGAAAATTTTTGCCAAATGTTATTTTCTTACTCAACCTCAATACAATAATCAAAAGTAGGAAATTAACATTAATGTAATAGTACGATGTTAATCCAGAGTCCTCATTCAAATTTTTCCAGTATGTTTTTAATAGCAAAACTGCTTTTCCAGGATCACATGTTTTATTTAGCTTTCATCTCTCTTCTTCTCTTTCAGTATGGAAAAGTTCTTCTGTCTCTCTTTGATCTCCATG
Organism: Okapia johnstoni; assembly: GCA_024291935.2. Classification (NCBI taxonomy): domain Eukaryota; kingdom Metazoa; phylum Chordata; class Mammalia; order Artiodactyla; family Giraffidae; genus Okapia; species Okapia johnstoni. The sequence goes on from CM044316.1 coordinate 38,563,942, forward strand.
GCCTTGATCCTTTTGAATATTGCAGGCTGGTTGTTTTTCTACAGGGCTTCAGATTTTGTTTTCCTGATCTTTCCTCATGTTTAGATTCAGGTCATGCATTTTTGGCAGGACTATCAGAGAAATAATGTTGTTCTTCTCATTGCATCCTGTCAAGTGGTAAATTATATCAATTTGTGCCATTACTGAAAATGTTCACTTTAACCAGTTTACTAAGATTACTCCTCTGTAAAATTACTTTCCCCTTTGTAATAAATAATTTATCTATGGGCAGACACTATGCAATATCCTGTTTAGTTTTAGCACCCTTCAGTGATTTTTGCCAGCATCAATTATTAGTGTGATGGTAAATGATGATTTTCTTTTTCCATAATTCCTTCTACATTTATTAAATGCAGCTCTACTGCAAGAAAGAGCTGTGCCTTCTCCATTTACTTATTTTTTGAATTATTCATTTATATGTTCATAGAGTCATACTCATTTTTATTTATACATCCATTGTTATTGTTCAGTCCCTAAGTCGTGTCCTATTCTTTGTGGCCCTGTGGACTGCAGCAGGCCAGGCTTCTCTGTCCTTCACTATCTCCTGGGGTTTGCTCAAATTCACGTCCATTGAGTTTGTGATGCCATCCAACCATCTCATCCTCTGTCTTCCCCTTCTCCTCTTCCCTCAATCTTTGCTAGTATCAGGGGCTTTTCCAATGAGTCAGCTCTTCACATCAGGTGGTCAGAGTATTGGAGGTTCAGCATCAGTCCTTCCAATGAATATTCAAGGTTGACTTCCTTTAGTATTGACTGGTTTGATCTCCTTGCTATCCAAGGGACTCTTAAGAGTCTTCTCCAGCACCACAGTTCAAAAGCATCAATTCTTCAACACTCAGCCTTCTTTATGGTCCAACTCTCACATCCATACATGACTACTGGAAAAACCATAGCTTTGACTATACAGACCTTTGTCGGCAAAGTGATGTCTCTGCTTTTTAATACACTATCTAGATTTGTCATAGCTTTTCTTCCAAGGAGCAAGCGTCTTTTAATTTCATGGCTGCAGTCACCATCTGCAATGATTTTGGAGCCCAAGAAGATAAAATCTGCCACTGTTCTCACTTTTTCCCATTCTATTTGCCACAAAGTGATGGGATGCCATGATCTTAGTTTTTTTGAATGTTGAATTTTAAGCTAGCTTTTTCACTCTCTTCTTTCACCCTCATCAGGAGGGTCTTTAGTTCCTCTTCACTTTCTGCCATTAGAGTGGTATCATCTGCATATCTGAGGTTGTTGGTATTTCTCCCAGCAATCTTTATTCTAGATTGTGATTCATCCAGCCCAGTATTTCTCATAATGTACTCTGTATATAATTTAAATAAGCAGGGCAACAATATACACCCTTGACATACTCCTTTCCCAATTTCGAACCAGTCTGTTGTTCCATGCCCAGTTCAAACTGTTGCTTCTTGACCTGCATACAGGTTTCTAAGGAGGTAGCTAAGGGGATCTGGTATTCCCATCTCTTGAAGAATTTTCCACAGTTTGTACAGTCAAAGTCTTTAACATAGTCAATGAAGCAGAAGTAGATGTATTTTTGGAATTCCCTTTCTTTTTCTACAATCCAGTGTAGGTTGGCAATTTGATATCTGGTTCCTCTGCCTTCTCTAAATCCAGCTTGAACATCTGGAGGTTCTCGGTTCACATACTGTTGAAGCCTATAGCTTGAAGGATTTTGAGGATTACCTTGCTAGTATGTGAGATGAATGCAATTGTCAGTAGTTTAACATTCTTTGGCATTGCCTTTCTTTGGGATTGGAATGAAAACTGATCTTTTATAGTCCTGTGGCCATTGCTGAATTTTCCAAATTTGCTGGTATACTGAGTGAAGCATTTTAATAGCATCATCTTTTAGGATTTTAAATAGCTCAGGTGGAATTCCATCACTTCCACTAGCTTTGTTCGTAGTGATGCTTCCTAAGGCCCACTTGACTTCATACTCCAGGATGTTTGGCCTAGGTAAGTGACCATACCATCATGGTTATCAGGGTCATTGAGACCTTTTTTTGTATAGTTCTGTGTATTCTTGCCACCTCTTCTTAATCTCTTCTGCTTCTGTTAGGTCCTTGCTGTTTCTGTCCTTTTCTGTGCCAATCTTTGCATGAAATGTTCCCTTCGTATCTCCAGTTTTCTTGGAGAGATCTCTAGTCTCCCCCATTCCATTGTTTTCCTCTATTTCTTTGCATTGTTCATTTAAGAAGGCTTTCTCCGGAACTCTGCATTCAGCTGTTTTGTTGTTCCTATTGTCTCAGATTTGACCATTAGGAGCTGCTTCTAGTTGGTGTCTGTGTCCTTTCAGCATCTCTTTTAAAGGAACCTACTGTTACAATAATATGTCTCAGGTTCATCATCTACTTCCCCCCCTTCCACACTTGGCTATCAGAAACTTGAGTCTCTCCTAACTCTGTATGATATCTAAGAAGTATTCAGCTTATAGCTTCCTGGCAGATACTCTTTGGCTGGCTTTGTAAATTTCCTCTATGCATACCTTGTCAGTCTGGTTACTCCAAGAAGCAGATGCCAAAAAGAAGATGTGACATGAAAGAGATTTATAGAAGTAAATACCCATAAGGAAAAATGGGAAGACAGCCGGGGTAGCTAAGGGAGTCGTAAGACTGCAAGGCAGTGCTGACACTTATGAAGGAGAGAGGGATGAAAGTAAGATGGAGTGGAAAACATTTACACTGCACTGTATCTCTAAGGGAGTTTGGGAAGGATGAAAGAGCCTGATATATTTGACTTGCCACCAATTAGCCAGTTAGTCTCCTCAAGGAATGATGCCATATCAGGGACTCAGCATCAGTCTCTTCACTGTAGTTTTCAGTATATAAGACTTGCTCTTCCTTTCATCAGAGTATTCCTAATGAACTTGTGTCCCTTGGGCCCTCCCATGGAACATTATTCTCTGGTTGTCTCCTGGTCTTACATAATACATTTATTCTATTCTCTATCCAATTTCTCTCTTCCTTTCTCACTGTAAGGGCAGTTCAGCACTTCTACTTCCCTGGGTGTTGGCCATAGTTATTCCTAGGCTTTTAAGAGCAAACACAGCAGTGTGCTTCCTACATCCCATAAGGTCCTTGCTAGAGTGTTAAATCTCATGTCCTGACAGGTTTTCCCCAAGTCAGTGAATTCTTGCTTATCTAGGCATATATTCCAGTCCTCTTGATCAAATGCCCCAAATCTAATACCAAGGATATTTTCCTGAATCTTCCCAGTAAGCTAGCTAATTCTTGTAATTCTTTGGGTATAAGTTAATTTACACTCCCCGCAGTTGTAGCCCTATGAGGTGCATTTTCATGGTTGCTACACATTCTCTGATTACTACTCAGCCAAATATTGGAGAGGAATCCATGTGGATTTCTAAGTTCCTTCTCTACACAGTTTTGCCTTCTCTAGTATTCTGCTTACCAACTCTAGCCACCTTGACCTCCCTAAGCTTATAAACTCACCAAATGTGCCAGTCTCTCGCTGAATCACCACCTCCCTGTTCAGTGATCCAGAAATTGTAGAAAGCCTGTGTGATCACAATGATTGTTTCAATAATTTTTCTTCTCTCAGAGATCACAGTCCTGGGCTGCCTGTTGCCCAGAGTCCAAGACAGTAGTTTCATGTTTTCTTCTATTATCTTAGAAATTGACAGCAATAAAGCAAAATCTTTGACTTGTCAGAGTTTAATACAAATTGCTACTATCACTATTTCTCTGATAGTGCTAACTGTAAGGAAAGCTGGGAAAACTAGTTTTTATTTCAGGCATTCATGTGCTCAAACTGAAACCTGAGAAAAACTTCAGCTAAACGCTCCTAAAAGCACAGGGAACTGTGAGTGTTCTGAAATTTTAAGGAAGAACTGCAACATGACATCACTAACTACCATCCCAAAACTTCTTCTGACAAGCTTGGTCTGCGACATCCACGTCTCCGATTCTTACTGATCAGTTTTGACATCATCCATTGATTCTTCAGCAAGTCTCCAAACCACCAAGGTCAATTTGAATTTAAATTATCTGTTCCATACATATCAAGGTATGTAATTATATGAAGGTACTGGGGGTAGGGTGTTAAGGTACAAAGATACAAATCAAGAGGTAACTAGCATTATAAAGCAGGATGTGAAACATATAAATTTGTTTACATATATGGTATAAGCAATAAAAATGGAATTCTATTCTTCAAGGTGTTAAATATATCAGGGCGCTTCCTGTCACTGGAATGGTATCCTGTGTTCCTTCTTCCAAATGAAAGGAGATGAGTGCCACACAGCAGCAACCAGTTGTAAACCCTTCCACTTATAACAGCTCCACTTGGCCAAAGGACTGGAACCAGGATTCTTAATCATCACATGAGTATCTACTCAATAGATTTCAAAACCTGACCTGGTTGACTACCAATTCAGTTGCCACTGCCTCTGCTTTTCCCACTTCTCAGTGACTTTTGGTGGCCACAGAGAACCAAGTAATGGCAACCCTATCAGCAGAGGCATTTTTGCCAAGAAGTCAATAAAGTCCTCTCCCTTGTATAGGTGCCTCCTAAGGCCATGAGAACAGCCCTAACAATTTCATAATTGCAAATTTGTATTGTTTTTTTCCACAGAAGGGCCTTCAAATCTAAAAGTTTCAGGCTTCATAAAACCTTCACCTCCTTATATTAACCCATAAGTCATCTACTCAGCATCCTACCACAGCCACATTTGTAACATCAACTTACCTACCCCCATAATGCACAAAGACTCTGAGAAAATCCAATGTAGGCTCAAAGGAGAAACACTAGAAACTCCAAGTCTTGACTTGGTTTTCCCAGGATAGAACAGAACTACAATACCCCAGGTGGCTCAGTGGTAAAGAATCTGCCTGCCAATGCAAATTCCTGGGTCAGAAAGATCCCCTGGAGAAGGAAATAACAACTCATTCCAGTATTCTTGCCTGGGAAATCCCATGGACAGAGGAGCCTGGCAGGCTACAGTCCACTGGGTCTCAGAAGAGTCAGACATGACTTAGAGACTAAACAATGATACTAGTATCTCCCCTGACATGGCACAACTCTAAAAAGCGCTACTGAGTCAGCAGAGACTGACTTTCTTCATAACTTCAAAAGGAGATCTGTTACACAATTCTCTTTTAAAACTCAAAATGCCATGTTTATTCTTGTATTTAATGTAACATTTTATACATGAAAAGCAGGGATGTATTTATCATCCACGCCAATTTCATATCTAAACAAATGGAGACCAAGGTACAAATCCCCCCATAAATCTCACAGATGGTACACAATAAGAGTAAGGGGCACTTATAGACCAATTTATTACCAAAGTAAATGAAGTCAGGATAAACTCAGACAACTTGGTCAAAAAAACTACGATTAAAGACCATCATTGTAGAAAATTCCCTGACAGTCTAGTGGTTAGGACTTGGTGCTCTCACTGCTATGTGTGTGTGCTCAGTCACTAAATTGTATCTGACTCTCTGTGACCCCATTGATTGTAGCCTGCCTGGATTCAATCCCTGGTTGGGGAAATGAGATCCAGCAAACCGAGGGTACAGCAACAAACAAAACCGTAATTCTGCATCTTTGAAGAAGACAACTAAATTTAATCAGTATAGTATAAACTCAATATGCCCTATGTGTATTAAACCTTATCTTAGTAAGTCCTCACAATATCTCTAAGAGATAAGCTTTTCTTGTCTCCATTTTCCAACTGAGGAAAACTGAGGCAACAAAATACCACACACATACTCTGCAGGAAAGAAGTGTGTAAAAGTCCTGATTCTATTTTGGGCAATTGGATGATAATCTGGACTCTATTATACTATATGGCTCTTAATAAAAATTGAATATTCATTCAACAAATATGTTTTTAAATGTTTAATTGGAGCGTAATTGCTTTACAGTGTTGTATTGGTTTCTTCTGTATCACAATGTGAATCAGCTACAAGAATACACATATCTCTCTCTCTTGTGCCTCCCTCCCACCTGCCACCTCTCCCCTCTCCCAATCTCACCCCTCTAGGTCATCACAGAGTACCAGCTTGAGCTTCCTGTGTTATATAGCAACTTCCTACTAGCTATCTATTTGACACATGGTAATGTATATATTTCACTGCCACTCTCTCAATTCATCCCACCCTCTCATTCCCCTGCTATGCCCACCAGTCCATACTGTACGTCTGTGTCTCTATTCTGGCCCTGCAAATAGGTTTACTAGTACCATTTCCTAGATTTCACATATATGCATTAATATACAATCTTTAGTTTTTCTCTTTCTGACTTACTTCACTCTATATAGGCTCGAAGTTCATCCACCTCACTACAACTGACAAAAAATTCATTTCTTTTTATGGCTGAGTAATAGTCCACTTATGTACGTACCACAACTTCTTTATCCACTCATCTGTCGATGGACATCTAGGTTGCTTTCATATCCTGGCTGTCGTAAATATTGCTGCAATAAACACTGGGGTACATGTGTCTTTTGAATTATGGTTTTCTCAGGTATATGCCAAATAATGAGATTTCTGGGTCATATGGTAGTTTTATTCCTAGTTTTTTAATAATCTCCATACTGTTCTCTACAGTGACTGTATCAATTTACATTCCTAGCAACAGTGCAGGAGGATTCCCTTTTCTCCACATCCTCTCCAGCATTCATTGTTTGCAGGTTTTTTGATAATGGTGATTCTGACCATTGTGAGTTTCAATTTGATTATTGTAGCTTTAATTTGATTATCTTTCTAACAATGAGCGATGTTGGGCATCTTCTCATGTGTTTTTTGACCACTTGTATTTCTTCTTTGGAGAAATGTTTGTTTAGGTCTTCTGTCCATTTTTTGATTGGGTTGTTGGTTTTTCTGATATTGAGGTGCATGAACAGATTGTATATTTTGGAGATTAATCCTTTCAACAAATATTTTTAAAGAGAGAAAAGCCCCAGGAGTTCATAGATATAGTTTCAATAAATATTCTGATACCACTAGATATTGTTTGAATGACAGTAATTAAAGGAATCCATTTTCCAAATTCAAATCTATCGAACAACAAATCAAGGAAGACTACTGGTGGCAGATGTTTTTTAAGATTGATGCTGGGAAAGATTGAGGGCAGGAGGAGAAGGGAACGACAGAGGATGAGATGGTTGGATGGCATCACCAACTCAATGGACATGAGTCTGAGCAAGCTCCAGGAGATGGTGAAGGACAGGGAAGTCTGGTGTGCTGCAGTCCATGGTGTCGAAAAGAGTCGGGTACGACTTAGTGACTGAACAACAACAAAGGTTTTTCATGAGGCATCAGATGCTTTAAACAGTTTAATAACACTGATAAATGTAATATTAGTAACTACAAAGAAATTACTCAGAGACGTCCAAGAGAAACTGCCTGAAATGTATATAAATAATCAGGCTTGATCTGAAAGGGTTTCATGACTTTGGAGTCATTCATCTGAGGAAACTCAAATCCTAGCATGCATTGTTTCTTTTATTTCTCATCCTAGGGAGCAAAAACCACTGATTTAAGAGCAAAAAGCACTGCCTCATTAGGACCCCATCTTCATACACTAGGTTCAGTCCAACATGGAGCTGAATGACTTGTTCTGTTAGACCAGGGTAGACAAGAGCTCCTGGTTCTGAAAATGACAGCTATTGAGTTCCCTCTGGAGGAGGTTAGGACTAACTGACTTGAAAGAGAACTTTGGAATCATCTTTATTCTTTGGCAAGCCAGGCACAGAGACTACATAATAGCCATTGGATACCTGTAGTCTCTATACTGCTATCTATTAAATAAAACACCAGTTGTAAAGAGCAAGAATCTTAACTCAAAATTAGTCTGAAAATCAATGTGAGGGATTTCCCTGGTGGATGGGAATCCACCCTCCAATGCAGGGGACACAGGTTTGATCCCTGGTTGAGGAACTAAGGTCCCATATGCCGTAGAGCAACTAAACCTGCGTGCCACAACTAGAGAGCCTGTGGGCCTCAAGGAAGAGCTGATGCAGCCAAATAAATAAATAAATATTTAAAAATAAAAGAAAGTCAATCTGAAGCAAATTTTTGTTTTACTTATCTCCTTATGTTATACATTTTGTTTATACTTTCAATACCATCCAATTAAGCAAATAAATCACTTTGCTTGTTCTAAGCCAAGAGTTACTTGAGAGACCTGCATAACACTGAGACAGTACTCACACAATTTCTCACTCTATGGCAAGCACTAAGTATATTAATTTAGGTCTCCTGAGACATAGTCACTAAAGAAATAGAAATGTGGTCTCTTTAGGTAGAAAATCTGAAATTCTGACCCATATACTGTAACTCATATGCTGTAATTCTGACCCATATACTGTAGAGCATTATTTCTTTTTACCCTTTCACCTGTCTTATCTGAATTTCCTTGTCTCTTTCTAAATTTTGAGAAACAATTTTTCTTACTTATCTGAGATTCCTCTGAATTCCATTCCTCAAAAGCATCCTTCAAGTTTTATCTCTAAAAGTACCTAAGTCTCAATTCCTCCATTAAAATGCTAACTAGCTGTAAGTTTACCTCATCTCCTTCACCTTCAACCTCCATGCTGAATGACTGCTACTCACTCAGCTACTTGACAACGAATATTAACATGATATAGAGAGCACATTCTACCACATCAATAAAATTATCTCATAGTTTATTCTTTGGTTTTTTCAAGTGATTACTATGTAGGTGTTTAATAAATTCATTAATTCACAAGAAAACGTTATTGAGTGTCAATATATGCTAGGCACTATTGTATGCTGGGGAATATAGCAACAAACAAAACACTAATTTCCCTGTTCTCATGTAGTTCATAGTTTATTGGAGGGAGACCATTAATAAATAAAGTTTGTCAGATAGGGAATGATATATGAAGAAGTCAAGCAGGAAACAGGAATGAGAATGGGGAAAGTTGTCATCTTAAGTAATCTGATAGAGAAAGCTTCGTATATGAGTAAAAGTCAGTAAGGAGGTTGTTCTGAACAACAGGAAGGAGTTAAAGGAGGGACTCTTGCAGTTACCTGAGGAGAGATATTTCTTATCAGAGGAAAACAGCAAGAACAAAGGTTCTTAGGCAGAAGCACAGCCAGGAACAGCAAGGAAGCCAGTTGGCCTGGAACAGAATGAGTAATAGGAAGAGGAATAGCATCAAAGAGGAGGTAGAGGCAGGCTGTGTAGGGTCTTGGAGGTTGTCGTAATGTCTGCAGCTTTTACTCTGAGTTGATAAGAAACTGAGGGTGGAACAGTGTTAAAACGGGAAGATCAGGTACCAGAAGACTACTACCAAATCCAGGCAAGAAATGTTGTAAGTAACAGTAGAGGGAGGAAAGCAGTCACTTCTTGGAAATACTTTAAAGGTAGAGCTGAAAGCATAGGTTAGAGATATAAAGAGGAAGAGAAAAGTCAAGGATTACTCCAAGATTTTTCTCCTGAGCAACTGGAAGAGAGTTGCCCTTAACCGAAATGAAGAAACATGGAGGAGCAGGTAAGAGGAACCCGAGAGTGGGGAGGAGATCAGGCCCTTCATTTGGGACATAAGATATCTATTACATGCTTTAGTAGAACTACTGAACGGACAGTTGGAAATTTGAATCTGGAGTTAAGAAGTCCAGTCCAGTCTAGAGAGAGAGAATTAAGAGTCATCAATATATAAGTGATATTTAAGGCCATACACATCGATGAGCTCACCTAGGGAGTGTAGAGAGAAAAGAGATCTAAGAACAGAGACCAAATGCTTGTTGATTATTTGAATTACATAACTATTATATCCCTCACTTTCCCTTTGCTTATAGGACTCATTAAGTTATTAATTAAGAGAAACCAATGAGATTAAATAAGTTCATAGTGATTATCTATTGTCCAACTCCTTGGGCAGAGTTGATGAGAGGGATGCAGGCATGGAATAAAAATAAATTAAACACAGAAATCAGTACTGTGTCTTCTCTGAGCTCCATTCTAATGTCATCATGTTCTAGCCACCATGGGACATTTTCAGTTTTGATGGAAGCAACCCATCACCTCAAGCAATTGCTTTGTAACAAATATTTACAAGTTAGATTCATACATGGAAAATGAAAACAGGCCAGAAATACAACTCAAACACACTTGTCTGACTAACATCTTTTGACAAGTATTATCAACCAATAGACTATCCATCATATCTAACTATGTCCACTGCTGAAGTTCCATTGGCAAACCTCATACTTCAAACTTTCATATTATTGGCTAAGAATTCACAGAATAAATGATCGTTACAATAACTGAATAAGAACAACAAAAAGAACAGGCAAGCCATTACAAATTCCTATCCACACATCCACATCCTTAGGGATAGTCTTAAACTAAAAGAGCACACAGTCAATCAGGGACATTTTATATAAGATAGAGCTAGAAATTTTGGTAATGACTCTAAAGGTTATTCCTTATTCACAACTTTGACTAGATCTCCACTTTCAGAATTCTTTTAATTTCTAGTTCCAGGCATCATTGACTAATAGGTACTGGTATTACCTTAAACAATGATAAAACTGGAAAAAATAAATAAAACAACTGTTTTCACACAATGGACAACAGAATAAGGTCAATTTCATCAGAAATATAATAGCCCTAAATACACACGCATCTAGTAACAAAGCTTAATATGCAGAGACCAACTACTACTAGAACTGAAAGGAGAAACAGACAAATCTATCATTACAGTTGAAGATTTTAATAATCCTCCCTCAGCAATTAATAAACTAGCAGACTGAAGATTAATAAAGATATAAGACATAAATACCTCATTAGCATGAACTCAGGTATGGATGAAAAGGGTTTATTATAAATAACAAAAGACGCTCCTCTCACTCCTCAGCCAGGAAATTATAAATGTTTTGGGAGCTCTGTGTCAGGAAAAGGAGATAAAGGCCTAAAATTTGTATTTGTTACTATATCACAATATCACAAAGAGCAAATTAAGCCCAAAAGAAGAGCATAAATCAATAAAATAAGAAACAAACAACAGAAATAAAACCAAAAGTTGGTTCTTCAAGAAAAAATTAGGAGAGTTGATAAACCTCTAGGTAGACTTACTAAAAAAATCCCCCATGAATTACCAATACAAGAAATGATAAGTGGGACATCACTTCTTAAACGATAACAAGGGAAAATGGTAAGCAATGTTATGCCAATAAAAATCAACAACTTTGGTGGAATAGATAAATTCCTTGAAAGAGGCAAATTACAAAACTGACACAGGAGAAATAACAAATTAGATAGCTCCATATGTATTAAATAAATTTAAGGAAATTGAATTTGCATCTTAAAAGCTTTCCACAAAGGAAATTTTAGGCCTTGTTGGCCTCACTGGTGATTTCTAACAAGTATTTAAGGAGAAAGTAAAATTAATCTTGCACAAATTCTTTCAGGAAAGAGGAGGGAAAACTTTCCAACTCATTTATGAAGCACTGTAATACTGACATCAAAGGCAGGCAAAGATAACACACAAAAAAGAAATGGACTAAAATCCCTCATTAATGTAGATGCCAATATCTTAATAAAATATTAACAAATCAAATTCAATACAATACATAAAAAGGATCAAATAGATTTTAACCCTAGGAACGTGGGTTGATTTATCATTAAAACATCCATTAATATAATTCATACTAACAGAAGTAAGGAGGAAAAATCATAAATCATCTCAGAAGATACAAGAAAAGTATTTAACAAAATTTAATACCTGCTCATGGTAAGGACATCAACAAACAGAAACAGAAGGAACCTTCTTCAATCTAATAAAAGTTATCTACATAAAACCTACAATTAACATCATACTTAATGGGAAAAGGCTGAATGTTTTCTCTCTGGTATAGGAAAAAAGGCAAAAATGTCCACTCTCACCACTTCTGTGCAGCACTGTCACACATCACAGAAACACTGGAAAGGAAGAAGTAAAACTATCTTTATCTACAGATGTTATAATTGCTTATATAGGAAATCCTAAGGAATAAATTAAAAAAAAAAAGAATGAAGGAAGGAATGAAGAAAGCCTACTAGAATAAGTTGAATTTAATTTAGCAAGGTCTCAAAACACAAGATCAATATAGAAAGACAAATTGTACCTCTGTACTACTAGTAACAACCAACTAAAAGATATTTTTTAAAATACCATTTATAATTGCATCAAAACCCAAAACACACTGGAGTAAATTTAATGAATGATGTATAAGACTGCTACAAAATACTACAGAAAAAATTTAAAGATCTAAATAAATGTAGTGCTTATACCATGCTTGTGGATTGGAAGATTCACTATTTATAAAATATCTATTCTCCTTTAATTGATGTATAGACTTTAACACAATCCCAGTCAAAATCCCAGCATGTATTTTTGTAGAAATTGAAAAAAAAAAAGAAAGACAATCCTTTAAGGATCCAACATCTACTTCTGCTTCATTGACTACACTAAAGCCTTTGTTTAGATCACAACAAATTATGGGTAATTCTTAAAAGAGATGAAAGTACCAGACTACCTTACCAGTCTCCTGAGAAACTTGTATGTGGGACAAGAAGCAATAGTCAGAACTAGACATGGAACAAGTGACTGGTTCAAAATTGGGAAAGGAGTACGACAAGGCTGTATATCATCACCCTGCTTATTTAACTTATATGCAGAGTACATCATGCGAAATGCTGGGTTGGATGAATCACAAGCTGGAGTCAGGATTGCTGGGAGAAATATCAACAACCTCAGACATGAAAATGATACCACTCTTAATGGCAGAAAGTGAAGAGGAACTAAAGAGCCTCTTGATGGAGGTGAAAGAGGAAAGTGAAAAATCTGGCTTGAAACTTAACATTCAAAAAACTAAGATAATGGTATCTGGTCCCACTTCATGGCAGATAGATGGGAGAAAATGGAGGCAGTGACAGATTTTATTTTGGATTGGAAGATTTTATTTATTTGGATTTTGGACTTCAAAATCACTGTGGACCGTGACTACAGCATGGAATTAAAAGATGCTTTCTCCTTGGAAGGAAACCTATGACAAAGCTAGATAGTGTATTAAAAAAACAGAGACATCACTTTGCCAACAAAAGTCTGTACAGTCAAAGCTATGGTTTTCCAGTAGTCATGCATGGATGTTAAAGTTGGACCATAAAGAAGGCTAAGTGCCAAAGAATTGATGCTTTTGAATTGTGGTGCTGGAGAAGACTCTTGAAAGAAGTCTGGACTGCAAAGAAATCAAACCAGTCAATCATAATGGACTCAACCCTGAATATTCACTGGAAGGTCTGTTGCTGAAGCTGAAGTTCCAACATTTGGCCACCTGATACACAGAGCCAACTCATTGGAAAAGACCCTGACGCTGGGAAAGACTGAAGGCAAAAGAAGAAGGGGACAGCAGAGGATGGGACAATGACTCAATGGACATGAATCTGGGCAAACTCCAGGAGATAGTGGAGGACAGAGGAGCCTGGTATGCTACTGTCCATGAGGTTGCAAAGAGTCGGCTGTGACTCAGTGACTGAACAACAAGTAGGCAATGGGCGGACTTATATTTATTGAACCTACCACAGGAATAACTCTTAATTTCTCTGGAGGAGATTAGTTACTAAAGCTAATAGAGAGTTTGTTAGAAAGATATATATATATATATATATATATATCTCACATATATATATATATGTATATACACACACACATATATTAATCTCAGCTGTTAATTTTTAATCATTTAAAAAAGATATTTGTTTATTTGGTTGTGCCAGGTCTTAGTTGTGCCACATGGGATCATTAATTGCACATGTAGAATTTGTAGTTGCAGCATGTGGGATCTAGACAGAATGACCTCTGTTTCCAAGGCAAACCATTCAATATCACAGTAATCCAAGTCTATGCCCCAACCTGTAATGCTGAAGAAGCTGAAGTTGAACAGTTTTATGAAGACCTACAAGACCTTCAAGAACTAACACCCAAAAAAGATGTCCTTTTCATTATAGGGGACTAGAATGCAAAAGTAGGAAGTCAAGAGATATCTGGAGTAACAGGCAAATTTGGCCTTGGAGTACAGAATGAAGCAAGGCAAAGGCTAATAAAGTTTTGCCAAGAAAATGCACTGGTCATAGCAAACACCCTCCTCCAACAACACAAGAGAAGACTCTACACATGGACATCACCAGATGGTCAACACCAAAATCAGATTGATTATATTCTTTGCAGCCAAAGATAGAGAAGCTCTATACACTCAGCAAAAACAAGTCTGGGAGCTGACTGGCTCAGATCACGAACTCCTTATTCCAAATGCAGACTTAAATTGAGGAAAGTAGGGAAAATCACTAGACCATTCAGGTATGACCTAAATCAAATCCCTTATGATTATACAGTGGAAGTGACAAATAGATTCAAGGGATTAGATCTGATAGACAGAGTCCCTGAAGAACTATGGATGGAGGTTCATGACATTGTACAGGAGGCAGTGATCAAGATCATCTCCAAGAAAAAGAAATGCAAAAAGGCAAAATGCCTGTCGAGGAGGCCTTACAAATAGCTGTGAAAAGAAGAGAAGCAAAAGTCAAAGGAGAAAAGGGAAGATATACCCATTTGAATGCAGAGTTCCAAAGAATAGTAAGGAGAGATAAGAAAGCCTTCCTCCATGATCAATGCAAAGAAATAGAGGAAAACAATAGAATGGGAAAAACTAGAGATCTCTTCAAGAAAATTAGAGATACCAAGGGAACATTTCATGCAAAGATGGGCACAATAAAGGACAGAAATGGTATGGACCTAACAGAAGCAGAAAATATTAAGAAGAGGTGGCAAGAATACACAGAACTATATAAAAAAGATCTTCATGACCCAGATAACCATGATGGTATTATCACTCATCTAGAGCCAGACATCCTGGAATGCGAAGTCAAGTGGGCCCTAAGCATCCCTATGAACAAAGCTAGTGGAGGTGATGGAATCCCAGTTGAGCTATTTCAAATCCTAAAAGATGATGCTGTGAAAATGTTCCACTCAGTATGCCAGCAAATTCAGAAAACTCAGCTGTGGCCATAGGACTGGAAAAGGTCAGTTTTCATTCCAATCCCAAAGAAAGGCAATGCCAAAGAATGCTCACACTACCAAACAATTGCTCTCATCTCACATGCAAGCAAAGTGATGCTCAAAATTCTCCCAATGAGGCTTCAACAGTGTGTGAACAGAGAACTTCCAGATGTTCAAGCTGGATTTAGAAAAAGCAGAGGAACCAGAGATCAAATTGCCAACATCCCCTGGATCATTGAAAAAGCAAGAGAGTTCCAGAAAAACATCTACTTCTGCTTTATTGACTATGCCAAAGCCTTTGACTGTGTGGATCACAACGAACTGTGGAAAATTCTTAAAAAGATGGAAATACTAGATCACCTGATCTGTCTCCTGAGAAATCTGTATGCAGGTCAAGAAGCAACAGCTAGAACTGGACATGGAACAACAGACTGGTTCCAAATAGGGAAAGGAGTACGTCAAGGCTGTACATTGTCACCCTGCTTATTTAACTTATATGCAGAGTACATCATGAGAAATGCTGGGCTGGATGAAGCACAAGCTGGAATCAAGACTGCCAGGAGAAATATCAATAACATCAGATATGCCGACATCACCACACTACGGCAGAAAGCAAAGAACTAAAGAGCCTCTTGATGAAAGTGAAAGAGGACAGTGGAAAAGTTGGCTTAAAACTCAACATTCAAAAAAAAAAAAAAAAAAAAAAAAAAACAAAAAAAACCCTCAACATTCAGAAAACTAAGATCATGGCATCTGGTCCCATCACTTCATGGCAAATAGATGGGGAAACAGTGGAAACAGAGACAGACTTTATTTTGGGGGGCTCCAAAATCACTGCAGATGGTGACTTCAGCCACGAAATTAAAAGACGGTTGCTCCTTGGAAGAAAAGTTATGACCAACCTAGACAGCACATTAAAAAGCAGAGACATTACTTTGCCAACAAAGGTCCATGTAGTCAAAGCTATGGTTTTTCCAGTAGTTATGTATGGATGTGAGAGTTGGACTATAAAGAAAGCTGAGTGCCGAAGAATTGATGCTTTTGAACTATGGTGCTGGAGAAGACTCTTGAGAGTCCCTTGGACTGCAAGGAGATCCAACCAGTCCATCCTAAAGGAAATCAGTCCTGAATATTCACTGGAAGGACTGATGCTGAAGCTGAAACTCCAATACTTTGGCCACCTGATGCAAAGAACTGACTCACTGGAAAAGACCCTGATGCAGGGAAAGATTGAAGGCGGGAGGAGAAGGGGACAAGAGAGGATGAGATGGTTGGATGGCATCACCGACTCAATGGACATAAGTTTGAGTTATCTCCGGGAGTTGGTGATGGACAGGGAGGCCTGGCATGCTGCAGTCCAAGGGGTCACAAAGAGTCGGACACGACTGACTGGACTGAACTGAACTGCACTGGGATCTAGTTCCCTAACCAGGGATCGAACCCGGGCCCCCTGAATTGAGAGCATGGAGTCTCAGCCACTGGACCACCAGAGAACTCACTGAGAATTTTAATCAACCTTTTAATAAGCTGAAAAGAGATCACAATATCATAATAAAGAAATTATGTTTTCCTTTGTTTTTCTAATCTATTTGGTAAATACAAAATCAGGCAGAGTCTTGGTAAAATACCAAACAATCTCATTTCTTTTCTGAAAAATATGACAACCAAGAATTTTGGTAGTATTTCTCTTCTGGGTCATACATAAATAGAAAAAGTTTGTACCACATAACAGGCACTATCAGATTGAACTAGGAAACTGAAAGAGTGCTGGCAGTTGTTTAAAGGAATAAAAAAATTAACATTTAATACCATTTAATTTTCTGATACTTTATAAGTATTATAAATGCTTTTATAGCTAACTAACAGAACATATTTTTAATCATGTAATGGACTACTTTTTAAAAAAATGTCAGACATTTCATCAAGAACTCACTTCAGGAAGCTAGAGCATTCTAGAAAAAAACTGACACTTATATTATATGACTAGCAGAGGGCAGAGATCAGTAGAAATACAGTATGGTCATATGACAGGATGTGTTACCTACTCAGTAATCACGGCAAGTAAAGAAGCACGTAGAAAGGAGATGACTTAATAATTCCAAATCATAACATCACATCAACAGAATTTTTAGAAGAAAGAAAGAAGAAAACCATGAATGGTTTGCTAACAAAACAAAGTTGGATGATGCTACTGTGGACTAACTGCTATCATAACAGCTCATGTTACATTTCTGTTATATATAAAATTAAAATTGTATTTTTTAAGATTTAAAAGAAAAGACACTACCAGAAAAAAAGTCTGTTCCTCTTCAAATTCTTCCCCTGACAATGGCCATCTCCATTCTAAAATCAGAAACCAAGCCAGTAAGAACCAGGGATAAGAATATAAATACATGTTGCCAAAACTTTGACTGTATTAACGTTAAATTATACATAACAATATATTCTATATAAACTACTAAATGATAAACATGCTGGTCAAGCCAAAAGATTTCCTTCAATATTTGGCTCAATTTCCATCATTTTAAACATGTTGCATGATATGTTTAATTAAATACTGCTCCAGAATGTCCAGTGTAAAACCAAACCCATGTTTCATGCTTATCAAGTATACTTGCTTGCTCAGAAATGTCTGGTGCCCCCAGACATTGGAATCTCACTTTACTACACATTTAGAAATCTTTGTATCTATAAAGTTCTGAGCCAAAGCTAAGAATGACCAGTAATCAAACATGACTGAGATAACAGGTCATCAAATAAATCATATGACCAAATGTAAGCTGTAGTTTTATTAGGATGTACCAGTCAGGCAGTTTTTATAAATTGATGTTTAAATTAAGAAAACATGAAAAATTTATAGATTAATAAATTTAAAGACAAATTTCAGTGAGTTTACAGATAACTACACAGGATTTACGATCTATCTGTAAAATTCTCTAGTCAATGTTTTTATGTATGTAATATCAATAAAAAGGATTTTTTTTAACCATACAGTGTGATTCTGGGGTTCCCTGAATTTTCAGCTGCTGCATTTTCTACTCTACATCTGGCAGGTTCTTCTTCCTTTCAGTTTGTGCATTTCCTGTATTCTAAAAAGTAAATAGAAACAGGACCTTAATTGAGGAAATGGTAAGTCTTTGGCTAAGGAAATACAGCCACAGATAAGTACTTGTACTTTGCGCCTGGGGGCTATTTTATAAAGCACAGGGAGACTATTTAGCAAAGGAGTCCTTATTATCATGATAAGACAGAACTGAAGGAGGCTTTTCTGTGGACTCTTCTTTCTTGCCTAACTCACTCAGCAGTAACAGGAATTTCTCTCTAGGTCATAGTATCTATTGAATACATGTCTACACTATTAACTGGGAAGTGCCTGGATGTGATTTAGTAAGTCAGAAACAAATCTGTGACTAGAACAAATAAGCTGCCATTCCCTGTCTTAAGTTTTTAAAAACATATCATATTCTCTCATGCTCTAAATTAACAACCTATCAACTTGAAATTTAGGACATTTTCTTAATTCTGACATTAATTTATTAAAAGCATTTGAACCAGCCTCATATGTGATTTCTGTCACTTGTCAGAACTGCATTTGAATGATTAGTGTTGGGTTGGGTTTTTCCTTACCATCTTAAGGAAAACCCAAACAAACTTTTTGGCCAATCCAATACATATAAACTACAATTATCATTGATGACTTCTGGATATTTCTAATAACTACAACTGTTTCACTGTTACTCTTAAAAAGATCATCTTTTCAGGAATTCTACATCATATGCACAAAAAGGGTTTTTCCCTTCCTATTGTGTATTTTTTTAAAATGTCAGAACTGTCTTAAGAGTTCCTTTTTTCCTGAATTAAAATGTAATTTTGCTTCTGAGGGCTTTCACAGTACAGTAGGACAAACATATGTAGCACATTACTAGTCTGCCCAAACTCAAGACCCTTAACTCATCCAATTATTCAAAAAATGTGCAAATGGTGTGCTGTTCAACATGCTGTGACATCAGTAAGTCACCCAGGTTTAAAAGTCTGAAGTCACCTTATTCTTTTTTATAACTAAAAGATGACCATTAATGCCTTTCTTGTTCTATCTAGAAAATATTTCTTCTCTGCAAAACTGATTGTGGAGTTGTCAACAAGTTCAAGGCCAGGAATAAGGCATTAATGTCACTGTGAAAGTATACCTAACAGTGTCTGATAATTCTTACCTGAATGTTTTATAAATTAATAGATTTAGTTAAAAACACCTTCTTACATAGTTTCAGATGACGGTTTCTATTTTTATAAGTTCCTCAAATTTCCTTAATAAGTATGTGCCAATTTTATCACAAATAAAAATGTGGTCAATTTTATTTAGAAAATAAGAAACCAAGATAACAAAGTTGATGACCTCACAGGTGTACAGGATAGAAGGCTGTTAACATAATTTAATTCAGTGGATGCTCAGCACAATCCCTTCCCCTTAAAAGAATACCTTTAAAGAGTATTAATTTATAATAGATACTGATGGCTTCAAGATCCCTAAACAAAATTCAAGATTATCTGATACTTAGCTGAGAGCATATCTTTGTGAAAATAGGACAGTAGTTAGAGAGCAGAGATGGGGGAATAAATTGGAGGAAAAAATAGGAAGAAAAAGGCGAAAGACAAAATATATATGTTCTTGTGGCCAGGATAATCCTATGTTTATACCATTATTCCTTTCCTCTGGCATGGTTTACCTACCACCAGGTAGTATACACAACACACATACTATTTTCTCTGGGTAGCATATATTCAATCACTCAACATTCAAATGAAGGTTCAAATTTACTACCTTCAAAAATAAAACCTTTTTAAAAACCTTTATAATTGATTATTCTAGGAAAATAGTTCTATTTCTAGAGGTCAAAGATTACAGAATTTTGAAATTTTATCTAACTTTCCAACAGTAATAATTAAAATTATATACTAAGTCAAGTGTTCTAAACATCATTACTTAGTAAAAGATATCAGTAAAAAGTTTTACCTGTTTTTCTCGATATTGGTCTGCATTAAGTAAAGTTGGTATTTTAGATGAATCTGTTCTCTTTGATTCCCTCTTCAACACTTTTATCTGCTTCACTTTTGCAAAAATATATATGAGAACTTGTTACTCTTACCTTGAAATTTTACTTTCCTTTTCAAGAGTTTCAAATGGAAATTCTGATATCCACTAAAGTCAGTTTCTCAGTTTATTATAAAGGAACTAAACAAATCATGAGCTGTAATGGTATTAAATATCAGTCATAAATGATTTGTTATATAATTTTACAGATAGCCTACCAGTCTGTCCTCTAAATAAAGAAGACATTTTACTTTTAAAATTCTGAGTATTACTGTTAAGTGGATCAGATAATTTCTCTGGAGTTATGCAAGTACTATTTTCTTGTTATTATGTTATCTTTTCACAAGGTGTCACTGTTCTTCAAAGAAATGACTGCAAAAAAAGTGAGTTTCATTTTATGAGCTCAATACATGTTATAAAATCTTAATCGACTAAATCCTTGAATGCCTGAAGCACACATACATCATTCCTGCTATTATATGGGCAAGTTATCACAGAAAAACAGAGGAAACTGCAATTACCCTAGGTCATATACTAAACCAAAAACACCCTCCTCAAATACTATTCTAACATTTCAACAAAATTGAGCTAATAAAATTTTTACCTTTTAAATTTTTCTTAACCCTTCTTTAAAATTATCTCCTTTAAGTCTTACCCTTTATTTGACTATGAAAAAAAATTTTTTTCATCAGCTGAAAATATTTTGCCTAGCAATATACTCCATTCTGGGGCTTCCCAGGTGGTGCTAGTGGTAAAGAACCTGCCTGCCAGTGCAGGAGATGTAAGAGATGTAGGTTCAATCCCTGGATCAGGAAGATCCCCTGGAGAAGGGCCTCACAACCCACTCCAGTATTCTTGCCTGGAGAATCCCATGGAGCCTGGAGGGCTACAGTCCATAGCGTCACACGGAGTCGGACACGACTGAAGGGAATGAGCATGCACGCACGCACACACACATATTTCTTTCTACTTAAATCATATTATAAATGTAAGTTATATTACCAAAAAAAGTTTTTTAAAATATTCTATCTGGAGATTTGTAAAACTATGCAACAAATGTGTACCTTCCTTTCCTTTCATCTCCTTTGATTGTATTGTGAAAGGCAATTCTGGGAAATAGAATTCTTTCTTGTCAGATCTGGAAAAATTCAGCTTCCTTTTGTTTCCATTTGCCATTTGGTCAGTTTGGTTGGTTTGCTCGTTAAACACACACTTCTCCATTTGGCTCTTAAAAAAAAAAAAAACGAGTTAATTTGAAGAAAGGTGTGTAACTACTTATTGGATGAAGAGCCAACAAATTCCAGCCTTTTGGATGGTATAAGATAGGCATAAAAATTAGTCTTTACAAGGTTATTTTAATAATTAAGAAGTAGAAGAGAGGGTTTTCCCTGGTGGCTCAGTGGTAAAGAATCCGCCTGCCAATGCAGAAGACATGGGTTCAATCCCTGGTCCGGGCGAGTCCTACATGCTGTGGAGCAACTGAGCTGGTGCGCCACAACTACTGAGCCTGTGCTCTAGAGCCCGAGAGCCGCAACTAATGAGCCCACATGCTCCAGAGCCTGTGCTCCACAGCAAGGGAAGCCACTGCAATGAGAAGCCCGAGCGCTGCAACTAGACAGCAGGCCCTGCTTGCTGCAACTGGAGAAAAACCCAGGCAACAGTGAAGTCCCAGCACAGCCAAAACTAAAATAAGTCATTGTTTTCAAAAAGAAGTCGAAGAGAGTATCATCAAATATATAAACAGATCAAACTCCAGTAAAAATTTCATAAATTTTTTTAGCATATTCAATATTCAGAGAATAATCTTGATCATGAGAACCACAGTCTCAACTTTTAATTTTTTATCCTATTCACTGCACTCTGATTTTGAACAAACTGCTCCAGTTCATTTTCTTAATAACTTATTTTTCAATTTACAAAATGATGTGCTCTGGACACTGGGAAAACCCAAGGGAAAAAATTACTTGTGAACTCAGTATTCTGGAAAAACTTTTGTGCTACCTGTTTTTGCTTATTTTACAACAGATGACAGAAACTTTCTTAGGTTAATGAACACTTCCACAATGTAATTCTCAGTATCCCATTATGTGGATATACTCTAACATAGTTAACCAGCCACTTGTTCTTAGATGGATGTATTGTTTTCAATGTCTTATTATTGTAAATAACACTGTTTCAGTTATAAAGTAAACTATTTTCCTATGTGAAAAATGGGGAAATGAATGACACCAATTATGATTTTCTTGGGAAAAGTAAGTATTTATTTGGCAATTGTTCTTAATTTATAAAGTAAGATATTAAAATCATTTTTTAGAAGTGAAAAACCAAAAAGTCTTGTAATTTTTAAAGGAAAATCTTACCTTTTTCCCCCAAGTCAGTCATTAAATACACAAATCAAGTTATAAGAAATTAACTAAAACTGTGAAAGCACTGAGGAAATGATGACCTATTTTCTCTCCAGGGTAAAAGAGAAAAATAAAAGCACATTTAAAAAAATGTTAGAGCCCTAAAGACAAAGAAAAGGACACAGGGTGAGAGGATAATATTGAAAGAGGATGTAATTTAATGATGAGGTTCTTGCCTTACTTGAGTGGAACCTGTATCCTCATGCCTGTTAGATATAACTTGTCCAATAGATTGTGAAGATGTACGTCTCTTTTTGGCTCTTTCAGTTAACCTATTATTTAAAAACAAACGAGAAGTCATTAGAACTCCTCAGAAATACTTCTGTTTAAGCTTCAATAATGGTAAGTTATACCATGGTAGTCTACTGTTTGAACACGTGCCAAAATGCAATTGTTAGTCCTTAAGTACCAACTGCTCTAAGCAAAGAGGTAAAAACAGAGCAGAGAACAACTCACTCATGGCTAACATCAGTGGTGACACCATGCTGTGGGTGGGGTTACTCCAGCTGGCCTATTTGGCCCTTTCTATCTGTTCTGAACCTGGATCTCTTAACTACTGGGTTCATGCATTTCTGAGCTTTTGACCATGGCTAGTTTATAATTATGGTTATTACAACCATGGTTTGGGAGTTACCTAAAGAACGACTGACACTTGCTGTCTGCAGTCTGTTGTATAGACATGTTCACTTGCCACCTCTGCAGACCACTAAGCTTCACAACTTACAGCCCAAACCAGTCTGCTAGGATTGAACTAGTCTTCTAGGACACTGAACCAAGCCTCCCTCTCCATCTAGAGCCATAGCAGTTCCCTAAATTTAGAAGTGGCCCTGATGCTTTGCTAGACTCTTGCCATCCATCTGTCACACTGCCCTTGATTAATCAGGTTCATGGTACCAGTATCTCAAATCTGTATTAGTAGTTGAATCTAAAATTGATCCAATATGTTGTTTTTCTCCCAAAATATTTAACCTTGAAAAGCTATCTGACTACATAAGATTATTTTCAACTATCTTTTTTCCATTTAGATAATTTGCTACGATAGGAAAAAAAAAGCTTACTTTGCTATATGAAGGCACATCAATATCAAAAGTGAGGTCACATTACATTTTTCTCTTCAAATGGGAAGTAATTTTTCTGAGGGCCTTTTTTTCAAAATGAGGTTTTTGCAAACTGCATTAGTGAAAAACCACACACCTAGAGCATAGCCAAGAAAAGTTAATTTTTTCTATAGCATTCATAAGAATTTAGTAATGGCCCATTACATGATTATAATTTCAATACACCTTCCAATTCAGTTTATATACAGACATTTCAAACTTGCTTCTTTGAAATACCATTACATAAAAACATTACAAAACTTAGGTCCATTTCCTTCTGTTTATTTTCTGTTAAAACTCACCTTGAATTGGAGTGGGAGAGATTTGAATTGGGATTTGAAGCCATCAAGTTACTGCTAGTGAGATTGATGGGTGGCATCACCATACTACCTCCAGCACATGGATCGTCTTTCATGCCTATAGAGTTAGTGCTGGGATTGACAGGGTTTGGTGGCTCACTGATTACAGGCTTTGTATCTTGAGACATAGTATGAACAATTTCAGCTGCAATCTGTTGACAATGTCCACCTTCACACATTATCTTTTTTGGTTCTAAGATATCTCCTTTTCCTCCTTTAACTTTAATAACTCTGACTTTGATCTCCTTGGGCTTTTTCTCTTTTTCCAATTCCTAGAATAGATACATCCAAAATCTGAGTCAGGAGAACAGTTATTTTTATCATTAGAGTACTAACTATAATACAGTTATACTGGCTAAAAATAAGACCAGTTTTTACCTTTCCCCAAACTGAAGTACTTTGCAGTGTATTGGTATAAATTGTTTTTCTATCATCTTTCATAAAGTCATTTTCTTTAGAATTCTCTTTTGGTTTTATGAATGAATTGACTTTTGCTTCTTGTAGCAATTTAGCTTTCAGTTCTGGTATGAATCTGATAAAACAAGCAATATCAAATAATTTTATTTATGTAGACAGTGTTTTATCTTTAAAAGAACTTTTAATCAATTAATTTACATTTGAGCTACAGCATAAAAAAGTTATCAGTAATGCATGCCAAGAGATGGTACAATATTTACCTAATACAGGTTGTTTCCTGGTAAAGATACATCTTTCAACAATTTCTCCATGGTAATTTACTATTAATAAAACTTTCACAAGAAGACATATGAATTAGATTTCTTTTGTGATGTAAAGCTTACTTAATAAAAGCACTGCTTTCAATTCTGATAAATGTACTATTCTCTTCAGAGAAGACTCAGGCCACTTTGTCCCTTTTAAGTCCTGTTCTTTTAACAGGACTTAAAAAATGGACTAGTTTCTAAAATCCTACTCTAGAGAAATATTTTTGAAGTATAATAGAATATATCAATATTGAAGTGAGATTGTTTTGGCTTTAGGTTGACTTAGAAATGTATATTTATTTATTTATTTTTGGCTGCGCTGGGTCTCCATTGCTGCACATGGGCTTTCTCTAGCTGCCCTTCTAGTAGAGAGGGGCTACTCTCTAGTTGTGGTATATGGGCTTCTCTCATTGTAGTTGCTTCTCTTGTTGCAGAGCACGACCTCTTGGGCACACAGGCTTCAGCTGTTGTGGCATAGAACATGGGCTCAGTTGCCCTGCAGCATGTGGAATCTTCCTGGACCAGGGGTCGGACCCATGTCCCCTGCACTGGCAGGCAGATTCTTAACCACTGGACCACTAGGGAAGCCCTAGTTTGGCTTTTTAAAAGTTATTTATTTTTTAATAGAAAGTCCAATTTGTATGGCTCAAAACTCAAAAGGTTATACTGAAAAGTCTCCTTTCCACCCTTCTCCCCGAGCTACACAGTTTTCCTTCTTGAAGCAGCTACTGCTATCAGTTTGAGACTGAGTAAGTTCTACCATGAATGAATTCTTCCCTAGAATTATAGTAAAAGGGTAAGTGTGAGATGAAGAAAAAAACCAGTGTGATTAGTTTGGCTGAATAAGAAAATGGCACATTTCTGTTAAAATTTCCTTGCCTTATGGAACTCAAGAATTTTCACCCTGTGATAGTAAAATCCTAATAGCTAAATACCCAAGAGAAATCAAATAAGTCTATATCGAACTGACAGGAAGCAACTCTTTTATTCAATAACTGATACTTCTCATCAATGGCACTTTTAATATATCTCCTCATTTTCTGTTTTAGAATAAAATTCTTGAAATGCTTCACGTTCTACTTACTCTCAATAATTTCCTTGTCTTTGACTTCTTCTACTTCAGTCTGTTTTCAATGGAGGTTCTGGACCTTCCTATGCCTGATCTTAACTCCCACACATTTTAAATTGATATTTATGTTTCTGCCTCATACTCCAAGGCAAACTGAATAATTTTGCAATTAATAAACTTTTCCTGTTTCTTTCAAAGCCCAAATAGAAAATGGTGTTTTTTTTAAAGAAGCATGGCTGATTTATGAATCCACATTGTTAACATATATTGTAGATACAATGTGGGACAGAGAAAAAAGCTTTAAGAGGCATGGTCCCTGTCTTCAGGGAACTTCCAGTTTGGTGGGGAGAATAAAACAACATGAACTGCAACAGATAATAAGTAAAGCAGGGGGAAAAGATCATCGGGGAAATGAATGCTAATTATAATATATAGGTCAGAGATGCTATCAAGAGGAAAAACTGGACTATTCTGAGTTGGGGGTCTAAGTGGAAACAAGGCTAAAAAGTATTGATGGTTTATTTAATGTTATCTCTGTCCTATAGTAAAAATTGAAAAATGCATGTGAAGAGCTTAGCTCACTGTCTAGGACATAGTAACTGTGTAATACATGTTAACTGCACTATTTTTATTATTAGAATTTTCACCATGACACCTGTAAGTCTACCATATATCTAGGCAATACAAAAACTCAGTAAGTTTAAAAAAAAAAAAAAAAAAAACTCAGTAAGTTTTTGATAAACTGATTTCTTTTGTGTAACATTAACCTACGTAGCAATTTTCATGCTAGTAAAATTTCCTAATACAAAACACGAAAAAGTCCACACTCACTCAAAATGCTTACTTTTCAATAAATCCATCTCTAGTAAAATACTCATGATGCAAAAGAGCAGTAGACGACATCCTCTCAGCAGGATCAATTTGTAAACAAGCCTAGAAAATGAAAAAAGATTCCATGTTAAACAAGCTCTTAACATGTCTCCTTACGGTAAATGTTAAATTTCACAAATGCAGGTATAATTAATTACCCAGAGCTAAAAGAGCTCTTGAAAAGATAGAATTAGGCCTCAGGAATTTCTGACAGTGAGTTCTGACCACTCGTTTCCCTAAGAAATTTGTACTTGCAAAGCAATACTACAGGTTAAATGTCCTATTTCTAGAAAAAACAGAAGTCAGTCTATTAGTAGGAATTAATTAGCTCATTTTGGTCCTCTTATCCAGCCCTGTAAGGAACAAAGTTCATGAATTATCATTTCCATTTTATAGACCTAGAAGCATGTTTAGTAATTTGCCAAACTAGAATTTTAACTCATATTGTCTGATTCCTAATTCAATGCTTTTTATATGGCATAAAGCAATTTCACAAATATCCAAGCCCCCAAATCCTTCAACAACCCATTATCAGAACAGCTATTTTCTGCTTCCCTTCACTTTGGATTACTTCAACTGAGAACCAAAAAAATCCCCACAAAACAAAAAAAGACAGTGAAGTAAGAGTATCAGAAAATAAGTTGTACATAATGAATCTACATATAATTAAATAATCATAATTAGAATACATTAATGCAAATATTAAAGACATAATTTGAATAAAAGCCATTTGCCTGATAATTATCATTCTTCCTCCAAAAGAAGGCAAAACATACTAATAATAGGTAACTTTTATTTATGCTTATTATGTGTTTGTCATACAACACTCTATCTAGTCTTTTCCTATTACCTGATCCCAACAACAACCCTACAAGGTGGGTAGTACTACTATCCTCATTGTACAGATGAGGAGACTAAGGTCCAAAGAGGACAAGTAATTGGTCTGCTACTGCTGCTGCTAAGTCGCTTCAGTCGTGTCCGACTCTGTGCGACAGATGAGGAGACCCATAGATTGGTCTGCTACTGCTGCTGCTAAGTCGCTTCAGTCGTGTCCGACCTGTGCGCGGCAGCCCACCAGGCTCCCCCATCCCTGGGATTCTCCAGGCAAGAACACTGGAGTGGGTTGCCATTTCCCTCTCCAATGTATGAAAGTGAAAAGTGAAAGTGAAGTCACTCAGTCGTGTCTCACTTGTAGCGACCCCATGGACTGCAGCCTACCAGGCTCCTCCGTCCATGGGATTTTCCAGGCAAGAGTACTGGAGTGGGGTGCCATTGCCTTCTCCAAGTAATTGGTCTAAGATCTCATAAATGGAAACGATAGTTAAAATCCAGAATGTACAAAGTAATTGCATATAATATTACACTTCTGATTATTTCACAAAGTCTATGTTTAAATTGATTCACAGAAAAAGTTGTGAAGATCTGCTATACAACAATTTGCATATAGTTAACAATATCACACTGTACATTTTAAAATTTGGTTAAGAGGATAGATTTTATGTTACATGTTTTTTTTACCACAATTTTTAAAAATTGACTCATAAAGTCTATTATTGTCTTTATGATGTGAGAATAGTCATATCCTTAAGACTGCAACTAGCTAAAAGTATGTGCTTATTTTAGGACATTAATAGTTACCCATCAATAAAACTTAGGAAGAAAAATGCTAAAAGGTCACAGCCAATTGGAAGTAGATAAATATTCCTTCTGTGAATAGTATAATTTACAGAATTTAAATGTTTGCCCTAGTTTGGAAAATGTAAAATATTACACTTTGAGAAACAGACTGGCAGTTCTCCCTCCCAAAATAAAAATGCACATTTACACAAAGACTTATAAATGAATGTTAACAGCAATTTTACTTGTAGTAGCCAAAAAGAGGAAACAACCCAAAACAGGGAAATAGATTTTTTAAAAATTGTGATATATTCATACATGGAATATTACTCAGCAAGGAATAAACTACTGATACACACAAAAACATGAACTGAATCTCTAGACTATAATGCTGAGTTAAAGAAGACTGACATAAAAGAGTATATACACTGCTTGATTCCATTTACAGACTATTCTAGAAAATATAAACTATAGTGGCAAATAAATCAGTGGTTATTTAGGGATAGGAATGAAGGGAAAGATGGATTACAAAAGGATGCAAGGACATTTTGGGAAGTGATGGAAATGTTAGGTATGTTGATTGTAGTGGTGGTTTCACAGGTATGTATACATCTACCAAAACTCATCAAATTGTACATCTGAAATCATGTAGTTTACTGTACAGAAATTATACCATAATAATATTGTTTAAAAATTTTAAATCTAGGAAAAAAAATACATGCTCTATACCAGGTATTAAGATGTATTTTAGGAAATTCTTTGGCGGTCCAATGGTTAGGACTCAGCGCTTTCACTGCCAGGGCCCAGGTTCAATCACTGGTTGGGGAACTAAGATCCCACAAGCTGCATGGTGTGACCAAAAAAAAGATGTATTTGAAAGTTATAATAATCAAAATTGTACTTGTAATAGAAGGAGAGAAATCAATGAAATACAAATATACCTCAGCATGTATAAGCAATCTCTCTATGATAAATGTGGCATTCCAAATCGCTGGATTATTCAAGTTGAAAAAAGTATTTAGAACATATACAACAGGACACTAATATGATTATTCGGCAAGTCAATGTAAAAATATACTTTAAATCACAAATAGTTTAAGGATTCTTAAAATAAGAACTACAAATGACCAATTAATGTCAGTAACATGTCCAACTTTCCTATAATGAAGGAAGTGCAATTTTTAAAAATATACTTTATTTCTAGTTTATTAAGTTGCAAATATTTTTAATATTACAATATTCAATGTTAGATTGAGAATGGAGATTTATGCCCAATGCTACTTGAGTATAAATCAATGAAATCTTTCTGGAGGAAAAAATAGCAAGATATATCAAAAGTCCTAACAAGTATAAACCCTTTGGTCTACCAGTCACACTTCTAGGAATTTATCCCAAGCAAATAATACCACAAGTTCATAAAGACATATAAAAGATGTTTACTGTAGCATCTTTACCAATAGGGAAAAAGCCTGAAACCTAATGTCTAAAATTGCAAGATAAACTATAGTATAGTCATACAATGAAACACTATGCAAGCACTAAAATTATGACACAGCTCCATATTTACTGACATGGCAGTATGCTTAAACTATAATGCTAAGTGAAAATAAACAGGTTATATAGCAGTGTGTAAAGTAAGACAGGGCTTCCCAGGTGGCTCAGTGGTAAAGAAACCACCTGCCAATGCAGAAGATGCGGGTTCCATCCCTGAGTGGGTAAGATCCCCTCAAGAAGGAAATGGCAACGCACTCCTGTAGTCTTGCCTGGGAAATCCCATGGACAGAGGAGCCTGGAGGGCTACAGTTCATGGGGTCACAAAAGAGTCAAACACAACTTAGTGACTAAACAACAATAAAAAGCATAAACTGTTACGCATGTATTTGGTTGGGAAAAGTATATAAACCAAAACATCAATAGTAATATTTCCTGGATTGTGGGGGTTTGGAAAATATTAACTTCTCTATCAAGTATTCTATTTTTTTATGATTATGTATTCTTTGTAAAATCAAACCTATGACATGAAAAAAAAGAAATTAAAGTGGAAAATGTAGCAAAAAAACTGATCCTTTAATAAACTCTAGTTTTTTACAGTTACCAAAGAAATAACTTTCTTCCTTTGATAAGTCTTTAGATGTTACATGTCATGTTTAGTTTTATCTAAAAGACAGCAACAACAGTTAACATTAACAACATTTGTTGACAGCTTATTCAAGGCTCTGTGCTAAGAACATTTCTACCATTAATTCATTTTATCCTTCCAGCTCCAGAAAATAAATATTGTTAATGTTGTTTTATAACTCAGTAAACTGAGGCATGGAGATTGATTTGCTCAAGTTTACAGAGCTAATTAGTAACAGAGCTGGGTTTTAAAGAAAGTTCATGTGAATTCAGAGCCCCTTCTCATAAACACCATGCTATACTTGCTTTGAAATTATATTACCACTTTTTTTAAGGGCTGTACATTAGAAATAAGACACGTTAACTGACCTTGGGAAAGAAAATTGGCTTGGAAGAGAAAATAAACAGAAGCAAGTAGCTCTCTCACTTCTAGAATTCTAGTCTAAGTATGCCGGTATATTTATTACGTAGTTCAAAATAAAATTTAAATTTTAAACTAATTTAAAAGTACTATATAATGTTTTTGTTTTCTCCAAATCAACCTGAATTTTGGCACTGGTGTATCCTCAAACAACATTACAACTATAGCTGCCAATGCCTTGACATACCTTAGAATATCACTGTACTAGGAAGAAATCTCTTGGGTAGACTGCTGGGAAGACTGGCTGTTAAGAGGTATTGATCAACATGGTAAGTCCTTAACACTTTCCAGTTTATCCTTAAAATTTTCCAGTTTATCAATAAAATTGGAATTAACAAAAAATAATAGACCAGATTATTTCAGGGGCCTTTCAGTTCTAACAGTCTGTGACTTTTAACTTCTCTGAACTAAAGACATAAACATAGAAGAATATAGTAACTTGGAACAGTTAACATTACTCCATGAGTCCTTTTGGAATTTCATTAAAGTCATATCTTAAAACTGTATTATAATTTATGCAAATTTCCAAGAAATAAGTCCTTAATCTCTTAACATACATGAACTATGTCAGCCAACAATCCATTTAGCTTTGGGTATTTTTTTCTTGCACTTTTGGGATGTTGAACTTGAGGAAGGACCACCCCAGCAAAAATGGGACTCTTGCAAAAGATATTCTCCAAGTGAGGTGTCAAATTGCCTGAAAAGAGAAAAAAATATATACATAAGAAAACAGGGATATTATTCTACAATCAAAATAATCAAATTGTTATGTGGTCTGTATCAAATTACTAAAAGAAAGAATAACAATTAAGTTCTCTTAATTTTTAAAAATTGAACAAGAAACTATCTTCTGAATATAGCATAAAAAAGTGAGTTCCCCAGTAATCTGTTGATAGCACATAGGCAGTAGAGAATAAAAAACCACAGGTACATTTTCTTTTTTCAAAATACAAGACATAATATATAATGCTATTAGAAAAGGCACACTCAAACTTTTATGTATTTCCATAAGGGTGTCAAAATGGTTTATCTAGCAAGCGTTCATCAGCAAAGTCTTACTCAAAACAGCTAAAATACTAAAATTATATAGAAATAGAAATATTTCAAAGAAAAAACAAGGCTATAGATTAGTAGCAGAATGTAGAGAACTATAAATAGGAGTGGAAAGATCTAAGTTCTACCACTAGTTTTGCTCTTAACTAGTTCGGTGATCTTGGGCAAATCTTCCTTTCCTGTATCTTGGTTTCCTCATTTGTAAAACGACAAAGCTGATCCCATCATCTCTAGAGTTCTCTCACCATTAATCTCATAAGCAGAATTTTAAATATGACAGAAAAAAGTATGATGCTTTAAGACTCTGAACTGTATATTTAACCAATATTTATCCAGATTCACAGTTTTTAGAGTTGTTCAAAGTACCTTGCTCATGATCCTATAATTGTATGTTTATGTATAGCTTTCCTTGGTGGCTCAGATAGTAAAGCGACTGCCTGCAATGTGGGAGACCCGGGTTCTAGCCCTGGGTCAGGAAGATCCCCTGGAGAAGGAAATGGCAACCCACCCCAGTATTCATGCCTGGAAAATTCCATGGATGGAGGAGGCTGGTAGGCTACAGTCCATGGGGTCGCAAAGAGTCGGACACGACTGAGTGACTTCACTTTCTCATCACAAAATAGGTTCCTCAAGCTCCTCAATCAGAAATATATATAGAAAGTCTTTGAAACTCCATGAGCAACACTAACCATGAAAATGTTTGGGTAGTCAAAGCAGATCATCAAATAATTCAGCTATCATCAAAAATATTTTTGGATAAGATATTTAGCTATCTGCTTATCTACTGTGGTTAATAAAAGTTTTCTCAGTAAACAACTGGTTTTCTATTTCCAAGCACTTTAAAAGAGCATCAAAATCAAAATCAATTCTATTGTTTAAAAGTCCTCTTTGAAAGAAGAAAATATTTGTAGAAGCCAAAATTTTATAACAACTTTCAGACAAACTGAAGTAGGTTCCTATTTTACTATTTTTCTTAGTATCAACTATCAACATGGTACAGCTATTTGCATCCAGGCAAAAAAAAATATTATTTTCAAAAACAGAATTTTTCTACCTTTTTTTTAATCAGCCCAAAGCAGCCATCTACTTTCATTTATCAAAATAATATGCTTCCTTATTCCTATAGACTAAATTTGAAAATCAAGCAGAATTGATCTGAAAACACTTATTTAGGCATTTAACAGTACATTTCAGTAATACCTACCTACTTTTAAAACAATTTTATGGAGTAAATCCAAATCAGAGCTGCTAGGAAGATAGGGATTTCCAGTGGCCATCTCAATGATCATACAGCCCAAAGCCCAGATATCCACAGGTCTGAAACAGACAAGAATAAATCACTCTTTCATGGAGAAATATGTAAAACATCTTTTCTGAAAAACTTTTTTTTTGGCCATGCTGTGCGACTTGCAGGATCTTAGTTACCCAACCAGTGATTGAACCTACGTCCATGTCCTTATCTTACACCACTTATAAAAATTAACTCAAAATGGATGGAAGACTTCAATTTAAGAACTAGACCTGTAAACCTCTTAAAACAGAGGAGTTTCACAGTCTTGGATTTGGCAAAAGATTCTTCAGTATGACACCAAAAGCATAAGCAACAAATAATGAAAACAGACAGAATGAACTTCATCGAAATTAAAAATTGTTTCTCAAAAGACACACACCATCAAGAAAATCAAGAGACAACTAAATAAGAGAAAATATCTGCAAATAAGTATCTGATAAGGAATTTATATCTAGATATACAAACAATTCTTACAATTTAATAATAAAAAGCCAGTCCAATTTAAAAAAGGGCTAAGGATCTGAACAGAAATTTCTCCAAGGAAGATATATAAATAAATGGTCAATAAGCACATAGAAAGATCAACAATGAAGTCCAAAAATCATTAGTTATCAAGGAAATGGAAATCAAACCCATAAGGAGATATCACTTCACACCCATAAGGATAACTAGAATCCAAAAGTCAGATCATAATAAGTGCTGGTGAGGATACGGAGGAATTTGTAACCCTCACACTCTTGATGGTGTCTTTATGTTCTTCAAGATTCATCATTTATTAGATTGTTGTTTCCTATACTATTTTTTACTGACTCACAATAGACTGAGGCCTTTCTACTTTTTGAAATATCAAGTACAATTTAAAAATTATTATTTGTCAGTCTTTGCAAAAACTGTGCCATACGCAGGAACTAGGAAACTTGTGGTAACACTGGCAGAGTAGATGATTTTAAAATCTCTGCAGAATCTAGAGTCTACAGAGAAGCAAGGAGGCCTCTCTATAGAGGGTGAGGCACAGCTTAAGGCAAGCATGGATGGCAGCCTGAGAGGTTTCTGCATAGGTTTCCTGGGACTGGGGCCACTCAGCGCCAGGGGGCAAGTGTGGCAACATCAGTAGCAGCAGGGTAGATGTCTAGGGTCTCTCTGCTCTATTTGAGGGTGTCCCTTTTCCATCCCAAGCCCAGATGCAGAAGGCAGAGTTTGTCAGTAGTTCAGGTAGCATATACACCAAGGGAAAAAAGAGATGGCTAGGAAAGACCAGGCAGGATACCCAACTATACATACTTTCCATAAGAGGTATCTTTTAATACTAATTCTGGAGCTCTATACCAGCGTGTGGCCACATAGTCCGTATAAACATCTCCAGGAGCTGCTAGCGTTCGTGCAAAACCAAAATCACAGAGTTTAGTAATTCCTGATTGGGACACTAAAATATTCTCAGGTTTTATATCTCGATGAATGATCTAAAAAACAAACAGAAGATGTAATACATTAAAATGAGGTTTCATTATCTAGACAATTTCTCAGCAATTAAGAGAAAATCTAGCTAATTAAGACAGTAAAGTTATTTTCTTACCACATGCAAAGGATTAACTACATGGTGCAAAAATATGTAACTATAAATAGTTGTGTGTGTACTCAGTTGTGTATGACTCTTTGTGCCCCACTGACGGTAGCCCACTAAGCTTCTCTATGCACGGTATTTTCCAGGCAAGAATACTGGAGTGGGTTGCCATTTTCTACTCCAGGGGATCTTCCCAACCCCTTGAAAAGATAATAACGAAGGTAATACTGAAAAGATAAATCACATTCATAAAAAAAAGTAATCAAAAAGAACTTAATGGAAAAAGTTTAACTTTCTATTAACCCCATGTCACACTCCAGGTATTGCCCTTTGTCTCATTTCCTTCATAGCTAAACTTCTTGAAAACATTATTTTTACTTATTCACTTTCTGATCACTCATTCATTGCTCAAGTGGAAGGTGAGCAATCTGTCTTCTTCTCCCCCATTCAAATTGCCCTAGCAACTCTATTCAATGCTCTGCGGAGACCTAAATGGGAAGGAAATCAAAACTGGGAATATATATATATGATTCACTTTGCTGTGCAGCAGAAACTAACACAACAATTTAAAACAACTATTTGCTTAGTCCCTTAGTTGTGTCCGACTCTCTGTGACCCCATGGACTGTAGCCCGCCAGGCTCCTCTGTCCAGGGAACTTTCCAGGCAAGAATATGGAAGTGGGGAGCCATTTTCTACTCCAGGGGATCTTTCTGACCCAGGGATCAAACCCGCATCTCTTACATCTCCTGCATTGCCAGGTGGATTCTTTACCAACTGTGCCACCTGGGAAGCTCGCAAAACAACTATATTCCAATGAAAATTAATTTTAAAAAATGTCCTGGCCAAAGCCATCAACAACTTCATTGTTGCTACATCCAACCGACACCCCTCAATACATATCTTGCCAGATGTGAAGTGAAAGTTGCTCAGTCATATCCTACTGTTTGTGACCCTCATGGACTATATATAGTCCATGGAATTCTCTAGGCCAGAATACTGGAGTCAGTAGCTGCTGTTCCATTCTCCAGGGGGTCTTCCCAACCCAGGGATAGAACCCAGGTTTCCTGCATTGCAGGCGGATTCTTTACCAGCTGAGCCACCAGGGAAGCCCTCACTAAATATCTTAGTGTAAAAATATAGGCAACCACTCCTTCATTCCTGACTTCCGGGACCAGTTTCCTCCTATGGCAGCTTCTTTGTCTCTGTCTGTAAATATAGGGTTCTGGTCTTAGGGTTCTCTTCTCATATATCTTGTTTCTTGCACAATCCCATCTAGTTTTTTTTTTTTTTTTTTTAGCACTTTCTTCACTTGGTTATGGGAATACCATATTCTTTGGGGCTTCTTCCCACCTATTGGCTGTTTCATCTCAATCTCACCTACTCTTACAGGCCTTAGTAACTATCTATATACTAGTGATTTCCATATTTCTATCTCTAACCAAGAAATTTCTCTTGGTTTCCACAAGAAGTGGAAGCCTGCAAGAAGTCCCATAAGGCTGACCCACATACTCCCACAAAGTCAGATAATTAAAAACTAAATGCGTTATCTTCTCCCCCAAACCCATTTGTTCTTAAGAGTCCTTTAGCTCAGTGAATGGAACCAACACTGACCTCATGGCTCAAGCTAGACATCAAGGCACATTTCTCCCTCAGGTCCCATATTCTCTCCATCCACTTCTCTCCCTAGTTCAAGTTCCCTCAGCTCTCTCATCAAAATTATTACGTTACTAAATGGTTTACCTGAATTCCCTCTGACTCCCTCCCATTCACTGTCCACAATGAAATCTGAGCATTATTTTAAAATCATGTGTATGATTATGTCACTCCTTCAAGGATTCCCCATGCCATAGGACAAATTTGAAGCTACATAAAATGGCTGGTAAGGGCTTACAGGATTTGGCCTCTGCTCACATTCTCAGCCACTCTTCCCTAGACTATAGAACATTAGTTTCCCAATTTTCCAGGTTTGTGTCATCATTGTTTGCATTTGCTAATGCTGTTCCAACTGCCTAGAACACTGCCTCGCCAGCTATTTCCTCACGTCTCAGCTGAGATGTCTGCAATAGAGGTTCTTTTTATATGTTATTCCACACTTCCTCCTTCACAGTTATTTTATTATTATTACTTTATTATTATTTGCCTATTTACTTGTCATTCTCATTAGACGGTAA
Organism: Okapia johnstoni; assembly: GCA_024291935.2. Taxonomy (NCBI): domain Eukaryota; kingdom Metazoa; phylum Chordata; class Mammalia; order Artiodactyla; family Giraffidae; genus Okapia; species Okapia johnstoni. The sequence goes on from CM044316.1 coordinate 38,600,859, forward strand.
GTTCCATGAAGGCAAGATGTGTACCTGTTTTGTTCAGGCTATATCCCCCATGCCCAGTATAGTGCCTGAAACAAAGAAGGCATTTAAAAACTTTATCAAATATATTAAGCATATTCTCATCACCAGCAAAGTATCACAGCACAAGTGAAAATATCTTGGTGACAGATTCTGGGATCTTTCCTTTTTTATACAACTTATTGCTATAAGCTTTTGGGATTAGCTTCTGTTCTGCCTCAAGTCTTCCTCCTAATTGGCCAAATAATTATCTTAGGGTAATGAATCACCTTAAAGGAACCATCTGTAAAACTGCTAGTCCTTATCTGCTTTCACAACTTTTACTGAGTGACTACTACATGCCAGGTACTGTACCAAGATCTGAGAATATAACATGAGCAAAAATAGACATGGAAAAGCACTTTAAAACATCACTTTACATATTCTGCCTACTACACAGCCATGACCCTCCTCCTCAGTGCTCTAAACATGCATAAAGATGCATTCATTTGACACCCTAATATGCTCACTCTTTTTAACAGTTAACACCCTGACTACATGCAGAATTTTGTTATCTTTGAGAATCAAGCACTCTCTAAATTCCAACTTTTAAAATTCTGTTTTAACAACATTCTCTTTGGTCTTCCACAATCACACTGAGACCTCTATAAACATAGTATTTCTATATTTTTAGATTTTCTTTAATTTTCCTCATCAATGTTTAATAGTTTTCAGTGTATAGGTCTTATTTCTCTCAGTATTTTATATTTCTGATGTTATTACAATGGTATTTTTAATTCAGTTTCTGATTGTTGCTAATACACAGAAATACAAATAATTTTGGTATATTGATCTTCTATCCTACAATGTTGATAAACTTACAATTTAGTTCTTTTAATTTTACTGTAGATTCTATAAAATTTTCTACAGAAATGATCCTGTCATTTGTGAATAAAGACAGTTTTATTGCTCAAAAAAAAAAAAAGAGATACCACTTCACATCCACTGGAATAGTGATAATCAAAAGACAATAACAATACTGGGAGGACACAGAAAAACTGATACATTGTTGGTGGGGATATAAAATGGTATAACCACTTTGGAAAAAACAGTTTGGCAGTTTCTTCAAAAAGTTAAAACATAACCTCACCATATGATCCACTGATATTCTTAAGTTATCCTATTTCTATTCCCCACTACCCAGTTCCTGGTAGCTTTGTAGACCAACAGCTCCCAAATCATGGTGAAAACTAGCAGCCAAGTAGCCACCAGAGGAAGCTGTATCTCCTAGCTATAGGGTTGGACCTCCTCCAAAGCCCCATTCCCAGGTAACAGTCGTTACCTAACATGTCTGTCAGATTACTGGAAAATTCCACTAGAAGTCTTGTCTTCACTGACCTAACTCAGAGCTTGCCCAGGGCAAAGGGCCTTTGTCAGAAACAATTAGCAGCTACTAAATAACATTATAGCCACCTGAGGGAGCTATAACAGGACAAATAACAAGCTGACCAAAATACTTAATTAAAAAGAAAGGCTGGGAGTGAGATGTCCATAAAGGATTTGGAAAGTTCCAACATATTACTGAGAATCATGAAGGGTACATGCCCAGCTGTGCACACAAGAAAGACCTTTCTCAGGAAAGACCTGAGATTGTCCCTAAGCTCTCAAGTCTGGTAGAATTTAGGTTCTACACAAGCAAGAAAGTAAGGCTAAGCTGTAAACTCTCTGCCTAAACACTGAAGACATGCCCCAACACAGAGAGAGAAGGAGCCCTCAGCAAATAGCCAGTAAACATGGCTGAGAGATTTTTAGTTTCAAGAGTTTAAGGAAATCTGTGTCCAAACATTAGCTGACCATTAAACTAACTGAGCGGAGAAGGCAATGGCACCCCACTCCAGTACTCTTGCCTGAGAAACCCCATGGAGGGAGGAGCCTGGTAGGCTGTAGCCCATGGGGTCGTGAAGAGTCGGACACGACTGAGCAACTTTACTTTCACTTTTCACTTTCATGCACTGGAGGAGGAAATGGCAACACACTCCAGTATTCTTGCCTGGAAAATCCCAGGGACGGAGGAGCCTGGTGGGCTGCCGTCTATGGGGTCGCACAGAGTTGGGACACGACTGACGCGACTTAGCAGCAGCAGCAGCAGCAGCAAACTAACTGAGCAGAAATTTCAGTGGTCACACGTGACAAAGAATACAGACTTCACAAATTAGTTCAGGAAAATAACTAACAAACAGTTACAACTGCAAACCTTGAGACATGAGAAATTCTGATCTCCAGATTGCAACAATGTGTTATTTTACATGTCCAGTTCTCAACAAAAAATTACAAAATTTCCAAGAAAATTCCCCCAAAAAGGTGTGCAAAGAAAGATATATGGCCATGCATGGGGGGAAAAGCAATCAATAAGAAGCTTTGCCAGAAGAAGCCCAGACATAACCTGGGAAACAAAGACTATTCAGTTCATTTCAGTTCAGTCGCTCAGTCGTGTCCGACTCTTTGTGACCTCATGAACCGCAGCACGCCAGGCCTCCCTGTCCATCACCAACTCCGGAAGTCCACCCAAACCCATGTCCATTGAGTCGGTGATGCCATCCAACCATCTCATCCTCTGTCGTCCCCTTCTCCTCCTGCCCTCAATCTTTCCCAGCATCAGGGTCTTTTCCAATGAGTCAGCTCTTCCCATTAGGTGGCCAAAGTATTGGAGTTTCAGCTTCAACATCAGTCCTTCCAATGAACACCCAGGACTGATCTCCTTTCAGATGGACTGGTTGGATCTCCTTGTAGTCCAAGGGACTCTCAAGAGTCTTCTCCAAAACCACAGTTCAAAACCATCAGTTCTTTCGAGCTCAGCTTTCTTTATAGTCCAACTGTCCCATCCATACATGACCACTGGAAAAACCATAGCCTTGACTAGACGGACCTTTGTTGGCAAAGTAATGTCTCTGTTTTTTAATATGCTGTCTAGATTGGTCATAACTTTCCTTCCAAGGAGTAAGCGTCTTTTAATTTCATGTCTGTAATCACCATCTGCAGTGATTTTGGAGCCCCCAAAAATAGTCAGCCACTGTTTCCACTATTTCCCCATCTATTTACCATGAAGTGATGGGACTGGATGCCATGATCTTGGTTTTCTGAATGTTGAGCTTTAAGTCAACTTTTTCACTCTCCTCTTTCACTTTCATCAAGAGGCTCTTTAGTTCTTCACTTTCTGCCATAAGGGTGGTGTCATCTGCATATGTGAGGTTATTGATATTTCTCCCGGCAATCTTGATTCCAGCTTGTGCTTCATCCAGCCCAGTGTTTCTCATGATGTACGCTGCATATAAGTTAAATAAGCATGGTGACAATATACAGGCTTGAGATACTCCTTTTCCTATTTGGAAGCAGTCTGTTGTTCCATGTCCAGTTCCAACTGTTGCTTCCTGACCTGCATACAGGTTTCTCAAGAGGCAGGTCAGGTGGTCTGGTATTCCCATCTCTTTCAGAATTTTCCACAGTTTATTGTGATCCACACAGTCAAAGGCTTTGGCATAGTCAATAAAGCAGAAATAGATGTTCTTCTGGAACTCTCTTGCTTTTTTGATGATCCAGCGGATGTTGGCAATTTGATCTCTGGTTCCTCTGCCTTTTCTAAAACCAGCTTGAACATGTGGAAGTTCATAGTTCACATATTGCTGAAGCCTGGCTTGGAGAATTTTAAGCATTACTTTACTAGTGTGTGAGATGAGTGCAATTGTGTGGTAGTTTGAGCATTCTTTGGCATTTCCTTTCTTTGGGATTGGAATGAAAACTGACCTTTTCCAGTCCTGTGGCCACTGCTGAGTTTTCCAAATTTGCTGACATATTGAGTGCAGCGCTTTCACAGCATCATCTTTCAGGATTTGAAATAGCTCAACCGGGATTCCATCACTTCCACTAGCTTTGTTCGTTGTGATGCTGCCTAAGGCCCACTTGACTTCACATTCCAGGCTGTCTGGCTCTAGGTGAGTGATCACACCATCGTGATTAACTGGGTCATGAAGATCTTTTTTGTACAGTTTGTCTGTGTATTCTTGCCACCTCTTCTTAATATCTTCTGCTTCTGTCAGGCCCATACCATTTCTGTCCTCTATTGAGCCCATCTTTGCATGAAATGTTCCCTTGGTATCTCTGATTTTCTTGATGAGATCTCTAGTCTTCCCCATTCTATTGTTTTCCTCTATTTCTTTGCACTGATAGCTGAGGAAGGCTTTCTTATCCCTCCTTGCTATTCTTTGGAACTCTGCATTCAAATGGGTATATCTTTCCTTTTCTCCTTTGCTTTTCATTTCTCTTTTCACAGCTATTTGAAAGGCCTCTTCAGACAGCCATTTTGCTTTTTTACATTTCATTTTCTTGAGGATGGTCTTGATCCCTGTCTCCTGTACAATGTCACAAACCTCTGTCCATAGTTCTTCAGGCACTCTATCAGATCTAGTCCCTTAAATCTACTTCTCACTCCCACTGTATAATCATAAGGGTTTTGATTTAGGTCATACCTGAATGGTTTAGTGGTTTTCCCCACTTTCTTCAATTTAAGTCTGAATTTGGCAATAAGGAGTTCATGATCTGAGCCACAGTCTGCTCCTGGTCTTGTTTTTGCTGACTGTATAGAGCTTCTCCATCTTTGACTGAAAAGAATATAATCAATCAGATTTCGGTGTTTGCCATCTGGTGATGTCCAAGTGTAGAGTCTTCTCTTGTGTTGTTTAAATACGTTCAAGGTAAAAGGAAACCATATCTAAAGAACTAAAGAAAAGTATCAACAGAATGTCTCACCAAATAAAGGATATCAATAAAGAGAAAGAAATGATTAAAAATACTAAGCTGAGGGGGGAAAAATCAGTATTAAGAAAGCAAAAAGGCAACCCAAAAGAGAAAATAATAGCAAATCATGTATCTGATAAGGATCCACTATCCAAAATACAGAAAATACAACTTAACAACAGAAAGATAAATAACCCAATTTAAAAATGGGCAGAGAACTTGAATAGACATTTCTTCAAAAATAAACTTATTTTGCTTTAGATATGACATCAAAAGCAAAAGCAATCAAAGAAATATGTTCAGTTGTGTGCAACTCTGCGACTACATGGACTGTAGCCCACCAGGCTCCTCTGTCCATGGGATTTCCCAGGCAAGCATACTGGAGTGGGTTGCCATTTCCTTCTCCAGGAGACCTTTCCGACAACCCAGGGACTGAGCCCAGGTCTCTTGCAACTCCTGCATTGGCAGGCGAATTCTTTACCACTAGTGCCTTCTGGGAAGCCCAGACAAATTGGACTCCATCGTATCTGGAGACAAAAATGCCTCTACTGAATTTTTCATTTAAGTGGAATTTATACTTATGTGTTTTTTGCATTTGATTTTTTTCAATATGTTTTCAAGTTTCACTCATTCTGTAGGATGCATCACCAATTCATTCCTTTTTGAGGCTGAATAAATCCCATTATATGGGTATACTTCATTTTGTTTATCCATTCATCAGCCAACACACATTGGTTTCTACTTTTCAGTTATTTTGAATAATGCTTACATGACATTCCTGGGCAGGTTTTTATGTGAACATATGCTATCGATTCTCTTGGATAGATACCTAGGAGTAAAATTGCCGGGTCATATGCTAATTCTATGTTTAACTTTTTGAGGAACTGCCAAGCTGTTTTCCATAGCAGCTGCACCATTTTACATTACCACCAGCAGTGTATAAAGGTTCCAGTTTCTCAACTTCCTTGCCAACATTCGTTCTTGTCTGTTTTTTAAATTACAGCCAGCCTAGTGAGTGTGAAATGGTATCTGTAATTTTTCATATGCATTACCATAATGACTCAAGATATTGAGCATCATTTCATGTGCTATTAGCCATTTGTATATCTTCTTTGGAGAAATGTCTACTAAGTCCTTTGCCCATTTTTAAATTGGGTTATCTTTTTATGTTGAATTGTATTTTATATAATCTAGAAAGTAGTTGCTTATCATATATGATTTTCAAATATTTTCTCCCATCTGTGAACTGTCTTTTTACTTTCTTGATGGTGTCGTTCAATGCACAAAAGTTTTTAATTTTGATGGATTCCAATTTGTCTATTTTGATTACTTTTGCTTTTGATGTCATATCTAAAGAACTATTGCCTAACACATGGCCACACAGATTACCACCTGTTTTCTTCTGAGTTTTATAGTTCTGGTGCTTACATTTAGGTCATTAATCCATTTAGAGTTAATTTTTGTATATGATATGAATTATCACATTTTAGATTCAAACAGTGAGTTTGATTCTCCTTTATTTTGTAGTGAAATGCTCCCAAAATACATAGAACTCTGTATTACAATGATAATAATTCTGCTCTATATAGCTCTATGTTCTTGAACTTTTTTGATTTGATTCATTTTATTAGTTTCAAGATCATTTACATTTTTATTCCATTTTGATTCTATTAAGCCATTTTTGTTTTTTTTAGTGAACTATAGTTGAATCAAAATAGTGTGTCAATTTCAGATGTACAGCAAAGTGATTCAGTTATATACATATTATTTTTCAGATTATTTTCCATTATAGGTATTACAAGATATTAACTATAGTTCCCTCTGCTATAAAGTAAATCCTTGCTGATTATCTATTTAATGTATAGTAGTTTGTATCTGTAAATCCTATACTCCCAGTTTAGCCCTCACCCCATTTCCCCTTTGGTAACTGTAAGTCTGTTTCCTATGTCTGTGAATCTGCTTCTGTTTCGTATATAGATTCATTACTATTAATTTTTAGACTCCACATTTAAGTGATATATTTATATTTCTCTGTCTGATTTAACTTAGTATGATATTCACTAGGTCCATCCATGCTGCTGCAAATGGTTATGTTTCACCCTTTTTCATGGCTTAGTAATATTTGTATGTATATCAATGACATCTCAATAGTCTGTTAAGCCCTTGGGTTGTTTCCTTATGTGCCTGAATTTAAACACTTAAGTTCAAAATTCTTACTTTAATTTTACCTCCTCTTTGAAGTTTTCTGCTCTCAGACTGGTGTCTCCCATTATTCAAGAAATGTTTTTAGTCTACTACAGGCAAGACACTATAGGGATAGAGATAACTATATCTGCCTCCCTATCAACACTGTTTATTGAGCACTTAAAATATACCTGACACAGTGCTAAACACTACATAGCTATTACCTAATTTGATCTTTACATAAAAATCTGTGAGGTACTATAGCATTATTTTACAGATGAGGAAATTGAGGTTCAGAAAGGCTAGATAATTTTCCTGGGGCCACAGAGTAATGGGACTACCTTTCATTATGTAACTGTGAGCTACACAAGTTGTGTGGTTATCTATAGATAAGCCACTAGGTAAAAATATAGCATAGTCTGATTTCAAAGACTGTGTGCTGTTAACTATTACATTATACTGCCTCCCCTTGGATCCATTTGGGCAAGAAAATTACAACCTGAGTCCTAGCTGCCATTACAACAAAGCTGCAACAGGAGATGCACTACTACTGAGCCAGAATATTAGAAATTAAGGTACCTGAAAAAGCTGAGGCTATATAGATGTTACGCCTAGTATCACTTACTACGTCTAACTTTACAGAAAGTAGAGCTCATGTTGGGAACAAAATATGTCCATAAAAACCTGCTGAAATAAACAGTAACTAAAAAATGTTAAAAGGTAACACTAAAAATCAAAACAGTTGATTGTCTTTCCTTTCTTGATTTAAAAGACAAGGCTCTACACTCCTCAGCCACTTTCTCTCCTTTCTTTCCCTAAAGGCACCCACATTCTCTTGCCATTCCCCTGGCTTAGTTTCCAATTCCTACTTCCAGACCTCCCATCATCTGGGCTGGCTTGACTTTTGATGTCTTAATATATTTTCGCTAACAAAAGACGCCAGAGTTGACTGCTGATTTTTCTCTACCTCCTTAGCATCTCAGAGTTGGTCTGCTTTATAGTTACAATTGTTGTTGTGTTCAATATGTTTTGTGGCTTTGTGACTGAATTATAAGGTAATAATTCCCCCAACCTTCTTTCCATTTTCACAATGTCAATATTGTACAGAAAAATAATTTTAACAACTTTCATAAAAACAGAACAATGTTTAAAGGGCACTTACAATTCACAGTTTTCCAATAATTTGGGTTACTTTGAAGCACTTACATTATTATTGTGAAGATATTCAATTGCTCGAAGAATCTGGAAGAGATATTTTCTAAGACGTTTACTCTCTAATCCGTGACAATAATGTTGTAACTCATCTAAAACTGTGTGGTCAATAAATTCAAACACCAAATGAATTTTCTTTTTCTGTCTAAAAACTTCAATCAGATTGACCAGGTTTTCATGACGAAATTGCTATCAACAAAAGAAATGGATTTTTAATAAGTATCTCATGCGCCATAATTTGCACATATAAGACTCATATAATTTTAAAAAGAGGAATATTCTCAGTTTCTTTTCCTTCATGCATTTCAATAAAAATCTGTTGATTTGCTTACATTCCTATTTTTTTAAATGTTATTCTACTTCATAGTTAATATTTATAGAACAAATGGAGATATATTACTTTACTTCAAGTTGACATTTGGTTGCTTACTACAATAATTCAGAGTTAACATGCTGAAATGTAACTTTGTATTCTGCTAAGAGATATTGTCCTATCCTTTAAATTGGTTGTGATTAAAAGGTCCTTATGATTTCAAATGAGCATGAATTCCAGTGCCACTGAGCATGTAATCTGAATTTACAGAAATTAATTACTGAGTTTGGTCCTGAACTCTCAAGAGTAAAATGTAAGTTCCAGGTGGAGGTTATAAATTCATCACACTGTAACAAAAAGATATAAAAACATCTAGAAACTTTTCAGATATGTGAAATACCAATTTATATCCATAGGAAATTTTCTGATTGTTAAGATTCTATTAAGCAATGAAACGCGTTTTTACATTGGTAAGCACTCGTTGAAGATAATTTCAAAATGTCAATAATGGAATATATCAGCTTAGAAAACTAAGAGGTTTAACATTTTATGCTGCTTATTCTATTTTTTAACACACTGACTTAATTACAATCAATTCTCAAATATTTAACTTTTTCAAATTACCAAAAATATTTATTCATTTGGTTAAAAATTAAGGGATATATTTTCGATGTTGGATTCATCAAAAAGTTATACTTGTATGAAAAAAATGTGCCTTATTCCAATGGCACAATATCAATTTTTCTAGTTATCTGTACTAATATATAAACTAAAGTCCTCAAAACATGACTAACAGAAAAACATGCCAAAATATAATGCCAGATTCCTTTCCTATTTTGCTCCCAATTTCCCTGGTTGGTGGGGTGCCAGAGTGCTATAGCAACATGCCGGCAGTAGCAAAAAAAAAAAAAGATTGCCTTTGGATACTACAATATTAATCCTTCAACTATGGAAAGTTACTGTTTTCTTGTCCAGTTGTAATAGTAAAGGCAAAAGCAGAGAAGGTGAGTGCAAGTTAACAAGCATTAAGGAACATCCATCCAGGGGTACTGGAGAAGGAAATGGCAACCCACTCCAGTATTCTTGCCTAGAAAATCCCGTGGACAGAGGAGCCTGGTGGGCTGCCGTCTATGGGGTCGCACAGAGTCGGACACGACTGAAGTGACTTAGCAGCATCTAGGGATAAGGGATCAGTGACTTCCTCAGATACACCGTGAAACCCCAGAAATACTCCACTGTCCTTTTTCAGATTGTTTATTTTTGCTTTCTTTTATAAACATAAAACTTTTCTACAGATATCCCCACTAATTACTCTAACTTATTTAATGAAATTCTAGCAAATAAAAATTTAGTTCTAATTAAATCATTATGGCAGTTGTTTTTAGAGTAAGAATGTTAACTAATCCAAGAAATGTCTCTTGTGGAATTAGATTTGATTAAACTAAAAATTCTACAAGAAATAAACCAATGGGAAGAAAAGTTAGGGTATCTCAAAATAGCTTTAATTGTCAAATTGTAAATTGACAATAGTAAATTGTCAAATTCATCTCTGTGTTCTTGCCACATATCAGTTATTTTTACAAAACAATCAAGAAGAAAAAAAATCTGCTTAAATGCAACAAAGGTGGAAAAAAAAAAAAAGAGCAAAAGATATTGCCTACAAAAAGGTCTCCTAATCAGATTTCACTTATGGTGCACAAAGTTGCCTTCCAGTATTATTATATTTTAGGTCATCAGGATAAGGACAGGTATCTCTCACAAAATCATAATGTCTCTACTGACTTTAACTTTCCTTTACATTGTCTAGAAATAGAGCAGTTTGAACAATCCACAGATGCCTAATATATTTCTTCTATTTAGAAAGCAAATTGATCCATCATATCTAATATAGACTTACAAAGAAAGAATATTACTTTTGTATCAGATAAAAATGAATGAGAAGCTGTTTTTTTCATCACATATAAAACATCTGGACTATGAACCTTAAAGCATCTAAATTCCAATAAACAAAATACATATGTATATATAGATATTTTTTAAATCAGTAGTTTTGTACCCAATCCCCTAGGAATGTTAATGCTGCTTTCTTTACACTTCTTAAGTCTTTCCCTTGGGTGGATCTATCATACCTACATGAAATTCTACCTTGTCTTCTGATCTCTCCTCATATTGTTCCCCATGTCTAAAAGCCTACTGGTCATCTTTACTGATTTCCTGTCACCTCGAATTCAACATTTCTAAAACTGAACTAGTTCCCAAATCATGTCTCTTTTGGGTCTCTGATATTTCTATTAATGGTAGCAATCACTGAACCTCAAAGATACCTTTGATTCCTCCTCTTTGCTGCCTTCTACACTTTCATGTCTTCTTTAGTAATATATTACGTTCTAACTCTACTTTCAATTCAAATTGCTGCATTCTAGCAAGGTCCCTCACGTTTAACAGGATTCTTGAATTAAGGCCACAACAGATCTCCCTATTTTTACTTTCTCAGTCCTCCCATCTATTCTAAAAAATAATGCTAGATTAATATTAACCATTTCTTTACTCTCAATTCAAAATCTCTTAGAAAAATCAAGTTTTGGTTTCTTAGCCTAAAAGACTTTAAAACCTACCTCCAATTTACTTCTCTAATCTCACTTTTCTACTTCTGTATAAGAAACTCCACAAGCAAATACTCTTTGTCCTCTGTCTTTCTTTAGGCTCTCTAAGCTTACGCTATTCCCCTAACCTGGGAAACAATAGTCTCTCCCTCTTTCCTAAATCCTACATACCCTTTAAAGCCCAATTCAAGTTCCATTTCCTCCCAGAAATCTCCCTATCCAGTAGGATTTTGTGTTAATCACTGGCTTTTATTGTGAGTCACTTAAAATTCACTATTATTTTTAAATGTCTTCTTGTCTTTCTGATTAAATAATAAAAGTTCTGAAGAGCAGGTACTGTCTCTTACCTCATTATAGTCATAGCATCTGGCACAAACACAGACATTTTTATTAAGTGTTATACCTAAATAATCGAATAATTATTTCACCTTTGGCAGTTTTTGTTACATTATACACAAGCACATTTATCTAGTATCACTGTAAAATTACAAAATGTACACAGTAAGGTAAACTATCACACTTGTTTTTCTATTCCAAATACCTATGTTAACTGAAATATTCGTTATATAAGTTTTTATTTCATAACAATCTCTTTTTTGACTTACAGAGAGCAATTAAGGTAAAAGAAGCAAACCTTTAGAAACTTTATTTCCCTCCTTGCAATTTTGTTGACAGACTTTTCTGGTTTCTCATAAAATATCTTAATGGCCACTATCTGCCCAGTATCCTTATGTTTACACTTCATGACTGTTCCATAACTTCCCTCTCCCACTTTTCCAAGGGTTTCATACATCTCCATTTTGAAGCCGTTTTTTCTTTATGGGAAGAAAGGGTGGGGTGGGGGGAGAAGATTAAACATTCATACCTTTATTTATTCAAGGTGGATAATGCAATATCACAATAAACTAATACTTTAAATTACGGAAAAAGAAAAACTAGGAATCTTCTCCACGAGTCCTGTTTGTCTTTGGGAACTCTGCCAGTTCGGCAGCAAGGTGTCCTTATGTGGCTTCGGCCAACCACCAGAACTTGGGGGAACTTCCTACTGTCTCCATCATTCCCACCAAGATTTAAGATGCTTTCACTACATGTCACCTATTCATCATGGGTAGGGTCCCCACACGTCTCCACACGTCTCGTCAAGCCCCATCAAATGTAAGTTTTCCGCAAAGCTGCCGTCACCAACATCAGGCCCCGGACCCAAGAAAACCTCGGTCCAGCCCGCTCCTCAAACCAGGAGTCTTAGGGTCCCAGACCAATGCCGCGCCCCTTGCCCCACCGTCGACCTCGTCCGGGAAGCCGCCGCTGCCTCAGCCCATTCTGTGATCCTGCCAGCCTGGCTGCAGCGTCACTAGTCACTGCGCAAGACCGGAAAACCGTCCAGGCCCGACCCGGAAGGGAAAATGGAAACGCGGCCACAAAATAGAGTGACATACAAAGGCACCCCACCTCCCGGAGTCCTTATTACCTAAGAACTAGACATAGGGCTCGGATCGAGTGGCAGCCTCCAATGAATAAAAAGAATATCACTGGAAGTGCCCAGGCAGTGCTGTTTTCGTTACGGCTTTCATTTTCCTGTTTTAAAAGAAAAAGTTGAGCATAAGAGGCCAAATCTCACTTTGCTTCTGAATAAGAGAAAGCGTTATTATTATCCAATAAATTCCAGTCCAGTTGGTCTTACCCCAACATGTACATTAAAATTACACCTAGAGAGTTAAAAGCCCCCCCCCCCCCTTACTGATTTAAATGAGTTTGGGGTAAAGAAATTGGTATTTTAAAACATTCCTAAGTGTTTCTGTGCTGCAACAGCTTATATTGAGAAACGGAGGGGAAAGAAAGGTAGTCATGGTTTTTGCTTATCACCATAAAAATATTCAAAATTGTATTTTGAAAAGTTATTCAACTATGTTATATTTTCTATGAGTATGATAGTAAATCTTATACTGGACCCAGACTTGTAAAGCACATTTATTAAATATTTGTTGTTGACTTATAATGTTGGCAAGGATCAAAGCATGAATCAGAGTCCAGGCTCTCAGTGAGCTCACAATCTAGAGCAACTGAGTCTCTCTAAAATTATAGCCTTAAAACTATCCTTTTTACAACTAGGTTATGAGAGGGTTGGTAACCAGGACAACCTATGATTCTTGCTTATACAATAAAGCTCTTGGACTCTAATGAAACTTAATTGATTTGATCGAAAGCATTACTTCATTCTGGAAAACCATGAACTGTAGATTTTCAAAACAATTATAATTGCTAAACAAAGGACATAACAGATTTTTTTTTTTAATTCTCTTTAGCATTTCACTGTAGGCCTGGAAAATCCCATGGACGGAGGAGCCTGGTGGGCTGCAGTCCATGGGGTCGCAAGAGTCGGACACGACTGAGCAACTTCACTTTCACTTTTCTTTTTCATGCATTGGAGAAGGAAATGGCAACCCACTCCAGTGTTCTTGCCTGGAGAATCCCACGGACGGTGGAGTCTGGTGGACTGCCGTCTATGGGGTCGCACAGAGTCGGACGCGACTGAAGCGACTTAGCAGCAGCAGCAACCCTAACAGTATGTCTCCATCCTTAGCTATAGGGAGGCTAAGAATTACTGTGGCAGGAAGGCAAACAAATGAAAATAAGAAAATCACTGTTTGACTTAGAGAATTACATTTGGCAGTGGCTATCTGTCAAGTATTAGATCTGGCTAACTTGATCACCAAGGCAGTTAATAAAAGCAAGAGAAAGAATTCAGGGATTGAAGGAAGAGAGGTACCGGAAAAGTAGGGGAAATTAACCCTTTCTAGTTCAATGAAAGTATGCCCAACGGCATATTCCTCATTCTCTCTTCCTATAACACCTTGGGTTGAGGAATCGCCCAAATGTACTTAAAGAGCTCAGAGTTCAGCCCGAAAAAGTCCTTAAGAACAGAATTGGAGGCGATAGAGGAAGAGAACTCAGTGACTAGAAATAATGTCAGAATTCCAACGGCCAATATCTCTGAGCCCCGGTGGGGGACATTTCAGGCCATTAACTTACGAGTGTTGAAAATCTGAAATAAGTTACTCAGGCTAGATATACAACCCCTATCCACGTCTGCATGATCTCTCCCCCACATGTGAGTCAAACTTTTAGGTCTGACAACCAATCACCTACACTCTTTATACACACTCTCTTACGATCAAACCCGTGCATTTCTTGACAAATACAATGGTACCCCACTGTAGACAAATCCAAGGACTCTGATACAAAGCCTCAAATAACAGCAGACTCATAAAGGAAAAACAAAATTCCGTAATCCTGTGGGGATTGTAAACAAACATGAAACAATCTGCACATCGTTTTTTCATCTCTGCCCAGCATTGCCAACCCTGGGAACACACTGCAGTGCTCATACAGTAATATCTGGTGGCCCTAAGGAAGCATTTCAGGGGATTTCGCTTTGTATGGGCCTCAGCATTCAGCTGAGGAAAAAAGAGGTCCCTTCACTTTCCTTAGATGCCAGATTTGATAAGCCATTGAGCCAACTAGAGGGGAGTTTTAAATCCAAATTATTTGGGGCTCTGTTTTAAAGATTTAAGAAGCAAAACTACTGCTTCCGACACAATCTCATCAATAACTGTTCATAGGAGAAACTGGAGAAAAAACTAATAAAGGTGCATACCCGCCCTCAGCCTGTAAATTTAACTACCGGGCTGAAAGTTAGATCCAGGCGACGCTCTCACGTGATCCGTCCTAATGGCGTCATAGGGACACGAGGTTCTAGATACTTCGTCCCCTCCCCCTCGGGGGTGGATTGTTGACAACGCCGCCGGCAGTCACGTGATCTTACGTCATCCCACCTCCTTTCCCTGAAATCTCTGGCCCCGGATGCGTCCCTCTCTCCCCACCCGGCTGAGCCTAAACTAGTCAAAGAGGGGGAGACGGGTTGGTGTTTCAGTTTGGGTACTTCTTAATCACAACCTCCAGCCTGAGCGTAGAGAACACTAATTGGTCGACTCGTTCAAGGAGACAAAAGGGATAAGGTCCCTGCTGAAGGCTCCCATAACTAGCTCTCCTACGTCCCGTTCCCTTCTCCCCTCCCCCTCACTGCATGGTACCGGCGGAGGGCGGAGGGATCTGGAGGCGGCGGAGGGAGACGTCATTGCAGGGTTGTTTGTGCAACCTCGGCAGCGGCGGTGACCCACAGTGATTCGGCCGCCGCGCCGGGGGGTGGGGGGGCTGCGCGGGACTCTTTTCTTTCAGACTGACCGCGGGGCTGCTGGGGAGCATGTCGACCCCGGCCCGGAGGAGGCTTATGCGGGATTTCAAGCGGTAAGGGCCTTCATTTTTGCCTGAATGACGACTCCTCCCCAAAGCTTCGGGGCGAGGGTGGGGATCCGGGACACCTTCCCCAGTTGACCCTAAGAGGGCTGCTGTGGGCCCAGGGGGACAGACGGAAGCCCAGTTCTAGCCCCGTTTTAGCACTCGCTTCTCCTTGGTTGTTCCCTTGTCCTACGTAAGAAATTTTGATACCTCCTCACCACCACCCTACCCCCACAAAAAAGTAAAAAGATGGCTATGGTCTGTCCTACGATTCCCTGCTGCCCACTGGGGCCAGTTGCCTGATACCTCGCCCTAGCTTTCAAACCTCATCCTTCGCCTCTGCACCCTGCGGTGCCTCTTCTCTCTGCCCTAAGAGCGAGCCCTTTCAGAAGCCTTTCCACCGCTAGCTACACCAGTCAGCTTTGATTGATGGCCTTGTCTCCTCCGAGTGCCAGGGTTGGGGCCAACCTCCGCCTCCCTCCCCATTCTTTCTGCAGTGAGGGTGGGGTCTGATGCGCGAGGGCCGGAGGTTGTTAACCCATTCTCCGAAACTCGACTCTTTCCCCGCCCGCCTGAAAGGACCTTGAGAACTGGCTTAGAGGGCTGGGACTCGGGCTGGCAAACCCGGCTGCCAGTGCTTTCTGGAACTCAGCTCTGTGGCCTGGTGTATAAAGACCTATCTATAGCCTCCAAAGTCTGGAAAAATGCCTTCCTGGAGGCTGGCGCTAAGCTGATACTCCCTGAGCCTCCTTTGTAAAATAGGATTTTGTTAAGGAGGTGTTAGGGTTGATGAGGAAGTGACTTTTTTTTTTCCCCCAGTTGTTTTCCTTTGAATGCTTACAGGTACGGAGAAGAAAATAACCAAGAAGACTTAGCGTTACGCTCCCGTGCGCATTTTTAAGTGTTTTTCTAGGGAGATCTGCCCTGCTTGAGAGAAAAAAATCCAGTGTAAAAACTTGGATTGGCTTATCAGGAAGTAACCTCTCAACTTCATTGTAAACCTTTAAATGAGGCACTTGAAAGCCATTGTTTGGGGCTTTGCCCAGTTTGGCCTTGAGTGTGTTGGTAATTTAGCCGTTATCTTTGGTGGGCGATATCGCGCACCGTATCTTCCAAGGATTCTCCTCGTCATGGCTTGTACTGCTTGAGGATGACTAAAAGCCATTTTGGGGGGACTAATTCCAAGAATCATATACCACATGACGGTGTGTTTATGTGTGTATATATGTGTGTGTATGTATATATTTAGTGTCAAGTTTACTTTTTTTTTCCCTGAGATGACAGTTTTAAAAGGAGATACTCCTTTTGGTGCAAAACTCGGTTTCTACAGCTTGAAACCATAAATTTCAGATTAGCTCCCATGAGTGAAATTCCAGTAATAAAATTTCGAGGTTCCTGGCCTTTGGTACCCTGGTTTCTCATTGCCGTTCTCTGCTTAATTCTGAGTTGTGTGCTTGGCACCTTCGGTAGTTTTCCAAGGGTCTTCGTTTGCAAGAATTTGTGACAGATGTTGGAAGGTAGCTTTGTATATGGGCACATGATCTGAGAGGTAAAATGCAGTACTGGTGCAGAGCTTTTAAAATAGGGACTGAGGGAAAACCTAACCAGAGCTTTGCTTACTCCAAAAGCTACTGCTAACTAAATAAAGCAAATGGAATAAAGTAGCTCTACTGCCCAAAAACTAGTTTGCTGATTAAACTGGATACAAGTGTTTTTCAGTCATTTAATGTTTACACTGAAGTGGGGTCTTTATTTTGTTTGGGGGAGAGTTTTTTGTTTGGCCATGTTGCCCAAGTAGCTTCGGTTAGGACTCACACAGCCTTTGCGTGTTTACAACAGCAAAATTGATGGTTGAGTAAAAGTGGTTTTTTTGCACTTGAGGTTTTTCCTTTGTTGAACAGATACCTTAACCTTGGTGATATTTGAAGAGGAATGACTCCCAAGCCATTTAAAGTGGTATGGTGTATCCCAGCTCAGCACAAGAACAAGAAAACGGATTTAGTTTGTTTCTCAAAGTAGATGGTTCAGATATTTGGTTGGCTTTCTTAGTGGCCTTAATGTTCAACTTTTAAATTTCTTTTCTGGATTTCTAGATTGCAAGAGGACCCACCTGTGGGTGTTAGTGGCGCACCGTCTGAAAACAACATCATGCAGTGGAATGCAGTTATATTTGGGTGAGTTGAAAGAAATAACAAATGGTAGGTATGGTGATTCTTTTAAGAAAATTGAATGTATAACATCTAGGAAAGGGAACTGAGGGATGAGGGATCTTACAGAAACTGTAAAGTAAAAAAAAAAAAATTCTGGTAAAGAGTTTTGGCAGTCACATAAAATTTGATTTTATAATCACTGGGTTTTATTTGATAAAAATATCATTTGAGACTACAGGAGAATGATAAGTTAGTTTGTACAAAATGTGCCAAGCAAATGCTTAGTGTGCATTCTACTAGAACTGTAAAAAGAGTAGGAACCAAAAATATAATTTCCACCATAGTAAGAATTTAAATAAAAAGTGTTTCACAGTTTAATGTGAAATAACTGAATGGAGCCTTTTAAGGTGCAGTCTTGTATTTTACATATAGTATATATTGCACGTAGGCTTATTTATATAAAAGCATTATTTCTTCATGCTCTTTCTTTTGTTTTCCTGAACTGGATTTTATTTTCTTTCACTCTTTAAAAAATTTTTTTTCTTTA
This sequence comes from Okapia johnstoni, assembly GCA_024291935.2. NCBI lineage: Eukaryota > Metazoa > Chordata > Mammalia > Artiodactyla > Giraffidae > Okapia > Okapia johnstoni. Next base: position 38,618,949 of record CM044316.1, read on the forward strand.
TTATTTTCTGCTGTGTGTGGACTATCTCTAGTTACAGTGCCCTGACTTCTCATTGCAGTGGCTTCTCGTGTTGCAGAGTGAAGCCTTTGAGCTTCAGTAGTTGCAGCACACCGGGCTCAGTAGTTGTGGCATGAGGGCCCTAGAGTGCATGAGTTCAGTAGCTGTGGTCCGTGGGCTTAGCTGCTCCTCTGCTTGTGGAATCTTCCCAGACCAGGGATCAGATCTCTGTCTCCTGTGTTGGCAGGTGGATTCTTGACCTCTGGACCACCAGGGAAGTCCCTTTTGTTGCTCTTTTTATACTAGGGTTTTGCACTAAAACCTAAAAGGAACACTTCTGTAAATAGAATTCTGAATTGCCATTGACTCCGTTTTAAGAGCCTACATTAAAAATTAGTGGGAAAAATGAGCGTAGTTCACCCTTCTAAAGTAAAGTGGTATTAAATTCAGGCTGTTAGCATGCTTCCTTGAGATCTTGAATGTACCTTGCAAATAATAATTAAACCATACCAACCCAGCTTTGTAAAGCAATTAAAAGAAAAGAGCCAACAACAAAAAAAGTAAACTTCATGTTGCTGCTTAGGAAAGATGAGATGGGGATATGGTACAATGAAAAGATGTGGACAAAAGAAACTGACATTCTTGGTGACATCAGATAAATTTAGTCGAGTTAACAAGAGCTATTTCTCTTTTGAAAAGCTGGACACTTTGGTGTCATAATTACCTTAAACTAAAGGGTATTGACTTCCATCTTATTGATATATATTGAAAATAGGAATTTTTCTGTTAAGAATACCCATATTTACAAAAGGATTGATATTTATGAACTGAATTCTTTTGGGGCTAAAATTATGCCAAGTTTCTTTAGTTTTTTGTAAAACCATTCTAAAAGGAAAACTTGGAAAATGGAAGTTACTATTTATGTCTGCGTTTGTTGTTGTTAGTTGCTCAGTTGTTGTGTCTGACTCTTTGTGACCCCATGGTCTGTAGCCCGCCAGGCTCCACTGTCCATGGAATTCTCCAGGCAAGAATACTGGAATGCTTAGCCATTCCCTTCTGCAGGGACTCTTCCCAACCCAGAGATCCAACCTGGGTCTCCCACATTGCAGGCAGATTCTTTACTGTCTGAGCCACCAAGGAAGCCCCTTTTATGTGTATATAAATAAAAATCCAGGGCCAAGGTGATATTAAATTAACAATAAATACTTCACAGATTATCAGAATGAGCTCCTCTTTCTCATTTGAGTTTATGCTTGCCACTCTGAAAATCAGGAAAAAGCTGAAAGAAAAACTTTTTTTAATCAGAAATCTTCTTGTTTTCAGACCAGAAGGGACACCTTTTGAAGATGGTAAGTCATTCTCAATATGTTTTCTATAGTATTAAGAGGCTTCTTTTAAGTAGAAAATTATAACACCAATCTATCTAGTTAAGGCTATTTTCTATTAATAATAGATCAGATTAAAACTAAATAATGCTGAGAATTTATAGTTTACAAAGAACTTTCTTCCCATGTCAGCTTGATCACCTTCATTGGTAGTTCATTCTGTTACTTTTATATTGGCTCTTGACCTCTAGGCCTACTTGGTGGGGTCTGTGTTGAGAATAGTTTTAAATTTAAATGACCTCATAGCGTGCTAAAGGTGTTCCTGAGGTAAACATCAGAAGAGTAATAATCATGCATTTTTAACTTAATGTATGTTGATCAGTGCTCTTAATTGTGTGTAACTGCCAGTAGTTTCACTTAACAGCTAGCTTTTGACACCTGTAAATAGTTAGCATTCTACAGAATCTTTTGCATCTTAAATTCAGTATTTGACCAAGAGCCAGAAAAATGGAAAACTTGTTCCAATGTGTATTTATAGTTAAACTTATTAAATAGATTTTAACCAGATACTTAAAGTTTCCCTAATATAGCGTGAATTTTTAAAATTTGTTAAATAGATTTGTCTTAGTTATCACAGTGGCTCCAGAATTAATCCATCAAGGTTATTTATACAAATAATGATTGCAGAAGTATTTTTAAGGAGATAACCTGAATGTTCAGTAGGAGAAATGGTTAAGCAAATTATTAAATAGACTGTAGAATATTATGTACCTATTAAAGAAAAAGGTAGATCTGGTTGTATGTCTGAGGAGACAAAAAAGTTGCAGAACATAGGTTATAATAACAGTTTTACTGACTAGCATACATGCAAGTGTGTGTGTGTTTAAAGGCTTGTATACCATACTGCTATCAGTGGTTACCTCTAGATGGGGGGGGGGGGGGCGTGTAAGGAGTTGAAGAGAGGTACTCAAGGGGTTCAGCTTTTTACTCTATACCAAGGATTCTCAAGGGTGGTCTACAAACTCTTAAATTTCCTGAGACCTTTCCAGGGGCTCCCTGTGATCAAAACTGTCTTCATAGCAATAGTAAGGCTTTTACCTTTTTTATTGTATTAATATAGCACTGATGGTACAAAAGCATTAGTGACTAAAACTGGCACTAAGCAATTTAGTGCCTTGGCACATACCAAGACAGTGGCACTAAACTGTGCTGGAAGTCGTATTTTTTTGCATTTTTTTAATAAAAGATGTCAGTTTCACTTTAAAATGTTTTGATGAAAAAGTGGGAGTTACTAATATTGCTAAATTCTGACCATTGAATATGCTGCTTTCTGATATTCTGCTTGATGAATTTGGAAGTATGCATACAGCATTTCTCTTGCATACCAGTTTGGTGGTTGGAGGGAAAGCAGTTTCTGCAGTTGTTTGAGTTGCAACTTGAGTTACTGCTTTTTTCATGGAACATTTTTACTTAAAAGAATGACTGACAAACTCTGGTTATTTAGATTTGAGTATGTATTTGGTTGCCATATTCTTAGTGAAAGTGTTAGTTGCTCAGTCGTGTCTGACTCTTGGTGACTGCATGGACTGTGGCTCGCCAGGCTCCTCTGTCCATGGAATTCTCGAGGCAAGAATACAGGAGTGAATAGCCATTGCCTTTTCCAGGGGATCTTCCCGACCCAGGGATCAAACCTGGGTATCCAACATTGCAGGCAGAGTCTTTATCATCTGAGCCACCAGGGAAGATTTTAAATTAAGTCAAGGAAAGTGACTTGACAGGATTTGTTGCTGCTGATAAAATTATGGTTTCCCAATACTTTTTTCTCTGATGAGATTAGTAGATGATATTACCGGTTGTGGCTTTGTTTTTGATGGTGTATCTCTCTCTGTCTTTAGTCGCTAAGTCATGTCTGACTCTTGCGACCCAGTGGACATGTGCCAGGCTCCTCTGTCCTTGGTATTCTCCAGGCAAGAATACTGGAGTGGGTTGCCATTTCTTTCTCCAAGGGATCTTCCCGACCCAGGAATTGAACCCAGGTCTCCTGCAATGCAGGCAGATTCTTGACTGACTGAGCTATGAGGGAAGCCCTGGTGTATATAGATATATATAAAATGAAACATGGCAACATTTAGATGGTTTGGATAACTCAGTGAACTGGTATTTTCCAAATGGCCAATGCATTAGAAAATTATAGATAGGTAAAAGATACATGCAGTGTGCAATAGTCATTAATATAAATGATGCAAAAAGTTTATATGGCTTCAAATTTTATGTTGCAGTTAACCTTTAAAAACTTTACCATTTCTTTTATGTAATATCAAAAAAGAATATCTACCTTTATCTGAAAAGGCTATGAAAATACTCCTTCCTTTTTCCTTTACATATTTGGAAGAGGCCTGATTTTCTTCATGTATCTTAACCAGAACAGTATGTTGCAACAGATTGAATGCAGAGGCAGCTGAGAGAAGGCAGCTGTTTTTATTAAACTAATCATTTAAGAGATTTGCAGATAAACAGTGCTGCACTTCTCACTAACTTGGTGGGGGAAATATAGTTATTTTCATTAAATGTTATTAGGTTAATGTGTAATGAGTTTACAGTTGTTAAGTATTTTAAAATATCCTTGAGTAATCATTTCTAATACAACAAATATCAATAGTTGTAGCACATGGTTTACTGGAGACAGTTTATATCAATTGTGAGAGTGGATTGTTTAAAAAATTAGGGGAATTTTTTTTCTTAATTAGCAGAATTTTTACCAAACCAAAAAGTTGAAATATTTTTAAAAATTTTTAATTTTTGGTGGAAATGCCATAAACTGATGTGCTGTTGCATGCATCTCTTCACATCTTCACGTTCAGTGACTTCACATTCGAAGCTTGGTATGATTGAGAGTAAGAGTATAAAGAGGTCCAGAGACCCCATAATATGAAGAAAGCAAGCTTAAAGCTATTTCATATTTGTGTTCACCTGAAATGTTTACATTACATTTTGTGATTAAGGAAAATTAAAAGTAAATGTAAAAATATATAACATTAGGTATTAAAAATATATTAGGTTATAAGGCTCTCTTTGCTAATGAACTATACATTTCGTAGAACCTCTTAATACATCAGAACGTGAATTAAATATCACCTTTGATTTTGTTTGTATCTTTGGCCTCCCTAATCCCAAATTTCCAAACAACAAAAAATGTAAAGAGGTACATGTTATATATGAGCAATGAAAATAGAAGGTTAAATATTTTACTAAATACATGCCTCTGATCTTGGTAGACTGAAGTCATGAGATTAGAATTTAGGTTGAGAAAGTTTTTTTTTTTTTAATTGAATTGATAAAATAAGGAGAGAAGCTTGTGGAGACATTTTGAATGGTTTAAACTTTCATTGACTTCATTAGGAATAGGCTTCAACTTACTGAGTAAGCCCACAATGGGTAATTGGAGCACCTATCCAGCCTTCAGGTATACTTCCTCAAAGTAAAATGTCTCTGGATAGGGAATAAATACAAAAGGAGTCCAGAATGAAAAACATAAAATTATATATTAATGGTGGTTGTGTCTGCTAAATAGATTTGAAATTTGAGTTGAGAGCTCTTTGTACACTCTGAACAGATTGACTTTGTTATAAATGCATAATTGTTTTTTTTTCAATGCCTGTCTCTTGACCAGCAAATAATGATTTAGGCTGACCAAAATGTACCGTGTTGGTTTATAACCAACAGTAGACAGTTACACTAATGCTTACTGATTCTTGACATACTTAAATGATGGGAACAGAAAAGACTTCTTCACAATAGTGGCCATACCTCCAGTCTGACTCCTTTGTCATATGATGGTTAGCCTCTCTCACAATAATTTGGCACCTCCTTCTAAGTTACAGTAAATTATCTGTAGTTGTTCAAATGTGCATTTAAAAGTGTGGTAGCTAGGGCAAAATTGCCTGCCAAAAATATGACAATTAATGTTCTCACCAGTAGTTTATGTTAAGTGCTTGTACCCTCAAATGCTTGCCAATGTTGTATATTATCAATACATAAATAGAAGTATATTTAGTATGTTTTATAATGCTAAACCAAAATTGACATTAATTTTTGTGTGACTGTGCAAAAAGTCAGCATGGGGTTGGGAATTCATTGGTGACGAGATAGAAAAGTTATGCTTGTCATTACTGTAATTATTTTGGTTTGTTTTCTATCTAGGTACTTTTAAACTAGTAATAGAATTTTCTGAAGAATATCCAAATAAACCGCCAACTGTTAGGTTTTTATCCAAAATGTTTCATCCAAATGGTAAGTAGCATTTTATTAGCCTTTGCAAATGATAGGAGGAAGAAAGAATTGTTTCATTCTTTTAGGTCTTGCCCATGCTTTTCATTATTAGGGCCCACCTCTCTATGTTGCTTCCATGTCAGTATTAACCATACTTTTTTAGTCTGGAATCTTACCAAGGTTCCTGATTTGAGGGAAGTTTTGTTTTAATAACTTCTGATTTTTAAAAGTAATATCTGTTTATTTGTCAGAATGTGATACTAAAAAGAATTTGTAGCTTAAAGTTTAGTTGTAAAACTACAAACAAATGTTCAAAATTGAGATCATGTTATATGTAAAATTAAGTAAATATCCTTTTTCTTTCTTTTTTTTTTTTTGGCTGAGCCATGTGGCATGTCGGATCTTAGTTCCCTAACCAGGGATGGAACCTGTGCCCCCTGCATAGGGAGGGTGTACTCTTAACCACTGGACCACCAGGGAGTCCTTTGGTTATTTTTGTTATCCCTCCATTTTAATAGCATGGTTTCCCTTTTTTTCCACTATGAGTGGAAAACTTCATTTAGTTAACTTCCTAGCTTACTTTTTTTAAAAAAATCTTTATTATTAAAAGATTCATATACTATGCCATTCACCCACTTAAAGTTCTACAATTCAGTGGTTTTTAGTATCTTGACTGAGTTGTACAATCATCACCATAATCAATTTTAGAACATTTTTATCACTCTCCCAAAAAAATCCCATTTCTGTTAGCAGTCACTCCCCATCCCTATCCGCCTGCCTCCCAGCCACAGGTAGCCACTGGTTTATTTTCTGTATGTAGGTTTGCTTATTCTGGACATTGCATATAAATGGAGTCATATAATATATGTGGTCTTTTGTAACTGATTTCTTTCAGCTGGCATAGTTTTGAGGTTCATCTCTTGTAACACATAACTGTACTTCATTTTATCGCTGAATTATAATCCATTGTATGAATTGACTACATTTTGTTTCTTTATCAGTTGATAGATGTTCGGTTTCTAATTTACTTTTGGATTACTTCTCAAAAATAGTTCCTAGTTGAAAACTTTAAAATCATTTTGCATTTTTATGGGTTTTACAGAGGTGATGATTTTTGTTTTGAACCTGCTAAGTTTGATGTTCCTGTGGAGTACACAGTAGTAAGCAGTTGACTATGCTGCTTTAAAGCTGAGAGTTAAATCTGGTCTAATGCTAACAACTGGAAATACCTAGCACATAGATAGTAATTGAGGCTATGAATAAAGTTGCCCCCAGAGGTTGTGTAAAGGGTATAAGATGGAAGAAGACCAAGGATAGAGTCCTGAAGAACGACAGTATTAAGTGTAGTTTACCTCCTCTCCCCAGAAAGGCCTTGCTTACTCCTGTTTTGATGTAGAGTGATCAGACTTGTTCTGTGAAGATTTCCACAATTTGATAGTATTGATAACATTTAAATGCACTTATTCTTTGTCAACACAGTGATTCTATTTTTGTAAATTTATTGTACATATACATAATCAGGCAAGTGATAAAAATTTAGGTTCATTGTTTGTATTCTCACATAATCAATTCAAGGGGAGAAAAATCCTCTCTTAAATGTTAGACTTTTAAAACAGTAATCACTTGATTCTTATTTTTATTATGAGAGGAATGCACACTTATTGGAAAAACAAAGTACAAGGGAAGGTAAATAAGATCCTTCATAATCCTACTATTTACAGATATCTACATGTTGGCACTGAGTCTTACAAATGTTTTTGTGACTGCCTATACTTCAAATTAAAGTATTTGTAAATGATTCTTTACAAGAAATGGAATTATATAAGTAATTGGAAACTTATTAATGTAATAGGGATGTCATTCTACATTAATTAACATATGGTAGATGTATATAATTTCTGGCAGCAGTATTGATATGTGCTGTTAATAATGTACTGTTACTTAGCCAGTCAACTCACTGTGAACCACAAATTGTTTCCAGTTTTTCACTTCTGTAAAGAGTATTATAGAGAATATGCTGAGTATTATAGAGAATTTGCATGTGCATGATTATTACTTTTAAAGTAGAATTGCTATTTCAAAAACTTAGCTCCCCCCAAGAGCTTTATTTAGGAATACTTAGAAGTGTGGAATTTAAACAGATTTGCTATATGTTATGTGTTGAAAAAATTGAACTCTCACTCAGCGTTCTCATCAGAAGGTATGTTGTAAAGAGTCCTTAGTTTGAGACTCATTTTCCTGAGAGACAGAAAGTTTTAGTTATTAACCAATGTTCAAGGCTTCTGACTGAGCCAAGCATTATGTTTGTGGTAAAAAAATTACTGTTTAATTATTAGATATGACCAAGTTAATACGTAACCAATTCTAGTGTTGTCTTTGCAGTGTATGCTGATGGTAGCATATGTTTAGATATCCTTCAGAATAGATGGAGTCCAACATACGATGTATCTTCTATCTTAACATCAATTCAGGTAAGCATGTGTTAGAATGCATCTTAATTTTTCAAGATTCTATGAAATATAATTGACTGTTTAAGGATCAATTTAAAGGCCAAGTGAGCAAACTAACCTTCCCAACACTAAGGTTATCAGTGGCAGAGCTCATACAGAATCCTAAGGGTTTTCATACAACTGATCTGCTTTTTCATTAGTGACCATGTTGGGTCAAATCCATGGTCATTTTCCTGATAAAATTAAAGTTTAAATTGTTCTCACAGATCAAGTGATTTTGTTTTGTTTCTTTGGGTTTGGGGTTTGTTTGTTTTCGCTGCATCTCGCAGCCTTGGGGTCTCAGTTCCCCAACCAAAGCAGAGTCATAACCACTGGACCACCAGGAAATTCCCTCATAGGCCAAATATTATTCATGCCTACAAAGCACAGCCAGAGGTTATGGAGAAAGATGAAAAAATTTTGGGGAGAGAGAAAGATAATTGTTTAGTAAAAACATAAGGACCTCAAGAAACTGCAGTGCAGAAAAGCATCATTTTGCCCCATCCAAGAAATGCTGTTTCAAAGGAAAGTAATGTAACTATCCACCAAAGCAGTCGGGCAGAATATTTCAGAGTTGACCTTGAATGACAGTTTAGGGGGAAGGTTTGGGGTGGAGTCAAGTTTTAGTTGCATGGATTTGAGAGGAGCAGATGTGATACTTTGGTTTGTGGCCTTCAAGTTTTTTCTGTCACAGTTGTGCTTTAATTTGAGTCATAAACAGTATTTTCAGCCATTCTGTTATTAATATATTCCCTTGCTGCTAGGTGTATATATTTTGTTGATTAAAGGAAATAAGGTATACTACCCAACTTACTGTCAGGAATTTGCAAACCTATCACAGTAATAGAGTTTAACTTTGGAAAATGTTAGTTGCTGAGATATTTTAAAGACATATATTAACCAAATCAAATTGTTTAGTTCCCATTTTAATATCACGTTTAATATCCCGTTTAATATGCTGAAGAATATTTGTTCTTTTCCAGTTTCTTTGAAATTAGAGGTCTTAAGGCAATTGAGAGCTATCTATTTTGAAAACTTAAGTTTTATAACAATAGGAAACTTCTTACTGTATTTATCAAACTATTTCTGAAAGTGTTTAGATCTGAAAATACATGAGACATAATAATTTCTTTCTTCATTGAGTAATTTCTGTTTTCTATAACTTTTGTGCTCCATATCTGACCCATGTTAATATAAAAAAAATAACTTTACTTATTGTGTTTTTTCTTCTCTCTTTCCTTCTAGTCTCTGCTGGATGAACCGAATCCAAATAGTCCAGCCAATAGTCAGGCAGCACAGCTTTATCAGGAAAACAAACGAGAATATGAGAAAAGAGTTTCGGCCATTGTTGAACAAAGCTGGAATGATTCATAATAGACAACTGGTCTGTTAATCTTTTTCATCATTGTTGTGTATAATTTACCTCTCAGTAGAAAGGCTAACAAATTTTAAGTGCCACAGGTTTTAAGGATTCTGCAGAAAAAAAGTCCTTCAGTTAAGAACCTACAAAAGCTTGTGTATCTTGATTAATGTACTTTTTATTGCATGGTGTGAACTAAGTTATTGCTTACATAAATTTGTAATATATCCTGTTTGTATTTTTTTCCAAGTGTATAATGTTGGTGTGGAGTTTTCATGACAGAATATACACATTTTGTAAATCTGTACTTTTTTCAAATATTGAATGCCTTATTTTTGAATTCTTTAGATTTTTAAATTGGAGAAAAACACTTAAAAGTTTTTTATATATGAATATTACATGTAAAGATGTTAAAATACATACTTCAGTGCAAGAGACTTTGTCACTTATTTCCTTATCTAAGTAGGAGGGGTTAATAAGTCTCTAGCTCTCTATCAATTGATAGTTTCATTTCCAATTTCAAAAGAACAGATTTATATTTTATCAAGAAATTCAGATTTGATTCTAAATACCAATTATAATCTCAAACTTTATTTTGAATGTACCTTTATTAGTTTTAGTTGAGCAATTATAACTGGTTTGATTCTGTCCAACTCTGTATTTAGGCCACTTATTACTGTTTCTTCATGCACTACTTACTGTTGAACTGTACCCTTTGATTTCACAATTTGCACCTCTACCACAGGGTATTGGCACCTCTACCTTGAGCAGAGGGCTTATGCAACTTACTTTGCTGCTTGATAACACTTTAAAAGATTTTTGATAATGAAGAAAGTAAAACGATCAACATTTAACAAAAATCCATGCCCTGCAATTAACAATATAAGAATTTGTTGCATTGGTTTGAACAAGGCAGATACTTGGAAGGAATCTTAGTGTAATTTAAATATTTGAAAACTGCCTTTTAATGCCATTGCCTATCTGTTTATTCTGGAAAAATGTTTTAATACCAGGGCCTGTTGAGTTGCTTTCTCTTACGGAGATTTTTTTTTTTTTTTTTAATCTCCTAAGTTGTATAAAAGCTGTACTGCATCTTAGTTTACTGGATAAACTTAAAACACAGTATTTGTAGAAAGCTTATTCCAAGCTATCCTATGCCTTCAAATAGTATAGATGATGGAAAATACACAAGTAAATTCTGTTGAACCACCTGTGTAGTCTTTCTAGTAGTTAAAACAGCTATTTCATTAACCCCAAAAGTTTCGTGCACATTCATACTAGCTTAGTTAGCTAACAGCATCTTTTCTGTTGGAAGATGGATTTTCTTTTCTACTGGAAGACTTAGAAGGGCAATTTCTATAGCTTCTATTAAGCAGAGCTTAGGAAGAAGTGCTGATGTTTCCCTTTAAAAGTTAATACTTGGGAAATTTGGGGATAATTGTATGATCTCAGGGAACTTTTGATACAATTAAGAGTTCACTCACTGGAATTATCCCCCCCCCCCCCCCAAAAAAAAGATGCTCTATTTAAAGGTAATTTTTTGTCATATCAAATGTGTGATAGTTTTATATTCAGCTCTAAAACAAATTACCGTTTCTTTAGACATTTAATCCAGTGACTGACTGTTAGATTAAATGTGCAGTAGCTATGATAGTCTCCCCTTTTAATATATTAAATGCTATTTGGATAATGCTTCAAAATCTATTTTCATCCTTAACCTGTTTTCTTTCCCGTTTCATTCTGTGCTTCCAGTACAGGGGGCTGCAGGTGAAGTTTCTGGTTAGGTCACTGAGGTGTCCCACATGCCATGAAGCACAGCCAAAAAGTAAAAATAAGAAATTTCAAGTATTGCTAGATAGTTACAAGGAAATTATATCTTACTTCACAAAAAGTTAATGAGCTCTAATTCCTAAATTCAACACATGTGCGTAAACCTCATATCTAGTCCCTATTCCTGTTGGAGAAAATTCTTAGGAACGTCCCATCTTTCAATTACTCAGGTTTTTTTCTTCAGCCTTGGAACAGATTCCTTATTTGGTTGAATACCAGATGTACTTCAGTTTACAAAGTCACGTCATACAAAGAACGTTTACTTTTAACATTTACTACATAAAGTTTATAAATGTATGGCAAGAGGCTAGAACTAATTTATTCATTTTAGTACAAAATTGGATTTCATGTTAATGTTTAAGTGTATTTGTGATGTGTAATTCCTCTAACAATACTTTAACACATAACTCTGTAAGGCATCATTCTAAGCACTTTAGTATGATCACATTTCAAACTCAGTAATCTTACCAGGTGGATACTATTGTATTACAGATAAGAAAACTAGATACAGATCAAGTGACTTTCTCAAGGCCAACCAACCAGTATGTGATAGAGCTGGGATCTGAACCCAGGCAGTCTGGTCTTTTAGCCAGTTACTGTACTATCCCTTAAGAAATATTAAGGGATTGAGTTTAGTTTTAAAAATTCTACTGAATTTAAATATTCATCCCAACTTGTGAAAATTCATAAGTTAAGAGTTTTGTATAGACTTCTATCTATCCAGTGAAGAGGTTTTCAGCATTTTTCACCTTTTTTTTAAAATGTAAAACAAGTCTGAATATAGGAACACTTATCTAGTCTCTGATAGAAAGCACCTGACTTACAGACCAATTTTTTTCCCCCTTTGTAGAAATATCTTTGAGTCTGTACAGACACAGTCACACACACACCCCAAATTTAAAAATTCCATGAATATGAATAACTTTTGGAACTGATCTAAAAATTCTTTCTCATGTTGGTGGAAGGTCGTGAAGAAAGTTACTGAAGGTGGCTTATTTAGTTAATAGTCTGTTGTATGCCCAGTAAACAAGGTACCTGTCTTCATTCATTCATTTAGTACTTTTAAAAGAGAAGCCTGGGGCTCAAAGCACAGTTTAGTTATGTATGAGGTATTTTGATTTCTCGATTCTTCCAGGTTTTAAGAGAAAATTTTTAGGTTTTGGCGAAAAGAATCTGGTATGTGGGGATTATGTATGTAAATAGAAAAATCAATAGGTGGAAAGCTGTTAAAGGAAAGGCTCCAAGCTTCCTCTCTGGCAGTGGGGGACTCAGACTTGGGTTAGAAGCCTGCATGGACTGTCAGGAACTCTGCCATTGATGTAGTGCTAAAGCTTGGCCACAAGATGCTTTTGTGTACCAGTGACTTCTGGAATCGTGTGTGGGAAGACTAAATATAGTGTGTGCTCTGCTGAGTAAAAGGAAATAACCTTTTAGCTAAAGAGGGCTTTAAATGGTGATGGTGTTGGTTTGGTTACAAGTGTGATGCTTCTGTAGTCTTTTGGGAGGATATTATAACTGATATAAAGTCTTACCTGGAAGACGGATCTTTAATGTACCCGTGGGTTAGGAATTTGTCTAGAGGAGACCAGAGCCTCTCTCTGAAAGGATCACTCATCAACCTGATCTACTTTAGTTGTCATTCTTCCTAGAATGCAGGAGAGCATCTGTGGTGTGGTGAACGCTGCCAAAATGCAAACATAGCACACTTAAGGTAGACCTCTTAATGCTGCTTCCTGTATGAAGCCCCTCTTGCTCTTTCCCCTTTACAAAAAAGGCCTTATGCCAAGAATACTGCAGCCCACCAGCTGAATTGGACTAGCGGCACTCTAGAACAGAAGAATGCAGATGCAGAGAGGTTTGCAGCTCTTTGGCTTGCCTCTGTGTAGTCATCCTACAAAACGTGAGTTGGGAGATTTTCTGTTTCTGTGTTGGTGGTAATACAAAGACAACAGGAAGCTTCTTATTCGGATAACCATCCTGGGCAGAGAAGAGGAAAGAATCCAGAGACTTCGGCCCATATCTTCAGCTTTGGCTAAAGGCTTAAAATATGGCCTCCAAAGAAAACTCTAGATTAGTGACTTTGCTGTATTGTAGTGAGAATCCTCAGGGAACACTTTTTTAATTAGCGGCTTTCTGTTTTTTGTTACAAAAGTAGAACGTTGTCATAAAAAATAATTCAGTAAGCACAAAGGTAGAAGGAAGCATGAGTCATTCTCACCACCTGAGAAGCTGAAAACAACTGGCTTAAGGGGAAGTGAGGACTGCAGGTGTTGGTCTAAGACCAAATTTTTCCAGTTGTCTGAGGCCCAAAATTCGCACTCGAGTAATAAGGAATCTAGGCAATTTACAGTGTGATACTCTAGGGCAACATGTCTTGTCATTCAGCCACTACTAGGGCAAAGTCCACATTCATGGAGAAAGGAGCATATCCACAGCCTTTACAAGCCCCAGACCCCTAGATGTAGGGATTCCAAGGCTGGCCACGTGCTGACCCCTTTCCTCCCATCCTGCTTCTGCCCCCTATCCAGAACAGCCTGGTATTTAATTTGTGCTGTACTGTTCAGTGCCTGCTGCTATTTTTTCTGTCAACATGTCTGCTGATAATGCTGGCACCTAATGGGTGCCAGGTCACATGTTAGGTCCACCCTTTTGCAGCTTTGGGGATGAAGCCTGGCATGGAGGGGTGATTATGGGTGTTGATTTTTATCTTATGTGAATTTTAGTTGAAACATTTCCTATCTTCCCACCATGGCCTCAAAAGCAGGGCAGAAATGAAGCGGTGGGAGCTCACTAAGGGCCAGGTACTAATACAGTTTTTCTATGGAATCCTCCAATAAACATTAAAGTAGGAATCACCGACACCGAGGAACTCAAGAGGAAGGAATTACTACTAGTCCACAATTACTAGGGATAATTAAACATTCTTAATGAAAATGTCAAAGGGAAAGAAAAATGCAGCCCTAGCAGCATGAGATTTTGGTGCTAGCACTGACAGCAAAGCAAGGGCTTTACACTAGGCCCATGCAGTTCAAGGGTGACTTTACTGTTAATTGCCCCTTCACTAAATCACAGGTGGACCAAGACCTGTCTCAGGCTCCTAACAGCATCTTTCTCCCAGGGAAATAGGTTGAAGGGCCTTATTCAAGGATATTTTTGGTTTGCTAACCTACTTTTACTTGGTTGGGAAAGGATAGGACTTCGGCTGTGACTGCCTGGGTTATGTTCTAAAGAGGCATCCTTGTCTGACAGCACATCAAGGGGAAAAAACTGGTTCACATGCCAAGGTATAGAACAGGTAAGAATTGGCTCCATCTAATGGGGGCTCTTAATAGTCTCAACTTTAGTCTCTGATTTCCAAGGGAATCTGTATACATGATGTAGTCTTTTTTACTCCACCTCCTCAGCTATCTATGAGCAAGGCTTCAGGCCCACCTCCATCTCAGGTAGGAGCACATGCGAAGAACTCGGCCTCTACTTCTGGCAGCATGAAAAAGCCTTCCAAACCAAAATGAGAAAGGCAGTGAAATATTGCTGTGCCTTGCCCCAGGAGTCCTAACTTTGAAGGGACAGTACACTTTGGGAAAGAAACAGAACTTGCTTGGCTTGCTTTTCATTTAAATAAATAGGTTCTCTGGCTATTTATTGATTTTAATGAAAAACAAGCCAGGTAAGGTTCTGTTTCTTAGGGAGTGTGTGTGTATACTATCCATGAGGGCAGTTTTTTTTTTTAGCATGTACTTGTTTATTGAAGGAAGCTATTTCCATATTATCACAAACCTTAAGTTCTAAAATTCTTGCCTCTTAAGGATTGTGTTTATTCTTATTACTACAGAACCGAAAGGTGTCCCTAACCTAGTCAAGAATGAGAGACAGGGCTAGATGACAAGACGACTTGCAGACCCCCGAGGTGTCAAGTCTCCTTCCAGACATAAGGGTACCCAGGCAGAGACTTCAGAGCTGGACAGCTGGGAAACACGGTAATGTGTCTCATGTCAGATACCACAATGTGTATTTTCACTCTCATTTGGTACAGATAGCAGAGCAACAGAGGATGGGCAGTGACAGTTAATGTGATTCCACCCAGTGCCCATAGAATAGGTAAGCCACAGATCCAAGTGGATCCTGGAAAAGCTTAGAGGGAATCCTTGCCTGTGCACAGGTAGAAAGGGATTGATCAGGTGGGCCAGAGCCCAAGGAATGCTTCAAAAAGCAATTTTCTGGATAACGTGAAAGGGCATCACTATTGACTGAGCACCCTAAACTGCACTGTTAGTATAGATGACCCAAACATAGGTCTGAATTGCACAGGTCCACTTAGACATAAATTGTTACCAATAAAACAAGGACCTGCAGTACTACATGATCTACAGTTGATTGAATCCATGGGTGGTTCCTCTGTTGATTGTAGTTGCTTCTCAAAAGGTCTTGAGACTTATGTCTTTAACAGATGCGAGCCTCTCCTAGTCATTACTTGAAGTAATACTTTACCATGTCCCTTTGTATAATCTCACTTGATCCTCTCTCCATTTTGTAGGCAAGACTGTATATATGAGGAGACCAGTAGCTTGCAGCTTGTATCTTACGTGTGAGCTCCTGTTTCAAATCTAAAAGTGGGCCATTTTACTTACGCTACAAGGAGTGCTGCAATGCAGAATGTTACATTTCTAGGCCACTTTCTATTCCAAGTAAACAAAGGTAAAAGGCTAAAATATTGATTAATTTTATAGGGGAGATAGCCACAGAGGTAAAAGTAGAAAAACAGGCAGCTTATCCTGGGGAGAGTAATGGGATCCTGAAACAGAAAACGGATATCAAGTGAAAACGAAGTCTCAGTGAAGCGTGAACATTAGTTAAGAGTGTATCAATATTGGCTTGTTAATGATAACAAATGTACCATACTAATGTAAGATGCTAATAATAGGGGAAACTGCAGAGTATATGGGAACCCTATAAACTATTTTTACAGACTTCCTGTAAATCGTTCTAAAATAAAAGCTTAAAGGTTTGTTTTTTTTTAAAGACAATTTAAGCTGAGGAAATAATGAGAGAAAATCCACTAGAAAATGACATCAGAAAATTTGATTAACTGGAGAAGTCTTCAAAAATAAGCTGAATTTGCAATGGATGTGCTCCTGATAGGATATTATTATTGAATATTTTATTGGGTAATTATATCTTGTAGAGGCCGGGGCTAACTGAGCACTATGCTTGGCCTTTAATCTTAATCCCTGTCACAGGTCTTTGTGGTAGCTATTTCTATGATTATTATTTTCCAGGAAAGGCCACAGGAGAGAAGTGACTTGCCAGGGGTCTCAAGGTCTTCACTTGGCCCACCCTAGTGGTCACTACAGATCAGAGCTAGAAGCTGCTGTTTGGCCTCAGCCTCAAATCATGGGTGAGAGTCATCCCCCTTCTCTGCTCCCAGGCACCAGGTTCCCAGTCACTCTCCTCTTTAGCACTTCAGTGTCCTGAGTTCACCAGCAGATTAAGCTCAGGCAGGCCCACTATCATATCTTGCCACTATCCCCAGTACCAAGCAGTGATAAGGGAATCCTGCCGTGACTGACTGTTACACTGCTGTCCCCACATGAAGTCCTCTGTATTTATGCCTAGAGATAAGCATGTAAGAGTGGGTAATAAATAAGAAAGAGGAACGGGACGGGGGGTAAGAAGCATACATCAACTCAAAGGGAAATTAATAAGAACTTCAGAGCAAAGCAGCACTGCACTAAATAAGTATTTCTTGAGGGATTGTACAAGGCAATTCCTCAAGTCTAGAAAACCAACCCTCAGGCTCCCTCCAGGAGGAACGAATATGGGATTTTTTACTCAGCAGCCTGGAAGGCCTTATAGAGACCAAGCTGTGGAATCTCGTTTCAGTGAGCTTTAAAAGAAGGCTTTTTTTTTTTTTTAAATAAGGCTGCCTCTTCCCATGAGCTGGTAGATAACCTGAAGCCCTATGATTTGATTTTCACTCATCTCTAAAAAAAGGTGAAATGTGTGTGGAAACAGGGTATATGGATGGTGTAAACTTCAGGTAGAAATAAGGGATATGATTTGCCTCAGTCAGCAGAGAAAGACTATATAAAGCAGAATCACACTTAAAGGTACATTGTTGCCTTAAAATGCCAAAGTGGAAAAGTTTCCATTACCTGCCATTATAAGTATAACAGAAGTAAAAATACAGCATTAATACAAATTTTATGTCCTACCCAGATGGTATGTAGGTAGATTCAGAAATTATGAAGATTTTACTATATACAGAAGATAGAGCAAAACACTGACCATACCATCCATTTGGAAGCCAGATTTTTTGTTTTGTCACCTGTGATCTGTTAATGCTCACAATTTATAATGATAACAGAAAATACTTAAAAAGTAACTTTTTCCATGGCATGCTCTGCAATGAAGGTTTCTAAAAACAGAATCACACAAACCCTTTATTGTTCTAAATTAAACTCAGTTGAATCCAGGTAGTAATTCACAACATTTCACATTGACTCAGGATATTTAGAAGATGTGAAGGTTATGTGTTTCTGAATTTCACACTATCAGAAACTGTAAATGCATGTCTTCAAATAGTGGTGAACTGAAGCAGATACATTCTTTCTGGGTACTCTCTAGCACCTTTGGTAAATTTAAACTTGGCTTTAGACAACTTTTAAGCAGGGTGTGAAGAAATCATTTTGGCTGTCACCTATTTGAATGGATTTCCTTAACATTTAGCTGTGCAAGTGAGTCAATCAGAGTCTTTTTAGCAATCAGTTTTCAAGGGATGACCTATTTTCTGGCTTAAGCATGTCATATCAGTCTTTGAGAAGTGAAGCAGCAAAATTCCTCAGCAAGAGCAAAATATAAGAGGTCTTTCTCCTTTGAGGAGAATGCAGTTATCACCTAAAGAAACCATCTTTATTCCAAAGGGAAAGAGAATCCCATAAGCCCTCTCTTCAGTTTCCAACAGGACAGACCAAGACTACAGCAGCAGCAGAGCTGCCCCTGGCTTTGGCTGTTTCAAGTCTGGTCTTTGACACTAGTGTTGGTAGGTGATTCACTCATGCTGGGCACCAGGCAACAGAGTGGCCCATAGGGTCAGACACAGCTCTTCTGGCTGGTTCTATTTCTGTGGATAAAGGGAAAAAGAAAGGTAGCTCCATGGAGCATTTATCTTAGGATCCAAGACAAAACCTGATTTAACTACTCTGGCAGGCTGAAAAAAATTTTTTTAATACTCACAAATACTTGCCATCTTACTATAATCACATCTCCTTCCATCAGTAGAATGGCTGCTCCATTACTTTAGAGCTTGCCAAGACTGGATATAATGTACAAGAAGAGAAATTCTTTGAAAGGCATGCACACTTTTCTAACTTCTCTTCCATATTTCATATTTAGTCACTTTCCATACTGCCATTTTCCCTCTTGGATAAAAATGTTCTCAGGAAAAATGGAGTTATTAAGTGGACGGATTCTTTCTTTGGCCAATAATGATAACTTTCTAGTCAATCACTGCTCTTTCTCCTTAAGACAATGCCTTGGAAATAATAAACAGTCTCAGTAACAACACCATTCCTGAGTGAGCTGCTGCACTTGGTTAATTATTGCTCATTAATGGGTAAAGCGGTTGATCACAAAGTTCTGCTGGTAGGTACCTTGGGAGGGCTGTTAGATAATTGAGATTGTTCAATATATTTGTGTTTGAATCCCCTTTTTTTCCAAAGAAAAATCATACACTGCAACTGTCTGACAAATACCACCTGTCAGAGTCCCATGCTCATTTCTTTTATCCAATTTTCCCACACCATCCCCACCTTTAAAAAAAAAAAAAAAGCTGGACAGACCTCAGTTTTACTAGCCTTAAAAGTGCCAAATAGCCATGAAGTATTTTTTAAATCTTAAAAGAACTTATATCTCTAAATAATCTTCACTATCCAGTCTTTGGATACCAGTGATGCCAGGTGATTCATTCCCACTTGGTAGCTAGCTTCAAAACTCAACTAAAACTCTTAGAGCTAAGGATCTAATCTGGGAAGAACCATAACTGACCTTTTCAAGTGCATGGCTCAACATCAAGGTTGTTTTGTTTTTTTGTCTCTAGGCTGGCAATGGTGCTTAATGTTTGCCAGCCTCTACTTACATGCAAAAACCTCAGGCAAGACACACACACACACAAACTGCTGCAAAGCCCCCAGGGCTCTCTTTCCAGTGGGCACTCAGGGTAGCTTTCAGAAGAGCAGGGACAGCCTTCAACACACTACAGTTCTGTCATGAACAGGTGAGATGACTCATTCGCAGGACAGGCTTATCTAAAAGACTTTACCAACTGGCAAAACACTACACACCCTCCAAGTATCTCACTTTTCAGAATCTACTTAGCCTCAATTTCAGTGACACTGACAGTCTAAAATTAAACTCGGTTACTAAAAAAACCTAAGTTTTATTTGAAGGAAGTTCAAACATACATAATCCAAAAGTGCTACAGAAATGCAGCCACCCTGAAGGCTTCTTCCAGGTAACTAGATGCCAGTGATTAGTCTGATGGCAGAGCCGGCTTCAGGGATACCAAAGTTCATCTATGAGGACTCTACTCTGGAGGCTGACACTGTGCAATGAGTGTCAAAAATGAACAGGTAATTCAAAAATGAATCCAGGACAGGGCTTCCCTACATTTTTGAGGTTCCAGAACAGTTTAGAAATTCTTCCCCTCACCACACACACATACTTCTTCACTCTGGTCTATGGATAATGTTAGCGACATGCTTGTTAATTACAAAAACTCCTTAGTCTCATCTGGAGTCTGGAACCAAAAAATCATGAAGTGTTATGACCCCCAATATCCCAACATGACTGTAAAGAGAAATACAATATTTATGAGAAAAACAGATCTTAGAGAGGGCAGACCACCTCTCAGGAGCAAAAAGTCAAGGAAAGAATTGGCCATGAGCAGTAAGGAAATGAAAGCTCACCCTATTCTCTGCCTGCCCCTGACCCATAGGGTGCAATCAGGTGGCCAGAAATTCTCTAACTGTCCCATGCCTGGGCCCCAGGAACCTCATGACCTGGATACTAAGGGACTTACCCCAGGTTTTGTTGTGTTTTTTTTTTAATATTTCATAGGAAAATTCCAAAAGTCACAAATTCCCAATTCATAGTGGCTCCCTGGCTATAAACAGTATCCCTGTTAACAGCTGATACGAAAAACAAAATAGTCCCTTGAACTCAACCTGAAACTTTTGATTCCAGATTCAGTTAAAAAACAATACTTTTAAAGCGAAACTATATGAAATCAAGTGGGGTTTGCTGTTTGGGGCTGAAGTACTTTTGGGGCAGCTGAGGATTTGATTAGTTCCCAACACCCACACTGAAGGGAACCTTTTTCTATGCCCTGCTTCCCAAAACAAGACCCAAGTGGGGTGAAGCAAGCGTTTGCCTATGTTTCTGAGATGAGAACTAAAAGAGGCTAGCAGCCTTCACTCTTTTGGTCAATTTTGTAAGCATTTTCTGAGCACCTTCTCTAGTGTATGCCTATACCATGTTTCAGAGTTAAAAGGATTAATATCTTAAGCACCATCTTATCTCTCAAGAAGCTTACCATGTGCCCTTAAAAAGGTCTGGGTGAAGTGCTATGGGGGATGAGGAAACAATTCCATTGCCTAAGGAGACAAGGGCAAATAAGAAAAAGCCTATCTTGGGAGACAGTAAAAAGCAGTTGGTATCCTCTGAGCTTTCTTCTGCCACACACTCTATGGCCCCTGCCCCCACAGGCAAATACAAGGCTTGACAGGCAACAACTCACTATGGAAAAAATTCACAGCCTCAGATCAGACCAAGCCTGGCAGAATAGGAAACAGCTATGATGTGTGGATATCACACCATCCACATTTCATCAACAAGTCAGAGAGGCCAAACAAGTCTGGTGGTATCCTCAACCACCAGGATACCAGGGGTAAGGATAAGTTAATGTTATCAATAAGGTTTTTTAATAAGTGGGAAACTGTAGCACTCTAACCAACATTTTCTTAAAATTCAAGCAAAAAGCTCAAAACAGAATGTTCCTAAAGGAACTAAAGAGGTTGAATTTATGTGTTACTCCACCCACAATGTGTAATTTACCTACTGAGTTATCTGGTTATGAAAAGGTTTATACCAGTTACAGAGAAATAAAATGAAAGGGCTTAGATTGGGGTAGTAAACAAGAGCATGCAGAAAACAATACTCTAATACATAACCATAAAGGCAGGGGCCATTAGCTCTATACCATTTCAAATGCACTTGGAAATCCTGTTTACCTTTTTCATTAATTCACTTCTGGTAGTAAACTGTGGCAGGTCTTCCACTTCAATCCCATCAGCCATTTCCATCACCTTGTCTAAAAGGTCTTTGTTGTAACTGCACAATAAAAAGTAGTAAGATAAAAACCCTGGAAGAATTATTGTCACTGTGGGCTAAAAAGAAATTGCAGGTAGCTGGACTATAAACTCAACTCTCAGAGGAACACTTTGGTACTACTGGGGAAACTGATAGATGTTCAACATCAAGTTAGAAAATAGTTCTTCAGCATGTGGCTACAGAAGCAGCACTAGGAATGCCAACAGAGCAGGTGTTGTAAGATTTACAAAACAAACAAAACTTACAAAAATAGAGGCACTGTACATCTGGCAGTACGTACGTATTCATGGATATGGTATGAGGGCCAAATTTTTTTTTTTGAACATGTGGAATACTGGTCTAATGAAAATAACATTATTTGTTCATTCGTACAATATTCTTACTTTTGCCTAATCTTGCATCTTAACTAGAATTTACTAGGGGCACCTGGAAGTCAGAGAAACGGGAGGGATGCAGCAGGCACTGCTTCCCCAAATCCTGTTCCAATAACTCCCCAAATCTGAAAGCAAAACCAAGTGGCTTAGGACTGGAGGGGCCATGTGACCACACAGCCATAAGGAGCACAGAGACCAGAACTAAGTCAACTAAGTCATTTCATTATCCTAACAGAATTTCAGGAAATGCTAAACAAAAGGATGGAGCCTCAAGATTTGCCACCCACTTCATGGAGTGGTAGAGTGCCATATCAAGCATTTCACAGTTCCTTGAAGGCATTTGTTATTTTCATAAAAGGAAAGGCAGAGAGGCAAAGACTGCTTCTTGCTACTGGGTCCAGCAGACGAGGATGTGAGAGAAAAAGCCAAGGGTCACGAACTACATCCTGCCATAAACGGTAAAATCCACCAATCCTGCCAGAAGAATGCATGGTCCTAGGTATGTCTCTTTCCCTCTCTTCAGCTGCTTATGTAAACTGGGGATCTCAGTTTCTGTCCCTGCCCGTTTGCCATGTGGAAGAATGGAGCTAATGAATTTAAAATTATGCACTCAGAAAGAGGATGGTTTGAAGTAATTACACTAATAATACAAACAAAATATTTGTATTTTGTATTATAAAATAATACAAACTTGAACGCCTAGCATGTGTAGGGCTCTTCTTGCTAGATGACAGCCTGTGCTAAGTGCTTTTCACCCTTTAATACTGTAGTCATCACAATTCATTTTCCAGATGAGAAAGTCGAAGCTCTGAGAGGTTTAAGTATCTTTTCAAGAATTGGCTAAGGTGGGACTCGGCCTTAGGCCTGGCTAGTACGGTTGGAGATTGGGGACGGAGTCAACCTTGGGCAGGGGTTAGCCCTGGGGTTAGGACTGCGGGTTGGGACAGGGTCAGTTAGCCGGCAGGGGTCCGCACCTGCAACCCAGGAAGAGGTGGTTGGCCCAGACCATGGAGAGGGACAACAGCTGGTCCAGACGGCCGCCGCCGTCGGGTGGATCGCGGTAGTCGGGCAGGTGGCGCAGGATGAATTCCATGCGGGCCTTCCATTGCTTCTCGCTCTCCGAGTACGAGCGGAACTGCTCAGCGAAGTCAGTCGCTCGCCGCACACCCGAGATCAGCTCCTCCACAGCAGCGGCCGCCTCACCCCCCCACCATGGCGCCCTCCACCGCTAAGGGCCGGACCCGCCCACCGCCTTCCCGACATGCATTGCGCCACCTCTCTGCGGCTAGAGCACTGGCGGCGCGCGACTGCGCAAGAGGATTGTTCTGGAGCGCCCTCGGCGGGCGCGGCGGCCTCACCCAGCCCGAACCGGCGTCTCAGACCTGCAGCGGGCGCTTCTGGAGTGGCTCTACCTCCGGGCCTCAGGGGCGGTTCTCACTGGACTCGGTGGGAAACCAGTAGGGAAACGGAGGCCTTCCCAAGCACAGAGCAAGGACGGCCCTCTCCCATTCGGCAGCTGGATGTCAGTCAGGGCTTTTACTCT
Source organism: Okapia johnstoni (assembly GCA_024291935.2). Lineage (NCBI taxonomy): Eukaryota > Metazoa > Chordata > Mammalia > Artiodactyla > Giraffidae > Okapia > Okapia johnstoni. The sequence goes on from CM044316.1 coordinate 38,642,522, forward strand.
GTCCTTGACCTGGGAATTCCCCGAGCACCCTCCCCGCGGGACCGTTGCCCATAGTTCCGAGGACTTACAAGTGTAGCTGCTCAGGGTCTACTTTTATCCATTCCCAAAGGCCTTGACACTCCACCCAGCTTGTGGCCCGCCTTCCTGGAACCAGTCAGCGATCCAGCTGAGTACTTGCCAGACCCTTTGCTGGGTGGTGGGATGGTATGAGAGCAAACTCAGAGCGCTCCTCTAGTGAACTTGAGTCTGCTGGGGGAGATGACATTATTAGTGAATGCTTAATTGCCCAAGGGAAACTTTTCAGCGTTAACAAAGTTTAATAAAAGAGAGACCCAGAGTGCCAGGAGCATGAATAAGCAAGAGACCTGATGCAGACCTGGGGGTCAGGGAAATGATACTGGAGAGCTGAAGAATTTAACTACACGGAAAAGAGTAGGGCACCGCAGGAGACCCTGAACTGGTGGGAGAACTGCAAGATCTGTATGACAAATCCTAGAGTAGGGGGACAGTGGAGGAGATAAGGAAGCAAAGATCACCAAGGACAGTAGATCACGGAAGGAGTTGTGGTCGAGGCCCTAAAAGGAATGGGGAGCCACTGAAGGATTTTAATCAGGTATTTCCAAAAGATATTGGAAGGAGCCAAAATGGATGTGTCTGGAGGAAATGAGCAGGTGAGTTGGCCTGACTCTGCTGTCAGTTCTAGGGTCAGGTAGACCCACTGACAAACGAGCTCATAAAAGCTGAATTTCACATCTCATTCGGGTATAGGAACTGGGAAACCACTTGCACCTCCATCAACCTTGGGAAGTTATTGATCTGATAGCCTTCCCCATTTTCCCCCATCAGATGTGGGCTGGAGTACAGGACTGAGCCTAGAATCCAGGATCCAAGGCTTCAGTGTGGGTCCAGTATTGTGAGGCTTAGGAGCAGACCAACCTATTAGTTGTCTCCTGCTTCTGCAGCTTGTGATGAGACATCAGGGCCTCTAGCAGGCAGAAAACCAGCATAGAATGGAAATACCAGGCAGTCTCACAAGTAGACTGTGCCTGCAAAAACCAGCACCAGGCTCAGTGACACCCATTGTGGTTAACAGTAGGGAGGCATGCTACTTTTACCCTGGCTATTGGGAAGAATGTGAACAGACCTGTGAAATCAGACAAACGCAGCTTCTCCACATCAGTCAGCAATAGGTGCCCAGAGCTGGGGTTCCCAAAATTAAATGTAGATTACATCACCTAAGGAGCTTGTTAAAATAACAGATTCCTTAAGAGTTCCCTGGTGGTCCAGTGGTTAGGATTTGGTGCTTTCACTGCCATGGCCCAGGTTCAGTGCCCAGTCAAGAAACTGAAATTATGAAAGCTGTGAGGCATAGCCAAAAATAGCAGAGTCCCAGGCCCATAACTGGATTTTGCGTCAAGGCTCCAGGAAATTGATTCCATCTGCAGCTGACCAAACTTTGAGAAACATTGATGAGGGTTCTTAGGACCAAATCCTTGGTCACCTGATTGTATGGTGGAGAGGTTGACCCAGAAATAGGAACCTGGACTTTGTGACCAACAACTGCAGCTACATAGCTAACTCGTGTAAAAGCTAAGAGGTCATCTGGCAACTAGCTCATTTAGAATCATCTTTAATAATGATGAGACATATGTATATGTATACCTACATACAGACATGTTCATACATGCATGCAGGTCATAAGAACTTAAATGTACACAAATAGATATTCTTTTTTATACTATGATCTTGTTAACATTATACTTTCAAAATGTAAAGTAGCCTAAAAACATTAGTTAGTGTTAACAGTTTACAGGGCCCTGTGGCAAGCCCAGTCACTGCCCAGGTTATTGTTTCTAACTCATTTCTGTGATTCAGATTTTCTTAAAGTGTACTTATATAGACAAGTACAGTTTTCCTACCTCATTTTCTTTTTAAAACATCTTTGTGTGTGAAAGTTGTTCAGTCATGTCCAACACTTTGTGACTCCATGGACTGTAGCCTGCCAGTCTCCTCTGTTGATGGAATTATCCAGGCAAGAATACTGGAGTGGGTACTATTGAGTATTTTAAATGGGTGAATTTAAAATTCACCCATTTAAAATACTCAGTGGTTTCAATATATTCACAGATTTGTGCAACCATCAACACAAATTAAATATAAAACATTTTCATCACCCCTAAAAGAGACTCCATACCCATTAGCAATTGCTTTGCACTCCCGCAAGCCCCTGGGAACAACTAATCTACTTTTTATCTCTATAGGTTTCCTATTCTGGACATTTAACATTAGTGGAATCATACAATGTGTGGTCTCTTGTGACTAGCTCTTCTCTTACATAATGTTTTCAAGATTCATCCATGTTGTAGCATGTGTTAGTATTTCATTCCATTTTTATGGCTGAGTAACATTCCATCGTATGGATACACATCATTTTGTTTATCCTATCATCAGTTGCTAGACATTTGGATTGTTTCTACACCTTGGCTAGTATAAAAAATGCTACTGTGAACATTCATGTACCACACTTACAAGCTAAAAGTTACCCCTGTCGTAGTTTCAGTGGATGCTGGCAAAATATTTAAGACTCCTAAGATGGAATTCTGTGAATCACAGTACAGCAAACAGCATAAGCTTCATGTTTGCATTGGTTCCTCTTGTCCCTTAAGTCCCACAGGGGTTATGACAAAAGGTCAGCGGTGGATGAGGTACAAACAGGTACAGGCAATGGGTTTGTATGACTGCTGAGGAACCCCAAGTTTAGGGAACATCAGTCTTTATAAGGGCTTCCCAGGTGGCGCTAGTGGTAAAGAATCCTCCAGCCATGCAGGAGATAAAAGAGATTAAAAGTTCTATCCCTGGGTTGGGAAGATCCCTTGGAGGAAGAAATGGCAACCTGCTTGAGTATTCTTGCCTGGAGAATCCCATGGACAGAGGAGCCGGGCAGGCTACAGTCCATGGGGTTGCAAAGAGTCAGACATGACTGAGCACACACATACACACACACACACACACACACAATCTTTCATAAAAGGCTGTAAGCAAACCTGCTCAACCTTTGCCCCAGAGGAGTACATTATCTTTTTTATCTGGACAGTAAACAAACTGACCCTTTACTTTGAAGATAGACACTATCCCTAGACTGCTTCATGGACAAATATCCTTGAAAAGACAGTCTGGAACAAAAGGGCAATTAGTGTCTTAACTCTTAGGATGTGCAGATACATAAGACACCCATGGAAAATTGTTTCCCAGCATAGGTTTTTTCTTTTTCTTTTTTTGCATGTGGTTGTCTAATTGGTCCAGTTCAATTTTTTGAAAAGCATATCTTTTTTCCATTCACTTATTGTATTTTAATATCTTTGTCAAGAATTAATTGACCATCTATGTGTGAATCTATTTCTGGACCCTATTCTGTTCCATTGATCTATGTGTATATCTTTTTACCAATACGATAGTGTCTTGATTACTGTAGCTCAAAGAGCAAGCTTTTTCTGTAAAGGGTGATCTATTATATAATTCCTGTTAGATACTTTTCTTTGTTTCTTTTTTCAATTGTTTAAAAACATGAAAAGCATTTTTCGTCAACTCCTGCTGTAGCTTTATGGTAAGTCTTTAGATCATGTCATTTGAGTTACTCAGCTGTGTTCTTTCACAAAATTGTTTTGGCTATTTTAGTCTACTGCTTTTCAATACAAATTTTCCCATCAGTTTCTCAGTTTTTAGAAAAACAAAGCTGCTAGGATTTTAATTGGGATTGTATTGAATCTATGGATCAATGGGGGAGAATTAACATCTTAACAATATCGAGTCTTCCAATTCATAAACATGGTATATCTCCATTTATTTAGGCCTTATTGTTACAGTATATTTTAAAATCTGATGAAACATGAGATTTTTTTTTAATTAGTTTATTTATCTATTTTTTAACTTTACAATACTGTATTTGTTTTGCCATACATTGACATGAATCCACCATGGATGTACATGTTTTCCCCCTCCAGAACTCCCCTCCCACCTCCCTCCCCATCCCATCCCTCTGGGTCATCCCGGTGCACCAGCCCCGAGCACCCTGTATCATGCATCGAACGAAACATGAGATTTAAACACATATTTGCCACTTTATTTGTTATTCTTCATTTATTCTCTACTTCTTACTTTCCATCTGTTTCACTTTTCTTTTACCTGAAAAATTTGTTAACATTTCCTTTAGTCTGTTAGTGGCAGCTCACTTTTTGTCAAATTTAAAATTTTATTTTCCTTCTGTGTTCGTTGTTTGGCTGAATATAAATTACCCCAAAACTTAGTGACTTAAAACAATAACTATTTATTATCTCACGGTTTCTGTGAATTAGGAATTCGGGCATAGCTTAACTAGGTGGTTCTGGCTCACAGTCTCTGGTGAGGTTTCAATACATTTGCTGGTTAGTGCTTTGGTTATGTGAAGGCTTAGGTAGGACCACAGGTGCCACCTCTAAGATGGCTCAGTCACATGGTTGTTTGTCTCAGGGCTCCGCTTCTCCTGACATGGACTCTTTGCAGGGCTGCTTGTGTGTCCTCACATGGTGGAGGCCTTCCTTCAGAGTAAGCAAACCAAGAAGGAGTAAGGGAGAGCTGCAATATCTTGTATGACATGGACTCATAGGTTCCATACCATCACTCTCACTTAGAAGTAAATTATTAAGTCTGCTACATATTTGAGGGCAAGATATTTTAGGCTCCACCTTTTAAATAGAGTGTCAGAGAATTTGTGAATGAATTTTAAACCACTACATCTTCTTTTATTTAAAAAAATTTTTTCTCTTCTCATATTTTTTCCTTTTCTTTCTTTTCTTTCTTCCTCTTCTGACTCTTTCTGCCTCTCCTCTCTTCTCCTCCTTCTAAGATTGTTTTCTAGAATATTCTTCACCGATTCTTTTAATTGTGGGCCTAGAAACTTTTAAGAGAATTCTAGAAGATACTTTAGAAAATTCTCTAGAATACTTCTATTCAATTCTTTTACTGCTGATAGAATTTAAGCTGTTTTAAGTAGTTCAAAATGGAGTCACAGTGGCCAATGTGAACTTCCATATTAGTTGTTTTGAAATGTCTGATGTAGAATTGTGAGTGTCTTAGTGTTAGAAATTAAGAGTGTTACTTTAGATAAGAATTTTGTTTGGTAATCTGCAGAAAGACTTCACGGGAACAGAAGGAAGGAACATTGGATAGAGACAAGAGTCCCTGTGGTGTAATCATTATACCCTACTGATGGACTCCTTAAAATAAGACCATATATGGTCTAAGCAGGGAATGCAGGTTTGATCCTGGTCAGGGAACTGAGATCACATATGCTGTGGAGCAGCTAAGCTCACATGCCACAACTAGAGAGTCTGTGCACCGTAATGAAAGATCCCATGTCCCACAACTTAAGACCTAACATAGCCAAATAAATAAATAAATATATATATATATATATATATATATATATTTTTTTTTTTTAAAAAAAGGTCATTGAGTCAGGTGACTTGAAAGCTCTTTGTTGGAGAACCAGATTCCAGTCTGCTAAGAGCTGTTCCATACCAAAACTGCCAGAGACTGTTGGAGCAGAGGGTGACTGCTCACTCAGGCTTGTTGTGAAACCTGTTGAGTGATTGAGGACCACTGCTGAGATGCCTCCTTCTGGGGACTTCCCCTTGGAGTGGTTCATTACCCTTTTCTATTTTTACTACTTTGACTAAACTGTGTTTTGTGTTAATTGTGTGCGGTAGACCAAATGATTATGCATTGAGTATTGGCTGTGTTTCATACATCTCCAATCCTGTGTTTTTCCTGGCCTTACCGCTGGGCCCTGCCACAAGGTGTCTTTGTCTAGATGTCCTTGCATCTCTATATTGTATTATGTGAAAGTTCCTGCTGTGTTATTTGGTACATATTCATAGTTTAAGTGTTCATGATGAGTTTCCTAGCCTTTAGCATTTAGATGTACTTCTCTTTATCTTATTTGAAGCTTTTTGTCCTGAATTCTGTGTTGTTAGATACTAAGATTTTTAATGTTTATATTTTTCTGGTCTGCTTTTCTTTGCCCATCCTTTCATTTTAACCTTTCTGAGTTATTTTGTCGTAGATGTATATAGCCTAGAGTTGGATTAGGCTTTGCAATCTATTTTGAAAACCATTCTAAAAATAGATGAGTTAAACTCACTTATATTTATTGAATTGACAGATATATTTGGTTTCAATTCTGTCATATTACTTTATGTTGTGTTTTCATTATGTATTTTTGTATTTGCCCTTTTTCTTAATGTAGTTTTTATATTTAGGAAGATTTGGGGTTTTGCTCTAAAAGTTACCTTTGTAAAATACCCTGGATCTACTCTTTCTGGGGACTGTATCTTGATTCTCTACTATGAGCAACGATAAAATTACCTTTTAATTTCACCTCTGCCTCACGCCTCCTCTGCCATTCAGTCAATAGAATTAGTGTTTGTGTTGAATATGATTAAGCTTCTACTTGATTTGGAAACTTTAAATACTGTCCTTTGAATCAAATAATTTGAGGTGACCAGTAAACTTCTTACTCCTATTTTCTCTCTTCAATTTTTTATTAATAATGAAAAATGTCTACAATATTAAGTAAGGCATGTAACATCTGCATTTTGATCTGTCACCCTAATCTCTGTATGTGTTTTATTCTTATCTCTACAATTTAGTACAGCCAATGCTCAAGGAAGGTCCTTTTATCCTGATTTCTTCAGGCTTGCTCGGGTGCTGCAACTGCTGTCACATGGTTCTAGCAGGTTCCTCTGAAAAGGCTCATGAGAATAGTATTCTCTGATTTCTTACAGATTTTTAAATGTTTGTCTGCAACTTGAAGATCAGTTTGGCTGGACAGAACTCTTTGGCCCATACTTTCCTTCCTTTGAGGGTCTTGCAGGTTTGGGTCCACTGTTTGCAGTAATGCTTGTTGCCCTGGAGAAGTGGTTGAAATGTGGGGCTGGGGGAGCTCTCTGTTGCCACAGTGATGAACTTCTGACATGGACCCCTTGAGAAGTCACCTGTCCCCTGGATTTCAGAGTTTGGTTCAGGAGAGCTTCTGTTTCCCAGATTTCTTTACAGCCTTTGTCTCTAGGAAAATTGGACCCACATTTTAAATTTTGTTGTTTTTTTTACAGTGCTTTCCAAGACTTTTCAGTGTCCAATTCTGCTTTGTTCAATTTACACCTTGTTTTCATAGTTCCTTTTCATAGTAGGGTCCTCCCCTTCCAGAAGGGAATCATTACTGAGATTTCTGAGCTCTCTGAGGCTATACATCCCCTCTTTACTCAAGGTTTCCTGCTTGTTTTCACCTCTGGCAGGTCCTAAAATACACTTCAGAGGCTGCATTTTTCTCCTGGTTTCACCAATCACGTAGTTGACAGGTTTGCTATTGTCCTTGTTAAGTATGAGACAATTCAGAACTAAACTGTTCCTTCATAAATGCAACATTTTCCTATTTTGAAATTATAATAAAAAATATTATTTCCACTAAGACATTCTTTCACCTAAACCTCTGTGGACATCAGGGTTTTTTTTCTTTCTGACAAACTCCTAAAAGTGAAGTTCCTGGTTCAGAAGGGCATGCACACTTTTACTATGCCAAAGTATCCCCTAGAAACTTTGCACCTGAGTTTCCATATCTATCAGCCATAGGCTTCCTCTTTAACGCTGGCGAACAGTTTCTGCAATCACTGCTCGGCACATTCTAATGTTTCCGGACGCTCTTGAGCAAAACCTCCCTTCTCTTTGTGCAGGCTCCCACTCTGTGGCTGGTGCTCTGTAGAAGACCCCCCTGCCTAGAGGCCATGGCATGGAGGCCTGAGACTGGAAAAACAGCTAGTCCTTATTTACCTTCCAGGACTTTCAGCTCTTCTGTTCTGATTTTGGTCTTGAAAAGGGGGGCCAGTCCAACAGGTAAAAACGCTCCTGAAAATGGCTCAAGGCCTCCTAGTGGGTGGTCAGATGAGAGCACTGAACCAGAGACTCCAGGGCTTCCTTTTTCTCAGCAAATAACCTAAGTTCGTAATGGTCCTGGAGGTATCGAATGAAAAAAAATACTTAGTTTCCCTCCATACGTGACAAAACTATTCCAAAATAGCCAAATGGCCTGGAGAAACGGCTTTGTTCTTACCCATCTTGCTTTGGAAAAGTTGAAAATGGAGGTGCATTAAAATTACCAAGTGGAGAGAGCTCTTGGATCTGGCTTCTCAAGCCTTTGTAGAGAATGGCTTTCCCAGCCAAAGCTGGGAAACATTAAAAGTTTTGAAACTCTGGGATCCACGGCTATTAAATATCGAAATTCTAAATATTCCTCTCCCAGGGCTTCTTCGGTATCCTGCCTAGCCAACAGCAGAAGGCTCTCAGAGAGACAAATAATATGCACAACTTTTTTTAGTCCGCTTATGATAATTATCTCAAATTAACATCACAAGGCAGTGAAAATTACATTCCCCAAAGGCTTCCTATTGCAGGAAGTTACTCTGCTCCTTACTGCAAAGGTAGTAAAGATTAAAATCAGGTTACCTTCTGTTGTGCAAAAGTTCGTTAATCCATTTTTTATATTCATACAAGATGGTGAGTTTTTTAAAAATCAAAATCATGAATGCTTTAACCTGTTGTAAATGTAAGCTTAACTTTTTTTCTGTTGAATTAGATTAGTCTTCTCTATGCTAGAAATGTTAAAATTGGTATTCTTAAAACACCAGTTGAGTGGCTGCTTTAACCTAACTGAATGGACGTTCAGCTCTCAGATCACAGAAAGTTATAGTTCCTCGCTATTTTGTACGCCTTGGGGCATACCAAGAGTTGAGTTTGCCTTATTTTAAGCACAGCACTGATGAGCTGAAGTGCTCACGTGGACGAAGGTGGAGGAGGGAAGTCGGAGACCAGGTTACATGGGAGCAAAGGACACCATTGGAGAGGCCCTAGGACTGTCTTCCCATCTTTGAAGGGCTGTTTTGTAAAAGATGGCTCATTCTTCATTGCTTTTCAAGGCAGGCATAGGGCCAAAGAGGGAGAACTCTATAAAGTTAGATTTCATCTTTAAATAGAAGAACTTTACTAGAGATGTCTGAAAAATAAAAAAAAGCTTCCTTGACTTGAACTGAGCTCCCAGCCATTGCACATCTACAATAAATTCATGATTGAACCAGATAAATAATTAAATATTTCACAATTAAAAAAATATGGTAGGAAGAGCTCAAAATGTCTTTTAAAAAGCAAACTCTTGTTACCTGTTAATTTTGCAGAATAGGACACTGTGGCTGATCATCTTAATCCCAGTTGGAGTTCTGAAACCTGTTGGCTGCTTGGTTGCCTTTGACATTACTCATATAAGGTACAGAGAAGGCAATGGCAACCCTCTCCAGTACTCTTGCCCGGAAAATCCCATGGACGGAGGAGCCTGGTAGGCTGCAGTCCATGGTGTCGCTAAGAGTCGGACACGACTGAGCGACTTCACTTTCACTTTTCACTTTCATGCATTGGAGAAGGAAATGGCAAACCACTCCAGTGTTCTTGCCTGGAGAATCCCGGGGATGGGGGCACCTGGTGGGCGGCTGTCTGTGGGGTCACACAGAGTCGGACACGACTGAAGTGACTTAGCAGCAGCAGCAGCAGCACATAAGGTATAATTAATAGCAAAAACTCAATAATGCTTTATATTTGCGTGCTCCCTCATTTTAAAATATCCAAATGTTAGCTCTTTCTCTTTCTCTATATACATTTATGTATGTGTATTTCCAAATTATGAATTTATATATTCCACAGAGATAATTTTAGCTTTTAGGAGGACACATGTATCCTTTGTATTAACTCTGTTAACCCCAAAGAACCTTTTCCCAACATTCCTACCGTTGGTCAGTGGCAGTAGAGGATTTCCCCACAGTTTAAGAACAAAATTCTCTGTGAGAGTGAAACTCTTAAGTAAGCACATAGTACACTTTTTGTGTAAGAAATTTGCTGAAAAAGGTAGTTTTTCCAAACAACCTATCAAAAAATGGGCTGAAGACTTAAATAGACATTTCTCCAAAGAAGACATTCAGATGGCCAACAGGCTTGATTGAAAAGATGCCTCACATTGCTAATTATTAGAGAAATGTAAATCAGAACTACAGTGAGATATCACCTCACACCAGTCAGAATGGACATCACCAAAAAGTCTACAAATAATAAATGCTAGAGAAGGTGTGGAGAAAAGGGAACCCTCCTACACTGTTGATGGGAATGTAAATTGGTGGAGCCACTATGAAGAACAGCGTGGAGATTCCTTAAAAAACTAAAAGTTGCAATATATCCAGCAGTCCCATTCTTAGGCATATATTCATAAAAGACAAAAACTCTAATTCAAAAAGATATATGCATCCCAGTGTTCATAGTAGCATTATTTACGGAGAAGGAAATGGCATCCCACTCCAGTATTCTTGCTTGGAGAATCCCATGGCCAGAGGAGGCTGCTGGGCTGCCGTCTCTGGGGTTGCAGAGAGTCACGACTGAAGTGACTTAGCAGCAGCAGCAGCATTGTTTACAATAGCTAAGACAGGGAAGCAACCTAAGTGTCCATCAGCAGGTGAATGCATAAGTATATGGTATGTGGCACAGTGCAGTATTAGTCAGCCATAAAAGAGAATGAAATAATGCCATTTGCAGCAACATGGATGGACCTAAAGATTATCATACTGAGTGAAGTAAGTCAGATAGAGAAAGACAAATATCCTGTATCTCTCATATGTGGAATCTAAAAAAACGATACAAATGAATTTATTTATAAAACAGCAACAGACTCACAGATATAGAAAACAAATTTGTGGTTACCAAAGGGGGAAGGGGAGAGGAAGGGATAAATTAGGAGTTTGGGATTAACAGATACACACTACTATATATTAAATAGATAAATAATAAGGAGCTATATTTTATAATAATGTATAATGGAAAACAAGGACCTATACCTTATGATGGAGAAGCAAACGGCAACCCACTCCAGTATTCTTGTCTGGAGAATCCCATGGACTGTATCCTGCCAGGCTCCTCTGTCCATGGGTTCGCAAGAGTCAGACATGACTTAGTGACTAAACCACCACCACCACCATACCTTATAATAACCTATAACTGAATCACTTTGCTGTATACCTGAAACTAACAAAACGTTGTAAATCAAGTATACTTCAGGGACCTTCCTAGTAGTCCAGTGGTTAGGAATCTGCCTACCAATGCAGGGAACACAGGTTCGATCCCTGGTCCAGGAAGATCCCACATGCTTCAGGGCAGCTAAGCCCATGCACCACAGCTGCTGAGCCCAAACACCAGCACTACTGGAAGCCTGCATACCCTGAAGCCTGTGCTCCACAACAAGAGAAGCCACCACAGTGAGAGTTGCATGCACCACAACAAAGAATAGCCCTCACGTGCCACAATTAGGGAAAAGTTCACATGCAGCAAAAAAGACCCAGCACAACCAAAAGTAAATAAATAAAGCTGAGAGAGGGAGGTTATTCATTATATAAAAAATTGTACTTCAATAAAAAAGGAGACAGTTTTTCAATAAAAAGCAAGAAGGGGAAATTCCCTGGTGGTCCATTGATTAGGACTCAGCACTTTCACTGTTGGGGCCTGAGTTCAATCCTTGGTTAGGGAACTAAGATCCTGTAAGCCACGAGGCCTGGCAAAAAAAAAAAAAAAAAAAAAAACTAGCAATTTTGGTTTTTTATTAAAAAAAGGCAAGAAGGGATGATATGGATGTGGTTTCACTCCTGAATTTAGCTAAAATAAGTTATTTTTTATCTTGCCCTGTCTCTTCTCAAGAAAGAAAATGCAGCAAAGGACTGGTGATGAATGCCAAGAGCCCTGGGCTCATCTCTTTATGTCCTGAGGGACAGACAGAGGCAGGATGCCAGATGCTGGGCCCTGGGGTGGACACAGCTGCCAGTCACAGGACAAGAACTGCACTTGATAATACTTTGGACTCACCAAGACTGGCCAAGGACTGGTTGGCACCATGCCATAACTAGATACCAGATTGCTCCTCAGCATCTAACCAGGAAGTTTTGTCACATGCTATGTCCTCTCCCACACTGTGACTATTAAGTGCAGACAAACTTTCTGGTTCCGCCCTATCTTTAGCCACAGGATTAACTTGTGGGGCTAATGGAAGAATCACATTTTAATGTGCCAGATTTAGCACACATAGAGAAATACCGAAGTTGGTTAAATTTGGATTTCAGATAATTTTTTAGCATTAGTATAGCCCAAATGTGTTCTTTCTAGCAACCTACTGCATTTTTCCAATCAGTATTTAAGACTGAAAAAAAAATGAATGAATGAATAAATGAATGGTGAGGAAGAGCAATAGGACAGAAACAAATCACAGAGGTATAATTAATGAAAATCTAACACTTAAAAAAATAGTTTGTCAATTTAAAATTTTGTTGTTGTTCAGTTTCTAAGTTGTGTCCAACTCTATGCAACCCCATGGACTGCAGCACACCAGGCTTTACTGTCTCCCAAAATTGGCTCAAATTCATGTCTGTTAAGTCGGTGATGCTATCTAACCATCTCATCCTCTGCTGCTGCCTTCTCTTTTTGCTTTCAGTCTTCCTCAGCATCAGGATCTTTTCCAGTGAGTCGGCTCTTTGCATCATGTGGCCAAAGTATTGGAGCTTCAGCCTAGGCATCAGTCCTTTCAATGAATATTCAGGGTTGATTTCCTTTATGATTGACTAGGTTTGATCTCCTTGCTGTCCAAGGAACTCTCAAGAGTCTTCTCCAACACCACAGTTCAAAAGTATCAATTCTTCAGCACTCAGCCTTCTTTGTGGTCCAACTCTCACATCCATACATGATTACTGGAAAAACTATAGCTTCGACTGTATGGATCTGTGTCGGCAAAGTGATATCTCTGCTTTTTAATATGCTGCCTAAGTTTGTCATAGCTTTTCTTCCAAGGAACAAGTATCTTTTAATTTCATGGCTGCAGTCACCATCTGCAGTGATTTTGGAGCCCAAGAAAATAAAATCTGTCACTGCTTCCACATTTTTCCCTACTATTTGCCATGAAGTGATGGGACTGCATGCCATGATCTTAGTTTTTTGAATGTTGAGTTTCAATCCAGCTTTTACATCATTCTTTTTCACCTTCATCAAGAAGCTTTTAGTTCCTCTTCACTTTCTGCCATTAGCGTGATATCATCTGCATATCTGAGATTGTTGATATTTCTCCCGGCAATCTTGATTCCAGCTTGTGATTCATCCAGCCTGGCATTTCTCATGATGTACTCTGCATATAAGTTAAATAAGCAGGGTGACAATATATAGCCTGTTGTACTCCTTTTCCAATTTTGAACCAGTCCATTTTTCCATGTCCAATTCTAACAGTTACTTCATGACCTGCATACAGGTTTCTCAGCAGGCAGGTGAGGTGGTCTGGGATTCCCAGATCTTTAAAGAATTTTCCACAGTTTGTCATGATCCACACAGTCAAAGGCTTTAGAGTAGTCAATGAAGCAGAATTAGATATTTTTCTGGAATTCCCTTGCTTTCTCTATGATCTAGCAAATGTTGGCAATTTGACCTCTGATTCCTCTGCTTTTCTAAACCTAGCTTGTACATTTGAAGTTCTCAGTTCATGTACTGCTGAAGCCTAGCTTGAAGGATTTTGAGCATTACCTTGCTAGCATGTGAAATGAGCACAATTGTACTACAGAAACAGTAGTTTGAACATTCTTTGGCATTGCCCTTCTTTGGGATTGGAATGTAAACTGACCTTTTCAAGTCATGTGGCCCTTGGGTGAGTTTTAAATATTTAAATTTAAAATATTTTCTAATAATTTTTCTTAATTTTAAGAATTTATTTATTTTTAATTGAAGGATAATTGCTTTACAGTGTTGTGTTGGTTTCTGCCAAGCATCAACATGAATCAGCCATGGGTATACATATGTCCCTGTCCCCTCCCTCTTGAACCTCCCTCCCACCACTCTCCCCATCCCACCCCTCTAGGTAATTTTTTTTATTTTCATAAAAATAACACATACCCCCCCCCAAATTAAAAAGTCAAATAGAACTAAAAGGCACGTGGTGAAAAATAGTAGCCTCCTATCCCACCCAATCCTAACTCCCTGCTTGATGCCCAGAGGTACCCAGTTAAACTCTTTCAGCTGTTTCTCCTAGTTTTAACCTTTCTAAATCATATATTTATACTGTTCATTTGTTCATTTGTTGATTTTAAACATTACCCATTTATTTGTAATCATGAGATATGAAGATTGATTTCTTTTACTCTCTTCTACCTACATCCTCCTCCCCTTTTCTCCAGCTTCCCAGTACTGTACATCACAGTATTTGATTAATCAGTAATCTATGTTAACATTATTGTAGCTCTGTAAATTGTTTTGTGTTGCCTTATCTTCTTTTACAGTTTATGTGTTGTGGGGTTATCTGTAGGTTGCAGTTGCCTCAGACTTTTTTATTGACTCAGTTTTTGGTAAACTTATTGCTAATTCTTGCAACCATCTAATAGCCCCTGAACATAATTTCCCACCTATTCCCACCTGTTAGGTAATCCATCTGGCCCATCTATAGGTCTTTCCCTTGAGTGTGCTCAGTTTCTTCACAAAAGAGTTCTTGAGTCTTCAGTCTAGAATATGCCTGCTTATCAAGCTTTCTAGAAACAGGATGAGAAAAAGGGGCTGGAAGTTTACCTCTTAGTTTCAGAGCTTCCATTTATTCCCCATAGTTTCAGTTTTGTACTCCATACTCACCTTCTACAGTGCCTGAGGAGCTGACCCAAGTTCCCCGGTGGGCACTTCATGTTTCCTGCAGGGGCAAGCGAGGTGTAGTGACCCCACTGCCCAGTGAGATTGTGCTCTCATGCAGTCTCCACCAGTCCCTCCTGTGTGCAGCTCTGCCCTCCCAGTCCCAGTAACCGGCCCACTTCTTATCTGGAAGCCCTCCATAGGCATCAGGCCTTTAGCCTCCCTGTGCTGCCATGTGGCTCACCACTGCTTCCTGCCTTTCAAAAATGTGCTGAGGTACTCGTCTGCTGCCATGTCTTCCCCCTGCTGCCACGTCCTCCCCTATTTGCATAGACTTGTCAGTGTGTAACTCTTTTTATTCCTTTATGGTTGTTTGTAGTAGGGCTTTGGGAAGGGGCAGACAGAGATTCTTGAGAGGTTCTTCTGTCACATTTGGTCAGAAGTTCTTTAGAGTCCCTTTTCACTTTGAAGTACTTGGGGGGAACAATTTCCAGGCCATGATCTGAAATAACTTCTGCTGTCAGTCAACACTGTCGCCTTTTTTTTAAATTGGAGTATAGTTGCTTTACGTTGCTGAGTCTGTTTCTGCTGTACAGCAAAGTGAATTAGCCATACATATACGTATATCCCTTTTTTGGATTTCCTTCCCATTTAGGTCACCACAGAGCACCAAGTTCCTGTGCTATACAGAAAATACTGTATATAGTAGTATATATATGTCAATCCCAATCTCCCAATTCATCCCACCTCATTCCCCAGCATAGTCATTCTTTATTTTGTTTTGAGCTAGGTGTTGCTTTGTAGGAAATGGAGCAAAGTCCAAATACACACATTGTTTAATCATGTTAGTAAGACACTTTTGACCTTTTGAACAAGATCCAAATGTTCTCTGCTTTTGTCTAGGAATGGGGACAGAAAAGCATAAGAGGCAGTTTGAAACATGGTCTTGGCACCAATGCTTACCAGACCTGCTCTGTCTTTGGGGCTTGAATAAAAGCAGGGAGAATGCTGAAATACCATCTTCTTTGAATTAGTCATGAGCCCCACCTCTCCTGCTATCTTGTGTTTATACATTACTGCTACTGTGTTGTATCTACTGGCAGATCTCCTTTCATCTTCTGGCCATACAAAACCCTCTTCATTTAAAGCTGCACGTGTGGCTCTTGAATTAAGAGGGCATTTTAGCAATAATTCCTCATTCCTCTTATTGAAGAGCTCAAAGTCTTAGGAAAGGATCACTGCTGTTTCAGTGTGCTCTGCTGTGCAAGCTGACATCTTAAAGTCCAGACAAGGAGAGAGAGTAGGGTCAGGAGGTTGTTACAGGGAAGGATGACTCTGTGGATGGGGCAAGGGTTAGCAGGACAAGAGTAGATCAGGATGGAGAGGCTTTTGAAGGCCACACTAAGGACTTTGCACTGTCCTGTAGGCAGTGGGGAGCCATCCAGGGAATCTTGAGCGGGAGAGTGACATGAGATAAACTGAGCTTTAAGATAATTAAGCTTATGGGACTTCCCTAGTGGTCCAGTGGTTGAGAATCCACCTTCTAATTCAGGGGACGCCAGTTCAATCCCTGGTCGGGGAACTAAGATGCTACACACCAAGGGGCAACTAAGCCTGCATGTCACGACCGGCGAGAAGCATGCACACCACAACTATAGAAGCCCATGTACTACAGGGAAAGATCCCACATGCTGCAACGAAGATCCCAGTGCCGCAGCTGAGACTGGGCCCAGCCAAATAAAGAAATAAACACTTCTAAAAAAGAAAAGAAATTTAAGCTTATAGCTGTGAGTGGGAGGTTTGGAGCAGGGAGAGGTTGGAGTCTAGGTGGCTAGTTAGACAAAGGGTCTCTTAATCCTGGCTGCATAGATGATTGGAAGAGCTTTTTAAAAATGTGTACCTTATGCTCGGGGCTGGTGCACCGGGATGACCCGGAGGGATGGGATGGGGAGGGAGGTGGAAGGGGGGTTCTGGAAGGGGAAAACATGTACACCCATGGTGGATTCATGTCAATGTATGGCAAAACAAATACAATATTGTAAAGTTAAAAAATAGAAAATAAACTAATTAAAAAAGAAAATGTGTACCCTAGCGTCTACCCTGCCAGATTTTGTTTCAGGTAGTGTAGAGAGGGGACTAAGAATCTGTGTTCTCAGTACATTCATCAGGTGCAGCACTGAACTGGAAGGCTATTGAAACAAGCCAATAAAGGGCCCTGGCCCTCAAATATGGGGCTGTGACTCAGAGGCGAAGGAGGACACAGATTGGAGGGAGGCTGCCCTCAGGGTGGGAAGTAGGGGGAGAGCAAAGGGGAGTGATGGAGTCCCACCTGACCTCTGACTGTTTAAGGCCTGAGGGGAGGGAGGCATGAGGAATACCATCAAGTTGGGCCTCAAGAGCCAAATGGAGGCTGGGCCCCTCCTGCAGGAGAACCTAGAAGAAGATCACAATTAGGAGAGGATGACGATGGGGGACGTTCATGATGCCAAAGAGGCCTGGGACTTGGGGGAAGATGACTACGAGCATCTGGCTCCTACTAGTCATGGAATATGTGAAGCTGGGAAAAGACTATGGTTCAGATCCTTCTGTTCGCACATGTGCATGGACACATGCATGGCTACATGTGAACATGGAAGTAGACACACAGTCTTCCTCTGCAGGAGGCAGAAAGTGTGGTGGTTCAGAGAGAGACTGGGCTCTGGAATCCAGCAGCCCTGTCCCTGAGACTCTGGGAACCTCAGCCTCCTCACCAATAGAAAGCCAATGCCACTAGCAGTTATGGTTGTTGTGATGACTTGATGAGATGCTGCATGCCAAGGCTAGGCACAGAGCCTGGCACGCAGGGAGCACCCCATAATGGTATCTCTGAGTAATACTAAAAAAATGTGATCTGACTTCTGAAGCCAGGGAGCCATAAAATATTTCATTCAGTGTATCTCACTTCTGAAGCTGGAGAGCCATAAAGTATTTCATTCAGTGTTAGGAGACAAGTCCGCAGGAAGGCATGAAACCTCTCATTTCTTGCTACCCACTCTGGGTGGCTTTCTCTGGGTAAGTGTTTGGTGAGTCCTTTGCCTTTTATTTCTAGGACTTCTGGAGAAATGAGTCCCTTGCTACTGTGTTTAATTGCAGAGGATCTCAGAGACCCAAGATGATAATTATGACGCCCTAAATGCCGAGCTCTTCAAAAGTCTGCCATTGCCCTTGCTGTCACCCTGAACAGCTCTGAAAATCTAAACCCTGCAGCCCCTAGAGCATGCCCTGGGTCTCTCAGCCACGCCTCACCTGGGAAATCTGAGTGATGGTGACATGCAGGCAGCAGGAAGACACGCAGTAAACCCAGGAGCCTGTGATGAGCTCAGAAGAGGTGAGTTGATAATCTGCTATTTATAGCCCCACTAAGAGGCTCTGGCCGCCAGCTCCATGTGAGTCTGGGTGGAAATGATGCCTTCGCAGAGCTGAGAGCACAGAATGAAATTGGTGATTCATGGGCAGCAGTCACTTGAAATACAAATGCTTCCATGTCCCAGCCTTGCCAGCCTTTCAGATGCCCACTTTGGAAGCATGTAGAACAGAGTTGTTAGTCTACTGCCTCCACTCTGTATGTGTTTGGGCAGGATGTGTGGACAAGCAGGTTCTGCCTCAACAAGGGGCCTGAAAAGGGCAACAGTGCTCCTCAGAGTACTCCAAGAGCCTGAGCCCGCCCCTCTCAGGGCCTCAGCCAGAGCCCAGTTCAGGGCTGAGTAAGAGGCAAGCCCTGGGCTAGCGGGAGACCTGCGGGTCAGAGAGAAAGGACCATTCCTGCTCCTGCCCTGTCTCCAGGGGCAACGCTGGCCACAGAGCAGCTTTCTGGTGATGCTTGTTCTGCTGAACATGCAAATATGAACTTTGAGGAAATTCTGATAGCTTTTTTTCTCCTTCCAATTCCATAGCCCAGTACCTGTCACCTGAAATAGCTGTTGTTTATTTTCCTTGGTAATATCTTGGCTTCCAGGTCAAAGTCTATTTGGAGGCCCCAACTCAACTCACAATCTGTGAGGAATGTGCTGGGGGGGTCTCTTAATTTCCTGCAACCAAGACTAGATTGAAAGGGTCGAACCAAGATGATGAGAACACAAACCAATCGAGCTCTGGAGCCAGACTATCTGGGCTCCAATTTTGTCTGCACATGTGCCAGCTTCACGGCCACCATCACATTCCTCTCTTAGACTCAGTTTCCTCCCTGGTAAAGTGGAGATAATAACAGAACTTACCTCACTGGGTTATGGGGAAGATGCAAAGAAGGAACATATGCAAAGTGGTTAGCGCATTGCCAGGCACTCAGAAGGGCTCAGTAAGTGGGAGCTGCCGCTGCTGTGTGCTTGTTCTTGCTGCATCATCTGGGCCCCTACAATGACACCATCCTCTGCTCACAGCCTTTGACACCAAGATTCCTCGTGGAGGTGGTGTCCTGAGCCTCAAGAGACTCTCTGTCCATCACAAGCGTCCCCCCGCATCAGGCTGCCCTGCATGATGGCGCTCACCCCCAGGCAGCTTGGCTTTGCACTGCCTGCCCCTGCCCTTGCCAAGGAATCAATTGTATATCTTTGGTTTGGGCCATGCGTGGGCATGACCACTCTACTGTTTCTCTCCTCTGGGCCTAGGGTGTCCCTTGGGGGATTAACTATCACACTGTAGTGAAGGACTTCACCTGAGGGCCCCAGGTATTAACTCCAGGTTGTAGCCAGCAGTTTGCCTACCAAGGGAGGGCCTGGGCAGTGGGCAGGTTGGGCCCACCTCACCTACCAGTTGGACACACAGCACAATCTGCTGAGTCATGAAGGCCCATGAGGCCTTGGCTGTACATTCTCTCATCTCTAGCTGTTGGCCAAAACATAATTGTAGTTGTCACTTTGGCAGCAAGATGCTGTGATATGTCCTAATACAACTGCCTCTGCTCCACAGCAGTGAGCTCTGGGGAGGTGGGAGGAATCTGCAGCTGCTCCCGGGGAGAGAGCCATTCTAGAGAGTGGTCTGTGTGATGTTCAGCCAGGTGCAGCCTCAAGGGTGGTGTGAGCACCAGGGTAAGGCCCTGCATTAGAACAGGCATTGGCACGCCTGCATCTGCATCTGTATAGTGTAATTCTGATGACATCAGTTAATAAGAGAGAGGCTGTCATTGAAATGAGGCATTTGGGGCAGCTAAGAGGTTTGGAAAACAGCCTTTAAACTTATACACAAGTTGAACTCCAGTGTGCCTGGGCTGAATGAATGGTTAGACAGGGGGGTACATGGTGTTGGGAGATGGTGCCAGAGGTATACCTGGGTCAAGATTGCAAATCTAGGGACTTGAAGGCCAGGCCATGGAGCTTGGACTTGATCCTGCAGGCAATGGGGAGCCACTGAGGGCTGAAGGGAGAGAGTGATGTAGTCACACGACATTGGGTACCTGGGCTCAAACATCACAAGTAGTGGCGCTAGGAGTGAAATGCTCCCTCCCTGTGGCAGCGGAGGGTGTTCTGGAGCACCTGGAGCAGCAGCCCCAGTATTCAGGGGTGACCATGATGCTGTGCTTAGTAGGTAGTGTGGGAAGGGTCAGCTCTGGTCAGGCCAGCTGTGAGCGTCCAGCAAGTGAGAGGAGTACTGGGCTCCTGCCTGCCTTCTTCCTCAGTTTTCCTAGACCAGAGTTCAGTAGCAAAGCTCCTGTGTGCAGATGTGCCAAATGCAAGGGATGGTACACACTCATGCCAAAGGTCAGGGGCCTAGAGATGGTCCCACTGCCTGTGGGTATTGCCTCCTTCACCACACACACACAAGAGAACAGCAGAGACAAACATCCAAGCCTGGAGAAATCCCTGGAAGGAAGGTTTTATCCTCATGAACTTAAATGCCAGTTTATAGGTTGGTTAATGAAGACAAAAGAATGTGAAGCCATTACTAGTGCATGAGCCTCCCTTGAGCATGGAAGCCAGAGTATATCTGAACCATCATGTAAGTCAGGAGGAACACAGGATTCAACTGACAAAAATTGTATGTACCCTGCTCAGAAGCGCATTGTTGTGCAAGCAGTGGTTTGGCAGTGATTCTTTCCTTCCAGTGGCCAGCCAGGGAGGGATGGATGCCTCTCAGTTGTCAGGGGAGGAAGGGGAGGGAAAAGGAATGTTCCCATTCTGGCATGATCTTCCATCAGTGTTCCCTGCGTTGGGCTGCCAAGAGAGAGAGAGGGAGGGGATGTGACAAGTATTGAACAACAAGGAAGGTCCCTCTCCTGGACAGCCCTGATACAGAGTGTGTGTGGAGGGAGGGTGCCTGGAGCCCTTTGACCTGTGGGTGTAGCCTGAACCTTATCCTCTTCCCTGAAGACAGGCAGTACATCATAACCACCACTGGCTGCCCAGGGCTGGCTTGGAGCAATATGCCAAGATGTAGTTTTTCTTATTTGATTTGCTTTTCCCTTTAAATTTTAAAGTATCAGATTTTTTTTTTCCTTGGCTGTGCCGAGTTGTGGCGTGCAGACTCTAATTTTTTCATATTTGTGTCTTGTGGGATCTAGGTCCCCCACCAGGGATTGAACCTGGGGCCCCTGCATTGGAAGCACAGAGGCTTGCCACTGGACCACTGGGTAAGTCCCAACAAGTACGCAATTTTTAAATTTTAAAATATAACATATAATCAACAAATTCCAAACACCCATATGTACAGCTTAACAAATAACTATAAAGTTAATGGTATTAATTTTTTATAGGGAAAAGTTTTAAAAAAGAAAACAGATGACTCTTAAACCTTTGCCTGGCCAAGGTGGCCTCCACTGAAATTCTTATAACACAGTTTAAAAATTGAAATAGTACAAAAAAATATAAAATGAAAAGTTAAGTGCCTCCACCCTCCATTTTCCCCACAGGTGAACTCTAACAGTTTCTTGTGTATCCTAAATTTTTTTCTATAATCATTAATATTTCTAAAGTGAGTATGTGATCAGACAAACTTTGTCTGTATTTAATGATAACTTTTAAAAGAGGATAT
This sequence comes from Okapia johnstoni, assembly GCA_024291935.2. Classification (NCBI taxonomy): domain Eukaryota; kingdom Metazoa; phylum Chordata; class Mammalia; order Artiodactyla; family Giraffidae; genus Okapia; species Okapia johnstoni. Next base: position 38,664,281 of record CM044316.1, read on the forward strand.
AATCTTGTCTGTCCCATGATATAAAATTAACATGTCAAAGATTTAGTTTAACTCATTAATTAATAAGAGAACCACTGAAACATTACAATCAATTCAGAGGAGAACTCACAGTATCACACATGATAGTCAGATAAGGAATGCTGAAATCATTTCAGAAATGGATGCAAAATTGGCCAGTATGCACAAGGCAATAGTCAGTTGTGTTCCACTAGACACAATTTGTATTACTGTGAATGGGAATTATTTGCATTACTATCAAGATTTTACAACTTCACTTCCATCTTTAGAGCTGAGAAATGTCTAGTCAAAGACAACAAAAAGCAGAAAGAACCTAGGTGGGTAAGTTATTCAGGACACCCACTAAATTCAACATCTTTCACAGTTTTCCCTACACTTGTAATTGGCTCCCTCCCTACAATACTCCTTGGAATTCCCCTGCCAGCAACCCTTATTGCCCTGTTTGTACCAGCTGACATGTTGTACGTGTTCCAAATGATGGGCCAGGGCGGAAAGCCTAGCCTGAGAGGACCAACAAGCATCCAGGCTGGGCCAGCCAAGTGCTCCCACATCCCTGACACTGCTTCTTTGGTGGTGGGCCCTGGAGTCGTGAGTCAGGCTGACTCAGAACCGGTGATCATGTTGGGTCTTGTAAAAGATGGTTAAGGGTTTTGTGAAAAAGGGAAGAGATTAGAAATGCAGGGAGAAAGGGCCTGTAGTCCAGCACTAAAGATGGAATGGTTGTCTCATGAGCTTCCAGTTCCTGAGATGACTCTGTGCATTTGGATTCTGTGAGAGTCTTCTTTATGCTGGAGTCAGCTTGGGTGGGTGTCTGTTCCAATAATTCCTTACCCAAGGGAATGGCTGACATGCAAGATATATGATGACCGAAGGGGCTAGGGTGGTGTCTGAGGCAGTTTTTCACAGAGTCCAGGGTCTGTGTTGGCACCACAGGGCGTTACGTCAGCAGAGTGAGTCTATGACATGGTAGAAAAGAACAAATACCTGCCTCACAGTAGAAAAGAACAAGAAGAAAAGAACCCTTGGGCAATCACCTCATCTCCTATGAACAGGTTTTCTTATCTTAAAAATGGGAGGCAATGCTTCTTTCTGGCCTTCTCCCAGGGCCCCATGGAGGTCCAGTGGGAGACATGAGTGCGAGTCTACTGCCAAGGCCAGTCATGTGGTAGGAAGTGAGCCCCAGTGCTCCCAGGACAGGAGGAGTCAGCCCCTCTGTGCAGAGTGCTTTGGGAGGAGTGCTGTGGGCAGATTTGTACTGTAGAACTGTTACTCTGGCTGCCGTGGAGAGTGGTTGGAGGGGAACAGACTACAGGCATAAATACCTGTTTGGCAGTGGCTCCAGGCATCTGAGCAGAAGTGATGACCTGAACTGAGAAAACAAGTGGAGGAAACTGATTCAAGAAGTGTTTTGGCCAGGATTTAACCTGAGAAATGAGACAATGATGACATGTTTTCAGCAAGGACAACTACATGGTCAGGGTGTGGCCATCTCAGAAGAAAGAAATCACAGGAGGAGAAGCAGGTTTGGGGGAGGGGGAGAAGCTGGACATTGGTGAGTTCAGTTTGAGATGTGGTGAGTATGAAGGACCTATGTGCATGCGGGTAGGGGCATCCAAAGGCAGATGGACACACACAGGTCTGAAATCTAAGGAGCGGGTCGGACTGTGAAGCTGGAGGGAATGTGGACACGGACAAATTTATATGAGTGTGGCTGGGGAGGAGAGGGCAGGGGAAGGAGTGGAGAGGCATCATGCCTTCAGCCCTAAAATCCGCAATTGTTGAGAATGCAGGTCGGAGAGTGGCTGAGGGCAAGGAGAGGATGTTTGGAACACCTGTTAGGGGAAATAGCAGAGAATCTGACCCAGGCCTAGCAGTACAGGGGCCCTGGTAGCTTTGGAGTTCATAAATCTGCATTGATGTTGACCTAGCCTCGTTGGGGTTTTCTCCAGGACATGGAAACCAGGAAGGTAGGTCGGCCTGTAGTGCCTGGGCTGCAGTCTTGCAAGACAGTTGTGGAAGAAGGTTTACTTCCTTCTGAGTGTGTAGCCAAGAGAGCTAACTGTTCACAAAAAAAAAAAAAAAAAAAAACAGTATATCCCTTGTCCTTCCATAGAACAGAGCTGAAACTAGAAAGGGGCTTCCCAGCAGGGGCTACATTTTCCAGCATACACTGCTCCTTTTACATATGCTACATCTGAGAGGAGTCAAGTGACACATTTTTGCCCGTTAGATGTTGATCAGGGATGACATCTGTGATCAGTTGTTGATCAGTGTATTTTCCAGCCCCAAATAGGTAAGAAGCAGATTTGCCTTCTCCACCCTTCTTTTCTCCTTTTAGTTTGAGGTCCCTTGGAAATCACATGTTGGAGACAGCAGAGCCACAAGGTGGAAGGATCTTGGTCCCTGAATCATCACTTGGAGGACAGACACCACCAATTAGAAACACCTATGTGAGCTGAACAAGAAATCAGTGATATTGTCTGAGCCAGTATACATTTTGGAATTTGTTATAGTATCTAATATAGGGTTTAAGAAATTTGTTCGTTGTTCAGATGATTCTCCAGACCAGGCTGGAGAATCAACTGAAGCCCCTTGAGATAGAAGTTCTTTGTTAAAGTGCCAGAGCAGGAGTGGAGAGCAGTCTGGAAAAATCTAGAAAGCCGGAGATGAAGGCCTCTGGTAGAGGAGGCTAAGATTTCAGAGAGAAGGTATCCCACAGTGTGGCAAGAGCCAATGGGAGAAGGTGAGGAGTCTTAAGCAGGTCTGGGAACTGTGATGCTGGGGGTCAGGAATCATGTTGGGTGCTTAGTCCACTTGGGAATTGTGATCTCTAACGAAGCAGGACACGGGGTGGCAAGGGAGTGTCCCAGGGCTGACCATTGTCTTGCAACAAGGGCAATGGGAAGAAGTGTTTTAGTTAAAAACTAGGCTAACAGGGCTGCCATCACTCTGCCCTGTCAACTGCCATGGCTGAGTGGATCTGAGCAGGGTGTCTCATCACTGGTGAGGATTTGTTCAGTAGGCCATGGAGATGCACACCTGAAAGCTGGTCCATGAAAGGAACACCTGTAAATTCTGAAGCAGCCTGGCTCCATCCAGAAACAGCCAGACCCACAGTGAGAGTGCTTTCTTCAGTCAGTAGAGCAGCTTGGCACTCCCCAGATTGCTTATTTACACATATTTTTGAGCCGCATGGATATCCCATATAAAGACAGTGTCTCTCTGTGCCAGGTAAGGTCACCAAATTGTTAAATAAGTGAGAGCACTCAGGAGGGGGTGGAGCCAGGGTCTCTTCATCCTTGGCCAGTGCTTCTCATTATAAAATTTCTTTTACAGACGTTTTTAGACATTAACTACCCATCATCTTGGGAAGATTTAGGCCTCAACATGCCACTAGCAGCAGGAATGAAGGGGATGGCCTCCCAAGGCACTTTGAGTTAGCAGTTCTTAAAAGAGTCTCTGAATGAGTGATTCCAAAATAAAACTAGGAATAGGAATGACAGAAAACTCAAGATAATAGCTGTGAAAATAAGAGACGTTTATATCTCTTCAAAAAACATCAGAGATAAATGTACGAGTTGCTAAGGCCCTCCACAGTTTCAGAGGGTCAGGACTCCTTCTGTTTTGTTGCTCTCCTCTATTGTTGTATAAACAAATTACCTCAAAACTCAGTGGCTTAAAACAACAATAAGCATTTATTATCTCACAGTTTCTGTGTCAGTAATTCAGGAGTGACTTTTCTAGGTGGTTCCAGCTTAAGCTTTCTCATAAGGTTGTAGTCTAAGGGAGCTGTGATCACTTGAAGGCTTGACTGGCACTGCAGCATTGCCAGCAAATTGGTTCTGGCTGTTGGCAGGAAACCTCAGTTCCTCACCACCTGTAATCCTCCATAGGGTTGCTTGAGTGTGCTTACAACATGGCAGCTGGCTTCCACTAGCCTAGAGCAAGTGATCCAAAAGAGAATAAGGCAGAAGCTGCAATGTCTTTTATGAAGGAATCTCAGAAGTCGCACTGTCATTTCTGCAATACCCTATTGGGTACATGTCAGTCCCTTTGAATATGGGAGAGAATGAAACAGGGACATACCAGAAGTTGAGAATCACTGGAGGCCATCTCAGAAGATGGGCTACCATATCTGCCATCTTCACAGAGTGGTTTCATCCTTGTGTTCTAATGTGGCTGCTTTAACTCCAGCATCATATCACAGAAGGTGATTTGTGGCTAGCATGAACAAAGTAGGGTATGCCTTTCCCTTTAAAGATACTTTAGAAGTTGGATATACCATCCTACTTATATCTCATTGACCAAAACTTAGTCATATAGCTGGAAAAGAGGCTGGGAAATGTAGTATTTATTTTGGATGCCATGTGCTCAGCTAGACCAGATATCAGGGGACACATGGCAGTCTCTCAGCAATGTTCCTGTGTATAGTTCAAAAGATGGAGTGGGAAGGGGAGCATATAGAACATCACTATCTTAGGTTACTGGCCTGGCTAAGGACTTCTGACCCTTATTGTCTGGGAATTGTGTGTGTGTGTGTGTGTGTGTGTGGTGCAGGTTTAGGGGAGGAGTGCATATAAGTGCTTTACCCCACAATTAGAGAATCTCAGTGTCCAGAGGAAATAGTCCTTAGAAGAACTCAGGAGACAAATGAGCATTAAAAACAGACCAAGTCCTAGAAACCCAGCCAAGAGTGGTCCCAAGAATTAGGATGATCCAGAAAATGAGGAGATCATCACAGGAGACACTGTGAGAGCCACCTTACTCTGCACTCAGACCTGCAGGTTTAAATAAATTCTAGGCAGCCCAATTTATGATCCAAATGCAGAAGCACAGATGGGCAACTCTACCAGCTGTGTTTTTAAAATATCATATGATTCCTGATCAATGAACTGAAGAGACCAAATGCAAATGTGTTTAGTGCTGAGCTGCAGATTTGCCCAGAGACCTCTTAGAGACCAGAGCCAGGGCTTGAGCAGCCAGCTGGGTGCTGACTCAAGTTGGGGGTGAGCCCAGCATTGGAGCCTGGCTAAGCAGAAGATGAGCCATCAGCCAGCCAGAGAATTCTAAGGCTTGAGAAGCCCACAAAAAGCCGCCCTGGCAGAAGGAGGGCAAGGCTCTGACTTGACCAAGTGACCAGTAACAGAGGGCACTGGCATTCTAGGGGAATGCAAAGTCTGGAGCAAGAAGCCTAGAGCTGGGGCATCCAAGGGGGCAGCTAGTACTGCCAGTGCGCCTGTGGCCAAGGCTGGCTCTATCCTCACTGCCAAGGCCTGTTTGGACGTTGGATCTTTATCTTGAGGATGGAAGAGATGGATTGGGGATTTTGCTTCATGGAGGGTGGCCGCGATCTTCTACCTGCCTGGCGAGTTTCGAGTGCCCTGCCCATTTCCCAAGCTGGATACTGTCCTGGGTCCAGCGTCCACTTCCAGATGGAGTGTCAGGACACCCTGAGTAGACAGCATGCTTACTTCCCCTGGGTCACAGCCCATGTTCCTTATTGTACATGGGCTGTCAATCATCACCACACTGCTACTGCATAAGGGTCAACCTCCACAGCTCCAGCCTTCCCCACTCTGCCTTGGTCCAAATGCAAAGTTCACTGAGAACTTGGGGGACCTCTACAGGCTGCTAGTCTGAGGACCTTTTCAAGAAAGACATCTCTAGGTGTGACTGACTGATATCCGGTTCCAAACTCAGGTTGGGGTAGAGAGCTGTTGGAGGCTAAGGGAACTGTTAGGGGGTGGTGAGGAAGGGTAAAGCATCCCCAAATGGCCTGGAATTGGCTTGGGAAATCTAGGAATGTGCTTTGTGGCTCACCAATGCTTGCTGAGTTCCTGCTCAATGAGGCAGACACTAGGCTACCCACTGGGGACCCAGAGCAGAGGAAGGCTCACATGACATCACACCAGACCATAAATAAAGCAAAACAGCAGAGGGTGCAATATGCAGTGATAGGCTAAATACAAGACATGGAAACAATGGAGGAGGGGAGCGTGCTAGTGGAGTGGTAAAGGAACACTTCACAGAAGAGGTGATACCTTCCTGAAACAGCAGGAGTTCCTCAGCCTCCGTGGGGCCAAGTGAGAACAGGCCTCCAGGCAAAGGGAAGAGCGGGCCCCAGAGCTCTTTTCTGAGAGACCACCAGAGGTAGAGGAAGAGATTTTCCTAGCCTAATGTGTTCATTAGACTCTGAAGGGTCTGGGCCCTTTCAGGTTGCAGTGGCCTTGATCTCTTTCCACTAAGCACCTTGGAGGAGTCAGAGAAGGGAGAAAGCGCTCTCTCTCTGCTCATTGGGTTTTCTTTCAACTTTGAAACTTTGGTACCTGGTCATAATAGTGGGAGAACTATAATTATGAAGAGGAGAAGGGAGGGTTCTTTGATCTTAAAGAACCCGCCCAAGGCCCAGTTCATTCTGTGTAGGTCCTTAAGTGCCCCTGGATGGCCCCTTAGGCATGACTGTCCCCAGCAGCCTCTGATGAGGCAGGAGGCAGGGCTGGGAGGTTCGCAGGGTAGGGGACACTAGCCTACCCTTCCTGCTGTCAGACCCAGCCCCTCGAGGTGTCTGCGCCTCTCTGGAACCCTTGGGAACCCCCAGCATTGCCAAAGCACCTGACCTGCCTCTTGCAGGTGGCCTTCCAGTGTGAGAATAGTCATCTGGCTCAAGTTGGCACATACTAGTAACTTTTTTGGTGGTATACAGGCTTGCTTTTCCTCTGGGAACCAGGGAAATATGTAAATAAATCATGAGGTGACCCAAAATCAAACAGCTGCTCTGGAGTTCTACTATGAAGGCGAAAGGAACTGGAGGCCCCCAGAGGTCCAGTTGGCACCACCTTCTTTCTGGGTCAGGGTGGGCAAGTGAGACTGAACCAAAGGTACACTGATATGTCACCTTGTCTCTAGCCACAGATGAACCAGGAACCTCAGGCAGAGCTACAAGTGCCCAGCAAGGCTTTGGGGAGATCTGCGGTGCAGGTAGAGGGTGGGTCCTCAGTGCTGAGGTTCTGGCCAGCCCAGCTTATTCATCCAGGAACCTCTTTCCCCTGACTGTTGCTCTTCTCACTGGGAAGTACAAATAGCCTCCTGACAGGCCTGGCCTTTCTCTCATTTTTGCCATTTCCAGGCCCAAGGCCTAGCTCAGGTCACATCTTTCTGTTTCAGAAGCCCCTTAATATAAATTCTTGGTCTGGAATCCAAGGCCTTACATCCTGCAGCGCTAATTCACCTCTCAGAAGTCTTCTATAAACTCCTCCTCCAGCCCAGTGTGTGCCCATCCTTTTTTGTCCTCTGCTCCTAAAACTCTCTCATTTTTGAGCCTTGCATCTTGCCTTTCCCTGATCCAAAGGCCCCCTTGCTACTGCTGCCCTCCTGACCAGGCCCAGCTCCAGTGGTATCTCACCTATCAAGTCTTCCTTTTCACCCTCTGAACCTATAGCCTATGGGATGAAACTTTTTACTAGATTTGTATCTTTAATTATAGGAGTCATCCATGCTTGTAAAAACATTCCCACATTGTAGAGCCATACACAGTACAGTGAGTGTGTGATCTACCAACTCTCCTCTCCCTAGAACTCACCCCAGTCAACAGTCAGGCACGCACAATAGGAGACAGGGCCTTTGAGAACCTTCCATCACCACTTGACGTGGTGGTGGCAGGGTGGTGGTAGGGAGGAGCAGAGGTAGTGGAAGTTTTCAGAGAGTGGTGACTTGTGTTGGCTTTGGAAAAAAGTCCTCAAGGTCTGACTATGGGACCCTTGATTTCTTTAAAAGAACAGAGCCCCAGGGAAGCATTTCTCATTCACAGGTGGATATTCATTCTGTTCACCCAAGAGCCAGAAACTCAAGTTCAGAGGCAAACAGGCTGCTGGAGAATCCTCTGGGGCTAGCACAACCCCCACTGCAAGGCCAGACTGAACTGAGCAGGGAGTCAGGCAGTGTTGATGGCATGGGCTCTTGGGCAGATAGAGAGGCCGAGTTTGAACCCTGGCCTTCTTTTCTCCAACCTAGGCCCTTGCCTGACCCCTGTACATCCAATGTTCTGGCTGGTCAGCCTGGAACCCCCTACCTACCCTGAGCCCTGCTCACAAAGCAGTGGTTCTCCTGACAGTGTGGCTCAGGAGAAGAACCCATCAAAGGGACTATTCATCCTCCTTAGAGTAGGAGCTAGAGAAAGAAGCAGTGCTGTGCTGGTGTCTCCTTCTCCGGGGGTTCCAGCCCACATTTCCAGGCAATTTGAGGAATAGCGGGTAGATGTTGTACCTAAATGACCCTAGGTATCACATTTCCACCCAACACACTCCAATTCAAATAAATATTTTAAAAAGAAGGGACTGGGGCTCATCAGAGTGGGACTATGTGTGCGTGTGTGCTAAGTCGCTTCAGTCATGTCTAACCCTTTGTGACCCTATGGACTGTAGCCTGCCAGGCTCCCATTTCTTCCTCCAGAGGATCTTCCCAACCCAGGGATTGAACCTGAGTCTTTTATATCTCCTGCATCGGCAGGCAGTTTCTTTACCACAGAGCCACCTGGGAAACCCTTAGGTGTGACTACCTAACTTCAATTTAAGGATGTCAGGGAAAGCTCCAAGGTATTGGCATATAAACTGACACTTGAAAAATAGGCAGGAGGTGGTCAAGTGAAGGTGAGAAGAGCATTCCACACAAGGAACACTACTAGCCAAGGCCTAACAGTGAGAGGGAGCATGACTTTCGAGAAACTAGAAATTCACTGTGGCTGAGCCTAGTGTGTGAGAAGGATGTGGTTGGGGAAGTCAACTGCTTGGGTGTGCAAACCTCAGGGCTTTGTCCCAGTGGCCACAGGAAATCAAGGAAGGGTTTTAAGAAGATAAGTGACATTTTAGACAGATGACTCATGGACCATGAGCTGGAGGTAATAAGTTTGGAGGAAATGAATGCCTTTGGGTGAGCAATAATGGTAGCCTAGACTAGGGCAGGCACAGGGGAAGATGAGAGGAAGTAGAAATCAACACAGCATGTGGGGGTGAGGGAGAGGAAGGAATCTGGAGCTCCCCACACACATGTAAGGATTGAAGGCCAGTGGCCAGTGATAAGCTCCAATCTGGCCATCTAGCCTGCTGACATAAGTGCAGGCCTGATTGGGCCCCCAAATCTTGATTCGGGCATATCGTGTACACACAGAGGCTGGCAAACACCATAATCCTGAGGAAGATAACCCAGGTCCACAGATGAGCACTCCCAGCCAACCCGGTGCTCACCTGACCTACAAGCTAGATATCCCCATCAATCAGCAACACTCAGAAATCTTTCTTTGAATAAAGAACAGAGATAGTTCATGAACAACTCCATTTCTGCCCCTTCTCCAACCTAAACTGCTGGCACAGTGTCTCTGGCAGTAAAAGTCTACTTGGCACTCAATCTTTGGCCTCTAGTGTTAACTAGATTTAACCAGAGGCTTTCACCAACCATAGGGACCTGAAGAGGCTTCAACAAAGTTGGATACACCTTATATGTTCTTTGCACTGTTCTGATATTCTGCACTCTGTGGTTTGTCTTCAAGTTCTCCTGGGCACTTGGAGAGCAGCCCAATAGGGGCTGATAGTGTACCTGAGCCATGAGACTGGGCAGCATTGAGCTGTAGGGAATAGTGGAAGAATATAAGTAGGAATCCCAAACCGTTGGTTACGGTCTCCAGCTCCCCAGGTGACCCTTCCTTTTTGGGTCTGTCCCTCCAGTCCCCAGGCCTTTGCACATGCTATTCCCTCTGCCTCAAATACGCTTCCTTTCCCTTTGTCTGACTCATCCTTCAGGTCTCTGCTTTCTCAGGGAAGACCTCACTGATTTCTCGATCCAGGTCATATTCTTTAGTTAAATATTTCCCTGGAGTCATGTTTTATTACTTCTCTCATGAGGGGTTTTTGTGTGTTTGGTTGTTTGCTACCATCTGCATCCCCCAGCAGACTGTGCCTTCCATGAGAGAGAGGCTCTGTCTTACTCATTGTTGTGTCCCCAGCCCCTGGCAAGGGACCTGTCCAGTAGTAGGCACTGAACGAATGCATGAATGAAGAGATGGATAGACTTCACTTGGCAAAACAAAAGCTGAATTGGGTGAGACCCTTCCTAGCACTGACACAATCTTCTAGGCTTCTATCATTTCATCTCTGAAACAGGAAGACTGTTCCCTGCTTGCTGCTTTACTTCTATATCTAAAATGACTCCAGATAGCCTGATAAAGTTTGGGATACTTTAAAAACAACTAGGATAAAGGTTCCCATTTGGCTCAAGGACCTTATTTTCTGACCATTAGTCACACATACATGAACCCTAAGACAGAAATTCAGGCTGTGCCAGAAACCCCAGAGCCCTCTGTCAGAGCTGGAGTTACACAGCCCCTTCCAGAGGGGATGAGTTGCCAGAAGCCCCAACCATGCCTCCTAGAGGTAGGGCAGTAATGGCTCTCCTATGTGCTGATGGCCAGGCAGGCAAGGTGAGTGAGTTTCACAACTCAGAACTGAGACTTGAGCCCCATTATGGGTTCAGAGTGCTCCCTACTCATTTATCCATCTGTTTGTCTTCAGCGATGGACTGAGTGTAGGAGTTTTTCTGAGGCAGAGCCAGAGATAAGGCTTAGGGCCCAGTGAGTCATCTCTCAAGAGTCTAGGCTGCACAAGAAGGCTGCCTGCATCCACCATTGCTTTCACTGCTGCAGGTGGACCTCACCTGCTGCGGTCTAGATCCCCTTACAAGATGCACCAGGATGGGGAGACCATCTCTATAATCTTCACAAAGGTATTCTGGCCAGCCATCCTCTCCCCAGGGGCTCAGAACTACCCATTCTTACTCCCCCCAGTCTTGAGGACACATGCTCCTCCTGGAAGGGGTAGCTGGCTGGACTAGAAGAATGAACTGGTCAGGGGTCGGAGTGACCCAGCTACATCAAAATTAGCACTAATATCCCTAAGAGCCAGGATAGGGAGTTCCAGGTCCTAACAGATTAACAGGGTTTTTCAGGAGCTGAAAAATCTAAAGGAGGAAAAGGAGGAGCCATCTGATTCTAGAGGAGCCATTTCAGTGGCTTAGGAATGCAATGCCCATTATACCGATGGGTAAACTGCTGCCATGGAGACCTGTCTCTGATAGAGGCCTAGGAGGAGCCAGAAATTTTGGTATTTTAGAGAAGGGTAGCCTCTTGCCCCCACTCTTCAATGTACTAAGTCTGTGCCTTCTCCTTCTGCTCAGACCACCATTCATTTTTACACACTGCAGGTTCCTGGTCACACTGGGATGCTCTAGCTAGCCTAGGCCCTACTTAAAGTCACAAGGGTCAATATAATCACTGTCAAAATCCTGACACTGTTTTTTCCAGATATGGAAAAATCCACACTAAAATTCATATGGAATCTCAAGGGACCCTGAATTGCCAAAACAATCTTGAAAAAGAACAAACTTGGAGGCCTCATATTACTTAATCTCAAAACTTACTTCAAAGCTATAGTAATCAAAAGAGTGTGGCACTGGCATAGAGACAGACACATAGACTAATGAAATATATTAGAGAGCCTAGAAATAAATCTTTGCACGTATAGTCAGATGGTTTTTAACAAGGGTGCCAAGACACCCTTGAAAGGAAAGGACAGTCTTTTCAACAAATAGTTTTGGGAAAACTGGATATCTACATTTAAAAGAATGAAGTTGGATCCTTAGTTTACACCATATACAAATATTAACTCATAGTGGTTCAAAGACCTAAACATAGAGCTAAACAATAAAACTCTTTTTCTTAAGAGTAAAATTAAACTTCACAGTAATTTGTTTCTATATACAAAGAATTATAGTTTATGCTCATGGGGACTCCTAGCAAAGGGCACCCCTCTTTTTCACTAAGAGTTTCACTTACTGCTGAATCTATAGGGGCAAAGCGGGGACAAGAAAGTTGATCGAACTGACCTGACATGCCTTCTACCCCTTTCTTAAAAATATGAAGATAGGTCTCTATTGTCAGCTTGGTTTTTGCCAAGACTTAGAAAGTTGTTCTTCTATGAGCTCCTGTGTGCCACACTCACCCATCTTCAACACTCTCACCTACATGCACACACAGGCAGCACCAACCTCAGATCTGGAGACCACATTAAACTATAAAGCTCTTAAAAAGAAAACATAAGGGAAAAGCTCCATATCATTTGGATTTGGCAATGATTTCTTGCAAATGACACCAAGAGCACAGACAACAAAAGGAAAAATAGATAAATTGAGTTTCATCAAAGTTAAAAAACTTTTGTGCATCAAAGGACAATACCAATACCATATAGTGAAAAGACAACCCACAGAATGGGAGAAATATTTGCAAATCATACAAAGGGTTAATATTCAGAATATATAAAGAATTCCCACAACTCAACAACAAAAAAACAAACATAAACAACCAAATTAAAAAATGGACAAAGGACTGAACAGACATTTCTCCAAAGAAGAGAAACACATGAAAAAGGTATTCAGTATCACTAATTATTAGGAAATTAAAAAAAAAAAATCACTGTGAGATACTACTTCACACCCATTTGGATGACTACTACTACTAAAAAAAAAAAGCTAAACAGAACAGAAAATAGCATGTGTTGGTAAGGATGTGGAGAAATTGGAACCTCTGTGCATTGCCAGTGAGAATGTAAAATGGTGCAGCTGCTGTGGGAAATGATATGGCAGTTCCTCAAAGAATTACCATATGATCCAGTGATTCCATTTCTGGGTTTACTCCTAAAATAACTGAAAGCAGAGACTTGAACAGATGTTTGTACACTTGTGTTCACAGCAGTATAATTCACAATAGGCAAATGCACATCAACGGATGAATCACTAAACAAAATGAGGTATATACATAAAATGGAATATTATTCATTCTTAAAATGGAAGGGAATTCTGACATATATGACAGTACAGATGAACTGTGAAGATATTATGCTAGGTGAAATAAACCAGACACAAGAAGACAAATATTGTATGATTCCACTTGTATAAGGTACCTGGAGTAGTCAAGTTCATAGAGACAGAAAGTAGAATGGTGGTTGAGGGCTAGCGGATGAGGCTAAGGTATGCGGAATTATTGTTTAATGGGTACACAGTTTCATTTTGGGCTGATGAAAAAGTCCTGGAGATGGATGGTGGTGATGGTTGTACAGTAATGTGTATTTACTTAATGTCACTAAACCATTGTTGTTCGGTACCTATATCATGTCCAAATCTTTGCGACCCCATGGACTGCAGCATGGCAGGCTCCTCTCTCCTTCATCATTGCCCAAGACTTGCACAAATTCATGCTCATTGAGCCAGTGATGCTATCTAACCATCTCATGCTCTGCCACCCGCTTCTCCTTTTGCCTCCAGTCTTTCCCAGCATCAGGGTCTTTTCCAATAGTTCTATGCCACTAAACTATACACTTTAAAATAGTTAAAATGGTAAATTTTATGTTACATATATTTTACCACAATAAAAAAAGAAAAAGTTGAATGGGAGTCAGGCACCTAAATCTGTAAGTGTCCTTTTTTGAGAGCTTACTTCTGACCCTAGGAGACAGTGGGAGGGGTGGGGGTAAAGGAAGGGAGCTGTCTATTCCCCAGCTCCAACCCGACCCCCCTTTATTTTTACCTCTCTAACTTGTGGTCGTTTTGTATGTCTGTTATGTGTGTGTTGTCTTGATTGTGACTGTCATTCTGAAGTAGGTAGACTCAAGAATAAAGAAGTGTGACAGTAAGAGGTGACAGGTGTTAGGAAGATAGATTCAGGTTCAGCAGAGATTCTCAGAGCCTTGGAGGTGGTTGGCAGATCAAAAAGTCTTCCTAGTCTTAGAAGACGATAAGTGACAGTTAAGAAGCCAGAGAGATGGGAGAGTCATAGTCAACCTAGGAGCATACAGAATAAGGCCACTGGCAACGGAATTCTGTGGTCAAGATAGCAGGAGGTGAGGCTGGAGTCATATTGGGCAGGACATTTACCCAAGGGGACCGCAGCCCCCTGGAAGGTCTGTAGTAGGAGAGAGATCCATTTGACTTACATTCTGAGAAGCTCACTCTGGCTACTGGGTGAAGAATGAACAGCAGGGGGCATGGGTGGGAGCAGGCAGACAGTGAGAAGCTGCTGCAGACATTCAGAAGAGAGATAGTGGTGGCTTGGCCTGGGTGGTGCCAGTGGAGGTGGAGGGCTATAGACAGATTCTGGACAGTGTCAGGAGGAAGAGATGCCAAGACCTGCAGCTAGATTGGCCATGAGGCTCAGGGGCTTGCTGCCCCTGGGACTTGGGTGGCTAGGTGGATGGTAATACCATTTACTGATATCTAACCAGTTTCAAGGACAGGTTGAAGGGACAAGGCTGAGAGTTGAGGGATCAGTTCACCTTTGCTGATTACACATCACAACTCTTATACTCAGAAAGTTCTTTGAGTCTAACCCTGACCTTCCAGTTGCAATTGGAGCTCCAGCCATTCCAGGCTGCCCTTGGTGAGTCTGCTTGGAGCTGAGTGGGGCTGAGGCGTGGGCTGGCGGCCAAGGGCTTGGGTGGCAGGCATGCCTCTTGCATGACCACTAACAAGCATGCCAACCTGCGGTGCCCATCAGACTCAGACCCAGGGAGCCCTGCCAGGGTGCGTGGGCCGGAGGACCCAGTACAAGAGCCTCTTGCCCCAAGCACTTCAGGTCCACACATGCCCTTTATCCTGCCTCTAGAGTCCTCTCTCAGATCAGAAGCATCCCCCAGGGCCCTCGAGAAAGGCTCTTCTTCATGATTCCTTCAGAGGTAGGAGGTGGAGAGCAAAACTTCTGATCTTGATGCCAGACACAAACTCCAAGAAATTACTCACCAGAGGCCAAAGCTTCAGAAACTCGGGCAAGGGGCCTTGCCCTGTGGTCTGATCCAAATAGCTGGTCTGCATGGACTGTGGCACTGGGGTCTCTCAGGGCTGTGCCAAGCATAACTTCTTCCAGGGCTGGGCTGCCCTACACCTCATCTTATCAAACTGCAACTGGGGACTGGGGAGCCATGGGCAGAAGCCCCCTTGGATCTGCCCCCCAGCTGGCCAACTGGGACCCTCAAAGCCCACAGACCTACCCAAGACTGACTTGCCGTGTATTTGGGGTCTCATTAGCAGCTTCCTCATCCCTAATCCCTATCATGCCCTTCTGGAAAGTGTTAATAACTGCTGCAATGGCCCCCATCCTGGAAGCCTGCTCCCTGACACCCACAGGGAAGGGTCCCAGTCCTGGCCTTGCATGAGTTTCCCATTCCCAGAAGCTGGGATCGGATGACCAGCCTACTCAGGTTTCCTTCTCCTGTCCACCCCCCACCGCTGAGCTCTCCTGGGCCCGGCTCACAGGGCCCATGGCCACAAGCCGTGTCTGGTGTAGTCACAGGCCTGCCAAAGGGTAAAGGGATGAGCACTGGGAAGGGACGAGGTGACCTGGGTTCCAGCTGGCTGGGGCTGAGCCAGGGAGTTGTCCCAGGGGAGATGACATGGTGGGAGTCATGAACTCTGGAGGAGCAGGGTGGATTCCGTGGCTTCTCCTGCAGAAGCATGTGTGATGCAGCCTTGAGAGGCAGGTTTCTAGAGGACTAGCCCTGTAATAGGGTGCTCTTTCCCCCTGACACCTCCTGTTACATGCTTTTGTGGCTTGAGTGGTGAGGACATCTTCCTTATAGGAGCGAGGTCTCCAGGATCTTCAGCCCCAGGCCTGGTTCTGCCCTTAAGTCACACAGAAACGCCTGTCTCTGACCACCTCTCCACAATCCTGTGAGTGCCTTCAAATCACCCTGCTCCTGGCTGGGCTCCTTGATTTGCTCCAGAGGGCGGCATGGGGGTAAAAGGGGCCCACAAAGTGTCCAGGGTCCACTTCAGGTAGGGGCTGCGCCTGGCCATGTGCAGAAATGTATGAAGTGAGGCTTGTCAGGGACCAGCGAGAGTGCTAAGAGAAGGACTGATGGCTACAAGATTAGGTCACCTGGGGGAGACTCAGCCACAGTGTGTTCCCCCAGCAGCCACCTCTGATGGCTCCAAGGGCTCCCCCAAATCCTAATCACTTTCATCTCCTGCCTCAGCCACTGCCAAGAGCACTAGACTAGGGTGAGCAAGCGGGTGAGCTAGCAAAGTCGGGACTTCACCCTCATTTCCTGCCATCCTTCTGCCCCAGGTTCTAGGTATAGGATAGAAGTGCCCATCCCTGCGTGCCATCCTACTCTGTGTAGTAAACAAGGCAACCCACATGCCAGGCCCCTCTGCTCATAATATTGTGTCCTGTGACTCTCCTGGGGGAGGTTAGTGCTCCCTCTATTTCCATGTCCATACAGGGACCCTGGCCAGTGTGCCCTTCATGCTTAGGGAACCCCTCAGGAATTTTCAGCGGTCAGGCCATTTGTCTCTCTGTTCCTGGTAATCCCCTGAGACAGGAAACCCCAATTGCCTGAGGATGAAACGTCAGGCAGTGATGAGAGATGGAGAAAGGCATATTACTGTGAAAAGGAGTGATGGGAAGGTGCAGACCCTCTCCCCTTTGCCCCTTGTTTACCACCCCTCTCTGGCCAGGTGATTCTCCCACTTGCCACCACAGCAATCTCTTGGAAGAAAGAGGCTGAAATCTCTAGGGGCTCTGGATATTTGGAAGATGGGGTCAGGGATAGGAGGATTGCTAGAAGAAACCCTCAGGGAACAGCTGTGACCTAGGAAGGAGTCCTCATGGGCCTATCAGCTTGCTCTAAAACTGCATGGTGGACCGCCTCCTTAGGGTCTGAGGGGCCCTCACCCTCCCAAAGGAGCCTGATTATTGCTAGGTCCTGCAGGGTCAGGTTAGTAAGCCAGGTACAGCCTCCCATGCTTTTAAATGAGCCCTCAGAGAGTCGAACATCTGGGTCTTAGTGTCACTTTGGGTACTTGCTAAAGCTTCCTGTGTTTCTGCCCCTCTCTGAGCCTCAGTTTATGCATCTGTAAAATAGGTATCACCATTCCAAGGGCTCAAAAGAAGTTGATTTTTTAAAAAAATATTTTAAAACATATTTCCCTTTTCTGCCTGCCATTCATTCCAAAAGCCTACTCTCCTTAGCAAGTTTTGGTTAAACACTGCCTTAGTCAGATACTCTTGAAAGGTGACTGGGGGCATAATGAGCTTCTCATCTTTTGGGGAGGATCCATTTTTCTGGTGCCACTGGGCCCTCCAGCCCCCTTCCCCAGACTGGCCATGCCCCCATAAGTTGAGAGCTGTAGGCAGTACCCTTGCCTGCTGCCCCTATGCTATGCCCAGATGATTTCAATCCAAGGGACTGCAGCCTGGGCAAAGATGTCAACACAACATTCCTCTGCTAATGGGAGCTTAAGCTTTCACTGGCCCAAGCAGGACTCTGACTCTCAGCCATGCCATGCTTGATATCACTGACACCTGTTGGCTGAGCTCTTATTTTGCACCAGGCAACTTGATAGGCTAGAAGGCAGGGAGTGGGCAGAAAGGAAGGTTAGCCATGCTTCGATGGGTCCCCAGAGACCAGCAGTATCCTCATACACATGGCATTGAGGTTCCACGCTAGCAAAATCCTCAAGTAAGGAACTTTCCCTGGAGAGCCAGTCAGGGAGGGCAAGGAGAGTTCAGCTAGGTCTCCAGGCCCCCTCACACCCTTAATGAGGTGGCAGTGCCATCAGGTATCTTGTCCAGCAGGCTGAACAGAGAGAGCAGTCCTCTCACATTTAAGGGAAAATAGGATGTTGGGTTTGCTATCAGGCTCAAAAGCAGAGAGCTGGCAATAAATCAAGAACTGAAAAGCAATGTCAGTGCTTCAAACTAAATTTCCAAGCCCAGGAAACAACTGTGCATTAAAATCCATTGAAAGGAAAAAAAATCTATTAAAACTTCAGGAGAAATGCTTTGCTATAAATTAGATTTTTCTGCCAACCAGGATAATTCAATAATTTCCCCTTGACATTCTCGAGATTGCTCTTTGGGGGGAATTATGATGCTTTGAAGTTGGGAGTGATTTGTTTCCAAGAAAAGATTAAGAGTCAACTGAGAGTGGAGGTGAGAGGGCAAAGAAGGGGCTCTTTTACTAAAAAGGAAGGGGGGCCCTTTGGGGGTTCCATGCCACTGGACAGAGATTATTCACAATGGCCAGGAGACTGCAGTGTAGGGCTTGACCAGAGCATGCCCCAGGCCAGACATGACTCTGACAGGAGAGTGTGTGTATATGGGGGGGCGTGTTTTGGGAAGCTCTTGGGGTCCTCCAATATCAGTTGGGGCAGCCTCAGTCTTACGGCTTTCCTAAATAACTGTCTAAAACTGTCCTCAACCGTTATGGAACCAAAGCTGGTTTCAGGTGCCCAAGGTCAGTTTTTTTTCTTAAACTTTTTAATTTTATATTGGGGTATAGCCAATTAACAATGTTGTGATAGATTCAGCTGAACAGCAAAGGGACTCAGTCATACATATACATGTATCCATTCTCCCCCAGACTGCCCTCCCATTCAGGCTGCCACATAACATTGAGCAGAGTGCCATGTGCTGTACAGTAGGATCCAAGGTCAATTTTTAGTTCTGGGTGCAGGGCGGGCAGAGGTGGCTACCTGCCTCCCTGTTTTCCTTTTCTTCTTTGCTGTACAAGAGTAAGCACAAGCCAGGACCCCACCCCCATATCTTATCTATCTCCTGTAATTTGGGGCTTTGATCCTAGCCCCTGTCAAACCCTAATCTCTCTGCACAAGATCCAATACAGTCAAGATGCCAGACTGTCTCTGGTTGGCCAGAGCCACTCTGGCTGGACAAGGCAGCTGGCAGAGGAGGGTGCCAGGAAAGGGCAGGAATCTTGGAGGACTAGGCAAAATCAGACAGGCCATGGGGTGCCAGCCTCCAAGCACCTATGGATGAGGGGCAAGGGAACAGAGTCAGGCCTTGAGCAGAACAGGGCTTCAAAGTCAGTCTGCCCGGCTATGAATTCTGGCTCCTCCACTGGAAAGTCTCTTAACCTCTCTATGCCTTGATTTTGGTACCTGTAAAATGGGGTAATACTAGTAACTAGTTTATAGATAGAACTAAATGTGACAATGTGTGTGAAGCCCCTAGCACCATGCTTGGCACACAGCAGGGATACTTAGGATTAATAGTATCTTTAGGACAGTCTTTCCCACTGCAGGAAATCCATCTCCTGTAGCCCTTTACTTAGGCCCCCTTCTCCCTTCTCTCCCACCAAACCTTGCTTGTCCCTAAGGACGTGCTAGTTGCTCAGTCGTGTCCGACTCTTTGCTACCCCATGGACTGTAGCCTGCCAAGTTCCTCTGTTCATGGGAGTCTTCGAGCAAGAATACTGGAGTAGGTTGCCATTTCCTTCTCCAGGGTCCCTGAGGTCTTACCTCCTCAAACAGAACCATGAAGAATGATGTTTGCCTGTAAAGCTGGGCTGCCTGCTGGGCACTACCATACAGTCGTGCTTGGGAACACTTTACCTACGAGTGGTCATTCATTGTTGCTGCTAACTACCCTCACAGGAAGGTTGGTTGGTATTAAAATTCTCTCATTTGGCAGAGGCTCTGGGAGGTAAAGTGACATTGTTCAAGGTCACATACCTGGGAGAAAAGGTTGGAGCTGGGACTGGGGCCCACGTCAAACCAGTTCAACCACAGAGGACTAGGCACATTCATCTTGAAATTCATCTTTCCTTCCTTCTCTTCCGTTTTACCATGAATCATTGCCTTCCAGAGCCCACACAGTGGCCACTGAGGCAGAGTGGCAAACTGAGGCAGGGATACATGGGAGTCATTTTCTTTCCAATATTCTCTGAGTCTTCAGGAGGAAGATCACAGGCCCCAGCAGAAAGAGGTCAAAGGGGAAGGAAGTGGGAGAGTCTGGGAAAGTTTCCATTTGAGCAGCTGTCAGAACAAGCCATTCACTTGGACACTGCCTGACTCACAGAATAGAGGAGTTCTGAGTTTTAAAGGTCATCTCATCCCTCCCTCTTTTTGAATCATGTCTTCCACAGGTGCTCCCCCACCCTAGATAACAGGGAGCTCACTTCCTCCCAGGGCCAGCCCTGGGGTGCTCTGTGCTCCTTCACCCCTTGTGGGGCTCTCACTTGGCTTTCTGTGGCACAGCCCTGGCCCTGATCCCCACACAGGCAGGGGCCAGCCGGCAGTAGTGGGGTGCTGTGTGTCTCCTGCTTCTCACTTGGCAAGCCCCGACATTTGGGGAGCTAATCTGTGAGCAAGGCAGGGCCTTTCCGGAGACCACATCTCTCCAGAAGAAAGGGCTGGGTGCTGGCAGCCCGGTGTTCCCTGGGGACCTAGCCCTGAGCCTAGGAGTTTCCCCTCAGAATGGAGGTCAAAGGGAAACTTAGGGCTGGGGAACTTTGCCGCCCCCTGAAACCAAGCTGGGAGTTCAGCAGATGCATAATCAAGACCACTGCATTTGCCTCAAAAATGATAAATATTTGTATTGAGTTAGCCCCCAGGCCAGGGGATGTCCAAGTTTCTGGTTTGGCCTAGGAAAGCACCCTTAGGGAACCTGCTAGCACCTGGAAGGGCAGGACATGAGAGACATGGGAGCTGGGAAGGGGCAAAAGGTGTCTGGGGGGTTGGAAACTGGCCCTTACCATTCAGTAGCTGTGTGACCTTGAGCAAGTCGCTTGGCATCTCTGAGCTTCAGATTCCTTGTCTTTCAATGGAGGTAATAGTAGCACCTGCTTCAGAGCTTTGATGGAGATAACAAGACAGGATGCCGGCGAAGTGCCGCACATATAGTGAGCGCTCTGAGAGTGCCAGCTTTTGTTACTATCTGCAGCAGACGGGGAAACCCGTGGGAAATCCGGGCGCATCTGGGAAGCTGGGGGCGGTGGGCCGGTCTTCCTGGATCCCCAGGGCGGGGCGGGGCGTCCCAGGTTGGGCCCCGCCTCCTTTGTCCCGTTCCTTGGGGCCGCCGGAGCCTCCTTGCTGCCGCCGCAGCTGAGTCACTGCGGCCCGGCCGGCCGTTGGCCTTATCTCAAGACGTGTCTACCCCCTGAAAGCCCCCGGCCGGCCCGCCTGGCTACAGCTAATTTGCGCCAAGTCCCTCCGACAGTTCTGGAAAAATTCCCCGGGGCCCATCGGTTTGGGGTTCTTGGGAAAGAGGGACCCTCCTTTCGGGCTGTCTGGAGGTATCCAGGAAGCCCTCGGTCTAGAAAAATCTCCCTGTGCCTCCTGGCACAGCGCCTATCTTTCCACCATTGGCTAAACTTTCCTTGGGATGGTAAGCATTGACTACTTCAGGCTTCTCTTTTTAAAATGCACATTCCCACTCAGTGCTTTTAAAAGGGAAACCTGAAGACTGAAACAGCGGGGCGGCTGGACCCTAGGAGCCAAGGAGGGGAGGGATACTGAGGGGCCCGCCTGGGATTTGGCTGCCTCCTAGGCTCCTTCAGGCCCCGCCTGCCCGGCTCCCAGCCCCCAGGACTCAAGGGGAAGTGGTGGGAGGGGGAGGGGGAAATAGAGCTGACAGATTCTGTAAACAGAGCCGGTTTGGGCCTCTGCCAAGGACTGGGTGTCCTGGCCCTTGCTGGGTGTGAGGCCCATCCGCGGCTCTGCAGGCCACCCCGCCCTGCCTGGCTGCCCTGGAGGTGCCCGGCCCACAGGCAGCTCCAGCCAGGATGTGTCTTGAGTTTGGGGAAGTTGGCAAATTCCCACTTGGGAAATGTGTCCCGAACTGTGGGTAGGGGCTTCTCTCTGAGAACTGTCACTGATTGTTCATTCACCAAGTGCCAAACTGAGGTGTGGAGACAGCCTCTGGTCCCTGCCCAGGGAAGAAGCTGGTGGGTTTTCCTCTACCCTCCTCTCCACCTCTGATCCTCCCTCGCAGTGTTCTTCTACTGCCTGAAGCAGAATCTCTGTTAGGAGGCTGAGAGAGGAGGCTCAGGTTCTGCTTCAAGACCCAGTCCTGTCCCCTTGGCTTGTTGTCAAGTGTAGTATCCCATGCCTTTGATCTCACAAGAGCACCCAGAGAGCAGCAAGAAATGACCTGGAAAGGAGGAGAGGGAAAGGACAGGTGTCCAGGGGTAGGGATACTCAAGGATGGAAGTAATAGCCAGCAGTGGATTTGTGGGATGGTGGGGGGTGGGTCTTCGAGTGTTTAAGGAAACAGGTGGCTGAGGGATACTGGCACCCAAGCAGGTGGAGACAGCTGTGGGCTGTGGCTTGGAGGAGAAGAACACGCACGATATGAAGAGGAGTCCTGGTGGCAGGAGAGGAGAGGTTGACCAGTGAAATCTGTAGGGGAGGCTCCAAACACCAGTCATACGTTCTGGACTTTATCTTTAGGGCGATGTCCCCCTGGATGATAATGGGTGGAGTGGTCAAAAAATGAGTCCCATGGACAAGTATGTTTGGAAAGCAGTGTTTTCAGAAAACCTAAACACCATCCACTGTAGACTTTACCAGAGCCTTTCTTTCATATGCTAGTTAATGAGCATCTTTGTTCTCCAAGAAAGGGACAAAGTATGCAGAAGACCCTCTACCACCTCAAGCCCAGCCCCATGGGACTTGGTGCTCTTCTGATACACACTGGGTTAACAAGTGTATCTTCCTTGCTGGCTCTAGCCCAGGTGGAATGGATGGCACATGTAGTCACCAAGGAAATCCTGGTTTTCCTAGAAACCCAGATTCAATGATCATCTCCTCAAAGGGAGGTGAGGCTGTAGAAGCCCAGGCAAGGGGCCACAGTCATAAGAGAAATCTTTGAGTCTGGCAGACTCACAAATCTGGGTTACAGGCTCCAGGCAATATCCTGTTACCAAAATCAGGTCCCCAGGTTAACTTGGGTGAATCAGGGATACCTGGTCATGGTTAGGGAACCCCATGGCCTATGCAGAAAATGTACTGACTAGAGGTTATAGGTGGTGGCATTAAGGCTGACTGAGGCTGCATTCATTGTAGTTCCTCCATTAAGACATATCCTGAGCTGAGCATTATATGGCCAACTGTCTGACTCCACATAAAGCAAAGGAGCAAAGGTAGTCCTAAAAAATTAGGCTTTCTCACTGCTTTAGTAAAGCAGTGGCATCTAAGCTATGCTGCTCAGGAACCCCTTTGACAAAGTGTAACCAACACCAAGACCTGCATCCTCACTGGAAGGTAGAGGGTGACTAGAAGAGATAGTGGACCCTGCATGAGACCTTCCTGGACATTTCAGAGCATTTCTTGGGGCTCCCAGAAATCCTTGGGGCATCAAGTAGAGGGCTGCAGAAACCTTGATTGAGCAGATGAGAATCAGAGATATATAAGCTGGAACCACACTTGGGTCCCCTTTGTCCTCACAGGCTGGGGAAGCAGTGTGTGTGTACCTGCATCCTTGCCATACCTTTAAGTTGCTCTGATAACTGTTAAGATACAGTATGGTGATGACATCTTATGTGTAGTGTGAGAGCATGCTGAGAAGCAAGAGGTCTGTGGGAGCTAGCACCTCCAGGGAAGGGAGCTCCAAGATGAGGCAGGGTGTGGCAAGTCTTTTCAGATTGCTAAGTTATAGTAGTATAGAGAAGAGAGGATGTCTTTATGGATTTGCCTGTTCTGGATATTTCATTTAAATTGACTCATATATAATATGTGGCTTCTTTCACTTACATAATGTTTTCAAGGTTCACCCATGTTGTATCATGTATTAGAATTTCATTACTTTTTATGGCTGGATAATATTCCATTGTATAGATACACTTCATTTAATTTATCCATTCATCAGTCCATGGACATTTAGGTTGTTTCTACATTTTGGATATTGTGAATAATGCTACTATGGACATTCACACATGAGTTTTTGTGTGGACATATATTTTCATTTCCTTGGGTATATTGCTGGGAGTAATTGCTAGGTTATGTGGTGACTCTGTGTTTAATGTTTTGAGGAACTGTCAGATTGTTTTTCCAAAGCAGCTGTATTGTTTAATGTTCCCATCAGCAGTGTGTGGGGGTTCCAATTTTTCCACATTCTTCCCAGCATTTATTATTATCTGTCCTTTCTTTTTTTAAAGATAGAAGTATAGTCAATTTACAGCATTGTGTTAACTTCAGTATAGCAAACTGATTCAGTTATACATATATATATACACATTCTTCTTTATATTCTTTTTCATCATGGTTTATCACAGGATGTTGAATATAGTTCCCTGTGCTATATAATACGACCTCATTATTTATCTGTTCTTTATATAATAGTTTGCATCTGCTAACCCCAAACTCTCGCTCTGTGTATGTCCTTTTGATTACAAGTTATTGTAGTAATATCACATAGTGTCTCATCATAGTTTGATTTGCTTTTCCCTGATGGCTAATGATGTTGAATGTTTTTTCATGTGCTTATTGGACATTTGCACTATGTGTTCTTTAAAGAAATGTATATTCAGATCCTTGACCCATTTATTTAAACTATTTGTCTTTCTATTATTGAATTGTAAGAGTCGTTTTTATATTCTATATACAAGTCTCTTGTCAGATACATGATTTGTAAAAATTTTCTTCCATCATCTGGGTTGTTCTTTTTACTTTCTTGATGATGCTGTCTGCAGCACAAATTTTTTTTTATTTTGACATAGTCCAATTTATCTTTTTTCTTTGATTGCTTGTGCTTTTGATTTCATAGCTACGAAGCCATTGCCTAATCCAAGTAACAAATGTTTATTCCTATGATTTCTCTTAAGAATTTTAGCGTTTTACATGTGACATGTAGGTCTTTGATCTGTTTTGAATTAATTTTTCCAGGTGGAGTGAGATAGGGGTCTGACTTTTGTGTGTGAATATTTAGTTGTTCAAGCACTATTTGTTGAAGACTATTCTTCCCCTGTTGAATTGTCCTGCTACCCTTGTAGAAAATCTGTTGACATCAGAGAATTTCCTGGCAGTCCTGACTGCAGGGACTCTGTGCAGTTGGGACTCTGTGCTTTTGCTGCTGAGGACCCAGGTTCAATCCCAGTATGGAGAACTAAGATCCTACAAGCCTTGTGACACTGTGGGCAAAGAGAAAAACAAAAAAGTTGATCTTAAATGTAAGGAAGGGTTTATTTCTGAATTTTCAGTTCTATTCTATTGATCTGTATGTCTGATCCTTATGCCAGAATCACACAGTCTTGATTACTGTAGCTTTGTGTAATACGTTTTGAAAGCAGAATGTGTGAGTGAGTTCTTTTTTCCCCCCAGGCTGTTTTGGTTGTTCTTGCTCCCTTGCATTGGCACATGAATTTTAGGGTCAGCTTGTCACTTTCTGCAAAGAAGCCCATTGGAATTTCATGGAGATTGCATTCAATCTATAAATTACCATCTCAACAACATTAAGTCTTCTGATCCATGGTCATGGGATGTCTTTCCATTTATTTAGATTTTCTTTAATTTCTTTCAAAAATACTTTGTAGTTTTAAGTATGTATCTTACAATACCTTGTTAAATTTATTCCTAAGTATTTTATTCTTTGTGAATTTTTCTTAATTCATTTTTGGATTATATTGATAGTATGTAGAAATACAGTGGATGTTTGTGTATTGATTTTGTATTCAAACTTGCTGATCTTATTTGTTAGTTCTGATAGTTGTTTAGTGGATTTCTTGGGATTTTCTATATACCAGATCATGTCATCTGTGGATAAAGATGGTTTTTCTTCTTTCTTTCTTTCTGGTCCAGATGCCATTTATTTCTTTCTTTTACTTGCCTAATTACCCTGACTAGAAATTTCATTACAGTATTAAATATAAGTGACAAGAGTGGACATTCTTGTCTTATTTCTGATCTTCAGGGGAAGGCATTCAGCCACTCCTCATTTCTTAGAGTTTTTTGGTAGATGTTCTTTATCAAGCTAAGGAAGTTCCTATCTACTCCTAGTTTGTAAGTGTTTTTAGCATGAAGAGCTGTTGAATTTTGTCAAAAGCTGTTGATATTATCATGTGGTTTTTCTTCTTTATTCTATTGTTGTGAGATATATATATATATATAAGTTTCAGATGTTAAAAAAACAACTTGTGTTCCTGAAATAAATCACACTTGGTCATGGTTTATAGACCTTTTTGTATGTTGTTGTTGGATTTGGTTTTCTAATATTTTGTTGAGGATTTATATATAGAGAGAGATAGATAGATATAGATATATTCATAAAATATATTGGTCTGTAGTGTTCTGATTTTGATACCAGAGTGATACTGACCACCTATTGTTTATATTTTTAAATGACTTGGTTTTCATATTGCAAAAATAAGAAAATACAGATAAGTATAACTAAAATTAAAATTACTCTTAATCCCACTAAGTAGAGTACCATTGTTAATATTTAAAAGTATTTCCTTCCCATTTTTCCTATGCTTATACATATTAAAATAAGAAATTGGCATCATGCTCTGTGGGAAGTTTGGAATGCTGCTTTGCTTTGTTTTAATGTTAAAATTACATTTGTGAGCTACAGTGGAATGTTGTTCTTGTTATTCTTTAGTTGCTAAGTCGTGTCTGACTCTTTGTGACCCCATGGAACTGTAGCCCACTAGGCTTCTTCCTCTGAGTTGTCTTTTCCTTCTCCAGGGGGATCTTCCCAACCTGGGGATCGAACCCGTGACTTCTGCATTGGCAGGTGGATTCTTAACCACTGAGCCACTAGGGAAACCCAATGTTATTCACCCATAACAAGTAATGAAGTACTGACACATTCTACAACATGGATGAACTTTAAAAATATAATGCTATGTGAAAAAGTCAAAACACAAAAGTTATATATTGTATGGCTCCATTTCTGTAAGATAGCCATAAATTAAGGTAAATCCATAGAAACAGAATGTGGATTGGTGGTTGCCAGGGGCTAGAGGTTGTGTGTGTTTGGGAGGTGGGAGGACTGTGGAATGGAGCGTATGGAATGCTTAGTGAGTACAGGGTTTCTTTTTGAGGTGAGGATAATGTTTGGAACTATTCAGAGGTGGCGGTTGCACAACGTTGTGAATGTACTAAATGCCACTGAATTGTTCATTTTAAAATGATTATCTTTATGTTAAGTGAATTTTACCTCAGTACAAAAATACATTTGTCAGCTTTAGTGTATATGATAAAACTCTTTAAAAAAGTATGATTTTAAAATATTCTATTAGATTTTTAAAATTACAATATGTACATATTTTGTTATGAAGTAAAATAATAGTTAAGGTTTATGTGCAAATTTCAGAATCTCATAATAATTTCTTAGCAACTATAGAATATTTCATTAGAGATATGCTTTATTTTGTTATATATATAGCTCTTCTAAAATTATTGTCATGTATCGTGCTGTAGCCATAACATTGTTTCTTAGAAGTGAATTATTTCCCAAGTTATTATTTCCTAAACCAATTATCATTTACCTAGGATTCAATCCTGTAAGTGAGTGGGTCAAAAGGGAAGAATCAACATTTGTAAGATTCTTTAAGTTCACTGCCAATGTTTTTACACATCTTCAGCAATTATTGTATTTTAAATAAATCTTTGCTAAAAAAGGCAAAAAATAAAGTTTTATAAGATATTGTAGGGGAATATCTTCACAATTACAGAAGAGAGAAAGATTTCCTAAGCTAGACTCACTCAAAGGAACATAAAATTAATATATAAATTGAATTATCCTCAAATTAAAGTTTCCTGTTCATCAAAATATTATTGCAAGTTAACTAGAAAGATACAGATTCAGAGAAAATACTGACAAATTATATAACTAGTAAATGACTTGTATCCAGATTTTATCAAGAACTCCTATAAATTCATAAGCAAAAGAGCTGAGTAATTGCAAAAATATTCTGTATAAAAATTTTTGAGTGTAGCTAAAGTAGTATTTAGAGGAAAATCTATAGCATTAAATGTATATACTTGAAAAGAATTGTTGAAAATATCAACCAAAGATGTATTTCAGGAAGTTATATTCAAAGAAAGTAGAAGAATGAAATAATAAACAGAAGAGGAGAAATCAATGAAATAGAAACCAAACATACAATAGAATATTTTAATACTATGTTTTTCAAAAAAATAAGAAAATTTAAATAACTCTTTATTATGAGACTAATAAAGACAAAAGAGAGAATAAGTAAATAATAGTAAGAATGAAGAAGAGGCTATTACTAGAGAACCATACACATTTAGGAGATACTGGGAAGATATTAAAGAACAACTTAATGCCAATAAACGTAAAAAGTTCAAGTGAAATGGAAAAAATCTCTAGAAATAATAATTTAGAAAAAGTGACTCATGAAAAAAGTGACTCATGAAGAAATGGAAAATCTGAATAGTCCCCTAAATATTAAAGAGATTGAATCAGTATCTATCTATATATTTATTTATTTAAAATTGAAGTATAGTTGACGCACAATTTTACATGTTACATGATTCACAATTTTAAAGGTTATATTCCATTTATAGTTACTACAAAATACTGACTATATTCCCTGTGTTGTACAATATAAGCTTGTAGCTTATTTATTTTATACGTAATACTTTGTACGTCTTAATCCACTACCCCTATCTTGTCCCGACCCCATTCCCTCTTCCCCCTGGTTGTTGTTGTTTAGTCGCTAAATTGTGTCCGGCTCTTTTCAGTCCCATGGATTGCAGTGCAACCAGGCTTCCCTGTGGTAACCACTAGCTTATTCTCTATGTCTGTGAATGTGTTTCTTTTTTGTTATATTCACTAGCTTGTTTTATTTTTAGATTCCACATATAAGAAATGTTGGGTTGGCCAAAAATCCGTTCGGGTTTTTCAGTTTTTACCATAGATATGATGGAAAACCCCAAATGAATTTTTTGGCCAACTCAATATCATACAATGTTTGTCTTTCTCTGACATTTCACTTAGCATAATATTCTCCAAGTCCATCGTGTTATTGCAAATGGCAAAATTTCGTTCTTTTTATGACTGGTATTTCACTGTATATGTACATTTAGACATTTGTCTATATGTATATATATGTGTTACATACATATATATATATATATACACACACACACACACATACATATATCACATCTTCTTTATCCATTCTGTTGATGGACACTTAGGTTACTATTATGTCTTGACAATTGTCAATAATGCACTATGAACATTGGGGGAGGTGCATGTATCTTCTTTATGTAGTGTTCTTGTGGTTTTTTGTGGATTCCACTCAGGAGTGGAATTGCTGGGTCATATGATTGTTCTATTTTTAGTTTTTTGAGAAACCTCTGTACTGTTTTCCACAGTGGCTGCACTAATTTGCATCCCCACCAGCAGTTACAAGAGTTCCTTTTTCTCCGCATCTTCACCAATATTGTTATTTGTGTTCTTTTTGATGATAGCCCTTCTCACATACGTGAGGAGATGTCTCATTGTAGTTTTGATTATTGTTTCTGTGATGATTAATAATGTTTAGTGTCTTTTCATGTGCCAGTTGACCATCTGCATGTCTGCTATGTAAAAAATGTCTATTCATGTCTGCTGTCCATTTTTTGATCAAGTTGTTTGTTTTTTGATGTTGAGTTGTATAAGCTATTTATATATTTTAAATATTAACCCCTTATCAGTCATATCATTTGCAAATATTTTCTCCCATTCAGTAGGTTGTCTTTTTGTTTTGTCAATGGTTTCCTTTACTGTGCAAAAACGTTTAAGTTTAATTAGGTCCCATCGGTTTAATTTTGCTTTCATTTCCTTTGCTTTAGGAGACTGATCAAAAAAACTATTGCTATAATTTATATCAAAGAGTGTTCTGCTTATGTTTTTTTCTAGGAATTTTATGGTTTCTGGTCTTATATTTAGGTCTCTAATCCATTTTGAGTTTATTTTTGTATATGGTATTAGAATGTTTTATTTCATTGTTTTGTACGTAGGTGTCCATACAGCACCACTTATTAGAGACTCTCTTTTCTCCATTGTATATTCTTCCATCCTGTGTCATAGATTAACTGATCATAAGAGCATGGCTTTATTTCTGGACTCTACTTCCTCCCATTGATCTATGTGTCTGTTTTTATGCCAGTTACATACTGTTTGATTACTATCATTTTGTAGTATAGTCTGAAGTCAGGGAGCATGATTCTTCCTTCTCTGTTCTTCTTCCTCAAAATTATTTTGGCTGTTTAGAGTCTTCTGTGTTTCCATACAAATTTTAACATTATTTTTTCTAGTTCTATGAAAAATGCCCTTGGTGGTTTTTTTTGTCCTTGGTATATCTCACACACTAGTAAAGTAATGCTCAAAATTCTCCAAGCTAGGCTTCAGCAATACATGAACCATGAACTTCCAGATGTTCAAGCTGGTTTTAGAAAAGGCAGAGGAACCAGAGATCAAATTGCCAACATCCGCTGGATCATTGAAAAAGCAAGAGAGTTCCAGAAAAACATCTATTTCTGCTTTATTGACTATGCCAAAGCCTTTGACTTTGTGGATCACAATAAACTGTGGAAAATTCTGAAAGAGATGGGAATACCAGACCATCTGACCTGTCTCTTGAGAAACCTGTATGCAGGTCAGGAAGCAACAGTTAGAACTGGTCATGGAACAACAGACTGGTTCCAAATAGGAAAAGGAGTACGTCAAGGCTGTATATTGTCACCCTGCTTATTTAACTTATATGCAGAGTACATCATGAGAAATGCTGGGCTGGAGGAAGCACAAGCTGGAACCAAGATTGCCGGGAGAAATATCAATAACCTCAGATATGCAGATGATACCACCCTTATGGCAGAAAGTGAAGAAGAACTAAAGAGCCTCTTGATGAAAGGGAAAGAGGAGAGTGGAAAAGTTAGCTTAAAGCTCAACATTCAGAAAACTAACATCATGGCATCTGGTCCCATCACTTCATGGGAAATAGATAGGGAAACAGTGGAAACAGTGTCAGACTTTATTTTTGGGGGCTCCAAAATCACTGCAGATGGTGATTGCAGCCATGAAATTAAAAGACGCTTACTCCTTGGAAGGGAGGTTATGACCAACCTAGATAGCATATTTAAAAGCAGAGACAAACCTTTGCCAACCAAGGTTCATCTAGTCAAGGCTATGGTTTCTCCAGTAGTCATGTATGGATGTGAGAGTTGGATGGTGAAGAAAGCTGAGAGCTGAAGAATTGATGCTTTTGAACTGTGGTGTTGGAGAAGACTCTTGAGAGTCCCTTGGACTGCAAGGAGATCCAACCAGTCCATCCTAAAGGAGATCAGTCCTGGGTGTTCATTGGAAGGACTGATGTTGAAGCTGAAACTCCAACACTTTGGCCACCTCATGCGAAGAGTTGACTCATTGGAAAAGACCCTAATGCTGGGAAGGATTGGGGTCAGGAGGAGAAGGGGACAACAGAGGATGAGATGGTTGGATGTCATCACCGACTCAATGGACATAAATTTGAGTTATCTCCGGGAGTTGGTGATGGACAGGGAGGCCTGAAGTGCTGTGATTCATGGGGTCGCAAAGAGTCGGACATGACTGAGTGACTGAACTGAACTAATTCTGATAGGAATTGCATTGAATTTATAGATTGCCTTTGATAATATGATCATTTTAACCATACTAAATATTAATTTTTCCAGTCCATGAACACAGTCTATCTCTCCATCTGTTGTGTGTTGTCTTGTTTCTTTCAACAGTAGTTTATAGGTTTCCAAGTGCAAGTCTTTTACCTCCTTAGGCATGTTTATTCTGATATATTTTATTGAATCAATAATTAAAGTCTTCCCCAAAGAAAACTTCAAATCCAGATAGCTTTACCTGTGAATTATAGTGAACATTCAAGGAAAATAAAATTTCATTCATACAAAAACTTCTAGAAATTTAGAAGTTTCTACTCCCCTAAAACCAAATTTACACTCCTCAACTCATTTCATGGAACTAATATGACCCTAACCCCAAAATCTGACTGGATCAATATAGGAAAATTAAAGGGCTGAAGCTCAGTGCTAAAGATTCTGCCTGCAATGCAGGAAACACAGGAGATGCAGGTTCGATTCCTGCGTCAGAAAAATCCCCTGGAGGAGGAAATGGCAACCCACTCCAGTATTCTTGCCTAAAAAATTCCATGGGCAGAGGAGGCTGGTAGACTGCAGTCCATGAGGTCACAAAGAGTTGGACACAATTGGGCATGCATGCATACATGTATGCATGAATGGATATATTTATGAACTTATGTTCACTTACGACATAGATATAAAAAATGATAACCAAAGTATTATTGAACAAAATTTAGGATCATAGAAAAGGTATTATTGGACTTCCCTGGCAGTCTGGAGGTTAAGACTCTGTGCTTCCAATGCAGGGGGCATGGGTTCAATCCCTGGTCAGGGAACTAAGATTCCACATGCTGTATGGCATGGCCATAAAGAAAAAAAGAGAAAAAAAAATCTTTAAAAAAAGTGTTATTAAAAAACTTAGGATCATATGACCAAGTTATAATTAATTCTATGAATATAAGTTTTGTTTAATATTAAAAAACATTAATATAATTTATCATATTAACAGATTAAAGGGAAAAATTTTATGGTTATCTCAATAGATAAAAAGTATTTGATAAAACTCAACATCCATTAAATCAAACAGATGAATAGTTAGAAATTTTTTGCCAAATTTTAAGGAAAGAAAATTCCTTAATTTTTTAAAAGCTGTCTTTTGAAAAATAACTAAAGCGAGCATCGTACTTAGTGGTGAAACAGTGAAAGTTTTTCCTTTTGAAAATTGGAACAAAACAAAGATATGCATTACTACCACTTTTTTTCAACGTTATACTGGAGGTTATGGCCAGCACAGTGAAGAAAGAAAAGGAATAAAGACTGGAAAAAGAAACAAAACTGCCATTATTTATAGATGATAGGACAGTGTACAGAGGAATTAAAAAATAATCTATCAGTAATTAGAATTATTGAGAGAGCTCAGCCAGTGACCTGGACTTTAAAAATCAATGTACTTAATAGCAGCAACAAAGAGAAAAGTTTTGAAGGATAGTATTTGTGATATCAATTAAAAATGCCAAGTCACTAGGAATAAATCTAATGAAAGTTAAGTAAATCTCCAATGCAGAAAAAATGAAAGCATTTTATGGACAGAAATTAAAGATCTTAGTAAGTGGAGATATGATGTTCATGGCTTGGAAGACTCAATATTACGAAGATTGTCAGTTTTTCCCAAAGTAATCCACAGATCCAATTTTATTTCTAATAAAAACTCCTCAGGATTTTTTTGTGAACTACGACACAAACTTATCTTTATATGGATATGCAAATTTATATGGACATGCAAAAGGCCAAGAATAGCTAAGTCATTCTGGAGGAAAGAACAAGACGAGAGGAATTGCTGTGCTAGACTACTATACAGTTAGAGTGATTAAGAGAGAGTAGCATTGAATCTTTGCTACTACTCTTTGTGATGCCATGGACTGTAGCCCACCAGGCTCCTCTTTCCACGGGATTTTCCAGGCAAGAATACTGGAGTAGGTTGCCACTTTCTTCTCTAGGGGATCTTTCCAACCCAGAGATCAAACCCGAGTCTGCTGTGTCTTGTGCATTGGCAGGCAAATTCTTTTACCACTGAGCCACCTGGGAAGCCCCAGGTATAGACACTTTCAATGGAATGCTTCCCAGGTGGTGCAGTGGTAAAGAATCCTTCTTCCAATGCAGGAGATGCAGGAGAAGTGGGTTCGATCCCTGGGTTGGGAAGATCCCCTGGAGAAGGAAATGGCAACCTGCTCCAGTATTCTTGCCTGAGAAATTGCATGGATAGAGGAACCTGGCAGGCTACGGACTACAGTCCATGTGGTGACAGAGACACAACTGAGCAACTGAGCGCACACGTGCACATACACACAATCCCGTGGAATAGAGAGGACATTATGGAAACAGACCTGCACAAATCCAGATGCTTGATTTGTAACATAGATGGCATGTGTAGCAGTGGCAAAAAGATGGACTCTCAAATAGACTTGGCTGGAACAACTAGATATCCATATCAAAAAAGAATTAAATTGGGACTTCCATAGTGGTCCAGTGGTTAAGACACCAGACTTACACTGCAGGAGGCAGGGCTTCTATCCCTGGTGAGTGAACTAGGATCCTGCATGCTGTACAGCATGGCCAAAAAAATAGGAGGAAAAAAAAAAGGATTAAATTGGACCCCTATCTCACACCATACACCAAAATCGACTCCATGGGCATATAAGTATAAAAGACAAAACTGTAATTTTAAAATAATAATGTAGAAGGATATCTTCATAATCTTGGGTAAGGAAAATTTTCTTAAACAAAATACAAAAAACAATACTACAAGAGAAATACTAATAAAATGAAGAATCACCCTTCATCAAAGACACTAAGAGAGTTAAAAGGCAAGCTATAGAATAGCAAATTATTGCAAGAGATAAGATTAACAAAGGGCTTTTATCTAGAACATATACAGACTCATTAGAATTAATGATAAAAGACAACCAAATAAAAAAATGAGCAATTTGAATTCATCCTGTTGTATAGGTTAAATATGTACAGCTTTTTAAAATGTCAATCATACCTCAAAAAAGGTGGTTTTAAAAGAAATAAGTAATAATTTAAAAATAACTTGGCAGAAAGAAAAGGAAAAATGGGCAAAAGATAGGCACTTCGAAAAATGAGAAGCATCCTCAAGAACTTGAAACTGTGGTCTTAACAGCAGATATGCAGGAACAAGAAAACAGTGGTCCTCAAGAACTTGAAAAATGAGAAACACAAAGGCCAGTAACATTTTAAAAAGCGCTCAACTTCTTTGGTAATCAGAGAAATGAAAATTAAAATCATGATGAGATATTACACACTAATCAAGTTGAATAAAATTTAAAAGTCGCAATACCAAGGATTAGCAAAAATATTCATCCATGTCAATCTACATAAACTTGTACACTCACTTTGGAAAACAGTTCAGCTTTATTCAATTAAGCTGAAAATTACTTACTCTAGTGACCCAGCAATTCCACGCTTAATGCAAATATCCTACAGAAAGTGTTTATAGGACAGGAAACATGGATAAGAATGATCACAGAAGCCCTGTCAGGTTCCCAGGAAACAGATGCTGAGATGGAGTGTAGGGTACAAGAAATTTATTAAGAATATTAGGGATCAGCATCTGTGAAAGGAAGGGAGAAAAGCAGAATTGAGTGGAAGAAGTCAAACTATAATGCAGGTTCAACAAAGTCTAGGCCATCTTGGTAGGGAACTGTGAAGCAAATATTCTGCATCTGAACACTCCTATAGCAGATAAAAATGGCCCAGCCTTCATATCCTTCCTTTGTTCACTCACACAATACAAGCGGCTCTGGGAAGAAACAGGCATCATCTGCAGCTCCAGTGAACCCCGAAGAAGCTTGCAGGTTTCTGCTGATCACACTCCCTGCAACTGGAGAGCAAATTCTTCCTTGAGGAGGAATCTGGGTGGCACATCTTTGCAACTGCCAAAGGCCAAACTGGCAACAACCTAAATGTCTGTCAACTGCAGAGAGGTTAAACTCTGCTGTGTTCTTACAACATACCCATAATTCCCCAGTGTTTCTTCATGTACCTCTGAGGCCCATCTGTTCCAGGGCAATGAGTGATCCTATCCTTGCCAATACTTAATATGGGCAGTCTTATAAATTCTAGTTCTTTTAGCATGTAGTTTTAATTAGTATTTCCCTAATGACAAATGATGTTGAACATCCTCTCATGTGTTTGTTATCTAAATATCAGTTTGGCTAAAGTCTTCTTCAGTTGGTCTTTTGCTCATTTTTGTATTATATTTGTATGTGTAATTTTGTATATGGCTCATACTTATAGGCCTTTAATTCACATCAAGTTAATTTTTGTATGTGGTCTATGATATGAGTAAGGGTCAAGATTCATTAACTTGCATGTATGCTAAGTCACTTCAGTCGTGTCCGACTCTTTGCAACCCTGTGGACTGCAGCCCACCAGGCTCTTCTGTCCATGGGATTCTCCGAGCAAGGACACAGGAGTGGGTTGCCAGTAATTCCAGGGGAAAGATTATTCCCTACTAAGTTGCCTTGGTACTGTTGAAAACCACTTGATCAGGTATTGTGTGAGTCTGTTTCTGTCTTTACACTAATATCACGCTTTTTTATTCCCCACGTTGTGCGATACATCCTTGAGCCTACCTTACATTCAATAGTTTGTACCTCCCACTCCCCACCCCTATGTTGCCCTTCCCCACCATTGGTAACTACTAGTTTGTTCTCTGTATCTGTGAGTCTCCTTCTTTTCTCGTTACACAGCCTCACTTGAAATCGATGACCACAGCCCTTCCTAAGTGAGACCTAAAAGCTTGCCCAGGATTCATACTTCATCCCCAGGTCTACTCACACACTCTCTCCCAGCTGATTGCTTCACACCTCCTCCACCTCACTCTCAGCTAACAACCTCTTCCTAGTTTAAGAAAATAGAAGAGAAGTTCCATGGGCGCCACCACTACTTCCTCCACCCACCTGCATCTGTGCTCGTCAACTCTGCCTTTCCTTTCGCTAATATGGGTGAACCTTCCATGTTCCTTTTTAAGGACGGCCCCCTTTTTTTGTGCAGCAGATGCCATCTCCACCTGTTTATTCAAGGACTTCAGTCCAACATTTATCCACTTCTCACCTGCATCATCAAAATTCCCCTCTCTCCAGAATTATTCCCAACAACACATAAAAATACTGTAATTTTTCCATCTTAAAGTAAAACCTTCTCTTGGCCTTATATCCCCTTCAAACTGTCACCCTATTTCTCTGCTCCTATTTATGGCACAACTCCTGAAAGGAATTGACTCTTTTTTTGTCACCTTCAAGTCCTTTCTTCACTTGCTTTCTCCCATCCACTCCCATCAGCCCTCACCACTATGGCAAGACTGCCTCTGTCAAGGACTCTCCATGTTGTTAAATCTCAAGCCTCACTTTCCTTGCCTCTTCATAGAAAATGAAAGTTCTTCTCTCCCTCCTTGGTGCCTGAATCATCACTCCCCTCTCCTGGTTTCCCTCCTGTCTCTCTGGCTGCTCCTTCACAAAGTGCCCCTTTGCTGACATTTCCTCATCTCTAAGACTCAGTCCCCGGACCTTTTATCTCCACTCACTCCGTTGTTAATCTTCCCCAGTGTCCTGGCTTTAAATATAATTCAGTTGTTGACGACTTCCAAATTTATATCCCTGGCCTAAATCTTTTTCTGTATTCCCACTCATATTGTCTCCAGGCAGTCTCCTGAAGCTGAATCATGGCTCCCCCCCCAATCAGACCCAAGCTTACCAAGTCTGTCCAGTCCAGAGCTCGCCCACTTCCATGTAGACATTTGAGTTTTAAACCCCAATTAGAAGATAAAAATTAAGACTTTCCTTCTGCACGGGTCTTTGGAGCCAGGGCATCTGGAATAGCTGAGAAGCTCAGAGGGAAGCGCTCCTGGGTGAGTTAAGCACTCCTGTGGCTGCATCTTACATGCATAAGGTGCCTACCCCTCCACACCTGTGCACTCTGCCTGCTCTGTGTCTCCTTCCTGCTTCCTCCTCAAGTGCAGGGACATAGTGACTTTCCAGGAAGACCCAATTCTGGGGACACTGCCGTTCCGTCTTGTGGACTTGATGCATTGTCTCTCCTTTGGACTCCTTAGCTCTCTGGGACCCTACAGCGCCCAGGCCAAGTGGAGAGCTTTGTAACGCCCCTCTGGCTCCTTTCCTACCTTCTTTGGGCTTACTCCTCTGGATCCATACCTAACCTGGGAAACCCACCTGGACTTCCAAGATGGGTTATGTTTCTCCAGCCTAGTACCCACAGTTGGAAGACTGAGAGAGCTGTTCACTGCAGCAGGAGGCATCCATCCTCCAAGAACCCTCCTAAGTGGGCTTCTCAGCAGCAGATGAGACATAGGGCCATCTTCCCCTCCCCACACCACTCAAGGCTGCAATTTTGCAAACCAAGAATTAAAGGCTGGAATACTCAACGCCCTGCGGTCTCCCGAAGTGGGAGGATCCTAAAGGAGGATCAGCTTCCCTTAGAAGGCGCATTGGCAGGAGGTACACGGGTAAACAAGCAATCTTGGGGCAATGCTAATCTGCTTTTTCCTTTTCTTCAGAGTGTCTGGCTGAGTCTAAATTGAATTATTAATCTAGTCCTGTGTGCCCATGTCACTTTTCCAGATAACCAATTTATTCATGACTCGCCCACTATCAATTTCAACATGCAATTTGCAATGAAATTTGACTGATCAGCAATACCATAATTAGTTGCAAATGTCTGTGCTTGTATTTGTTTGGTGTAGGGGCTTTTTCATTAAAGTGACGGAGGCCAATAAACGCCATGACTTTGCTCTGGGATATGGGACTAGCAGCTGTTGTATTTTGGGCCAGAAACAGGCAAGCTGGTAAAGAGATTGTGGGGATTTGAAGCTGTAGCACCAGGAGTTGTGTTTTCACCTTAATACACTTGTGTTCACAAAGAGGAATCTGAGTTGAGCAGATAATAACATATGTAACATGTGAGAAATAAGTGAACTGGAGTTACTTTGTTTGGCCTCTCTCTCACTCTCAGATGTGCTTGTATGCCTCCAGTAACAGGGGGCTTCCTACCAGGTGAGGCAGCTCTACTTGTGAGAAATTTCTTCCTTGCCTGGGCTCCCACCTGCCAGTTGTATGTCTGCCCCACCTAGTCCAGGGTTCTGGTCTCAACATAGAAACTGTTGCATTGCATGAGCTTGGGCCAGTCTCTTAGCCTCAATTTATCCATCTAGGAAAAGGGAATTATGTGGTTGTCTT
The DNA here is from genome assembly GCA_024291935.2 of Okapia johnstoni. Classification (NCBI taxonomy): domain Eukaryota; kingdom Metazoa; phylum Chordata; class Mammalia; order Artiodactyla; family Giraffidae; genus Okapia; species Okapia johnstoni. The sequence continues at coordinate 38,702,983 of CM044316.1, forward strand.
GTCTCAAGGATTTATAACAGTCAGAAGTTTTAGCTGCAAGCAACAGAAATCAATTCTTAAGCAGATTGACTTAGTTGACTTAAGTTAAATTGATTTAAGCCAAAAAAGAATAAGAATATCGAGCAGCTCAGAGAATCTCTGGGCAGAGAATCAGCCCCAAAGACTCCACAGCTTTGCACAAGGCCCCCAGTCGCACTGCAGAACACAGGCAGAGTCTTGCTGCTGTTACTGCACCACCACCACCACCACCGTGGACCAGGCTGTCCAGGCTAACCTGCAGCCTCCTGCCCTTGCCCTCAGGTATCACAGTCTCCACCGCCCCAGCATGTGGGCCTGCTGCACCCGCAGTAACCACCAAGTGCTTCTTCAGGCCAGTAGCTCCTGGGTCACAATCTGGAGCCTGTATGTCTGATTGTCAGAGCCTAAGTCAGGGGCCCCTGCCCAGTCACGGGCAGGCTGGGAAACACATGCATGTGGTACTTTCAGCCTCTCTGGTGGGAAGTAGGCTCAGCCTCAGAATGAGGGGAATTCCCCATCACAGGAAGAGGGTTCCGATCCTGGGTAGCCAAAAAGAAGAACAAAGAATCAAATATTGATAGTAGATGTCAAAGGGGTTTGAAAAGTTACCAAGCTCCACACACCTGCTGAAGATGATTATTCATTCTAAAAATACTTCTGCAGATACAGAAGGAAGAAAGTTGTGGCCTCTGCCCTCAAAGAGAGCACAATACAATCAGGAAATTAAGCAGGCATTGGGCAGATGACCCCTGCTCCAGGCAGGGGCTGGTAACTCTTGCGGATTTCAGGGTGCCCCAGTTATATTCTGATTCACTATGAGGCACAAAGTCCAGTGGAGTAGGCAATATTTTGGGGGTTTCTGAGGCAGTCCAACATTTTCTTGGAGGTGGGAGGTACCTCATATTCTCATTCGGTATCCTAGAACTATGCATCCATCCACTGAAGTCTTGTACAGACCCACGCACAAGGATTCCTGCCTGTACATGTCTGTTCCCTGCTGAGAACTGTTGTAGTTTCCCTGCTGAGTGTCCATCCCTCCTTTTCTGGTAACAGCCACCTAACTTTCACCTAGGAGCTACTCCTCTTGTCATTTTCAGTACGGGTACTTCAGGTGGTTGATTCCTTGTCTTGAGAGTCACATGTGAATCAGGCCTGGCCAATCAGAGTAGCATAATGCATTGTATGCTATTCACAGTTGCATAATATTCGGTTTAGGGATGGGCATGTGACATAAGCCAAGCCATTAGGTCTATTGGAACAAATACCAGGTGTTTGAGTGGCCTAGAAAAATATGTCGTCCTTTCATCTGAATTTGGAGATGTGAGGGTGTCATCTTAGAGCTGTTTCCAGCTGTCTTGCAATCACAGCCTAAGAGTCAATGATAAAGAAAGCAGAAACGAAGACTAGCCTGGTCCTCAACAAGAACCTACTGTGCAGCACAGGGAACTACACTCAATATTTTGTAATAATCTATAAGGAAACAGAATTCAAAAAAGAATATATATATGTGTGTATATATATATATGTATATATGTGTGTGTGTGTGTATATATATATATATATATATATGGCTTCCCTAGTGGCTCAGATGTTAAAGAATCCGCCTGCAATGTGGAAGACCTAAGTTCAATCCCTGAGTTGGGAAGATCCCCTGAAGGAAGGCCTGGCAACCCATTCCAGTATTCTTGCCTGGAGAATCCCTGGAATCTCCTGGACAGAGGAGCCTGGCGAGCTGCAGATCGTGAGGTCTCAAAGAGCTGGACACAACTGAGCAACTAAGCACAGCACAGCACATATATATAAAACTGAATCACTTTGCTGTACACCTGAAACTAATACAACATTGTAAATCAACTATGCTTAAAAAAAAAAAAAAAAAGAATAACCTGAACCTGTTGACATTTTTGAGGCCCTGGACCAAGCTGTACCTGAAGCCCCTGAACTTTTCCATTATGTAAACCCACCAAACAAATAAATAAATCCCTTTTGCTTAAGCAGGTTTGGGTGAATTTCATATTAATAAAGTTAAAAGAGTTCTAATTGATTCCCCCCCCTACAACAGACACACACACACACACACACACACACACACTCACTCTGCTAAAGCACCAGCCTTGAGCCAACTCCTTAGGAATATCCACAATGAAATCAACAGAGGGCCTTCTCTCTGGTACAACAGCTCTTCAGAGCCCCATGAGAAGGCAAGTCTCCCAAATCATTCATTTTACAGATGGTGACCCAGAGGGACAACTAACCAACAGCTCAGAATACACAGCATAGACCTAGAGACCTATTATGAGGGGACTCCCTAATCTCCCCAAATCTCAGTCTTAAGTCCACAGAAGCCAGTCTGAGGATGTATAGCTAGAAACAAACTGATCATGTGGCTGAGGCAACTCAACCAAGAACATACATTGTCTATGTAGAGTTTGAGAAACTAACCTAGGTCTATTATAAAATTCTTCCTAGCATCCTAACGATGGTCCTTGCTCTTAATGACTAGCCTTCAAAATGTAGAAAGCATGACTCAAACTTAAATGGAGCTACCTTCTTTCCCAAGATATGGAGGGGGGCTTCTTTCAGAGATGCAGTCAGTTCTGTCATTCCAAGGATTGAATACCTGGACCAGGGAGAGTGACTTGAGGGCAGGATCTAATTCTGAGAAACCCTACTTGAAGGTGTTAACAGTAACAATGACTCAGGGTCACATGAATTAGAAACTACTCAGAGACAGACGAGATGGGGACATTCCCCAAAAGACTCTGAGACCAGCTCGCCAGCCCTCTATCAGTCCTGAGCTGCTAAGTCATCTACACAGGTGGATAACCATGGCACAAGTGGAGAGACCTGTTCAGGCATGTGGATCCCCTCTTGTATTTATGGCACCATATGACAACTGTGGGATGCCTAACCCTACATGGAGTCTCACTATTTTTACCCACAGTCAGAACAATGGGTTTCCTAGAATGGTCCCAGCTTCAAATATGCTGTCCAGTTGTCAGACTCCACGTTCACATTTGGGTTTCTGAGATAGTAGGGCTCACTGATGCCTGGGGAAGACTCTGTTGCCTGTAGGGCCAAGGATCTGGTATTGCATGTACCTTGCAGACCCTGGTGCCCCCTACAAACTCAAGCTCAGCAGAATTGTTAGCAATGGATGGGGATGTCATTCCTGAATCACTTTTGGAATTGGGTTAGCAAGTATTTGCAGTCTATGAAATAAGTTGAGACATTGCCTTGAATCTCTCTCTCCTCCAGTTCTGAGTTTCTGCACACACACATCACTGCCCACTGGCACACACTCACATGCAGCCCAGATCAGGCACCATACCTTTTGCCTGCCTGTAGAACAGGGGTCTGTAAACTATTTGTGTACAGTGTCAGACTGAACATTTTAGACATTGTGGTCCATAGGTCCATAATGGTCTCTTGCAGCTGCTCAACTCTGCCTTGTAATGTGAAAACAGCCAGAAACAATATGTAAATTAATGGGCTTGGCTGTGTTCCTATATGAACACTGAAATTTGAATTTCATATAATTTCTACTTGTCATGAAATATTATTCTTCTTTAATTTTGTTTTGAACCATTAAAAAATGTAAAAACTGTTCTTAGCTGATGGGCTATTCAAAATAGCCAGAAGGCCAGATCCCTCCAGTCGTAGTTTGCTAATTCCCTGTTCTAGAATGTCCTGTCCTGGGGCCCAGACTCCCAGAGTCATTGAGGCGGTCACATCCTGTAGAAATGTGGGTGGTAATAAAGTGACCAACCCTTCTGGTTTGCCCAGAACTGAGGGGTTTCCCAGGATGTGGGATTTTGGGTGCTAAAACCAGGACAATTGGTCACCCTAGGTAGTAATCAATCATCCAAAGAGATGGTAGCAGGAAGCAGCTGGCCAGGGTTCCAGAATGGCCCCTTAGAACCTGCCCCATGCACTGCCTTGTCTTGTGGTTTGTGGTGGGGCCTTGTCCCACCCTGCTTGGCCCTCAGCAGTGAGACGCCCCCTCCTCCAAGCAAGAAGACTTCTGTGGTCTGGGTGCTCTCAAAAGGCAGGAAGTTGAATCATCAGCTCTGGTAACGTCTCCGTCATCCTGTGGGTCCAGGCCCAGGGGGACTGACTCCATACTTTGTTTGCTGCTTTTTCTGAAAGTAAAGCTCCAAAAGGAGGCTTCTATTGAGGTTTCTAAAGGAAAGAAAGCTTACATCAGGTAGGGAGGAGAGCTGGGTGGCAGGTCTATTGGGGCTCTCACTCAACTTTGGCCTGAGCTTGCTATGTGACCTTCAGTTATTTTCTCGCCCTCTCTGTTTCTTGGCTTTGGCTTCTACCACAGAAATACTGATTCTTGAAATCCCCTTGAATTAGGAGTGTGGTGACCAAAGAGACAGCATCCTAGTTTTCTGGAAGAGTTATTCTAGCTTTATGACCAGGGATGCAGAATGCTCAGACATACATCCTTCCCTCCCATTCACCTGGAAGCAGGTCCTGACCAGCTTACCCCAGTTCAGACTGCGAGACTTTAGGAACGTGACAAGACTGGACTTAAGGGGCTGAAAGAGAGGGGCAGAGTAGTCCACCAGGCCCCTCTGTCCCTGTAATTTCCCAGGAAGAATAATGGAGCATGTTGCCATTTCCTACTCCAGGGGATCTTCCTGACCCAGGGATTGAACCCACCATCTCTTGCATTAGCAGGTAGATTCTTCACCCCTGTGCCATCTGGGGAGCCCTACAGGTAGTAACAATGATACTCTCTACTACCTGCTCTTTATTAATGCCAGCCCCTGGGTGATCTTATTTGATCCTTACAATGACCCTTCAAGATAAGGATTATCATTATTTCCATTTTATTTATTTATTATTCTTTTTGGCCATACCACATGGCTTGTGGGATCTTAGTTCCTCGACCAAGGATTGAACTGGCCTCTGGCAGTGGAGGTTCAGTGTCCTAACCACTGGGCCACCAGGGAAGTCCTCATTATTTCCATTTTATAAGTGAAGTAAATAAGGTACAGAGAGGTCAAGTACCTTGCCCATGTTCAAACAGCTACCAAATGGTGGAGTAGGCATTAACCGCTTTGTTAGACTGAAGCTTTGAGGTTCAGGGGCTGTGGGCTGAACTCAGGAAGCCCACAGATGGCAGTGGGGAGGGATGAGCTTCCCAGAGGAGTCTAGGGTAGGGTGGGGGGAGTAAGTGTTCTTCCTCCCTAATATTGCTCAGAGACCTCCAGGGAACACTTAGAAGTCTGAGGTGTGCCAGGCTAGAGGATCATGCCCCTGGAGGAGGGAGATGACACCCCACAGATTCTCCAGATGGTCTCCATGGGCCTGGTAAGGAAACTGGATGCATGGCAGGGTTTGCTGCAGAGTGGGAGCAAAGAACAAAGATAGCTGGCCTTGCTCTAAAGGTACCCCCAGATGGTCTGTACACTCCTCCTGGCCTTGTGCATGAGGTGCCATACTCAGGGCTCAGACCATGGGCCACAGGGCCCAGGCCATGCCTTGCTTGGTCTCCCTCTTTCTCTGCAAGAAGAGACAGTGGGAAATGGGCAAGTCTAACCAGGCTTAGAGGGGACCAAGCCCAAGATGGGCCAGTAGGGCCACTGACAGGATGTGCTTCCTGGAGTGGAGGCAGCCCCACCATAGGTGTCCTCAGTTACCCATCAGGTAGACAGTCCTGGGGAAGGACACAACCCAGCTGTCCTGGCCACTAACTGGACCCCCAACATGGGCTTAAGCTAGGCCCAGAGATGCCTTCTCTGATCAGCAACCAGGTTCCAGGCCAGCCTCAGCTAAACCCCTGAGCATACCTTACCTTTTTTGAGGCACTATGAAATTCTCTACAAAGCCCTTAATCTAAAAAGGGTTTATTGATGTCCACTGTCCTCAGATGGTAGAGAATCCACCTGCAATGCACAAAACCCGGGTTTGATCCCTGGGTTGGGAAGATCCCCTGGAGGAGGGCATGGCAACCCACTCCAGTATTCTTACCTGGAGAAGTCCATGAACAGAGGAACCTGGTGGGCTACAGCCCACGGGGTCGCAAAGAGTAGGACACAACTGTGCAACTAACACACACACACACACATACACACACACACTGTGTGAGCAGTGACTGGATTAGTAAGAGTAGGAATTTTAGAGGCTTCATTAGCTTAAGGACCTACTAGGGGCCAGGCCTGGACCCAGTGTCTCAGGGTGGAGGAAAGGGGTGTGGAATCTGGGTGCCAGGACTGAGGCTACCCTCTTGACACTTGAACCTCTGCTCCCTGCCGCCTCTCCTGCCGCCTAGGCCTCAGGAGCCAAACTCTCCTTGCAGATATTTGACTTCTATTACCTGGCTATTTTAGGCAGCCCTGCTGAGTTAGACTTGATTGTGGCAAAACTGAAATAGTTCCTTATTAGACGTGGCTAGCTTACCCTTCCAAGAGAACCTTTTTAGGACCCTTGGGATCTTGTGGTGAGAATGGCCCTCACCCTACCCTCCAGTCCTTCTAGCATGAACGGAATAGCAGCCCAGTCTCGTCCATGGCTTCTGCACAGAATCTGAGTTCCATAGGCACATGTGGGGCTGAGGGCCAGGGGCAGCAACAGTACTTCTAGCCAGATCTTGGCTCTGCCCTCTTCCCTGCCCCCAGCTCCTCCCCCGCAGGAGAAAGGGCAGAGCAGGATTGGCCGGTTGAGGACACTGTGGGACTGTGCCTGAGGAGAGACAGTTCTGGGCCTCTCCGTGCTTCCTGAGAGTGTCAGCCTGGGTGTGGAGCCTGGGAGGCCCTGGTCCTTCCCCATCCAAAGGTCACTAACAGCCCAGGGGCTGCGTGTGGAGGGGGCTGTTCTTCAGCCAGGGAGGTGCAAAACAAAGAAGGCTGGGCTGCAGAGAAGGAAGAGGCTGAGCTTAGCGCATATCTCAGGTCCTGAGTGCATCTCTGCCTGGGCCGACTGGGCCACAGGGCTTCCCTCTGGTTCCCCAACCCCCACCCCCAGCCTGGACAAAGCTCTGAAGAATAGCCCATCTTGATCTCTTCCTGCTCCTGGGTGGCAAGTCTCCTGTAGGGCTTAAGTGGGATAACACCAGGCTGCCAGGCTCCAGAGGCCAAGTCATGCCCAGCTACTCCTATCACATAGTTGCTACCCTGCAAGGCATTTGTCCCCATCAGGGATAAGTGCTGTCAGATTTGCCAGTTCTGGAATTTCTTACCCAGGGCAGTCCATGAAGGAAATGGGGATTGGGTCAGAGAGCCCTTTGGAAGCCCCTCCACTTGCCTCAGGTAGCCAGTGCTCCACGGTCACCTTGGTCACTGGTGGGGCCAAGTGGGCTCCATGGGGATCCAAGTGGTGAGAGTGGGGGCCAACCTCAGAACTCCAGGGGAGCTCCTGGAAGATGCAGTGCGTCCAGAATAAGGGAGACCATGGCAATCGGGGCTGTTGGTGTGGGGTGGTTCTGCTCAGAGGTGCGGGGTGCCCTGCCTTGGGACAGTGAGGGATGAAGAGGAGAGAGTTTGGAAACGGCTGAGGGGCTGGCCTCCAGGCTTTTTACCTGGGCACTGTGTTGTAGACAAAACAGCACGCAGTTAGACTGTTCGACTCTCAGAGATCAGAGGAAGGCGCCGGCACTTCCAGGTCAGTGCCTGAGAGCACTTCCTGAAGACATGGGTGTGCCAATAAAGAAAGAAAAACTACTAGGACTGGGGGACTGTGGGAGCAAGAGTCTGGAGATGGGAACATACCAGACAGGTGTTAGGACCCATGAGAAGCCCAGGGGAAATGTGTACAAAGGTTGTGGGTGAGGAGATGGCAAACAGTAGACCACTCTGGCCCTGAGTTCCATGCCCTTCCAAGCCTTTGCCCACTGTTAGGGGGTGAATTGTGTCCCCACAAAAATATATACTGAAGCCGTAACCCACCCCACTACCTGTGAACGTGACCTTATTTGGAAATAAAGTCTCTGCAGATATAGTTAAGATGACGTCATTAGGGTGGGCCCTAATCCAATACGATGTGGATGCTTGTAAGAAAAGGGTCAGACAGAGATACAGGCAGATGTGAAAAACACCATGTGGAGACACACAGAACGGAAGGAAGACAAACTTGTGAAGACGAAGGCAGAGATTGCAGTTGTGCAGCCACAAACCAAGGAACAGAGAGCAGGAAGGAGGGAGCCCAGCCCTGCCAACACCTTGATTTCAAACTTCTAGCCTCCAGAACTGTGAGAGAACAAATTTCTGTTGTTTTAAGCCACCAAGTTTGTGGCCCTTGGTTATGGCAGCCCCAGGAGACTAACGCACCAGGCTGATCCTGCTGCTTGGATCACCTTTCCTTCCTGTCTAGACCCTTCCAGCTAGCCTGCTCACTGCCTTTGAGTGCTACCACCTGCTCCATGCTTCAGAGTCTAATGTGACTTCTCTGAGTCACCTGATGCTGAGCCCTCATCCAGTAGACCTGCAAAGTTTGAAAGCCAGCCTACCTTCCAGACTAGACTGTTAGCTCCTTCAGGGCAGGGCTGGCAGCATGGGGCTTGGTACACGGTGGGTGCTCAGTCAGTGTGAGCTAAGTGGAGGGGTCATCGAGACTGCACGTACTATCTGTTCCTCCACCGCCTAGCGCAGCTCAGGTGGGCACAGAGCTTCCCAGAGAGGTTTCAGCATCATCCATGCAGACCGCTTTCAGTGCCTCCACTTTCCAGTTCCCTCCTGGTCCCACATAAGTCTGAAGAACTTGGGGAAATTCCTAACCTTCTCTTTCAATCAGGCCACTGGCCCTAGGAGTTTGCCACAATGTAAAACTGCTCAGGTCCCTCCAACAAGGGGACTGTGTCTGTGGCTCGATGACTCATGCACACTGATCCATCCCGCAGCCTTGGGCTGGACCCAGGGCTGGGGATCATGCCAGCCAGCACAGGCTAGGATCTTGGACATCCCGTTGCCCCAGCCCAGTCCCAGGAACGGAGTGTTCTCAAGGCTTCAGGACAAAAATTTGGAAGCAGGGAATCAACTCTCGTTTGAACTGAGATCTGAGTGACAAAAAGGAGCCCAAAGAGGAAACAGTGAGTTCAAAGGCCCTGAGGTAGAAATGAGCTTGGCATGATGAGAGACTGAACAGAAGGCAGTGGAGGCTGAAGCATGGTGAAAGAGGTCAGTGAGAGGACTTGATTAGATTGGGCCCACGTGGATAATCCAGAATAATCCCTCCATCTCAGGTTCTTAATTTAACCATATCTTCAAAGTCTCTTTTGCTATATAAGTAACATGTTCCAGGTTCTGGGTAACACGACGTAGCCATCTTTAGGGGGCATTATCCTGCCTGACCAGAGAAGGCAATGGCAACCCACTCCAGTACTCTTGCCTGGAAAATCCCATGGACGGAGGAGCCTGGTAGGCTGCAGTCCATGGGGTCACTACAAGTCAGACACGACTGAGCAACTTCACTTTCACTTTTCACTTTCATGCATTGGAGAAGGAAATGGCAACCCACTCCAGTGTTCTTGCCTGGAGAATCCCAGGGATGGGGGAGCCTGGTGGGCTGCCGTCTATGGGGTCGCACAGAGTCGGACACGACTGAAGCAACTTAGCAGCAGCATCCTGCCTGACAGTTATCTCTCTCAGCCTCCTGTCTGTCTCTTTCACTCTTTCACTTCATTTCTGTTTACCTTTCTACCTCCCTATGTGGATCTGGTCATGGATCTCTTGATCTGTCACCTAGCCACAATTTATCTCTCTTCCTACCCCTTAACCAGTATCAACAAGTTATTTATCAATCTTTCATTCCTCCATGGCTTTAATCTTTCAATCTAATAATTTCATCACCCCTCAGCCATCAATCTAATAAACTGACTTTTAAACTCAATCTATCATTCAGTGCCCTCTGTCCATGATGAATTATCAATCATCTAGCTCCATATTTGCAAGTGTCACATATGTGGACATTCTTTCTCAATGCCTGCAAATAAATTCAATTAGCATTCGCTGAGTGCTTGTCATCTGCCCAATTTTACGTTGTGTATCTGTGAGATAAAGGTCTGATGACAACCCCAGTAGTTATATTTGGGTCTGTTTATCATCATCATCATCACTATCAATGCCATCATTGTCCAACCCATGTACACTGTACAAATCTGTTATCCACATAGAGACCATTTTTATTTATTTGTATTTATTTTTGGCTGTGCTGGGTCTTTGTTGCTGCACGTGGGCTTTCTCTAGTTGTGGTGAGGGAAGCTACTCTTTCCTGTGGTGCACGGGCTTCTCCTTGCAGTGGCTCCTCTTGCTGCAGAGCACAGGCTCTAGAGTGTGGGCTCAGTAGTTGTGGCATGCGGGTTTAGTTGCCCTGTGGCATCTGGGAGCTTTCCAGGCCAGGGATAGAATCCATGTTCCCAGCATTGGCAGGCGTATTCTTAACCACTGGATCACCACGGAAGTCCCAGGGACCATTTTTATATGAACTTTCCAGATAAATCCAAGGTGCTCTAGTCTGACTTTTGCTCACTAGCCAGTTAAAATGCAGACTCATTTTAACTTGATCTTAGATAAAGTGTGGGTAGAAAAGTATATCTGCTGGGCAAACATCTTATGCATCAAATAACAAATCCTAAAGTTATATGGAAATTGTTTTTAGGTTGTCTGGGCAAATAGCACAAAAAATGGGAACTCCAGAGATGTGGCATCAGGCATATGTGGGCTCATGCAGACACAATTACATGACACACACATACACACACATGTGGGTACACACAAATGTACACATGCACACACAAGCATATGTGTACCCTCTCTCTTCCCTCTCTCCATGCATAGTGGCTCCTTCCTTCCCCCCAAACACACACAGGGCCGAAGCAGGCACTGCTGCAATGACTCACGTCCTGCCTCATCTTGTTTATGGTCTAGGAATCTTACATCCCTACCTGGGTTTTGAGGTCTTCTGGGGCAAGAATAGTGCCTGCTCTTCCTTGGGCCTACCCTTTAGTGTCCAGCCAGAGGACTGGACACTTAAGAGCTGCTTGCCTCTCCTTGAACTCTGAAAGCAGTTGGGGATCAGGGAGATAAGGAACTAGATGCCCAGTGGCAGAAGCTCTCCAGGGGAGTCCCCATTCCCAAACACAGTTCCCCCTGCACCCTAGGAAACTGCCTTTCCTGCCCTAGCTGGATGCCAAGGTAATGCAAGATTTTCTTCTTCCATAGAACTCTCCTAGAGGAGCTGTGTTAGTGGATAAGCTGCCTGGATGTGGCCTAGCTGGAGAGCAGTTTGACAAGAATACACTTGTTTCTAAGCATCTCTGTTGCATAGGCATCCAGCACCAATTCCTGTCCAAGCCTCTCCCCAGGGCCCTGGCAGGGGATCCAGCACATTTGGAAGCAGCTTGCCACCTGTCAGAGCTGCAGGTCCTAGATGTCCAGCAGTTATAGTGCCCAATGTCACCCCAGGCTCACAAGTCTCTTTGTCCACAGTCCTAAAGGCAGGATAGCTTATTCACTTGTGCCTGCAGGAGGCTCCCAAGGCAGCCACCTTGCACCCTGGAACACTTCCTGGCAATGGGAGGCTGGTCAAGGTCTGAACACCATTAATGAATGCTTGACTGTGGTGTGGCATCTCATAGCCAGTTGACCTTACTGCTTCTGACTCCACACTGAGCCTTGATCCTGTTTACATATTTGACACACACTTCCATGCAAATCCAGTGTATGTCCCTTTACATCTGTGGTATCCTCAGGGCTGGGACCTCCTGTAACAGATCCCTATAGCCTGAAGCCAGGCCAGACCAACTATACGAATTGTATACAGAACAGGTCTGCACCTGCACACACCTGCTTCCCAGAGGCCCAGAGCCCAAGCCCTGGCCTTAAGCACTGTCTACGTCTCTCACCCAAGCTAGAGCTCTCACTCAGTGGGTTTCATTAACTGTGTAGGGCCCAGCAGGTATTGAATTTACTCCTATACTTGTTGCCTAAGGAGCCAGGCTAGACCAGGTCCCCTCAAGCCAGATATGTTGGAAAGAAAAAGTACTCTACCTGTCAGAGGAGGGGGTTCCTCCCAGAGGCCATGCTGCTTAGAAACATCTCTCTTCCCACACTGGTTCCCAGGCACAGCCTGACTCATGCCCTAGTCTCAGCTGGCCAAAGGCCAAGTAGGGCTTTTCTGTGCCCTTCCTGGAGTTCAGCCTCCATGGGGGAGCGTCTGGAATAGACTTAGAATCCCAGGCTGGCCAGCTGGAGAAGTCCAAACAGGCTCCAGGCCACCCAGGAGTCAGTACGGGGGCTAGACCAGAGAGCAGACGTCTTGTTCCTGCCTGCCAGGACCATGGTCTAACCTTGGTTGGGCTGGGGGAGTCCATCCTTCCACCCCACTGATGCTTCTGCTCTTGGAGAATTCTGAGCACCTGTGGGGCAACCAGCACTACCCAAAGGCAAAGGGCTCCTTGAGACTCCCCTGACAACTACAGAGTCACCTCTTCCTCTCCAGCTCCACAGCACTACCCCAGCCCCTGACCCCCACCCCCCCGCCCCGCCAACCTTATTCCTTTCGCTCCAACATAGGCAACTGGTCATCACCAGATACTACATTTTTTTCTATGAAGCTACGTATATCTGTGTGTCTGTGTTCAGTTTAAAATGTAGACTTCTGTAGGTATTTTTTTTTAAGTAAATGAGATCATACTGTACATATTACCCTGAAACTTTCTTTTCACTTAACACTTTTCTTGGGGCTCTTTCTACATCAGACACACAAAACCACACGATGTTTTTTTAGTTTGCTGTCTTCTTTTTGCTCTTGGTTTATTTAGTGAGTTCTCTAGTGACAAACATTCAAGCTGTTTCAAGTTTTTCAGTGTTACAAACAATGCTGTAATGATGCTATTAAACAGATCCCCTTGTGCCCACATCAGAGGGTCTCTCTGAGGGAGATTCCTGGAAATTAACTTCACATTCTCATCTTCTACTTCCAATTTGGGGCAACCATAGGGCCTCACCTTTCATCCTCAAGAAGCATACTAGTATATTTTCCTGTACAAAGGGAGGTCTATAATCCAGGTAGACACTACCCATCTCTCTAGAACATCCTTCATCCTCCCATCTCATCTGAATTTCCATCTATACGTAGGTCCATCTCCAGGCCCTTTTAAAGAAACTCTCTTGACCAACTCACAGGCTCCAAGACAGCTTGTTTTTACCTTGACCATCCCATCTATGCTTAAGGAGTTATTTTCCTAAATGGGACTAAATCCCTAGGAGACTGAATCTTGACCTGGAACTCACTGCCCTAAGATAGAGCCTTGTTTGTATGGGTGCTTGTAAAATGCATGTTATTTCTAATAAAACCAAGTTACCTTCAGTGTGGCTATGAACTCATCAATAAATGCATGGGAAGGGTCTTTGTAAGACTGTCACACTGACTGCAGGTGGAAGGTCGGATAGGACTTTGATTTATGAGAAACCCTAAAAAAAATGATTTTTTCTCACACTGTTCAATTTGATTGGGACCCAGTGCTTTCGGTTCTTGGATTGGGCCAGGCCCCTCAGCTCTGAGTGGGGTGTCTCACACTTTGACTGTGGTCAAGCTGGCCCCTGACTTGGCTGGAGTTACTGCCTGCTGCCAGTTTCTGGGGAGGTGTTTCGAGGCCCCAGGGATCTTATTTGCCCTCTGCCATCTGTGGCCACTGGACTGGAGCTGGAGTCTGAGAAGGGACAGGTGGCCTGGCTAGCACATCATCTAGACATCTCCTGGGGCTGGTCAGTACCATCTTGAAACCAGCTGGCGAGGGCTCCAGAGGGGTCCCTCTCCCCAGCATGTATTTGTAGCACCACAGAAAAAGCCAAGGCTGGATCCTGCCAGGTCAGTGTCTTCAGCCACGGACACAGCCTTAGGCAGCTTTTCTCTCTGTTCCAAACCCCAGCTGCAGCCCCTGCTTAGAGCCTGGGAGGCAGAAGCTACTGAATTTGTCCTCCCTTTAATGCCAAACTGTGTGCTGTGCACAGGGCTTGACGCAGAGTAGGCAGCCAGGAAATATTTATTGAATGGCCAACAGAAGGAATGTTCACCCTCCCTTAGGGGCAGCCACCTAATGCCACTGACTGTGTGTGGGAGGGTAAGAATTGGATTCCAGAAACAGAGGAGACAGAAGAAAGTGTGAACAAACCTCACTTCCATCTATGTAATCTTCTCAGATTTCATTTTTTCCCTTCAGGATTCCCAGGAATTCTTCAGGAACCCTAATGTTAGGTTAAGTGTTGTGATCCACTTTTCCTAAGCCTCCATACCTGTGCTACTTCAGGCATGATCTGTGGACCAGCAGCATCAGCATCATCTGGGAACTTGTTAGAAATGCAGAATATAAGGCCCCACCCCAGACCTAATGAGTCAGAATCTGCTCTTGAACAAGATCCCAGGTGCTTTATGTGCGTGTACTTTAAGTACTGCCTTAAGCAGCTAGTGACTTCTCACCTGGCACAGAGGTTGGCTGCTAGAGAGCTGCATCTGGGCTTCTGCCTACCTTGATGACTCAGACAAATTATCAAGTCAGATATTTTTTTCTCTGCGGTCCGTGAATAAAAATTCAATAAGTAAATATTGAATGATTATCATGCTATTTTCTCAATTTAGGGTGCCTACAGTATGCTGGACCTCTGCTTCTGGACATTAATTGCAAGTTATTAGAAAGGTTTTTTGTCCCCAATAAGAGCTCCAGGAAAAATGGCTGTTATTGAATGAGCAATTAGTGAATGCCAGACCAAAGATTTGTACCATGTGGAAAGTTCTTAGTGTTTTTAAAAGTGTGGTTCACAGAATTGAAAGAGATGTGTGTACCCCAATGTTCATTGCAGCACTGTTTACAATAGCCAGGACATGGAAGCAACCTAGATGTCCATCGGCAGACGAATGGATAAGGAAGCTGTGGTACATATACACAATGGAATATTACGCAGCCATTAAAAAAATACATTTGAATCGGTTCTATTGAGATGGATGAAACTGGAGCCGATTATACAGAGTGAAGTGAGCCAGAAAGAAAAACACCAATACAGTATACTAATGCATATATATGGAATTTGAAAGATGGTAACGATAACCCTATATGCGAGACAGAATAAGAGACACAGATGCATAGAACAGTCTTACGGACTCTGAGGGAGAAGGTGAGGGTGGGACGTTCTGGGACAATAGCATTGAAACATGTATATTATCATATGTGAAACAGAACACCAGTCCATGTTCGATGCATGGGATGGGTGCTCAGGGCTGGGGCGTTGGGATGGCCCAGAGGGATGGGATGGGGAGGGGGTTGGGAGGGGGGTTCAGGATGGGGAACACATGTGGACCCATGGCTGATTCGTGTCAATGTATGGCAAAAACTACTACAATATTGTAAAGTAATTAGCCCCCAACAAAAATAAATAAATTTATTATTAAAAAATAAATAAATAAATAAAAGTGTGGTTCAAGGCCAAGGGCCTGAAGCATGACCTGCTGCTTGTTAAAAATGCAGATCCCCAGGCCCTGCCCCAGACCTACCATTGAGAACCTTTGGGGATGAGGCCCTTAAATCTACATTTTTAACAAGCATCCCAGGCACTTTAAAGTTTGGGAATTATCACATCCTTAATTTTAGAGGGGGAAATTAAGGAAACAGATTTGTGCAGATTCACAGAGCTGGTGAATGGTGGATAGGACTCAAACCCATGACTGCCTGAATCTGGAATCCATAGTTTTAACCATATTGTCTGTTATACTGGAAAAGCAAATCCCCAGGCTGGCTGTGTGTATTTAGCCACCTATATCATTTTGTGTGTATTTCATGTATTCACAAAAATTTGCTAGACCGTGAACTCTTAGGAAATCTTGGAAGGCGGTGAATGTGTTTTATTTCTCTCAGTATCTGTAGCGTCCATTATCATGCATGACATCTGGAATATTCTCAACAAAAGTAGTTTTAATTGAATTTCTACACATACATAATTATCCATTTCTACAATCATGTATATACAGATTACCTCTCATTTTCAAGTAGTATCTTGAAATCAGCTGTAACAACTATAAATGTTCCCACTCTTCACTCTTTCAAACTTGTGCCTGTGCCACTCCATTGATATGGCTTTTGTCAAGATCACCAGTGGCCTCCATATGGCTGAACCTGATGATCACTTGTCAGTCCTTATCTTACCTGACCCCTTGGCAGCTTTGGACATTGGGCCTTCCTCTGTCCTAAAGTTCTCTTCACTTGGCTTCCAGGACATTCCTTCTATCTCTGAATGCTATTGCTCCTTTTTTTCACTTTTTTTTTTCCAATTCTTTTTTATTTTTAGTGTGAGAAAATATACGTAAATTTTACTATCTTAACCTTTTTAAAGTGTACAGTTCAGTGATATTAAGTACATTCACATTGTTGTGCAACCATCACCACTATCCATCTTCAGAACTCTTTCATTTTGTAAAATTGAAACTCTATATCCGTTAAACAATAACTCCCCATTTCCCCCTTCTTCCAGCCCCTGGCAGCCACCGTTCTACTTTTTGTCTCTATGAATTTCACCACTCTAGGTATCTCATACAAGTGGAATCATGCAAAATTTATCTTTTTGTAACTGGCTTATTTCAGTAGCATAGGAACCTCAAGGTTCATCCATGTGACAACATGTTGCAGAATTTCCTTCCTTTTTAAATTTGAAAAATATTCCATTATATGTGTGTGTGTGTGTATACACACACATACATACCACATTTTGCTTATCCATTCATCCATCAGTGGATACTGGGTTTCTTCCACATTTTAGCTATTGTGAATAATGCTCCTGTGAACATAAGTGTACAAATACCTGTTCAAGATCTTGCTTTCAATTCTTTGAGTACACACCAAAAATGGAATTGCTGGATCATATGGTAATTCTGTCTTTAATTTTTTGAGAAATGGCTGTACTGTTTTCCACACTGGTTGTACTATTTTAAATTCCTATCAACGATGCACAAGTGTTCTAATTTCTCCACATCCTTGTCAACACTTGTTTTTTGTTTTTTAATAGTAGCTATCCTAATGGATGTGAGGCAACACCTCAGTGTAGCATTTCCTTAATGATGAGTGATGTTAAGCATCTTTTCATGTGCTTATTTGTTATTTGTATTTCTTCTTTGGAGAAATATCGGAATACTTTTTTTTAAAAAAACAGCTTGCTTCTTTGTCTTCCAGACCTCTTAACCTTGCAGTGCCCAAGGATGCCATCCTTGGACCTCTTCTCTTTCTACACCTACTTTCTTGGTGACTCAGACATCACTTGTTGTTGTTCAGTTACTAAGTTGTGTCTGACTCTTTGTGACCCCATGGACTGCAACACACCAGGCCTCCCTGTCCCTCACCATCTCATGAAATTTGCCCAAGTTCATATCCATTGCATTGGTGGTGCCATCCAGCCATCTCATCCTCAGATGCCCTCTTCTCCTTCTGCCCTCAATCTTTCCCAACATCAGGGACTTTACCTTTGAGTTGGCTGTTTGCATCAAATGACCAAATTACTGGAGCTTCAGCTCCAGCATCAGTCCTTCCAACGAATATTCAGGGTTGATTTCCCTTAAGGTTGACTGGTTTTGTCTCCTTGCTGTCCAAGGGATTTTCAGGACTCCTCTCCAGCACCACAGTTCAAAGGCATTAATTCTTTGGTGTTCTGCCTTCTTTACAGTCTGGCTCTCACAACTCTACGTGACCCCCGGGAAGACCATAGATAGCCTTGACTATATAGACCTTTGTCGGCAGAGTAATGTCTCTGCTTTTCAACACACTGTCTAGATTTGTCATAGCTTTCCTGCCAAGAAACAATCGTCTTCTGATTTCATGGCTGCAGTCACCATCCACAGTGATTTTAGAGCCCAAGAAGAGGAAATCTGTCACTATTTCCACCTTTTCCTTTTCTATTTGCTGTGAAGTAATGACAAACATCACTGTAGCTTTAAATACTGTTTACCTGGTGATGACTCTCAAGTGATATCTCCCCCAGACCTTACCCCTGGGCTGAGGTTGCATTTCAAGCTGCTTACAGGATGGCTGCACTTAGATATCTAATATGCACCTCAAGCTTAGCATGTCTTATGCTGAGCTCCTTATAATTCCTCCAAACCTACTCCTTTCACAGTTTCCCCTATGTAGGTTAATGGCAACTCCCTCTTTGCAGTGGTTCAAGGCAAAACTCTTGTCATCTTTGACTTCTTGTTTTCTTACACCCCATCAAAAAATCTTGTCAGAGCTCTCTTCAAACTATATACAGAATTTGACCACTTCCACTGCTATAACACTCTAGTCCAAGTTAAAACATCATCTCCCACCTGTTTTATTATAGTGAACTTCTAACTGATCTTCCTGCTTCAACCTTTCCCCTTCAGTTTATCCTTCATCTGGCAGAAGGGTGACCTGTGCAATCAAGTGTCAGAATATACACTTTTTCTTCTCATAACCCTCCATATTATTCCTAGAAAAAGCCAAATTCCTAACAATGCCATATATAATTTCTTCCTTGTATATGTACATATTAAGCACATTCCTGCCTGAAGGTTTTTGCACTTGTTTGTCTCTGTGTAGAGAAAGTTGCTCTTAATCTTTATTTCATGCCATGGACCCCTTTGGCAGCCTATGATGCCTGTAGACTCTGAATATCTTTAAATCCATAAAATAAGCGTCATAAATTATAAAGACCAACTATACTGAAATATTGTTGTTGTTGTTGTTTAGTTGCTAGGTCATGTCTGACTTTCTCAAACTCATGGACTGTAGCCCGCCAGGCTACATGGGATTCTCCAGGCAAAAATACTGAAATGGGTAGCCATTTCCTTCTCTGAGGGATCTTCCCAACCCAGGGATTGAACCTGCGTCTCCTGCAGTGGCAGGCTCCCCTGGGCTCAGTGGTAAAGAATCTGCCTACCAATGCAGAAGATGCAGGTTCGATCCCGGGGTCAGGAAGATCTCCCAGAGAAGGGAATGGCTACCCATTCCCTTCTAGTATTCTTCCCTGGGAAATCCCATGGATAGAGGAGCCTGGTAGGTTACAGTCTATGGAAACCTCCCCCCAACTCCCAAAGAAAAGACCCTCAAAAATTTTTTTAAATGTGTAATATAGTAACATATATGTTTCATATGAATCCATTAAATGACAAGAGCTAACAGCATAATTTTGAAGTAGTGATGAGTGTTATGATATTTTAAGGTATTTGCAACAACTATAATGTGATATGAAAATATTGTGATTTCTATTGGCAACAATATCATAGGTGCTGTGATTTTCTGTCTGCTTTCATAATCAAAGAACATGCCAAATTTTAACTAGTGAAAATTAAAATATAATTTTTGTTTCCCATCTAAGGTCAAGACTCACTGAATTCTATACTCAGACCTCTAACAATGCCATGTATAATCTCTTCCTTGTATATGTACATATTAAGCACATTCCTGCCTGGAGGGAGGTGTCTATGACTCCACATTAAGAATTCCTAGCTTAAAGTCAAAAATCTCTTGGTAAATGTCCCATTGTACTTGAAAATATGTGGATTATTTTCAAATATCTTTTGATATTGATTTCTAACATAATTCCACAGTGACAAGAGAATAGACTGTATGATTTCAATACCTGTAGACCATGAAATTTTTGCACCTTATTTTATGTCTCTGGGTATGTTCCAGTGTGTCCTGGTTTACAGTCTATGGGAACTTGAATTGAATTTGTATCCTGCTGTCATGTGAAAATTGTATAAATCTAAACTATGTTGAATTGGTTCATAGTGCTTTTCAGATCGACTATATCCTTCTACTTTTCTGTCTATTCATTCTATTAATTTTTGAGAGTTTGATGTTGAAACTCCAACTAAATATCTTAATTTATCTACTTTAAAAAGTATTGTAATATATAGTGGAACTATATGTAACTTTGTTCTATATTTTCCAAGTCTCCTGTAAATGTGTTACCATACTTTCATAATTTAAAAAATAAAAAAGAAAGAAGAAAAAAAAAAGAATCCCTAGCTCAGAATGCTCTTCCTCCATAAACCCTCACAACTCATTCCTTCATCTCCTTTTACTCAAAAGCCATCTTCTCAGCAAGCTTTTCCCTGAAGACTCTATTTAAATTGCATCCTCACATTCCCTATCACCCTTCCTACTTAATTCTTCTCCACAGCACCTACTAGCCTTCAAATATACGTTTTTTCAACTTTTTAAAAATTATGTATTTCCTTTAACTAGAAAGTCAGAATAGACTTTTTTTTTAATTGGAGGATAATTTCTTTGCAATATTGTTTTGGTTTCTGATTGCTTGGAGGTTCCCCCTGTCTGCCTGGTTGTTGGAAGTCCCCCACCAGCAGTATGGTGAGTATCCTTTGTGTGAGGAGACACTGACTTTGTGTCTTCCCTCTCCACCATCTTGGCTCTGCCTCCAGAGAAGAGGCATTTTTTTTCTATCATGTTTGTGCTGGGTTCCCAGCACCTAGAATGATGCTTCATATACAGAAGGCACTTAATAAATATTTGTTGAAAATAATTAATGATTACATCTCCAAGGACACCAAGTTTCTCTTTTTTTTTTTTTTCTGTAAAAAGTTAATGAATGATTTGTGAAAGTTTTAACAAGGATTGAGGAGTTATAATTAGCTTCAATGCTATCATTCTGTTTACATTTCCAAAGTTAACCTTAAACAGTAGCACAGAACTGTGCAAAGTCAAGGATTCTAATGGAGCACCCCATCCTAAACAAGAAGTACCTTCCAAGGACTATTTAGGTGACCTGGATCTCACCCAAAGTCAGGGAAACGACCTCAGAGAAAAAGTGCTGCTCATACAATTATTTCTTGCCAATATAGCAATATAGCAATGGGAGCAAGCAAGGCTCCCATCCCCAATCAAACCAGTAATACTAATACTTTTTATTTTTGACAGTGTGGTAAAATGGAAAGCACATAGGTCCTGGGGTCTGCTGGACTAGGTGCCAGTTCTGCTACTACTTGCTAGCTGTTTGACTATTGGTAAGTTGCTAAATCTTTTGAATAGGTAACATGTGGTTCTCCTGAGGATGAAGTAGGATGACTAACAGTCCACAGCCCAGAGCAGGTGCCCTATGAATGGTCATTCACTCCCTCTTTTTCCTCTAGGTCATTTAATAACTGCTGGCCATGGGAGCAGGATGGCTAAGAGAAGGAGCCTGTCCAGTCCTCTCCTACATGTAAACCCTCTACAACTAGCTCTAACAAGACCAATTCCCTTCAACTGTGCCACTGTGACTTGGTACCTCCACTCTCACCTCAGATATGCAGTTGCCATCTGGACCTTGACCATGAAGTCCACAATCATTCAGTTTTTTCTCCTGGCCTTCCCTTTGGCCCACAGTGGGCGATCTTGTATGTGTCCCTCAGTTTCTCAGTGCTAACAGCTTTCAGGAAATGTATTCGCACCCTTCCAAAATGTAGGCACCAGGAAAAGTGCTAATGTGCACCATATACACTGAGTCAGGCCCTGCTATACACGTACAATCCATATATATGTATATATGGCCTCAGGAAGCCTCCAACCACCCCATTCTACTGAAGAGGAAAAAGAGACCCAGAGATGAATTCACCTGCCCATAGGAAGCAGCCTTGGAACTGCAGAGCCAGGATTAGAGCCTCCGTATTTAACCATTTTGTTACATGCTCATAGTCTGGGACACCTGTTTCTAGGCACTGAGCTTGAGGTTCGGAAAACCTACCAACTGACTACTGAACGCTGGAGCAGATCTAATTGGGAGGTGATACCCAGCCCCTCAATCTTGCTGGCAAGCCTCCCTAGACTTTGTGAATGAAGGCCAAGGAAGAGAAATGTTGCAGTGACTCCCTCGGAGCTCATATTTCTTTCCTGTGGCAAAAAGTGCTTATTTCAGCATCCATCATCTCCCTCTTTGTTGCGTAGACAATCCGCCCTGTCGGAGGATTTGTGCAGTTATTATGAGTTTGTTTATTATTGGATTTATTTCTCCTATAAGCAGATGTGTTCACAACATTCCATCAGGGAATCTTCTTAATTGTCACATAAATGTCATCTTATGTAAATTGAATATTTATCTTTCCACAGAAGGAGTGGAGGGGAAAGAAAGGATAAACAACCTTCAGTCTTGGAGAGGGGAGGCGGTTCCTGTTTCAGTTCACAACTCACCCACGTGCCTTCAAAGTCAAAGGTGAGGTTGAAGAAATTATTGGATCATCTTTGAGGGGCAGCCAAAGAGGAGGGGTTAGAAAAAGTTGGCAATGATGCTTTGAGGATATTGGGCCTGGCTCCCAGGTCTCCCCCTCCTCCAAACCCCGCCTGAGTCCAGACCACCCCCTCCCTAGCTGGGAGCATCTGAGAAGGCTGTAGTTTGCCCCCCACTTCTCCCCATCCAGAAGGCCAGCCAGGCTCCTTCCTCGAGAGAAGGTGAGTGCGGCGGGCGCAGCGGGCTGGGTGGGTGTGGCCCGCGGCTCCGGGAACGGACCCAAGGCCCCGCCAGCGCCCGAGAGCCGCCCGACAGCCCGCCTGCCTGGCGAGCGCAAGCTCTTCTTCCAGAAACTGCGAGGATCCCAGCGCACTGTTTGTGCACCACAAGGTCAAGTCGGGAAGTGGAGCCGGAGGAGGAGGGGCGAGGAGGCGAAGGGTGGGGAGAGGGGCGCCCCGCTTCCTCGCCAAGTGCCAGTCCTTGGAAGTTGCCCCTTGGTTTTTAACCCTTTAAGGGGAGTGGGAAGGATCAAGGGAGTAGTAGATACCCTCGGGCAAACTCCTACTGGGACCAGGACGTGCAGCCACCCACCCACTCACCCATCACTGCGTTCCCTACCCCCCGGAAGTGCGGGGCTGAGCCGGGCGCCAGGAGGCACTCGGGCGGGGGGAGGGGGCGACGAACCCGAGAGGGACCCTCTTTACGGACCGCCCCTCCTTGAGGTCACCCACAATTTAAAGTTTCCCCAGCCCGGGATGTTAGTTTCCATCTGCTCTGGGTGGGGGAGGAGAGCCGCGCCCCCTCCCCCAGACTCGCGCACGCCCCTCCCCTCCGCTCCTGCGAGCACTTTCTGGGCGCTGCAAAACGGGTATTCGTTTGTGTGAGAGCGAGGGTGTGAAGTGTGAGCAGACCTGATGGGACTTGCACGGGCGCAGCCGCCGCTTGGGCCCGGCCCTGGGGACAGGGCGGGCTGGGGGCGGCCCCAGAGGACAGGGCCGGGGGGGAGCCCGTGGGGTACAGGCCCGAGGTGCAGGCAAGAGGGCGGCCCAGCAGGGTACCCTCCACCCGGAGGCCTGCAGCGCTACCTGAACCCGCTGCTGGAGCCAAACAACTGGGCGGGGGGGTGGACGGGGGGGGGGGTCAGGAGTGGAGATCCTAGTGAATAAGAAAAAAGTGGCTACTCCCCCTCCCTCGCTCCTCCCGCCTGCCCCCCCCCCACCCCACCCCACCCCACCCCCACCCCAACACATTTTTTTTTTTCTAAAGAGATCACAAGGAAGTCTTGGTTTAAAAAGAAACAGAAACATACACAGGGGGGTTGGTGAATGGTGCCGACCGCGGCCATCGCAGTTGGAGGCTATTTGGGGGGGTGGGGGAGAGGCGTCCATGGAGTTACTTTGCGCCCACTCCTAGCGTCAAGGACTTAGGTCCAGCGGGCTGACTGTCCCCGGCCAGGGTGCGGTGCCGGGGACCCCACGGCCCCGGCCGCCTCCTTCGCCACGACCCCGGATGGATGCGCGCCCCCCGCCCGCCCGCGCCGGCCCCAGGAGCTCCGGGTTTCAGGAGCATCCTTCCCACGCCGGCCCCAGCCGCGGCGCGTAACCGTGGGTAGCGGCCCTCGGAAGGGCACCGTGGAGCAAGGTAAGATCCAGCCCCCGGCGACTGGCCTTGCGCATCTCCACGGCGTTATTTTGTGTTTTTGCAACAGATCTGCCAGCGCTTCTCGCTCCCTCTCTCTCTTTTGCTCGCTCGCTCCCTCTCTCTCCTGCTGGCTGCCTGTTCTAGGAAGCCAGCGCGCGCGCGGGGGGGGGGGGTTGCCGATGCACAGCACAGGGGAGATTGCGCATGTTGGTCAGTCGTGTTTTAAAGAGTACATTGCGGGGAGGCTGAGAGGGGCGCATGCAACAACAACTTTTGGAAGGGTGAGCTTGGCGACCTTCTTTATTAATGACTGCGGCAAAGCGCCCCTGGGCCGGGGAGGGGGCGCGGGCGGGCGGGGGCGCGCCTGGGCTGCAACTTGCCCCGCGGGCTCTGGCTGGGCGGAGGGGCTGCGGCGGGAGACCTGTGCGGAGAGGAGGTCGCGCGGCCGGGGACGTGGGTTCGGAGGACCCGGGGCTATCTGCCCTCCTGTCTCTCCGAGTTTCATTTTGTTGATACGCAGCACGTCCGGGCGCCGAACCGGGTCGAGCCGGTGCACATGACCCCGCGCTGGGCTCACGTGCAGCCGGTCCGGTCCCAGACACCTTCCGGGGGCCACCGCCTCCGCCCTGTCGCCCCCTCTCCCGGCTGGGTGCACGCGGGCTATGCACGCGGGGGCAGCATGCTCGGCTCCCGGGCGCGGAGGCTCTGCACAAATTAAGCAGTTTTTTGGAGGGGCGGGGGATACCCTTTCCAGGTGAGTATGGAGGGTGCACAGCTCCAGCGCGGGGGGCGCGGGCTGGGGTCGGGGGCAGCCCCCCTGTCCAGGGCTGTGCGGGAGTCCAGCGGGGGAGAAACGCTGCTGGGAGTGGAAATGTACCGGCGGCCGCCGGAGCGGCGGGTGCGCGCCCGCGGGGCGACGGCAGGGGGCGTGGCCCTTGTTTACCTTCTCCCAACTCTGCCGGTTCGCGTCCCGCTCTGGGGACGGTTTTGCAGTCCCCTGCCCTCCGCCTCCGCCCCGATCCCTGGGTGGTACTGGGAAGATGTAGGCAAGTGGCGCCCCGAGCTTGGGACTTACACACCTGACCCCCAAATGAGTGACATTGCAGCCCCCGCCCCCAACAAGCACCGCTGCAGTCCCTCTCCCGGATCCCCAGCCCCGCCCCGCCCCCGGCAGTGGCATCTTCCCGGCCTCACCTCCTTCCTCTCTCTCTCCCTCCCTCCTTCCCACCCACTCGCCTGCGCCTGCGGAGCGGCTTCTGCCCGCCTCCTCTCCGCCTGGGTGCAGACTTGTGGCTCTCTCCGGTCCCTTCCCGCTTATCCCTGGCCCCTAAGATACCCTGTGCTTCAGGCCAAGGAATGAGAAGGGGGTCAGCTTGGTGGTTCGCAGCTTTAATGTCAGAAAAAGAGGATGTCTGCGAGACAGGCAGGAAGGCTTCACTGTAGCTTCTAGAGGCCCAGGACACCCACCCTCCCCACACACACTCTCTGTCCCCCACCACACACAGCTGCCACCCCCAAGGGGCTCGACTACTCTCACCCGTTACACCTAAGCTCCTCCTTCCGCTCCCGGGTCAAGGCCACCTCCCGGCGCCACCCCTGCCCGAACCGCTTCCAGCCTGGACTGGATCCCCCCGCAGCCACCTCCGGCTCCTCCTCCCGGCTCCCGCGGTCAGAATCACGCCGGCGCGCCTCCAGCCTGCTGTCCCGCGGACTACCTTTAGGGGCAGGCTGGAGGCGCACGCCACCCCCCCTCCCAATCCCCTTAGCCTTTGCTGCCGGCCGGGACGTTTTTTCCTTAGCACCTTGTCTGCTGGTTTCATGCCCTGGGCTGGTGGGGGCGGGAAGGGCTGTGTTTCCCTTTGCTCAGTGCCAAGGGCAGGAAGCATCCGGCGCCTCCAGTCTCTGCAAATTCCCAAACCTTGCCCTGGCGCTTAGCATTCTTTCTTGTCGTACCCGCCCCCCCCCCCCCCACTTTGAAATTCCAAGACACAAAGTTTTATTCAAGGTCTTAAGTTTGCAGGGGTCATCAGGAGGCATCGCGTTTGCACTCCTAGCCGAGGAGCTGAGAGGACACAACTGACTGCTACCTTGCCTTTGTTGCAAGGGGGAGGAACCCTGAGCTTTGAGGCCAAACAAGCTGTCAGGATGTCCCTTTAACGTTTATGTTTGCTAACTTAGTCTTGGGCCTGGGTGGTGGTAGGGCCGCCTGGCCCCTCCTCCCAGGGTGACATTAACTCCCTCCCTTCACTGGTAAAATTCCCAGTAGGACATTTGGCAGAAGAGCTGGGCAGGAAGCTGCCAACCGGGCCTGGCTCTGTTTCCTGGGTTCCCAGGGTGCTGGCTTCTCCCCTACCCTGACTTCCTTTCCCACCTTAGGGCCCCAAGTGAAGGCACCATCTCTCCTGTCCCATCTTCCTCAGGCGGGTTAGGACTCGCAGAACGATCTAACAAGCAGAGAAGGAAAATAACAACAGAATAACTGTAAGAGGAAGGAATGAGTAATAAAGCCGACCCAGGCAGGGAGGAGGGCTTTCATGTTTAAGAGATGCTATTTGCTTTTTAGGTCACAGGCTGCAAAAACAGGCTTTGATCCGAAGTGGGCGAATAATTTATTGAGAAAGTTTGCATGGTAGGGGAAAAAAGGGATGTTTGTTTGATCTGGAGGCCTCTCAGTTGTCCCAAGTGCTGTTGGCTGTTGTCTAGAGTGGAAAAGCATTTGGTTCTACAGCAAATGCCTCACTGAGGGAAATCCTCGCCCCAGGCAGGACTTGGAGTGAGTGTTGGTTTTGAAACTGTTTAGCCAAGGGTCTCCCCAGCACTTTTGGAGTTGAAGTGTTTAAGGGTAGAGTTGTTTGGGCTCAGGATGCAGCAAATGTTTCCAGAACGTTTCCCATCCAGCGTGCTTTTCCTTTCCCTAAATGGCCTGGCTGAACAGCCAGTAACACTGATCCAAGAGGCAGTCGGAAATCTCCACTTAGGTTTTGTTGACAGGTGAGGTGGGACTCACCACCCCAGCACCCAGGTCCTTCTAGAATCTTGAGGTTAGGCTTTTGGCACTGATTTCCACATCCTTGAGGTTGGGGGCAGGTTATTCTGATTAATCATTGTTCCAGTTATCAGGGAGGTACTTGTCTTATACCCAAGACCCAAGTAAGAGGCTTCCAGTCCAAATTCTTCACAGCTCATCCAGCAGGCTCTTTTTGGGACTCAGTTTTCCCTTTGGGGTCTCTAAGGGGAGGCCAAGTTGGAGTTGTGAAGAGGGGAATATCCATGTCTCGCCCTGTCCTCCATGTAAGCTCCTCACTATGTGTCTCAAAGTTGAGGAACCCAGGAAGATTCTCAGGAAACCCGTAAGAATCTGGAGTGCTCCAGCCATGCTCCGAGGTGTAGGTCTGTGCACTGTGTGCTGTACCCCTCCTCCCCCACCCAGGTCGGGAGCAAGGTGCTCTCTTTAAGGTCAGACAGCCTAAGTTTGAGTGCTGGCTTTGCAGTCACCAGCTGTGGCAATTGCTCCATGCCTCAGTTTCTTCATCTGCAACTGGGGTTACTGACAGTACCTACCTCATGGTGGGTGTGTGGATTAAGTGATATGTTGCATGAAGAAGACTAAGCACAAAGCCGGGCATGGGATAACCACCTGATTAGTATTAGCAATTCTTACTATTAATAACCTGGATAGGACCCAAATGCAGCTGACCTTTGACCTCTCCCCTTTAAGGTAGGCCAGAGAGCCAGCTCCCTTCTCTGAAGAAGGAACCAGGCGACCCTGCAGTTGCTAATGGGCAGTCATCCGTGGAGCGAGTGGGCTGAACTTTGCCTTCTCTGAGGTGGAGGGTAGGGTGTGAAGGTGCTGAAGGACAAAGTAGACAAAGCCCCTTTCTGTCTCCTAGGATCCCCTTGGCATGTCCCCAGAACTGGGTCTGGAGGGTGGGTGTGGAGAGTGTGTTCTAGGGGAGCTGGGTGCCCCCCGGGACAGGCGAGCAGTGATGGGTGTTGGAGGAGGGTTAGGATTCCCTGTGATTGGAGAAGCAAGTCTGAGGCTGTGTGTGTACAAAATCACTGTTGTCACAGCAGTTACTGTCCCTGAGAAGGCGTTAAAGTTAATGAGAGATAGGAAAGAGTGGGGCTCTGACCCCCATTTAAAACGGTGTAAGAGTGTGCAGCTCTTGTTTTCTGAATGTCTGGCCTTCCCGACACAAGCAGGCTCTGAGGACAGGTTTTCCAGCCGAAATATCATTAAATTGTATTAGCATCTTATTACACACACGCCTTAGAGGTCTGCCTCAGACAGGGAGAGTTTTTGTTTCTCTTTGAAAGATTGTGTCTGGAATGGTAAATTGCCTGCTTGAAAGCCTTTTCCTCCCTTTTTTAAAGGAGGAAGACGAAATCCTGCTGTGTGTGGTGGCAGGCTGGGCAGGCCTGGTGGCCCCCAGAGAGGAGAGGCCGGAGGCCAGGTTGGGGTGTTTTAACTGCCCAGGGAGCTGCTGCAGTAGCAGGCCTGAAAGACCCACTGTTTCCAGGGTCAGCTGGAGGGGCGTTAATGGAGGCCCAGGGTGTTTATTTGAATTTATTTGCGGAGAGGTCTTTAAAGGGGGCTGGCATTGGGCATTGGTGTTCCAAATCCAGACCTGAGGTCCCCACTAAGACCAGTGGCTAGTACTGCCAAGAAAACATCTGCCACCAAATTGCTGCCCTATTACTGAGTTGACATTGATCATTAGCCAGGAGCCCAACCAAATAAAGCCTCTTGGAAAGCGTGTGAGGTTAAGACGGGGAAGGCGGTCTGTGCAAACAGGTCGAGATCTTGGGCTGGGGTGTTTGCTCCCACAGGCTGTGAGCAGGCTGGCTGAGCTGTGTGGCCCCACACTTCTGGAGGGAGGAGACAAGAACACACTCAGCACTTCATGTGTACCAAACCCCTGTTATGTGCTAGGTATAGCTCGAAGGGGTACTGGGCACCAGCAAGGATCCAAACAGTTACACTTTTTCTTGTTGTGGAACATATACTCTGAAGAAGGACATTCAACAAGTAGCTCAACAAACACTTCTAAAGAAGCTGAGTAACTGGGTGGTGGGCTTTCTGTAGATAAGGCAGCTGGCATAGACCTCTGTGATGTTTAAGCCGAAACCTGAAGGATGAAAAGTCAGAGGTGCCTAGATTGTGTAGACCATTACAGGCACAGAGCACACCTGTGCA
This sequence comes from Okapia johnstoni, assembly GCA_024291935.2. Classification (NCBI taxonomy): domain Eukaryota; kingdom Metazoa; phylum Chordata; class Mammalia; order Artiodactyla; family Giraffidae; genus Okapia; species Okapia johnstoni. The sequence continues at coordinate 38,732,011 of CM044316.1, forward strand.
CAGGTCTGGAGGCATGGACTGTCTGTTTCAGGAAATGAAAGGAGGTTGGTTTGACTGGGAAATGGTGGGAAACGGGCTGGTGGTCAGTATGCAGTAGGCAAGGACCAGATCATATAAAGTCTTACGGTTAGAAGCTTGAGTTTTGCCCTTGATCAACAGGAAGCCTGTGAAAGATCTGATGTATGTTTTTTGAAGATCATTATGGCTGTGTGGATCCTGGATTATGAGGGAGCAGTAGTGGAAGTTGGGAGATGAATGAGGAGTCCTACGAGAGATGAGACTGGCATGGAGCAGCGTGGAAGCAGTAAAGATGGGGAAGGTGGCTGGATTCTCTGTGTGTTCTGGAGGGAGCGCCCACTGCACTTGCCAAGGGTCAGCAGTGGGGTGGAGGAGGCGCAGCAAGGCTGCTCGCTGAGGGGACTCTAGGACACCCACACTCCTGGAGGAGAGCTGTGTGTGTCTCCATAGCTGGGGAAGGTGTGGGAGTGCAAGCGGACTGGTGGCAGTGTCAGGAAAAGGAGACACTTCTTTCTCAGAGTCTCCTTTGTGGTACTTTCTGTCCCTAAAAATATGTGCCTCATGACCCTGAATATTCTCCCAGGGCAGACCTTGCTTTGGGAGAGGTTAGGGGAGCCAGGGTAGAGGAAAAACGAGAGGCCAAGATCAAGTCTTGGCACCCCCATCCCCCACCTGCATGTGTAGCCCTGGATTTCAGCTTTGGTAAGAATCCTCCCTGTCCTCTGTGCTGGGTTGGAGGGGGATGTCATGGGGCAAAGCCTTGTCCCGCAGGGGAGGCCAAGCCTCATTTGAGGCTTCATTGGCCACACTGAGAGGAGGCTTACTTGAGGCAGGGAGGCCTTTCGAACAGACTTGGTTCAAAGAAAAGAAGCAAAGCAGTGGTTTCCCTCTGAAGCCTAGTTATTATTCCAATTAAGCCGCCGCAAAATCTGCTCCCTTAATAACACGTTGTCCAGGAGGACTCTGGGTGTTTCACGGAGGAGCTGGCTGAGGGTGGGGTGCAGGTCTGCGTGCTGACAGGTCACACTGGTCCTGGGCAGCAGGAAACAGCAGTAGGAAGAGGTCCTGGCAGTCAAGGGGTCCTGTTGTCAGGGACCTTCCTTATTGCACAGCTCACTGCCTTGCTGAGGGGGCCTTCAGGTGGCTGCTGGTAGAATTGTTCACCTGGCCCGAGTCTGCTGTGGTATTAATAACCAGCACCCATATGGAATGCCAGCCACTGTGCTAAGGGCTTTATGCTGCTCTCCTTCACTCACCAGCTGATTCTGGCCCACAGATGTGTTTAGTTTGGCCCTCTCGAAGTGTTTTAAATATCTAAATCAGTTGCCAGCATTTTAAGTTCAAGGGATTTATGTAAAATTCCAGATCCAATTTGTGTCTTTGGGGAGGTGTGTCTTTCCCAAGGTCCCTGGTCTAGTGAGGGGTGGAGATAGGATTTGAACTTGGCCTCCTTGAATCCAGTGCTGCTGCTTTTATGCTATGGGACAGCCTGGCTTGCAAGTGCCTGTTTTCTGGAAATGAAGAAAAATGCAGTTCATATAGAGGATTTCAGAAGAAAACAGATGGGTACACTAAGAGCACTTCGCCCCTGCTCATACCCCACCTGTGACAGCTGGGTTGGCAAGATTCAGGCTGGAGTCAGAGTTGCGTTACAGTCACCTCTGTCACACGCATACCCCAGAGGACAGCAAGGATGGGCAAGGATCTGGGTGGTGGAGTGTTATTGCCCCATTCAGTCATTCAGTCTGTGACCTGAGCTACTGGGCTGTACAGAGGCAGGGTAGTCTCAAGGTCAAGAGCATGGTCTCCTGAGTCAGAAACCTCTTACAAGAATTGTGATCTTGGGCAAGTCACTTAACCTCTGAGCTTCATTTTGCTCACCTGCAAAAGGGAAGCAGCCATCATGCCCCCCAGCACCAAGGGCCGGTTCTGAGGCCTCATTGGGGTCCCTGTGTGCCAGAATGTGCCCCTCCCCAAGCAATGGGTGCTTAGCCGTTTCAACTCTGGTTCCTGCCTCCTTGGCATCCGTGCTCCTCCCCAGCAGCCATGCCTCCAGACCTCCACACCCTCTGGAGAGCCCTTGGCCTCCACCTTTGCAGCTGGGCAGCAAGCAGCCCCAATGAACCTTCCTGTCATCCTGACCCTACTCTTGGGAGACATGAGGGTGGAGAAAAGCTCCTGACTAAGGTCAAGTCTGAGGCCGGAGGGTCCTTCTGAGTAGCTCAGAGTTCTGCGTAATTGCAACCCACCTTAGAGAGCCAGTGCTCCTAAGGCCTCTGCAAGGCCACAGTAAAATAAGGTGACCCCCCCCCCCCGCCAGGGCTCCGCATGAGCAGACTTGGGGTGACAGCAGGTGGGAAATGGGATTCACAGTGGGGTTGGGCAGCCCAGTTGGTCGGCAGCTGGGCTTTCTCCCTACTGATACTGGCTCCTTGTCCTTTGCTGTGTGCAGTGAGGCAGCGCAGGGTCTAGGGCGACAGAAACATGGTGAAAAGCACCGTGGGCTCCGAGCCCCGGGTCTGTTCTCTGAATTGAGACTCAGCCACTGACTAGCTGTGAGACCTAAGGCAGGTTAACAAGTCTCTCAGTGTGCTCCCCTCCAAGAGGGGACCAGGGCAGGCTCTGCCACCCAGGACTCTGCAGGATTAGAGGAAATAGTGGGTGGGAAAGCACTTCCAACAGGCAGAAGCTGACAAGGGCACAAAGGCAGCTCAGTGTGGACTCGGGGATCAGACCACGTGGATTCAAATCCCAGTTCAGCCAAGTCACTAGCAGGACAAGGCACTGAGCCTCCTCAGTAAATGAAGCTAATAGCTCACAGCTCCCCAGGTTTTTAGGAACACGAGATAGCTAAGTTGGCATGGAGCTCAGTATGGGAGATCCGCCCTTCTACCTTGAAGCTAAACACTGTAGTGGAGGGAAAGTGAGTTTGTATTTTTACCTGGATAAGGACACTGAGGGGAGGGTGGGCAGCCCAGCCCATTCACTCTGGCCCTGGTGTGGCTCAGGAACCCAGCTTGGAGCCTCCCTGCCCCCACCCCAGGTCCATGCCCCTCTGGCTGCCACTCTCAGGATGTGCAGAATGTGCGCTCAGTGCTTGTGGGCTGGCTTGTCCCTCAACTCCCATAGCTTGGTCCTCCTGGAAGAGTCTGTCTTGTTTCTGTGCCCTCCCTCCTCTGCCTCCAGCAGGGCACCACTTGCAGCTTGCAGGTGAGAGTGGATTCCGTGGTGAGTGAGGGAGCTGGGGTGAGGCAGGTCCAAGTCACTGTTCATTCTGGGGCTACTGACTCTCCTTGTCCTCCCTCATTGTCACCTTTACTAGATTCTCTATTGTGTGAGGCTCTGGGCTCAGGAGATGAGCGATGCTGCCCCCTCCCCCAGCCCCAGGGCCCATGTAGGTGGGTGAGAGAACTGGGAGACTGCCTGAGGAGAAGGCTAGGGCACGGCCTTGTTCTCATTCTTCCTCTGCAGCGGGGCGAATGTGGGGACTTAGATTGACGGGCATTTTCTGAGAGGTTGAGGATTTCCCGAGCCACTGTGAGTATAATGGGGCCTACTTTCGTTGCAGATGGAAGAGAAGAGGCGAAAGTACTCCATCAGCAGCGACAACTCTGACACCACCGACAGTAAGGCCTTCCATGTGGGGCTTCTGCAGGGAAAGTGTTTGAATAATTATCAGGACCACAGGCTCAGACAGGGGGCTGGGACATTGCTCCAAGGTCTCCATGTTGATGAAAGCATAAGCAGACCAGGCCCCTCTGCTCCTTTGAGAGTCCCCACACCACCATGGCCTTCAGGGCCTTGCTGTCCTCCTCAACTCTGCTCCTCTTTACCCTATAGCTCTCAACCCCATGTGTTTTGCACTGGTTGGAACAGATCAACTCCCCTCTGGGCCTTTCTTTGCCTGTGCTGTTCCAGGCTGCTAGGAACACACCTCACTCCCTCTGGCCCTGCTGTTGAGTCAGGGCCCTGTGGAAGTGTCCATACAACAGGCAAAAAACCCTGTTACTCTTCATTATAATTGCCTGAACAGTGTTATTTCCTAACCAAGTGCCATTTCTTTATCAAAGTAAGCCCCTTGGTAAGAGAGGTCATGACTTGGTCTTGATATGGCTGACTGCCATATCCAGCTAGATGGGGCACATAATAGGTGATCAGTAAATGTTTGCTGAAGAAATTAATGAAGGAGGCCGACCTTCATGGGATCGTGGTGGTAGAATCTCAGAGAGAGACTTGTGTAGGGGCTGGGTGTGTCAGCTGGATAGAGGGGGACACTCTTACACAGAAAATGGGGCTTAGGGAGCCTCTTCTGAAATGTTAGTTTGTGTTAGGTGAGGGCTTGTCCCTGGTACCAGAAGGCCCCTCTTCTCAGATGCCCCAGGAACCTAGGCCTGCATGAGCCAGTCAGAGTAAAGAGTTCCATTCTGCCCTGTGTAGGAGAGAGGCTCTGCCAGAAAGATTTGTACCTAGTGGTGCCCTCAGGTGAAAGCCCAGGCTGAGAAAGAGGCTGCACTGCCATGGAGGTTGGGCCTGGAGCCCTGCAGCTGTAGACCTTAGCTTGTTTACATGTATGGTGAGCAGCGGGGACTGGGGAGAGCCTCAAGGCCCCTTAGAGTCCCTGGAGTTCTCTAACCCCCAGGAACCTGAGGGTTCAGGAACACGGGCACCCAGGAACACATGCACTAGAATGAAAAGCCAGTCCTCTCCTTCGCTCTCCCTCCGGGTTTCCTTCACTGTCCTTTGGGGTCTGTTTGCTCAGACTTCAGCTTGGCTCTGGAGTCTGACCTGGCTGGCTCTTCCTCCCCATGGCAGTAGATCACAGCATTTGGCCTTCTGTGAGTGCAGTCACGCTGCCTGTGGCCTGTTTCAGTGTCCTCTGCTTCTAACTTTATTTCAGGCAAAGGAACCCTTGAAGCCCCAGGCACCTGCAAGGGAGAGCACCTGGCAGCTGAGCCCCGTATCTGCATTGGAGTTGGGCTGGGCTATGGCATACTCCCTTCTCACCAGTCCCCCCACTGCCCATCTAGGCTGTGCTCCTTTGACCCATAGGAGTGGAGGCCACCCTTAGTGTAGTCCCACAGGGCCTTTAGAACCCGAGTGATAATGGGTAGTGTTTATCAGAGCAGTGCCGTGTGCAAGGGACTGTACTAAGACTTTACAGGCATGGTATCATTTAATTCTCACAAAAACTCTTTGAAGATAGTTATTCTCTGCTCTTATTTTATCCAAAAGCAAGCTGAGGCTCAGACTAAGTCATTTGCCCATCATGAGGAGCTAATAAGTGGCTGAGCCAGGGCTGAAGCTTAGTCTATGGGTCTACTTTAGAGCAACCCTCTTGGGTCACACAGAAAGCTAATACTGAGTCCTTGTTCAACGGCCTTTCACCTCCCGAGTCTCTTCTGGTTGGTGAGTGGAGGAGGCATCATTCATTGTTGGAAAGGCCCAGAGCAGAGACACAAAGGTCTCCACCTCCTGAACATTCAAGCCAGAGCTTGCCTGACAGGTTTCCTTTCCTTGGACATGGGTGGGTGGTGTTCCTGGCCTTCCAGGGGTCCCTCATCAGCTGTGCTCTCTATGCAGGTCACGCTACATCTGCATCAAGATGCTCCAAACTGCCCAGCAGCACCAAATCGGGCTGGCCCCGGCAGAACGAAAAGAAACCCTCCGAGGTGAGTAATGACAAGTATCCTGGAGAAAGATGAAGCAGAAGTGGAAAGGTGACAGGAACAGAGACCTGTGGAGAGGGAGGACTGTGCAGGGGAGGGGCAGGTGTATGGGGAGAGAGGATTCCTGGTAGAGGACGCAGTCATTGCAAAACAAGACCAGTGTGGCTGAGTGAAGTGACTGAGAGGAAAGGGTGGGAGTGCCAGTTCTCATAACCTTATAGGTTGTTATAAAGATGTTCCTATTGATCTGAGTGAGGGGAGGAGCCTTTCAAGGATTCTAAGCAGGGTAATGACATAGTCTGATGTTTTAATGAAAGGTCCCACTGACTGCTGTGAGGGGGAGGGAATGTGATGGGCAGGAGTGGGAGCAGGGAGGCTTCTTTAGCAGTTGTCCAGGAGAGGAATTATGGTGGCCTTAGAGCTGGGTGATTGCAGTGGAGTAAGAAGCAGTAGGATATGGGACATTTTGGAGGCTGAGCCAAGAGTAACAGGATTCACTGATGTAGGGATGAAGGATGGAGTCTTCAGAGTCATCCAGTTAGGTCATCCACTCCTTACTATGCCCATTTCACGTGCATCTGCACTTTACTCCTTCTCTGCTTTGACCCTGTCTTTTGGGACAGGTAGAGATGTTTATGACATGGAGCTGTAGAGAGTTTTGGAAGTGGGTAGACAAATGGACATGGGGCCCTGCCTCCTGTAGCCCCTGAAAATAACATCCTAGAGCCTCATTGCTCCCTCTTAGGTCTTTAATGCATTACAGTGGGCACAGAAGAGACCTTTGGAACAGATGAGGCTGCAAGAGCCCTGAGTCCCCAGTGGGATGGTTTGAGTCTGACCTTTAAGAGAGACATTGTTCTGCAGCCCCCAGGGCTTTCCCGGTGGCTCAGTGGTAAAGAATCTACCTGTAATGCAGGAGTGTAGGAGACACGGGTTCGATCCCATGGTCAGGAAGATCCCCTGGAGGAGGGCATGGCAACCCACTCCAGTATTCTTGCCTGGAGAATTCCATGAACAGAGGAGCCTGGCGGGCTACAGTCCATAGGGTCACAAAGAGTCGGACACGACTGAGCGACTTAGCCCGCACACATGGGCTGGACACTTTACTTTTTTTAACCCTCCTGTTACAGTAAGGAAACAGGATCCTAAGTTTATATATATAGTTAAGATGTGAGGTTCTTGGGGCCAACAGCACCAGTGTGGGAAGGCTCAGAGTTCTAGGGCAAAGCACTTGGCCCTGGCCTGGACTGAAGGAGGATATCTTTGTTCTGAGCCTGGCAACCTCTTTTCCCCTCCTTGCAGCAGTGGTGATCCAAGAGCTGCTGTCCTTAGCCAGTCCCTAGGGGTGTCTTCCACAGAACCTTGCATTTGAAAAAGGACTCCCCACGGAGCTGGCCTACCCTGGGACTCATCTTTTGTGGGGATTGGAGGTGGGGACACTGTTTTGAGTTCTGAAGCCTCCAGTTCCCATCCCCTAACCAACTGTCCTCCTTTGGCCCTACAGTGGAGGGGTGGAGACGGAAGGAGATATCTCCAGGAATGCAGTAAGGACTGGAATTAAAGCTGGGAGTGAGGTGGGCATGGGAGGATGTTGTTCTTGAGGCTCTTAATAGGTTTCCATCCCTGGGTCGGGAAGATCCCCTGGAGAGGGAAATGGCAACCCACTCCAGTATTCTTGCCTGGGGAATTCCATGGACAGAGGAGCCTGGGGGGCTTCAGTGCATGGGGTCGCAAGGAGTCGGACACATCTGAGCGACTAACGGTAGCCCTGCTCAATGGGTGGACAGGCTGTGTTCTTGTGCATTGGGAAGTAGGAGGCAGAGTGTGCTAGGGCCCTGGGAGTCCCTGGGACCACCCCTCTACTCCACCCTCATCTTGAGAGCTTCAAGGGCTCCCAGTTACTACTTGGGCTGGATTAGTAAAACCCTAGCCAGCTTTTGTATTTCCCTGGTCCTGAAAGGCAGTAGTCATCCTGCTGTTTTGAAGCTGAGGAACCTGCCTCTGAGAATCTCACCACCTCATTGCCTTCATGGGCTATTCAGATTGGAGAATGGAGGGGAAGTTCTGGGGAGCCCCTGGGGCTGGCTTAGTTCCTTCCCCTAGCTCTCACATTAAGCAGCAGCGGGAGGAGGAGGGGCCTCTGTTCTGGGCGGAGATCCTGGGGACCAGGCTGCTATCAATACCCAGGATAGGCTGGCTGGCTAGGGGGAAACAGATGTCAAGCTGAGGCTGAGGGGAAAGTGTGATTTGCATGGTGCTAAGAATTCCCCTCCCTCTTGGATTTTCCTGTGCAGGGCCTTTGAACCTTTCTCCACCTAAAAATAGAATCGAACCATTGCACGGGTGCTCAATGGGGACTGGCTGTGTACAGCCCTGGGTTCAAGCCCAGGAGCCTCTGTGGGGGCAGAGGGGGGGGCCTCTGACGCCAAGTCCTAGGCTTTTGGAGGGCTGAGGAAGTCTTCCCTGTCTTGAACTGTCGCCAAGGACAAGCTTTTCCTCCCACAGCAGGCGGGAGACCAGCCTGTGAGGTTTCCCTCGTCCCCTAAGCGAAGAGGCTGAGCCATAAGCCGGCATAAATTCCAAGTTCCAAGTTTTCATGGGGCAGAGAGGAAACCATCGATGAACGCTTCCAAATGATTTGGCTCGTGAGAAGGCGGAGATGAAAGCGAGGATTTGGCGGCAGATAATGTTCGCACTAAATCTCTTCATTGGGCTGTCCCTTCTCTTTCTATGCACAGGCTGGAGAGAAAGGCCTTCCTAATCTGCTGGTGCTGGGGGTTGAGGGCTTCCGACACCCTGGTGAAAGGGCTTCTGGAGTCCCTCCCGCTCAGTCCCCAGAGTAAGAAGCCTGTGGGGTGGTTTTCAGGCTGTTCACACGGTCTGCTCCCAATCTGGCCCAAATTCCCAGCTTCACTACATGCAAGTTGATGTTTGTGGTGCAGGAGTCCCTTCCTGTGGCTGCATGCGGAGCCACGGGACTTGGAGTTCTCTTCGTCCCTTCATCTTTGAAGATGGACAGTGATGAATGGGGATTTGAGCATCAGGAGTATTTACCATGACAATAGCACTGGCGCATAGAGAAGCCACCAGTTATGGAAAGGGCAGGGAATGGGTTTAGACAAGACTGGCAGGGCTGCCTCTGAGATGATACATTCACTCTGAGGGTGCAAATCAAGGGGCGCCCTACACACCAGGGGGAGATGCCCCAGCCTGGAACAGAATGCTTTGACCAGGAGTCAGGACCCTGGACAGGGCCGAGGCCTTGAGGCCCAGCTTCTCATTCTGGTCCTAAACCAGTGGGTGGCTTCCTTCAGCCTGATTGAGAGGAGACTGCAAGCCTCGGTACTTGGGGCTGAAAGAACAGACCCTGGGATTCCTGGGAGGCTGGTTTAGGACTTTTGGTGGCAGTACACTTAGTCTGAAGTTGGCCCCAGGATCCATTTGGCAGTGGAGGGAAGAGGTGGGGCTAACCCCAGGAACACAGGCTGCTGCCTTCCTCTAATGTGCCTGCCAGTGGGATCCCAGCAAAGCTGAGCTCTGTCCCTTGGTGCTGAAGTTGGCCGGGCCCGTCCTAAAGGAGAGGAAGGGATTATCCTAGCCTGGGAGAGCTGGTATTATAAACCGTGCTGAGGCCTTGGGTTTCTGGCCTGGCCTGTCTCACTAAATAGCATGAATGTAACTTTGTGGGTCATACCTCTGAGAGCCTAATGGAGATCACAGACCAGGGATTATTTTTTAAAATACCAATATCAGACCCTCATCCCATACCGTTCTCAAGAATTCTGACTTGAATGCTTTGGAGTAGGGCCCCAGGCACCTATAGTTTTTCAAAGCCCTCCTGCTGGAAGCCAGGGTTAAGAACTACTGCCATAGACCTTTTACCCTGATATGCTAAGATGGGAGTTTCCGGCTTGATCCTCACTGAAAGTTGAGGGAAGAAGGAAAGGCCTTCCAGCCTGGTTCAGTGACCTAAACAAATGCTGGCCATGTGGGTGTGGCATCACCGACAGTTCCTCCCTTCTCCCACAGCGGCCATGGGACTGACAGGTTTCTGCTAAGCCCTCGGCCTGGCATGGGTGGGAAGGGCAGTTTGAGAAGAGACCTGGAAGCCAGGTGGTTGGGAGACTGCTGTTTTGAAGCCATGTCTTCCTCAGGCCTGGGGCAGAGAGGCAGATGGAGGAGCAGGCTGAGAAGTGAGGATTTCCCCACACAGGCTCTCTTGAGGTAGAAAGCTGTGTTTTCAGGAAGTCAGAGTCCCCAGAAGTCAGCCAACGGGCAGGGAGATAGGTCTTTAGGACCTTAATGATAGTGATTAAACTCAGCAAACACTCAGGAGCACTTCTGAGGCCCAGCCTAGTGCCAGGGACACAGAAAGCGCAGGCCCTGTCCCTGGGGAGCTTGTCTTCTAACTGTTAGCAGGATGCAGGTGCTGCACAGGAAAGTGTCCGTTACGAGAGATGTAGCCAGCTTGCCACTGAGGAGCTGTGAGACTTTGGGCAAGTATAGTTTCTCTGTGAGCCTCAGGGTTGTTGTCTGTAGAGCGCCGTCTTGCAGTTTCTGTTCTGTAGGTGTGACTGTCCTGTCCTGAGGCCCGTGGAGCCTAGGGGTTGGGGAGAGCCCGGACGTGAGTGAAGGTGGAGCTGGCATGCGTGGGATGGAAGCCTGAATTGTCTCAGAATGGGGTGGGTAGGAGTTGGGCTCCTTTTTAGGCCCTGGTGACAAACTGTACATACCTCGAGATGAGAGAATGGGGGGCTTCTCTGTGGGTTCCACAGGGGCCCTTCCCAGTGCTCAGCCTCTCACCCCTGAAACAGGGCCTGGAAGAAAGAGGTGACCCTGTGAACAGCCTCTGCCACCAGTGGAGGTCTTCCAGATCCAGTGTCTGTGAGAGTTCCTATATAAGGATGGCGCTCCCTAGGAAAGGCAACGAGTGGAAGGTGAAAATGCTGCGTTTCTGCTTGACCCATTGCTTTTGAAAATGGGCCCCTTCCCCCCTGGGTGAATGTAAGGGTGGCCAGATGGTGTTGGGGTGCAAAGCCATGGGATAAATAAGGTGCTTTCCTGGAGGGGCAGAGGTATTATCCAAGTGTTTGAAATGACACAATATTGTATATTAAAACAGTGATGGCATATGTTGTAGTGAAAGGCAGAGTGCTCCCAAACTTGAGAGTAAAACAGGAGACTCCCCAGAAAGGGGGGTTTTTTGCTTGACCCTGTGGTTTTGAGCCATGTTTCTAGCCAACAGCTCTTCTGCTACACTGGGAGGCAGGCAGGTGGTGAGGGGAGCCCTTCCACTGGGCCTCCCACTGCTCTGGGGTGGGGGGCAGAATCCACTTCTCATACAGTCGGAAACACTGCTGCTCCCGCCAGCTGGAAAGGCCTCCCGGCCTCTGGGACTTGTCTTGCAAAAGAAATGTGTGTAATAAATTCTCTTTAAGAGCAGGAAGTGCTGTTATCCTTGTGAAAGAGAAAGAGATGTTGAGTGTGTGTGTGTGTGTGTAAGTGTCTGACCAAATTAGCCTAGTGGTAGCTTGAATGGGACTGGGAAGCTATTTCCAGAGCCCTTCTCTGGTGTTTTATGCTTAATTTTAAGTATCTAAGTATGCTCTTGGCTGAGATACTCTTTATCAATTTCCAGCCCAAGAAAGAGATTTTTTTTTTAAGAGAAGAAATAGCAGACTGGTTTGCAGGCAGAATTGCATTGGTTAAAGCACAGGGCAGACCTCAGACAAGTGGTTAAACCTCTCTGAGTCTTGGTCCCCACATCTGTAAAGTGGAAGGAATATGAATTAGGTGAGATTGTATATTTTAGCAAAGCACCTAGCATGCTGCAGCAGGGCAATTACTTTTCACTGTTAGCTGTCCTTTCTAATGAGTTGAGGTGCTCAGAAAAACACATTGATTTCAAATGAGGCATTTGGTAGTAATTTTACTTGGCTCTTCCAAGACAGACTATCAAACATCCTTTGGGAGATTAGGGAGAGGGGCCACTACTAGCTTTGCACTGGGCCTTCTGATGTGGATACAAGGCAAGGAGAGGCTGTCCTGGCCAAAGCCATTTTCACTGGCTTTGGGACAGCAACCAAGACCGGTTCCTGAGTTCTGCCTGGAAGAATCCTTTGGGCCAGCCCTCTGCCTTCACTCTCCCTGCTACGCAGGAGAGGAAGTTTCAGAGTTTAGTCATATAGGATTTAGACAAATCCTGGGGTTCATTCATTCATTCACTCACTCACTAGTTTCACAAACATTTCTTGAATACCTGCTATGTACCAGGCATTGTGCCACAAATAGGCATAATCATAAGTGGACACATAGTCTCTGCCTCTCTCAGCTTGATTATTAGAGGAGATGGATATTAAACAAATAATTACACAGATAATTGTATTCTGTAATTATGATAAGTGCTGGAGCTTTTCCTTAAGTAACGGAACTTCCCTTGGTGCCTCTTGGTCTGAAGTACACTGTGATATAATACTTTACTCTTGAGAAAAGGAAGCAGAAACCAAGGTCCCAGGATGAAATGTTCAAATAATATTCATAAATCTCATGATCATGTATAGGAATGCTGAGGATAGCAGAGTGAAAGTTGTCTGTTGTCATCATCTTCATCTGCTTTTGGAGATCATGTCAGACATCAGACATGACATGCTTTCTGGCATAGCTCGTTTTTGGTTCTCCTTGGGGAAATAGGCTCAGAAAGCTAGATAGACTTCAGTGCTTGTGGTCTTAGTCTTGGGAAGAGGAACTAGAAGGCAAGACCCGTGCAGTTTCCCCACATCTGGGCAGAGCAGGGTCTCCAGCTTTCTTCAGAGCTGCGTTGGTACCTCTGGCACTCACACTGGTTACTAGGTTAGAGTTTTAGACCTTTAAACATTCTTCATACTGTTTGAAGAAGCTACAATTAGCATCTCCCAAGCAGCTCAGCAGAACTTGGTTGCTAGGCAGCAGACCTTTAAAGACAATTTGTCAACTTCTGCCAAAAGAGAAAAATAGTAAACATTCATATTCTTAGAAAATTGCTTGTTTTCCAGCTTCCAACTCCCTTGCCATGGCAAGGCCTCCAGTTCATCAGTGTCCATTTTATTATTTATTTAGTTTTCGTAAATAATTCAGAGGCATTTTAGGAGAATAATTGAGCCTTTTTTTTGGAAGCCTAACCTTTGGTGATTCAAGACAGAAAGATATTTGGGTTGCCCTGTTTGTGGAAAGGTTTTTTTTTTTTTTTTTTTTTTTTGTGGAAAGGTTTTATATGAGTATTCAGGGGTTCCTTTGGAAGGGACAGAGTCCCCAGCTGTATCCTCGGGCAGCTACCCAGAAAGATGGTGGCAGATCCATGGGAGGCTCTTCAATCATTCAGCCTTAGTTAGCACCTAGCATGTGTCAGGCCCTGCATGCACTGTTGCAGCCTGTAGCCTGGCCAGACCTCACTGAGCTTACCTTCTAGTGGGGAAGACCTGGCAGGAAACCAGGGGATACCAGTAGAGGGGCTGTGGGAGTTCAGAGGAAGCCCAGAACCCAGCCCGGCATCAGGGAAGCCTTCCTAGAGCAGCTGTGGGCTGGAGTAACACCCTAAGGGTGAAACAGGCCGCCCCCACTTTGGCAGGGTAAAGTGTCCCAGTGGGGTCCTCCCCTGTGTCAAGTGTGAGACGTGCTTGGGAGGGAGACTGACTACTAATGCAGTCGTGGCTCATCCTAAGGGCAGTAAAAAGACAGTGGAAAGCCACTGGAGAGCTTAGAACTTGCAGAGGTCACCATCTGATTTCCATATTGGGGAAACCCCTTGATTTGGCTTTGGGTTAATTCAAGGGCATTGGCAGTGAGCAGGTGGCCAAGAGGGGCGAGGTTGCAGAGGAGTGCTGGATGGCTCCAGAGTTGTCTGTCTGGGTTCCTTTGCCACTTCTAACATGTAGGACCTTGTGTAGGTTATTAAATTAACCTGAGTCCCAGGTTTCTCTAATGTAGAATAGGGATGATAACAGCGTCCACCTCACAGAGTTGGAATAGGGACTAACAATTAATTCAAGGACAGCCATTAGATTGGTGCTGGGCACACTGTGTTCTTTTAATTGTTGATTGGTACCTGTAAGATAGTGCTGCCCTTCCTGTGCTTCCATCAGTCCTCTGCCCAAAGGGGCCAGTGGTATCCAGTCACACCAGATGAAGCTTGCAACTTTCTTGGGACCAGACTCTTTTTCTCTCTTGAATCTCCTTACCTGAATTGAGCATGGGATCCTTTTTTGCTCTTGAGTTCTCAGCACCAAGCCTGTTCCTAGGACAGAGCCACCTCTCCCCCGCTGGTGTGGCTTGGCACCCTGTCTGCACCTACAGACCAGGGCTGCCTTTGGTCCATTCGGTCCACATACTTGGGTTGTTTCAGCTCTGGATATATCCATGAGGTGTCTCTCGTTCATGGGGTTTCAAAAAGCACTGCCAAGGAGCCAGCTGGGGTCATCAGACTTATCAGGTAACTCCCCAGAGGGGCCCTTTTATTCACTCATTCATTTAATCATTCTCTCAGTTATTGTTTATCGAGCACCTTCTATGTGCCAGTCACCCTGCCAAGCCCTGAGAATATTGCAGAGAACAGGACAGGTGTGGCAGGAGAGATGACAAGAAGGAAGGACCATGCATACACCAGTTAATTTTCAGGAGTATATGTACTCGGAAGTGAGACAGGACCATGGGCTGGAAAGTGGCTCTGTTGGGTCATTGGCCACCCCGAGTTGGAGTGATCAGGGTGATCCCATGAGGCAGCATTTGAACTATAGCTCAGGAAAAGGGAACAGCAAGAGGTTTCAGACTCACCAGTGCCTTTTTGGAGGGGCACACGGTGACACTGTGCTCTGGAAGGGGCAAGATGACAGGCTTTCCCTGGAGGGTGGTTCGTCTGGCATTCAGAGCAACAGGGCATTAGATGTTGTACCACGTAGGGCTTGCCAGGGTTGGGAAAACTTTGAGACAGTCACCAGTCTGCTGTGGGTTCAGTTTACCCCTGACGGGTCCTGAACAGGGGGCCCCAGAGAGAAATAACCGGGCCCCAGCCAGCAGAGGCTGGCGAGGGGTGGTTGCTGAAGGACAGCACAGAAGCACCCACTATCTGAGTTTATGTTCTTATATCAGTTGTCTTGCTACTTGCTAATAAGATATGCAAATTATCAGGGCTGTGAAATCTTTGCCACATTTCATCTTCTGTGTAATTAGCATTTAATCGTAATCTCATTTTAATTTTTCCACACTGGCACCCTAATTAAATATTAGGGTGTTAGTCTTAACAGTTAAATTATATTGGCAAATAGAGTCTTCAAGAAACTTGACCTTTGGCAAGCAAGGGCCCTCTCTGGCTAGAAGCAGACGTTAATTAGATTTCTGCAAGACGCTGCCTTGAGCCCCCTTGGCACCCCCTTGGCGCCCCCTTTCAGTTGTCTCCTAGATTCAAGTGAGACAGACAGCCAGCAGGTGGGGCCTCCTGCAGGCAGAGGTTACCACTGAATGGCCACCACCCCTGGAAGGCTGGTGGATGCTGAGTCTTCCAGGGAGCGGAGTGGGCTTGGAGTTGGGTCTGAGACCTGGAGGACTCCTTATAGTGATTTCTCTTCTCTCTGTGATATGAACTCTCCTTTAACTTGTGATGTTCACTGGGAAAGTTGGTAGCAAAGCAAGTCACATAGTGTCTAGGGCTGCCACCATGTCCTCCAGCAGCCCTTTGTGGGGCCCAGGTGAGGTCAAGCAGCTGGGGCAGATGAGGCACTGCCGGTGCTCCTGGGGCTGGGCTTGGAGGTTGCTTTGGGGTGGGGGGCCACAGATAGAATGTTGGGAAAAGAAGTTTCCCCCTGAGTGAGCAGGTGCTCACAAGGAAACCAAAGCATGAGGATGTGTCCACTCATGGCCTGGCCCCAAGGGGTTTGGAAAGGCTTGATTGAGAAGGAATTCAACACGCTTCTCCTTCCCCATCATAGAGCATGGTACAGCGGAGCACCCACTGAACAGGGCATGTGGTACCATTGTTCTTGAGGGACCATGGAGACCCTGACCCATGGGAGGCTGTTCTCTAGGCTGTCCCAAAGCCTGGCCTCTCCCTCAGCTATTTGTCTGAGGCCCTGGCATGTAGTTGCCTGGATTCTTTTACACTTGTGACTGCGGTTACAACAACAAACATAATTTTGAATCTTCAACAGAAATTCCCTAAACAGACACTTCATGGCAGTATTGAATTCACACAAGCCTTTCTGCCAGCTGATTTTTTTCCTCAGTATTTTTGCCTTTCCCACATGTCTGTCTTCTTCCCTCTAAGGTCCACTCCTATCCATAATTCATACTCTGTCCTTGAGCAGATCAGAGCATGTAAATTCAATTCAACATTTATTGGAGATCTTCTGTGTGCAAAGAACTCTGCTGGATTCAGAGAAGATGGGTTATTGTACTTAACTGCTTTTGTGTCATATTCTCATTTTTGAGTGAGTAGGCTTTCAGCATTTCCCTTTTCCTACCCTGGCCTATGAAGCAGATCACCTGAGGACGACCTGAAACCATTCTCTCTCCACCTTGTCTCCCCACAGGTTTTCCGGACAGACTTGATCACAGCCATGAAGATCCCAGACTCATACCAGCTCAGCCCGGATGACTACTATATCTTGGCAGACCCATGGCGACAAGAATGGGAGAAAGGCGTGCAGGTGCCCGCCGGGGCAGAGGCCATTCCAGAGCCTGTGGTGAGGTGAGCCGTGGAGCCCAGGCCAGGGGGCCATAGGAAGGGGAGGCTAGGACCAGTTAAGGGATTCCTTTCTAGTCTGTCTCTATTCTTAGTTTCTTTTGTTCTTAGAAAAACATTGCAGTGTTCCAGAAATACTGCAGTTTTACCTCTGAGGCCAAGGTTTTGAGCTTGGGCTCAGCTCTGGAGCCAGATGGCCTGGGTTCAAATTGCCTCTCAAGTTCAGTGGGACCTTGGGCAGGAAATGTAATCTCCCTGGGCATCAGTTTCCTCATCTATAAAATGGGGACGATAACAACAGCACCTGCCCTATGCAGTGGTTGAGATGATGTAGAGAAATGATGCGTGGAAGGCCCTGGACACAGGACCTAGCCCACATGAACACTCAGTGAAAACTGGCCGTGGATTGGCTTGATGTCATTCCAAACTGGGTCCCGCCAGAAGATCTTCTCGGGGATATCTCCAGACCTCTAACTAGTCCTTAAAATAGGGACAAACCATGCTCTTGGCTTCTTAAAACCTTTTCGAGGAGTTCTTGGGAGCAAGAAATCCAGTGCCTGGCACACACCAGATGTCCACAAAACAGTTGCTATGATCAGATTCTCAGGAGGGCCCGCTGCCTCCTAGGATCAGGATTGGATCAGGGCTGAGTCCTCTCTGGGCTCAGGAGCCTTGTGGTCTTGTAGGTCAGAGAGACTCCTGTACTCTTGTCAGGAGGTGGCCTCGTGGCCATGGGCCTTGCTTCCAGTGACAGAATTCAGCCAAGTGCTTCTTCCTGCATCCTGGGAAACCCTCCAAGTCATGTCTTGGGCCATGGGGGCCTGCTGTCCTAGCCATCCCCGCACCCCCGCACACCAGCCTGCCTGAGCTGGGCAGATTTGTGTTAATTGACAGTCCATTCCCAGCCTTGGCAGCCCCGGGGCTCTCACTTAGGTCCATTTTGCCAGGGCCTGGGGCAAAGATTTCAGCTGTCACCTCCCTTGACATTGGCACTGATGCTTCCCTGGCAGCCACACCTATGATGGGCTCACAGACACCCAGTGCCTGCCTGGTGCCAGGCCTGTGCTGGGCATGGGGTTACAGAGGCCAAGCACACACTAAGCCCCACTCGGTGCCCAGTGAGGACTGGGTATTGCACAGTGCTTATTGTCCTGGGCTCGCAAGGGCCCTTATCTTTGGCCCTCTGAGAATCAAGGAAGCTCCAGGCCTCTCGGGACGAGAGTATATGTGGAGTTTGGAGAAAGACTTTATTCTACACGTCCTCTGCCCAGGGCCAAAAACGTGGGTCAGGCTCCCAGCCAGCTTCACCCACTTCGCTCTACAGACCAAAGAACTGTAACTGACCTCTTTGAACCTGTTTCCTTCTCCATAAAATGGATGTAATAACAGTATATGCCTGATAGTGTAGTGGTGAGGATTGGTTGAGAACTCACATGCCAAGGGCCCAGGGTAACAAGGTGGAGGGGTAGGCCACCAGCTGGGCGGAGAAGGGTGAGTCCTGATTAGGCTTGGCCCAGCGGTCTGTCCTCTGTCCTCGATGGCAATGTCAGGTGGTTCCAGGCACATCTGCTGGCCTGGGTAATTAATTGCAGATGCCTCCACACAAGTAACTTGGCTTCAGTCGGTGTCTTATCTGTTGACATCACAACGGAAGCATGTGTTCACACAGCTGGCCCTACTAGGTACATTCCCCACATACACACAGGTCTAGACTGACAAGAGCCAGGCAGTCCTGGCCTATCCCTGCTCTTTGGAGAGGATAAGACTGGAAGGGGAGCGATGTTCCCATGGAGATATCTCTGGGCCCCATCTTTCCCTGTCTCCTTGCAGCCTGGCACCTCCACCCGCCAGGCCACCTTTCCCTGTACAGCTCTCACCTGGAAGCCAGCACAGCAGGTGCCCTGATCAGAACTGTTACAGGAGCTCTGTTCCTGAGAACTTGCTGTGCTGAGCCTTAAGTTCATCTTCTCATCTAATTACCATATCAGCCCTCTAAAAGGCACACTGCTGTCCCCGTTTTATAGAGGAGGAAGTTGGGAAATTCTGGGGAATTCCCTGCATGACCGCCAGGGCCTTGTGGGCTGGGCCAGGAAGTCACAGCCACAGGAACAGGCCCTGGGCTGCCCCTGTGTGGCCCAGAGAGAGTCTCATGCCCCAGTCACCCTGGCTTGCTGACTCTGCCCTTAACCCACTGCCTCCCTGGTCCCCTCCATTCCTCTCTTCTTGCCCAGTCCTCCCTGGCCCTTGAGCAGGTCTACCCGCCTCACGGTCCTAAACTTCTCTGGATAATGAGAACCCCTCACTGTCAGATCATGAACTGAAGGAGGGCCTGCACTGTTCTTTGGAGTGGCCGAAAGACACAGCTCAGGGCAAAACCAGCCTGTTTTCTATCTGGTCTTCTGGAGTGAGAGCCTCCCACCCCCAGATCCCAGCCCAGCCACCCATCTCCTCCCCGCTGACCTCGGTTCTACTGGTTGCAGCCAAGACTGAGGCCTTGACTGAGGGTGACATCAAACCACCCTTGATTGGAGAGCTTCCTCTGTAGTCGGAGCCAGAAGAGGCCAGACAGGTGAAGATGAGCTCCCCAGGAAGCACAGGAAATGCCTTTTCTGTTGATAGCCCTTTAACCCCAGCTTCCCGGAGAAAGGAACGTGATACTGGCCCCAAGAGGTCTGGCTAGGCGGCAGCTGCTGAGCACACAGTGTGGGTAGCTATGCCGCTAGGTGGTGGGCTCTCTGCCTATCCCAAACCCCAGCTGAGCATATGCTGGGGACACAAACAAAGCAGGGTAGTGGCAAAATTAGTGTTTTTAAAAGAATGTGTTAATTTAAATAAGAGCCTCCCAAGGAAAGGCAGAACTTTGTAGGACTCAGAGTCCTGCAAAGCAAATACTATTGCTTCAGGTTGAAATGGTGTAGGGGTTGGGGGTGGGCATCACGTCATTATTGTTGCCTAGGACCTTCCTTAATCTGGGCATCTTGTGTGACAGAAGGTGACTCTAAGCCCCTTCCTTGTATCCTTGCCTCCCTCAGTCTCCTCTGGGCCTCCCTCCTGCCTGGTGGCCATTCTGTGCCCCTCGCCCTTCATCCTTCCTGCCCCCCTTGCTGACACCTGGGGCTCTTCCTGAAGCCTCAGAGCCTTCCCCATAGCTGTGCCATGTCGCTGTGCACCCCTGTCCCTGCCTTCCCCTCCCCAGTCTGCGCTGAGTCACAGCCCCTGGCAGCCCTGTCTTCGACCCCAGGAGGCCTCTCGGGCAAGTAAGGGGCCTCTCAGCCCTGGCAGGGCCGGCCAGATGGAGGCCAGGCTTCACAGCAATAACCATGGCAACTGTTAGGGGGTGGGAAGAGCTGGCATTCTAAACTGGCATTAGGAACTGAGGGGCAGCACACAGCTGAGCCAAGAGAGGAAGCCATGCCCTCCCAAGGTAGAAAACCCTCATATTCCATTTCAGAAGGAGCAAAGTGATATCCAGAGGTCTTAAAATACGCACTCACACAAGTTTAGTGCCTACTACATGCCACGCATGGTTCTAAGAGCTCCACATGTGTTCATCCACTTAATCCTCATGCCAACTGTGGAAGCTAGGTGCTGTTATCATTAGTCCATTTTCTGCGGCGCAGAGGAGCTAAGTGGCTTACCCAGAGTCACACATTAAGTTGCGGAGCTGGGCTTGGAGACCTCGCCCTGTAGCCAGGACCCTTGGAAGCTGCCTCCGAGGCAGAGCCATGGCCTGAGAGAGGGCTGACCTGAAGTGTGACCCTGGGACTGTAGCAGGTGCGTCCTCCTCACCCCAGAGGAGCCCTGGCCTCGGGTCCCCTGAGGCTACTGGTGGAGGAGGGGCTGGGACTTCTGAGGGCCTTTCCCCAGCTTTGAAAGGGTATGCAGAAGGACCTGGGGGCCAGCCAGCCCTATCCAACTTGTGCCACAGTGACTGGCACTGGGCATTGCCCAGGACGGCAAAGGGAATGGCCTCCTACAGCCTCTGCAGGGTGGGCAGGTGGGAGGAGGGCCTGGAAGGAGGCAGACTCTGCTTGGCATCAAAGTCTCACACCTCACTTTCCTGCTAGCCCCTCAGCCAGGCTGGCCAATTCCCTGGGGGTGGCCCTCAGATCCAGTAAGAGTAGCAGGCTGAGGGCACCCTCCCCTCACATCCCTCCCCTCATATCTTCTCTTGAATTCCTAGGATTCTTCCGCCATTGGAAGGCCCCCCTACCCAGGTGTCCCCCAGTGGCTCTGAACTTGGTGAGGGCGCCCAGCCTGATTGGCCAGGGGGCAGCCGCTATGACTTGGACGAGATTGATGCCTACTGGCTGGAACTCATCAACTCGGAGCTCAAGGAGATGGGTAGGTAACCTGCCAGGTGAGAATGGGATGGGGGCAGGCCACACAGGGTTTTCTTCCTCACCCTCAGAATGGCAGTGGCCACTGCTGGGCATTGGCCCTGCACAGGTCTGGGGGAAAGTCCCTGCTATGTTACTGACTGCTGTGCTTCAATTTCTTTAGTTGTCAGATGGAGGCAGTAATAACATGTCATTTGCAGGGTTTGGGGGAGTATTATATGACTGAGTGTGCACCCACACACTTTGTAAGTCTGACTGTTACATGAAGAGTGAGTGAGCACTTAGAAGTCTAGTGTGACCCGTGGGGCTGGGGTCAGCTGGTATGGGCCTTCTGGCTGAAGGCCCACCATGTCCCCGAAAAGGCCAGCTCTGCTGGATTCAGCCACCTTCTCAGGTGACCCCCCACCCCGTACACACAGCTCAGGTAGTGGGTTCCCCATGGCGGCGGCTGCATCCCAGAGACAGACACCCCCATAGCATCTGTGTGTACACAAGCATATGTGTGGTCACAAGCAGGGTCTGAGGTCACAACACCATACCGGGTCTCTGGGGCCTTTGCATGGTCCAACCCAGTCGGTTTTCAGATGATGGAACTGGGGCTGGAGACAGTAAACATAGTGTGCAGGTAGAAACCTTCCTGTACACCTGCCCCGAGAGGCTGGGCTTCTGACCCCCCACCCTGCTATCGTCACAGAGAGGCCAGAGCTGGATGAACTGACGCTCGAGCGTGTGCTGGAGGAGCTGGAGACGCTGTGCCACCAGAACATGGCGCGGGCCATCGAGACGCAGGAGGGGCTGGGCATCGAGTACGATGAGGATGTCGTCTGTGACGTGTGCCGCTCTCCCGAGGGCGAAGATGGCAACGAGATGGTCTTCTGCGACAAATGCAACGTCTGCGTGCACCAGGTGGGCAGCCCCCGTGGCCACTGCTGTGTGGTGCTGGCAGGCCCCTGCCTGACTGCTCACCCTGGCTGTGGGGGTGTAGCAGCACTGTGGGCACAGGCCCCTAAGGAGGGCAAGTGGGGAGAAGGGAAGGGTGTGAGTGCCCGTGGTGCCAGGGACACCCAGGGCCTCTGGGTTCAGCCCCCTCAGCCAGATTTGAGTAACGCCTATTGGATGGTCTTCCTGTCCTTTGCCACCAGCCTCCCTCAGACTCTGCCCACGGACCGTCCTACCCCGTCCTCCTCTGCTCCTCAACTTACAACGAGGCAGCACAGTGTAGTGATGGAGAGCACAGCCTGGAGCCAGGCCACCTGGTTTCAAATCATGGCTGTGCCCTTCGCAAGCTGTGGGATATGGGGTCGGTTTCTTGACCTCTCTGAGCTGCTGTTTCCTGAAGTATAAATAAAAGTAAGTCGTCGTGAGGATTAAGTTCCTTACTCTGAGTCATTTGGTTAGAACTGTACAGTAAGGGCTGTTCATATTTGTTAACATTATTAGCATTATGAGCCACGTGCGGCCTGACTAGGCTCCCCTCTTGATCTTGAGCCCCAAGGCTGTAGGTCTGGGGCATCTCTGGGCCTAGTTCATGGAAGATGTAGAAGACCTGACTAGAACTCAGTGGACCCACTCTAGCCCTGACTTTGAGGCCTTCCCTCACCCACTTTTGCTGGAATAGTGCCTGAGGGGCTCAGAGGGGCTTCTCCTGGGTGACAGGTGGGTAGGTGGCATACCACTTTCCCCGTTCACCCTGTACACATCCCTTACACCCAGCAGCTCTTAGGTCCATAATCCCTAGGCATGACCAGAAGGATACCTGATCACAGATCCCTGTGAAAAAAGACAAAAGCTGTGGGCCTTGTCCGAGGGCAACATACATACCCAAGTTTGTATTCAGTTTAAGGGAGTTCATGAATGCCCCTGAAATCCATCCCAGATTAGGAACCTCTGCTGAAGTGACTGTCCTCCCAGCAGAGGGCAGAGCTGAGCCCTTTCACAGAGGACCTTGAAACGGTGAAATTGCAGTGCACAATGCCTGCACAGAGCTTCCTTGGAGCCCTTGCATTATAGTCCCTCAGGAGGTCTTTGGTGCAGCTGAGTAGCAGTGTCACTCTGTAGCTCCCAGTATGGGCTGGGGTTAGGACTGTTTGCAGCTGAATGCACATTGCAGACGCACCTTGACCATTGCCTCTGACCTGTGTCCTCCGTGCTCTCTCCCCAGGCATGCTATGGGATCCTCAAGGTGCCCACGGGCAGCTGGCTGTGCCGGACATGTGCTCTGGGTGTCCAGCCAAAGTGCCTGCTCTGCCCGAAGCGAGGAGGAGCCTTGAAGCCCACTAGAAGTGGGACCAAGTGGGTGCACGTCAGCTGCGCCCTGTGGATTCCTGAGGTGGGCAGAGGTGGGGATGGGGTGGCCCTGGGGCCCAGCCATGGGGAAGTGGGTCTGAACAGAACTCAGAACCCAGATGGCAGAGCACTGGGAAAAGAAGGTGATTGGTTACATTAAATGGCAGATCTCAGATGTCCAGCCTGGGAAGAACTCAGGCAGCAGCCCACAGGGAACTTTACCCTTGGACTTAGGCAGAACTCGGTGGTGGTTTCCATGGGAAAATGGAATTTTGAGCCACTGGGGGATCCAGGTGATAGGTGTGCAAGCTGGACAGAAGTCAGGCAGCTGATTCTAGGGGAGAGCAGGTTGTAGGTTTACCCAGATCTAGACAGTGGTCCCAAGCAAAGTCAAGCACTTGTTTAAAAGTGAGCCAAATGACCCAAAAGGAAATCAGGTGGGGAGCCTGGTTAAAACTGGGTAGTAGGAGTGTGGCTGGGATGGAGGGGAGGGGCCGTGGGTGATGGGCTGGGCCCACAGTGAGTTAGCAGAGGCCTTGGGCTCCCATCTCATTTGACGTGTGAGATGCTGACATTTGCTGACGTTTCAGCCCTTCCCCTGCTGTGTGCCCTGAGCCAGAATGAGGCCCCACTCCAATGCTGCCTGTGCCCGGAAGCAAGTCAGGTGGCCCGGTCAGCAGGTGGCCCTTCCCTTTCCTGGGCTTGCAGTCTGAAAGTCCTTGCTGGATCCCACCTTGCAGGTTTCTGTGATCTTAGTGGTTATGTCAGCAGCAGTCACTTGCTCCCACATCAGCATCTTGAAGGCTGGAATGACCTCTGAGTGTACCCTGGGTGAGGCACAGGAGAGACACAGAGAAGCAACCAGGACCCACCTGTGGGGCTCTTTGGTTCAGGATCTCTGGGCAGGGACCCTTTTCCTGTCCTCAGGCATGGGCTCTGCCTCTGAAGCTGAGGAGTGGGCTGTGCCCAGGAGACGGGAGTGGTTATAGGCCTGTACCCCTGGGAGGGGCTGAACAAAGGCACATCCCCCTTGGCCAGGAAAGCCCTGGAAGTTCCCAAGAAGAGATTCTGCTGTGGGGACCTATAGTTGCCACCCAGAAACAAAAGTAAAATGAGTACCAGTTCTAATAACTCTGAAGATGCTGTTAACAAAGGCCTGAGGTACAAAAGAGAAGGGGACCTTGCACCCATACTCACCTGCACATGGGAGCATCTCTGTCTTGAGACCCACACAGTCACGGGCACTCATATACTCGGTCAGCTACACACACTGATGTATGCTCTCTCAGTCACTGTTAAACCTAGCCACTGGAGAGCACACACTAACGCTTGCTCAGTGGTCCACTTGGGACATGAGATAGGACTTGGGACTCTCCCACTGCCCTGTCTGCCCACCACCTGGTTTCAGCAGACAGTCCTGTCTTTGGGTAAGCCCTGGAGGCTGGCTAAGGATGAGAGGCCTGACGCAGCTCCCTGTGTCCTGCCCAGGTCAGCATCGGGTGCCCTGAGAAGATGGAGCCCATCACCAAGATCTCGCATATCCCAGCCAGCCGCTGGGCTCTGTCCTGCAGCCTCTGCAAGGAGTGCACGGGCACCTGCATCCAGGTATATGGCTCCTCTACCCCGCTGCTGCCTGGGAACCCACTCAGGAGCCTGCTACAGCTACGTCGAGGGGCATGTCCGGGACACCCTGTACAGCAGGCCACTGCCACCACTCTCCACCTGCCCCACGGTGCTGCAGACACAACCACTGTTGGGCCTACGATGGGGACCACAGTCAGCTCCCCATCTGCTGGACCTTCTTCCATCCACAGTATCACTGGGCGTGGGGTAAAGGCCTGGGGAGCCAGGCTCACCACCCCATTATAGTACCAAGGACTCTGGCTTTCTCAAGAGCAAGTGTCTTTGGGCTTCATAAAGACGTTGACCTCCCTTCCAGTGTCAGCTGGACATGTGAGAGGAATAGGAATTAAACTTTACTTTCAGCTAAACTGACTGGCTTTCCCTACACAGGGCAGGGCTGTGCTAGTTTGTTAACAGTAACCGCTCCCAAGTTCTAGGGTGCCTCGTATGACCCAGAGGACTTGTTAAAACACACCAGACTGCTGTTCCTATCCCCTGGAGGTTCTGAATCTGTAGATCGGAGGTGGGACAGAGATTTTGCCTATCTCTAGCAAGTTCTTGTGTGATACTGATGCTTCTGGTCTATAGGCTGGGAGGTGGAAGGGTCAGCCCTTCTCTCTCTCATGTCTCCAGGAACAGTGGTCACTGCAAATACTGGACGTGCCTCCACTGTTTGTAAGACTCTCAGAATGGCTTGTGAGTGCGGCATAAAGGGCCCCACTAATATTTCTGTGGGTTGTCGCTGAAACACTTGTCAGCTGCCCACAGCCATCATCCCAGGCAGCTAAGGCCGTGAGTTGGCCATACTTGCCTGCACAAGAGAGGAAGGAAGGGGCCCACCTCCAGCCCACCTTCCCAGAGGACAAAGGAGGGGCACAACTACCCCATCCTAGATAATGCTGCAGGAGTAGAGGAGGCAGGGACTCATCAACAGCCTCTCTCTCGACATCTCAGATTCCAAAGTCATTTGTCCACACAGAAATGCAGCTTGTCCCCAGAAAGGCTGTCAGGCACCTAACTGTTGATTTCCCTAGGGCTTATGATGCTGTACCCCATTTCCTTTCCAGCTTCCCCAGAGCTCCCCTGCCCTCTTCCATGGCTCCCCCTGCTGGATGTTGGCAGCCGTTTTGTTTAGGGTCTCACCAGCATGCTGCCTTCCCAGTGTCACCCTGAGGGATGCCCCCCCATCCTTCTTCCCTCCCACCTCCTTTCATACCTCATGCTGCCCTTCGTCTCCCTCCAGTGTTCCATGCCTTCCTGCGTCACGGCATTCCACGTCACATGCGCCTTTGACCACAGCCTGGAAATGAGGACTATTTTAGCAGACAACGATGAGGTCAAGTTCAAGTCGTTCTGCCAGGAGCACAGTGATGGGGGCCCACGGGGTGAAGCTCCGTCCGAGCCTGTGGAACCCAGCCCAGCTAGCGAGGACCTGGAAAAGGTGACCCTTCGCAAGCAGCGGCTGCAGCAGCTGGAGGAAGACTTCTATGAGTTGGTAGAGCCAGCCGAGGTGGCCGAGCGCCTGGACCTGGCCGAGGCACTGGTCGACTTCATCTACCAGTACTGGAAGCTGAAGAGGAAAGCCAACTCCAACCAGCCACTGCTGACGCCCAAGACGGACGAGGTGGACAACCTGGCCCAGCAGGAGCAGGACGTCCTCTACCGCCGTCTGAAGCTCTTCACACACCTGCGGCAGGACCTGGAGAGAGTGAGTCCCCCTGCTGCTTCCCATCCACCCACCTGCCTGGTGGGTGTCCCAGCAGGCCTTGCCGCCCCTCCCACGGAGCAGCTGTGGCTCACCAGGTTTCAAACTCTGAGCTCTGGCCAAGGCGCTGAGGGCCTCTGGATCTTGGACAGGTTGGGGTAACTGAGAGTTTGCAAAACAGGAGAGGATCCGGTTCTGGGCTCTCTTAAGTCCCTCTTGTCCCAATCCTTTTGGCAGGTCTGATCAAGGGTGAGGGCCCTGCCATGACTGTGAGGCTGGGAGACCCCAGAGCTGGGGGAGGATCTAGGCATCTGACCCCTAGCTGTCTCTGTGGGCCCTGCCTGATCCCAACACAGGAGCTTTGCTTAGAGTCAGGCCGGGGGCATGGGGCATCACAAGAGAGTTAAATCAGTATAATCATCATGTGCTGCCAAAGCGGGGAAGACGGCTGTGAGTGCAGCTCCTGGGGTGCTGGACTGAGGGAGCCATGTGAGCAGAGGCCTGGGGCATGAGGCTGGGCTGGAAACCAGCAACGGGCTGGAAACCAGCAACAGCCTGCATGGAGTGAAGCGTGGGGCTGGGTGGGTGGACCATGGTGTTTCTGGAAGTTGCAGAAAGATTTTAAGCAGGGACTGTCCTGTGGCTGCAGATTCCAAACACTCACCCTAGAGGTGGCGTCACGGGGCCCAGATGGAGTGAGTGGGTTGGCCGGAACTCCTTAGCTGTGCGCCGGGTGGCAGGTGATCTTGCCTTGGTCCAGGCACACAACTTTGGGGGCTGAGTGAGACAAGGCAAGGGTGCAGACTTCACAGTTTTAGGCTGGGCTTTGGAGATCCAGGGCCAGTGAAAGTTGCTTTCCTAGAGCACAGAAGCCCCCCAAAGCCTCTAATCCCTCTTCCTCCTCCCAGAGAACAGGTGAGAGGGTCCTGCCTTCTGTGTTGTGTGCCCTCAAACTTGGCTTTTTTGACACCCCTCCCGAACTCCTCCAGCTAAAGCCCCTCCAGATAGGGTCCCACCCCCGAGTTGGAGGCAACCTGAGCATAAAGGAGGGTGTTTCAGGTCCCTGATCGACTCCTCTGAACCCCAGGTGCTGTTCTGGCCTCTCCTCTCCTCTCTGGGACATTCATTTCTAGGGTTCTGGAGCAGGAGGGGTCATGTCAGGGTGTCCTCCATGGACACACACACACACACACACACGCCGACCATCTCCCAGGCCACACTGGGAAGCAGTAGGGATGGAAGCGTTCCGGGGGCTTTGTGTGTCTTAAGGCAGCTACTTTGCTCAGGTGTGTCTCAGTTGGCAAGGCTGTAAAATGGTTAGAGCTACTCAGCATCTGCTGAGTACTGGGGTAAGGGACAATGAGGTGGAGGCTCTGAAACTGGACCCAGCTTCTCTACCTTCCTTCACCCCCATGCATCTGCCCTGAGGCTTGGTCAAATGGAAATGGCCCTTTTGGCCTGGGAGGGAAGAAGCTTAGTGCCTGGAAGCCAGCCTGAAACCAGAAGGTGTAGGGGGCAGGGAGATCATCACATGTCCACAGTGTTAACCGGGACAAAGAGCAAGGCCACCTATATTGCAGTCACCACTTCCTGGGCAGCCTAGCCTCCCGTCCCATGTGGCAGAGCCCTCAGGGACAGATCCTTCTGAGACCAAGGCTGCTTCCACACTTGTCCTCAGGCCACCCCCAGGGTCTCCACCCCCAGGGTCTGTAGTACACACACCCTGCTTTTAGCCCTCCTGTTTCCAAACGATACATCATGTCTAAACTCCCTGATCTCTGCTGCTCAGCATGTGTCTGACCCTGGCTAGGCTGCGTGGGGAGGTCAGAGGACAGGCTCACCTATTGAACCATCATCCTGGAGAAGGAGCTGAGAAGTTTGTGGTGCCATCCCTGATGAGCAGTGGGGCTCAGAGGTTTAGAGAGCCTTGGAAGAACATGTGTTTTTGGACCTGAAGAGGGGAGGGGCTCGTCAGAGAGTTGTTGGCTTATTCTCTGTTCTGTACTCTTCCTGGGCAAAAGTACTCCCTCCTCAGTCCCCCAGCCTCTCGACCCCATTGTCAGCTGGTGCAGGTGAGGCCAGGGGCTGAGGGTGTCACAGGCTAGGATGCCGAGGCAGCTGTGGGATCCCCACCTCACGGACCTCTCTGGTTGGAGCACGGAGCCCTCCCAGCTCAGGTGTGAGTTAGTCTACTCTGCCCCCAGGAGGAAGAGTCAGGGCCAGCCTTGCAGTGTGTTCAGCTTCTGAGGGCTCGGGAGGGCCCCTGCTTCTCCAGCAGCCTCCAAGCCAGGCTGAAGGGCAGCAGCTGAGTACACAGCCCTGGCAGGCTGAGGAGAGGAAGTTAGGCAGCCATGTGCTCCGTTGACCCCAACTCTGGTCCAGCCTCAGAACCTTTCACGGCTACACGTTGGTGACTTGAGTGAGTGAAGCAGGCCGAGAACTGTGCCACGGGGGAGGCTTTCTGCAAAGACCCGTGATGGTCAGTGGCCTGTCCAGCAGGCTCTGTCTCTGACCATGGCCCTGTGCCAACAGTCAAGAGTATCCAGCCTGTCACTGGGCACCAGGCCAGCTTGGGCTGGATCCATCGGGGATTCGGGGGAGGAGTTGAGACTGAGGCTGTGGGTAGCCTGGGTTTGCATCCAGTTCCAGCACTGCCCAGCTCTATACCTTGAGTTTCACTTTCTACTTCTCCAAGTTTCAGTTTCCTTGTCTGTGAAATGGGAATAAGAGTCTAGCTGACCTTGAATCATGGTAAATTTGGCAGGGACAGGGCTTAGCACACCACCCTCCCTTGTCAGTGGTGATTATTGTTGCTGTTCTGACTCTTAGCTGATGGACTGCTTGGAGGGTGGGCTCCAGGGAGGATTGAAAGGGCAGGCCCAGGGCTATGGCCTAGGAATCCTGGGTCCTCCTTGACTGATTTGCCTCCCAAGGCCAGGCAAGACTTTTGCTGAGAGAAGCAGGAGCCGGGGTCATGGTGCCATTAGCATGAAATCCCATTTTATGCTTAGCCTAGAAGATGGGCTTTCCTCAAATTTCAGCCTTAGGCCTCAGCCCTGGCAGGCAACACAGGAAGGCCTGGCCACCTCAGCCTCTCAGAGTTGTTCACAGCTGACAGAAAAAAAAATTGCAGCACTGATGAGCAGCACTCAACCTGACAAACACTGGCTGGTGTCCCCTAGCAACCGTGCTGGCAGTGTGGGCTCACTTACTCCCTGTGGCTCTGGATCTGATTACCAGGAGTTTATTAAAGGTTTTACCTGGCCTGAGAAGAGTCGAGAGGGCAGGAGCGGCTCTCAGACACTGGCCCCAGAGGATAGACATGTAGGAACCTCCCCCCAGCTTCCCTGTCCATAGCTCTCCCCGGGAGACTTGGTCCTGCCTCCCCCACACTCTGCCCATTTCCTTGTCAATTGTCACACACCATTACACTATCTTCAGTGCCTGGGTTGTGTCTCTTTGACCTCCTACTAAAGCCGAGTGGGCAGCTGTAGCTTCCAGCCTCTAGCTTCTCAACCCCATGGCTCCCAACTCTGGGACTTCTCCACCCCATTACCCCCTCCATCCACTCAAGCCATGTCACCTGCTCCAACTGCTTCCGATCAGTAGCCCCAGATCTCCAAGTCCCCTGTTCTCCCTGCTCAGTTCCTTCTTCACTGTCCCCTGCTTTCCTCACTCCTACCCTGTGGCATTAGCTCACTGCCAATCCCTTGTGCCTGTTCAAAGCCCACATGCCGAGCAGAGCCTCACCCAGTAGGAGCCACTCTGCCAACCAGCAGAGATCTTGCAGCAGTGAGGGTGAGCACCCCAAGGTGCCTGCCAGCCAGCCTTGATGGAAGCTTTAGCTAGCAGCATTCTGGGCTCTCCTACCACCACCTGTCCCCACCCTTACCCGCCCTCCCTCAACACTCCCCCTTCTCTTAGCAGACCTCATCTTCTGTTCCTCAGACCAGAACCCTTGCCCAGTAGTGCCCTCTGTGTACCCATTCTCTGCCCTTTCCTCTCATGGCCTCCTCTTCTTGCCCCGCACTGGGATCTCTTTCCAGCCCATACCCCACAGCACCGGAGTATCTATTTTTTCTTCATCCCCTCTCTGTTTCCGGGATTGCACCAGTGTTTGAATCCATTTTACCTTCTCTCATCTTCAAAAGCAAGTCCTCCCTCCCCCACATCCCTCTAATCATCGGTTTCTCTACTCTTATCCCTGTCTTTCCTTTGCTGTTGTCCCTCACTGTTCTTAACTTCTTTGCTTCTCACTCTTGGAGCTTCCTTGAAGCAATTTACTTCCAGTATATTGTATTTTTAATACCTCATTTATATCTACCACAGTGGCAGGAGAGACCAGATTCCAGAACCTTCCACCAGGGCTGCCAGCAGCCTCCATCTCTCCCACTACTCCACCCTTAGCCTCCAGCCTTCTCAGCAGTGGTCGCCACAGTTAAACATGCCCTTGGTCTTGAGATACTTTTCCTGTGGGTGCTCTGACCAGATTCCCCATCCCTGATAATCCAGTCCTGCTGCTCCCTCTCTGAGTGTTCCTTGGTCCCTGCGATCATTCACTGTACTAGGCTTTTCATCTCTTTGTGCCTCTTCTCCACAGCTTTACTTCCTATCAGGAGGCTGGCTCCATCCCACACCTGCCTCCCAAGCTCCAGCATCTCATGCCCAGTATGTTCTGCTCCTTCTGCTCCTAGGCTCTGTGAATGCCCCAACACTGGTCCATTCTAGCTTAAGGTAACTGGCTGAGAGTCCTCCCTGCCCCCTGCCCCCTGCCCTCCTTAGCCCAAGTCCAGGCTCTCTCTGCCAAACTTGCTATTATCAGAACAACTTTATCAAGGGAATTCCCTGGTGGTCCAGCAGTTAGGACTGTGCACTTCCACTGCAGAGGGCACGGGTTTGATCCCCGGTTGGGAAACTTAAGATTGCATGGCGTGGCCAAGAAAAAAAAAAATTCAAAACATAAAACCTGCTTTTATTACTGATCCTTGTTCTAGTTTTGGAGGACTTTTCTACTTGATTCACTTTTATGCTCTCTGATGTTTGTTTTATCATTTTCTTTAAAAATTGGAGTTGCTTTATACTACTGTGTCAGTTTCTGCAGTACAGCAGAGTGAATCAGCCATGCATATATCTATATCCCCTCTGTTTGGATTTCCTTCCCATTTAGGTCATAACAGAGCACCAAGCAGAGTTCTCTGTGCTGTACAGTAGCTTCTCGCTATCTCCTTTATGCACAGTGGTGTATATATGTCAGTCCCAACCTCCCAGTTCATTGCACTCTCCCAGCTTGCCCCTTTCATGTCCGTACGTTTGGTCTCTCTGTCTGTGTCTCTATTTCTGCTTTGCACATAAGACCATCTCTACCATTTTTCTAGATTCCACATATATGCTTTAATATACAATATTTGTTTTTCTTTTTCTGATTTACTGCACTCTGTGTGACAGTCTTTAGGTCCATCCACGTCTTTGCAAATGACACAGTTTTGTTCCTTTTTATGGTTGAGTATTACTCCATGGTATACGTGTACCATATCTTCTTTATCCGTTCCTTTGTTGATGGGCAGTTAGGTTGCTCCCATGTCCTGGCTACTGTAAGTAGTGCTGCAGTCAATATTGGGTGCATGTGACTTTTGAATTATGGTTTTCTCTGGGTATGTGCCCAGGAGTGGGGTTGCTGGATCATATGGTAGTTCCATTTTTAGTTTTCTAAGAAACCTCCATGCTTTTCTCCATAGTGGCTACACCAATTTACATTCCCACCAACAGTGTAAGAGGGTTCCCTTTTCTCCACACCCTCTCCAGCATTTATTGTTTGTAGATTTTTTGATGATGGCCATTCTGACTGGTGTGAAGTAATACCTCACTGTAGTTTTGATTTGTATTTCTCCAATAATTAGTGATGATGAGTATCTTTTCAGATGTTTGTTGGCCATCTGTATGTCTTCTTTGGAGAAATGTCTGTTTAGTTCTTCTGCCCACTTTTTAATTGGGTTGTTTGTTTTTGATTTGTATTTATAATTGGAAAAAAGCAATGTAAGGAGTCTAATTGCCTGGGTTGGCTTCTAAGCTGGTTGCAATACTTTTCCCCAAAAGCCATCATGGAAGAGGAATTTTACTGCATTCAGTTACATGTAGCTATGTTACCAAGAGTCTTAGGAAAAATTAGAGTTGATGATTCCATAGTGAACTGGGAGTAAGGGGTAACAATGTGTTTGGATTCTCACAGAATCTTCTATAGCAGAAATCTCCAGACATTGCTGATTGTGTAGTGTTATGTACCCTTATCATGAAAAAAATTGAGCATTTACCTCCAATATATTGCATTTTTTAATATCTCATTCATACCTACCATGTTATATTGTAAAGCATACATAATCAGAATTTCTAATAGGACCAAAAAAACCCCACTAGAATATTATCTTCCTATATGTGCTGAGCTGTCAAACTCAGTAGCCCATGCACCTCACTTTGGAGCTTGGCAATAGTTCTCAGATTCTGTGGTGCTATGTAAAATATATATTTGAGGGTCCCACCCCCAGAGAATTTGATACTCCCCCAAGCCTGGGAATCTGTGCTTTTAACCAACCACCCCAGAGATTTGGGGGGTAATCTTGGCCAGGAATTCATTTTGGTCTGCCTTGAGAAACCTTGCTGTAATGTCTCTAAAAGTCAAAAAAAGAAAGAAAACTACATCTGTATTTAAATAGGAAGTAGACCTGATCTGTTTTTAAGCTAGATATGTTGACTAGTTTGTTTTCAGGCCCCCAAAGTAGCCATGCATCCACCCAGCTGCCTTTATCCCCACTGTCCCTATGCATGCTCAGCCACATGACTGCTGGGAAGGAAAGAGACCAGGATTTGAGGAGAATGAGATTGGGTTGCTTAGATGTGATGGACAGGGAAGCCTCCTGGAGGTGACCCTGGAGCCAAGACCTGAAGGATAAGGTCCTGCCTGTCTTCCCCTTTCTCCAGGGAGCCTTTTCACCACCCCCAAGTCTGGATCAGGGTTGCCTGGTCCTGTCAGTACTTGGTCAGCATCTCTCTGCCCTGCTAAGCAGCAGGCCCTCAGAAGAAGGGGACTCTGGTGGCACCTCTCGCAGCTGAGGCCAGGGACCAGCACAAGCCTGTGCCTAGGGATGTGTAGGAGGAGGTTGGCTGGAGGGAGGTCTTAGGGAGTACAGGATTTGTGAAGAAGATGGTGCCAGTGTGCTAAAGCAAGGGGTCATAGGCTGGGCCAGGTGGCTGCCCCGTGGGGAGGTGCTGACCATAGGAGAGCCTGGTATTCACAGTCTGGGCTGCAGTGCAGAGTGGTGCTGAGAACCCACCCAGAGCCTGTCCTGTAGAGGCCTACTAGCCTGGCGCAGGTGTTCTGGGGTCTCTTTCACAGCTAAGCTCAGGGAGCAGAGGAAGAGGCCTATGCTAGCAGAGAAGTCTGATCACGGCTACTCCGGGGTGGGAGAAGTGATGGTCACAACAAGAGGCAGGGGCTCTGGAAGCCTCAGGTCATACCCAGGCAGCTTAAGGCTATGAAGACTGAACTCAGCCTTGAACACGGAACCCATCAGGAGGTAGAACCTGGTGGGGCCCAGGATTCCAGTGGCCAGCTGTCCATTTTGCTGGAGACTGTGACCCAATCTGAAGACAGTGCCAGAGCAAGGTGATGTCCTGATGGGGAGGAGGCCTGGACTTGGTCCCAGAGAGATGATGTACACTGAGAACAGTCAGTGAGGGATGGCACACGGGGTCAAGGTGCAGGTGGACAGGAAGCAACATGTTTCAGGTGCTTTCAGGCCAGCTGCAGGGTGGCCCTTGTCCCGTGGGCTAAGCAAGATGGTGTCCCAGGCCCCAGGAGTCTCTTCCTAGCTGGCTAAGGTAGTCTGAGAGGCCCTAGCCTTCCCCCAAAGGAGTTCTGTCTCTGGCAGAGCGAACATGACCGAGTGCACATGGGGCCTTGAGCAGAGCAGCTGTGGACCTGGCTCAGGGCCAGTGCAACAAGTGGGCAAGGGTCAGCTGCAGGCAGGACTCCAGTGCATCAGGGACCGCCTCTCTACTCAGAGCTCTTCTGCTGGAGCTCTCTCATGTACAGGTCATTTGTGTCTCAGGATAGGAGGTAGTTTTTGCCCAGGTGCTGGTGGCTGAAGAGTTTCTTTGATGTGTAGGAAGCCTTGGACAGGAGGCCGAAGGATGGACTTGGTGACCTTATCAGGCCGTGACAAGCCTTGGGGGATTTAATACAGGGGAGAGCAGTCATGTTGGAAAGGCCTTGGGCGATGGCATGACTCAGCCAGGAAGTGCAGGCCCAGGGAAGGAAGGCAGAGCTGCCAGCCTGACCTCTGCAGACTCACTCCCTGCCCACAGTGGTTCCACTGCGGGGCCTGGGGCCAAGACCGCTTGGCCCTGTATTTTAGATCAGAGAATTGCAGCTCAGGATGGAGAATGCACTTGGGGCCTGGGTATTGATTCCCAGATGTCCTGGGCAGGTTAGGCAGAGTGGCCCCCCAGAGTTGGGAGGTTGAGGTGGTTGCCCATGAGGTGGAAAATCTCTCTTGTGTTTCCTCAGGTTAGAAATCTGTGCTACATGGTGACAAGGCGCGAGAGAACGAAACATGCCATCTGCAAGCTCCAGGAGCAGATATTCCACCTGCAGATGAAACTTATCGAACAGGATCTGTGTCGAGGTAGGCGCTTCCCCTGCCTGCCACTGGCCACCTCTCGTGAGCACATCCTCGAGGGGGCTGGGTTCCAGGGAGCTGTGTGTCTTCAGAGCCTGGTGGGGCATGTGTACGGGGTCAGGGGCCACTGACCCCACCCCTACCCTCTGTACCCAGTTAGTGGGCCAAGGCAGGGGCATCCCAGGGTCCTGGGTATGTGTTGGTAGGCAAGGAGCAAAGATGTGATGTGGGCATCAGGACTACCTTCAGGGAGCTTTCTGGTTCACGGGACTCTCAGGCAGTACGGGGCCCATTGCGGTTCAGGAGTGAATTACACGGAGTGAAAGAAAGAAAAGAAAGTGAAGTCGCTCAGTCGTGTCCGACTCTTTGCGACCCCGTGGACTGTAGCCTACCAGGCTCCTCTGTCCATGGAATTTTCCAGGCAAGGGTACTGGAGTGGGTTGCCATTTCCTTCCCCAGGGGATCTTCCCGACCCAGGGATTGAACCTGGGTCTCCTGTATTGCAGGCAGATGCTTTACCATCTGAGCCACTAGGGAAGGGAATTGCACGTGAACAGGTGCAAACCAGAAGTCTCAGCGGCTCTGTGCTGGTGCCAGGGCAGGAAGGGACCAAGCTGGCAAGCTTCCCTGAACCCCTATGTGCCTGTGTGTTGCTTCTGAAGAATGCAGCTGCCCCAGGGGTGGAAAAGGACCTATGTGTTCCTCTGACCCCATCTGACAGGATTGAGGCCCTGTGCCAATAGGCTTTTTTCCCTGTTTCTTAGGCTTTTACCATCACATGCATTTAACAGATCTAGAAATCAAAGGTTAAAGAAGCTCTGAGAGTGGTCTGTCTTGTTAGTTGTGGATGTTGCCAGACAACAGGGCCCTTTGTGGAGTGTTTACATGTTAAGGAGGGCAGTGCTTAGTGCAGAAGATAGTGCTCTGATGTTGAATTCCATGCAGTAAAAATAGGTGGATGGAGAGATTTTTAAGCCAGAGGCTGCCACTGCAGGTCGAGCCTGTGGGTCGGGCTAGGCCTGGAGCAGAGGGAGGAGAGTGGCTGGGCCACCACCAGAGTCAACGACTGAGGACCTTCTACTGCCCCATCCCTGCCCCAGAAACCAGCATTGCCCAATACAGATGCTGCATCACGGCCATTTAGAGGTCAGGGCTCATCATGTTACCCCCAAGACTAGGGCAGGTTAGACAGGAGGCCCCCAGACCTTCCCATGCTCCCTCTTGTTTGTTGTTCTTCAGCAAGCACTGATTGAGGGTAGACAGAATACCGGGCTCTGTGCTGGGCACAGGGATACCCTGCCGTGGACCGAAAGGACAGGCTTCCTGTCCTCATGGAGTTCACTGTCTGGAGAGACAAAGGAAGGTGGTGTCCAGGGGACTGCCATGGGTGCCAATGTAGGGACAGAGGTATCAGGGATGGCTTCCTGGTGGTGATGACGTTGGAATATCTCAGGCTTCCTGGGACTCACACGGGCCATACATCCCACTGCAGGAAGGCAGTGGAGAGTGGCGAGGCATGCAGTGCCCTTAGGCACAGGATTCCAGAAACATGGTCAGGAGCTTGCAGGGTCCGCATTCTCGCATTTAGTCTGGAGACATTTGCAGCTCCTAGACCCGAGCAGCAGCAACAGGCCACCTTTTAGTCAGGACAGGGTATTTGGAGAGAAGACTGGTTTTCCTCTGCCAAAAGCCAATGCCCTCAGTGTTATGATGCTTCACCCATAGGGTGGGACACAGGGCGCAAGTATATTGCCGAGGTCTGTCTGGCCAGGAGCCTAGAGAAGGCTTCCCAGTAGCGGTGATACTTAGGCTGTGAACAGAACCATGGGAGGGACAAGGAAACCATATATTTGGGGACCTGGAGGTGAGCTTGTCTTGTTAGAAAAACTGGAAGGACCCTGGCATAGCTGCAGCCAGGGCAGAAAGAAAACATCTGAAGTGACGCTAAGGGCTTGCCAGGGTCAGCTTTGTAAGGTCTGTGCCCTTGGGAGGAACTCAGGCCACAGCGAGTGCAGTGGGGGACTTGGGAAGCCTCCCTCCAAGTATCTAGGCACTGTTCCATGTGATAGGTGAAAAGACCGAGGCCTGGCCCGAGGTTACACCTGAAATGAACAGCAGAGCTAGGCAGAGTCCTGGAGTTGGCCCCATACTCCTCAACCTTCTCTTAAACGCTTACTCAGGAAGCCCTCCAGCCTCTGGCTGAGAAGCTAGGAGAAGACTCCGGACAGCTCCCCACCACAGCATGTCCCTCCCCTGCTGTGTTTTGTTCTGTGATTCTGCAGACCCATGTGGTCCTGGACTAGAAGGGTATGAGGGCCAGGTGTGTACCCCGAGTCTCCCATCAACTGTCTAACCTCCAGAGCAGACCATGAGAGCAAGGCAGGGGGCTGACCCCTGTGTCAAGAGGGGAACCCAAGGCTATTGACCCCTCAGTGCCTATCCACCTTCACCTCCGTGGCCTGGCCCTTGAGGCCCTGTCCTGTTCACTCACCTCCAGCCAGCCTTCCTGCCCACCAGGACTCTGTCCTGGGATCTGTAGTCCGTAGAGATCAAATTGCAGCCCAGGTCCTGTAGAGTGGTCTCCCCCCCCTCATGTCGCTGAGCCCTGCACCAAGCCCCTCTGGAACTATTTCCGCTTTTCCCACATCAGCTATTCCCTGACTCGCTGGAGCCACAGTTATCACAGGTCTCACATGGCTCTGGACTGGGACCGCAGAGGTTCAGGGGAGGTGACCTAGAAGGCGAGACACTAAGTGATGGGGCTCTCCTGGGATTCCACGCAGGGGTCTTGGTTCTGTCTGGCCTGCTTAGGGTAACCGTCTCCTGCTCTCTCTTTCCCTGATGCAGAGCGGTCTGGGAGGAAAACAAAGGGCAAGAAGAGCGACTCAAAAAGAAAAGGCCGCGAGGGCCCCAAGGGCAGCCCCGAGAAGAAAGAGAAAGTGAAGGCAGGGTCCGACTCAGTCCTGGGGCAGCTTGGTGAGTGGCCTGGTGCACACAGCCAGGCTCATACCATCACTGCACTTGCAGCTCCCCACAAAAGGCCACGGGAACCACCAGCGTCCTTGCTGCGGAGTGGGAGGCCAGGAGGGGTCGGCAGGCCCTTTCATGCCCAGGCACTCCCACCTTCCAGGTATAGAGGAGACTGGGGTCTCGGAGCCTTATCTGGTCTCCCAGGGGTTCCTCTCGTAGACTAGAGGCTGGGCCCAAGAACTCAGGAGTCTCTAGACATCCCGGCCTTTCAAGGAACCCTGTGTCATGCTGTGGGGTGAGGGCCTGCCATAATTCTCTGTCCCTGTCCCCCTCTGCCAGAATGTCCTCAAATAGGCCCTCCCTTCATCCCCTGCAAACTTTCTGGGAGCCACCAGAGACCCCCACAGGAGTGTTCTTTGCCCAACCCATCTCACTGTCACACCTGTCTGTCACAGACCTCTTTACTGCTGCCCCATTAAGCATGGTATCCCTAGAGGGGCTCTTGGCCTTGGGCTTTGTCTCCCAGGAAGTCACATGCTTCCTCTAGAGCACTCCTCAGGGAAGGGGCGTGCTCTAGAGGAACACCTCACCACTAGCATGGAAGCCCCACCTCATCTCTAGCAAGGAAGCCCCAGGTCATCTTTTATTTTCCTCAGTCTCAGGAAGGAGACAACTTGGTATCTAATGGGAACATCAGCGGCTGCCTCCCGAGACCTCAGTAAAGGAAGGAGGGCCCGTAACTGGAGCTGGTCCTGACAGACACCCTTATCCATGTCCTTGCTTTGGAAGCTCTGGAAAGCAACACTCATGAAAACCCAGCGCCCCCTGGTGACCAGAGGCCTCCTTCCTCCATCCCTCCATCCCTTATGCTCCCAGGATGATGCTATGTGGGGTGGTGAGCAGGGCTGGGTGTGCTCCTGTGCAGTCACCAAGGGCCCTCATTTGGTTTAATGCTCTACTGTAGCCACTTTGAAATTCTTAATAATTTTTGAATAGGGAGCCCACATTTTCACTTTGTACTCTGTTCCTCAAACTATGAAGACAGTCCCCAGAAGCAGGACATCTATCTGGGGAGAAGGGTGTTCAGTGTTCGC
Source organism: Okapia johnstoni (assembly GCA_024291935.2). Lineage (NCBI taxonomy): Eukaryota > Metazoa > Chordata > Mammalia > Artiodactyla > Giraffidae > Okapia > Okapia johnstoni. Next base: position 38,771,093 of record CM044316.1, read on the forward strand.
AGGCGGGATGGACAGAACAGGTTAACTCAGCCGGGTCTAGCACAGAGAGAAAGAGGGAGGAAGGTCCGTGATGGTGTGCAGGGCAGGGTGGGAGAGGGCTTCCTGAAGGAGGGTGGGACACACACCTACTGGCATCTCACCTGCCTCTTTCCTCCCCTTGGCCAGGCCTGTCTACCTCGTTCCCCATCGACGGCACCTTCTTCAACAGTTGGCTGGCACAGTCAGTGCAGATCACCGCAGAGAACATGGCCATGAGTGAGTGGTCGCTCAACAGTGGGCACCGTGAAGACCCTGCCCCAGGGTTGCTGTCCGAGGAGCTGCTGCAGGACGAGGAGACACTGCTGAGCTTCATGCGGGACCCCTCGCTGCGACCTGGAGACCCTGCCAGGAAGGCCCGCGGCCGCACCCGCCTTCCTGCTAAGAAGAAACCACCACAGGACGGGCCCGGTTCACGGACGACTCCAGACAAACCCCCCAAGAAGCCCTGGGGCCAGGATACTGGCAGCAGCAAAGGGGGTCAGGGACCACCTGCCAGGAAGCCACCACGGCGAACACCTTCTCACCTGCCATCCAGCCCTACAGCTGGGGACTGTTCCATCCCAGCAGCTCCTGAGAGCCCCCCACCACTGGCCCCCGAGACCCCAGATGAGGCAGCCCCAGTGGCTGCCGACTCTAATGTCCAAGTGCCTGGCCCTACAGCGAGTCCCAAGCCCTCAGGCCGGCTCCGGCTGCCCCGTGAGAGCAAGGGAAACCGGAGATCGCCAGGTGCCAGGCCTGATGCCGGGACGGGACCACCTTCTGCTGTGGCCGAGAGGCCAAAGGTCAGCCTACACTTTGACACTGAGACTGATGGCTACTTCTCTGATGGGGAGATGAGCGACTCAGATGTGGAGGCTGAGGACAGCGGGGTGCAGCGGGGTCCCCGGGAAGCAGGGGCTGAGGAGGTGGTCCGCATGGGGGTACTGGCCTCCTAAGTCACCCCTTCCCCTGTCCTGGTCCCCCCATGAGGCCTCAGCCCAGTGACAACTGCCATTTCCAATCTCCGCTGAGTGTCTCAGACCCTTGAGGCTGCCACTCGGATGTGGTTTTATTTTTAATATAAAGAGAGTTTCGAATTCCACACTATTGTCTTTCCTCTGTGCTGGCGTAGGACATTAGGATTCCTTCCACGGCTCTGACCACAAGGACCAGCCCTGGTCCTGTGCACCATCATGGCCGTGGCAGCGTCCCCGCCTGGGCCACAGAGTACTGCTGGGCTCCTGGCTACATGTAGGCAAGGTGATGAAGAGCTCAGGACTCCTGCCCGCTGCCACTGGGTGACACAGACTGTCGTTTGGGCATTATTATGGCAGATGGGCCAGCCCAGGGCCTGCCCTGCCTTGCTCCCAAATCCCACTGGGGTCCATCTGGGGGGGGTCCTGCTGCACTTCACTGATCCCCAAGGAAGTATAATAAGTGATACCCAGCCAGAGTCTACTCACTGTCACAAGCACAATGAGCTTATATGAGAAAGCACTGAGGGGGTGAAGAGGGCCCGGTTCCAAGGGAACCACAGCCGTTCCTGGTCAACCCACATCATCTGAGGCCTGCCCGCCCACCCTGCGACCCTCCACTCCCCTGTTGCTCTGCCCTTGCCAGCGCCCAGCCCGGCGGCTCTGGGAAGGGCTTCCCAGAGTCCTTCCTGAGCTGTGCCATTTTCTCAGGGGACTCCCAGCCAGCCAGCCGCCAGTGCCAGCGGAGGGCTGCGAGGGAGGGCCAGTGCCCAGTCAGGGGCGTGGGGCTCAGACTCGCCCAGTACAGAGAATCACTCTGGGACTCCAACTTCCTTCCTTCTTCCTTCCTTCGGGGCCAGTCTCGGCCGAGGTCTGATCACTCCCAGACAGCTGACCAGACCAGACCATTTGCCTTTTCAAGTTTCCTGCTAAGTGATGAGCTGCTTCCTCGGTTTCCTTTTGGAAACTCCTCCTTCCAACAAGCCGTGGGATCCCGGGGCCCAGGACGGGTTAGTGATGCCCTGCCGGGGCTGTTTGAAGTCTTGCTGGATCTTCCTGGTTCCTCTTCCCCTCTGAGCCTTAACCCCCTTCCCCCACTGTGCCCTTCCAGCCCCTCTCTCCCCATCATCACCGTCCTGCCTTCTCCGCTCCACCCTCTAGGTCCCAGGTAGTAGCTCTGAAGCGTTTGAGTGGAGTGGCCCCAGGGTGATAGCTCAGGGAACAAACGAAAAACAAAAAGGAATTCAGTGAAAACATGTTTTTTTTTCTTTTGTGACTTACTCCTGGGTCACTTCTGCCACTGGTAAAGCCAGAACTTCTCCAACAAGAACCTTGCAAAAGTCCAGTGAATCAGTCGAATCATTCTGTGGATGCCAAAGAATATTTTGACCATAATACAGCACAGCCAGGACCTGACAACTTGTCACTTGGACTTTTTTTAAAAACGGAGTTCTTTAGCAACCAAGTGTAGAAACATGTTCGTTGCACACACCCAAGGAGGTGAGCCCAAGCTCTCGGAAAGGATGCTGTTCTGCTGCTGCTGGTGTTGGATTTTGGATCCTGGGCCCACTGTGAGCTCTCCTGAACCCTAAAACTCCACAGGAGGAGACTGACGGTGAAACCAGCATGGCAAAAGTCTCACCATGGGGATCCCCCTCACATAACACAAAGCGCAAATCAGCGGGATGGGGAGCAGGCTGAGCACCCATCCCCAACTCCAGACTTTCAAGGTACGACAGTGGCATGGTCATGGACACTCAGTTTCATGTGAATTTTATCAAAACAGGAAACAAAGATAATGACTAAGTTTAAAGGGCCGGACAGATGTGTCCAGTCGGAGCAGACTCAGAGTGGGCTTCAAGGACTCTGGGCGTTGGGATGGCATGAGCTACTGTGTAGAGTTTAGTCTGCCTGGCGCCTTGGTAGTAGTGGCCAGTGCAGTGTCAGCAGCAGCGTCCTAACCCCATTCTCTCTTTACTGCCTTTGAACAGATCTTCTTCCTTCCCTGTGCTTCGGGTCACCTCGGGTCACAACCTTGTCTGTGCTGGATTGCCTGGTCTGACCTCACAGGAAGCAAAGGGACCAGCTTTAAAGAACAACCAAACTCTGCCGGGAGGTGGGGTGCTCAGGTCCAGTAGACTCGGCACTAGCCTGCTTACCCTTCATCCATCCTGAGGCAGGGTCTGGGCACTCTGGGGGCAAGGTAGGGCAGAGAACCAGGGCAGGAAGGTGGTACGTCTGGTCAGGGTCTGGACTGGGTGGGCCAGGCCAGGAGACCAGCACTCCTTCAGAGATCCTCTACTCAAGTTAGCCTCTAGGTTTCAACCCACTTCTCAATTGGTTCTTGCTTTGAACTGAACTATCCCTGGGGCCCCGTGTCCTGCATGGAGTCCGGGTGCCTCTAAAGCTGGCTGATCAGGGTCTGCCAGGCCAAACCCAAGAGCTGTGTTTGCCAGGCAGCTGTCCACCACTAGGATGTCTGCCAGGCTACAAAGAAGACAAGGATACTGGTTCTCACTGCTGACCTTTCTGCCATCAGCCACAGCCCCTTCACTCTTTTTCCAGCTTCCCATTCACAGTGCAGATGGCTTTGCTGCCTTTGAGGTCAAGACGGGAAGCTGGGGAGAAGGCGGGAGACCTTTTCCAGACTAGAGGCTGAGGTATGTCTTTCACGTAACCATATCTGCCCACATTCAGTGGCCCTCCTCAGGGTGGGACAAGCTGCTCTGGAAGTTATCCTAGCAGTCTCTGCTACCCTCCTGGTCCCTGCTGCCCACCTCCTTCCCCCTTCTCACAGTGAGAGAGGATAATGTGCAAGGAAAGTATTTTTATGGATCATAAATGTATTTTAGAACAAATACGGAGAAGAAGGGTTAGAAGGGTTTATTTTATTAAATGAGCTCTGACTTGGTGACAGTGTGTGAACATTTGCAGTGTGAAGGTCTCAGGTTTCTTGGAGAAGTCACCCAGGTTTCCAAACATGGGTGTTGGGCTGTGGATGTATGAGTGTGTGTCAGGGCACGTCTTGTGTGTCCATGTGCATGTGTGTCTGTGTGTCACGTATAGGCACACAGTGGGACTTGCCAGGGCAGTTTCTAGAGAATCACATGCCCAGTTCTGACAGACATTGGCAGCAGCTGGACTTGGCATTCCTTGCTTACTGCCAGATGTGGCCAACCTCTGCCCATACCCCAAGCTCTGCAGAATGGTCTGGATGCCTGTAACAAGGCCCTTGGGGAGGCCACTTCCCATGGCCCTGGCCTAGCTGGCCACATTGGCCAAAGAGCCAGGGCTGGAGTCCGGGACCTTTGGTTGTTCTTTAAGGCACTTCCTGCCACCTTGTCCCTCAGACGCACAACACTCTGTGCTCCACATCGGTTTGGGGTGGGGGGATGATATGAATGTCACAGGAGGAGACACCTTCTGTCTTTGTTTCAAAGAAAGTTGATGTGCCATTTGTTAATATACAAGAGAAATATTGAAAATATATTGAAAAGAGCAATTTTAAATTATTTTTGGCTTATGTTGCAATATTTATTTTCTTGTATTAGGAAAGATTCCTTTGTAGAAAAAAAATGTATTTTTCATTAACGCAAAAACCTATTTCTCCTTTTTGTACATTGTCCATGTTCGCTACCCTTAATGAGCAATAGAATGTATGGCTGCCTCGGGGTGGCCGGTGCCCGCGTGCCCTGCATGATTCTGTGATCCCGCTACCACGTAGCTCCCAGTCCCATCCTGTCCTGCTCACTCGTGGGGGTTTCCAGAGCCTAGCTCTCACTGGAGCCTGTGGCTTCAGGACCCCCTCTGCAATCCTCGTGTGTTGGCAAACGCAGTTAATAAAGCAGTGTTTTCTGTGTTGGCTGATGTGAGGCTCTGTTGCATTGGGGAGTGGGAGAGGATGGGCTCAGTGAAATAGTGAGTGGTCCCTGGGTGTCCCAAGGAATATAGTGAGTGCTCAGTATGCACTGGGGCTGGGCTTACTTAATTTGCTTCTCACAGCTGTTATCCCCTGGGGTTCAGAGTGGATGATGGAGCTTTGCAAAACCACACCTCTAGTAAGAGGTGAAATTCAGCATCAAAGTCAGGACCCTTTGAGCCACCTACAGTGGGAAGGTTTGGGAGGAAACGCTGGTTGTTGTTGTTCAGTTACTAAGTCGTGTTCTACTCTCTGCGACCCTATGGGGTGGATTTGCATGCCAGGCTCCTCTGCCCTCCCCTATGTCCTGGAGTTTGCTCAGATTCATGTCCGTTGTGTTGGTGATGCTATCTAACCATTTCATCCTCCACTGCCCCCTTCTTTTGCCTTCGATCTTTCCCAGCATCAGGGTCTTTTCTAATGAATCGGCTCTTCACATCAGGTGGCCAAAGTATTGGAGCTTCAGCTTTAGCATCCGTCCCTCCAATGAATATTCAAGGTTGATTGATTTCATTTAGGATTGACTGGTTTGATCTTCCATGCAGTCCAGGGGACTTTCAAGCGTCTTCTCAAGCACCACAATTCTAAAGCATCAATTCTTCAATGTTCAGCTGCCTTTATAGTCCAACTCTCACATCTGTACATGACTACTGAGAAAAACATAGCTTTGGCAATACGGACTTTTGTCACAAAATGATATCTTTGCTTTTTAATATACTGTCTAGGTTTGTCATAGCTTTTCTTCCAAGGATCAAGCATCTTTTAATTTCATGGCTGCAATCACCATCCGCGGTGGTTTTGGAGCCCAAGAAATAAAATCTCACTGCTTCCACTCTGGTATCTGTCCCTAGATCAGGAAAGGTTTTAATCCAGGCTTGTTTTTCACTCATTATTTCCTGAGTACTTACTTTGGACTAGACTCTGAAATATGCAGAATGAAGCCAATGTCTCTGCCCTGGGGGAGCTCACAGTCCAGCAGAGAGGCAATGAGGGAACTGGGAGGTACTGTGTAGGCCTGGATGGATGAGGTGGCGGGGAGGGCACAGGAAGCAACACCATTCATGCATTCATTCATTCACTGACAATTGTCTACTGAGCATGTATCTCATTCTGCCAGTGTGCTGGGTTGTATGCTGTGAGGGGCACCAGGACCCTGCCCTCCCAGAGCTTCCAGGTAACATAGGCTTGAAGGATAACTAGTTGCTTGCCCAAGGGGAGCTGGCTGGGAGGAAGGGACAACAAGCATAGAGGGGTCCACAAGAGCAAAGTTGGATTCAACTATGCATGGAAGGGTCTTGAACCTCCTCTGAGAGTCCAAGGGGAGGAGCGTGGAAAGGAGCTTAAACTGAGACTCAAGGAATATATAGCTTCTGGGGCTGCTGACTTGGTTGTGAACCACAGAGAAGTGCCCCATTTCCTCACTGATGCAGTAGACAGTGAGTCCCCAAGGGCACCTCCAGATCCAAAGTTCTGTGAATCCACAATGCAGAAGGCGGTGGAAATAAACCTGGTGTGTTTTGAACGACTGTGGAGGAAGGTGTCCCTCACTGAGGGGCCCTATGCCTGCCACATCCATGGGGATCAGGGAACCTTGTCTGACTGAGACATATGTGTTCTCTCAGGGGGCTCAGCCGAGAGGGAGAAGGGCTCACTTAGCGTCACCCGCAGTCAGCATGAGGTGCTGGTAGATCAGTCCCCAGGCTGAGGGGGCTCCTGTGTGGCCAGCTCCCCTACCTGTGCTTTGGGGGTGTCGGCTCTCTGGGCCAGCTGCCCTGGGCTCGACACCCCAGATTCTCCCTCCTCCCAGAGCCAGGCCCACTTGGCCACAGTGCTCCAGAAGAGTGATGTAGTGGCCCCACTGCCAGGCCTGCAGCTGCAGAGCTGACCCAGCTGATAACTGTGGGGCAGGAGAGGCTGAAACATTGGTGGACCCGAAGCAGCAATGTGCAATAGAAATGAAGCGTGAGGCACAGAGGTAATTCTAGTAGCCACATTTTTAACAAGTAAAAAGGAACAGGTAAAATGAATTTAAATAATATATTTTAGTTAATCCATTGTATCCAAAATATTATCACTTGAACCTGTAATCAATATAAAGTAATCATTAATGAGCCGATGTGCAGGAATCCAAGGGGAGGCCAGGAGTGTCCACTCCCCTCCACTTTGTTCCCACACGCATTGATTCAGCATTCATGGGGCACCAGTTGCTGGGCCCTGAGGACACTGGGATGACCAAATGCCCCATGCATAGACCAGGCCAGTGGGGGAGACAGACTTTAATCCCATAGTCCCAAAGCCAGGTGCAGTTACACACAGACTGTGCAGCAGAGGGGAGGGACTCTTCCTCTGCCCACCCTGAACTTTCCTTGTTTTGATGAAACTCCTCCAAGGTAGGTAAGATCTGGGGCGCCATCTGCTGCCCAGCCTTGATGCCTGAGGATATGTGTTTTTGTTTTGTCTTCTTACCACAATTCTTTAAAAAAAGAATCCTATATAGGGGGAAAAAAAAACCTGTTACATTTAATAATGTGCAACTGCTTTGTTGTAACAACAAACACGATGTTAAGGAAAAAGAAACCATTCTAAAACATTAAAAAGCAAAAAAGCGAGTTCCCTGGTGGTCTAGTGATTAGGACTTGGCACTCTTGCTGCTGGGGTTACATTCCTGGTTTCAGAACTAAGATCTCACAAGCCAAACAGCATGGCAAAAATTCCTTTTTTAGAGTATCCATGACTCCCCTGGTTCTCCAACTCAAACTCAAGGAGGCTTCTTTTTATTATTGTTAACCCCATCCCCATAGTGATTTTTGTACAGCGCTGTAGGAAAGTATGTCTAACTCAGGATCAGGAAACCTAGGTTCTAGTTTTCTGCCGTTGACTTGATGTACCTCAGTTTTTCCATCTGTCAAATAGAAGACATTGGGGATACCGATTTCTTTAGGTCCTGGTGGGAAAGCCCGTGGTCAGAGGATGTGGTCAGTGAGGGTCAGGTGAGAGCCTGCCAGGGCCCTTCCTTTTACCTTAAGGCCAACTGGGTAGGTGGGACTGACTGGAGCTACAGTGAGCCTCCAGACTGGACTTGGGCAGAGCTAAAGCAGGAAGAAGCTTAGGGTCATAACATTATCAGAATGCCACGGTGGCCACAGATTCATGTCACCAAGAGAGGGGTCATCAGGAGCATAGCATTAGCCATGGGTGTGAACATGGAAGTGAGGCACCAGATCCAGCCCCGATGGTGACAGGGCAAAGTGCTGAGCAGGACCTGTGGCCAATGGAAGGAAGGTAAGTTATGCGTCCTGCAGGCTTGGAAGTGGGGCCCACGCCTCTCTGGAAGGGCTGGGGGTGTAGGGCGGGCTCCGTGATTTGGGTGACAGCAATTGTAGGGTGGCTTGCCCAGGTCTAGGGGTTTGTGTTCAGGGGGCAATCCGCCTTATTCTACCCCCATCTTTAGTTACCCTTAGCTATCTGTGGCCATTCAAGTCCAGAAAATTCATCCAGGAATGCACCACACATGAGAAAGTGACTAGAAATGGATTCGTGTGGGCTTTGGGGTAAAGGAGAATTACGGACTGTGTTTTGGCCCTTTCTGGGCCTGAGTTTCCGTATCTGTGAAGTGAGGATAAGCGTTCCTGCTGGGCGCCCCCCATGCATGGTGGCTGAAAGTGGACCAAAGTGAGCCTGGATGTGCGGTGATTAGAATGAGGAACCACTGTGAGAGGAGGGGGACGGAGGTTAAGGCAGAGGGCGCCCTGACGCCGGCAGGCTGACTAGAGAGGCCAGGAGGCCAGAGAGATTTGTTCACTGAAGCTCCGCTGTTCTCATGGGCCGCCCCGTGCCCAACCGAGGCACTGGTGGCCTGGGGGTAGGGCAGGGGAAGGTCACGTGCTGCCTGGGTTGGGGGGCCGGCCGAGGGCGGGTTGGAAGCACCTGACGGTCATCCGGGACACCGCTCACGTGACACCGCTCGCGTGACACCTGAGCCAATCAGCTGCCTGCGCCTGAAACACACCCACCTTCCCAGCATTCTGGGTTCCTGCGCGGCCATTCTGAAACGGTATAAGCTGGGAGGCGGGAGGTAGCTGAATTCTTCTATTTTCCACCCTCTCACCCCACCCCCTGTTGCAGGGAAGGAAAGTTGCATTGCTAGGGATGGAATGTTGGGATCAACCTGAAACTCAGAAGAGCAGCAGGGCTTGTAGGAGGAGCCAAAAAGGAAGAGTGACTCAGAAAAATAAACCGTCACCTGTGGATATTCTGAACTGCTATTTTGGGACTCTGGGTGACTGCCTGGCTCTGGTGACAGGTGCTTGGTATACAAAACCTTGTTTCCCACATGCCCGCCATAATTATATATGCTCCTCAGCTTACGGAAGGAGTTGCCGTAGGCGGTCCCCGATAGCTGCGTCGTCCACTGTTAGACTCCTAAATGAATTCATGGCAAAGGGAGCAGTGTGCCCTGAAGGGCCATCAGGAACCAGAGGGGATGCTCAAGTCTTAGGGACCCCTCTGCCCTCCAGGAGCACCTTCCTTCTGGTCAAGAAGGGGTACAGGACCAGTACCGACCAGCATTATCAGTCCTGGTTCCTGCTCAGGCCTCAGCCAAGGAGCCTCATCTGGATGATACCTCAGGGTTTAGGTGGTTAGGGGGGCATGAAAGCTCATCTTGCCCACCACCTTCTCTAGGACAGCCTCTGAATTCTAGTGACAGAGAGCCTGTTATTTTGTAAGCAACTCACTGCTAAGCCGTCCATATTAAGTTTAAAACGTCTTCCTTAAATTCAACTGTAATTGTTGCCTTGAAACATGATGTTTCTATTCACAGACTGTTTTGAGCCCTGGAGCCACAGAGATCAAGTCCGGTCCAGTGTTCACTGGGCAGTCCTTGGAGTGTGTGAGGAGTTAGGATACCTTGCCCACTTGACTTTTCAAGTTCAGGACTTTACTAGGGGATTAGAAGGCAGGGTATTCTCAGCTACTTCTATTAGGCCTCTCCTGCTTGATGGATGGAACCATCAGATCCCCACACTGTGCAGACAAAGCCAGTCCCCAGGTAAGAGGTTCGTGGAGAAGGGGGATCAGAGAGGGACAGTTGGGGTCTCCCAGAAGTACCCTCAGGGAGCCCAAACCCTTCATCCCCTTAGCTTGATGTCTTTTATTGAATAGGTTGGCAATATTGGCTGTGTTAACAGTGTTGTGGTAGTTTCAGGTGGACAGCAAAGGGACTCAGCCATAGGTATGCATGTATCCATTCTCCCCCAAACTCCCCTCGCATCCAGGCTGCCATATAACATTGAGCAGATTTCCCTGTGCAACATTCACCCTGTGTTATTTTTAATTTGACCTCGAACCTGTGTCTTCCTTGTTACTAGCACACATTCTGGTATGCATGCTCAGTGTGGCATTTTGGGGACACACGTCTGTACAGATGTTCCCAACTTCAGATAGCCTATTCCTGATCTCATGGCCCCATGAGCAGGCTCTCCTGGTGGATCTCTGGCTCCTGCCTTGGGTTGGAAAACGTGGTCATACATCATAAACTGTTGGTTTTGGAATGAGTGTTAGAAGTAGCCTACTTTGACAGGTGAAAAATGGGTTGAAAGATGGGAAAGAACCCTGCTTTCCTGCCTTCTGTTTAGGCCTCATGTTCTTGTCTTTTCCTCCACTGACATCTGCCTAATACGCTCTCCACACAGCACCTCTTCAGGCTCTGGGCTCTACCAGCCCCAGATCACAGCGTGCCGTTTTCTGCTGTGCCTTCGTCTTTGCTGTTCTGTCTGTTTACACTCACCTTGTTCACCCCTTCTTTACTAAACAGTTTATATGCCTTCAAGATTCAGCTCTGGTGCCCCCTTTTTAGAAACCTCGATGGTGTTTGAGGGCCTTTCCCTTTAGCCTTCCATGGTGCCTTGGGCAGATGGCTGCCCATTTTTCATTGTTCCATGTAAGTCCCCACCAAGGAGATGTTGAGGAAATGCCAGCTGACTGACTGGCTCGCAGAAGGGCAGACAGAAAGTGTGGCCACCTGTTCCAACCTGAACCCAACACCTGCACAGTACTTGAAAAAGACCTGGTGATAACTAATAGTTTTTCACACATAAGGCTTTATGTGTAAAAGAGAGGAAACAAACCTAGTGAGTAGGGACCCTCTCTCATATTTTGCCCAGCCCAGCCCTGCACATGGAGCAGTGAGCAAGGCCGCCAACGTGTCAGGTAATCAGAAACCACTTCTCCAAAGAGGAAGGCAGAGTGAGGCTTCAGAATCCAAGAGGGGTCCCCCTGCCATCAGACTGCCAGAGGATTGTGGATTCTGAACCTGGCCCCAAATAGAAGCTGAGGTGGAGAAAAATTCAGGCTGGTCTCAAAATAGCTTTTTGCCCCTGCGTCTACTACCCTGAAGTCAGAAAAGAAAGTAGTGTTGCATGGTTTCCTTCAGGAACTGTCAGACTTGTTTACCCTTACACTGGAGCCCCTAGTTGCAAATAAGCTCTGGGGCCCATAACAGGGCTGGAACTCACCTATTCTGTGCCTTACTCAAAGAAGGGCTCTTGGCCATTCGGGTCTCAAAAGAGAAGTCCGTAGAATGGAGGGAAGTCAATGTGCTCTTCTCCAGACTGCAATCAATCTGGTGTGGCTTCCTAGTCAGGAGGTAGGTCTAGAGACCTCAACCCAAACCCAAGGACTAGGAGAGAACCCTAAAAATGGTGCTGTAATGGTAATGTTTATAATCTCTCTAGTTTCTGGGATTTTCCTAATCCTGGATGAAATGAGACTACAACTCCACTGATGAGGTTCACATTCTCAAGAAAGGAGTAAACAAATAGCTTCATTTTGATCCCCAAGTGTTTCTCTCTCTCTGTTCACCTGTACCTCACCTCCAATTATTTCTTCCCCTTGTTTACTTTTAACAGCCATGAAACATGACACCTCTGAAGATTTTGACTGGAGGACTGTTAACCATTAACCCAGGCCCTTTCAATATGATCAGGTAAGAAAGCTCTTCTGTTTCTTTTTGCAAGTTACCAGCTTGTTTGTAGTGGCATGGTGCCATCACCGAACTCAGTGACTTTAATAAGCATGTTAAATGGTTCACCATACTGCCTCCAAACAAAATCCACATTCCAAAGCAAGGCTTCCTTTGTTTACCACATAATAGCCAGAAAATTACTGAGTTTTGGTGTCTAAATAAATCAAGTTAAGAGGCTTTGTAAACACAGGCTTTGACCTTTGTCAACTAACTTAATACCCAGCTGAATCCTTTATAAGGGCCTGTTTTGGGGACATTTGTTTTAATCATCAGGTTTCTAAGTAGTTGTTCTCACCTTTCAATTAGGAGGATGGTGGCCACCACTCGCAGGGCTTCTTTTACACTGTTTCCTAGTTCCCCTATTCCCCCAAGGTTCTTTTCACACTCTTCTGGGGACTGTGACGTTGCATTGCTTCACCTTTAGTACAAATGTCAGATATTTTGTGCTGTGTGCTTTGCTAAGTCGCTTCAGTCATGTCCAACTATGTGAGCCTCTATGGACTGGAGCTCCCCCAGACTCCTCTGTCCATGGGATTCTCCAGGCAAGAATACTGAAGTGGATTGCCATGCCCTTCTCCAGGGGATACTCCCAACCCAGGGATCAAACCCGTGTCCTTTATGTCTCCTGTATTGGCAGGTGGGTTCTTTACCACTCACGCCACCTGGGAAGCCTATCAGATAGTCTAGTGGGATATTATGCAACTAAATTCAAGAAAATGAGGTAAATAAACTGGATTTCTTTCCATTTTAAAAACTTGTTTTTAATTGAAGGATAATTTCTTTACAGTATTGTGTTGGTTTCTGCCATACATCAACATGAATCAGCCATAGGTATACACATGTCCCCTCCCTCTTAAACCTCCCTCCCACCTCCCCGCCTCATCCAACCCCTCTAGGTTGTCACAGAGCACCAGTTTGCGCTCCCTGTGTCATGTAGCAAATTCCCACTGACTGTCTTACATATGGTAATGTATAAGTTTCCATGCTCCTGTCTCAGATTGTCCCACCCTCTCTTTCCCCGACTGTGTCCACAAGTCTGTTCTCTATGTCTGCATCTCCACTGCAGCTTTGCAGTAGGTTTCAGTACCATCTTTCTATTCCATGTATGTGCGTTAATATACGATATTTGTTTTTCTGACTTACTTCATTCTGTATAATAGGCTCTAGGTTCACTACCTCATTAGAACTGACTCAAATGTTTTCTTTTTTATGACTGAGTATATTCCATTGTATATATGTACCACAACTTCTTTATCCATTCATCTGTTGATGGACATCTGTTAATAGGTTGCTTCCACATTCTAGCTCTTATAAATAGTGCTGCAGTGAACATTGGGGTACATGTTTCAATTATGGTTTTGTCAGGGTATGTGCTGTCAGGGTAGTGGGATTGTTGGGTCATATAGTAGTTTCATTCTTGGTTTTTTACGAATCTCCATACTGTTCTCCATAGGGGCTGTATCAATTTACATTCCCACCAACAGTACAAGAGAGTTCCCTTTTCTCCACACCCTCTCCAGCATTTATTGTTTGTAGACTTTTTGATGATGGTCATTTTGACGAATGTGAGGTGATAACCTCATTGTAGTTTTGATCTGCATTTCTTTAATCATGAGTGATGTTGAGTATCTTTTCATGTGTTTATTAGCCATCTGTATGTCTTATTTGGAGAATGTCTGAATAAACTGGATTTTTATTTTCTTAGCATTTATCCCTTCAGTACATTCACTGTCTACTTGTTAGTTTCAGTTCAACAAATAGTTTGAGTGCATGCTAAATCTCTGTTTGATGGACTCAATGATAATTGGACTTCCCTGGTGGCTCAGATGGTAAGGTGTCTGCCTACAATGTGGGAGACCTGGGTTCAATCCTTGGGTCGGGAAGATCTCTTAGAAAAGGAATGGCAACCCACTCCAGTATTCTTGCCTGGAAAATCCCATGGACGGAGGATCCTGGTAGGCTACAGTCCATGGTGTCGCAAAGAGTCGGACATGACTGAGCGACTTCACTTCACTTCACTGGTAATAGAATCATGACTGGTTATGTTAAAAGAGTCAACACAAAGCCTTGTCATCCTGCACATTGTTAGTGGAAAGGTTAAAGGAATGGCTGTATAAAGTTTTGTTTGTTAATATTTATTTATTTGGCTGCATCAGGTCTTAGGATCTTTTGTTGCTGTGCATGGACCGTCTAGCTCTGGTGCGTGGGCTCAGTAGTTGAGGGGCTTGGGCTTAGTTGCTCCGCCACATGTGGGAATCTTAGTTCTCCAGTTGGGGGTCAACCTGCATCCCCTGTTACAAGGTATATTCTTAACCACTGGACCACCACGGAAGTCCTTAGAAAGGTCTTATAGTTGGATTTGTCTCAAAAGTAGCTTGATAATCCTTACCAGAATGAAAATTTTTCATTTGCATCACCTGAGTTGAAAAAATTCTGCTACCTGGGCTTTCAGTGATTCTGAATTGTAGCCAAGGTTGAGAACCACCAGCTACAGGTTACAGTGATGTGCGTGGATGCTCAGTTGCTAATTTGTATGTGACTCTTTGCCACCGCATGGACTGTAGTGAACCAGGCTCCTCTGTCCATGAGATTTCCCAGGGAAGAATACTGGAGTGGGTTGCAGTTTCCTGCTCCATGGGATCTTCCTGACCCAGGGACTGAACCTGTGTCTCCTCATTGGCCAGCAGGTTCTTTACCACTGAGCCACCAGGGAAGCTCTACATTGATGTAGGACTTACTACTGAATGAATTCTCAGAAAAAAAAAAACTTTTTTTCTTCTCTAATTAGCCAGTGATCATTTAGTGTTATTAGTACTTAGTGGTATATTACTGTTTCCCCTAAATGAAAATCTACACACTCTGGCATCAGAAAAACCTGAGAAACTTGTTGAAGATTTGTATGCTTGCCTTCCACTCCACCCCAGATTTACTGAATCACAGTTTTTGGTGGGATTTTTTTTTCTCTAGTGTGTTTTTTTTTTTTTTTTTTTTTAAAGTCCTCCCCCACGCCTAGGAGATTCTGATGCATTCTAAAGCTTGAGAACCTTGACGGAGATAAAACCAACCAACTGCTTATTTTTCACATTTCAACTGAGTCAGCATTGTATAAGTCCTACTACAGCGTGCTTATAAGCTTTTTCCAGTCTTACAAAGCAAATTAGGCCTCAGTTCCTTGGAATCCTTGCACAGAGGGCACGTTCTATAACCTTAGTAATTTCAAAGTTCAAGAAATTTCTAATAAGCACAATAAAAACTATTAGATGATAAAAACGGGACCTGACACCAGAGTGTTTCAAAGACCAGGTAATTATTTTATTTTTCTGACACTCAAATCATAGGAGGTAAAAAGATAGTAGAACATAATCAAAATAACACACAAACACAATTCAAGAACATTTAACCATCTATTATAGCTGTTCTTTGTAAAATACATAAAGGTAAACAGAAACATCTTTATATAAATTAATGCTTAACAATCTGTATACACTGTAAAACAATTGTTAAAATTCACACTAAGATACTAGTGCAAGCAGTGGTGTACAAAAGTGCAAAGTTAGTGATGAAAAACTTATCACCGACATACCACTTCAACATACTCTGCATTCAGCCAATACTAAAGGCCTCACCACAGAAAACACTTTGATCACTTTGAAAGTTACCTGACTACATTCACCCTGAGTGCTCTTGCCTCAGTATGGCAATAGATTATGAGTTCAGGTTAGGAGCAGCACCAGGGAATCCAGAAACCCAGGTGAAGTTGGCCATTCTGATGTGAATCTTTTCCAAAGATAATAATTCTGCATGAAATCACTCAAAAGCCTTTCCCATTTCTGTCTTAAAATCTATTTGGAGTGGGGGCACTCCTGAAACAAAGTTTACTTTAAATAAATTTGCTTACTTTACTGTGATTAATTTGGATTCAGTTTAAAGGTGTGGTCAAAGCCCAGAATAATCAGAGGTATTAAATATATTATCTATTTAATGTTTTAAATTGTGAAGACAAAAATTAGTTGATTCAAAACTGCATCTTCAATAGATGGTCAATAGTTGGTCAAATCAACAGAGGTCAATTCCCTTTATACTCAGGGATTTCCAGGTATGGGCTGGGGGTATGTGAGGGGGAATGGCTATAGGGTTCAAGAGTAGAAACATGGTTTTAACAAAATCCCAATCACTTTATGCAGAGGCACAGCCCCATATTTTTAAAAGCTTGTTCTTTTTTGGTTAAAAAGCACTAATTTGCATTTCAAAAGGACAGTGATTAGAAAGACCAGAAACGTTAATATTGGGCTTTGAGAATTTAGTCCTTAATTTAAAATATGTTTTCTGAACTGTTACTATTTATTTAAAAAAAAAAAAAGTTAAAGGTTTATAGAAACCTCTAATTTCTTATTAATTTTATCCAGAAATTTATATTTGCTAATCTCATTTTTTCATGTTGTCTTGGAGATTTTTTTGAAACTTCACCAACTTTTACATATATTTAAAATGATTCAAACAATGTACTCTAAATCAACACACGATATTCTGAGAGACTTTCTTTTATGTTAGCTTTGTCAGTATACTCTGATCAAAATTTATTTGGCAATAGAAGCCTTGCAAACTTCAGTCATGTAAGTGACTACCAAGACTGAAACGCTACATTGAGTCACATACCAAATACAGGTTCAGAAAATGTAAACCTGTCTGCTGAAGCTAAAATCATCAACTAGAGGTATTCTGTTTTTAATGACGGAACTTGTGAAAATGCTGGATTTTGAATGGGGTTAATCAAATCATTTTGCAGAAGACAAGAAACACTTTTATCGCAGTTATTACTCTATTTCAGTGATTTACAAGTAGTTTATGTGCTGGAAAGCACTACGTGTAGTGTGAGCCCATTGAAAACTAAAGAAAAGAACATTCTGTGTTTATGCTGTAAACCACAGTAAAGTTGTATATGTACACAGGCACACAAAACTAAAATTTAGATCTATGCAGGCAATATCTGAATTCATACTTCTTTGGCACTCAAGGATATTGGATTAACTAAGTCAATAGTGAAGAATATTTTTCATATTCTTCAGGGAATATCTGTGCCCAATTTTTAAAAATGCTATAATCGCCAGTCTAAAAATTCATCAAGATAAACTGGAATCCATCAATTTAACCAGTTACAGAAAAGTATAATTAATAGCAGTCATTGAAACAGGTGTGGGGTTAAGAATCTTTTTAAAAATATAAAAGCCAGCTGAGGCCATCTGTTTTTAGAGTTTTGGACTTAAGATTTTCAACATCTTTTGAGCACTTTCTGATGTATATGGAATCCAGTCTTAACTTGTATATAATAGTGTTAATTACATTTTCACACTTTACAGAAGGAAGAACAAAATTAACTACATTTACTCCCAAAATACTCCACAAATGTACACACTTGCACAGGCACATACAGAGTATATGTTTTTCCCACATGCTTTTGCCATTTCTTGGCATTCTCTTAACTTGCTTCTGATGGAAGCAGTGACTCTGTACGTTTTCTGAAGAGCTCTCAGAGCTGGATGATAAGCCCAGTGGCTGGGGAACTCTGAGGCCCATCTCCGTGGCGCTGGCAGGCAAGTGCAGCTTCATTTCCAGAGGTTCAGACTCTTAAATCATTGGGAAAATATCCACAGTTTAACTGTGGTCCACAAAGTGACTCTGTTCCTTTGATCCCAGTGACAGACCTAGAATGAGAGTTCTGGAACAAGAGAGTTTGTGCCAGAAAGCAAATCCCCTCTAGAGAAACCAGTAAGCTTTTTCTTTTAAATGAATTTATAACACAGATAATTAACTTCTCAATTATCACAATAGATACTAGGAAATACTTGAAGAAAAGCATGTCCCTGTAAATATTGAAAACAGATACCATCAACAAGAGGCAATTACTTTGAATAAGGCTTAATTCTGTTCAGTCAAGACGTTATAAATGAGAACTTTAAACATATCTGGCAGGATAAACCAAGAGGCTGAATGTCATTTCCTTTTTCTTGGTGTTACTGATGTTTTTAGGTAGGGAGAAAGCTTTTTTATTTTCCTTTAAAAGGAAGCTGAAAATGAAACAGAATAGGTGAATTCCTAAAACCAAGTGTCATGATGAAATGACCTTGTTGGTTCAGCTAACTGGTAATTCTTTCCAGGCATATCGTTCAATCTTTATTTGCTTCATATACAATATTATATTATTGATGACAGAAAGGATTGTAGTTAACTCTGATTTGGACAAGAGCTAGAAAAAACAGTAATTCTGATATTAAAATTACTCTTAATGGAATTAGAGCAATCTATTCTAAACAGAATTGGTTAAATATACTGTAAAACCTCAGTTTATGACCAAGAGAGGAAATCTTAAGCTTGAGAGTCTTTAAAAATAAATATTTGGCACTTGTCTTTCAACTAATTATGGGAATCTCAGACATATGGGAAAAAAAGAATTCAAGTTCTTAGGAAATTAAAATGCTTTAAAAAGCTAACCAAAATCTGATTAGAAAATCTTATCAGTGAGGCTTGTAGACACTATCATGTGGCAAGCATGGTATCAAAAAACAAAAGCCTTTGTGTTGTAAAGTAAGAGCTGGTTGAGAATAACTCAGAAAAAAGAAAATTAAATACATGGATTCATTTTCTTTCCACCAAGAAATAAAATATACCCAAAATGCAAAAGAGCCATAGGACAGGAACAAAATCTTCAAATATCTCAGTGACAACTGAAGCAGAACACGCTTTCTTTATCCTCAGATGCAGGCCTCCACCATGCAACTGCACAATACCCTACGTGTCACTTGCCCTGCGGAGTACCATTAAGTACCATTAAGTAAGACTGGGGAGTACCTCTAAGTGTGGGGAGACTAGTGCCTGTCATTATTTTTGGTGAAGAGGCAGATTACCAAACTGGGTGCCATTAAGACTGGAGCACTTCAGAATTAGACAACTGGGACTGGCTTATCAAACCAAAAATTAACCTTGGGTTGTACCAGAACATGTGCTTTTCTTCGGAAGGCCGATCCCACAGGGACTAGGATGTGAACCCCATCAGCACTGGTAATGGTAGTGTTACAGATAAAAATATACATGATTCAGAGATAAATGTGGTATAAGGTGCAACCAAACACAACTTGTCTCTAGATAAATGCAAAAGCCTGTAGGGACTTAAACATTATCCTAAACATTCTAAAGCAATCTCCTTTCCCCACAACCCTCTCATATATTTAATATTAAATATGCAAAACTTCAGAGAATACTAGCCAGATAAGACACATTAAAATGAAACATTTGCCCAACAAGGATGCCAAACGTTAGGGTTTGTTTTACTGCATGACGTTTGCATAAGAAAAAAATAATTGAAACTGTAAGGCATCATGCAATCATTAATAAACTTATTATTAACTGCTTACTAAAGATAGGTGGACATATAATCTAAAATTTAAAAACTAGTTCCAAAAAATTACATAAAAAATTTAACATGATGAGCTTTTAAATATGGTTGATATTTGTAGTTTCATGTTGTTAAAAAGTGCTTCAAATGTCATCTGGAAAGTTGCTGTTCAAAAATGGTGCTGGGGGTGATGTCACATTATAAACTGTAAAAACTAAGTATTTTTATGGAATTAGAAAGCTAACATTGTGATATTCAAACTTATTTGAATCAGTTTTCAATTCTCACTCAAATTAAGTTGATAAAATATTAATAATCTAAAAAACATCTGTTTTCTAACCAACAATAAAAGTCTATTGAATTCAAGTTATGCATGTTGAGTGATCAAATCTCTGAGTAGGCCTGAATGGTGAGACCTGGAACTGATGTGGGCTGGTGTTAATCAATGTACTGTGCCATCCAGCGGAAGCCTTCTCCGTAGCCTTGTCTTTTGAGCACACTGCACATGAAAACTTCTAAGGGCCGGGCATTCAGTTCTTTCAGAGATACATTGCCCTAGGAGAGAAGATGGGCATTATGTTGGGTGACCTCTTAAAGAAATAAAAGCCCTACTCCCTAGGAGAGCTTCAGTTCATACACCTTAGAACAAAGGGTGACTGTGATAAAGACATGGCTGTTTGTCACCCAAGTCCCTTCCCCTGAACACATAGGACACCTCCTCTCACTCTACTGTAGGACAGATGTCCATTTAGTGTGGACAGAGGTGAGCCTGTGAGGTGCACAAGAATGAAAACAATCTGTGACTTCGAAAAAATTCAAATTACCTGGGAAACTGGCTTCACTAATATTATAAACAAACATTCTGTGAGTAGATTTATGACCTGAGAAGGCAATTCTTAAAATTAATGTGGAGTTGACTGTTAAAAAGAAGACACAGAAAATAGACCAAAGTCTACCTTATCTAACATAACAGTCTCCTTCCATAGGCTGCCATAGTGCTCTACTCGGGGATTTTTCAATACTAAGGTCCTTCCCCAAAACAAATCCCAGTAAAAATGAATGCAAAAATAATGTGTGTTAAAGCTTAATTATGAAGTACATGTCCTGAAAACCCCGTAACTTTGCTATAGCCAAGTATACATTTCATTTTTATCTGTGGTGAACTCAGGGCTTAAACACTGAACTGGGGGCCTAAACACACTATTGGTATGCTTAAACATTCAAATATATTATTTAGTGACCAATTCTGAAAAATTATGACAAAACTTTGAAAGCTTTGATTAAGTTTCCTATATGCATAGGCTGTGACATTTTTTATATCACCAAGAAAAGGTTGGTGATACTTCCAATACTTTGGCCACCTGATGCAAAGAAATGACTCACTGGAAAAGACCCTGATGCTAGGAAAGATTGAAGGCAGGAGGAGAAGGGGACAACAGAGGATGAGATGGTTGTATGGCATCACTGACTTGATGGACAGGAGTCTGAGCAAGCTCTGGGAGTCGGTGATGGACAGGGAAGCCTGGTGTGCTGCAGTCCATGAGGTCGCAAAGAGTCGGACACGACTGAGCGACTGAACTGAACCGAAGAAAAGGTTTCATTTCATTCAGTGGTAGGAAGAAAATAAATGAGGACATTCAAAAAAGACCCAAATGTACCAATGACAGTTTTTAAGAAGAAAATGAAAATGGGCTTGTGAGGTTGGACAATAGTAATTTAAAGACATCTGGTTGGACACCTGAAACTAGTTTAATATGTCAATTATATCCCAATTAAAAAAAAGAAGCCAGACTACCAATTAGACTGATAAGCATGATTACTGTTAGGGGTAGTATGGGAACAGACCTTTTCAGAAAATTAAAAGTAAATAAAAAGATATTTGTACTACTGCATGAGATACTCACATCTGTCATTTTTTTTTTTTTTTTTACCTTTCCTGTTGTCTGACCATATAAACCAAACATCTCTCGCAACCTCTCTTCACTGATGGCTTCAGGCCTGTCAATCTTATTCCCAAGAATCAGTATAGGCACATTAGCAACAGTTTCATCTGTCATTAGTGACTGAAAAAAACACAAAACAAAGCAAAATGAAAGATAAGATGTTGATATAAAACCATCTAAAGGGCCCATTGTGACAAGATAGCAAATGGGCATCGAGGGCTCACTCTCTATCATATCCTGGCAGTTTGGCTTTCTTTGGTGAACTTTCCCTACATTTTAAAGTGAGCTCAACAATCCCATGGCTCAATTCTTCTGCCTCTCTGTCTCCTTCTGTAAATGCTCACTATGACTAGACTCAACATTTTGAAGGTGTGCAGACCTGGTTTCATTTCTAATTCTGCTGCTTTTGAGTTGTGAGATCTTAGACAAATAAGGCTCACTGAAGTTCAAAGAGAATCCACAATAGTAGCACCTACCTTACAGAGTTAATCTGAGAATTAAATGAGGTAATATGCATAGTGCCTGGCATGAAGTAGGAACAAAGGAATTCTCTGGCTCTGTTCCATGACCATAGAACTTACCAGGACTTTTCCACATGAATAAGTACTTGTTTGCTTGCTCTTGGTAGAGGCATGGTCGGGTCAACATTTCATCAAATCATGGACCTCCTTTCTCTGTGGGCCCAGGTCTAGCACTGGCCTTGCCTACTACTCCTGAGCCACTTTATGAAGCATGTAACCTGTGAGATGAGAGAGGAGGTGGCTACACATGGCCTTGATCACTCCTGGGAATGGTGACAAAGATAGCATGATATACCATTTCCAGGTTCTGGCCAACTCCTGAAGAAACCACCTGGAGGACCAGGTGCTTAAGACCAAGCCACGACAGGAATGCAGCAGATATGAAATAAACCACAGGGGCACACACTGCATAGAATGAGCCTAAGCCTTCAGGAAGGAAGTCTTGCTAGTACTCCTCGATAGCCACAATTACTCCAAGGTACTCCCCTCTGCATTCTAAGCAATCTCTGAACTCCACATATTGTCAGGAGTTACATCAGAGGCTGCAGAAAAGCTACATTCTCATTCCTACATCTCTAACCTATTTTCTCAGGCTTACCAGAGTGATTCAACTGTTTAGTTTTAATTATTTAACTTACATCAAGTTCTTCTTTTGATTCTAACAGCCTTTCATGGTCTGCACAATCCACCAGAAATACAATGCCATTGATAGCAGGAAGGTAGTTTTTCCACACTCTTCGAGCTAATGAAAACAATCAGGAGTTAGATTTTATTTGCTGGTCAAACCTAGCAGATGGTTTGATGGAAGAGTCCAACAAGATATCAAGTGTAATTATCCCTTAGCTGCTGCTACATCATTATATACTTGTTAATCTTTTACACAGTATTGCCAAAATCTTTCCAGATGACCAAAGAAGAAATTACAGGTTTTCCTTAATTTGGGTAAGTCAAATATTTTACTCTGCCCCAGTTTACCCATGTCAGAAGAAGAATTAATATTTGCTTACTAACGGACAAGGATGCACATTAAGTTCATTGGAGGGACCACTACTATTTGTTATATGCAGTATTCATTTCTTTTTGACATTTCTAGTTTATCAGTTTTTTGCCAGTGATCAAGTATGGAGTCAGTGACAGAAGGAAATCAGTATCATGTTCAGACTTGTTAAGTTAAAAAAAAAAGCAAATTGTTCTACTCATAGCACAAGTTTATGAAACCATTAGGGTGATTTTTTCCATGACATTCTCTTTTAGAAAAGAAAATATTTTTGAGGTTGCCCTAAAGGAAGGTAACTTTTTTCTCCTGACTTCAGCTTTATAATACACCTTCATATAGAGATGAAGCCTCAACCTCCATTAGGTTTTAAATCTAATCATTATATTCTAGGAATTAGTTTATGTATATTTTAAACAATTGATGTATATCTCAAATGTGCTTTCTCTAGCCACAACCTTTGTAGTAGTATTTATGAATTACTATGTAGTGGGTACTGCTAAGTACTAGCATTTCAATCCCAGAAAGTTTAGTAGAGTCTGAAATAAGATAGTCATTCCAATCCTTAGACATGTGTACAAATGCACTAACTGCTAGGTGAGTATAGTTGAGAGCACTCCGGGCTGGGAGCGGCTCCCAGGGGAGGCGGCCACACTCACACTGGGCCCTGAAAGTGGGTGACCTGTGTGCTGATGGAGGCCACATGAGCAGAGGTGGGAGAGCAAACACCAAGATGGTCTGGTGTGGCTGGAGTAATAGAATGAGAAAGGGAATAGTGGGAAATAAAGACTCAAAAAGTAAAATGTAATCAGGTCATAGAGATCCTGAATACCAGGTCAGTGAGTATGGCCTTTATTTTGTAGGTAATGAGTTAGCCACTGAAGGCTTTTCATATGGAGCAATAGGAGCAATGACATATTCATAACATGATTATGACAGCAAGAGAGAGGTGGGCTGAAGAAGAGAAAAAAATGAGGTGAAATTTTACTCATATGCTTTATCACCAAAAGCAATTCAGACTGGAGTATCATGAAAATCATCTTTTGCATTTAAAGCATTTATCCAGGGGTGATAATTCCTAAATTTTAAATCTACTCTGGCTTTCCTTGAATAAAATGAGATTTCATGCACTGTAACATAATGGTCACATTTTTATTAAATAAAATAAAACAACTGTAAGAGTAGTAGAATCTCACCTTGAACATGTCCACCCAGATCAAAAGTTGTAAAGGTCATGCCAGCAATGGTTAGTTCTTCTGAAGCTAAATAATAATACAAAATGTCTTAAAAACATGAAAATTAGAAATACATTTCTGGTATACACTGCCACTTAAAGTTGGATTTACTTTAATTGCAAATAAGGTCAAATCAAAAAGGAATTCTTTGTTACAACTACTATTTTCCATTTCATATTGCCAGTATAATGCAAGTAATTGGTAATATTCAATTCTAGTATTCAGTGTCCACCACAAATCCAACACTTATTTTTCCTTCTCTATCCAGCTGAAATTGACAATTATTTACTGTGAATTCAAGTGACTGGTCTAACCTAGTAATTTTTCCTGTTGTTCATCTTAAATGATAAAGGTGAAAAAACAATATTTTCTCATGGCTGTTATATTTCACAGGTAATGGTTTTGGGGCTTCCTAATGGCTCAGACCATGAAGAATCCATCTGCAATGCGGAGACCTGGGTCTGATCCCTGGGTTGGGAAGAACCCCTGGAGGAGGTCATGGCAACCCACTCTAGTATTCTTGCCTGGAGAATACCCATAGACAGAGGAGCCTGGTGGGCTACAGTCCACGGGTTTGGCAAAGAGTCAGACACAACTGAGTGACTAAGTACACACACACACAGTCTTTAATGGCAAACATAATTATAATAAAAAATTTGGTTATTATTTCTTCAAATTTTTTTTCTGCTCCCTTACTTTCCCTTTTGGGATTTTAGTTTGCTAGATTGCTTAATATCGTCCCACAAGTCACTGAGGCTTTGTTCATTTTTTTTTTTAGTCATTTTTGCTCCCTGTTTTAGTCTATTTCATTGACTTAAGTTCACTGATCTTTCCTTCTGCAGTACTGGTGCTGTCTAATTTGCTTTTAATCCTATCCAGTGTAAATTTCATTTCTGATATTTCTCTTTTCCATAAGCTCCTTTTGGTTCTGTCTTAAATCTTCCATTTCTCTCCTCATTATGTTTGTGTTTCCCTTAAATCCTTAAGCATATTCATAACAGCTGTTTTAATGTTCATATTTCCTAATTCCATCATCTTTTTCACTTGTGCCGTCAATCTGTTTTTACTGATTGATTTTTCTTGTATTAAGTGATCACACTTTCCTGCTTCTTTGCATGTCTAGTAATTTTTTTATTGGATGTTGGGATTTTGTTGTATCCTTTTCAGGAAAGTTGGACTTTGGGAACTCGCTGGTGGTCCAGTGGTGAAGACTCAGCCATCTCACTGTGGGGACCCTGGTCAGGGAACTAAGATCCTGCAAGCTCCAGGGCACCATCAAAAAAAAAAAAAACACCCCCAAAATAAGTTGGACTTTGTTCCTTTGTTCTGGCAGGCAGTTAAACTGCTTGCAGATCAGTTTTAAAGTTTTGTTATGGTAGATCTAAAGTAGCCTTTACTTTGGAGCTACGTTAGCCTCATTACTAAGATGTGCTTTTTTGGAGTAGTCTACACGGTCTCTTCTTAATGGCTGGTGGGTACGTGGATTCATAGCTCCGTGTGAGCTCTGGGAATGAACTGGCTAACCAGTTTACTGTAACTGTTCTTTTGATGGGCTATGTGTAGTTTTACCCTATGTATGCACAGATTGGTATTCAGCCGTGAACATTTCTGGAGTTCTTTCTCTACAGAGCTGTTTCCTCTGTGGTAATCTGCCCAGCAAATTCTAGTCACCTCAGCCTCCCCAAATTCTGGTCTCTTGTCTCCTCAATTCAGTAAGACTACTGGGTTACATTTGGGTTTCCTCTCCCTACACCGTGGTCTTAAAATTAACCCCTGTGATAAAACAAACAAGGGTTTGTTTTTCTTTTCTCAGGAATCATAGCCCTGTGCTAGCTATTGCCCAATATCTGAAAATAGTTGTAGTGTATATTTTTGTCCATTTTTCTAGTCATTTATAGTGGGAGGGTAATTCCAGACTCCATTATTCCCTCACGGACAAAAGCAGAAGAGTGCTACAATTACAGTGAAAGGTTCAGTACAATTGTTAACTATTCAGTATAGCTATGAGACCCCAGAGTAGTTTATCTTCCTAAAAAATTCTGTAGGAAGACTGCCAGCTGAATGGATAATTAATACAATTTGTGTTCAAAGCATGATCCTTTCCATTAGGAAAAGATAACGCTTGGACATGGCTGGCAAACTATCTCTATGGTTACAATC
Source organism: Okapia johnstoni (assembly GCA_024291935.2). Lineage (NCBI taxonomy): Eukaryota > Metazoa > Chordata > Mammalia > Artiodactyla > Giraffidae > Okapia > Okapia johnstoni. The sequence goes on from CM044316.1 coordinate 38,797,271, forward strand.
TCTGGTACACTACTTGCTTTATAAAACGAGTCCCAATTTGATGAAGATACAGAACCCTGTTAACATCCCAGCAAGTTCCCTCTTGCCCCTGCAGAGTCAGTCCACGCCTCCACTCCCAGAAGCAAGCACTGATCTGAATTCTATCATCACAGGTTTGTTTTGCCTGTTTTAGAATTTTATATAAATGGCATCATATAGTATATAACTTTTGTGACCAGCCTCTTCCATGCAATATTAATACGCGTTGTGTGGATCTGTACTTTATTCCTCTTTTTGTTGAATAGAATTCCATTGTTTATCCATTCTTTTAATGAAGGACATCTGAACTGCTTCCAGTTTGGAGTTAATACAGGTAAAGCTGGTATAACAAATATTCTTGTATGAGGATTTTGATGAACATATTTTTTCATTTTTCCTAGAAAAATATCTAGCAGTGGAATTGCCAGATCATAGGGTAGATACATGTTACCTTTCTCCCATATTCATTAAAAAAAATTGTTTATTGGCATATGGTTGATTTATAATATTGTGTTAGTTTCAGGTGTACAGCAAAGTGAATCATATATATTTATCCATTCTTTTTCAGATTCTTTCCCCATACAGGTTATTACAGAATATTGAGTAGAGTTCCCTATACTATACAGTAGGCTCTTGTTAGTTATCTATTTTATATATAGCGGTGTGTATATGTTAATCCTTATCTCCTAATTTAATACTTGCCCCATGTTTCCCCTTTGATAAACCATAAATTTGATTTTGAGATCTGTGAGTCTGTTTTGTAAATAAGTACATTTGTATCATTTTTTACTAGATTCCACATATGGCTGATATCATGATATTTGTCTTTGTCTGACTTACTTCACTTAGTATGATAAATCTCTAGGTCCATCCATGTTGCTGCAAATGGCATTGTTTCATTCTTTTTTACGGCTGAGTAATCAATCCCTGGGTTGGGAAGAGACCCTGGAGAGGGAAACGGCAAGCCACTCCAGTTTTCTTGCCTGGGAAATGCCATGGACAGAGGAGCGTGGCAGGCTACAGTCCATGGGGTCACAGTCGGACACAACTGAGTGACTAAACAACAACAACAACATTCCACTGTATATATGTTCTACATCTTCTTTATCCATTCCTCTGTTGATGGACATTTGGGTTGCTTCCATGTCCTGACTATTGTAAACAGTGCTGCAGTGAACACTGGGGAGCATGTATCTTTTTAATTATGGTTTTTCTCCAGATATATGCCCAGGAGTGGGATTGTTGAACCATATGGTAGTTCTCTATTTAGTTTTTTAAGGAACTGTCATACTGTTCTCCAAAATAGTTGTACCAATTTACATTCCCACCAACAATGTAAGAGGGTTACCTTTTCTCCAAACCCTCTCCAGCATTTATTGTTTGTAGATTTTTCTGAGGATGGCCATTATGACTGATGTGAGGTGATACCTCATTGTAGTTTTGATTTGCATTTCTCTAATAATTAGTGATGTTGAAGGCCTGTTTATGTGCCCTTTGGCCATCCGTCTTCTTTGAAGAAATGTCTATTTAGATATTCTGCCCATTTTTTGATTGGGTTGTTTGTTTTCTTGACATTGAGCTGCATGAGCTGTTAGTATATTTTGGAGATTAATCCCTTGTCAGTCTCTTTGCAAGTATTTTCTCCTATTCTGTGGCTTGTTTTTTATTTTGTTTATGGTTTCTTTTGCTGTATAAAAGCTTTTAAGGTTAATTAGGCCCTATTTATTTTTATTTTCATTACTCTAGAAGTAGATCAAAAAAGATACTGCTGAGATTTATGTCAGAGAGCGTTCTGCCTATGTTTTCCTCTAAGAGTTTTATAGTATCCAGTCTTATATTTAGATCTTTAATCCATTTTGAGTTTATTTTTGGTATGGTGTTAGAGAGTATTTTTAATTTCATTCTTAAAAATATGGAACGCTTCACAAATTTGTGTGTCATCCTTCTGCAGGGGCCATGCTTATCTTCTCTGTGTCTTTCTAATTTTAGTATATGTGCTGCTGAAGAGAGTACACATAATGCTTTTGATTAATTGAAAAATATAAGCTAAAATGAATATGAGATGCAGGAAGGTTGAGATAACATTTGTTTTGTGCCACTGTTTTTACTCCTAGTACTTAGAAGAATGTCTGACATAAAGCAAGTGCTCAAAAAATATTTGTTGAATATAGTAAAAAGAACATCATAAAATTTTAAAAGTGACTTACACCCAATATAAGACCACTGTGTAATCTCTTCCAATTCTGCTGTTTTTGCAGATAATTTTATATACTCAATTTCACCATGATTTTTCTTTAAGTTCTTGTATCAGAATCTTACTTGTCAAGCCCCACTTTCTTCTCTTAATGTAAAAAAAAGTATCAATTTTATGAAATCTTCCTTTTCCAACTTGACTCACTAACAGTTTTAGAGATAAAATGGTAGTTTGTTTTGTTCTGTTTTCCTTCCTTGTTCTTAGTATATTTACGGAATTAAATTAACTGTTTTATGATTTACTTTTTAGTCCAATTCTCAACTTTATACTCATTTTTAAGGCCGACACTCATTATTTCAAAATCTGTGGATTAGCTTGTCTTTAAACTCTCTGTGTAGTTGATTCATAGTCTTTTCAACAGTAAAACAAGTTCATAAGTTTTTGTTGTTGTTGTGCCATGCAGCATGTGGGATATTAGTTCCCCAACCAAGGACTGAATCTGTGTGCCCCCACACTGGAAGCTCAGACTCTAAACCACTGGACTTCCAGGGAAGTCCCCCACAGGTATTTTAAAATTAGACTTCTGTTTCTAATTTTAAAGTGACTAATTTTGTCACTTTAACTTGACCCTCTCAATAGTACCTATTACATAATCTTATTAAGAATGATACGTATTAAGTGATTTACAGAATCATTATTAATGTCTTTCAGTTGGCTTTCTAAAAGAAAGCACAGTAAATTATTTTTCAATTACTTTAACACTTTCTAGGGAATTCCCTGGTGGTCCAGTGGTTAAGACTTGGCGCTTTCACTGATGTGGGCTTCAGGTTCAATCCCTGGTTGAGGGACTAAGATCCTGCAAGCCATGGGGCCTGGCCAATAACAAAAGAAAACTTTCTGTTAAGTGTATCAATACATGCCCTGTTTTTTGGAATAAAAATTCTATGGTCTTTATATTAGAAACAGTTCAGGTTGTTAGAACCAGAAAAATAACCGGTTAATAAGTTAAGAGCTACAGCAAAGTATAAGACTATAATCTGTCCACTGAATAATGATTAAAACAGTACAGTTCTAAAATTTGAAAGAAATTTAGGTTATATAAGAAAGGTAATGCTGACTATTTATAACCTAAACAATATGTGGTTGAATATACTATCATAATCCCTCAGACATTAACTTTTTAACTCCTCTAGTTGGACAAAGGTATACTAACTATAAGATGATATGAGTATTATTTCAAGATCTAAATATACTCCCTGGAGTTGGGTCACTTATCATTTACTATATTAAGAACAAGTGAAATGACATGATCCTAATTTATCCACCAAAAAACAAACGAAACCTTTTGGTTAGGGCCTATGAATTGGTATCACTTCATCAAGTAACACACTGTATGGGAGAATATACTTACTGGGATGTAATGTGGGCACATGTTGTCCAAGTCTGTCATCTTTTAGCATGTGTAGCAATGTTGTTTTTCCCGCATTATCCAATCCAAGAAATACCAATTTACCAGTTTTCTTATATAATCCTGCAGAGTAAGAGCTATGATTAGTCAGTGATATCCGACACAGATTATAGACATAAAATGACTTTAAATAAAAGTATAATATAATCTTCACAATTTAGGTATTTGGATACTTTTCCTACTTACCCCAGATTTTTGATAAAGAGACACTTATTAACCTTTTGAACTCTTAAGATTTTATAAATTGCCCTGAAAAAGCTTGGATTTCTAACCTATTTTTATTTTTGAAGAGCTATTTTAAATCTATTATGATTTGGGACGTCAGATCATTATAAAACTAAACTTTGCCCCAGTCAATGAATGTGTGTGACCTAAACTTATCTTGCAATACCAAAGTGCCAATTCCCTTGATGATTTAACTTAAATCCTCTTTTTAATTTTATCCCTTGACAAATATATGTGCCCTCTACTAGATAAACATAAAATACATGAGATCATATATTTATGAAGCTAGACCAAAACAAAAATTAGAGTTTTTTTCATTTTTTTCACAGGTAAAAATAAATTAACTATTTTTGACAATCAAAATTACAGTTGAGTTTTTTTCAGTAATAAAGTTCAGTTTGCTGTCAAATTTACCTGAGAATAAGGTTAAACGATTCACATGACTGCGTAAAACTAAGCAACAACAAAAATACCCAAGCACATAATTTTAAATGCATGAATCGAGCACTGACAGCTGGAGTGATAAACAGATAAAGACAGCACTGACTAGTTTACAGTAGACTGACATTTATTGCAGAATTCCATATTGAGCTTGAATTCCATATTGAGCTTTTTATATATATATTTCAAAGACTTTTCTTAGAGCACTTTTAGGTTTACAACAAAATTCGAAGGTACAGGTATTTCCCATATACCTCTGTCCCCACATATATAGACTCTCCCCCAAAAGAGGACAGAAGTTTAATGACTTATGTCCATCATTATACAGAATATTTTCACTGCCCTAAAAAGTCTCTGTACTCTGCCTATATATCCACCCTACCCACTGCCCAGCAACCACTCATCTTTTTATGGTCTCCATATTTTTGCCTTCTCTAGAATGTCATGTAGTTGGAATCACACAATATGTAGCCTTTCAGATTGGCTTCTTCCACTAAGTAATATGCATGTAAGGTTTCTCCATGTATTTTCATGGCTTGATAGCCCATTTTCTTTCTCATGCTGTATAGTATTCCATTATCTGGCTGTACCGTAATTTATTTATCCATCCACCCACTAAAGGACATCTTGGTTGCTTCCATGTTCTGGCAATTATGGCTAAAGCTGCTATAAATATCTGTGTGCAGGTTTCTGGATGGATGTAAGTTTTCACCTCCTTTGGGTAAATACCAAGGAGCACAACTGCTGGACCAAATGATAAGAGTATGTTCAGTTTCATAAGAGAACAACAAACTGTCTTCCAAAGTGGTTATACCATTTTGTATTACCACCAGTAATGAATAAGAATTCCTGTTGTTTCACATCCCCACCAACATTTGGTATTGTCATTTAGTATTGACAACATTTGGTATTATCAGCATCTGAATTTGGGGCATTCTGATAGGTATGTAGTAGTACTGAACTTTATTTTTCATGCATTTAATTGTCTTATGGAATTACATAGAAGTATATGAGGACAGGGAACACAGAAGCAACTCAAAAAATTTAATCAGTAAGTGAAATTTTAAAGATATTAGGCAATTACAGATTGGGCTATTCATTTTCTAGTAAGTTCACGCTAAAATAACATTTAGTTACATACCCACATTTAAGTTTAAGAAGTAAATTTTTTTTTAAGTCCTAATCTTTTGATCACGTATTGACCAACAACCTGGATCCTAAGGAGAAAATTATCTTCCACAGTCATTTGAGCTGGGATACTACAGCTCTCCTTTAATTATGAATATGACTAATAATCTCCTTAAACATTTCTATTTCTTAAAAGGTTTCTACATAGATTGTTTCTAACCAGTGCACTCAGTCTTATCACCCTAGCTTTTAAATCATAAAAATGTACCGGATAAGATTCCAAAGGGGAACAGCTAGAGCATTTAATCTTTCAACTGGATTGAACAAAGTTTCTGTTCTGTGGTAGGCACTGTTAAACACCTGCATACATTATTTCACTTAATCCTCAACTCTGTATAGGAGCATCATTATCGTCTTTTTTACAGAGGAGAAATGAAGACTCAATTAACTTTTTTACTCAAATGCTGAAGTCAGGTCTGACATTTGAACCCATGTCTGATCCCAGACCTCTGGTTCATTTCCATTTCTCTACACTGCCTCCTGATGTTAGCACTATTAACTTTCTTGTTCCTGACTGTGATGCAGTCTTTTTTGCCTTTTCAACATAATTCAGGATAGATTCATTGTTCTGTAAACTGAGATACAGATTCCAACCTGTTATAATCCAAAAGGTCAGAAAAATAAAGTTTAAAACCCCTATTTCTGACCCAGTTCTTACAAATATGTGACAAAATACTTAAGAATTCTCTTGGAGGTAGTATAGCGAGATCTGACATTTGACCTGTGGTAGAGCAACAGTATAAAATAATGTGAGGAATTTTATTTTTAAAACGTAAAGGAAAACATCCTGGGTTTTTTTAAATTTGTGAATATTAAGGTTCAACTAAGAAATAAAAATACAGTGACAAAATTTGACCTTACACTTTCATCCTTTTAATATATAGTAGTCAAAGAAAATTTATATTTCCCAAGCAAAATTTACTTCCTCAGTTAAGATTATGTTTGTGGAGAAAGAAATATTTATATAGAAGATATCATTCCATAAGTACAGCTGTGGCCAGTTTGAACTATGTTTATCAATTTGTAATTACATGAAATGCTTCTCTTTCTGCCAATTCAAATTAGAGCAAAAATTGAAAACAGGGGACTAGAAATATTTTTGTTAATTATTGCAACAGTAACGTTGTATATATCCCAACATAAAAGTTAATCAAAAGTTTGTCTTTGGGGGGAAAAAAATCCTGTTTCACTGAAAAATGTGAGAAGTCAAGAGTGTCAATAAAAGAATGAGGAGCGAACGTTTTTCCTACCTGTAAAATCTATAAAGAGAAGATCGCTAGTCAGAATCTCTGGGTAAACAAGTCTCATTTAGTAGGTTCAAAAATGCCACTTACAATATATGAGGTACTTGATGGAACATGCATTTTTATTAAAAAAGCAAAAATAATAATGCCTTGGATTCCTGTGAGGATTACCTGAGGTAAAGGATGTAAAGCTTTTATGGGAACTCGCTAATAGATGGTAGCTATTCCTGCTAGTAATATGCTTATCAGCAACATTAGGAGGTAGGAATTATCATTTTACACATAAGGAAATTAAGGCTACAGTGGAGAAAGCAATTTATCTAAGAATACTTCATAACAGGTATAATGAGTAGTTGAATATGTTTGTATGATTCCAAAGCCCACATCTGTAACTACTGGGTTATAAAGAGGCTCTAGACAAATAAAAGAGACTTTTATATAAGTAGGATTAAATGGGATAACAAAAGAGAACAAAGGGCCAACATTACCTAAAAACTGTAGCACACTGCTGAAACCACTGTAAATCCAGTCAAATATGAAGGACATAGCCAAATCTTATAGGGTCTGGAAAAAAAAGTGGGATTTAGTAGTCAATTTTAAATAGCAACCACATTAAACATCAACGGTGAGTAAATAATCCTATAGCAGCCTTACTACAAAGAGTTAAATACTCTTCCAGGCCAGTCTAACCTGGTTTATACCGATGCATAAAAAACAAAATGCCATTAAAATACCATGTAGAGACCATTCCCTGCCCATCAAAGTAGCAAACATGAAAAATAATTATAACAGTCAAGACTAGAAAAAATGTGATAAAAGAAGCATTATTAATGGCAGTATAAATTGGAACAAATCTTTTTTAAAACCAGTTTGGCAGTAATGTATCTGGTGATACAATTTGACCCAAGAATTCTACTTTTAGAAATTGTCCTAAATATGGAAAGGCTTTATGTATAAAGATGTTCATCAAAGTGTTACATAATAAAATTGTTAGAAATAATCTATGTTCAATAGCAAATTAAATTCTATTGCCTATGAAATATTTACCAAAACGTTGGAGTAGAGGGAGAGACAGAGCCAAAAGGAAAAGAGAGGAAATTTATGATCATGAAATAAGTTTCTGAATCTGATTTTACCTATGGGGAGTAAAAACCCTTTTTCTTTTTGTTTGGGTCTTTTGTAGCAGTTGGTACCAGACAGTATATTTCTGGTTTTATTATCTTTCTGCATTTTTCAAATTTTAATCATGTTACTAAATGTTAAAAAAAAAAAAAGGATTAAATCAGACTAGAAAATGCAGAGTGTAGTTCAATTCAGCATTTACTTGACATGTACTTAATAAACTAATATACCTAATATGAAAAACAAGAGGAAAAAAAAGCCTCTTTAGAAAAGAAGTATCATTTATACAAAAATATGCTTTCAGATCAACAAAGTTCATTTTCTAGAGCTAAACAAAAGAACCAAGGCCCCAAACTTGGGCCAACTCTGAGAAGTTTGAAGGGTTGTGCTATCTTTGCTATTCTTTAGACAAAGTACAACACATAGCCCTCCTTTCTTTAACCACCTCTCCTCCAAAGTGGGCTAAGCTGGACAAAGATGGGCCCACCAGGCTCAGAATTTCCTAGAGGGTTAAGATGTTGAGACCACATCACCTTGAGAGTGAGAAACAGAGAAGAGACAGCCTACCTAGTTTGCACAAGGCCTAGCAGTATTTACTAGGAGATTCCCTGGATCCTGGCAGTAGTTTCTCCCCTCTTCTATTAACTTCTTGCTTGAACCAGCCTAAGTAGAATTTTGTTCTTGCAACCAGTTGATTTCTAGATTAACACTGGCAAAATGAATAGTTTCATTTGTCAGTATCACAAGAATGTGATACTGTAACTACATGCTGTAACTACAAAGGCAACATAAATATGTAAGAAGAATCTATTACCTTAGAAGTTATTATTTTACAAGTTGAAAATTACAACTCCTTCTACTATTATCATTTTAGGTCATAGAGAAATTGAGACTCAGAGAAAATATATACAAGTGGCTTATCTTTTCTGAAGATTTTTAGGTATATGCTTTTCAAAGGAAATCATAATAATTTTCACTGTAGAGAATCAAATAAAGCAGTGGTGTGGTGAGTTTTTCTTTCTTTCTAATTCAATACATACTTACGTAGCTCATATTACATCCAGGGTCCTAAGCTAGACATTATGGGGAATACAAATACTGATGACAAACATGGCTCATTCTCTCAAAAAGATTATAGAGTGATAAATTAGCTACACAAATACAACTAAACTGAAAAATGTTAAAACTGAGTAGGATATTATCTAAAATGGTAACAACTCACCCTATAGAGTTTCAAGAATTATCCAAGCACAAGGGGGGGAAAATGCCCATACTGTAAATCCTAAGCTACTAGGGGAGTAATGATCATAAAAGCATAGAAGCAAAACAATAAAAATAAATAACAGAGAGATGAGGTGGGCTTCCCTGGTGGCTCAATGGTAAAGAATCCACCTGCTTGTGCAGGAGACACGGGTTTCATCCCTGAGCTGGAAAGATCCCACAGGCTGCGGAGCAACTAAGCCCGTGCACCACAGCTATTGAGTCTGTGCTTTAGAGCCGGGAGCCACAACTATTGAGCCCACGGGCCATAGCTACTGAAGCTTGTGAACCCTAGAGCCCATGTTCCCCAACAAGAGAAGCCACCACAATAAAAGCCCGTGTACCTCAACTAGAGAGTTGCCCGTGCTTACCGCAAGTAGATCAAAGCCCACGCAGCAACAAAGACTCACCACAGCCAAAAATAAATTACAAATAAAAAAAAGACATGAGTTATGTGTGTGCATACTAACAGAAAGAGGTATAGTGAAGTGAAAGTCGCTCAGTCGTGTCTGACTTTTTGCTACCCCATGGACTATACAGTCCATGGGATTCTCCAGGCCAGAATACTGGAGTGGGTAGCCTTTCCCTTCTCCAGGGGATCTTCCCAACTCAGGGATCGGACTGGGGTCTCCCACATTGCAGGCAGATTCTTTACCAGCTGAGCCACAAGGGAAGCCGGAAAGAGGTATAGTATGCTCACAAATAACACTTTATATTATGTATGAAAACAAGAGAAAACCAGTCCTGCTTGTCTCTACATTCAAAATCTGATTTTCACAGTTCCGTGGTGACAACAGGGTACAGCTAAGGAAAGGTTTCTTGGATGGTGATTGGGTACCCATAGCCTGAATGGGTACAGCAAAAAGTCAGGAATTGTTAGATGATGTAACTGGGATTAGGGGATCGAGACTGAGAGTAAAAATCAATGGGTGCTAATTAGTGATGCAGAAGCCAGATTGATAAACAAATCTGAGATTAAATTTAGACATTTGGTCTTCATGCTGGCTACTTTTAATATGTGAACATAAGAAACAATGCTGAATCTGCATTTCAATTTAATAAAATGGACCAAAACAAAAAAATACCAGCTACCATTTATTAAACCTCTGTGAGCAGTATGGTCTAGAGGTTAAGAGCAGCAGCTCTGGAGCTAAGACTTTACTAATATTTTAAGTAACTTATTTCACTTTCCACATCTGTAAAATGGAGATAACAATACCTATCTGAGATCGTTGTTGTGAAGATTAATTACTACACACAAAGCATTTAGTGTTGAGTATGGAGGAAGCACTCGATTTTAGTTGCTATTATTATTATTTCTTCCACTACGTGGCTTATAGTACTAGGCACTTTACAAATACCATCACTAAACACCTCAACAACCTTTCAGAATAAATATATTATTGATTGCATTTTGCAGAAGAAGCTGAAGTTACTAGTAGGTAAAATTCAACTTTTAGTGATTGGCACATCTAAGTTTCAAACATGAGTCTGACCTCCACATCCATCCCCTTTTCCTTGCATTGCACTGGCTCTCTAAAGCTTTATAACAGTTTTAAAGGTTTAAAGTTATTTAAATAATTACATAACATTTAAAAATTACTTCAGCTCATGACTCTGACATGTAATTCCTTCTTCTCCCTCCCATCCCATGGCCAGTCATTCCTTAGTTCTATCAATTGCTGCATTTTCTTTGATTCTCACAGGAGTCACCTGGTCAAAATCCTTGTGTCACTTTCCTAAACTACCATCTTAACATCAAAATGTGTTTCTACCCAGTTGTACATGCCCTCCAGAGTAGCTTCACCAAAATGTCATCTCGGACTTGTTGCATAGTCAGGGTGACTGTAACTCCCAGTTGGCTGGGGACAGTCTCAGTAAAGTTATCTCAGTGTAATCATTAACAGTGCTTCCCTTCTCAAAAGGGTCCTGATTTAGGTGTTAAATTATATGGCCGTTCTGCTTGTGGATGGAGAGCCACTGGAGGTTTGTGAGCTGAGAAATGATACAGTCAAACTCCTCGGTCCATGTTCCACAGCCTACTTGTAGCTACCTTTCCAAGCTTATAATACATATCACTTCCCTACTTGTAGCTTTCCCTGGGCTAAAGTAAACTGCTTGCTCGCGACCTGTACTTTACCTTAAAAAATAAATTCTCAGATTACAAATAACTTTACCTTCCCAGGATCAGAATGTTTTCCCATCATCTCTGCCTAAAGTCTCCTTGCCAAATGCTATGGAAGAAATTAATTCTCACTTGAGATAGTCTTCAAGGTACAGATACAGGTGGAAGAACCAACAGAACCCAGGAAGGGTAAAAGAACTAGAAGAGACAGGCAATAAAAGAAGTCAGTCACATTATATGCAGAGATGTCATGCTAGCTTTGTTGACAAGGAGGCAACTGTTGAGAGCATGAGCAGCTTGCAGTGAAGAGGTAGTGCAGAGCTGTGTGACCTTGAACAAAGTAAAATCTCTCAGGGTGTTTTTTGAGCAAACAAGATAAAATGCACAAAATAAGTATTTAAAATCTGGCCTCTGTTATTAATATTATTGAGAAGAGAATGAGGTGGAAGTTAGCAGATGGAGGCAGTGAGGAAATTCTTCTGTCAAGAAATTCGAAATGGGGTGAGGGAAGTGAGATTTTCTTCTTAAGGGAGGGTAAAGCTTGATAATGTTGATAAACTGAAAGGAAGGAGCTAGTGGCAAGGAATAAGTTAAAAATGAGAAAGAGAAGGAATTAACCAAAAGGGGCAGTCTCAAGAGGAGCCTGGGCAGAGAGCACACTCCTTCTCTAAGATGAAAAGGAAGGCCAGGAAACGTGAAGGAGTGTAGAGAAATTCTGAGGAGCAGAGTGAGGATTAGAATAGCTACTGTGGGAGAAAGATCAGGTTAAAAGATGGCTAAAAAGAGCCAGTTTCTAAGACTGAAACATTCACAGCAGTGCCAGTCTGCACTGACTTCTATCCCTCCCGCTGCTCCCCCGGCCCCGCCCCAGCAGTGCCCAGCTTTAGAGAATAAGGAGCAAATATGTATTAGGGACTTCCAGAAGAGCAAATGAAAAAAGGGGAACAAGAATTTGAGAGCACTAGTGACAGAGGCTGAAGTGGTCTATCAGAAGTTCAGGCTGCGTGGATAAAGTTACAAAGGTAGACAAAGTATGGGAATGGGTGGGGATCAAAAGCAGGCTTCTCACAGAATAGAACTGGAAGAATAGAGGAAGAGTCTTTAGTTAAAAACAGCAGATGTAGATGTAGTAAAAGGGTGCAAGAAGTGAAAGGGGGTCAGAACTGTGCCAGCAAAGTGGAGGAAAATGGGGGTTCAGAATTTAAGGAAGGTCTGAGTGGTGGCAAGCTCCAAAGTACTGTCCACGCCGACAGGCAGTGGAATCCCCTAGAAGATTGGAGGGCAGCATTACAGAAAGCAAGACTGTGAGTCAAGTGGCAAAGTCCTCACTGAAGATGACTGTTGGTAGGTGAGAGACTGAGGGAGGGTAGAGTGTGTAAGAGGGTAGCCATGCAGGTAAATGGATTTTTTCTGTAAGGATTTGCTTTTGTAAAATTTGTCCCAAGATAATTAATAACATATATGGGAAAACTCTTCTTCAGAAATTAATGAGATATTTACATTTCTATAAAGTCATGGCTTCTGAGATCTTTAAAACAAGCTAGGAGTCATTAGTCATTTTAAAGTAGATTTAAAAAGGCCAACTAAGAGTAAAAGTTACTTAGCCGCAAACAGATACCTGAGCCCTGAGAAGAGGTTACACAACACCATGAACACACTATTAAGACATGTGAAAAGCAAAGGTCAAGAACAAGGAAACATATACACGTCAGCAGATTTATTTATTGCACGAACACCAAATAGGAAAAATCACTCCACAGATTAGAAAAGTGATCTACTCAAGTAATATGAAAATCAGTGCAAAGGGCGTAATGGAAAATAAATTCTCAGATTACAAATAACTTCTGAAAGCCTTGCCACATTAAACTTATAAGGATGATTCCATTTATATGAAATAGTCCAGAATAGTCAAGTCTTTAGAGTCAGTAGATTAGTGGTTGTCAGACTGGGGGGAAGGTGAAATTGGGAGTGGCTAATGAGTACTGGGTTTCTTTTGGGGTGATGAAAATGTTTCTGGAGTTACTGGTGATGGCTGCACAACATGACTAAACTAAAAACACTCAATCGTACACTTACAATGCTAAGTAGTGTATGTACAACTATCCTTTATGGTATGTACTCTCTTTCCATAAAATTATTATTAAAAAATTAAAGAACCAACTCATTGGAAAAAGACTCTGATCTGGGAAGGACTGAAGGCAGGAGGAAAAGGGGATGACAGAGGATGAGATGGTTGGATGGCATCTACCAATTCAATGGACATGAGTTTGAGCAAGTTCTGGGAAATGAAGGACAGGGAAGCCTAGTGTGCTGCAGTCCATGGGGTCGCAAAGAGTCAGACACAACTGAATGCCTGAACAACAACAAAGTAATTTGGGCTTCCCAGATGGCTCAGTGGTAGAAAACCCGCCTGCCACTTCAGGAGACTGGGTTCAATCCCTGGGTCAGGACCATCCCCTGGAAAAGGAAATGGCAACCCACTCCAGTATTCTTGCCTGGGAAATCCTATGGACAGAGGAGCCTGGCAGGACTATCCCCTGGAAAAGGAAATGGCAACCCACTCCAGTATTCTTGCCTGGGAAATCCTATGGACAGAGGAGCCTGGCAGGCTTCAGTCCATGGGGTCGCAAAAGAGTTGGATATGACTTGGCAACTAAACAACAACAATATACGTAATTTAGCAAAATCATTTAGGTGTGAATTTTTTTTTTTCTTCACATTTTTCAAAAGACTTTATTAAGAAACAGGAAAAAAAAAAGATATAAAGTACACAATCAAAGGAATGAAAGAGTTTACAACATAGCTTCTTCAGGCCAGTGGCAACTAAGAAATATTTGCTGGGCCGACACCAAGGGTACAGAGGCCCCAATTCCATTTTCAATCCCATTTCTCTTGGCTGCTAACCCAACAAGTTCAAAACTTCCTCCAAAGAGAAGTCAGATTGCCTTCCAAAACCTCCGCAAACTACTTCCCAATTGCCTTTACGGCCCTGCCCTTCTCTGCCTGGTCCCAGACTCCTCACCTAGGCTTCGGGTGAGGTCAGCCAGGCCCTGCTGAGCCTTCTCCACTCTACCAGTCACTCTGTGGTCCCCAAATCTATTTCTGTTTCCATCCGGTTTCATTTAACTAAACTACATTCATGAACCAGTTGGGCTGGCTTGTTCTGTTGCCTTTGGTCAAGTTACCTATTTTTCTAAGCCTACATCTGAACTTGATCTTTCTCCTGTTGGGAACAACTTCTTGAGCAGTGTCTCTGGCAGCTCCCTGCCCGTTAGTCCAAGGCTACTTTCTCCCTCAGACAGAACTCTGCACCCCTGTCCAACCTCCACTTAACTTCCAGGTGGCTCTAGTTATCAGCTAACCCATCTGGGTGGTGGTTTAGTTGCTAAGTTGTATCTTGACTCTTGAGGCCAAATGGACTGTAGCCCACCAGGCTCCTCTGTCCATGGGATTTTCCGGGCAAGAATACTGGAGTGGGTTGCCGTTGCCTTCTCTGTAGGTGTGAAATTTTAAAAAACATACATAAGGGAAAAAATACACATAAGATGACAAGATACAAATACTCCAAAAAGTAGTGCTGGTAGAAAATAAAAACTAGAATATTCTAAGGAGGTAAATCCTATTGAGAATAGGATTCTAGAGTAAATACATTAATAACTTTGGGAAGCAAAACATCGTAGAGCTGTGGTAAAATGGATGGAGTAGAATGGATGTCCTAGAATTTAAAAAATCTAAACTGAATCTGCATCCCTGCCTCTTACCCGGCCATATTACATGGCATGCAGAACTTCTCCCACCAAGGATAGAACCTGTGCCCCCTGTGGTGGAAGCATGTAGTCTTAACCACTAGACCACCAGGGAAGTCCTGAATGTGCTTCTTTTGAAATACTATAATTTCATCCTGGGAAAGCCAATCTTTATGAGCCCCAGTTTGCTCTTTGATATAAGGGAAATACCACCTGCCTCACAGAGTGCTAAGAATGATTAAATATGATAACATACATGAAAATACTCTGAATACACCATATAAGGTGGTATTAATTCAGACTAAATCAATTGAAAATCAAAGCACAGAACTTTCAATGACAATTTTGAAATCAACTTCAATATTAGTCACTACTAATAAGAAAAAGATTTTTAATGATGTTCTGATTTTACTTTAAATATTAACATTAACAACATCACTGTCCCACTAGAACAGTTTCCTTCAAATCCAGGTAAGGAAATTTCAGTAGAAGAGATTGATCACAACTTTCTACACAATTTTGTCAGGCTTATAATTATAAAGTGCACAAATTCCATAGATCAGTACACTATCTGTAAACCAATTTAGAAACTATAAATACCTCTCTCTCAGTATCAGACAGTACTAGAAATACAAAGGCCAAATTCTGGCCATGTTTTGTAGAATTTCAGCAAGGCCCTGTATCTTGGTCCCTCGGGGATCTAGAGGATTGTATCCAGGCCCCTACACCCCACACCCTCTCCTTAAGTCTCATATAAAAGTGTCATAGTATTTACATACAGTCTTCACACTTCCTCTAGTATACTTTAAATAATGTTTCAATTACTTAAAGTATCTAACACAAAGCAAATAGTTGTAAATAAAATGTAAATGCCACGGAAATAGTTGCCAGCACTTGGCAAATTGAAGTTTTGCTTTTTCAAACTTTCTGGAATTTTTTTCCCCAAATATTTTCCATCTGTTCTTGAATCCTCAGAAGTGGAATCCGTGGATAAGTAGGGCCAATGCTACTCCTAAAAGTATGGACACTGATGATGTTGAATGTTTCAAAATAAGGCTGCTTTTAAATACCCACCCCTAAAATTATTAGATTTTCTCTTTACAACCTTTAAAGTACTGAAACAGTGATGCAAATAAAAAAACTCAAGAAAACATTTGAGGACTGAAGGTTTAGCAATTGTAACAATGGAACTAAATCTTTTGGTTTGTGTAATGAACAAAAAGTACATACTCCATTTTCCTTTAAGGAAAAGTGATGCTCGACTGAAATAAGGTTAAATCTATGACAGCTATAAGTTGGATTTTTTTTAAGAGGAAAAGGGAAAAAACTCTAGATTTTAAAAAGCTGTGAGGGACTTCCCTGGCAGTTCAATGGTTAAGACTCCAGAGGCCTTCCAGTGCAGAGGCTGTGGATTAGATCCTGGTCAGGGAGCTAAGATCCCACATGCCTTGTGGCCAAAAAACCAAACCATAAAAACGTAAGCAATATTGTAACAAATTCAATAAAGACTGTAACAATGGCTCACCTCAAAAAAAAATCGTAAAAGTACTGAACTTACCTATAGTGAATTAAAATAAAAACTGACATAAGCAATGACTAATTCAATCACTAAAATACTTTTAACTCAAATTGTTCTAAAAGCTACATACAAGGAAGGTAAACTTTTCAATACCACGATCTTAAAATTATTTGCTTAGTAACATTTTACAGAAAAATAATTTAAATGACTTTCAGCCAAGTGTACTTAAAAGAAGGATGGAGAAATAATGAATCATTACTACAGAATTCTGATTTATAAGCTTCAAATATATGGCAGTGATTTCCATTGCTGATAGACTATTCTTTGGTCTCAATTCTTGCTCAAAGTGTAAGGCAAAGGAGTTAAAATGTACCCTATGTAAACTGCTAATCTGCATAATTAATGACTGCTTCTCTAATATTTCTAAAATGATGGCAACACCTTCCTCTTCCACAAACTCAGGAAACATCAATGAACTATCCTAAAGTTTTTAAAATTCAAAATATTTTGATGACAATGCAAGTCCACTAAAATATTTGATACACAGATTATTTTGAAATATCAGCACCACCAATTGTTGACAAAATGTAAACATTCCTTATTCCTCATCTGTAAAATAGGGATACTACTACTTCCTCAGTGGATTGCTGTATGGAACTAAACCTTTTGGTTCGTGTAATGAATAAAAAGTGCATTAGCACCTTACACATAGTAGACAACAGATGTTCCTTTCCCTCTTTCATTTGCCTCACTGAGACTCTGATTGGTGTTCTAACACTGAACGCGGGACAGTCTTCGGTGTGAGATAAAAATGTGCAACTAATAATAGGTTTACTTCTTCAAATTAAAAGTATTTCTTCAGCTCATTCTGTCCAATATACCTAACACCTTAAAATTCCTGACGAGTTTGGTTCTTTTGGTCAGTGATGTCAAGAGTTTCATCTGTTGTCTAAGTCAGTATTTAAACCTTGTTGGAAACTCTTGGGACAGTCTGTAAATAACTGCAGCTTTCCCCCAAGAGTATAGTTTATCTTTTCCCCACTCAACTGGGCTTGGGCAATGGGAAAACGTTAACTACTAGTAGTAAGGAAAGCCCGATTTGTCCCCACACTATGTGGGAGAGTTAAAAATAACACGTCGCGTCACTGCCTCTGAGATGTCAATGATCCCCGCAGCCTTCACCTTACCTGGTAAGGAAACTGAGGCTAAGGGCAAGGAAGGGCTTGGCTGCAGTTCAGAGTCATCTCTTTGATTCCTGAAATAACCACCATTTGACAGCAGCGGTGTCCTATCCAGATGGCTGTCAGAGTGGCCCCGCGAAACACGAAAGGAACCTGTCGTCTTTCCCGCCGCCAGATTCCAGGGCAAAATACAGGAGCCCCTTCCCCGCCCGGCTATAGGCAGGGGCATCGAGCGGGCCCAGCCCCAAAGGCGCTCCTTGCCCGGGATCGACATCTGCCGCCCGCCAGTTCTCCCAGGACGAGAGGCCGCCACTTACCTGCGGTTGAGAAAACGCAATTCCTTGCTTGGCGTCGGCCGTATTCTCTCCGACACCGAACTGCAAAGAACGATGGCTGCCGCGTCCGTAGTTCGTGTTAGCTCCTTCCGGGCCGGCGGGTGCTTCATTCCCGAACGTTCGCAGGACAGTAGTGCCACGCGCCTGCAGTTCCGCCTTCCGGCGGTTCCGTGGACAGACGCGCAGCTGAGTGCGCTCCGAGCCGGGACCTGCTGCCCACACAGGCCTGAAGGAGTTTCAGGCAGAGAAGGTAACACCGGTTCTTAGCTTGGGGAAATTACACGTGACATCCTCTTTTCTTTCCTTCTTTTTTAAAAATTACATTTTCAAAGTGCACCTGTTTCTTGAGTTCAACAAGTAATTTACAAAATGTAACTATGTGCCAGATAATGTGTTGAGCTTTCAACAAGGCTGTCTTCACTCAGTCGTTCTTTGCTAATGAATGTTGATCTTTAAGACTGTCTTGACTCCACTATTTTTTGCTCATGGATGTTACTCTTCTTAAATGTATTCAAATAGGAATACCCGGATGCCTTGAATGAAAATGTGATGGCAGTGGTTCCGAGATTGCTCTCAAGCCTAGGATTCTTTCTCGGTGATGCAGACAGAACAAGGAGATGCTTGGGGATTGAAGCAGTTATTCGATAGATTCCCAACAAGCCTATTGCTGGCCCTGCTGGATCTCCCCCCTCTTTCATCCCAGCCTCAGGAAATGACTTACTCCATTGGTCCTCGCTTCTCACTTGTCATTCTTTCTGCCAGACTGCTTCCCTAGATATCTCCCTCCACCCAGCTAACTCCTACACACTCTTCAGGTCTCAGCACCAATAGCTCTCTCATCAGACTCCCTCTCAGATTCAGTTAAGCCCTCTATTTCAGTTTTCCCCAGCAACTGTACAATTTATCTTATGATTGATTGAAGTTATCTTGCTTATAATTTTACAATTAAAATGTATGATTATTTATCTGTAGCCTCCCCAACAGACATTCTGTCAGCTTCCTTAGGTCAAGAACCACATCTGCTTTTTCTCCTGTTGAACATATTTTCAGTGCTTGGCATACTATAGGTGCTGAATACATTCAAGCAAGTGATTCATTCATAATATACAGGACTCTTAGGTACATTTTTGTCCTCAGGGAGCTAAAGAATTTCCCTGGAGTCCATTGGTCTAAGTTGGAGGAGCCTGCTGTTCTAGTCTGGGTTTCCCTTTATTCTGCTTTCCACTGATCTAATCTTCAGTTTGGTTTAATAAATACTTTAAAAAAAATTGGAGGATAATTGCTTTACAGTGTTGCGTTGGTTTCTGCCACACAACAACACTAATCAGCCATAATTATACATATATCATCTCCCTCTTCAGCCTTTCTCCCCCTCACAATAAATACTTTTAAGTGGCTTGAAGCACTTCACTGGGCTTCTCAAGATTACGCCACAGCTCTTTTCCAGAATTTGAAAAGATATTCCTGATATCTTTGGCATTTGAGTTAGCTTTTAGATAGAAATCTGAATTATGATTCCTGTCAACTTCAGCAATAGATTGTAAATCAAATAGGAATGGGGGAATGACAATAAGCAAGACAGTCTCTTTCTTCCAGGACCTTTTGATTTGGCTGGGAGATGTGTTAATTCACAACTGACTATAAAAGAAGGTAAGAGGAGAGAAAGGATAACAAACTACATACTTCTGGTAGGGGTGAGGGAGTGGAGAGGAAGGAGATATCAGTGTTTGAGGAGAGCCCTAAAGGATATGTAAGATATTTACCCTTAAGCTTTTTGATGACTGTTACCATGATAAAAGTAATACACAGTCATGGTTAAAAAGTTTGGAAAGTCAAGAAAAATGGAAACAAAAATCACCCTCTGTCACACCTCACAGATATAAAGTTTTATAAGATTATAATCATACTATGCATAGTTTTGTAAAACATTTAAAATGAAAAACATTTCAATGTAATCAAGTATTCTTCTAAATCATTAATTTTAATGACTGTATTTTAATAGAGTACAGCTACAGATTATGGTTCTAACATTATTAAGCAGTTGAAGTTTCAGTTACTACATATGTAAAATGGGGATTAATATACAGCAGGGATAATATCATAATGTGAGAATAACATTCAGAAAAGAACAGAGATGGGAAAAGCACCAGGCAAGTATTATGCTTTGACTAAATAGCTTTCCACTGGACTACCAGGGATGTAGACTCCCAAACTATAGAGCCTTTTGGAGGTTCTGAGCAGAACAGGAACAGGGTCAGAATCATATTTTTGAAAGTTTGCTCTGGCAGCAGTGTGTGGGTTGTATTGGAACAGGTAAGGACTGAAAACTGAGATTAGTAATGAGACAGCTGCAATCACAGAGGTGAGAGGTAATATGGGGCAGTGCTGGGTCAGCGGGAACAAAAATAGTCAGGTGAGAAATTGTAGAAGTTGGAACCTATACGCGATTGATTACGTGTTGTTAGCAAAAGTAAACTGGAGAAGGAAATGGCAACCCACTCCAGTGTTCTTGCCTGGAGAATCCCAGGGACGGGGGAGCCTGGTGGGCTGCCGTCTATGGGGTCGCACAGAGTCGGACACGACTGAAGTGACTTAGCAGCAGCAGCAGCAGCAGCAGCAAAAGTAAAGGAAATATCAAAGTTCCAAGTTTTAACCTGGCTTAGTGAGTCTACTTCTATCTCCCCTACAACCACCTTACTGCAGGTCACTATCATCTGTGGCCTGGGTTACTGCAGCAACTCTTCTTTCTCCATCAATTGGTTATCTTCACAGCTGTTGGAGTGATTTTTTGATGCATTCATTTTAAAGCATGAATTTAATTACTCTACTGTTTACCATTCTTCAATTGCTTCCTAAAGTCTATAAAGTCTTTACAATGCCTTATAAGGCTCTTGCTGCTCTGCCTCCTATATTTCTCCAGTCTCATCTTGTGCCATTCTGTCTTGCTCACCACAGCAAGCTCATTCCTATCTCTGAGCTCTTGTAGGTGCTATTCCCTTTGCCCAGAGTCCTGCTTCTCCCCATATTCTCCCTTTGTATAGCTACTTCCTTGTCCTTTAGATCACAGCTGAAATGTCACCTCATGTCCTAACCATTCTATCCACATCAAGTTCCTGCTTCCTAGTCTCTATCTTACTACCAGTACCTCAACAACACTTACCAAGTTCAAAATTTAAAAAGATTTATTTACATTTTTATTGCATTTCCTCCACTGAAAACTCCACAGAAGGAAGAGACCCTGTCAGTCCTGTTCTGTTTTTTCTTGGTGCCTGTCATATGGAAGGCATTTAATCCGTATTTGTTGAATGAATGAATAAACCAATTAATGAAGGAGCTGGTGAGGTCATCCAGTAGAGAATATGGTGAAAAGATAGTTTAGAAGGGAATTTATATTTCAGATTCCTGATACCATGGTGCCAGAGTATATGTGGATAGGCAGGGACAGAGAGAGATAAGTAAAGAGTTGGCGTTTGATATTGTACCAGTGCTACCCAGAGGAGATAAGGTCTGACCAGACGCTGACAGTATTTCAGCTACACTACAGGTCAGTATCAGATGGGACACAATGTAGCATAATAGTTAAGAATAAAAGAATTAGAGAACATGATACTTAAGAAATAAGTGCTAGTGGTGTGATTTAGTCTCCAAGTGCAATGAGAACTTATAGTAGTGAACAAACGGGGGTCAAGACATTCTGAATAGAAGATTGGAAGAGATGACACTTTAAATTTATCCATTCAAAAATGTTTATTGAACACCTGTTAAGCGTGAGGTCCAAAACCATGTGTTGAGAATACAGAGGTGAACAGGACACAAGGCCCTGGTCTCTCTTACGGTCTAACCAAGGAGACAGACATGAAATCAAAATGATTACCTTAGAACTGTCATGAAGTATATAGAATTTTATTCCATTGAAGAAAGATAAGCATAAACACAAATATATAACAATGTTGGTAAGTGCTGTGAAGAAAAAAAAAAAGGAGGGTGGGAGGGATAGAAAGTTAGCAGGGAGAGTATGCTGTTGTACAGGGTGTTCAGAAAAGGCCTCACCAGAAGGTATCATTTAACTAAAGAAAGGGTGAGAGATTCAGCTGGATGAGTGCCTTGGGGAAGAGCATCCCAGGCAATGGAAATAAGAATTAAGGCAGACTTGTGCTTGTATGCCTAGAGAGATTCCTTATTCCTAAATAAGGAATCAAAGTCAATGAAATATTCTTTGTACAGTCTTGTCTCTTTAGGTCTAAAAAAAAAAAGAAACTAATAGTAAATGTGTCTGGAGTAGTGAGTGAGAGGGGAGTGTAGAAGATGATGAGAGATAATAAGGCTGGCTGAGTGATCTGAAGCCTTGAAGGCTATGAGTCGGACTTTGGATTTTACTCAGAATGAGAAGAGAAAACTCATGCAGAGAAACTTTAACTTGGTGGAGCAGGTAAAGGGAGCAATTACAGGTTTAGAGGTATAGGAAAATAAAAATGGAATCACTACTTCGGAGCTCAGTTCAACATGAAGGATGCGTGGGAGAGACTGAAAGCAGAAAGACCATCCCAATAGTTCAAGTGTGAGATGATGAAAACTAACTAGAGTGGGCAGTGAGAACTACATAAAGTTGAAAAGTTTTCAAAGAAAGCAATTTACTGTCTTGGTGTGGGATAACTGAATTTGTACCTTCAGAACCACTGACTTCAGATACAAACAGATGTCCTGTGAGAGGCAAATGAGGCCAAAGGAACTGTTTCTAAAATGGAACCACAAGACAGTTTCAAAAGAAACCTGCTATTTGTAATTGAAACTAGTTCTTTGTTTGAAATAGAACAAATTTTAAAAAATAACTAGTTCAGTTCAGTCACTCAGTCATGTCCGACTCTTAGCGACCCCATGAACCACAGCACGCCAGGCCTCCCTGTCCATCACCAACTCCCGGAGTCCACCCAAACCCATGTCCATTGAGTCGGTGATGCCATCCAACCATCTCATCCTCTGTCGTCCCCTTCTCCTCCTGCCCTCAATCTTTGCCAGCATCAGGGTCTTTTCAAATGAGTCAGCTCTCCGCATGAGGTGGCCAAAGTATTGGAGCTTCAGCTTCAACATCAGTCCTTCCAATGAACACCCAGGACTGATCTCCTTTAGGATGGACTGGTTGGATCTCCTAAAATAATTTCCATTATCCTGAAAAATAAGCAGAATTGATCCTGCTTATCAGCTGACAGTTCAGTAGTTATGAGCAGGCAGGCAAAGTGGACTTAGGCTGGCATGAGTCTAAGTCCACTTCTGCACATCAGCAAATTTTATTAGGAATGCATCTCCCTTTTTTGGGTCTAAATAAGGAATCAAAGTCAATGAAATATTCTTAGTATAATGCTGTCTCTTTACTGTAACACTTTTGTGTCACTTATTTTATTGTTTATAATTTTCTTGAACAGGGTTGAAGGCTCTGAAAATAACGTACAGAAAATGTGATACATAGGTATGTGGAGAGGCATATATGGTAGAAGGGTCCTGCTGTTTTGGATATCAAGGATTACAAAGTAGACTATATTATTGACATTAATTTAGAAAAGTGTATGGTAGTATAGAGTAGATATAATAGTTGGTCAAAGAAGTATCAATACCTTTAACAACTAGGTAATAGTACTAATAATTTTTCCATAAAATTTATGTGGCTACACTTTAAGAAGCCAGAGGCTTTGGCACTGTGTGGATAATATTTAAATATGAAAAGCACTTAACGGTTTAAATATGTTTTCTCACCTTAGTTACTTAAACTTACTTTCCTACTATTCCTGAAGGTGTGCAGATGACAAATAATACCTTTTCCTTCAATATTTTAAAGCTGATTACATTGAAAATATAAAAAACACTTGAAAGACTTAACCACAGTTTTGTTTCTTGTTTTTGTTTTTGGAGTGGGGGTGATAATAGCAACAAGGATACATAGGGGTGGAACACATTTTAGAAAAAGCATTGTTTACTTATTAGCAAATTATTTGTTTATTTAACCTGATTGAACCAGAGGTTATTTGCTTTTTAAAATGGCTAATTCTTCTTCATCAGTTTTTTTTTTTTTTTGCTGAACAGAGATATTGCTTAAAGAGAACAAAGTCCAAAGAAAACTTGATTTAACCAAATCAAACTCTGATGCCAAGGTTAGTAAACCAAGATCATTAAAATGTTGCATTAAAAAAAAGAATTAAACTAATGCAAGTTTGAGTCCAGGCTTAAGGATTTGCTCTTTTGAAGAGTAACACTGATTTTCTGTCTAAGCTCAGGGAGGTTCAGTTTCTGAGGTCTGTTTTCTCAGAAAATAGACTTGTGTTTATGTATCTTAAAACCATTGAGAGGCTTGTGATTGTGTATCTTTTCAAGTGGTCCTGTGATGTATGCTTTGGGATTTTCTTTATGGGGCCCTAAGCTAAAAACATTTTGACCAAAAATATCATCTTCATCCTAAGACTTTGTACTTGTATCTTGTACAAAGGTATTGAATTTTTCAATTTCATGCACAGCAAACACATTTTTACACATCTGAGGCAAATGTTAAAAAAAATATAAAAGTTAACAGGTAGTTATTTGAATTCTTACTGTGTTTTCAGGCCTCTCACAGCAGTTTAGTTCTTACTCTTTTTGTATGTAATACAACATTTCATAGTAGGCATTTGATACTAAATGAGTTAAGATGTATTTCACCTTTCACAGATTTTGAAACCCTTGGCATGACATTTTAGTCAACAATACAAATCTATAGTTTAAAGAAGGGCTTTATCATCAGCTCAGAACAGGAAAAACCTAAGTATAAGAAAGGTGGCTAATATGATCACTGATGTCATTAATTATGTTGTCTAATCATTCCAGTTTCTACCTCCCTTTAGTCTCAAAAGTAAAAAAAAAAAGACTACTTGCAAGAAAAAAAGAAGTCACCTGGCCTAGAAAGCAAGTCTGAATGTTGTACCTTACTGTAAAACTCTTAGAAGAGAAAATAAAATTACTATTTAAATAGGTTAATGAACTTTGGCATGACTTGCTATATGAATCAGTGAGTTTCAAAATTAAAATTACTTTTGAATCTTCAGGTCAAAAGGCAAAGGCCTCCTTTTCGATTTGATTACTTTGAACACCTATACCTAATTAACCTTTAAAAAAAAAATCCCTTATAATTTACACCTGGAATATGATGATGAAATGTGAAATGAAATACCGTGAAGAACATTAATCGGTTCAGCTACCCGAGGTTCTGTCTCAACAGAGGACAATGAAGTCTGTCCACTCAGGTAATCTTCGCAAAAACTGGAGGAGAAAAACTGTCAGTCCCACCCCTCGAAACTGCCACTGAAACCCTGACTGTCCTCAGATCCCGGCCTTGCCGCGTTCACGACAGCGGGGATTTCCGTATCGGTGACACACGCCACTTCCGGCCGACGGTGAGAGTCAGTGACGTGGCAGGAGAGGCCGAGCACGGTCCTTCGGGCCGGGACACCCGGAGCTGTCAGGTGGCCTCAGGGCAGCCCCGCCGGGAGAGAAGAACTCACCGACTGCGGCTGCCGCTGCGAGGCCGGAGCCGGAAGTGCCACGTGTCCCGATTGCGCCTGCGCGCCCAGCGGCTGACAGACAGTTCCGGCCGGGGCCTCCCTTGGTCTCTCTCCGCTTGGCTGTTGCTTTCCAACCCGGCGTTCTCGGCCCCACCGGCCGGACATCTAAGACTCGGCACCCAGGCCAAGCTCTGACTGCCGGCGGACTGGGGAGAATGCGGCGCCATGCTTAGGGTTCCATGCGTCGCCCTTTCTCTATCCGGCTTTCAGTCCTAAGTCGTTAGCCCCCTCCCTGGCTTCCAGCCGTCGTTTTTCAACTCTCGGCTTGGGGCTGTCGCAGACCTCGACCAGACCCCTATAAACGTTGTCGTCATGTCCCGGCCCGGGATACCCGCCTCTGGCGGCGCCTCCACCGGCCTCCAGGCCCAGAACGGGGCCGCCTCGGCCTCGGGGTCTCCCTACACCAATGGTAAGTGCCTCTGGGTGTTGAGAGTTGGGGAACGCGAAGTTTGGGCCCCGGCCCGAGTTGACCTTTGGTTGTTGCCTCCATCTGAGGGGACAGTAGGCGAGAGTGACTTCCCTGCCAGGGTCAGGAGCGCCTGGAGCTGGGAGGCTGAGCCACAGCTCGTCTTAGTGTTTCATATTTATTTATTCTTTCGTTCAGCACCCAGTTGCTGAACACTTGCTGTATATAACGCCCTGGGTATACATGGGTGAAGAACACAGATTCCGTCTGGACCTCGGAACTCGCATGCAAGGCTCATGGCATCTGTTTATGTGCCCTTCCTCTCCGCGCCACCTCACCTTCGTCTTCTGGAGAGCAGGGTTTGGGGTCTGATTCATTTCGGTCCCGTCGGGCCCGCATTAGGGTGAGGATCATACTCAGTGTGAATCTGCGGAGATGAATGGATGATTATGCTTTACTCTTTAGGGCCTGCTCCTCTCTCCTTGAACCTTCCCCGAATTGTACCTAGGCCACCTGTTCAGTTTTTCAGCTTTAGAAGCGAAGGATCTACTGTTTGATTTCCAGAGGTCGTTACATGACTTGGAAAGTGGTTGTATACAAAGTCTCTGAGTGTACATGTGGCACTATAATTTGTCATTCGGTGTGAGGATGTCTTCTAATTTTATACTCTTTCTAGGATTCTTTAAACTGTCCTATGTTGTGATTTGCTAAAGACAGATGTTCTCCCAACAGTTTTCCAGGTTACCAGTTTACTTATAAATCTTTAGTTCTTGGAAACAAAATTAGTAGAATAATATTAAAATGCTTCAGTTTCCAAATGAAATCTAAGATTGCTGTGAAGTTCGAGAAAATAGCCACTGACTAAAATAGCTAATTTACATTGTTTTTAGAGACTACTGTTTCCTTTACAAAGAAGGCTCCAAAAGACTTTTAAAAATGTCTGTGAGTAGGCAGGTATGTAGGCAGTAGCAAGAATAAGTGAGAGTAAGCACTGAAATGGTATTAAATTGAGTCAATTGTTTTTTCTCAAACTTATGGTAACAGATTATGTAAACTATTTTTTATTCCAGGCTATTTAGTTACATTTTCACTGAGGATGAAATGATTTTAAGGCATTAACTTTAAGGCCAAAACTCTTAAACAAGATACCATATGATTGTGTTTTTTTCTTCTTTAAGTTGCACTTTTACAGGAGTTTTAAATGGTAAATCCTGCAAATATGCTTGCAAACTTATACGTAAGTATAATTTTGATAATTTTGAAATGGTAAAGCAGTTTAGCCATGATGTATACTGTATTGGAGATGTTGTCACTATGCTGATTTGATCCAGTCCAACAGACATTTGTTGCATGCTCCAGTTCTGTCCTTAGGATTATAAAAGAGAATAAAAAAGGAGTCCATGTACACAGCTTGCTCAGAGCCAATTTGGGAGTCAGACAGGGAAGGAAATCATAGGACTGCAAATATGTACCCCCACTTTCTAGAAAATAAGTTTCAAGTGTAAAGTATTATAATTCGACATCAGTATACACCACAGAGTGATCACCACCACAGATCCAGTTACCATCCATCACTATACAGTTGACCCCTTCACCCATTTCCTCAACCCCCTTCCCTTCTGGTAACCACTAATCTGATCTCTGTATTGATGAGTTTTTGTTTTATTTTGTCTGTTCACTTACTTTGTTTTTTTAGCTTCTAAATATGGGTGAAATTATATGATATTTATCTTTCTTTGTCTGCTTATTTCACTTAGCATAGTACCTTCAAGTTCCATCCATGTTCTTGCAAATGGCAGGATTTCATTCTAATTATGGCTGAATTATGTTTATATTCCATTGTGTGTGTGTCTGTCTATCACATCTTTATCCATTCATCCATTGATGGACAGTTAGGTTATTTCCATATCTTGGCTGCTGTAAATAATGCTGTAGTGAGCACAGGGGTATATACATCTTTCTGAATTAGTGCTTTTGTATTCTTTGATAAATGTGTAAAATTAGAATAGCTGGGTCATATGGTATACACCCTTGTTAAGATATAACTTTGACATTCTTTTTATAAACCCGATTTCTAAAGTTTTTTTGGAAAAGTATTCTCAGTAAAATGGCTAATATCCTGTATTGGGTTCCGTTATTGTTCACATTGTTCACTCCACTAATAATAAACAGAGTAGGGATGTGGTGGAGAATTGGAGGGAAGGGTATTTCTCTAAAAGATGAAAAAAAAGTTCAGTGCTGGATCTAATTTTTTTTGGTTAACTCTTTCTAGGCACTTATTGCTGCTTAAATACTATTGAATTCTCATGCTTTAGGTTTAATGTAGCATGCTTAAATTATGCATTACAGTTTAGTTGGGTCTTCCATTTTTTTTTAAGGTTATAATTTAAAAGTTGATTGAGTAGTCAACTCTTTGTTTTTCTGTAATTTACTTTCGTATTGTATAGTGTTATTATGTTACAGAATACCTCACACATCTGGACATTTCTTTCTGTGGTTGATTGTTACATTGCACTACAATCCAAAGGTTGTCTAGAATGGTTTTTCTAAGTCTGTGTAGATTTAGGTACACTCATTTCCTTTGCAGAAGTTGATAGTGAAACTGCAAGACTACTTAAACTGGCAGATTTTCATCTGACTACCATATAATAAAGACTAAAAGCAAATCATGACTCCCACTTTTAATTAGCTCCTTTGTTGCCTATTTGAGTCAATTTGTCAAGGCAATTAGAAGCTGTAGTTTTATTAACATTATTTTTTGTAATACTCAGCTTTTCCCCTTATAGGTTAAGAGTGAGAAGGATATTCTACATTCTCTCTCCCACCCAGATTCATTCCCCTGTTACATTATAATTTTATAAAATAATATGTTTTCCCTCTAGACTGTAAGTCCTATGAGGGCAAGAATATCTGTTTTTGCACATCATCTTCTCTCCAGCAGACTCACATGGTGTCTAGCACATTTAAGAAATTACCAGTTTTATTGAATGATTTATGAATTGGGTATTTGCAGTTTAGTTCACTAAACATGTGTTGACTTGTTCATATAAGATTTGAGCTCATTTTCATCTGTTTTTTTTCTGGTGAAATTTTCTGTGGATTTTTGTACAATTGTTGTTGTTCAGTCACCAAGTTGTGTCCGATATTATCAGCTAAAACATAGTAGAATGTGATGTATGGGTTAGTCATCACTTTAAATGCTACACTTGTGCTCATATCTCTATTTTAAGCATGGCAGAAATGTAAATCTCTTTTAGTTTCTATGAGGTAAACCATAATTATGATTGTGTATTTTTAATATAGGCAGTCTTTAAAAAAAATTTATTATTTATTTTTAGCTGCGCTGGGTCTTCGTTGATTTGTGTGGGCTTTTCCTCTATTTGTGGCTACTCCCTTGTGGTGCGCAGATTTCTCATTGCAGTGGCTTCTCTTGTTGTGGAGCACAGGCTCTAGGGTGCACAGGCTCAGTAGTTGTGGTGCAGGGGCTTAGATGCTCCAAGGCATGTGGGGTCTTACCAGATCAGGGATTGAACCCATGTCCCCTACGTTGGCAGACAGATTCTTATCCACTGTGCAACCAGGGAAGGAAGTCCCATATGGAGTCTTTAGTGCTGAGACTAAAATTGGCATGTGATCTCTAACACTGATTGTTGTGGCTGAGTTCCTTTTAATGTTTTCAGTGGACGCAGTAACTTTGGAGTCCTACAACACTGCATGTGCACAGGCTTAGTCACTTAGTCATGTCCAACCCTTTGTGACTCTGTGGACTATAGCCCGCCAGGCTCCTCTGGCCATGGTATTTTCCAGGCAAGAATACTGGAGTGGGCAGCCATTTCCTTCTCCAGGGGATCTTCCTGACTCAGGGATTCAACCCGCATCTCCTGCACTGCAGGCAAATTCTTTACTGTCTGAACTACCAGGGAAGCCCATAAGACTTTGCATACCTCTAATAGAACTTACTACGTTGAGCTTCTGTTTGGACTTTGCTGATAAACTGAGAGTTCCTAGAAGACATAAAATAGTAACAATAAGAATTAGCATTTATCGTGTACTTTATTCCTAGTCATTGTGCTAGGTTGCATTATATGCATCATTTCATTTAATCCTCATAACAGCCCTGTGATATGAGAACTGTTGGGTTTACTGACCAGGAAACGAAGATGAGTGGTCAAGCAACTCATTCAGGGTTACACAGCTAATATGTTGTGGAACCTAGATTTAAACTTGGCAGTCTTGTTTATTCAGCTTGCCTCGTGGTTATGCCTGGATCAAGGAATGGAAACTTTTCTTTGGTTTCTTTATGTAGGTGGATATATGTACTTAGAGTAAATACTTGCTGATATTTTTTGAAATTGCCACCCAGCATAGTTTCCTTTGGATTATAATTAATACATGACCAGACCCTCACTTTTGTTAGTATTGAGTCCATTTCTTTGCTATTTCAACATCACATCTCATAAATGTCTTGTACATCTTGAAATTGCTAAGACCCCCACTTTGATTCTTAGCATTTGCTCTTGCCCCTTTCGTTGCTTTCTTTAAAGCCGTTATATTTAGTCACTGATCCACAAGTTGTCCTCATGCAGTAGCATCCATTTGTTGCACTTACAGTGTCAGTTGGTCAACTGAAAGTGATCAGAGTGTATTTTCATGTACAGGGAGAGGTGCTAAATCATTTTTTTTCTATATATACTTGACTTGTCCTCCAAATCTGTTGTATTTAAAAGCACGTACACGGAAGGAACTTTTCAAAATTTAAGTAAAACATTGCCATCTAAAGCACAATGTTTTGAATATTTGGCTACTTTTCTGTAACTTTTATTTACTTTCATGTAGGACACCGTAACTAATGGAACCATATTCAAGAGAGCCTTGAATTAATTTGAACTGGTTTAGTCAATTGAATTCATGAATGGTAGGTAGAAAGTATAAACTATCCCTGGCAAGTAGTAGCTCATTGTATATTACTGGGGCTTCCTGGTGGTTCACTGATAAAGAACCTACCTGCCAATGAAGAAGATGCAGGTTCAATCCTTGGGGTGGGAAGATCCTCTGGAGGAGGAAATGACAACCCACTCCAGTATTCTTGCCTGGAAAATCCCATGGACAGAGGAGCCTGGCAGGCTTCAGTCCATAAAGTCACAAAGAGTCGGACACGACTGAGCAACTGAGCACATGCATATATTTACTGAATGGATTGGTGAATGAGTTGTTTAAGAATACAAGATCTCAAGTCTTTGTTTTACTTGGAATGTTAGGGGAAACCATTCTGGGAATATCATTTTTATGTATCAGTGGATTCTAAAGTTCATAAAGTTTATTCTGAAGTATGTGAGAATCACCAGTACATGTACAGTAGTAAAATTTAGACCATAAATTTTACTAGTCTAGGTTCTGGGATTCCATCAAGTATAAAATAGGAATTTACAAACATAGAACCTAGGTTCTCTTTGTTTCTGAAGCTTCTGGTTGGGTGATTGAGAAGCAGTCACCTGCGTTTATTTTAATCTCTCATTTGTTTCTTTAATATAATTTCTAATTTGGCTTCTACTTTTATACATCCACCAAACCTGCCTTTAATAAGGCCACAAATAATTTCTTGGTTATTAAGTTACAAAAAATATTTTTCGTCCCTCTCTTCTAATTGCTCTCTTTTTCCTAAAATGTTGGTGATCTTTGGAGCTTTCTAATCTAGTTCCCTTCTTTTTCTTCCTTTCTAAACAAAACAAAACAAAACAATATGAGCTTCCTTGGTGGCCCAGTGGTTAAGAAACCACCTGCCAGTGCAGGGAACATGGGCTCGATCCCTGGTCTGGGGGAGGGTCCACATGCCTCGGAGCGGCCGAGCCTATATGCCACAACTGCTGCGCCTGTGCTCTTGAGCCTGAGTTGCATCAAGAGAAGCCACTGCAACAAGAAGCCCGAGCACCGCAACGAGAGAAAACTTGTGTGTAGCAGTGAAGACCCAGCACAGGAAAAATAAATAAATAATCAATAGCATTTTAAAAATGAACAGTAAACATGTATTATTTCAGATGGTTTCTGCGGCTGACTCTTTTCTTACTCTGTACATAGTCCCTGCATGATATTATTAATTCTTGTGATATCAAATACTGTATGCCAGTGATTTCCAAAGTTATATCATAAGTTTAAACCTATCTCTCTCTGAAAATAGACGTCTTTCTAGTTCCACTTGAATTTCTTGGTGACACTTAAAGTATATTTAAAATAATTCTTCATTCTCTGTTTTGTTATTCCCTGCCTTCCCCAGTTCTTTTCTCCCCCTTCTGTCCTGATGTATGGCACTGTCATCTACTGAGTTGCTCAGGTCAGAGTCCTGGGAGCCATTTTTGGTTCCTTCCCTTCTTCAATTCCACATTAGTTCCACAGACTTATTGCGTCTCCATATTCAATTCCACGAATCCCATCAGTTAAGTTTGCTTTATCAGTTTTTTTAAGTAATGTGTAGGTGCTAAATATTTCTTTGCAACCTCAATGTTAAATTACTTTTTATAAAATGTATGTACAGATACAAAACTAGGTATCAACTCCATATGTTTTAGCTATTGTACCATTGTAAAACCAAACCAAATTAAGAACATTACAACAAAAGCAGTATAATTCAAACTTAAAACAATAAATAATGCAATGGATTGTTTGGCTGAAGCCAAAATTGATTAGTCTTCTGATTTTTAACATGTTATAACATCATTTGGTGACTATTTTGGTTATTGTTTTCTCTTTTTTTTTTTTTAAGATGAAACTAGTTTCAAGTTGTTAGAGAAGAAAAATTTTTCCTCTGCCCTCTTAGCTTTAGTGCCTGAGAGCCTGTGAGTTAAACTGGCAAAAGACAGGATAGCAAGAGAAAAGGCAAAATTTACTCATGCAGTATGAGGGTTCATAAAAATATGCCCCAAGAATTTGGGACTTATATACCATCTTAATAGGGGAAGAGGAGAGAGAAAAGAGCAATTATGGAAAATGATTTTTAGGAAAAATAAATGAGTCCTTAGAATAAATGAGAGACTTGATCATTTTGTGACAATGTATGTTTAGGTGTGGGACACTTAATTCTTTTGAATTGTTTTGGGAGACTGTGCTTTTAGGCAGATAAGTGATTCTCGGAACTCATGCCCTCTACTCAAAATAATTTTTATGTCACAGTGGTATATTCTGGACCCCTTTAAAATCACTGATCCATTATTTTGATAGATTATATATTAATGACTTCAAAATAATATAATTAAAACTGTTTGGTGAAAACTTCATTAAGTATTCACTACTGCACTTCTAATAAACTATTGCAAGTTGATACATATGTAAAAAGACAATTTTTACATTATCAGTCACTTGAAGTGAATTTATGATAATGACTACTACAAAGCAGGTTCTTTTTTTTTCCCAATATTTTTGTTTTTTGTTTTCTGTTTTTTATATATTATTTATTTATTATTTTAGGCTGTGCTGGGTCTTTGTTGCTGCATGTAGGCTTTTCTTTAATTGCAACGAGCAGACTACCCTCTGGTTGCAGGCTTCTCGTTGTGGTGGCTTATCTTGTTGTGGAGCATGGGCTCTAGGGGAAGTGGGCTTCAATAGTTGTGGCTCCTGGGCTCTAGAGCACAGGCTCAGTAGTTGTGGTGTATGGACTTAGCTGCTCCGAGACATGTGGTATCAAACCTGTGTCACCTGCCTTGGAACGTGGATTGTTTACCACTGAGTCACCAGGGATGCCCAAAGCAGATTCTTTTGTGTTTGTCTTTCTACCTTATAGTCTTGTGACTGCATATTCTTTTCATTTTCTTCATTGATATACTGTAAGACTTTTGCTTATTTCGTGCATTTTGGTGATACTTGGCTTTCACTGACTGCACTTGGCTTAAAGACCTCTAGCATAATGGTCTGTGATGAAACAATAAATAAAAGTATTAGAGTGAGCCATGAAATCTTGTGGCAGTACTAGGCTGTGAGATGTTGGTTTCTATCCAGATGACCCAAAATATGCTTATAATTTTACTTTTTACAAATGTTTTCATTGATTCAAAAATCTCTGTATTCCCACTACTGCTGTTTAGTCAATTACTTCTTACCTGTAGATTACTGCTGTAGACTCCAGTATCTTCCAATCTCTCCTGCAATCCCCAAGAGGTTTTTTTTTTATGTCCTAACCTCTTGCCTCACTTCAGATGCTTTACACAATCACTTGACTCTGCTGTGCCACACTGATTTTTCAGAATGCCGTTTCATGACCATAGGCTATTGTACATGTTGTTCCTTTTTCTGCAAGCACCCTTGACAATCCTTTTCCTGGGGCTAACTCCAATTGTCTCTTAAAGTTTTACTTTCTGCTGTTCTCACCTGGTTGTCTTCCCTGTTTGGACCATAGCTTCTTGAGGACAGGGATGGAGTGGACCTTACTCACCTTGTGTGCTCAGAAGATTCTTCATAAAATCTGTCTTTTCAATTAGGCAATGAATGGCATATTCCTAACCATTTGGAATAAAATATAGTGTTGACAATAAAATTAATCAATAGGCTAATATCTAAGAAAGAAATGGAAAAATTTATTCCAGTCAACCTGAGGATTATATATAACCTGGGAGATTGTCTTTTAGAAAGCTCTGAGGAATATTCCCCCTGTCAGAAGTCAAAGTATAGTTATATACCTTTTTGAGACAAAGATGACATATTGACAGTTTACACAATCCAGATCTCCATGTACAGAGCTAGTAGTGAATCATCGTGACCCTTTACAAGATTAATAAGGAAGGTTATTTCTAAGTATGTGTGATTAATGCAGATACACATTACACACTTAAGGGAGGAGTCCCAAGCAGACAGAGAAAAAATTTATATTTAAAATTTTCTTGTCTTGCCATAAAATAGAAATTTTATTTCACTAATTTCCCTTCTTTGATCATTCATCTTTTGATAGAAAGCATTAGGTAATCAAATATTTGGTCCCTTGATTCCACAGTGATGGCTTACCTTCCCTGTGTTTATCATTTTCCTTGATGTTGGGGTCTTAATAGCCTGGTTCTTTCTTTCCTTTTAGGCAGTTATACTAGTAAGATATCTGGCAAGGACTGATGGTTAATTTCAAGTTGTCTAGTAGGATATATGCCAGTTTTATCTTGCCACGTACGTTGCGCATGTTCATTAATTCATAGAGAACTATAGATGTGATCAGTAGTTTAAAAGTTTAAGCCAGAGCATCCTAAACCAAACCATTTTTCTATTATTTCCCCTAAATTGGGAAGAGGATTATTCAAAGTAGAAATCTGATTCTTCATGTGTCTTAAGATGAGTTGGGCTTCCCTGGTAGCTCAGCTACTCAGCTCAGGTAAAGAATCCACCTGCAATGCAGGAGACCCTGGTTCAATTCCTGGGTCGGGAAGATCCACTGGAGAAGGATAGGCTACCCACTCCAGTATTCTTGGACTTCCCTCATGGTTCAGCTGGTAAAGAATCCGCCTGCAATGCGGGAGACCTGGGTTTGATCCCTGGGCTGGGAAGATCCCCTGGAGAAGGGAACATCTACCCATTCCAGTATTCTGGCCTGGAGAATTCCATGGACTGTATAGTCCATGGGGTTGCAAAGAGTCGGACCTGACTTTCAAGATGAGTTATATCAGAAGACTATTGAATATAACACACAACATTCAGTATGTATTACAGCACAATTTCCCCCTTGGGAAGCAATTAGAATCTCAAGGGTCATATTACAATTCTGTAGCACCACTTTTTCTCATCATGTAGACTTCTGAATTGTGCAGGCTACTAGCTTTGATAACTATCATTCAAAGCCTACTCAGTAAATTTTGTTAAAGCCTCTATGTAAGTAATGATATCTTATATTCCAAGTGGGAAATAGCAAATTCTGTAGCTAAATGGTCATACCATTGGAAAACATTGAACCCAGCATGCTGGAATTGAAGGCAGATTGGCAGGGCCTGGTTCCAAGGCTGCCTGTAGGTGACCTTAAGCCCACGGGAAACCAGTTGTGCATCTTCCTAATCAGCCCAGGGAAAGCCAAGGCCATAAACTTGTTCCATAAATCCGCTGGGATCAGGAGTTACCCAATACTTAACATCTAGTGAAAAGGAGATGTTATATATTTTGTGGCCAGTTTCAGAGCAAGTGTCATAAACTGGCCAGGTAACAGGGTCCCATTTAGTAATATTGATGGTAGCTTGCATGGTACTCGAGTTTCTTCTAAAATAAAATTTCTAAGGGCCATCCGATTAGAGCTTTGAAAAGGAGAAATTCACAAAGGTAACCCAGGAGTACTGGACATTGGTAATTGGCCACAAACCCAACATACTGACTTTTGAAACTTGGCATATGATTAAGCCCAAGAAAGAAATATTTGATTTATAAGCAGAAGTGTGAGCAGTTGTCAGAGTAATTAGTATACAAGTCTGGTCCAGCATTTTGGGTCAGCTGTCTACTTCAGATGCTTTCTTCTCATCCTAGTCTGGTAGGGCTGGCCTCAGTTAGTCAGAGCTGGGTGTCAGAAATAGGAGCTGCAGTCTGTTTAGGAGAGGTAGCCTGATAAGGTCCCTCCCAGTGTGGCTCTACAGAGTGTTTTATCTGATGTCTTTTCCAATATACATAATATCCTGGTTGCAGGTTATGGGGATTTGATCTTCATCCAAAGATAATTTACTATGATAAACTACAGAAACAAACTTAGAATGTCCTCTTAATAATTCAGTTAAGTTGTAATTAAATTCTATAATAATATTACATAACAACAAAGAGTTACTTTGGAAGTGAGTCTTTAGGCAGTAAATATAGAAAAACCTTAAAGACAACACTAAAACGTAATATGCATTGAAATATATTTTTTTCTAGTGCTCTCTTCAGCAGCACATATACTGAAATATATTTTTTTCTCTCTAAAATTACCCTAGTTTCGATGAAATATGACCAGATTAAAGCTAATTTGTTTACAAAACAAATCTGGTTTCAATAAACTTGGCCTGATTATTTACATAAGTATAACTGATCATATAGGCTCTTTTCAGCTGTGCTGGAACTTTCATAAGGAATCTCGAATTGAACTCTTAAAGGTCTTTCAAGGCCAAGAAAGCCAGATCAAGGGTGTGCTGTAAGATTCAGTCTATGATACCTAAGATTTGGGTGGGTTCTTCCCTTCTCAAGATCTCCAGAATATCTTGAGATTCCTGCACCTGCCAGGAGGTAATCTTCATTATTCACCTGATAAGGCTGCTGAGAACCTAAGAGTTTCCAGTTTCTGGGGGAATCAAGTAGTGAGAAAAGGTAAATGTTCACTT
The DNA here is from genome assembly GCA_024291935.2 of Okapia johnstoni. Classification (NCBI taxonomy): domain Eukaryota; kingdom Metazoa; phylum Chordata; class Mammalia; order Artiodactyla; family Giraffidae; genus Okapia; species Okapia johnstoni. The sequence goes on from CM044316.1 coordinate 38,834,623, forward strand.
GTACTTACAAAAGTGTAATTTATCAAATTGCTTTAAGTCATAATTAGCTTGAGGGGAAGGGTTTCCTTGTATTTAGAAAGCACAAGATTAAAAATCAGTAATAATTTTGGTAAAAAAAATCTGCCTGATTATATTCATTGTGCGCTTAGTCCTATGTGACTAATCCTTGATCTTAATCTTCTGTTAACAGTTTCATGAAGTCATCAGATTTCCTATTGTAATTATTTAATTTCTTACCAGTTCAGCAGTATTATCTGAAAGTTGTCAGAAACCTGTACTTGTCAGAAAGTCCTTCTGTGAGTGTTGTTGAAGATGAAGCTTCTTTTTTTTTTTTGCAGTAGCAGCAGAGTAAAACAGTAACTCTGTGAATGACAGAAGACTTTAAAAGGCATGGTTAAAAATCTGATTACAGTGTAATTGGCAGATGAATTTGGTTATTACTGTGACATACAATATGTTAAGATAGTAACTAGAGTTATGGCTGATAACATTTTATTTACTAGGACATACCAGATTTTTAGGAATTCCATATAATTTCTGGAATATCTATATTAATAGAATTTACCCATACAATATAAACTTAAACATGTTTATCATTCATTTGACAATGCTTCCCAAGTAATTTAACATACCAAATAAGCCTAATTAGTTTTATATCTTTCTCTGATAACAAGATAAAACAATTTTCTTGAGATGTTCCAGGGCCCTTTTGCTGTGCCATGCTCTGCTCAGTCGCTTCAGTTTTGTCCGACTCTTTGCGACCCCATGGACTGTAGCCTGACAGACTCCTCTGTCCATAGGATTTTTCATGCAAAAATACTGGAGTGGGTTGCCATGTCCTTCTCCAGGGGATCTTTCCTCTCCTGTGTCTCCTGCATTGTAGGCAGATTCTGTACTGCTGAGCTACCGGGGAAACCCTAAGGGCCCTCTTTGAAAACCTCAAAGTTAGCTGGAGGTCAAATGAATTTCATATAAATTTGATCTTTGGGAATTTTGTCAGAAATATCAAAAAGTTTTTAAAAACAGTATCATAGGTCACTGTGGAATAGTACTTATTCACTTAACCAAGTGACTTTAGATTTCCAAGGCAAATGTAGAAAGTTATAACAGATTACTTAAAAGATAAAGAAACTTTACAATCTGGTATTAAAAGCAGGTCAGTATTCTAAGAAACTTTGTCCTCTTAACAGAGAAAGAAATAAAACTAAGGCTTTGTATCCTCTTACATTAATATTAAAATTTATCTATTCAATTAAATTTATTTGTCATAGTTCTGATTACACATAGAATTCCGTTCTTCCTTTTCTTCTCTTTTTTTGTTTGTTTTTAGCCTTGCCGTGCAGCATAAGGGATCTTAGTTCCCTGATCAGGAATTGAACCCATGCCCACTGCAGGGGAATTGTGCAGTCTTAACAACTGGGCCACCAGGGAAGTCCCTGTAGAATTCTGTCCTAAAGATTTTTTTCTTCTAAATCTCTACAACTTTCTATATTCTTACTAATTTGACCCTTATTTTGTTTCCCATTTAGAAATAACCAGCTTCTGTGCAAAATTACTGTCTGTTTCCTTAACAAAATGCATCTCTACTCCTTATATCTTCAAATTTTTTAATAGTTTTAATTACATAGTTTAATTAGGATTCTTAACCTTTAAAAACTTCAGTTTCTAGTGAAATCCAAGAAGTAAGCACTTATGAACTGTCTTCTACATTAGCATTCTGTAGATTGGCAAACTTACACTATTTATGGTTGCTAAAAAAGCACATGCTCTTTTATAGAAAAAAAATTCTTTTAGTGTGTTACCAAACATTAATAATCCTAAATATCTTTAGTTTCTCTGTAAAAGGAAACCTATGTTCAGTAAATGATGTTCCAGTATCTTATTTGACTTGAGAATGACTTAACTTTTTTCCGTCATTTAACTTAATTTAGCAAAACTCTAAGTTTCAAGTTGTCAAAAAGATTTGGAGAAACTATTTTAAGTAGACAGTCCTAAAACATAATTTATTCCTAAAGAGTTCACTTAAAAAGTCTTCATTTGCTTTTACGTAAAAGTTTTATCACATCAACTTTATAGACAAGTTGCAAGTACACTGCAAAGAACTTTTTTCCCAGACCTATCTGAGAGTAAATTGCTGACATGGTGTCCTATCACTCTTAAATGCTTTTTTATTTCCTACACATAAGAAAGTTGTCCTAAATAACTACAATACAACTAATAAAATTAGGAAATTAACACTAATATGTTACTATTATCTAATCCTCAGACCCTGTTCAGATTTCACCAGTTGTCCCAATAAAACCCTTAGCAAAAAAATCCTGTCCAAAGTCACATTTAGTATTTAAGTGTCATGCCTCTGTAGTGTTCTTCAATCTGAAGCAGTTTCTCAGTCTTTCTCTGACTTTCATGACCTAGATGCTTTTGAAAATTACAAGTCAGTTATTTTGTAGAATGTCTTTCAGTTTGGGTTTGTCATATATTAATATTTCATCATGATTAGATTTAGATTAAGCACTTTAGCAGGACTGTTATAGAAGAGATGTTGTTTTCTCATCACATCCCATTAGGTGGCACATGATTTCATTTTTCCCCATTACTGGTGATGTTCACTTTGATCACTTGATTAAAAGGGTGTCTGCCATACTTCTTCACAGTCATGTTGCTCCTTTCTCCTTTGTAATTAAGAAGTATTTTGGGAGATGTAGTTTGACACTTTGTAAATATCTCATTCCTTGTTAGAATTTTAATTTATTCATTTATTTTATTGGTGTGGACTATTCCAGTGGGTTGTTGTTGTCTGACCTTTTTGACCCCATGGTCTGCAGCACTCCAGGCCTCTTTGTCCCTTACCATCTCCCAAAGTTTGCCCAAGTTCATGTCCATTGCATCAGTGATGTTATCCAGCCATCTCATCCTCTGATGCCCTCTTCTTTTGCCCTCAATCTTTCCAGTATCAAGGACTTTTCTGATGAGTCGACTGTTTGCATCAGATGACTGAAATACTGGAGTTTCAGCTTCAGCATCAGTCCTTCCAATGTGTATTCAGGGTTGATTTCCCTTAAGATTGACTGGTTTGATCTCCTTGCTGTCCAAGGGACTCTCAGGAGTATTCTCCAGCACGATAGTGCGAAGGCGTCAATTCTTCAGCACTCTGCCTTCTTTACGGTCCAGCTCTTACAACCGTCATGACCACTGGGAAGACAGCCTTGACTGTACGGACCTTTGTCGGCAGAGTGATGTCCCAGCTTTTCAACACACTGTCTGGGTTTGTCTTAGCTTTCTTGCCAAGAAGCCAACGTCTTCCGATTTCATGACTTCAGTGACTTCAGTGGGTTATGACCTGTTATTATCATTGTTTACACTGATGCTTACATTATCTCAGATTTGGCCTGTGGGTGCTCTTTCAGGCTGTCTTCATGGATCCTCTTGTCATGTGTCATCATTCTTGGGCACTTTCTTGCTTTCTGGCACAGTAAGGTGTTGCAGGCTCATCTTGTACTTTTCAAGCTCGTGAATCAGCCATGATTCCTTTTAGTGGAAAATAGTATTTAGAAACCAGGAACACAAATACTGAGAGATCAGTGCTATTAGAATATCTCTGCTCTCAGTCTCAGCAGACGGAGCCAGGGAATCTTAACTATCTACACATTGAAGTCCATCAGTTTCAATTATAACCTCTGTTGTAGTCCCACTACCATTGGATTCATTCTTGTTTTCTCTTTTCCATATTTGTGACTTCCTTCTCTGAGAGTAAGAGACCTTACTTCCATTATCACATATATATTTGATCAGTTCCACTGTATGCAAAGAGCTGACTATTGGAAAAGACTCTGATGCTGGGAAATTGAGGGCAGGAGGAGGAGGGGACAGCAGAGGATGAGATGGTTGGATGGCTTCATCGACTCAATAGACATGAGTTTAAGCAAAATGAGAGATAGTAAAGGACAGGGAAGCCTGGCATGCTGCAATTCATGGGATTGCAGAGTCAGACATGACTTAGCAACTGAACAACAAAAACAAGGGTATGTAACCATTCTGTCATTGCTTGTGCTGCCCCCTTACTCTACGCTGGTTTCCACATATGAGAATGCTTATCTCACCTAATGTTTTAGGACTGAATTTTTCAGGAAAGGGATTTTTTTTTTTTTAGTTTATTTAGAAGTTTTGCTTACATAAGGTGCAACATTATGGTGCTATATTGTGGAAAAATTTCTTTACCTCTAAGAGATTCCATGATGTGATCACTGTAGTAATTAAAATTATCCTTTATTAGATTCTCACTTTTCCCCAAGTGGTACTTTATTATTCAAAGTACAAGAGTTTCTGTGCTATAATATTTATTCTTGGAGTCATTCAACAAACACATATTGAGCACACATTCAACAAACACAGCTATATAATAGGCACATTTTAGGTGCTGAGAATACAGTAATGAACAAAAGAAGTCCCTACCTTCCTGGAGCTAATGTTACAGCGAAGCAGATACTATAAATAAATAACATAGTGTCAGGTAAACACTAGAAAGAAAAATAAGAGTCAGAGGGGAAGAAAATGAGTTTCTGTTTTAGATGTAGTGTTCTGACAATGCCTCTGTGAGGAGATTGGGTCTGAGAGAGACTTGAATGAAGGGATGGAGTGAGATTCTATCTGGGGGAATAGTATTCTTGGTGGAGAAAATAGTGACAAACCCTACAGTAGAAGCATTTTTAAGCTTGAAGGAGTGTTAAGAAGGTGAATGTGACTGGAGCTGAGTAGAGAGCAAGAGTAGGAAATTATTTGAATAGTAAAAGGCCTTTAGCTATTAAAGTAGAGTAATTGATGTCAGTTGACATAGTGACCTTACCAGAAGCTGCTGCTGCTGCTGTTAAGTCGTGTCAGTCGTGTCCAACTCTGTGCGACCTCATAGACGGCAGCCCACCAGGCTCCTCCGTCCCTGGGATTCTCCAGGCAAGAATACTGGAGTGGGTTGCCATTTCCTCTTCCAGTGCAGGAAAGTGAAAAGTAAAAGTGAAGTCGCTCAGTCATGTCCGACTCTTAGCAACCCCATGGGCTGCAGCCTACCAGGCTCCTCCGTCCATGGGGTTTCCCAGGCAAGAGTACTGGAGGGGTGCCATTGCCTTCTCCTTACCAGAAGCAGTTATACTCAAAGATTTTGGGTTCTATTATATGTACATATTTAAAAAGGGTTTTCAGTCTTTAGTGGAAATTATTAAGTCATTTTAGATTATATGATAAACTGATATAAGGTAGAGTAATAAAGGTGTGTGTTTGTTTAGAACTGCACATCTGCACCAACTTGGCTTAAATATAGCCCTGCCTAGACGGCTTTCCAGAATTAGAGATATCAGATAAAAAGACCCCCTTGGCCCATACAGATGAACAGATATTATTAACTGAAAGCAAAATCAAATTAGGATGGGAACAGCCTAATAAGAAAAGAACCATGTGTAATTAATATGACAAATACAGAACTAATGAATCTGTGGTTCAAGACATTGGCTATTTTCTTGTCTGAGTTGGCATAATCTATGTTAAACCTAATCTTAAAGGAAAATTGAACTTTATATTAAAATTTGCTGCAAGAACAGGAAAAAACAAATAGAATCAGAAGACTACAGGATACTTACTTCCAGATCAGAAACAACATATGTATTATCCTGGCACTGTTTCATTAAAATAAAATGAATGTTCGATATTTTTTAACAAAGGAAGTCAGAAATGAGGCCAGAAGGGAAGCCAGGAACATAGAGGATCTTATAAGCTAAGATAAGGACTTTGGAAGTTTTGAGTAGGAAGCTGACCTGATCCATGTTTTAAAAGGTAATAGGATGTGTAAGGAATAAATCATAGAGGGATAAAAGATTCAAAGGTATCAGCTGATCACGGGCTTTCAGACTTTGACTATAATCTACAATAAGAAATACATTTTAAATAGTGACCCAGTATACATATTCATATATGTATATATTTGTAATGAAACCTCACAATACTTACCTTTATTACATATGATATGCTGCGATATTTTCCATTCTTAACTGTCTTCTATTTCTTAACTAAAAAGATAGTTTATAGCTCATTGGTTTTGTAACTCATTAATTTATCATACCTACTGTTTGAAACAATGTTAATCCACTAGGACAAAGCATTATTGTACAATGAGGACGTTTGTAGAGACTTGTATGGTGCCTTCTTTTTTGAGAAATAATTTTTGAGGAAAATCTCACCTTATAATTGGGCATTTATGGTACTTTGAATACTTGATAGCTTTTTACTAGTTAGAAGTGAAAGTAAATGTTCTATTCATAGTAATTTACAAACTACAGAATCCCTAGCAGCAAGTTAATTAAATTTAATTTAAAGGAAGATACCTTTACAAAAAAAGCATGACATATAATTGGAAGATATAAAGCAGTTTTGAATAAATGGAGAGACATATCATGTTTATGAGAGAAAGAAAGTTGTTTTTTTGTGTGTGTGTGACTGCTGCACAGCTTGGGGTTTCTTAGTTCCTCAGCCAGGGATCAAACCCTGGCCCTCTGCAGTGAAAGCATGGACTCCTAACCAATGGACTGCCAGAGAATTCCTGAAAGAAAGATTTTCTATTGTAAAATGTCAAACAATCCAAAATGAATACATAAAATATATTTCCTATTGACATTTCACTTTTTTTGCGTGTGGGAGACTGCAAAAAGTGGTATTATACTTTTGTGTTATGTCTGAAAATTTTCATAATCAAAAGATTTGTGTAAGAAAGATATCATACTTCTTTCTCTATAACTTCCTTTTTCTCAGTATTCTTTTCTTAAATATTTCATTTATTAATTTTTGACTGTACTGGGTCTTTTTTGCTACGTGAGGGCTTTCTCTAGTTGCAGTGAGCAGTGGCTACTCTCTAGTTGCGACCTGTGGGCTTCTCATTTCGGCTGTTTTGGCTTTTCTTGTTGCAAAGCACAGGCTCCAGGATGCACAGTTGTGGCACACAGGCTTCGTTGCTCTTCAGCACGTGGAATCTTCCCGGACCAGAGGTCAAACATATGTCCCCTGTATTGCCAGGCAGAGTCTTAACCAGTGGACCACCAGGGAAATCCTTAGTATTCTTCTTCATAATTCTTTATAGATAATTAGTCTGTTGTGTGAGTAATCTACAATTTATTCAATCTCCTGCTGATGAATATTTAATTTGTTTCCAATTTTTCATTATTATGAACAATTAGGCAACTAACACATGTGGATCTATTTCTTTTGTTCTGAAAGAATACCTGTATTTTTTAAAGTTTTTTTGGCAGAGTAATGCATATAGACTAGCGTTCCCCAGATATATATTACTTGTGTGTATATGCTTTTATAGGCGTCTCAATCCTACCTCTCCTTCTATATATATATACTTGTGTATGTTTGTGTAAGTATTGTGTAATTAATGAAAAGGTTTGAATTAGACTAATGGTATTTGTACATTGGTTGCATAGATTGAGGGGGGTATGATTGGAAGATAAGTATTTTTTTGTTACATCTCTTAAATGTAAACAGTCCACAGGAGTTAGTTTTGTATGAGTGCCATCTTTTAGAAAATATTCATCTCATTTCTTTTCATTTTCTAGTTTTATGGGCAGAAATGACAATATATTCTTGAGAAGTAGTGATTCTAGAGATTAATTTTTTTTATATATAACAGCTTTAAAATGTACAGTCAGAACTTTCATAATGGTCCAGTGGCTAAGAATCTGCCTGCCAATGCAGAGGACATGAGTTCCATCCCTGGTCCTGGAAGATTCCAGATGCCACGGAGCAACTAAAAGCGACTGAAGCCCACGTACCCTAGAGCCCGTGCTCTGCAACAAGAGAAACCGCCACCATGAGAAGCCTACACCCTGCAGCTAGAGAGCTGCCTTGGCTTGTGCACAGCAGTGAAGACCCAGTGCAGCCAAAAATAAAATGAAAAAAACTTTTTTAAATGTACAGTTCGATGATTTTTTAGTGTACTTACTAAAAATTGCAACCATCGCTACAACCAACTTTAAAATATCTTTATCACCCCAAAAAAGAAACCCCATATCCATTAGTGGTTACTACCTATTCCCTCTTCCAGCTGTTGTAACCATAAATCTACCTCTGTGTCTTTGGGTTTTCCTGTTCTGGACATTTTATATAAATGATTTGTGCAGCGTATGGTCTTTTGTGAGTAGTGCCTTTGACTTAGTATAAAGATTTCAAGGTTCATCTATGTTATAGCATGCCATTAGTACTTCATTCCTTTTTATGACCAAGTAATATTCCATTGTATGGTTATGCCCCTTTTGTTTATCTGTTCAGTAGTTTGTGGACATTTGGATGTTTCTCCTTTTTGGCTATTACAAATAATAATATTATCAACATTTGTGTACAAGTTTTTATGGAGACCAAGAGTGGAATTGCTGATTATATGATATCGATGTTTAACATTTTGAAGAACTACCAGATTGTTTTCCAGTGCAGTTGCACTGTTTCACATTTCCATTAGCAAAGTATATGGGTTCCAGTTTTTCCACATCCTTGTCAACGTTTGTTATTTGCTGTTTTTTTCTTTTTAACCATCCTAGTGTAAGTGGTATCTCATAGTGGTTTTGATTTGCACTTCTCTTATGACTAATAATGTTGAACATTTTGCCATTTGTTTATGTCTTTGGAAGTATATTTGAATACTATTTAAAGCTTTTGCTCATTTTTAATTAGGTTATTTGTCTTTTTATTGCTGAGTTGTAAGAGTACCATATATTTTACTCTATTTTTTTAAGTATTGCTTTTGTTTGTTTGTAAGACTAATTTTTCCTGCTCTTATTGGAAGGTCCTGTCCAGAATGCCCTGATGTCTTCACAAGTGTCAGTGAGCCAAGGGTATAATTCTCAGCTTCCAGGATCCTACCCTCATCTAATACCAGCAAAGACTTTGAATCCAGTCTCTGGACAGTCTAACTCTGGTGGTTCCCAGACTGTTTCTACGTTAAGTAATTATCAGGGACCTGGACAGACTCTTTATGGACCACCTGTGGCTTCTCATCCAGTGACACCTTCACTCCGTAGTGGTCCTAGTCCCCAAATGCCACTACTTACTTCTCAGAACCCAGCTGCTACACCAATGCCTTCTGGTAGCTTCCTTCCTGGAGCCAGTGTATCATCACCTTCGAATTGGCAGTATAACTACTTGTCACAGACAAACCATTGTCCTCGTGCGTCATCCCAACCAACCATGACTGGGAATATAAATTTGATGAGTCCTCAATATGTTTCTTCTGGAGATACTTCACTTCAAAACAACTTCATAAAATCAGGTAGAGTTCTTATAGGAGTGCTAGAAATGGAAAAATTTTGCTGATTTAAATGTTTAAATTACTATTTCAATCTTAAAATCATATGAAAGACTTTATTTTTGTGATCACTGTTAATCTTTAGATTATTTCTGTAACTTTTGGGTTAACTTAAAATCATGATTGTTTCTGCTTTGCTTCTTTCCCTTGAATGTATTATCTGAGTTTCTTTATGTCACCCCTGATATTTTAGGGTTTCAGGTATACGTGCAGAATGACTTCCTTGAGAACTGGCCAATACTTACATTAGCAAGGTTCCATCTTGTATTCTAGGGAAGCTCAATCCCTGTGGTCTCTCTTTGGACTTGATCTAAGGCTTGGCTTATCTATTTGTTAAGGCACAGACAATTTTTCACTCCAGAAACCTGAGAATCCTGGAGGGGCTGTGAAAACAGACTTACTTTTGGAGTGAGGAGTACTATTCAGCACATCTGTGGTCAGAAAGCCATGCACAGAGGTTCATCCCTGTGTTTTTTTCCTAAGGTTTTATAACTTTAGTTCCTACATTTAGGTGTTTGATCAATTTTGAGTTAATTTTTGTATATGGTGTTTTTAGTGAAAGTTGCTCAGTCATGTCCGACTCGTTGTGACTCCATGGACTGTATAGTCCTTAGAATTCTCCAGGCCAGAATACTGGAGTGGGTAGCCTTTCCCTTCTCCAGGGGATCTGCCCAACCCAGGGATCGAACCCAGGTCTCCCACATTGCAGGCAGATTCTTTACCCGCTGAGCCACAAGGGAAGCCCAAGAATACTGGAGTGGGTAGCCTATCCCTTCTTCAGGGGATCTTCCCGACCCAGGAATTGAACCGGGGTCTCCTGCGTTGCAGGTGGATTCTTTACCAACTGAGATATCAGGGAAGCCCATGTGGTTAATAGGTAGGGATTTAACTTTATTCTTGTGCATGTGGATATATAGTTGTCCTAGGACTTTTTGATGGAAAGTGTATTCTTCCTCCCATTGAATGATCTTGGCACCCTTGTTGAAAATAAGGGTTATGTTGATCATAAATGTAGGATTTATTTCTGGACTTTGAATTCTATTCCATTGATCAGTTCAATTCAGTTGCTCAGTCATGTCCGACTCTTTGCAACCCCATGAATTGCAGCATGCCAGGCCTCCCTGTCCATCACCAACTCCCGGAGTCTACCCAAACTCACGTCCATCGAGTCAGTGATGCCATCCAGCCATCTCATCCTCTGTTGTTCCCTTCTCCTCCTGCCCCCAATCCTTCCCAGCATCAGGGTCTTTTCCAATGAGTCAACTCTTCGCATGAAGTGGCCAAAGTATTGGAGTTTCAGCTTCAACATCAGTCCTTCCAGTGAACACCCAGGACTGATCTCCTTTAGGATGGACTGGTTGGATCTTCTTGCAGTCCAAGGGACTCTCAAGAGTCTTCTCCAACACCACAGTTCAAAAGCATCAATTCTTCGGCGCTCAGCTTTCTTCAGCATCCAACTCTCACATCCATACATGACTACTGGAAAAACCATAGCCTTGACTAGATGGACCTATGTTGGCAAAGTAACGTCTCTGCTTTTAAATTTGCTATCTATGTTGGTCATAACTGTTTGTCTATCTTTATACTGTTACCAAACATCTTGGTTACTGTAACTTTATGGTAAGCTTTGAGTTGGGAAATACTGACTCCTCCAACTATTTTTTTTCCCAAGATTGTTCTATCTGTCCTCAGTCCCTTGCATTTCCTTAAGAATTTTAGGATCAGCTTGTAAATTTTTGAAAAAAAAAGCTGTGATCTTGATAGAGATTGTGCTGAATCTGTACATCAATTTGGGAAGAAAGCTATGTATTCTTGGACTCTTTTTTGCTATTAATTCAGATTCTGTATTGGGATCTGCCGATTGATTCTGTTCAGCAGACATCCTCAAGGAAATGAACTAGCAAAAGTTTTCAAGTGAAATGGTATTATCAGTTGTTACCTTTTTATGTTAATATGTATTTCTGCATCTAGATACTGCATGTACTTCATGCATTTTATAGTTTGTTAACTGCTGGAACTATTTTTCTTAGCCTCTTGACTAGCCACTAACCTTGGTGAATGCATTTTGGTCTTGTAAAGATTAAGGCTGCTTCTAGAAACTTGCTTTCTTTGGAGAGATCTTCTGATCCATCATTGTTAGAACCAAAATCCTTCTGATTACTTGTATTCTTATTTATTTGACACTGTGAGTGAGCATTAATCATTTGCAATTAATGAACATTCACTTCTTTATTAAGAATTATAGATAACATTTATTAAATATTTGTTATTTTCCAGCATTTTACCAAACTTGAATGTGTGTTATCTTATTTAATTTTTATAGCAGGATGTTTTACAGATAAGAAATGTGAGGCTTGAATAATTTGCCCAAAGCCACAAGAAAATAGGTTAGGAAAAAGTACTATTTAAAAACTATTTGGAAGTAAGTGTAGCCTCTTATTAAAAAGCATGTGATCAATAATCTGAGTTTTTTTTTGGCTATAACAGAAGGTAGAGCACCTTGATTATAGCACAGATGTAGTGACAGAGACGTAAGGAAGTGCCAAAATTTAGGAAGGTTTCTGTGTAAAAGAAGGATATGACTGCTAAAAGAACTATATGACTGCTCTTCTCTTTTCTTAATGAGACCTCAGAAAATTCCCCGATTTTTACCTCTGTTTTTTCATCATTGTTAGTAGGTGCCTGATTGTCTGATCTCAAAACTGTATCTAAGTTATGCAAAATATATAGTTCACATATTAAAATTCTCTTAACTTTTTCTTTTCTTATAGGCCACCTTTTAACATGTAATTAGTTTTAGAGATCTCAGAAGCCAGATTCTGAAACTCTAGCTATTAGTGTTCTAAATAAGAGTCATTCAGCTTGAAAAAATGTCTATTTTATGAAACGTAGCCTATTCTGGATTCAACAGTATTCCTCTTAAGCTGTGAAAAATCTCAATAAGCTCACTTGTATTCTGTTAAACATTAGGTTGTTACATCTTTGTAGCCAAATGTATCATACGTTCTTGTTCATGCTGAGTTGGTAATGTACCTTGCCCTTTTGTTCCTTTGACTGGTCTCTGTTCTTCGATAAGGGAGTTCCATGGCAGTAATCTTTATCTTCACTTTTGACGACAGGGCACTGACTAGTCTTGTTGGAAGATCATTTTTCAGTTTGGTTCCTGAGTTGGGAACATCCCCTGGAGAAGGGAATGGCTACCCACTCCATTATTCTTGCTTGGAGAATCCCATGGACAGAGGAGGCTGGCGGGCTCCAGTCCATAGGGTCACAAAGAATCGGACATGACTGAAGTGACTTAGCACTGGAAAATTCAACAATATTGAAGAGACACTGAAAATTTTCATATTTGTGTCCTTATTCCTTTAATTTTACAAAACACAGATAGAATATATTAAATTCAGAGGATAAAAAACAAGTATTATAATGAAAAATTAAATCACATGTATTTAATCAATTTTTTATCTACTTTGTAGACTATTGCTCCTTTTTAGCAAATGAGAAGATGGTTGTGGGTTTTGGAGCTTTCCACATCACACAGAATTTCCTCAAGAGTAAAACTTACTACCCTAATAGAAAATTGGTGAAATTGAGGCAGTGAGATACTGGTAGATACAAGGACAAATACCATAATATTTTTTAGTTTAGTTTGATGGATACTTTTAAACATCTTGGATAGCAGTGTTTCATAAGGTTTATACATAAACTTTGGATCATTTCCTGATTTTTAAGTACTATTTAAAAAGTACTATATTCTTAATATAGGATGTAAGTCATTATTGAAAGTAACCTGCTTTTAATTGTTACTAGGTAAACACTGAACAGTGTACACATTTATTATCTAATATTAACAGGTTATACCCCCAATAAAAATGAAGCAAAATGAAATAAAACTTGAAGAATTTAGGATAACCAGAATACTTCGTAGTTTTGGAAAGCTAACTCTAACCGTAATTAATGGTAATCGAATGGGCTCTACTGATAAGTACTCCATAAAATTTTATTCATGTTACTTTCCACTGCAATACTTGACATGGCCTGTTGAAACTCTGTAACCAGTTAATGAAAAATTAAGCAATAAACAGGGCATTGTGTCTATTCTGTAAGTGATTTGATGCTGACTTTATATTGCTTTAATAATTAGACAGGTAAGAATTATGGTGGCCTCCTGGGTGGTACAGCGGTAAAGAATTTGCCTGCCAGTGAAGGAGACACAGGAGACTTGGGTTCGATCCCTTGGTTGGGAAGATCCCCTGGAGTAGGAAATGGCAACCCTCTCCGGTATTCTTGCCTGGAGAATTCCATGAACTACAGTCTATAGGGTTACAAAGAGTGACACAACTGAGCGACTGAGCGTGCGTGTGCACACACATGCGCACACACACACACACAAGAATTATGGTAGGAGAGATTTGGAAATGTGTAAAATATGCATATAAAATTAGACAGTTAATCTGGGAAGTTAACTTATTTGTAGTAATTTGTTGGTTTATAGTGAAAATATAAATTTGGAAGTTATTTAGATTTGGTAAAAGGCTGTTTTGGCCTTTTTCTTAAGTTCTTAAGTGACGTGTGAAAAACCATTGTTTCCATAGGGTCTGCACCACCCTTAGTGAATCCACCTCTGCCTACCACTTTTCAACCAGGAGCTCCTCTTGGCCCCCCTCCAACTGGAGGACCACCTCCAGTGAGGGCCCTTACTCCTCAGAAATTGACACCTACAACTGTGCCCCAGCCCTCATTTAATTCAACTAGCAACCAAGAAGGTAAGCAGGACAAAAACCAAAGCAAGTCCTAAAGTTTTGACTCATGGTGGAAGGATTAATATTATCTGAATTCTGTGCACTCAAGCTATATTTTTCCAGAAAATCTGGTTGTTTTGGTTTGAGATGCCCCTTAGGGATTTAGGGTTTAAAAAAATTTATCAGTTTTCCATTCCTCTATTCTGGTCTGTGGACTAGCCTTTGGGATCACTGTTAACTTTTTTTGTTACTGTGCGGATTTTAAAAATCATGGCTATAAAGTTACGTATCTCTTGTTTAGAGGGAGGTGAGGGGGGGGACTTTTGCTTTTCTGGACATGATGTTGAAGCTATATTTTTAATACATCGGCTTTTTTTTGTGGAAGCAGGTTTTTGATTGCCACCGTTACTGTTAACAAATATTTATAAGCCTAAATAAAAAGTAAAATGTAAAAACATTTTCATGTTTTATAGTTTTAAACCATTATCTTCAGATGTAACTTTAAAATACAAGTTTATTAACTTAAAATGTTTTGTAAAGTAAGAAATTGGATTTTAGGTATAATATAACCATTGTAAGAAGATTGGAAATAGGAAAACAGAAGAAGAGGGGGGAAAAGAAAAGCCGCTGCCCGTATTCTACAACTCAGTACAATCAACATTATCATTTTTGTATTTTCTTCTATCATTTCCTTTTTTTAGTATTGTTAGTAGGGAAAAAAAACTGACCTGTCTATAATTTGAAAAGGATCGTGTTAACAATGAGTAACAAAATGATAAAGTATTGTCTCACACGATAATTTTGAAAATCAAGCTGCAGTAAGTATTTAAACTTTTAGCCAACTAAAAATATGCTCAGGGCTTTCCTGGTGGCTCAGTGGTAAAGAATCCACCTGCCAATGCAGCAGACATGGGTTTGATCTCTTGGCTGGAAAGATCCCACATGCCACAGGGCAACCAAACCTGTGCACCACGACTACTGAGCCTGTGCTCTAGAGCACAGGAGCCGCAACTACTGAGCCCACATGCCACAGTTATTGAAGCCCACATGCCTAGAGCCCATTTGCTGCAAAAGAGTTGCCACTGCAATGAGAAGCCCTCACATAGCACCTGGAGAGTAGCCCCTGCTTGCTGCAATTAGAGAAAAACCTGTGCAGTAACTAAGACCCAGCACAGCCAAAAGTAAATAAATAAAAATATGCTCAGTGTCTTTGTTTGTTTCTACAAGATTACTAAGATTTTCTATTAATATATTAACTCATGGGTAAAGTTGTGGTGGTCTTGAGAATTGGAAAGGAGTTACTAACTTTATTGAAGTCATTAAACTTATCTATTTGGTAGTAAAATGACTGTTAAAAGTTAACACATTTATTTGTAGGTGCTAGAGGTGATGCTGTTCACTAATGTGATTTCTTCTATACCTGAATTAGAGCTAATAAATTTTAGTGATAAATTATTATTATTAGTTTAGTTTGCTGGACTAAAGCAGTTGTTCTAATTACTATATATCACTTTAAAGTTAATTCTAGATTCTACTCTTCTGTATTTTTTTAAAGGTTTTATAAATAGTTTATCTCATCTTTATTTATCCTCATTCTTAAATAGTATTGATTTTGGTGACTTAGTTTAGCGTGTACTGCTCCTTAGAAGTTTTTAATGCTGCTCTTGAAACTGGTAAAACTTTCAGATTGTATATAATTTTGTAAACTCCACAAAGTACCATTCTTTTTAGAGGTTTATAAAGTTACTTGAAACTTTTATATATTTTGTATATTTAGAATCTTATATTGTTTTAAATTTTTATTTCAACATGTGACATTTCCTGGGATGTGTTTAACCTATTTGTCATTTGGAACATTATCATAAATTTTAAACACTAGCTCAGATCTTGCAGAAATCGTAATACTGGTCCTAATTTAAATATTGTTAATAAACTTCCTCCTTAGGTATTATATCAAATACCAATAATGGATCTATGGTGGTTCACAATAGTTATGATGAAATTGAAGGCGGTGGCTTCTTGGGTGAGATGCTATGAAAGTTTTTTTTTATGTGTTCCTGATAGAAAACAGAGAAGAAAACTTAATAATTAGGTCATGCAATGGTATCTCCTGTTAGCATTTTCTGTCTATGGATTTAGAATTTTTGTTAGGTTTTCTTTTTTCCCCCTTTAGAATTGGGATTATGGGCTTTATTATTACAATGTTATGACTATAGAATACTTTTATCAGTTAGATCTATTTAAATTTATCCATTTGAACATTTATTATATTTTAATTAAAGTTGTTTTGAATTAAAATTTTAGTCTGAATACAAGGTTTAGTACATGACATGAGAGTAAATTAAGTATACTAAACTTAACTTTTGTGTGTTAATAGCTATAGACCACATTAACTAGATTTTAATCATTGCTCTTACTTTGTTACTAGTGCTTATTTTATTTTACAAAATTGATGAGTTAAAGTATTAAGTTACCCAGAGGATTTTGGAGTTATAAATTTAATGGATCTATGTGTTGATTTAAAGTACTCCGGAGTGTAAAATAGAACTTAAAAATTACCTTGTTTCTAGCAACATCACAGCCTACTAATAAGAATCCCACAATGAGCCGAAGCGTTGGATATTCATATCCCTCCTTACCACCTGGTTATCAGAACACAACACCACCTAGTACAACAGGAACAGGAATACCACCCTCTTCCTTGAATTACCCAAGTGGTCCACAGGCTTTTACTCAGGTATACTTTTTTTTAATAACCTGTATTCTGCTTTTTGATTTAAACTATATTCACCTGAAAACATTTTAGGAAGGTACAATGAACTTTTTTTACCCAAATAGAATCATAATGAATATTTCATAAGACTTTTGTCCTGTTACATGTCTCCAGAACCAAAAAAATTGACCAGGAAATTGAGATTACAGTTTTGTTATTAATATATGCTTCTCTCTTCAATGGAAGACATTGTAAAGGCTACTTACTGTGAAGTTGTATTTCTTTAGACTCCTTTAGGTGCTAATCATTTAACTGCAAGTATGAGTGGATTAAGCCTACATCCAGAGGGGCTAAGAGTTATCAATCTTCTTCAAGAAAGAAACATGCTTCCATCAACACCTTTGCAGCCTCCAGTTCCAAATTTGCATGAAGATATCCAGAAGCTGAACTGTAACCCAGAGTAAGGCTTCAAACAGTACTTCTTATTGAATATGACATTTTACTTGTTCTAAAAGGCTTCCAGATTTTTTTTGAGCTTCATGTATTTTGAGCAAGCTATGCAGGTGTATTAATTTATGAAGTAGTCTGCATGCACAAAACAGTACTTTGTTAGTTGCTTACTTGATATTTGAAATGTTCTAAGTAAAGAAATAAGGTTGTAATGCCTGATCTGATAGTTGCTCTTATCAACTCTAATGGGACTATGATACTTGTTATCATTATGGTGGCTCTGTTATATTTTCAAAGTCTGAAGTGTGGAGATTTGATTCTATATAATCCTTTATTTGCTATCATTTTAAATTATTTTTCTTAGCAAACATAATTATAGTACGCTTTTCTCTTCTAGATTTGGTTGTGAGTTTAAGTTTATGAAGTTTTAAGATATGAAGACTTTCTGATAAATTGAATTTGTTATTTTTAAAGTCTTTTTAGAACATAATACAAAACTGAGCTTTCAGGTAATACACATAACTTTACATTTGTAAATTTGGGTTACCACCTTGTAATTCCAGTACAATCTAGATTTATATAAAGAAAAAGTAAGTCCTTTGATAATCCAGACTGTCTAATGCACAAGCTGAGAAGAAACTGTTTTGTTATATAAAATGAGATTGTAACCATCTTCCCGTTCTTTCTGAATAGGATTTAAATATTTAGAAAGGATAAAATATGTGAGAGCCTGTTGAAATACTTCATTTATAATTGATCCAGTGTTACAATGTGTACCTTTTAAATCTTTGGAAAATTTTTTGTTCCAAACTAGTCATAGTAATAACTGATACATGATTTTTACTTTGATATAGGTTATTTCGCTGCACACTGACTAGCATTCCTCAGACTCAGGCCTTACTGAATAAAGCCAAACTTCCTTTGGGACTGCTGCTTCATCCTTTTAAAGACCTAGTGGTATGTTTTATTAGTGAAAGTAAATGTGGAGAATTATCTTAGTGGTAAGGAATCTTTTACAATAATGCAAGAATTTTGTTTGAGCTGTCTTTAGGAATTTGACCATTGACAAATTCCTTTATTTGTATTTCAGTCAAAAAGATTATTATCAAACACGTTTACAACGAGATAAAATAAACATATTGTTGAAAAATTGAGGAGGTACTGAGTAGGATAGATGTACTGAAGAAAATAAATGAGCCATAGTATTTTTTTAAAAGTTGTAAATTGTTTACCCGTTAAAATGCTTTACCCATTTTCCCAGTTCTTCTATTCTTGGAGTAAGGTCTGTTGCTTTGAGAAACTGTTTCCCAAAAAAGGAAGAAAAAAAAAAGCCCTTCTACTTTTGTTCTAAGGCTTTGGGACCTTGACATGTGACCACATACATTTGAGTTGATCAGTATATAAGTGAAGTGACTTTCCCATAACCAACCTCCTTTTGGTAATAGGATTGTATCGCCTTTATTGATTTTTGATTTTAAGACTTTAGATCTTTTAATATGTAGGATAGACTTTAAATAGCATAATTGCCACGTCAAATAAAACATTTAAATATGATTTAAACCATAACTTACTTTGTGATAGTTCTTTTATGGGAACTTAATAGCCTATTAATGTAACAATGAAGAAACTTCCTAATAATTTAATTGATTTTTTTTAGAATGTTGATCAATCCTTCACCATTCATCTCAGAAATACATTGTAAATTTACTATGTTGATTTTGCAGTGTAAACTTTTTTTAAATCAATTTTTATTGGAGTATAGTTGCTTTACAGTGTTGTGTACGCAATGTAAATTTTTAATGAGAAAATAAATACTTTTTAAAAGGCAAAATTTAATGAGAATAGTCTTGGGGAAAATCACTAAGGTTTAAAAATCAATACATGTCAACTACATAATATTTAGTGTGGCAGGTTAGACACATTTTTTACCCTAGTTTTTCCTCAAAAATTATAATATTGCAACAGTTGTATGGATTAATTGCTTTACCCTTAGACATGATGGTTGCTATCTTTAATAAATTAGTTGTGTGTGTTTTTTTTTTCCCCCAGCAATTGCCTGTGGTTACCTCTAGTACAATTGTGAGATGCCGTTCATGCAGGACATACATCAACCCTTTTGTCAGCTTTCTTGATCAAAGGAGATGGAAATGTAACTTATGTTACCGAGTTAATGATGGTATGCTTTTTTAATTAATATCATATTCATTGTAGGGAAATCAGATAATATAAATGTGAAGTTAAAAAAACAAAAAAAATAAATAAATAAACCTCCTGTCTTATTTATGTGTAATCCTTTCACTCAGATATAAGTTCTTTTCACTTTTTTCTAGGCATTTATTCTTATATATAAATGATTGCATATTTCTTAAGCAAAAAAATATGGTAATATTACTTTCATACCACTTTTTTACATTTATTATATTGGGCCTATAATAAATGGCATATTTCATGGTATTATTTAAGCCTGTAATTTAAGAAATATTTTTATTTAGAAATTGTCCCGTGCCTTTTCTCTAGGGTGAAAGAAAATAAGTCCACAGAATAGCTGCCATTAGCTTCATTCACTGCTGTATGAAGGGAGGTGGGCAGTGCTAGAAGGTTAGTTGAATGTAGTTTTTTCAGTAATTGATGAGGAGGAGATATCCTTCAGTAACTGTTTCACTATTTATATATTGAGAAATATCACCTAACTAACAACATTCTATTAGGATTAGAGAAGGAAAAAGGGCATGCTGATATCCACATTGAAAATTAAGTTTTCAATTTTTCTAAAAATCTGTTTAGAAGGAGATTTCATTAAGCATTGGGAAATAAAGGAACTTCTGAGATTTTTGAAAACCACTTTTACTGTTTGTATTTTTAGAGTAGAAGAAAATGAGGGTAGAAAAAGAGCATTCTTTTTACTCTGTAATAATTCAGAAAATAGATGTGTGTATAGTGTTTAGTACATCTTTAAAATCTTATGTATATGTGCTTTGGTATATGAAGTTAAATTGTAATAAAAGTTGAAGTCACTTTCGTATGCAGCCCAGAGCATTTCATGAACTATAGCTTACCCTTTAGCATATACTGGGATTTGAATTTTTAACCAGTTACTGAGAAGACAGATGCAATGATAATGTAGAAAATATTGGAGCACTAGTGTTTTATAAGCAGAAGGCAGCTGATATTTCATAGAGGTCTTAATAACTTTTGAAACTCACCATGCCCCATACCCTGATACCCTAAAAATACTTTGAAGTATTTTTGCCGTAGCTTTCCAGGGGCAACCAGAGTCTGTAAACTACATCAAATGTTAATATCCTTGTACCACTGTGAAATTTAAGACAATGTTTAGTCTTGCCTTTAAGAAAATAATTAGCATTTAATGAGTTTTTATCATCCTCTTAAAGTATTTTAGGAAAGCAGCTTTCCAGGAATTAAGAGAAAAAGTATATTAGAAAATAGGAAAAGTCATAGTACTTGTAAAAGCAAAACACACTTAGTGCTGTTCATTATGGAGAGAAATTGAATAGAACTCAAAAATAAAGTCAGAGAAGGCGATGGCACCCCACTCCAGTACTCTTGCCTGGAAAATCCCATGGACGGAGGAGCCTGGTAGGCTGCAGTCCATGGGGTCGCGAAGAGTCGGACACAACTGAACGACTTCACTTTCACTTCTCACTTCCATGCATTGGAGAAGGAAATGGCAACCCACTCCAGTGTTCTTGCCTGGAGAATCCCAGGGATGGTGGAGCCTGGTGGGCTGCCATCTATGGGGTCACACAGAGTTGGACACAACTGAAGCGAGTTAGCAGCAGCAGCAGCAAAAATAAAGTATATTTAACCCAGACTTCCCTGGCAGTCCAGTGGTTGAGACTCTGTGCTTCCATTGCAGGGGGAGCGGGTTCAATCCCTGATTGGGATCCCACATGCCTCACAGCATGGCCAAGTTAAAAAAAAAAAGGTGCATTTAGCTTTTAATATTTAGTTTATATTGAATTATATATGAATCCCTAAATTAAGAAAACAGCCAAATGCAAGCTGTATTAAATGTAATCTTTTCAGTTTAAACAGTGTATGTTGTTAATTCACATAGTTCCTGAAGAATTCATGTACAACCCTTTGACCAGAGTCTATGGAGAACCTCACAGAAGACCTGAAGTTCAAAATGCTACAATTGAGTTTATGGCTCCTTCAGAATACATGGTAAAGTTTCACTTTTTATATAGCATAAATATTTCATAATACTGGGTTTTAAATATAACATATAGTTCTTTAATAAAATTTTATATGTTTAATTTATAAAAGTTACTCTGTTCATTATAAATGTAGTTAATTTGTATATAAGGGTAAGTTTGGAAAGTGAAAGTATATGTGAAGTTCTGTTTATGTTTCTTGGGTATCCATTCAGAAATCTGCAGTAGAATATTGGAATCATACTTTTAGGTCTCTTCTAGTTTTTTGCTATTACAAATACTAATGTGATGTGTATCCTCTTGCAAGTACTTATATATACACTTGTGTGAGTATCTGAGGTCTTGCATTTGAAAAGATAATAATTATGCCTAATGTTCGATTAGTACTATCCATTTTACAAAGCACATGTATCTTTTTGATCATCACAAACAACTCTTAATTAAGCATTGTTCATCCTGTTTTACAGATGTGAAACAGGTTTACTTAAGTGACTTGCAAAATCCAGAACTTTTGGTTTCTCTTTCTCTGTGTAATAATTGCCTCTAAGAAAAGGGAATATGAAGATAAGACTTAATACCAACTTTTAATATTTTATTTTACTGTATTTTTATGGGATAGTCTCTATCTGGTCAATTGGGGCCATTTTAGTATAGAAATTATGAGGACTCAGTCTGTTTTCACCACATGGAAATTTCAGTATAGAAAACATTTTTGTGACACTTAAATGGCTGTTAATAGCTTTCTTTATGTAGCTGTGCCTTTGTTGAATTAAAGCAAAAAAATCAGAGGCATTTATTTTTTTGAATTGGCTTTCCTCTGTTTCTTTACTCTTAGCTTTTGTAAAAATGGCTTCCTTTAAATTTGGAAACTTGCCTAGGTTTGCAAGAGATGTTGCTTCTTCCAGACTTACTTCTTGGACAACAGATTCTATGAATTTGGCAAGTGATATGTGCAAAAAAATATAAAAGTATACTATACATCAAGTTCTGAGTGTGATTATTTGATGCTTTTTCTTGAATTGAAGACAAATATTTGAGCTTGGAAGTTTAAAATATACTTGTACATTTTTCTGCAACTTGGTTGAAATGTGTTGGTTAAATAACCAGCTCAAGTTGACTTGATTTGTCATTTTCAGAACTGTAATTTCTCTAAATTGTGAAATAGATGAAAGCCTATGAAACATGAATATAGAGGTTACCAAGTAATTATAATACCACTGTTTCACCACCCAGGTCAAGAAATTGAACATTGCCGATACTCTTAAAAGGTTTTCTTTTTTTAAAATATGTATTTATTTATTAGATTGGTGAAAAAGTAATTATGGTTCTGGACCCTGAATTTTAAATCTTTTTAACTAGTCTCAACCAACCAGCTCTTTATTAATAAAAATAGGAACCACTACAACATATTTTTGTCAACAAGAAATAAGTTTGTTTATTCCTGTAGCATAAAAATCCATGCTTCAGGATTCAGCAAACTCTTGGAAAGCATTTTCTGCATCCTGCTGGTTGTGGAAGCATTTTCCCTGCAAAAAGTTGTCAAGATACTTGAAGGAGTGGTAGTTGGTTGGCGAGAGGTCAGGTGAATATGGCAGATGAGGCAAAACTTTGTGGCCCAATTCGTTCAACTTTTGAGATTTTGATTGTGTGACAGGTGGTTGGGCATTGTTGTAGAGAAGAATTGGGTCCTTTCTGTTGACTAATGCTGGCTGCAGGTGTTGCAGTTTTCAGTGTATCTCATCGATTTGCTGAGCATACTTCTCAGATCTAATGGTTTATCTGGGATTCAGAAAGCTGTAGTGGATCAGACTGGCAGCAGACCACCAAACAGTGACCAGGACCCTTTATTTGGTGCAAGTTTGGCTTTGGAAAGTGCTTTGGAGCTTCTTCTAGGTCCAACCATTGAACTGATAGTTGCTGGTTGTTGTATACAATCCACTTTTCATTTCAAGTCACAATCTGATTGAGAAATGGTTTATGTTTGTTCCATGGAATAAGAGAAGATGACACTTCAAAATGACAGCCTCTTTGATCTGCGGTCAGCTCATGAGGGCACCCACTTATTGAGCTTCTTCAACCTTTCCAGTTTGCTTCAAATGCCAAGTGACTGTAGAATGGTCGACATTGAGCTCTTGGGCAACTTCTCGTGTAGTTGTAAGAGGATCAGCTTTGATGATTGCTCTTGGTTGTGGTCAGCTTCCAGTGGCTGGCCACTGTGCTCCTTATCTTCAAGGCTCTCATCTCTTTTGCAAAACTTCTTGAACCACTACTGCACTGTTCGTTCATTAGCAGTTCCTTGGCCAAAGGCATTGTTGATGTTGTGAGTTGTCTCTGCTGCTTTATGACCCATTTTGAACTCCAATAAGAAAATTGCATGAATTCACTTCTTGTCTAGTAACAATTTCCATAGTCTAAAATATATAAAAAATTAACAAGTAATAATTCATTAGCAAAAAATATAAAGCAAGAAATGCGCATTAAAATGATGTGTAACATAACCGCATTTACTTAAAAATTTTTCCAATATCAAATGGCAAAGTTCAACAATGCAAAACTGCAATTACTTTTGCACCAACCTAATAGCTGGCTACACCAGCTCTTAGTTGCATCAGGCAGGCTCTTTTAGTTCTGACATGTGGGATCTAGTTCTTTGATCAGAGATTGAGACCCTGCATTGAGACCACAGAGTCATAGCCATTGGACCACCAGGGAGGTCCCCTAAAAGCTTTCTGATTATATGTATTCCCCTTCCTGTCCTAGAAAAAACACTGTTCTGACAGATGGCAATCAAATTTTCATTTTCCTTTTTCTAAGTATGCATCTGAAAAAAACTTCTGTATTATTTCTTCATCTATTATTATTATAGTCTCCACGTGATCTATAAATAATGTTTATTTTATTGTTTTGCTATACGTAGACATGACAAATGGTAAGTTTAAATTGAATCCTGTTAATTGTATTTAATGAGACCTTTTTTCTCCTTTAGTTACGACCACCTCAACCTCCAGTGTATCTCTTTGTTTTTGATGTGTCTCACAATGCAATTGAAACTGGATACTTGAATTCAGTTTGCCAGAGTTTGTTAGACAATCTGGATTTGTAAGTATCTTAACTCAGGTTGATTTAGAAACAGTGTTTGTATTAGTAAAATGAATAAGTAGTTCCAAAATATATTTAAAAAGCTATGTAATCATGTTCTAAAAGTCCACTTAAATCCATAGTTAACTTTAGGTCTCCCTTTCTCTGAGAAATACTAGTTTATTTTTAACTTTTTATTCTGGAAAAATTTCAAGGATGTAGTAAATAGAAAGAATACAGTGAAATTCCAGGTACTTAGCCTCAGGTTCAGTATTTTTAGCGTTCAGCTGTTCTTGCTTCATCTAACCCTGCCCCTGCTTTTTCCCCTAGAGTATTTTAATGCAAATTTCAGTCAGTATATCATTTTACCTAAAAATACGTGGAATTATTTTTAACCCTAACTAAAATATGAGAATCGCATCAAACAAAATTAGCAGTAATTCCATAATATGATCATTTTACCTAAAAATACGTGGAATTATTTTTAACTGTAACTAAAATATCAGAATCACATCAAACAAAATTAGCAGTAATTCCATATATGATATAATATCCATTTCAATTTTTGTTCCTGGTTGTCTCAAGAATGTTTTTTTATTGTGGGTTTGTTGGAAAAAGAATCTAAACAGTGTCTACACATTGCATTTGCTGGTCATATTTCTTAAGCCTCTTAAAACAACTGTACTTTAAATGGTTCTTACATGCTTAGTATAACCCATGAAAGCTAGCATGACCTTTCAGTCTAATGATATACTCCTGTGTTCTTGTATGGTAAGGAAGAATGTTCAGGAGCAACTCTCATCAGAAATGGACTAACTCCCTCAGCTTGGTTACAGGCATTTTTGTTCTTACTGGCATTTGTGTTTTTAATGTTGTAGGTTGTGTATAAGAATTGTTTGTGGATGAGAGGGTTCACTAACTTACCCAAGAATGAAAACTAGTTTATTTTTCCCCTTGTAAAACTAAGGTCTACGTATTTAAGTTCTTTAAAACATCTTTTTGCTGATCTTATTAAATGAATGCATTTAGCAATATAAAAATAAATTTAAGCAATTTTTAAAAAAAGAAACAGTATGTAAATTTATGCAGTATGTAAATTACATTTTAGAGTTGGTATGTGGTAATTTTTTGAAGTCTTTTTTATGAGTTAAAATCATCTACAGACTTTTGTATATTCTTTCCGTTGTTTTTTATATGTCATTTCCTAAGTGATTAATATAGCTTTACATAGATATAATGAGTTTTGGATTGCTGTATTATTGCTTGGTTTTGTTGATTATTTGGGTTATGTGTAGTGTTTTCTTTTGAGTAGTATA
The DNA here is from genome assembly GCA_024291935.2 of Okapia johnstoni. Classification (NCBI taxonomy): domain Eukaryota; kingdom Metazoa; phylum Chordata; class Mammalia; order Artiodactyla; family Giraffidae; genus Okapia; species Okapia johnstoni. The sequence goes on from CM044316.1 coordinate 38,860,440, forward strand.
TGTTTCCATGGTGATTAAACACTGCACGGATTAAAAACATTTATGTTGGGACATTTTCCACAGGACAGAAACAAATGTTTGTATGTAACTCTTTGCAGATATTTTAGGTATAATATAAAACTTTATAAAATATTCTTCTGAATTTGTTTTTAGGCTTCCTGGCAACACCAGGACAAAAATTGGCTTCATAACATTTGATAGTACAATCCACTTCTACAGTCTTCAAGAAGGTCTCTCTCAACCTCAGATGCTAATAGTTTCAGATATTGAAGGTATATATTACATACTTAAATTAATGAACTGAGGAAATTTTAGTTTTAGAAATATTTCATGATTGTTCAGCCAATTCAAATCACTTGGTATGATTCTACTATATTGAGGAAAACTTTGAGTATATATTGACAAGATTTTTGGACTTGTGAGAGTTCTTCAGTCAAAACTCTTATTTTATAGAAGAGGAAACAGAATTATGGAGGTAAAGTGAATTCTGAACAAGGCAACAAAAACAAGTTAATGTTAAATCTCATTCAGGAAGTATTTGAGGATAGACGAAGGCCAATGGAACAGAATAGAAGCCCAGAAATAAGCCTTCACATATATGGTAACTTGATTTTTGATAAGGATACCAAGACCATTCAGTGGGGAAAAGACAGTCTTTTTAACAAATGGTTCAGAGAAAACCGAGCATGCGAAAGAATGAAGTTAGACCCTTATCTTCAACCATATTAAAAAAAAAAAATTAACTCTGTGGATCCAAGACCTAAACTTAAGAACTGAAACTATAAGAAAACAGTGGAAAATCTTCATGACATTAGGTTTGGCAGTGATTTCCTGGATATGACACTAAAAGCAGAAGCAACAAAAGAAAAAAATAAATAAATTGGACTTCATCACTGTTAAAAATTTTTGTACATGAAAGGAAACTATCAAGACAGTAAAAAGAAGTACAGAAGTATGAAGAAAACACATGTATGTGCAAATTATACATAAGATGAAGGATTAATAAAAGAGCTGCTAATGACTCAGACAGTAAAGAATCCGCCTGCAATGCAGGAGGCCCGGGTTCAGTTCAGTCCCTTGGTTGGGAAGATCCCCAGAGAAGGGAATGGCAAACCACTCCAGTTCTTCTTTCCAGTTCCAATTCTTGCCTGGAGAATTCCATGGACAGAGGAGCCTGGTGGGCTACAATCCATGGGGTCGCAAAGAGTTGGACATGACTGAGTGACTAACAAACATACATACAACTCAGCAATAAATAAACCACAACTCAAAAATGGACAAAGAACTTGAATAGACAGTTCTCCAAAGAAGATGTACAAATGGTCAATAAACATACGAAAAAATGCTCAACATCATTAGTCATTAGAGAAATGCAAGTCAAAATCACAATGAGATACCACTTGACAGCCATTGAAATGGTTATTATTTTTAGAAATGGAAAATAACAAGGGCTGGTAAGGATGTAGAAACTTTGGAACTGTTGTATATTGCTGGTGGGAATGTAAAATGGTTCAGTGCTATGGAAAACAATTTGTACACTTAAAAATGGTTAAGGTGAGGATTTTCCTGGTGGTCCGGTTGTTAAGAATCCACCTGCTAATGCAGGGGACACTGGTCCAGGAAGTTAACACTTACTGTGGGGCAGCTAAGCCCATGTGCCACAACTACTGAGCCCACTGAGCCCACGCGCCACTGCTGCTGAAGCTTGAGTACCCTAGAGCTTGTGCTCTACGACAGGAAGAGCCTCTGCAATGAGAAGCCCGAGCACCACAACTACAGAGTAACCCTGACTCACGGCAACCAGAGAAAGCCCGTGCAGCCAAAAATAAAATTAAATAAATAAATGAAAATTTTTTAAAAAAAGTGACAAAATTTTTTTGAATAGTTATGGTGATAAAGTTTGCATATTATATGTATTTATCACACTTTAAAAAATTAGCTCCAAATGGATCATAAATCTGAATATGAGACTGAAACTATAAAACTGTTAGAAAAAAACATAGAAGTGTCTTTGTGACCTTGAATTAGGCAGTGATTTCTTAGATATAACACCAAAAGCACAAAAGAGAAAATAAGTAAGTTGGGCTTCTTAAAACTTAAAACCTTGGGTAAACAACAAGGTCCTACTGTGTAGCACAACGAACTCTATTTAATATTCTATGATAAACCGTAATGGAAAAGAATATATATTTGTATAACTGAGTCACTTTGCTGTACAGCAGAAATTAGCACAACATTGTAAATCAACTATACTTCAATAAAATAACAAATGAAAATCTTTTTAAAAACTAAAGCTTTTTGTGTTTCAAAGGATACCATCATGAAAGTGAAGATACCCACAGAATGAGAAAAAATATTTGCAAGTCATATATCTGATCAAAATATATATCTAGATCATGCAAGGAACTTCTACAACTTAATAAAAAGACAACCTAATTAAAAAGTGGGCAAAGGATTTGAATAGCCTTATCTCTACGGTGTACCATATTCAACATTCTGTCTATGCAGTTGGCTGATAAGCCCTTGAAAAGATGCTCATATCATGAGTTTACCAGGGAAATGCAAATGAAAACCACAAAGAAATGCCATATCCCAGCAGTTAAAAAGAAATCTCAAAACCAGAATTTTCTGCTGCTCTGAGCATGTCTGAATAACTGGTTAAGTTCCATGAGTATTGGTTTGGGAATTACATATAAATATTAATAAATAGGTAAGTTCACAACTATAAAATCTATGAATTATGAGAATTGGCTGTACTTTAAAATGCAGTAGATGAATAGAGTCCCCCTTCTGTCCTGGTTGTTCCAAATCTTACAACAGAGCAGCCAGGTCAGTCTTTCCCCTTTCCTTTATCTATTCATATTTCTCCAAATACTTATTTGGCATAAAATAAAATCACATAACAGGCAATTCTGATAATGGGCCAAGTTGTGAATTTACTGATATGGTTCAGCCTCTCAGTTTTATAAAAGAGCTGATGGATATCCCTTGCTGGGTGTCACATAGCAAAAATTTTTTGAAAGGACAGTAGCAAGTTTTTCCAAGGATGTGGAGAAATTGGAGCCCTCATTCACTAGTAGTAGGAATGGAAGATGGTGCCACCATTAGGGAAAACATGTTATCAGTTCCTCTGGAAGTTAAACACAGAGTTAACCATATAACCCAGCAATTTTACTTAATAGGAAAGCAACTATACTTAATTTTTTTTAATTGTTAATATGAATTATTAAAAACAATACAGAACATGTCTACCCCAAAATGTATACATGATTGTTTTTTTAACAACTCAGCCAAGAAGTGGAAACAACCCAACATAAACAAAATGTAGGGTATCCATATAATGAAATGTTGTTACTCAGCAGTAAAAAAACAACATGGATGAACCTTGAAAATGTTAGGCTAAGAGGAAGAAGCCAGTCACAAAGGACCTCATAGTGTGACTCCATTATTATAAAATGTCTAGAATAGGCCAGTTCAGAGACCAGAAGACTAGAGGCTGCCTAGAGCTGTGGGAGTTGGTAGGGAAGTGAAGAGTAGCTGCTAATCAGTGTGGGGTTCCCTTTTGCAATGATGAAAAGGATCTAGAATTAGATAGTGGTGACAGTTGTACCACTCTGTGCATATAGTGAAAAGATCACTGAAGTGTATCTTCTGCACGAGTAAATTTCATGGTGTGTGAATTATATTTCAAAACTTTTATTAAAATCTTAATTTTAAAGAAAAAAAGGAAGAAATCTAAGCAGTAGACAGTAGATTTTTTATATGATAGTTAAATATTTAATGTTTCAAATTATCTGTTGGTATTATTTTTATAAGAATTATGATGAGCCTTATTTTTGTCATTTCGTAATGAAAAACAGTATAAAAATGTGAAAAGTGAGACCCCCTCAAAATACTCCATCACCACCCACATTTTCCTTCCAGCTTGCTTCCTTTCAGAAAAGGATATTTCATACATAAGAAAGAATAAATTTGAATACTGAAAAACTCCTCTGATGTGGCCATTTAGCATACCTTGCGATTTACTTGATTTTATAGCCCTAAGTAGGATAGGAGCCTTCTTTGTGAGAAGGTATCCACTTTATGAAGGACAGAGTTGTTAGTGGGCTGTATTACTTCTAATTCAAGACAGAATTTTTGTGTGTCTTCTTAGTCAAGATTTGTTTTTTTGATGCCAAGAGTGCTTTTTTTTTGACTGCTTTTGGGGCTAAGCAGAAATTCTAAGGCAGGATTCTAAATTGTCTTTAAGAAGCAAAGTACTTGTACAAACCTTTCAGAGCGCTTGTGGATCTCTATTTTCTGAGAGACTATTTACCTTTTACATAACAGATACATTACAATAAAAACCTAAATCACTGCTCTTTTGGTAACCCTTTGAATATAGGTAGACATTGCTGTGAAAGTAGAGAATATGGCTTTTCTCTAAGTGTGGGGGTGGTTAATTATATCAGTGTTACGTATTTAGAACATCTGTGACAGTTATTTTGTTTAAAAGAAATATTTATTTATTTTTCAGATGTTTTTATACCTATGCCGGAGAACTTATTAGTAAATTTAAATGAAAGTAAAGAGGTAAGGGACACTTTCCTGTCTGACATGTTTAATTGAAATGTTGAAGGAATGTATTTTTAAAATGAACTTTATGTAGAATTTTGCTTCTTTCTGTGACATTTCTGGGATGTGTAGCATTTTATATTTGCAATTAGTTAAACTTCATCAGATGAACAGCTTTTGAGTTTGCCCTTAAACTGATTGCTTTTAAGTTTAATGTATCAGTTTGTAACAGGGTAGAAGATAAGTCTGTTCCATAAAGGAAGATAGATGTAGGAAACCTGCCTTGCCAGCCATTTGGGAAATTGGGAGGGTTGCTGAGATAAGCTTCTGGTCACTAAATAGAAGCACTTTAGGCTGCTTTCAGTGCCCTTTGCTTTTCTGATTCACAGAGTGTCATTGAGGTCAGTTCAGAAGAAACTCTTATTACCTGCCTGGAAATTGCCATGACATAATACAGTGAGAGGTGAACAGAATGTGTCTGAAGTGGGGATGTTGTCTACCCTGTACATGCATATATGCCATAGGGGTAACATTTAACTAGCAAGTCTATGGTCTCAGCTGTTGGCATTGGTGACTTTGCCATAGTGCAAAGTATTTTTTCCCATTAACTTTCTTTATTTGTACAACCTAACCTGAAGAGGTAGTTGTTTTTTGTTTTGTTTTTCTTTTGTAGTAATATCACTAGTTGGCAAATTTACTGGCTATCTTAGATTTTGCAGTAGGGAAGAGTTAAATACATTTTGGAACCGAAAAGAATAAAGTGTATAGAGGTGATTGAGAAGGCCATATTTCATGGCATTTAAATATGTCAAATCTCTAAACTGTGATGGTTCTTTTGGATATATTTTGGACTTACAGTCTTGCTGGACTACTGCATGTGCAAGAACTGTAAGGCCCCAATTTTGATTTGTCTTGCTTGCCAATTTATAATGTTGACTTAAAATGGCTTTCTTGTCATTTGACCAACTTCATTGTTTATTGTACTGTCTGTAGATTCTCTGACCATCATCATGACTCAATGTCCTGTCTATTGTATTACTTACTGACTTATTGTGGAAAAAATTTTTTTTATTGTAACACTCTTGAGTTGTCTTGCTTTATTTCACAAGCTCGTCCAAGATTTACTGAAAACTTTGCCGCAAATGTTCACCAAGACCTTGGAGACTCAGAGTGCCTTGGGTCCAGCTCTTCAGGCTGCCTTTAAGTTGATGTCCCCAACTGGTGGTCGAATGTCTGTTTTTCAAACGCAGCTCCCAACTCTTGGAGTGGGAGCCCTGAAACCTCGAGAGGAACCCAACCAAAGATCATCTGCTAAGGTAGAAAGTCATCAAGTGTATGATAAGATTTATGCTGGTGCTTTGTCTCTTTGACTATAGAGATTATTTTAAATTTATTTTTCAGTTATGAAAAACAGGGAATATAAGGAAATGAAAAATCATTTCTCTTTTATGTAGTCATTTCTGTTTCATTATTTTCTATCTGATTCACTGTTACCTCATGTTAGATCTTTAGCAGACCACTAGCAAATTTGCATGTAGCTTCCCAGGTGGCTCAGCGGTAAAAGAATCCACCTGCCAATGCAGGAGATGTGGATTCAGTGTGGGTCAGGGAGATCCCCTAGAGAAGGAATGGCAGCCCTCTCCAGTATTCTTGTCTGGGAAATCCCACGGATGGAGGAGCCTGGTGGGCTACGGTCCATGGGGTCACAAAGAGTTGGATACGACTTAGCAACTAAGTAGCAGCAGCAATGCCACCTGCCTTTGATGAGAAAGTCAGGGAAACTAAGAGAATATTTTTGCTAGGGACAAGGTAGAACCTGGATGATGAGTAAAATTAGTCATGGTTTGTTATATTGACTGTCCTGAATTGTTTTTGAGCACATTGTGTGTATAAATTTATTTTAAGATACATATTTCTGAAAAGATGATGAGAATGTGGCCATATACTGTAATGATTAAAGGTGTCAGCTTTGGAATAAGTCTGCCTAAGTTTCACTGCTTTTTAAATGTGTGAGCTTGAATAGTTACTTAATTACTTTGCATCCCTGTTTCCTTATATTTATAAAGTGAAAATATCAATTGTACTTATCTCTTATGATAAATGAAAAGTATTACATATGAATTGTTCAGAAGTTCCAGCATTAAGCGTTTAAAAGAGTATCAAAATAAGTATAATAGGTATATTCCTTTTTAAAAGTAAAGCAAAATAGAAAATTCTTAAGCAGGACATGTTTCTTACTGAAAAAAAAAAGAAAATATTTCAAAACATAAAGGATTTTATAGAATTTTCAAAGATAATTGTTAACCCTCAGTATATATGGTGTGTGTGTTTGTGGTCAGTCCCTCAATCATGTCCCAACTCTTTGCAACTCCATAGACAGTAGTCTGCCAGGCTCTTTTGTCCATGGGATTTTCCCAGCAAGAGTACTGGAGTGGGTTGCCATTTCCTCCTCCAGGGCATCTTCCTGATGCAGGGGTCGAACCTGCATCTCTGGTGTCACCTCAGTGGTATGTATGGACCGGTATATAAATTTTATGACAATTTAATGATTTAAAATTTTTTCTGTTTGTAATTATTAATAGGAAATTCACTTGACACCATCAACTGACTTCTATAAGAAATTAGCCTTGGACTGTTCTGGTCAGCAGGTAGCTGTTGACTTATTCCTTCTTAGTGGACAGTATTCTGATTTGGCTTCTCTGGGTAAGTTCTTCCTAGTGATTATTTTTCTCAGGTGAAAGTCAAAATGTTATTTTTATGATGATATAGACAACAAAGTGAAGGAATTCTTATTCCCTTGGGAAGTCAGTTTAGTTTATAATTAACCTTGTAGTCTTCTTCTCTGAATATTTATAGTAGAGAAATGTCTATATTACTATTTAAAGGATGAATTCTTTTTTGACAACGTCTTGGAAGGTAAAGAAAGGTCAATTCAAATGCTTGTAGTTACTTTGTGTTAGTAATAGTAGGTAATGGTAGAATTTAAAAGGAGTATGTGTTCTCTTTTAGGTTGTATTTCTCGGTATTCAGCAGGTAGTGTCTATTATTATCCTTCTTACCACCATCAACACAACCCAGTCCAAGTACAGAAATTGCAGAAGGAACTACAGAGATACCTCACTCGGAAGATTGGCTTTGAGGCAGTCATGAGGATTCGGTGTACCAAAGGTGGGGACACTTTTTTTTTGACATTTACAAAGGCATAAATGGAGTTTTCTTTTATTTATTTACTTATTTATTATTATTATTTTTTTATTTTTAAATTAGTTTAATTATCTATTTTTTAACTTTACAACCTTGTATTTGTTTTGCCATACATTGACATGAATCCACCATGGGTGTACATGTTTTCCCCTTCCAGAACCCCCCTCCCACCTCCCTCCCCATCCCATCCCTCCGGGTCATCCCGGTGCACCAGCCGATGCATGGAGTTTTCTTTTAAATTATTTTTATTTATTTTTGTCTGTTCTGGGTCTTCATTGCTGCCCTTGGGCTTTCTTTGATTGTGGCAAGCAGGGGTTACTCCTTGTTGCAGTGTGTGGGCTTCTCATGCGGTGGCTTCTCTTGTTGCAGAGCACAGGCTCTAGGTGCTGAGGGCTTCAATAGTTGCGGCTTGCAGATTCTAAGCATGGGCTCAGTAGTTGTAGCTCATGGGCTTAGCTGCTCCATGGCATGTAGGGTCTTCCCAGCCCAGGAATTGAACTGGTATCCCCTGCATTTGCAAGCAGGTTCTTAACCACGGGACTACCAGGGAAGTCCATCCTTTCTCATTTTCTTAATGGTACCCTTTGAGGCACAATTATTTTTAATTTTGGTGATGTTCCATTTATCATCTTTTTTCTTTTTTCATTTGTACTTTTGGTATCATAGGTAGCTCAGTTGGTAAAGAATTCACCTGCCATGCAGGAGACCCTGGTTCGATTCCTAGGTGGGGAAGATCTGCTGGAGAAGGGATAGGCTACCCTTACTCCAATATTCTTGGCCTTCTCTGGTGGTTCAGCTGGTAAAGAATTCACCTGCAATTGGGAGATTGGATTCGATCCCTGGGTTGAGAAGATCCCCTGGAGAAGGGAATGGCTACCCACTCCAGTATTCTGGCCTGGAGAATTCCATGGACTTATATATATAGTCCATGGGGTCACAAAGAGTCAGTCACGACTGAGTGGCTTTCACTTTCACATCATAACAGTAAACCACTGACTGCTTAATCCAAAGTCATGAACATTTATACATATGTTGTCGTCTAAGGTTTTTATAGTTATAATTCTTATATTTAAGTCCTTGATTTATTTTTAGTTAATTTTTGTTTTTGATGAGGTAGGTGTTTGACTTCATACTTTTGCATGTGGATATAGTTGTCCCAGCACCATTTATTAAAAAATACTGTTCTCTTCCTATTGAATTGTCTTGGCATCTGTGTCCCTTTGTTGAAAATTAGTTGGTCATAAATGTGAGGGTTTGTTTCTGGATTCTGAATTTTATTCTTTTAATCAATATGTCTGTCTTATGCCAGTACCAAACTTTCTTGACTATTGTGACTTTGTAGTAAGTTTGAAATTAGGAAGTATGAGTCCTCTCACATTTTTCTTCTTTACCAGAATTATTGTGATAATCTGGGTTCCTTGCGTTTTCATATGATTCTTAGTTTCATCTTGTCAGTTTCTGCAAAGAAGCCAGCTGGTATTTGATAGGGCTTTCATTTAATAGGTAGATAAATTGGAGGGAATATTGACATCTTAACAATAAGTCTTCCCATCCAAAAACATGATATGTGTCTTCTTTAATTTTTTCTACAATATATTGTAGTTTTTAGAATGTAAGTTTTATACTTATTTTGTTAAATTTATTCCTAAATATTTTTTCCATTATATTTCAAATAGAATTATTTTTAAAACTTTATTTTCCTGTAAGGATAATTAATCTTTTGCATATTGATCTTATATCCAGCACCCTTGTTGAACTTGCTTGTTAATTCTAACAATTTTTTAGCATTTATGTTTTAAAGGGCCTACTTGTATCCTATCCAAGATTGAAGGACCTCAGACATGATTATTTCTGCAGATACTGGCTCTTAATTAAGGGAAATGTGCATCCCAAAAGTGCTTTTATGACTTTTTCTGCTTGGCAGGACAGAAGCTGTTGTATATGTACCTAACTTTGCATAAAAAGCTTGGGCACACAAACCAACCTATGCCATCTTTCTACAGTGCTTAATTTACTATATCTTTGTGGTTAATTTGCTTAGATTTCTCTTTTTTAATGATAAATTTCATTTCACATGAAATAAAATGCTCTTGGTAAAGCTACCAAAAAAAGGTACAATACAAAAAGATATAAAATGAGAAATTAAGCCAGTATAGTCTGCCTTAGAGTTTCTCACATGCTCTTGAAAAGTTTTCCCAAGCATATATAAACCTGGGTATAAATTTTCACCTTCAAATAAAAGCAGTGAGGTTCACGTCTGGCTTCTTTTTTTGTACATGCTTTCTATTTTTATATATACAGATCTACATCCGTCCTTTTTTCCCAATTACTGTTGCAAAGTTGGTTTTTACTTCACAAGCAAAGTATATACCTGTTATAAAAAATGAAAACATTATTGATGAAGCTAGTCCTTTTGTATCAACTGTGTGTGTGTTATTTCACTTTCACTCCAGCCTTATATATAACCACGTTGCTGTGTTACTTTTTCTATACATTTATATACATATGTACCTCTTCATGGAAAGTATATAGTATAATGCAGTAGCATAAATAAGATGGTACATGTTTTCAGCAAGTCTTGAAGATCTATTAATATTAATTATGTAGATCTATCTCATGCTTTTTTTTTTTTAATCTCATGTGTTTTAACTTCTATCTAGTATTAAATAGAATGTAAATATCACTATTTTTCTACTGATTGGCATTAAAGATTTTTGTGATTTTTCTTTTTGTTATGACAGAAACAGTAATGCTTAATTTTTTTGCACATATAAATTTGGAACTTGAATGATTGTATCTGTAGAATAAATTCTTTGTAATGAAATTACTATGGTCAAAGTAAATACCCATTTAGCATTTTGGAAGATATTGTCAACTTATCGAAAAAAGTTATTTTGAAAATTTGAATTCATTTAAGAAGTTATGTTTTATCTCATCCTCATTCTTACTAACTACTGTGTACTATTTGATTGTTTCCAGTGTCAGTGTGTGGATTTTCCCCATACTACCAAGCAATTAACTCAGTTCTGACATTGCTTGCCTAGAGATATCATCAGATCCCACAGATTAAGGGTTCAGTCTCACAAGACTGCCTCCCCACACAACATACCACCACATTTCAGAAACCAGTTGTGAGTCCAATTTGTTACCTATGCTTCTGTCTATAGATTGGAGGTTCCAGCAAATCCCTCCTTTGGTTGAAATTATTGTCTAGAGTGACTTATAGAACTCAAAAGAAACATTGTACTTACTAGATTACCAGTTTATTTTATATAATTTTTTTAAATTCATTATATGTTTTAATTGGAGGTTAATTACTTTACAACATTGTAGTGGTTTTTGCCATACATTGACATGAATCAGCCATGGGTGTACATGTGTTCCCCATCCTGAACCCCCCTCCCAGCTCCCTCCCCATCCCACCCCTCAGGGTCATCCCAGTGCACCAGCGCTGAGCACCCTGCCTCATGCATCGAACCTGGACTGGCGATCTATTTCACATATGGTAATACACATGTTTCAATGCTATTCTCTCAAATCATCCCATCCTCACTTTCTCCCACAGAGTCCAAAAGACTGTTCTTTACGTCTGTGTATCTTTTGCTGTCTCACATATAGGGTCATTGTTACTATCTTTCTAAATTCCATATATATGCGTTAATATACTGTATTGGTGTTTTTCTTTCTGACTTACTTCACTTTGTATAATAGGCTCCAGTTTCATCCACCTCATTAGAACTGATTCAAATGCATTCTTTTTAATAGCTGAGTAAAGATTACCAGTTTATTTTAAAAGGATATAACTCAGCAACAAAAAAAGAGACAAGATGCATAGAGCAAGATATGAGGAAAGGAAAAGGGTGTGGAGGCCTGGAGTTTCTGGAGCTTGTTTCCTCTCTCTGCGAGCTTCATTCTCCCCAAATTTCCATGTATTCACAATCCCAAAGCTCTCTTAAGGACCCTGTCCTTTTGGGTTTTATGGGGCTTCATTTTATAGTCAAGACTGATTAATTCATTCTCGAGCTCCTCTCCCTTCCCTAGAGGTACTGAGTGGGGTGGGGGTAAGGGGGAATGTCAAACTGAAAGTTCCAACCATCTATAATCAAATGGTTGAATCCTCTGATAGCCAGCCCCCATCATTAGGTTACCTAGTTCCTTTCCAGAAGTCACCTAGTTAACACAGTAAAAGACAACTTTATAACCCTCAACACTTAGGGAATTCTAAGGGTTTTAGGAGCTGTGTGCCTGGAATGGGTGAAGACTGAGTATTTATTTTTTTATAAACCACAATATCACATCTAAACTTTATCTATATGTAGGTGTATGTAAATTGTTTTCACGCATTTTTGTTTTCTAGGTCTTTCCATTCATACTTTCCATGGGAACTTCTTTGTTCGGTCAACAGACTTACTGTCTTTGCCCAATGTAAACCCAGATGCTGGCTATGCAGTACAGATGTCAGTGGAAGAGAGTCTTACTGACACTCAGTTGGTTTCCTTTCAGTCAGCACTCTTGTATACATCCAGCAAAGGTAAGCTTTTGTGTTTGTTTTATTGTGGCAAAAACACATAACATGAGATCTATCTTCTTAACAAAATTATGTCTAAAATAACAGCATTGTTAACTATAAGCACAACAGTGGAGCAAAGGTAAGATTTTTGAATTGGCCACTGTAGTCTATGGCTTGTGATAAAATCTATCTTCTTTGGAAGAAATTACCATTTCTGTTAAGCCAAAAAAAGTGTTCTTAATCTTAAGAGGCTTTTTGTTATTCTTGGTAAAGCTAAGACATTTGGTGTTTAATTTTTTAAGCATTGTATTTAACATATTTATTAAGAGTCTACTTAGTGTCTGAAATATGTTAAGATAACACAACAGTCAAACTGAATTAAAACCCCTTTTCTCATCATCCTTATTCTAGTAGGGGAGACAAACAATAAAAAGGATACATCAGTAAAATAATATGTTATACAGTGACATTAGTTAATGAGAAACAGAAAGCTGGTAAAGGGTTCAAAAGATGCTGAGGGGTGATGGTCTTTTAAGATAGGGTTTCCAGGAAAGGTCTCACAGAGGGTGACATTTGAATTAAATTTTGAAGAAGTTCAAATGCAAGATAAACAGTTTTTAAGGGTATAATTTGTTTAGTACTAATTAATTTATAATGTATTTAGTCCAAAAGATGATGTGAAGGCTGGTTAAATTTATTTTTATTATTTTAAAGATTCATAACTGTCACCTTAATTCTGTTTTGTCTCCTTAAAAAAAGCTTTGAAAAGTGTTACTGTGCTGTCTACTGATTTTTACAGCCCTGCCAAAATCTATAAAAAGTGTATAATAGATATTTTAATGAAAACTATTAGTATTAGAGAAGTATACTTTTTGTACTATTATTATAATAATATTGCATACCATAAATATAAAAGTAAGATAGATTTCTGAATCTAGATATTATTTTTTATTTGACAAAAAAATTCCCAGTCCTTTTTCTGATTGATTTTTCTTAACATATAAAGAGAAACGCTAATATATAACTGAACTAGGTAAAATCTACCAATTTAGTGTATAGTTCCACAACTTACTTTTAAAGAGAAGTAATACCTGCCTATAACCAGTGCATTCTCTTGGCAAAACTCCATTAGCCTTTGCCCTGCTTCATTCTGTACTCCAAGACCAAATTTGCCTATTACTCCAGGTGTTTATTGACTTCCTACTTTTGCATTCCAGTCCCCTATAACGAAAAGGATATCTTTTTTGGGTGTTAGTTCTAAAAGGTCTTGTAGGTCTTCATAGAAGCGTTCAACTTCAGCTTCTTCAGCGTTACTGGTTGGGGCATAGACTTGGATTACCATGATATTGAATGGTTTGCCTTGGAAACGAACGGAGATCATTCTGTCGTTTTTGAGATTGCATCCAACCAAGTACTGCATTTCGGACTCTTGTTGACCATGATGGCTACTCCATTTCTTCTAAGGGATTCCTGCCCACAGTAGTAGATACAATGGTCATCTGAGTTAAATTCACCCATTCCAGTCCATTTTAGTTCACCGATTCCTAGAATGTCAACGTTCACTCTTGCCGTCTCCTATTTGAGCACTTCCAATTTGCCTTGATTCATGGACCTAACATTCCAGGTTCCTATGCTATATTGCTCTTTACAGCATTGGACTTTACTTCTATCACCAGTCACATTGACAACTGGGTGTTCTTTTTGCTTTGGTTCCATCCCTTCATTCTTCTGGAGTTATTTCTCCACTGATCTCCAGTAGCATACTGGGCACCTACCGACCTGGGGAGTTCATCTTTCAGTGTCCTATCTTTTTGACATACAGTCAGCAAAAACAACACCAAGAGCTGACTGTGGCTCAGATCATGAACTCCTTATTGCCAAATTCAGATTTAAGTTGAAGAAAGTGGGGAAAACCACTAGACCATTCAAAGTGAAGTCACTCAGTTGTGTCCGACTCTTTGCGACCCCATGGATTGTAGCCCACCAGGCTTCTCTGTCCATGGGATTTTCCAGGCAAGAATATTGGAGTGGATTGCCATTTCCTTCTCCATTCAGGTTTCACCTAAATCAAATCCCTTATGATTATACAGTGGAAGTGAGAAATAGATTTCAGGGACAAGATCTAATAGACAGAGTACCTTATGAACTATGGACAGAATTTCGTGACATTGTACAGGAGACAGATCAAGACCATCCCCAAGAAAAAAGAAATTCACAAAAGCAAAATGGCTATCTGAGGAGACCTTACAAATAGCTGTGAAAAGAAGAGAAGCGAAAAGCAAAGGAGAAAAGTAAAGATATACCCATTTGAATGCAGAGTTCCAGAGAATAGCAAGGAGAGATTCCTCAGCAATCAATGCAAAGAAATAGAGGAAAACAATAGAATGGGAAGGACTAGAGATCTCTTCAAAAAAATTAGAGATAACAAGGGAACATTTCATGCAAAGATGGGCTCGATAAAGGACAGAAATGCTATGGACCTAACAGAAGCAGAAGATATTAAGAAGAGGTGGCAAGAATACACAGAAGAACTGTACAAAAAAGATCTTCACAACCCAGATAATCATGATGGTGTGATCACTCACCTAGAGCCAGACATCCTGGAATGTGAAGTCAAGTGAGCCTTAGGAAGCATCACTATGAACAAAGCTAGTAGAGATGATGGAATTCCAGTTGAGCTATTTCAAATCCTATAAGATGATGCTGTGAAAGTACTGCACTCTATATGTTAGCAAATTTGGAAAACTTAGCAGTGGCCACAGGACTGGAAAAGGTCAGTTTTCATTCCAATCCCAAAGAAAGGCAATGCCAAAGAATGCTCAAACTACCGCACAGTTGCACTCATCTCATATGCTAGTTAAGTAATGCTCAAAATGCAAGCCAGGCTTCAGCAATACGTGAACTGGGAACTTCCAGATGTTCAAGCTTGTTTTAGAAAAGGCAGAGGAACCAGAGATCAAATTGCCAACATCCGCTGGATCATCGAAAAAGCAAGAGAGTTCCAGAAAAACATCTATTTCTGCTTTATTGACTATGCCAAAGCCTTTGACTGTGTGGATCACAATAAACTGAAAAATTCTGAAAGAGATGGGAATACCAGACCACCTGACCTACCTCTTGAGAAACCTGTATGCAGGTCAGGAAGCAACAGTTAGAACTGGACATGGAACAACAGACTGGTTCCAAATAGGAAAAGGAGTACATCAAGTCTTTATATTGTCATCCTGCTTATTTAACTTATATGCAGAGTACATCATGAGAAACACAGGGCTGGAAGAAACACAAGCTGGAATCAAGATTGCTGGGAGAAGTATCAATAACCTCAGATATGCAGATGACACCACCCTCATGGCAGAAAGTGAAGAAAAACTAAAGAGCCTCTTGATGAAAGTGAAAGAGGAGAGTGAAGATGTTGGTTTAAAGCTCAACGTTCGGAAAACTAAGATCGTGGCATCCGGTTCCATCACTTCATGGCAAATAGATGGGGAAACAGTGGAAACAGTGGCTGACTTATTTTTGGGGGGCTCCAAAATCACTGCAGATGGTGACTGCGGCCATGAAATTAAAAGACGCTTACTCCTTGGAAGGAAAGTTATGGCCAACCTAGACAGCATATTAAAAAACAGAGACATTACTTTGTCAACAAAGGTCCGTCTGGTTAGGGCTATGGTTTTTCTAGTAGTCATGTATGAGAGTTGGACTATAAAGAAAGCTGAGCTCCGAAGAATTGATGCTTTTGCACTGTGGTGTTGGAGAAGACTCTTGAGAGTCCCTTGGCCTGCAAGGAGATCCAACCAGTCCATCCTAAAGGAGATAAGTCCTGAGTGTTCATTGGAAGGACTGATGTTGAAGCTGAAACTCCAATACTTTGGCCACCTGGTGCGAAGAACTGACTCATTGGAAAAGACCCTGATGCTGGGAAAGATTGAAGGCAGGAGGAGAAGGGGACGACAGAGGATGAGATGGTTGGATGGCATCACTGACTTGATGGACATGTGTTTAGGTGGACTCCGGGAGTTGGTGATGGACAGGGAGGCCTGGCGTGCTGCGGTTCATGAGGTCGCAAAGAGTTGACTGAGCGACTGAACTGAACTGATTCTAGATAAAAACATTGATGACTAACAATTAAGATGTTTAAGCCTATCATATTGTCAACAACAGCTCTTACACGCATAGAAACAGATATACTCAGTTTGTGACCCAGTAGACTATAGCCTGTCAAACTCCTCTGTCCATGGGATTCTCTAAGCAAGAATACTGGAGTGGGTTACTATTCCCTTCTCCGAGGGATCTTGCCCACCCAGGGGTTGAACCCAGCTTACTGGGTAGTTCAAATGGTAAAGAATCTGCCCGCAGCACGAGAGACCTGGGTTCGATCTCTGGGTCTGGAGGATCCCCTGGAGAAGGGCATGGCAACCCAACTCCAGTATTCTTGCCTGGAGAATTCCATGCACAGAGGAGCCTGGCGGGTTACAGTCCATGGGTTTGCAAAGAGTTGGACACAACTGAGCAACTTTTACACTTTCTCCCACGTTGCAGGCATATTCTTTTACCATCTGAGCCACCAGGGAAGTTATAGTTCCACAAGTTTTGACAATTTAAGTATCACAGTCTGTTCCGTTACCCCCAAAATCTCCTTGTGTTTTTATAGTCAGCTCTCTCCCATCCCCATATCCTAGCAACTGTTGATCTGTTTTCTGACCCTATACTTTTGCCTTTGTAAAAATGTTTTATGAATAGAATCATACAGTAGGTAAACCGTTTATATCTGGCTCTTTCACTTAACACAGTGCATTTGAAATTCATCCATGTTGTTTCATCTACTAGTAGTTTGTTTCTTTTTATTCCTAAATAGTATTCCATTGTACCCAGTTTGTTTGTTTATTTCCTAGTTTAGGTACATTTGAGTTTCTAGTTTTTGACGATTTCAAATATAGCCCTTATAAACATTTGCATACAGTTTTTTGTATGAGCATGAATTGTAATTTCACTTGGGTAAATACTTGTCAGTGTGTTTGATGGGTGTCTGTGTTGTATCGTGAGCTTATGTCTAACTTTTTAAGAACTTGCCAAACTGTTTCCTAAGTAGCTGTACCATTTTGTGCTCACAGTGTATGAGAGTTCCAGCTGCTCTGCATTCTCACCAGCATTTACTGTTATCTGTTTAGTTTTTGCTTGTTGTTTTTGGTTTGAGGTTTTTTGTTTGTTATGCCCTTTTAATAAAGTATGATGTATCACTTTTAGTTTTATTTCATGTTTCCATAATAAGTAATGTTGGATATCTTTTTATATACTTACTGTATTAGCTATTAGTTTAGGTTATTCCTAATGTTTTCTAGGAATAACCTAAATAAAATGTGAGTATAATTTCTCTCCATGTCCACAAATCTTTGTCATTTCTAAAAACTTCCCTAAGATGGATTTCCTGAATTGCAAATAAAAATATAGAGATGTTTAGAAAAATCTTGATACTGCCATGTTTCTTTTCAGAAATATTTTACCAATTTGTAGTCCCATTCAGTGCCCTTCTAATATCAGCTTCTGATTTTGTGAGTTTATCTGTATCTAAGTATGTAATAGTTGTGGTTGTCAATATGATAAGCTAAACATTGTATCTTATTTCTTTTAGTTACTAATGTTTTTATCTAGAATAGAAGCAGTAAATAATGTCCCCCTTTTACACAGATATTACTTCTCTTTAAAAGTAATTTGTATGAGCTCCTCCTACATAAGGTTTTGTTAGCTTTCATGTGTCCCTACAGGTTGTAGTGTGGGTATCCATTCCATTTTTTGCTTGTTCTTCTTTGGTGTTCAATGTCTTGCTCGCTAGAAATTTTTAAGAGATTGACTTGATATTTGATATTATATGGTTCTCAGATGGTTTTCACTTTTGTTTCTTGTATTTACTGATTTTTGTTGTGCAGGTAATTAGCAAAGAGGAAGTATTGTGACTGTTGATTTTTTTTTAGTGAAAGCTTTGTTTATTTTTAATTTGACATATATATTTTACCAAAATCGCTTTTACAAAAAAGGATAAAGTAATAAAAAAATTCAGAAAAGGAACCTTTAAGAAGCTAGCATGTTACCATCATTTGGTTATGATCTCTATTGTCTTTTCAGTGGTACCTTGAAAACAATTTTGTAGTAAAAAAAAACAATGCTTTAGAGTTTGTTTTGATACTATTACTGCTTACTATACATAATCCCGTTTGGTTCCAAATTGAAGTGATTTTTCTGAGTAACTTTAATACAAACTTTTTTTATAATATTTTTGTCCCTCACTATTATTTGTATGTTTTCTCCAAAGGCGAAAGAAGAATTCGTGTTCATACTTTGTGTTTGCCGGTAGTTTCAACTTTAAATGAAGTCTTTCTTGGAGCTGATGTTCAAGCAATTTCAGGGTTATTGGCCAATATGGGTAAGAGTTATTACCTATTATAAACATACTACAAATAGTAGCATTTGAAAAATCTACATACTTGTGTTTTCCTTTAAATAATTAGCTTTACAATTTCAGTATTTTAGACTTAGTGTATGCCTGCCAAGCAACTATTTGAATAAATGGGTCTGCTGTAGATAACCTGATCTTTTTTTCTTTTTTAAATGTTACAGCTTTATTGAAATTAGTTTCAGTTTGTTGAGATATAAGTGATATAATTATCACTTAACCCATTTGAGTATATAACTCCATAACATCCATGAGTATGTATACAGATTTGTATGGCCATCACCTGAGTCTAGTTTTAGAACATTTCCATCACCCCTGAATGAACCGCATGCCCATCAATTAACAGCTACTGCTTGCTCTCTTCTTCCCTCACTGGCCTTAGGCTACCACAAAACTATTTTGTGAGCAACTGAGCGCACACACACATACAGACACATACATGCAAACTATATTCTGGCTCACAATCTACCTGCTATGGAGTTAAATACCATGTTTTACTTAATGTCTTCCATGTCAGAGTTGCCTTCTTAAGTTTTTGTTTTTTTTTTCTTTTTGGATCCCTTTTTCAAAAACATAGAGCTTAATGTCATCTTGGTTCTTGCTCCCTTTCTCCTTCAGGGATGACTGCCAGTGAGTCCATTTGCTTCAAATTCAATCATCAATTTGCTTCAAACTCAAATACCTATAATAGGAATAATTACCTATTTTCTTGAATTTCCTATTGAGAAAAAAATGTTCTTTAATGTAACATGGTAAATAATTAACCTCACTTTAGTCTCATGTGTTAAAAGTTAAAAATTGTAACCTAAGAAATTTGAGGGTCCATTGCCTTTATATTTTGTTGAACTAGTACATTTTTGTAACAGTGTAATTATTATATCTTTATTATTATTAACAACAGCAACTATATGTCAGGCAGTATTTGTGAATTTTAAAAAATCTTCACAACAAGTATTAGTTCTGTTACTAAATTTGGTTGATCCCAATATGTACTTTTTACCCCTCACATTTTGTCAAAATCCTTGAGTTAAGGTGATAGTAGTCTTCATTCTCTTTTGCTTATGTATAAATTTAGTCATAGCAGTTAATAACGTCACTTCATTGAGTGTATTTTTGATACCACATGAATAGAGTTTAGTTATAGTTTGAGAAGTTTTCAAAGCAACTACAATGTTTTTGGTATTGAAAAAAATTTTGGGGTATATAGAAAAGCTTAAAATAGAGTGGCATAACAGATGATGAAGATCATCTAAATAACTAATTGTTCTTTCAATAAATATACAAATTCTCTGTATTAAGAAAGCATGTGCTACAAAAAAAAAGCATGTGTGTTTAATTTCAGTCTTTTTCTTTCTCAGTGATACCTGAAATGATAGGCTACAATTAATAGCATCTTAGATTTGGCGAAATACAATTTTCCATTTGTGTTTCCAATGTATACATTTTACAGATAAAGACACTGTGGCTCATAAAAGTTAAATTACTTGCCAGATTTTCATACTGCTAAGAAATAGCAAAACAATATTTCAACACAGGTTGGTTTGATTCTCCAAAGTATGTGCTTTTAACTGCTGTGTTTGGTTCCTTGTGTATGTAATAACTTGAGATAAAATTTGTATAATTAAAAAAAGCTTTTCTATCCTTAATAGTGGGGTAACTAAACTTCTGTCTCTTTTCTCTTTTGTCCCTACCTCAACCTCTGTTAGCTGTTGACAGGTCTGTGACGGCCAGTCTGAGTGATGCTCGTGATGCCCTAGTGAATGCCGTCATAGACTCCCTTTCAGCTTATCGTTCTTCAGCCCTAAGTAACCAGCAGCCTGGACTCATGGTTCCTTTCTCTCTTCGGCTTTTCCCACTGTTTGTGCTGGCTCTCCTTAAACAGGTAAAAGAATCAAAACCAGAAACTAACACAGTGAAATGTCAACAGCCAAAATTTTTGTCCTGTGAACCTCTTTCTCATAGATAACAATTTATAAACTCTGGGAAAAAATACAAAAAATTAACTACCTAAAGGAAAAAATACAAACAATTAACTACCAAAAGGATCTGGAGGATGTATGTGAGGAGAAACAAAAGTTGGAAGAAGAGGCACGGGCATGGTGCACTTCCTGTTATTTTAGCCCGAGGATAGGTGACCTTTAATGTCACTCGTAAGGAATGAAACACCAGTAATTTGCCGGCTTTCTGGTGTGAAATATTAGATGACAGAGTTTAGGGTACTTACTGCTTCTCAATAGTAAGTGTAGAACCCCAGAACAGATAGAACCAGAAAAAGTGAAAGTCGCTCAGTCGTGTCCGACTCTTTGTGACCCCATGGACTAGACAGTCCGTGGACTTCTCCAGGCCAGAATACTGGAGTGGGTAGCCTTTCCCTTCTCCAGGGGATCTTCCCAACCCAGGGATCGAGCCCAGGTCTCCTGCATTGCAGGCGGATTCTTTACCAGCTGAGCCACAAGGGAAGCCCATAGGCACTCAGTAAGTAGTTTTTGAATGAATAAATGGAACGTCTTTCATTTCCTATAGTATTCTTTCTTTAATGGCTTTTCTAATCTTCCTTATTTGTAGTCAGTGCATTTGTTTTAGGGCAAAGTTTCGTTGCTGTTATCTCTCTGCCTCTTTCTACTCCTTTCCATCAATAGAAATGCCCAAAACTTTACCTCTGAATTTAGTCTTCATGGAGCTAATATTCCAGTTGAAACTGACAATTACTGGTTAACTCTATTCTACTAAGTAGCTGTCTTCAAATTAGTAATTTTCTTGATTGATTTGTGAGCTTTGTTAGTATACATTATTTAATTTCTCTACCTGTGGGAGAAATGAGGATAGTTAACCACCATTCATCATCACTTAGCTTTTACAGAATACTTAGATACTTGGTTCTTCATATTTCATATGCCTTTTTTTTGGCATTTGCAATGTAACTTTATCCTTCTTGTCCTGTTATTTAGATTTTTATATTACTATTGCTTTATGATAGAATGTTTAGATCTATTTCATTGATTAGGAAACAGATGCCAGAGAGATTGAATGATTTTACCATGGTCAGATAATTAATTTGTCAAGACTTCTGGGTGAGGATATAGCCACAATTTAATAGATGTGTGTGACTGATTAAGATATATTTTTGTTAGAACAAGTAACAGTAAATTTGTTAATTCTGTTTGAAGATATTCTTTTAACAGCTGTTTGCATAATTTTATATGTATTTGTTAAATACCTTTTTTCTGATGGGTATATTTTTTTGTTATAGAAATCATTTCAGACTGGGACAAATGCACGTCTAGATGAACGCATTTTTGCTATGTGTCAAGTGAAAAATCAGCCCTTGGTTTACCTTATGCTCACAACTCATCCCAGTTTGTACAGAGTTGACAATCTCTCAGATGAGGTAAGAATGATTCATTTTTTATTCACTTTTACTTGAACGTTTATAAGTCTAATTATATTGAAGAAATGAAGAAAGGTGTTTTCTTTCTTAAAGCTTTTCATTTTATTCTTATATAAAGAAATTTTGGCTTTTGGAAGCTCCTGAAAATCATACCTTTATTTAAGTTATTAAAGTAATAAACTTTACTGTTTGTTTCAAAAAATCTTTAGAGAGATCTAAGTAAATGAAGACATTGTCAAATTGACTGTAGCAGCCTATGATTTATTTACTTAAACAGGTTGATCTGAAAGGAGTAGCCTGTGTGAAATTACACTTAAATGCCCAGGTCAATGTTTAGTGTAATAATATTCTTGAATTGAAAAGAAAATATTTGTCTAAGTTGTAACATTATTTTCCTTTGATAGGAAATTTACTAGAGTTAAAGCTGCAAGCATGAAAATGTTAAATCGTAATCTTTCTACAATACATTGTAATCAAGTTAGGATATATATGTTAGAAGTAATATTTTGTAAAAAACGTTTGAGTTTAAATATTTTAAGGTACCTTGCATATATGAAGGAGATAACTTTAGCAAATGAAAATTGTTGATGACACTATTAATTTGTATTACAAAAATAATGACTTAAGATAACTCCTGTGTTTGACAAGTTCAACTAACTGGACCTGTATTTTTCTCAAATTGAAAAGTGGCAAATTAACATAAAAATACAAATGCAGTATGTTAGATGTCTATAATATGGAGACCACTAGGAGAAAAATAAATCACTCCTAGTACATACATTCAGAGACAAACACTATTAAGATTTTCAGTGGTATATTTATCAGGACTCTCGTTTGCAAGTGAGCTTAGCAAAGATAGGGTACTGATGTGGCACTTGAACACAAACCACAGGAAAGGCTAGGGTCTAACTAAACTCAGGTCTAACTCAAATTCATAGACTCTGTTTGCATTGCCTCATTCTTTCAGACCAGCCTTTTGTATAAGATTAGAAAACGGAGCCACTGATAGCTTCCCATCTTTACCACCAGAGAAGGACAAGGCTTTCTTTTCTTAGTTCACATAAATTTCTGATTGGCTATATTTGGGCTATAGTCTCTCTTGCTCCCCACACGCCCTAAGGCCAGAGGTCTTAAGGTACTGTGATTAATAGGTCCTAGTAGAGCTAAAGCATTCTCAAGGTAGTACCCCTTGATAGGTCAGTATTTTATTTACTTTCTCCCTTAGATAAGATTCATTAAGTACCAAGTTTTAGTATTTAAATCAAATTTTGGTCAAAAATGAATATCTATGAATAATTAAAGGTGTATATTTTAAGATAGCAGTATCATAGTCAGTGATAAATGAGAAACTTCCATTTCTGGCCTTATTAAATAAATGTTAAATTGAAGAGAACTAGTGAAAATTCATTTGCATTAGTTTACTCTTACATCAGGATTTGTATATGATCTAAACCACACAGTCATCTGTTACCATTAACTAAAGTCCAGACTTTATTTGGATCTCACTAATGTAATTTATCTAATCAGGATACATGAGTATGATTGCATTTATTGTATTAGTTTTTAAAATAATAAATTAACATCAGAAAGTAATTTGGCTTGACAGGGATCATGATGGCTTTGTTTAGATAAACTATAGATATTTCCTCCTCATCTTTATGTTTAAATATGAATAATTGTGATTTACCTAAATAAATTCCAAAGTTTCAGAGGTAACAGTCATTAAATTTTTTTTTATTATTTAATTGTGACTCCCTAATAGTTATATCTAAAAGCTTTAATCTTTTGCTAAATTTTTAAGGGAGCAATCAGCATCAATGATCGCACTATACCTCAGCCGCCTATTCTTCAGCTTTCAGTGGAGAAGCTGAGCAGGGATGGGGCCTTTCTCATGGATGCAGGTTCTGTGAGTAGTCTTGACTTCTCTCTGTACACTACTACCTTCATTCCTCTTAGTTTCTCTCTTAACAGATTATGTGTTATTTAATCTGTATAGTTGTGTATTCGCCACCGTCTCCTCCATAGTCTCCCTGCGTGTGGAGCAGTGTCCTGTCATGGTAGATAGTAGTTATCATTCCTTTAGTTGGAGGCTACACAGTCTTGGTAAACTAACTTCGCTTTTTGATCTTTTGAAACACAGTCAGTGGTTAAAGGTTAAGTCAACATCTCACAGTTAAGCTATATCTTAAAATATTTTCTTCCTGTCCCCAGGTACTAATGCTTTGGGTTGGAAGAAATTGTGGACAGAATTTTCTCAGCCAAGTTCTAGGAGTTGAAAACTATGCATTAATTCCACAGACCATGGTAAGACTGTGTAATTATAGTGATTGTGGTAGGCTTAAAAGGCGTTTCAAATGGTGGGAAAAACGTGAACATCCTATTTTGAAATCATAGCTGTACTTTAGAGGCATTCTTTATGTTATTTTGCATTTTTGACTTGCTTGTTCTCATGTGTGTATGCTATTTCAGTGAGAAAGTAATGAACTTAGTTAATGGCCAAAAAAAGTTTGCTGCTATTGGCAGCAGTTGGCATTAGGGCTCTTCTCTTTCTGTGTTTTGTGTTTTTGCAAGTGATTTCATTGTTCTTTGGCAGAGTCCTTTTAACTGCTGCTTTAGAGTAAGAACTAAGCTAACTGCCACACAAGCCAACAGCTTGTGACCAATATCAGTTGGATTTATATTGATTATTGGACAATGTAATATTGGACTCTGTCACCCACTCTGTAACCTTGAATAAGTCACTAAAAGCCTCATTTGTAAAATAAGAATGCTGTTGCTTATGGAGGAATATTTGAAACAACACATGAGAAAGCACACATTAAACGATGTAACATTTGGATAGTTGTGAATTTTAAAGTTAGAATTAATTAAAAAGCACCAATACAGTATACTAATGCCTGTATATGTAATTTGAAAGATGGTAATGGTAACCCTATATGTGAGACAGAATAAGAGACACAGATGCATAGAACAGTCCTGTGGACTCTGAGGGAGAAGGTGAGGGTGGGACGTTCTGGGACAATAACACTGAAACATGTATATTGTCATATGTGAAGCGGAACACCATTCCATGTTCTATGCATGGGACGGATGCTCAGGGATGGAGCATTGGGATGACCCAGAGGGATGGGATGGGGAGGGAGGTGGGAGGAGGGTTCGGGAGGGGGAGCACATGTGAACCCATGGCTGATTCATGTCAATGTATGGCAAAAACTACTACAATATTGTAAAGTAATTAGCCCCCAACTAAAATAAATTAAAAAAAAAAAAAAAAAAGAGTCAGACACGACTGAAGCAACTGAGCACACACACACACACACACACACAAAACATGGTCGTATTTCATGTCATACTTTTCAGTTTCAACTATCAGTTTGTCACCAACTTTGGAATATATTTTATATCCATGTCTTGGTCATATTTATGGGTTTAACTTCATTTGTAGAAATCATTAGGAGATTTATGTATTTAAAAGACATAGGGTTCTATCAAGGATAAGCACTAGCTTAATGGCTGATCTGGATGACTAGGCACTTTAGGTAATGAGGAGATAAGAAATTGTTATGTTTGTAACAACTGTCTGAATGGATCAGTTAATTCTAGATGTCATAATAAACTAAAGATAAGAGGTAAAATATTCTTCTAGATCAGTGTCTGACAAACTATGCCTAAGGAGGCCTGCCACCCGGTTTTGTAAATAAAGTTTCAGTGGAGCACAGCCATGTCATTTACTTATAGTATAGTCTGTGGCTACTGCAGTGGAACAGTGGCAGAGTTGAGAAGTTGTAACAGAGACCAAATGACCTGCAAGCCTAAAAATATTTATTATCTATTCCTTTAAAAATCTGCCTTCCCTTTACTTGAAAATTGTGGTATGTAGAATCTTAGGCTCCTCCCTAGACTGCCTAAATTAATTGCAGTTCAGTAAGGTCCTCAGGTGATTCATATACAAGATAAAGTTTGAAAAGTATTATAGATGATAATTTAGAATAAGTTGTATGTTGCTGGTTTTTGTTTAACAGACAGACCTTCCAGAACTTGATACACCAGAATCTGCCAGAACAATAGCTTTCATCTCTTGGCTTAGAGAGCAGAGACCATTTTACCCAATACTTTATGTAATAAGGTAAGTTGAATTTGTCATTTGTCGATACTAAAGCAGTTTGCTTGGCTTTGCAACCTTTGAGTTGAATCATAGGTATGTGTAACTTATTGCAAACTCTTTAGAAGGATATAGAAAAAAAAATTTTATTTTTAATAAATAGTAGTATTAAGTTATGCTTTATATCCATTTATTAGCAAAATAGATGTCAAAGCTTTGTGACAAATCCACTGTTTGTTTTACTATTACATTTTGTCTAATATATATAAATATTTGTCTTTTATTCCTAAGGGATGAGAGTCCAATGAAAGCAAACTTCCTTCAAAACATGGTAGAAGACAGAACAGAATCTGCATTATCATATTATGAATTCCTCTTGCATATACAACAGCAAGTGAATAAATGAACAAATGAAGATACTCAATTTAATAATTTCAAAGGAAAGTCACACTAACACAGAACACCTGAGAGTGTGTAATACCTTCCTTTTCTATTAGGTTTGTGGACTAATGTGATGATTATATGTTCTCACTGTGATTTCAACAAACTGTAGCAAATAAAGGAACACAGCAGAGAATCAAACATGCAACTCTGAAATACTGTATTTTTCAAATCAAAATATATCTGCATATGATTGGATACCTTTTTTCTTTGCTGCCAATTATGTTTGAGTTGTTATGGATTGAAATAAGACAGTATCGCAGAGGCAAAGTACATTTTGTAAAATAAAGACTTCTGTGTTCCAAATGTATATTTCTCATTTTTTTTCTGAATTTTTGGCTGCTACATTTAAAATCTCACAAGATTAAATGTTGCGGGGAGGTTACAAATCCATTGATAATGATCTTTTTAAAATAAAAAGATTTTTGAAGTAAATAGTATGTTGGAAAACTAGTATCCATCCCCCAGAGTTTTGCTTTTTTTTTTTTTTTTTTTTTAAGGAAGAAAAAGGATCATCATGTTAACTAAAACTAGAGTAAATTAACTCTAGCCTAGCTTGAGAAGAATATGAAGTGATACAGTCAAGCTTTGTCAGTATTCTGTATACTTGAAGAACAAAGTCACTGATTCGAAGTGAAAACTCTTAAGCAGTTTTCTGATTTGACTGCAGAAGACTTGGTTGGAGACACTATCTTATTCTGCAGTGAAAAAAATCTGAGCTGTCTTCATAAATACGCTGGGACTGGCAATAATAGGGAGATGAGAAACTTAGTTATCTTGATGGGTTTTATTTGGTACATTTCTGCTCTGTGATGTATAATATAAAAGCATTATATTGGTGAAATGAGTATGAATGAAAGAAATTAAAGATTTCTTAAATGCTGTCTCAAATTCATCAGTAACATTTTCTAAGGAGTTTAATAATTAAATTGGAAGTTGCTCATAAGATTTATTCTTAACATTAAAACTTAATAAAGCATGAATGCCGCTGTTTGGTTTAGTGGATGTTAAGATCACACAAATCCGATATATGGAGGTTCTAAAAGAAACTTGATTTCTGAACATGCTCAAGATACTGCTTTTTGATTTGGCCAGAGAAATATTATAGTAAAACTATTAAGTGAATTTTGTTTACAAATAGGTCAATTATACATCTGTATATTTAAGGTGGTGTGATAGAATATCTTTAAAAAGAGTTTGGTCCAGCTTTCACAGATTCATCTTGTCTTGTATGAACTTCTTGAAGTAAAAGTTGTTCATGAGTAGTACTTGATGAAAAGATTTTTGTTTCTTTGTTTTAATGGATTAGAAAAATGTGTTTACAATCTTGATCTTATATGATCACCAATGAAATAGTAACTTTCAGGTTTACATCAATATGAGCTGACTTTAACTGAATTTTTGGGGTAGGGAAGAAACAGGTCCCACTAGAGTATATACTACTGCTTGCCAGCCAGATCAGAATAATTGTGTTCTATAAAAATATTATCTCCCTTAAGCAGTGTTAAGGTTTATTTTCAGTATGCAAGTGATACATTGAACTGGAAATTTTCTTGAAAGCTGCTTCATTGTTAGGAAGCAATTTTCAAATTGTAGCTAATTAGAATACATTTCTATTTTCCCCTCTTCTAAAGAAACTGAGAGTCATTATTATGCACTGATGTTTCTTAAAATAACTAAAACTCTATTCATAATGTGAATTTTCAATGTTGATATTGTAGGTCCTTTTTTAATAGTAGTAATGAATCTTCCAGAGGGGAAAGTTTGTGCTCCTAGGGACAGTAATCTTCCTTGTGCCTCAGTTTCATCCCCAAGTGGGTATGACTCTTGTTATTACCACATGCTTTGTTGGTATATTTCACAAATTTACTTTAAAAAATTATTTTAGATATTGCATAACATGTGCAATCCAGAATAATTTTATAATAGCCAGGTCATAAAAAACATAACTTTAGTAAGAATTCACAATATTTGTTCTCCCAGTAATGAGGGAATGAATGAATCTTTTGGAGATATTGATATTAAGCAATTACTTTTTGCAATATTGAATGTGTTTTTTAGTTTAGTTTTTTTTTTTTTTTTTTTTTAAGTAGGGCACTACCTGCTATCTCATCTTGTATTACTTTTTGATGTAAAGCAACTAATATTTACACTATGCCATATTTTTTTTATTGTAGTTGTAAATTATGAAAGATCCTTGAATTTTCTACAGATCTACAACTACTAAAGTAATTGACAAGGGCAATCTTGGTATTTAAATCTGAGCATGGCAGTTCTACCATAAAAAGTACTCTATTTTTCTAATTTCTAGGATTTTTAAAATAACATTTCTGTAAGTCTGGCACATTAATATTCACTCAAGCTGTACCATTTATTTTAGTTTGCCTATATTTCCTTGTTTTAATTTAATGTATTGAGTCTGATAGACTGTTTTACAATAATTAGAATAAAAGATTTTTCTTCTAATCAAAGATGCATAACAGCTGTTATCTAGGGGACCACCAAATGTGATTTCAGGATTTTGTTAACTATTACAAGTATAATCCTTATGTAGAAATTTTAATTTTGTAAAGTAGTGTATAATATTGTAACATTAAATTCTTGTTTTCAAATTCAAATATGTATTGATCTTCAATGTGCTGTGTTAAATCTTGCTTCTCTGAAATGTTAGAGACGAGATGTCTTCCTTTTTACAGTTTGTAATTCTCACTGTTTTTTTCCTGTAAAAAAAAAAAGTCATTTGTAACTCATGCAAATAATCACTTGAACTGTGCTAACTTGTCGATTTGGCTAGTCAATAAAGTTAATTGAAAGAGCTTCATACTGTGGTTATGTATTTAAATTGACATGAAGAACTTGACAGTCACTGAGTAGTTCTATGTTGTACATCCAAATTAAGTCAATGGAAAAATACTGTTGACGATGCTTTAAACCTAAGTCAGAGTCTGGGACTTCATAATCCTAATTCTAGATGCTCACTCTTCAAGAACAGCTTAGGTTTAAAATTCTAGATTGAAAGGGTTTTAAATTTTTTATTTTTTAATTCTGAATATGTTTAAGGTACTACTCTATTGTCTTATGTCCCTTTTGTTACTGATATGATGCCTACTGTAAGTCTGATTGTTATTTGAAAGATAATCAGTTAGCTCTTATGATTTTTCTTTTATCCTTAATATGCTATAGTTGTAATAGTTTTACTTGTTGTTGTGTTTAGTTGCTAAGTAAGTAGTGTCTGGCTCTTTTCGATCCCATGGACTGTAGCCCTCTATCCATGTGATTTCCTAGGCAAGAGTACTAGAGTGGGTTGCCATTTCCTACTCCACAGGATTTTTTCAACTCAGGAATCAAAACTGTGTCTCCTGCTTGGCAGGAGGATTCTTTACCACTGAGCTGCCTAGAAAGCCCAGTAGTTTTGAGTTTATTGTTTATCCTGCTTGTTTTTCAGTGCATGCTTTAATCTGGAGATCCTTGTCTACTTTCAATTCTAGAAAATTCTCATTTTTTAAAATTTTATTTTTAAAAACTAGATATAATTGACATATAAAGTTATTTTTTTTAAGTTTCTGCTTCGGTCATTCCCTCTATTCTTTACCTTCAGAATTCCTTTTTGATGTATGTTTTTACTAATTCTGCTTGTGACTACGTCTAGTTGAAATTTAATCTATTGAATTTTATATTTGTGTAACTATTTTTGATTAATTTCTGCCTATTTTGTTCAATAATGTATTAAAACTGTTCTATAAAATTCTGGGGGTGGCTTTCCTAGTGACTCAGACAGTAAAGAATCCACCTGTGATGCAGGAGACCCGGCTTCAATCCCTGGGCTGGGAAGATCCCCTGGAGAAGGAAATGGCAACCCACTCCAGTATTCTTGCCTGGAGAATCCCATGGACAGAGGAGCCTGGCAGGCTATAGTCCATGGGGTCACAAAGAGTAGGACAAGACTGAGCAACTAACACACATAAAATTCTGGAGTGAATTCCAATTCTGATTTTTAATTTGGGTGGCAGAATTTAAATGTTTGTTAGAATGTTTGTTTTTCATGTTAGAATTTGGATTTCTAGGCTCATTTGATTGAGAGGGTTATTCTTTTCAGTTTAGCACATCTCTCTGTCCAAGCTTTCCCTCTCCCTGTCTATGGGTTGTCTAGTTGCATTTTCCAAAAACCAGGGCTATTGGTGATGTTTTAGGGCTCCTGTTATGCAGTGATTTGAGGATATCACCATTCTAGTCACCAACAGTGGGGAGTCAACAGCCCTATCTTCTGCTTTTTTATTTATTAAGCTGAAGTCTAGTAGAAAATGATATTTTGACTATTTTTCAGGGAGGGCAGACCTCATATCTTGCTTGGAGAATCCCATGGACAGAGGAGCCTTGCGGGTATAGCCTATACAGTTCATAGGGTTGCAAAGAGTGGGACGTGACTGACACGACTTGGCACGCACAGACAGACCTCAAGCAGTGAGTTTGTCCTGTCCATCCCTTTGTCTCATGTGGAACACTTTGAGTTCCTCTTACACATAGATTGTGCCATCACTGCCTGCTTCTGGATCTGTAGCCCAACAGGTACCTGTCTAGCTACACTGTGCTATGTTTCAGATACTCAGATCTGAGATGTTTCTCTTGTTTTTGACGTCCTATTTTTTTCCCTTTATGTTTTTAAATGTTACAGATTGCTGTGTATAGTAGAGAGGTGTCCAAGCATGAACTTACTGCCTACTTTTAACCCCAGAATCTGAATTCTTTTATTACTTATGACTTAATCTATTCAGCTTTGTAGCTACAGTCAGTCAATAAAGTATTAACATTAGCCTACCTTAACAATGCTAGGGTCAAATAAAAATCACATAAAACTCATTGAAATGCCAAGTTTTGACACTTCTCTAAAAGAAAAATTAGTGCACCTATGCAGGTAAATTTAATCTAGTGCTCTCAGTGCTAGGCATGGGGTAAAAGTGGTCAATTTTTTTTTTAATGGGGAAAAAACACATAGATTTTAAATATTTTTAAAGGAAAATAAGATATAACACACACAAAAATTAAAGATGGAGGTGGACTTACCCTTGTTCTGTAGTAAGGGAGACAAGAATTGTTAAGTATGCACATCCTTTAGCAAGGAACCATACCACTGAGAAGCACTAGGAAATTTAACAACTATGGAAACCTCATAGAGAAATAGTTCCCCAGAAATAAGCATGTAATATGAAATCTTAACCCTTTAAATTCTTACCTGACTCCATCAGCATCATACATCAACACGTCTATCTAAATCAAAATATTAACTTGGTTTCTATATGCTATCACAAGTGAAAAAAACCTTCTGTTTACCCTGGAATTGTATTCATTTATTATGCCACAGGAGAAGGCAATGGCACCCCACTCCAGTACTCTTGCCTGGAAAATCCAATGGACGGAGGAGCCTGGTAGGCTGCAGTCCATGGGGTCGCAAAGAGTCGGACACGACTGAGCGACTTCACTTTCACTTCTCACTTTCATGTATTGGAGAAGGAAATGGCAACCCACTCCAATGTTCTTGCCTGGAGAATCCCAGGGACGAGGGAGCCTGGTGGGCTGCCGTCTATGGGGTTGCACAGAGTTGGACACGACTGAAGCAACTTAGCAGCAGCAGCAGCATTATGCCACAAGCCACGCGAGACCTTAGTTCCCCAACCAGCAATTGAACCCACACGCCCTGAAGTGGAAGTGGAGTGTTAACCACTAGACTGCCAGGGAAGTCCCCAAATTGTAATTGATCACGACTCATCAAGACTTTACCTTATCAAGTTCTGCACATTTATTACTAGGAATTAATTTCAATTGTAGAATTTTTAAAGGCACAGTCTGGGCCTCAGAGATGTAGATCTGTACAGATATGCAAGGAATCCTTTTCTAATGCTTTAAAATTACTAACTAGGGCGTGTCCCGGAGATTCAGCTATCATCCAAACCCAGAGGAAATGTTCAATTTCAATGTTTATACTTGAGCTCCTTTTTTGGTGAATCCAAAAAAACAATGCCGTTTGTTTTTACACTTTTTTTCAAAATCCTTTTCTGTCTGGGACAGGGTCAAGTGACTAAACAGTTAAAAATAGTATTTTATTACCTTCTATCTAGTCAGGCTTCCTTCTATATTCCTTCAGATACTACCTTCTATCTTCACAGGCTTCCTGACTTGGAGCAAGCTCATGTAGCAGGCTTCATTGCAGGGGACACACTGGGCTTCTTCACCCCCTGCAGCCCCAGATGTGACCTGACCATGGTGCCCTCTCAAGAGCTGATAAGGATTCAGTTCACTCATTTACTCATTCACTTAGTCATTACTGCACACCAGGGCTGCATTACAACTTTTGTGGGCTGTAGGTACTTCGCTTTTGTGGGCGCCCTCCTCTATAAAAGCACACTTAAAATTATACTTCATGACTGTGTCAGTATGATAATGACTACCATCCAGGCTGGATTCATCATTATATATAAATTTTCACTACATTTTCCTTCTCATTTAAAACAAATTCAAACTAAACGAACTTATTTAGAAAACAAACAACGAAAACAAACTTATGGTTACCAAAGAGGAAAAGGCTGGGGAGGGATAAATTGGAAGTAATGGAGTTAATAGATCCATACTTTCATATATAAAATTGATAAACAGCCAAGATTTACTGTATAGCACAGAGAACTGTATTTGGTATCTTATAACAAACTATAATGGAAAAGAATAATTTTAAAAAGAACATAGGGAAGTATATATGTATATGTGTGTACATACCAAATAAGCCTAATTAGTTTTATATCTTTATAAAACTCATTGAAAATGCCAAGTTTCAACACTTCCTCTAAAAGAAAAATTTGTGCAACTGTTCAGGTAAACTTAATCTAGTGCTCTCAATGCTAGGCATGGGGTAGAGTGGTCAATTTTTTTTTTAATGGCTGAAAAATTAAAGATTTTAAATATTTTTAAAGGAAAAGAAAGCAAAAAATAACATACACAAAAATTTTTTAAATGGAGGTGGACTTGCCCTTGTCAAGTTCTGATACCGGGAGAAATTTTCTTGAGATGCGCCAGAGCCCTTTTGCTTTGCCATGCTCAGTTGCTTCAGTTGTGTCTGACTCTTTGTGACCTCATGGACTGTAGCCTGCCAAGCTCCTCTGTCCATAAAATTTTCCAGGCAACTGGAGAGGGTTGCCATTTCCTACTCCAGAGGATCTTCCCCACCCAGGGAGCAAACCTGCTTGTCTCCTGTATTGGAATGCAGATTCTTTACCACAGCACTACCTGGGAAGCCCATCATATATACATACATATGGTGGCTCAGATGGTAAAGAATCCACCGGCAACGCGGAAGACCCAGGTTCAATCCCTGGGTAGGGAGGATCCCATGGAGAAGGACATGGCTACCCACTCTAGCATTCTTGCCTGGAGAATAGCATGGACAGAGATGACTGGCAGGCCACAGTCCATGGGCTTGCAGAGTTGGAAAGGACTGAGGGACTAACAGTTTCACATATATACATATATATACCAATCACTTTGCTGTACACTGGAAACTAACACAATCTTATAAATCAACTTTGGTTCAATAAAAAATTCAAATTAAAACATTTTCTTGGGTCCCTATTGTATGCTGTCAACATGGCCTAATGGATAAGGCACCCCTGTTGAGGGCCCACACTGTTCTAAGAGCTGCAGCCCTAGACAAGAACACAGTGCCTGTCTTCATGAAGCTTATGTTTTACGAGGTGGGAAGCAGATAATAAAAGAAGTACATTCAGCTTGAGAGTCAGTTACAACTGTTAAGGACAAAAGGCAGATAAAGAGAACAGGGAGTGTTGAGTCGGGGCGACAACAGAGTGGACAGGGAAGGCTTCACTGGGAAAGTCTTCATCAAAGCAGGCATGCATCTGGTAGAAGCACTGCTGAAGATGAGGAATCAGCACCAAGAACAAATTCCAGCCGCAACGCTCCATCAAGCGTCGCTCTCGAAATTAACGTATTCCCGACGCTTCTATGCGAGCCCGAAGAAGGTCACTGGAAACCAGTGCCTGCCATTGCAGGCTCCATTTTGCTTCCCGGTACCAGGTAGGCGGAGTCTGTTCCTCGCTCACCCGTTTCCAGTGGGTCAGACTGGATGCCGGGTTTCTTCACCTCCGAGTGAACGGCCACGGAGCCCGGTGGCGGGGGAGGAGCATTGAGGACCAGCCCAGGTGGGAGGAATTAGAGCGGCCAAGGATGCCCTCACTCAAGATGGCGGCGCAAGGCTCGCGCTTGGTCCCGACAGGCGGCGTGCGTGTTTACGCTGCATTAGCGGCCCTGCGCTCTGGGGGGCGGGTCCAAAGAGGTAGGGACACGCGCGGCCTGCGGCCCAGTCTGAAGTCTTGGGCGCCGCGGCTGCTGCTCTCGTCATCGTCACCACTCCTGGACAGTGGAGGGGAAGATGGAGCCTGTCACCGTCGCGACCGACAGCGGGGACCGGCCGGGGGCCCCGGCTGGCTCAGGCCTGTCGGCTTCCCAGCGTCGGGCGGAGCTGCGGCGGAGAAAGCTGCTCATGAACTCGGAACAGCGCATCAACCGAATCATGGGCTTTCACAGGCCCGGGAGCATTGCGGGTGAGAACCTCCGTTCCCCATAGTCTCCTGCCCATCACTTTTGAGTCTTGGGGCTCATTCTTCCTTTCCCTCCTCCACCCCTTGACTTTTCTGACCAAGCCCTGCTCTCTGACCTCTCCTCGGGCCCCGCCCCTTTGATAAGGTCCCAGGTTCTCACTTCTTTACCTCAGGACGCTTCTCTTCTCCTCAGTTTTCCGCCGCAAACTGCAATGCCCTCGATCCTGAGACCCTCTGCCGTGGTGCCCTCTGCGCACTAACCTTGAGGCGGCCCCAAACCCCCTCGTCACCAGCTCGCCTCTCTTGGAGGGCGCACGTTTTGTCCCCACACTGCTCTACCTACCG
This sequence comes from Okapia johnstoni, assembly GCA_024291935.2. NCBI lineage: Eukaryota > Metazoa > Chordata > Mammalia > Artiodactyla > Giraffidae > Okapia > Okapia johnstoni. The sequence goes on from CM044316.1 coordinate 38,896,032, forward strand.
TGCCCGTCAGGAAGATTGCCTGCCTTTCTTTCCCTTGTAAATGCTTTCCCTTCCAGTGCCTTCCCTGGCGTCTGCCTTCTTTTTGCTCTGTCGGCCCCCATGAGCTTGTCTTTACTGAACTGCCCCCCTAGTTCGTCCGATGTGAATCAGGGACCCATATCCTGGTGTCCGTATGCGGTGCCCTCAACACTGTCATCTGCAGGCCTTCTTAAACAGGTGAAAAAAATTGGAGCGACCATTCTTTAGAGACCCAACAAGGGAAACATGCCCATCTGAGGCCTTATCTCGTAATGTGCAGAGATTGATATGAATGTCAGGAACTGTCTTCACACTGAAAGGAGTTCCTCATTTCTCCCCCAATGACGTGTACAATGGGTTTCTTAAAAAAAATTTTTTTTTCCTGTGAGTATTTACTGTACACTCTTACATTTCCATTTAGTGTTGCCTCTAATATTTGGCCTTCAGCCACTGGCTGCAAATTCCTTAGATCCTTGTGACTTTTGCTCTGTGGGGCTTTAGATATATAACTCTGAATTTTTAGACAGTTCACAGATTTGCCACTGAAAACTGCCAAGAGAGGTAAGAGCCGTGTTTCAAATTCTAGAACAATTGTTAGGAGACACATTTTCTCCTTTAATGTTTAATAGCAGAATATTCTTTCCTAAAGCATTTTCTTTGTTCTTTTGCTTTTGAGGTTTTTATTTTATCTGTCATTAAAGGTTCCCCCACCGTTTATTTTGTTTTAAACCAGAACAGCATCCTGAAACTGCTGAAGTACCTTCTGATGTCTCCTAGATTACAGTGGAAGGGTTACGCAAACCGGTAGCCGTAGGATATGCCACACCCTATGCTGAAGGGACTCTGTATTCAGAAATGTAATATTAAAAATAGTGGTTTTAGAAAATCACTGTTTTAACTCTTTCCCAGCTTGTCTATTAGCTTTATCTTCTGTCCCCAAAGTTTGGGTTATATCCTCTGAAAGAGTATTCTTTTTGACATTTTGTGTGTGTAGAGGAAGGAATTTGTTCTTTATGAAGGATCAGTATTAATTCAGAGGTTGCCAAATTTTAGCTCTAGTGGCATATTTTTAAATATTAATAAGAAAGATGTTGGCCAGTATGTAATACTTAAGGCTTCTAAATTTCTTTTCTCAGAAGAAGAAAGTCAAACAAAATCAAAACAGCAGGACAGTGATAAACTGAACTCCCTCACCATTCCTTCGGTTTCAAAGCGAGTAGTGCTGGGTGATTCAGTCAGTACAGGAACGACTGACCAGAGTGGAGTGGCCGAGGTAAAGGGAACTCAGCTGGGAGACAAACTGGACTCTTTCATTAAACCTTCTGAGTGCAGTAATGATATAAGCCTTGAGCTTCGGCAGCGAAACAGAGGGGACCTGACAGCCGACTCTGTCCAGAGGGGTTCTCGCCACGGCCTGGAACAGTACCTCTCCAGATTTGAAGAAGCAATGAAACTAAGGAAACAGCTGATTAGTGAAAAGCCCAGTCAAGAAGATGGAAATACAACAGAAGAATTTGACTCTTTTCGAATATTTAGATTGGTGGGCTGTGCTCTTCTTGCCTTTGGAGTTAGAGCTTTTGTTTGCAAATATTTGGTAAGAAACAGTGGAAAATGCAAATTGGTTATAGTAATGAGTGCTTTTAATCCATAAGATTCATTTTTAATATTAATGTAATATTTGTGATCCATGTGACTGTTCGGAGATGTGTTATAAACTGCTGTTTGCCTTAGGTACAGAATGAAGTGTTCCAGTTAAATACAGAGCCTGATAATAATGCTAAAATCTTTTTATATGCTAAGTACCATTCTAAGTGCTTTATACATATTAATTCGTTTAACCTCAACCTTATGAGCCAGGTATCATTTGAATCTGTTTTGTAGGTGAGGGAATGAAGACTCAGGTGAAATCATTTGTACAGGGCACATTACTAAGTGATAACTGGGATTAAACCCAGGCAGTTTCATTCCGAAACCAAAGGGTAAATTAACTACATACCCTATATATTAATTACCACTTTTCAGATAACTTGAAATACTAAAATGCAGTTTTGGTCCTGAACGTGATGTAATTTTTTTAGGGTTCAGAGGCATTCAGCATTTTATAATGTTGTACTGTTATCATAATAGCAGTTCATCATGTACCCTTACATGCCAGTGGCTGTTCAGTGAAAGGTAGGATGTGTTTTACTGTTTTACAGTATGTGAAGAAGAAAAGAAAAACATAACTCGTAGTTCAGTGTCTTGCTCTTTGAGGTGTTTCCATTTAGTAGACATTTTAAGAATACCTACCAAGTACCAGGCACCTAAGTAAATTTTCAGATAATTAAGGTTAATGTTATTAAGCAAAAAAGTTTTTAAAAGTCTCTCTTTATGCCAGTTTTTTTTTAAAGAGAATTCTGTTGAACAGATTTTTTTTCTGATGATAAATTGTCATTGTAGCTTATAGTATTTAGTGAGATGTATAGCTGCTTTTTTTTCCTTTTATCTAAAGGCCTCTGCACGTCCATGTTTTGAAAATTATGTCCTATTTTTGTGCCTCATTTTGTTTGAGGTTTTTTGGGTTTCTAGACTTTTTTCTTGCTGTCGGATTTTCAGTTGTTAATCACTGCTCTTACTATTCTTCCATTTAGTAATGCTTGCTCCTTTACTCGCTTCATGATATTTTAGTTTTAGAAATAAATGTAACTTAAGTATTATTTTGATATTTTCTGTTTTATTGTGTGAGAAGCGAGATAACCAAGCTATTTTATCTATAATAAAAACACCTCATTATTTGAGGGCCAGAGATGAGTTCTTTTCTTGCCCCAAAGTGTGACTGAGATATGTATGGCATCTGTTTTGAGTACTGAGCCTTTTAGATGTGCTTTCAAATTGTCAGTTAATCACCTCTAGATGAGAGGGATGTTTCTGCCACATCAGTGGCCACCAAACACTTTAAATTACTTAAAAGGTCAATTTTTGAGAGAGAAGACATTTTGGGGAATATTGAAAGAGTATCCTCCCTCATAAAATATGACTTGAGAAATATGCTTTATGTTAAGGAAATCAAATCTCTGTATTTGTCACCCTTTTGCAGAAACAAGATTGCTTTCAACCACTAAAATTAAATTTTTATTACAGTTTTTTTGCTTGGAATTTTATCACTGCTGTTAGTCTGATTTATTGTGATTTGAATGATTATGTTGGAAATATGTAACTTTATCTTCTATCTTCACAGTCCATATTTGCTCCATTTCTTACTTTACAACTTGCATACATGGGACTATACAAATATTTTCCCAAGGTAAATTAATTTTTTTTCTAAATTGTGGTGATACATTTAGATTGATTAATGACTAGATTATTTTTAAGAACTTTTAAAAAAGTATTTATACTTAACGGTTTAAATCAGTGCTATTCAAATTTGTTTGTCTCACCACTGTGGATCTTCAAACTAGTTGTTTCTGTTTGTACTAAGTTCAGTTTGAAAAGTAATTAGAAACCTTTATAGCAATTTGACATCACCGTAACATTTTTATTGTATTTTACAAAAAATATTGGTCCACGATGGACTGGGGGAAAAGCCTCATTTCAGAGTTTGAATAGTACTTGTCTAAGAAAGTGTTTAACTTAATTATTTAGTAAATTTAGTAATACATTTTGTTTCTAATAGCGAAAGTTAATTTAAAAATGGCTTCAGTTATCTTCGTTAGTGTGGTCCTTACTGAGCACTTAATAACAGTGCACTTCATCTTTAATGCCCAGGGTCTGATAACTTGCAAAAAGCACTTGGCCATACTTAGCAGAATTATGAGGAGTATCAGCGTTGACCTTGTCTACTTGACTATGGTTATATTATGGGACTTGGCTTACCAGTATAGAAGATAAGCTTATTTGAGTAATTGTGTTTTGTGTGAGATTTTTGCTAAAAAAAAATGGCTGCTTAACTGTTTGCTTAGTCATTTGCACTGATAGACCTCATGTGTGTGTTTAATAGATCTGAAACATATTTTTGAGGGGTAATATAGTCAAATATTCAAAGTAAGAGGAAAGAAGGATAAGTGATTTCATTTTTTAATTAAAATGTTTTTATGATATAAATATATATATATTTATTGATCCTCTCCAAGAATGTAATTTTAATTAAAGCATTTGCTTAAACGTTTGCCCTTGAAACATTGATTTTAGTTTTCCAGTAGCACAAGTTTGGAAGCAACCTAAATGTTTACTAAGTGACTAGTTTAAAAAAATTATGGTGTATCCATTCAGAATGATAAAGGTCTCCATTTGCTGATAATGGTAGCTTGTCAAGAAATACTAAGATAAAAATACAGGCTAGCATCTATAGTATACTCCTTTTTTTGTAAAAAGGAGGAAAATTATATGTACTTGATTTTGCTTGTGTATGTGTAAAGAAACTCTGGAAGAATATTACATGAAATTGTTAACAGTGGTTATTTATGATAGAATATGTATCAGTTACTAGGTAAATGGGCAAGTAAAAAGGGATATTACTGTACAATTTTCTTTTAACAAAACATTTTGCTGTAACAGGTTTCAACAGAAAAATCGAAAGAATTATGCAGTTAACACCCGTTTAGTTACCACCTAGATTCTGTAATGAAAATTTCATTATATTTATCATATATTTACCCAGTTTTCTATACATCTTCAATGCATCACTTTTTTAAAATGCATCTTTCTTTTTTTGGTGCATTATAAAGTATGTTGTAGATGAAGACATCAGCATATTTTTCCACTACACATTTTAGCTTACATATCAACAAAAATTCAATGTTTCTTTATGGTTCTTTTTCTTTATTTTGAGGTAAAATTTTCATACATTGAAATGCTCAAGTCTTTATTACACCTTTAATGAGTTTTGACAACCTGTGAAACCCAAATCCTTTCAAGATTTAGAACATTACTGTCAGGAAGTTCCACCATGCTCTTTTCTAGGCAGTCCCAGCCCCTGCACCATGAAAGTCTGATTTTCTTTTTCCTACCATAGATAAATTTTGGCTGTTTTAGCACTTAATATAAATGGGATTGTTCCAGTACATACTTCTTCATGCAAGGGTTCTTTCATTCTACACTGTATTTTTGAGATTAATCCATATTATTGAGTGTATCAGTAGAATCATTGTCTTTTTTTTTTTTTCCTGAGTAATATTCCACTGACTAAGTATATCCACTTAATTTATCTAATTTTCCATTGATGGGCATGACTAAAGCAACTAAGAACTTTCTTGAATGAGTTTTTTGTGGACATAAGGTTTGATTTCCCGTGGATAACTACAGCTTTTTATATTTAAACATTTTTTGAACCGTGTGATTGGATTTGGTGATACCGAATCATTAAATTAAATGAAATTTCAGCCTTGAATCTCTTAAAGAATGAGACTAGAAAATTATACTAGGAAATAAATGTTTGTATCTTATTGCATAGGGCTTCCCTGATGACTCAAGTGGTAAAGAATCTGCCTGCAATGCAGGAGACAAAGGAGATGCGGGTTCGATCCCTGGTTTGGAAAGATCCCTGGAGAAGGAAATGGCAACCCACTCCAGTATTCTTGCCTGGAAAGTCCCATAGACAGAGGACCCTGATGGGCCATAGTCCATAGGGTCACAGAGTCAGATATGACTAAGCTTGTGCATGCATGCGTGCGTGCACACACACACATCCTGTTACATATGAAATCAAACGTGAATTCTTTGCATGGCAGTTAGGGTTGACTCTACAGAATGTTCCTTTGATTCTGTTACAAATTATTGACTGTCCTCCAGAACATCTATCACTTTTCTGACTTTTGTTGTCATGAGACTTAACCTTACAATAGGATTTATGCACTCACTTCTGCTCATCTAAATCTTGCTCATTCTCAAATGCCTGTTTGGTTTTTTTTTTGTTTTCTTTAATTTGAAGGCCTACTTTTTAATTCTACTTCCTCCAGAAATCCTTCTCTGTGCTTTATTTGTATATAAAATACTGGAGTAATTTCTATCTCCTTTGAGCCACTATAGCACATATTATCCATGTCATTCATTTAGCAAGTATTTACGTCCTGTCTGGGAATGCTTTCTTGTTTTTGTCTTAAACTTTTGTATATATCTTAAATTATTATTTATATCCTAACCTCCAAGATAGGACTATTTTTAAAACTTTTGATAGCAAGAATAGTGTCTTTTCCTTATTGCTGAGCAGTTTGTTCCTTTACATATTATATGCTCAGTAAGTGTTATATATTGTTGATTGATGTCTTAAAACTTCATTAACAGTTTTGAAATCAGTTAGGCAAAAATAACAGCACTGATGTTTTTTATAGAGCTTAAGTAGTCTTCTGAAAGCTGTAATATTTATTTAAGTCTTTATCTCTATGCAGAGTGAAAAGAAGATAAAGACAACAGTACTAACAGCTGCACTTCTGTTATCTGGAATTCCTGCTGAAGTGATAAATCGATCAATGGATACTTACAGCAAAATGGGCGAAGTTTTCACAGATCTCTGTGTCTACTTTTTTACTTTTATCTTTTGTCATGAACTGCTTGATTATTGGGGCTCTGAGGTACCATGACGCCTGCAGAACTCAGGAAGAAAAGCTTACAAAAAATAATTTCTATATTGCAGTGTCTTTAAAGGAAGAATATTGGTTTACACCTTCATGTAATTCTTTTACTTTTGGGGTTTGTAAAACAACTTGATTAGGAATGGAATGACTGGTTACCTGACTGGAAAGGATTGAGTTTGTATTAATACTGAGGCGATGATTAGAATACCAGTGTCTAATTAATTTTTCTTGTTTGATTAGAATTCCTAGTCTACACATTTTCCTAACTTCTCAGATTTGCGATTATCTTTTGGGAGCTGAGCTTGTACTTAAGAGAGCAGATGAATGTGGTCTCAGCCAGTCCCAAAAACTGCATCTTGTATTTGTATTGTTCTGTCCTAAGAAATGGAGCCATCTTAAAAATAAAATGGAAGAACTCAAATTGTCTGTTAAGTTTGCACATTTTAACTTATAAGGGCTGCATAAGGTAACCATGTTGAGTCAGTATTTTCATTTTTATTCCAGCACAAATATTTAATGGAGGAAATGATTAAGATTCATAGATGTGAAATTAATAGGTATTTATGAAATCTTTCTGAAAATTTTTATTAGCAAACTCAAAACTGGAAATTTTTACTTTTGAGTTTTCGATTTTCAGAAGTTTTTTTTTTAACCAGTAGAATAGAATGATTAGATATAAAAATGGGCTTTGAAAAATTGAGGAATGCAACCCAATAGGAATACATCGTTTTTTAACTAACTTAACACTGTCATATTTGGAAGGTTTGTCTTAGAAGAGTATAAAGCATAAGTGTAATGTCATTTGGTATTATATTTCCCTAGTTTTTTGTATGGTCTGTTTGATTAATTCTTGTGATATTAAAAACATACATGCCTTTTTTTTAATATTACTCACAAAGTCTTTTTATTTTGAACCACAATAATGGACAATAAGTATAGCACTTTAAGTCTATTCCTCTGACTTGGAGTAAGATTACAAGCACACATTTTTTCCTAAGTCCATGGAAATGTAATATCGAGAGGATTAGATAGCATTCTTGAATTTGTCACTCTCTCCCCAGTCCCTGGGAAGACATTTGGGGTTTTTGATTGCATGTTTTATTTCTTCCATTTTGTCACTTTACATATGCATAGTTTTTGTATTTGTAGATCATTATCAAATGTATTCCAAAGAGAAGACATGAGTTTGCTTAAGTGTGTTGAATTGTATCAAATGGAGATGGAAGTTTATTAGTGTTTGGGATAATTAAGAAGAATCTTTTTACTTAGGAATTTCAGGGATCTGAAATGTTTGAGTTAAAACTAGATTGACAAGAATGGTTGTTGAGAGGTGACATCTTTGACCAGTAGCTCTTTAGGTCTTATTAGTTGTATAAATGGACATGTGGACACAAAGTTAGTACTAAAAACAAGAGAGTTATGAGATTCAGGCCTAGGGTAATTAGTCAGAATCAAAATCTGCTTTGGAAGCCAGGGCAGTTTGTTGAATAAGTGATGTATTGGAGACATAGTGGAATAATTACTTCCTTCACCTCTGCTAATAGGTAAAGGTAACTTCTTCAAGGACATAGAAATTCTGTAAACTTGCCATGCATATGCTGTGGCATAAAAAGCCAGTTAGAATTGTCATGTGAATGTAATCTCTTAAAAGGAAGTTAGAAATGAAGTATCTGGGAAAGGGCTCTGGCCTGGGTATCAGATACCTGAGTTCTGGTTCCAGTTGAGATTCCAAAAAGATTAGTGATCTGGGATTGAATTTGTTTCCCACGTCTCAACGGCCTCACTTAAACAATTTGAGAAAGTGACTTAAAAAATCTGTTTCAGCTTTATCATTAAGTTCTTCATGGCCTCATCCAGTTCCCTGGCTTCAGATACCAGGTTCAGAGGATCTTGAATTAGGGTGGTTTGACTTAGAATTTTTTGACTTTATGATGGTGTGAAAGTGACACATTTCTTGGAAACTGTACTTCAAATTTTGAATCTTGTTCTCTTCCTGGGCTCGCCATCTGCAGTATACTACTCTCTGGTGATGCTGGGCAGTGGCAGAGAGCTGCAGCTCCCAGTCTGCCACTCCATGATGATCTGCTTAAAAGTTTTATTCCCATAAGCCATTCTGCTTTTAACTTTCAGTGCAGTGCAGTTCAGTTCAGTCACTCAGTCATGTCTGACTCTTTGCAACCCCGTGGACTGCAGCACACCAGGCTTCCCTGTCCATCACCAACTCCCAGACCTTACTCAAACTCATGTCCATTTGAGTCGGTGATGCCATCCAACCATCTCATCCTCGGTCATCCCCTTCTCCTCCCGCCTTCAATTTTTCCCAGCATCAGGGTCTTTTCAAATGAGTCAATTCTTCACATTAGGTGGCCAGAATATTGGAGCTTCAGCTTCAGCATCAGTCCTTCCAATGAATATTCAGAACTGATTTCCTTCAGGATTAACTGGTTTGATCTTGCAGTCCAAGGGACTCTCCAGAGTCTTCTCCAACACCACAGTTCAGAAGCATCAATTCTTCAGCACTCAGCTTTCTTTATGGTCCAACTCGCACGCCTATACATGACTACTGGAAAAACCATAACTTTAGACTAGATGGACTTTTGTTGGCAAACTAATATCTCTGCTTTTTAATATGCTGTCTAGGTTGGTCATAGCTTTTCTTCCGAGGAGCAAGCGTCTTAATTTCATGGCTGCAGTCACCATCTGCAGTGATTTTGGAGCCCAAGAAAATAAAGTCTGACACTGTTTCCATTGTTTCCCCATCTATTTGCCGTGAAGTGATGGGACTGGATGCTATGATCTTATAGTTTTTTGAATGTTGAGTTTTAAGCCAACTTTTTCACTCTCATTTTTCATCAAGAGGCTCTTTAGTTCCTCTTCGCTTTCTGCCTTAAGGGTGGTGTCATCTGCATGTCTGAGGTTATTGATATTTCTCCTGGCAATTTTGATTCCAGCTTGTGCTTCATCCAGCCTGGCACTTCGTATGATGTACATATAGGTTAAATAAGCAGGGTGAGATTGGATTAAAGATTTATTGAGCATGGCCCTGCCCATCAGAACAAGACCCAGTTTTCCCCACAGCCAGTCTCTCTGATCAGGAAGCTTCCATAAGCCACTTATCCTTATTCATCAGAGGGCAGACAAAATGAAAACCACTATCACAGAAAACTAACCAAACTGATCAAATGGACCACAGCCTTATCTAACTCAATGAAACTGTGAGCCATGCCATGTAGGGCCACCCAAGATGGACCGGTCACGGTGGGTTCTGACAAAATGTCGTCCTCTGAAGAAGGGAATGGCAAAAACCAGTTCTGTATTCTTGCCTTGAGACCCCCATGAACAGTATAAAAAGGCAAAAAGATAGGACACTGAAAGATGAACTCCCCAGGTAGGTAGGTGCCCAATATGCTACTGGAGAAAGAGAAATAACTACAGAAAGAATGAAGAGACGGAATCAAAGTGAAAACAGCGCCCAGCTGTGGATGTGACTGGTGATGGAAGTAAAGTCCGATGCTGTAAAAAACAGTATTTCATAGGAACCTGGAATGTTAGGTCCGTGAATCAAGGTAAATTGGAAGTGGTCAAACAGGAGATGGCAAGAGTGAACATTGACATTTTAGGAATCAATGAACTAAAATGGACTGGAATGCAAATTTAATTCAGATGACCATTATATCTACTACTGTGAGCAAGAATCCCTTAGAATAAGTGGAGTCAACAAGAGTCCGAAATGCAGTACTTGGGTGCAGTCTCAGAAATGACAGAATGATCTCTTTGTTTTCAAGGCAAATCATTCAATATCACAGTAATCTTAGTCTATGCCCCAAACTCTAATGCCAAAGAAGCTGAAGTTGAACGGTTCTATGATGACCCACAATACCTTCTAGAACTTTCAGTACAGTACTCAATAAATTACATGATAGTCAACACTTTATTATAAAATAGGCTTTGTGTTAGATGATTTTGCTCAACTGTAGGCTAATGTGTGAGTTATGAGGACGTTTAAGGTTGGCTAGGTAGGCTAAGACGATGGGTAGTTTAGGTATATTAAATGTATTTAACACTTACAGTATTTTAACCTAACTATGGGTTTATCAGAATGCAGCCCCATACTCAGTCAAGGAAGATCTGTATTATATGTTCTATAAAGTATGATCCCTATCTCTCCAATCTCATTCTCCTTTGAACTACAAACTCAAACATTCACTTTCAGCCATTATCTTCTGGATACCTAGTAGGCAGAAACACTGATTTTTCTCTGCTTTTCCCACCAAATCTGCTTTGTCCAGGCCTTTTTCATCTCCACAAATTAACCACAATCCACAGTAGCTCTGTTCAAAACCTAGGAGTCATCTTTATTCCTCCCCTTACCAGTGCATTTCACATCCTTTTTATCAATTGGTGTTTGGAAAGCTGCCTGGGGAATACATCCAGGATCTGACCGCTTTTCGCTGTTCCACAGTTTACATCTTTAGTGGTTTCTTATTTCTTTTAGACTGAAACCTACGCTCCTTAACCTTCAGCCCACATACAAGCAATTTACAATGGCTCTGATACCTGACTCCTTGATGTCCCTTCTGTCACATACTGGCTCAGGCTTTCCTTACCCTTGGCATGGACTGCACTGCTGCCACACGTGGTCAGTAAATCACAGATGAAGGTCAGAGCCTGTCTTGGAGTCTTCTTGATTTCACTTTCTAAAAATTCAAATTTATTGAGGTAAGATTTACATACAGTAAAACACACCAATTTAAAGTATATAGTTCAGGGAATTTCTTGGCCGTCCAGTGGTTAGAGCTTTGTGCTTCTACTGCAGGGGATCCACACTGATCCCTGGTTGGGAACTAAGATGTCCCAGAGGCTGTGGCATGGCCAAAAAAAAGCATAAAGTGTACAGTTCAATGAATTTTGACATATATCCATGCAATGATTGCCACAGTGAAGATATGGAACTTTTCTATTATCCTTATGTGTAAGAACATAAAATAGTACAGAGACACGTAAAGTAAATGAGAGCCTATCCCCAACTCCTTTACAGATTTCTGCTAAAACACCTCACCATTTCAGCGTGTGTTCCAATAGGTGAGTCATTCTCCACCTTGACTGGATTGTACTTCAGAAATACCTGAGAAGCTTGAAAATTCCCAGTGCGTAGGAGGGACTCCAGACCAATCAAATCAGAATATCAGAATGGAACACATGCATCCGTATGCACATACTTAAACTCCCAAGTGCAGACAATGTTAAGAACCATGATAATCTTTGTTTCTTTGTGGCTCCTCGTGGAATGTGGGACCTTAGTTCCTTGACCAGGGATCCCAACCTGGACCCCTGAATTGGAAGCACTGGAATGTTGCCAAGAGAGCCATTGTAATCTTGTGTACAGATGTTTAGCTGGTCCTCCTCTTCACGGAGTTAACTCCCCCTCAGTCTTCAAATCTTACTTCAAAGGTCACTTCCTCAGGGAACTCTTTTTCTGAATTCTGCTCCTGTTGTAAAACTTCTGCAAGTGTTTGTATTAATGTCTATGTGTGCCACTGGGCTTCCCTGGTGGCTCAGACAGTAAAGAATCTGCCTGCAATGCAGGTTCCATCCCTGGGATGGGAAGATCCACAGGAGAAGGAAATGGCAACCCACTCTAGTATTCTTGCCTGAGAAATTCCACAGACAGAGGAGCCTGGCGGGCTACAGTCCCTTGGGTCGCAAAGAATCAGACACGACTGAGCGACTTTCACTTCATTTCATGTCTGCCACTACATTGAAAGCTCATTGGAATCTAGAACATGCCTGACACGTTACAATATGTATGAATGAATATATAGATGAATGAGAGTGAATTGAAATGTTTGTAGCATCACTTAGTTCAGGTTAAGGCAGATGTCAGTATACGTCCTTGGACAGCTCGGGGATATTTATGGCGCTTCAGTGCTGCTAGTGAGAAAGACCCTCCCAAGGTTTGCAAGGTTGAGGCACTGCCCACTACCGCACCGAGACCGGCGGGCTCCCGTGACTGTGTAAGGAACCCTCGGCGGAGGCAATCGCTTTTCGCGCAGCCGCTGCTGTGCGGCCTCCAGCCTATAGGGAGCGCTGTGGAGCGACACCCACTTCCGGCCCGATTTTTCCTTCCTGCCTCTGGCGCCAGCACGTCTTGTTTTCGTTGCACGCGTTCGGATGGCAGCTGCCGCTGTGGCTGCGGCCGCTTGTTAGTGGTGCCCCTTTCCCGGCTTGCCGAGGGCGGTGCGGCCTCCTAATCTGTCCGGTTCTCCTGCGCGTGGTTCCGAAGGGCGCCGGTTTCCCACAGCAGGCGGTATGGGCAGGGAGTCACGGTAAGGCGGAGCGCCGACCGCCGAGCGGCTTCCTTGGGGGGAAGAGGCGGGAGTCGCGGTGGCCTCGGGGCCCGGCCTGGCTAGCGCGGCCCCACGTGTGGCCAGCGCTGCCCGCGGCTGCTGGAGTGGGTGGGGGGACCTCTGCTGAGGGAGTGGCTGCACTTGGGCGAGCGGTAGGCACTGGGTTGCCCTGCTCTGCCGTCGGCCGGTTCGAGCCCCTGGAGCGGGAACACCCCTCCAGGACTTCTAAGACATCCCGCCATTTCCGCGGAGCTTACCCGGATCTCCTCATTCAATGGCGATCCCAAGTGAATTTCTCACCACTTCGCGTTTGGACATCTTTGGTCCCTATCGCTACTTTAGTTGTTTGTGAGCGCGGGATATTTTCTTAAATTAATTGAAAGGAGCATGTGGTCAAACATTTTTACAACACCCATAACTTTGTACATGACTAGGCTTTTATTGGGCTAAATAAATGCTTGTGACATGGACATGTACTTTGTAAATAGATCTCAGATTTCTTTGTTACGTGTTTTTTATCCTTTTAAAACTGAGTTGGGAGCTCTTATTAGAACTCTTTTCAAAAACAGTTTATATTGTTCCCTGGTTTGGGATCTTGAGATTTTTATCTTTAATGTGCAAATTTGGTTAAGATTTAGGGGTTACTGAAAGATAATTTATATATAGGATGTAAATAATAAGTAAGGTAATAGTAGTTTACTGAGGTATAATGAACTTTCAGGGAAATGGGCAACGCTTAAGGGTAGAGCTTGATGAAATTTAACAAATCTATAAAGTGTTTATTCGTTTACCTGGATAAAGAGGTAACTACGGAAAATTCATTTAAAAGTCTTTGAAATCTCCGTGAAAGCGTTGGTATTTGGCCACCCAGGCGGGAAACCTGGAAGTGATATTTATTTGACTCATCTTTCTCTCAATGTTTACATCGAGTTAGATTCTGCACTCCGTTGCCATTCCTGCTTTCCCTGACTTAATTAAGGCCTTAATCATATATTGCTCAGACTGCTACCTCTCCCTCAAGTTGATTAGCTTCCTCTGATCTTGCTCTCCTAATTGATTCCACACTGCAGCCAGAATGATACTTCTGAAATAAACATAAGGTTATGTCATTTCCGTGCTCTCATGTCTATTGGTTCTTACTGCTTTCAAGATGAATCCTTCAGGGCCCTTCCCAAGAAGGTTCCTTCCATCCCTTAGGCCTTCTCCGCCCCCCCCCCCCCCCACTCCTGCATGCCTTATGCAGGAGATTTGCTGTTGTACTTGACATTTAATTAGTTATTAAAATACCCAATACCCAGCTTTTGATACTTGTCAACAACTCTACACCTGACATTCTGATCCAAGCCACCACTATCTCTTACTTGCTTGATTGCTATTTACCTATTTTCCCTGCTTCTGCCCTCGCGGTTTGTTTTCTCCTCAGCAGCCAGAGTAATGCTTTAAAAATAGTAATGTTTAAAATCTTCCAATAGCCTTCTCAAAGAAAAAAAAAGACTGTCCTGATAACCACCTGTAAAACTCTCCACATTTGGCTACCATGCTACTCTCAGGTGTTTTTCTCCATAGCTCCAAATGACATTGTATTGACTTATTAATATTTTTTAACTGTCTTCTCTTCCTTTACCAGAGCGCAAAGCTGATTGAGCTTCAAAGGCAGGAACTTGATCTCTTTTGCTTACTGTTCTTGCTTCTCTAACAGTTTTTCCTCTATACATGTGATGTAGCGAAAGGGTTCACTATTTCCCTCTAATTGTAAAAAAGCTGATGTGTAAAAAGTCCTTTCAGTGTTTATGTGCTGAGACTTTTAGGGAAAATAGTAAAATAAATAAAATGTAATAGAAGCTAAGTGTGTTTGCTAAGCTTAATCTTTAATAATATTGTAGCCACTATCGGAAGCGATCAGCATCACGGGGACGCTCTGGAAGTCGCTCTAGAAGTCGTTCACCCTCAGACAAAAGAAGTAAACGTGGAGATGACAGACGGTCTAGAAGCAGGGATAGAGATAGGAGGAGAGAGAGGTCTCGTAGCAGGGATAAAAGAAGATCTCGGTCAAGAGACAGGAAGCGTCTGAGGTAAGACATTAATCTCCAAAGAACTCTTGATAAATTGGGCCTTCTCAGCTAAATTGGGCTTCTTTAAAAGTTTTCGTGGTCCCTTTAATTGATGGTAGAATTTAGTGGTCTGTTTGCTGGCTGTCTGTTTTAACCCCAGCTGATTTGATTAGGTACATAAGTGATTTGCCTAGAACAAAACCTTTCAAACGGTATTTTTTTCCCCTGTCTACTGTCATTTTCAAACAGTATTTTAAGCTTGTAAACTTGAGATGGTATTTCTTGTAAGCCAGAGAACTTAAAAAAAAATTTTTTTTTAATTAGAGGAAAATTGCTTTACAATGTTGTGTTGGTTTCTGCTGTGCAACACCACAAAGAACTCCTAAAGCCCCAAGGAAAGGTTTAAAAAAAAGAAGTAAAAGTTGAGGTAATATGCCCTTGAGGGGGTTCTAATCTAATCCTGTCCCAAGAAAGCAGATCCAAGTGTTCAGAGCCACCACTAGAGCTGACTGGAGAAGGAAGAACAGAACAGAGCCATCTCCACTTCTTGTTTGAAACAGTTTTAAAGAATTTTTTTAGATTTAACCAATGAACATCCTGGGGCTTCCCTGGTGGCTCAGAGGGTAAATGCATCTGCCTGGAATGTGGGAGACCCGGGTTCAATCCCTGGGTTGGGAAGATCCCATGGAGAAGGAAATGGCAACCCACTCCAGTACTCTTGCCTGGAAAATCCCATGGATGGAGAAGCCTGATAGGCTACAGTCCATGGGGTCTCAAAGAGTCGGTCACAACTGAGCGACATCACTTTCACTTCACTTTCAAAGAACATCCTAGTTTTTAAAAACTTGTGCTTGATTAAATATTCCTTGATACCAACCAAGCATCTGTAACTTGTCTGGTGGTGAAAAACAGTCTTTAAATAAAAATAATCTCACATGCCAAAAAAAGTTTTCTAATAAAGTTTCTCTTTAAAATAGGAAAGAAGACATGGTTATATAGGTGCTGTGAACTGATATCAGAAAGAACTTTGAGTTTATCTTTTTGAGATATTGGTTCTTAGGGAAAATATTCACCCATAACAATGTGTATAGTATTAACTTAGTTTTATATTATGTGGCCTCAGGAACAGTTTCATACAATACAGTTAAGTACTTATTAAGTGTCATATAAAATTTGGTCTCTTTTCGATGTGAAAAAAAAATTACAAGATTTTAGAGCAAGAAGGATTTTGAGATTATTTGGTGATGTCTCTGTATTATATAGATAAGGAAACAGACCCAGAGAGTTGATCTGCCCTGTTTATGTCACTCGTTAGCAGCAGCACCAGGATAGAAATTCTTATCCCCTAATTTTTGTATTTGTGATCTTTCCACAGCCCCATTCTGCCCATTCTTATACTGAGATTTCAGCTGTCTTTGAAATTTAGAATTTCTGCTATAGGTCATAGATTTCGGACAGCTAGTACTACTTATTTCCTCTGTTTTTCAACAAACATCATTTTGAAATTAGTATCCTCATTTTTCCCATTGACCACTTGTAAGAATTGGCTTTACTTGTTCCCTGTTAAACTGATTTGATAGTTAATTGAGATCTGTCTTTAACAATGGTAATAATTTAGAAACTTCTTTCAACATGAGGCAGAAACCATGATCTGAAATAGAAGTTCTACTTGGTCATAGAATAAATTAAATGTGTCCCCCTTGCAGGCGTTCCAGAAGTAGAGAGAGAGATAGAAGTCGAGAACGAAGAAGATCTCGAAGTCGGGACAGGAGACGTTCAAGGAGTAGAAGCCGAGGCCGAAGATCCCGATCTTCCAGTCCTGGCAATAAAAGCAAGAAAGCTGAGAATAGGTAATGTTAACATTGGCTGTATCTATCATGCAGGTTGGGAACTAACTCTCTTCCCTACACTTTAAAAAAAAAAGTCCTTATAAATGCTGAATTTGGCTGCTACCATGAGCTGTTAGCTTAATTTTATTTCTATAAAGTATAAAGCTTGTAGTGCTTTTAGAAGATACCTAAATTCTGTTAGTTTTAACACTCATAATACATTTTTCCTTCATTTAATATCTACTTTTAATGATCAGAAGTACATTTTATATACATCTTTGTGGGAACTATGTTTTTTTCTTTGAAGTTATTTTCTTAGTATTTCTAATGTTGATTGGCAAATAAGATTTTTACATTGCTGAACTGCTGTTCATAATGGGTGAACTTTGCTTGTGTAAATTAAATCTACATGTTTCCTTAAGATGTTAGTACCATTCAATTTTGAGATATTAGTTATATCTATTAGACATAATATGTTTACTCTATATTTCTCTTGTTAATGCTTTGTTCTTTGCCTATTACTGTTTCTAAAGTGGTGTCCTGGCATTTATGGCTTTGTTTCTGTTTTCTTCATATTGGTTATGAAGATTTTTCTTCACTTATTTACTTTATAAATTTTACTTTTATCAGGTCAGTGTTATAATGCCCATTGGGATAATTTTAAATTTAAAATATAAATTCAGAGAAGTGAATGAAATATAAACATGCAGTTTGTTAAATAAGTATAAAGCAAGATTCATGTAACTACCACCAAAGTTAAGAAATAGAATATTGTCTGTACCCCACTGCCTGTCCCTTCGCTAACCCAGCTTTCTACTTGCCTAGCTAAAATCACTGTTGCCTTTGGTGTTAGTAATGTCCTAATTGTTTCTTTATAAATGGGAAAAGAATAATTGAGGTTTATGTGTTTTTTAATTTTATGTGAATGAGTCATGTCTTCTTTTGTGTTTTGCTAAACCTTGAGAGTTATCTCTTGCTCATGACATTATTTTATTGCTGAACACTATCCTGTGGTATAAATATGTGTACTCAGTCGTGTCTGACTCTTTGGGACCCCATGAATTGTAGCCTGCCAGGCTCCTCTATCCATGGAAATTTCCAGGAAAGGAACTGAAACAGGTTGCCATTTCCTCCTCCAGGGGATCTTCCTGAACCAGGGATGGAAGCCGGGTCTCTTGGGTCCCCTGCGTTGGCAGGTGGATTCTTTCCCACTGAGCCATCTTGGAAGCCCCGTGGTATAAATATACCACTTTATTTATCCATTCTGCTGAGATGGATGTTTGAGTTGTTTTAACTTTGAGGCTATTATGAACATTTTTGTATATATATTGTAGTATACATGTGTATGAATTTCTCTGGTGGCTCAGACAGTAAATAATCCACCTGCATTGCAGGAGTCCCGAGTTCAAGAGTTGGACACCACTGAGTGACTAAGCATATTAGCATATACATGTGTATGAGTTCTCCTTGGGTGTATATCTAGGAGTGAAGTTACATGGTCATAGAATAAACATAGCTTCAGTTTAAGTAATCCCAAATGCTTTCCAAGGAGTATAGACTAATTACACTTCCAGCAGTATATGAGAATTGTGTCCTTTCATACCCAGTATTAGGTATTGTCATTCCTTTAAATTTTTATTTGATAGACATGTAATAAAAATATCATTATGGTATTAATTTGCATTTCTTTGATTATTGGTGAAGTTGAACACCTTTCCATATGTTTTTTGGTCGTTCAGATTTCTTCTTCTAAAGTACATGTTTAAAAAAATACATGTTTAAATCTTTTTCTCATTTTCCTATTGGTTTGTTTCTCTCTTTAAAAATTGATTTATAGAAGATTTTTATTTTTAAATGTTCCAAATAATTGTCTTTTGTTAGTTATATGAGTGGCAAATATTTTACTCTGGTTTGTCTTTTTACTCTGTAATGATACTTTCAAGGAACAAAAACTTAGAAGGAAGAAACATTCATAAAATGAAGGCAGTTAATAAAAGGATGAGGAAAACCTGACAAAGGCAGTGTGAAAAAAACAAAATTATAGGCTGTACTCAGTCTAAACATAAAAGGTAGCATGCTGCTTTTAACAGTACGTCAAAAAGATAAGACAGATCATAAACTAGTTGGATTTATACCAGGAATGGAAAGTTGCTTTAACATTAGAAACTATCAGTGTGATCCAGGATTTAAGGAGAAAAGTCATGGTTACTTAAGTAGATTCAGGAAAACCATCTTATTAACTTCAACGCACATTAATGTTTAAAAGTTCTTGGCAAACATGAATAGAAAAGTATTTAACAAATGGTTATAAAATTAGGAAGCACTTTCAAAGAACAAGATATAAGGACTTTCACTACCAGGTATCAAGGCTTGTCATAAAGTTGTAGAAATCAAGAGTGTGGCTTTATTATAAGGGTTAACAGATAGATTACTGACACCTTATAAAGAATCTAGAATCAAATCTACACATATAAGACCATTTAATAAATGACTATGGTGACATCATAAATAGTGGGGAAAAGTTTTTCCAATAAGTGGTGTCAGGGACATTTGCTATCCTTTGATAAAATAGGACCGGCTACCTCATTCTGTGCACAAAAAGCATTTCCAAACAGATTAAAAACCAAATGAGATGGCAAAGCTACAAACTTTTTAGAAGTTTATGCTAGAGAATATCTTCTTTACCTCTGAGTATCTTCATCAAAATTGGAAAAATTTCTGGATGCCTTTTTTTTAAAGATTTATTTATTTATTATTTATGGCTATGCTGGGTCTTTGCTGCACGTGGGCTTTCTCTGGTTGCAGTGAGTGGGGGCTGCTCTTTGTCGTGGAGCACGGGCTCTAGATGCTGCCGCTTCAGTAGTTGTGGCTCACAGGTGTCGTTGTCCTGTGGCGTGTGGGATCTTCCCCAAACCCATGTCCTCTTCATTGGCAGACGGATTCATTACCCCCGAGCCACCAGGGAAGCCCTCTTAAAAGCACCAATCATAAAGGGGGGAAAAGGTCAACTAATTTGATGATAGTATAATTAAGGAATTTAACTCATTTTTAGATACCGTAAGTAGGGTCAAAATGCAAGCCTTTGGGGATTTGAAATATTATTACATATATCAGTCATCTTATAGACTGTTAGTGTTTTGGTATAGTTCTCCATTTGTTACATTTTAAATTTCTTATTTAAATTTTTGTAATTATTTTTACATGCTGTGTCCAATTTACCTTTGGACAGTTTTCAGGTATGGAGTAATATTTGCAGTTAGTGTTATGGGATTAATTCTTCATTGTATTTCCAAGTTGCTTATTAACGGTATATAAAAATTCAGCTGACCCTTGGAAGTTTATTTCTTACTTAAAAAGTAAAATACAAGTCTAAGTGTTTTAAAATGAATGTTTCCAAAAACAGATAGATGATGTCCTCCCTCTCTCTTTTTTTTGGCAGGTCTAGATCCAAAGAGAAAACAGATAGTGGGGAAAGTTCTAAAGAGAAGAAAAAAGACAAGGATGACAAAGAGGAGGAGAAAGAAAAGGATGCTGGTGTATGTTTACTAACATAAGTAATAGTCTAGTATTGGATTTGTTTCTGTAGTGACTAGTGTTTGATTTTAATGCTGTATGTTTTATTTTTAAGTAAATGATAGCAAATTTGTAAAATACATACAAGATGATAGTTTTCCCCATGAGAACATTTTTATGAAAGTTACATATCTATACACATTATCTAATTTTATATATAAAATGTGATCATACTGTATGCACTGTTCTGTGCCTTGCTTTTTTGTTGCTTTTAAATTATGAATTACTTTATCATTATATAAGGTCTTAAGGATAATAAATCGCAGTATACCAAGATTCTAACTTAAGAAGAATACCTTTCTTTTTCCTTTTGTTAAATATTGGATATCTTTATGTAGCTGTTTACATAGGTAGTGCTTGTTGTTTTTAATGCCTGCATAGTGTTGTGTTGAAGAAAAGGTAAATAGGTATTTAGGCTGTCTCTAGTCCACAGTTATAAACAATGGTAGATTAATCCTAGTACACATGTGTTCTGTGAATATAGTATAGGGTAAATTAATACCAGTAAAGTAAACTGCTTTGTCAGAGGGTATACAGCTTTCCTTCAGTATCTAAGGGGGATTGGTTACAGGACCCCTTTGGATAGCAAAGCCTTCAGATGTTCAAGCCCTTTATATAAAACGACTTGGTGTAACCATGGGTGTCCTCCCACATAGGTTGTCATCTCTAGATCACTTATGATACCTAATGGGACGTGGATGCTGTGTGAATCACTGTAAATACAGTGTAAATCCTATGTGAACAGTTGCCAGCCTAGGGCAAATTCAAGTTGTGATTTTTGGAACTTTCTGGAATTTTCTTTTCCTTCATAGTTTTGATCCAGTTTGTAGAATTTAGAGGATGAGGACTCAGATTCAGAGGGCTGGCTCTAAAGATTTAACATTTTGATAGATAGTATCAAATTGCTCTCTACAAATATTCTGTAAATTAAGATTTTAGACTTGAAAATGTCTGTTTCCTCACATTCTTGCTAATATGGGTATTTTGAAATTTAATTTTTGCAAATGTTACAAGAGGTAATTGATTTCTTGTTATTTTGAGTTGCATGTCTTTAAACACGAGTAAATATTTGTAAGTGCTATGAACATAATGTAAACCAATAATTAAATTAGGCATTTTAAGTTTATTTACTATCTGCACTTTTCTTTGAATTGCCTATTCATATCTTTTGCCCATTTTACAATATATTATAGTTTCACTTCCTTTTTTTTTGAGGTCTAATTTTTTTTTTTTTTTAGTTCTTTATTTAAGGGACCTGCTTGCTGAGCAGATTATCTAAGAAATTAACACAGGAAGTCTGTAGGTCTGGTTTCTGATTTAGTTTGTACTATGGAATGACTGGGTGATCTTGAGAAAAAAACATAAGCTTTCTGGGGCTCATCTTCAGAGCATGTAATTATGAAGGATGTAAATTCAGGGGCAAAGGTTTTGTTTGTTTAAGAAATAAATTTATTTTAAAAATATAAATATAACCATATTATAAAATACTTGGAAAATCAGAAATAATTCTCTGTAATTCTAGAAACCCAAATGCCATCGTCATTGCAGTTTATTAGTATTTTCTTTGACTGTTTTTTACATGTGTGTTTCTATACCTATCTATATAATTGTAGCATGTATAAAATTTTGATTTTTATGATGCTTAATCGTTAAGTTCTTGATTATGACTGTGAAAATGATTTGTCTTTCCTTTGAAGAGTATTGTTGATAATCATGATGCAAGCTTTAGAATGGCTGTTCCTAGGAAACTTAGACCTAAAGGCTAAAAGATCAGAACTTCTTAATGATGTTGATAAATAACTTTCATTTACTCACTCGTTTGAAATAGAAAATTGTGATAAAAAATCCTTCTCATGGAGGCAGTCTTGGAGAAGTTTAAAGGATTTACATAATTAGGGAACTTTGCTTGCCAGTTCTTTTAGTTTCCACTCTGAGGGAGAAGTTGAATTCATGTGTGCATATTGGTAGTAACTAATATGAGAGTAAGTTATAGTATCTGAAGTCTGTCTTTGGCTTCCCTGGTGGCTCAGACAGTAAAGCGTCTGCCTACAATGCGGGAGACCTGGGTTCTATCCCTGGGTTTGGAAGATTCCCCTGGAGAAGGAAATGGCAACCCACTCCAGTAGTCTTGCCTGGAGAATCCCAGGGACGGAGGAGCCTGGTGGGCTGCAGTTCATGGGGTTGCAAAGAGTCGGACATGACTGAGCCACTTCAGTTTTCTGCTTTATTAGTTGAAGATGCTTTTTATTGTGATTTCATTTTGTTAGTTTATTCTTCAATATATTTAAAAGATGTGTAATCTAAATCTCGTCAGAATTTAGGAGTTTTGTGTGGACACCTGTTTTTCTTTTTTTTATACTTGGAAGAAGTTATTTAGAGTGTTAGTAGGAGTAAAACTGTTGATCCTATTTTCTTCTCTCTATTTTTTATTTTCACCCCAAGAACTTTGACCAGAATAAGCTAGAAGAAGAAATGAGAAAGCGAAAAGAAAGAGTAGAAAAATGGCGAGAAGAGCAACGTAAAAAGGCCATGGAAAACATAGGGGAACTGAAAAAAGAAATCGAAGAGATGAAACAAGGGAAAAAATGGAGTTTAGAAGATGATGATGGTATATTCATTTGTTTGCTAATAGCCTAAATAACAATTCATGTAGAATATTCTGGGATTATAAGTAATAGACCATTTTTTATTGTGAAAAAATACACATAATGTTTACTATTTTAACCATTTTTAAGTGTACAATTCAGTGGTAATAAGCAAATTCACAGTGTTATGCAGCCATCACCAGTCTCCATTTCCAGAACTTTGTCATCATTCCAAGTGAAAACTCTGCCTTATTCAATAGGAATTCTCTATCCTGCCTCCCCCTACCCCTTCATTTCTAATAACATCTAGTCTACTTTCTGAATTCTGTGAATTTACTTATTCTAGGTACTTCATATAAATGGAATTGTGTGATATTTGTCTTGTGACTAGGCTTATTTTATTTAGCAAAGTGTTTTCAAGGTTCATCCATGTTGTAGTCTGTATCATAATTTCCTTCCTTTTTAAGTTGGATAGTATTACGTTGTATGTATATACCACATGTTGTTTACCTGTTCATCTGTTGTTACATATATAAGTTGTTTCCATCTTTTGACTATTGTGAATAATGCTTCTGTGAGTATTGGTGTGTGCGTATCTGATTGAATCCCAACTTTCAGTTCTTTTTGGTTTATACCTAGAAGTGGAGTCACTAGATTTATTTTGAGGTTTTTCAATGCCCCTTTTCATATTTACTTTAAAATTTTAATTGTAGAGTAGCGTTCAGTAAGCTTCGCTGATTTTACTTTAGAGTGGAGAGTTGGATGCTTATGGGCAGTCAGTAAATAGCTCTTTTAATTTTTTTACTTCAAATTTTAGTTGTGAGGGTGAATTGAGGGCATTTTTCCAAGTCCCTCTGATTTTTTTCCTAACTTAGAAGAGCAACATTTCCCCTGCACATCTGATTTTTTTTTCTTTTTTCTTATTTATTTATTTAAATAAATTTATTTATTTTAGTTGGGGGCTAATTACTTTACAATATTGTAGTAGTTTTTGCCATACATTGACATGAATCAGCCATGGGTTCACATGTGCTCCCCCTCCCGAACCCTCCTCCCTCCTCCCTCCCCATCCCATCCCTCTGGGTCATCCCAGTGCTCCATCCCTGAGCATCCATCCCATGCATAGAACATGGAATGGTGTTCCGCTTCACATATGACAATATACATGTTTCAATGTTATTGTCCCAGAACGTCCCACCCTCACCTTCTTCCTCAGAGTCCACAGGACTGTTCTATGCATCTGTGTCTCTTATTCTGTCTCGCATATAGGGTTATCGTTACCATCTTTCAAATTCCATATACATGCATTAGTATACTGTATTGGTGCTTTTCTTTCTGGCTCACTTCACTCTGTATAATGGGCTCCAGTTTCATCCATCTCAATAGAACTGATTCAAATGTATTTTTTTTAATGGCTGAGTAATATTCCATTGTGTATATGTACCACAGCTTCCTTATCCATTCGTCTGCCGATGGACATCTAGGTTGCTTCCATGTCCTGGCTATTGTAAACAGTGCTGCGATGAACATTGGGGTACATGCGTCTCTTTCAATTCTGGTTTCCTCGGTGTGTATGCCTGGCAGTGGGATTGCTGGGTCATACGGCAGTTCTATTCCCAGTTTTTTAAGGAATCTCCACACTGTTCTCCATAGTGGCTGTACTAGTTTGCATTCCCACCAACAGTGTAAGAGGGTTCCCTTTTCTACACACCCTCTCCAGCATTTATTGCTTGTAGACTTTTGGATAGCAGCCGTTCTGACTGGTGTGTAATGGTACCTCATTGTGGTTTTGATTTGCATTTCTCTAATAATGAGTGATGTTGAGCATCTTTTCATGTGTTTGTTAGCCTTTTGTATGTCTTCTTTGGAGAAATGTCTGTTTAGTTCTTAGGCCCATTTTTTGATTGGGTCGTTTATTTTTCTGGAATTCAGCTGCAGGATTTGCTTGTATATTTTTGAGATTAATTGTTTGTCTGTTGCTTTGTTTGCTATTATTTTCTCCCATTCTGAAGGCTGTCTTTTTTTTTTCTTTTTTAAATTATGAAAGTATGATGGTACATTTACAGGAGACTTGGAAAATACAGAAAAAAGTTGCATATATTTCCACTATATATTATAATCATTTTTTAAGTAGATAAATTAAGATTTTTAGTTGGAGTTTCAGTATCAAACTCTCAAAAGTTAATGGAATGGATAGACCGAAAAGTAGAAGGATATAGTAGACCTCAATAGCACTATGAACCAATTAAACATAATTAAGATTTATACAGTTTTCACACCAAAGCAGGATACAAATTCTATTCACGTTTCCATAGACTGTGAACCAGGAAACACTGGAACATATCCAGGGACATAAAGCAAGGTGCAAAAATTTCATGGTCTGCAGGTATTGAAATCATATCATCTGTTCTCTTAACATGGTGAAATTATGTTAGAAATCAGTATCAAAAAATATGTGAAAATAACATACATATTTCAAGTGCAATGTGACATTTACCAAGAGAGAACTTTGACATAATCATTGAAAGTCTGAATAAAGTAGAGACTGAAGAAACACAGAGAGTGATTGCAATGAAGAAAGCAATTAAATGAGAAATTAGTATCAAAATGAGAAATTAATATCAAGGATACTTTAAAAACTCCATGTATTTGAATAGAAAATGTCCACTTTTAATTGATTGTTGTATCTAAGAAATCATAATAAGGAAAATTAGAAAATATTTTTAGCAGAATAAAAATGAAGAGAATTTATCAGAATTTGTTGAGTGCAGCTGCTCAATGCAACTAAATGCAACTTCACAACTGATTTCGATGTGTAAGATGTTAGTTAAGTGGAATAATGAGATTTTATAGGAAAAGGGAATTTTGCTCCATTTTTTTGGTGAAAATTCCTGTGAATTTTTCATTTTCTGTGAAAGTTCAACAGAACTTTTGTGTGTTTTGTGCTAAATAGATTAATGGATTATGTCTTTAAATGGTGATGATGTTGTTGTTCAGTCACTAAGTTGTGTCTGACTCTGTGTGCCCATGGACTGGAGCATACCAGGCTTCCCTGATAATAGTTATGTAAAAAACATGAGATTGTCTTTAGGATATGCTATTAATTTTTTCTTCCTGTGATTGAAGAAAAGTGATTGAAAGAAAAGAAATAAACATATCCCTTTAGCAAAATTTTTAGTTCTGCTTCTATTAGTGTAGTTGTAAAATAATACCAGAGATCCATTTTTTAGATGTATTAGTGTTTCTTCCTCTTTTCAGTTTAATAATTTAACATTTATTTCTTTTTATTATTAGTGTTATTCAAAACTAATACTTGTTTGATTTAAAACCTTGCCTGTATGAGTATTTGAACTGTATTGTGCCTGGGTTAATTGATATGGAAGGTATTTGGGTAGTTAAGAGAAAAGGCTTTAATAGTGGGGTGTGGTCTGATTGTGAAATATTCCCTTTTGAAACACATATTCAATGCCTGTTCTGATATTTTAGATGATGAAGATGATCCTGCAGAGGCTGAAAAGGAAGGAAATGAAATGGAGGGTGAAGAGTTAGATCCATTAGATGCTTACATGGAAGAAGTGAAAGAGGAAGTAAAAAAGTTTAATATGAGAAGTGTGAAAGGTGGTGGGGGAAATGAAAAGGTATGGAATTTTTTCCTATTTTATTTTTAAAGATTTATATTCCTAGTTGAATAACTTGAATTCATTGTTGCATTGGTCTACTACTGACTTGCATGGTTTTATAAAGTTAATGATTTTGTTTCCTTCTGCATCTCAGAAGTGTCCATACTTTCCTAAAGAGCAGAGATACTAGCAAATTTTAACTGCAAGTGTCCTTTTAGAAGTCATCATTACTATTATCATCTTTGTTTAGTGTTTTTGCTTACTTGTTACTTTCTCAATAGGTCCTTTTCCAGCACTTCCGTCTTTTATACTCCTGATCCTCTTTAGTCTAGGTTTTCTTTTTCTTAATAGAATTTATTACCTTTTGACAAATTGTATAATTCAATGTTGTGTTGGTTTGTTCCTTCTTTCTTTCCTTCTTTCTTCTAAAATCTTCCCAAGAGCAGTGATCTTTACCTGTTTTGTTTATTGATTCATCTTAAGATCCTGGGATAGTATTTGGTTTGTTAAATGAATGAAAAGTACTATTTAATAGTATTTTTTAAATATATTATAGTACATAATATTATATAAAATTACATGCTAATACCTAATTACTTGTGTATTAATGTGTTGGAAAATATAATGCTATTGTATTATATTTTTAAATTTAAGTAAGTCAGTCAGGAGAAACTGGGCTATTGTTTGTTTTTGCATTAGCAGTCACTGACAAGGTAATTCAAATTACAAATTGTTACAGTTATCATTGTGTCTCATTTGGTTTATACTTTGTGTTTCAACTTTAGCAAAATATTGTATGTTCTTTTTTTAGAAGTCTGGGCCAACGGTCACAAAAGTTGTCACAGTTGTCACAACCAAAAAAGCAGTCGTAGATTCTGATAAGAAGAAAGGTGAGCTAATGGAGAATGACCAGGATGCCATGGAGGTAATTCTTCTTTAATTTTTGACTTTGTTCATGATACCATAGAAAGAAACAGCAACCCACTCCAGTATTCTTGCCTGGAGAATTCCATGGACAGGGGAGCCTGGTGGGCTACGGTCTGTGGGATCACACCAGAGTCGAACACGACTGAGCACACAGCACATGATACCATCCTATGAGTATAAGAAAGTACTGATGGAGGTGTGCTTTTCAGTTACTCAGTTTGCTCTTAGGAGAAATTCTTGCTTTTCTCAACAGTATTGTAGCCAGATATCCAAATTGGTAGACCGTTTTAACCTCTTTGACTTCTTGTATACTTGCTTTTTTTTAAGTTGAAGTATAGTTGATTTACAATATAGTGTTAGTTTCAAGTGTACAGCAAAGTGATTCAGTTATACATACATATATTTTTAGATTCTTTTTCATTATAAGTTATTACAAGATATTGAATGTAATTCCCTTTGAAAGTGTGAAAAGTGAAAATGTTAGTCATTCAGTACGTCCGACTCTTTGCTATCCCATGGACTGTAGCCCACCAGGCTCCTCTGTCCATGGATTTCTCCAGGCAAGAATACTGGAGTGGATAGCCATTCCTTCCTCCATGGGATCTTTCTGACCCAGGGATTGAACCCAGGTCTCCAGAATTGTACAGTAAATCCTTGTTGCTTGTTTTATGTATGGTAGTTTGTATCTATTAATCCCACATTCCTAATTTATCCCTTCCCCTTCCCATTCCCCTTTGGTAGCCATAAGTTTGTTTTTTGTCTGTGAGTCTGTTTCTGTTTTGAAAATAAATTCATTTGTATTATTTTTTTGATTCCACATTTAAGTGATTTCACATAATATTTGTCTTTCTCTGACTTACTTCACATGGTATGATGTTCTCTAGGTTCATCTGTATTGCTGCACATATGTAAGCCAAATTTTGATTCATCCTTGTCCCTCATCAGTACATCCCAGACATAGAATAGGGAGAGAAGAAATGAAGTGACAGAATGAAATTTTTTACTATTAACATTCATTGTAACGATTTATATAGAGAACACTATAGCAGAACTTCATTAAAGCTATGTTAATAAGAATTAGTTTTTGTTTTAGCTTTATATTGTTACCCTAGCTTTCTATAATGGCAAAGAAGAAATAAACTAAGTTGGAAAGTTCAGAAAATAAAGGAAGAGGAAAAGAATGTTTTCTAGGAGTGGAACATTTTTAAAGTTAGGAATGTTTCTTCCCATAGGAAGATAGTAATAGATTTAGGTCTTAATTTTTCTCTTTTTATTACAGTATTCTTCAGAGGAGGAAGAAGTTGATCTTCAGACAGCCCTTACAGGTTACCAGACAAAGCAGAGAAAGCTTCTAGAACCAGTGGATCATGGAAAAATTGAATATGAACCATTCAGAAAAAACTTTTATGTTGAAGTTCCAGAATTGGCAAAAATGTCTCAAGAGGGTAAAATTTATTTATTTATTCATTTATCGGTTACTGTGGGGACAGGGGGAAATACAGTTCACCTTGCCTGGGAGGCATGTTGATAGGCCTTGAGTTGATGGATGAGTAGGAGAAACGTTTCTGACTTACCTGGAGAAATGAGAGTGAACTAGAACATGAGAAATCATTCTAGAGTGAGACTGCATCCACAAAGATTAGAAATAGTTAGAAATTAGTGTGTTTTGGGAAACAGTTTTAAAAAATGAGCAAACATTAGTTTGGCTCATGTAGTTGAGCTTTTTAGGGTTAAAAATACTCTTCATGTGAAGTTAGCAAGTAAAGTATTGTTATGTTTTTCTCTTATTTGAGAATTAGAAACCACTGTGAATCTGTGTGATATTGACGGAAGAAGCATGATCTGGGCAACCCTTGCTTAAAGAATAAGTGGTTGTATTACTTGTGAATCACTTGTGAATCACTGTTAGAATTTAAGTCAAAATAAAAGCCAAATTGTAGAAATCGGGATGTTTATTTTGTTCCTAGTTGATTGCAACAGTAATCACTTTGTCTGTCAGAGCTGTTCAGTGCATTGTCATGGAGCTTTTATATGGAATTATCTTTGGGAACACTAAAAAAGAATCGATTCTTAATCTTACCATGCCTCATTGAAAAGTAGAGGGCACTAATAGAACAATATTTAAGAGTTTTTAATCTGGATTTTGTTTTGTAGAGGTGAATGTATTTCGGTTGGAAATGGAGGGCATTACTGTCAAGGGGAAAGGTTGCCCCAAACCAATTAAATCTTGGGTTCAGTGTGGAATTTCTATGAAGATCTTAAATTCTCTCAAAAAGTAAGTGTTCAGTGGTGTCCACATTTTTCAATATCTTGCTACTGAAGATAACCTGTTACACAAATAATTCCTTTGCTTACATTTTTACTCTAATGGAAAATATTGATTTTTGTTAAATAGCTTTCTTGAGATATGATTTACATACCATAAAGTTTACACTTTAGTTTATGATTTTCAGTATATTTATGAAGTTGTGTAGTCATTACCATAATCTAATTTTAGAACATTTTCATCACACCCAAAAGAGGCCTGTATCTATTAGTATTCATTTTTCTCTCTTCTCCACACAAGGCAGCCTCTTACCTACTACTTTTTATAGATTTGTATATTCTGGACATTTCATATAAATAAGATCATACTTATATCTAGTCCTTTGTGACAGGCTTCTTCCAATTAGCATAGTATTTTCAAATATTTCTACATCATCCATGATGTAGAATGTATGAGTACTTCATTCCTTTTTGCCAAATAAAAATTTCATTATATGGATATACATTTTGGAAAACTTACAGTTTGAGAGCCCAGAGATCATCACAGTCCTTATCGTTCTCTTCCTATGGTTTGCTTTTTTAAGGCATGGTTATGAAAAGCCCACTCCAATCCAAACCCAGGCGATTCCTGCGATAATGTCTGGACGAGATTTGATTGGTATTGCCAAGACAGGAAGTGGAAAGACCATTGCCTTTCTGTTGCCCATGTTTAGACACATCATGGATCAGAGGTCATTAGAAGAAGGAGAGGGGCCAATAGGTACAGTTCCTTTCATTAAACTTTTTTCAAATAACAACTTTTGTCAGTTAATCAGAAAGACCTGATGCTTTATAATAAGTATAACAATAAAGATGTCTTTATGTACAGTTCCTCTATAAATTTGGCACTTTGGGGCTGATTTCCCCTTACCAGCAGGTGGAGTGAGAATCTTCAGAGCTCTGGAGTGACATCTCAGAAGTACAAAAACAGCCTCTCCTGGCACAGCTCAATTTTTAAACTCTGACTCGGCAGGTAGAATCCTCGTGCATCTATCTGTTTATTTATGTTGAGGTTTGTTCCTAGCCCATATGAGTGAACCTATAAACTCAACATAGAAGATTGTAGGGAAGTGTATTTTTGGTTTTGTTTTTATTGGTCTTAAAAGGCTATAGTGCCAGCATTTGATTCAGGACTAGGTCGTCAGATTCAGTTTTCCTGATTCATTTGGCAGAGATCTCTTCTCCAAATTTGAATAGGGTTTTGGAAAGTTGTTCAACTCCTCTCTTGGCAACCGAGGGCACAGTATGTTTCTCCTCTGTGCCCCTCAGACCAAGGTTGTTTCCGGAAGCCATGGCATGGCTCTGCAGCACAGTGAGTCACTTGATTATCTTTGCTCTGTGATTTGCAGTTGAGACTGATCTGCATCCTTTTTGACCAAGTATTTTCCTGATAGTTGAGTAAGGCATTTAACTCGCATTTACCTTCCTATAGTATGTTGTTAAAATGTACTTAAAATTATCCTTCACCACAGTCTCTGCTATAATAAAACTTTTGAAATAGGATTTTCAGAGGTACGTAAAACAAATTAAAACAAATGAGACTAAGCTCTGAACTTGATTGCAGAGGTTAAATTTAACACTTTAAAGATTAGCCTCAAAATTTTGATGGTTAGGCTTTTGACATACTTATCTTTTCAGCTGTCATCATGACTCCAACTCGAGAACTGGCTTTACAGATTACTAAAGAATGTAAGAAGTTTTCGAAGACCTTGGGCCTTAGAGTGGTCTGTGTTTATGGAGGAACAGGAATCAGTGAGCAGGTAGATATAAAAGGAACATTCAGTTTTTTCCATTTTTTGGAATTGAATGATTTAATAATGTAAAAGTGATTCTTTGTTTTAGTGTTTTCTATAATGATTGCTTCTAAAATTTTAAAAAAAGGTGTGATAATAAGAAAGAATTATGTTAAAGTTATATTTTAGAATTTTTGAGTCATTTTTATATCTTAGCTTTACCATGCTTCTTCGCCTTTCCCTGCTCGAGGAAGCAGATCGTTTTTTCCTTTTACAGATGTTCAGAAAGGTTAAGTTGACTGAAGTCTTTAACTTAAAAAGACTTTGTCCTAGAACTGAGGTGTTATGATTCCTGGACCAGCATTTATCCTCTAATCTAAGTGACATCTTTAAAAGGTGGTGTTGAGTGCGATTTCATTTGCATTCCTAAATGAAGAGTTTCATTTGCATTCCTAAA
Source organism: Okapia johnstoni (assembly GCA_024291935.2). Classification (NCBI taxonomy): domain Eukaryota; kingdom Metazoa; phylum Chordata; class Mammalia; order Artiodactyla; family Giraffidae; genus Okapia; species Okapia johnstoni. The sequence continues at coordinate 38,928,024 of CM044316.1, forward strand.
TGATTTTAGTGAGAATTATTTAAACCTACCTTCATTCACTCTAATCTTTAGCTTGACATTTTTCTACTGTCTTCTAAAGAGTGATAGCCATCAGATATTTTGCTTTAACCAGAAGAAGGAAAAAATGTTGGTCAGATTAAGTTTTGGAAATGTTAAACTGCAAAATTAAATCTTTCCTATAAGAATGAATAGTTGTTAAAAAGCTAGTGCATATTGTGATGCTGCCAAAAGGGATAAATGACATTTGCTGAGCATGTTTAACCCGAAAACCCTTCTTGAGGACTTAATCTTCTCAGATTTTAGATACATTTTGGGAATATTTGCTTTTGCTATCCCAGTGCTGTTTTTAAACGTTGCAGTTAGTTTTCTGGGTTTATCTTTGTCAATTTTTTTGACCATAAGCTATAGTTAAGAAATACAGCTACTAAGTAAGCTGGTACGTGCCTGCATATTTATATAGAAGTCAGAGTTTTATGCTATCTTACATAGTTTGGTGTTTTCCATTTTGCTTTGTTTCAAAAACAGTTTGTGACTTAAACTGATTTCGTAATTCACTACTGGAAACAACTCTGAATTTGAAAACCATTGACCTATTACATTTCTTTACTTATTGCTCTCTCGTGTTCCTTTCTTGGTTTTGAGGAGTCGTGTCAAATTAAAATTGGTAAAAATCTCTGATTGTCATTGATTTCAGAGTTATAGCACCAAGTGGTCTTGTCACTGCTGCCTCTTCCTTTAGTAGTTCTCCCACATTCCAAAGAATTAAGTAAGAGGCTTTGGTGTCTTCTAATCAGACCTGGCTGTCTTATCTTATGGAGCTCTGCAACGACCTCGGGCAGTATTTTCAAGTCTGTGAAGAGGCACTAGTGATAAATAGAATATAAAATTTCATCTTTTTTTTATTAGATTGCTGAGCTGAAAAGAGGTGCTGAAATTATTGTTTGTACACCTGGTCGAATGATTGACATGTTAGCAGCTAATAGTGGTAAGTTGGGGATGGGTTTTTGGTTTTGATTTTATTTATTTATTTTTTGGTTCTCTTTTATCCTTTTTGAATTATGTACATTTCTGTTAAATCAAAGCAGATACAAGAAACCACCAAAGGGTTTCTTTCTGCATTTCTTCTTAAAGCTGTAATATCTTAAAATTTGCATTGTAACAAGGTTATTGTTGCAAGTGTTCATGAAAATATTTTCGCAGTGTAATTAAAAATTTTTTTTGACAACCACTCCATCTGAGTTTTTTTTAAAGCGCTTAATGTGGATTCTTCATCTGATTTGGCCTACCTTTGCTTTTGAAAGGGTAGGGGAGTATGTTTTTTTAATTGTACAATTTAAATTTTTTCTCCATAGGAGCTAGTATTTTCTTACAGTACTAGATAAATTAAGATATTGCAGCTTCAAGGACATTTATCTTTTGTAAATATTGCATGATTTTAGCTCAAATATTGTGCTTTGTTAAATTATTCCCTATCAAAACTGTTACTAAACTGTTGACATTATTTAACTTCTGTGGAGAAAGGCCCTTCAAGATTTATAGAACTGGGCTTCCGAGACTTAAACCATCAAAGGTAGGTAATTTAATGCTGTTCCCAATCGTGCGAAACTAATTGGGGCTGCACACGTTAGTATGGAGTACTTAAATATTAGAGAGCGTTTATTTTGGCACATTTCTGTTTTTTTGAAGAAAATGCTTTCAAAGGTTTCCATTGTATATTCAGTATATATATATAGTAGAGTATTTAAAACTTTGAGTAATGCATGTTTCTAATAGCATTTTGCTTGGATTTCTGCGTTCATGTAATTCTAATTTGACATAAAGTTGGTAAAGTGATACTGATATTGATAAGTCATTGTGCTTGTACAGCATATGAAACGTTTTGGGCTGAATGCTGATAAAATAATTCCTTTGTTTTTTCTCAATGCTGTATTGATTAAGTATCCTGAAATTCATCTTGATTAATTTTACCTTTTCCCTTTATCTGTCCTTTTGGTTTATATTTAATAGCTATTTTATACATGTTTTTGCCAGGTGATTGAATCAACAATTGATAGAAATGCTTGTGTTAATCCTTTATGAAGGGTTTCCTGTGTATGTGTTTAGTTTTCTCTGGCTAAGAAGCCAGTTGCATTTATTTAAACCAGTGGGAGCACTTAGTGAAATTGAATTTGTAAAGTGTATCTTTGTAGTATAATATATTTTATTTCTTAAATTTTTGTGTAATTAGCTAATGGTATTGAATAGCTTCTTATTATGTTTTGACATGCTCATTAGAGGCTCCTAACTATATGTAAGTAGGTTATGTACTACATAAAGTATAGTAAAGAGAGATTTTCTGCGTCTGAAGTAGTTAGCACTGGAACTTGCTTTCCACACATACGCTGTAATCTCTAATATGTTTTTTCCTAGGTGATGCTGTCAGATAATGGCTGATGTGGCTCGATGCTCCATCTCAGTCTTAGTTTTATGATGTGTTTTGGAGAGGGCTGTTTTCTGAATTTTACAGGTTCTTCAGGCCCTATGATGGTATGCAAGAGACGAGTTTGACAAAATAAAGGGCCTCATATACCCATTGTCAGAAAGTATATACCATTAGATTAAGATATTGTAAACGAAAATTTCTTTTCACTGTTTAAAGATACTTAACTTACCCCTCTGGTTAAGTCAGGCATTTTAGTTCCCTTTACAGTTTTTTAAAGTTTTTGGTGATCATAAAATGAATTGTGACTGATTTTTAGTTTTCTTTTTTGTCTTTATTTTTTTTCCTCATGTTAGGTCGGGTTACAAATCTTAGAAGAGTGACATATGTTGTTTTAGATGAAGCAGACAGAATGTTTGACATGGGTTTTGAACCACAGGTATTCATTAAATTTCTTTGTGTTTCTATCTATAAAATAAACCTTGCAATTGCCATGAGCCTGAAATATTTGTATGGTTTCTGAAATTCTCACATTTCTTTTGTGTGGTAATACAGGCAATTGAGGATGTGGGGAATTGAAATAAATATTTATGTTTTGGATTCTTCACTAAACTTTTCAGGATGTATTTCTGCAGTCTTTCCTAGGCATCATTGGTAAAATTAATCATAATAGAATTTTAAACTTTCATATATTATGATTTTCACTGTACTTCCAAATAAATGGCTTTAACTTACGCTTTTCACTACCTCATCATCTAGATAGCACAGGTTGTTTACAGCCTCCAAATGTAAAAACTAAGGGCCAGAGCATTTGTCTAGCTTAGATTTTATGTTCTTAACACATGCAGTTTCCTTAAATATAAAATTTCAGTGATAAAAACTTAAAACACATTGTAAACGGTGGTAGAATTTTTTCTTAACAAGAGGAGCAGAATGAGTTGTCAGTGTGCTATGGATAACAAAGTAATTTTTTAGAAATATTGTTTAATTTTATTTTTGGCTTCTCTGGGTCTTCATTGCTGCATGTGGGCCTTCTCTAGTTGAGGCAAACGGAGGCAACTCTGGTTGCAGTGTGCAGGCTTCTCTGATAGCCCAATTGGTAAAGAATCCACCTGCAATGTGGAAGACCTGGGTTCGATCCCTGGGTTGGGAAGGTCCCCTGGAGAAGGGAAAGGCTACCCACTCCAGACTGTATAGGCCATGGGGTCGCAAAGAGTCGGACACAACTGAGCGACTTTCACTTTCCTAGTACTTTAAAAATATGTTTACAAAGCTTGAAAAAATAAATTTGACAAAGATGTGTAAGACATATCTGAAGAAAATTGTGAAACTTACTAGAAAACATTAAAGATGCATTGACTGTGAAGTTTATGTAAAGATCAAGTAGTAAAGAGTAATCCTCCTGAAAAAGATGAACAGGCTAGGGCGTAAGAGACGCTGCTTCTTGAAAGTCTGGTTCCTTCCCATTTTAGGATTTAGTTTTCTTGAGTCTGCTAAATCAGGTACCACTTAAGCAAAGTGTTGTTGCTGTCATGTCCTGTCTTCTTTCTTCTTCTTTTTTTAAAAAAAAATACTATTTATTGATTTATTTGGCTGCACTGGGTCTTAGTTACAGCACATGGAATCTTTTAGTTGTGGCATGTGGGGTCTAGTTCCCTGGCCAGGGTTCAAACCCAGGCCCTCAGCATTGGAAGCACACAGTCTTAGCCACTGGACTACCAGGGAAGTCCCCTGTCGTATTTTCTTTGTTGGTTTGAGCAATTTTTTAAAAACCTTGTTACATTTTACAGGGCTTTTCAAGTGAAGAAAAGTAAATGTCTATAGGTAACCACAGTCTTTAACTGAAAATACTGGCATATGTTTTAAAGCCATAATTTTGGCTGTTGGGTGGAGAATAGATTTCAGATTGGACAGGAGCAAAGGCAGGGAAACCTGTTAGGAGACAATTGAAATAATCCAGATGAGAGTTGAGAGATCATTTGGACCCAGGAGCCCAGGATTTCCACATGCCTTGGGTGTAGCAGCCCCTGTCATACATACCACATCATCTTTGATTAGAATTTAAATGTGGTCCTACATATTCCTGGCAAGAGCTTTACCCTCCCCAATTTCCAGCCACTCACCACTGTCTACCTTGAAACCATCATTAATAATTTTATTCATTCTTGGGTTTTTTTTTTCTTGTTTAGGCCATAAAAATCCTATAACTCCCTGTTCTCTCTAGGACTCTTACACACTGACATAATTAATTGGTCCCCTTAATAATAATTGCACCTTCATTATTCTTTTTTTATCCTGTAGCTCTTATTACCATTTGTTACATAATATTTATCCACCCTCATTAGACTATAAGCTCCATAAAGACAAGTTTTTGCCTATTTTTATTGCTTATTCCAAGCCCTTAGAACAATGTCTGGCACATAATGGTTGCTCAATAAAAATGGGTTGAGTAAAGGAAGGAAAACAGTAATAGCAGTGAGGAATACTTGCATTGTTTAGTTTGAAGGTCAAGACTACTGAATTTATTGATGGATTGGGTGTGAAATGAGCAAAAGAGTAGTTACAGATGGCTTCTAGGTTTTGGGCATAAAGCTCCCTTCTTCAGAAGGGGAGACAGAGGAGCAAATTTTAAGGTGAAATCAATGGTAATACTCTTAAGATAACAAGTTTAAAAGTCACTGAATAGGTGTTCTCAAAAGTTCCTTGTATTTGTTTTCACCATCCTGTGATTTTTGGAGACTACTCTCACCATATGTATTTGTAATGTTTTCTCAGGTCATGCGCATTGTGGATAATGTTCGTCCTGACAGACAGACAGTTATGTTTTCAGCTACTTTCCCCAGAGCTATGGAAGCCTTGGCTCGGAGAATCCTGAGTAAACCCATTGAAGTGCAGGTTGGAGGCAGAAGTGTAGTTTGCTCGGATGTGGAACAACAAGTGGTGGGTACAATCCTTAGGAAACCCCCAATTCCCTCTATGTTTAGGCAGTGTGTCATCCTTTTAGAATCACTGTGATGTAGGCAGATACTTTCTGAAATTAAATAGTATACATCAACTTCAGCCTTTAACATTTTACCAGATACATTTGAATTTTCTATTCCATGGAACTGTTTAAAGTTATTTTTTCACCAGAAGTTGTGGACTGGTAGATAAAATGTCACATACCTGTGTTGTTCTTTGGTTAATAGGATGTGAAGTTAAGAGTCAGAACAGAAGAACATCTGTCCACATTTGTAAGCCTCTTAGTCTTTGAAAGTTAATTTTTATTTTTTTTTGGTCTTAGTGATTTACCAATTAAAGTTAACATTTTCCTACTGTTTCCTAAAGATACAGCAAGATGTCATTTATTTGCCACAAATAAAATGAATATTTTTGTTCATGAAATGTATTTGAATTTTCAGTCCATTAATGTTATACAATGTGGTGTTTTCAGATTGTGATTGAAGAAGAAAAGAAATTCTTGAAGCTACTTGAACTTCTAGGTCATTATCAAGAATCAGGATCTGTCATTATATTTGTGGATAAGCAGGAACATGCTGATGGTCTTCTGAAAGATTTAATGAGAGCTTCTTACCCTTGCATGTCTCTTCATGGAGGTAACATTTACTGAAGTATCTGTAATGGACTTAGTTTGGCCAAGCACTGTACTTTGTATTTCCTTTGTCTCTAACTTAGCACTAATTTTTTTTTTTGTAACTTTTTGTTTTGTATTGGAGTATAGCTGATTAACGAACAATGTTGTGATAGTTTCATGTGAGCAGTGACGGGAATCAGCTATGCATATACATGTATCTGATTCTCCCCCAAGCTCCCCTCCCATCCAGGCTGCCACATAACGTTGAGCAGAGTTCCATGTGCTGTACAGTAAGTCCTTGGGGACAGTTAGGGAGTTTGGGATTGACATATACACAGGGCTGTATTTAAAATGGATAACTGGCTAGCACTAAATTTTATATCAGTGTCAGTTTTCATTTATGACAGTTTTGTACAGGTAAGCATTATTATTATTCCATCTCTGTGATAAAGAAAATAAGCCAACAGTACATTGGTTTTACCAAATTCTATAACCAGTAATCAGCTAAGGAGAAATTGAACTTAAAAATTTTGATTTGTGTTATATTCTTTCCATTGTACCATGCTACCTAGAGGCTTTTATGATTAACATTGGAGCTTTACTTAATTTCTGTGTAATATCGCCATTGTTACATATACATGGGACTTAGAACACTAAACACATGGAGCAGACAGTTGAGTTAAGCCCACCAAGCGTTCTGGTAGTATGACTTGGTGACACACCATCCCCAAATTGAGTGGCAACAGTCATTTATTTTGCTTATGAATCTGCATTTTGTGTAGGGCTTAGCACACATACCTAGTCTGTCTTCCATGCTCTGTCTACTGGGATGGCTCAGTTGGGGTTCCATTTCCAATTTGCCATGTTTAGGCAGCTGACAAGTTGTACTGGCTTTTGACAGACAGCTCACTCCTATTGGCCAGGAGTCCTGACTTCCACTTGTGAGCCTCTGTGTGAGGCTGCTTGGCCAGAGGACAAGAATCAGAAGCTGCCCAAGACAGTTAAGGACGATGCTGAGAAGTGGTAGAACTTTTATTTCCACCATGTTTTATCGGGCAAAATAGTCACTAGACTGGCCCACGTTCAAGGAAATGGAGGCATAGACTCCATGTCTTCATGGGAAAATGTCATTCAGTATACAGAAGAGCACATGGGATAGGACATGCTTACAGTCTCCCACACTAGGCTTCATGTGGAATGCAGTTAAAAGGACTGAGGATATGTATTTGGTTAACTTTTAATGTTTGAAAATGATTCATTTTGTTTTCCTTTTCTTTTTAATTGATTAAATATACATTACATAAAATTTGCCATTTTAACCATTTTCAAGTGTATAATTCATTGGCATTAAGTAGATTTACAATGTGGTAAAACCATTTCCATTATCTATTTCCAGAAATTTTTCATCATTTCAAGCAGAAACTCTATTTATTAAGCAATACCCAATTCCCCATGCCTCTCACCCTCCCAACTCCTGCTGCTGCTGCTGCTGCTAAGTCGCTTCAGTCGTGTCTGACACTCTGCGACCCCATAGATGGCAGCCCACCAGGCTCTGCCGTCCCTGGGATTCTCTAGGCAAGAACACTGGAGTGGGTTGCCATTTCCTTCTCCAATGCATGAAAGTGAAAAGTGAAAGTGAAGTTGCTCAGTCGTGTCCAACTCTTCGCAACCCCATGGACTGCAGCCTACCAGGCTCCTCCCTCTATGGGACTCTCCAGGCGAGAGTACTGGAGTGGGTTGCCATTGCCTTCTCCATCCCAACTCCTAGTTACCTGTATTCTACTTTTTATATTTATAAATTTGCCTGTTCTGTATACTTCACTTATAGTTATCTTTTTGTGCTCGGTGTATTTCACTTAGCATAATATGAGTCTTCAAGATATACCCATGTTATAGCATGGATCAGAACTTTCTTTTTTAAGGGAAGAAATATAGTATTAAATATTCCAGTATATATATATATATACACATATATATGATATTTGCTTCATTTATTCATCTATTGATGGACACTTAGGTTGTTTGTACCTTTGGCTTTGTGAATAATGCTACTTTGAACAGTGATATACAAGTATCTGCTTGAATTCCTGTTTTCATTTATTTTGGGTATGTATCTGGGAGTGAAATGATGGGTCACATAAGTACATATTTAACTCTGTGAGGAACCACCAAACTGTGTTTTATAGGAGCTGCACCATTTTGCATTCTCATTAACGGTACATTAGGGACTCAGTTTATCCACTGACTAGCACTTGTTTCAGTTTTTATCTGATAGTAGCTATGCTAGTAGATGTGAAATGGAATGTCATTTGATTTGCATTCCCCTAATGACCAATGAGTTTAAGCATCTTTTTATGTGCTTCTTAGGCATTTGTATATCTTTGGAGAAATGTCTGTTCAAGGCCTTTGCTTATTTTTCAATCAGCTTGTTTGGTTTTTTGTTGCTAAGTTGCAGGATTTTGTTACATATTCTGGATAGCAGTCCTGTCAGATATTTGCATGTATTTTCTCCCATTCTGTGGTTGTGTCTTCACTCTCTGGATTGTGTCCTTTGATGCTTTAGTTTTGAAGTCTATTGTATCAACTTTTTTCTTTTGTTTGTTGCCTGTTCTTTTGGCGTTTTATCTAAGAAATCATTGCCAAATCCATGGTTATGAAAAATTTCCCTTGTTTTCCTCTAAGAGGTTTAAAGTTTTTAGTTCTTAAGTTTTGGTCTTTGATTCAGTTTGAGTTAATTTTTGTATATGGTGTAAGACATGGGTTCATCTTCATTCTTTTGTATGTGGATGTTTGGTTTCCCAGCACCCATTTCTTGAAAAGACTGTCTTCCCTAGTGAATGTCCTTGATACCCTTCTCAAAATCACATGACCATTTATCTGAAGGGTTTATTTCTGGGACTCTAGTTGATTCCATTGACCTGTATGTTTATCTTATGCCAAAGTCACTTCATTTTAATTTTGATCTTTTTGTGTTTACTTTTTTGAAAAATAGATGTTCTTTTTTAGAGTAGTTTGAGGTTCACAGCAAAACTGAGCAGAAATCACAAAGTTTTCATATATCCCTTTCTTCCAGCATGCACAGGCTCCCCTACTGTCAACATCTCACATCGCATTGGTACATTTGTTACGTTCATGAACTTACATTGACCCATTGTTGTCACCCAGAGGGATCCCACATGCCACGTGCGTGGCCAGAAAAAGGCAAACGATTCCAGGTTTGCTTCATTCAGTAGCTCAGTGTCACCGTATTGTCATTTATATCCTGAGCATAATAACTTAGTTATTAACTTTCTTTGTGGCAGCAAAAAGCCTCTACAGGCTCAGTTGTCACTTCCAGATCTGACAACTTCAGAGGAATAAGACCGTTTTCTATGTCTTTTTTTCCCCTCCATTTTTATTACCAAGATTTTCAAACACCAAAAATCCAAGAAAACTATATAGTGAGCACCCTGAAATTTCTAATACTAGATTCTACAATTAACATTTTGTTATATTTATTTATCACATCTTTAGCCATCTGTCCTTCTATCAACCCCTCAATTTTTCTTAGTTTTTTGATACATTTTAGAGTAAGTTGTGTATTAGCACATTTCACTTCAATATGCATGTGATTAACACTAGATCAAAAATTTTTTTAACGAAAAAAGTGTTAAGTGAACTGTAGCAAAATGTACAGATCCTAAGTGTACCATTTGATGAGTTATGACAAATGCATGTAAATTGTGAAACCCAAACCTCTGTTAAAATATAACTTCAGAAATTTTCCTCAGTCCCTGCCCTACTTTTTACATTTTTTTCCCCCAACATATATTAATTTTTCCTGTTTTAGAATTTCAAATAAATGGAGCCGTACATTATGGACTGTTTTGTGTCAGGCATCTTTGACCTTCCATATTCATTTTTGAGATTCATCCATGTTGTTGGATGTGTCAACTCTTCCATTTTATTGCTGAGTAATACTTTAAATGTGTCAGGTTTTTTTTGTCATTTCTGTTGGACACCCGGGCTATTTCCAGTTATTTAACCATCTGAAAGATACACCATAATCAGGATACAGAACAGTTCCTTCACCCCCCAGAACTCTCTTGTCATATCCCTATACAAAGTAACTCTAAGATTATCTCTCCTCTTGTACACAGTCACTGGGAAACACGGATGAACACTGATGTTCTCTTAGAACAGTGTTTGTAAATGCTTTTTGCAATTGGCTTTTTTTTTTGCTTATCATGATGGCTTTGAGTTCCATTCAAATTGTTGCATTATTCATTTCTTTTTGTTATCTAGTGTGTGGACTTACCACTCTTTATGTATCTTTTCATCTGTTGAAGGGCATTTGGGTTATTTCCAGTTTTACATAATTATGAATAGAGCTGCTATTAAATATGCAAGTACAGATTTTTATGTGAACATTTCATTTCTCTGGGGTTGATAACCAGGAATGGCATTGCTGGGGCATATGGTAAGTTGACTTGGGTATTATTCATACTCATTGGGGTTCACCAAGCTTCTAGAATCTGTAAATTTATGTCTTGAATCTAATTTGGGAAATTCTTGACTATTATTTCTTGATTGTTTGATTACTTGATTTTTACTGCCCTGTTTTCTCCTCTCTTTTTAGGACTCCAATAATGTGTATGTTCAGCTTTTGATACTGTCTCACATATCACTGATGGTCATTATTGATGTTCAGTCTTTGTTTTTAAGTCTTTTCTTCTCTAATTAAGATTAAATAATTTCTTTGACTCTGTCTTCAAGTTCACTGTGTGTTTTTTGCCGTCTCTTATCTGCTGTTAATAAGTCCATTCAGTGAATTTTTAAATTCAATTTTTATTTTTTTTTTTAGTTCTAGAATTTCCAATTGGTTCTCCTTTATATTTTGATTCTCAAATTATATTCCTAGCCATTTGTTAGAAGCATGTAAAAAATTTTTTTTTCCTAAATCACAATTATAGTAGTTGCTTTAAAATCTGTGACTATTAATTATAATATCTTGGCCGTTTAAAGTCAGTTTATTGTCTTTTAATTTTGTTTTATATTTTTCTGTTTCTTTGTATGTCTAGTAATTTTGGTTTGCATACTGGCCTTTGTGAATGATACCTTGTGGAGTCTAAATTTTCTTATGTTTTATTTAAAAGTTTTTAATTTTTTTAAATAGTCCATTAACTTGGCTAGACCCATATTTAAAACTTTCTTGTAATGGGTAACCTCCGAAATCTCTCTTTGATTTCAGAGGTTATTAACTTCTTTTAGCCAGAGCTGGGCTGGTTGACTTCTGCTTCATGTGTGTATAGTTTAGGTGTCACATAGTTGGGCAGTGTTTTTATGCACAGTTGGATGTGCCTGCTCTGTTCTGGGATTTATCCCCTCTTTTGTGGTCCTGAGTTTATCCTAACTTCTTTCTTCTGTTTCTTTTTGTCAGTAAGACCATGACTTCACTACCTGGTGAAAGACATGCTCCCAAACAGAAAGTTTAAAATAAGTAAAATCCTATAAACTTAACCAGTGCCATTGCATTCTTTCAGATGTCAACTCCCTCCCAGTTTCTGCTTGCTTTCAGTCACTCTCTGGTGCCTTCAGGTAGTTAGTTCTTTATACTTAGAATTCATAGTTGTTGTCAGCAGGACAGTTAATCTAATAAGATTTCCCCCTATCTTGGTGGAAATGTGTATTTTTTATATAAGTAAGAAAACTTTTTGCCTGTAATCCCCTTCCTGTACTTCTGTCTCTTCGGCCAGAATTGCTTCACTTGGTCATGCCTGATTCATTCATAGGCATGTGAAGAAGTGAAGTGAAGTGAAGTCGCTCAGTCATGTCTGACTCTTTGCGACCCCATGGACTGCAGCCTACCAGGCTCCTCCGTCTGTGGGATTTTCCAGGCAAGAGTACTGGAATGGGTTGCCATTTCCTTCTCCAGGAGATTTTCCTGGCCCAGGGATTGAAGCTGGGTCTGCTGCATTGTAGACAGACACTTTACCATCTGAGCCACCAGGGAAGTCATTCATTGGCATGGGAATGACAGATGGCTCTGAAAATATTGTCCTCACACCCCTGAGGTCTCTGAGATTTTCAGCGTTTTCATGAGGTCAGAAGTATTTCCATAATAGCCCACCAAGTTACTTGCCTTAAGAGTGCACAGGCAACCTGAGCACAGGAAGTTTGAGAAGGGCTAGTTTACACTAGACATTATTCACTTCCTGAGACTGAATTAGGCTTATCTTTGGTTTGATATTAGCTCAGTTGGAAAAGAATCCGCCTGCAATGCAGGAGACCCCGGTTCGATTCCTAGGTTGGGAAGATCTACTGGAGAAGGAAAAGTCTATCCACTCCAGTGTTCTGCCTGAAAAACTCTATGAATTGTATAGTTGATGGGGTCGCAAAAAGTTGGACGCGACTGAGCGACTTTCAGTTTCACATATGTGGTTGTTTGTTGGGTGGATAACAAAATTGGGGATATGTTAAAAAGGAAAATGGTTACTGATCGCTACCAGTAACTACTAACTCTGTTGCACATAGGAGATACCTTAATCTAAAGGAAAAGTTTTGGTATTTTTAAATTATAAACTTAATGTATGTTGTTATTCATTCCATTAATTTTTCTTGTGAGGCTTTAGAGATAGTATTGAGCTGCTAGTTTTTTTGACATAAGATCCGAATACTTTCTATCATTCAGTCTTTGAAGAGTGCATTCAAAATTTTAGGTAATATAAATTAATACTGATAAATATTTAGATGCTAAATGTTCGGTATGTGTTAAACACAGGTTTTATATGAAATGTTCCAATATTTCTTGCTGCAAAAATGAATTTCAAGGTTTGAGAATTTATTGCATTCCCTTCTCTGATTACTAGAGATTCCCAGGTATCCCATCATAAAGTATAAGAATGGGACCTGCAAACTTCTTGTGGCTACATCTGTTGCTGCCAGAGGCCTTGATGTGAAGCATCTGATTCTTGTTGTAAACTATAGCTGCCCCAACCATTATGAGGATTATGTGCACAGAGCAGGACGGACTGGAAGAGCAGGCAACAAAGTAAAAAGAATTGCTTTTAAAGTTGATTTCCATTATGTTAAAATACAAGTGTTTCTTTAGGACTTTAAAGTGTAGATAATAGGAGTTATGGGGAATCTTCAGAGTATGGGGATAGTTGATGTCATTTATATACATACACATGTCTTAAGTGCTGTTAAAATTATCAGATAACTACCTGTTCTCTATAAACAGATAGTGTTAACCACTTGTGTCCCCAGTAAGGTATTTTTCCCCACCTAAAAATTTCTGTATATATATTACACATATATAGTTCAAGAGCTTTCATTACTTTTTTAAGAATATGGGATCGTAAAATATACTCAGCCCACACCTATCACCCCTGTCCTTAGCCCCATACAAATGTATGTTATTTGTTTTTTTGACACCTGTATTCTGTTGAATATATAGTTTTAATTCATTGTTTTTTAAAGCAGCAGAATACTGCTTTGTTGGAAGCACTGATGGTGATATATTTGGTATTATAACCATGGGCATTTCTACATACGAAAGCAATAATATTATTAATAGGTTATATTTATGGAGTATTGATTAAATGCCCACCACTGTTTTAAGTGCTCTATGTATATCTTGTTTTATTCTCACAAATTTCCTTTAAGGTCAATAATATTACTGCTTTAAACAGATGAAAAAAGTTGAGGCACACTGACATTATTTGCCAAATTTACACAGCTCATAAGTAGTGATGGCATTTATTCTTTTAACCTAAGTTATTCTGTGGATTTGGGAGATATTTTGTGTAGTTAAAATTGTAACCTTTTGGGGTCACATACAGTTTCTGTCACATCCTGTGTGTATTTGTGTGTACAACCCTAAAAAAATGTAATACCACTTTAGCTCATGGGCTGTATAAAAGCAGGCCAGGGGTAAAATCTGGTGACTAGGTGAAGTGAAGTGAAGTGAAAGTTGCTCAGTCGTGTCTGACTCTTTGTGACCCCATGAACTATATAGTCCATGGAATTCTCCAGGCTGGAATACTGGAGTGGGTAGCCTTTCCCTTGGGGTTGATCCCTGGGTTGGGAAGATCTTCTGGAGAAGGGTAACTAGGTACTCCTGAAATAAAATATTGAGGCTGGTTTTAAAATTTGTAACAGTTCACTGGTAGGATAGAGCATTTAATGAAGATGGCAGTCTAATTATAGTTTGCTTTTCCTCTGCTTACAACTCCAATCTTTTCTCTTACCTGAACCAAAAAGCTCTTGGGGACATGTGAATCCTTAGGCATTAGAGAATTGCAGGGAAGTGATGTAGTTGACTTCATTTTTTATTTGAAAACATATCAGATATACATGTATGTATATTTTTATATATTTTAATTGGTTTTTAAAGAATATGGGATGCTATATTCTAGGAAGTTAATAACAGCTGGGATAGAGGGATACAGTAGGTAGTAGAAGAAAGGAATGCAAGCAAAAAGGGAAAAATAAGATGTGTTAAAATTAATACTTCCAGTGCAGTTGTACGTTTATGTAAAAATCATCAACTTATGTAATTTCTCTTTATGCATAAAGGAGTTAGAAATTTTCTGGTTTTGCTTATTTTTACAATAAATATTAAACTTAGATATTAAGGAATTTAGTAAGTCTCTATTGTGATCTTTAAAATTCTTTTTAGTGGAGTAGTGGAGTTGTCTTAAAGAGGGTATATTAGGTGACTCAGATTTCACCTTATTTGTTTTCTAAGGAGGATTCATCTTGTTAGTGTTTAATAGTACCACTTTTTCATTGTTTTCTAGGGCTACGCATACACTTTTATCACAGAAGATCAAGCTCGGTATGCTGGAGACATAATTAAAGCCCTTGAACTGTCAGGGACTGCAGTGCCACCTGATCTAGAGAAACTCTGGAGCGATTTCAAAGATCAACAGAAAGCTGTGAGTTTGTTTTTTTTTTTAATAACTTTTCTTATTTTTATACAATTCACTGTATTCTAAACCTTGAGTATTAATACCAGTAAATCTTGATAGAATTATTTTCATTTATCTCTTTAGATAGAAAAGGAAAGGAGTGAGAACAAAAATCCTCCCGTCAACTTAGTATTTTTGTAGTGCACATACAGAGCTCTTATTTTTTTCTCACATGCTAAATAAAATGTTTTTGTTACATTGTCATACCCCACCTTGAAAACTATTTAATTGCCGTAAATTTCTGAACATTAAAATTTTTTACTATGAAATTAACTTTCTTGTTTTTCCTTGAAAGGAAGGGAAAATAATTAAAAAGAGTAGTGGGTTCTCTGGTAAGGGATTCAAGTTCGATGAAACAGAACAAGCTTTGGCTAATGAGAGAAAGAAGTTACAAAAGGCTGCTCTTGGTCTGCAAGATTCAGATGATGAGGATGCTGCAGTTGATGTAAGTATTGTTGTCCTAAAGCCTTATTCTTACCATTTGAAGCAATTGTTCATCTTGGAACTGGAAGTCTTACCCTAGGCTTGTTTAGGTAGCAAATTACTGGAAACTTTTTGGTGGGTGTGCTTCTCAGTTTTTTTTTGTGTGTGTGTACAAATGTATTCACATATGCCCGTATTTTTGTATTTTCATAAAAATGATGTCATACTGCTTTATAATTTTCTTTGTAACAGTAGTCCTATGTTGAAATCTTCCCTTTTAGGAAATTCATTTTCATGCTGTTTTGGGGCTACATGTTTCATTATATGGATGTTCTACAGTATAATCAATCAAATCCCTATTTTTGAATATTTGGAAACAAATACTTGGAATATATATTTGTTATTATTTGGAGTATACTTTACTTCATTGCACATCCTTGAACACTTAACCTTGCACATTCATCAGATTAAGTCTTGAGGAAGAGTGTATAAGTGTATAAATGGAATTGCTCAGTCAAAGGGTATATCCAAATTTGGTCTTAAAACATTGTTAGAATGTTCTACAAGGTGAGTACCAGCTTGTACTCACACTAACGGTGTATAAGAGTGCCTGGCTCCCTGTATCTTTAACATCATTGGTACTAATATTGTTTTTAAATACTTCACATTTGATTATTATAGAACATCTTTATTAATAATTGTTGTTGTTATTTAGTTGCTAAGTTGTGTCCTACTCTTTTGTGACCCCATGGACTGTAGCACACCAGGCTTCTCTGTCCATGGGATTTCCCAGACAAGAATACTGAAGTGTGTTGCCATTTCCTTCACCAGGGGATCTTCCCGTCCCAGGGTTTGATAGTGAACATTTGTGGCATGGTACTAAGTTCCATGTCCTGTGCCAAGTGCTTTACAGGGATTATTTCATTGACTTCCTCACAATAGCCAGAGAAGTGGATACTCAAAGCATTCCCTTTTTATAACTGAGGAGACTGAGGCTTAGAAACAAATAACAACCTTTTCAGATTTGCATAGCTGTTTAAAGTCCATTTTCTTACCTTACAGCATTGTTTGTAACCCAGTGAAAAGAGACCCTAAGGATTCAGCAAGTTAAGGGTTTCTTGGAGTATGCTGTGGAACCCTAATCCCAGGAGCCTGAGCTTTAGATGTTTTCATTATAAAATGCTTTTGGAAAATCTGCTAGTATATTTCACTATTAATGGTATCCTATCAATGGGTATGAAAAGGCATTAATAAAATAATTTATTTTAATTCTGAAATCTTCCAACATATTTGATATTTGATAATAGGATTTTTTTTTTTTTTTAATATACTGCATTAAACCTTGGCTCAGAGCACAACTTAAGAATTCAGGAATTTAATCTTTCAGGAAATGACCACACTGGTTGTTAAGCACAGTCAGGAACCAATATCTCCTATTAATTCTAGGCCTTTTTTTACTAGTATACCATTTTGGCTTAAAATTCATTTAAGTCAGTGTATTTAGGTATCTGTTATGGTATAATAGATCAGTCCAAATCTTAGTGGGTTACAATAAACATTTATTACCTACTATTCCTGAGGGTTAGAAAATCAGGAACAGTGTAGCCAGGTAACTTACTTAAGGTCTTACTTGGGGTCTCATGAGGTTGCAGTCAAGCTGTTGTTCCTGGTTGCAGTTATCAGAAGGCTTCGCTGATGCAGGCCCATCTTCTTCCAAGATGGCTCACTGATTTCACTGTTGGGATGCCTCTGTTCTTTACTCTGCATTTGTGTTGTTATAATATGGCAGCTGGCTCCCAGGGTGATCCAAGAGAGAGCAAAGAAGAAGCCTTAGTACCTTTTATGCCTAGTCTCTGAAGTTACATACCAGCTTTTCCACTTTATTTTGTCTATTAGAAGCAAGTCACCAAGTCCAACCTACATTTAAGGAGAGGCTCCACCTCATGAAGGGAAGAGTATTGAAGAATTTCTGGCTTTGTTTTTAAAACCACTTCAATTTTTTTTGTTATTTAAACATTTTTTTAAAATCTCATAATAAAACATTAATTTTTCCCCCTTTTGTTAAAATCTTATAATTTTTATTAAAAAATTAGAGCAACAGTAAAATGCTTTGTGCTTAATCACTCAGTCATGTCCCACCCTTGGCGACCCCATGGACTGTAGCCTGCCAGGCTCCTCTGTCCATGGGGATTCTCCGTTCAGGCAAGAATACTGGAGCAGGTTGCCATGACCTCCTTCAGGGGATCTTCCCAACCCAGGGATTGAACCCAGGTCTCCCACATTACGGGCGGATTCTTTACCATCTGAGCCACCAGGGAAGCCCAAATAAGCTTCTACCTGAACAGGGACTTGAACCTTGGAACCCTGAACCACCACGTTAAAAGTCTGATGCTCTACCAACTGAACTATCTGGGCTCTCAATAAATTAGAATAATTTATTAAATCAAATATGAAAATAATTTAAAAAGATTAGAACAATACTAAAATGAATAAAGTAAAAAATAAAAAGTTATCCCTGTTACCTAACACTGAATGCATTCCCCATTCCTAATTTTATGCATTTGTTTTGGATTTTAATTTCATGTATGCTGTTTAAAAGAGTGTTACTAAATTAAATGTTAGTTTAAACACCTTATTAGATAACAAATGCTTTAAAAAGAAGGTAAGTTGTCTGTTTCCATTTCAGTAAAAGTTCTTTCTAAATTAACCAAGTTAATTTTAAACCCTGAAAAAGTTTTTCTTTGCATTTGGGATTTGAAGTGTTAGCCTAATTCCTGCATATGAAGGGATTTGCATTCTTTACTTGGTAGTGTTAGTATTCATTTTGGGGCAAAAGACATTTTTAAAAGGAAATGCTAATAGCTTATGAGATACAAGTGGCTAACCTGAGGATTACACAGTGGCAGTAGGACTCACATGACTCCTGGAGAGCCAGGATTGTCAGCATTGCTCTTGATTTCATGGGGAAACCCACTTTCATGCTTTTCTTTCCTGGGTTCAAAGAAATAAAACAGTAAAGGTTTTTCCCCCTGATTCTCTTACCCAGTTTTTTTGGGTAAACCCAATTGCATTTTTGGAGTTGGAAAGAATTTTAGAAGCCCTGCCTTGAGAACATGTTATATCATTTCCCCTGGTAACCACTGGCTGTATTTTTAGTTGTCCACTGATCTTGAGTTATTGCCCTTCTTCCAGCCTCTTCGATTGCAGTGTACATAATTTGGCCTCAAGGCCTGGGCCCCAGAGCAACTTGGCTGCATCCAATTGGCTGCTCTGTGTTGACAGCCCTTGTTCTTCATTTACTGAATTGGGATGTATTTTCTGTACTACCCAGCAGTCTGCTGAAGTGGTTCTTGCAGCACTCTATCTCTGTTTCTTTCTTTCCTTCCTCCCTCCCCTTCCCCCCCTCCTCCCCTCCCCTCGCCCCTTCCTCTTACCCCTCCCTTCCCTCTCTCTCCTTCCTCTTACCCTTCCCCTCCCTCTCACCCTCTCTAAATTGGCATTTTTAATTAGATTTTTACTGATGCTTTTTTTTCTTGTTTAGATTGATGAGCAAATTGAAAGCATGTTTAATTCAAAGAAGAGAGTGAAGGATATGGCAGCTCCTGGAACATCTAGTGTTCCTGCTCCCACTGCAGGAAATGCTGAGAAACTGGAAATTGCAAAGAGATTGGCTCTTAGAATCAATGCTCAGAAGAATTTGGGCATTGAGTCTCAGGTATTAAGTAATTTGTTCCGAGTCTTAGTACTTTTTGTAAGTTATTTGATTTAAGTGCTTTTTAAATTATATCAGCACAAGTGAACAAGAAGTTGTTTTAGATTTTGAGGTAATAAGCATTTAACATTTGAATACAGAATTATTATCGACCTTGGTTGATTTCTCTAACGTGGTTAACTGAGGTCTTAATGCCTATTCTGGAAGGCCTGTTAACCATAGATAATTTTATAGAATAGTCTTCCGAGTGACCTTACCAAAATCCTAAAGAAATAACTCTCTTTTTCTTTCTTACTCTGTGTTTACTGGTGGGTTATTGAGCAAACAAACAATACTGTGGAAGTATAAACACCCAGTTATATAACTCAAACTAACATGAGTTTAGACAGTGGGAAACTGTTAAGTATTTTACTTGCCATCTTTCTCTTGGGAGTTTTTTGGTTAACTTAATTTTTTTTGTAGTTGATTTACAATGTTGTGTTAGTTTCTGTTGTACAGCCAAGTGATTCAGTTACACACACATAAATATGTATTCTTTTCTTTTTTTTTAACGTTTTATTTTCTATTGGAATATAGCCAGTTAACAAACAATGGTATGATAGTTTCAGGTGAATAGCAAAGGGATTCAGCCATATATATACATGTATCCATTCTCCCCCAAACATCCCTTCCATCCAGGCTGTCACATAACATTGAGCTGAATTCCATGTGCTTTACAGTATGTCCTTGTTGGTTATCCATTTTAAATATAGCAGTGTGTACATGTCAATCCCAAACTCCCTAACTATCCCTCCTCCCCTTACCCCCTGCAACTATAAGTTCATTCTGTGAGTCTGTTTCTCTTACATAAGTTCGTTCATTAGTATCTTTTTAGATTCCACATTAAGGGATATCATATGGTATTTCTCCTCTGTCTGACTGACTTCAGTCAACATGATACTCTAGGTCCATCCATGTTGCTGCAGATTGCATTATTTCATTCTTTTTAATGGCTGAGTAATATTCCATTGGACATATGTACCACATCTTCTTTATCCATTCCTCTGTTGATGGACAGTTAGGGTGCTTCCATGTCTTGGCTCTTGTAAACCATGCTGCAGTGAACATTGGGGTGCATGTATCTTTTCTGATCATGTTTTTCTCTGGAAATATGCCCAGGAGTGGGATTTCAGGGTTATGGTAGCCATGTTTTTAGTTTTTTAAGGAACCTCCATACTGTTCTTCATAGTGGCTGCACCAGTTTACATTCGCACCAACAATGTAGGAGGGTTCCCTTCTCCCACATTTAAACTCTCTCCAGCATTTTGTTTAACTTAATTTTTAATCAAGGTTAAATTTTCATAGCATTCCCAAAGAACAGTTTGTTAATGTTGACAGTGTTTTTAACATTTTGAGTGGTTGAGGCCCTGCATGGCCCTGGGTCCAGTAGTTGTATACAGGTTCAGGTCTGTAGTGCCCAAGTGGAATGACCAAGCTAGAGCTAGAGGCCAGTGGACTGACCTGATGTGGCAGCCAATTAATTTCAAATGTAAAAAAAGAGTATGTTGTGTAAAGACATTTACTATAATTTATAGAATGTTGGGTTTGTCCATGAGGGGAGGAGGAGTGCAGTGGTAGTAGTGGGCAAACATACGGATTCAGAGAAAACCCATAGTAGCCACAAGGTATGTAAATGATTTTAGAAATATTATACTATATTTGATAGCAAGAGTTACCTAATGATCTATGGTTCAGTAGAATTTTTTAATATAAAGTTGGGTATTTAGTTTTCACATCAAGTAAGGCAGGTATATTAAACTCTCTGTTATAAATATATGCTGTTAAATTGCCCTGTGGGTCAGACTCTACATAAGAAAGATCCTTTAGTTAATGCTTTCCAGAGAAGAGTTTGTGGTGGGCTCTTTGGTCTTGTCTCTGCCCTCATTTGAGATTTGACTGTAGGTCTTCTTTAACTGCAGGATGTAATGCAACAGGCAACCAATGCCATTCTCAGAGGTGGCACCATCCTGGCTCCCACTGTATCTGCGAAAACCATCGCAGAGCAACTTGCTGAAAAGATAAATGCCAAGCTCAACTATGTGCCTTTGGAGAAACAAGAAGAGGAGAGACAGGATGGTGGACAGAATGAATCTTTTAAGAGATATGAGGAAGAATTAGAGATCAATGACTTCCCACAGGCAAGTAGCAGATTTAAACTTTTTTATTGAGTGAAACTCTGTTTTTAGGAGTGAAAATACCTTATTTAAAACCTATGAAGGGACTTCCCTGATGGTCCAGTGGTTAGGAATCTGCCTTCCAATGCAGGGGATGGGGGTTCGATCCCTGGTCAAGGAACTAAGATTCCGCATTCTCCGGGGCACCTAAGCCCTCAAGCTGCAGCTAAGACCTGACACAGCCAAGTAAATAGAGAAATAAAAAGAAAAAACCATGAACATTTTAATGGCTGCTTTACTTTTTATCTAGATGGGAAGACAACACTGGAAATTTCATTTTTATGATTACATTCTAGGTACATTAGAATCTAAATTTATGATGAAGGTGTTGATTAAAATTTTATTATTGACAATAACATGATTTAGCTTACCTATTCTTTTAGGACCTCAGGTTTTTTAATCCTGTTGTAAAGCGATTTCTTCTCCCCCAACTCTTTTCTTTCATAGACTGCTAGGTGGAAAGTTACCTCTAAGGAAGCTCTGCAGAGAATCAGTGAATATTCTGAAGCTGCAATTACAATCAGAGGAACATACTTCCCACCTGGCAAAGAGCCCAAGGAAGGAGAGCGGAAAATTTACTTGGCAATTGAAAGTATGTACTGGTGGTTCGGTTTCCATCTTGAGTTTGATCAAAGTTGATAATAGATGTAATAGACCCAGAGAGAATATGAGGTCAGTTCTAGAGAGGACCGAAAGTGAGAAACACCTGTTAAAAAGTTTCACCCATCATTTGTGGTCTTTATTTAGAAGTTTAGTATATACAGAGGTGAGTGGTCTTTGTTGGGGATGCTTTCATTTTTGACAATTTGGTCAAATTTCAAAATGACTAAAAGAACACATGTATTTTGGAGCCTGGTCCAGTAAGTCCTTATGCTTCTGGTAAGTAGAACATTCTGGCCAAAGTTAAGGTTAGAAAGTAAATCAACTATATTAATCCCCTTAGTGCTTGTTTACCCAAGCAGATATTGCCTCTGATTTTAGGCCTGTAAATTCATACATGTCATTTTTAGAAAAATAGGACAATTAATACTACAGCTCAAAGGCTACAAGTAATGCGTTATCTAAGAGTGATCAGGTGTGCTTTTTAACCTTATTTCATACATTCATATATGAATTCGAAAGACAGTTTCTATTTTGATTTTTTTCCTAATGTATTATATATAATAGTAGGACAACTTATCTCCTTTCTTTTATATTTAATTTTAACATCTTTATAATAGATTTTTAAGAATAGACCAGCCACAGCTCCATTTCATTTATTTCATGAACTAAATGTTTATTGAATACTGGTGTTGGAGCTGTGAAGTAGTTTATTCCATGTGTCATGTAAATCTAGAGTCTGCATACCTCTTGCTTAGATGGCTACGATGACGCTACCCCCACGCCCTATACAATCTCAAACACCTGCCTAGTCCATTGAATCATACACATCACTTCTGGCAAGGAAGTGATCTTGATTTCACTTCACCACTCTGTAGCTCTTTACTTGCTTTGTTTTTCTTCACAGTACTCATTACATAGATACTATAATATATTTATACTTGTTTCTGTCTGCCCTACTCGAGCTCTGTGAGTGCAGTGACTTTATCATTTGCTGTATTCCCAGTGTTCTACACATGGTAGGCACTTGTTAAATTTTCTGAAAATGCATCTGATTAACCTCTAGAGCTACTTCTTTTCTGCACAGATAATATTATATGACAGGCATATCCATATGATCTCTCTAAAGCTGCACTGTCCAGTGAAAACTCTGGTGGCTCTGGGATACTTGAAGTTTGGCCAGTGTGACCAAGAAATGTTAAATTTAGTTTTTATTAACTTACATCTAAAAAGCCACATGGCTGATAGCTACTGTATTGGCTAGCTCAGCTCTAAAGTTTTTGTTGAAAGATCAGTGGAAGTATAAACTGAAAGTATATTGTAATAAGTTAGTGTTTTCTTGTTATATTTTGACACTCCTTTGATTTTTGTGAAGACTTTATAACTTTTAGGGAAGTTTCTTACTGAAATAAATATAAGTTAAAACTGATTTAAATATATATGAGGACTGATTTTTAGGGTTTGATTCTTTTCCTGACCAAAACAAAGAGAATTTTCATATGTGAAAGTAAATTAGTATTGTTCCTATTTACTTTTTTTTTTATTGGTGATCTAAATTGTTTTCGTGTGACTTGTTAACATGAAGACTACAAGAGGAGAAATGGGTGTGCAGTGTGTATCCCATCTACTTTAAGTAGAAGTTGTTTCGTAGTCAAAAATGCTTGCTAGGGTCAGAGTAAGTTAAAAAACAGAAAAGTTCCATTACCAGGATTGAGTTGGGATTTTGTTTATTTCTCCTTTAATAAGGGTTTGCCTGGTTGATGTAAACTTTTGATTAGTTTCTGAGTTCTGATAAAGTTGATTTTATCACTTTTTGCACATATATTCAGTGTTTTGTGGAGGTTAGGCTTTTGAAGTTCCCTCCTGTGCCATTTTCACTGATATCACTCTCACTTTTGTATCTTTTAAAATTAATAATGATGAATTGCATTGAAGGTATAAAACTCAGATACAGCCTTTATGTATTCCATGTTATTGATAATCTACCATTACTGTACAGGGAGATTCATACATATTTAAACTGATGTACAAAGAAAGTGGGTCCAGAACTAGACAAATTACATTTTTTGGTTTGTGATTGTGACTTTGAGAAACTGGATCATATGTATTGATATTTCAGATTAGGTTTTTAAATAGTACCCTTTTATATATCCTGAAAGACTTTTGCCCTGGCAGTGACTCAGTGTGTTTTTGAATCATGTGACACTGTTCTTATTGCAAGGTAAAATGGGGATTGCTGGCACCTTGATGTTCAAGGAGAAGAAATTACATTGACATCTTTCTGTGCTTGGAACTAGACAGCTCTCTCTTACTAATTGTATTATTAGGCCATACAAGATGTCATTCAGTGGAATCTGATGATAAAACCTTGATAAACATGGAGTTATTCTTGTTTATTCAGCTTGAATATGATAGGTGTCATTTAAGCAAAACCAGTATTTTATTTTTTTGTATAACATACAATATTTTGTCTCTCTAAGATTTCAAAATCAGTATTTTAAGTGACATTGTTTTAAAAAGGTAAATCAGATTACTTTTTGCTTTGAAAAAGGTTCCTCTGTAATTTATTAATTTAAAGATAATTATGCTTATTTAATGTAGTATAATTAATGTATGCCAGGTTTCATTTGTATATAACTTAATCAGAACACATCTACTGTACTACCAAATGAAGTGAAATGAGAAGCCCATGGCTTCTGCCAACTTTTCTATCTACCTACAATGGTTCTGGGTGCTTTCCACTGTGAACTTGTACTTAGGGAGTAACATCTAATTTTTATAATCTAAGCAGGTCTTTCCCTCCCAGTAACAAAATAACCGTGTTAAGAATGAATCTTGAGAATTCTAGAGACATAAAGATGCTAAATAAGGGCTGGAGATGGTAATTAAAATGATCTAAAGCTTTGAGAATTTTCATAGATGGTTAGATTTAAATGATCTTTTAGTTTTTGAAACTGCAACCAAATTGACTGAACACTAATGGGGTGAAAACAGGTGTTGTAAGGAGCCTAGTGTCATCTGTTTCTAGTTCTGTAATTGGGGGGACCCCACTGCCTGGTTCCTTAGAGGCTCTGTGTGGCTCAGCAGCTCCAGGCCTCCTACCAGGCAGTGGGAAGGAGAACAGGAAGGACGTACGTGCCTAGCCAGCCTGTATAATTTATAGCCTGTTTTGTGACCCTCTCTTTTTACTGGTGGAGAATCCCTTAAAAGCAGCCAGAGTTGTTTTGGGACCAATGAAAGGAAATGCCTCTTTTTCATGACAGCTTATAAACATATGTAACCTATTACCTAAAGAAGCTGTATAAGTCAAAAATTTAAACCAGTCCAAATGGTCAGGTTCTAACTAATGCAGGAAAATTGCTCTTCTGCTTTGAGCTGGGTGAGAGTATCATTTTCCTTCTTTTTAAAACAGCACAGAGTGGCAAGCTACACACCAGCTCATGCCAAGTAGCATACTTTCCTTCTGAATTTTGGGTTTAAATACTTTTCATTCTGGCTCTGCTCTTGCTTCTACCCTTGGCTTCATGTGCATCCACCTCTCTTCCCTTCCAGCACCCACAGCTTTAAAATGTTGTGGTCAATGGCTGGTGGAGGTGTGGGGCTTAGGTTAGATTAGATATGTTGCTGTGACTTCACAGCCGTAGCATGTCTCTTTTCTTCCTGTCGTTAAACTGTTTCTTCTCCCTCCTCCTCCTCCTCATCGTCTGTTTTCCTCCTCCTCTCCCCTCAGCTCCTCCCTTCTTCCTTCTCTGTCCTCTGTGGATTTGAAAAAGTTATCATATCTAATACGGGGGAGAATTTTCCCATTTCTTGTGAATCGTTTTCCATATTTGATTTTTCTTATAAAAATAATGAAAACATAGTTCTCTACATTACAACCCCAGTTCTTTTATTCTTTGACATTCTCTCACTCCTAGTACTTAATCTCAGGTCTACTTCTTTGGTCCAGCACTTTTCCTTTTATAGGTGTACACCGAGTTCCCTCTCTAGACTTGCCTACCTCCTGGCATTGTCCCCTGACTTCAAATCCTTCCACACCTATCCTTGATGGAGCTCTAGTCTCCATTTCCTCTACTTTTGCTCCTTGTTTCCATTGGTCTTACTGACGTTTCCAACTTGATGTGTCCCATGAGCACTTCCGCTACAGTGATGTCAGTTAACCACCATCACTGCTAATAATAACACCTGCTCTTCCTCTTGGATTCAGTATCTCCTTTATTACATTTTAGTTTCTTTACTTGTGACTCAACTCTTAGCATATTACTTTGTTCTTCTTCACTGTTCACATCTAATCAGAAAAAACGTTTTGTTCCTTCTACCTCAAAAATGTGCTTTCAGGATGGTATGAACACAATCCTGTGAGAGCACTGAGGGAAAAAACACTTAACGCCACCTGGAGAAGTTAGGGATGGATTCTTGGAAGAAATGATGTTTAAAAGTTCCTCTGATAAGACTACTTCCTAATGTACTCATCTTGCTGTAATATCGTTCCAAGTTTGTTTTCCTAGTAGCCTATAGGATCACACAGAGCATAGATGAGTACTTTGTATAATGAATCTCATACAGTATACCACACATGGTGGGTGCTTCCTGAATTTAAAACTATACAAATGTCTCTAGCCTACCTCATCTGTTTGGCTGTTTTGCTGTGTTCTTTCACACACTTTTTTCTTTCAACCATATTATACTTCTCTTACTCTTCAGTCTTTAAACATGCCTTTCTTAATCTGTACTATTGCACGCATGATTGATTCCCTTTGTAAAATGCTTTCCCTGTCATCTCTCCTCCTTCAGCTTTAAGACTACAGATGACACATTTCTGAAACATTTGCTTAGTTTAAAGAACATAATAAACATCCAATAAGTATTTGTTAAATAACTGAACCTAGGAAGGTGTATTTTCCTTTTCCTTTTTCTTCTATTTTGGACAAATTGCAAATCATTTTTTCTTTGCATACCAATATACCAAGAACTTGCAACACTAGTACCTTACTAACCTTAACCCTCTAAGCACTAAGCTCAGTGGTTACATTTGAAACTCTAAAAGTAATTATAATAATAAGCAGCCATGATACAATGTAGATGATGTTCCACCAGGTATTGAAGGACTTTTCTCTGGCAAGTAGTACAGTGTTCCTGAAAGTCACCTACAGTGTTTCTACTGGATCTCAATGATGTGGATAAACATCCAGTGTAATTCCAGTAATATGAATAATGTTCTCCACTCACTCACTAGGTGCCAATGAACTGGCTGTGCAGAAAGCAAAGGCAGAAATCACCAGGCTTATAAAAGAAGAACTGATCCGATTGGTGAGTGAAAACCTCAAGGACTTGTTTGTTCTAATAAATGTTTTAGTTAACCATTTAATATAAATACAGCAAAGTAGACAGATGATATAGTTTGATGAATTTTCACAAACTGAGCACACTGGTGTGATCACTGCCCAGATGAGGAAATAGAGCACGTTACCAGGATCCCAGAAACCCTGCTCATGTTCCTCCTTACTACTATTCATTGCCCCCAAAAGTGACTTTCTGACTTTCAACATCATAGATTAGTTTTGCCTAGTTTTGAACTCCATATAAGTGGAATCAAATGCTGTGGACTCTTGTATCTTAAGTTCTTTCTCTCAACATTACTTTGAGGAAGTCAATCCATGTTTTTACATATAGCAGTTATTATTTTTGTGGCTATATAGTAGTTAAGCCAGAGAAGGCAATGGCACCCCACTCCAGTACTCTTGCCTGGAAAATCCCATGGATGGAGGAGCCTGGTAGGCTACAGTCCATGGGGTCACTAAGAGTCAGACACGACTGAGTGACTTCACTTTCCCTTTTCCCTTTCATGCACTGGAGAAGGAAATGGCAACCCACTCCAGTATTCTTGCCTGGAGAATCCCAGGGACAGCGGAGCCTGGTGGGCTGCCATCTATGGGGTTGCACAGAGTCGGACACGACTGAAGCGACTTAGCAGCAGCAGTAGTAGTTAAGCCTGTGGATTTACCACAGTTAATTTATGTTTTAGATTTTGAGATAATTTTAGTTTTGAGTTTTTATGAATAACGCTTCTCTGAACATTCTTTCACGTCTCTGTAGTACACTTCAGTATATTTTTCTTTTGAGTAAATGCCTTAAAGTAGAATTGCTAGTTACAGGGTATGTATAGTTCAGCTTTAAGTTGGTATTGCTAAATAATTTTTCAGAGTAATTATACCAGTTTACATTGCTTTTGGCAGTGTATGAAAATTCCAGTTTCTCTACATTTTAGCCACTGTTTTTAAACTTAGGTGTTTGTCAGTGTTTTAAACTTAGGTATGGACTTAATATGATTTTGGATATAGATCTTTTATAGACCACCTTTCCAAAGGAAGCAGACACCTTGTAAATTCTCCCTACAGTGTGTACATTGGGATGAGGATCCTTTGAAAGGAAACTTTACCAAGAATGTGCTTTTTAGGGCTTTTCTAAAATTTCCCTTACAGAACATTCTTTGGATGGATAAAAATAATTTAAAGAATGGAATGTAAACACAGCAAGAGGAAAGAATAAAAACAAACTTTAAATCAAGTGACTTTTACCAAGGAGTGATAGAAAAAGAATGTTACCATTATTAGGTTGATTCAGAACCATTGTTAAGGAGTAGTTGAGTGAACACAGAGAAATGATTGTTAAATAGTTCTTTCTTTCTCACTAAATAATATTTTTATATTAAATATCTGATAGTTGTATAAGTTTGTAAAGGAAATTACTTAATGCATGCTTTTTTTTTCCTTTTCTTTTTCCTTTTACTAATCATATACCTTTTATTTTTTCCTGTAGCAAAATTCATACCAACCAACAAATAAAGGAAGATACAAAGTCTTATAAAACATCTGGGAAAAACTTTTACCTGTGCTGGTCTGTCATAAATGTGGCTGTTGTCTTCAGTTTACAGTGTATTTTAAATTAAGATTTTTAAAATTCTGTCTTGCTTTTTTTTTTTTAAGTATAAGAAACCAGTATTTGTTAACAAATCTTCTTTCTGTAAGTATCCCCAGAATTATCAAACTCTATTTAAAGCAGGCCTGTTTTCATTAAAGTGTCCTTTAATGCAAAATTTAAATATCAATATTTTAACTATCTGGGTAGTATTCCAGAAGTTTAAGAAAATTAAAATATTTGAACTCTCCATTGAAGATAATAAAGTATAAAAGTTGCTAAGGGGTTGTTCACCTTATCTTCTTGCAATGAAACTGTGATCATCTCCTCAGAAAAGGTAAATTCTCTAATTTTGTGTCTCTCCCTTGAGCTTAAATCTTACTTGACTCAGTAGAACAATATGAACTGGATATAAGAATGTTACAATAGAATTTTTACAAAATGGGTCAGAGTTTTTGTTTCAATTTTTATCATCTTATAAGGGTCATAGTTGGACTGCTTTTTGGCTTGTAAAATTAAAGTTTTATAGTATAAGAATTTTTTGCATCCCTTTACACTGCTCAGAATGTTGGTATTGACCGCTTTTAGGTTCCCTTCACAACCTCTGGCTCTGTGCCTAGCTACTAGCTCTTTTCTAATCTTTCTGAAGTGAAAGTGATTTGTCACCTATAAATATGAATATGGTTGTTTTTTCCCCTTTAAAGTGTTCGTTTATACATCTGTACATATAAACACCCTACCAATCTGATTTTTCTTCAGGATTATTGAGTAGGTTGTGAATTTTCTTTTTTTAAAAAAAAGCATGACACCCACATTTTAGACTTAGACTTTAAGCATTTCTCAGTGAAATATTGTTTACAGAGAATCATAAATTATATTTTTGAACCTTGATATGTATTTCCTGAGTATCCTAATTTAAATTGTGATAATTGGATCAGCTAATGTTCAAGACTCCTGGTGTGTTAGAACTTCATATGGTTGTCACTCTTTGAAACAATAAAATTTTCAGGAATTAAATAGTTGTAGGTATATTCTTGAATCTCTCACATATCCACTTTTTTACTTGAGGAAGAAAACAGATAAAACACTGTTAGAATTACTAAACATTTTTTAAAGTTTCACACTGACTCTTTGATTTTTAAAATTTGAATGACTTACAGATTAATTTGTTTTTTAAAAAAACGCAATATCAGTATTTGCTCATGTTTTTTAAATTCCTTATAAAATAAAGTTAGCCTGCATTTTCCTAAAATTATCTTTGCTGAAAAATCTTCTGCATATCTAATTTTGTTTACTTTGCTAGGCATGAGAGAGAAATATACTCTATTAAAAAAATTCTCACAACCCAAAATACATAGTTCTATCCAAAAATATCTTCCTAAAGAAACCTCTTAATCTTTGATGGTGTTTATATTTGGCATAAGATAGGCTGTAGGTGAAATAATGGGTTCATGTGCCAGTTGGTGTTTTATCACAGTGACGCTTATTCTTTAAAAATGGAAATATAGAATGAAATGATAATGGCTAGATTCTCTCCAACTCCTTTTAGACACTTTATTACCTGATATATTTTGTATCTTGCCAGCCTTGTCGGTATGCCAAGGTGTTCAGCTGGTAGTCACGGTGCACCTGTGACTGCAGTATTCTTTTGAAGGAGGCAGATCCTGCATGCAAAGAAGTTTTTATTTGTTTGAGCAGAACCAGCTCTTGAATGCCTGGGGTTTATAAATCCCATGAAGCCAGCTGTAGAGTCCACTTCTGAGTGGACCAGCACTTTAAAAATCACAGCCTAGAGAGCAAAGCCTCTAAAGTTATAACTTGGTTTTGTGTGACCTCTTTTTCCTATGATGCCTTGCTTTGCTTTATAAAACCACCAGCTAACGTGCTTTAGTGACATAACTTAGCACTTGTTTGAGATAGAAGTTGAGGGGATAATGGTAATTGAAATGAAGTTCAGGGTAAACAACTGTGTTTTATTTATTTAGTCCCATTTTGGTCATTTATAGATGACATGCTGAGTTCTTACAGCAGGCATAAATTCTGAGTGGCTAACCCACTGTGATCCATGAGAATACTTTTCCTCTTAGAATTGAGTCTGGAGCTTCCATTTCTTCACATTTTGGTACATAGTTTTATATAAGAATCAGAATCTATTGACATTTTTTTTTATGCTTTCTGCTCTGGCATGAAAAACTGAAGTTAATCTTTTAAAAAGATACATGTGTAAATACAAGGAGAAAGAGAACAAATGAATGTGTGTTGAGAGGTAGAGGGAATGTTGAGAGGTCGAGGGAATGTCTTAAAGTTGTACTCAGTTTAGGTGTTGTAACTACCAGAAAACCTTAATAAAATCTCTCTGGAGTGAGGCGTTTGGCTTGGAATATAGCAGCATCTCACACATTACTTATTGAAACATGTGCTGTACTCTTAGGCCAGCTCTGCATTTCTGTTACTAGGTAAAGATTCCCTGCTGTATCTGCAGTGTTACCAATTGCAGATATTTGAAGATCCTTTTTTTCCTGTATCAACTTATAATTTTATTTGAGCAGGAGTCCAAGTATAAATATGGAAAGAAAAGTGGAAATAAACGAATTCTCTCAATGTCCCCACTGCAATATCAGTGGTCTCACCTTTTTGGTTCTTTATGGCCAAACTGGTATATAAGTGCATACTGTCAAGTCACATGATAAGTGAAACATTTAGTTATGATTATTTTTCTTGACCTTGTCCTCTTCCAGATATGGCATAAGCTTATAGAAGTTCATGATGGTGAAGCTCAAACCTTTAAAAAGAAATTCTAAATTTGCATTAACCTTGTTCTTTTGGAGGGAAAAAAATGTGAAATACAAAAGTTCTAACCCCTTTGGAAAACTAGAACTCAGAGTTGCTCTCTCAGATATCACCAGGATTGCTGTAAAACCTAGAGTTCCAGAATTTAAGAAAATCCTGATTGTCTTTAATATATGGAAATAGTACGTTTTGGATATTAGTCTGTTTTCACAATTTTGCTTATTATGGAATAAAGAAAATATGAGGATTTAGTATGAAAAATGTTCTTTGTCCACGGCAAAAGCATGTCATTTGAACTTGGCATTTGGTAGTAGGTGGATTTTTTGCAGCCTATCAATTCCTGGCAGTTCCAACAGCTTTGAGTGTTAAAAGTGTCCTTGGCCTTTATTCCTGAATTTCTAGGAGGCTCTCAGGTGCCCATGTCCAGCCATGTCAAGGTAATATCAAAGGTAATATTTTCTTTCCATGCCTTTGCCCGAGGGAGTCTTCTGGGAGCTGAGATTCCCAGAGTTGTACTTTTGGAAGAATCCTTGCCATCTCCAGGCCAACCCTCAGGCTAAATCTCAGATTTGGAAACCTCCATGGAAAAATGGGAGAGATGCCCTTAAAGAGAACATAAGTTCCTCTGTAACTGTAAAAAAGTCTAGGGTTGCTATTTGTAAATGTGTCTGGGATGGTAATGATTCTGTGATACATACTCAGATTTGAAAGCCACTGATGATCTTTACTTCGCTTTGTTCTTGGGTTTTGACTAGCTATTATCTAAAGCAGTGGTCTCCAAAGTGGGTCACAGTAAGCTATTGGAAAGCAAGGAGAAAATACTGGAGCCTCTATTTGTATTTCATTTTTAAAATCTCATCCTTTGAATTTTTTGAGTAGATTTTGTTATTATATGATATATCAAGTGTAATACTAAAGTTTAGTATAACAGTTCATATACATAATTATAAGTAAATTCACATATGGGGGACACTTGGACAACCTTTGGCAAGTTGCTTAAATGCTTTAAATGTCTTTTTTCACATAAAAGATTACAGTAATACCTATTGCAGGATTTTTGTGAGGATGAAATGAAATAATACATGTAAATCATTAAAGCATATAAAAACAGTGCCTAAATAATTAGTATTCTTACTACAGTGGATGTATGGGAGTGCATTTTCTTAAGTTTTCTTTCTGTATTGCTGTATCTTTCAATGTTGCTATATTGTATACTAGCAAGGACAGTCAGTGACTACTGATAAACTAAAATCTAGAAAATGAAATTCATTTTTCCTATAGATATCTTTCAGTTCAAATGAATAGCATTTTAGAGCACTCGTTGCTTTAATTGAAAGGTCTTTAAGTGGCAGCCAGTTCCCACTCTATTTGAATATCCCTTTTTTTGCCTTTTCACATGTATACAGTCACTATTTATCATGATGGTTTGCCTGTATGATCTGGCCTATTCTGGGACAGGTTGAGGCTGTTGGAGGAGGAATGCAAAATGTTGAATTGAGTCCAAATTGTATTTCACAGGTGTACACTTTTGAAGAAGAAATGTTTGGATATAAGTCAAATAGTGTGACAATTACAAGTGTGCTCTTCTTACGAATGAAGTGAGGATAAATGCTCTTGAAAAAGCCTCTATATTCAGCACTGGTTGTACATTCTACCATGTTATGTGTACTACAGTACCTCATTAAGACCAACTTGAGATAATTATCTGAAAATACCAGATCATTGCTTTTAACACTGTATTTTGATTATTTGCATTTTGTCTGCTACAACAGAAGGTAAGCTTCTTGAGGTTAGGGACTATATCTGTCCTGTGTTCTTAGTACTTTGACATTATCTTCATTTCACACATATAGAAGCATTTGAAAAAAGCAGTGACTTGTCCAAGGTACGGTGGCTTCCCAGGCAGCTCAATGATGAAGAATCCGCCTGCCAGTTCATGAGACACAGTCTGTCTAGGTGGGGAAGATCTCCTGAAGAACAAAATGGCATCCTGCTCCAGTATTCTTGCGTGAAAAATCCCATGGACCGAGGAGCCTGGTGGGCTGTGACTGAGCGTGTGTATGCATGTATGCATATACACACACAGGCATGCACGCACACACACTGTCTAAGGTCCAAAACCTGGGAATGTCTGACTTCCTCTGTTCCTCTGTCTGCTTCTCCATTGGGCCTGCAAATCATTTGACCTTACTGGTATGAAAATTTCCTTTTGGCCATACCTTACAGCTTGTGGGGAGTTTATTTCCCCTACCAGGGATTGAACCCAGGCCCTCAGCAATGCAGGAGTCCTTACCACGGGACCACCAGAGCATTAACAAGTTTTCTTCTTAAGTGGTTTTATGTGCTAATGCCATTTTGGTTAAAAGTTTAAAGTTACGAAAATTAAGGATCTGAAAGAGTCATGGTATGGTAGCACTACAGTGCATTATATTTCCCTTTCAAGAATAAAAAACTCTTGCTTAGAGAAAATTTGTTTTTAAAAAGTCTTTGGAAGGCTACTTCATGTACCCTAAAATCCGTGTATATGTTTTAGTTGTTTTCTATGTTGGTATTTTTCTTTTATATGTGAACAATACTAATGTGATCAGTCCTGTTTTC
The DNA here is from genome assembly GCA_024291935.2 of Okapia johnstoni. Taxonomy (NCBI): domain Eukaryota; kingdom Metazoa; phylum Chordata; class Mammalia; order Artiodactyla; family Giraffidae; genus Okapia; species Okapia johnstoni. The sequence goes on from CM044316.1 coordinate 38,962,225, forward strand.
TGGTATTTTACAGGATTAATAAGATGGAGAGAATCTTGTTACAGAACCCTGCTTGCCGAAAAATGATTGAGCTTGCCTGTTCTGTGCACTCTATTTGGTTTTCCTCCTGGTTTGTGTTGCTGTTGTTTAGTCACTAAGTCATGTCCGGTTCTTGTGACTCCGTGGACTGTAGCCTGCCATGTTCCTCCTTGTGTGTTCACCTGGAAAAGTTGTTCAGTTCAGTTCTGTCGCTCAGTCGTGTCCAACTCTTTGCGACCCCGTGAATTGCAGCACGCCAGGCCTCCCTGTCCATCACCAGCTCCCGGAGTTTACCCAAACTCATGTCCTTCGAGTCGGTGATGCCATCCAACCATCTCATCCTCTGTTGTCCCCTTCTCCTCCTGCCCCCAACCCTTCCCGGCATCAGGGTCTTTTCAAATGAGTCAGCTCTTTGCATTAGGTGCATGAGGTGGCCAGAGTATTGGTTTCAGATTCAACATCAGTCTTTCCAATGAACACCCAGGATTGATCTCCTTTAGGAGGGACTGGTTGGATCTCCTTGCAGTCCAAGGGACTCTCAGGAGTCTTTTCCAGCTCCACAGTTCAAAAGCATCAATTCTTGGGCGCTCAGCTTGCTTCACCGTCCAGCTCTCACATCTATACATGAATACTGGGAAAACCATAGCCTTGACTAGATGGACGTTTGCTGGCAAAGTAATGTCTCCACTTTTTAATAGGCTATCTAGGTTGGTCATAACTTTCTTTCCAAGGAGTAAGCGTCTTTTAATTTCATGGCTGCAACCACCATCTGCAGTTATTTGGGAGCCCCCAAAATAAAGTCTGACACTGTTTCCACTGTTTCCCCATCTATTTGCCATGAAGTGATGGGACCAGATGCCATGATCTTATTTTACTCTTCATTTATTTCCTACTGGCAGCAGCACTGGGCCAAATGCTGTACTCATGGTACAATTCATTGCTAAGAATTATATCCTTAAAACAGTGTTAATTGCATGAGCAAAAGGGTCAAGTTCCTGCCTCTGGCTTTTGCCACACTGTCAGAAAAATTGCCTTCCTGGGAATCCTTTGGTGGTCCAGTGATTAGGACTCCACGCTTTCACTGCTGGGTCTGGGTTTGATCCCTGGTCGGGGAATTAGGAACCTGGAAGCAGCCTGACGTGGCAGGGAAAAGTATTTTAAAACATAAAACAACCATGCTTTTAAAAATATATATCTTCCGCTCAGTAGCCTTCCTAATTCAGAATCCTCCCCTTTCTGACATCTTTGAATTAACCGACGGAAGAAGTGGGAAAACTAATACCATTTGCTAAATTGGCTTGTATGGGGTGACCCATAAGTCAGAAATCTTGCAGTAGCTACATAAATGGGGAGATCTTGTAAGCAAACTACCTGTCCTATCCCTTCCTGTGATGGTAGAATGAAGAATATGGTAATTCAGAGGAGATCATGGATATAAAAACTTATTAACCTTTAAGGTTAGCCTCACAAAATGAGACTTCATTATTACATGATCCTAGGACTGAGGCCTCAAACACCTCATTATTTGAATATTCCCCATTTTATTAATATTTGCAGGTGGAGACCTCACCCCGTACATTTATAAGTAACTAAAAGTCAGGCTTGTCCTTTCAATGTGCTTTGGGCAGCGCCTAAAACAATAAGGCAATCTTTTTGCCAACAGCGATTAAAAAAGTTTCTAGAACAAGGATGCTGGGTGCAAATCCTAGCTCCACCATTTATTAGTCCTCTAATTTGAAAAATGGGGTCAGTAATAGATCAGTATCACTGAAGTGCGATGAAAATCCACTTCACGAAGTTACTAGCCTTTGGAGAGCGCCATCCGCACCAGAGCCTAAGTAGCTCCGGCCTAAGCGCCGCCTCCTGCCGTCTTCTCGCCGCGCAAGCGCAGCCAGGCTCTCTGGGCTACTCTTCCCCAGGCTTGCGTGCTGGTCCTCGGCGGGAGATTGGGTCTCGCGTCGTGCGTGTGCGTGTGCGTGTGCGTGTGCGTGCGCGGTACTCGCGAGCTCGCGCACGCCGCACCTCGCTCTACGGGGCTGTGGCGGCCTCTTCCTCCTGCGTCCGGGGCCGATCTGTGAGCGGTGGCTGCGGTGGCAGCTGGGAACCAGGGTCCGCTTCACCGCCAACGCCCTCGGTGCTTTTCCCTCCGTCTCGGGCTCTCAGCGCGGTATAGAGGCGTTGGGCTGGGAAAGGAGCGGCGCCAGCGTGAGGTTTCCAGCCGATGGGCAGCCCCTGGGCACGCTGAGGGGCCGGGCTAGTAGCGGCTGAGGTAAGTAGACGCGCGAGGGGTTGTCAGACGGGCCGGGGGCAGAGTCTGGGCGGCGGGTGCTCTTGGAGAAGGCAAGGAGGGGGCCAGAATGAGGGCCCAGCCAGCTGGTGGGAAGAGGTCTCCGACCCGCGCCTGAGAAGGGGCTCTGGCCTAGCCCGGAGCGAGAGGAGGGGCCCCGGTTTGTAGCCTGCTCTTCCCTGGGCTTGAAGCCATTATTGGGGGGAAATTCCTCTTGCGGCGGGGGGAGGGGTCACCTTTTCTTTTCTTCGAGAGGTCAGAATCACTTTTCTCCCCGCCACTTTAAATTAATGCCTGCCGACTTTGAGATGGACATCTAGATGGAGTAGCCTGTGACTTGTGCAGCTTGCAGAACTCCGGGTGCACGACGGCGGGCTATCAGTTTTGATTATCGGAGGCTACACAGCCCTTTCTCTAGTGTGGGCGTGTATCTCCTGCAAAGTTGTAATTGCAGATACACTAATAAATCGCTTTCGGGCACAACAGGTAATATATTTCTACACGCCTCTTGTCGAATAAGGATTCCGGCACCGGGGAAACTGCGCAGTGGGGCACAATTAAGGAGGAGAAAGAAGACAAAGAAGGCCGTTATTTATGTTCTGTTCTAGTATCAAAACTTTCCGTGGTGGGGCAGAGTGCATGGCTACTGGCATTTGTTTTAGTCTTTGCTGAATAGATTTTCTGAGTGAAGTCGATCACAAATGGACTTTTATTTAGAATTATAAAATCGCGTATGATTCTGTATGGTTGTTACAAGCCAAATGGCATGAAATAAACCTCTGAAAATTATGTGTTTGCTCTTTAAAAGAGAGCGGAACTTGGATTTCTTGAAAGGACGATTTTCTCCATGTTTAAAAATGAATACGTTCTGATGTTACTAAAAATAGCTGTAGTTCTTTATGTTGGCAGTAATGACTGCTATATTCAGGAGAAGGAAAATGAATTGTTTTATAAAGAACAGCTCACGAAAAGACTTCTGGGGTTAAATGCACAGTAAAACAACTTAAGGGATGGCAAGTTTTAGCATATGCTTTAAGAATTCAAATTTAGGTGGTCCTGTGGCTAAGACTCCATGCTCTCAACTCACCGAGCCCAGTTCGATCCCTGGGCAGGGAATTAGTTGGCATATGCCACACTAAGACCTGGAACAGCCAAACAAATATTTGAAAAAAGAGAATTCTAATTTAGTCATTGTTAAAATATATAGAAGCTCTTAGTTGATTCCTTTATATTCAGTGAACTATTTTAAAAGATTATTAACCTTTGCTAGTCTTCACAGTCTGATTTTGTATTCTTGGATTTCATTAAGTTCAAACTTTCTAGAAATGTAGTAGTTATAGTAGTAGTTATTCTAACTCTCTTAAGTAATGAGGCCTGCATTGCTTTCAGTGAACTCTCTACTATAGTATCCGAAGAGTCAAGAAAGAACAGTTATCTGGCGAGCCCTGAGCTGGGACCAGGGAGGCATTGTTAAGTGTATAATTAAAGCTTGAATGTGTACATACTATGTACAAACATATCAATTCAACATGCACCTACCACTCTGTATGTTTATATGTATGACGATTGTGCACACAAGGATCTAATGATGCTGACTCCCATCTTAAAAAGTTGACTTCTGAAAGTAGAGGATTGGTTTTAACTCTGTTTCGTTGTTTTAGTTAACTGCTTACATGCGTAACAGTCATAGTAAATTTCTTTTCCAGCTTGTTAATTAGTTATTGAGTAAGGTGAGAATTGTACTGATTTTTTGGTGTTAGCAGGGAAGGAAAATATAGAGCCGTTCTAAACTAGCCTTTAGAAATCTTCCTTTAAGTAAGTATCTTGTTGTCTGTCTTGGGATAAACAGCTTTACTCCTGTCTATTTTGTGTCCTGGTTCTTAGAATAGTGTTTTGCATGGAGTTGGCCCTCTATTAAAAATGAGCTATGTCAGAAGTAAATTAACCTAATACATACCGGGACTTCCCTGGTGGTCCAGTGGCTGGAACTCTGTGCTCCCAAAGCAGGACCTAACTTCCATCTCTGGTTGGGGAACTAGATCCCACATGCTGCAGCAACTAAGACTTCACATGCCACAACTAAGACCAGGAGCAGCCAGATAAATAAATAACTAAAATATTAAAAAAGCATAATGCAAACCAAATGCATACATCCCTGAGAAGATTAAAAGAGTTGAAGATGGGTGAATTGTTTTTTTGTCTGTCTACTGTTTAAATGTTGTGTTTTTTTTTCATTGTTGGTTGAATGGTGTTGGTGTCTGAGTAAAGGATATATGGCAGAATCTTGCTTCTGAAAACCTAAACATAATTAAGCTGAGACTATATATCCTGATAGTGATAATAGATGATGAATGTTCTGACATAGTAAGAGAAATGAAGCTAAGGGAAGTAGGTCCAGAGGGAAGGTTTTGGTTAGTGATAGGAACTTAAAAGGCATGAACTATAAAACATTGCAACAGATTGTAGGAAAAAAACCGTTTTCTCCTTTTACTGGCAGTACTTTCTGTGGAAGAGAACTGGTACCTTTCTGGCTGTTTATACTAGAGCTTTCCAGCAGGGTGATTTCTGAATAATAAAATTGAAAAAGAAGTCACTTTGGGAATTCCCTGGCGGTCCAGTGGTTAAGACTGCGTGCTTTCACTGTGTGGCCCAAGCCACAAGGCATGACCAGAAAAAAGAAAGAAAAAGGGATCACTTTTTCTCTTACAATCTGCTCAGAGGTCTAGTGTGTTTCTCTTTGTATTTGTATGTGGTCTCTAGTCCAATTTTATTGGCAATAAAATAGTATTTTGATTCCTATCTAAGTCCTATGTATATTTCCCAATTAGTTTATAACTTGTAGGGGAGAGGAATGTGGTTGGTCTCTTCACAAATTCCAGCAATGGCGTTCCTTCAATTTGGAAAATCTATTGGATTTAGATGTTGTTAGATGTTGTAGATGTTATCAGTAGAAAGGTTTTGTGGATATTTGAAGAGGTAGTAGCTTAAGAGTTGAATAAAAATTTTGACAAGAGTATTTTATTATTTATTTTTGGCTGCGATGGGTCTTTGTTGCTTTTTCTAGTTGTGGCGAGACAGGGGGCTACTCTCTATTTGCAGTGCCCAGACTTCTCATTGTGAGAAAGGCTTCTCTTGTTGCTGAGCACAGGCTCTAGGGTGCAGGCTCAGTAGCTGTGATGCCCATGGCATTGGAATCTTCCTGACCAGTGATCAAACCCTTGTCCCCTGCATTGGCAGGCAGATTCTTTATCACTGGACTACTAGGAAAGTCCTCAGCAGAAGTATTTTGAATTGACTTTTGTGTTTTCATTTTAGTATAGCTGAGTGATTCTCATGATGGCTGGTAGATTTTGTCGTCCCCCCCCCCCCCCGCCCCAAGAATATTTGGCAACGTCTGGAGAATATTTTGGTTGTCACAAATTGAAAGGGAAAAGAGGAGGGTATAGAAACTGACATCTAGGGAGTGCAGTGGGTGGAGGGCAGGGATGCTGCTAAGCATCTTAAAATGCACAGGACAACCCCCCACCTTCACCCTAGCTAAAGAATTATCTGACTCAAATAATAATTGTCCCTATGAAGAAACCCTGTTGATTCAAAAGGTACATTATCTGAATTTGTATTTGTCTTTACTGTTTCCTAATGTGTGACCCTGGCAAGTTGCTTGAAGTTAAAATAGAGGTAATAGTATGTTCCTCATAAAGCTGAGTTGTAGTGATCATAGGAGTTGAGATGTAGTGCCAAACTTATTACCTGGCACATAGAAAATCTCAAAAACTGGTAACTTTCAGTTAATAGTATTATACTTGGAACATATTTTGATGATCTCTTATTTCTCATCTGAAATTAGAATTTGAGCAAATGAAATGATAATTAATAACCTCATTCTCATTATATGCTTGGGGAATGAGTGAGGAATTACTCCTTATAATATTTGTGTTTAGCTCCAGTCTTGTTTTATGTTCTCAGATCTATAAGGCTTCTGCCATAAACAAGTAGCTTCTCATTGTAAATGTTTTCCCTTCATAGTTAAGATTTTTAAGCTAGCTGGAAAATGGCTCTATATCTGTTGATTTTTAGCAAATATTTAGTAATGTAACTGAATTCAGTTCTTTGACTTGATTCCCATTTCCTTTTAGGTTTATGATTGAAATAAATTTGCAGTGGTTTTGGCTCACATTAATTATATGTTCTTAGCCTCTTGGAGTAACTATTTTCATAACTGGGGTTTTGGTGCAGTTTTACATTTATGAAAGGTACAGGCAAATATCTAACAACTTGTGGCAGAACCTTCATAGACATTTGTGACTCTTTCTAAATATGCATTAGAACTCATGTCTTTTTTTTTTTTTTAACCTCATTGAAATATATTGTAGTCTGTATAGATTCCCTTTTTCTGTGTTTCTAAATGATGTGGCTATTTAGAGCTGACTTGTCATTGTGGCAGTCATATTACAGCCTTTAAATAAGAAACAATTCACAGGGATGTTTCACAGACAAAATAAGAGTCATTGAACTGTTAGTTACAGAGCTCTTATAAGGGGAAAAGATTCATGTCATATTTATGGCCAAGGGACAAAGCAGTGTTGCATATTCAGCATTTCGTCTTGATAACCACACTTTAAAAAGTATTTTATTACGATTGTTACACATATTTTTTAGTATAAGCCTCAGTTGTTTTATTAATGTTCACTTATTTTAGCTAATGTAAACCTTTGTTTACCCTTTCTGTTGGTGCTGCCTCCTGTTTAGATAGAACAGTTTGAAGGGAGTCAGTACCTACGGCCTACAGATTGTGTTCTTTGCTTGGCACATTTTGTCTTTTTACAGTGTAACATACACTCAGGATTTTGTATAAATAATAAATTATGATAATGCTGAAGAAGCACCCACCTTTGAAAACTGGCTGGATCAGAAGTATACATGTGGGAAATATAATGAAAGGCCAAAGGGAGACGTTCTAAGAATGTTAAGGAAACTAAAGAAAAAAAAAGTACCATGTTAATAACAGTTCTTATCTTTATTATCTTTTTTCGGACTTAATCTAGAAAAGAAAAACCTACGGAATATAACAGATTTTGCGTACACACTTTTCTAATCCCTATGCAGAAAACATTATGACTGCTAAATCAGTACTGGTGTTAGTTATCTTGCACGGCATTTGTGCCTACCAATGATTAAACTGAGAAAAAAGAAGTATCTTTGAATCTGCTGATGTGTGTTTGTTTATAAGTGGTCTGGAGTCCTGCCTGTCAGCTAATTTTAGAGAGCCTGCATAGTTGTTGGGAGACTGACTGTTTTCCCACTAAATGCTGTCATTCAGATATATATTTGTATATGTGTATTTATGCATATTTGTCCTTTATTTTTGGTAGAAAATGATGCATCCTGTTGCCAGCAGTAATCCAGCTTTTTGTGGGCCTGGCAAACCTTCCTGCCTCAATGAAGATGCCATGAGAGCTGCTGATCAGTTTGACATATATTCCTCCCAGCAAAACAAATACAGCCACACAGTCAGCCACAAACCAATGGTTTGTCAGAGGCAAGACCCATTAAATGAAACACACTTGCAGACTGCAGGTGGCAGAAGCATAGAGATAAAAGATGAACTAAAGAAAAAGAAAAATCTCAATCGATCTGGTAAGCGTGGCCGCCCTTCAGGAACCACCAAATCAGCAGGATACCGGACCAGCACAGGCAGACCCCTGGGAACCACCAAAGCGGCTGGATTTAAAACAAGTCCAGGCAGACCTTTGGGTACAACTAAAGCTGCAGGATACAAAGTCAGCCCAGGGAGACCTCCAGGTAGCATTAAAGCTCTATCCCGTCTTGCCGATCTTGGCTATGGCTGTGGGACTGCTGCTTTTCCTTACCCTATGATACATGGTAGAGCTGTTCATGGGGTGGAGGAAACCAGCAGCGAAATCAAGCCACCCAATGAGTGAATGAGGCAGGAAAGGAGGGCCAGGTTTAGAAGGAAGATTGTGGATAATCCCAAAGCTTCTTGGTTTTATTTTGACATACGTGATATGGCCTGGGCTTTCAAAATTTGTTTTCCCATTTGATTTTGTTTTTTCTGCTTTTGCTCAGAAACTGTCATATGCTGACAGATGCACTCAAGGCATAAGCAGTGGCTTTGTATTTGTACACAGGTTCAAGTGTAACACCTATCTAAATCGTTTTTGCTTTTCTTTTAAAGTTATGGTTGTATCTCATTTCATTACTATTTTTTTGTCATTCTAAATGCTTTATGTGCTACACAGTTGAAACCATTATACCTATTAGTTTGTGAAGTTAACTTACAATATAATAAAGATAATATCTAAGGTATTTTTAACTGATGGAACAAAGCAAACTAATGATTCAGGATTACTTGAGGTAGTGGCTGGAGGGGTTTTTTTGGTAACATTTATGTTCATGAGACAGGACACAGATTTATGTTTTGGCATTTACATAGACTTCATATGTTAAAAATCTTAGTTTTAATGTTCTAGGTTTAAATAGTTTCTTATTTATTGATCTACATGGCATTAATTAATTTAACCATTATTCCTTTAAAAGTTCTTTAGCATTTGCCTTTCAGCCATGTTTAGGTTGTGTATTTTTTAACTGCCTAAGAGCATGTATACCAAACACTACAAACAATTCATATTTACAAAAAAATTAAACTTTTTAATAAAAGCTGCACATTACATTTTTGGTGAAATACAATGCATTCTGAGAATAGCATATTTAATATAATAGAAAAAGATATTCTTAAGGTCTGCATGTTGCTATAGTTAATACATTTTGCCTTTTATATACTTAGTTATAAAGCATTATGCTTAAAACACTGTTTAATAATGTTCATTTATTAAAAAATATTTTTTAATTTTTTCTGATAAATTGTCCCATTGCATTAGCACTTACTGTGGTTTCAGGTCTATATCTACCAAAGGACAAAAATTGAATGGTAGACTGTAAAACTGGTACAAACAAGATGCAGTTTTCTGACTGTCAGAGCCCAAATATTAAGAAATAGGAATCCATCTATGCATGAAACATGTAAGAAATATGTTGATTAGTTTAATTAAAAATCTCATCGTGGCTCTAGTGAGACCACTTCATCCAAAATAAATTTTTTTCCAACAGATTTTTCTTTAGAAGCAAGATAGATAGGAAAGAAAAAAAACATTGGGCAGACATATATAGAAGGGACAGGGATATCTCTCGTCCCTCTTTTTGAAAGCAGTCTTCGTTAATATACATTTTATTTTTTCTGAGTTTGATCTAAATAAAATAGATTATTATAAACTTTGGATTTGGAAAAAAAAATTCCACTGAATTTTAAAGTTACTGTGTATGTATTTGTGAGCTTAAATGCCTTTGAAATTATAATGTAGGTTTGCAGGACACCCAGACTTTTAAAATAATAAAAATTTTCAAAGGGCGCATATTATGTTGTTTGGGTTTGCTCTCAGTTAATGCAAACTCTGGTTGCAAATGGGTGTCACGTTTCATACCTTTTTATCAGGAAAAAAGCAGCAAACCTTCAGGTGTTCCAGTGATGCCTGACACAAAGAGCTGGACTTTATGCTGCTCTTTACAGTAAGAGGTGTTGCATTTTTATGTGGGGACTGTGTGCGCACTGGCTTCTGAGACAGTGACCTCAACGATTTTAGCTTTGCACAAACCATAGAGAGCAATGTTGGATGACTACATAATTAGTTGTAACATTCTGGCAGCTAAATTGCTATAATAGTTTCTTCTTGCAGAAGCTTAAAATACAAAACTTTTAGTATAAATCTACTTAGAACAGTATAACTTCTGACACACACAGATGCTTACCTCTCTATTCATATGTTCATCCATCCACTTTTATTATGTATTTGTCATTCGGTTGTTCCTGAAGATGTTCAGCAGTTGGCTGCTTAGAAGTCCTCGTTTGAATTCCTGAAAGCAGTTGTTTAATTTAATGTTCTTCCATAGAATTATATATATCATAGTCAAGGGTTTGATTGTGTATTCTGTTTTATAGGGTGCCCATTTGATGTTTCCCTTTCAGTTTTATTTTCTTTCCTGATTTTGTTACACATGCCCTTTCTCCCTGCGTTTTCCTACATTTGTTCCCCTCCCGCTTCTCCATCCTCCAGTACATCTACTCAGTGGTGCTGTGCTGTGTGTCAGAAGATAAAGCAGGTGTATGATTGTATGATAAATCTTACATGCAAGTTAATGGTGAGATCAACTAAAGGCAGTTATGTCCATAACAGTGTTTTATTAATATCAGGAGCTATGTTCCAGGAAAAAAAGTGATTGGATAACCCCATTTAGAAAGCTGAATTTTCTGTTTTATGAGAAGTTACCTGGAGTATTAGATCTGTATGCTGAGGAGCATCTGCTTATTCTACTTCCTTTTCTCCTTGTGAACAGTTTATTGGTGCCATGTTGAAGAGAAAGACATCTAAGTGATAACATGAATGAAGTCTTAACATAGAAAATATTTTTACTTCTCTACAAAGACTATGTTGTGCATCTTTTGTAACACTGTCTCTTGTCATGATAAACACTGAAATAGCATGTTAAACAGTTCCTTATACTTTAATATAATCAGTTGGGGAAAACTGGCTTCCCCCCCCCCCCACTGTATACTTGTTCCTTGAAAGGTAAATTGCTAATTTTCTATTGTGTAATTCTGTTCTTCACAAAATAAGTTTCACTATTCTATATTTAAACTGTTGGTCAGAAAATGATCTGCTATTCAAGTAAGTTTGCTTTACTTTTTTCTTTAAAGAATATTTTAACATGCCCTATTTATTCTTATCAACATATTAGGAGCTAATACAGATGAAATTTTCATTTTTTGACAGATATAACTTTGCATAACTAATCTTTAGTGTGGGATGATTTTGATACTATCTTTGGAGTTTTGCACTGGATATCAAAAAACATTAGCACAGTGTATTGGAAAAAAATAAGTATCTGATTAATTTTAAATATTTGGAGATGCTTTAAAAATCAGTGTTTCAGTTATACTAAAAACTTCTTTATATTTTTTATTTACTTTTTAAAAGAAACATCTGTTAAGGTAGTAAAGGTAATATTAATTCCAAACTGATGTTTGTGTGAATTTACATGTATTTTTTCATGAAATAAGTAACTTTTTTTTAAATTAAGGAGCAAAAGGAATGATCTGGATCCATTTATTAGGTTAAAGGTGACTCATACAATGTAGGAAAAGCCAGTGTATGAGCTAAATGAAAAAAAAAACAACAACCAACCTTTATATTCTAAGAAGCTTTAAGAACAATTCAGGGGATGTTGACAATAACTACTACTCTGTCAGTCATTGTCTATATATGCAGTAAAATTTTATGATCCCTTTATAGTAAAACATAAGAATTCATAACAGTTGTTCGAAACATTTTTTCCCTTTGACATAAGATATTTTGATGCTATTATGTTTTTCTCTTTATTATATCTTAACTGTATGCTGTTAAACTCTAGGATGTATCTAAATCTTTCCTTTGCTTTCTCCCCTTATTCCCCCCAAGTAGATAAATCTGTTCTCTCACATATAATGTATTTAATTTTGGAAAATTTAGTGCTACAGTAAATCAAGTGTGTGATTTATAGTAATCAGACCACTTTGATTCTTTTAGTTTCACGGTTTCGTTTTTCCACAGATAATTATGGAGAAAATAATTACCAGTTAACTGATATAAGCACGCTGTCCTCTGCTGTAAAAAGTCTGAATAGATACTGTGTATGTTTTTATGTCCATGAACTTGAGCTACTCGTGTGCAATTATGTGTATGGGAATGGAGTAGTGTTCATGATTTGTATCTACATCATCATATGGATGTATATTTATTAATAAAGTCATTACTTTAAAACAAACTGTGTTTACTACTCTATTTCTTAGCAGAGTATTTTCCAAGTAGGGTAATTATAAATGGTAAAACTGGGGACTTCCCAGGCAGTCCAGTGGTTAAGACTCTGTGCTTCCACTGTGAGCTGGCATGGGTTAGTTCAAGTGAGTGTGGGTTCAATCCCTGGTTAGGGAACTAAGATCTCACATGCTGTGCAGCGCAGCTGAAAAAGTAAAAATAAAAAAATAAGTAAATGCTAAAACCTCTTTTATGATTGGTAATTTTGTATTTTTGTTGGGTTGTGATTCCTAAAATCTGCCTTTCTGTATTTTTTTTTCCAAAATAGTAATTATTTATATATTTGTAATTTAAACTTCTAACCTATAAATGAATCTCCTTTTCTTCCAATTATCAAGATACTTCAGACTAATGGTTCTAATAAAGGCTTAATTTTTTTCTTTTTTGTCTGCACCATATAGTGTGTAGGATTTTAGTTCCCCAACCAGGGATCGAACCTATGCCCCCCACTCTGGGAACTCAGAGTTTTAACCACTGGGCTGCCGAGAAGTACTTAAAGGCTTAAATTTAAATGTGATTGATCCTTTTAATTTAAAAAGTTTAGATATTAAACATGGCTAATTTTTTAGTGTTAACCTTAGGGAGAGCAGCATGTGCATATTTTGTAACTGTCAAATATTGGAGATATAAAAAGAAAAATACTTCATCCTAATTATTGGAATATATAATTACCTTTTGCACTTTCTCCAAATCGTGCAGATCATCTGGAACAGAGGTTGGCAAACTAAGACCCACTGCCTGTTTTTGGACTAGCCATGCCCATTTGTTTACAAGTTGTCTCTGGCTGCTTTTGACTACAGTAGCAGAGTTGAGTTGTTGTGACATTAAGTCCTGCAAAGTCTAAATTATTTACTGATTATTTCCCTCTGTTACAGAAAAAGTTTTCTCACCCCCTTATCTAAGAAGGATAAATTGGAGTAGGAAGCAACAGATACTGTTTGAAACTGAATTTCAAAACCCAAGCAAGTGATGGCTTTTTTTTTCTTCTGGCCACACTGAGGGGCCTGTGGAACTTAGCTGACCAGTCGAACCCGCACCCCCTGCAGTAAAAGCACAGAATCAACCCCTGGACCGCCAGCAAAGTCCAGTGATGGCTTTTTAAAAAAATTCTTCAAATTACATTTAGAAGTGATTTTATGTATACTTTTGCTCAAGTCGTTGAAGTCCTTTTACCTGTGTTGTTTATTAGGTATACTATTCCTCATCTAGGAGAAGATTCGCACACCATCATAGTGTGGATCATTTACTGTGGCCAAAGGATCACTTATTAACCATTCACCAACAATTATAGTTTTACCACTTTTTGTATAGCTCTTTGTATAGTTTTATAATAAAAATTCATTTGTCCATTGTGTTTGTATTTGCCAAAATTCTCATTCCCTGGCAAGTTGTCAGCAAATCAGTATGCTCTTCAGTTGAAAAAGTCATCTAATTGGAAATTTGTAGGTTGAAGAGAAGACAGTCTGCATTCACTACCTAGACCTAGAGTTTATGCCATGAATATTAGTAATATACTTGTGGTTTTTATTCCAACAGTTGCCAGAGTGAGAATCATGAACAACCCTTAGAAAATATAAAGCAAAGAATCTTAGATACTGGTACAAATATTTACAATGTTGTTGCTGGGCATATGAGAATGAAAGTAGGGCTGTTGGCACCATACATTTTCCTTTTTTAAGCACCCAAATTACATTGTTCTGGGTTGATAAGAATTTCATCATCAGAATATCATTTGTGTTTTAAGATATGCATCACAGATATGTTGTGAAGTAAAAGGTACTTTTAACACCTGATTTCTCTAAGATAGAGTGGCAGAGGTGAAGTGACAAATTCTTTGGTAAGCTGTTAGTAAAGGTAGGTACACTGTAGTGTGGCCTTTTTGGTGATACCACGGGAAGAGGTTATACACCTAAAGGAATCTTGAAGCTGTTTCAAAGTCAGTGCCAAGTAAAAATCTTTGCTAAAAAACAAAATACAAAAGCCTACTGGAGTGAAAGTATAGTGGGTACAGTAATAATGGCTTGCCATAAAAAATACTTTATATGATTTATTTCATTAAGCCGTTGCGGTTCTACTGAAGGTGCTAAATGAGTTGGAATATCCCTTTACTGGTAAGAAAAGTTGAATTCCAGAGAGGTTAAGTAATTTACCCAGAGTCATGACACCCAGTAAGTGATAAGAGTCAGCATCTGAACCTGTGTGGAACTGGAACTCTTAAAATTCTACTCACCACTGGATAAGTTTAAAGTTGGTGTTCTGGTTTTAGTAGTAGGTGTTTTTGTGCTGGCCCTGAAATAGATAAATGTGACTATGGAATTCTAATACATTCGTTTTATTGCCTTGCCAGTAGCTAAAATTCTTTTCTGAGAACCTAAGGGCTGTTAAAGCAGCTTCTTTACAAGGAGAGTGACAGGGCCTTTTTGTTGTTGTTTTTAAAGTTTTCTCTGTCATTTTTCTCATGACTCTTTTAAAATCTTTATAAAGTTTTTAAATCTTAAAAAATCTTTTTAAGATCTTCATTCTTTTAGGCATTTATTTTCATATGAGCGTGGTGTGTTTTTGTAAAATCTGCCCATTTTGTCTTTGACCTGCCTGGTGTTGGTTTGTGACCTCTGAAGCTGAATTGTGGTCTGTTGTCTGTCATTTGCCCCATTATCCTTGGCCTAGGTTTTTGGGGATAAGTTGCATGTAGAATGGCAGTCACCCTAGTTGCTACCCTAGCTGCACATTACCTGTGGGCACCACAGGCACAGAAGTTCCTTTTCCTTGTCTTTTTTGTTTTGTTTTTACTTGTTTTTTACTTGTTTTTATTTGTCTCAAATAAATGTCAGTTCTTTCTCATTAGGGAAGATATTTTTAACTAGTTTCAAAATTTTCTATTTTATGTATTTATGACCCTGGGTTCATCATAAATTTTTTATATTGGAATTTTTAATCTTTATTATGTCTATGTCATTTTTCTGAAAATCTGAAGTCTCCCATTTCACCTGCCTCTCTGTATTGTGTATTAGCCCTTATGGTAGTGAAAGTAGTAACAAAGAGAGCCCAAAATGTGATGGCTCTGATGAAGGATATTTCTCACCACTTAAGTGTCCTGTGATGTCCTCCAACTAGCCTTTCAAAGACCTTGGCTCTCATTTTGCCATTTTCAAGACATGGCTTCTGAGATAACTCAGTTGCTTTCATTTAGCCCCTGAAGGAACAGCCTTTGGAAATCGAAGCCTTCTCATGTTCTTTTGACTGTAGGTGATCACAGGAATACTTAGAGCCTTAAGAGGCATTGGGAAATACAGTCTCTCCTTGAGAAGCCAGGTCTAGTTATGCAAGGAGAGAATGGATTTTACGGCAACATCCCTATAGGTGAGTAAAGGTTGTGGGCTGAGGTTGGAGTAGAATTAAGCAAAAATCCTACAGATTACAGGAAACCAAATTGAGGGTTTTGAAGCTAGTTTAAATCATTATTAGCTGTCATTTTAAAAAAACTTATACTGAAGATCAGCATGCCGTCATTCAGCCAAAGACTCTTCTGAGACTATTGCTTTGTGTCTAATGAAAGATTTGGATAAGTAGAAAATTATAAAATATGATGAATAGTATTTCTGAGACAAATGAAGGGGTCTATGAGAATACTTAAAATGATGTTTAAGCTGAGAGCTGAAAGATGAGTACAGATTGGTGTATAGAGGAGAGTAGTAGAGACAGGAAAAACAACATATGCACATAAACATATATGTAAGCCTGGAAAGCACGATATTCTTTAAACAATTTATCATGTATGGTAAGTGGGAGTGGTGAACAAGGGCTGAGAGGAGATGAAACGGACCAGATCATAGAAGAGCCCAGACAATCAATTTAAAGAGTTACTTTTTTTTTTTTTTTTAAGACAATGGTGAGCCATTAGAAAGTTTTAAGTAAGGAAGTGACACTCGTAGTGTAGGTTCGCTTGGAGGAGGAGAAATCAGAGGCAAGCACGGTGGTAAAATCTCATTTGGGTGAGATACTCTGATGAAGATCGGGCAATGGGAAAGAGAAGTGGACAGGTTATGACCTGAAACAGGCAGTTAATAAAACTTGGTATCAGTAATGAGCAAAAGAGAGGAGTTGAAGGTAAGTGGTGAGGATTAAGTAGGATTAAGTAGGCTCCGGAGCGTGAGAGTGTGTGCATGCACGTGCATACACAGGAGATGTGGTTAGGTAGAGTATTGTTGTAGAGTCACTAAGTTGTATCCGAGTCTTTTGTGATCTCATGGACTATAGCCCACCAGGCTTCTCTGTCCATGAGATTTCCCAGGCAAGAATACTGGAGTGGGTTGCCATTTCCTTCTCTAGGGGATCTTCCTGACCCAGGGATCGAACCCGCATCTCTTTCATTGGCAGGTGGATTCTCTACCACTGAGCCACCAGTACAGTAGTTAGACTATATCCAAGCCAAGTACGTATGACAAATTAAGATGGCCTCTGCCTATATCAAGCTGTTATATAGCTCAAGATCTATCCCTCTGTAGATGATAGAAAATACTGCTTTTATTGGTGGAAGGTGTGGGGCCCAAAGGAACTGCTCTTTTTTTTTTTTTAATTAAAGGATAGTTGATATATTAGTTTCAGGTATACAACATAATGATTTGATATTTGTATATATTGTGAAATGGTCATTATACTAAGTCTAGCTAACATCTATCACCATACATAGCTGCAGAATTATTTTTTTTCTTGTGATGAGAACTTTTAAGATCTAGCAGCTTTCAAATACACAACAGTTGGTTAGTCACTATGTTGTGTCCCACTCTGCCCACCTTGCTCCTCTGTGGGATTTTCCAGGCAAGAATACTGGAGTGGGTTGCCATTTCCTTCTGCAGGGGATCTTCCTGACCCAGGGATTGAACCCGTGTCTCCTGCATTGGCAGGCAGATTCTTTACCACTGAGCCGCAAGTACAGTAGTAATAGCTATAGTTGCCATGTTGCACATTGCATCTCCATGAATTACTTATTTTATAACCTGAAGTTTGTACCTTTTGACTCCACTTATCCATTTAGCGGACACCCTACCCCCCCACCAATCTGTTGCATACTTATCTGTTCTCTGTAAGCTTGGTTTTGGTTTTATAGATTCCATTTAAAGCTGAGATCATACAGTATTTGTCTTTGTCTCTCTGACTTATTTCACTTAGCATAATACCCCAAGGATCCATCCATGTTGTTGCAGATGGCAAGATAGTCTTTTTTATGATTGAATAATATTTCTGTATGTAGATAAACATATACATATCTATTTCAATATATCGTGTTTTCTTTATCTATTGGTGAACTCTTAGGTTGTTCCCATATCTTGGCCATTGTAAATAATGCTACAAAGAACATGCAGGTGCTAGTGTTTTCATTTTCTTTGGATAAATATGCAGCGTGGATTTGCAAGATCACATGGTAGTTTCTATTTTTAAGTTTTTGAGGAAACTCTGCACTATTTTCCATAGTGGCTGCGCCAATTTACGTTCCCGCTGACAGTACCCAAGGGTTCCCTTTTCTCCACATCTTCTCCAAAGCTTGTTATTTCTTGTCCTTTTGACAACAGCCATTCTAACAGATGTGAGGACCACTTTTGAACATAAAGAATTTATTATGTTTTAGGTTAAAATAAGCCATTTTAATTAGTCCTTTCCCCAACTTTCAACTAGCCTAATAAATTCAACCACCTTAGTAACTTTTGAGCATCTCCTCTACAATGTATTAAGAGCAGCTCACATGCTGAACAAGACACAAGTCCCTTTCCTCTAGGAACCCATACTAGAAAACAAATGCCTTAATATGTAGAACATAAACCATGTAATGAGATTTTTTTTGGTTCTGAATTGATATTTTAACATGCTTTATCTCTCAAATTAGCTACTTAATTTTAGCACAGAGCCAGTGAAACTCCAACCCATCTGCTTAGTCCTAAGCTCTTTAGGCTTGTTTTTAGAGGAATTTTGACAGAAAAACTGGTTATTATGCTTATTCTCTATATGCTTGCTCAGAAGTATCAGATAATCCTGTAATAAGGCATAGTGGAAAAAAATATGAAAAAGTATGTATGTATAACTAAATCACTTTGTTGTACACCGGCAATCAGCACAACATTGTAAATCAACTATACTTCAATAGAAAGTAAATTAATAAAAAGTATCAGATACAAGGTCATTCATAAGTTGTGATGACTCTGGCTTTTAAATCATGTTCAGGGCTACTTACATGGCTGTTGTGCTCCCTGTGTCACATAAAGAAACAAGTAATAACGACAAAGTGTTATGCATCTCCAGTATGCCAGGTGCAGAATGGCTGATAACTGAAACTGATGATTTTTTTTTTTTTGGAGTAGCTGTGGACCTATAACAAAAACAGCCCACACACAAGAAGAGTTTGTAAAAATTCTGTTTATTTATTTATTTTTTAAATTTTGTTGGGACTTCCCTGGTGGTTCAGTGGTCAAGAATCCACCTTCCAATGAAGGGGGTGCAGGCTTGATTCTTGGTTGGAGAACTAAGATCCCATATGCCATAGGGCAGCTAAGTGCACCTGCCACAACTACTGAGCCCGAGAACCACACCTGGCAAGCCTGTGCACCACGGTTCGAGAGAAGCCCTCACTGTAGTGAAATATCCTGTGTGCCACAGCTAAGACCTGACGCAGACATAAATACAAAATTTTAAAAAAATTTTTTGAAATTACAAACTTAGACAAAACTTAGTAAAAATAAGAGTATAATCACCGTCCAAATGGCTGTCAACAAGCTTTAGTAATTAAAAATTCGAGACCTATTTTTTTAAAAAAATCTGTATCCCTACCCACTCTCTTGCCCCCTCAATTATATTGAAGCAAGTTCTCCAAATCATGTCTTCCTAAAATATTTCAATACATACATCTAAAACTGATATAAAACACATACACATGATAGCATTATTACACTTTAGTAATTCCTGGATATCACCAAATATCCAGACAGTGTTAAAATTGTACTAATTTGGGAATTTTCTGTTGGTTCAGTGGGTAGGACTCTGCTTCCACTGCCTAGGGCCAAGGTTCAGTTCCTGGTTGAGGAACTAAGATCCTGCAAGCTGTCTAGCACAGCCAAAAAAAAAAATTTTATCCTAATTTTCCAATAATTACTTTAAAAATTATTTAATTGCTGTCTCTTTATTGAAGTATAATTTACATATCAAAACATTTCACCCATTTTAGGTATACAGTTCACCCATTTTAAGTACTCTTACAGAGAAGTAAAGAATGATTTTGATGCTATCTTTGAAGTTTTGCACTGGATTTTTTTAACTTTTTATCTTATATTGGAGTATAGCCAATTAACAATACTGTTATAGTTTCAGGTGGACAGCAAAGAGACTCAGCTGTACATATACATGTATCCATTCTCCCCCAAACTCCTCTCCCATCCAGGGTGCCACATGACATTGAGCAGAGTTCCCTGTGCTATACAGAAGACCTTGTTGGTTATCCATTTTAAATATAGCAGTGTGTACACGATCCCAAACTCCCTAACTATCCCTTCCCCTGATCCTTCCCCCACTGGCAACCATAAGTTCATTACCTAAGTCTGTGAATCTGTTTCTATTCTGTAAAGAAATTAATTTGTACAATTTCTTTTTAGATTCTGCATATAAGGGATGTTATATGATATTTTTCCTTCTCTGACTGATTTTACTCAGTATGACAATCTCTAGGTCCATCCATGTTGCTGCAAAGGGCATTATTTCTTTTTAATGGCTGAGTAATATTCCATTGTATATAAGTACCATATCTTCTTTATACATTTCTCTGTCCGTGGACATTTAGGTTGCTTCCATGTCTTGGGTGTTGTAAACAGTGCTTCATTGTACATTGGGATGCATGTATCCTTTCAGACCATGTTTTTCTCTGGATATATGCCCAGGAGTGGGATTGCAGGGTTATATAGTAGCTCTATTTTTAGTTTTTAAAGGAACTTCCATACTGTTCCCCATAGTGGCTACACCAATGTACATTCCCATCAATAGTGTAGGAGGGTTCCCTTTCCTCCACACCCTCTCCAGCATTTATTATTTGTAGAATTTTTTTGATGAGGGCTATTCTAACCTGTGTGACATAGTACCTCATAGTTTTGATCTGCATTTCTCTAATATAGTGAGTAATGTTGAGCATCTTTTCATGTGCTTCTTGGCTATCTGTCTTCTTTGGAGAAATGTCTCTTTAGCTCTCCTGCCCAGTTTTTAATTGGGTTGAAGAGTGTTCTGCTTTTGTTTGTAATAACTTTGTTTTTAATTCAACTTAATGTAATTAAAATTTTTTGGCTGTGCCATGCAGCATGTGGAATCTTAGTTCCCTCACCAGGAAGGAACCATGTGCCCCCTGCAGTGGAAGCACCGACTCCTAACCACTGGACCTCCAGGCAAGTCCTGGAATAACTTTAAATGGAGTAAAATCTGTGAAATATTGAATCACTATGTTGTGCACCTGAAACTAAGATAATGTTGTAAATCAACTACACTTCAATTAAAAGCAAAAGCAGTCTATGGCCATACCACCCTGAATGTGCCTGATCTCATCTGATCTCGGAAGCTAAATAGTGTCAGGTCTGGTTAGTACTTGGATGGGAGACCGCATGGGAATACCAGATACTGTAGACTAATAATAAAAATAAAGCAAACAAAGAAACTACTTATTTGCAGATCAGTATTAAAGTGTGAACTCTTTAAAGGAGTCAATTAAAAGTTCCTAAAAGTTCCTTTATTCCATTTTAGCAACAGAGGGTGAGCATGCGCTCTTTGCTGGTCACTTGCTGAGGATACTGGAGACTTCTGAGCCATGCATTCTCAGTATTGGCTGCTTTGACCTAAATGAGCCTCATTGTAGAGACAGCAGGACCTAACCTCGTTGATAGCACGGTAAGACCACCTAGTTCATGAAATGATAGGGAAACTAGTCAGTCATGATTTCTCTACTTCCAAACAAAAACAAAATCATTGACATAATTTTGATCCATTAAAAGTTTAAAAAGCTTTTTTTTTTATTAGTATGAACTCATGGAGTCTAACGTGTATCATGCATCTCCTTCTATTGAAATTACTCATTTTTATGCTCAAGTTGTTCCATCTTTGACTGGTAGGAGCTAGTTTGACTCCTGGATCATTTTGGCATAACCCTAGTATCCTTCATCTATTTTGTTGCATTTTGGTGTGACAAGATGTCCCAGATTCACAAAAAGAGATCTTTTGACTTAGCAAGGCAATTTAGGGAAGCGGTGTGTTGTACCTTGAATTTTAGGACGTATGGGTTTTGAAAGAATTTTCTTCATTTTCCAGAATTTCTATTCTACAAAATATTTAAACTGAAAGAATCCTTACAATGATACTATTACTTTAAAAAAAACTTTTTTTTTTTTTATAAACAAAGGATATTTAAAGAAAGATAGGTGGAATGAGCAAGGAAAACAAAGAAAACAGGACACTAGCTTGAAGTACAATATCTGGCTTGAGATCTGTTCCCAGTAAATTTTAGATTCTAGGGTATCCCTTTGAGCAGACTTCAGAAGTGTGAATGAAATATGGCTAAGCATATTACTTTTGTTTTCAAATTATAGTCCTCCACACACAGATGTCTTACCGTACAATTGCTAGTTTCCTGGTCTCCTAAAGCATCCTCTAAATATTTTTCTCTCTCCCCTTCACCTCTGCCACAGCACCCCACATCAGCTTCTCAGTGAGAAGTATTTGGATACAGATTTATTCTCTTCATGGCATTTGACAAAGTAATATTTTTTGTTGCAATTTGCTTATATGAAGCTAGATATTATTGATCTAGCCTTTGTGAAAAGTTTGAACCTTGATTTGGAATAGATACATTGACTACTGGTAAAGTGTTGTTCCAAAGCTCTCAATGCCTATTTCAGTAACTTATTTATTTCATCTTCCTAATTTGATATTTGTAATATGTTACTTTTCTCTTCCATTCTATGTTTATAGCAAAACACATTGGATTTAGAGATAGACCTGGGTTTGAGTCTCTGAACAGCCACTCATTAGTTTATGACCTTTCCCAAGTTGTTGCTTATTCTTTCTAAGCCTCAGAAATGGGTTTGTAATGAGAATTAAATGAGAATAAGGCGTTTGGGTAATTTGCATACTGACAGTTTAATTTGGGGTTCAAATTCAAGCTCTGTCATTTAATGTGGGAACTTAGGCTACTTACTTACTCTTTTTTTTTAATTTAAAAAATGTATATCATGTCTATGTCAGGGATATTGCAAGAATAATATGGGATATATGACCAAACTAAAATATTTAACCCACCACCTGACACATTTTAGTATGAGAATTTTAACTTTTGTTATACATTCTGAAAGGCCTTTTAACACTAAAGTATCTTAATAAAATGAAAGAAGATGCTGGATATTTTAATTTGTAAAACATGCCCACTGATTTGGGTATTTTATTATTTGAATCAGCAGAACATCAGGCAATATCATAAGACAGTCCTTTAATTTTCACATTATCTGAAGGTTATCTGGAGTGGTGAATGGATCAGAGAAAGAAAAAGAACATCAATTGATGCACAGTTGTTTGTTTGTTTTGCCACACAGCTTTAGGGATCTTATTTTCCCTACCAGGGGTCAAACCTGCAACCTCAGCCATGAAAGCATGGAGTCCTAACCACTGGACCACCAGGGAATTCCCTGCACAGTTATTCTTGCTTGGAAGACTTGGCTGTAAGGATACTTTCAAAACTTGAATGATTTTACCTTCCTTCTTAAGAATTGCATGTACTGTTTTGTTTGTTTGCTTTTTAAAAGGTTGGAATATAGTAACTGATGTACAATACTATATAAGGTTCAAGTGTACAACATAGTAATTCACAATTTTTAAAGGTTATACCCCATTTATAGTTACTATAAAATATTGGCTATCTTCCCTGTTTTGTACAGTATGTCCCATTGATTATTTTATACTGGTTTGTACCTCTTAAACCCCTACCCCTGTTGTGCCCTTCTCCTCTCCCCTCCCCACTGATACCCACTAGTTTGTACTCTTTGTGACTCTCATTTTGTCATATTCATTAGTTTATTTTTTAGATCCCACATATAAGTGACAGCATATGATGTTTGTTTTCCTTTGACATATTTCACTTAGCATAATACCCTTCAAATCCATCTATCTTGTTGCAAATGGCAGAATTTCATTCTTTTTTATGGCTTTTTTTTTTTTAGTATTCCAGTGTATACACATACACTGCATCTTCTTTATCCATTTGTCTATTGATGGACACTTAGGTTGCTTCTGTATCTTGGCAACTATAAATAATACTGCTAGGAACTTTGAGGGGCATGTATCTTTTCAAATTAGTGTTTTTGTTTTTTTCAGATATATATCCAGGAGTGGAATTGCAGTGTCATATGGTAGTTCTATTTCTAGTTTTTTGAGAAACTTCCATACTGTTTTCCACAGTGGCTGCTCCAGTTTACATTCCCATCAATGGTGTATGAGCATTCTCTCTTCTCCACATCCTTGCCAACATTTGTGAGTTTTTTGATGATAGCCATCCTGTCATGTATGAGGTGATATCTCATTGTGATTTCAATTTGCATTTCTCTGATGATTAATGATGTTGAGTATCTTTTCATGTGCCTGTTGGTCATCAGTATGTCTTTGGAGAAATGTCTGTTCATGTCTTCTGTCCATTTTTTAATTGGGTTGTTTGTTTCTTGATGTTGAGTTGTATGAACTGTTTTTATATTTAGGATATTAATCCCTTACCAGGCATATTATAAGCAAATATTTTCTCCCATTCAGTAGATTGCTGATGGTTTCCTTTACTATGCAAAAGCTTTTAAGTCTAATTAGGACCCATTTTTCCTTTAAGAGACAGATCCAAAAAAAAAATTGCTATGATTTATGTCACAGAGTTTTTTAGCATGTGCTGTTTTTAAAACAAAAGATATATGGCCTGTTGCTTTTTTTTTTTTTTTAGTTGTGCCATGTGGCTTGTCGGATCTTAGTTCCTTGAGCAGGGATTGAACCCAAGGCCATGGTACTAAAAACCCTGAGTTTTAACCCTTGGACTGCCAGGAAACTCCCTGTCCTTTTTTATACTCACCATTTTGATGTCAGTTTTAATATTTTGAAGATAGTATTAGTGAATCAGTATCTCCAAATGCTACATTGGGTATAGTATCAAACGCAGTTAAGTTGAATCATAATTTATGGATTTCTTTATTGCTTGAAGATTGGCATTTCCTAAACAGAACTTCTCAAATGTGTTGTAAGCTCAAGTACATCTGAAAAAAATCAGATTCAATGAGTTGAAAGGGAAATGAAGAACATATTAGGTAAGTAGGTAATTAACCATTAGGTAATGGCTTGGATAGGTATTTTGTATGTTATTTTCTTATTATTTATAACATCATCAAGTATTAATATTATAGGAATTCACACCTTATTAGTTGTGATAAGCCAGCTTATCACAAAATGGCTCCTAGTGATCCTCACCTTCTGGCATTTATGTCCTTATGTAGTCCCATCCTACACGTACATGGTAAGATGTATAGCCAACAGGATATTACAGAAATGATGTGTGATTTCAGAGTCTAGGACATAAAGGACTGCAGCTTTATCATTGTTCTTTTGGATCACTTGTTCTGGGGGAAGCCATCTGTCATGTCATTAGAACATAGAAACTATCCTATGGAGAGATCCACATGATTAAGAACTGAGCCTTCCTGCCAACAGTCATTGTCAAGCTGACATCTTGGAAGCAGATCTTCCAGCCCCAGTCAAGCCCACAAATAACCATAGCCCAAGCCAGCATCCTGACTGCAACTGTATGACAGATCCTGAACCAGAACAGCCCAGCTAAGCCCCTTCCGAATTCCTGACCCACATAAATAGTATGATATGATAAATGGTTATTACTATTTTAAGACAAAGTTTTAGGGAATTTGCTATGCAACATTAGATAATCAATACACTGATTATAAATGATTGTTAGGTTATACTACATGATCATGTACATAAGGAATAGCCAACTCATAAGATTTCCCTTTCAAATTAATATTAGGACTCAACTATACTGATAAGGACATTAGCAACTATCATCATCTTCAACTAACTCTCCCCCACCCCCCCAGTCTTTCCATCACACAAGCCTGGCAAAACACTAACTCCAACCTAACTTTGGCTCCCTTTTACTTCAGGGCTGCTAAATGCTATTGGAAAAAAATGCTTAACTGTGCCAGTTGCCATTATAAATTCCTGCTTGGCAACCACAGCTGGATCCCCAACACTATCCTAGTAGTATCCTTAGTCAGCTCTCATGGCATTTTATTTAGGTTATTTCAGATGTCCACTCTCCATTCTCCTTAGATGCTTAGGTATTACCACAGGCTCTCTCTCAGCAGATCACCTTTCTTCTTACAGAGAAAATAGCTTATCTGCATTCATCCTCTCCTCCAATTACAATAAAGGAGGTATTCCTCTTACTGTCTCTAGTTTATCCTTTGGATCCCACCCTACTTTCTTCTCAAAAATTACCCTCCTATACCTTAAACCTCTCTCAGTAGGATCCTTCTTGTTAGCTTTGAAACAGTCAATTTAGTTAAATCTAATGTTTATGTATATGAGCTCTTATGAAGTATTGGTTAACAGTGTAATAATATTTGAAATGGGTTCCTGATTGTATAGCAATGTAAAAAGTTTTGAATTCAGATTAATATTCTGACCTCAGCTCTGTCAGAAACTACCTATATGACACTGAGCGGTTTTCTTTGTGCTTTAGTTTCCTAATGAGTCAAATAAGAATGATATCTCTGGGAGAAAGCCTTCTGCGTAAAATCATAAATGCCAAGGGCTTAGTACCCAGGTCAGAATTGCAGAGGTCTTCTGGTTTTACAGTTGAGTTTATGCTTGTGGTCATGCCAGGCAGCATTTCATGTACCACAAAGTAAAGCATGATTCTGATTAGGAATGAAACTTAGGGTATGTACCCTGAGTAGATAAATGGGGAAAAAGAGACTGTGATTAAAACAAATATATATATATATATATATATACATATATAGGTACATATACATATATATGTGTGTGTGTGTATATATATATATATATATATTTGGCTGTGCTGGGTCTTTGTTGCTGCAAGAGGGATCTTTTAGTTACTGTATGAGGGATCTTCAGTTTTGAACTCTTAGTTGCAGCATGTAGGATCTATTTTCTTGACCAGGGATGGAACCTGGGTCTTCTGCCTTGGGACTGGGGAGTGTTAGCCACTGGAGCACCAGGCAAGTCCTTTCTTTTTTCCTCTTTTTTAAAAGAGTTTCCTTAACTAATATACACTGCCTGATCTAACCTGTGCTTCAGGACATAACTCTCTTGTATATCTTGGGAGGCTACTTAATTATTGAAGGAGCTCAGTTTAATCTCCTTTTGTTATAACTGTAAAGAATATCCAGTATTGATGAAATAATAATGAGTACACTGGGTCATCTTAAGTCCATCAAAATACAACATCAAAATGATAAAGCAGGAAAGGAGCTTAGAAGAATAACTATGTGAATACATGCCCAAAGTACTGATTTATTAATTAAATATTCTCTTCAGATGAAACGTATTACATTATAAAATAACATGATCCAATTAGCTATTCTATTTAAAAAAATCACCCAGGAAATTCCCTGGTGGTTCCATGGTTAGGGTTACCGGCTTCCATTGCAGGGGGCACAGGTTCCATGCCTGGTTAGGGAACTAAGATCCTGTTGCTGCACAGTGCAACCAAAAAAAAAAAAAAATCACCAAAACTTAGTGATTTAAAACGATTTTTAAATCTCTGTTTCAGTAGGTCAGGAATTTGGAAACAGCTCAAGCTGTACATCTCTGGCTATAGTCTCTCAGGCAATAGTAGTCCACTGGTGGCCAAAGCTGGAACAGAGTAGGGCTGGGATCAGCTGGTGGTGGTGGGCATCTCTCTTCATGAAGTGTCACGGCTTTTGTATGCAAGCTACCATGAACTTCCTCAGAGCACAGCAGCCTCAGGACAGTCCGTCTACTTACTCAGTGGCTCAGGTTCGCCTGTGAAAGCTTCCAGCAAAAAAGGATAAAGTTGTGTAGCCTCAGAAGTCATACAGGATCATTTCATAAACTGCCACATTCTCTTGGTTATATGTGAATCACAAGCCCACTCAGATTCAAGGGGAGGGAAATTAGGTTCTACCTGTTGATGGGATGGGTTTCCCTGGTGGCTTAGTGGTAAAGAACCCACCTGCCAATGTAGGAGATGTGGATTCAATCCCTGGATCAGGAAGCTCCCCTGCAGAAGGAAATGGTAACCCACTCCAGTATTCTTGTCTGGGAAATCCCATGAACAGAGGATCCTGGCGGGCTTCAGTCCTTGAGGTTGCAAAAGAGTCAGACATGACTTGGCGACTAAACAACTGCAGAAATTGATGGGGCAGTGACAAAACTGCTTTGCACAACAGCATGTAGGATGGGGAATATTTTTGTGGGAATCTTTAGAAAATACACTTTGCCACAGTGATCTTGTTGTCCAGTTGCTAACTCGTGTCCAACTCTTTGTGACCCCATGGACTGCAGCACACCAGGCTTCCCTGTCCTTCACTATCTCCTGGAGTTTGCTCAAACTCACGTCCATTGAATCGATGATGGCATCCAACTGTCTCTTTGTCTGTCGCCCCTTCTCCTTCTTCCCTCAATCATTACCAGCATTAGGGTCTTTTCCAGTGAATTGGCTCTTCACATCAGATGGCCAAAGTACTGGAGCTTCAACTTCAGCATCAGTCCTTTCCTTTAGGATTGACTGGTTTGATCTTGCAGTACAAGGGATTCTCAAGAGTCTTCTCCAGCACCACAGTTCGAAAGCATCAATTCTTTGGGGCTCAGCCTTCGTGGTAATCTAAATGAAAGCAAATACTTGTCTGTTGATGAAAGAGAGGGAGGGAGAGAGAGAAAGAGGTCCTCATGACTCACCAGACTAAAATAATTTAGACAAACCCATCAAGGGGGACGGGCTTCTCTGGTGGCTCAGATGGTAAAGAATCTGCCTGCAATGTGGGAGACCTGGGTTCGATCCCTGAGTTGTGAAGATCCCCTGGAGGTGGGCATCGCAACCCACTCCAGTATTCTTGCCTGGAGTATCCCCATGGACAGAGGAGCCTGGTGGGCTATCATCCATGGGGTTGCAATGAATTGGACACAACTGAGTGATTAAGCACACATCAAGGGGTACAAAGTGAAGGGAAGTTACATGGCTTAAAATAGCCTGGAGTTAAAACTCCCCTCCGGGTCCTCCCCACCATCCTATGCAAAACAAAGAACTCTCTCACCCGAAGAGAAAAAATGGACATTAAGGTTGATTATGCCCAGCTCCCAGCTGGTCCAGCCTCTGGCCATCTCCCTAATTCCTTGCCCCAGCTGTTTAAGAGATAACTACTCTGAACAACTTTGGAGAAGAACAGGCCCCCTTAAGACAGTAGATTTCCACATATATGCCTATATTTTTTTTTTATTGGGTTAGTGCAGCAGCTCACTAATCTGACTGCTGCCCCTTCTTCCCTCATTAAAGGTGATCTGATCTGTTCCTGTAAAGTGCTGGTCTCGTTCTTTTTCCGAATCTCGCCTTCTCTAATTTCCCTTACCCTACACAAAACACTGTGAGTGCAGGTGTGTAGCTGTGAGTAACAATTTCTCCTTTCTTTTAAAAATATTTATTTGGCTGCATCAGGTCTTAGTTGTGGCATGTGGGATGTAGTTCCCTGACCAGGGATTGAACCTGGGCTCCCTGCATTGGGAGCCTGGAGTTTTAGCCACTGGACCACAACAGAAATCCCAACAATTCCAAATATTATCAGCCTCTTGTGTAAACAATCCCTAGAATGTATGGTGTTGGTGCATACAGTTCTTCTCAGCCAAAGAAGATGATGTCAACTTTTTTACCTCATAGGAAACGAAAGTAAAACCTGTTTTAAACCTGAATGTTTTAAACTCTCACTGAAAATAAGTGCATGTGCCACCTGGTGGTGAGACAGTCAAATATACATTCTGTCCTGTTGGCTGTATATATTGAGTTGTCATCAGAGATAGCATTTATTGTAAAACACGTCTAACATCTGGAAGTGCATGTGTCCAAACAAACAGCCAAAACACAAACACAGAGAGGGGAATAGGACATAATAAAAAGGAAAGAGTGTGTGGATGAGCCAAATCAGCCTCCTTTTCATTAATCCTAAATTCTTTTAATCCTCTGTCCCATTGGCTTTTCACATACCTTCAAATCCAGTAAGGAGGGTATGTTGTTGTTAGTTGCTAACTCTATCCTACTCTTTGCCACCCCATGACTATAGCCCTCCTGGCTCCTCTGTCCATAGGCATTCCCAGTCAACAATACTGGAGTGGGTTGCCATTCCCTTCTCCAGGGGATCTCCCTGAAGCAGGGATGGAACTGGAGTCTCCTGCACTGGCAGGTGGATTCTTTACCTCTGAGCCACCAGGGAAGCCCAAGGTTATGGGAGACAAGAAATTAAAGAAAATCTTTGCTACTACACTGTTGGGTGTAAGGTTGTTATTCTAAATGATGACTGTAGTGATCTAGTTTACAAATGTGGGCTCTTCCACCCATGTTGTCCATTGTCCCAGATCCTTCTGGACCCACTAGAAAATTTACTATAGCAAAACTAAGGCAGCCTAGCATTGGTCGGTCTCTTACAGTGAAAAAAATCATTCGTTGTTTACGTGAAAATTTTAAATAGATATCCTGTGTTTTATCTAGCAACCTGGGAAGGGTAGCTGGAGATCTGAACCTCCATGAGCGCTCCAAAAGGAGGCTTCTGGGCCTTTCTGGCCCGAGAAGGAAGTGCTGGGCAGGGGCGCAGGGTGTGCTACCAGCCGCCAGGCCGCACCAGGGTCAGGCAACTTGGAAAACATCCCGGAGCCCCACGGCGCAAGCCAGAGCCCAGGAACCACAGCCGGCCACCCGACTCCAAGATGGCGCCCTCGGCTGCTGCCAGTTGCCAAGATGGCGGCGCGGGACCGCGCCCGCGCTCCTGGCCTCTCCTCCCCCAGCCTTCCTCCGCCGGGGAGCGCGACTCACGTCGCTGTGCGCCTGTTGCCCTTCCGCCTCAGTGTACGGGCCGGTGCCCGCCCCGCACCATGCGGCTCTTAGGCTGGTGGCAGGTTCTGCTGTGGGTGCTGGGGTCTCCTGCCCGCGCCGAGGAGAGTGAGTACAGGCTGGGGCCGTGGGCGGCGGCGCGGGAGGCTGTGCGTGAAATGACCGGCAAGGTGGTGGTCTACCTGGGCGACGCTCTTTTATCTGAGCGAAGGCCCCGATCTGCGCGCTTCGCCTCTTCCTGGCGCCCTCTAGAGCGCCTCTCTCCACGTTGTCCCGACTCTTTCCTCCGGTGGTCCCGGCTCGCGGTCCGGGGTGGGAGGCGGCGGGCGGGATGCCCCGACAGTGTATTAGCGCTTACTGAGGCGTACCCGCATGTGCTGAGCACTTTATTATTAATGATAATCATAACGAGTAGCCGGCCTGTACCGTGTCGCAAAGAGTCGGACACGACTTAGCGACTGATCAACAACAACCATGCCCCTAGTAGGAGCCAGGAACTGTGTATAGTACTTTCTGTCATTTTCTCCTTTTGTCCTCCCACCGAGATATGTTCTGAGTATCCCTGTTTTATCGATGAAGATGCTGAGCTCAGAGAGGCTAAGTAATCTAACTACATTTGTGCTTCTGGTAATTGGCAGAGCCGGTATCTCTCACTGCAAAGCCCACGATTTACTTTGCACCCTGCTGGACCACTTTCCTAAGAAGGTCATTCTTGCTCAGGTGCCTGTGTGAAGGGATAGGTGGGAACAACACAGCAGACACCCCGGGTAACCCGCTGCTTGCCAGATCATTCTCTTGGACCTCCTCCGCGGGGGAAGGCAGCCACCTGGAGGCATGGCTGGGACTTCCTCTCATTGCTCTTTCTCCCCACTCCTCACAGCCCTGTTAAAGTCCAGACCCTTTGACCTTGCTTGTTATTCAGAACTTACCAGGAATACGCGGGCTTCCCAGGTAGCGCTAGTGTTAAAGAACATGCCTGCCAATGCAGGAGACAGAAGAGATGCAGGTTTGATCCCTGGGTGGGGAAGATCCCCTGGAGGAGGGCATGGCAATCTGCTCCAATATTCTTGCTTGGAGAATCCCATGGACAGAGGAGCCTGGGGGGCTACAGTCCATGGGGTCGCAAAGAGTAGGACACAACTGAAGCGACTTAGCGCGCATGCATCAGCAATATGCAGGTCTTTCCTTTTGCAACAGTGTCCTGGAAAGAGGCAAGGCAGCCAGCTGGCTTGCTGAGTTATGAAAAGTAATGAAAACACTCATTATATGCCAGGCAGTATCCTTAGTGCTTTTTGAGCATCATTTGTTATTTTTATTCAAAAGAACTTGTTTCCCTATCACAAAAATTGTATAACCATACCGCCAACAACAGCAGAGTCCGTAGGGATACATCGATGGTGGAGAGTTCACTGGGTATTTCCAATGTCCTGAAGGCCATAAAGGAGAAAAAGAAGGAAAAGAAAAAGTACTCAAAAACAAATCCAAAACCCATGATGACTTTGGGGAGAGACGTTGCATGACAGTTTCTGTCTTCTTTTATTCTGGCTCAAAATTCTAACTCTCCTTATCACTCAGACTTCTTTTTGATTTTCTGTAAGGGACATCTATCTAGTTGTACATGAAGGCGATCAGGAGCACCAGATTCTACTTTGTGCCCTGATTTTTTTCTCTGGAGATTCTTTCAGGATGTTGGCATTCTCCATTTGCTTTAGGGGACCTGTAATGTTGGTTAGGTTCAGAGAGAGCAGATCTCTACTGAGCTGGTGCATTTGAGAGTGGGGTTGGCTCCCCAGTCTGCCATCTTTTGTTTTTCTCCAGACTTTTAGCCTCTCTGGCTTCATCTCCTGCTCTCATCTTAAGAACAATCCAGTAAGCATGTTGATTTTGGCTTCTGATTATACATGCAGTACATATTTATCAACCCAAGGCTACAGAAAGACTGCCATCCCCACCATCTTGGCAGAACTCCCTGCCCAGGCACCCAACCCCTTCCCTAGGTCATAGTCAAAAAAGTGCTTGACCCACTTCTGTCAGGACCTGCCTTGCTTCCCAAACCCTGTACTCTGCTGTATCTAACCTGTCATCTCTCCCTGCTTACCTGTTTTCCCATCAGTTTTATGTCCTTAAATTTATCTTATGTCCTAAAAACCAAATCCTGTCCCTTAGCCCCCTACCTGCCCATAACAACTACCTGCTTTCTTTTCCTTTTCAGAGCTATATTTTCAGAAAGAATTGTATATATTTATATATTGATAGATTCCGCATATAAGAAAGATCATACAGTATTTGTTTTTCTCTGATTTATTTTACTTAGCATAATGCCCTCAAGGAGGTCCATCCATGGTATTGCAAATGGCAAGATTTCCTTTTCTTAAATGGCTGAATAATGTGATATATATATACACATATATAATATCACATTAATATACTATTAATGTGATATTAACATATTAATGTTATGTGTGATGTATATATCACATTTTCTTTATCCATTCGTTCATTGATTGCTTTCCTGTCTTGGGTTTTGTAAATAATGCTTCAGGGAACTTGGGGGTGCATATACCTTTTTGAGTGAGTGTTTCTATTTTCTTTGGATAAATACCCAGAAGTGGAATTGCTGAATCACATGGTAGTTCTATTTTTTATTTTTTGAGGAACCTCCATACTGTTTTCCATAGAGGCTGCACCAATTTACATTCCTATTGATAGTGGTTAAGGGCTCCCTTTGTCCACAACCTTGCTAACATTTGTCATTTCTTGTCTTTTTGATAATAGCCAATCTAACATGTATGAGGTGATATTTCATTGTGGTTTTGACTTACATTTTGATCTTTTTTTTTTTATGTCTTGTGTTCTGTGCATCTACTTTTTAAACATGTAATGCAGTTGTTGCTGTTTTAATAGCCTTGTCTAATAATTCTGACAACTGTGAAAGTTCTGGGCCAGGTTTGATTATTCTCATTATGGATAATGAGGAGAATTTCCCTGCTTCTTTGCACGCCTGGTAATCTTCAACTGGATGCCAGATGTAAATTTTTAGTTTGTTGAGTGCTAGGTATTTTAGTATTCTTATAAATATTCTTGAGCTTTGTTCAAATATCCAGTTATTTGAACACAGTTTGATTCTCACTTTTCAGGTCTGCTAGATGAGAGCAGAGCTGTATTTACTTTAGGGTTAATTGGGCCCTACTAATCCGCCTGCCAATGCAGGAGATGTGGGTTCGATCCCTGGGTCAGGAAGAGATCTCTGGGTCAGGAAGATCCCCTGAAGGAGGAAATGGCAACCACTCCAGTATGCTTGCCTGGAAAATTCCATGGATAGAGGAACCTGGTGGACTGCAGTCCATGAGGTCGAAAAGAGTTGGCCACAACTTGACAACTGAACATGCACTCACCAAAGCAAGTCCCTTTTGTGGACTCTCCCCAGGGCTCTGTAACTTATGAGGTTTTCCAGTGTAGTGGGTGGGGACAGGTCCTATTCCCAGCTCTCTGTGGGTACTGGGTAATTGTTATCTCTAATCCTTTTGAGTGGTGCTTTCCCTGGTTTTGGGTAGTTCACTTACATGCTTATGCTGACCGGTATTCTCAAGGAGGCTCCTCCACCAATGACCGGAGTGCTCTTTCTGCAGCTCTCCCATCTCCAGGGTTCTGTTGTGCAGACTCTGGCTTTCTTAGTCTTTCTGGGCCCTCCATCTCAACTGAGTCAAGGCAGGAACTCCCTCAGGTAGTAAGCTGGAGCTGTTGTAGGGCTCTTCTCGTCTGTTTCCTGTGTTTTCAGTGATCACTGTCCTTCCCTGTCTCAGTCTCCTGAAGCTGTTGCACATATTTGGCTGTTTTGGGGGTTGTTTCAGGAGGGAGAGTAAATCTGGTTTCTGTTTTTCCACTTAGCCTGAAATGAATTCCCGGAGAGTGTTTTTGAATTGCCGAATGAGTCTGCAGACATCTGTGGAGATGTTCTTTGAGACATTATACAAGCGTGCATACCTTAGAAAGCTCCCAGACCCCTCCCCAGCTTTGAAGCCAGTTGGTCATTCATACTCTGGTAGACACGCTCTTTTGCGTGCAGGACTCCTTCCACAGCTGCTGGCTCCCCAGCCATATGGTGGGCTCGTCCGGGTGCAGCTGCATTGGTTCCTTACCCAGAGTCTGGCGGCTGTTATTGAGGTCATGAGAGGTGGAAGGCAGGAGTCATTATTACAGGGGTGAGTGGAGCTTGCTGTATGGATGTGTGAGACTGCCTCGGACTCCTCCCTTACCCATACCTTTGGCTCAAGCCCCATCTAGTGGCTCCAGAGTGAGAAGAAAGCCTCCTCTTCTTCTGGCTGCTGTCCCAGCTCTGCTGGGCACATCTTTAAGCACTCCTGTGGGCTGTAGCCCAGGGGCAGCAGGCAGGAAAGCAGAGGCCAGTGGTGGAGCCCACCCCAGGAAGAGCCGCTGCTGCTCTAGTGGTGTTCCTCAGGCAGTGTGGCCTGGCAGCCCCCTGAGGTATCTTGCAGGGAGGTAAGGCCCGCTCTGGAGCAGTAGTTGCAAGACTTGCTCCTGTTGCTTACTGCTTTGTGCCATTGCGCATCACGCTGAACCTCTTGTACTTCAGCTCAGTCATCTGTTAAATTGACTTGGTAGCCTTCATCCCGTCCATCTCTCAGAGCTGATATAATGGGTGCAAATATGCTTCGCCACAGTAGAATCTTCCATATTGTTCAATTGCCCAGTTGTGTCTGACTCTTTGTAACCCCATGGACTGCAGCACGCGAGGCCTCCCTGTCCCTCACTACTTCCTGGAGTTTGCTGAAGTTCACGTCCATTGCATCTGTGATGCCGTCTAGCCATCTCATCCTCTGACACCCTCTTCTCCTTATGCCCTCAATCTTTCCCAGCATCAGGGACTTTTCCAATGAGTTGTCTGTGCGCATCAGATGACAAGAATACTGAACCTTCAGCTTCAGCATCAATCCTTCCAGTGAATATTCAGGGTTGATCTTCCTTAAGACTGACTGGTTTGATCTCCTTGCTGTCCAAGGGACTTTCAGGAGTCTTCTCCAGTACCACAGTTCAAAGGCATCAATTCTTGGCATTCTGCCTTCTTACGGTTCAACTCTCACACCTGTACATGACCACTGGAGAATCTTCCATAAAGTCATCATTATTTTCTTGGATAGTCTCAACAAACAAATTAAATTGTAGTTTAACGGAAAGGTAACTTTTTACTCTGGAAGGGAAATTTTTCACATTTGAGAACTGTGATTTTTTGGTATTCATTTATTTTGAAGTCAAATATGACTGTGAACATGCTGGCATGTTTTAGTTGCAGAGAAAAGAAGTCACTTATGGTCAGAGGAGCAGCCTGCTTATCCATTCCAGGTGGGGGCTGTGTACATGAGTGAGGAGGTGCCTTCCCCTGACCCAGTGGGCCAGGACCTGTCTGTAGAAGAGACGGAGGCAGTCCTGGGGCTGGATGCTGACGGCAACCACATGGTGATGTTGTCGGTGATTCCCGGGGAAGCCGAGGACAAGCTGAGCCCAGAGTCCAACAGTGGCACCTGCGGGGCCGGAGGGGAGGAGGACTCGAGGTGCAGCCTCCGGGAGAGCCTCTTCTCGCTAGACAGAGCTGGAGCAAGCTTCTCGGAGAGAGAAGATGAGTACTACACCGAGCCCGACGTGGTGGAATCCGACCCCACCCCAGCTGAGGATGCCAACACCACCGAAAGTCTGAAATCCCCGAAGGTCAACTGTGAGGAGAGAAATGTGACAGGGTTAGAAAATTTCACTCTGAAAATTTTAAATATGTCACAGGTAAGAAAAAATGATTTAGTAGTTTTCTCCTTTTTTGCACATTGATTTAATGATTTAATACTCTTGTCATCTTTCACATGCAGAGTCATAATCTTCATCATATTGTAAGTGGGATAGCATTTAGTGGCTGCATTGGTGAAAATTCACTTGACTTTTTGTGATATATGTAGAGAAAGGAGGAGATATAACTAGGGTTGACTGTGCTTTTTAGGTGGCCTAAACTTAGTCATCCTTGGGGTAATCTCATCACCAAGTCTCATGATAAAAATCCCAGTGGACAGGGAGGTGCTTGGTATCAGAATCATAGCACTTTTCTTCTCAATGAGGTATTTATTATGGAGACATAAAAATGAGATATCTGAATTACTAAAATTGTAATTTAGCATTCTTTGGACCAGTCAGGTCCCTGAGAAGTTTGTTATATTGATGGAAAGTTTTTTTTTTCCTCCAGAGAGTATGAACCTTGTGTTTACTCTGGACCGAGAGCTGACACATTTGTCCAGGCCAGCCATGCTTTCCAGCTTGTTGGATAAATGGTGATTATAAAGAGAATACCAGGATTCTGACTGATGTTTTCTGTCAGATTGTTAAGGCCAGAGAGCAGAATGAATTCAGGCTGCTTATAAAAGAAAAGAATCCTAGCTGTAGGAACTGTGGTTGCTTATTTTATTATTATTTAAAAAATAGTTATTTATTTGGCTGCGCTGGGCATTGGTTGTGGCATGAGGGGTCTTCAGTCTTCGTCGCAGGATCATCAGTTGCAGCACGTGAACTCTTAGTTGCGGCGTAGATCAAACCTGTGCCCCCTGCATTGGGACCACAGAGTCTTAGCCACTGGACCACCAGGGAGGTTCCATGTGATTGCTTATTTTAAATTAGGGTGCATATAGTACGTTGAGCGCCCCTCCAAG
This sequence comes from Okapia johnstoni, assembly GCA_024291935.2. Classification (NCBI taxonomy): domain Eukaryota; kingdom Metazoa; phylum Chordata; class Mammalia; order Artiodactyla; family Giraffidae; genus Okapia; species Okapia johnstoni. The sequence continues at coordinate 38,999,293 of CM044316.1, forward strand.
GCAGGTGTCACACCCTGCCCTCGGTGCCTGGTGAATGCTGTGCCTCAGCTGTGTGGACTGTTGTGTGACTGTTCCATACATAACCAGGAGAAAGCACTTTGAGTGGTCAGAGTTAGTGTGGTGGCAGGGATGATGCACCCTCAAACTGAACTAACCTTTGGCCAAATACATGGAGCTGACTGCTTAGGATAGACTTGGATCTGCTGAGATTATAGCTTGGGCCTGAGACCACGGTGCTTTAATGATTCTGTTAGATTGTGTGAGATGCACAGCTCTAAGGTTGGGACATTAGCTTGTACCCTGTGAGTACTTAGTGTATGAATTGAAGAATTATGAAAAATATTAAAATTGCTCTATAGTAATATTAAGAAAGCTTAGAGGAGGAACCCTCCTCCACTGTTAGTGGGAATGTAAGTTGGTGCTGCCACTATAGAAAACAGTATGGAGGTTCCTCATCAGATTAAAATTAGAATTGCCATATGATCCAGCAATCCCACTCCTGGGCATATATTCAGACAGAACTACAATTCAAAAAGATACATGCTGGGACTTCCCTGGCAGTCCAGTGGTTAAGACTTTGTGCTGCCACAGCAGCGGGTATGTATTTGATCCCTGGTTGGGGAACTAAGATCCCATGTACCACATCGCGTGACCAAAAACAAGCAAAAGATACGTGCACCTTTGTGTTTATAGCAGCACTATTTACAATAGCCAAGATGTGGAAACAACCTAAATGTCCATTGACAGATGAGTGGATAAGAAGATATGGGGCACTCACACATACACACACACACTGGAATATTAATCAGCCATAAAAAAGAAAAAAATAATGTCATTTGCAGCAACGTGGATGGAACTAGAGATTATCATACTAAGTGAAGGAGAAAGACAAATGCCATATGGTATCACTTAAAAATGGAATCTAAAATACAACACAAATGAACCTATCTACAAAACAGAAACAGACTCACAGAGAGAGAACATACTTGTGGTTGCCAAGGGGAGGCAGTAGGGGAGGAATGGATTGGGAACGTGGGATTAACAGATATAGGATGGACAAACTATTATATATAGGATGGATAAACAACAAGGTCCACTGTATAGCATAGGGAGTTATATTCAATATCCTGTGATAAACCATAATGGAAAAGAATATGAAAAAGAATATATGTATGTGTAACTGAATCACTTTGCTGTACAGCAGAAATTAACACAACATTGTAAATGAACTATCCTTTATTAATATAAAAAAAAAAGAAAAGAAAACCTTGGAGGAAAGTTGGTGATGTGTCATTTGATGCTACTTTTCTGCTGATCCATGGATCCATATGGGTCCACCCCAGAAGGTTCTCCAGGTGCTACACTGCTGTCTCCCTCCTACCCCTGCCCCCACCTCCTTTCCCTGGCATCAGTGGTGCTTCCTGCCCTTGAGTATCCTTCCAGAAGAAGTACCCATCCTTTACTGCTGACTGTAACACTTCTTGTTTCTTTTGCCACAGGATCTTATGGATTTTCTCAACCCAAACGGTAGTGACTGCACTCTGGTCCTGTTTTACACCCCTTGGTGCCGATTTTCTGCCAGTTTGGCCCCTCATTTTAATTCTCTACCCCGGGCGTTTCCAGCTCTTAACTTTTTGGCACTGGATGCATCTCAGCACAGCAGGTATCTTCGTCTAGTATCTTCCCTCAGTGGGGTTTATGTCTCATCCCATTGGACGATGGTTACAGTTACCTGGGGGTCGTAACCAGTTAAGTTAGGAGCAGAGGAGGCCGGCTTAAGCCTGAGCTTTGAGATGGAATTGAGGGAAGGAGAGACAATGTGAGCAGTGAGGATTGGCACATTCCTGAGGGAGACTTTCTAGAGGCTCCTTAAGAAGAAAGACTGTCCTGGTAGAATTTAAAGATGGCTCTGCCTGATGGCAGGGGAGGGGGCAGAGGATGTGTTAGGGTCCTGGCCAGGTTGAATTAGCAAAATTAGCAACCTAAGTAGTTCTTCCTGTGTGACTTTCACCTGCAGCTTAGGTCCCCAACCTAGCAGCCTAACTCTTGGCACCCCTGTTTTATGTCTGCTAAGGATTTCTTTCTTTCTTTTTAATTCTTTTTATTTATTTATTTTGGTTGCGCTGGGTCTTTGCTGCTGTGCGTGGGCTTTCTCTAGTTGTGGTGAGGCTGGACTACTTTTTGCTGAGTTGTGTGGGCTTCTCATTGCAGTGGTTTCTCTTACTTCGGAGCATTGGCTCTAGGCACCCAGACGTCAGTCAGTAGTTGCAGCACTCGGGCTCAGTAGTTGTGGTGCATGGGCTTTATTGCTCCACCAGCTGTGGTATCCTCCCGGACCAGGGATTGAACCTGTGTCCCCTGCATTGGCAGACAGATTCTAATCCGCTGTACCACCAGAGAAGTCCTTTTTTTTTTTATTATTATTCTTTTCTTCTTGCCCTCCTTCCTTCTTTCTTTCTTCTTGCTTACAGTTATTCTTGAGTGCATGTTCTTAGTAGGCATTCAATAAATTTGATGAATTATTTTAGGACTTTGATATACATTTACCCTTGTTTTGTAGTCTTTCATGTTGTTCAGTGGGGTTTTGTCTTTTCTGAATGTTCAGTAAGATAAGTTACAAAGAACTTAGTGCAGATGTTAAATTTTTTCCCTGTGACTGTGTCTGAGGTAATAAACCATGTTCTCCTCTCCTGCTGTAAGTCAGATGCTACTTCTTAGGTCACACGGCAGTTGTATGTGAATAAATTTGGGAAGTTTGGAAGATGGTCAAGTTGGTGGTGAAAATGAGGCCCTGATTTTCAGTGTGGATAATGTTTACCTGAAATTGTTTATGAAGAAAGAAACTGCCCCACAAATTAGTATTTCCCACAGAGCCTTCAGGGAAAGATCTCAGTGGCCTGGCCCAAGGTTACAGACTGACTGGAAGGACATTTGAAGTCACTGTCCATCTTTGACCAGGCCCTCCACTGACCCCCTAGTCAGCAGGGCTAGCTCCCAGCACCTACTCAGCACTCTTTGCTTAGGGATCTGACACCAGCCTCCACGATATCCTCTATTCCCTGCAGGCTTTTATCATCCCTTTTGTTGTTTCTTCATCTCTGTGCATCCTTCTCAGTGCCTGGTAAGGTGCCTCAGTTATGGAGAATAGAGGATACTCTGTCTTACTGTATGGCATGGGACATGTATTTGCCTCATATGTTAATGTTTATGTTACAGCATGTTTGCAAAAGAAAAAAATCCTGATTATCTAATATTACCATTTTATTAGTGGGAGTAACTGAGGCTTGGAAAGGTTAAATAATCTGCCCAAAGGTCACACAGCTGGTTCAGTGGCAGAACTGAGGCTTGAACCCAAAGCATTTTGACTTATACCACTGCTCAGTATTCTGTAAAAGTTGACGGTACTGCTCAGGTCATGTTACTTCTGAACTGTCCCGCCTTAATTGTGAGCTTCCTGGTGGGTTTGTTAGATTGTAGATTCCTTTGCACCGATTCACCAACCTAATTGCTTATCCATAAATTGAATCTTTTATGAGGGGTGGAAATGGGCATTCTGGAGAGTTTGAAGTTTCTTCTGGCAAGTAAATTGACACCGTGTGCTTTGTCCATGCATTAGAATTTTCTGGTCTGATCTGTTTTGGCTGTTAGGAACAAAAGTAGTGGAATAATTGTGTCATGAGCAGCTCCACGTTGTAATAGAAAGCAAGTCAGAGAGCAGAACGGGAATGCCCCCAACCATGACCCATGAGGAAGGCAGTCAGAAACAACCACAGCATATTATTTCAATGTCAGAAGCCTCCACAGGTCACAGAAAACTGATCCTTTCTCATGTATTTCCATCCATTCTGATATCGTAATTGTGTGAGGAAGCCCACTGTTAATTCAGATTTTCTCTCTTGTAGCCTTTCTACAAGGTTTGGCACTGTGGCTGTTCCTAACATCTTGTTATTTCAAGGGGCTAAACCGATGGCTAGGTTTAATCATACAGACCGAACGTTGGAAACGCTGAAAATCTTCATTTTTAACCAGACAGGTATGTAGAAATAATATGCTGTAGAAGATGACATTTTATTGCTGAAGGAATATGCCTTCTGTGGCTTTTGATCAGCTATTACCCTTAAGTGAAGGATTCAAGATTGGCTTTGGGGTGTAAAACTTCTTTTCTGATGAAATGTTGTGGTCCTGTTAAATGTCTGTCAATCAGTTGCAAGCTTAACATGATTAGGTAATATTAATATGATTATAGACAGCTTTGAAAAATGTAACAGCTTTATTGAGATAACATTTGCATGCCATACACCTATAGATACGTTTTTACGTACATTATTCATTTAAGTGTAATATTTACACAGAAATATGCATCAGTCACTAGTGCCTGTGACTAGTGATGAATTTTCACAAAGTGAACACCTTGAGTAACCAGTACTCAGATTCAGAAAGAGAACCTTAGCAGCCCCCTTTGCACACTGTCACTGTTCTCCCCAAGGATAAGCACCATCTTCACTCCTACTATCACAGTGTAGCATTCCTTGTCTTTGATCTTTGTATCAATGCAGACGTACAATATGGATTCTTCTGTGTCTGACTGGTTTTACTCACCATTATGTCTGTGGGATTCATCTGCATTGTTGTATATGGTTGTGCTTTCTTCATTTTTGTTGTTGTATGGAGTTCTATTTATTAATTCATGTGTAGATGCTATTTTAATTCCTGAATATTTGCTGAAATACAGGCCCTTATTTTTATCCTGTAGAAGTCAGAGCACTGAATACTGATGAAATTTCCTTCATTGGAAAAGTTCATTCCTCAAAAGCTTTAATCCCTCAGTTATGAGCACCCACTTTTTCCTGAAATATATTCATTGGAAGTAGATAAAAATTATAACATACCTTCCATATATTATTAGCTGCATGTAATTACTTAGATCTGACACAGAAGAACAAAGAGCTGAATTACCTTATGGGAGTAACTACCTACCAGGTATTTAGTTATTCCAAGTCTAGTACTGGATTCCTGCTTGTCATTTAGATTGATATGGAGAAGGGGAGCCAATTTATTCAGTGCTCTCACAAAACTTAGAACACAAGTGAAATCTGTGTAATCACTTTGATAGTCACTGATCCCAGTGTTGGTTAGTTGTTCTAACAATTCTTTCAGTAAATTATTTTAAAATATTTTGAATTTACCATTACTCACCGTGTGACAACATTCTGTAGACTCCTGAGAATAGCTTTACTAAGTTGTTGAACTTTGGTCTTGAAAGAGAACAAAAGACGCCTCATAAAATGCACCGACTAAGACCTTTCTGGTGAGTTCACTGAAATTCTAGTGTTTTAGCTTTGAACAGCTGAATGGATTCCTGCTCCTTTGATGTGGTGGAGAGAAGGGCAAGTTACCAATTACACTGACAGGCAAGTGAAGCCCATCCCAGGTCTACTAGCTGTGCTGTTTAAGACTACGTATCATTTTGCATGCCATGCAGAATACTTTGGAAAAATCTGTAGTGGGAGTGTTTTCTATCTCACTTTGAAACAAAACTGATTTCTCTTTCAGGTATAGAAGCCAAGAAAAATGTGGTGGTAACTCAAGCTGACCAAATAGGCCCTCTTCCCAGCACTTTGATAAAAAGTGTGGACTGGTTGCTTGTATTTTCCTTATTCTTTTTAATCAGTTTTATTATGTATGCTACCATTCGAACTGAGAGTATTCGGTGGCTGATTCCAGGACAAGAGCAGGAACATGCGGAGTAGTGATAGACTCAAAGGAGAGTTGGGAAGAATTTCAATCCTTCATTTCAGAGACAAATGCTGCAATTTCATGTATTTTCTCCAGTGAAGCGTTGACTTACAACTTTAGTCAGATTGAAAGAATCATGTGTTTGCTGAACTGCTGAATGTGTAAAAAAAATTATAAACTGATGTTTTAACTAGTCCTATAATAAGCAAATGCAAACATATTCAGTAGAATTCACCATTGTTGTTTTTACTACTTAAACATTTTAAGGGAGTAATCCAGTTTGGCATGTGAAGATGTATTCTGGTGGAGTAATGAACAGAGTGACAATATGCTTACTTAGGCAGAAAAAAAGACTTTCAGATTGTAGATTTAGAAAAGTGTTGATTTCTTGTATACATCTATGAAAGTTGATTTTCTGTTCATTTGTCTTTTCTCTCCCAGAATCAGTAAGCAGGAAAGTGTTCTTTTATGGGAAGAATAATTAGGATCAATAGGTGTGACCTTCCAAGTAGCAGCTGATGGGAAAATAAAGAGTCGGATACTATGGTGTTTGTGACCTCTGATTTCACTGAAAGGATCTGAAGTGGTTTAAGAAGTTGTTTCTGGGTAAGGCAGATGTTAATCAGCATGCATTAACTGAACCTTAAAATGTTCTTGGCCTCCTGCTAGGTTTAGTGAAAGCCGAAAAGAAATATAAAGTACTGTTGTTGCCCACAGTTGACTATGGTCTAGTTTAGGACACATGTAGAAAAGAGACAATGTGTAATTTACATGAATTTTTGAAAGGCTGTTTCTAAAAGATCCGTTAAATTCAGACATGACAGCTGACTACATAATAATAAACTACTATTATACTGATCATTTCCAGAGTTTAGATAGTTTAGATCATAAGGTATTCTAAGTTCTCTGAAAATAGAACCTTAGGAGACTCATTCCTTCCCATAGTGTAACATTCGATAGGGGTTTACAATGTATGTGTCATGCTGTGGACAGCTGTGCCTGGGGTAGTCCCTGGCAGGAGGGGACCATAGCTCAGAAAAGTACCATTATTATTTCCATTTTACATGTGAGCCTAAACTGGCATATTGAGGTTAAATAACTTACCTAGGTTACGTACATAGTACGCTGATGAATGTACGATTTGAACCTTCATATGTGTATCTGTGCTTACAATATTTAAGAAAAAAAAAGCCCTCGTTAGTCCATCTCTTATATTAATGTTTGAGTATTCCTATGTGTGCCACGTATTGCTTTAAGTACTTAACATATACCATTTCCTTTATCCTGTACAGTGGCCCTCTGAGGTTGACTCCACTAGAAAATGAGTGAGGCCCTAAATAACTTGCTCATTATATACTTCCAGTGGTGGAACCTAGCTTTAAACATGAGCATTCTCCAGAGCCTCTATGTGGGCTGGAACCCTGTCCTGCCTTGATGCGATGGCCCAGGCAATCATCATATGCATATCATTCCAGTCTTATGTTTCCTATACTTGTAGCCATGATATAGCATCTTTTTCTCTCTTCTTTTGCCTAACACGTGATAAATATTTCATTGTTATTAACAGTGTTCCTAACCACGGCTATAGTATAGGCCTTTGAATAGATTCAGCATTACTTACCTCACCTGTCCTCTTGCTGGATTTATGGTTGTGTATATAATCTTATTCCCTTGGTGGCAGATTCCCAGACTAGGAGTTATCCTGTCAAAGAAACAGGAATTTTCCTATGGTTTCGTATGTAGTGGGGCCTAATACTAGTCTGGAGGGTGAGGACAGGCTCCCAGGATGACCAGCAGGTCCATGGCGTTGCCTCTGACACTTAGCTGAGGCAGACTACAGAGGTTCCCCTGGAGGGAAATATGGAACAGGGCTGGTTCCTGGAAGGGAGGTCCAAGTGTAGAGGGTCAGCTGGGAAGCACTGGTGTTGAGGGAAAGAGAACTAGATGGGAAAGAAGTGGTCCAAGACCAGTCAAACATGTCTATTGAGAACGCTGTATAACCAGGAACCCGTGCCAGGAGGGGACTGCAACTCCATGGAGGATAGCAAGAATCACAATGCCAGCCACCAGGGATGTAAGCCCAACACTTCTGTCCCTGACTTCTTGGTATTAGAGTTACCTAGGAAAACAACATGGTCAAGCACTGGATAGAACAGCGTTTTTATTCTCATGAAAAGAGACAGCAAGGTCAGCTCCAGTAGTGTGCATAGGTCCCTCATAGCTCAAGGATGTCCCTCACCCCAGCCTATGGCCAAAGAGCACCCATCTAGTGCCATAGCATAAGAACCCTCTCCCCCACCGAATGTGACATTCTGAAATAGGGGTGTGTGCCCCAGGGTCATTGACATCCATACTTAAGCAGAACAAAGGAGCACAGATGCCGTCTGCAACAAGGAAGGGTACTCTCACAGGCCAATCAGCCTGACACAGGCCGTGTGGGCTCTTTTTTGGTAAGGAAGTGTTCCGGGCCCAAGGCCTAGCTCATGTGGCCAAGCAGGACATGAAAGACTGTGAGCAGGAGGCTGTTTTTCTCAACAGTGTCCATGACAGAGGACGTGCCCAGTAAATCTTTGCTAAGGGACTTAGATCCTAGTAAGAGAGCTCTATGTTAGGGCAGAGCATTCACAACCCCTGTCAGTGGACGTCACTCTCCCTGGACCCTAACCAGCATCCTGCTGCTAATGCTTTCATGACAAGGGCTGACGTGTCACAGTCTCGTCCAGCAGTATTAGGGAAGAAAAATGATGAAAGCAAACCAGTGAAAATGGTGAGGGATCTCCAACTTGTTACTTCACAATTACCAGTTCATTTCTCAGTTCTCACGTGAATGAGCAAGATAGCAGAACATTTTTCATGATCCCAAATGCCCAAAGTAAATATTGGAAATACAATCTACAGTTTCAGCTCTTGTATCTGATGTATGGCATCAGGCAAAGGAAACCAGGATGTCTCAGATAAATGCCTTGAGACCAGTGACATTTGATGAAGGTCTACAGGCAAGATTCCTCTGCTGAGTTTTCATCAGGTGGGCAAGAGTGAAGAAGATGGGTTGGGTCATAAGTCTGAATTTTAGACTATTTTAGAAAAAAAGGCTTTATTTTTTTCCAAGTCCACATGGGAAATAAAACCAAATGCTAGCAGCTGCTAAGCTGAACTTAAATGGACTCTCACAGTTTTAAAAGTATACTATTCCTGAGTGTATTGCTATGTTCTCTGCAAAGCAACTTACATTATTAATTTGCTTGAACTATTTAGGAAAAAAAGAAACAAGAATATACTGAAACCGACTAAATTGTACCCTTTAAAGGGATGAATTTTATGGTATCTCAAAAAGGAACGATAAGAATAAAATACTACTACAAATATATAAAAGAAAGACTACCTCTTTTGTCCAAATATATATATATGTAAAATTTATCTAAATCTGTCCACATGTTATCTCCGGGATGCCTACTATGTACTGAGTGTGCTACCTTTTAGAAAGCACTGGGAGCTAGGTTTTCCAAATTATTTTATCTAGACAAAGAGAGATGAGTTAGTCTGACCAGGACACTGGCAGCTAAGTAATAAGAGTAGAGCTTACATTCAACCGGCGGCTCCCCGACTTAGAAGGCCCTGTTTGCATCGCTGTGGTTCACTGTCCCACAACCGCTAGCAGAGTGCAGTGGTCCCCAAACACCACCCGACCCCCCTGCAGCTCATCTCTTCCTGTCGCCATCCGCGACATCCTCCAGCCGGCAGGTGCTGTTTGCCCCAACTAGGTCAGACAGTGGGCGAGGCAGCGACAACCCGAGGGCCGGACACCGAAAAACGAACCGCAGGTCCATCCTCAGAGCCGCGCCAGCCCCCCTACCCGCCTCGCACCAGGCGGGGAAACCTGGCCCCTGAGCGACGAAGACGCCGAAGGCCTGTAAAGCCGGGGCTGACAGCGCCCGGGCCTGCGGGGGCCTGCGGGGGCCTGCGGAGTTGCCCGCCATCGAAGCTCCTAGGGACCTTCCGGGGCCAGTCTGCGTCTGGGCCTGCGCGGCGGGGCAGGGCTTTGCGGGACGGGTCTAGGCTGCAGCTGGGAGCTTCCCGCACAGCCCCTGGCTCCGGGGCGGCGGGCAGGCAGCGCGCCGGGCAGCCCTCGGCGCGAGGCTATGGCGGCGGCGCTGGGGACGCGGGGGGCGACGCGGCGCTGGTTCGCGGCGCTGAGAGGCAGGAGCCAGAGCCTCGCGGCCATGGTGAGTGCCGAGGGGCCCGCGGTGCGGGAGGAGGGCGAGGCCCAGACATGCCCGCCGGGGGGTGAAGGGACCGGGGCAGGCCCCGAAGTGGGCCCGGACTTCGGGTAGCCACGTCTGGGCACCCGGCACCTGCCGACGCGCTGGTCTGAGACAGGGGTGGCCGTAGCATCTTCCAGTTTTCTCTTGGCTTAGAATTTTGTCGTAGTCTCCGAAATTGCCAACCGGAAAACAAACCACCACTACTTGAGTTTAAAAAAAAAAAAAGTATGAAAAGCAGTTGTGAAAATTCTTCACTCGTGATGTGACAAAAGCTGCTTGTCGGGTCGTGTAGATTGTGCGCTCGGTGAGAGCAGGCACCGTCTCTTGCTTTCTGTAAACGGGGCCCTGAATGTTGAATTAACTCATTTGTCTTGGTGTTAATTTTTTGGAGGAATTACTAATAAATTATCTTTTGAGTTGCACACTGATTTTTTTTTTTTTTCCTATTCCTAGAGGCGCCCGGTCCGGTTCCCCGTTTTACAAATTAACATATTGGGGGTAAATTGACTTGAGGGAAAGTTTTAACATGCAGCACCACCTAGTGGGAATATGTTGTATTAAGCTCACCGTTTAAATTTCTTAAATTACTTGTTAGAGCCCATTTGGCAGTTTGAATTTTTTTTAATAGAAAAAAAATGTGACTCGATGATGGCGAAGGTAAGCATTCTGCTTCATGGCCATTGAGGTGAGAACACAAGTTGAGTGCTTACTGTCACCTAGGCGTGTCCTAAGGCATACTTCTATCTAGGGCGCTGGTGATCGAGTACAGTTGTGGCGTTGGGGAGGAGTGAATAAACAGGTGCGTTTGGAGTGGCTGCCACGTGCCAGGCTCTATGCTGGGTGCCTCCACACTTAAGATCTCTTTAAGCCTTTTAAAAATTTGGCAGGTGTGTGTTGTAACATCCGCACTCTAAAACATTGCAATTCAAGGAGGCTAAGAGATTTGCTCAGCATCCACAGCTGAAACTAACAAAGCTAGCCTTGGATTGAAGATTGCTGTCCAAATCCTATGCTTTCCCTGTCTCTCTGCATAGCTCCCACAGAAAGAAAATTAAGTCCACCACAAAGGGTTCTGTGGAGTGTGTGTCCTTAAGGGGACTGTTTATGTTATGTGGGTGAAGTGACTCCATTTTACAGTTCTGTACATGGTTCCTATTCGTAGGTAGACATCAGTGGGGAGCACAGTTCATGGCCCTCACTGGAGATGTAGAGGTTTAGGGAGGAGGAAAACAGCTCAGAGTGTGCTCCACAGACTCCCAGTGACCGCTGCATAACCTACAGCATAGTTAATATTTTCTTTGCAGCTATTCAATGATAATTCTGTTTCCTTAGCAAAATAGTCTTAGTTGAATTAAAATATTTAAATGTTTAAAATTTGTAGGTAATTTCCTGTAGTAGGTCTTCTGTGAAATTTTTCACAGATGTCATTGAAAAGCTAATGAATAGATTCTTCTCTTTTTAATAGTACGTGGTTTTTGATAACAAGCCTTTAAATGTTTTTATTTAATTAAGAGGCATTCTCATTATCTCTTTTTAGTTGTAGGGAAGGGTAGCTGACTAAGCAAGGAAGAGAAACTAGAAGGTTGGCTCATTAGCATCCTTTTTTCCTTTTTGCAGATTGTCTATAAGTTTACTTACTTTGCCTTCTTAATTACACTGATAAAGGGTTTTAGGATTTCAGAAGTGGGAATGAGTTGAAGGTTCATGGCAGAGTATCCAGCTCAGCCTCTGGTTGCCCTTTGATAAGGAACCCTTAAGTTAGTTTGTTCTTTCTGGGGCCAGTCCCTCCCTCACCTGAGCAAGTAGTAGCCCAGCATACTGGTAAGATAAAAGGTACTGGTGGGCAGTTATGCCAGAATGAGAACATACCTCTTCTGACTTCTCCTAAGGTGTTCTTTTCTTCTGTCTGTCATGCTGCTTAGAGTTCTTTCAGTTAAAAAACAAGTAACATGGCAAGTGTGGGCCTGTTAACTAACGGAACTCTGGGTTTGGGAATGTCCTTACTAGGATGAGTAGTAACAAGGTGGACAGTTGTGCACAAATGATTCCAAGTGGGCAGTGCTGTGGCCAGATGGTTGATGGAGTTTGTCTTACTGATGCTTCTGAGAAAACTCACTCCACTAAAGCAAGGGCTTTTTAACCTGTAGCCCAGAGGGTGTGTGAACGCCCAGAAGTTATTTTACAAAATCCCCTGTAAATGTGCATTTGTTTTTTCCTCTCTGAGGATTGATCGGTCTTAACTAGAATCGAAAGGGGATGGTGAACTCAGATAGTTGAGACCCATGTGAGTAGGACTGAAGGCTGCTGAGGTGCTGTGGGGCCATCCAAAGAGAGTGGATCAGGAGTTGAGAGTCACGGGTTCTAATCCTGGTTCTGCTGGTGGACTTGCAGCGTTCCTTGGGTGATCATGTTTACCTCAGTTTCCCAAGTCCTGGAATGTTGGCCGTTGGTTATGATCTTTGGTAAGATGTCCAAATGGTTAATCTCAACTTTATCTGTAAGAAACCAGGAAAGCTGAATTGTAAAATTAGAGGCATTTGTAAGGGGTGATAAGTCCACATACCATGGAGGCAACTTATTTTGTACAGAGCTAGTCTTGTTTTTATCTCTTTTGAGAACTTTGTATTATGAGAACAAAGGAATCAAAGATGGTTAGAAATTGTTGTCCTTAAGACTTTTTTCTGTATCTTTACATAAAGTAAAGAGCTGTACATGTATTTGAATTTAACCAAACCTCTACATTTCAGGTATTAAATGTGTTCTTTTCATAGTCAGCAGGTACCCACCAGTTGACTGCAGAGGAGAGGAGCCAGATGATACTTGACCTTAAAGCAGCAGGATGGTTGGAATTAAGTGAGAGAGATGCCATCTACAAAGAGTTCTCTTTCAAAAATTTTAATCAGGTAATCAGTACACATTCTTGCTTGTGCCATGTTTTTTGTGTTTTTTTTTTTTTTTTTGTCACTTTAGGCTGTAACTCTTTCTATTAGTACTGGTTGTCTGGTGCCCTGTGGATCCAGGATCTAAATCTTTTCTTCCTAAATAATTCAGTGATAGTTACTCTTTCCTTGTTGACAGTTACTGCCACCCAACTGGGTGATTCTCAACTCTAGGGGGAGGGGATGATTTGTGTGATTTGAAAAAATCAAATTCTGAAACCACTGTTGCTCTGATTTGGTGTTGGTTAAGATATTTAATTCCCTTTCAAATTTTAAATAACATTAGTGGAGTGTCAGCTTTTTATATTTATCACAAGGGGGCATGAGTAAAAACGGTTGAGAAACACGCACCTGCTTGGCTGATTTCCCCTGGTTTTCTTGGATGGTTGTCAAATTTTCTTTCTCCTGATAGTTGCATTTCTGTCTCCAAATCATTCCCCAGGCTGCACCCTCTTCTCTGATTGGTTCATTTTCTCCAAGTCCAATAGCCAGCCCTTGTAGCTTTTCTTGAAAGCTGGCCCCCACCTTGAAGATTGAGCCTTAACAGGGGAACTGTTCCATTAGGGCCCCACCCTGTTTAGAGAGTCATCTCCCATGACTTACCCTTCAGTTCTTACTCCACTGCATTTATATAAGGTCCATGCTTTAGACTGTTCCATGTTTGTTCAGTTAGTTTGGTAATCCTCTGGACAGATTTATTGTTTTTATTTATATTAGGTGTCAGCATCTAGAAGGCAGAGACCATGTTTGCTCAAATAACTGTCTATTGTACCTAACACAGTTCTGGGTACAAACAAGCATTGGATAAATGCAGACATTGATTACAGTGTTTGCTGGTTTCTGGAAGGGTGTGTGAGGACCAGATTTCCACCAAAGAAACCTTCAACATGTTTTCCTAGTAAATGCCATTGGCTCCACTGTGCTGCATGCCCCATTCTGCTCTCCATCCATCTGGCTGCCAGCCTTCTGCTGTGTCTCCCACTCCTGAGGAAGCCTGGACCAAGTTGGCTCCTTGTCCCTGCTGCCCCACGTGCTCGACGGCTCTTGTCAGGGGCTTAGCACTCTGTGGCTGGAGGCAGGGAATCCCATTGGTACAGTAAGCTTGTGCATAAGCTCTAGGTAGCATTTTCCAAGCTTATTAAAATTCTTACATGTGTACAGCCTGACTTCTTTAAGCCTGGGCTAATTTATTGGGCTTGAACATGTGGCTTAAAGTAGTTGAGTAGTGTTGCCTAAGGCTCTGCCCATGAGTCAGTCATCCAGCCCCACTCTTAACCTTGTGCTCAGGGTACCTTGATTAATAGTAATATTATTCACCAGGACATTTAATTAACTTGACTTTTTTTTTTACCCTACCTTCACTCACCTTTTAGGAGAAAGAGGCAGATGACAAGAAAATCAGCTGATGTCAGGGCACATACTCAGCAAATCAGCCCTGAGATTACGTCCTGGGGTCAATTTTCCAGCCAGGCTCCTGTGACTTCAGCATGTAATGGCCTGTAATGGCAACTGATGTCATGACAAGTGTCAGCGCCCACCACCCAGAGATCACCAGGAATATGGCCATAGCTGGACGAGTTGGGCTGTTGCTTGTTGCAGTGAGGGAGAGCGCTCACCCCATATAGGAGCCTGTGGGGCATCTCAGGAGAATGGTGTAGGGAAAGACTTATCACAGGGTTTGGGCTGGTGCTAGTGATTTTGGAGTCTTTAAGGATCAGGGCTTAGATCTGGGTTGGATGCTGTCAGAAAATGGGTTCTTCTACGATTCACTATTTTAATAAATCTTATCTGTAGGGAGAATGGACTACAGTGGGACTAAAGCTGAAATTGGTAAAGAAGCAACAGTCACTCATTAGCCTGGGGGGGGGGGTGGGTGTTTGATATTTGTGATTTGGACAGCGTTCATGTTTTGTCTGTGTTGAGATATTGCGGAGTGGTATCCGTGATTCTCTGTATTACATTCTGTTATTGTCACGATTACAGTCATTATTACAGGAATGGTTTTATTTTTGTTCTCATCTTTCATGGTCACAGGGCAACCCTGTCTGATGTTGATTTTCAACACCATGGCCTAGATGTGAGTGCCAGGCTGGCTTCTAGCACCTTAGAGGCTTAGGCGATCATAGTCCAGACCGCTGCCAGGTGTTGGGCTGATTTTGTCTTTTTCACAAGTAATGTTTAGAGTGGTGATCCTCTGGCCCTGTTAGATCCTCACTTATCTTTCACTTATTTTTCAATACAGAAAAGGTACATTTTAAATTATAAAGCAATGCTATAAAACATTAAAATAGGGTGGTCTAAATAAAAAAAAAAATTCCTGTTGCAACTACTTCCATCTTTTTTTCTATCCTCTTGTAGTCTCTCTCCACATGTATAGTTTATTCATAATGTGACAATTGTACACACATTTAAATTTCTAAAAAGTAGTTTAATTTTTATTGTAAAGGTAATACTCATTAACGAGTATTTATTAAGCACCTCCCCTGTGCCAGACACTCTTAAGTACATGTAGCTCCCATTCTAGTGGAGAAGCTAGACAATAAACAAATGAACAGATAGTGTAATTTTAGGTAGTGATAAGTCATGAGGGAGAATAAATCGGGTATTGGGATGGAGAGGGGTGAAGAGGTGAGCACGCTGTTTATGATGGAGGGACCTGGGGAGGGGACTCTGAGGCCTGAGTAATACAAGGGAGTTCAGCACATGAGGAGCTGGAGAACGAGCGCTGCGGGTGAAGAGACAGCAGGGACCAGATTCCTGGAGCAGAAGGGATCTTGGCGTGACCGTGGAAGAGCCAGGAGGCAAGCGTTCTGAAGGGGACAGAAGGGAGAGGGGGTTGAAGAGAGGGAGGGGCCAAGCACAGGAACTTTGTGACCTTGACAGGGAGTTTGAGTTTTATCCTGTGAAAGAAAGCTCTTGGAGAATTGCAGGCAGAGAAGTGCTGCGGTTTGGGTTATGTTCTAAAGAGCTCACCCTGGCTGTTCCGCCATGAGCAGATATGGTGGAAGGGCAAGAGTGGCAGCAGGCAGAGTGTGGAAGTTGCCATGTAATAGACTAGGCAAGAGATGGTGGGAGACCGCGGCAATAGCAGTGGAATCTGGAGAGAAATGAAGGATTTCTCCTTTATTTTGAAAGTAGGACAATCCAGACTATCAGATTGGATGTGGGGAGAAGGAGAGGGTCAAGGATGATCCCAAGGCTCTGGCTCAAGCTGTAGGGTAAAGGGCGGTGTCGTTTTCTTGGCTGAGGAAACAGGGGCAGAGCTCAGGGTAGGGAATTAAGAATCCCTGTGTTGGACATGTCAGGTTTGAGATACTAGTCACCTAAGTGGCGATGTCAATCAGCAGCTGGAGATACGAGATCAGAGTTCAGGCTGGAGATAGCAAGGAGCCTCCAGAAAGGGTAACTGTGGGAGCAGCATCATGGAGGGGATGGGCTGGAACAGGGTGGAGCGGAATGTAAGGAAGTGCTGCCGTGTGTTGGACATGTCAGGTTTGAGCTTTTACTGAAGTCACCTAAGTGGAGGAGGGTGGGGAGTCCTTTAGAGACTATGACAGTGAAAGATGTCCATGGCATAATTTCTTGTGCTGTATAGTAGGACCTTGTTGTTTATCCACCCTCTCTATAATAGTTTGCGTCTACTAATTTCAAACTCCTAGTCCATCCCTGCTGCTGCTGCTGCTGCTAAGTCGCTTCAGTCGTGCCCAACTCTGTGCGACCCCATAGACGGCAGTCCACCAGGCTCCGCCGTCCCTGGGATTCTCCAGGCAAGAATACTGGAGTGGGTTGCCGTTTCCTTCTCCAGTGCATGAAAGAGAAAAGTGAAAGTGAAGTCGCTCAGTCGTCTGACTCTTAGCGACCCCATGGACTGTAGCCTACCAGGCTCCCCCGTCCATGGGATTTTCCAGGCAAGAGTACTGGAGTGGGGTGCCATTGCCTTCTCCTTAGTCCATCCCTACCCCTCAGCAAATCTGTTCTTTATGTCTGTGAGTCTGTTTCTGCTTGTGGATAGATTTGTGTCGTATTTTAGAGTCCACATGTAAGTGATAGCATATGATATTTATCTCTCTTTCTGATGTATTTCACTTAGTATAATCTCTAGGTCCATCCATGTTGCTGCAAATGGCATTACTTCATCCTTTCGTGGCTGAGTAGTAGTCCATTTTTTATATGCACTACATCTTCTTTGTTCCTGCATCTGTTGATGGACATTTAGGTCATTTCCACGTCTTGGCTGCTGTGAATAGTGCTGCGGTCACCATAGGGGTGCACGTATCTTTTTGAACTATCCTTTTGTCCAGATACATGCTTAGCAGTGGGATTGTAGGATCATATGGCAACTCCGTTTTTAGTTTTTTTAAGGAACCTCCAAACTGTTTTTCGTAGTGGCTTTACCAATTTACATTCCCACCAACAGTAGGAACAGGGAGGGTTCCCTTTTCTCCACACCCTCTTCTGCATTTGTTATTTGTAGACTTTTTCATGGTGGCCATTTTGACTGGTGTGAGGTGGTACCTCATTGTAGTTTTCGTTTGTATTTCTCTAATAATTAGTGATGTTGTGCATCTTTTCATGTGCCTCTTGGCCATCTGTATGTCTTTTTTGGAGAAATGTCTATTTGGATCTTCTGCCCATTTTTTGAATAGGTTGTTTGTTTTTTGTCGTTGAGTTGCATGAACTTTTAACAAGTGCTGAACTTTTGCCAAGAGTGCAGTGGCGGAATAGGGGGCAAGGAAACTAAGGATATGTGCAGATAAGGGGTCAAAATATTGAACCTTGGAGTCTAAGCTGGTGAGGAGGGAAGCGCAGCTGTTGATGTGAGAGATGGAGAGTGAAGAGGTTGGAGTGTCAACTAATGCATCGTCTTTGCAGGGCAGTTAAGTGATGGCTATCAACTTTTAAAATACACTTACCCATTGTCTGAATCTACACATTTATTTTCTAGGTGCAGTTCCCCATGTATGCCAAATGGATATGACAAGATGTCCACTCTAGCACTGTGGGCTTGTAATTTTTTTATTGTGAGCAGGCATTTCCACATGCGTGTGTACACCTTGCTAAGACCGTGTCTCCCTCACTGCAGCCCTGCCCTTAGGAGTTATGGGAGGCCCACTGTGCTCCATGTGACAGCACCTCTCCAAGGCCTTGACTTTATACCCTGGAGGGAATCGTGGGCAGAGCTGATGACCCGCATCTCCCTTGAGAGACTTCACTCCACACTGGGTGTTAGCATATATATATCTTTGGTCTTTGCTGAATGTATAGGTAAAAAATGTTCCGTTTTGTCCACTAAGTAGGTGTGAACATTTTTCAGTTCTTTACGTAGTCTTGTCATTTTACTTATAGTAAATCTTTCAGAAGTGAGATTACCTTTGTTGGGTGTTACAGTTTTTAAATGCTTTGCTTATGTGGTGGGCATACGTGAAACGGTATCATAAGTTTGCTTTAGAATTCATTTATTTTATTGCTGTAGAAATTGAACCACACACTTTAGAAAGATTTTCATTTATCCTGGATGAAAAACCTGCTTCTCAACGCTTTGGGTTATACTAGGTTTTACTATAAAGAAGATTTTTTTTTTTTCCTTTCAGACATTTTATTCCAAGATATGGTTAGTTCCAAATAGTTCACGTGCATTTGGTAGCTCAGATCAGTGCAGATACTTAGTGATTATAGGTGTGAAAATTCCCGAGGGATCCTCATGGCATAGGTGGAGGAAGTGGCCGTGGGTTTCGGTTGCCGTCAGCCCACTGTCTTTCCTCGGTGGCGATGCAAAGGCAATGGTGAGACTCCACGGGTTTTCTGAGCGCAGCAGTGCCAAGGCTGAGGCAGGAAGTTTCGACATTTGGAGTGCTTAGACTCAGGGTGGGGTCGGCATTTGTAAAGGAGTTTTGCTTTTCTTTCTCTTCTTGTAGACATAAGGAGGGAGAGGTCTCTAAGTGACATGTAAACGTATTCTGAGGTGTTTGGCAACGGCAGGGTGACTGCATTGAAAGAACAAAATGTCAGTTAGAAATGTGGGTGTGAGCCTTCCATAAAGATACATTTTACTAGGCACTGTCATGTGGGGACAAGTGGGAAGCTTACAAAATCAGAGGAAATTTTATGCTTTGGAAGCAGGTGCAGAAGGTGAAGCTTTGGAACCCAGGCAACAGCTACCCAAGATGCCAGCAGGTGGAGCCCTCCAGGGTAGGAGCCAGGTGGTCCCGGCAGCATCAGAGGCCTCCCTCCGCCACGGGGGAAGGCTAGCCGATTTCTCCCTCTTGGATACTGGACCACTCTTGTTTAGCACAGAAGCAAACTTGTATCAGGAATAGATGAAGAGTGGGGGTGGGGCAGCTGACCTAGTTTGGTACCTTTTGAATGAATGAAGACTTCTAGGTGGAGGAGATAGGGAGTTTCCACTTGGTGATGAAGAGCACTTTTGATTCAGGAGCTTTGTGAGAAAGAACTGGAGTTCTCTGCATTCCTGGAGGAGCTCCTATACCTTATCTATGCTTTATTAGGTAGGCCTGCCTGCAGGGCATTCAATTTTGTTAGAGGGACTCTTAGGAACTGGCTGATGTTCAGCCAGGTTTAACCTACAAAAATGGCTCTTTTGTTGGTACATGGTTCAGTCTAATAGCTGGTCCAAGTAGAGGATCTCTCACAAGGCAGGGTCCAAGCTCTATTTGTGCTATATCTTGCTCATCACATTTTGGTTAATGTAACTGCTGCCATTAAAAGATTTCAGGCACTGGGGTGGTGAGAGGCCCTCAGAATGGCCTAGGCCATGGCAGCGGCGGCGGTGGGGGGAGGTTTCTGTGTGTCTAGCAGCAGTAGCACCATATGTGAGTTTGGGGTTTGTAAAATGGTTTCTATTCCTGTGCCTAGAGCTCCTGCTGTAAAGCAGTTGAAAGTTACTGTCGCTGACTTACTTTGTAAAGATGTTTTATTGAGGAATTTGATAATAGGCTTATGGTTAACATTTTGAAACACTTAGTGAAGTCAAAGGCTTGTTGATACCAGAAGACAGACAACTGTTAATGAAAATCTTAACGGTCCTCAGAGGACGTGGGTGGAGGTCTCAGGCACTGTCCTTGTGAAAGAATTAGTTCAGGTTTTATTGTTCATTGTTGTGCACCACATCTTGGTGCAAATCAAAGCTATGAGTCAGTAATGCAGTAATATAAATGTCACATCTGAGCACTCTTGAAAGTGGCTGTTCACTGCCTGGTAGAGGTAGAGAAACACTTCAGTGGGAATGTTCCTGAGGCTTCAGCACCATGGAGGTTAGAAAGGATCATTTTGCTTTTAAAGTTTAGACTAGTATCTGTGTGTCCAGGAGCCAGGTAAAGTGAAAACTTGTCTGAGTATCACACCAGTAGCTTACTCATAACATGTGCCCACTGATGGGCTTTGTTAGCCAGCTAGAACCCTGAGAAAGTGTTCATAGTTATCATTGGAGTAGAGAGTAGAGATGCTCACATTTATGTAAACTTTTTTTGTAAGCATTTTTGTAAACTTACCTAAAATTTAAGAAGCTAGTAAGAATATCTGTGTGGTGTATTCATGTTGGTTTTCACTTTGAAGTTGATCCTGGAGCCCTGGGGAGTTCTGGGAACGACACGCTGATGTTGTCAGGTGGTGGCTGGGACGTTGGTTTGATGTCCGTCGAGGTAGGGAAATTAGAGCTAAAAAGTTGTCATTCGGAGTCTTGCTTCTGCTGTTTATGTCATGGAATAGGTTTAGGCCTGATGTGTATTTGTAAAAACACATGTGATAGATAGACGAGGGGAAATGTAAAACAGGTGTAAAAAATGCAAATATGACACCACATTGCAGTGTGAAAACGCTGTGGTCATTACACCGTCCTTTAATAAAAATGGACTTTTAACTGCACCATTTTTTCTTAGTCGTATAGTAAATCTTCTGTTTACACAACTTTGCCTGAGTATTTTGTAAAAGTCAAACAGCCAAGAAATATAATTTCCTCAAAAGTCTTTGTCTTGCCCTTTTACAGATGGCGTAAAATCAGGTGTGTAAAAAATAAAAAGCAGTTTGAGCTGACGTGAAAGGTATTTCAGATTTATGCTTTGCAGATGATATTGGTATGATTAATGCATTCATTGCTTTTTTTATTGCTTTTCACAGATAATGTACATGATGCATGGAAAATGTTGTGGGTTTAAATCTTTGCCAGGTTTAGACTGTGAATATCAACAGATGTTATCATATAAGTACTATAATTATTATAAAATAAAAAATTTGTCATGAAATGCATTGACATAAATTTCATTTATGTAAATTGCTTTCATTAGTATAAAACCTTAGTGTAGCTGTTAGGGTTTGAGAAGCACTTTAGATGAGATTAACTTGGTATAATGTGGTCACAAATGGGCTGCTTTAAATTTAACTGACAAGAAAATAACACTCAAAAGTTAGGAAATTACCGAGGCATTTGATTTCAGCCTGCGTTGCTGGTACCGCTTAAATAGGCTGAATATGAATTAATAACAATGGACTGCTGGCTCGATAATTACGGAAAATAATTTAAAGGAGACCTTAAGTAATCACTTAAAAATATTTTGGTCTTGTTCTTTTCTGTTTCTGTTTTTCTTTGGTATGCCAGTCCATTGCTTCAGTGCAGCCATTATCAATAGTGTTTCGTTTTGCACAGCAAGAGTTTGGTCAGTAGAGTTTTGGTGCATTAGAGCCATGACACAGAAACTTGCATCCAGCTGTTTTGAAATACAGACCTTGGGTGCCTGATGAAGTGGCTTTATCAACTACTCAGCTCTTCTGAGCAGCAAGTACAGTTCCACACTCGCGTTTCTGTGGCCAGGTGGTGTCCAGTGCTTCTCCGACCTCAGGAGGCACGCGGCCCGCCTGAGCTCACCCTGGCTCTGAGCTCGCGGTATTGTGCTCTTTTCTGTGTAACCTTTACAAAACAAAGCAATACAGCCTCTCCCCTGTCTTGCAGGTAATTTATTGTTATCATATTGCCCTTCTGATCCAGGCTGGATTGAGCTATTCTAACTAATTCACTAGAATTAGTCTCTTGAATTTTACAGAAGGACACTCAACCGGACTGAGATCGTGGCCTGGCCGTGGTCACTTAGGGTCGCGTCACAGTTTCTAGGTGCCAGTCTCATCTGTGGTTCCCTTAGCAATGTTTCTAGATCCTACTCTGGTATAGAAAGGTGTTTTGTTTTTATGTTTTTATTTCTTCTGTGCTTTCCTTGTTTTCCAAGGATTGCCTGTTGGATTACTTTTCTGCCCTAAGTGGGTTTGACAATACTTCCCTGAGAAAGGGACTGTTCACCAGCTAGAACAAACAAAGCTGTGCTTGTGTGGGAGCAACCCAGATATCACTGTTGAGCAATCGGAGGTTATGGGAAATGATTTAAAGGAGGCCTTTACATTTATTTGCATGGTTTAATTGTATTGTTAAAATCAGTTTTATCAAAATAGCAAATGCTACTGATGAATCAGTTTGCTCCTGTGCTCTCAGCTAGTAAGGCAGGATTGTGGCCTTCTGCTATATCATTCATCAAACTGGCTTGAAATGCCTTGTCCTTGTTACCGCAACCCTGGCCATGGACGTGCACCATGTGCCCGGAGCAGGCCCAGTCGGGGCTGGATGCCACGTGGTCTTCCCACTGAGAGCCAGAGGGCCTGTCTCTGGTGGGATCAGTGAGTGTAGCGAGGTCTCTGGGCTGGCACCCACTGAAGGACTGGCGCTGTCTGGGCCCAAGGCCTGGAAAGAGGAAGATGCAGAAGAAATACTTGATTTCGTCCCTGCCCAGAAGAGTTGCCAGTTTTGTTAGGGAGGTGGAACATCTGACTTTTATAAGATATGAATAGTTGATCTTTTAAACTGCCATGCTAACCAGGTACTAAAATATGAAATACTAAGATGCTGAAAGAGTGTAATCCAGGAATCCCGCCTGGAGCAGGGGCAGGGTTTGATAAATCTGAGAGGTTTTATAGAGGGCAGGAGTTACGGGGGAGGGGTCAGCAGATGGCATAGGTCAGCAGATGGCATAGGTCAGGGACGAGGAGCAAGAGGGAACATCTTACTGTGACATGTGGGGGCAGTGAGGGCCCTAAGATTGGTTCAGTGAGCTGGGCTGAAGGCTGGCAAGGAGGGTCCTTGTGGCACTCTCCCCCTCTTTGAGCACTGCCTCAGGTTTAAGGTCTCTGTAAGCAAACTCTTATCTTTCTGTCTTTCCTACAAGAAAATTTCCTAAAAGAAACCTGTTCTTTGTCTCAGCTGGACCACCATTCTCTCAAGCCCCCAGGCCTGAAACTGAAGAGTTCCTTGGTGATCAGTCGCCAGGAACCATCTGACTGTGCTTCCCGTCTGGGTGCACCTCCCCTCCCCCTCACTCTGCTGTAGGCCATGGCTTTTTCCTGATGGCTTTTTATCTCTAGGCCCTCTGCCTTCATTGGCTTTTGAGCTGCTTCATTGTAACCAAGTTGGTCTCCACTCAGAAAATCTCAGTTCCTTCCTGTTATGTTTTCTAGGACATCATGTTCTCAGAGGATTTCAAAGCCGCCTGCTGTCTCTAACCTTACCTCTTGAGTCTGTTAGAGATTAGAACGGTAAGGTACCTGAGTCATCCTAGTCATCCCCTTCACTGAAGAAGTGGGGAAACCAGGGACGGGAGAGTAGAAATAGTAGTGCCCATAGTGGAGCTAGAGCTCCCTCCCTGAATGTTTCGGTTCATTTCTTTCCTGCAATTTCCAAGCTGTTCTTCCCCCTCCTACACTGCATCTCACTTACACCTATCCTGTCCCCATCTGTGTACATTTTGAGAAAGGTTTTTTTTTTTTTAATCTTATGCACTCAACACTAATAAATAGTTACTGTGCACTGACTGTAGGCCAGGCACTGTGCTAGACACAGAGGTGCTTTGGTGAGCAAAGCAGGTGTTTCCCCATTTCCATGGTGCTTACAGTATAATAGGGGAGAGAGAGCATAATCAAAGAAAATAGTGCATATATAATTGCCCATTGTGATAAGTGCCATGAAGGAATATCCTAATAGTTAATGAACACTCAAACTTTGGGCCAGGCACTATGTGGTGAGGACTTCACATGTATTTATTCATTTAATCCTCACAAATCCCTATCTTCACAGAGAATATTTGACTCATTTTACAGATAAGGATATGAAAGTTTAGATTAAGGAACTTGCCCAAGGCCCCACAGTGGAGTTGGGGTTTGAGCCAGGCAATCCTTGCGTCAGTTTGCTGGTGTGGATACCACCTCTTCTGCAGAAAAGAGAGAGAAAAATGTGGGAGAGAAAAATGGGAAAACCCAATTCAGCTGGAGGAGAGCTGTCAGGGAAGACCTCTTTAAGGAACCAATAAGTTGATGCATTTTCTTTTTCTTTTTATTCCTTTTTCCATTTGGTATTTTATTTTCACGTGTGTATTGCATCCCTAGGAAAATAATATCAGAATTTTCTTCCCTTTGTTTTTGTTTTGCTTCTTATGATGCCAGCTGAGATTGTCAATGTAAGGAAACCAAATGGGCAGTCTGCCATATTTCTAGATCTTTGAGCTTCACATCAAATCTGGGACTGATGACTGCACACTTGTTTAACCTGTCTGTGAGGTTAACAATGATTTCCCCAGCTCTGTGATCATCAGTGATTTCAAATTTGCTAGTGTAACCATTCTTCCTTACTACTGTTAGAAACTGGACGATGACTTGGGAGCACAGTCTAGTAAAAACCTGGTGTTAGCATCTCTTTGGCATCATCGATGTTCTTAGAGCGTCAGCCAAGACCTTCACGTACATAGGACAATATGGCAGCACAGAAAGGTGACAGGAAGAAGACAGGAAGGGTGAGGGTACAGTGTCATGGAAAGTGGGCAGACTGTGTGGGGACTTAGAGGATGAAGTAGAAGCAGAAGGGGACAAAAGTCACATGAGAGGAATGGTAAGGAGGCTGTTGCATTCGTCCAGGTGAGACATCATTGCTAGGTGGACATAGCAGGAGATTGTGGACTGGGGAGTGACGGAGGGAAGCAGAGAGGTTTGGAGGCTGGAGCTGCTTTCAGTTCTTTACATCAGCAGGAACCAATGATGCCACACATAACTCTTGCAGGGCATAAAAACATCAAGAGAGAACCCAAGTTTCCCTGAGTAGGGAGGAATGGTGATAGGTGGTGAGGAAGAAGAGCAAGGGATGTTAAGAACAACTTTCAGGTTAAGGACCTGAGGAACTGAGTGGTCAGAAATGACATTTACTGAGTTGGGTAAGTGTGGCAAAGGAACAGGATTCAGGTGCAACAGGATTCGGGTGCAGGGATCAAAGTTTCTGGTTTGGATATTGTTAAGTGTGAGTTGCTATGAGATATCCCTAAGTCACCTCCAAGAAGGCAGCTTTATGTCTTGTTTGTAGATAATTGGAGAGACATAGATGTGTATGGAACCAAGCCAATATAATAGATGAAGTCACCCAGGCAGAAACTATAGTGTGAGAAGAGGTGAGGGCTCAGAACTCAATCCGTTTAGGGCTTGGATAGAAGAGGAGGTGCTGGCAGATCACTGAGAAAGACTTTATAGTGAAATAGGAAGAATATCAGGCCAGTGTTGTACACAGAATCCAAAGGAAGACGGTGTTTTAAAAGGGAGAGTGGAATCAGCTCTGCCAACACTCCAGGTGAGGTGAATTCTAAAAGATGATCACAGATGAAGCAGCCTGGAGTCATCTGTGGCCATCAGAAGGATGATTCAGATAGGGTGGGGGGTGCAGGCCAGCCCGGAGAGGAAGTGGAGCTCACATGCCCTATATAAGTCTTTGTAACCACAGATGTTAGTCTCCTGTCTGTTCTTTCTGTTTGTAATTCAGCCCTTGCATGATCTTATTTGTTTGTGGTTTTCTTTCAGCCTTGTTTGATATTTAACCTGTGAACATTAGCACTGGAAGGGATGAAGCAAATGAGGCCTAGGGGTGAAGCTGACAGAGAACCAGTGGCAGAATTAGGATGTAAGTGCAGCTTAGATCATGTAACAGAGGAATGTGACTACTTAGCTTTGTCTCTGTGCATCTAACGTGTAAGTACCTTGAGGGCCAAAGCTTGGATTGTGCTTGTGAACCTCTCCCACAGTGCCCTCCCCGTATTATCTAGATATGTTGAATCCACGAAGCCCCTTGATTGGGCTCATATAGGTGACCCTGGTCAGTGCCCTTAGCCTCAGGGGAACATAGTGTTTTTCATCTTTTTGTCTCCTACAGGTTATTACCTAAAACTCTCACCAGGGACTTCTTCTCATTCCTTACTCCTAGACACAGATGTTTCTGAATGGTAACCAACTTATTGGCCCCTAAGTTGCTGTGTATGATGGGATGCTCTTTATGGCCATGGCACCCTTTCCAGCAGAACAGCACTGATTTGTGCCTTTGTTCTGCAGGCAGTTTTAAAGTGTTGGAGAAAGAAATAGGCCACTTGTGGCATCTCTAGTAAATTACCTCCAATAAGGAGGCTGGGGTTGGCACTACTTGATATTTTGGCTCCACAGTTCAGCCACACACACCCAGTCTTTTATAAATCTTGGTGTCCTGAGGGACCATGGCAGGTTCTTCCAAGACGCTACAGATGTCACTGCTGCAGGCCTTTTACCTGTTATCAGTTAGGCACTCATTTCTGTTTCCAGACTGTTCTTTTAATCTTAGATCCCTTTCCTTTTCTATAGCCACTGGTTCAGCCCTCTTGGCTGATTTTCTTTTCTTTCTTTCTTTTTTTTTTAAAATCATAACTTGGTGGTCTTCCAGATAGAAAAGCTTTAAAAATTTGATACATTTTTTAATGTAAACATTTTTTGATATAAAAATGTTACTTTAAGGTCATTCTTAATATTGACAGGTAATTCTAATATTGCATTATTTACCTGAAATGCAGCCAAGTCACTTTTCTTTCTGACAGTTTGGAGAGTCACAAAGTATTTTATGAACCAGTGAGTGTTTTCTAGGCATTAGTAGCTCATTGTTGGGTGATCTGGGAAATAACGTAGGTGGTTTCATTGAAGCTTCCCAGCAGCCTTGTGAGTTTGGGTATTAGGAAGCCCAGTTTAGGAATGGTAGGAAGGAAGCTGCTCAGACTCACAGAGGAAGCAGCAATGAGCTGTCCTTCCAAGGCCCAGCTTCCTACTTACTCTAAGGCCACAGCTCTTTTCTAACCCAAGTCTGTATTTTGAAGGATTGTGGAATAATTCAAGATATGGATGCTGTTCTGTTTGGGAACATCCTAGACCTTTGAATGAACAACTCAGCTGTTCAAAATTGAGTCTGTCTCTTTGTTATATTTAATAAATGGTGTTTGTTTTGGAGGGCTTCAAAGAGGCAATAGGTTCTTTGCATATTTTAAAGGAAAAGGTAGGCAGCTACTGATAGGAATTTGACCTGTAAATTGCTACATGATTCTGTATGCCCTGTCCTGAAAGCATTAGTTGATTGACCAGTTATTTGTCCTAAGTCAGTTGTAGATTGGGGGTCAACTTCTACCTGGAGAAGAAAGTCACGTTCAGATAGAAGGTCTGCAGAGAGCCTCTAAAAACTTAACTTTGCAAATTAGAACTCTGCATGGAGAAGATACACTTCTTCATTGAGATGCCAGCTTTCTGACCACTCAGCTGTGGATACAGATGTGTAGAAGAGAGGGCCATTGTAATTCTAAATGTCTTCATCTATGATTCTGTTATGTAAGCTTGAAAATGAATCTCTTCCATCTTCTTATTTGTTTAAAACTGTAAGCTTTAAATAGAAGGGTTTAACGTTTATGGATTACTCATACTCCACAGAGATTAACCAGGCCACTCTCTCTTACAGGAATGATAGCACCCTGTTAGGTTTGTGTGGTCTGTTTAGCTTGTTAATAAATACATTTTTTTTCCCTGATTGCATAGTATGTTTTATAACTTTGAAAACACAGTTAAGTATCAAGAAGAAAAATGTGTCTTTTGCCCACTTACGAAGCAATATGCATGAATGCATATTTTGTGAGTATATGTATACGTACATGGTGATGGTTTAGTCACTAAGTTGTGGCCAATTCTTGTGACCCCATGGACTGTAGCCCACCAGGCTCCTCTGTCCATGGGATTCTCCAGGCAAGAATGCTGGAGTGGGTTGCCATTTCCTTCTCCAGGGGATCTTTCCCCCCCAGGAATTGAACCTGGGTCTCCTGCATTGCAGACAGATTCTTTACCAACTGAGCTATGAGGGAATTTCCTATGTATATACATATGTTTATATATACATATATGTACATACATTTATGTATATAAAACATGTTTATGTATATGTAACCATAAATGTATGTACATATGTTTTTATATATATTTTGAGTCATATTGTGGACGCTTTTCTCAGTTGCTTTTTTTCACTTCATACATGGTGAACATTTTTTCCTGTCAGTAAAATATTTTGCTTCATGATTTTTAATGGTGGGATATATGGAGTATTCCATTGAGTGGGAAGGCCCTATTTAATTTAACCAGTGCCTTTCTATCATAACTAACCTCATAGCACAGATGAGGCTTGGTGAGCCTACCTTTTCTAAATGCTCCATATATTAATAAATGCTGTCCATTTATCACAAGAGTATCAGGGTGTCATACCAGGTTCTTCTTGCTGAAGATACCCAGGATCTTCATGCCCACTGAAATCAGGCATAGATCCATTTATTTGTTAAAGTAAATAGAAGTCATCGTCTAGATTGCATTGATCTGTTGAAGCTAAAAAATCAAGCCCTTCAAGTTACTTGAGAAGGTCAGAAGCAAAATGTTTTGTTATGGGGCTTTATAGCTAACATTCTCACAGCTTAGGGCAATGGGGTAGGGAATATTTTCATAGAATGTTTCTCTTTTAGAGATTTTTTTTTTTCAGATAAAGAAGGCTTGTTTAATTCAGGAAGAGTTATTTCATAGGAAATTAAATCTTTGTAAATCCTCTATCACATTTCCACACTTGCCAGTTCTCTGGCAAATGATGGCTTTTGAGTGGTTCAGAAAGGGTTTCTTAAAAGGGAACAATTGTATATTTTATACATATTCTTTTTATTTTTGAATTGGGTAGGTAAGAGAAACTTATGTTTTCTCTTTGTATTTGTCTGTAGTGATATTGCTGGTTCTCAGACTTGAAATAGTGATTACTTGTAATGATTTTTTAAAAATTTCACCTGATGAGAATGTTTTCTTGGACGTTATGAATGGCTCCAAAGAACTTTAGAAACCCAACCAGTGATGTTGGCCAGGCGCTTAGAGATCAGTAGTTGTTACATCTTGGTTTGGTATGCCTTAGTGGTGTCTAATCATGTTGTGTGCTTGGGAACCATGAAAGAATTTTCTTTTCAAGTCTTAGTGCATCATTTTTCCTGACACTGATCAAAGGATGGAACACTACTGTTGTATACGTAGCCAGGGTATTCATAACTGTCTTACATTCTTAATCTTTTGGCTATTTGGTTGAAATATATCTATGCCTCTTAAATATTGAAAGCATAATATCTTTTAACCTACAACTGCAGAGTTAAAATGAATTTTATGTGAAATATTTAGTTGTGGACCACATCTTCAGCTTTTTATATGCCACAGTGGTCTTGTTTTTTTCCGTTCCATTGTCTGATAGTGAGGTCATTTTCAGTCCTCTGAGAAATTCTATTCCCAGCCAGATGCGGCTCATATATTAAAAGTAGCACCTGTGGCTAATATCACAGCAGCTTACCATAAATTTACATGGTAACTAGGATTATATCTGTCAAGACTGTTAAAAAACATCTAGATTTAATTTGATTTCCAGTATTGTAGAAGCTATCCAACATTTTGCTTCATAACTATATTTTAAAAGTTAAAAATCACTCCATTGTTAAGTTTTATAGCACTCCTAGTGCCCATTAAGTTGATTTGTTCAATGGAGGTCAGAGTAAAGCAACTTGGCTACATTAAGATCGGAAACCAACCCATTTGTGACAAATTTAGTCCTTTCGTGTGAATCTTCTCAGCGTCTCTGCACTGATTGGATTCAGGTGTAGCTTATGTCACTAGCATTTAACCTCAAAAGAATGAGCAATGTGATTGGGTTGTTGTAAATTATGGAGCATTTTGCCTTTGCTTGTTTAAATGTAACTGTTGACTCTGCTGCCCGTGCAGACTCTGCTCCACTGCATCTGCCTCTAAACGAGTAGTTTGGTCTTAAAGACATCTTGGAAAATTGCGGTACATGCCCTCGCTTCTTTCCCTTCTTTATGTGACCCTTCTTAAACTGTTTTATTCCCCATTATCCTTTGAGTCATCTCCCACATGTTACGATTTGCACACCTGCAGTTATAAAATTATTTTGGGGTGTCATTATATCATGTTGTTCACCAACTTTCCAGCATTTATGAATACAATAATGATTCACTGTAAATCAAAATAATTTACAGGTTACAGAGAATCTGCTCCTACGAATAAAAATTGAATGATGAATTTCTTTAGTGTCCTCCCATTTGAACATGGGTCCTTAAAAAGAAACCAGTAACAACATCTTTCTTTGTATTTGTGAAAACTGAGCTCACAGAGCAGAACTGAATTAAAGTGTAAGTTCATTTCTCCTGGACATTTGTTTTTAAGACATGTAAACAAACATAAGCCAACTAAGAAATAAGCAACATCTCTTTCGGAATCAATAGTTGTAACTGCCTTAGTGCTAATCTTGCTCCTGAGTGGGAGAATCCTAAGCATGGACTGCAGGTGCAGTGCATGCGCCTGGGCACAGGGTCCCTGTCCCTGAGTGGGCGTGTCCCTGAGTGGGCGTGCCCGGTTTAACTTGAAACTCAGTGTGGGGGCACTTTCTGCTCTGTTGGTAACCTTTCTGGAGGGAAGTCCATGAGCTTCTTTGAGTCTGAGCCTCACCAAAGAAGTGGAACGGTGGCCAAGAATTATTATGCTGAAAAGGTTGTGGTGATGGAAAAAATGATTAGGAGTGAAGATAAAATTATATATATTTAGTGTGTTACCAGGTGTAGTCAATCACATAACAGTATAAGAAAATACCTTAATGACCATTTCGGAAATCTTGTGTGTGTGTGTGAATTACACATCTCTTTTTTAATTTTTGTACTTGGGTTAAATTTAGCTCCTATGGTAACTTAGGTGCTCTACTTATGAATCTGGATTGCTGTTGTGTCTGTGGAGAGGAGGGGTAAAAGTGTAACATGAATATGTCCAGCACTGCTCACTCACTCAGCCTCTCTTGATTGCTTCCTCCCTACCTCCTTTACTTCCTGCCAGGTCTTTATGGTTGACTATCTGCCCTCTTCACCACACTGTAAGGTCTTTGAAGGGCCAGAGTCTAGGAAGGTGGTTGGTAAATGTACAGAGTCCATACTTTCAGAAGCAGAGTATTAGGGAGATTCTGAATCTTTTAAATATGTTGAAGGTTTTGTTTTCAGATCCTGTATGGAAAGTAGAAACATAAGAAATTGGTAACTTGTTTTGCTGACCATGTTCTCAGCCTTCCATTGCAGTTAGTAGCACATGTATGATTTTGTTTGTAAAGGTGTCTGTGGACATTCTCAAGGTAGGAATCATGAGATTGCTGGCGATGAGGCTACCCTGGCCATGTAGCCACCTTCAAGATTTCTGTATTTAATCTGCAGAGGGCCCAGGAGCTGCATCTGTCCAATGGCCAGAGATGTAGCTTTAGAAGGCTGATTTTGAGAATATAAATAAAACTTATTGTAGAAGACCTACTTGTTTTCATTGAGAAGTGTTGTTTCTCCTCAACTCAGAAATGAATTAAATCCTAAAATAATCATGGAAGTGCACAGTGTTAACTTTTATCACTCATTAATGCCATATTACCATTAAGTGGCTTATATATGAGAGAAATGGCTAATTTAAAGTCAAATGAACCAATTTTATAGCATTAAATATATATAAAGTGCTTTCATATGCATTGGTTTATAAGGCAATATTTAGCTTGGTTCTTTCATAAGTAACAGCTCATTGGAAAATGAAAGCTGTTATTAACTGCTTTTTCTATTCAGAATTTTTTTAAGCCATGCAAAATAGTATCATGTGATTGGTTTTTCAGATTATAATATGTGAGTAAATTATCCATTTCTTATAATGAAATCCTCATTTGGCAAATTTTGGCTTTTATAATACAGTTGCTATTGGTGAACAGATATATTCATTTTACATGAAAAGTTTTCATTCATCAAACCTTTAAAAAATGCATGTGACTTTTCCTTCACTAAATTATTAAAAATAAGTTTCATTTCACAAACAAGGACTTTGTTATAATGAGACCATGCTATAAATCTAATTTTGTAATATTCTGAGCTGTAATTAAGAGTGAGTTCTGCTGGTAAATGTTGGGAAAAGGCAAAGAAGAAAGTTATAATACATTGCCTATTTACAAATTAACCATTACCTGCCAAAAGCACATCAGACCCACATAGCGGACATCCGCTAATCCAGTGGTTAGCCGTTCCGGGCTCTAATGCACACTGTTTTACACGTTAACGGTTTTGAAGTTCCAGGCCAAAGCTGACCTTTCACATGTGCTCCGTTCACAGTAGGAATCTCCACTCACTGCTTCCTGTCAGAATGGATTATGGTGACACAGCCCAGGGCTCACTTTGGCTGCAATTAAGTTTTTGATCAGAATTATTTCGTTCACAAACAATCACATTTGTTAAAATGTTACATCTGCCCTGAAAACCACTGGCAGCCTCTCAGTTTATCAGTGTGATGTGAGTGTAATTCTTCATTTGTTTTTCATAAAATGGCAAGCCATCTTATGTATGTTTTTTTTCTTTTTCTTTTGCTGGTTTCTGCCTTTCATTTCATTGGGTTTGGAAGGAAACTGTGTCTTGAAATTAGTATGAATCTGCTCGTAGACTTTAGGAATTTGAACGGTTTTGGTGCAGAACAAAATTAGCCAGTTGAGCCAAGACTCAAATATTATTTCCAAAGATTGTTAGTGGTAGTTCTCTTCCTCACATGAGGAAACGTTTTAGGTCTGTGAGTGTAGGGTTCGAGGTTTTGATTCTGGTCTGCAGCTCCTGGGATGTTCGTACCTATGATGTCGCTGCCTTTTAGTGTTGATCGCCATGAATGTTTTGAGGTCCAATATTTTGAGTGTCTACTGCTGTAGACGCTGGGTGCCAGAGTGAAATCAGCGATGGCTGTCAGCCTTGCCTCTCATGGTTCTTTGACTAGCTTTTAAAAGTCATTTTCTGACTAAGAAATGGCAGTAGAGAGATACAGAAGTAGGTTTTTCCCTGAGCTGACCATTTTATGTCTATAGTAGGGTGTGGGTATCAGTGGGATTTTTGAGTTTTATAGCTAATTTTCACTCTTTGTCGAGTGTTTGCCACCCTCTCGTGAACCTCCCACTTTGGAGAAGACTGTTTGCATGGTAGTTTTGTGTGTTGGGTGGGGTACTTTGGGAGCACATTGGATTAGAATTTGAGTTAGAATGGAAATTAACCTTTGACTCACTTCTCTGTGAGGGTAGAGGCAGGAAAGTGGTGCTGAGTGGAGGTACTGAGGGGCGGAGGGGGAAGGAATAGGGTTAGGAGGCTGTGAACTGAAGGATATTTAAATGCTGTCTGAAATTCAAACATTTTGTTTGAAAGTTTTAATTACTTTTATACACACACACACACACACATACATTCATACATTTAGAGTGCTTTTAAAGGAGCTTATTACCAACTTTTAAAAATTGCAAAACCCAAACTATTTCCCATTTGTTTTGATGTAAACAAAGTCATTTCTTACTAACTCATAAAGTTACAAGTGGCAAAAGAAAGGTGTTGCAACAAAAGGAAAAAAAGAAATCTCTTTATTTAGCTTTAATTTTTGAAAATTTTAAAAATAGAGCCTACCTATACTTCTTATAATAATTTGACCTTTATTTTCTCTTTTGTCAGATTTGTGAGCAGATTTTTCTTAAATTCATTATTATGTTTTTAGTCTTTCAAAAAAGTCTTATTTGGAATATACCTGATCATATTTTCTGCTTAAAGGAAATATATTGAAAGAAAATACTCATAGTATTGAATTTTGAGAGAAAACACCAACCTTGAACCTTCTAAAAAAGGCATGTGTGTGTCTTCTCATTGTCATTAATCAGTATGGCCCTGCCTTCTTAGAAACTGGTACACAATAAGAAGGTGGCCAGATGATTTTCTCATATTCAGGTTTTGTTTTTTGTTTCTTCTTCTTCTTTTTTTTTGAGATTCTGAAATTTTTAGAACCTTATATCCATAACCTGTTAATGCCTAAATATGTGAGAGTCATCTCCTGAGTCATAGGAACCTTTATCATTTTTGAAAGGAGTTTTGCCCACATCTGAGGCAGTCAGGAGAAAGAGTGATGCAGAGTGCCCCAGTCTGCCAAAACACAGAGACTACTTAAATCCTGTGCAGCATTTACCACGTGTCAGCACAACCTGTAGGCCTAAAACTTTCGATGCATCTAAGGAAGGAAACAGAAACTCATAAGAAAAACAAACACACAAGAAGGTTCAAAATTCTCTGTGAAAGGCTGAGACAGATATTTGTGACTTGGTGTCTGCTCTCACAATATATGAAACTGAAAGATAAATTAAGCACTTAACTACCTTAAAGTTTTACTGGAGCTTGTAAAAACACTTCTGCGGTCCCAAATAGGTCATTTATGCCAGACAGAGAACTCTAGGTTCTTTCCTGACTACCATGAAGAAACAAACTCTCACTTCCTAAACAATATGGTTGCTGGCCTAGGAAAACCCCAGTCTGTGCAATGAGAAGAATCTTTTCTGTGTTTTGTTAATCATCAGGGAACCCAGCACTTACCTCCTTATGCTGGTTGTCAAGTCACAAAGTGGGAGGAGCCCTGTCATCACCAGTCCACCCTCTTCCCTGTCCACCCTCTTCCCCCTGCATGAGGAATCCAAGGCTGAGAGGGAGGAGTAACTATCCAAGGTGGGAGTGTACATTTTCCTTTCTGGGTCTTTCTGTATGACAGGACTTTTCAGGCACTTTCCCATAACGTACTCCGTGAGTCCAGATAAAATTTAAAGTTAAAGCAGCACACCTCTTTTTGTAAAGAAAATGAATTCAGGCTAAACATTGTAGGCATGCTTTTCTGAGCCTTGGGGATTCAGGCTCTGGCAACTCTGACCCTGTTGGTCTCATGGAGGATGGCTCTTGACGCTGCTCATTTGTCTCAGAACCACCCCCAGTTTATTTCTGGTTTCACGCCCACTCCCCATATTTACAGATCAGCGTATTTTTTGGTTTTACTGTAACTCTGGATTTGCAACTGGCCATAATTCTCAAGATTTACATGAAGAATACAACTCAGACCACCAGGGTAGGTGTGGCCCCAGGTTTTCACTGAGTGCTTGAGGAAGATTAGGCAAACCAAGAGGGTAATGGAGACTTTAACTTCATTATGAAACTCTACCAATATTATAATTTTAAAAACTTAGGATGCAGATCATTTCAGAGCAGTACTCTGTTTTCTAAGCACTAAAAACAAAAACATAGAAAGCTGTTTTGTATCCTGACTCCTGGGCCTTCTCTCTGCCCCTCAATGACTAGTCCTCTCCTGGGCAGATTGGGAGCTTAGTGTGAAAGTTGGGTAGTGGGAATTTTCTTGGTGGTCCAGTGGTTTCTGCTGTCACTGCCGAGGGGCTTTGGGAAACTTAAGATCTCACAAGTCAAACGGTGTGGCCAAAAAAAAAAAAAGGAAGGTTGGGTGGTGTGCCCACAGTCACATGTGTGGCTGGGAGAAATATTTGAGGGTAAGACCTCAGGTCCCAGAGAAGTCTGCTCTGGGGATCCTTCCACAGGGCACATTGCCTGCATGTGGGAGGATTTGATGACAGTGCCCCTGACGTTTCCAGTTCAGTGGGTGGAGTGTCTGTTCTAACACGTGCAGTTGTCACGGTTTTAACACTGCAGATGGTGAATATCTGAACTGCTCAGTAGCTTTAACAAATGCTCAGCTAAAGAAAAATTGGTTATACAAGCTAATGTTTTCACTGGACTTTGGGGAAAATAGGGGCTTAAAAAAAGACTTCTCATTTGTTGCATAAACCTCCAATTATATAGTTCCTCAATTTTGCCTCCTCTGAAACTCCACAATGTGTATTGGTAGAGCATTCAAAGAATCTTTTCAATATCTTGTAATAACCTATAATGGAAAAGAATCTGGAAAAGAATATGTGTGGACACACACACACACACACATATATAAATGCACAACTGAATCACTTTGCTGTACAACCGAAATAAATCTACTCTACTTCAATAAAAAAAAACAACACGTTCAGAAGACTTTGCTTAGAAAGATATATTTGTATACGTGTCTCTGTTCAACATGATTGAACCATTTACATGAAATAGTTTTTATAAGAGAAAATTATCCATTCTATGTGGAATTATCCATTCTATACAGCTTCTAAAAATAAGACCGTGAAGCCACATGGAAAATGAGTAGGATGTTTGAATGTTATAAGATGGTTCAGGATCCACAATAAAAGAACACTGTCATGACAGTTGTGGCAAAAAGGGCACAAGGGAAAAAAGGAAAACAAAATATGTAGTAATTTCTTCTTTTTCTAAACCTTCTATAGTACTTTATTTTTCCTCTTATAATTAAGTTTTTAGAATAAAAATTACAGGAAACTTTGTTTTGCTCTCATTAGCTTTTAGGTAAAAGCAAGAAATGGAAAGAATATAATCTGACGCCAGAGATTGGTCCTAAACACACACGGAGCCTTCGGAGTTGGGCATCCTAGTGTTCGAGGCCCAGCCTTGCTTTTTGTTAGGTGGCTGCCTCCTCTTGGGGCCTCAGTTCTCTTCTGTGTGAAATAGGAAGGGTCAGTCTGTTTGTGGAGTTGTGTAAATGTCTGGCCTGGAGTGATGGTTTTTTCAAGTGCCCTTTGGGTTTTCCCCTTTCCTTCTTTATCCAGAATGGAACAGTGAGAATCAGTGGTATCTCAGCCCCTGAGATACACTGGGACTCCTAGTCAGTGAGAAGTAATTATGTTCAGAGGGTGCTGCTTAGTCAGAAAGGAGTCTATTCAGGTGTATCCAAGTAAATGATAAAGCAACTTGTATTTAATGCTGAAATAATCAGAAAGTAATCAGAGATAAGCTGTTCCTTGTGTCTATTAAGTGCTGTGGCTATTATTATTATTTTAAATTTTATTTTTTGGAAGTATAATTGTTTATAGTGTTGTGTCTATTTTTCCTGTACAGCACAGTGACTCAGTTATACATATATATGCTTTTTTTCATAAATATTCCGTTATAGCTTGTCACAGGATATTGAATGTAGTTCCCTAGGCTATACAGTAGGACCTTGTTGTTTATCCATTCTCCATACAATAGTTTGCATCTATTTAGTTTGCATAATCCCAAACTCCCAATCCATCCCTCTCCCACCCTCTTCCTCCTTGGCAAGCACAGGTCTGTTCTCTATGACTGTGACTCTTCTTCTGTTCTGTAGATAAGTTCATGTTTTATTTTTTTCATGGAAAAACTTTATTTTAAATATGGCAGCATCTCTAGGTCTAGCCGTACTGCTGCAAATGGCATTATTTAATTCTTTTTTTATGGCTGAGTAGTATTCCATCACATGCTGCTGATATTATAATTAGCTAATATTCTTTTTTATTGAACTTCACTGTGTGTGAGGGCACTGTGCTATGTGATTGGTACACATCATCTCCCTGTATCCAGATGGGGGGAATCTCAGCCTAGGCAGGACATGTAGCTTGCTCAAGGTCTGGGTCTAGAACACAGGTTTTGAATTCTTGGATTGATATTCTTTCCATCTCATTGTATGCTTCTGTTACAGTAGATGTGTTTTTAAAATGTTCTTTTCCTCTGCAAAACAATTTTAAAATGTAAATAAGTTAACCATACCTTATCTGTTTCCCAACTGATGGACATTTGTTTTTTCTGATGTTCATTACTACAGTGAGTTTTGTTAACAGGCATCCTTTTATTTCCTTGTGGACAGGTGTGAGAGTGTCCTTAAGGTATAGATGTAAAAATGAAATTGCTGGACAACCTTCTTGTATACAGATTAATAAAAAATTAAGGTTCAGGATTGTGTGAAGGACAGGACTTGGAGACATTCACATAGAAGCCCAATGACAAGGCTGTTTGTCATTAAAGAACCCCACCCATACATGAAGCCAGTGAAATCCATGGTGACCTAAGCCCTTAAGACTTCAGAGCAGCAGGAGCTGATTTTGAAGTGACTCTGGAAAATCTGGGAAGGTGTGCGTAAGGTGCCAAGATAGAGCACAAGTGGGGCCTCAGTCCACGTACTGAGTACTTCAGGGCAGAAAAGATCCACTTTTAACCAAAATTCACTGTTGAGAGCACTAACTTGGAATGTCATCCATGATACTGCAGATTTGTGACTTGCTACCTTACATGTTTATAAATGTGCAAAGGTGAAGTTTAAACTCGTTCTTTTATAAATGTCTATTGCCTGAAAAAGGATATTCCAAAAGGATATTTTCCCTTTAATTTCTCAAATCAAAAGCTCCAGATTGTGGTAGAAGTGTAACTACTTGCTGTCTTCTTTCCTCTACCGATATGTGTGGGTGAGACTGAAAAAGGGTGCTAGTCAGGTCGGTTAGCTTCTGCACATTCGGGGACGGGTGGACTTGAACTAGGATGTAGTGTGGACTTCAATGGAGCTGGGGTTGGGATACAGATGCTGAGTATCTGCTAGTGCTGTCTCATCCAGCTATGTTTAAGTAATCTCATTGCTTTCAGTGGAAGAATCCTATTTTACTCTGGTCTGCATGGGCAAAGATAATTATATATATTTGCCTGGGTAAGCAAGTCGATCAGCTTGTAATAAAGTGTATCAGACCATTTCTTTGGCAGGACCAAGCAGAACAGTTTGTGAAGCAGAGCTGTTTCCAATGGAGCATGGAAAGCTTTGAAAATTCTCAGTAATAGCAGAAAGCAATATTTGAAACCACCCTTAAACAATTGTTTGTTTTCCTCTTTCCTAACCAAGTTTATAAAAATTTGGTCAGACAGGCGTTTTGTTTTGATTTAAAATATTTTCAGTGAATTGTTATCTGCCGAATGCACATGTGTTCCTGCACTTTTTCTTTCATGACTGAAATTTAAATCCTTCCCTGAAGTCCCCCTGAAAACCTCCCTCTGCCCAGTAAGGTTTGCATATGGGAGGAGGGTGAAGGGATTGGGACCCTGGAGAAACCTTGCTATTTGAAATCTGCCTGTGCAGTTGTGTACCAGAAATGGCTGTGGTTAGTGCCGTATGAGCTCTTTGTCTTTCTCCTCTACCAAGGTTCCTCACCCCCGAAAGACGTTGGTTAATGCGGGCATTTCACTTTGGTTAATCAGATCATGAGTGCCTGTGAGCATGGCAAGAGGCATGATTGAAGCATTATAAAAAGTTGGCTCATAGTAAGCCGCATAATTTGTTTTAAAGAATTACCTCTTCAGTGACATTATATATATTGAAAAAAAAAAACAACCAAAGATTGTGGTTTATAACACCACACCTGGTCCACATTGTACTGGATGAATCCATATTTGCTTCGCTGTAAATGATTTTGAGGGTGGAATTCTTGGATTGTTTTGTGTCTTGTAAGCCCTTGACATTGTACTGGTACCTGTGTGCGCACAAACCTCCTGACATGGGAAAGGCCAGCTCAGCCTTCCACTGAAATGCAGGTTGGCTGCATTTATTCTGCATGTTCTTAGAATGAGGAAATGATATGACAATAAACAGAAATGCCCTTGCTGAAGAGAGAAGGGAAGCTGGTGTTTATCTGGTCAGGTGGTTTAGATTAGCCATGATGCGGTTCTGTATTATGTTACTTTAAATCATTGTGTCCCAACAGGACATAAATTATGAAGATTGTTACAGTATGTTTCATCCTATGTAAGATCAACAAATTGGAATAATTTTTTTATAGGAAAATCACAGTGCTTTTTGGCAAGGCTATTGAAGCCTTTAATTTGACTTGAGTATTTCTTAAATATTATTGCCTAATATATAAAGTATGATTTGCATAAGGTATGAAATAATAAACTTTTAAAAACAAAAGGGAAGAATTTCTCTTTAGCAGTTGCATCAAATGGCAAAGCGCTCTCACTCCATCAGAATCCGTATGCTTTCTTTGTCCTCATGTCTTAAAGCCAGTCTGTGGTCCTTTCCTCTGATTCGATTGTGAGTAGGATCGTGAGCACAGGTCTTGGTACAGAGATGAAGCTTTGCCGTGTGCTGCCTGCCTGCCAGCCCTCACCTGCACAGAGAAGGCAGCTGCTCTGGGGTGGAACTGTATGGGACCCTGCTCTAAGGTGGAGAAAAACTTTCCCATTTACATACGTCCAGGAAAACAAACCTTTTTTTTTTTTTCCCTTTCAGGACTTTGTGAATTAGTAAAAAAAAAAAAAACCCAAACACCAAAACCCTACTTGATCAACAGCTAAAGTTAAGGTAATTTATTTAAGAATATTACAAAAAGAATTGACTTAAG
Source organism: Okapia johnstoni (assembly GCA_024291935.2). Lineage (NCBI taxonomy): Eukaryota > Metazoa > Chordata > Mammalia > Artiodactyla > Giraffidae > Okapia > Okapia johnstoni. The sequence continues at coordinate 39,039,753 of CM044316.1, forward strand.
TAAGCATTTATTCTTTTAAATAATTCTCTTCATTACTGTTTTCTGAGTTATTCGCCTTATTTGTGAATTTTAAACACAGAGACGGTTTTTCATTTGTATTCGGGATGCATCTAAATTTATTTGGCTACACAGAACAGATTTTCTAGATTAAAAAAAATGGCATGAAATTACTTGGTGCGGGATTTAAGCAAATTGGAGCTTTTTCAGTGTCCCACAGTAGCACATTTTCTACATGTTCTTATCAGACCTCCTTACGCTTAGAGTGAGCTTAAGAAGTAGTAGAGCCTCTGGTTTACAGAGACTGGGAGAGGTGAGACAGATTCAGGATTTGCTCAAGGCCATAGAATGATGTCTCAGCTGGGGTTAGAACTTTTTGGAATATGATGACATCTGCCCCCCGCCCCTGCTCCCCAACAGACTTTGTGATCTTTTGATACCAAAAATAGGGTAAGTGCTAAGTTTTTTCTACTCTTTGTGCCTCAGACCTTGGTATTTTTCTTTTAATTCTTTAGTAATACTGTTTAGAACATAAAACCAAAAAAGTCCCTAGATTCATCAATAAGGGTAGGAATAGAGCTCTCCTTAAACCTCATCATAACGGATTGAGGATAAACTTGGAATATACTTGTGGTTTGCTTCAGCTCAGTGTTTGAAGACTGACAAGTTCATGGACCTTTCCAAGTTCATAACCTGTGCGTGCACTTTGAAACAAATAAATACAGACGACTTATGGGATGGTCTCTTTCTGCACCAGGCTTCTTCAGGATTGGCATCGTTTTCTGAGACGTGGGTCTAGCAGGCTGTTTTCTCCGAGTGATTCATTGCAGCCGTCTATCACTGGATGTCCTCTGTGGAATGATCAGGATGTCTGATAGGGCTTGAATAGTTGGGTGATATATTTTTCCTACAGAAAATACTGGCAAGTGTTGCTGAAACTGTACTTAAAAACTCTTAACAAGGAGACTTGATTCTGTTTAAAAATAGTGAAAGAAAGGATAAGTATGAATTCACTGATGTTGTACAGACCTTTTTATACCATCAGATATTTTGTGATGTAAAGTGGAATGAGACTGTTTTACAAAATGTATACTGCTTGTAGAAAATGTATTTACTGTACCATTAAGCCAAATTAGATACTACTTTGTTTCTTTTAAATACTTTTTGAGTGCCCCCACACACAGATGGTGGGGGATCTGGTGTTCTTTTTGCCCTGAGCTCTTATTTTCTTACTCCACCCTTTTGGTTATTGTTACTGGATCTTGACTTTCAGATTAATTTAACACATCCAGTTTGGGCAGAAAGAAACCTTTTTGCCTTTTCTCTCTCTTTTTAAAATTAGGTGCATATATATATATATATATATATATATATATTTTTTTTTTATATATATATATATATAAAAATAAGGCAAGGCAGTTTCCCATCAGATATAAACTGGAATTATATCGTGTAAGTACTAGTTGCATCTATTAAAAGGAAACAGTTGATTATAAAGAAGAAAAGATAGGGAATAGATTGCTATTTTGCATATTATTCCATTTAAAAAATGTATTTGGCCAGATACTCCATATATGGTTTGGATGCATGACATTGAAGCCTAGGCATATTTTTTTCTATATAAATTTGAATTTTTATAAATTTTATGATGATCATAGTATAAAGGAGTGTAAATTGTAATTCTTAAAGGGTTGCTAAAGCAAAATAAAAAACTTTGGTAGTCCTTGCCATACTCGCCCTTTGTAAGACTCCTGAAAGCTAACAAATATGGATTATCAGCAGATTAGGGAAGAAAACCTCCAGAAGAACTTTTGTGAGGCAACTGATTGGCAATAATGAATAGCAGCAGTGAACAGCAAGGCATCAGAAGCTGTTTTGACATTGGTGAGCTTGGTGTAAATGGCTTCTCAGGTGATTTTGAAACCATTGTTTCTGTCTGCTTTAGGGGGAAAGGGTGGATAGAAAACGTGGAAAGTGCTGATTCCAGGAGAGCAAAACTAAAGGATTGTGAGAAATTCTAGAGGGAACTAATCAGACTGAGCTGTTGGTCTGCCCAGTAGCAGCTACTGATGACATGGGAACATACAATTTAAATATACGTGCAGAGGAATTTGGAAATGAATGGTGTCTTTTCAGGAAAAGGTGTTCTTAGTGAGTGATCGTCTTGGTCAGAATGTCTTTTGGGCACAGAGAGCTGTGTGAAGCCTAACTATTGTAGTCAGAGAATGTTTACTGAAAATAGAACAGAAATGAAGGGCTCTGAGGTAAAATTGTGTGCACAGGTGTTTGTGTTGCTTATCTCTGCTGCCTTGAGAAGAGTGGATTCATGCTGGTAGACTTTTGTCAAACAGTCATCTCCCTAGCCTGGGAAATCAGGAGTTTTCTAATGTAATTATAAATCCTAATTCTGCAAAGAAAACGGTTTTGCACCTTGTGTTTTCATTTAACGGTATGTATTGAAGGTGGTACTGTGTAATTAGCTAAAAGAGCTGCCTTATTTTTTCCAAATGGCTGTTTAGGATATTATGATTATTGCAAAAAAAAAAAAAAAAGGTGACTGAGAAACTTATTTTTAAGGCTCTAAAAATATTATGGTCTGTGAGTACAGCTTTCGAAGGTAATATTTAGAAGTATGTGCTGTCTCACAGGTGGTGTACTTATTACCAACAGCTGAAAGGGCATTAATTCAGCCTAGGGCACAGCAGAGTGTCTGCTCATTCAGTAGTTTGTGGACATTGTCTTAAGAGCCTGGGGAAGCCAGTTTAATTTCGGAGTTGGATATTCTTGGCCTGGGTTATTGGAAATGTTGGGCTCTGCAGTGGCTCATGTAAAAGATAGGTAGACTCGAGGCCCTGTATTGGTGGGGGTTGTCTGCCCCAGACACACACACGCTGGACTGCCTAGGGGATGGTCCTCAGGTAAGGCCTTTCATTTGGCTTCTCAGGGAGGTGTGAGTCACCTGCTTGGCTAAGATGCTTACTGACAGATTGCCAGTTCCATTGGAAATCTTCTTTTGAGGGCACCCACATAGAGAAACAGTTTTAAATACGTTGCTGGTTTTCTCAGCCTTGCAAAGATGACTTTCTTTGGCCTTTCTATTGTTCTTGTACTGAGTTTGAAAAGAAATTCTTCCCTTCCAGAGTGTAGACACAATAATGTTGACGTGTTGGTGGTGATGATAATTAATAGTAGCGTTAACTGAGCGCCTAATAGAATGCCTGTCATACTGTAAAGTTTGCTACATGAGTTATCGCCTTTTAACATATGGGGAAACTGAGGCTCATTTCACATGTTAAGTAATTTCTCTGAGGTCAAATAGCTAGTGAACAAAAGAGTTAGACTTGAACCTAGGTCTCTGACCCTGAAGTCTCTGCAGTTGACCACTGTGTCAACATACCAGTGACAGTTTGAAGAAAAAAAACATGATCAAATACATCTTTGGTTAGATCTGCTCCGCATATTTCTTGTGTTGTTAATTGAGAATATTCTTCTGTTGCCTGTAGATTAAGATCTGATGTTCTCTTTGCAGCAACTAGAATAGTTCACCATGTTTTTCAGAGAAAGTCATTGTGAGACACGAAGTCATATTCTAGGGCAAAGAATGCCTTTCCTTGGTGTACCAAGCAATGTTTATGTGATTGATCAGTCATCAACACCGAGAGAAGGTCCTGTCCTGTGACATGTGCGTGCTTGGCAATGATCTTGCTCTGCATTTTGCTTAATAATTTTCATTATTTTTAATTAAAGTTGAAGAAGTGCAGACTCTAGCTGAAATTAAGGTAGGTTGTGTTGCCGGAATCTGGTAATTACTTTAATTGATCACAAGATAGTTTCCTTGATCACCAATTAGACTAAATTGCCGATCATGTTTCAAGACGTGAAGAAATGCCCAAACTGATTTATGTAATAGTGTTTTCATTTCTAATCAGACATAAATATCGTTTCCTTCCATAGCAATTGTATTTTATAAAAAAAAAGGGTTATAGGCCTACAAACATGAAGGTGATTCATAAACAATAGAGTTCTAATTCATTGAATTAGTAAAGGAAGTATTTAGAGGCTTAATGGAGATTGTACTGGGGAAATTACTTTGGAGTTGCTGGTGCTCATTTTCTTAGTGGGAGATGTGTTCTTTTTTAGTGTGTAATTAAAATAGTCTATAATCAAAATATAAAAGGCAGCTGACTTAAAGAACATATCAAAGAGAATTGCTCTGAGTAATGACAGATTCATATTGTAAATATGTGCTAGAAGTTAAGTCTTAGAACTTAACTTAACATAATAAGTCATACATGTTATTTGGACTGAAGCTGTGTTTTAAATTCAGGGTGCTGTTAAACATTTCACAGATCAATACAGAGTTTTTGTTTCAGTTTTGTGCTTCTGATAGTCTTTCATATTTTCATGGAGTAAACTGAAACAAAAGGAACTTTAAGAAAAATTAAGGTTCCCAAAGAACACTTGATTTGGGGGTTCATGGAAAAATCTTTTAATTGCTGATGGTTTGGAGATTTCCAAATGACAAACTTCATTGGCCCGATTTACAGTGATTGTAATGCTTACATTCCTTAAAATGGCAGAGTGACTTAAAAAGTCATACTTCATCATGCATTCATGGACTTGTTCATAAAACGTTTGTAATTTGGAATAGAGGAAAGACTGAAACCATTATCAGCCATTATATGCTATTTGTTGGACATATGTTTGTTTGAAATGGCCGTGGCTCAACAGAATATGGCTCATAGACAAACTATGCTGTAAATTGGCACTAAAAACCCACCTAAACAGGTAGGCATATGTTAAGAAGTTAATGTGAGCCAAAATATTTTAATATGAACCAGGTTACATACATTGCAGGATCCCAGTTCCCTTTACAGTGAGACCTTCATTTGCATGGTGTTCTCATTTTTTCCCTAGCCAGCTTTAAAAATAGGTCATGTATATATTGGTTCAAAAGTTAAAAGGTACCAAAGAGTATAGTAAGCCTCTTCCTCTTCCTCTTTCTGATTCTCAACCATCCAGTTCCTCTCCCCAAGCCCCATCACTGTTACCAGATCCTTATATCATTCCAGAGATATTAATTCACGTGGTTTCTTTTCTTTCCTTTTTATACAACTTATAGACTATTATTATCCATTTTTTTCTTATTTAGTAATATGTCTTGGAGGTATTTCTAGTCAGAAGATAGTTTTCTCCTTCTTCTTAATGGCTACATAGTATTCCAGTGAATAAATGTACCATAAAATATAGTTTAATCAGTTCTTTATTGATAGACATTTGGCTTTTTCAAGCCTGTCGCTGTTAAAGACTGTGCTGCAGTGACCATTCTTGTAATTTATGTATGGGTATGTCTGCAGGAAAAATTCCTAGAAGTGGAATTGCTTGGCTGAAAGGCATAGTCATATTTTCCTAAGGGCATAGGCATTTTTAATTTTGATCTTGTCATGTTCTCTTCCATAGTGATTATTATATTAATTTATTTTCACCAAAAATGTATGAAAGTGCCTTTTCTCCTGTACCTTCACTAACAGAATATTATCAAACTTTTTGATCTTTGCCAAACAATAGATTTAACTTAGTTCCCCACACCCTGACTTGTTGAGATAAAATTGACACATAACTTAATTTTAACTTGTACTTCCATATATGAGATTAAGCAATTTTTATGTTTAAAAACTATTTGATTTCTTTTCTATTATCTATTATGTCCTTACCCATTAAAAAAAATTTGCATGTTTGATCTTTTTCTTATTCGTCAGATCTCTTTACATGCTGAGGAAATGTGTACTGCAAATCAAGTTTGTTGTTTGTCTTTTAATTTGTTTGTTGATTTTTATTGTACAGAAAAACGTTTAATGTAGTAAGTTTTATCTTTTTTTTAGTAGTGGTTTAAAGTTTTCTGCATGTAGAATTTATACATTTCTTATTAAGCTTTACTCTTAGATAATTTTTGGTGCCATTTTAGGTGGGAACTTTTCTTATAGTATATTTTCCAATTCATTGTTTTTATAAGAAGACTGTTGACTTTTGTAGGGGTGGGGGCTTGTTTATTTTCTACTTCAATGGGAATTCTTCAGAGTTTCCTTGTTAAGAAAGATGTTGCCTTTTGAACTGAGAATTTAATTCTCTCATTTAAGGAGGAGCCCATATATTTTTATTTCATTAAGAGCTTTCATGCATAATAAATATTGAATTTATCAAATATCTTTTTAGAATTTATACAAGTCATATATAATTTTTCTCTTTTGATTTATTAATATGGTAAATTATGTTAACAAGTCCCCAGTATTGAACTGTCCTTGCATTCTTGGAATAAATCCTGTTTGCACATGGTGTTTTGTTCCAGTGTACTCAAAGTTTTATTTATTAGGATTTCAATTTAATATGAAATCTATAGTTTCATTATTATATACTATCTATGTGAGAATTTGGAGACAATGTTATTATAGTTTAGAGAAGTAATTTGGAATACCCTTCTTTTTCTTTGCTCTGGAATAGTTTAATCAGTACTCGAGCTGACTTCCATACAGGTTTGGTAGAATTCCTCTGAAATGATCGGGCAGTGTTACTTCTGCATGTCGCTCTCAGACACATTTCTCTTTTACAGTTATTTAGTTACTTAATTTTTTTCTCTTCTAGAGTCAGTTTTGATCATTTTTACCTCTCAAAAAACTATCTTATTTATGTTTTAAAGTTTATTTGTATCAACTTTGTTTAAAAATCATGTTTTGTATGTTTTAAATTTTTTCTTGTAATTATAGTTACTTCCCCATTCTCGTCCCTTTACCATACAGTTTTAGTACATATTATTTTTTAGTTCTAGTGCTTATGTTTTACACCTTTAAATATACATATATCTTTAACATTTGATATTTCAGCTTTTAAGGATTTTTTTTAAACTTTCATTTACCTTCCCTATTTCTGTTTCCTTCAACTCTCTTAAATATTCATTTATTTGGCTAGGTTGGGTCTTAGTTGTGGCATGCGGGGTCTTTTGTTGTGGTGCATGGACTCTGGTTGTGGTGCACGGGCTCCAGGGTATATGGGCTTAGTTGCTCCATGACATGTGGGATCTTAGTTCCCAGACCAGGGATTGAATCAGTGTCCCCTGCATTGCAAGGCAGATTCTTAACCACTGGACCACCAGGGAAATCCTTTTACTCTTTTAATAGTTTATAACATTTATATTTTATTTTGTAAGTATAACCCCCACAGTTGTTTTAAATGTATTTCTAGAGATGAGTGAATTTATTACTCATTGCCAATACTTTTGGTATAGTTTCTCTGTTAATCTCTTAGTTACATATATTTCATCCTTTAATAAAAATTTCCTCAAGAAGCGTGAATGGAAATTATTTCCTGAGTTACTGCATTTAAAAAACACATGTCCTCTGCATTAATTTCAAACAATGGTTTAGCTGGGTATAAAATTCTTCACACTTTGATTTCTTAAAGTCGTTACAGGCATTGCTCCTCTGGCTTGTATGTTGAGTGTTGATATGTGGAAGTTTAAAGTCAGTAAGATTCTTTTCATCATTATAGGTGAATTGATCTTTTTGACTAGATGCCAAAAGGATTTTTTAAATCTTCATAGTTCATCTTTACTAGAATGTATGGAAATGGATGAATTCTTAGTCTATAGATTTAAATCTTTTCTTTCTGGAAGTTTTTCTTGAATTAAATCTCCAGGGTTTTTTTTCCTTTCTTTCTTTCTTTCTTTTTTTTCAAGTTGTTCTTTTATTGACAACAATTATCTATAAGTTAAATGTACTTCATTTTCTGTACTTACTATTTTCTGGTTCTTATAAACTCATGTTGGTTTCTACTTCATTTGTCCATTTTCTCAGTCCTGTTCTTTAAACTTCTTATTAGTTGCTGATGTCTATTCTGCCTTGGGCTGTTAGCAACTTTCTTTGATGGAATGGTTTTAGAAAGCCTGTGCATTTAGCTAGCTCGAGGCCTTTAGATTCCAACTGGCATCCTGGTAACAAGTAGCTAGGGCTATAAAAATAAATCTTTGAAAGAAGGGACAGATGCTTTTCACGATTTGCCAAGTTTGCTGTTTATTCATATTCCTTCTTTATTATATTCCAGATAATCAGAATTCCCCTTTGAGGTTTTGCTTTTTCCCTCTCCTTGCATACTCATCTAACTTCCTTGCAGAAATTCTTTTACTTTAATTTGAATGTGTACTGTTATAGATTTTTTAATTTGTAGATTTAAAAATAAATATTTGGAGGATTATTTGGTTCTGTTATAAGGAAGAAAGATTATGGAATTATCTTTATGCTCCCAGAGCAGATTGAATATTCTTTTCCTGAGGAAGAATTAGGAATAAATCCTGTGTAAATAGTTTATTAGGCTTTGTGATGTTTTATTGAATGTAAATATTAGGTGACAGTTGAAGGGAAATATGTAAAAGCAAGGAAAATATAAATTTGGAGGATCTTTGGATGTGCTTTTTTTTCTTTTAAGCATTTGTATGTAGATAGGATAGATGCTTTTTCTTTGATCAGTGTACCTTTAATGATATGGTTGTTCTCTTATAAGTCATATTTTTGATGGAATTGATTTTGCTAGTATGCTGATAGCATGCTGGGTGGTCAAAGATTTGAGGATCACTTCTGACCACGTTCAGATCATTCACTCATTCAGTCTGTTTGGCTCTTGGGCAATGTTAAAGTATTCTAAGCATCACTTTGGGCCTTTTTGGATGGCTTTGTTCAAAGAAATTGTGGCCACAGGGCTTAAAAACTTGGACAGTGACCCACTGTGCCCACCTCATTTCTTGTTATTCACTTGTTTTCCCCAATCAGTGTGCCTCAGAATGTTATCCCACAGTGAATTATTTGTCTGATATAAGTGTATCAGTTTCTGTTTAAGGCTCATGGGAAAAGGAGAGGGCCATTCTTCCTAGAGACAGCAACTAGAATCTTAGATTCTCAAGACAATGGGAGGGCATTTTACTTATTGTTTTGTTTTGTAAGGTTTGTGGTATGCAGTTTGGCCAGAAGCTGTAGTGGTAGCAGTGTGCCCGTTAGTAATCTCTTACTCTGTGCCAGGTGCTGTGCTGAGTGCTTTTATATCCCCATCTCTTTTTTAAAAAATTAAAATAATTACATGAGCTTTTTATTATTATCCCCATTTTACTGATAAGAAAATTGAGGCTCAGAATTAAATCACATGACTGTTGAGTAATAGAATTGGCATTTGAATCCCTGGCTCAAAAATCCATGTCCTCAATGTCTGTATTACTGTCTCTCAGGGGTGGTGATGTGATTGTAAACCTTCTAAAGCTAAATGAGAATAAGGCATTAGAAGCAAGCAGAGTAAACATTCTCATAATAGTTTAGTACAAGTTTACTCTGTTTGAATAGTTAAAACAAACTTTCTCATTCAACTTGTACCTTCCCCTCACATAATCAGGAGAATCAGATTGAAATGAGAAGGGGTGGGAAAGTGAATATTGTTTTCCCGCTGATAATTCCATGCATGGTTAAGTGGATTTTTCTTGAACTTCCTTCCTTTTCCTAGTAGGGAAAATCTTCAGGCATTAAGTGTCAAAATGGAAATCTTTATCCTAAATGAAATCGATTGTGAGATAAGAACCATTATAAATGACGGAACTGTTTGAAAATGACATCTTCCATATTTCTGTTAACTTGGAAATGTGCTCTTATGTCATTTGGTGATTCAAAAACATAGCCCAACTAACACTGGATTGGTTTTTCTGGATAGGGGTAAAGAAGTTAAATATTTGTATGGCTGTAATGGGTACTGCCCTGTGAATTCCACTGTAACTTTATAATTAATGTGCCATTACCTTAGAGTCTTACCAAAGTATTTCTGCCTTCTGGACACGAAAGAGACAAACTTCTATTGTTTGCAATTACCCTCATAAAAATTTGAAAGCAAGCAGAAAAAAAAAATTGTTTTTCTTTACTCTCAGGACAAGTTTGCCTTCTGCTTAACAAAATTAGTTTTGCACTTTCCCAGTGGTATGAAGTCAGTGCCCTGCAGGTCCACTCTGCAGCTGTCTGCCCCAAGAGGAGTGTTTTCTCTTCGAAATGGCAGTGCTGGGCAATAGCGAGAAGATCCCAAGTGGGCAAGCCCTTCTTTTGTTTTCCACTCTGGGTGTCAGTGAAAATAGTCTCTTATCCCCTTCTGTCCTGCCTGGGGGATGGGATGGTGGTTCACTTCTACCACAGCTTTCACTTAAGACACACTCACATTTTCCCACAGTCTTTGTGGTCAATACCTTAGCAACCCAGTCACTAAAAACAAAAGGAGCAATGCTGCAGGAAAAGTGACTGCTAAGATTTGGGGCCAGGTAGTGAGAGCCAGGACACTGAGTTAAAGGGAAATTATTCCCTGTTTTATAGAGTCTCGTCCTGAGGACAATTGAACAGTCCTGACAGGTCACTGGGTGAGACCAATTTCCCGGTTTGTTTTTTTGAGCCTGAGTGTTTTTCACCATACAGCAGCAGATCACAGTCCTGCTATACTGCTCCCCCACCTCTGTGGAGAGCACTGATTATTGATTCTCTAGACTTTCCTAACCATGTCTTCATCGGGTTGCTCTGGGGTCCCTCTCAGGCCCAGGGCACGGGCAATGGCAATCATCACTTTTGACTTCATCTTATGCAGGCCTTTGGCTTTATGTCCCGAGTTGCCCTACAAGCAGAGAAGATGAATCATCACCCGGAATGGTTCAATGTGTACAACAAGGTAACTGAATTGCCTTATTTTGGGATCACCTTAATTTTGGAGTTGAGAAACTTCTTTCTTCCTTGTCATCCTGTGCAGCTAAAGTGTCATCGTGCTTAGGAAAATACTCTCTTATTTTTTCTCTCAGAATCCCAGTGTGTTATTGCAAATTAGTAACTGATTTCAGATCTACTCAAAAGAACAATGACTAAGTTCCTTATTTTCATGCTTGTCTTCTACTGAAACTATGAAAAACAGGCCAAATTAGACTCCTAAATTAAGCTTGAATATCAGTCATGTAGATAACATTTTTTAAACCCTCTTAAGGTAAATTATTGAAAGAAATGGTAGCAAATCAGAAAGATATGGGTTTTTTATCTCATTGAAATCAATTTGTTCAAGTACAATTCTCTATTCTCAGTGGGAACTGACCTTCTTAACAGCAGTGGGCACAGTGAGAAGAATCATGCTTGTCCCAAAAGTGTCCTTACCTTCATGGTCATGCCATGTGGAATTTCTTATCATCTACATTTCTGTGAGGTTCTGTTGTCTCTTGAAAGTCCTCTTTGAAGAAATAAAATTTCATATTTTTGTGATTTATTGCAATAATTCAGAGGATGCAAGTATCAGCGTAAGCTTTTATTTCCTAGTTGCCTCTCTTTACCCATAATTTTGCTTTTGCTTATTAATTGGTTTGTCAAGAGGCAACAGTCTGTTCCTCCACTGCCCTCCCCAACTTCTCTAATTTGGAAATGGGCTTTTTTTTAACATGGTTGCTAAGGTATTACATTTGATAGCTTAGTTTTTCTCAGTGGCCTGAAAAGAGTGTAATTAAAGTAATGGGAGTTAAAATGGAACCTCAGTCTCTCTCGCTCTCTCTCTTTTTTCCCCCAAGAGTCAAGGTTTGAGATTCTGGCAGTTCATTTGCCCTGCTTATGAGAGAACCTTTTTATCCCTGGGTGGCTGCTGAGCTCGGCCTGGAGTTTACTGGGTTTTGGAAATGCATTGCTTATTCATAATGTAGTATTTTCTAAATCATTTAATCTCCCCAATTCTCAAAGATAAATATTGAGTAATAGATTGATTTCTGAACCACCAAAGGAGAGTACCATGAATTGCAGCTCAGGGTTTTAAAAACTGTTTCTCTTTTTCTTAGGTCCAGATAACGCTCACATCGCATGACTGTGGAGGACTGAGCAAAAGAGATGTGAAACTGGCCAAGTTTATTGAAAAAGCAGCTGCTTCTGTGTGACTTCTTCTAAAATGCATGTAGAATCTTATATACACATCTAGCTGCAGTGGACTTTGAAGGCAATTTACACGAACAAATTAAGTTATAAATTTAGTTCACCTTTTGAACTATCATATTTTGTAAAATCAGTGCTTAAATAAAAATGATTTAAACTTGGGGCCGAGGTATTTTTCATTATATCTAATCACATATATAAGATAAATCAACCCAGGTAATTCTATTAATATTAAAAAAGACAAGTAGCATTCTTAGAGATTAGAAATGGATATGCAGGAGCATTCTCATATCTAGAGGATTCTCATATGGGCGAGCATTTTATATCCCAGAAATTCAAGTGATTATGGTGACTTTACAAATGCACTGTATTGGAAAGCAGTTGTAAGGTAGAAAAAGAACGATGAACTTTATAGGTAAAGGGTTTAACTGTATGTAAGGATTCTCATGACACTAAAGTTGATTTGGAGTTTACCTGTTGTTGCTACTTAAGTAGTTAATTAAGTTATAGAAATTACCTAAATTGGTTGAGCTGCCTGTGTTTTATCCTTCCTTTTCAGATAGGGAGAAAGGAGAAGACAAGTGTCTTGTTCATGGCTTCCAGCAAGGTGAAGCAATAAAAGGATTCGCTGTCATAGTGACCAGCTTGCACGTCATTAGCTGACATACTGAGGGAAGAGGAACCAAGGGTCATTTTTTTCCCATCATTTGCGTGTTGTGACCCCTGACCTGAGAGTCTGTAGCCACTGAGCTTGAAGCTACTGGGGTAGTATCCACTTACAAGCTCTATTTATTCCATGTGTCACTGATGGGAGTGAAATGGAATATAAAATAAGCTATTGCTTAAAAATTGCGGTAACTAGTCTTTGAAGGAACTCAGAAATGTAGTTATTAATGAGATTAAAATGTAGATTAAAACAATGTGTACATATCCATCCAAGGAACATGCCTTATAGTAGTAGGATTTAACAAGGATCATCTTTATACTCTGCCTCACATCACAGGCCAGAAAAATCACTTTATGTTACAAGCAAAGCTTCACCCCTGACCCCCGCCAGCCCTCACCCCTAGTCTGAGAAGCCATATGGGAACATGACAAGGAGGTTGAGCTCTTGAAGTCAATTTTTGGCTTGTTCTGTTGGCCTAGGAGAGGCAGGTATGTTCAGTTTGCTCTGTAGGTGTGGAGTGTACATGGGTGAGGGGCATGGAAGTGGAAGAGCCACTTAGGCTCTGTGGCTGCTGGGAGATCCAGAGCCTGGATCTTGTACTTACTTGAAATTTTTAAGAGTAAAAGGCAAAGTCGTATGTTTTTATAAACTATTCCCTGCATTGTAGATTTGGGAGCTTTTTACATTTTATCACCAAAGATTTCTAGGTCAGTGCTTCAAATTTCTTTACATTAATTTTTATACTGAAAAAATTAAACGTATTTTAAAATAAATAGTCTATTCAAACCTTATGTACCGATCACCCTGATTTAACAGTTACCAAGATCTTGCCAGTTACTTCATATAGTCTCCCATTTCCTTTTTCTTTGCTTAAGTATTTAAAAGCAAATCCCAGATAGCATGTCATTTTATCCCTACATCCTCTAGTAAACATCTGTAGAAAATATGGTCATTTTTGTATAGAACCCAAAATGCACTTATCACACCTAAAAAAATAAACCATAATTTCTTGGTATCACCTAATACCTGGGCAAAATCAAATTGTCTTGAAAGTCAAGAAAGTCTTTGGACAGTAATTTTGTCCTAATCAGGATCCACATGACATCTACCCATCACATCTGGTTGTTGTGTCTCTTGAAGCTTTCAGTCTAGAGCTAGGAAGCCCCCTGCCCTCAGTTCCCTCTTTCTGTGTCATTTACCTACTGTAAAACCTGGGTCCTGTAGAATATTCAACCTTCTGGATTTGCTTATTTGCTCCTTTGCAGTGTCATTTAACTTGTTTCACTGTTCCTTGAATGGAAACCTTTCACCATATTTTGAATGTAAGTCTGAGAGGCTAAACTATTAACCTATATAGTGCATATGGCACAGTGGAGAGAGCAGGTATAGCTAATAACTGCTATGGTCAGGACCTGAGAATGTAGCTAGTAATTGGCGTCTACGTGAGGGTTTGACATAAGGTCCATGTTAAGGGATGTCACATCTGCTGGAACTCATGAACTTTAGAGAATCAAAGATCTCATATCACAAGTCTATGAAAATACTCCCTGGGGTAAATTCCAACAGAACAAATCCCCAGATTTGCTCAAAGTAACTGACATTTCAACTTCAAGGAGACATTGTCAAAGTTGGAGGCCCCCAACTTTTCTTCTATTCCAAATCTTTGTGATAACAGTGGTTTCTCTGATATGTCAAGCTTTGGTTTCCCTCTGTTTTTTTTTTTTAATGATCACTGAAGTAAAGGGGGGAGGGTTAAATAGACATGACCTATGACCCTTTGTGTAACCTCCATAGATAGTAAATCAGGGCTAGGACATTTGACAGTGTTCTTTTCTAAAATGCAGTTAGTGAAAGTTTTGAAAATTGTGATTACCGACATTGATAGGATTTAGGAAATCTTGAGATAAATAGGATAAGCATGATTCTTTATGTTTTTGCTTGAGCCAAAAAAGCAGTAGCATGTATGTTGTATATGGACACATTCCTAACTTCCATCAGTATACTGAAGTATTGGACTACTAATGTGGAGCAGTCTGTATAATTTCTAATCCAGTGTTCAAAAATATACTAGTTGAGCTCAATAACTTTCAGTTTTGTAAAGTTTCCTGCAAAACAGCAGGAACTGTAATAGAGTTTGGATATAATATGTGAGCTTTGCGCTTCAATTCCAGTTACGTGGAATTAGGGGTGACTTTCGGCTAGAAGACTTTGAGTCAACAAGCTGCTGTGCCTTCTGACTGTCCCTGGCTGTGTGCAGCTGAGGTGGTGCTGCACAAGTCAGGCAGAGGGTAAGTTGCTGCTAACAGGGTAGAAGAGGTGGCCCTTTAGCTTCTCATCCCAAGATGTTTATCCTGCCCACCTATCCATGAAGGTGATTTCAGTAGGCCTGGAGAAGCTGGTCACCTTTGGTTCCACTGGGACTGGAGTTTCAGTCCCAGACCAGATATCTTCATCAGTGACTCTAGAAACCACATTCAGCTTTGGTTGGCTGTGCTGATGTCATATACAAAGATCATCTGGTCTCTTCTTGAATGCTTCCAGCCTGCCGTCTTTCCTTACCCCTCCAAGCATCATGGAAGAATTTTTTATATTTTTAAAAAAATACTTATTTGGGGGGCAGTGTCATGTCGTTGCATCACACAGGCTCTTTCGTTTGTGGCACATGGAATCTCTAGTGGTGGTATCCGCTCAGTAGTTGCAGCCAGCAGGCTTAGTTCCCCCATGACATGTGGGATCTTAGTTCCCTGACCAGGGATTGAACTCACATTCCCTGTATTGCAAGGAAGATTCTTAACCACTGGACCACCAGGGAGGTCCCAAGAATCTTTCACACCTTAGTCTCTTCTTCATTTCTCCCTAAAGTGTGCTTTGGTACTTAAAGAGGGGAAGCATAGGAGTATATTCTTGGGGTTCCTGGAAATAAAATTCCTCTATGCTCAGCTACTTGAGAGAGCATAAGGATCCCTGAGGACATTCATTTGTATATTCACATAGCATACATTACCTAGAGCCTCCTGTATGCCTGGACAGAATTAGACACACTGATGTATTGAGGCACGTGGAAACAGAGACAGAGAACTGATTGAGCAGCTCTTCCAGGAGACCACTGTGGGTGTAGGCAGAAGCCCAGAAGGTGTTGGGGGGATATGACCAAAGGAGGCAGTAGGAGGCATCAGAAAAACTTGACTCCTGAGGAAGAGAATGTAGAATAAGAAGGTGAGGCCAAAGTGTGAATCCTGAGAACATAAACCAGTGTTTCTTAAAGCTTTGCTGTTGATGATTTTAAGTGGAGAGACTGAGTAGATAAGATGTTATTTCCCAGTTAAGTATTCTGCTTGCCTGCAAGAGTATTTTTCTGAGAAATAGTTTAAAATACTTGTTCCAGAATACTTGGTATGTTGGAGGTGGTGAGGTGTTTACCTCCTGTTATTATGGTCCAAGAAATAAAGTTTCCAGGAATTTGACCAATTTGGCTAACTAACCATTTAATTCAACACAGGACTACCCAGAAGTCTATGTACTGATTTGCCTTGGAAGTCAAAGGAGCTAGGAGTAGGAGAATGAGAAGAATATATTCATCCCAAGAATTGAACAGAGGAGTTGTGCCTGTTGCTCTTGAACCTAAAACATTTCTACCCCAAGACTCGTCCCTTACACTCTTTCAGTTCAGTTGCTCAGTCGTGTCTGACTCTTTGCGACTCCATGAATCGCAGCATGCCAGGCCTCCCTGTCCATCACCAACTCCCGGAGTCTACCCAAACCCATGTCCATTGAGTCGGTGATGCCATCCAACCATCTCATCCTCTGTCGTCCCCTTCTCCTCCTGCCCCCAATCCTTCCCAGCATCAGGGTCTTTTCCAATGAGTCAACTCTTCGCATGAGGTGGCCAAAGTATTGGAGTTTCACCTTCAACATCAGTCCTTCCAATGAACACCCAGGACTGATCTCCTTTAGGATGGACTGGTTGGATCTTCTTACAGTCCAAGGGACTCTCAAGAGTCTTCTCCAACACCACAGTTCAAAAGCATCAATTCTTTGGTGCTCAGCTTTCTTCACCGTCCAACTCTCACATCCATACATGACTACTGGAAAAACCATAGCCTTGACTAGACGGACCTTTGTTGGCAAAGTAATGTCTCTGCTTTTCAATATGCTATCTAGGTTGGTCATAACCTTCCTTCCAAGGAGTAAGCGTCTTTTAATTTCATGGCTGCAATCACCATCAGCAGTGATTTTGAAGCCCAAAAAAATAAAGTCTGACACTGTTTCCACTGTTTCCCCATCTATTTCCCATGAAGTGATGGGACCAGATGCCATGATCTTAGTTTTCTGAATGTTGAGCTTTAAGCCAACTTTTCCACTCTCCTCTTTCACTTTCATCAAGAGGCTGTTTAGTTCTTCGCTTTCTGCCATAAGGGTGGTGTCATCTGCATATCTGAGGTTATTGATATTTCTCCTGGCAATCTTGATTCCAGCTTGTGTTTCTTCCAGCCCAGCATTTCTCATGATGTACTCTGCATATAAGTTAAATAAGCAGGTTGACAGTATACAGCCTTGACGTACTCCTTTTCCTATTTGGAACCAGTCTGTTGCTCATGTCCAGTTCTAACTGTTGCTTCCTGACCTGCATACAGGTTTCTCAAGAGACAGGTCAGATGGTCTGGTATTCCCATCTCTTTCAGAATTTTCTACAGTTTATTGTGATCCACACAGTCAAAGGCTTTGGCATAGTCAATAAAGCAGAAATAGATGTTCTGCAACTCTCTTGCTTTTTCAATGATCCATCGGATGTTGGCAATTTGATCTCTGGTTCCTCTGCCTTTTCTAAAACCAGCTTGACCATCTGGAAGTTCACGGTTCACGTATTGCTGAAGCCTGGCTTGGAGAATTACACTCTTTAGGTGGTTCATATGTGTACATTCTGGGTCCCCAGTTAGCCAGTGTTGGGCATGGATAACCTCTGCACCTCCTGTTTATTGTGTTTTTGCCCCAAACCCATCAGAATCCTTCCTTGTCCTTCCAGGTGTCTCCAGTGCTGTGCCCTGGCTGTGCACTGTTGCTCTTAGAAGCCCAGAGAATTTTGCTTTTCCCTCTTCTATGACCCTTGGCCTATTCTAACACATTATTAAGGGCCTCTGTCAGATGAGGGCACTTCCTGAAGAAGGAAGGCTCTTGTCTGGCCTGTTTCTGCTGTCTTCTAGTTTTATCCCAGAGCTTCACAATTGCAGGGTGCTCTTGACTCTTCTCGCTGGAGAAGGGAACGGCAATCTGCTCCAGTATTCTTGCCTGGAATCCCATGGACAGAGAAGAGCCTGGTGGGCTGCAGTCAACAGGGTCACACAGAATCAGACACAACTGAGCAACTTTCACTCACTCACTCACTCATGACTCTTCTGCTGAACAGAGGTGCTTGATCTCCTTGGGAAGAGAGGATCTGTGGGTAAAACAGTGGGGTGTTCTCCCCTACAGGGGCCTGCTGGCTAGTAACATACAGGGCTGTGAAGGGTGACCTCATAAAGCAAGGATTCCCTCTGTGGACCCTTCTCCTTGGCCTTGTGGAATCTAGATGCGAGGAGATTCCTAAGCAGAGATTTTCTATTGGATGATTAAAGCAAAGAATAAAAATTGAAAATTTGGAAAATGTCTCAGCACTTTCATCACCAGGACCATGCAAGAATCCTTTCTAACTCAGTGTTCGAGAATCCGTCACAAATAGTCTATGATAAATCATGGAAATTTCAGTAAATATTCTTTATTTCTCTTGCTTAAGAAGTATGCAGATGGCAGTGTTGGGGGCTCTTAGCCTCTTCCTATAGGCACTCTTCCACTTCCCAAACTGAGGGACTCATCCTGGATAATCTGATTTCTCCGACTGGTGAGGTTGTTGAAGTCTCAGCCAAACAATTTTCTCAGCTTTACTGTCACAGTTGGCTGGTTAATCAGGTATTCAGTCACACTCTTATTTGACCTGTAGACCAAATGACTAGTTTGTTCCATCTTTTCCTTTTTTGTTCAATACTGTGTTAGATAATTTGAAGGCTTTTTTTTTTTTTGGTAATAGACGTGATCTCAAATCAGATAATAGAAATTATATATTTTATTTTTATAGATTATAGAAGTATATACATTTTTTTTTTTTTACTGTGTGAGACTGTTCATTTGTTACATGAGAAAAATAGAAAAACACAGATAAATATAAACAGGAAAAAGAATTACTTATAACTTTACCATCAATAGGTAGACGCTGGCAACGTTTTGTCAGATTTCATGCTGAATTTTTTTCTACCTGCTTTGCACAGTTGAGATAATTTTAAGTAGAGAATTTTTATATTGCATTGTTTCTATGTTTTGCTATCCAGTGGGTCATAAGCATTTTTCTAAATCATGAAAAATATGTAAACATGTTGTGGTATCTGTGCAATATTCCATTAGCTGGATGTGCCATAGTTTACTTAACCTGTCTTTTTTTGGTTAGACTTTTAAATTGTATCCAAGTTCTTATTACAGCAAATAATGATGAGATAAACACGTTAGGCTAAAGTCACTGTTTGCGTTTCCAATTGTATTCTCTTGGGGTAGATTCCTTGGGTCTGAGGATGTGAACACAACTAATGTTTTTCAGAAAAATTGGTCAGTTTACATTCCCCTGGCAGTTTATGAAAAAGCTCCATTACACTGCACTCTTGCCAGCATTAAATATTATCAAGTTTAAGTCTTTGCTAATTTCATAAGCAAAGTTAATGGTTATACTTAATTTGTGCCTCCTCGATTAGTAGTGCCACTGAATATTCTAGGGAGGGGGACTTCATTGCCATTGTATTTCTTTCATGAATTGATTATGTGTTTGCCCCATTTTTTCTTAGAGTGGTCAGCTTTTTAAATCATTAATTTGTAAGTTCTTGTATGGTTGATTATTTGATTAGCAGGTTTCCCTACTAGACTGACTGTATATAGTTTTACTTCACCTTATATCTCAAGGGCCTACTGTATTGCCTGGCATATAGTAATCATTCAATAAAAACTTGTTGAGTGAATAAATGAGTGAGTTGAATAGTAGTTACATAATGAAAATTTTGAGCCACCATAGCTCAGTTGATAAAGAATCTGCCTGCAATGCGGGAGACCTGGGTTTGATCCCTGGGTTGGGAAGATCCCCTGGAGAAGGGAAAGGCTACCCACTCCAGTATTCTGGCCTGGAGAATTCCATGGACAGTCCATGGGGTTGCAAAGAGTCGGACACGACTGAGCAACTTTCGCTTTCACTGAAAATTTGTTGAATGAGTAAAGGAAGATGATACTTGGTTTGAGAAGGAGTGGTAATCATTTTTTTTTCCGTAAGTCTAGAGAGAATGAACTGAGTTAACTGCGTGGGGACAGACCTACCCATTGATTGTCATACATATTTCAGTGGTCATTTAGTCAGCATTTCATTACAGATTTAAAGTATATATATATATAGATAGATTAGATTTATAGTCACAGAAGGGGGAGAGCAGACCTTAGTTCCTAAAAAAAGTGTGCATCGTTTGGGGATCTAGCTCTGTTGTAAGATAATCACACCTCTTATTCAACTTTTTGACAGGAGGAAAGATACTCAATTTCAGGCATTTGTGAAGAAAGTCATAATGAGTCGTCTCTTTAAGATAATTATGATTAGCACCGTCTCAATGAATGCCTTTTTTATGGTTTTGTGGACTGATTATAAAACAAGATACAACTTGTTCAGACTTTTTGAGGTAAGCGGACAAAATGGGTCCATTCCTTCTATTTTCTTTCTGAAACTGTTCTAAGATTCTTAAGGCATTTTGTTCAAAAAGTTTTCTACTGAAAAATTCTAAGGACTATTAACATATACCCTAAAATCTAAGAAGATGGTGGCAGCAGTAGTAGCAGCATTTACATCAAAACTAGTTAACAAGAGGGACTTCCTCACTGTTCCAGTGTTTAGGACTGCACACTTCCTGTGCAAGGAATGTGGGTTTGATCCCTGGTCAAGGAACTAAGATCCCACATGGTATGCAATGTGACCAGAAAACCAAAACAAAAACAAGAGCAACAACAAAAACTAGTTACAAGAGCGCCTTACCGAGAGCCACACTGCATAGTGTCAGCATCTGTAGCAGAGGAAGCAGAGGGAAGTCAGTAAGTATTGAATAACAGTTGACCTCAGAGACTGTGTTGCCTAATCTGTGTCACTTGTGGGGTAACACAAGAGGTTCCTGCAATTTATGAAGGGGCTCGAATGGTTCAGACCCTGTAACTTTTCAAACTGACCGTCCAAGGCTACTTTCAAGGATAGCGTTCCACACTTATGGGAAATGTTGGGAGTGGAATGAAAGTTGAGCAGGTAAGTGACCCAGAGAAAGGAAGAGAAGTTCAGATAAAATTGGAAAAGGGAAACAGAACCAGGAAACCTCAAAAATCAAGCTGCCACATGTTAAATCAAGAATGGATATTTAAAGTTAGAATCACACTTTCTCCTAAAAGTTCAGGGAAATTAATTTCATATAAAAAAGTATAATAGAAAAAGATATGGTAAAATCCCATACAAAATTATAAGAACAAAAGAACAAAGTGGAGAATAATATCACTACAGATAATGAAAGCCCACAACTAAGACATGTTCACAAAACAGATAAAACCTGTACTATTTCAGAACAAGGTAAATTTTTACAAAAGTGCTGTTAGGAAAGAAAAGAGTGAAGTGATAGAACTCAGAAAAGAATTAGAAATAAAATCATTTCAAAAATAAAGACCAAATTAGACTAAGAGCAATTAAATACAGCAGATAAGGACTTAGAAATATAGGATTAAATGGGAGAAATAAAAATTTTATTTTATAAAATAAAATCAGTAATTTTAAATTAAAAATCAGTAATAGATGAAAAAGAATTCAAGAGAAAATCATGAACATTGAAGATTGGGGAACTATGATCCCACTTAAGGATAATAGGAATCTCTGAATGTGAAATAGAAACAGAAGCAAACTAATGAAACAGAATAAACACTCAAATGTAAAATCTAAGAAAAGTTGTCTGAAATAAAAGAATTGAAACTATATATTGAAAGAGCACTCATTGTATATTGAGAATATGGGCTTAACAAACACCAGAATATATTCTAGTAAAAGAATATGAAGGAATCCCTTTGGCTTCCCTGGTAGCTCAGCTACCAGGGAAGAATCTGCCTGCAATGCCGGAGACGCCAGTTCGATTCCTGGGTCGGGAAGATGCCCTGGAGAGGGGATAAGCTATCCACTCCAGTATTATTGGGCTTCCCTGGTGGCTCAGCTGGTTAAAGAATCTGCCTGCAATGCAAGAGGCCTGGGTTCGATCCCTGGATTGGGAAGATCCCCTAGAGAAAGAAACAGCTACCCACTCCAATATTCTGGCCTGGAGAATTCCATGGACTGTGTAGTCCATGGGGTCACCAAGAGTCAGACACGACTGAGCAACTTTCACTTTCACTTTGAAGGAAAGAGGTGTGGAGGAAATTGTTAGCATCTAAGCTAAGAGGCGTATAAGGAAAAGAAAATTATTATTAAACTCTGCTCTGGTAATGCTTTATGCTGAATGAAAATGGGGCTTCCCCAGTGGCTCAGTGGTAAAGAATCTGCCTGGCAATGCAGGAGACATGGATCCAATCCCTGGTCTGGGAAGATCCTACATGCTGTGGGGTAATTAAGCCCGTGTGCAACATCTCTTGAGCCTGTGTTCTAGAGCCCAGGAACCACAATTACTGAACCCACGCTCCTCAACTACTGAAGCCCTCCTGTAGCTCCACAAGAAGAGAGGCCACCACAATGAGAAAATGTGCACTGTAATGAAGAGTAGTGACTGCTCACCACAACTAGAGAAAAGCCTGCACAGCGATGAAGACCCAGCACAGCCAAAAATAAATAAAAGAAAATGGAGTAAAACATTTAAGACACTTTAGGAAAGAAAATGTGAACCAAGAATTCTAGATCCAGCAGAACTGACTTTCAAGTATAAAGAGCATAGACAAACTGTCATCAACATAAAAAAAATCTTGACTAATACTGCTCCCATGAGCCCTTTCTTAGGAATCTATTTAATAAGGAGTAAGTTTCAGCCAACTAAAATTACTAAAGAAGTATCAACATTGGAAAGGCAATGAACAGTAAAATATGTTTTTACTTATAGAACTAATCTTAATTATGGGTTAACAAGAAGAGAATATAGCACAAATGAATATATACTCTAACAATGAAGATATAGTATTGATTAAAATGGGGAAGAAAGGGAGAGTCAATGCAAAATTTTAAACCATTTGTCAGAAATCAACTTTGTGGTGATCCTCTTAGTATTACTCTGAGACTGTTGTGTGTGTAACACAGGATAAAGCAGATGAGTAATTATGGGACAGTTTAATTCTGTTATCCTCAGTATTTTTGAGAGCCATGTTACTCATGGAAGAAAGGAAATATGAATATAGTATAGACAAAGTAAAACCCTGTAGTTTTGCATTTAAATTGGAAGTATCAATATAAATTCCTAAGATATTTTATCATTATCCATTGAAAAACCTAGAACACTGACCAACTTAACAATTATGTATCCTTAGTGCCCATAATGTGGTGTTGCAGTACTGTTTATCACTAGAAGGAACTAGGGATTCTTTGAGACATGGTTGATTGCAGGTTTAGGCCTGAAACTATACCAAATGAGCTCAGAATATCTTGTACACATAGCAAGGAAGCTATCAAAGATTACTGTGAGTAAAAGTCACTCAGTTGTGTCTGACTCTGCGACCCCATGGACTGTACAGTTCATGGAATTCTCCAGGCCCTATGAGTAAGTAGCCTTTCCCTTCTACAGGGAATCTTCTCAACCCAGGGATCAAGCCTAGTCTCCTGCATTGCAGGCAGATTCTTTACCAGCTGAGCCACAAGGTAAGCCCAAGAATGCTGGAGTGGTAGCCTATCCCTTCTCCAGGGCATCTTTCTGACCCAGGCACCAACCTGGGGTCTCTTGCATCACAGGTGGATTCTTTACCAACTGAGCTATCAGGGAAGCCCAAAGATTACTGCTGCTGCTGCTAAGTCGCTTCAGTCGTGTCCGACTCTGTGCGACCCCACAGATGGCAGCCCACCAGGCTCCACTGTCCCTGGGATTCTCCAGGCAAGAATACTGGAGTGGGTTGCCATTTCCTTCTCCAGTGCATGAAAGGGGAAAGTGAAAGTGAAGTCGCTCAGTCGTGTCCGACTCTTAGCGACCCCATGGACTGTAGCCTACCAGGCTCCTCTGTCCATGGGATTTTCCAGGCAAGAGTACTGGAGTGGGGTGCCATTGCCTTCTCCGAAAGATTACTGGGGTCATGTCAAAAGGACTCAGGAGACAACTTGATGAGACTCCTACTGGCTAAAGATGGGACACTTTGAGCTTCAATAAGGATAATAATTACAGTGGATTTTGAAACTCACCAAATAATCTGTAAGTTTATAATGATACAAAAAAAGCTGATGGGTCACTTTTGGAGGGTGATACCTGGTGGCTTAGCAGTAAAGAATTCGCCTGCAGTACAGGAGACAAAAGAGATGCAGATTCGATCCCTGGATCAGGAAGATCCCCGAGGGCATGGCAACCTCAGTTCAGTTCAGTCGCTCAGTCGTGTCCGACTCTTTGCAACCCCATGAATCGCAGCACGCCAGGCCTCCCTGTCCATCACCAACTCCCGGAGTCTACCCAAACCCATGTCCATCGAGTCGGTGATGCCATCCAACCATCTCATCCTCTGTCGTCCCCTTCTCCTCCTGCCCCCAATCCTTCCCGGCATTAGGGTCTTTTCCAATGAGTCAACGCTTTGCATGAGGTGGCCAAAGTGTTGGAGTTTCACATTCAACATCAGTCCTTCCAGTGAACACCCAAGGACTGATCTCCTTTAGGATGGACTGGTTGGATCTTCTTGCAGTCCAAGGGACTCTCAAGAGTCTTCTCCAACACCACAGTTCAAAAGCATCAATTCTTTGGTGCTCAGCTTTCTTCACCGTCCAACTCTCACATCCATACATGACTACTGGAAAAACCATAGCCTTGACTAGACGGACCTTTGTTGGCAAAGTAATGTCTCTGCTTTTCAATATGCTATCTAGGTTGGTCATAACCTTCCTTCCAAGGAGTAAGCGTCTTTTAATTTCATGGCTGCAATCACCATCAGCAGTGATTTTGAAGCCCCAAAAAATAAAGTCTGACACTGTTTCCACTGTTTCCCCATCTATTTCCCATGAGGTGATGGGACCAGATGCCATGATCTTAGTTTTCTGAATGTTGAGCTTTAAGCCAACTTTTCCACTCTCCTCTTTCACTTTCATCAAGAGGCTCTTTTGTTCTTTGCTTTCTGCCATGTGGGTGGTGTCACCTGCATATCTGAGGTTATTGATATTTCTCCCGGCAATCTTGATTCCAGCTTGTGTTTCTTCCAGCCCAGCATTTCTCATGATGTACTCTGCATATAAGTTAAATAAGCAGGGTGACAATATACAGCCTTGACGTACTCCTTTTCCTATTTGGAACCAGTCTGTTGTTTCATGTCCAGTTCTAACTGTTGCTTCCTGACCTGCATACAGGTTTCTCAAGAGACAGGTCAGATGGTCTGGTATTCCCATCTCTTGAAGAATTTTCCACAGTTTATTGTGATCCACACAGTCAAAGGCTTTGGCATAGTCAATAAAGCAGAAATAGATGTTCTTCTGGAACTCTCTTGCTTTTTCGATGATCCATCGGATGTTGGCAATTTGATCTCTGGTTCCTCTGCATTTTCTAAAACCAGCTTGAACATCTGGAATATGTTCACAGTTCACATATTGTTGAAGCCTGGCTTGGAGAATTTTGAGCATTACTTTACTAGCGTGTGAGATGAGTGCAACTGTGCAGTAGTTTGAGCATTGTTTGGCATTGCCTTTCTTTGGGATTGGAATGAAAACTGACCTTTTCCAGTCCTGTGGCCACTGCTGAGTTTTCCAGATTTGCTGGCATATTGAGTGCAGCACTTTCACAGCATCATCTTTAAGGATTTGAAATAGCTCAACTGGAATTCCATCACCTCCACTAGCTTTGTTTGTAGTGATGCCTTCTAGGCCCACTTGACTTCACATTCTAGGATGTCTGGCTCTAGGTGAGTGATCACACCATCGTGATTATCTGGGTTGTGAAGATCTTTTTTGTACAGGTCTTCTGTGTATTCTTGCCACCTCTTCTTAATCTCTTCTGCTTCTGTTAGGTCCATACCGTTTCTGTCCTTTATCGAGCCCATCTTTGCATGAAATGTTCCCTTGGTATCTCTAATTTCCTTGAAGAGATCTCTAGTCTTTCCCATTCTGTTGTTTTCCTCTATTTGTTTGCACTGATTGCTGAGGAAGGCTTTCTTATCTCTCCTTGCTATTCTTTGGAACTCTACATTCAGATGGGAATATCTTTCCTTTTCTCCTTTGCTTTTGGCTTCTCTTCTTTTCCCAGCTATTTGTAAGGCCTCCTCAGACAGCCATTTTGCTTTTTTGCATTTCTTTTCCATGGGGATGGTCTTGATCCACTCCAGTATTATTGCCTGGGAAATCCCATGGACAGAGGAGCCTTGTCCATGGGGTCGCAAAGAGTTGGACATAACTGAAGTGACAGAGAACAGCAGCACAAAGAACTAATACTTTGTCTCAAAAACTGTTTAATTAAGGAAAGGAATCAAGCTTTACTGACCTTTCTTATATGAATTTTAGTATTGAGTAACAACATAGTAGATAAGGGAAACATCTCTTTATAGAAATGTCCCAGTTAATAAATGAAAAATAAATGATAGAATTAAAATATCAGTGTTTCAACTGCCAGTGAATTACAGGATTTAGGCATTTTGAGCATTAGTGATTGCTTCCCTCATAAAAAGAGACAACCAGACATTTTTTTGCCTCCTATAAAAGAACAAACCTATCATCTTACCAAAAAGATCAAACATGGAACTTCTTTGGTGGTCCAGTGGCTAAGACTCTGCACTCCCAGTGCAGGTGACATGGGTTTGATCCCTGGTCAGGGAACTAAATTCCACCTGCTGCAACTAAAGATCCTGCATGCCACAACAAGAATCAAAGACCCCATATGCTGCAACTAAGACCTGGCACAGCCAAATAAATAAATAATAAAAATAAATATTAAAAAGATCAGATCTGAATCTGATCAAGTCTTTTCATCTAGCATCCTATTTCTAGGAAATAGAGGACATAAGAACATAAGTGTGCAGTCAGCACAATCCAGATGATGAAATTCTACAAGTCAAGTTGCCTGGTTTCTTCAACAAATAAACTTTAAGGAAAGGGAGAAAAAAAATGAAGAGGAGACTTAAAAGACATATCAAATTTTGAAAAAGTTTTTAATAAAAAAAGTATTCTAGGAATGCACATATGAGTTTCTATCTATGGAGAAATGCAAGAAAGTGATCACTATAAATATGGGGACAATGGTTAATTTGGGGAAAAGGGAGGGACTTGTGGTTGGAATGGAGCGTATGGAGAGGCTTCTGGGATAGTTGGCAAGGTTCTAACTCTTGACTTAGGTGGTAGTTACAGGGGTGTTGGCTTTGGAACAATCCATTAGGCTATGTATTTGTGTGGTTTTATATGTGTATTTTATTCTACAATAAAAAAAGATTAAAGAGGCACTTTATCTTCATTTATGGTAAATATCAAATTTCCTTCTTGGTGATGAAAAAGGTTAACATCAACTTAATGTGGTGTCAGAGGTGGTGGAGGTGTTGGAATATCCTAATCAGTGTCTTAAATGTGCAGGGTCCACTTGGCACCACTTCTGTGAATGTGTTGGTATGGCAGTACATTCCACACCAGCTTCACACAGAGTTTGGTCACAGATTGTAGAGCATCATGTTAAGTATAGGGCTTGGGTAAGGTTCGGGGAAGAGATGAGTTGAGGGATCTGAATCCTTTGATTGTTCTCCAGAAGCCATAAGGATTATTAAACATGCTTCGGTAGTTATCTTTGTTTGTAAGCCTAAGGAGGTTCTATGCTGTGGAAAGGATGCAGACTTACACAGATTTGGGTTCAAGCCCTAGCTTTACTACTGTCTCACTAGCTGTGAGAATTTGGGCGAGTTGCTTAACCTCTATGTGGTTCAGCTACATTTGTAAAATAGTATTAACACACACCTTCCAGGGTGGCTGTTGAGATCATTGGAAATAATATGTATGAAAGCCCCTGGTTATCTATAAAACCGAGAAATTATTAACAGTCTTAGGGATCCCGGTGAAGATATGAGGAAAGTACAGAGAAGGCCCTGATCTCTCACCTCAAACTAATCTTGAGATTCTGTGCAAGCAGCAAATAAATGTTAAGGCAATGTTGTAAACTTCTGAGGCTAATGCCTCAACACACAATACATGCCCCAACACACAGAGCCCCTTGGCAAGGCTGGGAGACTTGCGGATTTAAGGAATACTCTGTTCAGTTATTAGCAGACCATTAAGCTAACTGAACAGAGAATTTGGTGGCCACACGTGACAAAGTCATGTAGAATTAGTTCAGGAAAGTCTCTTTTAACAAAAAGAACAGCAACAACAACAAAGCCCTAGGAAGAGGGGGAATACCTGGTTTCCACAGTTTCCAGTATTATATGATTTAAAATGTTCAATTTCCGAGCAAAAAATAAATAAATAAAATTGTGATACATGCAGAGAACAAGAAAGTATGGTCTCTACACAAGAAAAAAGTAAACAATAGACACTCACCCCAAGTAAGCTCATCTGTTGGACTTTAATTGGCTGCTATGTTCAAAGAGCTAGGGAAAAAACCACATCTAAAGTATGAGAGCAATGTCTCACCAAATAGAGAATATGAGTAAAGATAAATTATTAAAAAGAGCCAAATAGAAATCCTGTAGTTGAAAAGTACAATAATTGAAATGAAAATTCACTGGAGTAATTCAACAGCAAGTTTGAGGTAGTGAAAGAAAGAACTAAAGAACAGTAAGACAGGTCAATTGAGATTTCCAGTATGTGGAACAGAAAGCAAAATGAATGAATAAAAATGAGCAGAAACCCATGAAACACCATCAGACATGCAAACATGCATGCAATTGGTGTCACAGAAGGAGAAGAGAGAGGGGATAGAAAGGATATGTGAAGAAATAATGGCCGAAAACTCCCCAAATTTCGTGAAAAACAATCTGAACATCCAAGACAATCAACAAACTCCAAGTGGGATAAACTCAGAGGTCCACCTAGACACAATGTAAACAAATTGTTGAAAGGCAAGGACAAAGGGAGAATTTGAGACCATCATGGAGGAGTGATTCATTGCATACAAAGTATCCTCAGTAAAATGAGTAGTTCATTTTCATCCAAAACTACAGTCGAAGGCAAAGGATGTCATAGTCAAAGTGCTTAAAGAAAGACTATCAAACTAGAACTCAAAATCTAGCAAAAACTGTTCTTCAAAAATGTAGAGGCGTGATGCCGCAAAAAGGCAGAGTAGGTAGCTTCAAAAATCCATCTGTTCACAGAAACAGCTAAAAAGGAGACAAAACTGTCAGAACTCTGGAAAATAGCCAAAGGTTTACAGAAACTGAGTGAACACGAGTCAAGAAAGGGGAACTTTAAGAAGGCAGGAAAATTTTGCAGCATTTTTACTTGCCTTTGGCCCTATCCCTCTTCATCAAGGTGATGGTCCTGAAGATGGCACCCTGTGTTCCCAGGGTGGGACCTTGGCCCCTGGGTCTAGAAACAACAGAGAAGATTTTTGTTCATAAAGAATTGTGTTTGTCTATTTTGGCCTATCAGAGGGCTGTCTGAAGGACTGGTCCTAAGCTATTTTCTTTGTTTTGCTTAACCTGGAATTTTCTCAGGGCAGAAAGTGGCTATGCATTGGGCATTTCTCAAAACCATTGAAAAGCAAGTGACTGATCCACTGCTCCCTGGAGCAAAACTATAGCACTTGAAGCAAACAATAGGTATGCTGAAAGCCTGAGAGGAAAATCCACGGAGAGAGATTCTTTGGAAAAAGAGGGCATTGAAAAACTCCCATGTCTGCCATACATGTCCAGGGCAGGACACATGCTTAGGAAAGACCTGAGAATACACCAAGCTTTCACTGTAACTAATCTTGAGGCTTGGCACAGGCTCAAAATTAACACTCAGTTTCAGTTGTAAGTGGGCCAGCTCAACATGGAAGGAGTTCCTCAACAAAGAGGCCATTTGCAAAGATGAGGAGAGTTTTTCTTCTCCCTCTTTCCCTCACTCCTTTTCTCTTCCTTCTTTCGTTCCATCCTTTCTCTTTCTTCTCTCTTTTTTTCTTCTTTCTCCTTCCCTTCTTTCCCTCTTTTTTGCCTGAGCCATTTAAGAAAACCCCCACCTAAATACTAATTGACCAGAAACTAAAGAAAAAACAGACTTCAGAAGTCATGCATTACAAAGAATATGGTCTTTACAAAAGTTGTTTAGAAAAGTTACTTAACAAACAGCTACTACCCATGGAAAGCAACAAACCGAACAATAAGGAGAGGAAAGAATTTGATTTCCAGAGTTACCACATTGTAAATTTTTAAACGTCCAGTTTTCAAAAAGATATTCTCCTACACAGGAGAAATAAACAGAAGCTGTCCCTGAGGACACACCAGACAAAGATTTTAAGTCAATTTCATAAAATATGCTCAGAGAGCTAAAGGAGTTCACAGGCAAAGAGCTGAATGTAACTAGGAGAACAATGTTTCAGCAAATAGAATATGTCAATAAAGAAAAATTATAAAAAGGAATGAAACACAAATTTTGGAACTGTAAAGTATAATAATTAAAAAATTCATTAGAATGATCAAGAGCAGATTTGAGCAGCCAAAAGAAATAATCAGTGAACTTGAAGTCAAATCAGCTGGACTTAGTCAGCCTAAGGAACAGAAAGAGAAATGAATGATGAAAAATGAACAGTCTTAAGAGACCTGTGGGACACCATAAAGCATATCAACATTCACACAGTAGGAGTTCCAGAAGGAGAGGAAAGAAAGAGGAAGAAGGAATATTTTATGAATTAATGGCCAAAAAGTTTACAAATTTGATAAAGAATATATCAAGAATCTTAGTGAACTCTGAGGAGAAACAAAGAGATCCACACTGAGACACATTGTAATCAACTATCAAAAGTCAAAGACAAAGAGAATTCTGAAAGTAACAAGACAGAAGCACCTTGTTGCATACAAGGAGTCCTCAATAAGATTAGCGTCTGATTTCTCCTCAGAAACTGTGAGGAGAAAAGGCAGTGAAATGACATGTTTAAAGTTCTGAAAGAAGAATATTGTCAACCAGTAATTCTATATCCAGCAAAACTATCCTCCAAAAAAAATGGAGAAGAAATTAAGATATTTCCAGGTAAACAAAACCTGAGAGAATTTGCTTCTGGTAGACTTGCTCTACAAGAATTGCTAAAGATAGTCCTTTAGGTGAAAATGAAATTAGATAATAACGTAACACATTATTGACCAGGGGATTTTTGCACAAAGTAATGCCTATGATGTTAGTATATCTCTGGTCAATAATGTGTTAAGCCATCTGATGAAATAAAGAATACTGATAAATGTAACTGCATAGGCAAATATAAAAGCCAGTATTGTATTTTGGGTTTGGAAAAGAACTCCTTTCTTTTTCTGTATGGTCCAAAATAATTATAGATAGTTAATGGGCATGCACTGTATTTAGGTGTATTTTGTGACAACAGAAACATGAAGTGGGGGAGGGATGGAGTTGTATAGGAACAAAATTGTTAATGTACTATTGAAGCTAAGATTGTATTAGTTAAAGATGGATTGTTGGGACTTCCCTGGTGGTCCACTGGCTAAGACTCCACTCCCAATACAGAGGACCTGGCTTCTATTCCTGCTTAGGAAACTAGATCCTACATGCTGCAACTAAGAGATGGCATGCCAAAACTAAAAGATTCTGCATGTTGCAGCAAAGATAGAAAATTAAGACCTGGTGCAGCCAAATAAATGGATTGTTTTAAATTTAAGAGGTCAATTGTAATCTCGAGGGTAACCACCAAAAAACTTAACTTTAAAAATGCAGTGAAAGAAGTGAGAAAAGAACAAAAATGATACAATACAAAAAAATCCAACACCAAAGAGCAGTAGTGGAAGAATTGAAGAACAAAAAAGATGTGACCTATGTAAAACAAATAGCAAAATGGATAAATATTTTCTTTCTTACCAGTAATTACTTTAAATATAAACAAGTGAAGCTCTCCAATTAAGATAGAATTGATTCTAAAAAAAAAAAATCCAAATATATGCTATCACTTGAGATTCAAAGATACAAATAGGTTGAAAATGAAAAATGAAAGAAGTTACTCCATGCAAATAGAAACCAAAAGAGAGCTATATTGGATATACTCATATCAGACAAAAAAAAAGACATTAAAGAAAGCTGTTACAAGAGACAAAGGGGAACATTATATATTGACAATAGAGTCAGTTCATCAAGAAGATATAATAGTTTCCTCAAGT
The DNA here is from genome assembly GCA_024291935.2 of Okapia johnstoni. Classification (NCBI taxonomy): domain Eukaryota; kingdom Metazoa; phylum Chordata; class Mammalia; order Artiodactyla; family Giraffidae; genus Okapia; species Okapia johnstoni. The sequence goes on from CM044316.1 coordinate 39,071,871, forward strand.
ACATATGAAGCATTTTCCAGGATAGACCACATATTAGGCAACAAAACAAGTCTCAATAAATTAAAAAATATTGAAATCATACACATTATCTTTCCTGACAGTTATGGAATGAAACTAAAAATCAACAGCAGGAAAACTGAAAAATTTTCCAAATATATGAAAATTAAACCACAAACTATTAAATAATAGGTCAAAGAAGAAATCACAAAGGAGTTTAGAAAATACTTTAAGACAAATGAACATGAAAATACAGCATAATGAAATTTATAGGTTGCAACAGAAGCAGTACTCAGAGCAATATTTATACCTGTAAATGTCTGCATTAGAACAAAAGAAAGATCTCAAATTAGTAACCTAACTTTACACCTTAAGGAACTGGAAAAAGAGCAAACAAAACTCAAAGCTAGCTGAAGAAGAGAAGTGAAAAAGATTAGAATGGACTTCCCTGGTGGCTCAGTGGTAAACAATTCACCTGCCAATGCGGGAGACATGGGTTTGATCCCTGATCTGGGAAGATCCCACAAGCCACAGGGCAACTAAGCCCACTGAGCCTGTGCTTGGGAGCCACAGCTACTGAGCCCATGCTCTGCAGCTTCTGAAGCCTTCATGCCTTAGAGCCTGTGCTCTGCAATAAGAGAAGCCAATGCAATGAGCAACCCACACAGTGCAACTAGAGAGTAGCCCCCACAACTAGAGAAAAGCCTGCACAGCAACAAAGACCCAGCACAGCCACACACACGTGCGCGCACACACACACACACAAATTGGCAAGACTCAAGTCCAGGGAGGCTGCATGAATTCTTTAATAATAATAATAAAAAAGATTAGAGTGTGAAACAAAATAGAGAATAGAGAAATAATAGAGAAAAGTCCAGAGAAGGCAATGGCACCCCACTCCAGTACTCTTGCCTGGAAAATCCCATGGATGGAGGAGCCTGGTAGGCTGCAGTCCATGGGGTCGCAAAGAGTCGGACACAACTGAGTGACTTCACTTTCACTTTTCACTTTCGTGCATTGGAAAAGGAAATGGCAACCCACTCCAGTATTCTTGCCTGGAGAATCCCAGGGACGGAGGAGCCTGGTGAGCTGCCCTCTATAGGGTTGCACAGAGTCGGACACGACTGAAGCGACTTAGCAGCAGCAAGCAGCAGCAGCAGAGAAAAGTCAATAAAATAAAGGATTAAAATTCAGTTCTTTGAAGAGATCAACAAAACTCACAAGCTTTTAGCTAGACTGACTAAGAAGACTCAATAATGAGAGAAATGAAAAGTTGGGACATTACTACTGACCTTATAGAAATAAAAAGTTTTATATGAGAATACTGTGAACACTTTGTACACCAATGAATTAGATAATCTAGATGAAATGGACAAAATCCTAGAAATATACCACCTACCAAACTGATTTAAGAAATAGAAAACAGACATCCTGAAACAGACCTGTAAATAAAGAGGTTGAATCACTAATCAAAAGCCTTGCAACAAAGAAATGCCCAGAACTGGATGGCTTTGGTGGTTAATTTTAACCTGCATTTAAAAAACAATGAGCACCAATCCTTCTCAGACTCTTCCAAAAATAGAAGAGGGAATATTTCTGAATTCATTCCATGAGGCCAGCATTACCCTGAGACCAAAGCCAAAGACATCACAACAAATAAAGAGATCAACATCCCTACAAATATAGATGCATTAATCCTCAACATACATCTGAGCCCAGAAGTGTACTTAAAAAGGTTATATACCATGACTAAGTGGAATTTATCCCAGGAATGCAAGGCTGGTTCAGCTTAGGAAAAACAATGAATGTAATACATCAACAGAATGAAGGAAACAATTGATAAAATTACCTCACTAGATAACTGAAAAAGCATTTGATGAAACTCAACACCCTTTCATGGTTAAAAAAACAAATGAACTAGAAATGGAAAGGAAATTTCTTAATTTGATAATGGATAATTATGAAGAAATCCACAGCTAACATAATACTCAATGGTAAAAGACTGAAAATCTTTCCCTTGAGATTAAGAACAAGACAAATGCCTGCTTTCACCATTATTCAACATTGTAATGAAAGTTCTAGCCAGAGCAGTTAGGCAAGAAAAAGAACTGAAAGTTATCCAAATTGGAAAGGAAGAACCAAAATTACCTATATTTGACTTGATCTTATATATAGAAAATTCTAAAGAATACGTCCATATACAAACTCAACTATTAGAGCTATTAAATTAATTCAGTAAAGTTGTAGGATACAAGATTAACAACCAAAATTTGTTGTATTTCTGTACACTAATATGAACATTCTGAAAAGGAAATTAAGAAAATTCCATTTACAATAGTATTCAAAGTAATAAAATACCTAGGAATAAATTTAGCCAAGGATATGAGAGATGTATAAACTGAAAATTATAAAACATTGCTAAAAGAAATGAAAACCTAAATAAAAAATGTAAAGGCATCCTATTTTCATAGATTAAAAAACTTGTTAAGAGGACTATCCAAAGTGAACTGCAAATTTAGTTCAATTCCTATCAAAATTTCAATGGCCTTTTAAAAAAAGAAATTGAAAACCAGATTCTTAAATCCATGTGACTGTGAATAGCCAAGAAAACATTGAAAATGAAGAACAAAAGTTGGAGAACTTGTATTTTCTGACTGACTTCAGAAACTTTCTGTGTGGGCTTATTCACTAAGCTGTGTCTGACTCTTGCAACCCCATGGACTGTAGCCCACCACGCTCCTCTATCCATGTTATTTTCCAGGCAGGAATACTGGAGTAGGTTGCCATTTCCCTCTCCAGGAGATCATCTGGACCCAGTAATAGAACTGAGTCTCCTGCATTGCAGGCAGATTCTTTACTGAATGAGCTATGAGGGAAGCCCCCAAAAAACTTTCTACAGAGATACAATAATGAAAAGAGTGTGGTAGTCACAGGACAGACCTAGACCTACAGAACAGGGTTGACATTCTACAAATAAATCCAAATATCTATGACCAATTGACTCTTGACAAGGGTGCCACAACCTTTCAGGGGGAGAAAAATAATCTCTTCATCAAATGATGGAGGGACAACTTACTATCTATGCAAAAGCTGTGAGCTGTCATCCACGGTGCTGGTCGTCGGGTTGGGAAGAAGCATCACAATGATGTAGGTTAGGTAACTGTCCCCAGACTGCTCTGGGGGTCATTTACCAGATAAAGAATCTTTCTGAATACATTTTCTGGAAAGATAAGCTGCTGGTTCTGTTGCTGAAACAGAAATGCCATTCCCATATTTTCTGTCATTTTGAAAGCAATGAAACGTTTTTATCATGATTAGCATCAATTTATAAAATAAAATGATATGGAAATAAAAAGCATCTATTTAAGAAGAAGCTATGAGCCATGCTGTGTAGGGCCACCCAAGATGGACAGGTCGTGGTGGAGAGTTCTGACAAAACGTGGTCTGCTGGAGAAGGGAATGGCAAACCACTTCAGTATTCTTGCCTTGAGAACTCCATGAACAGTGTGAAAAGACAAAAGGATGGGACACTGAAAGATGAACTCCCCAGGTCGGTAGGTGCCCAATATGCTACTGGAGAAGAGTGGAGAAATAACTCCAGAAAGAATGAAGAGACGGAGCCAAAGCAAAAACAACACCCAGTTGTGGATGTGACTAGTGATGGAAGTAAAGTCCAATGCTGTAAAGAACAATAGTGCATAGGAACCTGGAATGTTAGGTCCATGAATCAAGGCAAATTGGAGGTAGTGAAACAGGAGGTGGCAAGAGTGAACATCGACATTTTAGGAATCAGTGAACTAAGATGGACCGGAATGGGCGAATTTAACTCAGATGACCATTGTATCTACTATTGTGGGCAAGAATCCCTTAGAAGAAATGGAGTAACCATCATAGTCAACAAGAGAGTCCAAAATTCAGTACTTGGGTGCAATCTCAAAAATGACAGAATGATCTCAGTTCATTTCTAAGGCAAACCATTCAATATTACAGTAATCCAAGTCTATGCCCCAACTGGTAATGCTGAAGAAGCTGAAGTTGAACAGTTCTATGAAGACCTGTAAGACCTTCTAGAACTAACACCCAAAAAAAGATGTCCTTTTCATTATAGGGGAGGAAGTCAAGAGAGACCTGGAGTAACAGGCAAATTTGGCCTTGGAGTACAAAATGAAGCAGGGCAAAGGCTAACAATTTTGCTAAGAATACTGAAATCAGATTGATTATATTCTTTGCAGCCAAAGATGGAGAAGCTCTATACAGTCAGCAAAAACAAGACCAGGAGCTGACTGTAGCTCAGATCATGAACTCCTTGTTGCCAAATTCAGACTTAAATTGAAGAAAGAAGGGAAAACCATTAGACCATTCAGGTATGACCTCAATCAAACCCCTTACGATTATACAGTGGAAGTGACAAATAGATTCAAGGGATTAGATCTGATAGACAGAGTGCCTGAAGAACTATGGATGGAGGTTCATGACATTGTACAGGAGGCAGTGATCAAGACCATCCCCAAGAAAAAGAAATGCAAAATGGAAAAATGGTTGTCCGAGGAGGCCTTACAAACAGGTAAGAAAAGAAGAGAAGTGAAAGGCAAAGGAGAAAAGGAAAGGTATACCCGTCTGAATGCAGAGTTCCAAAGAATAGCACAGAGAGATAAGAAAGCATTAGTGATCAATGCAAAGAAATAGAGGAAAACAATAGAATGGGAAAGACTAGAGATGTCTTCAAGAAAATTAGTGATACCAAGGGAATATTTCATGCAAAGATGGGCACAAAAAAAGGACAGAAATGGTATGGATCTAACAGAAGCAGAAGACATTAAGAAGAGGTGGCAAGAATACACAGAAGAACTATACAAAAAATATTTTAATGACCCAGATAACCACAATGGTGTGACCACTCACCTAGAGCCAGACATCCAGGAATGCAAAGTCAAGTGGGCCTTAGGAAGCATCACTACAAACAAAGCTAGTAGAGGTGAAGGAATTCCAGTTGAGCTATTTCAGATCCTAAAAGATAATGCTGTGAAAGTGCTTCACTCAATATGAAAGCAAATTTGGAAAACTCAGCAGTGGCCACAGGACTGGAAAAGATCAGTTTTCATTCCAATCCCAAAGAAAGGCAATGCCAAAGAATGTTCAAACTACCACACAATTGCACTCATCTCACACGCTAGCAAAGTAATGCTCAAAATTCTCCAAGCCAGGCTTCAGCAGTATATGAACTATGAAATTCCAGATGTTCAAGCTGGATTTAGAAAAGGCAGAGGAACCAGAGATCAAATTGCCAATATCTGCTGGATCATCGAAAAAGCAAGAGAATTCCAGAAAGACATCTATTTCTGCTTTATTGACTACATCAGAACCTTTGACTGTGTGGATCACAACAAACTGTGGAAAATTCTTCAAGAAAAGGAAATACCAGACCACCTGAGCTGCCTCCTGAGAAATCTGTATGCAGGTCAAGAAGCAACAGTTAGAACTGGACATGGAATAACAGACTGGTTCCAAATTGGGAAAAGAGTACATCAAGGCTGTATATTGTCACCCTGCTTATTTAACTTATATGCAGAATACATCATGCGAAGTGTCAGGCTGGATGAAGCACAAGCTGGAATCAAGATTGCCTGGAAAAATATCAATAACCTCAGATACGCAGATGACACCACCCTTATGGCAGAAAGCGAAGAGGAACTAAAGAGCCTCTTGATGAAAGTGAAAGAGGAGAGTGAAGAAGTTGGCTTAAAACTCAACATTCAAAAACTAAGATCATGACATCTGGTCCCATCACTTCATGGCAGATAAATGGGGAGACAATGGAAGCAGTGAGAGACTTTATTTTGGGGGGCTCAAAAATCACTGAAGATGGTGGCTGCAGCCAAGAAATTAAAAGACACTTGTTCCTTGGAATAAAAGCTATGACCAACCTAGACAGCATATTAAAAAGCAGAGACATTACTTTGCCAACAAAGGTCCGTCTGGTCAAGGCTATGGTTTTTCCAATAGTCATGTATGGATGTGAAAGTTGGACTATAAAGAAAGCTGAGCACCAAAGAATTGATGCTTTTGAACTGTGGTGTTGGAGGAGACTCTTGAGAGTCCCTTGGACTGCCAGGAGATCCACCCAGTCAATCCTAAAGGAAATCAGTCCTGAATATTCATTGGAAGGACTGATGCTGAAGCTCAAGCTCCAATATTTTGGCCACTTGGTGTGAAGAACTGACTCATTGGAAAAGACGCTGATGCTGGGAAAGATTGAAGGCAGGAGGAGAAGGGGACGACAGAGGATGAAATGGTTGGATGGCATCACTGACTCAATGGACATGAGTTTGAGCAAGCTCCAGGAGTTGGTGATGGACAGGGAAGCCTGGTGTGCCGCAGTCCATGGCGTTGCAAAGAGTCAGACATGACTGAGCAACTGAACTGAACTGCTCCTTGGAAGGAAAGCTATGACAAACCTAGACAGTGTATTCAAAAGCAGAGAGATCATTTTGCTGACAAAGTTCCAGGTATGGTTTTTCCAGTAGTCATGTACAGTGTGATAGTTGGAACATAATGAAGACTGAATGCCAAAGAATTGATGCTTTTGAACTGTGGTGCTGGAGAAGACTCTTGAGAGACCCTTTGAATGCAGGAAGATCAAACCAGTTAATCCTAGTCAACCCTGAGTATTCAGTGGAAGGACTGATGCTGAAGCTGAAGCTCTAATACTTTTGCCACCTGATAGGAAGAGCTAACTCATTTGAAAAGACTCTGATACTGGGAAAGATTGCAGGCAAAAGGAGAAGGGGCAACAGAGGATGAGATGGCTGGATAGGATCACTGACTCAATGGACATGAGTTTGAGCAAACTCCGAAAAGGGAAGGACAAGGAAGCCTGGAGTGCTGCAGCCCACAGTGTAGCAGAGTCAGACACAACTTAGCGACTGAACAACAACAACGTAAGTAATCTAAAAATGGTTTAAAGTATGTGGGGAGGATATGCATAGCTCATAATCAAATACTGTGCCGTATTTTAAAAGGGACTTGAGCATCCTTGGATTTTGGTATCTGTGGGATAGTCCTGGAACCAATCCCTTGGGAATACCCAGGGACAACTTAGTATAACCTTCATGCCAAAACTACACAATGAAAAAATGAAAAGGGAAAATTATGCCCAATATCATGAATGTGGACATTATAATCCCAGACAGAATATTAGGAAACTGAAGTTTTAAAAATATATGAAGAAGGTAATATACAGCATTGCCAAGTTGGGCTTTTCCAGGTATGCAAGTATTAGAAAAATATAGGTATTTTATTAACTAGCTTAAAATATTAAAGGAGAAAAAAGTCCAATAAAATCACTTTTAAGAGATGCAGAAAACAGTTTATCTTGAGTATCTCTCATGATAAAAATGTACCAAACTAGGGATAGAAAGGATTTGTTTTAAAGTAATTAAGAGTACCTATGAAAAACCTATATCAAAGTTCACACTCAATGGTGAAATTGTAACAGTATTTTTTTAAAGCTGTAGTCCAATTATTCTTGACAAGATTTGTATTAGTGTCTTAGCCAATGTATAATATAAGGAAAAGGAAATAAAAAAATTAAGAATTAGAAAAAAAGTTTTAAAAGACTGTAATTATTCACAGGTGTTATGATTTCTGCATAGGAATCCCCAAAGAATCTGGAATAACTATAAAGTTAATACAATTAATAAGTTAATAAAAAATAAAGCCCAGAAAATTTGGTAGATGTATGATTAATAAATAAAATATATTTAATATGTCAGCAACAAAAGCCATAGCACTTTTTATAAGATACAAAAAGTGTTAGAGGCAAATCTTATGAAAGTATTGTGAGATTTTTAAGGAGAAAGAAATATATAAAGGTTATTAAAGAAGATATAGAGAAGTGGAAGGATATATTAGAGCATGCATAGAAAGACTCAGTTTCTTCAAGATGCAGTCTCTCCCGGTTAAGCTACATATAAGTGCAATTCCAATATGAAATCTGGCAGGATTTTTTATGGGTTGCCAAAAGCCAATGCTAAAATTTAGATGAAAGAATGAAAGAAAGGAAAACCAAGATGATTTTGAAAGTGGAAAGGGGAGAAGTCTTTCTATAAGGCTTTCTATGAGTCTCTCTGTACGGCCTGTTAGTAACTGAGCAGGATGACAATGCATGAACAGACCGCACAGATAGACAAATAGGCCAGTGGAATAGGACAGAGTACTCAGAATCAGACCTGGCTTAGATGAAAACCTGGCCCCTGTCAGATGGCACTGCAGATGAGTGGTGGAAGACAGTTTCTTCATTAAACAGTATCTATGGAGGAAAACACTCCAGTTGGATCGCTGCCTTCCAGCATACACAGCTAAAGACCTAACTTGAAAAGTGAAACTTCAAAATGTTTAGAAGAAAATATAGAAGATTTATATGATCTCAGGAGGGAAAGGAATCTTAAGGTATGAAATATATAAGCAATGAAGAAAAAGTTTGGTTAATTTGATTCCATTAAAACTTTAAACTTGTGTTCATCAGATCATTAAAGAGGTGAAAAGATAAGTCAGTGTAGGAGAAGCTATTTGAAACACATGTAGCAGGTAAAGGATTAGTATTCAATTTGTGTGGATATATATTCTTTCAAATCAAGAAGCAAAAGACAAAACAATCCAGCAAAAAATATGAGGACAAATTAGGAACAGGCAGTTCAGTAAACACATAAGCAGATGCCCAACTTTATGAATAATTAGAGGAACGACAAAATGAAAAATAAGATATCACTTCATCGGATTAACAAAAATTAAGAAGTCCAACAGTAGGAAGTATTGGTGAGGATGTAAAAATAAGGACCATTGTTGATATTAAAGTGAGTTAGTACAACAGCTTCAGAATACAATTTGGCAATATTCAGTGAAGCTGAAGATGCTCATAATCTACAGTCAGGTAATTCTACTCCTAGGTTGTAACAGAGGAAAATGTGCATACAATAAAACATGGAGCTGCAAGTTGACTGGGGGTGTTGTAGGGCCAGGCAGTTATTTCGATAGAGGTGTTATTTGCAGGTTTCAGAGAGAAATGAAAGAAATTCACCTACACCTACATTCTACACCGGCATTCTACAGGATTAGTGGGGCTGCTGTGTCTTTGCTGTCACAAGGGGAAGGTCACATGGGCATTATAGCCACATAGTCACCCACGATTAGACCCAGTTACCCCGTGGTGATTTTGGAGTGATTTCCTCTCTCAACAAGGACAACAAGATGGGTGATCAGGTAGAGGGTGACTACTATGAGGGTCTGGAAGAGATCACTCCAAGGCCAGTTGGTAATCTATATCTCAATGTACAGGTAATACACATAGATGATAAATAAGATAGTAGTAAATATCATTCAATCACCGATTGAGGCAGATCAGAATCACCAGGCGCAGAAGAATCTTAGCAAACAGGAGAATTTCCTTATGGGTGCTCCAGCAGCTGGGAGCCCGAGGGGTGCTCAGAACTGGCTGTGATGTGGGCAGGAGTCCATAGGGGCACGGAGAATCTATTCATAGGTTCAAGGACACTGTACTCCCAACCATCTAGCCTGTGAACTGGCTGAGAGGAGGGCCCAGGGGCATAGGACCTCAAGTCTGCTTTTTAAATGGCCCTGTATTTTTGCTCAAACTTTTTGTGCTTTTATACTCTTGGCAGTAGTAAAAAATTACAAAGAAGCTGAATATCACCCAATGGGTAACTGGATAAAAAAATTATAGTATTTTCATAAGTGGAATTGCTAAATAGTAGGGAAACTCTAAACTAGATTTACATATATCAACATGGATGAATCTTATAATTTTAAATGAAAAAAAATTTCCCAAAGAATACTTTAGTGTATATGCAATTTATGTAATGTGTGAAAGATGCAGAACCATACCGTGTACTTTTAGGGATACATATGTGGTAAAAGTATAAAATATATGAGCAAGGAATACTCCAGATTTAAAATAGGCTTACTTTTGTGGAAAGGGAAGGGGATTTCATCAATGTGAGGTTCTTCCTGTAATGGTAATATTTTATTTCTTAAGCTAAATGGTAGTATATGGTTGTTCATTATATTATTCTTTGACATCTTTTTGTGTATCTAAATGTTTCATTGTAGTTAACAAACATAAAAGTGTATATAAATGGTTGCCATGTGGAGACCACAAATATAAGTGTACAGGACAAATAACACCACCAGCGGTCCTAATGCAATCCAAATGGATAGTTGTGGCTTGAGCTATAATTTCCAGTGATAGCATCTGACATATTTAAAAGGTGGTATATCTCAAAACCTTTTCTATTTCCCTCTAGAAACTCTTTCTAGCCCCCCCTTCAACTCACTTCAAACTCATCTCAGTTAAAGGCACCAGCATTTACCCAGTTGCTCTGTGTGAGGAATCTTCCTTGCCTTCTGTCTCCCCTGTGCATCCCTGAGTCCATCAGAAAGGCCTGTCATCGCTGCTTACAGAATACATCTGGAATCTGTCCTCTTCTCTTCAGCCCCACACTGTCCCCCAGTCCAATGCGATCTAACCCAGTTTCTTGCCTGAATGATGCTAAAATTAACTCTTCTACTATCTATCACCTCCTTCCTAACTTGCCTCCCAGTCACTATTCCCGCCAGTTTCCCCACACTCTCGTTTCCATGGAGATCTCTTAAAAATGTAAATCAGTTCACATCACTTCCTTGCTCAAGCTCCAAGGCTGAGGTTAAAGTTCAGTGCCTTCCTCAGGCCTACCAGGCCCTCCCTACACAGCTGGCCTCTCCTGCTCTGCTCGCCCCTTTCTGTTATAGCCACTCTGGCTTTGCTGTTCCTTTCTCGCTTTGGGACGCTTGTACACACCCCTGGGAAGTATTCCCCTGGATTCTACCATGGCTGCATTCCTGGCTTTAGCAAGGCCTCCACTCTTCACCTTTTCTAAGTGGCTGTCATGACCCCCCCCTCCCCACCTGACCAGTCCCTTTCTCCCTTGTGGCTGTTTCACTTTCCTTCCTGTGTGATGTTATATGTGTATTTGTCTAAAGCTTCATTTCTGTCTCTCCTACTAGGCTGTCAGCTTCCTAGGGGCTGGACATTTTCTGTCTCATTCATTGTTGTGTTTCCTTATACCTGAAACAGCGCTTGGCTTGTGATAGATGCTTAATCAATGCTTCCTCAATGAATGAATGCATTGATGATAAGAAAAAACTTAGATGCCTCAAAAAGTGCCTTTTGGTAAAATCAAATCCCCTGGAATTGTTCATACATAAGAAGAATTTGAATAAGGTTGTTTCATAAGGTGTAACAGTGGAAAATAAGCAGAATATTCTTTAGAAGCAGATTAGTTAACTGATTTTAAGTAAGTGTGATAATAGAGTAAATATAAGTAGATGTGTGAGTAGTTCATCTCTGTTCATCTGGGTATTAAATTTGGCCAGAAGGCTCTTGGAATCTTCTCTTTGGGAACCTTCCTTCTGCGTTGACTGATGTATACCTCCCACTAGGCCTCGATAGTCATTCTGACAGTCAATCATTCCCAAGCTCTCTGGGTCAGGGCCACAGGGTAGGGAAGACCCAGAAGGAGAAGGGAATCAGGCATGCTGTATCCACTGTGTGCCTGGGACTCTGCCTGGGTTTCTCTGTCCTGTGGCTGACTTAGGAGCATCCTCCCCCTGCCAACACACACCCCTCATCGGGTGGCCCAGGCAGGAGAAGGTGTGCAGCTTGGTCTGACCCTGCCACCCTTGCCACCCCTGCAGGTCTCAGAGCTCATCTTTGTGTCCATCTATAGCTCTGAGTTCTGCATGAAGCTCTACGTGGACCCCATCAACTACTGGAAGGATGGCTACAACCTGCTCGATGTGGTCATTATCATCATCATCTTCATCCCCTACAGTCTCCGCAAGATCAAGGGCAAGCACTACCCCTACCTCAACATCGCTGATGGCGTGCAGTCCCTGCGCATCCTCAAGCTTATCACCTACAGCCGCGGCATCCGGGTGAGTGGCCTGGAGTGCTGTGGCTCTGCGAGTGCAGGCGATAGGGCCCCCGATGAAATGGTACTTCTGCTCTCTCCTATGGGGATTGAGGTTGAGCTTTGCCTGTTTTATCTCATTCCACCCTCAAACGACTCTAGGAAAGGTGTTAGCTCCATTTTACAATGAAGAAACTGAGACCCACGGTCACTCAGCAGTTAGATACTGGAGCTGAGCTTTGAAAGTTGTTCTGACTCGAGCCCATCTCATCTTTCCCTCTCTTCCATGCTGCAAAGTGACTGATTTTTTTATGGTCCAGTCCCTTTGGACTATGTGCCCAGGAGTCTCCAGCTCTTTGATGGCTCTGGCCACTCATGTCTTCCCCCAGAAAGCTAAAAGTCTGCAGCTTCTCTTGAGGGGAGGGTCTCATGACTTGTTCAGGAAGCTCTGGAAGTCCTGCTCCTGCTGAGGGGTCACATGGTGGCTGGTCTTTACTTGGCTCAGTGGTGTCAGAGCATACTTCAAAGGTGCCCCAAGCACGCCCGCAGGTGTTCATCCTGGACTCAGTGTGTTTGCCCTGGCTCTGTCCCGTGCCCATGCTTCTCCAGGAAGGGGCTTGTTTGGACCTGTTTGACCGTGCAGACCTCACCTGTGCACTGTGTCCCACTGCAGCTTTCTTCATGAGTCCTTACCTCTTTAGTCTTAGCAATCTTGGGAAAGAAGTTCTGTTTCTCTTGCAGGAGTGGAGGCAGCTTTTTTTTTTTTTATTTTAACATCTCAGTTCTTTTGGAACTAATCCCCAAACACTGGTTTTCTTTCTCCAAGGAGAGGAGGGAGGTGTGGGGTGGGCATGTTATTCCTGTAGGCAGCTGCCAGACTGGTCCACATGCAGGGCAGCCCCAGTGCTCCTTGGCTGTCTCTCTGCTTCACACTTTACCCTGAACTGTCAGAACTTCACTGTCTGGCTCCCAGCTCTACCAGTACCTCCTTTTCTACATTAATAGTTTCTCGGCGTAGAAAAAAGAATTTTTGCTGTTGACAATGGTGGCACAATGCAAGGGGCTGGAGAGTGGGTTCCAGCCCTGCCGGCGTATCACAATGTGACTGTGGACGAGGCATTTTGCTTCTCTGAGCCTCTGATCCTACATCTTGAAATAGGAACATCTCCCTACCTTGACAAGGTATCAGGGACAGATGTAGGTAGCTGAACATGTATATGCAAGACTCCAGGGCAGGGAGAATGAACGATGAGGTGTGGGAGATAAGACCAACACCCATGTCGTAGACAAAGACTGAGATCACAAGATGAAGACCTGCCTGTGAGATGGGGCCCAGAAAACCTGGGAAGCCCCATCCCCCTTCATTGCTGTTTCCAAGGTGGCTCCACTGCTCCTCCTGGACCTGGAAGAGCACTCAGGGCTGGCCCTCAGCTGAGGAGCAGGAGCAGGACACCCTGGGATGAACACAGAGGCAGGACACCCTGGGATGAACACAGCACTCTACACAAGTAGAGTGCTCAGGGGTGCTGATGGGGAGACTACTCCAGCCCTGGGGCAGCACGGGCGATCCCCCCATGGGTGACTGAGCATGGAGGCCATGCACTGGTGAAGCACTGTTAGATTGCTCCAGCCCTCAATCTGGACACTGTTCCCATTTGTTCATTCAACCATTTATGGAGCATCTACCATGTGCTAGGCAAGGCACCAGATACTGGGGCAGCTATGGTTGGGACAGGCTGCACTGCTGTCCTCTGAGCCCAGCCCAGCCAGCAGCCTGGCCTAGCCCTTGTGCCTCTGCCTTGCAGACTCTCATCACTGCCTTGGGGCAGACAGCCTACACCGTGGCCTCCGTGCTCATCCTGTTCTTCGTCCTGATGTACATCTTCGCCATCCTGGGCTTCTGCCTGTTTGGACTTCCAGAGGGAGGTGACATGAATAACTGGGGGAACCTGGCTTTGGCCTTCTTCACCCTCTTCAGCTTGGCCACGGTACCATGTTTGGGAATAGTGGCGGGCAGGGGTGGGCAGGGGGCTTGAAAGGGGACTGGCAGCTGGTGCGAGTGTGTGGACTTGCTGGGCCTCACTTGGGGTCTTTCCCACGCTCAGACACTTATCTGGGGTGGGGAAAGGGAGGACTGGCCTCCCAGGACTAGGCACAGGCCAGCACCCTGGGAAAGAGTCCATCACTGACTCTAATCTTGTGACTCCCTACAGCATTCCTATTTGCCCCACGGGGTGGTAAAACTTTTCAACAGTTCTCAAAAGATAATTCATCCTAATTGAAGTGTAATTAAGAAGGGAAACCCACATCACAAAGCCTTTTGGGGAATAGGCTGTCACAAATCCACGCAGAATAAGTCTGCAACACCTGAGTCTCAAAGTCTAGATTCTGTTGGGTTTTGGCAATATTGAGGTCTTTCCAAAGGAGGGCCTGGCAGAGAGGCAGTGTCTTTTGAGGAAGGATGGAAGGCCTTTTGCAGAAGAGCCCTTAGGGTATGTTGGCCAGAAGTGCCCACACCCAGTGGTGCCCTGTACCTCCAGGCCAGCCTGTATGCACTGGAGTCAGTGGATTAGGGGGTATGATGTGGAGGGGCTGATGTAGAAGAAGAGCCAGCCTGCTCCTCAGTAGGGCCAGGGCTTCCCTAGGGCAGGTGAGCAGGAGGCCTGCCCCCCTGAGCCTTGGCACTCGCCCTACCTGAGCAGGTCGATGGCTGGACAGACCTGCAGGAACAGCTGGATGCCCGGAATTTGATTCTGAGCCATTCGTTCACCATCATCTTTATCTTGCTTGCCTCCTTTGTCTTCCTCAGCATGTTCGTGGGTGTGATGATTATCCACACTGAGGTGAGGTGGTGCTCGTAAGGATTGGGGGGGGTGTTGGTTAAGTGTGGCAGGTGGATCATCTCTGAGCCGTCTCGCTCCGGAAGTGGAAGGGAGGGGGCCAGGTGGGCCTGTCTCTATCCCAGCGCAACCCTTCTCCCAGAGCCCTGCCTCGTGATGGTGGCCAGCAGGACAGGTACTTGGGAGGTCATTGCAGCTACGGTTGGCCGCTCGAGTTGGGGGCTGGCCCTGTGAGGGGGTGCTCCTGCTGAGGGGCCTGAGTGGCAGTGGGAGACTGGGGAAGAGGGGAGGTGGGGATAGTGCCCAGGGAGAGCCCTGCATCTTACCTCCGGCCTCCTGTCCTCTAGGACTCCATCAAAAAGTTTGAGCAGGAGCTGATGCTGGAGAGACATATGAACCTCATGGAAGAGAAGCAGGTGATTCTGAAGCGGCAGCAGGAAGAGGTCGGCAAGCTGATGCGGACGCAGGTAGGCTATCTCCGTGGGCCGGCAGACAAGCAGAGGGACAGGCAGAGCTGAAGGAATGGTCAGGAAGACGGGCCCGGGGGCTGGGGTGGAGGCTGGGTGGCCTTGGGCATCTGTGCATTTGGAAAGTCGGCTGCCCGCCCCTCTCTAGTTTTCAGAGTCAGACTGTGTTCTGTACCTTTTTGTATTTTCTCTGGACCTCTTCAAGTGTTGAGTGTTGTGATTATACTATTTCCCTCCTTCATGGGCAACACTCCATTGCTGGGCCATGGACTAGAGCCCACCAGGCTCCTCTGTCCATGGGATTTCCCAGGCAAGCATACTGGAGTGGGTTGCCATTTCCTTCTCCAGGGAATCTTGCCGACCCAGGGATTGAACCCAGGTCTCCTGCACTGCAGGCAGATTCTTTACCATCTGAGCCACCAGGGAAGCTCTAACATTTCCCTCCTTCATGGGCAAAACTCCATTGCTGGGCCCTTGGCCTGGAGCAGTCTTGTTCCCGAGGATTCACTGGGTGCCAGGCAGGCTCCATTCCCGTTCGCTGAGCAGGGGAGGTCATGGAGGCCCTGACAGGTGTTACTCACCTCAGTTTTTCTAAACTGGAACAAGAATGAGCTCAATGGGCTGGAGATTTTCTGTCAAGCATGACACAACTGTGAGGGCCGAAGTGCTCTGAGCTGCCTGGAGTGCCCAGCCAGGTCCCGAACCACTCCCCCTTTCTCCCCCATGAGGCCGGTGCCTCTCTCCTCAGCCGCCTCTCCGAGGTGGAGATGTCCCCCTGTTTTGTGTGCCTGAGACTTGTCCGCGACAGGGTGAGGTGCTGAGCCACGCCCAGGCTATCCCGATTCCTTCCATGTCACCTGTCCTCATGCCAGGCCAGTTTTCCTCACGTCGGTGACCCCAGTCAGGGGAGTCCCGGCCCAGAAGGGGTTGGGGTGACCTGCGCTTGTACTCAGGACTCATCTGGGGGCCAGGGTCAGGCCTCCACCTGCGCTCCTCGTGGAGGGTCCCCAGGTCTTTGTGTAACAAGACTCTTGTCATCTTGCTCTGTTTACGCTCCTCTCTCTAGAAAGATCTTGACCACAAGAGTTTCGCTGAACTGGTGGAGAAGTTTAAGAAGACCTTGCGGCACACTGACCCCATGGTTTTGGATGATTTTGGCACTAGCCTGCCCTTCATTGACATCTATTTGTCCACCCTGGACAACCAGGATGATACCATCTACAAGTCAGTCTCAGCCCCGCTGACCCTGGCCCACGGGCCCTGGTGGGGTGCTGGCTGATGTGCAGGGAAGGCAGAGCCAGGCCCTTCTTGAGGGGTGTGCAGGGGCTGGGCTGCTGTATGGATAGGCCTGTGGCTAGCGGGGGAGCACTGCTTACTGGCCCTCCTCAGCTTAAAACCAGACCTGTTTTTAAACATTGCTTCCTTTGACTCTCCAAGAGCACGTCACCAAGCCCTTCTCAGAGGGGCATAGGAAAGACCTCTGGCTGCAAGTCAGAAGCTGAAGCTCCTGACCTGGTTCTGTTACTGCTTCCTGTGTGACTCTGGCCAAGTCTTTGTCCCTTTCCCACCTGACACAGGAAGGACTGACACTAGGAAAGCAGTGTGTGTGAAGCCCAGGGGTGTGCTCAGTGTGAGTTAGCTGGGGTCACACTGGCCATTACTGCAGAAAGAAGAGGGGCACAATTAGCCTGATGTCTCAGCAAAAGCCCCCTGGAGGGCTTTGTAGACTGGAGGGGGTCTAGGAATACCCGATGTTGGCCCAAGAGTGGATCTGGCAGTGTCCAGGCAGTCACCTCACTCCAAGCCCAGGAGTCTGCTGTCTCCAGCCTAACATGGGCAGTGAGATAACTTCCTCCTAGAGCCCAGGGAGCCTGGCCGACCTGGCCTTCCCACCCAGTCCAGTCTGGTTCTCAGGTCCGTGCTCTTTCCTGACCCACACTTGCCAGGTCCGGTGGACGTGCAGGTGCAAGCATGCAGCGGGCAGAGCCAGGTGGAGCAGAGCTCACTGTGAGCTAAGGCCCTCCTCCTCCATTCCCAGGCTTCAGGAGCTGTACTACGAGATCGTGCACGTGCTGAGCCTCATGCTTGAAGACTTGCCCCAGAAGAAGCAGTCCCAGTCCTCGGAGAAGTTCAATGAGAAGTAGCTGGATGTGGGCACCCAGCCACCGTGGGCCTCGTGGGCTGTGACCCGCAACCCCCCGCCACCACCTCCCATTAAACACATGTTCTCTGAGTTGACCTCTGTGCAGCTGCTGCTGTGATCATGACATCTGTCCACCTTTGGGAGGTAGACCCGAGTCGGTGCCTGTGAAGGCTGATTCCTCCTCACATGACACAGCCAGACATTGGGAATGGGGAGTGGGGAGAGAGGAGCTCAAGGCTCACCCTGGCCAGAGGCCGCACCTGGGGGCCATGCTGGCTTTCCCTTTCCTTGACCCCCACAGCCGGGTCCCACTGGGCTCCTGGAAAAGCCACCTGGACCCCGGACCGAGAAGGGCCTCCCACAGCCCCATGAGAGGGCATGGCTCCTGTGAGCTGGTGTGGCCCCACTGGCCCAGGAAGCTCTGCTGGCTCACCTGTGTGGGCACCCCTATGCTGGCAGTGTTATAGCTCTCTCTGTGCATGCAGTGACATGGAGGCCTCTCTCTGGAATTCTACTCTGCTTTTCCCGAGGCTTACGGTGATAGTGGTGCTCCAGGGCAGCAGCCGTCACTGGCAGGACTCTGTCGTGCGGCGTGCAGCTCAGGCGGGCACCTTATGGAGAGCCAGAAGAGTGACAGCATCAGGCATTTGGGCTGCTCCCTCCCCTTAGTTAGAACTCTTTACTCAAAAGGCAGCCTTTTTCGTGTCATCCCCGGCCAGATGACTCCTGCAGTCAGCAAGGCACTGGCCTAGCCATACTGGAGCCTTCTGAAGGCCCAGGTGGTGGTGGTGGGGTGGCTGGCACCCCTTGCTCCCCTCTGGCCAGACCAGAGGCCCATCATGCCCGCTCTGCTCTTGTGTCTGGGGAGTGTGCTTGAGGCCTGTCACCTTGGCAGGGCCCTCTTCTTAGAGAAGTGGTGAGTTCTGGGTCGGGCTGGGGTGGGAGACCAGCTTCTATTGCTGCATGCAGAAAGGCCCAGGCCCACCCTGGGGAGGCTGGTAAGTAGAAAAACACATAGAATTGAGAATGGCTGGACAAGGTCCCATGGGGAGTCCGTGAGCTCCAGGCCTGGATGAGAGCACCCTGAAGCCAGAGGAAGACAAGGGCTTGCGGAAGCCTTTACTACTGTTTCCTGAGTTGCCTTGGGGGTTCCGTGATGAGAAAGCCACAGTCTCCTCCTGGCCCTCTTGGTTCCCATGGTTGCCTAGGGCAAGCAGTCATCCAGTCAGAACGGATGAGAAGAAATGTCCCTGAGGAAGTGACAGTAATTGTTTGACTGTAGAGAGCATGTGTCCTCTGAGATACTCAAATCGTTTCCATTTGCAAATGTTCACACTCAGGACCAAATTGAGAATTGTGTGAAACTGTGCCAAGAAGGATTGCTCTAGAGCATGAGACCCATCGCCATGCTGTAGGGAAGCCCTCCGAGGGGGGCTGAGGCAATATTGATGCATGGTACATTCCTCCGTTAGGAAGCATGGCCTTGCCCCTTCCTGGACTGGAGAGAACTCTGTGCCCTGGAGGGGACCCTGAAGTAAGCGAGGGATACATCCAGTGCCTAGCAGTGAAGGGGGTGATGCCAGGTTGGGGGCTTCTAAGGGGGCTCTAGTGGGTACAGCCCAGCATGCCGGCCTCAGGCAGTGGCTCTGATTTAGGGCTGGGACAAGGCAGATGTTGCCAACTGTGCACTCCGGATGTACCAGTGTTGCCTGGGGGAATGTGAAAACACCTCCCCTACTTTCACTAGGAAACGTGTGGGAACTGTCCTGGGCCTCTGTGGGTGAACAAAAGGTTTTAAAAATTCCTCAGAGAAGCAAGTTTGTGAGTACCATGGTTTTAAAGTCAGGAGGCATGGATTCCTTAATCAGGTGGCCTTGGGCAAGGTGTCTGGTCTTTTGAAACCTTAGCTATTTCGTCTGAGAAATGGGCTGATAAAACTGTTCAGCTATAGTATTAGTTTCTCAGTCATGTCTGACTCTTTGTGATCCCATGGACTGTAGCCCACAAGGCTCCTCTGTCTATGGGATTTTTTTGGGCAAGAATACAGGAATGGGTTGCAATTTTGTCCTCCAGGGGATCTTCCTGACCCAGGGATCGAACTCACGTCTCACTATAAGGCTCAAATAAAATGCACCTAAGAGTGTTAAAAAAAAAGAAAAGATACAATCAACTATGGTCTGTGCTTCCTGGTTGTCGGCTCTACCTCTGCTATGTGGCTAGCTGCAGTGGGCTGGCCTGGTCAGGGGCTGAGAGGGACAGGGCCAATGACACAGTACCAGGGGTCGAAAGTGTGGAGCTGAGAGCAGGAAGCCGGGGTCAGGAACCTTGGAGTCAGGGAGAATGGACATCCAGGTGGAGCTGGTGCGGGGTGGCCAGATGGCCTGTTGGACCTTCAGGGCCTGGGGCCCCGGAGGGAAGCCCAGGCATGGGCTGAAGGGCTGTGGTGTAGAAGGGCACTCTGCCTGGCAGGGCACAAGCGGAAGGCTTTCACAGAGCAGGAACTGGGAGAGGGTGATATGCAGAGGGCTGGCTCAGCACTGCTGGCAGCACAAGCCAGTGGATAGTTGGCGTAAAGTCCCCAAGCAGCATTTCTGTTTGGCTCTATTTGCCTGCAGAGCAAACACTGGAAGATTGGAATTCCCACTTGGGCTCTCACCAACTCAAACAGGCTTGGCCAAGGCTTTCAGTTGATTTGCTTCAGGCACAAGTGGCTCTGCTTGCCCAGGCCTGGCTGTGGAAAGCAGGACCCTCCTCCTACCCCCAGCCCAGGGATCCGGCAGAGCTGTCCCCAGATGGCTTGCCTATTTCCATCCTGCCAGCTGGGTAGTTTGGGGCTGCAGTGGGATACCCAGAACCTGGGTCAAGTCTTCTGGTCACTCCCAGGCCCTCCCCTGGCTCTTGTAGGAAGGATATGGAATCCAAGGCTAGAGGTGTTTGGAAGGTGGCTGGATTTTTTTTTTTTTTAACTGCTTATTGATTCCACCAGCGGGAAGCAGTCTCTATAGTATGGAAATCCAGGCAGTGACTGAGACTATAAGTGCTCCTCTTTATTCCAACAGTCCCTAAAAACCCAATACTGAGATGCTGGAAACTGCATACCTTGAAATTTTCCCCAAACGGCGGGTGAGACAGGACACCTAAAACGAACTGCCCTTCACCAGGTCAGGAGAAGATGGCTCTGAATTCCTAACTAGGCTACTCAGGAAGGAGAGGTAATCATTGTTGATTCTAGTCACAGGGGTTGGGAAATGAGGGAGAAAGGTGCTCAGTGTAACGGGGTAAGATTTACCAACACGCACGCACCCCACTCTGCCCCACACTCTGCACCAAGAATGTCCTTTGTGCGTGGTCAGCCACGTGCTGCACCTCCCCAAGTTCTTGCTCCAATTTCACCTGAGGTTTGGTGCATTGTAGCCCTAGGGGTATGGGGGAGGCAGGGCTGGAAAGCCAGAAGGAAAGGGGAGTGTTGGTGCTTTCTTGGTCGGCTCCTGGCTTCTCCTCCATGGTGGAGAAGCAGGATATTGGGAGAGGCTCACTAGACCTACAGGATAGGAGCTGGGACAGGGAGGAAGAAGGAAGTAAAAGCTGAGGCCACGAGTCAGAGGCTCTGAACTGAGACTCTGACACAGCTGGAGGGCGAGAATGGAAAGGGGACAGGTGGGGACAGCAGGCATCCTTGTTGGGTGAGAACTGGATCCCCACTGACACTCCTGGAGAGAGGCCGTTAATGATGGGAATTATTGAGGGGTGATTTTTGGTTGCTGGACCTTGTCTTTTGAAAATGGAGCCCCATGAAGAGATCTGACCACGTGGGATCTATGTTATAAGAGGGCCATGTGTCATAGGGACCTCCTAGGCTAAAATTGGGATATGTTGAGAGGGCTTTAAAAACCACCACTGAGCCCCTAGCTGCGATTTGAGGCCTCTAGATGAAGTACTCTTGAGGGTAATGGCACTAATGGCTTTCTGCAAAATGAAACTGAGGTCTCAGAAGGAGGCGTGAAGAGGCCAACGGAGGATGAAAAGTCTGCTGTAAAATTCTTAGGTTGACCCCTAACTTTTGTAATCTGGTAATGGGACAATGATGTCTCACAGCAGAGGCCCCCCACTGCCCCAGTTCAGTATCCTGAGAGCACAACTGCCCCTTGACTTCCTCCTTCCCCACTGGGGCCTTGATGTCTAGGATTGGGGCATGAAGTGAAAAGATTCTTCAAAACATGCTGCTGGACCAGCGAAGGAGGAGTCCAAGTAGAGATCTGGCCGAGGCTCCAGAGGTATGACCTGTTCTCTTTGTTGACTGTGGAAAATACCACCTTCTGTTTTATCAGTAGTTTTGTTTCAGATACTTTGACATACATGATTTGAATCTCATAACAATGCTTAGGTACTTTCATTATTCCCATTAAACAGGTGGCAAAACTGAGGCTCACAGAGGCAATGTATCCAAGGCTGTATAACTTAAGAGGGAAGAACCAAGAATTTCTGGCTCTAACCACTCTGCTAGGATACTGTGCTACAATCCTCTAGGGAAATGTTATCCTCATCTTATAAGTGGGCAGACAACACTCAGAAAGACTGTTGCTTGGTGAGATCATCATTGGAGGGCAGAGTCAGTATCTGAACTCAGACCATACATGGCCCCCTCTGCGGTCTCACAGCAGCCTTGTTCTTTCTTATCAAAGCGATTTTTTGAACTCTAAAAATCAAACCATGATTCCCTCCTGAGCAGGGCCTGCCTCTGGGAGGAGGAGGGGTGGTCCCTCAGACCAGCCTCATTTAGCCAGTTTCCTGGCCCCTTCTTGTTGCCCTGTGGAGGCTCTGAAGTCTGCTGGCCCAGTGGGTCCTGACTTAGCAGCCCTGGGAGCTCCAGGGATGGAGAGGGTGGCAGGAAGCAATCAGTGTGTGCAGATGGGTGGTGTCTGTGGTGCCTAATCAGGAAATTATAGCCTGGGCAGAAGAGGGGTTTGGCTTAGAAATCACCCTTCCCTGGGTTCCAGTCAAGCAGGCCCAGGGAGGCTTGGCTGGGCTGACGGGACGCTCCGAGCAGGCGTGAGCTCAGCAGGCAGGATGAGCCGGCCTTGTCAGGCAGGGCTGTGCAGAGCGGCCCCCGGGCCGGGGAGGCTGCCTCCTAGGTGGTGATGCTGTGGCCAGTCCTTCCTGGGCCTCTGCCTGCTCCTGTGCCTTCTGACACCTCATCAGCAAGGGGAGAAGCTGTGGTCATCCAGGGGGTGCTTTGGGAGGTTCTTGACTTGCGTCAGTGATTTTTTACCTGATTCACAAATAAGCAAGTGGAAAAGGTGTGAAAGAAGTGTCAGGTAGAAAAACCCAGGTGCAGAACTGTGCATATGCGCACCATTTGGAAAGGGAGAAATAAAATCACACACACACATTGGCAGTGAGATATTCCCTTTCAAGTGGCAAATATGATAGACAAAAGCTAGTCTTTGCCAGGGCATGGAGATGGCACCCTGTCCACTTTTGGCAGTGCAAAGAGGTGTGGCTTTCTCAGAAGGCAGTGTGCATGAGATTTTACTCATGTGTTTCTATGGCCCAACAGTTCTGCTTATGAAATTATCCTGAAGAGCCGAATGACACAGGCACCAAGATGTAGGGATAAGATGTTTCCTGTGGCCTGTTGTGATGGAAACACAGCAAAAGAAATCAGTGGCCATTGGTGAGGAGACTGGTTGAATTAGTATGAGTCCATACATGTGGCCCTTAAAACGGTGATTTGTTGATAAGAATAGATGTTCTTGATATTATATGATTGAAAAAGTGGCTTCTAAAGCTACATGTGATATGTCTTTTATATAACAGTGAGTGAGAGTGGGTAACATATGTATATGCACATGTGTGTATGCTGAGTGATGTCTAGAATCATAATAATATGATTATTAG
This sequence comes from Okapia johnstoni, assembly GCA_024291935.2. Classification (NCBI taxonomy): domain Eukaryota; kingdom Metazoa; phylum Chordata; class Mammalia; order Artiodactyla; family Giraffidae; genus Okapia; species Okapia johnstoni. The sequence goes on from CM044316.1 coordinate 39,095,179, forward strand.
TGGTGGACGGTGGTCTTGACTTTGTCCTCACTCTTTTCTGAACATTTTGAATGTTAAGAATCAATATGTCTTTTGTAATCAGAAAAAACAACACAGTTTTCATCTTGAAAAAAGTTCTGGAAATTCCCTGGTGGTCCAGCAGTTAGGGCTCTGTGCTCTCACTGCCAAGGGCCCAGGTTCAATCCCTGATCAGGGAACTAAGATCCTACATGATGCATGGTGTAGCAAAAAAAAAAAAAGGAAAAAATGTTAAACAGTGTGCATATGTGTGCGTGTGTGTGCATGCACAACTATGCCTGTGGTAGATGGAAGGGCATTCCAAGCAGAAAGAACTGCAGACACAAAGGAAAGAAGCTGGTGTGACTGCAGCCCACAGTGTGAGTAAGGGCAGGAGGAGACTGGGGACGTACACTAAGCAAGATCCTAAGGACCTGGGCTTGGAAATCTGGAAGCAGGGCAGTGACCTGGCCTGTTCTGATCCCTGCTTCCTCTCTGAGAACAGCCTGCTCCCCTGTACCTAGTACTTAAATTTCCTCTATTCTGTCTCCGCTTCCTCTCCCCATATCTCCCAGGGCTCCCTTTTGCCCAGCCCACCTTCACTCTTGCATACCCATTCCCATTGCCCTGTCTGTCATGACTCAGCATCAGGTCCCCTTTAACAGGAAGCCTTCCCAGATTGCTCTGGTTAGCCTTGATAGCTCCTTTTTCATCCTCTCACCATACCTGTCCTTAAATCAGACTTTAATTCCTCTAGGACCAGGTGAGGAGGGCTGTGAACTGAGAAGTTATGCTGGAGGTTACCTGGATGCCAGTGATAGACCAGCTGACATCAGTTAGCTTCAGAGCCCCAATGTGGAGGGAGAAAGCAGGCAGCAGAGACCCAGGAGGTATTTTGAGCCTGGCATGTCACAGGCACAGTACCAAACACTACACATATCTTTTCACATTTGTTCCCATTGAGCAGATGAGGAAACTGAGGCTTACGGAGGTTATGTGGTAGTAAGTGGTAGTGCTTCACTTGGGTATGGACAAACCCAGGTTCTGTCTTAACTCCAAAGTCAACACTGTTACCCTACTTGTCTCTGGCACTCACCCCCCTGGAGGTTGGCTGGGCTGGGCCTTTGATGGGACCTTGCTGTGCCTTGCTGCCCAGAGCCCATGGAAATGGACTTCAGGGTGAGAAGGTGATGCCGTCTCACTCAAGTGGTAGCTCCTGTCCTGGTGGAGGATGTGAGGGCAGTGCAGCTGAGGCCTGGGGACAACCTGGCCACTGTCCCCAGTGAAATCAAGTGAGATATTTCCCTGTGGGGCCAGCTGGCAGGGGCACTGAGTAAGAATCTGGTGGGGAGGAGGCTAGGTGTGCTGACCAAGAAAGAGCTTTCCCACTCAGAGGTTCTCCAGTGGTAGGAAGTTGGTGAAATGATAAAGGACAATTTAAGCAGTAGCCCAACCGAAAGCCTTACATACTGGTCACATCCATGGTTCCTTTCAAACCCTGCCAGCAGACTCCAGGAGGCAGGCAGGCGGGTCCAATGCCCACTGATATAAGAGGAAAGCTGGGCTCCGGAAGGGACAACGAGCCCAGCCCAGGGGCTAGAATCCAGAGGGTCCCGGGCCTCCCCCAGGCACCTCCTCCAACCTTGGGCTCAGTGGGGATTTTTGCCTTGAGGGGTTGGGCCAGTCTCTATGAGCCTGGGGGACTTCCCTGGGGTGGCCTCAGCGGGAGACCAGGGAAGAAGCAGCAGCTTTGGAGGTGTGGACACCAGGCTCTGGAGGAGCCATGAGCGGTGTGCCTATACTCAGGGACCAGCCTCTGTGACTCAACAGGAGTGCTAGGTTGGGAGATGCAGGAGGGGTCCTTTGCCACACTGTCCTGTGTGTGTGTGTGTTTTGTCTATATATATCCTTTATTAGATCAGGTTTGCCCAAAGGAAGAGAGAGGTGTGTGCATGAAAGGGCTAGAGTAAGGGTGGGGATCAGCATCCATACCAGTGTGTCCTGGAAAGTTCCCAGAGAGGCCACAGGAGGGAACAGTTTGGGGAAACCCTCACAGGCCCTGCCACAGCCTGGCAAGCGGCAAAGTGGCTGGCTGTTTTGTGGCTGCAATGTCTTGGAGGGTTTGCCAAGCACTTTCCGTGAAGTCACTGGGACGTTAAACCCTTGGTTCAATTAAATGGGTTAATACGCTTTATCTGATTCTGCTGAATGCTAATCATATAACGTGATAATGGTGGTAATGGCGCTCTCAGCCGTGGTCATCACACGTGCTGCACCGTCCCAGGCACGCAGGGAGGCAGAGCTCACATTCCTGCACACTCAGGCCTCATTTTCCACTCATAAAAGCCCATTCTTCAAAGCCTTTCCAGCCCAATTCCCTATATCCATTTTCAGGACAAATTACCAACACTTAAAAAAAATTGGTCCATTTTGCGTAAAAGCCAAGTCCAAATTACTGTTCCTTTCCCCTTTGTGTCTTGAAATTTCACAAAGAGAAGGGTGGGGAGCTGAGGGGGATACAGGGGACGGAGAGAAGAGGCAGAAGGGGAAAGAGGGAGAAGAGGGTATGAACGAAGAAGGAAAAAACAAGCCTTCTTGTTTCAGTAAAAATGTATTTCTGGAATGATGTTTCAGTTTACTCAGGCAGAAAAATTAGAAATGGTGTGCTTATTAAACAGGCTAAGTAAGCATGACTATTTTTAGTAGTGCAGTAAAACCTTGGTAATTTGGACCTCTTTAATAAAGATTCCATGATCACGCTGGCTGGCAGGCACACACGGTGTGTGTGTGTGTGCATGTGTGCACGTGTATGTGTGCAGGCAAGGTGAGAGTGTAAATAGGCTGCTGAGTTGGACTGAGAGGGTGAGGAGACAAAAGGAACAGCGGTGGGCGCCCCACTTACTAGAGCCTTTTTAAACTGAGTTCTCTCTGCTTCTGAATACAAGCTCATTACAAATTCTTCTCTCTGAACACTCCTCTTGGCACCTACTAATTTGACATCTGTTTAAAGAAGAAAGTATTTGAAAACAAAAATTTTCATTTCTGTCAAAATCTGTAAAGATTTACTTGACACCACCTGTCATTACTGGCCTGTTCCCCCTCCGTGTGTGAGACTGAATCCCAGGCGTTGAGACTTCATCCCGGGGAGGTGGTGACTGACCCCTCTAGGGTAAGGACAGGGGCCTGTAGGCAGAAGGCCACTCACTGTCCTGCAAATTGCAGTTTCTTACATTTTAAAAATAATATTTGATTCATCCTATCATGACTAAAGTAATAAACATGCTCAGTGCAAAAAAACTTGGAAAGGAAAAAAAAAAATACTGTTTCCCACCACCCAAAGGTAGCTGCTGTTAACACTGTGCACATCCAGAAATTTCTCTGTGTGTGTATAAAAATAAAAATGGTACCATACGTATGTAATGTTCTATAGATTGCCTTGTTTAGTGTTTTGGCAGAGAAGCTCAGTTTAAAAAGAAAAGGCAGTGGCAAACCTATAATTTAATTTTATGCTAAACTTACAGCAAAGTCATCGGCCCCACTTACTTTCTCTTGGCCATATAGTAGACACTTAGTAGGGACTTTACTGAGGTCCCAGTGCTCTGCTGCACAGAGGGATGGAGGATGGGGTGGGGGCCACATGGGGCTCAGCTGTAACTGGGGTCTCAAAGGGTACCCGCTGAAGAGGGTTGCAGCGAAAGTTCTTCCGGCAAGCAGCAGACCGGCTCTGGTAGTGGGTTCAGCCTCCAGGAGTCCTGGGTACCAGCCTCTGAATGCCTCTCTGGGTAGGCAGAGGCATAAACACAGATACACTTAAAAAAAAAAAAAAGAAAGTTTAAAATGCACATAGCATGAAATTTGCCATTTTAACCTTTTTTAAAGTACACAATTCAGTGACATTAAGTATATTCATATCGTGCTTATTGTAACCATCACCATCATTCCTCTACAGAATTTTTCATCATCCCCAGATGAAGCTCTATATGCATTAAACATGAACTCCCCATTCCCCTCTCCTCCCTGCCCCTGGCAACCACCATCCTCCTGTCTGTCTGTATGAATTTGCCTATTCTAGGTACCTCATAGAAGTGGAATCATACAATGTCTGTCCTTTTGTGATTGGCTTATTTCACTTAGCACAGTGTCTTCAAGGTTCATTCATGTTGTAGCGTCTGTCAGAGTTTCCTGCTGTTTCAAAGCTGAGTAGTACACCACATTTTTATTCATCTGTTGATGGATGTGGGTTGCTCCTACTTTTAGGTTATTGTTAATAATGCTGCTATGAACGTGGGTGTATAAATATGTTCGAGTCCCTGCTTTTGTTTCTCTTTGGTATATACCCAGAAGTGAAATATCTGGGTTATATAGTAATTCTATGTTTATTTTTTTTTAAGAGATCGTTGTGCTATTTTCCACAGCAGCACTGTTTTACATTTCTACCAGCAGTGCACAAAGGTTCCAATTTTTCCACATCCTCACTGACACTTGTTATTTCCTGCTTTTTTGGTAAGAGCCATCATAATGGATGCGTAGTGGTATCTCCTTGTGGGTTTGATTTACATCTCCCTAATGACTAGTGATGTTGAGCATTTTTTCGTGTGCTTATTGGCCATTTGTATGTCTTCTTTGGAGAAATGTCTGTTCAAGTGCTTTGCCCATGTTTGAACTGTTGTTGTTCAGATACACTTTTAGAAGCAGTGCTTGTGCTGAATGGTGGGGAGTTGAAAGGGTGAGAGGAGGAAGGAAAGAAGCAAGAGAGGAGAGAAAGGACTGGGGAGAGGCAGGAGGCCAGGACATGTCATGTGGAGGAAGCCATAAAGGAAGACAGCCCTCCGCTTCTTTTATTTAGCAAATCCTTCTTCAGCACCAACTGTGCGCAGACACTTCTCCGCATGTCACTGTCCACACCTATTTGCTGATACATCCTGGGTCTCAGAGGCTGAAGAGACCCTGCCTGGCTGCTAGTGCGCTGCTTCCAGGAGGCTGTGCTCACCAAGGTTAAGCTGTGGATTCTGTCTGCAGTAGGACAGGCTGGGATCCAAGGCTCTCAAGCTGTAGTGCCTTTGGACACCCCGAGCCTCGGCTTCCTTATCTAAAAATGAGGCTCACAAGATAAATAAAACATGTACAGCCCACAGCAGGGGACAGTGCAGAGGGAGGCATGGGACCATGTGACCAGTCACCCAGCACAGCTTTCATCTGCCCTCAGGCTCCACCTTGCTTCACAGGCAGCCTCCTGCCCCTAGACCTGCTCCCCTCCAGCGTCCTGATTCACAGGCCCACAGGCTCCCCAGCCCATGGCTGGGCTCTGGGGCTGTGCCTCCTGGGGGCCCTGCAGCCTCTCTGTCAGTGGACACCAGCTCTGGGCTACACCATCAATTGGGAGGCAAGGGCCAGGACCCGGTGAAGAGAGAGCACAGGAGTGTGAAGACTGGGGCTCCTGTGGGGAGAGGGGCGAGGAGGCATGTCTGCACAGGCTGTGGGAGGAAGCCTGGGAGGGCTCCCAGAGGGAGGCGGACTGGCGGCACCCATATAGGAAATGAGAAACTCGTAACACTGAAAGGGAGTTTGGATTTAATGGTTGATATTCCAGGGCCCTGCCTTCGCCAGGAAACTTCTCTGTGTCCTGCCTGCCCACCCCAGGGCTTCCTCAGTCCCGGCTGTCACCTGGTCCTCCGCTTCTCTCCCACACAGCCGAGTGAGCTCAGTGAAAGAAGACCTGGGGTCTTTTCCTCTCCCCCAGAGGACAGCTGAGTCCAGCCTCTGGACCTGAATTATAATTGTTTCTCTCCTCCACACCCCACCTCCCACTCCCCAGTGCAGTACAAATGTGCTTCCAGTCAGGAGGGTGTACAGTGCCGTGGATGGTGCCTGGATCCTGGACAGAGGGCTAGAGTGCAGGTCCTGGCCCTTTCCTCCATGAGCTGGGCCATCTTGGATGAGCTTTTGGTTCTCTCTGAGCTTCGGTTTCTCCCAGTGTGGGACTAGCAAGCCCTTCCCCGCTGTGAGGAGTGAATGCTTATATACTACATAATTCTTATACAGTGCTTGCATGGGGATGCAGCGCTCAGTCAGGGCCTAATGTTGGCTGTCAGTAAAATGAAGTAACACAAAAAAGAAGTGTTTGGGCATCTTCATCCCACGTTGCAGGGAGCCCTTCAGGGAGAACCCTGGGCACGTGCCCCTCTGTCCCTGAGGCCCATCTCTCAAGAGTGCTGACTGGCCCAGCCCACATTCTCCTCCACATGCCCAGTGGACAGCAGGAATTGGGCCTGGTTCCTCTGGGTCTCCCAGGGTCTGCCCATGGAGTGTGGTGGGAAGACTGGACCCAGGACAACAGGCTGGGCTCCTGGGGGTGGGATGGAGTGGGGAAGATGGGGCAGGTGGGGGAATCAGTAGGACTGTTTATCATGACGCACATTCATGGCTTTCAGCAAAGCCTGAGGAAAAACCAAGTTGGGTCCTAAATGACATTTTCAGAAATAACCTGTTGAGAAACTTACAGAAGCCCCATTAATGTGGAAAGTGGGGGACAGGGCCGTCAGGGGAAGAGGCAGGACAGCTCACTTTAATAATAACAATAGCATCTACAATCACAATTCCATCAAAAGCAACAAATTATTGAGCACTTACTATATGCCAGCACCACAGCTAACACTTTCTTTGCATGATGTCATTTACTCCTTTAGACAACTGTGTCAAGTGATTGTTGTTATTGCCTTTTACTAAGAGGAAATAGCTTAAGCTCAGAGACCTTAACTCTCTCGCCCAAGGCAACTCAGAGGTAGAGCCAGAACTCAAACTCTTGCTTTCAAAGACCACAGCAAAAGTTCCCATGGATGCCAGAGCCAAGTAAGCACCCCAGGAGAAGAGGAGGTCCCTGGGCAGAAAACCACCCTCATTCTCATTTCCCAGACTCACCCTTTTGGTGACTGAGGCCCTGTTACTATCTTATCAGGGAGCGGCAGCAGGCTGAGGCATGTGGAGTGAAGGGCCATCCAGAGCCACCTTCAGGGCTTGGACTCCTCAGGCAGTGCCCCCTGCAAGGCAGCCTTTCCAGCTGTGATCCCCCTCCCCCTCCAGATGACTCAGGTGGCCCAGGTGGAGGCCTGCAGTCTGACTGTGGCCATAAAGCTAGGGGAGGTGACTCAGTTCCTTTCCCTCAATGACCAGGCATTACAGGGGTTACACACAGTGGCTTACCCCACTCTCCTTTGGTGCCCACTGTACCTTCAAGTCAGTGCTGGGCACCAGCCTCTTGTCCCCCCATCCCTAATTTGTGGCCTCTCTAAGCCTGTAGCAGCCCTTTAGGGTTCACTTTGTCAGGATCAGGTAAGAACCAGTCTGCCTTGTATTTTCTGAGGGCCAGTCCTATGTTCCTTTGGCCACCTGATGCGAGAAGCTGACTCATTGGAAAAGATCCTGATGCTGGGAAAGATTGAAGGCAAAGGAGAAGGGGGTGGCAGATGATGATATGGTTAGATATAGCATCACTGACTCAATGGACATTAATTAGAACAAATTCTGGGAGACAGTGAAGGATAGGGGAGCCTGACATGCTGCAATCCATGGGGTCACAAAGAGCTGGACACTTAACGACTGAACAAGTCCTATGTTGCCAGCAGAAACTATGGTCTCTTTAGAATCAGACAGCGCCCCCCGCCCCTGAAGTTGTCCATGGTAATTGGCATGTGGGGTAGCCTTGAGTAGAGTGGGGAGTGACAGGGTTTGAATCCACTCCATCACTCCTACTGTATGAGTTCTTTAAGCCTCTGGGGCCTCATCGGGGAAAGGGGACAATGAGGATCCTTCTTGCAGGGCTGCTATGCAGGTAAGGGTGCTCATCTATGAGAAGTTCAAGGGGCTCTAGTCCCCGAAGGGCTCAGTAAATGATAACACTTGCCACTAAAGATAGAGATGGTGCCACCTCCACTGAAAAGCCTTGCCTGGCTATCCTGTTTGAGGAATGACTTTCTTTTTTTTCCTTCTTCTTCTTACTCATAACACGCTGTTCTTTTTCTTCAAAAGCACTCAGCCCAGTTTGTAATTATATGTGTTTGTTTACTTGTCCGTGAGAGCAGAGACTGTGTCTGTTTCCTACTTCTCCATCCCCAGCACCAGGGGCAGGAGTGCAGTAAATGTTGAATGAACCTCCCCAGTCCACTTCAGACAGAGCAGGACTAGCACTTTCTGCCATTTCTCAGAGGACTTGGCTCTCAGAGCCCTGCATATTCCTCAGCACCCCCTCCAGAGATGACCCTGCAGCTGGTGTAGCTGGGGAGAGCTGGCTACTCTCTGCAGCCACAGAGTTCCCTAGGTCAGAATAGCTGGGTGGGGCCCAAGGCTGGGTCCCGCACTCACCTCGGCCATGGTCCCTAATGGGACAGTGGGGTCATTCGGCTTTTGCCTCTCCTCCCGGCTGCAGCTCTTTGGCCTGTGGCCCCACGGCCACATTAAGTCTCCACCAGAGCCCCTCTTCGGCCCTCCTCTCACCTGAGGCCGAGTCTGACTTTCAGAGAGGCCTCTCTGCCTTCCACTTCCCTCTAGTCCCACCTCCTTCTAGATCTCCCCTGCCTCCTGCCCTCAGCTGAGACCAGGGCCCCCTGGCCTTGGCAGATGTGTGAGGCGGGGAGGCACTCTGAGTCCAGATGTGATTGTGTTTATGTTTCCAGAGAGTGAGGGGTCGGAGCTCTGGACTGGAGCCGTTGGGGGAGGGGTGGTCTGGCTCCAGCCCCCCTGCCCCAACCTTTCCTTCCCCCACCTCCCTCCCCCAGCCTGTGTATCTGGCCCTGTCCTTCTCAGAACCCGGCACTCCAACTTCTACAGCATCAAGCTGAGCCATTCCTCGGGAAGGACCCCTCGTTACTCCTCTGAAGGTGAGAAGACCATGGAAAGATGCTTGACTTTGGAATCTGTGTGACCATGGCCCACTGCATAGTGTGATGGAGCCCTAGTTCCATCATCTGTATAGTAGAGCCAACAGTCTTGACCTCAGAGTTGGTACTGACCTGGTCTGGGAATGTGTGCACAGGGCTCTCCAGCTATTAACCCATTACTAAGCCCGTGGCCATACCCCATCCCCAGCTAGGGCTTGCCTGGGCCCAGCCCCAGGGCATTGCCCATCACGAGGTGACTGTAAAGCAAAATACCAACCCCTCCTTCCTCACCCGCTGCAGCTGCAAACATTTTGTTTTGCCATTAGAAATGACTTACTTAAGGGAAGCAGAATTTTACAGGCAGTTTACAGGCTGGTCTTGTTCAGTAGTTTCCAAAAGTGGGGGAGGGTGGCAGCGATGGGAGCCACAGATACCTTGGGATGGAAGGGAAGTGAGAAATGAGTTCTGCCTGGTGGACACTTTCACCGGAACAGCCGTATGCCCCTGGGTGGGATTTCAATGTGGAAAGGCAGAGGGAGGCCCTGGCTAGACTCTAGAGGATCCAGCACCCTCCGCCCTCCTGAACAGCGAGAGCAGGGCTCACAGTGCGGACACCCGGCCTATGAGAGAAAAGGCAACCCCAGGCCTAAAGAAACTCTTAGCGGCTCCCACCCCAAGGTTCCGGCAGACAAAGGCTGCGCACCACCCTAAGAGGCTGGAAGGTCATTCAGACCCAGCCTGAGAAGAACCTGAAGAATCTGGCGGTTGGTTCAGGCTGGGGCAGCCCGCGCAGCGCCGGAGGCTGAGCGGCTCAGTCGATTGCTTCTGGGGCGCGAGCGCGCTTGGAGAGGGAGTTGGTAGCGCCCAACCGCGCCCTCAAGGGAGCCGGGCTGAACTGGCCAGGAACGGTGGCGGGGGTCGGCCTCGGCTCTTCCCTCCTACCAGCAGAGCCCACTGGGGCCCATTTCCCTTTCTACCCGCCTCCCTTCTCGGCCGAATGAAGCAGTCAGGGCTCGGCAGTGGTTAGCACGCTCGTACTATGGTTTTTAATAGACGTACATGGACAAGTCGATATAGACAGATTTATAATTCTATACAGTCAGTCCGACATACACAGGGACGCTGTAAACAGGGGCGCGGGCCGGAGAGCGGGTGTGCAAAGTGGGCGCGGCTGGGGCCCTGGCCGCGCCCCGAGCTCTCCCGGCTCGACTCTTGCAGGGCGGGCGGTGAGGAGGGGGCTCTTCGCCGGGAAAGAGGGGCCCTCTCCTAGCCCCGGGGGGAGCCAAGCGGAGGGCCTGGGTCTGCGGCGAAGCTTGGGGGCTGGGATGCTCCGAAACAAGCACTCAGCACGCTCCCGCCTCGACCGCACCGCCAGCTGCCGCTCCTTGGCCTTAAAATATAACTCCGGGGCACGGGGCAGGCGAGGGCTCCTCGAGGTGCGCCGGGGCCATTATTAGTGCTCCGCGGCGAGTTCCCGACCCTGGGCTGGATACCATCATCCCCGGCTCAACGCCCGCTCCAACTTGGATCCGGATCGAGCTATAAGGTATGCTCAGCCGGGCCCAGCTCGGAGGGGGCGTCTTGGTTCCCACCTGGCCGGGGCCCAGGCTTGCCTGGGCTCCGCGCTCCAGTTCACAGGCACGCCGCTCAGTCTGGGTCCAGCGCGGCGGGAACGCGGGCTACGGGGGGCGTCTCCTCCGGGCCTCCAGCCTGGTCGCTCACCTCCCGCGCCGCGTCCCCTCCGCGGAGTGGCCCACCCGGGCCCCAAGCGAGCGAACGTGCACCACCCGCGCCATCCCGAGGGAAATTGCAACTCATCCGTTTTTTTTTTCGCGGCACTTTTCTCCGACGTCTTTTTTGTTTTGTCTCGTTTTGGAGGGCAGAGTGAGGTCCAGGAAAGCAAACACAAAACCAAGCCAGAGGTGGGGAGGTGGGGAGCAGGGGGCGGCAGCTCAGGAGCCAGGTCCTCCGCGCCCGCCCCAGCCCCGGCCCCGACCCCGGCGCCGTTCCGGCCGCCGGCCCGCGTGGCCCGGCCGGGCGGTCAGCTGTTGTACTGGCACGCGTTGAGGCCCGAGGCCGGGCCCTGCAGGCCGCCGTAGCCGAAAGACGAGTGCTGCTTAGACTTGAGCCGCAGGCTGGCCAGGCTCGAGTTGCACGTGTCCCGGTAGACGCTGTAGGGCGAAGCGGGTGTGCCATACGGGCAGGCGCCCGGCGACATGGCCGAGTTAAGTGAGGAGCCGGTGAGGTTGTTGATGTTGTTGAGGCCCGAGTTGGGCATGCCGGGCACGGCGCCCGGGCCCATGCTCGAAGGCATGGTCATGGAGGAGATGGAGCTGGGAGCCGAGAACATGGACTGCGACGACAGCGGGCTCATGGAGTTGAAGAAGGTGAAGCTCTTGGTGGAGAGAGGCGCTGGCGCCAGGCTCTTGGCGGCCCAGTTGTTGTAGGAGTACCCCGCGGCGTACACGTCGTCGTAGGGCTGCACCAAGCCGCTGAACTGCGGCACGTAGCCGCCCTTGCACAGGTCCAGCTGCTGGTTACGCTCGCGCTTCCGCCACTTGGCTCGCCGGTTCTTGAACCAGACCTAGGCGAGGGGGACCAGAGAAGGGTCAGGGCTGCCGGGCAGAAAGGCGCCCCCACCGCCCCCGCCCCACCCCAAGGCCTCAGCCCGCTTCCTTCTCCCCAATACCGTTTCTTTTCTTCCATATTTCCGCCCCTGCCTTCTCCCCATAATGGTTCCTTTCCTGTCCCCAGAAAATATTATTTGTCTTTTCTTTTTTTCTGATCTTTATCCTCTTCTCCTAATTAAATTCGGTTTCTTCTCCTAAGGCGGATCCTCTTTTTTTTAATAACAAATATTTGTTTTCTTTCCTCCTCTCTCAACCAGGTCATCTTGTGCCTTCTCCCACAAACAGTTCCCCATCTATCTCCTAAATACTCCGTCCATTTTCTTCTCCAACACCAAAGGTAGTTTTCTTCCCTGAAACATAGGACCTTGCGACTCCTCAGTCTATTTTTCATTCCTCAGATAGTCTGTTTCCACCTTTATTGGTAATACTTGATATTCTCATTTCTGTCCCAAATGTTTTTTTTTTTCATTTGGCCCACCCCACTCTCTGAACCACTTTTTTTCTCTCTCAGACAGCCCAGTTTTCTGTGTTATCCCCCATTTTTGATCCTTTTGATTCTTCTCCAAATATTTAGTTTTTTCCTTCTTTCCAAATAGCTGACCCTCACTGTTTTCTCTTAAATAGTCGATTCTTTATTTTTCTCAAATACTTGATCCTTTTGCTTCTCCCTTAAATATTTAATTTCTTTCCTGCCACCTAAATATATGCCAAATATGTTTTCCTGCAAATATTTAATTTCCTTTTACTTCTTACTAGTTTCTTGCTGCTCTCCCCCTCTACTTTTCCCCACAAAATTCAGTTAAGAACCTCTTTTCTCCCAAATCCCAGTCCTTGCCCTGGGCTGTTCCCCAACCTCTCTCGCCGGATCCCTGCATATCAGCCTTCTCCATCCCAAGCACTAACATTGCCCGATTCCTCCCCCTACCTCATCCCTACCACCTTAAACGGGGGGTGGGGGGGGAGGGGGGCGGTCAGGATTAGTGAGTTCTGGATTACTGAGTGCTGTCTTCACTCCCTATCCCACTGGGCTGGCCAGCCTGACTGGGGTGGGGTGAGAGCTGATGTTATAGCAGGGAGTCTGTGGCCCCGGTGGGACTTTGATTTAGTTTGGGACGTGCTCCCAATATCTGATTAAATGTTTGCAGTACCCAGAGAAGAAATTACTCTCTTGCTGCTTTGGCAGAAGAGCCATTTATTCACTGGGAACCGAGGGGTGAGAAGAGCAAGTGTGCAGTCTCCTCTTGGGTTGGAGTCCTTAGATCTCCAAAGGGATTCCTCCTGAAGTTCACTCGTCCACCAGATTTGTCCCCCACCTGGAAAGGGTTCAGCTACCGGTTGGCTGATGACTGAAAAAGTCAGGTGGAGAATATCCTGAGATTGTGAATTAGCCAACTGTGGATGGGACCACTGCTCCAGGAAGTTTTGAGACCCTCATGCCTAGGCTCTTCTCAGGGCTCTCTCAGACTGCCAGGCAGGATCTGCCTTTCCGTTTCGTTTTTGCGGGAAGGCACTAGTGCTCTGAGGTCCCCAGCGGCGGGGAATCCTCTGCACAGTCTAGGGTGGTAACGTCTGGGCGGGCTCTGGGCTCTACTGGGCAGGGGAACGTCCCTTGGGGCCACAGGCCTTTGGATGGGGGCTGCAGTGGAGCCAGAGGGTAAGGTAGGATGTGGGTCAGAAAGATCCGAGGAGGCAGCAGCAGATGGGCGCTAGCACCAAAAGGCTCAGCAGCAGCTGGGTAGACCGGGGCCTAAGGTGGAATCTCCTCCGGTGGAGGGAGGGAGAAGGTCTGAGTGTTGGAAAGAGTGTTAGTCTGGGCGCGGGTCTAAGCTTTCAAGATCTGCGCTGGGCCGGCTGGCAGCCTTCTGCGCGGGTTCCCTTAGGCGCACACCCCGCGCTCACCCTCACGCGTGGCTCGGTGAGGTTGGTCCACACGGCGATCTCCTCCCGCATGCTCATGTCCGGGTAGCGGTTCCTCTGGAACGTGGCCTCCAGCTCTTGCAGTTGCTGGCTTGTGAAGTGCGTGCGTTGCCGCCGCTGCTTCTTCTTCTTGGCGGGGTCCTCGGCACCGCCGCAGCCCGCGCCGCCGGCACCGCTGTCCTCGGGCCCCTTGGGTTCCCCGCCGCGCTCCTTTTCTGAAGCAGGCAGGATGGGGTGCCGGTCATCTCGGGCTTTTGCCCTGTTGCACCCCGTCCCGGCTCCACCGAAGCGCCCGCGGTCAGCGCTGGCGGCCCGCCCTCCCGCCAGGGGCCCTGGAACTGACCCCGCTGGAAAAAGCCCGTCTGTGCCTGGTCGGTCAGTAGTCACCTTCTGGTCAGGCTCGTCTGGGGGCAGAGCCTAGGAGTTGGAGCGGCGGCCCAAGGTTCCCAGCTGGGCAGGGCCTGCTCTCACCGCTCGGCACACGCTGGAGCTCTACCGTTGATGCCACCCGAAAATGTACAGTTTTTAGGGCTCTTGGGGGTTCTAAATCGGAGATTTCTGCTTTTCTGAACTAGGATCAGACTTTTCTAGCTTGAAGCCAGGGGATCCGCGGAGCCAGAGCCAGGCGGTGGCCTGCACGTTCTTCTCCCCGGGGCTCCCAGCCCGAGCCCCACTGAGCCGGGCAGGCACAGCACAGCCGGGTTCTCGGCCTTAGCTCCAGGCCTCAAGTCCCAAGGCCCAGAAATCCCTCTGGCGGCAGCCGGGCAGCCCAGACCCACAGACTCTGTCTAGGTGACTTGGGAACTCTAGTCTCGCTCTCTCTCTCCAGCTACACAAAACACAGTCATAGAAACATTGAAACATAAAAAGGATTTAAAACCAAAACACTGAATCCCAGAAAAGCTAACCGCTCTATGGGTAAAAACACAGAAAGGGTCACAAACTCTTAAAAATAGGCAGATAGAAACACAGCAAACGCAAATTAAGAAGCCAGAAACCTCCATGCAAACACACTCCTAACTAAATACAGTGCTGTACGTTTATAAGCTCCAGGCAGGCACAGGCATTTATTTATCTGGGATTTTAAAAAAATCAACGTAGTGTTGTAGATAAATTTTTTTTTAACCCCTTCTGGATAATTCCCTTCCCCAGGTAACTTTTAAATCCCAGGGAAATACAACACAATAGTTAGGTAATTTAAATTCCGCAAGTAACACCACTGTAAGTGGATTTTGAGAAAATCCCGGAGAAACGCGCCATTTTGGATTGACTTTTTAAAATCTCTCGAAAAATAATGTAGATATTTTAATTTGAAAATGTATCTAGAATAGCAGTTCTTTCTACATCGAAATATACAGTTAAAAATTTAAATCTATTCTCATAGACTTTTTTTTTAAGGCAATCTAATTATATATTTCTCCGGGCTTTTAAAAATAAAAACCAACCAAAGGCCACGGTTAAAACTTTTGAAAACAAAAGTACTGTCCAGCGTTGATTGTTTTTTAACCAACCAAACAGAACCTCTCAGAGAAAGTCACTTAGGGATGCAAAACAGAAACAAATAGAGATTACAAACGCGTAGAGAAACACTCAGCGGTGGATTAAGAAATGAACGCAGAAGAGGCGCCCAAGGCCCGGGGAGTGGAGAGCTCGGCGGCGAATTAGGACCGAGAGCGCCGGAGCCGTTCGGAGACCCGGGAGTCCCGGCAGGGCGGGGGACTAGCCTCGTTGCTGCCCGCGCCGCCCACCCGCCGGCCCAGCAGTTGCTGGGGGAAAAAAAAGCTTGAGCTCGGACAAAAACGCAGCGCGGAAGGAGACATGCCTGAGCCGAGTCGGAGCCCTGGATAGGCGGCCTGGCGGCCCCCGGGTCCCGCGGCGCACGTGCGGCGGGGATCTTTCTTTTGGGGGGTCCTATATCCGAGCCGGGCGGCGCCTCTTAGCCCGCTTGCCCTCGCTGTCCTCTCTTTTCCTTTTACTTAAGGTTGTTTTCCTTGACCCAGTTTGCTTTTCTGACTTTGCCCGCCATACCTTCTCTTCGGTTTGCCCCTCTCACGTCAGTCGCCCAGTCTGTCGGGGTGTCTGTATTCTGTTTCTCTGGGCACTTTCTCTCGCCCACCCGCCCATTCCTCTCTGATCTGCTCCTCTCCTTCGGTTCCAGCGGCCCCTGGACAACCAGTTGCGCAAACCTAACTTTTCTCCCCGCTCTATTTGCTCCTGATCGAGAGAGGCTGTCATTCCGACCTTCCGGTTGTAGGTTCGTGCATCGGCCGGTCACTTGGCGCGACGGGACCGCGTGGAAGTGCCTTGGGAAAGCACTAAAATTTCCGTTTCATAAAGCGCATCCATGTCCACGTTCATAGTCAGATGGAGAATGGGAAAAGGCAAGGTCCTGACGCTCCTGGGGCGTAGAGCGAGCCCGACTGCGGGGCGCGGCCCTGCTCCCGGCTCCCCGCGCCCTGCGCCCGGGTGGTTCCGCGCGCGCCTCGCGGGGAGCCGCTCTTACCTGGTAGCTCCGTGTCGGAAGACTCGCTGGCGGAGTTTTCGAGAGGCTCGCGGGGGTCGGCCGTGCGGGCTAGGTGGAAGGCGGGCCCCATGTCGTGCGGCGGCGGCGGTGGCGGCCGGAGTCCCTCTGGCAGCCGCTCCAGGCTCATACCCCCCTTGAAGGCGTCCATGGAGGCGGGGACCGAGGCGGGCGCTCCGGGGGCCGGGGCTGGGCGCGCCCGGCCGCCCCGGCAGCGACCTGCGAGGACGAGAGCGCAGCCCCTAAGCGGCTGCCCCCCAGGGCTGCCCGCGCCCGCAACGACGCCGCGCTCGCCCCATGGGCCGCCCGGGGCTGCGGGGCCAGGCGGGCGGCAGCGGCAGCGGTTTCTCGCGACCCGGGGGCCCGGCTTCGCGCTCCGCGCTGCGCTCCCGCCGCTCGGGCCTCAGCCGCCCGCCCGGCCCCGGCTCCGGCTCCGGCTCCCGATCCGGGGCCGGTTTCTAAGGCTCCGGACGGCGCCGGCAGAGTCTGTCTTAAAGCGACAGCGCGCACCGCCAGGTTCCAGCAGTCCCTGCGCCAGGGGTGGTGGGTGGGGTGGGCCGGGGTGGGAGGGGGCTGGGGGGGGGGGGAGCGAGCGAGCGAGGGAGCGCGGGCGGAATCCAGCCCCGAGCCGCCCGCGCCGCCGCGCGCCCTCTCTGCCGCCCTCCCTCCCTCTCTGCCTGCTTCGCCCGCGCCCTCCCCCTCCGCAGCCACCTTCCCGCCGCCCCCCCCCCTCCCGCTGCCTCGCCGCGCCTCACCCTCCTTCCCCGGTGGCACACTGAGTTCTCCCTCGGCCGCACAAAAGAAACGCATCTGGCTTGCAAGTCCCGCGCGGCTCGTGCCCACCTCAAGCCCCAAATGACTTGTTTCGCTCAGAAATCAACTCCTGTCTAGGCCGCCTCGAAGTTCCGAGCCCCCGGCGAGAACAGCCCGCGATGACTGAACGTTCACCGAGCAGGATCCAACCGACCGGGCGCCTGCAAGTCAGCGCCAGGGCGGGGGCAGAGCCCGGGGCTCGTTCCGGCAGCTCCCAGCGGCGTCCTCGTCGAGGGGCCGCGGCCCCTCCTTCCCCGGCCTCTTCTCCCGGGACCCGAGCCAGGCTGAGTGACAGCAGCCTGCGCTCTAATGGGCCCCCGGATGCTGCCTCCTAATTAGCTTGGACCCTCTTCCCCAAGGCTGCTTCTCAGGCCTACCCCCTCTGCACCGCAGTCAATTTTCCGGGATTGGGATAGAACTGATGGCTTCTAATCAGACGAAACGTTTCTGTTGGCTCCAGGCCGCTGTCGAGTGCAGCAGGAGACCCCAAGAGCCCTGCCAGGCCCCCACAGCCTCTTCTCTCCCCTTGTTTTGCACCTTCAACGGTCTGGCCAAATCCACCAGGTCCCAGCCTTGGCCACCACAGGGTGGGCCTCTCTCTGCCACCTTCCCGGCAGGTTCGCAGGGCCTGGGGCCTCACTTTGGCTTCTCATGGGTGGCAGGCACAGGCCCAGCAGGCCAGGTGATTGTACTTTCCAAACCTAGGCCAGCAGGCCAGGAAGCCTAGGACAGTCTTGGAGCTTCTCTTAGCTACAACGGTAGCTAAGCTGCAGCACCAGTGGGCCCTCCATGAGCACAAACACATTCCACTTCCCATCCCTTAGACTGAGTCCCTCCTTGAGTCCTCCTACTTCACTGACGTTTGTTGAAGGATTTTGCTTAACAGTTGTTAACTGGTCCTGAGATGTCAGAGCCTTGAGCAAATAGGTGACAGCTGGGATGATAGGGTGCAGCCCTGACCTGTTCCTCTAGCCACAGGTGGACCCCAGGCTGCCCTTTGCCCCTCGTCTGTGTGCCCCACCAGACAGAAGCAGCACTGGGCAGGACGGCGGTGGGCGTGGGGGTGTGAGGCCCAGAGAAGCACTGTGGTCATCTCCAGGCCCAGTGCCTCATGCTAAGGCCCAGGGCATCCTAATGTTCTCCTGGGATCTCTGCCTGGGGCTGACTGTGCAGGCTGTCAGGGTCTGGGACCCTCAGCAGTCCCTGCCCTCATCTGGCTCCCTATCACCCTGGTAGTCACCTGCCTCCACCCCAGGCTGAGATCTCTGGTGAGGATTGTGGGGGCAGGGGCGTGGGCAGAGTAGAACCAGTCCTTGGCCCCAGCCCAGGGCCCCAAGCTCTGGGTCCTGGGGAGTGAGCACAGTTTGTTAGGGCCCTCCCTGAGTGCCTGTGACCACAGGGGGCAAGCTCTGAGGCTGGGGCCAGAGGAGAATGCATCCAGGAGTTTGGGTTGGGGGAGTGGCTCCAACTTCTCCAAAGGGAATTTTCTGTAGGTTGAGACCCCCAGGGTGAAAGTAGACTTGGTGTGTAGGGGAATGGGGAGGGGTACATGGACACAGGGGACAGTGGTTGCTGAGCATTTGGCCTCAGCCCCATCTTTGACCACAGTTTCCAGTTGAATCTCCTGAAGGAGCAGTATCTCCTTTCAAATATGTATTTAGATGTTATGCCATGCCAGTGAGTGCCCCTCCACGTGACACCTTCCTGGTAGCTGCCTTACTTCAACAGGACAGTGAGCCACCCAGCCTGCCAGGGTCACAAAAGCATGCACATACTTATATGTACTGCGTACCTGTACAGGTGTGCTGTGCACACACACACACACATACTCACTGCGCCAACACGGGAGTGCTGAATACAGTCACATATGTGTACACACAACCAGGCCTCTGAGCTCCAGAACACTGATGCTGTCTGGCACGAAATCTGGCTGAGAGGGGTGTGTTCTAAGCCCACCAAGTGTCAGGCCAAGGTGGGAACCACAGTGCTCTTCTGGGAAGGGTTGTGAAATAATGAATGGTCTGCCTTTGGGTGTCCGGAGGCTGGCCATCACAGCCCCACACTCCCCAGAGGGTCTAAAGAGTCAGGCCTTCCATGGATGGGGACTGTTTTGTGACTCTGCAGCTCTAGCTACTCAGTCTGAGGGACTTGTGTCCCTCACTGTTGATGCATTTAATGCAGTTATTGAGCACCTGCTGTGTGCCCCTCCAGATCCAAGCCTCTGGCAGTGCTCCAGGCAGTCACAATAATCCCTATATTTGGAAATCTTGATGCTTGCTGTATGGACGGAAGGGTCCTCAGACTATTGCTGGTGAAGCTCCATATCCCGGCGCCCTGAGCCCTAGAGAGGGGCTGAGACTAGTGGGGGCTGCCCAGGGGTGTCTTCTCCACTAGACCCGGTCAGCGCTGAAGGAGTAGGGGTGAGGAACTGATTGATCCAGAGGAGGCACTGGCCTGATCTCGGGTGCTGGCTGGAGAAGGGACCCGAGGTTCTCTGTCTTCTTCCTCAGCCGCTCTCTCCCCTGGCTGCTATCCCAGGCAGAATAGGGGCTTCTTGCACACACTCACAGATGCAACACACACACACACACACACACACACACACACACACACACACACACACGAGACAGGGGGCAGCTCTCTTTCAGGAGTAAGATCAGGGACTCAATGTTCCCTCGGCTTTTGCTGTGTGACCTTGGGCAAGGCTTGACCTGCGCTGCGCTGCAGCTCCCGAGTCTGACGTGGGACACAGCGATCCCTGACTGCTGCTTCAGCCTCCACCTCACCAGATGATGGGACATGAGGAAAGAAGGGAAGGGGGCTTACTGGAGTTGGAACCAACCCTCCAGGCCACACAGAGCTAGCAATGATTCTGTGACTTTCAGGAAATTTGGGGCTTAGAGTCCTGGCTGGGTTCAGCAGAGAAGCCTGGGCTCTTGTCGGGTTGAAATAATCACCACAGGGACCCTTCCTTAGGCTGGGCTTACAGAAAACAGACTCTGCCCAAGAATGGCTTAGTCATTTTATTTGGGAAGGGTGATTGGAGGGTCCTCATGGAGGGCATCCTTCCACCCACTCACAGGGGTACCTTGTCCTAATCTTTGCACCAGAATCAAGCGATTTTAGGAAAAGGAAAGGAATGTGCCATGGCTTGCCTCCGGGGCCATCCGTGACTCTCTGGGACATTCCAGCCCTAAGCCTCTTAGGCCGTGGAGAAGTTCAAACTAGAAAACCCAGTTTTGGGAGTGCAGCCGGGACCACCTACCTCCTGCTGCCAGATCTAACATCCCCTCCCCAATAAAAATTATTGTTTCTTCAACTGAAAGCAGTTTCTGGGTGATAGGAAAGGGGTGCTCAGGTAGGTGGCTAGGAATGATCTCATTGGATCCTTTCAGCTTTCAGGTCCCCAGCCTGTGACTTCCTTTCAGTCGGAGTTCCCCAGCCTGTCCCAATGGGAAGAGCTGAGATGTACTGGGAGCACGAAAGTCCGAACTCGCTGAAAACAGCTGGTAGGGGTAGAGCTCATCGCTCTCCGGCTCACGGCTCACCCAAGCCCAGTGGTCACTCTGTAGTTCCTGAGAATGGCTGAGCCAGGGGATGAGCTGGCTGGGAAGGTGGCAGTGGCTGTTCACACAGCTTGGAAGCAGAGGGTCAGCTTTTGCTGTACACAGCCTCCTCTTCCCAGCAGCTGCTTTCCTAATGGAAGGGCACGCTGAGCCTGGCCTGAAGGTCAACAAAAGCCACCTCAACATCCCAGAGTCCGGCACAGGGTCTGTACGCCCCAGACCACTTCTTTTCCTTTTTCAACAGAGGTGAGGGCTTCCAGAGCTGTCTGAGGAAAAAGCTGGAGGCCAGTGAGTCCACCTCTTGGGCTGCCCTCCGCTACCTGTAGCTTTTGTCATTATTCTCGACCTGTATCCTCCGCCAAGTGGACAGCAGCCTGGCGTTGCCACCCTCCGGCCCCATGGCTGTGAGAGGCCATTGGGCTGCCAAGAGAATACCCGAGTCCTGGTTTCTCAGAAAAGTGGATTCAAATATTTTGATTAAGGGAATTCCTAAATTAGAAAACATTGGAACCAAGATTCAGTGGATGTTCCCATTTCTGCGATCCCGGCCGCCGGGGACCCTGCTTAATCACGGCGGAATCAGCTCAGATTTAGGAGGCTGGTCAATTTCAGAATTCTGAGACCCGGTTCTAGAGAAGCGGCTGCGTGCTCGGGAACCCTGCGTCAACAACCAAACCCTGGAGAAGCTGCGGGAATATCTTTATTGGATTTTGCGAAGAGCACTTGGGGTTTCTCTTAGGGTAAGGAAAAGCCTGACGGTGGCGGCTAGGGCAGGCCGCTTTGGGCTGGGGGCGCCTCCAAGCACTGCGGCGGGACTTCGGGGTGCGCCGCGAAGAGAGCCGGGGCTCTGGCCGACGTCTGTTGCTTTTCTACATCATAGCTGCCCGAACAAACGAACGAGCGAACGAATGAAGCGGTTTCGTTTAGGGAAAAATACCCTCTTGACGCGAAGTAAGGCCAAAGTTCCCCGTGCGTGCAGAGGGGCCAGCGCTTCCGCTCGTCCTGGGGCCCCCATTCCTGGGTGCAGCGGGGAGCGGCGGGCGGCCCTCTCGCTTGCCGGTTCTCCCAGAGGTCCCCGGCGGTCCGCGCCACCACGAAGGGCTGCGAAGGGCGTCCAGGGCTGTGCCCTTGCAGGGCTGGGGCCCGCACCCCCGAAACTGTTGCTCTCTTAGGGTGCCCAGGGCTACAGCGTGGCGTGGGTCCGCGGGTTAGGTGAGGAAGTGCCTGACGATGGCAGCTGTGATTGTGCGCTGGGCGCAGGAACGAGCTCCTGGAGCTGCCTCGATGGCGCCTGGCCTTCGCGATGCGCTCAGTCCGGTGCCACCGGCTGGACCCCACCTACTCCCGGAGCGAACAGTGCGCAACTCGGCCACCACCTCCTTGCGCCCCAACACCGCGGGGACCCAGCGCCCCTAGCTCAAAGACTCTTACCCGACCCGGGCTGCGCGGCGCGTGCTGCTCCTCGGCTCCGGGCTCGCTCGCCACGGACTCTGGCTTAGATTTTCACTCCGACTGGGGCCCCGGATCCAGCTGTGTCTCCGGCTCTGCGCGCAGCTTCTGCCCCTTCTGGTTCGCTACATCCCAGCGCGCAAGGACCGGGCTGCCGCGGCTCGGCCCGCTCCTCCTGCTGCCGCCGCCGCCCGTCGCCCGCGGGGAAGGCGGGGACACTGACTGGGGAGGCGGGCAGGGGGGGAGGGGAAGCGAGGAGCTCGTCGGGACCGGCGGGGAGGGGGGCGGCGCGCAGTCCCGCGGGCTAGGGGTCCCGGCCTCCCTCGGGGCGCAGGCAGGGGTCGGCGCGGCTCGTGGCCGGGGCCCGAGGCCGTAGAGCGCGCCCCGGGACTGCGCGCGCGGAGGAGGGGCCTGGCCGCATGCGGACGAAGTCGCTGCGGGTCCCGGCCTGGCCCCGACGCGCCTTCTCTCCCCGGGCTCAGTTTTCCCACCTGCCACTCGAAGGGCTGGGCCTGATCTCGGTTTAGTCGGGGTCTGGTCGGAGTTTCCCCGGGTCCCGCCAGGTGAAGGTTTGAGCCGGGGTTTTGAGAGTCGACTTTTTCCCCTTTCTGCTCAGCCTGCGGGAGGGAGCTGGTCTTGCATATTGGCCAGGGGAGTCCGCCGCGCAGAGCTTGGCAGCCAAGGGAGGTTTGAGGACAGACCCTAGAGTCAGTCTCTGTGTATGGTTGGGGGTGTGTGTGTGTGTGGGGGGGGTGTTTGCAGGGAGGGACAACCGCTCGATCTGTTCTGCTTGGAGGATTCCCCACCCCACCCCCCATTCTCCTCAGGGGCTGGGCTGATGAGGAAAGGGGAGACCCATCCCACGAGGACAGACTTCTGAGGCCCCTTGCCCAGCCCCTTGCCTGCACATCCTACAGCAGTCGTCCTGCTCGGCTCCTTCACAGGAGAGGACTCAACCTATGTGGCCGGGTTGGCCTGTCCCTGGCTGGTGACTACTGGGAGATAAGCCAGACTAAGGGGGAACTGAGTTCTGTCCACAGAAGAATGGATTCTTCTCCGTTGCCAGATATCCCGAGTGAAGTCCTGTGCTGGGAAAGCAGTTGGGCAAACAGGTTTCCTGCTTCCCCTAAGCGCCCAGTCTGAGCCTGCTGCTGCTGGGGCCCTGGGATGGGACTCAGAGTCTGGTGGGCAGTCCGTCTGGGACTACCCTCAGTGACCAGAGCAGCTGAGCCTGCCCCGACGGCCGAGGGACTCAGAGCTGCCGCTTTGGCTCTAGGTGCCGGGAGATGGCAGCGCATCGGCCAGGGATCAATGTTTCATGAGGTGCCATCACCCGCCGGCGCCTCCCTGCCTGGTTCACTCCCAACAGCTGCTGCGGGAGAGGCCACGGCCCCTTGCCCGCCCTGGCGCCCTCTGTTCCCCACCTCCAAGGCTATCTGGCTAGGAACGTGGAGACCCCAGATTCCCTCCTAACCCCTAAAGCAGGAAGCCTGCCCGACCAAGCCTCGCAGACTCCACGGCACTCGGGCCCTCAAGGTGGCCCCTGCACCATGTCCTGCTGTTGAGGGAATCCATAGCCTCCCCTCGACACTCAACAACAGGAACACCTCTTTGGTGGGTGTGTTGGATTCGGTGCGCCCTAGATCTTAAGGATTAAGAGCTGAATCTCTGATGCCTGTGATTTCAGATTTGGAACTCAGTCTCCAGTCGGCTGGGACTCTGCCTTTCGGGAATTCTAGCCTCTGCTTATAGTTTGGCTGTTTTGTGTTTGAAACTGGTTTGCTGGCCAGTCTGGGCCCATGGGCTGCTAAGCTAAGATGCTACCAACCTTGTTCTAGGCAGCCTCCTCCCACATCCTGGGCATCTTTGGGCATAAATGTGACTGCTGGTCCTTTACTATGTTTGGAGGGCCAGACGTTTATCTAGCTGCAGTGGCATTCAGAAGGTGCTTGTGCTGGGAAATCAAACCTTTCTACCCCTGTACAACAGCAATTTTCTGAGTTTTGTTCTCAGTGGTGATGTGGTACACATATGTGATTCTCTGTCCGCCCTTGTTCCCAAGCAGAGCCTGTGGTGCCAAAAAACTGCCTCTGAGACTCAATCCTCAGAGTTGGATCTTGTCTGTGTCTCTTACTAGCTGTGTGGCCTTGGGTAAATCATATACTGTCTCCCAGCTTCAGCTTCCCTACCTGTGAAATGGGAGAATAGAGTTTTCAGCTCACTGAGAAGTCTAGGAGGTGGTGGAGGTGAGGGGTGTGGCTTGGTGTGGGGGTGGGCAGCAGGCTCAAAGTGGTGATACCTGCCAGGCAGCTTTGCTCTTTAGAAGAGTTTGCTCTCCTTTTTGTTTCCTTCTTTCCCCACGATGGTCATGTTGGTTGAGTCAGACAAGAGCAGGCTCATTCTCTGATTTAGTAGACCTGCCCCTCGTTCCCTGCTTAGCTGCTTGGAGGTTTTGGATCAGGGAGGCTGGCCAGACATGTGAGGTGGGTTGGAGTGGGACCAGGGCCTGAAAACCTGGAAGTCCTTGGCAAATTGAGATAGCTCAAAAATGCTTTTTATGATCTTATTTTGACTTCTTCCAAAAAGAATTTTTCACATTTTCCCTTTAGGTTTTGACATCTTGGGGCATACACATTTCCACTTTGAAGGCAGAGGAATCAGGTATCAGAGAGGAAAAGCTTAGAGTTGGATCCACAAGGAACAGAAATGACACAGTCCTTGTATCTGAGTATCAGTTTAGCTTTTAGTTTCCAGGTACCTAGCCAAAAACCATCAGCAGAATTGTCTGATGCGTTAGCTTTGTCTTTCTTTTCAAATCGACATGCTTCTTCTAGTCAAAAGTTTTTCTCCCTAGTTTTTCTCTCTGAGCTGAATTTGTCACATGAATTCACGCTAAACATAGTGGGCAAATGTCCTCCACCACAGTTATGCAAAAAGACATAACAATTCTTCAAGCAGCATTTCTTATATCAATATCCAGTAAAAGCGGAGAACATGTCCTTTCCCTTTGTAGCTTTTGTTTCATTAGTATTGATATTGGTATTTATGTAATGATTGATTAGAACCTAGTGCCCCTACCTCATGTAAGCTTTTTGAGAGCAAGGCTGAACTGCTCTTACCAACCACAGGACCCTCCCGAGGGTGGGCAAAGAAATTTGGCTATGTTGATTGGCTGAGTGTGGCTCATATGCCCACTGCTGAACCCATCACTTCATGGGGAGGAGTGGTTCAGGATTGTGGTTGACCAGGCTAGGGTCACAGGCCCCACCCCTGAAGGATGGGACGAGGAGCATCACCATGTTAGGGAATACTCACCATAGTTCCCCCAAAGTACTGGCTGCTATCCTGCAACAGGTTCTCAAGCTGCAAGAGGCAGGAAATGGGTTAGTTCCCAAAGAAGTCCCTGCCCTGTGAAGGTTCTCAGAGGGCTGCTGATGGTGTTGGTAAGAAGTTCATTCCAAAGTAGTGCGGAGGCACTGGCTCTGTTGAGAGAGTCTGAAGTCCATCAAGATTGTTCCTGAATTCATTGTGGGAAGAGGTGAAAAGACTGAGGCGAGGCTCAGCATCTACTGACTCACATACGGGATGGATGTTTAGATCAAGGGAGGGCATCTATTTGTACTCCCTTTTTCATCTGTGAAGAGGGAATTAGAGGCTCTAATTCCTCTAGAGAGGAATCCCTAGACTCAGATAAGATATTAATTTCTTTGAGCCTTATTATATTGCAACTTTGAGCTTTCTGGCAGCCAAAGCAAAAATAGAAACCATTTGGGCATCTCAAGTATTTTTTTCATTGCACACCTATCAGCATTTCCATGGAAAAATGGAAAGAACCCTGACTTGGAAACTTCCTGGACAAGCCTCTGTCAAGTTAGTTTAGAAAGCATGTATTCTGTGCCTGTGATTGCAGAGATACAAAGACAGATGTCTCCTGCTCATTTGGGTTGAGCCAAGGACGCTTCCCTGGTGGCTGAGACAGTAAAGAATCTGCCCACAATGCAGGAGACCCGGGTCCGATCCCTGGGTTGGGAAGATACCTAAAGAAGGGAATGGCAACCCACTCCTGTATTCTTGCCTGGAGAGTCCCATGAACAGAGGTGCCTGGCGGTCTACAGTCCGTGGGGTAACAAACAGTCAGATACAACTGAGCGACTCTCACAGGGAGGCAGACACAGCCACCCATATTTGGAGCACAGGGCTGGAGAGGAAGTCGGCCTGGTGTTGAAGGGCCTTGAATGACATACAGGCATTGAGTTTGCCTAGAACAGCTCTCCCCCACCCACCCCTGCCCTGGAATAGCACTGGAACAGGTGGTAAGACATAGAAATGGGGGAAGAGGAAGTTGGAGAATTAAGTGGGAACCAGACACCACAGGACTTCACAGTCCTTGTTGGGAGGATAAGATGTTCCCCTGAAGGCAAAGAAGAGCATAAAACAATGAGAGATCTGGTGGGATTTATACTAGAAAGCTCACTCTGTCGGGGTAGTGGAGGATGGAGCCGAGGAGGTGATACAGGAGCGGAATATTGCTACAGCATTCACTCAGCCATTTCACCCATCTTTTCTTTGGTTCATCAGTCTCTCCATCTACCTGGAGCACAGGAGGCTACAGCTTGGCACAGGAAATAGGAAGGTGAGATGCTGAGACCCCTCCTTTCTGGAGCTGCCCCTTAGAGGCCCTCTGTTTACCCTTCTGTGGGCCGGCTCTGTCTCACTCATCCTCACAGGCTTGTGCCTTGGGAGCCTTCCAGGTGCCTGCTGCTGCGTGGGGAGACAGGGCACTGAGGGCCCAAAAGGGCATGGCCACTATTGCAGACAGACAACTTGGGGAACCTGCGTGGTGAGCAGCCCTGTCGGAAGCTTTTAAAATAATTACCCCAGCCTGCTCTGGCTGAGTGGCTGACAGCAGCCCATTAGCCCTGAGTTGGAAATTCTGAATTGTTTCATGACAATTGAAAACACAGTTGGAGGCCAGGAGGGAGCAGCCCATGAAATATTGATGTTTCCTTGGTGTTGTCCCCTCAGACGGGAACCCTGGACGTGCAAGGCTGGTGGCTACAAAGTGACTGCCATTTTCCCTGGGCTCCTCAGGCTGACTGCCCTGTGGGGAGAGGGCGTGTATTTTTGTGCATAGTTGTGCCAGTCGTTTAGGGACCTGCACCTCTAATGCCTCTCTCTGAGCTGTGCAGCAGCACTCCCCGCTCCTGCCCCCCAGCTCTCCAACCCCACTATCAAGGTTGAGTGGGATAGAACTTGAGGACTTGACATGTCATGTGTGTTTGCTTTTGGCCCAGATTCTCAGCGGTCAAGGCTCATCTGGAGGCGGGTTGGGTGGGAATCCCAGTTCTGCTCCCTCATTATTGTGAGGCTCACTTTCTCTGTGTCCAGTGGGAGTTGCCTTGAGTTTCTCCTAGCAGGGCTGTGATGTTTAGGGACAGTCACATGTGCGGGACCTGGCCTCCGCCACCAGCTCAGGAGCTCCTCAGGAGCTGGGTCATCTTAGTGAGTCCTGGGGTCAGCTCAGGGCTGGCTACAGGAGCCCCTGCTGAATCCCCAGCATTTTGTGGTCCCCTCTTCTCTGTGGAATGCTTTGAGGCACTTGGATTTCCCCCTTTCTGTACATCCTATGTAAACGCTAGTGCTGAGAAGGTGCGTGCTGACCTAGCACACAGCTCAGATGGGTGAGGTGCCCTGAGGTCTGGACCCCGCATGGCCAGCCCAGGCCCCCCCCCCCCCATTGAGGTGAGGCTGTGCCACGCTGGAGGAACCTAGTGATAATGCCTGGCTGCCTGCCCTCAGATCTGCCCAGGGCCTCAGGAGAAGGATTTCTGCTGTTTGAGCTCTTGACTTGCCAGTCATTATTCTCATTGTGGGAAGTGATATTCACCCATTTTACAGATAGGACAGTGGAGGCTGTATGTCATTCCTTTTGTCACTAGGCAATCCCACAGGCAATTTTAATAGCATCCACTCCATGTGCTGGCATTGGAGGGTGGTACCAGGGACACAGAGGTGATAATCTTGGCGCAATTCTTCTTGCAGAAATGGATCTAAAGATATTCATATTTAGATTCATCTTTAGAAGCTGGGCAGGTTAGAAGCTGTGGGAGACAGAACAAAGGCAGCAAACCTAGGGTCAGGGCAGGCTTCCTGGAGGAAGTGACCTTCCCACTGAGGTGTGGGCATAGCACGAGTTTGCCCTGGAGCTGGGGTCGGGGCAGGGC
The DNA here is from genome assembly GCA_024291935.2 of Okapia johnstoni. Classification (NCBI taxonomy): domain Eukaryota; kingdom Metazoa; phylum Chordata; class Mammalia; order Artiodactyla; family Giraffidae; genus Okapia; species Okapia johnstoni. The sequence continues at coordinate 39,123,169 of CM044316.1, forward strand.
CATGACAAGGCTGGTGAAGGGCAGGCTCAGCCTGGATGTTCGTATCCACCTGAGAAAGGGGGTGCAGCCCCCTGTACACCTCTTACCCCTGCTGCTATGAAGGGCAACTTAAAGAGCAACCAAGAAAGGCCTCCAAAGTCCTGGGTCCCTGGCCCCTGGGACTCTCTGGACTTTATTTTCATGTGAAAAATAAAAAGTTGGATTATTCCTAGCAGGAAGGCACATTTTTCAAATGAAACTTTACCAGGACTCCTACATAGATGAATGCACTCCTGCTCTGATTGAGGGTGGGTGTAGATGTGGGCTCATCTGCCCTCCCCCCACATCCCTTTATGGCTCTACAAGCACTCTGAGGAACCCCAGGCTCCATAGGCCACAGTTTGCAGACTGGAGGGCAATGACCCTTCCCATGAGGTTGTCCAGCTCCCAGGCTCCAAGGGTCCTGGACCCTGGGGGTGCCAAATATCCCATTCCATCTGAATGGAAGAACCCCCATGGGCCCTCTGTTCCCCACTCCTTTAAAATTTCCTGTTAGCCATTTGTGATTCAAGTCAGCAAGCATCGATTAAATGCCTGCTGAATGCGTGTGGAGGACCTAGTGCTTTTTTGGACACCAGCTGGATACTATGTCTCTGTGGGGCTCTTTGTATCAAGGTGTTGCCTCATCACAACCAGCTGCCAGCCCACTTTATACATGAGGGAGAGGAGAACTTGGAAAAGGCTGAGTGACTTGCCCAGGATGGCAAGTGATAGTAACAATAACGTCCACTCCTGTGCGTGAAGGCCCAGGCATGCCAACATCTTTCTGTGCATGAGTTCCTTTTGTTCTCAGAGCAAATCTGTGAAGCAGGCACTGTTTTCATCCTCAGGAGTCAAATAAGCACCCTAGAGAGGTGAAGGAGATGGGTCTGGGCCCCAGACTCTTGGCCCCCAGCCTTCCCCTCTGTCCTGCCCTGTGTTGTGGAGTCTGGGACAGCTTTCTATGTGGCTCCAGGCCAATGAGCTCTCTCCCCTCTAGGTCCCTACTGTGCATATAGGGAAACTGAGGCCCAGAGACTCAGAACATCTTCTTAGAACATCCTACCTTCTGGGCCATCCATCTGGCACAGGCTTCCATCTGTCTGTTCCGTGGCATTGACTGTGAAATCTCAGGCTGGCCTCTCTGCAGAGTACCTGCCTTTTGGGGGGTTGCCTGCCCACTTGGCGGCTTTAATCAGGGCTCACTGACCTCGGTGGGCAGGGCGGCCCCACCCTGAGTTCAGGACACATGGAGGCGGTAAGCCAGTGGGAGCTGCACCTTCTGTCTTCACATGTTGGGTTCTGGCTCACTCTTAGCCCCCTCAACACAAATCTTAAGTCTGCACAAACTCCGCCTCCTCCCCTCTCCCAGACACCTCAAAGTCACTGCTGCTAGATGTGAGCATCTCACAGACAGGGCCAGCATGGGGTTCTTGCCCTGGGCAGGGGGGGTTTATGTGGAGTGGTCCGAAGTTGGACTTGGTGGATGGAGAGACTCCGGCCTGGTGTGCCTGCAGCTGGGGCCCCCAGGGCGGCAGAGCGTGGGGGCTCCCCCTGAGCCCCAAAGGCGACGCTTGTCTGTGCACAGGGCCCAGATCCACGCCGAGGAGACAAACACCAAGTGAGGGAAACAAAGTGAGGGACGAGTCTTGACAAATGTTTGCCAAGTCCCTGGCTGACTTGGAAGTCAGGAGCGAGCTTGTTTGGCAGAACAAAGGGGAAAGCAGCCTCCAGAGGGCCATAAATAGTGAGGAAGGAGGAGAAGTCCAGCCTGAAGGCTCCTGGGACCTTGTTCCAGGCTGTGCTCTCTGCTGAAGGAGACCTCCATCCCCTCACGCTTTGGACTGGGTGGCCAGGGCCTGGACTATGCTGGAGGTGGTCGTCCTGCCCCCTGAGCTGCGTCTCCCTGGGAACCCCTAGGTGCTGGGTCAGCTGAGGGGCCTGGGTGGGCTGGGAGGTCAGTTTGATCTGTACACCCCAAGGTCCCTCTTCCTTCAAGAACCAGGAAGGTAGGCTGCAGTCAGCAGTGGTAAGGCTTCGAGGAGACAGGGCTGGTCTGGCACTAGACTCTGGGAGCTTGTGACACCTGGAGATACCAGGCTGAAGGTGGTCCAGCCCTCCCCCTGCTCTAGGAGGGTACAAGCCAACTTCCCTCTCTCTTCCCACAGTCCTTAGTGGAGGAGGGTCAGAAGAGAAGAGGTGGAGAGTGACTGGGCAAGACACTTTCCCTACTTGGGCCTCAGTTTTCTCAGCTTCATAAGGGATCCTCAGGCTTGGCCAGCCCCACACCCCAGGGTTACTGTGGCCATCAGGTGAAGTAGGGAGGCCTGGGGACCAGAGAAGGTTATCAAGAAGAGCTAATTTTTGTACTGAATCTTGAGACACTGGCAAGATTTCCTCCAGAGCAGATGGGGAGGCTGTATGGGCAAGTGGACAGGATAGGGGAATATGTGCAGGCAGGGGATGTGGGGGGTGTTTGGCATCTATAAGATTGGTTGGTTGAGTGTGGCCCAGCCTGAGTGTTTATGGGGCTGTGACTTGAACTGGGCTCTGAATGCCAGGACAAAGGGAATGCCGCTCCCCCGGGGGAAGTGGGAGCCACGGAGGGTGACTGAGCTGGGAAGTGGCCTGTGCAGGGCCTGCTCTAGGATGGTGGGGAGGGAGTGGGGGTCTGCGTGGGGGTGGAAGCTGGACTACAGAGCACAGAGCACCTGGCTCTCTCCTCTGGGCTGGAGGAGGAAGCGTTGGAATGGGGGTGGGGTGGGGATGAGGAAGGCCAAATCCCGGCATTCACTCTGCTGACCTGGCTAACTTTGCAGGGCTGAGTGGAGGCACCCTGCAGCCCTGTGCTCTGGATCCCTAGGCCTCACCCTCGAGGGCTGGCCTGAACTCCCAGCGCCTCCCTCTGTGTCTCCATGCCCATTGATTCTGCAGCCCCCATACCCAACATGTTCCAAGGAGCCCACTCTAGGGGTCCTCCTGAAGGGGAGAGGCGGCCAGGAGGCCTGGTGATGAAATCTAAGTGCTGACCTCCTTCCTGGGCACTGTCACAGGCCCACCCAGAGTTATCGCTCAAACTTTCCCTGGCTGTGTACCTACCTCACTTTGGGGTTGGGGGGGCCTCAGGGCCTCAGAGGGAAGGGACTCACAAGGGTCACATGCCTTCATTCAGCAACCTTGTGGGGCCCCCACCCGGCCACGGTGAGGCAATGAGGAAGCCCCCTTCAAGCCTCCAAGGAGGGGACAGAGGGACTTGGGTGGTAGCCAGACTGTAGATGTTGGGGCGGGGTGGTGAAGGGGAGCTGCCTTGGTTCCTGGAAGGCTGGTGGCTCACCCTGTTGGGGGTGTAGAGAAATGCAGGGCCCTGGCCTTCCTGGAGCCGGGTTCTGGGTCCATGTGTCTGGGTTCCTCACTGCTTGCTCACATTCTGTTTCGCCCTCCACTCTCTGGCAGCCCTGGGGCAGGGCCTGGTGGCAGGAGAGTGGGAAGCTGCAAACAAGATTCCCGGTACCCCACCTACCTCATTACTCAAGTGTGGACTGTTTGGCCAGTGTGTCTGATGCTAAAGCTCTTGAATTCATTCTCCATTCCCCATCCTGATTTGGTGTTTTTAAAAAGTTTTGCTCTTAGATACTGAAAAAAAAATAAAAGGCCATCTTAAAGATTAGGCTGGTGGATCTTGATCTTAGAGGTGATTTCGTGTGATAAAATGAGAACTATGCATGCTGTCTGGCAATGTCAGTTTCCTGGTGTTGGTGCTGTGCTCTACTGATGGCAGATACAGCCATCGGCGGAATGGGGAGGGGTGCACAGGCCTGTCTGTACTATCTGGGCAACTTCCTGTGAATCTGTGTTATTCTAAAATAAACTTTTTTTTTTTCTTTTTTAAAAGAAGCTGGATTGAGGATCTGCTTGGACGGTGGAGGGCGCATCTGTGCAGAGCACAGTAGGAGCTGTTGGGGGATCCTTGGAAAGGATGGAGGGCGAGGGGCTGAGGTGTTGGAAGGAGAGATAAGAGTTGCTGGGCCAAGGCACTAGGAGCAGGTTCTGAGCTGTGCTGGAGCCCATCCAGGGATGTGGCTGCTGGCCCCACAAGCCTCCGGTAGCCATGAGCATGGTCCTGGGGAGTGTGGTGCAGCTGGGCTGAAGTGGGAGCAGGGAGGAGAAGGCAGGTGGTTTTGCATCCAGAGCACCTCAAAAGTGAGGGTCTGAGCATTGTCTGAGCGAAGGAGAGGCACATGTGGGTGTCTGTGCTGTGAGGTGTCCTTGCCTAGTGGCAGGTGACTGCCTCCAGAACCGGGGTGGCTGAGGCCCCAGGGGGGCCTGGTGATGCCAGAGCTGCATTTCATACACCTGGCTCCGATCTCTTGGATGCCTTTGAGAAGCAGGTTTGTAGTGGGTAGTGGTCTGGCCACGTGGATTTGACAGAGGGCAGGCTCTCTGGTTCTACACAGGTAGCCCCAGGTGAGCCAGATGCTGGGGCATCCCCCTGCTCTTGTCACTTGCTTTCTTGTTCAGTCTCCTGCTGGGACCCTGTTCTCCCTGACATCCTCCGCTGTGATCCAAGAGCAATTCTCCCAAAACAATCTCAACTGATTTGTTGCCTTGCTCCATGGTGGCTCAGATGGTAAAGAATCCACCTGAGATGCAAGAGACATGGGTTCGATCCCTGGGTCGGGAAGATCCCTTGGAGAAGGAAATGACAACCCACTCCAGTAGTCTTGCATGAAGAGTCCCATGGACAGAGGAGCCTGGTGGACTACAGTCCGTGGTGTTGCAAAGAGTCAGACATGACTGAACGACTGACACTTTCACTATCCATACTCATACCAGACTCTATCCACTGCCCTGGACCCCGTGTTTGGCATCTTTAGCACCAGGCTGGGGCTGCCCAGCCTATATTCCAGGCTCTTCTAAGTGGATCTGGCCCACTGTTTTCTCTCACCCTCCACTGCCTGGGCCCAGCTGTGCCCACCTCCCCTCCATGAGGCTCACCAGCTATGAATTATCAGCCACTAACTGACTGGGGAATGGTTTCTTCCTCTGTCTCTTTCATCTGGCAAACTCACTCTTTCAGGCCCAGCCCAGAGACCTGTGTTCAGAGTAGCTCCTCCAGCCCTCCTCCCCTGATCATGCTTGTAGCTACTGTGCTGCTCTCTTGGCATGATCTCTGAGTTTTGCATATCCTGTATTTGTAGGCTTATTTTTGGCCACAGACTGTGGGCTCCCTGGGTGTCAGGAGTGTATCTTCCTCTACTTATCTAACATTGTCGCCTCTGGCCCTGCCCTGCCACCCCAGCACAGTGGCTCATGTTAGGAGCCCAGTCAGGTTTGCCACACACGTGGGGCCAGGAATCCTGCCACCAGCATTCAGGTGAGGCTGATAGGAAGGCTTCAGGCTTCCAGAGCATGGACGGTCTGGGAAAATAAGCTGTGAACACTGGCATCTTGGCTACTCTTGCTGCTGGGGTGCCCTGACACCCAACTTGAAGACTTCTCCTCTCTGTCGAGCTCCTTCTGTGTGTCCTGTCCTGCAAACTAGGGACTGACTGGCCATTTAATGGATGAAAAAACCGAGGCCCAGTGGGAGTTACTGTCCCAGGCAGCAAGACGAGGAGCTGGGGTTTAGAACTAGGTTGCTTGATGGAAGAGACCTTCCCTACCCCATATTTTTAACCATTACACAATCCTGGTAAGTTCAGGGGGGCAAGAACAATAGAACCCCAGCCTCAGCCTGGAAGGGAGTCCTGGGAAGCCTTCATAGCCCCAGGCCAGCAGGGAGCGCTGGGTTACGCTGGGGGAGATGCCCTGAGACACCCCACCTTTCAGTGGGTTTGGGGATAAGGGATCCAGAGTGTGTTGGTGGGGGCTGCTGAGTGCTCTTAGGAGAACCCCTGCCCCAGCCCGAATGTCATGTGGCTGCAGCACAGTCAGGGCTGCGGAAGAGCCTGGCTCTGCAGATTTACTGCCGTGCTCAGAAATTCCTTGTCCCCCCGAAGCTCTGGGTGTCTGGGAGACAGCTGCCTGGACTGGGAGGAGAACCGAGGTTATCTTGATCTCTAGCTGAAGTGGGATCTGCTCGTGGAGTGGCCAGGGAAAGCTTTTTTGCCTTGGATCTTGCTCGCTCTCTCCTTCCGGCCCCTGATAAAGTGTCCCAAACACAGGGCCGTAAAGGTAGCCATAAAAACAGAAGACATGCTGGCGCAGCTGGCTTATCAAAGCTCATCTCAGACACCAGCCAGGTCTCCCTACTTCAAGTTTATTTCTCCTCCTCTGCTTTCTCTCATAAGGTGTCTCGTAAACAGCTAAGAGGGTCATTTATAAATGTCTCCTGCCTTCCGTGCTCAGCACAGGCGCTTCGCTCCTTCTGTTCCTCTAGGCGCGGAGGTGGTCAAGGGAGGGTCCGGCGCTGCCTGCTCCCAGGGGCTGGCAGAGATGAGAAGAGAAGCCGGAGGGGTCCCCGCATCCCTGGAGAGGGGTGAGGCTCCCACAGGTGAGTGATGGTGACGCTTTGATCCTGGTTCTGCCAACACCTCCTCTCCAACTCCCAACACACTGATGGGGGGCGGGTTGATCTGACCTCTGGGAAGGGGCACCTTGCCATGGGCTGGCCTCGGTAGTTGACCCCATCATGGAATCCCATGGCATCAGAGCTGAAAGGACCTCAGAGACTGCCTTGGACACGTCACGCCCAACTCTAGTGAGGCCTGGGGTGGGGGTAGGAGTGAGGGGAGGCACTTCTCCGAGGCAGCATTAGAGGCGGAGCCAGGAGTAGAAAGTGGGTCTCTGCCTCCTTGTTGGTCTGGAGGAGGTACAGCCTTGTGACTGCAGCAGCCTTCACCCCTCTGCTCATGGAATATGTTTCAGGTGGCGGAAGGCTTCAGTGATCCCCATGTTGTTTAATCTTTGCAGTGACTCTTCGGGTAGAGAGAATTATTCCCATTTTACAGATGGGTGCTGGGTGACTGGCTTCCTTGGGAGCTCTGTTAACCACAACACAGCTGTGTTCTCTCTTTGCCCCTTCCGTTCCTTCCTTGAGTTTCCTCTCATTCATTTGCAAGAGAGGTTCATGGTCCTTAAACCACAGCCCTTAGCACCCCAGTCCTCCCGTCCTAACCTCCTGTCAAGCCCCCAGCTTCAGAACCCAGAGATGAAGTAGAGTGGGGTTTGTCTCCTGAGCCTTTTCGCCTTCCTGGTTGGGGGTGTTTTGGTTCCTGCCGGCTGGGGGGCTTGTGACTGGGCTTGGGTGAAGCTCCCCAGATGGTGAGAGGCTCTGAAGCCCCATGTCATGGCTGAGACGACTCCTGCTCTCGAAGTTGGAGTTGGGTGGGCGGGTGTGGCCCAAGGGGGTGTGAGAGGAGCCTTGGCAGTAGGAACAATCCCCTGAGTTCCTGTCTCCCTGGCAGGAGCCCAGTACTTGGCATGCAGCAGACACTCTCGAGACACTAATTGCACAAATTAGCCCAGCCTCTGGTGGCCAGGGTAACTGCCCCTGCTTTGACGAGAGCTGGGCTGCCTCTGTGTTGTATCTGTTCCGTTAAAAGGCAGATTGTATTATGTCATATGTGTCTGGAATCCACCCCCACCCGTCAGGTCAGCAGTTGGCTCCCAGCAGCACTTCTCTGCTCATCCATGTCTTGCACAGGACTAGGGGCTCACTCTGCATTTCTGCTCTTCCTCGGTTATCACTTTCCGGAGCGGATTCCTTCATGTGGCCTGATTTGACATGTGAGCAATCCTTGGAAAATAGCTCTCCATGTTTCAGGAGGGGCTTCCCTCGTGGCTCAGACAGTAAAGAATCCGTCTGTCAAGCCAGGAGACGAAAGAGATGTGGGCTCGATCACTGGGTCAGGAAGATCCCCTGGAGTAGGAAATGGCAACCCATGGCCACGGAATGGCTGTTCCGTGGACAGAAGGGCCTGGGGGCTACAGTCCATGAGGTCGCAAAGAGTCGGACAGGACTGAGCACCATGTAAGAGCACTTCAGGAGACTAGTTACTCCCTTTGATCAGGAGAAAAGAGAGGCTTCCCATGCTTGGTGACTTCGATGGTGACACAGATGGCTGGCGGCCGAGCCAGGTTATAATCCTAGCTTTAGTGTCACTTCTCTCCCTGTGTTTCTTGTTCTTTCCCGGAAAGACTTGCTGAGTGATTCAGGTAATGGGCAGCATGCAGACTCCTGCTGTAAAGACCCTGTGAGGCTGTGTGGGGGAGGCGCGGGAGCAGGGGTAGGGAACGCTCATGTCTGCTTGGTGCCTGTAATATATTTGAATTATCTCCACAGATGAGCCCTGATTTAGCAAACAGTCTAGAGTAAACCTCAGCTCGAAGACAAATACAATTGACACTGGGCTTGAGTGGTTCAAAGGTTATTGGCACAAAACTGTCGGCTTTGTTTAGCCGAGGGACTGTATTTATGACGGGTGATACGGCAGTGCCATCCATAACTCTCCCGCAGCAAGGCTGACATGGGGCCAGAGACAGGCTATTTACACTGAGCCTGGAGTTTAGTTTCTCTGCTGGGAAATGCAAAAGCCATTCGACTCTTGGCCAAGTTGCTTTATGGGTTGCTGTCTTAGGCCTGGTGTCATAATTTGGGTCATCAGTTAACCTTTTTGGGGATGGACAGCATCCTCAAGAGAATTGTTTCCTGGGTGTGTGCAGCGGTGTGAGCTGGGGTAGGAGAGGTCGCTGGGGATGTTTGCAAGGACCTGGTGAACAGGTTTCACTTTGACCCCTAATTTAAGGCCCACATACACAGGAGTAGCTACTCTGAGTTCCTAGATTCTTGATTACTTTGTTTGTCTCCTGGATGCTGTGGTTAGTTTAGGAAAAACAGACTGTGGATAAGTGTTGGCCTGAACAGATGCTTTTGTCTGCAGTGTTAGACAGGCAGGGGTTTACACACCAACTTCCTTGGAAAGAAATAATCCCAGGAATATGCAAACTGTGGATGGAAGGAGCCGTGGCCAGAGCTGCGGGAGGAATGCATGGGTGGGTTTTTGGAAAAGAGGAGACACTCTGTATTAAGATCCTGAACATGTGCTTCTCTTGTGACCCGTTCATTCTGCTGCTGGGAATCCATCCTGAGGAGATCAATCTCGAAGTGGACAAAGATTCACGTACCTAGGTGTTCACTGCAATGTTATTTATAACAGCACAAACAGGGAGATAAACTTCAACAATAGGAGATTTCTTTGGCACTTTGTTTTTCTTTGGCTGCACTGGGTCTTTGTTGTGGTACACGGGGGCTTCCCTGATTATGGTGGAGGGGACTTCTCTTGTTGCAGTGCGAAGATTTCTCGTTGAGATGCGAGGGCTTCTCTTGTTAGAGAGCCTGGCTCAGTAGTTGTCGCACATGGGCTCAGTTGCCCCACAGCATGTAGCACCTTAGTTCCCTGACCAGGGATTGAACCCATGCTCCCTGCATTGGAAGGTGGATTCTCAACCACTGGAACACCAGGGCAGTCTGGTTTGGCATATTATAAAATATAATTCTGTACATTGATTCAAATAGATGTATGTAAAGAATTTTTAATGATTTGTCAAAATGATTCTAGGTAGAGGAAGGGAACATTTTGTAAATTGTCAAGTGTGTTTTCCATTGTGTAAAACAATCTGCAAAGAAGGAGGGAAATATATGAGAATACGTACGTGGAAGTTAGCTCAGGTGACGACTGTGGTTTTAAAGTCTCATCTCTTCATGGAAGATATTTTAAGTTTCTATTGGGGATGTGTATCACTTTTCATCCTCAAGGACAATTCCTAAAGGAATAAACAAAAATCCAAGTTCTCGCTTCTTTAGGGATTCTACTCTTCAACAGGTCTCAGTTTCCCTGGGCATAAAAGGACCCTGGCCTGCTCTTGTTCTGCCCTGCTTCAGGTCTTGGGCTGGGAGGAGTGACCCTTTGGGCAGCTTTGGCAGCCTGCCCATGATCACCATGTCCTGGGTCTGATGGGTCACCTAATTTTAGTGCCTGCTGGGGCAGCTGCCTAAGTGTGGCCCCAGCCACCGGGCAGATGGTCAGGGTGGTGGCGGCAGTGTTCACAGCATCTCTGCCAGGCTGGTGAGGTCAGAGCACGGCTTGGGCCATGGGAGGTTCTCAAGTGTCCGTAACACAGAACATCTCAACCTGTGTTTGGGAAGAAATCCACTAGCCAGGATCCCTGGGCTGTGTGGAACAGAAAGGGGCACCTTGGAGGGTTGAGGGAGAAGGGTCACCTGCCCAAAGTGCTGAAAAGTCAGTTCTCTGGAATTCCAGAAGCCAGATTGCCATTGGGATTTTCCAGTGCATGGCTAAAACTTGTCTCTCAGCCTAGTTCCATCTGTCAGCTGAGTACTTGCGTGGAGACACGGACATCTCCCTGAAAGTTCCTGGCGGAGGGCCCCTTCTGATAGCAGGCAGCTGTGGGCACTGCGTCCTTAACCAGAATAGCTGGGAGTGTGTGAAGGGTCCCTGGGGATGAGAACTTGAGAATCTCTCTACCAGGAAGAAAGTGCAAGGGCACATGGAGAGCAGGGCAGTTGATGAGTGAAGACAGGGCTGCCATTACCTCCTCTTTGTCTGCTGCCTTCAGTCTTGTGTCACCTGCTTTGCAAATAAAACCATCTTTCTAAACCCAGCTCTGATTTGTCACTCCTCCTCTGACATGGCTCTGTAAAACCTGGGAGTAAAACCAAGTCCCCTGAGTATGGCATTGAAGACCTTTCCCCAACTTGGCTTCAACCTATTTTTCTACTTTTATGCCTGTAATCTTCCTGCTCTGGCTAAACTGTGTCCTGTCCCTTCTCTATCCTTGAACACACTATAAATCCTCAGTTCCCTTGGGCTGGAATGCCCTTCATCTCCTTTGCCTCATTTAATCCCTAACTGTTTGTGGAATACCTGCTTCAGACTGCGTATGAGTCAACTGATAAACTCCTATTTAACCCCCAAAACCCAAATGTCTTATGCTCTAATATAACTGTACCAGCATGATCTCCCAGGTCACTCTTTCTCCCCTGCTGATGATGTCCTATGTCTCTTATTCTTAGAGTATTATATCTGCTTTTCTCACTGGACCTTGGTAACTTTCCTCTGTATTCCTGGCACAAGGCTTAATTCTCTGTAAATAGCTGTTCAGTGTTTTCATACAGAGAAGAGCCATTAGTGAATGCCAACAAAGCAAGTGGGAGGACCTATCCCCCGGGGTTGTAAGGACATAGAATAATGAAAGCAAGTAGTATCAGCTTATGTTTACCAGGCATGTACCATGTACCAGTCACTGTACTGAATGCTTCCCATGCATTAGCCCATTGAATCCTCCCATAATCCAAGAGACGGGTGGCATTACACCTTCATCTTACAGATGAGGACACTGAGGCATGGGAAAGTCAATCACTTGTTCACGGTCACACAGCCTGTAAGCAGCTGAGCTAGGATTTGAACCTTACACAGATAGGCTCTCAAGCTCCCCACTCCTGCTTCCTGCGTGGCCCCCAGCCCTGCGAAGGCCTGGGGAGAGGCTATATGATCAAAGATGACTGAGGGGGCGGGAAGTCTTACCTCTTAGAATTGCACATGGCATCTGGGGAGGAATCCTTTTAAGGGATGAAAGCAGTTTTTTAAAAAGACATTAATCTCCTCACTCACTTCCTTCTGATGGCTGGAGATGAGTGACAAGCCTCGTAATTGAAGATGGTGGGGCTGATAATTCAGCAGTAGCCCGGGGAGGGATGTCTCAGGCTGTGAATCACTGCACACTACACAGATCTGAGTGTCTCCCTGATGATATCTCCCGGGCCCTTGGAGCCTCTTTCTGGCGCATAAAGACACACTCGCGTGTGAAGGCTTGAGCTGAGCTGCTTGTCAGGATGCCCAGATGTGGCTTCCTGGCCCAGGGAAGTTTTCTGGGGAGCAGCTGCTGCAGCAGACAGAAGAACTGAGTGCCAACTCTGCATGGGCACAGTGCTAGGGGCTAGGCGGAGAGCACCTGATGTATAGTAGGTGTGTGAATAGGAAGCAGGGGTAGGAGCCTTGGGCACATAGGCCAGACCTACACAAGCCCTCCCCCCGCCAGCCAGTGCTGTCCTTATTGCCCCTCACCCTGGCTTAGCGGGTGCAAGCATCTCTGAGCTCAGTGGATCCTCTGCCCAGGATGGTGCTGGGTGGGTGTGGATACTTAGGGAGACTTGACCTTTCTGTTGTAAATGCACAGGGCCCCATACTTATGCTACTGTATTTGGATCTTCTAGCCTGGGCTGAACCTGTGGGCTGAAACATGCTTTGATAGCAGGCAGGCAGCAGTGAGCAGAGAGGAAGCCAAGGAGGGGCTTATAGAAACACAGACACTGCGGTGCCCCGACCTGCACCCCACCCCATCCACTGGCTCTGATGGCCGTTGCCTGGTAGGTGTTGCTAGCACCTCGGACAGGTCCAGCCCTGGATGTGGATCCTGTGGATCTCAGAGGTGTGCTGTGGGCAGAGGCTGGGGAGGTGATCTGGGGCTACTGTGTGTGTAGGTGGGTGGGACATATTCAGTCATTCCTTCAATAATCCGTTCAGAAGTGTCACTCACCATGTTTGATTCTAGGGTTCCAAGGCAGGAATGAAACAGACATGGTTCCCACTGTCATGAAGCTCACAGCCTATAGAGGGAGACAGATATGATGCCCATGATCAATCATACCAATAGACACAAAAGTCCTGGTGCACTTTTGTCACTGATTTGTGACTTTTTCCTTCATGCCACAATATTCACACTTATTTATCTGAACACCCCTCTGTTGAAATAAACTTGCTGGTACAACTGTAGAACAGCTTGGAGTGTTTTTGATTTCTATTCATCTGCCCTTCAGGCTATGCCCTCCCACCCAGATCCTCAGGGGCCTTGGTGTTCTGGGGAACACAGTTTGGACATCCCTGCTCTAGGCTTTGGGAAGCTAGAGACAGTCTTGTAGCAGGACAGTGAGATGTTGAAATTGCTGTTTCAGGAAGATGCAGGTGGCAGGTGATCTGAGAGAAACTGTACCCATGAGAGAGGCTGGGTGGTCCAGACCCTATGGAAGGATGACTGGATCAGGCCCAACCTTGTGCAGATATGAGGAGACTGAATTGGCTGATGGGAGAAGGTTCTGCTGTGGAGCATGGGCCTGCCAAGGGCCCTTGGGGAAGGGGAGGGAGGCTGGGGCTACCTGTGGGCTTGGACTGCTCTAAGCATAGGCCCTGGTGCTTACTCAGAGGGCAGGCTGCACCAGCTAGAGCTGAGGTATTCAAGCAGCCTCCCATGGGGAGGCCTTTCTGTTGTGTATGAGGAGGTGGAAGGGCAGGGTGGCCGAGGGCTCTGGGGCAGTATTAGTTTCCGTTGTTGCTGTAATACATTACAACAGAGTTAGGGGCTTAAAGCAACACCAGTCTGTCACCGCACAGCTCTGTAAGTCAGCTTGACAGGGTCTCGCGGGGTTAAGATCAGGGTGTCGGCAGGGCTGTGCCCCATCTGGGCTCTAGGAGAGAGTCTCTTCTGCCCTTTCCAGCTTCCAGAGGCTGCTTGCATTTCCTGGCTCACGGCCCCTTCCTGCATCTTCAAAGCCAGCACCGTTGCCTTTCTCTGATGGTCCTTTTATCATCACTTCTCTCTCTCACCACAGCTGGGAGAGGCTCCCCACTTGAAAGAGCTGGTATGATGAGATTGGGCCCCACCAGGCAATCCAGGATAATTCCCCATTTCAAGACCGTTGAACTTGATCATTTGCAGAATCTTGCAAAAAACCTGCTTGTCTCTGGTTAGCCCTCTGGAAGGCCTCCCGCCCCCCTTGCCTGCCCTCCTCTGCTTCTGGCGAGGTTAGGTGGTTCCCATGCCCCCTTGCCGTGCCCTCAAGATGTGTGTTTGTCTTTGCCTCCCCCACCTGACTGTGAGCTTCTGAAGGTGCAGCAGGACTGCTCCATCTCAGGCCAGCCTGGGCTGTGGCCCTGAGCCTGTGAATGTGACCCTTGCGAAAGAAATGAATAAAAGAATGATTGAGCTGAGGGGAAAGAAGGGCCTGAAATGGGGCCATGGTGTCTAGAATGATGGTTGGGGAAGGTGGGTGGGTCTCCGCAGCTGCCCAGGGCAGGGCCATGGCTGGTTCGTGTGTGGTCCTTCCAGCTGCATGAAGGTGCAGTGGAGGGCAGCAGGAAAGACGGGGCTGGAAGGTTTCCCGGGAGACCTGGGTGCCCGTAGCCCTAGTAACACAGTAGAGATGAGGGGCTTTGGGCAACTTGGACACGGCCCTTGAAAGGGCACATCCTGACTGTGAGGCTTGTCCCACTCCCCGAGGTTGGGTTTCTCCTCCAGCTCTCTCTGCAGCACCTCTGAGCTCAGGGCTGAGCACTTTGGGGAGGGAGCTGAAAAGATACAGGCACTGAGAGACAGCCAAGCCTGTCCCCAGCCGAGGACAGTGACTTCTGAGCCCGTAGGCTGGGAACCTGCACCTGAGTGGGGAGAAACAGGTGCTCCAAGGGTGTCTTCTCTCTGTCCCAGCCCAGAGGCTGGCAGGTTCCACTGACTCTGGGTAATATCCAATGCCTTTCTCCAGGAAGGCCCTCAAGGGTTGACAGTGACATTGCCTGTGAGTCCTTACTCTGGGTGACATTGCTATGGGGTGACAGAGACTCCTCCAATGCAGAGTATGGGCTGGAGGACCCACCTCCTCCCCATCCCCCAACTCCGGTCCAAATAACCTTCTTAGTGGTACCATGTGGACCCATATTGGAGCCTAAGGCAAAGGGAAAAATCAGTAATACTGATCTTATCTTTATTTAAAATCTTGGTATTTTATTCATCGTGAATTTTGGCATTAATTGTTTTCCTTGGCATTAATTTTGATTTAAAAAAATATTTGCATAGAAATATTTAATCTTGACCGCTGAGTTTTGGGGGGCCCCCTTACATTTTGTACCCCATAAAGTCTGGGTCTCACTCACCTCCCCCTGGTCCCTGCCCCGCTTCTAGGACAGGGCCCTTGGGTTCTGTGCAGAGGGACTCACTGTAGCTTGTAGTTCTCTCTTCTGGGAGAGATGGTAAGAGCAAGCTGGGTGCTTAGGAGAGAAGGGGCTGGTGCCGTGGCCATCTGGAGATTTTAGGATTTGCTACCGCCACCAGCAGATGTGAGTGTGGGCTGAGCAGAGCAGGCCCTGCTGGCTGGGGTTTCTCCTGGGTCTGCCTCCACCCAGCACAGAGCAAATCCTCCCCCGGCCTCGTGGGGTTGGAGGCCCAGCCCCTGGACTGTCCAGCTGCACCCTTTAAGATGTCGTCCGCCCGGGGTTGTGTGAGAGGCCCAGGGGCGTGGGCTGCTAGGGCTGAGGACAGGAGAGGAGCATCTCAGAGGCTGGGTCCCCGGCAGCCAGCCCCTGCTGCTGGGCGTGTGTCGTGGTGGCCGAGGAGCCGTGTCGTGCAGGCTTCTGACTGTAAGCCGTGTCGGCAGGGCCTGGGCTCCCAGGCCTGATGCTCAGCACGCTGTCAGCACTCAGCAAATAATAAATAATAATAATATCTCCAGCATGTTGGGAGAGCCTGAGGAAAGAGGGAACACAGGAAACATGTGTGCTCTCTCATGGCCAGGGCTGGAGAGCCGGAGTCTGTTCAGTGCCTCTCTTTGGGTGGGGTCTGGGGGGAGCCATCCCCACTCCAACACGTCTTGGCCTGGAGGAGGGTGAGCAAGCAGCTGGGGCCTGCTCTTGGGCCTGGGGGCTCGGGGAGACTTGTCTGGGGGTGGGGATCTCCCTGAACTGCCCTTTGTAAAGAGCCCAGACTGTCCTCAGATGTCCTCTGGAATTTGGAGATGATCGGACTTGGGTTTAATCCGGAATCTGCCACTTCAGACAAATCACTTAGCCTCTGAGGGCCTCCTCGGTCTTCTCACTTGTGAAATGGGCTGGTTACAGAAACTGTTAGATGGGGGCACCGTGAGTGGCTGCAGAGTGCTTGCACGGGGACCAGCAACAGATCAGTGGGGAGCGTTGCTGGCGCTCTAGCTCAGTCGGCCGCGTCTCTGGTCCTCAGCGGCTTGTTGCCCCAGTGTGCTGGCTCCCTTTACTGTTTTTTTTTTTTTTTTTCCTAATATTTATTTATTTGACTGCGCTAGGTCTTAGTTGTAGCACGTGGAAACTAGTTCTGTGACCAGGGATCGAACCTGGGCCCTCTGCATTGGGAGAGCGGAAGAGAAGAGTCTTAGCCACTGAACCACTAGGGAAGTCCACCCTTTACTGTTTGTTGGCGGACTGCGAGCTTCTGTGGGGCAGGGGATGGAGGTGGAGTGCTGGGGGCTGAAGGCTTCTGGGGACCGGGTGGCCTGGATGAAGTCCATTCAGCAGCCCCTGCATGTGGGGCTCCGTGCCAACGTCCCGAGTCGCAGCTGCCTGGTGTCTGGGAGAGCTGAGTCGGGCTGAGACAGAGGGGCTGGAGAAGGCCCTGGGCACAGTCCCCCATGACCCCCGTTATCTCTGCGGTTTTCTTCTGCAGGAGGTGGGGAGGGGTGCTGGAGCCTCACCATGGGAGTGAGGAAGCTGGGTGCTGGATTTCTGCACCTGCTCAGGCCTCTCCCAGAGGGTGCCTCGCTGTGCCCACCTCTGGCTCCAGCGGCAGCACAGGATGACGGAGGCTTGGTGAGCAGATGTCCATGGCCTGCCCCACCTCCTCCTCTTCAGGGCCCTGGTGGGTCCCCTTCTCCCACTCCTGGCTTCCCCCAGGTAGGACGTTGTCCTGCTCGCTGCAGACTCCTGCCTCCCGCCCTGAGTGAGGGCTCCTCCCAGGTGGCCCGGCTGCGTCCCCCCACAGGGGATGGGCCACTTGTCAAACGCTCTTGTTTAATTTTCCTCGCTCACAGTCTGCTTATTCCAACACCCTGCAATGACACGGGTGTTAACCGAGCACCAGGGACTATAATTATCGGGGTTGAGAGACGAGAAGCTCCTGGTGGTGCAGCAGCTGCAGACAGGAGCGCCGCCCAATCTGTCCCTGGAGAGGAGCCGCTCGGCCCGACTCGTGTCTGAAGAGCCTCCGGGTTCGCGCCCTTCACCCTTTGCTTGTCTGACTGCGAGCCCGTTGGGATGTCTCCGTCGTGGGCCCCCAAGGCACTCTCCTGTGGGGGGGAGATGCTTGGATATTATTGGGTCGAGTGTGGCTGGGAGTGTCTGATGGGGACGGGTAGCATGTGTGGTCTTGTGGCAGGCAGACAACACTACTGGGCCGGGAAGGGGCCACTCTTGACCACATGGGTGGTGGAGGAGGCTGGGGGAGCCCCCTGGCACCACATCTAGGGAGCAGGGCAGGATGTTACCTGGGATAAGTACAAAGTGCTGTGTTTAGGTTCGGGAGATCAGTTCCTGAGTTCTGTCTGCCGGTGGGAGAGACTAGACTCAGCAGCAGGAATTCTGGCTACAAACCTGGGGTCAACTCGTGTTATATGCTGTGGTTGCTTAATCAGCCTCCCTGAAGGACACCTCTAAACCCATGAATAGGTGTTTAGCATCCAGATTGGTTGAGGGAACAGAAGGTGCTCCTGGGGGTGGTACCTCATTGTAAGAGGCATGGACAGCCTGGTGTCAGGAGGAGGTGGGCATCTCATCCTATGTGGGGGAGTGGGGGCAGGGGGAGGGCTCTGGGATCTGGGAATGGAAGGAGAAGGGACACTCACCTGTGTTCAGGTGTGTGAAGGGCACATGTGAGGAGGAGGCAGCAGGGGGCAGGGCTTGGCTCTGGAGAGGAAGGTTTGGGCTCAACATACGTTGTGGTGACCCAGGATGGAGAGTTGGGCTGTCAGGGATGGAGTCCCTGGTCTTCGGGGTCCCTAGTAGGCAGAGGTAGGGTGGCTGTTGGAGATGTTGGAGAGAACAACTCCTACCTGGACAGGGCTTCAGGCTGAGTCTCGTTTGCTGACTACAGGGTCTCTAACCCTGAGGCTAGTCTTGGCTCTGCCACTAAGTGGTACCCACCGTCTGGGTTGGTTTCTTCCCTTCTCTGTGCCTCTGTGCTCCTGCCTGGGATGGAAGTAAGGTCCTGCTATCCCTTGATTTATCCCGTGAGTGGTATCAGGGGGACGCGGGGAGTGGGGTACTGATGGGGGGCACTGTGTGCTTTCATGGGCACACTCTCCAGGGGGAGTGGGGTACCGATGGGGGGCACTGGGTGCTTTCATGGGCACACTCTCCAAGGTGCTGCAGAGCCCTGGGGGTCAGTGTTTGTGGGCAGAGCACTTTCTCCTAAGACTTGCGATTCCCCAGTGAGGTCTCAATGCTGTGGTCTCGAGAGCATGATGGTTCAGTGTGAGTCTGTACTGTCAGGGCTGGCACTGAGACCCAGGACTGGGAGAGCTGTCAGAGCCCGTGGGACTGGGGAGGGAGAAGCCCCAGCAGGTCTCCTAGCCGAGCCCTCATGAGTGCTGGCATCAGCATGAGTGTGTCATAGCCCCTTTCTTGCTCAGCGTGTTTGTGGGCTGTACCAATGGCACAGCCTGGCTTCTGACAGGTGAACCTAGCTTCTGGGAGCCAGCGATGGACTTGCTGAGGGTCTCCGGCCTTCTGGGCTGGCTCCAGGGCCAGAGGATGGGGTCTGGGGAGGAAGGAGAAACTGGAGCTCCTAGGGAACATCAAAGGGTTGGTGCGAGGTTTATTGGGGCCTTTACTGCCCTAGTTTTCATTATTTACACCCTGTTGATTCTAGGAGTTCCCATTAAACGTGTAATAAATATAAAAATATTTTACAGGCCAGTGAAAATTCCACAGCAAAAATAACTCTATAAAGAGGGATTTTGCCCTACTCTGCCCGCTGCCGAATTCTGTGTGGCATTCCTCTGAGCCTGTTGGCTGGCAGCAGGGCGATGAAGTGGCTGGGTTCCCTGATTGCGGGGGCTGGGGGCATGGGCTGGGTGTTTAATTAGCCCCTTTACCAGCCTGTGAATGAAGCAGCTCCTCCCCGGGCTGAGCCTGCCAGCTCTCCCAGGCGGTGGTGGGTAAGTGGGCTGGAGTGGAGCCTGGGTCCCAGATTGCACTGTGGAAGCCTGGAGAGCCACAGGGAGGAGGGAGGAAGAAGGTTAAAGCTGTTCCTCCCTGCCCTCCTAGACAGTTTGAGATGCAGCCAAAGGAATGGGCAGAGAGGGTGGGGCTGAGAAGGCAGGGTAGCGCAGTGATGAGGATGAAGGGCTCTGGGGTCAGACTGCTACATTCTAGTCCCATTTCTACCATGTGGTAGCTGTGTGATCTTGGGCAGATAGCTTGCCCTCTCTGTGCTTCAAGTTTCTCCTTCGTAAAATCCTGTCCCACATGATCATTGTGAAGAATGTGCCTGGTCATAGGAAGGACTCAATAAATGACCATAATTGTTATTTTTATGCTCAATAATTATAATTATTTTTAATAAAAAGCATGGCATTCACAGTTTTAGAAAATTAGGTGTAGGGAGAAGGATGCCTGCTGCTTCTGTCTGACTAGCACGATCCAGGTTGGGAGCCACTGGCCACATGATGGCCGCTGAGCCCTTGAGATGTGCCTGGACCAGGTTGGGATGTATAGTGAGGCACACACAGACTTCCCAATACTTGGTGTGAACAAAGGCTCTAAAATATCTCGTTAATAATGTCAAACTCTTGATTATATGTTGAAATGGTATTTTCTGTATCTTGGGTTAATTAGATATATTATTAAACTTAATTTCATATGTACCTTCTTTTTTTTAATGTGGCTGGTAGGAACAAACTGAACAATTACATATGTGGCTTGCATTGGTGGCCTGCATTACATTTGGGTTGGACAGCTCTGCCTTTCTCTGAGCAGGGCAGGCTTGAAACCCTTGGTCTCTCGTGTGCTGGGCCAGTCCAGCCACCCATGTTCTAGAAGGGGAGCCACGGCTGGAGAGGGCAGTGGCTTCCCTGAAGTCTCAGATGCTGGGGGGTAAAGCTACCCCACAACTTAAGACACCTTGGATCATGGAGAGATGCTAACAATTCGCCTTACTCCTTCTGTTTTCTGGTTACTGGGAGAATTAGATCCAGGGAGTTATGACAAATGTGTGTTTGCAGCTTTGTTGAATGAGGTCTGTGGTGTTTGGTGAATTCCATGGCATGCTTGGGGGCACACAGCTGTGCGGTGGGGACTGAGAGAAAGATGCAGGTGGCTCATTGGCCTGATGGAGCACAGATGGACTGAGTCTGCCTCGTGGAGGTGCTGCGAGAAAAGACCCCTGCCTCCCCGAGTGCCCACTGCTGCTTGGGTACGAGGCAGGGTGGTCGGAGAGGAGTTTTCTTTTTAAAAATTCTACTTATTTATCTTTGGCTGTGCTGGATCTTTGTTGCTGTGTGGACTTTTCTCTAGTTGTAGTGTGCAGGCTTCTCATTGCAGTGGCTTCTCTAGTAGCAGAGCATGGGTGCTAGGGGGGGTGGGCTTCAGTAGTTGAGGCGTGTGGGCTCAAGCTCAGTGGTTGTAGCTCCCAGGCTCTAGAGCACAGGCTCAGTAGTTGTGGCACATGGGACCAGTTGTCCGTGGCATGTGGGATCCCCCTGGATAAGGGATCAAACCCGTGTCTTCTGCATTGGCAGGCGGATTCTTGATCACTGAGCCATCAGGGAAGCCCGGAGAGAAGTTTTTGAATAGTGGTAAAACCCCACATTTACTCTGCGGTGATGCAGACCAGACCGGCAAGGTGCTCTAAACCTCACAGCAGCCCCACAGAAGCTTGAGATCAGAGCATCTCCACGTTAGAGAGGAGCCAATGGAAGGATAGTAGGTGGTGGGCACGAGTTAAATCTCTTTAGTTTTAAGGCTTGTGCTTGGAGCTCAGCTCTTGCTAACATGCCGTCTGTCTTGCACACTCACCTGCTGAGGGCTCCTTGCCCTTCTGGTCCTGGTGGCCACAGTGAGGGGAAGGACTGACCTAGGTGGTCCAGGTGTCTTGACACAGACTCTGGAGTCAAGGCTTTGCCACTTCTTGGCTATGTGACTCCCTTCACATCTCTGAACCTTGTCTTCTTTCTTTGTAAAATGAGAGTAATACTGATGCCTGCCTTTTAGTGCTAGTTAAATGAAATGGTGTGCTCCTGCCATGTAACGACCACTTGATAAATAATTGTGGCTCAGTGATAATGCGACTTCACTTTCCCTTTTCACTTTCGTGCATTGGAGAAGGAAATGGCAACCCACTCCAGAGTTCTTGCCTGGAGAATCCCAGGGATGGCGGAGCCTGGTGGGCTGCCGTCTATGGGGTTGCACAGAGTCGGACACAACTGAAGCGACTTAGCAGCAGTGATAATGCTGGTGTCAGCAATTTGACGAGAATCATACCACATGGACATCCTCTTAAAAATGGTCTTCAGAGTGGAAACAGATTGGAATTTTCTTTGAATTCATTTTAGAAGTGTGTCTCTTTGCTCCTGTCCCATCAGGTGGAGGGATCACATGGTCCAGAGTCATCCTCAGGAGGCAGGCCAGTGGGGCCTGAGGGCTGTTTCTGAGCATGGCTGTGGCCTCACCATCATTCCCAGGGGCTCCTGGGTCTTGGCTCTGAATGCTCTGGGCAACTGGTCACTCTCCTTCCCTTCTGTTTCTCTGCTGGGCTCCTGTGTCCACCTTGCACTGCTTGAAGACTGTGGGCTTTGAAGAGCAGGGGCAGGACCGGACAGTCTTCACCCCTGCAGTCCTGCTCAGGGGGCCTAGACTCAGTTGATTCCTAGGACATCAGTGGCTGCAGAGAAATGGCCCTGTAGCTGAGATGCTGACTGGATGGGTCTGAAGGTCTTTGCCACTTGTCATCTCCTATGATATGATCTACTGTCCTGGGGGCGAGGATAAAGAGTGGCTCTTGTCCCAGTTTTGTAGATGAGGAAGGAAACTGAGATCTGGGGCATGACTGTTTCTGGGGTCTTATAGGGTGGAATCTTAAGCTGGGAAATTCAGGACCCTTCCTTTAGGATGGTTGTTTCCTGGCTGGGCAGAGGGACTCAGGGACAAGCTTGGATGCTGCTCTAACTCAAGACAACCTCACCTCAGGACCCAGGACTCTTCTCCCATTGGCTTTGGCCCATTCTGTTAAAGTCCCTGAGAACCCCACGCCTGCTACCATTTGGACTTGGACAATTCTAGGACTCTCACATGTGACTGGGTTTGATCCTTGTTTTCTCTGACTCCCCTGCCTCTGCCTGTCCTAACCTCAGAAGAGCCCTGTGTGGGGATTGGATCGAACCCAGGTCTCCCGCATTACAGGCAGATTCTTTACCAGCTGAACCACAAGGGAAGTCCAAGAATACTGGAGTGGGTAGCCTATCCCTTCTCCAGCAGATCTTCCTGACCCAGGAATTGAACCGGGGTCTCCTGCATTGCAGGCAGATTCTTTACCAGCTGAGCTATCAGGGAAGCCTAGGACTGGGAATGGGGTAGCAAAGAGTGAAGGCAGCATCTTCATTGACCCAGGGGTGGAGTGGGGAAAAGACTGCCAAGTGCCAGCCTCTCTGTGGCCAGCCCAGGAAGACTGGCTGTCCCTGCACAGGCCCACCTGTGGGTGGACTGGTAATGGTAGGGTGGGGAGGCTGTGTGACAGCCAGCGTGCATGGGGCTGGGTGTGAGCCAGGCTCTGTGCCATAGCCTTCACACACTCTCCCTTTACACATGTACAGGCGCTATTGTGATTCCCATTGTATTCCCTTTTTCTCCCTCCTTTTTTTTTGGCTGTGCTGAGTCTTCATTGCAGCACATGGGCTCCCTCCGGCTGTGGGGCTCAGACTCTCTAGTTGCTGCACACGGGCTCAGTTGCCCCGCGGCATGTGGGGTCCTAATTCCCTGACCAGGGATTGAACCCACGCCCCCCGCCTGGAAGGCGGACTCTCAACCACTGGACCACCAGGGGAATCTCAAGGCTCCCATTTTAGAGATGTGAACATTGAAGCAGGGAAGCACTGGGACTGAACTTTGAAGCCAGGTGGTCTGAGCCTAGACCAGACTTCTTATCATGGGACTGTCTGCCTGTCTGCCAGTGAGGTGGGGGCTGCCCCACCCCCAGAAGTGCAGCTCCAGGGCTATTTCCCTGGCGCTCTGCCCTTCCCAGGCGTGGCCAAGCCGACCACCATCCTTGCTCCTCTGATGTTCTGCCTTTTCCTTGCCACTCAGGAGAAAAGTTGGAAAGCCAGCGATGGAGGGATGTTATCACAGGGACTTCCTTAACTCTGCTCTAAATCTGCAGAAACAGTGAATTATTCCCAAGTTTGGGTTCTTAATTGTAGCCACCATCTGGACACACAAACACCCAGAGCCTACCAGTAAGAAGGAGCCCCAGAGGGAGAGGCTCATGTGTGTTCTGAGCAGTATACTGTTACTCTCCTGCACTGTCTTTTCCTTTCCCCTTGAGGTGGGGCTTACATCTGTGACCATTTCACAGGTGAGGAAACTGAGGCCCCAAGGAAGTTATTTTATTGCTACTGTCACAATAAACAGAGTGATGCCTTGTCACGCTCTCCAGCGGGCAGAGCTAATTTGGTGTTTCTGGTGCTTCCTTGGCTCTCCGAGTGGCCTGGACTGCAGGTGACAGGTTGCCAGCCACTTTATTTCCCCCCATCCCTGGCAGTGGTGTCCACCAGCAGGGCCAGCTGTGTAGACCCTGGGACAGTGAGAAATGCTGGCTGTGTGGTCCTGGTGAGTCTCTGCCCCTTGGGCTTGGTGTGCCCATCATAGCCTGAGGAGATCCGGCTGGGGGTACCAAGCAGACACTGACTGCCATGATGGATGGCGCAGGTAACTTGGAGAAATTGTAACTGCCTTCTGGGACTGTGGCTGCCACATGAGAAGGCCTGAGCTGGCAGGAGGAGGCCTGGCTTCGACTTGGTACTAGAAGGCCTTCCTCATTGCAGGGTGTTGGGCAGTAGGCTCAGAATTTCTTGCAGGTCCTGGCTGCTGAATATCTGGCCGCCTCTTCAGGTGGGGGCCTCTGGAGGGGCGCTCCTTCCTGACCTGGGTGTCACTTGGGGTGGCCTCCGCTTTCAGGATGCAGACTTGGCCTCGCCAGCCTGTGGCAAGCAGTGTTTAATCCCTCTTTTGTGTCGTCACAGGCTGGGGTGAGGGTTCACGAGAGAAGAGAGTACCTAGGCTATGTAATTAAGTCACACACTGGCACGGAGACCCAGTGTTAATGCATGTATCCCATTTGCTGGCTTTTCCAGGCCTTTGTCCCCAGCTTGGGGCCCACGGACTAATTACAAGGTGTTGGCTCCAGGGTGGTTCAGGGGCCTGGCCGGCCGGCCCCGTGCTAAGCCATGTCTGCTCCTGGGGGCTGGTCTGGCTGTGCTAGGAGTGGCTGTGGACCACCTGCTAGGGCTGGTCTCCATGATGGCCTTGTGGACCGGCCCTGGGGAGAGGGTTGTGGGAGCCTGGGCTGGGGGCAGTCATCGCTGGGGAAGATGTCTGAATTTTCCACTCATGAGCTGATCAGGCCGGCCTGTGAGGTGGGCGGCAGCAGTCTGTGGGGAAGAAAGAAGGTGGAGCAAAAGAGTAGGGGCCGAGCTCCTGCCGGGCTCTGGGGTTGTGAGGAGGTGCCTTCTGACGACGGGGCTCTCTGGGGACCACAGTGTGGTTCCGAGAAGTGACTGTGCCCCAGCTGAGCCTCTCTGCTTGGGGCTTTGTGGAGGGGACTCCTTTCTTGCCAGAGGCAGACGCAGAGGGGGTTGAACATTAGACTCAACGACCACAGCATATCCTGGAGGAAGACCCCAGCAAGCCCCTGTCATGGTGAATCCCAGGAGTCAATCATACGCAGGGAGCCTGGGTAACTTGAATGTGCGTGGGACACTGAGAACAGCTCCCGTGATGCCCGAACTCATTTCTGAATGAATAATAGTCATCACATGCATTATATTTCCACATTCCCTACTGTTTTGCTTGCCTTAGATCTTATATATTTTTTAAAACAATTTTTATGTATTTATTTATTCATTTTTGGCTGTGCTGGATCTTCATTGCTGGACGGGCTTTCTCTAGTTGCAGCAAGCGGGGGCTACTCTCTAGTTGCGGTGTGTGGGTTTCTCATTGCAGAGGCTTCTCTTGTTGCACAGGCTCTAGGGTACTCAGGCTTCAGCAGTTGCAGCATGGGGGTTCAGTAGTTTGGGCTCCCGGGCTCTAGTCGCGGCACACGGGCTTAGTTGCTCGGCAGCAAGTGGAATCTTCCTGGATTAGGGATTGAACCTGTGTCTCCTTCATTGGCAGGTGGATTCTTAACCACTGTACCACTAGGGAAGCCCTGCCTTAGACTTTAGGATAGGTTTGAAGGATGGTTTACTGGGCTCAAGTCTCTTAGATAAAGTGTCCATAAAACTTGGAGTGAAAAAATGTTTTTCCTCTCAGAGCTACCCCACCAGTAAATGAAGCATGTTCCTAGTTGTTTCCATTAGTTCCTGAGTGTGCCCAAAGTGGTGGTGGAGAGGCAGGGCTGCTTGGAGAGGCCCACAACCTTCTCCATTGGCATCCCCCCACTTCACCCCTGCTGAGAAGTCCCGGAGTAATAACAGCTAACGCTACTGAGAGCCACGCTGTTCTAGGACCTCATAGGATCTCAATGTTCCTCACTGTAATCCTGAGACAACCTCTTGAGTTAGGGGCTTTTTGGTGAGGAAGCAGAGGGATAGAGAGGTAAGTGACATGCTTCCAATCACACAGGAAGGAAATAGTGGTCCAGGATTGGGAGGTGGGCTTTCAGCAACTAGAGGGTCTCTAAGAGGCAGGATTGAGCCATATCCTCACTGGCTTACTCTGGTTACCTGAGCTCCACAGAGCTGAGTTCCAGGATGGCTATTGGTGCCCCAAGCAGACCCCTGTGAGGTCTCTGCACCCCTCTGCCTTCTGGTCTACCAGTAAGCAGGCCCAGCTCTCCTGTCTCATCCCTGGCTGCCTGCCTCTTACAAAACCAGGTGCAGGAGGACAGTTCACTATTCTGAGACTGGAAACTAACTGTGTTTAAAAGTATGAACTCGAACCTCAGTGCAGCAGAGAGCAGCTCCTGGGCCCCTACAGGTGCAGCAGGTGCTCCTGCTTATGGGGTAGCTGACAGCTGGCCTCTGTTGGCACAGGGGTGACAGTGGGCCACTGTATGTGTCCCAGGGAAGAGCCGTCCCAGGCAGAGGGCAGGGCTCACCAGGGAGCCCCATGAGTGCCTTGGCAGAAGCAGACTGGCTCTTCCTGAGTCCCTTGTTTGGGTGGGGACCCTGGGATCCTGAGCCAGGCAAAAGGTCTAATTCAGTTCATGTGCCCCATGGGCCCCAGCCCAGCGAGCTTGGGCCTCAGTAAACACTTGTTTCTAGATGTTTATTTTGGGGTTTAAAGAAAAACAAACTAGCTAATCCCTGCACTTATATGGAGCCAAGTTCTCAGTGCCCTTTGGTGGGCAGATCGCCTTCCTCCTCAAGCAGTCCAGTGAGAGTGCCCTGACTCACAGCTCCTCTGGCCTCTGCATCTTTGCACATGCTGTTCCCTCTGCCTGGCTGCATCCCCAGCCCTGCTCCTTTGACTTGGCCTGGTTATCACTTACTTGGCCTTCAGGCTCAGGGTGAAGGGGCTTGACTGAGGTCATGTGACTGATGACAGAAGAGGGACTCCAGCCCACCCAGACCACACACTCCTTGAGGGCGGCAACTTGACCACTGTCTCCTTCTGTGTGTCACCAGCTTCTGGCGTGGCACCTGGAGCAGAAGGGGCTCGTCTCTAGGGATGGCAGCCTGTTAGTTACATCCCCCTTCCAGCACCGGAACCTGGGTCTCCCCACCAGGAGCCCCTGCAAAGAGGTGTTTGTGTCGATGAAAGTGTTAGTCGCTCAGTCGTGTCCTGCTCTTTGCGACCCCATAGACCATAGCCCGCCAGTCTCCTTTGTCCATGGGATTTTCTGGGCAAGAATACTGGAGTGGGTTGCCATTCCCTTATCTGGGGGATCTTCCCAACACAGGGAGTGAACCCGGGTCTCCTGAAGCTGAAACTCCAATACTTTGGCCAGCTGATGCAAAGAACTGACTCATTGGAAAAAGACCCTGACTGGGAAAGATTGAAGGCAGGAGGAGAAGGGGACAACAGAGGATGAGATGGTTGGATGGCATCACCAACTTGATGGACATGAGTTTGAGCAAGCTCCAGGAGTTGGTGATGGACAGGGAAGCCTGGCGTGCTGCAGTCCATGGGGTTGCAGAGTCAGACACGACTAGCGGCTGAACTGAACTGATCTCCTGCATTGCAGGAAGATTCTTTACCATTTGAGCCACCAGGAAAGCCCTTGTGTCAATGGCTGTCAGAGGAATGACTGTGGCAGGCAGGCAGGCAGAGGCTGCAGCATGGGGGTGTGAGCTGGAAGGAAGACCCATGCTCTTGCTTCTGGCCTTGAGTGGGACTTTCCTTCTGGCTGGACTTGGGTTCATCTTTGTCTGAGAGTGTGGCTATCTGGGAATGCTCACAGGGATCCAGGATTGAAACTTCATTGGCAGCCCCCAGCAGGAAAGGAGGTTTCTGTCTCAGAATGTGAGGTTTTGTTTTTCTGGGTGTCCTGGAGTGAAAAGACATTTGTGAGCTCCCCATGGTCCAGGAGGGCCCCTCGCGCCAGCAGTGAGCAAACATGGGTGCTGCAGGTCGATAGATGCACAGTGGTGTGGTCTTTTGTTGGGCACACCTGGCTCAAACATCTCATGGAATGGGAGTGACTCCGTCAGTCCCTGCTCCCTGCATAGCAGCACGGAGTGGTTTCAGACGTTCTCATTTGGGCTCTGACAGCTGTGTCAGCTTCTGGCCATACTCAGAGGCGAAAGGCATGTCGAAAATGAGTTTTCAACCTGAAGCCTGCCGCCTTCCTGCCTGTCCCAGTCTCGCTGCCCCAGCCACACATCTGTCCTCTCTGCTTGCCTTTGTGCTGACATCCAAGGTCCAGACCATTGCCTGTTTTCGGATAGGCCCTAGACAAAGAGTAAGCTTGTATGTCATATACCCTTTTCTCCAGAGAAGTCCAGAGCCCTCCTTACATAGAAATTGAAAAGTTAGTGTCACCCGGTCAAGTCATGATACCCAATGCCCTGCAGGGGACACTGACCACAGCCAGGATGAATTTCCTCAGCGTTATGCCAAGGTCAGCAGCAAATCAGAAAAAGGGCAGATCAAAGGTTGTTCTTCCTGGCCCTTGAGCCTAGAATTGAGAAATTCTGTAATTAAGCGGTTCAAGAAAATCAGTTTTGATAATTCTCTTTTGTGCTGCTAAGTCACGTCACCTGCTGAAAACTCAAGCTTTGCTCACCTTGGGCTTATTATTATAATAATAACTGGAGGGAATCACCCTCTTCTTTGTAAACTAGCAGTACAATGGCTGTTAAATCAAAAAGGGAGCTGTAATTTATTTTAAGATTCGGGGATTTTGTATGCGCAAGTAGGCAGCAATTATGAAACAAATACTATAATTATAACTGCTCTAGAAAAGTGAATGAGGCAGTAACTAGCTGAGATGTGTTTTCTGATTAGAAAATATATTATTTCAGTTTTGAGCAAACTCTGCTGGGCCTCCTGTCTGTGGATTTTTGGAGTTGAATCCAAGAATGATGAAGAGTCTGAAAAGCTCCATCTCTACCTGGTTTGCTGAGGGAACAAGAAGCTGACACTGTCATCGGTGAGCGAGGGTGTCTCCCGGGAGTCAGGCTGGGGAGAGGCTGAAAGACTGTGAGCCAGTGCCAGCAGGGAGGCAGTACCTGCACTGCCCTCCCTTTCCCTCTCCTCCACCTGCACCCCACAGGGAGGGTCAGCTGTGTAGCCTGCCCTCCACCCCGCTGAACTGGCTGAGTTTCGTCCTTGAACGTCGTTAGAGCTGCCCTGCATTTGGAGCCTCCACTGGGCTCGGCCAGATCAGATCTCTTGCCGGTGACATGCCCAGGAGAGCATGGCACTTCTTTCCTGTTTCCCCTTTTGGAACATACTCTGGAACCCACAATTAGATCCCACAAAACGAGTTATCTTTATCCAGTGATGTTGTTTTTCTAAGAGACAGTTTTAACTGTCGGGTGCAGCTTTCTTGAAGGCATCACCAAAACATCTCACGACTTGCTAGAGGTTTTAGGACCTCTCTGGGTTCTTGGTGGGTGGTCTGAGACTTAGAGTTTTCCCACAGCTGGATGGTAAGGAACTCAGAAATGTTGAACATAGACTGACATCTGACCTGCCTTGGGTAACACAGAGACAGAAGATAGGATCTGGTGTTAGAATTCCTGGGTCTCTTTTCTCATTATAGAAATAAAATCAGGATCTATCTATCCATCTATCTATATATAGATAGATATATTGATTGGAGCCAAGGTTTAAGTACTGGAGAAAAATCAGGCTCTTGACAAAAATGTGAAGTTAAAAGGATCTAGCCACCTTGATTAAGAACTGAATCAGCAAAAGCAAAATTCCTTATTAGAATGTGAGCTCCGTGAGGTTAAGGATGTGCCAGTTCTGTCTGTCTGTTCACTGCTGCTTCTCTAGCCCATGGAACGGTACTTAGATCACATAGATGCTTAATAAATAAGAATGAACATCCTTAAGAATAACTGGGCTCACTTTAAGTCTTCCCTGTCAGAATGAGACATGCAATATGGATGCATATGTATAGTTAGGGGCCAAGATCTTCTGGAAAATACTTCTTTTGAGGGGAAGGAGAAACAACCAAAGGATCTGTGCTCACCAAGTGGACCTACTGAGTCTTGTTGCCTAAGAACTTGCAGAAGCAACAACTATTAATTCTGAAGGGCACTGATGTAGTGAGACCATGCTGCTAATTTTTGTTTAACACTTTCCAGCCTCTTCGGGCAGTGTTAGTATCAGTTGGCTAATGTTTTTGTCAGCCAGAGTTTGTACCATGGTCAAGTAGGTATAAATATGTCTGTATTTATTTTTGTACATAAATAGATAAAAAGAGCCTCTTGATGAAAGTGAAAGAGGAGAGTGAAAAAGTTGGCTTAAAAATCAACATTCAGAAAACTAATATCATGGCATCTGGTCCCATCACTTCATGGCGAATAGATGGGGAAACAGTGGAAACAGTGAGAGACTTTATTTTCTTGGGCTCCAAAATCACTGCAGATGGTGACTGCAGCCATGAAATTAAAAGATGCTTGCTTCTTGGAAGAAAAGTTATGACCAACCTAGACAGCCTATTAAAAAGCAGAGACATTACTTTACCGACAAAGGCCTGTCAAGTCAAAGCTATGGTTTTTCCAGTAGTCATGTATGGATGTGAGAGTTGGACTATAAAGAAAGCTGAACCCTGAAGAATTGATGCTTTTGAACTGTGGTGTTGGAGAAGACTCTTGAGAGTCCCTTGGACTGCAAAGAGATCAAACCAGTCAATCCTAAAGGAAATAAGTCCTGAATATAGAAAGACTGATGCTGAAGCTGAAACTCCAATACCTTGGCCACCTGATGCGAGGAACTGAGTCATTGGAAAAGACCCTGATGCTGTGAAAGATTGAAGGCAGGAGAAGAAAGGGACGACAGAGGATGAAATGGTTGGATGGCATCACTGACTCAATGGACATGAGTTTGAGCAAGCTCCGGGAGTTGGTGATGGACAGGGAAGCCTGGCATGATGCAATCCATGGGGTCACAAAGAGTTGGACATGACTGAGTGACTGAGATGAATTGAACTGAGCAAAGATCAATGTGTGCATACTCAGTTGTGTCCGACTGTTGGAGACCCCCTGGACTGCAGCCTGCCAGTCTCCTCCGTCCCTTGAATTTTCCAGGCAAGAATATGAGAGTGGGTTGCCATTTTCTACTCCAGGGGATCTCCTGACCCAGGGATTGAACCCGATTCTCCTGTGTCTCCTGCATTGGCAGGTAGATTCCTTACCAGTGAGCCACGTGAGAAAGATCAGTATAAGCTGAGAATTTAAAGCATTGATTTTATAAGTATCATAGTAGATTGTGTTGTACTGTTTGCTCATCTGAGCTCATGTCAAATATGTAACTAAGTAAATATAACTCATTTTCAGAGGTGCAAATGGGGCTCGCCTGTTGTTTGTTGCTCTGTAAGTCAAGGCATCGGATCACACAGCCGAAAATTATAGCCCTGGATCCAGGCTATGAAGAGTGTGTGCCCTTACACCCTTCTTGTCCCATGGGACTTGTGCTGTGAGGCTGCAAATTGGTACGTGTGTATTTTCTTTTTTAAATTGACTTCTAAAGAAGAATTTCTGTTTGAGAGTTCAGTAAATGACTTGGGATTGACTGGGGCAGACTAGGTCTCCTGTGGGTGTGGTTGAGCCTACGTGTGGACATGGAGTCTCTGAGAGGCTTGGAGCCAGGCTTCCCAGAAGCTGGTTGGTAGCTGCTGACCCTGGGTTCCTAGGGTCTCAGTGCCCCATATACCCATGGAGCAGAGTTAAGATTCCCAGCCTTCTTCCACGTTGAGATGCTTGCTCTAGATTGGCATGGGTGCTTCTTGCAAGGCTATCTCCAGACCCTCAGCTTTCGTCTCTCCAGGGCAGACATGCTGGCAGAGCAGTGGTTTCTAACCCCCTGGGCTCTGGTTGGGCCATTGGTCAGAGTAAACACCCAACACATCCTGTCAGTCGGGGGGCCCCTTTCCTCTCCCTCTGAATGCTGAGGGTTTCATCAGCCTTAATACGGCTATTGTGGGCCTGATAGATGGGAAAGAGGCCCCAGCAGGCTGAAAGGCCTGGTGGTGACAGACTCTGCCTGCAGGACAAGCAGCTTGGGTGGGGTGTACACAGAGTGGGGTTCGGGCCCAGGTGAATCAGCACCGGCCCGGGAAGCACAGCAGCGCTGATGGATGGCCAGGGTGCTTGGATGCGCCCCTGACACTATTTGTACAAACAGGGAACTCAAATGCATGGGGTTTTCATGAGCTTATGTAAGTCAGTTGGCAATGCATAGCGCCCCAGCTGTGTGGCGTGACAGGACAGGGCCTTGCGTTCCTGTCAGAAACAGGTGACTTTAAGAACCAGTTTGCCTGTGTCAGGACTTGAAATGGTTTGCTCTGCCCTTCTGTTGTCACAACCCCCCCCTCCCCGTTCTCTCTTTGCCTTTCTCTTTGTCAAAACTTTCTTTGCAAAGGGATTCTTGTAACTGGGACAGTAGGGCTACTGTTGCTTCCAGCAGCTGCCTGAGAGGTTTGCTTTTCTCTGGGACACTGACTTCCTTGAAAGACGTGTCAGGGAGGGGACAGCAGGTGTGTGTGGCTGAGCGCTCTGAGAGGTGGTGGACGGGGAGGTGGGGGCAGGGGTGGGCTGGAAACCCACCTCAGTGCATTCCTGGAATCATCTCCAGCTGTCTTTCCTGGCTCCATGAGTCAGGTATGGAATCCACAGGGAATCACCTCATGCTCACACAACACTCCCCCAGTGCCTGGCACGTAGTGGGCCTCTCATTCGCTCCATCCATCAGCCTGCTGTAAGGAAGGCGGGGCAGGAGTTCTCAGTGTACATAGAAGTAACAGAGTCAGAGAGGGGACGTGACCCCTTGCAAGGTGCCCTGGCCAGGCAGAGCAGGGCTGGCCTGGAACCAGGGTCCAGGGCACTTCAGGGCCATGCCCCTGCTGCCACCTTCCTGGTCTGGCATGTGGCCCTCTGCCCTAGTGGCCTCCTGGAGATTCAAGGGGCAGGGAGAGAGGGACTCCTGAGATTCGGACCCTGTATTTTGAGACCACATCCACGTGTGGGCATGCCCCACTGTCAAAACTAAGGCATCATCCTGTCCCTTAGTGTTGTGGAACATGCTTATTGTAATTCGCATCTGGCTGCATCCCATGACTGAGTCTTTCTATCACTCCTAAGTTTGTGGCAACCACTAGTTTTATATGGGGCTGAGTATCTCGTCCAGGCTTTGTACTAAATTTATCATTTATGTGTAAGAAAAAATACATTGTTTTCCTTGTTAAAAAGCAGTATTTGATTACCGTGGAAGGTCAGAAAATATAGAGGGAGATAAATTTTTAGTAATCGCACCACCTTGTTATGTAAGACAGGATGAGATCATGTTAACTACATGACATTTCTGTAACCTGGATTTTCCTCTTATTTAATTCTGAATATTTGTAACTGTCATGGGATATTCCCAAACAATATCTCTACGGCTGCAGAGCACCCTCTCATTGGTTGGAACTGTATTTTGTGGATGGATATATACAGGCTGCTTCTACCTTTGTGTTCCTAGGATGAATGAACATCCTTCATGGCTAAGGATGGCTAAGTCTCTGCTCATATTTATTATTCAAAAAATATTTATTGAGTGCAAGAGACTTTTTTTGGGGGGGAGATAAATTCTTGGAAGTGGATTTTCTGGGTTAAATCACCAGTTCAGTTCAGTTCAGTAGCTTAGTTGTGTTCAACTCTTTGTGACCCCATGGACTGCAGCATGCCTGGTTTCCCTGTCCATCACCAACCCCCGGAGCTTGCTCAAACTCATGTCCATCAAGTCAGTGATGCCATCCAATCATCTCATCCTCTTCTCCTCCTGCTTTCAATCTTTCCTAGCATCAGGGTCTTTTCCAATGAGTCAGTTCCTCACATCAGGTGGCCAAAGTATTGGAGCTTCAGCTTCAGCATCAGTCCTTCCAGTGAACACTCAGGACTCATCTCCTTTAGAATTGACTGATTGGATCTCCTTGCAGTCCAAGGGACTCTCAAGAGTCTTCTCCAACACCACAGTTCAAAAGCATCAATTCTTTGGAGCTCAGCTTTCTTTATAGTCCAACTCTCATGTCCATATATGACTGCTGGGAAAACCATAGCTTTGATTAGATGGACCTTTGTTAATAAAGTAATGTCTCTGCTTTTTAATAGGCTGTCTAGGTTTGTCATAGCTTTTCTTCCAAGGAGCAAGCGTCTTTTAATTCCATGGCTGCAGTCACCATCTGCAGTGATTTTGGAGCCCAAGAAAATAGTCTCTCACTGTTTCCATTGTTTCTCCATCTATTTGCCATGAAATGATGGGACTGGGTCCCATGATTTTAATTTTTTGAATGTTGAGTTTTAAACTAGCTTTTTCACTCTCCTCTTTTACTTTCGTCAAGAGGCTCTTTAGTTCCTCTTCACTTTCTGCCATAGGATGGTGTCATCTACATGTCTGAGGTTATTGGTATTTCTCCCCAAAATCTTGATTCCAGCTTGTGCTTCATCCAGCCTGGCATTTCACATGATGTACTCTGCATAGAAGTTAAATAAGCAGGGTGACAGTATACAGCCTTGCTGTACTTCTTTCCCAATTTGGAATCAGTCCATTGTTTCATGTCCGGTTCTAACTGTTGCTTCTTGACCTGCATACAGATTTCTCAGGAGGCAGGTCAGGTGGTCTGGTATTCCCATCTCTTTGAGGATTTTCCTGTTTGTTATGATCCACACAGTCAAAGGCTTTGGTGTAGTCAATAAAGCAGAAGTAGATGTTTTTCTGGAACTCTCTTGCTTTTTCTATGACCCAACGGATGTTGGCAATTTGTTGGGTTAAATGATATGAGTGTTTTAATTTTTTTATTTTTTTATAAGTGCTTTTAAGGTTATCCCATTCATGGTGAAAAGTTTAAAGAGTGAAGGAATAGAGTGAAAACTTGAAGCCCCTCAATCTGCTCTCTAAAAATAACCACTGTTAACAGTTTTTAGGTATTCTTGTGTATGCACCTTTTCAATATAAATTGATTAATTGCTTTTACAGTATAGTATAAATAGTGATTGTTCTATTTAATAAAGTGTCCTGGGCAACCTCACAGCATGACATCGGCATTCTAGCTTCGTGGCATAGTTGTATCAGTTGATTATCAGTGGACTTTTTTTTTTCTTTTCTTTAATTAGGACGCATGCCTCAATGACCATCCTTATGTCTTGGTTTAGTTGTGCAAGTATAACTGTAGAAGAAATGGCAGAAGTAGAATTGCTGTGTTGGAGAGCTATGCCAGTTTATAATTTTTATAGCTGTTGCTAAATCAATGCTCATGTTTGACATTGTCACTTGTATTGGCTAGTCATTTTCCACAATGTGTCTGTTTACACTCTTACCAGCAGAGTGTGAGAATGTCTTGTTTCCCAATATGTTTCACTAACTGCAGATTATAAATTTAAAAGATGTCTACTTATGAGCTAAAAAAGAGGAGATATATAACTTGTGCTTGGTTTACATTCTTCTTAGCATGAAGTGCTCCTTATAGCTGAGATAGTGCTTCAGAGAAAACCCCCCCTTTTTTTTTTTTTGAGACTAAATTCCTTTACCACTTGGGCATTTTTGGGCAAATTCCATTGCACATCTGTTTCCTCATCTACCAAATGGGGATAGTGACGTCTTCCTCTCAGGGGTGCAGAGCAAACATCTTGTGAGTGATTTGTCCGGCCTCCCACTCCAGTACTCTCGCCTGGAAAATCCCATGGATGGAGGAGCCTGGTAGGCTGCAGACCATGGGGTCACTAAGAGTCGGACATGACTGAGCGGCTTCACTTTCCCTTTTCACTTTCATGCACTGGAGAAGGAAATGGCAACCCACTCCAGTGTTCTTGCCTGGAGAATCCCAGGGACGGGGGAGCCTGGTGGGCTGCCGTCTATGGAGTCGCACAGAGTTGGACACGACTGAAGCGATTTAGCACCTGACAGGAAAGGTGGCCTTGTCTAGTCTGAGGAACGGTTGCCACCTGTACCTATGAGCCTGTGGTTTTTCTCCACCTTTGGAAGGTCCTTCAGGTCAGAGCCCTGTGACTTTCTGGAGTGGTGCCTCTGGTGTTGTGTTTTTGCTCAGTGTTGTCCTTCTTTCAAGTTGTCAGCTCCTCCAGTCATCCCCATGTCCTCCCTAGCCTCTGCCCCACCCTGGTGCCTGAAGCCCCGGATCACTTTAGCTTTGGCTGGTTTCGAAGGGGGTTGGGGACACGAGCTACCTTGCCGGGGGTTAACTCTTAAGACCCCCTTCTGGAAACCAGGTAGAAATTTGCTGAGTGCCCACCAGGCACCGGGGTCTGTGCAGGCTGCTTTCTGGGGCTCAGCCCATTGATTCCTCCCGAGGGCCTGCTGGGAGGGTGTTCCTACCTTCACTTCGGAGGTGTAGCATGGTGGAGGACTCTTTTGGAGTCACACAACCAGTTGGCAGTAGAGCCCAGAGCTGACCTGCTCCCAGGCCTGTGAGCCTTCAGGCACTCTATGCTGCTGAGGATGGCTGGTTCACCCGGAGTCGGGGACCCCGCCTCTTGAGTTCTGTCAGTCAAGACTGGAGGGCACTTGGGTGTCATGGAGGCTGCAAGGGACAGGTCCCAGGCAAGGGACAGAACGTCCCCACTTTGCTGCAACAGTGACCATCACCCCAGCCTCACTAGGTCCAGGCTAGTTAGGTCCCTCTCTGGGTCCCAGCCAAGTGTCTCAAAGTGGGCCTTCGGGATACAGTTACATGGTACCAGGGAAATAGGGTCCTGTTCCCCACAAGACAGACCCTGCAGGTCTGCTCACAGGCTCCTGAGAGTGGCCCCTCCCTAGCCTGTGTTGTCTGGCCCTTGTGCCCTTCTATATTCTCTGAGTGACACTTTATTTCTAAAAATGAAACCAAGTTTGAATGAATTATTTAGTATTTATATTTTCTTATTTTGAAGTCTTTTTTTCCTGCTAACATTGACTAAGAAAAATTTAAACAAAAGAGTACAAAACACATTTAGGTATTCAATAAATACTTGAAGAACAAATAAATGTAATATAGAATTTGCCTTGGTCTCCCAGAAACAACCATTGTCAGTAGCTAGTTAAATAAAGTTTCATGATTTTTTTCTAGGCATGCGTATTTAATCTATACTTGTTATTTACATGAATGGACTGGTATGACACATACTGTTCCACATTCATTTAATAACATCTTGGGCTTCTTTCTACATCATCTGCACATAAGCCTCCACCTCTTTTGGGACATCTGCTTTGTGTTTTGCTGTATAGATGGCCTACAATTTAGTCAAGTCCTTTACTGATGAACATCTGGGATGTTTCCAACTTTTCGTTGTTTCAAACCATGTTGCAAATGGTATACTATTTTGAAAGGCCTCTTTTATATGAATAAAAAAATTCTGGAGCGTGTTAACTCTATACTAGAAATGATTGATCACCTGTTTTTTAGAAGCCCTTGCTAATCCAGCTACTCAGAATCAGTCCCTTTCTCCTGGGTCCCACTGCCAGTAATTTGCTTCATCTTCTCCTTTTTCCGAAGCCTGGCCTGCCTGGGTGTCTGTGCGCTGGACAGTGGCAGCACGCTGCTTTCTCTATCTTCTATCTTTCTTTTCCATTTTTGATGGTGGTGGTGGGGATTTGTTTTTAAATTTTTTTTTACTTTTTAATTAAAATTCCTTTAAATTGGGGTATAGTTGGTTTACAATGTTGTGTTAGTTTCAGGTGTTCAGCAAAGTGAATCAATTATACACACACATATATCCACTCTTTTTTAGATTATTTTCTCATATAGGCCATTAGAGAATACCGAGTAAAGTTCCCTACACTATTCAGTAGGCCTTTGTTAGTCATCTGCCCTATATATGGTAGTGTGCATATGTCAGTCTCAATCTTCCAATTTATCTCTCTCCCCCTTACCCCCTGGCAACCATAAATTAGCCCTCCACATCTGTAACTCTGTTTCTGTTCTGCAGATAACTTCATCTGTACCCTTTTTTTAGATCCCATGTATAAGTGATTTCGTACGATGTTTGTCTTTCTCTGTTTTTGCTTTTTAAATTTAGTTTTCACCTGTTACTGAAGTTAGACATTAACATAAATAATTTAATATTTATATAATACTTGCTCTGAAAAAGAAGCTTCCCTTCCCCTAAATACTCATCTGTCCTCATTTTGACTTCCTAGGACAACCTATTTCAACCCTTTATCTGATTTTTAGGGGTATTGACTTTCATAACTCTATCAAACATGTTTGTATTTCTACTTTAACATTTTTCAGTTTTAAGCTTTATATATTGACTTCTCATTGTGAAGAGCAAGCATTTATACTTCTTGTCTACTTTTCACATATATGTCCTCTCATAGTGCCTTCCCCCCCATGCTCCTAAGACAGTTGCATCGTATGTTTGATAAATCAACATTTAGTGTTTATACTATCTGGTCTATGTCTTATGAAACTATGAGTATTTTCCTTGGGGTACACAATGTTTTGTGTTTCCCCACAATTAATAATTATTGTCCTTGTGTAATTGTCTATGCATTCATCATGGTTTTGTCTCTTCATTATACCCTAGTTATGTAAATCTTCTTAGTATATTCAGACACATGAATATTTTTTGAGGTTCATCTCCCTGAGAAAGTCTCCCCTGGAGCCTTCTGACTTGCTGTGGTCTGGACTGGTTGCCCTCTGTGCTTGGTGTACATCTTAAGCTTTTCCTTCATCATATTGGTTTCACTTCTCTTCTGAGTAGGATTTCCTGTCTCCTGTATCTCTTGCCTTCTTCCCCCCTTGTTCCCTCCATTATCTGGCAGAGCAGAATCTCTGTGGCTTCCTAATAAAGGATGTGATGGAGGTAAAGTTTTTTAGACCTTGTACATGTTACACAGTCTTTATTTTCCCTTCACACTTAGCTTGATATTATGGCTGGGTATAGAACTCTAATTTGAAAATAATTTCCCTTTAGCATTTTGAAGGCTTGTCCATTACCTTTTTGCTTTTGAAGTTACTGTCAAAAATTCTGATGCCAATTTGGTGCTCCATATTTTTTGTGAAACTTGTTGATATTTCCTCTCCAGAGGCTTCTAGAAACTTCTTTTTGTTCCCAATGATCTGAGATTGATATTTGGTGTGATTTTTGGTATAATTCTCTTTGCTTTCATTTGCTAGACACTCAGTGAGCTATTCAATCTAGGAAATCATGTCTTTTAGTTTTAGGTAATCTATGAGAATTATTTAGTTTATAATATCTTCCTGTCCTTTCTATTTTCTGATTCTCAAAAAAAAAAAAATCTTATATGGTCAGTTGCAGAAATAACCTCTTCCTCATATCCTTGTCCTGTGCCATGTAACTTTGTGATTCTTCCTTCTCTGATTCTGGGTTGAGATATATGGGCTTCTCTGGGCCAGTGGGTTGAGGGTGATCATGATACAGGCAAAGGACTGAAAGCCGCATGTGCGAGTGAGCTTGCTTGCTTTTGCTTGCTATCATCACCATGAGAAAAACATGCCCAGGTTAACCAGAGGTTCCAGAAGAAAAATGAGAGACACATGAAGCAGAGCCAACCCCCAGCCAAGATCAGCAACCACTCCAGATATGTGAGCAATAATTGCTTATTCTTGTGTGCTACTGAGGTATTGTAATGTTTATTATTTAGCATTGTTGTGGTAATAACTGATATATCTGATTATTTAGATGCTGAATCTCTTAGCTTAACTGTTTAATTTTCTTTTTACTGTTCTTTCTGGGAGATTCTCTCAATAATATCTTGCATCCTTTCTACTGAGTTTTCATTTCTGCTGTCATGCTTGTAATTTCTAAGAACTCTTTGGTTCTCTGCATGTTATTGCTTTGTTGTATCCTATTCTCTTTTCATGAAAGCATCATTTCTTATTACATTAACGATCATTCTTTCAAGTTTTGCTTGCCTTGCATTCTCTCTTTCTTCCAGGTTGCTTTTTTATTATGTTTATTTTGTCCTCTATCTTTGATTGCAGAGATTTCCTCTAATGTCTCATAATCTTTGCTTGTCCACTCATACTCACTAAAAAGGTGGTTGGAAGCTTTGTGTATGTGTTGTTCACAAAAAAGCAGTTGTTTTGTAGAACTTTTGACTGTTCTTTAGAGCTAGAGAGATGACCCAGGGAAGACTCCTCCATTCTGCAGCTTTGAGGACATCTGCCAGGCTACCAGCATTCTGGGAATCTGATGGGGGAAGAAGGCAAGGGGTCCCAACATTCAGGGTGTCAACTGTCACTAAACTCCTCTGTTTTTGGTATAGTAGCCCTGTTCTCAGCTGTGCTTGGTATCCCTAAACCAGAGTCCCTCTGTCAAACTCTTTACAGAAGAGACTCCCCCTGTCTTCTGTCAGCAAGGAGAGTGTGGTCACCTGGCTTCAGGTAGCTGGAGAGGGGATCTGTGCATCTCAAAGTGGGTCATAAGGGCTTTCAGCCAGCCCTTCACTGCTCCTGTCTTATCACTCTTTTAATTGTTGCCAGTAGGTTGGGCAAAAGGGCTATCTAACTGCTGTGTTGATGTGCGTTTCTTTGAATAGTAAGGCTGAGCCTCTCTTGTGTGTCACGGCCATTGTGTGAACTGTTTGCTTTCTGTGTGGTGTTTTATTCTCTCTTCTGAAGGGAGTCCTCGGATCTCAGTTCATTCCCACTTTTACTCCCTGGGTGTCATGGGTCCTGGGGTCTAGAGGTCTGCAGGCTGCGTGGTGGTGGGAAGAGGCACAGAGCTGGTGAGGGGGTGGTCCAGAGAGCAGGGTGTGCCCTTCCCAGGTTCTCCCCTCTCCCCTACAAAAGTACTTAATTGGAAATGGGCCCAGCCTTTTCCCCACCTCAGCACAGGCCTGCCCCTGACAGCTCCTAGGGACAGAGTGGCCCTCTGGGCTGCTTGACTCAAGGGGCAGCTCTGTGCAGGGCCCCATCAGCAGTCAAGTCCTGGGTGATGATTCTGGCACCAGCCTGAGGTTTGGCATTCACCAGGGTTTACATTCCACAAAGACGGTTACCTTTTCTTTTCTTTTTCAACCTTAAAAAAATTGTGAAATATAACACATATAGAAAATGTTCAGTTTAACAAATTATTATAAAGCAAACACCCGTGTAACCACCTCCCTGGGAGACAGTTGACTTTTAACAACACCGTGGCAACAGGAGCTGGCAGCTTGCCCCTCGACTGTTGGGCTGTCGGTTCCCCTCCAGCCCACCCCGAGTCTTGGGGCCTGGGCAGGGCGGCCCCTGGTCGCTGGAGGTCCACTCAAGGTGTGGCGGCTCTGGGGCAGGGCCCTGAAGTCTAGATGGGGGGTTGAGTGTGAGACTTGTTTTCTCTCAGCCCCCTTCACTGACCTGTGTCCTGACATACTCAGGGATCACTCAGAACTCAAGAATTTGCGTGGACCCTAGGGAGCAGGGGGAGTCCAGAGACCCAGGGTGTGAAGCCCAAGGCAGGCCTGGAGGCCAGGTCTGGCTGGCTTGGGGTTGGGGGCTAACCATGAAGCACTCACACTCCACAGAGGGGCCTGGCCCTCCTGCCTAGCCTGATGCGGGGCAAGGCCATGTGTGTGGGAGGGTTTGGAAGGGACTGCCCTCCGTGTGGGAGATATTCCTCATGGATGAAGGTTGGTACCGCATGCTCGGTCCTCTGGGGTGGGCCAGCTGAAGAACTTTCCTGTCCCTGGGCGCTGCCCTCCCTTTTACTGCAGCAGCCCTGTTGTTCTTTTCCAGATGGGATGTCTTCCCCTGACAGCCAGCTCCCAGGTGGAACGCCCATGTCCATTAAAGTGCAGCCCCTATACACAGGAGATGGGCCACGGCCGCTTGCCTGCCTCCACTTCCTTCCTTTACTGGTTCAGCCCACATGGAGCTCCCCACCATCTTCCAGGCACTGGGTGGCAGCAAGGGGAAGGAGAGACTCAGCCCATGCCCTCGTGGAGATAGTCTAGTGTCTCACTGTCCAATAGACTTTTCTGTGATGACAGGGCATCTGGGAGCGGGGGTGCAGGGAGGAGATGGAGGAGACAAATGGGGACCTCAGGGCCATGGAAACATGCAGGGCTTGCATTGGAGCAGTGCTGGCTTGGCAAGGCTTCCTGCACAAACCAGTCCTGAAGGATGCGGATGGCAAGTCAGGCAGAGGGACCAGGAAGTGTGATCAAGGTAGGACGAATGGCACATGCCTAGGTCTGGTGAGGAGGGGAAGTGTGCGCTTCTGGAATGGCAGAAAGAGAGCATGAGGGAGGGGCCATGAGAAGGGTGGGCACTGGGAGAAGTCGGGGGAGGGTGGAGAACTGGTGAGTTGCATGGAGTCACACCTGGAAGGACATTTGGGCAGATCTGCATTTTAAGGTCACCCTGGTTGCTGCAGGGCAGGAGAAGGGTCTGGAAGGCAGGACCAGTTAGGGAGCTGCTGCTGTGGTCAACCTGGTAAGAGGCAGAGGCAGCAGGGGCAGGGACAGAACTGGAGGTAGAATCAGAAGGACTTGTGGATGGAGTGGATGTTGAGGGGCAGGGAGAAGAAGCAGATGTGAGGGACCTGGTGCTTCTTGCTGGGGAAGCTGGGTGAGGAGGAGCCACCCATGGAGCTGGCAATGCTGGCGGAGGAGCAGGTGTGAAGGAGAGATGAGTTCTATCAGGGTGAGCTGTGTCAGAGAGGCTCCTGAGGGCCACTCAGTGGGCCTTTGGATGGGGGAGTCTGGGGCTGGTGGAGTGGTCTGGGCTGGGGACACTGGCCTGGGGTCCACCCTTGCGGGCCTGCTCGTCTCTGGTTCTGCCCCTAGGCTGTCACTCTCAAGGTGCCCTGGACCAGCCCAGCCTGGGGAAAGGGTGGTCCTGACCAGGGTGTGGCCATAGCTCACTGATGTCTACTTGTGATGTTTCTGTGTACCTCTGTGTAGTGGAGGCTTTTACATACACATTAGGAAGAAGGGGGCTGGGGGTAGAGGAGGGGGGAGCGCAAAGTTTCAAAGTAGAACTTGTCCCAGGAAGGTGAATTTTGCTGTGTGGGGTTAGGCTCACCTGGGCTGATCCTGGAGCTTCTGGGCATTGGCTGATGGAAGAAGAGTTGTGTCATTCCCTACGCTCTGCCTCCTGACTGGTCATGGGATAGACTCATTTCCTTGGGGATTTTGCTCTGACCACCAGCCTATGGGTTGCCTAATTATTTGTGGCCTTGGGGGACCAGTACCTTGGAGTACAAACTGAAATTCAGTACATGCCAAATCCAGTTTCAGCTATTTAGGTACAGTTTAAGCTATTTGGGCCTTCTAGGGTGTCTACCAACTTAGCTGTCCCCTCCTGGCCCCCACCAGTCCCTCCTCCTTGCCATTCTGTGGGCAGTCTGGCCTTGGCTTCTGCTTTTGATGGGGAATCCATTCATTTTGTATTCAGAGGTACGGAAGCTGGCCATGTGATACCGGGATAACATGTTCTGCTGAGTCTCTTGGATGGGGCTCGGGACTAAGATCTTAGACTCATCTTGTCCTGATCTTCAGTGGTGACAACTGGGAGAGTCCACGTTGATGGTGAGGACCCAGCCCACAGGGGGCACCATAGAGCGATTCATAATCTTAGTCTGTGGCCTTCTACAACCAGCCATGGCTCCTGACTTGGCCAGGTAGCTAGTGGGGCCAGATGCATGGGCATGGCTGTCCCAGGAAATCCAGCCCCAGGTTCAAGTTTACTTAGGATGCTTGTGGTTTCCTCTGTAGACATCTATCACCCGGGTCTATAGACTCTCCCTCTATACTTTCTCTGCAGTGTGTCCACTTCTGTCCCCTGAGCCACTGCCAACTGCTCTAGTTCAAGCCTTCAGCATTTCACAAATCTTCCTACCTTCTCTTATCCGGCTGACCCTCCCTGGCAGCTGGACCTGATCCTGTGACTCTTATCTTTGACCTCTTTGAAGATTCTGTTTCTTCTACCCAGAGTATTCCCATCCCTCCATCTCACTCCCCTCTGCATGGCCAATTTCTGGTCATTCAAAGCCTGGCATATAGTGTGTATTCATATGTTTCTCGAGTGAATAAATATAAATTAATGTGAACTGAATCCTTTTGATCTTGGCTGTTTATCATTTCATAAGGAAGTCTCTTACTCCCCTTCTTATTTTAGGGTACACCCACACTTCGTGTTAATAAGTGCAAATATGTGTTCATTCGGCCGGACTCTGTATCCTGGAGTTGTGGGGACCACTATCTGTCACGTGCTGCATGTTAGAAAATATTGTTGAATTAAGTTGAGTAACATTATCTTTTCAAAACTGAGAAAAGCCAGGGAATATCCATTGGAGATCAGATGCTTTTCCTGATATTTGGATTCTTCCGATGGTGAGATTTTGTGTTTTGATTTTCAGCCCCTGATTTCATGGAGAAGGTGGCTTGTGAACCTAGAGGATGGGAAGATCCGATCCTGAGAAGATAGAATAGAGAAGGTCATTTCAGGCAGAGAGAAAGTCTTGAGCTAATGTAAGAGGCGAGATGTTTTCTTCTTCAATTCAACCCATAGGTCATTGTCCCAGTATCCGATTTGGTGGCTCTGA
Organism: Okapia johnstoni; assembly: GCA_024291935.2. Classification (NCBI taxonomy): domain Eukaryota; kingdom Metazoa; phylum Chordata; class Mammalia; order Artiodactyla; family Giraffidae; genus Okapia; species Okapia johnstoni. Next base: position 39,167,345 of record CM044316.1, read on the forward strand.
ATTGTCAGTCATCTGACTTTGAACTTCTTTCCTGGGCTTAGGTGCCTCTGAATCTGACCTGGCCTTGCTCCCTATCTGCATTTTCTGCTGCTTCTTGTCTCTGACTTTGCTTGGACTGCTGCTTTTGCCTACGATGATGTTTTTCAGGGCATGTGTCTTAAAAGCCTGAGCCTTTCCATCTTCCATTGAAATTGTGATTTTTAGCACCTACACATTTTGCATCTTTCTAATGTCCCTCAGCTGCATGTATCTTGCAATTTAAGCAACTTCATGCTTCATCCAACCCCGCAGTGTCCTTTAGTTGTTTGTTTATTTGTGAGTCTACTATATCCTTGCTGCTGCCAGGATCTACGGAGGAGTCAAGCGCCTAAGACATAATCGCTGTTCACATGAAGTTCTTGGTCTACCTGCAGAGTGGAGATATGGAAGGAATGGCTACTCAGGGTCTTATGCAGGTCAGAAAGGGATCTGTCAACCATGTCCTCTAGCTGGGAGAATCAGGCAGGGCTTCACAGAGGAGGAAACCTATGGGTTGAGTCATGGTATATGAGGAAGGGATTTAGTCCTGCAAAGTTGAGCCAGAGAAGACTTCCAGGTGGGACCGTCTTGAGGAAATTTAAAGAGTCAGGAGAGGGACTTTCCTGGTGGTGCAGTGGTTAAGACTTTGTTTTTCTAATGCAGGGGTGGGGTGTGGGTTTGACTCCTGATTGGGGAGCTAAGATCTCACATGCCTTGTAGCCAGAAAAGAAACAAACAAAAAAAACCCCACATAAAACAGAAGCAATATTGTAACAAATTCAATAAAGACTTTAAAAATGGGCTGCATAAAAAGAACTATAAAGAAGGAAGACAGGAGAGTAGGGGCTTGCAGAGGGAGTAGGATGTTAAGCTGATGCATGGAAGTGAGATAGGAAACCGTGTCTGGAAAAGTGGGCAGTGTCTGCATTTTATGACGATGGATATGGGGATGGAGGACGCTTGCTGGTGTTGAGCAGTGAGGTGTATTGCTAATTTTGATAAGTCAACATAAAAAATTAAAGGTCATCAGGCACCATAATGAAGATGGTTTGGGGTAGAGAGAAGTGACTATGGGGGGGGGGCCAAGGATGTTGAGGAGAGTGGCACTAGGGGCCCCCAGCACCTGGTGACCCCTGCCTGGGTCTCAGGAATCGCAGTGGAATGAGCTTGTGGGAGCTTTAGTGACTTCTAGTGACTTCAAAGGAGCCAGAAGAAGGTTACAGACCATGGGGTCTCCCAAGAAGAGGGGACGGTGTCACCCCGTCTTCCCAGGGTGGGGTCAGGCTTTCCTGTTTTACTTCAGACACTTTTGTATCATTTGAAAATTTTACAGAAAAACATGCTATCAATTAAAATGATAAACACTTTGTTCTAACTAAAAACAAGAAAGAAAACAGAATGCTTGAGGTAATGTGGGTGGTGATGGGACCCAGGGAGCTGACCTCTAGGAAATGGTTTTGAACTGTAATGGGTCTAGGGTATCTGGTTGCAGGGTGAGATGAGGTGTCTTTAGAAAACCACAGCATCCAGTTAATGCCTGGTTAGAAAAGGGATGTCAGATTTATGATACAAGACAAACTGTCATCACGGATTAAAACACTTCTGCGATCCAAGAGTAACAGTCATTGCTTGGAACATTTGCTAATCTTTTAAAAATTTTACCAATGTGAAACAGATCAACTGCTTGAGACCAGATTCTTAAAGGTTAGGTTATTCATTTGTGTAGTCAGTTAACTGATATTTAATTGATTCATTGAACTGGTCCACTGATAGTAACTCCTGCAGAACCAGAAGGCAAGGTAAAGAAAGTGGGTCCTCAAGAAGGTGAGAGCTACAAAGTTTCACTTTTTATCCCCATGTGGATTAAGATGTTGTAGTTTCTGGGAGTATGAGAAACATCTTGAAGTACAGCTTGATTTTCATGTTTATTATTGTCAGATTAATGCAGAAGACACTAAAAAAACGCCACTAACAAAGGACAAGTTACAATCGTGTGTCATTTTATGGGAGCCCCCTCATTTTATGAGGGCTGCATGTTTGGGGCTCACATATATAGAGGAGGAAGGGGCAGGAGATGGGGAGATATGAAGGGGAAGGCCAGGGGAGAAACCAGCAGGTCCTGTCCTAGGACAGTGGTGCCTTCATAAAATCCTGGGTGCTGGTGAAGTATGCAGGTTGGAGGCCCACCCCCAGAGATTTGCATCGGGAAGCCTGGTCTGGAGCCCAGCAGCCCACAGGTTTAGACAGCTGTCTACCCAGGAGGTCCTGAGGAAGAACTGTGACCCTGAGAGAAAGCAGCCCCAGTCTTGTAGTTTCCAAAGATGCCTACTGGGATGCGGGTCTCCTCTGTTTTAGGGCCACACTGGGCTCATCCACTTGGGTGGAGGGAGATTTCCGACCTGACCATCCAATCCCACAGTCATTCCTTCAGCTTTATGAGTTCTAGGTATCAAATCAGAGCCCTGAGACTCAGAGGCAGGCTGTGAGGCCCAGGTAGCAGGCTTTGGACATGGCGTGGGCTCTGCAGGGCACAATGGCTCCTGGAGGGGGAGGCCTTGAAGCGTTGGGAAGATTCTTGGAGCTAAGAGGCACTGAGCAGGAGCAGTGAGACTCTTCTGAGTTCTGGACGGGTGGCAGAGGCTCCGTGTTGCTGCCTCAGGACTCTGTGGAGGGCTGTGCTCCACATACCCATCACCCTTCATCAAGGCCCTTTAGTCTGGACCTTAACCAAAGGGCCTGTTGGAAGGTTATGATACCCTGTAACAGAACATGTGCTGAAAGTGAGTGTTGGAGGGGGTGAAGAAATTGTTGTATTGGTCACCTCAGTTTACTGATGGGTAAACCAAGGCCTCGAGGGGAGATATGACCCATGGGGAACTAAAAGGAAGGTGGGCTATGAAATCAGACAGAAATAGGTCCTCTCCACCTCTGCCATCTCAGCTGGATGACCTTTAATAGCCTGTGTGACCTCTCTCTGCTCCTCTGTAAGATGGGGATGATAATACTTCCACCTTAGGCTTTGCTATCAGGACTCAGCATGAGTGTTTTCAGAGTCTGGCACTGTTGTTGATGCCCAGAGCTTGGGTTAGCGTTGGTTAGGCTGGGACTGGCTGCCCGACCACTCCATCCAGTGTTCTGGTCTGGGGACCCCTGCTGCTGGGGCCCCTCAATGCTCTTAGCCTGGTCAGGCCCATGCTCCAGCGATGATGGTTGGGATTGGGATGTGGGGCACTGAGCAGGCTCTGTTTGCTAACTTTGTGTATTGCTTAATAAGGAAAACACGGCTTGTCCTGGCAATCAGTACATCTGGCCATATATGGGGAAAAGGAGTAACTTGGATATGGTCAAGGACGCAATTCTGAGTAATTCTGATTTAAAACAAAATCAAAGACAATATGGAGTTGCCACTTTTCTTTGTCCAGTGTGGTTATGGAGTGATTTCTGGTTATAAATAGGTAACATCTTGTAGGGGGAACTTTAGAAATAGCTGTGAACTGTTTGGGGGAACAAATCCTTTCTACACTCGAAAGACCCTGGCATAGGGACAGAATCCTTGTGCATGGAGAGAAAGTGTTGTTTTTCAGGCATGCGGAGAAGACTGAGGCCTTCTCTGGCCCAGCCATCTCCAGGGTAAATTCTAAATCTGGGGCCCTCCTGGCCTCTCTGCACTGGAGCACCCACTGTCTTTCCTGCAGCCGTCTGCTTCATGGTGTCTTCATCAGCTCCATTCCTTAGCCATCACTCATTCATTCGTTTGTTTGACTTGCTCAGACACATCCTGAGCACTCAGCCTGCGAGGCCATGCTCCTGACTTCTCCATCCTTCTTCCTACTGCTGGTAGCCTTGCTCCTCTGGCTGTTCTTGGTTCGCGGCTAGTGCCTGGGGCTCTGTCCTTGGTCCTTTCCTTTGCTCCCTCTGTACACTCTCCCATCTCCTCTTGGCCTGATTTCCATAGCACAGCAGTTAAGAGGGGCCAGTCTGCCTGGGTCCAGTCTTGGCCCTACAATTTCCAAGCTGTGTGACCTTTAGTAAGTTGCTCAACTTCTCTGTGACAGTTTCCTCACATGTAAATCGGAGATGATTATAGTGCTTACTTCTTGGGTAGTTAAGAGGACTAACTGAGTTAATCCCTAGAAAACTTCTACAACAGTGCCTAACAGCAGGTCAGCGCTCAGAAACCTAGGCCCTGCCATTGTTTGCTGATGACGCCCAGTTCTCTCTCTGGATGCCTTCTTTGCCCAGACTGCCATTCTTGACAGGAACAAGGCAGGCGGAGCTCCTACTGTATGCCATCGCATGCGTGGCACTCAGTCAGGGCATGTGGCACTGAGGAGGACACAGTCCAGGACATGACAAACATTTCAGTGTGTGTTCTGTCTGAGAGCTAGCAGTCCCCCACCCCGCACTCCAGCTGACGTCTTTGTCCGCAACCCCTTCCCAAGGACAGAACCCTCGTGGGGATTAATTAGGCCAAGGGTGTGAGAAAGAGACAAGAAAGGTCCAGGTTTCCAGCCTGGGTAGAAGATGCTGCCATCCGTTCTGCTTCTAAAGACTTTCTGATTCTTTATCTCCTCTCCATGGCCATGGTCCCTGCCTGGCTCTGGCCTCACCGTGTCTCTTCGACCCCTGTGATCTCTCTGTATAAAGCCTCTTCCGCTTCCTCTCATTCATCCTCTGGCCTCCCCTGGCCAAAGTTGGGCCAGGCCTGGGGGAAGCTCTTCAGAGGTGGCCCATCCCCCATGCACCTGGAGCCCCCTCCTCCTCTGCTTGGGGGAGTCCTGTGACCTCCTTCCCTCCTGTTTGCTGAGAGCCCATCACCCCCTGGTGCCACCTCCTGGGGAGGGAAAGTGCACAAGCTCTGCAGGAGTGTGGGGCTGAGTGACCCACTATGTCCCAGCCCCAGCTTTCACCCAGCAAAGCAAAATTACTAAACGATTATCTCCTTGAGTTCTCAGAGGCTCCCCAGGTCTGTCCCTGCTCCCTCTCACATACTCTGTCGTCACCACTCCTGTTCTGGTCAGAACAGACTCAGTCATCTCTTGGCCAGGGACCTCTTCTGGGGCTTGTCCTGTGGGTGCTTTGTTGTTGGATTCCAAGGTTGACTTTGCCTGTTTCCTTGATTGGACCTTCAGAGCTTCCTGAACCATCTGCAGGTACCACTGACCTCCAGCTGACCGACGTGAACACCCGCCCCTCTGACTTGCTTTGGGGGAGTCCCTTCTCCCCCATCTAGCCACTGTGTGCTTCCGGAGGGCAGGACTCTGCCTCCTCCTCATCTCCTCTCAGAGAGGAACAAGCCCAGAGCTGACACACAGTAGGTCTTAGGCCTCCAAGCCTTCCTACCCATGCTGCTGGCTCCCTGGGGGTGGGCACATGTGTTTTCTGCCTGTGCCCCATTTTAACCTTTGTTTGAGCAGAGATTTCTATGTTAAGACTTTCTTCAGAGAAGACTGGAGAACCTCTGGGCCAGTCTATCTGATCTCTCAAACCTCCTTATCAGAGTCTCCTGTGCCCTGCGTACTTCTTGTGCTGCCTTTTCTCTTTCCTGCGTGTGGCCCTCGGTTTTGATGCCTGGTGACCCATGTCCTTGTGCACACCAAGGGTGGATTCTGAACCAAAGCCTGGACCCAGGCAGCCCGTAGATCTCAGGTGTGGTCAGCCTTAACAGGTAGACCTTGTGTGTGTTGGGGCCAGAATTTGGCCCTGGGATGAAAACTCTGCCCAAGGGTTGGCCTGGCTCCTGAGCTACTGTATCTCCACGCAGATGCTGGGCGCTCAGGGCCTGTCTGTTAACATGGGGGTGTGGCTTCTTCCCTGAGATGTTGGAGAAAGCCAAGGTACAGCCGCCTTCTCTCCTCCCCGCCCTGGGGAGGAGAGGTGGCCAGGGTGTGAGTCACAAGCCCCCTGCCCTCCATCCTAGAGCATGGAGGTCACCCCTTCTGGATATATGGAACCTCTTCTCTGAATTGTCCCCAGGACCCCATCCCCACCACCTCGTCCCTCACACAGCGGGCAAAGTGGAGTCATTCCAATGTTTTCCAAGGGTCGTGCTCAACCACCCCCTCCCCTCCCAGAATGTAACTTTCTGCTACTTTGGTGACATTTGATCAAGCAGCCTGGAACTTCCCAGCTCTCTGGCTGGTTTACATGGGTACAGACGATTCTATGGTTATCATAACTTAGTTAATTTTTCCTTCATGTATGTTTGGGTTGTTGTTTCCAATTTTTCTTTATTATAAACAAAATTCAGGGAACATCTTTGGAGGAAAATGTTTTTGTAGGGCCAACGAGTATGTACATTGATCATGTTGGTACATAATGTCAAATTGTTCCCCTCAAAGGACACTTACGCTGCATGAGAATGTGTTTCCCTACACCCCAGCCAACATGGGTTTTGGTCCTGTTTTTTTTTTTTTTGCCTTTATGGAAGCAAAAAATAATTATACACTGTGCCTATTTGCATTTGATTTTTAGTGGCTGTTTTGTATTTCTTATTAAAAAAAATTAACTAGTTGATTTACAATATTGTGTTAATTTCAAGTGCCCAGCTTCAGATTCTTTTCCATTATAGGTTGTTACAAAACACTGAATATAGTTCCCTGTTTATACAGTAGGTCCTTGCTGGCTATCTATTTTATATTTAGTAGTGTGTATCTATTAATCTCTTACTCCTAGTTTATCCATCTTTTTCCACTTCCCCCTTTGGTAACCATAAGTTTGTTTTCTATGTCTGTGAGTATGTTTCTGTTTTGTAAGTAAGTTGATTTATATTTTTAGATTCTACGTATAAGTGGTATCATATAATATTTGTCTTTGTTTACTTCATTGTCTGACAGTCTCCAGATCCATCCATGTTGCTGCAAGTGGTAATATTTCTTTTTTTTTTTTAATGGCTTCTTTTACAGATTGCTTGTTCATATGCTTTGCTCATTTTTCTACTGGAGGCTCATTTTGAGGAACTGAATGGTGAGAGCTCTTTGAATGTTTGAAGTGCAGCAACTGGTACTCAGTAGACCAGTTCATAAAAGTTTGCGATCAAGTAACTTTGTTGCGTCTTGAAAAGATTTTATTTAACCATACAATTTTTTTTAATTAGAAGTTTTAGGTTTCTGTGTGGCTGAACTTTTCTCTTTTACATCTTTTAACTTTTCAAATAACATGCTTAGAAAGCATCCCTTTCCCTTGCCAGATTATTTGCCCATATTTTCTCCTAGAACTTACAAAGTTGTATTATTTATGCCAGAATCTCTGTTCCATCTATAGTAGAATTTATTATAGTTTAGGGAGAAAGGTATAGATTTAACTATTCCTTCCCTTGCACCAACAAAAATTAGCCATCAGTTGTCCTGACACTATTTATTGAATGATCCACTTAAGTTCCTCTAAGTGGAGATGCTACCTGCATCATATTCTGAATTTCCATATAGGTGCTCGTGTCTGTTTATGAATTTTTCTCCTGTTTCATTGGTCTGCTCACATTCATGTTTTTTTTAATTCATTTTAAAATTTTTAATTTTTTAAAGTATTTATGTATTTGGCTACATCCGGTTCCAGCTGTAGCACATGGGATCTTTGTTGCATTATGCAGGATCTTCCGTTGTATTGTGCAGGCTCTGCAGTTGCAGTGCGTTGGCTCAGTAGCTGTGGTCCATGGGCTTAGTTGCTCTGCAGCATGTGGGGTTTTAGTTCCCCGACCAGGGATTGAACCCACATGCCCCGCATTGCAGGGCAGACTCTTAACCACCAGACCACCAGGGAAGTCCCTGCATTTCTGGTTTTAAAAGCACTTTTGTTAAAGCATCTGCCTGCAATGAGGGCAGGTTCGATCCCTCGGTCGGGAAGATCCCCTGGAGAAGGAAATGGCAACTCACTCCAGTACTCTTGCCTAAAAAATTCCATGGACGGAGGAGCCTGGTAGGCTACAGTCCATGGTGTCGCAAAGAGTCGGACACAACTGAGTGACTTCACTTTCACTTTCACCAATCATTGAGTTCCTCCTGTGCTTCAGGTACTTGACATACTTGATGTCAAAACTTTCCCAACATCCTATGGGGTGTAGGTACAGTGGTCCTAATGTAGCTAAGGCTTGCAGGGTAGATGAGTCACACAAGGTCAAAAAGGTAGTAAATGGATTAGCCAGGAGTCAGACCCAGGAATGCTTGCCTCTAACTCTAGCACTTCCTACCACCCTGTCTTGTTCTGGTGACCCCACTCTGCACCGTCTGGGGCATGTGGGAGAGGCGGCTTAGAGAATACCAGCTGGAAGGTGACTGCTCTCGCTTCACATCATTGAAAGCAGAGGCTCTCTTTGGACCCAGCCCTGGTTAGAAAGAGCTGAGTCTGGGACTCTCAGCTCGCTGACTCTGTATCCCCAAACCAGCGTCATGACAGAGCTGACCTGTTGGCCCTGTCATGGGATTATCCATGCCCGGTCTCCGAGCTGTTACAAAGATTCCACTGCAGACACAGCTGGTGGGCAGTCTCCCTTGTAGAGGAAAGTGGGTCAGATGGTGCCCAGGGTAGGCCTTGCGCATTGCTGAACTGATGGGAATTACATGATTCCTTTGTGTCTTAGAGCTGTAGGCTAGAGGGTTCCTAAGAAGTTACATGGTCCAGCCCTGCCAGGTTTAGATCAAGAAGCTGATGCCCAGAGAAGGGACAGAACTTGCCTGGAGTCCCCCTGCTGTGGGGATCTTGGGCATATTCCCAAACCCACACCCCGCGATGAGGTCTGTTGAGTAAGAACTCCAGCTGAAACTTGGCTCTCAGGGACAGTGGTAGGAAGGTCTGTAATCAAACCCCAGCCTGGTCTCCTGGACTCTGAGATGGCCCTGAGGATAGGTCTTGCTAAACCCTACAGGAGTGTTGTAGGATGGTGTGTGGCCTTCTCCAAGCCTATGATCTTTATGGCTGACACCAGGGGAATTGTACAAGAGTATGATAAGCATCACTATTGAGATTGGCACCTCTTGGTAGTGCTTTCCATGCCCAAAGTATTGCCTGCTGGCTGCTTCCCATGGGAGAAGTGGTTCAGCTTCAGATTTGCATAATCACCTTGGCCAGAGATGCAGTGTATGCATGGGTACACACACACACACACACACACACACACACACAGACACACATGTACATACATATACACACATGCTAGTCTTTGGAGTGGTTGTGTCCCCACAGTGCTGCCAGTGCCAAAACCTAGAGTCTCTTGTCCAGGGTCTGTGGGTTCCGATTTTCCATCGGAGTCCTGGGCAGTCCTGTCTTTAGTGCTTTTGCTGTTTCCCCCCTGCCCTGCTCTACCCATGTCTCCTTTTCCTCCAGGTATCAAAACTCTGGCTGAACGGTAAGGCTCAGCTCAAATCTTTCTCTGGCTCTTTTTCTTTCTAAAGATTTTTTTTTTGATGTGGACCATTTTATTTATTTACTTATGTTAATAAATTTATTTTAGTTGGGGGCTAATTACTTTACAATATTGTAGTAGTTCTTGCCATACATTGACACGAATCAGCCATGGGTTCACATGTGTTCCCCATCCCGAACCCCTCTCCCACCCCCCTCCCCATCCCATCCCTCCGGGCCATCCCAATGCCCCAGCCCCGAGCATCCATCCCATGCATAGAACATGGAATGGCGTTCCACTTCACATATGACAATATACATGTTTCAATGCTATTGTCCCAGAATGTCCCACCCTCATCTTCTTCCTCAGAGTCCACAAGACTGTTCTATGCCTCTGTGTCTCTTATTCTGTCTCGCATATAGGGTTACCATTACCATCTTTCAAATTCCATATATATGCATTAGTATACTGTATTGGTGTTTTTCTTTCTGGCTTACTTCACTCTGTATAATGGGCTCCAGTTTCATTCATCTCAATAGAGCCGATTCAAATATATTTTTTTTAATGGCTGAGTAATATTCCATTGTGTGTATGTACCACAGCTTCCTTATCCATTCATCTGCTGATGGACATCTAGGTTGCTTCCATGTCCTGGCTATTGTAAACAGTGCTGCGATGAACACTGGGGTACACGCGTCTCTTTCAATTCTGGTTTCCTCGGTGTGTATGCCCAGCAGTGGGATTGCTGGGTCATATGGCAGTTCTATTCCCAGTTTTTTAAGGAATCTCCACACTGTTCTCCATAGTGGCTGTACTAGTTTGCATTCCCACCAACAGTGTAAGAGGGTTCCCTTTTCTCCACATCCTCTCCAGCATTTATTGCTTGTAGACCTTTGGATAGCAGCCATTGTGACTGGTGTGTAATGGTACCTCATTGTGGTTTTGATTTGCATTTCTCTAATAATGAGTGATGTTGAGCATCTTTTCATGTGTTTGTTAGCCATCTGTATGTCTTCTTTGGAGAAATGTCTGTTTAGTTCTTTGGCCCATTTTTTGATTGGGTCGTTTATTTTTCTGGAATTGAGCTGCAGGAGTTGCTTGCATATTTTTGAGATTAATTGTTTGTCTGTTGCTTTGTTTGCTATTATTTTCTCCCATTCTGAAGGCTGTCTTTTCACCTTGCTCCTAGTTTCCTTTGTTGTGCAAAAGCTTTTAATTTTAATTAGGTACCATTTGTTTATTTTTGCTTTTATTTCCAATATTCTGGGAGGTGGGTCATGGAGGATCCTGCTGTGATTTATGTCGGAGAGTGTTTTGCCTATGTTTTCCTCTAGGAGTTTTATAGTTTCTGGTCTTACGTTTAGATCTTTAATCCATTTTGAGTTTATTTTTGTGTATGGTGTTAGGAAGTGTTCTAGTTTCATTCTTTTACAAGTGGTTGACCAGTTTTCCCAGCACCACTTGTTAAAGAGATTGTCTTTTCTCCATTGTATACTCTTGCCTCCTTTGTCGAAGATAAGGTGTCCATAGGTGCGTGGGTTTATCTCTGGGCTTTCTATTTTGTTCCACTGATCTATATTTCTATCTTTGTGCCAGTAGATGTGGACCATTTTAAAAATCTTTACTGAATTTGTTACAATATTGCTTCTGTTATGTTTTGGTTTTTTGACCATAAGGCGTGTGGGATCTTAGTTCCCCAGCCGGGGATCAAACCTGCACGCCTTGCATTGAAAGGCGAAGTCTCAACCACTGGACCGCCAGGGAGGTCCCTCCCTGACTCTTCTGTACAGTCCTCTCTCCCCAGCCTCATGCCAATCCCAGCTCTCGCCCTCTTCTGCATCTTGATAATGTTCTTCTATGTCGTCCACGTGAGACTGCAGCTTGTACTGCCCTGGGACACCTCTTCTATAGAGCTCTCCCTAACAGCGTGCGTGGCTGTGTTTTCATGAGATGAAATCTTGTTGATCCGCTGAGGCAGTCATCTTGTATTTCACAGCGTTGTGAGCTCTCATCAGTGTCTGGCACACAGTAGGCCCTCAGGAAATGTTGGTTGCCTGGTGGATTGGAATGAGCCAATATGTAAACACAAACAGAGACGCTTTCAGGCTTCAGTGGGCATTAGCTGCTTGCCTGCACTTGCTGGCGGCTAGTCGAAGGCGTGAAGTGGGCTTGCTCAGCCCTGGAGGAGGTGCACCAGAGAAGAAATGCAGAGATGTAGGGATTAGGGAGATAATGCAGATCTGGGGTTAAAAGACTGGCAGTGCTTTATTCTCCTGTGAAGTGGGAAAAGGGCATTTGGGCAGCAGGTGACAGGGGAGGGTGTGGGAGTGATGCTTCCAATGAAGCCTCGTCAGGAGACCTTCACTGCCATCCACTTGGGAGGTTCCTAGAAGAGGTGGGTGAGGAGTTTGACATGAGGTGGTGGGGATGTAGTTCATTCTCAAACGCTCTCTTCGGGCCCAAATAGTCCTCCTAGCCAGTCCTGGGAGCTCTCAGAAGACTGTCCAGGCCATGGCACACGTCTTCCCCTTTTTAGACCCTAAAGGGATGCTGAGTGCTATTTGAGGGCACCTTCTTGAGAGAGAAGCACAATGTACTTGCCATTCATTTTCTTGTTTATTCTTTTTGCGCTGGGCCTAATGATATGATGCTGACCTGCTGAAAGGTCTGAGTGGGGCTCCCCTGCTTACAACACTGAAGCAGCTGGTGACTGTCTCCTGCGTGGGGGACGAGTTAGGGTCATGCTCTCTGTCATCCAGGATAGCACCCAGGCTCCTCGGGCTGGCGTGCAGTGGCCACCACCCCCAGCTCTGTAGACTGCTCCGGCTCTCCTCTTTGTGTTCTCTAGAACCTCCTCCAGCCCTGCTGCCCTTCTCACATTTCCCAAACACACTGGCTGCCTTGCACCACAATTCTTCTGCTCATGTTGGTTCCTCTGCTTGGACCCGCCGGGTCTCCTGTGCTGTCAATATGAATGAGCCCCAGGCATCCTAAATAGAGCCCTGAGTAGACCCATGTAGGAGAAAGAGCATGGAGTCAGGTAGTGTGTATGCACGCTGAGTCATTAAGTCGTGTCCGACTCTTTGAGACCCCATGGACTATAGCCCACCAGGCTCCTCTGTCCATGGGATCTCTCAGGCAAAAATACTGGAGTGGGTTGCCATTTCCTTCTCCAGGGGATCTCGCCAACCCAGGGATTGAGCCCATGTCTCCTATACTGGCAGACCAGGGAAGCTCGGAGTCAGCTAGATATGGACTCAAATCCTGCCTTTAACTTCCCGGCTAGGCATGTTACTTCCCTGAGCCTGTTCACCAAACACTTACTAGCACTGATCTCACAGGGCTGTTGGGAGAACTGAATTGAGGGGAGGTGCCTGCCCCTTCTTCTCTCCCTGCTTCCCCACCATTCTCAGTGTAAGGCCTGGAGATGCCTCCTCCTCCTGGTTGTTTGTCTTGGTGAAGCCCTTTTATTCAGATAGTGCCTGAACACCACCGTGTGCCAACTGCCCAGCACTGGGAGTAATTTTTGTTCAGTCATCTGCCACAAAGGAGTTGTGAGAGCCCATACTGGGTTCCTGGGGGAGATGACATTTGCTCTGACAGACTTCCTGCATGGCTTCCTTGGTGGCTCAGACAGTAAGGAGTCTGCCTGAAATCCAGGAGACCCAGGTTTGATCTCTAGGTCAGGAAGATCCCCTGGAGAAGGGAATGACAACCCACTCCAGTATTCTTGCCTCGAGAATTCCATGGACAGAGGAGCCTGGCGGGCTACAGTCCACTGGGTCACAAAGAGTCGAACATGACTGAGTGACTAACACTTTCTGAATGTAGGAGTCTGAGTGAGAGGTAACTTGGAGAAGATAAGAGAGAAGAGAGTTCTAGGCAGAGGGAAGAGACTTTTAGGCAGAGGGAGTAATGGGGTGAGTGGGACCCAGTTAGTAATGAATTATGTGAAGGTATTTATCCTAAGAGTAGTGGAAGGATTCTATGCCAGGCTGGGGTCTGGGTCACTTTTGCATCCCCAAAAGTGAAAAATGGACAGAGAAGGACCAGAGGAAGCTGGGGGACCAGTGAGGAAGGGAAAGGAAAAGACTTGGCTGGTTAGGGTAGGGTCTGTGGCCACGGAGAGATCCTGGAGGTAAGGCTCGTCAGTGTGGTGAAGGCTGGGTCATGGGCAGTGGGGAGGGAGAGGGAACAGGGACTCCTGGCTTCCCGCCTCTTCTGCCAGGATGCATGTATGTATGGAGAGCAGCGTGGTGGCCAAGGAAAGATGAGCCCTCAGCTTGTTTCCCTGGATGTGTAAGTTCCCTGAAGCAGGGACGGGCCCTCACACTCCATCTCTCTCCCATGGCCCTTTATGCCCAAGAGGATTTCAGAAGACTTGTTCCTGCTTGAGGTGAGAAAATTACCCCTGTTCTCCCATCGGTCAGCAGACTTGACCATGGACACACCCCCTTGGACTCCAAGGCTCTCTGTGTTGGGGGATCAACCCTGGCTCATCTCCTGGAGGAGGCCCAGCCCCTCCTGGGGGCTCCATGCTGGGACTGGTATGCCCAGCCTCCCTGCTCTCAACAGGGCTGACTGGGGTGGGTCTCCCACCGCCTCACTGAGGCAGGCCTGGGTTTGGCCACCCTCCCGGCTGTGTTGTATCCAGTGGGAAACATTTAGAATATGTGAACGTAAGTGGCTGCTGGAGAGAAATCTACAATTTCTATTATTGGGAAAGAGCTAGGCTACCATAGGCTACCAGATGTTCTATGTCATATAATGGTATGTTTTATGGCAAATGAAAATATATATAAAATCTGTACCCAGAGAGCTCCCTACTTGCTGAAAGGGGGCTGGATCCTTCTTTTTATTCTTACCCTTTTCAGATTTTTAGGCAAGAATTCCCTTCCGGGCAATGAACTTATCTGCCAAGTTGGGGCCCAGGGGGAACCCTTATGGGGGACTCATAAACCCCGTCTTTTGAGGAAATCTTGGGGCTGAGGCCACATTCAGCCCCACGTGTTTACACAATACTCTCTCTCAGCTCTGAGGGGCCATTAGAGTTAATTGGGTGAATAATCTGTGTTTAAAAAGTCCCCAAATACGTATTTACATAATCCACGCTTTGCCCAAGCCTGCTCAAGCCTATTTGTGGGATCTGGAGTGGATCTGGGCTGAGCGTCTTCCTCCTGTGCTTCTAGAGGAGCTTCTCCTGTTGGTGACTATCCTTCGGTGAGGATGGGGACAGGCAGGCTTCCCTCCTGGCTGATGACGTGGTGGGGCCTGTTAGTGTGGGGTCTTCCTGAGCCTTGGCCAAACATGTGTTATGGATCACTGGTCCTGAGAGATGCTATATGGGGAAAGAGGTTCCACGGTTCAGAAGTTTGGGAAGCAGTGCATCTTATCTCCTCTCTTGGAGATTCCCTGTGCTCATTATTCCACCAGGACTCCAAGAAGTCCTACAGTAGAGAGATGGATTTAGCTGTGTCTAAATCCAGCTTCCTTCAGATTTTATCCGATCTCAGCCTCTCCATCTCTAACTCTGATGAATAGCCCAAGGAACTAGCCTTCTGTAGAAACACAGTGGGAAACAGCAATTCCAGCCCCTCCCCATCCTTTTTTTTTTTTTGTAACCAGGGGGCACTTCGAGTTCTGGCCACCCACCCAGACATTGTGTGTACTGCCTTTGGTCGAGGCCCCTGTGTGCAGTCATGTTGGCTGTGCACACACAACCCCCAAGAATGCTTTTCACATGACCACAGCCTTGCTGCTTCTTGGAGCAAGAAAGACTCCAGGCATTAGAGGCCGGCCCAGGGTGTTGCATGGAGGCACGGCATTCCCAGTTAGGCAGCCTTTACAGCCTGCCCACTCCTGTAGTCCTGTGCCCCGTTAGTTGCTGGCATCCTTTCTGTAACATTGTCTCTATGGGTCACTCCAGCCACAGGAATTCTCTGGGCTGGGAACTTTGGGCACCAGGAAGGATGAATTCAAATGCACTGAGGCCAAGCCTGCTTCCAACAAAAGCTGAGCACTCACGCTCGGGAGTAGCCCTGCTTATCAGTCTTCCTGAAGTTCTCAGTCTTGGCTGCACATGAGAATCACCTGGAGAGATTAAAAAAAAAAAATCCTGATGTTGGATCAGAACTCTGATTGGTTAAATCAGAATCTGGGTGGGTAAGAAACCTGGCTCAAATAAATGGTCAAGCTTCCCAGGTGATTCCAATGTGGCTCCATGCGGAGGTGGAGCGCAGCCATGCTGGAGCTTTGTCAGGAGAGCTGGCGGGGTAGGAAGGGGAACAGAAGTTCACAGCACTACTCCGGGCTCAACCACGACTGCATGAAAGACCAGACTGCCCCCCTTCCCCAGTCCTGCCTGGGCAGCCCTCTGCAGCGTGGCAAGTCCCTGGGTGAGGAAGAGGAAGCGTCCTGCCATGTTTACTCTAGAGACGCCTTTGTTGGGTGGTCCTGAGAAGGATGACGGCCAACATTACCGAGCAGGGCGTCTGCTGTGGGCCAGGTACTGTAAGGTGCGTTGACTCATTTAATCCTCACGTTCCCCATGAGTTAAGATTCCTGGTTATAGATGTGGAAATGAAGGCACAGAGTGGTTATGGAGGGCACCCAAAGTCACACAGGTGTTCAGAAATGATGGAGCCTTGGTTTGAATCATCCCCGTGAAGGGTTCTTGGTGCAGTGCTGGTGAAAAGTCTTCCTGTAGTTCAAGAGCTGTGTGAGGGGTGGTGTGGCTGGGACTGGGAGAAGAGGCTATGTGTGTGTGTGTGTTCTCTGAATTCAGGGATGGGCATGTTTCTGCTTAGGGTGAGGGGAATGGAGTGGGCCTGTGGAGGTGCAGAATCAGTGGGGTGCTGGAGCCAGCTCCCCCCAGCTTCACAGCCGGCTGTGCCTACTTCTTCCCAACTGAGTTCAGTTGCATCCAGTTGGAAGTTTAAAACCAGCCAGTGTGAGTATTTGCACCATAGAAATCGGCAAACACTACAAATCAGATTTTTATTTACTTAGTTTCTGTGAGAGCTGGCTCTTACACATTAGCTAGCGCCTTACTCAGCCCAACTTTTTAAGCTCAGCACCATTGGATTGAGGCTAGTGGGTGAAGCTAGAGGCTTGGATTAGGATGGGGGAGAAGCCAGAGGGCAAGGTGACAGAAGTGGATGAGAAGCTGTGCAACAGAGTAAATAGTTCTATCAAGGGAAATGAAACGAGAGAGGTGCAAACACTTCCCTGACTTAGGGCAATACAGTGAAGAAGCATGGTAAGTGCTGAGTAAGTGTTAATTTCTCTTAAAATTGGGATTATTGGGGAAAAAACTAGCAACACAGACTGGAATGAAGGTGAGGGTAAGGGAAGGGACCATTCCTGAAAGATGTGCAAACTGATTTGAAAGTTCTGCCCCACCACGCAGGCAATGAGCTCAGAGAACCAAGTTGCAGCTTGCAGTCCTGGGCCACAAAGCCAGAAAAGCATCCTGAGTCTGCTTTTGGGAGTGGGCAGTTAGGGGCTCCAGCAGTTAGATGGTTAAATCAGAATAACAAGGGGTGATTTATCTTGCAGCCCCAACATTCCCTTGCTCACTGCTCCGGCTGGCCCTGCTAATGCTCCCGGGTTGCAAATCTACCTATTTGTCAAGTCCCTCTCCACAGCCGGGCTCTTTCTGGCTGCTTGCATGGTTTATTAAAGAGGCATTTGCTACCTGTCATCTCAAACGGCCTCCTTTATCCAAAACAGAATAATAGCGATATCTCCCTCCAGGGACTCGGGATGCAAATGCCCGAGGACAGGTTGCCAATTTGCTGCGTGTATTAGGAGAAGGAAGCTGTCAAGGGAAACATCCAGGATCCAGGCTCTTTTAACAAGCTCATTTCTGGGTTGAGGGGAGATCTGGGCCGCTCGACTTTAGATTACGCGGGCACGAGCCTCCGCTTTCCTATGGACAGCTGTCAGCAATGATTGTTTCTCCCCGGGAAACAAAATTGGCTTTTCTCCCTGCTTCCCCTCCCCCAGCTCATCCTTGGGTAGTGGGGGGACCCTGCCAATAACTGTCAAGAAGCCGTCCAGCTGTGGAGCTGCGCCTGCATGAGGGGAGCTGCGGGCAGCGGGTGCCTGCTCTGCGGCGGGTCGCCCCGCTTAGCAGGTTGGGGAAGTCGGTCTTGGCTGGTGTTTGCTGCGGCCCAGGGGACAGGGGTCATTTTCTCCCCTAAGGGAATCTAGTCAGAGCAGCCCACCCGTGTCTGGCGGGCACGGGGCAGAGATACTCCTCACTCTACCCACCCTGTCCCTCCCAGGATCTCATCCTCAAAGGAAACACAGGTCTCCTTCCTGCCCCAGGATCTCCCCACACTTGGCACCCACCACCTTGGCTCTGGGACCACTCAGTGTGACACTTGGGGTCTAGGGTTTTCTGCCCCAGGAAGACTCTAGACTCTGAGAGGACACAAGTGCAGAATTAGGGACCCCACTGGAAGCTCCCTGCAACTCCTCATTCCTCCGAGTGCCCCTCCCTTGGGGTTCACAGGAGAGGAGGCTGTGGCCCAGGGCCTCTCTCACAGCTGGTGAGTGCTAGGCTTTGAACTTAAACCTGGGACAGGACTGTTGCATTTCTTGCATGGCTGTGCTCGGGACCGTGCTGTGCGGAGGAGTCATAGGCCAGGAGAAGTAGCTTCCATATTCTGTGGGTTGTCTCCAGTGTCGTGGCTCTGTGGACTCACAGCCAGCTTGAGGGGCCTGTCTGTCTCCACTCCTGATGGTGGTGGTGGGGGGCGGAGTCTCACTTGAGTGTGTGAGGCTCCTGGGTCCCTAAAAGTTTCATGATCAGCAGGATCTCTCTTCGCCACCATGTCGTCACCTCCATTCCACACACCCCCGCCCCCAACGCTGCCTCAGGACCGTGTTACCCCAGAGCAGGGCTTGCAGTGCACAAAAGTGTCCTGGGAGGGTGGCAGCAAGGGTTTGTCCTTGAACTGGGCAGAGGTGACCCCAGTACATGGAGACACCTGCTGGACCTGTGCCATGATCCGGAGCCCAGAGCTAGCCAAGGAAGGCAGAAGTCAAGGGCCTTCCTTGACTGGAAGCCAGACCATGCCTTGGGGTCTTGGAAATAACCTCAAGGAAGGGATCAGGGCCCTGTGGGCAGTTTGGTTGTCTGTATGAGGGAGGGAGGCCCCCGTGAGCTGGGGGCACCATGGAGCTGGATGTTTGCATGTTTACCAGCTCCCTGTCCTCTCACATGTTTTGGGTAGGTGCTCAATTCAAGCATGCTGGTAGCCTGCCCCACACCTTTCTGTTCCCTGGTGTCATCCTTACCCATTGGGACCTCTCTTAGACACTTACCGATGCTGATGGGGCTCCAAATGTGTGCCAGTACCATGCCATCTTGGCCCCTATTCCTTCCCAGGTGTCAAGATTTCCTTCCTTGCCTGTGGTACTCAGGCTTCTCTCAGTCGGACTGACTCAGCCCCACCTGCCCTGTTAGTATCCTTGTTTTATAGAAAACTGACTCTCAGAGAGGTTAAGGTCAGAGCAGGATCTGAACCCAGCCATTCTGCCCCCAAAGTCCGTGTTCTTACTCCTGGAAGGGCTGCACGTTAGCTGTGGCAGCGCTTTGGGCTTAGAAGTGAGGACTCTGTATGCTAGGAGGTCTTGCCAACACACTGTCCTGGTGTGACTCTTCTGCGAAGAGGGTCTAAGATGCTGCGTCTGGACACAGCTCAGGGCTGCCTGAGGGTGGGGTGGGAGGGTAGACTGGAGGAAGACCTGTAGATCTTTCCCCTGGGGTGGGGGGGGTGCATTGCTGCTCTTGCCTCAGCCTGTAGGGATGCTGGACTAGGGTTGGGTTTGCCTGCTGAGAGGGCCTCAGGCTGTGGCTATGAGCTGGCCTATGGAGCTTCCAGTGCCTGTATATCATGCCTTGCAGGGCTGTGCCACAATTTCTGGCCAGCTGTACAGCAGGGAGACCTGCTGTGGATCCCTCTGCACTGCACGGCAGGATTGCATCCCCTTGCCAGCCCAGTAGCAGCTGCCCATGGAGTCCATCAAGAGCAGAGAGCTGGGGTTCCTTGTACATAGTCTATGCTTCCTAGAACACACCGTCAAAAAGGCAGCCTCTGGGTGAGGGATGTCAAGGCCAGAAAGAAAACATTAAACATTTGTGGGATTCTACCCACAAATGACATTGATACATTGAGATTGCTCTCCAACGTGAAGTGGGACCTCACGGATTCTGAACCCGGGTTGTCTCAGCCAGTGCCTGACATGTGGTGAGCAATCACAGTTGTCTAATGATTCTGTCAAATGGGAATGGTTGCTATCTCAGAGGCTGGTAGGGGGTGGAGTAAGATGGAGTGTGGAAAGCAAGTGGTATGCAAAAGGCTTTAAGTGCTCAAAGCCCTCCTTTTGGTAGGTGGAGTTGGGGGAGCTTGGCACCTGGCCGCTCTCATGGTGCCTCTTGCTTGCCTCTCTCTCATCTGCTTTCCCTCTGCTCTGGAACTCTGAGGCCTTGCTCCAGAACACAAGACACTGTAATTTCTCTAGGGGAGATTCCCCAGGAGCAAACTTCATGGGAATCTTTGAGTAGACGTGTGAATGCCAGATCTGGAAAGGCCCTTAGAGGCATCATGGAACCATGGAATGGCAGAGACAGCAAAGCCAGGCAAACCTGAGTCTCATCCCAGTTCTACTGCCTAATAGCTGTGTGGCCTTGGGCAGCCTACCTCCCCTCTCTGAGCAGCCTCCTCAACAGTTCCTATCCTTGGAGGCTCTTGTGAGGCCAGAATGAAGGATCTTGCCAAAGTGAAGGCTCTATTTGTATTATTAACATGGTAACTGTGTTAGGAGAAGCTGTGTCGCTCATGATATTTTCCAGTCTTCTTGTTCTGCTGAGGGGGCATCTAGGGCTCAGGAAGGAATGAACGGGGTGAAAGCAAGAGAGGAAGGTCTTGGGTTGAGAGACTGGCCCCAGGTGCTCTCCTGCCTCTGTGCTCTGGAAGCACAGTGCAGTGGGAGACAGCTGTCGTCAATCAGCATCCCTGAGTCCTGACATTCGGTCCCCACCAATGGTGAATAGGTCGGCCAGAGCCAGGGCCTACTTGGAGGTCCTCTCTGGGGCAGACACCCCAGAGGGGAATGGACCCTTCCTCAGGGCCTGGAGAGCTCAGGTTGGCAGACGTCCTCTGTCGGGGCCTAGGGAAACCAAGCCTGACTTAGAGAGAAGGCATCGTGGCTGAGTTTGTGCATTTGAGGGGAAAATCAGCCCAAATAACTCCCAGATTCAGACTCAAGCTGTGCAGGTGAAGAAGGCAGGTAGGAAATTACAGCCACTTGAGGCTTTCTCTCCCAGGGACTTGATTAAAGCTGAGGAGTGTTGGAGCCAAAATAACTGGGAAAAGTGCCCTTTGATATGTTCATTTGGTTTTAATTTTGGGGGGGGGGGACACAGGGCAGCCCCAGCTTGTTTTATTTCTGCTTCCTTTTAGCGGCTTTCACTTGGCTCCTCTCCCCCACCCCCAACCCCCTCCCCTCCTGGAGTTTGTGAATTTCAAGGTCAGCTGAAAGTCAAACTTTACCATGTCGGTGATGAAATGCAAGCAGATGTGGCTGGTTGGGCTGATGGTGACCACACCCTGACAACCATGCTCAGTCCTGTGGGTGATGCCTGGCAAAATGAACGAAGTCTGATCGCTTACAATCCTGGGTTTCCATCTTGCAGATTCGGATTTCAAAGTGAGGGCCAATCAGGCGTGTGTTTACCTAGGGGGGGTTGAAAGAAGTGATGCTGGCTAGGACAGGCATGGCTGCCTCATCCCCTCAGCCCGTGACTGAGAGCCAGTGGATGGGTGCCGGAGTTTGGGATTGGCCTTTGGCACATGGTGCTGGCTTTCCCAGGGACCTTGTCTGCTGTCCCTCCTTGCTAGCAGAAGGGTTTGGTGGATTTTTCAATGCTGGTCACAGCACATGTCTGTCGAGTTGCCCTTGCTTCCCCCAAAGTGCATTAAGCCATTGGCAAATCCTTGCCATGTGACCAACATGGTATTGGCAGTGACCTCAGGGAGAAGGTCGATCTTTGGCTGGGCCTCCTGGCATCACCCACACCCCTCTGTGACTCAGAAAGTGGCCCAGCCGGCTGCCTCCTGCTGCAGCACTCTGGCAGATATGATCAGGTGGTATGGAGAGGAGCGGGTTTCTGATGTCCTAGCTGCTTCCGCCTGGAGAAGGAAATGGCAACCCACTCCAGTGTTCTTGCCTGGAGAATCCCAGGGATGGCAGAGCCTGGTGGGCTGCCATCTATGGGGTCGCACAGAGTCGGACACGACTGAAGTGACTTAGCAGCAGCAGCAGCAGCTGCTTCCGCCACTTACCCCAGACACTGCTGCTCAGGCTCCACGGGAGGTCTTGCACTGCTCCCCAATGTGGGGTCTGTTGATGGACTGTGGCAGTCTGCCCTGGCATACTTGGGAATCCACCTTCCCAGTAATATGCTGGGACTGGCTTACCAGGAAAGTGGGGAGACCCAGCAGACCTGGGTTTCTTGCTCTGTGCTCACCAGCTCTTCCCAGCCCAACTCCCTGCACCCACTGCCTCTCAAGTCCCAGTCACAGGACAGAGCAGATGGACATACTGCCCGTGAGGCAGGAGGGTGGAAGGATGGGCGTTTGGGAGTCAGCACTGTGCTGGGAACCCAGCTCCATTCGTGGTCAGTCATGAGACCCCCAACTCACTTCCTAAATCCTTCAAGTCTCAGTTTCTTTGTCTGTAAGAGGGGATAAAGGTGCCCTCTTCAGAGTTGCTGTGAGGATGAAATGGTGCATGTAAAGTGCCTGGCACAGTGCCTGTGCTCAATAATGTCTGCTATTATAGCTATTGTTCAAATCCAGAGAGAGCCGTTCGAGAGAGAGCGTTGTAGGGAGGGACCTGCCTGGGCTCCCCTGTGGGCTGCTGGGTTTTCATAGTTGCAGAGCCCAATTACCCAGCCTTTTCCTCCACCGAGGAGCACAGCTTCTTCCCCAGGGTCCTCGCCCCAGCTCAGCGAGCAGCAGAGGCAGATGCGGATGGGGAGTTAGCCTGAAATCACCCTCTCCACCCTGCCTCTTTGATTGGCAGCACACTGCGGAGAAGTGATGTGTAAAGAAATGTCCTTTCAATCCAGGAGCTGTCCAAAATGGGAATGGTTTTCACAGCACAGTCATTTTTGGATAAGAAAGTCTGAAATGAGAGAATTCTGAACACAGAACAAAGCAGAAGAGCCTGCCACAACAGCGCATGTGAGTCAACCCGCAGCGCCTCGCAAACAGCCTGCCTTGTTAAAATCAGTCCCTTGGTGCGGGCGGGATTAGCGCTCTGCAAACTTCCCATCCCAGGCCTGTCTGCATTTTTACTTTCCCTGCTGCACGTCTCTTGCTGATCTTCCTCCCTTGGTACCCGGGGGGATTTCCCACATATAATGGAGGCCACTCCCATTGCTACAGTGAAGACATTTTTCCTCTGCTTTGGGCAGAAAAATAGTAACTTGTGCTGGGAACACAGAGAGGCAGAAACTCTCTGGAACAATTCCCTCAGCCTGGTCCCCCTCTGTTTGCATCGTGAGAAGGAGCAGGGCGACCCGAGGGAAGGTGCCCTGGTGAAGGGCCCTCTGGAGGTAATTTTGTGGGAGTCCCATGGGGCATTCTCTTCCTCCCTCTCCTCCTCTAGCATGTCCTGCCTGGTTAACTTACTCTGCAGAGTTGGGGCCTCCACTCTGGGGTTCCCAGTGGCAGACACAACTATTCACACACGTGGAACCCCAGGGGCTGTGTCCTGTGTGGATCTGCTGACCACCCACTGTCCAGGTCACTACCTGCCACAGGAGTGGCTTGTGGGCTGAAAAGTGTGTCCAGGAAGGAGCAGCAAGGCCACACCAGGAGAAGGTTCTGATCATTTCTTCCCCGTGGATTCCTGCCACTCTGGGTGAGCCAGAGCAAGACTGGCCGGCTGGGCTGGGTTCTGGAGCCAAGCCTCTTCCCTCGCCCTGTTTGCTGAGACTCCCCACACTTCGGCCGCTCATTATCTCCCCACTGGCGGGCGAGTGGGAGAGGCCACGCTGAGGGGAGGGCCAATTACTGGGGCCTCACCGCCACGCACCGCCTTGAATGCATTTTTCTAAAATGGTGAAGCCCTCTTCGGGGAGAGGCAATTTGTGGGGAGCTCAGGGCCGCATAATTTACGGGCCCCTCTAGCCTGGGTAGGAGTGAGGTGACTGTGGCTTGGTTTAATTAGCTGGGTGTAAGCCGAGCACATCACCAGAATAGGCCCGGAATCCTGGTCACCGAGGCTCATTTCTCTTCTGTGCGAAGCACCGCCAAAGACGAAAAGGTCTAAAGTTACTTCATTCATCGGATCCCTTGGTTAGCAATGTCTTCCAGTTTGAAATATAAACCCACTTATTTTTCTTAACAAGAATCCAGCCCACCAGCTACAGTGTTCTGCTCATGCATTTAATAGGAATAATTGAATGGAGCTCAAATTATCATAACCTAATGCTCTCCGAGGCAGATCCAGCCGCGGCATATTTTTTCCTACAAGGAAGCACGTTATGTGAGGCAGGGCAGTGGGGGGGAAGCCAGCCTCAAGTGCTGCCGGTTCCCAGCTCTGCTCTGCAGTGACTCGTTGGTTGAATTTCAGGGGCTGCTGGCGACTGGGCTGGGGGCCTCTAGGGGCTTCGAGAGGCAGGGTACCAGGGTGGTAGGTGCTCCCTAGGTGATGTGCAGATCTCAGCTGGGCATGGCTCCCTGGGTCATTTTCAACAATGATCAGGGAGAGAAAGCTAGAGCTGGAAGAGACTATGGAGTGCTAGTCCTCTTGGTGGTAGCAGCAATCCCAATGATGTTTGTGGACATAATTAAACATAACAGTGATTATGGGTAAATAAGGATGCCCACTTACTGTATGGTTGTGGGAACTGAGGTCCCAAGATATGGTGCTGATGACAGACCCTTGATCCAGTTTTCTAGAGTCTCCAGAGCACAGAGGGAGGTTTCCAGTGATGCGATTCATAGACCCAGACACTTTGAACAGATAGGATACGCAGGCTCTGGAGGGTCCATGAGGTGCTCTCCCTCAGCAGCTACCTGATCTTGGCTAGGCCTCTCTCAGCCTCAGTTTCCACATCTGTAAAATGGAGCTACCACCTGCCCTGATTCCCTCATATCATTGGTGTGTGACAACTATGAGAATTAATGCAGGAGAGGGGGCACAGCAAAGTGCTGCCAGGTTCTTTGAATTGTCACCCCCAGAGTGCCCTTACCTGCAGAGGCAAAAGCTTCCTGACCCCACCCAGGCATGACTTTGAGCTCAAAATGACCAGAATGAAAAGAGTGGCCAGAACCAGGGGTGGGCTGCTGACTGTGGGTGGCCAGAATTTGAGCCCTGTAGCTTTCCCCAGATATGGCCCTCATGCAGATCTTGTACGGCAGAGCAGAGGGTGCTGCGTTTCTGAGCTGTCCCCTCACTTTTGTCAGCCCGCAGAGGCAGGCCTTCAGATCAACCACCTATGGAGGAGTAGAGGTGTGTGAACAGAGGACCTGTGCTTTTTCAGCCAACGTGGCCCCCTTGGGAATCAAAGAAGGGCCTGATTCCCAGGGGCGTGTGTATAGTCCCTTCCTTACCTCCCTCCCTTTCTTCCTTCTCTTTCTCTCTCTCTCTTTCTGGAACTACATGTAAAGTCATCAGGAAACCCCGGCTGGGTGTGGTGATGGTGCTGGGCTTGACTTTGCCTCACTGGTGCTGGGGTGGCAGGTGCTGGGTCCCTTGTGAACGCTGTCATCCTCCCAGGGCTGGGCTCAGAGGCTCAGGAGATTTGCCCAGTGCCAGCAGAGAAGCTGTGCTGGTCTGTTGTCAGCAGATAAAAAGGTCACAAAGGCAATGAGAAGGTTCTAGAAGGCCTTTGTGATCCCTCTCCCCAAGAGCCTTGCTGGTTACGCTTTTGTTACTTAACAAAGCAAGTGGTGCCTTTGCTCTTCAATCACAAATCGTGATGTTGACTACTTCAAAAAAGCAGAGTGAATATGATTCCAATATTTATCTTAGCACAAAACTAACATTTCAGGGCCTGTGCCCATAATTCAAATGTTGATGGGGAACACATTGTGTGAATGTAGTGCAAATATATACAAGGGGGAAGTTGCTTATATTTAATAGGGAAACATGAAGTAAACATTTTTGAATAAAATGGCAAAGACTTGGGTTCTAGTTGCAGTTTCTCAGTTGAGCATATTTAACTGGCATGTCCGAGGAGCTGTCATGTGGTCTGAGGGCTGAGCGGGGTGAAGGTTGAGTTCTTGTTACCAGGGATGTCTCCAGAACCCGAGCCCACGATTCTGTGTTCCCAGCTTTGCTGGGCGCTTGCTGATCTAGAGGCTGGCCTGTGGCTCCAGGAAGTTGAGCACGATTCCTTGCTCTCTCTCTGTCTTTGCTTCCACTCCAGCGCTCGTTAGTGGCAGGAGCCCTTATAAAGGCACGTGGGAAGGGGAGCGCGGCTCCTTGTTAAGGGCAGTTGCCTTCTGGCTGCTTTACAAGAGTCTCAGTCCAAAGGCTCCCCTCCCCATGGCATGCTGTGTGTGGAAAAGAGAGGCACAGGCCCTGTGTTCTCGCTCTAGGAATCCTTATGCAATGGAAACCCCGGCTGCGGCCGGCACCTGACATCATGCGAGAAGGCCTCGCAAGCCTTATGTAAACACCCAGGTGCCTGTCTGTACAAATGTGGGGCCTTGACACTGGCAGGCTCCGTTTCTGTTACCACTGCAGGGTGTGGACATGTGGGCACTCGCAGTTCCTTCTGGAATTCTCCAGCCTTTGTGTCCGGATGGGGAAGCAGTTCTGGAGCTGCCCCTGCACAGCCCTAGCCCCCTGCCCCTGGGACGATTCTTTGGGTTTGTGGAGGTGGAGGGCCTTTGTGGTGCTGTGTATGCTGGTTCCTGGGGCTTTAGTTTCCATTCTAAATACGTCTTGCCTGCCAGGATACAGCCACGTGACTTCTGCAAGTGAAGAAAGGACACTTTGGACTTGTTCCCCTGGCTCTGCTCATGGTCATCATCTTGCTCCCCAAAGTTTCATTTTCTCACTGGCTGCGCTTTGTGTTTGTATGGGCTTCCTGAGACAGCAGGACCATATAAGCCTTGGTGCCCCACTTTCCAGGGGACAGAGATAAAGTGACACCCAGAAGTTCACAGGGAGGGGGGACAGGGGAGACCTGGAATTTCATTGGTTCAATTCAGCAGACACTGACCAGGCACTGGTTGTGTACCCGGAGCTGCACCATGTGCTGCGCAGGGGTGGTGGGGCAGAGAGGGGGGCTAAGCTAGGTCACCTGCGATTTCCTAAGGTGTCACGTGAGTAAAACAGAAGTTAGGACTTTGGGAAATTCAGAGGCCATTTGTTTCAGGGGATCTGCTCTGGGAACCTCGTGGTAGTGATGATTAAATTGAAAATTAAAAATTACAAAGCTGATAACAGTGCTTATACATATGCCAGAAACTGTTCTAGGTCCTTTATGGATGTTAATGCATTTAACCCTGACGAACAGTCTCTGAGGTGGATATTATTACCCACATTTTTACAGCTGTGTGTAATAACACCTTGTCAGGGTTAGAACAGTCAGAGATGGGGTGCTGGGTTCTGACCCCAGGCCACCGAACTCCAGGGCATGTGCCCTGAGCCACTGTGCAGGTGGAAAGAAGCAGGCACAGGTGCTGAGCGTATTTCTGCTGCGGTCTTTTCCCTGGGGATTTGGTGTCTGGCTGACCACCTTGACCTGGACATTGGCTCTCTGTGCCTCCTGGGGATGGGCAGGATGGGCCTGGTGCTGAGAGGAGAGAGCAGGCCAGGATGTGGCTTCCCACTGTCCAGATCCAAGGCTTTGTGGCCTTCTCTTCCTTGCAGAGAGCCTGGGACTCAGAGCTTTGCTGCTGTTTAGTTCCACTTGGCACCTGAGGAAAGTGTGGGGCCAGCTCTGCCCACTGGAAGCTGGAACCACATCCCAAGATGGGAGGTGGAGCTGGAGCAAAGGTGAAGTGACTGAACTGAGGCCGCGCGATGCCTCTCCTCCTGGCTGCTGCCAGTGGCTACTTACCAGCAAGCAAACACCATGGCGCATGCCTCCACAGCCTGCTGATTCCACTCTCAGACATGTCATGGCTTTCTCACATGTCAGGCTCTCACTTCACACTCCTGCCCCTATCGCTGCTATCCACTTCCACCTTGAAAACAGACAACAGTATGGCTGGTTCATGTCTGAGAAGCAACTGTCTGAGGAGACTTTGGACACACTGCCTGTGCGTGTGGTGTGAGATCCCAGTGAGCAAGACTCAGGAGGGATGTCCAGGCCTGGACCGGGGCCGGGGAGAGAAACAGATGGTTGCAGAGATGTGTGATAGAGGAAGAAAGGGTGGTGGTGATGTGGAGGTGAGATGCCTGTTTTGAGCATCTTCTACTTTGTTTAAGGCATCACCTAGGAAACTTGTAGATCTTTAGAAGCTGGGTGGTTTGGGAACCATTTAGCCAAAGTGAACTGATTCCTCCACTGGGTGAGTAGTCGGGACATTCAGCCCAGGGTGCTGGGGCTACGGGAGGAGGTATAGGGGAAACTGCATTCTTGTGAGAACTGGTGTGTGGAGGGCTAGGGGAGCAAGACTTTCCCTGGGCATGTTGAGTGAGAACAGTGGTCAAAGCTGAAGGCTTCAGCATCACACTGGGCCCTTGGGGCATCTGGGGATGATGAAAACTGTAGTGCTTTAGGCAAAATTTTACCCACCTCTGGAAGCCTGTTTACTTCCAGCATCAGTACATTCTCCTACTTCTTGATGGGGTTTTGGTCTCTAGGAGCAACTCCAGTAGGTGTTGTGTCTGTGCCGCCTGAGGAATGACTGGAGGGGCCACTTGGTGCCGTTTCTGAGCCCGGAAACAGTGGAGGGGAGATGGAAAAGCAGAGGAGTATTGGCCACAGTGTCCCCTTTCCTGTTTCCCTGAGATGGACCCATTGGTGTCGCCATGCTGGAGCTGGGGCAGGACGGGTGGTGGGAAGTGACACCATGTCTCAGCTATGGGTGTGGAGAGGTCTGCTTGGGTGACGTGGTGACTGGCCTTCAAGACTCGAACAATACCTGGGTAAAGGCATGTCCCATTGTAGGTGACTTTTGAGGCAAAGAAAAATAGTTTTTTGTTTACCAAGAGAATCATCTCCTGTTGCTAAGGAAAGAGCTGGAAGGAAGGGGTGAAGTGCCTGGAGGGGAGGGTGTGTGGCGACAGGACTTCCTCTGGGGGAGGTGCCGGAGGAGGGGCTGAGGGGCGGCCCTGGATCTTCTATCCCTTCTGTCCCCTTGCTGGGACTCGGCTTCTCTAGGACCCGTCCCCATCGGCCCCCCACGGGGCAGAACATACCACATGTGGAGTCTGAGTGCCCTGATGACCTGCTTTCCTTCTGAGCTGTCAGTCCAAGCTCATCCTCTCTGTCTCCTCCAGGTGGCCCTGCGTCCCCAAGCCTCATGCTGTTGTCTACCCAGCGCCAGACTGATGGGGGCCCTGGCACAGCTGTGGACCCTTTAGATCTTTGTTCTCTTACCTGGGTTCTCTTCTCCCCAAGGCAGAGTTTCCTGGAGTGTGGTCTGTGCATGACCACTGGTGCCCACAGTGAATCTAGGAGGCCCCTTGGGGTACTTTTTTTGAAGTTAATAGTTATGGTTGTGTCTTATGTATACTAAAAGATGTTCACGAACATAGGCAATCTCAGGTTTGGGGTTTCTCAGGCATTAGAACCAAAGATGAGACCTGAAGTCTGTGGGTGACAGCAGAGTGTGCTGGTAACAGCAGGGCTTTGGGGCCAGACTGCTTGGTTCACATCCTGGCCCTTCCCTCGACAGACTGTGATACCTTGGACTTGTTGCTCAGTTTTCTCTCTAATTGTGGATCATAAGAGACCCTCCCTCTAGGGTTGTTGTGAAACTGAGTGAGTTAATGCATGTGAAACATTTAGAAAGTGCTTGACAGATAATGCATACTCTGTTGGTGTTAATATTATTTAAAGAAATAATATTGAACAAATAGTAGTGAAGATGATATGCAAATAGCCAGCTCCGAAGTAAATGTTCTTTCTGCATAGACAATCCCGGATTCCTCGTTCAGCTCTGCACTTGCTCTCTCTGTCCTGGGGAAGACACGGTAGCTCTTTGACTCCTCAGTTGATTCATCTGTACGATGGAGAATGGAATGCTTACCTTGCAAAGTTGCAAGGTTCAAAATAGGAGACCACTCTGGCATAGAGATTGGCACACAGGGGGCATTTGGGGGCAGCTCTTGTGAGGCTATTGACACTGTTGCTGCTGCTATATCTACTCTGTGAGCGCCTGAGGGATGGGGCCATACACACTCATTTGGGAACTAGAAGTGCCCAGGATGGGGCAGATGCTAGACAGATTCAACAGGGCTGTGTTGTGAGCAGAGGATAGGCACTTAAGTGAGCACAAGGCAGGTGGGGCTGCTGCCTTAGGAGCTCAGGCAGCTTCAGGGAGAGACACCCAGGGGCGGACCAGGAGGAGGATGATGTTGGGATTTCAGGCTGCATGAACTGTGAGGCTGTCTATTCGAGGCAAAGTGGAGAAGAGACCAGGCAAGGGAGGGTGTTTGAGCCTGCCCGAGGCCCCTTCTTACCTCCACTGCCTTCCTGGGCCCTGGTGACATGTGATCTGGGAATCTCCGCAGGGCCTGCCCTCCTGCCCTGCCCTGGGCCCCCCAGGTGAGCTCTTGGTTCCCAGTGAGACCAGGGTGGCTTCAGTCTGTCCTCTTCCAGCCACTGGGCTCAGCGGGCTGTGACAGCCCTCAGGAGGAGCCTCCAGGTGGCCGGCACCATGGCCAGCCAGGCATGCTTTCTAGAAAGCTGGCCCTTGGCTGAAGGAATGTGCGGACAGTTATACTATGGTGTCCTAAACTGGTGGCCCTGGGACTCTAGTGACCTGAGAGTGTGGAGAAACCTCTGTTAAGTTGCTGGAACCCCCTCACAGGTGGAGAAAGTGAGGGTTCTGACCCCTGGCCTTGAGATTGCTGATAGAGAGGTCCTTGTATGGCTGTTCAGGAAAACCCAAGCAGGGGCCAGGCAATGGTGTTGCAGCCCCAGCTCTGGGGCTCTCAGGGGGAGGGGGGTGCTTTGTGGAAACAGGTTAGTCTAGACCCCAATACTTACTTTATTGTTTTCAATTAGTGTGCCCTTACTAGTGATGTGTATACTTTCTCCAGGGGACAGAGAGTGGCCCTCTCTATGTGGGAATAGTAATAATCAAAAGACAGTATTGCTAGTTGTATTACTACAGCTGCTGTTAATTAAACATTTACTAAGAACTGTGGTGCTGGAGAAGACTCATGAGAGTCCCATGGACAGCAAGGAGAGCAAACCAGTCAGTCCTAAAAGAAATCAACCTTGAATATTCATTGGAAGGACTAATGCTGAAGATGAAGTTCCAGTACTTTGGCCATTTGATGAGAAGAGCCGACTCATTTGAAAAGACCCTGATGCTGGGAAAGATTGAGGGCAGGAGGAGAAGAGGGCAACAGAGAATGAGATGGTTGGATGACATCACTGACTCAATGGACATGAGTTTGAACAAACTCCGAGAAATAGTGAAGGACAGGGAAGCCTGCCGTTCATGGGGTTGCAAAGAGTCAGACACGACTTAGTGACAGAACAACAACAAGCCCAACTCGGTGCCTTATCTGTGCTACCTATAAGCCCTAGGTGGTAGATGCCAGCTCCATGGTACATAAGGAAACTGAACTGAAAAAACCCTAAGTGACTATTTATTAGTTGTTACTATTATTTAAAGAAACATCATATACAGCCTAGTAAATGGGCTCAAAGTCCTGAGTGTGGATTCCAAAGTCCATGCTTTTAATCTCTTTAGCTTTTCTTTTGGTATTCATCATTTAATGGTAAAAAAAAAAAAAAAAAAAAAAAAAAGGCAAGAGAGGATTAAATTGCATTGCTGTCCTGGACCTGATTGTCCTCAGAGCAAGGATTGTGTGTGGGATGATTCTGGCCTTTGCCCTTACCCCTTGGGTCAGTGGCCACAATACCCATAGCCATCCTCGTAGGCCTTGTCAGATGCAGTCACTGCTCTGGGCACTGCTGAAGCTTTCCCTCTGCCCATGGGCTGCTGTAATGACAGAGCCTGGCCTGGGTCTGTGATGAGGTGTCTAGGAAGGCTACTGCACTGGTGGCAGGCATGTAGGGCCCTCTCCCTGGCCAGCAGTGTGGCCCACTGGGACTCCCTGTGGCACCTTCCTGGGGTACTCCAGACATCTTCTTGGGGCACACGGCTGGTCTTTGTCCTTCTGATGCCAACTCTGGAGTCCTGTACAGTCAGCCAGTCAGAGAGGATGTTGTGATGTATGTGATTGTGAGGTTTGGTTCTCTTCTCTGAACCCCAGACTTCCTGTGTGAAGCTGAACCAGGCATTCCCTCCATTTCCTGGGTGTCTGCCTCTTTCTCTGTAAAGTGGGGGTGGCCATCCCTGTCTAGCCTCAGACGCAGGGTCACCTTAAGGACAGATGAGCTTAGTTAGTGAAGGCTTTTTCTGTTCTAAATCTAAGAGGGTGTGTGGTTGCCTTCAGATACCCCCTGGGAAGCCTTCCTTGACCCATCCATTGGGTTAGGGGCTGTGTGTCCCCAGCCCCCACACATCTTCTGTTAGAGTTGTTGTTACACTGCAGTAGAGCTGCCAATCCGGAGAAGGCAATGGCACCCCACTCCAGTACTCTTGCCTGGAAAATCCCATGGACGGAGGAGCCTGGTGGGCTGCAGTCCATGGGGTCGCGAAGAGTCAGACACGACTGAGCGACTTCACTTTCACTTTTCACTTTCATACTTCGGAGAAGGAAATGGCAATCCACTCCAGTGTTCTTGCCTGAAGAATCCCAGGGACGGCGGACCCTGGTGGGCTGCCGTCTATGGGGTCGCACAGAGTCAGACACGACTGAAGCGACTTAGCAGCAGCAGCAGCAGCAGCAGAGCTGCCAACCTGTGGTGTTGTGTCCCCTGCACTCTCCTCCCCCAAATCTGAGAGTTTTTGAGCGAAAGGACTGTGCCCTGATCACTATTGGTGGCACAGAGCTGACACTCAGTAAATATTTGTAGAAGTAAGAGATGATTGAATGAATCCATTTCCAACTGGGGGATGTGCTTGTGAGTCTTTCTGATCTCTCACTTGGCAAAGAACTTCTAAGAGAGATTAGGAGGGGGAGGAATCAGATGTCATGTTTCCTTAATATTCTCTGAGTAACCTGTGGGTAGATCAGGTGTGGCTTGATCCAGCACCCAGACTGTCTCCATGACAGGGTTTCATTCTCCCCATTCCTTGGTTCCTTTAAGTGAAGCTAGTCCTATTCTCAGACCCCACATGGTGAAAAGATGACTGCAGCAACTCTGCCCCCATATCCTCTGTCTTAATCTAGAGGGATAGATGGGGAGTCTTGGTCCCAGCATTCCTAGGAGGTCCTGGAGCTCATTGTGATCGGACTGGCTTTGGTCATATGCCCTCTCCTGAACCATTTACTGGCCAGGGGAAGGCCATGTGCTAATTAGCTTAGATGGGACTTTTGCTCCACCCTACGTGGAAATGAGGAGGAGGGCATGGCAACTCACCCCAGTATTCTTGCCTGGAGAATCCCATGGATAGGAGAACCTGGCGGGCCACAGTCCATGGGGTCACAAAGAGTCAGATGTGACTGAACGACTATGCACAGCACAGGTAATGACAGTGTGGGTGGGTGGATCCTCCAGTGAAATGAAGGCTGTTGCTGAGAGAAAGGGAGAGGCATACGGAGGAAATATAAGGTACTTTCATCATAGATAGCATTTTATGTAAAAAAAAAAAAAATCAGTGTATCCATGCCTCAATTCTGGGCCCCTTCAAGCTAAAAAGATGTTTTCCCCTTCAGTTGTCTGCATCAACCCTGCAGTTCTGTGTGTGCATATCCAGTGAGGGCCCAGTTGTTCCATAGATGCTGCCTCTCTGGCTTAGCTTAGCTGGGGACCAGCTATTGGCACTGGGTGCTTTCGTGCTTTCTGGTTTAAACGTCTCTCAATCTGTGCGTCTTGCTCATGGGATGTCAACTAGGTGGGGCCCTAGAAGGCACTGGTTGCAAACTGCCCGATGAGAAAACCAAAGCCCAGAGATGTGAAGGGTCTTCCCTGACAACGTAGCCAGTGTCAAAGCCAGGACCAGAACCTGGTGTCCTGGCCCCATCTCAGCTTTCTTCCTAACCCTCGCCCTCCTTTCTACTTTGAGACGAGATTTCAGAGCCACAGACACACACGGGAGAGGCTCAGGCAGGAGTCTAGGGGACTTGTTACAGGAGGTCGAGCACCAGGATGCTGCCTTTTAGAACAGTCCCGTCTCCAGATGCAACCCTGAGCCTGCCTGCCCTTGGGTGCCCAGTCCAGAGTCTGTGGCTGGCCTACAGGCTCCAGAAAGTCAGCAGTTAAGTTGGCAGCCTTTGCCTTTGTCGTTTCTGAGCTGAGTGATTAGGGTCTCTAAGAGTAACCATTATCTGTGTGTTTGGGGAATGCATGTTTTTCACACATGCAGCCCTTCCAGAAAGATTTAGCCTGGGGATGCAGCAGATGGGCTCTCTACTGAGGGCAGATACCAATCATTTTTACAATTGTTTGCAACAGGAGAGGAAGCTTGAGCTTAACAGTTCTGTTGTGGATGGATTTGGGGGAGAAGCATGAATGAATTGTCAACAGGATGGCTTCTGCTTTTATCCTGGGATTTGCTGCCGTCCCCCGCGCTCCGGCCGCCCTGTGAGGAGCCCCAGGATTTACATTCCTCGCAGGTGTGGGCCTCATTGTGTGCTGAGGTCTCAGGGGCCCAGCTGGCATCTGTAGGAGAGAACCTGTCAGGTGTGTCCAGGGAGGGAGCACGGTCCTCAGAGGGGAATTTGGGGCAACCCCCACACTTCTTCAGTTGGGGGAGGGTCCCCCGCCAGGGACACAGACCTGAGCAAGTACCCACCAACCTCTAGAGTTGATCTGAGCCCCCATAATGTTTTAAAGAGCCCTAGACAGCAGTGACCAAGAGGGATAGCTTTTTCAGCCTCTTGCTAGGGGGAAAAAAAAAGTTCCTGCTCAGAAATGCATTTGCGGGAAGTTTGAAGTTTGAAGCCCTCCAGCTGCAGCTTGGCGGCCTGGGTGGTCGGGTGGGTGGGACGGTGTCCTCAAGTGGGCGGGGAGTGGAGCATGGCAGCTGAGGAGCACGGCCGGGAGGGCAGAAGTTGCATCTAAATGGCGGTGGTGGGTGTGCCATCTGACGGACCTGGGTGCAAGTCTTGCTGCTTCTTCTGCAGCTCCGAGAACTTGGGCAAGCTACTTGGCCTCTCTAAACCGCAGTTTACTTATCTATCAGATGGAGATAATACCTCTTTGGATATGATGAGAGTTAAGTGAGAAATTGCATGAAAAGCTCTTGGTACTATCAATGGAAGTGTTCTTTGCTGTTATTACTAACAACAGTGGTGGTGGTGGTGTCAAAGGTGCCCTGTCCCTGGTCTCCATCAACACTTCCCCAAAGACCCCAAATAAACACCAAATCTTTGTAAACATACTGTGTTTCTAGCCCCACTCCCCCTTCCAAGCGGACAACCACCTTTAAGCTCCTGTATTGTAGAAATTCTGGAGCCGTCACTAATATTGATACAGGTGATATTTCAAAATGATTTGTCACTTTCCAAATGTCAGGCAGTTCTGGGTGGGACAGAAGCCAGAGTGTGTGATTCCTGACTTAGGAGGCAGGTGGGAGCTGAGTACATGCATATACCTGGGATGGTAAAAGCTAGGACAGGTGGAAAGACGGGCAGAGGCAAGTAGAAATGGAGGCCCAGGATGGTTTCCTATACCGCACCCCAATAGTGACGAGACAAGAAAGGAAGGGGGCTAAAGTCACCACTGGTCAGCCTCAGGGGTCTGTGTACCTGTCTTTTTGCCTGTGTGACGTGGTGGCAGACGCTCTGCTGACAGTTTGACTCCATCTTACAGAAAAGGTGGCTGGGTCGTTCATCCCAGATGTCACAGTCAGGAGGAGCAGAGTCGTGCCTGTTGAACACAGGCCTGTGCCTCACCCTCCCCAAACTCACT
Organism: Okapia johnstoni; assembly: GCA_024291935.2. Classification (NCBI taxonomy): domain Eukaryota; kingdom Metazoa; phylum Chordata; class Mammalia; order Artiodactyla; family Giraffidae; genus Okapia; species Okapia johnstoni. Next base: position 39,202,849 of record CM044316.1, read on the forward strand.
CTTTCAGAAACATGCCCTTGTCAGTTTTCAGGAGCGCAAGGTAGATGGGGCGGGGGCTGCATCTTGACACTCAGGCCCTGAGGATGGTCATCTGGGTCTTCTGCAAGCGTCACCATGATCTGACTCTCAAGTGAAGTGCCTGGGGAATTTGGAGGTGCCCCACATGGTCTAGGCATCTCAGGGCCCCACGTGTGTCTGTTCATGCTCGTGCCCCCCACAGTAGCAGGCAGTGCCCCAGAGGCATAGTTTCTCCAGGAAATTCTCTCAGCCCACACCCTACCCTACCTGGTGGGGTAGGTGAGACTCCTGAGTGGGTGGTCTTCTGTGGTGGAAGGTGGTGCTGGAGCCCCGGATGGAAGAAGTCCCCCTGGCCCTATCCTCACTCTAGCGTGTGGGTCCCCTGGCCTCCCAGTTGAGGACAAGTTCCACTCTTGTCATTCCCCTGCCTCCAAGGGCCTCTTCCTTTGTGTTGTTTCTAGTTGTTTATTTGGTTGACAGTGGCGATCCCAGCCCCAGAATACATGAGCGGTGGGGCCAAGATCTGAGTTCGTGCGGTGCTGTGTCCTAGGAACCTGGCACCATACTTAGTATTCAGTGTTTCATCATGTTCTTGTTTTATGCCAGGCCCTGTGCTAGGACTGGGATGCAGCAGTGAGCACCACAGATGAGGCTGCCTCCCCCAGAACTTAGAGTCCAGGGGTGAATCTGGGAGCTCAACATGTGCTGGTAGGAGGAGCGATCTAGTGAAGGGCCCAGGAGCCCTCCTGGCCAGAGCAGGGTCCCTGACTCTGTCGGCTTCTCTGGACACGGGTTGCAGGACTCAGGGCTGCGCCTCCTGAAGGTGGTCAGGACTAGGGCCCTGATCGCTTCTGATGAAAGGGGCTGGCGGGCAGCCCAGGCCTCGCTTGCCCAACCTGTTGGGGTTTCAGATTTGTTCCATCTGAGCAGTCAATTAATTAGTAATTGGAGCTCCCATCATCCCGGGCTCTGACTGAGTTGCTGGGCACCCCTCCTTCTTCCTTTCCATTCGCTCAAATTGAGCAGCCAGGTCCTGTGATATCATTTGAAACCCCGCCAAGAAGCAATTAACATGCTGTTTGCTGACAAGGATTTGCTGCCGCTCCAGGAGCAGGGGCTGGGATGGGAAGGCCAGTGCCGGGGAGCCGAGCCGTGAGAGCAAACAAAGGTGCGGATGGAGGTGCTGCTACCGGTCTTTGCAAATTGCCAGGCCAGGCGGGAGTGGCCTTCTCTCTTTGGACCTCCTCCTCTTGCTCCTCCCTGCCCAGACCTGCACGCTGCAGGGGTGGCCCTGGATAGTAGAAGATGGGTTTCTTGGGAATTCTGATGGCAGTGGCCAGTTACTGAGCTCTTACCAAGTGCTAAGTGCACTGGACTGAAGAGCCCGTTCAGTCCTCACAACAACCTGGAGAGAGCCCATTTTACAGGCAAGGAAACAGGCACCAGAAGTGAAAGGGCTAGCCCTAGGTGACCCAGGCAGTAAGCGGTGCAGGAGAATCTGAGCCTCTGGAAAAGCCTGCCTGTTCAGGCGGGTACCTAGTATGGATAAAAGGGTCAACCCCTGGGCCCACCGCCAGGTCACGGTGACTTGCTACGGGACGCGGGCTTGATAAATGGTGGTGTTGCGTAATCAGTGGCTGCCTCTGCAGGGTGTTAGGTGGAATCTGGCCGAGTGGCTGGCCCAGCCCAGCCTTGCTGACGGAGCAGAGGCCCACAGCAGTGAGGGGCCCGCCTGGGCGAGGCTGAGGGGCAGGGCCATGTCCCCGTCCTGGGTGGTTGACCCTGTGACAGACCCTGGGGGACCCTTGAGGAAGCACCTCAGGTGGCGGTGTCCTGATCGGAGGGGACTGGGAGGCCTCTCTCAGCGGCTGGGGTCCCCATGTTCTGCTTTCCTACCTTCTCAACAGCTTTGGGGCCGGCCTGTGGGGACTCCTGTCTTCCCTGCTGTTGACTCATCCTGGGTGGAATTATGTACAGAAATTAGTCAACGTAGCCATTCCCCGGACCACAGGCAGCTCACTGCAGGTGCAGTGCAGGGGCTGTGCCCGCCTCAAGGGTCCTTCCAGGACCTGGAGCGGTAGCTTCATGGGTGTGTTTTGTGGGGGAGGGGACTGCTCCTTGCAGGGCAATACAGTTGGAGGCTGGTGGCCCTGCCCACTGCCCAGGGCCTTTCCCCCATCCTCCTGAGAGGGGAGAGCAAGCTCTGGCTTCTGCCAGCTTCCAGCAAGACATGGAGGCCCTGAAACTGGAGGTGCTGGCACCTCCCACCCCAAGCCCTTCCCAACCACACTGTGTGCCAGGCACAGAGTCGGGCACTGAGGATTTGGGGGAAACAGCACATGGGTACAGTTGTCTGAGATCTCCTGGTGTAGGAGTCAGAAGAATCTATGTTAGATGGGGCAGGCATGAGAAACGCTATCCCATAAAAGGGTTCCTTGTTGATTTCCTTAAGGTAATATGGACCCTGGGTGACACTTGTGTAGGGTATATGGTGCAAAAGGGTAGATAGCAACAACTGCATCTGTCTGCCTGTTTCCAGCCATCTGTGCCCTCCCGCAGAGACAGCCATGGTTTCCAGGGTGTCCTTTGTGTCCTGCCAGAGATGTGCTCAGTCAAGCATACAGGTGTCAGGGCTTGTGCATATATCTGATACCTCCAAGCTTTTTATTTTTGTGAATAGCAGTATACTCTATATGCCAATCTGCCTGATTGCTTTTTTTCCCTTTAATATTTGGCACATCTCGACACTCATTCTGTATCAGCTCACACAGAGCTGCCTCGTCCTTTTTATTGGCTGCGTATTATTCTGTTACGTAACCAGGCCATACATTTTTGGACCAGTGCCCCATGGATGGGCTTTGTGGTTGCTGCTTGTTTTTGCTGTTAACAAGTGAGCCTGCTGCAGTGAGTGTCTTCATTAACATGTGCGTGAGCAGGAGAAATCCCCACAGTGAGTGTGCCGATCGAAGCAGATACGCATTTTTGAAGTTTGCCTGATGCTGCCATGTGGCCCCATGCAGAGGTTGTCCCACTTTTCCTGTCTTGCCAGCAAGGTGTGAGTGGCTCGCTTCCCCATATCTCCACTAATGAGGAACTGTATCAACTATGCTGATCTTTGCCAATCTGATGGTTGAAAAGTGGTAATTCATTGCAGTTTTGATCTGCGTTGATACAGTTGTGGGTTGCTGAGCTCTTTTGCGTGTGTTGCAAGCCACGTGTAACTTCCAGGCAGGTTTAAGCAGAGGGCCACCTGAGTGGTGGCGTGACCCTTCACTGGTAGGCCTGCTCTCTCTGGAGCCCACTAACCAATGCTTGCTGAGTGACATACGCTGGTCAGGAAGGGGCAAAGGAGACCTGGGACGGGGTTGCCGGGGCCACTCTGCCAAGGGTCAGGTGAGGAGGGGTTTGCCTGCCTGGAGTGCTGTGGTGACATGGCATTGAATTCACTTCTCTCTGGTGACGGAGAAGAGAACTTGGACTCTTTAGACCTGGGCAAGAGTAGGGGGCAACCTTCTCCCTGCCTGGCAGGCAGCTCTGCCTGGAGGCTGGGAAGTTGATGCCCTGCTGTCTCTAGAGCTTCCCACTCTTGGGACTTAGAGCCAAGGTGGCTGCTATGGGACACCCTGCTCCTCACCGAGATGCCAGGCTCCAGGCCAGGGCATCCTTGCTGCCTGGAGCTTTCTGTGCTGCGGGGCCCATGGCGGTGGTGGGTGAACTCCACACGTGTCCATCTGGTGCGTGGACCAGCTCCCACCCCCTGCTCCTGTGAGCTCCCGTGGTTTCAGGCCTGTTCTCCACACTCTGCCTTCTCCTCGCCATGCCTCCAGCCCCAAAGCAAGGGGGCGAGCTCTCAGCGCTTCTCGCCTGGCTCCTCCCTGACTCTGGTCTCTTACCCTGCTCTCTGACTTCACCACTGTGGCTCCTTAGTGAACTCCTTCCCCTTGATGACAGTTGTGGGCATGGGACTTCCCGCCTAGTAAGCCGCTATGGATAAGAATGAAGTCCCCCCTCTGAGCGGCTCCTGCCTCCAGTGCTCCCCTCCAAACTCCATCTTTGTCCAGATCTGCCAACCCGCCCTCCCCAGACACGTGCTGTGCCTTTGGGCCTGTCTGATCTGTTCCCCAGGCCTGCGATCTTCTTCTTCCTTAACTCCACGCTTACATCCCCTGAGATCAAAGTCAGAGGCGCTGCCCAGGAGTCATTCTGCCACACTGACCTGCTCTCTCTGCCCAGGGGCCACTGTGGGTGTCAGTCTCCAGGGTCCAAGGGACTGGAGTGGCAGTGGTGGTTGTGGTCATAATCACAGCCCACAGGCATGGTGAGTGGCAGGTGTGACACTTGAGGCCGTGGGTCTGAGCGCAGAGCTAGTGCCTGTGGATGCTGGAGGTCGAGTCCTGCCTGGGAGAACAAGCACTCCCTCCTCACCTGGGCCACCAGCCTTGTCATCCCGCTGCCGCTGCGGCCGGGGCTCCTGGCCCAGGGCCTGGCAATGTGGTGGTTGCTCAGTAACTGTTGAGGGAGAGGATGAGGGGTGAGGAAGGTTTTGAGCAGAAGAACGATGGTCAGAGCTGCCTAGTTACGAGTCAGTGGACTGAAAGGAGGAGACGCTCCCAAAGGCTGGGTGGGAGTCCACACGGGTGGACCCAGGTGATGAGGGCCTGGGTCAGGGAGGAGAGTGGGGTGGGGAGGGGGACCCACTCTGACAGAGGCCTCCTGGGGCTCTCTCTGTGAGCTGGGCACAGGCCTGCCCACCAGGCCAGTCCCTCTGCAGAGCAGGGATGGCTGCTTTCTCCTTGCAGGTCTCCAGCACATCACTCATGGCTAGCACGCAGCAGGTGCCCACTGGGAGGCACTGGCTAAGCTTGGACCCGGAGCCCTGAATCCTGGGGGAGTCTAGGTGGAGAAGCATTTTCAGTGGGCGCTCTGGACCTTTTCTGCTTCACAACCAGGGGTAAGGGCCAGGCAGAGCCAGACGTGGATGACGGCTTCGGCTTTTGAGGTTTCTGTTGTCATTCACTGAGGAGGAGGTTGCCATGCAGCTCACTGTCTATAAAGAGCCCGATGCAGGGTCTGGGCATAGCAGGTGCTTAGCCAGTGAGAGCCATTGTGATGGTGCTGATGGTGGTGCTAGAAGCCAGGAGGAGAGAGGGCTTGGAACCCATAGGAGTCAGAGCAGAATGAGGGCGACACCCTGGATCAGCCCCTCTGGGGACTGTTGTGTGGCCGGCGACATCCAGCTGTGGTAGCAGAAGGCTGGCTTTGCCCCTATGGTCTGGGGCCTCTCAGGACAGGCTCGGCAGGACTCAGCAAGGATGACTGTTCTTGTGCCCTCCTGACTTCTCCGAATAGATGAGTGTGTGGTCCTGCCCTCAAGACTGTTCTGGTCCCCGCCGGCTCTGGCTCTGGGTGGACAGGTGGGCTCGAGGCTGGCATGCAGAGGGGAGAGAAGTCATGGACAATCTGGGGGCCCTGGTGTCTGGCCAGGACCTGCCCTCAGTCCTGTGCCAGACTGATGTCACCAAGTGTGATGTTCATCACCAGGCGCAGGAGTGATGAGGTGGAAGGAAGGTCTTGGGAGGCCAGGCAGCCATTGTTGGCTGGCTTACCTGGATTAGGCTTTTCACGTGGAGGGAAGAAAGAGATCTGCTTTGTCGCAGTTGGGGCATCAGGCTGGAAACACGGTTGGTGTTCCTGGCAATCCCCGGCACTCTCCAGAGCTTATTTGTTGCTTTTCCGAGACACGTCCAGGTGCTCTCTGTTATGATAACAAGTGGTGACACAGAGTTAGCTTGAAATGGGATAAACAAACAGACTAAAAATAACTGGATTTGGGGCGGCTTGGCACCGAATCCAGCTTGCAGGCAGTCGCTGCTCAGCCAAGGGTGAAGGCAGGCATCATCAAAGGCACCACGACCCTCGGAGCCCTGGGGGAGCTGGGGTAGGGTGTGGCTGAGTCCCTCTCTTGTCCCCACTCCCGCCACTGTGGAGCTGTGGGCTGGTTGAGGGTGGAGGTGCCAGATGGTGCCTGAGACCCCGGCGGGAGGGGTGTGGTGGGCCCGGATGTGAGCGAGGCGGTTTATGTCTGTTTGGAGGAAGCTGGGCCAATGTTTGGACATCTTTATGGTTTGGGGAGTTTCTTGGCCTCACCCAGAGGAGCCACGGTTGCATCAGAATCAGAGGTCCTGTCCTCGGTGGCCCATGCAGTGGGAGAAAAGAGCCAAGGGAGCCACTCTGGAGTCTGCGGAAAGATGGGGAAATATGACTGCTTGCTAATTCCAGGCTGCTGCTCCAGACCGCCTTGTGCCTCATGAAGGGATTTACATGATGCTTTGGCAGGCTGCTCTGGGCGAGGCGGAGGAGGAGGATGGGAGTCATACCTGTGCAGGGTTGCATACTCAGGATGGACGTACACCTTGCAGGAGACCTGGCCCGAGGAAAGGCCCGTTGCAGGGCACAGAGAGAAGAGAGGCCTGGTGCATGACCCACTTCCCTCTGCCATCGCTACCTGTCCATCAGTGATGATGCTCTTAGAGATCACAGGCTTGCTTCACCACTGACCCCAGGATTCCATTCAGCAAACAAACGTCCACCCTGGCAGTCATAGGTCCTGCCTCCTACATCTTTGTTTCTCCTTCTGGCCATGGGGTAGGACTGGGCTTCACTCTCCCCTGATGTTCAGTGTGGCCATGTAATGTAATTACAAGGCCCGGCATGTAATTCGTCTTACTTTCCCTTTCCCTCTGGCACAGAAATCCAGAGAATAACTAATCTGTCTGCTCAGGCCCCAGAGTGAAGACGGCAGGGCAGAAGCCCCAGCCGACTTGTAGTGAGTGTGTTGTGTAGGCTTGAGGCTATTTGTTACTGCAGTATCACCTAGCCCATCCTGATGGTATGCTGCTGCTGCTAAGTCACTTCAGTCGTGTCCAGCTCTGTGCGACCCCATAGACGGCAGCCCACCAGGCTCCGCCGTCCCTGGGATTCTCCAGGCAAGAACACTGGAGTGGGTTGCCATTTCCTTCTCCAATGCATGAAGGTGAAAAGTGAAAGTGAAGCCGCTCAGTCGTGTCTGACTCTTCGCAACCCCATGGACTACCAGCCTACCAGGCTCCTCCGTCAATGGGATTTTCCAGGCAAGAGTACTGGAGTGGGGTGCCATTGCCTTCTCCGCCTGATGGTAGAAGTGGGGGAAAATCCCCCATACCTAGCCTAAGAATCAAAACCTAAGAGTTTAGAAAGGTAGCAAATGGCTTTTCACAGCATCTCTTTGCTCACTAAGTACCACTGCCACTTTATCACGTAACCCTGCTTATCTTCATGTGCTGTGCTTAGTCGCTCAGTCGTGTCTGACTCTTCGTGACCCCATGGACTCCTCTGTCCATGGGATTCTCTAGGTAAGAATACTGGAGTGGGTTGCCATGCCGTTCTCCAGGGGATCGTCCCAACCCAGGGGTCCAACCTGAGTCTCCCTCATTGTAGGCGGATTCTTTACTGTCTGAGCCACCAGGGAGTTTCATATCTGTTTACAGGTTTATTATGTCTCCCCTCTAGAAAGTCAGCTTTGTGAAGGCCAGGACCCCAACCCTCAGGTTTATATCTGTGTAGCCAGGGTGTACAGCTGAGCTGGTCCAGGATGGAAGGGCCACATGGCCTCGATGAGTCCATGGATTGGGAGGTCCGAGGGGTGCGGTGACCCAAGGTGGAGACTTAAATATACTTGTTTGGTGCTAACAGTGGAGCAGGAGCTTAACGAGTTAGTCGTTGAGTGGACGAGCTCTGGTGGAGAGGGGATGGGGGGGTGTCATTTCATAATGTGGGAGAAGACTGCAAGCTCTCCAAGAGAGGAGACTGTGGCGCCCCTTCTTCTCTGTGCTCCCGGCCAGCTCCATGCAAGGAGCAGAGGAGGAGCTACAGTTTCTTGAGAAAGGAAGAGCGATTGGGATGGTGACTCAGACCACCCCCTGCCACCCGTCACAGTTCGCTTGGTACCGGTCCAGGGAGGAGAGGGAGGAGTGTGAGTGGCTGGACAGGTCTCCCAGGCTGCAGAGTCGAGCCCTGTGATGGGTCCAGAAGGTGTGAGAAACTGCGTGCATACGGGTGTGAGAGAGAGCGCATGAGTGAGTGAGTGAATGAATGCTGGGCACCACCAGGACCAGCTCTGCGAGCTCTCTACCCCAGAGGACTCTGTGCTGCCCAGGAGGCTGGGAGAAGCCAGGAGCCCTGGACAGAGGGCCAGGAGCTTGGAGCAGGTGACCCGGTGGAAGTGCTAGTAGGGAAGTGGCTCCCAGGCCTGCCCTAGTCTGGCCTCTGGCCTTTGTGCCTCTCAGAAGCCGGCAGTCCTGGGCCTTGCTGGGCACCTGCTCTTCTCTGACCTGAGATATTCTTTTCACGTGGTGACTGGAAGTCCGCTCTGAGCATGGCACCCTCTGTGAAGCTCTCTTTGGTCACTAAGAGCTGGTGTCCACCTCCCCACCCCAACCCGGACCCCCACACTGCTCCTCTGTGCTCACACGGTTCTCGGCTTGCTTCTGTGAGACTGCCTGTCTCCCTGACCACGTTACCTCCTCGCCGGCCTCCTCCCCCCAGCAGATGGCAGGGCAGGGCTCTTAGCTCACTTCTGTCTCCTCACTTGCCACCTGGCACATGGCCGCCACCCCATCAGTAACTGTTGATGAGGGACATGGTGTCTTCAGGTAGCTGACAGCTCTTGGCTAGAAGAGGAGGCAGTCTGATGGCGTGTCCTCAGTGGGAGGACCGAGGCCGGGCCACAGAAATAATAGACAGGTGTGGGCTCACCAGGAGGAGGAACTTCCCATCAGAGTGTCCACTAGGGGCCTGGCCACCTTGAGGCCCCTTCCCATCTCTGGAGGTGTGTGAGCAGAGATAACGTGACCCTACCCCTCTCCGTTTCAGAAAAGAAGTGGAAGCATTAGTTCCCTGTCAGATTTTACTGGCCCTGCAGTCTGGGGTCTAGAGCAGCTGTGGCATCAGGTAGCTGCCAAGGTGCCAAGCTGAAGTGTTACGGCCCCAGGAGTTCCCAGGTGACACGGGTGTGGTCTGAGGGTCCCGGCCCTGATGGATGCTCACCTTCTGACCTCACTGAAAGGTGGTTGAGCGGCCTCGTCAAACTGCCCGGAGCGCGGAGATGGGAGAGGAAGTGTGCCCGGCCCACGCTGTGTGTGAAAACCCTCGTTCCACAGCAGGTCGGGCAACCTGGGTGGGGCTGAACCATCCCTGACCCCACGCCCTGTGGAGACTCCACTCTCCTGTGTCCTGGTGGAGTTTCCTGAGGGAAACACCACCCTGGTCTCCTCAAAAGGCTCAGGGTTCCCCCCACCCCGGCCAGTGGACGACCCCTTGGCAGGTGGATGGTCTTATGCCTGGCTCCGGGTTTCTGAGTGGTCCCTGGGGCAGTTGAAGGAGGAGGCATCCCCAGGGGGCAGGTTGTTGGTATATAATGGGGAGCCTGTGGCTCAGTGTCCCCATGATCCACGTGCTTTCAGCTGTGCGGGAACGCTGCTGTTCTTGGTCCTGGGGGCTCAGTTCTCTTGCCTGTGGATTCAGGAAACTGTGCCCACCTCTCAACATGGTGCCCCTGACTGTTCATCGGGACTACTGCTGGATACACGTGTCTTGACCCATCTCACCCAGCTCAGCCCTCATCAGTATCAATGAGCCCCTGTCCCAGGATCTCTGGCTCCTGCCTCAGCCCCCCCGGGCTCTGCTCCTGCTCCCCTGCAGCCTGGCCACCTCGGCCCCTAACAATGCCATGCTTTCCACCTGGGAGGTTTTGTACACGCAGTGTGCTTGCAGCAGACTCTTTCTGTCCATGACTGCTCCTTGCAGAGGGGACTGTGTGACAGTCATTGAGGGCATGCGAGGCGGATGTTTGCAGATGAGTGTCGCCCTCCGCCCCTATGATGGAAGGGCCAGTGCTGCTCTGACCCCACGCCAGCTGAGCGGCTCAGCCTCAGGCCAGGCATGCAGTGGAAGGCCAGTCACACACCCCTGGGCTTGGCAGACCTGTCTGGCCCTGCAAGAGGTGAGCCATGGATGGGTCAAGGCTTCTCCCTTTGGACAGGCTGTATACCAGTGTGACCTCTGGGTGACCTCACTGGCCCTTTGCAGCCTTGGCTGCTGGCTGGGGTTAGTGGATCTGGCCCATCACCCTGATTGCTGAGGTGTGCTGAGCTGAAGAGCTGTCTGATCTGCTTACTGAGGTGAGTGACAGTCCCCTCAGCGCAGGAAATGGAGAGGTGTTGAAGGAGTCTCTTGCCCTGTCTGAACATTATAGCTAATGTGGAAAAAATGGGGTTCCTGCCTATGTGTGGCGTAGGGGAGGTGGTCTCTTCTAGGGGCTGCACAACGCTCTGAGCTTTAGTTATCTTACCCTTTCAGAGCACCTGCTGGGTGCTGGTCCCTACACAGGACAGACAAGGTCCTGAGGGGACATGCAGACTCAGTCTGAGGAGTGTGTGTGTGTGTTTGTGTATGTTAGCCATTCCATCGTGTCCAATCTTTGCGACCCCATGGACTGTAGCCCACCAGGCTCCTCTCTCCATGGAATTCTCTAGGCAAGAATACTGGAGTGGGTAGCCATTCCCTTCTCCAGGGGATCTTCCCGACCCAGGGATTGAACCAGGTTCTCGTACATTTGCAGGCAGATTCTTTACTGTCTGAGCCACCAGGGAAGTACCTAGTGTGAGGAGGGGCAGGAGAATTTGGGTGGCAGGGGTAAGGATGGGAGAGGTATACTTGTCACTGGGTTGAGCCCCCTAGAAGTCATCTCTGATAATGAAGTGGCAGCAAGCGAAGCTGCAGAGATCTTGGCTGCTCCTGTGAGGCTGCCTAAGCTTTTGACTTTGCAGGGACCTGAGAGCTCAATGAGCCCAGCTGAGCTGTGTGGCGGGGTAACACGGCATCACAGCCTAGAGCCAATGGTAGTGTATAATTCAGAGTATATTAACCTAGTATACTGTTGTAATCGATGCAGTTTCTAGCTGTATGGTGGTCACATGTATGAACTGGTTTCTCACTAAATCTCACAGTCTGAATTAGCCCCTAGCCCTCCCATGGTGCCCTGTCTCCCTGTGTTCATGGCATTCTGCATCACTTGACATTTAAGTTCATTCATTACTTGCTGCTAGAACGGAAGCACCCTGAGGGTGTGGATGATTCTGGTTACTGTGTGTCTCCTGAGCCCAGAGCAGGCCCAGCACAGGATAGGGGACTGGCTATTCGATCAGTGGTGAATGCATGGATAAAATTCACCCTGGATTTCCTAGGAGTCAGGGGAACTGGGCATTGTTGCTCTTCTGTGTTCCAGAGAGAGGCAATGAGCCTCGATGAGATGAAGTGACCGGCCAGATCACTCAGCTGGTTGGTGCCAGCGCTGGGGTTTGGACCCCTGCGCATGCACAGGTCAGGTGGGTATGGATGTGCCCTGGTTGCAGTGTGTGAGGGTAGAGACTGGCACGTGTAAGGGCCGTGTGTGAGCAGCAGTCACTTTATTGCATGTGGTACGTCGAGATGGAAAGGCTTTGCAGGAATTTTGCTTTATGGGTAATAAAGGCCTTTATGTGCCTATAATGTGGATGTGGGTCCAAAGAGGACTCAGCCCTGCTTTCTATCAGGGGGCTTGGCGGAGACTCCTGTGGGGGCTGGAGCCACTGGCCCCGCTTTGAGCATGCTGGACCCCAGGAAGGAGGAGATACTGGCTCCGAGCACAGCCTGGGGCAGGTTGGTGTCCATGGGGCAGGGTGAAGTGGCAGCATCCCTGGGGTGAAATGTAGGTTTAAGTTGCCTCCGTGGGAAATGTGATGTTATGTAGCTCATTAAATCCTACAGGAGCAGCGAGGAGAGCTGCTTCCAATTATCGGGATGAAAATTAATGGAATAAAACCTCCAGCCAGGCTGCCCAGTGGTGGATCAGGGAAGGCTTGTGCTGCGTGGCCAGGATAGGCCAGGAAGTGCTGGGGCAGTCACACGGGTGAGCCGGGTGAGCTGAGCAAGGAAGCACAGACTGCAAATGATTGGGCTGGGGGCAGGGGTCCTTGCTAATCCTTACAGCATGGTCGCCTGGACCAGGAGGGAAATGGGGCTGAGCAGGCAGCTGGATGAGGCTTGGAGTGTGGAGCCCTGGGACAGGAGGAGGCCCCTTGGCACCCTGACCAGCCTCTGGGGCTGAAGGAGAGGTGGGGTTTGCTTTCTTGCAGAGGTGATGTGGAACTGTGCGCTGCCCCTGAGCTTCAGACCTGGGGCAAAGCTGGGATGGAATTTGGGGTCCCTTTTGAGCATGTGCCTGAAAGCCTTGTCCTTGGGGGACTCGGTGAATCTCAGGCACTATGACAGCAAAGTGGGGAGCCCAGATGAGCTTGGCTTCTGTTTCCTATGGATCCCGAGGACAGGTGCAGACCCTATGCCACTGCTGCTACTCCACGCGGGTGGTGGTATCTCGAGCTGAGAGTCATGACTGAGTCCTGGCCCTCTGGGTGGGTCAAAACCCATTTGTGCAAGGGACCAGGTCTGGCTCATGGCTGCCTTTCCCCCAGCCATTCTCTGCAGGTCTTTCCTGTTGGGACTCACTTTCATAAATGCTGCTTGAGTACTGTCTGCTACCATCCAGCCAGTGTGCACTCAAGGGAGTGGGCTGAAAAGTTAACCAGGTCCACAGTACACTATCAGGTGGTCTCCCCAGGCTCCCCCTTGGTTTAGGCCAGTAAACACTCAATTCATGTCAGTGATCAGTAACAACCTCAGAGACTGATACTGTATCATCTCCATCCTACTGGGAAAGAAGCTGAGGCTCAGAGAGGTGGAACTGTGTGAGGTGGAACCGAAACTAGACCGTGTGACTCACATCAGAGCTGGTGCTCTGAGGTGCAGCATTCTGCTGCCTTCTTGGATTGGTGAAGTAGACTTCCTTCGAGGACTCTCAGGCCTCCCCCTGCAGCATTGCAGGACTTCTCACGTCATTCTTTGCAGGTGGCGAGGGTGACATTCTTAGCTGCACTTTGCCAGGGAGGAAACTGCTGGTGGCTTGTAGTGCTCACATTTAGTTGATGCCCATCTATGGAACATGGCCCCAGGATGATGGGTGTGTTTGGCTGAACTTGTTAAAGTCCTTGGCTGCCAATAGTGTGTCATGGGGCCTCTTGCCTGGTGTTCCCCTTAGTCTTGGGGAGCTGGTTGTTCTGTGTCCAGAACCCAAGAAAACATGAGTGGTTCGCTAGGCTCCCGGCTTTCTTTATGGGGCTGCTCTTTGCTGGGGGCTGCCCCTGCTGATGGACCACCCAGAGTGTTTGGCTGGCAGGGTCTCACAGGTTAGTGCACGCAGCTCTGGACAGAGCGGGCAGTTGGGAGGCTTGGGGCTCGGTCAGCCAAACTGGACTGTTTCCTCGGATTGTTGTGTTATATTTATTTCCACTAATCTATTTCTCTTGCCTGTTTATACATTGAAAAGATCTAATAAAGCGTATCTGAGACCAGAGCAAATGAAGACCATTTTGGAAAGAAGTGTAAAAGGAGCGCTGTCTTGGAACATGTAACTAATCTGAGTGCTCCCTCACCTCTGAGGTCCTGCCTTTGAAAGCTCCGTTTCTCCTCCCGTTGCCTGTAAAAGCGAGAGTGCGACTTCTCAATGCTAAGCCGAGGCTGGTGGCCTGCCTCTGGGGTGGGGTTTGCACACATGTGCGGATCAAGAGCAGGAAGCTCTTCCTGGCTGGAGGATGCTGGCACTGCAGCTCTTCCATCTAAGGATCCCTGTGGAAAAGTGGGCTGATTCCACCACTTACGTGCCAGGACCCTGGATGCCGAGGCAGGGGAATGCTGCAATCTAAACATTTACATTCTGAAAAATGGGAAATCATCCACTCAGATATAAATTAGCCATGGCCTGACGGGTTTATTACATCCTGGAATGCTTTCATGAGGCTTTCAGAGGGGTCCATGTTGCAGGCCCAGGTCTCCAGCTGGGCTTGCCTGTGGCATGCTCCTAGGGAGACCCCGCTGGAAGACACAGGCTGGGAGGACTTGTCCTTAAATTCCCGTACGCCCTGATTCATGTATGACATGGGAACAAGGAAACACAGTGCTGCACCCTGGATGGTGAGGCACCCTGAGCTGTGAGGATCTTAAAGCTGAAGGGGCGAGGAAAAACGAGGAGGGAGCCAGATGTGGAGGCCCAAAGAGAGGTGAGGTGCTTGGATGATCATGGGGCAGGAGAAATGTGCTGAAATGTGTACATTTCATAACATATGCAACAGGACTCTCGTTGAGCAGGAAGAGGGCAAGGAAGGAAGCAAGAAATGAGCTGGAAGGAAGGATCATATGTCCTTTGGGGTTTTCAGACAAGTCTTGGACCATAAGTCCCGAAGGCTGGGCTGGGTGTGAAGTCGATGGAGGCTGGCCTAACTCCAGCTCACCAAGAGTGGCCTGAATGACACTGAGGGGAAAATCCAGGGAAAGCTAACTGAGTTCCATGCTCAGGACATTGAGGGGGTCTTAGGGAGAAGGTGGGGAAAACACACAGACATAAACACACACACATAATTGTAATGAGCCAACTTATTTCTCCCTTCTATAATTATATACACTTCCAAATCTATGTATGTATCTTAGATCTAAGTAGAACAGATGCTGAATAAATGATTGTGGAGGAGTTTGATGTTAATCCTGAGTGATCTATGACACCAGCTATCTTTTTCTGTTTCAGAGGAAGAAGCCCACGTTGTATAGGGGTTTTAACTTAGAGGACTTTATCCTGAGCAGTGGTTCTCAAACTAGCTTGCATCAGAGTCACCTGCATAGCCTGAGACAGCAGATTCCTGGGTCCCACCCATCTTTAGAGTTTGATTCATTAGGTCTGGGGTGGGTCCTGGAAATTTGCATTTTTAGCAAGTTCCCATCTGCTGCTGCTGCTGTTAACTGGGGAACCACACTTTGAGGAGCACTGGTCTAGACAGAAGGGTGAGGGCTTTGGTGGGAGATGATGGATTCTATACAGAACTTCCTTGGGTCTGAGAGTTTAACATTTATGTCTTTGATGGAATGAAAGAAGACTCATAGATTCCCTGGAATCATTTTTTGTTTTTAGGAAGAAGCCAGAGCCTCCTATATGGTGGGTGGAGCCAGCTTGCTGCCATGCAGAGCAGCAACTGGCTTTGTGGGTCTACAGATTGTTTCAGCAGGTATTTACCAGGGTCCATTCTGTGCCTGGTCCTGTGTGTGACCTGTTGTCAGCATCAGGAAAGACTTGAGCAGAATGTTTCAGTACAGTTCAATCTAACATGCTTTGCGGGGGGCACTTCCTTGTGCCCAGCTGGACTCCTCTGTTGGAAGCTGGAGGAGGGATGATGCAGTAGTTGCCATGGGGATGCCATGGGTCATCCCCTATGCCCTCCCCACTTTGCCCTCAGCTCCACTTTTGGTCCCCAGTAACAGCTCTGATCTCCTCTGGGAAGCCAAGTGTTTCCTTTAAAGCCTGTGGGTCACTTTGACATCCAGGTGTGTCTCTGTCCTTTAGGGCCTCCCAGCAGAAATACGAGCCTACCTATTTCTGTACCTGGACCTCAGCCCTGCCACCCCTACACCTCCAGCCAAGCCCCACTGTGTTCTGACCTCTCTTCTTGACCACGTGCCAGGTACCATAGTGTCTGTTTTGCTTCCACTTGCCACCATTTTCACTGAATTGTAAACCCAAAGCTGAACTTTGGAAACTCATGAATGGGTCTTCCTCCTTACAAATAGGCCAACCCCAAAGCCTGAATGAGCACAAGGAAGGGGCCTGCTACCATATAGCTGAAAGACCACCTGACTCAGAAGGTGAGACAGGCTGCCTGGGTTCCTCTTGTGTGACTTGAGGCACGTCCCTTCTCCCCCTGGTCTGTTTGTCTTCTCTGTCAGACAAAGTGCAATGATGCCTGTCCTATCTTCTCTCCTCTCATGATGATGTCACCACTTTCCCCAAACGTGCAAATTATTAAGAGTATCAGGGTGACAGGCAGACCTGTAAAACTGTCACGAGGAGGGCAGGTGACCCTCTTGAGGTTGGATGGTGATGTGTGGAAGGCCTCTGAGAGAGGGGCAAGGGTTAGCTTGGGAGTATGGCATGGCTGTGAGACACAAACGGAGCACCTAGATTCACACCCCCCTTGGCAATTTACTAGCCCTGGGAATGGGACCATGACTCTTAGGCTGTTTGAGCTTGTCTCACCTGGAAAAAGGAGATAGGGAAGAGAATGTAGCCTACTGGGTGATGTTATGCTCTGTATTAAGATCCAGTGAGCGATGATGACATGACAGGACTTGTTGGAGTGGCTTTAGTATCAGCCACAGGAGAGTGAGGGAACACCTTTGGATAAAGGGATCCAAATTTCCCGTTCCCCCAGATCATGCCATGCTTGCTACTCACAACTGGCTAGCCTGTGATTATGGGGTAGAGGCAAGTAAAAATTCAAGGAATGTTTATTGAATGAGACTGTGAAGAGGGGAGTTTGGCTCTCCTGGTGCTGGGGTAATTTTTTAATTTAACTTTTATTTTTATCAAAGGAATACATATTCATAGCCAAGCAGTCATAAGCTTATAATGAAAAGCAGCCCACTGCCTCCCACCTCTGGTTTCTGCTTTCTGCTTTCTGGAGGTAACTGTTTTTAATTCATTTAGTTGTTTCTTTTGATAGTTACCATATTTCTAGATAATGTGCTTATATTATCATTTTCTTGATTTTTTGTGTTAGATGTTATTTTTGACTTTCAGTTATACAAGATGGGGGTTAAGTTTCCCTGCATCATTCTCCTTTGATCAGATAGGTGCACATAACTTCCCTTTTCCCCGTCTTTACGAAACATGGTTGCACCCAGGTTATGATGGTGTTAGTACCCACCATGGTATAAACATCCATATAGTGTACTGTGGTCATTTTTCTCTGGATAGACGTTTTGTTTTCCTTGAAATTAGGTACATAATAATTGACATACTATTTCATTGCTTGACTTTCTATGATCATTTATCCTTTAATTCTCTGATTAAACTCTAAGTATTTTTTGAATATATTCAAATGCCCCTGTTAATCTGTGTTTCATTCTTTCCTTCAGTCTGGATAGTGACTCTGTAGGTACCACTGCTAATCTGAGTCCATCCTTTACCTTCACATGGGGACTCTTGCTGGATCACTTGTCTCCTGAGTCCCATGCTTTTTCTTTCTCCATTTACTCTCTTTCAAAGAGCATACACACCTTCCAGTATCTTCCTGAGAGGGCTTCCATGGTAGCTCAGCTGGTAAAGAATCCACCTGCAATGCAGGAGACCCCAGTTCAATTCTTGGGTTGGGAAGTTCCCCTGGAGAAGGGATAGGCTATCCACTCCAGTATTCTTGGACTTCCTTGGTGGCTCATATGGTAAAGAATCTGCCTGCAATGCAGGAGACCTGGGTTTGATTCCTGGGTTGGGAAGAACCCTGGAGGAGGTCATGGCAACTTACTCCAGTATTTTTGCCTGGAGAATTCCATGGACAGAGGAGCCTGGTGGGCTACAATTTATGGGGTCGCAAAGAGTCGGAAACAACTGAGTGACTAAGCACACATCTTCCTAAGAAATGGCACATCAGAGGCAGAAACTTGTAGGCTTTGCATGTCTGAAAATATCTTTGTTTGACTTTTATGCTTGATGAGTAGTTGGACTGCTTGATGAGTAGTTGGGCTGAATATAAAATTCTAGCTTTTCCTTAGAAACTTGGAGGTAATAATGTTCCATTGTCTTCTACTTCCCATTACTCTGGAGAAGTCAGCTGCCCTTCTGTGTCCCCATCCTTAGAAGGTGAGCATTTCCACACTACTCCTTCCTTCTCCCCTTCCCCCAACCCAGAAGCTTTAAGATTCGTCCCTTTATCACCAGAGTACTGAAGTGCACATTTCTGTCACTTCATGTGAATTTTTTAAAAAAATATATTGTTTTGGGCACTGGATGGATGCTTTTAAATTTAGAAACCCTAGCTATAGGGATTTGCCTGATATGATTTATTTGATAAAAGTTTCCATCCATTTTCTCCTTTTTCTTTTTTCTTTTCTTTTTTAATATTGAACCTCCTTAATTGATCCACTGATTAACATTTTCTCCATATTTCCACCGTTTTATTGTTTTGCATTCTAGAGCAGCTGTTCTCACACCTTTTGGCCTCAGATTCCTTTTTAGTTTCAGGATCTATTTACACTCTTAAAGATCATTGAGAATCATGAACACCTTTTATTTATGTAGACTGTACCTTTATTTACCATATTAGAAATTAAAACAAATTTAAAATTATTAATTCATTTAAATAAACCCAGTACATGTTAGCATAACTAGCATAATATATGAAAATATCAATGCATTTTTCAAAGCAAAAAATTAGTGAAAAGAGTGACATTGTTTTATAGAAGCAAGTCTGGTTTCATTCAGATGTGTACTTGGGAAAGAGAAGAATATTCCTAATTGCCCTTTCAGATTATTATGGATATCTTCTTTAATATTACAACAGAACTCTACCATGATAAGTTCTCAAAAGTTAGTTTCAATGTGGAATCTGAAAACTTAACAGTAAACTTTTTTCTCTGTTATGTTAAAAATCCATTGATCTATCTTGTATGTGTGGATATTACCTGTGCCTGATTTTGTAACCTCATTTGTTGATCATTTGGCAAATACTAGTGCACTCATCTCCCATGCCAGTAAGGTCATGCTTAAAATCTTGCATGCTAGGCTTCAGCATTACACGAACCAAGAACTTCCGGATGTCAAAGCTGGGTTTAGAAAAGGAAGAGGAACTAGAGATCAAATTGCCAACATTCACTGGATTATAGAGAAAGCAAAGGAATTTCAGAGAAACATCTGCCTCCGTTTCATCAGCTACGCTAAAGCCTTTGACTGTGTGGATCATGACAAACTGTGGAAAGCTTAGAGAGATAGGAATACCAGACCATCTTACCTGTCTCCTGAGAAGCCTGTATGTGGGTCAATAAGCAAGAGTTAAAACCGTGTATGGAACAACTGATTGGTTCAAGATCGAGAAAGGAGTACTCGATCCTCGACAGCTGTCTGCTGTCACCCTGTTTGTTTAACCTATATGGTGAGCACATCATGAGAAATGCCGGGCTGGATGAGTTACAAGTTGGAGTCAAGATAGGCAGGAGAAACATCAACAATCTCAGATATGTGGATGATACCACTCTAATGGCATAAAAGCAAAGAGGAACTAAAGAGCCTCTTGATGAGGGTGAAGAAGAGTGAAAGAGCCAGCTTAAGACTAAATATTAAAAAAGCTAAGATCATGGCATCCGGTCTCATTACTGCATGGCAAATAGAAGGGGAAAAGGTGGAAGTAGTGACTGATTTCCTCTTCTTGGGCTCCAAAATCACTGTAGATGGTGACTGCAGCCATGAAAACAGAAGATGATTGCTTCTTGGCAAGAAAGTGATGACAAACCTAGACAGTGTGTTGAAAAGCAGAGACATTTTTCTGCCCACAAAGGTCTGTATAGCCAAGGCTATGATCTTCCCAGTGGTCACATATGGTTGTGGGAGCTGGACCACATAGGCAGATGGTCTGAGAAAGAAGGCAGAATGTCAAAGAATTGATGTCTTCCAACTGTGGTGTTTGAGAAGACTCTTGAGAGTCCCTTGGACAGCAAGGAGATCAAACCAGTCAATCTTAAGGGAGTTCAACCCTGAATATTCACTGGAAGACCTGTTGCTGAAGCTGAAGCTCCAGTATTTTGGTCATCTGATGCACACAGATGACTCGTTAGAAAAGTCTCTGATGCTGGGAAAGATTGAGGGCAGAAGGAGATGAGGGCATCAGAAGATGAGATGGCTGAATGGCATCACTGATGCAATGAATATGAATTTGGTCACACTCTAGGAGATGGTGAGGGACAGGGAGGCCTGGTGTGCTATAGTCCATGGGGTCGCAAAGAGTTGGACACGACTGGGCGACTGAACAAAAGTGCACTGAATTATAGAGATCTTTGAAATGTTGACACATTTCCTTATATAATATCACACAACTCAATTTGTAAATATCACTGATGTCAACAGAAAAGTATGCCCTCAAGATGATGGTATTAGATGAGTTTCCTAAGATTCTAATTTTGCTTGAAAGCTCAGATTTTATTGTAAGTAACAAATATTACCAGGTATTTTCCTCAAATTGAAAGATTTCCTTTGTTAATTTTTGAGAGATTTGTCAATGTGGATTTTTTACTTCGAGGGTGTGACAGTGAAGAATAGTGACTACTTGTACAGTTTGCTGCCACCCCCTTGATTTCAGTTAAGACCCCAGAAGTTTTACCCACGATTGCTCTGGCATCATCAGTGTAAATGTCAACTCAGTGGAAAAGGTGAATAATGACTTGGTAGTATTGCAAAATAATTTTGGTTTCATTGACCCCTTGAAAGGGCTTCAGGAATCCTTAGGTATCTGAGGACCACACTTTGGGAACTGCTATTCTAAATTATGTCTTCAACTTTATCTTACAAATATTTATTGGATTTTGTTTACTCTTGCTTTCCTTTTTTAAAACTTCTTAGAGCTCTTGCTTTGCACTTCTTTGTATTGATAGTTTTCAATTTTTACTTTTTATGTGGTTTATATTCTCTTATTTCACTGAAGGTATTAATTATATTTTTCTCTGGAGTTTTCTTTTGCTGTTTATATTGTGTCTTTTCTCTGGGTTACTTTTGTTTCCTTTTGGTTCTCCTGTCTTTTTTGGTGGAGGCTGGTGATTCTTGACTCATATTTTAAAATGAGGTACCAACATGTTGGTTGGAAGTCTTCTAGGCATGGACACCCGCAAATACTGGTATTTGGGGGAGTTTTTCCCTGGGCTGATTAATTTCAAGGGGGGGACTATTCCAGCCTGACACGTGTAACTCTTGGAACCCAAAGGAGAAAGGGCACTGGGGGATTTCAATGCTTAGTATATTGATTTGCGTAGAATCCCCAGTTTGAGGATGGCACCTTACCACTTTCATTAGTTTTTGCTTTGTGTCGTTGAATTCAGAGGGTAGACCTACCATTTTCTGAATGTTTGGAAGAGAAATAATTGGATGGATGATCAGGATCAAGGAGGGCACATCTAACTGCCCCCTTTAAAGACTCTTAACTATCGGTCTGCTTTCAGAGACACCATCACCCCTAACT
This sequence comes from Okapia johnstoni, assembly GCA_024291935.2. Lineage (NCBI taxonomy): Eukaryota > Metazoa > Chordata > Mammalia > Artiodactyla > Giraffidae > Okapia > Okapia johnstoni. The sequence continues at coordinate 39,224,040 of CM044316.1, forward strand.
CGCTTGCCTTTCTGAGGTTTAGTCTACAGTAGCTTACTTCTGAAGGCTGGCCTGGACAGCCTCAGCTTAGCAGACTGTGCAATACTGCAGCCTTTGTCTGCATCACACATCCATTTACTTTCTGGCTTCCAAAATAGTTTTGACATCTTTCTTCTGATCTTTTCTTTTCTCTTGGTCCTTTTGGATTGAGGCAATAAAATACTTTACTTGTGTTAGGCAATGTGGGGGACACTGTACAGTGGCTCCATTTATTCTGTCCTCCTGGTGCTCATGTCTTATTCCATCCCCCTCCCTTGAGTGTGACTGGGACATGTGACTTCCTTCTAAGTAATGGAATGTGGCAAAGGTGATGGGATGTCACATCCATATCTTACATAGGACTGTAACATCAGCCTTGCTTGAAGGTTCTTTCCCTCACTGGCTTTGATGAAGCATTGTGGGAGGCCCACATGGCAGGGCTCTGAGGGCAGTCTGCACTCACAAGCAGCTAGGAAATGAGGCTAGCCCCTGGCTGCAGGCCAGCAAGAAAGCGCCAGGCCAGAAGGCTGCAAGGAGCTGAATTATGTCAACCACAGAAGACTGGAAGAGATCAGTCCTTCCCCATATGAGCCTTGAGATGAGATTGCAGCCCCAGTGGACACTTTTTTGTAGCTGTGTGGATTACGTACCACAGTAACAGTAACTAACGCAGGCAGTTTTCAAGCTGCTATGTTGAACTGGACATTTAGCTCCCGTGCTTTGGCTTCATGGGCTGGTAGCCAGGAGTAACTGAGTATCCAGCCTCTAGGGCTTCAGGTCAGGATGCTGTCACCTAAAGACTCCATGTACATTTCCTGGTGGTTATAGGATTCAGGAGACTGGACAGGAGGGTCTCAGAGATTCAGAAGGGAGCTCCTTCCTCCTCTGTGGGCCCATCCTTCCTGCACTGTGGGGTTGCAGAGTCTTTGTACCCAACTCATGGACTATGCATTCCCTGTTGTCGAGCTTGGAAGGAGTCTGCAGCCCAGCTTTCTGTGATCTTCTGAGTTGGTGGTCATGGAATGCTTTGCAAAATATAACTTGAAACACTGGAATTTAAATTCCGCCTGTGGATTAACAAAGCACTATGAAATCCAGGATGGGCTACTCTGTGAATGTCGCAGAGTGGGTCTGAGGACCGTAATGCGCAGCTGTGGCTGGAACTTAGCCAGGAGCCTGAGCCTGGCTGCTCATCTTTGCTCGGTCCTCACCATCTAGGTCACTTTGTACACATGACTTAACCTTTCTGCCCTCAGTTTCTTCACCACTAAGTCACTCAGTCCTTCACCCAACCTTTAATGAGCACTGATTGTGTGTCAGGCCCTGTGCTGGCTGCCAGATCTCCGGAGAATGCGATGTGGTTCTTGCTGTTAGGGAGCTTCATTTGAAGTGGAATAGAGGGGCCCCCGGTAGACAGGAGAGCAGCGCTTGTAAACAGGGGAGGGAGGGAGCTGCAGACACGTTTTTTAAAAAACTCTTTTTATTTTATGTTGGGGTATAGCTGATTAACAATGTGATAGATTCAGGTGAACAAGCTGCAGACACATTTGTTTGGTTCATCCAGTATTTTAAGTTGTTAGTATTAGTTGCTGAAATGTAAAAATTGAGGACTTTGACCTTAAAATTTGGATTTCAGACTTTTCTCAAGAAACAAGAAGATATGGCAATAGTTACCAAAAACTCCCCTCTTTAAATGGGTAAGGACCCATGTCTCTGTTTAGAGAGAGAGAAAGAGGGCTGGGAGGACTGTCTTTTCAGGAAAACGAGAGAGAATGCAGGTAGGATCTGTCTTCTCCGGTTGAGGTACAGCCTGGGGGCTCCTGAGTTTGTGACCCCTGCCACTCAGGATGCAAATGCTGAATGGGGACATAGGATGCAGAGGAGGAAGGGCATGCTGAGGTCCAGGGTCATAGGTGCCCCCTCTACCTCTTACAGTTGTTGTAAAGAGCGGAGGGGCTGGCTGACACTAGTGGAAGCCTCTCAGTCCTTCGTAGCAGACAGGTCATTCATGCAGCAGTGTCGAGGGCCAGGCATTCATTGGTGAGTTGCTTCACACCACGATCTACATCCTTTGCGTGGCTCCTTGAGTGCAGGAGGGCTTCCCTGGTGGCTCAGCTGGTAAAGAATCTGCCTGCAATACGGGAGACCTGGGTTCGATCCCTGGGTTGGGAAGATCCCCTAGAGAAGGGAACACAACCCACTCCGGTATTCTTGCCCGGAGAATTCCATGGACAGAGGAGCCTGGCAGGCTACTGTCCATGGAGTCGCAAAGAGTTGAGCAACTTTCACTTCACTTCACTTCACTTGAGTGCAGGAATTATGTCTGAACACAAACAGAATATGGTTATGAAAATTGGCTGTGGGGTCCAGGTGGCAGGTATCTTCCTCCCTCAAACTTCCTGGCCAAACGCCAGTTCCCTCTAGGACCTGGAATCCGCCCCCTCCGTCTCAGCCACCGTGACTGTGGCCATCTTGTAGCCCCAGGGACCTCATCTTCCTGTGGGGGCCTTGGAGGCTGCCTCTTCGTGGAGGGTCCTGTCAAAGGAGACGCTCAGGAATGACATCCTGGTGGGCTTGAGCTGACTGAGTGCCCCCACCTTAGGGCCGCCTGAGGCAGCTCTGGGGAGGGCCGGGGATCCTGGCCACTTATCTCACACCATTAGGCTTCGGGCAGTGCTGCTCGCAGACAAAGGCTCGAGGAGGATTAGGGGTAATTACCAGGCCGGCTCTTTATTCCCAAGATTTAATGGGCCCAGCCACTGTAATTGTACCTGCGGGTGTCAGGCTGCTCCCTCCCGTCCAAAGGCCAGGCCTTGGGCTGCAGAATGGAGACCAGAGGGCAGGCCCTGCTGCTTGCCCACCTGCCCGCCTAGTGCTGGTGGTGATCGGAGTGTCCTGTGGCTACAGGCAGATTCAGTGTGGTGTGGCAGCTTGGCAAGGGTGAGGGGCAGAGTTCATCATGGAGAAAGTGGGGAGCCCATTGTGTGCGAGGGACCTTCTCATGGGGGCCACGAGGGCTCCCCTACTTTATCAGGACCTGAGCGACTCTAGGAATCTCTGTCCGTGTTGTGGGGGTTCTCTGTGGCCTGTGGGTGCTGCAAGTGTCTCCAGAAAGGCTGGACATTCTGGAAGATAGCGCGGTTGAGGACTTTAGCCTTGCAAGGTGGGGCCAACCTTAGGGATGGGGGAGGTATGGGGCTTTGGCTCTGGGTGGCTTTTGTGGAGGAGGGAGACCGGCCTTTGCACCCTGGGTGCTCTAGGGAACAGTGGCACTCAGACAGTCCCAGCTGTGGCCACAGGCAGGCTGGAGGCCATAGGATCCTAGCTGACAGAGCTCATGTCAAAGCCAAGGGGGAACCACTCTCTCGTCTGGGGAATCCCTGAGCGGTCTGTCTCCCCCCAGGAGCCTTTGCAAGGAGAGTTCAGCAGAGGGCATTTGAAAATTCAAGCTCTGCATCCTTTTAATCCTTTCAGGGAGCCTGTAAGGTGATATTGATGGCGATGTTTTTATTTCTTAGAATTATTTTTCCAGTCATTCAGGTGAACTCAGAGTACCATATCGGTTTTCCACCTTAAGTAAGAGGATTAAAAACATTGCATAATGCAGGACCTGAGTTAAGTGCTCCGGCCCCAGCGCCTTGTCACATGGTGTAATTGGGAGTAATTGCTGGTGTGGGGTTGGAGAGAGATGCTCATTCGGGGGTTGGGGGTGGGGCTGGGGGCCTGGTTTGAACCGTTGTTACTGGAGGCAGAGCAGGCTGAGTCAGGGGGGCTCCTTCACACGGACAGGAGGTGTATCCTGGGCATCATCTGAGGGGAACGTGGGGTTGCTTTGAGGGTGCTGCAGGTGTTGAGGGAGATGAGGGCAAAGCTGACTCTCTGGGGACAGCAAGGCTTGATGTCATGGACTCCTTGGGTCCTTCTACTCTCTGGCTGCCCCTGCTTCACTCTTGGGACAGGGAATCTGACCATGACTCTCAGTCTCTCTGAGCTGCCTCCTGTGATAGCTTTGGTCATGTGAGACTGAAGTTCTCTGCTGGGCAGGCTGGAGGGTAGTTGGGTAGGAAGCTTACCTTCCAAGGGCTGTAGCTTCTCCAACCAGCATTCCTCAAATTCAAACTAGACTGTGCCCTGAATCTTGTGCAGTCCATCTGCCTTGCCACAGCTGCACAAACGCCCTTCATACCACCCTCTTGCTCATCAGTGAGGGCCTGGGGCAGAGGGAGGGAGACCCCAGCCCTGTGGGAAGTGACAGGTCACGTAACACTGGAGGCGTCTCGGAAACACTGGGTGGTGGGCATGGGGCAAGCTGCTCCCACGTCTTCTCCCTGCCCAGCCACCGTCTCGCCACAGATGTCGCCTGCTTTCCCGGGTTTAGATGCCTGCTTCCTGGGGTGGGTGGTTTGAGGTGGGGAAGCAAGAAGGCACGTGGCTCTTCGTCAGGAGTTTGTGGCTGAGTGGTTTGTGGAGGCCCCCTGGGGGAATAGGAAGAGAGGGAGAGAGAATGGGGGTGAGGCCTGGTTGGGAACAGGGGCATGTCTCCCGGATTCTCTGTGCTCCCAGGAGTGCAGGGCTGGGAAACACCCACACTTGTTTTCAGTCGAGGGTCCTCTTGGGAACAGAAACAGCAGCCCACGAGGATGGACAGGAAACAGACTGAGGATGTTGTCCGTCTGCTGCACTTCAGAGCACATCTTAAGTACCTGCCCCCGCTCACCTGGTGCTAAGCCCCGCTTGGTTTCAAAAGCATCAATTCTTCGGTGCTCAGCTTTCTTTATAGTCCAACTCTCACATCCATACATGACCACTGGGAAAAACCATAGCCTTGACTAGACGGACCTTTGTTGGCAAAGTAATGTCTCTGCTTTTTAATATGCTGTCTAGGTTTCTTTTATAATTTTCCTTCCAAGGAGTAAGCGTCTTTTGCTTTTTTCATGGCTGTGATCACCATCTGTAGTGATCTGTAGTGATTTTGGAGCCCCCCAAAATAAAGTCAGCCACTGTTTCCACTGCCTCCCCATCCATTTGCCATGAAGTGATGGGACCAGATGCCATGATTTTAGTTTTCTGAATGTTGAGCTTTAAGCCAACTTTTTCATTCTCCTCTTTCACTTTCATCAAGAGGCTCTTTAGTTCTTCTTCACTTTCTGCCATGAGGGTGGTGTCATCTGCATATCTGAGGTTATTGATATTTCTCCCAGCAATCTTGATACCAGCTTGTGCTTCTTCCAGTTCAGCGTTTCTTATGATGTACTCTGCATATAAGTTAAATAAGCAGGGTGACAATATATGGCCTTTTATAAAAATACACTCCTTTTCCTATTTGGAACCAGTCTGTTGTTCCATGTCCAGTTCTAACTGTTGCTTCCTGACCTGCATAAGGTTTCTTAAGAGGCAGGTCAGGTGGTCTGGTATTCCCATCTCTTTCAGAATTTCCCATAGTTTATTGTGATCCACACAGTCAAAGGCTTTGGCATAGTCAATAAAGCAGAAATAGATGTTTTTCTGGAACTCTCTTGCTTTTTTGATGATCCAGCGGATGTTGGCAATTTGATCTCTGGTTCCTCTGCCTTTTCTAAAACCAGCTTGAACATCTGGAAGTTCACGGTTCACATATTGCTGAAGCCTGGCTTGGAGAATTTTGAGCATTACTTTACTAGCGTGTGAGATGAGTACAATTGTGTGGTAGTTTGAGCATTCTTTGGCATTGCCTTTCTTAGGGATTGAAATGAAAACTGACCTTTTCTAGTCCTGTGGCCACTGCTGAGTTTTCCAAATTTGCTGACGTTTTGAGTGCAGCACTTTCACAGCATCATCTTTCATGATTTGAAATAGCTCAACTGGAATTCCATCACCTCCACTAGCTTTGTTCGTAGTGATGCTTCCTAAGGCATACTTGACTTCACATTCCAGGATGTCTGGCTCTAGGTGAGTGATCACACCATCGTGATTATCTGGGTCGTGAAGATCTTTTTTGTATAGTTCTTCCGTGTATTCCTGCCACCTCTTCTTAATATCTTCTGCTTCTGTTAGGTCCATACCATTTCTGTCCTTTATTGAGACCATCTTTGCATGAAATATTCCCTTGGTATCTCTAATGTTCTTGAAGAGATCTCTAGTCTTTCCCATTCTATTGTTTTCCTCTATTTCTTTGCATTGATCGCTGAGGGAGGTTTTCTTATCTCTCCTTGCTTTTCTTTGGAACTGTGCATTCAAGTGGGTATATCTTTCCTTGAGGGTACATATACCTGAACCCCCTCCTGAGGTGAAGTGGGCTGGGGTCTGCAAGACCACTGCTCTAGCCCACTGCAAACCCTTCATTTACGGGTGGAGCACCTGCAGCACAGAGGACAGATGCAGAGCCACAGGCCCCCCAGTGGCTGAGGCAGAGCTTGGGATCCCAGCTCCCAGGTAGATGCCCCAGGATGGACGATGTGGTGGTGTGGCTGACTGGGCACCAAAGACCCCTCAGGGATCATCCATCTGGGTCCCTTGCTGAGGACAAGCTAAACTGGAGTGTGTGTGGAGGGGGAGGGAGATGGGGCAGAGAGGAGGAGAAAGAATATGTGTGAACGTATGTGGTTGTGTACCCTGATCCATCTGCTAGTGCCACATACATTTCTGGACCTGTGGTCATGTTTTTTTCTGGGCCCAAGATGGTTAGGGAGGGAAGAAGGGACCCTTGGATTCTAAAGCCCCCCAGTAAGATGGTTCTTGGCTGGATTCTGCAATTTTTCAAGTTCTTCTTGCTGTCTTCCCTTGTATCTCATCCCTCAGATCAGAAACCCCCATGGGAATGAAGCCCCCTAATGTGTAACCTGGGAATTCCCTAAAGGAGAACATCTCAGAATTGTCTTTGGTGATGTGACCCATTTTTACAAGTGAAATTGAACTGTCTCTTTAAAATTGAGATTCTGCTGAAGAAAGTTGCATTGATTAAAATGGGGAAAACGGACCAGCACCTTATCCTTCTGTTCCTTTTACTTGGTTTGATGGTTCCCTGGGTAATACCATGCAACTCTAGGGCTCTTTGAAAAATGCTTTCTAAGCCACTTCCCCAGGCAAGGTGAAGGGGTGAAACTGGACTCTAAAATCAAGTTGCCTGATTCATTCTTTTGCATCTGCCACTTGCCAGCCTTTGCGACCTTGGGCATGTTTCTTAATCTCTCTAAATCTCCTTTCCTCATCTGTAAAATGGGCATAGTAATATTATACTCAAATTTGTTATGTGGATTAAATTAGTTAATCCATGTAGAGTATTCAAAACAATGACCAGCACATATACTGAAAAAGCTAACAGTTATTAAATGTGAATTCTTGAGCTTACATAAGTCTCAAGCCTCCAAAGAAATTCACTCTAGCGGTGAGAAGTGAAGCCATGACAGGTGTTGGGAGAGAGGTTTTCAGGTGGAGAGAGGGCCTGCCTTCAAACCCTCAGGGTTGCCTGCAGGTCAGACCAGCCCTGTTGTGAGTATTGACCGTATTTGCAGGTGAGTCACGGTGGAGACCTGCCTCTTTCCCCCGACTCTGCTTGCATAGAAGTTGAGCAGGATTAATCAGGGTGTTGAGTTGTGTCATTCTCCTGCCTCCACCTGGGGCGGGAGGGTTGACGGGCTCTCAGCTCGGGCTGTGCTGCCAGAGGTGGTGAGAGGAGGGAGTGGTGGCCCAGCTGGGAGACCTGCGTGCGTAGAGCAACTGTGACTGATGTGAGGATAGATCTGAGAACCTCCCTAAGGAGGGGACCCCGGCTCCTTGTCCCCCAACTCCCCCCCCCTTCCTCTGCAGGAGGAACTGAACAATTATAATAAGCTATCACCATTGTTAGGGCCTCCTCTTCCTCACTCTTGGAGCTCCAGGGAAGGTCCTTGTATCCCCATCCTAAGATGGGGTGCCTGAGGCCCAGAGAGGTGAAGCTGCTTGCGTGGCTGACTCAGGGTCAGAGCCCATGGTCTCCTGACTGTGTTGAGGCCTCACAGATCTGCCTCAGGGGGCCAGAGGGCTGGAGGCAGGCACACCCTGGGAGTGTCACTGCTTAATGGATCTGGGTCATGACTGAGCTCCAGAATGTTATTCACTGCATCTGCACAGCAGATTACTATCTCTATCCTCCTCTGGGTAGTGTTCTTGGTGTCAGCCTGGTATTCTGAGTATGGTGCCCTCTGAAAGGGGTCAGAGGGTCAGTGGCCACAGTTCTGTAGCTTTCCACATGCCTCTTCAGCAGTTTGCTGTGGGAGCTACCAGGGCAATGGCTCTTTGCAGTGAGAAAGAAAGCCACTTAAGTGTCTCTGGGCCAGGGCCTCTCGTAGACTTATTTTACATGTGTATACTGGAGTCATGGGTCAAAGCTGGGCACTCTGGGCAGGTCAGAGGCCTTCTCGAGCAACCCCTTTTGTTCAACTGGTAGAGCATCTTGGAGGGAGGAGGAGAGCATGGGCTGACTTCACTTGATGGGTGAAGCTGAGGTTCTAGGCACCTGAAGGCTTTTTAGAATTACAGTGTCAGGATGGCAAGAGCATGATATATTAATTCACTGGGTGCTGCGTGCTGCTGTGTGCCAGCTGCTGTGCTAGACACAGGGACTCTGGGGCCTGAGCAGCCTCGTCTGTGACCAAGTGTGAGCCGCCTCCTGCCGGCAGCGTTCTCCCAGGACAGGGCCCCGCCCTGTCCCAGCCCCTCCTTCTGACAGGCTGTAGAGCAGGGCCCCTGGCGCCAGCCCCCAAGGTCATGAAGACGGTGTGGGGGGGACTGGTTGGTACCTGCCAGAGTTCTAAGTGTCAACGCATCCAAATCAGATTTGGTTTTATCTTGAAAAAATTTCAAAATTAAATGAGATTTCAAAATACTTCTTTCATAAATGTTTCAAAATTAGAAGACCCGAAACCCTATACTGTCAACCTGTCCCGGCTCTGGCTAGGCCAGGATGCTGCTCGGCTCCCCAGCCTCTTGCTACAGCTCCATGGGATGGGGCTTCAGGGATGGAGTCTCGCCTGATCCTGGTGAAGGATCACTGGCTGCACGGAACAGCGTGCCATGGGAAAGAGCCCAGGGCGCAGTGGTGCAGTGCCCTTTGGTGGGGGTGGGGACACTGGCCTTGGAGCCAACCAGGCCTTGGACTTCGGTTCCCACCTGGCTGACTACTCCTGGAGAAACCTCTTTTCCCGCAGGTCTCAGTCTCTGAGCAGTTGTGGTGATGGTGACTTATGCCAAGAGGTCTCCACGGGGCTCTGGGTCCAGGCTGCATGTCCTCACGTGGCACTGTGCACTGTGTTCCAGTTTATTAAGCCATTACTCTTTCCAGGTGGCACCTGGCTAAACTGGAACAAGCTCACTTCCCTGGTGAGCCTGCCTGCCTTGTCCACTCCAGCACACTGTGTTCTCCCGTCCCCAGGTTCCTGCTGACCCATTCTCTGGGGATATCCCCTACCTGTGCTACAATCTGTGTGTTTCCCCATCTAGACTGGGAGCTCACTAGGAATGGACCTCAACTCACTTTCCTTCTCGTATCTTTCCCACGGCCTTGGCCATGGTATGTGGGTTGTTCGGAGACCACAAACAGGACACGTAACTCAACAGGATCACAGTGGCCTATGGAGTGGAATTTCCCATGGATCATATATTTTCCTGGCGTTCTAATAGCTTTCCTCTGGACCCCGCATTAAGTGCATTTCAGGGATCGGTGTCATGCTCTGGCAATTGGTTGGTTTTTTCCACCCATGGATGGTCATGGGGCAGCTGTCCTCTATCCTGAGGTCCACGGGGACCAATGAAGGGCAGGAAGTGGATGGAGGCCCCGGGGAGCCCACTGCTTGGTTTCCCGTTGTGCCCATTGTTCCTCAGTCTTTCCCAGAGACAGGTTGGGGTGGGTCTGAAAGGGAAGGAGGTAGCTGGGCCAGTGCTATGGTTTCAGCCTGTTGGCTGGGCCCACGAATGCAAGGATTATGGAAACGCGGCCTCTTTCTTCCTCTGCTGTAAACAGGCCCCAGAGAGCTACCACTGGCCTCCCTCTGTTGGGAGGGCAGGAGGAAGCATGCACCGCAGATTCTGTGAAGTCTGCAGGTTTCACTCAGTTGGGATTTGTCATCTGGCAAACAGTCAAGTATCTGCCATACCTATCCGTGTCAGCTGCAGCCTCCACGGCCAATCCGCATGATGAAGTATCCAGTCAAGTTTTGGCAATTCCGAAGGTGTGGCAATCTTGGTTCTTGCAAGGGGCCAGTGGGGAGCATTGCGACAGAGGCCCTTGTGCCGGGCCTGCAGGATGCCCCAGGAGGGGGGTGGAGGGCAGCCTTGACAGTTGACATCTGTGTCAACAGTGCCCAGTGACACACCGGGGGAGGACGAGCCTGCGCTTGGCAGACCAACAATGGGCTGATTGACGAAATGAACTTCTCCCTCAAAGGCCTCACCACTGCCAGGGGTGCCTGGGCTGAGAGTGGTCTGCCTGCTGCCCCTGGGGGGGCTCCCCTGGCAGGCGCAGAACAGGGGACGGGTATTGGTCCCTGCTGGAGTCACGACATGTCGATGAGCCTCTGGGAGTCGGCTGTGGGGTGAGGGCAGGCTGGCGGCTTCTTGGCATGCAGGAACAAAGGCCTGGTGGCCTTGGGGTAACAAATGCTATATGGGTGGGAGTGGCTGGGCGCTGGGTTTGTGATGTATCCACCATGCCTCCCACCTCATGTGGGGAGGGAGGAGCTTCTTGAGCTGCTGGGAGCCATGTTTGTCCTCCTGCAACAGGTGGCTCATTCTGGGGAGGGGGGGGGCGCGGCGCGTTGCAAGTGCTCCCCTAAAAGCTTAGCCACACTGCACTTCAGAGCTCAGTTCAGCATTGAGGTTGAAAATCTTGGCTCTTCTTCTTCCCCATGCTCCATCTCCTCCTACACACACACACCCTCAGACACACACTCCTATATACACACAGACACACACAATCACACAGTATACACGCAGTCACACACACAACACACAGGCACACACATTCGCACACACTCACAGATACACATTCACATGCACTCACACCTACACACACACACACACACACTCTCACACAGACTCAAACACGCACATACATGCTGCCTTGCCTGCTAAGGCTGCATGACTCATGTCAGCTGGGAGGTCAGATGGCCCAAGGCCGTGGCGCTAGAAGACTCTTCATATAGATGTGGACGTTGGGGCCTAGGTAGCCTCAGGTGATGAGACCCCAGTTGACTTTGCCAAGTCCACCTACTTTTTTCCCCTTTTTTCTATATCTTCAGACACTGCCCTTCACGGGGTCCCAGTGTCACTGTGCCTGCTGGGTGTGGATCTCAGGATTGTTGTGTGTGCCCAGACAGCGAAGGAAGAAAGGTCCTTTCAGAGCTGAGGAGGAGAATAGACGGATCTTCCAAGTCCCAAGTTTGTCCATTTCACTTTCTGTTGAAACCTTTCAAAGCCTCCTTCAGTGGTCACTTTCAGTCATTATTCTCAGGATAGAGACCCAAAACCTTATCAGGGTCCTTCCTTCACTCATCCTGGTTCTTTAACATCAACTCTGCTCACTGCTTGTTTTCTTTCCGTAATATCGCAGGTTATTTGAAACATAAGCTTCAGGACCCCAAGAGGGCTGGTTTATTTCTATTTCGTCCTCTGATTGAAGCTCTTTAGAGATTCAGCTTACTGTATGTGGGGAGTTAAATACCCCTCTGGCCCCCACCACGGGTGAGAACTAGACTTTGACTTTTGTCCCTCTTCCTAGGAGGTCACCACAGTTATAGTTCAACTTTGTTTCTTCTAGATCAGAAAATGATCTCTGGGCAAAAGTAGCTTTGAATATTTGGCTTGTCTTTCTATGTCTTTTCCTTTTTTGTAGATTTTGGCCTGGTAGTTCTTCACTGTTCTTTTGAAAAGATTAAAAATATTTTATTCAGGGTTTTTGTTTTGTTTTTATTAATTTTACCTTGTCAATTAATGAGGTGTAATTGGTGTACAGTATTATATTAGTTTTAGACATACAACATAATGATTTGATATTTGTATATATTGCAAAATGAACACTATAGTAAGTCCAGTTAACATCCCTCACCATGGATAGTTATCAAAACTTTTTTCTTGCAATGAGGCCATTTAAGATCTGCCCTCTTAGCAACTTTCAAATATGCAATGTAGTATTATTATAGTCCCCATACTGTATATCACATCCCCACGACTTGTCATTAGGATTGTTAAGATGTTCTCTGTGAGAAGCTGGTTAAAATTCAGTAGCTCTGCTTAGGAGAACAGAAGTTTCTTGGTATAATTGCAATTTCTCCAACGCAGCCTTCTCTGACTTCTCCATCCCCAGTGCTATACCCTCTACTAGTACCCCTCTCCTTTCTAGTTCTCAAAATGGTTGTACATAGGAGGAGTTCATTGTGTGGTTATTTGACTAACATCTCTCTCACCTCCAGACTGTAAATCCATTCAGACAGGAGCAGGACACATGTCTGTTTTGGTTACCGCTGTATCCCAACTACCTAGAACAGTGTCTGAAATGTCACATGTTCTTTAGGACTATTTATAGTTGTAATTACTTAGGACTTAACTCTTTCTTCACTTGGTCCATCATATGTGTTTTTATGCCAGTTTTTGCTGTTGCTTTGAATATGCAACTCTGTTATCTCCTACTTTATATTTTGGATCCCTCAAAGACCAGGTTGACCCTGGCATGAATGTAATGATTAAAAACATAAACTTTAAATTTAGAGAATCCTGGGTTTTATCCATGTTCCTTCCTAGTTGTATGGTCTTACGTGAGTCTGTTAATTTCTCTGAGCTTCAGTTTCTTCATTTGTAAATTGATAATAACATTTGCATTTATTTTAGGTTGCCTTGATGACTGAGTGAAATGATACTTAGCATAATGGTTGACTGTGTACCAACCTCTTTCTAGTGTACCTTCCTACATGCAAGTGTTAATAAGGCAAAAACTATATGGCTCAGATTCTCTTCCAGCTGAAGTCTGGATGTAAGTAGGTGCATTTGAACAAGATTTGGAAGGCAGAGATGAAGTGGAGGTTAGCTTCTTGCTGCCTTGGCAACAAGCCTGACAACAGCAAGCATGGACATGATGCTGTTGACTTTCCTGTGTCACAGTTCTAGTGCCTGGTTACCGGTTTTTGGGGGTGTGAAGAGGCACTTGTCAAAGTGACTTCACTTTGCATCCTTGGATTGCAGCTGTGGAAGTGTGTTGTTTAAGTCAGCAGTTGCAGTGGCAGCTTCTTGATACTCTATTAAATCAAGTATGAATGAGGCTCTGGGTATAATCCATCCTGAGGCATAGTTCATTTCACATATGACCCTGTGAAGTTCAGTAAACAAGTTTTCTGCTCCAAAACACAATGGTGAAACAGGCATAAGGTAACAGTTATAGAAATTTCTGTTAAGCAAGGGAGAAAATATAAAGAAAAAAAGGTCATTGGTCCCAAGCAATTTTGAAATCCAGCGGGCAAACTCCATTTGATTTCGAGGCCACTTCTGGGATTCTTGTCTCCAAGCTCTGAGTCATCTTCCTTTTTCATTATAGGTGTCATGTATTTGCATTTAAGGAGTTTGATCAGCCTGCTTCTTGCATGGACAGTTTTGAAGTTCATACAGCCTTCTTTCATTCAGTCACCTCTCTTTCCACTTCATTGCAAACTGGCAGTGTTTCTTCTGGTGTAACATTCTCAAGAACTTTGTAGGTCTCCTCCCCAGGTTTTTGCTGGGCAATCTCATCTGTTTTGGCTTCCATTGAGATGGCTGAGGGGGACCTATGAGTCACACACTTAATCTTTTCAAAGAGCCTTTTGTGTGACTGAATCCTGTGACCTTTTGATCTTTCTGAGGTACTAGCAAAAGATTGTCCAGCCACACCCTCAGTTTTGACCCTAGAATCTGTTTTCCTGACAGTGAATCTCTTAATTTTAGTGTCTTGGCAATCCAGATAGGCTGAGAATTTCCCAAATCACCAAGTTCTGGTTCCTTTTCACCAGTTCTTCAGTTTATCTTTTTCCTTTTGCATGTTACCACAAGCAGCAATCAAGAATAAACCTGGCCACGCCTTTGACACTTTTCTTGGAATTCTCCTCAGCTAAATATCCAAATTCATCACTTGCAAGTTCTGCTTTCCACATAACTGCAGGGCACAATTCCACTAAGTTTCCTGTCACTCTATAACAAGGATCCTTTTTCTTCCAGTTTCCACTAACATTTCCTCATTTCCTTCTGGGCCCTCACTGGCAGCACCTTTAACATCCATATTTCTACTAATAGTCTGTTCACAACAATTTAAGTATTCTCTAAGGTGGTTGAGGTTTTTCCCTACCATTTTCCTCTTCCCTTCTGAGTCCTTACTAGTAGAGTTGTTAATGTCCATATTTCCACTAATAGTCTGTACAAGGCAAACTAGGCTTTCTGTCATGCTCTTCAAAATTCTTCCAGTCTCTGCAACTGGAATTGCAAAGTCACTTCCACTCTTTTAAGTATTTGTTAGAGGCTTTCTGTCATGCTCTTCAAAATTCTTCCAGTCTCTGCAACTGGAATTGCAAAGTCACTTCCACTCTTTTAAGTATTTGTTAGAGACACCCCCCTCCTCTACTTCTGGTCCCAAAATACGTTTTAGTTTCCCATGGATGCTGTAACAAATGATCACAACACCAACTAATTATCTTATAGTTCTGGAGGTCAGAAGTCTGAAATGGATTGCACTGTGCTCAAATCAAGGTTGTCGTCAGGGCTTCATTCCTTGCTGGAGGCTCCAGGGAAGAATCCATTTTCTTGCCTTTTCCAGCTTCCAGAAGCTGCCTCCATTCTTTGGTGCATGGACCCTTCCATCTTCAAAGCCAGCAATAGCTGGTCATGACTTTTTCACACCACATCATTCTTATGCTGGCTCTTCTACCTCCATCTGCTGCATTTAAGGACTCTTGTGATCATATTGGCCCATCCAAATAATGCAGGATCATTTCTCTGTCTAAAAGAAGACCATTTGCCACCATAGTTTCATCTACTACCTTAATTCCTCTTTGCCATGAAATATGAAACATTCACCAGTTCCAAGATTTATGACATGGATATCCTTGGGAAGCCATTACTCTGCCAGCCACACTTTCTTCACGTTGGCAGATAGGCTCAGTGGGGTTGGGAAGACTTTGCTGGAGGCCCATCTACAGCTAATTTTTCTAGTACTTTCAGTGATTTTGTTAGCATCCAGTTTCCTAACTGAGTAAGCTCCTCATCCTCTGAGGGCGTCCATGTAGGGTGACAGCATCACAGCTGTGAAGTGGCAGTGGAGAGCAAAGAGGAGGGTGAGGTTTCCCAGCCCTGAGGGAGGCACGTTATGGGGACATAGCAGCTGCCACCCAAGAGGACTTCAAGGAGGCAGCATGAGCAGTAATGGGTCACAAGAGTGACAGGGGTTTATGGAAAGGGTGAAAGGTGCCAAACACCTACTACCTGCTAGGCACTGTGCTGGGTTTTATTTCCACAGCAATTGTGTTTAAGTTCATGAGCTTCCCAGGTGGCCCAAGAATCCTCCTGCCAATGCAGAAGAAGCAAGAGATGTAGAGTTGATCCCTGGGTTGGGAAGATCCCTTGGAGTAGGAAATGGCAATCCTCTCTAGTATTCTTGCCTGGAAAATTCCATGGACAGAGAAGCCTGGCTGGCTACTCATCCAGGGGGTCGCAAAAGACTCGGACGCGACTGAGCATGCTCGCACTGGCTCTAGGAGCAAGGGCTTCAGTAGTTGTGACACATGGACTCCATGGTTGTGGTACACAGGCTTTAGTTGCTGCACAACATGTGGAATCATCCCGGACCGGGGATTGAACCCATGTCCTCAACATCGGCAGGCAGATTCTTAATCACTGGACCACCAGGGAAGTCCAAAAGAACTAAATTTTGATTTTATTTAATTTTAATTAATGTTCATTTGCATAGATACATGTGAATGGCAGCTACTATATCAGACCACACAGCTCTGATAGGTTAAGTTGTCCGAGGTTTTACTGTGGCAGAATTAGGACAGTCGTGAGGGAAGGGTTTGGAGTTGGGCAGCCCTGTCTCATCACACTTTCTACAACTTGCCTTTGTGTGGCTGCTTCTCCCAGGCCCTAGCTCCAGCCTTAAACAGTTCAGCTCCCTCTGCTGTCTGGTCATTGGCTGACACCAACCCTGTAAACCTTGTCTGTCACTCCTCCACGGTTGTCCCCCTGGAGTTGGGGGCTTGTATAGTCATTTCATGGTTTTAAGGGAGCCAGTAAGAGAGAGGGTGTGTCTGGGGCGGCAGAAGCCAGAGTCACCCAGGCTGGTACCCTGTCAGATAGAGCCTCTGGATGCTGGCACCTGAGATGCCGTGGTAGCATCATCATCCCACGTGGGCTCGGCTCGGTCCTGGAGCCTGCTTCCCCAGGTGCCGCCGCACCTCCCCCCAGTCACACTGCCCAAGGAATGTCACTTGTCAGCTCAGAGCTGCTGGTGTTTTCCCTCTTGGGGTCTCCTTTTCTGCTGTGCATGCCTAATCTCCTTTCTTGGCACAAGTGAGAGCAGGTGGTATCACAGGGGCAGAGGGCTGTGCGGTGGGGACTCATGGCTCCGGGGACATCAGGGTCTCCTGTAGGCTGCTCCTCCCTGAGCCCTCGCCTGTGGCCCCATGGGGGGGCTTGGCAGATCTATGGAGCTGTGTATGGTGGGACCGGCCTGGGGTTGGTGAAGGTGGGATCCTGGCAGAGGCCGGCTATAAATGTTTGCCCAGGCAGAGGTTTCAAGCGTCTGGTTTAGGGGATGTGCCTGAACTAATCCTGTTATTAGCTGGATTGTGTCTTCAAACTGAGAACCAGCCTCTGTGGGTCCCCAGTGAGGTGCTCAGCTGGGAGTCAGGGTGACTGGCCCCACCCGGGGTGTGTGCCTCGTGTCAGTGAGCCTGCTGCCTGCATGGCAGCCAGGTAGCTTCTACTCCTGGTTCATCCACTGGTTTATTCACTCATTTATGCATCCATCACACGGTTGCTGGGCGCCAGGCCTAGAGCTGGCTGCTGGGGACCCAAAGGGGAACTCAACCAGATGGGGTCTCACAGAGACAGAGTCCAATGGAAGACTGCAAAACAATAAAAACCAAGGTAGGTACAGAGATCTGGGGTGTTCAGGATGAAAGGCTGAGATGAGGCTGAAGAGGTGGGTAGGGACCAGCACACCAGGAGGGCTTTGGGGGTCTTGGTAGGAAGTCAGCCTCCATTCCAGCTGTGGTAGAGGCTCCTGATAAGTCTTAGGAGGTGAGTGATGGGATCAGATGTGAGAAAGGATGGATTAGAGAACACTGGCTGATGCAGAGTGAGACCACAAGGAGGCTATCTGTTCATTGGTTCAATCATTCGTTCATTTTTTTAATCCAGCAAATATCTGGATTCCTATTACCTGCCAGGCCCTGTTCTAGAAACTAGGGATGAATCACTGAACAAAGTAGACAAAAACCTCTGTCTTCAAGGAGCTTATATTCTAGCAGGGGAAAAAAAAGAGACATAGGGAGGGGGGAGGGAGTGGCAGAGAGAAGGAGAGGAGGGAATAGTGTACATAACTGCTATAATAAATGTGTGAACAATGGAGCATGTTAGAAGGTAATACAAGCTACATAATAAAGAAAAAAAAAAAGGCAGAGCAGGACTCAACTCTGGGGCAGAGTACCTCCCATGAGCAGGTAAGATTTGAGTGGAGACTTGAAGGAAATGAAGATGGTATCCATGTAGGTGGGACAAATCCTAAGGCAAGACTGTATCTGATGTGTTTGAGGAAGAGCCAGAGGCCAGGGAGCCTGGAGTGGAATGGCCACAGCAGAGAGGAGCCGAGGAGTAGAGAGAAGGTAAGGGGTGCACGTTGCTGTGTAGAGCAGTATCCTGCTATCCTTGGATGCCCAAGGAGCTCATGGATAGAGTTCATGGGATCTTTGAGCATGAATGGCCAAAAAAAAAAAGGACACCTTTATTTTCCTTAACCTTTAACTGAAATTCAGCATACATTTCAATTATGATTATAGGCAAAAATCCCATCTGTGACTTTCTCAACAATGCAAATTACAGATACTTTTATTCTACATGAAAACTATTCAGATAGCTTGAAATATTTCTTCTCACCCCAAGTTTGGTTTTACAGCAGGCACCGACCCTGTGATTTAATGCATACATATCACAGTGTCACAAATTTTAAAAATTGACTCTTTCAGCAGTCAGTTTCACTTGTAAGGCTCTATAATTTTTATGCACGTACAACCTTTCCCCACGAGTTCTCTGGCCTCTCCAGCCTGCTGGGGGTCACGGCACAGAGCCCGCAAAGGAGCTCTGGTGTGGAGTTTGACTCCACCTGAAGCACTTTGAGTGGAATGAGAAGCCATCGCAGGATGGTGAACACAGAATCCTTTTAAAGTGTAAAGCGAGATTCTAGCTGCTCTGTTGTGCCAAGACTGGTAGAATCGGGGTTAGAGTAAAGGTGGTCACAGAGATCCTGGTTGGAGATGGTGAAGACTCAGGTCAGCATGGAGGTCCAGGGCTGCTGGGGTTAACCTGGATGCACAGTGAAGGGAAGGCCAAGAGGAACTGCAGCCAGGTGGGGTGTGGGGAGTGAGAGAGAGGCTTCAGGGATGCCCGGCTGCTGTGACTTAGCTGCTCAGGATGGTTTCAGGGGAGGTGACGTTTGCTCTGGATTAGAAGGCGGTGCTGGCTGTGTTGTTGAGTCCTGCAGGGGCTGTGTGCTGTCATCTGCAGCCCTGGCAGCCTGCCTGGGACCCGTCGTAGGTCCTCGTGATGTATCAGTCCAAAGGTGGGGTGCAGGTGGAGGGAGGCTCTGGGGGGTTGCTCAGGCTTCTGGCTGGGGAGCTAGGAGGGATGGCTTTGATGTGATGATGGTCCTGGCACCCCAGGAGAACAATGGGCAGAAGGCATTTGGTGATATTTAAACTCCTAGGCCAGGGAGGCATTAGCCTGTGCTGAGCGGGAAGGAAACTCGCTTCAGCTCCCTCAGCTCTCTGTTTAGCTCGGGTGACTGATTGATGGCCACGGATTTAATAACGCGGTCAACCAGGGCTACTCCGTGCAGGATGAATTTGGTTGAGATGTAAATATTTTATATCAGAGTATTAACTGCTTATTAAAAGTGTATTGAGATTTATATGTTATGTGGCTATAATTATAGACATCACAGAGAGGTCATTTGCTTGCTGGAAACATCTCTAACAGAGCTGTTAATCCGGAAATGTGCGTCCTGCAGTCAGCTGGCCTTTAGGTAGGCATTTTACTTGTCTTATTAAAGCAGAAATTAAACACAGGTATAAATGCTGCTGCACAGGCGGCTCCTTTTCTGGACCCACCACATGCAGGTCACGTGGCACCACCAAGCCCTGAGTCAACTCTTCTGAGATAAAAGGGAGTTGTATGCTGCAAGGTCTTCTTGGCTTGTGGTGATGAGGGGCACCCAGGGGAGAGTTGGTGTTGCTTCTCTCTTCCACCCACGTCCAGAGGTTGATTGCCCAGGTCTGGGTGACGAAGGGGACCTTCCACAAACAGTCATACACCTCTGTTCGTGGTTAGTGCGTACTTGCTGTGTTCACTCCTTCTTGTGGCTTGAAGAGGGAGGTACCATACTCTCTGGGCACAGATTGGAGTCTGTTGTGGGTAAGTGATTAATTTTTTTTTTTGAACTGAACATCTAGAACTTTCTCTGTATGAAAAATATGTGATCAGTGTAAAACTTAGAGCAAGTGACCCATGGGAAAACAAATATTTTTTGAATGATTAAAGTGTGTTGAGTTTAGGGGGCAGCTTGGAGTCCGTCCATCCATCCATCCAATGTACTGAGTGTCAGGTGCTGGGAATACAGCAGAGAGAAAAATAGAAATTCCTGCCTGCATGGAGCTTATATTCCCCTTCAGAAGTCAGTTCAGTCGCTCAGTCGTGACTGACTCTTTGTGACTCCTTGGACTGCAGCATTCCAGGCTTCCCTGTCCATCACCAACTCCTGGAGCTTGCTCAAACTCACAAGTATCAAAAACAAACTCACAAGTATATAATGGACCCGAATGGATAGACAATAAGGTCCTATTGAATAGCACAGGCTTCCCAGGTTGCTCAGTGGTAAAGAATCTGCCTGCCAAGCAGGAGATTTGGGTTCGATTCCTGGGTCAGGAAGATCCCCCAGAGAAGGAAATGGCAACCCAGTATTCTTGCCCGGGGAATCCTATGGACAGAGGAGCCTGGAGGGCTACAGTCCATGGGGTTGCAAAGAGTTGGACATGACTTAGTGAGCAAAACACCCACAACAATAGCACAGAGAACTACATTCAATATCCTATGATAAACCATAATGCAAAAGAATGTATAAAGAAGAATGTACATACGTATGTATAACTGAATCACTGTGCTGTATACCAGAAGTTAACACAACACTGCAAATCAACTATACTTCAATTTAAAAAAAACGATTAGAAAAAGGTTATTTAAATAAGATAAAAAAGCATAATGGATTCAGAGATCAGGCTGCATACAAGAGTAGTTTTATCAACCAAATTTAAATGATTTCTGTAACTTTTTTGTGTGTGCTTTGTTTTTATTTCTTTTTTAAAATTGCTCAGTTGTAGACACATATCTCAGTGTGTCCTAAGCAGACATGTCCTGGCTTTCTGGGAAATGGCTAGCTCCTGGTTTCCTGGGTTTCTCACAGCTTCTACTTCCTTTTACTCTTCTTCATGAGAGTCCTTCTGTCATGTTTTCATGGGCTCCACACTCCCTGACTCAGAAGGCACGAGTGTGAGAGCTGAGCTGTGTCGTGGTCACTCCAGGCTGCCTGTCATGCCTGTTCTGGGCTGTGATACCCTGGAGGATGGGGCGCACTTCCAGCGCTCTGCCCTTTGCGTCTTGGAGTCTTCTTGCTTGCAGTCTCCCCTCTCCTCGCGCTGGCAAGCTGTTCCCCCTCTTACTGTGCTCGATCCTTCTCCCTCCATCTCCAGAGCCTTCTGGCATGCACACATAAACAATGAAAAACTGGCTCAGGTCTTCCAAGAGGAGGCTCATTAGCGGACTGAGAAGGCATCTTCATCATTTTTGCCTTGAGGTTCCGATAATTGTTGTTAACAAAGTCTTAGGCTATGAAGAGAGGCACGTCCCTGGGAAGAGTTGAGGGACCTCTACTGACAAGGGCCGGAGAAGGCACTGGCAGCCCACTCCAGTGTTCTTGCCTGGAGAATCCCAGGGACGGGGGAGCCTGGTGGGCTGCCGTCTATGGGGTCGCACAGAGTCGGACACGACTGAAGCGACTTAGCAGCAGCAGCAGCAGCAGCAACTGACGAGGGCAGCTGTGAAATGGGCACATTTTCTGAAAGGAAGCTGAGGGAACAGGAGGTTCAGGGAGAGTAAGAGAGTTTGCACAGAACCCTCATCATTTACCTGCCTCAGGTGGTGCTACAGTCGCAGCCCTATAGGAGGGGCCCATTTCTGCTCTGATGGGGTCCCTGAGTGAATGGTCCTCCAACTGGGATCTCATTTTCCTGAGACTCCTAAGCTTGCACTGTCCAGTTCAGGAGCCGTTGGCCATGTGGGGCTTTAGAACATTTCATGTGTGACTAATGCGGCCAAAGAGCAGAATTTTCAATATTTAAACTTTTTAATTAATTTAATTTTAAAAACAAGTACAGCCTGCCAGCATGGAGGAGAGAAAAAACTATAAAAAGCAGACCCAAGGACTCAGAAAGTTATTAGAAAACTTTTAAGTATGTTTGGAATAACTGGGGTATGTGAATTTACTTTTACAACTGTAAATTTTATGAGACCTAAATACTGATTAAGTATTTCTGAGGAAAACCTAGCATCTGAATTGACACCTGCTGTAAGTGTAAAATACACACCGGAGTTCAAAGACATAGGATAAAAAAAGTTAAATATCCTGTTAATAACTTTTTATATTCAATTGCACATTGAAACTATAATATTTGGGGTATATTGAGTTAAAGAAAATATATTATGAAAATTAATTTCACCTGCTTCTGTTCACTTTAAGAGTGGCTTCTCAAATTAAAAATTGTATTTGAGACTGGTATTATATTTCTGTTGGACAGTACTGCTCTAGACCTTTCTCTGCCCTTGTTTAGGTCTGAGGCTGTCACATAATTTGATGGAGTTCAGCCTCCCACTGAGTTTGTCCTAAGAACTTTACATGTTTTCAGTCTTCCCAAGAGTCCAGTGAGATAGATACTCTGATTTCCCACTTAAAAATTTATGGAAACGGAATCTCAGGGTGATGAAGGAACTTGCTTAAGGTCACACAGCTAATATGGAGCAGAGTGGGGTCCCTAGAACCAGACAGGCCTGGGTTAAAGGCACCCTGATAATCACTATGCCGTACTGGCCCCACTCCAACCCCATAATTTCAATGTCCAGCTTGGGGCAGTGTATCCTGGAGCAAGGTCAGCAAATGACCACCAGGATTATAAGAGTCTCTGGGGGGGCATGCTTTTGGGGAGACTCTCATGGGAGAGGAGGTGAGCCCTGGGCTGTACCTGGGGAGCACTGCCACCCTGCTCTGAGGGGTGAGAGGGATCTGAGGGCATAGTTTGAAACTCCAGCAGCTGAACTGAAGCCCACATCCAAGCCACAGCCTTGTCCCATTTGGTGGCACAGTGTTTTCAGCAACATCATGAGGTGGCAGGGCCAACACAATGGCCATCTCCATCTCGCAGGTGAGCAAATTGAGCCTCATGTGGGCAAAATGACTTCCTCGAGATCACCGTCAGAGCTGGGCCTAGAGCCAAGCGTTCTTTCTGGTTCCAAATTTAGAGTATTTTCCACTCAGAAAGTGGGAGAGACCGGATTGCTCAGGGTAGGAGAGGTTGCAGGAGATGAGCGGGCCACCTGCAAACCCAAGCTTGGCTTTCACAGTACCATCCCTGGGGCTAGAGACCTCTTTTCTGGAGGTCCCTGATGTTCTCTGGCTGCATGAGAACAGACAGCCATTGGGTAGGACTTTGTGCAAGAAAGCAAGTCCTGGCCTTGCCTGGATCTTGTCTCTAGGCTCACTTAGCTTTTGGAATTCTGGGTTCTGTCCTGACATTTCTATTTATTACCTATGTGATCTGGGGCATGTTGCTTCATCCCACTGAACTTCAGGTTCCTTACCTGTGACATGGGACTTTACCTTGCAGGGGGAGGATTAGCAGAGAGGTTGGGAAATGTCTGGCACGTGGGTGCAGTGAACACTGGGGCTCGGTCACCTGTGGTTCTCTGGGATCCTCCCTGTCCTCCATGGGAAAGATGGGAGGTCCAGGAAAAAAGCTGCAGTCTGAGGGTCGCAAACCTGGAAGGTAGGAAACAGGACTGCAGAATTCTCTCCAGCTGCAAACTGCATGTCCAGTCTAGGTGCTTTAGTTTCTCACCATAAAATCTGGTAGCACTGCCAGTACGCTTGGAAAGGATTCTTGTTGTTCAGTTGCCATGTCATGCCGACTCTTTGTGACTCCATGGACTGCAGCACTCCAGGCTCCCTGTCCTTCACTATCTCCTGGAGTTTGCTCAAACTCATGTCCATTGAGTCAGTGATGCTATCTAACCATCTCATCCTCTGCCACCCTCTTCTCCTTTTGGCTTCAATCTTCCCCAGCATCAGGGTCTTTTCCAAAGAGTTGATTCTTCACATCAGGTGGCCAAAGTATTGGAGCTTCAGCATCAGCCCTTCCAGTGAATATTCAGGACTGATTTCCTTTAGGATTGACTGGTTTGATCTCCTTGCTGTCCAAGGGATTCTCAAGAGTCTTCTCCATCCCCACAGTTCGAAAGCAGCAATTCTTTGGTGCTCAGCCTTCTTTATGGTCCAACTCTCACATCCACACATGACTACTGGAAAAATCACAGCTTTGATTATATGGACCTTTGTCAACAAAGTGATTTCTCTGCTTTTTAATATGCTGACTAGGTTGGTCATAGTTTTCCTTCCAAGGAGCAAGCGTCTTTTAATTTCATGGGTACAGTCACAACTGGCAGTGATTTTGGAGCCCCAGAAAATCTGTCACTGCTTCCACATTTCCCCCATCTATTTGCCATGAAGTGATGAGTCCGAATGGCATGATCTTACTTTTTTGAATGCTGAATTTTAAACCAATAGTGGAAGGGATTGCTGTACTTAGTTGCTCAGTCGTGTCCAACTCTTTGCGACCCTATGGACTTTAGCCTGCCAGGCTTCTCTGTCCATAGGTATTCTCCAGGCTAGAATACCAGAGTGGGTTTCCATGCCCTCCTCTAGGGGATCTTCCCAACCCAGGGATTGAACCCAGGTCTCCTGCATTGCAGGCGGATTCTTTACCATCTGAGCCACCAGGGAAGTGATGCTATCGAACGCTAGTGGTAAAGAACCCACCTGCTAATGCAGGAGACTTAAGAGACATGAGTTCAATCCCTGGGTTGGGAAGATCCCCTGGAGAAGGAAATGGCAATCCACTCCATTATTCTTGCCTCGAGAATTCCATGGACAGAGGATACTGATGGGCTATAGTCCATGGGCTCCCAAAGAGTTGGATTCAACTGAGGCGAGTTAGCATGCATGCACACAGACCCCAAGGGAAAAATGTGTGTGATGTCATGCAAAATTAGTTTTTCAAGGACTTGGCTTGCTGGACCAGATAATTTTCTTGAAAGTATTGGTCAAGCAGGGGCCATAGGGTGGATTGCTTCCCCCTCCACCCCCCGCCCAAGGCAACCTAATTTCTTAGAAGAGATGACAAATTCTGGATCACATAACACTCTCTGCC
Organism: Okapia johnstoni; assembly: GCA_024291935.2. Classification (NCBI taxonomy): domain Eukaryota; kingdom Metazoa; phylum Chordata; class Mammalia; order Artiodactyla; family Giraffidae; genus Okapia; species Okapia johnstoni. The sequence goes on from CM044316.1 coordinate 39,248,825, forward strand.
CAGGAAGCATCTTTGGAGAGCTCCATGTATAGTCATAGCCAACTTGCCTTCAAGGTAGAGGACCTGGCCAGCCCTGCCAGAGGAGGCCCCAGGGCCAGCTCCTGGGGCCAGAGGAGCCCAAGCCTGCCTCCTGGAACTCACGGCCAGCCTTGCGGGGAGAGGCGAGGATGCTGACCCTTGCCTGTTCCCGGCTGGTGCAGAGCACAGCAGTGTAGAGCCCAGGCCTCCCTCCTCCTGCCTTTCTCCATGGTCGCTGGGTGTCTGCAGACCCTTCCTGGCAGAAACCGGCAGTCTGCTTGGGTGGAAGGTGTACCTAGCCCTGTTTGTGTTCCTCCCCCCCCCATCCTAGACTACAGCTGCTGCGTCTGTGTCAAGTTCAGACCCATCTTGAGAGGGAATCTGCACCCAGCAACCAAGCAGAAAGGCCCCTTCTCCTTCTGTCCCAGGGCCCAGTTGAGGAGGAGGGTGGGCAGACTGAGGGCTGAAGGTGCTGAGACCCTGGCACCTTTAAGAAGCCGTCCTCCCTGGCTGGCCTGGAGCTTGGTGAGCCCAGGCACTCTGTTGATGGTCACTGGGTGATAAGCGGTAAAGCCTGGCTCCTTTTGCCTTTGAACTGAGCGCTGTCTTTCTTCCGCCTGGGAGCCGTTTTGAACTGCCAGTTCCTGGGGATTAGATGCATGTTTAGGCTGGATGAACTCATGAATGAAAATATTTTGCTTCGTGGTTTCGACAACAGAGACCTGCACGGTGGGCCCCCCTTTTCTCTCTCCCTCGCCTAGCACCACCCACACAGGCCCACCCTAATAGCGGGGGCCCAGGCTCTTCCAGCAGCACCCGAGCTGCTCTGTGATAGTTTGGACAGGACCAGTGTGCTGTGATGCAACCAGACCACGGGCAGCCTCTGGGCCAGGTGAGCACTTTCTCGATCATTTTCCCCTTGATCCGCAATAGCAAGATGGCCGAGAGGCAGCTCCAGGCTCTTCCATTTACGAGCAAGGGCAAGGTGAGGAGGGAGGAACTGGCCCTGGGTTCGTGTGCTTCACCTCGCTTTGATTCCACTGCCATGGGCTGCTTGAGCTTTAGTGGGTGTGGGTTGTGTGGTTGGGGATCTGAGTACTGCCATCTTGGAGGTGTGAAAGTCATGGAAGAGACAAGGGTATCAGAGTTCAAATCTCTGCTTGGACGCTTCCTAGTTGTGTGACCCTGAGAAAGTCATGCCATTGCCTCACATCCCCAGTTTATGGGTGAAGACACTGGGATTCCCACATCTCCCTGCTGATCTGCTCTGAGGGTTGTTAGTGTGTGAGGTGCCAACCATTGTGCCTGGCATGGAGTCAGCATTGCATCACTGTCCATTCCCTCCCTGTTGCTGGGCTTGGCTGGGCCAGCAGCCTGGGCCAACACCCACTCCATGTCTCCTGTGCCCTACTTTCAGAGAATGAGGAAGACCCAAGGGAGGTGCTTACAGGGCCCCAGTGTGACAGATGAAGTCATCAGCTCCTAAGTGAATTAATGCTGCAATTAATAGATTGATGCTGTTCCTGGCTGGGTTACACCCTTGGCTGGTTCCACCATATATATCATCTTTATTGTCACATGACTCTGGGGGATGCTGAGACCAGCACCCACCGTCCAGAGGGCAGGTGTCTGTCATCCCCTCTTGCACGGAGTTGATGGGCACTTCCTGTAAGGGGCATAGGCTGGTGGCTACTAGATATCTGTACTGGGATGTAATGCTTTCTGTTGTTGTTTAGTTGCTAAGTCATGCCTGACTCTCTGTGACCCCATGGACTACAGTCCAAACTCCTTTGTCCATGGGATTTTCCAGGCAAGAATACTAGAGTAGGTTATCATTTCCTACTCCAGGATGTCTTCGCAACCCAGCGATCAAACCCATGTCTCCCGCATCTCTTGCATTGGCAGGTGGATTCTTTACCTCTGAGCCACCAGGGAAGCCCCACAACAATTGGGGTATAATGTTGTCTGTTACTCAGTGAACAGATTCAGTTGAGGATCAAAACAAGACTTGGGCTGGTCGCTGATGACCTGACTTGTCTGGGTGGGAGGCAAGCCTGGTGCCATCTCATGTATATATGTGTTGTGGGGCAGAAAATATTATTGGGCTTTTCCCATCTTAACTCCTGATTAGCAGCTCTATCACTGAATAAGGGATAGTGTTATTCTACGTAAGTACTATAGGCTACATTTAGAAAAACTAGAGTTAACCACAGTTAACATTTTGGAGTCTTCTCATCTTTTCTTTTTTCCCCTCTGTATACATTTTTCTCCACTTATAAAACGGTATGGTCCATTTTTGTAACTTGTTCTCACTTACCAATATATCATGGTATGTATTGCTGTGTATTCCTCAACATATCATGATAGCCTTTTACGTTCTACACCATCGTTTGTGAGGACGGCCTATGGTACAAATGTGCTCCAGTTTTCAAAACCACTGTCTCATACGTGGTTGTATAGCTGTCAGCCATCACTAACCACACTGTGATGAAGCTCTTTATATTAATATGAGCTTTCCTCAAACAGCTGTTTCCCTAAGAATAAATGCTTAGAAATTTAATTCCTCAAAAAGATATCTGAGGTATCTGTTTTTCAGGCTTTTGCTACCTTTTGCTAAGTTGCCTTCCAAAAAGTTAGGACTAATTTACCTTCCTCCCAGTAGTGAGAGTGTTTGCTTCCCTTTATTCTCTCTGATACTAGGTATCAAATATTTAAATCTCTCTTCTGCTCTACTGCTGCTGCTGCTGCTAAGTCGCTACAGTCGTGTCCGACTCCGTGCGACCCCATAGACGGCAGCCCACCAGGCTCCGCCGTCCCTAGGATTCTCCAGGCAAGAATACTGGAGTGGGTTGCCATTTCCTTCTAGAGGAAAATAAATATCTTATTCTTTTAACTTGCGCGTGCAGTGTGCAGAGGCCCATGCTGGGTCTTTAGTGAGGACATGCTGTGTGCAGTACTGTGTGTGCAAGGCCCAGACAGGCCCTGGAGAAGCAGGAGATGGTGGGCCTTGTGCTTTGGGGGCTGACGGTCACGTCCAGAGGTCAGGAAATGGTGTCTGTGAGGCTGTTCCTTCAGCTGGTGTTTATCTAGTGCAGACTGTGGGCAGAAGCGCCGAGAGCTGTGGGAACACGGAGGAGGGCAGCATTAGAGAAGGAGATTGCATCCAGGCTGAGGCCTGAAGGAGAAGCCGGGATTCGGCAGGGGAGGAAGGGAGAGAGGTTGTAAGCGCCTTCAGTGTGGACGGGGGTGTGGGTAGATGTCAGACAGGGGTGATGGGTGACCTCTAGCAGTGCTAGAGTGTTTCTCAGGGAGGCCAGACCTGTGGAAGATGCACATGTGTGGGGCTCCCCTGCACAGGGGTGTGAAAGATGGGGTGAGGGGCACCTCATGGCCCCCCTCCCTACTCTGAAACATCCCTTCTGGATCTGCTCCGGGATGAGTCTCTCAAAAGACTGAAAAGAACCTTTCTCTGGATTCAGAAGCTGTGCTCTGCACTGTCCCTTCCTGGGCAGGGGCCCGAGGGTTCTGGGTGAGAGGGAGTCAGAGGTGCCCTTGATACGCAGACCTCAGCTCGAGGAGGCAGGCCCCTGCCCAGCTCTGCCCATCTCACTCTCACCAGCCTGCTTCCTGAAGGCCAGCTTCCCTCACGTCCCTCCATGCTGCCTCTGGAAGGACGGCCTGACTTCTCACCAGGGCACTTGGGCCCTTTGAGGTGGGCCTGCGCTTAGGTTGCTGGCCGTGCGCTGGGCATCTCAGCCTGCTTGTTCCCTTCATGGCTGGGTCCATGGTACTGCCTTCTCTCCTGTGGAAACCTGTGCATTCTCACTTCACGTCTTTGCTTCCTCTGCCAGATCCCCATCTTAAGACTTGCTCATCATTCCAGGTGGACAGAGATCACCTCTTCTCAGAAGCCCACCTAGCTCTCTAGCCCTCTTGGGCAGGGCACAGCTCTCCTTGCTTAGGGAAAGGGGGTTGCTCAGAGGGGCTGGGTCCATAAGGCAGCATTTCTCTAAGAACCAGAGCAGGAGTTGCTCAGCAGGCACCTCCCTCCTTCCGCTGTCCTGAGTAAAGTGCTAATGAGAGAAGAGCAGAGGCTGTGTGACAAGGGTCAGAGGTCAGGCTCAGGAAACAGCAGATCTGGAGGGGGACCTGGCTCAGGCTCTCAGTCGCTGTGTAACCTCAGGCAAGTTACTTAACCTTTCTGAACCTTAGTTTCTCCATCTGCTTGATGGAGAATATGCCTCAGGGATGTTGTGAGCATTAACAAGATAATGGGTATATAACCCTCATAGCCCCAGGGCCCCACGTGGCCAGGCCTCTGCACACTCTGGCACCCAGAAGTAATTAGAAAGCTGTCCCTTTATTGTCTTTTGAAGGAAAGTTGAACAGTGGGAGTCCCTGTCCTGTGCCCCAGAGGCACACTTGAGCCCGTGTGCCCAGCAGCAGTTTCCTCCACAACCAGCTTTCCTTTCCTCTGTGCTCCCCACACCCCAACTCTTGGTGATATAGATGGGCCCACCCTCCAACAAAGCATTTCTCCAGTTTTGTCGTTCCTCTGCCCTGCCTACCATCTCCTGACCCTACATCACGCAAGAGGCAGGGGCAGCTGGCAGACACAGGAGTCCCTTAGAATGGGTACAGGGAGGAAGAGATACTTACCTGTAGATGGATGAGCTGTCTTAGATGCACAAACTCCTGGTCTGCTGTTAATGCTCCATTGGTATGAGGCTCACAGTTCAATTCAGGAAATGTTGATGGAGGACCTATTATACAGCTGGCACCAAGTTAGATTTCATCCTCCAAAAAACCCTGTGAAGTAGTCAGTGTGAGCACCATGTGACAGGTGAGAAAACTGAAGCTCAGAGTGCCCGCATCACTGTGAGTTGTATAACTGTCACCCCCACCGGTGGTTAAGTGTTGTGGGGGGTGGGGGGGAGTGTGCCAGGCTGTGTGGGGAGCTCTGCAGGGTGAGGGAGCCCCGCAGAGTCCTACCCTTACTCCCAGATCTGGCAAGGGGACCATTTGGATGAGCAGAGAACAGGCTAGAGGCAGGTGATGGACAGAGCCTAGATGTGCAGGATTAAATATTTACATTAGGTAAAGATGCGAGTTAAGTGCCTCAGAGGCAGGCAAGGGAGAGTAGAGGGAATTGCTGCTGGGGCAGCCCCAAAGAGCTCCTAGAGAGCTGCAGGAGAGGGGACCATCTCTGCGGGCTCAGCAGAACCGTGAGGGGCTGGGGCCAGAGCAGGAGTCGGGGGCTGCATCTCCTGTGAGATGTGTGAGATTGTGTGGTGGCCCAGGAATGTGGGAGCCACATACTTTTGTGTAATTAGGTCGGCTCCTCTGCAGCGACTGCAATTAGCTGCAGGCAGGAGACAAGACTTCCTGCAGCCAAGGTCACTTCTGCACCTGGGGCGGCTTACCTGGGCTCCTGCTGTCTGGGCTCCGGCCGTGGAGTTTCCGGCAGGGGCAGCCGAGAGGCAGGTGGGGCTATTGGGACTCCAGGGTCACAGATCCCACCTCACAGCAGGAGGAGAGAATTGTCCCGGCCCTCCTCCTGCCACTCAGCCCTTTTTATATCTTCTCTGATGCTCAGCTGAAGAGGAGCCTGTTGTTCCCTCTCTTTACCTCTTAGGGGGCTGTTTCTGAGCCTTTCTCACTATTGCTGCCTATGAGAAGCACTGTCAGTATCCTAGAGGTAATCAGCACCCCTGACTAGTCAGTGAATGCTTTGTATGCCTCCTTCCATGGGGAGCTCAGTGGCAGGAATATTCTGAGACTCTGGTTTTTCCTTTTGAGGGGCCCAACCTATCCTGCTTTAATGAAAAATGTAAAGAATGGGATGATCCTTGCAGCCACTTTGTTTCTTTTTACAGCCCAGGGGGTATTATTTACTTATCTAATTTTATCCGTAGCAGTAACAGTTACTGTCTTTGTGCCCCTTCCCAGCCCTGCCTGTTTGTCTCCTAGAATTGTGAGATAGTAGACGTGAAAACTTGGAAGCAGGAGAGTCATTATTCCCTTTTCTTTACAGATTGGAAAAACCAGAGGTTGAAGTGAGTTGTTTGCTCAGGGTCACGCGGGGTGGCTGACAGTTACCCTGGGCCACATGGGTGCCAGGTGGCACCATCCTCAGGCTTTCGTGTCCCAGCTGGGGTGGTGCTATGGCTGAGATAGGACATTCAGTCTCGCGTCTGGGCTCTCCCACCCTGCCAGGCTGGGCTGGAGAGGGCGAGCTGCCTGGTCCATCACACAAGGTTAAGGAAGTCAGTAGCGTGATGTGATGTGATGCGTGTGAGCAGAGAGGAGGCCCTGCCCTGCAGTAGCCTAGGGTGTGGTGGTGGCAGACTTAGGGCACAGCTTGGGGACACACTGGCTGCCCTCTCAGGCCACTCTCTCAAGGCTGGGCTGTGAGTCCCTGGTTCCTTTATTTAACACTGTGTACCCCAGAGCTGGAGAACAGTCTCTGAATCCTTGGAGCTTGGCTTTTCCATCTGTCCCCTTGAGGAGGGGACACTGAGTGCGCTGACCACTTGCTATGGAGCACAAGTTAGCTCAGACAGGGTGCCTGAGGTCATCTATGTTCGCAGGGAACAAGAGGGTACTATGTGATATCCTCTTCCATCCCTCTCTTCTTTATATACCCTCAGACGAGGTACTATGTGGTAAATGTGAAGTCAGTAATGTGTGCCTGCCTCCCTGTAAATGTTCAGTTGCTGTTAGTGGCCATTATTACAATTTAAAACAGTATCATTAAGGAGACGGACAAGGTTCTATGAGGTAACAGGCCTGCCCTGGTCTGGGGAGGCAGTGCTGCAGGAAGAGTAGCTGACATCAGCTGTTGGCTCTGCTGCTGCTGCTAAGTCGCTTCAGTTGTGTCCGACTCTGTGCGACCCCATAGACGGCAGCCCACCAGGCTCCACCGTCCCTGGGATTCTCCAGGCAAGAACACTGGAGTGGGTTGCCATTTCCTTCTCCAGTGCATGAAAGTGAAAAGTGAAAGTGAAGTCGCTCAGTCGTGTCCGACTCTTAGCAACCCCATGGACTGCAGCCCACCAGGCTCCTCCATCCATGGGATTTTCCGGGCAAGAGTACTGGAGTGGGGTGTCATTGCCTTCTCTACATCTCCTTAAATCTCGCCTCCTCTGATAGGCCTAGGTACCTTCAGTAGGAAGGAAACTCCAGTTGTCCTCATTATTTCTGAGTGGTTGTGTTCTAGAAAATCACCGTGACACAGAAAGAGCAAATACTGAACTTCAGTGCTTCTCAGGGAGGTACAGAGTTTGGTTCCTGCAAACCTCAGTTGCAACACACTCATCAACTGAGCGATACCTAATCTTGTCCTACGTGAGTTTCTGTGTAAAGACACCTTCTGCAATATATGTATGTATAATTGATGAACACTAAACTCAGTAGTAGCGTTTCTCAGGTGGTTCAGTCAGTAAATAATCTGCCTGCAACGCAGAAGACCAGGGTTCGATCTCTGGGTGGGGACGATCCGCTGGAGAAGGAAATGGCAACCCACTCCAGTATTCCTCCCTGGAAAATCCCATGGATAGAGAAGCCTGATGGGCTATAGTCCATGGGGTCGCAAGAGTTGCACATGACTTAGCAACTAAACCACCACCACCAAACCCAGTAGCACACTCATGCCTGAACAAAGCTTATTTAGTACAGGGGTGGTCTCTGTAAGGCGCACCACAGTATTCTTGCCCTTAGGCAAACTTGGTGGTACTTCCACATGGCCCCTGGGGGCCATTTTCAACTGTAAAATCACCAAGAAGAAGCACAAAAATGTGGCCAACGAGGCACTAAGTTGACTGTGGAAAGAAGGCTTGTTTGAGTGTAAGAGCTGAAACAACCAGGCAGAGTGTCACCACGTCCCATCTCACCCGGGACTGTGTATGTCAGGGAATGCAAAAATTTCACTGTTCTCCACATGTCTACATGTGCCCATGCCAGTCCCGCAGGGCTTGATTCGGGGGGTTACTAATCAGTTTCAGCAAATAGGTGAATGGTATACATGGAGTCTGTAAACAGTGAGCATCAGCTGTGTATGGCAGCAAACCCACACTTCAGGCCCAGCCCAGCTGACGGGGATTGCTCAAGGATGGGAGGTGGCAGCAGAGCCCTTGAGCCACAGGCAACTCAGATGACCCCAGGGCCAGCTGCTGGCCCGACTCCAAGCACAGGGAGGCCACGGGGCTTTCAGGGCCCCGGCTGGGCTCTCAGGTCCCCGGCGGGGCTGTGGCTGAGCTGGAGCACTTCATCCCATGCGCCCTGATGGGTTCTCCATGCACAGCCCTTGAGCTGTTTACAGCAGTGGGTGGGAGGGATGTGTTTATTTGTACTCTTTGGCCATATTTTGAACACATAAATGAAAAGAAACTAATCTTTGAAGGATTTTCACTTTGTACCCCCTTCTGCATCCTGCGTCTGTTGGTTCCACAGAGCACTGGCAGAGAAGAGAATATTTGTTGTAGGTGGTCGTATGTTAGGAATCGAAGCATCTGTGCAGATGGGAACAAGGATGGGGAGATTATGGATTCCCCAGTAGAGATCCCCCCAGGCCTGGCTCAAGGCGTGGGGGTGTGTGGGGGTGGAGAGGAGGGCTGGGAAGGAGGACGACAGTCTCCCCAACCCTCCCCAACTCCCTAGACTTACCTGAACCCTGTTAGTCCTCTAGAGGCTGAGACTGAGACCACGGAGGGTCCCTGGGCTCTCATCACCTCAAGCTGCAGGTGGTAAGTGAGGCCTCAGAGAGGCTGGGCAGTGCTTCCCCCATCACCACAAAGCAGAGCTGGTCCTGGACCAGGCCTCCAGCCTCTGAGACTAGCATGCTCTCCATGTCAGCACGTGACAGTGCTGTTGCTTCTCAGCGAGCCTCCTGGAGTGTTGCAGAAGGGCACGTTTCATTTCCTTCTTTTGTTAAGGACCTGCCCCCAGTTCTTTGGAGAGGTTAGGAAGTTGGGCTTTGGAGTTAGGTTGCCCACAGTAGAATCTTGGCTTAGTCACATATTGGCTGTGCAACCTGGGGCAAGTAACTTAACCTCTCTGTGCCTCAGTTTGTTCTTTTTAAAATGGGGATTGACAATACGTATTCCTCAAGGTTGCACTGCAAATTTAATCAGTTAATATTTATAACACATCTAGAACAGCAGCTTGCACAACGAAAGAGCTCTGTGTTTGTTAAATAGAGTAAAATTTATAGAATTGCTGTGTGATCTTGGGCAAATCGCCCTTCTTGTGCTGCATATTTTTTTGTCATTTACAAAACAGGGGTAGATAATAATACCTACCACAGAGGGCTGGTGTAATCACTTGGTGTGATGAATAGTGAGTTTACAATGCTTAGTGCAGGGTAAGCTTTTAAAAACAGGCTAGATTTTATTATTGGCATTTTTATGCTCTGGTAGCCTTCTCCCTACTCCACTGGCAGTCTCCTGCCCTGAATTCAGATGAGGAAAGGGGAGGAGAGCAAACACAGAAGATGGGCCACGGGAAGGGAGATGCCAGGCTGCTGAGATCTGCCTGCACAGGAGCCCAGAGGCACCTCTAGGCTTCCCCTCGGCAAAGCCCCTGTGACTAACTGGGTGGAAGGTCCCTGGAAATGAGTGGGGAGCTGTTCTCTGAGCCCGACCCTGCAGGGACCTGCCTGCCCCACCCTCAGGGAGTCTGAGGACCTGCACTGGTCACCGGGTCTCCTGCCCGAGGCTGATGTCTCGAGGGCGGCCCTTCCACCTGCCCAGGCATCTGGGCACATGTGTAGCCAAGAGCACTGCCAGCAGTGGGAATGCCATTCAGGGGAGGCGGGTGCCTGCAGAAAACGCCCTTCTGCAGTTCCTCTGTAGGGCTCGGGATACACTTCACAGGAAGCGTCAGCACAATTTTCTAATCAAGTTGAAGTCCGTGGCCCGTAGTTAGAAACAATAAATGAAACGCAATTTGAGCCGGCACTTTGCCTGAGTCTCTGTTTCTGGAAGTGGGTGTGAGTGAGAAGCTGGTCTTTCTGAGGGAAGAACTTGACCCCCGACCCTGACCATTTAGCCCCCAGCCCTACCATCAGCTTGCAGGGGCGGGACCCTCGGACTTTATTTTAGGTAATCATTCCAAAATCTTGATTTTGATCTGTCAGGTCAAAGTCCACACTTCTCTGTAAATCAGTGCACATTATTCAGCAGACTCTTTGTTTCTCCTCCTTCAAGCTCCTTCCACCTACCATGCTAGAGTTTGGTCTCAGAGATCATTGTTTAATCAATATTAAACCATTCACATAGTTTAAGTGTTTACTTATGTGCTTTGAATCATAGTTTGCAGTAAGAACAAGTGATGCCCCCCTAATCTGCCTTCACTATGCTCCCCAATACCCTAATTATGTAATTTAGAAAAGAACATTTCCTGACAGCAGTTTCTCAGTGCGCGGCAACAAATGCCGACTGGGGACAGGACCAAACAACCTGGTAATAGCTAGCACATGGAGAGTGCTGCCTCGGTCCAGGCAGCTTTGGCTTGGGGCAGACGCCCGTCCATTTGGGTTAAGGCTTTCAAATGACAGCGTATTAGTGCCAGTAGAAGTAATTCCACATGAAAAGAGCTGAGCTAATAGCCCATCTCCAGTCTCTTTTAGTTTGCAGAATAGGCCCTCACTGCAAATTGTTACTGACTCAGACAGTCAGGAACAGATATCTTAGCCAGCCTATGAGACTGACACGGCCAAAGACGTGTCCAAGAGGCCAAAGTTTAGACCAAACCTGCTCTTCGTGAACTTGCCAATCTCCCACATCTATGGTCTAGAGGCTGGGCCTGAATGTTGCTCATTGTTTTTGAGGGGAGTTTGGAGACTGGCCTATTGAATCAAGCTAAATGGGTGTTGAGGGGCTGTGGGTGTCAGGTTGGGAGGTGGGAAGGCTCCATGATTTCAAGTACACCTACACTTCAGCATCATCTGGTCAGTGTGGCAATTTTGGGTAGGAGGGGCCCTTAATGCTTTTCTCCTCCCCAGTCTGCCAGTGTCCACCACTAGCATCTCCAGTCCACTGACCCTTGTAAGCAGAACCCAGCTCACCCTTGTCTGGCTTTGTGAGACCCCAATGCTTACCGATTCAGCTGCTTCCATAACAGGAATGGAAAACTACCCTTTCTGCTTCCCCGTTCCCTCGTGGATTGCTCAGTCTGGCAAATATTCCGTTGCTATGGAAACTCAGTGGACACCTTGGGGGGCTCACCTGTCTCAGCATTTGGGGCCTTGGTGTGCAGCCACTCCTTGGGCGGAAGCCAGCAGCTGTAGGCCTGCGTGGTTATGTAGTCATCCAGCCACTCGGGGCTCTGCTCTTGACAGTCCCAGAGGAGGGGTAGGGGACGAGTGAGAAGCAAACTGAGCTGCGGAGATCTTAATTTGGCTATGAGTCCCAAACCAATGCGTTAGCCTTTCTAGAAGCACTGGTTGCTATGGTGACAGAAGCGGTGCCAATTGCAAGAGTTGTTTTTGCAGTTAGGGTGCCTGTCTTAGACAAAGAGAGTGAGACCAAGCCGACAGCCTCCATCCTCCCACTCTCCCAAGGGTTGGGTATTGTCAAGCCCTGGCCTCAGAAGGTGGGGGTGACAGCCTCCCACTGTGGCCCTTTAGTCTTTGCAGTTATTCTGGGGGTCCAGTGGCTTCAGCCAGAAAGGAGTTGATCCCCTGAGAGAGACCCTGCAGGTGGGCTCACCAATGGAGAAGGGGCCACTCAGTTACGGCAGAAATCAAGAGTTCAGCAGTCTCTCTCTCGGGACAGACTCACCATAGAGTGTTCTTTGTGGAATCTTCTGCCACCCAGAGCCTGGCGGTGAGCCTGCGTGTAGGGCCTGCTTCTTTAGGCCACATTTTGTCTTGGGCCTCAGATATTAGCTCCCCTGAAAAATTTCCTAAGTGACGGAATGGAGGCCTTTTCTTTAGTAGGGGTGCTTGTGTAGCTCGTTAATTCTCAAAGTGTTTTACAAATATTTATCCACCTTAGGTCATTTGCAAACCTAACCCCTGTCATCCCACCTCAAGGTTGTCCCCTCCAGCCTGGTTGCCCAAAATGAAGTCAGAAGCCTTGGACTGGGAATTCCACACTGGTGGATTTTGAAAAGCTGGCCTGAACGGTTTGTTTATTTCTCTAGTCTGCCCTTCTTAGAGTCCCAGAATGTGTCAGGACTTCCCAGGCCAGACATGCAAAGCCCTTTGCCCTCCCTGCCAGAGGTGAGAGTATTTTATTTATGAATTCATCTTAAATCACTTTTTAAAATCACTTTTAATCAAATTAATAGTCTTTCTCTGAGATTATGTCAAAGCATCAAAAATAAAGAGGGCTTTAGATGGGAGTGAGGTATTTTAGGACAGGTCACCAATTCCCTCCGACTCGCTTTCCCTGCTGGCACAGGCGGATAGAGAAAGCCTAGTTTGTTTTGCTCTCGGAGATACCTGAGGTCTATTTCCTTGTAAAGAGGAAGCCTCCCCACCCCACCCCCCGGGTTTGGAGGCCTGGGTCATTCCCAGGGGCAGTTGCATGCTGAATGTCAGTGATGTTTCCCCCAAGACCCACCCAGATGATTCCTGGGTTCCTGCCCCTCCCCATCTTCCCAGCAACCCACCGCCCTGAGTTTCATCAGGGTTGCTGGCCTCAAAGTAACCAAACCTGAATTCGCCTCGGCCCCTGGTCTCAGAAGTTGTGACTAATGAAGGCTGACCCCTGGTGAATGTTCAGAAGCCACGACTTGCCTGCACCAAGCCTGTTCTGCCGATAAGATAGGCTTTTGTGTCGAGTGGGTAGGGGGGTTAGCAGCTTCTATACGGTCCATATCAAGGTGTTACTAATCCTTGGCTGGCTAATGTTTGCCAAATAAATAGCCTCATTAGAAAGGGCTATAAAAGTCCGATAAGATTCTTCTAATTATCCCCCAAAGCACAAATACTTGGGGTTTCAGTTTAGCAGAAAAGAGACATCGAGAAAAGAAGGGAGAATGTGTGAGTGTGAATATTTAACAATGGCTTTCCCTCCTCCTCAGCCCTAACACGGGCACATCTACCATTTCATATTTTGTTTTTGCAAAAGCAACAAATTGCTGAACAAGAGAAAAAAAAAAAGACAATGACATATTTTAGGTTACTATTTCACCTTTGCAAATCAATATACAAGCCATTAAAACTACATTTTTCCATGAATGATAAGTGTAATTACCTCTCTCTTGCCGTAAAAACTTGTCCTTATTAAATGTAAATATTTAAAAATGATTGAAATATATTTGAAGGGCACTTTATAGCTTGATTTTATATGCTGACATCTGGGTTGCCTTTCCTAAAACACTCTATTTCTTGGAGAGTTATTAAATTAGTATTTTGAAAGGACTAACACTAGACTTGTTCCTTGTTTCAATTTTAATTTCGTACATATTTAGATTTACTGGGAACTCAGAGAGGGCTTACATTTAGCTAGTACATCGTTATGTTTGTGGGGTTTGTACACGTAGAAGTCTTGATATTATTTGCAAAGAGTATCTTTACACAGTGGGAAACTCCATCTCTCCCCCTGCAAAGTATAAGAGTAGAGGAATCGAGATTTTAAGATTTCTGGCTATAAATGTTTAATTTTCCAATTCTTCTGAGCAGGAAGATTGCTTTAAATATTTACTTTACTTTTAATTGTGCATCATTTCAGATAGCAAATTACCCTATCTATTTTTTTTTATAGATCTGTCAGAGATTATTTAGTTGAACTCTGAGAAAGATACGCAGTGTGATTATTTTTTATTTTCCTAGCTCCACTCTTAGGAAGAGATTTTCTTTTTCTTTAAAAATTCTCATTTTTAGTTGTCTCATTTTTGGAAAGGTAAGATGATTCAGTCCTGTGCTTGAGAAAGTTTCAGAGAATGATAGAAAATCTAATATCTGAAAACACAAGCTTCACTAACATACTTAATTCCAGATGGCAAAAAGACCATGCCCAAAAATGTGAAAGAATTCAACATTTGGTGGCTCAAATATTTTTTCATGATAAACAAATATTTCTGGGGTGGATGTATTCCTGAGCTCTGCATAGGAAAGCAACCATCCATGCAAGCCGCGCTGGGCTGCCCTTCAAACTCGCTTTGCTCTTTTCCTTTCACTATGTTAAATCCTTGAGATGTGTAAAGATGTTATGATAGGCAGCGGGTCAAGTAATCTGCACATGTAGCTTTTTATAAATTTTTCTTTGCAAAGGAAAATTTTTCTTCAAATAAATCCCCCCAAGTAAATGGTTTGTAAAAACAAAAGTCTATTTGTTTTGAAATTGCACAGAAGAAACCATGTTATAACAATATCTCTTTTTTGAGTTCCGCCTGAGAAAAGAAATTTACCTATAGTCAGCAATTTCCCTCATGATAAGCCTTTAAAAAATAAAGTTGTCTCTTGGGAGAAAATAAACCTTAGTGAAGTGGAGGTATTTGTAACGAGGTGGCCTTTATTCACTTGTGCAATGGAACTGTTGAACCTCTGTTTTTCTGTCCACCCCCCCACACTGTGTCTTTTTATCTCTTTATAGTTCTGTTCATGTAAATTCCTGAACCATAAGCATTTTAGAAATTTGTTGCTTTTAATTACATAGGTGCTTCTTGAATGAGCAAACGTGCTGTTTTCTCCCCACGCGGAGTAGAAATTTTAGATAAGTTTTGAAATTCTTTTTTTTTAATTTTGCTGAAGCGTTTGGCAAATGTCTGGGGTTTGAGGGTATTTTCACGGTGCCCCCGAAGGTGAGCAATCGAATAGGGAACATGCAGCGTTCACCAGGCAGTGACTTGGGAATTTTTCAGGAGGCATTATTTTCTTACGTTAATGCCTTTGTAGATTCCATCGACGTTCAGACATCAAAGAGCACGCAATTAATAATGGGCATCTGGAGGGCTGATCACATGCTTCCGACGTTAAAGTGGTGAACGACAGGAAAATCAGCCGTGGTCGGGTATTAGCTGTAATCATTTCTAAACAACAGCAACCAAGCCTTCTCTTTTGTGCCTCTGCTCTCAGAAACGCAAAAGTTCACGTACAAAAGGTTCCCATAGATGCTTTCCTCCTGGTGGATGAGTGAGTAATAAATGATTTGTAGACCTACATGGTCAGTGTTGAGTCAAATCACCTTAATTTCTTCAGTAAATGCAAACCCAATTTTGCGTGAACTTTTCCCCTTGAAGCCCAACATGGACGCAGGGCGGCAGACAGCTGTTCGTATTATTTGCGTCTTTAGTTAATCCTCACCGATTTGTCCCTTTATTTGTTTGCATTTTCCAAAATATACGAATATTTCTCTAACACTAGGACAATAGTCACTCTCTGCCTGCTGCCACCGAAAGCGTCCTTACTAGTTATTTCATTTCTTTGATGGCAGCTTGTTTATCTTTTCCAAACCGACCTATGTTACCCAACCCTAAGTAGTATAAGATAGGTAGGTAAGACTGTATTTAAGCTCAACAAAAATGTTCCAGAGAAATATGGCGCTTTGGGCTCTAAATGCTCCAGCAGGTACAAAAAAAACCTGCAACTCTTTAACAATAATTCTCATTTGAGTAGGTCACAGATAATAAAGGAACTCTTGTTTCTGGGAAATTAAAAAAATGACATGGGGGAAAATATTTATTTGCTCTCTACATTGGTCAAATGACTGGTGGATATTAAAAACCTGTAAACAGACAGATGCAACCAATTCTCTTTCATTAACAAATTGCAATTTCACAATAAAGTAAATGCATTAAAAAATGTCAGCTTCCGAGATGCTGAAATTGTCAGAGCTTGAGCATGCTTTAGTTGTTACAAAAAAAAAAAAAGATATTCTAATCAGGGGAAAAAAGTTTTCTTGTAAATCTTTAAAGAACCAACTTAAATGTTAAACCTCCTTTGGCTGTTCAGGTAGCCAAAGCGCCATTCAACCATGTGTACATTTCTGTACGTTTGCCCTTAGACTAAATCTACCCAGTCACCAGCTTTGTTTTCCTTCTAAGTACAAGCCATATCAGCAGCACATTTTAAAGTTAATTTGAAGCAGGGTCTATATGGCCATCAGCAAATATGTTATAAGCTTATTATTTAATAGTGATTCCTGGGTAAGGCCATCATCCCCTTCCTAAATCCAAATATAAAAGCTGAAATCGTATTTGTTAAAACTGTCATTTTGAATTTGTGGCCCAGATTGTTTTCCTGAGCGTGCTGGGTAAGAGGCCCGAATGCTCCCAGCTGCAGGCACCCGGAGCCCAGCAAAGCCGCCGAGGCCAGAGGCTGAGCAGCTCCCAGCCTCAAACCGCCTGCCTGCTTCCCCCAAACAGAGCTCCAGCCCAGCGCGCTCACGGCTTTTCCACATTGTAAAATCATTTGATTTATTTGTTTGGTTTGGTTTGGTTTTTAGAAGCACTGCAGAAATTATTTCCTACTGGCAGAGAGGGCACTTTATGTTACACTACATTAGTTTCACATCATTAGTTTAGGGTCCTCAAACTTAAAATTGTAAAGTATATGGGAGGCTTCTAGAGACCTCAGTTCTGACCAGAGCAGAACCAATTAAACCTGATGGATTCCTTTCACTGTCTGTAACGTGTGAGGCCATACAGAACAAAGTGCTGTGGCATTGCTGAAGGGGTTCCCTCTGTTAGCTTTGGAATTTGGTGGTAGGAAATGTTGCAAGTTATTTATAAAAGAGGCAAAATTCCTCTGGTACTGTTCCGGTTCTTAAAAAAAAAAAAAAAACAACCACGTAATTTTATCGTCACTGCTTGCAACAAGAAGCCAAGAAGGGGTGCCGATGACAGCCACGGACCCCATCTCTCTGGGCTGTCTCTCTCACCTCCTTCAGCCACTTCCCGCTCCGCACTCTCGCTCTTTACAAGCAATTCTAAACCCACCCGCGGATAGAGGACTAGCCCGGATCAGACCGGCCCTGCTGGCCAGTGGTTCGCCCGGCAGGGTGCCAGGCTGGGGGCACCTGCAGCCTGGGGCCGGGACTCTCGCGCCGCCGGTCTCCCCCACAGGGGTCCGCACCCAGCGAAGTTCCCCACCCTTTGGCCCGTGGAGGTGAAGTTCGCGGAGCGGGGAGAAGCTAGGCTGGAGCCTGGAGCGCCTTCTCCGCGGCCGGGCGGAAGGAGAGTCCGCGCTGGCTGGCCGGCTCCCGCGCGCCCATTCCGCTCTCTCCTCCCTGACCCTTCCTTCCCCGGGGTCCCTTCCTTCCCGGAGCTTTTGAGGGAGACCTCGGCCCTTGCCAGTTGCGGTGGCGGAAGAGCCGCTGTATCAGGTGAGCGCTCCCCGAAGCTCTCCTGCCACCTGTTGGCCGCCCGCGGTGGTGACGCCGGGAGAAGCCGCGCTGGTGGGACTGGCCAGGCCTGGCTTCCGAACCCCGGGGAGGATTGTTAATGACTTCTTTGCGGCCGCCGCTGTGTGCTGGCCAGGGCCCACAAACTGGGCCAAGGCCCACAGACTGGCTGACCTGCAGGTTTCTCCTGAAGCCCCTTCGGCTGGTCCTCCGAGGTTTCCTGGGCCCCCATCCGTGGCCCCTGAGCTAACCCGCCCAGGAATATGAGGCGCAGGATGCCTCCTGTCCTGGCATCCTTTCTCTCTGGCAGCCATGGGGCCAGTGGAAGGTCCAGGATGTCACTGGGGCCTCGTGGGACAGTGGTGTCTGGGAAGGGTTTGGTGTGTGCCCTGTAAGAGCCACAGTGGGAGGTGTGGGCTGTGACCCCCTGACGTGGTGCCCGTGCTCTGCCCTGAGACAGTGGAACAAAGGGAGGGCAAGCCAGCCTGTCCAACTTGGGCATTCTTATACTGGGCAGAGGGGTCTTCCCAGGCCCATCTTATTCCTTCCTTCCTGGGAAGTCCCCAGAGTGTGGATGGACAGCATAGGGAACTTCAGCCAAAGGTCAGAAAGAAAGGTGTAGGAGCTTCAGTATATAGGAGACTGCAACGCTTTCTCACTGGAAGCTGGGGACCTTTTACTACACAATAAACCATGCCTGGTATTGTAGACGAGCAGTTCTGCGGAAGTCAGGAACCGCCAACAAACAGGCTGGAGCTCACTCATGTGAATAGCTCTCTGAGGCACTTTTAACAAAGTGGGGCTCTAGTTTGGTGGATGTTTGGGGCATTTTGATACAAAGCAGTGCAGCAGTCACATTTCTGAACCATCTGGGGGCAGAACTAAACCTCTTTCCAGGGACCGATGGGCCAAGTCTTAGGAATGGATTTGGCCTGATTTTGAGAACGTCACACATGCTTCAGTAACATTAAAGGGCAGAGGACAAGTGTGGCGAGGATGCTCTCATTCCTATTTTAGGGAGGGGGGTCTGGAGCCAGGGATTCTCCAGGCCCCACTGGAGGGGGCCAGGAGCCACAGCTGCTGTCAGCCCACGCCCGACGCTCCGCCCAATTTGAGACACAGTGTATTTTCATTCCATGGTAGTTTTATACACAAAGACGGCATCCCTCTCAGCCCCGCCTGCTTACGGCCCGCACGAGCCTTAAACACAGAGTCTGAGGTCCAGTGGGGCATCTGTGCTTAATGCCGCTCAGTAGTGTGACTGGACCGCTGACACTCAGGTTTTACCAGCAGAGGTCAAGCAGTTTTCATGGGGGCTGACTTATGTGTAATGTTAACACCTTTCCTCTGGTCTGTTGCGGGGGAGGTGATTGACCCTGAAAGCCAAGGGTGCCTGTTTTTAGGTGACTGTCTCCTGGCTTATCTAAGGCCAAAGTGTTCTTCCCTCCTGGTGTCTGAAATCGTAGGGAAGGGACTCTGGTGTCTGGCCAAGTGGCTGCTGAGAAACCAGCCCTAAAAAGTTATTTTCTTAGTCCAGGGGTTCATGTGAGCCCTGGACTAGGGGTGATTTAGTTGTATTTTTTCAGCTCACCTCATAACTTAATGGAGAAGAAATTCTTTGGCATGTTTCCTCCTGGGTGCCGACTGCCTTTGGAGGAGTTCTGTATGGAGCAGTGCCCCATGGTCAGAAATCTTCTCATTATGCCAGGCCTGGGCTTTCAGTAACCGCCGAGTGGCTGGCTGTAGTCGCTCAGGTTAGCCAACAGAGGAGGGAGAGAAATCCTCCATAGCCGGGACTTGCATTTTTATGGAGAAGGAGGAATGTTAGAGAAGTCAGTAAACTTCCAGTGCTCACAACCCTGTGCACATGAAGAGGAGAAGAAAAAACCCCAGCCCACTGGTTGTTTACTCCCAGCACAAAAGCGGCCTCCCTCTCACCCTTCCCTTTTATTTTCAGCCTCTCTGACAGAAACATATTACCGACTGAATATGCCTTCCCACAATACTGGCCGTCACACCAGCATGAGGGACCAAAGGTAAGTGAACTTTAAACACACCTGGCACCACTAACTCCCGCCTTTGTGCTTAGAATGGCCACCAGCCAGCTAGCCGCCCTGTCTCCCATTCACATGTCCCCCAGAGGAATTCTGACAGGGAAACTTCTTCTGAGGCCACTCAGTATTCTCAAATCAGGCCACTCAGATGCCTTGAGGGAGTTGGGGCAACCTCTCTAGTGAGCAGCCTGGTCAGGCTCCTAAAGCTTGAAGTCGCTCAGCCTAGAGAATTCCCTGGGGGCAGGAAGCCTCTGGGAGGGACTCTTGACTCCCAGCTGGGCTTCAGCAGACAGGGCAGGGTTTCCGGGGCCCCCAGGTGAGCCCACCCTGTGGTTGCTAACTGTGGTGATGCTCTTCCTCACGCCCCTTGTGGGCACCTTGGAGGAGGGGGCAGTTGGCTGAGCTGTGGACCGTCTTCCCAGTTTTATGCATCTGGAGTCGTGAGCTTTTCCCCAGAGTTGTGGCAAAGGAAGAGAGAAGGGGTGGTTGCTCTTTCTCATTCCAGGTCGCTTGAAGGTGCACCTCAGCGTTTGGCCTTTCCCATAAGTGGGTACAAAATAGCCTTTTCTGAAACAGGGGAAAAGAAGACTCCTGAGTCATTCTCAGTCTCTTCTCCAGCTGCTCCAAGTTCATGTGTTGTAACTTTCCCTCTCCTGCGATAACGTATTCCAGAGGCCAGTGAGAAGAAAATGTGGGGAACTCTTGTAAGTGGGAACATTCTTATTTAGGAGATGGAGCAGTTCGGGAGGCCAGTGGTGCTTTCCAGGGTCACAAAGCTGAGAGGTGAGGAAGCCATTGTGGAACTTGAATTTGGGGCTGATAAGACTGATTTTTGTAAAATGTTGGAATCCTCTGTGATTGTCACTTGGGAAACTCATTGTAGTGTTTATCTGTTGAGGAAGGAGAAGACAAAATGGACACCTAGGGCATCAGTTGGTTTGCTCGTTGTCAACCCATCACTTAGTGTCTGTTCTGGCTGTTGAGTGTCATTGCTACCAGCCACGTAATCCCTGGGTGAGGCCAGGCTCTGCATCAGCCCATCTTAGAGATAAAATCCAGCCCTGCTTTTCTTCTCCATGGGGTCTCGGCCTAGGCAGCTGAATGTTGTTCTGACTCCAACAAGCAAACCTCTGCAAGCAAAGCCCTAATTACTAGCTTGAATACAAATTGGATCTTGACCTCAAATGAGATTCAAGAGCATAGAAACAGATACTTCAGGAAGAGCTAAAGGAGAGATAACAGAGTTGTTGTCACAGCCATCAGGCCCTCTCCCTGAATTTCCATGCCCCTCTCCTCTCCCCCTCACCCCTGCTTGCCCCACTGGAATCATTCAGTATTCACCTGGCTGTGGGGGTGAACATTGTGAAATTCCAAAATTGCTTCAGTGACTTGAAGACATGGAAAATACAGACTCCTTGCTTGGTCCCTCCTGTCTTCAGCCAATACAATCTCATGGAACCATGGGCGTACTGATGCCAGCTATGATCCAACTAAATACATTTCTGAGAAAATGAAATCTCCCATTTCCCTTTGTTTTCGGCACAAAAGCCATTCTCACTCTGAGTATGTCAGACACAATCATCTAGAATAAATCTCCAGAAAGAAAAGTACATCTAAACATGAGTGACCACTCCTTTCCCATTTTCGCCCACTCTCCCCATCTTCACATTGAATGAGTCACTGGGGTGTCTGCTGAAGCTTCTGTTGGCCGGCCAGACTGGGAGGATGATCAAGGGACTTCTTGCAAGGTCTGAGGTTGTGGCCAGGGCTACACAAGGTCATTGAATTCCAGCCGGGGGAGAGTTTGGGCTTTTGCCCTTTGGGCCACATCCATCCTGGTTAAGGTCAGAAGAAAGCCACACCCTTTGCTTCTAGGCCTCCACCATGCCCGAGGCTTGTCTAGAAGGTGCTCTGGGGTTTTGGCATCCACTGTGGAAGTCTAGGAATACTTAAGTCAGCCATACTCTTTGTGCAGATTTAAGTCTGGGGGTCTGCGGCTGCCCTCTCCAGACCCTGGGTGGCTGTCCTCCTCAGAACATGTGCTTACTGTTAGTGAAGGTGATGCAGCCGTGGGGAAGAGTACGTGGGAGCATTTGCCAAATCAAGATTTCAGAAGCTCCCTTCAGAACTGGAAGACGTTTGCCATTGAGTAGCTAATCCTCACCCTGCATCTACAGTCCCTGTTTCAGATTTTTCCTTTCAATACAGGATCCAGTCCACAAGCACAGACTGCATTTAGCTGTCAGGTCTCCATTGATGACTTTCAGTCTGGAACCATTCTTCGGCCTTTCTTTGTCTTTAAATTCAGGTTTGAGAGCTCTGGCTGGGCTGCCGCATCCTTTCAAGGTTTCAGAGCAAGAGGCACGTGCTGCCTTCCTGTTCCATGTTGGTGTCCCGCATTGGTCACTTAGATTTCCTGGTCAGGGTGTTGTCTGGTTATTACACTGTATTCAGCTGACCCTTGAACAACATAGGAGTTGGGGCACCGACTCTCTGCACAGTAAAAATCTGTGTATAACTTATGGGCGGCCCTCTGTACGTGCGGTTCCTCTGTATCTGCAGTTTCCCATCCTTAAAGCCAACCCACCACAGATCGTGGAGTATTGTAGTGTTTATTATTGAAAAAATGTGTACGCGTCAGTAGACCTGTGCAGTTCAGACTCATGTTGCTCAAGGGTCAGCGGAGGTTACTCTTCCCCCTTGTAACTGATAAGTGGTCTGTGAGGAGCCACTATGACATGGAAATAGCCTGTTCTTCATCACATCCCTTCCACCCTGAATCTAGTATCCTTCAATGATTCTTTTCCCAGTCTTTACTATGTTGGTCATAAAATGGTGATTTTCCAGTTCCCATACTTTCTCCACGTTTATCAGTTGGCATTCTCCTTTGGTTAAGAGCCTACCGTCCCTGCCTCGCACCCTCCCTGTCTTCTTCCTTCCTTCCCTTTTCGCTTCCCCCCTCTCCTGCTTCTGCTTCTCCTGCTGCTTCCTCATCATAGTCTCATAGATGCCTATTTTATTCCATGGATTATAAGCTCTACTATTGTTATATATTTGGATACTGAAATTGTCCCAGATGTAGCCAGTGAAATCGCCTTCCAGCTTGGCTCCTGCGTCCTTTTGACATGCTACCATCAATATTTTGAGTTTGCTTTTTGGCATTAACAAGATATTTCAGGCTTGCCTTGTATCTTCCTTGCCACTGCCCTTGTCTTGGAATCAGGCATTTTGCTCGGGAACCCTGGTTCCTTTTAATGGAGAATGGTATTTAAATATAATAGGTACACCCAGTGCTACTGGAGTGTCATTGCTTCTAGAGCCCTTCAAATATAGGAGATACATATTGTGTATATATGTATAAACAAACACACACACATCCTAGCTTTGAAATAAATAAATAAGACACATTTGAAGTTATATATGTATATATGTCCTGGAGAGGAAAACAGCAACCCACTCCAGTATTCTTGCCTAGAGACTTCCATGGACAGAGGAGCCTGGTGGTTACAAAGAGTCCGACATGACTGAGTGACTAACATGCATATGTGTATACGTATTTAAAATTTTATATACATACATACGTATATATGTATACAGCCTTCCCACGATTCCATGATGTTGCCCTCAAACCATCCCATCCCTGCACGTTCTTCATTACTTCCCCTCATACCATCCCATTTTTGAATCTTCCTTCTTCCACAGTGAGAAACCTGGCTCCGAACACCACCACACACTTACTGATATCCTCAATCCTGCAACATACATAAAATAGTTTCAAAATTTCTATACCCATATTAACTATATAAAAAAAAAGCCTGATTAAAAGAGTTCAGGTGGGAGTTCCCTGGTTGCCTAGTGGTTAGGATTTGGTCTTTTCACTGAGGAGTCCCAGGTTGATCCCTGGTAGGGGAGCCATTCTGCTTGTCACGCAAAGCATAGCCAAAATCCAAAAGAGAAAGAAATAAAAGAGTTCACAATTAATTTGCAGCTCTTTTCCCCTTTAGACTGAGGGCATATAGTCAGCATTTGCTGTTGTTGCTTAGTCGCTAAGTTGTGTGCGACTCTGAGACCCCATGGACTGTAGCCCACCAGGCTCCTCTGTCCGTGGGATTTTCCAGGCAAGAACACTGGAGCGGGTGCCGCCTCCTCCAGGGGATCTTCCATACTTTGTTTAAAAGAAACAAAAACCATTCCTTGGATTACATCTTATTTCCTTTCCTTTTCAGTGTTGTTTTCAATTTAGGTTTATCAGATGATACTCATGATTAGATTTATCAGAAGCATGTTTGGTTTATTTGCTTTCAATTTTAGCTTTTTGCTCCCCTCATCCTTATTGATAGAATTTTATTTCTGATTATGTACAATATTAATATGCTTCCAGAAGTCCAAGCTATAATAAAAGTATGCTCGGAGAAGTGTTACACCTTTCCATAGACCTTTCATTCAGTCTCTTCCGCATTCCCTCAGATGGAACCAATTTTATGTTTTTCTGTTTTTTTTTCTTCCTGTGTGTCTCTTTTTGCAAAAACTAGCAAACATATATGTCTTCATACTTCTTTTTTCTTACACAAAATGTCGTATACCGTGTTTTTCATTTAACAATATAGTCTAGAAACCACTCTATATCAGTTAATAAAAGTCTTTCCCATTCTTTTTTACAGCAGCATGTTTTTACTCCGTTGTACGTATATAACAAGTTTATTTTCAATCAGTTTCCTATGTTTGAGAATTTACATAGTTTGCAATATTATGCTGCAATGAATAAACTTTATGTGTATATATGCTTATTGTGGGAGATGTATCTTTAGGGTGATTTCTTAGAAGTAGAATTGTTGAATCAAGATAGATAGAGACATAGTTTTGTTACTGTTCCAGATTCCTCTTCATACGAGTTGTACAAAAGACAGTCCCATCAGCAGAGTGCGAGAATACTTATTTCCTTATAACTTTGCCAACAGAACATATGTCAAGATTTTGAATATTTGCCAATCTTATAGGTGAAAAATAGTATCTCAGTGAAGTCTTGTTTTATATTTCTCTGATTATGCATGAATTTGAACATCTTTCATAGGTTTTAGGAGCATTCTTAAGTCTTTTTGGTGAATTGTCTGTTTATGTCTTTGCTTATTTTCCTATATGATTTTTAAGAGCCTTTTAAAAGTATGTTAGCCCTTTATCAGTGATGTACGTTGCAAATATTTCCTCCCAGTTTGATGTTTGTCTTGATTTTACTTGTGGTGTTTTATTGCCATGCAAAACTTAAAAAATATTTTGTAGTCATCAAAATTATTTTTAAAAGTTGATTTCATCTGGATTTTGATTCATAATTCTTATAGAAGGATTCACTCATGTTTTCTAGTAGTAGTGTAATTTAGTTTTTCACACTTAGATCTCTGGTCAGTTTGGGATTTATTTTTGCATGTAACGTGAAGAATGGATCAAATTTAATTTTTTCCAAGTGTCTATCCATTGTATCAGTACCCTTTATTACAGACTCGATCTCTGCGTCAGTGACTTGACATATCACCTTTATCACGGACTAGATTTCCACAGGTAGTTTGGTGTTTTTTGGGGGGTTTTTTTTTGGTAGTTTGGTTTATTTCTGAACTTTGTAGTCTGTTCCATTCGTCTGTCTTTTTATGTGCCAGTACCACACAGTTTTAATTCTGTCTATGCCTGCATGCTCAGTCATGTCCAAAACACAAAAGTAGTCATGTCGGCTTTTGTATTTTATAGGAGTGTGCTATAGTTTTCTTCATAAGGGTTTTGAATATTTCTTGTTAGATTTATTCTTAAGTACTTTATCTTTTCTACTGCTGTTTTAAATGGGAGGTTTCTCTTACATTATATCTTCTAATTATCTATTATTTGTGCTTATGAAGGCTATTGACTCTTGTTTATCTTATATCCTACTGCCTTGATAAATTATTTTATTGTTTGAGTTAGTTCAGTGGTTCTCACTACATGGTCTCAGTACATTTGAGGTTCCTGAGACACATTTAGTGGATTCACAAGGTCTGAATCCTTTTTGTAATAATTAGACATAATTTGCCCATTTATTAATAACTTTGTTCTCTCTTGAGTGTACAGTGGAGTTTTCCAGAGGCTATATAATGTGTGAAATAATAACAGACTGAATGCAGAAGCAGATATGAAAATCCAGCTGTTTTCTGTTAAACTCCACGACAGAGAGACGTGCGAAAATGTAAAACAATGTCATTCTCACTGGAAGTTTTTGTATTTTCAAAAAATGCTATTTATGTTAACATGTTTATTAACATTACTTTTAAATTAATATTTAGAATTTTCACAGTTTTAATGTCTAATTCAGTAAATATCAATAGACGTAACCCATGCGAATAAAAGCTCTTTGAGGTCTTTAATAATTTTTAAGGAGGTAAAGGAGTTATAATATCAACATCTTTGAGAAATTCTGAGTATCATTTCTTCTCTAGGTTTTCTGAGTATGCTATCATGTCCTGTGCAGTACAGTTCACTTTCTTTATTCTGTTACAACTCTCAAGACTCCTACTATTTTCTCCTGCCTAATTGCACTAGCTAATACTTCCAGTACAATGTTAGCAGTGTGAAAGTGGGCATCTGTGTCTTCTGTCTTCAGTGGAAATGTCTCTGGTGTTTCCCCATTAAGTACTAGGCTGAGATGCTGCCTTAGGACTGTGTGTATTATGTTATGTTTACTAAGTTCCTTTCTCTGTGTTTGATGTTTTTCCATTATTGTCTAAAAGTTTCTTTGGTATTTAGAAGAGTTTTTATTTTTGATCAAGTCATTGCCTTTGCATTTGTACCTTCTACACTGCCCTTAATCCATCCTATTCTTAAACTTTTACCATGTGGACTATCAGTTTTAAATGATATAATTTACTCCCATCTATTACCTAAACAACAATCAGTGGTCATATTTTACTTTCCCCTTTGTTCCCATTTTTAAAGTTATGTTTTTTTCTGCTTGGTCAGAACACATAATGTTTATATATTCTTCTGTTACCATGACCCCAGCTTCTCCTTCTTTTATTCTTAGCTCTGTAATTAAATATATCAAGTGATCACCATTGATCCCCTTTGCTGAAGCTCCCCGTCCATTATCTTTTGGTTGGGCAAAGCTTGGTTTGAGAAGGCTAAATATAAAATCTGTGGCTTGTACTCTTCCCTGTGTGTTGAAAATGCTGTTTCACTCTGGCCTTGTTGTTTGTGTGGCTCAAAGGAAGTTTTATGCTAGACTAAATTTCTCACCTGCATTAAGAATTTGATGGTTTTCCATAGAGGTTGAGGAGGTTTTTCTTTGTCATTAAAATCAAATCATTTTACTAGGAAACATCTCAAAATTAATCATTCTGGATTAGTTTTCCAAACACACAGGGTGACTCTTCAGTATGTTGATTTAAGATTTTATTTCTGGAAAGTTTTCTTGGATTATATTTCTAAATACTATTTCTGTTGCATTATTTTATTTTTCTTCTTTGTGGACTCCAATCATAAGTATATTGGACCTTCTTTGCCCATGTTCCATTTTAACTACTTTCTCTCTGATATTTTTTATTTCTTTTTAAACTAATTTCCATTCTGTTTTTTTTTTGTTTTACTGCCTTTCTTCATTGGCCCTAATTAACTGTTTTATTGAGACTTATTCTTTCTTTGGTGCCTTGTAATTTATTCTTTATTTTTGAGATAGTTTTGAATTTTTCTTTTTTTCCTGAATTTTATCACCTTTTGCTGCATTTCTTCCTGGTTTGAGGAGTCCTCTTCTATTCTTAGGTTTTATATGTGACTCTAGCTTTTTATATTTTCAAATTTAAAATAGTATTTAATCATTTTGAAATATTATTTTATAGCTTTATTCTTCTGTTTCATGGTTGTTTTTTGGCAAAGAAGGTGAGAAAATTTTTAGCTAAACTGTTTGATTTATATTTTATCTTTTCTTCTTATAGTAGCTAATATGGCCTTAGTCTGATTTTTTTTTCCCCCTCCCACTCCTAAGCATTTTTGTGGAGCGAGTTCCTATTTCAAGAGTGCCCTCTTATGTCAGTATAGTGAAGTACAGTTTATTGAATGGTTAGTGTTGGGAGTGGAGAGAGTTCAGTTCAGTCGCTCAGTCGTATCTTTGCGACCCCATGGACTGCAAAGGCTTCCCTGTCCATCACCAACTCCAGAGCTTACTCAAACTCGTGTCCATCGCGTTGGTGATGTCATCCAAGCATCTCATCCTCTGTCGTCCCCTTCTCCCGCCTTCAGTCTTTCCCAGCATCAGGGTCTTTTCCAATGAGTCAGTTCTTCGCATCAGGTGGCCAAAGTATTGGAGTTGCAGCTTTAGCATCAGTCCATCCAATGAATATTCGGGACTGATTTCCTTTAGGATGGACTGGTTGGATCTCCTTGCAGTCCAAGGGACTCTCAAGGGTCCTTGGGAGTGAAGAGAAGGGTTTGGTATATTTTGTTTCTGACTCTCTCTTTTTTCCTGCAAGATTCTTAGTTTCCTCTCTTTCTTTTTAAAATTACTGTCAATCCTCTAGGGGGCAACTGTTTTTTATTTCCTTCTTCTTTTAAAAGTCATAATTCTCTGTTTTAAGTAGCTTTTAAGTAGCTCACTTTTAGGTAGCTTCCCTGTAGCAGGTATTGTGAACTGCCAAGTTTAGTGTTTTGTTTTTCCCCAGCTTTGTTGAGGTATAATAGACTTCAGCGATGGACTTTTCCTTTCTGGGATAATTCTTTATCTATGTCCTCCACTACCCTCCCCTTTTTCCTCATGGGTTTCCCAGGACTCTCCTTTTTAGTGCTCTATAGTCACAAACTCGCAGCAGTTGTAGGTGCTCTGTTGAAATTTGGTGCTCATTTCTTTACTGAACTGTAATTTGAAGTTCATAGTATTATCTAGTGCCTTGTAATGTTGAAGACATGGGTCATGTGTAGATTTTTTTCCTGCCTACCCCCTACCCCTCATCAGTCTTAGCTTTGTGTGCTTCTTGCTTTTGGTTTTAGATGTGAGGAAAGGTTTGGATTTAGGAGGCCACCATCATCTTCCATACTTATTACTGAAAAAGAAATTGAGAATGTCGATCTTTAAAGGAATGTCTATCATTTCAACAAATGCCTTTAAATTACTTGGATTAACAAAGTTAGTGACAATAAGACCACTACCTGTGTTAATCACATTTTCACGTATTATTTTCAGTGGGAGAAATGTTCCATGGTGGAAGTTTTTAGAAATCTTTTCATACAGCGTAGGAGTTGTACCTCTTGTGAGAGAGGGTGGCCCCTATAGAAACATAATTATTCTTCTTGAAAACACTTATCCTCTGAAAGCCATTTCAGTTTTAATGCTGGCATTTTCCTACTGTTCATTATGGCTCAAGAATCCCTGGACTCATCTTCTTTGCTGGTTGTTGGCATATTGCTAAGTATCCAGTAATTTTTTTTATGCATCAAAAGAAATACTCTAAGCTCTACATTTTTCTCTTGATGGGGATGAGTTCAGTCTAAGCTAGGTCTTTGCAAGTGAGAAGAGCGTTGGTTCTGATAAGTGGCTGCTAACAAGGGAATTGCAAAAATCAGGAGATTATCTTTGTAATAAGGCAACTGTACATTCTTTGTTTCTTGGAGCTACTGTTTTGGTGTCTTCACCAGCGGTCTCTTAGTGCTTTTCTTACTCCATTTCCAGTAGGTGTTTTTTCCCCCCTCAAAGAATCTTTGTAAAAACTGAGGACAGTGCAAGGCAAGTATTTCCCAAACAAGACATAAAACTGCTAGCCGTACAAGAAGACAAATGGATAAATTAGACCACATTAAACGTACAAACTTCTCTTCATCAAAATACACCATTAGGAAAGTGAAAAGTCAGTCTATAGGATGAAAGAAAACATGCATCCAGAATATATAAATAACATTTGCAAATTGATAAGAAAAAGAAGACAGCTCACTAGAAAAATGTGCAAGGAAGGCCTGAAAAGATATTTCATAAAAGAGGATATGCACATGGCCAAAAAGCACATGAAATAGTGTTTAGCTTCATTAGTCATCAAAGGAACACAAATTAAAACCACAGTGAGATAACACTATATTTACCAGAATGACTGAGGTAGAATAAGCAAACAAACCCAGAAAATACCCAAGTGTTGACAAGGATATTGAATACTGGAAATCATATACACGTTGTGTAACTGTGTCTACCAAGGTTAAAATATGCCTTCCATTCTAGGTGTATACCCAACAGAAATGCATGCATGTGAACCTCAAAAGACACGTATTAGAATGTCTATAACAACAACATTTGTAAGAGCTCCAAACTGGAAACCACCAACATACCCATCAAGAGTAGGAAGGGTAAATGAATTATGGTATAAATTCACGCGGTGGGATACTATATATTGTGATTAAAATGAACAGCCTACTACTATTTCCAACAATATGGAATGAGGCTCATAAACATAAAGTTGTACTTCAATAAAAAGTTAAAACAGGGAAAAAAAAAAAAAACTAGGCCAAACAACCTAAAAACTGATGCTCAAATAGGAGATATTCCTGTGGTTTTGTATTAATGTGATCCTCCACATTTAGAACAGGTTGGATGGCAAGGCCACTCAGAGCTGGTTAGGCACCCAGCCCACTGAAGGGACCAGCACGGCTACCTGATCAGCCTCTGGGCCGTGGTTCTAGGACATGACGGGAGAAACGTTGATAGAGTCACAGACCAAAAACAGGGACAGAGGCTTCTCACCTACAAAAGTTACAGCTTTGAGAATTCTTTTGTTTTTAATCAATTTTTAGTTACTCAGGCAATGTAGAAATATAATTGCCTTCATCTAGAGCGGTACAGGTGATACAATATCATAGATTTCCTTTAAAATAGTGTGAGGTGGGGAGTGTCTGGGGGACCATGGTTGGAACATGATTGGTCATTATCTGATGGTTGTTGAGCCTGAGCCATGGATACTTGGGACCTTGCTGTAGTGTTCTCTGCATTTTTATTTCTGCTTAAAATTTTTTACTATAAAAAGCAAACACAACACATCATTATTGAAAAGGCTAAAGTCCCTGTAGATCTCTAAGCTTCTGGTGTTAGTCCTCTTTTTGCTGCCTCAGTTAACTGTCACCAGTTTAGGTTTGTCTTAGGAGGAAACACATGGCACATTCTAACCAGGATGATTTGAGGAGGTTTTAGCAGAGAGACCCCATGTAAAGTCATGTGAGGGAAGCCCCAAAGCATCACACAGTACCCCAGGGAAGGCTTTCTCACCTTTAGGCCCAGGGAACTGCCCCTGGGAGGAGAGAGCCAAGCAACTTGAAAGGGGCCGGGACCTTTGCTTGTGGTCAGTTTTTGGAGACCCTATACGTGGAAACTGGGAGGATAAATACTCTGGTCTCCTCCTCCATTCCTTTGATCTTGTATTGGAGCTCAGCATTGGCTGGAAGGCAAGGTCACCCGCTGATGCTCTTCACTCAGGTCAGCCTCCCAGGGCATGGAGCCACCTGGAGCATGGTGGAGAGTGGATCTGCAGGGGCACCTGGAAGATACACAGTGTAGGTCTAACCATATGTTTTCCAGTGTTTTTGTGTATGTATATTTATGAATCCAGTGGGTTTGTTTTCATTGTTGTCTTTTTTTTTCTTTTTAATATCCTTGGGATCATATCACATGCCTCATTCAGCAACTTGTGGTTTTCACTCATCAGTGTCCTGGTGTTCTTTACATGGCAGTACTTCAAGATCTACCTCATTCTTCCTTGTGCCTGATAGTATTCCACAACGTGGACGTAGTATAGTTTATCTTGCCCTTAACCCTTGACGAGAACTTAAGTTGCTTCCTTCTTGAGACTTTGTTGTCTTAACCCTGGAGACTCTCTGGCCATCTTGGGAACATCTGGAAAGTGGCCACGTGTAAAATGTTGTTTGTTCCCATGGAGTCTCATGATTGGTTGAAGCATTTTTGTGTTGTAGTATATACTTGAACTGTCCAAACAGTTCTGATTTTTGGCCGCTGAGACTGCTGGGGAGAAAGATAAGGAAAGTCATGAGGACTGGATCAAGAGTTGGAAGGTAGAGTTTGAGTTCCAGGTTTGCCAGTGCCTTGCTGTGTGACCTTGGGCAAGTTGCTTAACCTCTCTGATCTTCGGTTTTACCTCTGTAAACTGCAGATGATATTTCAACCTTCTCCACCTGCCCCCCTGTGGTAGTTGTGAAGGTGTTGGGAAACAAAAGGTGAGAAAGAGCTTGAGGTAGAATCCAATGACAGTTCCCTATCAGAGGACAAGACTTGTGCTCCTGTTGGCCAAGCTTCTTCCTGCAGGCAAGACCGTGGCAGTATTTCCAAGAAATGTGCTGTTTCCCTGGTCCCATCACCCCCTGACCACAGCCGTGGCTCAGATTTGGCTTCCCTGAGTATTATCTGGCCTTGTGATTTTTGGTTGCTTTTTTTCCCCATGGGGCTAATTTGCTGTGGGACTTGGACTCCTTTTTTGCTAGAAGACTGAATGTCTCTTGGGATTGGAAGACATGGTCCGAAGACCAGTAGCCTGTTCTCTCTTCTCTGACTTTAGATCAGAGAGGCTGCAGGTGTCACAGTCACCACCCCACAAGGGCAGGACGACAAGCTAGAGGATAGGTCTGTGTCCATTGCTTATACCAGAGCATCAAAACTCACTTCCCCCAGAAAGCATCTCTTCCAGTAAACCACAGCCATCGCTCCTTGAGTGCTTATCATGGCGAGGCACCAGGCCAAGAGCTTTCCATAACCATTTCACTTAGTTCTCACAAGAACCCTATTATCGCTAGTCTTACTTCCATTTTACAGAAGAGGAAACATAGGCTCAGAGAGTTGAAGGTGCTCGCCCCAGGTCATGCAGTTAGAAAGAGGCAGAGTTGGAATTCACACCCCAGTCCAGTCTCTCTGTGACAGCAGGGCCATGTCCTTGGCCACTGGGCTGTGTGCCTTCCTGGCTCACTCTGCCATACCTGAGGCCACTTTGACCTGAGTTTCTTAAGGTTTCAGTGTGATTTGACCTGGAATATTTCCTGTCCGTGTGTGCCTGACTCCCTAAAAAATAGCGAATGTGTTTTCTGCTTTTTGTACCCTCTGGAGTGACTCGGTTGGAGTTGTGTATGTAGTAGGAGCTGAGCGAATGCCAATTTCTTGTGAAAATCCCCCTGGGGGTGTTGTTGGCAGGACCAGCAGAGCAAAAAGGCAGCATTGGCCCTTTATGGAAGTTATCAGGAAGATGAATAAGGCTTGAAACGCGAGACCCTGGCAGGACTGACTCAGACCTCACAGAATGACTCGCCCTGGCCTTTGAAGAGCTGAGAGCTATTTACATCCAACTAATGGACCTCGCTGGCTGTGAGCAGTCAAAGCCGCTGTATAAATACTCCCGCCTAAGGCCACAGAGTGAGTGAGGACAGGAACAGGAAGAGACCCCTCCTCACCCTCCTCCCATCCCTGAGAAGCCCATGGGCTAAGCGATGGCTCTGATTTGATGGGGAGCCACTAGCCGCAAGCCCGGGCATGGTAGCAGCATGGTATCTAGCTGGCAACGTGATGTGTAGAAATCTCTCACGGCATGAGGTTCTTTGAATAAATAAATGGTGACCAGCTGTTAGTCTTCCTATTGGCGTGAACATCCATCATGGCATGTTTCAAATATAAGTCTGGGAAGGAGAAGCTCAGACGCCCATGAAAGGCAAACGCTAGGATGATCACCCAGCCCAGTCTGGCACTCATGGGCCTCAAAGGCAAACGCTAGGATGATCACCCAGCCCAGTCTGGCACTCATGGGCCTCAAGAAACTCACAAACTGGAAGCACTGGCTGGGGTCTGTCCCTGGGATTGGGCTCAGTGTCTCATGTTCTCTACAGGTGTCCCCCACCCCACCCATGAGCTGAGTGTTTTCCAGCAGGGGACACATGAGGATACCAGGCTCCCGTTGGGGACCTGTTTGGTGGATCCAAAGCAGTGCTGATGGCAGTTTCCCTTTTCTGGGTGTTCTTCCCCATCTCCTGCCACTGGCCCTGACTTGCAACAGACCTTGAGAGCAGGTAGGCTGGGAAGGGCAAAGTCTCCTCCCATTGGGCCCAGCCCCTTGTCTGCATATGGTGGTCATGGCCCAGGGGCTGTTTGAGGTGTCCTGGTTTGGGGCTAGCTGGTGAAAGAGCAGAATGTCACTGCCTGTCTATGGTGAGCTCTCCAGTGCCACTCTCTGTCCACTGGGAGCAGGTCCAAACCCACCGTGGCAGTCTTGTCTACGCTCAGCCAGGCTGTGCGAAGGAGTCTGGGGCCTGCCTGGCCTGTACCCCTCACCTCCTGCAACCAAGTATGTTCTCTCTCTTCTTCATTTAGGATCATTTATATTGCTTTTTTGTCTTCCTCCCTGGGAATTCATCCATTCACCTACTCATTCTAAAAGTACTATTTTGCATCTACAGTGTACCAGGGACTGGGAAGACAAGGGTGAGCAAGAGGTGGTCCCTACTTACTGGAGCTGACCTTTCATTGGAGTAGGGTGCACAGTCGGATAAAAGACAAGAGACTAAAAGATAACATCATGTTGTGAAGAGTGCTATTAAAGAAACAAAGGGGAGAGAACCTAGTCTAGATACTGTGGCTTTTCTGAGGAGGTGACTTTTAAGCTGACCGAGAAGGAATCCGCCAGGTGAAGATGAGGGGGACGAGCATTCCAGAAGAGAGACAAGCATATGCAAAGGGCCTGAGGTCAGGGAGAGCTTGGTTTCCTTGTGGAATTAAAAAACACGGAGGTGTCTAGAGTGCAGAGTTGAAGGTGATCTAAGAACAACTCAGAGTGGCATGGCAGGCCCTGTGACAGTCTGGAGGGCCGAGGAGCTCAGCAGGCTCTGCTAAGGTGGGGCAGGCTTAATGGGGAGAGGGGGCATGGTGCACTGAGAATGTTGCTTTAGGAGCATTTTGTACACTTGTTCCATGGAGCCTAGTGCTTGCCACACATTCTGCTGAGTGCTGGGATGGATGACATTTAGTTTGGGTGGTCTCCTGAAGCAGAGAGGACCCCACAGGATCTTTACCTTGGGATGACATGGTAAGATGGGAAACAGAGCAGCCCCAGGGGCAGTGGCTTCAGTGAGTTCTCTGCAGAATGGTTTCCCAGCAATCAGCTCCCCACTTTCTACCTGCAGCCTGAGACACAGGCTTGTCTGGCCTCTCGCTGCTGGTGTGGCCAGTGCCCTCCTCATAGTAGGTGTGTGGTGGCCCCGGACTCTGTGGAGCGTGAGCAGAGTATGCCTGGTCCTTGGGAGGAGGAGGAAGAGGTCTGTTCCAAGGCACAGACAGCACAGAGGCTGCAGATGTGGAAAGGGGAAACAGCCCTTGTTGCCCACCCTCTAGGCAGGCAGGAAAACTGAGTCCTGGGGGGAAAGTCACAAAGTTTCTTGACTGGCTGCTAATTGTACTTTGCATGTTAATGTTTGAAAAGTACTTAAAGAGATGGATAGTGTGACCTGCCCAGCTCACATATCTATCTGTAATGCCGTGAAGGTGGCTGGCCTGACAGCATCTGCCATCTGTGTCCTGGAGAGCCCTCAGCTTGTGTATCCCAGTTCCTTTATTCCTGAGCATAAATGGACTTATCTCTGGCCACAGAGGCTCTATACCCTCATGTGTTTGGAGGGGTCGTTTCTATTCTTAGGCTCTTTGTTTTCCTTGAAGGTTTACATAAAGTGTTTATAGCTGTTACCCACACTAACCTCAGCTTACCATGTGGAAACATTGGCAGGACTTATTTTGCTTTAGGATTTGTGGGAGGAGAAGGGGACGACGAAGGATGAGATGTTGGATGGCATCACCCACTCAATGGACTTGAGTTTGAGCAAGCTCCAAAAGATAGTGAAGGACAGGGAAGCCTGGCGTGCTGCAGTCCATGGGGCTGCAAAGAGTTGGACTTAACTTAATGACCAAATTGAACTGATCTGAACTTGGGCTTTAAATGCAAGACACTAGGGCTTGTTGGGTAGGCTGTGGCCTCCAGAGTCATGCTGCCTGGGTTCTAGCTGTTTGGAGCAGTGATTTGACTTCCCTGAGACTCAGGTCCCATCAGGAGAGAGAGTCAGACAGTGGTTCCTGCAGTGCAGACTGCAGCTTGCTTGCCAGGTGCTTGTCCTCAAGCACGTTCTACACATAGCTCAGTGATGCTGCACCCTGAGTGCATCGCAATCACCAGAGGGTCTGTGCAAGCAGGTGGTTGGACCCCCCTCCCCCAGAGGATCCTAGCCAGGAGGACTAAGATGGGCCCAGGAATCTGCCTTTCCATCTGGTTCCCAGGCTGCTGGCCCCAGGACCACACTTTGAGAATGGCTGCGTGAGTGCATTTAATCAGCCATCACGACAAACCCCTCAACTTGGTATTACTGTTATTATGACTTTGCTGATGAGGAAATTAAGGATTAGTGGATGAAGTAACTTGCCCAGGGTCACACAGCCGTTGGGCGGTGAAGCTGGGATTCACATCCAGGTCTGGGTGACGCACAGCCATCATTTCTGGACTCTGAGGGGAGTCGTGTGTGAGTCCCAGCAAGTGCCAGCCTGGCAGGGATGAGGCGCTCCGTACATGCTGGCTGCGGGCCCTTTACCCCTTTAGACCCAAACGGGCCTTTATCCGAGATAATAGTTGACACTGATTGGTTTTCGTTATTGTTTGGTGATACAGAAGAACCAGATTATACTCAGAAAACTTAGATGAGAAGATCTAGACTTGAAAGGGTGAGTGGCTGGAGAGGTGCTGATTCACCAGACAGTCATAGGCCTCCAGGGTGAGCAGGGACCATGCAATCACTTGTTGTCTCGCTGCTTCCCCAGCAAAGGGTTCCCAGCCCCGTGGGAGGGCTTCCAGGGCCAGGACCCTCACTCTCTCCCCTGACCGAGAGAAACGGCTTCATTTTCAGAGGCAGGGTGTTGGCCTGATGGAGCCGGCCCAGGCCAGCAGAGGGACGTCACGGCCTCTGTCTTCCTGGGCCTCTTTCCCCGACTGGAGTAGGGGATCTGGTCCCCACAGGACAAGCTGTATACTGGGAGCCCCTCAAGCCTGTGCAGACAGCATGGGTGCGAACACGGAAGACTGAGTCCAGGGCAGCACTGGAAACCTTAAAGCTGGACTTTACAGGAGGGGAGGGACTCCTGGTCAGGGAACTGGCCGGAGCAAAGGTTCAGGCAGTCAATGCAAATGGCACCCTCAAGGCACATCATACAGTTCTTCTAGCACATCCAGTCCTCTCTCCGCAGTGATGTTTCCTTTATGGAAACTTTTCTACTCTAGTCCGACAGTGGGCAACTTTGACTACCAAGCGGAGACGTTTGGGTTGTCTGCCATTGAGGTAAAGGAGCAGGGGGCTGCAGAGTCCTAGAAGCAGGCAGATCTACTGCCCATCTCAACCTGAGCTTCAGCTGCTGTGGGGGCATGTTTCTTTTTTTTTTTGGAGTTCTCAGCCCAAACATTTTTGCAAACTTCTAAGTAAATGCTCTGGAAGCTGAATTATCATGGAGACATCAGCCAGGCAGTCCCTTCTTTGCCCCTCATCCTCTTTTTTTTTTTTTTTTGCTGGCGAGGAATGGATTTGGGGAGTGCCATTGTCTGTGTTCCAGCTCTCCCAGCCCGGAGCAGGCCCTGCTGAAGCTGGTACCTTTATCTTGGTGAGCTCAACCCTCAACTCTCTGGGTCTTAGCTGGATTAAAGGCCTAGATGTTGCCGAGGAGGAAGGAGGGACCTCTGTAATTGCTGTTTAAATCTACCTAACAATAGCCACATGTGGAGCCAGATTTGAGGGTTATTAAATATGAGCACCATTCTTCCCCCAAACATGCCTGTGTTTGCATAGCTGGGCAACATGGGGAAGTGGGGGCTGGGAGAAGGCTTCAGAGTCTAAAGGGGGCTTCAGAGGCCCCTTTGCTGAGAGAGAGCAACCCTGGGTTTGGCTGAGAAGCCTGGTGAGCAGAGTCTCCCAGCCCTGGTCTGGGCTCACCCTAGGCCCCTGCTCCTTTCTTTCTTTTGTTTTTTGATTTTTTGGCCATGCCATGTGGCACGTAGGATCTTAGTTCCCCGACCAGGGATCGAACCTGCGCCCCCTGCATTGGAAGCAAGGAGTCCTAACCATGGGACTGCCAGGGAAGTCCCCCCTGCTCTTTTCTCAGGGGTTCCTGTCCTCTGAAGCAGCTGCCTGCTGTCTTAGGGTGACACAAGGGAAGGATGAGGTGCTGTGGAGAGGGGCCTGTAAGCTGGCCTGTCTGCTGCCATTTGGGGACGGATGGTCCTGTGCGTCTCAGATTTTCCCTGGTGCCCCTTGCCCACAGTGAAGGGTGATGGGCCAGGACATTGTGTTGTGACAATGTGGCATGCCATCGGCTCCTGGCTCCTTCCACGGCGGGGTGGAGGGAAAGCCCGGAGGCTCAGTTTCCAAGCTTTGCACCGTCAGGCCTGAGAGCAGACGGTGAGTTGCATGGCCTTATTCTGACCAGCTGATGTTTTGGAGACAATGTGCTCTGCAGGTGTGTGTCTTTGTGACAGGAACCAGCTCAGGGAAAGGCCTGGAGCGAGCATGGAGCTGCCTCTGGATGGGGCGAGGTCCCAGGAAGGGTGCAGCCAGTTTCCGGTGCCACCCTCTGGCTTGGGTGTGGTGCTACCACCTGAGGCTGGGGGGGGCTCCCCTGCAAAGGTCCAGGTGCTCTGGGACCCTGGAGGCAGGACGACAGATGTGGCCGAGGCAGAGGCCAGTGGACGCCGGTAATCGGAGGACTCTCTGAGTGGCCCCGGGGCGGCCTCTCCTGTCACTCATCAGACATGGTGGCTTGTCAACCATGGAGAATAGAATTAAAATCCTGCAAAGACGTGTCTTTCCTTTGATTTTTGCTTTAAATGATAGATTTAAGCAACTTTGTAAACTGTGTCATTCAAGTTAAATTTCCAGAAAGGAAACTAAAGCGTGGTAAAGACAAAGGACAGACAGGGAAATACATTTGTATCACATGATAGATGAAGAACGTATACATTTCTTACAAACGAGTAGAAACTTCTTTCTTGCGAGGTTGTGGAAATAGCAACCCTTGTATAATGCTGGTGCACAAGCCAGGGTGTTTCTGAAAGGCCCTTTGGCATTAACTACCTTTAAAATAGACACAAAGCTTTGTGTTTTGCCTCTTTCTACAAGGTTCTGTTTCTTACAGAGTTTTCTCCCAATTTTGGACATCTTTTTAAAAAATTTATTTATGTATGGCTGCACTGGATCTTCGCTGCTGCACGCCAGCTTTCTCTAGTTATGGTGAGCGGGGACTACTGTTTGTTGCAGGGCATGGGCCGCTCATGTCAGTGGCTTTTCTTGTTGTGGAGCACAGGCCTCAGCACAGGCCTTGTGGGCACGTGGGCCTCAGTAGTTGTGTGTGTGCTCAGTAGTTGTGGCACATGGGCTTACTTGTTCCTCAGCATGTGGGATCTTCCCAGGCCAGGGATTGAACCTGTCTCCTTGGCATTGGCAGGCGAATTCTTAACCACTGGACCACCAAGGAAGCACAGTTCTCCGTTTTTTTTTTTTTTTTTTTTTTTTTTTCTGGTCACGAATAGCAAATTTTTCTTCTTTGGGTACTATTGTATGACACATTTGTTGTGACTTTTGTTGTGTTTATATACTTATAACGCATTTTGTTTTGGAATGCTGTTGTGGATCATTTCTACCCTGTCCGTAGTCCGTGTTAGTCATGTTTCTAAGAGCACTGTAACAGCAGGCTCTTCTCCAGTAAGAGTGGGGTTGGGGTTGGGGAGAAGGGAGAAGTATGGGCTTTGGTGATGGTCAAGAGTGCCAGTCCCAGCAGTGTACTTCACTCTCTGGGTGGTTCCAGGTGGCTTACCTAACCTCTCTGAGCCTCAGTGTCTGCGTCTTTCACAGAGAGTACAGCAACCAGGGGCACTGTTGGGAGGATGAGATGTGGAAATAAGAGTCAAGTCCCTGGGCACTGGTTCTGTATGTGGGGACTGCTTGGTGAATGGAGCCATGGTTATCAGGTGGACAGGGTTCCTGTGACTAGCGCTAAATCATTTGGGCCAAGGGAGCTTCGGGGGTTCATTAGG
Source organism: Okapia johnstoni (assembly GCA_024291935.2). NCBI lineage: Eukaryota > Metazoa > Chordata > Mammalia > Artiodactyla > Giraffidae > Okapia > Okapia johnstoni. The sequence continues at coordinate 39,288,269 of CM044316.1, forward strand.
TTCCATCCCCTGCGTCTTGGCAGGACTATATTCCAAGCATCCCCAAGAGACTGCTATCCACTCCCATCTCAGGGACCTTGGGGGTGGGGGCGGGGGCGGGAGCCCAGACTCCTGCTTACTAATGCATTCCAGTGTCACACCCTTGGAGCCAGGAAGTCCTGAGTATCTACACTTAATCCCCCTGGCTAGATTTGAAGGTTATCTTTTTTTTCTTACTGTTTCTGTAGGGGAAAAAAGACTGAAATTTTGCTCATGCAAAAGGGTGTCTGACTTCCATGGCAAGCAGCTCTATCTTGCAATCTCCATATGAAATCCCTTCGTAGGAAGGCTCAGGAGGAGGAAGTGAGAGGGGCTGTGGAGAGGAGCTGTAATATCCTGGGACTTGTCCCTGATCAGCCCTTTTGGAACCATGTTGCTGGACATGCCCATGTCCTACCTTGACACCCATGTATTTTCCTGCTTGCCCTTATCTCTACATGGCTGTCTTGAAGGAATGGAAGACTCACTCTGACCTTCCTACCCCAGCACACCCATCTTGCTACCTCTTCCAGGGTCCTTCCTCTCAGGGCGGTGTCTGTCCATCCACTCACACAACTGGACACTCAGGGGGCATCCTTGACCTGGCCTCTCTCTAGCCCCCCAGGGGGTATCCAGCCCCATGTCTTGTTGGTTTTATGTCCTGTAGCTCTTGAATCCCTCCACTTCTGTCCATCCTCACTGTTGCCACCATATCCCCCTGCCTTTGTCTCTTACCTGGATAGCTGCAGCAACACCCTAGTAGCCCCCTCCCCTTACCTGGCCCTCCTGGTCTTTTCTCCACTCAGCACCCAGAGCCATCTCTGCAAAACACCCTTGCACTCACCTCTTTAAACCCTCCAATGGTGTCCCACTGACCTTTGTAGAAAGACCAAACCTCTTTGGATGCCCTCCAGGCCTTTGTCTGTTGTCTTGCTGCTTCTTGCTCTCGGCTCCTCAGCCACTTTGGCCGCCTCTCCCAGCTCCTCAAACATACCATGTTCCCTCCTACCCCAGGGCCCTGACACATGCTCTCATCTCTTCCCAGACCACTTTCTGCTCTACTCATATCTACCTGGTTAACTGTTGCTTATCCCTTAGATGTCAATGTAACAGTTATTTCTAGCAAAGCCTTCCCTGACTCTCAGGCCAGCTCAGGTGCCTTTATCAAAAGCTCTCCTGGAGCAGAGTTCCTCTCCTTTAGAGTCCCTTACTGAGTTTACAATTAGGCATTCATTCGTGTGTGTGTGTGTGTGTGTGTGTGTGTGTGTGTGTGTGTGTGTGTGTGTGTGTGTGTGTGTGTGTGTGTGTGTGTGTGTGTGTGTGTGTGTGTGTGTGTGTGTGTGTGCATGCTCAGTCGTGTCCGACTCTTTCCGACCCTGTGAACTGTAGCCCGCCAGGCTCTTCTGTCCATGGGATTTTTCAGGCAAGAATACTGGAGTGGGTTGCCATTCCCTTCTCCAGGGGGCTACAGTCTTCTCTGGTGGGCTATGGTCCACAAAGAGTCAGACATGACTGAGTGACTAACATTTTCACACTTACTTTGGTGTTTAGACCAGGCAGGAGTGGTTCATCAGGTGTTTTACGCAGGATATTTGTCAAGTCCTAACCTACAAGGGACTTTGTGCTCCTGAATAGGCTGGTATACTCAGAGCCTTTGTGGATGGCTGTTGCTATTTATAAGAACCCCATTTTTATGGGGTGAAAAAATCAACCCTTCCCTAAAGCAAATAATTACCAGCTGATTTGTCCCTTTTGTGACTTCAGTTTGCCATGTGCACTAAGAGCTTAATTAGCTACCTCCTAGAGAAATAAGTGACTTTAGCTGGTTACACAGTCTTTGTAGGAATAAGCTCCAAGGGCCCTAGTGGTAATGTGGTCTTCTCAGGCAGCTGGTCGAACTTCGGGTCTCAGAAGTGATGTCAAGGGCATTTGGTATTTACCACAAATAAATAGTCACTGTGTATGAACCCCTCAGTGAGTTGAAGAGCTAACCCTCTTTTTGCATTCCTCCCAGTCTAATGTATAATGCCCTCTTGCAGTTCCAGTGTCTCAGTATTGATGTGTAAAAGTGCCAATTTGACAGGCTGGTGATCTAGTGAGCACATTGGCCTGGGTTTGTCCTGGTTTGTCACTGGCTGTCTGTATAAGCTGGAGTATCCCTTCACCTGTTTGATCTCAGTCTCCCCACCTGATGCATCACTTACTGGTGTGTGGGGCTCCCTCTAAGAAAACAAGTCAGAGAGGCTTTGAAAAGTCTAACATTATTCAAATCCAGAGAACTCTGAGGATGGAAATAGACCCATTGGCAAATGTGAAGATTTTTTAATGCTTGATCTTCTGTTCTAATGTCTGACCTCCTGGTACGGGTTCATCTATTTCTCTGGCCCTCAGTCTCCCCATCTTCCCATGGAACAAGAGGGGTTGATTCTGGGTTGGCAGATAGGAGAATTAATTGCTGTCCCACCTCTGCCCTGCTGCAGTTAAGGCAGACATCACTAATGAACACCAAGTATGTGGTCCTTCTTGGTAGAGAGCCACAGACAGACAGCCAGGGCTCTTCTCTCCAGGCTTGCCTCGGCGGTGAAGCTGTTTGCCAGTTGTGGAGAGCAAACCCTCATGAATCAACTGATGTGCCTACAGGAGGATCAAGGCCTGGAGAGGTTGACTCGCCCAAGACTTGGGGGTAAGTGCACTTGTGAACTTACAGCTGGCTTTGGGGAGGTGGCTTGGATGGCGTCTCATGTTTGAAATGTACTGAACAGGTCCAACTTGGGTCAAAAACGGGCCCGTCATGTGTTTCAAAGGCATCACTGTGTTCTTCTGCCCACCTCGTGGGAGGCCCTTGACTTTGTTCTCTCTCAGAGGTCTCTGTGTCTGTGGTCCTTTGGCTGCCTGCCTCCCCTCCTGCCATGGGGTAACTGTGGCAGACTCCAACAAGGATTCTTCCAGTCCCCATGGAAGCAGATCCATGGCCATGCCCCTCCCTAGGACCTGGGGCTGAGCACCCTCCTTGGAACAGGTATCTGGGGCCATGAGCCCCAGGACATGCCATCCTGTCTTTAGAAGTGAGCTGGTTTTCCATTATGTAGGGAGCTTTTCTGTCTAGAGGAGTGAGGATAGAAAGTTATTTTGCAAAGGAAGAGGCGGGGGAGGCCGTGGCAAGAAGAAGCATCGGGAAGCTTAGGTGAGCGGCTCAGAGATCTTCTCTCCCCACGCCATCCAGTGGGGGGTCCCCACGCTGGTGTGTGGCTGGGGAAGGAAGAGAGTGCCAGATGGGGCCTGAGCTGAATTTAGGTGTGGGCCTCCGAGTGAGCAGTGTGATGTTTGGCCTAGGCACCTGAGGGTGGCAGGCCCAGCTGAGACACCAGCTCTGTTTAGTCAGAGGACGGGGCCTAGGGGCAGAGGCCTGCATGTTGGGGCCTGCCTCCTCATTGGCGATAGAGCGGTTGGAGGTACCGTGGGAGAGGCGAAGGTCCTCTCTGCTCTGTACCCCTCTCATCCCCTTCTCTAATTTTATTCTTTCCATCTCGCTTAAGAAACTGACGTCATGGAGACATGATGTGGCCCAGTAGGCCAGACCCCAGGTCCAGACATCCCTCCCCCACTGCTCAGGTGTATCCCAAGGGCCGGGTACCCCTGCTTGTGAATTCCGGGCATCTCAGACAGGCACTTTTCCTCCCAACCCGGTTATGCCATCTAACAAATTCATCTGGGGGCGAGCTCGGAGATGAGGTTCGGAGGAGTGCGAGAATTTTCTTTTTAACTGTCCCCAGGACGCCTAGAGCAGGCTTGGAGGATTCTCACTAATCTAATCCCTGTCAGAAAAGGAACGATAAAACAATTCAGGCTTTAGAAGCCAAATCCCCTTCCTAGGCTCACACTCCTTCTAGCTCTCTCCCAGGCCATTTTCCCTCCTTTGTGATGAAGCTGCGGTTCAGCTCCTCCATAAGGGTTTCAGTGGATTTCATGTTTCACTCTTCCATTTTTCATATTTAAATTTGCTTTACTCTCTGGTTTGACTTTCCACTGACCCTTGAAGAATTGGCGTATTTTAAGGAGGGGGAAGAGATCTCATTATAGGAAATGAGAAAAATGGGGCAGAGTTTTAAAACTTTTAATGACTAAAACACAGTGTTCCAAGTCGGTATTGCGCTGGGGTTGAAGTCACTGTTTGGTTACAAGTCTTTAGGTCTAAACGGGGTTGATGACATCTGTTTAATTTTAGATGTCTGGAATACATTCTGAAAATAATGAAATCCAAATGTATGACCAAATTAGAGAACAATTTTATCTGCGACAAAGAAGTTTTTAAAATAAGAGCAAACATTTCGACCAAACAAAACTTTAAAAGACCCATCAACCTTTGGTCATCTTGCCTCAACGTTTTCCCAGTGGGTCTCCATGGTTGAGAGAACTCTGTGTGTGAACCAGACGTTATTATGTAATTTTATACCCATTTTCCTGTCCTTTCTCTGGGCGTGCGTTCTGCCATGTGCTGTCAGCCCCGGAGAGACTGTGTTTAGGGAAGTGAGGACCCTTTACGGCAAAGCTTCATTGATGAAGCAAAGGGCTCTTGTCACCAACACTTGCGGCTCCTTGTCAGCTGTTGTGTAATAAGCTGAATAGCTTGGGCAGGGAACTGGGGAGCAACTCAAAAGTGCAAAGACCATGCTGATGCCTCAGGGGGGTAACCCCGGGCATGGGGACGGACAAAGGGTATTTCTGACTCTCACATGCCCGCTGTGACCAAGGCAAGTCCCTGACCCTCTCTGGGCCTGGCTTTTCCCATCTCTATGAGGAGCTCAGGGATTCTGGGAGGCTTGTCAGGATTGACCTCCCTCCAGGAAGGTTGCGTTGTGCTGAGGATCCCCTATGATTGAAACGTGCACTGAACAATTTCTCCCACCTCCCTGGAAGTCCAGCATCTAGGATGATGTGGAGACCCCGCCCGTGGGGGTTTCTTCATTGTCCAGTTCCAGGAAGTCCTAGGAGGATAACCCAGATTCTGTGTCTGCTCCATGCTGCCAGAGAGTCCAGTGTCTGGGCCACCTCCTCCATCCTTGGTGAAACTTTCCTATTAAGACGTAAATTATGGTTTAAGTTTTGTCTGATGTCTTAAAACACTTGGTTACTAGGCAAGGTAAGTCTGCCTTTCCCAGGGGTTTGTACCTTCCAAATATTTGTAGATTCTTACCTGTGTGCCCTGACCCACCCCTCCAATGTCAGCTCAAGTCTGTCCTAGAGAACCAGTCCCTTCTCTGTGAAGTTCCGCCCAGTCTCCTTGCCCAAGACTGTTTGCCCAGGTCAGCTTTCTGAAGCACAGCCCCGTGCACCATTGTTTACACGTTTCTCACATGGTTTAGGTTTGTCAGCGAGATGTCCCAGAGATGGGAAACGGTTTCCCAAGTACCTGCCCTTGATCAGTGACCAGGGTTAAAGCTTGGGCTTGGTGAGGCCTCCACGCTAGACTGGCCTCTGCAGAAATGAGCAAGTAGAGGTGCTGCCTGCTGTGGACAGGTGATAGATGGGTAGGTAATGCCAAGGTGAGCCCGGGCCTGCCCAGAACTCTGGGGTCTGTACATTTTGTCTGTTGGCTGCTTCCTTGCACCATCTGGTCCATTCTCAGGATTTTGTTTTTCAGTTGGTACCCCCACTGGTTGGGAGGCATCATTAGCTGTGCTCTGGGCAGAGGTGGAGGATGATCTGATGGTGGTGATATTTGGCAGGTGTATTTGGGTACATTTGTGGGGGGCTCCAGAGGGTTCATTTTAAAGGGACATGGACTCTTCAAAAACAGTGGGCTGAGCTCAGCAAGGATGAGAGGCCTAGGAGGAGGGGACACAGTGGCACCACCAACAGCAGGTAGTTGGTGAGGGGCTGTGGGTCTCTGGGAATCTGGAGTGGACGTTTCATTTAGGTCTGGGAGGTGGTAGGTGGAGAGCACAGTGCACTGGCGTGGAAGGCAACACACCACCCCCCCCCACCCCCCCGCAATGCTCCATGTGACCTTGGGCCAGCCAGAAGCCTTGCTGGCCTCAGTTCAAAATCTGTGCGATGTGAAGGCTGATACCCACCTGGTATCAGGTGGCTGATACCCACCTGATAGGCTTATGGTGAAGCCCAGATCATAAAATGGTATTGAAAACCATTGTAAGGATGGCACTTTGTGAAGTCTAGACAAGAATAAGAAATTTGAATTTTTGCTCATACTAATAGAAACATAAAAGGAGTATTGATGATAATAAGTCGTCCAGCCCTGTTTTTTAAAGTCATTCAGGACAGAGGAGTTGAAAGAGCATGGAAATAGAAGTCAGGCTATTAGATTTCCAGGTTTCTCATCCCTCACTCTCTGTACAGCTCCGGGTCTTAGTGTCCCCATGTGCACAGAGAGGCCAGTAGTCCTTACTCTGTTTTCCTTCCTGGGCTGCTTGGAGGTCCGAGGGTGGGTGGGGTGGTGGTGAAGTGACCAAGTGCTTAGCAAGCAGGAAGCACCATGAGGACGGGTTGAATGGGTTGGGCTGGTGTTGATGGCCTGTGTTGCTGGGAAGGGCATTCAGGCCAGGACATCTTGGTGCAACTCTGAGGACCAAAGCGTCCTGAGCTGGATGTTTTCCTGTGGTCCAGGTACAACTTGTCACGTAATGGGGCTGCCAAGCTCGGTCTCTAACTTTTTGTATGGCATTGAGGGGCTGAATGCAAGTTTGTCAGGGTGGCTGTAATTAGAACTCAGACTTCGCAGGTATTAAGTGTGGCTTAATGTTTTAACTATGATACAATAAATTTACAACATCAGGTCCGTGTCTAGCTACTTGGTAGACTGAAGGCATAGTCACATTTTGCCAGATACATATCAGAGACTTCCCTGGTGGCTCAGACAGTAAAAACGTCTACCTACAATGCAGGAGGCCCAGGTTTGATCCCTGGGTCAGGAAGATCCCCTGGACAAGGAAATAGCAACCCACTCCAGTACTCTTGCCTGGAAAATCCCATGGACGGAGGAGCCTGGTAGAGGTCCATGGGGTTGCAAAGAGTCAGATATGACTGAGCAACTTCACTTTCACTTTTCAGGGAACTCTGGGGGTCAGGCTTGGTGCTGGATTTTTACAATTGAAAAAATTTTTAACAGCTTTAGTTTTACTGGAATGGTTTTAGGTTCATAGCAAAATTTAGGGAACGGTACAGAGAGTGTCCATATACTCCTCCCTCCACCAGAGTGGTCCATTTGTTGTAACTGATTAACCTATGTTGACACATCACGATCACCCAGAGTCTGTATTTTACATTGGAGTTCATTCTTGTACACTATATGAGTTTGGATAAATGTTGAATGATATGTATCTACCATTATAGTATCAGAGTCATTTTGCTGCCTTAGAGATCCTCTGTGCTCCCTCTATTCATCCCTCCCTTCCCCCATCCCTTGGCAACCACCGATCTTTTTACTGTCTTCAGAGAAGTGAAGGGATCTTCTCAGGTCCCTTGGCCATCAGTGGGGAGCCAGGATTTGACCCCTGGCTGTCTTCCTGCAGAGCTGATGCTCCAGAACACAAGACTGCCTGCTCAACATTTCGTCCTCAGGCCATGGCAGGTGTGACCCAGGGAAGCCTGGGAAGTGGGGGGGTGGGAGTGGTGGCTGAGACTCGGCAGGGAAGAAGACAGTCACTGTGATTCCCACTTCCCTTCTCCCTTACCCTAAGTTCTGACATAATCAGGACACTGGTCTTCACCGTGTGGGCACTGGACCTTGGGGGAAAGGCCAGGGTCTTGGGGGAGATTGGGTGGGTGATGGGAGGAGGACTGAAGAGCTGAGAGGATACAGTCACTCATGTCCTGGTGACTGAGCATCGGGGCTGAGCCAGGTGCTGTGCTGGATGCTGGGGGCATAGCAGAAAGCATGACAGATGAAGTCCCTACCTCCTGGGGCTCCCAGTTTGGTGAAAGACAAAGATAGTACACATAGATAAATAAAGCAGAAAATTGTCAGGGGTGATAAGTACACTGTAAAGCATTAAAAAATGGGTGATGTGGTGGACAACTCTTTTGAACTGGGTGGTCAGGGACACCTTCCCCACGGAGGAGACAGTTAGGCTGAGATCTACATGACAAGGAATCAGCTGTGAGAAAAGGAGGGGAATGTATTACAGGCAGAAGAAACTGCAAGTGCAAAGGCCCTGGGGTTGAAAGAGACTGGTGTGTTGAAGATGTAGAATGGACGAGACAGCTGGATTTAGGAATCCAGAAGGGAGTGGTAAAGGATGACATGGCTGAGATAGACTTCAGATCATCTGGGGCTAAATGGGGCAGTGTCTAGGAGTTTGGATATAATTCCAAGTACAATATGAAGCCAGGGTGGTGGTGGTGGTGGTGGTGTTTTAAAAGATGCCTTTGACAGTAGGGAGGAGAGGTAAAGATGGGAGGTCAGTTAGGCTCCAGGTAAGTGTTTGGTGTAGAGTCAAGAGGATTTTCTGATGGATTGGCACTCTGTCCAGAGTTGCTTAAGCTGAGAATTATGCCTAACCTTTGGCAGCGTTATTTTTTTTAAAAAAACCTCTTTGAGCCTTAGTTTCCTCATCTGTAAAGTACTGTTAATAAGAAGACTTAACTCACTGGCATTTGGTGAGGGTTACGGTGGCTCAGATGGTAAAGAATTTGCCTACAATGCAGGAGACCTGGGTTCAATCCCTACATCAAGAAGATCCCCCACAGAAGGGAATGGCTGCCCACTCCAGTATTCTGGCCTAGAGAATTCCGTGGACAGAGGAGCCTGGTGGGCTACAGTCCATGGAGTCTCGCAGTCAAACATGACTGAGTGACTAACACTTTCATACTCAAATGAGATAATGCGCATAAAACTGTGCCTGGCACGTTACCAGTTCTCAATTAATATCTTCATGAGCACCATCATTAGTATATTATGTTTTCCCCTACCATTTCTTCAGTGGGACCTTAGGTAAATCACCTGGCCTTGCCATGCCTCAGTTGCCTTATCTGAAACCTAGGGATCATAACAGCACCCCCCACCCCCGAGAGCTGCTGGGTCTAATGAGGTGAGATGTGCAAAGAGGTGTATACCACAGCTGGCACGTAGTAGGTGTTTAAGAAGAAGGGCTTGCTACTTGCCTTAGCCCCACAGCCATTTGCTGAGGTAGGGGAGGAGCCGAGGAAGAACAAGTTTGGGGGAGTGGGAATCAGGAGTGCAGTCTGGGACTTGTTCAGTTTGAGAAGCTGGTAGACATACAAGTGATGGCATCGAGTTTGCTATCAGGTATGTGGGGCTTGGGACAGCTGGGGCTGGACATCGACGTTGCATGATAGGTTTGGAATGTAGGGCCACAGGACTGGGTGAGCTGGTGGGCAGAGAATGAGAAGAGAAGAGGGCTCAGAGACCAGGGTCAGGGCAGTCGTAGACATGGGAGGAACCAGACAGGGCGACAGGGAAGATCCAACCAGGCAGATGGGAGGAAAACCGGGGTTGTTGGGGAAAGGCTGCTGAGGGGGGCTTTGACCACCTGAGCTGTTGGTGACCTGCTGAGAGCTGATTCAGTGGGGGAGGCAGGGAACCATGGGAGAAGATGGATCTCTCTGACCCCATCACAGCTCTTGAGGTGTTTTGCCAAAAAGGGAGACAGTTAAATGGGGTAGCACCTTGAGAGGGATGCAGGGTTTCTTTGACACAGAAGAAAATACAGCAAATCAGTATGCTAGTATGAATGGTGCAGGAGGAAACAGAAGGGAGATGTTCCTGAGAGAGGGAACATTGGCATGAGTTGGGTCTTTGGGAGGGTTCAAGAGGTAGGGCTTGGTGTCAAGGAGCTGGTCTTGCATAGGAGCAGAGATGCTTTCTTCACACCCGGTCACCAGAGGGAAGGCAGAGAGGGTGGATTTGGGGGAAGGATCCCTATGTTCTGTGACCCCCCTCCCCCATGTCTGTCCCTAGACCAGACCTGCCTCCTGATCCTTCTGCCCGTCCGCCTCCTGAGGTTCCTGCTGTGTTCCTCTGGGCAAGCTTGTCCTTTCCTACACTTGCACACCATTTTACCCACTTCCACTGTCTTCTGTGCTTCAGCCCATCCTTTCTCAGTCTCTCTTAGCCTCTTCCTCCAGGGAGTCTTCCCCAATTATCTCAGCTGTTGGGGCCCTGATGACCTAGAACCTAGACCCAGAACCTGGTTACTCTGCCTCCAGGGTCAATGGGAAGGATGCTGCCTTGTTAATCTTCTGTGCCATTGTCCTGAGGTCCTCTGTGGCTGGGGAGCACACCGTTAGTTCATGGAGTGAGAGGAAAGAGATTGAGGGCTTGGGTTCTGAGGTCTCACTGACCTGGGTTCAAGTCAGTGGTCCTTACTGGTTCTGTGATCTTGGGCAGCTTTTTTAAAGCCTCTCTGAGCCTTGGTTTCCTCATCTGTAAAGTAATGTTAATAACATGACTTAACTCATTGGCCTTTGGTGAGAGTGAAATGAGGTAATGCACATAAAACTGTGCCTGGCATGTTACCGGAACTCAGTGAATAGCATCATGAGCACCATCATTAATATGTTATGGCTTCCCTACCATTTCTTCAGTGGGAGCTTAGGTAGAACACCTGTCCTTTCCCTGCTTCAGTTTCCTTATCTGAAAATAGGGATTATAACAGCACCCTCTTGTGAGGGCTGCTGGACTTAATGAGCTGAGGGGTGCAGAGTGGTGATTGCCACAGCTGGCACGTAGTAGGTGTTTAAGAAGAGGGGCTTGCTGCTGTGATGATGCTGGCAATGATGACAATGATCACTGTGCATTCCTGTCTCCCAAGATTGTGCAGCTGATTGCCTGGGGCTCCCTCCAGCTCTGCCAGGCATTGGCAGTGCCCCCACCCCACTCCTCCCAGGCTCAGCTCCTTCACGTATTGCTTCTTACACTTTCCCATGAACCCATTCATCTCTGGCTGTAAGGTTACAGGGCTTTGAAAATGAATTTTAAAAATTATACTCCTCTGACCCTTTAAACTTCTTTTTAAATCCCCGTAGTGCCTTAATGAAGCTCAGGCTATTTTGAGCATCTTGGAGAAGCGAGGCTGACAATGCCTTTTAAATTTACATAAAAACATAGGAACACGCATGGACCCAAATATGTATCTGTATAATTAAGAATAAAAATCATAACCCCCCTCAGCGGGCTCTGCTAGTGAGCATCAGGTTTAATAGGGGATTAGGAGGAGGAATTAAAGTTGCCCAAGGGGTACACGCAGAGACTTCAAACACCTTTTGGAAAACAAATTAACGTGGTTTTCAGAAAGCCTTTTCCAAGGGCAGCAGAGGGTTTCCTCGGGCTTCCCTACTTTCTTTTGAAATGTATTTTTAACACTTGTGTAAACAGTTTGGGCCTGTGACACGGGGCTTCCTGGGCTCCCTTCATTAGCTGGTGTCTCTGGAAGAAGAATTCAGCTCATTATCTGGGTGTTTTGATCTTCCTGGCGGTGGCCGTTGCTGCTGGGCCCAGCATGGGCCCACCCTTGTCTCTTTCCTGTCTCCTGGTGGTGTGGAACCCATGGGCATGTGTCCTGGCCTGTTTCCACATCTGCCTACTGAAGCGTGGCTTCCCCGATGTGCCATCAGTTCCTGGAGAACGTCCTGTCTCCTTGGCAGAGGGCAGTAGCGGGGAGGGTGGAGGCTAGTCCTCCCTCAGGCTCATCTGTGAAGTTGGCAAAATCGGCCTTTGCCACCCCGGCTCCCCTGGCCCCTCTGTTTATTTCCTGTTGCCCTCTCCTTGGGCACATCTGCAGTGGAATGCATGACCTCTGAAGGTACAGAGTTCCCCATCACTGGAGGTATTCAAGCAGTGTCCTGACCTAAATCTTGAGGGAATCTGTGCCCTCCTATGGAGTGGACCTAAATGGGCATTAAAGTTCCCCACAAATCTGGGATTCTGTGATTTACACTTTACAAGTGGAGTCTGAGTCAGACCATGTGAACCTTTGCAGCCACAAGGATCCCTGTGATAGAAGATACAACACCTGACTCCAAACAGTCAGCATCAGTGACCCTTATCCTGCTGTCCTTGCTCGGAGCAAAGGAGCGGGCACTCTATTTTCTCCGGAGGTTCCGGGCTTCTGTATAGTCATAAGGATGCCTTTACAGGGACTTGGGATAAAAGCTCCAAATTGTGTCTGTCTGGGGTTCCTTTTAAACCTCCTTTCTTCCGATGTAAAATGGGGGTAATAAATTATAATAGCTACCACATATTAAAAGCACTTAGGGCTTGCCTTATAGCTCAGCTGGTAAAGAATCTGCCTGCAATGCAGGAGGCCCTGGTGCAATTCCTGGTTTGGGAAGATCTGGAGAAAGGGTAGACTACCCACTCCAATATTCTTGGGTTTCTCTGGTGGCTCAGACAGTAAAGAATCCACCTGCAATGTGGAAGACTTGGGTTCGATCCCTGGGTTGGGAAGATCCCCTGGAGGAGGGTATGGCAACCCACTCCAGCATTCTTGCCTGGAGAATCCCCCATAGACAGAGGAGCCTGGTGGGCTACAGCCCATGGGGTCGCAAAGAGTCAGACATGACTGAGTGACTAAGCACAGCACATTAAGTACTTACTGTGTGCCTGAAGCACTTAATGGCTTATAACCACTCAGGAGGTGGTACTATTATTGCACCCACTTTGGAGGAGGAAACTGAGGTCCAAGGAGTTGAACTCACTCGCCCAAGGCTATGGATAGTAAGTAACGAGAAATAACACCTGATAACCATCTGCTGGGGATCTGCTGGGTTCTTCACAGGGAAGTGGAGGTGACCCCAGGATCTATGCTGAGTTTTGCCAGGAAATGAGGAGGTCATGGCCCAACCTGCTCTTGACCTCCTGGGAAGGCCCAGTGAGGGGACGCCTCACACGTCAGTTGGTGCACTGTTCAGGGCTGGCAGGGTGCAGGCAGTGAATGTGGCATTGCTTTTCCCACAAAGAGCTGATCAGCCAGTGGCATCCAGTGGGTGTGCCATCTTCTAGAAATTTTCTCACCTTGGCCAGTGGGCTGGCAGCTGGAGGTGAGCCCTGAGGCTGATTCACCCTGCATTCACAGGAGGCCACTTGCCTACTTCCTGCTGCTGCTTCCTGCCACTGTTGGGCAGGTGCCCAGGAGGAAGAAGCAGGGAACTTCCTTATCCCCGAGGAAGGGTGTCATAGAAAGGGAGGGGGTGCTGGCTTCCCTGATCAGTGGTGAGGACATGGAGGGGACCTGGCATCTCCTGCACTCTTGTAATCCTGCTTCTCACTAGGCCTGTGCAGAAACCTCGTGCATCCTCCAGGCTGCCCACCCTGCTCACACAGGGGCCACTGTCTCATGTCACAGAGCCACGGTCACCAGAGGTGAGCTGCTGGAAGGGATTGGGCTCCCAGGTCTGGCTTCACCGAGGAGGTTGAACCTGGAAGCGTGGGAGAACTTCCATGGGCAGAGCAGGGGCTGAGGGTGATTTTTGAGTAGACCCCTGGCTCAGATGTGGTGCTGAGCTTACAACACACTCGCTTTTGTTTCTTGCTCATCATCTCCTGGGCACCTGCCTTTTCTTGATTAGGGGACAGAGGCAGGGAAACGACTTGCCCAAGGTCACACGGCTGGATCTGAAGTCAGAGAAACGCACCCACATGCTCTCCCCTGGGGCAGCTGGGGGGCAGGGCATGCCCTAGGGAAGGACCTGGTGGGTTTGGTGAACAGCCGGAAGGAGAAAGAGGAGATGGCAGGACATGAGGCTGGGGTTGATGGTGATGATGGAGTGTGGGCCCAGAATGTCAAAAGCCTCATTCAGTAGTGTGCACTTAAGCATCTAACAACCAGCTCTCCAGGAAGGAAGGAAAAAAAAAAAAAAGGAAGAAGCCTTGATTTGAAGTGTTTGCTCATTTCCCTGGTATAGGCGTTTCCACCATGGTCCACTTCAGGTCATCCGTGTGATGGCACTGAGCGCTAAGCTCTTGAGAGCCGGCGTGAGCTATCTTCAGCATTCTCGTGGCTCATCTCTCTGTCTCTGGTGTTCAGGAGATAGTAGAGAGGTCGTAGGAGGAGAGGTGACCTCTCAGGGTTGGCTCATGTTGGGAAAAGAGACTGGAGAACATGGCCAATTAGGAAGCCACTGCTGACCCTTGCAGGCTGGAGGGGGCAGGCAGGGGTGGGGGATGAGGGTTCTTGAAAGAGAAGGCCAGATCTCATCATAATCACTGAAGTAGATGTCCTTCCCTGTGTTGGAAACCTCGTGAGTCTTGTGCTCTAAAAATGCCTGTCTCAGTGGGAGGCTTCCGGAAGCAGTGAGACCTCGGTGCTCGCATGCCCCTCTGAGATCAGGCCAGGCCTCGAGCCGTTTCATATGGACATGCTCAGCTTCCCATGTACATTCACTTTGTCCAGCAACAGCATCTATTCCCCCAAGAAATGACCTGGGAGTTTTCATTTGGGGGGAAAAAAAAAAAGATTTCCTTGGAAATAAACCCAATTGGGGAGTTCAGGTCAGGGCATGCATGAGAGTCTTGCTCAGCTGTGATGAGGCCTGCTGAACTGCCGGGACATCTCTGGGACCAGAGAGAGTTCAGAGGGGGCTGTCCACCCTGATCCCACGTGGGCAAAGGGACCGAGGCCAGAGGAGTGCGGCCGGACAGACTGAGGGCAGGCTGGTCCAGAACCATCTCCCAGGGCTTCCTGAAGTCAGACGGTTTGGGCCGAACTTCAAGCGTGGGCAGGTTCTGGAAGGGTCGGTGTCTCAAGGTGGGAGGCCTAGGGTGTCTGTGTATGTTAGTCACTCAGTTGTGTCTGACTCTTTGCGACCCCATGGATTGCAGCCCACCAGGCTCTTCTGTGCATGGGATTCTCCAGGCAAGAATACTGGAGTGGGTTACCATTTCCTTCTCTCATTGGCTCAGATCCATTCCCAGCCCTTCCCTTGATGGCTCTGCAACATGGGGCTGGCCCTGAAAACTTCAATTCCCAGGCTGCCTTGACAACTGGCTCTGATCAGGTTTAGCCCAGGGAAGCAGCGGCAGGAGACTGGAGGGCCGGAGGAAGGGAGAGAAAAGGGCACTTCTGCCTGGCCCTCTGCCACCGCAGCTGCTCCCTCCGGGGCTCTGGCTCCCATGGTGTCTCTCTGGGGCTCCCATCTCCCTGTGGTGTTGGCACACTTGGCCTAAGGAGGCCTTCGTGTGATTGCTGCTGCTACTGCAGGGCCCAGCCTATAGGCTCTGGGAGCACCACCTCTAGCTTCTCCCCCAGCCCTAGGGCTGGCCATGCCCTCCTCCTGCTAAGGCCGACGGCCTCTGCCTCACCTCATTCTCCACCCCACTATGCACCCCTCCCACCCCCTGCTGTCTTTGCAGCTTCTCCAACTTTGTCACCTCATCATGGCGATGCCTCTTGGGCATGGGCTGTGGGCTCTGTTTACCTCACCGGATGCTGACTGAACCAGCTTGCCTCTTGGCATGGGAAGGGGTGAGGGGCAGGAGAGGCCTCCTGGGGGTTGGGGGGGGTGGGAGTCTTCCCCCTCACCTTGCTTTTGAGTCTAACCAGGCAGACCCTTGAGGCTTCGTTGACTTCTGAAGCCGACTCCTCTCTCTGCCATCCCAGCAGGGCTGTCTCTAGAGGCCAGGCACTTGGCTGAAGCCGTGACCCATTATCTTGCGGTTCCTTCATTTGTGTGGTCGGAGCTGGCCCCTCCTGCCAGCACCCACACGCTGACTGGCTGCCTTTCCCTCTTGCCAAGTCCTCTCCCTCACCCTGCCCTGACCTGCCCAGGGTGGAGGGCCCACTGACCTCCGGCCCAAACCTGCCATTCTGTAGCTTCCTGGAAGACCGTATCCAAGTGGGTAGAAAGGGTGAGGCTGGGACCCAGCCTTATGAAGAGGAAGCACTTGTCCAATGTTACGCAGTCAAGGACAAGAGGTCTCGGCTCTGAGACACTTCCAGGCCACAAGCGTGGCCACAGGGCTTCCTGGAAGAAAGCTGGGAAATCACCAGTCTAGTCGTGGCTTCTGTTCTATGTGCAAAGAAAAACAGCAGTCAGAGAGGAACAAGGCTTTGCCCAGAGTCGCTGTGTGCCAGTGGTGGAGCAGGCGCTCAGGCTGTGGTCCCTGTCTGGCACCCGCTGGGCACTGTCCCCAGGTCCTCAGCGGTTTTGGGAAGCACAGCAGGTGAAAGCAGTGCCCTTCTGCTGGCAGAAGAGGCCTCAGGCAGGCCAGGGTGGCCCCGGTGCTCATTCCCCAGGAACCTCTGCATCCAGCAGCCCATAAGGTCAGCAGAGGCCTCTCCAGGGCCCAGGTGTACCTGGCCACCGTTGTGCGCGTGTGTGGCTTCCTGCCCTGGGAGTGGGTGCAGCAGTGCAGAAATCCCCGAGTACCTGCCAGTAAGACAGTGCCAGGTTGTGCAAGAGCTGTGTGCAGTGGTTGTGCTTGTGTGACTCTGTTTGAAAAAAAACAAAACTGGAGGGTTGTGTTTTGCATGGATGAGGGGTGACTCAGCAGTGCCAGGCCCCTCGAGGGAGGTGCCAAGGTAGGCCAACGTGGCGGGGCCACCCCGAGGGTGCAGGCTGTGTGTGCACAGTCCTGTGGGAGCCCCAGCAGTGGCAATGGGGTGCCCTCTGCCCAGGCTGCTGACTGGCTTGTTGTGCACCTGTAGACTGAAAAAACAGACAACGTACAACGTCGGGTTGTGTTTTATTCAGCAGACTTCCTGAGGACTTAAGCTCAGGACATAGCATCTCAGATAAATGCTGAGACAACTATTCCAAAGAGGCAAGGGAGGAAGCCAGGTTATAGAGAAGTTTTTGCAACAAATGAACCAGGTAGTTGGAACATCAAAGATTACTGTTAATGAAGGAAAACCAGGTATCTCAAGCTAAGGAATTTAACCATGTTCCTTTCCCTGGTGGCTCAGACAGTAAAGAATCTGCGTGTAGTATAGGAGAGCTGGGTTCAGTCCCTGCATCGGGAAGATCCTCTGGAGAAGGGAATGGCAACCCACTCCAGTACTCTTGCCCTGAGAATCCCATGAATAGAGGAGCCAGGCGGGCTACAGTCCACGGGGTCGCAGAGAGTCATACACAACTGAGCAACTGACACTTTCCCTTCGCTCTGCACCTCAGCTATCCGGGGCCAGTTTCCTGTGTCTTCTCACCCTGTGCTGGCTCAGGGTTCACTGTAGTGGATGGCTGTGGAGGCTGCCATGAGCGTGGCAGTTTGGGGACCCCGTTTTTTCTCCATCCTGAGTGTTTTCAGGGCTCAGCATCTGGGCGACTGGAATGTGAAGGCTTGATGGCTGCAGCATCCTTTGTGTACTGATATGGCAGGAAATACTTTAGTACTCACACCCACCGGGTCACCTCCCACACCCAGCCCTCGCTCTCCACTACCTGACTAGCATGTTCCCCATCCCCCCTCACCCCCTGCCCCACGGCTGGTAGCTCCCCCACGCTTGGGCACACCCACCAGCTCTGGGCAGCAGTCTCAGGTCAGGGACCCAGAGGCAGGCCCAGCCAGGTTCAGCGGGTAGTCCCAGTTGGGTGGGAGGTGGTGTACGTGTAGGAGAGAGTCCCGAGAAGGATGTCGAGAGAGAAAGTCGCTGCCTTGTCACACAAGGCCTTCAGGGACTGGCCTGCCTGGACTTTGGTGTATGAAAACAGAGAACCATGCAAGGCTTTGGGGCATGTCGGTGCGGATGAGGTAGAAATACTTCAGGAAGGTCGGGGTGGGGGGGAGTGGGCGGAGCACACAGGCGGAGCTAGAGCCGGGTGGACAGCCAGGGTGGATACCACGCAGTTTGTAACTCAAGCACTGAAGAGGGCTGGCTCAGGGCAGTGGCCACAGAGGGGAGAACCGGGCTTGGTCAGCCTCGCTCAGCTGGCCACCCAGGCCTGAGGAGGTGGTACTGTCCCCCATTATATGGGGTTAGGCATTAGGAATACAGGCTGGCAGTGGAGAGCACCCTGTTGCATCCTAACCAGCATCATGGGCAAGTTTCTTAATGAGCTGTTGCGTTACTAAGTTATTCACTTATTAAGCAAACTGAGATCCATTCCCAACCCACTAGTTGGAAATGACCCTCCTAGTATTGTCATGGGGACAGGATGTATACAGAAGACTTGGCATGCCAGCTGGTGTGTATCTAGAACATGCTGAGGCCGTGGAGGCAGGGCACATGACTGATCCACATGCTAATTGTTGCTTTCTCCCAAAGGTCAGATCCAACACCCCAACATATTCCTCCCAAGGCTCTTTCCTTCACCACCTCTGTGAGGTGCCCTTGGGTCAGGGTGGGATTGCCGCCAAGGCCCCTCCCCACTCCCCTTCTCACTGTGCCCATGACTTGATTGAAGTAGGAACCAGCCTGCCCTTTTTACCCACTGAGATCACTGGGGGTTCATGGCCCAAGATGCCCCAACTCCAACCACGGGCCCAGCATTGTTTCCCCTCAGCCTCCTGGCTTGGGGAGCCGGGGAGGAAATTTGCCATAAGGATGGGTGGCCTGACCAAGCTGCTTCCACCCATCACTTTTAAATCCCCCTTCCTTTAAAGGCGCTAATGGTCAAGAAGCTTCTCAGAGAAAGGCCTTGGTTTCTCTCCCACCAAAAGTGGGGCTAGATTGGTGGGTGGCTGGACAAGCCCCTCTTCCTCTTGGGACCCCAGTCTCCTTGCTCGGGCCCTTGAACAGAAAGTTGGGGCCTGTTTGTGGGTGTACTCATGGCCACTGGTAACATGGAAGAGCGCAGAAGCCTCCCTGAGGTCAGGAGAGGGGAAGGGGGGCACAGAGCCAAGTCTTGGGGGCCCTAGCAGGGGGGCTGCCTCCTTGAGAGGTGAGCAGAGTTGACACCAGCTAAGGAACTAGTCCCGGGCCTGTTCTTCTCCATGGATGCCACTCCCTGGGCTGACTGGCCCCTGGCTTGGTGGGGCTACTAGACCTTTGTCTCTGTAGGTTCCTGGCTTCACCCTCACACCTGAGCAGTGAGTGGAGATGACTGATACAGAACATGCTTTCTCAGCAAACAGGGCACTCCCTCCTGTTGGAGACTGGGTAGCAGGCTGCTTTAGCCTGGGTGGAGGCTTTCTGTGTGTGTGTGTGAGAGAGAGAAGGAGGGAGAGAAATATCACCAGGAGGGGAAGGGGCTGGTCCTCCGGTCACAAGGACAAGCAGCCTGAGGCCTTGGAGAGAGCCTATGAGAAATGCTTCCTCCACTATGTGAAGGAATGGGCTGAGGAGAGGTTTTCCTCCCTGGACGTTTGATGCACTGAATACCGTCCTCAGCGTCTGAAGAGACTGAGGGGCCATGTGTGTGCGTGTTAAATTGTGTCAGTCATGTCCGACTGTTTGCGACCCTATGGAGCCCATCAGGCTCCTCTGTCCATGGGATTCTCCAGGCAAGAAGGAGAGTTGTTTTTGCTCTAGGCTGATGCCCTGGGGAGCTGAGCCAAGTCCCATCCCACGGTTGTGCTGGGGGCCTGCGTGTAGGCAGGAGATTGGACCAGGTGACCCCTTGGCCTGCTGAACTCAATGTCAGATCTCCAGGGTGGCTGGTCTTGGCTGGCACCCACCCCGAGGACACGTGCCAGGCCACGGTGAGCATTTGGGTAGTGTGCCAGAAGCCCTGTCACATTGCAGAAGGACTCCCCTTGCAGGCACACTCTGTACCAGGCAGCACAGGACTTAGAGGTACCCTCATAAAACAGAATCATGGTGCTCTTGTCCATGTTGGCAAGGGAAACAAGACCCAGGCTGGAGAGAGAGAGAGTGGGTATAATGTTCTCAAGTGTAAGTTTTTCTCCCATAAATTTTTAATTAAACCTCTGGCACCCATTATGTCTTCATCCCTGGAAAGCCCTTGCCGATGCCAAAATTACAGAATCATTTCAGAACACGTGTGAATCCAGTGAACTGACTCGCAGTTCCATGTGGGCACTGCTGGGACTGGAACTTTAATAGTTTCCTGGTAGCCTGATGGTTGCTTTTCCGGCTGGTAAAGTGGTGCTTAGTCCCTGGGCTGGAATTCAGCACATCAGTGCTCTGCTGTGTCCCCTGGAGGGGCTTGGCAACAAGTGCCACGGTCCTTGAATAGGTAAAGAGATCAGTGTTTCAGGGCTCTGGATTGTCATTCTCAAAGGTCTGCATTTCCATCTGGATTACCACCTTTGGAATGCATATGATCTTATCTATACTATCTTGGTACCCACCTTATAGCCTGGTATTGCTGGATGATTTAAGAAATATTTACATGTCTTCGTGATGGTGTCAGCGTATTTGATGGTTCAGGTTTGCTCCACGGGAAGGTGAAATACAGCCTCAGTCCACCGTATGGAGGAGGTTCTGTTTGGTTGCATCAATTTAGATGGAGTAAAGCCAGGGCACAACAAGACCCATGCCAGTGGGCAGTGCCAAAGGCCGAGATGCCAGTGTGCTGGTGGCCAGTATCACATGCATATGGCAAGCGGATCCGAGCTTGATACTCAGCAACAGGCTGATGTTCATTGGCAATAATTGTGCTGGGAAATACGTGAGGAAGAGATTGCTAGAATTAGGATGAGGAGATTAAGAGTTTATTTAAGGCAGGTTTTCAGTGTGCTCATAAGATTGATGTGGCTTCAAGTGAATAAGATACCTCTGCAGAATTATCAAGTAATCCCTTGTTAAAATGGGTGCTGCAGGGCTGTGTGCTGGGTTTGGGTTTTGTATGAAAGCTGGTTATCCTTGCAAACAAAGCCTCAAAGTTATTAATGCCACTTTGTTTGCACACATCTGTTTGCAGGCATTTGCTCTCCGTGGTGGTATTAATTACATCAAAATACAGCAACAGAACTGGCTCGAGGCCCTATCTCTCTACTATTAAACCCATTCTTGGCAATTGAACTGGAGCAAAACACATCATCTAATTTTGTTGGTAGTTTTGTTTGGATTTAATTTCCAAGTTTGCCTGGGCGTTTTATGTATTCAAGAATTGCTAAATACGAGTAGTGGACAGCTCTGATTTTTCTTTCTCTGTATGCATGCACTCATTTACCGGTACACTGATTGAGTTCCGACTGTGTGGGAGGCGTGTGCTGGGCACTGAGCCTGCAGCAGTGAATGGATGAGATCCCTGTCCTCATGAAGTTGATAGCCTAGAGAGGGAAAGAGACCCCAAACAACACAAAAGCTGCACAAACAAATGAGCAAATATATAATAACATTATGAGGTAGAGATACAGAAAAAGTTATCTGGGTAAGGAGACAGAGCAAATGAAGAGTGACCTTAGGTAGGATGGAAAGGACAGGCCTCTCTGAAGAGGTGACATTGCTCAGAGACCCGAATGAAGCATGCTGGTTGGGAGAAGAGAGTTCTGGCTTTGTTGTTGTTCAGTTGCTAAGTCATGTCCAGCTGTTTGTGACCCTATGAACTGCAGCATGCCAGGCTTCCCTGAGTGTCTCCCCAAGCTTGCTCAAACTCATGTCCATCGAGTCGGTGATGCCATCCAACCATCTCATCCTCTGTGGTCCTCTTCTCCTCCTGCCATCAGGCTTTCCCAGCATCAGGGTCTTTTCCAGTGAGTCAGCTCTTCACATCAGGTGGCCAAATTATTGGAGCTTCAGCTTCAGTTCTAGCTTAGGGAGCAGCAAAAACTCCTGAGATGGGGATGCGGTCAGTGTGTGTTGTATAATATTATTTTAATTTGTGATCTGAATAAACATTTGATAGTCATAAACTCATGATGAGTCTGGGTTCTTGGGGTTTGGCGGTCTGCAGTGAGAAGGGGGGTCACCTTTCAGCCTCCTGAGGGTAAGAGGGCCCAGAAGGAGCCCAGGGCCACACAGAGGAGCAGCCCAGGAGAGCAGAGGGGTTCCTTCAGGCTTGCTAGCTTGGCAAGTAGCTACAGTGCTTTGGGCTGAAGGAGAGCAGAGGAGCTGCTGGCCCCCTGTCCTGTCCCCCTGCCACGCCCACCCCAACAACAGGGCCATCCAGAGTTGCATCAGAATCACCTAGAAGACTTGTTAAAACACACACGGCTGTGCCCCACCCCTGGATTTTCCTGGGGTGGGGCCTGAGAATGCATCTCATCCAAGTTCCCAGGTGATGCTGCTGCTCTTGGTCCAGGGACCACACCTTGAGAATCATGGAGAGCAAACTGAAAACTATGCTGGGATCTGTCCAGAGTGACTCGAGAAAGAATGAGGACCAAGCCTTCGAGAACGGGCCTGCCCAGGCTGCACACCGATGGTCCTCTGGCTCAGTGGGCCCTGCTGCAGAGTGACAGCCGTGATTCTGGGGCCCCCTGGGGCAGGACCAGGTCAGCCCTTGCTGAATGCTGGTGCACGTGTGTGACACATGTTGCCCAGGCGTCAGCACACCCAGGCCGGCTGCTGTGGCCAGGACAGTCAGGAGCTTCCCAGGTCAGGTCCTGCAGCTGAGGAAGGTGGGGTGGGGTGGGGTAGGGCACAGCCTGGCCCAGGGCCCACGGCAGCCAGCAGACTGATGCTGAGAAAGCTCTGGCATTGATGTCAGTGCCCAGAGCTTCTCATCTCTGCCCTGTGGTTCCAGGGTCCGGCAGCTTGTCTGTCATCTTCTCCCGTCCCTGACTTCAGTCTGGTCTCCCAGCGCAGCCGTGTATAAGGGTCCTCTGTCAGTGGTTTGGTGCTCTGGAAATGGGAGGCAGTGTTCCTGGAGGAAGCCGGCACCTGGCCTGATTCTCCCAGACGAGGCCTCTGTTCTTTGCCCTGGTGCAGCCGTGGGTATGGGTTTGAGTGTCTAGGGGAAAGGGAGGCGGCGGGCCATGCTGGGCGCCCTGGAAGCATGGCGGGAGCTGATGGGGAACAGTTGAGCCAATGGTTCCACACATTTGGAGAATAAACCCCAGCTTCCAAAGAAGTAGCAGAAAATTGACTTTTCGCGACTTCTGTGGTCATCCTGAAGGATTTGATAGGGTGAAAACTGGGCCCATTTCTCAGCTCTCTGCCCCCTGTACTGCCAGGTCTGATGCTGAACAGGCTTGTCCCAGAGGCAGAGAGGCTTTTCCAGCTCCTCCCACCACCCCATGTCCCAGAAAGGGATGTAGGGCTTGTCCCACTCGACTGCCCTCTGTGGCCAGCTGCTGCTTGTCTGGTGCTTGCCTTTTGGGGCTGCTGCCGCAGATATGAAAGGTGTCTGTGAACCTGAGCCGAGCTGGGATTAGGAAATCTGTTTAGGGATGCAGCTGTGGCCCTTTGCTCTCTGGGGTGGAGTGGGGCGGGGCTGGGGTGGCCGCTTTGGGGAGCTTGGCATCTCTGTGTCTGTTCAGTCCTTCGGTGAGTATTGCTGTCGGCACTGGGGAGGCAGCAGCCAGCTAGAGGGGGTCTGGGGTGGTCATCCCCCTGGGTTCTGGGCAGCCTTGCCAGGGGTAGCCTTGTCTGGGAATAGCAGCCGGTCTTCAGCATGTGTCCTCCATGTGTATGGAGAGTGGAACTTAGTCTGGGCCCCAGGGAGCTGAAGATGCCCACAGCCAGGGAGGAAGCCGCAGCTATGGCCCGACTATTCCTGGAGCTCCTGTTGGCTTTGGATGATTTCATGGAACACTTGGCCAGGGTGCTGTGAGGCAGAGCTGCCACCTCTTGGCACGGCAGCCAGCACAAGGAGTGCTTAGCCTTCCAGAGATGTGTGGTGTGGGGTGCCACACCCTCCCCCAGCCAAGCATCCAGGAAGCAGAAGACCTGGCTCTGTCCCAACTCTGTCCCACAAACTGAGCCGCCCCGGGGAACATCTCCGCACCTCTCTGGTTCTTAACCTGCTCCCTGGCAGGAGAGACTAATCCCTGCCTTGCTGGGCTGCAGTCCATGGGGTCACAAAGAGTCAGCCGTGACTTAGCGACTGAACAACAAAGTGCCGCACCCCTATCCGCATTCAGGGGGGGAGAATCAGGTACAGAAGGAGTGTGCACTTGGGCGATTGCTTTGGTTGAGGTTTGGAATCTGGAAATGGGTCATCGTTTTGGTGGTCCTCCCTGACGTGGTGTTATCAGGGCCTCCCTCTGTGAACAGCGTGGCCCTGCATCGTTTTAACATTTCCATCCTGCTGGACTTGTTGGGAGGACCTGTGAACATGCCTTAAGTGAACATGCTGCCAAAAGATGTCAGTTCATCAGGGGGTTTCGTGCTCAAACCCCTGAAAAGTGGCAAGTGTTTCTTGTTCCTTGTCTTATTTCTGGTGGCAGTCTGTTGCCCATGCCCGGTGGCACCGGTATTTGAGCTCGAGGTTGTGGTGGGGTTGTAGGGGAGGGGAAGAAAAGGGGAGCATTGCATGGCTTATCAGGATAGGGAGTAAAGATGTTTTCTTTAGGTAAAGTGTGGAATGGGAGCCCAACTGGAAATAATAATAATGGTATGGATATAGTGTTATAAACATGGTTATTTTCCCCCAACTTTGGCCTGATCAGGGTTTATATGCCCTGGCATTGTATATATCACATATTAATACCTATAATTACTAAAGAGTAGCTAACTTTTACCAGACTTTTAAATTAATTAATTTATTTATTGAGACTGTGTTGGGTCTTAGTTTTAGCATGTGGGATCTTAGTTCCCTGACCAGGGATCGAACCCAGGCCCCTTGCACTGGGAATGTGGATTCTCAGCCACTGGTCCACCAAGGAAGTCCCTTTACCAGACTTTTATCTGCAAATGGCATAAAGTGCTAAGCCCTTTAATCTTCATTTATTCGTGTAACTATCTCAAGACCGCTATGGGTAATTATCATTCCCATTTTAAAGTGAGGGAAGCAGAAGCTGAGAGGTTACAGATCTTGTCTGAGGTCCACTGAGCCAGGGCAGGGGTCCAGCAGGCCGAGCCTTTGCCTCAGACCCTGGGTTTACTTAGACCCTGTGGGTACCACTTCCCGGGTGCTAGGCTGTGTGTGTGAAGGATCAGCAGGCAGGACAGTGCTTTCGTTATAATAATGATGAGGACAGTGATCCAGTGGTGGTCGGGCCAAAGGTTCTGGGGCTGGACTGCCTGACTCCAGATGCCCAGCTGGGTGGCCTAGGGCAAATGACTGACCTATGGCTCAGTTTACCCATCTGTGCCTCTCTCAAGGGTTGTTGTGAGGATTAACACCTGGGAAGGGCCTTGAAGAAGACTGTTAATGCGTGATCATCATTGTTCCATCACTGTCGCCTGTGCATTCTCCCAGGCCACACCGGAGAGATAGGTGTCTATGGGTTAGGATGGAGACTGGCATGAAACAGGTGCCCAATATATATTCTCTGGATGAGGGAATGGAGTTTACCAGGCAGTCTGGAGGGCTTCTCTAGTAATCAGTCTTCTCTTCAAAGGGTCTTCCCTACAGTTTACTGTCTGAGACCAACCCACAAGTAGGGCTGACCCTACCTCTCGTCCACACTGGCCAAGCACGAGCTCCCTGGGTCCGCCAGGTGGGAGAGTCCTGGTGGACCCCAGTGCCCGCTGGAGGCACAGGCTTCTTAGAGAGGCAAGCGATGGCAGACGCCAGCTCTTCTGCCAGCAGGGCGGGGGTGGGGGAAGGGTTGGGAAGCTGGCTGTTTTCTGAACAGTGGGGGCCACTCCGTGTGGGTGTGTGAGCTGCGGAGCTGGAGCCCTTGCCCGAGCCTCGTGGGAGGGGGCTCAGAGGGGCGGCCGAGCCAGTGCAGCAGGCCTCAGAGCCTGTCAAGGTTAACAGATAGGCCTTGCCTCTCCCCTAGGAAGTCATTCAATTTCTCCCCTGACTCAGGCCACATTGTTTCAAAGCATGTGGTATAAACTACTAACCACTGGGGAATCGCTTGAATTAACAAACTCATTTTTCCCGAGACCTGAGTTTGAACTTGAGTGAGGAGTTCAGAGCTCTTTTGCAGAAATCCAATAGATCAGGAGAACTCATGTTACACCACGTTTTCAACCTTGATCAAATGCACATTTTGCATGGTGGGGCCTTCTCCACGCCTGCACACTTCCAGCTGCACGGATAGCTGAGGACCGAGGAAGGGCTGGCACAAGGGCCGGGCTTTTGGGGAACCTGGCCCTCTGCTTGGGTTGGAAGGTGCTTCAGAAAGGTTCCTCTCTTCCTCTCCCCCTCCTCTCTTCCCAAATTCTGCCTCCTCCATACCTGCCCTTCTGAGTAACATTACTTAAGAAGAGGTATGAAGGTTTTGCTGGAATGAGCCTGAGTTCTGGACTGAGTCACAGGGCCCCAGCTCAGGTCTCTGATGTGTCTTGTCTCTGCCTGTGAAGACCTGCTGGGCCAGTCTCCTCTTCAACAGGGTGCTTGGCTACAGGGGCCACCATTGATCTGTGAGGTCAATAAAGAGTCAATCTGCCTCCCACAGCCAGGCCTGAACCTAGAGCAGGAGCTCAGCAGAGGCCTGGAGATGGCTCCACATCCTAGAGGCCAGAGGCCAGTCCCAGGAGGCCAGGAGCTCCCAGGGGACAAGGGTTCCATGTGTGGTATAGACTGGAAATCACAGAGTGGATGGATGGCCAAGTGTGGGGAAGGTGGGGCTCAGGGAGGAGCTCACATAAGGGTAGGCTTCCTGGAGGAGGCTGGGTGGCATCTGGAGCCCCAAGAGAGAGGAGAGCAGGCTTGGCCAGTCTGATGAGGAACTTCCCAGAAAACACCATTACTCCCCAAACCTTGCCCTTTGCCATCCAGATATGGGGGATTCTGTTTTTGTGAGGCAAGGGGTGTATGGCCCAAACTAGTGGTTCTTAAGCCAGGCCAGAATCCTGATTACCTGGGGGCTTTGTGACACTGTCAGTGCATAGCTCCACCCCAGATCTATATAGTCAGTTGCCCGTGGGTAGGGTCTGTGTTCTGAAGCTCCCCAGAGGATTACAGTGCTGGGCTAGATTCCAGAGACCCTCCCCCTGCATAGGGTGGCTGTGATCAGCCTGCCTCCTTCCCTATTTGGGCTTAAAGGACATGAGTCTATGGAGACGTGCTTGGTGGAACCCCTGTGGGCTTCAGTGTCCCTAGGACCCAATAGCCAACTCCCAGCTCAGCTCAGGCTGTAAGTGGCAGCCTGTGGGTCACAGGGTAGGACTACTGGTCCCCACAGGTAGGAGATAATGCTTCAGGTACTCCCCTCTGCTGGCCTCTCTCCACCTGACAGTGGAAGGCCCTCACCCTCTCCTCTGCCCTCTGGCTTTGTCCCTCAGCCTAGGGAGAGCTGGCTTTGGGAAATATCATGATTTTCAGCTGTAACCTCTGCTGTTCTGCAGTTCTTTTGGGGTTTTCTCATTCCAAGTTCCAGGGCAGGGGATCAGTTTGGCACAGACTTCTAGGTCAATGGCAGCCCATTGATTATTGCCTTGGGGGCAGTACAGAGGGCAGACGATAGAAAACACGGCAGTCAGTGCTCCTGGGGTGGGGGCAGTATTGTTGTTCAGTCACTCAGTCATGTCCCACTCTTTGTGACCACATGGACTGCAGCACACCAGACTTCCCTGCCCTTCACTATCTCCTAGAGTTTGCTCAAACTTATGTCCATTGAATCCGTGATGCCATCCAAGCATCTCATCCTCTGTCACCCCTTCTCCTCCTGCCTTCAATCTTTCCCAGCATCAGGGTCTTTTCTAATGAGTCAGCTCTTTGCAATAGGTGGCCAAAGTATTGGAGCTTTAGCATCAGTCCTTCCAATGAATATTCAGCGTTGATATCCTTAGGATTGACTGGTTTGATCTCTTTGCTGTCCAAGGGACTCTCGAGTCTCAAGAGGGACCGGTAGTTCAGGGCCATGTCTGGTACAGTCTCTGGGTGTTGAGGCAGAATCTTCTGGGAAACTGAAGCCCGACAGAAGTATCTTCAGCAGGGAGAGCTGTGTGGACAGTCCTGGCCTCCACGTGTAGGTGGAAAAACTGAAGTTAGAGAGGGCACCCCACTAGGATGCTGATAAGCCGAAGTCTTCATTTTCATTTCGTTTGAAAAGAGGTCAGGGACCCAAATGAGGCCCAGAGTGGGTCCTGGACCATCTTCTGACCACAGGTATGGCCCTCTTCTTGTGTATTTTAGAGTACTGGGGGCTGGAAGGGTAAAAGTTGCCTGTGGGTCGCTTGGCTGCATTGGTTTTCTTGTGTTGGAGAACTTTTATGATAGAACGTCTTCATCTGAGCTTCCTGTGACACTGGATGAAAAGTGTTGTGTGAACTTTTCTGGGAAGAAGGTCCATGATATTCAGTCACTCAGTTGTGTCTGACTCTTTTCAACCTCATGAACCACGTTCCTCTCTCCTCCACTCTCCTCCACTCTCTCTCCTGGAGTTTGCTCAAACTCATGTCCATTGAATTGATGATGCCATCCAACCATCTCATCCTCTATCACCCCCTTCTCCTCCTGCCTTCAATTTTTCCTAGCATCAGGGTCTTTTCCAATGAGGCAGCTCTTTGCATCAGGTGGCCAAAGTTTTGGAGCTTCAGCATTAGTCCTTCCAATGAATATTCAGGGTTTCCTTTAGAATTGACTGGTTTGATCTCCTTGCTGTCCAAAGGACTCTCAAGAGTCTTTCCCAGCACCACAGTTCGAAAGCATCATTCTTCGGTGCTCAGCCTACATTATGGTCCAACTGTCACATCTGCATGTGACTACTGGAAAAACCGTAACTTTGACTGTATGGACCTTTGTCGGTAAAGCAATGTCTCTGCCTTTTGATGCAGAGGGTCCATACCTCTGTAAGATTCTCCCAGGGTCCCTAGACTCAGTCATGGAAGATCACTGCTTATTGGAACTTATCAGTTAAACCAATTTCTTGTGTCTTCTATGGAGCACGTGGCCTGGCTCTTTTTCATCAAAGACCTGAGGAGGTGGCTTCAGAGTCTTTGCTGATGCTGTTGGCACCAGTGAGGGGTATTCTCACCCAGGAGAGGGAGCCCAGGGCCTGTGTTGTGTGTGCATGCTCCCCACCTCTGGGTCAGTACCTGGCTAGGGAGAGAACTTTGACTTGGGTCCAGAAGTGTTTTTTTGTGTACCTCTCCCTGTTCCTCCAAAAGACGTCCCCTCCCCAGGGCTGGGGAGCCATGTGAGCTTCTTAGAATGTGTGCCTGCCAGGAGAAAGATCTGCCTTCCTTTGGTGCCTTTTTAGGGGTCATCGTGGCTCAAGGTGGTTTAGCCCATGACCAGAGTGTTCGTCCTGTGGCTTCCTGTCCAGGTCACGGCCAACTTTCCTGGACGCTAAGGGGTTCTCTGAAAAGATCAGATCCAGCAGTGGATGTTGCTGCACCTTCCTGAAAGCAGCCATCACACAAGGTATTAGTTGTGTGCCCAGAGCTTCTGACGGAGACATGCCAGTGCCTCGGCTAGAAGGCCTGAAAACAGTCTCTATGGTGGTGCAGGTGCTGACAGTGGGTGCTGTCACCTGCCCACAGCCTGTGCTTCGCATGGACATGTGTGCACTATTTATGTAGCTAATAGGGGTTTTTACTGAGGGTGACGTTTACATGCTATAAAAAGTCCATTAACTGAATTTAAGCTTCTCCAGAGATGGTGGGGCCTAATCTGTATTTGGCATGTGATGTGGCGGGAACTGGAGATGCAGAGACCCCTTCTGCTGGGCCTTTGATGGGATTGGAGACATGGGCTTTGCCAAGTGGGTAGGTGAGTGAATGAATGCATGGGTGTGTGAGACAGTGAGAGAATGACATCTTCAGGGCCACGCATGACTCGTGCACAAAATGAGGCTGTTTCCCCAAGTGTTCAGTAAACAGGCTCTTGTTTCAATGTCAGTGGCACAGTCGAAATTCTGTATGGGAACAAGACAGCTTTGTTATTTTTGCAGATCAAAGTGTTTTAAAATACTGCTCTCTATTTTTAAATCAACTGTTCAGAAAGTGATTTTGTTTTTGAGATGAAGACATCAGAGGTTGAGCACCTACAGGAGTTTACCTTTTCCCGGCACTGAGTTTTAAGCCTGAGTTGAGGATTGTCTGTACACTCAAGCAGGACCTTTTGGTCCATCACCCAAGCCCCTGAGCCACAGGTGGGTGTGCAGATTTGTTTGAAACAAGGTCTCTGCTGCTCCTCCCGGGCCACTGCAGAGTTTGAGTGACTCAACGACTCCTGACCCGGAAGTGTTTCCCAGTCACTCCCTTCCCTGGACCTCCTAGAGAATGTCCACCTCATGCTTCTTGGGGCTCACACCTGAGAACAAGCAAACTGAGAGCTCCTGGGGGCAAGCATGGACCCCTCTTTTCTGAAGCCCTTTACTAGTCCATTGCTGGACTTTTCTTACCAATTGAGTGCCTGATGGCACTGTCCCGAACAACTCGGTGTGGCTGGTGGGAAGCCATAAATTGGCACTCTGGTTCCTAGGAGGCACATGCCATGAGAGAAAAGACGCTTCAGACCCAGAGCATCCTAAGCTTGAGTCCTGGCTCCACTAAAAATATATTTGGAAAAGGGACATGACACCTCTGAGCCTCAGTTTGCTTATGTGTAAAATGGGGATGCTGCTATCCATACCTCATAGGTTGTTTTGAGGGTTCTATGAAAACGATGATGATTAAGTGCCTCACTCAGAGTAGATGCATGAGAACAAAATCACAACAGCTTAGATTTGAATCCTGACTCTACCTCCTACATGAGCCCGAAGCTCAGCAAGAACACGTGACTTGCTGGATTTCTCTGTAAATGGTGTGCAATATCCTCTCGCCTCCTGGTGACCCACACCTTGAGCACCAGGCGAGCCTGTGGGTGCTGACGATCATGAGATTGGCCCTCTTTGCTCTCTGGTTAGGCCAGCCAGCAGAGGGTGAACACCGCACCCACCCCAACCACCACCACTACCTTTCCATGAGCTATGGGTGCTGCCAGGCTCTTGTCTGCATGTCAGGGTTGCAATGATTTCATGACCATCCTCCCAGCCTGGGTTTGGGGAGTTTGGAGCAGCAAGGTCTTAGCAAGCACCCCCTTTCCCAGGCAGGCCCCCGAGCCCACCCCACCCCACCTCTTGATTGCTAGCAGGCCTCAGAACTGGCCAGGCTGTGGAACGCGGCCCGGCCCTGACCTCGGGCCCCGAGCCCCCGTGGTGCCCTGCCTGTCATGCATGTGCAGCCCTGTCAGGGTTGGCTCCCTGGGCCCGGGGGCTGCCCTGTGCTCCTCTGCGTCCCTGGCCGAGCGCACCGAGTTATGTAATGCTGCTGAGCCAACATTTATAAGTCGCGGCCAATTTGCCGGCCTCGAGTTACACTGTGCAGATGCTCTGCGGTATGGTTGGCTTTTGTCTCGGAGGCCGTAAGCAGATAGCATAACTCCGCTTACGATTAGACATTTCGCAAATCATCTGGGCTCGAGCGTGCTGCAGCCAGACAGTTCATTTATGTTGCGAACGGTATGATTTGTAAAGTAATAAATTTCCCGTCTCTCTGCCAGCAATAAAGTACAGCAAGCAGGCGAGGCCAGAGCCCTCCAAAAATACCCTGGCTCCCAGCGAGACCTGGAAGAGGGCTCTGTCAGGTTCTGTCTCAGCTCCTGCCTTCACCGGGTTCTGGGAAATCAGGTTTGGACCATAAATCCCCTCTACCATCTGGGTGACTCAGGGCCCTGGCACGGACTTGTTATTAGCATGTATAATTGGTCCCCTACCATGACACATTTGTTACTTCATGGGCCCCTCTGCATCCTGGCATGAAAGGGCGGCATGATGCAGTGACGGGCAGTTGTTGCCCACCCCTCCCTCTCTCTGTCAGCACATCTGTGCTCAGGGCCAGGTCAGGGCTGTTTGTCCCGGAAAGTCAGTGGCAGACAGATAGTTATGGGGAGATGTGCTGGTGGCAGCGACTTTCAGCCTCCGGGGAAGGTGTGTGCAGGGCTCTCTGTTGTGAAGATAGTTTCTCTAGGTAGAAAGTCAAGGACTGGTTCAGAATGAGCCTTGGGATTTCCAAGTCCCAGTTAACTTCTTGGGGGGGAGGACACCTTTGATCAGTAGATGCTTCCACATCTACTGGAGTTGTCAGGGGGACCCCAGAGCTACAGCCCAAAGTGCCAGCTGTGGTCTGTGACCCTAGAGTACAAGTGCATGGCTTGGAGTCCCCAGTTAAAAAAAAAAAAGTATTTATTTATTTGGCTGTGCTGAGTCCCAGGTGGAGCATGAAGGATCTTCAGTTGTGGCATGCGAACTCCTAGCTGTGGCATGTGAAATCTAGCTCCCCGACCAGGGATCGAACCCAGGTCCCCTGCTCTGGGAGCTCAATGACCCAGCCCTTGGGCCACCAGGGAAGTCCTTGGAGTCCCCATTTTTGAGCAGCCCTATCTTCTTGTCCTCTGTGGTGGCTTCTGTGTAGAGACCTGGCTTTGTCTCTGACCTCTGCCCCAGGTGATCACAGCACCTGCTCTATTAGACACTATGCCAGTCAGCAATGTCTCTGAGGACATCGGGGGGCATGTCATGTCTAGGGAAGTGGAGCCCAGGGAATGGTCCACAGGCTGCGAACATCCTCATGCTTAACTGCAGGATGCTCCCCACCCACCTCACCTTCTTCTTCCTCCTCTACCTCTGCCTCCTCTTCTTCCACCTTTGATATTTGCTTTTTAAAAATCCCATTGAAAAATAAAATAACTTTTAAAAACTACATATAGAAAAAGGGAGTTCTCTGTAGTGCAGTCACAGAAATGTAGTCACAGTGATGGTTTTGCTGTGTTTCCTCCACGCTGGCCTTTGGTAGTCCCTCGAAGGATACCCTTCCTCAGTCAGGGCAGCTTTGCCACCTTTGAGGATGTCCTGGGCTTGCACAGTGCTCTTTGCCTGGAGGGGGGTGGGGGTGGGCAGGTAGATTCACTCCTCCAAGCGGGTTGTGAAGAGGGTGTGCTTCCCAAAGTCAGAGTCCCGCCTTGGAGGTAGGCCAGTGGGAGCACAGAAAGGAGCCGAGGCCTCCGGGGCTGTGCTGCCGTGGACATAGCCCCCACGACCTCCTTGGTCCTCCTGTCTTGCACCACAGCCTCCACAGACAGTCCTACCCCGTTGTTTCCTTCCAGCCTAGGTAGGTCCGTCCTTTGGCGACTTCAATTCCGACTTGTTGACATTGGGCCACTTGCCTTGCCTGTCTGGGCCTCAGGGTACCCTGAGGTGTGGGGCGTGATCCCTGCTTGGGCGGGGTTGTGTGAGGATGAAAGGAGACAGCCTGGCATCTGGAGGGCTTCAGCAGTGCCTACCAGCTGTGCGGATGTAATGCCCCTTGCCTACAGCGGGCCCGGGGCTGTCCCATGGCTCAGGCCTAGGAAGGGCCCACACACTCTCCCTGCCCTGCACTAACTGGGCAGTGCACAGCCTTGGCCTGGAGGTGATGTTTCAGGGCCTGGGACTGAATACTGAGAGTCCAGAAGGAAAGCCTGCGGGGGAAGTAGGAGAGAGAGGAGTGACCATTAAAGGGAAGATTCTAGTCTTTGGACCTTGTTCTAGAGGAGAGTGGGCAAGGGTGGTGGGGTGACCTGGGCCGTGGGGAGGAAGTTGCTCATTGCCATCTTGGTCTCTTTGGAGAGAGGTGAGGGCTGAAGGCCGAGAGTGTGGTCAGGACCTACTGGCCAAAGCCCAGAGGAGAAAGGCTGAAGAGAAAGAAATGTGGCTACAGATTGCCAGGGAAGATGACCTGAAACTAGTGCTGAGGCTCCAGGGGCCAGGAGTCCTGAGCAGCAGACCTAGGACGGAGTTTTGCTGTGTGGCCAGAGCTGCTGGGGTACCAGTACACTGCCCCCAGGGAACCGAGCCTGGTGCCCAGACTCCAGGTTGTTTGGGCACAATCCAGAGGGTCAGTAGGGATTGGTGGAGGGCCCCTGGTGTTGGTAGGATGCCACATGCCACTCCCTTCTTTACAGAAAAATGGCAGACGCCTGTTGAGCAGGTGTGATGTGCCAGGCACCATGGAGGAACTTGATGTTCACGAGCTTTTTCATTTACTCCTCACTGCAGCTCTGTAAGCAGGAGTCAGAATGGGAAAACTGAGGTTCGGCGAGGTTTAGTGATTTGCCCCACTTTTGCCAGCTAGGAAAGAACTAGAAACAGGGTTCCAATCACTTCAAAAACGTCTACTAGACCATAAACTCTGTGAAGGCAGAGCCCAGGCCAGTCCTATTCTCTCTGCCCTGATACACAGCCAGCTGCCTGGCACAAGCAGGATGCAGTGGATGTGGCCATGAGGGTGGAGATGGGCCCAGACCTGCATGGTTCCTGGCGCTCACCTGTCATCTGCAGTGCTTCACTGGCCATTTCTCTGCCCTGCCCAGGGGCATTCTGTTCGCCGGTAGGGCAGACCTTGGGTGGACAGCACCCTTCTCCCAGCTGTCTCCCAGACACTCTAGACCCTGAAAAAACTGTTGAGTCACATGTTTTTCTTGGGTTTCGATAATTGGTGATTCTTGTTTGCAAGGAAGGCAGGAAAGTGACTTATGCTGGTTTAATAACCTACGAATATTCTCAAGAATCAACTGATAAATCGCAGGCTGGCAGCCCACTCCCCCATGCCTGCCAGCACCAAGCACTCAGAAATCATCAAGTTCAACAAGCCTGCAGAAAATTCAATCTCCCCAGCAGTATTTTCCTTATTCGAGCTAATAGCATGAGGCGCCTCTCTTCTGGCACCACGAGGTGGGCCAGGGGGCCCCGCTGCCTTCCCTGGGGTCCCATGGAAGCAGGAGCGCGAATGCTTCCCATGCGGCGAGTTCCTGAGGCTTCGACAGCGATGAGAGTTGCTGAGACCTCCCAGGGTTTACCTTGTGCTCTTGGAACCAGCAGCTGAGCCCCTGGGGACTCAGCCTCGTGCCCCAGCTTCTGAACGCTGGGGTAACGTGAGCAAGGACCCCTTCCCCACAGAGTAATGAGAACAAGGCTGACAGCCACCATCCTGGCCTCTCTGGGCCATGTCAGGACTAACACACCTCGGTCAGGCGTGTGGAGCTCAGGTTACTCGATATAAACAAGCGGAGGTGAAACGCGGCAGCCCAAGGTGGCAGGGAATGCGTCATTTCAGATGGCTCTCTGGCGACGGAGATGATCCCTGACATCTAGCAGGTATTGACACGGGGGTTAATCCTCCTGGTTTATGGTTCTGTGCAGTCTCCACGTACCTCTGCTCCAAAGCACTCAGGCCAGTGGGCTGGAGAAAAAGTTCAGAGATACACTAGGTCAGCATCAATGCAGAGATCCTGTCACTGTCTACATGCTCCATTCAGGGCCGAGTCCTCACAGAAGTTCCACAGGAGGGGGTGGGGGTGCCCTCTGCGGATGTTAGGGGTTTCCTAAATCTGGTGGCTTTTCTGTAAGTTCTTTGGTATTCCCTCCCCATGTTTACTGAGCCCCTTGTGGGAAGTCAAGCTCCATGAAGAATCCAGCCAGAGGAACAAGGATTCTTCCTTGGTGAGTCTGGCACTTGGTTAGGGTGCAGTCTTCCCTTCCCTGCTCATTCCTCCCTCTTTCTGTTCATCTATCAAAAAAAAAAAAAAAATGGATTGAATGGGATAATGTATGTAAAGCATTTAGTGTCATGTCATGACTGGCTCGGTAAGTGTTTGTTTTTATTATCAACATTCATATGATTGCTATTATTTAACATCACATACCAGGCAAAACAAAGACGAATAATGCTACGAATTAGTGAAAGGACTGCATGAGAGCTGGAAATCGTCGAGACAGTCTAACCTCACCCCTCACACTGCAGGTGGGCCTAGCGAGGCCCTGAGGGATGCAGAGACAGACTGAAAGGGATTTCCCCAGGAGAGTATGGCTGTGCCTAGAACTCAGGCCTCCCGCCATGGCCTGCGACTGTCACACTGGGAAGGGGTGGTCTGAAGCAGCTTCCTGAAGTGAGTGGGTTTTAGGATGAGCTTTGGAATAAGAGTAAGAATGAGACCAGCAGGAGAGGAGAGAAGAGAAGGGGCAGAGTGCCGCCTGGCCTCCATAGAGGGAGGGGGCTACAGGTGCAGAAGGGCCTGGACAGTGGGAGGGGTAACCACAGCCATCTGTGTAGCATCATTTGAGGAGACCCGAGGAGGCTTCACTGTCCCCACGTTACTCTGTTATTACCAGCAGATGCTTCTTTCTGGCCTGTGCAAATCAGAACTGTTGGGGTTAGGGCTCAGCCTGCTCACCCGTGTCTGCTCATGCTCGGAGGGGGGCCCGTGGGTCCCGGCAGCAAGCCACAGGCCAGGAGTGGATTCCTTAGGGAGAGGAAGCCCATTCAGTCCTAATGTGCCACTAACCCCTTGCATTTGGTTCCTCAGGCTGTTGCAACAAATTACCAGGAACCTGGTGGCTTAAAACAGCAGAAGTTTATTCTGTCACAGTGTTGGAGGCCAGGAGCTCAAAATGCAGGTGTTGGCAGGGTTGGTTCCTTCCCCAGGGTCTGAAGGAGTATCTGTTCCATGCCTCACGTGTAGCTTCTGGGGGCTACCGGCAGCCATGGGCTTCCATGGCTTGGAGCTGTGTAACTTGTCTCTGCCACATCCATCCTCATGTGGCCTTCCCTTCTGTCTGTATCTTCTCCTCTTCTTTTAAAGACACTAGTCATTGAACTGTGGGCTTACTGATGGATCCAGGGTGACCTCCTCTTAATTGGATCTGCAAAGACCCTTTCTCCAAATAAATTTGTTTACAGTCACAGGTTCTAGGAGGCCACCACTCCATCTACTGCCCCTCTAAAGAAGTATGGAAGTGTGGCTGGAGAGATGGGTTACGTGGTAAATTTTGATGACATGAGGGGTTAAGTCTGGTTGAGACACAGATCTGAGGGTACCAGGAAAACTCCCAGAAGTGTTTGGCCTTGGGTGTAGGGATTTTTTTTTTTTTTTGATACTGAGAGTGCAGCTTAGAAGTGCTGATCAGGGGCATATGGGCATCCAGCAGGGCCTGTTGACAGAGTCCACCATGTTGGGGATGGAGCATTGTGACCACAGCCCACTCTTGGAATGGTCCAGAGCAGTATCCAGTAGCACTTTCTACAATGATGGAAATGTTCTTTATAATCCTAGGCGTCTGACACAGTGGCCACTAGCAGCATGTGGCTGCTGAGCTTTTGAAATGTGGCTAGTGCAATGAAGGTCTTCCCTGGTGGCTCCGATGGTAAAGAATCTGCGTGCAATGCTGGAGACCCAAGTTCGATCCCTGGATCAGGGAGATGCCCTGGAGAAGGGAATGGCCACCCAGTCCAGTATTCTTGCCCGGAGAATCCCATGGACAGAGGAGTCTGGAGGGCTATAGTCCATAAGGTTGCAAGGAGTTGGACACTAACTGAGCCACTAACAACACTAGTGCAACAAAAGGACTAGATTTTACCTCTATCTTATTTTAATATACTATATTTAAACTTCAGTAGACCTACATGGCTAGTGGCTACCTATTGGCCAGCATAGCTCCAAAATGTCTTGATTTGACCCTTTCCCCTCGTCTGTTCGTCATTTCACTATTGAAAATACATTTCATCATAAAGAGCTTAAATTGCTCTTTTGCTTTTTTATGTGTGTAATGCTTATGTTTTAACTTTTGGCTGAGGTATAGAGGCCAGATGGAGGTGACTGGTTTTAGACCCAGTACAAGAAAACATGGCTGGCTCCTTGAGTAAAGGGAAAAGAGCAGTGTTTTCTATGGGCACTCCTGCAGTTGACAGTTGCCTGGTAGTTAAGCTGGAGATGCAGCTAGAGAGGCCGTGGTGAAATGTATCCTTGCTGGCAGCGAGGAGGTTGCCTGGCAAGGTTGCTTGGAGCCTGAAGAAAGGGGTGATTGCCCACGTCAACTCCTCTGGCCCACTTTTGGGAGTCTATGAGTTTGGACTGCGTTGTTCCTTTTCTTGGCTTCAGGAAAGCCACAGATAAAATTTGCGTCTTAAGAAGCTGTGTGTGCCCAGTCGCTTCTTTGCAACGCTATGGACAGTAGTCCACCAGGCTCCTCTGTCCAAGGGATTTCCCTGGCAAGAATACGGGAACAGGTTGCCATTTCCTACTCAAGAGCATCTTCCCGACCCAGGGATCAAACCTGCGTCTCCTGCAGCTCCCACATTGGCCGGTGGATTCTTTCATCACGAGCCAACAGGGAAGCCCCTTATGAAGCGGTTTCTCCCAACCCCCTCCTTGTTTTCCCACTTCCCCAGATGGAAACTGCATACTGTCTTACTTTAGAGTGAGGATATTTATTTTTGCACACTGTTTAGACATGATCTTAAGCAACACTTCATTTATTTACCCATTCACATGTTTTTGACCTTCTGGGTGAAAAATAAAGCATTTTCCTGAGAGGAGAAAATCTCAGAGGAGGCAGTTCTCAGGGTGATGGGGTCTTGGTAGGACATGTGTAGGCTCACAGCTCATCTCTCCTCTTTCTCCTTGCTTCTTTCTGGCTTGTGCTCATCAGAGATGGTGGCTCTGGGTCTCGAAGCTTGATCTGCTTGCCTGCCTCCGTGCTCATGCTCGACGGGAGCTCACAGGTCCAGGCTGGAAGTCACAGGCCAGGCATAGAAGAAGGTTCCAGCGACACAGGCAGAGCAGCCTGTTTTAGGTGGGGAGATATGGAGGAGGATGGTGCGCCGGGTCAGGCTCACACCGCTCTGTGTACATGTAAGACACAAATGAGGGATTTAGAGGTGAGGAGTCCTGTGAGTGTTGCTAGGCAACCTTTCAGCTGGGTCTGGAGGTAACATAATCTCTGTGAGCAGCCTGGTAGGAGGGCCTCGTAAGGACAAAGCTGAACTTCAGAACCACCGCCTTCTGCGCCTGTACCCGCCGGGGCTGCCTCTGGGAGGGAGTGAGAAAGGTCAGCAGAGCCACGTTACATAAGCCTCATGGGTGACTGATGCACCCATGGATTCTTTATTGTTCTGTCTTCTTTTTCTCATGTGTCTATTTGTATCCCACCTTGTAGAAGAGAGGATCTGAGGTGGTTTCAGAAATACAGCTGCTATAGCAGGATAAACATTAAATAAGGGAAGAAACTGGGGCAAAGGGAGAAGAAGGATGAGGAAACGGGTGGGACCAGTCGTTCAGCAAGGACCCACAGTTCTTCCACTCCTAGAGCTGATGATCTAATAGGAGAGGGGTGAAACAAAAAGACCACAGGTCCAGTGCTCTTTTGGAGGGTAGACTATACATTAGACTCTGAGCCTCCTAGTGGGCAAAGCTAGAGGGGAACACAGTTACAAGGGGCTGGTATTCTCTGGGTGTTGTTGGTAACAACAGAGCAACAGTAATGAACTTCATCCTCCTATCCTGGAAGTGCAGTCCATGGCAGGGTCCTTCTACCTTCTTGCTTCCCCTCCACTGCCAGCCTCATTTCAGGTGCCAACCTCCTGCCTGGGTTCTGAGAGTCAGCCCAGTGAAGGATTTTGCTAAGCAGTTTGCCTGAGGTCCCACAGCTTCATGACTCCACTTTGACCCCTATCTTTGACTTCTTCCAGTTTGGTATTTATTATTATGCTTCCTATAGTGGGAGCCCAACTTGCCTATAGATTCTGAAGAAGCTTGATCCTTCAGCCCCTGGCATCTCTTTGGGAGGCAGATGGAATGTCATTACCCCCTTCCATCAGCAGACCAGGGTCTTCCCATCATCTCATGGATGGGTGAGGTGGCTTGTTCTTTGAGTAAAAATACTGGCATGTGCTGCTGCTGCTGCTAAGTTGCTTCAGTCGTGTCCAACTCTGTGCGACCCCATAGATGGCAGCCCACCAGGCTCCGCCGTCCCTGGGATTCCCCAGGCAAGAATACTGGAGTGGGTTGCCATTTCCTTCTCCAGTGCATGAAAAGGAAAAGTGAAAGTGAAGTCTCTCAGTCATGTCCGACTCTTAGCGACCCCATGGACTGCAAGTAGGCAACCATCTTTCCAAGGCAACCCTTTTGTTTGTCTATTTATTTGTTCATTCATCCAACAAATATTTCTTGAGCATGTCAGGTGTTGCGTTTTAACCACCCATCATCCCTCCTGTCAAGGAGTCCAAGGTTTAGTTGAGGAAGAAGGATCAGTACATGTGAGCCTGGCGTGCAGAGTGGGGAGGGTTTGAGTATGAGATAGAGTGCTGATCGACAGAGCAGAAGTAAAAACATAAGCAGGCTAAATTCATCCATACTGTATAACCAGTTTATATGTCCTGGCCACATAACAACCCTCATCCTGAGCACCCCTCTACATAACTCACCCTATTTGGGCAAAGTCCTCCTTAAAGTGCAAGCGTTCAGAATGCAGTACACCCTGTACAAGTTAGCCATACAGAAGGAGAAAGGGCTTCACCTCCCTTGTTCTTGGAAGTGTACTTCTATTAATGCAACCTTAGCTTGTCAGCAGCCTAGTGATATAAGACAGAGCCTAGAACAGGGAAGCCTGCAATACCAGCCCCTTGTACAAGCTGTGCCTTCCCAAGTGAGCCATGCTGAGGAATGCTGAGGGAATCTTTCCCAAGGACATGAGGGCAAGTGCCTTGTGTGTACTGTATTAATGAATGCCACCCGTTCTCAGGTTACAGGAGCAGGGCTCTTGGATGGATTTCAATGTTTTGATCCCTCTTTAAAGAAAGCAACCACAGCTATTCCAATTATGAATTCTGAAATACCATTTTGCAGCCATTGGGGTGGGAGACGATTGAGCCACTGTGTTATCATACCATGCATCTCCCAGAGATAGAGACCTGCATAAGTAAAACCATATTTCTGTTTTCCAAGATCCAAGGTACCAATCCCAGGGACTGTCAGGCAGGCTCAGGAAGCAGCGCGTGGGGAACATTCTCAGACTTGGTAAGTGGCTGGCCTGCTGATAGAGGAGATTAAGGTGCTTTTGATCTCTTTGGCCCTAATGGCAGTGTCTTTAGTTTTTAAAGTAACTTGGGAAAGTCTTCCTTTGAACAGCCAAGAGACTGCTTCAAGAAAGGCAAGCCCTATTCTAGACAGATTGTCGGGGAGGTTATGCTGCTGAACTGTAAATGTAGTTGCATGAATTTTTCCTTCCACTTCCTTAAGAGCATAGGTTTAGCCTTCAGATCAGTTAGCTGATGACCTAGGCTCTGCACTCCCTCCCCAGGTCAGGTGGTCAGTGGAGACCTCAGGGCTCTCCCTGGCTAGCCCGGCTTCCTTCTGCATTTGAGCTCATCTGCAGACTCATCTTACTTGGGGCCACTGCTTTGCTGCTGCACTCTGAAAACCTCCTTCCAGTCTTGGCCCTCTGCTCACTGGAGGGAGGCTATTCCTGAAGGCAGTAGGGGGATGTAAGGACATTCTGGTGACACGAATGTGAGAGTGGCATTTCCCTGTGGAGGGTTTGTGTGAAAAAAGGGTGTATGTGTGTGTTGCTGTGACCCTGGATGTATGGAGAGCTACATGAATTAGAACTCAGATGTCAGGTCATGAACACAAAAAATTTAGTTTAAGTAAACATTTAATCCCTTAGTACTCCTTTGTATAATGGAAGTTAAAAGTAGACTCTAAAATCCAGACTGCTTCGGTTAAAGTCTTCATTTCTCTAATTATTAGCCATGTGGCCTTGGTCAAGTCATTTTATTTCTCTGAACATGAATTTCCTCATCTGGAAAACCATATCTAATTCACTGAGTTGTGAGAAATAAAATCATGCATATGTAAAATACCACCTGCTTTACCTGCTCTGTGTTACTGGTTACTTTACCTGCTTTGTGTTACTACAACAGTTCAGTTTAGTTCAGTCGCTCAGTCGTGTCTGACTCTGCGACCCCGTGAACCACAGCATGCCAGGCCTCCCTGTCCATCACCAACTCTCTGAGTCCACCCAAACCCATATCCATCGAGCTGGTGATGCCATCCAACCATCTCATCCTCTGTCGTCCCCTTCTCCTTCTGCCCTCAATCTTTCCCAGCATCAGGGTCTTTTCCAGTGAGTCAGCTCTTCGCATCAGGTGGTCAAAGTATTGGAGTTTCGGCTTCAACATCAGTCCTTCCAATGAACACCCAGGACTGATCTCCTTTAGGATGGACTGGTTGGATCTCCTTGCAGTCCAAGGAACTCTCAAGAGTCTTCTCCAAAACCACAGTTCAAAAGCATCAATTCTTCGGCACTCAGCTTTTTTTATAGTCCAACTCTCACATCCACACATGACCACTGGAAAAACCATAGCCTTGAGTAGACGGACCTTTGTTGGCAAAGTAATGTCTCTGCTTTTTAATATGCTGTCTAGGTTGGTCATAACTTCCCTTCCGAGGAGTAAGCGTCTTTTAATTTCATGGCTGCAGTCACCATCTGCAGTGATCTTGGAGCCCAGAGAAATAAAGTCAGCCACTGCTTCTGCTGTTTACCCATCTATTTGCCATGAAGGGATGGGACTGGATGCCATGATCTTAGTTTTCTGAATGTTGAGCTTTAAGCCAACTTTTTCACTCTCTTTCACTTTCATCAAGAGGCTCTTTAGTTCCTCTTCACTTTCTGCCATAAGGGTTGTGTCATCTGCATATCTGAGGTTATTGATGTTTCTCCCAGCAATCTTGATTCCAGCTTGTGCTACCTCCAGCCCAGCGTTTCTCGTGATGTACTCTGCATATAAGTTAAATAAGCAGGGTGACAATATACAGCCTTGACGTACTCCTTTTCCTATTTGGAACCAGTCTGTTGTTCCATGTCCAGTTCTAACTGTTGCTTCCTGACCTGCATACAGGTTTCTCAAGAGGCAGGTCAGGTGGTCTGGTATTCCCATCTCTTTCAGAATTGTCCACAGTTTATTGTGATCCACACAGTGAAAGGCTTTGGCATAGTCAATAAAGCAGAAATAGATGTTTTTCTGGAACTCTCTGTTATAGTTATTCTAATGTTATCCATTCTGTCATTGATTGCACACAAATGCCTTACCCCATTACTATTCATAAGCTCTTTGTGCAGGGAGTTATGAGACTAAAGGAAAAGGGTAAGATTTTATTATAATTTCACTAGAAAAGAATAAGTGTACAAAAAATTAATTTGTATCTAAGATCTTATAAATACATACTAAAAGAGAGAGGTTATTTAGTTACTCATATTTAATGAGGGCTTCTGCCCAGTATATAAACAGTTGGTAGAGAACATTACTCCCACCCTAGCAATAAGAACAAGCGAGCCCATTTATAAAACCATGCATTTTTAAGTCTGTCAGAGAGTTAAGGACATGGGGTAAAGTGATGAATTAAAGTCCAAAGGATAGCAGCCCTTTCAAGAAGACATGGGACCTATGAGTGTTTCACTGTGGGCTGAGCTGCGGGAAGAGGAGGTAACCATCACAGAACCAAGTGAGATGGAAAGGGTTGAAGTTTAAAGGAATTTTTAAGAGCCACGTGTGGGTTAGCACAACAGCTTAGAATTCTTGGAAGCTCCAGACTTGGGTGTGTCTTCGTACTCACTTTTGTCCATGGACTTCTACTGAGAACTCACTAGGAAGATTGGGGTCAGGACAGCAGAACAGACAGAAATTCCCTGTGATGTAGATACATGAGACCTACCCAAATCTGTAGTTTAAACAGGAGAACCCAAAAAATACTCTCCCATTTCCTGACCTTTCAAGAATAGAAGGCAGAAGTTATCTGCCACTGGGGAGGGTAGGAGTGTTGAGAGACCCCCACCCTTGAGGAAGTATCAGACAGGAACTGTAAAATAACCATCATAAGTTCGTTAAAGAATCTAGTAGGAAAGGTGGGCAACATGGATGAACAGATACAGGATTTCAGCAGAGGGATGGAAGTGTGTGTGTGTGTGTGCGTGCGTGCGCTCAGTCGTGTCCAACTCTTTGCAACCCCATGGACCGTAGCCCGCCAGGTTCTTCTGTCCATGGAATTTTCCAGGCAAGAATACTGGAGTGGGTTGCCATTTCCTACTCCCGGAGATCTTTCCAACCCAGGGATTGAAACCATGTCTCTTGCGTCTCCTGCATTGGCAGGCAGATTCTTTACCACTGTGCCACCTAGAAAGTATATTAAAAACAGGTCTAAATGGAAATACTGGAGACAAAAAATAGGATGTCAGACATGAATTCTGCTGGTGAACTTAGCAGATTGGACACAACAGAGGAAAAACGCAATGGAGACGTGTCAATAGAAATCATCCAAACTGAAACAAAGAGAGAAAAAAGAGTGAAAAAAAAATGGAACAGAGCATTTGTGATCTAAGGGATAACACC
Organism: Okapia johnstoni; assembly: GCA_024291935.2. Lineage (NCBI taxonomy): Eukaryota > Metazoa > Chordata > Mammalia > Artiodactyla > Giraffidae > Okapia > Okapia johnstoni. Next base: position 39,332,293 of record CM044316.1, read on the forward strand.
AAGAGGCTAACACACTTGTAACTGGAATCCTAGGAAAAGAGGATGAGAGCAAAAAGGTCAGAAAAAAATGTTTGAAGAGATAGGGACCAAAACACTTTCCAAAACTAATGGAAAACAAACAAACAAACAAACCCCAAACCATCACTGTCTGAGAAGCTTAGAGAATCCCAAGTGGGATCATAGTCAAATTGCTGAAAAAGGATAAAAAAATTTCTTATGGATTTATCATTGACTTAGAGGAACAATGACAAGAATGAGAATTGACTTTTCATCAGAAAAGGAGGTCAGAGGCAATGGTATGCCGTCTTTAGAGTGCTGCATGGAAAAAACAAACACAACAAAACCTGTCAACCTGAAAACCTATATCCAGTGAAAATAAACTCCGAAAATGAGGATGAAATAAAGACATATTGACACAAGTAAAAGCTGAAAGAATCAATCTCCAGAAGAGCAGGACATGCTAAAAAGGAGTGCTATAGACTAAAAGAGTATAATTTCAGAAGAAAGCCTGGTCCTATAGAAAGGAGTGGTATGAATGAAGGGCTCAAGAAAGAGTGAATAGGTCTATAAGTTAAAAGGACTTTTAAAACTTATAATCAGTTATTTAAAGTAATAATGACAAAGGAAAATGGAGGTTTGTGGTCTTTTAGAACTAAAACCGATGGCAACAAGAGTATAAAGGCTGGGGGCATTGTACTTGGAAATATACTGCCCTTAGTTCTCAAACTATTCAGGAAGTAGTAAAATATTTTTTGAAAGTAAAGTGATGAAGATAAATGTGTAATCTCTGGAGAAATCACTAAAATATGCAAAAAAGCATGCCTAACATGCTAATTGTTGTTGTTTAGTCACTAAGTCATGTCAATAGCAGATGTGAAATGAAATACTAAAAATACTAATATTAAAATACTAAAAATATTTGTTTCATTCCAAAAATTCAGGATAGGAGTAACAGAAATACAAAGGGTATCAAGGACTAATAATAATCAAACCCAAATTTGGTATATTTAAAACAAAAATATATAAATAGTTAATTACATGCAAATGGATTAAACTTCCCAATTAAAAGGCAGAGATTGGCAAACTGGATAAAAATGCAAGACCCAACTATATGTAGTTTATAGGAAATACACTTTAAATATAAACTCACAAACAGAAGGAAAGTCAAAAGTTGGGAAAAGATACCATGCAAACACTATGCTTAATAAAACAGTTGAAGCTGTCCTAATATCGGAATGAATAGACTTCAAGATGATAGAAACATAAAAGGTGCATGAAGTGTTAATTAATCAAGAAGACATCAAAATCTAAACTTTGTTGCACCTAATAACAAAGCTCCAAAATATGTGAAACAAAAATTGACAGAACTAAAGCTGAATCACAGCTGAGGAATATAAGGCACTTCTCTTTGTAACTGATATATTGAAAGATTGGTGAGTATATAGAAGATCTGAACAATACTGCCAATAACCTGATCTAATTTACATTTATCCAACATTCCATCCAACAAAAGCAAAAAGCACATACTTCTCAAGTGCATATGTAGCATTCCTCAACATAGATCATAAACTAGACCATAAAACAAGTCTAATTAAATTTCCAAGGACTGAATTTCTAAGTGTTCTCTGAACAAAATGGAGTCAAAGTAGAAATCAGTGACAACAATATACCTACAAAATTCTTCAAATATTTGGAAATTAACGGAGAAGGCAATGGCACCCCACTGCAGTACTCTTGCCTGGAAAATCCCATGGATGGAGGAGCCTGGTAGGCTACAGTCCATGGGGTCGCTAAGAGTCGGACACAACTGAGCAACTTCACTTTCACTTTTCCCTTTCATGCACTGGAGAAGGAAATGGCAACCCACTCCAGTGTTCTTGCCTGGAGAATCCTAGGGATGGAGGAGCCTGGTGGGCTGCCGTCTATAGGGTCGCACAGAGTCGGACACGACTGAAGTGACTTAGCAGCAGCAGCAGCAAACAGTACTAAATAATGGACTAAATAGTGCATGAATCAAAAGTCACAAAAGAATTAGAAAATATTTGAAATTTAATGATAACGAAAAGATGACATCAAAATTTGTGAGATGCATAATTTTTAAAGGGAAATGTATAGCTTTAAATGATTATCTTAGAAAATAAGAAAGATGCAAAATCAATTACCTTTGTTTGTACCTTAAAATGTTAACAAGAGATAAGCTAATTAAACCCAAGTAAGAGTAGAAATCAATGAAATAGAAAACAAATAATAGGAAAATCAGCAAAGACTAATGCTGGTTTGTTAAAAAGAGTACTAAAATTGATAAATACCTAGGAACATTTATTATTTAGTAGATACAGAATTTCAGTTTTGTAAGATGAAAAGTTCCAGAGATTGGTTACACAGCAATGTGCATATACTTAACACTGTTGAACTGTAGCCTTAGAAATGATTGTGGGGGTAAATTTTATATTACATATATATTTAACCATAACAAAAAATTTTTATGAAAAGGAAAAGAGAAGACACAAATTACTGATAAACCAGGAATAAAAGACGAGCTGTCACTAAGGACATTAAAAGGATAATGAGGTGATATTGTGAACAACTTTACAGCAAAAGTCCTACAAAATGTCCTATTTCTATTAATACAAAGTAGCCAACATTCAAAAAACATCCATGTCATCAGTGACATATTACTTGAAAAACATAACTTGAAAAACTGACACAAGAAGAAATAGCAAATCTAAACCCTATACTCACTAAAGAAATTGATTTGGTATTTAAACAACTTCCAACAAACAAATGTCCAGCTCCATATAGTTTTTCTGGTGAATTCTTTCCAATATTTAAGGAAGAACTAATATCAATTCTACATAAGTTATTTCAGAAAATATAGTATAAGAGTAAACTTCCCAGCTTATTTTATGAGTCCAGCGTTAGTTTGATGCCAACACCAGACAAGGATATTATAAGGAAGGAAAATTACAGATCAAAGTCCCTTATTAACATAGGTATAAAAATCCTTAAGAAAGTGTTAGCAAATGTAATCAACAATATATAGAAAAAGGGTAGAATTATCTCAGGATTTAAAGTTGATATACTATTAAAAACCAACCAATATAATTTATCATGTTAATTATAGAAGAAAGTCATCTTTGCATAGATGCAGAAAAAGCTATGGACAATTTTGGTATCTATTCATGATAAAAACTCAGCAAACTGGGCATAAAAGAGAGCTTTCTTAACCTAACAAATGGTATCAACAAAAAACCTATGACTGATATACCAATTGGTAACTGACTGCTTCCTTTCAGAGGCTGAAGACAAAGTGAGGATACCTCTTTCACAACTTTTATTCAACATTATACTGGAAGTCTTAGACAAGGCAATACTATAAGCCAAAGAAATAAAGGACATACAGATTGAACAGAAAGAAGTAAAATTGTCTTTACTTGCAGGTGACATGATTTTATACAGAGACTCCTAAGGATTTTTAGAAAATGAGTAGAACTAGTAATTAATTTTGCAGTGGTGAAAGATAAACAGAGTTATGATTCCATATACTAGAAATGAATAGTTGACAGTGAAAAATTTTAAATAACATTTACTATAGCATAAAAAATCAAATATTTAAGTGGGCATTTTTTCCTTTGACAAAGTGATCGTAAAATTTATATGGAAAGAAAAAAAGGCCTAGAATAACCAAAACAGTATTGAAAAAGTAAAACAAATTTGGAAGACTTATCCTACCTGATTACAAGACTGACTACATAGCTACAGTAATTAAGACAGTGCAGAATTGATGAAAGGGATAAATGGAACAGAATAGAGTCTGTACATGCACCTACAGATATATGGTCCAAAGATTTTTGACAGAGTGTCAAGGAAATTCAATGGGGAATGACAGTCTCTTTAACAACTGGTACGGGAACAATTGGTTATCCTTTTAAAAAATAAAGGAACTTTGGCATCTATCTCTAATCATGTATAAAAATCAATTCAACATAGGTCATTGACTTAAATGTAAAAGGTAAAGCAGTAAGATGACTAGAAGAAAAAAAACAGAATTTTTTGCAACCTTCCTTAGGGTAAGCAAAGATTTCTTAGAGAGTTCACAGAAAATGTGAACCATAAATACAAAATCTGGTAAATTGGATTTCATCCAAATAAAAAATGTAGGCTCATCAAAGACATTGTTAAGGAAATAAATAGGTTAACACATGTCTGACACAAGACTTGCATCCAGAGTATAAAAACTCTTAACAATTCAATAATAAAAAGACAAATCAATTAAAATGGGCAAAACAGTTTTAATAGAGACTTCAGGAGATAGGCAGATGTATAAAGGAGATAGGCCTAATGTAAATCATTAGGCCTAAAGGAGATAGGCAAATGTATATCACCTAAAAAGTAAGCTCCTGAAGAAGTGTTCAACATCATTAGGTTTGAGAGAAATGCAAATTAAAATTACAGTGAGTACTACTAGTTATCCACTAGAGGTTATCCTCTGACAGAGTTAAAGTGAAACAAAATTGATAACATGAAATGTGAGAAAGAAAGTGGAGGGACTGGAACTCTCCTGCATTGCTGGTGGGAGTATAAAATGATATAACCACTTAGGAAAACTGATTAGTTTCTTAAAAAGTTCAAAATACATTTACCCTATGACCTAGCAATTCTACTTTCAGATGTTTACCTGAGAAGAATGAAAATATATTTTCAAAAAATTTTGCATCGGAATGTTCATAGCAAATTTATTCATAAAATTCTGAAACTGGAAGATAGCCCAGGTATCTATCAGCAAAGAATGAATGGATAAACTGTGGTACAGTAGTATGACGGGTTATGAGCAATATAGAGGAATGAGCTTCTAATGTACACAGCATCATGGGTGACTCTCAAAACTAGAATGAGTGAATGAAGCTAGATACCAAAATATATATACTGTGTGGTCCATTTATAAGAAATTCTAGAGTAGGAAAAACTAACCTGTGGAAACAGAGATCAGATAAGTGGTTGATTCTGAGGGTGAAAAATTGAGAAGAGGTGTGGGGTACTTTCGGGATGAGAGAAATGTTCCATGTCTTTGTATATATTCTTCAAAATGGATTGAATAAAACACTTAAAACCTGAACATTTCACTTTATGGAAATTATATGCTAATAAAATATATGAGATTAAAAAATCTTTTTCTTTCACTAGACTTCAAATCCCAGTTACCAGATTTGGAAGTACTGTATCTAAAATAAGTCAGTGACACTCTCTAACATAAATCACAGCAAGATCCTCTATGACCCACCTCCCAGAGTAATGGCAATAAAAACAAAAATAAACAAATGGGATCTAATTAAACTTAAGAGCTTTTGCACAATGAAGGAAACTATAAGCAAGGTGAAACGCAGCCTTCAGAATGGGAGAATATATTAGCAAATGAAACAACTGACAAAGAATTAATCTCTAAAATCTCCTGCAGCTCAATACCAGAAAAATGAACAACCCAATCAAAAAGCGGACCAAAGAACTAAACAGACATTTTTCCAAAGAAGACATACAGATGGCTAACAAACATGTGAAAAGATGCTCAACTTCACTCATTATCAGAGAAATGCGAATCAAAACCACAATGAGGTACCATCTCACACCGGTCAGGATGGCTGCTATCACAAAAGTCCAGAAACAATAAATGCTGGAGAGGGTGTGGAGAAAAGGGAACCCTCTTACACTGTTGGTGGGAGTGCAAACTAGTATAGTCACTATGGAGAACAGTGTGGCGATTTCTTAAAAAAACTGGAAATAGAACTGTCATATGACCCAGCAATCCCACTGCTGGGCATACACACTGAGGAAACCAGAATTGAAAGAGACACATGTACCCCAATGTTCGTTGCAGCACTGTTTACAATAGCCAGGACATGGAAGCAACCTAGATGTCCATTGGTAGGCATTGGATAAGGAAGTTATATGTGGCACATATACACAATGGAATATTACTCAGCTACAAAAAAGAATGCATTTGAGTCAGTTATAATGAGGTGGATGAAACTGGGGCCTATGTCAGAATGAGTGAAGTATGTCAGAATGAGAAACACCAATACAGTATACTAATGCATATATATGGAATTTAGAAAGATGATAACAATGACCCTATATGCGAGATAGCAAAAGAGACACAGATGTAAAGAACAGACTTTTGGACTATGTGGGAGAAGGCGAGGGTGGGATGATTTGAAAGAATAGCATTGAAACATGTATATTACCATATGTAAAATAGATCACCAGTGCTAGTTCGATGCATGAAGCGGGGCGCTCAAAGCTGGTGCTCTGGGACAACCCAGAGGGGTGGGGTGGGGAGGGAGGCACCTGATTTGCCTCCTGAGAAACCTGCATGAGTGGGGGGTTCAGAATGGGGGGACACATGTACACCTGTGGCTGATTCATGTCAATATATGGCAAAAACCACAATCTTGTAATTAGCCTCCAATTAAATTAATTAAAAAAAATAGGTCAATGATATAATTATATTTTGACGGGCAAATGCTATGATAAAACTATCGTAAACCTAATTTGAAATATTTTATGAGAGCTACATCCTGTAAGCCTGTTCTTTAGCAGCAGCTATGCTCAAACCCAGATCTGCCCACTCAGCCTTCCCCTGGGGAGAGGAGAGCTGGGCGGCAGGTAAGAGGCAGCCCCTGCCGGTCTCATGGTGAATAGGCAGAGTGTCCACAGAAATGAGCTTCAGTTATATCTGTTAATTATCTGCTGCTGAATCTGGAGCTTATGAAACCCTGTTCACTAGACTTCAAAAGCTGGTGAGTCGGCTCAGTTATCTCTTTGAGGAACCCACTTTATCCCTCTCACCAATCTGTGACAGCAAAGATTTGGTTTCATTGCAAAATTGTCTGGCATGATGGCGTCAGGCTGACTTGGGGAGGGTTGGAAAACAGTGATGACTCAGAGCTCTGCTGAGGAGCATCTAACCCACCTATCTCCTCTGCATGCCTTAGCCTGGTGAAGGAGGGGGCAGGGTGGACCTGGCCCCCATGGGAAGGAGGCTCCAGAGGCCTCGCAGAGGTGTGGGGCTGAGTCCTCCATCCTTCCGTGGGAACAAACCTCTGAAGCTAGGCTGGGAAGGGTAGGGCTTGTTTGCTTGCTCGCCTTTCTTTTTTGGTCTTTGGTGATAGTTTTCACTGACTTGCATTGACTGGGGAGTCAATGAAAACTGCGTTCCTTTCCTCAACTGGTCAGGGTCAGCTTTGATTTTGGGTTTTCCTTTTCCCATCCTTTTATTAGAGTGAAATTGAGGTTCTGTATCAGGGTCTTAGGTGAGAACATATTTCTGTTTGTTCTGCTTTCCTTGTTTTCCTTGCTGGAGTAAGTGTTGTTTTCCTAAAATGACATATATATTAATTTGTTTACATGTTTCTAAAACTAAGGACGTTAGTTGAATTTATTTGTAGACAAAAACAGAATGAAAGATTGCTTTCCTACTTGTTTTTCTGCTCCCTGGCATTAATTTCAGAAGTTAAAAATCTGGGTTGTTGCTTCTTGTGCTAACAATTCCCATCTCACTAAATCATGGCACAGATGCAAAGTTTCAGTTTAATTTGGATTCTGGTATTATGCTTACGGAGGTAAATGAAGACCCAGGCTTCGTAAATCTTTTTTGTTTTTCCACTTTTATTTTTACATGTAGCTAGACTCAAAGTTTATGTCCATTTAGCTGACCTTTTCAATAGTGAGAGCTATTTTATAAGGCAGCAGAAGTGAAAGTTATCAGCAAGACTGGGTAATGTACAGTATTTATGAATGAATGTGCAAAAACCAACCTGGGGGTGTAAAATGTGAGGCTGTGCTCAGGCAGAACTGCTTGTGACTTGAGCCTTCTTTGCAGTAAAGCATAATTCATGCTGCTGTTAGCCCTTAAAACAGGAAATAATATACCCATTTAACTTAATCACAATTTATATTACATGTGCATATTTCTAAACAAATGTTGTAGATGGAGAGTTTGGTAGCAATAATATTTATGAATTACACTTTTAGTTAGCAAAGGAAATGTGTGACCTCTTACATTTGGTTTGACATTTGAATTTGGTGTTCAGTGCATTTGACAGGGGTGATGGATTCTCATTAGCTCAATGTATAAACAGGAAATGCTTCCTCGGTGAACAGTTATTAATGTGGGACATCCCTGAATTTGAATTTTTAGTTGCTTATTCTGGTCCAGACTGTGAAACTTATTTAATGTCTCTCTTTCAAAAAAATAAAAATAAAAGGAAAAAACAAGGTTTTAATACTGTGGCTAGACAACCTGAACACACGAATGACAGGTTCTGAAAAACGAAATGGTTAGTGAATGGGTGGCAAGTGAGGCTGCAGAGATCTCAGACACAGGGAGCAGCCCCAGCAGCGGGCGGCCCCCACGTGGCTTCGGCTTGCCTTAATTTCTAAATAAGATAACCTATAGGAATTAGAACATGACGTGGGGGCAGAATGGAGTAAGCTCCTACTTAACCTTTATCCAAACCAGGATTAAAGCTGTTCGTGCAAACCGGGAATCAGAGCCCATTTGCAATGTGACTTCAGACAGAAATTTCATCTTGAGTTTTCAGTGCTAACTTGCGATTCGGCGACAATCCCACGAAATAGGAGCTGAAGGAAAAGGTGCAGGAAAGTTGGGAGAGGCATCCAACTTCTGATGGGTGGGAGGAAAAGCCAGGCCAGTGGGCCAGCGCCCGTGGTGGGCCCGACTCTTCTGAGTCATGCTTCGAATCTAATTAGAAGTCAGTTAGAAACCCGGAAAGTGAAGCTGGCAGGCCCTTAATCTGTATTTCAGGTCTGCAGAGGGGGAAAGTAGCATTTTTATTGTTGGAGGTCAAAGTTTAAATTTAGTTTATATCAGATTACCAAAATATGCTTTCGGTAAGGTTAGATTCTCATGCTCGGAGAGAGTGGGACTGTAATGAAAGCAAACAGGGCCGGAGATAATCCCATTACAGATGAACTCTTCACTCGAGCCTCAAACATTTGGGAACCATAATAACACCATCTCAGCAAGAAGATAAAGGCCGAGCGGGCGGGAGCCGAGAGGGAAGCTCACTGACCCCCCTATTCAACATACCCCCCTTTCCCTTACTCCCAGAGCACACCCTGCTCCTGCTTTTTAGCTCACAGCACTTGGAGAAATGACTTACTTATTAGTTTTTCTGCTGCTTCCGCCCCTAAAATTTAAGCCCCGCTAGGGTAGAGATTGTTTTTTTCTACTTTGTTCCCTACTGTATACCCACCCTATAGATCACAGCCTGGCTCATAAGAATCTCTCACTAAACACTGGTGGAATGAAGGCAGGAAGCTCACTTCCTCTGGGCAGAAAGCGAAGATTTTGAAACCAAGATAGGGAGCCAGCCCCTTTGAGTTCTGAAAGAAGTGACAGTTGCCCTAGGAGGAGGAAGGCATGATCATTCCTGTGGGTTCTAGAAGGAAAACCATGAGGCTCAGATCGGAGGTTGCCAGCTCCAAGTCTGTGAGAGCAGGAGCCATGCCTGCCCTGGTATCCAAGGCCTTGCACCCAGCTATGGGGCTCAGTATCTGGGGACAGAGCTGAACAGAATTAACGAGGAGATGGGGTTGGAAGAGCCCTCAATTGCATGTCTAGGGGATAGTGTGTGTCCCTGCCCCAACCTCTCAGGACAGTGAATCAGTACAGGCTGAGCAGGACCCCATGAACACTGCCGGTCGCAGACTGGACGCAGATGAGGGTGAACCATCCGAGGGCCGAGAAAAGAAGCTGACAAGGAGGGATGCGTCTCTTTGGAGCCAGCTTTGCTGTCCCTGCTTAAAGCCCCGCCAGAACACTCCTGAGTTTGAGACAAAATAAAGCGTCACCCTTCTCCACTAAGGATGTGCCCGTGGGAAGACGGCGTTCCTTCCTCATGCCTTCTTTTAGAAATCACGTGAAATAGACCGACTGCTTATGCCTCCGGTGAACATGATTTGCAAACTACCCTTTCTCTTCCTTCCCCCATGGAAATAGTGGACAGCCTGACCTCTTCCTTCTTCAAATACTCTCTTAAGAATATTGGTATGGATCCCTGTTTTCTTTTGGCCTCTTAGAACAGAACCTTATTTATCAGTTGGTGAACTCCAGACCCCAGCTCTTTTCTCCCAACTCCTGGTGATGTTATCATTCTATCAGCCAGCAAGGGGGAAAGCCAGAGGCTTCTGCAGCAAAGACTAAGTATGCAAAGCAATATGAAGGGGTCAGTTACTCATTGAAGCCTCTGACAGAGGACTGTGAGCCACACAGGGCTGGCTGTTACCCTCAAGCAGCTTAGATACCAGCTGGGAAGATCGCAGCCTCCACCTGTGTGCTTCTGAGGGAGGCAGGTTGACCTGAGGTTGGCATGGTGATAGGAGCCAACCTGGTCCTGGTGTGAATACCACGCTGTGACCCCAGAGGTGAGCCTTGCTCCCTGGTAGGCCTCCCAGACTTTCAAGAGCCTGCCTTTGGCTCAGCTTTTGGGACAGAGAGCAGTCTGGCCTTGAATCATCCCCCACAGACCGGGTCCTCTGAAGGGAAACTGAAACCTGTCCTCTAAAGAGGCAGCATTCGGACTAATGTGCAAACTCTCGATGACCAGTGCCACCTTCTGAAGAGAAGGGGGTGCAGCAGGCTGAGCTCAGGAGGCACTTACAAGCATCCACAGAGTGCCAGGCCCTTTTCCTAGACCCCAGCCTTTAAGGATCAGGCTCGCTCACAGCCCAGGACCTTTTGTTTGTGCTGGCACTACTCTTGAACTCCCTAGTCCTCCATTTATCCAAGGCCTTCCATTCTCAAGCCCTTGGAAACCTCCACCATGAAGCCCTCCCTGAACACCCCAGATGCTGTCTGTCCCCGAATCTCTGTGGATTTTAAAATTGTTCTCTAAGAGCTGTGTGAATTTTGTCCCCCTGAGCTCTGTGAGCTCCCTGAGTTCAGGGGCAGTGCTACTTCTCTGACCATGCCTTAATTAATTACTACACTCCTTAGTATTTATTGGGCTTCCCAGGTGGCTCAGTGGTAAAGAATCCGCCTGCCAATGTAGGAGGCTCTGATTCGATCCCTGGGTTGGGAAGATCCCCTGGAGGAGGAAATGGTAACCTACTTCAGGATTCTTGCCTGGGTAATACCATGGACAAAGGACCGTGGCAGGCTACAGTCCATGGGCTCACTAAGAGTCAGACACGACTAGGCATGTACACACATTGGTATTTACTAAGCATGTCTTGAGGTTCAGCTATCACTTTGCCTTTACCGAAGAACTTTGTTTTTGGAGTGATTAAAAACTTTTCTACTTAAAAATGTCATAAAAGTTATACGTGTTTGCACTAAAAAAAACCAAACTATTCAGAGTTGAGTAAAGAAAAAGTTAGTAGCTCTTGGGTCCCACTTCCAATCCCGTTCCTGAGGTTATCAGACCTAATGCTATAGGACATCTTTACATCTCTCTCCATGCACCGACAAACTTAAAATGTATGTATATGCATATAATGAAATTTTAACTTTTCCTGTTTTAAATTATTTCTTTTTAAAAATAAAATCTGGCTTGCACTAACCAAATACTCTATCTTGACAGTGCTTTTTAGTTAACTCCACCTCATGGTATTGTGCTAGCTAGTAAATTTGCCGAGAAAAGCTTCCTTTATCATTAAGGGACGTAAACATATTCAAACCTTCTGACATTCATGGATAACTCTTAAAAATTTTTATTAATATAAAGGAAGAATAAAAAGAGATAGACTGAGTAATAGGACAATAGATATTAATGGATGCTACAATGTAATATATGAGTAATTAAAAAGGGAAAAATCCAGCATGGCTTTTTCTGTTAGTACATGTAAGATGTTATTTATTCTTTTTTTCTACTAATAGCTGCATAATTTACATTTGATGGTATAAACATAACACAATTTATTCACCACTTTAACTGATGGACATTCATTTTGATTTTACTTTTTGCCCTAATAAACAGTGCTGCTGTAAACATTCTTGCAGATATGCCCTGCAGGACATAATCCTTTAAGTGAGATTGCTGGTATTTTAAATTTTAATAGATGGTGCTACACATCTTTTCTAAAGATTATAGCAGTTTATCAGACCCTAGGAATGAGTGAGCACTCCTGTTTCCCTTACTAGGTGTTACTGTTTTATCACTCTGATGGGTCAGATTTGTTGTTTTAATTTGTATTTCCCTAACTAATGAAGTTGCATATCTTTTATACTGCTTACTGGCAATTTACATTTCCTTCTCTTTAAATTGCCTTTTCATATCCTTTACCTCTTTTTCTGCTAGTCTTTCGTTTTCTTACTTATCTGCAGAAGTCATTTATTAAGATAGCATATAAACCCTTAGCAATAAGTGTTGCAGGTTTTTTTCCGTTCTTTTGATTTTGTCTGTCATGAATCTGGTTACCTAAAAATTTAAAACTTTGTATTGTCACATATTAAAACATCTCTTTCTTTATGGCTTCTGGTTTTTATGTCTTCTTTAAGAAGACCTTCTCCCTCAGAGTTTATATATACATTCCCTTAAGTTTTCTTCTTCTATTTTTTATAGTTGTATCTTTTTCATTTAGATCTTTAATTCACCAGGAAGCCAGGTATGAGATGATGTGTAGAGGGGTCTAGCTTTATTTAGCAGGTGATGTTGGACTAACTGCCTGTCCATAAAGGAAAAAACCAAACCAAAGCAGTTTCCTTTCCCCATTGACTACACCTGTGTCTTGTATGGAGTTATTCTACTTTTAGGATGTGTTAGGTTCCCAGGCCTTTCTTGAGGGTGGAAGACAGCTCCCATTGTCCTGACACTGTACAAAGAATCAGCATGAGCACTGGTTCCCTGCTTGGGTAAATCTCTCTTTTCTTGACTTTTAGCTGTCAACAGGGAAAGGGGAGGGTTTCGATTACACATTCCCGAACCCAGGCCTATGTGAAGCTCTCAGAGCGGCAAATATCCTTCTTTTGGCTTGCGGGGTGGTGGGGGGTGGTGGGGGGAAGGACCAAATTTTGAATTATGACAACCCCAAGTGGTGCCCTAAATCACCAGGTTTCTTACATGCTGGTGACAACAGAGCCCCCGATATAAGAGGTCCTGGTCAGAGACACCCTTGTCCTTGGCAGGCTTGGGGGCGGTGTCTGTCTGGCTTTCTTTTCAGTATCTACTCGCAGGCTGAGATTTTCTTTAGGCCAAGTTTCAGCCTGGAGCAAATTTTTTATGGCTGTGAGCTAATCCCCTAGCAAACCCTGGTTTATATAGAAACGCTGACACAGTGCTAGCTCTGGTGATTCAACTGGGGCGGCTGGGCTATTTATGGCTCCCTGATGCCAATAGGGGATAATTCTCATTTAATAGATTCCGTTTCTGTGGGGACAGGGATCCCACTTTTTCTCCCCAGTGGAACTTCTTACACCAGGACCTGTGCGAGTGGATGGCTCCCTGGGGGCAGGGGCAGCCATGGGAGTAGCTCAGGCTGCAGTAAGTTACAACCAAGGTGGGCTTTTCATCCTGAGATCGCAGGAGCCTTAGAAACAAATAAATATTTTCATCTCCTGTTTTGTCCCTGGGCAGTGGGCCCGAAAAGCGTCTTGATTCTTCTCAGTGAGACTTGGGAGAAAAGCTGAGGATGACTTAATTCCCTCTTCCTCTTTCCCTTTCTGCACTTCTTTCTTTGTCCTAAGGACCTGCAGCAAGTGTTCTACGCAGCCACTGTTTGTGGGCGTAAGCCAGGCAGGACTGTACTCAGGGACCCCCGGGAGGTGAGGCCGTGTGCACGGCTGACCTCTCCTGAGACAGCTCCTTTGCCCCAGGTGGGGGCTGATGGGACCATGGAATGGGTTTGGGGCTGGCAGGAGGGGGGCAGTTCTTGGTTTAGCTTCATTTCTATTATCAGCCGGTATGATTGGGTTCCAGCTTGAGCTCTTAGAAGAGCTAGGGAGTGCTTTGTTTCCATTCCTCTCAACTGCCTCCTTACATAGGGTCAGACTTTTAAAAAAAAATGTGGTAAACAATTCATAGAATAATATTCACCATTTGGAAGCATACAGTTCAGTGACATTAGCTCAATTTGTATGGTGCAACCATTTCTATCATCCATCTCCAGAATTCTTTTCATCTTACCCAGCTGAATTTCTGTGCTCATATTAAACAATAACTCCTGCTCCCTTGGGGGAGAAACTCTTGCCACTATGGGATGAAGGGGTTTGGAGCTGTGAGCTCTGATGACCTGGGAGGGGGGGTTGTTGAGAACTGAGCTTGCAGATGCCATGTAGCCTGGTGCTCTCGTCACTCCTTCTTTCCTGACATCACCATCACATTCAATTTTCACTGCTGTCCACGGCCCTGTTAGGATGGCTCTAGGGAGTCCCGAGAAGCAGCCAAGCCCTAATAGAAGGGAGTCCTCTTCACCATGCTGAGCCTGTCCCAGTGACATCTGGAGGGTTAGACGGGTGAACTTCATCATCCCCATTTGTCAGAGAAGATCCACAGCAACAGGGTTAAACAGTCCAGTAAGCCAGTGGCCGAACTGGGGCTTGAACTGGGGCTGCCTGGCTCCAGAGCCTGTGCCCTTAACCAATTCTGTATATTTATTGATAAGCTCTGGAGCTCCTGGTGTCATCCCCAGACCCACAGAGTCATTGCAGGAGCACCGAGCATTGCTGTCAACTCAGCAAAGCAACGAGATCGCACCCACCTCATCTGTGGCCTTTGAAGTCAGCGATGTCAAAAGCGGGACAGCCTTGTCTTTTACCAGCTTTTATGGGGCCTGTCAGGGGGATGGAAGCACTTAGAGATGGCAGGCAGATAAAGGATGGGCCAGGCCTGCCCTGATAAGGTGGCCCAGGACTGGGGGAGACACCGAAGCCGCCAGGACTGTGGTTTCTGCCTGGGAGTAAGCACGATTTCTGGCAGAGCTGGAGAAGCTGTGAAGACAGGCTGGCGGCCACAGGATTTAGTGGTTTAGCTTTGTTGAAATCCTCAACTTCAAGGACTTCCCCTGGTGACTGAGTTTTGTCAGGCTAATTAAGAGCAAGCCCGGCCCTGCAACCAGCCAAGCTCTGGGAATAGAGGAGGGAGGGGAAGGGTGGGCGAGGGATGCCCAGACAAGGCTGGGGGGCAAGGATCTGGTGTCAATCCTGATGGATGGATGAGGCCACCCCCCGCCCCCCGGCAAGACAGATGGTGAGGAAGATCCCAGGGTGAAACCTGTTCCGCTTTTCACAGCTCCTCTTCCAGCCCTCCCACCCCCACTTTTCCAAAGGCCCTGACAGGCCTGGAGCTGGCCTGGAGGATGGTGAGGGGTTGCGCCTCCTTAGATTCAGGGTTCATCCGTCATCTTACTCTCACATGGGAGCTTGGCTGGAGACTAGAACTTGAGACGTGTCTCATGAGGGACTGTAGGCCTGGAAGGAGGGGAGGAGACACAGGGGCAGAGGGGGTGAGTGTGCTCCTGGATAAAGGACTCCTCGGGGCTCTCCCAGGACCGTCTCCATGACACAGTGAGAATACCTGCCCAGGGGCTGTGCACAGCGCAGGTTCAGGGAATAGGTGGGATCTTACTAACTAGCTTAATCCTCCCCAAGCTCCTGAGATGGGAGATGGATACTCTTATTATCCCTATTTGACAGCCAAGGAAACTTTGGCTCAGAGAGGTTGAGTAACTCATCCAGTGTCACACAGAGTATATTTGAACCCATGTCTGACACCAGAGCTTCCCAGGTAGAGCTAGTGGTAAAGAATCTTCCTGCCAATGCAGGAGATGTGGGAGACACAGGTTCAATCCCTGGATGGGAATATCCCCTGGAGGAGGAAATGGCAGCCCACTCCAGTATTCTTGCCTGGAGAATTTCATGAACAGAGGAGCCGAGTGGGCTACAGTCCACGAGGTCACAAAGAGTCAGACAGGACTGAGCATGCACTCACCTCACTGACACCAGAGCCCAAGCTCTTTAGCACGGATTACCATGGACTACAGTCCATGGGGTTGCAAAGAGTTGGACACCACTGAGCGATTTTCACTTTCACTTCATTTTCACAGAATCGGCAGCAAAGCCTGCCTGGCTATCTGCCCTCAGACCGATGCAGACAGACTGAAATGGGGCCCAGATCACCTGCGGCCTCATTCAGTTCCTTCAGCATAAGAGGCTGTTGAATGCAAGCTGGGTCCCTCAGCCAGCCATATGACAGAAAGTGCAGAGGGGCCTCAAGAGCCCCCTTGGCCACTGCACAGTGCTGGGAGCAGATCAGGGGGAACACTTGAGGGCAGGGACCACGTGGGGAATCTGTGCTCATACCCTAAGAAGCTGAATAATGAGCCAGGCAGTTCCTGCCTTTGCTCACAGAGCGGGAGCACAGGCAGCCGACGGAGGGGTGAGGGGTTGGAGTAGGGTTCTGGAGTCAGGAGCCCCCGCTGAGATGGAGGGGGCGCTGGGTCTGGGAGGATGAGCGGGAGTTGGGGGATGAGCTCTTCCTTCCTCAGGGAGTGGGGTGAAGAGCACTCCTGCTGGGCAGAGGAGTCCAGAGGTCTGTTTGGTGAAAACCCCGGCTCTGAGTTCGTGACCTTGAGCAATTTAACCTCTCTGTGCCTTTCTGCATCCTGGGAATAAAAATAGTCCATGTGGCATGTGGTTGTTTTGAAGACCAGATAAATTAATGCAGACAGAAAGCTAGGTGTGTCCTCAGTAAACTGTGAAATGACCATGCAGGCTCTGGGCTGCTGCTATTCTCCCAGCTGAGAAATACTAGCAGGCACAACCTTTGCGCAGGGGTGGAGGAAGGGGGCCAGCTGCATGACCTGCGAGTGGGCAGGTTACCCATGTCTTACTGCCCTGGCTCCCCTGACTCCCTCATTTCCTACTTGTTTACATGGGTCTTCCCAGTGTGACATGTCAAGTGTTGTCCAATAGAACATTTTCCAGGGTTGGTGGTGTTCCTCTAGCTTGACTAAGAGTTAATTAAAGCTTATGGGGAAAACCATCCCAAACAGTGGAGAGGTGCTTACTTCTTTCACCCACTGTCTTTGATCGATCTTGGTCTTCCTGGTGCAAGGCACCGAGCTAGGCTCTGGGAGAACAAGCCAGTCACAGTCCTTGCCCTTGAGAACTCACAGTCCAGTGAGAAGACATTATTCATTCATTCATGCACCCACTCCAGTGTTCTTGCCTGGAGAATCCCAGGCACAGGGGAGCCTGGTGGGCTGCCATCTATGGGATCGCACAGAGTTGGACACGACTGAAGCGACTTAGCAGCAGCAGCAGCATGCATTCACTCAGCCACCATTTACCAAGCACCTGCTTTGTGCCAGGGGTATTTCTAGACATTGAGAACTCAGCAGAGAACAGGACAGTTGGCAACTGCCCCCAGGCTACTCTTGTGGTTTGCTTTTCTGGGATGGCATCAAGATGCAATCAGCCTAGAGTGATCGCCATGACCCTCAGTCCCTACTATGTGCTGGGCACTGGGAATCCACTGTGGGCAGTAGGGCAGAGTGGTTAACAGCTGGGTCTCTGGGTCCCACAGCCTGGGTTTGTATCTTAGCTCTGTTTACTGGCTGTGAGACCCTAGGCAGGCTGAATCTAAGTCTGCTTTGTCTGTAAAATAGGGATACTAATGATACCTTCCTCACGGGGTCACGGTAAGGATGAAATGAAATGATGTGCGAAAGGCACTCAGCGCTTAGCATGCTAGCAGCACTTACACAAACATGAACCTGTTGGGCCACTGTTGTTATCACCCTCTTACAGCTTTCAGGGGCTCACCTGAGACCCTGGGAGGACTATCCTCTCTTCTCAGTCGATTAAAAGTCATGCATGTAATTCTGGTTCAAGGTTAACCAATCTCCTTCTTTTCTAAGTAATCTTTAAAAATCAATTAGACTCTGTAAATGACCTATATGGGAATAGAATCTTGAAAAGAGTAGATAAATGCATCAGTTCAGCTCAGTTCAGTTGCTCAGTCGTGTCCAACTCATTGTGACCCCATGAACCGCAGCACACTAGGCCTCCCTGTCCATCACCAACTCCTGGAGTCCACCCAAACCCATGTCCATTGAGTCGGTGATGCCATCCAACCATCTCATCTGTCGTCCCCTTCTCCTCCTGCCCTCAATCTTTCCCTGCATGAGGGTCTTTTCCAATGAGTCAGCTCTTCCCATCAGGTGGCCAAAGTACTGGGGTTTCAGCTTCAACATCAGTCCTTCCAATGAACACCCAGGACTGATCTCCTTTAGGACGGACTAGTTGGATCTCCTTGCAGTCCAAGGGACTCTCAAGAGTCTTCTCCAACACCACAGTTCAAAAGCATCAATTCTTCGGTGCTCAGCTTTCTTTATAGTCCAACTCTCACATCCACACATGACCACTGGAAAAACCATAGCCTTGACAAGACGGACATTTGTTGGCAAAGTGATATCTCTGCTTTTTAATATGCTGTCTAGGTTGGTCATAACTTTCCTTCCAAGGAGTAAGCGTCTTTTAATTTCATGGCTGCAATCACCATCTGCAGTGATTTTGGAGCCCAGAAAAATAAAGTCAGCCACTGTTTCCCCATCTATTTGCTATGAAGTGATGGGACCAGAAGCCATGATCTTAGTTTTCTGAATGTTGAGCTTTAAGCCAACTTTTTCACTCTCCTCTTTCACTTTCATCAGGAGGCTTTTTAGTTCCTCTTCACTTTCTGCCATAAGGGTGGTGTCATCTGCATATCTGAGGTTATTGATGTTTCTCCTGGCAATCTTGATCCCACCTTGTGCTTCTTTCAGCCCAGTGTTTCTCATGATGTACTCTGCATATAATTTAAATAAACAGGGTGACAATATACAGCCTTGACATACTCCTTTCCCAATTTGGAACCAGTCTGTTGTCCCATGTCCAGTTCCAACTGTTGCTTCCTGACCTGCATACAGATTTCTCAAGAGGCAGGTCAGGTGGTCTGGTATTCCCATCTCTTTCAGAATTTTCCACAGTTTATTGTGATCCACACAGTGAAAGGCTTTAGCATAGTCAATAAAGCAGAAATAGATGTTTTTCTGGAACTCTCTTGCTTTTTTGATGATCCAGCGGATGTTGGCAATTTGATCTCTGGTTCCTCTGCCTTGTCTAAAACCAGCTTGAACATCTGGAAGTTCATGGTTCACGTATTGCTGAAGCCTGGCTTGGAGAATTTTGAGCATTACTTTACTAGTGTGTGAGATGAGTGCAATTGTGCAGTAGTTTGAGCATTCTTTGGCATTGCCTTTCTTTGGGATTGGAATGAAAACTGACCTTTTCCAGTCCTGTTGCCACTGCTGAGTTACGTATAGCTAATTTATTTTGCAGCACAGCAGGAACTAACACAACATTATAAGTCAACTATACTCCAAAAAAATTAATTTAAAAATAAAAAGAAATAAAAACCAATTAGAAAAAGGCAGACAGCCCAGTGGAAAGATAGGTGAAGATTTGAGCAAATAGTTCCCAGGAAAAGAAATAAGAACAGCTTATTAGCAAATGAAAAGAAGTTCAATCCTATCTATATTTTAAAAAATATCTATTAACATAGCAAGATACAATTTTAACCTTTCAAGCAAATTGAAGGTTTAAAAATTTGCTGATACCTTTTGTTGGAGAGGATATGAGGAAATAGGCATTTTCACATAAGTGAGTGGGGAGTATGAATTGGTGCAAGATCTGTGGAGAAAGTTTGGAAGGTTCTATTAAAAATGCACCATCCTTTTGATTTAGCATTTCTATATACAGGAATTTATCTTATGGATATGTTAATAAATGAATGCAGTGATATGCATCTAAGGACATTTACTACCTCCCTATTTATTGTAGAGAGAAAAATAGAAAGAACTATAAACATCCACCAGTGGAGGACTGGTTAAACTAAGGTACCTGTATACAATGGCATACCCGACAGCCGTTATAAAATACCCGGGGGCCTAAAATGTATCTTGCATATCTTAACATATTGCTGATATGTTTTTTAGAAAAGTATAGAAAAAGGGAAGTGTAGATCAATATGCTCATTTGGTTTACTCTCATTTGGGTTAAAATAAAAGGTATAAGCTGATACACATGTTTATATGTACAGAATATACCCCAAGGAATGCGTAAGAAACCACTCACAGTGGTTTCCTTCAGACAGAGGTCCCGGGAGCCTGAGCAGGCAGGGAGATCATCATTCTACCTTCTTGTATTGTCAGATTTTTTTTTTTAAATCTGTGAATTACTATAATAATTACAAGGAAAAAATCAAACCAACTGAAGCTACTCATTGCTAGTTACAACATTTATAGTTAAAACATGAAATCTCATTCCAAGTTTTTCTGGTTTGTGTTTCTCTGTTCGGACTGATATAGTATACTTCCTCTGAAATCCTCCTGATTAGCTAAGAGATGGCTCTCAGGCGGGATTGCCCATTTAGATGGTTTAAATGTAAACCAGCATCCTGCCATTGCTTTGATCGAGGTGGAGGAGAAAGCCCAGGGGTTGAGCCTGACCTAGCTGGTGATGAGGGAGCCCTCTCCTTCCTGAGTGTTTGATCCTGCATTCTTATCTCCCCCTGTAGAATCAGAATCCGAAAGCCTCTAGGGTGAGGCTTGAGGTTCTCAGAGCATCCTCAGTACCAACCTTCCCCCTGTACCAGTGAGTAGGTAGGTGTTTCCTAGGAGCGAGACCATACACCCAGGTGGTCCTGGAGTTGTTGTTGAGTCGC
This sequence comes from Okapia johnstoni, assembly GCA_024291935.2. Lineage (NCBI taxonomy): Eukaryota > Metazoa > Chordata > Mammalia > Artiodactyla > Giraffidae > Okapia > Okapia johnstoni. The sequence goes on from CM044316.1 coordinate 39,353,013, forward strand.
TAAGTCATGCCTGGGTCTTTGCGACCCCATGGACTGCAGCACACCAGCTTTCCTGTCCTTCACTACCTCCAGGAGTTTGCTCAGACTCAAGCGCATTGAGTCAGTGATGTCATCCAACCATCTCAACCTCTGTCTCCCCCTTCTCCTCCTGCCCTCAGTCTTTCCCAGCAGCAGGGTCTTTTCCAGTGACTCGGCTCTTTTCATCAGGTGGCCAAAGTATTGGAGTTTCAGTATCAGTCCTTCCAATGAGTATTACGGGTTGATTTCCTTTAGGATTGACTGGTTTGATCCCCTTACTGTCCAAGGGACTCTCAAGGGTCTTCTCCAGCACCACAATTCAAAAGCATCAATTCTTTGGTGCTCAGCCCTCTTTATGGTCCAGGTCTCAAATCCATACATGACTACTGGGAAAACCATAGGTTTGACTATATGGACCTTTGTCAGAAAAGTGATGGCTCTGCTTTTTAATACGCTAAGTTTGTCATAGCTTTTCTTCCAAGGAGCAAGTATCTTTTCATTTCATGGCTGCCATCACTGTCCACAGTGATTTTCAAGCCCAAGAAAATAAAATCTGTCACTGTTTCCACTTTTGGAGGTATGGGTAAAATGAATCCTTCCAGTGGGTGAGAAAATCTGTGTATTTTCTGTGAAGGCTATTAGGACAGCTTTCATGTGTATGGAACTTGGGGCACAATCTACTGTTTGTCCTGAATCCTTGGTAGCTAGAGGTGACTTCTCTCAGGAAGTAGGCAGGTAGGAGCTTTTGGAGCAAGCAGCATGCAAGCTGACTTGTGACTTCTAATAATAATTCAGAAGCCAAAATTCCCATACTTTTTTCTCCCTCACTCCCTCTCACCCCTTCTTCTTCCTTTCCTTTTCCTCTTTCTCATTGTTTTTCTGTTTAGAATTTTTATTAGTTTTTGTTTTAAATTTCATGTAAAAATAAAAATTACATTTGCAAATGGTTTAGAGAGTCAGCTGTTACTAGACTTGTGTAAACACACACAGGCACACACAACCCGTATCCTGGTCCTGGACTTCTGCCCACATCCCTCATTTTCTACTTCTCAGAGGCAACTATTGATGCTTCTAGTAATAGAGTGGATTCTTTTGATATTTACCTCTGTGTCTCTAAATAATGTACTTATGCTGATGCTTGAATTCTTCCATCTTTGGCATTGTTGATTGACTTCCTACTGTGGAAATGAGGATTTAACTCTTTTTTCATCATCACCTGCATTTCCCATCTCCCATTGTTCCTAAATAGTTAATAACATAATTTCATTATACCAGTGTTTGGTGATTGAATTATTGTGACCCTTTAAGCTCTATTCATATCTGAACTATGATGACTCTTACTCGTACTTTCCTGACCAACATTTCCTCTCATCAGTTACCTTTTTTCCACCTCTGCTCAGTGTTTTGTTATAGGTCACTAGTTCAACACCAAACTCGTCTCTAGTTGAATAAAATCTGTCTTAAAATTGTTTTCCCAAACAATTTCTTCCTTTCCTTTTACAGCCTTGAACTTGGCCGGGTGCTTTCTAGATCTGCTATGCAGTTTTTGTTTGAGGTTTCTTCATTAGCATATTGGCAGTTCCCTCAGTTTTATTTTTCTGCTGATCTTCTATCTCCTGGATCCCATATCCTCCTCTTTCTTTCGTTTCTTCTTTGCTTTAATGGAGCGCATTTTTTCCCCCATTAACTTGTAAAGAAGTAAGTATTTTTTGTACCCTTGGATATTTGAAAATGTATTTATTCTAGCCTCATGCTTACTTAATGGTTTGGCTGGGTATAGAATTCTGGGTTGGAAATAATCTTTCAAAACTTTGATGGCCTTGTGCTATTGTCTTCATGGTTACAGTGTTGCCAAGAAGGCCATTTATGAAATCTGTTTCTCTCTCTCCCTCTCTACTATAGGAAATTTTCTTTGCCCTGTTGTTTTGAAATTTTATGCTGCAGTTCTTTAGATATATTTTTACTCATCGTGCAGGGCGCTTTGTGAGCACTTTTGAAACATATCCTTCAATTCTGGTTATTACCTAGGAAAATTGTTTCCTTGATTATTTCCAATTTCACTTCCCCTCTTTTTATGTTCTACCTCCCCACCTACTCCCTGAAACACCTATTGTTTAGAGGTACATGTACTGAACTATTTCCTCAGTATTCTCATTTTTTTTCTCTTTTCCATTTTTTTGTTTTCCCTATTTTCTGACCTGTTTCTTTATCTTTGAAATTTTTACGCATTGTGTTTCTGCCATCATTTAAAAAAATTTCCAAGATCTCTCTCTTGTTTTCTAAAAATTCCTTTTTAAAATAACATCTTGTTCTTGATTCATAGATATAATATCTTCTCTAAGGTACTGTGATTTCACTTAAGTTTTCTTCTCTTTCCCTACTTATTTTGGTCTCTATATTTCATATTATATAGTCTCCACAAATGCCTTGTTATTCTTGATTGCCGATCACATTTAAGAGTAGAGGTAATTTAAAAGCTGACTTGAAAGCTCTGTGTCCTTTAGGTGGGGCTGTTCAAACAATAAACTTCATGTAGCATAATCTAGGTAGGCTGTTTTCAAGAGAATCCTCGGTGTTGATGTCTTTTGAATTTGTCTCTTGCACTAGTCAGATTGTTCAGAGAAATCGTCTCCAGTCTTCTGCTTGGAAGATATACGTTTGGCTCTCAGCATTCATGGACTTTAGGAGGGAAAGAAGGCTAACCATCTCCTTAGTATGTGTATTACTAGTCTGCTCGGGCTGTCATAACAAAATACCACAGTCTGGGTGGCTTAAACAACAGAAATTTATTTTCTCACTATTTTGGAGGCTAGAAGAGCAAAGATAGAGGCTTGGTTCTGGTGAGGCCTCTCTTCAGAAGGCCACCTTCTCCCTACACCTCAAATGATCTTTCCACTGTGGGCAGGAGGAAGGAGAATGCTTTGGTGTCACTCCTTCCTCTCTTTAGGAGGACAAAAATCCTACTGAACAGAACCCTAATTTATGACCTCATTTAACCTTAATTACCTTCTTAAAGGCCAAATCTCCAAATATGATAAGGTGGGGAGTTCAGTTCAGTTCAGTCGCTCAGTCATGTCTGACTCTTTGAGACCCCATGGACTGCAGCACGCCAGGCCTCCCTGTCCATCACCAACTCCCAGAGTTTACCCAAACTCATGTCCATTGAGTCGGTGATGCCATCCAACCATCTCATCCTCTGTTGTCTCCTTCTCCTGCTGCCCTCAATCTTTCCCAGGATCAGGGTCTTTTCGGATGAGTCAGCTCTTCACATCAGGTGGCCAAAGTATTGGAGTTTCAGCTTCAACATCAGTCCTTCCAATGAATTCTGGGCTGATTTCCTTTAGAATGGACTGGTTGGATCTTCTTGAAGTCAGAGGGACTCTCAAGAGTCTTCTCCAGTACCACAGTTCAAAAGCATCAATTCTTCAGCACTCAGCTTTCTTTATAGTCCACCTCTCACATCCACACATGACCACTGGGAAAACCATACCCTTGACAAGACGGACATTTGTTGGCAAAGTAATGTCTCTGCTTTTTAATATGCTGTCTAGGTTGGTCATAACTTTCCTTCCAAAGAGTGAGTGTCTTTTTATTTCATGGCTACAGTCACCATATGCAGTGATTTTGGAGCCCAGAAAAATAAAGTTAGCCACTGTTTCCACTGTTTCTCCATCTGTTTGCCATGAAGTGATGGGACCAGATGCCATGATCTTAGTTTTCTGAATGTTGAGCTTTAAGCCAATTTTTTTCACTCTCCTCTTTCACTTTCATCAAGAGGCTCTTTAGTTTTTCTTCACTTTCTGCCATAAGGGTGGTGTCATCTGAATATCTGAGGTTATTGATATTTCTCCTGGCAATCTTGATTCCAGCTTGTGCTTTATCCAGCTCAGCATTTCTCATGATGTAGTCTGCATATAATTTAAATAAGCAGGGTGACAATATACAGCCTTGACGTACTCCTTTTCCTATTTGGAACCAGTCTGTTGTTCCATGTCCACTTCTAACTGTTGCTTCCTGACCTGCATACAGGTTTCTCAAGAGGCAGGTCAGGTGGTCTGGTATTCCCATCTTTTTCAGAATTTTCCACAGTTTATTGTGATCCACACAGTGAAAGGCTTTAGCATAGTCAATAAAGCAGAAATAGATGTTTTTCTGGAACTCTCTTGCTTTTTTGATGATCCAGCGGATGTTGGCAATTTGATCTGTTTCCTCTGCCTTGTCTAAAACCAGCTTGAACATCTGGAAGTTCACGGTTCACGAATTGCTGAAGCCTGGCTTGGAGAATTTTGAGCATTACTTTACTAGTGTGTGAGATGAGTGCAATTGTGCAGTAGTTTGAGCATTCCTTGGCATTGCCTTTCTTTGGGATTGGAATGGAAACTGACCTTTTCCAGTCCTATGGCCACTACTGAGTTTTCCAAATTTGCTGACATATTGAGAAACGCTGGGCTGGAGGAAGCACAAGCTGGAATCAAGATTGCCGGGAGAAATACCAATAACCTCAGATATGCAGATGACACCATCCTTATGGCAGAAAGTGAAGAAAAACTAAAGAGCCTCTTGATGAAAGTGAAAGAGGAGAGTGAAAAAGTTGGCTTAAAGCTCAACATTCAGAAAACTAAGATCATGGCATCCGGTCCCATCACTTCATGGCAAACAGATGGAGAATCAGTGGAAACAGTGGCTGACTTTATTTTCTTGGGCTCCAAAATCACTGCATATGGTGACTGCAGCAATGAAATTAAAAGATGCTTACTCCTTGCAAGGAAAGTTCTGACCAACCTAGACAGCATGTTAAAAAGCAGAGACATTACTTTGCCAACCAAGGGCTCTCTAGTCAAGGCTATGGTTTTTCCAGTGGTCATGGATGGATGTGAGAGTTGGACTATAAAGAAAGCTGAGTGCTGAAGAATTGATGCTTTTGAACTGTGGTATTGGAGAAGACTCTTGAGAGTCCCTTTGACTGAAAGTAGATCCAACAAGTCAATCCTGAAGGAGATCAGTCCTGGGTGTTCATTGGAAGGACTGATGTTGAAGCTGAAATTCCAACACTTTGGCCACCTGATGGGAAGAGCTGACTCATTTGAAAAGACCCTGATGGTGGGAAAGATTGAGGGCAGGAGGAGAAGGGGATGACAGAGGATGAGATGGCTGGATGGCATCATCGACTCGATGAACATGGGTTTGGGTGGACTCCAGGAGTTGGTGATGGACAGGGATGCCTGGCATGCTGTGACTTATGGGGTCACAACGAGTCAGACACAACTGTGCTACTGAACTGATTGAGTGCAGCACTTTCGCTGCATCATCTTTCAGTATGAAATAGCTCAACTGGAATTCCATCATGTCCACTAGCTTTGTTCGTACTGATGCTTCCTAAGGCCCACTTGACTTCACATTCCAGGATGTCTGGCTCTAGGTGAGTGATCACACCATCATGATTATCTGGGTTTGAAGATCTTTTTTGTATAGTTCTTCTTGTTTTCTTGCCACTTCTTCTTAAAATCTTCTGATTCTGTTAGGTCCGTACTTTTTCTGTCCTTTATTGAGCCCATCTTTGCATGAAATGTTCCCTTGGTATCACTAATTTTCCTGAAGAGATATCTAGTCTTTCCCATTCTATTGTTTTCCTCTATTTCTTTGCATTGTTCGCTGAGGGAGCCTTTTGGAACTCTGCATTCAAATGGGTATATCTTTCCTTTTCTCCTTTGCTTTTCACTTCTCTTCTTTTCTCAGCTATTTGTAAGGCCTCCTCAGACAGCCGTTTTCCTTTTTCCATTTCTTTTTCTTGGGGATGGTCTTGATCCCTGTCTCCTATACAATGTCACGAACCTCCGTGCATAGTTCATCAGGCACTCTGTCTATCAGATCAAGTCCCTTAAATCTTTCTCACTTCCACTGTATACTCATAAGGGATTTAACTTAGGTCATACCTGAATGGTCTAGTGGTTTTCCCCACTTTCTTCAATTTCAGTCTGAATTTGGCAATAAGCAGTTCATGATCTGAGCTACAGTCAGCTCCCGGTCTTGTTTTTGCTGATTGTATAGAGCTTCTCCATCTTTGGCTGCAAAGAATATAATCAGTCTGATTTCGGTGTTGACCATCTGGTGATGTCCATGTGTAGAGTCTTCTCTTGTGTTGTTGGAAGAGGGTGTTTGCTATGACCAGTGTGCTCTCTTGGCAAAACTCTATTAGCCTTTGCCCTGCTTCATTCTGTACTTTAAGGCCAAATTTGCCTGTTACTCCAGGTATCTCTTGACTTCCTACTTTTGCATTCCAGTCCCCTATAATGAAAAGGACATCTTTTTTGGGTGTTAGTTCTAGAAGGTCTTGTAGATCTTCATAGAACCTTTCGACTTCAGCTTCTTCAGCATTACTGGTCTGGGCATAGACTTGGATTACCGTGATATTGAATGGTTTGCCTTGGAAACAAACAGAGATCATTCTGTCGTTTTTGAGATTGCATCGAAGTACTACATTTTGGACTCTTTCGTTGACCATGATGGCTTCTCCATTTCTTCTAAGGGATTCCTGCCCACAGTAGTAGATATAATGGTCATCTGAGTTAAATTCACCCATTCCAGTCCATCTTAGTTCACTGATTTCTAGAATGTCACTGACATTCTTGCCATCTCCTGTTTGACCACTTCCAATTTGCCTTGATTCATGGATCTAACATTCCAGGTTCCTTTGCAATATTGCTCTTTACAGCATTAAACCTTGCTTCTATCACCAGTCACATCCACAACTGGGTGTTGTTTTTGCTTTGGCTCCATCCCTTCATTCTCTCTGGAGTTATTTCTCCACTGATCTCCAGTAGCATACTGGGCACCTACTGACCTGGGGAGTTCATCTTTCAGTGTCCTATCATTTTGCCTTTTCATACTGTTTATGGGGTTCTCAAGGCAAGAATACTGAAGTGGTTTGCCATTCCCTTCTCCAGTGGACCACATTCTGTCAGACCTCTCCACCATGACCCGCCTGTCTTGGGTGGCCCCACACGGCGTGGCTTAGTTTCATTGAGTTAGACAAGGCTGTGGTCCATGTGATCAGATTGGCTAGTTGTCTGTGATTGTGGTTTCAGTCTGTCTGCCCTCTGATGCCCTCTCTCAGTGCCAACCATCTTACTTGGGTTTCTCTTACCTTGGATGTGGGATCTCTCTTCACGGCTGCTCCAGCAAAGTGCAGCCATGGCTCCTTACCTTGGACATGGGGTAGCTCCTCTTGGCTGTGCTCCTGTGCCATCGCAGCCGTCGTGCTCCTGCTGTGTTTGATGATCTCAATTCTGTTTCATCCTCTCTAGAAAATAACCTTCGAGTCTACTGCTGAAGTGGTGATGAGGCTGCCACCTGGATACACTGAATGAGGATGGGTCTCTGAAGGTCTGATGGTTCTTAAATAGATTATAAACCAATTCTTCTTTTAATAGGTGCACATTCACTGCCACTTCTAACATTGCTTCTAATTCCTGACAAGTTGACTTTTGGCCTGCATTACTGTTGACTTAAGACTCAGTTTTTCAGGTCTGCTAAATTTGTTACCACTTATCCAGCTTCCAAAATGTTCTTGTTTTTGTAATCTCTCCTGTTTTCTCTGTCCATGGGAATTATATCATAAAAAATATCTTTTTTGTTGTCAACTTGTGGGGTTTCTGGAGGGAGTAGAGGTAAATATATGTTTGTCTAATTCTCCATCTTTAACTGGACACCATATATCTCCTTCCCTTGAAAGTCAGTGGAATCCCATCTGAGGAGTAAGCTTGGTTCCCAGTCCATTTCTGTACCACCTCTGGTGTTTCCAACAAAACATATCTGATGTACCCAAATGCATTTGATTTTGATGCGCTGATCAATTTCTGAGGGCCAATAGCCTGACATCGCTTGACCAAAAGATAGAAATATACTCTGAGCTCATCACAAGTATGCAAACAATTTTAATACACTCAGAAAATGATTTGTGCTTCAAGTTGAACAAAGCCTCCACATTTTCCTGAGCAGCATTTCCTTACATTTAAAAACTTGATATATTTCCAGGGGAATATAATCCATATGTTTCCTATTTTTTTTTTGCTTTTAATGCATCTTAATATTGTTTAATAAAGCACTATTTAAGCTAACATTCTTTATTAGCTTTTTTTTCCCTTAAGTAAGCCCTTTCCATTAGCTTTTATTTAGAACTGTATTTTTTTCAAAACTTTCCGACCACCAACTTGAATTGAACCCCTATATGTCTGAGTTTCACTTGAAAGTTTGACTTTTGTTGGCTTCTAGTTAGAGCAAACCCATATTTTCTAAGATCTTTTGTTTTCTGTCTGTGTTTCCCAGCGAAGCAGATCTGTACTCAGAACCCATTCCACAGAGTCCTATACTCCATGGTAATTTGGACCAGAAAGAAAGTACATACATGTAGCATAACTCTTGTTGTGGTCTATTATGCCATTGGATAGATAAGAGTAGAAAGAGATATTCCCCTGCCTTGGGGAGTTCTCAGTCTACTCAGGGAGATAAGTAAGAAAAGAAAGTCTATCATTTCCTTCCTGTTTGTCAGATAATGGACTAGTCACTTGGCCATAATTGTCCTATTTAAACCCAATGATACACATGTATTTTATCTAAATTAATCCGCTTAATAAGTCTTCAGGATGAATATAATTATTACCCTAAATTACAGAATAAGGGCACTTGAGACTCCAAATGTTGCTGATCTTGCCCAAGATTGTACAACTATGAAGTGGTAGAGAGGCTGGTTTAGAATGTAGGCAGAATTCCAACATATGAAAAGCAGGAAAATGATTTAGGTTCCTGGTTTGGAATGAGTATTCAATGGTGGTTGTGAAATTAATATAACAGGGCCAATGATACATACTGTAAGGTTGAGAGAAGACTTATGAGGGCTGCCACCATTAAGAAAGATGTCCTACGGGAGACTGTTATCCCAAATCTGTCTCCCCCTGCACCGCTGCCGTGTCCAGCTGACTGTCACCTCTTACCTGGATACACACTTTGCTGTTGTTTAGTCACTCAATCATGTCTTGACTCTTTGCGACCCTACGGACTGCAACACACCAGGCTTCCCTATCCTTCCCTATCCTTCACTAGGAGGCCTACTAGAGCCTGTCAACTGCTCTCCCCACGTTCCTTCTTGCCCCATTACTAACTGTTCTCCACACAGCAGCCAGCATGATCTTTTCTTTTTTTTTTTTTTCAGTTCAGTTCAGTCGCTCAGTTGTGTCCGACTCTTTGCGACCCCATGAACCGCAGCACGCCAGGCCTCCCTGTCCATCACCAACTCCCAGAATTTACCCAAACCCATGTCCATCGAGTCGATGATGCCATCTAACCATCTCATCCTCTGTCATCCCCTTCCCCTCCTGTCCCCAATCCTTCCCAGCATCAGGGTCTTTTCCAGTGAGTCAACTCTTCACATGAGGTGGCCAAAGTATTGGAGTTTCAGCTTCAACATCAGTCCTTCCAGTGAACACCCAGGACTGATCTCCTTTAGGATGGACTGGTTGGATCTCCTTGCAGTCCAAGGGACTCTCACGAGTCTTCTCCAACACCACAGTTCAAAAGCATCAGTTCTTTGGTGCTCAGCTTTCTTCACCATCCAACTCTCACATCCATACATGGCTACTGGGAAAACCATAGTCTTGACTGGATGGACCTTTGTTGGCAAAGTGATATCTCTGCTTTTTAATATGCTGTCTAGGTTGGTCATAACTTTCCTTCCAAGGAGTGAGCGTCATTTTATTTCATAGCTGCAATCACCATCCGCAGTGATTCTAGAGCCCAGAAAAACAAAGTCTGACACTGTTTCCACTGTTTCCCCATCTATTTGCCATGAAGTGATGGGACCAGATGCCATGATCTTACTTTTCCAAATGTTGAGCTTTAAGACAACTTTTTCACTCTCCTCTTTCACCTTCATCAAGAGGCTTTTTAGTTCCTCTTCACTTTCTGCCATAAGGGTGGTGTCATCTGCATATCTGAGGTTATTGATGTTTCTCCCGGCAATCTTGATTCCAGCTTGTGCTTCTTCCAGCCCAGCGTGTCTCATGAGGTACTCTGCATATAAGTTAAATAAGCAGGGTGACAATATATAGCTTTGATGTACTCCTTTTCCTATTTGGAACCAGTCTGTTGTTCTATGTCCAGTTCTAACTGTTGCTTCCTGACCTGCATACAGGTTTCTCAAGAGGCAGGTCAGGTGGTCTGGTATTCCCATCTCTTTCAGAATTTTCCACAGTTTATTGTGATCCACACAGTGAAAGGCTTTGGCATAGTCAATGAAGCAGAAATAGATGTTTTTCTGGAATTCTCTTGCTTTTTCGATGATCAAGCAGATGTTGGCAATTTGATCTCTGGTTCCTCTGCCTTTTCTAAATCCAGCTTGAACATCTGGAAGTTGATAGTTCACGTATTGCTGAAGCCTAGCTTGGAGAATTTTGAGCATTACTTTACTAGTGTGTGAGATGAGTACAATTGTGTGGTAGTTTGAGCATTCTTTGGCATTGCCTTTCTTTGGGATTGGAATGAAAACTGACCTTTTCCAGTCCTACGGCCGATGCTGAGTTTTCCAAATTTGCTGGCATCTTGAGTGCAACACTTTCACAGCATCATCTTTTATGATTTGAAATAGCTCAACTGGAATTCTGTCACCTCCACTAGCTTTGTTCGTAGTGATGCTTTCTAAGGCCTACTTGACTTCACATTCCAGGATATCTGGCTCTAGGTGAGTGATCACACCATCGTGATTACCTGGGTCATGAAGATCTTTTTTGTATAGTTCTTCTGTGTATTCTTGCCACCTCTTCTTAATATCCTCTGCTTCTGTTAGGTCCATACCATTTCTGTCCTTTATTGTGCCCATCTTTGCATGAAATGTTCCCTTGGTATCTCTAATTTTCTTGAAGAGATCTCTAGTCTTTCCCATTCTATTGTTTTCCTCTATTTCTTTGTATTGATCCCTGAGGAAGACTTTATCTCTCCTTGCTATTCTTTGGAACTCTGCATTCAGATGGGAATATCTTTCCTTTTCTCCTTTGCTTTTTGCTTCTCTTCTTTTCACAGCTATTTGTAAGGCCTCCTCAGACAGCCATTTTGCTTTTTTGCATTTTTTCCATGGGGATGGTCTTTATCCTTGTCTCCTGTACAATGTCACAAACCTCCATCCATAGTTCACCAGGCACTCTGTCTATCAGATCTAGTCCCTTAAATCAACTTAAGTATTTAATCTGATGAATTTTGACAAAATGTATACACCCATGTAACCAACACCACATTCAAAACATAGAACATTTCCATTACCCTGTGTTCCCTTTTGGTCAATACCTACCTCTGATAGGCAACTAAAATTCTTGTTACTATGACCATAGACTGGTTTTGTATGTTTTGAGTTTCATGTAAATGAAATTACACATTATAACTCATTTGTTTCTGTTTTTTTCCAATCAGAATGTTTTAAGATTCATCCCTGCTGTTCTGTGTAGTTTTACCTCTTTCTGAAATTGTGAAATAGTATTTCAGCTATAATAATATCAAATTTATTGATTGATTTTTGTGTTGAAGGAGATTGAGTTGTTACAGTTTGGGATTACTGTGAGTGAAATTCATACATTCTTGTACAAGAGAGTTAGTGAACATACATTTTTATTCTCTTGAGTGACTAAGAATGCAATTGCTGGTGATACATAGATACATATTTAATATTTTAAGAAAATGTAAAAATGTTTCCAAAGTTCTTTCACCATTTTATACTTCTATTAGCAATGTATGGGGGTTCTGTTTGTTCTTTTTCCCCCCAAAACACTAGGACAGTGAAAAATAAAAAAGATAACACCCAATGGTGGAAAGACAGAGGGAGTTGGAGTAATTGGATATGGACATGGGAAAAATACAGCTTGCCCTATTATCTGTATGAGGTAGAAGTCAAGGCTTACTTTTTTCTCATTAGCAATATACAGGTGTTCCAGCATTATTATTATGATATTACTATGTAGCATTAGTTTTTAAAAAAGACTTTACTTTTTCAATGGAATTGTCTTGGCTTCTTTGTCAAAAGTCATGTATGTTAGAGTCTATTTCTGGGTTATCCATTCTATTCCACTGATATATCTGGTGATCTTTATGCCAACACTGGAAAGACAACATTGGAAGTGTTGATACCTGAAGCTGAAGTTCCAATACTTTGGCCACCTGAGGCGAAGATCTCACTCATTGGAAAATACCCTGATACTGGGAAAGATTGAGGGCAGGAGGTGAAGGGGGAAACAGAGGATGAGATGGCTGGATGATATCACTGAGTCAATAGACAGGAATTTGAGCAAACTTCGGGAGATAGTGAAGGACAGGGAAACCTGGCGTGCTGCAGTCCATGGGGTCGCAAATAGTCAGACATGACTTAGTGACTGAACAACAACATGCCAACACTACACAGTATTAATTTTTTAAAATCATTTTTTAACTGAGTTATAATTGATATATTAGTTTTGGGTATACAACATAATGACTTATTATTTGTATGTATTGCAAAATGATCACCACAGTAAGTCCACTTAACATCTATCACCATACATAGTTATCATTTTTTTTCTTGTGATGAGAACTTTCAAGATCCATTCCCCTAGCTCCTCTCAAATATGCAGTACAGTATTATTAAGTACAGTCATCATGCTGTGCTTAACATTGCCATGACTTACTCATCTTATAACTGAAAATTTGTACTTTGTGACCCCTTTCACTCAGTTAACAACCCCTAACCCTCACTTCAGGCAACCACTAATCAGTTCTGTATGTCCCAAACTTGGGATTTGTTTTTCAGGTTTCATGTATAAGTGAGATCATATGATGTTTGTCTGTCTCTCTCTGACTTACTTCGCTTATCATAATGCCCTCAATGGCTTCCCTGGTGGCTCAGACAGTTAAGAGTCTGCCTGTGATGTGGGAGACTTGGGTGTGATCCCTGGGTCGGGAAGATCCCCTGGAGCAGAAAATGGCAACCCACTCCAGTATTCTTGTCTGGAGAATCTCAAGGACAGAGGGGCCTGGAGGGCTACAGTCCATACGGTCACAGAGAGTCAGACACGACTGAATGACTAACACACAATGCCCTCAATGTTCACCCATGGACCTTGTTACAAGTGGACCTTTTTCATGGCTGAATAATATTCGTGTGTGTGTGTGTCCCCTTTATCATTATGAAATGTCCCTCTTTTTCTGCCGTTATTCATCATCTTAAAGTCTACTTTGTCTCTAATTAAGTCACTTCTGCTTTTTCCTGATTAGACTTTGCCTGATATACCTTTTTATGTATTTTTACTTTTAATGTATCTGTGTCTCATTTTAAAGTGCATTTTTCATTGAGAATACGTGGCTGTGTTTTGTTTTATCTATATTGAGAGTCTCTGCCTTTAATTGGACTATTTAGAATAAAATTTAATATTAGTATAGATATGGTTGAGTTTAAGTATATCACCTAACTATTTATATTCTATTTGTTTCTGCTATTTTAATCCCTTTTTAATAGTATTTTTTTCCTGCTTTGGCAGCGAGTTTTTAAATGATTCTATTTTTCCCTGCTCATGGCTTATTATGTTAACCTTCATTTTACTGTGGTTTTTCACTTGTAGTAATTGCTTTTAGTCTTTAAATGTTTGTATTTAACTTGCCACAGTATATTTTAAAATAAGTTTATATCATGTTATTTATAACATAGGGACTTACAACAGTATAGTTCAATTTACCCACTCCTATTTCTTTTGCAATTTAAAAATTAAACTTCACTTCCAGATATGTAATAATGCCAAAGTCTCTCTTCTTTCTCTTGCATTAAACAGTCAAGTCTCCCCTAAAGGAAATTTAAAACCTTTTTATCTGTAATAACTTGAGACTTACAGGAAAGTTATAAAATTAGGATGGAGATTTCCTATGTACCCTTCACCCAGCTTCCCTTAATGTTAACTAACATCTTACAAACCATAGTACATATTAAAAACTAAGAAGTCAACATTGACACAATACTGTTAACTAAACTAGATTTTATTCACACTTCATCAGTATTTCTGATATCCTTTTTCTGTTCCAGGAGCCAATCCAGATTCCACCATGCACTTAATTATCACCTTTCCTGGGACAATAGTGTTAGTCTCTCAGTCATGTCCTAGTCCTTACGAATCACCTCTCCCAGTCCTTACCAATCTGCGACAGTTGCTTATCTTTACTCGTCTTTCATGGTCTTGACACTCTTATAAATTTGTTTTGTAGAATGTCCCTCACTCTGGGCTGAGTGTTTTCTCATGATTAGGTTGAGGTTGTACAAAGATACCCCAGTAGTGATGTGCCTTTCTCAGTTACCCCATCAGAGGGCACGTGATGTTAATACTGCTGGTGGAGCTAACAGGGATCACCAAGCTGAGGCAGTGTCTGCCAGGAGTTTCCACCGAAAGTTATTTTTCCTTAATATCTGGAAGAAATACTTTGAGACTATGCAAATATCCCATTTCTCCTCAAACTTTCTCCCACTAATTTTAGCATCCATCAGTGGATCTTATCTATAACAATTTTGGGGATGTTGTAATGGTGGTTTTCTGTTTCCCTTACCCCTTCTGCTTGTGTTAATTGGAATTCTTGGAAGAACCGTTCCTTCTCATCCATGTCTCTCTTTCTCTTAGTTTTGGTCCTTGTATATATTTTTTATCCTACAGGTTATTCTGTTGTTATACATTTTTTGCTTAAATTATTCCAGCTTTGGCCAAGGGGAACTCTTTGATATTGATTCCTGAGCCCTTTACAGGTATCCTCTTTTTTTTTTTTTTTTTTTTTGAGCACCTTGTCACTTTCTGGCACACAAGATGCTCCAGGTCCCTCTTGTATTTTCTCTGCCCCAGGTTTGGATTGAACCACTTGGATAACCACTTATCCAAGAATGTTTCCCTGGTAGCTCAGTTGGTAAAGAATCCGCCTGCAATGTAGGAGACCCTGGTTCGATTCCTGGGTCAGGAAGATCCTCTGGAGAAGAGATAGGCTTACCCACTCCATTATTCTTGGGCTTTCCTGCTGGCTCAGTCAGTAAAGAATCTGCCTGCGATGGAGAAAACCTGGGTTCGATCCTTGAGTTGGGAAGATTCCTAGGAGAAGGGAACAGCTACCCACTCTAGTATTCTGGCCTGGAGAGTTACATGGACTGTACAGTCCATGGAGTCGCAAAGTGTCGGACACGGCTGAGCAGCTTTCACTTTTCAAGAAGCCCTGGTTGTGGTGATGGTTTTTTGCTTTTTAATTGAAGAGTGATATTTAGAAGCTAAAATCTGTGCAGTGAAGTCCTCAGTGGTATTGAAATGTCGTTGTTTCTAGTGTCTGTCAGCACCAAACGTGGATATATACATACACACACACACACACACACACACACACACACACACACACACACACACACTAACTCATGCATAGACTCATTTATGTTTATTTTTGTATCTGTCAAAGTGAATTGATTTCGTATCGAGTTCTGATTGATACTTCTAATCCCAACCCAGTACCAGTGTCCCTTCTGACCTTCCCCATTTGCTTCTTTGTAACTGCTTTTATAGAAAGTTAGAAGCGCAATTTTCATTATTTACCCTGTATCTTTTTATTTGTTCAACTCTAGTATACACTGGAAGTTGCTTCAAAATTGTTAACCTGTATCTCTGTGAGAAACAAATTTACCAAATACAAATTGTATTTGAGTATAGTAATTTTTCTTTTTAGCTTTATAGCACCTAATTCAAATATGGTTTCTGAAAGTTACTAAGGTTGGTTCTTCACTTTTCCATTCTCACCAGTGTGCTTAAGCTGTTCATTAGTAACGCTTAGATTATATACTAAGATTACAATTTATACGCCATCTTGTGTTCCCACCACATCCTGGTTGATTGTATTTTATATAAATTTACGTGCAGTGAAACTTCCTCACCGCCACAGCTGGTGAAAGTCCGTGTACAGCAACGAAGACTGAGCACAGCCAAAAACAAACAAACATATGAGGAAAACTTGCTGTTTGTAGTGTACAGTCATAAGGGCGCATAAAGTCACGTCTTCACTACCGGACTTGCGATACAGAACAGAGAAGTTCTAGCAACCCATACATTCTCTCTTAATTGGCATTATACCAGCCCCTTCACTGTCCTCTATTCCTGACAACCACTGATCTTTTGTTTGCCTTTTTCAAAATTCATAAAAATGGAAGTGTAGGGTATATAGATTTTAGGTCTGACTTCTTCCATTTAGCCAAATGCCTTTAAGATTTACCCCTGTTGCACGGATCAGTAGTTAGTTTCTTCTCATTGTTAGCGGTTTTTTGTGTGTGGGTGAACCAGCGGCATGGTGATTATCTATTCACTAGTTTAAAAGTGCCTGGGTTGTTTTCAGCTTTCGGTGATTATGAGTAAAGATGCTATATAAATGTATAGGTTTTTGTGTGAAATTAAGTTTTTACCCAAGAGAAATAAAAAGTCCTGAACTGTTTGGTCTTATGGTAGTTCTACATTTAACTTTATATATTAAAAAAAGCTGACAAATTGTTTGCAGCAGTGGCTTCATTATTTTGTATTTCTACTTTCAAGGTATATAAGTTCCAGTTGTTTTGCACCCTTTCCGGCAATTGGGTTTGTCATAAAAACAGAGCAAACAAAACCCGGAGGCATTCTTAGTGTGTAGGGATTTCATTGTAGTTTTAATTTGTGTTTGCCTGATGACTAATGATATGGAGCATCTTTTCATATGTTTATTTTCTCTTTGTGTATCTTTGATAAAGTGTCTGTTTAAATTTTTGCCCATCTTTAATTAGATTGTTTTCCTTCTAAGTTAATTTTTATTGGAGTATAGTTGATTTACAATATTGTGTTAGTTTCTGCTGTACAGCAAAGTGAATCAGTTTTACATACACATATATCCACTCTTTTTTAGATTATTTTCCCATATGGGTCATTACAGACTACTGAGTAGAGTTTCCAGTGCTGTGCAATAGGTCCTTACTAGTTACCTGTAGTGGTATGTATATGTCAATCCCAATCTCCCGAATTATGCCTCCTCCTCCTTTTACCCTTGTAGCCACAGGCTTGTTTTCTACATTCGTGACTCTATTTCTGTTTTGTAAATAAGTTCATTTGTATCATTTTTTTAGATTCTTTTTTTGAAGTGTTGATTTACAATATTACTTTCACCTGAACATCATAGTGACTCAGCATTTTTACAGATTATATTCCATAAGAAGTTATTACAAGAAAGTGGCTATAATTCCCTGTGCTATACAATATATCCTGGTTGCTTATCTGTTTTATACATAGTAGTTTGTAGCTTTTAATTCTGCGCTCCCTCATTTCCCCTTTGGTAACTATTGGTTTGTTTTCATGTCTGGAGTCTGTTTCTGTTTTGTATATGCATTCATTTGTATCATATAGTAATTGTCTTTCTCTGACTCATTTCAGTAAGCATGCTTCATCCATGTTGCTGCAAATGGCAGAATTTCATTCTTTTCTATCACTGAGTAATACTCCATTGTGTGTATATGTACCACATCTTTATCCATTTGTCTGTTGATGGGTGTTTGGGTTGCTTCCATATCTTAAATATTGTAATTAGTGCTACAGGGAAGCAACTCAGTATAGAAAAAGCAACTCAATCAAAAAAAATGGGCATAAGACCTTAATAAACTTTTTTCAAAGAATATGTATAGATGGCTAACAGACATATGAACTTATATTCAATGTTGCTAATTATTAGAAAAATGCAAATCATAACAATGAGATACAATCTCACACCTGTCAAAATGACTACCATCAAAAGTCTGCAAATAATGAATGCTGGAGAAGATGTGGAGGAAAGGGAAATCTTTATACTGTTGGTGGGAATGTAAATCAGTGTAGCCAGTACGGAAAACAATATGGAGGTTCCTCAAAAAGCTAAAAATAGAACTACCATATGATCTATCCATTTCCACTCCTGGGTATATATATATTTGGAAAAAAATGAACACTAATTTGAAAAGGTCATTTGTTTTCTTGTTGTTGAGCATTGAGGGTAATTTACTTATTCTGGGAACAAGTCTTTTATTAGATATGTAGTATTCTTGCCTGCAGAACCCTGTGGATGGAGGAGCCTGGTGGGCTGCTGACCATAGGGTCGCACAGAGTCGGACATGGCCGAAGTGACTTAGCATGCATGCATGCATTCGAGAAGGGAAATGGCGGCCCACTCCAGTATTCTTGCCTGGAGAATCCCAGGGACGGAGGAGCCTGGTGGACTGCCATCTATGGGGTTGCACAGAGTTGGACACAACTGAAGCGACTTAGTAGCAGCAGCAGTTTCCAAATATTTTCTCCCATTCCATGGCTTGTCTTTTCATGCTCTTAACAGTGTGGTTCCTATAAAAAGCCTTTTTAAGATTGAAAGAAGAAAGAAAGAAACCTTGAAACCTCTTAACCTTGAAAAAATCTAATTGGTCAATTTTTCTTTTACGAATCCTGCTTTTGGTGTAGCTAGAACATCTTGGGGAATATTAACGTTTGAATAATATCAAGTCTTCCAACTCATAAATGTGGTATATTTCTGCATTTATTTAGGTCTTTGATTTCTTTCATTGGTGATTTGTAGTTTTCATCTACAGATCCTGTGTGAATTTTGTTAGATTTATACCTAAGTGTTTCATTTTTTGGTGTTGTTATAAGTAGTACTGCTTTGTGTGTGTATGTGTGTGTGCTCAGTTGTTTGACTCTTTGCGACCCCATGGACTGTATCAAGAATGAAGCAGGGCAAAGAGTTTTGCCAATAGAACGTACTGGTCATAGCAAACACCCTCTTCCAACAACACAAGAGATGACTACACATGGATATCACCAGATGGTCAATACCAAAATCAGATTGATTATATTCTTTGCAGCCAAAGATGGAGAAGCTCTATACAATCAGCAAAAACAAGATCAGGAGCTGACTGTGGCTCAGATCATGAACTCCTTATTGCCAAATTCAGACTTAAATTGAAGAAAGTAAGGAAAACCACTAGACCATTTAGGTATGACCTAAATCAAATCCCTTATACAGTAGAAGTGACAAATAGCTTCAAGAGATTAGATCTGATAGACAAATGCCTGAAGAACTATGGACGGAGGTTTGTGACATTGTACAGGAGGCAGGGATCAAGACCATCCCCAAGAAAAAGAAATACAAAAAGGCAAAATGGTTGTCTGAGGAGGGCTTACAAATAGCTGAGAAAAGAAGAGAAGCAAAAGGCAAAGGAGAAAAGAAAAGATATACCCATTTGAATGCAGAGTTCCAAAGAATAGCAAGGGGAGATAAGAAAGTCTTCCTCTGGGATCAATGCAAAGAAATAAATGAAAACATTAGAATGGGAAAGACTAGAGATCTCTTCAAGAAAATTAGAGATACCAAGGGAACATTTCATGCAAAGATGGGCACAATAAAGGACAGAAATGGTATGGACCTAACAGAAGCAGAGGATATTAGGAAGAGGTGGCAAGAATACACAGAAGAACTATACAAAAAAGATCTTCATGACCCAGGTAATCACGATGGTGTGATCACTCACCTAGAGCCAGATATCCTGGACTGTGAAGTCAAGTGGGCCTTAGGAAGCATCACAATGAACAAAGCTAGTGGAGGTGATGAAATTCCAGTTGAGCTATTTCAAATCCTAAGAGATGATGCTGTGAAAGTACTACACTCAGTATGCCAGCAAATTTGGAAAACTCAGTAGTGGCCATAGGACTGGAAAAGGTCAGTTTTCATTCCAATCCCAAAGAAAGGCAATGCCAAAGAATGTTCAAACTACCGCACAATTGCACTCATCTCACACACTAGCAAAGTGATCCTCAAAATTCTCCAAGCCAGGCTTCAGAAATATATGAATCGTGAGCTTCCAGATGTTCAAGCTGGATTTAGAAAAGGCAGAGGAACCAGAGATCAAATTGCCAAGATCCACTGAATCATTGAAAAAGCAAGAGAGTTCCAGAAAAACATCTATTTCTGCTTTATTGACTATGCCAAAGCCTTTGACTGTGTGGAAAATTCTTCAAGAGATGGGAATACCAGACCACTTGACCTGCCTCCTGAGAAATCTGTATGCAGGTCAAGAAGCAACCATTAGAACCGGGCATGAAACACCAGACTGGTTCCAAATTGGGAGAAGAGTACATCAAGGCTGTATATTATCACCCTGCTTGTTTAACTTATATGCAGAGTACATCATGCTAAATGCTGGGCTGGAAGAAGCACAAGCTGGAATCAAGATTGCAGGGAGAAATATCAATCACTTCAGATATGCAAATGACACCACCCTTATGGCAGAAAGTGAAGAACTAAAGAGCCTCTTGATGAAAGTGAGAGAGGAGAGTGAAAAAGTTGACTTAAAACACAACATTGAGAAAACTAAGATCATGGCATCTGGTCCCATCACTTCATGGGAAATAGATGTGAAAACAGTAGAGACAGTGAGAGACTTTATTTTTGGGGGCTCCAAAATCACTGCAGATGGTGACTGCAGCCATGAAATTAAAAGACACTTGCTCCTTGGAAGAAAAGTTATGACCAACCTAGACAGCATGTTAAAAAACAGAGACATTACTTTGATGACAAAGGTCTGTCTAGTCAAAGCTATGGTTTTTCCAGTAGTCATGTATGGATATGAGGGTTGGACTATAAAGAAAGCTGAGCTTTGAAGAATTGATGCTTTGAACTGTGGTGTTGGAGAAGACTCTTGAAAGTCCCTTAGACTGCAAGGAGATCAAACTAGTCAGTCCTAAAGGAAATCAGTCCTGAATATTCATTGGAAGGACTGATACTGAAGCTGAAACTCCAATACTTTGGCCACCTGATGGGAAGAACTGACTCATTTGAAAGAGCCTGGTGCTGGGAAAGATCGAATGCAGGAGAAGAGGATGACAGAGAATGAGGTGTTTGGATGGCATCACTGACTCAATGGACATGTGTTTGAGTGAGCTCCGGGAGCTGGTGATGGACAGGGAAGCCTGGCGTGCTGCAGTCCATGGGGTTGAAGAGTCCAACATGACTGAGTGACTGAACTGAACTGGATAATTATAGTTGTTTAGCATCTTCTCATGTGCCTCTTGGCCATCTGTATGTCTTCTTTAGAAAAATGTCTATTTAAGTCTTCAGCCCATTTTTTTGAGTAGGTTGTTTGGTTTTTTGATATTGAGCTGCATGAGTTGCTTGTATATTTTAGAGATTAATCCCTTGTCTGTTGCATAGTTTGCAAATATTTTCTCCCATTCTGTGGGTTGTCTTCTTGTTTTGTTTATGGTTTCCTTTGCTGTGCAAAAGCTTTTAAGTTTAATTAGGTCCCATTTGTTTGTTTTTATGTCCATTACTGTAGGAGATGGATAGAAAACGATATTGCTGTGATTTATGTCAGAGTGTTCTCCCTTCATTTTCCTCCAAGAGTTTTATAGTATTAGGTCTTATATTTAGATCTTTAATCTATTTTGAGTTTATTTTTGTGTGTGATGTTAAAGAATGCTTTAATTTCACTTTTTTACCTGTCCAGTTTTCCCAGCATCATTTATTGGAGAGACTGTCTTTTCTCCATTGTATATTCTTGCCTCCTTTGTTGCGGATTAATTAATCATAGGTGCGTGGGTTTATTTATGGATTTTCTATCCTGTACCATTGATCTCTATTTCCTTTTTTGTGGCAATACCATACTGTTTTGATTGCTGTAGCTTTATGCATGCATGCATGTTCAGTCATGTTTGACTCTTTGTGACCCTTACTCCTGGTCTATAGCCCCCCAGTCTCCTCTGTCCATGGAATTTTCCAGGCAGGCATATTGGAGTGGGTTGCCATTTCCTATTCCAGGGGATCTTCCCAACCCAGAGATCAAACCCACATCTCTTGCGTCTCCTGCACTGGCAGGTGGATTCTTTACTACTGTGCCACCTGTAGCTTTGTAGTAGAGTCTGAACTCAGGGAGCCTGGTTCCTCCAGCTTGATTTTTCTTTCTCAAGATTGCTTTGGCTATTTAGGGTCTTTTGAGTCTCCATGTAGATTAATTTTTTTGTTGTTCTAGTGAAAATGCCTTTGGCAATTTGATAGGGATTGCATTGATCTATATATTGCTTTGGATAATATAGTCATTTTGACGGTATTGATTTTTCCAATCCAAGAACATGGTATATCTTTCCATCTGTTTGTGTCATCTTCAATTTTTTCATCAGTGTCTTACAGTTTTTTGATTTCAGGTCTTTTGTCTTCTTAGGCAGGTTTATTCTTAGGTGTTTTATACTTTTTGATGAGATGGTAAATGGGATTGCTTCTTTAATTTCTCTTTCTGATCTTTCACTGTTAGTGTATAGAAATGCAACAGATTTCTGTGTATTAAATTTGTATCCTGCAACTTTACCAAATTCATTGATGAGCTCTAGTCACTTGCTGATAGCATCCTTAGAATCTTTTATGTATAGTATCGTGTTACCTGCAAATAGTGACAGATTTACTTCTTTTCCAATTTGGATTTCTTTTATTTCTTCTCTTTCTCTGATTGCCATGGCTAGGACTTCCAAAACTGTGTTGAGTAAAGGTGGAGAGAGTGTACCTCCTTGTCTTGTTCCTGATCTTAGAAGGAATGCTTTCAAGTTTTTCACCATTGAGTATGATGTTAGCTGTAGGTTTTCACAACTGGCCTTTTTACGGTGAGGGGTGTTCCCTGCACGCCCTCTTTCTGGTGTTCCCTCTCTGCTTGGCTCCTCTGTATATCACTTCATGCCTTCTTTTGGATTAATTGAATATTTTTAAATTTTTACTTATATGTTGGCTTTTATTATATCTTCAGATATATCTAACATTATAACATAATCATATATACGTATTTTTTAGTGATTACAAGTGATACAACATAAACCTAACTTTGCAGTCTATTTAGAGTTAATATTTTACATTTTCAAGTAAAATATAGAAAACTTACAACCTAAAAGGTACTTATTAGCCTCCCCGCTTTGTTAGAGTTGTCATAGGTGTTATATAAACACACAGTGACTCCTTTTTTTCAGGGTTCTGTATATTATCATTTTTTCTTTTCAACAGTCATGTATTTTTGAAAACCTAAAAGGAAAACAAAATAGTCTATTATATTCATCTCTCCTTTTTCTGTTTCTTCATTTCTGAGGACTGAAATTGTTTCCTTTAACCTGGAAAACTTCCTTCAGCATACATTTTAGAGCAATTCTGCTGGTGACAAATTCGTTTTGATTCCTTCACTTAAGAATGTGATTTTCTCTTCATTTCTGAAGGTGATTTTCACCTGACACACAATTCTGTGTTAATGTTTCTTTCAGCTCTTTGATGATGTTATTTCGCTATCTTCTGACCTCCACAGCTTCTGATATGAAGTGAGCAGTATTTCAAATAGCTAATCTCCTACATATAATGTGCTTTCTCTAGCTGCTTTCAAGACTTTTTTCCTTATCTTTAGTGTTTAGTAGTTTGATTTTAATGTGTCTGTATGACCTATCTTTTTGCATTTATTCTGTTTTAAATGTGTTTTCTTCTGTAAGTTTATGCTTTTTGTCAAATTTGCTAAATTGGACTTTTTTCTTAATTACTTTTTTCTCTTCTTCCTTGGGGACCCCAGTGACATGAACATTAGACCTTTCAAAATTGACACACAGATCCCTAGCTGTCTGTTCATTTTTTCTCTCAGTAAATTTTGTCTTTTATTTAGTTTGGGTAATTTTTATAGATCTACATTTATTGATCTTATTCTTTTTTTTCCTGTCATCTCCATCCTACTATTGAACCTATCCGGTAGTTTTTAATTTCAAGATGTTGTATTTATCAGTTTCAAATTTTCCATTTGATTCTTTTTTGTAATTTCTGTTTCTTTGCTGAGCACATCTATTTTTCATTCATTTCAACAGAGTTTGTCTTTACCTTATAGAGAATGATTATCTAGCTGCTTGAAAGACTCGGATATTCTAACATCTCATTCACCTTGAGGTTGGCATCTGTTGAGTGTCTTTGCCATTGAGAATTGGTAACATTTTTCTAGTTCTTGGTAGGTTGAGTAATTTTGTATTATACCCAGGGAGTTCTGTATATTAACTTATGAGGCTCGGGTCCTGTTAAAATATTCTGGAGAATGTTGATTGTTTTGTTTCAGCATGCCACCAGTCTGGTTGGCTTCAAACGACAAGTTCTGCCTCACCTTCTATGGGGAGCCTGTTCTCACCTTTCCCTAATCCCTCCTCTATATGATTCCCCCTATACTCTCCAGCTCTCAGACACTCCCTGGTCTGGTCCTCTGTCTAGAAAGCTGGGGTTCTCTTGTTGCTTTAGCTACTTACACTGTTGCAGCTTTGCATGATTGAGCCTATAGAAAATACTGATATGGTCATAGAATAGAGAAGAAAACAGCGTGCTTTGCTCAACAGGATCCCCCTTGCTCAAAAGGACCGGCTTCTTGCAGGGGGTTAGGTGCCTGCATTGTGTCCTTTCCATGGTCCTGCACTTCTCAGACTGAAGCTGGCCTTGTGATGGGACCATGAGGGAAAAAGGATATTAAAAACAATGCAGACTCCTCCACTCTTTGGCTTAATTTAGGAGCCACACTGGCCAAAAGGGTCATTTCTTAGAGTTTTTGTTTCCTGCAACCACTTTGCAGTCTCCCAGTTTGAATCACTCTTCAGTTTAAGAGATAGGACTCCCTTGGTGGTCCAGTGGCTAAGACTCCATGCTCCCAATGCAGGGGGCTCCGGATTTGTTCCCTAGTCAGGGAACTAGATCCCACATGCCACAACTAAGAGTTTGCATGCTGCAACTAAAGATTCCATGAGCAGCAATGAAGAGAGCAGATCCTGCATGCACAACTAACACTTGGAGAAGCCAAATACATAAATAAGCCAAGAGCAAAAGGGAGGAAAGATAAAAACACATAACTCATTGCTATCATACTGATTATACTTCAGGTTTTAACTTTACTTCCCATACCACCTGCTTTTATTTACTTTTCAAGATCCTCAGGTAGCTGCTTTCTGAATTCTGTCCAGCATCTTTAGTTGTCATCATTTGGATAGACTGTGGTAGACTCATTCCATCATAGTTGGAACTGGAGTTAAGCCAGTTTTCACTTGGGCGCTTTAACCTGTGGCTTCTGCATTTGACAGCTCACTTTTGGAAACTTACACCTGCATGGTTCACGAAGACTCAGAGAACTCATGTTGACAGACAGAAAGATTTTGTTTCTGTGCACCAAGGAGTACATTCTTGCCTCCTAGGTTCATGCAGGGTTGATTCTCTGTCTCTGCTGCTTTGATCTGTGTCAGGGCATTAGTGATTAACTGGCATTGGTCTCATTGTATTTGGGGTAGATAGAACCAGAAAGACTAAGTACAAGTCTAGTCTCTGTTATACACTCAGTTCAGGCTCTCAGTCGTGTCCGACTCGCAACCCCGTGGACTGCAGTGTGCCAGGCTTCCCTGTCCATCACCAACCCCCAGAGCTTACTCAAACTCATGTCCATAGAGTCAGTGATGCCATCCAACCATCTCATCCTCTGTCATCCCCTTCTCCTCCCACCTACAGTCTTTCCAAGCATCAGAGTCTTTTCTAGTGAGTCAGGTCTTTGCATCAGGTAGCCAAAGTATTGGAGTTTCAGCTTCATCATCAACCCTTCCAATGAATATTCAGGGCTGATTTCCTTTAGGATAGGCTGGTTTGATCTCCTTGCAGTCCAAGGGACTCTTCAAGAGTCTTCTCCAACACCACAGTTCAAAAGCATCAATTCTTCGGCACTCAGCTTTCTTTATAGTCCAACTCTCACATCCATACATGACTACTAGAAAAACCGTAGCTTTGACTAGATGGACCTTTGTTGACAAAGTAATGTCTCTGCTTTTTAACATGCTGCCTAGGTTGATCATAGCTTTTCTTCCAAGGAGCAAGCATCTTTTAATTTCATGGCTACAGTCACCATCTGCAGTGATTTTGGAGCTCCCCAAAATAAAGTCTCTCACTGTTTTCATTGTTTCCCCATCTATTTGCCATGAAGTGATTGGACTGGACGTCATGATCTTAATTTTCTGAACGTTGAGCTTTAAGCCAACTTTTTTACTCTCCTCTCTCACTTTCATCAAGAGGCTCTTTAGTTCTTCGCTTTCTGCCATAAGGGTGGTGTCATCTGTATATATGAGGTTATGAATACTTCTCCCGGCAATCTTGATTCCAGTTTGTGCTTCAGACAGCCTGGCATTTAGCATGATGTATGCTGCATTTAAGTTAAATAAGCAGGGTGACAGTATGCAGCCTTGACATAATCTTTTCCCGATTTGGAACCAGTTTGTTGTTCCGTGTATGCTTCTAACTGTTGCTTCTTGACCTGCATACAGATTTCTCAGGAGACAGGTAAGATGGTCTGGTTTTCCCATCTCTTGAAGAATTTTCCACAGTTTGTTGTGATCCGCACAGTCAAAGGCTTTGATGTAGTCAATAAAGCAGTGGTAGATGTTTTTCTGGAACTCTCTTGCTTTTTCGATGATCCAACGGATGTTGGCAATTTGATCTCTGGTTCCTCCGCCTTTTCTAAATCCAGCTTGAACATCTTGAAGTTCACGGTTCACGTACTATTGAAGCCTGGCTTGGAGAATCTTGAGTATCACTTTGCTAGTGTGTGAGATGAGTGCAATTGTGCGGTAGTTTGAACATTCTTTGGCATTGCCTTTCTTTGGGATTGGAATGAAAACTGACCTTTTCCAGGTTACACACTAGCTGTTTGATATTGCAAGGGCTGTTTTACTTCTCTGAGCCTGAATTTCCACATCTATAAAGTATTAGATGAAAATGCCTGACTTGAAGGTTAATTCATTGAACAGTTATTTAGTATATATCATGAGCGAGACCTTATTCTAGGCACAGGGCATATAGTAATGAAAAAAATCAGACAAAAAATTCCATCTTCATACACCGTATATTCCAGTAATGGGTGGATAGTAAAAAATATGAATGTGTAAATTAGATGTAATTTATTAAAAGCAAGACTAATAACTGCTCACTATATGCTCCTCACGTAAACATGGAACACTTAAACAGCACATTTCTCATGAAGCAGCTGCCAGTCAACTTTCCCTGGCATAGTGAGCTCCAATTAGTTTGACTTAAAACAAGCCTTGGCTTACCTCTCTGACCATCCAGTTGTGCATATGCTTCCTGTTTATGTTCAGTGTTGGAAGTGCTCCAATCCTGGACAGACCCCATTGGAAGCATTGCCCAGTTGTTTACTACTCCAGGCAGAGCAGTTATATGTAAGAGATGAGGCTTTGTTTAGAAAAATGGGCCTGGAGTAAAGTCAAATCCTTGATGACTATGAGCTTTTTAAAACCTTAAGACCAAAAGGTCATCGTGGTTTCGTTCTTGTGGCTATTGTAGCTGAAGAATAGATAACCTACATTCCCTGATTGATACAGATGGCGGAGTTACAGTAAGTTAAAATTTTCTAAGGCAATGGCACCCCACTCCAGTACTCTTACCTGGAAAATCCCATGGACGGAGGAGCCTGGTAGGCTGCAGTCCATGGGGTCGCAAAGAGTCGGACATGACTGAGTGACTTCACTTTCACTTTTCACTTTTGTGCATTGGAGAAGGAAATGGCAACCCACTCCAGTGTTCTTGCCTGGAGAATCCCAGGGATGGGGGAGTCTGGTGGGCTGCCATCTATGGGGTCGCACAGAGTCGGACACGACTGAAGCGACTTAGCAGCAGCAGCAGCAGCATACACTTTCCTGTCCATTTTCTTTGTGTACACTTTCCTATCCACGATCTCCTTTAAGGCTCACAATATCCCTGGTAGGAGAAGGAGAAGGAGAAGAGAGAGAAGAGGGAAGGGTAGGTGGAGGAGGGAGATGACGAAAATGATGACAATGGTGTGATGAGACTAATAGTTAACACTTATGAACCACTTGCTATGAACTAAGCACTTTATATGGATTACCTCAAATCCCATGGACGGAGGAGCCTGGTAGGCCACAGTCCGTGGGGTTGCGAAGAGTCGGACATGACTGAGCGACTTCACTTTCACTTTTCACTTTCATGCACTGGAGAAGGAAATGGCAACCCACTCCAGTGTTCTTGCCTGGAGAATCCCAGGGACGGGGGAGCCTGGTGGGCTGCCATCTATGGGGTCACACAGAGTCGGACACGACTGAAGCGACTTAGCAGCAGCAGCAGCAGCATTTAATAAATGAGCAGGACCAAGATCACTTAGTTTCATTGCAGGGAAGACTGAGGCTTAGGGAGTCAATGGATGGAATAGTCTCAGTCTTTGACCCAGTCTAGTGCTCTCTATGCTGTTCTCTGTCTGCCTGGAGGATGGGCTGTGCCAGGGTCCTGTTAGTCATGTGACTCCAGCCACCTCTCAGGGTCCCCCTGCAAGGATCTGCCAAGTGCTCCTCCCCCCTTCCCACCCACCTCCCACTACCTTGGGCACAGGCAGGTTCACAGCACACATTTCCTGGGTGGTGACCCCTCCCCTGATCTGGGAGCCTGGGCTGTGGATTAATGTGTCCGTCACACTAACTTGTTATCACCCAGGAAAGTGTGACATTGAGCATCATGTCATCGCTGACTCAATGTGCCAAACAGATCTGTGACTTGTTGATTTGGCTGTTTTGACACTGGAACATTTTGACATGGTATGAAGAAAAATGTTGAAAATGTACGAAAACATCAGCTTATCATGTTTGTGTTATTACCTAATGATGTGAAGAATGTCCCTGACTCCTACCCCCTTGCCTGAAAATGAGGTTCTGGAATAGATGGGGCCCTGGGTTGGCATGAGGGTAAGGAGGGTATGATTAAGTCTTTACAAACTGTGTTTCTTGATGGTAGGCTGGCATGAAGACTTAGAGGATTTTTTTTTGAATGCCACCTCAACAAACCCCACATTCTTGTGAGAGGCCACTCTTCACTGGCCACCCAAAGGGCAAGTTTGAGGGTCCAGACACTAGAGGGAACCAAAGCCAAGGTGGTCCCTGACCTAAAGAAAGGAGTCCTCCAGAACGTCGCGGCACTTGCTGTATCCCTCTTGCCCCAATTCACCTTTATTTCCATCTACTCAAGCCCCAGGCTCTGCCGCCTCTTCCTCTCCTGGCATTTCCATGAGAGCACTTGGATGGGGGATGTGGACACAGACACTAGGCTCTTTCTTAAAACTGCTTCGGGTTTTGTTTGCTCAAACAGTTTTCTTAAAACTTGTCTCAAGGTTTTGATTGCTCATCTTTGGCTTTTCTCAGTGCTTGTGCTG
This sequence comes from Okapia johnstoni, assembly GCA_024291935.2. Taxonomy (NCBI): domain Eukaryota; kingdom Metazoa; phylum Chordata; class Mammalia; order Artiodactyla; family Giraffidae; genus Okapia; species Okapia johnstoni. The sequence continues at coordinate 39,382,327 of CM044316.1, forward strand.
CAGCAGTAAAAGCAGGAGCTAAAATTGAGAGGCTGTCTCAGATCCTGGGAGATACTGTCTACTGAGAATGTGAGCTTTCAAGTCAGGTGGACAAGGGGTTAGCCTAGCCTCTACTTCTTAATTGATCAGGCAAGATAACTTCTCTGAACTTTGGTGCTATGGACCGAATTGTGTACCCTGCCCCCAGTTCACATATTGAAGTCATAACCTCTGATGTGATTATATTTGAAGATGGGATCCTTGGGGAGATATTTAGATTTAGATAAGATCATGAGGGTGATATTATTGCCTTTATAAAAAGAGACACTAGAGAGCTTGCTTATGTGCTCCTTGCCAATTCCACCCCCCCAATCCCACCCATATGAAGACATAGTGATAAGATGGCCATTTGTAAGCCAGAAAGAGAGCTCTCACTAGAACCTGGCAGTGCTGGCACCCTGAGCTTGAACTTTCCAGCCTCAAGTACTATGAGAAATGAAACTGTTTTTTTAAGCTACTCAGTCTGTGGGGTTTTTTTTTTTTTTGGCAACCAGAACAGATCAAGGCACTTGGCTTTCTCACCTGTGGAATGGAGTCTTGTAGAATTTAGAGTTTGAACTAACTGTATATAAATGACTAATAGCTTGCGTGTTACTAGATATTTCTTTTCATTAATATCATCACAATAGTCATCATGATAATTATAATAATTATAATTAAAGATAATCTCATTTTAGGGAGATGTTCCACTGAAATGAATTATGGAGTTAACACAATTTTACTTTCTTATGCGACGATCTCTAAAACCAAGAATATTCTAGACCAAATAACATATATCACATTCCTGCCTTCTTAAATAGTATAGTGAAAATATTTCATAGTACATAGCATTAGCAAAAGTGCATAATGTTATATTTGTTTCCTATATTTATACATACAATTATATATATGAGTGTACTAAAACATGAAAAAATGTATTTCTAATGACTTACAATGTTGAATATATGCTTATTTGCCATCTCTTTATCTTCTTCAGGGAGGTGTCTGTTCAGGTCTTTTACTCATTTTCAAAACTAATTTTTCCCCCATATTATTGAGTTTTAAGAGTTCTCCCGGTTTGTGGTTTTTCTTTTTTATTCTCTTTACAGTGTCTTTTGTAGAGCAGAAGTTTTAAATTTTAATCAAGTTCAACTTACCGAATGTTCCATTCATGGATTGTGATTTTGGTGTTGCATCTAAAAACTCATTGCCAAACCTGAGCAGCCCTATACCTGTCAAAGTAATTGAATGTATTTGGAAAAACCTCCACATAGACAGAACAATTCCATGCCCAGATGATTTCACTAGTAAATTCTATCAAATATTTAAGAGATAAATAGCAGGAATCTTACACTAAATCATTCAGAATGATTGAGGAAGGAATATTTCTTGACTTATTTATGAGGACAGCATCATCCTGGTAACAAAGCCTGACAAAAAGGTGAACAAATTATAGATCAATAACTTTTATGAACATGAGAACGTGAGATGCATTCAGTTCAGTTGCTCAGTTGTGTCTGACTCTTTGCGACATCATGGACTGCAGCACACCAGACTTCCCTGTCCATCACCAACTCCCGGAGCTTGCTCAAACTCATGTCCTTTGAGTCAGTGATGCCTCCAACCATCTCATCCTCTGTCATCCCCTTCTCCTCCTGCCTTCGATCTTTCCCGGCATCAGGGTCTTTTCAGATGAGTCAATTCTTCACATCAGGTGGCCAAAGTATTGGAGTTTCAGCTTCATCATCAGTCCTTCCAATTAATATTCAGGACTGATTTCCTATAGGATTGACTGGTTTGACCTCCTTGCAGTCCAAGGGACTCTCAAGAGTCTTCTCCAACACCACAGTTCAAAAGCATCAGTTCTTCAACGCTCAGCTTTCTTTATAGTCCAGTTCTAACACCCATACATAACTACTGGAAAAACCATAGTTTTGACAAGACAAACCTTTGTCGTCAAAGTAATGTCTCTGCTTTTTAATATGCTGTCTAGGTTGATCATAGCATTTCTTCCAAGGAGCAAGCGTCTTTTAATTTCATGGCGCAATCACCATCTGCAGTGATTTTGGACTCCCCCCCCACCGGCAATTAAGTCTCTCACTTTTTCCATTGTTTCCCATCTATTTGCTGCATTAAGGACACTAAAGTCCTTAGTATACCTTTGTCAAGTCATATCCAGCAGTGTGAAAAAGGATGATGCATCATGATCAAGCTGTGTTTATTCTAGAAACACAGGTTGGTTTAATATTTGAAAAATCAATCAATGTAAGTCACCTTAACACAGAATAGAGGAAGAAAACATATGATTATCTCAAAGACAGAAAAAGCAGTTGACAAAATTCAGTAGCCATCATCGTCATAAAAACTCAGCAATTTAGAAAGAAAAAGGACTTCTTCAACCTGATTTAAAAAACATCTTTTTATCAGCTTATCTCATAATGGAAAAATATGAAACATGTTCTTCCTAACGTAAAAACAAAATAATGTTGTCCACTGTCATCACTTCAGCATTGAACTGGAGATCCTAGTGTGTGCAATAAGCCAAGTAAAGGAAGTGAGACATATGGGGTGGAGGAATTAAAATTGTCTTCATTGTTGTATGACATGATCATGCATAAAAATCCTAAGGAATCTATAAAACTGCAACTAGAACTGATAAGAGAATTTAACAAATTCAGAGGATACAAGATCAGTTTACAAAACTCATTTTTTTTCTATATACTAGAAACAAACAATTAGAAAATAAAATTCAAGAGACTGTTGAATTTATAATAGCACAAAACCCATAAAATACATAAGATAAAGTTTAACAAAATATGTGCTAGACCTCTATGCTAAAACTGAAAGATAGCACTGGGAAAATTTAAAGAGACTTAGATAAATTGGGAGATATGCCATATTCATGGATTGTAACACTCAGTATAGTTAAGATGTCAGTTCTTCCCAAGTAAAGCATCCAAATTTGCTGCAGCAAATTTTTAAAAAATAAATTAACAAGTTGATTCTAAAATTTATATAAAAACACTGAAATCTTAGACTATCCAAAGCAATCTTGAAAAAGAAGAACAAAGTTGGAGAATTTAAACTACCTGATTTCAAAACTTACTAATATAAAGTACAGTAATCTCTAGTGTGGTGTTGATGTAAGGACAGACATATAAAATAAAAGAATAGAATAGAAGTCCAGAAACAGACCCATGTATATGGTCAATTAATTTTCAACCAAGGTTCCAATTCAGTGGGGAGTGGATATTCTTGTCCAATATTGGTACTGGAACAACTTTATAGCCATTGGATGGCAATATGGAAAAGAAAGGTCACCTTGACCTGTTGCACCTTACACCATACACATACACAGAGCTTAAATGTAAAGTCTAAAATTTAAAATCTTCTGGAAGCATAAATAGAAAATCTACCCCACATTTGGATAGGCTAAAACTTATTTGGGCACACACAAAAAATCGCTAATCATAAAAATGTATAAATTGGATTTGATAAAGATTAAAACTTTCTACCTGGCAAAAGACACATTTAATAAAACAGAAAGTCAAATAGAGAAGATATTCACAGATCTGATCAAGTACTTTTAGCCAGAATATGTGAAGAACTTTACAACTCAAAAAGACAGAATATCTAAAGTTAAAATAAGCAAGATTTGAATAGACACTTCACACCAGAACATATATGAATGAATGATAAGCACATGATTATATGTTCAACACATATATTTAGCAGAAAGATTCAATGAGATAACTCATCCAGTAGAATGATCACAATTTTAACAGTTTTTTTCATTTTTTTTTGCAATTTAATCCCCAAATTGACTTACACTTGATTTTCCTTCCTGAAAATACTAAGATACCAAAAAGAACAGCCATCTCTATTGTCTCCTCAATGATAAGTTTCTCAGAGAATTTGTGCGGTCATTATTATTATTATATATTTCATCTTTACTTTATCTTTAAAAGGCTATTAAATAGGTACATTTTAGATTAATGTTATTCTTTCTGTTGCAATTTTATTGGGAAATAACTGACATACATCATTGTATCATCTGCAGTGTTGAGCATGATAGTTTGATATATTTTATATTGTGAAATGATAACCAACAATAGGATTAGTTAAAATACAGCATCTCATATAAATAAAACAAAAAGGGAAGCACAGTTTAAATTTATAAATGTCATAAGAGATGATGATTTAACATTTCCACTCCTTCTTCCTCTCTCCCAAATTTTATCATACTTTTAATTCTATCAATAGTTAGTGTTTATATCATTGTAACAATATAAATGTGTTCTCTGCAGAACCTGTTAGAGTCCTGTGATTACATGTCTTTTAGAAATTTTCAGTATAATTGACTACAATACTATGTTCGTTCCAGGGGTACATCATAGTGATTCTCTATTTCTATACATCACAAAATGATCACAATGGTAAGTCCAGTTACCATCTGTCACTACACAAACTTAGTACACTGTTGTTGACTAGACTCCCCATGCTGCACGCTTCATGCTCACAACTCACTGATTTTGTAACTGAAAGTTTGCGCCTCTTCACCCTCATTGCCTCTTTTGCTCTTTCCTCTGCTCCCATCCCTCTGGCAACCTGCAATGACTCGGTTTTGTTTTTTCATTTGTTTTTTAATTCCCTCATGTAAGTGAAATCATACAGCATTTGTTCTTCTCTGTTTGATTTATTTCATTAGGGCCATCCATGTTGTTGCAGATGGCAAGCTTTCATTCATTTTTTATTGCTGAGTAATATTCTATGTGTGCATGTGCGCATGTGTGTATGACATCTTTTTCATCCATTCATCTATCAGTGGACACTTCAATTGGTTCTGTATCTTAGGTATTGTAAATAATGTTGCAGTGAACATAGGGGTGCTTATAGCTTTTCAAATTGTTGATTTTGTTTTCTTCAGAAAAATATTCAATAGTGGAATTGCTGGATTGTGTGGTAGTTCTGTTTTCAATGTTTTTGAGGAATGTCTATACTGTTTTCAATCGTGGCTGCACCAATTTACATTTCCATCAACAGTGTACAGAAGTTCCCTCTTCCCTACATCCTTGCCTGAACTTATTTTTTATCTTTTCGATAATACCCATTCTGGCACAGGGCTTCCCTTATAGCTCAGTTGGTAAAGAATCGGCCTGCCATACAGGAGACCTGGGTTCAATTCCTGGGTCAGGAAGATCCCCTGGAGAAGGAAATGGCAACCCACTCCAGTATTCTTGCCTAGAGAATCCTGTGGACAGAGGAGCCTGGCAGGCTATAGTCCATGGGGTTGCAAGAGTTAGACATGACTTAGCGACTAAACCACCACCACCACCATTCTGACACATGGGAGGTGGTATATCATCGTGCTTTTGATTCGCATTTCCTTGATGACTCGAGTCGTTGAGCATCTTTTCATGTGTCTGTTGTCTATCTCTATGTCTTTAAAAAACATCTATTCAGGTCCTTTGCCCATTTTTAAATTGGATTGTTTGGGGATGGTTATTATGTTGAGCTGCATGAGTTCTTTGTATATTTTGGATATTAACCCCTTGTCAGATGTATCATTTGCAAATATATTCTCGCATTCAGTAGGCACCTTTTTAAATTTAGTTGATGATTTCCTTTGCTGGGCTAAAGTTTTTTAGGTTGATGTAACTCACCTAGAGCCAGACATCCTGGACTGTGAAGTCAAGTGGGCCTTAGGAAGCATCACAACAAACAAAGTTAATGGAGGTGATGGAATTCCAGTTGAGCTATTTCAAATCCTAAAAGATGATGCTATGAAAGTGCTGCACTCAATATGTCAGCAAATTTGGAAAACTCAGCAGTGGCCACAGGACTGGAAAAGGTCAGTTTTCATTCCAACCCCCAAAAATGGCAATGCCAAAGAATGCTCAAACTACCACACAATTGCACTCATCTCATGCACTAGTAAAGTAATGCTCAAGATTCTGCAAGCCAGGCTTCAACAATACGTGAACTATGAACTTCCAGATGTTCAAGCTGGATTTAGAATAGAGAGGAAACAGAGATCAAATGGATAACATCCACTGGATCATCAAAGAAGCAAGAGAGTTCCAGAAAAACATCTATTTCTGCTTTATTGACTATGCCAAAGCCTTTCACTGTGTGGATCACAATAAACTGTGGAAAATTCTGAAAGAGATGGGAATACCAGACCACCTGACCTGCCTCTTGAGAAACCTGTATGCAGCTCAGGAAGCAACAGTTAGAAGTGGACATGGAACAACAGACTGGTTCCAAATAGGAGAAGGAGTACATCAAAGCTGTATAATGTCACCCTGCTTATTTAACTTATATGCAGAGTACACCATGAGAAACGCTGGGCTGGAAGAAGCACAAGCTGGAATCAAGATTGCCGGGAGAAATGTCAATAACTTCAGATATGCAGATGACACCACCCTTATGGCAGAAAGTAAAGAAGAACTAAAGAGCCTCTTGATGAAAGTGAAAGAGGAGAGTAAAGAAGTTGACTTAAAGCTCAACATTCAGAAAAGAAAGATCATGGCATCCAGTCCCATCACTTCCTGGCAAATAGATGGGGAAACAGTGGAAACAGTGGCTGACTTTATTTTCTTGGGCTCCAAAATCACTGCATATGGTGACTGCAGCCATGAAATAAAAAGACGCTCACTCCTTGGAAGGAAAGTTATGACCAACCTAGACAGCGTATTAAAAAGCAAAGACATTACTTTGCCAACAAAGGTCCATCTAGTCAAGGCTATGTTTTTTCCAGTGATCATGTGTGGATGTGAGAATTGAACTATAAAGAAAGCTGAGTGCAGAGTTGGTGCTTTTGAATTCTGGTGTTGGAGAAAACTCTTGAGAGTCCCTTGGACTGCAAGGAGATCCAACCAGTCCATCCTAAAGGAGATCAGTCCTGGGTGTTCATTGGTAGGACTGATGTTGAAACCAAAACTCCGATACTTTGGCCACCTGATGTGAAGAATTGACTCATTTGAAAAGACCCTGATGCCAGGAAAGATTGAGGGCAAGAGAAGAAGGGGACCACAGAGGATGAGATGGTTTGATGGCATCACCGACTCAATGGAGATGAGTTTGGGGGAGTTGGTGATGGACAGGGAGGCCTGGCATGCTGCGGTTCATGGAGTCACAAAGAGTCAGACACAAATGAGCAACTGAACTGAACTGAATTCTCTTTATTTATTTTTGCTTTTGTTTCTCTTGCCTGAGAAGGCAGATGCAAAAAATATTGCTAAGATTGATGCCACAGGGTATAATTCTCTATATTTTCTTCTAGCAGTTTTATGGTTTCAGTCTTACATTTAAGTGTTTGATCCATTTTGAGTTTGTTTTTGTGTATGGTGTGAGAAAGTAGTGCAGTTGATTGTTTTGTATGCAGTTGCTCAGTTTTCCCAACAGCATTTATTGAGGAGGCTGTTGTTTTCCCATTGTATGTTCTTGCCTCCTTTGTGATAGATTAACTGACCACATAAGTATGGGTTCATTTATGGGCTCTGCTCCATTGCTTTGTGTGTCTGTTTTGTGCCTGTATCATACTCTTGATCACTCTAGCTTTGTAGTATAATATGGAACCAGGGAACATATCTCCAGCTTTGTTCTTTTTTCTCAGCCTTGTTTTAGCTACTCAAGGTTTTTTGTGTTTCCACACAAATATTAGAATTATTTATTCTAGTTCTATGAAAAATCCCATTGGTATTTTGATAGGTATTGCACTCAATCTGTAGACTGCCTTGAGTAGTATGATTATTTCAACAATATTCATTCTCCCAGTTCATGAACATGGTATATCATTCCATCTGTGTCATGTTTAATTTCTTTCATCAGTATCTTATAGTTTTCCAAGTACATGTATTTTACCTTGTTAGTTAGATTTATTCCTAGATATTTTGTTATTTTTGAAGCAATTTTAAATGGGATTGTTTTCCTAATTTCTCTTTCTGATAGTTCATTGTTAGCATATAGATTTTCTCTCCTGCGACTTAATTGAATTATTGGTTCTAATAGTTTTGGGGTGGTATCTTTAGGATTTTCTATATATAGTATCTATTTTCTATATATAGTATAGTATTTTCTATATATAGTATCTATATATAGTATATATAGTATATATAGTATACTATATATAGTATAGTATAGTATTTTCTATATATAGTATATATAGATTTTCTATATATAGTATAGTATATATATAGTATATAGTATATAATAGTGACAGCATTACTTCTTCCTTTACAATTTGGATTCTTTTTTCTTATCTGATTATACTATGTTGAATAAAAGTATCAAGAGTGAGCAGCTTTGTCTTGTTCTTGATCTTCGAGGAAACACTTTAAGCTTTTCACCATTGAGTAGGATGTTAGCTGTAAGTTTGTCAGATATCACCTTTATTATGTTGAATTATATGCCCTCTGTATATACTTTGTTGAGAGTTATCATAAAGAGATGTTGAATTTTGTAAAAAAACTTTTATGCATCTATTGAGATGGTCATATGATTTTTATTCTTCAATTTGTTAATATAGTGTATCACAAATCATTGTTTCGTGAGTAAAGTTAAGTCCTCTACATACTGAACCTTCAAAGATGTGAATGTATGTTCGCATGTCAAATCATGTAAGTTAATTCACGTGTCTGATGTACATTGCCACGTGCGTGCATTCTTCTACAAGTGATTGTGCCCGTGTGTAATTTACTGTAAATTACTGTATAGAGTATGGCAGGACAGTATCTTTATTTCAAGCCTAGGAAACAAGGGTAAAATCAGTCGCAGTGTAGTTGGTACTGCTAACAAACACTGAGATAATGATGGAAACAAAAGTGAAAATAATTGAATGAGTGGAGCAAGGCGAAAATATGGATTTGGAGGCTCAGAGCAAAGATGGAGAGAGACAAGGGGAAGAAGTAAGTGAAGAACTGAAGAGATTCATGCTGCAGGAAATAGCACATGGGTTTTCTTTATTTGAGGAGGCTCTGTTAGTTTGTGAGGCACAGGACCTGAATGTAGAATAGTACATGAAGGTTGCAGCAACTGTTGAGAATGTAATCCAGTGCTACCATGTCATCTGTGACAAGGAAAAAAGAGCTACTACCCAGACAACACTAGATCACTTTTTCCAAGAGGCTAGCTATTATTTCTTCGAGTAAGTTCTTTGTCCCTTTCTTTCTCTCCTCTTCTTCTGGGACCCATATAGTATATACATTAGTAAGCTTGATGTTCTCCTAATGGTCTCTTAAACTGTTCTCCTTTGTGAAAATGTGTCTCTTTAATGTTCAGCTTGAGCGATTTCCACTACTCTGTCTTCCAGTTTGCTCATCTGTTCCTCTGTATCATCTGTTGTTGATTCTTTCTAGTGTATTTTTATTTCTGTTATTGTATTCTTCGGCTCTGTTTGATTCTTTTTATATTTTATAACACTTTGTTATACTCACTGTGTTCACCTCTTCTTCTCCTGAATTTGTTGAACATCTTTATGATCATTACCTTGAACTCTTTTATCAGGTAGATCGATTATTTCCACTTTACTTGGTTCTTATAAAATTTTATCTTATTCTTTCATTCAGAACATATTCCTCTGTCACCTCATTTTGTGTAATTCTTTGTTTTTATTTCTATGTATTAGATAGGTTGGTTATGTTTCTTGGAGAAATGGCCTTATGTGGAAACTCCCAGTGGGGCCCAGCAGCACATTCCTGTCTGGCCACCAGAGCTGTATGCTCCAGGGATGCCCCCTATGTGGGCTGCATGGGTCCTTCTATTGTGACAAGGCCAATTACCCTGGATACATTGGTAGGTGGGGCTGACCCTTGAGGTAGCTAGATGATGGGCTTGGAGGTGCTTAGGGATGGTGCTGATCTGGTGGTTCATGGGATTGAGTTTCCATATGTCTGTGCAGGAGGGTCCTGGGACAAGTGCTGACTGGCTAATGGGAGGGTAACCCCCAGCACTATTAGGATAGAGGGAGGGCTCCAGAATGGCACTTGCCAGCACCTGCATCCTTCTGGTGGGACAAGTTCTCTAAAATGGTTGCTGCCAGCATCTGTATATCAGGGTGATCACAGTTGTCTTCTCCCTCTTCAGGAGACTCTTCAAGATTAAGCAAGTAGGTCTGACCAAGACTCCTCTCAAATTACTGCTTCTACATAGGGCCTTGGAGTGTGGGGGATTTTGTGTGCCCTGTTTAAGAGTGGGCTTCCCTGGTGGATCAGACAGTAAAGAATCTGCATGCAGTGCAGGAGATGCAGGTTTGATACTTGGGTCGGGAAGATCCGCTGAAAGAGGGCATGACAACCCACTCCAGTATTCTTGCCTGGAGAATTCTGTGGACAGAGGAGCCTGGTGGTCTACAGTCTAAGGGGTGGCAAAGAGTCGGGCATGACAGAGTGACTAACACTTTCATTTTAAGAGTGGAGTCTCTGTTTCTTAAAGCCACCTGGTTGTCTTGTAAGCATGTTCTGCTGGCCTTCAAAGCCAGGTATTCTGGGCTCTCATCTTCCTGATGTAGGGCCCATGTGCTGGGAAGCGTGATGTGGGGCTCAGACCCTTTAGTCCTTGGAGAGAACCTCCGTAATTGTGACTGTCTTCCTGTTGTGGACCGCCTACCCAGGCATGTGGATCTCGACTGTGCCACATCTTCATCCCTCCTACCCATCTCATGTGGTTCCTTCTTTACATCTTTAGTTGTGGGAAATCTTTTCTGCTAGCCTTCTGATTGATAATTGCTCTGAAAATAGTTGTAAGTTTCGTGTGTCTGTGGGAAGAGTTGAGCTCAGGGTCTTCCTGTTCCATCATCATGGTCATTTCCCTTAAAGTTTTGATGAGTGACAATGCCAAATGTTGGTGAAGATATGGAGCAATTAGCATTACTCTGCATGGTGATGCAAAATCATGCAGCCACTTTGGAAAAGAGTTTGGCTGTGTAAGTTTAACATATGTTTACCATGTGGCCCAGCAATTAAACTCCTTGTTACTTACCCAAGAATGATGAAAATATGCACCCCTTTAAAAAAAAAAAGAGTTGTAAAAGAACATTCTTAAAGGAATTATTCATAATAGCCCCAAACTGTAAATAATCAACTGGTCATCAACTGGTGAATGAATAAACAAATTGTAGTGTATCCATGGGCTTCCCTGGTGGTTCAGCAGTCAAGAATCTGCCTGCCAATGCAGGAGATGCAGATTCGATTCCTGGGTCTGGAAGATCCCCTGGAGAAGGGAATGGCAACCCACTCGAATATTCTTGCCTGGGAAATCCCATGGACAGAGGAGCCTGATGGGCCATAGTCCATGGGGTCACAAAAGAGTCAGACTTGACTTAGTGACTAAACAACAACAGTGGAATACTACTTGATAATAAAAAGGAGTGAAATATTCATACACACAACAAAGCGGATGACTCTCAAAGAGCATGAAGCTGAATGGAAATACTACATACTGTATGATTTTATTTGCATGCAATTATGGGAAAGGCAAAATTGTAGTTACAAAATGCAGATCAGGAGTGACTGAAAGTCAAGGTACAAGGGAGGGGATCGACTGCACAAGGGCTCAAGGGAACCTTTTTTGGTGATAAAAATGTTCTGTATCTTGATTGTGGTTGTGGTTACATGACTATATATAATTACCAAAGTTAATCAAACTGTATCCTTAACATAGGTGAGTGTTATTGACTGTAATTTATGCCTCAATAAATCTGAAGAAAAAGAAAATATGTCAAATACCAAAAAAGCTGACATTTTCAAGTGCTAGGGAGGATGTAGGGTAAGTGTAACTCTCATATATGGTTGGTTGAGGTGTAAAATTGTACAGCCTCTCTGGGAAACGGGTTGGCAGCTCTTTTAAAGTTAAATACGCACTTAACAGTATCCCGTTCCTAGGTGTTTATTCAAGAGAAATGGAAACATATGTCCACCACGAGACATTTATATGAATATTAATAGCAGTTTCACTCCTAGGAGCCCCAAACTAGACACAGTCCAAATGCTCATCAGTAAGTGATTAGGTAAACAAGTTGTGGCAATTCATACAATGAAATAAATACCACCTAGCAATAAAGATCAGGAAGCTACTGAAATACACAGTCTTGTGGATGACTCTCCAAAACATTATGCTGAATGAAAGAACACATCTTCCAGGATTCCATTTACATGACGTTTTAGCACAAGTAAAACTATCGTGATTGAAATCACATTCATTGCTGGCTGGAGGTGAGGGAAAATGACTGTAAAAAGGGTATGAGGGAATTTTTGAGGGTGATGGAATTACTCAAGATCTTGACTGCAGGTTTACATATGTGTGTGTATACATACATATATAAATATTTTATATGTATATATAAAATACATGTATAAAAATGCCATCTCTCTCTTTATATGTATGGCCTAATATAAGTTCTGACTAAGATCGCTCAGTCTGAGTTTTTAGGCATTCTGAGTTATAAATAGTAGAAAAAAAATTTTTTTAACCTTTTTTCCCCAAAGACATAGTTGTGTGTACCCTTTAAAAGTGGGCTTCCCTGGTGGCTGAGGGTAAATTCACACTCATTACGACCTTGAATTTTTACCATTTTAATGTGATTGTTTTACTTTTTCAAGGATTCTCTTTAGCTTGGTTCCCTGTACTGAGAGAGTATTGTGAGAATTACATTTTTAGTTCTAAGTACGTATCTTACTCTCTGCCAAGGCTCAGTTGTCCTTCCTGCTTCTGGAAAGATGACCAGGGGCTGGGCTTTCATCCAGGGTCACTAAGTCCCTTGTTTACCGGTCTGTGTCTACGGTACATGTCAGAAACTTGAGGCCATTTAGATAATTTCCATGGCGGGGAAAAAAACCTTGTTATTTCAATTATCTAGTGGCATTCATTAAAAAAAATGATTTTTGCTTTATCTAAGCAGTTGATCTACTGGCCCACTTTGAAAGGAAGGGTGCAGATGTCCTGCATTCAAAAGTGCACACTGTTATTGGGAGCAGGGGATGCATATTATGAAGTACCAGGGATGTGCCAGGCACAGGGCTCAGTCCTTCACGAGCATTAGTTTTTGCCCTCGTATCAGGTACTCAGTCAGCTCCCATCAGCTCCATCTTTCACCAGTGCCTGAGGGGGTCAGCTTAGGGAATTAATGCTGCTTTCAAATTGTGGAACAGAGTTGAAACCTAGAATCTTATCCCTAAATCCATGTTCTCTTTGCAGCATCTCTCCATCGAAAATAAATTATGATCCACAGATGGCCAAGGAAACTGTCCCACTTTCATTGTATCTGAAATGCCATCTTGCCTTCATTTGTCCAGAGTGCATGTTCCTGCCGCATGTGAATGACTGAGGACCATGGCAGGGGACAGGTCCCCACCGTGTCACCATCCAACAGCAGCCAGCAGGACTGGTTTCTAAAGTCCCTGAGATTCTGGCCTGATCTGGCTCCCCTCTAAGTCCACAGAATGTGTGCCTCCTGACCTCTCAGCCCACCTGGAAGATCCCACAGTTTTCTTGTGAAAAGATCAACCCAAAGTTCTCAGGGTTTCGAGGGCTTGTGTTACCCACTCCTCTACCAAGCACATTTTACACTGGATTGAATTTCCCCTGCTTTATGCAGGAATTCTGCCCTGTGCATGAGCACACCACTGGAGTCATAAATATTAAGAACAAATTTTTCTTTCGTTTTTTTCCCACTGCCCAGTGGTGATAAGAGTCAGCGAAACCAGGCAGGTGGATAATTCTGCATGGATCACCTCAGTTCTGTGGGCTCCCCGTGGGCAGGGTGCGCTGGGCCGGGTGGCGCTTGCTTTGCTGAGGCAGAAGAAATGCTTTTGTGCATGTTGGAGGCTGGGGGAAGGTTCATGGCCAGGTCATGGCGCCAGCATTCTTGCCTCGGCCACAGCGGCAAGGCAGCGGTGGGCCCCAACCGGAGAAGCCCAGGCCGGGGGGGCACAGGTCCTGGGAGGCAGAGCTGCAGCTGCTGTTTGGTTTCCCTTTGGTCCCAGGGATTTAGATAAAAGGGCTGCTTTTATTGATTGGGGAGATTGGGAAAGGGAGGGAGGGGGCTCTAGAATCAGTCTTTGCCTTTTTGTTTTTCTAAGCAAACATTTATTGAGCATTTACTGTGGACCAGGCATCGTGCTAAATCCTTTTCATGCATTATCAGGTCGAATCCACATGACAGCCCTGCTGTTAGTCTCATTCCAGCGAAGAGGTGACTAAAGCTCAGGAAGGTTAAGTAATCTGCCCAAGGTCACACAGCTTGTAAACGGGTGAAGAGTGTGGGCCCTGGAGCCCTCTCTCACCTGAACTATTGCGGTAGTCTCTTTACTGTGTTCTTCTTTCTGTCCTGCACCCCCAATCCACTCGCCACTCTGCCACCAGAGTGATCTACTTTTTAAACATTTTTTTAATTTTAAACTTTTCATTTGGTATTGAGGCATAGCCAATTAACAATGTTGTGTGAACAGCAAAGGAACTCAGCCATACACACACACACACACACACACACACACACACATCCAATTCTTCCCCAAACCCCCTCCCATCCAGGCTGCCACATAACATTGAGCAGACTTCCATGTGCTGTACAGTAGGTCCTTGCTGGTTGTCCATTTTAAATATAGCAGTGTGTACATGTCCATCCCTAAGTCCCTAACATGCTCTCTTCCCCCTGGCAACCATAAAGTTTATTTTCTAAGGCTGTGAGAGTCTCTTTCTGTCTTGTAAGTTCATTTGTGCCATCTCTCTTTTGATTCCACATATAAGGGCTGTCACGATATTTCTCCTTCTCGGTCGGACTGACTGCACAGAGTGGTCTTTCCAGAACTCAGCCCTGCTTTTACCATGGTGCAGAATTCGCAGAGTGACCAGAGCACTTCTTACCCTTCCCCCGGGACTCCCACTGAGCTGGGCCCTTCCCCTGCCCAGGCTTTCCTCCCTCACACCCGGCCGTCCCCTGCAATACCCCCACCCTAGCCTCCTGCCCGACTCTCAGAGCACCTCTCGAGGGCCCTGCTGTAGGGACCCCCCTCTCCCTGCCAGTCACCGCTCCTCCGCCAGCTCCTCCTGGCCCTGACAAGCTTGGCCGTGGTCAGACAGGGCTCCAGAGGGGACAGCTATGCATTGTCTTCCCCTACGGCCCGTGTGGGAGCGGGCCATGTAGCGGGTCTTCTGTTACTGCTTGTTATGTGACTTTTGTGGAAAACCTACCTTTTTGCCCCTTCGTCCTCAGCACCCAAGGTGCTTCACAGTCTCAGGAATCTCCAAGACCCTTCTCCCACTTGGCAGCGGACCCATCCCTAAAGCGGGGCTGGCCTCAGTGGCCATCTCCTGCCTAGTAATAAGGTCACAGGAAGAAACTGACCGTTGATCTGAGAGGAAGGTGCTGCCTCTGGGTAGGATGAAGCAGGCAGAAAAAGATGACAACTGAATGGGCACCTGGGGGAGGGTCTGGGTGGTCCTGAGAGATGCTGGGGTAGTGTATGGGGACC
Source organism: Okapia johnstoni (assembly GCA_024291935.2). NCBI lineage: Eukaryota > Metazoa > Chordata > Mammalia > Artiodactyla > Giraffidae > Okapia > Okapia johnstoni. The sequence goes on from CM044316.1 coordinate 39,397,815, forward strand.
TTTAGGGACAATGTCAGGCCCCCACAGGGACACAGCATGCAAGCGGGTGAGGGGCCTCTGAGAGCCCAGGTGTTCCCTGGCCAGCAGGAAACCAGAGGGGCAGGGATTATCCCATCTGAGATCACAGAGACAGAGGTGCTTTGGATGCCATTTGCTGAAATGAATTAGGGCCCAGCTGGGTATTCAAGTTGCATAGGAAACCTCCAAGAGGTATTTCTGGGGGATCAATGTTACCCACTCTAGTTAATGAGCAGATAATGCTTCTATGGGAACCCCTCCATTGAGCACTATTGAAGAGATCTCCCTGGGCCTCGGTTTCCTTGTCTGTTACAAGAGGCCCTGGCACAGCGGCTTCCGTCAGGCAGGTGATGGTGTCCAGGAGATGAGACTCTGCTCCTGTGCTGTAGGCAGTGAGGACAGGCTGCCTGAAAAGGTGTTGTCCTGGGATCTGTAGTGTCAGCGGTCACTCCATGGGATAGCATAGAACACGACTTGCTGTCGGATGCTTGCATTTCCTTATAGGTTCCATCAACTCAGAGTTTTCACAGGAGTTTCTGGGTGGGGGCATGTCTCTTGCCCCACCCATCCTGCATGTGGGGCACAGAGGGGCTCATTTCACTCCTAACAATCCTGGGGGTGTGGCAGGGGTGGATGGTGGGGTTGGTATTCTCATTTTTCAAATGGGTGTGATGTGGCTCAGGACAGGTGACGGTCCAGGGCACACAGATGAGTTGTGGGGTGGGGGGAGAAGTCAGGTCAGGCTCACTTGAGCGCTTGTGCCCCAGGCTGCTCTGTTGGTGGCCTTGCCCTGACGTCAGTGACAGAAAGGCCTCCCAAGTGCACGGCGTGGGACAGCAGACTGGGGCTCGTCCTTTGTCCTCTCTTCCTGGTCCTCCCAGGACACAGGGATCATAGAATGTACCAACCACGTTTCTCTGCGGCCACCCCTTGGCGAGGGCCAAGCAGATCGTGGGTGGGGGTGGCCCTTCCCTTCTTGACCTGCTGGCCCTCGTGTGTCACAGGCGGCTCTACCCTGTGCAAGGCTCACTCAGTCTGGAAGGCTCTTGCTGGAGGCAGCTGGGGGCAGCGTTGCTTGGTTTATAGTTCCTTCCCAAGCTTACTGGTTCAAGTAGAAACAAAAGAGAATGACACTTTGGGCGATGGCACGGGCTCACAGGTGTACATAACTCCTTATAGAGCACCTCTCCCCCGAGGTCACGTTGAAGAGGCCCACAGGCCTGACGTCTTTGCTGGAGGATGCAGGAAGGGTATCTGGGACAATGGCTAGGGCTTGCGGCTGGCTGACCATGGCTGCCAAGGGCCGAGGGAGGGCTAGAGTGCACACAAGAGCTCAGGCCTCTGTGTCAAATGGCCTGGAGCTGGCTCCCATTACCTTCTGCCGTCTGAGCCTGAGTGAGGTACTTCGGCTCCCTGCCCCCTCATCTGTGCAGCAGTGGGGTGGTGGTGGTGATGATGGTGGTGGTGATGTTGTTGATGGTGGCAATAGTGACAGGCTCTCACCACTGGGGCAGGTGAGGCCCTGCAGGGACCCTGGGCCATGGAAAGCAGCCCCAAAGTGCTGGAAGCGGCTGATGGCCGCTGTTACGGCTCTGGTGGAATCAGGTCCTCTCAGTCCCCTTCCTCGGCAGGCCTGCGGGGCTGCTGACCCCGCAGGACAGGTTCCTCCACAAGGCTGTTTCTGCGCCTGCCCAGAGCCCTCTCTGCACGGTAGACACATGGAGATCGTGTTAAGGCCCCAGCGTCCATTGTTCAGTCAATCAGGCTAATCTGCCTGGCCCTCGATAAGGGCAGGGATCAGGTTTCAGGGAGATTTTCCTGGGATTACTTCTAGTAGCCGCTCAGTCTAGACAGGCCTCTCAGTTACAGAGGTGCAGACAAAGGCGAGGACCGGGAGTGCCCGGCTACGAGGCGGGCCCAGCGCCCTGCCCCACAGTCCCTGCTTTCTTCCTGGGGTGTCAGGGCAGGGAAGGCGTCACCTCACTGGCAGGCAGCCCTGGTCTGTCTGAGAGAAGGTCCTAAGCCCCTTTCGTGTGTCCAGGTGGGGCCCTAACATAGTGTGAGTGCCTGGTGTCCATGGAGCCCTTGTGCTATATGAAAGCACAGCTCACACTTTGCCCCGTTCAGTCCTGCAGGGGCTCATGAGGTGGCTGCTGATGACAACGGGCTGTCCCCACACTGAAGAGGTGGGCAGGGAAGTCTACCCACCTGCTCGCTTCTGGTTCGTAGCCTGGTTTATTCTACTTCCTTGCTCTGAGACTTGAGCATTTGCTTTTGGACATCAGTGTGCCCATCTGTAGAATGCGCATGATACCTACCCCGCCAAACAGAGTCATTGTATGAGTCACCAAGAGAATGTGTATGAAATTGTTTTGAAAATTGTGAAGTGCTATGCTAATGATGGTCACGGGTTCCTAGCGTGCTGACTGCCATGGAGTTGACCATAAATAAGTGGATGCATGAATGAGTGAGTGTGAATGACCCACCCTGTAACATAAAATTGCTGAGTCTCAATTGTTCCCCTTCTCCACCTCCTTACTCCCCCAACTCTGAAAAGTGTTCAGAGCAGCCTGAGGCCAAAAGGGACAGGGAGCTGCAGGTCTAGCCTGCTCCTCAGTTTTTCTGAAAGATGAGGGGGAGTCATGTCCTGCCCTCATTGGCATCCTGGGGACATTGTTGGTGTGACCCACTCCAATGTCACAGTGTCCAAATGGGATGTGTCTGCCCTTCTTGAGCCTGGGAAACAGCCTGGAGAGGGGCTTTGAGGAAATGTCCTTTGGGGCTGGATGTCAACTTTGGTCACATATGTGTGCACAGGGCATGGGGGGTGGGAGGAAAGGAGGAGACAGATAAACAGTTTTTTGTTTTCTGGCTCATCTACCTGGGGTTTGAAACAGGCTTCCGTTACTTCCTGGTTCTCTTCAGCTATACCTATGCCCTCTAACAGAGCTAGACTGGGCTTGAAAGTAAAAAGCACTACTCATTTATTGAATTGGGTTTTCTCAGAGTTGCAAAACTAAAAGTCGAAACAGAATGGAAGTAACAACAGCAAAACTTACAAGTTCAGTGAGATTTTCAGGCATTGCTCTCTGGACCCATGGCACCTACCTCTTAGGGTTATTTGATTTAAAGCCTTTGATCCAAAACTGACCTTGTACAGGAAGCTTGGAGGGCAGAGGCTGCACAGTGATGATGCTGGTTGGCTGACTTGCACACCCCTGACTCAGTGTTGGACAGTTATCCAGTCTGTCTGCTCTGTTCTTCAGAACAGAGTGTAGAATGAACAAGGGAGAATAGTGAGGTGGGCAGAGGAGGTCTCTATAGCCAGGGACCCTCAGGAGAGGCATGAGGAAGGCATGGGGACCTCAGGGAGCTTTGAGTCTCAGTGACCTGAGTTTGAGGCCAGGATCCACCATCTGCCAGTTGTGGACTTAGGCAAGTCAGTTAACTCTCTCTGAACCTCTGCTTTCTCATCTATGAAATGGGGAGAATGATAGCACTAACATCATGAGGCCATTGTGAAGGTATGTTGGAGACGGTGGGCAGGAAAGGGCGTGTAGGGACAGCAGGCGTTCAGAAGGGTCTGCCTTTGGGAGGGTGAGTGTGGGGAGCTGGCAGCAGGGCCTTCTCTGTGGGCTGCAGCAGGTGTTTGACTTGTCCAGCCTTGGGTGCCTCGACTCATTTCCACATTTACAAATGTATTAAAATAGCCCAGTGGGCTCAGGACGAATGCCAGTTGAACCCTGTAATGGAGTCTGAATCTCCACCAAGCCGTGCATGGCTGCTCACAGAAAGACGAGCAGAATTATAATGAAATCAGCATGTGTTCACAGCCATTGGCTGTGTTAATAGCCTCCTTGGATCTGATGAACCCAACTCTCTTCCACAGTCCCTGAGCAAACCACGTTGGTGGAAGGGAAGTGGGAAGCGCGCAGAGCAAGAAATGGCAGCGGCTCTGCCACCGCCTCTCTGTAGGACTTTGAATGGCTCACTTAACAGCTCTGGGCCTCAATTTCCATAATCTGTCATACGTGATCATTCCTGTTCTGTCTACCCACTGGGCCATTTTGAAGACCAAGTGGACATATGTACTGAAAACATGTCAGAATCTTATGCAAACATCTTGAGTTGTTATTAATGGAAGAACACAGTGATGTGTGGATAGTCACTGGCAACAGGTGATTTGTAAAATTCTGTAGTTAAATATTAGGTTTCTGAGCTCCATGGGTGACTTGGAAAATATACCAACCGCAACAAACGTTTGCATTTTGAGGAGTCTACACGTTGTGTGTTTTACATTTAATTGCACACCCTTCTATCTTCCTAAATAGAGCAGAGAAGACAAAATTTAACCTTGTTGACCTGGCCGTTATAAACATTATCAGCAATGGTAGCTGCTGGAGGCCAATTAATGAATATGCATTTCCCATGTATTATCTTAATTATTGTCACAAGCGTGGGAGACAGAGCACTTTATTTATTCTGTTTCATAGTGAGAAAACTGAACTCATAGGAGTGAGATAACCCACATCACACTCCCAGTAAGAAGAGGGACAGGAGTTTGAGGCCCTGAAATCTATTGCCCTCTAGTATTGCCAATAAGTCATTTAAAAATACTTTGCCTCTCTTCACTTCCTCTCTCTTTTCTTCCTTCCTTCCTTCATCAATACCTCAGTCAAAAAGCCATCAGGCATTGGTATGGTGGGAATGAGAGACTTGGCAAATCCTCTCCCCAAATAACACGGGACCAAATTGTCAAAAACAACCATTTCAGGGCTCTAGAAACTGACCAAGATTACATGTTTCTGGTAAGAAGGTAAAATGTTACAGAAGCTTTGAAAAACAGCGTGGCAGTTTCTTAAAAAATTAAATATAAACATACTATGCAACCCAATTAGGTATCTGCCTGTATTGGTTTCCTGTCATTGCTGTAACAAATTACCACAAGCTTAGTGACCGAAAATCACACAGACGTATTATCTTACCTTTTAGGAGGTTAGAGGTCCGCCAGGGTCTGACTGGGACACAGTCAAGGGATCCACAGGGCTGCATTCCTTAGGAAGTTCTGGAGAAGAAACTGTCCTGCTTCTAGATGCTGCCCACAGTTCCTTGGTACATGGCTGCCTTCCTCTACCTTCAAGCCAGTCAGTAACAATGGGTTGAGTCCTTCTCACATCACTCTGACCTTCTCTTCTGCCTCCCCTACTTTTAAAGACCCTTGTGAGTAAACGGGGTTTACCCAGATAATCCAGGATAATCTTGCTTTCTCAAGACCAGTTGATTAGCAACCATAATTCCATCTCCAACCTAAATTCCCCCTTGCCATGTAACATATATTCACAGGTTCTAGAGATTAGGACATGGGGGCTTCCCAGGTGGCTCAGTGGTAAAAGAGTCCACCTGCCAGAAGGAGACACAGGAGACTCGGGTTCCATCACTGGGTCAGGAAGATCCCCTGGAGGAGGGTATGGCAACCCACTCCAGTATTCTTGCCTGGAGAATCCCATGGACAGAGGAGCCTGGCGGGCTACACTCCATGTGGTCACACAGAGTCGGACACAACTGTGTGACTGGGCATGAGCATGGGGATTAGGACATAATATAAAATAATCTAGGATAATCTTGCTTTATTAAAGTTGGCTGATTAGTAAATTAGACTTCTTTGGGAGCCATTATTCTGCCTACCATACAACCCAAGATAATGAAGATATGTATCCACACAAAGACTTGTGCATGAATGTTCATAACATTATACATAATGGCCCCAAACTGGTAACAATCTAAATGTCTGTTTACTGGTTAACAACAGATAAACAAAGTATGACACATTCTTAAAATGGAATATGATATGGTAGTAAAAAGGAGCTATGGATGCCTGTTACCTCATTATGTAAAAACATTGTGTTAAATGAAAGGAGATGCAAAAGATATATAATTCCCTTTATATGACATTTCCAGAAGAAGTAAATCTACAGAGGCAGGAAGCAGATCTCCTTGGAGAAATGGCTGATTCCAGGGCTGGGGCAGGAAAAGAACACGATGAGTTGGGACATGTCAGAAGAACACGGAAGTCAACTTGAAAGGACTCCCACTGGTGCAATCTGGGACATTTGAGCATCATATTATATCATAATAATAATGGGTTAAAACTTAATAAATAGCAGTCCATGAGTCCACACTGGTTTAAATTAATGCAGAAAAGAAAGCTCTTTATCATGGTAGAATGCCAGCTGATCAATGTAGAAGGAGTGATGGGGTTAGAAAAAAAATCTCCACTCAGCATTCATTATAGTGGTAATGAATTCAAGTAGAACTCATTCATTAAAGTAGTTTCCTATTAAAACATTCAGGGACTTCCTTAGCAGTCCAGTGGTTATGACTTCACCTTCCAATGCAGAGGGTGCCAGTTTGATCCCTGGTTGGGGAGCTAAGATCCCACATGGCTTGTGGCCAAAAAACCAAAATATAAAACAGAAACAATATTGTAACAAATCCAATAAAGACTAAAAAAAACCCAGAACATTACAAAATATATTTGCATGCAATGATGAGCCAGGCCTTGTTCTGTACTAATCGGGTATATAGCACTGTCTGTTCCTGCCTTGAATGGTCACAGGCTACTTTTTTAAGTTTATCTGTTTCATGGGTCTGCATTCTTTTCCTGGGTGTCTGCTGTCAGTTAGTAGCTGTCTTTTTTTTTCTTTTGCTCTGGCCTGTATTCCATCTGCAGGTGGTCCTGCTTGATCTTATTGGCAGCTCCCACCTGTAATTTTTAATCTATTGTGGCTTAGGACACCATAGGAGCAAGCTTGTTAGGGGCAGCACCACTGGCTCTGAGGGCCTTTTGCATGAGGTGAGGGCATGGGCTTTTGTACATGGAAGCTGGGGCAATATTTTGGCTGCTCAGAGACCTTGTGGCCTATTTCCTGGCTCCTATGATACTTTGAAGAGGTAAGATTGCCTGAGCATTGGATATAACTAATGAACGCCTTTGGTTTGGGTGGACATCCGGTCTCTTTTCCTAAAGCAGAGTCTCTTGACAGGTCAACATGAGAATACACACACTCTGGTCAACACTGGAGCCCATAGATTGCCCAGTGTTAATAAATTGGCCAAGGCCACCTGCAGAGGGAGTCGTCCATAGGCAGACACTTGGGAGATGGCTCCAGGGGAACACCAGTCAGATGATCCTTGTAATGAAAATGAGCAAACTCTTGGCTGTTATTGAGCCGAATAATTGCCCTAGTCACCTATCCAGACCCATACCCTTTTGCTCAGAGACAAATTCTGTTTCTTCACTTGCCAGTCCACACATTCCACAAGCCTCTTCACTTCCATGTCGGCTGGGTCATCATGAACCCTGCAGCTGTGTCTGTCTTTCGCTCTCAGGGCCTTGGAGGAAGATATCTGTGGAGGCATATCCTCAAGACAGCTGTCATGGGGCCAGAGCCCTCATTGCCAGTGACACCTCTGGGATTGGGAATGTGGGCAGGACAGATGGCCCTGGGCTATGGGAAGCTGTCCCAAGATGTTTGGTCTACCACCCACAAATAGACATCCATCATCCTGAAGCTGGAAATTTGGTTTCTGTACTCACTTTTATGTATGTTTATGTTGGCTGCTCTCCTCAGAATAACCTTGGCCAGCTGAGGAATAAGGGAAGTCATGCCGTGTCCACTCTGAGAGGGTAATTCCAAAGGGATGGGTGGGATGGTCGGGGACTTTTCTGATAGGATACAACATGCCTCTGCTTGGCTGAGCTTGGTTTTAATGTGGGCTGAGTGCTCTCTTGGGAGTGGTAGTGAGGGTATGTCATGCCAGGAGAGGCCCCAGAAGCCAGCTGGCACCACGTGGAAGGCAGTTTCTTCCAAGCAGCAGCCATCATGGGCCAAAGAGGGTCTGGGTCTGGGGCCCATGCATCAGAGCCCTCAGCAGCCCTCCTTTCTCCTGAAAGTGAAAGTTGCTCAGTCGTGTCCAACTCTTTGCGACCCCACAGACTATAGAGTCCATGGAATTCTCCAGGCAAGAATACTGGAGTGGGTAGCCTTTCCCTTCTCCAGGAGATTTTCCTAACCTAGGGATCAAACCCAGGTCTCCTGCATTGCAGGCGGATTCTTTACCAGCTGAGCCACCAGGGAAGCCCAAGAATACTGGAGTGGGTAGCCTTTCCCTCTCCAGCAGATCTTCCTGACCGAGGAATCAAAGTGGGGTCTCCAGCACTGCAGGCAGATTCTTTACCAACTGAGCTATCAGGGAAAGCCCTTTCTTCTTCTAGGCACTGTCATATGGATTTGGGAAGTACCTGTTCTTTGTGTACCCTCTGTACCAGGCTGGGCACATTCAGCCTTCTCTGATAGGAAACAGGCTGGGAAGTGATGCTCTGGACTCTCACATCCGCCAAGAGAAGGAGACAATCTACACAGTCACTTCCTCTCTTTCCTTTGGAGCCCTGTGTCCCCATCTGTCATTGAGGGGGCCAGATTAGAGACCCTCTAAGGTTCCTTCCAGATAACATGATACCTGCAAAGCCACCTGCCTGGCAACTCTCCTCAGTGAAGGGTGTAAGCGTCTGTCCCCATATGTAGACCCCTAGGCATGGAGTTCATGCAAGGCAGGGGATCAATGGCATCCTTGCTGGTGACTTTTAAGATTTTTGTTTTTTTGTCTTTGAGTTTATACATTGTCACTGTGGTAGGTCTAAGTGTGAGTTTCTTTTTTTCTGTTCTACTTGGGATTCATTTGGCTTCCTAAATCTGAGGGTTAATATCTTTTACCAATCCTAAAAAAGGATCTGATGAGATATACAATAAATAAGCTTTCTCAATCTATCTTCCATTAAATTTTGCGAGGAAGTGCTTATGATAGAACCATTTACTTTTTGCTCACAGATTCGTAGGTTGGGCTCTGGTGGCTCCACTCCACATGGAGGGTTAGATTTGGATCTGATCCTCATGTTGTCATCCCAGGATCCAGGCAGAAGGGACAGCAGTTACCGGGGACATATGAGAAGCCAAGGCAAACCACAGAAGCACATTTAAACTCATTGTACTTCATGTCCACTCACAGTCCATTGGCCAAAGAAAGTCACATGGCTATGCCCAGAACAGTGGGTGGGAAGTCTCGTTCACTCATGGAAGGGGCTGAGGAAAGATGATGTTTTGCTGAGCAACAATGCACTGTACCACAGTCTGTCCACCTAGTCACAAATACTCACTTTAAACCTCAAGCAGAACACACTTCCTTTCTCCCCAAGACTGTCTGAAGTTTTACCCAATGATAGAACTCATTGGCTCAGATAGGCTCAGAGTCTTGTAATCTCCATCAGGTCTCTTGTTCCAGAGTCTTGTGAACTAAAGAGACAAGTATTTGCTCTCTACCCCAGCCCCTTCCCCTGCAAAAGGAAAAACTATACAATGTGTAATTGGAGAATGGGGACAAAGTGACCACAATTATTATTCCTGTTGACTAGGGGAAGAATGGGAGGCACAAAGCAATGGTCCATGGTAGATTCCTCTTTCTGGGAAAATACAGGGAGATCCTCTTCTTGGAAGGGTAGACAATAGTCCTTGATTCTTTCTTGAATATTCCTGGATTCCTCGATTCTTGGAGCAGAACCCACATCCATTGTTCTCCGTGGCTCCTGGTTTCACCTCCTGAGATTTTCTCCCTCTTCCATTACCCTCCTTGCATCCCTCCAAAGACAGTGTTAGAATGCATGCCTTCCTTCCATGGCCGACAAACTTTCTGTGGAAAGTTGGGGTGGGTGGAGGCAAAGGCTTTTTACAAAAAATCTCTCTATGTTTGGCTGCGCTGGGTCTTCAGTGTGGTGCACGAGGCCTTCTCTAGCTGCGGTGAGCAGGGACTGCTCTCTGGTTGTGGTGTAGAGCTTCTCACTGCAGTGGTTGCTCTTGTTGCAGAGCATGGGCTCTACAGCTCACGGGCTTCAGTAGTTTCAGCACATGGGCTCTAGAGCACAGGCTTAGAAGTTGTGGCACATGGGCTTGGTTGCTCTGCGGCATGTGGAATCTTCCCAGGTCAGGGATCGAACCCACGTCCGCTGCATTGGCAGGAGGATTCTTAACCACTGGACCACCAGGGAAGTCCCAGGTGCTTTTTTAATGGTAATATAACACTCTCAGAATCATGTTTTAAAATGTGTTTGATTTTATTGTATTTTTATTGCTTACCTCTAAAAATGTTTTTTTGAGTTCCAACTCCATATGCCACAAGCCTTTGGAGGACTGCCCCTCCCTCTCTCCTTCCCTTTCCCTCTGCCTCTGCCTCTCTCTTTTTCTCTCTCACTTTAATTATAGGTATGCTGAGTTAATCAGGCTTCCACAAGAGGAAAGCCTGATTTTGTTCTTTATCTACCAGGTATGATCTTAATCCCCTCAGATTTTAGCAAATGCAATGTGATGGTCACATCTGTGATTCGATCTGTGCTCTGAGACAGTGTCTTAAAGCCTGTGCCCTTGATTTGGTCTTTGACGTAAGTCTTTATGGCCACACCCTCAGCTTGGTGAGAAATCATTTCCATGTTGCAACTTTGCAAGTCCAGGGATTTCGGGACCCTCTCCATTCTGCTTGCAAACTGGTCCCATGGTCAGTTCTTCCTGCGCTCATTTCTCTCTCGTGTCACCCTGTGAAATGCAGTGAGTAACATCCAACTCACTCACAGAATCATCTTTTCTGATGCTTCTTCACTGGAAGCCATAAATACATGAGGTGAATCTCTGGCTTTCCGGGTTTCCAGGGCAGCAGTTTGACCACCACATAACCCAAGTGCCATTTCTCTAGCCCTGCCTAGTTTTCCTTACCACCTGCTGCCTGGTCCCAAAGCCAGTGCCACATATTTTAGGTTGTGATAGCAGCCCTCGCCTAGGTACCAAGTTCTGTATTAGTTCTAGCAGCAGCAATACTTTCTGATAACTTCAGGGCTTACAGCAAAAACAAATACTTCCTTTTAACTCAGCGATGTGCAGGGCTTTTGTTCTGCTCCAGGCTGTGGGTCAGGTCCGGGTCCATGCCACTCGTTGAATATTCTGGGCTCCAGGCTGAAGTGCCGACCGCTATGGAGGGTGTGCTCATCTCACGGTGTAGCACAGAGTGTGAGCACTAGCTTATTTCTACACAGTGGTTCTTTCGCTCCCGCTGCTGCCCACCATCCCATTCTATCCTTGTGCAGTCTCTAAGTTATTTCTTTAGATCTTATCCAGTGAGTTAATTCTCACATCAGCTGTGTTTTAACTGTTCATTGGGCATTTAATTGTATGTTTCATTTCCGGAAACTCTAAGTTGATTCTTTTTCAGGTATGTCTGGTCAGTTTTGAAAGGTTCTTTTTCCATTATGTTTAAGCTCACCAGTCTTAATTTCTATTTCATGTCTACAAATTTAGTATCTGGTCCTTGGGGCCCAATTTTGCTGCCGTTGTTCTTGCTGACTCTCATTCCTGGCGCCTTCTTTGGGTCTTTGGTAATTTTTCATGGCGAGTTCATAGCTGAGTGATTGTAATCTGCAAGATTCCTGGGAGGCCTGGGCTGAGCGTGCATCCCCTAGAGAGCTTTTGTGGGTGCTTCCTGCTGATGCCTGAGGATAGCACTCTCTGAAATCACTTTTCTTTTCTTTTCTTTTAATATGGACCATTTAAAAAAAGTCTTTATTGAATTTGTGATAGTATTGCTTCTGTTCTGTGTTTTTGGTTTTTCGACTCAGTCTAAGGCATGTGGGATCTTAGCTCCCCAAACAGAGATTGAACCCACACCCCACTCCATCGGAAGGTGAAGTCTTAACCACTGGACCATCATGGAAGTCCCTGAAATCACTTTAAATCAACATATTTTCCAAAAGTTTCCCAGACTGAGAAGGTGTTGTAAATTCATCTTCAGAGCCAAGCCTGGAGACGGCCACGTTTCCCAGGGTCTCTTGTCTCAGGGACCGAATTGGAGGAGGCAGATCTCTTGCAGAGTCCTCGGTCCGGGCAGAGGTCTCAGTTCAGACCTCCCCCTTGTATCTGCTTCTGGGTTTGGCAGAGGCCCCAGGGACAGCCCATGGCTTTAGTGTTCACATGGCCTTGGCCTCCATATAGCACTGTCGCCACATCTGTTAGCATTCCCCACATCTCTTCCTTGCCTCTCTCCCTGCCTTCTTGGCTTCCTCTGCTTTGCCTTTGCATTTAGATTTATCTTTACGGTGTCCAATCCAGCATTTCTGGATGTTTGTAGTGGGAGGGTCGTCGGGCACAAGGGCAGAAGTTCTCCCCTCCATGGGACACTTACTGCTTCCTGGGTGCACAGCAGGCCCTGTTTCTTTAGAGGCCTTGGGGGTACCGTCCTGGATGCAGCCCAAGGACCATCCAGAGGAAGGAAAATGCCCAAGTGGCCTGCATTCTCGTTGGATCGATGGGCACAGAGAGGTGGAAGAGGAGTAAAGACTGTGAGTTTATTGAGTGCCTCCTGTGTGCAAAAGTCCCATGTTAGTGCCTCTCTGCTCATATTTAATCCTATTTAAATATGGATTTAAATCCTATTTAATCCTCACAACAACCTTTTGAAAGGCTTATTATTTAAGCCTTATTTAATCCTCACAACAACCTTTCGAAAGGCTCAGAAATGGCATGGGATGTACCCAAGGTCACACATGTAGTGGGCGGCCAGGTCTGCCCCGTTTTCACTTCTTTAGAAACCAAGGCGCAGGTGGGCCTGGCTGGCGGGGACGGGCCGTAGGAGAAGCAGCCTGACCCTTCATGTACCGCCCTGTGCAGCTGGGTCTGCGTGTGCAAGCCGACAGTGGGCACCCATGACGGGGGCCTTGAGGGGACATTCCCCCTCATTCCCTTTTTATGATGGTTGTAGAAACTCAAAAGTACGCTTTTTAAACGAGGTAAAGAGAGAGACGCTGTACTCTCTGGGGGCAGAGGGCTGTGATGCAGTGGGGGCTGGCAGGACTGCCAAAACCCTGTCTTCTTTAAAGTCAGTGTGTGGAGTCACTGGTGACTCCAGCAAGGACTCTTCAGGTTGAGAGGCGGGGGTGGTGGGGGGTGTGGATGGGGCTTGGCCGTGTGGTGCTCACTCTGCAGAAGGTCCTGACTGCCATGTGGTTGAGCTGCTCCTGAAACATTCACCAGCCAGGACTCAAGGGGCCCAGGATCCTCAGGTGTTTTATTATTTTTTAAATCTAGATTCATTCCCAAGGATGACAGCAGCTTGAACACACAAGTCTGGCTCAGACTTTCTCCCCCAGCCCAGTAGTGTCTGCATACACCTTTGCCACTGAGCAAGCCACATCTCCTGTCTCCTCCTCGGCACTGCCCCAGCCCCCGGGGTCTCCTTCTCTGCATCAGGGTGTCCCCATCGCTGAGAGGGAAGGCTCCAGCAGATGTTGGAAGCAGAGCAGAAGGAAGCTGCCCTCAGGGGATATCGGGACCTGTGCTCACCTAGGCTTTCCCAGGCCCATAGGGGCAGGGTGCGCTGTTTAAGGAGGGGGTGGCCTAGGGGCGTGGGGGGCGGGCTCAGCTGCTGCACAGTAGTGCCCTGAGCTGACTTTAGGTCCACAGAAGCTTTCTGGGCACAGCAGCCTGGATGCTGGGCCTCTGGGCAGAGCTCTGTGATGGGAGGGCAAACACCAGGACAGGGCAGGGAGCAGAGAGGTTCAGAAAGTGAATCCAGGATACAGATGAGCCTATTTGCAGGGCCGAAATAGAGATGCAGACGGAGAGAAGGGACATGTGGATAAGGAAGAGCAGGGGAATGGATTAGGAGACTGGGAATGATGAATGTGCGCTGCCATGTATAAAACAGATAGTGGTGAAGCTGCTGAACAGCACAGGGAGCTCAGCTTCATGCTCTGTGGTGACCTAGAGGGGTGGGAAAGGGGTAGGGGGAAGGAGGGTCATGAGGGAGGGATGTATGTATGCATATAGCTAATTCACTTTGTTGTACAATATTGTAAAGCAACTATATCCCAATTTTAAAAAAAGAAGAGAAAATGGACCCTGGGTTCAGGTCCTGGTGCATTATTACTTGCCTGTGTGACCTTGGGCAAGTTGCTTGATTTCTCAAAGGCTCCCTTTCCCTCCACCTTGCGAGTGAGAGTAACAGCAGCATCTTCTTCTGTGTTGTTGCTGCTGCCTTTTGCACAAGACCTGACACGTGCTAAGCAGTCAATCAGTGCTCCCTGTTGTTGGTGTCATCGTGGTTGGTGTTAAGGAATCCTGGAGTCCATGGTGCTGACTTCCGTTGGCTCTGGTCTGAGCATCAAGATGAAAGCTCAGACCATAAAGCCCAATAATTCAGAGCGCCAGTGTAGAAAGTGAGTCGCCAGTCACCAGTACCGGTGCAGTGACGCCCCTCACTCTGGGAGGCCAAGTGGGGTGAGCAGGTGGCTGAAGGGGAAGGGCCCTCCTGGTAGCTTCTCCAGCGAGCCTGGCAGGTGAGCCAGCCCTCTCCTGCTCCTCACTCAGAGGTGGCTGGTCTACCCTGCCTGCCTCCGAGAGGTCAGCAGACAAGGACCTTTCCTGGAGGAAAGCTGCAGAGGAGCCTGGGCTGCCAGGGATGGGAGTCTGGAAAATGAGCAGGCATACCAGGACCCCAGAGAGAATTAAGAGAAAGCCACCACATCTGACGTTTGGAGGAGGGTAGATACTTACCCACTAGGCTGCACTGGGACTGCTACTGGGGTCAGGTCAGGATCTGCAGGCTCAGCTGCAGAGGTGGGCATTGATCCTGGGCTCATGGGCTCCAGAGCCCCTTCTCAGCCTGCTTGCTGTGTGTATCCCACAGGAGATGCAGTGTGTGTTTGCTCAGAGCCCGCTCCTCCAGCCCTCTGTGGCTCTGCATCCCCCTACATCACCCCCTGGCAGGGCTTCACTGGGTCAAAAACTGGTCCAAGACCAAGTGGCTGGAGCCCACACTTGGAGCTTTGTTAGGTGGCACCATGAAAGATTTGAGTAGGGGCACAGCAGCCTGATGGGGGAAGGTTTGGGTTAAGTAGTGGAGGGCCTGAGTCCTAATTCCCACTAGGGCTAAGGGCATGCCTGACCCTGGAGCTAGCCCTGGCCCAGGAGAGGGGCCTTGTGCCCCTGGGCCCCCAGAGTCACGTTTATCAGGTGATACTGGGAGAAAGCACTTTGCAGGGAAAGCTATGTATCATCTACTGGATTTCCTTCCCCACATGACACACACGATTCTGCTAACCCTTTCTTGATGGCAAGGCCATCTTTCCCTGTTCTGGTGGTTTGAGGGCCACTTATGCCCCCGAGATCTATGAGGACAGACTCTTGTAGATAGAATACCACACCCTCCTCCCACCCAAAGGTGCTCAATCCTAATCACATTTACATGGCACAAGAGACTTTGCAGATGTGATTAAGTTCAGGATTTGGAGATGAGGTTATATGGCTGGATCCAATGAAATCATAAGGGCCCTTACAAGTAAGGGAGGAAGGCGGGAGCGTCAGAGTCAGAAGGGTTGGGATGACAGAAGCAGAGGTCAGAGAGAAGCAGAGAGGAGTCGGAAAGGCTACACGGCCGGCTTTGCAGATGGCAGAAGAAGCATGAGCCAAAGGCTGCAGGCGGCCTCTTGACACTGGAAAAGGCGAGGAAGTAGGTTCTCCCTTTTTCCTCCCCCCGCCCCCAGAAGAAACACAGCCAGGTGACACTTTGATTTTTAGTCTAATGAGACCCATTATGGACTTCTGACCTCCAGAACCATAGGATAACATGTGTTGTTTTAAGCCACTAAGTTCAAGATAATTTGTTACGGTAGCACTGGGAAACAGCTACGGACACTAAGGCCTGAGTGGGGTGAATGAGACAAGAGCGTGGGGCCTGTCCTCGGTCCGCCCCAGAGCCTCTCCCTGAGGCGGCCCTGGCCACTGCTGTCTCTGTTGGTTTCCACTTCTTCCCTCGCCACTGCTCGACACTCGGCTGACGTGTCTTTGTGAGCATCTTCTATCTTCTCGGTGTTCATTTCCTTCAGAGTTGCGTCCAACAGCCGATTAGGAGCAAACAGAAAGGATAGCAGGCCCCTCAGGGAAGATCAGGCCTCACTGATGGAGAATGGAGCCCCCTTTTCCTACCAAGTCATAACTGTGAGCTTTGTGACGACAGTTTCTCTCCATCTGGCTGCACTTCATCAACAATTTCTGGCTTTATATCAGTGTTCCAGAGGGCAGAGCTCCCAGAAGGCTGAGTGCCAGCCAAAAATGGGTTCCATGTGCTCTCAGGGAAGACAGGACAACTCACTCCACTCTCTGGCCTTTAGAGAAAGCCAGCACAGGAGTGCAATCTGTGAGTTTTTATCAGAAATGCCTTTGGCTTTGGTTTACTCAGAGAGCAAGCCCTAAACAACACCTTCACTATGGCTTAAGGAAGACAGCATGTGATTGGCAACTGGTTTTGTTAGAGCAACTGGCAGGCTGTGGTGATGGACAGGGGGTGGGAGGGGGGGTGCATCAGCTTTGGTGTTTTGCTTTTTTCTAAGGCCTCAGGAATCTTCCATGAGTAGGCCAGCCTTTGTTCCTGGGGGGCCTCCTCCCACAACCTGATTGATCCACACATTCCTTGACCTTTTAGAAACTTGAAAAAACAAATCAGCTCTTTATCTAAAGAAAAATTTAGCACAGACAATTAACCTTGGGATTTGGGCATTTCAAGGCTGTTATAAAGGAGAGTGAGGCAAAGACAGAAAGGCAGATGGACCAAGACAGTGGCGCTTACCTCCCCAGCACTGACACGAAGCTGGTAACTGGGTCTTGAGTGGTTTCTCTGCACTGGGGCCTCAGTTTCCCCACCTGCTACCCAGGTGGTTCCCCATGCATCCAGCCACTGACTTCTACCTCATACTACCGGTTGATTCTAAGCCTGAGTATTGCCACAGGCCTGTGTTTCACATGACTTTACAGTGAGGAAGTCTTGCTTCATTCATAAACAAGGAGAAAATATTTCATGAATGATTTCAAGAAATTCTCCTAGAAACTAAGAATTCCCTAAAGGTGGTTAGCAGATAGTTCTCAGAATTTGCAAAGAGATAATCAATTTTCCAGGTGCTTCCAGACTAGGATGTGACAGAGAGATGTCAGATCTTTGAGAGGAATGCCATGCAGCCGGATTCCTACCTACAATCCCTCCCCACCCCACCTCTTCCTAAGGGCTCTGCCAGAGGACTTCTGTTGGCCTGGCCTCCACTGCTGGCTACAGGGCCTGGGTTCTTGGAGCCACGGTTGGTTAACTCTGGAGTTTGAACCCACGGAGAAAGTTTGATTTTCTGCAGCAGATAGTAAACTGTCCCCACACACTAGACCAACTCTCTGAGCCCTGAAAGCATTATAATAAAACCACTACCCACCTCAACCATTGCCAACTCAAATGAAAATGATTCCTTTGTAAAGTTGCTGATTACAAAATTCCAGCTAAGTTTCTCGACACTAAGTGTTTCTTACTGATTGAAGGGCCTGCTTGGCTTTCCAGCCTGGAGTGTTCTGTACTAAAGAGTTCATGGTCGTGGCCTTTGGAGTATGAAAGAACTGAGATTGAAAGCCAGTTCTGTCTCTTTCTCCCATGTGAGCTTCTCACTTCCCTTGTTCTCCAGAAGGAGAGACTGATGTCTTCTTCATGCAGCTATTAGGCGTGAAGCTACCATTTATAGAGTGCTTCCACTGTGTGTGTATGCTCAGCGGTGTCCAACTCTTTGTGACCCCATAGACTGTAGCCCGCCAGGCTTCTCTGTCCAGGGGATTTCCCAGGCAAGAATACTGGAGCCGGTTGCCATTTCCTACTCCAGGGAATCTTCTTGACCCAGGTATTGAACCCATGTCTCTTACATCTCCTACCTTGGCAGGCGGGTTCTTTACCACTAGCACCACCTGGGAAGCCCAGGTGGGAAGCTTACACTGGGGCATAATAGTCAC
The DNA here is from genome assembly GCA_024291935.2 of Okapia johnstoni. Classification (NCBI taxonomy): domain Eukaryota; kingdom Metazoa; phylum Chordata; class Mammalia; order Artiodactyla; family Giraffidae; genus Okapia; species Okapia johnstoni. The sequence goes on from CM044316.1 coordinate 39,415,739, forward strand.
AGCAGCCTCATGGTGGGTGTGCATGTGTGTTGGGGACATCACTGTTCCTATCTTAGAGACGAATTATAGACTCAAAGAAGCTAAGTGACTTATCCAAGGTTACAGCTGATAAGTGGCAAAGCCGGAACTTGATCCCAGAAATCGATTCAAATGTCTGCGTTCTTGACCAATGAGTTCATGCACACCAAGTGCCCAGTAGGCCTTGTACTTAGTAGGTGCTCATGCGGATGAGTGAATAGAGAAAGAGCTGTGTGCATGTCTGTAAACCTGACCCGAGACACATCCTATCACAGGGTGAAACCGTGGCTTCCGTGACCTTGGTGTGATGGCAGGCAGACGGCACCCTCGGGGATTGTTCCAGGGCAAGGCTGGGCAGGAGAAGGCCCTCTGGGATGCCCAAGCTGTCTCATCCTCTTCCTCCTGGGCCAGCATCACTGGAGTTTGAGTCCAGATCCTGGATCCTGGAGGCGGGCACAGAGGTGCTTAGATTTAAGGGGTAAGTTCAAAGCAGAAAGGAAGCTCTCTTAAAAATGAAGGGCAGCATGAGTGTCGGGGCCAAGGGAGGATGGTTGAGAATTCCTAGTAAAATTTTACAGCTTCCGCATTTCCCCTCCTCTAAATCTTCCCATGAAAACTGTGCGTCTGGGGGGCCGTCTCGGCTGAGTGAGGGCAGGAGCCACCCATTAGCCCAGCCAGGGAGGGCTTTCCGGCTTCATTAGTGCCCACCCGTGGTCTGGTGGACAGTGGCCTGCTAAGTGGGCGCCCTGCTGCAGGCCCAGAGGTGAGGAGAAGCAGCCACAGATGCCCGCGGCAGCCAGGTGGTACCCACGCTGCCCTCCAGCCCTGCTGGACCACATCTGGGCAGAGGAAGCTCAGCTGTTGTCCCTTTTATGTGTATTGACTTAGTGGAGTGCAAACATGTTAAAAGTTCACTTTCTCCTTTATAGAAGTCTATAAAAAGGCTCTTAAACCGGAGTCCTAGGGCTTCTGCGAGACACACGTAGGCTTGGGCCCTGGGGAGGGCACGGTCCATCCCTCTGCCTCCAACATGGGGGTGTGATCCCTCAGCTCGAAGCCCGGAAGCCCTGGTTTATCCAGCACGACTGCGGTGGATGCATGACAGTGGGCAGAGGGGTCCCGACACAGGGGCTGCCTGAGGCCTGTGGGCTGTCTGAGCCCGACACCTGGCGATCCCTTGTTCAGTGACTGATAGACAAGTGAATCAAGGTTCTGGGGCTCATGCCAAGGGCCCAGCCACCGTTGCCCTGTCCTGCTCCCTGCGCCTCGGCATGGGCCACAGCTAGGGCTTGGGGCAGGAGCACCTCTTGCTCACAGGTACATACAGTGGCGTGTCCACCTGACACCTGCTGCCCCTTTGCACCCCGCTGACCTGACCCTGCAGAGGGCCGCGCTCCCTGAAGGGGGCTGGCAGCACAGCTAGGGGCTTCATCCATTGTCTGCCCCCATGGTCCCTGGCCGTGGGTGGGTCCACTGAGCTGGTCCCTCTAGGAACTTGGGGGCCTGATGGGCTGTGGCAGCCCACCTGGCCAGGAGGGGTCTTCATAGATAAGGCTGAGCTTTCCTGAGAGGAAGAAACATTCAGAGCTACGTGAAAGGCCAGAGGGGAACTGGCACTTTGGGGAAAGAGCAGGCATTCCTCTGGGTGCAAATCTAGTCAAAGCACAGAAGGTCAGATGGAAGCCCGCACCTGAGCGGAGACCAGCTGTGCCGCTGGAGCTGGTTGTGCCCCTCTGCCTTGCTTGAGCTCTAAGTCCACTTTGTCTTGAGTAAAACGGAGGTATGTCACTAACTTGAGCGTGTTTGGAAGGTGGGGGTTAAATGTAATACAAGAATGAGGCATGCAGCAGTGTCTGGAACACAGGAAGCATCAGTGTATGGATTTTACTGTCTCCACCAGCACGATTATCAGTCCCTGTCCTTGTCGTTATTGGCAGCATAGAAACATTTGCTGGTGGAAATGCCCCAGTCATGGTTGTTGCTCCATACACTAAATGGTATGAAAAGCTTGGGGTGTTGCTCAGAAGGGCTCCGTGGACTGATGTTCTAGAACAGAGCTGCCCGATACAGTGGCTACTGAGTGACCAGTGAACAAGGTGACCAGTGAAAATAAGGAGCTGAATTCTTAATTTTATTGTGTTTTAATGAATTTAAATAGCCACATGTAACTAATGGCACAGCTACACTGGATGGCACAGTTCTAGAAGGTTCCCTCCAAACTGGGCATTGTCCAGCTTCTCTCTGTGCTGTGGTAACATGAGATGGGGAAGGGCTTGCCAATGACTCCAGCCCCTCGGCCATACCCAATGCTGGATTAGAATTGACCATGGTGTTGATAACCACGTGGCCACATTCCCTTGAAGCTGGCCACATGGAGATGAGCTGGCTACTGTTAAACACTGAGCCTAGCCAGAGTTTGGATTCTAGCCAAGACAGCCACGTGGCTTCTGACCGTTATGGGAACCAGAGCAATAGAAAGAAGTAGCTCACTTTGATGGAGCATCTGTCCCTGACACTGGGCTGCCAACTCCATTTTAACAGATGAGACCACCCCCGGAAGAGACAGTGTGACTTGTCGGGGCTTCATCTCCTAGCAGTTCCTCAGACCACAGAGATAAAGGACAAGCCAGGTTTTGCACTGACTGAGGAGACACCAAGTACAGAGTCTCAAGGTCGCAGGCTGCACAGTGGAGCTTTCCTGGCCAGGCACGGCATGGTTTCCCATCAACAGCTGCAGGGATGGAGGCTCAGAGGGTCAGGGGACCTGCCCAAGACCCCACAGGGAGGTGGACAGTCACTGGCGGCAGGATGGAGATCAGGGGCTAGGTCTCTGAGCCCACTTCTCCCACGCTCCCCTCCCCCTATACCCCCCCAACCCTGCTTCCACTTCCTGCGGCCACCCTCAGCCTCTGAGTGGACAGGCCCCACCCTGGGGCGCATCCTCATGCACCAGAGGGTGGGCGGGGCCCGGAGTGGGGTGGTCCTGCATCCAGGGGGCGCGGCGTTTGGGGGGGGGGTGGTAGGCGACTGACAGCTGACAGCCTTAATGGGCACATTGTCCCCTCACTGCCGAGAGCGCCGCCCGGCCACTTCCTCACACGCCGCGCGCTGGATGAGCTCATGTCTGAGGCCGCGGGCGGCGCGGGGCGGCCGAGCTGGGCTGCAGGGAGGCCCGGCGGCCGCGAAGCCCGAGCGGCTGGGGCCGCAGAGTCGTGAAGCGGAACGTTGTAATGAGCGACGCCGGCTGGATTTATGGGGCTGCGCACGTGCGCCTGGCCTTCCTGCGAGGGCCTCGCCTGGGAACAAAAACAAGTCCTGGCCCAGGCACGGCGCGACTGGGTCTTAACAAGAGCCCACTAATTACTGGAAGGCCCCGGCCAGGTCCCCGGCCTGTAGAGGAGCAGAGTCAGTGCTGCTTCCTGTGTCAGTGTAGGCTTTACTGGAGCCCCAGGTCTCTGCCCAGGAGGATGCTCAAGGCCAGCCTCTCCCTGGCTCTATGGCCTTGTGGAAGGCGCTGATCCCCATCCTCCTCAGTTTTCCTCATCTGTGAAATGGGATAATGCACCTTATGAGGCCATTGTGGGGCATTCTAGAATGAGCAAGAGTTGACTTGAGAGGGACTCATTCCTGGTTTTGAATCCTGTTCAGCCAGGTTCCGGCTGTGTGGTCTAGCCAAGTCACTTCACCTCTCTGATGCAAGTTTCCTCACCTAGAGTGTGGGGATAGTCTTGTTCATTGTCAGGGTCATTAGGAAGGTCTGACAGAAGGACGCATGCAGGCTCCTTGGTGTTCCTAGCATTCACACTGCTGCCGCTTCTCTGTGCATGATCGCACCCCTGGTTGTGTTGTTAGTGTGGTTTCCACCTGAGCGTGGAGGTGGCAGACAGGATCTTGAGCGGTCGGCATCAGGTGATCCTGCCCTGCACCATGGTGGTCTGAGCAGTGCAGGGTCGGACCCACATCCTCCCCAGGGCATTTGGAGACTCACCAGGGCCAACAAGTGCCATGAGCTTGTGATCACAGCCTCTCTCTGCTGGTGTGGAGCCTGACAGGACCAGGATCCAGGCCTTGGACTGAGCTGCAGCAGGACCTGTAGTCCTGTCCCAGGGCTGGGGCTGTGAGATGCTTCCTGACTCAGGCTTGTATGTCATCAGGAAATGCTACCCATGGCCCATCCAGGACATCTGCCCTGGGGTTAATACCCTTGCCTGTGAAAGGTGTGACCGCAGCCTCACTAGCACACAGGCCAGGACTCTCGGCCGCCATCACACAGAAGTTTCTCCTGCACACATTTTCTGCTGCTGTCCCTGCCTATTGATACTGTGGGTTTAGCATCTAGCCAGAAAGTTTCCATGTCCACACCCTTTCCAAATCAAGATCCAGGGAAGCAGAAACAGCAGATACCACGAGATCCAGGCTACTGTTAGCTGTGTGGCTGGCTGGTGCAAGCCAAAGTCTAGTGCCAACATCGGACTTCACTCTGAAGCCTCTCTGTGCAGACACGGAGCCAGAGACCCAGTAGGGTGTTGCTCCAGAACCGGAGCTCCGGGAGTGGGCATATTCACCTGGGTCTTCCTTCTGCTTTCCCTCTGAGTCAGGCGCTCTGACTGCTGGCTGGTCTTTGAGGTCCCAGCAGGCTCGGCTTGACTATGATTTGTGCAACCCTGAGAGAGAGTCCCTCTTTCCTTCTTCTTCCCTGGGGTGAGGCACTGAGGGTGCCGCAGGGCACTCAGAGAAGGTGGGGTCTTCTTTGCTTGCTTACTGCTGTACATCAGAGCTGAGTGTGGTGCTTGGCCCAGAGGGCTCCAGGGATGTGTGTGAATGAATGGTACTTGCTGTCTGATGGGGAGATGGCCATGTCAGCACCTGACAGCTGTCCAGTAGGCACAGTGCTGTCACTGCTGGGTGTGCAGGCTACACCAAGGGAGGACACCTGGCTGGACGGCAGGGTCAGGGAGGGCTTCCTGGAGGAGGTGGAAGGGCAAGAGAACAGACCTGAAAGGTTGAGCAGGGTTACACAAAGGCAGCAGTAATGTGTTCCGGGCCGAGGAACTGACACACGCCAAGTCTTGCAAGCAAGATATGAGTGGCCTGAAACAGAGTCAGGACAGGTATAAAGAGGGGCAGAGGTGGAAGGTGAACCTGGAGAGGACAACCAGCTTTCCTCCATTCCCAGACCTTTATCGACTTTGAAGACAGCTTTTAAAACTTCCATGGATGGTCTCATATCCTTAACCGTTTTGTAAATGGAGACATCGACCATCACCCCGGGTGTGTTAGGATTGAACCCTCTGTGTGTATGTAAGTCTTGCATGCTAGCAAGGTCCAAGTGATGGGGTGTGGTGATGGTTTCAGGGTGCTGCCTTCTGAGAAGCCCTGGGGTTACTGGGGACACAAGGCAGAGGAGGGTTCAGCTGAGGGGCCCCTGGGAAGTGAGGCTCCCTGGGTATCACCTCAATGGATGCTGTCAGCATCCTCCAGGTGTTAGGATCTGCTCATAATTAAATCCTGAAGAGGCCATCAGTGGCTGTTGACAAGCATGTCATAAGCACTTGGCTGAGTCAAAGTTCTCTGAAGTTGGTCCAGCCTTTGTCCAAGGTGGCATCTCTTTACAGAAGCTGTGTGGCAGGACCAAGTAAGTAAGTGCCTTCTCTTCTGGGGCTCAGAGGCTGTCTCAAGGTGGGAATCCATAGCTCGGACCTGAGGGGCCCTAATGAGGAGCTGCCAGGGCTCAATTAGGCACCCGGCCCCAGCTCTGCAGTGTTTGACTGACAGCTCATTACCCTGCTGCCATTTTGGGGCAGTGGAATTTAATCTCCCAGATGGGAAGAAAATCAATTTGCCCATCGGCCACAGCTGAGCCTCCTTGAACTCAACTCTAATTTATTCTCCTAAGCTTAGGAAGCTCTGTTGTTTCAAGGTACAGAAATATCAGGTTTCCCAGCCAGCCTGGGCATGGTATGCATAGGTGAACATGTCGAGAAGGTCAGGCCTGGAGCCCAACCTGGGCCAGCTGTGTTGGTTGGTGGGGACTCTGCCATCAGCCTGAGTAGGAGGATACCAGGGTTCTTGCCTGGGAGGCCAGGCTCATCTGTGGAAGGTTGTATATGGAAATCGAGGGCCGTGTGACATCCCAGGTCATTGGGATCAAGGTTGCCTGCCCAAGAACTCGGCCTGGAAGGGACTTCTGCCAGCAAGGCACATGTGATCAGCTCACCTTGATCACCTGCATCCTGGGACCATGTTCTTCTGTGTTGGGGTGGTGGCTCTGGTTTCCTAGATTTAGACACAAGAAGATTCGGAGGGTGTCATCCTGGGGCTCTGAGCTTTCTGCCCTCCCTAATGAAAAGTGAAAATGTTAGTCACTCAGTCATGTCCGACTCTTTGTGACCCCACCAGGCTCCTCCGTCCATGGGATTCTCCAGGCAAGAATGCTGGGCTGGGTAGCCATTCCCTTCTCCAAGGACTCTTCCTGACCCAGGGATCAAACCTAGGTCTCCCAGCAGATTCTTTACCATTTGAGCCACCAAGAAAGCCTCCCTAAAGTGTCATCATAAACCCACAGTGCAAACAGTGACCTTTACCTTGTAATACCAGGACTGTGCTCAGGACTCGGGGTGGCCTCTCGCCGGTGATGACATTACCTGTGGCATGTGCTCCAGGGCATATGATGGTGCCCCCTCTGCTGTGGGCGCTGGGCTCCAGTGGGCTCTGGCAAGCAGTGGGTGCCCCTTCTAAGCACGCTCAAGGGAGTGTTAGCAGAAGATGCACATTCAAAGGGTGAGACAGGCCAGGGAGGGCTTTGCTGAGCAGGAAGGTAAGCTGTGTTATAGAGCAGAGCATCCTGGCTGATTCTGTTCAAGGTGGACGCTTCTCTGCTTGTCCCTTGATTTTGCCCCCACTGACAGGGCCTGGGGTCTCCCGCCTTAGGTGACTGTGAATGCACATGTGTGGGAGGGTGTGTGTGTGTACACGTGTGAGCGTGGGTGTGAGTGAACGTGTGCTTGATGGTGGGTCACTTGGGTGGGAGTAGGGGAGTGAGGGGAAAGTGCCGTCTATGGAGAGAGTTTTTGAGATTCTTTCTCTGAGTTTGACAAAGGCGCCCGGCTGGGTTGGTTTTCAGGGGTCAGGGAAAGGCCAGTCTATTTACACACCTTTGCTGAGGAGCATGGAGGGGCGGTGATGGGGGCCGGGATTAATGAGCAGTTTTATTGCCTTGCCTGTCAGGAGGGTCATGCGATATTATTTTGATATCGGGGCCCCCAGAAGCAAACACAACGGGCCAGGTTATAAATGGGAGAAAAGCCAAAGAAAAGGCGGCCTCACCCTTTGCCATTGAGCGTTTCCCTTTCTTCTTGGCCAGGGTTGGCCCAGGACCCTCCTCCCACCCTCAGTGCCTTCAGGTGGATCGCTCCGAGGCGGCACCGAGGCCAGCTCCCAAGATAACACCGGTCAGTGGCGCCTGGCCGTGAAAATTAAACACCATGGTTGCTAAAGAATAAATGCGCCACGCCATCTCCCAGCCCCCGTGGCCTCTGATGAGAGCTGGACCACTCAGGGTGACTGAGGATGCAGCCTGCGTGACACAGAAGGAAACAAGGGGGCTACCAGCCCCCTGAATCGACCCGGGCTTCCACCCTCTCCAGGAAGGCCAGACTCAAGAACAGACCAGCCGTGGGGCCTCAGGGTTTTGAGGGATGTGATGGAATGAGAGAGGGCAGTTACTGCGCGTCTCTTGTTCCCATCCCTTCCCTTTTTCTCTTCTCTTCCCTTCTTTTCTCTGTCAGGGCTAACTGTATCTAGGACCAAACACAGTCACCTGACCCAGGTAAACACACCCATGGATGGACAGCTCCATGTGCCAGGGGCAGGGATGGGGGCAGAGCTAGGGCTGGCACGGCTGCCTGGCTGTGAACAAGCCGCAGACCCGGGCTTCCTAGCAGAGGGACACGGTGAGCTTCCCTGGCTGGGACAGAGATGCCTGTGTGCCATCCTGCCACTCGTCCCTATCACCTGGCTCTCCTGGCCTAGAAGATTCCAACCTTCCCCACACGGCCTGGCTGTAGGTTGTCTGCTCCAAGTCTCCCTGAGCACTGTGAGCCCATGGGTGCAGCTCCCTCTGCCAAGCCCTTGCCCATACAGTGGCTAAGTCTGTGGGTCTCCCACGCTGCTGGGCAGAGGCAGCTTCTCACCTGTCCCTGCAGGAGGTCCTGGTCTGAGCCTCGTTCAGAGTGAGGACCCAGTGACTCCCTGAAGCCCACTGTGCCTGTGTGCTAAGTGCTCAGTCGTATCTGACTCTCTGCGACCCCGTGGACTGTAGCCCACCAGCCCTCTGTCCATGGGATTCTCCAGGCAAGAATCCTGGAATGGGTTGCCATTTCCTACTCAAGGGGATCTTCCTGACCCAGGGATTGAGCCTGAGTCTCTCACATCTTCCTGCATTGGCAGGCAGATTCTTTACCATTGTGCCACCTGGGAAGCCACTGGATTGTTTTAAATACGTGTTTCTGTTTGCCTATCATCCAGGTTCTGGGTATACCCCCAGGCCAGCTGCGTAGGACCTAGCAGTTGAATAGGCAAGAAGCCATGTGTCACTGAAGCAAAATTTGGGAGTGCATACCATAGGAGGGGCCAGTCCCCAGGGCAGAGGGGACGGGAGGAACTCTATCTATAGACGCAGACAGCTGAGTTCAAACACCGTTCCACCACTGATAGCTTGGGGGATACACTTCCCCTCTCTGTGTTGTAATTTTTTCATCTATAAAATAGGGAGAGTATGATCAACCTCCTAGGCTTGCCGAGGATGAAATGATGGATATAGAGGACCAGTACACACGTGTGCACATGCACATGCATACGCACACACACAGTAGTTGTTATTATTGTCAGCGTGGTCCCAGTTGGAGCCATGGCACTGTGTTAGATCTCTGATGTCATTTAAGGAAGCTCATAGGCTTTCTGACGAAATCGTCTGGATTATTGGGGGCAGAGCCCAGCTGCTGAGGGCAAAGGTTGCTCCTCAGAAATAAGCAGGAGGGGGTGTCGTCTGCCCAGCCATTGGCACAGGTTGAAATGCCGGCTGCACTCCTGAGGTCAGGCTGGGGCTCAGGCATGGCGGCCATGTGGCCGTATGACCGTGGGGTGAGCGGCTCCCTCCCTGCTCACTGCAGGCCCGCCTCCAATGCAGCTCACGGCACCAGGGAGGCCGGGACAGCCCTTACCGCGGCAGAGGCTGCAGGTTTCTCCCTTCCCAGAATAATCTCACTTCTGGTCAATTTTACTAACTGCAGACTTGTCTTTTCATTTGAGGTCTGTGTACATTTCAAGTGGTTCCTTGCACTCATACCATTTTTTTTTTTTTAAGTAATGAACTGTTTTCTTTTTTCCCTGTAAACATGAGGCTGACATCAGAGAACAGTTTTTGATCTGTTTTGAAAACAGACGGGGTAGTTTAGAGATGATGGGGATCCCAGGCAAGGGGTTGGCGTGCTTTCCCTGTGTCACTGAAAAAAATTCCTTCAGTGAGCCCACATTTCAGGGGCACGACACACTCTGGATTATCGCAAGTTTAGAAACACTTAGGTGATTATGGTAAATAATTCACACAAATCCTGACGAATGCAGTCTATTCTTTTGTGCAAACTCAAAGAGCAGAAACCTGCAGCGCTTCCCTCTCTTGGCTTCCCATCCTTTGAGCGACATCTAGTGGACGATCTCTGATAAACACAGGACTGGTTTTTAAGGTGTTCCTTTTCCAGGGCGAAGGAAATGCCATTTACCTAGAAACCACTTAAACCTCTACTCCATCTGTTTCAGTCTCTGAGTTGAAAATGGCACCGAGGCCAAATGGCCTCTCTTTGTTGCTGATTAGTGTGCCATCTTGGGCCCTGTCATGATGGTCAGCATTTCTGTTTAAATCTGGTTATCACTTATTAGCAGTGTGATCACAAGGTACTCAATCTCTCCCAGTCTGTGTTCTCAGCTGTAAAATGGCTCTGACAAAAGGACCTGCCCTACAGGGTTGTCACAAGGACAAAATTAATGATACCTGTAAGAGACTCAACACAGTGCCTGACACACAGTAAATAACCAGCTCCTAGGAGCCACAGCATCCACAGCACAGACTTCAGCTGCACAGACAACACTCTTGGGTGAATGGCTACTCAGTATGGTTTGTCCAGGCAGACAGTGTGCAGATATTAACTGATGGAGTGCTATCATTTTTAAGATGCATCTTAAATTTTTATTTTATATTGGACTATAGTCGACTAACAATGTTGTTAGTTTCAGGTGTACAGCAAAATGATTCAGTTATACATGTATTTCTATTATTTTTCAGATTCTTTTCCCATTTAGGTTATTAGAGCATACTGAATAGTTCCCTGTGCTATATAGTAGGTCTTTCTTGATTATCTATTTTATATATGGTAGTGTGTATATGTTAATCCCAAGATGCATCTTTAAAAAAAAAAAACTTTCTTTTTGCCAAAATATAATTAATAAGTACAAATATGTAATCTAGACACAGTAAAGATCTTGGGGGGAAAAATGTACAAGTCTTAATAACACCTTTTGTTTAGGAAAATTTCAAAAAATCTTTCAGGTTTGAGTGAGAAGTGTTGTAGTTGCTTTTTCATTGAAAAGGCTGGCTGTGTGATGGCTTAGGAATTCTATTTTTATTTCATTAGGCACAGTTTGGAAAGGAAAAATGATCCTTTTACATTCATCCAAGATATGCAGTGTGCTATGTATTTCCTCCTGGGTCAAGTCTGCTTTAGAATCAGGCATGTTTCTTTTTGAAGCGACAAAAGCAGTCTTCTGTGCCTTTCTGGCAAATTTAGATTAATGTGAATGTACCTTCTGAAGCACAGAGTGTCTGCGTTTTGCTAACAAGTTGAGATAGCCAGAGTTTCGCTACTCTACTGTGGTAGGGATCATCCCTAAACACTCACAGCTGCAGGAAGGCGTGTAAAAGCTGACAGCATGATGGGGGCCTTGGTGACAGCACCTTCCTTGTCTTTGGAAAACTCCCAGTAACAGGGACCCCATCCTGTAGGAACAATAGGCCCAGCATGGCCCGGGTTGAGGGCTCAAGGCTTCTGTCTCTCCATCTGGCAAGTAAGTGGCCCAGGGACTCTGGGTCCAGCCATGAGTCAGAGAGATGGTCAGGAAGGAGGAGGTGGCAGGGGAAAGCTGAGCTCAGAGTCTAGAGATCCAGGCTGGAGGATCAGCCGGCCACCCGCCACCCACATGACTACTGGAACATCTGCTTTCTCATCCATGAAATGGGATCTCACCCTTGCCTGGTGTCACGGGATGAAAGGAGACTTTATACAAACTCCCCCTAGAGACCATCAGGGTCTGAGGCTGCTCTCCCTATCCTGGGGGTGCAGTGACCACTGTAGTATTTCTCGGGGGTGGGTGGGCTGCCCCACCCAGGGTCCCCCATTCCTGTGATGAGAGAAACTTAGGACTCAAGGGCACAGTAACTTGGAACACACCAGTCAGAACAGTTTAACATTTTACTAAATCAATTCACACAAATTCCAAATTGCAAATATAATTAAGGACAACAGATTCTGTTCTGCCTTTTAAATCTTTCATTTTTCAAATCCAACATTAAGACAAAAAGTAAACAAAAATTAAGTCTGCTACAAATTCATGATTTTTCTTCTTGAGGGGAGGAAAAAAGGAACATTATAGTAAAAGAAACGCCACTGGGTGTACAATAAAGCACCACGACACACGGTTACAAAACGGGCTTCCTGCACTCTGCCCCACGTAGAAGACACTGCTCTCCCCACTGCTCTGCATCAGGCAGGATTCCATTAAAATAAAACTATAAAATCTCCTAGGTTACACTAAAGTCAGACACAGTCTGGAACAGTGCTTAACAACAGTAATGTCAACTATCAGTGCTAACGTAAAAACATTTTAGAAGGTCAAAAACAATTAAACTGGAAACCAAAACCTTATTTTCCCTAGATGAGCAAAACTGGGGGGGGGGAAAAAAAACTGAAAGGGTTCCCGCCTCACACTAGGAGTGGAGGGGATTTTTTTCTTTTCTTTCTTTCAAATTGGAGGCGGGGGCATGGTGTGGGCTGGCCTGCAGTTCCTCAGCCTAGTTGGCGTCCAGCTTGGCCATTTCCTGCACATATATGCCTATACTCTCGCTGTCGAAAAGCACAAAATACACCGTTTTGATGGAGGAGGACATTGTGGACACGAAATAACTGGAGATGGCCTTCAGGATCAGCTGAGCTGCCGTCTGCTTCGGAAAACCGTTCCTGCGAGAGAGAGAATGAGGGCTCAGCAGCTACAGGGGCCATGGCAGCCATGGGCCCACCCTCCCCAGCCACCTCCTCCCTCCAGGAGCCCCTCACGTTCCCTGTGCTGCGGTGGCCTGGGGCTGTATCAGGGTTCACGAGTGGCCCTCGACCTCCGGCTGCTCGGACACAGGTCTGAGAGCCCAGTGCCACCAGGCAGGGGGAGGATGAGGAGGCAGAGAACTGTGACCTGCAGGAGAATACGCTGTGTGCTCCAACAGGGGGCATGCCACGACGCTCTCTTAGAGGCACTTAGCAAGGCGACAGGGTCTGTGTTTCACGGCGTGTGGGGTGTGTGCCGTCTCGTGGGCAGTGTGAACACTCACGGTTCTTTTCCCAACATCACTGAGACTAGCACGGGGCTTGAGATACAGCCCAGGCTCCCAAAGGCTCCCCAGGGGGCTCAGTCTCAGGGGTAATGGAGACTGGAGCTTCTCCAACAAGCACCAGCCTCCGTCTGTCCACGGTAGAGGATTGCACCCTCCCCACGGGCCTTCAGATTTCATGGGTGCCGAGTATCCTCCTCCCAGCACACACCAGCTTGGACACCCTGTAGGCCAGAGTGTCAGGGAGCTGTGTGAGGGAACAACTCTGGGACAATTAGGCTCTTCATCCCAAGACAGCATCCAAGTCTCCAGGCCAAACTGACGTGAATTCACATACAATTCCATTTAAAGTAAATGTCACGTGGCTCAGAACTCCGGCAAGAATCTGAAAGCAGCATTAACAGGACAGGCACTCTTGGCTCCATGTGGGCTCAGGCCGTTCCTGGGCAACACTGCAGGCGCAGGACCCACAGGATCCAGGGCTGTGGCACTAGGCTTAGTCTAGGGGAGATAACGTGGCCTTTGGAGCCAGTGGCCCTGGATTCAAGCTCCTACTGACCCCAGTTTACAGTTCAGGATACCGAGGGCAAGAGTGAGGGACTGGAGTCCATGGGGATTTCTTTGTTCATCTGCAGGTCTACCGTCTTCCATCTGACCTGACCTTGGAGTCTGAAGTGTGGGGCCAACTTGCTGGTTTCGGTTGGGACTTTCCTTCGAATGGTGTACCTGCTGCCAGACGAGAGGCTTTCAGATGTGTCAGGTACAGGATTTCTCCCCGGCTCACTCACTAAGCACTGTGAGATGTGCACCACCTTAGCTTCTTTTGGAGGGTCACACTTACTCTATTGTCAGCACTCAGAGCCTTTCAAAGCCGAGGAGAAAACCATTCTTGGAACTTGCTTTCGATCAAACAGGGCTTCTCTCAGCTTGATAATGGACCCCTACTAACTCCTGAAGGCTTCAGAAGTGAAGTTCACTCTTAGATGACACAGGCATCACCCCAGGCCTGTTCCCAGTCTGTGCAGAGGGGCCTGCAGGCTGTAGTAGGTGCACCCCAGCATTGGGGCTCCCTCACAGGTGCCCTGCCCCGAGCACAGGGCACTCCTGCCAGGCAGCCAGCATACACGAACCTGTGACCAGACCAGGGTCAGAAGCTGATGGAGAGCTGCAGAGCTGTTCTGGCCAGGACAGTGCTCTAGACAGGCAGCCTCCACCTGAGGACCCCCTGGGGGCTCTGTGCACCAGCAGAGTTGGGGTGACCAACAGGCGGCCTGGGGTGGAGGGTAGTGGGAACGGTGCAGGAAGAGTTTCTCATCCCCACTCCAGGACCCACAGGCTCAGCCTGGGAAGAAGCTGTTCTCACAAGCCTGGCTCAGCTGCCCTCACTCTCCTCACAGGAGTCAAGAAGCACGGAGGCCATGCTGTCCAGGACAAGACGCAGGCTGGAAAGACTGCCTGAAGTAAAGCCGACCTTTTGTTTTGGCGCTTCTCTCTGGTAAGTGTGCTGTGGGGCACCCAGCTCACACCCTGGAGGGGCTACCCTTCCTTTCCCACTCCCCACTCTTGAAAGGGGGACCAGGCCCACTTTGGGGGCGAGCGTGCAGGCACAGGGTCCCAGGGTCACCCAAATAAGGTCCCATTTGAAGCATCTCACAAAGAACAAATGTTTATTTTCCTGCTGTAAATACAGATGCTGTCCGGAGAACTCATCAATTAAAACAATCCCACTTGTTCTGATCCTGATGAGAAAAGCATGAGGAGGCAGCTGCCGCTGGGCAGACAGGCAGGAGTGGGGTCACGGGGGCAGTGGCAGGACCGCAGAGCTCCACCCACTGCTGGGGGCAGCCTGCACTCAGGCCAGGAACTTCAGGGGCTTCTGACCAGGAGCTCGGCCTGTGCACATCCCCTGGTTAGGTAGGGGCTGGGCAGCACTGAGAGGTGTTGCCTCTGCACTGGAAGCCCAAGACCAGGCTCCACCAGCCCCAGACACCCCACTAACGTCCCTGCCTTGCACCTGCACAGGTGAGCTGGAATGAGGTGAGGGCCTCTATTGTGTGGCCTGATGGTCGCAGCCCACCTCCTCTGGCGTGTGCCCCACTGGAGCTGGCTTAGGGCAGGGCTTCATGAGCTGCCCTTGTGCCACTCTGAGGCTGCTCTGCCCGAGCCAGAGGAGATGGTGTGGTAGAGAGACATGGTGGGGCCTCCCTGGGGCGCCCCCAGCTTCCCATTTCTCTGCCTTGGAGGATGTGTGACTCTGAGTGAAGGGGCATTAGTCCCTATTCCTCAGTCAACAGTTCTCCACTTTAGCTTCTATCAGGACTACAGAGGGGTGGCCAACATGCAGGTTGCTGGGCTCCAGCCAGGAAGTCTGATGAGGTGAGCCCAGGGACCATGCTCTGAGAGCCACTGTTCTACATGCAGTCAGGGGGGACTTAATGTGAGCTTGAGGGGTAGGCCCGGAGGTTAAGAACCTACAAGTGGGGAGAAAGGTAGGGGTCAAAGGTCATAGAGCTGCAGTGCCCAGGCCTGTATGCCCCACTGTGAAGGGAGCACAGGCTGATCTGGCTTGTCCTGCAAAGTTGCTGTTGGGTGACTATGAATGTGCTCTGTTTCAGGAAACCTCTTGCTGAGAAACCCAGCCCTGTGTCCGAGGCAGTCACAGCCTGAAGAGACCCAGCCATGGGACTGTGGCCACTCTGGACCACACAGGCCACCAGGAAGGAATGCAGGTGGCAGCAGCTTTCCTCATGTCTTCAGGTAGGTAAAACGATTTCTAGTAGGCACACTTAGAAGTATTTGTAACAGAATGGAATGTGTAAGTGGACGCTTTCACAGGCAGAGCCCTGCACCCTTAAGACAGGGGCAGCTGTGTGCACACAGCAGCCTAGAGCCCCACAGGGCTTGAGTCTGGGCCCTGGCTCTGTGCCTTGTTTCCCCACCTGGTGAAATAAGGCAGGTAATCAAGTATTTATTACCTGGAGAAGCTGTGCACATTGAACAAGATACTACACAGAGCCCTCAATCAATAGTGTCATCTATAAAGCGGGAACACAAGGTCTTTCTAAAGGTACACGTGGTGGCCCTGGGACGGCTGGGCCAGGGTGGCCGCTGCTGTCTCTGCTGACAAAGTTGTAGTTGAGGCCCCCAGAGGGCCGCTGTCCAGGCCTGGGGCGTCCAGTTCTCTTGGACGGCCGTCCGCTGCGACTGCTGCAGCTGTGGTGTGGGCCGGGGCTCCGTCGGCCCTCCTGGGGCAGCACCAACCAGTTTGGAGAGAAGTGCTCACCTCTGCGTCTCACTCATCTCTTGGCTTGTGGGCTGGAATAACCGCTGCCTCTCTGCTCGGCTGGGTCTTCCTCTCCAGTCACTCTGTTCTACCACCGCCACGCTGTGTCTGCCTCCTGGATGAGGCCAGTCACCGCTGCCTCTAGATCGAGGCTGGACACGGGCTCCTACTCCAGTCAGATTCCAGTCTGAATTGTGCCGACCTCTCTCAGCACAAGCTTCCTCCACTGGGAAGCAGGTACCATATGGTGCTGATGGGGATGCGCGTGCGGCTTCCCCGAGAGCTGGGAGCCCCCCGTGTTCCCATGCAGCCCTGACCCAACCGGTTGTGCTTCTGCTCAGTGTCTGAAGTTGCTTTGTGAGAAAGGGCTTCCCACCCCTCAGAGAGTTTATCTTACACTTTGGCCTTTTTTTATTGCCTTGTCTTGACCAGACTGAGGTGGTGTCTGAGCTTCCCTGAAGTCACTCCAATTGTATCTGCAACAGCCTTTCCCAAGTGTCTGAGGCCTCAGTCTCCCTGCTGTTGCAAGTAGACCCCATGGGCTACCTCTGTGTGGTGCCCTCCTGAGTCACCTGCTCAGTTATGGCTGGGGGCTGTCTGTACACACTGGTTTCCTGTCCACTGTTCCAAGCCCCTCTTCATTTAGGGCTTTGCCAGGCGTCCCTGCTTCCAGTGAGTTCGGCCTCCAGGGCTGGGTAAGGCAGGCCTGCACAACTGCAGGCCAGGGGCAGTGCTGAGGAGGCTGACCAAGGACCCAGAGAATCCTGTGGGGAGAGGCCATGCCCTGGGAACTGGAGAGCCCAGATGGATTTTCTGGAGGAGAAAGACTAGAGGCCCAAGCCTGAAGGCTAAGAACAAAAGTGGCTTCTAGATGGACTCTGGTTTTCTGGCTGAACCAGGCCACCTGTTTAACTGTCTCGGCTGTTTGGGAGATGGATAGGACAGGGTAGCTTGGGTGATGTGGGCAAAGTGTCTATCGCCCCATGTGGCCCCGTCTGCTGGGAGTAGGTCTCCCTCACACTGTGCTTCTGGGCCTTCCTGTGCTCTGTCTGGTTTTGAGTAACTCCCCAACCAGAGACGACTCCATCCAGAAGGTAAAGACCAGGCTCTCTGGGTCTGAGCTGAGAGCAGTGGGTTACAAGAGGGTGAAGCTAAAATTCAGAAGGCATTGGCATCCAACAAAGTACCTCCAAAGCCAGAGAGAGGCCCAGGCAACACAACCCCCCAGAGGCCTCTTACCTTCTCTCCAGGGCTCACGTAAGTAATTCTCCCCAATAGAGTTTGTCTCTCTCTGTTCTTTTTATTTGTCTTCTAAGGCTCAAGCCCAGGGATCAGGGAGGCTGATGCTGTGCCTGGGCAGGTCAGGGAATTCCAAGCAATGTTTCCAAGGTTCTCTAAAATCGACTCCCACGGAGTGTGTGCAAGGATTGGTGTGATCCTCTGGCAAGGCAGAGGTGGGTCTGCTGACCAGAGGGGACAGTAGGCGGGGGTTCCATGTGCCTAATATCAAGAGCACTGAAGCCAAGGGCCTCGGATGAAATGCTGGCTCTACAAGTACATGCTGTGTGACCTCTGGTGAGTGACTTAACCGCTCTAAGCTTCCCCTTCTTTGCCTTTGAGTGGAATTAACAGTGCTGCTCACCTTGTGGGATAGCTGTGAGGATACTGCAGATAGAAGGTTTAGCACCACTCCTGAAACTCAATGAACAGCCATAAATGGTAGTTTGAAGAAAACAAACTGGCTTTCCTTTTTAGGCTCATAAATCTAAGGAGAGTTTAAAGCCCCACACTAGCTATTCCCCAAGTACTGCCCCTCTGGAGAGGGGTCATCCCCTAATATCAAACAGAGTGGAGGGAGTGGGGGGATCCATAATACTGTGAGCAGGATGCCCAAGGACAGGAGGGCTAGAGGTGGTTTCCCGAGCCCGGGGTTGCACTGTGGGGTCTCCTTTGCCTTCAGTGGGCTCTAGCATTGGCTCCCACTCTTGGGGGCTGGAGGAAGGCAGTACAGGGCTGTGGTCATCCTCCACACGCCTGTGACACCGGGCCTCAGCCGAGAGAAAGTGATCCCACAGCCCTTCACCAACATGTTTGCCTTTATATTGTTTTCATTCCAGCATGACTTTTATGCTGGAGACACTGGATGCCACAAACAAGCTGTTTTATTTCCCCTCCAAACCCCACTGTGATTTACTGGCTGGCTCTGGTGTAATCCCATTCTCTGCTCATGAAAGGGAGGGCAGCTGTTTACACGGCTCTGTGGGGTGAGGTCTGCCCCACAGATGTGGGGCCGGGCGGCAATGCACATGTGCTTGTCTTTGGCATTCTGCCCTCTTAAAAGCTTTCAACTGATTATTTTTTAAAACATTTTACTCTGTGAAAAATGTAAATAAGTTTGTAATAACAGATGCTCTTTTTATGGCCATGACTTTTATGCTTCAATTAAAAATTTCCCAATAGTCATATGAAAGAGCGTGAAATTATTACCTCCAATAAAGATTCCTCTATTGCTTCT
Source organism: Okapia johnstoni (assembly GCA_024291935.2). Classification (NCBI taxonomy): domain Eukaryota; kingdom Metazoa; phylum Chordata; class Mammalia; order Artiodactyla; family Giraffidae; genus Okapia; species Okapia johnstoni. The sequence goes on from CM044316.1 coordinate 39,434,207, forward strand.
CTCCTCGGAAGCACCTTTCATCAGAGTAGATCAAAGTGCATCCGAAACACTAATTAACTGTGCCTTAGAACCATCTGTGAGGAAGGGCAGTCCCTTAGCCTATCTGATAAGGCAGGCCAGGGACAGGGAGGGTGATTCACTTCCCAAAGGTCACACAGCAGAGCCATGCCAAAGAATAGAATTTCTGTGGGCGGATGGGAAAGTGGGAGAAGCAGGAAGCTGGCTAATTATGCTCAGATTCAAGAGCACGTTGTTAAAAAAAAAAAAAATCTTGAAAGGACTCTGGGACTGAGTTGGGTACCTATACACAGCTCCACAGTTCCTGGGGAAATTCCATCTGCTGGGTGCTTGCTGACTACCTTATGAAGGGGGCGTGTCTTTGCTAGGTGCTCTTAGAACCAACTGAAAGGGCTGTTAGATGCTCTAGCTTTGTCAGCTTTGCTTTCTCTTCAATATGCATTTACATGGTATTGACTTTTTAAAATGATGGTCAAGTTTTGCTTCTGGCAGAAGAGAATGAAGATGTATGGCAACTAGAAAGATGGACGGCAATCCAAAACAACCATGGTGTCAGTTCTGGACTGATCTGCACTTGGAGGTGAAGGGTCTGAGCGCAGGGCAGGGTGAGCTCGGGGCCGGGGCGGTGTGCGCTTTCACTTGTCCTCTGTTCAGGGTCCCTCCCCCCACACACCAGCTATGCTAGTAAGCCCCAGAAGAGAACCCACTGCCCAGAACTGCAGGACCAGAGAGGGGAGGCGTGGTGCCCACAGCTCATCTCCAGGAGGGTCAGCAGGGGGGTGCTCCTTCTGTCCTTGCTGGAGGGGGAGAGGCAGAGGCTCCAGAGGAAGAGTTTTCCTGTATCAGGTCCTCTGGTGTAACTACTGTGACCCCTGGTGCACAGTGCCTGTCTGCCTATAGGCAAGGCCTTCTGGGTATACCAGCTAAGCTCTGCTCGAGCAGATGTGCCAGGACTGGCTCTGGCACTTGGGCTGTGGGACCCTCAGTGATGGCACTGTTCAGGGAAGCAGTATTACAAGGTCTGCACAAGGTTAAAAACAGCAAAGTCCACTCTCCTCTTTATGGGTTTGGAAGGGGAGTGCTTTGAGAAGAGCAGTTTTTCTATACACACAATGAATGGTTCTGGCCCAGGAAGACAAAGTAGCTGGCCGTGTCATGGGACGTCAGTGTGCTGGACCCATGCTGTACTGCACAGCCCACCTCCCTCAGACACTGAGAAGCACTGATGGCAGAGACCCTGAAAGGCTCTCCATGTGCACAGGACGCCCCAGGACAGCTACCTGCTGACACAGTGCCCTGGGCTGCAGCAGCTCTGAAGGCCACTTTCCACTTACTACTGTGCCCTGTCCAGAGGGTGAGGCTTCTAGAGGCCTGAGGCTCAGACCCTGGGGAGGGAGGAGCCTGGAGATGTGACGGGCAGTGAGACACAGCCTCAGAGGCAGCCATCCCATCATCTTCATGGCAGAGTTCTCAAAGCATGCTCTTTTCAGAGAGCACCTTAATGTCTGAGTGGTCCTGAGATGCTGGGGGGAGGGGGGGGGAAACAGGGGTGAGTGACGATCACGTTTCTTTTACCGGGTAGGGGGTTAGAGCCAGAAGGGGGGTTCATTTGCCTGCTATCACTCGGCTGGTTAGCCAGGCCCAAGCCCGAGTGCAGTGCTGCTTGACAGGTAGGGACCTTGTGGGCTGTGTGCTGACATCTGGGGTGTACCATCTCAGGGGCAGGGGGTGTGGTTGGGGCTTGTGGCTGAGTCCTACCTGCCCCGTTAGAAGTTCAACAACTACACCTTTCCAGGGCTGCCCCTCTGGGTTGTGTGTCTGAGGGGCAGTTGTACTGCTCCCCACAACCTCTTTAAGTAAGTCTCCCTGGGGAGATTTCAGAGCTAGAGTGGGGGCAGCCCTGTTTCACATACCTGCCCACTCAGATCCACCTCATGCGCAGGGCAGTGAGACACAGAGAGGGGGCTGGAGAACGCTTGGAAATACACAGGTAAGGGGCAGAGGGCTTTGGCCAGAGACTGCTGGATGCAACCTCAGCTGACCATGTGCACTCAGCTCTCTGCAAGTGTGGCCCACACACACTGGGGAGAGAGCCACATGCCCTTACCTGCCGCTGCCGATAGATGGAAAGGCGATGGACTTCAGCTTCTTGTCATCCGCCAGTGCCAAGCAGTTCTTCACCGTCTTTTCCAGAAGTTCCTCACACTTGTCTGCACCCCAGACGGGACTGTTACAGTGGATCACAAACTTGGCAGGCAGGCCATGGCCTGCACTGACAGCAGCTGCAGGGGACAAGATAGGAAAAGTGAGTGGGGTTCCCACACAAAGCACAAGGACCACTCTCCAGCACATCCCCCTAGACTGCCTGGTCCCAGAGTCTCCTCCCTTGGTAAGGGGGATGCCCACCCCCACCCCTGGGAAGTTGGCGTTAGGATGCATCACCACCAGGAACTTTAGCCAAGGTCACAGTAAACCCTCTCCCTACCCTCCCAGAAGGCACAGCCTTAACCATCTAACTTGACCAAATGTGTCATAATGTTTGTAGCCTCCAATTAATTGCTTTCTGGGGTCTCTAACTGCCTTTTCCTCAAGTGGATTCATGTGCATTTAATTATGATGTATCTATAAATCTCTCAGACACGATTCAGAATAAACCTATAGGGAAAGTAATCTAAATAGCATGTCTGCTGCTCTAGTCTTCTCCCTGACTAACCCATCCTGCTAGTTTTGACAGAATTAATTGGACGGTGTTTTTAGGATGGAACTGTTTTCCATCTTACTCTTCCTCTCCTAGAAGCAGCCTCTTTCCAGCTGAAGATCTCTACAGCAGACCTGCCTTTCCAGGTGTGTTCTCACTTTCCACCCTGGGTCAGATCTGAAGACAATGGTCTTGGGTCTGCTCCCACCAGGAAATTTGACAAGTCAGCCATGGCTCCCAGAGCACATTCCAGGATTCCCATCCCAAACGCTGCAGCACAAAGAAGGTGATTCTAGAACCAAGGCGTCTGATGAATGCTGCCTGCCAGATTTCTGTACAGGAGCACACTCATGTCTCCAACCACTGTTCCACTAAGATACTCAAACGTTTTCGATCCAATGTTCCCTAAACCCAATTTGTGAAGAACACCCAGCGCTATCCAGGGGTCTTGGTTGTTACTGAGTCTGCTATATGACTAGCAGAATCCGGAGAAGGGGGATTTGTGAGAAGTGTCTCATGGTGCAGTAGCAACAGTCTGAACCCAAAGTCACAGGTCTGACTTTGAGTCCTGGCTCTGCTGAGTGGTTCAAGAACTGTGGGCTTGATTGACACTGCGGGACTTAATTCACAGGTCTGCCCACATGAGAAGTAACTGCTAAACCATGCTTGGAAAAAAGAAAACCTGTGTTAGCAGTGATTATCTATTTCCTTTATACTTAAAAATACTTTAAAACATTTTCTAAAAGAGATCTTAGAATAAAGAACAAAATGTGTTCTTGTCTTTGAAACAAGCAAACATACCTTAAGTTGTGCTAAGTCTAATGGGTTGGCACCAGCTGTGGCTCCTCTGTCACCAGCTAAGATGGTATGTGGCAGCATCAGGGCCCCCTCTCATCACACCTCCCGCTGAGGGCCACCAAACGGGCTTAAACCAAAGTACCAATGGGAAGGAAGCCAGGCTGGCACACAGAGGTACCCGGAAGGGACTGAGAAAGGCCAGAAGCCCCTGGCTGGGTGCTTTATGCTGTGTGTGTCCTCCCTGTTCAGTGTGGGCAGTTCCAAGGGCAACTGCCTGCAAGAGCTTGGTACCTGTGCCCCCACAAACTCTCTGCAGTCCCTTGCCCTTTGTAGGCAAAACCGAACTGAACTGGCAGGGCAGAGGTCAAATGCAATGCCACCCTCTTATCCCTGCTGGGACCCATGACTAGCCCAAGATGAGAGGTCATGTGCAGGCACTGGGGAAGGAGGTGTAAGGCATGGGGGACCCTCAGAGAAGGCTGTGTGGGTGTGACCTAGGAACCACTGATGCCCATATTTAAGATTCATTTTAAAAATCATAAATAGGATGTGGAATGGGCATTGGGGAACCATCTAGTAAGAAGAGGAAATGAGCCCAGAGAGAAAGGAAGGGAATGGTTTGTTCTCACACAGCTGGTGGGTGAGCCAGCCTTGCCCCCTGTCCTGACTCTCAGGTGCTCAGGAAACCCTGTGTCCACCTAAAATCCCCCAGTCCAGGCTGGCAGCAGTGAGCAGTGCCCTGCCTTGAGTTCTGAGCAGTAATTCTCCTCATCTCACACTTCATTTTCTTACCCCTCTTATCAGGAAAGGTATAATTGGCAAATGAGAGATGTGTATTTATATTTCTCCCATTAAAAACACAGATGGCTGAATGGAAATGATTCATTTGCATCTCTCATCAGCAATTTTGCAGATGGCTCAGTATCACTATAATTCTCGGCTCTCAGATTTGCCAAGTTTGGCTTCTGTAACTGCTTAAAAATTGAGGGCTAGATATCAAACATTTAGAAGCTATTTTAAGTAATAAGGAAAAAACTTCAGAAAGGCAATTTTCACAACCCTTAACTCCCCTGACAATTAGTGTGTGATAAAAAGTCTACCAGGCTTTCTTCTGCCTTCATCTCGGAGACACCCATACACCTCTGAATTCTAATCTGTCCTGTAAAATGGTTTCTGTGATACAGCATGTACCACTCCCAGATCAACAGGGTGCTGCCCCTCTTACCTCCAGCTACTTCCAAGGGCCCGTTCTTTTTCCGGAGTTCCAGGACAGCTTCCACAAACTCCTTGCCACCTTTCTTCTCTAGCGTGTTTCCTAGACAAGAACAGGGTGAGGTTAGATCACCATCCCTGGGTCCTGGGGCACACACAGACACTTAGCATGTCAGATGATTACATACTAAAAATGATCTGACCAGCTAAATTTCCAGGCAGCTGCAAGATAGGAACAAAGCTGTGGCTGAGTCAGAAAAGTGAAATTTAGAAGAGATTCACTATTGGCCAGTCACCACTCTACACGACTGGTCACCGGGCCACCTTTGCTGCCCCTTTATGTGGGGGTGACTTGGGGTGATCCTGGACGTGCCAGAGATGTGAAGGAGACGCCTGTTCTCTGCAAGCACGCCTGTCTCGCATGCTTTCCATCAGCGTGAGAAACCAGACGGTGCTGGCTTCCAAGGTTGATGCCTCCCCCTGGATTTTCTCTGTCTCTGGGGAGAACCCCCAAATAAGGAGGTTTTAGAAGAAGCATACCAGGCTTCCATCAGGCAGCTAGCTCTCCTCTTGGCAGCAGGCCCAGAAGCAAGCATTCAGATTTGGCCACCTTTGGACTAGCACTACTACCATGCTTAGTTTCTATTTTGCAGCTTTGGTGTCATATGTGAATTAAAAAAAAAAATGGCCTCAGACAGTATTTCCTTAATCACACTAATGATTCAGAATCGTTTTAGGTAAAGGAGGGCAACATCAGAAACAGAGCTTAAAGATGAACTTATATCAAAGCTTGGAAAGAAGGATGTCTGTTCAGGACCAGATTTTAAAAATCAAATGGGATTCTGGGAGCACTTCTTCTTAACTTAGGGTACTTACTAAGTAATCCATTCCTGCTATGAAAGCCAAGTTCCCAAATATATTATCAACACCTATAATAAGGTCTGTGGGTTAAATGTCTCACCAGGGAGCAGCAATCAGACAGCAATCCTTTAAAGTTTGGCCAGCATGGGGTCTCAGTCTTCCCTAAGCTCTGCTTCCTCAGTTGTGCACATTTTAAAGTACATTCCTCACAAGAGGATAAAATACTCCCCTTAAGATTCACCATTTGTCATGGAAAATTCCAGGTGCCCCCGGCACCTGGGTCAGTGAGGGTGCACTGAGATGCACCAGCCCAGATTCTCTTTGGATTCACCCTGGAATGTCTAGGTCTGATCTTAGAGAAACCTGCCTCATTAGCAGGAGGGGTTGTGGAGGGGTGAAGTAACCCCAGGAAGTGTCTAGAAAGAAAAGCAGATGGCCTGGGCACTGTCACAAATAAGTCAGCAAAAGGGCTACTAGCAAGCACCACCTATAAGCCGCCTACTCTACGAAGTCTGGGGGCCTGAATGAATGTGAGCAGCAGGCCATCACCCACAAGGAGCTCTCAGCTAGGAGAAAGCCTGGCTTTCAGACAGAGATTAATGTGGGATCCCTGAGGTGGGATCCAGTGCCCCTCCTCATTAGCCTGGACTGCCCACAAGCCTTCACCTATCTTGGAAAACAGTGAAGTGGGCTTAAATGGCAGAGGCATGCAGAGGTAAAACACATCCACCCGCTTCAGAGACTTTCACTGACAGCGGTAGCGGCTTCTGGTGTTTGTGACAAAGTTCAGCATCAGGGACAGTGGCCAATGGGCTTAGGGGAACAGGTCTGGACCTCATGGCTTAACTCCAACCACCGGGAAGTGGAGAGTTTGAGGCTACAACCCAGGTGAGTGAGGCCCAGTTACAGGTTCACCCGAAATATCCATGCAACTGAGAGAAATGAATCTGAAGTCTAAATCCGCTGGATCCCAAACACTGCTGCTGCCCAACTACACCTGGTCTGGCCTTCCCTCATCATCCATCCTCCAGCTTGAGGGATGGATACGAACATGCTCTAGGCAGGACTATTTTCAGATGCATTCTCTATTCTACCTACTCTTCAGGGGGAATGGGAAATTTGGAAGATAAAGTAAAATCAGTGCTGTATTAATACTACCGACACCTTTCTGAAATAAAAAATATTAAGAAAATGGGCTGATTTACAATTAAAGGTGTTTTATCTTAGGAAGAGTGTTTACTTTAAAATTTTTACTTATAATTAAATCTTGCTTTAATTAGAAGTGAAATTTGCACGTTAAATTACACTTAATGCATTTCCCAAACTTAAAAATTGAACCCTAGATTGCAGGCAATCAACCCGGTCAGGACTTGACTCCTACACACACATATGTATGCACATGTTCATGTAGACACACGTGTACTTTTTAACAAGAAACAGGCCCATTTCAACTGTATTGTCAACACTCTTAATGTAAGACTCTTGCTTTTTAGGCTTAACTTCAGGGTTAATCATAAAGCAATTGGCTTATTTGCCCCCAAGCATAAACATGTGTTACTCCCATGAGAACAAGAACATTATTTCATGCTTAGAAAGCAGGCATAAGTATCAGTGTTCAAAACAGCCTAAGCAAAAATTTAGGCTTGGACAAATGTCAGGCTCAGCCTGTGGTCTATTTCACTGTTAGAAAGAACTTTTTGATGGGTAAAAGTTAATCACTGGGGCTAAGCATTCCTGCACTCGCATTCCTTCTTCCAGCAGTCTCGGGACTCGGGAATTCACACCAAATATGAGAAGTGGAGTGATTACATCCTCGCTTCCTCTTTTCCCTCTCACACATCAAAGTGGAAGCTGGAACCAATTGAGACCATGTGTGAATCTGGTTGATCATTATTTTGGTATTGTAAGAGATCTGGGTTCAGTTCTAGTTTGGACTGGTTCAGAGAAAAAGCACGGAGGTGGGCTTTGGAAGCCCTGAGTTCTAATCTTGGCACAATCTTGCTCCTTGGCCAGTCAGGCTGTCTGGATCTGTTTTGACAGTGTCTGTGAGTGACGTGCCAGGTAGCCTTGGCAGAGCTCTCAGACCTGGGTTAATTACATGTCACTGAGGCTACTCTTCCCTGCCCTGTGCACACGAGTGGGTTAAGGGCATGCGTGTCAGAGAGAAAAGTACTAGCACTGTCATTATTCCAAGGAGACTAGTTCCATTCATGGTTTAGGAAGGACTGGGCTCTTGTAGGGTGGGGACAGTTGGCTCTGCCTGTTACCCCAGCTGGCCCCTGCCAGCTCCACCTCCTGGTGTGGCTAATCCTGAGGAAAGACTTCCCCAGCAGCAGCAGGCTGGCCCTTCCTTTCTCTCCCCTGGGCAAGATTTTTTTGCCCAGCAAGTTTCAAAACTTCCATTTCACCCTAAGTCCGGGATGGCAGGATGAACCCAGGCTTCAGCCAATCCTGGCTGAAAAGATAAGCCCTTATAGCTGTTCGTTTATTTATTTTCCTCCAAATCAATACTTCCCTCCCATCAAGTTTTCACTTGGTTAAGAAAGGAAGTATCTTTCTCTTAAGCTGCCTGACTTAGGAGCTCTTAAACTCCTCCAAAATCTTGAAAAAGGGGAGTTTATTTTAATTGCCTACAGCCTGATTTCATTTGGGCCTAGCAGGTTTGGCAAATCCCGACTTTCCATCCAGTTTGTCTTTCCATCCTTATCCAAAATCCAAAATGCCCAGGAGAGCAATCAGCCCAAATCCCAGTGGCTGGGGCAGACTGTGAACAGCGGGCTTTGTGACTGACACTGAGCCGAGTTGGACAGCTACAGATTGTTAAGCTGCTGTGCTTCTAGTGTCTGGGACACTCAGGCAGATCCCTATAGCCTCATCCTTCAAGATGACTTCACTTCTGCCCTTAATAGAAATGTATCCATTCTCTCTGGAAGCTGGTGTTGGAATCTACACTCAGAAATGCTGCTCTCAGCATGCCTACTGTAAAAATCATACATGCACCTGAGAGCAAGACCACAACAGTAAGCCCCTATCACGAGCCAGACGTGAAGCAGGGTGCTCTGCTTACATGATTTAACATAATTCAACACAATTCTCATTGTTAACACTATTTTACGGATAGGGAAACCAAGGCACTGAGGAGGAGTTAGGTGACTTGCCGAGGCCCCAAATCTGGTAGATGATAAGATTAGGATTCAGGATCCTTCTACCTAGCTCCAATCCTGCACTGTTTTGCCATCACACCAGGATGCCTTCACACCCACATTACAGAAGCCCCTCAACACATTCGTACAGCAGGGCACTGTCTATGCCAGTCTGCAGCCACAGAGTCTTGGCGCCCTGCGTGCTCACTCTGCCTTGCCCCACCCACAGCTACTTAGGGCCAGATGCCAGCTACTTAGTGCTCGATGCCAGCTACTTAGTGCCAGATGCCACCATGTGTGTCAGCTGCTGGGGAGAGGAAGTGGCTCTCTGGGTCCAGGAGAGTGTTTCTCAAGAGTGTCTAGAAACACGACATCAGAATTAGGGGACCTTTGTGCACTTAAGGTCTGAGAACACGAGCGTGGGAGAGGGTTGTCAAGTTCCCCCAGCATGCACTTAAGGTTGAAGGCCACTGTCAGGAACGAGTGTGCTTCTGACGCAGACCTGTGGCCAGGCGTTCCTGTGTGACTGATCCACAGAAGGGCACAGAAGCGGTCATAGATGCCACGCAGCCCATCGGGCTGCATCCCCCTAGCAGCTTCAGATCACATGTGAACCCAGTCTCCAACAAAGCTGTGCCTCGGGAAGCAAGTGAGGACACGATGTTGCTGAACCAGTTTCCAAACCAGAAGTGGACCCAGCTGGGAGCAGCATGATGCAACCTGGCTGACAGTTAGCTGTACGTCTCGCATTCACGACCCGGGGACGGGAGACCTGGGGAAGGTCAGGACAGCTGGAAGTGTGAAATGAATGCAGCCCTGCATAGCTGTCAAAGGATCAAGCTGTCTGCGGCGGCCGACTGACCATGCACACACACACTCGGCAGCACCCGGCTAGGCATTACCTACTTCACCACCGGTGTAGAAGTCAGTGTTTGTCGGGTGAACGACAGCATCACTGTCGATCGAGGCAATGTCAGCCTGTACAACTTGCAACTATAACAGGTAAACAAATGTATATCAACTGTGTTGGACCGAGACCCACGCACAGGCACATTTACTAAGGCCCCAGTGGCAGGGCTGGCCTACCTGGTCGATTCCAACATACGAGCCAAAGGGCAGTCAGTCCACGAGGTGTGCGCACATGTGGGTGGGGGTGAGCGGAGGAGGGGGAGGGATATCAAATGTGACATGTTTAAATTAAACATTTGAATGACAGGTCCAAAAAAAAGAGAAACACACATGAGATCATTTCCAAAGGTTAAAAGAAAGAACAACGAATGCCCCATTTCACTTCGCAAAAGCCTGTAAGACTGGCACCCCACTGAGAAGGCTACTAAAACATGGCATCTGTTTTTTTTTTTAAAAAAAGTGGACTATCAGGCCAACCAAAACAACAAGTTTCTCCATTTTCTCAGCAGCAGTCACCATTTAGGGTTTGATTTTTATTCCTGTGAAGTTCATCATTTTGTCTACCTTCAAGGGACATTTCTTGAAAACGGAGAAAACAGTATAGGTGTGCACAGAGGAATGCCTTTATTCTTCCCCTTAGATGTGTAAAAATATTTTTCTAGGCCCACCTCTTATTCTAATCTTGTTTTTATGTATACTGTGACTAGATGAATCCTTGCCTTTTCTAGTTGGTGGGCTTTTTTATTCCCCCCTAAAAAAAGAAAATATCTCTTTAAGGCAGTTGGAAAACAAGTTCAAGCAGGGCATTTTTGAGTCCCCGTTTTCACATCTTCAGCCCATTACTGCACCCGTTTGTGTGGGTCGGGCCTGGGCTCTGGCATGGGCGTCTCTCCTGGTAAGGAAATCTGCCATCTTACAAAGGTGGCCAAAGATGAAAGCTAAAGGCACACAACACATACCTAAGTCAGGATCAGACATATGGCTGCCTTGGTGGGCACCTGATAGCCTGCTGCCCCGCAAGGCTCACAGCTAAGGAGATAGGAGCCTTCCTTGTGCCCTGAGCCGACAGTTCCTCTCTACAAAGGTGAGACCACACAGTGGGACTCCTGAGGGCTACCTCTCAGCTTGTCCTGAACCGTCCACCCTCTTGGACAGGGACTCCACAGCTCTGGCATAGTTTTCCTCTGGAGGAACTCACTCAGAAAGAGAGTGAGTGCCCTCTCTCTAATATCATACTCAAGCCAAATAATTCATGAAGGTGGCACCCAGTCATATACTGTTTTCAGTTGCAGAAAAAGTTGAAGTGGCAGTATGTGGTAAATTTGGGGGAATCCAATTTGGTGGTGGATGAAAGACAACTTAATAATATCCTGATGTGCAGCTTAACTGTCTCCCTTCTCAAGTGTTTTCCTTTATTTAACTGTCATTTCTAATTAAGGCTTAAATGGAGAAACTCATTTTGTAGTTACCTGAGATGTTTCAATTCTTAAAAAAAAAAACAGAACAAAAACAAAAAAACACAGTTTTAAAAAGTCCCCCCCAAAGTAACCAGCAGTCAGTGTGATCATTATGGAAGAGAATTTAGATGGCAATATATTTATAATCAAGGGGAAAGCAGCCAATAGGGCTTAACAAAACATAATCACATCATTCCCAGTTGGAAGGGCTTAGAGTAAGTAGACATTCAGTGTCTACCCTCAAATATTAATCTCGGTTTTGGGAATTTAGTTTGACCATCTGAAATTTGAGAAGATGAAGAGCCTAAATTCTGGGTTCCATAACTTTTCAACTGACAGCTGATGGTGCCAAACCCCATCCCCAATTACCTAGGTCATCTTTAAGGTCAATGTCAGCATTGGTAGGATTGATTATGGCCTCCACCTCAAAGCCGGCTAAATTACTGATTTCACTGTGAATAAGGTTCAGCTGAAAAGAAAAGCATGAGGTGGGAAATAACAGGACAGCTGGGAAGTCACAGAGATGGGAGCCTTGGGATATAGATGAAGGGCAGGGGATACTCCAGGTGCACTGGGCACAAAGGGGAAGAGGGACTCACTGGCTAAAATGAATCCATTTCAAACAAAAGACTCAAATGCCACTCAGGATGCTAAAAAGAAGCAAGCTAGGCTGAGGGTCCAGAACCTGTTTGGTGATGCGTGGGGCCAAAGGGAAGCCCAAGCCAAGTCGGACTGGAGGATCCACCTTCCTTTAAAAGAACTTGTGATCTGGGTGCCAAGGTATAGCAGCTGTCAGGACCCAGAGTCAAGTACTCATGGCTGGGGTAGGGTCGGGGGGTATATGGGACTGTCCTCTTTTTTGAGCACTGGGATGCTGCAGAAGTCCTAGCTGGTTTGGGCAAACCCCTAGCAGCTCTGCCATTCTCTTCCCAGTGGCCATGGGTCTCTTAGGCTGTTCTCGTCACTGTGAACACTGGCTAAGTGGCTCCCGTGCCCTGCTCAGGGGTGGTGAGGAGCAAGAATGGTCTGTTATTTAGTAACATCTAATTTTACATGCCTGTTAGTTATGTGATGCTGAAGATCTGGCCAAACCCAGGAAGAGAAACAGCAGTTCTCCAACAAGACAGTGTGTCTTTTAAACTGTGTTCACCTTGTTGGTGAGGCTACTCCAGGCTCCAGGGGTAGAGTGTTTTCCTTGAGTGACTTTTATGAGTACCCCACCAGCCAAGTCCTTGTAAAGCGCCACTGCACATCCTGCCTCCCCGCTGCTATTCTGGTGCCACAGCAACCCTCACTCTGAGAGGAATCTACATTCTAGACTGGCTGTCAGAGGTGCAGGGGGGTTGAGCTGGCCCAGGACTCCCCTTCCTGCTCTCAGGCCCAAGCGCCTGCAGCGGAGCACTCACTCTCTCCCTGGGAAGATGGCTGTTCTTCAGTGACAGAAATTCCGACCAGCTGCACAGAGAGCCATGCCCAAGCGGCCCCCAGAGGAGCTGCTGACCAAGACAAACTGCAAGCCTGGCTAGAGGAGCTGACCACACCCACTGGGTCCAGCCGGGCAGGCGTTCATCCCCCAGGAGAGGGCCATGTGTGGACACTTGGCCAGGATGCTCCTGGCCACCACTCTGCAAGTGACTGAATTTCTGGGGCCAGACATTTTGTTTGTCTAAACAAACAAAACCCTGACATTCTATAAGCAATAGAAATATTACCCCCCATTTCTGATTCCCAGAAGCAATAAGCAGATTCTCAAAATAGGGATCTGCTTAAACTAAAAGTCGTGGAAAGGAATTGGTCTTATGGCCAGGGAAGGGCCCTGGCTAGGCCCCGCCACAGCAAAGGGAGGCCTCATCTCTAGTTAGGGCTCAAAGGGAGAAGAGGCACAAGCTCTCTCCACTTACACTTTCTGCGGTGTGATCCCAGCACTGCAGGGTGATCGGGGGTCCTGACATTCCTGCAGCTGAAGGATGCCCACCGAGGTGACCTCACACAGTGATGCGCTCAGAAGCACATGTGGGCCCTGGTGCCAGGACAGAGGCACAGAAGGGATGGCATCGGGGCGAGGGTACTCATGGCTGTGCTCAAGGGGAAGGGGTGTGGGTGGGCTATGATCTCAGAGTAAGGCAAGTGAAGCTTCAGGACAAGGCAAAGGGTTTGATTATGTATCATGTACGTATTGCATATGACTTCAAGCAAATGCTGTTTATAAAAGCTCAAATTAAGCCAATATTCCCTGCTCCCTCCACCAAAAATAAAAACTCACACTGTGTGAAGCAGCAGGAGGTTCTAGCGGGAGGAATGGAAAGGAGAAAGGGGGGGAAAACACTCCAGTTGGTGTTATGGGTGAATATGCTTTAAAGACATCTAGAAGATTTTTTTTTTCCGGTTTGTTTTAAAGTCATACATGTTTAAATCTTTAAAACTCATGCTGTTTTTTTCCCCAATTGTATAGATGCTTCTGGATTTGTATTCAGAAATGCCTCAATGGAAAATCAGCTATTTCCGTGGGCTCTGATTCAACTAGCCGGGGAGACCCTGGCAGATTCTCTCTGTTTCTGCCTCTGCCTGGGGAGAACCACCCCCCCTGCTCTTTAGGGGGAGGGGTGTTCTGGGGAAACCGCAGGGCTTCAGGGCCTTGCTGAAGTGACGGAGAGGTTGCAAACAGAATTCCCAGTTCTCTTTGGGCTCACCTTCCCCCTGAGTGGAAGCAGTCCCCCTCTTGGAATCACAGAATCCTGCCTGTCAGGGAGCCACTGCCCCCAGCACGGAGAAGCCCTAGCTAACCAAGTGCACCCTCACTCTCACCCACGTCCGAGCCTTGATTTCCCAACTCTGTTCTGCCAGGTGCCAGGCTCAGCAGAAGTCCTCAGGGTGAGGGACTGAGCCACAAAACAGTATTGCTATTAAAAATGTTCGTGCTTGGGGGAGGCCCAGTCTGTGTTTGTGTTCGAGGGAGAGGAATGGGGAGGGGAGAGGACAGATTGCTTCAGGTACTCTGGAAAGGTACATGGGCAATCATCTTGGCCTGGGCAGGCTAGACCAAGTGCAGAAGCCAACAGTGATCTGATCATCTGATCATGAACAAGGACAGAAGCTGCCCTGGACAGGAGGATAAGTAGAGACCGTGCATGCACATGCCTGGAAAGGATCTGGATGTGCAGAGGACATATGCCAACAGGCCTGGCAGGCACAGGATAGATGTCCAGTAGTAGGAGGTCCCAGGACCACCCCCCCTCCAAGACCCACCCAGGGTCAAATCCACTTGGGCCTCTCACCCAAAGGGGTGCACAGCCGTCTGAAGCACATGGCAGCGCAGGGGTGTTTGTGGGTTGGGAAATCAGATGTCTGGGGCACTGTGAACATTCCCAAGTTGAGTCTGATTTTCTGGGAGTGGGGAGGCTTGTTAATGTTTTCAGAATGTGAGTAAGGTGACTACTTCCTTGTCTCAATATTGGGAAAGATGGGAAACTAAGTTTTAAACCCCAGAATGGTGAATTTAAAATATCTGTGAAGACTACTGGCCACTGGAGAAAGTGACCAAAGAGCATCGCTAGGTATACAGCAGAAAGGGGGTCCCAACTGGCTGTGGGGCTGGGGGAAGGGGACTGAGCCAAGGGTCCTTTAGGATCTCCTCCACCATGGGGACCTGATGATGCACAGGTCACTGGGCTCTGCTGGAGCCAGCCTCTGATGTCTACGGTACCCAATCTTCCCTCGAGGAGTTATGCCCAGTGAATCCTTGTTGTCTACTTCTGATGTGAACTCGTGAGGGTGTAAGCTCCTTGAAGGCAGAGAGAGGGCCATCCAATGCCTAAGACAGTGCTCGGGTTTCTGTGGGCCCGCAAACAGAGCTGGGATTGAACGTCAAACATCCAGACACAACTCTGCGATGAGATGAACAAACCGCTTCCCTGAAAGCAGGGATATGGACAGGTCAGAACTCAGGAACTGCCCTTGTCCTGGCTGGGACCTGGGGTGGCTCAAAGCTGACCTGGCTATCCTGGAGCTGGCTGGGAGGCAGCCTGCCTGTGGTAAGGAAGGAGCTGGTGGCTTGGGGCTACAGGAAGGACATCTGGGCTATCCTGACATGACCTCCTTGGCTAAAGCAATACAATCCTTTTTTTTTTTTTTTTTTTTAACATATGTGATCGGAAATTCAATTTTAGGGAATAAAAGTCAGTATTAAAGATTATCTGAGTGACTCACTGAGTACAGACTGTCATAGTCCAAGCTTTGTCTCTCTCATTCCCTCACAATGGACAAGGAAGAAGGCTTCTTTCCCTGTATCCACCACATAAAATGGAACTCTTCTCCTGTCCCCAGGGTCCACTTCAACTAAGGAGGATGGAGAGCCCAGGTCCTCCACAGAACTGTCTCCACCTCCTCACGGAGCACAACGTGTCCCCGTGGCCTGCTTCGGGGCCCACTCCTGCCCCAGCCTCTCAGGTGAAAGGGCTTCCTCCTCTGTCTATGCTGCCCAGCCTGCAAACATGCCCGGCCTGAATCTCCCAGAGGCTCAGGCCTGGTGGTGGCATCTGGTGCGTTTCAGACTAGAATGTGCCACCCGAGGCTAAGGACTCAGGACACTGCTGGAGGAAAAGCATGGGATCGCCCGTGTCCTAAACTGTCTCCAAAGCCAATTGTCTGCCATAGGGTGGAAGGGGGTGGTGGGCCTTTCCTCCATGTTACTGCTTCAAGAGCCCTCTGTCTCTTCACTATTCCCTAGCCCCCAGGACTAGGGTGTCTGGATCTGAGGAAGAAAACCCCTAGTACCTACCCCTGCCTTGAGCAGCCTACAGGGGTCTGGCTGCTATCCTGATAGTGTGTGGTGGGGGGCCGGGAAGGCACACACGCATGCCCTCCTGACACCACCTTCCTAGCCGCTTCTAGTAACACTGGCTCTTCCAGGGACGTCTATATCACTTACTACCACTGACAAAGATTTATAATACACCTTGAAAGTACTGCTTTTGAACATAAAGCTTTTTAAATCTCTGAAAAGACACTGAGAATCTCCACTGAATCACAAAGCAAACACATCTAGTCAACCTGGATTCGCGGCACCATTTCCCTTCTGAAAACAATTCAACAATGTGTGTGAACACTGGGTAAAATCAAAGAATAATGAGAGTGATTACTCCTGAGACAGCTGTATGTGAAATACATCATCATCAACAACAATTAGATCACAGGCTCCTAAGCCCTGGGCCAGCTTCTCCTGCGAGTAGCTTAGCAACCATGCCTTTCAGGACTGTAGTGAGCACAGTATCACCTTCCCGACTTCAGCTTGCCTGCACTACTCTAGCATTGGTGTCATTGTCACAGGTGGAAAACACGACTCGTAGAACATAGGGTACCATACAGCCATCACTGTGAAGTACCCTTTCTGAAACATTTCCAAAAATCCAAGTCAAAATTAATACCTGTACTAATGACATTTTAAAATGTGCTTTGGGTGAAAATTCCTGTGTGTCAGTCTGACAACTCGGGCCCCTTTTGCACTAAATGCCATGACTTTCACTCGACAGTAAAAACTAACAGAGGGCCAGAAAGTATTGCTTCAAAGTAATGCTGCTAACTATGAACATTTACTCCCTTTCTCACGCTGCAGGGGCACAGGGTTCCAAGGACACTATTTTCGAAGAGGGGTGCCCCGGCTGATTTGAGATGTTGATTTATTCTGTGAAAGCACTTTTGGGGAAACACAGTGTACTCTGCTAAAGGGTGCCTACAGGACTGGGTCTAGGGTAGCTCATCCTGGATGTGTGTATCTGGGGTCATAAAGCTGGACGGGAAAGAAGGTGGGTGTTTCTTCCACCTCTGCACTCAGCCCCTTCTCTCACAGCTGACCATGTTACACTGGACTCCAGCTCAGCCCATCCTTTCAGGCTCTCCCTCCAAAAGCCAAGATATCAAACAGCCACGTTAGCTTCACTGTCAAGCCCACTGCTTCCATTTTCCTGTATTTCCTATATAGTATTAGATTACACACCTGTAAATTACTCTAGAGTATCAGTGCCTCTCTACAGCGTTTTGGACTTCCCCTTCCACCCTAAGTCGGGTCTAGTCAGTGTTCACTGGATTTGTACTTTCCGGTACTTTCCTACCTGTGGTGCTGACCCTGAGGTCAGAGGCCAGACCGTACCTATCACGGAGTAGGTGGCGCTGCTTGGTCGCAGCAGTGCTAGCCATGAATCTGCAGCCTTTGCTGGCTCCCTCCCAGGCCTCATATGCAGCACATGAGGCCCTGATCCCACGGCCAAGAGTATCTCTATGTGTACATGGGTGCTGTATGGCCGAGTACTGCCACTGTAGGGATCCTGTAAGGGGGCGTGAGGAGTTCTGATGAGGCTGGTTTTGCAGTAAACAGCAGGACAGAGCAAGAACAACACAGGGAAGGGAGAGGCCAGGGTCAGGGCACCCAAGGGTGGGGCAGGGGAAGGAGTGAGGGAGACGGTGGCCCCTAGGCTGAACTGTTCTACCTGTTTAACAGGCTTCCAAGTCCCAGCTAATAGTCAGCATTTGGGATCTAAAGCACACTGGAGCTAGTCCTTAAATCGCAGAGCTTTTTCACACTTTAGTTCAAATGAAAGCAATTTGGGTGACAGGTCACATTAACTTTCAATATATTACCCAAAGGACAGGTTAAAGGGTGAAAGTAAACCCAGGTGGTTGCCTTCACTGCTGTGCTGAAATTTTGTCAATAAAAAATATTTTACCCCAAAACTTTCAAAGCCCCAGACCTTAAGATGACAACTAGTGCTGCTTATATTTTCCCTTTGAAAAATGCATACAAAATACAGACAATGGTTATAAAATGTACACTGTAATGGTTATTTGCTGGAACACAGAGTCCACCACAGGAATTGCATCATGAGAGCCTGAGTGCAATTAGTGACAGGAAGCGGGAGGGGGAGGAGGAGGCTTGCAATGAAGTGAGCAGGAGGACTGTGTCACTGAGATGCAAAAGAAAACTGACGGTGAGCTTTTAAAAATGATGCAGCTTTAGGACCAAGTTGTTCACCACATTCAAACTAAGCGCAATTTATGTGGAAGTTCAAATCCATGCCTTTAATAATTTTTAATGTAGGATAAAAAAAAAAAAATCAGCCAACTAAGTCCCACTGTCTTTCCACCCCCTTTTTTGGTGTTAACAGAGAAATATATTAACCCTCCTTCTGAGGTCTTAAAAGCCTTTGCATCATTTTTATTTTCAACAAAAGTGAATCATCTGTTACAAAACCATATAGTGTCCTGGCAAATTTGCACCACTGGGGCAGCTGAAAACATACTGCCCACAGTTAAAACAAACAAACAACTGGCTTGAGGACTCCTCAGGTGGCACGGGGTGTCTAGCAACAATCCCGGCCCCTGGATCAAGGCTCCGCCTCCAGAGTGCCTGGGCTGCCAGCTAGATCTTTCTCTCTCCCAGGCCCTGGATTTGACTTTCTGGCCAGGACTATAGGATGACCAGGTTATCCCATGTACGCAGCTCGTTCCACAGACAGGGCCCAGGGTGTCTCCAACCCCACAGGAGCTCCTGTCCCTCTTCTTCACCACCATATCTCCTCTCCCCACCTGCCAATCTCCCCTCAGCACCTGGCCCAGCCTTCCCCGAGTTCTTTCCTAAAGCTGCCCACCCCTACTCTCTCCGCCAGCCCACGAGGCCAAGAGTGGTCCCCAGGCAGCCTTTCTGCTGGTAGAGGCACCCATCCGTCCCAGGGCCCGCGAGCAGACTGGGGCGAGCGTTGGCCTACCTTCTGGCCAAGGAAGAGGCTCTTGGTGGAGAGCACAGTGAAGCCGTCAGCGGGTGTGCCCTCAGTCGTGCTGTCAGCGCTGGCGGCCTTGCTGACTTCTCCCTGCTTCTTCTTATACAAATAGAAGAGTCAGTACGAGGCCCACAGAGGTAGACATCACGTGAATCTGGGCTTTTCTAACAGGCTAAAAGAAAGCCTTGCCCAGAATACTCAAGAGAAAACAGGAAACTAAACCACTATATGTTCTCAGCATTTGGGGGCTGCAGGCTTATTTTCAAGTCCAAGAATTCCATACAGAGTGCTAAATTGTATTTTCATCACTTTAGAATCTTAAAAAAAAAAAAAAGCTACTTAAAGGCAAAATTTCACAGTGATAACTTACAACAGAACCACTCGTATAACTGTAGACCAAGTAAATGTCTCTTAATTCATGGTCTTCACTTTCTAGATGCCTGTACAGTATTTACATCTGAGAGGAAAAAACAAACTGCTCTGGGTACTTAGTTCTCAAAAGAGCCAAAAATGCAGACCAAGGACCATCACCCTCCAAGCCTCCCAAGCTCAGGAGGTAAGATTCTCCCACTTTCTTTCACTAAGACCCGCCTTGGAGAAGCCTCCATACAGGGATTATTGGTGAGCTGATCTGCCCCCTTGAAATGCCCCAACCCCCAGCAGTGGGTATGAATCTTGGCAGGCTCTTGGGCCTCTTTCTGGATGTACACATTGAAGGATGTACACCCTGGGGTTTCCAAGAGCCTTGCAAGGGTATGTCGTGTAGAGAGGTTTAATTACTCTCCAGATCCTCAGCTTCCTCAAGTATTTACTTCTTCCTAAAATGGATCAGTCCTAAGAGTGATCTATGCCAGCAATCAAGGCTTCATGCTGGACCTCCCCTCACAACCATTTCTCAGTTCCCAAGAGTGGATATTGCATGGCACACCACCCTTCAGTAGGGATACATGTGCCTTTCTCAGTCTTTCATTTCTGTTAAGGATGAGGTGTGTATTAGAAATGGCTATTTTGGCTAATCTGGGGATTTATTTTATATTCATATATATTGTCGAGTAAGGAAGGTGAGCACAATGGCAATTTTTGTTTAGGTAGTTCACTTTTTTTCTTCCCCCTTTTATTATCAAAAAGGACATCACTCCTGAAGGATGGTCTAATGGGAGCAAATCAAGAAAGTAGGGGGTGAGAAATATAAGTGGCTATGCCTTCCTGAAGGAAGGATCTGGACAGTAAATTCAGGGCAAGGCCCGTGCCCTATCCATTTGCCCTTTTAATACTCAAATTCATTAGCATATTAACATTTTTACTGACATTGAAAAGTAAGGTCTAGTTTTACTAAGTGCTTTAAAAATAAGGACTGGTTTGGCATTTAGGTTACATGGCTAACCTGGAACATTTTCTATAGATTAAGTGAGCTAAACTTGATGCTCCAAGGTGTTTATATAAATGATAAGATAGAAAGCATTTTATTAAGAAACATGGTATTAGCAAAGATCTATTAAAATTACCACTATTTTGGTTCTCCTAACAATTTGCGTGTATCAAATTTGACAAGTAAAAGAGAAACAGGTATAATCAACAATTACATGGTAAGTCTTAGTAAAGCCTTTTTTGATATACTTTCCAGGAAACAAGAAAGGCAAAGGCTGGATGACAAATCCTTTCACAAGTCAGATGTTTCTAATTCTGTGCTTTCAACAAAACTGAAGAAATACCAAACTGAGTTAGCAGCTGATTCATCATTAAAGAAAGGATTGATGGAGTTTAGTTAATAGTAGTGCACCAGTGCAGGTTTGTTAGTTGTGATGAATGTACCAGGGTTATGGAAGATGTTAACAACAGCGAAACTAGGTGAGGGATATTCAGAAATTCTCTATACACGCTTTGTAACTTCTATAAATCTAAAACAATTCTAAAATAAAACATTTATTAAAACAAATTGATGACAGATTACTATGTGATTGTTGGCATGTAACTCAGAAAGAGTTCAGAGGATTGAGTGATGTTGCTACAACAAAATCCTTTCCATTCCCATTTAATTATTTTTGTGAGCAAGACTTTCCAGGCACTTGTACCTATAAGTATAAAAATATAGGATGATGATTCATTTTTACAATAAGCAATGTTCATCTTAGGGTACTTGAGTTAATTGAAAAAACTATCTCCTTGAATCCTATGACATGATACAGCTCCAAAAAATTTTTACTTTCTCAACAGTTAAAATTAAAATGTGTCAAGTATTTATCAGCTTGATCAACTGTGTATTATTAATAAAGATGATAACTATCCAATCCTGTGTAAACCATAACATTTAATGCTTTTATGATTACAGGAAATTTTTTCAAAATGAATTTAAATTTATGTTCATTATTTTTGTCGTGCAAATCACTAACACAGTACAAGCAAAGAAAAATGTGTTATGTTAGGATAAAATTTTCTGGGGAAAGGGAAGGTAAACAAGGGCTCAAAGGAGAAAAATGATGTACATTTTCCAACTGTTAAGAGCCTGCTTGTGTATTTTATGGTATATCAAACCACCACAGTAATTAGATTTACTTGGATACATTTAAATGAGTGATGAAAGAGCTTTCTTTTTAAATTTCAATATTTATTACATATCAAAATTATGCTCTTTATAGATATTTAAATTTATTAGTATGAGAAGTTTAGTCGTCAAATTTTAGATGTATGAGATATGAAGATTTTCAAAACTGCTTTAGGAAGTATGCAAGCAAATAACTGTTAAAGCCAATGCTCTACCCAGTGAACACCATTCATACAGGAGATATTCAGTAAAGGCTTGGGAATGGAGTGCAGTTGATAAGTAGACAAAGATTTACTGCTTCTGTCCAAGGACACATGAATTTTAAGAGGTCAGAAAGCCCTAAATGATAGAATTTCAGGCATCTGGGAATTGGAGCTCGTTTTACTGGGAGGAGGGGCCTGAAAGGCTCCTTGTGCCCCTCATACAAGCCAGCAGCTGCCTATGCAGCCAGGTTACAAAGCTTAGCCTGTGATAATTAGAACTGGTAATTTTCAGCAAGCATTCATTCGCATACGGTCATCTGCACTAAAGCTGTTGCACCACACTGTAAATTGGTCCAGCCACTATGGAAAAAAAAAAAAAAGTTTCTTCAAGAAATAATAGAACTACCATGTGCTATAGCAATTCTACTTCTGGGAATGTATTCAAAGGAAATGAAAACATTAAATGAGGAGATATCTGCACCCCATGTTCACTGGAGCATTATTTACAATAGCCAAGACATGGGAACAACATAAGTGCCCATCAACAAATAAATGGATAAGGAAAATGTGATACACATACATGTGCAAACACATACATACAATGGAATATTATTTAGCCATTAAAAAGAAAATCCTGCTGGGAGCCTGAAGGAGTTCCACACAAGATGAATGCAAAGAAATCCAAGCCAAGACACATTATAGTTAAAGTGGCAAAAGTTAAAGATAAGGAGAGAATCTTTAAAACAGCGAGAAAAAACAACTTGTTACCCAAAAAACCCCATAAAATTACCAGCATATTTTTCAGTAAAAACTTTGCATGCCAGAAGGAAATGCCTTGATTTGTCTAAGTGCTAAAAAGTTAAAAAAAAAAAAAAAAAAAAAAACTTCCCACCAAGAATACTCTACCCAGCAAAGCTCTCCTTGAGAAGTGAAGAATACAGATAACAGTTCTCCAGACAAGCAAAAGCTAAAGGAGTTCATCACCACTAAAGTCACCTTACAAGAAATAATAAAGACTTCTTTAAGCTCAGTGGAAAGGGTACTAATTTACCAACAGGAAAATCTATGAAAATATGTGTCACTGGTAAAGATTTACAAATACATAGCAAAAGTGGTAGATTAATAACTTATAAAACTAGCATAAAAGTTAAAAGATAAAAGTACTAAAAATAACTAACTACAGTAATTAGCTAAGGACATACACAAGAAGAGGCTTCCCAGATGGTGCTAGTGGTAAAGAACCTGCCTGCCAATGCAGGAGACACAAGAGATGTGGGTTCGATCCCTGGGTTGGGAAGATCCCCTGGAAGAAGGCATGGCAACCCACTCCAGTATTCTTTCCTGAAGAATCCCATGGACAGAGGAACCTGGCACGGTCAGAGGAGTCCACAGGGTCTCAAAGAGTTGGACACGACTGAAGCAACTTAACACGCATGCAAGCACACACAAGCAAAGAAATGTAAAATGGAGGGAAGAGTAAAAATGTAGAGCTTCTGAATGGGATCAAACTTGTTATCACTTTTAAATAGACTGTTATGTTGTTATACACAAGCCTCAAGGTAAAGAAAAAGCCTACAGTAGATACACAAAAAGAAAGAAATGCAAGCATACTACTAAAGAAAATCATCAAATCACAAAGGAAGAAAGCATGAAAATAAAGGAACAGAGAGACTACAAAACAGACAGAAACAATTAAAATAGGAATAAGAACATACCTATCAATAGTTACTTTAGATGTTAATGTACTCAATTCTACAATCAAAAGACAATGAGTGGCTGAGTGGATGAATACATAACACACATCGATGTGCTGCCTACAAGAGACCCATTCAGATGTAGGAATATACACGGACTGAAAGTAAAGGGATGGAAAAACATTTTCCATGCAAATAAAAACCAATAGAAAGCTGAGGTAGCTATACTTCTATCGGACAAAACAGACTTTAAAACAACAACAATGAATGACATTGCATAATGATAAACAAGTCAATCCAACAAGAGAATATAATATTTGTAAATATTTATGCACCTAACATAGGAGCAAATAAGTTTATAAAACAAATATTAACAGACCTAAAGGAAGAAATAGACAGCAACACAATTATAATAGGACACTTTATACCCCACTTTCATCAATGGACAGGTCTTCCTTACAGAAAATCAAAAGAAACAATCCCATTCACCACTGCAATGAAAAGATTAAAACACTTAGGAATAAATTTACCCAAAGAAACAAAAGACCTATATATTGAAAACTATAAAACACTGATGAAAGAAATCAAAGATGACACAAACAGATGGGGAAATATACCATTTTCGTGGATTGGAAGAATCAATATAGTGAAAATGAGTATACTACCCAAAGCAATCCGCAGATTCAACACAATCCCTATCAAGCCTACTAATGGTATTTTTCACAGAACTAGAACAAATAATTTCAAAATTTGCATGGAAACACAAAAAACCTCGAATAGCCAAGCAAACTTGAGAAAGAAGAATGGAACTGGAGGAATCAACCTGCCTGACTTCAGACTATACTACAAAGCTACAGTCATCAAGACAGTATGGTACTGGCACAAACACAGAAATATAGATCAATGGAGCAAATGAAACAACTGACAAAGACTTAATCTCCAAAATATACAAGCAATTCATGCAGCTCA
Organism: Okapia johnstoni; assembly: GCA_024291935.2. Taxonomy (NCBI): domain Eukaryota; kingdom Metazoa; phylum Chordata; class Mammalia; order Artiodactyla; family Giraffidae; genus Okapia; species Okapia johnstoni. Next base: position 39,458,480 of record CM044316.1, read on the forward strand.
ATACCAGAAAAATAAACAACCCAATCTGGGCCAAAAAAACTACACCGTTGCTAAAAATATACATGTGGGCAACTCAAAATCACAATGCAAAGAATAGTACAGCCACTATGGAGAACAGTGTGGCAATTTCTTAAAAAACTGGAAATAGAACTGCCATATGACCCAGCAATCCCACTGCTGGGCATACACACTGAGGAAACCAGAACTGAAAGAGACACATGTACTCCAATGTTCACTGCAGCATGTTTACAATAGCTAGGACATGGAAGCAACCTAGATGCCCATCAGCGGACAAATGGATAAGGAAGTAGTGGTACATATACACAATGGAATATTACTCAGCTATAAAAAAGAATGCATTTTAGTCAGTTATAATGAGGTGGATGAAACTGGAGCTTATTATATAGAGTGAAGTAAGTCAGAAAGAGAAACACCAATACAGTACATTAACACATGTATATGGAATTTAGAAAGATGGTAATGACGACCCTATATGCAAGATAGCAAAAGAGACACAGATGTGAAGAACAGACTTTTGGACTATGTGGGAGAAGGCAAGGGTGGGATGATATGAGAGAATAGCACTGAAACACGTATATTACCATATGTAAAGATGACCAGTGCAAATTCGATGCATGAAGCAGGGCACCCAAAGCTGGTGCTCTGGGACAACCCAAAGGGATAAGGTAGAGAGGGAGGTGGGAGGGGGTTCAGGATGGTGGGACACATATACACCCATGGCTGATTCATGTTGATGTATGGCAAAAACCACCACAATATTGTAAAGTAATTAGCCTCCAGTTAAAATAAATAAATTTTTTAAAAAGCAGACAAAAATGACTGCAATGACAATGAAGGACACTGCATAATGATAAACAAGTCAATCCAACAAGAAGATATAATATTTGTAAATATTTATGCACCAGACATAGGAGCAAATTAAGTATATAAAACAAATAGTAACAGACCTAAAGGAAGAAATAGACAGCAACACAATTACAATAGGAGACTTTACACCCCACTTTCATCAATGGACAGATCTTCCTTACGGAAAACCAGTAAGAAAACACAGGCCTTAAAAAACATATTAAACCTGATGGATTTAAAAGATACATATAGAATATTCCACTCAAAGCAACAGAATACACAGTCCTTCTCAAGTACACATATAACATTCTCCAGGATAGACCACATGAGTGGCCACAAAACAAGTGTTAATAAATGTAAGAAATCATAAAGTATCTTTTTTTTACCACAATGGTATAAAACCAGAAATCAATTATAGGAAGCAAACTGAAAAAAATCACAAATATGTGAAGGTTAAGCAACATGTTACTGAACAACCAATAGGAAGAAAACCAAGAGAAATTTAAAAAAAACACCAAAAAACAAAACCTAGAAATGGATAAATTCTTAGAAACACACAACCTACCAAGAGTGTATTGTGAAGAAACAGATAGTCTGAACAGATCAATTACTACTAAAGAGGTCAAATCAGTAATTAAAAACCTCCCAATAAACAAAAGTCCAGGATCAGACAGCTTCACTGGTGAATCCTACCAAAGATTTAAAGAAAGATTAATACCAATCTTTCTCAAACTCTTAAAATATACAGAAGAGTCGGAAACACTCCCAAACTTATTTTACAAGGCCAACATTATCCTACCAAAACAAGACAAGGACACCAAAAGAAAATTAAAGGCCAATACTCCTAATGTACTCAGATCAGAAACGCTCACCAAAATATTAGCAAATTGAATTCAACAATACATTAAAAAGATAATACACCATGAACAAGTGGAACTTACTTCAGGAATGAAAAGATGGTCCAACGTCTGCAAATCCATCAGTGTGATACACCATATCAACAAATGAAGGATAAAATTCATGATCATATCAACAGATACAGAAAAAGCAATCGAAAAACTTCATCTATTTGTGATGAAAAACCCTCAGCAAAGTAAGTACAGAAGAAGCATACCCCAACATAATAAAGGCCATATATGCCAAGCCCATAGCTAACATCAGATGCAATGGTGAAAAGCTGACAGCTTTTCCTCTAAGATTAGGAACAAGACAAGGATGCACACTCTTGACACTTTTACTCAATGTAGTATTGAAAGTTCTAGCCACAGCAATCAGGCAAGAAAAAGAAAAGGTATTCAACTCAGAAAGAAAGAAGTAATACTGTTACTATTTGAACATGACCTGATGTTATATACAAAAAACCTCTAAAGTCTCCACCAAAAAAGTTAGAATAAATGAATTCAGTAAAGTTGCAGGTAAAAAAATCAATACACAGTTTTCTGTGGTGTTTCAAAACATACACTGATAATGAGCTATCATGAAGAGAAATTAAGAAAACAATTTATGACCACATTAAAAGGAATAAAATACCAAGGATTATACTTAAACAAGGAAGTGAAAGTCCTGCACAGTGAAAACCATAAGACATTGATGAAAGAAATTAAACACACAAATAAATGGAAAGATATTCTATGCTCAAGGACTGGAAAAATTAATACCATTAAAATGTTCATACTACCCAAAGTAATTGACAGATCCATTACAATCCCTATCAAAATTCCAATGGAGTGAGATCTCTGCAAGATGGCAGAATAGAAGGGCCTGAGCTCACCTCCTCTCATGAAAACATCAAAATCAGAACTAACTGCTGAGCAACCAGTGACAAAAAATACTAGAACCTACCAAAAAAAAAAAAGATATTTTCAAAGAAAAGAAGAAGCCACAACAAGATGGTAGGAGAGGTGCCTTTGTGATATCATCAAATCCCAACCTTTAGCCAGGCTCATCAAGAAAAAAAGGGACAAGACTCAAATCAATAAAATTAGAAATGAAAAAGAAGTTACAACAAACACTACAGAAATATAAAAAATCATAAGAGACTACTGCAAGCAACTATATGTCAGTGAAAATAAACAGTCTAGAAGAAATGGATAATTCTTAGAAAGGTATAATCTCCCAAGACTCAACCAGGAAGAAAAAGAAAATATGAAACCATAATTAAAAACCTCCCAACAAATTAAAGTCCATGACTTGAATGCTTCACAGGCAAATTTTATCAAATATTTAGAGAAGAGTTAACATCTATCCTTCGGAAACTGTTCCAAAAAGTCACAGAGGAAGAAACCTTCCCAACTCATTTTATGAGGCCACCATCACCCTGATCCTAAAACCAGACAAAGATACCACAAAAAAAGAAAATTACAGGCCAATATCACTGATGAACATAGATGTAAAACTCCTCAACAAAATACCAGCAATCTGTATCCAACAATGCATTAAAAAGATCATACACTATGATCAAGTGGGATTCAACCCGAGGATGCAAGGATTTTTCAACATCCACAAATCAATCAATGGGATACACCATATCAACAAATTGGAACAAACCCATATGATCATTTCAAAGACAGAAAAATCTTTTGAGAAAATTCAACACCCATTTATGATAAAAAGAAACTCTCCAGAAAGTGGGCATAGAGCATACATACCTCAACATAACAAAGGCCAGTTACCTGGAGAATCCCCATGGACAGAGGAGCCTGGCGGGCTACAGTTCATGGGGTTGTAAAGAGTCGGGACACAGCTGAGCAACTAAGCACACATGACACACGAAAAACCTACAGCTAGCATCATATTCAATGCTGAAAAGCTGAAAGCATTTCCTCTAATATCAGGAACAAGACAAGGATATTCACTGTCACAACTTTTTTCAACAGTTTTGGCAGTCCAAGCTATAGCAGAGAAGAAAAAGAAGTAAAGGGAGTCCAAATTGGGAAAGAAGTTAAACTGTCACTGTTTGCAGATGACATAATACTATACAAAGAAGACCCTAGAGATGCAACCAGAACACGACTAGAACTCATCAATGAATGTGGTAAAGTCGGAGGTTACAAAATTAATACACAGAAATCTGTTGCATTCCTATATACTAACAATGAAAGATCATAAAGAGAAATTCAAGAAGCAATTCCATTTACCATTGCATCAAAAAGAACAAAATACCTAGGAATAAACATACCCAAGGAGACAAAAGACCTTTATTTCAAAAACTAAGATGCTGATGAAAGAACTTGAAGAAAACATAAACAGATGGAAAGATATATCATGTTTGTGGACTGGAAGAATCCATACTGTCAAAATGACTATGCTATCCAAGGCAATCTACAAATTCAATGCAATCCCTATCAAATTACCAATAGCATTTTCCACAGAACTAGAACAAAAAAACTCAAAATTTGTATGGAGACACAAAAGACCCTTAATAGCCACAGCAATCTTGAAAAAGAAAAATGGAGCCATAGGAATCAGGCTCCCTAACTTCAGACTATATTACAAACCCACAGCCATCAAAACAGTATGGTACTGGCACAAAAACAGAAATATAGATCAATGGAACAGGACAGAAAAAACTCAAAAATAAGCCCATGCACCTATGGTCAATTAACCTATGACAATGGAGGCAAGACTACACAATGTTGGAAAGACAGTCTCTTCAACAAACGGTGTTAGGAAAAACTGGATAGCTGCATGTAAAGAAATTGGATCATTCCTTAACTCCATACACAAAAATAAGCTCAAAATGAATTCAAGACCTAAATGTCCAACCAGACAGTATAAAATACCTGGAGGAACACATAGGCAAAACACCCTCTGATATAAATCACAGCAACATCTTTTTTGATCTATCTCCCAGAATAATGGAAATAAAAGCAAAAATAAACAAATGGGACCTACTTAAACTCAAAAGCTTTTGCATAGCAAAGAACACAGTAAACAAAAAGATAATCCACAGATTAGGAGAAAATATTTGCAAAGGATGTGACTGATAAGGGATTAATCTTCAAAATTTACAAACAGTTTATGAAGCTTAATAGCACCAAAAAATCGGCAGAAGACCTGAAGAGACATTTCTCCAAAGAATACATACAAATGGCCAATAAGCACATGAAAAGGTGTTCAACATCATGTTATTAGAGAAATGCAAATCAAAGTTACAAGGAGATATCATCTCACACCTGTCAGAATGGCTATCATCATAAAATCCACAAACAACAAATGTTGCAGAGGGTGTGGAGAGGAGGGAACCCTTCTGTATTGCTGGTGGCAATGTAAATTGGTATAGCGACTATGGAGAACAGTATGGAGGTTCCTTAAAAAAAACGAAAAATAGAGCTACCATATGACCCTGCAATCACACTCCAGAGAAAAACATGGCCCGAAAAGATAAATGCATTCAAATTCTTCCAAAAAAGTGCAGAGGAAGCAACACTCCCAAACTTACTTTACAAGGCTACCATCACCCTGATACCAAAACCAGACAAAGATATCACAGAAAAAGAAAATTACAGGCCAGTATCACTGATGAATATAGATGTAAAAACCCTCAACAAAATACTAGCAAACTAACCCAATAATACATCAAAAGGATCATATGCCATGATTAGGTGGGATTTATCCTAGACATGCAAGGATTTGTCAATACCTGCAAATCAATCATTGTGACATACTACATTAACAAACTGAAGAATAAAAACCATATGATCTCAATAGGTGCTGAAAAAGCTTTTGAAAAAATTCAACACCCATTTATGACTTAAAAAAAAAAAAAAAAAACTCTCCAGAAAGTGGGCATAGAGGAAACCTACTTCAACATAATACAGGCCATACACAACAGGTTCACAGCAAACATCATTCTCAATTGTGAAAAACTGAAACCATTTCCTCCAAGACCAGGAACAAGGCAAAGGTGTCCACTCTCACCACTATTATTCAACATAGCTTTGGAAGCCCTAGCCACAGCAATCAGAGAAGAAAAAGAAATAAAAGGAATTCAAATTAGAAAAGAAGTAAAACTGTCATTGTTTGCCAAAGACATGATAGTATACATAGAAAATCCTAAAGATGCCACCAGGAAACTACTACAGCTAATCAATAAATTTGGTAAAGTTGCAGAATACAAAATCAATGCACAAAAATGTTGTGTTCTTATACACTAACAATAAAAGATCATAAAGAGAAATTAAGGAAACAACCCCATTTATCATTGCAACAAAAAGAATAAAATGCCTAGGAATAAACCTACCAAAGGAGGTAAAAACTTATACTCAGAAAACTATAAGACACTGATGAAAGAAATTAAAGATGACCCAAACAGATAGTGAAATAGTCCATGTTTTTGGATTGGAAGAATCAATATTGCAAAAATGACTATACTACCCAAAGCAATCTACAGGTTCAACATAATCCCTATCAAATTACCAATGGTAATTTTCACAGATTTAGAGCAAAAAATTTTATAATTTGTATGGAAACAGAAAAGATCCCAAATAGCCAAACCAAGCTTGAGAAAGAAAAATGGAGCTGGAGGAATCGGGCTCCTTGACTTCAGACTATAGTACAAAGCTAAGGCATCAAGACAGTGTGGTGCTGGCACAAAAAAAGACATACAGACCAATGGAACAGACTAGAAAGCTCAGAGACAAAGCCACACACTTAATCTATGATAAAGGAGGCAAGAATATACAATGGAGAAAAGACAGTCTCTTCAATAAGCAGTGCTGGGAAAAGTGGACAGCTGTATGTAAAAGAATGAAATGAGAACATTCTCTAACACCATACTGAGTGTCAAAGAATTGATGCTTTCAAATTGTGGTGCTGGAGAAGACTCTTGAGAGTCCCTTGAACAGCAAGTAAAACAAACCAGCCAATCCTAAAGGAAATCAGCCCCGAACATTCATTGGAAAGACTGATGCTGAAGCTGAAGCTCCAGTACTTCGGCCACCTCATGCCAAGAGCCGACTCAAGGGAAAAGACCCTCATGCTGGGAAAGACTGAGGGCATGAGAAGGAGACGATGGAAGACGAGATGGTTGGATTGCATCATCAACTCAACAGACAGGAGTTTCAACAAACTCGGGGAGACGGTGAAGGAAAAGGAAGCCTGGCATGCGGCAGGCAGTCCATGGGGTCACAAAGAGTCAGACACGACTGAGAGACTGAACAACAACAAAAACACCATACACAAAAATAAACTCCAAATGAATTAAAGACCTAAATATAAGACCTGGCACTATAAAACTATTAGAGGAAAACATATGCAGAACACTCTGACATAAATCACAGCAGATATTTTTTTACCCACCTCCTAACGAAAATAAAAACAAAACTAAATAAATGGGACCTAATTAAATGTAAAAGCTTTTTGCACAAAGATAACCAAAAATGAGACAAAAAGACAACCTTCAGAATGGAAGAAAATATTTGGAAATGAAGCAACTGACAAAAGATTAATCTCCAAAATATACAAACAGCTCATGAACCTCAATAACAAAAAAACAACCCAATCAAAAAATGGGCAGAAGACCTAAACAGACATTTCTCCAAAGAAGACAACTATTGTCATTTAGTCACTAAGTCATATCCACCTCTTTTGTGACCCCATGGACTGTATCCCGCCAGGCTCCTCTGTCCATAGGATTTCCCAGGCAAGAAACTGAAGTAGGTTGCCATTTCCTTTTCCAGGTGATCTTCCTGACCCAGAGATTGAACCCATGTTTCCTGCTTGGCAGGCAAACTCCTGCATTGTAGGCAAAGTTTTTTTTTTTTAACCACTGAGCCACTAGGAAGCCCATACAGATGGCCAAAAGGCACATGAAAAGATGCTCAACATAACCAATTTTACAGAAATGCAGATCAAAACTACAATGAGCTATCACTTCACATCAGTCAGAATGAGCAAGCAGGGAACTCAGCTCAGTGTTCTGTGGTGACCTAGATGGATGGGGTGTGGGGGAGAGATGGAGGTCCAAGAGGGAAGGGGTATATGTATACACAGCTTGTTCACTTTGTTGTACAGCAAAACGAACACAAAACTGTAAAGCAACTATACCTCAATTAAAAAAATAAAAGAATAGGTATGTGTATAACAAAAATCACTTTGCTGTACACCTGAAACTAATACAACAACGTAAATCAAACATACTTCAACATAACATTTAAAAGATAAAAATGTGCTCTTAAATAATTTTAAAAGAATGTATATATAAACATATATGTGTGTGTGTGTTAACTGAATCACTGTGCTTTACAGCAGAAATTAACAACATTATAAATCAATAATACTTCAATTAAAAAAAAAACAGTAAAATGTGAAAAAGATTCCAATGGCATTTTAAAAAGAAATAGAACAAACTTAAAATCTGTATGGAACAATGAAAGACCCTCAACTATCCAAAGCAGTCTTGAAAAAGAACAACAAATCTGGAGGCATCCTGTTCTCTCATTTCAAACTACATAGGAAAGCCACAGTAATGAAAACAGTATGGTACTGGCACAAAATCAGACAATGGAACAGAATAGCAAGCCCAGAAACAAACACAGGCATATATGGTCAACTAATTCACAACAAAGGCACCAAGAATATACAATGGAGAACGGACACTGTCTTCAATAAATACTGTTGGGAAAGTTCAACAAGCAATGGAAAAGAATAAAACTGCACCACTATCTTACACTATACACAAAAATAGACCACAAACTTGAACATAAAGAGTTGAAACCATAAAACTCCATGAGGAAAAGAGACAGTAAGCACTTTGATATTTGTATTGGCAATGATTTTGGAATTGATGCCAGAAGAAAAGGCAACAAAAGCAAAAATAAAAAGTAGGTCTATATTAAAAACTAAAAAGTTTCTACACAGCAAAAGAAACAATCAACAAAATGAAAAGGCAACCTATGGACCTTTATAAAAACTCTGACAACTCAAGAGCTAAAAACTCAAGAGCACTTTTCCAAAGACACACAAATGGCCAACCAGTACATGAAAAGGTGCTCAACATCACTAATCGTAAGTGAAAATGCAAATCAAAACCGTAATGATATAGCACCTCACACCTGTTGGAGTGGCTATTATCAAAATGACAGGAAATAACAAGTGTTGGTGAGGATGCAGAGAAACGGGAACCCTAGTACACAGTTGATGGGAACATAAATTGGAGTGGCCACTATGGAAAACATTGTGGAGGTTCCTCAAAAAATTAAAAATAGAACTACCACATGATTCAGCAATTCCACTTCTGAGTATTCATCCAAAGGAAACAAAAACACTAACTCAAAGGGATAGAAGGACTTCCCTGGTAGCTCAGCTGGTAAAGAATCCGCCTGCAATGCAGGAGAACTGAGAACTGGGTTCAACTGCTGGGTCAGGAAGATCCACTGGAGAATGACAGGCTACCCACTCCAGTATTCTTGGGCTTCCCTGGTGGCTCAGCTGGTAAAGAATCCTCCTGAAATAGGATATATGCACTCCATGTTCATTGCAGCATTATGTGTAATAGCCGAGATATAGAAATATGGAAACAACCAGAATGGCCATCAATGGAAGAATGGATAAAGTATGACACACACAAACAGACCCCTTCTATATAAACAAAAAGGAGTATTAATCAGTCATAAAAATGAAGGAAATTCTGCCATTCATGACAAAATGGATGGACCTTGACAGCATTATGCTAAGTAAAATAAGTCAGAGAAATTAAAATGCCATATATACCGTATAATCTCTCTTACACGTGGAATCTTAAAAAACAGTAACAGGAAAACCAAACTCACAGGAAAAAAAGATCAGATCTGTTACTAGGGGCAGAGGCTTGGGGGAGGAGGGATTGGAGGAAAGTGGTCAAAAGGTACAAACTTCTAGTTATCAGATAAGTACTAGGAATGTAATATCCAACAAGAGGACTACGGTTAGCATTGCTCTATGAGACACAAGAAATTTGTTGAGAGCAGGTCCTAAGAGTTGTTGTCACGAGGAGAAAAAACATTTTTTTGTATATGAGACGATGAATACTAACTATACAAATAGCTGAGAAAAGAAGAAATGTGAAAGGCAAAGGAGAAAAGGAAAGAGGTACCCATCTGAATGCAGAGTCCCAAAGAATAGCAAGGGGAGATAAGAAAGCATTCTTAAGTGAACAATGCAAAGAAATAGAGGAAAACAATAGAATGGGAAAGACTAGAGATCTCTTCAAGAAAAGTAGAGATACCAAGGGAATATTTCATGCAAAGATGGGCACAATAAAGAACAGAAATGGTATGGACCTAACAGAAGCAGAAGATATTCAGAAGAGGTGACAGGAATACACAAAGAACTATACAAAAAAATATCTTAATGATGTGGACAACCACAATGGTGTGATCACTCACCTAGAGTCAGACATCCTGGAGTATGAAGTCAAGTGGGCCTTAGAAAGCATCACTACGAACAAAGCTAGTGGAGGTGATGGAATTCCAATTGAGCTATTTCAAATCCTAAAAGATGATGCTGCGAAAGTGCCACACTCAGTATGGTAGCAAATTTGGAAAACTCAGCAGAGGCCACAGGACTGGAAAAGGTCAGTTTTCATTCCAATCCCAAAGAAGGGCAATGCCAAGGAATTTTCAAGAGCACACAATTGCACTCATCTCACATGCTAGCAAGGTAATGCTCAAGATCCTTCAAGCTAGGCTTCAACAGTACAACAGTGAAACAAGAACTTCCAGATATACAAGCTGGACGTAGAAAAGGCAGAGGAACCAGAGACCAAATTGCCAACATCCACTGGATCACAGAAAAAGCAAAGAATTTCAGAAAAACATCTACTTCTGCTTCTTTGACTATGCTGAAGCCTTTGAACTGTGTGGATCACAACTGAAAATTCTTAAAGAGATGGGAATTCCACACCACCTTACGTGCCTCCTGTGAAACCTGTATGCAGGTCTAGAAGCAACAGTTAGAACTGGACATGGAAAAACAGACTGGGTCCAAATTGGGAAAGGAGTATGTCAAGGCTGTATATTGCCACCCTGCTTATTTAACTTACATACAGAGTACATCATGAGAAATGCCAGGCTGGATGAAGCACAAGCTGGGATCAAGATTTCCGGGAGAGATGTCAATAACCTCAGATATGCAGATGACACCACTCTTATGGCAGAAAGTGAAGAACTAAAGAGCCTCTTGATGAAAGTGAAAGCGGAGAGTAAAAAAGCTGGCTTAAAACTCAACATTCAACAAACTAAGATCATGGCATCCACTCCCATCATTTCATGGCAAAGAGATGGGGAAACAATGGCAACAATGACAGACTTTATTTTGGGGGGCTCCAAAATCACTGCAGATGGTGACTATAGCCATGAGTTTAAAAGATATTTGCTCCTTGGAAGAAAAGTTATGACAAACCTAGACAGCGTATTAAAAAGCAGAGACATTACTTTGCTGACAAAGGTCTGTACAGACAAAGCTATGGTTTTTCCAATAGTCATGTACGGATGTGAGAGTTGGAACAAAAAGAAGGCTGAGCACCGAAGAATTGATGCTTTTGAACTGCGGTGTAGGAAAACACCCTTCAGAATCCCTTGGACTGACTGCAAGGAGATCAAACCAGTCAATCTTACAGGAAATCAATGCTGAATATTCACTGGAAGGACTGATGCTGAAAACTGAAGCTCCAATACTTTGGCCACCTGATGGGAAGCGCCAACTCATTGGAAAAGACCCTGATGCTGGGAAAGATTAAAGGCAGGAGGAGAGGGGACGACAGAGGATGAGAGGGTTGGATGGTATTACCGATGCAAGGGACATGAGTTTGAGTAAACTCCAGGAGATGGTAAAGGACAGAGAAGCCTGGCGTGCTGCAGTCCATGGGGTCACAAAGAGTCAGACACAACTGAGCAAATGAACAACAAAACTATGGTAAGCATTTTACAATGTATGTAAGTCAAAGCATGCTGTATACCTTACATGTATCAGTACTTTATGTCAATGGTAATTCAATACAAGAAAAGGATGCTATAGAAGAAGTAGAAATTATAAAAAGAATATATATCATGAATGTACACACAAATTTAATGAGAGGCCAGAATGTGGTATTAAACAATTTTTTTAAGCTGTTGCCCCGCTCACCCTGCAGTGCGCAGCTTTGCAGCCCTCCACCATCAGGCCAGAGGGATTCTGCCTGGAGAAGAGGTCCACAGTCACAGGACACACAAGTAACACTATGTTTGAACCCTCAAGTCCTGCATTTCAGTCCTGGTCTACCGGCTGAGAAGCCTTAAGTAAACAGTTCACCTTCCCTAAGATTTGACTTCCTCATCAGTAAAGGCAGAAAAACTGACGAAATGAGTGGCCAATGCAGAAAAAGAGGTAAATGGTATGCAAGACGGGCCATTCCTTCCCAGTTCTCACAGTCTTTTCCCCCGGAAACCAACACCTGCCTCTTCCCTGCAAGGTGTGCAGCCCATGACAGGGTGCTTCAGGTCTGCACAGCTGCCTCAGGAGGCGTCACTACATTCCAATCATAGTAAGTGTGCCCTAAGTTTTCCTAAGGTCTGCAGCCTGAGATTATGTCCCTTTCTCACTCTTTGGTATTAAGATGCCCTTTCTTACAGGACATGGTGATAGTATGTGGCAGATTCTTTTCATATCCTGGCCCAAGGGGGACAAAAGAGAGCAAGCAATACTTTGTCAATCTCCACAATGATTGACAGTTTGGAAATTCATATTGTTTTACAAATCCAAATACTCCATGTATTGTGCACACACCCAGTTTTGTTTTCAGCAGCAGAAAAACCTGTAAGGTCAGAGTCAGCGGGAGGTGTATTTAAGAATCTGTAGATGTCAGTAGTCCCAAAAGACTTGTGTGAAATTATCAACCCAAGATTACCTCGGCCAAGTCTCATCTGCTCTGATATTTGAATCTCTGGAAATTTCATTAAAAAGTCAGCAAAATTTTGCAAGGATGGCAGCTTCTCAAAAGAACCCATCCCTTTCTTTGGCATCCCTTACCAGAACATTCATCCCTCATTTGCAGTTTAAAATATTTCTCAAAAAAGAAAGAGGCACTCTCCCAAAATCATCTTGGGCTTTTCGCCAGGCAAAAAGGAGCAAGTGTATTTTCTTGATCAAGGAGAGTGATTCACACACGAGGGTGGAGTTCAGTTGAGGCGGTAGCATGGATATATATTTGAAAAACCTGAGGTGAGATAACTTTTTTATCAGACTTTTTGGCAAAAATTATCTTCTTGGCGATGCCCTAAAGATTATTCTATGAATCTTGGTGAACCTTCTGACAGGGGGTCTCAACCTAGAAGATTTAGGCATAAACAGTTTCCTCTGAATCTTCGGTGTTTTACTCTGAGAAAGGTCCCCAGGTTTCTATGGTGTGTTGGGGAGCCCACATGAAGGCGTGTCCCCTTCTCTCTGGGAGGAGTCAGGTATGCTCCCACCCCGTGCCAGGAGCTCTCTTCTCTGTCACCGGAATGCCCAGACACCTCCTCCTCCAAGTGCTGCCTTACCCGAGAAGCCTCCCCTGACCACCTATGTAAGGCGACGCTGCCCTCGCATCACTCCACTTTACCATGGTCAGAGAACCACTCACCCCCCCACCCCACTTCTGTAATGACTCTGCCTCCCTCACCAGACCAGAGCTCACTGAGTACCGAGGTGCTGTACCCTCACTACCAAGAACAGGAACAAGCACACGCTGACGAGAAAACATGGATCGCAGTATGCATCTTCCTTTAACAACTCAAGTGTCAAACGTGAAAACAATACGGCCGCTTCCGAAATTTCTTAATGGGATAATATGATGTATATGTGAGTAATAGCCATCAAGGTTAAAAATACACTGTCTCCTTCAGCAAGTCCATTTGGAGGACTTTCTCCTACAGATAGATGCACTTGCAGAGACCGAGGCACAGTAACGGTCACTATGGCACGGTTTCTCAGAATGGACACAAGGAACAATCCACAGAGAATTGGGTACACTGGTTCTGTCTACAGTATCAGTAACTGGGGTCATACCATGAGATACTAAAGCAGCTCACATGCCGAAGATGAACAAGAACTGCCAAGGGAGTAAGAGAAACAGTTGACGTGTGCCAGACACTGCTGCAAGCATTCCACAGGGATTCTCTTTTAAGCTTCCCAACCACCCTGTGACATACCTCCAGTTTACAGATGAGGAAACTGAGATGCTAGAGAAATAAACTTTCCAAAGTCACATAGCCAGGAACTATCAGAACTGGAATACAAAGCTGGTACCAGTAACCACTGAAGCCACACTGCCAAATCATTGGGGAATAAGATTCATATAAATATATATATATATATATATATGTAGATGTATGTGTGTGTGTATGTGTATTTAAAGCTAGTAGGATGGGGAAGTCTTTATATATCCTTATGCTTTCATGTGCTTAGTCTTTCTCAAAGGGTGCATGAAAACTCTGCTCTGGGGAGAAGTGGGAGGACTGTGGTGTGAGTGAGATTTTATTACCATACTCTTTCATACCGTCCAAACACACACACTACCCACACAAATATTCATTAAAGTCACTAAACTGTAGGGCTGGAATGGAACCCAGTTTCACGGAGAGGGGGAGGTAAACTGAGGCACAGACTCGCCTGAGGCCATCCAATTAGAAAGAGAAACCCCAAGGCACTTGCAAGGGCCCGGACGCCCACCCGGTGGGATGTGTCGCCTTCTCTAACAGTTTCCACTATAGCTGACTCAGCTGTCACAACTGGGGACTTTCAAAACCTTCCAATTACAGAAAATCAGGGGAAAAATTATGATTTGGAATTCAAGTGTTGACACTTGAAAAATACCAACTCCCTTTCACTACAAGTGCTTTAGCATGTTACTAAGGCTTTTTCTGCATGTCTCTGGAAAGGTTATTTTCAGAACATTCCACTTAAACCTGGAGATGCAGGGTTCTCTGCTGTTTCTGGGAGCTGACACCACAATTTACATTAAACAAATGTTTTGAAAATTAGCTGTTCACGGTTCCAATTTCAGCTTCCCCCAGGGTTTAATGTTAGCCAAATACTGGTACAGTAAGCAGACAATGTGTTTTATTGTGTAGAAGAAAAACAGACCACCATAACAGACTTCCTGCTTTTGTAATCAAGGGAGAAGTTGAGTGTTCAAGTGATTATTGGCATATGGTTATTAGAAACACCAAGTTCCAAATATAGCTACCAGAAGCTAAAGACATACACACACACATGCCCTCTGTATTTTGAGTCCAAAAAGAAAGAAAAAGCATTCCCAATGTTAGTAAGTTGGGAAGTTCATAAAGTCATGGGCAAAAACTATGGCAGAGGACTGGGGGTGATAAGGAGTGAGGTTCAACCCAGGGTTGCCAGACACACAGGAGCTGAAGAGGTGCTCAAACACCAAGAAGCAGCGGCCAGCGTGAGCAAGGACACGCTCTGGCCACAGCACAGGAAGGCTACGTGGAGGGACATAGTTCTGCCCCTACTGGCCCCTCCTCTGTGGGCAGCCAGCTCCCTGAGGCCCACAATCAAGAGGCAATGGACTTGGCATCTCTGTTTTCTTTTCTAACATTTAAAGAGGGATGCACTTGCCTGGAAAATCCCATGAACAGAGGAGCCTGGTAGGCTACAGTCCATGGGGTCGCTAAGAGTCGGACACGACTGAGCGATTTCACTTTCACTTTTCCCTTTCATGCACTGGAGAAGGAAATGGCAACCCACTCCAGTATTCTTGCCTGGAGAATCCCGAGGACGGCGGAGCCTTGTGGGCTGCCGTTTATGGGGTCGCACAGAGTCGGACACGACTGAAGCGACTTAGCAGCAGTAGCAGCAGCAGCACTTTCTTTGCTTGCCCTGTCCTGCCCCTCCCCACAAATGCAAATGTTGTAAGGGAAAAAAGAAACAGTGCGATCTTCTAATTTTATAGTTAGCAGGAATGAGTAACAGCATTCTATGAAATCCCCTGCCTGCCCCGAGCCTGCCTCAAGCCTCCTCTAGGACTTGTGAGCTAGGTGGAGTGCACTGTCTGGAAATAACTTACAGGACACTCTCCAGTATTAGGTTTCTCTCTCAAAGAGGTGGGAGTGATTCTGAGCCTGGTGGGTGGGGTGGGGTGAGATTGGGAGGCTCTTTGGGCAAGAAGAATTTAGATTTTGTAGTTTTCAGGGAAGTGTTTGAAGACTGAAGGCAGAAGGGGATGGCAAAGGATGAGATGCATCACTGACTCAACGGACATGAGTTTGAGCAAGCTCCAGGAGCTGGTGATGGACAGGGAAGCCTGGCATTCTGCAGTCCACAGGGTCGCAAAGAGTCGGACACGACTGAGTGACTGAACTGAGGGAATGAGGGAAGTGATTGTCTACATACAGAAAGGTGAACAAAAAATATAGCCTCTTAACACCTTAACTAAAGAGTCCACAGACAGTGTGGATGGGAGGTTAGAGGTCTCAGAAGGTGCCCCTCCACTGGGTGAAGGCCTGCCTGATCTTTGGATGGGCTTGGAGGAGAGGACATGCTGTGGGGGGTGGGCTGGTGTGTGGCTCCAGGTCAGGGCTCCTGGACCTGTCCTGGGAAGGTGTCTCACCATCTCACTCCAGTGAGGGCTCTGCTAAGAATGTCCTGACGTGGACACTGCATTAGACCCCTCACAGCATTTCCAAAGGGATGTGACTTACAAAATAGGAAAGCCACCTTCTGCCAGAAAGAACTTCCTCTTAGTCTGGCTGGGGAGCCGGAAGGATGACTCCTGAAAGGACACCACAGGGCAGGGCAGGGCAGGGCAGGGCAGGGCAGGGCAGCCTTCAGATTCCATTTCACTAAACACAGAGCAGCACTGGTCCTAGCTTGCTGGTCCTGGTGCCTGTGACAACAGCTGAGAGACAGAGCTCAGCAAGGAGGAACAGAGAACATGTGTCCCAGTTACCCTGGAGTCTCAGACAGGTGAGTACAACCAGTTATAGGTGTGGAGCCCCCAAGGACAGACGAGCCAGATCCTGGCTTGGGATCAGCTGGCCCGCCCTACTCCGTAAGACATTAGGTCACACTCACGAGAAGTTTTCGCTCCCCACAAGATCAGCACCTATGGCCTAGTCTCAGTTCAAACTGGGTCTGGCAGGAGGTGCCCAGACAACACATCCATTTTCCTCCTTAACAAGGCAATCATTTCAAAGAGCTAACTGTCTGAACCACTCCTGCTACAACAGGCTCAGAAGAGGACACGAAGCCATGGCAACACAAGGGCAGTTCTGAGCATGTCAACGGCAAGCGTTGCAGCCGGCACTCTGGGCAGGACTTGATAGCTGCTCGCACAGGGAAGCTCCTGCACACACAGGTCCCTCCCCACAGGCGTGGGCATCTCCTCGAAGGGCAGGCACCGGCCCCTTCCAGCCTGGGGCTATCTGCCCCGGCACCTCCCCACATCACCTCTGCCTAGAGAAATATAGACTCTGCCTGCATCCAGACTCTGGCCACTTGAGCTAGACTAGCTGTTGTCAGCTCCATTTGTTTCCATAGGCGCCCACCCCAAGAGGGGAATGAGCCCTCAGCAGGAAGGGGCACCCTTGTGACCCCACCTACCTGCATCTGCCTGGCCCCACACTTCACACATCCCTGCCAAATCACATACTCACCTTGGATTTCCGGGCCCCCTTCTTGCCCCCTGTTTTCTTAGACACGGGCTTCTTCTGGGATGGAGACTTGGCCTTTTTGGCTGGGGGTGGCGTGATGATGGCTTCCAACTTCCCTTTGGATCCTCGTTTCTTCGCTAGCAACTCTGGATGGATGTTTGGTAACACACCCCCACTGGCTATGGTGACTCCTTTTAGTAGCTTGCAGGAAAACCAAATGAGCACATGGTGAGCCAGACCACCCTGTCCATGACCTTCAAGAAGTCAATCCTCCCCACCCAGGCTCCTGCTCTTAGTTGGCAGAGCTCTCTCCTCTATGGCACCTACAAGGATGCTAACAGGACCCTGGCTCACTACACAGGGAGCAGGCCTTCAGACTCCTTCACTTGAGTGGAGTTTCCAAACCATCTTTCTTCCAGGAGAGTCAAATGTCTTTCTTCATTCCCCCCACCCCCAACCAATAAAGTCTTGGGGGAAAATTGCCATGGGGGGAGGTGGGGGGAGGGCAGGGAAGTGGCTAATAGTCACAAGCAGTCCACACTCTCGACAGCCAGCCAAACACCACCCTCCCTCTGGATAGACAGCTCTTTGGCCGCAAGACTGCCTGCTGGGGTGTCTAGGTGGGGGAGGCAGAGGAGAGCCCCATACCTGATTCAGCTCTTCATCGTTGGCCACAGCCAGCAGGATGTGCCGGGGCGTGACCCTGCCCTTCTTGTTGTCTCTTGCCGCGTTGCCAGCCAGCTCCAGAATCTCCGCTTTGGGGAGAGGAGAGGAAGGGCGTGTGGTCACTTATACCATCAGAGATCTGTGTGCACCCTCCCAAATCCCCTGTTCTTGGTGCTGGGAAGGAGAGCAAACAGCAGTGTCCTGACCCTACCCTGAGCCACAAAGCTGCAGGCGGTCTGCCTGGAAACACTCGGTGGCAAGTCACAAAGGTGCTGAGAGGCAAAGCTGAGGGGGATAAGGGAGACCCCTGGTCCAACCCCTTTGTTGTGGACATGTAAAACTGAGGTTTAGAGAGGAGAAAGGTCTACCAGCTAAAGGCCCTCGGTGAGGAGTGGTAGAGCTCACATTTGAACTCTATTCCCAGAACAGGGCTGCCCACAGTCAGCATGCCAGATATCATCAGCATCAACCCCATGGGGCCAGCAGTGTGGCCGCTGAGCTAGGAGTCATGCAGGGGTTTCTGGGACGTCAGGGGGAGGTGGCATGTTACTCAGTACATTTCTATTAACAGAATCAATGTGGAATGCCTGCACGCTCAGATTCAAAACTAGAAGGAAATGACTGCACCCTTTACAAAGTCAACATCATAAAAACATAAAAGAAAAGAGATGGGGTGTAATAGATTAAAAGAGACTACACAGACACAACAGCCAAATACAAAGTGTCAATACTCAATGGGATCCTAATTGCAAAAAAAGTTATAAAAGTCATTCTGGAGACAACTGAGGAGATTTGAATGTAGGCTGGATAGTAGACACAAAGGAATTACTTATTTTCTTGGGTGTGATAACAGTATTACCACTCTGAAGGGAGCATCTTGTCCTTAGGAGATACATGCTGAAGTATTTAGGGGTGAAGGGCCCTGGTGTCTGCAATTTACTCAAATAATTCTGAAAAAGTCTTCAGAGGAAAACAAATGTGGTGAAATGTTAACACTTGTTAAATCCAACTGTGACGTGAGAGAGTAAGACGTCCGAGTTCCTCTCTCAACATTCGGTATATTTGACATTTTTCACAAAATAATTTAGAACCCAGAAGGAGATGAGCCTGACCTATAGTTGGTGCTAAGTTACAGGTTACTGACCAGTCTTTTGGGACAAGGTCTCAGCAGACAAGACGACAGGTCTCCAAGAGCACCAAAAATGGGAGAAATGAGGAAATGCCCTTCAGTAAGAGATTTTTTTCCCTTCTTGGTGGCCTAGTTCTCTTTGTTAACTATCAAACTCATTACTTTTGTCTCATTTTCTTAATGAGAAATGCAGACTGTCCTCAAATGTATCTTACATCCCCACTTCTGCAATTCTGTCCACACCACAGCCCTGCCTGCAACATCCATCTAGCCCACCCTTCTGGGCTCAACTCAAGTCTGGCCTCTTCCTAGTACTAAAGGATTTATAATAATCAAAGTTATGTTGTAAACACTAGACTTGTCCAGCAAAGTTAAAACTTGGCATCATTATAAAATAACTGGGGAAAAAAATTCTAGCTACATTAAAATCACATATTTAAAATTTACAATTTTACATGGTTTACCCTGGAGAAGGAAATGGCAACCCACTCTGGTATTCTTGCCTGGAGAACTGCATGGACAGAGGAGCCTAATGGGCTACAGTCCACAGGGTTACAAGAGTCGGACACAACTTAGTGACTAAACCTACATGGTTTACAATGTTAAACCACTGTTAGAGTTGAACCCAATGCAAAAATGAGTCCGTGTGTCAAACTGAACAGCTGCTTAGCTACCCATAGCAGGATCAGGAGGGTTCCCCTCAATCCAAGGCAGGAATTCAATCATCGCTGCACTGATGATAAGTGGACACCAGAAGTGCCTAAGGCTCTGCCTGCTTGATGCTCCCAGGTCACAGGGATCCTTATGTGCATGTGATTGAAAGGCACACACGCAAGTCACTAGAATGAGGCCCAGGGAGGAAGGGGACATAATCAATACATCTCCCACCCTCATCCATTAGCTTCAACAGGACTGTTCCCCAAACAGTCTGAGTACCAGGATCCCCTGTCAATTTTACCGAAGCTTCCTGATGGTTGGCTGCGTGTGTCGAAGCCCAGAGGAGATGACCCTATCATGGCCAAGCAAGAAAGAGTGCTTGGGATGCCTAACTGACCTGATGTCCAGCTGCAGAAATGAGCCCAGCTTGGCCTCCACTCCAGCGTTCATGGAGGAGGCAGTATACCTGCAACACTACTGTCCAACTCACCGCCTAGAGGAAGCCAAGCAGGAGCCCAGACCCTGGGAGTCAGGGCACAGGAAGGAGAGCCAGCCACAGCCAGCCCATGTGGCAGGAAGGCTGGAGAGGGGCTGCTGGCACCACTAGGCTGTAGCCCACTTGGCTGGCTTCCTGATCTCTACCACCCCCTCACCTCCCCAGCCTTTCTCCACTTTGAGGCCACAGGAAACATGGGGCCATCACTATCTACAGCAGGAATATATAGAAGGAGGCTGGGGGATTACAACTTTGTCCCCACAACGTGCTAAGAATCCGTTACCAGGCCCTCATTAAAAAAGAGACAGAGAGAGAAAGAGACAGAGAGAAACCCACAGTAGTGCCCTAAGCACATCCCTGTGGTAAGAAGATCGTTTGAAATTACGGTTTCTCGGGAAAGTGGAGGTGGCCTGTTTCCTCTTCCTGCCCAGAGTACTGGTGCAGGCTCTCCCCAAGAGAAGGCACAGTGGCCGTTGGTGGGGGTAGGGGAAAGAGGGATGTGGTCATTTTATTTTTGGCATCACTACTTTAGCTTTTTTCCTGTGGGGAAGGTGGTAATGATGAACTGCAAAGACCTGGAGGGTGGGGAAGGGTCATCAGAACTCCAAGTGTGTTCCAGTATCTGGGTGAGGGACAGGCCGTATGGAACACAAGCAAGAGAAGCAGTGCACTTACCTCTAAGTAGCACCCACAGTTGAGAAATAAGATCAATTCTCCAGGAAATCCCCTGAACTTCCACTAATTTCACAACCCCCCCCCCACACACACCCCAACACTCGCATATTATGGCAAAAATCTCCAACGGCCCAGGTCTCTCCACTTGGGAAATTTCAAGGATTGTGCTCACTGACTAATTCAAGGCTTCCCCAGTGGCTCAGTGGTAAAGAATCCACCTGCAATGCCGGAGATGTGGGTTTGATTCCTGGGTTGGGACGATCCCCTGGAGAAGGAAACAGCAACCCACTCCAGTATTCCTGCCTGGGAAATCCATGAACAGAGGAGCGTGACGGGTTACAGTGCATAGTGTTGCAAAGAGTTGGACACGACTGAGCAACTAAACAGTGACAACAACTGCTAATTCAGCCTGGACTCAGGGATGCCAGACGGGATCTATCCGGGAGTGACAACGAGATGGACATGGAGGGGTTGGGGAGGTGTGTGGAGTGGGGTGAGGAGTATCTAGCACCTTGGAAATAGCTGGGCTGGAGTGTCCTTCCTATATCATTCCTCTGCCTTTTCACCAAGGAGCCAGAAAACCCCTTTCCTTTTGCAAAACTGCAGCTCACTTTTGTTCTGTGAAGACCAAGATAGCTGGCCCTCTCACTCCCTATCTTCAAAGAGTGGATCCTCAGCCCTGTCGGGAGGGAGAGAGCGAGTGGCAAGGCATCAAATGGGGTAACAAAGAAGGGCAGAGGTTCACATTTTGGCTGGTTGAGCCAGAGCTTTATCTTCTGTTTACTCCTGCATGTTTTCCAGATGGATAGTTACCATAGCAACTCCTTCGTCAAGGGACACACAAGACAGAGCACCTCAGAGACACACCTTTTATGAGAAGTATGTTCCCGGCTCCACCCTACCCTTGCACTGCGACAGGCAGAGGGATGGGGCAGTTGAAAAGAGACCAGAAAGAAGCAGGAACCCAGAGCACAAACTCGCCCCTTGCCAAGTATTCAGTAATACGTTCCCCTCTTTCATCCTCAGTCCAGTTTTAGAAACGGCAATGGCAATCCTAAAGGGCTTTCCTGGCTAACAGAGGGCTGCCTGCTGCAGAGGGGGAGGAGAAGTGCAAAATGCCAGCAACTCAACAAGATGGATCAGCTCCCATCTGCTCTCCAGGGCATGTTTGCAGGAGGGCGGGAGAGAGGGCGCTGAGTGCTCAGGAATTGGGGCAGGGCACACGCCACTAAAGGAGATTTCCTGATTAAGTTTCCTTCCTAGTTAAGTGATCCTCAGCTTTGCGAATGATAGCAAGGACACATTTGTGGAAGCCCTAGGCTCAGGGCTATGCCTGGGTTCCTGCCACTGTACCCACTGCCCACGGGGATGGGCCCCTCCTGGGCCAGGCCAGGGCCAGCTTCAGCTCTACCTGGACTTGAATGGAACCCATGCCTTCCTACCAGGGAGGGTTTCCTGCAATTGATTAATCTTATATTTCGCAAGGTTTTGTGTGTCTTTAAATTTTTTTTGCCTATGGCTATTTTGAGAGAAAAGGGATTCTGGGAAAGAGAACTAGACAAGCACCACATTTACAGATGAAAATTCTTTTCTCCATGGTTTGCAGTGCTCTGTAGTGCTCTGTGCTTGGATCCTGCCTCGGAGGGAGTTTCAGGAGCCACAGCGCAGAGACTATAACCGAAACAAATGGAATCTGTAAGAAATCAGCAAAGAGTGGTTAGCAGGAGAAGAAACAGACCCCTGACCAGGGTCTGCACCCCCTCAAGCCAAGACTTCCTGACCAATGACAGTCTAACTTTGTCACCAGTGACCAACACTGGGACAGGTTTGGGGCTCAGAGCCCAGGGGGTCACCTCTGAGAGGACTCTCGGTGTGGCAAAGTTCCCCAGCGACAGACACTGCAAAGGGGTCAGGTCGAATGAGGAGTTACACTAGCCAACTCGTGTGCCAGTTTTCTGTTCTAAGATCTTTTTAAGATCTAATTGGTAAAACACCTGAGCATCTCTGGCTCCAACTCCTGACCAGTCCCTGGCCAGTGGTGAGCCACTGGCTCCAGCACATGCAGCAGCCTGGCCCAGTGATGCGACCTTTTTCTCTCCTTAGAGCAGCAGGCAGGGCAGAGGCACCCCTGGGCCCATCATTCCCTGGCCATGAGGAACGCGATCATTTTAGGGCCACTTGACGAGATCCCCACAGCCTTGAGTAACAGCGTTATTTGGCAGGCTTCTCGGCTACAGCCCAGCTGTCTGAACATGAATGCCTCTGACAGGTCTACTTCCCAAGTTCACCCAGAGACCAAAGGCTTAGTGTCTTTTTTTTTCTTCTCCAAGCGTCTTGCATGTAGCCCTATCTGTTGTACTGAAGCATTGTGTCTATCTTCCTTCAGGGAGATGAAGTCATGGTTTGCAGAATTAGACCCCTAACAACTAACAGGTGATGCATGGAGGCTGCGCCAAACTCTAAACACAACCCTCGCAAAGGAAAGAGTCGGGGGCTCCTACAGAACTGTTTGAAGCGTCTCCTCTCACAAAAGAAATATTGAAAAGAACAACCAGAAATCAAAGAAAAGCAAATGTTCACGTAATCCCAGGGAGAACACAGATATTTGCTATGAAGCCAACAACATGACAAGGAATCTGTTTATTGTATTTCCTTCCATTCATCAGGCTGCCATCAGCAGTTCATTGAGTTCAGAGCTGTTTTACACTATTCTGGAAGGCCTTAACCCAATCAACCCCAATCGGAGACTGACTGCTAAGTGTTTCCTGCATCTTGACTGCACCAGTTTCCTCCAATTCCCTCGGCAGCCCAGAATCCACCTTTTCGGGTGATGAGTGGCAGGAACTGAAGCCCACTGAGCCATCGGCCTGGAGCACCAGGGCCTCGCCTGTGGGCCACAGCAAAGCTCTCCACTCTGCTTGTCCCGGGGGCCTCCAAGGAACCAACAGCAGTAACTGGGGGTGTTATGTTCTGGGCAGAAGACAAGGTATTTTGCAGCAATGAGCCATTCTGTCACTTTTCTGCAGATACTCTCAGTCTCACACAAACTCAGCCATTGCTGTTACACCCACATGACAGACCCCCCTCCTCAGGGTCCAGGTGGCAGCATGTGGTCCAGTATCCCACCTTCCTCACAAAGTCTCCCAGTAAGAAAGAAATGCACCTTAGTATCAAGTTTTGAAAGTAAGCTAATTCTTTTACACATTTAAAAATAAATAATTAGTACTTTTGCATTATACACATTAAAAACAAAAAGATTATGATTCTTGGCAAATATTACCATCATCTAACCCACCAACCCAGTCTGGTGCTTGAGTATTTTGCCTTTCAGGAAACTCTTCCTCTTCCTTCCCCAGATCACTGGCAGGTCTGTGTGAGCTCACCTCCTGGGTCCATCTTCAATGGTGGCTGCAGCCCCACACAGCACCGTGGTTAAGTGGGGGCATGCCGTCAGACAACCTGGGTGCAAATCCCAGCTACTGCCCTGAGCTGTGAGATTTGCCAAGAAACACCCATGCCTCAGTTTCCCATTCTATAAACGGGGGGTGAGGTCACCTCTAGGCTTGTGAGGATTAATGAGTTACCAAATTACATGCCTAGAACACTTGGTAAAAGTAAACTCCAAATACTGACACCACAACCACACACTCTTATCTCTTAATAGAGTATAGCAGGCTTGATTTCTAGAAGAAAACTCTTTCTTTTCCTCGATTTCCTCTATCAAAATAACTGGCTGTCTTGGCTAGGTGGATAGATGGGATGTACGTGAGAGCTAAGAGGAGAAGGAGAGAAGCAATATGGAAAACCTGGTGTTTCCTCCCCTGATAGTTTACCCTTTGCTGTTACACTTAACAGTTTACATATGTTTGAAAAATGCACTTGAACCTGCTTAACCTCGGTGCTGCCAGACTCGCCTTGATATTACGCAGCACCCAGGGCGGCCCCACAGGCAGCCTCTGCCTAGGGATGGGGTCTGGGGCTTTTGTCTGACCCGGCAGAGGGTGGCGTGGTGGGGCAGGAGCAGAGCCAGCTGCTGAGGCAGCACAAGCTGAGGCCCCAGGAGGAAGGCGGGAGGCCAGGGTGGCTGGGGAAGGCCAGAGGAACCTGCTCTAACCGCGGGCCTGGCCGACAGCTGGGCAGGGCCCTCTCTAAACGGCTCACTGCTTTCAAGGACTTGAAATTCATTTACAAAGAGATGGTTAATATGTATGTTTGTTTTTGATATGGAAAATTATAGCCATTTGTTCTTAATTTATCTCAGAAAGGGGTGAACAATCAGAGATGTCTGCTGAAATGAAAAGATTTGAGGAATGTAATGTAAAGAGGAAACTCATTTAAAGAACCCTGACGTGGTGCCATTTCTGAGACAGACTTCTGAAGTGGAAACAAGGAGCAGAGCAGGGCTTTGGTGGGCTGCCTTCCTGCGGGGAGGCGCGTGTCCGTCACTGGCGATGCCTGTCACCCGCGCTTTCACACATCATTTAGGAGCTATGGCACGGCTTTGCTGCATGGGAGTGGAGTTGGCAACCAGGTCTGAGGGAGACATTTTGCTCTACCCGCTTGGGCGCTGACTGAGCTTATCTTGATCTTTTCAAAATGTGAAAAGTAAACTGAAAACATAGCATAAATGAGAAGAAGCGACTATGCTAGATGCCACCCCACTGGCCTTGGCAACTGCCTGTCATAAGTACCCCCCTGCCTTGACATCTGTCCCGGCCTGCTTAATCATGCTTCTGGGATTTAAAAAAAAAAAAAAACTGGGCACATGAACACTTTTTAGGTTCTTTCATAAATGACTTTTTAGAGCCATAGAAGGGTGTCATAGTAGGGGAGGCCCCCTAGAAGGGGCTTGGGGTCACCTTTAACAGCCCTGCCCTAGCTCTATCTGTCCAAATGGATTCCCAATGCCGAGGGCCACTGGTCTAAGGACTAGTCTAAGCTCTGTCACCCAGGATTCCACCTTTCGTTCACTAAGAGGACAATGAAGGGACATCAGGAATAAACCTTCTGGCTCTCAGTTGGCTCTCAGTCACTCTCAGTGCTACTAAGCACTATAGCCACCCCATACTGACTGGGCACTGCCCTCTGCTCTCCTCACTGCAGCCATCAGACTACCTCTGGCCATCTGCCAGCTTCTCCCCGAGGACCTGTGTCCTGTTGCTGCTATAGGCAGCCCCTCCCACATTGATCAGACTGCCCCTTCCCTAGAGCCCAGCACCTGTCACTCTAACGACCATCACCCCTCTTGTGCTCATGCACTTCTTTCCCACAAGCCCTCAACTTTCCTCCTTCCTGTCAGGGACTACCTGTCCTTCCAGGTTCACCCTGTAGGATCCCTGTCCTCTTTGCCCATGCCAGGCCACAGGGTTGTCTCCCGCCTGGCACATCCACACCATGTACCCTCTGGCACTTATGTGAGACTGCAAAGGGCCTGCCCCTCTTGGGGATCCACGTCTGCCTCCCCAGCTGGGCTGAGGACAGGAGCCAGCTGTGGAGGACTGAGCATATCCCATCCTCCAGAGGTGTCCGCTGAAGGCAGAGGAGGGGCAAAGTGGACCAAGTGGTCCCGAGTCCAGTGCTCTCCTTATAACAGCTAAGGTTTCAGCTCCATTGAGAGCCTACAGAAATGCTCTGCTAGAGATGAGTTACTGCACTCAGTGACCTTCGAGAAGTACTTCAAACTCCCGGAGCCTCAATTTCCTTCTAAGCAAAATAGGTGGTTTGAGGATTCAGTGAGTTACTCGATGCAAAGCTCTTAGTCAACACCCGACACATAGTAAACGCTCCATGTACAGCAGATATTTTATTACCTAAACTGCCCTGCCTTTGCTTGCACTCAAAGCACTGCCCTCTGTGCCCCCAAACTCACATTGTGACAAGCCACAATTTTAATCTGGGAGGGAGACTGCCGGTGCCTGGGGCAGAGGTGGAAGGGCAAAGAAAACAATGCTACTGGAGTTAAGGACTAGCATTTTCTGAATGAACAGCAGACACTGACTTTTGGCGGACAACATCCAGATTTACAGAGCCAACAGAAAGCTGTTAACCAAAGACTACCTCAGTTACCAATTACCACAGGGAGCATCAATCAGGACACTGGCGGAAGGGAAACCGATAGCTAACCTTTTCCGGAGACCCTGGATTTCCACGTGGTTCTCACAGTTCTGCAGGTAAGAAATGTGGGCTCTGGCAGAGATGGAGCCTCCTTCTCTAAGGAGGACATATATAAATGTCTTCTATCAAGGCTGTTCGATACAGGTCCCCCTGTAGACCCCACAGGCCTCTTGAAGTACCAGGGAACATAACGCTTTCTGGCCACTAGATGGAGGGCACTTGTCTGAAAAGGAAGGAGGTAGGGTGGAAGATGAAGGGAAAGAGAGGGAAGGAGGGAAGGTGGAGACAGGTCAGAGCTGTAGGCTGGCTGAGCCTGGCAAACCCGAGGAGAATATGTGTCATCATCTTGGAAACCAGAACTGGAGGGGGTGGTGGGAAGAGACAGGCTAGGAGATGGAGGGAGCTGCCTGTGGTTAGTACTCCTTTGCATTTGTCTTCTTGCTAGAAATTATTTATAGCTCTGAGGAGTGGCTTTTTGCTCTATGGTACTTCATTCTGGATTGACTAGACACAGAAACCTTGAGGTAGGGAAAGAAAGTAAGAGGGCTATAAATATGTTTTATTAGTTGCTGATAATTTTAAAGGGAAGATATTTAGAGAAGAGATATCTGTGGAATTCTTACCCACTTCCTCCTCTCAGTAAGTTAGTAGTTCCTTTAAAGCCATTCTTGATGTTCATCCACAGGGGAACCCGGGGGTATACCTTGAGCACCCCTCCTGGGATACTGCTACTTTAACCAGAACTCCTGGCTCCCAGAACTCCTGGCTCCCTCTACAATGCGAGGTACAGCTGAGACATCCTTTTCTGGCAGGAGTGAGAGATCAACTCTTGAAATACCCCCAGTGCCTTCCTGTTTGCCACCAATGGTTGCTCTGCCACTGGCCTATCCTCAGGCTGGGCTGAGCCATGATGCCCTGAGGTTAATCCTAATTACCCATCATAAAACTCCAGGGGTCTAGTTCAGCTCTCATTCTTACCAATTCCCTGGTAGCATCTGCCATTAGCACCCTCCTCTCCCCTCCAGAAACTCATCCTTCCCCTAACTGGTCTTCTTCCCCTTCAACGAAAACCCAAGTGCTGAGCAGCGGAGTACACAGTGGAGAGAGAGGGGTGGGAAAGGCACAGTCCCAGCCCTGGGGTCACTAATATGTCCTCTGCAATGTTTGGCCCGTCAGACAGTCAATACACATCTGTTGAAATCAAGAGTGATTCTTCGGACTCCCCCCCAGCACCCAGCTCAGAATCTTGTACCTGGTCAGAGCTTGGTAACTCTTTCACAAATAGGTCATTACAGATGAATTACTAAACCACTGAACAAGCACTGCAGCATTCAGAGGGTGATGCAGGATGGAAGTGCAGGGACGCTCTCTGAGGCACTGGCCTGGTTTCATGGATTAGAACAAACACTCAGGATACATGGCTTGCAGTGTGAACTACAAAGCGGTCAACCCAGGGGAGCAGCCCCTGGATGGCCCAGGATCCAGGCAGGCCGCCCTTCACAGTCTCAAGTCAGGACACGAGGTTGGCTCAGGGGGGTGGGGGGTGGCATGGAACAGGGATGCTGGGGCAGGTTAGAGGCAGATGAAACACCTTCAGATTTTGGCTCAGACAGACGTATACACGTCAGTCTCTGCATCTCACATGCACCTATTATTTTTTGGCATTACATTTCCTAGATTTATTTTAAAATGAAAAGGCGAAGGAATATATTTAGAAACAAATATAGCATATTTAAGAAACTAGTAATACTGATTGTCCCCTGGGAGGAGAACTGGGTGTGCAAAAGAGTAGAGAAAGAAATGCATGTCTCACTGTATGTCTTTTGGGAACATGATTTTTACCACTGGTATATATTACTTATTAAAGAAAATAATGTGCTGCATGCTTAGTCGCTCAGTCGTGTCTGACTCTCTGTGATCCCATGGACAGTAGCCCACCAGCCTCCTCTGTCCATGGAATTCTCCAGGCCAGAATTCTGGAGTGGGTAACCATTCCCTTCCCTAGGGGATCTTCCCAACCCAGGGATAGAACCCAGATCTCCCGCTTTGCAGGTGGATTCTTTACCATCTGAGGCAGCAGGGAAGTCCAAGAATACCAGAGTGGGTAGCCTATTCCTTCTCTAGGGATCTTCCCCACCCAGGAATTGAACTGGGTCTCCTGCATTGCAGGTGGATTCTTTACCAACTGAGTTACCAGAGAAGCCCAAAGAAAATAATTACTTTCTATAAAAATAATAACAGTGAAAAACCTGCCAGATATGAGAAACATCTTATAAAATACATAACAAGATAAACATACCATTGAAACAGAAAAGAAAGTCCAGAAATAGCCCTATTTATATATAGAAATTTCATGTATGATAAAAGCAGCCTTTTAGATCATCGGGGAAAAGCTGGAACACTCAATTAATTGTGTTGAGATAAATAGGTAACCATATGAAACAAAATTAAGTTGATTCCTCTCCCACACTATATCAGGAAAAATTCCAAATGGGTCAAAGTAAAAATGTAGAAAATTAAACCATAAAAAGTACTAAGCAAGAGCATGAGGGAATTCCTTTGCAGCCTTGGAGAGAGGTAGACACTCTGAACAGGCTCATAGAAATTTCAGATACCAGAATTATTCAGATAAAATGGCTAATCATTTCATTCATATTAAGTCATCACTTTGTACGTTTTAAATATATACAATTATATTTGTCAATTATTCCTTAATAAAGCTGGGGAAAAAAGAATTATTCAGATAAATATGTAAGAACTATGTGTAAAATATAAAGAAAAATTTGAAAATGAAGAGAAAACAAGATATTATGAGGAATGACCAAGTACATTCGCAAAAGAACCAAACAGAACTTCTAGACTAAAAAATAACAAAACAAATTAAAAATTCAGTGACTGAATTAAATGGCAGGTGAGACAGCTGAAGAGAGAGTTAGTAAAGTGGGAGATAGTTTTACAAGACAGACTAGAAGTAGTTATCCAGAAAGTAATCTGAAAAGACAGAAATGAAAAATATGAATGAGATAAACAGATACAGAGCTTAGAAAAAACACTAACAAATCGTTAATTTGCATTCCATAAGGAGTAAGAGACTAGAGACACTGAAGAAATAACAGCTAAAAACTTTATGGATAAGATATAAAGACATGTTCAAAATCAGAGAAAGTTTACCGCCAGAAGACCTTAGTCAATGAAGTTCTAAAGGATGTATGTAAAGTGAACCCAGACAGAAGGCCTGAAGTCAAAGAAGCATGCACATTTTGGGTCACACACTTTTCCTTGCCCACATCCAGAATCAGTTTTGTAGTGCTTTCAGCCTTCCCACTAGCCTAGGCAAAAACAGAACCCCTCGTGAGAACTCATCTAAGTACACGCAGACCCCAATGACAGAAATGAAAAGCTGCATACCACCCTTCAAAGAGAAATCATGGAGTAACAGTGAGACTCCTTGACCACTGAGGTTTACGAGGCCACGTAGCTTATTTTCAAGAAAGCAGAGAGGTTTTCAACAAATGTTGGTGGAACAATTGCACATCCATGTGCAAAAAACTGAATCCAGACACAGACCTAACATCCTCTGCAAAAATTAACACAAAAGGAGTCAGAGACCTAAATGTAAAATGCAAAACTATAAAACTCCTAGAAGATAACATAGGAGAAAAATCTAGATAATCTCGGGTTCAGTGATGACTTTTTAGATACAACACCAAAGGCACAATGCATGAAATAAAGAATTGAAAGGTTTTTTTAATTAAAACAAAACAAAACAAAACAAAACACCTCTGCTCTGTGAAAGACAGTGTTGAGAGAATAAGATAAGTCACAGAGCAGGAGAAAATATTTGCAAAAGAAAGCAATGAGACCTTTCCTATCTCTGGTCTAACCCACAGGGCTGGGAGAGCAGGGGACATGGGGCCATTGTTTTGTGAAAGGGGCCCAGATCACATTTACACTCTCCTGGACAACCTCATGGCCTCCTTAGGAGGACTGGGCGAAGGACCAGATAAAAATTCAGTTTTTGACCTCTGCAGCAGATTCAGGAGGCCCTGGGAGAAGCATGTCCTCAAGCTGTGCTGCCACCTCCACAACCATGAATGGAGAAGGGAAGCACCGGGGCACTCCACTCCTCACAGCTTTCCACGTCTGGCCTCAGCCCTGCAGTCTGACTCACCTGGGTCTGCTAACAGGCTAGTCATCTGACAACAAGTCACTAGGGAAATGGCAAATGCTAAACTGCTGCTTTTCCAAGCACCTCTTAAAGGTTCATCCATCACGGAATCATCTATTTCCCTGGGAGACTGAGAAGCACTGCCAACGTAGCTCCCCCCTTAATGACTTCATGATTTGCTTCATATGATCATGTACAGTGATCATCAAGAGCAGACATTAATAAAAACAGACTAAAATCTAACTCTCTTTCATGCATGTACACATATACACAAAAGGTATTCAGTGCCAGATGCTATCTCTGGGCAGTGAGATTATGAGTTTTACCTTCTTAAATTTTCGAACATAAATTACTCACATAACTGGAAAAGGGAACATACCTTTTAATATAGTCTGCACACACTGGGTACCCAGCATGCTGGGGTTTCAACTTCTGTGTTTCCAGTTTTTTTCTAGTTGCAACCCTCCAGCTTATTAAAATCCAGTCCCCCCCCCGAGACCCCGCTTTCATCTGCTGACGGGCTTTGCAGAACAGTGAACCCTGTGGGGTTCTGGGAGCCTCAAGAAAACATGAAGTCTCTAGCAAGAAGAGTTAGCTGGGTCCTGGCCAGAAGTGTAAGTCTAAGGTAGGCTGGCCATGCAAACAAGCAAGAGACACAGCCATTCAGAGGGCCTCGAGCATCACAGAGCCAGCCTGTCCTGTTCTCCCTGCCCTATTTTTAGCTGTGTGAGTACAGGACACACTTGGCTGTTCCAGATAGGAAAGCGGTAAAAGAGGCCAGGTAAGTGACAGAGCCAACTGCAGGCTCTGCCTACCCTCATCTTCCAGGCTTTTCGGATCCTTTCTTTTCCTGGCCAGAAATGCCAAGTGTGATGAACGTTTGTTGAAATGAGTATCTGCATAACAGGACACACTGCTGACAGAGGAGGCCTCTCCCTGTCATACCTACAAGGAGTGGGGCAGGGATGGAGTGCAGACAACGAATAACACCAAAGGGATATGCAACAGCTGACCTGAGTTATAGATCAGAAAGCAAACAAACTGAAAACTTGGGATAAGGATGATCACTTTACTAGCTAACACCAGGGAGAGGTGTATCTTTAACAACCATCCCTTTTCCCTGGGGTTTTACTACAGAATGCAGTCAGGCACAAGGGCTAGGACACATCCAGTCTGCAGAGTGGCCGTAATGGTCCCCTGGGTGAATCCTGCTTGTTCCCCAGGTCAGGACCTGACCCTGAAAACTTCACCGTGGTTCGCCTAGTACCTACAGACAGCTTCAGAATGGAGCACCTGCTGTGAGAGACACCAGGTGCCTGCTAGAAGTGTGTGGAGGTCCTTCCTGGTCACTAACAGGAGACAGGAGAGAGAAGACTGAGGTCTGAAACACAGGGTATGGGGAGAGGCAGGGAATGGGGAAATGGAAAAGGACTAGTAGGTTAAGAATATGCAAACCTGGATGTCTTCATTGTTTTGTAGATTAGAGCCAAAGATGACAGAAAAAAAAAATTGTAGGCATGGCCTTATCCTATAAGAGGTGGAAATATAATACTATGACCATAGGTTTTTAAACAGACCAGAGCAAGGTATCCAAATCAGCAGACCTCTCATGGTGATCACCTTGAGAGGGTCTACACTTATTACAAAGTGTCGACATTCAGTCTTGAGATGGGAATTCCCATCCTCCTTACTGTCGAGAAATCAACTGAGGATAGATTTGATTTTTGCAGACAGGCTTACATCCTAGGTGGCAGGTTGGCAGCTATCTGATAAGGCTGTGTAGCAGTTTCTAGACTCCCCCACACAAAAAAAGATGTCATCACACATCCTTTTGGATTTGATGACCAGGAACCAGGTCTGTCCTCTCAGGAGCTGGGTGAGTGACTCCAAAGCCACTTCCCTCCAGGGTAAGCCCAGTGGGCAAGGACTCTCATCTGGCACTTCAGTGACTAGCGCAGCCCTGAAGAGTGGTGGGCCCTCCCCAAGTGAGCAAGTGAGTGGTTCAGCTTAGCAGAATAAGTGCACAGCCTCCCCAGGCCACAGCCTCATGGCACAAATGCTGAAGCACCTTCTCATGTGTTGAGCCCAAAATGGAGGAGGCAGACCTAGATCTCCTTATCTATTAGACAAGCTCTGCACCTCAATGTCACAAGCCAGACCACACTGCATCCTCCATGGTGGCCTTAAATTTGCTTCTTTAGCTGGCATTCCTCATGATGCCATTTTCACGTCCTAAACCACAAGCGTCCCCACACTGCGTCATGCAAAGTGTTTCTAGTAAAAAGGCTCTCTGATAAAAGAGAAAGGCTCTCTGATAAAAGTTTGGGAACCACTATATATCTAAGTTTCTCTCCTTGGGGATTCACGAGGACACCCATATGTTAAAGGCTCCGAAAAGTCCTGCAGTAAAGAAAGCTGTTTCCCAGTGGTTCTCAAACTAAAACCAGTTGCTTTACTGAGGAACTCAACAAAAGGTATTCACATATCCATCTCAAAACAGGGAATGTGAATACAGCCATCTCTCAGTTTCACCCACAGGGCCCTGTGTTTTGGTGGACTACCTCTTACATTTCACCAAATACCTGGGTTCTGCTGAACACAGTTTGAGCAATGTTGACCCAGGGTGCTTTGCATCCATCTAGTCATAGCATGCTTGCTTTCTGCTCTTCCACATACTTTTCATTCCCCCTACCACCCCCACTGCAGGACTCCAGTGCTTTTAACTTGTCCCTTAGACCTGCCCTATTCCCTTACTGGTCTATGGACTTCTGTGTTCCCAACATCAACTTTCCCTAGGGCAAAAATCATGTCACATGTTCCTATTTCACATCTCCTAAACCTCCCAGTGCTGAGCAGGGCTGTGCTGGGCACAGGGAAGAGACTCCAAACAGGCTTTCTGAGCTGAACTAAATTCAAGTTACTCTAAATATCACTTAAGAAAAAAAAAAAAGAGTATCACAGTAATATGGGAGCAAAGACAATGCCTCAAAGAAACTACCTCAGTTTCCCCATGATAATACTTCTTTTTATCTATAACTTATTGAGTGTTTACTAAGAATGCTGGCTAAATTCATTAAGATGCAGTACCAGTCTTCACAGCAACCTGAGAGGTAGGGCTACTATCACCACTTGGCTGGAAGGTCAAGGGCCATGGGGTGGAGAATTGACTGTGCTGGGGCACTGGGAAGCCCAGCAGACAGCATAACATTCCTCTGGAGGAGCTCTGGGAAGAGTCAGCAGGGCTGCAGAGCCAGGCACACAGAGAGGTAGGGAAGGAGCTGTCTGGTCGCCAGACTCAAGCCTGTTCCAGATGTTGCCTCTTCCTTTTAAGTTTGGCAGATGATTGGGCTCTGCACCCAAGAGGAGAAACAGACGCCAGCTTCAAGTTTCAGAGACGACGCAGGCCCCATCCTCCTCCCACAACCACCCCAGCCTGGAGCAGACCATAAGGAGGAGTACTGCGTGGTCCCTCACCTCTGAAGACATGCTCTTCACAGGGGATCATCCACCTGGACTCTGATGGCCCCTGGTCTGCAGGGCTGGGCATGCTCAGCTCCCAGTTAACCAGAAAACCCCTCAAGGTTTTCATCCATGTGCCAGGAGCTCAAGACAGAAGTAGCTTTCGACACCAGACAGAGTAAGCGTTTGGTAACAGGGCACCTTGGCGCTGAGGGTGAGTCCAGCTTTAGGTGTGTGTGTGTGTTAGCTGCTCAGTCATGTCCAACTCTTTGCCATGGACCGTAGCCCACCAGGCTCCTCTGTCCATGGGATTCTCCAGGCAAGAATACAAGAATACTGGAGTAGGTTGCCATTCCTTTCTCTGGAGGATCTTCCTGACCCAGGGATCGAACTTGAGTCTCCTGTATTGGCAGGCAGATTGTTTACTAAGCCAGCTTTAGGAAGAGGAGTCAGATGGTAGCTTAAAATGAACCAGAGGGAGTAGGCTTGTAACAGCCAGGACATTCTGCAGGTGCCTGGTGAAAGGACACCACACCTGAGTGGGCAGGGACAGCCCCACCAGCATCCCCAAGGCAAGTGGGCACCCTCAGTCACCTCAGCAGCCAGAACAGGATTACTTCCTCTCTGCTGTCACCCTAACGTCACCAGGTTAAGAGCTGGGCACCTATACTGTGCAGACACAAAAAAGCACTTCGCGTGCATCCTCTCGTTCCCACCTCATAGTAAGTCTATGACAGTTACTGTAACCCCCATTTCACAGATAATAAAACTACAGCTTGAGGACGTGAGTGACCTGCCTAGGCCATAATGAGGAAATGGCAGCTCTGACACCAAGGTCCATACTCTTAACCATCTGGTTCTGCTGCCCCTACCAGATTTACTGGACAGCATGGCATCCCAAGTGGTGCCTCAGGCTGGCTGGATATGTCAGCTCCCTGCTCCAGAGCTACCTGGTCCTAGGTGGGCCCTGCAGCTCAGCCACCCCGAGCATCCAGATCCCTCAATTCTCCACCAGGGTGTTCTCACAGGAGGCCTGGTCAAGCCATGTCAAAACAGCACTGGGTGGCACCCCATCATCATGCCTGCAATTGTGTGCCACCTGTCAGAGAAGGAAACAAATCCTCCAGGGGACCCTTTCGGTGACAACTAGACAAGCAGCGTGGCTCTGGTCAGCAGGTTAACACACATCCTCCAGGAAAAGTTTTCTGAAGCCTGATCTCAGCACGTGTGTTCCTGCATCATCACCGCCTTTTCCTGGTTTGTACCTGCCTCTGGACAAAGCTTCCAGGGGCTGGGGGAGGTCTTGCTCTGGCTTGATTTTCAGCACTGGACACAATGCAGCTCTCCTGAGGACCTGTGGAATGGGTGGCACTTTGCTCAGATGCCATGTGTTGGAACACAGTGTCTGAGCCCGAAGCTACATTAGCATTTCCCAGCTCTGGGAAGAGGCTGGCACCCAGTGGGTGCACTGTGAAGGTGGCAGACCTCTTTCCTATCCCTCACAGGGCTGGTTGGCACCATCTCTATCTCCAGGTCTCAGCTGATTATGTCTCCTCCTCAAATAAAACCCTCCTGGGTCGGTTTACCTCCAGGCCCCTAGGCACTGGGGCTCCTTGGCCTGTTTACAGCCTCCACAGCCCTTGGCATAGTCAGGAACCATCTGGTTTGGCTGGTTCTTCCTTCCAGACTAGACCGTGAGCTCCATGGAGCAGAGACTATTTCTGCCCCAGCCATTCCTGTGCTCTGGAGGCTAGCACAGTGCTGGGCACAAAGCAGGTGCTCAGTAAGCATGTGAAATGACTGGGAAAGGGTCTTCTGTGAAACAGGAGCAAAGAGAAGAGCAGAAACAGAGCTGGTCCACCTCTGCTTCTCTCTCAGGGACCAAAGCCCAAGTTCTGAGCAGGGAGATGGGCTCCCACAGCCCAGCCCGAGGGGCTCAGGGCAGATCACCTCCTGACAGCAGTCATGTGGGGGCGGGGTGCAGCAGAGTCCGGATGGTGGAATGCAGCAATGCTCCACTGACGCAGCCCTGGAACTCAGCTCCTCCCCATCAGACAACCGGACACAAGCAACTAGCAGTGATCGAGTATAGCGCTGAGGGCACGAGGCACCCCCCCAAGGCCCCATCACACAGACCAGATGACAAGTCGGGGCCCTGGGCAGTGGTCACTCCAATGACTCAAAACTGTGTGTAGGCAGAGAAGATGGCTAAGATTCAGCTAACTATAGCTCTTCTGGAAGGACTTGGTAAATTTTCAAAATATGTATTACTTTTTAATACACAGGGGTTAACATGGCCAATGCCAGAGTAAGGATTTGCCTTGAGTGACTTGGCCAGCTCTAGCACTGGACTGCCCTGATCATTCCCACCCGCTTTGGGGCCACTACTGCACCCATGACAGTCAGAGATGAGCACAGTTGGGGGGTTCAGGGTCAAGGTGCCTGGCCCCCATGAGAACAAACCTGCTGACCTGGCCCTCATGTGCGCTGCTCAGTTCCAGAGCCAACCAGACATAGACAAGGAGAACATACAGATTTCCTGTGCGGCACAGACAGTAGTTGCCTCAAACATGAAGGAGCAGCGGTATCCCCCCACCAACACCCTGCTATCTAACAAGAGGAAGCTTGACGGAAGAAATGAAACTGCTGCGGTGCTTGACCTAATGAATGTGTTTGTGAACATCCCAGTGTCATGCCTGGCACTCAGGAACCAGGAAACACAGGTTGGCTGGATTTACACATCATGTCAGCTTTCCCCACTGTGCTCAGACAAAGTCCCTTTGGATCTCACAGCAGCCTGGAGTTGGTGAAGCAGGGACTGTTGTCTCCAAATGAGTTGAAAGGAAATTGGGATCTGGAAAGGTTAAATGACTCTCTCTGGGTCACACAGCATGTAAACTGCCAAGCCAGATCTTAAAAGTCTCCTCTGGGTCCTACCTA
Organism: Okapia johnstoni; assembly: GCA_024291935.2. Lineage (NCBI taxonomy): Eukaryota > Metazoa > Chordata > Mammalia > Artiodactyla > Giraffidae > Okapia > Okapia johnstoni. Next base: position 39,496,255 of record CM044316.1, read on the forward strand.
GTGACTTCTCCCCTGGTCTCCCTGGCTGACTGCCAGCATTACACGTGGTTTTCCTGGGTGTGACACCTATGTTCTGGGCTTCTGTTTCCTCATCTGCATAGTGAGAAGAACCATGCCTATGTCATGCTACCAGGCATGCCACCTATGAGTCTCTGACAAGCACAGGGCCCAAGCTCCAAATATGTATAAAGGCCTCATAACTAGAGCCCCAATTACTTTTTATGCCTAGACACTTTTAACGGAACACAAAAACTCTAGAACCCTCATGGTTGCGAGGGGACGCCTTGGTCTTATCTTATCGAGAGGGCTGGGAGAGCAGGAAGCAACCCGGCCTTGTCTTGCTGAATCAGTCTCTCCTTTCTCTCTTATCTCTCTAGAGAGATAGCTGCCCCCACCTGCCACTTGCCCTGATGATGTATGGAGAAAAAACTGGTAAAAGCATTGCAAAAGGACAGCAGGCTGTATCCCTTTGCAAGTACTTCCTGGTTATATGTTGGCAAATCTTTTTATACCCTGAGGTTGGTTTCCTCATTACTAAAAAATGGCGGCCAGGGTTGCGGGGTGGGGGTGGGGGGTGGGCGTGAATCCCTGCCCAGCTGACCTCCCACAGTTGCTATGGAGTCACCAATAAGACCAACAACATTTTATCTGGGAAAAGGACAAAGGACCCACCTTGCCCCAGAGGGATGGCTGATTCCAAGACTGGGACAGGGGAAGGTCAGGGGGAGATGAGACTATCTCATTTTGTTGGAAAGAAAGGAAATGTACAGAGAGTGATGGAGAGGGGGAAGAAGGGCATAAAAACCAGCCTGAAGGTCAGATTTGAGACAATGTGACCAAAATAATGAGTAAAGACATGACAATACATAACATGTTAAATTCTAAAAATCCACGAACCAACATTGATAGGAAAAAAAAAAGGAAGGGCAGAAGAAAAGCTCTTCTTAGCAAGGTCCTAATCCTTGAAAACTGTGGTGTCCACAGTGACTCACGCACACTCACCTGTCAGGTACTCCAGGACGGCAGCCATGTACACGGGCGCCCCCACTCCGATCCTGTACTTGGGGTGGCCTTTCTTGATGTACCGCAGCATCCGGCCCACAGGGAAGATGACTCCCGCCTTGGCGGATCGGGAGGTTTTGGTGGACTTCTTCTTCCCGCCCCGGCTGGACATGGCGGTGGCCCTGGAGATGGATCAGCAAGTACACTGTGGAGGCAAGAGAATGCTCAGGTCAGGATTACTGGGGACACCTCCCCTTTCCCCATGCCCTCTGGGCCCTGGAAGAAACAGGTTGTGCCGGCAGATGCTACCGCCTGCAGCCACGGAGCCCTGCGAGTCCAGTTTCTGCATTCTACTAGTGTGCTTCAGCCCTGGAAAAAAGAATGGCTTAGCTTTTCACATTTTATACCATGACATCAATTTTATCAGCCACTTCCATTTAAACGTTACTCTGACAATGACTGCTCTTAAGTGCCTCGCCTTTATGCCACATGATGTAAAAGAAAATGGGGTTTCTTGGCTGAGATCTATATGCTTGTTTAATAATTGTATTTTCATACACTGGAGACTAGGGCTGATAAATCTGCTGAACACCTGATGAAAGAAAACTATGTCACCTGCCTCTATAATGAAGACGTTAAGTCAGACACTTAGGCTCTTTGATGAGAGCAGCCTCTCCCCCTTGCAGTCCTTTATCTGTGAGAGGCAAGAACTGCTCACAGGAGTTAAGTGGGCAGCCAGGTTGGAATATGAGGCCCTCTGAGCACTTCCTGACTGCTAGTCAGGCCTGTCCTCAGAGGAGAGAGAGGAGAGTCCTTCCTTCCTTCCCCAACCCACTCACTATCCAAAATGCCCCAGACCTCTTGTAGGGTCCTCTCTTCTCCACCCCGGCTGTAACTGGATCCAGGTCACCACTATCTTAACCAAATGATCACACAAGTCTCCTGAAAAGGTCTTCTCACCACAGGCCACACTCTAATCCACCTGCTCTCCACTGGCTGAGCTGTCTCCGTGCACACAAATCTGCATATGCCGTGGTACTGTTCTTTTCCCTGCTGCCACAATTCCCAAGATGCAATCAGAACCTTGGCCTGTCATGCGACGCCCTAGAAATCTAGGCCTGCCACACCCATCGAGCTTTACCTGTGCTTCCTGAGGTCTAAACGCAAACACAGGGAGTATCCCCAAATGCCCTCCTCCACAGTAGTTGTGCCCTTTAGCCAGGACTTCCTTTATCCTTCACGCTTTTCTGCCTTCTGCCAACCCTCCCGAGAGCTCCATCCTCTGGGTTCCTATGTGCTTCACACCACAGCACTGACGTGCACACATACACACACTCCCCTGCCATGTCTCTCTCGTCACACTGCTAGGTCTCAAAGGGCTGCCCCTGACTGTATTCCTGGTGCAGTACCACACAGCAAGGTTGCAGACATTTACTAAGAGCATCGAGTCATTCATGCATTCACTTCAGGAATCACACCTGGGATGGAGATGACAATGCACAAGGCAGATGTGGGCCTTGTTCTCCCAGAGCTGGTGGGCAAGAGAAATATTAAATAACCCTGCAGCCTTTCAAATGGGAACTGTGAAAGGCCAGTGCAGGGTGCCGCGGGAGGGGCTGTGAGAGGCCTTGGCCTGTTCTAGGGCACCAGACAAGACTTCCCTAGAAGACACAGATGCTCAGACCACTGAACCAAACAGTCAGGTCTCCCGTTTACTGGTAAACTGAGGTCAAGCTCCACAGTGTGTGGGCCCCTCCGGCTCTAACAGCCCCTATCTCTGTGACCATGGAAGTCAGAGAGTTAGGAGTCCTCGTTCCTGACACCCGACCCTACATTCAAGATATACATGGTCCATACCTAACATCAGTATGACCCTCAAGACCATCTTGGATGGTTTGCCTGACAGAGATGGCCAAAAGAGCATAAGGCAGAATTTCTGGGTACTCTGACCGGTCCATCAGAATTAAGAGGGCTCAAGGCCTGTATGATGAGAACCCTGTATTTCACCCTGTCAAGGGAGGTGCCAAGTCTTAATTGATCATTGATAGCTGAAGAGAGTCCCAGAAGGGTCTGGTTTTTCTGAAACAAATAGTTGGCTCCATTTCCTCTGTAATGAGCTCTGTTTTAAAACATTCCTGGCAAACAGGTGCCCACACTCACTCTGGGCAGGAAATGGTATTTGTGCTTGTGTGTGCATGTGTTTGTAGGGAAAAGTTGTATCTGGGCTCCCAGCAGTCTTTGGCTTTAATACAAATATGTTTCATAGACTAACCCCAGACCTTTGGACTGAGAATTTTTAGATTTGAACGGTTCCCCTCTTCCAGCAGGAGAGGCCAGTGACCAGGGATGGTTTATGCAGCTCAGGCCTGTTCTTCCTGGTGCTCAGACTCCAGCTCTGTCTCCAGGTGGACCTGCCTGGGTATGTTTGGGGCTGACTTTGTGGGAATTGGACAATGTCCTGTCCCAGATAGGAGCCACTAGCACCCAGGAACCTGACACGCCTATTGTTCAAAAGTAATGTTCCTGGGGACCCCCTCTGACTGGAGCCAAGAGTCTTTAGTCAACAAGCTGGTGACTCCCGGGTCCCTATCCCAGCGCACACCTGGCTGCCGAGCCCCAGGGCTCTGTTCTGGACTGCCCGTGGCAGGGCCTGCTTTGAAGTCCCATGTGAACTCCTGTGGGTGTCTCAGCCCCAGCAGTGGCAACATCATGCATCAAGCTACCAATCAGGAGCCAGTCTGTCCCTACTTCTCTGCCCACCTTCACAGCTCCCAGTCATTAGTCAGGCTCCGTTGAACCCACTTCCATAACTTCACAAGCCTCTTCCCTTCTCTTTGCCCTCCCTGCCTTGGTTCAGCTCCCACTCCTCGCCTGTTCTCCACAGCACTAGTTTCTCTCCATGGATGCCAGAGGATCTCTGCCACTTTGCTGGTTCTCCAGCTCCCCAAGCCAGCCACAAACAGCATCTTTTTCTTCAGCACTGCTTCCCATCACCCCTGCCTGTGCTCAGATGTCCAAGTTGCCTTTGACTTCCTGACCTGTGAAGCCATGTCCAGAATGTTTTTATACATGCTGCTTCTCCTGCCTCAAACACCCTTTGTCCTCTTGCCAAACCTGAATTGATGCTCATACCACCTCTCTTCTTGGTCCGGACCATGGACTGGATTGTCCACTGCTCCGTATTCCCACAGCACATACCCTGGCACCTCGAAGTGTGCCTGCCTCCCTAGCTCGACTCAACTGGGAGCTACTCCAATGCCAGGTGCTGCAGTCATCTGCAGGTCCCCAGGTTCCAAGAAAGACCTTAAACATCAGTGCTTAAACGTCAGAGCCATCTTCAGGTCTCATTTGGAATCAAGACTCCTACTCTGATAAAACAGCCCTGAGTCTTCATTCCCTCCCCAAGACTGCCCTGAGGAAGTTCTGTTCCCTGCCCCTCCTCATGTTCTTGCTGCACTTCTAACAGTAAATCCCCAAGCTGTAGCCACAGCTATGAAAGAATTCTAACTGAGCCACGCAGCTTCATGATATCCAATAATGTGTGGTGATTTTAAAAACATCATTTGGAAAATCGCCTTGTAGCGGTGCAAACTCCAGATAAATCCAGAGTGTGGCAGGTCCATCCTGCCCTTCAGAAGTCTAGAAAACAAGGTCGGTTACAGCCAAGCACCAGCATGGAGAGGGAGGGTGGGAAGAGTAGCTGTGACAGAAGTGGCTGCTGAGCACTGTGATTAATAACTTGAGTTCCAAAGTCAGACTAACCGGATTCAAGTCATAGCTCCACCACTGAGAGCCTATATATCCTAGGTCAGCTGCTGTAACAAATAAGCCCCTACTTCTTATTTCTCACCTGGGGAAAGTCCATGACTGGTGCTTCTCTGTAGGATGATTCATGGGTCCAGACTCCTCCCACCCTTCAATGCACAATTTGGGGTTACCACGTAAAGGGCCATGGAGGAAAATACCTGGGGGCTTTCAGAGGCCAAGCCTGGAAGTGGAGCACACCACTCCTGATCATGACCCACCAAACAGAACATGGTCACGTGGCCACACCTACTGCAAGAGAGGTTGGAAAATGTCCTCCAGCTATTTCCTACAAAGAAAAGAAGAAACAACCAGTCTCTGTAACCTGACAAACCAACTTGAGAGCTGACCCTGAAGCCAGGGTCTGAGTGACCAGTCAAAGCCTACTTTGACCCATGTCCTGCATCGAGCCTTTTCTGAGAGGTGGACAGTCCTTTGTCATGGAGAAAGTGGCTTCCCATGCATTCAGCTTCTCGTCGGGGCACTGACCTTGTTCACAGGAGAAACAGCAACAGTACCCTGTCAAACTGACAAAACTGTGTTCTTCCTTCATGGATTCATCAGCCAGGAGGGCACTCCATTCAGCAAGCCAGAAGCCCTCAGCCCTGCAGAGGGTCCCACATGCTTTGAAGACAGTTACAGGTCTTCAGGCAACCCTGGAATCTGTTCATTACTGAACATTAGCTTGACTGTTATCAGGTCAGGAAATGAAGATTTTGTGGTTGATCCTGAAGGGATCTCTGTGGTCTTTATCTCTGCAACTCCTCCAACTATAAATCAATCACAACAGACATGAACTTTGTTTGCAGAAACCCAAAGTTCATGCAGACACAGGGGCAGAGGGGGCTCTACAGAGAAAAGCCAGGCTTAGTGAGAAGCAGGTCTTTGACAACAAGCCCCCCAACGATCAAGATGTGACTGCGACAACGTGATCTGTCCTCAAAGCACAGGACATATGAGACACCTGGTTGTGAGGATCCCGTGAATAAGACAGATAAGGAAACACAGAGGAAAGGAGGCAACAGAGGCAAGGAGGGCAAAAGGAAGGGGCAACAGAGGCAAGGAGGGCAAAGGATCATCCTACTACACTGTTGTTCTCCTAGCCAACAGGGCACCATAACTGGCTCTTCCGTGTGCTGCAAACCACCTTCATTCCCACTTCCACCCTTTGGGACATGCCGCTCACTCGGTGTGTAACAATCTCTCCTGCCCTCAGTCTGGGGCGATTCTGCCTAGTCGATCCAACATTTCTCTGATGATGGAGATTTATCAAGGAGCTCCCTCCTCCGCCTCTCTGCAGTGGCTGAGCCATGTGGCCCCCAGTTCTAGTCTAGTGTGGAGCAGCCCCATGCCCAGACTCTGGCTTTGTACACAAGACCCAACAACCTCTGGCCCATCTTTCCTATTACCAGCAAATGAGGGCTCCACCAGGCTGAATCCCTCTGTCTCCTCAGTAGACATTCCTGCAGTGGCCCCTGAGTCCAGTGAGAAATCAGCCACCATTGAAGTATGTGCAATTGTTTTTCTCAGTCTTATATAAAGGGCTCTCTACAAGCAGCTTCCAGCCCTTCCCTGACTGTCACTCTGGATCCAACTTACACAAATATTCTAAAACCACCTACCCCACTCCTAGCACTTGTTACACTGTATCACCACTGCCTATGTTCTTGTCTGTCTTGATGGGATGGACCAGGCCACTCTGCTCACTGACTGTAGCTCTTAGAACCTACCACCCTGCCTGGTTCCCGAGAGGCCCTCAAGTGCTGGCTGGGTGGTAACTGATAAGTTACACTGGCTGGGGGTTCTCTTGACAAAAATGAGGGCAGCATTTGCAAGGACCACAGGACTCAGATGTGGCAAGTGAGACACCAATCCGGGAGCTTCTCTGGGACCATTCATGAGGGAGCCCAGACCCACAAAATTCAGGAAGCTTGTGGGGCTACCTTGGGGATTTCCAAGAAGGGACCACCACCATTTCCCTGATGGCTGAGCATGCAAAGGCCTTCTATGACCATCCTATGACTCCAGCAACCTCCCTTCTTGCCGTTAAGACAGGCACAGTAACACAGACCAGAGGAAAAGACTTACCTTCCTCATACCTGTAAGACGCTGACCTCTGTTAAAGCTGCCGCCTAGAAAACTCTTAAATAATCAGGGCACTCAAGAAACCATTGGAATGGTCAATGGTAAAATCTTTTATTATCTAAGCAATGAATGTGTGCATATTGATCTTGAGCAAAATATTGATTAGAACTGCTGGGGGGCTGCTAGTCAGACAGCCCTATCTCTGGCCCCCGAGGATGGAAGAATCTGAGCTATCAGCGCTCAGGTCACTGTTACAGAGGGAGGACTGACCCGTCCATTCCCTGCCACTGGATAACTGCCCACACGTCCACATGCATTTGTCACCTTCCCATCAACTCCAATCACGAACACAAACCTGAGACACTTAATTCTGAAGTGAAGGACACTAATCCTGTTTACAGCATTCTCTTCCGTTTACTCCCATCATACCAAATGATTAACGGTGATACTGCTGTCATGTCCCCAAAGGCATGTGGATATACTACACAACTATCACTCGCAGAGCTGGGGTTCACAAGATGCACTCTGATTGGCTCAGAACAGAGACTTGCCCTGTTACTTTGGCCAATCAGGAAAAACATCTCTCTCCATTCACAAAACACTATACCATAAAATGAAAGCGATGATTAAAGAACTTATGGTCCATCCTCAGTGAACCAAGAGATTGCAAACGAAGAAGAAAAGGACAAATTGAGATGATAAATAAACCATAAACCAAACACTTTGTTCCAGCAGATTTTACTCTTCTCATGTGTCAGGATTTTAGTGGTGGGAAAAAACAAAAGCCAAAATGAAGAGTGTTATTTACTACAAGCAGGAACAGTTAGTAGGAAGGCAGTCTGGGTGAACATTTTAATAATGTTCACCTCTGCAAATCCACTCTGTGATATGCATCCTGAGCAACACTAAAGGAATCAGCACTACATTTCAATAGTTAGTATGGCACTGCCTGCCTCCTTCGCAAGGAAATTTTCCTTCAAACCTCCTCTCCCTGTTAAAGGCTGTGCCAACTAGGAGACGGTCACCCCAGTGGAAGGCCATCAGAGGAAAATGTGAGCTTCAGTAGGACAAGACCCTGGTCAGGCTTAGTATCTAGAAGTTATTCAATGTTTGTTGAACAGAAGAAGCATTCCCAATAAAAGACATCTTCCTCCTATCCAGAGCCTTTGCAGGCTTATTACTGCTCTTAGGAAGAAGTTTAAATCCCTCAGTGTGTTTCTGATCAGGATCCCCCTCTGTGATTTGGTCTGTTTTGCCCTCTGGCTTCACTAGTTTCCCTCTAGAATCAAGACATCCTGAGCCTCTGGCAGTTCCCCCATATGACCTCTATTCTCATTGTTCTCAGACTTTGCACATGTGGAGCAGGTCTCAAACACTTGTCCCCACCTGCCCTCCTTTGCCCAGCCAACTCTTACTTGGTCTTTCTGTGCCTAGTAAGGGTTTGCTCCTGGCTAGGTTACTGTCCTGGGAGCTGCTATGAGAGCTACTGTGGCTTCCTGCACTGACCCTGCAATGGCCACTTGCACGCCTTCTGCTCCTCATGTCAGCTTCCCAAAGGCAAGAACTCGACTTTTTTTTTAAACTACATACCAGTTTATTAACAAAAGGATATAACTTCGGAACAGTCAGATGGAAGAGATACATACATAGGGTGGTCCAGGGAAGGGCATGGAGCTTCCACGCCGTCTCCAAGTGTGCCACTCCCTCTAAATCTTCACCCGTCCATCAACCTGGATGGCTCTGAACCTTGTCCTTTGGGGGTTTTACAGAGATTCCATTACATAGGAGTCACGAGTGACCAAATTACTGGCCACTGGTAATTGTTTCCAGCCCCTCCCCTCCTAGGAGGTAGGGGACATGGCAAAACTGGACATTTTCTTGATCCAGTTCTGTCCTTAGTGCCTGACCCCCAAGAAACTTGATTCCCAAGAAATATTTCCTGAAGATGGCAAGACACTGATCTGGCAGGCTTGATCCAAGCTAACAAGCTATACAATTCTCTGGAATGAAGAGCTAACCACTTGGACTCACTCATAAGAGCTGAGGTGGGGCCCAACGTATTTCTAAACCTGCAGAACTCATGAAGGACCCAAAGACAGATATGGGCCCCACTGACCTCTGCCCTTTCCCAGCCCATGTGCCAAGAACAGGGCTCTGAAGAAGCTGACACAAATCCAAGGACACAATCCAAAGAGAACTAGAAGCTGCTGCCATTCTGATGAATACCACATATAGATTCTTACTGGGTTTTGTCAAGTTGGGCTTTTGTCAGTTTGGGCTTTATTTAAGTAAACCTCCTTTAAATGGCTTGGGGTAGCATTAACTTTGAAGATATTAGAGCTGGGTCCCAAAATTCACATATGTGTCCAAGCCTGTCTTGGAAATAAGAGATGAGAGGGTCTTCCAGAGATCTGCCATCTGGAGGACCAGAAAAAATGGCAGACTGAGGTGTACCACTCTCTGACCCTGGCCCACTGGGTGTAGACCAAGGCAGTGACTTACAGTTGTATGAAGTACAGAATGTCATGTGTGATGGTCTAGACAACTCAAAGTTTAATAAAACATAAGCCATCCCATCCTCATTCTAAAGGCCCTGCCTCAAACAATTTTCACTTATTTAACCCCCTCCCTCCTTCTAAATACCTTTATCTAAGGATCAGTATTAACAATGGTAAGAGATCAAAACAGTAACAAAGTGGAGAGATTTCCTACTCTCCTCCTAAAAATAGAGTAAATAAGATTTTAAAGTCTTGAGGATTTAGAAAAAGAGGAAGAAAGAAAAATAGGTTGAAAAATACATCTCTCCTCACTGGGGAGCCTCTTGTGCAAGACTGAGATGCCATTGCCCAGCTTTGGTTAGTAGTGTACATGGGTATTAATTCCAGGTGCAGCAAAGAAGTGTCCATTTCAGAGCTAATAACTCCTGTGAAGGCAGACTAGTAATCTAAAGGTGGCCTGGAGTAGGTGGATTCCATCTAATTCACAAATAGTCTCCCACTCATTCAAATTTAAAACTGTTCAAAATTTCCTGAGTTCTTGGAGGAGGAAATCTTGGAACAAAGCACTTTCCCCCTCTTTAATGATGAAACCTCAAACCACAAAGGTAGAAGAGAGAGAGAAGCTAGCAGGAGCGCCCCTCTAATTGTCTATTCTTAAACGTTGTTTATTGGATCATTAAAGTCTTACAAGGACTTCGTGGTAACTGTAATTGTTGAATTTAAGGCTTGTCTCAGCTGTGTCTCTCTTATTTCCACACTCAGGAGAGTATCTTTCCCTAACATCTTGTCTAAAACAACGTTCCAAGCAATCTACTGACAAGATCCTTCGTGAGTAATCTGTGGTCTCTGCAGTACTGCAGGTGGGACGCGCGATCCCGCACACCTGTTGTCAGGTGACATGACCAGCTGCATCCTGCGCACTCACCTCCTCTTTCCACCCCCCACCCCCCCCCCACCCCCAGCTTGAGACTTCCCTCCTGGCCTTCTCCACTCGAAGAGCCTACAGCCTTCTGGAATTACCTTGGGGGAAAAAAAAAAAAACACAAAACACCTCCCAACCACAAAGCAAACAAAAGGCTGACCAGAAAACGAGAGGGCAGCGGGGGTTCCCGTGGCCCCTCTCCAGCCAGTCCCTGGACAAACCCCTCCACGCCCCGCCTTGATTCCAGTCTTGCAACTATTACCCAAACCCCCATCCCACTCTCCCAGCACACCAGCCAGACGCCTACACCACCGCCACCTGGGGCTCGAGCCCCACTTATTGTGCCCGGGGCCGCCAACTCTCGAGCGGGCGGGCGGGCGCCTCACCAAGTACAACTCCGCGCACAACAGCTCCCGGGCGCCCAGGCCCAGGCCGACCGGCTCCCGCCGCGACGCCTCCCACGGCTTCGAGTCCAGCCCGCCCGCTGCAGGAAGGGTCGCCGGGGCATGGACCGAGGCTGTCTCCTGCTCACAAAAGCGCCCAGGCGCAGGCAGAAGGACGCGGTTCCAAGACAAGTTGGCTTCCGGGTTTGCTTTTTGAACAAAACCAAAGAGGATCCCGCGCGGCCCGGGCAGGGCCTGGGAGGGCGCCGTGCGCGCTCGAGGCCCCGGCGTGGGCCGCGTTGAGCCCAGCAGCCCGAGTCGGCCGTGCGCCGCCAGGTGCCCGCCAGGCCGGGCCGCTCCCATGCACCCCTCGGCCGGAAAGAGCGCGGCGGCCGGACCAGGGCGGCGGGGGACGCGGCGGCGCGCGCGCGGCGAGGGGGCCGGCGCGGCACTTACGGGGCGGCTCGGCGGCGGCAGCAGCAGCAAGGTGTCCGGCCTGTGCCCTCTCGGCCGCTCGCGCCTTTTCTCTCCGCGCTCCTCGCTGGCCCGCCCGCCCGCCTCCTCGCTTCCCGCCCGCGCGCCCCGCGCTCGCCCCCTCCGCCCCGCTCCGCTGCCGAGTGAACTGGAACCAGTCGCCGCGGCCCCGGGATTCCCACAATGCACAGCGCGCCGCTCGTCACATCCCATCCCGTCCCCGCGCGTCCGGCCACCCCTCCCGCGCCACCTGGGGCGCCCCAGCCTTGACCTCAAGCCCGTAGCCCGCGCGCGCGGGGGTCCTCTGTGCTGTACCTCCTGGACGTCGGTGGGTTAGTTCCCCGGCCGCACGGCGGCCCCAGCTCTGGTCCTCTGTCACCTGGCCCAGACGGCGCACGCAGGGTCCCGCCCGAGCCGGGAACTCGCCCTGAGCTAAGTCCTGGGAAAGGGTCGAGGCACTGGGCAGAGGCGCTTCTTCGGCGCGCGTCCCAGCCTGTGCGTCTCGGGAACGCTTATTGAGCGCCTGCTGGGAGGGGCTGGGAGGGGCTGGGAGTGGTGGGGAGGGCGGCTTTCCCTGCGGATCTCTAGAAGCCTTCTCATTGACGCAGGGAGGGAGGCAAAATTGCTGTTATCAGCAAGCATTTTTCCCTCCCCAACCAATGCAAACCTCCCTCGCACCTCAGAGCCTCCCGCTGTCTTTGGACACAAGCCCTTATCAAACCTGGTCTTCCCCACGACCAACTGCTGCGCATCCGGCTCCCCTGAAGTTCTTCGCAGTGACCCCTAGAAGTCTGGATCTGCTTTGTTGCATGGAAGCCGTTTACTTCGATTCAGCAAATGTTCACTCTTGGACCCAAGTTGAGATTTACTAAACAGTGATTCTCTATCATCACACACATTTTTGTCTGTTTTCTTTTTAATTATTTTCCCTTTCCCTTTATGTTTAAAAATTAATTTAGTTTTGACTGAGACAAGCAGAAAGAGGGGGCCTGCTGCAAAACCCAACTTGTATTTCTAAATTGGCTTTTGGCCTTAAGACCTTAGTGACCCATCCCAAGTACTAACATAAGAGCCCTCCGAGCGGCTCCTCCTCCTCTCCACCAAAGTGTGGGGGGGGGGGGGAGGCATTAGCACCCAGCTGAACCAAATTTAGATAACAATACAGACCCTGCAGAGTTGTTCTGAGGCTGCTGAGTTGGTGGTGGAAGATTATGAGTCATTAATGACCACTCCCTGCCCTCAGGTTGCCCCTGCAGCAGCGGTAGTAACCTCCTCCTTTCACCACGATGCTTTATACTGTACTTCAAAAGTCTGCAAAGCAAAAAAAAAAAAAAAAAAAAAAAAAAAAAAGTCTGCAAAGCAATCTCCAATACATGCCATTCACACATTCATTAATTCAGTTAACTACTGTGGTCATACTTTGTGCCATGCACCAATTTGGGTGATGAAGATGAAGCAGTGAATACAACAGGCAAAAATTCCTGAACTCCAGCAGTTTGCAGTCTAGCTGGGAAAGAAAGATTATAGGCAAAAGGGATGATGTGTCAGATGATGTAAATGCAATACAGAAAAATAAAGCTGTAACTGGGAAGAACCTTTTGTATTCTATTACAAGTTAATCACTAAAGGAGTGTTGCCTATGAGCTTAAATTATAACAAAATGGCCCATTTCTGGTAACTCTAAGATTTAACTCACGGGAATATTCTGACCAGGCCCACCTGTGAATGGCTTCTTGGAGGAAGAAATTAACACATCCGCTTTCCAGGCTGACCAGAACCGGTATTTGACTTGACTCCCTCCCCTTTTAGTATAAAGTGAAAGTGAAAGTGAAGTAGCTCAGTCGTGTTCGACTCTTTGCGACCCCATGGACTGTAGCCCACCAGGCTCCTCCATCCATGGAATTTTCTAGGCAAGAGTACTGGAGTGGGTTTCCATTTCCTTCTCCAGGGGATCTTCCCGACCTGGGGATCGAACCCAAGTCTCCTACACTGCGGGCAGACACTTTACCGTCTGAGCCACCAGGGAATCCCTTTAGTATAAAAGAAGGCTGAATTCTAACTCAGGCAAGATGGTTCTTTGGAGGCAAGAGTCCCCCATCTTCTTGGTTTTCTGGCTTTCCAAATAAACTCGCATTCCTTCTCCCAACAGCTCATCTGTCGATTTACTGGCCTGTCATAAGCAATATGAGCATGGGCTCGGTGACAAAGCAAGGAAGAGGGATAGGAGTATAAGTTGGAATGAGGCTTCAAATTTTAGAAAAGGCCTCATTGATAAGGAGGCATTTAAGGAATTGAGTGAAAGTGAAATTCACTCAGTCGTGTCTGACTCTTTGCAACCCCATAGACTATACAGTCCATGGAATTCTCCAGGCTGGAACATTGGAGTGGGTAGCCTTTGCCTTCTCCAGGGGATCTTCCCAACCCAGGGATAGAACCCAAGTCTCCTGCAGTGAGGGCAGATTCTTTTACCAGCTGAGCCACAAGGGAAGTCCAAGAATACTGGAGTGGGTAGCCTATCCCTTCTCCAGCGGATCTTCCCAACCCAGGAATCGAACTGCGGTCTCCTGCATTGCAAGCAGATTCTTTACCAACTGAGCTATGAGGGAAGCCCAAGGAATTGGGGGAGCAAGCCAAGTGGATATATGGGGGCTGGAGGGATGGATATTCTAAGCACAGGAACAGCAAATGAGGCAGACAGAAGCATCTCTGAAATCATCAAAGTATGGTAAACGTGTTCACAAGAAAAGATAATGTGTAACATGATAGAGGTGTTAACTCTATGTAATCATATGGCAGTATATAAGTGTAACAAATCAACAGGTTGTACACCTTAAACTCACACAATGTTATATGTCAATAATATCTCAACTTTTAGAAAGGGAATAGTGAGTGTGAAGTTGTTGTGGAATGAGTGAAAGGAGAATTATAAGAGATGAAACTGCAGAAATGATGATTCTTCGGGTCTAAAAACAAAGCATTAAGGATGTGTGAGGACTCCCCCACGGAAGCTGCAGAGAGGTCTCAGAAGAGGGACAGAGACCACCACCACCCACCTTTGTTCTGTGCTTCCCTTCTCCTTGGGGAGGTCCCTCAGTTCTGCAGGGCCAGCTACCAGGTAAGGCTTCTGTAGGCCACAGCTAGTCAGGAGGATGCCAGACTTCAGTAAGTCATTCAACAAACACTTGCTGAACGCCTGCTGTGGACCAGTCTCCTTCCAGGAGAAAAACCCTCTAGGTGCACTGCCACGCTGCCTAGGTTCTGGTCTGAAATATAAGCAGTACAGTACTCCTGGAAACCTTAACAGGAGAGAACAACTGGGCTGGAGGAAAGGCCAGGCATGTGTGTGTGGAGAAGGGGAGACACCTACAGCCTGCTGGTGCCCTAGTCGTGTACAGACCTGAGGCTTCCTCTTCCCCAGGTCCTTAAGTGATAGTGAAGTCCAAACACAGAGCAAGATTGTCTTAGAGATCTGCAACCTTAGCGGACCAAGAAGTAATTTGCTTACCTTGACCCCAGCTTTGGTCTCTAAGTTGATTTCCCACCTGGAAGTGGATCAAGCCTACAAGACTGGTTTTTCTTTCCATCCTTTGCACACTCACCATGTGTCAAATCAGATCTATCCCATTATTTCTGTTTCACAACAGCACCAGCAGGCACACTATTTCTTGGACATTTATATCCCCATTTTACAGATGAAGGCACTGCAGATTTGGAAAGGTAAGAAACATGCTGGAGATCAGAAAGTGGATAGGCTGGCACTGGGGTTCAAATCCAGGTTCATCCAGGACCTGAGTTTTCATGACTCAGTCCTGAATAAAGCCCTTCTTAGGGGTGCCCTTCCTCTGCACCCAGTATCCATCCTCCCCATGCCGCCACCCCCCAGTTCAGAGTGGGTCTTTTTGTCCCCACAGTCATGCACCACTGTCCTTGAGTTAGAGTCCTCACCCCTCCAGAGCGGACCTTGGTGCTATCCCCACACCCCTCATCCCTCCACAGTGTGCCATTCACATAGAACTCACTAGGAATATTGTCCCTGGGAGATGCCCTCTCTCTATCTCTCTCCCAAAGGCTCCACACCCCCTTTGTCTTCCCCTCCAATTTGTCTGCCCTATTTTTCCATGCCCTCTCCCCTAGTCAGGCTCAGAGGGTTCCATCAGAATTTTTTCTTTACAATTGCAAAATAAATGCATGCTTACTATGTAAAACTTGGAAAATAAAAATGTACAAAAGCATAAAAATCACCCTAAGTGTACCTAGGAGAAAACAACTGCTTCCTTTTCAGTCTTTGTATCCATATCTACTTAATATTAAACGTATTTGTGTTTCTATTGCATTTAGGACTCGTCACCTGCTTTTTAAACTTAATGGTCCTTTGTAAACATTTAACCTGTTGTAGGTATTCTACAACAGCAGTTCTCAAACTATTTTAATTGAAAACACCTTTACTCTCTTAAATTATTGAGGACTGCTAAGAGCTGTTGTTTTGCATGGGTTGTATCTGTCAATATTTGCTCTATTAGAAATAAAAACAAAAATATTAAATATTAACTTATTCATTTTTAAACGTTAATATGTAAACAAGTGTCATGTTAAAACAATGCATTTGTATGAAAAATAATTACATTTTCCAAACAACCAAATTTTAGTGAGAAGAATATCACTGTCTTCCAATTTTGCACATTTCTTTAATGTCTGTTTTAACAGAAGATAGCTAGATTCTCATGTCTTCTATATTCAGTCATTGCTATCTATTGTTTTAAGTATATGAAAAAAATACAGTCTATATAAAAAAATACAGATATGTATTTGGGAAGAATAGAGGATTTTAATAACTTTTTCTGATAATTTTGGATATTCTTTGATACTACTCCAAAATCCCGAAAGTAGTAGTTTCTTAAAGGTTAATAGCAATGTAGAATCTGAAATCAACTGATTTGGTAAGATCCATTAATCTGTATTTTTATTATTTTTAATGGATTTATTAATCTATCTTAATTTTTATCCATTATTTTGATGGACCTTTTAATAATGCATGATTTGATATAATTACTCATTGGTTGTTTAGAAAATAGTAGTTCACTGAATTATACAGATCTCCTAATCTTCCAAATGTGAACTCCTTTCATGGTATAATCAGAAAATCACATTTCTGATATCCTTGATATCAGCAGAGGTTTTTAAGTACTGAGAAGTTTCCAAGCTCATGGTGGCAGATACAAATTTCCCAATACTGTAATTTTTGGCTGAAAGTTCAAATTTATCAGTGGCAACATAACATTACAGTTACTTTTCTTGAAGTGACAAGTTCATTTCATTCCTTTGCAAGAAAACGTCCACCATATTCTCAGGGCTGCATTGTGACTTTCCTGGGCCTCAGGCATTCTTACCTTCTTGGGCTCATTTAAAAACAAAAAACCTCCAGCACTGGTGTAAAGACAAGTATATTAGCATGAAATATACAACTATGCCTCCTGGAGAATTCAGCCTGGTACACACCAGAGTCTGAACAATCACAGTTCATCTGTCAGGCAGGCTTACTTACTCCATAAGGAATAGAGCCAAGGCCCACATGACTTTATGGGACCATGAACATGTTTCAATTTCTTTAAAATCAGAAGAAGAAACTGAAATTCACTTCTTTTAGATCAAATAAAATATTTTAATATATAACATTCATATATTTGTCCCTATGCCAACACAGTTGTAAAATATAATCTTTATATCTTTTTATAAAGGAAGGGGCTGCAAAGACAAAAGTACCTGGAGCCCATGAAAATATTAACATAGCCTCAATGGCACCCCACTCCAGTACTCTCGCCTGGAAAATCCCATGGATGGAGGAGCCTGGTAGGCTGCAGTCCGTGGAATCGCAAAGAGTCGGACACGACTGAGCAACTTCTCTTTCACTTTTCACTTTCATGCACTGGAGAAGGAAATGGCAACCCACTCCAATGTTCTTGCCTGGAGAATCCCAGGGACGGAGGAGCCTGGTGGGCTGCCGTCTCTGGGGTCACACAGAGTCGGACACGACTGAAGCGACTAGGCAGCTGTCCATCATCGTTTCAAGTAAAATGGTGTTTTGTGAAAAAAGCAGCTAGTTTAGCCCACAATTCAATCACACAAATGCTTTTCCTCAAGGCAACCATCCTAGTTTGTTAAATAGCAGAATGTGAAAAGTGAAAGTGGTTCAGTCGCATCCGCATCTGACTCTTTGCAACCCCATGGACTATACAGTCCATGGAATTCTCTAGGCCAGCATATTGTAGTGGGTAGCCTTTCCCTTCTCCAGGGGATCTTCCCAACCCAGGGATCAAACCCCAGGTCTCCCTCCCGCACTGCAGGTAGATTCTTTACCAGCTAAGCCACAAGGGAAGCCCAAGAATATTGGAGTGGGTAGCCTATACCTTCTCCAGCGGATCTTCCCGACCCAGGAAGTAATTCACATATACTTCTCATGTGGTCACAGAGAACGTTTTAAAATGTAAAGTATGTCCTGAAGGGTCGAGATCAATAAAATTAGTAATTTTTACTGCTTTATCGTGGAGAAGGAAATGGCAACCCACTCCAGTATTCTTGCCCGGAGAATCCCCATGGACAGAGGAGTCTGGAGGGCTGCAGTCCATGGGGTCTCAAAGAGTCGGACATGACTGAGTGACTAAACAACAACAACTGCTTTATCAAGGACATTCTTAAATGAAACCACTGGGATTTTTTTTTTTCTGGCAGTGCTTGGCAATAAAGGATAAAATGATTATTAGTACAGTTTGGTGTCATTGCTGGTATGTGCTAAGTCATCAGCAGTTTTACCCACAGTTGTTTTTGCACCACTGGTACAAAGACCAAGACAGTGAAAAAGCTAAATATTGTCTTAACATTATCATGAAAAGTTTGGATTTTGTGGACCCCTGCAAAGGGTCACAGTGACCTTCGGTGATCAGCAGACTATTCCAAACATCCTGGGCTGTACTTAGTTAACCAATTATTATTGGCTATTGTTGTTGTTACTGTTTTTCTTTCAGGCAGTTTTGCATTCTATTAGAAAAACCTGATGCATGTCCTTAGCAATACATCTTAGTGCACACCTGACGGCTGAAGGTTAATTCTTAGAAGTGGAACTGCTGGATCAAAGATCCACAGTTTAAAATCTTTAATGCAAGTAGCCAAATGGCCCTCCAGAGATCCTGGGACTGGGCTGGCAATGGACAGGACTGAGCATTCCTGCATTTTCCTAGCACCTCTTAGCCCCGCCATGACTATTCTCCAAGACCTTTGATGATCTGAGAGTCAAATGGTGGGGTGTCACCATTTCCCTGATTTAGCGTGACCTTATTTGTGGGCAGGGAGAGGTCTCTAGTTAGTTCCCAAGCTTTTGATCAAGCCAAGGGGTGGGTGTGGGTGTGTGGGTGTGGATGTGCACGCGCCTGTAGGAATCCCAGGAAAGAAAGAAACTGCTCCGCACCACCCTCTGCCTCCACAAGCAAACAAATGCACCCTTTTCCAAGGAACAGATGCACCACCGTCTCTTCCATTGGAGCCTTTCTTCCTTACGTGATTACTTCAGAGATAAGTTGTCTCGCTTTGATCTGTAATTAGCGGCAACATCTGACTCTTAACCCTGTTCTCAACAATCCCCACCCGCTCCTCTCTTTGTTAAGCAGTTAATGCCTTTCTTTAAGAGAAGTACAGGTGAATATTTACCCTTGATTGAGAATAACAAAGGGACCAAGGAAAACCATTCTGTGGTGTAGGAAGGGCTGTATTACCTTTTTCCAGACGTACAGGCATCTCTAGATTTAAATATTTACCCACCCACCCACCCCCAGAGAGCTGGATTGAAAATATGGTTTGAAAAATTCAGGCTACCCAAAGAGCAGTGGTGCTTAAAGAGACCTTTGTGGGGTCCCTGAGATTCTTTAATGGGGTCTGTGTGTCAAGCCTACTAAGGCCTTACTTGCCTTTTTCACTGTGTTGACATTTGCACTGATAATACAAAAAGCACTGGTGGGTAAGACCATGTCTTAGCATAAATCAAGGCAGTGTCCCAGACTTTTAGCAGTCATAGAATTCTTACACACACAGTTTCACTTAAGAATTAAAAGTGTCTTTAAATGAGCAGGTTTAAAAATTTTGAAAGCTTATGTCTGCCACCATGAGCTTGACAGCTGACAGCTTCCCAAAACTTCAGAACCTTTCTGATAATATTGGTGATGGTATTAAGTAACATAATTTTCTTATATTGTATAATAAAAATCTGTTAACATTGGGAAAAATCTTAAATATCTTAGAGGTATATAATATAGTACAACTTAGTGAACTAATATTTTCCAAATGCCTAATGTATGATGTTACAACATTATGCATTGGTTTAAAAAAATCCATCTAAAGTGAAAGAAAAACCAATGGGTTTAATGGCACAGAGTATGAAAAGTCCAGTGATATGTTTTAATATCACTAACCTTCAAGAAACTACCACTTGTTGAGTTTGGATGTAGAATCAAAGAACAATATCCATAATTATCTGAAAAGGTTATTACTGGGTTGGCCAAAGAGGTCTTTCAGGTTTTTCTCTAACATCTGATGGAAAAACCCAAATGAACTTCTTGGCCAACCCAATATAATACTCATCTCTCGACTACATTAAAAACAAAACAAAACTTTGCATGGGAAAAGAAAACCACCATAATAAAGTCAGAAGACAAAGGACAAACTAGAAGAAAACACTGGCAAAATATAACACAGGTAAAAGTTATTATCCTTATCTTAATCTGCTTATGCTGCCATAGCAAAATACCATAAACTGGGTGACTTAAATAATATAATTTTCTCACAGTTCTGGAAACTGGGAAGTCCAAGATCAAGGTTTTGGTACAGGTCAGTTTCTGATAAAAGGTCTCTTCCAGGTCACATGGCCACTTGTCTTCATATGACTTTTCCTCTGTGCATGTACACAGGGAGAGAGAGAGACAGAGAGAGAGAGAAAGAGGTTATTCTTTGGTGTCTCCTGTTATAAGGACACTGATCCTGTTGGATTAAAGCCCCATCCTTATGATCTCATTTAAACTTAATTACCTCTTAAAGGCCTTACCTCAAAATATAGTCACATGAGGGGTTAGAGCCTCAATGTGAATTTGCGGAGGGGAGACACAATTCAGTCCATAGCAGTCATATAAATATATCTTCGGAAAACTGGGGGAGGAGATTTAAAATTCTATTGAAAAATGCTCAAATGATACAATCAATTAACAAAAGATATAAAAATGGTGCTTAGACTTCTCTGGTAGTCCAGTGGTTAAGAATCCACCTGCTAAGGCAGGGGACTTGGGTTCAATCCCTGGTCTGGGAAGATTCCACACGCTGTGGGGCAACTAACCCATGTGTTGCAATTACTGAAGCCCACATTCCCTAGAGCGTGTGCTTTGCAAGACGAGAAGGCACTGCAATGAGAAGCTAGCGCACCACTAGAGCAGTCCCTGCTCACTGCAACCAGAGAAAGCTTGTGCGCAGCAATGAAGATCTAGCCCAACCAAAAATAAATAAATAATTTTTAAATGGTGCTTAAAATATGAAAAGATGTTCAACTTCACTCATAAGAAAACTATAAATAAATATACACCTAGATAATTCTCACTTATCAGACTAACAAAAGTTCAAAAGCTTGAAACTGCATTCTGTTGGCACAGCTGCAGGAAACAGGCTCTCATACATTCCTGGTAGACATACAAACTATTACAAACCTATGGAGGGGAATTTCACAATATTTAATAAAAGTATCTCTGCATTTACCCTTAACCAAGCAATTCTGCTTTTAGAATTTACCCTGAAAATGCACCCCAGTGATACAAAAATGCCTGCCCATGAGATTTTTCACTGCCCTTATTTGTAATTGCAAAATATTGACCAATACCTAAGTATCCAAGCATATAAGATTGGTTGAGTCAACTCTGATACATATACATAGTATATACTACACATTGTAAAAATTAAGGATGAAGATCTCTATAAACTAATTATGGGGTGATTTCTAGGAGATATTGTTAAATGAAAAAATACAAAGTGCAAAGGAGCATATATAGTGTGCTACCTTTTGTATAAGAAAGAAGGGAAATGAAGAAAACATACATAGGGGCTTCCCTCGTGGCTCTGGTAAAGAATCCACCTGCCAATGCAGGAAACATGGATTCAGTCCCTGGTCCAGGAAGATTCCACATGCTGCAGAGCAACTAAGCCTGCACCACAACTGCTGAGTCCCTGCTCTGCAACAAGAGAAGCCACTGCAGTCAGAAGTACACACCACAACTAGAGCTTAGACTCACTCACTGCAACTAGAGAAAAGTCCACACAGCAATGAAGACCCAGCACAGCCAAAATAAATAAAATAAAATAGTTAAAGAAAAAAAAAAAGCATATATATATATATATATATACACACAAATAGAAATGAGCATGCATGCCTACTTGCTGCTGCTGCTGCTAAGTCACTTCAGTCGTGTCCGACTTTGTGTGACCCCACAGACGGCAGCCCATCAGCCTCCCCCGTCCCTGGGACTCTCCAGGCAAGAACACTGGAGTGGGGTGCCATTGCCTTCTCCACATGCCTACTTAGTTGTGTCCAACTCTTTTGCAGTCCCATGGACTGTAGCCCATCAGGCTCCTCTGTCCATGGGATTTCCCAGGCAAGAATACTGGAGTGGGTTGCCCTTTCCTTCTCCAGGGGATCTTCCCTACCCAGGGATCAAACCCGTGTTTCTTGCACTGGCATGCAGGTTCTTTACCACTGAACCACCTGGGAAGCCCAGAATAGAAAACACAGAAAGGATAAACCAGAAAACAAAGAACATATTTACCTATAACGGATAATGGGCAGAAAGCAAGGGAGATGGATAAAATTTCTCTGAGTATATTTTGCACACTTTTGGCTTTTGGAAGTATGTTAGAGTTCTCTATATTCAAAAACTAAAATTATTATTTATTAGAATGAACAAGGAGAACATTCCTAAAACTGAAATCAAACTAATACCAATGAACTCAATTGTGTTCCAAATGAATACCATAATTGTACTGAATGCAGATGGCAAAGAAACAATTGACTTTCCATGGTGGGTCAGTGGTAAAGAATCTGCTTGCCAATGCAGGAGACGCAGGTTCAATCCCTGGGTCAGGAAGATCCCCTGGAGAAGGAAATAGCAACCCACTCCAGTATTCTTGCCTGGGGAATTCCGTGGACAGAGGAGCCTGGTGGGCTGCAATCCATGGGGTCACAAAAGAGTCGGACACAATTTAGCGACTGAACAACAACAAATTTGATACTCTGTAGTGAGAAAGGGAGTCATGGAAGATTTACAAACAAAACCTGAACCATTTTTACTGAGTTTGGTATTTTGCAGTGCTGTAGGAAAGTCAATTCTAAAACAATTTTGTATCTATTATAGGTTTTAGGAAAAAGAGTAAATGTGGGTTCTCAGCAGTAGGGAAAAGGGACATAAAAATATAGAATGCAGGAAGGCAAGAAACAGCCCTACAGGGATGAACGGGAACTGGAAGTACCAGGTGAACTCATTTCTAAAATAGGTATATATAAATGTGCATGTGTATACACCTATATGTGTGCACACACATATATCTACATCTGTATATAGATATATACGTGTGTTATACATGCATATATTACCTAGCTCTGTATGCTGAAAAGAAACCCCTGGGGCAATTAGCATATCTATCATACAGATCTTGATTCTACCATTGCCTACTAAAAGGAGTCAGGGCTCCTTGGAGAAATGGTTCATTCTAGAGCTGGGGCAGGAAGTACGTAAAATGAGACTGGAATATCGTTATCCTTAATGTAGGGAAATATACATGCACAGGTACACACACTCATAAAACGAAGGGAGCCAGTTTAAGAAAGGCTCCCATAGGCCAAACCTGGGACAATTTGAGGGATTCGTGAATCCATACTGATCATAAAAAGATAATACATGTACAAATATGTGATATGTATTTATACATATAATATATACATATATTGTTGTTCAGTCATGAAGTAGTGTCTAACTCTTTGCGACGCCATGGACTGCAGCATGCCAGGCTTCCCTGTCCCTCACTGTCTCCTTGAGTTTGCTCAAACTCATGTCCATTGAGTCAGTGATGCCATCCAACCATCTCATCCTCTGTCACCCTCTTCTGCCCTCAGTCTTTCCCAGCATCAGGGTCTTTTCTAATGTGTTGGCTCTTTGCATCAGGTGGCCAAAGTATGGAGATTCAGTTGCAGCGTCAGTCCTTCCAGTGAATATTCAGGGGTGATTTCCTTTAGGATTGAATGGTTTGATCTCCTTGCTGTCCAAAGGATGCTCAAGAGTCTTCTCCAACACTACAATTACAAAGTGTCAACTTTTCGGCACTCAGCCTTCTTCATGCTCCAATTCTCACGTGTGTACATGACTACTGGAAAAATCATAGCTTTGACTGGTCAGAACTTTGTTGGCAAAGTGATGTCTTTGCTTTTTAATATGCTGTCTAGGTTTGTCATAGCTTTCCTTCCAAAGAGCAAGAGTCTTTTAATTTCATGGCTGCAGTTACCCTTCACAATGATTTGGGAGCCCAAGAAAATAAAATCTGTCACTGGTTCTACTTTTTCCCCTATATATACATATACACATATATTAATAATATATACTTATATCAGTTCAGTTCAGTCACTCAGTCGTGTCCGACTCTTTGCAACCCCATGGACTGCAGCACACAAGGCCTCCCTGTCCATCACCAACTCCCAGAGTTTACTCAAACTCATGTACATTGGGTTGGTGATGCCATCCAACCATCTCATCCTCTATTGTCCCCTTCTCCTCCCGCCTTCAATCTTTCCCAGCATTGGGGTCTTTTCAAATGAGTCAGTTCCTCGCATCAGGTGGCCAAAGTATTGGAGTTTCAGCTTCAGTATCAGTTCTTCCAATGAATATTCAGGACTGATTTCCTTTAGTATGGACTGGTTAGATCTCCTTGCTGTCCAAGGGACTCTCAAGAGTCTTCCCCAACACCATAGTCCAAAAGCATCAATTCTTTGGTGCTCAGCTTTCTTTAAAGTTCAACTCTCATATCCATATATGACCACTGGAAAAACCATAGCTTTGACTGGACAAACCTTTGTTGGCAAAGTAATGTCTCCGCTTTTTAATATGCTGTCTAAGTTGGTCATAACTTTTCTTCCAAGGAGCAAGTGTCTTTTAATTTCATGGCTGCAGTCACCATCTGCAGTGATTTTGGAGCCCCCCAAAATAAAGCCTGTCACTGTTTCCCCACTTATTTGCCATGAAGTGATGGGACCAGATGCCATGATCTTAGTTTTCTGAATGTTGAGTTTTAAGCTTACTTTTTCACTCTTCTCTTTCACTTTCATCAAGAGGCTCTTTAGTTCTTCTTTGCTTTCTGCTATAAGGGTGGTGTCATCTGCATATCTGAGGTTATTGGTATTTCTCCCAGCAATCTTGATTCCAGTTTCCGCTTCATCCAGCCCAGCGATTCTCATGATGTACTCTGCATATAAGTTAAATAAGCACGGTGACAATATACAGCCTTGACGTACTCCTTTCTGGATTTGGAACCAGTCTGTTGTTCCATGTCCAGTTCTAACTGTTGCTTCTTGATTTGCATACAGATTTCTCAGGAGGCAGGTCAGGTGGTCTGGTATTCCCATCTCTTGAAGAATTTTACACAGTTTGTTGTGATCCACACAGTCAATGGCTTTTACGTAGTCAATAAAGCATCGGTAGATGCTTTTCTGGAACTCTCTTGCTTTTTCGATGATCCAACAGATGTTGGCAATTTGATCTCTGGTTCCTCTGCCTTTTCTAGTACAGCTTGAATATCTGGAAGTTCACAGTTCACGTGCTGTTGAAGCCTGGCTTGGAAAATTTGAGCATTACTTTGCTAGCGTGTGAGATGAGTACAATTTTGCAGTAGTTTGAGCATTCTTTGGCATTGCCTTTCTTTGGGATTGGAATGGCAACTGACCTTTTACAACCCTGTGGACACTGCTGAGTCTTCCAAATTTGCTGGCATATTGAGTGCAGTACTTTCACAGCATCATCTTTTAGGATTTGAAACAGCTCAACTGGAATTCCATCACCTCCACTAGCTTTGTTCGTAGCGATGCTTCCTAAGGCCCACTTGCCTTCTCATTCCAGGATGTCTGGCTCTAGGTGAGTTTTCACACTATCATGATTATCTGGGTCATGAAGATCTTTTTTGTATAATTCTTCTGTGTTTTCTTGCCACGTCTTCTTAAATCTTCCGCTTCTGTTAGATCCATACCATTTCTGTCCTTTATTGTGCCCATCTTTGCATGAAATATTCCTTTGGCATCTCTAATTTTCATGGAGAGATCTCTAGTCTTTCCCATTCTATTATTCCTCTATTTCTTTGCATTGATCCCTGAGGAAGACTTTCTTATCCCTCCTTGCTATTCTTTGGAACTCTGCATTCAAATGGGTACATCTTTCCTTTTTTCCTTTGCCTTTAGCTTCTCTTCTTTTCTCAGCTATTTGTAAGGCCTCCTCAGACAACTATTTTGCCTTTTTGCATTTCTTTTTCTTGGGGATGGTCTTGATCCCTGCCTCTTGTACAATATCACGAACCTCTGTCCATAGTCCAGTCACTCTGTCTATCATATCTAATCTTTTGAATCTATTTGTCATTTCCATTGTATAATCATAAGTGATTTGATCTAGGTCATACCTGAATGGTCTAGTGGTTTTCCCTACTTTCTTAAATTTAAGTCTGAATTTGGCAATAAGGAGTTCATGATCTGAGCCACAGTCAGCTCCCAGTCTTGTTTTTGCTGACTGTATAGAGCTTTTCCATCTTTGGCTGCAAAGAATATAATCAATTTAATTTCGGTATTGACCATCTGGTGAAATCCATGTGTAGAGTCTTCTGTTGTGTTGTTGGAAGAGGGTGTTTGCTATGACCAGTGTGTTCTCTTGGCAAAACTCTGTTAGCCTTTGACCTGCTTCATTTTGTACTCCAAGTCCAAAATTTGCCTGTTACTCCAGGTATCTCTTGACTTCCTACTTGCCTACAATTATAAATATATTTATTCTTTTTTAGATTCCTTTTCATTTTCTTTAAAAAACTAACATTAGTTTTTTTTTTTTCTTTTAATAAAGACTTGCTGGCAACTAATTCTCTCATATTTTCTTCCTTAAAATCTTAAAATGTCTTTATATCATTTTCATTAATAAATTCTATTATGCAAAAATTCATACATTTACTAAGTAAGCAGGAAAATATAATTAACTCCAGTATATTCATCACCTATCTACAACAATTAAATTCTGTCATTCTTGCATTGTCTATACTCCCAAACTCCCCAAGCTAATGGTGATTTTTAACAGTTCTTTTAAGGTAAAGTACACATGCATAAAAGTGCACACATTTTACTGTGCAATTCTAACAAGTGCATACATCACTTAATTGCTTCCTTTACCATGATACAGAACGTTTTCATCACCTTAGAAAATTCCCTTGAGTCCCTTTCCAGTTAATCTCTACCTCTGGAGGCAACCATTGTTTTGATGTTTTTCTTCATATTGGTTTTAACTGTTTCAGAACTTCATAAAAGTGAAATTAGAGAGTATGTCTCTTTTGTCTTCAGTTGTTTTTGCTTAGGATATCAATCCATGTTGCTGTACGCATTGATTGTTTTTATTGTTGCATATCACCACACTGAATAAATATATCATGATTTGTTTGATGAATATTTGGTTTTGAGGGTTTTTTTTTTCCAAAACGATATTTTTGTTGAAAAATGATATTTTTGTTATTGTGAATAAAGACGTATGGTACATTCTTGTACAAGTTGGTTTATGGACGCATTTTTTTTTTATGTCTTGGATAAATAACTAGGATCGGAATTGCTAGGTCAAACTGTAAGTGCATATTTAACTTGCCAAGAAATTGACAAAAAGTTTTTCACAAAATGGCCATACTCTTTCATGGTCCTACTAGTGACATAAGAGCTTGGGTAGCTCTACATTCTTGCCACTTTCCTAATGCCTTGTAATGTTGAGCACTTTTCCACAAACTTATTGGCCATTCCAATATCTTCCTTTGTGAAATGTCTGTTGAGTCTCTCGCTTATTTTTATGGGTTGTTTTTCCTTTAAATTATTAACTTGTAGGAGTTTTTACGTTTTCTGAATATAAGCTCTTTCCAAGTTATCTACCTTGTAAATATTTTCTTTCAGTCTGTGACTTGCCTGTTTATTTTCTTCCTAGTGTCTTTCGATGAATAGACGTTTTTGCTTTTGATAAATTATACTCAATCAATGATTTCTTTTATAGTTATATCTTTCTAGTTCTGAGAAGTCTTTGCCTAGCCTCAGATCATGAAGATATTTTCCTTACTATTTTATAGTTATAGCTGTTACATTTAGGTTTATGATCCATGGCAAATTAAATCTTATATATAGTGTGAGGTAGGGAGGTCAAGTTTCATTTGATCTCATATGGATATCTAGTTGTTCCAGCACTGTTTGATGAAAAGACTTCTTTTTCCCCACTGGTTTGATTTGGCATCTTTACTGAAAATGAATTGACCACATACATGTCTCTTGAAAATAATGTGGATTCTGAACTCATTTGGTAAAAATTTCTCTCCTCAATGAAATCTTATATCCTTTTACCTCTATTGCCTCTACAGTTCTCTAATGCTTTTGAATATGATTTTTATAAGTTGTCTGTGTTTCCAGTTTGTTTTTTTTTTACTGGGAGCACAGCCTTGCCACAAACTACTTCATGCATCTGGAAGTGGACCTCTTAGTGTTGAATATGCTATTGATATTCTAACTTCCTGGTCACAGATGCTCTTTCCTCTTTTCTCTTCTATGAATTCTGGGTTAAAAATTTCCTTCTAGGTCCAGGTTTACTATATCCCATAATATCTTGGCCATTCCATAACAAAATTCTACAGCCTGGATAGCTTAAGCAACAAACTGTATTTTCTCAAATTCTGGAGACTGAGATTCCAAGATCAAGGTGTGAAGAGATTTAAAGTCTGGCAAGGGCCCTTTTCTTGGTCTATACACCTTCCTCCTGTATCCCCATGTGGTGAAAACAGAGAGGGTTCTTGTCTCTTCCTCTTCTTCTAAGGGTACCAATCTCACCATGGGAACTCCACTCATGTCACCTCATCTAAATCTTAATTACCTCCCAAAGGACCTGCCTCCAATACTATCACACTGGGAATTAGGGCTTCAACCCATGAATTTTGAGGAGACACAAACATTCAGTCCACAGCTCATGAGTTTTAGTATGTTGTATTTTCATTATGATTCAGTTAGTTTCTCCTCTCCCTTGTGACATTCTTTTGACCCAAGATTTATTTAGAAGTATATTGTTTAATATACTTACCCCAGGAGTTACCCCAGGCCCAAGGGAGTTGGGGGCGGCGGCCGACAGGAGCTAGGCCGGGCCCAGGGCTGGGGGCTAGGGGCCGGGGGCGGCGGCTGACAGGGGCTAGGCCGGGCCGGGGGTGGGGGGCGGTGGAGAGAGGAGTTACCCCAGGCCCAAGGAGCAGGGGCTGCGAGGGCACAGGAGGGCCGAGAGGAGTTACACCACATTTAAGGTCAGGAGGGGCCGTCGTGAGTAGATACCCCTTGTCCAAGGTAAGGAGCAACGGCTGCACTTTGATGGAGCAGCCGTGAAGAAATACCCCACATCCAAGGTAAGAGAAACCCAAGTAATACAGTAAGTATTGTGAGAGGGCATCAGAAGGTAGACACACTGAAACTAAAATTACAGAAAACCAGCTAATCTGATCACACGGACCACAGCCTTGTCTATCTCAATGAAACTAAGCCATGCCGTGTGAGGCCACCCAAGACGGATGGGTCATGGTGGAGAGGTCTGACAGAATGTGGTCCACTGGAGAAGGGAATGGCAAACCACTTCAGTATTCTTGCCTTGAGAACCCCATGAACAGTATGAAAAGGCAAAAAGATAGGACACTGAACGATGAACTCCCCAGGTCAGTAAGTGCCCAATATGCTACTGGAAATCAGTGGAGAAATAACTCCAGAAAGAATGATGGGATGGAGCCAAAGCAAAAACGATATCCAGCTGTGGATGTGACTGGTGATAGACACAAAGTCCGATGCTGTAAAGAGCAATATTGCATAGGAACCTGGAATGTTAGGTCCATGAATCAAGGCAAATTGGAAGTGGTCAAACAGGAGATGGCAAGAGTGAACGTTGACATTCTAGGAATCAGTGAACTAAGATGGACTGGAATGAGTGAATTTAACTCAGATGACCATTATATCTACTACTGTGGGCAAGAATCCCTTAGAAGAAATGGGGTAGCCATCATGGTCAACAACAGAGTCTGAAAGGCAATACTTGGATGCAATCTCAAAAATGATAGAATGATCTCTGTTCGTTTCCAAGGCAAACCATTCAATATCACAGTAATCCAAGTCTATGCCCAGACCAGTAATGTTGAAGAAGCTGAAGCTGAACGGTTCTATGAAGACCTACAAGACCTTCTAGAACTAACACCCAAAAAAGATGTCCTTTTCATTATAGGGGACTGGAATGCAAAAGTAGGAAGTCAAGAAACACCTGGCATAACAGGCAAATTTGGCCTTGGAGTACAGAATGAAGCAGGGCAAAGGCTAATAGGGTTTTGCCAAGAGAACGCACTGGTCATAGCAAACACCCTCTTCCAGCAACACAAGAGAAGACTCTACACATGGACATCACCAGATGGTCAACACTGAAATCAGACTGGCTATATTCTTTGCAGCCAAAGATGGAGAAGCTCTATACAGTCAGCAAAAACAAGACCGGGAGCAGACTGTGGCTCAGATCATGAACTGCTTATTGCCAAATTCAGACTTAAATTGAAGAAAGTAGGGAAAACCCCTAGTCCATTCAGGTATGACCTAGATCAAATCCCTTATGAGTATATATGGAAGTGACAAATAGATTTAAGGGACTAGATCTGATAGACAGAGTGCCTGATGAACTATGGACAGAGGTTCGTGACATTGCACAGGAGACAGGGATCAAGACCATCCCCATGGAAAAGAGACGCAAAAAAGCAAAACGGCTGTCTGAGGAGGCCTTACAGATAGGTGGGAAGAGAAGAGAAGCAAAAAGCAAAGGAGAAAAGGAAAGATATTCCCATCTGAATGCAGAGTTCCAAAGAATAGCAAGGAGAGATAAGAAAGTCTTCCTCAGCAATCAATGCAAAGAAATAGAGGAAAACAACAACAGATTGGGAAAGACTAGAGATCTCTTCAAGAACATTAGAGATACCAAAGGAACATTTCATGCAAAGATAGGCTTGATAAAGGACAGAAATGGTATGGACCTAACAGAAGCAGAAGATATTAAGAAGAGGTGGCAAGAATACACAGAAGAACTGTACAAAAAAGATCTTCACGACCCAGATAATCACGATGGTGTGATCACTCACCTAGAGCCAGACATCCTGGAATGGGAAGTCAAGTGGGCCTTAGGAAGCATCACTATGAACAAAGCTAGTGGAGGTGATGGAATTCCAGTTGAGCTATTTCAAATCCTGAAAGATGATGCTGTGAAAGTGCTGCACTCAATATGCCAGCAAATTTGAAGACTCAGCAGTGGCCACAGG
The DNA here is from genome assembly GCA_024291935.2 of Okapia johnstoni. Taxonomy (NCBI): domain Eukaryota; kingdom Metazoa; phylum Chordata; class Mammalia; order Artiodactyla; family Giraffidae; genus Okapia; species Okapia johnstoni. The sequence goes on from CM044316.1 coordinate 39,527,070, forward strand.
ACTGGAAAAGGTCAGTTTTCGTTCCAATCCCAAAGAAAGGCAATGCCAAAGAATGCTCAAACTACCGCACAATTGCACTCATCTTACATGCTAGTAAAGTAATGCTCAAAATTCTCCAAGCCAGGCTTCAGCAATACGTGAACTATGAACTTCCAGATGTTCAAGCTGGTTTTAGAAAAGGCAGAGGAACCAAACATCAAATTGCCAACATCCGATGGATCATCGAAAAAGCAAGAGAGTTCCAGAAAAGCATCTACCGATGCTTTATTGACTACGTGAAAGCCATTGACTATGTGGATCACAACAAACTGTGGAAAATTCTGAAAGAGATGGGAATACCAGACCATCTGACCTGTCTCTTGAGAAACCTGCATGCAGGTCAGGAAGCAACAGTTAGAACTGGACATGGAACAACAGACTGGTTCCAAATAGGAAAAGGAGTACGTCAAGGCTGTATATTGTCACCTTGCTTATTTAACTTATATGCAGAGTACATCGTGAGAAACGCTGGGCTGGGAGAAACACAAGCTGGAATCAAGACTGCCGGGAGAAATATCAATAACCTCAGATATGCAGATGACACCACCCTTATGGCAGAAAGTGAAGAAGAACTAAAGAGCCTCTTGATGAAAGTGAAAGAGGAGAGTGAAAAAGTTGGCTTAAAGCTCCACGTTCAGAAAACTAAGATCATGGCATCTGGTCCCATCACTTCATGGGAAATAGATGGGGAAACAGTGGAAACACTGTCAGACTTTATTTTTTCGGGCTCCAAAATCACTGCTGATGGTGATTGCAGCCATGAAATTAAAAGACGCTTACTCCTTGGAAGGAAGGTTATGGCCAACCTAGATAGCATATTGAAAAGCAGAGACATTTTTTTGCCAGCAAAAGTCCGTCTACTCAAGGCTATGGTTTTTCCAGTGGTCATGTATGGATGTGAGAGTTGGACGGTGAAGAAAGCTGAGTGCCACAGAATTGATGCTTTTGAACTGTGGTGTTGGAGAAGAATCTTGAGAGTCCCTTGGACTGCAAGGAAATCCAATCAATCCATCCTATAGGAGATCAATCCTGGGTGTTCATTGGAAGGACTGATGTTGAAGCTGAAACTCCAATACTTTGGCCACCTCATGCGAAGAGTTGACTCATTGGAAAAGACCCTAATGCTGGGTAGGATTGGGGGCAGGAGGAGATGGGGACAACAGAGGATGAGATGGTTGGATGGCATCACCGACTCGATGGACATGGGTTTGGACAGACTCCGGGAGTTGGTGATGGACAGAGAGGCCTGGCATGCTGCAGTTCATGGGGTCACAAAGAGTCGGACACAACTGAGTGACTGAACTGAACTGAACTGATATTGTTTAATTTCCAAACGTTTGAGTATTTTCTAGTAAGTTTATTGCTATTGACTTTTAGCTTAATTCTACTGTAGTTAGAAAATATCTTCTGTATTATTTCAGTTCTTCAAAATTTGCTTTATGGCTCAACATATGTTCAATTGTGGCAAATGTTCATATACACTTGAAAAGAATGTACAGTCAACCCCTGAACAACCAGAGGGTTAGGAGTACTGACTCTGCACAGAAGCAGAAATCCCAGTATAATTTTACAGTGAGTCCTCCATATCCAGTCATACATCCTTGGATTCAACCAACAACAAATTGTGTAGTACTGTAGTATGAAGTGAAGTGAAGTGAAAGTCACTCAGTCGTGTCAGACTCTTTGCGACCCCATGGACTATACATTCCGTGGAATTCTCTAGGCCAGAATATTGGAGTGGGTAGCCTTTCCCTTCTCCAGGGGATCTTCCCAACCCAGGGATCCAACCCAGGTCTCCTGTGTTGCAAGTGGACTCTTTACCAGCTAAGCCACAAGGGAAGCCCAAGAATACTGGTGTGGGTAGCCTACCCCTTCTCCAGGGGATCTTCCCAACCCAGGAATTGAACTGGGGTCTCCTGCATTACAAGCAGATTCTTTACCAACTGAGCTATTAGGGAATATATACATATATATGTGTGTGTTACATTCATACTATAGTATATATATACTACTGTAGTATATATATGTGTGTGTGTGTATATATACATACATATATATACATACATATATATATATATATATATATATATATATATATACACACTACAGTATATAGTGAGAAAAAATTCCACATATAAGTGAACCCACACATTTCAAACCTTGTTGTTCAAGGGTCAACTGTGTTCTCAATCTTTCACTGTTGAGAAGTGGTAGTATCAAAAACTAGGTCAACTTTTTTTTTATTATATGGCTCAATTCTTTTAAATCCTGATTTTTATCTACTTTTTCTAACAGTTGCTGAGAGAACTCTTCTATTACTACTTAAGTCTCCCATTGTAGTTGTAGGCTTGTCTTTTTCCCTTTTAGTTCTGTCCAATTTTGCTTTTTTTGTTTACAGCCTCTGTTCTAAAGTGCAGACAAATTTGGAATAGTTATGTATTTCTGGTGGAGTGACTCTTTTTTTAAAATTCATAGTCCCTCTTTATTTCCTATAATGCTTTGTTTTGAAGTTTACTTAGCTACACCAGTTTTCTTTTAGTTATTGTTTGAATTGAGTGTCTTTTTTCCATCTGCATTTTTAAAATAATTCTGTATCCTTATAATTAAAGTATACTATTTAAAGAAACATTTGGTTAATGTTGTTTCTAAATCTACTCTTAGACTTTTACCTGTAGCATTTTCTTCATTTATACTTAATTTTATAACTGATATTTAGGTTTCAGCATTACAACTTACTATTTATTCTCTATCTGTCCTACCTCTTTTACGTTCCATTTCTTTTCCATACTCTTTCATATTAACTGTTTTTATTATTCTATTTTTTCCTCTCTATTGGTTGTGACACATTCAGTTTCTATTCTGTTGGTGATGAACCTAGAGATTCAACATGTCTTATGATTTATTAAAATCTAACATAAATAAATATTTTAACAATTTTCTAGGCAATACAAGAATTTTAAAATATCTTAACTCTGTGTATCCCCATCCTTTTGCCTTTGAGCTACTGCTGTGCTTTAATTATGTATGTAATATAATTATATGTGTTTATTAGTATTTAATATGTATATAGTTTAATTACAAGTGATGTTAAATGTATGTTTATAATCCCACAAGTCATTATTATTATTCAGGTTTTCAACAGAGAAAATTCATTTGGTTTAACCTTCCTGTTTACTCTTTTTTTTAAATAAAATTGTATTTTAGAATAGTTTTAAATTTACAGAAAAGTGGCAATGATAGTACAGACAGTTCTGTATACCTTGCACCCACTATGCCTTATTGATAACAATTTATATTACTGAGGTATATCTGTAACAATTAAAGAACCAACACTGGTACGTAACTATTAACCATACTTCACACTTTATTTGGTTCCCATTAGTTTTTTCCTAATGTTCCTTTTCTGTTTCAGAATACTACATTTAGTCATCACATCTTATCCAGTCTGTGGCAGTATCAAATTTCCTTTTTTTGGATGACTTGGAGAGTTTTGAGAACTGGTGTTTTGTAGAGTTCAGTATACACTCCTTTACACACGTTCTCCTTTCTCTCACTCCCTTTCTTCCTCACTCCAGCTTCCCCTGCAAGTGTGTTTCCTAGCAAAGTGACAGCAGGTAAGTTTTTGCCTCTGGCTCTGTCTTCTAGAAAATCTGGGCTAAGACCCTCTTGTTCTAGGTAGCAGACCTTTGAAATCTCCACTGAAAACCTGGGCTGTTCATTGTATCCTCTCCTGACTGGCAGGTCTGAGTCCAGCTTTTGTTCCTGCAACCCGGTGGGAGGCTATCAACAGTCATATGCTTTCTCATCAGTGCTTCAGTCAAAAAGTCCCAACTGGCAAACATCTCAAGGAGGAAAGGGATACCAAATACTGGGCTCAAATTCCTGGCTTCCCCTTCTCTTTGAGATCTTGCTTCTAGAAATCTTTTGTTGCTCTTTAATGCCATCAAACAGTTTAAAAGATTATACATATATATATATATTTTTAATGTCTCCTTTTCTAGTTATTTTCAGCTAGAAGCTTGGTCTGGAAAAAAGCTAGCCCTCCACCCATCCACCCATTCTAGGAAGCAGAACTCACAGCCTTGGGTTTTAATAGGAAACCACAGGGTATTGCTAGAGAAACTGCTGTTTCCTTATAAACCCTCAGAGGCCCCCAGCCCACGAGAAAACAAAATGGGACTCTGTGCTCTCATGTGCTTCTCCCTTTATTTCTGTTTTTTTTCCCCTCAATGCCTGTTTTCTAACAGCTCTGTATGTTTGTATATTTGGTGGAAGGTAGCTTCAGCACAATTTTTCCTTACCTCATGCAGCTGGATCTTTCAGTTGGAGAATTTTTAGACATGCAGGAAAAACACAACCAGAGCTAGTTCTTGGAACAACTGCAAGGGAAATGGAGGTGGAGGCATGTATCTCAAAGAAGCTTTCCTGACTGTCCCCCTATCCCATCACCCAGAGACCTTCCACAATCCTCGTGTCCGCTTGACTTTCTTCATAAATATTGACTTCATTTCTCCATTTCACAAGGACTCAGTTACTATACGTGCATCAGCTATTATATAGTATTGCCCTCTGGTGGTACAGAACTGTTAGCCCTGTAATGAACGTATCCAGAATGTGCTGTTCTGAGAACTTTGTCAACAAAGGAGATGGCCGAACAATTTAAAAAAAAAGAGAGAAGACTGCCAAGTCTCATATCTTACAATAAATCTTATTTCCTTGCTCTCTTGCCCTAATTCATCTGGGAATCTGGTAAACAGTACCTAGTACAACTGTTTCTGAATTAAAAGTCAATTGGTAACAGGCAAGAGGCCACTTTGGCTTCTCAGATTTTAAAAAATTCTTCAGAGATGGCTCTATGTTGAGAAGATAGGGGTGATTTGGAGACCAGGATTTGTCTAATTTCAGAATGATTCTTGTACTATTCAAAGTAGACTAACTGCTGTAACAAGTAAGCTATGCACTTCAATACTTTACACAATAAAGTTTATTTCTTGCTTATGCAATGTCCATCATCAGTTTACCTGATCAGGTGACTTTTCTACATGGCTCTCCTCCAAATTATGTCACAGGGACCTGGACTCCTTCTGTCTTACAGAAAAGTAAGTCCTCTTCAGAGAATTCTTCAATTAGCCAGTAGATACGAAAAGTAATCAAGGGTTGTACATGGGAGGGTTTATGGGTCAAACAAGGAATCTGTATCCATCACTTCAACCCACTCTGGGTATTCCACTGGCCAGAATCCAGTCACGTGACTGCCCCCACCTGCAAGAGAGGCTAGTAAGTATAGCTCAGTGCTTGCCACAGGCCTCATTTGTATGTGTATGTGTATGTGTATATGTTTGTTTTTCTGCCTTCTGAAGAAAAAGTAAAAGCAATGCCTTTGCTTTTGCCAAAGAGCCCCTAAACCTTCTTGGCTTTTTCACTTCTCAGTTTTCTCAATCCCTGAATTAACAGCAGCACTGGAAATAGTTTGTTCAGACTTTTAAGACTGGAAGGAAAATACTTCTAAATTAAAACATGGAATATTTTCCTGGTCCTGAATGAAGTCTAATCAGCCAACATTATTTTATTTTCTATTAAGGTAACATTGGTTTATAATATTATGTAAGTTTCATGTGTACAACACCGTATTTTTACTTCTGTATACCCTACAGTGTATTTACCTCCAAAAACTGAGTTTCCACCCATCCATCACTATAAAGTTGATCCCCTTTGCCCATTCCTCCCCCCCCCCCCCCCCCGCTCCTCTGGTAGCACTACTCTAGTCTCTGTATCGATGTGTCGTTCTCATTTGGTTTGGTTAGTTTACTTATTTGGGGCTTTTTGTTTTGTTTTTTAGCTTCCACATGTAAGTGACCATACAGTATTCGTTTTTCTCCACCTGACTTCTTTTACTAAGCATAATGCTCTCTAGGTTCATCCATGTTGTTGCAGATCAGCCACATTATTTTTTAGCTAAACTTTTTCACTGAAATTTATGTAATATTAACAAATGAAAAGAACCCATAAGTAACCACTTGGTGAATTCTCACAGGGTCGATACAGCCATGTGACTATCACCCAGATCAAGAAATAAAAAATGAACATGACCACGATTTCAGAAGCTAACGAGTAAGGCTTGGGGAGGATTTCTTAGTGGTGAAGGAATTCTAGCAGCACTGAGTTTGGGCTATGATGCCTCCCCCATTAAATATTAGCTCCAAAGTTGAGCAGAAGATGAAGCAGCCTGGGTTCTGCCCTCCCCTTGATTCTAGCCATGAGAATTACCTTTGGCAGGTCGCTTCCCCTCTCTCTGTCTCTTTCTCCATGTGTAAAATGGAAGGCTTGACTAGCAAGCCATGAAGGTCTCTCAAGCTTAAATAATGAGGTTTTAAGACTTGCCACAAACCCCACAGGATGGGGTATGGTGGGGGCAATACACGACAGATCATGAAGGAATCCCTGGGGTAGAGAGATGCTCAAGTCCCAAGCTGTCCCCAGACCTGATGGAAGCCACCTCCGCTGAGTCCTCTAGATTGACATCCTGAGAGCAGGTCACTACTGCTCTGTTACAAACGGTGTCCACCCAGCTGGTGTTCAAGTTTTTTTTTGCCTTAATTCAGTTCTGTGTGTACTGTGAGGGGTGATCTTGGAGAGTCAGGGAGGTGTAAACATAGCCTGTGTGTGCTCAGTTGCTCAGATGTGTCCGACTCTTTGCGACCCCATGGACTGGGGCCCACCAGGCTCCTCTGTCTATGAAATTTTCCAGGCAAGAATATTGGAGTGGGTTGCCATTTCCTTCTCCAGGGAATAGCCTGGGGCTAAGGATTTCAGAATACGGACTTAGATAGACTTGGGTGCAACTCTGACTTTACCACAGACTATGTGACCTCGGATGAGACATTTAATCTCGAGACTCATGTACTTATCTATGAAATTCAAAGGATACAGTCACCTACCTTAAAAGTTCTTGTGCAGATGACATGAGCTAATCTCTGTAAATATGCTTGGCATTGTGCCTGGAATCTACATGCTAGTGTTAGTTGGGAGAACTGCCCTTCCATGCTAATCCTCCAACAAGGGTGCTGTAACTCTTCCTCCATGACAAAGGGTCAGAAACCTGTAGCCTGGAACAGAGACCTAGGAGGATATAGGTTTGCTCTGCAGCGGAGTCCAGAATAGTCACCTTTGTATTCTCTTACCACTCCCTCTGAACCCTCTCTCCCCTGGTACTGGAACAATTCATTTCTCATGACTGCCAGAGTCATTTTATCCATAATAATCTCCTTGCAATTTAATCTGAGATCTGATAATAACCACTGATGTAATTATAATTAATAAGAATACTTAGAACATGTAGAGCATTTTTTCTCCTATGTTTCCCAGAAAGCAGTGAGAAAAAACAGGCTTCCAGGTCTTGCAATCTTGGGCTTAAGCAATGGCTCCACTACCCACTAGCTGTGTGACCTTGTACAAGTGACTTAACCTCCTTAAAATGAGGAGGTGTGGCGTACTTATTCTCAATTCAACCCTCCTTCCCTGGAGAGCCTGGAAAGTTCCCCAGGCTCCCTTGCAGCTAAAGTTATGGATGTGAAGTAAGTCCCACTAGTTGGTGGTTCTCATGGGAGGTTTAGAACTGAGGGAAGGAACCAATTCCTCCTGCCAAGGCATGCTTGGCTGTTGTGAGTCTAGAGGCAGTCAAGAAAGATGGTCATCAGCTTCAGGCTGGGAGAAGTCATGTGACAGTAGCCATGTTGGCAGTTATAGCAGCTTCCTGATGTCTCAGCCATGTAGCGGGTCCTTATAGATACAGCTTTTATCACCCCTTTGCACATGCAGCTCTTACCATAATTTTATTGACACTTGATTTCTGATACAAAAATCCCCTTTTGCTCAAAATACCTAGAACTTGTTTCTTGCACTGAACCTGACATAGGATGATGATACTGCTAATTTTTTAGGATCACAAGGATTAGGCAAGCTATTTAAATATAAAATACCTGTCACAGAAGGAGTACTCAGTCAACAGTAGTCACTGATACTTACAGTAAGACTGTGTAGGTGTTAAAATTTGGGGGAAACCAGTTCTGTAAATTGCATCTTGCCGCCCACTGATGTTAGCAGGATTTAACACACACACCCCGCCCCCCACACCCCCCTCTTTCTTTTCCAAGCAGTCAGCAAGCATCTATAACAAGAGGAAAATGATCCTTGGCTAATGTTGCTTTCCCCTCATGTTCTCGCCAACAATTCATGTTGCCTTAAGAGATTAGGCCTTTTTATTGCTTGCCTCATTGCCCTGCTGTCTGCACCAAAGTTACGTCTTGGCTGGCTGGGCGTGTCCTTCTGATGGAGTCCAGGCCTGCTGCACAGAGAGCAAGGGGGTTATTTGATCTCCTGACTGTGGCTCTTACAAGTCCCATTGAGAGTGTGCTTACCCACAAAGCCCTGCTATGCTAATTGGCCCAGTGTAGCCCAAGAAGCAGAATTCCACCTAAAATGAGTGTTTTTTCTGGCAGGATTTGGCATTTGGGAGAAGGCAGCCTCCATGGGGACTCAGGTTAGCTCTGCAGCCCGTCCAACGCTTCCCAGGCACTCAGAATCCCCACAGCTAATGGGCAGCAGCTTCTCAATGAGGGTGATGAGGGGTCATGGGGGAGGATCCCTTACCTCTAGATAGATTTTCATGCAGCCTGGACTAAAGTCCTGGAATACAAGAAAACTTCTCTGATTGGACATCTCACAAAATAGATCCAGAGCCTGATATCTTGCCCACTAAGCACTGTTCCACAGACACTGCTGGTGGGAAGGCAGAGGAGCTATTCTCTCCATCTCTGTCTCACATGTTTGTCTGCTTTTATTAAAAAGTTGGATGGGACTCCTCCCACTGTTAATTCTCATTATGGTGGTGGTGGTTTAGTTGCTAAGTCTCGTTCAACTCTTGTGACCCCATGGACTGTTACCTGCCAGGTTCCTCTGTCCATGGGATTCTCCAGGCAAGAATACTGGAGTGGGTTGCCATTTCCTTCTCCAAGGGATCTTCCCGACCCAGGATTCGAACCCAGGTCTCCTGAACTGCAGGTAGATTCTTTACCGACTGAGCTATGAGCAAAGACAATTCTCACTGTAGCTCTTTCTAAAAAGGCAAAGTTATCCTTCAAAGACAACACACAAAATCACTAGATTCTGGAGAGAGGATCAGATTCTGTCCCTTCCACTGGTAAGGGCTTCACGAGAGTGGGTCCCTGACTGCAGGGCTCCATCATCACTAATCCTGTACCTCTGCTCTCAGCTCAGTCACTATCTGCCCAGTCTTCTTAGAAGATCTCATGCCCTCGCTCCCAACTCCCAAACTCTTCAAACCTGCTCCAGGACTATGAGGTGCTGTTGATGGCACACTGAACTCAGCACTAGGAACCAGTGTCTGTTTAAAACAACAAAGAAGAAAACTCACTCTTTGAAAAAATGACAAAGATCCCCTTCCTTTACCTGAGTCCTTATCTCTCTCTGTTGCAAGTTCTGTCTCCTTTTTAAACAGTAGAGTTCTCCAACTTTAGTATGCATGAGAACTATCAGAAGAAAACCACAATGAAGTACTACTTCACATCTACCAGGATGCTTACAACTGAAAAAAAAAAAACATGGAAAATAACAAGTGTTGGTGAGGCTGGGGATGGAACTGTTGTGCATGGGAATGTAAAATGGAACGTGGTGGAAAATACTTTGGAATTCCTCAAAAAGTTAAACATAAAATCATCTATGACCCAGCAATTCCACTACTAGGTATATACACCAAAAAAAACCATGAAAACAGGGACTTGAACAAATACTCAAAGACCAAAGTTCATAGAAGCATTATTCACAACAGTCAAAAGGTGGAGTGTTTGCCAATCAATAGAAAAATGAATGGGAAAGTAGCATGTGATACATCCACAAGATGGAATATTATTCAGTCATTAAAAGGAATGAAGTTATGATACATGCTACACTGTGGATGAAACTGAAAATACTTACATTAAGTGAAACAAATCAGACACAAAAAGACACATATTGTATGATCTCACTTACACGAACTATCTAGAAGAGGCTAACTCATAGAGACAGGGAGTAGATTAGAAAAGATTACCATAAGTTTGGGGAGTTATTGCTTAATGACTACAGAACTTCCATTTGGGGTGATAGAGAAGTTTTGGAAACAGATGGTCATGACTACACAACAGTGTTGATGTGATTAATGCCTGTACAGGATTATTCATTTAAAAATGGTATAAATGTTGGGCTTCCCTAGTGGCTCAGTTGTAAAGAATCCACCTGCCAATGTGGGAGACACAGGTTCCATTCCTGGCCTGGGAAGATCCCACATGCCTAGGAGCAACTAAGTGCGTGCACTGTAAACTATTGAGCCTGTGCTCTACAGCCCGGGGAGCTGCAACTACTGAGTCCACGTGCCACAACTGCTGAAGGCTGTGTGCGCCCTAGAGCCCGCCCTCGGCAACGAGAAAAACCACGCCATGAGTAGCTCCTATCTCGCCACAACTAGAGAAATGCCCCGGCAGTAACAAGACCGAGCATGGCCAAAAGTGAATAAATAAAATTATTTTTTAAATGGTTTAAATGCATATTTTATGTTACATATATTTTACCACAGTTTAAAAAAAAAAAAAAATTACCTGAAGAGCTTGCTGAAATGCATATTCCTGAAATCCACTCCCAGACTTGAGTCAGTAAGTCCAGGTTGCGTCCCAAGATGTGTCTTTTTAACCGTGTTCTCAGTTCTAGAACCTGACCCGTGTCTGGTATCTTTGCGGTAAACTTTTTCCCGTGAGCAGTTTTACCACACTGGTTGGCCGTTAGGCACTTCTGCCGTAAAGTAAGTAAGGTCAAGTAAGTGACTGGTTTCAATGTCGTAAAAGATAGTCTATAAGAGGCAGCTAGTCATTCCAGTCCTCTTGCCTGGAAAATCCCATGGATAGAGGAGCCTGGAAGGTTGCAGTCCATGGGGTCGCTAAGAGTCGGACACGACTGAGCGACTGCACTTTCACTTTTCACTTGCATGCATTGGAGAAGGAAATGGCAACCCACTCCAGTGTTCTTGCCTGGAGAATCCCAGGGACGGGGGAGCCTGGTGGGCTGCCATCTATGGGGTCGCACAGAGTCGGACACGACTGAGGTGACTTAGCAGCAGTAACTGCAGTCATTCATAATGGTCTTCCAGAGCACTGGTAATTCATTCTTTTGGCTAATTTAGATCTAAGTGTTTCCTAATACCACCTTTATCAATTTATTATTATTAAATTTTTTTGGTCATGGGGCTCAGCATGTGGGATCTTAGTACCCCTATGAGGGATTGAACCCAGGCCCCGTGTTGTGGAAGGACTGAGTCTTAACCGTTGGACTGTCAGGGCGTTCCCTATCTTGCGATATTAGAAGTTGGGGGCAAAAGGAGAATGGAGCACTTCCTACCTGCCTGCCCCCTCTTAAATGGTTACATGATTTGGTATAAGTTTCTTGAAAATGGTGGGAAAAAATTTGCTATTTGATAGTAGATAACATGACAAAGGGACTTCCCTGGTGGTTCAGATAGTCAAGAATCTGACTGCTGTGTGGGAGACCTGGGGGGAAGATCCCCTGGAGAAGGGAAGGGCTACCCACTCCAGTATTCTTGCTTGGAGAATTCCATAGACAGAGGAGCCTGGCAGGCTACAGTCCACGGGGTCACAAAGAGTTGGGCACGACTAAGGGACTTTCATTTCAACATGATGTAGACAGAATTTTGGTACTAGCACAGAATTTGCCTTAGATGATTTGGTGAAACAAAGACTGTACATGTGATGAAGCATTTAAATATAGTCCAATATGTACTACCAATTATATGGGCTACACATATTGATTGAGAAATTGCAGAAACTCTTATCTATTCGTTTCCAGGGGAATTTGAAGAGGTTTACAGCAGATTTTTTAATATTGTAAAGAATTGCATACATCTGACATTAGATCCTGAACCCTTAGTGATCAACTTTGAGAAAGGAAGATCTCTAAGATATATCCAGGTATAACTGTAATCATAAACCTACACACATTTTGGGCTACCTAGGCGGCGCTAGTGGTAAAGAACCCGGCGGCAATGCAGGAGAAGAGACGCTGTGTTCCATCCCTGGATCAGGAAGATCCCCTGGAGGAGGGCATGGCAACCCACTCCAGTATTCTTGCCTGGAGAATCTGATGGACAGAGGAGCCTGGAGGGCTACAGTCCATGGGGTTGCGAAGAGTCAGACACAACTGAAGCGACTTAGCACACACACACACGTTTTAAATATATTCAAACAGTTTTTGTATTTTCATTTTCCACAATAAAATCTTTTAAAATCTTTGTAATTAATTTTCATGTTTCATTGTGTCTTTTTTAATGTCCTCTTTTAGTTTCATTATTTTATCTTTTATGTTATTTCAATGGCCAATTCACTGTGCAGTGAAACTTCCAGCAGCAAAGATTCGTAGGAATACTGGTGTGAAAGAAGACAGCATGACCAACTCCAGGAGGTGGTTGGAACCCAAATCATCCCCTGCTCCTGGCTTTTGCCAGACTGAGCAGAAGAGCCCTTTCTGGAGTAGTGCAGGCTGGAGAAGAATACAAGACAAGATTCTGAGTGCTGGTATGACTGAGTGCTGGACTGTATCTTCTAAGCAGTAGAGAATAATAGAATACTCTGAGCAAGAGAGCCATGTGGTCAGATTTGCAGTGGTTTTTTTTTTTTAATGTATGAAAAATTTTGTAAGAAGTGAAAAGAAGAGTATAATGAACCGCCCATGAACCCATACTGAAATTGAACTTTAGTTTTTTTTTATACAACTACACTGCCATTATCATATCTCACACGATTAGCAGTAGTTTCTTAATATCAAATATGAAGTTCATATCCAAATTTCTAAGATGGTCCCCAAAATATTTTTGTTTCAAGGTTGATTTGTGTGATTTGGGATTCCAATCAGGCCCACATATTACACTTGTGACTTTGTTTCAGAAAGGTCACTAGAGAAGGTGAAGTTTGAAAGGCACAAGTGTCCTGGCTTGGGAGAGAGGCCAAGCTGCATTGTTTTGGTTAAAAATACGGATGTGAAATTCAGGAGAGCGGGCTGGGCTGGGATCATCTCTTGTGTTGCTGGGTGAGAAAGGATGGGGTCTGAGCCCTGGGCAGGACCAGCCTTGAGAGTTGGCAGGCACGGGACTCGTAGGCAATCTCCTAAGAGAGATGGAGGAGAGGTGCCTGTGGCCGAGGTGTCTGAGGGTCAGGTGACCAAGCATCAAAAAACGACCTTAACATTTGGTTCAAGGGGCCTGCAGTAACTCTGAGGATAGTCTCAGTGGAATGATGGGAGTGGGGAGTCCTTTTGTGGTGCCCTGAGCACTGGGTGCAGAGAAGGATGAGGGATATGGACAGCTCTTTCAGGAAACTCTACTGAGAAAGCACCAGAAAATGGGCCATGGTGAGGGAGGGAGTCCTGGCAAAGAAGGATATCATTAGGGAAGGGAGGTCCATGAGCCTCTTGAAGGCTGAGGCCTGGGAAGGATCAGGATGGCGTGGATAAATAAAAACTGCCTTCTGGAGGACAGATTAGCAGTACATATTCAGCTCTTCAAAGTGGCTATAATATGGAGTTTCACAGAAACTGGTGCAAAGGACATAATCAGAGGTGCACAGCATGATTTATTGAGGAGGTTTGTTGTTGCCTCATTAATAACTTATTATTACTTATTAATTACTATCACTAACATGGATTCTCAACCTCAGCACTATTGACATTTGAGGTTAGATAATTCTCTGTTGTGGGAGCTGTCTTGGGCATCGTGGGATGTTTAACAGCATCCCCAGCCTCTTCCCACTAGATGCCAGTAGCCACCACTTGCCACAAGTGGTGACAGCCAAAAATGTCCGCAGACATTGCAAAATACTCCCTGAGGGAGGGGCAAAATCACTCGGTTTTTTGAGAATCACTCGGTTAAAGCATGGTATGTCCATTTGGTGGAATTTACAGAGTCATAAGGATAGCTATCAAGAGTCATTAAGGACATGTTCGCAAGTCCTTACAGTATCATATCGAGAAAACAAAAGTCACATCTGTATTTTAAAGTTCAAAAATAATACTAAATATATAAAATACACATGCATCACACATGGCAAGAAGTGGGAAGGAAACAGACTAAAAAATAAATGGAAGCAACTTAGGATGGTAGGATGAGGGATCCGTTTCCAAGTTTCCACTTTCAAAAAAAAAACATTTTCTACACTGAACGTGAATGCTTTATATTAGTTTTTAACACAGTTTTGCCATGGACCTGGCAATTTATTTTAATGAAATTTATTATGGAATATAACAAAAGACGCACAGAAAAGTGCCCAAATTACAGGTGTATGGCTTGGTGGATTGTCACTAAGTGGACACACCTGTGTAACCAGCACCCAGCTCAAGAAACAGAAAGTCAGCAGCCCTTCAGAAGTCCCCCTGTCTTCCCCTTCGGTCACCACTGCTCTCAAAGACGACCTGCTTCCTGATTTAAACACCACAGATTCCATTTCCTATTTTAAAACCTTATATAGATGGTTTTGCATGCAGTGTGAACTGTTTTCCTGTCTAGCTGCTTTTGCTCAACGTTGTTGGTGAGATTCACCCACATTATGGAGTGTAGTTATTGTATATTATAATGAGCATACAGAGATTTTAAATCATAAAGCTATTTGTTAAAAGATGGCAGATGGACGTTGTTAAAAATCTGAATGCTTTTACTTCCCTTTGAGGGCTCTACGGTGCTTCTTTCAGGAAGCTGGTCATGTCTTCCGGCCCGCAGCCCACGCCCCTGAAAGTTCTCTCTCCCAGTCACTTCTCCAGGTCTTGGATGGATCTGTGCCAGTCCCACCAGGCCCTGGCTCATCAGCCATCACCGATGACACATATTGGTGTCTGAATTCCTTGAAGAAGAAACCAGTCAGACAGGGTGGGTGGGAACGGGGTGTGTGTCTCTTGCACAAGACTGAAGATGGCAGGAAGTGGGGCCATGGGTGTTCAGGATGGGGTCCACGCCTCCTGAAGGGAGAGTCTTCACCTCTGTTTCTGAAGTGACGATGGCTGACATGTCACCAGCAGAAAATCAGAAGTTGCCCGGTAAAAGCAGCCTTATCTGATGGCCTGGCTTGTCACATTCCTCAGCACCAAGCACCCCATGGGCACTTTTCTATTTCTCACACCAGCCCTATAAAGGTGGGGCTATCATGAGTTTCCGTTTTATCACCATGAGCCTGAAATGGAGAGAAGTTAGCTTGTATAAGAGCCCAATCTGGGCTTTGAGCTCAGGTCTGTGTGGACCCCAGGATCGCCCCATCAAGGCCACTCCCCTACCTTTTTCATTGCTGGCTGACATGGGAAGAGGGGAGACGTGACTCCATCTCCAGTGATGGATTCAGTCTGGCGGCCTGGTCCCAGCCAGCTATAATGTCATGCGAGCCATTATCTTCTTGATGATGCTTCTGTGGGTTTAATCATACAACAGGTAGCTCAATATCTCTTGCTTCAAGCCCTACCTCCTCCAACCAGGGGCAATCTCTGGAAAAATGTTCTGGGGAAAAACGGAGGCATTTTTACGACTCTCTCTTTGCCGAAACCCGCTGGGCCAGGACAGAGCACAGACCCTTGGGCTCTGACCATTACCCTACACTTTGGACCCAGCCGCCCCTGGCTTTGATGTTGCCTTAGTAAATGTCCCCCAGTCACCAGTGGGCTCTGATCTCTCCAGCACCTAATAATTCAAGCAGCCTGGGGCAGTGAGCAGCTAATCAGCTGGACAGGCCTTGCAGCTGCACGATGAGGTTGAGGGAAAAGGGGGTGCTTCTCTTCTTAGGGTCTCATTCCACAACCTGATGGCCATGGCAGACGCCCCTGTCCGCTGTCCCAGGGGTGAGGTTAATTCTCTCAAGGACCCGTGTGGGGATGTGCCTGGCTGTGGTGGCCGTTACGCAGTTTGAATCATGGCTGTCCCGGCCAGGCCATCGGGTGGAAATTAAAATTTAATTTAGACAGTCCCGTCTCTGTGGCCCTGGTGGCCGTCGTCTGGGTGATTGACTGGATGGTTTCTTTCACCTTTGCACGCCTTGGGTTTTTACTGGCGGAGGAAATGAAGGCTGAACTGGGGCAGGAAATTCCATGTACACAGGTGTTTCTGGTTAGCCCCATGCACCTCACCCAGGGGCACAACTGGGGGCCAGTGATGCTTGTGTGAGCCCGGGGGGCCTCTGTGGTGCAGCAGCTGTGGCAGCTTCGCATTTAGAGAAGGCTGGGCAGGATGATCAGGGCCACAGGGCAGACAGAGGTATCCACAAATGGGCCCCCAATTGGTCCTAGGAGCCCAAAGACTGCCTGCCACTGCCAGGAGATCGCATCGGCACCTTGGTGAGAGCCACCCCGGCCCCTGTGCCTGCAGTGGGTGGCTGGTGGCACCAGGCCCTGACCTGGGAGATTAGCAGCGCCCTGAGGTGGTGTTTACACGTTGTAGCCAGCACTTCATGTGGCTGACCTGCCCCCATTTTCACATCTTCTGAAGGGCTTAGAGATCCAAAAAGCATGCCTTCCCTTGCTTAAAGGGTCCCTGGAGGGATTGAGGAGGGGGTTGCCTTGGGCTTGGTCAGACACAGCCATCTGCAGGCTTCTTTCAGAGGCTGAAGAAGTGGTGTTCTTCATCCCATAATTATCTCCATTCTGCCATCTGGACACTTCCACCATTACTCATTCATCGCCCTGGGTAAAGGCACTCAGGGCTCCTGTTAATCTCAGAGTGCACCAGGAGGGAGGAAAGCACATGCTGAGAAATGACATGGGGAGATACCCACCCTGCACCTCAGTTTTCACATCTGTAAAACAAGAATTAGATTCAGGGTCTTCTGCTGGGTTGGCACATAGATAAATAAGAGGCCATTCATAGAACATCGGGCCCACAGTGGGTAACTAGCACACAGAGAATATTCACACCACTCTCGACTGGGTTCTAGCCCCTGGGAACACGTCCAAGGGGATAATTCAAAAGGAAAATTATTTTATAAATAGAGTATTATTTTAAGCCATGAAATTAAAAAGCTCCTTGAAAGAAAAGCTATGACAAACCTAGACAGCATATTAAAAAGCAGAGATATCATTTTGCCAACAAAGGTTCATATAGTCAAAGCTGTGGTTTTTCCAGTAGTCATATATAGATGTGAGAGTTGGACCATAAAGAAGACTGAGCACCAAAGAATTGATGCTTTTGAATTGTGGTGTTGGAGAAGACTCTTGAGCATCCCTTGGACAGAAACGAGGTCAAACCAGTCAATCCTAAAGGAAATCAACCCTGAATATTCACTGGAAGGACTGACGCTGAAGGTCCAATACTTTGGCCACCTGATGCAAAGAGGCAACTCGATGGAAAAATCCTGATGATGGGAAAGATTGAGGGCAGGAGGAGAAGAGGACGACAGAGGATGAGATGGTTGGATGGCATCACTGACTCAATGGACTTGAACTTGAGCAAACTCAAGGAGACAGTAAAGGAATGGGAAGTCTGGCCTGCTGTAATCAATGGGGTTGCAAAGAGTTGGACATGATTTAGCAACTGAACAACAATAATTAAGCACACACACACGTGCGTGCGCGCACACACACACACACACACACACACACACACACAAATGTAACCAGTGAAAATGCCCATCACTGGTTATACACTGAGGTATGTCATTAATGAACAGCCAATAAGATCAGTATGACAAGTATGAAGCCAAGTCAAATGCTCAGGAAATAGCTGAAGAAAGCAAGTCTACACCCTTAATTATGACTGTGGGAAAATGCATGACAAGTATGAAGAAGACTGGAGGTAGATGTGAGTAATTGCTTATTTAAATATATTGAAGTCATTCAATATTGAAATGCATAATAAAAATGAAAACTAAATGAGAACAGAGATAGATATGAATGTGTCTACGTTACCGAGTTTCTTCTAGTATGAGAGCCCACGTCAGGAGTCCAGGACACAATGTATGTGATCACAAAGGCTGGAGAAAAGCCTGCAGCTGGGGCCTTGCCCACGCAGAGGACACAAAAGCAGGCTCATCAGAATATGTGTGGCCACCCGCGTGAGCTTCCAGGGTTAGGCAGGGAGTCCTGAGGAAAACGGGGCTGAGACCTCATCAGTCAGCCTCCTTTCACAGTCCAGGATCCCCACATACACCCCCTACCCCTGTAGCTTAGAGAGGGTCCTAGGCCCGGTCCTCAAGATTCCGACCGACGCGCGGCTGCCCCTAGCGGTAAGGTGGGGGAACTGCATTTTCATTGCTGTTCGGCATTCCCCGTCTGGGAAGTACTATGGAAAGGACCTTGTTGTTTTGAGTGAAGCATAAATGAATGGCTGCTGTGTGGGACCAAGAGGATTGGAAGGTGGAGGGAGCCTAAACTGAGAGCTCCCTGCCTTATCTTCGGGCCCCTGCCTGGTGAGCTGCAAGGCACAGAAGGTGGGCGTCTCTCTCCCTCAACAGACTTCCCATAGTTAAGTCACAGCTTCATTCTCCTAGCAGAAACCTGACCAGTCCAGTCCTTGTCTGAGCTCAGAGCCCTTCTAGAATCGGGCTGTGGTCCTGGGTCCCTCACCCTTTCTCTGTTGCACCTCCCTATCCCTCCAGGCTTTCATAATGGACCTCAGTTCATTCTTATTGAATTGCCTTGAATGCAAAATAATGGTTGGAATAGCAGCAATGGTTTGTGAATTTCAATTCCTCTTCTAAAACCACTTGTAAATATTTCTGCAGCTTTCCTCCCCTCTCCCTCCCACCTCTTCTTCCCCACCCCACCCCACCCAACAGACAGGAATTACTAGACAGTAATTCACAACCCCTCCTTTTGCATCTGCTGCGCCTCTTGTGGTTATCAGGATGGTTACTGCAGGGAGTAAGCCTGGCTCTGACCTACCTTCCAGAACTCAGACCTCAGAAGCACCATCAGATAGGCAGCTTGTCATCTTGGAAAGAAAGGCAAAAAAAGATAACTTCCAAATGTTGAGCACTTGCTGTAGGTCAAGCATTGTGCTAAGTGCTGCATCCACCCATTTCCTCCTCCCAAACACCTTAGGAGACAGATATTTCTGCTTTACAGATGGAAGAAACTGAGGCTGGGAGAGGCAGTAAGCGGTAGAGCCGAGATCCAAACGTTGGCTATCTGACTGCAGAGCCTAGGTTTTTCTTTGCTCTAAATCCCTTCACTGAACCTTCTCTTTTGTATGTGGAATTCTAGGAAGTGTCGGTTCTGTTTCTCATCAGCAGGGCCTCCTGCTCCCCATGAAGCAGGGTCTCTGGGCATTTGCACATCATCCCTAGAGGGGAACCTTGGGTGTGCAGAGCCTCGTCTCAGGATCCAAAATGTCCAGAACTAGCTGGAGTCAGAGGCCTTCTGGCCCCTCTCCCCGCCACATGGAAATGTCATTTGTAGTCAGCGGCTGTAGTTGGAGAACTGCCTTTTAGGTGCAGTGAGTCAAAGGACCACATGGAATCACTTTAGCCTGAGTCGGCGCTGGAGAAGCCCTGGCTCATGGCCATGAATGGCGGCACGTCCAATAATGCTGAACTCCAGGCGTGAGTGTTGCCAAGAAACCAGAGGGGGTTGGAGACTGACCAGCTCTCCCATTGCATGCCAAGGTCCTGCATGATGCTGGGTGTGTAGGTGCTCAGGAACATAGCTTCCTGTTCTCTGTTAGAGAAGGGCCTTGGTCCTGTGGGCTGAGGGTCTTGGTGATATTAATAAAATGCTCTGTACTGTGACCATCTTGGGGGATGGAGGGTCTTAATCAGGGACCATAGGCCTCTGTGACTCTATGGAGCTTTATGTAGGTTTCTGTGTCCGAAGAGGAGCCACAGCTTTCTCTGCATTTCCAGAGGTATCCAAGACCCACAAGAGGCCAAAGACCACACTATCCAAGAGACTGCAGTAGGAACAAGGGGATTACACCATTCAGCATGCTCACATGTATAAGACCAAACCTGGCACTGCTGGTGGGGGAGAGATGTGCCAAGCTGGTGCAAGTGTATGAGGATGGGGAGTGGGTACCCAGGTCAGGTTGGCTCTCTGAGCAGAATGGAGCTCCTCCTGACTCCCTTCCCAGGCTGACCACACAGGCTGCAGAGAGCATACCCACCCCCCAGGCCTTTGGGGAAGATGGCCTCCCCCGCCATCATCTGTGAACCTCATCTCCAAGCTTAGGGCTTCCTCCCCCGGTGGGGTTGCCCCCTCTCTGAGCTCCAATTTCCCCATCAGCCTGGGGCCGTATATCTTCTCCTCCTTTCTCCTGGCTGCTTTATAGCTTGCTAGAAACACCTTCCCTTAGCACTTCGAAATGTATCACTTGAAAGCATCTTAACATTAACCAATGTGATTCTTTTTTAATTTGAAGGGGCTTATTTCTCCGAATGGCTTTCCTGATCATATAGGAGGGCATGCTCCCTGATATTAAACTTTTTCTTTATAAAGAGCAAAAAAAAAGTGACTCACATCTGTTTGATATTTAATTCAAATTTAATGGCAGGACAGGAACAAAATTACACTGCAAAAGGCCATAAAGCGTGATGTTTAAAAGGGCCAAGCATACCAAACCTACATATTAGAAAATTTGAAATGACACAGGATTGAGGGGATATGGCCTGGGCAATGGGGTGTCTCCTACCCAAAAGCCAGAGAGGTGGTAGCCAAGCTGGGAGAAGGTGAGAGGTGGAAGAGGCTCATGATGCACTGGAGGATTTTGTAGGGACAGGTTTCTAGCCACATATGAGTTTGGGGTTCTTGATGCCATCTAGAAACCAATGCTAGTTGCTCTGGGTTGACGGGTGGCCTGTCTGGAGCCTCCCAAGGAGCTGCTGGGGAATGCTCACACACTGCCTAGGGGACCAACCAGGCACTGCCCCTCTGTCAGCGTCCAGCAGGCCTTGGGGTTTGCCTGCAGCTCAGAGATTGAGTGGAAAACCCCTCTGCTGATCAGTAAACTAGAGACTCCGGTATTCTTTGTCTAAAAGGGATGAAAAATGGGGTGGGGCCCAGAGAGCTGTGCTTTCCTTCCTCTAAATTCCAGGCAATCTGTCACCACCTCAAACTCTTAAAGAACTCCCAGGAAGGAAGTGAGCATGGTCTCCTACTTATCACTCCCGCTGCAGAGCCCCAGCACAAGCAGCCCAGTTGTGAACCACATCTGGTGACATCTGCAAGATGGGCATTGACAACGGGGCTCTGCAACCCGAGCTTGACCGGAGCTGATCGGGTGTCCCTTAGTGAGTGTACATGGAGGAAGGCGGTGGGGAGAAGAGTAAGGATCGAGAAGAAATCAG
Source organism: Okapia johnstoni (assembly GCA_024291935.2). Classification (NCBI taxonomy): domain Eukaryota; kingdom Metazoa; phylum Chordata; class Mammalia; order Artiodactyla; family Giraffidae; genus Okapia; species Okapia johnstoni. Next base: position 39,548,468 of record CM044316.1, read on the forward strand.
ATGCTGGCTCCCTCGCTGACCAGCTGAAGTCACTTGGGCATGTATCTCCTCTCTCAGCCTTGGTTTCCTCATCTGCTGCATGGAATAGTTTAACATCTTCATAAGGTTATTTAAAATATCTAATGTTTTAAATCTAAACACACATTCACTTTTATTGGGGGGGGGCTATATCTAAATCCTTCCTTCTTTCTATTTAGATTATTACCTTGACTCTCACACAGGATCCAACAGTGCTGTACAGAAACTACACATTTTAAATCAATGAACAGATATTAAAGTTTTGCTCTTGTATTTTTTAACCTGACTTTACAACCTGCGTTTTACTGATCTTTTATTGATATGTCTGTGGGTGTAGCTATAGTAGAAGCATCTATCTCTATGTTATCTTTTTTTCTTTGTTTTGTTTTCAAACATTCGTGCTTTTAAGTACCAAAGCATTGTACAACTTTCTTAGGATAGTTACTCTAACCCCTCTAGTAACATCTTTATTTCCAAGACATTTTCACATCAGTTATTTTGTGTCTCTGGTCCACAGTTAAGCGCAAGAGGCTGGCACTTTTTTCACACAATGGTGTGCTGAAGCTGTGTCATGCTGTCTTCTAAGAGATAATTGTTAAACAAGTCACTATTAAAAATTCAATTGTATGAGCTCACAGTTAAATAAACTATATTATATACAATACTCTTACAATGTTTTTGTAAGTTGTATCTATTTGATGGAAATGCTATGAAAGGGTGTGCTCACTGTGCGTCTCTTTCCAAATCCAAGTTCAGTGATGTCATCTTGATACCTTGAAACTGACCACAGTTGGAGAATGTACACCATGGAAATCAGAGATTGGTCAACACTACACCCAGACTTCACGAACCACTCAGAGAGCCGGTTATTGAACATTAACCAGCACGTCCTCGATTGTTGAGATTGGCAAAGTGAGGCATGTGGAGCTTTTGGTGACTCTCGCGGCCACAGTGAAAGTCCTCCTCTCAACCCACTGCTTTCTCCATCAGACTTGGCTCTTCAGCATTCCCAGGACCCCGTATCCAGTGTGTACGGCATTTTGTTATCCAGAACACTCTGGTATTTTCCGAATGTCCCTTACTATTCCTCTTATAAGATCTCCTTGGCTTCTGAATTTCTCCTGAACTGAGACAAGACATCCACTCTGGTTTGTAAAGCATGCTGAGACTCTCAAGTGAAGGTATTTTCTTCCTTCAACTGAAAGGAGCAAAACTCACAGCTCACATTACCCCTCAGTTTTCTAACCAACACATTACCTGAAGCGCTTGACAAAGCCCAGAGGCAGGCGTGTGCGTGTGAGTATGTGTGCGTGCATGTGTGTGTGTGTGTGTGTGTTGCGGAAGGAGAAGTCAGACCACAGGAGGCTTTCCTGATGATGCAGCTTGAAGTCTGCACAGCAACCGCAGACCCAGGGGAAGAGGAATGTAAAACCGAAAGATGGAGAGCCCTGATGTCTAGCCTCCAGCGAGTGCAGCGGGGGACCATGTGTTCCTCAGTAATGAGGCCCAGCACTGGTTCTGGAAGCCTCCAATGTCAAGTGTCCAGCTTGCCTCCTTCCAGGGTTCCTGGGTCGGGGCTCCAGCGTGGGAGCCCTGCACAGCGTGTGCATGCCTCCGAGAAGTAAAAGGCTTAATGGTCACGTTGCACCACAGATGCTTCTAGAAACAGAAAAACCTGTTGGACTCTCCTCATTCTGATCAATTAGTTGTCAAAATGCATGTTAACCTTTTAACCAGCATCTTTGTTGTGGTTTGACCTGTTTCTCAAAGCCTCATTCCCTAAAAGTCTGCTTTGACCCCATGCAAATTCTTGAAGTCTGTAGACACTTACCAAGGACCTACTGTGTGCCAGATGGCTGTTTGATCTGCAGACAGTTGCTGTCAGGGCTCTTCTGGGGGTGGTGCCGGCATGATACAGAGCACACAGCAAGTACACATATGCCCAGCTGAGGAAATACCTTTTGTTCCATGGATCACACCTGGAAATCCCCTCTGAGTGTCCCAACACTGTCTTGGAACTGGGAGGGAGCTGGCTCTTTGTGGAGAAAAGTCAAGGAGGCTTTTGGGAGGGAAGAATGTTTAGGGATGGGTGGTGGTTCATGTTGAATAAGAAATGGTTGGCATTTACTGAGCATTTCCAAGGAAGGTACTGAGATCTTGTACAGGCTCTGTGTTTCAGTCTTCACAGAGGTGGAGTAGGTACTAATAGTGTCCTCATGTTATAAATGAAGGAAAATGGCCTGGGAGAGGAAGGCAGTTTCAGGGTCAGTAAGTGGAGGGCGGTGGGGTCTGGACCCTGCTCTACTGCCCTGTCTCTCAGGTGGGAGAGGAGGTGGGGTGTCAAAGCAGACATCCCAGCAGGACTGTGTGGGCTAGGCCAGGCCACATTTGTTGTCCTGGATGTGTCCTTTGCGCCCTCCACCTTCCTTTCTTGCAGACTCTGAAGGTCACACAGGTTGGGGTGACAGTGGTGGAGGGGGATTTGTATTTGCCAGTTGCCTTCAAGACATCCCTGGGCAGTGGAGCCCTCTGTGCTGCGCCCCAGCCCCATCTCCTCTCCATTTTTGGTGGCCACCCTAGGGCTCCAGGGTTTCCCTGGTGGCTCACATAGTAAAGAATCTGCCTGCAATGGGGGAGACCCACGTTGGATCCCTGGGTTGGGAAGATTCCCCTGGAGAAGGGAATGGTTACCCACTCCAGTATTCTTGCCTGGAGAGTTCTACGAACAGAGGAGCCTGGTGGGCTACAGTTTGTGGGATTGCACAGAGTTGGACACGACTGAGCTACTAACCCTCTCACTTTCACTAGGACTTCGGTGGGGGGGCGGTGGGGGGCTGAGGGAACTTCACTCCCTGAGTGAGCTTTCTTGCTCCCCCTTCCCTCCTCTGCTCTGTCCTGCAGTGGAGTGGACCCTGCAGGCTGCAAATCCCAGGCTACTCATCAGCCTCTGGTCTCCCATAGGAGAGGGAGAAGCCCACATGTTTTGCACTTCGTCTGGGCACCTTGGGGAAGTGTATCTGGCAGGGGCTTCAGCTTCCTCTGGACAACTTCTGTCTCTAAGTTCCCAGCTTCACGGGCAGTTCTAGCTCTGTGCTGCACAGCACCGTCTTTGGGAACACGGTCTCTCGCGGGTGACCCTGCAGCCCCAGGACGGGGGCTAGCAGCAGGGGCACTTCCTGTTCCTGTTGATCTCTGAACTGCAGTGCCTGTGTGGCTTTTCAGCTATTCCACTCCCCAGGTGCCCTATGTCCTGATTCAAATTTTTTAAATACTCAGAGTGTTGTTTTTTTTTCAATTTTCTTGACTGGATCCTGACTGACACCCTCCCTGGCACTCCCACCCCACCTCCCCTGCAAGCAAGGTGAACATAAGGGTCCATCTTCCCAGCCCATGTGAGCAAGAGGCCGATGAATGAAAGAATGAGATCACAGCATCCTCATCGCTCAGAGAAGCAATTACGGAAACCCCATGGCTGGCCGCCTGTCTCTGCTTTATTCTGAAGATTCCCCACCCCCTACCCCCTGCCTCCACATCTTTGAAGGAAAGTGAGGCAGACAGCCCAGCTGGGGTTCCTTGCAGCAGCTGAAGTGCTTGGCTCAGAGCCGGGGCGTCCTGACGGCGTTGCCCAGTACCTGCTCTATGTAAGCCCTGTGTCAGGTAACACGGAGGGGATCAGAGGAACAACAGAGGGGGAAGGAAAGCCCCTCCACAACTCCAGATCCCACGGGTTCTTCCTCCTTTCCGGACTGTGGTTTGATATTGACTCATAAGTACCCTTTCTCGGATCTCTTCTTTCTTGTTCCCCAGTGACTGGCACTGAACCCCTTAAACAAGTAGGCATCGTGCGGAAATAGAGGCAGAGACAGGAACAGCTCGACTGTGTCGACATTGCTGTGGGAACACACATTTTTGTGGCTCAAGCCCCCTTGCCAAATGGCAATATAAAGCCCTTTCAACTCACGTGCGTAAAGAAGAAAATAATTAAACTCTTCTGTCGAGGATCACCTGGCTCCCCCCATCCATTCACTTAGGATGTTTTGTTCCCACTGGAGCGTATGATTGGAAAACAAAGGTAAATGAGAGCAATTTATTCCTGGATCACTCCCCCCCGCCCCAGCAGGATTAAAGCTGCCTCAGCCATAAAGAGTTTACAAACTCTAAAGAAAGATAATAACTTCCCTTCTCATGGCCCGGTCATGGGGAGGTAATGCATGTTTCCAATCAGCTGAGAATGTAACTCAAATGGTAGATTTTATTTCACTTTAATCCGCCTGCGAGTTCACTTTCAAGGTAAGAGGGACCACAACCTGCAATGTGAACAGAGTTTATTAACTTTGAAGTCTCCTCCTAAAGGTGGAGAGCCAGCTTAGTCTACTCCCCACCCCTAAGCCTTGCCTGGCTTGGGGGCCTGGTGTGGTTGGTGCCTGCCTGGGGCATGGGGTGAGCTCTGAGCAGGAGGAGGGGCCTCAGTGATTCAGAGCCCAGCTAACCTGATGGCAGCATCAGCACCACCAAAAGTCATGGAGGTGACAACGAGCCGTTCACGCAGCATGGAACTTACTCGCTTCTGCACATCTGTTTGCTGCCTACAGCCTGGCCACTCAGTGGGCTGCTGTGGGAAGAAGCCATTCTCAGGTCCTGTCACAACTCTCTCTGGTCACATGGCAAACTTGACCTAGCCCCCTGTCCCTGTCTTCCTTCACACATTTACAAAGTCATCGTCCATTGGAAGGGAAAAGGAGCTGTTTCCTTGAGTGACCTACTGTGGAAACTTTAATGGGTAAGTTTACCATTGGGAAGCCCTGCCCTCCCCGATGCTTCCCTTGACAACGTAGGTGCCTCCAGCAGGGAGAGATCTTAGCGGGCTTCCCTGACTCAGATGGTAAAGAACCTGCCTGCAATATGGGAGACCTGGGTTTCATCCCTGGATCAGGAAGATCCCTTGGAGAAGGAACTGGCAACCCACTCCAGTATTCTTGCCTGGCAGACTAGAGTCCATGGGGTCGCAAACAGTCGGGCATGACTGAGCAGCTAACACACACACACACACACACACACACACACACACACACACACACACACACACACACTACAGAGAATCTCTTTAAGACACAATCTGGCCTGTGAGGAGTCTTGCTTCAGGAAGGCCGTGTTTCCTAGTATATGTTTGGGGGAGGAGGTCTGTGTGGACTCCAGGCCCAGATTCAATCCAGCCAGCCCAACCCCTGACTGCTGTAGTGCTGTGGCTGGGTGCCCACCCAGGGTGTCTCCTGGGGGCACCTATGTGCCCCTGTTTGGGGCAGGAAGTGCTGGATGAGAGCTGTCTGTTGGTGATGTGGAGCCCTGTCAAATCAGTCAACCTTCCTCTGTAGTCATCACATAGAATCTCAAAAACCCAGAGTCTGGGTTAAGTTTGGGCAGCAGAGGCTCAAGAACTAGGCAGAATAACCAGCCTTGTCCTGCCCCAACCAGAGGGTCTGGGCTGCCCCAGGGCAACCCTCTCACCAGCCTAGCAGGTGAGATTTACTTTCTACCCTCGGCACGGCGGCCTTCTTGCCCCAGCCCCGCCCACTGCAGGCCTTGGTCCTGCCCTCACTGGCCCTGAGAGGCCCAGCTCAAGCCCTAGCACCGTCAAGGTGACTGCTTTCCTGACCACGTCTGCCTGTCTGCCCACCCCTCCCTGCCCAGCTCTGTGATGGCCATCAGGAAATCAGCAGCAACAACCCAGGATTCTTGTCTGTACGGAGCTTGGGCTCTCACAGGAGAGAAAGATGTGGACTCTGTGGGCACAGTATTCTCTGGAAGAGAATGGCCGGGCTGGGCCATGACCAGGACCGCACTGTCTGCTGCATTTGCCGCCACGACAACTTCCCGATCTTCTTCGTGCCTCGGAGCCCCGCGCTGGGGCTGTTTATGGAGATTTCTCGTGTCTCCCTCTTGTGTGGAGAAGGCAATGGCAACCCACTCCAGTACTCTTGCCTGGAAAATCCCATGGACGGAGGAGCCTGGTAGGCTGCAGTCCATAGGGTCACGAAGAGTTGGACACAACTTAAGCGGCTTAGCAGCAGCAGCAGCCCTCTTGAGTCATCCCTCCTCCGGGCGGCGCAGTGACTCCCAGATGGGTTAAGGAGACTCTCATTTTTGGAAAAGCAGAGGAATGTAGGGGTTACAGTGCCTGAAAGGACACAAGGAATGATTTCTAAATTTCCAGATGTTGTCTTAGAGAATTGTAGCACTCTGGGATACACCTGAATGTAATTGATGTAGCTCTTTGTAGCAGATGTGTATATGTGTGTGTGTAAGCTGAGTCCATGGTTCTACATGCATTCCATTCATTCCACTAGATCGAACAATGAAAGCTATCCTATTGAGCACTTCCTGTGTGCCAGACACTGCACTAGGTGCTTTGTATGCTGTGCCTCATTTTACCTTCTCAGAGCTGTCATTTTTCCCATTTTACAGAAGAAGAAACTGAGGTACCAGGAGATTCAGTCATTTGTCCAAGATCGCAGAGGTAGTAAGTGTGGAGCAAGGATTCTCACCCAGACAACAGCCTGAGTGCAGAGCCCCAGCTTGGAGCTAGCCCAGTGTGAATGTGTATGTGTGCACTCATGCACACCTCCAAGCCACGTGGGCTGCCTTGTGTATGGAAGATGAGAGAATGCAGAGGACACTGTTGAGAGGGACTCACCACCCTGCTCAGTCTGAGCAGCAAAGAAAAGGGGTATCACGTTCACGGACCAGGGTCTGAAGCCAACCTGATACTCTAACTAGCTAGATGAGATAGCTAGACTAAATAGCTAGATGAGAAAGGGGGTGGGTATCAGGCTCTGGTGATTGAAATGGTTTCTACCCAAGAAAAATGGAGGCTTACCTGGAGTGGAGCTTTGCTGTCTTGGATACGTGCTATGAGGCAGGCAGTGAGTTTCTGGAAGGGACTTCACGAACAGGTGGGGTCTGAAAACAACAAGCTGGGTGTTTCTTGTCTCCCTTCCACCCCATCTCTGGTCTTGCGCTCCTCTGGCCTGCTGTGTGGTCCGTCCTGGGGCCCAGAGGGCCTCATGGACTTCACCCGAAGTCGGAAACTCTTGCAAGGAGGAGGCAGGCTGCTCCCTCTCCTAGGCCACCAGCTGGGACGGGTTCACTTCTCCCTGAAGGGGAGAGGACTCTGTGTGTTCAGCAAAGGTTCCTTGGTGGAGCAGGGGAGCTGCACCCTGGGGACTCTGGGGAGCCACCAGCCAGCTTCTCCTCTTCTTCTGCCTTTGATGTTCAGTCTCCAGGCAGTGGCTTCTCAGTTCTGCACGAGAAGGGCTGCTGCTCCCTAATGCATAGCTTGAGGGACACTTTGGTGTCTGGAGGGATTGTTGTGTGAAAAATAAAGGCAGTTCCCAAACAGTGGGCTTCGTCAGACCACACCACACATGGCTTCTGCTGCTCACCAGGCCTTGACCCTTGTGTTTCCCATTCTATAAACCCTGAATAGAGGGCCTTCTGGTGCCAACATTTATGATATTAAACTCCCTCCTGACTGCCCACTAGTCCATAGCTAAGACAAAATTTTTCACTAGGGAATCATAGAATATGGATAAGTCCTCGGGCTCTGGAGTCAGTCTGTTCAGCTCTTAAACTTCTCTCACTCCATATACCTACCTAAGTGAGCCCTTGGGTCAGGACCTATGTTGCCTGAAGAGAGAGAAAACACCATATTTAGATGTCAGACCTGGCAGTGCAGTGGAAATTCCTTGCAGCCTGGGTGCAAAAGGATCTCTCTTCTTGGGCAGGAAGTGGAGAATGTTGAAAACCTTGTTGAAGGTGGTTACAGACTTGGAACGTGAGCCAGCCAATGGGCAGCTTCAGGACCTTGGATATCACAGAGCAGGGTCTAGGCTGATGGCAACCATCTGGGCCTGAGGCCCCTCCTTTCATTACACAGGTGAACATGGTTTCTAGACCACACTCCCCATCTCCAGGATGGCATGGAGTGTGGCTGCTTATGCTCTGCTCCCCAGCACTTGCCTCCCGACATTCGCTGAGAAAATGAGCCCATGCTTGATCCCCTGCTAGTCCACCCGCATGGGCACCTGAGCCACCCTTGAGTGAAATGACCACTGAACTGCGTTCTACCGCGACCTCCACCCCGCCCTCTCATGGAGTTAGTCCTGGAAGGGCCCATTGCTCGGGAAGCCACCTTCCCCTGAAGACCTCTGTTCTCTGGTCCTCCAAGACTTCGATCCACAGATGAGAGTGAGGGATCATGAGGATGAGGCGGTTATGGTGACAGTGAATTCCCAAGCAGGAAGGGCCCATTGCTCGGGAAGCCACCTTCCCCTGAAGACCTCTGTTCTCTGGTCCTCCAAGACTTCGATCCACAGATGAGAGTGAGGGATCATGAGGATGAGGCGGTTATGGTGACAGTGAATTCCCAAGCAGGCCCAGCCCCCAGATCCCTATCCCCAGGAAACCCTGGACTCTACCTTCGTCCTTTCCAGAGATGTGAGCCCCCACCTCTCCAATTTCCTCTTACACCTCTTCTCTATTTCCCACCCCCACCTCTGTGTGACGACGTGACGTCCACGCGGCCCATCTGGGGGATCAGGGAATCCTGTTGGGCATGCCAGCTTAATGAAATACTTGCAGTTTATTAAACACAGGCTTCCCTAAGCCCCGAGAGCCTGTGGGTATTTGAAAGCCCAAGGTAACCCCGAGCTACCACAAATGTAATTGTTACATGTGTCCCTGCATTCCTGGTGCAACCTCAAACTCCAACTCTTAAACGGCACACAAAATTAGCGACATAAAGTAACTCCTAGTCTGAGGAGAGGGGGAAATGTGGGGAAACACTGAGGGAGGCTCCCAGAATCCCTCAGGGCCTTTAAAAATATATGAAGTTCCTGTTACCTTGCATAGCTGTGGCCGTGGAGGGCGCTCCCCTCACCCCCAGCCATTCATGTTTGCAGAATCGGTTCATTATTATGCTGGCCTGGTCTGTCAACCTGGCATGATGTAGGTTGAATACTTCAAGTCCCGTTTCAGCTGAGGCATGCTCCAGGGTGGCCGGCGGGGCTAGCTGAGCGCACCATCTAGGGGCTCCCTCTGGAGTGGTATTTCTGGCGCTCCTGCAGGGCTGGGCTGGAGAGGGCTGTGGAGAAACCCCAGGTGACCTGGAGCCCCCTGCCCGGAACCTGGGGGAGGCTGCTTCTCGGGCACGCTTTCCCGTTCATCCGACTCCTCGGCGAGGAGCCTGTAAATCAGGGGCGAGGGGCTGAGATGGAAGCAGCAGACAAAGGTCTCCAGGGAGGTGCCTCCCTCGATGCGGACCACCATCTGGACGCCAGAGAAGGCGACTCTGTTGATGGCGCCTAGGGGCACCTGCTCCAGGAACCTCAGCGTCAGCCCATTGACCCACACGCTGCCCTTGCGGCTCAGGGCCTTCAAGCTGAAGGCCAGTCGGGTGCCGCCCTTCTCCAGATAGGGCTCCAGTGACAGGTGCTGGCGGGAGAGGCGAGGGAGCTGCAGCCGGAGGTGGGCGTCCAGGCCCCGGCCCACCAGCAGCGGGCTGGTGTTGTGCTCCAGCTGAGGAGGGACATCAGCAAAGATGGCAGAGCCCGGCGTGGGGTGGTGCAGGCTCACTTGAAGGACTGTGAGGGGCCTCTCCATGGACAGGAGCCTGGGAAAGATAGAACACAGATGCACAGGCCTGAGTGGTGGCGGTCACTTCTCTGTGATTCCTTGAGCCCACACATGCTTGCCCCCCTCAGGGATCCCTGGTCACCTCCAGCCAAGCAGAGCCAGGCACTGAGCGTGGATGTGGTCACTCTGCTCCAGCCAGGCTGCAGCCGTGGCCAGAGCTGGTGTGGAAGCTCAGGCCCACTGTTTCTAGCCTCAGCTTCATCCCTAACACATTCTGTCAGTTAGTGGGACAGGCCACTCACTCTCTAAATTTTAGTTCTCTTTAACATAACATAGGTACATCCATCCTTGTCCTTGCAAAGTCCAAGGCACACCAGCCTGTGTGGTGGGATTTTGGTGGCATATTGGCATTTGGGGACAATTTGCCTGGCTCCCTGGGAAAGCAAGGATGGAAGATAGGATCCACCTTCCTTGTATCCGACAGTCACGTGACAAACGCTTGCCGAGGTGCAAGCCAGGCACTGACCAGCTGCTGGTACAAGCAGATCAACAGGAGCACTCAGTTGCATAAGGAGAAGGGGCTTCTAGTTCCTGACATTAAGGAGGGACCCAGAAGAGGGAACCCCTGCCTGCTCCTGGGAGATGAGAAAGGCTGCCTGGACACCCCAAGGAAGAACAAAAACACCTAGCACATTCCAGAGGACGAGATGGTTGGATGACATCACTGAGTCAATGGATGTGAGTTTAAGCAGGCTCCGGGAGTTGGTGAAGGACAGGGAAGCCTGATGTGCTGCAGTCCATGGGATCTCAAAGAGTTGGACAGGACTGAGCAATTGAACAACAGAAACAAGCACATACCAAGTGCTCCTATGGATGCTAATACTGCGAACATCTGCTCCTCACTGTCTGGGGCAGAAGACGGGTCCCTGAGGATGCACTTGGCAAGAGCTGAGATCTCTCTCAGAACTGATAGGGGCTCCCAGGAGGTCGACAGGCCATATCTGCCCATGTGCAATGCACACGTCCCTTGCCCCAGCAACTTCATTGCCAGAAATTTGTCCTTCAGAATCTAACTGGAACAGGCAGGGAGGCTCTGTTCCCCCAAGGAGCTGAGGAACATAAATTCCCTGGCATGTGTAACAACCCCAGATGGCCCAGGACCTGCCACCACCTTCTGCAGGAACTGAGGGCTGAGTGGATCTGAATAGCTAACTGTATGCTTTTTCCAGCTCCAGGCTTTTGCTTACAGTACTTTCTTTCCTGAAAACACATCTTCCATCCCAAACTGCTCATCTTTAAAGGCCTGGTTCAGATATGACCTCTTCCATGAAGTTCTTTTCCTCTGTCTGCACTCTGGCTCTCACAACAAGGAGACTCCCCCTAGGGCTGCCCCCTTTCCATTGTGTGTCAGTGATGTGGGTCCTTGTCCCATCTTCTCTGTCGTCCCTGAGACCTCCCGAGGGTAGAACTGCCTCCATGCCCTGTGTCCCACTGCCTAGTACAGACAGCACTGGGCCACAGCAAGTGTCTGGAGGCACATTTGCCAAATAGCTAAACGAGAAGAGGCTCACACACGTGAAAATCATGTGACATCAAGTCCAGAGCAACCCCATGTGAGAGTCTGGTCCTTAAAGTCTGTGGGACAGGCTTCAATCCCCTCCAAACTCTGGACCCCCTGTCTTCTGGTGAAGTAATGGTGAGAGCCTCTCAATCTGATGGTGAGTGGTGAGCCCTTAGGACGCCCCGTTTTCCCTCATGCACACACACACTGCCCACACACACCCCATTCGCACCCCCGTCTGACCCCGGTATCCTGCAGAAAGCCTCTCCCTCCGGTGTGTGTGCTCCGGCCCTATTTACTTTCATCTATGTAAGTACCAGACCAGCTGAGCTGGACATCCAAGTCCTCAGGCCTGGCCAGAAACTTGAGGTTCACTTCTAGGAACCAATCTCATGGCCTAGGGACCCTAAGAGAATCCTTTAGAAACAAGAGTTCACCACTGTTCCTGTGACCTTACTCTGCTTCTCTGGGAATTCCAGAGCCCATAGCAATCCCCCTGGCCCTGCAGAGCTCTTCTGTCTCCAGTTATTCTGGGGTATGTGCCTGGCAAGGAGCCTGCAGGGGCCCTGCTGCCCGCCCCGCTGCCCTCAAGTTTAAGTTCAAGCCTCTCTGATCTCCACCTACCTTACTTCCCGGGGCACATCTAGCTCTGGGACAGCAGCTGTGAGCTCCCCTGGGGGCAGGGGGTATGTGAGTCTGGGCTGGGGCAGGCCTGGGGATGGCAATGACAGCTGCGGTTTGGGGAGGTGATACGTCACCATGCGCCTCGACTTTGCTGCTCTCTTCCTTTTTCCCTGTAGGAAAGAAACTGGAAGTGTAATTTCCTGTTGCAGAAGTGCAACCCCACTGCTGAGAGGTTGAAAACCCCAGTCTGGGACAGTGGCTAGGAGAGGCCACTGAGTTCCCTCCTGGGTTTCATCTTGGCAGGTTTCCGCTGCCCTGTGCCTGGGGACCTTGAGAATGTCTCCGAGGTGTCAGCTGAGTTCCTCTTCTCCCCTGCCAGGAGTGGGGGTGGCGGGGTGGGGGGGAAGGCATCCCAGACCTGTTAGAAAGGGGAGCCCTTTTGGACAGATGGCCAGTGAGGGGCATCCCCACTGCAAGTGGGAGGCTGTGAGGGGGCCACTGTGGCTGGACGGGTGGTGGCTGAGGGAGCTGTAGGTGACATGGTGGTCCATTGAGTGTCTCAGGAAAGGACAGGGCCTCCAGGGAAGGAGAAAACAGCTGCTCACAGAGGGTGGTCTCTCCCACAGGAGACAGCAGGAGGGCCCCCTCCTATGTCCACCCATCTGGAGTCCTGCTGGCCTTTGGGAGCAGCCTGGACCAGACCAAGATGGATGTGTGCCCAGCACTGTGGGGTCTGGCCATCCTGGAAGTGACCCAGTGTTACTACAGTGTAACCCTTCACTTGGTGCGGTTCTACCTAGTCTGCCAGTGTGGCCTTCCTTCCATTGTACCCACCGACTAGCTAAGCTGGCAAGAGACATGTGCCCATCTTATACAGGGGGCGAACAAGGCTCTAAGAGGGGCAGTGTCTGCTCCAAGTTCCCAGAACGAGTCAACAACATCATCCTTTCACTTCTTTCCCATCAAACCCTGGCTATCCTGAGGATTCTTGGAGGTTATACAGGTGAGTGTTATAGGCTGGGCCACTCCTATCAGCCAGCGGGTGCCTCTCCACTCTGCCTCCTTGACCCCCAGGCCCATTGCTTACTTCCTCCTCATGTTACCCTTGTGGCCCCAGAGATTTCAGCAGACCGCACACTGGGGCTAAGTCTCTGTGGGTACTATTCAGGACTCCTAGCATGCACCCTCTATTCTCAGCAAGTTCTTTGCTTCATTAGTAGGAAGGAAAAATGGAGAGCTCTGAAAACAGTCATCCATCCCTGCCTACCCTAGCCTGTGACACAACCACTGGGGCTCCCCCAGAGACGGAAACTATACCTGCCCCAGAAATGAACCAAGCTCTCGCCCTGTATCCCATCTCCTCCATGCGCTCTCCATCTCTGAGCTCCAATCTGCATGAGCTGTGCCAGGCGTGTGTGTGAGGCCTGCCCTCAGGGAGTGTGCCTTCAGGATACCCAGGATGCCGACATTCTCAGTGGGAGCACATGGAGATCTTGGCATACACAGTTGTTGCAATAGAAGAGGGAGGTGAGAGAGACACTTGGAGTATTCTAGGAGGGCTTCATGGAGAAAGGAGTCCCTAGAGCCTGCTCTTAACCTCAAAGCTAGACTGGAGAGGCTGGTTGTCTAGCAGTTAAAGGTTGGCTTTGGTGTCTGTTGTATCTGGATTCAAGTTCTGTATCTTTTTTATGATTGCCTGATCCTGGGTAAATCTTTTCACCTTTCCTGACTCAGGTTTTCTACCTGTGAAATGGGGACAGCCATAACACCTACCTCAATGGTCCGTTCTGAGGATTCCTTTTTTGAAAAGCATTAAAAAGCTTAGGTATGGTACTTGGCACACAGGGATGAACTCAACAAATGGGAGCTGACACAAATAATCAATGATGAGATTTCAACTCCTGCCATGAAATAGGTCGTGACAGACTAACCTTCCCACTAAGAGCAATTATAAATGGTAGGTTTTTTAAAAGATTTGTTTGAAGATATTGGAGAGCAACAAGGCAGCTGGACTTGAGGGCCCAGGACCTCACTGAGAAGAAAAGCCCGTTTACTTTAATTTTTCTAAGATTTATTTTTGATGCAGACCATTTTTAAAGACTTTATTGAATTTGTTACAATGTTGCTTCTGTTTTATGTTCTGGCTGTTTTCTTCTTTTTGGCCATGATGCATGTGGAATCTTAGCTCTCAGACCAGGGATTGAACCCACACCTCATGCACTGGAAGGAGATCCTAACTCCTGGACCACCAGGGAAGTCCCAGGAAAGCCCATTTATTTAAGCCTGACTTGCTACCCGTCTTCCTTGTGAGACATTTGCCAGTTTGAAAGTGATGTGGGCCTGTAGGCTGAGTAAAGAGTGGCCAATGAGATTCTCAAGGGTCTCCCCAGACAGGGGAAGCACAAACTGGGACTCAGCCCTTGAGAAGCCAAGTGAAAGTGGAAGTGTCTCAGTCGTGTCCGACTCTTTGTGACCCCATGGACTGTACAGTCCATGGAATTCTCAAGCTAAGCACCTGGATAAAAGAGCATGCAGAGAAGTGAGCTCATATTCTGTTCCACCTTCAAGATGCCTGCTGGTCTCAAAGCAGGAGGAATGAGAAGCCAAGGAACCAAATAAATGTATGAGTTCAAAGGCTAAGAGGCTCAGCAGAGGGTGTGGCTGTCTCTTGGTGCTGGGAGACCAAACTTGGAGGTCAGGTCCAGCCAGGGAAGAGGGGCACCCTGCTAAAAAAATCCCCCAGACTTTTAAATGAGATTCTGTACAGTACATGGGGACTAAGGACAAACCAAATTAGACCAGGTCTTAAGAAGGTGGAAACCTGGCCCCAGATAATCCCAATCTCTCTTCTCTAACTGACTTCTAGAAGAAAAAGAAATACTTGCTAGACCAAGTTAACATCATACAGAGCCTCTACAACTTCTCATTAACAGTGTTCTATGATTAACAACAACAAAAAGTACTAGACATGCTAAGCTACAGGTTGTTCAGTCACTCAGTTGTGTCTGACTCTTTGTGACCCCATGGACTGTAGCACATCAGGTCTCCCTGTCCATCACCATCTCCTGGAGCTTGCTCAAACTCATGTCCATTGAGTCAGTGATGCCATCCAACCATCTCATCCTCTGTCATTCCTTTCTCCTCCTGCCATCAATCTTTCCCAGCATCAGGGCCTTTTCCAGTGAATCGGCTCTTCACATCAGGTGGCCAAAGTATTGGAGCTTCAGCTTCAGCATCGCTCCCTCCAATGAATATTTAGGATTGAGTTCCTTTATGATTGACTGGTTTGATCTCCTTACAGTCCAGAGGACTCTCAAGAGTCTTCTTCAACACCACAGTTTAACTGTCCAAAAAACAAGAGAAAAACAGCACAAACAATCTCACTACATATGTCCACAAAAATATCTGCACAAGAATGTTCATAGCAGTTTTATCCTATTAACCCCAAACTGGAAATAGCCCAAAGGTCCATTAAAAGGAAAATGGATAAACAAATTGTATAATATGTATACAGTGAAACACTACACAGCAGTAAAAAAAAAAAAAAAAAAGAATGAACCAGTGATACATACAACAATGGAGATGGATCTTAGGACCATTTCGGAGAGCAAAAGAAACAAGGCACAAATGATACAGACAGTATGATTACATGAAATGCAAGAACAGATAAAACTAGCCTATGGTAATAGAGGTCAGAATATTGAATGATCTCTATGGAGAGGTATTCACTGGTGTGTTTGTTTACTGGGGCAGCCATAACAAAGAACCACAAACAGGGTGGTTTAAATAGAGAAATGTGTTGTCTCAAAATCCTGGGGGCTAAAAGTCCAAGTCTGTTTCAACAGGACTCGTTTCTTTTGAGGGAGACTCTGTCCTTGGCCTCTCACCTGAGTGCTGAGGTTTGCTGGCAATCTTTGGCTTTGCTTGGCTAGTAGAAGCATCACCCTGGTCTCTGTCTTCATCATCATGTGGCAGCCTCCTTGAATGCAGTGGTTCCAACGGCAGCATTTCAGGCATGCTGATTGGCTTGTGAGGGAGCGGGACCAGGGGCAAGCAGTCAGGCTAGACTCAGGGCTCTTGCCAGCACCATAACCCTTCTCAGTACAGCTTCACCTCCCTGATGGATGGATGGATAACCAGAAGTCCAGATGGCCACTCTGGGGTGCTTTAAGGTCTGCAGACACACCTGGGACTGAGCCTGCTGAGTGGAAGGTGGCTGGCCACGTTCCAGAGCCTTTCCTCTCAGCCTGTGGGTCTGCCTAGTCCAGGCTGCCAGCCAGCTGCATGTCTCTGAACCATGACCTCCTCCCCGGGGTTCCTCACATACACTGCCTTCCCGTCTTGGTGACGCTCAGGTATTGCTTCCCACCAGCAGAGATGGGCTCCAGGAAGAAACCTGGCAGGGGCTGTGCTGTTCCAAGGTGTATGACCTCGGTTGAGTCCTACCCCGTCTCCATGCTTTAGTTTTTTCCTGGGGGATGGGACACCTTTCCTCATTGCTGCCTAGAAACAGACTTCAGTGAGAAAAAGGCTGTGTCCACCATCCCAGCCCTGCACGGGAGAGTGGGTGGGAGGAAGAGATTGCTCATGGCCCCTGAGTTCCCTCAGTAACTCAGTTCAAAGCAGTTCCTGGCAAGAGAGAGAACTGAAACAGCCAGGGAATTTATCGGACAAGAGGAGGAACTGGCGACTTCCCTGGTGGTCCAGTGGATAAGGCTCTGTGCACCCAGTGCAGGGCGGCCTGGGTTCAATCCTTGGTCAGGGAACAAGAGCTCACATGCTGCAACTAAAACCCAGTGCAGCCAAATAAATAAAATTTTTTTTGAAAAGGGAAGAACTGCTCAGGCTACATCTCCTGAGGGCCAGAAGGAAGTTGTGCTGGTAACAGTCTGTCTGGCCTTTCCCCAGGGGCAGGGTGAGAGCCAGGGAGGGGGAGAGTGGGGGAAGTGGAAGTGCTGGCTGCTCTCTGCTTGGCCCCCTTGGCTAGGATGGCCTCCTTCAGTTGCTGGTGTGACCCTGGGGAATGTACATCAATGAGCAAATGTCCCCAGCTGTGCTTCTTGAGAGCTCAGGGACGGAAGGACACCTTCCAGGGATCCTACGGTGGTGGGCAGGAGAGGACTCTGGTGTCAAACTCTGGTCTGAGGCTTGGCTCCTTCTTGTGGCAACTGTGTGCCCTCAAACAAGTTACTCAATCTCTCTGAACCTGAATTCTGGCCTGTAAAATGAGGATAATCTGTTGCTGCATGAGAGCTAAGTGAGATGTGTGCGAAATGCCAAGCACGTGGAAAGGGTTGGTAGACGAGCAGAGTCCACTGAAGCTGCATCCTGGGGAGAGGGGCTGACAGTCCCACCTCACAATCTGTACAAACCCCAGATTCTCAGAAGCCTTCAGGTTTTGCTTAAAACAACCATGATTTTGGAGTTGAATCTATAATTTGCACAAAGCCAATAGAAATTCCATTTTTAAATGATAATGAAGTAAAATGGATGCTCTAGAAAGAATCTCCAGGTTATGGCAGGGGCACACGGCCCTAACCCAGGAGGAGAAAGCTACTCATTATACAAAGAAGCTGAGGTTCACAGCAATTAGTTGATTAATTAAGATCACAGGTCTGGGAAATGTCAGAAGCAGGATATGGGCTGTTGCACTCCTGGGCTTAAATGTGAAGCTATCGTGCCTCACGAGTGATGTTCTCTGGGGTCCAACTGCCCCACCTTCTCTAAGTGTGTGCTCCGGCTGTCTGGCTGGCAGTGCACTCAGCCTGCCAAGCCAGGGGCTGCCCACCACCCCCACCTCCCCCACCTCCCCCCGGGGCTGCCCACTGTCCACCACGCCCACCTCCACCTCCACCTCCACCTCCACCCCCACCTCATGTCCTTATAGCTTCTGGCCACCAGGGGGCAGCATCCTGAAACTCAAGCGGCTGGCTCTTCTAGGCGGACCGGGCGGACAGTGCAACTCCAGGGGAGCCATTTTCGGGCCTGCTAGAGAAAGAAGGGAAGATGGTCCACGCTTCTCTGGCTCAGAACGCCCTGAAATGGCCCAAAGGTGGATTTATAGCAAATCTCACCAGAGGACACCGACTCTGAGCGTGGAGATAAAGCGGGAAGCCAGAGTGTGGGGCCACGCGGAGCAGACCAGCGGTCCGTTACAGGGCAGGTGCTGGGACAAACAGGCCCAGAAAGGTGAAGCCACCTGCCCAGGGTCGAACAGTGCACAGCACGGTGAGGGTGAGAGACCAGGTCTGCTCCCTTATCTGTAAAATGGAGTAGCCATGATCCTCTCCAAGGAGGGCCACCACGTGGGGAAATGAACGGGCCGTACTTTGCCCAGGCCAGCACTTTGTACTTAATAAGCACTCAAGGACAGGCTTTCCTGGTGGCTCAGTAGTAAAGAATCCGCTTGCAATGCAGGAGACTCGGGCTCAATCCCTGAGTCGGGAAGATCCCCTGCAGGAAGGCATGGCATCCCACTCCAGTATTCTTGCCTGGAGAATCCCCTGTGAGAGAGGTCCCAGTATTAATCCTATTTCACAAATGAGAATGTAGAAGCACAATTAAGTAACTCGAGATCACCCATATAGCAGGTCACGGAGCTGCCTCTCAAGCTCACATCTGATCTTCAGATCACTGTGCTCAACTCCTATGCTTCCAAGGGGCAAACCCTACCCTTCCCTGGGCCTCGGGTCCCAACCTTCTGATGGCTGGTCTGGGCTGGGTGAAGTGCATGGCTATGGCGGGGGGGCAGCCCCGGTTGCTTATTCCTGCCACACTCCCTCCCAGAGTGCTGGAGGGAGGAGGCCTCCTTGCACAGGAGGGACTGGCCAGCAGGGCCTGGGGGGGCCTCTACCTGCTCAGGAGTCAGAGACGCTGAGCGTTCTGCCCATGCTCACTCCCCTATTCCAGGGGTCATTGCTAAGCCCACAATGAATGTATTGTTCTACCTTCTTAATACATGTCAGCTTTCCTTAATGCTAAATCCAACAATGGAGCCCTGACCAATGCCTGAGGCAGGCCCTAAGGTCAGGGTGTCTGGGAGTTCTGAGGCCTTCTGGGCTCTCACCTTGGGGTGGGACAGTCAGGCCACTTAGGGCCAGTACCAGTGAGCCTAGCAATTACCTCTTGCTTTTACTTCCTTTTTTCCCACTGAGCTATAGGACTGTCCCTTGGGCTGCTTGTGGAAGGAGGAGGGGTCTTGCATCCTGGCCCAGTGCTGTCCCCTCCTGCTTCACCCACAGCCTCTGAGGAGCAGCTATGGCCAGAGGGCAGGGAAGGAGCCCTCTCCAGGAGCCCAGCCTTGACTCTGCCGCAGACATACTTTGTAGCAAGTCACTTTTCCTCTCTGAGCCTCAGAGTCCTCATCTGTAGAAAGAAGATAATCATCCCTGTGCAACCCCCTGGCCCTATGACCAGTGTCTGTTTAACATTTGGAGAGAGCTCCGCTTTCACCTGGTCGAAAGGTTTTGCCCAGGGCTTCTTTCTTTCTCAGTCAAGAACCTATATTGAAGAAACACAGCTTGGTCTTATTTAAAGAGTGCGTCTGGCCAGGAAAGATGGCCTTAAACATAGCACAACACACATCAAACAGGGGCTTTTTGTTTTTAATTAAGTGAGGTAAAAGCCTAGCATAAATACTTTGACTAAATTTTAGAAATAAAACGTATTCTGAAATTAGCATGTCTTCAAAGGCAGATTTTTAACACACCATGAAAAAAAACTCTGTGTGGCGATTTAGGCGGTTCGTGGTGCCTAGAAGTACTCCATGTAGATCTGATAACAGCGGTTCGTGGTGCCTAGAAGTACTCCATGTAGATCTGATAACAGCGGTTCTGGTGCCTAGAAGTACTCCATGTAGATCTGATAACAGCGGTTCGTGGTGCCTAGAAGTACTCCATGTAGATCTGATAACAGCGGTTCGTGGTGCCTAGAAGTACTCCATGTAGATCTGATAACAGCGGTTCGTGGTGCCTAGAAGTACTCCATGTAGATCTGATAACAGCGGTTCGTGGTGCCTAGAAGTACTCCATGTAGATCTGATAACAGCGGTTCTGGTGCCTAGAAGTACTCCATGTAGATCTGATAACAGCGGTTCTGGTGCCTAGAAGTACTCCATGTAGATCTGATAACAGCGGTTCTGGTGCCTAGAAGTACTCCATGTAGATCTGATAACAGCGGTTCGTGGTGCCTAGAAGTACTCCATGTAGATCTGGTAACAGCGGTTCTGGTGCCTAGAAGTACTCCATGTAGATCTGATAACAGCGGTTCTGGTGCCTAGAAGTACTCCATGTAGATCTGATAACAGCGGTTCGTGGTGCCTAGAAGTACTCCATGTAGATCTGATAACAGCGGTTCGTGGTGCCTAGAAGTACTCCATGTAGATCTGATAACAGCGGTTCTGGTGCCTAGAAGTACTCCATGTAGATCTGATAACAGCGGTTCGTGGTGCCTAGAAGTACTCCATGTAGATCTGATAACAGCGGTTCGTGGTGCCTAGAAGTACTCCATGTAGATCTGGTAACAGCGGTTTCTGGTGCCTAGAAGTACTCCATGTAGATCTGATAACAGCGGTTCTGGTGCCTAGAAGTACTCCATGTAGATCTGATAACAGCGGTTCGTGGTGCCTAGAAGTACTCCATGTAGATCTGATAACAGCGGTTCGTGGTGCCTAGAAGTACTCCATGTAGATCTGATAACAGCGGTTCGTGGTGCCTAGAAGTACTCCATGTAGATCTGATAACAGCGGTTCGTGGTGCCTAGAAGTACTCCATGTAGATCTGATAACAGCGGTTCGTGGTGCCTAGAAGTACTCCATGTAGATCTGATAACAGCGGTTCGTGGTGCCTAGAAGTACTCCATGTAGATCTGATAACAGCGGTTCGTGGTGCCTAGAAGTACTCCATGTAGATCTGGTAACAGCGGTTCTGGTGCCTAGAAGTACTCCATGTAGATCTGATAACAGCGGTTCGTGGTGCCTAGAAGTACTCCATGTAGATCTGATAACAGCGGTTCGTGGTGCCTAGAAGTACTCCATGTAGATCTGATAACAGCGGTTCGTGGTGCCTAGAAGTACTCCATGTAGATCTGATAACAGCGGTTCGTGGTGCCTAGAAGTACTCCATGTAGATCTGATAACAGCGGTTCGTGGTGCCTAGAAGTACTCCATGTAGATCTGGTAACAGCGGTTCTGGTGCCTAGAAGTACTCCATGTAGATCTGATAACAGCGGTTCTGGTGCCTAGAAGTACTCCATGTAGATCTGATAACAGCGGTTCGTGGTGCCTAGAAGTACTCCGTGTAGATCTGATAACAGGAGGACAAAGAAAACGAACAACATCAACAACAATAAAAACTGTTCCTCTGCAAACAGTTCTCTCTCTTTAAATTGTGGTCAAATACACATAACACAGTTTCCCATTTTAGCCATTTTAAGTGCACGGTGCAGTAGTGTTAAGCACATTCACATTTTTGTACAATCTCCAGAACCTTTTCATCTTGCAAAACTGAAACTTTAAACCCATTAAACAGCAACACTCCAGTTCTTTTTCCCTTTAGCCCCTGGCCACCACCATTCTACTTGTTTCTGTGGGTTGGACTATTCTAGATACCTCATATAAGGGGAATCACACAGTATTTGTCCTTCTGTGTGATCAGCATATGTCACTTGACATAATATCTTTAAGGTTTACTCATGTTGTAGCCTGTGTCTGAATTCACTCATTTTAAGACTGAATAATAGTTCACTGTATGCATACACCACATTTTGCTTATTAATCTGTCAATGGACATTTGGGTTGCTTTCACTTTAGGCTGTTGTTAACGATGTTGCTGGGAACAATACGCATAAATACCTGTTTGATACCTTGTTTTCAGTTCTTTTGGATATATAAAGCAGTGGAATTTCTGGATCATATGTTAATTCTGTGTTTAATATGTTGAGGAACTACCCTACTGTATTCGATAGTGGCCACACCATTTTACATTCCTACCAACAGTGCAGAAGGGTTCCAATTTTTCCACATCCTTGACAACACTTGTTATTTTCTGTTGTTGTTGTGTGGTTTTTATTATCTTTATTTTATAGTAGCTATTCTAATGGGTGTGAGGGAATGTATCATTGTGGTTTTGATTTGCATTTTCCCGATTAGTGATGTTGAATATCTTTGATACGCTATTGGCCATTTATTTATTGTCTTTGGAGAAATGTCTACTTTAAGTCCTTTGCCCATTTTTGAATCAGGCTATTTGTTATTAAGTTATAGGA
Organism: Okapia johnstoni; assembly: GCA_024291935.2. NCBI lineage: Eukaryota > Metazoa > Chordata > Mammalia > Artiodactyla > Giraffidae > Okapia > Okapia johnstoni. Next base: position 39,570,564 of record CM044316.1, read on the forward strand.
GTTCTTTACAGATTCTGGATATTAACCCCTTGTTAGATATGGGACACACAAATATTTTCTTCCATTCTATGGGTTGCCTTTTCTCTCTGTTGTGTCCTTTGATGCACAGAAATTAAAGGTTTTGATGTAGTCCAATGTACCTGTTTTTTCCTTTTGTTGCCTGTGCTTTTACTGTCACATCCAAGAAGTTATTGCCCAATCCAATGTCATGAAGTTCATCTTCTAAGAGTTGTATAGTTTGGGTTCTTACATTTAGGTCTTTAATTTATTTTGAGGTAATTTTAATTTTATTTTTTAAATTAACCGTCACAGATGTTTATTTTATTTATTTTTGGCTGCACTGGATCTTCATTGCAGCTCACAGGCTTTCTCTAGTTGCCGAGGTTACTCTTCATTGCTGTGCGTGGGCTTCTCACTGTGGTGGCTTCTCTTGTCCCAGAGCACGGTCTCTAGGACACATGGGCTTTGGTAGTTATGTCACATGGGCTTCGTTGCTCTGAAGCATGTGGGATCTTCCCGGACCAGGGATCAAACCCATGTCCTCCGCATCGGTAGGTGAATTCTTAAAGACTGGACCACCAGGGAAGTCCCTGAGGTAATTTTTATATTCTGTGTAATGTAGGAGCCCAGAGTCCAGCTTCATGTGACTATCCAGTTTTCTTTCAAATAGTTATCTGAAAATAAGATGTATGGTTGATCGTGACAGTTTATCATATTTGACCATATTTGGTTGAATAAAATAAGTTACTTACCTTGGCTACAGTGCAAAACAAAAAGCATTCAAATTCACCTTGTACGTTTCATTAGTTTCACGTTCCCATCTTTATATTGTTTAACAGAAATACTCTTCATTTAAAATAACACGCTGCACTCTCAGCAGTGTGGATTGTTTTCTAACAATATAAATCGCAGGGAGGTGTTAGTGGGTGGATCCATGAATCATGGGTGTGTGCGGTGGGTCATTACCAGGCACCCGCCGGCTGTTTTATGCCTGTTCTCCTGCTCTCTGCACTTTCCCAGTGTTCCTGATGTCACAGATTTTAAGAGTAAGGGTTGTTGTCACTGTTATGTTTTTGCTACCTTGGGTTTCTAAATAAACCTGCGGCCAGACTGCCACCACCGAGCACTGTTTTTTGCAGATTTGGGCCCCAGACTCAGAGCCCATGAGCAGAGTTCTGAACCCCTGATGCAGGAGACACACAAAACCCAGAGATTCAAAGCACTTCCAAACTTTTGATTCGCTCGTAATTTAGAGCTCTTCCTAGAAGACTGATTCTTCACACTGGTGGATAATACCCACAGGGAAAACTAATCTCCAGGATGCAGAGTGCCACCAGGAGAGGGCGTTTGGGGGAGGCCTGTGCTGAATGTCAACTCGCTCCCTCTGCCTCTCACACCTCAAGCTACTTCCAGCATCTGGAATAGTCATCAGGAGCTGGAGAAGGACCCAGATTTCCTGGGAAGAATGCTAAATCACGGGAGGCTTCTGGTGCCAAGAAAAATAGCCTGGCCCAGCTTTGGGGCCGGTAGCCTCAATTGCCACCTCGGGAAGCTGCCATCACCATACATAGTGCAACTAGACCTCATTTGGCCAAAACAAAGGGAAGGCCCTCCGGCAATTTCTGTGGCTTTGTGTTGCAAAATTAAATTGTCTGCTTTTAATTCTCCTTCACCGGCTTAGTACAAGTTGGAATTTCAAAACCAATGAAAGACAGAAACCTCACTTTGGAGTGGAAGACAGACCCCACATGACCTGCATTTCAGTCCAGGACAAACAGATGGATCGTGGAAACTTCTGGGGAGTGGAGGCTTTGGTGGTAGTAGGATCCCTAGGCTTTGGGGCTCCTGGACCACCCTTATGTGTGCATGTACTCTGAGCCCATGGGGGCCAATAGTTGTTTCCACACACAGAACAGAAGCTTGCCAGACTTCCCTGCTCAGGACACTACCCCAGCATGCGTCTAGAGCCAAGTGCCAGCTCATTTATGTGGATTTCCATGTGGGGCTCCTGGACCTCTTCCCAAGGAGCACGCAGGATTCAAAGGAAACTGGCCTCCTCTGCCGCCAGTCCTAGATAGGCTCTGCAGTGATCAAGCACATGAAGACGAGCTCTGCCCTCAAGGAGGTCCAGGTACATGCAGAAGACAGATTCTCAGACAGGTACCACCCAGCAGGACCCAGGAGGGAAATATGAGGACAGGGGAGTCCCAGCAATGTGCCAAGACCAGCCTAGGGGGATTAGGAGGGTTTCCTCAAGGAGATGATGGCAGGGCCGATCTTGAAGAACCAGTAGGAGTTGACTAAGTTAATGAGGAGGAAAGGGCATCTCAAGAGAGGGACGTACATGAGCAAAGCCTCACTCAAGCTCGAGAGAGCCAGACATCAGAGAACTAGAGAAGGCAGAGGCTGCTGCTTCCTCACCCTTAGCACACACGCCAAGGTTCTGCCGTAATCATTACCTCCAGGTCCCCCTGGCTCTTCCCCTCCAGGCTCTCCCTTGACCCTGTCAAAGCCCCAAAGTTTATTGGGGTTGATGGGGCATCACTTAGCTTGTTTTCCTGTCTCTGCTGTCCTGTTGAGTACCCCAAGCCACAGCCCCTCATAAAGAAAGTAGTCTCTGCCCCCAGAATGTGGGAGATCACCAGAGAAGGAAGGTTCAGCATACAATCTGCATGGTGACATACCCAGAGAACCTGCAGTCTGGGTCTCTGGAAGGCAGTGTGGCTCTGGGGTGCGGTGGACTGAATCCTAATCCCATATCCACCACTAATGAATCAAGGGACTTGCGCAAGTCCTGTAAGCTCTCCAAGCCTCAGTTTCCCACTGATGAAATAGCGAGGGCATGAGGAGGAAGTGAGATTGAGGTCAGGTGTGTGAGGGATCGGGGCTTCCCTGGTAGCTCTGTTGGTAAAGAATCCGCCTGCAATGCAGGAGACCCCAGTTCAATTCCTGGGTCAGGAAGATCCCCTGGAGAAGGGATAGGCTACCCATTGTAGTATTCTTGGGCTTCCCTGGTGGCTCAATTAGTAGAGAATCTGCCTGCAATGTGGGAGACCTGGGTTTGATCCCTGGGTTGGGAAGATCCCCTGGAGGAGGGCATGGCAACCCACTCCAGTATTCTTGCCTGGAGAGTCCTCGTGGACAGAGGAGCCTGGGGGGCTACAGTCCATGGAGTTGCAGAGTTGGTCATGACTGAGCGACTTTCACTTTCACATGTAAGGCATCAGAGCATGACTGTATTGACTGCCAAAACCTAGATGAAGAGAGGCAAAGTGGTGATGTCCTATGTTGTCTTCTCCAGACTTCCCACACTTTTTTTCTACATTTTTCCCTCCCTCTCTTCTCTTTCCAGCATAATGAAAGTTTGGTTGGTTTAACACAGATCTAAAGCAATGGCTCCAGGACTTCCCTGGTGGTCCAGTGGCTAAAACTGTGCGTTCCCAGTGTAGGGGAGCCTGGGTTTGATCCCTGGTCAGGGAGCTTGATCCCACATGCCCCAATAAAATATTCCAAGTGCTACAACTAAAACGTGTTGCAACCAAATAAATAAGTAAATAAAATTTTAAAATAAAAATAAATAAAGCAGAGGCTTCAACAAGAAGCATATTTGTCTCTTACCTAATAGGCCAGGTATAAGCAGTTGAGGTCTCCTAATGATAGTTCCATGATGTCAGCAACCTGAGTTCTTTCCAACATGTTACTCTCAGTCCCAAGTATTGTCCTCATCCATGTTGCTCCAGATGGTCTCCCCGCCTAGGTCTGCATCCCAACCAGCTTGAGTGGGGCAGAGGGGAAAGCACATGGCACGTCCTCTCCCTTTAAGTCATATCCCGAAAATTGCCCACATCACTTCTACTCACATCCTTGTGGCCTGGCCTTAGCCAGGGGCTAGACCTGGCTACAAAGGAGGCTGGGTAGCTGTGTGCTCAGGGACCAAATGATAGCTCTCTTATCGTAGGAGAAAGGGAGACCAGATATTGGGAGACCATTGAGTCGTCTTTCTTCAGCCCCGTTAGCCTACTCCTCAAGGATATGAAAGCTCAGAGCTGGGCTCCACTGCTACAGATTTATTCCCAGGGAGGGAGACTGGCTGCTAATCTGCTACAGTGGAAAGCCCCATGATTAGCCCTCTGCCTTCTTAGAAAGCAGAACAAGGGGGCAGCCTAAAACAGCAGCAGGAGAATTTCAGTTTATTTGGGGAAGGGCTTCCTTGAGAGAGGGGATTGGTCACTGTAGCAGCTGCTGGCCTGTTGAGCACAATTTGGTACATGTGCACTGGAGGGTGGCGGATAGCCAGTTGTCGGGTACAGAGAAAGGGCGGGAGGAAGTCTGAGATACCAGGGCTTCCCTGATAGCTCAGCTGGTAAAGAATCTACCTGCAATGCAGGAGACCCTGGTTTGATTCCTGGGTTGGGAAGATCCCCTGGAGAAGGGATAGGCTACCCACTCCAGTATTCTTGGGCTTCCCTTGTGGCTCAGCTGTTAAAGAATCTGCCTGCAATGAGGGAGACCTGGGCTCAATCCCTGGGTTGGGAAGATCCCCTGGAGAAGGGAAAGGCTACCCACTCCAGTATTCTGGCCTGGAGAATTCTATGGAGTCTATGGAGTCTATAGAGCCTGGAGTCTATAGTTCTATAGAGAATGATACAGTCCATAGGGTCACAAAGAGTCGGACATAACTGAGCGACTTTCACTTCCAGTGGCTTAGACTCTGAATTTGCAGTATAAGTGGCCTGGGTTTGATCCCTGGTCAGGGAACTAGATCATGCCAAAACTAAAGGTCCTGCGTGCTCCAGCTAAGACCTGGTGCAATCAAATAAATAAATAAATATTTTTAAAAATAAAGATGCAGGTTTTCTCTGAAGGTTCTAGTCTGTTCTGAAATGGAGGCACAAAGTGAAAAAGCCTTTTGTTTTGTTTTTATGTAATGTTTTGAAAAGGTTCTATATTCACATTATTCACAATCTTTGAAAAGATAAAAAGGAGTAGCTTTCAGAGTTCCTCACCCCTCTTCCCAACAGGTAAGAGCTCTATTGAGTGTCCTACCTGCCCTCCAATCCTCCTTCTGCAAGGACAGCAAACAGGAAAATACGCTGCAGGCACGCCCACCTACCTCTTTTCCCAACACTGTCTGGTGCCCCGCTCTGTGGACACGTCCTCAAGGCCAGCAGCTCACGTTCTCCCCAGTGGCCTTGCCCTCCTTGTCCTGTGGTGTTTCACAAAACTAGCCTGAGCCACGACAACATATATTTCATACCTTCCATGCATGACATTTTTCACATATGCTTTACAAATGTGTGTCTTCACCCCGAATCCAGTGTCCCGGGAAATATGTCTTTTCCACATGGCCGCTAATATAATATAAAAAGCATTTTCCCCTTCCCTTGGTCCCAGGAGGGAGCTATATCATGAAAATGGAAAAGTGATGAGAAAATGAGAAATCCTGCCTGCAGAGCTCTCTCTCCAAGCGGTTTTCCAGAGGCTCCCTGGGACTGCATCACCTTGAGAAGCATAAATCACCAGTGAGGCTGGGTGAAGCTCTCACCCAGAGGTCCGGTGCATAACTGTTTCTGCTTGGTGGCCTCTGACCCAGCACGTGCCTGCTCTGTAGGTGTGGTCCTCTGCCTGTCCACCCACCTGCCTGATGGGATGGGCACACAGTCCCTGGTGGGCCCATATCTTGCAGAGCTGCAGAGTGTCTAGATGAGCCCCACAGCCATCGCGGTTCAACCATTTGGAGGGTGGTCTTTCCACAGACCATGGGGATGCCTCCAACACCTTCCAATAAAACCCCGGGGAGCTCTGAGCTCAAGTGTGGCAGACTTCGTGAGCCTTCAGTACAAGCCATGGCTTGGAAACCTGGCTAAAACACCAGATGCAGGGCTTGGTAAATGCCAGCATCAGCTGCCTTTCCTTCCTTCACCCTGCTCTTCCCTCTAACCCCCAACGTGCCCAAGTTATCAATAAGTGAAGCTCAGAGAAGCAAAATCTCCTCTAGTCACCAAGCCCTACTACTCTCTGTAAGAAAGATCACAGCTTGTGGTGCTAGGGGGCGCTGTTGGGCAACTTTTCTGTGCTCAAAGGTCTTGCCTGCATTAAAAAAATATATATTATTTTTTAGAACAATTTGAGGTTCAGAGCAAAAGTGAGCAGGAAGTACAGACAATTTTCATATACCCCCCCTGGCCCCCCAACACACAGCCACCTCCAATGCCAACATTCTTCACCAGAGGGGTACCTGTGTTATAGTCTATGAGCCTACATTGACACATTATTGTCACTCCAATTCCATAGTTTACTTAGGGTTGGTTCACTTTCGCTGTTGTACGTCCCACGGATTTTTGGAAGGTGTATAATGACAGGTGTCACCACTGTGGTATCACACAGAGTAGTTTCACTGCCCTAAAACTCCTCTGTGCTCTGTTTATTCATCCGAGTCCCCCCTCCGTTTCTGGAGACTACCAATCTTTTTAAAGTCTCCACAGTTGTGCCTTTTCCAGAATGTCATATTGTTAGAATCCCACAGTATGTAGCCTTTTCAGATTGGCTTCTTTCATTTACTCATGTGCATTTAAGTTTCCTCCACGTCTTTTCATTTCCTTTTAGTGCTGAATAATAGTCTATTGCCTGGATGTATCACGTTTATTTATCCATTCACTTTTGGAAGGACATCTTGGTTGCTTTCAATTTGAGGCAACTATGAGTAAAGCTGGGCTTCCCTGGTGGCTCAGAAGGTAAAGAATCTGCCTGCAATGCTGGAGACGTAAGAGACTCGAGTTTGATCCCTGGGTCGGGAAGATCCCCAGGAAAAGGGCATGGCAACCCACTTCCAGTATTGCCTGGAGAATCCCATGGACAGAGGAGCCTACTGAGCTACAGTCCATAGAGTTCCACAGAGTCAGACACAACTGAAGTGACTTAGAATGCACCCACACATGAGTAAAGCTGCTATAAACATCTGTGAGCAGTTTTTTGTGTGGACATATGTTTTTAACTCATTTGAGTGAACTCCAAGGAGCACAACTGCTGGATTCCTACCTGTGTATTTAGAGGCAGGATGCTCAGGGGGATAGGCTGTCTCATAATGTCAGCTCCCTGGGGCCCCTGCAGTCTCGTGTCCTTCTATGCCATAGCACCCACCTCACTCTTCCAGAGATTCTGCTCCCTCCTGCTGCAGAGACACCATGGGAGGTGTGAGTGGCAGGCCTGCCTCTTCCCTCCTCTCTCTCTTTCATTCTTTATTGCATAAAGTTGAGGGCCAGAAGATTTTTCATTACAAACTGAATAGTTTTTTTCAACACCAGCATTTAATAAAATCAACTACACAGCTTTTCATTCATTACTGATATTTTGCAGTCACTGTTGGAGTGATTAATGTCACACATCTTATTTGTTCTAAGTGTTTGTTGCAAACATACAGCTGCACTGGCATTCAAATTTTTTACGAGACAAACTGATGAAGATGTGAGATATATATATATATTTACAAAAGTACGTATATATGGGACTTCCCTGGTGGCTCAGATGGTAAAGAATTTGCTTTCAATGTGGGAGACCTGGGTTTGATCCCTGGGTCATGAAGGTCCCCTGGAGAAGGAAATGGCAACCCACTCCATTATTCTCATCTGAACAATTCTATGGACTGAGGAGCCTGGTGGACTACATATACATATGTATATATGTGTATGTGTGTGATGGAATACTACTTAGCCATAAAAAGCAATGAGATTTTTGCCAGTTGCAGCAACATGGATGGACCTGAAGGTTGTTATGCTTAGTGAAATAAGTCAGACAAAGAAAGACAAATACTGTCTGTTATCACTTATATGTGGAATCCAAAAATATAAAATAAATGAATATGATAAAAAAGAAAAACATTCACAGATATTGAGAACAAACTAGTGGTTACCAGGGGGGAGAGGCAGGAGCAAGATAGGGGTAGAGGATTAAGTGCAAACTACTACATGCACATAACTTACAAGCATATATCATACAGCACAGGGAATATAGCCAATTTTTCATAATAACTATAAATGAAATACAATATATAAAAAATTTTGAATCACTATGTTGTACACCCGAAAATAATATAATATTGTAAATCAGCTATATCTTAGTAGAAAAAAATGGTTATGGTGCTTTACCGCAGGGACTCTAATTCCTCCATGAATCTTTAGGGAAAACGGTCCTAACTTTCAGGCATCCCAGTCTAACCTTGGGAGCCACCAGGACTTGGCATGTCCCCTTCATGGATTCTTTGTTCAAACAAGAAACTGGTGGTTGGTTTGGGCTAGTATTTTTAACACTTAGTCTAGGTTGTCAACATTTTAAAATCAGGACCTTGGGAACTCAAGACCTATAAACTTTGCAGCTTCTCTTAAAAAGTCAGAAAATGAGGCCAGTTCCTACAGGGTACCAGTCTGCACCCTCAAGATGAGTGGGACACTCAGTCCCTTCCAGCCTGTCTCACCTGTTTTGCTCCTGTAAGCCTTTGAGTTTTCAGCCCTTATGTAAGATATTTCTTATGGCTGCCATAAGAAACTGCTACAAACTTCAGCCTGTGTAGTTCTGGAAACCAGGAGTCTGAAATCAGTATCACAGGGCTTAAACCAAGGTGTCAGCAGAGCCATGCTCCTCTCAGAAGCTGTAAGGGAAGCAGTCTTTCCTTGCCTTTTCCAGCTTCTGGTAGCTGCCAGCATTTCCTGGCTTGTGACTTCATCACTCAGTTTTCAAGGCCAGCATCTTCAAGCTCTGCTCACTCTACATGGAGCCCCTCCTCTATGTGTGTGAAACTTCTCTATGCCTGCCTTTTGTAAGGATATCTGTGATTGAATTTAGTCCCGCACAGATAATCTAGGGTAATTTGTTTGTCTCAATAGCCTTAATTTAATCACACCCTTTACCATGTAAGTTATTGTTCATTCTTTTGCCATATCAAGGTACCATTCACAGGTTTCAGGATTAAGAAGCAGATACGTCTTGGGACCATTATTCAGCCTTCCACAGTCAGGAAGCCTTCCTTTGGGGAGCTAGCTTCTAGAGAGTCAGGAAAGAAAGGAGGGGATTGAGAGCAGCGCCACGCCATCAGAAAACCAGAGAGACTCTAGTTCACAAGGGACTGAAGTGGGACTTCCCTGGTGGTCCAGTGGTTAAGAATCCACTCTGCAGTGCAGGGGATTTGATCCCTAGGCAGGGGCCTAAGATCCCATGTGCCATGGAACACCACCGTGAAAGATCCTGTGTGATGCAATGAACATCCTGCACACAACTAAGGTCTGATGCAGCGAAACAAATAAATGTATATATTTTTTAAAAATGAGAGCGAGATTGAAGTGAGGCATGATGCCTTAAGTGCAAATGCCCTGAGGCACCAACTTGTGTGTCAAACATTGTCTGTGAGCTCAGGAGGGGACACGGGGGAGAAGGCTGGAAGACCAGGAGCAGAGCAGACAGTCCCTGAAGGGCCTTGTAAGCCATAGTGGAGGGTTTGGCTTGTGTCCCTAGGCCACAGTGGGCTGTGGGAGGGCTTCCATCTGTGAAGGGACATGAGCTATTGAGCTGCACAGGGCTAAGAGGTGCCCCTTCTGCAGACACCCTCCCCTGGGCCAGTAGGGGATGACACAGAGGGGCTCCTCTCAGACCACAGCACTGCCCAGCTACAAGCCTTTCAGTCCCCATTGACTGTCCCTTATGCTGAGCACCTCCATGCTCCAGATGTTCCGCTGAGCAGTCGCCACCCACGTTTGTAACAGGGCCCTCCAGGTGACACTGGACTCCAGTACTTTTGAAATCTCAGATGACTAGAAGTGGGTAGGGAAGGGGGAGACTTCAGATCTCACGCTCTGACCTTGAAGCAGTGCTGCCCACTTGAAGCTTTAAGAAGCCAGACTGTCTGGGTTTGAATCAGAATTCAGACACTTACTAACGGTGGGACCCTGGGGGAGGCCCATAACCTCCTTAAGCTTATTTTCCTCCTCTGTAAAATGGAGATCAAATGCCTTCCAGTGTCGGGGTGAAGATTCAAAGAGATAAAACAGGAAAAAGGACTTAAAGCTGAGGCTTAGATTAGGAAACACAGAATAAATGTTAACTGTTGTTATTTGATTTTTAGTTCCTGTAGGAGACAACTTTGAGAGCAAGCTCTTCCTTTGTTTTCTGAGAAGTGCGGGGTGGGGGGAGCGGGAAATAACTAACAGAGCATTTTATTTTATATAGAAAAAAGCCAAGATGTTCTTCTGGGATGGAGCACTTCCAGGCAACAGAATAAAAACACTTGAGAGTTTTGTATAACTGCATGAAAACTTCTCTTCATTCAAGGCAGAACTGTGCCTCTTGCCAGTTGCTTGTAGAAATAAAAATGATGAGATTTTGCTCTCAGGGCTTCAGAAAGCTGGGGGTTCCTGGAGGTGGGGGTGCAACATGGTTGGGGCTTTCCCGTGTGGAGGAGGGTGCCAACCAAGGACCCCAGGGACCCCAGTGCATCAGGAGGGGCCTGAGGCTACTATGGCTTTAGGACTTTGAACCTGGTCACACCTAGGAGTTAGTCTGAGGTTTTTCATCTTGCTCTGTGGTTCTTTCCTGTTCTTCTTCCAGGCAAATCTGGTCCTCGTTGGGCTCGGGGGCCTTGTTGAAGTATCCCTGGCCACAGCTGGGGTGTGGGAGTCTGGAGCTCAGCAGGGCCTGGGAAGGCTTGTAATGTGGTGGCAAGAGGTCATTGGAGAACAGGAGAGTGGGGAGCTGGAGTCGGGAGGTGAAACAAGGGAACAGCAGCAGCCAGAGTTTAAGGCAAGAGCAAACCCAATCTGCAGGATCCCAGCAAGCCTGGGGAGAGGAACCTGATAAACGCAGTCTTGCTACGGCCAAGAAGGCTTATGGCTGGTTCTCTCGTGCTGGGTGGGCATGAAAGGGAAACCTGACCCTTGGGAACAGTGACGATCTGGGCGTCTGGGTTACAGATAATTTTTCATCTTTGTAGTCACCATGTAGGGTAGGTACTGGCATGTAGTTTGTTTTTCAGGTGGGGGACTGAGCACAGAGAGGGTGAAGTACCCAGTCCTCAGTCACAGCTAGTAAGGAACAGAGTTAGAATCCATATTGGTCTGTCTGATCCCCAAACCTGCTGGTTACCCCGGGGAGCAGGCCCTTACCCGAACTCTGCAGTGACTGTAGTCATTGAATTCTGCTCAAGGTCTCCTAATGAGAGAGTTTCTGGGAAAATACTGCCCCAGAGGAGCTGGTGGAAGAGAAGCCCTTTCTGGGGTATTCTCAACACAGTTCATGACCTCCAACTCAATCCTGGGCCCCACCCTTCTTTTTCCAAGGAGGCCACGCTAGCTGGTGATTGCGAGACAGTGTGTAGAGTGTCTAGAGCGTGGACCCAGGAGCAGCGTTGCAAACAGCGGTTGACATCACAGGTGCCAGGTCAACCTGAAGGTAGCCGGGATTCCCCTGCGTCAGCCCTTTCCTGCCGGTCTGCGAAGCTGCCGGTAGATGGCGCTCCGACCCTGCTCTGAGATCTGCGCTTCATGCTTCAAATTTCCAACGTCCCCGCCTCCCATCCCGGGCTCGCCTGGCAACAGCGCAGGCGCTTGCAGATCAAGAGCTGCTTCCTCACTGTTTTCCTTTTAACGGACTCGGATTCGACGCTTGCTGAGTCCCAGGGCCTGTTCTCTGTGCTATGTGTTCAGCGTTCACGGTTCAATGTGGGGGACAGATGAGGCCACTGCAATTTACTGTGACCACCTCTAGGACAGGAGAGATCTAGGCAGGAGCTTGACCGCCGAGGGAGCACTCGACTCCTGGACTGGGTGGCCTCACACCCTCTCGGTGGCAGGCTGGAGCTAGCGTTCTCAGAGAGCTGTGCCCGAGGGGAATGCCTGGGTGACCTGGGACCCACCCCCACCCTTACCCAGGCACACAGTTGGTGCCCAAGCAATGAAGGGGAGTACAGGAGAACACTGTGGAGGCTGTGCGGATCGGCCATGGGGGTCGCCCTGACCCTGCCATGTGGCAGCACCCATGAGTGTGTTCATTCCCTGGGGACTTCTCAGCTCCTCATAGTTTCACAGTGGACTCTGGGCACCCTCTCTGAAGCTTCTGTCTCCGAGGGTCCCAGGGTGTCCACCCGCCACAGCCAGGCCTCAGGGCTGCATCCAGACTTGAAGAGAGATCCAGCCACAGGGCACCAAGGGGAGCAGGGAATGAGTGGAGGGGGTTGCGCTGATGGAAAAAGGAGATACTACCCTGCATTCAGTTCCTTTTTATACTGTTCCTGAGGTTCAACCCTGAATACTCATTAGAAGGACTGATGCTGAAGCTGAAGCTCCAATACTTTGGCCACCTGATCCAAAGAGCTGACACATTGGAAAAGACCCTGATGCTGGGAAAGATAGAAGGCAAAAGGAGAAGGGGCAGCAGAGGATGGGATGGTTGGATGGCATCACTGACTCAATGGACATGAATTTGAGCAAACTCCGAGAGATAGTGAGGGACAGGGAAGCTGGCCTGCTGCAGTCCATGGGGTTGAAAAGAGTCAGACGTGGCTGAAGAGCAACAACAATTCAATTCCTGTCGTGTGATGGCTCTGTTCTGGGCACTGTATCTTCTATTATCCTCACAGCAACATTTTTAGGAGACATAATCTTCCCTGCTAGGTAGATGGATCATGGAAGTTCAGGGAATGAAAGGCTCAGGTCCAGGTGTACACAAGGTGAGTGATGAATGAAAAGCTATGCTGTTGACACATGGCATCGGGTGCTTTGGGGAGACGAGGGCCAGCCCCCCACCATGGTGTTGAGAAGGGGCCTGTTAGTGAGTATCTGAGTATAGAGCCAGTGAGTGCCTCTTTCCGAGTCAGGCTGACTCCAGACTAATGCCCCCAGTTTAGCTCTGGTTTCTCACCTGGGTGCACAGCCACCACAGCAAACAGCCCTTCCTGTCCTCATACAAGACCTAGGTCACCTGGGCCACCTTCAGGGACTCTTGTGTTTTCACTTGCCTGGCCCTGATTACTGGTTGAAGTTTCATGTACAGCCTGAATTCTGAGCCCAAGTCAACCAATAATGATGACAACCCATGATGTTTCTCACCCCTCCTCCCAAAGCAACTTCTCAAAACCAGCCGCTTGAATACTCTCCCGGTTCTGGGTCCTCAGTCTTTCTTTTCTCTTCCTTCAAGCAGTTCATTATTTGCACGGAGATTTTGCTTTTCTTTGACTTTTTTTTCTTCATATATAATCTGATAAAAGGGCTCCCGTTATTTCAGAATATATTCTGGGTCCTATTCTGTGCCCAATTACACACCATCTATAGTTGATTTTCACGAAATTTAAATAACAAAGAGGGACGCTTATGTCATTTCTTCCTTATAAAAATACACCCTTGAAATCCTCTCTCATTGGAAAGCTGCAGCGCGTCCACAGTTTAACAGCTTGTGAGAGTGTGCATATATGTGCTGGCTTATTAGAAGTGCACACAGAGTGAGGTGCGTCCTGGTAACAAGAGCTAAATTTGCACTCACTGTCCCCAAATGGAAACAGACTGCCCGGACCGCCGGGACGTGGCAACATCTGCCAGGCTCAGCCACAGCATCGGGTCAGGGCAACCTGCCACAGGGAGGTCAGAGATCCTGTCCTATCAGCTGGAGATCCAAGGGGGGCATGTGTTGGCAGAGACATAGGGGCACCACAAGTGGACAGGCAGGATGTCTCAGTGGCAAGATGTTAAATACCCAAATCGGGCTGACACCTCGGAAGCCCCAGATGGGGGGTCTGCGTGTCACTCTGGGTCTAAAGGGCCTCATTGCCCAGGCAGAGGAAGGGTCTGAATCCTTGAAGGCTTGACCCAAGTCCTGGAGCCCAAGGTGGTGGCTGAGAACCAGAGGGTTTGATAGGATGCTTGTGATGGGGCTACCCTGTTGAATTAAGGGGTGATGATATGTGACCTCCAATTTTAAGCTTCCCTCTTCTGGATTGAATTTGTCATGTGGGGCCTGGCAGAGAGGAGCAAAGGGACTTCACCCCTGGATGGGGGGCTGTCAAGGGCTGGTAATTGCAGGGGAGTCTGGGCTTGTGGAAGAGGGGGTTCCACCCAGACCTCAGCCTTCATTCCTTACATCCCAAAGCCCACTGCCTCAGCCCCTGTAAGAGTTTTTCTGCCAGTTTCACAAAAACTTCTGCCTCTAGGTCTGCCCTCAGGGACACTGAACAGGAGCAGCAGGGCACCCACAATCACAGGAGCCATTCCGGGTGACACTCAGTGATCTGGAGATGACCTTCATGGGCCTGGCCTATCATCCTAACCAGTTTGGAGGAGGGGCACTCGGGCTGGGCCTTAAATACTTTGATGCCTGAGAGAACGGGCAGGGGATATCTGAGAGGAGGAAAGGCATAGACAAACGCCAGGAGCAGGCAAGTGCAACTCAGGTTTGGAAGGAGAGAAGAGCTGTTAAGTTTGGAAAAGATAGTTAGGAAGTCTCCCATGAAAGTAAATAAAAATAGGTGTTGTTGTGGAATAGGGAAAAAAACATAGAACTGCACCCCAAATCCCCTGTTATCGAGACCCACACCTGAAATAGAAATGTAACAATGGTTAGTAGCTAAGGGTCCAGTCACTCTTGCCTGTGCTGTGCTCAGTCATGTTTGACTCTTTGCAACCTCATGGGCTGTAGCCACCAGGTTCCTCTGTCGATGCGATTTCCTAGGCAAGAGTACTGGAGTGGGTTGCCATTTCTTTTTCCAGGGCATCTTCCCAATCCGGGGATCAAACCTGCATCTCCTGCATTGGCAGGTGGGTTCAGGTATCAGTATATAAAATATTATGTTTATATAAAATATCTGTACAACGAACTGTCTAGAAGCAAAAACACCCCAGTTGCAATGAGCACATTTAATATCCAGATCTTGGTTTCTAATAACAACAATAACAACAAAACCAGCGCTCTTTGGAGGATAGCTAATTCCAAGGAAGGAAAATACAAGATGACCCTGGAACATCTCTTTATGTCAAAAAGTAAGGAAGTCTTCAAAGAATGATGGGGATGTATCAAAATGGCTCAGAAGCCAGCCTGAAGAGTCTCCATAAATCATACATGGATTAATCTGAACATCAAGCAAATAATGACAGTAAAAGATTATAAACCACTGAATGATTCCGTGAGTCTAAACTGGTATAAATAAATGAATAAATGAGTGAGCAAATGAATGAATGATACATGAGGTAGACGGAAAAAAATTTTCTCTAAAGAAATGCCTAATAATGAATGTAGAAAAAGTTATGGAGTTAGAAAATTTTGTTTTGAGAAGGTTATGTAATCATCAATGGATGCTAAAACTAATGGGTGAAAGTTTGATGAGGATCTGGATATTTATAGTCTCAAAGAATCTCCCCATAAAAGAAAAAGGGCTTCCCAAGTGGTGCAATGGTAAAAAATCTGCCCACCAATGCAAGAGACGAGGGTTCGATCCCTGGGTCAGGAAGATCCCCTGCAGAAGGAAATAGCAACCCATTCCAGTATTCTTGCCTGGAAAATCCCATGGACAGAGGAGCCTGGTGGGCTATAGTCCTCGGGATCACAGAGAATCAGACACCACTGAGCACACACACACATAAAGGAAAACATATTAATAGTTACTTTATAGTGGAAAGTCCTGGCAGACACCACCTTAACCAAAAGCCTCAAGTTAACATCACCAGCATTAACAGGACCAAGGCTGCCCCTGGTGGGAGAGGTCATAGAATACTGTGAGGAGAACATGTCACCTCCACGGTGTTTCTTCCAAAATGTTGATCCTCAATCTGATGAGGAGGAAACATCAGAAAAGTCTATATTGAGGGACATTATACAAAATAGTTGGCCTATAATCCCCCAAAATGTCAAGGTCATATAAAATAATGGCGGAAGAACCATTCCGGATCTAAAAGAGATGAACGAGACATGACAACCAAAAGCAATGTATGATTCTAGATTGGACATTGGTTTTGGGAGATGATAGGTAAAGGGGACTCAACTGGAACAATTGGAGGAATTTAATATGGACTGGGCAGGAGATATTAGCATATATCAATATTAACTTTCCTAATTTTGATGGTTATATTGAGATTACGTTTTTAAATGTTCCTTTTTTCAATAAATACACACTGAAGTATGTTCATGGGGTTCTCAAGGCGAGAATACTGAAGTGGTTTGTCATTTCCTTCTCCAGGAGATCTTCCTGACCCAGGGATAGAACCCACGTCTCTTATGTCTCCTGCGTTGACAGGGGGGTTCTTTACCACTAACACCATCTGGGAAGCTTAGAGGTGTGAATCTAGTTGTCTTCTATTAAGCCAAATATTAGAGAGTCTTGCAAAAATGTAAAGTACCATTACCCTTCTTTATAATTTTTTGTTTTGAAAAATACAGTTATTTATCATAAAAATGTTCTATGTTAACATGACATGGGTTTATTATTGTTATTTCTTTTTTGTATTTATTTCAGCCTTATTGAGGTATAATTGACAAAATTGTAATATATTTAAAGTATGCAACTTTAAAGTATTGATTTGATACATGTATACATTGTGAAAGAATTCTCACTATGGAGTTTATTAACACATCCGTCACTATACATATGTAAGAAAACTTAAGTTCTACTCTCTTAGCAAATTTCAATTATTTAACTGAAAGTTAATTTTCTTTTTACCATCCTCTCCCTACACATCCTCCAGCCCGTGGCAACCACCATTCCACAATCCCATGAATTCAATTTATTTTTTAGATTCCACATATAAGTGATATTGCAATATTTATCTTTTTATGTCTGGTTTATTTCACTTAGCATATTGCCCTCCAGGTACATCCATATTGTCACACAGGATTCCCTTCTTTTTTTATGGCTGAATAATATTCTGTTATTCTTACACACATACATATCATATTTTCTTTATTCATTCATCTGTTGATGGGAACTTGTTTCTGTATCTTGGCTATTGTGAATAATATTGCAGTGAATGTGGGAATACATATATCTCTTGGAGAAAGTGATTTCATTTCTTTTGACTATATACCCAGAAGTACGATTCCTGGATCATATGGTAGTTTTATTTTTAGTTTCCTGAGGAAACTCCTATGTCTCCACTTTCCTACCAACAGTATATAAGTGTTCTCTTTTCTTCATATTCTCACCATGATTTGTTATCTCTTGTTTTGTGTGTGTGTGTGTGGTTTTTTTTTGCAATAGACATTCTAACAGGTATGCAGTAATATTTCATTGTGGTTCTGATTTGTGTTTTTCTGAAGATTAGTGACATTGAGCATATTTTTGTGTATGTACTGGCCATCTGTATGTCTTCTTTGGGAAAAAGTCTGTTTGGGTCCTTTGCTCATTTTATTGATAAAATTAGGCTAATTGGTTTTTTTTTTTTTTTCTGTTGAGTTGTATGAGTTCCTCGCATGTTTTAAATGTTAACCCCTTATCAGATACATGATTTGCAAATGTTTTCTCCCATTCCACAGGTTACCTTTTCAGTGTGCTTTTGATTTCCTTGCTGTGCAGAAGCTTTTTAGTTTGCTGTAGTCCAACTTGTTTATTTTTGGTTTCGTTGCCTTTGCTTTTGGTGTCAAATCCAAAAAAATTATCACCAAGACCAATGTCAAGGAGTTTAACCCCTCATGTTTTCTTCTAGGAGTCTTATGTTTTCAGATCTTATGTTTAAGTCTTTAATCATTTTGAGTTGATTTCTGTGTATGGTGTAAGATACTGGCCCAGTTTCATTCTTTTGCATGTGGATATCCAGTTTTTATAATATCATTCATTAAAGGGACTGTCCTTTCCCCATTGTTTATCCTTGGCTCCTTGGTTGAAAATTAATTGACCATATATGCATAGATTTATTTTGGGGGGTTTTATTCTGCTCCATTGATCTGTGTGTTTATTTTATGGCAATACTATACAGTTCTGATTTCTATAGCTTTGTAACATGGTTTGACACTGATGCCTCCAGTGACATTCTTCTTTTTCAAGATTGCTTTGGCTATCTGGGGTTTGTGGAATTGTCCAAGCAGCCTACTTTTTTCTTGGTGGCTCCTAGTAGTTGACATCATGTCAGGATACATCCGTGTCCCAGTGGGGAGGAGGATCACAGTCAGCCCTTAGATGGAAGCTGGTTTGAAGCTGCACCCTCAGGCGACAGATTGTAAAATATGTAGTCAAACCATCCATCAGGCAGAACTCTTAAAATTTGGGACACTAGATGTGGAGCCCCAACCTTTTGTTCCTGAAGGAGAGGTTGCAATTGGGGAGTTCCCTCTTGGTTGTATGGCACCGTGCTGGGAGTGGGATTTATCTTGAGGTGTGTCTCAGTTTTTCCTACCCATTTCTATGTAGGTATTTTCTCATTCAGCCTATGTGTAGGAGTCACTCAGCTAGTCTCTGGTTTTCTCTCAGAGGAGATTGCTCCACATGTAGCTCTACATTTGATGTGTCTAGTTAAGGAGGGAAGTCCAGGAGCCTCCAATGTCTTAGTCTCTCCTCTATTATTGTTCTTTTAGAATGAATTAAATATTTCCTTTTTGGTTTCTATAAAGGTAAGCATCAATAGATGTAATTCACATAAGCAAAATTTCTCTAGAATTCTGAATTATTTTTCAGAGACCAAAACATGTGAGAACCACTGTTCTAGCCCCTGACTGTGTTTTAGGAAGGATCGTTGGTCTAGGCTCTGTGGTGATCATAAATTGTCATCCCTCAGAGAATAGGCTGACCTCAGCATTGTGGACCTCTATGATGGAAGAAAAGAGGGCTAGAGAGCCTTGAACTAGCAACTAAATGCTGCAGCCCAGAATGGCTTGTATCGATTCCACTCATAGCTCATTGGCCAGTACTAGTTTCATGGCTCCACCCAATTGCAAGGGGAGGGGAAATGTGAGCCTCTCCTATGTCCAGCACCCGGAAAGAGAACTGGCAGTGGCTGAGCACCAGGAGTCTCCACCATGCCCTGCTTCATTTTTCTGCACAGCAGGTATCACCACCTGATAGTCCTATTAGATATTTATTTGCTTATTGATGCTTGGGTTTCCCTGGTGACTCAATGGTAAGGAATCTGCCTGTAATGCAAGAGACTTGGGTTCGATACATGGATCAGGAAGATCCCCTGGAGAAGGAAATGGCAACCACCCCTGTGTTCTTGCCTGGGAAATCCCATGGACAGAGGAGTCTGGCAGGCTACAGTCCATGGGGTCTGAAAGGAGTCAGACGTGACTTTGCAACTAAACCATAACAACGTTGACTGTTTGCCCTCTAAGAGGAGGGTAAGCTCTTTAACTGAGATCCCTTGTCTTGCTTTGTTCACTGCTCCATCTTCAGTGCCTCAAACTGAGTCTGGCATATTGTATGACCTTGATAAAGGGAAGTAATGGATGAATTGGGTAAGAGTGTCGGGACTTGCGGTGGTCCAGTGGTTAAGACTCCACGTTGCCAATGCAGGGGGTGTATGTTCTATCCCTGGTTGGGGAACTAGGTTTCACGTGCCCCAAGTAAGAGTTCATATGCCGCAACTAAAGGTCCTGAGTGCTGCAACTAAGACCTGGAACAGCCAAACAAACAAACAAATATTTAAGAGAGAGAGAGAGAGGGAGCGAGTGCTGACCGTCCTCCCAGGCTGTCTGACTGGTTGGAGTTTGAAATGGGGAATGGGGGCTGCATCTCAAAATGCTTCCTGAGCCTGAAAATGCTGGAGAGGCTTGAGCTGAACTTGCACTCGGGGTTCCTTGTCTCTAAATATGACGCACACAGTTCTAGATGCTGGTGCTGAACAAAGCCTGTGCAGCATGTGCCTGGAGGTGGGGCCTTGTTCCAGGTGAATGTGTGAAAGATTCCCACACTGAGGGCCTGGGGTGTAGCTCACTCACAGAGAAAAGATGGCTGTATCTGGTCAGGGCTCCCTTTTCTCCTGGCCAGTCCCAGCTGTGGGCAAGGCCTGGGCAGCCCCTTCTATGAGGGATACTCCAGAACCAGCCCTGGGGATTCTTGCAGAAATGGCCCCACATGCATACCCTTAGGTAAAGTCTGTTAGGCATACAGGTCTGCGTTTTCCCTCCAAATCGCTGGTCTCATCAGCCAATCCCACTGGATCCTTACATCTGACTTGGGTCAAGTCAGGCTATCATTCCAAATAGAGCTTATTAGCCTTGCTGGGGAGTAGGGGGAAGGACCAGGCTGTGTGGTAGGGACAGTTGGCACTTGGAAGGGAGCTCAGTGCCAGGCCCTGAGCATAGGTGTAGTGTTGTTGCTTGATTGACCTGTTCTAGGAGGCCCTGAGTCATGGCTTGTTTGGGGATTGTCATGCCCTCCCTGGAGGACTTGGTTCAGATTTGGGAAAAGATTCCTACGAGAGGGCCATCCCCTCACATCCCTCAGGTATTTGTGACTCCCACACTTTCAGGTTCAGCAACTTCCTTTTCCAAACTCTGGAGCTTAACGTAAGATTTCTGTCCTACTTCCAGGGTGGGAGAGGGAGTTTGGATGATGAAACACTAGGATTTCTTGACTGGGCAGCAGATTCATGGGGATGACATATGGAATAGAGTACTTGAAATCAAGGTCATCCAAGGAAATCAGAGATACAGTCACAACTCTTTCAAAATGACTCCTTGCCACTACAGGGATTTAGGAATGGGAAAGACATGTATGTCCATGGGAGAAATGCTGGGAGTCCTTAGGAAGATAGTCAGGAAAGCACAGACAATGCATTTCTGCCTGGCTTCCTTGATTGACCAAATAGCACTAGGTGCTGACTAATTAGGAAACCCTGAATCTCAGAGCATTTGGCTAGTGAAGCTTCAGAAAATTAAGTCCAAACATCTAGGACTTTGTCTGAACACCACCAGAATGATGACAAAAACAACAAAAACCTCCAAACAGCTGAATGTCTAATACACCTCTTGCCTGACCTGGGAAAAAAAGCCCAGGAGTGAGCAGGGCTTGATGGAGCCCTGAACCAAGATATGTGACCCCAAACCAGTTTCAATGACTGGTGGAGTCTTCAGAGAACCCTGGAGCTTGGATCACATGCAATTCTAAACCAGAACAAACTGTTAATAAAACACCCAGGGCTTATGAATCATCAGTTCCAAAGGCTGTTAGACGTCATCATCAACATGGTCTTTAAACCACATCTTCCTGGACTGAAATGAGATTTCCTTTCTCTGGAGCTTTTTTTATGGAGTAAAAAGGGAAAACAAAAGGAAAACAAAACAAAATTCAATATAGAATTACCATGTGATCCAGCAATTCCACTTCTAGGTATATACCCTCAAAAGAACTGAAAGCAGGAATTCAAACGGATACTTACCTGTCCATGTTCACAGCAGCATTTTCCACAATAGCCAAAAGATAGAAACAATTCTAATGTTTGTCCATGGATGGAAAGATGAAATGTGATATGGACATACACAATAGAATAGTATTCAGCCTTAAAAAGGACACGACTGAGTGACTGAACTGAACTGAACTGAACTGAAGTTCTGGCTTAGGCTACGACAGGAACGTGAACCATGAGGATCTTGTGTTAAACGAAAGAAGTCAGTCCAAAAGGACAAATAGTGGATGCTTTCATTTGTTTGAGGTACCAAAAGCAGTCAAATTCACAGAGAAAGAAAGTAGAAGGGAGGTGGCTAGAGGGTGGGGAGAGGGAGAAAGGGAGAGGTACAGAGTATGTATTTAGTGGTACAGAGTTTCTATTTGGAATAATGATGGTTGCAAAACAGTGTGAATGTACTTAATGCCATTGAACTGTACACTTAAAGGTAGTAAATCTTATGTATATTTACTACAGTAGAGCAAAACGAAAAGACAGGAGCATGCCCACTCGGCTCATGGTCTGTAGAGGTTCTTATCCACAAAGGCAGTGCTGAGCTGCTGGGTGCGTGTATGGAGGAGTGGCTGTGACCTGGGCTTGCCACTGATGGCTCAAAGTGAGCATGGGCAGCAGACACCCATGAAACAGAAGTCCAGAATGTGGACTTTCTTTCACCTTTTGGGCGGAGCTGCCACCTCCTGGATGGGCCATCAGAGAGCTGGGGGAACAAAGCCAGAAGGGTAATTTAAAGGTACTCTGAGCCCCTGGGCCACCATTGCACTGGGCTTGCCCCCTTTTCTTCCAGGCACCACCAATCATGTAAGTGCTCGAACAAAGGATCCTTTCCACTTGGGCTCCCGAGAGTGGGGACGAGGCAGGTCCTCAGAGGAGCCAGGCAGAGCGCACGTGTCCAACTGCACAGCACAGATCACTGGGACTCACAGTGACTATTATAATGATCAAGTGCAGAAGGGTCTTATCACAGAACAATTTTCTCACCCCTCAGGGGATGGGGGCGGTGAGGGGGTGCTTCTCAGCCACAGGGACTCACATCTTCATTCATTATTTTTCAAACAAGTCAGTCAAAAATTGAGGTTTCTGAGCAATTTGCAGATTAAGAACCAATCACGATGTGAGTCCACATAGCCCCTCAAGCCAAAAATTAAGACCCTCCCCTCCCACCTTCTCTTTCATAAGAACCTACAGTAGATATATTGAGAAGCAAAAGAAAAAAAAAATGAGAAAACCAGAAACGTCAGTAACCTTTCCTTTCCAGCATAGCAACTCTCCTTGCAGCCACACCGCCAGGCAACTCCTGGATTAATCTTTCTTTCTTTCTTTCTTTCTTTTCTTTTTTTCCTTTTTCTGCTCAATGGATTGTGGTCAAGGCCATTGTAACGTGAGCAGTGCCTTGGAGGGGATTGGCCGAGGGGGCTGTGAGGGGCCCCTTTCACAGAGGGCTAATTGCGTTTCAGACCACCAGTATTCGGGAGCTACAGATGTCTTCCTTCATTTGCTTGGGTAGCACAATTGGACCCATCTGTTGCATTTATTCCGCCGGCTCCCCTGCCCGCCCCCACCCGCCCCCATCCCCTCACCCCCATCCCCTCCCTTCCCTTGTCTGCGGGCCTAAATTGAAAACTCATCAAAATGTAATCCAAGAGCAGTTTGGCTGCCGAGCTGCTGAGAAGGGGCTCGGTGGGAATAAAGGCCCCCCGCCACTTTGCACGCCGGCCGGAGCCTGGGGAGCCGGGTCACAGGCAGCCTTAGGGGGGAAAGTGAGAAGTTAGTCGGCAGATGGGCTGCTCCACGCGGCCCTATAACCTGATGCCTGCGAAGAGGAGCCCTAGCAACGGGCCGGCCCAGGCCAGAGGATGCCTCTGCCCCAGAGGTGGTGACCCCACCTCGCAGGCCTCGCCCCTGGCCCAGGATGCTTCGATTTCAAACGAGGCTGGGGCCAGGGCTTAGCACTCTCTGACCCCCATCTGCCCTCTCCAGCTCAAAGGGATTTCCAAGGCAGAGAGGGCAGGGATGGGTGGCCTTGGAGGCCTGGGGAATGTGGCACTAAGGGAGACAGCCTGCCTGCCCACCCCAGCCTCCTGCAGACCCAGGCCTCCTCCATCCACTGCTCCCTCTGCTCTGCACCTTGCCATGTGCTCAAGCCCTTCCCTGTGCTAACTTCTCTTTCTCCCAAGCAGGCAGTGAGTTCTGGAAGGTATGGAGGTGGCCACTGACTCCTGGTGTTGCCCCAGGCTTGGAAACTGGCTGAGGAGCTGACCGGGGGGATCTAGGCTTATATTCAATACAAACCCCCATGTGTACTGAGTCCCCTTTCAACACCTGCCCCATCCTGGTCCAGAATAGAGCCATTACCCCCAGGAGCAGCTCAGAGCAGCTCCCTACCAGTGTGCGCAGGTGACTTCCCAGGGAGGGGGTGCCTGCCAATGGGCAGAATGTTTTGGATCAGTAGGCTTGGAGGAACAGCTGTGATAAGGTCTCACTGCTGGGCACATCTGTGAATCCCGGGCTGGCACCTCTTTGCTGCTGAAGAGTTGTGGGTACAAGGTTTTTAAACTCATTTTTTTTTTTTTAAAAACTGAAACCCATAGTAACACATATATACATCTGACCCTTGAACAACATGGGGTTTAGGGGTTCTGACCCTAAGCAGTCAAAAATCCATGTGTAACTTTAC
This sequence comes from Okapia johnstoni, assembly GCA_024291935.2. NCBI lineage: Eukaryota > Metazoa > Chordata > Mammalia > Artiodactyla > Giraffidae > Okapia > Okapia johnstoni. Next base: position 39,594,594 of record CM044316.1, read on the forward strand.
AGTTGGCTCTCTGTATGTGAGGTTCTGAGGACTCAACCAACCTTGGTCCACTTCTATGTGGATTTTTTCAATAAATAACTATCACAATACTATACAACCCGAGGTTGGTTGAATCCTTAGAAACTCGGATATAGAGGTAAGGTATGGCATGCAAATGCCATGCAAATCCACATAGTTGTGGACCCACAAGGTTCCAACCTGTCTTGTACAGGGGCAAACTGTATATATGTATGTATGTATATGGGCTTCCCTGGTAGCTCAACTGGTAAAGAATCTGCCTGCAATGCAAGAGACCCAAATTCAATTCCTGGGTCAGGAAGATCCCCTGAAGAAGGGATAGGCTACCGTACCCACTCCAGTATTCTTGGGCTTCCCTGGTGGCTCAGATGGTAGAGAATCCTCCTGCAGTGTAGGAGACCTGGATTTGATCCCTGGGTTGGGAAGATCCCCTGGAGGAGGGCATGGCAACCCACTCCAGCATTCTTTGCCTGGAGAATCCCCATGGACAGAGGAGTCTGGAGGGGCTACAGTCCATGGGGTCACAAAGAGTCGGACGTGACTGAGCGACTACGCACAACACAACATATATATATACACACACACACACATTGCAAGCAGATGCTTTACCGTCTGAGCCACCAGGGAAGCCCATATATATATATATTTATAGCAACCCAGCACACACAGATATATAACTAAAACAAAAGTTTCTCAAAATAATACTTCCTCCTGCTCTATGCAATGCCCTCTGATATTTTCTGTTCTGATATTGTATTTCACTCCATTGTTAAAAATGCCAATCATCTGTCCACTCCATTGCTTTCACAACCTACCTAGCAGTGATTCTCAGACACCTGGCATCAGCACCTACCCTTGGAACGTGTGCAAAGGCAGGCCCCCGAGTCCATCTGCAAGTGTCAGGTTCAGTGGCGCTGGAGAGGGGCCCAGGGGGGGGCGCTTTTGACCAGCCGCCTCCCCTTTGAAGGGGATTCTGCTGCACCTTGAGAAACCCTGCTGCTCCCAGTGTGCTCGGTGGTCTGAGCTGGCAACAACAGGCTGACCTCGAGGTTGATCAGCTCAAGGTGGGGCCTCCCAAAGTCATCTCCTGCCCGGCCACCTCCCCACCATGTCTTAATTAAATCCTCACCCAGTGAGAGTGTAGATGTCAGGTCTCTCTTGAATGGCTTTTAATTGAAGTGTTAATTTGTGGCTGCAGCGAGAGGGCCCTGCAATTCTGGAGCCTTCATTAGCTGCCATCCTAAGCTGATTAGCCTTAGGGGGGAGCCAGGACACAAGTCATCAGCGGGGAGCTGGCTGGGCCAGTATCAGGCCTTGGAGCTGCCTTTGCTGAGAGAGGGGCGGGCCAGGGCCAAAGCCTTCGGCACCTGCCTCGTCTGTCCCTCCAGATGCCAGGCAGGCACCTGCCTCCATGGGCCTCCAAGGCATTGATCTGGTTTTTGCTCTCCCTCCTTCAGTTCTCCTTGATGATAAGCAGGCACCTTTATCCTGTGAGTTTTGTGCTCATGCACTGTTGTCTATGGGATGAACAATAGCTCCTTAGCCTGATGCTCAAGGCCCCCCCAGAATGTGCACCAAGAGCATCTTCCACAACCTTCTCCTGCCTGCCCTTCATCCTTGCTGAGCCAGGCTGCTCCCCATTCCCGATCCTGCTCTGCAGTTCCTGTACCTGCCTCCAGCCCTTTGATCTGATGAGCCTCCACCTGGAATACCTTTGGCATCTCTTGCCCATCCTTCAAGGCTCAGCACCACTGACACCTCCTCCCAGAAGCCTTCTGTTTTGTCAGGTGTCAGGAGCAGGACTCCCTGCAGAACAGCTTGGGCTGGGGAGAGAAGGAACTGGAAGGATACTCTTGCCTGGGAACCCAGGGCAGCTGATTAGTCAGACCTTGGGAAGGGTGATGTAGTTGTTCTGGGATAAGCCTGGTTTTTCTGTCCCCCACCCCTTTCCTTCTCAGACTCTCTGGTCATCCTTGGGCATCTGCACCTCCTTGCTGGTGTGAGTCTGCCTCAGTGGCTGTAGGCTCTGGAAGTGAGCAATCTGGGCTCACAGCCTGTCCTGGCCACTCACCAGCTAAGTATGTGTGCATGCTCAGTCGTGTCCAACTCTTTGCGACCCCATGGACTGTAGCCCACCAGATTCCTTTATCCATGGAATTTTCCAGGCAAGAAAACTGGAGTGGGTTGCCATTTTCTTCTCCAGGGGATCTTCCCCACACAGGGATCAAACCCACATCTCCTGTGGCTCCTGCATTGGCAGGCAGATTCTTTGACACTGCGCCACCTGGGAAACCCACTAGGATGACACACTTCCCTCCTAACCACAGGGCATTTGCACATACCATTCCTGCTGAGCAGAACACATTTTCTCCCCTCTTCCCAAATGAGCTCCCACATATCCTTCCTCCAAGTTGCCTTTCCTTTTGACCAGGTCAGAATTCCTCTACCCACAGCAGTCTCAGCACTTTCGTGGCCCTTGTACTAGTAAGACATTCACCAAAAAATCCACATAGTCTGTTAAAAATCTCTCTCCCTACCAGACTCTAAGTTCCATGAGGGCAAGGCCTATGTTGTTTTTTTTCACTGCTCTATTTCCAGGACTTAGCACCCTGCCTGGCACAGAGTAGGTGTTCAATTAATGCTTAATGAATGAATACCTGCAGAAAGTGGTGGACCTGGTGTTTGATGCCAGATCTCAGATGCCAAACCTGGGCTTTCAGCCTGGCCACGCTGGGCTTCCTGGGAAGCTGTGCCTTGGGAGCAGAAGTTGGAGTTGCCAAGCATTCAGGGGTCATCCCCAAGTTGAGGCTAAAGGCCTGTTGGGGGCAGGGGCAGCCCACATTGTCCCTGAGTGAGTGAAATGAAAACCTCTGTGGGGGGAGGGGCCGGCTCCAGCAAATCCTGCCCAAAAAGGGTTAAAGGAAGTCTGTGGAGGGCTCCCCACCAACCACCTCCCACCACCACTCCCATGCCCTCATAGGGCTGACTGCCTACCTGCACACAAGAGGGCCCTGGGCTCAGAGATAACCCAAGACAATCCCGGCTCACAATACCCAGGAGGCAGTTTATGGTCCATGATGAGAGCAGGCTGCACCCTGCACGACCAGGTCTTCCTCCTCCAGTGGTTAGGTCACTGCGGCAACATCAGGGCACAGTTCTGGGAAATGAGATTTAAAATCAAGGGCCTAGTCCTGGGAACAAGGCCTGGGGCTTATGCCTCTCTCAGGGAGGGCCAGTGTGGTGGACATCCTGCTGGACGTCTGAGGCTGTGTCACTCATAGCAAGGGCAGTGTGCATGACTCCCAGCTGGCCCAACCCTGCCCTGGGGGCTTCAAATGCCCTCTGACTCCTTGGACCTGGGGACTGGAGGCTGACTTCCTTGAGACTGAGTGACGATCAGCTGGCCCTGCCTACTTGGACAAGAGAGAGGGTGGGCAGCCCATGAGCTCAGGCCCAGCACAGGCAGATGCAAGGTCCATGGGGACTCAGGGCCTCTGCTGTGACCTTCAGGTTCCTGTCCGAGCCACAGTGCTGTTCCCTCAGCCAAGCCAGCTTGTTCTGGCTGCTGCACCCCACAGAGGGACTGCCAAATGTCATCTCCAGGCTTTTGTCTCATTATTTTGTCCTGTGCATGTGTGACTTCTATGATTAAATGAGTCAGATGGAAGGAGACAATGGGAAAAGAGTGAGTCACCCTTCCTGATGTGTGTGCCCATTGCCTATAGGTGACCAGCATGCTGAGCCGGTGAAGGGCCACTTACTATCTGGGTAACTTTGGTCTATGTGCAAAGCTCTCTGTGCCTCAGTTTCCCCTGTTATAAAATGGGACTAATAATAGTATCCATCTCATTGGAATGGTGTGAGAACAAAGTGAGATAGTATACAAGGAGTTCTCAGAATAGTGTATTTATTGAGCACATTCCAAATGTACATACACAAAAGCTATTTGAGTAACAAACTTTTATGTGTCGTGTGACCTTCAGAAAATTTCATTCAAATCCAAGCAAATGTGTGTACAAGGGTGCCTCTGTGTATGTGTGTCCACCCTTTAAAAATCATAAATTTATTGGGGAGTAGTATTCTACAACTATCTGTTTTGGGACTTCCCTGGTGGCTCAGTGGTAAAGAATCCACCTGTAATGCAGGAGCTACAAGAGACAAGGGTTTAATCCCTGAGTTGGGAAGATTCCCTGGAGGAGGAAATGGCAACCAACTTCAATATTCTTGCCTAGAGGATCCCATGGACAGAGGAGCCTGGCAGGCTACAGTCCATAGGGTCACAAAGAGTCAGACCTGACTGAAGTGACTGAGGATGCATGCACTATCTATTCTACTCATTGTCTCCTTCACTTAATAATCTATCATGGGTGTCTTTCCATGTGGGCAAAGACATGATCCTTAGTAATGGCTGCATAGTCCGATTATTTGCATAATTTTTGTTGTTGTTCAATCGCTCAGTTGTATCTGACTCTTTGCAACCCAATGGACTGCAGCACACCAGGCTTCCCTGTCCTTCACCATCTCTCGGAGCTTGCTCAACTCATGTCCATTGAGTTGGTGATGCTATCCAACTATCTTGTTCTCTGTCTTCCCCTTCTCCTCCTGCCTTCAATCTTTCCCAGCATCAGGGTCTTTTCCAATGAGTTGACTCTTCGAATCAGGTGGCTAAAGTATTGGAGCTTCAGCTTCAGCATCAGTCCTTCCAATGAATATTCAGGGTTGACTTCCTTTAGGTTGGATTGATTTGCTCTCTTTGCAGTCCAAAGGACTCTCAAGAGTCTTCTCCAACACCACAGTTCGAAAGCATCAATTCTTCGGCACTCAGTCTTCTCTATGGTCCAATGCTCACATCCATACATGACTACGGGAAAAACCATAGCTTTGACTAGACAGACCTTGGTTGGCAAAGTAATGTTTCTGTTTTTTAATATGCTATCTAGGTTGGTCATAGTTTTTCTTCCAAGGAGCAAGTGTCTTTTAATTTCATGGCTGCAGTCACCATCTGCAGTGACTTTGGAGCTCAAGAATATAAAGTCTCTCACTGTTTCCATTGTTTCCCCATCTATTTGCCATGAAGTGATGGGACTGGATGCCATGATCTTTGTTTTTTGAATGTTGAGTTTTAAGCCAGCCTTTTCACTCTTCTCTTTCACTTTCATCAAGAGGCTCTTTAGTTTCTCTTGGCTTTCTGTCGTAAGGGTGGTGTCATCTGTATATATATGAGGTTATTGACATTTTTCCCAGAAATCTTGATTCAATTTATTTAAGTATGGTACTATAAGGGGCATTTATGTCGTGCCACAGTTTTGCTATTACAACAACACTGTCATAAATATCCTTGAATATTGATCTGATGAGTGCATTTTCCTTTGCAAATGAAAGACCTCATGAAAACTGGCTTCGTTAAAAAGGGGAATGCATTAGTTCATGTAGCTGAAAAGTATATGTGTGGCTTTGACTTCAACAGCAGAATCCTGGTGTTCTCATGATGGCTTCAACCATCTCTCTTTCTCTCTCTCTTTCTTGGCTTTGCTCTTCTCTATATGGTTTTGTTCTCAGACAGCCTCTCCCCAGGTAAAGACAAGACAGCCACCATCTATTCTGGGCTTACATCCTGTGAGTTCAACCATCCCATCAGAAAGAGGTTGTCAATTTCTTGTTAATTCCAGCAAATGTCCTAGAGTGGAATCTATTAATAATTGGTCTGGCTTGAGTCTCTTATACATTCAACTTTGCACATATGAGGGTAGACCTGTAGCATATTTTCTTGAAAGTGAAATGGTATGCCAAAGGGAATGCTCATTTGTGGCATATCCAATCTTCTCTGCCCATGCTTGTGCATCATGAGAGTCCTCGGCTTCATGGCAGGAGAGGAGGTAAGGGAAGCTTTTGGCCAGGTTGTGGTAGGGACAAGGCAGGCATCTACCTGGTGATGGCTGTCATGGTCCTTATGGTACCCAAGTGGGTGCAAAAATAAGCAGACTCCTCATCTGGTAACAAATCACTGCTGGGCGCCTCCCCCAGCACAAACTGACTTTACCAGTCATATCATGTCACTCCTCTGCTTTCTGACACCAACAGATCCCTCACTGTCCCCAAGCGTGATACCTGTGGGTATCCTTAGAAAATAGAACACAAAACTCAAGTGCTGGGGACTTCCTTGGTGGTCCAGTGGTTAATACTCCATGCTTCCACTGCAAGGGACATGAGTTCAATCTCTGGTCAGAAGACTGAGATCCCACATGTCTCATGGCATAGCCAAAAAAAACAAAAACAAAAACCCTCAAGTGCTGACATTTCCTGGAAGACCAGGAGTAAGGGGGAAGGGGGTGAGCGTGGGAAGGAGAGATAACAAACATAAAGAAAAGTGTTATGAGTTGACCATGACCTGTTCCCAGCACAGCTGCCTGCTTGCTCTTGTGAGACATCTTCAGAGAGGTTGTATGAGGCTACTGGGTGTCCAAAAAGTCCTGAGGAGGTAGGGAGAAGAAGAATTTATCCACTGGCTTCTGTCTCTCATTGGTAGCAGTTCACTCCCACAGAGCATCCATGTCCTTTGGGGCTCTGCTCCCTGACCCTCCGGCAGTCACCAAGGAAGACACATCCCAGGACAGCAGCAGTGACATTTGCATTTGACGCATGCCTGTGGGGTGAGCTGGTGAGTAGGCCCAGAGAGCAGCAATCCCTGTGCGCCCACCTGAAGCCCGCAACCTCACAGGCCTGGAGGAATGGCCTGGTTAGTGTGCCTGCGTGTGAAGTTCCTAGGTGAGCAATGAGGTCCAATCATGCTGTGAGTAACAGGAGGGACCAGAAACAGCCATCGGAACAAGGCAAGCCAGAAAGTAAGTCAAGTGGGCAGAGCTACGCTGGTGCATAAACTGAAGCTAGAAGCAGTTTCTCTGTACTACTACACTGAGCAGTTACCTTCCCTAGACAAGGCCTTCATTCTGAATCTTCCTGTCTAATCAAGCATCAATTTGCTCATCCACTCATTATTGCATGCCCACCATCCTCTGGAGTGTGGAGATAGAGTGTTGCTGTAGATACAACCCCTGGACTCAGGCAGCTCAGTGCCTAGCGGTAGGGGGAGACCCATGAAAATAACTGTATCACAGTGTGAGGATTACAGTGATAGAAATAGGCCTGTGATATCAAGTGAGCACCATAGAAAGACACTATGTGGAATGACACAAAACCCCAAACGGGAGTTGCTTTAAAAAGGTAAACAATTATTTTTCTTTCTAGGTTTTCCATCCATGACTAGTGTGGCAGCTCTGTTCCATAAAACCCTCAGGGACCAGGTTCCTTCCATTCCTAGCCTGTGACTTTCACCCCTTTATTTAAGAGGGTACCACTCTTCTAGGTGGCAGGATGGAAGAAGAGATGAAGAGACAAAGGGCACACTCCAGTGCTCTCTTAAAAAAGGTTCCTGGAGGCTGCCATATGCCCCTTTTGCCTACATTCCATTGGCTAGAATTTAATCACATGCCACATAGAGCTGCAATGGAAGCTGGGAAATGTAGTTTTTCTCTTGACTATTTACTGAGCTAAAAATTCTATTACTGTGGGAGAAGAAAAGACAACCAGTACAGACACATGACACAAGGAGGTGGTGGTGGGTATTGGAGAGGTTTCTTGAGGAAGGTGGCACCTGATGTGTCTTAAAAGATGAATTAGGGTTGGTGATTCACAGAGTCAGGGGAAGTGCCGGAGTCCAGCTCCAGCTGGTCCAGGGTTCCCTCAGGAAGGACAGCATCGGCGATGTGAAATGAGAAGACACAGTGAGTCCTGGTGTTTCCAAGTGTCTTCCTACTTTATTGTTTTTTAAGACAGCTTTTATATCTTTAGTTGTATTTTTTAAAGAATATAGGCACAGCAGATTATGACAAAGAAAGAATTCATTAGCAGAAAGTTTTAAAGCAAAACCTGTTTTTCTAAGGGTTGATCAGCCAAAACACTTTTGTATCAGGCACAGCAGATTATGACAAAGAATGCATTCGTCAACAGAAAGTCTTAAAATAATAAAACCTGTTTTTCTATAATCTATCTTACGCCTTGAGCCCAACAAAAAGGAATGTGGTCCTATAAAGTCATGGTACAGCAAGCTGAAACAATATAGTACAAAGGTCAGTTCTTAGCAAAAATCACCAGCTAAATTAACAATCATCTTATTATTTGTATTAAGGCTAAACTTTTATTTCTATCAGTTTTTAACTATTATACTTTCATTACGCAGGCTAAATACATTAAGAGCAAAAACATAGTGAGTAAATATAGACTAAGTAACAGTTTCATAAAGCAATATTTCTTATATTTCTTAATAAGCCTTTTTCCTATGAGGAGCTCGGTACCTATTGGGGCTTTTGTGTGTTAGGCTCTCAATGCTGTTTATTGTTAAAGGGCAGTCTTGCACACTAGCTCCAAAGGCACAGGTATATTTATTAAATAAACCAGTATGCCAGCAAGAAGAATTTAGATTAATATACTCCATATCCTAGACAATCCCATCAGGGTGCCACCGTTTTTTAGAGGCCTTTTCAATTGAGATTTCAGAAAGATCCATATTTAGAAGAGAATCAGAATAGGCCTTTTGTCTAAATTACAGAAAATAAAAGGAGGTTTATTATAATAAACATCAGAGAGGTAGATATCATCTTTAAGGTGAGCACTGAGGCAGCCTTCCGAGAATCCCTGAGGCCTGAGAAGCCGTGCTTGATCAGCCCAGTTCCTCCTGACACTGTCATGGGTGGGATCTCGTGGGCTGGCTCCCGGAAGGGAAGGACCTTCCACACAGAGGGGACTGTGTGGGCAGAGGACAGGCTTGAAATACAGCAGCTTGCCTATGTGTGTGTGCACAGATATGTGTGCGTGTGCCTATGTGTGTGTGCACAGATATGTGTGCGTGTACCTGCAGGAGTCAAAGTCAAGAGCTGGCACTGGAAAGATAGCAAGTCTCAAGTTGTGTGCCTGTGCACCTCAAAAAAACACATTTTGGCTTTATCTCCAAGTGCATTGTGGAGTCTGAGCTAGTTCAGTTTCTAGACTGAAATGCTGGGCAAGTCAAATCTGCCAGGGGAGAGGAGAGGAGGAGACCTCCAAGTTCCTGGGCTGGTGACTGGTGGGTGGAAAAGGACCAGGCTGGAGGGGGGGAGTGGGTTCACTTGGTTGAGTCTGAGGAAGTTGGCTAGGGGTGTGGAAGGCAGTGGGGATGGAATGGCGTCCAGGGGAGGGAGGGTATAGGAGCTGGCCAGAGAGAAGGCTGGAGACTATGTTTGGGTTGTGTGTATACTTGTGGTAGTGTGTGTGTGGGTATGCATGTGTATAAATGTACACATGAGGTTCAAAGGTAGAGCAGTCACAGACGATGACTGCATCTAGAGTGTGGCTATGAGGTGGACAGCTCACCTGGCAAGAGGGGAAGGTCACTGAAATCACTGAGGTGGGCATGGAGCTGTGATCAGTAGTTTGGGGTGACGGCTGACTAGGCATTGAGATCTTCCGAGGTAAGGCCAAGTGGAGAGGAAGACAGTGCTTGGGGCGTCACGCTGATCAAGAAGTAGCCGCTCTGTTATTACCATGGCTGTTATTATCCTTGTCACCATCTTCGGGCAGCTGGTGTGAGGGATGTGTGTTGGGGGAGCATCTGGTGGCTTAGAGAGCTGTAGCTCCATGTTATCTGCTTCTGGATGTGGAAACACGTCCCTGGGCAGATCAAGGATGGGACCGGGCCTGCTCCAGGCCACAGTCAAGAGCTGTGAGTCAAGATGCCACTGCCTGCAACCCAGTGGGGTGCGGGTAGCTAGGAGACCAAGCAGGCCTCTCCCCTGGCGGAAAGCTCCCGGCATGGTGGACTGGGCGCTGGGGCCCGCTCTGCCGGTGCCCCAGGGATAATAAGGACTTCAGAAAGGACAGCCCTGACTCAGGGCTGAAAGAGGCTTTAGTTTCTTGTTTGGCGGCTTAAAAAAGGCAAATAGAAGCATTTCTCCTTTGGGGATCAATGTGAATCCCAGAAAATCCCATTATTTTCCTTTTGAGATCAGTGGCCTGCTCTTGAGGGCTTTCTTTTCCCCAAGGCAACAGCCCTCTCCGTGCGCTGTGTGAGCATCCTGCCCCTGTGTGGCCCCAGAATGGGCTGAGGTAAGGTGGGGGGAGGGGAGGGGGCACAGGTGAGCCCCAGCTTACTGCTGTTTCCTCCTGCTGGCTACCCATCCCTTGTTCCAGTCTGATCCCTCTCCCCCCGTAAGATTAAGGGAGGCGGTGGGCCAACAAAGCCACTAGAAAAAAAAAATGTTTTTCCATGATCTTCTCTTCCAGGAAGCCATGCATGAGCCCAGAGGCCTGAGAGGTCCTGATGCTCTAGACTGCTGCTTCATGTGGGGCTTGCACCGGGGTTGTCACCTCCCACTGAAATGACAGTGCACCTGGGGCAGATCATCAGGGACAGATGGTAGTGATGGTGATAGAGAACAGTTATGAACCTTTACCGTGGTGGCTGGTACCAGGCCTAGCTCCTTTCGTGTGTCTAACAGCTCCATGAAGAAGGTGTTATTATTACCCCTCTTCACAGATGAAGAGACTGAGGCCAGGGGAGGCCAAGCGTATTAGCCAACGCAGGCTGCTGTAACAAAATATTACTGACTGGTTCAGTGACACAACAGAAGTTCATTTTCTCACAGTTCTGAAGGCTGGAGGTCTGAGATTAGGGTGTTGGCATGGTTGGGTCCTGGTGAAAGCTGCCTTCTGGCTGGGTCACCACATGGCAGAGAGAGAGAGATTATTCTCTCTTCTTAGAAGGCCACCAATCCTATCTGATTAGATCCCCAACCTTGAAAGTGAAAGTGAAGTCACTCAGTCATATCCGACTCTTTGCAACCCCATGGACTATAGCCTACCAGTCTCCTCTGTCCATGGGATTTTCCAGGCAACAGTACTGGAGTCAGTTACCATTTCCTTTTCCAGGGGATCTTCCCGACCCAGGGATCCAACCCCGGTCTCCCGCATTGCAGACGCTTTACAGTCTGAGCCACCAGGAAAGCCCATAACCTCAATTACCTCCTAAAAGCCCTATCTCCAATGGAGGTTAGAGCTTTAACATATGAATCTGGAGGGTGTGGCTGACACAATCTAGTTCTTAGGACCAAATCACTCATCCTTGGGCATGCATGCTAAGTGATAGAGCCCTGCCTGGTTCAGAATGAAGTGAGGAATCTACTCTGCACTCTTTTTCCAAACTTTTTATTTTATATCAGAGCATAGTCAATTAACAATGTTGTAATAGTTTCAGGTGGACAGAAAAGAGAATCAGCCATACATATACTACCCTGTACTCTTAAGCTTTCTGAGAAGTTGCCCCTATTGGCCCTTCTGGTCAGATGAAAAATCTCCAGTTTAGCTTTTCCAAGAAGGAAATCTATGGAGGATGCCTGAGTGCTTGTCCAAACTGATCACCAAGAGCCAGTCACACATCCAGTTTAACCCAGGGGCCTCCTTTCCAAACCTGCCCATCCACTGGCTATGTGTTGAGCCAGATCCACCACAGTGGAGACCAGTCCTGAGGGCACACTTGCTGTGTGCAGACCCCGTGCCAAATGCTTTTGAAAGTATCTAGCTTCTACAAGAATCCTCACCAGTTGACAGATGAGGAAACAGAGACTCAGGACAGGGTTAGGTATCCTGCCTTGTGAGTGCCGCCAAGACTGGAACCAGGGGTCTATTTGACAGCCCCCGCCCCCGGGGCTCACTCTGTGATCCACCAGGTCCCAGGCATAGTTTGGTAACATACCCTATGCAGCCTGGACACTTTTTTCCCCTGCTGGCTGCTTTTCAGGGGTGCTCCCATAAAGAACACATTTCTTTGAAGTAACTTTTAAATAGGTGAGTTGTTGGTGACGGTCCTTTTCCTGTCCTAATTCGGGTGGGTATGGGAAGTACAAGCCCTCTTTCTGGAGTCCCCATTTGATTCTTAAGATGCACACAAAAGCACGTGGACACACAGTAGCTATAAGGAGGTCTTTTGGAGATGTGCTCTAATGAATAGAGAAGAAGGATCTTTCATTAGCATAAGAAGAGTTTGCAGTAAAATAGGTGCTCCAGAGAGCACTTGAGAGTTGTTTGTTCAAGTAGGCTGAAAGTCTCTAGCTCCTCCACGGCCTCTTCAGCTTTGAGCTCTCCCGGAGGCGTCTGCTCTAGCCTGTGGGGTTTTAAAGCAAGCTTCTTTCCCCCATGTCCTGGGAGCAGTCTGCACATCCCAGCAGTGGCCTTTGGTCTGGGAATGTGCACAGAGAGGCCCTTATGGGAGACTGGGTCTGACCTAGCTCTTCCCTCGTGCAGCAATTATCCTACTGGGGGAGGCTGCCTTGCTCCCTCGGGGTTCCCTTCACTGGGGCAAGGCTGATCAGCTTAAAGGGGCTCTATCCCTGCTGGGCCTCTTGCCCTCCCTGTCCCCCCAGGTGGCCTCTGAGCAGACTGATGCCAGATTTGTACTCACTTAGCCTGGGAGAAGGAGTTGAGGCCAAAAGGGGACTGATGGCCAGAGATCAAAGGTTAAGAGGGGTTAAGCCTTCACCCTAGAAGGTCACCCATCACCCTTGAGACAAGTACCTCACCGGTATTTTCCTGAAACCTAGAGCAGAGGTAGGCCTGCAGGGAATATCCATTCATTTATTAAGGAAGCACTATCTTCCTCGTGTGGATGGTCCACATTCCAGTTTCTCATTATTAACTGTCTGGCTCAGATTTTGGACAAGTCACTGCCTCTCTGGGCCTCCCTTTCCCCATCTTTCCAATAAAGAGCTTAATTGACAGTCAAAGGCAGAACAGTGGTTCATTGTCGTGAAACACTGGAGTCCTTAAATTGTGTTTCTGCTCTTGTGCAATGAGAGAAAGTTAGGCTAGACAAGGTGGATAACAGGGAAGATGGTAGGCCCTGACCAACTTTCCTGCAGGGGCTGTAACATGTTTTCTGAGGGATCTTGATGATCAAGGCAGACCCTGCTGGACTGTGATGGAGATATGAGGGCGATGAACCCCAGGCTGAGTCACAGCCTCTCCCACCTGTCTGCTAGGAGGGCTCTGAGTCAGAGGGGCTGGAGTCCATCAGGTCCCACTAATGAGGCATGATCACAGCTTACTGGGGATGGTTTGTCCCGAGAACATGGAAGGCCCTCCAGTGGAGATGAGGGGGAATTCCTCCTCCTGCCTCTGATCAGTTAGGTGCAGTGCCAAGCCATACCTATCAGGAAGGTGGTATCCTTGCCAGGCCCAGAGGTGGTCTGGGGGGCTGTAGGAAGCACCGCCTGGGTCACACTTGTGATGAGCATCCTAGGAGTGCCTGGTAGAGAAGGAAATAAAGGGGAGATAAAGGACTCCTCTGGTCCTTCCCCTCAGGGGGCTTTCTGTCCCCATTCAGAGGAACATTCACACCTCTCCAGGGTGCTTGGGTCCCAGCCTCAGCCTCCTCCCGGCCTGCCCTTTCCCATCTTGGTGGGTAGGAGGGAGGCAGCCGGCCTAAGAGAGGAGACCAGATGTGAACGTGGGGATGACCAGCTTCACAGCACAGCTCTGGAAGCAGAAGGAATGGGGAAACAATCCCAGGCTCCATCCCTGGGTGTGAAATGTGGGCAGGTCACTCGGCCTTTCTGTGCTGCTCTGTGGGTTCTCCATGCCTACACTGGGGTAGTAATGAAGCATCAATAAGGTAAGCATGTGAAAGCACTTAAGCAGTGTCTGCAACATGATAAGTCCTTGATGAAAGTGAAAGTATTAGTCACTTAGTCCTGTCCAACTCTTTGTGACTGGATGGACCTTAGCTCGCCAGGCTCCTCTGTCCATGAAATTCTCCAGGCAAGAATACTGGAGTGAGTAGCCATTCCCTTCTCCAGGGGATCTTCCCAACCCAGGGATCGAACCCGGGTCTCCAGTATCACAGGCAGATTCTTTACCATCTGAGCTTCCAGGGAAGCCCTGAAGCCCGAGGGTGGCCACCAAAAATGGAGAAGAGATGGGGGTGACAGCATAGCACAGAAGGTTCCACTGCCCAAGGATGTCTTGAAGGCATTTGGAAAATACAAATCCTCCTCCTCCACTGTCACTCCAACCTGTGTGACCTTCAGAGTCTGCAAGAAAGGAAGGTGGAGGGCACAAAGGACATGGGTATTGAACCTGGGTCTCCTGCATTGCAGGCAGACTTTTTACCATCTGAGCCACCGTGGAAGCTGTAAGTCCTCCATAAAGCACTATAAAAACACCAAGGAGAAGAGAGGATGGCACATTGAGGGTGATGTTCAAAGTTCTTGGCAAAGTCCCTTTCCAACTCAATGCTAAATAATTATTAGACATTTGTGGAGTGGCTACACCAATGCAGGTGACCATAGGTGATACTCTTTATGGCATTTACTCCTATGCACAGCCCTACAGGAAAGGGCTGCTACTATCTCCATTTTATAATGGAGTCCACTAAGGTCAGAGATCGGGCTAAGTTTGAGCCAGATATTGAATTCAGAGCCTGAGCTTTTAAACAATAGCTCCTGTAACTGTGGGAGGCTCCCCTGGTGGCTCAGAGGGTAAAGCGTCTGCCTGCAATGTGGGAGACCCGGGTTGGATCTCTGGGTCAGGAAGATCCCCTGGAGAAGGAAATGGTATACCCCACTCCAGTATTCTTGCCTGGAGAATCCCATGGACAAAGAAACCTGGTAGGTAGGCTATAGTCCATGGGGTCACCAAGAGGCGGACACAACTGAGCGACTTCACTTTCTTTCCTGTAACTGTAAGATAACTATCCTCTGCAATCTCAAGCCATTTCAGAAAGTGATTTGGGGGACTTCTCTGAGGGTTCTAGTGGTGAGACTCTGCGCTCTCAACGTAGGGGGTCCAAGTTCAATCCTGGTCAGGAAACTAGACCCCACATGCCGCAGCTGAGAGTTCGCATGCCGCAACTAACGATCTCACATGCCTTAACAAAAATCGAGGATCCTGCATGTTGCAACTAAGATCTGGCGCAGCCAAATAAATAAATATTTAATTTAAAAACAGAAACAAAGAAAGTGATTTGAGACCAGGCAGAGAAGAGGGATTCTAGCATCTCCTTGGTCCTGTGGGGAGGGGTATAGAGAGGAGAGCCTAGTTGGATTTTACCAAGAGGAGGGAGTCTGAGGCTTCCCAGATCCCAGGTGCTGGGGCAAGAGGCTGTGAAGGAGTGTGGCTGCTTCATGCTCTAGGCTCCCCTGGCCTTGGGCCCTGAGCCAGATGCTCCACAAGAGCCCCAAGGCTGTACCTCCATCCCCCTTATATTCTTCTGTGAAGAAGAGTGGGAGGGGGCAATGAAAGCCTGCATCCCCAGGAGAAGAAATAGGAGGTGTGAAAATAGATTTTTAAAGGCAGAAGGAGAGGTCACTCTGATGGTTTGGTTCCTGGCTATATTTTGTCCCAGACACAAAGAGAGTCCCGGGATTGGGCAAGGCCCAGCACACAAACCAGAGAAAGAGAATCCAGTTGGATTGAACAGCATCCCTGATAGAGATTTTTTGAGATTGAGTGGGTAGGGATGGGCCCCATGCCGTGCGTGCCCTCTCCCAGGTGGGGCTCATCACCACCCACCCCCACCCCCCCAGCAGTGATGGATGTGGCAATCAGGGACAGATGGCAGTCCCCAGAGAGGGAAATGGGAAGAGAGGAGAAACCTCTGCCTCATTGAAGGGATTGGGGTCAGGCTAGGAGCAAAGCTCACCAAGAACAAAACTTCCCTCCCTGGCATTTTTATTATTGCAGGCCTTGCCAGAAAAGACAAATGGTTGTGTGCAAGGGCTGGGCATGGCAGATCTTTCTCACCCTGGGTAACCTCACAATGTCCCAACTGTAAAATGAAGGTACCATTGCCCACCCCTAGGCATTCTCGGGGACACCTCCAGGGACATCTAACGGGCCTCGCCCAGGCCAGGGCTGGGCCTTTCTTGTCCATTTCTCCCCTCATTCACTCTCCACAGAACTTTTCAGGAATCTATTACTATTATTATAAGGATGCTGAGACCCAGAAAGGGGAAGAAATTTTTCTTACCATTATTTTTGATCCTAAATCAGGAGATTTAAGGAAGTGAATCAGTTTGAATGATTAAGTGTGGGGCGTAGCAGGAGGGTGTTCTTTCTGCTTTGGAAGGTTTGATAACATAGCAAGGAGATTGGGTGACTCTTGGCTTATGCTGGCTGCTGGGGTAGTCCTGGGTCTACAGGCTTAAAAAAAAATCTCCGATTAGCTCTAGTGAGTTACTGCAAGCTGTCCCTTAAGGCAGTGCTACAAGGCCAGCACTAATCTCCCCCACTTCTCTAAGAGCCTAGGAAATTTCTTCTCATATTTCAGGGACAGCCTTTGGGAAGTCCTCTTCTTGGACACTGAGGCCTCTGCAGACTAGTCTCTCTATGCCCCTCCACCTCCAAACTGCCCATCCTCTCCAAGGTCAGAAACTCAGAACTGGATGGAAGGAAGGACCACGAGGCAGAGACCACAGGCTCATCTTTGCCTGACCTTTGACAGGCAAAGTGACCAGACAAGTCCATGTCCTGCTGCCCGTCTCAGGGTCTCCAGCTGCACTAAAGGGGTGCAGGTCAGTCTGCCTGAGAGAATGGGGGTGGAAGTGAGGTGAGGTGCAAGGCAGGGCCAGGTAGCTCAGTCACAGAATAAATAGGGACCTATCAGCTTTGGACTCTGTGCCCCTGGCTCCCAGGTGAGAGTTTAGAAGGAAACTTTTAAGCCTTTAAAAACTTCCTGAGCCCTGCCTCACATCATATAAAAGATTAAAAATGCCTCCAGATCCTATATTAAATTTAATTTTTATAGAACTACAGGAGTTGTAGTTGATTTACACTTGATAACAATGCTGTCATATTACTGACAATTAAATGTTTGTTAATATCAATCTGCTGGGGGTTTGTTGTTGTTTCTTAAGAGTTAGGGCTTCCCCGCCCCCCACCCCGATCTCCTTCAAGTTTCAAACATTTCCTTAGAGACCGTGAAAAAGCCCAGGGCTTTGTGCTTCTGTGTTGTGGGGTTGTGGCTGCAGGTCGGGGAGAGATGGCTTGTCCCCCTCTGCCAGCCTCCGCGGGCCCTTCGGGAGGCGCCAGATTGTGTGGGCGGCGTCGCCTGGGGATGATCGGGTGTGGCTCCCACCCGGCTGAGGGCAGGAGCGTCCGGGCTCGCAGAGGGAGGCTCGGCCAGAGCGCCCCCCTCCCCTCCTCCAGGCCGGGGAGGAGACCGCCGAGAGCTCTCCAATTGGAGAGCCTTTCATCTCTTTGTTTTTTACAGTGATTAACCCGTCCGAGCACGCTGCGAGCGTGGCTCCGGGCAGTGAGGGGGGGAGGGGAGCGGAGGACCGGGCCGGGAAGGAAGGGAGGGGCTCCGGGCTTTGTCGCTTTCAGGGAACTCTGCTGCCATAGCAATGGGGCTTTCTAAGGTCTGACTTTGATTTGATTCCATTAAAGTCTGTCTGCTCAGTCTCGAGAGTGGAGGGGGCGTTCTGGTTTCTCCAGCCTGGCCCCGCGCCCCTCGCCCTTGGGGAGGGGAGGGCGCCGCCGGGACTAGATGGACAGACTTGCGGCAGGAGCTGGGGGGCGCGGGCGGACAGCGAAAGGGGGATGCTGGGGAGCCGAGGGCCTCAGTTCGGGAACACACCATCTCTGCCCGAGTCGTTAAAGGTGGGAGACTAGCCCCGCGCGCCGGCGCTCCCAGGAGCCCCTTCCTCTCCAGGGGTGTCGGGGTCGGAGCTAGGCGAGCTGTCCAGCCCGGGTCCAGTGGGAGCAAGGCCCGGGCACCTGCTGGTCGCTCCACCTCTGCATGCATTTCACACTTTCTATCCTGTTAGGCGTCCGCTCTCCTCTGCCGCAGACTTTTTCCCCTCTGGTTTTTTATGTCATGTGGGTTTAATCTAGTTAGACGATTTTCTGCTTAAAATTGCATTGTTAACAGCAATTGTTTAAAAGTGGGCTAGAAGCGAGGGCGCCCAATCTTTGAACCGGGCGGGTTTTGCGTGCTTCTGCTGGGAGCAGGATAGCAGCCAGCGCGGAGCCGAGCGGGGAGGGGGAGGCGCGCACAAAAACAATCCTCTGGCTCTCTCGCTCCGGAGCCTTCAGGGCCTTTTCCCCAAGCGCAAACAGATGCAAATGTCTCCGCAAACACCGCACAAAGCTATTCAAAGGGAGGCTGCCTCTCTAGGCCTCAATAGCCCTTTAAACCCGGTCCAATTGCTTCCAAGTAGAGGTAAAGGGTCCGCGCGCATTTTTTCACTTCAGCTGGAAGGGGGGCGGAGGAGGCGAGAGCCTTCGGGAGCCGGAGGTTGAGGAGGGCTGCTCTGGTTCAGTGATTTGTGCCATCGACCCCAGCTGCGCGGACGGAAGACGGGTTGGAGGGTGCAGTGGCTCCGGGGACGCCGCGCCTCGGGTGCGGTTGGGACAGCGAGGCTGCAGAAGCCGGTGCAGCGGACATGCGGGTCCCGAGAGGCCGCCGGTCCTTTCAGGCCCACAAAGGCCGGGCTAAATCGCGGCGCGCTTGGGCCGTTTGGATACAAAGTGGAATCACACTGCTCCGAGGGGTACTCATAAGCTTTTAACTAGTACCCGCGGTGGTGTCGCCGCGCCCTTTGTGCGCTCCGTGCGGAGGTGAGAATGGAGTGCGCCCTGCCAGCCCCTGGGGAAAGGGAGACTCTGGCCTTCAGCTTCCCTCGGAGATCCAGGGTCAGCCACCGCTTACGACCAGTCATTTCCTTCTCCGAGCAGCGGAAACGCGCCGGCATGAGGGTACAATCCTTAGCTCGCCTGGAATCCCTGCATACTGCGCGCCCGTGTGGGCCTCGCGAAGCCCAGAAGCTCAGGAACCGTGCTCTGGGCGTGCTGTGCTGCTGAGGTGGAAGCCGGCACGTGTGCTGTCTGAGCCGGGAAAGTCTCCTTCCTTTTACACCCATTTCCACGTGCTGTGTGAACTACTTCCATACTTCACATTTGCTGAGGCCCAGTGGATGTTTGGAGGGGAGGAAGCACTTCCAGCCTGGTAGTCTCCTGGACAGAAATCAAACTGTGCATTAGATACAGCCCCAGAGATACATCAACCCTTCGCATCTAGAGGAGAGTCCGTTTAGACCAGTTGCTGAGGTAATGATTACCTCACTGAAGGATGGGGAACCTTTGAGAATCAGAGCAAGCCCAGAGATGTATAGTCTGCAGTCAACTCTGATTCCCATAAGTCCCTAAACTTCATGAGGGCAGGGGCCATACTTCACTCCTCACAGGATATGGCCCTTGGGACAGGTTCTCCAGGTGTCTTAGACTAAATGAATGAGTTGCCTGGGACCTCTAGGCAGAGGAAATCTCCCCTACACCCAGGGATGAGAGACTTTGGAACCTTGGGAAGGAGAAGGCCTCTCTTGATGGCACTCCTACCCCAGCCCTCTCTGCTTCCGGACCACCTTTGCCCACCACGATGTCACCTGCACTTGTCATCACT
Source organism: Okapia johnstoni (assembly GCA_024291935.2). Taxonomy (NCBI): domain Eukaryota; kingdom Metazoa; phylum Chordata; class Mammalia; order Artiodactyla; family Giraffidae; genus Okapia; species Okapia johnstoni. The sequence continues at coordinate 39,614,095 of CM044316.1, forward strand.
TGCTGTATGACCCCTGATCTGTCATTTTTCATGACACAGGTCATGGCATGAAAGAAAGTAGTAGATCCCAGCTCTAGATATGATCCCACACTCCTCTCAGCACAGGAGTTTTGTGGCCACAGTCCTTGTCACCTTCTCAAACACCTTGGACCACCATTAATGCCCCAAAAGTGGTTGTGGTAGCTGCTTACCCAGATCATAGGGTGGCTAATGTTGGCCACCACTAATTACTGAAGTTTACTTTGTGTGACTTCCTTTAATGTCATCTGTACCATTCAGGTGGTACCAATGATTATCACATGTTACAGAAAAAGCAGAAACAATGGCAAATTTTATTTTCTTGGGCTCCAAAATCACTGTGGATGGTGACTGCAGCCATGAAATTAAAAGATGCTTGCTCCTTGGAAGAAAAGCTATGACAAACCTAGACAGCATATTAAAAAGCAGAGACATCACTTTGCCGACAAAGGGTCTGTATAGTCAAAGCTGTCAAAGCTGTGGTTTTCCCAATAGTCATGGATGGTTTGAGAGCTGGACCATAAAGAAGACTGGGCATCGAAGTGATGCTTTCAAATTGTGGTGCTGAAGAAGACTCTTAAGAATCCCTTGGACAGCAAGGAGATCAAACCATGCAATTCTAAAAGGAAATCAACCCTGAATATTCCTTGGAAGGACTGATGCTAAAGCTGAAGCTCCAATACTTTGGCCACCTGATGCAAAGAGTTGACTCACTGGAAAAGACCCTGATGCTTGGAAAGATTGAGGGCAGAAGAGGAGGACAGAGGATGAGCTGGTTGGATGGCATCACCGACTCAATGGACAGGAGTTTGAGTAAACTCCAGGAGATAATGAAGGAAAACAGGGAAGCCTGGCACACTGCTGTTCATGAGATCACAGTCAACACGACTGAGTGATTGAACAAAACAACAGATGAGAACTTCCAGACTCAAAGTTGCTGTGGCTTGTCCAAACAGTGTCAGAGCCAGAATTCGAACCTGACAGGCTCTGTTATGAGTTACAAACCCAACTTCTTTCTTCTCTAACTCCACCCCCAGCCATGGTACTAGAGACCTTTTCTCCGGGCTGGGGGGACGCAGTCGTGCCTCCCTAGAGGCGCGTCCGGGTCGCCTCGGGCAGGTGCAGGGCCGGGCGGGCGCGAGGGGCGGGGCGGGGGCGTTATCTCCTGACCGATGGGCCGCCCGCACATCTGTTTATCTCTGAAGCCGCGCTGGATTGGATTTCTCGATGTTTATCTCCCTCGGAGGAGCAGAGTGCTGGGACCGCGGAGAGCGCAGCTGCGGATCTGGCGTGATTGACAGATCCAGAGCTGGGCCTCCCGCCCCAGTTCGGTTTGGGTGGCGGCGGCTCAATGCCCACCGCTCACCCTGATCCGAGAGGGTTGCAGGTGAGCGTGCCGGAGGCCAGGTGCTTCAAGGTTCCTTGGTCTGCCCGCACGCAGGCTAGAACTCCCCCTCCTTAGGGACCACTAACTGGGCCAGAGAGAGGACAACGTTGATTTATGACGCAGATGGGAGCAGCAGTTGGGGAGAGAGGGCGGTAAAAAAGATGGATGAAATTCTAATGAGTCTATTTCTTAACCTGCCAGGGAGTCAGCCTCGGGGAACCGAGGGAAGGCCCTCAGATGTGCCTTCTTGCTCCCAAGAATGCCTGGAGCTAAGGGATGGGGGAGCTTTGGCTGAAGGGGATGTGAGGTCACAAGTACTAACAAGTGGAGCCACTTCAGGAGGCTGCAAAAACCAGGGGAAACTTCAGATTTCGACGTTTCCTATCTTCCCTGGCCATGTCTGGGCTTCCTTGGTAGCTCAGCTGGTAAAGAATCTGACTGCAATGAAGGAGACCCCAGGTTGATTCCTGAGTTGGGAAGATCTGCTGGAGAAGGGATAGGCCACCCACCCTAGTATTCTTGGGCTTCCCTGGTGGCTCAGACCGTAAAGAATCCTCCTGCAATTCGAGAGACCTGGGTTCGATCCCTGGGTTGGGAAGATCCCTTGGAGGAGGGCATGGCAACCCACTCCAGTGTTACTTGGAGAATCCCCCTGGACAGAGGAGCCTGGTGGGCTACAGCCCATGGGGTCTCAAAGAGTCTGATACCACTGAGTGACTAAGCACAGCACAGCACAGCACAGCTGGCCATGTCTCCTACCCAAACCAGGTCACCAGCCAAGCTCTTTACTGCCACTGCAGTTTGCATTTATGTGTACACTCATGGTGTGGTTATGGGACTGATGAAGCTTGGTTCCTGAGGGGCAGGGTGGGGTTGGTGGTGAGGCACCTAAACCAGTGAGCAGCCGGGAGTAGGTGTTTGGGAAACTTGTTGATGGGCCTGACAACTGGCCCTGGGGAGGCTGGCTGACCTACAGTGCTGTGACTGTTGTTTAAAAGGCTGAGAGAAGCCATGTGGATTTTGGTCTTTTTCATATCAGGCTCCCACCTGGTGGCCACATGGCCTGGCTTATTTACACGAATGTTGGCACATGTTGGTGACTTCTATTCCCCTGTCCTGGTGGCTGCCCAGCACATGTGAATGATACCTCTAAAGCTTTCATCACAATTTCCGCACTTCATCTACCACTCAGCTCCCCATTTTTACTGTCCAGCCCTCTTTATTATTTTTTAAAATTAATTTATTTTCTTTATTTGGCTGCACCGAATCTTAGTTGTGGCATATGGGATCCAGTTCCCTCACCAGGGATTGAACCAAGTCCCCCTGCGTTGGGAGCAGAGAGTCTTACCACTGGACCACTGGGGAAGTCCTGTCCAGCCCTCTTTAGAGAGGATTACTGGGTGCCTTTTGTGCTGCTGATGTTGAAAACGGAAAGCGCATTTGTCACAGGCAGTACCCACCCCTTGCAGCAGTGGTCTGGGGTCTGGAGTAGACAGGAGATGGGACACTCAGGGGCTGTCTGGGCAGTGCATGCTCTATCTATGCCACTTGCTAAGGACTCCAGAGATCACTGGCTGGTCTTATGTAGGTATCTACCTGGCTCTTTGGATGGTCCTGTATCTTCAGGATACATCTGGATTTGTCATTTCACCGGGACTCTATCAAGCTGGTTAGTAGCTATAACCCTAAAATAAACAGACATGTTGTTTTGATGGGCTAATGGATACAGGGTGGCCCAACATGGAACATAGGTCCTTTGGAAAAATGAGCAGTCTCTGAACTGGAGAGGGCCAAACGGGTTGTTCCTGAGCACCAAGAAGTAGAGATAGAAGTGTTCTTCTAGCCTTGCACTGGAATGACTATCAAATGGCAGGTGGGGTGGGAGTGGTCCACACATGCTCTCATGTTGGTTTCCTCACTTTCTATGCTGCCCTGTAGAAGCACAGTGTGGATCTTCTAAGATCTTGATCAAATCAGAAACCATAAATCAGCTTTCTTGGGGAACCACCAGAAACAGAAAACCAGGGATGATACACTGAGACATGAGATAGCCCAAGACTGCTGAATGTGTTTCTTCTCAGTGCTTACCTCTGCCTTCCATGAGCCACCTGAGACTCACTCACACGTGGTTCTGGGGAATTCTGCTGGGAGATCTGAGGGGCAAGGAAGGCCTTGTGCATACTCAATCGCTCAGTCACATCCAACTCTTTGTGACCCCATGGGCTTCAGCCCGCCAGGCTCCTCTGTCCATGGAATTTTCCAGGCAAGAATAGTGGAGTGGGTTGCCATTTCCTCCTCCAGAGGATCTTCCTGACCCAGGGATCGAACCCACATCTCCTGCATCTCCTGCATTAGCAGGCAGATTCTTTACCACTGAGCCACATGGGAAGCCCCAGGGAAGGCCTCACCAGCATCCTATTTCTTGCTATGAAGTCAGAGTCAGGCTATATAAAACAATGCCTGTTTCAAGACATGACTAGGTTTGGCTGATTCAGGCTTCAAGATTTGGATTCTGTTTTCCTTTTGTGAGCTGGAGCAGTGACTGCTAGCAATTGCTATTAGAGTTGGTATCCACCAAGACAGAGGCCAGGGCAGGCCCAGGGATGGCCTGGTCTTCTCAATTACCTCAGACAGGTGGAACTTAATCCATTACTTCTGAAACAAATCTTTACATCCCTGAAGAGACCCTAAGGGCCTCTCATCATGAGGGGGCTTAAAAGGTTTTCCCTCTGAGAGCCAGGTCATGAACATCTTGAGGTGAAAGTTAGGAATGGAAGGAATTTAGCCACCCGATGTTTTGGTCAACTGCCAGGGGAGGACCCTGGAGCCTTTTTTGTGAGATGGACTTTATGTGTACTGGAAGAGGGGATTGGGGAAAGGCCGAGGAGTGAGTGCAGACCCTCTCTGCCCTCTGGAGCCTTGAGAACATTTGCTTTTAGAGATGCATGGGGATTGTCCTGGACACCATTTCCAGCCCTTTGGGACAGCTGAGGGCAGGGCATGCGCATGGCTCCCTGGGGGTGTCTTGGAGAATCCCAGCAGAGGCTCTTCACTCTGGGTGTTGGTCAGGAGCTCTGCCCACGCCACTGTGTCACCTCCATCATTTAGGCCGCAGTGTCAGCCTGGCTGCTGCTGCTCCCTGTTCTCCTTTCCATTGTAACAGACCCCCGTCCGACCAAGTCCTTTCAGTCAGAATAGGAAGACAAAGGCTGGCCCTCTAAGGAAAGGGTTTCTCTTTCTAAATATTTACCCTGCTGCTGTGACTTATGAAGACTCCCTTTGTGTGTAGTCACACAGGCTCAAGTCATTCACCCCCAGCCCGCTGTGCTTGACATGGCCAGTGGGTCAGGCCATTCTGTCCTCACCCTTCAGGGAGACAAGGCTGGAGTAGCCCTTCTGTCCTGCATAGAGAGCCTGGAGGCCTGCTGCAGACTTGAGGATGAAGGTCCGGAGAGGCAGCAGCCATTTGCCTTGGCTGACTTGAGATGCCTGGGAGATCTCCCTGCCGAGGTCCTGGGCTGGCCAGTCCCTGGGGCAGCTCGGGAGGGGTCCTGGCAGTGGGGAATTGTTTTCTTTCTTTGTCAGATGGTCAAGGGATAGTTGAAGATTGAGGGGAAAGTTCTCTAATCCTCTTCAGAACCCATCCCAAGTCAGCTCACATTCCTTCAACAAACATTCGTTGAATCCATGATAGGTGCTGGACCTGGTGTTTTCCTTTCAATATCCTCAAAACTCAGCCTATGTCTGATGCAAAGTAGGTGCCCAGCAAAAAAAAAGCACGGTCACAGAGCAGCCACAGGAGCAAGTGATCAGATAAAGAAGAGACTTCTTGGCAGAGTTTTACTGTCTAGGACTCTGACCTCATGTCTTATGAAGGGTGTAACTTTTGGGGTCTGGGTAAGATGTTTTCTAGAAAACTTTGTGCAAATCAAGTTGTAAATTGGAATTTTGGAGCTGTCCTAGGTCTCTGGAAACTGTGTAAGGGCTGAGAGTCAGTCCTTCTCTGAGTGGCTGTTGGGAGGTGATTAGGTCATAAGGGTAGGGTCCTTGTGAATGGGACTAGTGCCCTATTAAAGAGACCGCAGAGAGCTCCCTTGACTCTTCACCATGCAAGGGAAAGGGGAGAAGTTGCAGTTGTGGAAGAGGGTCTTCTGTAGAACCAGACTGCTGGTACCCTGGTCTAGGACTCTCAGCTTCCAGATGAAGATCAGTGTCTGTTACCTATAAGCCACTCAGGTCTGTGATGTTGGAGGAATCATTGAGAGAACATGACCACCAGTTGACCTGAAAGCTGCATCTGGGCAATCAGAGGCTGCTTGTCCCTTCCCTTATCCTTGGAATGGACAGAAGACCCACCGTTCTTGTATTTGGAACCTCGTCAAGGACACAGCCTTGAGAGGGCATGTGTTGTTGAGACCATCTAGACGATATGAGTGACTCAGCCAGTTAAAGCTGCTGTACAGACTTGAAGATTCTAGGGGGTAGATAGGGCAATCTAATCATTTTGCCAACACCCAAGTCTAGCCTTATGTGTGAGTTTCCTTACTTATTGAAATTGCCACCAGACTTCCCTGGTGGTGTAGTGGATAAAAATCCACCTGCCAATGCAGGGGACGTGGTCGATCCCTGGTTTGGGAAGACTCCACATGCTGTGGACCAACTAAGCCTGTGAGCCACAACTATTGAGCCTGTGCTCTAGAGCCCACAAGCTACAATTACTGAGCCCATGTGCTGCACTGAAGCCTTAGTGCCTAGAGCCTGTGCTCTGCAACAAGAGAACACACTGCAATGAGAAGCCTGTGTAATGCAAGGAAGAGTAGCCCCCACTTGTCACAGCCGGAGAAAGCCCACACAAATCAACAAAGATGCAGCACAGCAAACCTCCCCCCCAAAAAAAACCCGAAAACCTGCTACATACCAATCTGGAATGGTCTACTTATTTCTTACGTTTCTCCTTGCCCCACATATATGGGGGCCAGTTTGGAACTTCATCTGGGAAACTCTTGAGGTTGGGAACCAGCAGTAGTATGTTGTGAAAGCATCTGAACTAGGACACGTTTGCAGTCAAGGTGTCAACAGGCTGCAGTCATTCAAAGGGATCACTAGAGTTGGAGGATCTGCTTTCAAGATGCCTTGTTAGGTGGTTGGCAGATCAGTGCTGGTTGTTGGCAAGAGCCTCAGTTTCCCACCTTGTGGATCTCTTCATTGGGCTGGTGTCCTTAAGACATGGCAACTGGCTTCCCCCAAAGTTAGAGTTCCGAGAGAGCAAGGAAAAACTGCACTGTTTTTTCTGACTTAGTTCAGAAGTCATAGACCGTCCTTCCTGCACTATCCTATTGGGCAGCCCTGTGCAGTGTCGGGGGTCGCACACAAGGGCATGAGTAACAGAGGGAGGATGAGTAGGGGCCGTCTTGGAGGCTGGCTACTGACTTCTAATATAGTATACACTTTCTTATTTAGTATGTGTATTGTTCACTGTCTTTCTTTGTCCACTAGTTCTTTGAGAGCAGGTCTGTTTGTCTTTATTTCCCAAGTGCCCAGAACAGTACTTCCCACATAGAGGACACTCGATAGATACTAAGTTGTATTCATTTTAAGTGAGTGGTTTGCCTGGGACCTGTGGGAGGTGAAAGAGATAGTAGCCAGTGCCTCTGACATATCTGTGAAACAAAAAATCCGTTGCCTCTCATTGTCGCTTACTAGATATGCTGAGTGTTGGCTATGTTGGCTTTTTTTTTTTTTTTAATTAAGGACTGCCTGTGTTTGAAGGTAGCTAGTGAAAAAGAGTTATAGGAACGTGATTCTGTTCTTCCATTCCACAGGAAACAAAATAAAAGGAAGCTTCTTAATCTCTCTATTGCTCAGTTTCCTCATCTGCAAGATAGAATGTTGCTGGGTGTTTTTAAGGATTAAGTGAGTTAATGAATGTGAAGTACATCAAATCCAGTACATGCACAAAAAATATGTCAATATCATTTGAACTTAGAAGGTGCTTGAATCCTGAAACAGTATACGAGCGAGGTGGAGGAACCTTCCACGATAGGGCCACAAAGATTCGGACATGACTGAAGCAACTTGGTGTGCATTCACATACATAAGGCATCAGCTGTGTGTTCATCTGGAAGTATGCTATGAAACCCCAAACTAAGGTCACTGGCCAAGTGGATGCCTGCAAACAATGTAGACCCCACTAAGGAATCTTCTTGGCAAGGTGAGGAAGTGGTGGGGGCCATCCACTGCTAACTCAAGGGTATTTTCACCTAGCTCCTACTAGGTGATGGCTGTGCTCTGCAGAGATGGTGAAGTGCAGTCCCTGGCCTGGGGGCACTGACAGTCTAGAGGGAGAGACAGATAGGAAGGCTGATAGTCCTGGGACAATGTAGTCAGTGCCGTGTAGAGACAAGTCCTAGAGCCCATGGGGGATCAAGGGGCTCAGAGACAGTCTTTGAGAGGAGGTGATACAACCTGAGCTTTGGGGTTGAGTAGGAGTTGGGAGTGTGCATGGTGAGAGGCAGGGGAAGAGAACGTCACAGCAGAGGAAACAGCCTGGGTGAAAGCCTGAAGTTACAGAAATGGTGATATGTGGGGGAGGGAGAGGATGGATGACACACATGTGGAGGTGACGAGGAGAGATGAAGCTGGGGAGGCAGAACAGATGAACAGTCTGGAATTTTATTCTGTAGGATTTTTATTTCATAGCCCTAGAAAGACCTAAGGAATGAGGTTGTCAGCCCTGTATTTAGAAACCCACCCGTGGCCTTCCGGAGGACAGACTAGAATGGGTGAGATCTGAGGCAGGGAGATGAGAGAGGGGCCCTGAAGCTGAGGGTGGGAATTGCCGGCTGTGGGGCCCTCCTGGTCCGGTCTGGAAGGAGAGCCTTCCCTGCGGTCTGCTCCAGCTGCCGCCAGTGGAGAAGGCCTGAGGCGACCACACTACTACCTGGTAGCAGAAAAACATAAACCTGCTTTACTTTTGAATCGACTTTCTTCTCCTGGAGGGGACAGGACTCGTTCCAAAAGAGTTCCACCCTTCCTCTCCCCCCCTTTCTCCCACTTGAAATGAAATGACCCCTGGTGCTCCCAGCACTGACTTTATGCCTGACTCAGTGTACACTTGGGGTAAGGACAGTAGTCGCACGTTTCTCCTACCCGCCACCCATCTTTGCTTCTTCAGCAACCTGTAGTACATGGAGCCCTTTTAATAGGAGCCCAGTCAGTGGATGATCTTGGCACATGGATTCAAGTCCTGTTTAAAACTCTTTCTGCAGAGCCCTTATTCATGTGTGCTCACACACGTACACATGTACACACACATGTACTCACATGTATCCATGCTCTCTGCCACCCAAGCCAAATCTAGAAGGGGATTTATCAGATCAGTCTCCACCGGATTCCCTCCCCTCCCCAGGTTCACAGCCAGAGAAACGAAAGATGAGCTGAGTGGTTTTTCTCCTGAGCCAGATCTCAGCGGGAAGCACATCTGTCGTGCCCAGCCTGGGGACTCTGGGGCAGGTCTCAGGGGGCCTCCTTCATGTGTCTTGAATCAGCTCTCTCACTTTGAGGGTGGCAGGAAACTCTCTCACTGACGGTGAGGTCTTTCCTACCTCCTCCCCCACTCTCCCCCCCCTTCACAGCCCTTGGCTGGCTCTGGGCCGTCTCACCTGTATCCTTGTCCCCCACTCTGTGTGTGAGGTGCTGGGGGAGGAGAGGTGTCTGGGTTTTTTTTTTTTTTTAGTGTCGGGTTTTTGTGGTGGAGAAAATCTGGCAGTCCTGAATTTCTTCCTGAATCAACCATCTGCTGAGTGTTTTCCAGAATTATGAAACAATTTTTTTTGAGGGGGTGGGAGAAGTGGGAGGGTGAGAAATGGCGCTTCCTCCTTGACTTCTTCGCTGCTGTTCTTGAAGCCCATTGGAGGGGGAACTGGCATTACGAGGGTGTGGGAGGCTTGGTGTCAGACCCAGTGTCAGGTCTGGCTCTGCCGCTTTCTTGACCCATGCTCTTTAGTCTGTTTCTGTCTGTTACATGGAGATGAACAGATGCATGCCATTTACCTGAGGACCCAACGAGCCGGCAGTCTCCAATCTTTTCGGCACCAGGGACCAGTTTTGTGGAAGACAATTTTTCCGTCAACTGGGGTTGGGGGGATTGTTTTGGGATGATTCAAGCACATTATATTTATTGTGCACTTTATTTCTATTATTATTACATCAGTTTCACCTCAGATCATCAGGCATTAGATCTGGGAGGTTGGGGACCCCTGCCAAGTCATTGAATGAAAGAAGGTTTATAAACTGGAGAGTGATGTGAACCTGCATTTGTTCATGATGTTGAAGTGAGCACCTGAAGAGCCAGCCTTTGATGGGGGCACCCTGCTGCTTTGGGACTTTGGTCTAAGGTGTCATCACAGTGTTTCCTCCTGAGCACTGATGGCAGGGAAACTGGGGTGCAACTTTGGAAGCTGACCTTTGGTTATCGATTCATTGAAACCCACTGCTTATTGAGGGAGTCAGGGAAGGGAAGGAATGAAGGCAGCATCTGCTCAAGGGGAGTGAGCATGCCCTGTGTTGCAGACCCCAGCATCCTGACTTGGCCTCAGGGTCTAACAAATGCCTTTGCTCATAAGAGAATGTGGGGAGATGCCACAGCCTCAAACTAGGTCCCAGAGGAATTATACATGGTTGAAACAGATAACGCAGGTTTCTCTTTCCCATCCTTTGTAAATATTGGGTTGGCCAAAATGTTCATTTTGGTTTTTCATAAGATGTTACAGGAAAACTTACACTTCTTGGCCAACCCAATACTTCATATCTCAGAAGAAAGGGAGATTTCCACTAGGGACAACCAAACTGTCCTGGCTTATCCAAGACTGAGGGGCTTCCCAGGGTATGGAACATTCCATGCTAACACAAGAATAGTTTCAGGTAAGCTAGGGCAAATGTCTCCTGAGAGTTTTTTCCTCTTGACCTGATTGCTTGGCTGGTCCTTCATTATGGCAGGAGAAGCAAAGTTAACCCTACTCCCACCCCCAGGAGAAGGAGAAGGTGAAAACTTGATTTCTCTTTATTTTTGTATTGCCAGTAGCACTGTGGTTGGTATAGCTCAATCAAGAGATGGGTGATGGATGGATTGCAATTTTTGGTTAATTTAAGGTGATCTAAATAGGTCGTAGAACAGCGAGGAGATCAAACCAGTCAGTCTTAAGGGAAATCAATCCTGAATACTCACTGGAAGGACTGATCCTGAGGCTGAAACTCTAGTATTTTGGCCAACTGCTGCAAACAGCCGACTCCTTGGAATAGTCCCTGATGCTGGGAAAGACTGAGGGCAGAAGGAGAAGAGGGTGTCAGAGGATGAAATGGCTGGATGGCATCACTGATGCAATGGACATGAACTTGGGCAAACTTCAGGAGATGGTGAGAGATGGGGAGTGCTATAGTCCAAGGTGTGCTGCAGTCCATGGGATCACAAAGAGTCAGGCACAACTGGGCAACTGAACAATAAAAACAACAACAAAGTTCAGGCTGAGAGGCATTGGAAGATAAGAGCCATTAAATACAAAACTCACATAAAAATAGTGAGATTAAACAATGTTTATCCAGCTTTGTGTGGAGAAATTTAAAATAGGTGATAAACCAGGTATATATTTACCTTTTTTTTTTTTTTTTTGGCCTGAAGTTATAACTGGTAACATCTGGTATTTGGGCAGACTCACAGCTTGAGGAAAATATGGATGACCTGAGATGTTATAGTGGAAAAGGCATGGTTATTGTTGTTCAGTTGCTAAGTTGTGTCCAACTCTTTTTGTCCCCATGAACTTCAGCATGCCAGACTTCCCTGTCCTTCACTATCTCCTGGAGTTTGCTCAAACTCATACCCACTGCGTCAGTGATGCTATCTAACCATCTCATCCTCTGCTGCCCCCTTCTCCTCTTTCCCTCAATCTTTCCCAGCATCAGAGTCTTTTCCAATGGCTCTTTGCACCAGGTGGCCAAAGTATTGGAGCTTCAGCTTCAGTATCAGTCCTTCCAATGAATATTCAAAGTTGATTTCCTTTGGGATTGACTATTATGATCTCCTTGCTGTCCAAAGGACCCTCAAAAGTCTTCTCCAGCACCACCATTCGAAAGCATCAACTCTTTGATGCTCAACCTTCCTTATGGTCCAACTTTCACATCCATACATGGCTACTGGAAAAACCATAGCATGGCCTTTACAAACTGACCCTCATTTGAGTCCTTGTTCCTTATTTGCTATGTTACATTAGGCAAGCATTTCATTGTCTCCCAGCCTCAGTTTTCTCATCTGCAGAATAGGTGATTTATTTACCACAGGACTACTTTGATGATAGAATGTCACATTATTTGTAATATTTTTAGCATGACCATTGACACATAGTAGGAACTTGATAGCCATGAAATTCCTCAGATCTCTCAGGAACTGTATAAAGGCTTAAGAACGTATACTTTGCTTATGCATGCTTTTCTACCCTTTTATCCCCCAAGCATATTTTGTAATGTTTGCTTCATGCAAGGGAACACATGTAGAGTACATGCTATGACACAGGATTTTAAAATGAGCACCCAAGAATGTATTATGCAACTTGAGATCTAGAGCATCACTGGATTAGTTTCCAGGGGCTGCCATAACAAATGACCACAAGCTGAGTGGCTTAACACAACAGATACGTATTCACTCACAGTTCTGGAAGCTTGAAGTCCAGAATCTAGGTGTCCGCAGTGCTAAGCTCTCTGCGCAGACTCTAGAGGAGAACCCTTCCTTTCCTCTTCTAGCTTCTGGTCATTCCTAGCATTCCTGGCTTAGAGTAGCATCACTCCAATCTCTGCTTGTCTTCACATGGCCTTCTTCCTTGTGTTTGTACCCCAAATCTCTCTCTCTTTCCTTATAAAGACACCAGTCATTGTATCTAGGACCCACCTTAAATCCAGAATGATCTCAGTCCTAGATCCTTAACTTTATTACATCTGCAAAGAACTTATTTCTAGATAAAGTTATATTCACAAGTCCTGGGGTGGGGACTTGAATATCTTTTTCTTTGGATGGGAGGACACTGTTCAACTCACTATAGTCACCATTACTGATCCCTCTTGTATCTTATCCCTCTGCCCTGCCCCTGCCCACCATCCTGAAGTTAATGGTTATTACTTTTCTCATCTTTTGCTTTATAAAAAGGATATTATGGTATGGTTTATATAATCTTTATGATCTGCTTTTTTGTTCAATATTATAATTGTAAGATCCATTCAGGTCGGTGTATATTGTCATAGTTCATTCATGCTTGATACCCTGTTGTGTGCTGGTACCCCAGGGTGTTTATGCATTCTCCTGAAATTGGATATCCAAGTTGTTTCCACTTTGGGGGTGTCATAAACAAGGCTTCTTTTACTTAGCTCTTGGTGCTCAAGTGCAAAATTTCTCTAGAATATATGACTAGGAATTGAATTGCTGGACCCAAGGTAAATAGTACTTTACCAGATAATGTCAAATTGTTTTCCAAAGTGATTGTATCACTTTGCATTCCCATAAGCTGAGTATAAGATGTTCTCTGTTCTCAAACTGATTTTTTATTCCAGGAAATGGAAAAACCTCAGAAGGGTCTTCCCTGTGGTGATGAGTATTAGATGATAAAATCTCATCTTCTTCCATGATTTTCCTCTATAGCAGATTTTTCCTGGTGGGTCTCTCCCATCAGAGAGAAAGCACTAGACCCTCCAGTCTCACCTGCTGCTGGCTGCCTAGGCTCTGCCTACTCTGCAAATCCATCTTAATGGCTCATTAGAGGTGCCTAGAAACTGTAATTATGGTATAGCATTTCACAGGCTTACAATTGAAGGCTGTGTTTTCTAGACGCCCAAATCAAGTCTGTTGTGGAAGGCTGCATCTTAGAAAGTTTGCATATGATATTCTGGATTATGAGTTAAAAAAGAGGCTTGCCTTTGCTCTGAGGTGAGTGATGTAAGCATCCTGAGTAGTTGGTTGAAAAATTGGTTGAAATAAACTGGCAGAGTGGAAGGCAGGCTGATGACTCATGGGAGCCAGTGTGTAAATGGTGTATTCTGGGGAATATTTTCTGCAGAGGAAGGGAGACAAAGCAGCATTTGTCCCAGTTAGATCACAGAATATGAGCACAGCTAAGGATCTTAATAAATCCCTCTACTGATGGGGATATGGAGGCTCAGAAAGGACCTCCTACTTTCAAGCCTTAGGGTTAGCTGCATCTTTTTTTGTGCAAGTCTAGCTAATTTTTTTAGGTTGCATTCCCTAAAAGCATAATATGAATCAGAGATTCTTGAGCAAATGATTTGGTGTATGAGTGTTCTTAGGTAAAACCTATCTAGGGGTGAGGAAAACAGCATAGGACAGGGGAAGAAGAAAAGCGAAGATGTGGGTCCAGATGAAGTCCAGCCTCAAGCTGATCCCACAGAATGCTCTGGAATATGAACAGTACTTTAAAACTGTCCAGCTTGTACCTTCATTGATTGGTCATTGGCTGCAGACTAGCTGACGGGCGGACATAGTCACCTAGGCTGTCCCGTGCTCCCATCAGCTGGGTGCAGTTCTCTGAAGGAGGCAGCCAACACTCACAGCAGCGGATGAGATTGCTATTCAGATTTGTTGTTGTTCAGTCGCTCAGCTGTGTCCGACTCTTTGTGACCTCATGGACTGCAGCTCGCCAGGATTCCCTGTCCTTCGCTGTCTCCCAGAGTTTGCTCAAACTCATGTCCATTGAGTTGGTGATGCTATCTAACCATCTCATCCTCTGACTGCCCCCACTTCTCCTTTTGCCTGCAGTCTTTTCCAGCATCTGGGTCTTTCCAGTGAGTCACATCAGGTGGCCAAAGTATTGGAGCTTCACATCTATGGTCAGAGGATGGGAATTTACTCTGTGAAGATTATACTGGTCTCCATCAAACTCCAGCTCATGCCCTTGATGGCAGCCCCATTACAGTAGGGATCTCAAGACCTCTAGCCTTCTCCACTGAAGATAAAAAGGAGACCTTTTTAAGGGAAGGATATAATACACCAAAATATGTCACGAGGGAAAGCTACTCAGTCGTGTCCGACTCTTTGCGACCCGATGGACTGTACAGTCCATGGAATTCTCCAGGCCAGAATACTGGAGTTGGTAGCCTTTCCTTCTCCAGGGGATATTCCTGACCCAGGAATCGAACTGGGGTCTCCTGCATTTCAGGTGGATTCTTTACCAACTGAGCTATCAGGGAAGCTAAAATATGTCATATCTATGTCAAAGTAGATCATAGACCTAAATGTAAAGGCCAAAGTTGTAACTTCTCCAGAAGAAATCTGGGAGTAGGCAACCTTTATACAACCTTGGAGTAGGCAAATATATTGTAGAGGGAAAACAAAAATCATGAATGGTAAAACAAAAAGATAAACTGAACTTCATAAAAATTAACACCTTTTGCTCTTGAAAAGACATTGTTAAGAAAATGAAAATGCAAGTCACAGAATAGAAAAAAAAGTTGGAATGCGTACATCTGACAAAGGAACTGCTTTAAGAATACAAAATGAACATTCGATGTAAGTCGATAATAAGACAAACAACCCAATTTGAAAATTGACAAAAAAAATAGTAGTAATCAACTCTGATTTTATTTTTTAAAAATTATTTATTTATGGCTATGCTGGGTCTTCTTTGCTGTGCATAGGCTTTCTCTAGTTGCAGCAAGCAGGGGCCACTCGTCGTGGCAGTGCATGCACAGCCTTCTCATTTTGATGGCTTCTCAGGTTGTGGAGCACGGGGTCTAGGATGTGTGTGGGTGCCCATTTCAGTAGTTGCAGCACATGGGCTCAGTAGTTGTGGCACACAGGCTTAGCTGTTCTGTGGCATGTGAGGTCTTCCCAGACCAGGGATCAAACCCATGTACCTGGCACTGGCAGGCAGATTCTTATCCACTTTGCCACTGGGGATGTCTTCAACTCTGATTTTTTTTTTAATTAATTATTTATTTATTTGACTGCACCAGGTCTTCATTGAAGCATATGGGATCTAGTTCCCTGACCAGGGATTGAACCCAGGGCCCCTGCATTGGGAGCACAGAGTCTTAGCCACTGGACCACCAGGGAAGTCCCCAACTCTGATTTTAAAACTTTGTTTTAGAGATATGTTTCACTATTACTTTGGCTTTTTCTTTTCTGCTACTTCCCTCACAGTGGTGTTTGGGAATAAGTAATATCCATTTATGATATATATATTAACCTAATTGTACACTGAATGTATGTTGAAATAAAAATAGCAGTATAACAATGAGCAAAGGATTTGAATAGACAAAAGAAGATATACAGTCTATGGAGGGCCAATAAGATCATGAAAAGATGCTCAACAAAATACAAATCAAAACCATCATATGATGTCACTACACATCCATTAGAATTGCTAAAATCAAAAAGAATAAGAACACCAAGTCTGGGCAAGTATTTGAAACAACTGTAACTCTCATATACTGCTGACAAGAGCTGGAAATTGGTACAACTACTTTGGAAAACAGTGTGGCAGTTCTTATAAAGTTAAATATACCCTCATTGTGTAACTCAGAATTCTGCCCTTAGGTGTTTTCCCAAGAGAACTGAAAACATATGTTCACTCAAAGACTTGTGTATGAATGTTTATAGCAGCTTTATTCACTGTAGCTCCAAACCAGAAACAGCCCAAATATCCATCAGCAGGTGAATGTATACAAATTGTGATACACATGTACAATGAAATATCATTTAGCAAATAAGCATTTGGATCACTGATATGCATAACAATATTACTAGAACCCTTGAAACATAATCCTGACTGAAAGAAGCACCAAAGAGTCCATAATGTATGATTCCATTTATATGGAATTCTAGAACTGGTAAAATTAATCTAAAATGGCAGAAAGTGAGTCAGTGATTGTCTGGAGCCAGAGAAGGAAAAGAATTGAATGGAAGGGGACACAAGGGAATTTTATGGGGTAATTATTGTTTAGTCCCTAAGTTACATCTGACTCTTTTGCAACCCAATGAACTGTATAGCCGCCATGAGATTTCCCAGGCAAGAATACTGGAGTGGGTTGCCATTTCCTTCTCCAGGGGATCTTCCCAACCCAGAAATGCTCTATATTTTGATTGAGATGGAGGGTAAACAAGTGTATTCATTTGCTAGTACTCAGCAGATTGTACACATGTACATTTTATTGCCTGTAAATTATACCTCATTAAAGTTATTTTGATGAAGAGAGAAATATACTTACCTTCGAGTGATGGAATTAAAGATAATTTTTCTTTTATCTTTATTCTCTGTTTCTAAATTCTCTACCATCATCTCCTCACTTTCTTTTCAAAAGTACATTGAAAAAGCTTCTCTCCATCTCTGAAGCCCCATTCAGCTCAGATGCTCTCTCCATCAGAAGCCTTACCTGATGCCTCAGTTAAAATTAACTGCCCCCTCTTCTAGATCCCCATGTCCCTACTTGGTGCCACTGCTAAGCCATTTTCACTCTGCCTTGGGCAAGTGTTACTACTTGTGTAGTTGGCTCCTTGTCTTGTGGGCACCCAGTGGTAGGAGGGTTGAATTAGGACAGAGCCCCAAACATGGTGGGCAGGTGTTCAATGTTCACCAAGTTAAATTGGGATTTTCCAGGCCGGGAAGAAATTTCTTATCGAGTTCAAGGGCTGCTGTCATCTATAGGTGCATCCACAGTGAAGCAGGGAAACGGAAACAGAACCTGGAGCTTCAAATCAGTGTTCTGCCAGTTACTAGCCAGGTAATGTCCTTGGGCAAATCCCTTAATTCTCTGAACCTCTATGTCCTTTCTACAAGGTGGGAGTAATGCTCTCTCTGTTTGTTGTGAGGCCAAGTAGCACACAGTAAATGAGCAGTTAGCTCTGACTGCTATTGTAATTGGGACTTCCCTGATGGCTCAGTGGTAAAGAATCCACCTGCAGTGCAGGAGACTCAGGAGGTGTGGGTTGATCCCTGGGTCAGGAAGATCCACTTGAGGAGGAAATGGCAACCCACTTCAGTATTCTTGCCTGAAAAATTCCATGGACAGAGGAGTCTGGCAGGCTACAGTCCATGGGGTTGCAAAAGAGTTGGGCGCGATTGAGCACACATGCTACTGTAAGTGATCATCATTCTAACAAATAATACTAATACAAAGAAAGGAGTCTGCCCAGATGGGAAGATACTTACTAAGAAATAGACAGGTAAATGGAGCAAAAATTTTCTTCTTAGGGAAAGACTACGGACTCTGATTAGTGGTTGCACAACAATTTTTAAAAGCCCATCTAAAATTAATTTTTCCCCACATTAATGGTTTCTAAGAAAGTCAAAACCATTTCCCACAAAAGCAGACATCCCAAAAGGAGTTAGGATTTTGCTGGCTCTGTTCCTCATTCAGATATCAGGTGGCAGCCGGGGCTCAGCCTGGAGGAGGCTGGCTTTCTCGGGAGTGTTTGCTGGAGCCGGGCTGACACAGATCTGATAGAGGTTGTCAGACCTCCGAAGAACAATCGACTTTCTAAGTTGAGCCCCTTCTCTGAGCCATGCGGTGCTGTGTTACATTTGTAAATGCCAGCGCGCTGCTAAGCACGTCCCAGTGAATAGAAGTGTTTTGATGTTTTGTTTTTGGTCGGAGATTGAAGTCCAGTGTCTTGGGACCCAGTGACTTCGGCTGACCTTCCCACTACATGGACAGGGCTAAATTTCAACCCCTGGAGGCTTCTGCACACAAAACCTCATGCCTCGCAAGGGCAGGTGCAAGGAAACCCGGCAGAAATCTGAAATCTTCGCTGCTTCAGAGACCTGAGCTTACTTCTGTCAGAGGAATTAAGTTTCACAAGCCCTTTATTTTTTTTATGTAGAAAGCATATCATTAGGTGAATCTGGACAGGGCGACTTATTAAAACTGCTGCTTGTAGCAGAGAGAAAGCTGTAAATGCCTAAGGACATTTAAGGACTGATAGGGCTCACTTTTATTTCCAATGACTTCTTCTTGTTTTTTTAATATTGTATTGGAGCATAGTTGATCCACAATGTTGTATTAGTTTCAGGTATACAGCAAAGTGAATCAGTTATAGGTATATATGTATCCACTCTTTTCTTAGAATCTTTTCCCATATAGCCCATTACAGAGTATTGAGTAGAGTTCCGTGTGCTATACAGGGGGGTTTTATTAGTTATCTATTTTACATGTAGTAGTGTGTATATGTCAAGCCCAATCTCCCCATTTATCCCTCCCCCACCTTATCTCCTAATAACCATAAGTTTGTTTTCTACATCTGTGACTTTATTTCTGTTTTGTAAATAAATTCATTTGTACCTTTATTTTTTTTAAGATTCTACATATAAGCAATGTCATATGATATTTGTCTTTCTGTGTCTGAACTTATTTCACTCAGTATAACAATCTCTAGGTCCAGCTTGGCCAGAGTAACAGGCTTCTAATGAAGTCAGCTCTGATATGTCAGGTCTTGCTGACTCTGGAAAATGTGTTTTCCTTAAAATCTGTATTCCAGTTTTGAAAGTAGGAAAGGTCTTTTGTTTATAATTTTTAATTGAGTGAGCACCTTTATAAAATCTGTAACTTCTCCCACTTCTGAACAACCATTGATATCTCTCTAACTCCTCCAGTCTGACTAGTTTTTGCATCATTTTGCTCAATGATAGAGAAAATTTCCAGTCTCTTTCTACCTAACATTTTATTCAAGTTTTATGTGCTTACATTCATAATAGATAATTCTTTTTCATGATGCCATTCAGCTCTGCTTTACTGAGTTGTTCCCCTGGGTTTGAGTATTTGGAGGTTTGTTGTGGTGGTGACGGTTTTAAATGGATTATTATCATCTTTAGCCATTGAGTTTTTCTTTCCTTTTTATAAATACTTCCTTTAACTACATTAGAAAAGGTGGTCTGGGGGGTACTATGATATTTGCAAGGGCCCCCAATCTTCCACCCCACCCCTTCCCCTTTCTTTAAAACTCCAGACATGACGCACACCCGCACGGTCTTCCTCAGCCCCTCCTCCAGCGTCTGGCAGCTCCCCTCATGTGTTGGTGGCCTCGTGGAGCCCATAATCAGGGGGTGACTCCTACTTTGGTTCTTTGAGCCTCTTGGGGCAAGGGTTTCCTGTAGGAGCCTGTGTCAACTGAACTCAGCTTGTGTCAGAGAAGCTCTGGTCTTTTTTAAGAAGAAAAAAAGAATCCCATATGTTTACTTTGTTAAATATCCATTCTCTGGAGATTCATGCTACCGAAGTTTTTTGTGTGTTTGTTTTTCTGGCAGGTGGTCACCTTACAGACAACGAGTTGTGGAGTAAAAGTCCTTCATGATACGGGATCTGGCACCTACAGTGTGGTGGTTCTTGTTACTTGGGGCTGACAGGTTCTGATTAAAAGCACTCAATTCCTCCCACTGTCATTTTGACAGGAAATATCCTTGGAGCACCACAAAGCCCCACACATTGTCACTCTGTCTCTTTCTGCCATCACCTCCTGCTTTGCTGGGCTCCATTCATACTGGCTTCTTCCTTCTCCTTTGAACACACCAATCATATTCCCTCTGATTGAGCTACTCATTCCTCCTGATCCATGCAAAGCTGACTCTCATCAGTCAGGGGTCAGCTTAGAGGGACCCCCTTCCGAGAGGTCTCCCCTGACCACCACTTTTAAAGGGGTTTTACTGACTCTTTAGTGCATGGTGGTGGTTTAGTTGCTAAGTCTTGTCTGACTCTTATGAACCCATGGACTGTAGCCTGCCAGGTTCCTCTGTCTGTGGGATTCTCCAGGCAAGAATCCTGGAGTGGGTTGCCATTTCCTTCTCCAGGGGATCTTACCAATCCAGGAATTGAACCCAGGTCTCCTTCATTACAGGCAGATTCTTAACCAACTGAGCTATGAGGGAAGCTCCTTAAATCAGAGCAGAGGTTTTTATTTTTTTTTTTTAAATCACTACCTGATATTTTGTGTGTTGACTGTCTCTCCCACCAATGGCTAAACCCCATAAAAGCAGGGATCCTGTCTGTCTGATTCTCCCAAATCCTAGAGCAGAATCAGGCACACAGTAGGCACTCAGTTAATGTTTGTTGAATAGTGGAATGGATCATTTGCTCAATAAGCACTTACAAAATGCTCCCAGGGAGACACTGTGGAATTAAAAAAATCGGAGCCAGACACACAGTCAGTTCTCCATAAAAGTTGGTGCTGATGTCTCTATTTCGCAGATCAGTGGTCACTCAGGGAAACCAGACCCACTATCTTGGCATTATCTCTCTGGGAGAGGCAGGCACGGCTCTCTGACACTACTAAAATATTTAAGATGCAGTGCCGTGTACACCAGGAGTGCTTGTTACATGCATTCATTTGTTTGGCCAGCCCAGCCAACAACTCTGATCTGAGACTGTATCTTGCTTGCAAGCTAACAGGTTAGCCTGCCACAGTTTCATGCTGGTGGAAGATAGGAGACTTGTGGTCAGAGGCAAAGGATAGTCTATTACTCACAGCAATAGCAGTAACCAGCGTATTAGCATCATTAGGATGGTTCCCAAGTCCTGATTTGTCTAGGATGACAGGAAGAGGGCCACATGACACTCAGTGCATTACAGGAGAGGAACTCTGAGCTTAGGGAACATGATTCTTTTATACTGGACAGTCTGTATCTGCCCTTTGTTCTGGATAGAGACATGATCTCTCTCTTCCAAGTTTGTTCAGTATACAAATAGCTTTGAAAAGAGAGTCTGGAACAGACTAAAGAGCAGTTAGTGCCTCTGTTCACCATGTGTAGAAATTCTCGAGACTCAACAGAGAATTGTCTCACAAAGAAGCCTAGTATGCCCTCAAATTTGTTGAATGAATGAATATTAAGTGTTGCTTGTGGCACTATGCAGTTGATTAAGACATGTTTTCTGTCATTAGGGGCTCATGCTTTCCTGCTGGAGAAATAAATGATAGGGCAGTGCACTGGTGAAGGGTGTATGCTCTGGGCTTAAGTGCATGAATTTAAGTCCTGCCCCTTCACTTACTGGTTTTGAAGCCCTGGCTTCAGACTCCTCATCTCTAAGTTGGAGATAATAAGGTTATTATGATTAGATAAGATGATGCGATGATAACGAGCTTGGCTCAGTGCCTAACCAATGGTAAGCATCCAAGTAAGTGTTGGTTGCTAGGCTGAACCACATGAAATCACCATTTCTGTAGTAAAAAATAACCGGCAATTTTATATGGTTCAACCTAATCACATATTCATCATTATTCATCTTTGGCTTGATTACAAATCATCACGTAGAAATGCCTCTGACTGTAGGGGTCTGTGCTTTGGGCCAGGTGAGGCAAGCCTGGAACACAAAAGTATCTGGGAGAAAGAAATGAGCCTGGACCCAGATGCGGCTCCAAGCCCCACCTTCTCCTCTCATTAACCTCGTGACCTTGGGTGAAACACTTAACCTCTGAGCCCCTTGCCTCATCTGTGCTACAGATACAATAATCCCTTCTACTTCACTGGACATTGTGAGGCTAATATCAGATGATGGATGTGAAATTGCTTAGTAAACTAGAAAGCACTGTAGTTAGGTCCTCATACTTCATATGAAGCCATTCTTAAAGGCAGTGAGATTTGTCTGGGCTTCAACTAGACAGCCACTAGGTAGAATTTAATATCCCTCCTAAGTCCTCTAATCGCAGTTTTACATTTGAAGTATAGCATTGGCCTCCAAAATTATATTGCTTCATTAGAATCAAGTTATGCTAGTTAGGTTTGTATCTGAGACCTACAGACTTGAAGAACAGTAGGGACCATCTGCTTACCAAAGAAAGATCATTTCATCACAAAGGGTGATTGGTTTGCAGCTGAATCAGTCAATAGCTAACATTTATCAAGTCCTTTTAATGAGTGAGACATGTGTTTTCGCTCTTTCCATGAAGAGTGAAGCCTTCATTGAAGACTTGGAAAATCCTATGACATAGATATGTACTATCATTAATATCCACTTTGCAGATAAAGAGACAGGCAAAAAGAGGTTACCAATTAGGAGCTGACAGACCTGGACTGGTGGGTTACATTGCCTGAGCACCCTCAATAATAGTCAGAAACACTCATTGTAAGTTGGCCCTGTAAGCGGGAGACCCTAGAGCCATCTTTCTGGGGTAGCCATAGCAGTTCCCAGTGCTGCTGCTGTGCTTGCTGATGGAAACAGCAAGCAGCTAGGGAAAGCCGAGTTCTGCTGGGCACTTGCAGGCCATTGGAATGGCTTCACACCCCATCTCTGCTATCAGCCTGCCTGAACTCTGCTGAAGAAGTAAGGACTTTAGCTCTTACCTCCTCTCTTTTGTGGGGACTCTCTGCGATGTGAAGGGTGATGTTCACCTGGCTGGCTTTCTCAAGAGCCTGTACTCTCTCTGGAAAGAGCTTGCCTCTAGCTCTACCTGGGACTAAAACAGTGGCTCAGAGACAACAGGCAGCATGCCTTAGTGGCAATGCCAGTTAGGGTAAGGTTTGACTGCTAGAACAGGGACACAGTGATACCATGGCTTCAAGAACGAGTTCATTTCTCATTCATGTAACAGTCCAAGAAGAGCATCCCAGGTAGTCAGGTAGCTCTGCTTCACACAGTTGTTCAGAGATTCAGGGTCCTCCAAGTTGACCACTGTTCTCTAGGGCAGTGCTTCTCAAACTTCATGTAGTGAATAACTCTACATTTTCAATATATTTCAAATAAACATTTTTATATCAAATAATAAAAATGAATTACTAGAAAAACGAAGGGGGAAAAAAACCTCCTAAAGACATACAAGATACAAACCTAAACTATTATTAGATAACAGACTTAAATTGCTATGCAAGTTACTAAATACACTTCCCCTTTGAACAATGGGTGATGTAGGAGGCTGCTGTTCAATTTCCAATTATTTGGGAATTTACTGTTTCAGAGAACATATTTAGTATAACTTGAATTGGCTTAAATTATTGAAATTCTTTTATGACCCAGAATATGTCTATCTTGGTGAATAGTCTGTGTGTACTTGACAAGAATATCTATTCTGCTATTGTTTGTGAATGGTGTTACTCTGTAAGTATAAATTAAGCCAAGTTGGTTAATAGTGTTGTTCAGATATACTGTATCCTTACTGATTTTCTACTTTTTCTATATTATACCAAGTGATGAGTGTTGAGTCTTTGTAGATTTGTGGATCTGTCTGTTTCTTCTTTCAGTTATATCATTTTTTGTTTCATGTATTTTGAAGGTTCCTTGTTGAGTGCTTACACATATAGGATTGTTATACTTTCTTGGTGAATTGACCCCTTTATCATTATATAGTGTCCCTCCTTATCCCTGGAAACATGTCTTGCTGTGGAGTCTATGTGTTGTTGTTGTTTAGTTGCTCTAAGTTTTGTCCAACTCTTTTGCAATGCCTTGGACTTTGTAGCCCACTAGGCTCCTCTGTCCATGGGATATTCCAGGCAAGAAAACTGGAGTGGGTTGCCATTTCCTTCTCCATGGGATCTTCCTAAACTAGGGATTGAACTTTCGTCCCCTGCATTGGCAGGCATATTCTTCACCACTGAGCCACCTGGGAAGCCAAAGTCTATTTAGTCTGATATTAATACAGCCACAGTAGTTTTCTTAAAAGTATTTACATGGCCTGTCTGTTTCCTTTTCATTCTTTTAAGCTATTTATATCTTTATATTTGAAGTGGGTTTCTTGTAGATAACCTACAGTTGGGTGACAGCCTTTGGATTTTAATGTAAGTTGTACTTAATGTAATTATTTATGAGATTGGATTTAAATTTATCATCTTCCTAGTTGTTTTCTATTCATCTTATCTGTTCTTTGTTCCTTTTCCCCCACTTCTTTTGAATCAAGGGAATGTTTTTTTTATTATTCTATTTTGCTTCTACTTTTGGCTTGTTATATGATTTTGTAAATTTTTGCAGTTTTCTCCTGGGGTTTACAAAGTATATTGTTAACGTATCTGAATGTATCCTCAAAGAGCATTATACCACTTTATGTAAAGTGAAAGAGTCTTACAAGAGTGCAGTTGTCCCTTGAATAATTCAGGGGCTGGGATGCCCACCCTCCATGCAGTGGAAAGCCAGTGAATAACTTGAGAGTCAGCTCTCCACATCTGCTGTCCCAAACCATATATTCAACTGGCCACAGCTTGTGTAGTATTGCAGTACATATTTAGTGGGGAAAAAAATCCACATATAAATGGATCTGTTAAGTTCAAACTTGATTTGTTCAAAAGTCAACTGTATTCCCATTGATCCTGCCCATTCTTTGGGTTATTTTTCTTGTTTTTTTTTTTTTTTTTTTTTGCCATGTGGCTTGCAGAATCTTAGTTCTCCCAACTGGGGACCAAACCTGTGTCCCCTGCAGTGGAAATGCAGAGTCCTAACCACAAGACCACCAGGGAATTCCCTGGATTATTTTTCTTGCACATTTTACTTATGTTGTAAGTGCCACAGTACAGTATTACTCATTTTGTTTTACACAATTATCTTTTAAACTGATTTAAGATAAGTAAAAAAGAGAGTCTTTACTTTCATTTTAACCATTTCCTTTTTTTTTTCCCCATTTCTTTATGTAGATTCAGGTTTTCATTTGATATCATTTCTTGAATGCTCCATTCTGTGGTGGTTTTTCCTACTCCTTTTTTTCCTCTTCATGTTTCAGTTTGGATATAGTCAGTTGATCTATCTTCAAGATCATGGAATCTTTAGAAATAATCCAGGCTATCAATGAGTGTCCAATATCATGGGTAATTTTCTACCACTTCACTTTGATTTCTTAGAGTTATCATTGCTGACTTTCCCATTTTTTTTTAAAGCGTTGTGATAATCAAGTCAATTTGACTGGGCTAAGGGATGCCCAGGAAGCTGGTAAAACGTTATTTCTGGGAGACATTTATGAATTTGTCTCTGGAAGAGATTAGCATTTGAATCAACAGACTGAGTAAAGATCTCCCTGCGGACGTGAATAAAACAGAAGGATGAGGAAGGGTGGATTTCCTCTCTGCTTAAGTGGAGACAGCCATCTTCTAGGATATCAGTGCTCCTGGTTGGGGGCTTTCGACTCACACTGGGACTTAGGTCACTGGCTGCCTGGTGCCCTCAGGCCTTCAGATTTGGTCTGAATCACACCACTAGCCTTCCTGGTTCTTCAACTTGCAGCACACTGTGGGACTTCTCAGCCTCCATAACACTGTGAGCCAATTTCTGTAATAAATCTCCTCTTATACACACACCTATATATCCCTCTGGTTTTGTTTCTCTGGAAAACCCTGACTAACATAAGCATATTGTCCATAATTTCCACTAAATTTTTTTTACTGTATTCATTATAGCTATTTAAAACTTCCTATCTGAAAATTCAAGTTTGGGTACCTCTGGCTACTTTGTGCTAGAATCCAAAGCAATATAATTGAAATCCCAACATCCAGTTTTGGCATCCTGCCTCCAGAGTTGTCCCCATCCTGGCCACCAGCCCAGAGGGCAAGCAGGTGAGCTCAGTACTGGAGCTGAGTATCTGTCCTAAGCCATCCCAGGAAGTGACAGCTCCTACAGTTCAGTGTCCCTGGGCTTATTCTTGGCCAATGGCTGATGCAGGATATTGGTGGAAGTTAATCAGAGCACCTTCCAGAAGCCTCCACTGTTAGGCTCTTTGAAGGAGAACTTGGGAACCTTGATATCCTGCTTGGCCTAGATTGGAGCAACCCCAGAAGTATTCTCTAAGGAAGTCTAGGCCTTGAAGAGATGGATGGGGCCTTTCTGGCCAAATGTGAATGGTGATTTTTCAGAAAAGGATGCCACCAGGCTCTCAGCCCTATTGATCTTATAAATTGAAATAGTGACACCCCAGGTCCTTGCCAGAAAACTCACCCCAAACCCTGAGATAGGCTTCCTCTATCTCAGTCAGGAAAAGGACTGTTCCCCTGACTTACTCTTGCCTCTAGGCAGGGCTGCTAGATCAGGTCATAAGGACTGTGCCCCGTGCACAGCCCCTTTGGGAGGTGGGGGGTGGAGAGGGGAAACTCCACTTACCTTGCTGTGTGTGCTTTGTACCAGGAGGATCGGAGGAATGAGCCCTTTTCCTCATGCAACCAACAGCCCCATACGGCAGCTGAGCCTTGCCTGTAACTAAGCTTACACTTGGATTAAGCTTACACTTGGATCAGGCTGGGCCCCAGAAAGCAAAGCTTGTAGTCCATGATGCTTTTTCTTAGTTGTATTCCATTTTTGTTCCAAGAGGAACAATGTAAGAAGTAGTAGAAATGCTGGAACCAGATTGTCTGAGTTCAAATTTCACCTTAATGACTTACGTTCAGTGTGCTCTTAGAACAGTTATTTGACTTCTCTATGCCTCAGAGATAATGCTCTGCAAAACAGAGATAATGATATTATCAACCTCATGGGTTATGAGAATTAAATCATTAATACGTGTAGTGTGTTTGCAGGGGCTTCCCTGGTGGCTCCAATGGTAAAGAATCTGCCAGCAATGCAGGAGACCCAGGCTTGATCCCTGGTTCAGCAAGATCTCTTGGAGAAGGGAATGGTCAACCACTCAAGTATTCTTGCCTGGAGAATGTGTGTAGAATACAGAATAAGTAACTGTGTAAGTGTTAGCTGGTATGATGGTGTTAATGATGATGATGTCATTGTGAATATTGCCCTGGACTTCATGGGCCCCGTCCCCCTACTCATGCCTCCCACCCATTATAAGCCTTCTCCGAGGCATTTCTCTGAGGCCTCTGAAGCTGGAGAAGGTTACGGTTATCTTGGACAACAACTGGTCCTTACCTTATGCACACTGAAATTCCTCTTTCCATCTTTGCTTTGGTGCTAAAATGAGCATTTTCAGGCAAACTTAACCATTTGTAGAGGACTTTTGGGGATGGTGTTCATCGTTTCTGACCCAAAGCCTTGAAGTCATCCTTAATTTCTCTGTTTCATACCCGAAAACAAATCCTGTTGTTTTCTTCTTAGAAATTGTCCTGGTTCTGGATCACCCTTAACCCCTTCCACTCTTCAGGACTCATGTGAGGTGCTTATTTGGGTCTCTGCTTCCATCTTGGCCCCTAAACTCTGCTATCCCTATAACAACATGTGGCCTTAACAGTTAAAAGCAAATTCACAACATTCCTCTTCTTTCAACCTTTCAATTAACTTGAGAAAAAAAAATCATGGTTTGCACTGCCCCTGCCTGTCTCCAGGTTTCCTAGGTGGCTCAGTGGTAAAGAACCTGCCTGACAATTCAGGAGATGCAGGCGATGCAGGTTTGATCCCTGCACTGGGAAGATCCCCTGGAGGAGGAAATGGCAACCCACTCCAGTATTCTTGCCTGAAAAATCCCATGGACAGACGAGCCTGGTGAGCCACAAATCCATGGGGTTGTCACAAAGACTTGGACTTGACTGAGCATGCACACGTGCTCCTGTCTTGCCCCCCTCATGCCTTCTGCTCCATGTCAGCCTCCTCGTTCCTCTACTACACAGTAGATAGCCAGGGTTTTCCCCTCTTGGCACCTTCTCCTTGGGATGCTTTCCTCCAGATACTATCAAGGCTTGTTCCTTTCCTCTGCATCTGAACCTCTGCTCAAATGTCATCTCATCAAAAGCCTTTACATGGCTGTCTTTTCTAAAAGAACACCCTCCCTTCCACTGTAGCATCCCATAGTCCTCTAATTTTATGTTATTTTTCTTCTCAACACTTACTGCCATCTGTCATAAGTTGATTTTGTCTTTCCCCCATTAGTGTGTAAGTTTCTTTCTGGTGAGGGCTCTATCCTGGTTAGCCCAGTGCCTAGAATGGTGCTTAACACACAGCAGGGCTTGATAGAATCATTAAAGAAATGACAGGCCAAGTGAATGCTTCATTTTACCATGTCATCCCCATTGTCCCTGACCTGGTTTCTCCAAGACTTGGAAGAAGAGTGTAAAAATACACATTACACCAGGACAGAAGCAAAGAGACAAATCCAGGTAGAATAAATAAACTTTTCTAAGTGATAGGTGATTCCTCAGTGGAAGATTCTGTTGAGGAAGTGAATCGTGGCTGTCAGTGAGATGTTCTTTGCTCTGTAATGATTACAATACTCTTAGTAACCTCAGCTGCCTTCACAGTGCCAGTGGATGAAAGACAGAATTTGCTGAAGGACAAAAAGAGGCCCCTGGGCTGGGGATAAGCATTTTTAAATCACCTCCCTTCTTTTCTCCTATTTGGGAGCTACAAAGCCATACTTACAGGCTTGCTTCCATAGAAGAAAGAACAGTATAAACTGGCGGGGGTGGAGGCTCCCTCCATCAGTCGATGTTGTTAAAGATGTTTTCTTTACATGGAAGTTGCTTTGGGCCCTGTGCCTTGAGTTGTGTGCCTATTTTGGCAACAGCATTGGGAATACAGTTTGCTCTTCTTGAGGGTAGTGGCGTTTCGCATTTTCAGTGCTGGCTGTAGGCAGTTGTAGGAGACAAAACTCCTACTGCAGCCGTTAGCTCCAGGATGCCTGGGATGTGTGGGATGTTTGTCTGCTGGTGGTTTTTCCAAGACTTTGGGACAGTGATAATACACATCAGCCAGAATGGAAAACCTTCCTCTAGCCCAGACACATGCACCAACACCACGCTGAGCAGAGTCTCTGTAGGAGACCTGCCTTCTTGCAGACCCAGCCTGAGCCCCTCAGAAAGATGGAGGGAGGTACTTCCACACATCCTATGCACGGGAGAGCAGAAAATCTGATGCAGACCATTTGTGTTTTTTGCTATAGGAAAATGCAAAGCTGGTAGAGTGAATTAATTCTGAGACAGACAATAGAGCAGGGACCTGGGCAGGGCTATTCAGGAGATGCAACTTTTTCCTGGGAGCTTTTAGCAGAAGCCACTCTCTTCCAAGCTCTCATAACTTCCAAAGCTTTTCTTGGAAGACCTTTGTCTCTGTTCTGAGGGCAGTCAGAGAGAGGAAGCATCCAAATTTCCAGAACCTTCCAAAAAAAAAAAGCCTTTTTATCTGAAGTACATAGCTGGACTTAGCAATGACTGCCAGGGACCCAGCATCTGACTCTGTAGGTCTAACTCATCAGGATCTGTGTGAGGAGTGTGACATTCCCACAAGGGGAAAATGCTATTTGTAGTCTTACTTCTCGATTCTGCTTCTGTTCTCCCCCTAAACAGATAAGGTTTCTCTCATGCTGTAGAATACTATTTTCCCAAACCCATTTCTACCACCTCTTTGTACATAATTATATTCATGAAAAGGGGCAATTCAATGAAAAAAATGGTCTTAATATTAAGTGGGGTAACTTATGAGCTGCGGGAACAGGCAGCAACTGCATTTTAGGGACTATCTTTGTAATCATCCACATTCTGAGATTTAAAACAAAAGCCGCTTTTGGCCAGTGCTGTCAGCTAATTGTTAGACAACGGACAAACACACTGCAGCCAGAAAAATCCCCACTGAGTTTGGACGGCTGATTTCTCTGGCGGCAAATGAAAGCTTTGGCTGTTGCCCCTGGCTAGCTGAGCAAGCCAGGACCGAGTCCACTGCATGCCCTCCTCTGTGGACACTGTGGGCACAGTGTGTGTGTGGTGCAGACACTCTCACAATTTCAGGCAGCTGCACACCCATCCAGGGACACCACACCAGCATAATTCATCCCACACCTCCCAGCCAGAGTGATCCCAGCCTCAATGAACAACAATTTGGAGGCACTGTTTACAAATCAATTTCCCCCTTTATATAGGCTGTTGTAAGAGTGGACCCTTCTGCTTGCCCAGCCTGGGCCCACCTGTCTCTGGGACTTCCTAGCCAGTGGTCACACTGTATTGATCTTTTTAATCCCCTTTCTTTGAAACACAGAGCCAGCTGATGTGGAGCTCCTCAAAAGAAAGACTCTCCCACCGCCCCTACCTCTACAGGTAGCTGCATATCCGGGGCTAATTCTCCACTAAAAAGTCTTAATTGGCTTATGGGGAGCCTGAAAGATCTCCCTTGTGTTTACAAAGTGAAAGGAAATGATGGATCTCAAATGCCCTAGTCTCACTTTATCCATTTTTTTTTTTTTTTGGTGGCAATCAGGTGCATTTTATTTTTAATTGTTTCGAAAAACGACTGGACTTTCGAAGTTGGGTGGGGATAGTGTTTCACTTTAGTGGTGGAGCAGCCAGGGGAAGGGAAGGAAAGCCCCAGAGACACCAACCACAGGCAAGAAACTTGGTGACTCATCTTTTTTATTTAGCTTTTATTTACACGAAACATCTGCAGTACAAAAATGTAAACTTTGATAGCTCATAATAATAGAATAAACTCTTTATGCACAAAAATACATTTTCATATGAATGAAGCATCTTGAATAAATTAAAGTACTCTCCAGCCCAGTGCCTGAATAGCTACGCAAGAGTCTCGGGTTCTTCCTAGAGCGAGCCTGCAGTGGTGGGGGTCGGGATCCATAATGCATGAAGCCCACTCCTTGTCTCTCCTTTTTAAGCCTTTTCATTGTATTGTCAGCCGGCTCAAACCGAATTTTCATGCTCGTTTTTCTTCATTAGAGTTCTACAAATTGTAAAATTGACTTTTCACCTCGTCTTCAGGGACTGATGTGTCCCTTTTCTAAATCACACTGAAGTGGTGGCTGGGGTCAGCTCTGAGCCAGCCACAAAGGAGGTTTTGTGGAGTACAGAAAGTGCAAAAGGAAAGGCCGTCTAGGGGCGGGCGGGAGGGGCCCTGGGGCTGAGGGCTGGAGAAACAGACCAAGGGGCAGCCGCTGCGTGGGTGCAGCGACCTAACAAGCGGCTCAGGTATCCCCTACCCATTTAAAGCTCCCGTTTCCTCGGTCTGCCTGGACTGGGAGGCCGGAGGCCGCAGCTAGGTCCCCATCTACTGTCCGTCTCCTGGGAGTGGGGGAAGGTAACGGTATTCAAAAGGGGCCCTAGTGGTAAGGGATGAAACAGGGCGTCGTGTGGAGCAAATCTTTGGGCAGGCCGGGGAAGGAGAAAAGAGGGTCGCCGGGGCCATAGGTGAAGTCTTCGGATGCGGCGGGGCTACTGGGGTCAGAGAGTGGCGATAGGAGCTGCTTGCCCTGCTCGGCTCCTAGCGCAGTCGAGCGGTCCGAGAGGCGAGGAGTGTCGGACGCCCCTCTAGGGTGCGCCCCTGCGGTGGCTGGCATCGCCTGGCACAGTCCTCCTCGTCGGTGAGGAAGCCGGACAGGTCGCTATGGCAGATAGTCGAGGTCCGAGAGGCAGGTCTCTAGAGTGGCTGGCATCGTGGCGTTGTGCAGGACCGATGGACAGATAAGAGGGCGCTTAGAGGGCAGGAGTCCGGGCTAAGGGCAAGGCCTCCGGGACGCACTTACGTTCGGAACGGCCCGGGTCTACTCTGTGCTGGCTGCGGGCGCCAAGGGCTGGAAGCGCTCAGGGGAGCACCGGAAACTTGGCCTCACCTCCTCGCCTCGCCTGCAGGGGCCACGCTCCTGCCGGTCTCCCGAGTGATCTCGCCGGCGATCAGATCAGCTCGTGTGAGTACCGAGTATGGCACACGACTGGCCTCAGGACCCCTTAAGTACTCGGCGCAACAATGGGCGCCCCCCTCCCTAGCCACCTCCGCCCCCGAGGCAGCCCCCTTGAATGGAGCTTGGCGGCAGGTCAGCCCCGTGCGGCGCCCGGGTATTTGCATAATTTATGCTCGCGGGGGGCCACCCCGCCCCTCCCCCCTCCCGGAGCGTGCCCGTAATTACCGCGGGCCAATCGGCTGCGCCGCGCGGCCCGGGAGCCGTCTCCGGGCTAAGCCGGCCTGGGCGTCTCCGGGCAGTGAAACGGAGGCGGGGGCGGCGGGCGATTAGCAGCCGAGGCACGCTCCTCCAGGGCCTGGCCGGGCGCCCCTCGCTGGGGTGGGATGGGGAAGTGAGGCGCTGGCCGGAAAATGTGGGCGGCGCACGAGTTGCAGAAACCTTGAGCCAGCTGGGACCCTGCGTTCTCTCCCTTTCAGGCTGCTGAGTGTCTGACTTCGGGCTACTGATTTAGCTTCACTTTCCCCATCTGTAAAATGGGGCACGAGCCTACTCTCTGAAGGATGATGTGAGATGATGTTTTGGGGAGACTTGACAGGGCGCTGTTGTAACCGAGCGGCGCCCGAAGAATGGTTTCGAAATACAGCCGCCCTAGGAACCAGACAAAACCCTATTTAAGAAAACCAGAGAGTGCTTGAGTGTGGCTTAAAGCGTAGAGGGTAGAGATAGGCACCTCTGCTCTGTCCAGGTTGGTGAACAGGGGAATGACTCTATTGACCTTAACCCAGGGCAGTAGGGGGCGCGCTCCTGGGGGAGCAATGAAGAAAGTAAAGGAATGGATGGTTTTCCCAAGTTGGGTGGCGTCTTGGCTGACCTGCCCTCCTTCCATGTCCTCGCAACCCCCCAACTACCTTCCACACCACCTCCCCAACACTGTCTGAAGACTCAAAGTAACAGAGGCATGCAGATCCCCTTGCCTCCAAGGAGCCCTCGCTGCCTCCCGGACCTCCCACCTTCACCCCTCTTTGTGCTGTGTCTTCTGGAAGGGTGTTTGCAGCCTCTGAGGCCCCCTCAGATTCCCAGTCAGAGAGGCTTCTGTATGGCCCCAGCACGTTCCCACCAGCCCCATTCTGATGACACCTCTAGGCCCCTGTATTATTTCCTTGAGACTGCTGTAATTATTTCCTTGAGACTAGGGGCTTTTAGAACAACAGAGGTTTATTCTCACAGTTTAGGAGGCCCGAAGTCTGAAATTAAGGCATCAGCTGGGTTGGCTTGTTTTGCGGCCCTGAGGGAGAATTCATTCAGAGCTTTGGGTGACTCCTGGCAACCCTTGGCATTTCTTAGCTTCTGTTTGCGCCACTTCAGGGTCTGAATTTTGTCCCGTCTTTCTGTGTTTTCTGTCTAAGGTCACATCTCTATCCAGGATTATTTCACCTTGAAATCTTTACCTTAATTCTGGCTGCAAAGACCTTTATTCCATATAGGTTCACATTCTTAGGTTCTAGGCTGACATATCTTTTGTTGTTGTTCAGTTGCGAAGTCATATCCAACCCTTTGTGACCCCATGGACTGCAGCACACCAGGCTTCCTTGTCCTTCACTATCTTCCAGAATTTGTTCAAACTCATGTCCATTGAGTTGTTGAGGCCATCCAGTCATCTCATCCTCTGTTGCCCCCTTCTCCTCCTGCCCTCAATCTTTTGGAGAGCCACTATTCAGCATACTATAGTTTCTTTTTCAAATTCCTAGAAGAGAGAATCTGGTTAAGGGGACAGAATAATCAGAGTGGCCTTTGGTATTTCTTGACTGCCTTGCACCTGAAGATCCTTCCTAATTGAGGAATTTGAATGCATGAGCACCTCTCTTCCTGGCAATTAGGGTGTGACCATGTGACTTAATGTGCATTGGTGGCTTCCTAGGTGGCTCAATGATAAAGAATCCACCTGCCAATACAGGAGACACAGGTTCAGTCCCTGGGTTGGGAAGATCCCCTGGAGGGGGACATGACAACCCGCTACAGTATTCTTGCCTGGGAAATCCCATGGACAGAGGAGCCTGGCTGGCTACAGTCTGTGGGGTCGCAAAGAGCTGGACACAACTGAGCACACATGCACACACCAAACCAGTGTTCAAGGCTCACTCACCTGCTTATCCTGGAGGCTTATTTTATGTGACTTACCTGGGCTAATTGCATGCTCCACTTGGAACTTAGACTCTGAGCTGGTGACAGTTCAGAGTACACCTGTGTTGTAGCAGCAGCTTGGAAGAGCAGTGGCCAGTGGTGGCAGAGATGGCCAGGAGCCAGTGGGTGTTCTGACCTAGCTTTTCCCTGAACCTTTTTAGCTGTGGTTCTGCACCTTTCACCCCCAACCCCATTTTCCAAGCCTGGTTCTCCAGCCTTCCCATTGATTGCATGAGAAACCTCATTGTAGACCTTTTCTCAGTAGGGCTCTTTTGCTTGAACTGGTCAAGTTTGATGTCTGTGGTTTGCTAAATAAAGCACCAAGTTAAATGCTAAGGTTGCCTAAGCATAGAGACCGAGGTAACCCATATACCATATTGCTTGCCTATTCTGGGCCAAGCACTGTGCTAGACACTGGGGTGAGAGGGAGGAAAACCTGACTGATG
The DNA here is from genome assembly GCA_024291935.2 of Okapia johnstoni. NCBI lineage: Eukaryota > Metazoa > Chordata > Mammalia > Artiodactyla > Giraffidae > Okapia > Okapia johnstoni. Next base: position 39,648,629 of record CM044316.1, read on the forward strand.
GGGAGCCAGGGGCCCTGAGTCTCATAAGCCTAGGGTTCAGTGTTGGCAGAAACCTTGGAGTTTATTCATCGATCTGCTGTACTGTGCACATGGGAAACTGGGGTAGCAAATGGGGAGGTCTTATCTCCATGGATCCCAGGGAATCTGGTCAAGTTTGGACCAAATTCATAGGTCTTTTCAGCCCCCATTCCATGTTTTTCCGCTGCAATTAATCAGTAAATACTCAATAAGCACCTACTGCATGCTGCCCGCATGGTGCCAGGTGCTCTATGGAGAGTCTGGCAAAGTTGTAGTCTTGGGGCAGGGGAGACATGGCCCCAGAAAGGCGACCTGCCATTGAGTGAGAGAAGTATGGAAGCCCACCAGGGGAACAGACCTGAAGAAGGGAAGGGGGTGGTCAGGGAAGGCTTCCTGGCAGAGGGGGACTTGAGAAGGCCTTGAAGGGTAGATGGGATGTGAACAATCTAGGTAGAAAGGAGGGGTAAGGATGGCTGTGGCAGCTGGTCTGAGTGGGGCTTCTTTGGGGGCCTACTGGATGAGAATAGGAGGCAGTTGCCATGGGCCTTGAATGGCCTTGGCGACCTTTCTTCTTCCTTTCTGTCGTCTTTCCTGCTGCTTCTCTCTGAGCAGGGTTGTCACAGTTGTTCCAGTGGTTTACTGTACAAGGGCATCCAGGGCAAGTCAGGGCTACCATCTAGCTTCCCAAGCACCTGCTAAGCCATGCACCCTGGTTTGGGGCTGCATCTGCCCAGGAAGTATGCTTTTCACAAGTGCACAATGGCACCTCATGAGCCAGCAGTGGTGCTGTACTCTCTCCTGCCTTTGTCCCCACACCTCTGCTGGAGCCTTACGCAGCTGACCAGATGGGCATCTGAGCCTTGCCCGCCGCTCCTCCCTGGACATTAGCGCCTGTCCCTTGTGTTTTGAATAAGTGCATCCGAGGCTTGTGGGCCCTTCCTACAAGTGACTCACTGAGGATGGAGCTGAACCCAGGGAAGGGGAGAATGAGATGGTTGCTTAGGCTCAGACCTGTCACTATGAGGCTCAGGGCTTTGTGCTTGAGGACGAAACAGCTGGGCCCCCATATCCTTGCTGGAGGACATAAACATTTCTCCCACCCCCATAATCCCTTGGAGCCTAGTACAGAGCACATCTGTGGAAGCCCTCATTCCCAGAGCATAATAGAATGTGATGTGGGCATGTAATAAATCCAACCAAAGCAGGCACTGAGGTGGTGAGGGCTGAGCCAGGCCTTTCTGGCTGCTTGATGTGTGAGCCATTCAGCTGCCAATGTGTGTAAAGGGTACAGATGTTCCAAGGGACTGGACTAAGCCAGAGTTTCTCACATTGTGGTCACATGAGGTGGTAGTAGTGACAGGGGGCCCCACCCCAGAGGCCCAGAATCATAATCTCTGGAAATCTGGACCTCATGCTGAAGTTACTGTTGACTTCTACCTTAAGCCTCTGTTTGCCCCTCGTATTGGAACAGATATCTTGCTTTAGCATCCGTCCTTCTAGCCTGTGCTTGCCTAAGCCCTTGAGGCAGATTGGGCGTTTTCCTGTGACACCTCAGAGTAATCCAAGTGATGCCAAGACTGGGGCTCCTCCTGTGGCTTGGCCTGTCTGACCACTGGGGCATAGGGGGAGAGAAGCATCATGAAAAGACGTGCAGGTGTACAGCAGAAGGTGCATACCTGTTCAAGGCAGTTCTGAAGTCTGACTTGAGACCACTGTGGAACTAGAGGGAAGATGTTTTCAGTTTCTTCTTGAGAGGACCTTTCTGATATCAACACACCAATGAAGGAACCAGCTTTCTGGAGAGACAGGAGAGAGAGGTTCTCAGGGTTGAGCAACTCATTTGATGCTTCCAGAATCTTTTGAGATTCTGAGTATACACACTTATATGGGGCTTCCCTGGTGGCTCAGCTAGTAAAGAATCTGCCTGCAATGCGGGAGACCCGGGTTCAATCTCTGGGTCGGGAAGATCCCCTGGAAAAGGGAATGGGCTACCCACTCCAGTATTCTTGTCTGGAGAATCCCATAGACAGAGGAGCCTAGATGGCTGCAGTCCATGGGGTCACAAACATGACCAAGCAACTAACACTTTCACTTTCACACACTAATACGTGTGTGTGTGTGAAGACAGGCCAAAATAGGAGAAAATAGTGGCAAATTATAAATGTTTACATCTAATAGATTAGTGTGATCAGTACATAAAAATACAAAGGAGTCTGTACTGTTCCCAAGACCAGTTCCTGGATTTTAAATGAACATAAAATTATAGAGCCTAGAGGCTCAGATGGTAAAGAATCCGTCTGCAATGCGGGAAACCTGGGTTCAATCCCTGGGTTGGGAAGATCCCCTAGAGGAGGACATGGCAACCCACTCCAGTATTCATGCCTGGAGAATCCTCATGGACAGAGGAGCCTGGCAGGGTACAGTCCATGGGGTCACAAAGAGTTGGACACGACTGAGCAACTAAGCACAGCACACAACATAGGGATGACGATTCAGGAATGGATTGGATTTAAATTTGTGGTTGCCACCTTCTTCTTCCAGTCGCTGTCAGTGTCTCACTGGCCATGTGTGGACTTCGACTGCAGTGAGTACCCACAGCCTTCAAGCGCTTTTGAGATTAGGAGGCTGAGCCAGATGTCCCGCTTGCCATCCTCCCTTTCAGGTGTCCTAAACACACGAGCTGAGGTTGAGCAAACTATCTTTTAGAGATGCTGTGGTAGGAATGAGACTGAAGGGTTAGTGTCCTGTAACTGTAAGTGCTGGGATGATGATCTGCATGTGCTGGAGCAGGGAAGGCCACCATCCCATTTTTCCTCTAAGTTGTTTTCACTGAGATTTATCATTCCCCATCCTGACACTTACATGTAACTGAATGTTGTGAGTTTACAGGCAGAGTCCTTTTCTCACAGTTCACCTGAGCTCTCAGGGGCAGTTATATTAGGAGAGGCCAGTGGTGGACAAGTGGCACCTAAGTAAGCCACTTGTCTATCCAGGTTTGGGCGAGGAGCCGTGCACAGCACTGACTTTCTAAGGCTGGTGGGCAATGCTGATGTCTGCAGGCGTGGCCTGGATGGGAAGTTTTGCACAAAGAAAAGTTGTGGAAGAGGGCCACCCTTTCTGAACAAAATTGCTCAATTTCCATCATCCTCTACTTTGTGGAGCTACCTGGGGGGGAATAGCATTGGTTTCGTGGGTGGCATTTTGGAAAGAAAACGTGGTAATCTTTTTAAAAAAAGAAAGAAAAAGTGCAGCTACTCAAGAGGACGGATGAAGGATGATGTGGGCCCCAGAGGTGCGCAGTGTTCCTTTCAGTCGGTTAAATACACCCGCAGATATGCGTTTCTATCTGAGAGAAGCAGGGTGGGGCTGGGGGAATGGAAAGGAGAAACAATTCCCTATTTTCTTTACTGATGACCCATGACAGTTGTGGAAGGGGGGGGGGCAAAAGGGAGGGGGAAATGAGGCAGGAGGGGGAAACAGAGGGGTCTTTCAGTGACAGAGCAAGGAAAATGGCAAATTATCCATGGTTTCCAGAAATCTGTGGAGGCCTCCTCGGCCCCTGCCCTCCTAAATACAGTGCCGGCTGTATGCGTTTCCCACCTCGGAGATGTCTGCTTGAATGTTCTTTGGCATTGTGTGCCAATGTGTTTGGTTGTATACAGTCTGCCTACATGTGGGATGAATCTTGGCCTCCAGGAAAAGTCCTGGTACAAATCTACTTTCTTCTGGTCTTGTGGAAGAAATGCGCTCCAAAGACACGCTGGGCAACTCTGCAGCCACGTAACTTCTTTCCATAAGAATTTTTCAAATTTTAAGTAGTTTTCAAGCCTGTGTGTGTGGGGCAGGGGGACAATACGTGCTTGGGGTGACCCCAGGTTTGAAGTGCAGTTGTTTTTTTTTTTTCTAGTTTGGGCTAGTCTTGGGTGAACAATGTCCTTTTTGTGTCCAGAGTAGAGTGGGGGAGGCAAAGGGGGTGTGCACACTTATGCAGGGAGGGCCCACAAGGGTGCAGGCCTTTAAATGATGAGGGAGCAGGCAGGCAGAAGGTGCTCACCCCCACCCCCTCCTCAGCTGTGAGGCCTGCAATCATTTTCACATCAGCTGCTTGAGGCTACCAGTCAACCCAGAACCTCCTTCAAAGCCTCTGAGTTTTGCTTTTGTAGATTTTTTGAAGTCACATCTTCTGGGCTCAGATAAACACACACACACACACACACACACACACACCCCACAACATAGCCCCCCCCCCCCAACATAGCCCCTGCTGTTGTGTCACTAGATTTAGCTCCCCAAATCCAGGTTGCACTTGCCACAGGATATTGCTGAAGCCAGAGTTAATTTCACTAAGCAGTTTCATTTTCTTCCGCTTCATGTTTTTGAATTCTTAAGAACGTCTTCAGTTGAGATTACAAAAATCTCACAAGATGCTTGTGAGTCAAGTGTGGGAAAACTGTGATGTGTGAGTGTATTTTCTTTGGTGTGTACAAAAGAGGTCGCAGTGAAATTCACCCTAATGGAATTTAACTATTGAGTTAGGGAGAGAATTCAGAAATAAACAGAGAATGAAGAAATAGCTGAAGTGTTTCCTTTTTGCTTTTCTCTAGGTAAGTACTTGGCTAACATAAACTCATGTTGGGTTCGAACACAAATGCATTTTGTTTGTAGTAATTAAAATGTTTTAATGAGACAACCATAAAATCCACCATTAATTATTTTATTTCAAACACTTCTGCCTTCTTTTGAACCAGGTCTATTTAGAAATAGTTTAGAGAGTAGCCTGCAGTTTTATTCTTTCCTCTGCATTATACACAGGAGTGGAGAAGTCATTTATAAATAATTACACAATGTTTTGGGTCTTTGGGCTTGTATAATATATCAAAGCGATTAGTACACTTATTGTTCCATTGTAAATGCTTTTTCTCTCCTTTCAGTTTCACTTGCCTTGTCTTCTAGCTAAACCTTTTTCTGGAAATCTTTTGTCTTCTTCATTCTTTTTGCTTGTTACAGTCCAGGAGCATTCTTCTTATTCAAACACTCGCAGCAGGGGCAAAGAAAGCGACTTCGGCCGCATCTTAAGTTTTTACCATAACTTTCTGGCATTATCTTTTCTTCCAGTTTTCCCAGACTACCTAGGGGCAATGAAGAATTATAACATACATGAATTATTGGTACTCCCCTCGAGTTAAAGGGGGGAAGAAAGTGCCTCATTTTCTATGCCCCCAAGGGCCTGAGCGAGCGGGCGGCGGCTGAACAATGTATCGATCGCTTTGCATCTCTTTGGGACGCCGGCCCTGCCCCGCGCCCCCACTCTCGCCGCCGCCGCCGCGGGTCTGCTCCCGCCCCAGACGGCCGGCCTTCCTCGATTTCTTTCACAGAGCCACAAATAAAGATTGCCTGGCTGGAAGAAACGGGGTTTTCTCCGCGCCAGGGACTCTGTCGCCGCGTCTCCTCCCACGGCGTGGGGCTGAGGCGCAGGGCTGTGCGGGGGCGCGCGGGGACTGGGCGCGTGCGCGCGGCTACTCGAGCGGGAGGCTTCAGGGCGGCCGGCTTCCGGCTTCCCGCCAGGCCCGCTCGCCTCCAGAGCCGCGTGCGGGGATTAGGGCCGCACGAGAGGCGACTGCGCCGCGGCTGCCGGCCACGTGAGGAGAGACGTGTCTTCAAAGGTCCCCACCCAACTAATCCTTGTCATCCAGCAGGCCCGCTGCGCCGCGCCAAGCCCCGCGCCTCGCCCCGGGGCCGGCTCGCGGCCCCAAGACGACCACCTGTCCCCTCCTCAGGCCACTCCGGAGACCCCGGCCAGGTCGGGGCTGTTCCTCCGCCACCACCGCGCCTGCGCAGCCGCGGGGCCCCGCGGTCCACTTAGAACCCTTCAGATGCTGTTCTGGAAAATAAGGACGAAGTCGGGGAATATAGGTGTTGGCAGTAAAATAGAGCGGGCAAGAAGACAAATAATAAAAGACCGGTCCAAGAAAAAAATATGGGCGAAGAAAAGCCGCGGGAGAGGGCCAGCTCTCCCCGCCGGGCGTCTTCCAGGCGGGAGGGCCTTCTGTCACTCGTCCCCCCGCCGGCCCCCGCCCCCGGCCCGAGAACGCGTCGCAATCTGTCAGGCCCGCGGCCCCGTTTCCATATGAAGGGCGCGCCGGCGCCTTGGGAGCGCTGAATGGCCGCTCGCGGTCGGGCGGGCGCGCACGCCCCCGGCCCGGGCTGGATTTGGCCGCATTTGCATAGCAGGTGCTGATGCTTGTCCATTCTTACTTAAAGAAGTTTTAATATGGGATAAATTACCAGGAATTAGGAGCAGGCGTGGGCGGGAATAAAGGAACCCTGTCGCCCGTCTTCTTCCCGCTGCCTGGTGCAGGGAAGAAAAGAAATAGTGAGATTCCACTTTAAAAAGTGTCTCCTCAACAAGCCACAACCCCCACTCCCCGGAAAGGCGCCGAGAAAAAACAGGAGGGAACTTTCAGCAATTTGATTTTAGAATCTGTTCGGCAGCGGGTAAAGCAATAATCCCAGGGATAGTAATACGATTAGCGCGCAGAGATCTTTGAGTCAGAAAGTCTAGTCGAGTTTAAAATGTTAATCCTGACCCTAATCCGCCAGGTTGGCGGTGTGGAAGTGCTGTGCCACGAGAGTTTGTTTTCTTCCCCTACGCTTAAAGAAGGGCTTCCCAGGTGGCGCTAGCGGTAAAGAACCCGCCGGCCAATGCAGGAGATGTAAGAGGCACAGGTTTGATCCCTGGGCTGGGAATATCCCCTGGAGGAGGGCATGGCAGCCCACTCCAGTATTCTTGCCCGGAGAATCCCATGGACAGAGGAGCCTGGTGGGCTACAGTCCATAGGATCGCAATGAGTTGGACACGACTGAAATGACTTAGGATGCTTAAAGAAACATTAAAGAAACATCAGGCAAGGCCCACCTCAGCCCATTGGCTCTGACCCCCAGGCACCAACCAGGAAGCTTCCTCTGGGCAGGGTTGCTGGGCCCTCTCTCCTCTTGGGGAACCAGGTCCATGTGGCTGTACCAGCCTCTGGGATTCTTTCCATCTGCTTGGAATCTTCAAAAGACTTGGAGCAAAGTGGAGTTTGGAAGAAATTGGATTTTGAAGAAGAGACATGACTGGAGTGGGCTCACCCACTTGGTCCTGTCTCTCAGCCTACTCGAAGCCAGACCCAAAGGTATCCTCTAGAGAGGGACAGCCTGGTTTTCGGGTGTTCAGGGTCTCAGGGACTGGAGAGGGAACGGCTGCCTCAGACACCAGCCTGACAGGTTGCAGGGCTGCTTGTCATATTCAAAGGAGAAGTGTCTGGAGTCTGGGGCCCTTGAGGAGTGTCCAGATATGGGGCGGGGTGGGGGAGGGGGAGGGTTGGGGACTGAAAAGGGGCCACGGTGAAGACATTGCTGCCCCTATGCGCTCCCCACCAAGATGCTGTCAGACTTGGCATCAGAGGTGCTGCCAGACAACATGGGGACAACTGGCTGCCTTCTTCCTGAGGAGCCAGGTGCCAAGGCGCTCATCTTTGCCCTCTGACTTCCCTCCCAGTCCCACACATGGTTTTTCAGAGCTCAGCCTCCTCTGATCTCTGGTGGTTTCTTTATTCTTTTGCCCAGGTTACCCTGCTTTGGGACAGGATCACACCTGGGATGGTGTAGGCAGGCCTCTGGCTTGCCCCAAGCGCTTCCCAACATGCCTGCTTTTCCCGGAAGAAAGTGTGAGGTGTCCAAATGGACCATATGGTTTGGAGGGAGCGCCTTGGAGCCCACAGACAATGGGGAAGTGAGAGGCCCAGGTCAGTGGCGGAGCTCGCGCGGCTGCAAACCTCTCTTTCAGCCTAATGAAGCTGTTGTCTGGGGGTAATGATGCAAATGCCCCGGCCCTTTCTCGCTGCGATAGTCTAGAACGTGATTTGTCATACAATCTGAATCTTTGGGAGGACTTTAGACAGAACCTCCCCCAAAGATGGAGATGAGCCATATGTGCACTTTGCATCTGAAGTGGGGGTAGGGGCGGCGGGAGGGAGGACACCGCCCACACCAACTTTCCGGAAGAACAGTGCTCTGACAGCCTGGAGGATCCGGTCCATGTCCCAGTGAGCCCAGGGCTGCCTGACCCCAGGAGGCTCCTGAGTGGGTGCAGCACTGTAGTATCTCAAGACAGATTAGCAATGTGTGTTGGAAAAAAAGGTGGAGAATCTGGATAGTTTGAGTGGGGGGGTCATTGTTTGCCTCATTGCTTCTCCCCATGTTTCGTGGTGAGGACAGAGGAGGGGCCATTCTGGATGGAATGCTCACTTAATAACAATGCTTAGATTTCACTACGCTGAGTGCTCTAACTGATGCTAATTGGGAGGATGAAACTTCAAAGAGTATCTCTGAGACAGAAATAGTAAAGAGAAACAGGGACCAGGTGTGGGTAGATACGAACCAAAGTGAGAAAAACAAGCTGGAAAAGTGTGAAAACCAGCTCCTACTGTGTGTGTTCTTGAAGGAGAAAGCAGGGGTTACTCCTCATTGCACCTCTGGTTTGGGCATGGTGGGTCCTCCCAGAGTCTGGGCACAGAAATACATTACTCACAATCAGTCTCAGTGAAGTGGATTGCTGTGGGATGCATTGATCTAATAGCCTTGTTTTGTTAGATGCATTAGAGAAGCACCAGTGGCCCAACATGGCTCTAATAATAGCAGTGACAATGAGGGGTTGGGGGGTGGACGGTCGATCTATGGAATGGAGTCTGCCTGAGAAAAAGGGAGCAGGGGAAGCAAAGATGAGTTGTGTGCATACACAGCCCTTCCTCACCTTTAGGGGAGTGGGGAGTTGGGTTGCAAACTTCTTTGGGATTACTCCACCTTTTGTAACCTGAGAGCTGGTTTACAAGTTTGCACCACAGCCCCAGACTCTGCTTGTGGCTCAGCTCCTGAGCTGGTGGAGGGCTTCCTGGGTGGGTAGCTGTTCATTCATTCTGCTGCGGTGTAACCTTAGGAGATAAAGTGGGGTGGGGTGGGAAATGGAGGCATCATAATCCAAGAAGGATAGGTCCCTAATTACCCTGCTGGCTGTGGGGGTCAGGACAGATCAAAATCCTGGTTATGCCTTTGCCACCCATCCCTTCATGGCCACAGTTAAGGTCATAGGCAAGCTCTGCCAAAGCCCTGGCTACATGATCCTCTTTCTGCTCCCTCAGACGCCCCTAGCCTCCTCTCCTGGCTTGGGGAGAGGGGGGTGTTACCGCACTGAAAACACCAGCTCTCAAAGCGCAAGCCACAAGCTGCTTACCGCAACACCTGTTACCACTTAGAGGTGTGTCCTGGAGTGGGAGCTGGGAGGTGGCTGGACTCTGGAGTAGGGTGGGGGTGGGGACCCTGGGAACCCAGTGGGACTGGATTTTTTGCTTATTTGAGGGCTGTGCAGAAAACATTATTTAGAATGAAATGGCACTCTTTCTGAAACATCCCAATCTCCTTTCTTGCTTTAACAAATATGCGCCTGATGCCATTTGCATAGTGCAAGAAATAACCAGGGTCAAGGTGCTCAGTACCAGTCCCTCTACTTCTGAATCCATCATCATCCATATGAATATAAATAATATTTGTGAACAGTTTTTGTGAGAGGACACTGAGCTGCACTCTCAATATGTATGATTTTATTACAAGTCTGTGAGCTGTATATTATCTGCCCTTTAAATATGAAGAGACTGAAGCTTAAAAGGAGTTTAAGACACATGCTCAAGGTTGTGGAGTTGGCAGGCAGTAGACTAGAAATGGAATCCAGGGCTATCTGGCTTCAGTGCCTGTGATGTTGACCACTCATCGTCCTCCTTCTGTCCTTTTCTGTGAACACCCACTCTGTGGTCAGCTCCAACTGGGGCCTGGGGACGTGGAATGGAAACCACAGGCCTACTCTGTGGGGGTGGGTGGCTGTCGCAGGTGTGGAGGAGGGGGAGGGGCTCCGTGGGAGAACTTCTGTTCCTGCCTGCTGGTTGGTTGCTCTCGTGGGGAAGGGCTGTGAACATGGCACACAAGGGACACTTTTGGGGTTTGACACCGGCCTCTGTTTTTGTTTTCCTGGTGAAAGTTGAGAAGTCTGGGTTCTCTGTGCTACCTTGAGAAAATCCTTCTCTTCTCTAGCCTCACCTTCTGCATCTCAAAAAGGGATGACAGGGTGTGAGGTGAAGTGTATCAGATGTCCTCAGGGGTCTGCAGGCCAGTGGGAGAGCTCCAGTATTGCCCATCCCTGAGGCCATGGGGAGTTACCTGGTTGTGTGACATCAAACGGTCTTCTCTCCTTTCTGGTCTTCCTATCCACAGGTACACAGAGATTATGAGGGGCCAGAGAGCTGAGCTGTGCTGCAGAGCTGAAGTCAGTGGCCTCTTTGAGTGGTGGAGTCTTGTTCTGGTTGGTGCAGAATTTGTGGTCCTAGAGTTTGTGGTCTGTCCTGGGCTTCTTGTCACCATGTCCCCAAGAATCTCAGCATATCCTGGGCACCAAGAGACCCTCAATTACTTATTTTCCTTAGCTCAGTAGTTGTTCATTCATCCATTGCGATGAGGTTGGTTAAAAAGATCACATAATTTCCCTGACTAAAAACCCTTCAAAGGGTTCCCACTACACTTAAATAAAATGCTCCTGTCTTTTAATTTTATCCCTGGTCAACAAGGCTCTGAGTCATCTGCCCTCTGCTGACCTGGGGGTATCTCAGCCTCACTGCCAGTTCCCTCTCTCCTTCTCCCTCTGTGTTCCAGGACCACTGTCTTCATTTAGCACCTTTAATGCCCATCAGGGCTTTACAGTACTGTGCCTTCTGCCTGGAGGCACTCCCCCTGTGCTTTCTCCTTCTCAGAGGGGGACCTGCTGATGATCCTGGCCTAAGCTACCCTCCCTGGCCCAGCTGTCACTCTTCATCAGATCACTTTGTCTCCTACATGAATCTGCAGGTAGCTTGCATATTTTGTGTGTTTGCTCTTCCTCGTCCATGCCTTTGGTTAACTGAAAATTCTGTGTAGTGGCAGTGCCCTGTCTTAGCTTATTAATTCCATCTCCCAATGTCTAGAACAGGGTTTGCCACGTGAGAGGTGCTCAGTGTGTTTTGTGGTTGAATGCGGACACTGATTTAAATGTATTTAATTTTTTTTTTTATTTATTTTAGTTGGTGGCTAATTACTTTACATTAAATGTATTTTAAAGTGTGACGTGTGTGCCCTGCTCTTGTGTATGTATCCAATTTCCCAGCTCCAGGAAAGTCTGGGCAGAAGAGACAGTGAATCAGGTGTGAGTGGTTTAGCTCTGCATAGTGCCAGGTGGTGTGCTTCTAAGGGGAGGGTGTCTAAGGTGGATCTCTCTCTAGGCATGGGGACGTTGTCTGACTTGGCTGGACAAAGCATGTTTCTGACTTGGGCCCAACTCCCATAGGATGGTTTCGTGTCATGCCCAATCCTGCAGGACTCTCTGAATCACACCTTTTGTGCCAGAGGAGACCTCTGCACCTGCTGGAGTTGGAGATATCTCTTCCTTTTATGAAAAAGAGCTGTGCAATGTGCTTCTCTAAGCAGTGGACATGGGCGGGCTTTCCAGTTCCAGGCAGAGAATGGACATCCCCATAGTGCTCATGAGGCGTGGGGAAGAGAAGGAGCTTCTTGAAGCAGAGTGATGGCTGAGTCGTTGCTGAGGACAAGGCACACTTATGTGGATGACCATCAGCAGGAAGAGACCTGGGACTGGTTCTAGGGAAAGCCATTTGCAGTATAGCAGAGGCCAGAAGCGTACCTCCATCGTTCACAGGAAATGGCCTGTGGTGATAAGTTTAGGGTGGGAATATGAGGGACCTGCCCTCCTCTCAAGCTCTCAGCGTGCCCCTCTCAGTTGCTCCCTCCCCTCCCCTAAGTCTTGACTCTGCCCACTGAGTACTGGCAGGGGTCCAGCTGGGCTGAGTGTGGGAGGAGACCCTATTCCTGCCCTCAAAGAGCTGCTAGTCTGCCTGGGAATCAGAAACATGCAAAGCAGCCGGAGGTTGGAATTTGAATGCGACTGCCCGAATGCTCTCACTCGCTTAGCCAGTCACCCACTAGTCATTTATAGAGTGCCTCACAGGTGCGGGGGTCACTGTGTGGAGTGCAGGGAAACCCAAGGAAACCCAACAGAGTTGGATTTCTGCCCTTCTGAAATTTACTTTCTAACAGGAAAACAGATCGCAGCCACAAAAATGAATAAACATCTAAGATCACAGCATTTGTGGTGGTGGTAGTGGGTTAGTCACTCAGTCGTGTCCAACTCTTTGTGACCCCACAGGCTGTAGCCCACCAGGCTCCTCTGTCCATGGGGCTTCCCAGGCAAGAATACTGGAGTGGGTTGCCATTTCCTCCTCCAGGGAATCTTCCCAACTGAGGGATTGAACCTGTATCTCCTGCTTGGCAGGCGTGTCCTTTACCATGAGCCACCAGGGAAGCCCGGCAGCAGTTATAATAAGGGTTAAATAAACAGGGTGCCACTGTGGGGAAAAACAGGAGAAACATACTCAAGCTGAGTTGGCAGAGATCTCTGCGGAGATGATACGGAAGCTGAGACTTGAAGGACGAGAAGGAGCCAGCCATGGACAGAGCTGGAGGGAGAGCATTCCAGGCTGAGGCCCTAGCGAGTGCTGACTCTGGGGCAGGAATGAGCTTGTATTGTGTGAAGAACTAATGGGAGACCAGGGTAGGTTAAGAAAGGCTTCAGGAATGAGGGGCAAACTGTGGACAAACAATGTACGTCTACACACCTTGACTAAGAACGGACATCTGCTGATTGTTCACAGGGAGCCTAGCACTGTGGTTTGTTGCACCTGACTTAATCCTCACACCAACTGAATAATGTGTGTACTGTTATACTCCTAATCTTGGAGAGGAGTCAGTGGAAGTCAGTTGCCACAGGCTGTGGAGCAAGTCAGTGGTGGGATCAGCTTTTGAACATAAGTCTGATTATTGATCATGACCTCGAAGTGATTCTGTCTCCCAGTACACAGGAAAACAGTGCAGACTGCACATACCTGCGTTGTGGAAAAGGACCGAAAAGGGAGAAACCAGAGAAAATTGTAGTCATGGCTTTAGGCTGTTGGGAGGATCATGTAGCGAGATGTGTGGATAATCATGTGATGGAAAAACAATTATTAAAGCTCTACTGCAGCTTAGTTCAGTTCAGTCTCTCAGTCGTGTCCGACTCTTTGTGACCTCATGGACTGCAGCATGCCAGGCCTCCCTGTCCATCACCAACTCCCGGAGTTTACCCAAACTCATGTCCATTGAGTCGGTGATGCCATCCAACCATTTCATCTTTTGTCGTCCCCTTCTCCTCCCGCCTTCAATCTTTCCTAACATCAGGGTCTTTTCAAATGAGTCAGCTCTTCGCATCAGGTGGCCAAAATATTGGAGTTTCAGCTTCAACATCAGTCCTTCCAATGAACACCCAGGACTGAGTTCCTTTAAGATGGACTGGTTGGATCTCCTTGCAGTCCAAGGGACTTTTGAGAGTCTTCTCCAACACCATGGTTCGAGACTGCAGCTTAGGAGTTTATTATTCTTTGATGAACAGGGCTTCTTTAGAGCCCTTTAGCAGTCTAAAGGTGGAAAGCAACGCCACCTGTTGGTGAAAAAGAGTGATAGTTGTACAACAACTCAAGAACACTTGGCTCCATCTCTGATGAAGTGTTTCTTGGTCTGGTGGGTGAGGATATGGTGAGAGGAGTGGGTCGAGGGCTGGAGGGAGTGCAAGAGAACTCAAAGGCACAGCTCTGCCTCCAGAATAGAGAGGGCTGAGTTGGGAGATTTGGCTCCCCACTCTATTCCTCATGGGCACCAGAGGATCTCAGAAAACAAAAAGGAGATGTGGAAAAATTGAGAGACCTTGAATGGCTCAAGAAGCTCAGAAAGCCTCCAGCAAAGAGGCAAAACCTGAGCAAGCAAGTATTTGTGCATAACTGTGAAATGATGTAAGCTTTTCTCTTCAATATTGTTTGAAATATGAAAGTTGTGTCCCATGTGTCCATCAGTAGGGGTTGGTAAATAAAATATGTTGCATGCATATAACAGAATGCTACACAGCTGTAAGAAACTGGTGAGTAACTCTTTATGCACCGAAATGGGAAAGTCCCCAAGATGTGTTAAGAGAGCAAAAGCAAATAATAGCAAAAACTAAGGTGTAGAACAGTGTGCACAGTATACCATGGTTTATGTAGAAAGGAGAGGGGATATAAAATAAATACTCATCTTGCTCATCTGAGCCAAAGGAAACTCTGGAATGGTATGGCGGTAGTGGTTTAGTTGCTAAGTTGTGTCTGACTCTTGTGACCCCATGGACTGTAGCCTGCCAGGCTCCTCTGTCCTCTGTCCATGGGATTTCCCAGGCAAGAATACTGGAGAGGGTTGCCATGTCCTTCTTCAGGGGATCTTCCCCAACCAGGGATCAAACCTGGGTCTCCTACATTGCAGGCAGATTCTTTACTGACTGAGCCATCAGGGAAGCCCAGAACATGTATGGGAGACTATTAATATTAGCATAGTGGCTGTCTGAGTGAATGGGTGGGAGAGAGGAATGGGAGTGAGACCATTCATCTCATATCTTCTTATTTTTTTAAATTTTAAGTGTATAAATCCCATATTCAGGTTAATGGTTTTAAAAAGGAAACTTACAAACAAAAAATGAAATGGAATTCTGATCCCTTTGTAGCTTGGCACTGGTTCTCCTCCCCTGGATCTTTGCCTCCTTGGGTTCAGAACTGGTAAGCCCTGTGGGCCACATGCAGCCCAGATTTCTAGAACCTGAGAGTTAGAGGTCTTTTATCCACTGAATTGGAAACTTGTAAACCTTATATATGTGGAATAACTTGTTCCTCGAAGGATTATTGTTAGACTTTGTTCATCTATGTTTCCTGATTCCCACGAGATTCACAAAGTTTCAAGCATAAGCTTTTTGTGCTTTACTGTAATTAGTGATGAGTCCAGGTAGCTGTTCACTTTAGTTAGTTTCAGATATTGACTGAGCTCCTATGAAGTTTGGGTGCTGGTCTGATCCCTAGGAGTATCCCCAAGAAGCCTTGGCCCCAGGTTCTGCCCTTGGAGGGCTCACCATCTAGTGAGGAGATGAAGATGTGACCAGCACCATGGTGGAGGAGAGCAGGGGATCAGTGGGTGTCCCCCACTTGAGGGAATCACTAGTCTGCCTGGTGGAACTGGGAAGGCTTCAGTGAGTAGGGGAGCACTTACATAGAAACTCAGAGCATGAGTGGTGAGCAAATGCACCTCCAGGATAGAGAACCAAGGAGAAATGGCCGAGTTTGTTTTTAGTGCTCAGAATAAGCATTTTTTGTGTGTGTGATGCATGTACTAAGGGGTACCAAGATGTATGTTTTATTCTTCAAGGACTCTACGTTCATTTAAAAAGAGAAAGATGTGCCTTTTGTTTCTTTCTTGTAGTTTCCATTAAAATTAGTGTAAGAAACCATTTTCTCTGCACCCAGGTCACATAAAAGCAGTTGTTGCTTCCCGTTTTATGGTGGGGGCAGGAGGAGGTCAGAGAAAGCCCCTATCTTCCTGTCTGCAGCCTGCTCCCTCAGCTGTAGCGGATCCGAATTACTACACTGTGGGGCTGGATGGGACTGGGGCCAGGGCCTCAGTCATTGGGGAACGCAACTTCCTGTTGTTGCACAGGGTACTCCTAGGCTGTTGTCCCCCTGGCCCCTGCTGAGGCCTCATAACTAGGCTGTGTTCCCTGTGTGACCCCAGTTGACCTGTCTGTGAAATATGAAGGCTGGACAAGGTGATCTGCTGGAGGCCTTCTGGAACTCAGCCCCTACAACCACGATGCCAAACTCAGGGGGAAGTTCACGTCATTTCCCAGCAGATGGGCTCCAGTATGTTCAGATGGGCATGGCCTTCCTCCACCTTTCTGTCACAATAAAGCTGCTTTCTTTCTGAGCCTCAATCAGAGGCAGTGTGATTCCATGAAATAATATTTTGGAAGAGAGCTGAGGACAGATCTGGGTTTAGGCTGAGACCCTTCCCCTTTCTGGGCCTCTGTTCCTGTCTAGTGACAGGAGGCCATTGGATCAGGCCCGTTCCAGCTCCAACTTTGCCAGGACGATCCCTGGTTCCTCAGTAGCAGACATGGAATCTGGGTGCCCTAGGCTAACCTCTCCCTTCTGCCTCCCACATGTGCTTTCTCAAACATGTGGGAGTGAATTGGAGCTGTGTGTGTCCCAGTGGTCCATGAGAGCCTCTTACTCAGGTAGTGCTCCGCAGAGAGGACCCTGGGGCCAGTGCACAGAGGAGTCATTTGGCCCAGCCTCCCATTAGAGATGGGCTGCCATTTAAATTTGAACATTGTCCCCAATGAGTTTATGAGACAGGAGGTAGATGGGCCCCTCCAGGGTGAGCAACAGGGGTTCATTCCTTGTAGACAAAAATTACAAAATATCAATAGCAGGACAATTGAGAGAGGAGGCTGGGCCCGTCACAGAAAAGAGATAAGAGACAACATATTTCTCATTCTCCAAGTCAAGGAGACCTTCCTAACTAGAAAGCTCCTTGGAGGTCAAAAGGGGAGTGATGCTAAGCTACCCATAGGCCTCTTTGTTGGGATCCATCTTGGCTGAGAGATGCCTGTTCACACATGGGAAGATCCTGAGATATGCCAAATACCAACTCAGAACAAGCCAATTCAAAATGATTGGACAAAGGAAACCTGTAAGAAATGCCCCATATAAGTGATTTAAACTACCACAAGGGTGTGACTCTCTCTTGGAGTCCACCCTTGTTTCTATCCACATGTACTCTTTTCTTTTTTTTACTCCTAATAAGTACTTTACTTGCTTCACTACTTTCCACCTTTGTGGAAATTCTTCTTGGCAAAGCAGAAGGACCAGGCCCTTGTCACTGACCATTGGTCTAGTGGCTAGGATTTGGTGCTCTTACCACCATGACCCGATGTCAGTCTCTGGTGGGGACCCAAAGCCCTGCAGAGGCTACCCAAGATCATTTATAATCATAAACAACTGGCTGAAGAGAAGACAGGTAGCACACAACTTTGAATTTACCTTTGTTTCTAGATCATAGCATATTATAGTATAAATTAATGTTTTTAAAAGTCTGCCCAAAATTGTATGGGTCCTGTGGAAAAGCTTCATTAAGTATTGTGGCAGAGGTTCAGAACATTCATTTATTAAATGTAGAACAGAGATGTGATAGCATTCTGTTTGGTATTTTGTCTTGTTGAGGGCCTCAGTGGGTAGATGCGGCCTTCTCTGAGGGCCTCCAAGGGGCTACTTCCTGAATAGCAGAGGAGCTTTTAGGAGTTGGTGTGCAACCATGACCCTGGGTCAAACCAGTCAGTCCTAAAGGAAATCAACCCTGAATATTCATTGGAAGGACTGATGCTGAAGCTGAAGCTCCAATATTTTGGCCATCTAATGGGAAGAGCCAATTCATTGGAAAAGACCCCGATGGTGGGAAAGATTGAAATCAAAAGAAGAGGGTGGCAGAGGATGAGATGGTTAGATAGGATCACCGATTCAATGGACATGAATTTGAGCAAACTCCGGGAGATGGTGAAGGACAGGGAGGCTTGGTATACTACAGTCCATGGGGTCACAGAGTCGGACACAACTTAGCTACTGAACAGCAACAGCAACCAGGTCCTGGGTGGGACCTGGGCTAATTTTTGCAGGATGACTCTCCTTATGTAGGCATAGTGATGAAAAGGAGTGAAGAAGGAGGAGGTGAAGGTGCCAAAAGTACTGGGTGAATTTATGAGTGAAGTCTGTGGAGCGTTTGCCAGCCTTGGGATCACTTAGAAATCCTTTGCCACCTCCTGGGAGTTGTTTGAGCACCCACAAAGTGGCGCTCTTCGTCCGCCTCCAGAAAGCATCTGCTCCCTCTTGGAAGGCTTTTCCAGACTGGCAAGTGTGGAGGTGGGTGCAAAGGACTTGCAAGGAAAAGCGCCCAGAGGGCAGCTCCACCATTCCTTCAAAGGCATTGCAATGTCTCTGCCTTGAAGGAAGGAAACTCCCTTCTTGGCACCCAGACAAGCGCTTTCTGCTCCAATAAGTTAGTGGCGTTTTTATTCCATCACAGTCCAGGGTTGTGAAGCTCAGAGAGGTTGCAGGTTCCCAGAGTCAGTCTGGGGCAGAGCCCAACTCCAAGTCTACGTCTTTCCCTAATGTACATCCTATCCTATATCGAGGGGACTTTAGTATTGTCCCCAATATGTTGCTGCATTGCCTTATTCCAGGAGGCATCTCTCCTTAGCAGTTGGTGCTCCCTGAAACCATGGACTATGGCAGCCATTTACTATCCTCCAAAATAGAGAGTTCTAGAAAACCGAATATATAAAGCATTATTGTTTTAAAAAACTCACTCCTTTTAAAAAACATAATATATATGCTGAAGAATTAAAGTCAAACAATATGAAAGGGAAAGAAAGTCTCTAATGAAGTTTTCTAATGAAAAAGTTTTCTAATGGAAAGAAAGTCTCTGTCTGTTGGCCCCAAGTGTCCAACATCCTTCTCTGGAGGTAACCATTATTACCAGTTCCTGGGGGCTCTTCTGGAAATATACACATGTACTTTTGCATGGAACAGACTTTATTTTCTTGGGCTCCCAATTCACTGCAGATGGTGACTGCAGCCATGAAATTAAAAGACGTTTGCTCCTTGGAAGAAAAGCTATGACCAACCTCAACATCATATTAAAAAGCAGAGACATTACTTTGCTGACAAAAGTCCATCTAGTCAAAGCTATGGTTTTTCCAGTAGTCATGAATGGATGTGAGAGTTGAACCATAAACAAAGCTGAGCACCGAAGAATCGATGCTGTGAAGAATTGAACTGTGGTGTTGGAGAAAACTCTTCAGAGTCCCTTGGACTGCAAGGAGATCCAACCAGTCCATCCTAAAGGAAATCAGTCCTAAATATTCATTGGAGGGACTGATGCTGAAGCTGAAGTTCCAATACTTTGGCCACCTGATGTGAAGACCTGACTCATTAGAAAAGACCCTGATGCTCGGAAAGATTGAAAGCGGGAGGAGAAGGGGACGACAGAGGACGAGATAGTTGAATGGCATCACCAACTGGATGAACATGAGTTTGAGCAAGCTCTGGGAGCTCGTGATGGACAGGGAAGCCTGGTGTGCTCCAGTCCATGGAGTCGAAAAGAGTCAGACATGACTGAATGACTGAACTGAACTGTGGGCTCTAGAGCATGGGCTCAGTAGTTGTGGAGAATGGGCTTAGGTGCCCCACAGCATGTGGAATCTTCCTGGAGTTGAGATAGAGCCCATGTCTCCTGCATTGGCAGATGGATTATTAACCACTGGACCACCAGGGAAGTCCGGGAAGCATTCTTAAAGGCAATGTGAGGGAGAGGAATCCAAGGGTATGTGATTAACTCATGCACTCAGGTCTTGGGGTTATGTACCCATGGTCATCAAATAGTTAATTTCATCCATTTGGTGGGAGTTTGGCATCTGTAATACAGCTGTGGAGATGGGCATCAGATACAACTATCTAGGTACTTCAGAGAAGAACTAAAGCAGAGGATATGGGGGAGGGATCTGTCCCAGGGAAGCCCCATAGCTTTCTGCGTGCTCAATCGCTCAGTCGTGTCCTACTCTTTGTGACCCTATGGACTGTAGCCCACCAGGCTCCTCTGTCCATGGAATTTCCCGGGTAAGAATCCTGAAATGGATTGCCATTTCCTACTCCAGGGGATCTTTCCAGCCCAGGGATCAAACCCACATCTCCTGCATATCCTGCACTGGCAGGTGAATTGTTTACTGTTGAGCCACCTGGGAAGCCCAAGGCCCATAGGGTCCTGGCCAATGACATTTTTAATTGCCCCATTTCAGTGTGTCATCCACTTAAGGAGTGCTGATCAGATATTTTGTAGGATACCGTAAGCGGGCTCAAAAAAAATCTTTTTAGTTTATATTGAGGTATAGTTGATTTACGATGTTATGTTAGTTTTAGGTATACAGCAAAGTGATTCAGTTATACATATACATGTATCTATTCTTTTTCAAACAAGAATGGGCATTTTTGATGATACTGTTCTGTAAACTCTTCTGTCAAATGGCTGAACCACTGCAAGGATCCCAGGATCCTTGAGCAGGGCTTTTGTGTGCAATTGGTTGGCTGGTGGAAGTGATAAAGCAGAGTTGGAGCACTACTTTGGGGAGAGAGGTCAGAGGACATTTGTTTGGGAACAGCCTGTTTGGGTGGTTCAATGAGAAAAAAGCCTCTTGAAGAGAAAGAGCAAAATCTCCCATGTCAGCACCACAATCTATCCTATGGGTCTGTAGATCTTCGCTTAGCACAGGGTTTGGAGAGGGGCAGGGTGGTAGGAGACTGAGATAGAAAGAACTGAGGCTGGAGTCTGACAGCGTGGGCTCAGCTCCAGTTTTGTCACTTGCTGATTGCACAGTTCTTTACAGTCTCCAAGCTCCAGGTTCACATCTGCAGGGTGGGGATAAGCTTTCCTCTTCTCCAGGAAGCATGAGGATTTGCTGGAATCCTCAGGTGGGAACCCACACATTTTAGCTGCTCTGGAAGGGATGGTTTTGATGATGATGACTGGCCCAGAGAGGACTGGGAACCCGGAAAATGCATGAAGTCTTTGCTCTTAGAAGCTGTTTAGTCTTTGTGGAGCTGGAAACAGCTACTTTCCTACCTGGGAGAGGGTATTTAGAGAACCCAGGCACCTAAAACTGCTTTTGGCTTTTCTTTCAGGATAAATATGCTATTTTAGGACAAGTACATTAAATCAAAGCTCCTATTGAGTGTCTTCTTCGGAAACCTGCCTGGCACCTTATTTTGGAGGAATGCAGTTAAGGCTTGTTTGTGAAACTATTTGATTGGCTAAAAAGTTCATTTGGGTTTTTCTGTTAAGATGTTGTGGAGAAACACTTGAACGAAATTTTTGGCCAACCTGATACAATGCATGTATTTCTTTGTATTTAGAAACATGTATTTAACAATCTATATCTATCTCTATTTTTTTCCTGAATGTATTGAACTTTTTTAAAAATGAAGTTTTCAAGATTCTGAAAACCATGCCGATTCTACCAGAGTGGGGTAGAAAATGGGGACCGCCCAACTCATGAAAATCTTCCACCAACCATTTCTGAACTCGCAGGAACAATGTAGCGATGTGGAGGAGAAAAGGGATCCAACGTTTCTTCCGGGGATTAAAAGTGAGTCCAAAATTGTAAGAACTTGGAGAAAAAGGCTCTTGTTGAGTTTCCCTTTGAATAACCGAGGCGCTTTCTCTCTGAGCGCTAAGTGTTGAGAGGCAGCATCCTTACTGCCTAGAAACCCAACAAAGACTGGCTTGGTGGCTGCTTTGAGGTTTCTGTTCCATGTAGAATTTTAACCATGAAAAGACACAAAGATTGGTTTCTTCTGAGTCCTTAACTGAACACCACAAAGGGGGACAATTAGTGGGGAGCTGGGCTACTGTCTCCCACAAGCTATGCTACTGCCATTTGGAACCTTGGACCCCACTCTCCAGAGCCATGTCGGGTACACCACCCCAGTCTTTCTCCATCTCCAGGGTTTGGATATGTGCCATAGACTTAGCTGCCCAGGTGTGGAGTGTGGTGGGCTCCAAAGAAGCCATGAGCTGTGGATTAGAGAGAGTGGGTTGTTAGTTTTGTAACCACTTTTATTGTGTCACCTTTACTTGCTGGAGGTCCTAATCTGTAAAATGGGATGAAAATTCCTGGATTGAAGGCCTGCTGTTAGGGTAAGCTGAGATAACTGCAGATAGCATTGGCTCAGGGTAAGCATATAGTGGGCTTCCCTTGTGGCTCAGGTGGTAAAGAATCCACCTGCTATGTGGGAGATCTGGGTTTGATCCCTGGGTTGGGAAGATCCCCTGGAGAAGGGAAAGTCTACCCTCTGCAGTATTCTGGCCTGGAGAATTCCATGGACTGTATAGTTCATGGAGTCATGAAATCTGATTGATTATATTCTTTGCAGCCAAAGATGGAGAAGCTCTATACAGTCAGTGAAAACAAGACCAGGAAGCTGACTGTGGCTCAGATCATGACCTCCTTATTGCCACATTCAGACTTATATTGAAGAAAGTAGGGAAAACCACTAGACCATTCAGGTATGACCTAAATGAAATCCCTTACGATTATACAGTGGAAGCGACAAATAGATTTAAGGGATTAAATCTGATAGACAGAGTGCCTGAGGAACTATGGACAGAGCTTCATAACGTTGTACAGGAGGCAGGGATCAAGACCATCCCCAAGAAAAAGAAATGCAAAAAGGCAAAATGGTCGTCTGAGGAGACCTTACAGATAGCTGTGAATAGAAGAGAAGCGAAAGGCAAAGGAGAAAAGGAAAGATATATCCATTTGAATGCAGGGTTCCAAAGAATAGCAAGGAGAGATAAAGCCTTCCTATGTGAACAATGCAAAGAAATAGAGGAAAACAATAGAATGGGAATGACTAGAGATCTCTTCAAGAAAATTAGAGATACCAAGGGAACATTTCATGCAAAGATGGGCACAATAAAGGACAGAAATGGTAGGGACCTAACAGAAGCAGAAGATATTAAGAAGAGGTGGCAAGAATACACAGAAGAACTATACAAAAAAGATCTCCATGACCCAGATAATCATGATGGTGTGATCACCAACCTAGAGCCAGACATTCTGGAATGCGAAGTCAAGTGGGCCTTGGAAAGCATCACTACGAACAAAGGTAGTGGAAGTGATGGAATTCCAGCTGAGCTATTTCAAATTCTAAAAGTTGATGCTGTGAAAGTGCTGCACTCAATATGCCAGCAAATTTGGAAAACTCAGCAGTGGCCACAGGACTGGAAAAGGTCAGTTTTCATTCCAATCCCAAAGAAAGGCAATGCCAAAGAATGTTCAAACTACCACACAATTGTATTCATCTCACACACTAGTAAAGTAATGCTCAAAATTCTCCAAGCCAGGCTTCAACAGTACGTGAACCGTGAACTTCCAGATGTTCAAACTGGATTTAGAAAAGGCAGAGGAACCAGAGATCAAATTGACAACATCTGTTGGATCATTGAAAAAAGCAAGAGAGTTCCAGAAAAATATCTACTTCTGCTTTATTGACTATGCCAAAGCCTTTGATTGTGTGGACCACAACAAACTGTGGAAAATTCTTCAAGAGATGGGAATACCAGACCACCTGACCTGCCTCTTGAGAAACCTGTACTCAGGTCAGGAAGCAACAGTTAGAACTGGACATGGAACAACAGACTGGTTCCAAATAGGAAAAGGAATACATCAAGGCTGTATATTGTCACCCTGCTTGTTTAATTTATATGCAGAGTACATCATGCTAAATGCTGGGCTGGATGAAGCACAAGCTGGAATCAGATTGCCGGGAGAGATATCAGTAACCTCAGATATGCAGATGACACCACCCTTACGGCAGAAAGCAAAGAAGAACTAAAGAGCCTCTTGATTAAAGTGAAAGAGGAGAGTGAAAAAGTTGGCTTAAAACTCAATTCAGAAAACTAAGATCATGGCATCTGATCCTATCACTTCATGACAAATAGATGGAGAAACAGTGGAAACAGTGAGAGACTATTTTCTTTGTCTCCAAAATCACTGCAGATGGTGACTGCAGCCATGAAATTAAAAGACACTTACTCCTTGGAAGAAAAGTTATGACCAACCTAGACAGCGTAAAAAAAGCAGAGACATTACTTTGCCAACAAAGGTTCATCTAGTCAAAGCTATGGTTTTTTTCCAGTAGTCATGTATGGATGTGAGAGCTGGACTATAAAGAAAGCTGAGCGCAGAAGAATTGATGCTTTTGAACTGGGGTGTTGGGGAAGACTCTCGAGAGTCCCTTGGACTGCAAAGAGATCCAACCAGTCCATCCTAAAGGAAATCAGTTCTGAATATTCATTGGAAGGACTGATGCTGAAGCTGAAACTCCAATACTTTGGCCGCCTGATTCGAAGAACTGACTCATTTGAAAAGACGTTGATGCTGGGAAAGATTGAAGGCAGGAGGAGAAGGGGATGATCGAGGATGAGATGGTTGAATGGCATCAGTGACTCAATGGACATGAGTTTGCATAAACTCAGGGAGTTGGTGATGGACAGGGAGGCCTGGCGTGCTGCAGTCCACGTGGTCGCAAAGAGTTGGACACGACTGAGTGACTGAACTGAATTGAACTGAGGATGTAATAATGGTAGCCATTTATAGAGTACTGTTATTCTCCCCATTCTAGGCTTTATGGCACAGATACCCTCTGTCTGACTTTCAAAGCCTGCCAGACTGTTCCCAGCTCTATATCCTCTGCTTTGACTGAATAGGTGTCCATGATGTCTCCTGTTTATCTGCCTGTTACCCACATGGATAAAGGACCATGTCCCTGACTGGAATGTGTGTACGTTCAGTCACATCCAAATCTTTGCAACCCCCTGGTTTGTAGCCTGTCAAGTGCTTCTGTCCATGGGATTTTCCAGGCAAGAATACTGGAGTGGGTTGCCATTTCCTTCTCCAGAGGATCTTCTGACCCAGAGACTGAACTCAAGTCTCCTGCATTGGCAGGCAGATTCTTTACCACCGAGTCTCAGGGGAGGCCAAGCCTTAGATTGCTCACCTTTAAAAGAGTTTGCAAAACAATTTCTAACATTTAAATTGTTTTAGGATTAAAGTATATGAAGTATGTATAGGGCTTCCCAGGTGGTGCAGTGGTAAAGAATCTGCCTGCCAAGTGGGAGACTTGAGTTTGATCCCTGGATCGGGAAGATCCCCCAGAGAAGGAAATGGCAACCCACTCCACTATTCTTGCCTGGGAAATCCCATGGACAGAGGAGCCTGGCAGAGTACAGTCCACGGGTTTGCAAAGAGTCAGACATGACTTAACAACTAAACAGCAATGACAAACAAACATGTCTAATGCATAGCCCATAATAAGAATTGAATAAATTATTGTTGGTCTTCAACAAATGTTTGAATAAATGTTTCTGTAGTCAGCATATGAATAGCTTGCCTAACTACGTGTATTTAGTGAAATCAATGTACCATAGCATTCTCAATTGTATCCTAACCTTTTGAGTTTGCTTTCATTTTTAGTTCTTTATTTTCACCTATAGTAAATAAAGTTGCAGTGAACATCTCCATGCAAGTACTGATTTCCTTGAATGGAATTCTTCTCTTAAGACAGAATCCTAGGAATGAGATTATTGGTTTACAGGGCTTATTCAGCATTTCCAGAGGATGTTTCCATTTGGCCACATAGGCTGCAAAGAGATTTAATAATACAAAATAGTCAGAAAATGTATATTATCCTAAGCAATTTTTTTTTTTTTTTTTTGATGGATGTCTTCCATTTTAGCTTTTCATTTTAGCTAGGTTGAAAATCCATGGTTTTAAAATTTTTATGATATGTAATTATTTCAGTTTTTTAGTCAGTAGAGCTATTATGCAGTTATTTGTTTTAAAAGACTTATTACTTATAATAATTAATGTAACCATTATCTATTTTATGCAACTAGACCTCGGGTTTTTTTCCCCCTTTTTGCCTTTATTAGTGTGTTATGTCCCTTGATACATGTGACAGAGATTTGACTCTTAACTAGATTAAGTAAAACCAAAATAAGCTGGCTCTTGTAATTAGGGAAGGAGGGCTGGTACAACTTCAGGCAAAGTTGGATCCAGGGGCTAACCCATGTGGCCATAGTTTTGTCCTTCCACTTCTCTAAGAGTTTAAATCCTTCTGTGTGTTGGCTGTGCTCTCGGACAGATTTTCTTCAGAGGATCCCAAAGATGACCTGGGAGAGACCATCTTTGGTCTCTAGTCCTGAGAGACCACACCCTTTTGACTTGTGATCAAAGAGAAGTCTTTCTCCATCTTCCCCCCTGCAAATCTTGTGAAGTCCCTGATTGGCTTTCCTAGGTCATGTGTTCATGTCTCAGCCAATCAATGTGCTTGTGGACTCCTGGGGTAAGATGAGGGTATATGCCTATGCATTAGTGCTCAGTCTTGTAGACTCTTTGAGACCCCATGGACTGTAGCCCGACAGGCTCCTCTGTCCATGGGATTATACTGGGGTGGGTTGCTGTTTCCTCTTCCAGGGGATCTTTCTGACCCAGAGATCAAACCCGAGTCTCCTGCACTGGTAGGCGGATTCTTTACCACTGAGTCATCTGGGAAGCCCAAAGTGGATGTACGTTTAAAAGTAAATATTTCTTCATTGACTTCTCATCAATTTGCCAGTTTAGGTGAGGGTAGGTATCATAATATGTAATCCCTCAGGCTTTACAGGCTAGGGAAGGGGCTTCAAGAGTGGGCTACTGTTACTGAGGAAGTGCTCAAGTAAACAGCATGCAAGTTGTGAAGTAACCACCAGATGGCACTTTCGATCTTTCGCCTTCTAGATCTTTCACATTCACAGGGCAGCTGGGTCCAGATCACTTTGCCTGGGTCTTTCTTTAGATCTCTTAACCCGCAGAGATTTGGTGCAAGCTCCGGGAGCTGGTGCTGGACAAGGAAGCCTGACTGTGCTGCAGTCCATGGGGTCACAAAGAATCGGACATGACTGAATGACTGAACTGAACTGAACTGAACCCGGAGAGAGATGTTCAGTGGAACTCCTGCTTGATGGGTTTCAGAAAAATGGAGGCCTTGCAGTTTGTAAGAAAAGGAACAAGCCTAGTGGGGGTTATATACCATGAGGGAGTGTGGAAGAGTAGTACAGTGTGGACGGACCTGTGGATGGAACTGGCTCAAAACCTAGATGGTAGTTTGACTCCAGTGGTGGTGTTTGGTTATTTTCTGTTAAGCTTCTTCTCTTTAGCCAGACTCCTCAGTACAAAATTCCATGAGTTCGCTCAAGAATGTGTTTTATGAAAATGTCTGAGTTGATCAGGAATTTGGCTATCCTCTCATGAATAGTCAGAGATCTCAAACCAGAGGCTTCCTGAACCTTCTCCCTCCCAGTGCGCAGCCTGCTGCCTTGAGGAGGCCAGCTGGTCGCTAGAGAGTGGGGGGCACACTGCGAGGGCCCACCGCTGGGCACAGGGTGGACAAGGGTGTGGGGGGACATAGGGCCACTCCTTCCCATCTGCTTTCCCATAACTTGGGTGAGTGAATGTTACAATCTTAGGGCAAGCATGGTCCTGTGGGCTAGGGAACCAGAACTTTCTGGTCGTATGGACAGACATTATATCCTGGCGGCCCACAGGGTAGAATAGAGGCTCTAAAAGAAGGACCTGAACTTCAGGGCTCTGCTCTAAGAAGCGTTTTCTCACACACTGCCCCCAGTGACCACAGTGGCCCCTTCCCTCGTTTTCCCACCCCCGCTAGTCATAAAATACCTGCTCTGTGCCAGGCACTTGCTGGGGGCTGGGAATTCAGACACAAAACCTATTCACTATTGTCAGAGATCCCACAGCCCAGTTGGGGAGATGGACATATGTAGAAAAACACCATTCTGTGTGGAAATGCAGAGGGTGTAGTGTGATAGTGTGGTCAGACAGGCCTGGATTGAAATCATGGGTTGGCTAGTTGGTAAGTGGATGATGTTAGGCAGGTGATGGAGTCTCTATCAGACTTTTCTTGTTTGTAAAGTAGGGATGATAGTAGAGACGTCAATGCCTATTTCATAGAGTTGGTGTGAAGAGTGAGTGAGAACGTGTGTAAGGCACCTTGTCCCGAGCTTCAGACAGAAAGATATGTAGGTCTCATTGATTTTCTTATCTTGTATATGTCAAAGCCGAGAGGCAGAATGAACGTACTGGGTGATAGAACGTGAGCCAGACTCTGCTTGAAGGTTTGGAGTGCTAGGGAAGAAATTGGCGAGACTTAATAATTAATTGGGGCAGATGTAGGGTGGTGGGCCTGAGTTCAAAAGACCAGTTGCCCAAACCCAAGGATGAAATGCGGGTCTGTGTGGCCTGACACTCTGCTCTTGTATGAAGAGGCCTTGGGGACCATTTAAATGCCTGCTTAATGGATATGATGGGGTCACTAGCACAGTTAAGAGGGTTTAATAGAAATCTGATGTCCTGACAAAGGAAATAAGCCACCTCCATGTAGGAGGTGGTTTGGGGAGTGGGGGTGTCCTGGATGGCTAAGGGCCCAGAAGCCATCACCAGGAATGTCTGAGTGGACAGGCAGCTTTAGCCTGAAGAGGGACACATGTGTCACTGCCTTCCAAAAACATCAAGCGTTGGCACCTGAGAAAGGTATTGTGCTTCCTCTGTGTTGCTCCACAGGGGGACCTTAGGAAGCCTCATTTAGGTTTCTGATTCAAGGATGAATTTTAAAACATTTTAGCTAACTCGGACTTTTCCAACATAGAGTGAGATGCTTTATGAGTTGTGAGGCTCCTGTTACTAAAAACATTCAAGCATCCTCTGGAGGCCCTATCTGGGATGACCTAAGATAGGATTTATACAGAGTCCAAGACACCATAAGGATAACTTCAGAGGAATACAAGAATCTTCTGAAGTTGTTTGCAAGGTTGTGCATTTCTTTGAGGGAAAAAGAAATAGAGTATTCATCAACTTTTCAAGGGCACCCAATGTCCAAAGTGATAAGTTGCTCAGTCATGTCTGACTCTTTGTGACCCCATGGACTATAGCCTGCCAGGCTCCTCTGTCCATGGAATTCTCCAGGCAAGAATACTGGAGTGGGTTGGCATTCCCTTCTCCAGGGGATCTTCCCAACCCAGTGATCTTCCCAACCTGGGTCTCCTGCATGGGAAACAGATTGTTTACCACTGAGCTACCAGGGAACCCTCCTTGTCCAAAAGCAGTTTAAAAATTCACAGGTTCAAAGGCATTTGGATACAAGGTAGGAATAGATTCTAAGGTGTTTTCCTTCTAGAATTTAAGAGTCTTTGGATTGTTAAATATGTTCTTGTAACATGAAATTTTTGTTATTATTATCTATCATTTATTTGCTTGGTATATGTCACATGAAATTTTACATATTCTATTTGAATAATCTCATCTAGTATTAAAAATAACTTTGAGATTAAGCACTAGTATTATTTCTATTTTACAAGTGATGAAACTGAGGTATGGAAATTTGATCAAATTGTCAGAAGGTTCAGGTTCCCTGGATAGATAGGTGCCCCAAGTTTGGCCTTTTTATGTCTAATAGATGTGATGTTAATCCAAGTAGGTCCACGTAGGGTAGAAAACTACAGTTTTCCCTTGGACATTTTAAAGGCAGGGTGATAATAATAAGTAACTACCATGTAGCGACTGCTTACTTTCTGTGTTGAGACATTCATCTCATTCAGTGCTCAGGGTAACCCTGTAAAGTTGAGACTGGGAGAAATTAAGGGGTTGGGAGAAATAAAGTGACTTGCTCATGGTTGCAGGAGAGAAGCCTGCATTCTCAGCTCTGCAGACACAGGGACAGACTGGGCTGGGGCCTGGGCGTCTTCTGTGTATCTATCCGATGAGGGACTCTTTCAATACATTTGGAGGGAAATGCAGAAAATTCCTTAGCATCTGAGGTGAGTCAGCTCAGATAGAGTGGCAGGAGGTCATATCCTGAAACCTCAGAACAGGAAGCCAGCCTAAGGACTGAACATGGAGAGGACAACAGTCAGTAAACCTAAAGTGCTCGGGTGATGCTTTCTCTTCTCCCCCCACCCCAGAGCTGAGGCTCCAGCATGGCCTATGTCCTGAGATTCTGTCCTCTCTCCCACCCCAGCTCCTCCCAGGTTCAGGGAAGGGAGTGAGTCAGTAGCCTTATGGTGGGAAAATACTTCAGACTTGCCCACAGGTAACATTCAAAGGGGTCATGTGTTGTTTGGGACTGCCGTGAGGGGAAGGAGTTGCACCTTTGGGACTCCATAGTTTTCCCTAAGCTTCCTGATATGTGTCAGCCCTCCCCAGGCTCACTGGGGGAATAAGATGTCAAAGGGCCATATCCTGTTACTACATCTCTGAAGTAGGTAATCCCTCCCTTACAGGACATGCCAACCTAATTGTCAAGGAAAGATATTCCTCAGTCCTCTGGGAAATACAGCTGCTTAACTGACTTTTGTTCTCCTGAAACCAGAATCTGATAACTGTCATTGTCTGGGGAATACCATGTGGACAGACACACAGAGAGGGGGACAAGGATTTTGATTTGGGTCTTTATTCAACAGATGGGACTCCCCCCAGTAAACAATCTATGGGCATCCACTCCAATCTTTGTCTGGCAAAAGAGGGAGGCTAGGGTGGAACAGGGAAGCCAGAAGATGGCCCAGGAAGATTCTCTAAAGTGTTCGGTGGGGTTTAAGGGTCACCATTACTTCCCAAAGGCCCGTACTCGCTCAGATTGTCCAAGGGGAGAAATCATTTCTTAGACACTGCACAATCCCACACCTATGTACTCTCCCGCTAGGCCCTGAAAGTGGGCTGATCATATAATTTATCAACCACACTAGAACTCTTTTAGGAGCATGGAAGGGAACCCTCTTCATAATTATACTGGGACGACTGTCCTAGACCTGGATTATCTCAGGAAACCAGGACATAGGGTCATCCTACCTAGGAGTGTCCAAACCAAGATTTAACCGTGCTCAAGACCACTTGCCTAGACCTGGGGGTATAGTTCAGTGGTAGAGCACATGTTTTGCACGCATGAGGCCCTGGGTTCAATCCCCAGTACCTCCATTTTCAGGCTTCCCTGGTGGCTAAGATGGTTAAGAATCCGCTTGCAATACGGAAGACCTGGGTTCTATTCCTGGGTCAGGAAGATCCCCTCGAAGAGGGCATGGCAACCCACTCCAGTATTCTTGCCTGGAGAATCCCCACAGACAGAGGAGCCTGGTGGACTACGGTCCATGGGGTTGCAAAGAGTCGGACATGACTGAGCATCTAAGCACAAGACTACTTGGCCACTCTGTGACTTTGGCCAAGTTACTCAGTTTCTCTTTGCCTGAAACTCTTCATCAGTAGAATGGACTAACTAACATAGAATTTGTTGAGAAAGCACTCAAATATTGGTGGTGGTGGTTGTTATTATTATTTTTATTAAACTTTATTGCCCTGCAGAGTATGGGAATCAGCCAGGTTGGTATCTTAGCAGCTGTAAAGGAATTGAGGGATGTTCTTTCCGTCATAATTTTCTTGGTTTATAATACTTTTTGGCTTTACTAATGCAAATACTTAACTTCTATCTGTCTTTTCGGGCCATTATCTCCAGGAGACAAAAGCCTTTGTAATGTAGAAATGATTCCTGTGTGAGGGCTGCTTTCAAAGACACAATGGGTTGAAAGAAAGAGCCTGTTGCTTCACCTTCCCTTTTGCTCCTGTGGGAATATCCTTGAATATTAGATGAGTGTCTCATCTGCATCTAATTAGACATCCTACTACTGTTCCCAGAATATCAGCTCTCTTCATTGTGAAACAGGCTGATTATTTTAAATCCAGCTCTGAATTAATTTTTTAAGTTAACATCTTGATGGTTTCAACTTGTTTCTAACCAAAATATTGAGTTGAATTTGATATCATAGTCATTTTGGTTATTCCAGTTATTTGGTACACGCATGTTCTGTTGTGTCTGACTCTTTGCGACCCCATGGACTGTAGCCTATCAGGCTCCTCTGTCCATGGAATTTCCCAGGCAAGAATATGGGAGTGGATTGCTGTTTCCTCTGAGGTTGGCAGGAGCTCTAAGACAGCGTGTCCCCTTGGGGCAGAAGCCTATGCTGGAGCCTGACACAAGGGTTTAAATTCTGTCTACTGTCTACTAGCTTTGTGAATATGGGCAATTTGTATTCACCTTGCTAAGCCTCAGTTTCCTCATCTGTAAAGTGGAGCTAAAAGACAGACCCCCCCCTCCCCCCGCTGTGGTGGTTACCAGGATTCCATGGGATAAGGCTGCAAGGGTCTCGGCACAGGGTCTGGCTCAGAGTAAGTAAGGACTATACCAGTTCTATTGTCACTGTTCTCACACAGCCCCCAGGGAATTTGGAGAGCCCTTGGCTGAAGCTCACCGGCTCTATGCTGCCCTCTGGTGGCATGAATTGTCATGGCCTGGTGTGGAGGAAGCTGGGAGATGTTAACTTAACACATTATTGTTAATATTTGTTTTTATCTGTTTATTTGGCTGCACCAGGTCTTAGTTGCAGCAGGTGGGATCTAGTTCCCTGACCAGGGATGAAAGCTAGCCCCGCCTCCATCGTGAGTGTGGAGTCTTAACCACTGGGACCAGCGGAAGTCCCAGAGTAAAAAAACTGCTTTAGGTTTTATTACTTCCTTAATGACCTTCAAGGTTATCTATTCAACTTTTCAAAAACAGGAGCACAGGGGAGGGCTCTAAAAGCAGTATGGTGTCTTCTTCGTGTGGGAGAGTGAGCAGAAAAGCTGTGGTGGGCTTCCTTGCTGGTGAGGTTGGGGAGGTCCCAGCCATGGTTCCCTGGCAGACCAGACAGGAGGTGAAGAAGAGGGAGAGGAAGGGAGACGGATGAGCTGGAAGCGGAGGTTGGAGCTGTGTCTGGTTTCCCTGGATGTTCACCTGGGGCATGGCTGGTGTTCCTGAGGCCCCTGTGAATTCCCTCACATCTCCACTTCCGGCCCAGGAGCTCTGTTTCTGCTGGCCTGTCTCATCACACATGGACACAGGAGTCATGGGCCACGTCAGGGATAGGGTGCAATCAGGACTTCCTGCCGTTGCCTGAGAACAACTTACTATTTGCCAGGAGCCCGCTCCAGATTGATAGGCCTTGGTCAGAGGGGCCCCTCTCTGAGACTGGGTGGGATGCCTCTTTGAGGTGTCCCCAGAGCCTGCCATGCAGCCCTCTGGCTTAGTGTTAGACCGACAGGAAATTTCAGCAGCTTCTTTGTCTCCACTGTGGACCTGTTGTTTCTAGAGGGGTCATCCCCAGCATCCAGCAGTTGGTGACACATAGCAAATACCTCATGATGGAGCAGTGGCTGGCTCATGAATGATGCGCTCTGCCCTTGAGGGTGAGGGATGGCACCTCACCAAGTCTTGACTCCCCTCAGTGCTCAGCACAGGGCTTTGCATGCAGTGGTGTCTCCGTGAGTGAGTGCAGAAAGCATGTTCTCAGGGGACTCCCTAAAACTAAGATTAATTCCTAGCGTTTGAGTTTGTCCTAAGAGCTGTCATAGGTTCTGGGAGATTTTTACAAAGAGGTGTAAGACATAGTCCCTGGCGTCTGAGACTATGTCTTGTTAGCTGTTCAAGTTCAAATAAAGGCATTAAATTGTAGGAAGAGTCCTGTAATAACTCAGGACCCAAATGGGCCATCCAGACGGGTGTTAAATTTGCTACCCAAGTGGTAAGGCAGGTGCCATGGGCTTGCGGTGTGAGAGCTGCACGGAGCCCTGTGCTGGGGCTTCATGCTCTGCTGCTGCCATCTCGAAATCCTTAAAATTTGAACAGAGGGTCTTGCATCTTATTTTGTACTAGGCTTGCAGTTGTGTAGCTGGTCCCGACCCCAGTTATGTAGGTGGTTCTGGCTGCAGGTCCAAGATGATCAGGAAAAGCTCCGTGAGGGAGATGTGGCCGGGTAGAGATGAGCAGCAGAGCTGGACTGGAGCTCTCCAAGGATGCGGTCGTCCTGGTGTCAGGTCTGGGCAGCACTGCGTACCTGCTCAGGACCTGCCTGTGGGAAGAGTGGGGGGTCCGGGACCTGGTGTTTGGATCCCGAAGTATGCCCATATGTGAGGAAGCAGTGTGGCTCTGGAGGTGGGGCCTGCGTGGGCCCTGGTCTGCCTGTGGGCAGAGGAGCTTGTTCACGCCTCCCCAGGGAGGCTCAGGAGAGCCGCTTAGAAGGCAGCCTGGCCTTGCTTTGCCACACTAGAGTTACCCTCCTTTCTGGAATGCAATGGGTGGATGCTCATAAGGCAGCTGGGAAGCTCAGAGAAGAGAAACAATGAGAAGCAGTTCTGTAAGCGGGAAAACGGGTGTTTTCCCTGGAGCCAAGCTCAGTTCCTGGCACTGCGGGGCCCTCTTGATGTTTGGCAAAGTTTGGGACTGAGAGCCCGTTCCTAGTGGTCCAGCTGGTATCTGTCTGTTGGAGGACAGGGTCCAGGTCATCCACGAAGCATCCCCAACCTCTGTTCTCCAGGGGCACACAGTCCCTTCAGAGGATGAGATGTTTGCCCATAAGACCTCCGCTCGTTCTGCTGACACCCTGGAGCTTGAAGTCCAGCTCTCCTCACTCTTACTATCTGTGTTTCTCATGCAAATTGCATCCCCTGTCTGGACACCTTCGACACAGCACTGCTGGGAGGGTGGAGAATGAGCAGCAGGGCAAATGCCTGGGGCTACTGCTTGACCTGCTGTCAGGGGACATTGTTACTGTTATTGAGAAGCCAGTCGGTGACTTGCGAGGTCAGAGAAGGGACAGGACTCATGGACCAGCAGGGCTGGAGGAGAAGATGCTGGGATAAAGTAGAACCCTGAACTCGAGTGGGGAGATGAGTGTAGCGTGTCTAGAGTGAGTGGAGGGCAAAATTTGCAACTCAGGGATTGGGACCGAGAATCCTACACCCCTGGTCGTCGTGCCGTCAGGTTGAGAGGCCTTTGCATTGGCAGGGCTGGGCTTGAGAAGGGTGGGATTTGGGGGAGGCCAGGGAGGATCATGCAGGCGAGTTCCTTATGGGGGCCCTGTCCTGGTGAGGCCCCACGCCAGCACGGGGTGCTGAACTGGGGTCAAGCAGGTCTCAGAGCTCCTGGGGGAGTGGGGCCTGGCCTCTGCTCTCCCCCACCCTCACACTGCGGCTCCCCTGTTCTGCCTGTTGGTGCCTCGGCTTCCCTGTCTAGTCTCCCTTCTTTCCCCATAAGGAAGGGAAATCAGGACCACACCAGGCATTCACGGTCACCCTGGCCCAGCGTGGCCTTGGCCCACCCTGTCCCACTCCTCTCAGCAAAGAGGCTGCCAGCCATTGGAGTGGTGTGAGGGGTGACCCTGGGCAGCTTTTGTAAATTCTCTTGGCCTTAGTTTTGTCAAGCTTACACTTGGTGGGACTTGGTAGTGCCAGGAGATGACAGAAAGGAGGCAGTAGTGCCCTGCTGAGGAGGTGCTTGGGCAGGGTCCTTGCTGTGCATCCTTGTAAGTGCTGGCAGAGCCGGGAAGCCATCCTCAGAGGTGGAGAGACATGGGTGCCTGGCTCCTGGTGAGGTGGACAGAAACCGCAGAGCCAGGCATGTTCCCTTGGGCAGTCCTGTGGAGAGTGGGGGTCCAGGTGGGCACAGAGGGGCCTGTTTCAGGGCCTGGCTGACTGGGATACATGAGGTGCAGGGCCATGGACAGTTTGTGCTGAACACAAAGTGGCCTGGTCTTATGGACATTCAAGGAGCTCACGTTTACTGAGTGAGTGTTCACCGTGCCCTGGCATCCTGAGCTCTTCCCGTGGATTGCCTCCTTCAGTTTCCAGAAGCGCCATGAGGTGTGAGCACACATCATCTCCATCCTGCAGGAGCAGAAAGGGACCCCCAACATCGCCCTCGCTGTGGCTCCCACACAGCCTGGTCCTGGAGCCCTGGAGCCTCCAGGTGGGCACTTCTTGCCTTTGCCTGAGTCCCACTAGAATCCTGGGGCCCTGGACCACAGGGCTCCTAACTGGTCCCCTTTCTGTTCCCTTCCCTAAGTGGGAACATTAAATTGACCCTACAGTTCTGTTCTGATGAACGTGGCCCAGGTGTGGGAGTCAGGCAGGGAAGAATCAACAGCCTTGAGACCTGGCTTTCTGTCTTGAGGACATTCCATAGCGGTGACAGTGCTGACTGGTATCTGGGAAACACCAGTTTTCCTTCCCAGTACCTTTGTCCCTGTTTATTCAGGATGTAGTAAACATTTGATTATCCTCCTGCCTTAATTAAATAGAAAAAAAAGTCAGTACTCTAGAATTTTGGTACATTTCAAATATATTTTATTACTTTTCTTTTTGTCTTAGAAAGAATATCAAACCTGCATGCAATGCTAATGGTTCCTGATATTTACATAGCATATGACACCATAGAGCAATGAGGCGTATAATGAAGGGGCCCATGTAGGGCTGGCCTTCCTAAGAGTATATTTACAAAGGGAAGGGCATGTGGTCATCTTAAAGAGGACTGCACCAGGAGAAGACTGCACTGTTTAACACTGAAGGGTTACGTGGGGAATCACAGAGAGATTGCTTTAGTACTGCATGTTCCAGTGTCGAGAGGGAAAGAAACAGGCTTTGAAGGCTCTCGCTCATCAACAGCACGTGTGTCTGTAGTTGTATATTGTGCGTGTATTTGTATAGATTTAAGTTTTCTCCTAAGATTTTCACTGACAGTGTCAGTAACTTCAGGGGCTTTCAAAGCAGTAAAGATTGAAGCAGTGAATTTTTCACAAATGCTCATGTTAGAGAGAAGACCCAACCCCTTCCTTAAGGACCATCTATCTGCTTCACCATCCGAGGATCTTGGAAATGTTTCCAAGAATGTGTAAAAATTAACCGCAGGGATGAAGCATATTTCTCTGACAGCCGAACTCGAGTTCGTCAAAGAGCAGATGCAGAGAAATCCGCTCTGGCTTGCCCTGTGACTGGGGCCGCTGCCGAGTCCCCCCAAGGCTGTGACCAGCCGTGAGCCCAGGAGAGGTGGCCCCTGTGCCGAGGCACCAGGACTTCTGAGCAGAAGCTTCCTGCACTAGGAAGGCAGCAATGCTGTTATGAAATGTCTCAACCAAGTTCCCTGTTCCTCCCAGGTGCTTATAAAGCTCAGATGTACAGGGATGTCTGGACAAATACAAAAAAAAAAAAAGCTTTTTTTTTATACAAAGGAAAGGCATGAGTTTCCCCACTTTTTGGTAAAAAGTGGCTTGTGATGAAATCTGGAGCGCGAGAGAAGGATCTCACATCTGGAAGCCTTTTGCACACAGCTATAAAATGTAAAAACTGACCCTCGGTAAAAAGTGCTTTGTAACAATATTTAATTTGTGTCTTATGCCTGTGAGAAAGAAAGCGTTTGTTTTTTGAATCTGCAAAGTCCTTTGCTTGTTTCCCAACTGGTGTGAAGTTTTCCCATCAGGGATTTTTCACCCTATTCTTCGTAGACCCTGGGAAGAGAAAACACCCATGTCAGTGTCTCAGGACATGAGGCAGGTAACACACAGGCTGGTATCTGAGCTGCTCTGCACCTGGCCTGGGGAGTGCCTCTCCCAGGACTGCAGGAGCCAGGGAGAAGCAGGGACATCACAGAGGAGGCCCTCACATGGCCATGAAAGCTCCCCTGAACCCGGCTTTGACCTTTCTAAACAGCCTCCACCTCTGCAGTTTCTTTTTATCCTCAAAGCTCTCGGAAGCAAGCCATCTTGGTGTATGAGAAGACCAGGCACAAGAGACTTAAAGTCAGCTCGATGCACACTGAGTATCAGTGGTGGGAATGACATCTGTCTTCAGTGTGAATGCGGAGAGGAGGGGACAGAGGCACCCCCTACCTCCACTTAGGCTTGTATCTTTGTGTTTTATCTAATAATACGTGTCCTCCAGAAAAAAAAAATCCCAGTTCTAGACGGCAGTGCCTCAGACCCAAGGATGGTTGGTGGGGCTGCAGCTGTCACCGAGGCCCGGGGCTCCAGGTCACTTCCTCTAGCAGTTATCAGGCCTGCAAGCACTCCCAAGCTGCCTTTCTCCCTCATCTCCCCAACCAGCTCTGTTTAGGTCCTTAAATTCCTTCCCTCCTGCCTCATGGCTGCCTGCCATGGGGCCACATGTCACATTCAGAGAGTCCATTGCTCCCTCTGCCTTGGTTCTGATTTCTGAGTAATTATGCACTGAAATCAAATGCCCGATGCTTCTGCTTCTGGTGGCAGTGAAGGCTTTGGGCTCTGAGCTTCTGGGAGCTCTCTAGTCTTGCCCATAGCCTGGGTTGGCTGCTGCCTTCCCCTGCCTCTCTTCGAGGTTCAGCATTCTCTCTCTCTGCAAAGATGACTTCAAGATAGTTCCTTTATTGGGACTTCCCTAGAGTCCAGTGGTTAAGATTCTGCGCTTCCAATGCAAGGGATGCAGGTATGATCCCTGATGGGGGAACTAAGATTCCACGTGCAGTGTGGTGTGGCCAAGAAAAAAAAAGATAGTTCCTTTGTCTCCACGGAGACATTTTCAACCTTTATAGATAGAGGAAGGGGAGGCAAGGAGGACAAGGAGATGCCCACATCCTTTTCCAGGACACCTCGACATTCTAGGAAGGAGGGCATGTGGTGCTAAGTCACTTCAGTTGTGTCTGACTCTTCGTGACCCCATGGACTGTAGCCCACCAGACTCCTCTGTCCACGGGATTCTCCAGGCAAGAATACTGGAGTGGGTTGCCATGCCCTCTTCCTGGGGATCTTCCCGACCCAGGGATTATACCCACGTTTCTTGTGTCTCCTGCATTGGTGGGCAGGTTCTTTACCATTAGTGCCCCCTGGGAAGCTAGGAAGGAGGGATGAGCTCATTTTGTAAGGAAGTGATGGGAGGCCTGGGAGCAGAGGTGCCCCTCTGCTCTCATCCATGGAATCTGTAGGAACAAAAAGAGCAGGGCTGTATGGGCCAGACCTGCCCCCTTTTCCTCAAAGCTGTGGCCCCAGGTGGTAGGGGTAGGGGACCAAGTGCACAAAAGCCTGAATCTCCCAGCAACCTGATGAAGACTTGTCAGCACTTCTGCGAACTGGTCCTGCAGTAGCCTCGTTCCACTTTTGATGACGCAGGGCCCGGAGGGTTACTGGACGAGACTGGCAGGACATGTCCTGCATGTGTCATGTGAGCTGCCTGCCCTGACCAGAAAGAGGGCTTCATTCTCGTCAGATTTTTTAGAAAATAATCTCTCGCTCTCATCACTTTCTATTTCAAGAAACTGCAGATGAGGCAGTTTTGGAGCAGCACAAAAGGCCCAGGTACTGGGGATGGGCCCAAGTGTCAGATATGGGAGAGCTGGTCATGGGCAGAGCTTAGGCTGGAAGGGCCTGCTGGCAGGTGGAAGTGGGGCGGGAGGGCGGGGCTGGCACTGCTGTAGGAGGGGAAGTTGACACCGGGAGACCTAGCTTCCTGACTTGTGCTCCTAGGCGAGTCACTCCCCACCCCCACTGAGCCCCACTGTGGGATGAGGTGCAGGCACCAGCTCCTGAGGAACTCACCTGTGTGTATGTGTGTGTGTGTGTGTGTGTGTGTGTGTGTGTGTGTGTGCATGCACATGTGTACGTGTGTGTGCACGCTTCCCTAATCATGCTCTGCGAGCACAGTGTAAACAGGCTCTGAGTGTGTGAGAGGCAGGTCTGCTCCAGGACAGGCTCACCTTTAGGAACCACAGGGGAGCTGGGAACTTGTCTGCCCTTTGAAGCCAGACATGGGACCCTAAGAGATCAGAGCCAGGAAGATCTGACTCTGAATGCTCTTTTCTGAAAATGGGGAAACAGCTCGGAGAGGGCAGACATCTGTTTCAGGGCTCTGTTCATCTGGCCGTTGCTGCCCCCTAGGGTAAGAGTGGCTCTGATTTTAAAGGGTCAAGCCCAGGGTCCCTCCCTGCACCTCTAGCAGGAGTTTATCAGGTTTCTGGGCAGCAGAGGGGCATGGGGCACCTTGAAGGAAGACGGTGTGGTTGGCAAGGAGTTATCCTCATCATCTTGTGGTTGTAACTGGTTTTAGAGTTAATGAACCTTAAGCAATTGTGTTTCACCAAACCACACAAATCACTGAGAGATCCATGCCAGGTGCTCATCCGGCTGTTTGACAGGGGGAAACTAGGGGTCAGAAAACTTAAGTTACTTAAATAAGGAGAGGAATTAAGACTATCACATATCACAATAGAATGAGACAAACTTTAGTTCACTAAAGGATCAATTTTCGATGCTTACAGCTGTCCGAGAGAGCAGTAAGTGTAGCATTAAATGGTGAGTTCCTTGTCCCTGGGAGTACATAAGCAGCGTCTGGGTATCTGCCTACTGTGACAACTGTGGTGGGTGTTCATGCCTTAGAGGGGCTAGATGACCTAGAGGGAGTCGAGGATCAGGATCTGTAGCATGGTGGGAAGGAAGGTGAGGGGCGGTGGGCCATACCTGCGCTTCTCATTCCAGGCATTGTACCATTTGATGAACCGCTTGGTGCTCTGCAGCTTGGGGTGCAGGCAGTGCTCCTGACCCCGGTATCTGGACATGCTCTTGGTGGTGATGCTGAAATGGAGGAAGGTGGGGTGGAGGATTGAGAAGCCTGAATGACAGCCCCTTTGCTTGGCTCCCAATCAGGGCACTGAGAGACTGTGGCCTCCTCCCTCCTTTCAAAGAACCCTACCCATATGCGCACTCCTTGGTTCTTTCATAAAAGTTTCTGGTTGTCCCCTTAATCTCTGACTCCACATTCAGGTCTAATCTTGTACAGAGTGATGGGCTCTCACTTTTTCTCCTGGAGCCCCCAGAGTCTGGGAGAGTCCCTCCCCACCCCCCACAGCCCTTATGCCTCCCTTAGGGAACAAATGTCAGGGGACCCTTCCAGCTCCTCCGAACCTGGGATGGAGAGGTGGAAAGAGCTAACGCCAGCATGGTACACATGCCAAGACCTCATTCCTTGGATTTGAAGCACTCCATGGCTGGGCTTGAGTGTGCTGTGGTCTCTGTCTGATCTTTTAAACCCTAGTTCCCTGGATCCTCTGCAGATTGTTCTGGGGCTGGGGATTTGTTGACCTTGAAGCTGAGTCTTGTTGGCCTTGAAGCCTATTCTGATTCTGTGTGAAGTCCCAGTTATCTCACCCTTGGGCAGGAAAATAAGACTGCCCTTCAGGCCTCTATCAACCAGTGTCCCAACACCAGTGGAGATCTAGCCATGTGGTAAGAGAAGCAGGTGGCTTTGTACAGAGTGTAGAGCCTGGGTTTGCATCCCAGATCTGTCTGTGGGAGCCTCTTTGAACCCAGTTTGCTCTTCCATAAGATGGGTATAATGATGGGACCTACCTCTTAGGGTTGTTGAGATGATTCAAGATATAATCTATGCAAATTGCCTAGCACAATGAACAGTTAACTGTTATTAGCAATTGTCATGGAAGACCTGATGGCCAAGGAGAAGCCTTAAGGTGTGAGGTCCAGTCTGGAAGCGGGGGAGGGCAGGAGAGGCTGCTGCCCAGAACTGCCATGTCCTTCTCAGCCAGGACTGGGCCAGGGTGGCAGGAGTTCGGGTGGGGGAGGAAGGATGGTGTTCAAGAATGAGGGACCAACTAGTGAACATGGAAGAGGGGAAGGTAAGAGGTGAGGATGTCACTCCCTGGGAGGTCGCACGCAGGAGGGAGGTATGGTGGTGGACTGGGTCCTGGGGTGCAGGCTGAGGGGGCAGAGAGAGGTGGTTGGAGGTTGGGGTGGGAGGAGTGGGAAGGGAGGGAGTGAGGTCTGCTAG
Organism: Okapia johnstoni; assembly: GCA_024291935.2. Taxonomy (NCBI): domain Eukaryota; kingdom Metazoa; phylum Chordata; class Mammalia; order Artiodactyla; family Giraffidae; genus Okapia; species Okapia johnstoni. The sequence goes on from CM044316.1 coordinate 39,689,985, forward strand.
CACCCCATGGTTCCTAACTGAAGTGTCAGGGTGCCCAGGCCAGGTTCTAGAAAGGAGCAGGGTTGCCATGAACTCTGGGTCTGCCAGTTGACCAGGAGAGGAAATCGAATCGTGCTATCTCAGTGGGGACAGAGTATTTCTGGGCAGCCTGTTCTCTTCCCTTCCCTGTGCTCTGAGTTTCCAGGGCCCTCACCATGGCCTCAGCCTCCCAGGGCAGGGACAGGCCTTGTGCTAATGCCAGGTAACTGGGTTCTGCTTCCGTCAGCCCACTCTTTGAGACCTCGGACTGCCTGGGTCCCTCGTGCCAGATCTCAAGCATGGGGCACTGCTGTGGAGTGGAGTCCAGTTCCCTCCCCCATAGTACCTGGTCGCTGAGGATCCCAAATTCTGAAGATCGGGGCAGCAGGGGAGGACCCCATGGAGCTCAAATGCTCAGTCATAACATGGGGATTTGGAAACTTAGTTATGGGGTGAAGACACGGGGATTTCTGCCCCCAGCAATTATGCAAAAATTCTGGGCCCTGTGTCCCTGTCCTTAGCCATCCTGGGATACTGAGGGTTTCAGCAAGAGCTCAGGGGGTACATGAAACAGATTGCCCTTTCTAGAATCTTGACTCTCCTGGATCCTTCTGAGTGCAAGGACTCCCACTTGCAAAGCAGGCTGCACCCTGAGCCTCATCAGAGATATCTAGGTGACACAGGGTGAGCTGGAAACTTCCTTTAGTTCAGCTTTGAGGCTAAAAACCTGCTTTGGCCAAAAACACTGGTCCCTCGTGCAGTCTGAAGAGCCCTAGGAGCTTAAGAGGGGAGAAGACCTCCAGCTCTTCAGGGGCCAGGGTTGGGTCCTGGGTGTGAGGTGGAGGTTTACAAGAGGGTCACTGTGTGCAGGGGTCTCCTGAGACCCCTGCAAGTTTTCACAAGGCTACATAAAGCCTTCTCACACACTTGCCTGGCTTTCAGCTTCCTTTCTATTCTGAAAAGTGTAGCCACGAAAAAGAGCAAGCCTGTTGATGGCAGGTTCTGTCCTTTGGAGATATCACTACACCTCATATCCTATTCCATTTCTCCTGTGAGGACTCAGTAGCTCACAGGTGTGTGGGGCATCTTTCAGCACTGAGAGGAATGCAGAGTTAACTTGCCATGTCCCTGTCATTTTCAGCCTGAGAGAGCTGAAAACCCCGAGAGGCTTGTAACTCTTCCCTCAACTGTGTGACCTCCAGCCCCCCACCCTTTTCTGGCAGTTTTTCTGGACCTTGGTCTGCAAGGTAAGGGGCGGGGACAGGAGTCACTTTAGTTACCCGGGAAAGAAGGCAGAGGGATTCAGCTCAGGCCCCGTATTTTCGGAACTCCCCTAACTTCAGCCCCACTGTGCAGCCCCCAGGTGGCAGTGGGAGGGGGTGGGGGGTGGGAGCTGCCCTGCAGACACTGTGTGGAGGCCTTTGGGCCAGCAAGGGCCAGTGAATGGAAGGCACTTGCCCAGACTGAGAATAAAGTGTGTCCTGTTTCTGGGGGAGGGGAAGAGGGTGGTCCGTGGCAGATATTTGGTAGCGGGTTTGCCAAGGGCTCCCTTCCTGGCCAAAAGCGTATTGATGGGGAAACAGTGGTGCTGGCCTTAAGTGGTTAATTGGGAAGGCAGAGGAGCAAGGAAACTCAGTGTTCTCTCGCTCTGCCCCACTTTTTAAAATATTCTCTGCATCCCCACCAAGCAGCGCTCCAGCCTCATGGCTTGTTAACCCCAGCAGAGCCCTTTCCACAGGAACCCGCAGAAGTCCAGCTGGTGTCGGAAGACTGAGGAATCGCTGGAAGCCAAAAACCAGATGGCCGTAGTTGCCCATCCAGAAAAAGGCCCTGAAAGGAGGTTCCTAGGACTTCAGACAATGCTTTAATCTTCTCCCCAGTAACAGGAAGGCAGCACGCCTCACAGTTTGGGTTCAAGTTTAATAGTTCTGGGTGTATTATGAGTGGCTTCAGTCTGGTTGTTCTAAGTTGGCACAGGGAAACCATTTAACCCTGGATTGCCCTAGAAAGGTGGGCTGTGCCACACCTAGGCTATCCGTCGGAAACCTAGCAAGGGTGAACTCAGGGGAGAGGCTGTTTCCGGAGCACAGTACTGTGACCCTTTTTTCAAACTCTTCCAGACTGCCGTGCCAGCGTCCTAAGGATTCGCTGGGCAATTGCAAAGGCTCGCCAAGGCCTTGACAAAGGCTGAGAGAAAGGTTTGTTAGGCTGACCCAACCCCAAGCTGTGCCCTAGCACCGGGTTTAAGAGCAGCGCGCACAGGCTCACGGCGAAGAGCGAGAACTCACATAACCATCTTCTCCTCGCAGTGCGGGTACTTTGGCTTCATTTCCAGCTTCTTCACGTCGCTGTAGCGGATCTTGGGTCCTTTTCGGGAGCACTTGCATTTAGACCCTGAAAGAGAGAGAGCGCGCGCGGGGGATCGCTCAGTTGCGCGCGGGGTCTCCGTCGCAACTCACTGACCACCCTAGATGCCCGCCCAGAGCCTCCGGGATCCCGGGACGCTTAGCAGTTGGCGCTGGGGGTTCCTCAGGACAGGACGTGCCGGCGCCCAGGGACCTCCCAGGCACTCACCGTCCACGCGCGCGGCGCACAGCGCCAGGAGCAGCAGGAGCAGCGCGGCGGTCAGGAGCCTCATGCTGGCCGAGAGGCGCGGCGCGAGCAGGTTTTCGGGGAGGGCGCCCGCGCGTCCGTGTGCCGTGCTTGGCTCTTTCTGCCCGGAGCGCGCCTCCCGGCTCCGCTCACTCCCGCTGCGCCCGTCGGTGGGAGTCTCGGGGCTGTGGCAGCGCGCTGCGCTGTGCACTCGGCTCTGGGCTCTCTCCACAGCCTCCCTCCGCCCGCCCAGGCATCCTTTAAATCCGCTCCTGCCCTCGCTGAGAGCGAGCTCATTAATATGCAGAACCACTTGGTGACTCACTGAGATTTCTCAACGCGGCGGGGGGAGGAGACCTTCCCCGCCCGCCGCCCGCCCCGGACCGCGATCGCAGCAGCGCACACTCGGAGCCACGCGCGCACTCGCTCCTCCAAAGCTCCCATCCGCTACCCTCTCGCTGTCACACACGCTCTCCTTCACACACTTGCACACCCACGGTCTGGCAGGCACTCAGAGCCAGTGCCTGGCGCCACTTGACGGTGGAGAGAGGCTGCTTAAGGGCACCGCTTTTCTGATTCGCATGGTTCCCTCTGGCCTGCTGTCGTGAGCCGCGCGGGGAGACCCAGGCCCGAGGCCCAGATTCTCTGAGGAGACCTGAAAGGGATTTGGGGCAGGTGCCAGGTGTGAGTGCCATCAGGCCTGACTCTAGGGCGTGAGCTGTCTCGATTGAGCCAGAAGCCCTCGTGGCCAGAGCACAGGCCAGGTTTGGAGAGTGGTTGCGGGAAGGATGTACAGCAGCGCAGCCGTGTCCTGTGATCCTGGAGCTGGCTCAAAGAGCGGGTGTGTGAGACGCTTGGTTACTCTGAAAGGAAGGCTTCCAAAAGTATGTGATTCCACAGGCCATCACAGGTTCCACTGTCACATCATTCTCAAAACTTAGGTGGTGGCTGGGCAGGGAGACATGACAGTGATAGCCATCTGGATGAAGTCCGTGCTATGGACATTGTGCCAGAATGTATGGTGTGGTGTGGACCCCGGCATGATGACAGAAATTCCAGCTCCATGACTTACCAGTGGTGACTTAACCACTCTAAATCACTCTCATCATCTATAAGGTGGGAGGAGTCACAGTGCAGCTGTGAGAATTCTGTAAGATCAGAGCTGGAAAGTGTTTGAGTACCTGACCAGCAGTTAGTGCCCAGGAAATGTTACCTATTGGCATCATTATTTTATGTGTATCTATTATATATTATGTATACTTATATATAGTATATGTGTGTACATACATGTGTATATGCGTGTGTATGTGCTGTACTGTAAGTGACTTCAGTCGTGTTGATGTGTGTCTATGTGTGTCTATGTATATAAAAATATAAAATTCCATTTTTTTTTACAAGTTTCTTTCCAAGTTGGTATTTTAATTTCTTTTCTTGATGGGTATTATTGAAACAGGCTCAGAGAGAAGGGCTTCCCAGGTGGCGCTAGTGGTAAAGAACCCACCTGCCAATTCAGAAGATATAAGATATGAAGTTTCAGTCCCTGAGTTGAAAAGATTCCCTGGAGGAGGGCATGACAACCCACTCCAGTATTTTTCCTGGAGAATCCCATCGACAGAAGAGCCTGGCGGGCTGTGGTCCGTGGGGTCAGAAAGAGTTGGACACGACTGAAGCAACTGAATACCCACACAGAGAGAAGAAATGACTTTCCTAAGATCACATAGCCAGGAAGCAGGTGAGGCCAGGAGGGGCCCTGGTAGTGTGGCTGAAGACCTGGGGCTCCTGTCCCTGGGCCATTTAGCTTCCTTCAGGCCTGTGTGCCCTTCACTTCGTGAAGCATTTCCTTGAAAGACCCGGCAACAGAAGACAGAGTGTCTCAGACTCCGAGGGTCTGTGGGCTTGGCTTCCAGACCAGAGCTGGAGCCAGGGCAGAATCTGCCAGGCTCTGGCAGCTCTCACAGCTCTGTGCTGTCAGTTCAGCAGCTCCCTGGGGGCTCAAGTGCCAGAGAGGATTCTGGGGGGATGGGATGAACAGGCTGCTGAGGGGTAGGATGGTAAGAGTCTCTGCTGTCTCTTCCTCCCGAGAGAGCCCTGGCTGCCTAGTGGGGAAGCTGAGCCATGAAGAGTCTGAGCCTGTGAATGGGCTTCAGGCCATGTCCTGAATCCTATGCAAGCAGTGGTCTCCATACCTAAAACAAGGCCAACAGATGGGCACTTGGGTTTATGCAGAGGATAAGTGCAAGGGAGTGATTTTTGTCATTTATGTTAATTTTTTAAAATTTAAAATAATCTTAATACAAAATTAGCATGTTTGTTACGGAAAAATCAGAAAACACAAGCCTAGGAAAACATAAAAAATACACACGTAATTCCATCCACTCAGCGATCAACACCAAGATGCTACAGTGTTATCTTTGCAAACCCTTCTGTTTTGCTTACCGTGCATGTGCACCAGTGGGACAGCTTGCATGTCCTATATAATAACTGGCTTGTTTTACCTATCATTACATCATCAGCGTTGTCCCATGTGACTGGTCTTGCTTCTACAATATCTCTTTTAATGGTATTGTTTGAGGCCATATAGTATAATGGCTAAGAGCTTGCTGTCTGGAGTCAGACTGCCTGGGTGTGAGTCCTAGCTACTATCTGTGTGACCTTGGCTTGTAACCTAACCCTTTTAGGTACTGATTCTCTCATCTGTGAGATGGGAATGATAAGGGTACCTATAGAATGATGAGAATTAAATGAGATGGTGCATATAAAGATTTTAAGGTGGCCTTTTGCACAGAGTAAGTGCTCAATAAATGCTATGATTATAGTATTTTGGATGCAGGATGTCCTATTGTATGGGTGCACCATAACTATTTTAATTACTTGCTCCCTGCTGGACATTTGGATTATTTCAAATGATATGCTTTTACAAGCAGAGCTGTATGACAAATATTCTTGTAGCTCAGTTTTGCCATAGCCCTTTAAAACTTGAATCATATCTCAGAAATATAATCACTAGGCCTTGGGGCATGCCCATTTTAAGGCTTTTAATGAAAATTGCCCTCCAAAAAATATAGTGCTTTTTTATTCTCCAAAGGGAGTTTCTTGAATACATGACTTTTGCAGAGCATCTGAAATATATATATATGTGTATTTAACAAAATTATTTTTATCATATTTGTTTCAAGAATATGCTGATTAATTAAGTGGGATCTAACAGCACTAGGGACCATGGGCACTCCAGCGTTTTGTCCCCAGGTTTACATCTTAGTATGCATATGCTCATTTTTGGTTTGCAAAATACAGCCATTGTATCTTTGCAAATAGGGCTCATCTCTGTTTGTGTGAGCAATTCTGGGGCTTTGGGTCCAGGGGAGGACAGGGGCCCCTGCTGCTAGTGGGTCTGTGGGTGAAGCTGATCAACTGGGAGAGGGAAGAGGGGTTTGACCCTAACTTCAGGACACAGAGTTTTTACCAAGCTCAAGTGGGAAGTCTTTGAGTAGGTGGAGGTTCAAATGCGTGAGGTAGTTCTTTGCATGTACAATGGCACCACATGATTCAAGGAGATCTGAGGCAAACAGTGAAGGACTACACACATGCCCTGCCCTCTGGAGCTCAGTCTAGTGGGTATGCCTGTGAGCACATGTGTGTGTGTGTGTGTGTGTGTGTGTGTGTGTGTGTGTGTGACAGTGCCAGACCTATTTACAGTCATGCTGGGTTCTATTGAAGAGGCAGGTGAAAAGTGCGGGGGGGCACAGGGCAGGGAGGAAGCAGAAGTGGGGAGCCATCCCTTGAGGAAGTGGAAGATGGGCTGAGACCTTGGGGATCTGCCCCAGGGTCTTGTGTTCATATCCATTGAGCACACACTGCACGCCAGGCTCCCTGCATGGTGCTGGGGATTTAAGATGAGCAGAGGCGAGGACTTTCCTGGTGGTCCAGTGGCTAAGACTCTGTGCTCCCAAAGTAGGGGACCTCAGTTCAATCCCTGGTCAGGGAACTAGATCCCACATGTCACAACTAAGAGTTTGCATGCCACAACTAGAGATCCTGCATGCTGCAACTAAGACCTGGTGCCACCAAATAAAGAAATAAACATGTGAGGATGAGAGAGGCAGAGGTGCACCTGACCCCAAGGAGCAAAGAGTCTAGCAGAGAAGGACATTAGTCAAGTGACCAGAGACACACATGAGATTACCTCAGAGCTAGGTGCAGTGAAGGGAAGCTGGTATTATTATCTGACCAGGGAAGTGCCTGTTGGGTTGGCATGAAGGATGAGAAGGACTTTACCAGGTGACAGTGGAGGGAGGCCACTCCTGCCCCTTCCAGTCCCTGCTCCTCACACAGTGATCTTCAGGAGGGCCCCTTGCTTAAAGCCCTTCTCCTGAGCTCACCCAGAGCCCCACTCAAGTCCCCAGCAGGTCTCTATGGGGTCTCGTGACCAGCATCCACCACACTGCCTTGTCTTACCCCTCACACATGTCCACCCTGTCCCCGTCTCAGCAGCTTTGCACCTGCTAGCCCCTCTGCCCAAACTGCTCTTCCCCAGCCAGATGTGGGCAGCTGGCCCTCTTCTCCTTACTGAAGCCTCAGCTCGAATAGTCACTCTTCAGACCCCATTGCACTGGCATCCCCAGCCCTCTCCCTCCCAGCAGTCACTCTCTGGGCCACTGACCTATGTTCCTTTTTACATTGTATGGACGACAAGTTCACATGACACTTTTGTTTTTAAAAGATTTATTTATTTATGGCAGTGCTGGGTTTTCATTGTGGGCTTTCTCTAGTTGTGAGTGGGGGCTACTCTTTGTTGTGGTGCATGGGGTTTTTCTTGTTTTGGAGCATGGGCTCTGGGCGCGGGCTGGGCTCCAGTAACTGTGGCACATGGGCTTAGTTGCTCTGAGGCGTGTGGGATCTTCTTGGACCAGGGATCGAACCTGTGTCCCCTGTATTGGCAGGCGGATTATTAACCGTTAGACCACCAGGAAAGCACTCACACTGCACTGTTTTCGTGTTTATTCTGGAGTGTATCATGGTCATGCTCTGATTTCCTGGTTCTGTGAAGGTAGATACTGGATCTGTCTTACTCATCGTTTGTGCCTGCAGCAGTGTGTGGCACATAGTAGCGGCTCATTCCATATCTTTTGAGTAAATTTAAAAAGCGTGTTTCAGGCAAAAGTCCAGAGATATGAGAGAGCACTACTGAATTCAGGCTGTGTAGACTATAAGGTCATGGGTGTGTGTGTGCACACATGTATGTGTGAGTGTGTGTGTAGGGGGTGGTTAAGGGTGGCTATGGGTAAGGCCATATTTCCAGGAAAACCAGTTCTTCCCCAGGGCATTGGCTTTAGAAAAAAGACCTTTGGGAGGAGAAGGAGGTGAATGAGCAGTAGTGTGGTTTTCTAGGAAACCCCACAGGTATCTGGGCACCGCCTCCTGAAAGGGTTAAAGGCTAGACAGGTCTTGCTAGGGAGGCCAGAGGTCCCCAAGCCTCAGGAGGAGACAAAGGGACTTTTTTTTTTCAGCATTCCTTTATTACGCTTTAACCATGTAGGAGGCTCCTTTAATTCTGTGTTGCTATAAGGACAATCTACAGTTGGCTCTGCCTGAAAGTAACTTTTTTCCAACCTTGAGCTGCTAACTGCCCAACAAAATAGTACATCTCACTCATGGAAATGCTTATCTTAAGCTATGTTAATGAACTTAATGAGTCGGCATCACTGACTCCATGGACATGAGTTTGAGCAAGCTCCAGGAGTTGGTGATGGACAGGGAAGCCTAGTGTGCTGCAGTACATGGAGTCCCAAAGAGTCGGACCCAGTTGAGCAACTGAACCTATGTTAATGAAACTATGTATCTTGTTTAGAAGTCTGTTTTCCTTTAAGACTTATACAGTATATCTTGCCCAGAGACATCTAGTCCAGAGAAGACTCCCCTTGTGTAGATATGTATGTTGTGGGAGAGAGCTTCACCCGGTGCAACTCTCTCAGCCTTGAGGTGTTTCTTTTATGTATGATCAACAGTTTACTAATGAGTATAAGATGCCTTGCAAAAACTGGCAAGGGGGAGCACTCTCCTGCCCCTTCCAGTGCCTCTTGCTGGGAGCTTTCTCTATCCCTGTTGCTTTAATAAAATCTGCACAAAACTCTGAGTGACTGAGACTGTGTTTGGTCCCAGAGTTAAATCTTCTTCAGAGGCTATGAATCCGGCAGCACTGTTTACAGTAAGCTATCATCTTGGGGGCTCGTCCGGGATCCCAAGACAAAGTGTAAACCTTCATCTATCACTCCTAGGTCTGCTGAGAAGGTGCATCCTGACTGGTCAAAGCTGGTTTCCCGCCCTGGGAGCTGGGAGACATATGGATTCCTCTCTACCCCCACCCCTGGGCCTTCCTAGCCCTACCTTCTCAGAGGGAGAGTCCCTTTGTACTTCCCTGACGGCACAGGGCCATCCTAGATTCCAGAACTGGAAGGAGCTGATGCCCCACCTAGCTCTCATTCTGCAGATGAGGAAGTTGAGACCCAGAAATGGGGTGGGCGTCACACAAGCACTCCAGAGCATGAAAGTCAGCCTGGTCCTGCCCCTAGGTGCTTAGACCACAGTGAAATCCTGGGCTCCAAAGACCTGTCTGGCCCTAACAGCCACTCATTACAATAGGAAGCACCCCAAGATACCTACTTTCATTGGGTGGCGTAGCTGCTAGCTCTGTGTGAGCCTGGTGGGTGCTCCATCCTCTCAGCCCCTCCCTCTGCTGAGGTCTGCATGCCTTTCTCTGAGTGTCCAACCCATGGAACCCAGGGCAGCCAGCTGCCTCATCTTTGCTGGTTCTTCTTTAGCAGTCTTGTGTACTGACCTCCTTCCCAGGGCCTTGCTCTGAGGTGGAGGGAATGTAGGACTGAGGTTCCCCAAGTTCTTTACATTTGGAATGCTTAGGGAGCCTGAGCTTCATAAGCCCAGAGGAGGTGGTGCAGGATGTAGCCAGGCAGTGTTGAATTAGGCTCCATTCAGCCCCATGGCAGCTGAGGGTTGACTGAGGGTGCTGTAGATTTTCCCAACATGCGAGAAAATGCTGGCAGCAAATATGACAGACAGACAACATTTATTCATTCAACACTACCTCATTGCAGACAGGCATCTTTACTATGTTAAGAATGAAGGCAAATGCATTTTCAAAGAAGGCCCTAATGTACAAATGAGCAAAGGTCATCAAAGGACAATTGGGGGAAAAAAGGAAGAAAAGCAGAGATTAACCAACCCATGAAAGAATGTTCATCCTCATTAACAATCGAGGTAGAGCACATTAGTGCTTCAGTATTGTGGCATACAGTAGTGAAATATTTATTTTACATAGTAACATCCAAAGCTGCAAACTGAGGAAAGGCCACATAGCCATTACTGGCAGGGTGAGATTTGGGGAAATCATATTTATTGAATGTATCCAGAGTGTTTCACGTAAAACTGTTTCATCCTTTTAATCCACTTCAGAAAATCTGTTTTAAAAGTTAATAAAGGAGAAAGGCCACGTGCAAAGATATTCTTTGCTAAAAACGGTTAACCTGAAAGCCTAACACAAGGGAATTGTTACCTAAACAATGAGAGTTCTAAATGAAATATTATATGGGTGTGAACTCATGATTACAGAATCTGAGGAATTCCGTGGAGTAAATGCTTATGTAGTACACAGAGATCACATAAGGTCATGTAAACACTGTGATTGCAAGTATGTAAAACAGCAACCACTGTATAAAACATGGCAAAGACAGAGATACAAACATCATACTCTTTGAGTGGTGGGACTTTTGGCATCTTTTAAAGCTTCTCTCCTTGCTTTCCAACTTATTTGAATGTTCTTAGTACAAAAGGAACGCAGGAGCATTCAGTGAAAGAGTGAGGCTTGGAGCAAACCCCCATGATAGGGGTTGGGCATGGCTGCCCAGTGGCTGGCCCTGCAGAAGAGGCACCTAGAGTCCTTGGTGGTGCAGGTAAACCCTGCACTGAGGACCAGGCCCCATCTTTGGTGCTGTCCCTACTTTTCTTGGTGTAGCTCACTGACCTATCCCAGCAGTATCACCTTGCCTTGTTCCTCCTCGCCTTACCACTTCTTCGTGTTGGCAGCCTGGGTCCTAGCTTCTTCTCCAGGCCTTTGTAAGAGTCCTGCCACATGTCTCCTGACATGGCCCTGGGGGCTGCCCCCAAGCCTCCACTGCCCTGACTCTCCACCAGTCTCTAGCCATATCTCACCCTCTAGTCTTCAGTTTCTGGAAAACATTAAGCTGCTTCCCAGCTCCAGGCCTTTACTGGCTGCTTGTTCTTCCTGAAGGCCCTTTGCCCCTGGGCCAGGATGGTTGCTGTTTTACCTAATGAATCTGCAAAGAAGTCTTTTCACAGGGACACCTTCCCTGACTAGGCACCTCTGTCCCTCCTCTCCCCTGCCCTGTCTCAGTCTGGGAGAGCTCATGGCTCTCTGCATGGTCCATAGCCCCATTTTCTCTGTAGTACCACTCCTCACTCCTGCAAAGGCTTCTTCAAGGTCTTTCCTTCTTCAGTTCATGAACTCCAAAGGGTGGGGTGGTTGTTCTGTTTCTTTACTTTTTATACCAGTGCCCCGGCACCAGCTGAGGGCCTGGCACACAGCAGATTCTCAATGAATGAGTGATGAATCAATTGATACATATCACAGTTTACTGCAGTCTAGTGAGCTCTGGAGTCAGATTTTCTGGTTTAGAATCCTAGACTACCACTCAGTGTTTCTATGTGCCTCTGCTTCCTTGTCTGTAAAGAGGATAGTAATAATAAATTACAAATGGGATTGTGGTGAGAATTAAATGAACTAGTACAGGACAAGCACAGAGCATAGTGTTATGTTGCATGGTAAGTGCATGGTAAGTAGAATCAAGATTGCCTGGAGAAATATCAATAACCTCAGATATGCATATGACTCCACCCTTATGGCGGAAAGTGAAGAGGAACTAAAGAGCCTCTTGATGAAAGTGAAAGAGGAGAGTGAAAAAGCTGGCTTAAGACTCAACATTCAAAAAACTAAGATCATGGTATCTGGTCCCATCACTTCATGGCAAATAGATGGGGAAACAATGGAAACAGTGACAGACTTCATTTTCTTGGGGCTCCAAAATCACTGCAGATGGTAACTGTAGCCATGAAATTAAAAGATGCTTGCTCCTTGGAAAAAAAACCTGTGACAAACCTAGACAGCTTTTTAAAAAGCAGAGACATTACTTGACTGACAAAGGTCTGTCTAGTCAAAGCTATGGTTTTTCCAGTAGTCATGTATGAACGTGAGAGTTGGACCATAAAGAAGGCTGAGTGCCCAAGAATTGATGTTTTCAAACTGTGGTGCTGGAGAAGACTCTTGAGAGTCTGTTGGACTGCAAGGAAATCAAACAAGTCAATCCTAAAAGAAATCAATCCTGAGTATTCATTGGAAGGACTGATGCTGAAGCTGAAGCTCCAATACTTTGATGTGAAGAGCTGACTCATTGGAAAAGACCCTGATGCTGGGAAAGTTTGAAGACAGGAGGAGAAGGGAATGACTGAGGATGAGATGGTTGAATGGCACCACCGACTCAATGGACATGAGTTTGAGCAAGCTCCAGGAGATGGTGAAGGACAGGGAAGCCTGGCGTGCCGCAGTCCCTGGGGTCGCAAAGAGTCGGACATGGCTGAGCGACCGAAGAAAAACAAAATGCACCATAATTGTCTGTTCTGTTTTTTAAATAATTTTTACTATAATATCTTCTAGACTCACCCCCACCCCAGTCTATGGGTTTGATTGGCTAATTCCTTTTGCTTTATATTTATAAAATGCTTATATAACATGTACTCTGTATCAAGGACTATTCTAAATGTTATACAAATATTTATTTAATCCTCATAACAACCACATCTGTTATAAAGTGTATAAAAGGTTATATAAAGTGTGTAAAAGGTTATACCCACTTTACAGGGGGGAAAACAAAGGCACAGAGAGGTTAAGAAGCTTGCCCAAGATTACAGGCAAGTGGCAGAACTGATCTTTGACCTCAAGCAGTCTAGCTCTAGAGATCTGCTCGGAACATCTATATGCTGCCTACTAGGAGGCGGGAATGAGAAACACTCCCTTTTCCTTTGCCCAGGTCTTACTGTTGCTTTCCTTTCCTGTGCTGCTGGCATCTGGTACCAAGCTCTTCTCCTTGGATGGTGTCCCAGGCTTCCATCCAGCTGGGGTTGCCAGGTTTAACAAACAAAACACAGGATGCCCATGCCATATTTGGGAGCATGTGTGTACGTGCTCAGTCACTTCAGTCATGCCTGACTCTTCGTGACCCTATGGACTGTAGACACCAGTATCCTCTGTCCATGGGATTCTCCAGGCAAGAATACTGGAGTGGATTGCCATGCCCTCCTCCAGGGGATCTTCCCGTCCCAGGGATCAAACCCGCGTCTCCTGAAGCTCCTGCATTGGCAGATGGATTCTTTACCACTGAGCTACTGGGGAATCCCCATTTGGGAACATACTCATTCTAAAAAAGTGTTCATTGTTTCTTTGAAATTCATATTTAACTGAGATTCCTGTATTTTAACTGGCCACCATATATCCAGCACAGTGGGTGGCAGCATGATTTGGGTCACCCACCTTCAAGTGGTGGTCGCAGACACACAGATATGGAGTGCCCTGGGGTCTGCCATGGTGGTGGTGGGGAGAGGAAGGGAAGGCACATGTGGGAACTCTCTTGGAGGGCAGAGTGGGCCTTCAGGCTCTCGCAGAGAAGGAGGAAGACTTTTTACAGGCAAGAGACCATGAAGGAGGACCTTCCAGGTGGAGGCAACAGGTTAAGCAACTGCTCAGGAAGGGGAAGGCCAAGGGCATGCTAGTACATCCACAGAGCACTGCGAGTCCAGAGCAGGGATTGTGGGGGGAAGGGAGGGTTGGAAGGCTGAATATGTAGATCACGGCCAAAGTGTGCAGGGCCTTGAGCCGGGAGGAGTCTGGGCTTCATCACCTAGGTCATAAGGATCCACTGGAGGATGTCAGTCTGGAGGGCTATATGATTGGGTTTTGTCTCATAGGAAGATTATTGGGTGAAGGAGAGATAGAGCTGGCCGTGGGAGGCAAGAGAAACCTGGGTCAAGGGAAGTTCTTGCCCAAAGGACAGGGGATAGCACTTTGCATCCTTATCCCTGGAATTCTTTGCTTTTTCCCTAAAAAATGTAGTGCAGAGAGGGAAAATTAATGATGATTTTCAGTCCTTTTTGTTATCCAGAGGGAGATGTTTCTGATGTTGGTGTTTTTCATTTCTAGCCACCCTCTGTCAGTGGGTCTCCAGCACCCAGAGGAAGGAGCACGGCAGAGGGAAGGAGGAGACTGGGTTTGGGGTGAGGGTAGGGTTGTTCCTAGTTTGCTTCTAAAACAGCGTCTCAGGCAGATGCAGGAGGACAAGGTCAAAGGCGCTGCTCAGAGGATGTACCTGCTAGGTGAACATTAGCCTTAATTCATCTTGTATGAAGAACACTCTTCAAGCAATTATCTGAGACACATTGCAGTTTTCTGTCTTAGCAACTGGCCATTGCTTCTGAACACATCCAGGTTCTTAACGGTGAGCGATTTAAGGCTGTAAAAGAATTGTCATAAACAGCTCCCCGGAGCCAAGAGCACAGCCCAGATTTTAAGCACATAATGGAATCATATCAAAAGCAAGGAGGGGCGGCAGGAACCATAAATCCTCGAAGTGCAAAATCTGTCCGTTGTGAAACTTGTGCTGAAGGGGAACCAGATGTGGATGCTGGGGATAGAGGCGGCAGGAGGGAGCAAGGCAGCGGGAGCTCTCGGGGCTGGAGACGCAGAGGAAAGGGCTCTGCGCACAGGGAGATGCCCCCGCTGAGAGCTGGCAGGGGCGCAGGCCTGGCAGGGGGGCCAGGCAGGCTTGTGTGGCTAGGGATGGGGGGTGGTCGAGTCCAAGGGAAAAGGCAGAGGCTAGGTTACAGGGCTTGTTGCTGCTTCTTCAGCTGGACCAACACAAGCATTTTACAAACTTTTCCTGAATCTGTGCTGCTGAAGACACAGCACTTGGAGCAGTTCTTTAACAATGGATTTGAAATAAGACAGAAAGACTTTGTTTATCCTGTAGAGGGAAAGAGTAACTAAAACATGGAAATCCCTTGGGATGGGGTAGAAAGCATGTGCCCAAATGGTCTTCCTTGGCTTGAGATGGGGGCGGGGGGATATATTTTATTCTGATGTGTCAAGTCCTTTGGAAGCATCAAGGTAAACACTTGCTGGACACCCACTCTGTGCCAGGCGCTATAGCGGGGCTGCAGAGGCCTCCCAAGATGCCTGCAGTGGAGGGGGCCAAAGGCCAGCAGTCTGAGGGGAATTCTCGAAAAGCGCCCCTGACACGAGTTCTGGGAGTTCAGAGAGGGTGGAGTAACAGTCTCATTCAGAACTCTCGTAGAGTAGATAGGCTTGAAATGGACCTTGAAGGGTGAGAAGGTTTTACTTGGGCAGAGAAGGAGTGAGGGAAGGATGGGCCCCAGGGACAGGACAGCAGGGGCACAGGCTTGGAGGCCAGAAAAGGTGTGATGAGTCAGGGAGTAGCTATGAGATGATGCAGCATAAGAAGTGAGATTGTGGGCAGTAGAGGTGTTGAGAAGAGCCTTGAATGCTGGTTTCAGGAACATGTAATTAAAGCTGATTGGAAAGTTGAATTTGATGCCTGGTCTGTTTGAGGTCATTTCAACTCCCATTTCTGAAAAGAAGAAAACTCCCTAAACGAAGCAGCTGCATTATTGTGAAAACAGTACAGGAGCACCAAAGAGAAGAAAAGGTACGGTGGAACCTTCCACTTTACCAAGAGCTGGTGCAGACTCAGCCCATGCAGACTTCTACATCATTGCAATCATACTGTACAATCTGTGTGTGCTTGTTTTTCTGTGGTACACATTATCTCATAACCACCTCTGCCCTATTGAATCCCTACTTTAAATGGCCCAGGGAGTCTTAAAAGGACCCTGCAGTAAAATACAGACTTTCTGAACTATGAACAGTTCCTAGCTTGGTGGTTTTAGTCTGGGGTTCTCAAAACGTTTCTCCAGTTCTCATCTGCAGTGGTTTAGAGAGCCCTCGAGGCTTTCTTCCCCCTTTCCCTCAACCGCATCCCCCACAGTGCCAGGAAAAGTAACCTTGTGTCACCACTTGCCCAGGTCCAGAGCAGGGGGCTGGGTTGGGCTGAAACATGCCTAGAGCAGGACCAGGGCTGATGGTGATTCTCTGGGAAGGCCCCTTCGTATAGCGGGCACTGGGCACAGTCCTGCAGGGCCCCAGGTCAGCTCTCCAAAAGCCAAGATGCTGAAGGGCTGAGGCACTGAAAGACTGGTCTATCAGAGCTTGGTCTCTGGGGACTTCCCTGGTAGTCCACTGGTTAAGAATCCACCTTGCAATGCAGGGGGACACGGGTTCCCACATGTTGGGAGCAACTAAGCCTGTGAGCCACAACCAGAGAGTCTGTGCACCGCAATGAAGATCTCACGTGGCGCAACCAAGACCCGATGAGCCAAATAAGTAAATAAATATTAAAAAATGTCGTTTCAGGTCACTACTAGTGACACTTATGGGTGTTTGGGTCTTGCTGAGGCTGCCCATTTTCAGTGTATTTGGTGGTGAACACATTTTTATGTAGTTTGAGTTTGGGATGTCTTGTGTGTTGCAAAAAGCAACATTTTATAGATGAATTTTCAGTCCAGCTTGTTGGTTCTCCTGATTGTAAATCTCTGATTTGCTTTGTGAGAGGCAGAGAGAGGAACGACATTTCTGGGAATATCTGGACAGTGAGAATTGGGGGTATTCTCACCCAGGGCTCACACATACCCATCCCACACCTATGGGTGCAAGATAAACCACTGTAGGGGAAAGGTTGTCCTGGGCACGTAAGACCTCTCACTCAGAAGAGCTGTATGAGCCTGACTCTCATCAGGTGGGACCTCTCCCCCTCCTTCCTCCACACCCACCCATGGGCAGCCATGGCTCTGCCGTGGAGAGGATGAGGAGCAGGGGAGGTCTTTCCTACTCCACCCCTGCCCTTGGGCCTGGGCTCTGGCCAGCCTGCTGGGGCCTGATTGCTCCATGTCTGGGGCTGTAAAACTGCTTGGGGCCCCCAAGAATGCAAAGGAGCCCTTTATTTGTGGATTTTTTTTTTTAATGAAGGCACCTGGTTCTCTTAAGCTCAGGGCTTCTGAAAGAGCTGAGAGCCCGAGCTAGTGGAGGAGAACACAGGCCCTGCTGGGGGACTGTAAAGCTTGAGCATTTCCAGGTCTGCTGTTGGCCCACCCCCACCCCCACCCCAGCACCTGGGCTGGGGGCTGTGCTGCTCTCCATCCTGTGAAGGAGGGTGGGAGGCTCTGCTGGAAAGACAACAGCTTGACTTTGTCAGGCCTCAGATTCAGATACCCACAAAGGGCGTTTGCTGTAGGCCTGCTCTGTGCCAGGCCTTGTGTAGTGCTGCCTCACACACTGTCTTCTAGTTCTCAGCCCAGCCCCATGTTCAGCGTGCTCCCCATTGGCTGAAAGGATCGATGACCTTCCTAAACTCACTCAGCATCTGGGCAGAACTGGGCTGTGACTCACATCTCCTTGACTCCAAGACCCACGTGCTGCCACGAGCATATACTGTCCCCAGCTCCCACCCCAGTACCATCCGGTGCTCAGGGAGGAGCTTCCAGGGTGTCCAGGTGACAAGGCTGCCTGTCACCAAAGCTCTCCCCTACCCGAAGGTGGCTGCAATTCCACTATTAGACTGCACTGCTCTGGGTGAAGGCAGGGCCTCCCCTGGTGGCGATGCAAGTACAAAGCATTAGAGAGTCAGACAACACTCTGCAGGGCAGGCATTCCCATCCCCCGCTGGGAGACAGAGGGCAGAGAAGGGGCTTGCTCAGTCAGGACGCAGGGGTGGGGCAGCTTGTGGCTGTGTGCCTAGTGCTTGCACAGGATCTGTATATTACTTAGATGTTCATGGCTGGTCCTTCTGTGGGATGGAGGTTGACCAAGGCCCACACTTGCCTGTCATCGCTTCCTCCCCTGGCCGCCTGCTCTGGTTTGAGGTGCTCTGGGCAGTATCCTGCCTCACTTGACCTCAAGTGTTCCTTGTGTCCTGCTTATTTCTCCCCCAGAACCTTCTCCCAGCCTATGGGAGCTGCCATTGCCCTTATACCAGTACATCCTGGAAGCCTGGAAGTTTATGCCTCTAGGAGCAAATCCCAGTCATTTCAGAGTGGGAGCTGGTAGATAAATGCTTGGCTCTGCCTTTCAAGGGTCTGGTTCTGGGGGTGTTCTCCATGGTTTCAGAGACCCTCGCAAAACGCAGCCCCCATTGTCTCTATCTTTGACCTGGATAATACACCCTACGGTGACCTCTTCTCCTCTAGCCTCACCCTCCCTGCTCCCTCACACGTGCTTCCTGGAATTCCTTCTAGATGAACCACTCATACTTACTCCTGGTCTCAGACTCTGTGAGGGCAGATCCTAAGGTAAGAAGCCCCCTTGGCTGACCCGCCCCCCAACTCTTCAGAACCAGTGGAGACCTCCTGAGGCCTGAGAGTGACAGCATGAGGGAGCCTTGAAAACCACCCAGTCCTGTTTGTGTTAGAGAGGGAGACTGAGGCCCAGCCCTTCACCCCCGTGGTCTCAGCCCTAAGCCGAGGCTGCCAGAAACAGATGCAGTCTCTGATCCAGCTCATCCTGGAAGGAGCTCCAGGACCACTCTTTCTCTCCTGAACATCTTTGTCCTATCCTGGAAAGGTCTGTTAACACCTATCATGCTTAGATGTTTATACCTGTGGCTTGTAGTAGGTGATCATCAGGTCAGTGCTCTGGCATTGTCAGTCCAGAATGTGTATGACACAGGTGTCCACTGCTGAATGTGGGCCACCCTAGGAAAGGGTGTGTGGAGGGCTTAGTGGGCAGTGCCACAGGGACCCAGACAGGGAAGGGGCAGGTCTTGAGGGAGAGAAAAGCTGCAGAATATGAGAGGAAGAGGAAGAGGAAGCAAGCTGGAAATAATAGAGAGAGAATGCACACATGCCTGAAATAGTCTAGATCTGGCCCTGGGAAGCAGGACCTTGGGAACTGGGAAGGTAGGTGAGGGCAATGGGAGCTCAGGGAGGCGCTAGTTCCCATGGAGATCCCAGAAGGTGGAGAACAGACATTTGGGCTTTTGGTAACCGAAGGCCCCAGTGGCTGTAGGCAGAACTCTCAGAGAGAGCACAGTGGGGGTCGGGAGTGGGAGGGTGAGAAGCCTGGTGTAAATATTCTTTTACTCAAGAATGTTGATGATCCCCTGGTCTACCACCAAAGGTCTGAGAGTTCTAGCAGCAGCCCAGGGGGAAACTCCCCACCGGAACGCAG
Source organism: Okapia johnstoni (assembly GCA_024291935.2). Classification (NCBI taxonomy): domain Eukaryota; kingdom Metazoa; phylum Chordata; class Mammalia; order Artiodactyla; family Giraffidae; genus Okapia; species Okapia johnstoni. The sequence goes on from CM044316.1 coordinate 39,708,970, forward strand.
CAGAACTCCTGGTGAGGTGCCCAGGGCTCAGGTCCAAGGGCTTGGGGCGCCGTCTAGGCTTCAGGGTTGTACTACAGGAAGAGTTACTCCATCCAGCTCCACTGGCCCCTCCTTCCTCTTCTTTTCTGATGCACAAGTTCCCTCCTTTCCTGGTTGTGGCTGATACAGTCCTCAGCATCCTCTATTCATGGGCCAGAAGCCAGGGCTTCTTGGTCTCTGCATCCAGAGAGTAAAGCACACAGCAGGCCACCAGCAAGATGCTGGTCTACCCTTGAGCCTGACCTCCCTGTTCCTGGAGAGGCTCCCTTCAGCTGGCTGGCTGTGCTCTAACCGTGTGTCAACCTCAATCACAACGCACGCGTCCTAACCTCAGTTCAGCACTCACCAAGTGTGTATCATTTCAACCTCTGGCAGATCCCATCCAGAATGGAAAATGAAAAAGGGGGTTTTGATGGATCTGGGGAAGCAATTTCATTTGATTAAGCCGCATTTGCAGTTGATTAAGCAGCATCTGCAATTTCCGGCACCACAGACAGAGTTCCGAGGGCTTCCCCCAAGAGGCAGATGGAGACGGCATCTCGAGGGCCTGAGTGATGAGCTAAACCCATTGCAGTGACCTGTTTCTGTGGGAACCTGACATCCAGGGCTTTGAGGGGTAGCCCTCCCTCCAAATATTCTATCTCTGTTTTAAATATAGGTCAGACCTTGTTCCCTGATTTTGGATCTTGAAGATGTGATCAATGTATCTTTGAAGTCTGATTATAGCTTCAGTTATAATTACTAACAAGCTAGACGATGAGCAAATGTTCTGAAAATGAGGAATAGTTAATGTGGAAACCGGTGTTCATTATGGAATTGAGGCCTGGGAGAAATGCCAGAGTCCTGGCTTTATAGCTTCGGATACCAGCCCTCCTAAGGCTTGTGCTGGCCCAGACTGTGCGCTTGGTGACTGCAGGGACAGCATCCATCTGGTTTCCCTGGTGCGGTGTCTGATACACAGCAGGGGCTGCATGAATACTTGCTGAGTGCACACTGCCCTGGTGGGATGGCCCAGCGAGGACTGGGCTCCATCTAGAATCCCTCAAATGCTGTGACTTCAGTGGGCGAGGAGTCAGAGGGATTGCCACAATGACTTCATGTTTGGTTTCTGAGGACTTGAATTTTAAAAAAACAACTCTTTTTACGTGTTGGTCTTTGTTGGGATGTATATCTGTTTAGTTGCAGAATTGCTATTTATTTAAATTTCCCTCAGAAGAAAGTGACTTCAGCTGGGGAGACTTGGCCAGAACAAGAGGACTGGTGAAACCTGACACATCCCTAACCCCCAAGCCCGGTGGCAGTACAGACTGCAGTGAGAGGCCGCATGATGCAGTGGGAAGGCCTGGGGCTTTGGAGCTGGACAGCACCGGGTTCAAATCCTGCTCTCTCACTGCCTAGCTATGTGACTTTGGTCAGGTCACTTAACACCTTTGGTCTCAGTTTCCTGATCTGTGAAATGGGAGTGTTCAGAACCCTCCTAGGATGGCTGGGAGGACTGTATGAGGTAGTGTTGATAGCACTTATCGCAGTGCCGGCCACATAGGAGGGGTCTGAAATGTGTGTATAGGGAGGTCGTGGTTGAGTTAAGCCTAGCTGCTCAGAGGCTGGCCCTGGAGGTGAAGGGTTAAAGCAGAGCAAGCTGGCAGTGAGGATGGCATCATCATCAGAGCAGCTTGGGGAAGTCAGCAGCGAGTGGATACAAAGCCTGGCAGCACCTCCACTAATCTCTCAGTGGCTCCACTGATTGGAGGATGCCCACACCCCTCTTGTGGTGGCACTTTACAGTATGAAGAGCACATTTATATGTGATCTCAGAGGAGCCTCTTTGCTCCCCTGTTAGACAAGAGGCCTGGTGATCATTAGACTCATTTCATAGATAAGGAAATGTGCAAAACACATGGTGACCATGCTCAACCTCATAGGCTCCTGGAGACTGGAGCTGCTGAGGGTCCCACACTGAAGGGAAAGTCTCCCAAGGGAAACACAGAAACACAGAGATACCAATGGGTAGACACTGCTTCCCAGAAATTCCAGTGGTGAAATTTGTTTCTGGTGGTCAGGAGCATCTTCCCATCAGGATCACCCATCCAGGGAGTTTCCTGTGGGAAACTTCAGAGTTTTGCTGGGCAGTCGTGACATACATGATCGTGGGCCCATTCCGTAGAGTCTGGACAGGAGGGAATGGAGAGAGCAGGAGCTTTGGATTCAGACAGGCTTGGGTATAAATCCTGGCTGTCATTCTTTTATTAATAGCTTTGTGACCTCTCTGTGCCCATGTTTCCTCATCCTGAAATTTGGTGTAACAATAATTATGTCTACCACATAATGATACTCCGAAGACTACGTAAGGAAATACTTGTAAAGTGCACAATATAGTGATTGACACTATATCATAAGAACTTTCATCATCATTCATTCATTCAACATGGTTGTATCTGCTTAACAGGCATCAGCAGGTGCAATCAGTAAGCACAAAGATTAAATGGTGGCTTTCCTGAAGGGTCCCTCTGTGTGTGTGGGGGCAGCAGTCTCCCTGCTCTGGTACCCCTAGAGTAAACATCATCATGTGCTAGATACCATTTTCTGGGCATACCCCACCTGTCTCAGCCAGGCCCTTATCCTCACCTGCCTCACTTAAGGAAATCTGATGCATTCATTGGAGGCTAGGGCTCAAAAAGTAAGCTTCAACAATCCTTACATTATTTGTTGTTGTTGTTGTTCAGTCACTCAGTTATGTCTCTTTGCGACACCAGGGACTGCAGCACGCCAGGCTTCTCTATACTTCACCATCTCCTGGAGCTTGCTCAGGCTCATGTCCATTGAGTCAGTGATGCCATCCAACCATCTCATCATCTGCTGTCCCCTTCTCCTCCACCTTATATCTTTCCCAGCACCAGGGTCTTTCCAATGAGTCAGTTCTTCACATCAGATGGCCAAAGTATTGGAACTTCAGCTTCAGCATCAGTCCTTCCAATGAATATTCAGGACTGATTTCCTTCAGGATTGACTGGTTTGATTTCCTTGCTGTCCAAGGGACTCTCAAGAGTCTTCTCCAGCACCACAGTTTGAAAACATCAGTTCTTTGGCACTCAACCTTCTTCATGGTCCAACTCTCACATCCATACATGACTACTGGAAAAACCATACCTTTGACTAGACGGACCTTTGTCGGTAAAGTAATGTTTCTGCTTTTTAATATGCTGTCTAGGTTTGTCATAGCTTTTCTTCCAAGAAGCAAGCGTCTTTTAATTTCATGGCTGCAGTCAATGTCCACAGTGATTTTGGAGCCCAAGAAAATAAAGTCTGTTACTTTTTCCATTGTTTCTCCATCGATTTGGTATGAAGTGATGGGACTGGATGCCATTATTTTAGTTTTCTGAATGCTGAGTCTTGAGCCAACTTTTTCACTCTCCTCTTGCACCTTCATCAAGAGGCTCTTTAGTTCCTCTTTGCTTTCTGCCATAAGGTTGGTGTCATGTGCATATCTGAGGTTATTGATATTTCTCCCGGCAGTCTTGATTCCAGCTTATACTTCAGCCAGCCAGGCATTTCTCACGATGTACTCTGCATATAAGTTAAATAAGCAGGTTGACAATATACAGCCTTGATGTACTCCTTTCCCAATTTGGAACCAGTCTGTTGTTCCATGTCCAGTTCTAACTGTTGCTTCTTGACCTGCATACAGGTTTCTTAGGATGCAAGTAAGGTGGTCTGGTATTCCCATCTCTTTAAGAGTTTTCCATAGTTAGTTATGATCCACACAGTCAAAGGCTTTAGTATAGTCAATGAAGCAGAAGTAGAGGTTTTTTTTTGGAATTCTCTTACTTTTTCTATGATCCAACAAATGTTGGCAATTTGATCTCTGGTTCCTCTGCATTTTCTAAATCTAGCTTGTACATCTGGAAGTTCTTGGTTCACAAGCTGTTGAAGTCTAGCTTGAGGGATTTTGAGCATGACCTTGCTAGCATGTGAAATGAGTGCAATTGTGCAATAGTTTGAACATTCTTTGGCATTACCCTTCTTTGGGATTGGAATGAAAACTGACCTTTTCTGGTACTGTGACCACTTCTGAGTTTTCCAAACTTGGCATATTGAGTGCAACACTTTAACAGCAACATCTTTTAGGATTTGAAATAGCTCAGCTGGAATACCATCACTTCCACTAGCTTTGTTCATAGTGATACTTCCTAAGGCCCACTTGACTTCACACTCCAGGATGTCTGGCTCTATGTGAATGATTATACCATCGTGGTTATTGGGCAAGATAGCCATTAAGAAATGCAAAAATGCAAAATGGTTGTCTGAGGAGATCTTACAAATAGCTGAGAAAAGAAGAGAAGCTAAAGGCAAAGGATAAAAAGAAAGATATACCCATTTGAATGCAGAGTTCTGAAGAATAGCAAGGAGAGATAAGAAAGCCTTCCTCAGTGATCAATGCAAAGAAAGAGAGAAAAACAATAGAATGGGAAAGACTAGAGATCTCTTCAAGAAAATTAGAGATACCAAGGGAATATTTCATGCAAAGATGGACACAATAAAGGACAGAAATTGTAGGGACCTAACAGAAGCAGAAGATATTAAGAAGAGGTGGCAGGAATACACAGAAGAACTATACAAAAAAGATCTTCCTGACCCAGATAACCACACTGGTATGATCACTCACCTAAGCCAGACATCCTGGAATGTGAAGTCAAGTGGGCCTTAGAAAGCATCACTATGAATAAAGCTAGTGGAGGTGATGGCATTCCAGTTGAGCTATTTCAAATCCTGAAAGATGATGCTGTGAAAGTGTTGCACTCAAATATGCCAGCAAATTTGGAAAACTCAGCAGTGGCCACAGGGCTGGAAAAGGTCAGTTTTCATTCCAATTCCAAAGAAAGGCAATGCCAAAGAATGTTCAAACTATTGCACAATTGTAATTATCTCACATGCTAGTAAAGTAATGCTCAAAATTCTCCAAGCCAGGCTTCAACCATATGTGAACCGTGAACTTCCAGATGTTCAAGCTAGATTTAGAAAAGGCAGAGGAACCAGAGATCAAACTGCCAACATTTGTTGGATCATCGAAAAAGCAAGATAGTTCCAGATAAATATTTACTTCTGCTTTATTGACTGCGTCAAAGCCTTTGACTGTGTGGATCACACCAAACTGGAAAATTCTTCAAGAGATGGGAATACCAGACCACCTTACCTATCTCCTGAGAAATCTGTATGCAGGTCAAGAAGCAACAGTTAGAACTGGACATGGAACAACAGACTGGTTCCAAATTGGGAAAGGAGTACATCAAGGCTGTATATTGTCAACCTGCTTATTTAACTTATACATATGCAGAGTACATCGTGAGAAATGCCTGGCTGGCTGAAGTATAAGCTGGAATCAAGACTGCTGGGAGAAATATCAATAACCTCAGACATGCACAGAAAAGCAAAGCAAAAAGCAAAGAGGCAGAAAGCAAAGAGGAACTAAAGAGCCTCTTGATGAAGGTGCAAGAGGAGAGTGAGAAAGTTGGCTCAAGACTCAGCATTCAGAAAACTAAAATAATGGCATCCAGTCCCATCACTTCATACCAAATCGATGGAGAAACAATGGAAAAAGTAACAGACTTTATTTTCTTGGGCTCCAAAATCACTGTGGACATTGACTGCAGCCATGAAATTAAAAGACACTTGCTTCTTGGAAGAAAAGCTATGACAAACCTAGACAGCATATTAAAAAGCAGAGACATTACTTTACCGACAAAGGTCCGTCTAGTCAAAGGTATGGTTTTTCCAGTAGTCATGTATGGATGTGAGAGTTGGACCATGAAGAAGGTTGAGTACCAAAGAATTGATGTTTTCAAACTGTGGTGCTGGAGAAGACTCTTGAGAGTCCCTTGGACAGCAAGGAAATCAAACCAGTCAATCCTGAAGGAAATCAGTCCTGAATATTCATTGGAAGGACTGATGCTGAAGCTGAAGTTCCAATACTTTGGCCATCTGATGCGAAGAACTGACTCATTGGAAAGACCCTGGTGCTGGGAAAGACTGAAGACAGGAAGAGAAGGGGACGACAGAGGATGAGATGAGTTGGATGACATCACCAGCTCGATGGACATGGGTTTGAACAAGCTCCAGGAGTTGGTGATGGACAGAGAAGCCTGGGGTGCTGCAGTCCATGCTGTCTCAAAGAGTCAGACACGACTGAGCGACTGAACTGAACTGAAGATATTTTTTGTCTAGTTTTTCTATGTATTCTTGCATCTCTTAATATCTTCTGCTTCTGTTAGGTCCATACCATTTCTGTTCTTTATTGTGACCATCTTTGCATGAAATGTTCCCTTGGTGTCTCCAGTTTTCTTGAAGAGATCTCTAGTCTTGCCCAGTCTATTGTTGTCCTGTGTTTCTTTGTATTGTTCACTTAGGATGGACGGCTTTTTTATCTCTCCTTGCTATTCTTTGGAATTCTGCATTTAGATGGGTATATCTTTCCTTTTCACCATTGCCTTTCACTTCTCTTCTTTTCTCAGTTATTTATAAGCCCTCCTCAAGCAACCAGTTAGCTTTTTTGCATTTGTTTTTCTTGGGGATGATTTTGATCACTGCCTCCTTTACAACGTTATGAACCTCTGTCCATAGTTCTTCAGGCACTCTTATCATATCTAATCCCTTGAATCTCTTTGTCACTTCCACTGTATAATCCTAAGTAATTTGATTTAGGTCATAGCTGAATGGTCGAGTGGTTTTCCCTACTTTCTTCAATTTAAGTTTGAATTTTGTAATAAAGAGTTCATGATCTGAGCCACAGTCAGCTCCTGGTCTTGCTTTTGCTGACTATTTAGAGCTTATCCATCTTCAGCTGCAAAGAATATAATCTATCTGATTTTGGTATTGCCCATCTGGTGATGTCCTTGTGTAGAATCATCTCTTGTGTGGTTGAAAGAGGGTGTTTGCTATGACCAGTGCATTGTTATTTATAGCCAAATGATTTTCCAATTTTATTGATTTTTTTGTGTAGAGAGACATTTCATATAAAAACTTTTATAAGAGTCTCTGAGTATTCTGTTTATTTGATTTCCATGACTGGAGCCTAGGGGGTACTTTCCAAGAATATTTTATGTAAGAGACTAGTGATAACTGTTTCTATTCAGCTGGTAACCATAGAGATGAAACTTTATCAGATCAAAGTATGAAGGTAATTAACTCCCTGCAAATTATAGCTGTTGAACTTACGCACAAGACACATGAATTCACTCATAGGCTAAGCAGCCAAGAAGAAATCTCTGTGGGGAGGAAAAGGATTAGCAAGGGCTCTCCAACAAAGCTGTGTCCCCCATCCCAACCAGAGGGAGGGCCTTTGAGGCACCTTAGGTTTGGCCGAAGGGGTTAACCTCGGTAGCCTTCAAAGTCATCTTGAATCTCTTCCACTCACTTCACCATCCAAGGTATCTTTTTCCTGGTCTACCAGGCCAAAGCTCATTAATGTGGGGAAGGAAATGGCCTTCAAAGCTCAGCTATGGATTTGCCAAGGAGTGAGTCGTCATTAACCCCCTTTGCCTGTAATCTCCAGGTACCACCTTCCCCACACTTTACTTTACAAAGGGAGAATTTTCTCATCGATATCATTCCCTAAGCAAGGTGACTACATTTTTAACTTTTAAATAGATTGACCCACCTGAGTGTCCTCCCCGTTATCTACAGCACCATCCCTTTGAAAGCATGCCTACCCCAGCAAGTGTCTCCTCCTGTCTCCTTCTGTCAGGCTCCTCCTGTTGCTCACTGGAAGCTCTGAAAAGGCATGCCCACATGGCAGTCTCCAGGAGACAGTGTCAATCTGCTTCCATCAGTGCTGTGTAGTGTGGTGGTTGGGGGTGCACTTCCTTCAGTGCTGTGTAGTGTGGTGGTTGGGGGTGCGCTTCCATCAGTGCTGTGTAATTCGGTGGTCGGGGGTGCACATCCTTCAGTGCTGTGTAGTGCGGTGGTTGGGGGTGCACTTCCTTCAGTGCTGTGTAGTGTGGTGGTTGGGGGTGCACATCCTTCAATGCTGTGTTTTGCAGTGGTTGGAGGTGTACTTGGCAGTGGGCTGAGATCCAGCTCTGCCACTTACCAGGTGTGTGACGTTCCGTGAGACTTAGCATCTCTATGACTCAGTTCTCTTTTCAAAAAAGTAGATCTGTTGTTAGGGGATAATGCATATAAAGGGCTTCCCCAGTGGCTCAGTGGTAAAGAATCTACCTGCAATGCAGGAGACGCAGGAGATGAGGGTTTGCTCCCTGGGTTGGGAAGGTCACATGGTGGAGGGCACGACACCCCACTCCAGTATTCTTGCCAGGAAAATCCTATGGACAGAGGAGACTGGTGGGCTACAGTCCACAGGGTCACAAAGAGTCGGATGTGACTAAAGCAACTGAGCACACCCACAATGCGTATAAAAGCCCTAAGCATGATGCTCTATCACAGTGGAGCAAGGCAGTTTATAACCCCAGTTTGCAGTGGTGGAAACTGAAGTTCACAGAGAGTAAGTGACTTGCTCAAGATTGTATTTAACCTTGGAAGGTTATTTTGAGAATTAAATGAGCTAATGTGTTTAACACCCACAGAGGACTGACAGGCACATATGTATCCGTCTCCATTCAGTACTAGAAACGGAAACCAAGTTACTGACTTTGAGCAACAGTAGATTCCATACAGGCAAGGAGGCCCTACGACATTGTGGGGGAGGGCAGAGGAGCGAGTCCCATGGGCCTCTGGGAGGATTCCTGGGACAATTCAGAACCGACGTTCCAGAGTAGGGCCACCTGCTTCTGTCCTGACTCTGACACTGGGGTTAAGAGCACTGGATTCACAGGATTCATTGTTGTGGCTGGGATCCAAGTACTAGGAAGCTGAAATCAGGAAACCACTGTTATTGCATCACCACTCAGGTGGCGCTAGTGGTAAAGAACCCACCTGCCAATGCAGGGAATGTAAAGGATTCAAATTCGATCCCTGGATGGCGAAGATCTCCTGGGGAGAGGCATGGCAACCCACTCCAGTATTCTTGCCTGGAGAATCCCATGGACAGAGGAGCCTGTCAGGCTACATTCCAGGGGGTTGCAAAGAGTTGGACACAGCTGAAGCAATTTAGCATGCCCACACACACTGCCACCACAGTAGCCTTTTGACAACCAGGAAGCTGCCAAATGAATGCTGGAACTAGCTGCAAGAAACCCCAATTTTCTAGGACCTTCCTTGCTGATGGAAGTAGCCCAAAGTGATGGAAGGCTAGCCTGTGCCTCCTTTCTGCTTCTCGAATCTGGTGTGATTGCATCCAGGTGGCAGAGCCTAGCTGACATCCTCAACCCTAGCTGCAAGAATCGGGGAAGCATTTTAGCTTTCTGACCTCCCCAGCTAGAAGGAGAGTGGAACAGAGGTTGAGAGAACCAGACCACAGAATCCAGTACAAAGTACCCATTATATTGTTGCGATTGTTCAAAAATATTTGACATTGTTATCCTGGCCCTCTCAAGCAGCTTGGCTTCAAGGCTCACTAGATTGATCAGCCTCTGTGAGACATTGTTAAGGTTTGCCTTTCTCTTTGAGGACCTCCCTTACCCAGTGGTTCTCCCTTAAGAAGAGTCTTATGTAATGGCATCGTCATGTCTCACCCCGCCAATACTGCCTGTGCCGGGAACTTGGGTCCCTCTGACTTACTCTTTTTCCTCACTACCAGTGTGCTTACCTCCATCAACCAAGGAGCCCTGTACAGTGCCTGCAATGTCCTACCCATCCCTTCACCCTATTGCCACAGTCCTAGTCAAGTCTTCATCAAAATCTCTGAGCTGGAGAGTGTGACTGCCTTCTCCCAGGCCTCCCAGATTCCAAGCTTGCCCCCCTAAGCTGTTTGTGCCCCTGACAGCCTGCACATCTTTCTTAAACACAAATTTTGTCCCTCACTCCCCTGCTTTGAGCTCCTGAGTGGAACCATGTTCAGGGCCTGGCCCCGGGCCCCTTTTGTCTGATCCCTCTAGTCTCATGGTCTCCTGGTCTCATCACCCCTGCCACACTCCATTCAGCCCTGCAGCCATGCATGTTCCCTAAACATGCCATGCACTCTTACATGCCCAGGCCTCTCCATGTTGCCCCTGCCTGGAGTGTCTTTCCTGCCTCTGCCCCTGGGATCTCTGGGTCATCCCTCAGGACTCCCTTGAGGCTGCCTCCTGGTACAGTCCTCCATGACCTCCTGTGCATGTTCCCTACTCCTACACCTTTGTGGGGGCCCTCTGCCCCTTTAACATCAGATATGATGGCTACCTCACCAGGAAAGACAGCTCCTTGGGTGTAAGACCAGAACTTTCTTATTTTCATCCCCCATCCTCATCTCCCTTGGTCTGTTGCTGGCTCAACCTCTCTGCCAGAGGTTAAGAAACCTCTTCCCTGACTGTTGCTCCATCTAGACTTCTACTCCAACTATCCCCTTATTGGTTCAGCAGTGGCCTCGGACACCTGCTCTCCCTGAGCACCAGGCTCTGGCGGGGCTACAGAGGGTGGACCTTTAGGTAAACTTCTGGCCTATTCCCTGGGGATGTACAGCCAGAGAGGAAAGCAAGTCTAAGTGACAGTGAGAGAAAAAGAGGGCAGGTCCAGTGCTACAAGCAAGGACTGCAAAGTGCCATGGGGTCCTCTGTAGGTGGGCAAGCAGGAAGGCATGCAGAGAAGGTAACCCAGGGGTCTCTGCAGAGCTGGTCCATCTCAGTGGGGGACTCTCCCACGCTGTCCTCTTCCTTCTGGCCAGCAGCCTGCTCAGAGCCCTTCCTTTTCCACCTTCTTCAGAATGGTCCTACCTCCTGGTTTGGCAGTTTCCCAGGCTGTCTTGTCAGCAAAGTTCCAGTTTCCCTGTTACTGATGAAAGGAGTTGCTCCTTTGACATGCAGACCTCAGCTTGCCCCTTGTGGGGGGGGACCCAGAATTTGGGGATCTTGTGTATATAGTGATGGCCCTTATCAGTATATACCAGGAAGCACTGAGTGCTTCACACAAACTTTCAGCCTAAAGGTGAGGCCCACACAAGTGCCAGCCCCATTGTACAGAGGAGGATGTTAAAGCAGCAGCAGCTAGTGCGTGGCAGAGGCAGGACTGCCAGCTTGGGATGGCCAGGCTCAAGAGTACGGGCTGTATCACCACATGCACCTTTCTCATGACAGTGCTCCTGCTACGGAGCTGGACGTTCCTGGGCAAATGCTGCTGAGAGATCAGAAGTGGCCACAAGGAGCTGTCCGTGACCTTGGCAAGAGCAGTGTCAGGGCAGTCGTGGGGTAGAGCCAGCTTATAATGGTTAAAGAGGCGGAAGGCAACGAGGGAATGTAAGCAACTCTTTGAAGTACCCTAGCTTTGATGGTAGGAGAGTGGGTGCCAGGCTGGGTGAGGGTGGAGAAGTGGGCTATGAGGAGAACTGTGTCCTCTTGTTTCTCAGTGAGTGAGCAGGGCCTGAGCATGTTTAAAGAGAGGAGACAGAGGACGGATAGTGAGTTGGAGGAGTTGCAAGACAGAAGTGCTGGTGGGAGGGTGCCCCCTAGAGGTGGGGAGAGTGGGGACCCAGAGCCCAGGGGTGGAACTGGCCTTGGACTGGGGAGAGCTGCAGAGTTCAGGGGCAAGAGGCCATGGGCACCGTGCAGATGCCTCCCCAGGTGGCAGGTACGAAGGTATGTCTTTGTGTCTCTGTCTTCAGTCCTTAGCCCTTGTACTGTACTGTCCTGTCCAAGACTTATTTTGTCTACCTTGTTTGATTTCCCCCACTTGGCTGTGAGCTCCAAGAGGACAGATTTTTTGTCTGTTATGTTCACTGCCCAGTGCTGAGGACATTGCCTTGCACATGTTCTGAATATTAAATCAATAATTGTTGAATGAAAAATTGTGTATTTTCTCTATGAGGTCAGGGTAGATCTGCAGCTGGCAGGAAGGGGGCAGGGTACGGGGGAAACTTGAGAGCAGAGGGTGGAGAAGAGCAGTTGAGAAGGGGAGTGTTGACCTAGGGGACCACAGGAGCACCCCAGGCAGCTCACTGGGAGACTGATGGAGTCTACCAGCGGGCTCTATGTTAGGGTTCAGGTCAGGCATAGTTCCAGAGTCAGGGTTCCCCCAGACAGGTGAAGGATACTGAGGCTGCAGGGCAAAGGGTGAGGCCTATCTAAGTTGGTGACTTGGAAGACAGAGTGAGTCTGGGATTTGACAGGGCACAGGGTGTGGCTGTGGATGTGGGAGGCTGGGGCTGCATGTGGGTGAAGGCCACCAGCAGCAAGGAGGTCAGAGGGCCGATGGCGCCCATGGAGGCTGAGCCACCCTGGATGGCCCCCACCAGGTCGCCAGGGAAAGAGGAGCTGTGAAGGAAGTAGGTAGATGACCTCTGCTGGGAGAGGAGCATGAGACTGCAGAAGCCTCAGACGGACGGGAGCTGGGGTGCTGACAGAGAAGTCTGATCTGGACGCAGCCCTGGGAGTGAAGACAGCTGGGAGCCACCTACCAATGCAGAAAGGAGTAGCCTCTATGCAAGAGGGCCATGGGGAAGTGGTGCCTGTGGGGAAAGCTGGCTCCAGGCGAGGCCCAGGGTAGAGGGATGAGAATACATGGTGGAGTTACTATGTGTGTGTGAGCTAAGTCGCTTCAGTCTTGTCCAACTCTTTGCAACCTCATGGACTGTAGCCCGCCAGGCTCCTCTGTCCATGGGATTCTCCAGGCAAGAATACTGGAGTGGGTTGCCATGCCCTTCTCCAGGGGATCTTTTCGACCCAGGGAATGAACCCTCATCTCTTATATCTCCTACATTGGCAGGTGGGTTTTTTACCACTGGCACCACCTGGGAAGCCCTGGAGTTACTATCAGTTCAGTTCAGTCACTCAGTCATGTCCGATCTTTGTGACCCCATGGACTGCAGCACACCAGTCTTCCCTGTCCATCACCAACCCCCAGAGCTTGCTCAAACTCATGTCCATTGAGTCGGTGATGCCATCCAACCATCTCATCCTCTGTCGTCCCCTTCTCCTCCTGCCTTCAATCTTTCCCAGCATCAGGGTCTTCTCTAATGAGTCAGTTCTTTGCATCAGGTGGCCAAAGTATTGAAGCTTTAGCTTCAGTCCTTCCAATGAATACTCAGGGTTGAGTTCCTTTAGGATTGACTGGTTTGCTCTCCTTGCAGTCCAAGGGACTCTCAAGAGTCTACTTTAGCACCACGATTCAAAGAAACAGTTCTTTGGCACTCAGCTTTGCTAACTCTCGCATCCACACATGGCTACTGGAAAAACCATAGCTTTGACTAGATGGACTTTTGTCGGCAAAGTAATGTCTCTGCCTTTTAATATGTTGTCTAGGTTTGTCACAGCTTTTCTTCTAAGAAGCAAGTATCTTTTAATGGCTGCAGTCACCATCTGCAGTGCCATCTATGACCATTGTTAATTTTGTCCTAGAACCATGGTTCCAGAGGGACCATCTGCTCTGCAAGGGTCCCTCTTGCATGGGGACAGCTAGAAGGGCTCCCACCTGGATGGTCATGTGTACTTCTCGTTTTGGGGACTGCTGTCTGATTGTATGGCTGTGCACGTCCCTCCCAGGCTGTCTGAGTTGGGTTCCTAGACCTGATGGCTCCCGGGGGTGTGCCCTTCTGGCCAGGTTCTGGTGGGGAGCCTTTGGGGTTTGCTGTGTTCAGAGCACCTATTGCTCCTTTATCTTCTTCCTTACCATGCACAGGGAGGGTGCTATGGTTCTGGGCTGGGCTCTGCTGCTATCCTTGCCCCTCATCAGGGTTCACAGTAGCTGGAGGCAGGATGGGCTGCTGGGGAAACTGAGGCTGGAGGGACACAGCCAGCACTGCTGGTATTAAGTGTGCTTTCATGTCTCTAACTGCATGTCCCCCACAATTCCTGACCACAGACCAGCCCCATAGGTTGCTTGTCACTCCTTCCTTCCAGCATCCATGCCCTCATTAATTTTATCCAGCAAATCTTCCTTGGCACCACCTGTGGCCTGTCTTTGTGCCGGGAGTCAGAGGACACAGCCTCAGTCCTGGCCTCTAGCACTCATAAGCTTGTCCAGAATGGGGCTGCCTATCAGGGAAACTTGTGGAACTCCAGAAACTTTGGGGAAGTCAGTACATGGCAATGACCTTGGAAAGAGGAGTCTATTCCTGTCTGTCCCTGCCAGAACATATCTAAGGGAAAAAAATCCATTTGTATTTCTCCATTCTCCTTTCTCCCTTGGCCAACCCCCTTGGGGCTCAATATAGCACTCAGCGCTTGTGCTGTTCTGGAGTTGTCAAGGATACTTCTGCTGGCATCATTACAGCTTCTCATGCTGGGAACTGTGTCTTTGGGTGTGGTGTTTGGTTGATTGAAAGTAGGTTAAAGTAATAAGGTAGAAGAGGCCTTTCCAGGGCCTTTCTGCTCTGGTGCTGACATGGCGACGGCTGGGACACTCCACACAGAGCAATGTGGGGAGTAGAAGAGTAATGTGGTCCTCCTTCTCCATGTGGGCAGAGTCCCCATCCTTGCCTTCTCTGCTCTCTATGCCCAAGCCCTGAGCATATCAGTTTGTTGATTTGAGGGTTCCCCAGCTCAGGGACAGTGGTGTTGGGGTGTCCTGGGGAGGTGTACCCCAGGACCCAGCCGAACTCCCCAAGGAGTGGCTGGGCTGAGGGGGAAAGCTTCTTCTACTCCCCTTCACAGGCTGGTGCCTGCACAGAATCATGCCTCCATGCTGTCTCCCCCACTGACCTTCCATTTGCTCCTACCACTTTGTAGCCCCCACTTCTGCACTCCTGTTACCTTTCCTGGAGTGCCTGCTCCTGCCGGGACTGTCTATTTTTTCACTATAGTAACCCCAGCACCGAGCACAGTGTCTGGTACATAGGAGGCACTCAAATGTTTGTTAACTGACTGACTGAATGAACAAATTATCCCCTCCCTGGTCACGTACATGGAAAGTCAAAAACCGACCACGGAAGAGGGCACTAAGAGCAAAGGGCTGACCGCTGCCTGGGGTCACCCATCCATGGGGGGGTTGAGTCATTTAACAACTTCGGGCACAAGGTCTTCATCAGTAATCTGGCTGCCCACTGTCCTCGCAGGGCTCTTCTGGGGACCACGTGGAAACCCCGTGCACAGTGTTTTATGCACACGGGAGAAGTCATCATTGCCCAGGGCTGCCGTCTCCCGAGGCACCTCCTGCTGCCTGGGGAATCTGGCTTTTGCTCATTCTCTGCCTTCCTGGACAGGCCTGGGAACCTTCCAGGGAAATGTTCTTCTATCCATGAGCAGCCCGTATGTGCTGGAAGGTTTTGTCTTCACCTTGTCTAACTCCTGGGAGAAAGTGTGGTTCTTCCCTCTCCTCTTCTTGATGGGGACCACAGGTTATATGTCTTCAAAGAGACTGCCCTACCTCCCCAAACTTTCAGCTTCCTTGTCGCTCTGACTGGCAGGCTCTCACTTCCACTGGGCCCTTGCCCTTTCCTGCTGGATCACAGGGACTGATCTGGGGCATCTCCAGTCTGTCAGCCCTCACCAAGTTGCCAGAGCAAAGGCTCAGCCAGGCCAGAGGAAGCTATGCTACTGAAGCCCCAGAGACGTCATGTGTGCAGGCTTTGACCTGAGTTTGAATCCAGCGATGTACTTGCTTGCTCAGTGGCCCTGGGAGGTTACATCATGTGTCTGGGCCTTGCTTTTTTCTTTTTATAAATCTGGGTCAACAACGTCTGCCCCATGGGTTTATTGTGACGAGTGACTTCAGTGTCTGTCACCCGACCCAGGGTCTGCCACTTAGTAGGAGCACAGAGGATTAAGTGCTTCCACTGCTTGGCTGGCGTCGATCAATAAACTTCCTGCCTGATTTTTGTAAAGAGTGCACAAAGAGCCAGGGCCCATGGCCAGTAGCGTGAGCCCCCAGCAGCCAGAGTCAGCTCTGATGGACAAAAGAGGGTTGTTGATGTCCAGATCCTCATATACTCTACTAGTGTGTGCTGCTGAGGGGCCCGGGAAGACTTGAAGCTAAACATTGTCCCACGATTGTGTTCACCAGTGTGCCTTCCCTAAACCATCACAAAGGAAGTATCCAGGCACTCAGTATCCCATTTGTCATGAATTCTGGATGAGATTTGATTCAGTGAGAATTTTAGCGACGGTGGGTAGATTTACGAAGATCTGGGGGTGAAGCCAGCTTCCAGATTCTTTCCCCACATCCCAGTCACAGCAAAGGGTGTGTACACAATGGTTTGGCTTCTTGCACTTCTACTCCCTAAAGGCTTTGAGCTATGGGGTTGGGGATTCTATTTAGCTGCTAAGAGATGCTTTGTTTGTGTTTGTGTTTTTCCAGTTGCAAAGGATTTGCTTGTTCTCAGCTCAGCTTTGTAGCTGTCAACCCCCTGCATGCAGTTTTCTGGCTGAAGATCTATTCCACCCAGCCTGATAAGTTTTTCTGATTGTCAGGTGGTCAGTTACATAAAATCAGACAACACTGTATCCCTTCAGCCTTGGCTCACAGGGGGCCACTGCTATGGAGGCCAACCATCTGGCAGAAGTCAACCTGTGGGAACCGTGGGAAGGAGCAGGGGCACAAGATCTCCACTGATCAAGTCACATAGGTTCAGAGGGAGACCAGACAAACCCCTAACCCTGTAGTCCAGGCCTGGATCCTGACTGGGGACTAACAGCTGAGAAGTCCCCCTTTTTGCCTATATTGGGCATAGATTTCATTGGTTAGCTCTGCACATTGAGACTCCTCTGAAGAGTTCCAGACTCCAGCTCCCTAACCTTCCACCCTGCCCTCCAGCTCCACAGCTGCTATGGGTTTCCCCCCCCCCCCAAAAGATGCTTTTTGAAGGTTGAAGGTGAATGACTTCAAGCAGATGATTAGCCTAATTAAGGTTAATGCCTCCTGCAATTACCAGGCTGGCTTTGAGGAGTATCCCATTCCTCCTTTGCATCCTCAGGGCTAAATGGAAATACAGAAGAGGCAGTCCCACCCCACAGCAGGCCCAGCCCTGCCTTGGCACATTGCTGCAGACTTCCCCTCCCTAGAGTTGGGGTTGCTGGTGTGGTATCTTTCGGGGGCAGGTCAGCTCAGAGCTCCAGGGAGCCTTATCCCCTGAAACTGGTAGGCTTTCCTGCATCCTTCACTTAGGACCCAAGGAAGGGGGCTTCAGAAACACATGTTCCAGCCTCTGGCAGGTCAGAGCACCCGAGAAGTGTTTGCTGAAAGGAGAAGATGGTTTCTTTGGAAATAAGATTCTAACGGTTCTCTCAGTGCTGGAATAGGCTTCTGCAGTCCCACTAGTGCTCCGTGATGGTGGCCAGGTTGTCTGAGCCATGAAGTGGGAGAAGGAAGTGGAGGGTGACCAGGCCCCTGACCTCTCCCGGGACTCTGGCTCCTTGAGGGTTCTTACGTCATAGACTGAGGCCTGGTGGGCCATTCCTCTGTCCCCTTCCCAGTTGCACCTCAGTGGAGGCAAATGAAATAAGCATGGAGGAAAGCAGATGCGGTGGGAAATGATACATGGCCATGACTTATCGAGTCCTTCCTAGAGGCTAAGTTCTTTGACATGCATTGTCTCATTTAATCCTCATAGTAACCCTGTGTGGTGGGTTTCATTATTATGCTCATCATACCAAAGAGGAAACAGGTTCAAAGTTGGTAAGAAACTTGACCAAAGTCCCACAGCTATCAGAAGCAGCAGGGCTGGAAGTCCATCCCAGCCTGTCTGATGACAGGGTCCTTTCCATCCCAGTGGACAAGGCATGAGTGGATATTGACCAGAAGCAACAGGTAAATTAAAAACAAAAACAAGACAGCCTTGAATTTGGCCCAGGGCCAGGTACTTCAGGTTTATCTGTCTCCTTAAGCCTCATAGACATCCTTGTCAGGCAGGTATAAGTGCCCCTGTTTTAGCAATGAAAAATGAGGCTCAGGCAAATCAGGTGACTTGCCTGAGCCAGTCAGTAGAGAACAGAGATTGCCTGGGGGCAATGAGGTGTGGGAGGCCAGGGGTCACAGCTAATGTTCTTATAAGGAGTGTTTTGTTGGCACTGTTTCCCCTGTTTGCTATAAATAGCCTTTCCCAGTGGGTCCCACCCCCAACCTGGAAGTCAACAATTGAGGCATGTGATATTCAGGATCCTTGCCTTTTCTTGCAATCAGTAGAAGAGTAACTTAGACTGCTTCAGGGAACTTGGCTGGAAGGGACTTTGAGGTGGCACTGCCCCCCTCATGGGAGACCAAACCAGAATATTATGGAGTCAAAAAGTCAGGTTTCCAGAGACCGAAAAGGCAGCTCAGCATGATGGTCGAGGGCTTGGCCTTTGGAGCTGAGGTGAACTCTAGCTTTGCTACTTGCCTGCTCTCTGATCCCTCAGGGCCCCCAACTGCAAATGCAGATAATAATAATTCTCACCTCAAAGCCTGCTGTGATGAACTAATTCTTGTGAAGCACTTAGAACAGTTTCTGGTACAGAGTAAGTGCTATGTGGGTGTTCATGAACTGTAAACGTTCAATGCCATTGGAAAAGACTTTTGAGTAATTTTAGGTGAGAACTGCAGGATGCAAAATTATATTTATTATGCTTCTAATTTTATTTATATATTTATGCTTTTATATAAATGTTCATAATGATTATCTCTGTCATGGAAATTAGAATGGTTTTTCTTTTTTTTAAATAGTATTCTCTCTTCTCCATTTTGTACAATGAACATCAATTACTTCAAAATTAAACCAAAAAATCCTATTAAAATTACAAAACAAAAGCTACTCCTTCATGCTAGGCTCTACCCTTCCCCTCCTCCCACCACAGCCCCACTCGAATTATAAGATCAGTTCTAAGTGGTAAGAGTAGTGTGCACCTCTGAAAGGTTGGGAGTTCTTGTTTGGAAGCATCCAAAGGCTTTTTGTCTTCTGAGTGTGAGGATCTGGCTGGGAAGGTTTGGGAATAGCCTGGTTGATGTCTTGCCTGTGACTAGCACATTGCTCTTCTAGGGTCTCTTCATCCTAGATGGCCCCCATCCCCTGAAGAAATGCTGCAAGTGTCCATGTAAACAGTGGATTCTCTTAGTTGAGCTTACTTTGGTCCTTGATTTCCAGAAGCATGAACATTTAACATCTTCCCTGTCATTGCCTGACTTTCTTGCTTGCAGTTTGACCATCCTGAATCGCACATCTTTAAAACTGGTAGTGAACTTAAACTTGGAAACTGTCCTGAGTTTGAAGCCAATGGAAAGTCTTGTGAGACTCTTCTGCATTGTCTTGATGACTCCTTGGCAAGGATGCTGATTTTACTCCAGCACCAGAAATAAGCAGAGAGATATTTGTGTTGCCAGAGAAAATGCAAATTTGGGGAGATAGATACCTGGCTTGGGAGGGTGTTTATCAAAGAGAAGTTTGTTGGTTGAAGCTAGTGTTTCATAAGATACATATTATTTTCAGATTTAAGACTGAGTTCAAGAAATGTGCATTGATTACCTACAGTGGGTTAGACTCTTTCCTAAGGAATCCACTGCAGAGGGCTGTAAGAACAATGTCAGCCCCAGAAAAAAGAAAAAAAGTCAGACTTTTTATCCAGGATGGACTGGGTTCAAAGATCTTTCTCCTGGAATTGTATTGACATGCAATTAGTCAAGCCTGGGCCTGTGTCTGTGCAGAGACTTGCTTGTTTGCAATGGTTCATACTCGATCAGCCTTACATTTTACTTCAACAGAAAATGTCCACATTTTCAGGATTGAAGGGCTGTGGTTTGACTTGTAGGTCTGTCTTGACAAAGCCAACCAGATATCAGATTGAAACAGAGATCAAATTGCCAACATTCATTGGCTCATGGAGAAAGCAAGGGAATTCCAGAAAGAAATCTTCTTCTGCTTCATTGACTATGTGAAAGCCTTTGACTGTGTGGATCACAACAAATTGTGGAAAATTCTTAAAGAGGTGGCAGTACCAGACCGCTTTACCTGCTTCCTGAGAAACCTGTATGCAGGTCAAGAAGCATCAGTTAGAACCGGACATGGAACAACAGTCTGGTTCAAAATTGGGAAAGCAGTATGACAAGGATGTATATTGTCACTCTGCTTATTTAACTTATATGCAGAGTACATTATGGGAAATGTCAGGCTGGATAAAGCACAAGCTGGAATCAAGATTGCCGGGAGAAATATTAACAACCTCAGATATGCAGATGATACCACTCTAATGGCAAAAAGCAAAGAGAAACTAAAGTGCCTCTTGATGAGGGTGAAAGAGGAGAGTGAAAAAGCTGGCTTAAAACTCAATATTAAGACAAAGTAAGATCTTGGCATCTAGTCCCATCACGTCATGGCAAATAGAAGGGGAAAAAGTGGAAGCAGTGACATATTTTATTTTCTTGGGCTCAAAATCACTGCTGGTGGTGACTGTAGCCATGAAATTGAAAGATGCTTGCTCCTTGGAAGGAAAACCATGACAAACCTAGAGAGCATATTAAAAAGTGAAGATATCACTTTGCTGACAAAGGTCCATATAGCCAAAGCTATGGTTTTTCCAGTTCATGTATGGATGTGAGGGTTGGACCATAAAGGAGGCTAAACACCGAAGAACTGATGCTTTCAAATTGTGGTGCTGGAGAAGACTCTTGAGTGTCCCTTGGACAGCAAGGAGATCAAACCCATTAATCCTAAAAGAAATCAACCCTGAATATTAATTGGAAGGACTGATGCTGGAGCTCCAATACTTTGGCTACCTGATGTAAAGAGCTGACTCACTGGAAAAGACCCCGATACTGAGAAAGACTGAGGGCAGGAGGAGAAGGGGGTGACAGAGGATGAGATAGTTGGATGGAATCACTGACTCAATGGACATGAGTTTGAGCAAACTCTGGGAGATAGTGAAGGACAGGGAAGCCTAGCTTGCTGCCATTCATGGGATCGCAAAGAGTTGTACATGACTGAGCGACTGAACAACAACAAAATCGTGGCATCCAGTCCTATCACTTCATGGCAAAGAGATGGGGAAAAACTGGAAACATGACCAAAGAAGATGGCTTTGCAGTTACAGGGCATGTGCTGAAGCACGTCCATAAGGGCCAAGAGTGCAGTAACATGATGGGGTTGCTCCATGGTGGCCAACAGACTGGTTGGTGGCCATGGGCAGGCTTCGTGAGACATAGACAGTGTCTTCTTCCCCCAGGCTGGCCAAGCAGGTATGAGCGGAAATTCCTGAGTTCTCCACGATGTCAAGGCCCCTGACATCTATCACCTGTGCATAGAATAATTCATGTCCCTTGAAGGACTTGCTGCTCCCTGGGACACATCCTTAGATCCTTATTAGAGGAAGGAGTGTGAGCTGGTCTTGGCCCTTTATCTGTGGATATTTGTAGAGTTGGGATCCTATTTGAAGACAAGGCCTGGTGTTTTAAAAGCTGAGATTTAGTCGCTACAACTTAGTGTTTCCTGGTGGTGGATGGGGCTTGGGTCTTGAATCACAATGTCTGGGTTGTAGTACTGGTTCTATCACTGACCCAGTGAGGTCTTGGACAGGTTGTGCTTCTTTCCCAAACCTGTTTTCCCATCAGTAAATTGGTGTAAATCCTTAGCCCAGTGATCTCATACCACCTCATCTATACCTCATATGGAAGTAAATGAGCTTTGAAAAGTCATAACATTATTTACTTACTGAGTATGCACTGAGCAACTGTCATGTGACAGGAACACAACAGTGACCAAGACAATGGTAGCCTTGGCCTCCACGAAGCTGCTGTTTCACAGAACGAGGCTGATGGCAAAGCAATAAATAGGCAAATAAAGTAGCAGGATGTGCTCTTAAGTGTAAAGAAAACACGCAGGTTTAGAGAGAGATAAGAATATACCTGGGTAGGAGAAGCAGGTATTTCTTAAGTAAGGGGATCTGAGAAGACTCAGCCTTATGATGACATTTTTACTGAGACCTGAGCATAGGATACAGTTATCCAGTTGCAGAATCAGGTTCCAGGCAGAGGGACAGATGGTGAGTCCCCTTGCCACACATGGCATGTGGTTGACATATTGTCTTTGTTTGCAAGGATCACAGGAGGTGGTCTGAGCCCATCAGGTCAAGGATTAACCTTATCTTCAAGAGAGATTTTTAGGTGGAAGCAGCAAGGTACAGAGCAAGGTGTCTAACTGACCATTATCTGTGTAAAGGGATGTGTATATATTCATACGCCCACATATGTACAGACATCTATAAGAGATACCAGAAGCTGGTGGTTGTACCTGAGAAGTGAGGCTGGGGGACTGGGGTAAACAAGAGACTCACTTTTAACCACATATCTATTTGTACTGTTCGATTTTTTTTTTCTTTTTTACCGTGTGCATGTATTACTTTTCAATGAAAAGCTCAGTTATTTAAAAATATGAGTAGTTATTTCAAGTAAATGTCTGTAGGCCATTGCATAACCAAAGTAAGACTGGTGCATAAGGAGGGATATGTAGAATCTTCCAGGTGCCAGGAAAACAAGCCAGGTCTGGAACTGAGGATGGGCCTGGGGCCAGCACCAGTCTCGAGATCCCAGGAAAAGGGAGCGTGATGACCCCGGGCATCCAGTCACATAGGCCCAGACATATTTCCATGGCCTTTCTTCTCACTGTGTGTGATGGGGGTGCCCCTTCCCCTCTCTGACATTCCTTCCTAACCTGGCTGATCATGTTTCTTTGGGCCTGAAAATTATGGCCCCAAGCCTTGCTCATGTGCTGACTTTTATTACAATTGCTTGTGTGCCGGTTCAGTTCTCTTACAGGACCATATATCCCTAGAGTTCCTAGCGTAGTGCCTCATGCCGCGTCAATATGTTAGTAAGTGTGGAGTATATATTACAGAGATGATTCACTTGCCCCAATAGGTTGTCATCTCCTTCCATGCTGTTGCCCAGGTAGTGAGCACACTGATCACAGTAACTTTTATCATATATATTAGGATGAAAACTTCCAACGAGTTTATAGAAAGAGAATTGAATGATAGTAGAATGAAGTCTTTAATAACTGACTGCTTTACTCCTGTTTTGTTGTTGAAATTCTTAAGGCTTGTTTATGTTTACTTTCTTGCCTATGAGATAATAATGCTTCAACTACCTGGAATCCTCTTCTTTGCAGAGCAGAGCTGATAGCCACTGAATACAGGAGAAATTCAATTAGCAGCCAACATGGCTCAAGATTTAGTAATAACACTTTCACTCTTTCTCATAAAGGAATTGATTTCTCAGCTTATTTTCACTTTATACATAACTTTAAAAAGTAGAATTTTCTAATTTTTATATCTATGAAAAATTAGAAGGATAAAGAATAATAGTAGTGACAGATACTTTGACGTTAGCAAGAAGTGGCAAAGTAATAGCACTGAAAAGAAACATAAAAAAGCAGCTGTCTGATTTCAAGAAACATAGTGTTGGTAGATATAATTAATATGGGGGCAAGAGAATTTCATGTGTCTTAAAACATTATAGTAATGGATATGAATCAGTAGTTATGAATCCTCAAGGGGAGTTATATTCTAATTCTTCTGTTTAAAGAAGACAGAATCAATAAATTTTAGAAAGATTTTTTTTATCAGAAATAGTTAAAATTTTAAAGCGCTGTGGTGCAAAGAACGTTTCTTCAGCATAATATAGAATATCTGTCTAAACCAACAGTCAACACCATAGAAAATAGAGAAATTCCCATTAAAACCAATAATATGATAAGAATGTTCCCCTCTCAACCCTACTATTTAGTACCATTCCAGGCAACAAGGCATGAAACCATAAAACAAAAGGTACCGCTATTGAAAAATAAAAATTATCATTACTTTTAGGTTGTATAATTATCTTATAAGAAAACTTAAAAGCATGGATAGAAATATTATTAGCATTAGTAAGAGTGTTCAATAAGGTGGCCAGGCTACATAAAGACTTTATATGCTATAGCTTTCCTATGTATTAACACTAGCTAGTTGGAAAAGTACTTGATACAAAAAGCTCACTTTAATTGTGTAAATATATAAAATACTGGGCATAAACTGAATAAGATATGTGTTGAGAACTTATTAATTATGTATTAAAAGCTACTAAACATTACTGTTAGTCATTAAAGATGATTTGAATCAATGGAAAAGTATATTATGTTCATGAATTGGAAGACTGTGTATTTTGAAGGTATGTGAGAAATTATCGTGTGAAGATTGAGAAAGTGCTATAGTTAAATTACCTAGATCCAAGTGGCAGCTTTACTACTTGCTAATGCGTAATCCTGGTCAAGTAGCTAAATATCTCTGGGCCTCAGTTTTCTCATCTATAATAATAATTACCTCATAAGATTGGTATGAGTTGACATGTAGAAAGTGCTCTAAGCAGAACCTGCCACATAGGATGGAGAAGGCAATGGCACCCCACTCCAGTACTCTTGCCTGGAAAATCCCATGGACAGAGGAGCCGGGTAGGCTGCAGTCCATGGGGTCGCTAAGAGTCGGACATGACTGAGCGATTTCACTTTCACTTTTCACTTTCATGCACTGGAGAAGGAAATGGCAACCCACTCCAGTGTTCTTGCCTGGAGAATCCCAGGGATGGCGAAGCCTGGTGGGCTACCATCTATGGGGTCGCACAGTTGGACACGACTGAAGAGACTTAGCAGCAGCAGCAGCAGCCACATAGGAATGGCTCAATAAATATTAGCTATTATTTTAATACTAACTTCTCTAAATTAAGTTATCAGTTTATGTATTTGGGAATATTAAACAATATTCTAAAAGGCTTTTTCAGAGAAACTTTACAAAATTTTATCTGGTAGTTAAGAATTTGTCAAGAACGGTCAAGGGCATTTTGAAAAATAAGAGTTGTAGGAGGATTTGTGTGTCCAGATATTTATATGTATTCCAAAATCTTAATAATCATAAAATGATGGTTCTGACACAAGAATAAAAAGACAAATCAGCAGGATAAAGCAAAGCTTAAGAACAGACCCAAGTGGTTATAGGAATGCAGTTTCTCATTTACCATTTCACAGCTATTGGTAAGGAAGGGTTATTCAATAAATATGCTGGCACAATTCATCTACTTCGAAAAAAAGTTAGCTTCCTACTGTGTCAGTGTTTATCAAAGTATGGCCACAGGCTTCAGAATTCCTTGGAGCACTTCTTAAAATGACCACCCCTGTGTGGGGGTGAGGGTACCTAATTCAGCTTAAGGTATGGGAATCGCTGTCATGGACCATACATCAAAATAAATTCCAGATGAATGATAAGTGTTGATATTGCTATCTTAAAGCCAGAAGGCAATATGAAGGAATATTTACTTCCATATTTGCAATGTAAGATATTTTACAGCTCAATAAGAAAAATGTGAATGCACAAGAGTAAAAAGGGCAAGGGACATAAATAACCAAACCACCAAAGAAAGGAAAAGACCAATAAGCATATGGAAAAATGCCAAACTTCACTAACACTCAAAAAATGCGCATTAAAGCAGTATATCATTTTTCATATTTCAAGAGGGAAAGCACTTAAAAAATGATAAAGTCCAGTGATGCTGAGGATACAGTAAAATGAGCACTTTGATACACAGGTGAGGGACTAGTATGCTGAACCAGCTTTCTGAAATGCTTTGTATCAAAAGCCAGAAAATATCCACACCTAGGGTCCAAGCTATTCATCTTCTATGAATTTATCCTGTGGAAGAACCACAGATTAATATACAGACTTATATATTCAGGTATTTGATGTAGCATTATTTTAATGGAAAAAATTGGAAACAGCCAAAGTGTCCAACAATATGGTAACAGTTAACTAAATCATGGCCCATCCATATGATGAATACTCTGTGGTCATTAGAAATTATGTTTTTGAAGATTCGTATCATTAAATGACATGAGAAACTGGTTACAATGTATTAAATGAAAACACCATGATACAAACTATATAAATACCATGGTTCCTTTCTTTTTAATTAAAAATAATCAGAAGCATAGAAAAAAATGGAAGGAAGGAAAGAAAATATCCTAAAATGTTAATGGTGCTTATGTCTGGGTGGTTGGATTTGAGCGATTTTATATGTTCTTTATATTCTTCAGATTTCCCAATTTTGTACAACATATACATATTGTATTTAGAGTGAGAAAAATGTTAGTTGGAAGATAATGAAACAGGTGAGACTAGCCAAGAGATTTTGAAAATGAGCTGTATTTTAAGATGGTCATAATAAAAAGACTGTGGTCCTGGATTTAATAGAAAGGTCAATGAAGCAGACTGGATCCATCAGAATCTGATCGTGTGGAGGAGCAGTGGGGCATGAGGATGGACAGACAGACAGGGGTGAGGGTCAGAGCATATGGGGCCTGCAGGGTACCAGGGCTTCTCAGAGAGTCCCAGCCCCCCACAAGAATAACCCTGCACTGCAGACTCCCCTAACCAGGCACAAACAGCTTAAGTCCCCAAGGTACCTGGTGCAGGGTATTAGCTTCATTCAAACATGACACTTGGGCAAAGGCACATGGTGCGTGGCCTACCCTCCTGTTTTGCTACTTTGAAGGGAAAACACTCTAGTATAAAAAGCTTGCTCTTGGGAAGTCCTGAGGTTGCCGATGCAGTTCCCTGGCTGAGCTTTCTCTCCTCTTACTCCCACCTCAGCCCCCAGTCTAACCCCAGGATCCTGGAGGTTGCTGGCCCTGTGGGTGGGGAATTCTGAAGACAGGGGCTTCCCCGTTAGCATGGTTCTCATGGCCTGGGGAGAGGGCAGTCTCTGTTGACCACTCCAAAAGTGTGTTTCTGAGAAAAGCAGCATGGCTGGGGAGAGCTGGTCTCAGATAGGTTTCAAGGAGCAGCAGAAGCCACCTGGATGCTGGAGCCCTATAGACTGGATGTGGGCTCTTGCGGCTGTTGGAACCAGGAGCCATATGACCTTGGGCTTGTCTCTTCACTTCAGCAGTCAGCCTCAGGCTCACCTTCTGTAAACAAATTCTCATTGGTAATTAGTACCTTGAGAGGCTATGTGAGGCTTGAATAAGCAAATGTATGGGAAGCATTTGTCCCAGCCGGATGCAGGGGAGGTGCTCTATAAATCACAGTTACAATTATTGTGGACTTTCTATTCTTCCCCAGCTTCCTGGCGTGTGATGTGTGGTGGCAGGTGTTGATAAAATGTGCCTGGCACCCATGCAGCGAGACTTCGGAAACTGTAAGTTGTCATGATTATTAGTGTTGCTACTGCTGTTGTTGCTGTGGGCTTTGTCCCTGGGCACCCTGTGAGGAGATGGCAAGGCTCTGTAGCCCCACCTTCAATGGCCTGCAGTTCTTGGATCTCTGTGAGAGAAGTCTTCCTGTGCTGGTTCTCTCGTCTGCATGAGTGGCTCAGAGAATGGAAAGCAAGTAGGCGGGAGCCTGGGGCGGGTGTGGTTATTCCCTGAAATGAGCACAAAGCCTGGCTTTGCCCTTCTATCTTCTGCCTTCCAGTGTTTGCAAATTCTGCTCACAGTAACCTCCTTAGCTGGGCCCTCAGGAGCTGCTGGGCAAGGTCGATGAGTCATCTGGGTGGCCTGGGAGCCAGGCAATGTAGCCACTGTGTGCAATCAAGCGGAGCAGAAATGTTGACATTTCTGTCTACAATGTTGGAAGGCAGGCGGAGCAAACCGGGGCCACACCAAGCAGGCCATGATCGGGAGACCAAAAGATTTTAGATTGTATTCAGGCTTTTAGACAGATTAATTATTTTTGTTTGTTTTAGTGGATATTAGGAAAACATAAAATTCAGTGAAAGAACAAAGCTAAGTTTAAATAAGGGAGAGCTGTGCATCCGTGCTATGTCACTTCAGTTGTGTCTGACTCTTTTGCGACCCTATGGACTGTAGCCCACCAGGCTTCTGTGTCCACGGGATTCTCCAGGCAAGAATACTAGAGTGGGTTGCCATGCCCTCCTCCAAGGAAGGGAGAGCCATCTTAATGTTAATGGGACTTCCCAGGTGACACTAGTGGTAAAGAACCTCCCTGCCAATGCAAGAGACAAAAGAGGTGTGGGTTCAATCCCTGAGGGCCTGGTATGGGATTCTCTAGGCAAGAATACTAGATTGGGTAGCCATTCCCTTCTCCAGGGTATCTTCCTGACCCAGGGATCGAACTCGGGTCTCCTGCATTGCAGACAGATTCTTTATCATTTGAGCATTCAGGCAAGTCCCTAGTAACAAAGTAGGGGGTCCTTTAAATTTGTTCAGACTAGAGAAGGCTTTATCAGAAGTTTCCAGCTTGGTGCTTATTCAAAGCTTGTTGAAGGTTGTTTGACTATAGATACATGGAAAAGATAGGATAAAGTTTTGGCTATTACGGCTGACTTGGCATTTTCTTGACTGGCTCAGATGATGGAGGAGATTTCTGCCCTTTTTATGTCAGTGGCCAACAAGTCAGATACATGGAAGAGAATTGTCCTCCCGTATAAGGTGAAGCGTTGCTGATGCGATTAAATGACACAGCTTCTCTTTATGTGAACTGAGTTGTAGAATCTAAGTGTGCCTGGCCCTGGGCTGGTGATACAACCCTGACCCCCTGTCCCTGTGGGGCTCTATGTCTACTGGGGTAGATTAGCCATGTGCTCAAAGATCCTCACCATCTTTTTTTTTTTTTTTTAATACTTATTTATTTGGCTGCACCAGGTCCTAGTTACAGCATGTGAGATCTTCAGTCTTCCTTGAGGCATGTGGAATCTTTAGTTGCTACATGCAAACCCTTCATTGTGGCATATGAGGTCTAGTTCCCTGACCAGGAATCTAACCCTGGGCCCCTGCATTGGGAATGAGGAGTCTTAGTTACTGGATTGCCAAGGAAGTCTCCTCATTGTCTTTTATTCAAGACAAGGGCTATTATGGCCATGGGGCATCAGAGAAAGGAAGGGCTGCCTCAATTTGGACAAGAAAGGGGCTTGAGTAAGTGAGAGAGAGACCAGAAGTGATGGTTGATTGGTTTTTGAAGGTGTTTTCCAGGTAGGGAAGAGCCTTCCAAGAGGAGGAAAGGCATGGGCAAGGGTGCAGAGGCTGCCAGCACAAGAAACCCCAAGTTGTGTGTCATGAAGGTTGAGGGGCTCTGAGAGCTAGAGAAGGGGCATGTGGTGGGGGCAGCAGATGAGCCTGACAGGGCTTTTGGGCCTGGATTGAGGTGTCCACAATCCCCCACTGAGAGGTGAACTTATTTCTAGAGCAGTTCTTAGGGCTTTGAGTGGTCAGCATTCTCTTCTCCCACTTTAGATCACTGCTCTCCCCCAGATTCTGGGATGTGATGAGGCTCTCAAGGGAGAAGGGGGCACTGACAGCATCACCTGCCCCTGCAGTCTCAATTGGCAAATTCTGCTCTGGGGCTTAGGGTTTGGTTCCTTTTCAGTGTGCATCTAATCTAAGATGTCTTGTGCATACTTAATGGTATTTGATGATTTAGGGCATTTTAAGAACTTTTGGGGTGGCCACAGATAGAATGAGGAAGAAGAGTCTTTGATGGGGAGGCAGGAATGTGGGAGACAAACCAGATTCCCTGTTCTGCCCATGCTGACTGTAACAACTGGTAGGGGCCCTCAGAGTCTCACAGGGTCAGCCTTCATACCTTGGTGAGGGGCAAGGGTTGGCAAACTCTGGGTATGTGTCCAGGATGGTAAATCACTCCCCTGGCCACAGAGAGGATGGATCTCCCCAGGCCCCAAGAATGACTTCCTTGATATGAGCTGAACTGTCACCAACCACCTGTGAATTTCTGTCTTCCCCATTTCCTGTGAGTTTGGACTGGGCCTTGAGCTCTTCAAAGATCAATGGCAGACCCTAACACTAAGACCAAAACTTGATGCCTAAAATCTCAAAAAAGTTGAAGTGGGTTGTGGGCAAGACTCCTTGGGGTGTAAGACTGTGACTTCAGGAGCCAGGGTCTGCCTACCCTCGGCAATCCTTTTCCATTTCTCTGATGAACGTTTGGACGAGATGGGTGGCGGTGAGTTTATTTAGCGTGTCAAATTCCTGAGGTGGTTGCTCAAGTATAAACAAAGCTTTTAAACACCCAGCTGTTTCTCTGCAAAGTGGGATTTCTTCCATGTCTTCCCATAAACATTCATGGGTGCGTGAGCCTTGCTTGAATGTCAGAGTTGGGTTGTTCGCAGCATTATTGGTCACTGGCTTCCAGATTTTGAAGTGTGTTTTGCTGAACAGTGGCTTTTTAATGTTAGAACATTGGGTCCTCAAGCCAAAGCCTTGGCTTATCAAGGGAAAAAGAAAGGAATCAATTTTAAATCCATTGGGAAAGTGTCTAGAGAAATCTAGCATGCGTGGTAATATATGTGTGTGTGCGCATGCCCATGAACACATGTTTATGTATGCAGGTTTCTGCAGAGCAGACTTCCTAATTCACGCTTCTTTTGGACCAAACCACTCTGGAGGCTCTCATCAGAATGAATTAGAGGATAGTGTCCAGATCTGTGCATTAAAGGCATCCTAACAAGCCCTAAAGGACAAAATTGACCATGTGACCCTGAGAGAATTGATGTTATGGACCCATTGGAGTGTGTGGAGTGGGCACTACCAGGGGGTAAGGGTGAGGGAGCTGGGCAGTTCTGAGTTCTGCTGGGACTGTTAGCAAGCTTGGGTGAGTCCCTTCACCTGCACTGCTCTCTTTCCAGACTGGCCAGGCCAGACCTGCCCTACTTGATCAATGTCTGATTATCCACAATGCAGCCATCCACCCTCCTTGGTTTGGTCTGTGGTCCTCTTGGAACAGAGTTCCAGAAGTAGCCCCCACTCATGGCCTGGCCTGGCATGGGAGGTGAGAGAAGAACAGAGAGAAAGGAGAACCCAGGACTGTGGCAGAGGAGGGCAGATGCTGTAGTGGGAGAGACAAAAGCAAGCACTGGTGCTTGGACTGTTGCTCCCAGGTCTGTTACACCTCTGCTCCGATTGTCATCAGAGGGTGGTTGACTGCTCAGATTACCTTGTGTTCAACCAGTGGCAGGCACTAGTGGGAGAATGGAGGGTGAGAAGCAGGAAGAAGCCAGGTGTGTCTGCCTCTCTCTATTTAGGCCAGTACCTAGGTCAGTGATTGCATCTCCCCCGTGGTTGCATTTTCCAAGGGCAGTCTCTCTCTCTGTGGTCTCAGTTGCTGACCAGTGTCTTGACTTGGCTCCAGAGCTCTGGCAGTGCCACCTCTATGCTTTGACCTTCCAGCCTAGGGATGGTAGCAGATTCCTACTACTGCTGATCTCTAGGTTGCTTCCTATTTCCCTCTTTCTGCTCTTTTGATACTTTTGTAACTTGTACAGAGCTACTGAACCCCTTCTATTAAAGTACTTCATGTGGTTTTTTTTGGAGGGTGCGACTGGGCCCTGGTTGATCAAGGACAACTCTCTCCCTCCTCATTACTCTTCCTTCCTTTCTCCTTCCATCTCCATTGTGCTGAGGGGTGTGAAGACCCTTTAGAACATCTGGAGAAGTGAGCTGGTGTGGTGGAGACAGTTCTATTACTACTATATTGTGTATATATAGTATATTTTGGTGTTTGTGTTGGGGAAGAGGAACATCATGAAATGCCCTCTTATTACCGCTTCTGTCATGGTGGAACCTGAAAAGTTTTTCCTTTACCCACGTTCCTCCTTTAACATTTAGTGAGCACCTTTTTGCAGCAAGACGCCTCTGTATCAGTGGTGGGAGTGGGGTCTGGGCCTGAGATGAGAAGATGAGCCCTGCCTGTCCCAAGCCCACTGCACATTGAGAATGCTGGGGCATCATGCATGGAAGTGACAGTGACATGAGACACCACCCAACGAGGGAAACACAGAGAATTGTGGAGGACAAGAGGGCTCTTTTGACACAGGAAATCAGGGAGGGCTTTCTAGAGATGGAGGCATTTGTCTGGTTTGGCAGGAAAAGTAGTGTGTGGGGAGATAATTATAGGGGTGTTCCTCATGAAATACATTCAGGGGTTAGAGATGGAGTCTAAGGTTTCCAGTTCCTCTGAATAACTGCAAATCTCCCAAGTTTCCATCTGTGCCTTACTGAAAACTCCCAGACCCTTTTCCTGGAGGTATTACAACCACAGAAGTCAACCAATACCTTGAGGAACCTAGGGATAATCCTTAAGAGGTTTTAGGCATGTGCAGAATTCGTGAAGGTTCCTGTCTGGGGCTGGCCTGTCCGTCTAGTCAAAGCTATGGTTTTTCCAGTAGTCATGTATGGATGTGAGAGTTGGACTGTAAAGAAAGCTGAGAGCTGAAGAATTGTTGCTTTTGAACTGTGGTGTTGCAAAAGACTCTTGAGAGTCTCTGGACTGCAAGAAGATCCAATCAGTCCATCCTAAAGGAAATCAGTCTTGAATATTCATTGGAAGGACTGATGCTGAAGCTGAAACTCCAGGACTCTGGCTACCTGATGAGAAGAACCGACTCATTTGAAAAGACCCTGATGCTGGAAAAGATTGAAGGTGGGAGGAGAAGGGGATGACAGAGGATGAGATGGTTGGATGGCATCACTGACTCAATGGACATGAGTTTGAGTAGGCTCCAGAAGTTGCTGATGGACAGGGAAGCCAGTCCATGGGGTCACAAAGAGTCAGACACGACTGAGTGACTGAACTGACTGTCCTTTGGTGGAGAACCCTACCTGGGATTATTTTGCTTTCCATATATCTGCTTGAGGAGAGAGGCAAAGATAAGTTTTTGGTTGGTAGGGGAGCAGAAGAGGAGGAAGGCCAGGCTTGGGCCCCGGGACCATCCTGGTTAGAGCATCCTACTGGTCTGGACTAGCTTAAGGCAGCATGAGGATGCTAGGACCAAAGGGAGGTGACACTGCTCAGAATCACATCAGTCAAGGGTTGACAGCCTGTTCTCTCAGCTGGGAGAATTGCATGTAGAGACCTGTCCCAGCGGATAAATACCCCTTCACTATCCCCAAGACTATGGCAAAGACAAGGCTGGTTGATGTAGACAGACAAAAAGGGAACCTCTCTCCCTCTTCTGCTCCCAGCTGCCCTCCCTTGGAGGGCTGTCAGAGGCATCATTACCAAGATAGAGGGTGGGAGTTGAAATATATCATGGATTTAATAATGGAGATTTGTGGGATTTCATCTTGCATGCTTCAGCCCCCCGAGGCTACCTCGTATCCAGATGAGCATATGTGTGAAGACAAGGATATATGTCCATGGCTCTGGGGCCAGGAGACTGCAGCTGGTGCTAGGTTAATTTCCAAAATTAGGCTATGGTCTCTTTCCCTAAAATCCTCAACAATTAGGAACAACTATTAAGCTGTGGCTTTTTAAGGGTGGGAAATTTTTGTCATATTTCTAATTCTGCCTTGGGCTGCTGTGGGCCATTTGACAGAAATTCGGGGCTGGAATAAACTGAAGGGGCATCTTGTGCCAGAAGCCCTAGCATTGTAGCCTCTTCTAAGCAGCCCAGCTTAAAGGATAAAAACCCTCCTGGAGTTTTGATAGATAGCCAAACACCTGGGTTGGAATCTGAGTGCAGAAAACAGGCATGGAATGCCAAAAATGCAACACCTGTGGACAAGCTATTGCCTTGGAGGTCAGTCTGGGCTCTGAAGATAGGACTCCTCCGTGCATCACTTCACTAACTGCCTCTCAGGTGGGCCTGGGTACAGAGGGGCTGGGGGTGATTGCCAGCCTGGTGTTACAGAAAGATTTGGGGCTTTGAAATCACATAGATCCGGCTTTTATTCCTAAGAGACACTGAGCAGTGGTGGGTGGGAAGTGAGGAAGTAAGAGAGGAAAGGGAAAGGAGTCACTGGAGGCTATGCTATCTAGTGGGTTAACTCTGTGGGTGACTTGAGGGTGTAGCTCTGGGAGAATGAGCTCAGAGTCATTATAGCCAAGGGGTGAGGGAGCTTGGGTACTGATCCTCCAACTTCCATCCATCAGGGGTTTAGAGCTGCTGCCAGTGGTGTGGGGTGTTAACTCCCTAGCACACTGGCCTGCTCTGTTGCATGGACTGAGCAGGCTCCACTGGTCAGAGAAAAACCTAGCACAAAGACTGGTATGAGTTTGCAGTTAGAAGCCCTGGGATTGACTTGAGAATGGTAGGTGTTGAAGGGTTATGGGTAGGGTACCAACAGTGACTGCCAAAGGTACCAAGATTCCAGAAATTTCTGATCTGATTAATTTATCCACATGAACCTGCTGGGATCCCAGTTGATCATCTCCACTGGAAATATTTGTTCTTACACAGGACTTGAGAAAGAGCAGTGCTTATTCCAAGGAATGAATGACTTAGACAGATGTGGCAGGTGGCTGAGAGTTTGGGGCAGGCAGACCACAGTTACCTTTATGCAGACGTGACCTACCTGCCTGTGTGGAGCCTGTCTGAACTGGATGGTGCTCTTGTGTCCAGACCATGCAACTCAGACACAGACTTATGGCTTCCTCCCGTCTCTGCTATAGTCCTGGGAGGCCTCCTGGGAAGCTTCCCCTGTTACTGTTTCTAATGAAAATAAACTCATTCCCTGGTCTTGAGAACTGAGCACCCAGGCCCATGAGGGAAGCTTGGAGAGCACTGCCACAACCATGCTCATTACCATGGGGAGGATGAAACGAAGACTCCAGGGAAATTTGGGCAAGGCCTTGACTTGAGCATCCAGGGCCCAGGGGCTCAGGATGGAGCCAGCTGGTGGAGTTTTAGAAATTAAGCACTTCTCTGCCTTTTGCGGCTGAGGGTGAAGGAGGAAAGGTGGGCTGCTGTTAGGCCGAGTCCCATTCTCAGGCCACATTGCTAGAAGCTGGGCCTGACCTGAAGGTGGCAGCACCATCAGACTGCATGGTTGCAGTCTGTCCACAAAGAGAGGCCAGGATGGAGGACAAGGCCTGTGGGAGGGCCTGAGCCCTTCCCTTCTTGTACTGACCCAACTTGAGCACGAAGCCTCCAGTTAGAAGCATGTGCATTTTTCATTTGGAGAAATGGACAGTGTTATGGCTGCATGACCAGAGCCTGCTGTACTGACTGTGGGGTTCTCCAGGTAGACTTGGGGGCCTGGTTTGTACAGGAGAGGGGAGAATAGAAAATGAGGGAGGGAAAGAGATAGAAAGTGGGATCTCTTCATTTAAAGCATTACTGGCTATACATTGAGTCTCAGCTCCCTCTCTGTCATGGTGGGGTTTCCTCTAATAGACTGATGGGTTTCCTGGGCAGTGTGCTCAGGTTATGCAGTGACTTTCATGTCTGAGAAATAGAGATGGAGCCATCTCCATCTCTGTGTGCCTGTGCTGTGGCTTGCAACCTTTCATCGCCACACAGCTCCCATCTGTTTGGTGCCTGGAGAACGGCTCTGTGCAACTGGCACTTTAATGGCTGTCATTTTGGAGAAATTTCTGGCTGACTTAATGCTCTGGGAGACCAAATTCAAAACTCCAGGGTGACCCAGCAGATGCCTAATTTTCCAGAACTAATCTCTCCTGCTTGACTCATTCCCTCTCCTCTCCTCTCCCTGGATCAGCAAGCCATCGAAGTCTTTCTGATGATGTGCAAAATGACAACTGTAATCACAGATGAATGGAATGGGGCCACTCCGGAGAGGGGAGTCTGTTTGGAAGATGATTCTTTCAAAACGTTGTTCTAGGAGGTTGCTTTGCACTCAATCCCTATATGAAAAACAGCCACAGGATTTAAAGAGTTTCTCAGTCCAATCATTAGTGTCAATTTTAGATGGGCGTAATTTCCTGTAGGGTGTTTTTGCTCTTTATCCAAAACACTGTGTGGTAGAGGAACTCCTTTGAAGTCAGATCCAGGGAAGGGGGAGGTCATGGAGACGAGGCCAGCCCTCTTCCTGCTGTAATTTAGATGCTTTCCTCCTAGAAACAAGGGCCTACATGCTGGGTTTCTTACGATCCCCTCTACCTGTGTGATCCTTGACATTTTGAGGGTTAAGATTAAACAGGTATATAAGACTAACCTGAGTATGACAGTTCATGTGATGAGATTATCTCTTCCAGCATCCTCTGGAGGCCTGGTCCATGGGGACATCGTGAGTTAGCAGGGTGATCAGGTCATGGAAGGCCTTATATGCCATACTGCAATGTGTAGGTCTTGTCCTGATAGGAGTAGGGGAGCCGCTGAAAGGTTTCATGTAGAAAAGTGGCAAGGAAGCTTGGTGGCTTAGGATGACTCAGGCTTCCATGCAGAGGATCAGTTACAAAGGAGAACCTGAGGGCACTGAGATCTATTAGGAGGCAGGTACATGTACCCAGGTGAAAGAAGACACGGTGGCTCGGACTAGAGATGGGATGGATGGAGGGTAGAAGACAGGCATATTTAAGAAGTATGATTTTGCAAAATACACATCTATCAACCTTAAACTTATATAATGTTATATAAGTTGTATCTCAAAACAGGAAAAAATAAACGTCTAGCAGGTACACTTCAGAGAACTCAGGGGTTGGTTGTGAGGTGCAGAAGAAAGGGAAGTCCAGAGTGGTTGTAGAAAGTCAAGGTTGACATTAGCTTGTCCTTCTTGGAAATGTGTTCCTCAATGTGAGGGTCTCCAAATCCCCAGAAAGGAAACATAAAAAAAAAAAAAAAATAGAGGAGAGCCTGAGCAGAATAGTGGGAAAAAATTTCAACCAATATTTTGAACTATTTTTTGTCATCATTTCCCAGATAATGTCATTATACTAATTTGAAAGAGAGCGATCCAATTCATTTTCTATTTGTGGTTGCCAACCCCATGAATACTTGATGATTTTGGATTACAGCTTCCAGCAGTGGCTCTTTTGCAGTCAATAGGATGGAGGATGAAGAGAGGCCTGTGTTTAGGTAGTGATAGGCTCTGTACCTCCTCATGTGTCTCCTGCTTCAATGGTGTCTATTTTGAGCTGAGTTCTTTCTGAAGCTCTGGCAGGATAAGGAAAATGAGCATTTTTCCTGCTTCTAGGGCTGGCTGTCAGAGTTCTAGAAATGATCTGTTGTGACAAATGGCAATGGCTTTAGGTTATGTGGGAGGACTGCAGCCTTCAGATGGATAATTATCTTTGCGGTTAAATGGCAATTGCAAGGGGAGGGGGAGCTGATATGAGCAACGGAAAGGTGACAGACTGTAGATGATGATTATTTTTATAGGCTTCTTATAAGAAAGTGGGCTGCATTAATCACAGACACGTCTCCTAGGAGAAAGATGCTTGGTCTGGAAGTACTTTGTACCTGAGGTGTAGGGAAACTTATCTCAGACATTGCTGTGGACGGAATTGTGTACCCTTCACATTTCTGTGTTGACATCCTAATCCCCATTGTGACTGTATTTGGAGACAGGACTTTTAGGAGGTAACTAAGGTTAAATAGGTCATAAGGGTGGGATTCTAATCCGACAGGCTTGGTGGTTGCCTTTTGAGAAGAGGAAGAGAGAAACGTCTCTCTGTATGGACACACACTGAGGCAAGACCATGTGAGCATATAGCAAGAAGGTGGTCATCTACAAGGCCCAAAGAGGGCCTTCACCAGAACCCAACCATGCTGGCACCCTGATCTTGGAATTCCAGCCTACAGAATTGTGAGAATATTAATTTCTGCTGTCTAAACCACTTAGCCTCTAGGGTTTTGTTATGGCAGCTGAGTGGGCGTGAGGATGATCTAATATTCATTTAGCCAAACAGATCAGCTCTCCTGGTACTAAGCTTGGTATCAACAATAAACCTAATTCCCCTGGATTTAGGTTTTTGTAAAATGAAGTAGCAAATAACTTGTTTGTTCCCTTTTAGAATCTGCCATCAATATTATCAGCTCTAAAAGGAATTTGAAACTTCATTTAAACCCAAAGTTAGTGAGTGGCTGACATATCCTTATGACTTCTGAATTCTCTCAGTGGCAGGGAGCATACAGCCATCCCTCCCAGAGTTTGAGCTACTTTCTGAAACTAAGTTAGGGCTGGGGAGGGCCAAGCGCTTTATGCTACTTTCATTACTGTTCTCTAGGGGTACAATGCCCATGATTCTCTTTCATAGAGCCCAGTTTTCTCTCCAAGAATAAGGTAGGAAGGTAGGGCCAATTCTGCATTACCTGGGTGATAAAGGGGTGCTGTGTGTGCTTGGCCTAGGGGCTATTCTGCTTCCTTCCTAGGATGTGGTTGCCATTTATGTTACTTCCTGGGGATAAAATCCTGACATGGGGTCCGTTCTGTAACCCAGTGAAAGAGAAAGTCGTTCAGTCGTGTCTCAACTCTTTGCGACCCTGTGGACTATACAGTCCATGGCATTCTCCAGTCAAGAATACTGGAGTGACATTCTCTGTGTGCACACAGCGGAAAGGCTCGGTGAGGATACAGTGAGAGGGTGGCTATCTGCAAGCCAGGAAGAGAGGTTTCACCAGAAACCAACCCTGGGAACTTGAACTTCCAGCCTCCAGAGATGCGAGACAGTAAATGTCTGTTGTTCAAAAAAAAAAAAAAAAAGAATACTGGAGTGAGTAGCCTGTCCCTTCTCCAGCAGATCGTCCCGACCCGGAATCGCACCAGTGTCTCCTGCATTGCAGGTGGAATCTTTACCAGCTGAGCTACCAGGGAACCCTACTACCAAAGGCAAGGAATAAGCACTTCTTCCAAAATCACCTAGGAGAAGCAATTCAGGGTGGAAAGGCAAAATAGCTTCTAGAACTGAGCTGTGACCTAGTGAATGGAGGACCTGGCCAATGGCCAGTCATCATGGGACAGTGGAGCCCCTGACCTTGAGCTAGATACCATAGAAGGACACTAGAGAAAGTGAAAGCTCAGGTCCCTCTAGGAGTCCATGATCTCTCTAAAGAAATAAAGGAAACTAAGACAAGCTCCAGTAAAGGGGTCATTATGAGCTATTTTTCACTGGAAAATTTTTGAGAATGGGAAGAAATAAGTTGGGGTTCAATGATGCCCTGGGTCAATGGCATGCTTAATACCTGGGTTTAGGAAGGACTTCTGGAGGCTGGAGGAGGTAGGTTTGTTTTGGTTCTCAAAGGGGGTTGAAATCTGAGAGGCCTAACACAGAGTTCCAAGTTGTTCGTCGTCTCTTTGTTTGCTCACTTAGCACATACTTTTTGAGTACCTACTGCATGCCAGGCCTTGCTGTGCACCATGGAAAGGAAAACAAATAGCTCTGGCTGTGTCGGAGAATTCATTTGTCTAGCCCTGTTGAGGTTCTGAGGACCCAGGTAACTGGAAGCAGATGAGTTCCTCATTCATGGCAGGAAACCAAGTGTCCTCTAGGCAGTGAGTGCTCCCACTGCAGCTTTGTCTGGAGACAACTGCTGATTGCCTTCCTCTGTGTCTCCTCTGACCCCAGTACCCATCTTTCCCTATGGGCTCCCCCATGTGTCTCTGCTCCTCATGGGAAGGGGTCCCCTGCTGGCGCACAAGCATGTGGAGTCGAGGGCTGCTCCACATCTGTTCTGGGGCTTGGGGAGAGCTCTCATTCCCCAGAGCAGGAAGTAATCCCGAGGAGTCTGCCAACTCAGGGCTTTGAGCATGACTGCCTGCCAGGTGCTGAAACCACACATATTGATCTGGGGTCTGAGGGTAAGTGGAGTGTTGGTTTTGGGGAGCCAGACCTATAGCTAAGTCCATAAAAGAGTTTAATTTCAGGGCAACCAGGCAGGCCTAGAAACCTGGCAGTAGAGTTGGCAACCATAACCACCACTGGCATGGAGCCTCTCTCTCCAGGTGGGACAAGCGGTGCTTTGAATCAGTTGGCATTGGAGGTGGCCTGAAAGGTTATCTTGCTAACTAGTGTTTCCTTGCAGGATCTCATGTACAAATTTCCTCAATACCAGTCATGTAACCTTTAATCAGTGGTGTGCTGGTAAATGTTTAACAACTGGCTATCTGGGGAAAAGGAAAGAGTCTTGATTTGTAGTTTGCTAGTTTTCATGATGTAAATACTCCAATCGCGACTGACTGCCAGCTATCAGTACAACATCCCTGAATGCAGAGTTGGGAAGTAATATAGCTGGTTCTTGTGTGAAAGTACAGGCCAGATCCTGCATGCCACTGCCTTTAAATGGAATACCTCTAGTGACAGGAAACTCACTATCTCTAGGTTGGCCCAGTCTGCTCATCCTTCCTTCTGTCTTAGGCCTCTCAGATTTTATCCTCTTTTGAGGGTTAAAGCAAGTCTCTCCTGAAGCAAATGTTAAGGTATCGTAGCAAACCAGAATCTGTCTTTCCTTCATACTGACCAGTACTTTCCCCCTCAACTCTAATTTCTGGTTCTTATTTCTACAGATACTTTAGGAACAACAGGAACATCAGGATTAGAGAAGAATGGTTCTAGTAATTATTACTTACCGGTCTTAGATAATAACTTTCTATTGACCTCCTGGTTGTCCACTTGTAAGTCACCTCAAATCTAGCACATTATGTTTCTAATTAATTTCATCCAGCAAATACAATACAAAATCTATTTGGCCCCAGGCCCTGTTCTGGGCACTGTGGGGAAGTGAATTAAATACACAGTCTTGGCTCTTACAGGGCTTATTGTTTAGTGAGGGAGAGAGACAAGTCAGACAATACTCTCAAGGGCTTTGCTCAGTGAGATGGGGAGTGGAGAATGTGCTCTAGGGGGTTCTGATTATGGAAAGATCACTTCTGACTGGATGGTCAAAGATGATGTGAAATTTTAAGCCTCAGTGCAGTCATCTGTAAATCGCTGCAGTTTTTGTGGCTTGCTGTTTTTGTTGTCCGTGCTGTGGAGAGGGACCAATAGCATGGCTAACTTCTCAGAGCAGAGGGTGCTTTCCTGATGAAGCTCTGGGCAGCTTCTGTCACACACGTCTGCAGAAATTGGCCCCTGTTTCAGTGACTTAAAGGAGATTTAAAACAGTGCCATTGTTTATCTGATCAATAGCTCAGCATGTGGAATAGAAAAGGCCATAGTTCTTG
This sequence comes from Okapia johnstoni, assembly GCA_024291935.2. Classification (NCBI taxonomy): domain Eukaryota; kingdom Metazoa; phylum Chordata; class Mammalia; order Artiodactyla; family Giraffidae; genus Okapia; species Okapia johnstoni. The sequence goes on from CM044316.1 coordinate 39,749,816, forward strand.
TATTAGAAACATCCTCTGTAGCAACTGCATGCACAGTAGCCAAAGTCTTTAGATGTCGGACTCTGGTGCCGTTTTCAACTTGCATTATCCCTGAGGTTGAGCAATACCATATTTACACAGCAGGATACATGTGGGCTGCTGTTAGCCAAACCAGACCATGTAGTACATCTCTGTTGAAATATGGTCTGCTTCCCTAGGGAGTCCAAAAGAATTTTCATAGTTTTGCACTGCCTGAATGTGAAGGGAGAAAGAGGAAGAGAGAGCATGCTCTAGGACTAGAGTGAAAAGCATAAAAAGTGACCTTTAAAAGCCAGATCTTAGATGACCTTTAAAAGCTAGCTCTTATTAACCAAGTTACTCATGATATGCATGGTGACTGGCATTTGTTTGATAGTTATTGGATTTGAAATTGATACAGGATCAGTTTAACTGATTCCATCTCTAACCTTCAGAATTTGTGATTTATCATCATCATAGTCAACACAAATAACCAACAAGTAAACTTTCTATCATATGCCGGTTCTGAAAATGGTGAACCAACCAGTGCAACATGCTAAGTGTTTAGCTTACTTTTGCCCATGTGAAACCATATCCTCCTGCTGGAGTTGAACCAGGGGAGGAAACCTATGTAAAGAAGTGGACACGACAGGATTCACAGGATTTCCAGGTTCATTAATTCTCTTTTTGCTCTCCCTCCCCGTTACTTCTTGGGAAGGAAGATTCAACCAACACTTACCAAACACACAACAAGAAGTTATCAACTTAAGGAGCTCTAGAAATTGTTGAGGGCTTCATTTTTTCTCGGTCCCTAAGACCAAGAACTCTCAGTCATGAATTTTCTTCATGCTAAAGATCAGGGTGAGGGATATAGAAACTTTATTTAATTGAGGAGGAGCCTTTTTGGCAAATGTGTTTTTCCATCACACTTTTCTTCATCACATGTTTCCATCAGGAAGAGAAATGTTGAGAGTGCTGAAAACTCTGGTATGCACTAAAGTAGAGAAATTTCCTTTTGCAAGCAACAGAAACTTTGACTGGTTATAAAGTGGGTAGAGTTCTCAACCGCCTGTTCTTAGTTAAGGCAGCAGCCTCAGCCTCCTTCCTTTTTAGGGAAACCAGTTGGAGACTCTCTAATGATCAGGTATGCCACCATGACAGGGACCACACTGGATGTTTGGATTGTATTCATTGTTGTAACTAAGTACTTTGGTTCTGAGTTCTAGAAAAGTCTGAACCTAAATCAGAAAAGAATGTTTTTCATCACTTACTCGGTTTATCAATTTTAGGGTATATATTTCCCCCTTTTTCTATATTTTAACATCTCTGAAATTAATGCTATTAATCAGTGACTGTTAGCCATGAAACAGTCATGACATGTTGTCATTGCCTATGCCTGTGAAAACTTGGTCTTAACTGTTTGTATTTTCACTTCAATGAGTTATGAACTGATATGCATTTTGGTACTACACATATTAGGTTTCATTGACATCCAGAATGTTTCTTTAAAAGATTACACTATGCTTTGGCATAGAAACCGAAAAAGAGCAGAAGTGTGTAAAACTGACCTTAGTGAAGCAAATGTCTGTCATTGGAGAGATGGCCAAAATTCCACTTTTTCTTGCAAAACAGCAACCAAGTAGTTTACGGAAATGCTTCTTAAACTTTAACATGCAAAATAAATCACTTGAGCATCCTGTCAAAATTATTTTGTAGTAAGGTCTGAGTGGGACCTGAGATTGCTCATTTGTGGTCAGCACCCAGGTGATGTCACTGCTGGAGGTCCAGACCACACTTTGAATAACAGGGCCTTGTTGTTGTTCAGTCTCACAGTCATGTCCAACTCTTCGCGACCCCATGGACTATAGTACACCAGGCCTCCCTGTCCTTCACCATCTCCCACAGTTTGCCCAAGTTCATGTCCATTGCATCAGTGATGCCATCCAGCCATCTCATCCTATGGTGCCCTCTTTTCTTTCTGCCCTCAATCTTTCCCAGCATCAGGGACTTTTCCATGAGTTGGTTGTTCGCATCAAGTGACCAAAATACTGGAGCTTTAGCTTCAGCATCAGTCCTTCCAATGAGTATTCAGGGTTGATTTCCTTTAAGATTGACTGGTTTGATCTCCTTGCTGTCCAGTGGACTCTCAAGAGTCTTCTCCAGCACCATAGTTCAAAGGCATCAATTCTTGCCACTCTGCCTTCTTTATAGTCCAGCTGTCACAACTGTACATGACCACTAAGAAGACCACAGCCTTGACTATATGGACCTTTGTCAGCAGAGTGATATTTCTGCTTTTCAACACACTGTCTAAGTTTGTCATAGCTTTCCTGCCAAGAAGCAATCATCTTCTGATTTCATGGCTGCAGTCACCACCCACAGTGATTTTAGAGCCCAGTAAGAGGAAATCTGTCACTGCTTCCACCTTTTCCCCCTTCTATTTGCCATGAGTTAATGCGGCCAGCTACTATGATCTTCGTTTCTTTTTAATATTTAGTTTTAAGCCAGCTTTTTCACTCTCCTCCTTCACCCTCATCAAACAGTTCTTTAGTCATTTTCTTTTCTTTCTGTGAAAGTAATTTTCTTCACTTTCTGTCATTAGAGTGGTATCATCTGCATATCTGAGGTTGTTGATGTTTCTCCCGACTCTTGATCCCAGCTTGTAACTCATCTAGCCTAGCGTTTCTCATGATGTGCTCAGCATATAAGTTAAACAAACAGAGGGACAACAGAGAGCCCTGTCATACTCCTTTCTCAATCCTGAACCAATCAGTTGTTCCATAGAGGGTTCTCACTGTTGCATCTTGAGCTGCATACAGGTTTCTCAGGAGACAGGTAAGATGTTCTGGTATTCCCATCTCTTTAAGAGCTTTCCACAATTTATTATGATCCACACAGTCAAAGGCTTTAGCATAGTCGATGGAGCAGAGGTAGAAGTTTTTCTGGAATTCTCTTGCTTTCTCTATGATCCAGCAAATGTTGGCAATTTGGTCTTTGGTTCCTCTGCCTTTTCTAAACCCAGCTTGGACATCTGGAAGTTCTTGGTTCACATGAATGTTGAAGCCTAAGATGCAAGATTTTAAGCATAACCTTAGTAGTATGGGAGATGAGTGCAACTGTCCAATGGTTTGAAACATTCTTTAGTACTGCCCTTCTTGGGAATTAGGATGAAGATTGACCTTTTCCAGTCCTGTGGCCACTGCTGGGTCTTCCAGATTTGCTGACATATTGAGCGCAACACTTTGACAGCATTATCTTTTAGGATTAATAGGTCTACTGGAATTCCATTGCATCCACTAGCTTTATTGACAGCAGTGCTTCCTAAGGCCCACTTTACTTCACACTCCAGAATGTCTGGCTCTGGGTGACTAACCTCACTGTCATTGTTATCCAGTTCATTAAGATCTTTTTGCACAGTTCTTCCATGTATTCTTTCCATCTCTTCTTGATCTCTTTTGCTTCTACTAGGTCTCTACCATTTCTATCCTTTATTTTGCCTATCTTTGGGCAAAATGTTCCCTTGATATTTCCAATTTTCCTGAAGAGGTCTCTTCACACATCACTGTCTTGTCATGAAGAAGCGGCTTGCTTAACTCAGTGAAAATATGAGCCATGCCATGTAGGATTACCCAAGATGGACGGGTCATAGTGGAGAGTACTGACAAACTGTGATCCACTGGAGAAAGGAATGGCCAACCACCCCAGTATACTTGCCATGAGAACCTCATACACTGTATAAAAAGACAAAAATATATGACACTGAAAGATGAGTCCCCCCAGGTTGGAAGGTGTCCAGCATGCTCCTGGGGAAGAGCAGAGGACAACTATTAATAGACCCAGAAAGAAGGAAGTGGCTGGGCCCAAGTGGAAATAAGGCATGAACAGACCTAATAAAGGAAGGTAGCCACAGGAGGTGAAGCCGTGTTCATTTTGTTACTGAGTTTTGTGCAGCAAGTTATGTATCACTTGCTAAGTCATGCTACTTAGGACAGGATGAATGCCAATTCCCTCGGAATAGAATGAAAGAAATTTTAGGGCCATAATTGTGTGATTGATTTCATGTGTCTGATGAGGCTCTTGATGAGTATCATGGCATAATTTAATTGAGGTACCAAAAATAATGTCTTATGATCTAGTGAATAATAGTGGCCTTAGATGTAATGAAATACAGTAATGTGCATATATCATTATCCTTGTATAAATCATGAAGAACCTGGTTTCAACTCTAAGCACTGTATAAACCCTTCCTCCACATCTTGTCAAGAGAGCCAGTGATGTGGTGTCATGTTCTGAAAATACCCCTGAAAACAAAGCATAATCTTAAAAATAAATAACTTCAAAGTCTTTCAGATTTCCATTATCACTCTGTTCTCAATCTACACTCTTCTTCTAACAAAAAGGTTAAGCTACTGTGACTTTTAAACCAGATAGGCTGAAAGTGAAGGATCTTAAATGGCATCCAGTTTCATAACCAAGCTATCTGATCAAATAACCAGCTAGAATCGGGAAAATATGGCACCAAAAATGATGTTCAGGTACCAACAGGTATGAAAAGCTCATTTAATATGCTCCTTTGTGCAAAAGTTATTTGGAAAGGCCAGGGCTGTTAACTACAAACTTTGTCTTTATAATGGTCCTAAAGGCAATGCCAAAGAATGCTCAAACTACCGCACAATTGCACTCATCTCACATGCTAGTAAAGTAATGCTCAAAATTCTCCAAGCCAGGCTTCAGCAATAAGTGAACCATGAACTTCCAGATGTTCAAGCTGGTTTTAGAAAAGGCAGAGGAACCAGAGATCAAATTGCCAATATCTGCTGGATCATCGAAAAAGCAAGAGAGTTCCAGAAAAACATCTATTTCTGCTTTATTGACTATGCCAAAGCCTTTGACTGTGTGGATCACAATAAACTGTGGAAAATTCTGAAAGAGATGGGAATACCAGACCATCTGACCTGTCTCTTGAGAAACCTGTATGCAGGTCAGGTAGCAACAGTTAGAACTGGACATGGAACAACAGACTGGTTCCAAATAGGAAAAGGAGTATGTCAAGCCTGTATATTGTCACCCTGCTTATTTAACTTATATGCAGAGTACATCATGAGAAACACTGGGCTGGAAGAAACACAAGCTGGAATCAAGATTGCCGGAAAAATATCAATAACCTCAGATATGCGGATGACACCACCCTTACGGTAGAAAGTGAAGAAGAACTAAAGAGCCTCTTGATGAAGGTGAAAGAGGAGAGTGAAAAAGTTGGCTTAAAGCTCAACGTTCAGAAAACTAAGATCATGGCATCTGGTCCCATCACTTCATGGGAAATAGATGGGGAAACAGTGGAAACAGTGTCAGACTTTATTTTTTTGGGCTCCAGAATCACTGCTGTTGGTGATTGCAGCCATGAAATTAAAAGACGCTTACTCCTTGGAAGGAAGGTTATGGCCAACCTAGATAGCATATTTAAAAGTAGAGACATTACTTTGCCAACAAAAGTCCGTCTAGTCAAGGCTATGGTTTTTCCAGTAGTCATGTATGGATGTGAGAGTTGGATGGTGAAGAAAGCTGAGCCCCGAATAATTGATGCTTTTGAACTGTGGTGTTGGAGAAGACTCTTGAGAGTCCCTTGGACTGCAAGGAGATCCAACCAATCCATCCTAAAAGAGATCAATCCTGGGTGTTCATTGGAAGGTCTGATGTTGAAGCTGAAACTCCGATACTTTGGCCACCTCATGTGAAGGGTTGACTCATTGGAAAAGACCCTAATGCTGGGTAGGATTGGGAGCGGGAGGAGAAGGGGACGACAGAGGATGAGATGGTTGGATGGCATCACCGACTCGATGGACATGGGTTTGGGTAGACTTCGGGAGTTGGTGATGGACAGAGAGGCCTGGTGTGCTGCAATTCATGGGGTTGCAAAGAGTCGGACATGACTGAGCAACTGAACTGAACTGAAGAGTATCAGAAGAAAGTTTTTTTGTGTGTAGCAAGGGCTACAGTATAGTGAGGGAGATGCCGCACAATGAGAATTTCCAGCCTCACAGCTCTCTTGTATTGTTCAGAAAGCTTTATATTACACAACATCCATCACCATCTTTTTTTTTTTTTCTAAATAAAACACAGCAAATCAAATTTGATAGATGAGACAAAGGTCGGAATTTGGAGATGGACTGGAGATGAATAAATTGCAGAAACTTAAATGAGAGTCTTTGTGGATCCTTGGATGAGGGCTGGATGAGAGTTTTTATGTATTAGATGATATTCTAAAAAGCCTAGCAGAGAGTCACCTCTCTTGATCTGAGAGCTGAATGGAAACACCAGAGGTCTCAAGAGCTGGAAGTTGTCAAAGTTATGGTCAAGTCAGAATGGAGAAAACATAACAAGCACTTAAAATATTCAGATAGTATCCTGAAAAGATCATGTGTTAGGAATATAGACCATGCCCTACAGTAAGAAGTATAACCTGAGATTAAGGGAAAAACAAAACTACACTAGCCCTAACAAACAATGAAACCAAACTCAACAAGATCAAGAGCAATGATTTCTCTATCTTCTATAATAAGGAGCAATGCCTTTTAAAGGTAGATGACATTATTCAAACTCCTATAAGGTACTTTGACAGTGTCAGGAATACGATAAAAAATTATTAGATGTATGAATAAGCAGTAAAATGTACCTGCTAGTCAAGAAAAAATGAAGACCATCACAAGATGAGCCACATCTTGTAATTAACAGTCAGGATTTAAAAATTGTTACTACAAATACGCCCAAGAACCTAAAGGAAAAGATGGATATAATGCGAAAACATGGAAACAATAAAAACAAACCAAATGGAAATTTTAAACTGAGAAGTACAGTATCTAAAGTGAAATTTTTCTTGAACTGGATTGATATCATATTAGAGACTTAAGAAGAGAGAGTTAGTGAACTAGAGGAGAGCAATAGAAATTCTGAAGAACAGAGAGAAAAGAGATTTTGAACAATGAACAGAAATTCACTGACCCATGGGATAATAACAAGCCATTTAATGTATGGGTAATTGGAAGCCTAGGAGGATAAGAAAGAGAGAATGCAACAGAAAAATGGCTTAGGAAATAATGGCACAAAGTTCCCAAATTTGTTGGAAAACATCAATCTAAGATATAAGAAGGTCAGCAAACCCCAAGCAGGATTCATTGTATAAAAACCCAGACCAAGGCACATTGTAGTCAAGCTGCTGAAAACAAATGAAGAAAAAAAACTCCAGTCTAGAGGGGAAAAGCTACAATCCATACTAAAGGAACAAAAATATGAATAGCAGCCAGCATTATCAGGAAGAATAGAATGCAGAAAATAACGTAACAGTGTCAAGTCAGAATTATGTATATGATATCCAGCAAAGATATCCTTTTAAAATGAGAGTAAAATAAAGAAACTTCCAGGTAAAAGCTGAGAGAAGTATTGCCAGAAAACCTACATTACAGTCATGCTAAGGAAAGTTCTTTATGCTGAAAGAGTATTTCAGATGGAAACTTGGATTTTATAGGAAGAAACAAAGAACATAAGCAAAAGGGTTGATAAGTGAGTAAATGTGAAAGTCTCTCTTTTTTCTTAAAAATCTTTGAATGATCCTTGACTATTTGATTGGAAAATAGTAACACTCTTTGTGAGGTTTTATAATGTATGTTGAAGTAAAATACGTGACAAAAGTCACATAAAGGATGGGGAGCACAATGAAATTGTATTTTTGCAGGGCTCTTACATGCTTTGTAAAGTGGGGTAAGATGTTAATTCTAAGTAGACTGTGATGGGTAAAGATGCTTCCCCCCTCCCCAGTTTTATGGAGAAATAATTGACATATACTTCCCAGGTGTTTCTAATGGTAAAGAGCCTGCCTGCCAATATGGGAGAATCAAGAGACGTGAGTTCAATCCCTGAGTCAGAAAGATCCCCAGGAAGGAGATGGCAACCCACTCCAGTATCCTTAGCTGGAGAATCCCCATGGACAGAGGAGCCTGGTGGGCTAAAGTCCATGGGGTCGCAAAGAGTAGGACACAAATGAAGCAACTTAGCACAAAATTGACATATTCAGTTCAGTTCAGTCATTCAGTTGTGTCCGACTCTTTGCGACCCCATGAACTGCAGCGCGCCAGGCCTCCCTGTCCATCACCAACTCCCAGAGTTTATCCAACTCATGTCCATTGAGTCGGTGATGCCATCCAACCATCTCATCCTCTGTCGGCCCCTTCTCCTCCTGCCCTCAATCTTTCCCAGCATCAGGGTCTTTTCAAATGAGTCAGCTCTTTGCATCAGGTGGCCAAAGTACTGGAGTTTTAGCTTCAACATCAGTCCTTCCAATGAACACCCAGGACTGATCTCCTTTAGGATGGACTGGTTGGATCTCCTTGCAGTCCAAGGGACTCTCAAGAGTCTACTCCAACACCACAGTTCAAAACCATCAATTCTTCTGCGCTCAGCTTTCTTTATAGTCCAACTCTCACATCCATACATATATCACTACGTAAGTTTAAGGTGTACAGCATGATGGTTAGATTTACATAATTGCAAAATTACTGCCACAATGGGTTTAGTCAACATCCATCATCTCATATAGATAGGAAGCAAACTGTAATCTCTAGAGCAATCATTAGATATAAAATAAAAAATAGCTAAACAACTAATAAAGGAACTCAAATTGAAAGCTAAAAAATATTTGCTTAACTTAAAATTAGACAGAAAGGGAGATACAAAAGCACAATAAAATAATGACAATGAACAAATGGGACAAGTTCAAAGCAAATAGCAGAAGGTAGACCTAAACCCAAGCATATAAATAGTTGCCCTAAATAAAAGTGGACTAAAAGGCAGAGATTATCAGACTGGATTTAAAAGCAGGACCAAACTATATGCTATGTATAGGAGATATATTTTAAACATAAGTTGAAAGTAAGGGATGGAAAAAGATACCATGAAACCAGAACAGAAGAAACCTGATACAGCTCTACCAATTTCAGGCAAAAAAGATTTCATGGTAAGGAAAATAACCAGAGATGATAGGGACATTTCAAAACAACAGAAGTGTTAATTCACAAGGGAAACATAACTATTCCAAGTACATATGCTTCTTGTAATCAAATTCAAAATATTTGAGGCAAAACTGACGTAACTAAAAGGAAAAATGGACAATTTCACAATCAGTAAAGATATGGAAAATTTGAACACTATGAATCAACTTAAGCTAATTGACATGGAGAACTGCACTTAATAGGTACAGAATATTATTTTCAAGTGTTGGGAAGATCCCTTGGAGAAGGGACTGGCTATCCACTCCAGTATTCTTGCCTGGAGAATTCCATGGACAGAGGAGCCTGGTTGGCTATAGTCCATGGAATCGCAAAGATTTGGACATGAATGAGCAACTAACACACTTACATGTGATAAATTAGAAATGTTCAAACTAAATGATACTGAAAACACAACATATTAAAGTTTGTTGGATGCAGTTAATGTAATAGAAGGAAAAGGATAGCTTTGAACATTTATATTAAAAAGTCTAAAATCATTGGTTTAAATTGCTACCTTAAAAAGCTGAGGAAAAGATAAGCAATTTAAACACAAAGTAAATAAAAGAAAATAAATAATAAAGATAAGAGAAGAAATCAATGAAATAGAAAACATAGCATTAGAAAATTAACAAAGCCAAAAGTTGGCACTATAAGATTTTTACACATGTTAAACACCTAGCAAGATTAAAGAAGAAAAAAGACAAGACACAAATTACCACTATCAGGAATGAAAGAGGATATTCTACTAGTTGTCCTATATCTACTGAAAGGATAACAAGGGAACGTAATGAACAACTTTATACCAATGAAATTTAACAGCTTAGTTATTATGTCTAATTCCTTGGAAAACATAGCCTGGTAAAATGAACTAAAAAAGAAATAGAATATCTGCATAGTTTTATATCCATTAAATAAATTAAATTTATGATACAAGTTTCCCTTCTAAGAAAACTCCAGGCCCAGATGCTTCACTGGTGAATTCAATCAAGCATTCAGCAAAGAAATGATACAAATCTAATTACTCTCCCAGAAAATGGAGAAGGAAACATTCCAAACTTGTTTTATGAGGTCATTGTAACACTGATACTAAAATCTGACAAAAATATTGTAAAAGAGGAAACTAAAGACCTATATCCTTATGAACATAAACAGAAAAAATCCTTAATAAAATATAAGGATATGTGAATCTAGAAATATATAAACATATTATGTTATGACCAAATGAGATTCATTTCAGAAATACAAGGTGGGGTTTAGCATTTAAAAATCAATCATTGTAACTCTGTATATTAAAAGGACAGAGAAAAAACTATATGATCATTTCAAAAAGTGTAGCAAAAACATTTGACAAAAATTCAATACCCATTTTTACAACACTAATTTTCACAGAAAACTAGAAAGGAAAGGGAACTTTCTCAACCTAATAAAGGGCATCTATGAAAAACCTACAGTTAATATCACACTTGGTCATTGAAAACTGAATACTTCTCCCCTTAAAACCAAGAACAAAACAAAGATGTTCATTCTCATCATTTCTATTCAGCATTATAATGGAGGTCCTAGCCAGGGAGATAAAGCAAGAAAAAGAAATTAAAGGCATATAAATTAGAAAGAAATCTAACTGTCTTTATTTTCAGGCCAACATGATCTTGTACACAGAAAATCCTAAAGAACCTATAGAAAAAAATGCTAGAATCAATAAATAAGTCTAGTAACATTGTAGAGTATAAGATCAATATACAAAACTGATCAGAAGTTTAAGTGTAAGTTTAAGTTGGCCATCAAGTTGGCAGTAGGATTTAAAATCTAGAGTTTGTGTAAGAGGCCTGTCATGGAGATATAAATGTAGAAATAGATTTTGTTAGATAAATAAAACATTTGGATAAATGAAATCCCCTAAGGAATATAGAGAGAGGCAGAAGAAAAGAGGTCCAAGGACTGAGGGTACCTTTTTAAAGAAACTCTAGTTCCATACAGTTACCCTTCCCATGAGTCCTGATTGTGACGTGAGGGGCTTATGGGGCTTCAGCTGCAGGGAGCTTCAAATAAAAAACCATGTTTCCTTTCAGGGACTTTCATTTGCACAGCAATAGGCTCCCTTTGGGTATTAGAACTCTGTTGCTCATACAATAAGTTTTCATTAATAGTAACTGACTCTCTAGCTGGTATTTATGATGACTTCCTTGAGAAGTCCACGGGTATTCAGAGGCCTGTGCTTAGAGGGCATTGGTTATTTCTGGTCTGGGAGAGAGGTCAGCTGAACCATTAAGTGTATGAATCTTCTTTCCATTGATTGTTCAAGAAGATGCATTTTTGTGATAAACTGCAGGGCTGTTTCTTTGTTTTTTACACTTTGGCAACTCATCTAGAACACGTGCAGTGTTTGGCTCTGGGGCCCTGCAGAGGCAGGAATGCTCCAATATATCACCATCATTATCATGCTGCCAGCCTCAGAGCTCTCATATTGATGTCTCGCTTCTGTTCCTTGCCGGGACCCAGGAAGATGAAAACTATGGGCATTTCACATAGCCTCAGGCTACTGATGACTATAAAATATGGAGCCAGATGGATTTACATTCTTTTCCTGAAGACAAAACATAGCTTGTCTCTGCTAAGATCTTATCTACTTAATGAGTAGAGGCAGTATAATTAAGGTCTTTCTCCAGTGCTGTGGATGTGCCAAACCTACTGGAAAGTTTGCTTCGTTTCCATAAATCAAATTTGTTTGGAGCTTCACACATTTGGGGGCCTGTTCTTCTGACACTGGTTAATGGAGGCTGTCACAGTGGCTTTTGTTTTTTCTTCTCATGGGGCAGTTGCCTTTGTTTAGAGGGAAGCACATGCATCCATGGAACTGAGGACATCACTTATCTGCAGTGGTGTTGAGAGTATGTCTCACATACAGGCTCCAAGGGAGGGGACCTGGGCCAGTGGGAGCTAGAAGGGATGGGACTGTAAGTTCTGAACTAATGATGCACAGTCAGGGCAGGGGACTGAGAATAGTCTAGAGATGCCCTAAGTAGAGTTATCTCCCATCACGTGTATTAACTGTCCTGTCACCCAGTCTGCAGCACAGACTTTCTGGACACTGCCTATTGTTCTGAAGCAGGTTCTTTTTACAGCCACAGCTGCTCAATTATGTTTCTGGGTTGTTTCCTGATGGTTGGTGGGGGAAAGCCAAGAACAGCTGCAGCCTCCAAGAGAATGAAGCCCAGTTCCTTGTGCATTTGTGGCTCTGCCTAGTGTGGGGCTAAATACAGAGGCCCTTGAAGAGGTGACAAAGCTGAGTTTCTAGTCCTTTCTATGGTGACCTCCTCAGAATATCACTCATCAGCTCCTGCATGAAGAATTTTCAAGCTGGGAGTGGGTATGGGACTAGAATGGATTTGTCCTGGCTGTGGAAGGCAGAGCGTGAGATTGGAGGGACCTTTGGGGCTGTGGTGGGGCCAAGGTGTCCCCGTTACTGCAGAGAAGGGCACCTCCTGTTATAACCTGTCTTCCATGGGCCTCGCTCTCCTGCAGCTGGCGAAGGGCTGATGAAAGGCTGACTTGCCCTCTGTCCTTACTCAGCAGTGTTCAGAGAGGTCAGGACATTCTTGGTCTTAGCCTTCAAAGGGTTCAGTCTTCCAAGGGAAAAGTCCAATCTTATTCAACATTTATGGGGCAGCTGCTCGTGCCAGGAACCATATTCTTTCTGTGGGGGCAATCTTGTTCTGGCCTGGGGCAGCTTCTAGGCTAGTGAGCCAACAACCCTCTGTACTGACATAAGAGCACAGCCAACCTTTACCAGATAATATGTGCTATGTACCTTCACCTGCATAATCATAGTTAATGCTCCCAACAGCTGTTTGTATTTGGTGCTATGATTTTCTTTCTTTTAATGCTCTATTTTTTTTAATTGAAGTATGTTGATTTACAGTGTTATGCTAATTTCTGCTGTACAGCAGAGTAACTCAGTTATACATGTATATATGTTCTTTTCCCATATTCTTTTCCATTATGGTTTACCCCAGATTTGATGTAGTTTTCATGTGCTACACAGTAGGACCTTATTGTCTATCCATTCTAAATGTGATAGTTTGCAACTACTAACCCCAAACTCCCAGTCCACCCCTCTCCGCCTCCTCTCCCTCTTGGCAACTATAAGTCTGTTCTGTGTGTCTGTAAGTCTGTTTCTATTTTGCAGACAGGTTCATTTGTGGCACTATGATTTTCATCCCATTTTACAGATGAGGAAACTGAGGCTTAGAGAGAGAGATAATTTGACTAAGTCTCCCTACCAGTGAATGGAAAAGCCCACTTTCTTTACTAGAGCCAGAGGACTGATCTCAGAGAAAAGAGATATTTTAATCTAGCTCTTATGGTAAGTAATGGATAGTGCATGTAAAACTTGATGGAGGGCAAAGTGGTTGTTCTGATAGAGATTAGGAAGGCTCTTCAGAGATCACTCATAAGACAGACTTTGGAAGACAAATGGAATTTCAACAAGTGCAGATGGAGAGAAAAAACCCCAGGCAGAAGAACAGCTTTAGTAAAGGTGTCATGGTGTCAGGGCTAAGCAGAGTGTGTTCAGGAGACGTCTGGCGTGGTGGGAACACGTGATGTTTGTGAGAGAAGGTGGTGGAAGACACAGCTGATATTTGGGAGGTCTGACTCTGTGAAGGAGACAGTGAGAGCTGTGAAGATTTAGGGCAGTGCTGTATCTCATCCGAGTGTAGATTTCAGGTTGATGGAGACATCTGATGAAGTCCAGGTACACAGGTGGCTAGCCTCGCTGGGCAGTGCCATCTGCTAATATTCATGAGAGAGCCAGCATTTGTTCTGTGTATCTGCATTGCTGCCGTCATGCTAGAGGTTTTATGTTTAATATCTCTAGTCTTTACCACAGCCCTGCAAAGCAGATGAAGAAACTAAAGCTCAGAGAGGTTAGGTCATCTGCTCAAGGTCACCCAGCTAATGAATAATGGAGCCACAAGTCAGTCCCAGGTGTGTGTGATTCCAAAGCCATGCTTTTTGTGCAGCATATAGGGCATTTCCCAAGAGACCAGAGGATGACATGAAGACTATTTTCCTTCCCATCTTCCTGGGAGGCCACCTTCCCTGGTGTGAGTTGACAATGAGGCTGTCACTTAGCACTGATTTCACCTGCAGGGAGGTACCTTCTAATAGGGCTCTCTACTGACATCGCTGTTGACAGAAGGGGCTGGATATACACAGAGGGAAGGCACTCACCAGAGTGAGGCCTCTGGGGGAATAACTTGTATTTGGAGGCAATGAGGGTAGCTTGCTGTACCATCTGTCACCATTCTAAACAGCCAAAGACTCTGCAAGGCTGTCTCTGCACTGCTCAGATGCACACCAGCTTGAAATGAAACCAAATTGGCCAATTAAATGGCGTACAGGAGCCTTGATATAACTCCGCAGGTAAATACTTGTGGACAATTTTCCTTTGGTTGTTTGCCTCTTTCAAGTTGTGTTTCAAGTTTACAGATGTTTAGCCACAGCTGGTTTCCTCCTTTCCGTAAGGGCCCTTTGATAGACAGTCAGCTGAGTTTTCCACTGTTATTTTTCACAGGTCTAATAGCTGTTGGCAACCACTTTGTGTTATTTTGTTCACATAATTATTTACTGAGCCTGAAATACCCCCAAGTGACTATCGACATCTCAGCTGTGGCCTTGCTTGCTGGAGTCACCACTAGGAAGTGGTTAAAACCTTGAGGACGAAGAGGAGAACTTTTCCTAATGAGGTTGATTCAGCCGCTAAGAGCAGAGCCCAACCCATGCATTGAGTTCTAGTTCATCCTGAGTGGCCTTTGCACAATTGCTCTGAGTTCTGCCAAGTCTGTCAGTGATCAAAACTCTAATTAGAGAAGTGTTTTTGGGAAAGACAGGCCAGTCTGATCTCCCTGGCTCATGAATGAAATTTAGTCCAGCGACCACTGAGCCCCACGTGGAAACTCCCTTCTCTCTGCCATGGGTCTTTCTGTTTCTCAGTAGCTCATCTTTGACCAGCAGCTGCTAAGAATTCATGTTTCCAGCCCCTGGTAGAGCATAGATACTAAAGAGAGAAAACTCTGAGATTGTCACCTGCCCTCTGCCCAGGCTGGTTGGGGAGAGAGAACGAGAACTTCTGCACTCCTTCACCTCGTGGCCCCAGTAGCAATTCTTGGCAGTGACACTGAGGGCCAAGGAGGGGGAAGGCAGACAAGGGCTGTCAAGCACACTGGTGGACAAGGTGAGAGCCTTGTGCCTAACCAGAGACTTGGAAACAGCTCCAAGTTTTCTGTGTGTAAAAAAGAGCCCTAGGAAGTGTTCTGAGTCTTGAAAAAAAAATCTTGTAAATAGAAGGAAGAAAGACTTTTCCCTTGGTAAATTTCTGACGACGGCTGCCTGGTCTTGCTCCTCCAAGTACTGGTAACCTCTCAGCCACCACCTGCTGCCGGCCTACACTTGGGGGGTCTGCAGCTCTGGCCTCAATTTCCTCTGCTGTAAAATGGAGATTATAATTGCAACTCAGGTTCAGGGGGTGGGCTTCCCAGGTGGCACTAGCAGCAAAGAACCCACCTGCCAACACAAGAGACATGAAATGTGGGTCTGATCCCTGGTTTGAAAGGACCCCCTGGAAGAGGACATGGTAACTCACTCCAGTATTCTTGCCTGGAGAATCCCATGGCCAGAGGACCCTGGCAGGCTACACAGTACATAGGGTCGCGAAAGAGTTGGACACAACTGAAGTGACTTAGCGGACACATATGCAAAGTTTGGTGGAGGATTAAATGAGATAATGCAGGGGAAGTACTTAGCCCCATGACCGACACATAGTGACTGCATGCTCAATGGTTACTTTCTTAAATAAATGTTTTATTTTGAAATAATATTAGCTTTAGAGATGTTGCAAAGATATTGTAGTACAGAGAGTTCTCATAGATGCCTCACCCAGTTTCCCCTAATGTTGACATCTTACATAACTATGGTACATTTGTTAAGACTAAGAACCAACATTACTATTAAATAAACTCAAGATTTTATTTGTCTTTTATTAGTTTTTCTAGCAGCATCCTGTTACTGTTCCACAATTCATCCCAGGACATTAAATCACATTTAGACTTGTTTTTATTAGACTTCTATTAAAAAGTCTGCAGACTCCTGAAGAGTGCAGCAGTGTATTCTCTTGTCTCAAAGTTAGCACAGTCAAGCATAGGGCTTGAGTACAGAGTTGGGGATGTGATCCATGACTTTGCTATAAAACATCTTGCCTAAAATCTTTGCTTTGGGGAGACCAGCAGGACCCAGAGTGGTAGTCCTTAGAAATCCTCCAATCTTCAGCCTCCCAGCCTTATGGAGAACAGAGCCCAGGGCTTGTGCAGAGGGGTCCTCCTGGACTTTAGGGCACAGGAGGAGGTGGGCCCACAAAGTCTTTGCATTGAGCCCATGGCTGGGAAGGGATCACTTTCTGGCTTCCTGAGGATCCCAAGCCCTCCTTAGCCCTCTCTCCCACCCTAAGCCAGTGCAAGGTCAAATCTACTCTGCAGAACAGGCCTCGTGATGGGAACAGCCCACCGCTTTTGTTGAAACCCGATTCCTTGGAGCATAGGTTCCAGCTCTCAGCCCTGCTAGGAAGTCCCACCGTAGAGGTTTAGAAAGAGCTTTGGACTCTGTGGGAGAAGGGGAGGGTGGGATGATCTGAGAGAATAGCATTGAAACATGTATATTATCATATGTGAAATAGATCGCCAGTCCAGGTTTGATGCATGAGACAGGGTGCTCAGGGCTGGTGCACTGGGATGACCCAGAGGGATGGGATGGGGAGGGAGGTGGGAGAGGGGTTCAGGATGGGGAACACATGTAAACCCATGGCTGATTCATATCAGTGTATGGCAAAAACCACTACAATATTGTAAAGTAATTAGCCTCCAACTAAAATAAATAAATTAAAAAAAAAAGAAAGAGCTTTGCTCAGTTTCCTATCAGGGCCTGTGGAGGTGGAGAGAGGAAGGGGTTGGCCCAGAGCACTTAGGGCCTGTGTGGCATCTTCCAGCCTCATGCTAGACCCTTCCTCTCTGGCTCCAGGTCTCGTAGAGGTTTCTAGGGGCTCTGAGAGATGGTTTCCAGTCTGAGATGAGACGTCTCAATAGGGATCTCCATCCCTGGACCCACTGGGGTGCGGTGTGTAAAGGGTGGGTGGTGCCCAGCCCCCGTCCCAGAGCAGTGCAGATACTGCTGGTAAGTTTGACCTGAAGGCCCTTAGCCCTTGCTCTGACTGGAGTGGTCATCTTCTTTCAGAGATTGCTCTTGGGGCAGCCTCTCAGGCCCGGCACTCGAACGTGGGACCGCACGGCTGGCTGAGCAGTCTGGGGGCCTGTGTCTTGGAGTCGTGCGGCAGACGCCCGACACACTGAGTCCCAAGGCACTCACATCAGGCAACCAGCCAGCCTGGTGCTGGAGGGTGGCCGATGACCAAGAATGTGCGCTTAACACACATTCCTTCTCCCAATCCTAAAGCACATTAATATTTTGAAACCTCAAATCAGTTTGTTCTCTTAACAACGAGAACCACATGCCCACAGAGGCAGCGTGCTGATGGGCTCCGATGTTCCGCATGTGAAATGGGACTCCTAGGCCTGTGGAGGCTGCGCTCCAGCCCTAACGATGCCACCGAGGGTCCTGTGAGCTTGGGCGGGTCTCTGCCTTTCCTGGGGCCTCAGGCTCTCCATCCATGAGTCTTTAAGGACCTACCAGCTCTGAGGGTTTATGAATCTTGGGGGAATGGAGACTCCGAAGTCGACTGCTTAATAGGAAAGTTCATTTGAAATCCACAAGGGCCTATGATTGCTTGTAAATGTTTAAGATGCGTTTTTTAGTTAAGTCTAAACACAGGCAAAAATGGCAAGAATGTAAACAGTCCTTGGGAAGGCCCTTTCTGCTGGCCCGTGGTGGAGGGCTGAGGGAAGAACACAGGGAGGCAGGAAGAGGCAGAGGCGCGGGGTTGTCTCTCAGGGACCGTGACCTGGGGGCCTGGAGGACTGTGCTATGGCCACCCAGAGCTGGTGCGAGCCAGCTTGGACACCACTTTCCCTGCCAGCTGTTCTGGTGGCTTTCCAGCTCTGGCCCAGGAACAAGGGGTGAAATCTGCAACCCTGATCTCCCAGCTCCCCTTGAGGATCATCCCCTGGACTTCCTATTGCCAGCTTTGAATTCTTGTCAGAGCTAAACACCTGGGCAATAAGGGCCCCAGCTAATCAATTTATGGGAAAATAGGGCAGATGCAATGTCCAAACTGTAGCCCGTGACTAGCCCTCTCTCTGGTTGGGGGAGAGGGGTGGTTGGGGAGGATACGGCAAGCACAGCATCCACAGGAACCTCTGGCTAGAAGGCTTTCAGGACTCTGAGATAAGAGTGCTTTAGGACAGAGAAAAAGTTCTGTGGCTAACAACACAAATTAAAACAAGAAGTTACTGTAAGTGATCTACTTGGTGTCAGTTGGCTGGGAAACCCCTTGTGAGAGGGACTTGAGTTGACAGCACTTCATTCTTCCCTTCATGGAGTGTTTGTTGAGTGTTCAGCAGGTCCTGGGTATAGTCCTGGTGCTGACTTGTTGGTGGCTGGAGCCTGGCAGGAGAGAAAGAGCGTAAACGGGTGAACCACAGATAAGAAGTGGTGACAGTGGCAGAGGGGGGCCGCTGATGATAATGGAGGGCAGATTCAGATACTGTGTCTGAGTTGGGCTGGTGGAGGAGGGCAATGAGCCCCCAGCAGATATAACTGCACAGGCTGAGGCTCTGAAGTCGGAAAGGGCTGGGCTGAGAGAGAATTTTGAATGAATGGGAAGATGCAGGCGTTGGAGATGCACATGTAGGTTTTGCTTGCCTGTGTGTCCTGAGTGGGGGTGGCTTTAGGGCAGGATGGTTGTGTGGGCAGCATGAAAAAAAGAACTATTTGTGTGCACCCGTCAGCATCTTAGGAGTGGACAAGCCTTGCCCACTGGACTAAGCACATCCACGCAACTAAATGTCAGACTTTTGACTAAGAAGCTACAAGTCAGGGCTCCCCAGGGTCTCATT
Organism: Okapia johnstoni; assembly: GCA_024291935.2. Lineage (NCBI taxonomy): Eukaryota > Metazoa > Chordata > Mammalia > Artiodactyla > Giraffidae > Okapia > Okapia johnstoni. The sequence goes on from CM044316.1 coordinate 39,768,915, forward strand.
CAAACACAGAGTGAATTCATGGAGACTTTCCCACCTCCACCCACTTCTCCTGCCAGTCATTGTCAGCTGCCATTCTCATTTTTTTGTCCTTGTCTCACAGTTACTCATATTTCCCCCCAGATCTTTGCACTTACATTTCCTGGAGCCCCACTGTTCCAGCTTGTCCATCATTGTTTGAGGAGAGAGTAGGCAGAAGATCCTCCTGTGTCCTTCTCCTGCTCTCCCCAGTCAGAGGAACCAGAGTGGGAAGAGGAAGTTGATTGTGACACACAGCATGTATTGATCCAGCTCCTGAAAGGAAGGCCTGTAGGAGAGTGTAGTGAGTCAGAAGGCAGGGCCTGAGAGAGCGGTGGTTGTGACAGGAAGAAATGAGGAGATGAAGGTGCCGCCTCCTCTTCAGACTATGAGTGCTCCCCTTGATGTATGCCCCCCATCCTCCAAAACCTCCTGGTCTTTAAGATTCAGCCCCAGTGCCAACAACTCAGTGAAGCTTTGTCCAGCTTTTTAGAACTTGCTGAAGGCTGTGTCCTCTGGACTTGTGAGTTTTAGAGTTGCACTTGGCTGCCTAAACCACACACCATAGACTCCTGCTACTCAAAGTGTGGTCCATGGATTGGCCACTTTGGCATCACTTGAAGTTGTTAGAAATGTAGGTTCTCTGGGTCTTCCCCAAACCTTCTAAATTAGAATCTGCATTTTTAAAAGGTCTGAAGTGATTCCTATGTTCCTTACAGTTTGAAAAGCAGGACTATAGACCTTCATCAGCTGGTCTTCTAGGGGTGGGACTCTGCTCTTCTTGATGGGATGGTGAGCTCCTAGGGGCAGAGCCCCAGCACCTGCTCTTGAAGTTGAGCTGAGAATAATGGCCATCTGGGCAGGGACTCAGTGTGCGCTTGATTAGATGTATTTGGAGGTGGTGAGGGGTAAACCAAACAGAGAGGCAAGGGGGGAAGGAAAGAAGAAAGCAATGATGAGCAGTTCATCTAGGGTCTTAAGAGCTTTGGAAAAGGCTGTGGGTCTCTTGGAATGTTCTCTGTCCAAGACCATTTCACTTAGTGAATCCTGAACTGAGATGTTTATGAAATCAAGCTATAGCTTGGAGATATTGCGAGACTGACAGTGCAGTGACTACTCTTTTCCTTAACTCAAAGTTCTGGGGACCCCACAGGGGCCATTTGCTTCTCCATTTCTCTTTGTAAAAGTCTGGCTTACAAAGGGCAAAGGTCAGAGAGACTGAAACTGTGAACCAGCACCAAGATAGGTCAAGGACAGCCCCCCTCCTTCCCTTTTCCATCATCAAGACTACAGGCTTAGTCATGAGGATGGAGAGACTTTGCCAGCATCCAGGAGGCCAGAGCTTTGGGCAGGGTGATCGAGGAGGATGCTTCCTTTCCATGAAGGAGCCTCCAGACACACTGATTTCTGAGGAATCAGCTGGCATCACTGGGGAGCTGCTGCCTCGGAGAAGAAGGACTCCAGGGCAAAGGATGACCCTGGGGGTAAATCACAGTCATATACTGATGGTGTGGAGCTGGAATATTCTCTCTTTCAAATAAACTGATTATTATTAGGTGCTTACCATTAGCCAGATTCTGGAGAAATGAGGGAAGGTACTCAGTTCAGTGTCCCAATTCCAGATTCAGACCCACAGGAATGACATTTAAGGGGAATTTGCGTAGAGTTGAACTGAACTCAGAACACACGTCCAACCCCTATCCTTGAGTTGAGCTTGTCATATTATTGGGGTGGAGGAAGCTCAAATTCTGCCTCCCACAGACAGCCTCTCCTCAGTACTCTAGCCCTGTCTCCTGATGAAGAGCTGTATTTATCTTCCCAGTTTATACATGGAATAATGTACTGTTGTGTCTCGGTCTGCTCCCTGCCCTCCTCTCTGGCCCCATCTCCTAGCACTCTCTCCCCAGGCCAGTTGTCAATGTATTGCCATTCAGCTCTAAACGCATCCATATTTGCCTGCTCTGTGATAATGGAGGTGGGCTTTGTTAAGTGTTTTTCCTTTTCCAGTAGCATGATGCTCAGCCTTGTCAGTAGAGGACACTGGAGGGACACTGGAGAAAGAAAGGGTTTTCTCTTCCAGGTTCCTGTGGGCCTCATTTTCCCAGGCTCCTGTGGAACATGCTTTCTCCAGGACTCAGGTCTTGAGAGCAGTGGCTTCTGCTGTGCCGGATTCCCACAGAGGACCTTTTTCTCTAGTGCCTGGCTCCTGTGGAAGTGGCTTCTTGAGCTCCTGTGATGCCCAGTGCCTAGCAGCTTCCCCCTACATCTTCTCTGGTAGTTTCCCAGAGGAATGCTACCAGCAAGATCACCCCCTTATGAATGGCTTCCTCAGATGAATTCATGGTGAATTCCGAGCTGTGGCACTTCCGCGTGGACACTTTCTTCTGACATCCCAGAGGGCAGAGTCCTGGTAAGTCCCACCAGTGAGGTATCTAGTGACTTTTCTGCCATCCAATGAGTCATGACTGTGCCCTCTCTGAGGTTTGGATCCCAGTTTTTGGTAGGGGATTCTTCCTTGTGCACTAGGGCACTATCTCAGCTGTAGGCATTGTGTGTGTGTGTGGATGCTCAGTTGTATCTGACTCTTTGTGACTCTATGGATCGCAGCCTGCCAGGCTCCTCTCTTGCATCTCCTGCATTGGCAGGCAGATTCTTTACCACTGTACTACCTGGGAAGCCCAGGGATTGTGGCTACTCTGTGTACCTGCTATCCTTACCCTGTATCCGACTCTCCAACTCTTATTGGCCAGGTCCCCATTGCCCCCCTATTAATAATTCTTTATATTAATATTTTATTTGAATTATTGTGCGGTTTCTATGTCCTGATTGGACTCTATGGGCAGAACTTTGAGCAGTACACTTGGTTGTCCACTAGTTTGAAATGAGAGATGGCCAGAAGTGTGTATCTGTGTATATTTATGGACAGTTACTAAAGGTTTGATTGGATGGTCAGGGACTTGGAAGGAACACGATTGGGAGATTAGTGACAAGAAAGTCTGGAGAAGAGGAACATGGCTAGACCTCACTCAGAAAAGGCACAAACTGAAGATATTTGCATCCCATGTGAATGCCCAAAGGGAATCTGCTGTGGAGAAGGTTAGTAATCAGATAGACAGAATGACAAAGTGCTCTGGAGACATCAGCCAGCCTCTTTCCCAGCCACTCCAGTGCTCATTCAATGGACCCATGAATAAAGGAGCCATGGGAGCAGGGATGGAGGCTATTCAGGGGCTTAGCAAGCAGCATGGACTTCCCATTGCAGTGACTGTGTGGGTAATACTGTGGCTAGGAGCCTAGTCTACCTAAAGCAGAAGACAGCGCTGACACCCTGATATGACACCATCCCTTGGGGCAGTTAGCCAGCCCTCAGGTGGTAGGTTGATTACACTGGACCTCTTCTATCATGAAGAAAGCAGATATTTGTCATCATTGGAATAAACCCATTTTCTAGGTATAGATTTGCTTTCTCTGCCTATAGTATGTCTGCAGCACCATCATCTGTGGCTCACAGCATGCCTTATCCACCTTCATGGCATTCTCCATAGCATTGCTTCTGATCAAGTAACCCATTTCTCAGCAAAGGAAGTGTAGCAATGGGCTAATGTCAATCCCATGGAATTTACTGGCCTTACTGTATACCCAGCTTCCCTGGTGGCTTAGATGATAAAGAATCTGCCTTCAGTGTGGAAAATCAGGTTCGATCCCTGGGTTTGGAAGATCCCCTGGAGAAGGGAATGACTACCTAGAGAATTGCCCAGAGAATTGCCTGGAGAATTCCATGGACAGAGGAGCCTGGTGGGCTGACTCATGAAGAGTCAGACACGACTGAGTGACTAACACACACTTTTCACACTATGTATCCAATTAACTAGAAGTGGCTGGGCTAATTGGAAGGTGCAATGACTGACTGAAGTCTCAGTTGCAGTACCTTTTGCAAGACAATACTCTGAAAGGAAGGGGTCCTGTCTTACAGAACATACTATATGCTTTGAACCGAAGACCATAATGTGGTATTATCTCCCCATAGCCAGAATACATGAGTCCAGGAGTCAAGAGGTAGAAATGGGAATTGCATCTTTTACTATTAATATTAGGCCCAATAATTCATCCACAGGATTTTTGCTTTCTATTCAAGTATCCTTCAGCTTTGCTGGTTTGTAGAATTTAGTTCCCTAGTGGAAAACACTCCAAATAGAGGCTGCAACCGTGATTCCATTAAATTGAAAGGCGAAAGTTTGCCATTTTGGACTTCTTCAGTCAGTCAGTCAGTTCAGTCGCTCAGTCGTATCTGACTCTTTGTGACCCCATGGACTGCAGCATGCCAGGCCTCCCTGTCCATCACCAACTCCTGGAGCCTACTCAAACTCATGTCCATCGTGTTGGTGATGCCATCCAACCATCTCATCCTCTGCTGTCCCCCTCTCCTCCCACCCTCAGTTTTTCCCAGCATCAGGGTCCCTTCCAATGAGTTGGTTCTTCTCATCAGATGGCCAAAGTATTAGAGTTTCAGCTTCAGCATCAGTCCTTCCAATGAACATTCAGGACTGATTTCCTTTAGGATCAACTGGTATGATCTACTTGCAGTCCAAGGGACTCTCAAGAGTCTTCTCCAACACCACAGTTCAAAAGCTCTCAATTCTTTGGCTCTCAGCTTTCTTTGTAGTCCAACTCTCATATCCATACATGACCATCGGAAAAACCATAGCCTTGACTAGACGGACCTTTGTTGGCAAAGTAATGTCTCTGCTTTTTAATATGCTATCTAGGTTGGTCATAACTTTCCTTCCAAGGAGTAAGCGTCTTTTATGGCTGCAGTCACCATCTGCAGTGATTTTGGAGCCCAGAAAAATAAAGTCAACCACTGTTTCCATGTTTCTCCATCTATCTTCCATGAAGTGATGGGATTAGATGCCATGATCTTAGTTTTCTGAATGTTGAGCTTTAAGCCAACTTTTTCACTCTCCTCTTTCACTTTCATCAAGAGCCTCTTTAGTTCTTCTTCACTTTCTGCCCTAAGGGTGGTGTCATGTGCATATCTGAGGTTATTGATATTTCTCCCGGCAATCTTGATTATAGCTTGTGCTTCCTCCAGCCCAGCATTTCTCATGATGTACTCTGCATATAAGTCAAATAACCAGGGTGACAATATACAGCCTTGACGTACTCCTTTTCCTATTTGGAACCAGTCTGTTGTTCCATGTCCAGTTCTAACTGTTGCTTCCTGACCTGCATACAGGTTTCTCAAGAGGCAGGTCAGGTGATCTGGTATTCCAATTTCTTTCAGAATTTTCCACAGTTTATTGTGATCCACACAGTGAAAGGCTTTGGCATAGTCAATAAAGCAGAAATAGATGTTTTTCTGGTACTCTCTATATTTTAGGAGATGGAAATAAAGCATTGTTTCATTGTTACATAGAAGTTCCAACATGTGCTGAAGTGTGCTTGTGGAAACGGAGTTGCTGAAGGAGTGAACTGTGTGAGGAGCAAATCTATTGCTTTTGGGCTCTAAACCCTTCTTTGCCAGCTCTGCCAGAATGAAGGTGGGCTCTGCAAATGTTTCTTCTTGGCCCACTGGCATAATGTTAAGTCTGATCAGTAGTGAACCCAGAAGGGACATGGAGGAGAAAGAGATTTCCTCTTTCTGGTTCTGTACATCTCACTTGCTAGACTCCTGAAGAGTGCACTTTCTCTAGCACTCAACCTCAGAGGTTGACTTCCTGAGTTCCTGGTTCCTGTAAGCGTGCTGCAGCCAAAAGAGCCTATTGGCCAGTGTCTTCTTCTGGCATCTTCTCTGGCAGTGTCCTAGTGGAAACTACCAGCAAGGCACATCCACCTGAATAGTCTTCCTAACATCCCCCCAGGTAACTCTGAAGCAGGTTCTCAGGTGTGGTAACTTCCTGTGGACGGCACTGAAAGCATATAAATTGAATAAATTGATAGCTCCACAATTATGAGTGAAATGGAATAAAAGATTTATTCTTGTAATGAAGAGCATTGGTCATTATTGGAACTGGTGAAGTCAATGGAAAGCTATTTCCTCTCCATCTCATGGTGGGCCTGAAGTTGCTATAGGTCCCAGAGCTGGCAGTCAGGATGAAAAGCTGGATGTTAAGTGGAGAAGAATAAGGACAAATGAACCTGCATGTGATGGTTAATTTTCTGTGTCAGCTTGGCTATGCTACAGAAGCCAGTTACTTAATCATACAGTCATCCAGATGTGGTTAAAATCTCCAATCATTTGACATTAAGTAAAGAAGAATATTCTTTAATGTCATAATGATATATGGGTGGGCCCTGTCTAAGCAGTTGAAGGTCATAAGAGCAAAAACTGAGGTTTCCCAGAAAAGAAGACATTCTGCCTCAACACTGCAGCTTTCAATCCTGTGTGAATTTCCACTTCTCCCAGATAGATTGTGGGAGCCCGGCCTGCTCCACTTTTGCATGTATTCCTAGCAGCGCTGAGCACAGGGCTTGGCCTAGGGAGGATGCTCGATAAATATTTCCTGTCTGGAAACGACAACCATCTGTCGGAGTCGGTGTGAACAGAGCTCTGCCTTGGGGCAGGGGCGGAAGCTGAGGGACCGAGGAGGGCCTTTCCTGTCCTTAGATCCTATGACAGTGAGTGGGAAGCTCTCCAGACTGAGAATAGGTTGTTGGGAGACAAAGTGGGAAGGGACTCTGAGATCTATAAAGTAAAAATGAAAATTTAGGAGGAGTGCTGGAAGAGACGCAACTTTGGGGAGAATTTCTGAAACCTCGGCTTTGCTGGAGTGGTTGCTGCAGGTGAGGACTTATGTTGGCTGTCCCAGTGTGCCAGGCACTTTCTAAGGACATCACGTATATTAACTCACATCACCCTCACAGCTGCCCCTTGAGATCCTGTCTCACAGATGGGAAAAGGGAGGAACAAAGAGGGCAAGTAGCTGGGAAAAGATACATTTCACCCTGTGGGTGCTCCTTCTCCAGGCACATCCTCTCAGGCAAAGGGAAGTGGCCCCTTTGTCGTGATTAATTCCAGCTCAGACCCCCACTTGTGTTTTCCGGAATTTGCCAAGAAAATCCCATGAAACTAAGCGGGTTTCCTATTTTCTCAGGGACCCATGGTACACTCTGCATCAGCCCCGGTGGTCCTCCGTGTGGGGACAGATGTCTGTACAGATCTTTTCTCTCAGAGCTGCAGAGCGGGCTTTGTGGCTACATGTGTGATTCATAAAGTTTGCATTTTCCACAGGACTTGGTTTCCAAAACATTTTGGCCTAAGCACGCCAAGCTTTCAAGACTTTCAGCCGAGAAATGCTGTCCACAGATTGCTCAGCTACATGCATCCTTCCCACGGCTGTGAAGTTTGGCATGGGTGTTCTGTTATTGCTCCGGGATTGGATTGGAGTTTTATTTTATTAATATTCTTTTCTGCAAGGATTTAAAGGGTAGGGGACCTGGACCAACACTAGTTTCTTCAGGTTCATCATTATTCCCCACTGAAATCCACATTTGGCCTTTTTCTGTCATTTTTGACCCTGTTTGCCACACTGACTCATGTCTTCTGTATCCTGGGGGCAGTGCATGGAGATGAGTGTGGCTTGTAGATGAGGGAGTATGTTTATAGTCTATAAATTTGCAACCCTCACTTTATTTGAGTTTCAGAACCATGTTTACGTTCATTTTTTCCAAGTCAAAATAATCTTGACTTAAGGGCCAAAGTCTGGCATTGTGGGATTTGATCTTGGTCATGTTGGGAACCCTACTCTGACTGTCCCTCCCCTGGGCTGTGAAAGCTCTCAAGACTGTGTTGGCCGGTGACCTCAGGGAAGGTGTGTTGGTCCACAGCTTTCTCTAGTCACCTTGTCTAAGTCCACAAATTCCAGAATGGGTAGTATGGTGACTTCTGTGCCCAGCTCGGGCACCAGATTGTTGCCAAGGCTGAGAGCATTGAATCCCGGGTCCTGCCTCCCCACAAAGCTGGGAGGTCTGGCATCTCCCCTCCATGCTTCCAGGATATCCAGCCTTGCCGTTCACGGAACCCCTGGGCCACCATCTTCTTCTAGTTCTGAGGACCATCCCTCTTCCGTTGTGGGTTGTGTCATGCTTGAAATAGGTATGTTGGAATCCAGTCCTCAAAATATGATCTGTCTTGGAAATAGTGTCATTGCAGATATAATTAGTTCAATTAAGATGAGGTTATACTGGAGTAGAATGGGCCCCTAACCTGACATCGTTACAACAAGAGGAGACACAGTGACACACAGGGAGAAAGCCATGGCATGACAAAGGCAGGGACAGAGACTGGAGTCATATAGCTGCAAGCCAAGGAGCTCTAAAGGTGGTCATTACAGCAAACCACCAAAGCTGGGCATAGGCAAGGAAGGATTCCCAACAGGTTTCAAAGGGAGAATAGTCCTGTTGACACCTTGATCTCAGACTTCTAGCCTCCAGAACAGTGAGAAAAGACATTTATGCTGTTTTCAGCCACCTAGTTTGTTACAGCAACTCTGTCTTAGGGTCAGCAACTTACTGGTCCCTTGTATGCATGTCCACACTTCATTCTCCAGAATGGTCCAGCATACCCCGTCCTCAGTGGATATTTGGACTTACTTTGGTGGTGGATGTCCTTTCCAGGGACTGAGTGTTGCAAAGGTGATGCTGAGAGCAGCCACTTTTCTTCTATTGACCAACCTTGTTTATTTCTATCACTATTCAGTTCTAAGCAAAGCTCCATCATATGAGCAGGTGACCAGGGCTGGTTAAAGTTTGGAGCCATCCAAATGCATAAATTTTCCTTTCAGTTTACTCTTCCGTTGTAGAGACCAAACTGAGTCTCCAGTTTGATCAAAGATATTTCTCAGAATTCTGATGAAGCAGGGCTCTCTGTGAGAGATGTAAAACTTGTAAAAGTCAAATGTTTGTGAAATGTGAACTTTTTCATATGTTTATGGCCCATGGATGTGATAATCAGGGCATGAGCCATGAGATAAAGAAAACCACCTATTATTTCCTTGTCCTTTATAGTGCTGAGATATTATTTCACTTAGCCTGGGGCTACATGGGTACTGGGTGTGTTGCTCTGAGTTTTGGTCTTTCTCTTCTTGGTGCTCTTTCCAGAAAGTCTCAGCCTTGAATTTCTCACTCATGATCACTCAGTCACCCTCAGCTTTAGGGCTCCAGTCTGACTACCCTTACTGGTCTTCAGCAACTTGACCCTCGCCCTGACTTTGGAGAGAAACAGCTTTTAGACTGGCTTCAATTTGTGTGCATTTAGTCCTGGGCTGCATGTCTGCTCCTGCTCCATGAACTGGGATGAACATGGGGAGGGCACAGGCTGAGAAGAGGTGAGGTCCTCGGGCTCTAGAGAGAGCGGAATTTCTCTGGAGTGGCCAATGGGCCATAAAGTTATGGTTAAAGAGTGAATCTACATGTAAGAGAAGCAGGACTGAGCCTCAGCTGTTGACTACATGCTATGTACCAGGGGCTGTGCTGAGAAGAGTGATGAACAAACCAGACTGAAATCCCTGTCAGTCAACCAGTGACCAGGGACATGAGGCAGGAGGTCCTGTGCTGGGAGGATCAGAACCATTTGGGGAAGTGGTGTGCTCTGGGACCAGGACAGTACTCGGGACAGAGGCTGCCCAGAGCCTCCTGCTGGCGGCATGTGTTCATGGAGGACTGGAGTCAGGTCATCGGGGTGAAGTTCATTTTCCTTGTTAAGACTAGACGGTGGCTGTGGTAGATCTCATCAGGAGCATATTGACCAGTCTTCTGGATGTTTCCAGTGAAGGAGATGGAATTAATAAAATCTGTAGCTAACTCACATCTTCCAATGAGATCTGAAGAGAAATGAGACATATAAACAGAAAGAGAAGGAGTAGAAAGAAGAAAGGCTGACACTGGCCCCTGGCTTCAGTTCATAGACAACACAGTCCCTAGGTACAGCAGAGGAGTGCTCCCCTGTGTGCGGAGGGGCAGAGAGGCCAATTGAAATGCCACCCAGTGTGAGAACCATGTGTTGGCTTCCTCGGCCCTCACAGGTGTGTGTCTGTGTTGGGATGTCTGCTCTGGTCCAGGTACTGGCTTCCTGCAGTACAGGTCAGCACAGGAAACATCCATCACGGACTGGTGTGCAGAAGACTGAGAGGTGGCAGTCTCCAGATAGGCTGTCTGCATCCTCATTTTGCAGAGTTTCCTGCAGCTCACCAGGCCCCACTGTGATCTGAATGAAGAGCTGCAGCTATGTGTCTAGTCTACACTCTTGGAAGGAGTGTCAGCAACACCTACCAAGCAGCTTCTGTTGTAAGCAGGCTGCCTCGGGCAAGCCAGCTGGAGAAATGGATTAGCCTGATGAACCAACCTCCAAGGAAGCCCTCTCTTCACTTTAGAACCTTCTAACCTTTTACAAAAACACCTAATGTGGGTGACTGAAGCAACTAGTCAGAAACATGCAATATACAACATGTATCACAAGCTCATGCCTGTGTATACACATACATGCATACAGGAGCTTTGGAGTTCCCTAGTGGCCATGTGTTTTGTTTCTGCGAACTGTTAATTATAGTATCTGTATCTGCACCAATCTTACAACTAGATAATTCCCTTCCTAAGACATTCTGTGAAGAACAGGATTCTGGTTTGGCCTCTTGTCTTTTAAAAGTCAGCTTGAGCCAAGAGGCTCGTCTCATCCCTCTGCAAGCTGGGAATGGTTTTCCCACCTTAGGGCCCTCATGTTTTGTCCTTTGCCATCATACTGTTTTACGAGATTATTTCCTTCTAAATGACTCACAGGCTGTGTTTGTGGGAGCATGCACACGTGTGTGTTTGGGAGGAGGTGTGTGTGTGTGTGTGTGTGTGTGTGTGTGTGTGTGTTGCCGGCTGAGATTCTGGAACTAAGGAGAACTGTGTATTAAAGCACAAACAGTTTTGGTATATAGTTGCACTTATATTGGTTGCCTCCCCTCACTTCCCAGACATTTAATTGTGCATATTTTAATTGGAACATGCTACTGATCCACATGCATAAGATTTAACTTTGGCTTACTCAGAAGGGTCCTAAGCTTGAACATTTTAGCTATAGAGATGGTATGGTAAAGGCACTCAGTCGTGTTTGACTCTTTGAGAACATTTGGACTGTAGCCCACCAGACTCTTCTGTTCATGGGATTTCTTCAGGCAAGAATACTGGAGTAGGTTGCCATTTCCTCCTCCAGGGGATAGAGAAGCCTTCTTTTTTTTTTTTTCAAATTAAAAACTTTTGTAGATTCATATGCAGTTGTGAGGAATAATACAGAGAGATCCTCTGCACACTTAACCCAGTTTACCCCAATGACAACATCTTGTAAAACCATAGTAAAATATCACAGTCAAGATACTGATGATCATACATACAGTCGAGCTATGGAACAGTTCCCTCACCGCAATGATCCTTACCCTCCATGCCCACCCAGCTCCATCCCTTGTCCCTGGCAACCACTAGTCTTCTCCAGTTCTGTAATTTTGAAAGACTTTTTTTTTTAATATCAGGCTAATCTTGGTGAAGTTGGCTTTATTCTTCACTAGGGTCCTAAGCTCTCTGCCACTGGCTAGATAGAAATATAAAACAGCTGTTCTCCATGCTCTTTACATAGGCAGCATTGTGCTGTGGTGACTCGTAATACGGGCTCAGCAGGTGGAATCATACAGGAATTAGTAGCCTAGTGGTCTAAGACAAGTTACTTAAACTTCATATGCAAATTAAGGATCATAATAATAGGACCCAGAGACTGCTGAGGGATTAACTAAGTTAATAGATCCAATTATTGAAGACAGTGCTCCTTGAGCATTGAAGTGTTGGTTGCTCAGTTGTGTCTAACTCTTTGCGACCCATGGACTGTAGCCCACCAGACTCTTCTGTTCATGGAATTCTCCAGGCAAGCATACTGGAGTGGTTTGCCATTTCTTTCTCCAGGGGATCTTCCTGACCCAGGGATTGAATCCGTGTCTCCTGCATTGACAGAAGGATTCTTTACCACTGAACCCCCAGGGAAGCCCTACCAAAGGTTGACTTGGCCTTCATACATCAAGGATAATAGTGGGAATGATAGCTGTGCCCTGGGAGCAGCCTTATCAAGTGTGCTTATGGAGTCTCTGTGCCTCAGGTGGCTATGGTTACCAGTCCTGAGCTGGCAGCCTCGGGGAAAATGAGCAGGTTGGGACTTCTCTCTCCAAGGCAAGTTGGAATGCCATCTTCCTGGTGTTGCATCTCACAAGTAACCCAACATGGTTGTAGAAATACAAATATCACATAAGTACACTCTCAGTGTATGTATATCCACTCAACACATCCCTGCTATTATAAGGTGTCCCTAGCTTCTTCATGCCTGTCAGCCTGCTGGGGAAAGATAGCATCTTGCACTTAAGTTGCCTTTCTCTAGTGACTAGAAATGCTGAGCCTCCCTCTTGTCTGATGTTTATTTGCCATCTGCAGCTCATGAAATTGGGTTTCTAGCAACCCCCTGGCCACCAGCTTGGCGCACCCATGAGGAGGCGAGCAGTATTTATTGGTTTTATATAAAGACGACTGCAGAAGCCACCGCTATGGCCCCCAGAGGGCCAACAGCTCATGTTGGAAGAGAGCTTCCATGTGACACCATACACTCTCTGCTCTGGTAACTGTTTATCGTCATCCTGAGCCTGTGACTGTGCAGCTCCAGCCAGCCCATCTGTATCCAACAAGAGGGCTGTTCATAGATCCATGTGGTCGTGAGGCAGTGTGGCTTGGCCAGTGGGAAGCCCTTGCTTGGCCTGGGGCCAACAGACCCAGGTTCAAATCCCAACTGTCCCCACAGAGGGCACGGTAACGCTCCCCCAGCTCTCCTGCTCTGTGCCATCCTGTAGCTTCTGACCTGCTCCAACCTGTCCTTAGGCCTCACTGCACCCTTGGCCTCTGTGGCACTGTTTTTGCCAGTTCCTCTCCCAGCCCCTAGGACCACTCTTCCCCTCTGCCCGTGAAGTGTCCTGGTCTGGGTGTCCTCCAAGTCCTTCTCTGTTCATGCAGTTCCTCCTGATAGCACCCACTGGTGCAGCTTCAGAGCATTTCCAATCAGCCGGCTCCCATGCAGGCGCTCCCCCCTGGGCCCTTGCTGGCAGCAGTGCCACCTGGCATTCTGTTCCCACGAACGGTTGCTGTGTCTACACCTGAATGCATTTCTCTCTAAAGCTTCTGCTAGGAGTCCTGTCTTAGTAAATGGTATTGAGTAGTCCCTTGAGCCAAAGACCTCAAGAGGCCACCCTTGGGTCCTCCATCTTTTTTCAGTCTCTTTCCCGTGACTTCCCCACTGCCCGCTTAATGAAATCTGGGCTCTCTGGAGTTTCTCCTAACTTCTTGATTTTTCTCTGTTGATTTTCTAGCTTGTATTCTACATTCAGGTCAAATTGGACAGCTTACAATTGCTCAAATAATCACGTACTTCCTGGTCTCTGCATGTGAGAGAGCAAGATTTTTCAACCCTAGTGCTATTGACATTTTCAGGCAGATTGTTCTTTGTGGTGAGGGGCTCTCCTGTGTATTACAGCATATCTGGCCTGTACCCAGTAGCATCACCTCCCTAGGCATGACCATTAAAAATGTCTCCAAAGGTTACAATATTCGTCATACCAAAACTTTCACTACGTTCAAAATACATTAAACTTTCCATGAGGTACATTGGACCGAGGAGAATGTTTTAGATCTTTCTAATAATTATTTTTACAAAAATAAAAAAGTCTAAAGGTTGAGTATTTTGAAATAAAGATTCCACTTTAAGCTCAAACACTGACACAGTTTTATAGAAATGTACATTTCTTTCCTCCAACTTATACGTAAGTAATTGTCAGAGTCATATAAACACTACCTGTATAATAGAAAAAAGGTAGAAGCCCGTGATCAAATTAGAGTGAAATTCATAAAGCCTTCTTATATGAGAAATAGGTAAAAATTATTTGTATGCTATGATTCCAACTATGTAAAACCAGGACATAGTAAAAAAATTCATGGAGAAAAACATCAAAGCAACAGTGGTGATAAATGTATGGTTTCAAAGATACTAATGCTATACATTTTGGAATGACAAGCTCTTCAGGGTCAAGTTTTCGTTTTTCTTCTTATGGTACATAAGGAATTAGATAAGTAAATCAGATTTTCCTGAAGCTGTTCTAATGCTCCCGAGTGTGTAGTAAGAGTTTGGCAGACCTCTGTAAGGGTGAAATGGAATGTGTGCATTATGACCACTCTCACAATAGAACTGCCACTGTATATCAGAAACCAAGTGAGGGAATCTTTGCTCACCCCACATCCCATTCCTACATTCTTATATTTGCATCATATTATATATTATATGCATATGATGCATACACACACACACATATATAAAATTGTTTTTTAGTTGATAATTTTTGTCCAACTCTTTTGTGACCCCATGAACTATAGCCTGCCAGGCTCCTATGTCCTTGGGACTCTCCAGGCAAGAATACTGGAGTGGGTTTCCATTTCCTTCTCCAGGTGATCTTCCTGATCCAGGGATCAAACCTGCGTCTCCTGCATTGGCAGGCAAGTTTTCTACCACTAAGCCACCAGGGAAGCCCCATACATGTGGCTTAGTGATAAAGCAAAAGTGATGGACACGACTTCTATGTATATGTATCATATATGTATATGTGTATGGTGATATGGGTAGGTATGTATGTGTAGGAAAAGAGAGAAAAATACCTCATAATAGATTTCACATTGAAATCTAAAAATAATATGAAACCATGATGCAACAATATGAAAGTAGCAGGGAAAAGAAAATTTATAAGACAAAAAACAAAACGAAAATTGAAAAAAACAGAAATAAAGTCCATTATATGCTTCTGCCTATTTGTGAATAATACTCACTGTCATTACGTGGCAATTAAAAATAATGAGGTTTTTTCCTGTTTTTGAAGTCTCCAGACACTGACTAATGTTCCCTGGGAGGCAAAATTGCCCCTACTAGAACCAGTGGGGCTTCCCAAGTGGCTCAGTGGTAAAGAGTCCACCTGCAAGGCAAGAGCCGCAGGAGATGCCAGGTCCATCCCTGGGTTGAGAAGATCCCCTGGAGAAGAGCATGGCAACCCACTCCAGTATTCTTGCCTGGAGAATCCCATGGACAGCAGAGGCTAGCAGGCTACAGTACATGGACTCACAAAGAGTCGGACACGACTGAAGTGTCTTAGCATGCGTGCAATGCACAAGAACCAGTGATCGAGAGTTCACATTGTTTAATCTGCATGGAAAGTCCTCGCCCATGACTCCCAATCCCTAATTTGTACTTTAGTGATAAATTCCCAAAAGCAAATTTTAGAAAAGTATACACTATGATTGTTATATGTATAAGTCAGTGAGGATTGGCATAGAATATGCAAAGATGAACATAGTGATCTAAGTTGTGTTTCCTCAGACTCCTCTTGTCAGGGGTTAAAAATGTAGTGACTTTGCATATAACCAACCTGCATCTGGCTGTCTCTCACTTCCACCTGTTATTGTAGGATTCTGGCCCCAGAAATTCCTGGGAGTAGTTAATTTCCCATGGCTTCACAAAAGAATCCCATGATGGACAAATTTCCTCTCCCATGGAATCTACCCCTCGTCTCAAACACCTATCAGGCTGGCTGATGCCCATACATGAGGTACCTGCCAGGCACTGAGTGTCCCGCGCCAGACACACTGATCCTTGAGGCCTTGAAGTAGCCCTTCATCTGTGGGAAGCCTCATGGCAACCCTGTCTCTTTGCATTCTCTGTGGAACTATAGCTCTGGGATCTTAATGAAACTGCTCTTTACTGCTTAGACAGAGACCAATTGGAGGCTGGGCTGGGACTCAGCCCAAGGGACAGATACTACGACAGACTCATTATTCTGCCACCTTGGCTTTGTCACTTATCCAGTGTGTCATGCCTGATGCTCTCCCAAGATGCTGGCCAGGGCACAGTCCTGGTGGCCTGCCCCACGGCTCTCCAGTTATGCCCAAATATATCTGAATCCCAGTGGCATCAAATCATAATCTCAAGACTGCAGAGAATAAAGAGCTTTATTTGGGGTCTTCAGAATTGCATTTCAGGAGACATAGATTCTAGTGAAACTGAAAGAGTGATTCAGCACAGGGAAAGTGTCAGGAGCTTATAAAGACAAAGGGCCACACGGTTGCTCTAGTTGCCCAGGGAGAGTTGTGATGAACTCTGACACAAATGAGGAGATATTTGTTCTTAAGGAATTACAAGTTTGTTTTAGGGTAGGGGTCCGATAAGTGGGTAATTGTCATGAGTTAGAGTAAGGGTCTGATAAGTTTCTTTGTCTTCTTGATGACTTTGTTAGTACAATAAGTAGTCAAAAGGTCAGATTCTATCCAGGTTGAGATATGAATGTATCACACCTCTTTAATGGCCTCCTGGCTCCATTTCTGGGGGCCATCTTAGCAATTGCAACTTCATTTTTATTTTCCTTCCACAGCCGTGTTGACTGGAAAAAAGCACATCGTAAGAGCCGTGAGTTGAGTTTTATTTCGTGTCTTACTGAGAACCACATTTTGGAAGACAGTCTCTCAGAGAGCTCTGAGGTTATATATGTAATTTTTCCTAAAGGGGTATGTGCATTTGGGGATACATCTACTTGTCACAAGGAGCAGATATCTCAGCTAATGATATCAGCGCTTATCTAGGTATGAGAAGATAGAAGAATCTGGGTTCATAAATATCTAAGGGTCTATTACCCTGTTTTCCCCAAGCATAGAGTGTCTTATCCTATTCTTTGTCCCAGATTCCTTTGAGAGTGTACTGTATGTCCATGTTGCTGTTTAGTCACTAAATCATATCCAACTCTTTGCAACCCCATGGACTGCAGCATGCTAGGCTTCCCTGTCCTTCACTATCACCTGGAGTTTTCTCAAACTCATGATTGTGTCAGTGATGTCACCCAAACATCTCATCCTCTCTTACCCCCTTCTCCTCCTGCCCTCAATCTTTCCCAGAATCAGGGTCTTTTCCAGTAAATTGGCTATTAGCATCAGGTAGCCAAAGTATTGGAGCTTTAGCTTCAGCATTGGACCTTCCAATGAATAGTTAATTTCCCTGAGGATTGACTGGTTTGATCTCCTTGCAGTTCAAGGGACTCTTAAGGGACTCACAATTTGAAAGTATCAGTTCTTCAGTGCTCAGCCTTCTTTATGGTCCAACTCTCACATTCGTACATGACTACTTGAAAAACCATAGCTTTCATATACAGACCTTTGTTGACAGAGTGATGTCTCTGCTTTTTAAATATGCTGTCTAGGTTTGTGATAGCTTTCCTTCCAAGAAGCAAGCATCTTTTAATTTTGTGGTTGCAGTCATCATCTGCAATGATTTTGGAGCCCAAGAAAGTAAAACCTGTCACTGTTTCCTCTTTTTCCTCTTCTATTTGCCATGAAGTAATGGGACCAGATGCCATGATCTTAGTTTTTTTTAATGTTGTTTCAAGCCATCTTTTTCACTGTCTTCTTTCACCCTCATCAAGAGACTCTTTAGTTCCTCTCTACTTTCTACCATTAGAATGGTATCATCTGCATATTTGAGGTTCTTGATATTTCTCCTGGCAGTCTTGATTCAAGTTTGTGCTTCATTCAGCCTGGCATTTCACATGATTTACTCTGCATTTAAGTTAAGTAAGCAGAATGACAATATACAGCCTTGATGTACTCCTTTCCCAATTTGGAACCAGTTCATTGTTCCACGTCTGATTCTAACTGTTGCTTCTTGACCTGCACACATGTTTCTCAAGAGACAGGTAGTGTGGTCTGGTATTCCCATCTCTTTAAGAGTTTCCCACAGTTTGTTATCATCCACACAATCAAAGGCTTTATGTAGTCAATGAAGCAGAAGTAGATGTTTTTCTGGAATTCCCTTGCTTTCTCTATGATCCATTGGATGTTGGCAATTTGATCTCTGGTTTCTCTGTCTTTTCTAAATCCAGCTTGTACATCTGAAAGTTCTTGGTTCATGCACTGTTGAAGCCTAGCTTTAAGGATTTTGAGTATTACCTTGCTAGCATGTGAAATGAATGCAATTATACGGTAGTTTAAACGGTCTTTGGCATTGCTTTTCTTTGGGATTGGAATGAAAACTGACCTTCTTCAGTCCTGTGGCCGCTGTTGAGTTTTCCAAATTTGCTGGCATATTAAGTGCAGCACTTTAACAGCATCATCTTTTAGGATTTTAAATAGCTCAACTGGAATTCTATCACCTCCACTAGCTTTGTTCACAGTGGTGCTTCCTAAGGCCCACTTGACTTTGCACTGCAGGACGTCTCACTCAAGGTGAGTGACCACACCATTGTGGTTACCTGAGTCATTAAGGCCTTTTTTGTATAGTTCTTCTGTATATTCTTGCCACCTTTCTTAATCTCCTCTGCTTTTGTTAGGTCTTTGCTGTTTCTGTCCTTTATTGTGCCCATCTTTGTATGAAATTTTCCTATGATATCTCTAGTTTTCTTGAAGAGATCCCTAGTCTTTCCCATTCTATTGCTTTCCTCTATTTCTTTGCATTGTTCACGTAGGAAGGCTTTCTTATCTCTCCTTGCTATTCTCTGGAACTCTGCATTCTGTTGGGTGTGTCTTTCCCTTTCTCCTTTGCATTTTGTGTCTCTTCTTTTCTCAGCTATTTGTAAGTCCTCCTCAAACAACCACTTTGCCTTCTTGTATTTCTTTTTCCTTGAGAGGGTTTTGGTTACAGCCTCCTGTATGATGTTATGATCCTCTGTCCATAGTTCTTCAGGCACTCTGTCTACCAGATCTAATTCCTTGATTCTGTTCATCACCTCCACTGTATAATCATTAAGTGATTTGATTTAGGTCATACCTGAATGGCCTCGCAGTTTTCCTTACTTTCTTCAATTTAAGCCTGAATTTTGCAATAAGGAGCTCATTATCTGAGCCATAGTCAGCTCCAAATCTTGTTTTTGCTGACTATATAGAGCTTCTCCATCTTTGGCTGCAAAGAATATAATCGATCTGATTTCGGTATTGACCATCTGGTGATGTCCATGTGTAGGGTCTTCTCTTGTGTTGTTGGAAAAGGGTGTTTGCTACAACCAGTGCATTCTCTTGACAAAACTCTGTTAGCTTTTGCCCTGCTTCCTTTTTTAGGTCAGTGATAGCATGGCTAATGATGTAGTCCTTATAGAACCAGATAGCAAGTGACATTCCTTTTTTTTACAGTGGGGAGTGTGGACCAATTTAGAATGAATACTCTCTTCAGTGGGCTGTGGGATTATGAATGACTTTTTTATATCAAATTTTCTTAAACACTCTTGTTATTCTTTTTTAAAAACCTGATTCATCCTCAAATCTCACTTCCAAGATTTCTGAGCTTCCTTCCACTAGACCTCTATGTTCCCAGTATGATGGAATGTGAGGTCTCCCTCTCCTACAAGGTCTACACTTTGACCCTCTTATGGGCCTTTGACAAATTCTGCTTTGTAATGTTGTTATTTGGGTACTTTTCTCTCCATCTCTGATGTGTATACTCCTTGAAGGTACAGGATGCCTTAAACCCCCTTTAGATCTAGTCACTGATTGGTGAAACGCCAGCTATGTGACTGGAATTCTTGAGTACATAACAGTCATCATGTACCATGAACTGGTGACAGTGGTGAACTGTAGGTGACATGAAGTCCTTCCGTGGAATATCCAGGACAATGTTGACTGAAAAAAAAGCACCACATGGGAGTTGTGAGTTAAGTTTTTTTTAGGGTGAAACGAGGGCTATAGCCTGGGAGACAGCATTTCAGATAGCTCTGAGGAACTGCTCTGAAGAGGTAAGGGGAAGGTCAGTATTACAAATGATTTTAGTGAAGGGAGTATGTGTAGTCATTTAGGCAGAGGGTTGCAGCCAGTCACAAGGAGCAGATGCCCCGTTAATGATCTTAATGCTTTTCTAGATATGAGAAGATGCAATAATTTGGGCTCATAAAATCTTCGTTTAAAATATCTAACTATCTGAAGGTCTATTCTGCCAGAGAACAGTGTGCCTTATTCCTGATCTCCATCCTGAACTCTTCAGGATGTGTTGAAGGTCAGCTGCTTCATCCTAGTGACTTCATCCTTGTAGAGGCAGATGACAAGTGCAGTTTTTTAGTTGGTAACACAAAGATCTTTAATCTGCTCTGCCACTATTTCACTGGGGCTCTGGATAGCTCTCATACCTCTCCCATCTCAGTGTCCCATCCATATAGTGGGAGAAAGAGACCCCAGGGATCTGGCAAGACTCCATTTAAGTGCACTGACCCACTGAGAGGAAAGCTTCTCCATTTATTCAAGGGCTATTTTCAGTCATCTGTGCATTTTAGACCAGGAAATAGTGGTGTGATTTTTCAGTAAAATACCCCAGTGATTACCTGTCTTTAGATATCTTTCACATAAAGAACTTATGTTCAGGAAGTACTCAGCAGGTTGGAAGTGAGGATTGAAATCTAATTCCAGTCACTCCTGGCCTAGATCCCTCTGCTCCTCAGATGTTTTCCTGTAGTTTTGGGGAACTGCTGGAAGCAGGGACCAACTTACAGCCATGGCTGAAAACCAGGACCCTTAATCCAGAGCACCACGTCTCTGGGAAGGTTCAGAAAAGCTTTGATTTATAATAGAATGCTGTCGTTCAGGAAATCAGAGCGGGGTAGTTTAGGGGCAAGAACTTCATTTTTCAAGAGGCACCTGAGATTTGTGAGGGACCTGGAATTGTAAGTGCTGCTGATTAGGAAAAGAAAAGGTGTTCCCCTCTCCATACCTTGCTGATTTTGGAGGACCAAGGGTGCAGAGTATGGGGACCACAGTGAAGGGAGGAAGACATTTGCTTGGTAAACATTAATAGCTATAACAGTGCCTTGCTCATCCAGAATTATGGGAGTAAGGTTTACCATGAGTGGATTTCTCAGTAAATAGAATATTATCCCTGTGAGTAGATTTTGAAAAAGTATTAATACTGGGGGAGAAATCTTTCTGATGGGTGTTGCATCTTGTCTGGCTCCTTAAAAGGAGCACGTAGAGTAGCATTTTACTTCTTCCGTGATTCAGCCTTAAAGCCCATCATATATACCTGAGCTTTAGCTAGTCTCATGGGTTTTGAAACATGTCCCATGCTTTCCTCCAAGCCCCCGGGCCTTTGTCTCCATGTATCTGCATCTTGTGCATCTTCCACTCTGTATTCTCCCTGAAGCACACACAGTGAGTGCCAAATAAACATCTTCGAATGAACACCTTAGGGTCATAAAGACCCCTATCAATTTGAAGTCCTGTCCAGTTAACAAAGCACTTTCATTGTCTTTTGCATAACAGTAATATCCTCAGGGACTTCCATGAGGGAGGGACCCCATTTGTTCATCCTTTCACTCCCTCTGCAAACATTTCATTATCTTCTCATTTGTCCTGGCACAATGCCAGGCATCAGAGGCATAAAGACGAATGCCACCTGCTTCCTTCCCTCAAGAAGCTGATGATCTAAAATTTGTATGAAGAACATGGACACTATTCAGTATGGTAAGTGCTCTGCCGAGTTGTGTCCCACCTGCCAAGCAGCATGGAGAAGAGTGTGGTTCCCCTAAATCTGATGGCCCAAGACAAAGATATTTTAAAAATTCTTTTTGGTTTCCTTCATTTTCCTCTCTTTTCTTATTGTCACTTCTTGTATACCTGGTGCGTGCGTGCGTGCTCAGTCATTTCAGTCGTGGCCGACTCTTCGCAACCCCATGGACTGCAGCCCACCAGGCTCCTCCGTCCATGGGATTTTCCAGGCAAGAGTACTGAAGTGGGTTGCCATTGCCTTCTCCAGACAGGCACCTGGGAATTCATTAATCCCCATACTGTGTCCTATGCTCAGAGATTCTGATCTAATTAGTCAGAGTGGGTCCCAGACTCCTAGCTGATGCTGTTGTGCAGCCAGACGTTAGAACTGTTTTATAGGCAATTCTAAATCTGTAGATTCTGATGAGGCTTGGGGATGACCCTAGACTTTCTTGAAGATTAAGTACATGGGCTCTGTGACAGCTCTTTTCTAAGACAGAATCTATTTTTAAATTACTGAGGCATGAAGACTCAGTTCTGGCCTCCATACAGGTTGTAACAGCCAGTGGAAGAGTCAATGGATGGAGTGGTCCAAGGCCAAGAGACGGCTTCATCCATGTTCC
Organism: Okapia johnstoni; assembly: GCA_024291935.2. Taxonomy (NCBI): domain Eukaryota; kingdom Metazoa; phylum Chordata; class Mammalia; order Artiodactyla; family Giraffidae; genus Okapia; species Okapia johnstoni. The sequence goes on from CM044316.1 coordinate 39,791,099, forward strand.
AGGATGTCTTAACACCTCACAAGCAGCCATGAGAGTAGTGGAGAGGATTCCTAATCAGGTGTTTTAAATCTCAGCTAATCAATACTGGTGCTAACAAGGGGCCAGAGATTTTCTCATAAAAGCCAGATCATCAAAACTTGAGTCTATAAATTGAGAAGCTTCAAGATCTATGGTTTGAAAACTGAATATGAGCTATTTAACACCCAGAAAACTTAACTGTAACCTGACATCTATAAAATATATCTAGGAGGACAAAGTTACCAAAGTCGTGACAAGCTGTCACCTTCTAATTTCTGGAAGATCCTCTTTGAAAAAATCAGTCAAGTCAGGCTCTGACTACATCTGGTTGTTGGTGATGTGAGTCCGCTTAGCAGCCACATGGTGCTACTGGCCACATTCAGATAATTTCAGTCAATTGGCAAGCATTAATCACACACTTGCTATGGGCCTAGCACAGAGGAACATGGACTTGTATGAACACAGATACGTTCTTTGTGGCTCTTGCTGTCTTTTGAGACTGACTCCAACTTTTTTAATATATGAAGATGAAATCATAACTCAGAAGTATCTTGTAACTGCCTCCTCCAGCCCACGGGCTCATGCAGAGCAACAAACAAGGACTGAAAAAGTCCGTGGGGTAGGAAGCGCTTAAGGCCCTTGTTCCCTGAGCCTGAAACTCAGGGTGATTATCGCCCTTCCTTGCTTTCACCCAGGAACAGTTAATGCAAAGATTATATGAAGCAATTTCATTCAACAGATGTGTAATGGTCATCAACTTTGTGATGAAGTAGAGATGATTTCATCACGATTTCATTCATGGTCTGTGACCTCAAGGAAGTCACAGCTGGTGATGAAGGAAAGACAGGTGCTTCAGTTCAGTTCAGTTCAGTTGCTCAGTCGTGTCTGACTCTTTGTGACCCCATGAATCACAGCACGCCAGGCCTCCCTGTCCATCACCAACTCCCGAGTCTACCCAAACCCGTGTCCATCGAGTCGGTGATGCCATCCAACCATCTCATCCTCTGTCGTCCCCTTCTCCTCCCGCCCCTAATCCTTCCCAGCCCTTCCCAGGGTCTTTTCCAATGAGTCAACTCTTCCCATGAGGTGGCCAAAGTATTGGAGTTTCAGCTTCAACATCAGTCTTTCCAATGAACACCCAGGACTGATCTCCTTTAGGATGGACTGGTTGGATCTTCTTGCAGTCCAAGGGACTCTCTAGAGTCTTCTCCAACACCACAGTTCAAAAGCATCAATTCTTTGGCACTCAGCTTTCTTCACCATCCAACTCTCACATCCATACATGACCACTGGAAAAAACATAGCCTTGACTAGACGGACCTTTGTTGGCAAAGTAATGTCTCTGCTTTTAAATATGCTATCTAGGTTGGTCATAACCTTCCTTCCAAGGAGTAAGAGTCTTTTAATTTCATGGCTGCAATCACCATCAGCAGTGATTTTGGAGCCCCAAAAAATAAAGTCTGACACTGTTTCTACTGTTTCCCCATCTACTTCCCATGAAGTGATGGGACCAGATGCCGTGATCTTAGTTTTCTGAACATTGAGCTTTAAGCCAACTTTTTTACTCTCCTCTTTCACTTTCATCAAGAGGCTCTTTAGTTCTTCTTCACTTTCTGCCATAAGGGTGGTGTCATGTGCATATCTGAGGTTATTGATATTTCTCCTGGCAATCTTGATTCCAGCTTGTGTTTCTTCCAGGTGCTTAGCTTATTCTAATATAAAAGGAAACAGTGATAGTGGTAGTCATGATACTGATGATAATGGCAGCTCCTTTTTGGTGAGCGTTATGTGTGAGCTGAGCACAATGTTCGGTTTCCATCCGGCACACATAGCCTACCTGTTCTGTCATGTCGGTGTCCTTGCCATCATATGCTGCTGCTGCTGCTAAGTCGCTTCAGTCGTGTCCGACTCTGTGCGATCCCACAGACGGGAGCCCACCAGGCTCCCCCGTCCCTAGGATTCTCCAGGCAAGAATACTGGAGTGGGTTGCCATTTCCTTCTCCAGTGCATGAAAGGGAAAAGTGAAAGTGAAGTCGCTCAGTCGTATCCGACTCTTAGCGACCCCATGGACTGTAGCCTACCAGGCTCCTCCGTCCATGGGATTTTCCAGGCAAGAGTACTGGAGTGGGGTGCCATTGCCTTCTCCGTGCCATCATATACCTTTGAGAAAACTGAGGATGTGAGAAGTTGGCTGAAGTACCCAGGATCACACAACCTGCAAGGAACCTTCCCAAGATCCAAATTCAGGCCCATCTTCTCCATCGCCTATGCACTCAAGGTCAGTGGTGCATCCTATAAAGAGAGGCCTAAAGGAGATTGTTTGGGGGTTGGATGGGGGTGGACACTCGTGGATAGGGGCTGGATTGGGTTCTCCCAAAAGCAGACCCTGAAACGAGGACTTGGGCACAAGTAGTTTATTGGAAGGGCTTCCCTAGTGGTTCAGTGGTAAAGAATCCACCTGCTAATTCAGGAGATGTGGGTTCAATCCCGGGGTCAGGAAGATCCCCTGGAGAAGGAAATGGCAACCCACTCCAGTATTCTTGCCTGGAAAATCCCATGAACAAAGGAGCCTGGTGAGCTACAAGTCCATGGGGTTGCAAAGAATTGGACATGACTTAGTGATTAAAGAAACAAACAAACTAAAAACCAGTTTATTGGGAGAGGATCTCAGGAGGAATGGTTCAGTTTAGTTCAGTTCAGTCGCTCACTTGTGTCCGACTCTTTGTGACCCATGGAATGCAGTACACCAGGCTTCCCTTTCCATCACCAGCTCCTGGAGCTTGCTCAAACTCATGTCCATCGAGTCGGTGATGCCATCCAACCATATCATCCTCTGTCATCCCCTTCTCCTCCTGCCTTCAGTCTTTCCCAGCATCAGGGTCTTTTCAAATGAGTCAGTTCTTTGCATCAGATGGCCAGAGTATTAGAGTTTCAGCTTCAGCATCAGTCCTTCCAATGAGTATTCAGGGTTGATTTCCTTTCTGATTGCCTGGTTTGATCTCCTTGCAGTCTAAGGAACTCTCATGAGACTTCTCCAACACCCCAGTTCAAAAGCATCAATTCTTTGGCTCTCAGCTTTCTTTATTGTCCAACTCTCACATCCATACATGACTACTGGAAAAACTATAGCTTTGACTAGACAGACCTTTGTTGGCAAAGTAATGTCTCTGCTTTTTAATATGCTGTCTAGGTTTGTCATAGCTTTTCTTTCAAGGAGCAAGTGTCTTTTAATTTCATGGCTGCAGTCACCATCTGCAGTGATTTTGGAGCCCAAGAAAATAAAGTCTGTCACTGCTTCTATTGTTTCTTCGTCTAATTGCCATGAAGTGATGGGACCAGATGCCGTGATCTTAAGTTTCTGAATGTTGAGCTTTAAGCCTACTTTTTCACTCTCCTCTTTCACGTTCATCGAGAGGCTCTTTAGTTCTTCTTCACTTTCTGCCATAAGGGTGGTGTCATCTGTGTATCTGAGGTTATTGATATTTCTCCCGGCAATCTTGATTCCAGCTTGTGCTTCATTCAGCCCGGCATTTCGCATGATGTACTCTGCTTATAAGTTAAATAAGCAAGGTGACAATATACAGCCTTGACGTACTCCTTTCCCGATTTGGAACCAGTCTGTCGTTCCATGTCCAGTTTTAACTGTTGCTTTCTGACCTACATATAGATTTCTCAGGAGGCAGGTCAGGTGGTCTGGTATTCCCATCTCTTTAAGAATTTTCCAGTTTGTTGTGATCCACACAGTCAAAGGCTTTGGCGTAGTCAATAAAGCGAAAGTAGATGTTTTTCTGGAACTCCCTTGCTTTATTGATGATCCAGCGGATGTTTGATCTCTGGTTCCTCTGGCTTTTCTAAATCCAGCTTGAACATCTGGAAGTTCCTGGTTCACATGCTTTTGAAGCCTGGCTTGGAGAATTTTGAGCATTACTTTGCTAGGGTATGAGATGAGTGTAATTGTGCAGTAGTTTTAACATTCTTTGGCATTGCCTTTCTTTGGGATTGGAATGAAAACTGACCTTTTCCAGTCCTGTGGCCACTGCTGAGTTTTCCAAATTTGCTGGCATATTGAGTGTGGCACTTTCACAGCATTGTCTTTTAGTATTTGAAATAGCTCAACTGGAATTTCATCACCTCCACTAGCCTTGTTTGTAGTGAAGCTTCCTAAGGCCACTTGACTTCTCATTCTGGGATATCTGGCTTTAGGTGAGTGATCACACTATCGTGTTTATCTGGGTCATGAAGATCTTTTTTGTGTAGTTCTTCTGTGTATTCCTGCCACCTCTTCTTAATATCTTCTGCTTCTGTTAGGTCCATACTGTTTCTGTCCTTTATTGTGCCCATCTTTGCATGAAATGTTCCCTTGGTATCTCCAATTTTCTTGAAGAGGTCTCTAGTCTTTCCCATTCTATCTTCCTCTATTTCTTTGCATTGATCACTGAGGAAGGCTTTCTTATCTCTCCTTGCTATTCTTTGGAACTCTGCATTCTGTTGGGTATATCTTTCCTTTTTCTCCTTTGCCTTTCACTTCTCTTCTTTTCTCAGCTACTTTATACTTTATGATCATTATATCTGCTACTGTGGGCAAGAATACCTTAGAAGAAATGGAGTAACCCTCATAGTCAACAAAAGAGTCTGCAATCTCAAAAACAACAGAATGATCTCTGTTCGTTTCCATGGCAAACCATTCAGTATCACAATATTCCAAATCTATGCCCCAAGCAGTAATGCTGAAGAAGTTGAAGTTGAACAGTTCTATGAATACCTACAAGACCTTCTAGAACTAACACCCAAAAAAGATGTCCTTTTCATTATAGGGGACTGGAATGCAAAAGTAGGAAGTCAAGAGATACCTGGAGTAATAGGCAAATTTGGCCTTGGAGTACAGAATGAAGCAGGGCAAAAGCTAATAGGGTTTTGCCAAGAGAACACACTGGTCATAGCAAACACCCTCTTCCAACAACACAAGAGAAGACTCTACACATGGTCATCACCAGATTGTCAACACTGAAATCAGATTGATTATATTCTTTGCAGCCAAAGATGGAGAAGCTCTGTAGAGTCAGCTAAAACTAGACCGGGAGCTGACTGTGGCTCAGATCACGAACTCCTTATTGCCAAATTCAGACTTAAATTGAAGAAAGTAGGGAAAACCACTATAATACTCAGGTATGACCTAAGTCAAATCCCTTATGATTATACAGTGGAAGTGACAAATAGATTAAAGGGATTAGATCTGATAGAGTGCCTGAAGAACTATGGGCAGAGGTTCATGACATTGTACAGGAGGCAGTGATCAAGACCATCCCCAAGAAAAAGAATTGCAAAAAGGCAAAATGGTTGTCTGAGGAGGAGGACTAGTTGGGAGTCATCATATGAGACAGAGGGAGGGGCAGGGCAGGGAAGGCCACCAAGTCACAGTACATAATTGAGAAGTTCCCCCTCTGGGCAACTGGATGTCAGTCCCACTAGGGCACTTGCTGAGACAGTGTGCACCCACCTCAGAGCTGTCCTACCTCATTGGTGAGGAAGCTGGAACTTGTTACCGTGCTACCAGTTGTTATTATTTGAGGACAATTCTAAGGGCATTCCCTCTCAGGTCCTCTGGCTGCTGGCAGAGCAGGCTCAGATTTCTCAGCAGACAGCCCCAGGCATCAAGATGTGTGCTCTCCTCTAGGCCTGTCTTAATCTGTAGGTCCTGGAGGTCCAGGATGAAGGATGGCAATGCAAGTCCTCCCCAACCTCAGCTGGGGAGGCTGTGTGGTGTGCTTGACCCATACCACTAACTCTTCTTCAGGATTAGTGGTTTCCAGGCTCCACAGGGGTGAGTGCAAGCCCAGCAAAAAGGAACTTCTTACCAGTAAACAGCTGTGGGTACTTCGGAGACTTTCTCTCGATGATCAGAATGATGTCCTGGCAATTCAAAGTTCTGGGAGTTTGTTAATAAACTGGTGTAGAAGTCTTTGTTGACTGAAAAAAGAAAAAAACCAGCACAACTTAAAAGTTGAGAATTATGTTTTATTTGGTGGACAAAACTGAGGACTTTAGCCTGGAAGACAGCCTCTCAACTCTTACAGAAAAGGTAAGGAAAGAGCCTGGATGTATAGGAGTTTTGCCACAAAACCCAGGTAGTTGGAACATCAAAAGATTATGGTTATAGAAAACCAAACATCTCAAGTTAATGAATTCTGTGTTTTTATCCATATGAGGAGGTGCAAGAGTCTGAGCTCATTGCCATCATTCCTCTGATGTGCACATCAGCTGTCTAGGGCCACTACCCTGATTTTTCCTTTTCTGAGTCCCTCGGAGTACACAGTTAGGGGTGCCTGCAGTGGCTACTGGTCCTTTGTTTACTGATATGTAAGACAGCATTTTTCATCCATACCTTTGTAGTCAAAGTTTTCAAGCCCTGCTGAATTTCAGGGCAGTGGACGTGAATTTGAGTGTCAGCTTGTGTAATGTCAGGGCTTCCCAGGTGGCTCAGTGGTGAAGAACCTGCCTGCCAATGCAGAAGACATAAGAGACAAGGGTTCGATCCTTGAGTCAGGAAGATTCGCTGAAGAAGGGCATGGCAACTCACTCCAGTATTCTTGCCTGGAGAAACCCATGGACAGAGGAGCCTGGTGGGCTATAGGGTGACAAAGAGTAAGACACAAGTGAAGCAACATATCACGCATGCACAGTAATGTCAACCAGGTCAGGCTTTTTGGGTTCTGGTTGACTGGATTCCATCTCACCCACAGCATGTCTGGACCCTCTTTGGGTAACATGGTGCTAGGATACACTGTGTGATCTCCTCTGCAGTTCATGAATAGTCATTTCCAGACATGGACACAGAGCAGCAGAAAGGAGCGTGGGCTTGGGAGCCAGGGGCCAGGATAGAGTCTTGCTCCGCTGTTTACTGGCTGAATCACTCTAGGCAAGTCCCTTAGTGCTTTTGAGCCTCATTTCCCTCATTTGTAAGATGGAGATAAAAATACTCAATTCTTTTTACTGTTGTTGTGAGAATTAGGTCAGATAGTGCCTGCGCAATGCTTTGAATGGTCTGTGGGACCTAGCAAGGACTCAGTAAATGTTAGCTTCTTATTATCATCACTTTGACCCAACCAGGATCCTACTTGGTGGAGGCAGGAGGGAGCACTCCAGTGCTTTGTGAGCCTGGAAGCAGTCCTGACGTCATGGGGACAGATGCTCCTTGCTTGTCTCCATCTGTCATTGTGCAGCTTTGTTCTCTTCCACAATTAGACATATCAGGTTCAAAAGAGTCATTGTCTCATACTAATGAATAGATTAATAACCTCCCTCCCCAGATGCAGGAGACTTTATCAGCCTCTTGAAATGTTGATGATGTCTCTGAAAGGGAGCTTTAGTGAGGCACTCCTAAATAAACCATTCATCCCTGCTCTACCTGAGCCCCACCCTTGGCTGAGAGGTGGGAGCCTGTGGCCAGGGCACAGTGTACTGGCCTGGGAGTCAGTCAGGGGGCATGTGAAGTGAGTGTCCACAGGCTAGCACTAACCAGCAATGGGGAAAGAGAGAAACCTGACTCTAGTATTGGGGGCAGGAAAAAGGCTAAAGGAGCTAAAGAAAGGAAAAGGAATGCCTTTCAAGCTAGGGGTCAAGCTTGCAAATCAAGAGTGTGTTGAAGCAGGCCCAGCTCTGAAGTTGAGATGGTGATGGTCACTGCACCCTTGTCTACCCTCTTGAGAAGGCCTGCTTGCTGACTGCTGTGCCCTTGACCAAGTCTCCCCTTGCTTGGTGTCAGTGTTGAGGACTGAGCATTGTCAGTTTCATTTCCCACTCTGATTTGGGGTGCAGACTGCTTAAATCAGTGTGTTTCTCTTTTGTCTTCCCAAGGAAATTCAACCAGTGTTCTGTTTCCTTTATCCCTGAATGTGAATTTCAGCTGTCTGATGTTGGGGGGCAGACCCTTTAACTGGAAGAAGATCCCTGCTCCCCTCTGGTGGGGTGCCCTACCCCTTCAGCTTTTGATGAAATCTGACACGTGCTTACCTTTCCTGCAGAAAGTCAGCAGCCCATGAAGAAAGCAGAGCTTATTTAGCATGATACTCCCTCCAAGTTGAGAATAGTGTCAGAGTCTTTTAACAAACACAACTGGATTTCATATTTACTCTTCTGCTTTCATAATGGAAGTTGACCTATCCTGAAATGAACTATACATTTTTTAAATTGTCTACCAGATCTCACAAAGAAGGTATTAGTGTTTTTTTCCCCCCCTCTCTAGAATTAACATTTTAATTTTAGAGACAGAATTGAATGAAAAACACTGAGGCCAAGGTATCTAACATTTCAAGAGAAAACAAACAAGACATTAAAAGTGGTGAAGTTCATCAGGCCAGGCCCCCATCCTAGGTTTGGCCAGTTTGTTGGAGCTAACCTTCTTTCTCAGAAGAATTGGGAGTCTGAGCAAAGCCAACCACTAGCTTCCAAATTGATTTTCAAACCAAAATTGGAACAGTTCTCAAATGCTCCTGGGATTTGGGGCTATTAATACTGAAGAACAATGAGAAGGAAAAAGTGAGTGTGTAAGAGGTGATTTATGACCGAAAGGAAGTTGCAAGCTTGGAAACTTGTATGCAACCCAATCACAGACCCCTCTGGAGATGTTCCAGGGAAGAGATGGAGAATGTAAAGGGAAAGTGTTTCCAAGGGATATTAAAACTTATAAAAGGAGGTAATGTGGGCTTTGGGCCTGAAATGAGCAGGCGAGGAGCTGACCACATTGAATTTCTCATAAACACAGCAGGCTTTTGTGCAGCTGTCATCAGCACCGGGACACCCCATGGGCCTGCTCTTGTACTTATTTCTTAGCGTTAGTCCATCACCAAGCAGGTTAAATGGCAGGAAGAGAGTCTCCTCACCAAAGAGTGGGACTGTGTGACCACTGCTGTGCAACCCAGAGTCTCAGCTTATGAGTCAGGTTCTTGGGTGTCAAGCCACGGCTCCAGCTGCTGACCAGTAAGACCAGTGATGGCCCAGTGAGTGTGGAGGTACACAGGACTGTGAGGTTAGGCAGGCAGAGCTTGGCCAGTGTTCTGCGAGTAGACACCTGACCTCATTATTTCTTTTTTCATAGTTCTTACAGAAGTTATTATTATTTGTACCTTTATTGATAGAACTGATACACAATAAATTATACATATTTAAAGTGTATAACTTGCACACTTTCTATATAAATGTATATGGTTATGGACACATGTGGTGGCTCAGATGGTAAAGAATTCCCTGGTGGCTCAGATGGTAAAGAATCTACCTGTACTGCAGGAGACCCAAGTTCTATCCCTGGGTTGGAAAGATCCCCTGGAGGAGAAAATAGCAACCCACTCCAGTATTCTGGAGAATTCCATGGACAGAGAGGAGCTTGGTGGGTTACATGTGGTCCATGTGGTTACAAAGAGTTGGTCACAGCTGAGTGACTAACACACACATAGACATAGATATACATAGGTATCTTTACTTGAAGTACTGGGGACAATCAGCGGATTCATAAAATGCTTTGTGTACAAGGCATTCTTGCAGGATATACACCAATCACATTCTTTTGAGGTAAGACAAACAAGAGGAGGAAAGGCTACTGAGATACACTTCCAGCTATCAATCCTTGAGAGATCAGAGGTGGGACCAGTTGCAAATATAACCCAAGTTCACCAAATGGCCAGGCAAATGTCTCTAGAAAATGAACAGGTATTTATCCAGTCTAGGAGGTAAAAACAATACTTTACACTGGTGTAGTCTTTTATGGCTTCCTGAGTGGCTCAGCAGTAAAAATCTGCCTGCAATGCTTGAGACACGGGTTCAATCCCTGGGTTGGAAAGATCCCCTGGAGAAGGAAATGACATCTCAGTATTCTTGCTTGGGAAATCCCATGGACAGAGGAGTCTGGCAGGCTACAGTCCATGGTGTTGCAAAGAGTCGGACATGACTTAGTGACTGAAAAACAAGTCTTTTTATAATATTTGAAATGTTATACTACCAGGATTTCACTGGGGAGGGGCAACATATCTATATTGTTATTACGGTTACTACTAATCATCATTTACCAAGTCTTCTCCTTAGAAGTCATTCGATGGCTCAATGGGAGAAGATAGAAGGGATTCATATCTCTGGAGGGCTGTGACCATTTCTAAGATCTACAGTCCCATTGGAAAAGCCTTTGAAGGATTGACCAGATGGCTGTCCACTATTAACACTGCATCTACTTGCACCATTAATTTCAACCCTCCATTTTCCAGACCATGCCTTCTGCAAATGCACACTGTTGCCAACAGAATGAAAATGGAGAAAATACTATGTGTTTAATCAGTGTTGGCCAAAGAATGGGTGGAGAGAGGGCAGGGGTTCAGAAACATTTGGAATGAGGAGAGAGCTGGTACATGGAGGACAGTCAAGCCATTTATGATGTGCTTAGGACCAGAATTGTTGGCACCATATGTTTTCTGGTCCCCCAGGATCTGCAAGGTCTGGGAGGTACCTCCACTTCCAGTCTCCCCTTCTGCCAACTGGCATTCTAGCTGACTTAGCAGTTCTTGAGAACATCACCTCTGATCTCCCTTGGAATGTTTCAGTCCTATATTCAAAAATGGGATGAGGAAGAAATTTCTAAAAGCAAGGGTGTGGCTAGCTGTGGAGGCAGAAGTTCCATTTAGAGGGAGCATCTGGAAAAGCAGTCCCCCCATACCCTAGTATGTGTCAAAGAGCTGGGTGGTCAGCAGCGCCAAGACAGGGTGAGGCCAGGAGTTCCATGTCTTCCCAGAAATAGGCCTGGTGGGAAGGTCAGCCCTGTCATCATCAAACTGCTTCTGACCAGAGAACGCATACTACCCTGTACTTTTCAGTCCTCCATCCTGAGAATTCGGGAGAGCACCAAAGGCCCAAGTTTCCTTGGTGATGCCTATGCTTTGCAGTTAGCCCTGTGGAGCACACAGTAGGGATGCCCTGCAGGAATCATCTCTCCTGCACAGCCTGGTTTGGATCCAGGATGTCTCCAAGGGTTTTGAAATGGAAAAGAAGTGACATCCTCCCTTCAGTGTCAGCTGGCCAAGGGGTAACCTTGAACTCTCTGGTTTCAGTGTGGTGAGGTAGGATGTCACCCTGGCTACAATTTCTTGCTGACTGCTGGCAAATATCTGACATCTGGAAGAAACCTGGGAGGCTTTCCTAATCATCTTCTGCCTTCACTTCCTTAAAGGCGTGGCTACTTTTTATTTTGTCAATAGACAGCACATGCTCATAATACAAATTCCAAAAACACTGAAAGGGAAAGCCATGGACGTTCTTCCTTATTCTCCTGCCCCACCACTGTTTGTCCACTGACTTTCAAAAGAACAGAAAGGGTTTCTACAGAGCAGTAGGAATCTGACAAGAACAACCTCTTCCCAGCAGAACCGAAGCTGTGATACCTTTAAGGAAAAAAAATCCACTAAGAAAGCATAACTGATCAGCTTTGCTCACCAGGCTCTCCAAACCCAAAGTGTGTGAATCTCAGTCTCTGTCAGTAGAGAGCCCTCAGGGAACTGGGAAGAGTAACTGACAGTAAAGAACCTTATTTTCTCATCCAGATTTACCTACAGATTGAGTGAGAACATGAGCACTTTACCACCTAAACACTTCAAAAATTGCTAAATATGTTTTGCTATAAAAGCCAGTCATAATCTATCAAAACATTAATCTTCAAAGATTTTATGGTAGCACTTAGAATTGCAAAATTTATACATGGAAAATATTTCATTTATTACCAACTTGAGGAACATGGTGTTGTACACGAGTGAGGTTTCTATATAACTGAGGTTTGGTATTTAAGTATGCATTTTATTTTCTAACACTACTGTTATTCCAAGTGTTTTAAAAATCCTTCTCTTGTAATTTCCTTCAAGTAAATTTAGGACAAGTGTTATTTTTTATGTCATTTTTTATAAAGGTATGTTTCATTCTCAGTGAACAGAGCACCTTTGACACAAGTTACCAGTTTCATGAAGACTTGGGGTAGTCATAAGAAATAGACATTGTTTTCCTGGGCTCTTGGTTTCAGTAATGTTTTTAGGGACTATCACGGTATGCAGGGCAGCTTGGCCTCTAACTGTTCTGCTTTTATTAATGGTACTTCTCCTCTCCCATTTCATGGTCTGTCCTTTTTGTGTCTTCCTTTGTCCTGAGTGTGTCTTGTTGTATGTGGGATTCCTCATTTCTTCTCTGAGTTGAAAGGTTGACCTTACTAGGGGTCTGGTGTCTATCTCTAGATATTACAGACATTCCTGCAGGAGATCATGACTTAGCAACCATGGTGTTCATGGTGTTTAGTTAGGGCTATGGGGATGTCTGTGAAGAGGCTAAGCAACACTGAAGCAGCGTGCCATGGAACAGTCTGTTTCAGCTTTGGAAAATAATAACAATGGAAAGAAATTGCTCAATAACTGATTCCATGAGGGAACATAGAGATTGTTATCCAGTGAATATTGATTCTAAAATTCAGGTTCATTGTAAACATGCTGAAAACAAAGGCTAAAATGCCAGCACTTCGCAGGAAAAGCAAACACTTAGCCATGCAATAGGATTCGTTGAGGAAGCAGTCTGCCCTTGTCAGTGGGCGAGCATGCGTTTATTGAGCAGCAGTTGTATCTGTCACTGGTGCAGGGAGGTGGGGTAGGTGGGACTGTGGGTGGATGTTTCCACCACTAGCTGCCCCCTCCTGAGTCTGGCTCAGTCCTCATGAGAATTCTGTGTCAGTGGAGTTGATAGGACCTTGGCTACCCATATGATCAGATTATAGTAACAACTATCACTCTCTGAATGCTTACTGTGTTTCAACACTTTGTACACATTTCTCAGTGGATCCTTACAACAATCTTATGGGATCTGTTATTACCTCTACCTTACAAGACCAATTGTTGTATCCAAAAACAGACCTTAAAAAGTAAAGATTTTGAGGCAGGGGTTTTTATAGGGAGAAGGCAATGGCAACCCACTCCAGTCCTCTTGCCTGGAAAATCCCATGGACGGAGGGGCCTGGTAGGCTGTAGTCCATGGGGTCGTGAAGAGTCGGACACGATTGAGCGACTTCACTTTCACTTTACAGATGAGGAAACTGAGACTCAGAGGAATTAATAAATAAGATCAAAGTCATATAGCTAGTAAGTTTGTCCAACTGAAGAGTCTGTTCCCCTAACTCATGGTGCTTTGCTGGCTCTGACAAGTGATCTGCATTAAGTCAAGAGGAGGAGTCAAATGCTAATCCTCTGGCCCCTGGCAGCAAGGAGTTGGGTGTTTCAGTTCAGTTTGGTCACTCAGTCATGTCCGACTCTTTGTGACCCCATGGACTGCAGGACGGTAGGCCTCCCTGTCCATCACCAACTCCCGGAGTCTACTCAAACTCATGCACCCTGAGTCGGTGATGCCATCCAACCGTCTCATCCTCTGTCGTCCCCTTCTCTTCCCACCTTCAATCTTTCCCAGCATCAAGGTCTTTTCAAATGAGTCAACTCTTCGCATCAGGTGGCCAAAGTATTGGAGTTTGAGCTTCAGCATCAGTCCTTCCAATGAATATTCAAGACTGATTTCCTTTAAGATGGACTGGTTGGATCTCCTTGCAGTCCAAGGAACTCTCAGGAGTCTTCTCCAACACCACAGTTCAAAAGCATCAATTCTTCGGCACTCAGCTTTCTTTATAGTCCAACTCTCACATCCATACGTGACTACTGGAAAAACCATAGCCTTGACTAGATGGACCTTTGTTGGCAAAGTAATGTCTGCTTTTTAATATGCAGGTTAGCTTGATCATAGCTTTTCTTCCAAGGAGCAAGCGTCTTTTAATTTGATGGCTGCAGTCACCATCTGCAGTGATTTTGGAGCCCCCCAAAATAAAGTCTGCCACTGTTTTCACTGTTTCTCAATCTATTTGCCATGAAGTGATGGGACCGGATGCCCCAGAGCCTCCTAAATCTGTCATCAGTTCCTTCTTGCCCTACTCTAGTCTTAGGATGGAATCTGCAGGCACCTTTGTAATTGGAATCCCTGAAACCTAAGGTAATATTGTTCCTCTCCATATAATAGACCCTTCCTCTGCAGTACTTGGTTACAGGAGGGAATTAGAGAACTGGTCAACCAAGGTTTATGCTCATGTGGAGTTTCCCAAGTAGGGCAGTGCTATCATCTGATGACCACGTACCTATGTTATTGAACAAGTATCTAAAAGAAAGGGCCTTGACAGGTAAATATGAGAGCTTAAACCTTATATCACGGAGTCCTATGATAACAGAGGTGCCTTTTTGAAGTTCTGTTGTATGCATTAGCACATTGAATCCACACAGACCAAGGATAGGAGGTGGCTCTTACTTAAAAATATGAAGATCCTAAGACTCCATAGTGCTAACTAATTCATCTACCTGTACGTAAGAAGAGAGGAGAGATGAGCTCCAAAGTACCTGCTCTCTGTAATCCTGAATAGTGAAAGGCATTTCCCTAAAATAGCTTCTAAGTAGATCCTAGTTATGTCACTAAAGGAAAACTGATCTTCTTGCATGAGAGTTAAGGCATAATTTTATTCAAATTGGCAAATATTAACCCAGTCCCACACTATTCTGGATTCTCTTAAACAGCAAAGGTTTAACACCTGGCTACTGTCCTTGGGGAGTCTGTGTCTGTTGGGGATTTGGACTGAGGGTAGATAGGGAGAGGAGCAAGGAGTAGTCATTTGCGCCAGCCTGGCATTTGCATTGAAACTGGGTGACCAGCTATCTCTGTTTGCCTGGAAGTGAGGGGTTTCCCCGGAGAAGGGACATTCAGTGCTGAAGCCAGGAAAGACCTGGACAAACCAGCATGAACTGGTTACTCTAAAAGTTGCTAAACCTCCTTATGCCTCAGTTTCCTTATCTGCAAAATGGAGATGATAACACCAGATTTCAGGTGATGTAAGAGAGAATTGAATGTGATAAGGTTTGTCAAGTTTGTGACACATGGGGGTATCAGTATATGAATACTTGGAGACAAGTAGGAACAGGAGTCCCACAGAGCTGTGGAACCTTCAGGAAAGGACAAAGCCAGCATGAGCCAAAGTGAACTGGAGAAGACTGTGGAGACAAGTGTGCTCCAGAGGGGCCTTAAAGAATCAGTGAGACTTGGTCTAAAATTGTGCAAGGAGATTTGATTGTCTTGGAATAAAATACAGATGACTTTAGAAATAACTTCTTCCTTGCCTTAAGCCACTTGTGTGTTTCAAGATTTAGCTACTCCTCTGCTATGATTCTCCACCCCTTCTGTCTCCTGACCCCTAACTGTCTACTCTTTTCCTGGGGATTTGCTTCTGGGGTGCCATAGGCCGAATCCACACCCCTCCCCCGCAAACACCTGCTCATTAACTGGCCACCAGCCCCCTCCCCATGAGACGTGTCTGGTGAGCCAGGATTAGGGAAACTTAAGCTCAGAGAGGTTAAGTGACTTGCCAAGAATCACCCAGCAGATCAATTTTGAATTCGGAAACAGGAACCAGATGTCAGCACCTTGCGCTGTGCTTACTTTGGAAGGTGGAGTGTGGGGCCTCGGAGGCCCCAGCAGAAAAACTGAGCTCCTCTGGGAGAGACCAAGAGACCAAGAATTCCAAAGCCAGCCCATAATTTATGATCAGGAGTTCCCTCTAAGTGTGTCTTATGGGAAGGCATTCTCATAAAAATTCAGCTTTGAGGATACTCCCTGAGTTTGGAAGTCTTTACCTGTGAAGGGAATTTCTGACTGTCATTTAGAAAAAGATGCCACAATGTATGAACCTAGTGAATTAAGGATCTGGCACAAGCTGTATCGAGTGTCAAGTAATGAGCTTTCCATCTCCAGTCACACACTCAGTGCTTCTCAATTCAGCCAGAATTGGCAAGAGTCAGGCTGGTTATTAAAGCCGAAACCTGGAAAAGGCAATTAAGCGCTCCTGGGGTTAAAAGGTTGACTCCATTGGAAACACAAATCATAAATTTTACTCACAGATATTCCTGTTACTCAGAGGCTCCAGCTCTTAAACAGCAGTGCCTGAGGAGGAGGGCTCCTTGCTGGGGGCAGGGTGATAAAAGGCAGGGATGCCGGCCTGCTGGGTCTGGTCCTCTGTCCGGCTGCAGCGGGAGAGGGGAGTATGAGCAAGTCAGGTCTCTAGGAAGCTCAGTGTTGTTCCAGTAGCTTCCCTGGAGGAGCAGAACACTGTTCCAGGTGTCTTGTGTGTGCTACTTGGGCAGTTAGAAACAGGCTGACCAACCACCCTGCTTTACCCGGGACTGAGGTGCACTCTGGACAGAGAACTTTGGTCAGTGCGAAAACTGGAAAAAACAGATAAACTTGGTGACCAAATTGCTCACCCTGTAAATGATGCTGATCTTTTCTCAAGAGTACTGATGTTGTTGTTTTGTGGATAAGTCATGTCCGACTCTCTGTGATCTCATGGACTGAAGCACACCAGGCTCCTGTGTCCTTTTCTATGTCCTGGAGTTTGCTCAAATTCGTGTCCTTTGAGTCAATGATGCTATCTAACCATCTCATCCTCTGCCACCCTCTTCTCCTTTTGCTTTCAATCTTTCCTAGCATCAGGGTCTCTTCCAATGAGTCAGCTCTTCCCATCAGGCGGCCAAAGTATTAGAGCTTCAGCTTCAGCATTAGTCCTTCCAATGAATATTCAGGGTTGATTTCCTTTAGGATTGACTGGTTTGATCTCCTTGCTGTTCAAGGGACTCTCAAGACTCTTCTCCAACACCACAGTTCAAAAGCACCAATTCTTTGTCACTCAGCTTTCTTTATGGTCCAATTCTCACATCCATAAATGACTGCTAGAAAATCCATAGCTTTGGCTATACAGACCTTTGTCAGCAAAGTGATGTCTCTGCTTTTCAGTATGCTGTATAGGTTTGTCATAGCTTTTCTTGCAAGGAGCAAGTGTCTTTTAATTTTGTGGCTGCAGTCACCATCCCCTGTGGTTTTGGAGCCCAAGAAAATAAAATCCATCAGTGTTTCTACTTTTTCCCCTTCTATTTGCCGTGAAGTGATGGGATCAGATGCCATTATTTTAGTTTTTTGAATATTAAGTTTTAAGCCAGCTTTTTTTCACTCTCCTCATTCACCCTCATCAAAATATTCTTTAGTTCTTTTTCATTTTCTGCCACTAGAGTGGTATCATCTGCATATCTGAGGTTGATATTTCTCTCAGCAGTCTTGATTTGAGCTTGTAATTCATCTAGCTTGGCATTTTCTGCCCAACAATTTTGCAAAATGATAAAGCCAAAGATATTGGATGTAGATTTCATACCTCTACCTCCAGGGCAATCAAATGGGAATCACTGAGTTCCCACCACCAGAGGTGCTGTGAGGGTTAGTTGAGAGTAGGCAGGTGAGTTCTGGGCAGAGGGCAGGGGCCTGGACAAGATTTCCATCCTGCTGTAGAGCCTGTGTATTACCTGCCCTCCTCCTCAATGTGACTGTTTTAGCAACCCAGAGGCTCAGAAGATCCCTGCGTCCTACCCAAGACCTACTCACATGGTGTTATTCAAGCTAATGTATCTTTTGAAAAGAGACGGACAGTAACTCATATTAGTTATTTGTCCAGAAGTGAGTCCCACTTAAGAGCAGCCAACAAGGAGAGCCAATGCTCCATGAAGAGTGAAATGCACTGCCCTGAGAATGGTTTTGTGGTTTTCTGATTAAACCTGTTTTGGATAGTCTGTCAAGCAGGTAGAGAAATAGGCAATCTCAGATGGGTTTATAAAGGAGGCTTTTTTAGTGTCTATCCCACTGTGTCCTTCCGGAGGGTTACTTGCATGAAAAAGTGCCCCAGAGGAGAAGCTATGGGCAAAGAGCCACTGCCACCAGCCACCTCTGAGAGCAGAGAGGAGCCAGCCCTGTCTGCCTGTTTTAATTTCCTTGGAAAAAGTGACATAGCAGAGTATCTTAGTCCAAATTTGCATGCAATGCAGTCACTCACGGAGATGCTATCTGTGCTAATAATCTGGCAATTAAAGTGGAATGTGACTGCTAATTAAACCTGCCACTCAACTCAGATGCATATTTGTTTTCCAGTGGAGCTAGATCTGATCTGACCTGTCTTCAAGATTTGGATTAGAATGGAAGACCCAAAGCAGAGAGTTCCTCTATATACCTTTACATTGTCTTCTTTTGAAAATAAACCTTAATGCCAGCTAAGATCAAATTAGAAGCTCAAACCAAATAAGTCACCTTAAATTTTAGAGGTGTACATCTTTGGCATGTTTTCACTGGTTCCTTCATTTAACGTACTTTTTCCTCATTTGATTTGTGAGTAGATCTTTAATAATTTGAAATGTTCATAGTTTGTTTAATGTTAAAGTTTCTTTAAATTTCTATTTGATTAAAACCCATACCATTTAGCTGGGTATATTAGCACGGATCAGAAGGCTGCATAGTCTACTGTGGAGAATGCCTGCCCATGAGGGTTCTGGACTATTTTAGTTACCATATAACTAGGGAATTTTGAGTCAAGTCAAGGAAAGGAACAGATCAGGCCCGGGTGGTGCTGCAGACTTCTCCTTGGTAGGGACTCTCCTGTGAGCCCCACATGGACATGAGCTGATTGGAACATTGGGACTAGTTGTGCCAGATGACACAGCAGCTTCGAAATGCTCAGCTACAAAGCATGCAGTTGTATGCTTGGTCTCTTTCTGACATCTCCAAACTTGCTGACTTGTGACAGTGTCTGCATATAAAGGGTATGTGTACCCCCCGCATGGGACTTCCTGGGTGGTGCAGTGGTAAAAAAAAGTCTGCCTGCCAATGCAGGAGATGCAAGAGAAGTGGGTTCAATCCGTGGGCCAGGAAGATCCCCTAGAGAAGGAAATACCCACTCCAGTATTTTTGCCTGGAGAATCCTATGGACAGAGGAGCCTGGTGGGCTACAGTCCATGGGGTCACAGAGAGTCAGACATGACTGAGCACAGGCACATGGACCTTCACAGCCTTCTGCTGTGCTCAGGGCAGACATCTATAATCTATTACTTCACTATTTCCTCTTGAACCAAAGCATGGTCTGAAGCCCTGTTTGCACCATTCTCGAAGCAGCCACCGTCAGTTGAATGGAATGGAGACTCCAGTGAGACATTGCCACCACCCGGGCTGTGTGGCACCCACGGAGCGCCTGCTGTGTGAGGCAGGAGAGGGCTGGGAGAAAAGGAAGTGGGGCTATTGGGGTGCAACTCCATTCATAGCCTGAGGGAGGCCAGCAGCCTCCCCCTTCCCCGTGCCTTGCTCCAACTCTCAGGATATAGAATACATATAAGGAGATAGCCTCCTCAGCACCCAGATAAACTCCCTGGACCCTTTGTCCCACAGGCTTCTGGGGCTTCTGGGGCCAGTGGGATGGAACATTCTGGAGAAAGAGCATTTCCTCACCAAATGCTTCAGGAGACGTGCTTGAAAGGCCATGAGGAGGGTGTGACTAGTGAGCTCCAGGCCACCCGGTCACCTTGGCAGCCCTGCAGGGTGTCTGTTCTTGGTCAGAGCATCCCACAGGAAGCCAGGCAGCCACAACAGCGGGCAGGACCGTGGCGGGCCAGAGCGGAGACAGAAAGAGACTTTGAAGGAGACTCTTGGCTCCTGGATGAAACGCACCGGTCCCCTGGGCGGCCGGTGTGCTGCATTCACTCCTTTTTATTGAACCACCAGCTACACAGATGTGTCCGCCCACACAGACATTCAGAGGCCCAGTCCTAGCCTCGGGCTCCACGGAGGGAGGGCTGCAGAGGGTCAAACAAAATTCACCTTGAGGTATATGAAGATGAAACCAGCTCCCCAGTTAGGACACTACATAGATATTTAGGGATGTGACACAGCTCCTAGAAATGGCTGCAGATAATATTAAAATGAGCATTCTATCAGCTCCCTGCTTTGACTTTTGCTCTCTGAAAATTCATTATCCACCTGGAAGCTTCCCTGGTGGCTCAGATGGTAAAGAATCTGCCTGCAATACAGGAGACCTGGGTTCGATCTCTGGATTGAGATCCCTTGGAGAAGGGAGTTGCTGCCTATTCCAGTATTCTTGCCTAGAGAATCCCATGGACAGAGGAACCTGGTGGGCTACAGTGCATAGCGTCTCAAAGAGTTGGACACGACTGAGTGGATAACACTTTCACTGGCAGCCAGAATGGCTGACCGTGGATCCCCCACCTGCCACTCACCCTTCAGCCTCCACACTTGCAGCTTCCTGCTTCTCAAGAGCTAGCTGGTCCGTCTGCCTGGACCTCTCCTCCCCGATACTCTCAGGGCCGGCTGCTTCTTGTCACTCATGGGCTAGCTCAGTGGTCCCCTCCACAGAGAGGTGTCCCTGAGCCCTCAGCCCACGTTGGAAACCTTCCCTCCCCATGAAGTCACATTCCTGCTTTCCTTCTTCCCAGTACTCATCACTCTTTGAACCTATCATGTTTAACAACTTTTTTCTTGCTTATTGTCATTTTCTCTCTATGAGAATAAAAGCTCTCTGAGAGCAAGACCTCACCCAGCACAGAGTATGTTCACAATAAGAATTCAACAGGGAAAGAACCTTTGCTAAGTCTCTTAGGAGCAGACAGTTACTTTTTCCCTGGGTTCTCCCGGTTGGCTTTGCAGGGTGCTGGGCTGGAGTGAAGCAGCCTGAACTTCCTGAAGCCAGTGGCAGGAAAGGTGCATGCACAGGCTCGGGTGACTTCTTTCCCTTCAGGCCCTGCCAGATTCTCACAGAGAGCTGCCTTCCACCTCAGGGGCCTCTGTCTGGCCGGCCCCACACCCCGGGGCAGCTGTGCTGGCATCTTCCTCCTGCTGCCTGTCCTGGAGGCGGCTGTGTTTCCTCTTGGAGCCCGGCCGCAGGACGGATGCCCTGGGAGCCTCTCTCTGAATCCAGCCACATGTTTTTGCTCCCGCCCCAACCTTCTTCCCGGGACATGGGCTCTTGGGTTTAGAAGTAAACAAATTCCCAGCAGCTCTGGGACACAAGGGAGGTTGGCCTTAGTCTTTTGGAAAGAGAGAAAATGCTGAAGACTCAAAAAGAGTAGACTCTCTCCCTTCTTAATGGAGATGGCTGATCTTAACCCAGGAGGAAACAAGTCTTGGCTCTCTAACCTGCTGTGACTTGAAGCAAATCTAGAGAAGAGATGCACGGATGAGAACCCTATGTCCCCTGCAAGGGTGACCTTGCTGAGCCTCAGTTACAACACCATAAAGTGGATGTAGCAGTGATATCTCTGCCCAAGGGAAATTTTGAAGAGTAAAGAATGCAGTGCATGCATGGAAAGTGCCTGGCATAAGCTCAATGTGGAAATATCTGGGAATGCCATGGAGCAGTAGGGCAATACAGACTAGTGAGGCCACTAGGTTGGGACTAGAATGATTTGGCTCACAGCAGATGAGTCAAAGATGAGTGGGGCAGAGCCTTCCTTTCCACTCCCGCTGAGGACAAGGTATGGCCATGTGTGCATGTGTGCTAAGTCGCTTCAGTCGTGTCCAACTGTTTGTGACCCCATGGACTGTAGCCCGCCAGGCTCCTCTGTCCATGGGATTCTCCAGGCAATGATACTGGAGTGGGTTGCCACACCCTCCTCCAGGGGATCATCTCGACCCAGGGATTGAACCCATGTCTCTTATGTCTTCTGCCTTGGCAGGCGTGTTCCTTACAACAAGCACCACCTGGGAAGCCCAAGGTAGAGCCGTGAGTCACGCCAAATTTGGTGATGCTGTCAGGACGTACAGGAACTCTGAGTGAGGAGGATCTGATTCTTACTTTTCTTGGATCTCCTGTTCCAAATTCTGTGCCAAGTATAGAGTAGATGTGAACAAAGAGAGAGATGTGGTTGGCAGTGAATTCAGGACAGGGATGCTCAGTGAATGCTGAATGAATGAATGAATACTCTCCCCAGCCTCCTGTGCTATTGCCTCTCAGCCCCTCCACCTGCATGCCAATTCAAACCCAAGCTGTGGAACAAGGGCAGGCCTTGGAGTACTTCTGGGAGCAGCAGGTTTTCACACAGAAGGAAACATCTGGGGAATGTCTGCCACACCATCCTGTTTTGACCTATTGGAGTGGCAGTTCCCTGCACACCTGCGGGAAGTCTCCAGGTTCACTCAGAGCTAGCCTGGGCCTTCCATACTGGAGAACTGCTATAGACAACCCTTCCTACCTCCAGGCAGTCATTGTGCTGAGGGGTGTGGGGCTGGTCCCAGTGTATAGTGGACTTCCCGCCACCCCCCTGAGCCAGCATGGGAGACGCCACTGTATCCTGCAAGAGCAGGGAGATGGCACAGGGACATATGTCCTTGGGGATGAAGGACTGGACAGTAAGAGTCTCATCTCCCAGTGGTGACCTCAAGAATAAAGAAGAAATAACAGAAAGATGATTGGAAGCCATCTTTAAATTTTTTTTTTTTTTGAAAGGAGAAAGAAGCAGAATTCCTAAGCATGTAAAAAGAACTATTTAAATTTCTTGTCTGTAGCATATACTCGAACCTATAATTATGGCTTTGGAAAAAAAAAAGGATAATTATGAAAATTTCTGGGCTCATTAAAGACACACAATTGACATTCAAAATTATTTGAGTTAGAAATGATGCTGAAATGAGTCTCTTTTAAGAAGACCCAGAGGAAAAGAACTTTGCTTTTTTTTAAAACTCGAAGTTCTGGATTAACCCTGATTGTCACAGGTTGCCTCAGGTAATGCTTCACTCCTAGAGAAGGAGGTGACACCCAGGCTTCCCTCTCTGCAGTGCTGACTCAGCTTGGCCTCTAAGGGCCAGGCTTCTTGGGCTTGGTG
This sequence comes from Okapia johnstoni, assembly GCA_024291935.2. Lineage (NCBI taxonomy): Eukaryota > Metazoa > Chordata > Mammalia > Artiodactyla > Giraffidae > Okapia > Okapia johnstoni. Next base: position 39,813,901 of record CM044316.1, read on the forward strand.
GTTTGTGATTTTAGGTGAATTCCACAAACAGTGATCATCTAGAGCCCAACTGGCTGCGTGTTTTGCTGAAGTACCTGCCCTGCCCCAGGCTGCTCAGAAGACCAAGGAGCAATCAGAAACCCCTGATCCATTGGTTTCCTCAGGATATGACGTGATTCTGGAGTCAGATTGATCAGACTCAAATCCCTGTACCATCGCTCACCAGCTGTGTGACCTTGGTGCATCCCTTCCTTTCTTTGGAGAAGTTTCATCAGTAGAGTATGGGCAGCTGGAAAACTTCTTTTGCCAGAGCTTGAACCCTGCCTTTCCTTGAGTCCTAGCTGTACCCCCTCATCCCATATACCAGCACCATGATAAGACTGTCAGGTCTGACATAATAGGAGGGTAGACCAGATGTACGAACCAGCAGAGACAGCAGGGCACTGAGGCTGTGGTAGTACTGCCAAGTGAGAATACCCCAGTAGCTTTCTCCCATGGCCCAAGAGAAGGCCATCCCTGGTGTATCCTTGAAGTGATCGGAACCCATCTCATAGGCCCTAGCTGCCAGGGGAGATTCCAGGAGCAGGCTCTCAAAGACAGGGCTGTGTAGGTGTTTGTTCCTAAGAGCACAACCTTTGAGGGCCTCTCCTCCTTGCTGCATGAGGAACCCAAGCTTTCATGACCTCCCACTGCCCCTGATCCAGGCTCCCACATCACTCTGCCCTGTACCTGCTGCCCTAACTGTCTAGGCTGTGCTGGGCTGTGTGGAGGTCTCTGCTGCATGTGGGTCTTGCCATCTTCAGGACTATCTGTATCCAGACCTGAGGAACTTTCTAAATCACGCCATGTTCCAAGTTGTCAGTGCAGGGAGGCTTCTGAGAAACAACTCAACGAGGCAGGGCTCACTTGATGTCCTTAGTGCCATCTCCTGGTGCTCATACTAAGTGCCTGGGCTTGGACCTGCTCTGGTTCCCAGGGCCACTGAATGGTCACGCTGTAGTTATTTGAGTTAGTAATTGGAAGCTCAGTGCCCCCTGGGTGAACATGGGGAAGTCAACATAGCTGTTTATCTGACTGGTGGTTCATAAGCCAGCTGTTTGTGGCCTGTGGTCAGTCAGCCATGACTTTAATAAAGGCTTTTTCTTAGAACTGATATTATCAATATCTTTTCAACCTGAGGCTTATGTCTGATCTTCTAAAGAATCTGAGCATTTCCTTAGTGTTTATGGCTCTCATCAATACTACAGTTTTTAAAAATGACAATTTGAGATGGATCATAAACCTAATGTAAAACCTAGAACAAAAATCTAGAAAAGAAAAAGAGGAGATTATCTTCACAGCCTTGGAGTAAGCAAACATTTTTTTAGACAAGATACAAAAAGCACTAACCATACAGGGAAAGAACAATGAATTAGCTGTCAAAACTAAGTTTCTGGGTTTTCCTCTTCAAAAGACACCATTAAGGAAATGGAGATAGGTAAGCCACAGAAGGGAAAATATATGAAATACACATAGCTGATAAAGGAATTATATTTAGAATATGTCAAGAACTTCCACAGAGCAAAACAGAAAGACAAACAAGCCAATTTTAAAAATGAGAACAGAAATCTTACAAAGTAAGACATGCAAATGGCCACTAAACACATGGAAAGATAGTCAACATCATTAGTCATCAGGAAAATGTAAATTAAAATCACATTGAGATATTATATCTCACCTAGTAAAATGGTTAAAATTTCAAAAGGGCCGATTACTCCAAATGCTAGTGAGGGTATGGCGCAAATGGACCTCTCTTGCAATACTGGTGAGAATCTAAAATGAGATAATCATTTTGGTAAATGATTTAGCAATTTCCTATAAACATAAATGTGTGTCTGTTAGCATAACTGTCACCATCTTGAGCCTGTTTGCTTCCTCCTGTCCTTCCACTGATCCTACCCAGGACTGTACTGTGCAGTAAATCTCTTCTCTGTTATTGAAGACTTTGTGGTTAATAGATACTGTTTATCAATCATTAGGTCTAGGTGGCCTCTCTGCTCTAGTCACCAAACAACGATGAAGACCTTCCCTGACATATTGCCAGTGCCCACGGGGCTAGTTACCCATTCATAAATCCTGACGTAAGAATGTACTCACTGTTTTCAGGTATGGACCCCCATACCCTAGGTTAACTATAAAGTTGTCCCAGTGGCCCCTTGGCAGTGTGGAGTACAGCTGCAAATACTTCTATATTGTTTCTGCCTGCCCCCCTGTGGGCACACTACCCTATAGTAACCTGATCTATAGACTGTATGAAGCTGTCTGCCTTGTTTTCTGGTGTCAAGATAACTTCTCAGTTCTGTGAACAATTTTCATTCCCTCCACTCTCCAACAGTATATCTATTCTATGACTAGTGATTTCACTCCTGTTTACCCAAGAGAAATGAAAACATATTTGTACAAGAAATATGATATTTTATGATATTACATCATAATATGATAATTATGATAGACTTATTTATAATAGCCCTAAACTGTAAACAAACCAAATGTTCATCAGTAGAAGAACAGATTTTTTTCACAAGTGATACATTCATACAATGGAATGCGTGCATGCGTGCTCAGTTGCTTCAGTCGTGTCCAACTCTTTACAACCCCATGGACTGTAGCCCGCCAGGCTTCTCTGTCTATGGGATTATCCCAGCAAGAATACTGGAGAATAGCCATTTTCTCTTCCAGGGCATACAATGGAATACTATGCACCAATGTTATTGTTGTTGTTCAGTTGATAAGTTGTGTCTGATTCTTTGCAACCCCATGGACTGCAGCATGCCAAGCTTCCCTGTCCTTCACTATCTCCTGGAGCTGGCTAAAACTCATGTCCATTGAGTCAGCGATACCAGCCAACCATCTCATCCTCTCTTTCCCCCTTCTCCTCCTGCCCTCAATCTTTCTCAGCATTAAGGTCTTTTCCAGTGAGTCAGCTCTTTGCATCAGGTGGCCAAAGTATTGGAGCTTCAGCTTTAGCATCAGTCCTTCCAATGAATATTCAGGATGCACCAATTAAAAAAACAGCAAAATACTGACACCTAAAACAACATGGATGAGTTTCAAAGACATTATCCTGAACAACAACAAAAAAAAACAGATATAGAAAAATGAGTCCAGAGAACATAGTATATGCTTCCGTTTATATGAAGTACTTGAATGGACAAAGCTCATCTACAATGATGGAAATCAGAAAACAGTTGCCTCTGCAAGCAGGGAGGCAGAGATCGACTGGAAAGGGTTATGAGGGAACTTTCAGGGGTGATTGGAAATACTTCATGTCTAAACCTTGACTCAGATGATAGCTAGGCAGGTTTATACAGTATCTATACAGGTTTATATTGCCCAAACTCATCAAATGGAATACTTAAGATCTATGCATTCTATTTTATATAAAATTTTATATGGTTTATATCTCAATTAAAAAATATCAAGAACCCACATTTATTGAACATATACTCTGTGCAGGATTGTGAAAGACCACCTTTCATGGACTCATCAGTGATCACAACTACCTAGAGACATAGAACCCATCATGGGCAACCTTATTATCTGTAGGGTTGCAGAGCTCATTAAGTGGGAGAAAAAAGTGAAAGTGTTAGTCACTCAGTCATGTCTGACTCTTTGCAAACCCCATGGACTGTAGCCCACCAGGCTCCTACTCTGTCCATGGAATTCTCCAGGCAAGAATACTGGAATGGGTAGCCATTCCCTTTTCCAAGGGATTTCATCGACCCAAGGATGGAACCTAGAAATCTGCACTGCATGCAGATTCTTTACCATCCAAGCCACCAGGGAAACAGAACCTAAATTGCATGGTCTGAGGACTTATTCACCCTGATCGTCTCTTATTTTGTTATCTCTGGACCTCCATCAACATTTTTCACATGACTCATAGAAAATGGTTTTGAACTAAAAATGTGAATTTCAGGCCTTGTCAATTACTGAGTGAACGTGTGCTAAATATCAGGCACTGTGCTGGGGCTGAGAAGCCCTGAACCAGAAGGATGCCAGCTCAGGAGCCACAGTCTGGAGAGGTCCCTGCAGGCTGGCATCTGGTCCTTCTGGGTGTTTGCTGGCCCAACTCCTCTGCACAGATGGCTGGCGGGTCCAGCCTTAGGGTTTCTTTCCTGTTGCCTCCCAAGGCTCTGTCTTGGTTCCAGAGGGGACTCTGGTTGGAAATTCTTCCCTTGACGTGCAGGTGCCTTTTTATCTTCATAGGCACTGTCTGCAGAAGCAGGTCAAAGCACAGGCACCCTGTCAGAGAGAGAGAAGGGAATTCTTAAGTCCCTTTAGGCTCTGCATGCACAGCTGGGCTCCCTGTCTTGGGGGCTCTGCAGGATGCTCTGCCAGCAGCAACACAGTGGATGCCACTGTGCACATGGGGGCCAGGCCTCCCCTTGCTCTCAGTTTCTAAACCCAGGTTGGGTGCAGGTTGAGACATTTTGCCCCCCATAAATCATAAGGGAGCCAGGGCCTTAGGGAGCTCTCTTTCCTGCCTTGCAATAGACAGGAAGCACTGCTGGGTCCTGTCACACCTACAGGTCTGGCAGTGAGCCCCCTTCCCTGCCATCTGCATGGAGTCATCTGGAGACCCGCAGCTCTCCCCATTCGCAGTGTGTTCCTGGCCGCCGGCCCTGCAGCAGTGGTAGTGATGCCCATCTGCCTCAGAATTTGGACCATCAGCCCCTCAAGATGCCCTAATGACCTATCCCCTGCTGCCTCCCCCGTTCCGCTCGGCCCAGGCTGTGTGCCGCCTTGTTCTCCCTGCACCCATCACTGGCAGTCAGAAGCTTGAGCACACAGCTAAGGATGACTTTACTGGGGATCACAGGCTGAGTTTAGCACTTTCTCATCTTATGAGATTTTTTTCTAATAATTGCCTCTGATATCCACCCTGGGACCACAGCAAACCAAATAGCCTGAGGGGGCCACTTGGTAACCTTCTGGGGGCAGTATATTGAGGAGCATAACCCCTACCACCACCATGTCTTGAGCCCTATGTGCATATCAAAGCTCTTTGCTGTGCATTTTGTCACTCAGTCCTCATGTCATGTTGTAAGGGACACTTGTGTATCACTCCCACATTTAGAGGAGAAAATGCACCCCAAACTTTTAGTAGTTTGGTCCGTGTCCCATGGTGGTGTCTGAGCTGACTGATGGTGGTTCAGAAAGATAGCCCTGAGTCCCTTTTCTCTGAGCAGAACCTCACAGAGTCGAGATCTGGGCATTCCTCCCACACATGTGTTATCATGGACAGATACACTGTATGAGGTGTTTCCTGGGATGCACCCAAAATGGGGCTCAGCATGATCAAGACCTGCACCCTGCCAACTCTTCTTCCACACAGAAACTTGGGTGACTGTTTTCTTCCAAAAAACTAATCGGACCATGTCACTCTCCTGCTTATTTATCTCTTTAACCGTCACAACCGTCCTATGAGATGGATGCTAGGACTTTGACATGCAGGTAAGAAAGATAAGTCTGAGGACACCACCTTTAATAACTTGCCTCCAGCACCATGCTGTTGTTCAGTCGCTAAGTCACATCCAACTCTTTGCGACCCCATAGATTGCAGCCCAGCAGGCTTCCCTGTCCTTTAGTATCTCCCAGAGTTTGCTTGGAGAAGGCAATGGGAACCCACTCCAGTACTCTTGCCTGGAGAATCCCATGGACAGAGGAGCCTGGTGGGCTACAGTCCGTGGGGTTGCGAAGAGTTAGACACGACTGAGCGACTTCACTTTCACTTTTCACTTTTATGCACTGGAGAAGGAAATGACAACCCACTCTAGTATTCTTGCCTGGAGAATCCCAGGGACGGAGGAGCCTGGTGGGCTGCTGTCTGTGGGGTCGCACAGAATCAGACACAACTGATGTGACTTAGCAGCAGCAGCAGCAGCAGAGTTTGCTTAAGTTCATGTCCACTGAGTTGATGATGCCATCCAAACACTCATCCTCTGTTGCCCCCTTCTCCTCCTGTCCTCAGTCTTTCACAGCATCAGGGTCTTTTCCAATAAGTGGGCTCTTCTCATCCTGTGGCCAAAGTATTGGAGCTTCAGCCTCAGTCCTTCCAATGAACTTTCAAGGTTGATTTCCTGTAGGATTTACTTGTTTGATCTCCTTGCTGTCCAAGGGACTGCCAAGAGTCTTCTCCAGCACCACAGTTCAAAAGCATCAATTCTTTGGCACTCACCCTTTTTTATGGTCCAACTCTCACATCCATACATGACTACTGGAAAAACCACAGCTTTGACTAGACGGACTTTTGTCGGCAAAGTGCCATCTCTGCTTTTCAATATGTTGTCTAGGTTTGTCATAACTTTTCTTCCAAGGAGCAAGTGTCTTTTAATTTCATGGCTGCAGTCACTGTCTGCAGTGATTCTGGAGCCCAAGAAAATAAAATCTGTCACTGTTTCCGTTGTTTCCCCATCTATTTGCCATGAGGTAATGGGACCAGATGCGATGATCTTAGTGAGAGATCAATTTTTGTTGTGTTAAGTCATCCAGTTTGTGACTTTGGTTTGCAGCTCTAGGAAACCAACAGATAATCTTATTCATAGAGTGGGGAGAATCTGGGTCATGCCTATAGGTGCTATCTTCTCTCCTGGAGATTTTCAGTGCCCATCTGCATATGAAAGATTCCAAGAAGTCTCAAAGCCAGGAAACACATTTTTAAATCTAGTATTTCACAAACAAACTTGATCTTGGGATGCTTTTCTCACAAAACACCTTTTAGCTTATGTGAAGCTGGGGCTCCAAGGAGCATACTTTGAGAAATACTATTAAATGTTGAACAGGTCTCCTTTCTGGCTACATGCAGAGAAAAATGCTTTCTTGATCAGACCTGCCTGTGCTTTTTCATCACTCCTGACAGCCCTTCACCACTCTCATCAGCACTGGAAAAAAAAACCCTCAAGAAATTTAATTATTATAGAATTGGCTATGAAAATGCCATTCACAGTGAGCAATGAACAAGATGGTAATATTTTATATCAGACAGGGACCCACAGGCAAAAATAGCAGAGGTAGATATGTGGGCTTGTGTTGTTTCATCCAGAGTGTGAAAAGACAAGAAGTCTGAGATCTGGAGGAATTTCCCCAAGGCGAACCTGGAAACTTCAATCACTACTCAGGGATGCTTTTGAGCACCTTGATCTCTGAGCCAAGAGTGTCTTAGTGATAAATGCACAAGGCAGCCCAGCCAGGACTCCCTTTGGTTCAGACAGAGGTGAGAACGGCAGTTTCTCAGCTTCTTTGGCTGTAGATACCAAGGCCAAGGATGAGCCACACACTTGCTCTGTCTGCACGGAGCTGTCTCTACCCCAGCCCCACTGTGCTGTAACATGGTGGGTGTTTTTAGAACAAGATCAAGTAATATTCCTGACGTCGCTGCCCACACTCTTCCCTGCTTGCCTGGTTAACTTCCCTGACTCTTCAGTCTACTGTATCCACCTGCTCTACTCTCCCCAAGCACCCTGGGCATCCTCCTGACTGATGCTGACACCACACTGTGACGTGCTCCATGACAGACTGTGGGCTCCATCAGGATGGGCTGGTCATGGTCACCTCTATGTCCTGATCACCCAGCGCAGCATCTGACTGAGGGGACATCTTTGCTCTTCTTTGGAGGCCTCCTCATCCCCACTGCCACACCCTTGAGCATCCTCTCCCTGTAAGTGCCCCCCTGCCCTCCAGATCTGAAGGGAAGTGGTTGCAGAATCACCAGTACCCATGAGTGAGCACCTTTCCAGTGATCTGTACACAATGACAGGCTCAATGTTGGGTTTCTACATCAGCCTCACACTCTTGCAAACATTTCCATCCTGAGATGCGGCAAATAACTGTGTCAATTGGCACTGTTCAGTTAGCATTCCGGCTGTCACATCTGTTTGGGACCTGGCTTGAAGTCATGAAGAAGGTAAAGGTTTTAGTGATGGGTCTGTGTACTGCTCCAGGCTAAGGAGGCTCAGAGGTGGAGAGGTTACCTTGCTGTGAGAATGTGCTGTGGAGCAGAGTCTCTGCATGTGTCTTGTAGTGGCAGATAGGCAAAAAAACAAGGTTGTCTTCTTAACCAGCTCAGCTTCTCAGTTACATCCAATCCCCAACCTCAGGCCTGTCCTTTACTGGAGCAGGTAGATTCTGGATTAGCTAGCTAGGGGACAAGACAATTTGTAACTAGTCTTCCCCCAGGCTCTGGGTTTTCCAAAGATCTTCCTTGTTCATGAGCAATGCAGATTCTTGTCAAATATCGAGCAGACTGGTGGCAACATCCCCATTTTAAAGAAGAGAAAACTGAGGCCCAGAGCTGTATGGTCATTTGGCTGCATTCATGAACTGAAGACTTCTGACTTTAGGGTCATTACTGTTTGGCCAGTTACTTTAAGAGACACATGTAAAGGTCAAGTTGGATCAAAATTAGCTAGTATTTTGTTTTGTATTTACTGTGTTCCAGGAACCATGTAAAGAGCCTTTGAGAATTATCTCATTTAATTCTTCCATTAATTCTTTCAGGTATTATTCTTTCCATTTTACAAATAAGGAAACAGAGGGACCATCCCTGGGCTTTCACTCCCCGGAGATGGAGCTAGGTCTTCCCAGGGCATCAGGATGTCAATAACCCCTGATGGACGATTGATCCCCGTGGCAAAATCTCACATCCTAACCACTGGCAGCCTGGCAGAGGCTGCTCTTGAGGGTGTACTGGCCTGGCTGGAACACAGATGAACCTGTGTGGCCACCGCCTGCTTTGTTCTCAGGAGTCAGTCACCCTGCAATACTCTTTGAACTCAGCTGTCTCATTCCAGCTGCCCATCTGGTCATCAGCCCAGCCCTTTCTTTTCAAAGAGAGCTTCCTGTCTGTGAGAAGTTGTCCAGCCTCTGAGGCCAGATCCCCCCCTGCCACCACCACCATCTCCTGTTACACCTGGCACCTGAGTAAATATGGCCTGTCTACTGGCCACTTCCTCAAGACAGGTCAGAGCAGCCTGGAGAGAGACACATGTCCTGGGGCTTCTGGCCCCTGGTGATTTGTGCCAAGTGCTGAGGCTCTAAAGGTGATTCGGACCCTCTCTCCCCTGGGATTGGTTGTGGGAGGTACCAGAGCAGGATCTCTCAGACAAACCTCCATTCAAATCCCCAGTACTGCTGCCCAGTGTATGAAGACAGATGAGACTCTTAGATTCTCCCAGCCTCAGCCTCCCCATATGGAAGCTGAGTTAACAGTATTACCCACTTCAAAGGATGGATGGGAGTATAAAAGGCACTTGGCACAAAGCCTAGCACGTAATCAATACACAGTATTTATCAGCCATTATTGCTCTTCTGCATGGAGAGGCTGGTTTGTGAGGAGATGAACAAGCACAGAACATCCAAGGGCAGCTAGCCCAGTGCTTTTGGGGAAGCAAGTGCTGGATGCAGTGGGAGCACTGGAGAAAGGGCCCCTAGAACTTCATGGACATCCAGAAGGGGCCACCTAGGGTAAGCCCTAAAGGAAGAAGGGCTCCCAGGAGGATGAAGGTGCAAGGAGCTCAGTCCCTCCCTCAAGCTGCTGATGTGTGGCTGTCTCATTTCCCCAGGCACGTCAGGCAGGCCGTGACAAGTGTCCTGAAAGAGCTGAGGGGACACCGTGGGGCAGGGATGAGTAAGCAGAGCAGCTCCTTTTTGACTTCGATGATCAGGAAAGGCTTCGTGGGAGAAGAAAAATGTGTGATGGATTTAACAACAGCTGCTGTTTGAACAAGTAGACAGAGGAACGCACAAAGAGAATATGGCATGTGTGGGAGGTGTGGGTGTGAGTGCCTGGTGAGCACGCTTGGGTGGGGTCCCTCTGGTGGAGTGTGCAACTGGCCACGGTGACTCCCTCTATTTGTGTCAGGTTGGACACGACCCCGGTGTTCAAAGACTCTGCTCTCACAGCCCAGGGGCTACTGAGGAGGGGCCCTTGGGGGGCCGGATCACATCTGATTGGCCAGCTCTGCAGCCCAAAAAAAGAGGCCCTACAAGGCTTGGCTTCTGCTCCCCTCTCTCTGGCATTGTGTTGCATTCCTACTGCTCACTTTCTGGCCCCTTTTCTCCCCCATCACTAGGCCTCTGCTTTCGCTCAGTGGTTTGGCACTACATTTTCTGTTCTCAGTGCTTAGCCTCTGTCTTCACCCAGTTTCTCAGACCCCACCCCAGGAGTTATCCTTGACTCTACCCGCCCCCCCCCCATCTTATCAGCAAGCCCTCTACCTCCAAAAGCAACCCAAGTCTGACCTCCTCTCTCCCTCTCCTCTGCTGCCACACTAGTCCAGGCAGTTTTCACCCACTGCCTCAGAAACTTCAGTGATCTCAGAGCTGATTCACCAGCCACCACTCTCACCCATTAATGTCTCATCTCCTCACTGCAAACCAGAGTGTTCATGGCCTTCCACTTGGAGTAAAATCCAAGCCCCCCTCCCGGCCTGTGAGGTCCCGCATGATCTTTGCTGCCTGGCCCACCTCCTGATCTCAGCTCCTGCCCCTTCTCCTGCTTGCTTCACTTTAGCCACTTCAGCTTCCTTGTTATTTCTCATTTACTCCCAAGCACATGCCTGCCTCAGGGCCTTTGCACTTGCTGTTCCCTATGGAGCACTTCTCCGAGGTACCCTCATGGTTCACTGCTTCCCTATAGTGAGGTACCCTTGTGGTCCCTATTCCCACGTCACCTCTTCAGAGATGCCTCCCATGATCCCCTTAGCTAGAGCAGCCTCCCCATTCCTGTCTTTCCCATGGTCCTATTTCATTGTCTCATAACCCTTCTCAGTCTGAAAGGATCTCAAATGCTTGTCCACGTGTGTGTTGTCTGTTTCCCTGCCTGTGAGGTCATGGGGACAGAGCACCAGGCCTGTCCTGTTGGTTGCTGGATGCAGCACCTGGCATGGAACAGGCTTGATAGTGGAGGACAGTAAATAAGGGTTGAGGGATGGATGGATGGATGCAGGAGCTTGAGGCCTGCGTACCTGGGGCTGAACTCGAGGAAGGAGGGTGGGTCCTGGGCAGCTAGGACTTGGGCTGGGATGTCCTTTTCCTGTTGGCTCCATGCCACTGGGACTCAGAACTTCCAGTCTCCCTTGCAGCAGGGACTGGGGAAAGGATTATAGATTATGTCCAGGCATTTTCTTTTTTTGTTTTTTAATCTTTTATTATAGAAACTTGCAACATCCCATAAGTAGAGAGGAAGATATAACCCATACCCGTGAAGATGACATTTGCTCTGCCTAAAGTTGGTAAAATGCCATGTCACTGGATAGTGTTTTCATTTAGGTTGCATGACTGTCCTGCCAAAGTGATTTTATTATTACTAAAGGTACAAAACTTCATTTTGAGAAGAAAATAACACATAGCAGCTTTGCTCCACATACTGAAAACTTTTGTACGTTGAAATCTTGACCAACAGCTCTTTGCAATGACAGTCAGCTCCTTGGCTGCCCTAGCCCCCAACTCCACACCAGGTGCCAGCACTGCCCTTGTCCTACTGCCCACGGAGGCTGCCCAGCATGAAGACTCGCCTGCTTCTGGGGAAGGATCTGGCATCAGGCTGGACCCCCCCAGCTCTGGGCCCTGGGCTCCAGCCCCGCCCAAGCTAAGACCAGCTCTCTGGCCAGGTTTCCCACTAAATGTTGTGGGAAGCTGTAGTTAGATAGCATCACCAACTCAATGGACATGAATCTGAGCAAACTCCGGGAGATAGTGAAGGACAGGGGAGCCTGGAGTGCTGTAGTCCATGGGGTCACAAAGAGTTGAACATGACTTAGTGATCTGGGAAGATCCTAACCGGAGGCCAAATCTTAATCCATCAGTCCTTGTTTGCAAATGTTAGTGAGCAGGAGAGTTGCCAGAGAGCTCAATAAAAATCCAGAGTCCTGAGCCCCCTGCCCCAGAGGTTCCAAGTCAGTATACAAGGGGTAAGGCCCCAGAATATGCATCTTAGTAAAGCAGCCTCAGTGCTCTTGAAGCAGGGGCCCTCAGACCATATTTGAGAGACATTGCTGTGCTGAGAAGTCAAGTGTAGTGGTTAAAAGGCAGGGTTATTTGTTGTAAATCCTCAGCTTGAATCTTGGCTAACTATATACTTAACCTTTTATGAACTTTAGTTTTTTCCTTTTTCAATGGTGATAAAAATAATACTTACATCCTATGGTTCCTGTGGGTTATGTATGATAATACTTGAGAGCTCAGCACAGTGCCAGGAACATTGTAAGTGCTTAATTCATGTTGGCTGCTGTTATTTTTACTGTTATTTCCCACCATTCCTCAACCACAGCTGCTCTCTCCCCCAACACACATCTTTTCCAAGAATACCATCAGCTGGATTTTTGGGTTAAACAAAAAGCCCTGGTTTGAGGCATTTACCAATTCCTATGGTGTAAATACTCCTGCCATGGCCAACTTAAATTCCTAGTGTGAAGACATTGACCATGGAGTTGGGAGGAAGAGGGCATAATTGGCTGATATGTGCTGGGACGAACTGGCTCCCGGCACTGGCGTTAAGTCTGTCTTTATTGCGAGATCCTAAGTACATTGTCCTGGCCTCAGCTGGAGCTGGTAAGTGCAAAGGGCTATAAGCAGAGTCTGTTGTAATTGCTACCTTCTGCTGCAAGGGGCAGCTGGTTTTTTGCCGTTTCACAATCTGTGTATACTCATAGCTAATGCAGGAAGTGGGAATTGTAGACTCAAATTATTGTCACTGGGAACCTAGAGCAGACCTGATGTTCAAAGGGCAGAGATGGCTCCAACATGCTAATATTTACCATTTGCCGTGGACCGCAAGAAAGGGTGTGAGGCCTCTGAAGCTGCTGCTGTCTCCTTTGCTGGTTCTGGTTTTGTTTTGTTTTGATCACTGAGAAAAGCAGGCTTATGTTGTGAAACTAGTGTGGGTCTTGGAGCCAGACAGTCTAGGATCAAATTCCAGTTTTGTCATGTAACAATGTGTGAGCTTGGGCCAGTTAGCCAACCTCTCAAGGGCTCAGTCTGTTCCTCTGTAAAGTGGGTGTATACATGAATACATTGCAGACTGTCCTGGGAATTAGCTGTGACATGTGTCTTGTGCCTAGGGTAGGATCTGCAGAGAAGAGCAGCTCAATGAATGACAGCTAAGTTACGATTATTCCTGGGAGGAAGGTGTAGCCCAAATGGCCTTTCTGGAACTGTTCTTTATCCAGGAGTTTAGACGCTCGCTGAGAACTCATCCTCATTTGCATGGATGAGAAGGATAGGTCGTTTCTGAAATGGCAAGTTTCAAACGTTTCATTCTTTCCTCAGAATGAGCTTTTCTCCATGAAGAAGTATTAATTTCTTTCCTATTAACCCATCGTGTGAATAAAGCTGACTTGACTTTTTTTACTTGCCAAATTAGGAGCTGTCTTTGGGATGCTTATATAAAATATAAGATAAATGGTTACATGCCACTTAGTGGCCTGGTCATGAAGTATGAAAGACTCAAAGATGATGGAGTCACCCAGTGGAAGGAGCCCGAGTTTTCTCTTGAGGAGCAATGCAGGAGAGCACACCAACTAAGAATATCCACTGTGGATTTTCTGTGAGTGAGAAATAGGCTTTTTCTGAGTTAAGCCATTGAGAGTTGATATATTCTGTTACAGCAACTAGCATTAGCCAACTCTGACTAATAGCAGTTGTATAAGCAAAACAGACTCTGAAAAACCTGAGAAACACTCAAAGAGGTGGTCAGTTGTGGTCCAGGCAGCTAAACTGAGGTCTGAGAAGAGCCTCCATGTTATTCCATCATCTTAGACATGTAGCAGCAATAAGAAGATCTGGAAGAGGAAATAACTGGTGGATTCAAATAGGAACCCCAACGTGAAAGGCACAGGGTTGAATCCAATGAATGTTTCTGCCAAGCCTCACCAGGCAGATCAGTTAGTTTAGAACAAAACACAAAAGGTCTTTTCGTCATCCTGAGTCCTCTCCTGCTCTTCAGCCCAAGGGGAAGTAAGGGTGGCAGACGTGGGGCTTGCATGAAGCTGATGATATTCAGCTCTGGTAGATTATATGTGTCCCCAGCCCATGGCAGAAGTGCAACCCACTCCAGGTCAGCCTCCCAGGTTCCTGTGGCCTCCTGTGTGGGTGTAAACTAACCATGCAGGTGGGTTCTCAGGAATGCCCTGTGAAGTGCTGTTTTCAAGCAATCTGGGGCAAAGGAGGAAATCTTCAGTGCTAAAGGGCTAAAGGACACTAGAAAGAGTGTCCCAGAGCAGTCGAGTTCCCAGCACCTCCTTCCTCTCACCAGACCTCTTCATTCACTTGAACGGGTTCCCTCCCTCCAGACCCAGGGACATATAGACAACAAACGGAGCCTACTTCCAAATTATCAACCCTGTAAAACTCTTCCCAGCACGTTAAAATCGGTCCATCCTTTTGTGGCCTTTCCCCATTGCCTGGCCTGTATTCTTCAGTTACCTGGAGTTGATACCTCAGGATTGCGGTTGTCTCCTGGACCTTCCTTCTCTACAGTTTATTCGGGGCCAAGTCCTGGTGGTTCCCCCTTTGCAGACTTTTCCTCCTGGGTCCCTCTTCCTAACTTTCACTCCTGCCCCCTCTGTGGGCCCCGGGCTTTCTCACCTGCGCTGTTGCAACCACCTCCTTACTGGCCCCCCTGCTCCCAGCATCACCCTCCCGCCTCTTCCCACCCAGGCACCCTGCAGGTTGTACTTTTCACAGCGCTCTCAGCTCCTCACAAGTCTGGTTGAAAACTTTCCACTTCTTTCTTGGCCGTGACCCTGAACTGTCGATTTTCTGATGGAATCAGAGCATTCTTTGTTCCAAAGTTTTCTCATTGTTTTTTTAAATTCCATGGGATTGTAGAAAACATCTCCCGCCAGGCACACCCTACTGTTTTTGTGAAAATTATAGGCTGCAAATAACTGCTTAAGTCAACTGCCAGACAAGGTACTCTCTTCAGAGGGAAAATTCCAGCTGTTGAACAAGTTTATGGCTTTATTTTTGGAGCAAAGAGTTCATCAAGTGAAGAAGAGAATTTTCCAGGTGCCCCAGCTGGGTTCTTACTGTAAAGCACATGTGTTTGAGTGGGCTACTTCTTTCAAGGACAAATTTATGACCCCAGTACATAGCCACCCCCTCGTTGGGTGTCTTCTGCAGCCTTAACAGTAGACGCTTTGGAGAACACACAGACAGAAACAAAGACTTAGAGAGGGCCTGAAGAAGAAGGTAGCCACCTCCCTACCCAGCCCACTCCTCCTGAAATCTGAGAGCTCCCTGCCTCAGGCTCTGAGTTGATACTTTGTCCTGAAGGTAATATCTGGCCTAAGCCAGTTTGTTCCCCAGTTTCAGAGGAGACACACCTAAGACCAGCTTCCTCCCCATGCACTCTTTTAGGGAGAAAAGGGTACCCAGAAGAAGCTGGCAGCGATCTATGATCAATCCATGCTAGCCTGTTGCCCCTGGGGCGGCCTGCCCTTCCACAAAGCATCCTGGACACAGCCTAGGAAGTGTGTGTACCTGTCCCCTGCCCCAGACCTCACTTCCCTCAAATGCCCCTGTGCCTCATAGATGGATGGACCATCCTCAGCGGCCACCATGCAGGGAAGCCCCATATTGTAAAACTTGCCCATTGTCAGGCAACTCCCTCAAAACTTATCCATTCTGTGTTCTCCTCTCCCTAAATACTACAATTCGCTGGTTGGATAAACTAATTTACATTTTGGGTTTAGTGAACAGTAGTCACTCAGTCTTAACCTCATACCTTGTTACTCAAAATGTGGCCACAGACCAGCAGCAGCTGCCCCTGAGAGCTTGTTAGAAATGCAGAAGCTCAGGCTCACCCCAGACCTTCTGAATCAGACTCTCCAGTTTAACAAGATACCCTAACACACATGAAAGTCTGAGAGGCAGTGAGACTTAACAGACATTTTTCCCCTTTTCGGCAGATTACATTCAATGTGAGACATTTCATGTTGGTGATGCAGTGGTTTGGCATTTTCACACTTTTACTAAGCCTTTTCACTAACGGGAGCTTCTGTGGTTATCAGAGCAGCTAGACTATGAGTTTCTGGAGGCACCGGGGACCCGGGAGATTTCTCCTGGCAGCCCGCCTTTAGGCCTGGCATGTGACCCCAGTTTAATTAGTAGGTGAACAAATGAATAAATTAACAGACCCCTAAGGGAGTGGACAGCAGACATTCTTTCCATTTTGCACATGAGGAAACTAAGGCTCAAATAGGTTGGGACTTGCTCGAGTTTAGCTCATAAGAACTGAAATTCCATCACTGACTTCTAACTTCCGATCTCCAAGTGATGGAGGCTTTCTGATGCTCTGTTTCAGGGAGGTTTATGTGGTTCTCACTCCCCCTGCCCCCACACCTCTTTTCTTGTTATATCTGTGTAGTCTTTGTGGAACTACCTTCCTGCTCTGGGACAGGGTGGGCAGAGAATACTGTGGCACTCTGCATAGCCCACCTGAGCCCCCATCCTGGCAGGCTGCCATAGACCTGTGGGCACAGGGTGCTCCCCTCGGCACCCAGGTGGCCAGCTGTGGGAAACTATGCCGGAAGCAGTTGTAGGAATAGGAACTCCTGCTTCTTATCTCCCTCCCCCACTCCAGGGAGGAGTACAGGCAAGGCTTATTGAGAATGATTTCTCAGTTGTGAAGCTGTTAAGCTGGAATCATCTACCCTGGAACACCCCTTCCCTTCAAGGGTACTGGGCTCTGGCCATCCTTGTGGAGCAGGTCAGGTGTGGCCTGGTACAGAGAGGCACATACTCACTAGCTTACACAGCCCCGAAAGAGAGAGCAGGGTAAGTAATCAGGCAGAAGTGGGAAACGCAGGACCACAGGAATGCACTGAACTTCCCATGGGAAATTACTGCAAAGGGTAGAAGCAGATGAGGGCTTTGCTGTTCCACTGATTCCTCCACCCCCGGCCCTTGACCTTACGAAAGGGGCACATGGGCAAGGAAGCGGCCAGGAAGGTAGATATCAACCTTCGTCATTTCCTTCACCTTGTACTCCCTGTAATCACTCCAGCTCATCCGCAGATGGAAGCCTTCCTTGATCTCTGGCTTGAAGTGCAGACCAACCCCTGTGGGGCTGAGTATCATCATCCCCCACACAGTGTAGCCCAAGGCACCGAGGAAAGTTAAAAACACTAGTGAGAGTTGATACTCTTTTTTTCCCCCCAATTTCTTTCTTTCTTTTTAAAATAATTTTATTTATTTTTATTTTTGGCTGTACTGGGTTTTTGTTGCTGTGTGGACTTTTCTCTATTTGTGGTGAGTGGGGGCTTCTTTCTAGTTGCAGTGCATGGGCTGCTCACTGTGGTGGCTTCTCTTGTTGCAGAGCACAGCTCTAAGGCACACTAACTTCAGTAGTTACAGCACATGAACTCAGGAGTTGCAGTCCCTGGGCTCTGGAGCACAGGCTCAACAGTTATGGTGCATAGGCTTAGTTGCTTCTTCACATGTGGTATCTTCCTGGCCCAGGGTTCGAACCTGTGTCTCCTGCATTGGCAGGCAGATTCTTTACCACTGAGCCACCAGGGAAGCCCCTCTTTCTTTCTACTTATTTATTTTTGGCTGTGCTGGGTCTTTATTGCTGTGTGTGTGGACTTTTTCTAATTGCAGCAAGCAGGGGCTCCTCTTCATTGTGGTGCACAGGCTTCTCATTGCAGTGGCTTCTCTTGTTGCGAAGCACAGGCTCTAGGCACGTGGGCTTCAGTAGTTGCAACACACGGGCTCAATAGTTGTGGTGTTTGGGCTTAGTTGCTCTACAGCATGTGGAATGTTCCTGGACCAGGGATCATACCCGTGTCCCATGCATTAACAGGCAGATTCTTAACCAGTGTACCACCAGGGAGGTCCAAGAGTTGGCACTCCGTGAACACTTCCTACCCCCGGCACCTGGCATCAAGTCATCAGATCCCCACCCCAGGCCAAAGAGATAGAAAGGCCCTCTGATTATCCCCATTTTTAAGATGAAGCAAAAGAAGCACAAAACGGTGATGTGATTGCCCAAGGTCACACACTGGTGGGTAGAAGACCCCTGTAACCACGTCTGGGGTTAGTGAGTTAGGTGAAGACAGCATGGCTTGGGGAAGGAGGGGTCCCTGCAGCCCTGGACACTATCAAGGTGACCTGCAGACTACACTCTGCCCAGTGCTCTGGGCTCAGGCCTGGAGTGTGTGTGTCGGGGCCAGGGGATGACACTGGAGAGATGATGCCAAGGGGCAGGCCAAAGAGTCTGAGCTTTCCCCATAGGCAAAGGGAACCCCTCAAGGAGTGTGGGAATCTGACCCATGTTGCAGGAAGGTAAAGGGGTGGCATCGTGGGGGCCTGACTGAAGAAGCAGAAGATAGGAGGCCAGAGGCTCGGGGCAGACAGGAGGAGGTGAGGGCTGGACTGGGGCAGAGAGAGTGGGGCTGAGTACACAGACCACATCTGAAAGAAATAGCAGAGGTGCAGTTAATAGAATGTGGCTACTGGTCCAGTGTTTGCAGGGGCTTCTCTTCTGGGCCAGGATTTCAGCCCAGAACGGGTAGTTCTCTGTCTGTCTCGTCTCTCTGTGAACACGGGAGTCACCGTGACAGGGATGAATCAGGTCGGGTTTGTGTTCAGGTTCCTGGAGTGTGCCCAGGGGTCCCCACCCCAGCCAGCGTGGCATAGCTCTTCCCAAAAGCCTACTGGTGGTGAGTGACTGATGGCTCCCATTGGCTTCGGTGACCTTTTCACCCCCACCTTCCTACTCCTCCCAATTCTCCCCACTCCCCACCCCCCCATACAGCCTGAGCCACCATCCCTTCACCGACTGAAATAGACACTGCCCTGGAGCTGCTGAATGGGCTGCTGCCCAGGAGGGTGTTGGGAAGCTGTGGCTGGCGGAGGTGACTTCACCTCTCAGGACTCTCTCAAGAGCCCCAGGGGAAGGATGAAAGGTTTGGATATGGGAGAGTTGGCATACAAATGCACTTGTAGGAAAAAGCAAATTTCTTAAATTACTAATCCATCCGTCTGTGCTAATGCCTCCTGAAAGAAAACTTTCAACTTGGATAACACTGCCTTTTCTCGCTTGGAATCAGTCGTACCTGTAATTAGGAAGCTGTGCCCCACTGAAGCCGTGGCCCTGGGTTACGGAGCTGACTTGACCAGGGCGTAGCTTTGTGCCGTTGCCTTTGTGCAGTCCCGTTTCCCTGGGCTGCAAGGCTCCCTCTTTGTATCTCCTGGCATTTACCTGGGTCTCATAGATGCCTGTCAAGATTTATTCTTTAATTCCTAGCACTGTTAACTGTGCCAGTTTCCCAGAGTCTGTTTTCCAAGGCTTTGTGGTGGACATAGCTTTGACCTCTTGTCACCACGTGGTGTGTTTCCACTTAGAAACACAACTCTACAAACAGTCCTCCTTTCCTCAAGATAGAGGCTCTTTCCTACAGGGAAAAGTCACCTTCAGTCTTCCCTAGCCCCCTACTCCAGGGCATCCCTCAGGATCCTCCTTGGGGAGAGAAGCAGGACTGAGCACATTCATTGAGAAAACTCGGGGAGAGCTGCTCAAGTCCCTACCGTGCACATGGTTGGTTCATTGACATAGACAGCTGAGGTTTATAAGGGCCTGCGAGTAGGTGCTAGTCTGGGTTTCAAAGAAAGTGAGCTGATTGCTGACCTAAGCACCCACCAGAATCTCCTGAGCAGCCACAGAAAAGGGAAACTGTTCAGTCATGTCTGACCCTTTGCTACCCCATGGACTGTAGCCCGCCAGGCTCCTCTGTCCATGGGATTCTCCAGGCAAGAATACCGGCGTGGATAGCCATTCACTTCTCCAGTGGATCTTCCCGATCCAGGGCTTCAACCCAGGTCTCTCGCATTGCACACAGATTCTTTACCATCTGAGCCACCAGGGTAAGAAAAAAGTCCCCACAGGGACCACTCGCTGATGTCATTGGTTATCGTGTCTTTACACCCCAGTGTGAATGAGTCTGCTGCTTTCTGAGGAGTAGAGTGTAAGCCTCTCTTATGGTATGTACTATGTCAAGTCGTGTTCAACTCTTTGTGATGCTATGGACCATAGCCCTCCAAGCTCCTCCATCCATTAGATTCTCCAGGCAAGAATACTGGAGTGGGTTGCCATGCCCTCCTCCAGGGGATCTTCCTGACCCAGGGATCAAACACATATCTCTTGTGTATCCTGCATTGGCAGGCAGGTTCTTTATCATTAGCGCCACCTTGGAAGATGGTTGACTTTGTTTTCTCTTCAAGAGGTTTCAGGCATCTGTGAGAGGAACTTGTCTAGCTAAGAGTCTTTCCTGATATTGTGATAAAAAGGCAGTACCTGATTTTATCTATGTAAAAGGATAATAAGGGATAGACTCATGGGTCTCTCCCTTAAATTACAAACGTGGGATTTGGGTTGTGGAAAACTCCAGACTAGGAGGAGTGGCCCTTGTGACCATTTACCCCAAGCTCCTGCCAGCATGACAGCCCCTCAGTAGCAGTGTTGCTCAGCCTATTTAGATATTCTCCCCATAACTACTGCCTCCTATGAAATTTGAGTATCACAGATACATCATAAATCTGTTTGTGTACTATGACCTTTTGGAGGGCCACAGCCATTACAGTAGCTAAGACTTCTCGTTCCCCAAGAACCTATTTTGTCCTGTTGGCAAGTATCCCTCTCACTGATAAAGTTTGTTCTCTAGCCTGTCCCTGAGCAGTAGCTATGCAGCTTCTGCTTGGATGTCACAAGTGTCAGGCAGCTCACCAACTGCCTCCTTCTCAGGGTAACCTTGGAATACTACTTGGCAAGAGAGAACTCTTGATACACACAACTTGAATGACTCTCTGGAGAATTATGCCAGGTGAAAAAAGCCAGTCCCAAAAGGTTACATACTGTATGATATCGTTTATATTATGTTTTGGAAATGATAAAATGTTAAAAATGGAAACCAGATTAGTAGTTGCCAAGGGTGAGGTGTGATTATAAAAGGGCAAAGAGAGGGATGCTATGGCTTTGGGACTGTACAGAACCTACATATGTAATAAAACTGTATTGAGCTGAACACACACACATAAAAGTACAAGTTAAACTAGGGAAATCCGATGACAATCAGTAGATTGTATGATGGTTGTGATTCTTTTAAATTTTTATTGGAGTATAGTTGTTTTACAATGTTGTGTTAGTTTCTACTCTTCAGCAAAGTGAATCAGCCATACATATACACATATCTTCTCTTTTCTGGTTCTGATATTGTGCTATAGTTTTATGAGATGTTAGCATTGAGGGAAATAGGATGAAGGGCACAGAGAATCCCTCTGTATTTCTTAAAAATTGCATGTGAATTTACAATCACTTCAAAATACAATGTTTAATTTAAAAAATAGTTAACTTTGAAAATAGAAATGAAACAAATTAAAGAGCCTATGTTTTCATTTTATAAATCTAGGATTTGTTTTTCTTCTTGGAATTTTCTCAGAGCCCACGTCAACTATCAAAGTCAGTCTAATGGACTTAAAAGACGTGCAAATGAGCCCACATGTAAATGAGCCACTCATGTACCAGAGGCAGCAGGAGTGTGCATCCCAGTGCTCTGGAGGTGGTGTTTGCTGGTGGGTGGGGGGAGCTGTTCAGACATGTAGGAGAAGCAGGAAGAATGAAAACCTGGCTTCCCTCCCTGCCCATGAAGCCCCAAAGGGAGAGATGCAGAGAGGTGATAGGGGACAGGAAAGGATGCTCCCTTGTCCCCCTGGGAATTGACCTTCAAAGGTGCAACAGGAGAAGGAGGGGAAGGCGTTCAAGCTGCTACACGTAGAAGAAGCCAGGCAGAGGTTGGGAGCCCTCAGAACTTTCAGCTGGGGAACTGCCTGGACCTGCTCAGGAATGTGGGAGGGGGTTGGGCAGCCTGGAGCTGTTTCTGTGGCTTGCACCCACCCTACCCCTCCCCTCCTCACAAGGCCAGGACATGCACCATTTCTGCAGCAACTTGGAGGTCAGGGGTGAGGAGGCTCTGTCTAGCCCAAAGCAGAGAGGCCTGCGGCCCATCCAGAAAGGAACCAAATTCTAAAGGGGCTCATAGATCTGTTGGATCAACAATCCCCTCCCCCCCAAATCATTTATTTTGAAAACTGCATGTAATCCATTTCATTCTTAAAGCTGGCTGAGCTTGCAAAATGCAGTAGCTCAAACTCACTGCAGCCTCTGCTTATTTTCACAGCTGAGCTCCTTGATATGAGGTGGGGTCTTTCTCCAGTATCCCCACCCAAGGTGGATCCAGGTGACTCAGACCCATTTCTTGGGTCCAGAATGGACTGAAGTGGACGGCTGCCTGGACCCATGCACGGAAGGGGTTAGCATTGCCCACGTGCCCTTCTGTTGCCAGGACGCAGCCAAGTTGCTTTTTAAGCATCTGAAAGCCTTGGTTGATGTAGAATCACTGCCCAGGACCTTTATGAAAGGAGGATGTGGATTTGGTGATGGGGCCAAGCCCAGTTCTGAGTGCCTCACAGACACACACACACCCCCACTGTTCCACTCAGATGTGGGTCCTCCGCTCCCCTCCAGGTGAGGCTCACAGAGATGAAGGAGCTTGCCTGGGGTCCCAGCACTGGCTGTGCTCACCCTGAAACCCAGGTGTGCCCAACTCCAGAGCCAAGCTCTACACCACCTGGCTGTCTACTTTCTGTCTACAGGTCACACTCTGCACGGCCTCTTCACGCCCCTCTCTGTACCCCAGGGAGGCAAGGAAGGTGGGGATTATATCCCCTTAGTAGAGAGGAGCCCAGATCCCAGAGGGGCGGCATGTGCTGAGAGCCCCAGAGTTGGCCGCAGAACTGTCCCCAATGTCAATTTCACTGTCCTTCCACCTAAACCACGAGGCTCCTCCTGTGACCCGAGAGACTTGTGTGACTGTCACTTATTACACATATACAAAGGAGGAAGGTGGCTCTAATGGGAATCAATGTTCTTGTGACTCCGGTATTTCCTGTTGCTGGTACTTAGTGACAGTAGGTTCCTCAGATGGTTTGATGCCCAGAGAAAGTTTCGTAACTTTCCTCTGCCCCTGCACAGCCCAGCTCCGGCACTACCTTGGTGGATCCTGCTCACCTGATTGCCCCACAATCCATTGCACAGATATGCCAGGGTGGAGCAAGAAGGGAAAAGAGGAAAACAGCCCTAGGAATCACCAAACTCATGCCAACAAAAGTGGGGAGTGGAAGGAATTCCCTGGTGGTCCAGTGCTTGGGAATCTGCATGCCAATGCAGGGGACATGGGTTTGATCCCTGGTCTGGGAAGATTCCACATGCCTCAGAGCAACTCAGTTGGTGAGCTGCAACTTCTGAAGCCCGTGCGCCCAGAGCCTGTGCTCCACAACAAGAGAAGCCACCACAATGAGGAGCCTGCACACCACAATGAAGAGTGGCCTCCACTTGCTGCAGCTAGAGAAAGCCCGTGAAAAAGCAACAAAGACAGCGCAATCAAAACAAATTAATTAACAAATAAAGTTTGTTTTTTTTTTAAATGGGGAGTGGAGCAGGGGTTGTAGGTATGGAACAAGGCTTCTTTCTGGGGTTCTCCTGGAGGTGGGAGAGGAGGTCGCCTCCAGCTGGAGTCAGGAGGCCTGGGTTCTGGCTCCACCTCTGACCCGGACCCACATCCTCTTCACATTCTTTAGCGTATTAGGGTATAAGTGCCACCCTGATGAAGGGGTGCTCTTAGGAGCAGGTAGCAGAGGGGGATCTGGCCAGAGGGCTCTGAGCTCGGGTTCCCATTTTAGCCAGCTCTGTCTGATTATACAAGGGGGCCCACCTAAGATTGCTATCCAGAGGATTCCACAGCTAAAGCTGGTTGAAATCTCCCGGCTAGATGGCCTGAGCACTGCACAATGGCAGCAGACCTCTGCTCTCCAAAACCGAGTGTAAGAGCCAGGAGAAATAAGAAATAGGGGCAGTTCCTGCAGGAGGAGGAGACTCGTCAGGGGAGTGTGGGTCAGAGAAAGGGAGAGGAGGTGGAAAAGAAGAACTGTGTGTCCACAGAGGCTGCTGACAGCTTTGTTCACTGACTGGACTGATGCCAAAGCTCTGGGACGATTACCTGGACTCAGCCCAAAGAAGATGTAGTTGTGATGCCCTGGAATTCCTCTCCGATTATTATAATAAGATGTGCTCTGGTGACAGCATGTTGCTGAAAGCCAGAAAGGACCAGCAGGGAGGGCCTGCAGCCCAGGTATGTGGGGCTTCTCCCAGCCTGGGCAGAGTTCAGTCTTCATCCTGCAGGCTCCAGGTACCATGCTGGAGGGAAGTGGTACCGTGTGGTTTTGCCTTGGTTGTGAACAATTTCAGAAGACCCAGAGCAGAGCAAAAGTGGAAAATCAATTCTCCTCTCTTCTGAATCTCTGTGTGAGCATGTTAATTGAGCAGGCA
This sequence comes from Okapia johnstoni, assembly GCA_024291935.2. Classification (NCBI taxonomy): domain Eukaryota; kingdom Metazoa; phylum Chordata; class Mammalia; order Artiodactyla; family Giraffidae; genus Okapia; species Okapia johnstoni. The sequence goes on from CM044316.1 coordinate 39,838,304, forward strand.
GGGGTCAGGAGCCTGTATTTCTCTTTTAAATTTCTAACATTTCTCATTCATGCTTGCTCAACTTAAAGACAGCACTGTGTCGGGCCGTCTGGGTCTGTCTGTTAGCCCAGCCACCTGAAGTTCCATGCTGCCTGTCCCCAAGCTTCTCATGCTGTTAATAGCAGTTGGTACCTTCTGGGCAGTTTGACCTTGTAAACCGGCTGTCTGAGGGATCCATCAGTGGTGTGTGACCCCGAGGGAATTTTATTTCCTTCCTCTTTCCAGGCGCTGGGTTGCTCCTCCACATCATTCATTAGGGCAGGCAGTCAGGAACATGGCGTGGATTTGCATCACCGTGTCATTTACAAGGACATGCGGGCTTGGATCTCGGGCAAGTTACTTGTTTCTTCAGAGACTCAGTTCCCTCCCCTGGAGAGATACATTGCAGTTTATGGACTCTGCCTGGGAGAGGCCACAGGAGCCAGGGCCTGAGCCCCATTGTGGCTCAGCCGAGGGCAAGGCTGGCATTCCAGGGCACCTTGCAAGATCCTTGACTGTCAGGACAGTGATGGGGGCTCACTGCTGTTGTTCAGGTGTGAGTGATTATTACAGGTCCTGCATCTCTCCACCCTGGCTGCCCACACCACAGGGGTCACCCCAGACAGGGCCTGATGTCTTAAGTGCCCCCTTTGCTCACTACACAACATCTGCTTTTCTTCCAAGAAGCCTGCATGGCTGGGTGTCTTCTGGCTGATGAAGCAGCTAGCCCTTGTGGACTCTACCTGAGGGTTCAGGTTTTCTTGATTCACAGGCTGCTTGAAAGCATCTGTTGTCATGGTCTGGCTCCCCCCAAACTTTCCCTTTGCCCTATGTTTCCTTAACTACCCATTGTGCCAAAAGGTTTGATGACAAAGCCCAGCAATGCTTTTTCACTGACCAGTCAATTGGCTATGCTTTCAGCTACTGTAAATTTGCAAAAATCCCTCTTCAATAGGTCCTGTTGGGTCTGGAGCCATTTTGACTGGTAGCAAATGGGAAAGACGCAGTATCAGAGAAAGAAGAGAATGAATGAGGGGGACAGCTCTAGGGGGCGCCAGGGCCCCTGAGCAACCCTCACTCTCTTACAATCCTCTCCCTCTGCTTTTTTTTACTTAAAAAATGGCACAAACCACAATATAACAACTGTAACAAAAATGTTGCTTTAATCACTCCTAATCCCATCAGTCAAGCAAATCAACTGTTTTTAATTTTCGCTTCCAGAGTTTGTCTGTAAGCAGACGTTTTTCTAAACAGCTGTAATTGGAACACGGTTTTGCATTCTGTGTTCCCCGTTTTGCATTCTGTGTTCCCCCTTCTCTGCTAAGCCTGGCCTCACATTGCTATAATCTTCCTAGGTATCATTTTTAATGATGCACTTCATTGTGGCCTCTGGAATTCACTTACCATCCCTGTAAATAGCCATCACATCATTACTTATAAGAGCTAAAATTAGCTGGGAAACAAGTATTTGAGTTATTCTATAATTTCTCAATGTTATTGAATGCTAGAAGTATCTGGCCTTAACATGCTTCTTTGGGAAGGCACATCACTGTTCCAAGCCTGGAGCTGTTCTCCATGCCTCCTGTGTAAATAAATACATTTTATATTTTCAAAGGAGGCTCCAGCCCAGACCCCTTTGTCTGTCAGGAGCACAGCCAGAGGATTGTGACTTTTTGAGTATGAATTTACCTTCTTCACCATCTCCTCCTCCATCGTCATCAGCAGCACCACCTTACTAAGAGCTGCCATTTGTTGAGCATTTATCCTGTGCCAGGTTCTGTATTTTTCATCATTATTTTGTTTAACCGCATCACCTACTATCACGTCTATCTTCAGTCACAGATGAACACAATGAAGCTCAGGATGCTGAAGTGGCTTGTCTGAAGTCTAGTAGCTCTCAAGAGTCAGAGGCCTTGTCCAGCCCCTAGCACCCCACCCCAGCAGGCATCCCTCTAAGGTAACTGAACCTTTGCACCATCTAACTCTTCACACAAGGGCCTTTTGTCCAGGGCAGAATTTATTAAGGGCTCCCAAGGTGGGCTTCTGGGCCCAGGGAGCCTACTGTCTTAGTCATTCTGGCTGCTGTAACAGAATACCACAGACTTGTTATTTCTAAACAACAGAAACTTTTTTCTCACAGTTATGGAGGCTGGGAGGTCCATGATCACGGCACTGGCTGATTCAGGGTCTGGTGAGGGCCTGCTTTGTGTAAACCTCACATAGCAGGAAGGCAAGGGAACTGTCTGGGTCCCATTATAAGGGCACTAACTCCATGCTGAGAGCTCCACCCTCATGACCTCATCACCTCCCCACCTCCTAGTATTGCTTTGGGCATTAGGTTTTGACATATAAATTTTAGGGCCACAAACATTCAATCCATAGACTGTACTTACTACAATGAACCTTCCTCTCGAGGGAAAAGGAGAACTTTTTCCACCCCACAGGAACCCTGGGCAGAATGGAGAGCCTACTGAAGATAGGAGCCCCGTGGCCATGTTTCCTTTACAGAAATTGAGGCCCAGAGATGCCAAGAGGTAGGAAGTGCCTGGCCCAAAGTTGTGGGGTGGGTCATTGGCACAACACCCACCCCACAGGAGCTGGGTCTCCCGACCCTATCCTCACTGGGAAGTGATTTCAACACACTCCATCTAAAACTGAAGGAGAGGCCTTAGAATACTCTAATGTCTCTGTTCTTAGAGCATGCTGATGCTGTCACATAGATCATGCAGAACAGGAACAGGAGAGAAGGCAGTCACTGAACCCAGCCTGCTGGCAAACAGCATCGACTCAGAGACTTCAGAAAAGCAACGCTGACTTGACTTGTTAGACTCATTACAAAACTTCCTACTAAAGGGGTTGCCGAAAAGATGGGATTCTTTGCTCTTTTGAGTTTCCCATAGGCAGCCAAACCCCTGAGAGGGACCTTTACTATGACCACAGCCTTTCCTGGGTAGAATTAAAGCTGCTACAGGAAGACACAGCTTCATTCACTGATTCTTTCAACAAGTCTTTATGGAGACTTTCTGTTCCAGGTAATGGAATAATGAGGGAATAAGACCAGCTTCCTGTCCTTATGGAACATCCTCTTCGGTGAGGATAACAAACTAGTAAACAAGATACTTCCTGAAGATCAGTGCTTTGAGGGAGGAGGGAGGTGTGATGGGGACAGTGGGTGGAGGTGGGGCCGGAAACCAATTTGGAGGGAGTGGACTGGGATGGACGGCCCTTCTGGGAAAGAGGCACGTGTGCTGAGACCCAACAGAAGCAGCTCAGAACTGGGGGCAGAGCACTCGGGCCTTAAGTTGGGAAACAGCTGGGGGCATTGCCAAAACAGAAGAGCAATACGACAAGATGAGATGCTATTTTAGGTTCAGGATTAGTGCTGTTTTGAGCAAGGAGAGAGAGCCGCTGGGGTTTCTGGCCTGCCTCACCTTCTTTACTCACCCACCTGGGCTGTATTCCTCCTTGGTCTCTGTACATCACTCCCATCGTCACCTGTGTGCACGCTCCAGGGAGCAGTGTGTGGCCAGGCGCTAGTGCATACAGACAGTAGTCCTTCAAGATGCAGTGCTGCCTTCAAATTCTCCAATGGCTGTGTACATCTTAGAGAGCTGCCTCCTCATTGGAGGCCGTTAACAGATTGAAATAGCTGTTCTTGGATTTGTAGAGTAATAAGTCATGTTATGTTTACCTTTTGGTTCCTAGGTGGAGTGCTAGGGTTTGCAGAAAGCCTGCCTGTGGTTATTTAATTGCAGAAAGCTGCTCTTGTTAAGGACTTGTAGCTCAACAGCCATTAGTTCTGAGACAGCCCTGACCAGGCCCTGCCTACTCATTTGCTGATTCCTGATGGACGTGAACTGACTCCCAGATCTCAGTGCCTGTGGGCAGGACCCATCCAGGTGTGCACTGCGCTGAGGTCTGGGCCTGGCTCAGCACTGACTGAGGAGAGGCCCTGACAGCCTGTCTCCTCCTATCCTGAGAGTGCAGACAGGGCAGGGGGTTGATAGGGCCCCTTCCCATGGCCCTGACTCTGGCTGCCACTTCGACAATGAGGCACTCCTGGGTATAGACAACACACTCGGGCTGTGTCCCCTGCAGGATGCAAGGCCTTTGATGAAGACCACAGTACACGGGCCCGTGTCTGCCGATTTTCTGGGAACAGCCTCATCTACTTCTTATTCTAATTAAATCTTTTATTTCAGGATCATTGTAGATGTACATGCAATTGTGAGCAATAGTACAGAGAGATCCTGCGTACTGTTTATCCAGCTTCCTCCAATGGTAATGTCTTGCAAAACTCTAGTTCAATATCACAACCAGAATAGTGAGCTTGATTGGCGAGATAGAGACATACAGATCCCCATAAGAATCCCTCATGTTGCCTGTTTACAGCCACACCCACTCCCCATCCCTCCACCCCTCCTTAACCATTTGCAACCATTAAACTCTTCTCCATTTATGTTATATTTGTCATTTCAAGAATGTTATGTAAATGAGCTCACCCAGAATGTACCTTTGGGAATGTACCTGTACCAACTCAGTGTAATTTTCTGGAGAGTCCTTGTGTGAATCAATAGCTGCTTTATTTTTACCATTGAGTAGCACCACATGGCACTAGTGGTAAAGAACCTGCTTGTCAATGCAGGAGACATGAGAGACACGGGTTCCATCCCTGGGTCAGGAAGATCCCCTGGAGAAGGACATGGAAACCCACTCCAGTATTTTTGCCTGGAGAATCCCATGGACAGAGGAGCCTGATGAGCTATAGTCCATAGGATTGCAAAGTGTCGGACACGACTGAAGCAACTTAGCATAGCATCCATGCTATGGATGGGCCACTGTCTGCTTAACCTTTCACCTATTGAAGGATGTCTGGGTTGTTACCTGTTTTGTGATACTCTGAACAAAACTACTAACATAAGTCTTCATTTCTCTAGGATAAATGTCCATCTTTGAGATTGCTGCATTCTATGATAGGTGCATGTTCTGTTCAGTTTTTTTTTAAGAAACTGTTTTCTTGAGTGACTGTTTTGTTTTACCTTCTCACCAGCAATGAGTGACTCAGTTTCTGTATATCTTCTCCAACATTTGGTGTTGTCACTGTTTTTTTTTTTTTTTTTCTTTTAGTCATTCTTATAGGTGTATAGTGATATCTCATTGTGGGTTTTTAAATTTTTTTAATTTATATATTTAATTTTAATTTTATATATTTAATTTTATATTTAATTTTTTAATTTATATATTTATTTTTGGCTGCACTATTCTTTGCTGTGCTCAGACTTTCTCTAGTTGCAGCAAGTGGAGGCTACTCTATGGTTGTGGTGCATGGGCTTCTCATTGCGGTGGCTTCTCTTGTTTCAGGGCACGGTTTCTAGGGTGTGCAGCTCAGTAGTTGTAGCTGCCGGGTTCCAGAGCATGGGCTTAGTAGTTGTGGCACACAGGCTTAGTCACCCTGTGGCAAGTGGGATCCTCCCAGACCAGAGATCCAACTGGCGTCCCGTGCATTGGCAGGCCGGATTCTTAACCACCGGACCACTAGGGAAGCCCTCTGTGGTTTAAATTTACATTTTCCTAACAGATAATGGTGTTAGACATCTTTTCATGTGTGTTTTGCCCATCTGCATATCCTTTTTGGTGAAATATCTTTCCTTGTCTTTTGTCCGTTTTCTGATTGGATTGTTTGGGGTTTTTTTTACTGGTCTATTCTGTAATTTGTTTACCTGCAGGGGTAATAGTCCTTTGTCAGATAGGCAGTTTGCAAATATTTTCTCCCACTCTATAGCTTGTTTTCTCATTCTCTTAGCAAGGTGTTTTCCAGAGCAAGAGTTCTTAATTTTGATGCGGTCCAATTTATCAATTTATGGAACAATTTTTGTCGTTATAGCTATGAAATCTTACTTGGCGTTGAAGACTTGTTTTGTTCTAAAAGTTTTATAGTTTTAAATTTATGTTTGTAATACACTTTGAGTTACTTTTCAAAATAAAATGTGAGACTTAGGTTGAAGTTCATTTTTGTAACCCACAGATGTCCAATTGTTCCATCACCATTTGTTGAAAAGGCTATCCCCTCTAATGATTTGCTTTTGCACTTTTGTCAGAAATCAGCTGGGCATGTATGTGCTGTGCTTAATCTCTCAGTCATGTCTGACTCTTTGCGACCTCATGGGCATGTACATGTGGGCCTATTTCTGGGTTGTTTTCTGTTTCACTGATCTATGTGTGTCTCCACCAATACCGTACTATCTTGGTTGCTGTAGTATTAATACATAGTAAATCTTAAAATCAGGTAGAGTGATTCTTCTCATTTTATTCTTTTTCAAAAATTATTTTAGCTATTCTAGTTCCTTTGTCTTTCCATATAAATTTTAGAATAATCTTGCCTGTATCTATAAATAATCTTGTTGGAGTTTTGATAGAAATTTTGAGTTGTCTTTTTATAAATAACTTTTGTGTAGCTAGCACATATTTTGTGTATTATTTTTAGTAGGACTAAAATATTTAAATTAGCAAAAAAGAGAAATGATAACATATACAGGTATACCAAAACATATGCATTCTGCATAATCTATTTCATAACCAAGCTGTCTTTCAGTTAATATATTATGACTCTTTTTCCATAGCAATGAACACATTTCTATGTTATAATTTTAAACTAATTCATAATATTTACCTGTGTAGATATAATATCCTTTATCTGACCAATCTCCCATTGTTTAGGTCAAATATTTGGTCAAATTTTTAGGGACTTTCTTTTTTAATTTTATTTTTCATATAACTTATTCTGTTATAAACAACACTGTTATAAGTACCTTAAAGCCATATCTCTGAAAGTATCTTCCAATTATTTTCTTAGGAAAAACTTTTTTGAGTAAATAGCTGTTATCTTCTAGACTCTTACGTTTTCCTGAACTTAGATGGAGATCCATTTCCCAGAACTGAAGATAATGTTTGTTTATTTGCTTGAAAGAGGGTTGAGCATCAACCCTTTTTACCTCTGGCTTGCCTTATATCCCCGTTTATCCTCTTGGAATGCCCCCCCTCCCCACCCCAGGCTCGGATTGGAGAGGGGACAGATGAGAGATCCAAGTTCTCCACAACTCTCTGCTCTTAACATCTTCTCCGAGGCTCTTGCTATTCAGAGCTCTGTGTCCAATTTCTAACCCCAGATGTAAACCAGATGGGAAGCGGATCCTGTGCCTTCCTCTTAGATTTCCCCCACACCCCTGCATTTGCCCAGTGAGTCTCTAAAGGTGGTTCTGCCTTTCTGGAAAAAGGTGCACAGGGACTCATGGGCCCCCCTTCCACTTCCATTGTCACTTACAAGCCTCTCCCCCCAGCCCAGAGTAGCCTGTAACTGTTTTCAGAAAATTCTTTATGGGCTTCAAAGAGTAATAGGATAGTTTTCTGGGATGCTTGTTAAAATTCTTGAATATATTTAAGGGATTTACATTTTCAAAGAGAGAATGTTTTCTGTTTGATGTTGAGAAAAGTTTTTTTTTTCTTTCCTGTGAATTTAAATAATTTGCTTGACTTTCTAGTGGAAAGACCACAGCGTTCTTACATTCTAGATGTGGCATTTGTTAGACTAATGATTGACTGCAGGGAGTGTGTGTGCGTGTAAATGATCTTGAAATATGTTTTCAAACCAGTGGCCATCTGTAAGTTGTCAGCTTTAAAGAAAAAAGATGTCTTCCATGGATAGAAGTTTCATTTCTTTGAAAGAAATAGTCACACACAAAAAAATCAGAAATAATAGTTTAAAGTGGTCTTTAATGATGACCCAAAATGTGCCTTCCAGAAGAAATGGAATCAGTCTTCCCCCTTGTGGATAACAAGGAAAGTACCTATTTTCCCCACTAAAAGGTACATGAAAGAGTTCTGAGGGAACTGTAGGGCATATGATTTTTCTTCCTTCTCATTTAAAAGTAATAGTCAGTATATTTTACGTAAAATTTGTGTTGAAGCAATAGAATATCTCCATAATAGCTGATTGGCTTTATGACTGGTTAAAATACACACACAAAATAATTACAAAGGTTAATGTCAGATTATACGTATAATTTATACAATATTCCTTCCTATCTAGCTATCACTTTAGAGATTCCTGACCCATGTCCTCAGAGCCATGGCAGCCCTATGGGAGAGGTCACTCTTCGTGTCCCCATCTAGGTCTTGTGAGCCGAGAGGTTTGGGGTACTCCGAGAAGTTGTGGACAAGGAGCCTGGGGACCCATGGGAGAGGTAACAGTGACAATCACTGTCATCTGGTAGGGAGGTTACTGTGTTCCAGGCACTCTTTTATCATTTATGACTGTTCTCTACATTAATTCTTGTTACAAGCTTAGGCTGCTATTATCCCCACTTCACAGCTGAGGACTCTGAGACTCAGAGAGGGCTAGTGGCAAAGCCCCTGCAGGGGACAGGGGAGCACAGGAGCAGCTCTGGGAATCCGGGGAGGCAGAAGGAGGCCATTCTATCTGTGCACAGTCTAAGAAAGGGGGACAGAAGAGGGATGAGGACCTGTTATGAGCACAGTTGTATCCCCCCAAATTCACATGTTACAGCCTAACACCTAGTACCTTCAAATGTAATTTGGAGATAAGATCTTTTTTTTTAATTTAAATTTATTTATTTTTAATTGGAAGATAATTGCTTTACAATACTGTGTTGCTTTCTGCCATTTATCAACATGAATCCGTCATAGGGTCTTTAAAGAGACAGTGAAGGCAAAACAAGGTCATTAGGAGGGGCCCTAATCCAGTGTGGCTGATGTCCTTATGTGTATGCATGCTCAGTCACTTCTGACTCTTTGTGACCCCATGGACTGTAGCCCACCAGGCTCCTCTGTCCATGGAGTTCTCCAGGCAAGAATACTGGAGTGGGTAGCTATTTCCTTCTCCAGGGGATCTTCCCGACCCAGGGGTCAAATCCGCGTCTCCTGAATTGGCAGATTCTTTACCATTGGGAAGCCCGTAAGGCATATGACTGGTGTCCTTGTAAGAAGAAGGGACTAGGACATGGACATGCCCATGGGATGACTCAGTGAGAGGGGCCCATCTATAAGTGAAGGAGCAAGGCCTCAAAAGAAATCAACCCTGCCTGTACCTTGACCTCAGACTTCTAGCCTCCAGGACTGTAAGAAAATAAATTTGAGTGTTTACATCACCCAGTCTGTGGGATTGTATTATGGCAGCCCTAGCAGACTAATACAGCTCCTGGGGTCGCCTAGGAGGTTTCTTGGAGGAAGGCTGCAGCTTGCTCAGGTGGGAGTAGGGTTGCCATGTGAGAGCGACACAGGGGGCAGCAAGCCAGGTCTGTTAGGGGCATCGCAAGTTCAGTTCCCCAGGGGGCACTTGGTTAGTGGAGAGAGGAGCTAGATGATGAAGGGCCTAGAATGCCCAGTCAAAGAATTTGGATTTGGTTTCCTAAGCAAGAGGGAGCCATCCAAGGTATTTCAGCAAGGGAGTGATAGGATAAAATCAGAATTTTAGAAAGAGAGGTCTGGGAGCAGGTTGGGTTGGCAGGAGAGTATCTGAAGGTTGGGACCAGCTGAAAGAGGCTGTAGTTGTCTGGGTGAGAATTTTAAGGGTCTAAGTGAGCATGACTGGGAAACAGGTCAGAAGTAGATCCCCAGAAGGAACAGTTCATAGGTGACATGTCAGCCACACAGTAGGGATCCACCTGGCACTGTCTGAGAGGTAAGAGGTGTAGCGGGAGGCAAGGGTCAGAGAAGGAGGAGGACTTGGGTAAGAGCTATAAAACCCTTAGTGGTACCTGTCCGTTACTGAGACTGGTGTGTGTAAAAGTGTATCTTTGATTTGACACTGAGCCGTGCCATATTAGCATCTTGAGATCAGCCAGGTGAGAGTATTTATACCAAGGAACCCATCAGAGCTTGGTCGTGTTGTTTGTTTTTGAGCGCTGGTTTACTAGAACACCACTGAGCAAAAGGGATTTTAGGGGGATAATTAAACTGTTCTCTCTATATGTTTTATTGACATGTAGGTGATTTACAATGTTGTGCTAGTTTCAGGTGTACAGCACAGTGGTTCAGTTATACATATATGTGTATACCTATTTTTTTAAATTCTTTTTCCTTATAGGTTATTGCAAAATATTGAGTATAGTTGCCTGTGCTGTACTGTAGGTCCTTGTTGGTTACCTATTTTATACATAGTAAAGTGTATATGTTAATCCCAAACTCCTAATTTATCCCCTCTCCACCCTCCCTTCCCCTTTGGTAGCATAAGTTGGTTTAGCTATGTCTGTGGGTCCATTTCTGTCTTCTAAATAAGTTCATCTGTATCTCTCTCTTTTTTAGATCCCACATATTAGCAATATTATATATTTGTCTTTGCCTGGTTTACTTCACTTGTATGATAATTCTAGGTTCATCTTTGTTGCTGCAAATGGCATTATTTCCTTCTTTTTCATGGCTGAGTAGTATTCTATTGTATTTATGTACATCTTCATCTATTCCTCTGCTGATGGACAGTTAGGTTGCTTCCATGTCTTGGCTGTTACAAATAGTGCTGCAGTGAACATTGGGGTGCATGTATCTTTTTGAATTATAGTTTCCTCTGTATATATGTCCAGGAGTGGGATTGCTGGATCATGTGATAACTCTTTTTTTAGTTTTTTAAGGAACCTCAATACTGTTCTTCCTAGTGGTGATACCAATTTGCATTCCCACCAACAGTGTAGGAGGTGAACGTTCTACATTTTGATTAACGTCAGATTACATGTTGGTGTGCGTTTGTCAAAATTCGTAGATCTGTACACTCAATAGGGTATATTTTATTAACTAAAAGAGAAAGAGATATAACTTGAAATATTTATAAATTAACATAAATTTATATGAAAATGCAAAGGACATACAATATGTTGATCTTTATATTTTAAAACTGTAAAACATTTTTTTCAAAAGACTAAAGCTGACAGATTCCCATAGCTTATTTCAAGGCATATAATAAGTTTATAGCAGTGGTTCACAACTGAAGACTATTTTCCCCCCAGGGGACACTTCGCAATGTCTGTGGGCATTTTTGGTTGTCACAACTCAGGAGGGATGGGCTCTACAGGTATCTAGAGAGTAGATGCTGTTAAACATCCTACAGTGCACAGAAGAACCCCCACAACAAAGAATCATCTGGCTCAAAATGTCAGTAGTGCCAGGATCTAGAAACTCTGATCACAGTAGTAGAGGCAGTGTGATATGTATGGATCAGCAAAACAGAAGAGAGAGTCCAGGAAGTATGGACCCACACATCTATGATTGATTTCTCACAAAGATGCTAAAGTATTTCAATGAGGGAAAGGAAAGTCTTTTCAACCAGTAGTGTTGGCATAATGAATATCCAAATGGAAAAATAAGTCTTGATTCCCACCTCAAATCATATCCATTAATTCAGAAGAATCATGGACCTAATATAAAAGCTAAAGCTATAGAGCTTCCAGAAGATAAAACAGAAATATATCTTCACAGACTTGGGGTGGGCAAAGATTTCTAAGGATACCAAAAGCACAAATGAAAAAAGGTATATTTCATCAAATTTAAAAATTTCTATTCCCTGGAAAGACATTGTCAAGAAAATGAAAAGGTGAGGTACAGCTTGGTAGGAAATATTCACAATTCCTATTTTTGACAAAAGACTTGCACCCAGCATGTATAAAAGCTCTTACAACGTAACAGTAAGACAGACAACCTTACAAAAAATATGTATTTTGAAAAGGAGGTTCCTGTGCCTGCATAATAGCATAAGCTTACTGTAGTTCATTCCTCCCATTGACTGTAATTCAAGATTCTGAACAAGATACAAAAACCAACTACCTAAGAACTCGAAAAAGTAGAAACAGATTGTGAGAAGAGTCAGAACTTGGACTAGTGATCCATGCAGGGATGGTTTTACGAGACTCTTTTGTTTTCTCTGGGTGTCTGTCTGTCTCTCTGCTTTGCATAGAGGGCCAGCTACAGTAGTACAGTAGCAAAAGTAGCAGTGGCAGCAGGTGGACCCTGGAAGGACAGAGAATGTGGAGGAAATCCAGGAGGAGAGAGTGCCAGAAAAGAGGTCCTTTTTTTAAAAAAATTAATTTTAATTAGAGTGTAGCTGCTTTACAATGTTGTGTTAGGTTTCTTGCTGCACAACAAAGTGAATCAGTCATACATATACATATAGCCCCTCTTTTCTGGATTTCCTTCCCATTTAGGTCACCAGAGAGCACTGAGTAGAGTGCCCTGGGCCATACAGCAGGTTCTCATTGGTTGTCTATTCTATATATAGTAGTGTATATAGTGTTAAGTCTTGACCTAACCCCTGAGCCACACATGAGTGGGACAGACCCAAATCAGCACAGCCAAGCTTTGGGACCAAACTCAGGTTTAAACCATGTACATAAAAACTTTTTTAAATGAGTTTTATGATTTCAGGGACCCATCTTTTTAGCCTATTCACTAAATAATGTAAGCTCAGGACAGACCCAAACCACCACTGCAACACAACAAAGGCTTAGAAAACTGAACTTAGATTTGAATCACTGCATATAGAAGGTAAGACAGACTTGCAGCTTGAACCTGAATTGATTGCCTTCTAAAACAAAAGCACCAACTGTCTCCAGAGGATTCTATACAGGACCCAAATCTACAACATACTATTCATAATGTCCAGGACATTTCAAAATTACCTAGCATACAAAGAACCAGAAAAATGTGGCCAGTTCTCAAGGGAAAATAGATGCCAGTTCTAAGGTAACCCAGGTGGCACTAGTGGTAAAGAAACTGCCTGCCACTGCAGGAGACACAAGAGACTTGGGTTCAATCCCTGGGCCAGGAAGATTCCCTGGAGAAGGTCATGCCAACCCACTCCAGTATTCTTGCCTGAAGAATCCCATGGACGGAGGAGCCTGGTGGGCTACAGTCCATAGGGTCGCTGAGTTGGACACAACTGAAGCAAGTTAGCATGAACGAAGGTAACCCATGTGTTGGAATTATCAAAGACTTCAAAGAAGATGTGATAACTGTGTTCCATCAGGTTAAAAAAATATTGGAAATGATTAAAATGATAGAAGTTCTCAACAGAGAAATAAAACTATAAAAAAGAACCAGATGGAAATGTTAGAACTGAAAAATTCAAAATCTGAAATTAAAATTTCACTGGATGATTTCAATAACAGATTGGTGATGACCAGAGGAAAAACCTGTAAACTTGAAGAAATCAATAGAAATTACACAATCTGAGGAACAGAGGAAAAAAGAAAATTAGAAAAAATGAACAGAGCTCCAGGGATCTGTGGGAAAATGTATTTTTGAAAAATAACATGTGTGTTTTTGGAGTCCCAGAAGGAGAGGAGAAGCAAGCTGGGAAGAAAATATTTGACAAATATTTGGCCTAAAGCTTCCCAAATTTGGTGAAAGAAAGAAATTGACATATTCAAGAGGTTCTACCAATTCCCAAAAGGATAAAATATGAAAAATAATCTATCGTGACAGAGAGCAAGTCATAGTTGCCTGGGGATGAACCTGAGGGAGGGACGGAACAGAAGTGCAGGAGGAAATTCGGGGGGATGACAAAAGTATTTGTTAACCTGACTGTGGTGATGGTTTCTCAAGTGTGGATATAAGTGAAAATTTATCAAATTGTACACTTTTAATAGATGCAGTTTATATTAATTTTTTTTTTTTTTGCCATGCTGAACTTGTGGGATCTTAATTTCCTGACCAGGGATCAAATCGGGGTCCCTGGCACTGAAAGCCCATGTCCTAACCACTGGACTTCCAGGGAAGTCCCACAAGGACTTTAACAATAACAATAAAGTTGTTAGAGTTGGCAAAAGATTTGGACACAAATGAAGGTAACATAAATTGACAACATGCACGTTTGTTGTTCAGTCACCAGGTCGTGTCCGACTCTGCAACCCTATGGACTGCAGCACACCAGACCTCCCTGTCCCTCACCACCACCTGGAGTTTGTCCAAGTTCATGTCCTTTGAATCAGTGATGCCATCCAACCATTTCATCCTCTCTCGCCCTCTTCTCCTGCCTTCAATCTTTCCCAGCATCAGGAAAAGACCATGCACATGAAAAGATGCTAAATATCATTAGTAATTTATGCAAATTAAAACCATTAAAGATATACCACTGCATACCCACTAGAATGGCAAAATTTTTAAATGATGATGAGAACATGTGATCAGCTTCCCTGGTGGCTCAGGTGGTAAAGAATCTGCCTGCAATTTGGGAGACTTGGGTTTGATCTCTGGGTCAGGAAGATACCCTTGAGAAGGGAATGGCAATCCACTCCAGTACTCTTGCCTGGAGAATTCCATGGACAGAGGAGCCTGGTGGGCTACTGTTATAGTCCATGAGTTCACAAAGAGTCAAACATGACTGAGCGACTAACACACACACAACACACAAGGATGTGAAGCAACTAGAACCCTCATACATTGCTGTTGGGAATGTAAGAATGGTATAACCACTTTGGAAACAGTTCGGCAGTTTCTTATTTAAATATGCACTTACTATGTGATCAAGTTGTCTTTTTTTCATTCGTTTTTATTTATTTATTTTTGGCTCTCTGGGTCTTCATTGCTGTGCAGGCTTTTTTCTAGCTGTGGCGAGCAAGAGCTACCCTTTAGTTGTGGTGCGCAGGCTCTTCTTGTTGTGGAGCACAAGCTCTAGGGCGCGAGGGCTTCAGGCAGTTGTGGTTCCCGGGCTCTAGAGCACAGGCTCATAGTTGTGTCACTACTGAGCTTAGTTGCTTTGTAGCATGTGGAAACTTTCTAGACCAGGGATTGACCTGTGTTTCCTGCATTAGCAGGCAGATTCTTTAGCACTGAGCCACAAGGGAAGCCTGTGATCAAGCTATTAGAATCCAAAATATTTACCTAAGAGAAATGAAGACTATGCCCAAGTCAAGTCCTATATATAATTATTCAGAGCAGCTTTTTATTTACAATGGAAACACTGGAAATGCTTCTACACAGATGAATGAATAAATACATGGTCATGCCATGCATTGTTACACTGCTCACTGATAGAAAGGAGCAAACTGTGCCACAGTAAGAATGAGTCTTAAACTATGGAACTAAAAGTCACATATTAAAGAATACATACTGTGGGATTCCATTTATTCTAGAATGTATCTTTACCATGAAAAAGCAAATCAGTTGTTGCTTGGAGTTGGGAAGCAGAGAGGGGATTACCTGAAAAGAGGCATTTCTGTATATTAATGTTGGGGTTGTCACATGGGTGTATAGATTTGTTATTATTGTTCAGTCCTGTCCGACTCTTTGCAACCCCATGGACTGCAGCACACCAGGCTTCCCTGTTCTTCACCATCTCCCAGAGCTTGCTCAAACTCATGTCCATTGAGTTGGACATCCAACTCATTGATGCCATCCAACCATCTCATCCTCTGTCTCCCCCTTCTCCTCCTGTCCTCAATCTTTCCCAGCATCAGGGTCTTTTCCAATGAGTCGGATCTTTGCATCGGTGGCCAAAGTATTCAAGCTTCAGCTTCAGCATCAGTCCTTCCAATGAGTATTCAGGGTTGATTTTCTTTAGGATTGATGGGTTTGATCTCCTTGCAGTCCAAGGGACTCTCAAGAGTCTTCTCCAGCACCACAGTTTGAAAGCATCAATTCTTTAGTGCTCAGCCTTCTTTATGGTCCAACTCTCACATGCATACGTAACTACTGGAAAAACCGTAACTCTGACAATGTGGACCTTTGTCAGCAAAGTAATGTCTCTGCTTTTTAATACGCTGTTTAGGTTTGTCATAGCCTTTTTTCCAAAGAGCAAATGTCTTTTAATTTCATGACTGCAGTCACCATCTGCAGTGATTTTGGAGCCCCCAAAATAAAGTCTGTCACTGTTTCCATTGTTTCCCCACCTATTTGCCATGAAGTGATGGGACCAGCTGCCATGATCTTAGATTTTTGGTGGACCATGTACTTTACAGTGTAGATAAATTAGACCTTGATAACATTGATTTTTTTTTAAAGATGACTAAGTTCAGTTCAATTCAGTCGCTCAGTCGTGTCCGACTCTTTGCGACCCCATGAATCGCAGCACTCCAGGCCTCCCTGTCCATCACCAACTCCCGGAGTTTACCCAAACCCATGTCCATCGAGTTAGTGATGCCATCCAACCATCTCATCCCTGTCATCCCCTTCTCCTCCTGCCCCCAATCCTTCCCAGCATTAGGGTCTTTTCCAATGAGTCAACTCTTCGCATGAGGTGGCCAAAGTATTGGAGTTTCAGCTTCAACATCAGTCCTTGCAATGAACACCCAGGACTGATCTCCTTTAGGATGGACTGGTTGGATCTCCTTGCAGTCCAAGGGACTCTCAAGAGTCTACTCCAACACCACAGTTCAAAAGCATCAATTCTTCGGTGCTCAGCTTTCTTTATAGTCCAACTCTCACATCCATACATGACTACTGGAAAGATGACTATATAACATGAATTAAAATTATTATCAAACTAAAGAGATCAAGACAATATGGCATTGGTACCAAGGGATTCAAAGAGCGGGACAGAACAATAATTTTAAGAAACTGACTTGAGTTTGAAACAATTAAGAATGTAGAATGTGGGTTCTGCTTTGGTATTTTAAATCAGGTTGAGAGAGAAATGACGTATCCTTAAATGATGTTGAGTCAACTGACTAACCATTCAAAATATAAAAATTAGAGCCTTATCTGTTACCACTAACAAAAAATAAATTCCATATGGATTCAAGAATTAAGTCTATTAAAAGAGAAAAGCCGACAGAGAGATGGGGGAGCCCTGCCTGGGCCTAGGGGTCCACTGAGTCACACTTTGCTTGGAATCTCACTTTGCTTGGGTAAACCTGTGGTCCTGGAGACGCCCGGGCCTTGTGCCCCTCACCTCCACCCCACGGTGGGCTGGGGATCTCCTGTCTTGAGCCCTTAGGCTTTAGCCTAACTCTGAAGTCTGCTTCTCCAGACTGTCCTAGTGCTGAGGCTCAGTCTCCAATCTGTACAGTGGCCTAATAGTGATGCACTTTGCAGCTTGAAAGTCTGTATTGAGGACTGTGCGGGAATCGCTCAGTGGGGTAAGACACTAGGCGAGTGAAGACAAACACCTGTGTCTCTTCTCTCTGAGCAGGAGCACCAGGCCTGGGAGAGAAGCTGGGGTTGCTGGCTCCGTGGGAGAGGATAGACGTTCGGCACAATCAGTCCTTGCACGGCCGTCTCACTTCGTGCTCACTAGTGACCAGGGAAGAACAACAGAGGAGGGGCCACAGAGATGGAGACCAGAGATCCAGGCCTTGGCTGCACTCCCGAGGAGCCTGAGGCATCCAGGTAAGGAGAGGTCCAGACAGCCCCAGGCAGCAGAATGGATGCTTGAGACCCCTCCTCGCCTTCTGCTAGAGGCCCTGGGGGACTCTGTGAGTCCCCAGGCACAAGTCTCCCAATGAGTTCACTGGCCCCGTCATGGAGAACTGATCTGATTTCTGGAAGATGCCTGCCTGCCCGTTGTCCCCTCTGAGTCTCTGGGAAGGCTCTGGATTCAGCTGAATTAAGAGGCAGGTGATGATCACAGGTGTTGGGTACTTGGGCAGGAGTCTCCATGGTAATGGAGCCATCTGGCTTTCTTGCCTGGCACCAGGCCTTGTGACTTCATGATGGAATCTTCTCTGTCAGGCAGAGAGGTTTCCCAGGGGGAACAGGAGGCCAGGAGGAAGGGACCTGCCGAGGAGGCTTTGTCTTTTCACCCAGAGTTTGAAGATGAAGCTTGATCTTGTCATGACTCAGGGCTGCTGCTGACTCTGCAATGGCCGCTGGAGGTGGCATCCAGGGAGAGATAGTATAAACAGCATTGTGCCCTGGCCACCTTTGGCTGAGCCCCCTGGAGAATTGGTGGAGACAACTCTGACCTCCTTCAGTCCAGGCTGGTTGGTGGAGTGGAGCCAGGACCAAGGTGGGAAAGACTGACGTCTGGGAGAGATGTTGGCCCACCACTGGGAGGTCCACACTGGGCCAGCACCACAGTATGGTAGGAAGGGTAAGGCCTAGGTGAGCCTAGCCCCCAGAGGGGCCCACAGTCATGGCGATGGGCCTCTCCGCACAAGCTGCTCGCCAGAAGAGCCCTGCCCGTCTTCATCCTTGTGTCAGAGCCCTTCTTTCACACAACCAGCCATCCAACCAACCCGTGTGTGTTAGTGTCCTAGGGCCGCTGAAATAAGTCACTGCAAACTGGGTGGTTCACACAGTGCAAACTGATTCTCTCACAGTTCTGAAGGTCAAGAGCCAAAATCAAGGTGTGGGCTGAGTCCTTCTTGGGAGCTCAAAAGGAGAATCTGTCCCCTGCCCTTCTCCTAGCTTCTGGTGGTTGCTGGTGATCCTTGGCACTTCTTGGCTTGTGTCAGCCTTGCTCCAATCTCTGCCTCTGTTGTCACGTGGCATTCTCCCTGTGTCTGTGTCCAAATGTTCTTCATCTTATAAGGACACCAGTTATTGGATTTGGAGTCAACTCTAATCTAGGATGACCTCATCTTAACTGGATTCCATTTGCAAAGAGCCCGTTTCTAAGTAAGGCCTTATTCACAGCTACCAGGAGTTAGGACCTCCTATCTTACAGGGGACACGGTTCAACTCTCAATACCATGTAAGTCACAGTAAAAAGAGCACAGGCTTCAGAGCAGAGCAGACTCGGGCTCAAACACCGGCACCACTGCTAGTCTGTCCTCTTCCCTTGAGCCAGCAAAGCTGGAAAGGCAAGTCTGTCCTCATGTGCTTCTAAGGACTCCCAGAGAGAGAGGACTGACAGCCTAGTGTCTGTGGGGTGTCTGGGGAGTGGCAGAAACTCAGCAAAGGTGGCTTGAGGGGGGCATGGGGGACTCAGAGGAGGGCCTGGTCCCCTGTCTCCAGGAGCTGTCAGCAGGGTAGCAGGCACTGACCAAGGGTTAAGACTTGAGATGGGGACCTTGTGCTCAAGCTGTACACAGGAGTTGGGGCAAGCATGGATCACATGGCCTGTGGCAGAAGATGGCACTCCAGGCCCAGAGGCCCCATCAAGGATCAAGAAGGCCAGGGTCAGAACACAGTAGGTCCCTCCTGTGTAACCCAGAAGCCATGTGTGCAACCCATGGACCCCACTATGTACCCATGGTCCTGACAAACAAAGGTGGAACATGGGCTGGCTTTTCACTGACAGGTGCTCTGGGTACCTCTGTCCCCTCAGGGCCTGGACAGTAATTCCTCATTCTCCACCCAACCCTACCCTAAGACATGGCTTCTCCCTCCTGTTGACATTGAGTCTGGTAAGGACTTTTATCCTGGCCAAGCCCAGTTCAGTATTCTTTCTTTCTTCCTCTTTCTTTCACTTCAACCTTCCTTTTATTCTTTCATTATTTGGTATATACTGTGTGTCAGGGCTGTTGTAGACTCCAAGGATATAGAAGACAGATGAGCCTTGCCTAGGTGGAATTTATAAACAGTGAGATGAAAGGCATTAATTAAGTAATCATGCAGACGAATGTTTCATAGCAGAGGAACGGGTGCTCTGAATGAGAAGTCCCAGGGCTGTGGGAGTCAATGGTAGAGCGAAACAACCAAGCCAGGAGTTAGGGAAGAGACCCTAGGCCAGGAGCTAGAGAAGTTGTCAACTAGGAGAAAGGAGAGGGGAGAGAATCCAGGCAGGAGCATTAGCACATGCAAAGGCCCTGTGGCAGGAGGATAGTTGGCAAGTAAGAAGGACCTAGAGAAGGTCTGCATGGCTGGAGCGGACAGAGTGTAGGGCATATGGGTCTCAAGGAGGCATTTGCACACCATGTTCATTAGCATTATTCACACTAGCCCAGAGGTAGAGCAACCCAGTGTCCCTTTATGGATGACGGATAAACAAAACGTGGTCCATCCACGCAAAGGCATGTAACTCAGCCTTAAATAGGAAGGACAGCCTGCAACCTGCTCCAACAGGGATGGACCTTGAGCAGATGAGCCAGTACCCAAAGAATAAGTGCCGTTAAGATTCCACCTAACTGAGGTCCCTGTGTGTGTGCGTTCAGTCACTTCAATTGTGTCCGACTCTTTGTGACCCTGTGGACTGTAGCCCGCCAGGCTCCTCTGTCCATGGGGATTCTCCAGGCAAGAATACTGGAGTGGGGTGCCATGTCCTCCTCCAGGGGGTCTTCCCAACCCAGGGGTCGAACCCACGTCTCTCGAATCTCCTGCATTGCAGGTGGATTTTTTTTTTTACCGCACAGCCGCTGGGGGAGCCCCTGAGGTCCCTAAGGTCGTCAAATTCATAGAAAGTAGACTGGGGCCAAGAGCTGGTGTGGGGGGGTAGTCAGTGTTTACTGGGGAACACAGTGTCAGTTTTACAAGGTGAGTGATGGAGATGATGGTGGTTAAGTGTGTGCCACCAGCCTTAGAGATGGTCCACATGGTGAAGTTCATGTTGAGTGTGTTTTATCACAGTGAAAAGATGGGAGGGAAGCCCGAGGTGGATCTCTCAGGCAGGTCATAGGTGAGCACAGGCTTTGTCCGAGGCTCAACCCCACCCCCTGTCCCTCTCACTAGACTTCAACCCTCGCCCCCGTAACTGTCACCACCGGACACTCACCAATCCCTGCCGGCCCCTGGGCAGCATGGACTGGACTCGAGCAGCAGGTGGTGAGCCTGAAACAAAGCCATCAGAGCTTCCCCCAGGGGACCGGGCTCCGTCAGGGTAACCAGACCATGATCCTGGAGGCACTCAGACCGCAAACCAGTATTATCAGGATATCTGGGAGGAGTGCACCTGATGAGGTTTCTCTAGAGGAGAATCTGCCACCTGGGAGACTCAGAAGTCTGGGTGACAGGACCGGGGCGGGGGTCCCACAGTCCAGTGTGCAGCCTGTCGGGTCCCCTTTCCTTAGCACACATGCATGTGTGCTAAGTCTCTTCAGTCAAGTCAGACTCTTTGCGACCCCACAGACAGTAGCCTACCAGGCTCCTCTCTCCATGGAGATTCTCCAGGCAAGAATACTGGAGTGGGTTGCCATGCCCTCCTTTAGGGGATCTTCCCAACTCAGAGATAGACTCCACCTGTGTCTCTGTGGTTCCTGCACTGCAGGCAGATTTTTAACCACTGAGCCTCTGGGGAAGCCCATAGGGCATATGAGATGCACTGAAAGTCAGCAGGTTAGACCTATCACTTGTTGGAAAAGTATCAGTTGAGTGAAACAAGACTGCTCACACATGGAGTAGGCAGACCACTGATCAAGAAAAGTGTTTCAGTTCTGAAGTGAAGGGCAAAGTGATCCAGAGTCAGCTGGGGGAGGTGGGAGTTGGGAAGGCTCCTCTGAGCCAAGAGTCTAAGAGCAGATTTGGGCACAGGCTCTGAAGCAGGACCTACTTGCTATGACTGAGGAAGGACAGAACGCTGACTGGTGTATCCAGGAGGAAGAAGGAGGCGCTGTGAGACAGCAGGTACCAGCAGGCTGGGTGCCCTGAGGCTTGTGGGTAACCTGACCCTGGCTGGGAGCCACCCTGGGTTTTAACCAAGCAGAGCCGCATTTGGAAAACCCCTCTAGCCTCCAGTGTTGGCAGGATCAGGGGAGGGAAAGCTGGAGGGGCTGAGGGAGTTGGGTGCCATGAAGATGGAACACCCTTCTCTTCCCAGACGTCCCAGGAGAGCTGCAAGGCTGAGCTCAGAGTCTTGTCCTCTCCAAGGCTCCTGGAGGAGGACAACCCAGAGCCCGCATCCCAGCAACTACAGGCCACCAGTTCAGGGGGAAGTGAGTCCCTCGGCAACCTTGACCTCTCCCATGGGCCTCTGGTGGCCCTGGAGTACCTGCCCTTCTTCCGCACCTACGGGAAGCTCCTGACTGAGGAGGAGTTGGCCCCATGGCCTGAAGTCTTCAGGGACCAAGGAGGAGACCAGAGTGTCAGAGAGGACTCAGACCTGCCCAGCGGCTTCTTCCCTTACTATCGCTCCAAGGAGGAGAGTTTCTCCAGCCTGGCCCTCCCTAGCAGGTCATGTGCAGGCTCTCGTGACCCTCCTACCAGGAGAGAGGTAGAGGCCTGCTGCTGCTGTACAATAACAATCAGCGGCGACTGCTCTGTGAGTCAGGGAGACTATAGAGGGTGCGCGGAGCAGTACTGGGCATCCTGGGGCCCTTCAGACCTCTTCCAGGGTCCCGACCCCAGTAGGCTTGGCCAGGTCGGCCCCCCACACCCCCTAGGGTCAGCTGGAGCAGTGTGTCATTGGTTAAGTGCGCAGAGGTTGGAGGCAGACAGCCTCACTCAATCCTAGCTCAGCCACTTACTCGGAAAGTAGCCTGGGAATTGTGTTTTAAGTTTCATGATTCTCAGCTTCCTTATAAAGACAGAAAATAGTAGTAGCTACTATTTGTTTAGTTCTTAGGCTCCCAGACAAATGATTCATGTGTGCCATTTCATTTTTCCTAATAAGACTCCTATGAGGTAGGTGTTATTATTCCCATTTTATGGAATGAGACTTGGAGAAGTTAAGCAACTTGGCCAGAGACACTGCTAGCAAGAGCAGTCCTGGGATTTGACCCAAAGTCCATGCCCCACAGAGTCACCAATAGCCACTTCCAGCACCATGAAACTGGCACCAATCCCTGTGCCTGCAAGATGGAGGCAGTGGGATAAGTGGGTTCTAATCCCAGCTGAGAGCCCTGGGCAGGGGGTGGAGGGGGTGACCTTCACCTCTGAGAACTCCCCTTCTGTAGATCAGGCATGCCTTTCCCTTCTTTCCCTAGTGCTACTGTGGAGTGGAGGCCCTGGGCAGCCCTGGGTGTCAGGCCAAACCTGGGAGCCTGGCTGACCTCCTTGTCTCCCCCTGA
This sequence comes from Okapia johnstoni, assembly GCA_024291935.2. Classification (NCBI taxonomy): domain Eukaryota; kingdom Metazoa; phylum Chordata; class Mammalia; order Artiodactyla; family Giraffidae; genus Okapia; species Okapia johnstoni. The sequence continues at coordinate 39,861,145 of CM044316.1, forward strand.
CCCAGGCTGGCCCAGCAGACCTCACCTCTGGGCGCTCTCACTCACCCGCCTGCTGCCCCATCCTGCTGGTCTCAGCCGGGCATTCCCATGACAGCAGCCTGGACTCCCCTCTCTCCAGTGACGTTGCCTTTGGGGTCCAGGCCCTTCATGCTTCAGGATTTGTGCCTTACTACAGAAGCCCTGAGGAGGGACTGCACATGAGCCTTGGGCCCCCCGCCTCTCCACTGTGGGGCCAGGAGTCCACAAGAAAGCTGCCCAGGCCCAGGGCAGCCACACTGTGAGGGAACAGAAGCTGGTGGTGGCAGGAACCACCAGCGAACAGCCCCCAGTACCTGATGATCAGCACGCAAGAGGGGAAGTGACTGGGGGCTCAGCTTGTCCTGGGACTGGAAGTGGCCTGGGACCACAGCCCCCTCATTTTTCCCACTGGAGGGAGGCACCCAAGCCCAGGCTCTCCTGTTGGTCTTGAAAGAAGACCCTGCACCCTACTAGTGGGTGGCTCGACCCCGGGGTCTGAGTCAGCAGAGGAGAGCTCAGCCTGAATCCTATGTTCAGCCACACCCCCAGGAAGTGACCTCACCACCCTGACTGCTCCCACTCCTCTCTCCTAGCTGGAAAACCTGCCCAATGGAGAGCAGCTGTAGGAGTGCCTCCACAAAGGGGAGGGAGCCGGGTTTGCCTGAACACTTGAGGGCTGCAGAGATCAGAGACTGGTTTGTTAATAAATCATTCCACTCCCAGGGTTGGACTTGGTGCACTAATTTGATGCTTTGAAGTAATACTTGTGGCTTCCGTTTATAGAGCACATACTGTATGCTAGGCGCCTCACAGAGATCATCTCCATAATCCTGAGGTGCAGATACTGGTGTCATCTGCATTCTACAGCTGAAGAAACAAGTTCAGGGTGGTCAAGTAACGTGCCTGAGCTCACACAGCTCATAGAAAGCAGAGCTGGGATTCACACCCAGGTCCATCTGACCTGGGGCCCTGAGCACTTGAGCACTTGCCCTCATGCTCCTCCTTGGGGAGTCTTCACACAGCCAGGAGAGAGTCAGCTACTGCCCGACAGGCTGCCCTGGGTCCGCCCCCACCTCTCCTCTCCTCACTGTCCCTCTGCCTTTCCTTCTCCAGCTCCCTGCTGTTTGGACAAACATATGTCTGCCAAACCCCTGCCTACTTGGACCCCGTGGACATGTTGTCTGGTACCCCAACTCCAGGTTCACCCCGTGCACCACAGCAGAGGGCCCTGAGGCCGAAGCAGGTGGATGAGGACAGTGTGCTACTCCCGGGACTGTGCACATGGACGTCGGCCCCTGCTTGAAACCGCCCTCTTGGTGCCCAGTCATACCCGTCATGTCCCACGTTCACAACCACTCTGTCCCGCAGCGCTGGTTCCCTATCCTCCTCTTCTGACCGGCACAACCCGGTGGCTGATTTCTGTTCCTGACCAGGGGGATGCCTGCAGCTGCTCCGCACTCTTCCTGAGGGTGGGGAAGTTGAGGAGGACGGGAAAGAAAGCAGTCACTCATACTTCAGGTACATGCGAGAATTTCTTCTAAAAAAAAGTTTCATTTTTGTTGTTTCCTACGATTTCCCTTTGGGCTGGGAGACTTGGGTTTGGGAGAGTGATGGATGAAATCTAGTGGCCTTGCTGGAAGGCTCCTTGGCTTGGCATGAGGGGATTGGCCTGATCCCTTGTGTGTTCCTCAGAGCCGGGTCTGGGCTGGGTCTGTGCTGGCTGGCATCCTTGGGCCCTCACTGCCCTCAAACAGTTAGGAGGTGTGTCTGGGTGTGTGTTAGAAACCAGGGCCACCTCCTCCTGTGCTTTCTGAGCTGGGCCCCAGGGATGACTCCCTGGTCCTGTGTGTGGGGGTCGTAGAGTGCACGTCAGGCTGGGACCCCCTGCCGCCAAGCAGCATCATCTCCTGAGCAAGCGGGAGGGACCTCACTTGCTCATGGGCTGAAGAGACCCTGGAGCTTTTCAAGACTGGGAGATCTCTTGAGGGAGTGGTTTGCAGGAAGGATCTGGGGTAGAGAGGTCCTGGGTGGGAGGGTGGGAGGGCTTATCTTCAAGAGCAGGTTGCTTCTCATCCATCCAGCTAGCACCAGCTGGGAGCTTCTCTGGGTCGATACAGACGTGAACAGACGTGAGAACACAGAGGCTGGAACAAGGGTGAGAGGTGACTTGTGTTGAGTGTTTACTGTGCGCCAACTACAGTGCTGAGCACCGTACATCACGTAACATGTTGATTTTGAGTTTGATTCCACTTCAGCTAGGTACTGTTAGTAGCCCCATTTTACAGAGAAGGAGTTCCCAGGCAACCAAAGAATATAGAGCTGGAAAGCTACAGTCCACAGGGTCGCAAATAATTAATTGGACATGACTGGCGACTGAGCACAGCACATAGCACAGACATTTAATAAAAGCACAATAGTTATGAGCATGGACTCCAGAGCTAGGTAGTGTTTAGATCCTGGCTCTAATGCTTCCCAGCTCTGCATGCTTTGGCTGGCCAATTAATCCCCCTGTACCTGGACAGTCTCCTCTGTCAAATGGGGCTGCTAACAGTACCTAACTGAAGTTCTACCGAACTCAAAATCAACATCTATTTCCATGTAATATATTGGGCTTCCCTGGTGGCTCAGATGGTAAAGAATCCACTTGCAATGCGGGAGACCTGGGTTCAATCCCTGGGTTGGGAAGATCTCCTGGAGAAGGAAATGGCTACCCACTCCAGTAATCTTGCCTGGAGAATTCCATGACAGAGGAGCCTGGCTGGCTACAGTCCATGGGGTAGCAAAAAGTCAGACACCACTGAGCGACTAACACTTTCACTGGCTTAACATAACAATAAACACGTTATTTTCTCCCAGCATCAAGGTTCAGGAATCTGAACAGCAGCTTGGCTGGGTGGTTGTGGCTTGGGATCTCTCATGAAGCTGCAGGTAAGATGTTGATCAGGGCTGCAGTCACTTGAAGGCTTGACTATGGAGGATCTTCTTCCTGCCTCACATGGTTGGCAAATCTGTGCTGGTTGTTGGCAAGAGGCCTCCGCTCCTCACCTTGTGGGCCTTTCCACAAGGCTAACTGAGCAGCCTCACAACATGGTGACTGGTTCCCCAGAATGATCGATCCCAGAGACAGAAGCTGGAATGCCTATTACAGCTGAGCCTTAGAAGTTACATGGTGTCACCTGTGCCATACTCTGTTGCCCACACAGTTCAGTTCAGTCGCTCGGTCGTGTCCGACTCTTTGTGACCCATGAACCGCAGCACACCTGGCCTCCCTGTCCATCACCAACTCCGGAGTCCACCCAAACCCGTGTCCATTGAGTTGGTGATGCCATCCAACCATCTCATCCTCTGTCGTCTCCTTCTCCTCCTGCCCTCAATCTTTCCCAGCATCAGGGTCTTTTCAAATGAATCAGCTCTTTGCATCAGGTGGCCAAAGTACTGGAGTTTCAGCTTCAACATCAGTCCTTCCAATGAACACCCAGGACTGATTTCCTTTAGGATGAACTGGTTGGGTCTCCTTGCAGTCCAAGGGACTCTCAAGAGTCTTCTCCAACACCACAATTCAAAAGCATCAATTCTTTGGCTCTCAGCTTTCTTTGGAGAAGGCAATGGCAACCCACTGCAGTACTCTCACCTGGAAAATTCCATGGATGGAGGAGTCTGGTAGGCTGCAGTCCATGGGGTCACTAAGAGTTGGACATGACTGAGCGACTTCACTTTCACTTGCCCTTTCATGCATTGGAGAAGGAAATGGCAAACCACTCCAGTGTTCTTGCCTGGAGAATCCCAGGGACAGGGGAGTCTGGTGGGCTGCCATCTATGGGGTCGCAAAGAGTCAGACACAACTGAAGCAACTTAGCAGCAGCAGCAGCAGCTTTCTTTATAGTCCAACTCTCACATCCATACATGACCACTGGAAAAACCATAGCCTTGACTAGACGGACCTTTGTTGACAAAATAATGTCTATGCTATTTAATATGCTGACTAGGTTGAAAATAACTTTCCTTCCAAGAAGTAAGTAATTTCAAGGCTGCAATCACCATCTGCAGTGATTTTGGAGCCCAAAAAACAAAGTCAGCCACTGTTTCCCCATCTATTTGCAATGAAGTGATGGGACCAGATGCCATGATCTTAGTTTTCTGAACGTGGAGCTTTAAGCCAACTTTTTCACTCTCCTCTTTCACTTTCATCAAGAGGCTCTTTAGTTCTTCACTTTCTGCCCTAAGGGTGGTGTCATCTGCATATCTGAGGTTATTGATATTTCTCCCGGCAATCTTGATTCCAGCTTGTGCTTCATCCAGCCCAGCGTTTCTCATGAGGTACTCTGCATATAAATTAAACAAGCAGGGTGACAATATACAGCCTTGACGTACTCCTTTTCCTATTTGGAACCAGTCTGTTGTTCCATGTCCAGTTTTAACTCTTGCTTCCTGACTTGCATACAGGTTTCTCAAGAGGCAGGTCAGGTGGTCTGGTATTCCCATCTCTTTCAGAATTTTCCACAGTTTATTGTGATCCACACAGTCAAAGGTTTTGGCAAAGTTAATAAAGCAGAAATAGATGTTTTTCTGGAACTCTCTTGCTTTTTCGATGATCCATCGGATGTTGGCAATTTGATCTCTGGTTCCTCTGCCTTTTCTAAAACCAGCTTGAACATCTGGAATTCATAGTTCACGTATTGCTGAGGCCTGGCTTGGGGAATTTTAAGTATTACTTTACTAGTGTGTGAGATGAGTGCAACTGTGCGGTAGTTTGAGCATTCTTTGGCATTGCCTTTCTTTGGGATTGGAATGAAAACTGACCTTTTCTAGTCCTGTGGCCACTGCTGAGTTTTCCAAAGTTGCTGACATATTGAGTGCAGCACTTTCACAGCATCATCTTTCAGGATTTGAAATAGCTCAACTGGAATTCCATCATGTCCACTAGCTTTGTTCGTAGTGATGCTTCCTACTTAACTTCACATTCCAGGATGTCTGGCTCTAGGTGAGTGTGAGTGATCACACCATCGTGATTATCTGGGTAATGAAGATCTTTTTTGTATAGTTCTTCTGTGTATTCCTGCCACCTCTTCTTAATATCTTCTGCTTCTGTTAGGTCCCTACCATTTCTGTCCTTTATTGAGCCCATCGTTGTGTGAAATGTTCCCTTGGTATCTCTAATTTTCTTGAAGAGATCTCTAGTCTTTCCCATTCTATTGTTTTCCTCTATTTCTTTGCATTGATCACCGAGGAAGGCTTTCTTATCTCTCCTTGCTATTCTTTGCAACTCTGCCTTCAAATGGGTATATCTTTCCTTTTCTCCTTTGCTTTTCACTTCCCTTCTTTTCACAGCTGTTTGTAAGGCCTCCTCAGATAGCCATTTTGCTTTTTTGCATTTCTTTTTCTTGGGGATGGTCTTGATTCCTGTCTCCTATACAGTGTCACAAACCTCTGTCCATAGTTCATCAGGCACTCTGTCTATCAGATCTAGTCCCTTAAATCTTTTCTCACTTCTACTGTATAGTCGTAAGGGATTTGATTTAGGTCATACCTGAATGGTCTCACAAGTGAGCTCTAAGTTAGTGTGCAAAGAGACCTCACAAGGGCGTGAGTGGTCAGAAGCATTGGGGGCCATCTTGGAGACTGGCTACCATAAGATATAGTGCCAAATTCTGGGGGATCATGGGGAGAAAGGGCTCATTCACCAGAGCAGGCTCTGGAGTTAGGGTAGGAGAGTCAGAGGGAAGTAGCGTTAACGCTCCACTTAGGAGGAATGTGCTAAGATAACGGTTGTATTCCCAGTCCCCAGATTATGCCTAGTTTCTGGTAGGTTAAGTTCAGTTCAGTCGCTCAGTCATGTCTGACTCTTTGTGACCCCATGGACTGCAGCACACCAGGCTTCCCTGTCCATCACCAACACCCAGAGCTTGCTCAAACTCATGTCCAATGAGTCGGTGATGCCATCCAACCATCTCATCCTCTGTCGTCCCCTTCTCCTCCTGCCTTCAGTCTTTCCCAGCATCAGGGTTTCTGGTAGGTACTCAGAGGTTAATTGTTGGATAAAGCATCAATAAGGCAGAAAAGGGGCCTAGTGTGATTTTATGTGTCTAAAGTTAGGGGAAGAGTGGTCATTATGAGGCGCCTGGATGGCAGGCAGGAGGGAGAAGGTGGTGGTCCCCTTAGGCGGTGTTCCTGCAGTGGAGAGAGGATTGGAGCTTCCCTGCTTTGCCAGGAGACCTGGCTTCAGCAGAACCATGTAACCATGGGGCAGCAGGCAACTTCCCTTCTACCCACTCCCCTGCAACTGAACTTGAACCTCATTTAAGGCTGGTTCTCTTCAGCCTTCTCCCTTGGCAAAGCTTTTGTTGCTTAAGAAGTCTCTATTTTGGAGAAAATCAAATCCACATGGTTTTGAGATTTTGTACTTTGAAGTCTTTTTCTTTGTAGTCGCATCAAAAATGAGATGTCCTGGGAGTCCTTCACATCTCCCCTCTCTTAAAAACAGGAAGTTGCTCTTTGCCATGTTCACACTCACCCTGGAGCAGAGAGCCATGGGTTTGGGTGGGTTAAGAGCTGAGTTTTGTTACCCAGACTCTTTCTTCAAGGTGTGGGCTCTTAAGTCTGGTCTCAAATTTCTTTTTTTACTTTTAAATATTTATTTAATTACTTAGCTGCTCCAGGTCATAGTTGGGACACACAGGATCTTTGATCTTGGTTGTGGCATGCAAGACCTTTAGTTGCAGCGTGTGGGATCTAGTTCCCTGACCAGGGATCAAACCTGGACCCCCTGAATTGAGAGAGTGGAGTCTTAGCCCCTGGACCACCAGGCAAGTCCTAATCAGGCCCCTGGTCCACTCTAGCATCCTTAGACTCCTCCTGAGCCTCCGTGTCAGCAGTTCTTTCAGTGCCCAAGTGTATACTGGCTCTGACTGCCAGCCTAGTGCCAGAGAAAGTAGGCCAGGAACCTCTCCCTCTTGCCACAGGTAAGCCTTTGTTTTCCTCTTGAGAGCCCCAAATGCTGTGCAGCATCGCCCTCTGCTGGCCTGTTTTAAGAAGACACCCACAGCTGGCATCTTCGTGGTCTGGAATTTCAGACTTCTTGTTTGCTGCAAAAGGCAGAGGGGAAATTGAGGCCTGAATCTGCCCAAGGTGCCCCCAGTGAGCAGCAGCACCAGAAGCAGAGCCCAGGCAGCCCAGCATCCTGGTAGCTGCTTTGCCCCCTCACTTCACAGCCAATCACCTCTATTTTTTGACTTGGAGCATCAAATTGAATGGACTCTAGACCCAAATACAGTCAGAACGTGGCTCTGAATAGACTTTCTCAGTGGACTGTAAGTAAAGTAAGGAATCCTGCCCCAAATGACGAACTCCAGTAGCACCTTGAAAAGCAGGCGTCAGAACCAGACTCGGGGATGGGACCTCAGAATTCCCATTATCCGAGGCCGGCACGGAGTGATGCAGGAGGTACAAACACCCAAAGAAGAAACACAGTCATGCTCATGGCTATTGGGATTTGTTAAAGGTCCCTCAACAGAGGGGAGCAGGGCCATCTGAGCAGAGGTGCTGAGTAGAGGAAAGACAGGTGGGAGACAAGGTGTGCGGGTTGTGAGCTGAGAGATGACAGATGTAGCTGGGAGAGGGTCCAGATGAGGGCCCTGAGGGTCCCCAAATGGAAAAAGGAGCCGAGGATGAGCTCTGAGGATAGAGAGAGAGCAGGGTCTTTGCTACGGGGCATCAGGCAGGAGCAGCAGCTGGCCCAGGAGTAGTAGGTGGGCTCAGGCAAGGGACCTGGGCTTGGCCTAGAGTGTTGAGGATGTAGAGACCCGAGGCTGGAGAGACTCAGGGTGCAGCCAGGAGGCTTCCAGCCTGGGGACCTTCCCTGACTGCTACCTGGCACACAGTTCACCCAGTGTTCTCACAGTCGCTCCCTGTGGCGTCTCAGGCAAACGGTCCCCTCTCTGACAGAGACTTTCCGGACAGCAGAGACTGATGCCCACTAGAAAGGACAAGTGAGAAAAGGGGCTCTTCTTTGCACCACTGATTGTCAGAGCACTGCCCATCTGTATATCCTCACTGCCACTGAGGTGGAAGCTGCTCTGGGGGTTACCTTTGGGGAAGGAGCTGAGGAAGAAAGGAACTGGGGGATCTTTCTGGCCCTAGAACCCCAGAGAGTTGACATCTCTTTGCCTCCGTTGCTTTACCTGCTCTCTCCCAAGGGTGGAATACAGTGTGCCCAGCAGCACCACAAACACTGCTCCAATGTAGGGATGCCAGAGCCAAGCAGAAGCCCAGAGCCCTCCCAGACTTAGTGTCCTGCCGGGTCTAGGGTTCTCCTGCTGGCCCCCAGCTGCCACAAGAACTGGGTCCTCCCCGCCTCCCTCAGTGGTGAACCTCATGGGCTGATCTGTGCCCCACATTTGGGGATGGAGCACAGAGTTTCCTTCTGGAAAGGAGCTCACACCCTTGGCACTGCTGCAGCTCATTAGCAGTTCAAGCAGCCGCTTTCTGGGCTCAGGAGGCTGTCCCAGGGCTCCGGGGCCTCTGTCTGCCAACTCGGGACCTTCCCGTTTGGTGCCAAACTGAGGGACTGAGGAAATGACAGCACCCCCTCCCCCGGCACCTGTTGGGTGGTCCTCCAAAAGAGTGGGCCTGGGGGAACTGGCAGACTTGCCACCTGTGCACGGGCTCCAAGTTGAGTTCCCAAAATGACCACTCTTTGGATACCTTTGATTTCTCATAACTGTCCTGGCACGTGTTCCAAGCATGGCAGGGCACAGTTTGGTTGGTTGCTACTGGTAGCCCTCACTTATCTCAGCCCTTTTAGGATCAGGCCTCAGTGGCAGACTCTGTCTTGCTTTGGAGGAAGGAGCCCTGGGCAGCTGTTGTGCCATGTTGGCCTGGAGGATGTGACATAGCTGTGGGGGGTGGGCGGAAGGGCGGCCCCAGCAGAGGCCCCTACCGGAGACCTTACCCCTTGCCATTTCCTGCATCCTCAGGTGCTAAGGCCAGGTGCCCTGCTGGGAACTAGCAGGACACTGGGGGTGCCAGGGAGCTCTCACTCCACATAGCTAGATCATGTTTCTAGTAAGCATGTACCTCCAGCTGGGGCCTGGCTGGGTGCAGAACCTGCCTCTAGAGTGGGATTGAGAGAGATGACCCCCCCACCCCCACCCCTTTGCCTTTCAGACTGGACAGTGCAGGCTGAGCCTGAGCCTGGAGGGAGCTGGGTCCTTGCAGAGTTTGACATGACCTTGGCCCTCCAGGTCCTGCTGTCTCTGGGCCCAGGGCACCTAGTGGGACACAGCTGGGATGACAGTAAGCATCCCTGCCTGGGGATGGACAGGGAAGAGAGAGCCCATGGCTGATGGGGCTTAGCACAGGCCCAGGGAGACATGAGCACCCCACTGCCATTTCAGGGCAAGGGGCTAGACAGGAAGGTGGGAGGGATGAGAAATGTGTGGGAAAAGGTCAAGAGCAATCTCTTAGATTGTTCCTAGAATGCCTCCCCAGCTCATAGCTCTGGGGTCATGAGACCCCCCGACCAGATAGGGTCTCATTAAACCTCCCTACGCCCTCTATGAGCTGCCTTGTCTCTGTTTTACAGGTGTACACAGTAAAACCAGCAGGAGATTCTTTGTGACCTAATGGTAAAGTCTAGCTGGGCAATGTGAAATCTGGAAATCTGGAGGCTGAGAGGCTGGAACCACTCATTTCCCATGTGGAATTTCTTCCTCAGGGAAATCTCCACGTTGCTCTAAAGCTTTTAGCTGATTGGATGAAGTTTGCCCAGATTATCAAGGACAAATTCCCTGACTTAAAATCAGTTGGCCTCCACATCCACAAACTCTCTTCACAGCCACACTTAGATTAGTGTTTGATTAAATCACTGGGTACTGTCACCAGCCAAAATGACACATAAAAGTGACCATCGCTGGGATGGCACCAATGCCTACTCACAGCTACTGTGAGGAGAAAGTGAGACTGTGCACAGACTCTGACTTGAACACGTCCTCAGGGCAAGGCAGCACTGGCTCCATGGGCTTGTCTGGAGAGAGATGATTTGGAGCCCACCTGGGCTAGGTGTTTTCCGCACATTATTTCAGTGATTCAGGAATAGACCAGATTTGAAACCTGGGGGCTTGAGAAAGATGTGGAAGGCGGGGCGAAGAAGAGCCCCTGCCTGCTAAAGTTGTTATGGAAAATTGTCTGTCCTTTGTATTTTATAGCGAAGCTGTCCATGACTTTCAGTCAGCTCAGAACTGATTTAGATGATAGTTGAATGTGTGTGCGTGCTAAGTTGCTTCAGTCGTGTCCGACTCTGTGACCCCATGGACTGTAGCCTACCAGACTCTCCGTGGGATTCTCCAGGCACAAATACTGGAGTGGGTTGACATTCCCTTCTGCAGGGGATCTTCCCAACCCAGGGATCAAACCTGTGTCTCCTGTGACTCCTGCATTGCAGGCAGATTATTGACCGCCGAGCCACCACGGAAGCTCTGATAGTTGGACACTCAATTACAATTATTCCAGCTCTGTTTTAGCTGAAAAGAAGATGTGTCCATCCAGCTAAACAAATTCAGTCACAGAGAGACCTTGGTGTTTGTAATCAAATACTTCCCGACCTCAGATAGAGCCTTCCTCTTTACCTCTTGTCATTTGAAAAATGTCCCAGAAATCATTTCCAGTGTCTCAGAGATGTGAATAACTGCAGGTGGATACTCCCTCGCCGGCCCCGCGCTCTGTGCCTTTAAGGTCCACTGGGGGTGTGATGTCAGCCGCCCACGGGCACCCCGAGCGGGAGCAGGGCAGCCCATGTGGAGGAGGACCTGCCTGCAGGGAATCGTGTGCCTGACTTCACCCGTCTGGCGCGCTTGCCCGCAGGCCCTGTCCAGAAGACTCTGAATGGGCACTGACCCAGCCCCGGGAACGCGAGGCGCCGCGGCCGGGGCCATGGGCAACTTCCAGCTGGAGGACTTTGTCGCGGGCTGGATCGGAGGTGAGCACACCCCCTGACGGGAGGGATGGAGGGACCCCCAGAGGTGAGTGTGTGGACGGGGACAGCCCTGCCGGAGAGGAAGAGAGTGAGGCGGCGGCGGGCGCTGCACGGGCGGAGTTTCCATGCGGTGCCTGATTTGGGAGCTCCGCTGCCAGCTACGTACGGACTGCCCACACACTCCCCAGGCGTGCGCCGCCCGCCGCCGGGCTGGTCTTGCAGCTCCTCGCCTGCTGCCGCGAACCCCACTCAGATTCTTCCGGAGCTTACGATTGCCTCAAAGTTCGGGTTTGCAAAACTTGATCCTGATCTGTAATGATTAAACCGCCCATCAAAGTGGACAGCCAATGAAGCATCCTGGCGGCGCCGTACACACACCCTTCGGCGCCCTGGTGCGCACCTGAATTTGGGCACTTCAGGGAACTTGTAGGTGAGGGTGGCGCTTGACCATCGCAGGCCCGGCGCGCAGGATGCGGAGCCTGGCACCACATCAGGCTGGCCCTTCGGGCGTCGGGCTCTTGGGGGAGCTGGAGCGCAGAGCTGGGGACCCAGCACCGGTGACAGACGCCCCCTGCCAGACAGGGGAGGTTATGGTTTTCAGCTGCTGCCAACTGTCACACCTCTCCTCTGGCAATGTTGGGCCAGCTGATCCCTAACTACTGCTCCTGGAGCTGCTGTCTGCTGGGCGTGTTTGCTTGGGCAACAGTCACATCCACTGCCTCCCTTCTTCATCCTTCTCTGTCCAGTAGGGGGTCGGCCCGTCCCTCCTCTTTGTTCTGCTTTTGGAGGTTTGAGAGACTTTGCTTTTTGTAAAATACAGTCTTTCTTTTGGCTCCATCTAAGAGGATCATTGGGCTTCCTGGCAGCTCAGCGGTAAAGAATCTGCCTTCCATGCAGGAGTCGCAGGAGATGCAGGTTCGATCCCTGGGTCGGGAAGATCCTCTGGAGGAGGGTACGGCAACCCACTTCAGTATTCTTGCCTGGAGAATCCCACGGACAGAGGAGCCTGACGGGCTACAGTTCTTGGGGTCGCAAAGAGAAAGGACTGAAGTGACTTAGCACACATGCTCGCAAGAGGATCATCAGAAAAGAGATGTTGGTGAATGCAGCCCCTCCCCAAAGACAAAGTAAAATACTGACATGCTCAGCTAGAGGCTGTGGCCATTGTGTTTGTGCCCCACCAAGTGTCCTAGATGTGGAGACGAGGAGACTTGTAGGAAAGGAAAAAACAGAAACAGAGCATCTAGAATCGGTGGTTCCTCTTCTGGTGGCCCCTCCTACCTAGCAGGAGGCCATGTCTGTCCCCCACAGGTGGCTGTAGAGCCCCTGTTTCTCACCCTCCCAAGCGGAGGCGATTTCTTTCACTGGGGGCAGTTCTGTTGCACAGGCTCCCTTGGGTAGGGCTAAATTTACCAGTCAGGGAGCTGTGCCCAGAGACCCAGTGGGCACATCCAGGCCCTCTTCAGACAACCTTTCAGCTGTTGAGAGGGAGAGACTTTCCTTGACTGCCGCATCGGTAGTCTGACCAACTTCAGTAAGGGTGCCTGGGACGTGATTTGAGAAATGTCCTGGAGGGTGAGGCTACCAGAGTGGCTCAAAATCTCTGATGACACAAAGACTCTCCCCACCTCATACGGCAAGTCATCTTTTATTCTGAGATTGGCCTTACTTTGTTTACATCAATAGGTTTTTGCTTCCATGAAATGAAGATGAGTGTAGTAGCAGGGAACACTTATTAAGTATCAGGTGCTGTTTAAATGCTATCTGAGTGCTCAGTTGCTCAGTTGTGTCTGACTCTTTGTGACCCCATGGACTGTAGTCCACCAGGCTCCTCTGTCTATGGGATTCTCCAGGCAAGAATACTGGAGTGGGTTGCCATTTCTTCCTCCAGAGGATATTCCCGACCCAGGGATTGAACCCACATCTCCTGTGTCTCCTGCACTGGCAGGTGGATTCTTTACCACTGTGCCACTTGGGAAGCCCGTAGAATATAGCATTCTATATGGTTACTTTAAAAGCAACTTTATTGAGGTTATTTTACATATCATAAAATCCACTCATTTCAAGTGTACAATTTAGTGATTGTTAGTAATTTTACTAAGTGGTGCAATCATTACTGTAAGTTAGCTTTAGAACATTTCATCTCCCAGTAAGATCCCTCACACCTATTTACTGTGAAACCCCATTCCATTCCTCTCCCTCTGGGCAACCACTAATCTACTTTCAGAATCTGTTACAAATCTACGGTCATGGAGATTTCCCTCTATGTTTTAGTATATGATTTCTATAGTTTTCGTGCTTCTGGATAGGTCTTTGGTTTCTTTTGAGTTAACTTTGTACATCGTGTGGAAGTGAAAGTCGCTCAGTCATGTCCAACTCTTTGTGACTCCCTTGGACTGTAGAGTCCATGGAAGTCTCCAGGCCAGAATACTGGAATGGGTAGCTGTTTCCTTCTCCAGGGGATCTTCCCAACCCAGAGATTGAACCCAGGTCTCCCACATTGCAAGTGAATTCTTTACCAGCTGAGCCACAAGGGGAAGCCCAAGAATACTGGAGTGGGTAGCCTATCCCTTCTCCAGTGGATCTTCCTGACCCAGGAATCAAACCAGGGTCTCTTGCATTGCAGGCAGGTTCTTTACCAACTGAGCTATCAGAGAAGCCCCTATATGGTATGAGGGAGAGGTCTAACTTTATTCTTTTGCATTGATACCCAGTTATCCCAGTACCTTTACCTCCCTTTCTGTAGGGTACTTGTCCTGGAGGCAAGGCCCAGGTTTTATTCCATTCTCTTTGCCTTCCTCTGTGTGTGAGCCCATGCCTGAGGGTCCCTTCTGGTGACTGGGCATGGACCGAGTAAGTGAATGTAAGTGCCTGGGTCCTCTGTTCTGTCCTGAGAGCCAGCTGGTGCAAGTTCGAAGTCCCGGGGCTGAGTAACCAGCAGGTCTTCTTGATCCCCAGGTGCAGCCAGCGTCATCGTCGGCCACCCTCTGGACACAGTCAAGGTACAGTAGTCATGTCATCATAACCTTTTGGAAAGAGGCCTGGAGCTAGTCTGCCTCCAGGAATGTGCCTGCTGTTTCTGATCCTCAGAAGGTTGCCAGCCCAGGGCCAGCTCTCTGTGCCAGTCCACGGGGGTGGAGTGCTAGGAGGCCCAGCCTGGAATGCTCTACCCTCATTGCTTGGCAGTGGTTTTGTTTTAATGAATGCTCCATTTCTGCCTCCAGGTTCTCAGCAGCTGCAGGGGAGGGGGAGAGGGCACTGGGAGTGTTCTCCTGCGAGCCTCTGTGAAACTAAGGAACCAGAAAAAGCTTCCAGTGTGAGGTGGCATCTGAACCAGAATCTAAGGTCAGGTGATTGGAAAAGATATCCCAGGCACAGAGAACAGAATGGGCAAAGGCACTGAAGTGGGGACACCGCCTGGGGGCCATGCTTAGGAAAGGCCAACATGGCCAGTTTTGCTGATGCCTCGAGTTTCTGAAAGCAGCTACGGATCAGAATCCAGGAAGGGTAGGTTGGCAGTCAATCCTTGTAGGCCTTGAATATCAGCTTAGGACTCTGGACCGAGGTTAGGAACGGGAAGCCACGGTAACTTGATGGAGTCAGCAAAGCCCCTTGGCTTTGGAATCATCCATGCCCCTTGTTCTTCAGGTGTGGAAACTGGCCCAAAAATGGGAAGGGTTTGTCCCAGGTCATGACGAATTGAAGCACTGAGAAGTGAGATGCTACAAAGTGACATCTGATTCCACCCCCACCCCTGCCTCCTGTCCCCGTGCTAAGCAGCACTCACAGTTATACCCTGAGAAGGTGGCCACGAATAGTGCCTCCTCACCCTGACTTTCACATTCATATCTAGAGCTCTGCCAGGATTGTGCAAAAAGAGCAACCTCTCAGGCCCTCCTCCAGGGGCCACTGTGGCCGCCTTTCTCCCTACCTTCCTCCCCATGTGACTGTGGGCCCCTCCTCCGTCAGAGCCCAGGCCTGCTCTCTTCTGATGGGGAGGTCAGCCTACATGTCTAAATAGTTGAAGGTATTTTCTGGCTCCTCAAGTCCCTCACACAAGCCCAGCGTTTTGCTCATATATCAAACACATCCTGGATGCTTTCTCCATGCAGGTGCTGTGGGGCTGGCAGGGCAGAGGTGGTGGACAAAGCAAGTCCAGTCCCTGCCCCTGTAGGTCTAACAGCCATGTTTTTGACCCAGGCAACCAGTGTGTTTCCCCAATAGAGCATCCTTCCCTCACCCACAGCCTGGTCAGGGGCTGGTAGAGCCTCTTTGGAAGCCCCATCCTCATCTCCTGCCCCTGGCATGGCAAGCCTGGCCACCCTGTGCCACATGTCAGCTGTAAAGGATAAAACTCTCCTCCTTTTCTCCACTCCTCCCCCTGAACCTCTACAGGGAAGCTTTCCCAACACATAAAATCTAGTCTTTGTTCCACCTGAGAACCTCTCTGTTGAGAGTACCAGCCTGATGATGCCAGCTTCCATGGCTGGCCTCTGGGTCCAGCCCGGGGCTGGCCTGGGGCCCTTGTTTCTCTCCAGAACATTTTCCTTCCTTCTGGCTGGCATTTACTCTAGAGTTCCTATTCACTGAGAAAGGTCTGGGCCAGAGTCCTAGTGTCAGAATAGCCTGGAGTCCAGTTCCCACTTCCATATTTCCTCCCTTAACCTCCCCGAGCCTCAGTTTCCTCATCTATAAAGTGGACAGTGAGCCCCTTCCCCCAGTGGGGCTGTCATGAAGACTGTCACGTTGGCAGCAAGGGTAGAGCGTGAGCGATCCCTTCTGTCCTGAAGAGCACATGTGCTGGAGTGTGGTGATGCAGAGAAGCAACTTGTCCCAGGTCCCCAGCCTCCCCCATGAAAGAGCCAAGCTGGAAGGATCCAGGCTGCCAGCCTGGGGCAGAGACTCCCACCCTACAGGTGGGAGAGCCAGCTGGCTGCTTGGGGAAGCAGAGCTGGGGTCAGGATTCACCGCCGGCTCCTGTCACACCTGGTATGCTTAAAATTTATACTTGATGCAGTGTGACCAGGGTTTTCTAATCAGGGCTCAGCTCTCTATAGACCAGTGAGAACATTGAAAGAAAATAAATTTGCATTGTTTTAAGCCACTAAATTTATCATATGTTGTTACAGCAGCAATCAGATACCTATACAGGGAATCAGCTTTTTTCATCAGTGAGGTGGGGATAGTATCCTCACCTCATAGCATTTGTGGGATTCTGTGAGATAAGTTCCATAAGATGATCAGTATTTCCCCACGTATGCAGTTGGTACATATTATGTGCTAGCTCCTATTGCAATTGGAGACCCTAGAGGCTTGAGCTGTGCTGCTGGCATGGGTGTCAACTTCCTCAAGGGCTGACAGACCTTTGCTCTGGTCTAGGCCCAGGGTGAAGTATGCCCTAGGCTTTTCTGTGGCCTTACTCAGCCCCTTTGCCTGTCTACAGATACCCCAGTCAGCGGAGTCAGCCTCCATTAGAGTATGCCACCATCTCATCCTCCAGCCCCTTGGTCAGTCAGTGCAAAGGGCCGAGTGCCAGGGCCATGCTCTGCTCCAGGGATGAGAGGAAAATACAAGATGGCCCTGTTCCACAGGGGGAACCCAAATACCCTACAAAGCCAGTGGAAGTGACAGAATTCCAGCAGAGCTATTTTAAATCCTAACAGATGATGCTGTGAAAATGCTGCACTCAATATGGCAGCAAATTTGAAAAACTCAGCACTGGCCACAGGACTGGAAAAGATCAGTTTTGTTCCAATTCCAAAGAAGAGCAATGCCAAAGAATGTTCAAACTCTTGTACAATTGCATTAATTTCACTTGCTAGCAAGGTTATGCTCAAAATCCTTCAATCAAGGAATCAAGGTTATGCTCAAAATCTTTCAATCTAGGCTTCAGTAGTTATGTGAACAGAGAACTTTCAGATGTCTAAGCTGGGCTTCAGAGAGGCAGAAGAACCAGAGATTAAATTGCCAACATTCACTGGACCATGGAGAAAGCAAAGGAGCACCAGAAAAACATCTACTTCTGCTTTATTGACTATGCTAAAGCCTTTGACGATGTGGATCACCACAAACTGTGGAAAATTCTTAAAGAGATGGGAATAACAGACCACCTTACCTGTCTCTTAAGAAACTTCTATTAGGGTCAAGAAGCAACAGTTAGAATTGGACATGAAACAACTGACTGGTTCAGGATTGGGAAAGGAATATGTCAAGGCTGTGTATTATCACCCTGCTTATTTAACTTCTATGCAGAGAACATCATGCAAAATGCCGGGCTGGATGAAGCACAAGCTGGAATCAAGGTTGCTGGGAGAAATATCAACAACCACAGAAATGCAGATAATACCACTCTAATGGCAGAAACTGTAGAGGAAATGAAGAGCCTCTTGATGAGGGTGAAAGAGGAGAGTGAAAAAGCTGGCTTGAAACTGAACATTCAAAAAACTAAGATCATGGCATCCAGTCACATCACTTCATGGCAAATAGAAGGGGGAAAAGTGGAAGCAGTGACAGATTTTATTTTCTTGGGTTCCAAAATCACTGTGGACAATGACTGCAGCCATGAAATGAAAAAAAAAAAGTTTGCTTCTTGGAAGGAAGGCTATGAAAAATCTAGACAGTATATTAAAAAGCAGAGACATTACTTTGCCATAAAAGGTCCATATAGTCAAAACTATGGTTTTTCCAGTAGTCATGTATGGATATGAGAGTTGGACCATAAAGAAGACTGAGTGCTGAAGAATTGATGCTTTCAAATTGTGGTGCTGTAGAGGACTCTTGAGAGTCCCTTGGACTGCAAGATCAAACCAGTCAATCCTAAAGGAAATCAGCCCTGAATATTCATTGGAAGAACTGATGCTGAAGCTGAAGCTCCAATACTTTGGCCACCTGATATGAAGAGCCAACTCATTGGAAAAGACCCTGATGCTGGGAAAGATCAAAGGCAAAAGGAGAAGGTGGCGGCAGAGGATGAGATGGTTGGATGGCATCACTGACTCAATGGACATGCATTTGAGCATACTCTGGGAGATGGTGATGGATAGAGGAGTCTGGCATGCTGCAGTTCATGGGGACACAAAGAGTAGGACATGACTTAGTGACAGAATAGCAACAACAGCAAAATAGATAAGCAGCTCACATCACTGGAGCACTGAAGTACAGACCCAAAAGATGAGCTGAAGAAGCTGAAGAAAGAGCCTTCCAGGGGAGAAATGTAGGTGGAAAGTTCTGGAAGCAGGAGGAAACTGATGCTCCAGGGTCCAGGAATGTGTAATGTGACAGGCACAGCAGGTGTGGAGGAAATTACCTGGAGGTTGTGAGAGACACCACCCAGTGCCTCTGTGGTGCTGGTTAAGGGTGGGATTTTTCTGATTTTGGAGGGAGGCCTCTGCAGAGCTTGATACAGCAGTGACAGACATTCATCATTGTTTGGAAAAGATTAGTCTGACTGTTGTGTTGATACAGACAAAGGAGTGAGCGGGGGAGCAGGAGGCCATTGAGGAGCCCAGTGCATCACTGAGGGAACAGATATGGGGATTCTGTATCTGTTAGGAGGTGAGACGAGCAGGCCACTCCCAGCAGTATTTGGGAGGGCAGGGTGCTGGACAGTGGACAGGCCGGAGCCACAGGTTAGCTCTTATACTCAAGATGCAGCAAAACCATATGTCTCCAAACAAGCATTGTCTTGTGCAACAAACTGGCCTGTCTTCTTTTCTCAGATCGAGGGGCTCCTGCTGCATTTAGCAAGGGGCAAATGGGACGTGTAGGGAGGCAGTGCAGGTAGAAGACGGAAGGCCAGCCAGGCTGGGACGGGGTCACAGGGCCTTCCCCTCTCTGCGCCCCCGTGCTAGGAGCCCAACATTACGGGAGTGGTGGGGACATGACCTGTCTCCACCTGGCCCTCAGGCCCTTGCCTTTGCCTCTCTCCGCAGGCTCGCCTGCAGGCCGGCTCTGGCTACGGGAGCACCCTCAGCTGCATCCGCACGGTGTATAGGAGGGAGAGTGTAAGTGCTCCTGGTGGAAAGGTTCTCCTGGGGACCAAGGTCACCGTCCTCACCCCCTGTTCATGACACTCATCACCTTTGGCTCAGTGTTCCCCGTTCATCTCACACCACTCCTCAAATATTATATATTACCTAAACTTAACCCCATCCCCGGGTGCAATGTTATTGAAAAAAACTGGTGTGTCACCTCTCTGGAGAAATTTTGAGGCACTTAGAAACATGGAGTGGAAAATTCCTGCAAAAACAGGGTGACATGTAAGGTTTTCAAAACCAAGTGAGTGGCAGGTAAGCCATGTGTTGACAAGCTCCCTTTATCCCAGAGTGGGGCAAGGGGTGGGGGTGGAGTGGCTCTTCTGATCCCAGACACCCAGAGCAGGCTTGTATCACACGTCACTCCAGACCAGGGGACCCAGGGATTTTCTCTGCAGAGGGGAAAATCTGAGTAACAGATTTTGAAGAAGCATCAGGTGCCATTCTTGAGAATGAGTATGTGCTTTTTGAAGACTCTCGAAGACTCCTCCTTGGGGAATTGTAAATAAATTTTAAAACTTAAGATGAAATGACCTATTAGTTTAAAGAAATAGGTGTAAGCAGACAGAGAACAAATATATGGATACCAGGAGATAAAGTGGGGGTGGGATGAATTGGGAGATTGGGATTGACATATATATATATACACATTACTATGTATCAAATAGATAACTAATGAGAACCTCCAGCATAGAACAGGGCACTCAGTGCTCTGTAGTCACCTAAATGGGAAGGAAATCCAAAAAATTGTATGTATATGTGTACGTATAGTTGATTCACTTTGCTGTAGAGCAGAAACTAACACACATTGTAAAGCAATTACACTCCAATAAAAATTAATTTAAAAAAAAGAGAAATAGGTGTAACCCTGTGGCAGCACTGGGCTTTTCCTTGAGTCACTGGAAACGTGACCCCCTTATTGACCTCTGTCCCCACCAGGCTCCCTCCTGGGAAGTGGCCTGGAGCTCAGGAGGCTCCTGCTTGCACCTGGAGTTTCTTCTCCTTGGTTGAAGTGTGTCTTGTGTCTGCATGTTGTTCTGATTCTCTGGATGGTCTGCTTTAAAATCAGGGTGAGCCCTGCAAACCCAGCGCTAGCTGTTCTGGTGTAATGTTGTCCTACTCCTCCAACCTCTGAATGGCAGCTGTTGATTCTCCTTTTTGGGAAATGTGCCCTGGGGTTTCTGTGGGGACTGTTGGCGTTCCTCTAAGACACGGAGGTTCAAAGCTAACCTATGTCCCAAGTTATCTGAGGGGCCTTGTAGAAGAGGAGTCTGGAGTATGGTGCATGCATGCACCAGGCCCTTGTAAACAGGGTGCAAGCATGCAAGTCAGGCTGAACTGGCTTGAGTACAGCCTGGAGTTTTTACAATGGCTTCCCAGTGCTTTTTCACCTTTGGTGCCCTGTATGTGGCCCTGACTCCTCCAAGGGCCTCTGGGATTTTCCAGGCTCAGTGGCACATCTCCGGTGTCTGCTGAGAATGCAGTATGTGTGTACAGAAGCCTTTCATGCTGTTCATTTGGGAACTTTCCCTCCAGCTCTGTCCCAACAGACGCACATGCTCAGGGGCACCCAGCTACCTGCTGGCCCAGGTGACCCTGGGTGGGGGAGCTATGGGACCCTTCACACCCCACCACTACAGGCTTAGCGCATTATATTTTACTTGCTTGTCAGTCTGTCTGCCTGGGTCCCCTCCTCCCCTGCCTCCAGATTGTGAGCTCAGTGCAGGCGGAAAGTGCTTCTTTCTTGTTGTCCTACAGGGCCTGGCGTGTGCCCAGAAAATGCTTTTGTTGGAGTGGTGCATGAGCAGGGAGCATGTGGTGCTTGGCAAGCCCACTGCCCACTGGGCCTCCATGAGCTGCCCTCAGCCACATCCCAGGAACACTGCCACTCTAGTGACAAATGCAGGCCCCAGGCCCAGCACACCATGGCTCAAGAAACAGTTTCATGCAGAAGCCAGTTCCTCCTCAGGGCAAGGATGCTCTCATGCTCCCCTGTTTCTCCTTTCACATCAGCACCCTCTTATTCTTTCCACCAACATACTGGCTTGCTTTTCCTGTGGTGTCTCCCCCACCAGGCCGTGGGCTCCAGGAGGGCAAGGTCTGTGCCAGGGGTGGCATAGGCCCTCATGCGTCCTCCTCCTGGGTCTCCCCACAGGTGTTTGGCTTCTTCAAGGGCATGTCCTTCCCCCTTGCCAGCATCGCTGTCTACAACTCGGTGGTGTTTGGGGTCTTCAGCAACACACAGAGGTTCCTTAGCCACCACCGGTGCCGGGAGCCTGAGGCTGGCCCACCCCACGTGCTGTCTGACCTGCTTCTGGCCAGCATGGTGGCCGGTGTGGTCTCTGTCGGGCTGGGTGCGCCTGTGGACCTCATCAAGATCCGGCTGCAGATGCAAACACAGCCATTTCAGGAAGGTAAGAGGCCGGGGAGGTGGCCTGGTATCTGGGTACCTGTGACCCTCTCATGGCTTCCTAGCTCTGGGATTTGGTTAATATCCTTTTTATGGAGCAGGGCATCTATGTCAAATCATTTTTATTGAGAGCAATAACTCTCATTGGTCAAGGGTTTACTATGCACCAGACGTTTGTGAAGAGCCCCACATGTGTTCTCTTAATTGATCTTCAGAACGATCTTCTGAGGCAGGTGCTGTGATTGTTTCCATTTTGCAGATGAGAAAACTGAGGCTCCCAGAAGTCGAGATACTTATTCAAGGACACACAATTCATGACTGGCCAGTCAGCACCAGCTTTATAGTTTGTAGCCCCTGGTGTGAAACGAAAATAATCTCTTGATTACAAATTAGTAAGAATTTTAAAAGGGCAAGAGCAGAGCATTAAGTCAAGTGAGGGGCCCTGTGTGACTGTCCAGGAATCAGACCCACACCTGCCCCTCATACGAAGGAGTGCAGCCAGGGAGTCCTTGAGCTGGGTTTGCTGCTGGTTCATGAAGTGGGTGCCCCTCACCTTGCCATCAATGTTCTATTAGAGTTTCATTTCTTATCTGCTGTGTAGCTAGCTACTCTGCCCCATGATGAGCTGGAGCTGACATCTCCTCCCTGCTGGAAAGAGGTGCCTGCCTCTTCTCCTGGGACCAGTTTTGATAAAGGAGGTTGGAAAGAACAAGAAGTCACTTGCTGTGTGGACAGAAAGGGCCGGCTGTAGGTGAGCTAGGGGCTCTTAGACAAATTCCAATACCTTGGAGTTTGGTCCTTGGCTCTCATTTTACTCTGCCTCCTCAGGGAAGATACCATCCCCTTCTGGGCTTCAGTCTCCTCATCTGTATGATGAAAGGACTGCATCTTGGTCCTTCCTATGACCTCAGATATACAACTGACAGATGTTGTGGATAAGACCCCTCTGCTTGGCCACCTTCTGAGTGGCCTCCATGTGAGCCCTCTGCCCACAGAGGCTGGGTGGGGAGTCAGCTGTGCTGACCCATGGCTGAAGCCCCAAAGTTCACTCAGGAGCATCCTGGGCCAGTGCCTCTCCTCCCCTGACTGCTACCCAGGCTCCTTGATTCACCTGCCCTCCCGGCTCAGCTGGGCAGGTGTCCAGGGCAGGTCTGCACACACTTCAAGCATTGTGCTGATGCTCCTCACAGGGGTCCCTCCTACCCCAAGAACAGGAGTCACACCTGCTAAGTGCTCAGTGCCCCAGGGCCCATGGTCACTGTGAGCGTGCAGGGAGATGCAGGGCAACAACGAGATGGTTCACCCAGAAAGTCAGAGAGCATGCCCCTCTGGGGGCCACTGAGGAGATACAGGGCAGTGGCATCCTCACCCCCACCTACTTGACACACTGAATCATATCTTGGTACCGTTCAGTTTGACCAAAGAGTTGCACCTCTGAGAAGAGTTCGAAGCTCACTGATCTGGTCCTATGTCAGAGGCAGAAGCAAAGATGTAGAGAAATGAAGGGGCATTGGGAACAGGCCTAGAGCGCAGGGGTCCTGGCCCCCAGGCTGGTTTTTTGTGCTCTCCTGTCTACTTTCACAAAGTTATGTTGGTCTAGGGTGCAGAGCAGGTCTCTCTCCATAAGCCTTGGAGATCTTTGGGGTCTATATGTTGGACGAGTCTCAGTGATGGGGCTCCTCGGTTCATGGAGGCAGCCCCGCCCACTTCACAACCAAGGCGCCTCATCCTGGGAAGGGGAGGAGAGCGGGGCAGGTGTGCTTGTATACATGTGAGGGCCCCCAGCCAGCCTGGACACCCAGGGAGAGTGCTGGGACAGGGGATGCCAGGACATTCAGAGACAAATTCATCGGTGAACTTTCTTGACAGGGTTGGGTTCCATCCTTTGTTCTTCCCTCGCCCACCTACACTTTGCCTGAAGAGGGTTCTAGAATGGTGGCTGACTTAGCAGGCTAAAGCCTGAGCTACAGGAGTCCTGAGGCTGGACTAGAAGCCTCTGAGACTAGAGGGAGGACGGGAGCAGCTCCAGAATAGCCAGACCCAGGAAAGGCCCCACCCCTGGGTGTGCAGGAGCCTTACTTTTAGGGAGCGGAGCAGCCTCCATTAGCAGCTGCCAAAGCTGCTAAGTGCTCATCGTGTCCTGACACTGTGGTAAGTGCTGTATATGCATGGTTCCATTTAACATCCACCCGACAGTGTGAGGTTCATTTACCCAATACACAATAGTTATGCACCACTGTGTGCCAAGCATATGGCTAAGTGCTGGGGCTGTAGTGGTGGACAGAAGACTCTGCCCTGTTCCTCTTGCCGCTCTCCATCCAGCAAACGGGCAGACAGGCATTGGGCCACTCCAGATAGGGTGGGGGAGAGTGGGAAGGGCTCTCAGCCAGGCTGGGGGTCAGGAAGGGGTTTGGGGAAAGTGGTGGGAGGGGGTCAAAAGAGGGCCTGGAGGTCAGGACTGGGCACCTGGTCAAGGCTACACTGAGAGCCACCTGTGCCTGCTTGCCTGGGCCCTGGGGGCCTGGGGCGGAACTCCCTAGAACTGCCATCTGGGATGTCAGGAGTCTTGTGGAACCTTGTTACCTGGATAAGCCCTCTGAGCAGGGAGGACATGGGAACGTGTGCTCTCCTTATTCTTCCCCAGCATCTCATCCTACTCCCGTATGGATGGAACCACGGCCCAGGTTGTAAATTTATCTGTGATACCAGAAGGAAACTGGTTCTTAAGCAAACCCCTTAAGGCAGCAACAGAAAATGAAAATGCACTTGTTCTGTCCTTTCCAGGGTGCCAGGAAGCTAGCCTTTAGGGAACTCAGGGAAAGCTCTTAAAAAGAGACCAGGGGAGGCCCTGCACACAGAAAAACTTTTTTCAGCCCTTCTAAGCTCGAAGTCATCGGCATCTGGTCCCAGGGGCTTATCTCACAGTGCAAACACAAGGGAGTTGACCTCAGTGAGTGGAGGGAAGGTAGAAGCCAAGGCTGGAGGGTCCCCATCAACTGTGCCTCTAGAGCCTCCAATCTGGACTAAGCCAGAACACTCCTGGCCGTAGGGGCAAGGAGCCAGTGTTTATTCAGGCTTACCGTGTGCGAAGAGCTCAGTGTGTTTAATATTCACAAAAACCCCAGTTCCTGGACATTTGTAAAGGGAAGACAGAGGCACAGGGAGATTCCACTGCCTGCTCAAGGTCCCTGCCCAAGTTGGGGGTGGAGCTGGGACGAGGGCCCAGACAGCTGACTCAGAACCATTGATGCTGTTTCTGCTTCTGCCCCCAGGGTTTTGTAGAAGCTGAGGCTGCAGCAACTTTGGTAACATCTGGGCCTTTGCACAGAATCATCATGTACAAAACCAGTTGCAAACTTTGAGGGAGGGAAGGGAAGTGGGAACTTGACTCGAAAATGATATTGTTCAAGTAGTGGGTGCAGCCCGTGGGCTCCAAGGGATGGGTCTGAATTCTGTGGCTTTGGGCAGCTCTTCTCTGCATGGCCACTCTTCCTTTCCCCCCTCATCCCCTCAGATGCTCGAGAGAGGGTGTTTTGGTGACTACAGGTGCTGGGCAGGATCAACTACTGGGGATAAAGCAGGGGAGGCAGGTGGTGGGTCACCAGGCAGTTCTTTCTGCCCGGAATCCCTCCAGAAGTAGAGGAAGGATGTGGTTTTCATTCACTTGTTCCTCAGAAACCCGCTAGGCCAAAGGTAGAGGGGTTGGCTCACTGGGCCCAGGGAGGAAGCATCAGTGAGTACTGGTACCTGGAGAACATACTCTTTTCCATTTTTTGAACACCTATAGCCCTCCTAACCTATGCTTCATTTTTCCCCTTCTTATTGAGAAACAGAACATACTTGCTTTCCATGTCACTCTGGTGTTAGAAATGCAAGCCATTCAAGCACTCATCAGCCTTGGTGCCTGGGAGGCAGTGGGGAGTGATGGGAACAGTTGCAAGTTGCCCAAATCGTCTCTAAGGGGGTAGCTTCGACTCTGCTCCAGCCGACTGTTGCCACATAGCCTGGATCTTTCACTTTTTAAAAGAAAGCAGAGAGCTAGATTTTCCCAAGGTCTTTTAATTGGAAATTGTCAGATAGTTCAATCAAAACCAAAATCAAATGCAAACCAGCATAACACCATGCACCCCAGAGCACTGTGTGGACTGGACAGTGTGGGCTGTGGTTAGCTGCCAGCTTGTGGTCTCTGCTCTGATTCAGGCCCACTCTCCCTGACACCTGTGCTGAGATGGGTAAATTTAGGCTGCCTTGTGTGGGGCTTGTGGGATTGCTCATGGGTTGTGGCTTTACCCCATAATTGCCAGTCCACTTCCTGGGTGGTTACGATGGGGGTCTGTGAGAGACCAGGCTCCATATTGAAGGCAGGAGCCAGAGGCCTCTGGCTTCCCTGTTTGGGGGCCAGATGTCAGGTGGAATGCGGCCATGTTGAGGTGAGAACCCAGCTTATCTGATTGGAGACATGCAGGTATAAAGCCATTGAGTTCATCCTGATTGTCTGTATGTGGAGGGAAACAGTAGCCATCCAACCAAGTACAGTCAACATTAATACATTAGTGTATTTCTTCTTCCTTTCCAGTGTGCATAGATGAAATGTTTTAAGAGGTTTTACTCATGTTATCTAGACAGTTTCATATCCTGTTGTTAACTCAACAGTGTAACGAACATTTTCCATGTTACTAAAATAGCATTATGAAATGAAAATAGATGGATAATATTTAAAACAGATGTACAGTAGTCCATAAAATACACACACACATATTTTGAGAGGGATGATATAGCATGGTAAGAATTAAGTTTCTGGGGTTAGACTACCTGCTTCTATTATCTTCACCTATCGTCAAGAAGCCTCGGTTTGTGTACTATGCTATATGCTAAGTCGCTTCAGTAGTGTCAAACTCTTTGCAACCCTATGGACTGTAGCCCGCCAGGCTCCTCTGTCCATGGGATTCTCTAGGCATGAATATTGGAGTAGGTTGCCATTTCCTACTCCAGGAGATCTTCCTGATCCAGGGATCAAACCAGCATCTTTAAGTCTCCTGCTTTGGCAGGTGGGTTTTTTGTTTGTTTGTTTTTTACTACTAGTGCCACCTGGGAAGCGCAAGCCTCAGTTTACTCATCTGCAATACAGGAATAACAAGAGTAGCTCCTTCATAACTGGGATGCGATAGAATCATGCATAACACATGAAGATCTGAGCACAATGTCTGATACATTGAAAACATGAGATAAATGTTAGCAATACAGTTAAACTTATTATTTAGAAGTCTTCCTACTAATGTAAATTTAGGTTGTTTACAGTTTTTCCTCCTAAAAATAGTGATGTGATTAGCAGATTTGTCCATAAAGAGTTGCCTTCATTTATAGTCATTTCCCTAAATGTGTGGGCTCTTTGATTCATGAGTAGGTCAAAGGGTATGGTCATTTTTAGGATTCTTGGTACGTGTTGTGAAATTTGTTATACAGAGGAGTTTTAACAAATGATATCAGCATTTTCTGAAATTCAAAGGAAATGTCCATTTGGCACTGCCTACCAGCACATGCTGGACAGCAGTTATCCTCATGAAAACTCCCAACTTCACGGAGGTTTTCTCCCGGGGTCTCCGTCACTTGGCCTGAATTCATTCAGATCTGGCCTTGACAGTAAGGTGCCTGTGAAGGTACCGTTTTCAAGTTACCATTCCCATGGGCATGAGCTGCACTAGGCATCCTGCTGGGCCCATTCTGGAATTCGGGGCTGAGGTCCGGGGCCAGCAGTCCTTCTGCCTGGGCCAAGTCACATCCTAGAGCCCAGTGGCCAGTGACACTCACTCCTCCCCCATCTAGGAGCTTTCAGATCTGTGTTTTCATTAAGAACCTAATTAATGTGCAGATCACAAAGCCCTTAACACCACAGGAGGCCGGGGTTTGGGGGACTGGAGGAGGACTCAGCATTAACTCTGTGCTGACCTTTGCAGTAATTCCACCAGGCCCAACTGGAGGCAAAGGGCTGAGTGTTACACCTACTTAAACCCACTCTTCCATTCATTCATTCACCAGCATTTTCCCAGCCTCTGCAATGAGCCAAGCTGAGTGGGTACATCAGGTATCAGACACACACAGCCCCTGTGTTCATGGAGCCCTCAGTCTGGTGGGGAATCAAATGTGCACTGGAGTGAGAAAGGCCCGTGGAAAACTCTGGAACCTCAGAATCTGGCTCTGCACACCAGGAAGGCTCCAGAGAGGAAGTGGCTATCAATTGGGTACTTGAATACTGGCTAGGATTTGGAGGTGGGGACGTGGGAGAGGGAGGTGTTTCAGACGGAGGACTGATGGAGGGAAGGAGTCAGGGGCAGGAAGGGCAGGTCTGTGTAGGGATGAGTGGGGAGGGGTGGAAGATGCAGGGTCAGGTATGAAGAGCTTGGATTATTAGCTGAGGATGGGTTTCTGTGCTATTCTGTAGGCAGTGGGGTGTCTTGGACACCAACATGACCTGAGCAAAGCTGTGTGGCAGGAAGTGATGAACCTGACCTTAAGAGGGATGGAAGGGGTGGGAGTGGTAGAGGTGAGGAGGCTGCTGCCACAGACCAGGCAAGAGGCTGGGAACATCTGTCTCAGGCCCATGGACTTTGGGAACGGAGAGGAGTGGTAACTGAAAGAGGCATCAGTGATGCAGAACCAACAGGCCAAGGAGGAGAGAAGAAAGTGTCTAAAATGACCCAGGATTTCACAGTTGGGTAGCGATGAGGGAGGTGGTACCACCTACACAGGGAATGAAACAGCAGATGAAGCCTGCGAGACAGAGCTTGGTGGGAGTAGGTCAGCAGGCATGCTCACTGTTGCGGCTGATGGTTTGGATCCCGGCTGGAGAGGCAGTCTCAAGTGAGAATGTGGAGACTTGGCCTTGGTTCCTGTTGTTGGGGGGTGGTGGGTGGACTCCAGCTGAAATGTTAGGGCAGGAGGTCTAGAAAGGAATGTGACAGACATAAAAGTGACAGCTGAAGTCATGACATTAGGTGCAAATGCCAAGTTGAGCTGCAAAAACAAAGAGGGAACTGGCAATGAGAAGACACTGTAAAGAAGTTTGGGAAGGAGCTGTACTGACGCTGTAGTTAACAAGTGCCAGGCCTGACCATGTGTTCTGTGCTAACACACACCCTGAGATTCAGTCACCAGAGCAACTCTATGAGATACGCACTGTCAGTCTCCATTTGACAGGGGGGAAAACAAGAACTGGGCTTACGTGACTTATCCATGCTCTCTGGGCTATTCTGCCCCAGACTGTGCAGTTCCACACCCTGGAAACACAGTCCTGAGAGACTCACGTCACCATCGTGGGGAAGGAGCGGGAAGAGGGGAGAGCTGCTGAAGTCAGGGTGACAGTGATTGGAGATCAAAGAAAAAGACTTTCTTTTCCAAATTGGGAGAGACAAAGGAAAGAGATAATTGAGAGAGAATTTTGAGGCAAGAGGAAGGAAGTTGAGGGAGCCTGACTCTACCATATTTAATATAATCTGATGGAATGAAGGGGACAGAGTGTAGCTAGGATTTGAGGAGGAGAGGGTCCTAATATCTGGATGTGCCGAGAGGGGACACGCTGACAAGGGCTGGGTTGTATGGTAACAGTGGAGATTGCCAACCAAGGGGTGATCATCAGCCACTCACCTGAATGAACACAAAGCCCATTAGAGTTTGGAAGGCTGCCTGATGACAAAATGGGGTGAAACCATTTCTCCAGTTTCCCTGGACCTTCAGAAATGTCTGACTGGGAAGGGCAGTAACTGTGCCTCAGAGGCCCTGACTACATCAATTTGTCTCTTTGGCAACATAGTTTTATTGCTCCCATAAAGATGTGTGGTTGCTGAAAAGCATACTTATTTCTAGGCAGGTTAGCCATCTGATACTTTCTAAGAATTTCCCAGTTCAGGACAGGAATGATTGATGCTAAGCTCTGTAAAGAGATAAATGTTGCTCCATCAGTTCCTGAAGAAGGAAGCTTATGGGAAGGCAGGAACTCTTGGAGTGTGACAAGTGGCACAGAAACCACAGTTGGGGCTTTCTTCTCAAGTAGGCTGTATGCCAGTAGGAGGTGAGGGCTGGAGCAATGGCAGCACAAAAGTGAAGGGAGGAGGTTTGTAAAGAGGCCAGGCATATAGCTATGCAGTTCAAGAGGCACCCTTGAGTTCTGGACAGTTTGAATCTTTTTCAAACTGTGGTTTCACATAGCTTGCCAAAATTAATGAAGATGTACACAACATAACACACCATTGTACAAGTTACATACTGTAAAGAGGGACACATCCATTTGTTCTTTCAGTCAATTGACAAGGGCAAATATTGTCTTGATTTCTAGACTTGACACTAGTGTTGGTAGCTCTCAGTGCTGTGTGGGTATCCACAGTCTTCCACAGGAGGCTTGGCAGGTCATGGCAGGTCACAGCAGGGCACAGCTGCCTGAGATTGGCAGGTCTGGCCCTTCTGGAATCTAAAGTTACATCAGAACAAGGTAATAAAGACAGGAATGATGATTATTTGCCTCAAGTAAAATACACTTGTACAGCACACATTTTGGTAAACTGCACTTGCCAAAGTGCATTCTCAGTTAATTTTCACAAAAGCCCAATGAGGATATGGAGAGGCCTCTTACTCTTCCCCTTTTGTATATGATGAGGAGACTGAAGCCCAGTGTGGTGGAGTCCTTTGTACCAGGTTGTACAGAAAATAGCAACTGAGCAGCAGAGCAAACCCCAGCTGCTCCTAACACAGAACTCTTTCTACTAAATCATCTGCCTATAATGGACTCTTTAGATCACGAGAAAACTGCCATATCCTCTACAAACAGGAGCCGGGCCAGAGCTTCCCATTGGTAATATCCTGGGGAAGTGAACCCAGGGGTCCCCCAGCCTGTTCAAATTCAAACCACAGAGGTTATACCCAGCCTGTCTATTGGAGGATGTCCATCCACAGTACTGGATGCCTCCACGGCATCTTAGACCAGTGTGGAAACTTATACCATGATTTGGAAGTGTCTTTTGGTCTCTGGCACAAGGACCAGATAGGGCTGGGCTTGGAGGAAGGCCCAACATAGGAGGTGAGGCTTTGGGAGGCCCCGCTGCTAGAGCTGCCTATCAGGTGCTCAAGTGTTCTCTGAATGGGTGTTGAGGCACATAAAGCCCACAGTGTCAGGCACAGGGTCACAGGGCCTGGGACACATCACAGTGTGTGGTTCCTACTACCAGAAAACTCACTGAGCCAGTTAGGGGAAAAACCACGTGCTCCAAAACCAAAAGCAACCAAAACAGACCATGACAGGGGTACAGCCTTGGAAAGGACTAGGGGTCTTAGTTTTTCCTATGAGTACCTTTTTAAAAATAATGATTTATTTTATTTGGCCGTGTTGGGTCTGAGTTTCAGCCCTCTGGCTCGTTAGTTGCGGAACTCAGGCTTAGCTGCCCATAGACGTGTTGTATCTTAGTTCCTTGACCAGGGATCGAACCGAGTCCTATAGGGTGGATTCTTAACCACTGGACCACCAGGAACGTCCCTATGAGTATATTTAAAGTCCCTGAGTATATTTTAAAATTATACGAAATGGAGTCCAACCCATAGAACAGTGGTTTTACTTTGTGTCCATGATTAAGAAAACACATATGATAAGAAACTACTGTGGATTATCAGTGTATTTAAGTAATTTTTATTGAGTTTCCACACTAGCACCTACACATATGAGAAAAATGGTCAGACATGTATATGAGATATTTGAGGAATTCTATCAGTCTTCAAGGTTTGTGGATTGGTGGGTCCCTTGAACTAACCCCGTGCTCCCCCTTGCACTTGAGAGATTTTGGCCCAGGGGTATGTGAGCACAGAACACTTGGAGAGCCTGCACACTGTTGACTGACTGGGGACCAGCAGGGCCTCATCTGTGGGTGGCTGACTTTCTAAGGGTTTTCTGGAGAAAGTGACGTGTTAAGAAACGATATTGTGTCCACCTCCAACCCCCACCGACAAACAGAGGAGGTCTGATGGTGCTCTCCCTTCCAGGGAGTGGTCAGTCCTTTGTGTCCCCGAGGCCTGGGCTCTCCTTACTTCAGGTGGATCTGTGACTAGTCACTGTGCTTCACCTGACTTTCCTGTCTCCAAGGCCATGACCCACTGAAGATACTGAACAGCGTTGCCTGAGGAAGGAAAGAGTTAAAACATGTTTGTGTTTGTGTCTGGGAAGGGTACCGTGGGATGCTGCAGCAGGTCCCTGGGTTCTCAGAAGAGGGGCGCCAGAGGCAGATCTACAGGGACGTCAGCCTGTGTCTGGGCCAGTGCAGCCTCTCTGAGGTAGGAGGATCCCCCAAGGAGTGACTGTGTGGGTACCTGTGAGGACTGGCTAAACCTGGATGCCCCCATCCCCTGCAGAGCTCTTTGAAGAGGCACCTGCCATCAAAGGGGCCTCCTGGCCCAGGCAGGAGCCAGCAAGCCAGGTGCCAGATGCTGCTGCTGAGCAGTGGGGCCAGATGGCCACAGCGTGTGGTCCAAGGAGCGAGGAGGGGACTGGGCCAACAACACAGGGGATCCCGGAGGAGGGGTCTTTTTAGAACTGTGGAGGCTTCCTGTGCTCTTAGTTGAAGGTGAGGAGCAGAGTGGGGGCTGATATTACTGACTGTGACCATCCTGCCTGTCTTGCAGGCTTGAGTTGATTCTAAATGAATTTAGGAAAACAAAGAAAATCACAGACATCTTGTGTGTTACTGTACCTATTATAGTAAAAGGCTCTTAGTTTAGAGAGGACAGTAAAAAATGCACTTAATAGCAAAGCAAATAGCAAAGTATTCAGGATAAGAAATAATCAAAATTTGATTCATCGTCTTATCCTTACTTCTGGACATAAAGTTCTCATGAGGGAAACTAAATACATTTCACCCTAGAAGGAAATATACCTAATGTGAATCTCTTCACAGGCATGTGTGCACCCCCAAGCTCAAGCCCTGGAGGTTCCTGAACAATAGGCTGAGGGGAGGTTCAGTGTGAGCAGAATACCCACCTCCTTTCTTGGGTTCCTTGCACAAAGACATACAAATTCACGTATATTGGTTGTGCATATTTCTAAGAGCTGCTTGCCAGCAACCTCCCAAGTCAGTTTTTAAGGGTCGCCAAAATTTGTTTTACACAAACTAAAATTGGTCCAGAGTTAGAGTTACCAGAGGCTCCGATCCAGCGCTTTTCTAAGTCTGGCTGCCAAGTCTCCCTGGCAGCACCTTCCTCAGCTGAGCCACGGAGCATCTTGTGGTTTGAGCAACTTATCGGAATGCCTGCTGTCTTCTGCCCCGTGGTCCTGTATGAATTGTCCGTACCACTGCCACTAAAGTAGGTGGGCCTGTAACAACTGTCACCCGAAAGAGATTTGCTTTTCATTGGGTGACACGTCATTGACATCGCAGAATCATTTTACCTTGAAAAGCAGGAGAAGCTAGGTAGGCTTCAGATTTTTGCTCTGCCTGAGTGACCAAAATGGCTTGTTTCAAGCGTAAGACGTCATTTTCTCAGTAGGATATGGTATCCAATGCATGTCATGGTCAAAACTCAACAGCTGTGCACTTACAAGCTACACCTTTTATGGGATGTAAATTACGGCTCAGGTGAAAAAAGCAAACTAACGAAAACAAGTAGAGGAAGCCAGAGAAGACAAGGGGTCTTGAGGTTGATTGGTCTTCACGGGAAAAGAGGTGAGACTGGAGAATGGGGAAGAAGTCCAGCCAAGGATGCATCATCTCAATGTAATAACAATGACACATCAGACAAACCTCAGATAAGGAAGGTTCTGTTAACAAGAAGGGGGGTGGTGTACTCTTAAAAAATGTCATTGTCATCATAAAAAAAAAAAAATAGCAAAGCAAGGCTGTGGAAATGCTCCAGATGAAAGGAAGCTGCAGAGACATGACAATGAAATATACTACCTGATGGACTGGATTTTGTCATGGGGTTGGGGGAGAAACACTCTAAAGGTCAACGTGAGATCACCGAGAGTGTGAGCACAGGCAGTACATTAGATACAAGGATTGTCTGTGTGGCTTATGAACCTGGCTCCTTTCCCACAGCGTGTAGGGTGGCATCCTGACTCTTAGGAAACACAGACTGAAGTATTTAAGGGTAAAGGGCTATTTTGTATGTAACTCACCCTGAAATGGCTCAGAGAATAAAATTATATATTGTATGTGTGGGCCAAATAATTTCCTTATTTTGGGAGAAAAAGAATGAAAGTACAGGTTTGGTGCTGGGTTGGGTCTTGATGACAAGGTTGGCTCTCAGTTTGGCCAAATGTTTTTCCAATTTTATCAGACTCTCTCGTTCTATCAGTAAATCCTGAAAGTCACATTGTACCTACAATTGATTGATGAAAACCTTGACTCCAGGTCACCTGGAGCTGAACCAGGCAAAGTTTAGGAATTGGGACAAAGGCATCTGTTCAGTTTAATTGCAGACACATGTTTGAGTGAGAAGTGGAGGAGGGGTATGGGCAGGGAGGGAAGGAGAGGGCACACAAACCATAAAAGAAATGAGGTA
The DNA here is from genome assembly GCA_024291935.2 of Okapia johnstoni. Classification (NCBI taxonomy): domain Eukaryota; kingdom Metazoa; phylum Chordata; class Mammalia; order Artiodactyla; family Giraffidae; genus Okapia; species Okapia johnstoni. The sequence goes on from CM044316.1 coordinate 39,895,106, forward strand.
AAATGGTAAACATAGGTGCGGGGGTAAACGTGTTCTGTGTAAAATTTTCTCTTTTTCTTTTTGTACTTTTTCTTTGCAAATTTGAAGTTATTTCCAAATAAAAAAACTATTTACAAATGTCAGGGATGAGCTGCAAGGAGTTCCGAGGGCTTCACAGTATCACCTTGTGTCCAGAAGGCATGACAACGAGCTCAGACTCGTGTCAGTGTTCCAGGCCAGCATTATAATTATATTGATCTAATAGTTGTAAATGGATCATTTTCAAGCAATTAAAGCTAGATTGCTTATGTTTTAACCTAGGAGAATATGAGAGAATTTCGTTATTGCTTATCCTGAAAAGAAAAGGAAAAAAGGGTAGGTTTTTTGTTGACAAAGCCGGTGGAGGTTGGACAGGTGTTTTATTTTGTTTTTTTTTTTTCAACATCTATACCTCCAAACAAGCAGAATGTTAACAGGAGCTCTCCTTCAATAAGTAACTTTTGAACTCTACATCATACTTATAGTTGATTCATGAAAACTTTGACTCTTGGGACAAATCGCTGGTACTTCCATGTGAGCACGGCCCAGGAAAAGTTTTTATGTCGGGACAATTATATCTATTTGGTTTAATGCCAAATTTTCCCAGGATGACCCTGATGGTATCCTAGTGGCTTTGGGAGAGAAAGGAGTATTCAGTGATCTCTCAGAGTGCTCTCAAAGACTGCAGTGTCTGACCTTGCCCTGAACTCAGAGCGCCTTGTGCCCCTAAACATGGCTACCACACCTGCTCACTCCCTGCAAGATCCATTGTAAAAGAGAATGGGACTCGGCCTCCTGCAGTTGGCCCAACACACATGGCCATTACCCCTCTCTTCCCCCAATACGGAAAGAAAATACAGGACAAGTTTGTTAAAGCAAACTTTCCAGGCAAATAGAAACCTCCCCCTTGACCTTGTCTACATCCAGGATGAGTGAAAAGGACAAGTTGTACTTAACTCCTAAATCTCCCATTTGGACTGTGGCATCATGAAGTTGAGTATTCTTTCCTGACCTTCATCTGACAAAGATGGGGTTATTTAGGGGGCTTGGAAGTTCACCTGTGTAACGAAAGTGCTCTGTCTCTTAGCCAGCATGCTGCTGCTGTTGCTGCTAAGTCGCTTCAGTCATGTCCGACTCTGTGCAACCCCATAGACGGCAGCCCACCAGGATCCCCCGTCCCTGGGATTCTCCAGGCAAGAACACTGGAGTGGCTTGCCATTTCCTTCTCCAATGCATGAAAGTGAAAAGTGAAAGTGAAGGCGTTCAGTTGTGTCGGACTCTTAGCGATCCCATGGACTGCAGCCTACCAGGCTCCTCCATCCATGGGATTTTCCAGGCAAGAGTAATGGAGTGAGCCAGCATGCTATAAAACTCAAATGAGCTGGTGCTTCCAGGGAATTGAACCCAGGTGGCAAAATGGGCATGTGGTCACAAGCAAGCTTCATTCTGTTTCTGTCCTGGTCATGTCACTTTAGTTCTCCAAGAAGGGAAAGTTGAGAATATGATCTGCTTTATCTGCACTGGAACTGGGAGGTCTCTCTGGCCATGAGTCAAAGCTATGCCAGAGGGTCTGTAGCAGAGTAGATGAGCCTCAGACAGGGAGATGGAAGGAGCCAGGTAGAAGGATTCGAGTCACTACTTGCTGTCTACATATGTCCTGAGAAGACGCTACTGACATAACAACCAGACCAAGACCAGTGGTCTGCCAGCAGAGACCGCAGTGGTCAGAGAAGGAGACAGCACTCTGTGCCCTGGACTCTGAGGGGCCAATGGCACAGTTCTGCCCTACAGTTGTTTCAGGGCACTGCCTAGCCAGGGTTGGAGTGAGTCAGTGAGACCATGTCCAGCCTTCCAGCCCATCATCTGGTCTCAGTAATACTCTGGTGAGACCACTGCACCCCTAAAATGTTCCTAGCACCATGCTGAGCTCCTTATAGGTATTACCTTGTTTATACTCACAACAGCCTATTCTCATTTTTATTTTAAAAAAATACAATTCCCCAACTTTATTGAGATATGGTTGACATATAGCCTTGTATAAGTTTAGGGTTCACAGTGTGATGATTTGGTGCACCTATGTGTAGTGAAATGATATCAAGATAAGGTCAGTTTGCACATCCACCACCTCACATAGTTAGCCTTTTTTGTGGGTATGTGGTGAGAATGTTTAAGACCTACTGTCTTAGAAATTTTCAGAATGGGCTTGTCCTCTTTTCAAAGGTAAAGAAACAAAGACTTAAAAGGTGCCTACCAAGGTCAGAAAGTTGGTAAGCAGGGCCAGGATTTGGAGCCGGGACAGTTTAGTTTTAAATCTCATATGATTTTTAGCATGCTATGCACAAGTAGACACACACACACACACACACACACACACACATTCCCACACAGTGTGTTGGATTTTCCAGCCTCTGCTTCAAGACAGAGCTTGGTCTGGCTCAGCATATTTGTTCTGAGACATCATGCATTCACATCTGCTCAGAATGTCATAGTGGTGGTTGACGGAGAACCCTCGGGCATTCTAAGGCAACAGGTGTTTTATCACCTGGTGGGACTGCTTCCAGTCTGGCTGCACATGCTGGCAGGGGACTGGGACTTCAGAATCCCCATTTGAGCTGCCGAGACAGTCAGAAGGTTTGGTAAAAATCAATTGGTGATGTGAGTGGGAACTCTCAATGGGCTGGGCCAGGCTGCGTCTGTGCCAGGGAATGGCCAGTCTCCTGCCTTGGGCCACTTGCCACCTTTTTGCCCTGTCTTTGCAGCCAGCCTCGGTTTGAAGCCCAGAGTGGCAGCTCTTGGGGAACAGCCAGCCTACCAGGGGCCTGTGCACTGCTTTGCAACCATCGTGCGGACAGAAGGCCTGTCAGGGCTGTACCGGGGAGCCAGCACCATGCTGCTGAGGGACGTCCCAGGCTACTGCCTCTACTTCATCCCCTACGTGTTCCTGAGTGACTGGATCACGCCTGAGACCTGCGCAGGCCCCAGCCCCTGTGCTGTGTGGCTGGCGGGTGGAATGGCAGGTAAGGGCAGCATGGTTGATCCCTGACCCTGTGCTGACCACCGCAGGGGGACAGTGGGGCAAGGGCAGGGTTCATCCAGCCACTCTTCCAACAGTTCTTTGTTAAGTACCTGCTATGGTCAGATTTCCTTAGCTTCCTTGGTGACTCAGCAGTAAAGAATCCACCTGCAGTGTAGGAGATGAAGAGGACTTGGGTTCAATCCCTGGGTTGGGAAGATCCCCTTGGAGCAGGGCATGGCAACCCACTCCAATATTCTTGCCTGGAGAATCCCCATGGACAGAGGAGCCTGGCAGGCTACAGTCATGGGGTCACAAAGAGTCGGACACAACCACAGCTACTTAGCACACACATGCACGCACACCTACATACACATACAGACACACACACACACATGCATATGCACACGGTCAGACCAAGCCAGGTGGAGGAAGGGCTAGGAATGGGGAATGGCCTTCCTCTTTCTCCCCGCACTTTCTCTCTGAGTCCCTATTCGGGCTTTTTCTGGTTTCAGTTGGAAGGTATATTTTGAGCACTCACTCTGTGTCAGGTACCACTGAGCTTTGAAAAGAAAATCTGTTATGGTCCACCTTTTTAAAATATTGGCACCCTGCAAGTCTTTCTAACGTGAGGATTTCATTCTCCCCAGAAGGTAGGAATCACTCTCCCCATTTTTCAGATGAGAAAACTCAGGTTCAGAGTGACCATCCCAAAGTCACAAGGCTAATGCAGACAGAATAGCGGGGACACTGCCGTCGGAAAGAGCCAAGTTCGAATCCACACGTAGTCACTTTGTGACCATGGACCGGTTACTTAACCTCTCTCCTCAGAACCCACACTGCCTCCCCATGTCACTTCAGCTGGAAGTCAGTGACCCTGCAGTGGTTTCAAGGCCATCAGCAATCTGCTTGTTACCCTTCTGCACTCCTTTTCTGCTCACGTCCCCTTACTTGGCTCAGTGTCAGCCACACTGGTCCATTTCCTACAACTTGACCGTGCCTGGCTCCCTCCCCACCACAAAGTCTTTGCACTTGCTATTCCCAGGGCTTGGATTTAGCATAGGTCACCAGTGACTTTGACAAGATTTGGATGAAGAGAAGGGTGTGAGAACCTGATTGAAGCGGGATCAAGAGAGAATGGGATGAAAGAAATTGGAGAACCCAAGTACACACAACACGTCTGAGGGATTTGACTGTGCTGTGTTGGGGAAGAGAGAAACACAGCTAGACAGATACGGGGTTGGAAGTCAAGACAGGATTGTTTCTTAAGAAGGCTGATAGCCTGGTATGTTTGATGCTGACAGGAAAGATCCACTGGAGAGAAGAAAATTGTCGTGACCTCCTTGGTGGTCCAGTGGCTAAGACTCTGAACTCCCAGTGCAGGGGACCCAGGGTTCAATCCCTGGTCAGGGAACCAGATGCTGCAACTAAAGATTCCATGTGCTGCAACTAAGACCCAGTGCAGCCAAATAAATATTAAAAAAAAAAAAAAAGAAAATTGTCATTCTTTCTCCTCCTCGTCTTAACCAGCTGTGCTTGAAACAAGACACACGTAACAGAGCCCACGTCTTAGCCACCAGAACCCAGTGTTCCCCATCCCCCTGCATGTCTGAGGCCTGGCCTGTGCCACTCCCAGTAAGTGCTCAGTAAGTACCTGTTGGCTGAGAGGACAGACAGGCCCCTGCTGCTCTCATTTCTGGTGAGAACAGATGCATGTGACCTGGCAGGCAAACCTGTTTTTGTAATACCCAAGCCCATGGGCTGAGAACAGGGGGGTATGCCAGGGCAGCACCTAGACTGACTCCAGGGAAAGCAGCCCTATTTATCCTGGCAGGAGGCAGGAGACGCCCATAGGGTTCCCAGAGGACCAAGGCTAGGAGGCCAGGATGGGCAGGGGGCTGGGGACAGGCTAAGGCCTCATTTGGGAGCTGCTGGGCATCAGTTACAAAACCTTGCAAACCAGCTGCCTTGGACTTTGGCATCAGTTTGTTTTTGTATCCCCATCAAAGAATGTGCCAATTTCTGTGTTTACATAATAACCTGGTGTTGTTTTCTTGGAGTCCTTTAAAGTCACAAAAGTGTTCAAACTGGGACACCTGAGCTTTCTCCAGTGAAGAAGACAGTGGCACATGGTCCCAAGGCTTCTTCTATTTCACATCACTGCAAAAGATAAGAGCTCTTTAAAGAGCTACCCCTCCCCTCTTCTCTACAATCCCTCAGCTGGCCAGCAGCCTATCTGCAAGTGTTTGTTTAGCGTCTCTGTGTTCAGAATAAATTGTGCCTCTAGGGAGCTACCAGCCTTCAGCCTCAGGCCTCACCCTGGACTCCCTCCCCTGTGCATGCTTGGAAAGTGCTGGGCCTTTTCCTCCAGTAAAAGCTGTCAATACAGGCTGCTGCTTACGAAGCACTAGCTACGCACCTGGCTCTGTGCTAAATGCTTCATATGCATCAGTTCATTTGTCCTCACAACAATCCTACGAAGAGAGGTGCTGCTGGCACCTTTTAGAGAAGACAAACCCAAGTCCTAGAGGATGCGGAAAATTTCTGCAGAGTCCCACAGCATGTGATGAGGGAGGATCAGGGACCCCTTTCCTAGGTCCTGACCCTGAGCTCTTTCCAAAAATCTACAGGGAGCCAGGGCCCCTCCAGACACTGACCAGCTAGCCCCTCATAGCTATTTGTCTCTCTCTTTACAGGAGCAATTTCTTGGGGAACAGCAACCCCTATGGACGTCGTGAAGAGCCGACTGCAAGCTGATGGGGTTTATGTAAACAAATACAGAGGTGTCCTAGACTGTATCTCCCAGAGTTATCAGAAAGAAGGTCTTAAAGTAAGCCCTGCAGCAGTCTCATGTCAGTGACTTCTGGGGTCATTGTCATTCCCCGGAGGGCAGGGTCAGACAAATGCGGGGATGTCAGACTTGAATAGGGAAACCAAGGTGCTGGCGGTTACCATTTATCCAGCCCTACGAGCACTGCCTCTGGGGAGCTGCCAGCCTTCAGCGATGGGCTCACCCCAGACTCCCTCCTCTGTGCGTACTCAGAAAGTACTGGGCTGAGAGGGTCAGAGAGGACTGGTAACCAACCTGAGGTCACACAGCTGACACTTGATAGAGCTGGGGCCTGGGCCCACCTCCAAGTCGCCAAGCTTGCCTCCTTATCAAGTCCTGTGGAAGTTCTATAGGCAAATCCCACTGGCCTTCAAAGTCAGATTCCCTGGGGACTCCCAGTTCTTTTGCCAGATCCCCAGGCTGGAAAGCCTGACGGGGGGCCTAGAGCCTTCACAACAGTGGGAGAAAATCTTTGGTATTATTGTTCTCCGGTTTGTGGGTCACCCACCCAGTGGGTATAGGATTTGGTTTTATTGTGATTGCACCCCTCCTGCTGTCTGGTTGCAGCTTCTCCTTTGTCCTTAGATGTGGGGTATCTTTTTTGGTGGGTTCCAGAGTCCTCCTGTTGATAGTTGTTCAACAACTAGCTGCAATTTTGGTGTTCTCACAGGAGAAGATAAGCACACATCCTTCTACTCCACCAACTTGAGCCAGTCCCCTGCCTCCTCAGCCACATAGGCTGGGAACTCCATCCTCACTCCCTGCTCAGTACCTCACCCTCACCCCTTTGCCAAATGAGGACTCCCAGACCCACCGCAGTCATCACATCTTGCAAGTTCCAGTTCCCCGATCTGTCTGTTGCTTTCCACCCAACACCAGCCAGACTCCATCACCTCTGGTCTCGGCTATTGAAGTAGCCTCCAGCCTGGCCTTGTCTCCCTTCTCCTGAACCCAAAGGGCTTATCCTAAACCCTAGCCTCTTCTTGCCTCTAAACTGTCTCAGAATGAAGATCAGGTTTCCACATCTAGTGTCTAAGGTTATAAACTAATTCATCCCGATCTATCTTGCCTCCCATGATACCTCCTAGCCCCCTCATACTTGTTCTTCCTCGAATGGGCCCCTGGCTTTCTTGTAATGCTTCTTAGAGGCTTCCCTGGTGGCTAGGTGGTAAAAAAAAAAAAAAAAAAAAAAAAAAAAAATCTGCCTGCCAATGCAGGAGACATGGATTCGATCCTTGGGTCAGAAAGATCCCCTGGAGGAGGAAATGGCAACCCACTCCAGTTTTCTTGCCTGGGAAATCCCACGGACAGAGAAGCCTGGCAGGCTACAGTCCATGGAGTTGCGAAGAGTCAGACATGACTTAGTGACTAAACAACAACTTGACTAAACAATAGCACAACTCGAGTCAGCAGACTTGAGTTCCAAACCAGGTCTGGCTACTTGTAAGCTAGGGGAATCCAGGCAAGCTTTATCTCTCTAGTCCTCAATTTCTCCTATGATAACCATCCCTACCATAAACAGAAGAGACATTTGAAGGTTACATTAAATGAGGCATATAAAAAGTTCTCAGTTTAATGCATAATACATAAAGAACATTTAGAAAGAGTTAACTCTTTAGTATTAGCATTGGTATTTGTATTTATTAGTACTAATTTACTACTGACCTCTAGGCCTTATCTCATATGGCTGCCTCATCCCAAACCCTCCATTTTTTACTAACTGCCATCCAAGTGTATTCAAACTTTTATTTTTTTTGCTCTAGTGGAGGGCCAGAACTTCTCCTCCAGAAACCTGGACTTCCACAAAGGCTCTGTGTGAGACTGCCCAAGTCAGTGTTCTCCAGGTCCTATAGCCAAGAGTGGCTGGAACCTTTTCACAGGCCACTGCAGATTTCACTGCCAGGACTGAGGTCTGTCTGCCTATTAGCTGATGCACAGGTGGGCAGGACTCCTGTTGGGTCCCTTGGTGTAAGGTGCTGGATCCCACAACTCCCACAGCGGCACCTTTGTTCATGGATGGTTGTTTAATTTTTGTTGTTGAAGTAAGGGCAAAAGGAAGGATGTCTTGTGCTGCCACGATGCTGGTGTTACTCTCCCTGTGTGTCTCCCTATTGTGAAATTTTTATTTCTTCATACACCTTCAAATCACTGTCTAGTGATATTTTATTTCAGCCTGCAGGACTCTCTTGAGCTTTACTTACAGAGTAGTGTTAGTCACTCAGTCGTGTCTGACTCTTTGTGATCCCATGCACTGTAGCCTGCCAGACTCCTCCATCCATGGGATTCTCCAGGCAAGAACACTGGAGTGGGTTGCCATTCCCTTCTCCAAGGAATCTTCCCGACCTAGGGACTGAACCCAGGTCTCTCGCATTGCAGGCAGATTCTTTACCGTATGAGCCACAGGAAAGCTCTTACAGGGTAGGTCTAGTGGTAACGTACTCCTTCAGCTTTTATTTATCTCTCACTCTTGAAGGATAGTTTTTCTGGATATAGAATCCTTTTTCAACAGTTTTTATTTTCTTTTAGATCTTGGGGTATATTGGCCCATTGCTTTCTGATCATCGAAGTCTCTGATGAGTAATCTGCTGAAAGTCTTATAGAGGATCCTTTATATATAATGAGTCACTTCTCTCTTGCTGCTTTCAAGATTCTCTCTTTGTCTTTCAAAAATTTATTATAATGGGTCTTGGTGTAGACCTCTTTGAGTCCATAATACTTGAAGTTCATTGAGCTTCTTTGATATTTACTTTCATGTTTTTCATCAAGTTTGGGAAGTTTTTGGCCATATTGCTTCAAATACTCTCTGCCTGCCCCCCCCCTTCTTCTTTGACCCCCACAATATACTGCTCTGCTTGAGAGTTTCCCACAAGTCCCTTAGGCGCTGTTCACTTTTCTTCAATGTTTTTTCTTTCTGCGTCTAAGATGCAATGATTTCTCTTGACCTGTCTTTAAGTTTGCTCATTCTTTCCTCCACCTGCTCAAACAAACCTTCGAATCCTTCTGGCAAATTTTTTTCATTTCAGTTATTCATTCAGTACATTTCAGCTCCAGAATTTGTCTGCTTTCTTTCTGGGTTTTCTGTTTTTTTTAATTGATATTTCTGTTTTGTTCACATATAATTTTCTTGATGCTCTCCACATCTTTAGTTCTTCAAGCATCTTTAAGAGGGATGTTTTAAAGTCCTTGTCAAGCAGATATGCTATCAGGTCTCTTTGGGGGACGTTTTCTGTTGATTTTTTTTTTCTTTGAGTGGACCATACTTTCCTATTTCTTATATGCCTTGTAATTTTTTAAACTGAAAACTAGACATTTGAGTCTAATAAAGTAGTAACTCTAGAAATCAGATCTGTCTCTTCCCTAGGGTGTGGTAGGTTTCGTTTTTGATTGTTGTAGGCCATCTCTGTGCCAAAGATCAACCTGAGGTGTAAACTTAAGGTTTTCTCAGTTTTTTTCTGAGCCTGTGCCTTTCCCTGGGCATGCACGGTCACTTTTAATTTTCCCCATACATGCAGTTGCTTTTGAATTTCCTAGCCTTTAATGTCTGGCTCTCAAAAGAGGAAAAAGAGAAAAATGAAGGGAAAGGGGTCACCGTTCCTTTAAATTCCCCGGAAACCACTTCAGCCAGAGGAGGAGGGGCTTGCAAAATGGAGGATAACTGTCTTCCTCTTTGCACCTCGTGATCAGAAACAGCAATCAGTGGGCAGACACAGATGTCCAATATATTCAGAGGACAAGGTTTTCATTGCCCACCGTGGTTCCTGCAAGCTGTGTGCAGGTTGCTCCAGGAACATGTGCACAGCTGCCTGCTGAAGGGCTTGGAGTGGGGGATAGCTGCTACTGTGCTAAAAGCTAACACTGACCAAAATTAACCACTGCCCAAATGCTCCCCTGGAAGTTGGAAGCCTTCAGTAAACTCCAGAGTTCTAAAGTAGTCACATCAGACAAATCCTGTCAGTGTAATAGTTGTCTAGGTGAGGAGACAGAATCCTGACATTTTCTACTCTGACATCTTAGAATTCTCACTTCAGTTTTTTCCCCTCCAGTTTTATTGAGATATAATTGATGTACAGCATTGTGGATGTTTAAGGTATACAACATAATGATCTGACTTACATATATTATGAAATGATTAACACAATAAGTTTAGTGAACATCCATCATCTCATGCTGCAGCTGCTGCTTGCTGCTAAGTCACTTCAGTCGTGTCCGACTCTGTGCGACCCCATAGACGGCAGCCCACCAGGCTCCGCCGTCCCTGGGGTTCTCCAGGCAAGAACACTGGAGTGGGTTGCCATTTCCTTCTCCAATGCATGAAAGTGAAAAGTGAAAGTGAAGTCGCTCAGTCGTGTCCGACTCCTAGCGACCCCATGGACCTCAGCCTACCAGGCTCCTCCGTCCATGGGATTTTCCAGGCAAGAGTACTGGAGTGGATTGCTATTGCCTTCTCCCCATCATCTCATACAGATATAAAACTAAAAAATAGAAAAACATTTTTTTCCTTATAATGATAACTCAGGGTTTCCTCTCAATCACTTTCATATATGATGTGTAGCAGTGTTAATTATATTTGTCTTATTGTATACTACATCCCTAGTACATATTTATCTTATAACTCAAAGTTTGTGCCTTTTGACCACCTTCGTCTAATTTCCCCTCCCACCACCCATCGCTTCTGGTAACCACAAATCTAATGGCTTTTTCTGTTTGTTTGTTTTAGAAGTATAATTGACCTACAACACTTTCTTAGTTCCTGGTACGCAGGATAGTGATTTGATTTTCCTGTACATTTCAAAATGATCACCATGATAAGTCTAGTTACCATCTGTCACCATACAAAGATATTACATAGTTATTGACTGTATTCCTCATGCAGCACGTTTCACACCCGTGACTCATTTATTTTGCAACTGAAAGTTTGTGCTTGTTAATTTCCCTCACCTATTCCTCTCCTACTCAACGCTCTTCCCCTCTGGCAACCACCTGTTTTTCCTCTGTATCTATGACTGTGTTTCTGGTTAGTTATGTTTGTTCATCTGTGTTTTTTAGACTCCACATATAAGTGAAATCATGCAGTTTTGTCTTTGTCTTATTTCACGTAGTATAATGTCTTCTAGATTCATCCATGTTTTCACAAATGTCAAGCTTTAATTCTTTTTATGGCTTGGTAATATTCCATTGCATATATATGTATCTTCTTTATCCAGACATCAATTGATACACACTTAGATTTCTTCCATATCTTGGGTACTGTAAATAATGCTGCAATGAACATAGGAGTGCATATATCTTTTCTAATTAGTGTTTTCATTTTCTCTATGTAAATAGCCAGGAGTGGAATTAGTGGATTGTGTGGTTGTTCTATTTTTTAATTTATTTGAGGAACTTCCATACTATTTTCCGTAATGGCTGCACCAACTTGCCATTATGAACACTTTCCTCCACATCCTTGACAACACTTGTTATTTCTTGTCTTTTTGATAATAGCCATTCTGACTGGTGCGAGGTGCTATCTCATTATGGTTTTAATTTGCATTTCCCTGATGATTAGTGATGTTGAGTACTTTCCATGTATATGCTGGCCATCTGTATGTCTTCTTTGGATAAATGTCTATGCAGGTCCTCCATTCATTTTTAAATCAGGTTTGGTTTTTTGATGTTGAGTTGTGTGTGTTCTTTGTATATTTTAAATATTAACCTCTTATCAGATATATCATTTGCAAATATCTTCTCTCACTCGTTAGGCAGCCTTTTCATTTTGCTGGTAGTTTCCTTCACTGTGAAAAAGCCTTTTAGTTTGATATAGTCCCATTTGTTTATTTTTGCTTTTGTTTTCCTTACCTGAGGAGACTGCTCATAAAATATTGCTAAGACTGATGTCAAAGAATGTACTGCCTTTGATTTCTTCCAGAAGTTTTATAGTTCCAGGTCTTACATGTAAGTCTTTGATGTAGTTTGCGTTTGTATAGGGTGTGAGAAAGTAGTCCAGTTTTTCCAAAACCATTAATGAAGAGACTGTCTTCTCCCCATTTTATATTCTTGCCTCTTTCGTTGTACATCAATTGCCCGTATAAGTGTGGGGTCATCTCTGGGCCCTCTATTCTGCTCCATTAATCCATTTGTTTGTTTTTGCACCAGTACCGTGCTATTTTGACTGCTGTAGCACAGTTTGAAAGGGCACACGATACCTCCAGCTTTGTTCTTTCTTAGGGTTGTTTTGGCTATTCTGGGTCTTTAGTATTTCCATCCAAATTTTAGAATGATTTGTTCTAGTTCTGTGAAAAATGTCATTGATATTTTGATAGGAATCACATTAAATTTGTAGATTATCTTAAGGAGTATGGTCTTTTTAATAATATTAACTATTTGAATGAGCATGAGCATAGTATATCTTTCTATCTGTTTGTGTCATCACTGATGTCTTATAGTTTTCCAAGTACAAGTCTTTTACCTCCTTAGTTAAACTTATTTCTGTGTATTTTTTATGCAACTGTAAAAACGACTGTTTTCTTAATTTCTCTTTCTGTTAGTTCATTGTTAGCAACAAATTTCTGTATATTAATTTTGTATCCTACAACTTTACTAAATTCATTGAAGAATTCTAATAGTTTTTTGGTGGCATCTTTAGGATTTCCTTTGTATAGTATCATGTCATCTGCAAACAGTGACAGTTTTACTTCTTTTCAAATTTAGATTCCTTGTATTTCCTTTTCTTCTCTGATTGCTATGGCTAGGACTCCCAATACTACGCTGGATAAAAGTGGTAAGAGTGGATTTCTTTGTCTTGTTCCTAGTCTTAGAGGAAATGCTTTCAGCTTTCACCATTGATGATGAAGTCAGCTGTGGGCTTGTTATATTTGACTTTATTACGTTGAGGTATATTCCCTCTATACCCACTTTACTGAGAATTGTTATCATAATTGGATATTGAATCAGTTGTCTTTTGTATTTTTTTTAGCAGAAGCACAGTTTGTGATTCAACCAACAAGTACAGAGGGAAACATAAGAGAGATTCAAAAGAGGTGCTCAATTTTTGAGATATTCTGTTTTCCCAAATATTAATGTGTCATATTTCCAAAAAGTCTGCAGAAGCAAAATATATTGCTGATATTATTTCCTACAAAATGTTACTGTGTTGTTAAACGCAAAGTCCTAGAAAACAACTGAGGTCAGATGATTGATTTCTTAATCTCAAAAGCGTCTGACCCACAGTGTATATTCAGACAGGTTTTAAGTCATAATAGCAATATTAAAGTTGATTAACTACATTATTGATGGAGATTAATTATTTTTATTAGTTGGTTAAAAATGTTGTAGTATTTATAATATAAAAATAGGAAGCTTCAAAAGGTATAAGAGAGACATAAGAATGTTCCTCCTGTGACCCCCAGTCTTTTCTCAAAGGCAATCACTGTTATGAGTTTCTCGTGATATATTTTCAAATAGTCACAGACTGTGCAAGCATATGTGTATGTATATATATTTATGTGTGTTTGTATAAGTGTTTGCATATAAACATACATAGTAACATGAAAAAAATCTTATGTACCCCTGGAAAGCTGGGTAGTCTCACCATCAGATCCCCAGCAGCAGCAGGAAGAGCACCTTTTCCTAAAGCCTAGGGCTGGCTCCAGTCCAGTAGGCTTAGTGCTAGCTTTATGGAGTTCCCATTCCCAGAGAGTTCTGCTGCAGCTCACTGAGGCTGCAACCTGTTCTCACTTCCCTATGGAAGAAGAACTCGGTGTAGTAAAGAACTGGAAAGGAGTGAAATAAAGATGATGGTGCCCAATTTTAGTAGCCCCTTATTACTCAGTGATTACCAGAAAGCAGTCTTGATGATGGGGGAACTAGAAGTCCATGGATTTTGGGGGCAGTCCCAAGTCACAATGGTAGAATGGTGGGGTAGTTTGGGATCCATTCTCTGCCTGCTTTGAGGATCATCCTGAAACACATGGGCCATGGCTCACACTTGGAGAGTTGTCATCTGCAATAAGGAGGCTGGAGGAGTGACTTGATGTCCTCTAGCTCCACAGAAGTGACTGCTTTGAGGGGGGTCAGGACAGTGAGGTGAGACTGGATGACTCTAAGGAGAGATGGGGAGGACTATTTGTAAGTAGACAAGCTTCCTGAGGCATCAGGGTTGATTGCTCTTTGGCTGTGCCACTTGGGGGATCTGGAACCTTTCTTCTGCTCCAGGAATCCCCCTTTGCCACTACCACAACCACCACCAGGACTCTTTTGGCTCAGAGACTGTTCTTTTTTCTCATTAATGAGTTTGTTCATTTGTTCATTCACTCATTCCTTCACTCATCTGCCCATCCATCTAGCCATTGATTCATTTAATAAGATTTATAGAGGATCTTCTAGGCCAAGCGCAGTGTAGGTGCTGGGGATTCAGATGGGAGCCGTACACATAGCCCAGCTCTCACTACTCTGATTAGGACTATTAATGAATAGATAGACAAGTCATAGGTGATTGGAGGATGGTGTGAGAAGGGCTATGATGGCAGAGATACCAAGGGCACAGAAGGCAATGGGTCATAATCCTACTTGGTGTGGCCATGGCAGGGCTACCAGAGGGTAGAACCAAGTCTGGAGGGCATTCCAGCGGTAGGGACCAGAAGAGGCTCAGTGGTGGGAGAGAGCTGGCCCAGTAGGAGGAATGGCAGGCCAATATACTGCCCACAGTGTCTAGTGTAAGAAGCAGCTCAGAGAAATGCAAGGAGCACGTGGGTCCTGGAAAGTCAGGGAAGGGTATGGACTTGATCTTGGGAAGTGGGGAGCTGTTGAGGATTCATGAGGAAAGACTCTTGTCTAGTGATTTGGTGTTCTAAAAGCCAGGGTAAAAGCCATCAGGTCTGCACTTTGCTTGCCATCTTTGGGCCTTGCAGCAGAGCAGGCCACAGCTGGTGGGGAGGTCATCTCTGGCTGTCTGAAGTGGCCCACAGCTCCTGCATGACCTAGTGCCATGGGAGAGGAGGATCACACTCCAAGCTGGGTCCTGCCTGGCTTGCCTTGCCTTGTAGAGGTGCACACGGGAGCCTCTGTGTACACCCAGCATGGAATTTTCCTCTCGGAGCCTGACCCAGTTCCTTGTTGTTACTCAGTCACCCTGGGTGAATTCCATCTCTGTGGAATTCCAGAAAGGTTAGACATTAAAGAGGAGTGCTAATGTTACAAGGAGCCTGCTTGCCCCCTACCTGAACGTTTCACTGTTTGTCTTGGCCACTTGCTCACCTCTGTGGATCTTGGGCCATCAGCTCCCTTCCCTGGGGCCAAGGCTTCCCCTCAACCCCGGGTATACCGAGGCCCTTCCTGACAAAGCTGCGTGTCCCAGGCTTCCACGAGTGCCATGCTGCAGACATCTCTCCTGAAGGGATGTCACCTGATGTCCTGGCCCATGACAGTGGTCTTCACCTACCCTGACACCAGTGTCCAACTAAGGAAACTGGGGACATGCAAAGGGCTGGACTTTTACCTTCTGAAAATTACAGAACCAAGTCTAATCTGTGAACAGTAAATTATACAGGCATCAGTTAACAGGTTTACCTCTTACACCTGAAAGTTCTCAGGTCATTCATGTGTGGGTAGTGATTTGCCTTCAGACGTGTCATCTCTTCCCAGAGAAGACATTTAATGACAGCTCCTCCCCACCCTGGGACTTCCCAGGTGGCGCTAGTGGTAAAGAACCCTCCTGCCAATGCAGGAGATACAGGAGACGCAGGTTCAATCCCTGGGTTGGGAGGATCCGCTGGAGGAGGGAATGGCAACCCATTCCAGTATTCTTGCCTGGAAAATTCCATAGACAGAGGAGCCTGACGGGCTACAATCCATGGGGTCACAAAGAGTCGTCCATGACTAAAGAAGCTTGGCACACCTCCCCACCCCACCCCTCACCAAGGCCTTTATTTGTTTTCATCATGTTCTAGGTTATACTGCAATTATTCCTGAATGGGGCTTATGTCCCCTAGTAGGTTATAAACTTCTCAAGGGCTGGGACCAGATCACATAGATCAATGTTTACCCAGCACCAGGCAGGAAAATTCATGGTGGAAGGGAAGCACCTTACCATGTTCCCTAGGGGTGACAAGTCCAGTCTTCTTGTATTAAAGGCAGGATTTAGCAGCTCAGTACATGCCACTCATACTAATACTCCTCGGCATTCATACTTATGACGGAAGTGGAGTGTTGTTACTCTGTATGAAGTAGTGATTTCACACACTATTGATAATAAGGATGGTGGTGTGATTTGTCAACAGTTAACGAGTGCTTACTGTAGGACAGGAACTGTGAAAACACCTTTAAAAGCAGCATGTCATTTATTCCCTCAGCAACTGTAGGAGGTCGATAGTATTATTACCCCCACTGAACAGTTGGGAAAACCGAGTTCTAGGTAACATAGCTACTAACTGGCAAAGCTGTGCCTGGACTCCACATCTGCCGTCTGGAGCACGGCCGGAGTTCCCTCTCCCCTGCCCCTTCTGGGACGTCCTGTGAAGCGCCTGTGACCGTGCTTGGTCAGGGCCTGGTGCTCTGTCTACCACTGCAGAGCGTATGGAGCTGTAACTTGGAGTCCCAGAACCAAGCACGTGTTCGCATGCTCATGAGAGAGACCACAATTTTAAGCAAGCGTATGTGGTGTTCACTGGACTCACTTGTGAGCTGGTAGTATCTAGCGCACGCGTACTGGGCCTGCGAAGAAGTGTGCCTTCAGAAGTGATGTGGGTGAGGGCGGAGGTGTGGATGCCTGAGGAGGGTGCCGGTCGGTGTCCTCTGATAACCCCGCCTCCTGCCAAAGGTGTTTTTCAGAGGCATCACGGTCAATGCCGTGCGGGGCTTCCCCATGAGCGCAGCCATGTTCCTTGGGTACGAGCTCTCGCTGCAGGCGATCCGTGGGGACCACGTGGTGACCAGCCCCTGAGCGCCAGGTCAGTGCACCTCTTTCCCTGCCACTTGTGCCCTCCGGGAGCTTAAAACCCCTTCTTTGCGGTGAAAATGCTGTGGACTTCGGAAATTCCCCTCTGTTGTTTGCTTCCTGTTCAATCTGTGTTAGTTCAGGACTAGAATTGCCACCCTTCTTGTCATCAAAAAGCTCTTCTGAAATGCCCACCTGTGGCTGGTCATGAGCTGGGCAGTCAGTAACTGAGGCTGGCACAGAACTTACCTGTTTGTAGCGAGCTCACCTGTCTGTTTCCCATTCAGCCCTTGGAGAGAAGTGCATTAGTTTCAACGTACAAATTCAGTAACCCAAGACAGAGGTCTTGAACCAGGGTGCCCACCCTCTGATACACCGTCTCTCCACCTCACTACTGAATAGGCTCCTAAAGAACAGCCTTTGCCACCATCCCTGCCTCCCACACCCTCTCCTTTTCCTGTTCTCATTGTAGAAATGTCACTGCAACCAAAGGCATCTGAAAACTGAAGTCTGAATAAGTGACTCCCTCGTTCCACTGCCCTCAATGGTTCCCAATTGCCCTCTAGGTTAAATGTCAATCCTTAAAGCCCTCGTCCTCACCAGCATCCTAAACATACCATCCTCACTCTTGCCTCTGGGCCTTTGTGCATACTCTCCCAGCCTGACACCCTCTTCTTAGACCTTTCTCTTGTCCTTGGCCTTACCAACTCCTCTTTGTGATCCAGACCCTGGTTTAGAACCCTCCTTCTCCTCCAGGAAGCCTGCTCTGGTGCCTCAGCCTGGAGGAGGTCCGCCTACTATAGGCTCTGCTACCCAGTCAGCTGAAAGTTCCAGGAGAGCTATAACTATTTTTTCACCTTTGTATCACTAGTGCTTCCCGGGAAATCTGGCGCACAAATGGTCGCACAGAAATATCATTGAGTAGATGGATGATCAGCTTCCAATATCCCCTCAATTCCTCCTCTTCTTCTTCTCCCTTGTTTCCCCTTCTCTAGCCCCAAACTAGTTACCTGCAGAGCTCAGAAGACAAAGTGGGATGAGTCACTGAATTTTCTGGAAAACAAGAGACCATTTTGCTTCAGTCATGGCAACTGCAGATTCTCTTAGAAAGGGTGGTCCTCACTAGGAAGGTCTAGCCAACCTGTCTGTTGCCTGTCCTGTATAAGAGCCCAGCTAGGATGCATGGATGGGGCCAGATCCTAGAGCCAGGAGAAGGGCAGGATGGATGAGGCTGATGAGAGTGAGCCCAGGCCCCACCCCAGATGCTTGCTTTAGTCACAGGCTTTAGCTTTTTATTAAAGCACCTACATCCACAGCTTTCCTGGCTTTTTGCCCTCTCTTACAAAAGGGAAAGGGTAGCAACACATTTTGCATAATTAAATACCATGGATAAAGAGTCACTGTACTTAGGTCATGTTCAGGACAGGGAGGATAAATCTAGTTCTTAAAACTGTGTTCAGATACTGGCCACATCCCCCTTTTAACAGATGAAAGTGACTTAAAAAAAATCCTATCATAAAATCAATGCATTTTAATGTAGGAAAACATAGAAAATGCAAATAAAAAGAACAAAATAAAAATACCTTAATCCCATGGCCTTGTTAATAATCTTCCAACTTTTTTTTATACCCCAAATGGGATCCAATTTTATGCAATGTTTTATAGCTCACTCCTCCCATTTAATAGTTCAGGACCATTTTTCCATGTCATTAAACTTCAGCTGCAAAGGGTTTTAATGCCAAGGCTTCACAGATCCCAGAGTTGCTGGACACTTGCCTGAGCCATGGCCCCCTGCCACTCGTGACCACCCCGGTTTGGCTACTTCAGGAGGAAGGAAGATGTTTCCAGCAAGCCCAGTCCTGATTGTCTTGGATTTGGCCTTTCAAAGCAGTGACTAGGAGTTAGGACAAAGGGCACAAACGTCTATGTGTCTTTCCTGCACAGGGTTGGGTGGGGCTAGTGCCTCTCAGGTGGAGAAGGGGGTTCCCAGGGACTCTTCTGGAGCCTCGCCTTGAACAAGCCTCACCCAGAGAGTTCAGCTTCCTGCTCTAACCCAAGAACACCAAGGCCCTTCAGCAAGTCCTGGATATGAATTTACCAAGTAGCACTGAGATCTCTGGCAGCAGTAGCAGCCATGCTTTGAAGACAAGGCAGACAATTCCCTCCTTGTAGCCTAGACTGAGGACAGAGTGGGGTGAGGCAACTAGAGAATTAGGAAGCCCTGCATTTCCTAACAAGTGGTGGGATGCTGTCTATCTCGATTTCTGGAATGATGCTGGCCCACCCTCTGCCGTGACATTCGAACTTCACTGGCCCTCTCTCAATTTCAAGAAAATTTCATTTTCAAGGCAAGAAGATACAGTTTTTTCCCCCAGCAATGTCTTTCATTGAACTTTTACAAAACAACCCTGGACAACCTGATAGCCCCTCCCCAGTCTGTTCTCATGGTAATACTTTGCCCAGTGTTGCTTCACGAAAGCAATTTGACTCCTAGATCTTGCTGACTGATAACCCCAGTGAGATGACAGTCTTAACCTTTCCTCCTTTTTCCCCAGAGCCAGCATCACCTCACCAGGACCTCATTCCACGACAGCTGATGCTGATGGTGGCGGCATCTCCAGAGCCTGCGGTGGTGAATTGACTGAAGAGAGAAAAGGCCTCTGCACTGACCCTAAGCCAGCCGGGCTCACCTTGAAATCCCTTCTTGCCCAGCATTGAGTGCAGGTGGGGTGGGCATTCTCTGGGCCTTCTTTTCACGTAGAGAGCAAAACAGAACAAAGTGAACTCCTGATCCACAATCTGATTTCCATTATGATGTCATTAATCTAAATTTGACTTCTCAGTGGAACTTCGTGGGGAGACTGCTGCTTGTTTGCTATTATGTGTCCATGATGTCACTCCCGCTTCTGTGCCCACCAGAGACTTCCCTCATCAGTCCTGCAGCCCTTTCCTCCTGAGATGAATGCAGCTTCTAAATCCTTCTCAACACGGTGCCCTGGGGAGCTACCATCAGCCAGCCTGATGCATCTGTTCCCAGCTAAACCCCAGTGGGGAAGGTATCCTTAGATTCCGAACCTCCCACTCTTTTTGCCCTTCTTGAAAGGGTCTTCCTTGATTTCTCTACAGCCCCCCATCCCCCTTGAGTGATGAAGAGCATGTCTCTGAAAATCCCCTCTCCTAACAGACCCAGTGCCAGGACAAAGCATGACTCTGGCGCAAAGTCGAAAGGTTCAGTCTAGTCAGTTTATCCTATTACTGTAGCAAAGGGTTCCCTGCTTGAAATAAAACCCTTCGTATGGTCTCCTTGATTTTTCTCCTTTACTACCCCTGGCCTTGCAGCATCCCAGGGCAGCTCTACGGGCTGTGGTCTAAACTCTCCATCCCGCCAACACTAGGGTGTTTGCTCATTCCTTCAGTCATCAAACATTTTTGAGCATTTACTGTGTTTCGACGCTGTCCTTGATGTTGGGGACAGCCGTGAGGGTCCCCCGTGGTTCTTCCGCTCTGGAGTATTAGAGGCAGTTCTGTTTACATGAGAGTTGGATCTGCATGCATCACTGGGCTGGGCAGGCACTGTGGATGCTGGTGAAGAGAGGGTGACTGGCATCTGGTCCATTACCAGGGGAACCTGAGGTGTTTTCTGTCACACAACCCAGAGCATGTTAATTAAGTCCTCCTCAGTTGAATCATTGCCTAGTGCTGCTGCTGGTTGCCAGTTTGTTTGGAGGTAGTGTTATATTCACTGGGCCAGCTGGGTTGTTCGCTTGGGTGCTCCTGATGAGCTGAGATCCATAATAGCCTTCTTCAGGTAGAACCTGTCCCAGGGTCTCTTAATCGTCTTGGCTCTTCTCCATGATTGAAGGAGGTAAGTTAACATGGAAATATGATGTTGGCAGTATATTAAGTGCAAAAATAAAGTAGCAGGATAAAATGTATGATGTTATTCATTTTAAAAATATGTTATATAATATTTAAATATGGATAATTACATAGATATTGAAAAGAATCCAGAAGGAGACACATCAAACCTAATAGTGGCTATTTTGGAAATATGGAACTGGAGGAAGACTTTCAATTTCTAGTTTGACGATAATGGTGATTTCTCTGTGCACCATTATAGTATCTACTTTTTTTTTTTTTAAGAGCGTATATTGATTTTGTACTTTAAAAAAAATAAAGGTACATTTATTTTCAGAGTCAGGTTCTGTACTAGGCACTTACTTCTCAGGCTCCTGCTGGCTCAGCTGCAATGGCCAAGCTCACCCAGGCTCTCAGCAACAGCTCTTCCTCTGCCCACCCTGTCCTGTTCACCCCGGGCCAGTTATACACAGCCTGCAGCACACTTTCTGCGTACCACACATACACACACAGAGGAACACCTAGGCTGGGAAAGGATGCAACTCTACCTTAATGAAGGCAGTTGACCCAAACCCAGACAAATCTTGTATGTAGCCAGTTCTGGAGGAGTCACCAGACAATAGCCTTCGCTTCCTCTTAGGTTCTCCTGGAGGAGATAATATTGGGGAATAATTGGGGCCAACAGTTTGGGGGTTTTCCTTAGTCCACACATAGTAGCCTTTCTTTCACTGAACCCCAAAAAGCATGTGTTGAATCTGACTCTGCCTATTGCTTGTGCTAGGTGGTGGGTGACCCCGGCAGGGACCCTGCCTTCAGGAAACTTAGTACAGGCTGATTCCGTGTCATCATCAGCAATATGTTTACCAATGAAATTCCATTTTTAAGGGAGGCTGAAGACAGAATTTCATGTTGAGCACCAGGTCTGGGGTCTATATCCTAGGCTTGAAGAACTTCAAACTTGCCCTTTACCTTCCTGGGGACAGCGAAAATAATACCAGTGACTGTTACTCTACAACAGAGGTTCTCCACCATGGTCCTTCCACCCTGCAAAACTATGGAGGGCTGCAAGGGATTTTTGTTTATGTAGATTATAACATATACAGAAACTAAAACTGATAATTAAAAAACTTTTATTGGGGTATAATTTAGAGTGTTGTGTTAGTTGAAGGTGTATAGCAAAATGAATCAGTTATATGTACACATTATCCACTCTTTTTTTAGATTATTTTCCCATATAGGTCATTACAGAGTATTAAGTAGAGTTCCCTGTGAGACGCAATAGGTCCTTATTAGTTGTCTAATTCTATATGTAGCTATATGTAGTATTGTGTGTAGGTCAATTTCAATCTCCCAGTTTATCCCTCCTCTCCTTTCTCCCTAATAATCATAAGTTTGATTTCAAGATCTCTGAGTCTGTTTCTGTTATGTGAATAGGTTAATTTGTGTCATTTTTATCAGAGTCTGCATATGAGCACTGGCATATGATATTTGTCTGACTTACTGTATTTAGTGTAATAGTCTCTAGGTTCATTCATGTGGCTACAAGTGTCCTTATTTTGGTTTTTGTGGCTGAGTAATATTCTGTTGTATATATATGGTATATATATATATATATATATACGAATTCTTCTTTATCCATTCTGCTGTTGATGGACATTTAGGTTGCTCCCATGTCTTCACTATTGCGGATGGTGCTGCAGTGAACATTGGGGTACATGTGTGTTTTTGAACTATGTTTTTCTCCAGATATATGCCCAGGAGTGGAATTGCTGGATCTTGTAGTTCTATATTTAGTTTTTAAAGGAACCTCTGTACTGTTCTTCTTAGTGATTGTACCAATTTATATGCCCACCAGCAGTGTAGGAGGGTTCCTTTTTCTCCACACTCTCTCCAGCACTTACTGTTTGTAGATTTTTTGATGATCAGCATCCTGACTGGTGTGAGGTGATACCTCATTGTAGTTTTGATTTGCATTTCTTTAATAATCAGTGATTTTGAGCAGCTTTTAATGTGCTTTTTGGCCATCAGTAGAAACAGATTTTTTTAAGTATTTGCTTATAGTAAGAATGTTAGCATCACATATTTTAATGAAACAGTTACTTTTTCCAAACAAAACCGAATAATGAAAAGAGTTGCACTGTTTTACATTTTTGCAAATCTTCTAATGTCTGGCTTAAACAGAGGACAGTTGGATTCCATATTTGCTTCTGCATTCAGTCAGTTGTGCTACCTCTCGGCATGAAGTTTTCTGAAAACTCCACTGTACACTTGCGATAAAATGAGAGTAAAAAGGCAGATGACATCTTGGTTTTATCCTCTTTGAGAACACCTGATATGCATACACACACACACCTGATATGCGCGCACGCACACACACACACACACACACACACACACGCGCGTCACACACACACGTCACCCGAAAGTGCTCTTGGCTGATAAACTGTGAAGTTGCCACTAGGTGGCAGCAGAGATCAACTAAATGCACCACAGGTCGGGGCTTCTGGTACCTTGTGGCTTTGGTGTCACTGGTGAGAGCAACTGGGCCCCTGACACTTCTCTTCCTATTTTCAGGGTCTCATCATCTCCATTGTTGTCACTGTTCTTTTACTTCTCTGTGGTGGAACTAACTTCAGGCCAGGGAGACCTTGTCTTAGGTTCTAACTCCAGGTCTGTAATCAGCTACCTTCATGATCTTGGCAAGATTTGGCCCCCTTGGACCTCAGTTTCCTCATCTGTAAAATGGCCACACTGGGTGGCTCTCCCTTACTTACCTCCCAGGGCTTCAGTAAGACTCTAGTGCTAAAGTGGTTTTGTAAAGTGTGAAACATAGGGAGGTGGTGGTGGACGTTGGGCACTCTGTGATACTTCTTGTTCCTGGTTTCAGCTTGCCTTCCTCTCTCTGAGTCTGTTGTTAGCATTTTCCAGGGGGTGATATGGAGTGGCTACAACAGTGATCCCTGGACCTTGTCTCTGCCTGTAAAGCTCTGACTTTTACAATGCTTGGCTCCTAGGCCTTTGGGACCCCCAAGTAGACATCTGGTTTGTGTGCTTGAGTGGGTGGATGCCAATGCCAGTGTGACCTTTCTGATGCCCAGGATATCTGTGCAGTCATTGATTCAAGTCCTCTAGTGTTCTGACTCCCAGTGCCTCTCTCTGATGGGCTGATACTCAAAGAAGTTTCCAGCAAACCTTTTGGCCAAGCAGCGGAGTCCAGCCTGTGAGCACCTGGGAACCAGGAAACCCACACAGAGACTGTCTGCTTCCCATCCTTGGCTGGGAGTGGGGAGGGGCCAGCTTGCTGTGGGCTCAGTCACCCTTACCCATCACAGGACCCACCCCTAAGTGCCTTGTGCTCCTGCTCCCTGCGTCTTAGTCACCTGTGTGCTGAGCCCAGCATTGGCACCCGTTGCATGCTTTACTGGCGTTTACTGATTGATTTAACCACGCCCTCAGGTGAACAAAAGATTAAAAAAAAAAAAGCTTGCCTTTTTTTATTTAATGAAGTTTAGTTTTCTCCAAGCTTTCGTTCTACCTGGTGGCAGAAAGAGTGATTTTGCCATTTCAGATGTAAAATTCAGAAATTCCAAGTAAAATTCAGCCAGTTCAGTATTTCCTCCTTCTCCTCCCTCTCCTGGGGTGACTCAGTTCTTGGGGTTTGGGGTATGAGGAAGAGGCTTCTGGCTCTTGGGAGATGCTCCATCCTGTGCTAGCACTCTTCCTGTCCGGTCCTGGGTCATGACCTTCCCTGCATGGTGGCTTCTGTGCAGACATCTTCATTCCCATCTGGTCCTGGCCTCATGGCCTCTGCATGCCGTATCTGCCAACCCCAAAGCCCCTCTGGTGTTACTGTGCTCCATGACACATCCACGCCCTTCTTGGTTCTGTGGGAAAAGCCTTGCTGTCAACACTGAAACTACTCAAGGGCCGGCCCCCACCTTCCTGGGGCTCCCTATGCCACACCACTTGGTGCGTAGTAGAAGGCAATTTCTTTTTGGATTGTAATCTCCCAGGGTACACAAGACATGCAGCTCAGGAGCCCTCCCTTTTCAGGTCCTCAAGCCTCTCTGGATTTCTGCCACCACCACTCCAAGGTCATCTGGGGGCCAGGCACTCCCCAGTGTCTGCTGTCGTCCTCTCTTCTCCAGTTTCTCTTCTATGGGTCATAGAGTTGTTACTTCCTCCCCTAGAACTAGGAACTCTACCTTTGGAAATTCAAAAGCCAAAAATTAACATCTATATTAATCAGTAAAGAACAGTCACCTCAACTGATGCAGAAAACACATTTGACAAACTGCAATACTTGTTCATGATAAAAATGCTCAGTGAAAGAAAACAGAGAAGGTTTCCTCAACCTGATAAAATGCATCTTCAAAAAGTCCACAGCCAACATTAAATTTATGGTGAAAGGCTAGATTCTTTCCTACTAAGATCAGGAACAAGACTGGCCATTTCTATCCAACATTGCACTGGGTGTTGTAGACAAGGTAGTTAGGTAAGATAATGAAATATAAGGCATCCACATTGGAAAGGAGAACTAAGCTACTTCTACTTGCAGATGATATGATCTTGTACATAGAAAATCCTAAAGAATTCACTAAAACCTGCTATTCAATAGACCCAATAAGCAAGTTCAGCAAAGTTTTCGGATGTAAGATCAACCTACAAAAATCAGTTCTATTTTTATAACTTAGCAATGATGTAAGAGGTAAAACTATGAAACTCGTAGAAGACACAGAAATATATCTTTGTGACCTTGGGTTAGCAAAGATTTCTTAGAATAACGAAAGTACAAGTAACAAAATAGACACATTGGACGATAACTTCAAACTTTTGTACTATCAGTACCTTGAAGAAAAGAGACAACTCAAAAAATGGGAGAAAATATTTGTAGAGCCTGTGTCAGATAAGGTACTTTTATCCAGAAGATACAAAGAACTCTTACAACTCAACTATAAAAAGACAACTCAGCTTAAAAATAAACAAAAGATTTAAGTAGGTATTTCTCTACAGGTGGCCAATGAGCACATGAAAAGATGTGTCACTAGTTATAAGGTATATGCAAATCAAAGCTACCGTGAGATACCACCTTATGTCCAACAGGATGGCTACAGTCAAGAAGATAATTACAGGTGATGATAATTAAGTGGAGAAATTGGAACCCTCATACATTGCTGGGTGGAAATGGAAAATGGTGCAACTACTTTGGTAAACAGTTTGACATTTCCTCAAAAGTTAAACACAGCATTACCTTATGACTCAGCAATTCCACTCATAGGTGTATACCTGAGAGAAATGAAAACATATTCACACAAAAAACCTTGATGTGAATGTTTGCATGCATGCATGCTCAATCGTTCAGTCGTGTCCAACTCTTTGTGACCCCATAGACTGTTGCCAAACAGGCTGTCCTGTCCATGGGATTTCCCAGACAAGAATACCAGAGCGGGTTGCATTTCCTCTTCCAGGGGAATCTTCCCAGCCTAAGGATCAAACCCATGTCTTCTGTGGCTCCTGCTTTGGCAGGCAGAGTTTTAACCAATGAGCCACCTGGGAAGCCCTATGAATATTTATAGCAGCATTATTCATAACAGCCAAAGAACAGAATCAACACAAATGTCTATCAACTGATGATTCGATAAACCAAATAGAGTATATCCATGAAATGGAATATTATTTGGCTATGAAAAGAAATGAATTGGGACTTCCCTGGTGGTCCAATGGTTAAGACTCCAGGCTTCCATTGCAGGGAGTGCAGGTTCAATCCTTGATCAAGGAATTAAGATCCCTCATGCTGTGCAGCATGGCCAAATTAAAAAAAAAATAAAGAGATAAAAAGAAGTGAACTACTGATACATACTACAACATAATAAACCTTGAAAGCGTCATTATAAGTCAAAGAAGCCAGTCCCAGAAAAACACATGTCATATTTCATTTATAGGGGAGTTCAGAAGGGGCAAATTTATAGAGACAAAGTAGATTATTAGTTGGTTAGATTAGGGGAAGGGAGAATAGGAAATGGCTGCTAATGTGTTCAGGGTTTCTTTTGTGGGTGATGAAAATGTTCTGAAATTAGATTGTGCTGGTGGCTGCACAGCCCTGTCAATATACTCAAAACCACTGAGTTGTACACTCTCAGTGGGTGAATGGTCTTTGCAGTTCTGCTGAGCACTCCCTTCCCAGAGGATGAAAGGTGTTGATCTGGGATGAATAAGGAGGGATGCAGGGTAGAAAAGGAATTGCAGGGCTGAGACTGTACAGTATCTTCCTGCCTCACATTGGATGGATGGACAGAGAGGGACAGACAGACAGGTGCTTGTAGGCTGGTCAACTTTCAGGCCAGCGGAGTGTGAGCTTGGCTTTGGCCCTTGGCGGTGTGCCCTGGTCTGGAATCTCCTGAAAACCAACCCTGCCAGGGACTGGGCAACATGAACAAAGCAGCTGGCTGTGTTGAGAGCCACCACCCTCCTGTGGGTCAGATTTAAGAATGTACCTCTAGAGTCAGTTGCCTGAGTTGGAATCTTGGCTTCTCCACTTGTGAGCAGTGTGCCCAGGCAAGTTATAAAACCATTCTGGGCCTCGGTTTCCTCTTTTGTGGGCTGATCATAATAACCTACCTACACCTACCTTGGAGAAGGGAAAGGCTACCCACTCCAGTATTCTGGCCTAGAGAATTCCATGGGCTGTATAGCCCATGGGGTCGCAAAGAGTCAGACGTGACTGAGCGACTTTCACTTTCACTTTTCACACCTACCTCATGGGCTTCATGAAGTTTCAACTAGAGAGTGAACAAAACATCCTTCACCAAGTGCCTGATAGACAGTAAACAGTAAATACTAGTCCTTCTTCTCCCGTCTACAAGATGACTTGTAGATCAATCTCAACTCCCCTGGCACAGGAAGGAGAGTTATAACAGGGCACCGCACCACAGACAGGCCCTGAGAACCCTGCTCTGAGCTGGTTGCAGGGGTGCAAGCTGTGGGTAACGCCGCTTTTGCAGAAAAGCCGAGGGAAACCACGAAGCTCTGCTGTTGACTAAGCTGTGACAGTGGGCCGGAGCTTATCTCTCTGCCATCTTCTCTGGCATCTGATTGTGTCCTTAGGTTTGTTCTGAAACCATCCCCAGCCACCAGCATGTGTCCTTGCTGTGATCCCCGTGTGAGATGAGTGTTGCTGAGGGGGCGGCTTCCGAGGCTGCAGGCTGTAAACCTCATTGTGTAATGCGACACAGCTCTGTGTCTGGGACCTGTCATTCAGAAAACCCAAATGGATGGAGAGGAGAGGGGGATGCCCTGCTGCCGTGACCTGGATGCCTCGTGGTGGGCCATCCGGGGAGCTACCGAGGTCTCTGACCCTCCTGGAGGTGCCCCAGCACAGCCCAGAGAGGACCCTGGGAGAGTGTCCTCTCCCAGTTTCTGTAAGTGTCCCGCAGCTTCTGTAAGTTGGGTCAGAGCTAAAGAAACACCCACAAATCCCTTATCACATTTCTGAAATCCAAACAGCTCTGAAAGCCCAAGATTCGTTGAAACTCATTTGGCTGCCAAGCCTGACTGCCTTGTATGATGGCTCTGTGTGTTTTGCAGAATATTAATGTGTTTAATTACAGCATCCTACCCCAGGCTCTGTTTGGATGTTGTGTAATATATGGTGTGTGAACAGCATATTCTCTTTCTAAAAGGCTAAACAGTTTGAATTCTGAAAACCCTCTGGCCCCCAGGTTTTGGATAATAGAATGTGGACCCGTGTTATCATGAATCTGTTTTACTGTCGGGCTGTCATCAGAGGAAGCACAATATAGAAACTTGATCTACACAGTGTAAGAAATGAGCAGAATGCAGAGAGCAAAGAGTTTGGAATCAGAGACGACTGGGACTGGATCACTACTCTGAATCTCAGAACCCACGGGACCTTGGGAAGGTCATTTAACCTTTTCGAGCCTTGATTTCCTCATCTGTAAAACAGAGATAATAATACCTGTCTCCTGCTGTTTACAAGGAGGTTAAATGCTCAGATGTAAAGAATCTACCTGCAATGTGGGAGACCCAGGTTCAATCCCTGGGTTGGGAACATCTCCTGGAGAAGAGAATGGCAACCCACTCCATTATTCTTGCCTAGAGAATCCTATGGACAGAGAAGCCTGGCGGGCTACAGTCCATAAGGTCGCAAAGAGTCAGATGTGATGAAGCGAGTAACACAAATGAGATAATGCATGCTTAGTACCTACAGAAAGGAGGAAGAAAGTGTTAGTCGCTCCGTCGTGTCCGACTCTATGCTACCCCATGGACTGTCGCCCTCTAGGCTCCTCTGTCCATGGGGATTCTCCAGGTAAGAATACTGGAGTGGATTGCCATTCCCTTCTCCAGAGGACCTTCTCAATCCAGGGATCAAATCCAGGTCTCCCATACTGCTTGGGCTTCTTTACCATCTGAGCCACCAGGAAGTCCAGTCCATACTGCTTGGGCTTCTTTACCATCTGAGCCACCAGAAAGTCCAGTCCATACAGTTCAGTTCAGTTCAGTTGCTCAGTCATGTCAGACTCTTTGCAACTCCATGGACTGCAGCATGCTAGGCGTCCCTGTCCATCACCAACTCCTGGAGCTTGCTCAAACACATATCCATCAAGTTAATGATGCCATCCAACCATCCTCTGTCGTCCCCTTCTCTTTCTGCATTCAATCTTTCCCAGCATCAAGGTCTTTTCCAATGAGTCAGTTCTTCACATCAGGTGGCCAAAGTATTGGAGCTTCAGCTTCAGCATCAGTCCTTCCAATGAATATTCAGGACTGATTTCCTTTGGGATTGACTGGTTGGATCTCCTTTCAGTCCAAGGGACTCTCAAGAGTCTTTTCCAACACCGCAGTTCAAAAGCACGAATTCTTTGGTTCTCAGCTTTCTTTATGGTCCAACTCTCACATCCATACATGACTACTGGAAAAACCGTAGCTTTGACTATATGGACATTTCAGAGCAAAGTAATGTCTCTGCTTTTTAATATGCTGTCTAGGTTTGTCATAGATTTTCTTCCAAGAAGCGTCTTTTAATTTCATGGCTGCAGTCATCATCCACAGTGATTTGGGAGCATAAGAAAACAAAGTCCATCACTGTTTCCATTTTTTCCCGATCTATTTGCCATGAAGTGATGGGACCAAATGCCGTGATCTCAGTTCTTTGAATGTTGAGTTTTAAGCCAGCTTTTTCACTCTCATCTTTCACCCTCATCACGAGGCTCTTGAGTTCCTCTTTGCTTTCTGCTATAAGGGTGGCGTCATCTGCATATCTGATATTTCTCCTAGCAATCTTGATTCCAGTGTGTGATTCATCCAGGTTGGCATTTCACATGATGTACTCTTCATATGAATTAAATTAGTGGGATGACAACATACAGCCTTGAAGTACTCCTTTCCCAATTTTGAACCAGTCCGTTGTTCCATGTCCAGTTCTAACTGTTGCTTCTTGACCTGTGTACAGATTTCTCAGGAGGGAGGGAGGTTGGTCTGGTATTCCCATCTCTTTAAGAATTTTCCACAGTTTGTTGTGATCCACACAGTCAAAGGCTTTGACATAGTCAATAAAACAGAAGTAGATGTTTTTCTGGAATTCTCTTGCTTTTTTCTGTGATCCAACAGATGTTGGAAATTTGATCTCTGGTTCCTCTGCTTTTCTAAATTCAACTTGAACATCTGGAAGTTCTTGGTTCACATATTGTTGAAGTCTGGCTTGGAGAATTTTGAGCATTACTTTGCCAGTGTATGAGATGAGTGCAATTGTGGTAGTTTGAACATTCTTTGGCATTGCCTTTCTTTGGGATTGGAATGAAAACTGATCTTTTCCAGTCCTGTGGCCACTGCTGAGTTTTCCAAATTTGCTGGCGTATTGAGTGCAGCACTTTCACACCATCATCTTTTAGAATTTGAAATAACTCAGCTGGAATTCCATCACCTCCACTAACTTTGTTCATAGTGATGCTTCCTAAGGCACACTCCAGGATGTCTGGCTCTATGTGAGTAATTATACCATCGTGGTTATCTGGATCATGAGGATCTTTTTTGTATAGTTCTTCTGTGTATTCTTGCCACCTCTTCTTAATATCTTCTGCTTCAGTTAGGTCCATACCGTTTCTGTCCTTTATTGTGCCCATCTTTGCATGAAATGTTCCCTTGGTATCTCTAATTTTCTTGAAAACATCTCTAGTCTTTCCCATTCTGTTTTCCTCTATTATTTTGCATTGATCACTTAGGAAGGCTTTCTTATCTCTCCTTGCTATTCTTTGTAACTCTGCATTCAGATGGTTATGTGTGTGTGTGTGACTCTTTGCAACCCCACAGACTGTAGCTCATCAGGCCCCTCTGCCCATGGGATTCTCCAGGCAAGAACACTGGAGTGGGTTGCCATCTCCTTCTCCAAAAGGAACTATAGAAAGAAAGAAAGTGAAGTCGCTCAGTTATGTCTGACTCTTTGCAACGCTATGGACTGTAGCCTACCAGGTTGCTCCATCCATGGAATTTTCCAGGCAGGAGTACTGGAGTGGGTTGCCATTTCCTTCTCCCATTCAGATGGATGTATCTTTCCTTTTCTCCTTTGCCTTTTGCTTCTCTTCTCTTCTCAGCTATTTGTAAGGCCTCCTCAGACAACCATTTTGCCTTTTTGCGTTTCTTCTTCTTGGGGATGATTTTGTTCACCGCCTCCTGTACAGTGTTACGAGCCTTCGTCCATAGTTCTTCAGGCACTCTGTCTATCAGTTCTAATCCCTTGAATCTATTTGTGTCTTCCACTGTATAATCGTAAGGGATTTGATTTAGGTCGTACATGAGTGGTCTAGTGGTTTTCCCTACTTTCTTTAATTTAAGTCTGAGTTTTGTAATAAGGACCATAGAGAGTAAGGGCTTAATATTACATGATTAATATTAAAACATAATAGTAAGTATATTATTTGATAGACCTTTTTCATGGCGCCTTGTCTGTGGGATTCCATGGACCAGCTGGGGAGCCCACACAGCAGCCAAAGCTGAGCCGTGCCCTCAGCGCACCCAGCAGGGCAGCCTCCAGTGCTGGGAGCTGGGCACCAAGGGGCAGGGCCCTGGGGACACGTAGGGGTCAGCCTTTGAGCCTCAGGGAGAAAATCATATAGGAGTTGCTGGGAGATGCGCGTAAAAACAGTCATAGCTGGAGCCTGAATTCTAAGGTTGTGGAAGATCCCAAGGAAGCCTGTGCCCCACCCCTGCTACATGAGCTTTTCTGTTTTCTCAGGAAGCCGACGGGTTGACAGACTGTGACTGTCATCTATATGGCGGTATGTGTCCCCTGCAACATGCCTGATGGCATTTGGTACTGAGGGAGGACCAGATTTAAAGCAGTGAACTGAAAGCCGCTGGACTTAGAGATCCAACTTGTTGCCCTTTGACAGACACAGCACTGTGAATTCATCACGGAGAAACTTGTCTGTGTCAAAACCAAGACTAACACGAGTGTGATTGGATGTTCCCATGGACTCACTAATAATAAAAAGCTCCCTTGACTTTGGCTCCCTGTGCTAAAACTCCTCCACTTTCCCTGTGCAGGAGGGGTTTGGATGCAGGTGGAGGGCGAAATTCATGCCAACCCCATTGCTAACCATGCTGGACAGCTACGGGGACCACGCTGCCCACATCATCAGGGAACCTCATCTCTGGCCAAGGGCTGTTTGTTGTGCAGGTCATGTTGGATATTGCTTGACATTGTAACTGATGGAATTTCCTTTGAGCAAATCCCTTTGAGGAATCCTGGCTCTTGGTGCTCTGAGCTTTACGTAGTATTGGCATCAGAAGTACTGAAGGATGATCTAGACTCATAGGAAGAAGAAACCATTTTAATTTTGCCAGTACCTAGAAAAACACTGCCCCGAGTAGATTCCTCTAAAATCTTCCCAAGCCTCTGAGCCTTCAGGCAGTGGGGAGAAAGCCATCCTGATTGTCGCACCACCCCAACCCCAAGACCCTTCGCCCTGCCTCCTTCCTGCCTATCACACAGAGCCAGGGAGACCAAGAAGAAGGGCTGATGGCAGGCTGACCCCCCCCCCCACACACACACAAGGGGCCAAGTCATGTGAATCTCATGCTGTGGGCCTGCCTGGGGGTGTTTGAAGGGAATTCACCTTTCTGAGCTCATATAGTATGCTCTAGGTACCATTCCCTCTACAGGTGGGCACATTCCCTGTCCACATACAACTTTGTACTTTGCTTTTCACCTTAAAGGCCTT
This sequence comes from Okapia johnstoni, assembly GCA_024291935.2. Classification (NCBI taxonomy): domain Eukaryota; kingdom Metazoa; phylum Chordata; class Mammalia; order Artiodactyla; family Giraffidae; genus Okapia; species Okapia johnstoni. Next base: position 39,927,973 of record CM044316.1, read on the forward strand.
GCATCCATTCAATCAATATTTATAGAGCACCTCCTCCAGGGCACGAGCAGTACAGGCTCAAGATAGGCATTTGGGACACAAACGTGAACAACACAAAGTTCTCTGTCCTCAGGACAGTGAACGGTGACCATGATAAATTAGTACGTGAGAGAGCATCCTAGAATGTGGTGAGTGCTGAGGCATAGAAACCAGAATCAGAAGTACTGACTTGGGGGGGTGGGGGGCAGGTTGAGTATTAAGGTGTGTGCGTGCTAAGTCACTTCAGTCGTGCCCGACTCTTTGCAACCCTATGGACCATAGCCCACCAGGCTCCTCTGTCCATGGGATTCTCCAGGCAAGAATACTGGAGTGGGTTGCCATGCCCACCTCCAAGGGATCTTCCTGACCCAGGGATGGAACCCTCACTTTTTTAACATCTCCTCATTGGCAGGCAGGAGATACATGGTTTAATAGTCAGAGTTCTCTAGAGAAATAGAACCAGTAGGATTGATGGATAGGTGGATGGATGGATAGATAGACAGGCAGATAGACAGATAGCTTTATTATAAGGAATTGGATAATGCAATTATGGAGGCTGAGGAGTTCTCCTCTCTGCCATCTCCAGGCTGGAGGACCAGGAAGCTGGTGGTGTAGTTCTAATCCAAGCCGAAGGCCTGAGAAGCCAGGGAGCTGGTGGTGTGAGTCCTGGTCTGGGTGTTAGGAGACCAGTGTCCCAGCTCAAGCTGTCGCGCAGTGTGAGTTCTTCTTACCTTTCCTTTTCATTCTCTTCAGGGCCTCAGTGGATTGGATGGGGCCCACCCATACTAGGAGAGCATCCGCTTAATCCAATCTACCAATTCAGGTGCTCGCCTCATCCAGAAACACCCTCATAAACACACTCAGAATAGTGTTTAGTCAAATATCTGGGCATGCTGAGGCCTGGTCAAATTGACACATAAAATTAACAGATAGCTACAGTCACACCACGGTAGCTAGACAGCCTAGTCCAAAAATTCCTTGGGTATACCCCCACGAACCTCTGCACCCCAGCTTGGCACTGCATCTGGCAGAAGGTGGGTGCTAACTGAGGGTCCTTCAGGGGAGTGGATGACTGTATTGATCCCAGGGTTTCTCTACTTTCTGCTCTGACCCAAATCATCTGCTTCTTCAGCATGGTCAAGGGCTTTCTTCACTTACAAACACACATGCCCACATTCTTGTGTGTCCTTCATCTCCTTGCCTGACCAAACTGATGCCTTCTCCCATTTCAGATACATAGTTGGCTTTTCAGGACCCCAAATGCCTTGGCAGTGCCCTGAACATCCCTCCAACAGAACCCATAGATAGGGTACCTCAGGTCTGCCTTTGGCCTCCCCTACAACAGCCTCAGATTGTCTGTCTGCCCACTCTCATGTACCCTTCCTAACAACCCTAGACATGGTTCTTGAGGCTTCAAGGTTTTGTTCAGGGAATAAGCCTTACAATTATTATAGGAGTATTTGATCCATCAGGGGCTTCCCTGGTGGCTCAGACAGTAAAGAATCTGCCTGCGATGCAGGAGACCTGAGTTCGATCCCTGAGTCAGGAAGATCCCCTGGAGAAGGGAATGGCTACCCACTCTAGTATTTTTGCCTGAAGAGTTCCATGGACAGAGGAGCCTGGTGGGCTACAGTCCATGGGGTCACAAAGAGACACAACTGAGCGATCAACACTTTTCACTTTCACTTGACCCATCAGCTCATTGACAGAGCTTATAGCTTTCTTTGTTCTGAGCATCAAGGAACAAATAAGCAACTGCAGACCAGACTGAGCTTTTTTCCCCATATCTATTTATTCCAAAATAAAGACATAAAATTTTAAACAAATTATTACAGCTGATTTTGATTTAATATGGCTTATTTGATTTTTTAAATTATAACAACTTAAAGAGGAGGCTTTCTAAATTCAATAAATAGAATAAATAACATTTCAGCTTCACGCTTTGCCTCTCATCCTTTCATTCTGGAGACTTTCCAGCAGAGTCTTTAGAAATGTCACCGTATTGCCTGTTGTGGTTCGGTTGCATGGCTGGTCACAGGCAAAAGACTGTGGGGATAAAAGTTGACAAAGGCAGAGTGATTAAAACAGTATGGAGCCCAGCAACCCCAGAAACCGCCCTGCCTAAAACCTGGTGAGCAGTAGAGGGGTGGTCATTGGAGGGTGTGCAGGCAGTAAGGGGGCTTGAGTTAAGGAGCAAATGAATGAGGCTCCAGGGCTAACATTTTGTGTAGGTGGCACAGGTGCTTGACTTTGTGGTAGGATTTCAGGTGCCTGCTTGCCACACACACACACACCCTACCAAGGGGTCCTAACTCTTATTAGAGGATGTCTTCTTGAGACAATTTGAGGCTTAAAATTTTGTTATTTTCCTGTTTGGTTGTCCTTCCAAGGTTGTTTTATAGCGCAATGACTAAGAACAGGATTTGGCTGTTTGAACCAGAGTTCAAATCTCAACACTGCCATTCATTAAACATGTAGCCTTGGGCAAATCAGTTAACCTCACTGAGCGTCAGTTTCCTCCTTCACAACATAGGGTGTAAGTCTGACAGTTGTCATTAAGGTAGGTATTCAGTGAAACAGTATAAATGAAGCACTTAGAACTGCATGCTGTTGATAGCAGAAGCCTCTGCAGTCCAGTAACTGAGTGAGGAGGGGCCCTCGTAGCAATAGTAATGAAATAGTTTACCCCCTGCCCTTTCCTCCAGGGTCTAGGGTATATATATACACAGGCATTTGGGGCACGTGACAAGCTTCCACCTGGATGTGAGTGTGTCTTCCTTTAAACACCTCCCTGTTCCGTGGAAAGAAAACCTGTAACTTACAGGTCATATCGTCTACTCAGCTAACTGAATCTCTAGGATAATTTAGAATGGTATGGGCTATAGCCCTGAGTCTCAGGATTTAGCTTCTAATTACAATGTGGCTAGATTCTTTCATTATTCAAGAGGTGGAGAGAAGTAAAAGCCAACAGAGAGGTGAGTGTTTTTTAAAATGAGTTGGAACAATAAGCCATCCGGGCAGTTTAGTTCAGTTCAGTTGCTCAGTCGTGTCTGACTCTGCGATTCCATGGCATCCAGGCAGAGCTCACGTTAATTCTCTTGTTCTGAATAAGTTTCTTAGATGTCTCTAATCAACCCTGAACTACCAGTTCCAACCTTATCACCCTTTCTCATTCAGGTGGAGTTGGCATTGACAGTCACACAGAAATAACTAACCAGAGCACATCACAAATAAAAACACACTTACTCCACACTTGTTGCTCTTGAGGGATACGACTATTTTCTTCACCTGGTTGACAGTCAGGTAGAATCTCGTGTTCACTGTGGAGCTGCTCATCTGTGATAGGCCCTCCTGGAAGCATGCTGTGGTGCAGTTGTCCTGGTAAATAACAGGGAGTTAGGAAAAGAAACAGCCAGAGGAAAGCTTTGAGTAGGAATCACAAAGAGAATGCTTTTAGAGGCGATTTTAATTTAACCAGTGAAATCTAAACTTGGGCTTCCCAGGTGGCTCAGTGGTAAAGAATCCGCCTGCCAATCCAAGAGATGCGAGTTCAATCCTTGGGTCGGGAAGATCCCCTGGAGAAGGAAATGGCAACCCACTCCAGTATTCTTGCCTGGAGAATCCCATGGACAAAGGAGCCTTGCATCCACGGGATTGCAAGTGTTGGACATGACATAGCAACTAAACCACCACCACCATTGTTTCAGCAGTAGCTAAAACTGTGGATTATAAACCAAGGGGATGGGCTAGACCATAAATGTGTGGTTCCTCCTCAGAAGGTTTCCTCCCCGGAAACCCTTTTTACTTCCCCTCCACGCGCAATCTCAGACACTCTATCCTCCCAGAGGGCAGCCTTCAAACCTTGTAATAGTCACTATAAATCAGCTAAAGAGAAGGACAGGGAGGGACGGACAGAGGGAGAAGACAGAGCACATGGATAGTTGAGGCCGGAGGAAGGACAAAGGGCTGGCGTCTTACCACATTGTTTTGCAACCCTGGAGTTACCAGCAAATGGATTAGAAAACAAGGCACTATGAGCTACATCATTTATTCTATTCTCAGTCCCAGTTTGATTTAATTGTGCCCATGGCCACTAATCTCAAAACACATTCAAGATTCTTTTGATTGAAAAGTGTTCAGACTTCTCAAGGAGACTAAATGCAAAGAAATGTATACAGTAGAGAATTTCAAGATTTTGAAAGGTTTTAAAAATTGTTACTAATCTGTAATGATTGTAATGAAGTCACTTCTTACTTAAAATACATCAAATAGAACAATTTTGACTTAAAAGCTTAAGAAAAAACAAGATCAAGATAATTCATTTTTACTATACTTACAGAGGAAATGGGCAGACACAAACAATCAGTCGCCTGCAAAAGAGAAATTTCAGATGTGAAGATCCCAGATGTGAATATTAAAATCTGTTTGGAAAGTTCTTAAGAGCATCTACTTACATTGGTGCTACAGCTGCATTTTGAAGATGGGTCTTCCTAAAAAGTAAGTAGAGAAACAAGAACCCATGAAGAGTGGTGTGTTTTTCATCCTCTTATATTTCACTTAAATTTTCATTAGCTGCCTTTCCCACTGGCACCCCGCCTTTGCATCTTACCTGCAGGTTGTTGATGAGGTACACAACATTCTTGATTCCTGTCAAGGTTAAACACCCCTGGCTGGCTGAAGAGCAGAGGAACAGGGCAGAGGCAAGGACCACAGCCAGGAGCATCTTGACACAGAGCTGGAGCTTGGTCTTCAAATGACTTCAAATGCCTTCAGATCATGTTGTATTTAAAGCCACAAACATGGGAAAACCCTGACATCAAACTGATACCAATGCCCACTTTTTCTCTGTAAGTTTGGGCCACTTGACATTGAAAAAAAAATTGTGTATGTATGCATATATCTCAAACTGAGTCACTTGTCCCAGATTGTCCCAGGAAGTATCATTCCTCAGAAATGATGCTTTTCAAAAAGTTAGGTACCGAGATGCTGTAGGAAAAGCTAAAGATTTTAAAATGATAACTTTTTTAAGGCAGAGGTTCTGGTTGTGAGAGTGAAAATACTTTCCATGAAAGCCCAGGTCTGTATTTCCCCCTTTTTACTTTATTGGAAATGCTGATATAATAGCCAGTCATCGATATTCTAAAGAAGGGGTGGGGAAGATGAGAAATAGTGCAGGAGAGTTGTCCTGTCATCAGGGTTTTGCAAACTCAGTGACATCATTGCTATCTCAGTCTAACTATATTCTACTCCCCGATCTTAACCTTGTCTTCCATGCCTGGGGCCAGATTCTCTACCTCACACAAATGAAATGAACCTTTGAACAAGTGACTGAAGGAAGAAGTCTTCAACTAAAGCATAGGAATGCGGCAATAATGCCTGTTAAAACTGGCCTGGAGGATTCCTTAGCATCTTTAAGGATAATAGTTAACATTTATCGAGTATTTAGTACATACTAGCCACAATTCTAAGCACTTTATGGAAATTAAGCCATGTAATGCCTATAGCCATTAAATGAGGTTTGTACTAATTTGTCATCTCCTTTTTAAATCTTTTAAAACACTGACTGCACCTTACCTTCTTGGTTTTTTGGCGAAGCTGTTCTTATCGCTATGAGCCAGAAAGCAGTCTCACTGTATCCTTAAGAAGTATGTAGTATAATTATCCTCATTATTTTATTTTATAGATGGGGAAACTAGGCACAGAGAGCCAATTTGCCCAAAACCAAATTTGCCCAAAGTACACAGCCAGAAAGCAACAAATTTTGTCTTTAAACCCGGAAGTCTGACTTCCAGGTCCAGGTCTTCATATTTTGACTCTCCTGCTTCCCTGAGTGTTTTGGTTTTTTTTTTTTTTGTCTGCCTTTTCCATCAGAATATGTGCTGCTTGGGGATCTAGTTCACCCCTGTATCCTCAGCACTTGGGAAGTGCCTGGGGAACAAGGGGCCATTACTAAATGTTTTTGGGTCAAATCACTAATATGAAAAGTTTTCAAAATAGTAAGAAGGTGAACATGAACTGAGATTTTTAAAGATTTTTAGATCTAGTTTCTAGGGTACATATTTGGAGGTGTGTGCACTTAAGAAAATGCATCTTCTACATAACAGAGACTGAAAAGGCACTTTGCTGGGCACTTTGTGCCACAGTGGCCGACAGGAACAAGTCCATAAGATTTCTCACCACTCCTCCTCCTACTGTAAGAGTGTGTAACGTTTTTGCTTTTCTCAGTGCATGTTGTTTCTTAGGGGTGACAATGGATCATTGGTGTGTGGCTGCACTAGAGAAAAGGAGTATCTTGGTGGCAAACAAGATAAAAAGAAATTGGCTTTCTGCTTAATTCCTCAAATCCTCCCACCTCTCTGACTTCCAAGCCTATGCTCAGCAGGCATGAAGAAGGTTCAAAGGCCCCCTAGCCTATGATAAACACTTTTATTACCAAGCCTGGTGTCTATTCCCTTTCCCTGATGGTAGGACTCTGATTAGTTCAGGGTGGCAAGTGCCCAGCCAAACATTCACTTTTTAAGGCTCTCTTGCTGCTGCAGGCCACCATGTGACATGTTCTGATCAATGTGATGTCTGTGTAATTCTTTTGCTTTCTTAGTAGAAGGAGAAAAAAGTAGCTAAAACTTGCCCTTACCAGTTTGGGCATGGATGTGATGGCAGGAGTTTCAGCAGCAATCTTATAACCATGAAGGTTATAAGAATAAGAGAATTGCAACAATAGCAACACTAACACTTTACATAAACAGAAAATAATCATAAAAACAATAAAAATGAAACTGTGAAACAACAAGAGAAAGTAATGATAAGAATAGAAGAGTGGTCCTAAATTCTAGCTAGGTTTCACTGCCTACTGAAGACCCTGAACCTTGAAACTCAGTACAAATGGGAAGCTCTTAATATCAATGGAAACTAGCATATGCTAGAGAGATGTTAAAGATATGTAAGGGTCAAACTGAACCCTTTTCCCTGACATCACTGGAAGTTTTACGAGACTTGAAAGGCCAGTCATCTCACTGTTTGAATCAACATTATTTAATGCTGTGTGTAAGAACCATGGGAACCATTTCCATAGCATCAGGTATACCTCTCACACTGAGGAAGTCCCCACTTATTGCACAGATGGGAGTGTACCCAGAAAGAAAAATGGACTTGTCCAAAGTCAGTTACTGAGGGGATTGTATAGTGTCATGATTAAGACCAGGAACCCTGAGAACAGACTGCCTGGATTCAGATCTTACTTCTACCATTTGTTAAATACATGGCTTTGGGTGGGTGTCTTGACCTCTCCAAGCTTCCATTTCTTGACCATAAAACAGGATGAACTGGGGATGGGGTTGTCATATATAAAGCCTATCTCAGAGGATTCTCGTAAAGATGAAGAGAAATATTTATGCAGCAGGTAATGTAGATTAAGTAGCCTTGGGTTGAATTTGACAGGACAATGCAGTCTAGTTTAGGACTCAACAAGCTATAACTGTTTGGCCAGATTCAGTGTACTCTCTGCAAGCTAAGAACAGTTTTTAATCCTTCCAAAGGGTTGTTAAAATGGTACAGATGAAACTATTTGCATGGCATGAATAGAGATACAGATGTAGGGAATGGATGTGTGGGCACAGGGTTGGGCAGGGAATAGATTGGAAGATTGGGAATGATGTATGTCCACTGCCATGTGTAGAATAGATAGCTGTGGGAAGCTGCTGTATAGAGCAGGGAGCTCAACTCCGTGCCCTGTAATGACCTAGAGGGGTGGGGTGGTGGTTGGGGGATGGGAGGTTGGGAGGAAGGGCCAAGAGGGAAGGGATATATTAATATGTATACATACAGCTGATGCACTTCGTAGTACAGCAGAAACTAACACAAAATTGTAAAGCAACTATACCCCAGTAAAAATTATAATTAATAGATAAAAGATGAATTCATGACAGAGAATGTATGTAGCCTGTGATATCTAAAATATTGACCCTCTGACCCTTTACAGAAAAAAGGCCTGGTTCACATACCGCGTTCCTTATTTTCAGAAGATACCACTGGCTATCTCCTGCTCCTGAGAAGGGCACAGTTAGAACCTGGTGGCCCTGTGTCTCTCCTCCCATTGTCCTTCCGGTTATTCAGGTCAGCCTTCTGTATAGAGGGGGAGGGACTGGGGGCCCTGGAATCCTTGGCGGCCTGATTCTCTGAAACGCAGGAGCCCAAGCGTAGGACTTCCTGCGGCTATCTATGGAGTGAGCTTTGTGGTCCCACAAGCAAAGCGTCTTCTCTTGGTGTAGCCATGACCCACCATGGAGTCTCAGGTAGGGCCTGGTTTCCTGGGAAGAGCTTTACACAATGAAGTCAAGAGAAGTGGGTGAACTTACCTTCTTTTCTCCCCCGGGCCTAATCTTGGCCTGACCAGTGAGTGAGCCTTGGATCTCCCACGCTTCCCCTGCCCTCTAAGAGCTGGTGCCAGGGAAAGGAGATCCATGGACAGTGGTGCTTCTTTGGCAGGTTATCTAGTCTTTCCAAGCATCAGTGTACCACCTACACTCACCTGCATAGGAATCTGGGTAGATCACCTAGGCCTACCTCATGGAAGGATAGGAATGTTCCATCTGGAATACTTCTTTAGGAATGAGCCATGTTTATATTTGGAGATTTGGCCTGATCTGATACAGACTCTGCTCACACTCTGCTATTCTCACCTACCACCTACCTCACCTACCACCCTTCAGTCATGTTGGTTTCTTTCTATATCCAGCCTCCAAACCATTGCTCTTGCTAAGCTCTGCCTGGAATATTCTTCTTCAGCTCTTCCATGTATGACCCATTCTCATCCTTCAGGTTTCAGCTCAAAAGCCACCTCCTCCAAGAAGCCCTTCCTGACTACAGTAACCCTTGCAATCTGTATGATTCTGTCTTAGGGTCTATTACTCCTGGTGGACTGTAAGTTCCATGAGAGCTGATATGATGACTGAGTCTTGTTCATCTTTGTATTTCCAGGGTGCAGTCTAAGTTAAGTGCTCAGGAATTACTGGTTAAATGAATGAATGATGAATATATTCCATCTTGTTAAAACTTCACACTTATATTATTTATGAAATGACCAATGCATATTCTCCATGGATCAGTAACAAGAAAGAGTGAATATAACATTTTAAAAACCTGAGCCAGAAAAGACTTTGAAGAGTGATTTTATCAGTGAACAAAATAAACCCTCCTGTTTGATAGTCTCTTGAGAAATTTGAAGTACTTTTAAGTCTTCTCCCTTTCAATTCTCATTGAACTACATAAGGAAGGCATGTTGGGTGTGGGAACTTCAGCTCTGTAGAGGATGAAACAGAGAGAGAGAGAGGTGACTGTGCTTTACAGTTCTTTCCCATATCCCCACCCACTCAGTTATAAAGAAGAAAAGAATTAATAATATTTAAATGGTAGCTTTGTGATTCAAAACACCATTAAACAGCAGATGTTTATCTACGCAAAGTCTACAACTTTTGTAGTTTAGCTTCTAGGATTTCTTTCAGTATGAAAATGTAAATATGCAAATGATCTCTTACAGAGGAAATGCACCAAGCTCAGAAATTCATTACTCACCTATTTTATCAAGAAGGTTGGAGAGTAAGATGCTTACCAAGATGCAGCATAGATAACATATTTTACAATAAATGACAAAAGACTATACTCAAACATTTATTTTGTTCTAAAGATAAAGTTTGACATTTTTATTCTGTGATTAAAAACCCATGTGTCATGGATTATTTCTCTGGGAATAAAACAAAATGGTTATTTGTTCTAGGAAGCCACAGTGCAAACTGATACCCCCTCCCTCCAAAAGGCACTCAGTTTCTAAGTAAAACCCATTCTACCTTTTTCTGTAAACAACCGAGAGATAACTAGTTATGAGACTCCTCAAGCACTCATTTCTTAATCAAGTAGTTATTTCTAGGTTGGTATTTCCCAATCAAGTGTGGTGGGGCAAATCCCACTGGATGTGCTGTCATCCCTCTAGAGGCTTCTCCCCCAAGGAGGTGATTTCTAGCTGGGTGCCCAGCACCCCTTTCTTCCCATCCATCCCTCCTAAGGAAATTCTGGGTTCCCTGGACATAGAAGCTACTGCTCCCAGACTGGCTCCCATGTGGTTTCCAGAGCTCCAAGACCAGCGTCCTCTCCTCCTTCCCCTCCCTGCTTCTCCTCCTCCTCACTGTTGGTGAATAACAATCCAGGCTATCTTCTGTTTTTTATTTATTTATTTGGCTGCACCAGGTCTTAGTTGCAGCATGCAGGATCTTTATTTGCAGGATGTGGGATCTCTTAGTTGTGGCATGCAGTATCTAGTTCCCTGACCTGGGGTTGAACTCAGGCCCCCTGCTTTAGAGGCGTGGAGTCTTAGCCACTGAACTAGCAGGGAAGTCTCCCAAGCTATCTTTATCAATAAAGTTTTTATATCCTCCCATCCACCTAGCCCATCATTACCTGAAACCTGCCCCTACATTAATTAGAGACTGTGGGACCCCTTTGCTCTGGCCAGTTTATTAGTGTCCATCCAATTAAGAAAAGATAAGAGCTCCTGTTCTGGATCCTACTGCAGAAGGCACTAGAATTTGTTGAATTTGCTTACTGTGTGCAAGGTAACATGCTAAGCACTTTATGTATGTTATTTGACTCAGGCCTCTCGACAATCTTTATTAACCCCATTTTATAGACGTGGAATTTGAAGCTCAGAGAGGCTGAGAGTCACCTTAGAGACACAGCTGACACCTTGAACTGGATTTATCTGCTTAGCTGTATTTCTGGACTCTCTGATTTGTCCTAGTGACTGGTCTACTTATACTGGTGCTATTGTACCATGATCTGTAGTTTTTGTGGCTCTTCTATATATCTAAATATATGGTTGAGAATATCTGCCTGCTTCTTATTACTTGTCATTTTCAAAAGTGCCTTTGTTGTTGTTGTTCATTTGCTTAGTTATGTCCAACTCTTTGAGACTCCATGAACTGCAACAGGCCAGGCTGATCTGTCCTCCATTGCCTCCCAGAGTTTGCTCAAACTCATGTCCATTGAGTTGGTGATGCCATCCAGCCATCTCATCCACTGTCGCTCCCTTCTCCTGCCTTCAATCATTCCCAGTATCAGGGTCTTTTCCAGTGAGTCAGCTATTCACATCAGGTGGCCAAAGTATTGGAGCTTCAGCATCAGTCCTATCAATGAATATTCAGGACTAATTTCCTTTAGGATTGACTGGTTTGATCTTGTTATCCAAGGGATTCTCAAGAGTCTTCTCCAGCACCACAATTTGAAAGCATCAGTTCTTTGGTGCTCAGTCTTCTTTATGGTCCAACTCTCACATCCATACATGACTACTGGAAAAACCATAGCTTTGACTATATGGACCTTTTAGAGCAAAGTGATCTCTGCTTTTTAATACAACTGTCTAGGTTTGTCATAGCTTTTCTTCCAAGGAGCAAGTGTCTTTTAATTTCGTGGCTGAAGTCACCATCCTCAGTAATTTTGGAGCCCAAGAAAATAGTCTGTCACTGCTTCCATTTTTTCCCCATTGATTTGCCATGAAGTGATGGGACCAGATGCCATGATCTTAATTTTTTGAATGTTGAGTTTTAAGCCAGCTTTTCCACTCTCCTCTTTCACCCTCATCAAGAGGCTCTTTAGTTCCTCTTCTCTTTCTGCCATAAGGGTGGTGTCATCTGTGTATCTGAGGTTATTGATATTTCTCCTAGCAATCTTGATTCCAGCTTGTTATTCATCCAGCCTGGCATTTCACATGATAGACTCTGATTATAAGTTAAATAAGCAGGGTGACAATATGCAGCCTTGATGTACTCTTTTCCCAATTTTGAACCAGTCTGTTGTTCCATGTCCAGTTCTAATTGTTACTTCTTGACCTGCATACAGGTTTCTCAGGAGGCAGGTAAGGTGGTCTGATATTCCCATCTCTTTAAGAATTTTCTACAGTTTCTTTGATCCACACAGTCAAAGGCTTTATTCAGAGATTTATAGCTCTAGAAGGTTTTAGAATCCTTTTGATAAGTTTCCTCCAAAAAATCATATTAGAGTTTTAACTGAGATTGTGTTCAATACAAATTGAATTTGGCAAAAACTGCTATCTTTAAAATATTGAATTTCTGCACCCAGGATGATGATACGTCTCTCTATATATTCAAGCCTGTCTTATTTCCCTCAATTCAATTTTATAGTTCTTTTTTCATACAGGTTTTGCAGAGTTTTGTGAAGTTTATTCCTAGGTTTACCTATTTATGGGCTTCTCACGTGGCTTAGTGATAAAGATCATTTATTGAGAACTTATTATATCCTGGACATTGTTGTAGGCCTTGGGGATAAAGCAGTGAGCAAAACAAAGTGCATGATTTTGGGAAGTCTACATTCTAGAAAGCAGAGAAAGACGACAAACAAATGTATAGCTTGGTAATAGGTGGTCTTAAGTACCTTGAACATCAAAAGCAGGTGAAGAAACAATGAGTGGTAGAGGGTGGGAGCTATGTTTTTCAAATTTTTTTAAAAAAGAAATTGGAATATAATTGATTTCCTATGTTGTGTTAGTTTCTACTGTACAACAGCATGAATCAGCTGTATGTATACATATATCCCCTCCCTCTTGAGCCTCGCTCCGCCTCCTCCCATCCCACCCCTCTAGGTCATCACAGAGCACCACGCTGAGCTCCCTGTGCTGTACAACTGCTTCCCACCAGCTATGCATGTTACACATGGCGGTGTACATATGTCAGTGCTGCTCTCTCAATCCGTCCCATCCTCTCCTTCCTGCCCTGTGTCCACAAGTCCATTCTCTATGTCTGTGTAGGAAGCTATGTTCTTTAAGGTGGAGAGTGATTTCATGTCAAATCTCTGATACAGTGATCAGAGTAGAGGCCCAAAGAAAGTGGGTGAGTGAGTCAGGGAGATATCTTGGAGAACGTTTCAGGCAGAGAGAATAGAAAGTTCAAAGGTCCTGAGGAGAGCGTGTGTCTACCATGCAGGAGGAACAGCATGGAGGCTAGTGTTTCTATAGCAGAATGATTGAAGGAAAGAATGGAAATGGGGTCAGAGAGATGGCCAGAAGGCCAATCACAAAGAGCTTGATTGGCAGCAAGGAGGACTTAAGAGTTTACTAGAAATAAAGTTGGCACTATTGGAGAGCTTTGAGCAGAGGAATAACATGATCTGACCTATATTTTAGGTCATGAAGAAAAACTGCTGCCTGGAGAATAGCTGGGACCAAGAGTGGAAGACTTGATTGCCCTTTAGAGTTAGGTCTGCAAGGCTGCTATTGGCCAAAGTGATATTAATAGTGGTAGATACATCAGAATATGGATGTATATTTAAAACAGAGCCAATAGATTGTGCTGATCGCTGGCTAAATGGTGAGAGAGAAGGAGAAGAGTCATTAAGGACTGACATAAGGAAGATTGAAGAATAAAGAGGTATAGAGTGGAGGAGTTGAGGTGGGATGAATTTTGTTATGGATGTGTTTAGTTTGAGATGCCTATTAAGCATCCAGGGGCCATGTTGAGTAGGTAGCTGGGTATAAAATGGTAAAGAAAGAGCTGAAGTGTTTACTATTTTATAGCTGTTGGGTACACGGTTAAGTTTCCTAACTGGTTATTGTTAATATATATGTATAACAATCAGCTTTTTATATGTAACAAAAGACCATACCACCTTAGTGGCATACAACAATAATCATTAATTTCACCTACATTTATGGGACTCATGTGGCCTTGCCTGAACAGCTCTGCTGATCTTTGGGCTCACTTATACATCTGCAGGTTTGCAGTAGTAGGTTAATCTAGGTTGGGCCAGCTTCCACATACCTGAGACTATTGGGATAATCCCATGGGAATGTTCTTCTCATAGTAGTGGAAGATTTGTAGGAATAAGCCTAATGCTTAGTTTCTTCTAAGCCTCTGTTTGCATCACTTCTGCCTACATGCCAGTGCCAAAGCAAGTCATATGGCTGATCAATAAGCAAAGCAGGACACCTTGTCCATGGTAAGAGGACATGTTGCAGTTACTGGCAAAGAGGGTGGATATGGGGAATAGGGAGGACCTAGGCCAAATGAAGCGATCCAACACAAGAGAAAAACAATTAACGTTTGTATCTTTATCTTGCACCCACCAACTACCAAATCCTCTTGTTAGTTTGAATGATTTTCAATGGATTATCTTGTTTTTTTCCTTAAGTAGATGTTTTCATTTGAAAATAATAATCCTTTTGTCCAGGGATAGAAAAATTTTCTTAAGTATCCAGTTAGTAAATATTTCAAACTTTGTAAGCCATCTGGTCTCTGTCCCAACTCTTCAACTCTGTTGCTATAGCAGGAAAATAGTTAGAGACATTACATATTTATATTAACAGTTGTGGCTTTGTCCTAATAAAACTTTATTTAAAAATAAACAAATAATGAGCTCATTTGCTGACCCCTGCTTCTCTAATCAATTTCTTTAGAATACTGTGTCTGATTTCTTCTTGTTGTTATTTTATAGCTACAATTAAGGAAATGCCATTGTTACCATAGCAAGCCTTGTGGGCATTCACTCTGATGAACCTATTTTAGGGTAGCAAGAAACGCTGGCTCCTGGAATCAAGATTGCTGGGAGAAATATCAATAACCTCTGCTGACACCACCCTTATGGCAGAAAGATGGCTAAAGAGCCTCTTGATGAAAGTGAAAGAGGAGAGTGAAAAAGTTGAAATTCAGAAAAAAGACATGGCTGGTCCCATCACTTCCTTGTCAGATACTTTTGGGAACTGCTGATGGTGATGGCAGCCATGAAATTAAAAGACGCTTACTCCTTGGAAGGAAGGGTATGACCAACCTAGATAGCATATTTAAAAGCAGACATTACTTTGCCAACAAAGGTCCATCTAGTCAGTTCAGTTCAGTTCAGTCACTCAGTCATATCTGACTCTTCGCGACCCCATGAATCGCAGCATGCCAGGCCTCCCTGTCTATCACCAACTCCCAGAGTTTACCCAAACCCATGTCCATCGAGTCGGTGATGCCATCCAGCCATCTCATCCTCTGTCGTCCCCTTCTCCTCCTGCCCCCAATCCTTCCCAGCGTCAGGGTCTCTTCCAATGAGTCAACTCTTCGCATGAGGTGGCCAAAATATTGGAGTTTCAGCTTCAACATCAGTCCTTCCAATGAACACCCAAGACTGATCTCCTTTAGGATGGACTGGTTGGATCTCCTTGCAGTCCAAGACACTCTCAAGAGTCTTCTCCAACACCACAGTTCAAAAGCATCAATTCTTTGGCTCTCAGCTTTCTTCACCGTCCAACTCTCACATCCACACATGACTACTGGAAAAACCATAGCCTTGACTAGACGGACCTTTGTTGGCAAAGTAATGTCTGCTTTTAAATATGCTATCTAGGTTGGTCATAACCTTCCTTCCAAGGAGTAAGCATTTTTTAATTTCATGGCTGCAATCACCATCAGCAGTGATTTTGGAGCCCAAAAAAATAAAGTCTGCCATCTAGTCAAGGCTATGGTTTTTCCAGTGGTCATGTATGGATGTAAGAGTTGGACTATAGAGAAAGCTGAGAGCCAAAGAATTGATGCTTTTGAACTGTGGTGTTGGAGAAGACTCTTGAGAGTGCCTTGGACTGCAAGGAGATCCAACCAGTCCATCCTAAAGGAGATCAGTCTTGGGTGTTCATTGGAAGGACTGATGTTGAAGCTGAAACTCCAATATTTTGGCCACCTCATGCGAAGAGTTGACTCATTGGAAAAGACCCTGATGCTGGGAAGGATTGGGGGCAGGAGGAGAAGGGGACGACAGAGGATGAGATGGCTGGATGGCATCACCGACTCGATGGACATGGGTTTGGGTAAACTCTGGGAGTTGGTGATAGACAGGGAGGCCTGGCGCGCTGTGATTCATGGGGTTGCAAAGAGTCGGATACGACTGAGCGACTGAACTGAACTGAACTCAATGAAGATACAGACATAGAGAAAAGACTTGTGGACTTGGGGGTGGAAAGGAGAGGGTGGGACAAATGGAGAGAGTAGCATGGAAGCATATACACTATCATATATAAAGTAGATAGCCAGTGGGAATTTGCTGTATGACTCAGGGAACTCAAACCAGGGCTCTGTGACAACCTAGAGGGGTGGGATAAAGTGGAAGGTGGGAGGGAGTTTCAGGAAGGAAGGGATATATGTATGCCTGTAGCTGATTCATATTGATATATGGCAGAAACCAACACAATATTGTAAAGCAATTATTTTTTCAATTAAAAATAAATAAATTTTAATAAATGAAGTCATAGAAAAAGAAAAAAAAGAAATGATCATTCAGTTTTATCAAGTGTGTTTTTTAAGTTCCTGTCCAGATCATGAATTTTATTTTTTATCTTTTATTCATGTGATAAATTATTTTAATAGATTACCAAATGTTGAATGATTCTTACAGTCCTTGAGTGAATTCTATTTGGCCATACTACATTACCATTTTAATATATTGCTGGCCAATTTTCTATTCCTTTTTTTGAATTTTTAATTTGTAACGCACACTGGGAGGTCTTCCTAGCCTCAAACATCCAGCTAAATGTAGGCTCAACTAAACATTCAGACTCACGAGCCTATCCTAGGTCACACTCAGTACCTGACTTCTCTGAAGGGTAGAAGATGGACATAATTTGCAGGAGGGCAGCGTTAGTCACTGTTCTCAGTGGGAGCTGTCATCCAGGAATTGTTCCTTTAGCCCTCCATATGAGATGGCTCAGGTGTGAAGAAGCAAGATTCCCAAGGGGAGGGGATAGGATAAGCGTGGCTTAAAGGCTTTGTACCCCATAGAAACCAATATCTCTTGGGAGAGATCCCTGGGGGAGTTTCCAAGTCCCCTGCATTCAGGGGACCCCAAGGCTGTGATGTCCCCAGGAGGAATTTATAGTTCATTGGTAGTCCTCCCAGTCCATATACACTTTGCCAGTTAGGCCCAGTTGATATTTTACCTTCATCTAGTGTTCACGGAAATAGAACTACAAAATTAATGGAAAGGCCAAATTCTCTTTCCATAGGGGAAAATGGTTGTGTTGATACATTACCTACATTACCACATCCATCAGCAAATTCTTAATGTTTCCTTTTTTTGTGCTTTCTTTTTCAGGTTTTAGTCAGGGTTATGCTATCCTCAGCTTCCCATGGGGCGCAGTGGTAAAGAATCCACCTGCCAATGCAGGAGATGAAAGAAATGCGTGTTCAATCCCTGGGTTGGAAAGATCCCCTGGAGAAGGGAATGCAAACCCATTCCAGTATTCTTGTCTGGGAAATTCCATGGCCAGAGGAGCCTGGTGGGCTACAACCCATGTGGGTCACAAACAGTCGGTCATGACTAAGTGACTAAAACACACATACTATCCTCATAAAGTGCATTGGGAAGCTTTCCATCTTTCTGTATACTTTTGAAGAGTTTAACTAGTATGAGAATTTTCAGTGTTTCGTCATGCCTCCATGAAAAGCAGGGGATTTTTCTTGTTCATTTCCAAAAACCTAGTGAAAACAGTGCCTGCCTGCATGCATGCTAAGTCGCTTCAGCCCTGTCCAACTCTTTAAGACCCTACGGACTGTAGTCTACCAGGCTCCTCTGTCCATGAAATTCTCCAGGCAAGAATACTGGAGTGGGTTGCTATGTCCTTCTCCAGGGGATCTTCCTGACCCAGGAATCAAACCCGAGTCCCTTGCATTTCCTGCATTGGCAGGCAGGTTCTTTACCAGTAGCTCCACCTGGGAAGCCCGACAACACTGCTTAGGACACAACATTAGACCATTTGCTGTCCTTTCTGTACTACTCAGAGAGGGGTCCACAGCATTTTTCTAGGTTCCTGTCCTAACTTAACGGGAAACTTTCACATTGTCCAGAGCCCTTCATGTCCTGCAAATGAAGGAGGAGGATGTCTTCAAATTTCTTGCAGGAGGAACCCACTTAGGTGGCACCAACCTTGACTTCCAAATGAAACAGTACCTCTGCAGAAGGAAAAGTGATG
The DNA here is from genome assembly GCA_024291935.2 of Okapia johnstoni. NCBI lineage: Eukaryota > Metazoa > Chordata > Mammalia > Artiodactyla > Giraffidae > Okapia > Okapia johnstoni. Next base: position 39,945,992 of record CM044316.1, read on the forward strand.
GAGTCTACATATGAACTCTTTCCTGGAAAATCCCATGAACGGAGGAGCCTGGTAGGCTACAGTCCATGGGGTCGCTAAGAGTCGGACACGACTGAGCAACTTCACTTTTACTTTTCCCTTTCATGCACTGGAGAAGGAAATGGCAACCCACTCCAGTATTCTTGCCTGGATAATCCCAGGGACGGCAGAGCCTGGTGAGCTGCCGTCTATGGGGTAGCACAGAGTCGGACACGACTGAAGCGACTTAGCAGCAGCAGCAGCTACATATGAAATCTGAGAACCTGGGAGAAGCTTCTGCTGGCACCTCGTGCCATTGCTGCCTTTGAACATCCTGCTGAGGTTATGTCATATCCTTCAGGATGACTGGCCAGCGGGCTGTGCTGAAGTTTGTTGCAGCCACGGGGAACCTCTCCTATTGCTGGCAGCCTCTCTCCTGGAATCTTCACTAATCAGATCCCGGCTGCCTTCTGCGAATTGCAGCTTCTGGTGGTTACAGATCCCAGGGCTGTCTGATTTAACCTTCCCAACGTTGCTGTGGATAAAGCAGACTCTGTGCCCTGTGGACGTTGCCATACTGCACATGGCCAAGGGCCTTCACTCAATGGCTCCGCTGTATTATACGCCAGTTTAGGAAGGTCTGCGCCTGCGTGGTCTCATCTCCCGTCAACACCCGCGAAAGGTCACACCTGCTCTACTTTTAACGAGACCTTGAAGAGATGGCGAAGGTGGAGCAGGCTACAGCTGCAAAAGTTGTGACCAAGGAGGAACTTCAGGGTGAGCCGACTGTTTCAGCTCCCGAGTTAACTGCTCCTGAACCAGAAGCAGCAAGCTGTGCTGCAGCTTCAGGTGCCCTCTGCTGTATTTCGCGATTCCCTGCTGAGGAGGAGCCAGCCCACCTCCCAGGACCACACTGCAGCCAGTTGGTAGGGACATCTTAAGCTCTTCCTCCATAGATTCTCAAACAGAAAATGCAAATAAAGTTGATGGAAAACAAACCATTTCTTTAAACAAAAAAAAAAAATTTGCCGAATGAATTAAATTGTCATAAGAACTTGTCCATAAAATCTGGTTCTGATGACTTTTGGAGGTTAATACTTTGGCATTTTCTATTTTTTTAGAGTTGTTTATTTTCAGAGAATCAAGTTATGCTTTTATTTATCAATACTGTGCATGATTTTTCTTATGGTTCTAATTTAGCTTTTTTGCTTCTTTATAAATTATTGTTGCCTTCTCCTTACATGATTTAGATTTATTTTATTGTTCCTCTTTGAGCTCCTCGAGTCACATTTTTGCTTCATTTCTGAAACAAATAATAGCTCCGATTATTGAGTACACCCGTATGGCAGACACATGCCACTTGTTTTACTTCATTATCTCTCTGAATCCTCATAACACCTGTAAGGCCTCCTAAGTCTTCACAAGGCCTCCTAAGTCTTTAGCATAGAGGTTATGAGTGCGGACTTGAGCTACAGTTGCTGCTGTGTATAACTTGTGACATGACTTCTCTATGCTCCTATTTCTTCATCTGTGAAATGGGAAAATTACATAGTCTACATTATAGGCCTGTTATGGGATAGAAATAAATGTGTACACATAAAGCCCCTAGAACAATGCCTGACACGTAATTTTCACTGTGGAAGTAGCTGATCTTATTATCTTCAAATAATAAGGAATTGAGGCTTTAGGAAGTTAACTTTCCAGGATCCCATGACTGTTACTAGATAAGAAGCCACTCTATTGAACACAATCTGAGCAGCCTTTGTAGATTTGGGGGTATAGTTTGCTCATTGTCATTAATTTCTTAATAGTCTATAATTTCAGTTTTGGTTTCTTCCTTGATGAAGTTTCTACTGGTTTTTCCTCTGTATGAAACCTTTTTGTTTCTTCTTATCTATGTGATCTTCATCCTTGGAACTCATAAATTTCACCAGAATTTGTCTAGTTCTGGCTATTTTTTATTCCTGACCAGCACATACCCCATTTGACCTTAAGATCATAATCTTTCTTCCAGTTAATATCTTTTCTATTCTTTTTTTGATCCCCAATCTTTGTTTTTCTCCTCCTGTGATTCCTATTGTACATATTTTGAAATGTCTTAAACTAATTTTTTATGCCTTTGTTTTCCCCTTAAATTTCTCATCATTGTTTTTACTCCTGGTTTCTGGGGGGACTTTTGAATTGGTCCTTTAATTCTCAATTCAGTTATCTGCAGAATCCAATCTGTTGTTTAGCTGCCTTTATTGAGGGCTTTTTTCCTTACCAGTGAGTATCTTAATTTAAAATTTTCAATGTGCATTTCAAATAGTATGTAACAAGCTTATGAAGCTTATTATGCACCATTTTTATAAAAATGCTTAATTAAAAATTCCACCCAAACGTTTATTTCCTTTAAAGTTCTTCTGCCCTGGATACAGCCATCCAACTTCTCTTCCTCCCAAATCTGACACACGTTGCTAAACCCTAAAACAGATTTTTGGTTCAGGCTCCCCCATACTTTACTTCAGCATCTTTCCATCTTCTTTCTTGATCTTTAGTAAAGTTTTTAATCTTAGTGTAACATTTGCAACACAATTATGAATATAGTACAGAAAGTTCTCATATACCCTGTAACTGGTTTCCCCAGCTGTTAACACCTTACATATGGACATGATACATTTGTTATGATTGATGAACCAATACTGATACATTATTATTAACTGAAGTCCTCACCTTATTGAGATTTTCTTAGTTTTTCCTTTATGTCTTTGTTCTGATCCTATCCAGGACATCACATTACATTTAGTCATTATGTCTCTTTAGGCTCTCTTTGGCTGTGACAGTTTCTCAGACTTTCCTTGTTTTTGATGACCTTGACAGTTTTTTTGTATCATTCTTTTTTTTCTTAATTGGGGGTATAGTTGATTTACAATGTTGTATTAGTTTCAGGTGTACATCAAAGTTAATCTGTTATACATATAAATATATCCACTGCTTTTAAGATTGTTTTCCCATATAGGCCATTGCAGAGTATTGAGTAGAATTCCCGGTGCTGTACAGTAGGTCCTTATTAGTTATCTGTTTTATATATAGTAGTGTGTATGTGTCAGAGAACTGATCAGGTATTTTGTAGAATGTCCATTAATTAAGATTAGCCTGATGTTTTTCTCATGATTAAACTGAAGCTGTGTGTTTTGGGAGGAAGACCACAGAAGTGTTATTTTTGTCACATCACATGAAAGTACATGCTTCAATATGACTTGTCCCTGTTGATGTTGACCTTGATCATCTGGTTGAACATTTTTCACATTCTTACTGTTGATTATTCTTTTCTCCTTTTCCCATACTGTACTCTTTGGAAGGAAGTCACCATAAATAATCTACACATAAGGAACAGGGAGCTATGTTCCATTTCCTTGAGGGCTGAGTATTTACATAAGTTATTGGGGTTCTCCTGGTTGGAAGATCATATACTTTTGCTTTATGATTATGCCAAAGCCTTTGACTGTGTGGATCACAACAAACTGTGGAAAATTCTTCAAGAGATGGGAATACCAGACCACCTTACCTGCCTCCTGAGAAATGTGTATCAAGTCAAGAAGCAACAGAACCAAACATGGAACAACAGAGTGGTTCCAAATTGGGAAAGGGGTACGTCAAGGCTGTATATTGTCACCCTGCTTACTTAACTTATATGCAGAGTACATTATGAGAAACGCTGGGCTGAATGAAGCACAAGCTGGAATCAAGATTGCCGGGAGAAATATCAATAACCTCACATATGCAGATGACACCACCCTTATGGCAGAAAGCGAAGAAGAACTGAAGAGCCTCTAGCTGAAAGTGAAAGAGGAGAGTGAAAAAGCTGGCTTAACATTCAACATTCAGAAATGAAGATCATGACATCTGGTCCCATCACTTCATGGAAAATAGATAGAGAAACAATGGAAACAGTGGCAGACTTTATTTTCTTGGGCTCCAAAATCACTCCAGATGGTGACTGCAGCCATGAAATTAAAAGATGCTTGCTCTTTGCAAGAAAATCTATGACCAACCTAGATAGCATATTAAAAAGCAGAGACATTACTTTGCCAACAAGGTTCCGTCTAGTCAAAGATATGGTTTTTCCAGTAGTCGTGTATGGATATGAGAGTCGAACCATAGAGAATGCTGAGCATCGAAGAATTGATGCTTTTAAACTGTGGTGTTGGAGAAGACTCTTGAGAGTCCCTTGGACTGCAAGGAGATCCAACCAGTCAATCCTAAAAGAAATCAGTCCTGAATATTCATTGGAAGGACTGATGCTGAAGCTGAAGCTCCAATACCTTGGCCACCTGATACAAAGAACTGACTTATTGGAAAAGACCCTGATGCTGGGAAAGATTGAAGGCAGGAGGAGAAGGGGATGACAGAGGATGAGATGGTTGGATGGCATCACCAACTCGATGGACATGAGTTTGAGCAAGCTCTGGGAGTTGGTGATGGACAGGGAAGCCTGGTGTGCTGCAGTCCATGGTGTCACAAAGAGTTGGATATGACTGAGAACTGAACTGAACTGCATGGGAGATTTGTCTCCTCATTTATTTATATCAGTACAAGCTCATGAAATTAATTTTACACTTTGGGTTACAATCCAATATGGCTTTATTTTGTTGCTCAGATTATTGCAGCTTTAGCCACTTGGGAGCTGTTTCTTTTTTTGGTCATACCACATGGCATGCAGGATCTTCCCTGACCAGGGAATCAAACCCATTGCCCCTGTACTAGAAGTGTGAAGTCTTAACCACTGGACCACCAGGGAAGTCCCGGGAGCTGTTTAAATTGCCTTCTGTGTCCCATTGGACCCCATCATTGTGGGGGGTTTTGTTTTTTTTTTTATCACTGTATTACTTTCTGACACTGTAAGATATTCCAAGCTCATTGCTGCTGGGTTTTTTTTTTTTTATGTGACATCTCAGCCATCAATGACCTCACAGAGTCCCCCTCCACCCAGAGGACAAGCCCTGCCCTCAGCAGCCTCAAGTATGCAGATTTTAAGCAAGGTTACTAGATTCTACTCCCCTTGGTCTCTAGTACCTGGGTACTTTAGGTAAAAATACTCAAAAAAAAAAACACCCCAAAATGAACTCTGTCCCTTCTCCCTCCTTTTCAGTAACCTGCTCTACCTCTAGCTCCCTGAGAGGGTATGATGGCAATCCTTTCACTTACCCAAGGTGAACATCCTCTCATGGTGGGATGCCTGACCAGCTTTCCCTTACTCTAATCCTACCTGGACCATTCCAACTGAAAACTGATAAAATGACAAGGTTGACATATTAGTTACTGACTGCTTGTTGTTCAGTCGCTCAGTCATGTCCAACTCTTTGCGACCCATGGACTGCAGCATGTCCATGGGGCTTCCCTGTCCTTTACCATCTCCTACAGCTTGCTCAAACTCATGTCCATTGAGTCAGTGATACCATCCAACCATCTCATCCTCTATTGTCCCCTTCTCCTCCTACCTTCAATCTTTCCCAGCATCAGGGTCTTTTCCAATGAGTCAGTTCTTTGCATCAGGTGGCCAAAGTATTGGAACTTCTGCTTCAGCATCAGTCCTTCCAATGAATATTCAGGACTGATTTCTTTTAGGATTGACTGGTTGGATCTCCTTGCAGTTCAAGGGACTCTCAAGAGTCTTCTCCAACACCACAGTTCAAAAGCATCAGTTCTTTGGTGCTCAGCCTTCTTTATGATCCAACTCTCATATCCATACATGACTACTGGAAAACCATACTGACTGCTGCATAACAAATTACTCCAAAACTTACCAGCTTAAAAATACACAGTTTCTGTCAGAAATCAGGAAAGGCTTAGCTGGGTCCCTACTTCAAGGTCTCTCACAAGATTGCAGTCAAGTGTCAACAAAGGCTGTGTGACTTCATCCAAAGGCTCAGTTTGGGGGGAAGGACCTGCTTTCAAGCCCACATGGTTTGGGCGTGAATCAATTCCTCAGGAGTGGCTGGACTGAGGACTTTGATTCCTCTCTTGGTAAAGGCTTCTGGCAGTTCCTTGTCACAAGGGTCTCCCCAATATAAGACCCATTGTCACCAAAGTGGCCTATAGAGAGCATCTGCTAACAGGAGTCACAATCTTTTATAAACTATCACAGAAATGATACCTCATCACTAGGTCCAGCCCCTACTCAAGGGGAAAGGATTACACAAGAACATGAGTGCCAGGAGATGGGGATCCTTCGGGCTATCTTAGAAGCTGGCCTACCACATGTAAGGATGGGACCCAACTCCGGTCTCCAGTTGGGATACATAATTTTTCTCTGGTATAGTTGGGTTGATTCTGTGGGATGTTGGGAAAGAACATACATAAGACAAGTGGGTGTAAAACACTGTCTTCATCCTGGACACCATGAGCTTGCTTTTTTATGTGCTGAATTTCAGATTATGGAAAGAGCTTCTGGTGAAAATGGTCATCCTGTTGTTTGCTTAATAGTAATTCTTTTAACGCTTCCTATAAGCCAGCTGTTAAGTTAGATATTCTGTGCATACTATCTTTTAAAACATCACATCAATTGTTTGAGGAAGGCATTGCTACGTGGAATGTGGGCTTGAGAAAGTTGAGAAATAGGGAATGGAGGTAAGTTCCCAATGTCTGAGCATCCTGACATCCTAAGCACCTCCCTCCTAGCCCCAAGACTGGCTGACTCATCTCAAAGGGGACAGGGCTCTGTGTAGTAACACTTCCAGATTGCAGTAGAGTCCGCTTCCTGTGCACCCCTCCTGTCTGTTAACTCTGTCTAATCAGCCTCATATGCAAACTATTGCCTCTGTTTCAGTTTCCACCTCTCTATCTGGCTCCCTTGATGATGGAATGCATCAAGATGACAGTCTCCTCAGTTACTGACTCAGTCTCCTTATAGTCATGGCAAGCCCTGCTCCTCCTCCATGACTCATGACAGGTCTCAGAAGCTCAGCTCAGCTTAGAGGGCTGGTTTCTCACTATCTACTCCATAACCCACCAGATTACTTTGACCTCCAGGGTCACTCAGCTAGTGAGAGGTAGAGCCAGGCTTCAACCCACACTCTTTGTATTGTTTCATTTCATCTCTCAGGTTGACCATTAAAGTAAACAGATAGTTCAAATTCAAGCACTATTTGTATTGTTCTCTCCATAGTCTGTGTGCATGCTCAGTCACTTCAGTCGTGTCCAACTCTTTGTGACCCCATGGACTGTAGCCTGCCAGGATCTTCTGTCCGTGGGATTCTCCAGGCAAGAATACTGGAGTGGGTTGCCTTGCCCTCCTCAGGGAGATCTTCCGGACCCAAAGCAAAGAAACAAAGAGTCACCTTGCTGCTCATGATGCTACCTAAGAGGTAGACTGGAGATCCTGAGCAGGACCTTTAAAAGTTCTCAGTGACAGTGTGCATCTCCAATAGCTGGTGATCATCATTTCAGTCATCCCAATGGAGTTTCACTTTGGCTCAAGGACTGTAGAAATTGCTGAATAGAGTATCATCTTAGTTAAAAAGGGTTACACGATATTATGAAGTTTTGCTACTAACTAATAGTCCTTTTAGATAAGGTATTGTTTTATTCATTCCAACTCATTCGTATTATTCTTCTAAGGAAGAAGTTGGGGTCTGAGATAGGGTCAGGATCAGAGTGTGGAGCGGGTCCTTTCTTAGGCTTGTTCCCCTGAGAATGTTTGATTCAGTTGAACACTCCCTTTTTCTGAAGGCTTGCTCCTCTTGTGGGCCCAGTGACAGCACAAGCTGTTAACTTTCTCCTATCTCCTGCATGACTTCTCAGTGTCCTTCACTGGCTCCTGCCGCCTGGCCAGCCTCTCCCTCACTCCTAGCTTTATCCCATCCACATTGCTGCTGCTGCTGCTGCTAAGTCGCTTCAGGCATGTCCAACTCTGTGCGACCCCATAGACGGCAGCCCACCAGGCTCCCCCGTCCCTGGGATTCTCCAGGCAAGAACACTGGAGTGGGTTGCCATTTCCTTCTCCAATGCATGAAAGTGAAAAGTGAAAGTGAAGTCGCTCAGTCGTGTCCGACTCTTAGCGACCCCATAGACTGCAGCCTACTAGGCTCCTCCATCCATGGGATTTTCAAGGCAAGAGTACTGGAGTGGGGTGCCATTGCCTTCTCCGATCCACATTGCTGGTTACTCTCAATTGTATCTCCAGCACTGCCAGCTTCAATGAGCTATACACTTGTGTTTTAAGTATAATATATTTGAAGATGTCTAGATTGTGTTTCCCTCTGAATAATTATATTACCATTTCCCACAATCCCTTGGCCATAGCAATGTGACTGGAAAGAATTTTTATATCCTTCAGCATATTAGAATTTTGCATATAGGGAGAAGATTTCATGTCCCCTACCCCATCTCTGCTATCTGGGCTGTGATGCTTGCTTCCAGGGGCAAGAGAAGAGTGGACCAGGATGAGTGAAACTTGGAAGCCCATTTCTTCTGGAACGAAGGACTTGTCGGGGAAAGAAGGTAGGGCAGAAGAGGCAGATAATGAAAGGTTTTATTCAGCCTACTTTGGAGGCTAAGAGAGGAGATTGTCACCCATCTGGTCTTTATGCCAAACTGGGTGACGGGAGGCAGGTGGTGGACAAGCATATCAGAGTAAAATCAGTGCTGTGGCATAGCTAGGCAGAGAGAGGGGTGGGTGGTAGCTCTCTATGCTGCTGCTGCTGCTAAGTCACTTCAGTTGTGTCCGACTCTTAGTGACCTCGTGGACTGTAGCCTACCAGGCTCCTCCATCCATGGGATTTTCCAGGCAAGAGTGCTGGAATGGGGTGCCATTGCCTTCTCCTGGTAGCTCTCTATAGCTACCCTCAGTTCCCATGTGATGAGGATGGGACTCAGAAATGCCCACATGGTACCAAAGTGTCCATGGATTTCGGCTGGTAGAGAGCTAGTAAACATGGTCCATCTAGTCAAAGCTATGGTTTTTCCAGTAGTCATGTATGGGTGTGAGAGTTGGACCATAAAGCTGAATGCCAAAGAATTAATGCTTTCAAATTGTGGTACTAGAGAAGACTCTTGGACTCCTTGGACTACAAGGAGATCAAACCAGTCAATCCTAAAAGGAAATCAATCCTGAATAGTCACTGGAAGAACTGATGCTAAAGCTGAAGCTCCAATACTTTCGCTATCTGATGTGAAGAGCTGACTCATTGGAAAAGTCCCTGATGCTGGGAAAGATTGGGGACAAGAGGAGAAGGAAGCAACAGAGGGTAAAACGGTTAGATGGCATCACTGACTCAGTGGACATGAGTTTGAGCAAACTCTGGGAGGCAATGGAGGACAGAGGAGCCTGGCATGGTGCAGTTCATGGAGTCTCAAAGAGTTGGACATGACTTAGTGACTAAACACCATCCATCCATAGGGCCACAGTGTGCATTTGGGTCAGGAGCTAGGCAGAGGATATGGCAGGGCTTTACAGGGCCAGCTGACCGGAGGCTGAATCAGCCAGGGAGTCCCAGAGCCTTTACTGAGCTCTCACCAGCCCCTGGCTGCCAGTGTCAGGAGTGAACGCCGGCAGGGCAAGCAGTGACCAGGACCATACAAACAAGGTCCCCTGCTGTAGAGTCCAAAGGTGGCAGAAGACACCACAAGGTACAAAGACTCCTTCCAGGCACAGCTGAATGTGCACCATGGGCACCCACCACCTTGGGGGAGAGAGCGGTGTTGGGGTGGCAAGCTGAGAGATTGAATCTGTTTAAATTTTTCCCTCAGTGGAAGAAGAGCAGAACCAGGCTGACTCTAGTTCTGTCCACCTGTCCCCATCCCTCAGTGAGTGAGGAATCTTGAGGAAGATCTGAGAAGAGGGTACAATTTCTTTGCACTTGTGAGTTATATTTAATGGAATGAAAAATGTGCTCAACTCTTAAGTCTGACTGTTAGACATCTAACACGTATCTTAGGCTAACGTTGCCTAAATTAAATTCTTGACCCCTGTCTAAAAATAACCTGGACCACTCGCCTATGTCCCTAGCTCCATCAGTGACAGTAACATACCCTGTGAGTTTAAGGATCACCATTGATTTCTCCTTTCCCCTGGGCCCTCACATCTAATCCACCAGTAAGTCCTGCCATCTCTTCATCCAGGCATATCCTAAACCCATTTCTTTCTTTTCCACCATAACTATTATCTCTGCAAAGGTTATTTCAATACCTTACTCTCTGTTCTCATTCCTGAGGGTACTTCCTGCCCATATGATGCATTGTGTGTGATAGAAAAAGATTCCCCTTTCTCCAAGTGAATGTAGCCCCAAGCTGGACAAAGGCTTAGTGAATGGTGCAAAAGCTGGATTTCCACCCCACTCACCTACTCTGCCTGCCTTCCTTGCATAGGATCCAACCTACATGAACAGTACCGGCAGCCCTTCTCACTCCTAAACTTCTCTCCATCATCCATACCCACCAGCAGCCAGAGTGATCTTTAAAAAACACGAATCAGATATCACTGCTCTGGAATACCCTCCATGTCTTACCCAAGCCCTTAGCACAGAACTTCAGCTTCCCACCCCTGTCACCTCTTGACCTACAGTGTCCTGTGTGTTGGGACCCCTGCTTCCCTCTCCAGCTTCATCATACTCCCTCGGAGTCACTCTCTCTCTTCCCTCCAACACAATGCCAGAGCGTTCTCTGTGCTCCTGCTGTTCCCTCACCCTGGAAAATGCAGCCTGGCTCCTTCTTGTCATCCAGGTTTGAGCTCAAATGTCACCTCCTCAGTAAGAATTTCTCTAAATGCCGCTATTCACACCGCCTTCCTCCCACACCCTCTATCGTATTACCCGTTTTGTTTTCTTGAAAGGATTTACCAATCTCTAAAAAGCATCTCTTTCATGTTTTCGTTTGTGTCCTCTCTCTCTGTCTCTCAAGAATAAAGGTTCCAAAAGCAGGAACCATTTTTGTCTGGTCCCCCTTTGTTTTCAGTCTTGAAGAATGAATAGCACAGATCTGTTGAGTGAACACTGAAAGAATGAATGGTGAAGATGCATGTGGTGTTGTTGTAGGTGTTTCATAAAAAGACTGCACTGTTGATCGGCAAAGCCAAGTCTTTAGCGTTTCTCTTGAGAGAGGGTGATGTGGCCCTCGGCACATACAGGTGGAACAATAAGCACAAGAAATCAGTGAGCGGTTTGCTGGACAGTGAACCGTGCAATCATGTTATAAACTTCTCAGTAATAAATGATATGGCAAGTTGAGATCAGTGACATTGTTGAATCTGTTTTTTTAAAAAAAATAAATGTATTTATTTATTGGCTGCGCTGGGTCTTTTGTTGCTGTGTGCAGGCTTTCTCTAGTTGCGGAGGATGGGGGCTACTCTACGTTGTGGTACACTGTGGTGGTTTCTCGTCGTGGTGGTTTCTGTTGTTGCAGAGCACAGGCTCTAGGGTGCTGGCTCAGTAGTCGTGGCTCATGGGCATAGTTGCCCCTCTGCATGTGGAATTTTCCTGGAGCAGGGATTGAACCCATGTCCCCTGCATTAGCAGGCGGATTCTTAACCACTGGATCACCAGGGAGGGAAGTCCCGCCATTGGTGAATCTTAACAAAAGTCATACTTAAGTAAAGTTTTATCACTATTTTAAAAGTTCTAGGAATAATTATAATAATGTACTCTGCTTGGAATATAAAACCTTTGATGAAAACTATTGTTGTCTAGATTACCATATGAGTTAAGGGAAAGCTTTCTTACCTAAATAAAAACTTACTTGAACAAATCATTCACATACTATATTCTATTTTGCTAATTTGATGAGGATGAGAGTGAAATCTCTTCCCCCTTCCTTTTAAATGTCTGCATAACATGGTAAAAGCTGCCCTTAGTTCTGTGTTTATGATACTAAGAAATCTTGACGGGTATTGTCTTTCATTACTGAATTTAAAACTAGAAAAGAGCACGTTTTAAAGTGTCTGGGTACTTTTACAAAGTCATGCAAAACATATTCTCCTGGTGATCATCTTATTTTCTCACTCTGAAACTTTTTTTTTTCATTATTTGTCTTCCTCTTGTTTGTGGTTTAAAAAGTCTGATCACAAAGAATGATATAACATATACTAAACAATAATTCAAATAGAGTAATCTTAACATCTATCCATCATCAAGTGTTCAAGTTTTCTAAAACATTATTCATTGTTACTAAATCCAGGAACTGACCACTTTCACACAGTTTACAGTTTACTCTACAGTCCTTGTAAATGAATATTACTCCTTGTGACTACTTGCATTGTAATCAGTTCATGGAACTACTACAACTAGGGCATTTATCAAGAGTCAGCATCTTCTGTTACCTCATTTGCTCCTAATGTTCAACCCTCCAAAGATGAACTGTGGCCTGAGTCCTGATTTGACTCACAGTTTCTTCTGTTCAATTTAGGAAATGCCGTAGTTGCATAACAGGCTTAGGTTTCATGGTGTTTATTGAGATTACTGTATGATACTAGTCATTAATACATACTCAGTTGAACAGTGTAAAAAACAATTAACTTGTACTTGAAACCCACTCTCCTTTTCTTCTTCTTTCCTCTTTCTCCTCCTTATTGCCTGCTTTCCTCCCTTCTTCCGTGTGTCTGTCGTGCATTAAGCCCGGTGTGAGGCAACTCCACGTGAACACATTCATAAAATACCCTATTCTGTGCCTGGAACACAGCAGATGTTCCATTGGCAAAAGAATAGAATCAAGTACATGGTTTTTGCTTTTGATCCTGATGTTACTGAATCTTTTATTTGGTCTTAACCTAGACAGAAATCAGTTAGTCTAAACTCGCGTATCCTATCACAGAATCTTTGGTAAATGGTCCTCCATATTTTGCTTAAATAAATGAATTTTGCCATGATGTGGTATGGTATGAATAAAGACCTGAACTATCATTTAGAAAGTGTTGAATAATTCACAAGACAGAGCCTATAAAGCACAGTGCAGTAGAAAATGTGTTGGAATGGAAATCAGTAGATCTGATTTCAAGTCCAAATTTTGTCCCCAATGTGCTATGTAACCTTTAGGCAATCACTCCCTTTGCGTGAACTTCACTTTCCCCATTTGAAAAATTAGAAGATGTATTACTCAGGACTCTTTTAATCAAAAGTGACAGAAATCCAGATAAAGGTAATTCAGGCAAAAAAAAAGAGAAATTTCCAAGTCAAACATCTTCAGGCATGGCTGAATCCAGGAACCAAACAGCATCATTGGAACACTGTCTTTCTCTCTGCTCAGCTTGTCTCTGTATTGGCCTCACCTCTCCTCCTGCAGGTGGGCTTCCATTGTGGACTCAAGGGAAGGAGGCAGGTTTGTGCTAGAGGAAAGGACTTATTTCCCAACACCTGTATACCAATATGAGGAAATCGGAGACTGGGTCTGCTTTAGTTCTGTGGCTATCCTTTGGCCCTATTTCTGTTGCTGAGGGAGTAGCTATTATCACCATCCATGTATAGATACCATATCTACCACTGAAATTGGCTTGGTGTGGGATCTTCTTGGCTGCCACCCTGATGTCTGTTTTCTGGCCCCAGAAAATAACTGGAAAGATGAGGGATAGCACTAGTGTGTGCTCCGCACTCAGCCTTTCCAGGCAATCTGTTTCTCCAAGTCTTTGCTAGATGAGGAAACACTGAACTAGAGAGCCTTTAAAGTAAAACTATTGCCCATTTACTTTACTCTTCTCTCCATCCTGCCCTCGTGGATGATAGTAAGTTTGATTGCTTACTAGGAAGGTTTCTATTGCCTAAAGAGATGAGTGAAGTGAAAGTCACTCAGTCGTGTCCGACTCTTTGTGACCCCACGGACTATAGTCTGCTAGGTTCCTCTATCCGTGGAATTCTCCAGGCAAGAATACTGGAGTGGGTAGCCATTCCCTTCTCCAGGGGATCTTCCTAACCCAGGGATCAAACCTAGGTCTCCTGCATTGCAGGCAGATTCTTTACCATCTGAGCCACCAGGCCAAAGTGAAATGACTAGACTGCGATGAAATCTTGGCTAAAATTCATACCTGCCTTCTCCCATCCAGTGTCTACTCCGTACCACTATGCTTCTTTGCTCATACTGATTTACCGCTTGGTGCCTGGGGTCCTGGTCTTCTCTAGTTTGGAGGCAGATGACAAATAGTTCCTCCTAGGCCCAACTTGAAAATTGTATAAGTTTTTATGACTTGCATTTCTAGAAAACAGACATTTTTGGAGCATCCTGGCTGTCAAGCTCAATCAAATAGCACTGCTTTTGATTGAGAAGGTGTCCAGAATGACTGTGTTGAATCATGGGAGTTTTTGCAAGTCATTTACAAGCACACATAAATCAAGGCATGAAATGTGCACTGAGGGGCCCACAGGACAGCAATTAACATTTAGGAACCTCAATTTTCTCACCTATAAAGTGGGAGAGTTATACTAAATGACTTCTAAGGTGCTCCAGAAATCTGTGCGTAAATGATTTAAAGCTGTTGGAGTTGCTTTCAGACTTTAGACCCATGTGGCAGAGTTGTTTTGTTTTTTTTTTTTTTAATTTAGAGCGGCTACCTGCTGGAGATGCTTGGGGTGTAGGGGTTGTGGGTGTCCAGCCTACTAGACTCTATCTCCAGGGCACTGGTAGTCAAAGCCCTGACCCCGCAACACAGAGGTCTGGCTCGTTGATTCCTGAACTTCACCACTGGCACTACATTCATTTGGTTTCTGGCTTTGATCTCTCCAAAAGGACATATAATTTTGGAAGAGGCAACTAGTTTAAGCTGTATCAGAGGCTTTCCTGTGTGCTAGTTTGAAAGCAAGAAGAGTGAGTGTTCTGGGTATCAGAAGAGGGCATTTAAGGTGCTAGAAGCATGCTCTTAGGAAACCAGGGTGCCAAAGCCACATTCTAAACATTTGGCAGCTTTATAGGGGCTCAGTCTCATAAAGAACACTTGTCTTTACATTGTAAGTGTGGTCAACACAGAGCATATGTGTCACTCACACTTTGACCTCAGGAAAGCCATTTTGGTTAAGAAAAAAGTGCAAAGAGTGAAGCCCACTTCCTTTTCAGAGCCTTCTCTCAGCAATCTGCTCAACTGTGATGTGCTGAGTAGACAGGAAGAACCAAGGAAAATCAACTGAGGTCACAGGCTGGCCCAAGGTTAGCACGACACTCTATTGATAGTCTACGTGTCAGTTCACTTTTTTCTTATGCTAATGAGCAAGGCAACAATAGACTTTCTCAGGCTTAAATGACATATTGTAAATGTCAGAGTGCTGCTGGGGCTTTTCTTGCATTTTTTGTTCCATTACAAAGGTGTCAAAAGCAGTGAGATCTTGAATCCATTAAGCCTTCTACTGCTGCCTGATTTTTAAAGTGATGTATAAGTACATGTAATTATGGTACTCTTTTTTTAAAAACACATTTTAAGCTGTTCCAATGAAAGGTATTATTTAACACTTAATTTCTAAGAAATATAAAATGTATAATGATTATATGCTATCCTAAGGCTTGAATGAGAAGTTCTATCTGTAATTTTGTAGTGGTATTCGTCTTGCTTTTCCTGGGGTAGGAGTGGGGGAGTGGTAGTGACAAGTTATACCAGCCTCTCTCTGTATAGGCTTACTCTGTCCATCCATCCATTCACCCATCCATTTTCTATCTACTGGAACAATTTTGTGAGATGACAAGACATTCATTTACTCATCCCCTTTACAATTGCCCATTGAGTACTTGCTACGTGCCAGGCGCTATTCTGAGTAGTGAGGATACAGCAGTGAATGAAACAGACAAAAATCCTGCCTGCCTGGAGCTTACATTCTAGTGGGAACAATAGATAAGAAAAACATGTTTGTGGTTGTTGTTATTGTTCAGTGGCTAAGTTGTGTCCAGCTCTTTGCAACCCTGCGGACTGCAGCACGCCAGGCTTCCCTGTCCTTCTGTTACAGGAAACACACTGACTGAAACCGCGCACCCTGGCCAGGCACCCTAGTAACCATTTGTGTGAGTTATTTTATGACAGGAGGTCCTAGGAAGGAACACTGAACTAACAAACCATCACCAACCAAAAGAGTTCAAGAAAGCTCAAAAGGACATACCACATGTCCGACCACCTACCAGAATCCTTCTCACTGGCATCCATCTTGGCTGAGCAATGTGTGCACCGGCAGAAAGGACTCTGAGTCAGAATGATTGGCTAAAGACAACCCAGAAACTAATCCCATCACCATAAAACCTGAGACCCCGAGCCACATGGTAGAGCAGTTCTCCTGGTTCCTTTACCCTATGGCTCTCTTCCCGGGTACCCTTTCCCAATAAAGTCTCTTGTTTCATCAGCACATGTGTCTCCTCAGACAATTCATTTCCCAGTGTTAGACAAGAGCCCACTCTCAAGCCCTGGGAGGTGTCCTTCTTCCTACAACACTTCAGTATCTCCTGGAGTTTGCTCAAATTCATGTCCATTGAGTTGGTGATGCTATCTAACTATCTCATCCTCTGCCACACTCTATAGTATATGATATAGTGGTTAGTACTAAGGAGAAAATGAAGCAAGTGACATTTGAGTAAAGCCCTGGGCTTTCCAAGTAGCTCAAATGGTAAAGAATCTGCCTGCAATGCGGGAGACCTGGGTTCAAGCCCTGGATCGGGAAGATTCCTCTGGAGAAGGGCGTGGCAACCTGCTCCAGTATTCTTGCCTGGAGAATCCCATGGACAGATGAGCCTGGCAGGCTACAGACCATGGGGTCACAATGAGTTTGACATGACTGAGCAACTAACATTTTCATTTTCTGAAGGAGAAGAGGGAGTAAGCCTCTTAGGTATCTATGGAAAGAGCATTCCAGGTAGAGGGGAAAGTGAATAGTGAAGGCCCGAGGCAAGAGTGTTCTTGCAAGATTTGAGGAACAGAGACTCGAGTGAAGGATGGAGGGAGGAGGCAGTAGAAGATGAAGCCAAAGGGATGGGGTGGCAGAGGACAGATTGCAGGGAGGGTTCTCAGGTCCTTATAAGAACTATCTTTTACTCTGAGTGGAAGGACACATTGGTGGGTTTCAAGCAGAGGATTGACATGAGTTGACATCCTTACAGGAGTCCTCTGGCCCTCCGCATTTAGAATACATTGTAGGACCAAGAGTGGAGGCAGGGAGGCAATTAGGAGGCCACCAGACACTCCAGGTGAGATGGTAGTGGCTTGGACCAGAGTTGTGATAGTCAGGGTGGGGAGAGGTATTTAGATTCTGGACATGTTTTGAAGTTAGAGCTGAAATTGCTGATGTATTTTACATAAAATGTGAAAGAAAATAGAGAATTCCAAAGTTTGGGGCCTGTGAAACTAAAAACATGGTATTGCTATTTAATGAGATAGGAAAACAGCAAGAGAAACATGTTTTTAAGAAGAGAATCTAGAAGTCACCTTGGACACAAGTTTGAGATGACTATTGTAAATCCAGCAGAAGTCAAAGGGAGAATTGGATATAAAAGTCTGGAGTTCAAGAGAGAGGAGAGGACTGGAGATCTAGATTTGGGAGTCAATAACGTATAGACTGAGCCTAAAACCAGGAGGAGTGATGTCACCAAGAGAATCAGCATAAATAGAGAAAGAAGTGCTCCTAGAACTGAGCCGAGCCAGGGCACGCCTGCTGTCAAGTGGTTGAGGTAATGGGAGAGCGGGCAGCCAAGGAGAGGAGTTGTCAGAGCAGTCAGGTTTGGAAAGCCAGAGACTGCGTCCAGACTCTTTGCTGTGGAATAGGACATAATTAAACAGTGTATTCAAACATGTATGTTCATTGCAGCACTATTTACAATAGCTAGGACGTGGAAGCAACCTAGATGTCCATCAACAGAGGAATAGATAAAGAAATTGTGGTACATATAGACAGTGGAATATTACTCAGCCATAGAAAGGAACACATCTGAGTTAGTTCTCGTGAAGTGGCTGAATGTAGAGGTTGTTATACAGAATGAAGTAAGTCAGAAAGAGAAAAACAAATACCTTGTATTAATGCATATATATGGAATCTAGAAAAATGGTACCGATGAACTTTTTGCAGAGCAGAAATAGAGATGCAGACATAGAGAACAGACTTTGGACCCAGCAGGGGAAGGAGAGGGTGGGACGAATTGAGAGAGAAGAATTGAAACACACACATTGTGCTCAGTTGCTCAGTCATTTCTGACTCTTTGCGGCCCCATGAACTGTAGCCCACCAGGCTCCTCCGTCCATGGGATTCTTCAGGCAAGAATACTGGAGTGGGTTGCCATTTCCCTCTCCAACATATACATTACCATATGTAAAATAGATAACTAATGGGAAGTTCCTGTATAACATAGGAGTTCAACACGATACATGGAGAGCCTGGAGGAGTGCGATGGGTGGATCAAGAGGGGGGGCCATATGTATACTTATGACCTGATTCACATTGCATAGAAGAAGCCAACACAATGCTATAAAGCATTTAGTGTTAGTCGCTCAGTCGTGCCTGACTCTTTGCGACCCCATGGACTGCAGCCCACTGGGCTCCTCTGTCCATGAGATTTTCCAGACAAGGATACTGGAGTGGGTTGCCATACCCTCCAATTAAAAATAAATGTAATAAAATAGTATACTCCAAAAAAATCATTATATGTTACTGTCCTATATCTATAAAAGTGTCTGTGACTTGGGTTGAGAGTAGAAGAAACCAAAGCTAAAAGAACAGGCTAATGTGATGATTTCTGGTCAGAGAAAACTGATGACGTCCCATCATTATTCCTACTTTGCAAGAGGCTGCACATCAAAGTTTAAAATATGAAGCATTTGGTATAAAAACTATTTGGGGATCTTTTTCCCAACATAATTCAGAAGTAAAGTCATTATAATTCTCAACTTATTTCTATGGAATATTAGCCAAAAAATCTAAATTAAATTTAGGCTACTTTAAAATAGATTTTATACAGCTTCCGGAATATAGGGGAATCTGAGTTTGTGAAATGGAACTTTTACTCAAATCCATTACCTTTTATGGATAATGTTCTAGCTCTATGTTGAGAATGGTTAGGAAAAGTGCTAGGGATGGCATGAATATTGTAGGAGAAATGCTGTGGTTCATTAATTAATGTTTTTAGCATAAGTCTCTAGGTAGTTATTTCAAGGAAATGTAACTAAATTTTACGTGAGGCAGTGACATTGTTGCACATTGTGACTGTCACTTGTCAAAGGGAACCTATATATGGCATTCTACAAGCTTAATGTTAGTTATTTTTTTCTGGATTCAAAATGAAACCTCTGCTCCAAAGGGAATATATCAATATATTAAGTTTGACTTGGTTCCTCTCTGAAGCACCCATAGAATTTTTCTGCTAAAAAGAACGAGTCACTTTCAGGATATGACTCAACAGTAATTTGCTCTTAATGAAACACCCTTCATTCAGTAGTAGATGGTGTAGTGATTTCCTTTCAAAGTTTGAAAAGTTCCCTAAAGGTAAGAAGTTGTAATCGATGTTGATAAAGGAAAGTGAGTAAGCAAAGTTTCTCTGAAGAGAAAACTTCTTTTATTAAACGTAAGGGCAAAAATGCTCAGTAAGGATTTGGGGATCTAAAATACACTTTTTTTACTACGATTCAGCCCAAACTGAATACATGCTCTGTGAATCATCATTAAAGGAAGAAAATAGCTCCAACTCACACATGTGATCTGCTTCCCCCTTCTGGAGGAAAATCATTGCCCTTAAGCCCAAAGCTTTGTGCATTCTCAGAAGCTTCGTGCATTCTCAAAAGACTCTTCCTCAAAGCCCACTGACAGCCCACACCATGCCACGTGCTGGGTATGCATGGGATCCGGAAAGAGGTGTCACTTGGATTTTTTTTCACTTTGATTCTTATTCGACATGTTTTGCATACCTCATCCTATGTTTATAAAGCTCAAATAAGGCTACTCATTTGAAAGAGTCAAAGCTGTAACACTCTAAATGTTGAGCTTTGCAATTTTACTCAACACAGGGAGTTCACACAGGGAAATGTAACAGTCAGACATGCTGTGCTCGGTTTGAATTTCTACTGAGGTAATACT
Organism: Okapia johnstoni; assembly: GCA_024291935.2. Taxonomy (NCBI): domain Eukaryota; kingdom Metazoa; phylum Chordata; class Mammalia; order Artiodactyla; family Giraffidae; genus Okapia; species Okapia johnstoni. The sequence continues at coordinate 39,965,974 of CM044316.1, forward strand.
TTCATTAACGCCACCATCTAGGCGACGTGGTGGCAGGTGTGTGATTGATCGGTGGTGACGTGAGCAGTAGTGCAGATTATGGTTGTGACGTTCGCCTGTGTTGCACAGGTGACTGTGTGGCTCAGTTTTTATTTTTTTTAATTTTACTTATTCATTTATTTATGGCTGTGCCGGGTCTTTGTTGCTGCGTGCAGGCTTTCTCCTGCTGTGGCGAGTGGGGATACTCTGTTGTGGTGTGTGGGTTTCTGACTCTTGTGGCTTCCTTGTTGCCGAGCACGGGCTGTAGGTGCAGTTGTTGGGGCACATGGGTTTAGTTGCCCCACGTCACGTGGAATCTTCCCAGACCAGGCATCGAAGCTGTGTCCCCAGCATTGGCAGGCAGATTCTTAACCACTGGGCCACCAGAGAGATGCCCTTCAGTTTGTTCTTGCTCTGTTCCCTGTGCTAGACTGGTTGCCATTGCTGTTGATTGGCAAACTCTGTTGATGTCTCTGAGCCTCTGCTTACAGTGTCTCCTTAATACCTTGTAACAAAGAGCTATCCTATTTCTGTTTGCTTACTTGTTGGTGTGTTTGCTGCCAGTCTACTGCTATCCTGTGATATTTAATATATTATTTCCCTTAAATATTATAGTATCTTTTCCATTTCCTGTGACAGTTGTAATGTAATCAACTGGCAATACAGTGTATCCTTTATGATAATGAATAATAATTATTAAAAACAAAACCTACTTTGGAGCATTTACTTTATAAAGCCAGTACATCAAATTAAACTATTGTGTATTTAATTTCCAATCTTAAGACTTGTCATTTTTCAAAGATTTTAAATTTCCATAGGAAAACATAATAAAGAGGAAATTTTAACACATTAAAAGCATTTGCTGTTCTCTACAAGGAAAATATTTTAGTATTAAATTTTTCCTCCAATTAAAAAGCTAAGAAATTTTCATTCTTGCTAATGACTACTTTTTGAAATGCCTTTAGAGATGGCTGATCACCAGGACAGCTATAAAACATGACCTACTAACCTACTTTTATCACATGATTTGAAATGACTGACCTTGTTTCTCAATATAATCCCAGATTTGTGTGGACAGTCAAATTAATAATAAACATTTTGCCTTTCATAGATGACTACAGAAAATTATCTCTAAGTTAACTATTTCTATGAAATGTTTAGTTAAACATAGCAATAAATCAGTGTCCTTTTAAAATAAAGTGTATTTGCGGAATCATTTACAAATTTATGTTACAGCTTTTAAAACTAGCTAATCTATGTTACAGCTTTTAAAATCAGTTGGAACACATAATTCAATGTTACAGAAAATTATATTTAAAAATAACAGATTTATGTTACAGCTTTTCAAACCAGGTAATTTATGTTACAGCTTTTCAAACCAGTTGGAACACACAGTTCAATGTTACATTTTATTTTAAAGACTTTGCACTATAAAAACTTGACTTAGAAAAGCATTAGTGAAAAGGAAAAGATTCAAAATCACTTTTATTCTCTGTTTTAAGAAATGATAAGTTCAGATCCACAAGATGGTACAAAACAAGGCTACCTTACATGAGACAGAACACAGTGTTTATGGAATCTTAAGCTCCACACAATCCCCTTGATTTTATTCACTTTCCAAAACAGGATAGTGGCTTTGAATCAGTATTGTCAGGGATGACTAGCCCTGACCCAATTAGAAATGCTCATTTCATAATTCCCTCTCTTTCCAGGGGCTTCATACTGTGTCTAAAAACACTGAAAACAGCAGCAAGTTCTTCCACATTTAGAGACGCACTAGCTGGCATTTGTGATTTTAAAATGAAAACCCTTAATTTTTACTTTACTAATTTTACATTTACTAATTTCCTTTGGGGAAAGCTTAATTTAAAGGAATATGAAGCAAAAGCAAAAAGTCTTAACTTATTTAGAATATAGATTATATATCTTTTTACATATTAAACACCAAATTATTTTTTTAATTAATTTATTTTAATTGAAGGCTAATTACTTTACAATATTGTAGTGGTTTTGCCATACGTTGACATGAATCAGCCATGGGTATACATGTGTTCCATCCTGAACCCCCCTCCCACCTCCCTCCCCATCTCATCCCTCTGGATCATCCCAGTACTCCGGCCCTGAGCACCCTGTCTCATGCATCAAACCTGGACTGAAACACCAAATTCTTAAAAGAAAGGCAGAATAGATCTTCAGAGCATAATTATATTGATTTAGCATTCAATTGGGACAAACAATAACTGCCTTTATGACATGATTGTCTATGTAGAAAATCCAGTGGAATGTATTAGATGCCAATGGAGGCTTCTAGAACAAAAAGTGATTTGAGCAAGTTTGCTTCCTGATGGCTCAGACAGTAAAGAATCCACCTGCATTGCAAGAGACCTGGGTACGATCCCTGGGTTGGGAAGAGTCCCTGGAGAAGGGAATGTCTACCCACTCCAGCATTCCTGCCTAGAGAATTCCATGGACAGAGGAGCCTGGTGGGCTACAGTCCATGGGGTCACAATGAGTCTGCCATGACTGAGTGACAAAGCACAGCACAACAAGATACAAGATCAATGTACAAAAGTCAATTATATTTCTATATATTTGCAACAAATGATTAGTTATTAAAACATAAAAAGAAATACTGTTTACAGCAGCATTGTAAAAACTATAAATACCTAGGGTATGTGTCGCTCACTCAGTCATGTCTGATTCTTTATGACCCCCATGGACTGTAGATGCTAGGCTCCTCTGCCTGTGGAATTTTCCAGTAAAAAATATTGGAGTGGGTTGCCATTTACTCCTCCAGGGGATCTTCCTAACCCAGGGATCAAACTCAATGTCTCTTGCATCTCCTGCACTGGCAGTTGGATTCTTTACCACTATATCACCTGGGAAGCTGAAAGATTAGAAGACTAAGGATTTGTGCATGATCAGTTGCTCAGTCGTATCCAACTCTTTGCCATGCCATTGACTGTAGCCTCCTAGACTCCTCTAAAATACCTAAGGTATCTCTGGGGGAAAAAAAGTGTGCAAAACCTACATAAAAACTCAAACATTGCTGAGAGAAATTAAAGAAGACCTAAATAAATGAAAGATGTATTATGTTCATCAGTTTGAAGACAATATTTTTAAGGTATCAATTCTCCCCACACTGATTTCTAGATTCAAGGCAATCTCTAGCAAGATCCCATCAAGACTTTTTTTTTGGTAGATATTGACAAACTGAGTCTAAAATGCAAATAGAAATGCAAAGAATATAAAATAGCCATAATACAGCCTGGATGGGAGGGGAGTTTGGGGGAGAAAGGATACATGTATATGTATGGCTGAGTCACTTCACTGTTTACCTGAGACTGTCACAACATTGTTAACTGACTATACCCCAATACAAAATAAAATGTTAAAAAAAAAACCCAATAAAACAAAATAGCCAATATGGCCTTGAAAAAGAACAAGTTGGAGGGCTGAGATTACCTGATTTCAATAATTATTACAAAGTTACAGAAACAAGGCAGTGTGATATTGGCATAAAGATGGGCAAAGATATCAATTAAACAAAATAGAGACTCTTAAACCACATATACGTGAACAACTGATCTTCTGCAAAGATGCAGAGGCAGTTCAGTGTAGAAAAGCAACAATATCTTCAAAAGCTAGTCATGAAATAATTGGATATACATACACAAAAAAAGTGAACTTGGATTCATACATAAAAGTTAACTCAAATGAATCATAAATCTACATGTAAAATCTAAAATTATAAACCATATAGGAAAAAATCTTTGTGAACTTGGCTTAGGCAAAAATTTCTGACATGGACATCACGATCCACAAAAGGTCAAACTGATAAACCAGACTTCATCAAAATGAAAACTTCTGCTCTTCAAAAGGAGAGTAGAAAGAACTTACATACAGACTGGAAAAAAAAAGGTTATAAGTCATATATCTGATAGGGGATTTGAATGCAGAATGTATAAAGAATTCTCCAAATTCAGTGAGAAAACAGACAACCCAATTAAAATTAGGCAAGATTTTAACAGACACATAACCACAACGGTTGTACAAATGGCATATAAACACATGAAGAAATGTTCAACAGCATTATTCACAAGAGAAATGTAAATTAAAACGGTATTGTGATACCTCTAGACACCTATTAGATTAAAAAGTGAGGGTGAGGATGTGGAGGAAATGGAGCTATAACACACTTCTGGTGGGAATATAAAATAGCCTCCTTGGAAAAGACTGGCCATCTTCTTTAGAAGTTAGTTCAGTTCAGTCATGCAGTTGTATCCAACTCTTTGTGACCCCGTGGACTGCAGCACGCCAGGCTTCCGTGTCCATCATCAACTCCGGAGCTTGCTCAAACTCATGACCATTGAGTCGGTGATGCCATCCAACCATCTCATCCTCTGTTGTCCCCTTTTGCTCCTGCCTTCAATCTTTCCCAGCATCAGGGTCTTTTCCAATGAGTTGGCTCTTCGAATCAAGTGGATACAGTATTGGAGCTTCAGCATCAGTCCTTCCTATGAATATTCAGGACTGATTTCCTTTAGGATTGACTGGCTTGATCTCCTTGCTGTCCAAGGGACTCTCAAGAGTCTTCTCCAACACCACAGTTCAAAAGCATCAATTCTTCAATGCTCAGCTTTCTTTATAGTCCAACTCTCACATCCATACATGACTACTGGAAAAACCATAGCTTTGGCTAGATGGACCTTTGTTGGCAAGGTAATGTCTCTGCTTTTTAATATGCTGTCTAGGTTGGTCATAGCTTTTCTTGCAAGGAGCACACATCTTTTAATTTCATGGCTGCAGTCACCATCTGCAGTGATTTTGGAGCCCAAGAAAATAAAGTTTGTCACTGTTTCCACTGTTTCCCCATCTATTTGCCATAAAGCGATTGGACTGGATGCCATGATCTTATTTTTTTGAATGTTGAGTTTTAAGCCAGCTTTTTCACTCTCTTTCATTTTCCTCAAGAGGCTCTTTAGTTCTTCTTCACTTTCTGCCATAAGGGTAGTGTCATCTATTGTACAGTGCAGTTCTTCCATACTAGGTTGTCACCCAAGAGAAATGAAACATATGTCCAAAGATGTATACAGTAATGTTCATAGCAGTTTTATTTGTAATAGCCAAATGTCCATCTTCAGGTGAATGTATATTTAAACTGTGTTATATCTGTAAAATGGAATACTACTCAGCAATAAAAACAAATGAGCTATGATACTCTTTTCCCTGGTGGTTTCCCCGGTGGTTCAGACGGTAAAGAATCCACCTGCAATATAGAAGACCTGGGTTCAGCCCCTGGTCAGGGAAGACCCCCTGGAGAAAGGAATGGTTACCCTACTCAAGTATTGTTGCCTGGAGAATTGCATGGACAGAGGAGCCTGGTGGACTACAGTCCATGGGGTAGCAAAGAGTCGGACATGACTGAGCGACTAACCCTATGATACTCAAAATAATTATGGTGAGTGCAAATAATCAGATAAAAAGAGTACATACTCTATGATTCAATTTATGTAAAATTCTAGAAAATGTTAACTGATCTGTAGTGTCAGAAAGCAGATGGGGAAAGTATTGGAGGAGGGATTATAGACAGGCATAAGGAAACTTTTGGAAGAAATGCGTACGTTCAAACTTATCAAATTGTACGTTTTAAGTATGTGCAGTTTATTTTGTCAATTATACCTTAATAGAGTTGTTTGCAAAAAAAAAAAAAAGTATGAGGGGGATCTATGTGTGCTGATGGAGAAGTTTATAGAGAAATATGTCCGCGGTGTAGTAACCCAAGAGAAGTCCCGAACCTTATATATAATTTGACCCCAGAGTTTTCAGACTTAACAAATGAGAGCAACAAAACCCTTGCTTCTCACTGGTTCTGTGTGTGTAATTTACACAAGACTGGTGTGTCCCCAGGGAGCGAGACGTAGCACAGGACACACATACTTAACACTGAACTGTTAACACTTTCAGTATTTTAAGTTTCATGTTCAGTTCAGTTCAGTCACTCAGTCGTGTCCGACTCTTTGTGACCCCATGAACTGCAGCATGCCAGGCCTCTCTGTCCATAACCAACTCCTGGAGTCTACCCAAACCCATGTCCATCGAGTCGGTGATTCCATCCAACCATCTCATCCTCTGTCGTCCCCTTCTCCTCCCGCCCCCAGTCCTTCCCAGCATCAGGGTCTTTTCCAATGAGTCAACTCTTCACATGAGGTGGCCAAAGTATTGGAGTTTCAGCTTCAACATCAGTCCTTCCAATGAACACCCAGGATTGATCTCCTTTAGGATGGATTGATTGGATCTCCTTGCAGTCCAAGGGACTCTCAAGAGTCTTCTCCAACACCACAGTTCAAAAGCATCAATTCTTCGGCGCTCAGCTTTCTTCACCGTCCAACTCTCACATCCATACATGACCACTGGAAAAACCATAGCCTTGACTAGATGGACTTTTGTTGGCAAAGTAATGTCTCTGCTTTTAAATATGCTGTCTAGGTTGGCCATAACCTTCCTTCCAAGGAGTAAGCGTCTTTTAATTTCATGGCTGCAATCACCATCTGCAGTGATTCTGGAGCCCAAAAAAATAAAGTCTGACACTGTTTCCACTGTTTCCCCATCTATTTCCCATGAAGTGATGGGACCAGATGCCGTGATCTTAGTTTTCTGAACGTTGAGCTTTAAGCCAACTTTTCCACTCTCCTCTTTCACTTTCATCAAGAGGCTCTTTAGTTCCTCTTCACTTTCTGCCATAAGGGTAGTGTCATCTGCATATCTGAGGTTATTGATATTTCTCCCGGCAATCTTGATTCCAGCTTGTGTTTCTTCCAGCCCAGCGTTTCTCATGATGTACTCTGCATATAAGTTAAATAAGCAGGGTGACAATATACAGCCTTGATGTACTCCTTTTCCTATTTGGAACCAGTCTGTTGTTCCATGTCCAGTTCTAACTGTTGTTTCCTGACCTGCATACAGGTTTCTCAAGAGACAGGTCAGATGGTCTGGTATTCCCATCTCTTTCAGAATTTTCCACAGTTTATTGTGATCCACACAGTCAAAGGCTTTGGCATAGTCAATAAAGCAAAAATAGGTGTTTTTCTGGAACTCTTGCTTTATCGATGATCCAGCGGATATTGGCAGTTTGATCTCTGGTTCCTCTGCCTTTTCTAAAACCAGCTTGAACATCTGGAAGTTCATGTTATCCGTGCATTAATAAAGGGTGCACTTTCCTGGGAAGTTACGTTCTAGAAGCTGGAACTGTGAATTCACTCCCATTCGGACGGGCTGGTCGTTAAGATTTCACCGCGCAGGTGTCACATCAATTTAGCTGAAGGCCAGTAGGCAGAAAAACCTTCCAGTCACCACTCAAGGAGATGCCCCTGACCAGGTGGGAGAATTGTTAAAATCCCTTGGTGTAACCAACACTGAGAAGAGACTCTCCCCATTTCAGAATCCTTCCCTGTAGAGAGCCTGGCTTGCAGTCCTCATTCCCTTTTCTCTTCAGAGTTGGGAGGAGAGGTGAGGAGGGTTAAGAGAAGGAAACAGCTGAGACCCTTCCCCACCCCAGTTTCAAGGATTTAAACACATTGCCCAGTTCAAGTTCTGTTTACCCCTCTCCTTGCTTCTCAAAGGTGTTTTCAATCCACATATATTTTGAAAACTTCAGTTTTCTTGTCGTTTAAAAGCAGACATACCTATTTTAAAATCAGACGTTTTTTCTAAAATAAATATTTCTTAATACAACAGACTATTAAGAGTGTATAGAAAATTGTTAATGAAAAAATATGAGGGCACCAAAAAGTTGGCAATCACTGCTTTAAGAAAGATTTGTTTGACATAAATACATACCAGTTATTTATGTCCTGTTGGAACTTTGATGGTACTGTCGTTTGACTTTCATATTTTAAAAAATTGTAGATTTTAGATTGAGAATGGAACTCAGAGGTCATGTGGGCTGCAAGGAACATAAATATTTTTGACAACATTCGTAAAAAATTATGTTTTGTCCTCTGGAATATGTTCAGTGGGAAGATTTTACCCTTTGGCACAATTTACTCTTACTAGTATTCTGTCAAGCAGTCAAGTTTCAAAACTACATTTTGAAATAAATCTTCCGCTTCCCTGTCCGGGCCACACCTCCCTGGTCATTGCGTGATGACTGTTAGGATTTCAGACCCCCTAACAGAGGTCACCTGCATGTGGGGGAAGCAATCTGATTTCTCAGTGTGCCGCTTTAGAAAAGTTGTTTAAGTTAAGGACATTTGCTCATTATTTTTGTTCATTTTCATCTTGTTGCTTCCAACAAATTTGTCTCATTTTTTAGATAGTTTTAAATCTTTATTCTTTATCTGTAGTATTTACACAATATTCCTACTGTTGTGACTCTTAAAAACTTGAAGTTTAGAAGTGCCTTCTGTGTGTTCATTTCATCAATCTGGAAGAACCTGGTGATGTTGCAGAAGATAGTTTGCTTTCATTATTGCTGCCAGGCGGGCTTTGGATGTTTAGCAACCTATCTTTGATTATCTTTCCCTCAAGAATACTGTGGGAGAGTTCTTAGATACTTTTCGAGGCTCTGATTCACAGGGTCACCTATCTGCCAAATTAATAAACATATTTAAAAAAGGGAAATTAGGTTAGGGCAGTTAGTGAAGCCCCCAAGTGGACTTTGAATCACCGTTACGTATTTTTTCCCAAGTGCTGATAAATCCGTTTTGTACTTTTGATCACTGTCAAGTTTACTCATTTCTCCATGTTTCAAATTGTGGCTTACCACCTGATGGGGTCCTAAATTCTGGTTTTGTCTTCCACCAATCCTCACTATTTGGTGACTCTTAAAATAGCAGTCAAGTTCCTTTAGCCACCCGGAAAGTAATTCGTCTGATCTTAAAAACTCCAGTGAGCCGATCTGAGTTAGGTACCTTCACAGCGCCTACTTCTGGGTCTTAGGTAGAGATTCCCTGTTTATATATCCTTTCTAGATCTCTTCAGTGTTTTCTAGCATAAAGCATGGCCTGCATACACAGAATTAGCCATATTGATAACTCAGTAGAAAAGTTTCTGCAGTAAATAAAACTGTGTGTCATTTGGTTAGGAAAGGAAAAGTCACTTGACTTACCTCTCTTCTTTTGTGGTGATCCTCTGAAGGTGTCCCTGGTGGCTCCCGTCTGCTTACTCCTGGAGTAGAAGGACCAGACGCCATGATCTTAGTTTTCTGATTGTTGAGTTTTAAGCCAAGGTTTTCTCCAAGATGGTGAAGTGGAGGGACGTGCGCTCATCTTCTCCTGCAAGAACTCCAAAATTACAACTTGCTGCTGAACAACCGTTGACAGGATCCCACCAAAAAAAGATACCCCACGTCCAAGGGCAAAGGAGAAGCCCCAGCAAGATGGTAGGAGGGGCAAAATTGCATTTAGAATCAAACCCCATACCCACCAGAGACTCAGAGGGCTCAAATAAACCTTGTGCGTGCCAGGACCCAGAGACCCTGCAGAGACTGAGCCAGAACTGTGTTTGAGTGCCTCCTATGGAGATACGGGTCAGCAGTGGACTGCTGCAGGGGCAGGGGCTCTGGGTGCAGTAGACCTGGTGTGGCATTAGCCCTCATGGAGGAGGTCACCATTAAACCCACCATAGAGCCCCCTGAACTTACACAAGACTGGGGAAACAGACTCTTGGAGGGAACAAACAAAACCTTGTGTGTACCAGGACCCAGGAAAAAGGAGCAGTGACCCCACAAGAGACTGACCCAGACTTGCCTGTGAGTGTTCAGAAGTCTCCTGTGGAGACCTGGGTCAGCGGTGGCCTGCTGCAGGGTTGGGGGCATTGAGTGCATCAGTGCCTGCATGGGACCTTTTGAAGGAAGTTGCTATTATCTTCATTTCCTTCTCCATAGTTTGGCCTTAGGTCAAACAACAGGGAGGGAACACAGCCCTCGCCATCAACAGAAAATTGAATTAAAGATTTACTGAGCATGGCCCTGCCCATCAGAAGAAGACCCAGTTTCCCCCTCAGTCAGTCTCTCCCATCAGGATGCTTCCATAAGCCTCTTATCCTTCTCCTTCAGAGCGCAGACAGAATGAAAACCACAGTCACAGAAAACTAACCAATCTGATCACATGGACCACAGCCTTGTTGAACTCAAAGAAACTATATGAGCCATGCTGTGTAGGGTCACCCAAGACAGATGGGTCTTGGTGGAGAGTTCTGACAAAACATGGTCCACTGGAGAAGGGAATGGCAAACCACTTCAGTATTCTTACCTTGAGAACCCCATAAACAGTATGAAAAGTAGTGGTGGTATGTGCTTCTGAAAACTGGAACTGCCAGATTTACATAACCTATTAACAAATGTAATCATGGGCTACTTTTAATTGTTTTGTAATAACTCCCTATGTTTTTATTAAAATGTGGGCTTTAGGAGCCCTCATTTGACTGTTTGATCCAGTCTTTTATTTGAGTAGAGCTTCATGTGTAATTCCTGGCGAGTGTTGCACTATTGCTATTGATCAGGGTGGTATTTTGTTTTTGTTTTTGCTTTAGTGCACAGCTTTTCTTCTGAGTGGAAAATAGTTTGGGAATCAGTAATTTTCTGATAAAAACTTTCAACATATACAATGATACATAAATGCCTTAAGCATAAAAATTGCTGAATTTTTACTTATATATTCTGATGACTGTGTTTTTGTGGTGTTTTGCCAAGCTAGGAAGTGAAATCAGATGGATATTGGTGAGTACCCCATGGCAGCAGTTACCTCATTTCGTTCATTCACTATGAACTGTAACTTGGGAGCCTTCTTTAGGTAAGAAAGTTGGTAGTTTGAAAAAGAAATGATCAGTTTTGAACAGTGATTGTACATGCTAGGCTGGAATTTCTATATCAAGTTTTTCAAGCTAATAAAGATCCCTTTGTCTTGCACTCGATAATATTTTCCTGATGGTCATTGCTAAAAAAATTATTTCATATAAAATTTATGGTTTGTGGATGGGTTTTTATTCTGAAAGTTGATGTACATGAGGAAAAAGAAAACCAAGATGTTATTTTTTGATAGAATTATTGGTACATACTGCTGCTGCTGCTGCTAAGTCGCGTCAGTCGTGTCCAACTCTGCGACCCCATAGATGGCAGTCCACCAGGCTCTCCCGTCCCTGGGATTCTCCAGGCAAGAATACTGGAGTGGGTTGCCATTTCCTTCTCCAGTGTGTGAAAGGGAAAAGTGAAAGTGAAGTCGCTCAGTCGTGTCCGACTCTTAGCGACCCCATGGACTGTAGCCTACCAGGCTCCCCAGCCCCTGGGATTCTCCAGGCAAGAGTACTGGAGTGGGGTGCCATTGCCTTCTCCTTGGTACATACTATCCTTTAGTTTTTTATGGTGACTCTGTCAGTGAATTGGTAACTTAATGATTTTAGCAGATACACGGGTTTAACATTTAATCCTTGTTACATGCAGTTTTAGTATATAGCACAATTCCTTTATTTGGCATCACAAGGCGGTTTTCTAACTGGGCATTTGGATGAAGTCTTTGTTTTGTTTTTGGCTTCACTGCTTTTTTAATGAGGGATTATGTTAGGGATAACTTTTTGGTAATTCCTTAGTAAAATTTTAGCTTTCCATTCTGTAGGCTTCCTAATAAGACAATCACAAGCAAAATGTCAATAAATATGCTCAACCTCAGAGGTGGGTATCTAATGGTCATTCCTTTACTTTCCTTGGGCTATTGTATTTCGTATTAGAGAATTAACCCTTTAAAATAGTATATGCTTTAAATTATTGATGTAAGAGGTTGTGCATATTCTACATTGTATTGCTCAGTTATGCACATAAACTGGTTTAGTCAGATTAAGATGTGCACTGGCTCTTTTGCCTAATGCTTGAGATACAATTTTTTTCCCTTTCCCAAACCCTAGAGATGACCTTTCATTTTGCTCAGTGATTTTTATAGGTCATTCCTACTTCTGGGATCCATCTCTACGTTGTGGTTAAGAAATGTTTCCCGTCAGATAGAGTGACTCATGAGATAGGAATATTTACATATTAAATAAATATTTCATTAGATTTGAAGGTATGTTTCAGTTATGACATCAAATCTTCCACATATACATTCCTAGCATTCAAGGATGAGAAGAGGGTTAAAGAGTCAACCAAAGTTAAATAAAGTTCAGAACTACCTTTATCACTATTTAAATTGTATACTTAAAATTCTTGGAATTCTTGGAATTCTTATGTAAAATATATGTACAAGATAACCCTATATACTTGGGTATATCTAGACCTGAATTTTGTCTGCACCTAGTTTTGTCTCAAGCTGACTAATACCTGATGGAGTCATCCTTTCTTTCTGTTGGGAAAGAATGCTCATTCCTTTGCTATTTTTACATCAGCTGGTGAGAACCCAGTATGCTGCTACGGCTTCTGTCCCTGCCATATCCCGCTTCTGTAGAGCTCCCATGGCCTGGGTGTCATCTGAAAACTGTCACAGCTCATTTGGCTTTTTGTTCGAACTGTGCTCCAGCTTAAGCAACATAATGAAATTTGTTCAGGAAAATGCATTAGATGATTTAACAATGACTGCAACATTTATTGAGCACTTGCTGTGGGCTGGCACTTGAGTTACTTTAATCCTCTCAACAACCTTATGAGACTGGTAATGCAGTTCTCCCTGCTTTTCAGGTGGGGAAGTTGAGGCTTATATTAATTTTCTGAGACCAGATCACATGGTTGGTAAATAACAGAGTTGGGACTTACCCAGATCCATGCTTTTAATTATGTTTCCTATCTCCCAACGATCCCCACAACCCCACCCGCGCCTGGAGTTCTCAGCACAATTGCAGTGTGATAGTGAGAATACAGGAATAAACCTGGCACATGCACTGCTTCCTTGGACCTTTCTTCCTGGAAACTTACCCCAACTACCCCCTCCCACATACGAACTCAAAAACGTGCCATTCCCTTAAACTTCCATCAGCTGGTCCCAGTTTCAGTGATGGCATTCATCACTGTATTTTGCTGTTTGACTGTATCTCTTTGAGAACAGGTTCCCTCCTATTTGGGGCTTCTCTGGTGGCTCAGATGGTAAAGAATCTGCCAGCAGTGTGGGAAACCTGGGTCAGGAAGATTACCTGGAGAGGGGAATGGCTATCCAATCCAGTATTCTTGCTTGGGGAATCCCATGGACAGAGGAGCCTGGTGGGCTACAGTCCATGGTGTCGCAGCAAGTCGAACATGACTGAGCGACAAACACTTTGACTTTTCCCTCCTGTTTATCTCTGTATGTCTAGTGCTAAGTAATGCCTATCAATGCATGAAACTGAAAGATTCCTGTCAAAATTGTCTTAAACTGTTTCTTTTTTTTTTTTAATTTATTTATCTTTTTTTTACTTTACAATATTGTATTGGTTTTGCCATACATTGACATGAATCCACCATGGGTGTACATGTGTTCCCCATCCAGAACCCCCCTCCCACCTCCCTCCCCACCCCATCCCTCTGGTTCATCCCGGCGCACCAGCCCCGAGCACCCTGTATCATGCGTCGAACCTGGGCTGGCGATTCGTTTCATATATGATAATTTACATGCTTCAATGCCATTCTTCCATATCATCCCGCCCTCGCCCTTTCTGATAGAGTCCAAAATACAGTTCTGTACATCTGTATCTCTTTTGCTGTCTCGCATACAGGGTTATCTTGAGCGATTTACTAAATTCCATATATATGTGTTAGTATACTGTATTGGTGTTTTTCTTTCTGGCTTACTTCACTCTGTATAAAAGGCTCCAGTTTTATCCACCTCATTAGAACTGATTCAGCAATCCCACTGCTGGGCATACACACCGAGGAAACCAGAACTGAAAGAGACATGTGTACCCCAGTGTTCATCGCAGCACTGTTTATAATAGCCAGGACATGGAAGCAACCTAGATGTCCATCAGCAGACGAATGGATAAGGAAGCTGTGGTACATAAACACAATGGAATATTACTCAGCCATTAAACTGTTCATCATTTCCTGATGTTGTTATTCCATACAATTGAGGCAAAATATAGGATGGGAATGTAGGGAAAATTATCACTTACCATTGTTTACTGTTTACAGAATGAAGAGGAACTGTTTATCTTTCATGAATAAAGTTATCCAGTCCTCACCTACAGTGAAACAGCCAAAACTTGGGTTCTGTTCCTCTCTCAGCCAGACTCACCTGTGTGCTGCTCTCCTGGACTAGGGGAGTTTGCCTCACCACATAGTGTTACGCGTTTTTCAGTATCTTCCTTTAATAGATCGAGCCCGGGCATCTTCTGTCTGTAGGAGATGGAATGAAGTTTTCCACATACCTGACCTTTGGAGAAAGTTTGAGTTTGAGCTGAACCAGTCAGCTACTTCATATTTTAACTCCACTCATCCTGATCTCATTCAGCAGATCATTAAAAAGCATGCTGCCCATCTCCAGTATGTCAGCTTTAAGGTAAGGAAAATAAGCAGTACATAAAAGCAATGACTTAAGTTTTGTTAGTATTTGTGTTAGATCATTATATTGAAACAGTCAATGAATTTTTCAGAATTTTTATCCCAAACTATTTCCTGTTTCTTTGTTGTTACTTGCATAGATTTAGATGTAGTACTTGAGCTACAATTGAATAAACTTCAGCTTCCTTCATGTAGATTCCATTATTAAAATTCATGTAATCTTACAAGATTCAAAAGTATAAAGTGCTTAGAAAGTTCATTTGTCATCATCTCTGCTTTTCCTTTTTTGTCCAAGATAGTGTGTATTAGAGAAAAAATGCTCATTTATTTTATAGGTTGAAGGGATAAGTACAGTTTTGTAATTGAATATTGAATTCTGTTAAATAATTATATTGCCAGTCTGATGTTACATTCATGAAATTAAGATTTTAAATTGTCATTGTAGGTTGATAGTAGTACTGAGTCAGCAGAAGCTGCCTGTGATATACTTTCTCAGCTGGTAAATTGTTCCATCCAGACTTTGGGCTTGATTTCAACGGCCAAGCCAAGTTTTATGAATATGTCAAAGGTAGATCGACTACATTTCTTAAATATTATTGAACTAGACAAACATAGGGCTTCCCCGGTGGTGCTAGTGGTAAAGAATCTCCCTGCCAGTGCAGGAGACACAAAAGGTGCGCGTTTGATCCTTGAGTTGGGAAGATTCCCTGGAGAAAGATCACAGCAGATGTCATTAATATAAAATCTAGGTGCTATATTTAGAATTTTCAAGTGCCAGTGTACATAGTTACATTGAATGTAGAATGTGTAGGGCCAGTAGTGATTATCTTTCCTATAATTCTATAGTTGCTCCATTGGAGGTGGAACAGTGTAATATTTAACTAAATGTACTATACTGATTAGGATAATGTTGGCATCCTTGCAGTAGAAATTCCAAAATAACAGTGGCTTGAAAACATGACTGAGGTTTATTTCTCTTACACTAAAGAAATCCATAGGTGCCACTGTCCCTAGCTGGTATGAAGTCATTTGGAACCCACATTCCGCCTAGGCACTTCCTTTCTCTCCACAGTGTTTTCTTCATTTTCATTTCCCAAGATGGCTTTCTGTGCTCCAGCCATCACGTCCTTGTTCTAGACTGCTGAAGGGAATAAATGGGGGGAGAACAGTGTGCCCTCTCCCTTTCAAGGTGTACAAGACTAGCCACAGTACCACATAGGGCTTCTGTCTGTCTTACTGGGCAGCTTAGCTCTGTGGCCACAGCACATCTCTGGGAGGCGAGGAAAGTCTTTTAGCTAGGTGGCAGTATGCCCAGCTAAAAATTAGAACCAGATTACCAAAGAGGAAAGGATGATGGTTCTTACGAAGCAACCAGCAGCCTCTGCCACAGAAATTAATGACTGCCCTCTCTTCATTCAGGCTTTGACTTCAATGCCATGTCCTCAGAGAGGCCCTCCTTGACCCATTTTGCTAAAACAATACCCCCTCCTCTAGTTACTCTCTACAGTGTTTTATTTTCTTTATGTCGTTCATCAGGACTTGAAATCAGCTTATTTATTTAATGTTTACTCTTCTCCTCAAACAGAAGACATCAGCTCCTTGAGGGCAGGGATTCTCTTTTGCTTATTTACCATAATAAACCCAGAATTAGAGTAGTGCCTGATATGTAATAAGCACTGAACTCTGGTCATCAGTAAAACTGACTAATGGAAACCCTCCTATAGAAGAGAATGGAGGAATAGCAGCATCTCCTTTCTCATTAACTGGGTCATGGCTCTCTTTTAGAATGCATTTCTGCTAGCCTGTTAATCTTTTTAAGAGGTATGCTGAAAAAAAAGGGGTCACTTGGGGATTCAAGTAATCAGGTGAAAACTTACTACTTCTAAATAGTTATTCCTTATTTATGAGATAGGGAAGCAGATTAGCTGGAAATTCTTAGATTCTGGGCTGTCTCTCTGCTGCACATCAGTTTCCAGGGCTGGCTTCAGGCTGAGGCAGTCACCAGAGGCTTCATTCCAAGCCCCGCCTCCACACAAAATGAGCTCTGTGGCTTCTGGCAAAGTTGTGGATGTCTCTGCGCCTCACTTCTTTCATTTGCAGACTGAGGGAAAGTGATGTATGGATACAGAATTTTGATAACCTAGGGACTTCCCTGGTGGTTCAGTGGTTAAGACTTTGCCTTCCAGTACAGGGGATGTGGATTCAATCCCTGACTGGGGAGCTAAGATCCCATATGCCTTGCAGCCAAAAAAACAAAAACATAAAAACAGAAGCAGTATTTTAATAAATTCAATAAAGACTTTGAAAATGGTCTGCATTAAAAAAAAATCTTAAAAAAAAAAAGCATTAGTGCATTGTTATTATAATGAAATATGTACTCTAATGCTTAAATGTGTCCTTCAGGACTGAAAGAGTCCTATGGAACTTGATTAAAAGTGAAATAAACCTTACATTTCTTAAGGAAAAAGAATGAACGATTTCTTTTCCCCTAATAATTTTTGGCACCATAAAGTTTAGTAGAACTGTTCAAAACCCTAAAGGATGATGCCATCAAGGTGTTGCATTCAGCATGTCAGCAAATCTGGAAGACCCAGCAGTGGCCACAGGACTGCAAAAGGTCAGTCTTCATCCCAACTCCCAAGAAGGGTAGTACTAAAAAATGTGCTGAACATTGGATAATTGCACTCATCTCCCATTCTAGTAAGGTCATGCTAAAATCTTGCAAGCTAGGCTTCAGCATTTTGAGAACCAAGAACTTCCAGAAGAGGAAGAGGAACCAGAGATCAAATTGCCAACATTCAGTGGATCATAGAGAAAGCCAGGGAATTCCAGAAAAACATCTGTTTTCTCTGTTTCATCGACTACTCCAAAGCCTTTGACTGTGTGGATCATAATAAATTGTGGAAAGCTCTTAAAAGAGATGGGAATACCAGACCATCTTACATGTCTCCTGAGAAACCTGTATGCAGGTCAAGAAGCAACAGTTAGAATCCTGTATAGAACAACTGACTGGTTCAGGATTGAGAAAGGAGTACAACAGTGTTGTCCGCTGTCACCCTGTTTGTTTAACCTTTACACTGAGCACATCATGAGAAATGCCGGGCTGGATGAGTTACAAGCTGGAATCAAGATAGAAGGGAGAAACATCAACAACCTTAGATATGACGATGATACCACTCTAATGGCAGAAAGCAGAGAGGAACTAAAGAGCCTCTTGATGAGGGTGAAGGAAGAGAGTGAAGGAGCTGGCTTAAAACTAAATATTAAAAAAAACTATGGCATCCGGCCCCATTACTTCATGGCAAAGAGAAGGAAAAGGTGGGAGTAGTGTCAGATTTCCTCTTCTTGGGCTCTAAAATCACTGTGGATGGTGACTGCAGCCATGAAATCAGAAGATGATTGATTCTTGGCAGGTAAGCTATGACTAACCTAGACAGTGTGTTGAAAAGCAGAGACATCACCCTGCTAACAAAGGTCTGTATAGTGGTCTTCCCAGTGGTCATGTATGGTTGTGAGAGCTGGACCGTGAAGATGGCAGAGTGCCAAAGAATTGATGCCTTCAAACTATGGTGCTGGAGAAGACTCCTGAAAGTCCCTTGGATGGTAAGGAGATCAAACCAGTCAATCTTAAGGAAAATCAACCCTGAATACTCATTGGAAGGACTGATGCTGAAGCTGAAGCTCCAGTATTTTGGAGAAAAAGCAAGAGAATTCCAGAAAAACATCTATGTCTGCTTTATGGATTATGCCAAAGCCTTTGACTGCATAGATCACAACAAACTGTGGAAGGTTTTTCAAGAGATGGGAATACTAGACCACCTTACCTGCCTCCTGAGAAATCTGTTTGCAGGTCAAGAAGCAGCAGTTAGAACCAGACATGGAACAACAGACTGGTTCCAGATTGGGAAAGGAGTACGTCAAGGCTGTGTAGTGTCACCTTGCTTACTTAACTTATATGCAGAGTACATCATGCAAAATGCCAGCTTGGCTGAAGCACGAGCTGGAATCAAGATTGCCGGGAGAAATATCAATAACCTCAGATATGCAGATGATACCACCCTTATGGCAGAAAGTGAAGAACTAAAGAGCCTTTTAATGAAAGTGAAAGAGGAGAGTGAAAAACCTGGCTTAAAACTCAGCATTCAAAATATTAAGATCATGGCATCCAGTCCCATCACTTCATGGCAAACAGATGGGAAAACAATGGAAGCAGTGACAGACTTTATTTTCATATTTGGGCTGCCCAAAATCACTGCAGATGGTGACGGCAGCCATGAAATTGACCTGTGAAAAGACACTTGCTCCTTGGGAGGAAAATCTGTGATCAACCTATACAGCAAAGAATGACTCATTAAAAAGCATGCTGGGAAAGATTGAAGGCAGGAATAGAAGGGGGCAACAGAGGATGAATGGTTGGATGGCATCACTGACTTGACAGACATGAGTTTGAAAGGGTTTAGCTGTCCACCATTTGAGAATTTGTGCAACTCAGCTTACAATAGTATAAACCATTATTTTCTTGTAAAGGAATTACGATGTATAACCAATTTGGTCATTCTGATGGGGACAGTAGAGCTTTTGATAGAATCCAAGTTGATTTTGAAAAGGAAAAAAATGTACATAGATTTGTTTTCTAGACTTTCTATCTGTGTCAAAAAATACTAAATCTGAAAAGTTCTGAAATTCCACCCATTATGAAGTCAAACTGTAACTAAACTTTTGTCAATCTTCAAAACAGAGAAAGTTTTCAAAATGTATTTTTGTTTAGATAATTTGCTAGGAAAAAATGTCTCTGAAGAATATGACATCATTTATTCATCAACAGCAAATATTGACTTTTACTATGTGCCAGATACTATTTTAGGTGCTAGAAACACAGGAATGAATAAAACAGATAAGAATTTATTTATTCTAGACTAGGGTGGTGACTTGGAGAAGGCAATGGCATCTCACTCCATTACTCTTGCCTGGAGAATCCCATGGACAGAGGAGCCTGGTAGGCTGCAGTCCATGGGGTCACTAAGAGTTGGACACAACTGAGTGACTTCACTTTCGCTTTTCACTTTCGTGCATTGGAGAAGGAAATGGCAACCCACTCCAGTGTTCTTGCCTGGAGAGTCCCAGGGACAGGGGAGCCTGGTGGGCTGCCGTCTATGGGATCGCACAGAGTTGGACATGACTGAAGCGACTTAGCAGCAGCAGCAGCAGGGTGTGGACTCAGTCCAGATAGTCAATTTTAGGCTTTGTGGGTCACATCATTCTGCTCACTCCTAGCATTGCAGTGTGAAAGCAGACATAGCAGTACGTAGATGAGTCCCACATTGCTCTTCTATAGTCACTTTAATTTTGGACACTGAAAGAGCTTCACTTAATTTTTACATATCACAAAGTACTCCTCTTTAAAAATTTTCTTTGAACTATTTGAAAATGTAAAAGCCATCCAGTGGCTTAGATGATAAAGAAACTACCTGCAATGCGGGAGACCTGGGTTCGATCCCTGGGTCCGAAACATCCCCTGGAGAAGGGAATGGCAACCCACTCCAGTATTGTTGCCTGGAGAATTCCATGGTCAGAGGAACCTGGTGGACTATACAGTCCAAGGAGTCGCAAAGAGTCAGACATGAATGAGTGACTAACACTTTTCATACTTCACTCATGAGCCATACGATAAAGTGGACTGGACTTGGCCAGTGGACCATAACTTGCCAACCTCTATTCTAGGAAATACATAAGATTATATCCTTTTAATGTTGAAAAATAAATCCTTAAGATTGAAAATAATTGGAAGATGTGTTTGTGAAATCTTTGAAACTTTTTCCTTTCTCACTATTCCATTTAGCAATGATAAAAGTAATAAAACTATACTTTGCTATTTCTCTTGGCTAATGGCACTATGAAAAGCAGTAACATGTTGATCACTTTTATTATGTTATTATAAGCATATATTGATATATTTATAAATAGTTTGATGAAATTATTGCAGCTGTAGATTTTAAAATAATGTTTTTATAATTTTTTCTTATTGCCATGCTAGTCTCATTTTGTGTCAGCACTTACAGTTCTTTTTGTTAACTCAAAATCATTGTCATCAATCAAAATTGAAGACACGCCAGTGGATGATCCTTCTTTGAGCATTCTTGTGGCCAATAATAGTGATACTCTAAGACGCCTAAAAATGAGTAGCTGTCCTCATGTTTCATCTGATGGTAGGTTATATTTTTAAGTTTATATGATGTTTTTGTTATAGTAATAGTATAATACAATTTCCTGTTGAACACTACATGCTTATGAGATGTAATTCATTAATCTTTCTTTAAAAAGAACTCAGTATATTGATGTAAGCTAAATATAGTTTAAATTGCTTCTCCTAAGAGTATCTTACTTATATATATATATATTTTTTTATTGTATGTATAATTGTATATATGGGGCTTTTCGGGTGGTGCAGTGGTAAAGAATCTGCCTGCCAATGCAGGAGATGGAAGAGATGCAAGTTTGATCCCTGGATGGGGAAGATCCTCTGGAGAAGGAAATGGCAATCCACTCCAGAATTCTTGCCTGGAAATTTCTTGAGGTCTACAGACCATAGGGTTGCAAAAGAGTCAGACATGACTAAGTACACATATGCACACAATTATTTATATATATACACACACACACACACAAATTTGCATGCAAATTATATATATATATATATATATATATATATATATATATATATATATCTCAGCATCCATCTCCTCAGAAATCATTAGATGTCTATTCTAGGAAATAATGAATAACTGATACAAATTTAAGTTCACAAAGTGTTGTGTTAGTTATCCATACTCTTTGTGTTTAAGGATTTTTCCCCATTTCCTGCAGGAATCCTTTGTGTAGCTGACCATTGTCAAGGTCTTAGAGAACTGGCATTGAATTATTACATGCTAAGTGATGAACTTCTCCTGGCACTTTCAAATGAGACTCATGTTAACCTTGAGCATCTTCGAATAGATGTTGTGAGTGAAAATCCTGGACAAATTGAATTTCATTCTATTAAAAGACAAAATTGGGATGCACTTATTAAACAGTCCCCTGGAGTGAATGTTATTATGTACTTCTTTTTATATGAAGAGGACATGGAGGCGTTCTTCAAAGAAGAAACCCCTGTTACTCATCTTTATTTTGGTCGTTCAGTAAGCAGAGAGATTCTAGGACGGCTAGGTCTTAACTGTCCCCGACTAATAGAGTTAGTTGTATGTGCTAATGGTCTTCAGGTCATTGATAATGAACTTATTTGTATTGCTGAACACTGTAAAAACTTAACAGCCTTGGGCCTCAGTGAATGTGAAGTTAGCTGCAGTGCATTCATTGAGTTTGTAAGACTGTGTGGGAGAAAGCTAACCCACCTCTCTGTCATGGAGGAAGTTTTGATACCTGATGATGTTTATAGCCTAGGTGAAATTCACACTGGTCTCCAAATACCTGGGAAGAATATGGTTTCCTGATGTCATGCCTCTCTGGTAATTGACTACTGAACCAAAGATTCTTAACTTTTTTTTTTTAATCTGTAAGATTAGCTTGTTTCTTTCTATGCAAATGTAAATTTTAAGATACATTGCTGAAATGTGTTAGGTGAAATCTTATATTGTTTACAAACTGTCTTAATGGATTATAGCAGAAGCATTTGAGATACTATGAGAGATTTGAAAAGACAGAAATCATAAATAGAGCACAGACACTGTATGATGGGTTAGATAGTTGATAGAAACAGTCGGTTTCTAGATAAGTTCCTCAGCCTTCCTTGAAGGCACATTTGACTTGCTAAATAAATTTGTAATATTGAGCTTTGGATCCCTTAAATTGCGTCACTTACAATTTTATATTGTTAATTGTTTCTGTTTCATCTTGGTATTAATATACTTTACAAAATAGTATTAGAAACTAAGAATACACTCAAAGTAGAGATAACAGAGGCTGGCTTAATTGTACTCTATTTTCTAGCAGTATATATGATCATGTTATGATTCAATAAATAACTTGTAATTTCTAGTGCATTTTGAATTCTACTTTGTTGTATTGGGAGAAAATGGGCATTAGATTAACATTAAATAACGCTAATTCATTTTATAAAGATACTGTGATTGTAATTGGTTAAATACACTACTGAGATAAAAAGTAATTTTTTAGCAGGTGTTTGTGAGGGAATCAGCATTTACTGAATATATTTACTGTGTATCTGAAACTATGCCAGATCCTTTGCAAAAGTGGTTGTTTAATTAGTAACACAGCCAAAACTCTTCAATGGCTACGACTTATTGCCCTTAAGATGAATGCTGCTGCTAAGTCGCTTCAGTCGTGTCTGACTCTGTGCGACCCCATAGACGGCAGCCCACCAGGCTCTGCCGTCCCTGGGATTCTCCAGGCAGGAACACCGGAGTGGGCTGCCATTTCCTTCTCCAGTGCATGAAAGTGAAAAGTGAAAGTGAAGTTGCTCAGTCGTGTCCAACTCCTAGCGACCCCATGGACTGCAGCCTACCAGGCTTCTCCGTCCGTGGGATTTTCCAGGCAAGAGTACTGGAGTGGGGTGCCATTGCCTTCTCCGATATGTGTCCTTAAAATGGCCCATAAGACCCTACAGGTTCTGGCTTCTCCCTGCTTCTTTGACCTTGTTTCCTCCCACCAGGTGCCCTTTGCCCTTCTGTTCTCATATTCTTTCAGTTCCTTAAAACTGCCATGCACCCTCTAGTCAGAGCGCTTTTGTACATATTCTAGGCAGATTTTAAAGTCATGTGTTATTGTTAATATGGTCTGAGTGTGATAAATGTTGTCAAAAGAATGTAGTAATTCTTCCCTATCCAGCTCTGGCCTCTTAAATTAACCGCTTATCTTGTTCTTTCATTAAATTACTTTCTTTCAGAAAACTCAAAACATTTTCTAAATAAAGATGGATTTTATAGTCCTTTAAGCTAATATCTGGCACCAAAATTTTAAGTATATGTTATAATAAGCTTCAATAGAGAAAATTAAGTTACTCAGTGCTGTTACCTCCCTGTCATTTGAACCTGTGCAGTACTCTAGACTGAACATTTTAACACTCAAACCTAAAGGAAAAGGAAATTAAGAAAACAAAACAACCTTCTGATACAGTGCACCAGAGGGCGCTATATTCTAGTGATTCTGAGGAAAGAAGTCCTTTAGTCGAAAGTTTGTATTTGCGTTCAACAGATACGAGAGTGCCTGTGGGAGGCTAGGCAGAAAGCAGCATTTTTGCTCTACCTTGGAGAAGCCATCTATTCCGGGTAATAAGTCTGGTTTCTAAAACAGTCACTTCAGAAGGTTGATTATTTAGAAGGCTAAGTGTATATTTCATTGTTCAAACATTTTAGAGCTCCTTTTAAAATTGCCTTTGAAATCTGTATGCTGTTTCCTTTTTTGTGATCTCAATGGGAGCACAGGCTTTGCCTTTTGAAGAGAAATGTCATCTTTGGAAATGACCTAAAGTTATTTGGCACTAGGGGGATGAATAAGGCAGATGATCAAACCAGGCAGTGCTGGTGTTACAGTTTTCTTCTTTTTAACCAAAACTTAAAAGTCTTAATTTGCTAGCCTTGTATGAGATGTTATGACACAGTAGAGAATAGTATCTAACTGCATATGAGAAAGTACCGATGGTGTTGTATAGACTCTAAACTATCTGAGAGCCATCGGTGAGTCTTCTTTCTGGATACCCACCCGAGTCCCGTTGCCTCTATACATCTTATTCGTAATGATAAATACTCGTGAAGTCACCTCCCAACCGTAAAACTGCAGCATTGGTAGTAACTGAAATTTCTCTATGTGGTCCTTCCCTATCCAGTCCTGAGATAACTAATGTTTATTATTTGCTTGATTTCCTTTTTATATGTTTTTATCACATATATGTGTGTTCCTAAAAATTCTGTTTTGGCTTTAGTTGTTTTGACTTTATATAACAGTATCATGCTATATGCTCTTTTGAGCTTTTCTAATGATTCATCTGTTTTGTTATGTTTAGCTGAGGTTCATTCATTACGACTGCTGTATAATATTCCATTCTGTAACGAAACCACAGTTTGTCCATCTGACTGTTGACAGGCATTTGAGTTGTTCCAGGTTTTGCTGTGACAAATGGTAATATCATGAACATTCTTGTACATGGGTGCTAGTGTACCAGTGCAGTCCCTTCTTTCTAGTAAAAAAAATTCAGTTGATTACATTTCCAATAGCATAGCCACACTAGGCGTGGAGTCATTCTACCGGAGTTTTCTACATTCCAAAGAGTTTAAGCAAAAACTCATGAAGAAAGTTTCCAGAAGGAGGAATTCACCTCACTTACTGACTGACTAAGATCTACAGAGCCGTATCATTTCTGGTCCTTTGAATAGTCATATGGTCTTATTTCCCTTCTATACCTGTTGTCAGCATAACCAGGAAAGAGTCATAAGGATATACAGTGATGTGTAAAAATAAGTAACTGTTACAGGCATATGGCTCGATGAGGCTGACGGACTTGGTTGCATGAGATACTTCAGGTCAGGGTAGATCTCTTTCTCTTTTTAGTATTCCTTGTAATGTAGACTTTCTAAAATCAATGTTCCATATTACCTTGGACTACTATCATATCATTCATTACCTGGAAGATCGACAACTTATATAGAGTGTGGGAATGTGTGGATGTAAAGACTGGCAAATTCTGTCTTATCTGTGTAAACCCTTCACCCTCCAACCACTTTGGGTATTGCTGAAATACCCAAAGTGGTTGGGTATACCAATACCAAAACCTAAGGGTATTGCTGAAATTCTTTACTGCCTTAACTCAAAAGAAGCTTTGAGTTTTTTCACTTGGTATTTATGAACTTTGTGTGTCTAGCATTATACAACACTCTAATCTTGTGCCCTAAAAATACTTAAGGTTTCTTTCTTATTTTCAAGCAGAAAGCTGGTTTTAGAAATGTCAACATTGCTGTTGACACCAGTTTGAATTTGTATGTTTGTTTATCCTATTTATTATGACTGAGAAATCTTTAAGAAAAAACACACTGCTGATCCTATAGGTTACAGATCAGACCTGAGAAATGAACTGACCCTCAAAACATCAAAGTGGCAATGAGTTGAAATCAAAATGCTTTTTTCTTTCTTTCATTCATCATGTTTCTATTTGAGCACAAATTTATTGAAAAGCAGGATATGTGCCAGGTTTTAAGAAGATGACTGTCTTTTTAGAAGATCGGGTTGTCTTCCATCTATAGGTACACAGTAGGATCACTCAAGTCACAGTTTTCAATATGTATGTGGGATTGTATTCCAGGGTAAGCTTTCTGCAAGGGCAGCAGAGTGCCCAGTTTTTCTCCCTTCTTGATAGAGCCTTTATATTTAATTGGCTTGATGTAGAACATTTTAATGCAGAAACCTAAAAGAAAAGAAGAAGTAAAATTATTCATTATCTAGGTTTTAGTAGCCTTGAATCAGAAGTTTTTTTTAAAGAACAGAAATGAAAAAAAAAAGACAAAAGATAGTTGATTGAACTCAACGAGAGAACAGAAGAAAAGGACAAAATCATATCAGAAATGAAGACTAAAATTACAAGATGCTGAAGGAAGAATAGACTCAAATGAGTAGTTAAAAAGGCATTGAAGAATAGCCGAGGAACACCAGCTAGCTGAAAAAATTGACCCAGGACGATGTCAACTTCAAGACAGATTCTGATAAAACAGACTTTTAAAAACAAAGCAAAATAAAAATAACAGGCACAAGAATACAAAGCTTTCTAAATACCAGAAGAAAAAAAAGACCTGTCAGAGAAATAGAAATAATACCATTATAATACCGTAATTATAAAATGATAACAGTGTTGGGACCAAATATGAGTTGTATCTATAAATGTTAATTCATGTATTAAAAACATTTTCATATTGGCTTGAAAAGCAAAATGAAAGTCTGTGCTGTATACAATTAGACAGTCACTGAAAAGGGATAAAAATTCAGGGCTGGAAAAGATCTGCCTTGCAAATGGAAAGAAAGGGAAAGCAAGGATTATGATCTTGTTACCTTCAGGCCAAAAAGCGTTGAAGCAAGACAAAGAATGACAATTATAACGCTAAATCCAGTGAAGATATAATAGTTAGAACTATTCAGGCACTGAATAACACAAATCATTATAATCATTACATAACACAAAAATCACATAAAGGAGAGGTTACAGGAGATACAAGGAGAAATAGAAACCCAGTAGTAATGAAGACTTCAACATATTTGGTGTCAGTGAAAACAGGTCAGGTGGACAGAAAGCATAAGAAAGGCTATAGAAGTGTCCTGTCCAATGCAGTAGCTGCTAGCCACTGACTAGTCAGCACTTGAAATGTAGCTAATTTGAATTAGATGCACTTTAAGATACACACTGGATTTTGAAGACAGCACCCCCCCCAAAGTCAAGCATTACTAATTTTATATTAATTGCATTTTGAAATAATAATTTGGAGATCTTAAAATATTAAAATTAAGTTATAGTTTCTTTTTACTTAATGTGGATGCCAGAAAATTAGGATGCCAGAAAATTAAGATTACATATGTGGCTTTTGTTATACTACTAGTGGACAGTACTGCTGTAGAAAATCTAAGCAAAATCTGTAAGCTACATCTTATATACATAAGTTAAACAGAGTATGTCCAAGAGTGCTACATTGATACTAATACAACTACTAGTATAGCAGTGCAAGAAGACCTAAATAAATGGAATATATAACATGCTCATTGATTGGAAGACCCATTACTTTTAAGACATCAATTCTCAGTTTGATCTGTATAATCAATGCAAACCCAATCCAAGACCCAGCAAGATTTTCGGTGGAGATTGACAAACTGCTTCTGTAATTTATTTGGAAATTCAGATAACCCAGGAATTGCCAAGGCAATCTGAAAAGAAGAGCAGAGTTGGAAGATTTATACTATTAGAGATCAAGATGTATTTTATAGCTAAGATAATTAAGACAGTGCAGTACTGCTGGAAAATTAACCAACTGGCCAATTTAACACAGTAGAAAAATCATAGACCCACATATATGCAGACCTTGATTTATGACAAGATACTGCTGTGCAGTGAGGAGAAAATGGTATTGGCAAGTTAATGGTATGGAGTCAGTTGTCTATATGGGAGAAGAATTTGATTCTTCTCATTCCTTACACAAAAGTCAATTCCAGATGGATTATAAATCTAAATGTGAAAGGTCAAGCAATAAAGCTTGTGGACAAAAGCATAGGGTGAATATCTTTAGGGCTTCAGGATGGGCAAATGTGTCTTAAACAGGTAATAAAAATGTGTTAACAGTAAAGGAAGATATTACTAAATTGGACTGCATTAAAAATAAGAATTTTGGTTTATTAAAAAACAACATTTGAAAAGTAAAAAAGGAACCATAAAATGGGAGAAGATAGTTATAATACATATTTGGCAAAGAACTTGTGTCCAAAATACACAAAAAGCTCCCACATACCTCTAAGAAAACACCAGGTATTTTGCAAAATATATGAATAGGCACTTCACAAAAGACAGTATCAATGTTATCAATAAATATTAAAAAGGGCTCAATATCATTACCCATAGGGAAATGCAGATTAAAGTTAAAAGGAGATACTATTACACACTCATGAGAATGGCTGAAGTGAGAAAAGTAGATAACACCAAGTATTGTGAATGGAGCAACTGGAATTTTCACACACTCCTCGTGGAAGTGTGAATGAATAGCACCACTTTGGGAAACTGGGTGGCAGTATCTGCTAATGCTGCAGATACATCTACCAAGTGACCCAGCAACTCCACTCCTCTAGCGTCTGCCAGTTGCTGAGTATATTGATTCCAGCTATGCATTCTGGACTGGGGAAGTTACTACAAGGGGGTCATGTGGATGCACTCGGTCCACATGTAAGATGGACCCTAGAGAAAAACTATCTTGATCACCTGACTCCATAAGCCCTAGTCAGGGACCACAGTGGCCTTTTGTGTCTTTAGGAATTAGTGTCAGTTTTAAGTGTTTTCATTTCCATTGCACAGTCATCCTACTAGAAGGCTAGAGCAGGTCCCTTTGAGAATGGCTATAAGTAAGGTTTATAGTATAAATTTTTGGCTTTGTGACAGCCGTTCCTTAGAAAGGCTCAGCCTCCGTTTCATTCAAGAGAGCCTCAGGACTGTAAACTGACTCAAGTCTGGGAATCAGTTGATAGTGTCGGGGGAAGATTTTCGGACCCAGAATTGATTGAGGTCAGAATTTTTTCTTCATCAGACCTAGAGTGTTTCCTTTTATACAAATCAAATAAAGCTTTAGTACGCCGCCCATCTATTTGGTTCTAGGTCACCGTGATTAACCAAACAATGCCGTAGATCCTTGATTCTGATGCATCTGATGACTGTCTCACCTCTGCTCCCTGTTCGGTAGCCATGCCAACCTTGACTGCTCAGTGGAGTCCTTTCAATGGCAGTAGTTTCTCTTATTTCAAGCCTAGGGTAGATAGCCTCCAGATAGCTCCTTAAGGACGTGGGCTCCCTAGCAAAGTTTCTCATAGCCTTGGTGAGAGGAGTGTCACTGAACCCACCCCCAGCAGGAATGCAAATTTATGTTCATGAAAAGACATGTACTAGAAAGTTCATAGTAGCATTTTCCTAATTGCCTAAAACTGGATACTGCCCAAATGTCCATTTAGAGAATGATTAAATAAATAAACATACATGCATGCAATGGAACTAAGGTAAATAACAATGAATGAATCTCACAAACATGAATGAATCTCACAAACATCATGGGAATAAAAGAAGGCCCCCACTCAAAAGAGCACATGCTGTTTAATTCTATTTAAGTCATTTTCAAAAACTAGGCAAAAAAGTAAACTAAAAGGTAGTACAAGCAGTCTCTGGGCTGCTGCTGTTGTACTTTTTCTTGAAATAGTGTAATCAGCAGATTACACTGGTGTGCTTACTTTGTGAAAATTCACAGAGCTGGCCATTTTTGTTTTGTGCACTTTGCTGTGTGTATGTTCTACTGCAATAGATTTAAAACAACCAAATAAGAAGCCTAGGACCTGAAGTACCAAGAGACATGACTTTACCTAGAAGATAGAGCTTTTGAAAATGTTGTTTTTGTTCAGTTGCTAAGTTGTGTCCCACTCTTTGTGACCCTTTGGACTGTAGCACACCAGGCTCCTCTGTCCTCCACTATCTCCCGGAGTTTGCTCAAATTCATGTCCATTAAATTGGTGATGCTATCTAACCATCTCATCCTCTTTCACCCTCTTCTCCTTTTGCCTTCAATCTATCCCAGCATCAGGATCTTTTCCATTGAGTTGGCTCTTCGCATCTGGTGACAAAAGTATTGGAGCTTCAGCTTCAGCATCAGTCCTTCCAATAAATATTCAGAGTTGATTATCTTCAAGATTTGATCTCCTTGCAATCCAGGGGACTCTAAAGAGTTCTCCAGCACCACAGTTTGAAAGCATCAATTCTTCGGCACTCAGCCTTTATGGTCCAACTATCCCATCTCTACATGACTACTGGAAAAGCCATAGCTTTGACTATATGGACCTTTGTTGGCAAAGTGATGTCTCTGCTTTTTAATACACTGTCTAGGTTTGTCATAGTTTTCCTTCAAGGAGCAAGTGTTTTTTAACTTTTTGGCTGCAATCACCATCCACAGTGATTTTGGAGCCCAAGAAAAGAAACTCTGTCACTGTTTAGTTTTTCTGCATCTCTTTGCCATGAAGTGATAGCACTAGATGCCATGATCTTAGTTTTTCGACTGTTGAGTTTTAAGCCAGTTTTTTCACTCTCATCTTTCACTTTCATCAAGAGTCTCTTTAGTTCCTCTTCACTTTCTACCATCAAAGTGGTATCATCTGCATACCTGAGGTTGTTGATATTTTTCTTGGCAATCTTGATTTCAGCTTGTGATTCATCCAGCCTGGCATTTCACATAATGTACTCTGCATATAAGTTAAATTAGCAGGGTGACAATACGTAGCCTTGTCATACTTCTTTCTCAGTTTTGAACCAGTCAGTTGTTCCATATCCAATTCTAACTGTTTCTTCCTGACCCACATACAGCTTTCTCAGGAGGCAGGTAAGGTGGTCTGTTATTCCCATCTCTTTAAGAATTTTCCACAGTTCATTGTGAGCCACACAGTCAAAGACTTTAGCCTAGTCAATGAAGCAGATGTTTTTCTGAAACTCTCTCTCTTTCTCCATGATACAACAAATGTTTGCACTTTGATCCCTGGTTCCTCTGCCTTTTCGAAACCCAGCTTGTACACCTGGAAGTTCTTGGTTCGTGTACTGCTGAAGCCTAGCTTGAAGGATTTTAAGCATAACCTTGCTAGCATGTGAAATGCGTGCAACTGTATGGCAGTTTGAATGATCTTTGGCATTGCCTTTCTTTGGGATTGGAATGAAAGCTGACCTTTTCCAGTCCTGTGGCCACTGTTGAGTTTTCCAAATTTGCTGACATGTTGAGTGCAGCACTTTAACAGCATCATCTTTTAGGATTTTAAATAGCTCAGCTGGAATTTTGTCACCTCCACTAGCTTTGTTTTTAGTAATGCTTCCTAAGGCTCACTTGAGTTCATACTCCAAGATGTCTGCCTCTAGGGGAGTGACCATATCATCATGATTATCTGGGTCATTAAGACCTTTCTTGTATAGTTCTGTGTATTCTTGCCACCTCTTCTTAATCTCTTCTGTTTTTACTTACAGTTTCTGTCCTTTATCATGCCGCATTCTTGCATGAAATAGTCCCTTGATATCTCCTTTTTTTTTGAAGAGATCTCTAGTCTTACCCATTCTATTTTTCCTCTATTTCCTGGCATTGTTCATTTAAGAAGTCCTTCTTATCTCTCCTTTCTGTTCTCTGAATTGTGCACTCAGTTGAGTTTATCTTTGCCTTTCTCCTTTGCTTTTCACTTTTCTTCTCTTCTCAGCTATTTGTAAGGCCTCCTCAGACAACCACTTTGCCTTCTTGCATTTCTGTTTCTTTGGGATTGTTTTGGTCACTCTCTCCTATATAGTGTTATAAACCTCTGTCCATAGTTCTTCAGGCATTCTGTCTCCAGATCTAACCCCTTGAATCTGTTTGTCACTTCCACTGTATAATCATCAGGGATTTGCTTTAGGTCATATCTGAATGGCGTAGTGGTTTTACCTACTTTATTCAACTTAAGCCTGAATTTTGCAATAAGGAGTTCATGATCTGAGCCACAGTCAGCTCCAGGTCTCATTTTTGCTGATGGTATAGCACTTCTTCACCTTTGGCTGCAATCAGATTTTGGTTTTGACTACCTGGTAATGTCCATGTGTAGAGCTGTCTCTTGAGTTGTTGGAAAAGGGAATTTGCTATGACCAGTGCATTCTCTTGACAATATTCTGTTAGCCTTTGCTCTGCTTCATTCTGTACTCCAAGGCCAAACTTGCCTGTTATTCCAGGTCTCTCTTGACTTCCTACTTTTGCATTCCAGTCCTCTATAATGAAAAAGGCATATGTTTGGGGTGTTAGTTCTAGAAGGCCTTGTCAGTCTTCATAGAACTGATGAACTTCACCTTCTTCAGCATCAGTGGTTGGGGCATAGGCTTGGATTAGTAGGATGTTGAATGGTTTGTCTTGGAAATCAACTGAGATCATTCTGTTGTTTTTGAGATTGGACCCAAGTACTGCATTTCAGACTCTTTCTGACTATGAGGGCTACTCCATTTCTTCTAAGTGATTCTTGCCCACAGTAATAGGTAAAATGGTCATCTGAATTAAATTCGGCCATTCCCATCCATTTTAGTTCACTGATTACTAAAATGTTTATGTTCAGTCTTGCCATCTCCTGCTTGACCACATCCAATTTATCTTGAGTCACGGACCTAACATTCCAGGTTCCTATCCGATATCGTTCTTTACGGCTTCGGACTTTACTTTCACCGCTAGACACTTGTAATAGCTGAACATTTGAAAATAGTTCACATCAACTCTTGCAGAAATGCCAACATTTTCCAGTTGTGGAATTGGTAAATGAAAGCATCTATTCATTATAGCTAATATTGCTGAAAGTGATTTTGCTTGGAGAATGTTAAGCAAAGCCACATGGGCTTCAGGAGGAAAGTGCCCCAGTCAGGTGTAGAGCTAGGTGGGGAGTGTATGCATAAAAAAGATGACTGTAGGGAAAGTGGTGAAACATCTTGGAAAATGTGTGGGCTGTTTTAGTATGGTACCCTTGTCCTTTAGTTCTTAGGTTTTGTTCCTTTGAAAGAAGAATAAAACTTCCCTTTATAGAATACACATTAAATAAGCATCAAAGATCTCCACTATATGCCCCAGGTACATACACCACTTCTTACCTCTTCCAGAGATCCGAACACCATTATTGATGGCACTTTTGGTTTTATAAGGTTTCTCCTGGCCCATGATCATTCCGGTGAAAGGTGCATAAACAGTAGAGCCATCTGAGCACAAGACATCTACACCCTGGTGAAGCCTCTGATTTCTAGGATGTAAATAAGAATGAACAGACTGAAGAACTGCCCTGGGAATTTTATTGCCTGGGAATGGGGGATAACCCACTGTTCGCAGTCCAGGGTATCAAAAATGTTGGGATGTCCCAGGTTTCCTCACTCTGTTTAGTCAGTTTTCACCTCCCTCTATGCAGGTATTCATAATCATGTTGTAAAGGTTAAAGCATGTAAGATAGTATTTGGTACACAAGAAGCGTTTAAAAAAAAATGTTAGCCATTATTATTACATGGCATCTGGGGGAGATGAGGCAATCAATTTAAGTAAATGTTATAGATACCTGAATCTTGACATCTGCAAGACCACTTGGAAAAGAGCTGACTTTTTTAAAAAGAATCATAGTCTTTTTTCTCTCAGTGATCCATACACATCATTTATTGTGTATGACATTTTAATATAGTGGCTGATCCCTCCTGCATTTATTAAACTGTGTGGAGCACAAATGCAAAATGATCCCATGTTGTTAGGGTTCCTGAGGTTGTCTCTAACAGTCCTCACTCTTCCTGCTCTGACCAGGCTCTTCTCCCTTCTAATAGGCTACCTGAAAGTCAGGTTCACCAGGATTGTTAGCATTATGTGTATAGCAACATGGAGCAGGTTCCACGTAAGGAGCCAGTAAGTTATTGAATGAGTCAAGTGCATAAACTTTAGGGTTTATGAACTAATTGAGCCTTAATTTTGGCAATTCAGAGGCCATTTCCCCCTGTGTCCCACTTCTCAGCCCTATTCCATGTATGTAAGGTTGCTTTGTGAATAGTATCTGTGTGAGTGAGAGTTCTGTGATTAGAATGGTGATTGGTAATGCAGTTGGTGCGTGTGCTGTACACACTTAGTCATGTCTGACTCATTGCGATCCCATGGACTGTAGCCCACCAGGCTCCTCTGTCCATGGGATTTTCCAGGCAAGAGTACTGGAATGGGTTGCCATTTCCTTCTCCAAATGCAGCTGGACATGTTGCTACTTCATCAGAAAGTGGCAATCCTTAAGTAGTACTGGGAATTGTTGAAAATCCATAGTATGTCCCTCACTGTCTGGAAGAGATTACCTGCTTAGGGCCAGCCTTTGGTATTTACCTCCCAAAGCCTGGGTCAGTAACACCGTGGTCTGCTGGCAAGAAAAGCTAGAAACCTGAATCCTAGTCCCCCAGCCTTCAAGCACCTTCAGCTATGTTTGGCAGGTCCATCAACCCTTTGGTGCCCCAGTTCAAGTTCCTCCTCTATAAAATGGGATGGTAAAGTTTGGTTTTCACTTTGGAAAATCCAGGTGAGATGAGTCAACGTATGAAAACATTGAGAGAGAAAACACTGCTCTCCTCTCTGTGGTCCTTATTCAGAGCCCACAGTTGAAGCCCTGTTCTTGGAAGTTGCTTCAGACATGGTAATGTAATTGGTTTTGCCTCTTAATTTTCCTGCTGTCAGAAGGGAGAGGATGGTGAGCACTTGTGGAAACTTACAGCAAGGACACTGAGCAAAGAGGTTGAGCTGAAAGCATATATGTGTGAAACCCCATTACCTTTGAGCAGTGTACTGTCCACAGCCGTGGCCATCACATGTCCTGATCTCATTGGAAGACTTGCCAGCACATATAATACCCCATGGTCCAGCCAGTGCTGAAAAGGAAAACCATGAGAAGCAGATTTCCTGACCACATACTGCCAATATCCATTATCCTCATGTCTCCCAGTAGATTCAAAAATTCTCTTTTCATTATACTTTTTCTCTGATTTTTTCTGTAGTTTATATGGTGGCCCGCCTTTAACTCCTGATTCAGCTGTAAAATGGCCCTTTTTCCCCTGGCCATGGAAGTTTGTTTTCTGACATACAGAGTATTTGTAAGTTTATTTACAAGCATTCACCTTTACTGTTATTATTTGTTTTATATTATCCACCAAACACTGTTGTAGATTGTACTTTAAAATTTTTCTTTGCTTATGACTTGGCGTGGGCACCTCTGTGTTTAGGTTAAACAAAATAATCGAACAACATGGCTCAAAGAAATGATTCCAGAGTAACTTTGAAATGTTCTTTATTTTTAGTCTTGATCTAAGAAGATGTTTGAATTTAAGGAAAAACAAACTGAATTAGCAAAGTTTATTTAACACTAAATAAATCTCTTTCATATTCGCTAACATAGAAGAGGAGATTCTTAGAAATAAGAACATGTCAAACTAATTTAGCCTAGAGTGGAGTGTGAAGAGAAGGTGGGGAAGTGAGTAATAACAATTATTTGAAAAATTGAGAAGCAGTAAAACATGGAGGGAGGGGGCTGGCTGTCTTCGTGTATTTTGTGTAAACTCTCCGTGCAACTTCTCGTTATTAGAATAAGCACTTGATAAGTGTTCCTTTAAATTGTTTCCTGGATTTCCAATTATTTATATTCACAGAGAGATGCACTAAGAAACTAATTGTTTTAATTCAAAGCAAACTAACAAAAATGGAAGCAAAAGCAGGAATCTGCTAATTTGGTTATTGATTGTATTTAAAGGCATTTTGCTATTCATTAATATGAATTATGAAAAGAAGCTACAGAATATGACCATTAAGCATATTCTTGAATATACCTCTAAAAGGTGGGTTTCACAAGTCTTATGCCTTGGGACCAAGCTTCAAGTCACTTTGGCACTAATATTTATCCTTCAGAATTGAGGCATGTATTAGTTTATTAATGTATTCATTTGCTCTTTTGCTATGACAGGGGTTGTTCCCCTTGTCCTAATTCATACCAACTTTTGTGTCAAGGGTTTTGAAATCAGATTTTCATACAAACTTTATTTTCTAATTTTGTTCCAATTAATTCCAAACTAAGATTGTTTTTCCTTTTCTGCTTCTTTCATTAAAGTAATAGAACATTCAGATGGAAATCATTGAGAACCACTCCTGACCCTGTGTATTCTTCCTATTCTGATCTTTTTTAAATGTTTTTTTTAATTGTGGTAAAAGTCACATAAAATAGAACATACTGTGTTAACCATATCGAACTGTGCATTTCAGTGGCACTGAGTACATTCATATTGTTGTGCAACTCTTCATCATCCATCTCCCAACTTGTTCACCTTCCTAAATGGAAACTCTGTCCCCAGTAACACCAACTCCCCACTCCCCTCACCGCCCCCCTCCACAGCATCTACCAGTATACCTTCTAACTTGATGAACTTGACTATTCTAGTTACCTTGTATAAGCAGAATCAAATAATATATGTCTGTGCCTAATGTTTATTGGAATGCATTTTTAAAGTTAACAGTGTATGTCCTACACACAAAGCTGCTTTCTTCCCCTGTGCAATACAGTAGGTTATCATTAGATTTCTGTTTTATACGTGGTAGGGTATATATGTCATTCCCAATCTCCCAGTTCATCCCAGCCTGCCATTACCCTCTTGGTGTCCATATGTTCGTTCTCTGCGTCGCTGTCTCTGTTTCAGCTTTGCTTCCTATTCCACTGTTAATAACCAAATATACAAGCTTCTGTTGTGGTTGTAATGTTAATGACTTTCAAATATATCCTTGGAATCAATTTTTAAAAGTCAGCCAAGATTCTAAGACAGTAATTTTGACTTACCAGGCGAAATCAGAGCAGCCAGAAGGAGGGCTCCTGTGGAAAGCATTTGTCTTTGTCTCTCTCAGAATGCTTCTTCCTCTGACACTTAGGCTTGCCCCCACGCACTCTGTGAAGAGTATTCCAGTCTAAATTAGTATTTTCTAGCTATTTAACCTTAGAATTCTGCATCTCTCATATCTT
This sequence comes from Okapia johnstoni, assembly GCA_024291935.2. NCBI lineage: Eukaryota > Metazoa > Chordata > Mammalia > Artiodactyla > Giraffidae > Okapia > Okapia johnstoni. The sequence continues at coordinate 40,002,710 of CM044316.1, forward strand.
CAATTTGGTACGAGACCCAAAAATTTACAAGAATGGAAGGAGTCAGATTTTAATACTCTGTGGACGGCTATGTAGGACCTACATAAAAGCTTTTCATCTGAAGAAGCGAACTTTATTGGAAATGCTGACTAAATATTAACAGAAGTGATAAGACAGGGCTGGGTGAAGAGTGATTTTCTTCTGGCCTGTGACTGTTGGGAGGATATCCACATGAAAAAATGAATATTTAATATTGTCTGCTAGTAGATCATTTATTCATTCCCCGGGTAGGGCATGTTTCAGAAAAGATTAGTAATGTATGACCTTCTATAGTACATTCTTTAGTATATCCCTTGGGTTTTTTTTGGATGATCAGTTAATTTTTTCTGTGTAATGTTTGCACATACTTTTATAATTTTGAAAAAATTATATTTCTTTAAATATGTGATTTTAAATGTTTGCTTGTTTTTAATCATGAAAAATTAACATCCACAGTACCTGTAAGTAGAGAAAAGGATGAATTAGGATATAGTCGTATGATGGAGTATAGTAGCAGTTGGAATATATATTGTCATTCCCATTTTCCAGAAGAGAAAACAAAGGCACAGCTTGATTAGGTGAATTCACTCAAGGTCACATGGGGAGGACATAACAGATTTGGGATTCAAATCTTCCCAGTGGGGAAGAGGGGAAGTTTTGCTGTGTTAGAATCATCTAAAGAGACTCTCTGTTAGGCATCTGACATTTATCCAGAGCAGTGGTTCTCACCTGGAATAATTTTGTCCCCCAGGAAACACTTGGAAGTGTCTAGAAATGTTTTTGGTTGTCACTGCTACACAGACGCTGTTGGAACATAGTGGGCAGAGGCCAGGGCTGCTGCTAAACATCGTACCAGACATAGAACATACCCCAGGGCAAAGAATTATCTGGCCCCAAATGTTCTTTGTGCCAAAGGTGTGAATCCTTGGTAGGAAGCATGCTGTGCTGTGCTAAGTCATTCAGTCATGTCTGACTCTGCAACTCCATGGACTGTGGCCCCCCAGGCTCCTCTGTCTTTGGGATTCTCCAGGCAAGAATACTGGAGTGGGTGGCCATTCCCTCCTCCAGGGCATCTTCCTGACCCAGGGATCGAACCTGCGTCTCTTATGTCTCCTACATTGGCAGGTTCTTTACCTCTAGCGCCACCTGGGAAACCCGGTCTAAAGTATACCTAACAATTTCCTTGTAACTAGAATGAAGAACGTGTTGAATTAAATTTGTCTAGGTGATAACTGACAATTTTAAAAACGTCATGATGGAAATCAGCATGTTAAATTACTTGGAGCATATTCCTAAATTTACATTTAAAAATTACCAGCTTCCAATAATTGTAATGTTAATTATTGAATACAATAATTAAACTCCATTATGTTTAAGGAAATAATAAGGGAATTGAAGCAAATATTGATTATAAGCTGGCTAACTGAAGATTTGTTCTGAACAAAGCCTGGCAGGTGTCCATTTTGAAATGGAATCCCAGGACCAGAAGGCACTCTCATTGTTCTTTTGTATAACCAGTGATGATAAGGTACAATCAGATGGTTGCTACATGGTAGAAATCTTTTTATCAGAAACCCTGATCTGTTAATAGACAGCTTTATCTTCTCTGACCTATACTTCATAAAGAAATACATGTGGAATTACAAATTCTTGTTGGGCTAAAATTACTGGTATTTAACTTTTGCAAGATGTAGTCAGCTGTCAACACTGTAAGTTGGCTTCACATTTCTCTCCTACTCGCCTCCACCCCGCTGACACCACCCCCACCCCCACCAACTGTGCCCGACCTGTACCTCATGCCTTGATCATTTTTTTTTTCTTAGCACTTCGCTAAAGGTAGAGAGACCCGAGATGAGGAGAAATTCAAAACTGGCTATAATTCAAATTTGAGGGCAGTGGTGATAAAAGTATTTTTTCTTATCTTGAGATGAACTAATTTACTTTCAGCGCATCAGTCTCATCTCTTGTGAGAAAAGCTTGAGGTAAAGTCATGTAAGTGTGTTAGTCGCTCAGTCATGTCTGGCTCTTTGTGACCGCATGGACTGTAGCCCACCAGACTCGCACCCAATTGCAAGGCTCGGTTGTTTCCTCCTGTCCTGTCTCTGCTTCTCTGTAACTGTACCTTCTGCTTCTGATGCGGTAGGTAGTGAACTTGTGCTGAAATAGCAAAGTGATAATGCTGGCCAAATGGCAGGAGGTTATGAACATATTGATTCTGATATGTTAATAGTTTGCGTTCATCTTGGTCTGTTTGGGCTGCTGTATAGACCACCATAGACAAGGTGGCTCATAAACAACAGAAATTTATCTCTTACAGTTCTAGAATCTGGAAGTCTAAGATCATGGTGCCAGTATGGTCGGTTAGCATATAAAAACCTACTTGTCATCCTTGATTGAGGTAAATTTACCTTAATCCAGAGTCTGACCCTTGGTCTTTTCATTGTCTAAGACTTTGACTCAGGGAGAATGATTCAAGTTCATCAGATTATAGGAAGCTGAACACAGAGATAGCATCTTGATAGATAGATGATTTTTAACAGAGATGACTCATTTCTAATGGGAGGATGTGCTCTCTTGGTGTTAAAACTCTTGGGAAAGTGGCTTGATGAATATGAAATGAGAATAGAAAAGATAGAATTTTAAGTGGTTTCCCAACTAACTGTATGGCCTAGTCAGAAATCTTTCCTTTTCCATGATAAAATGGACTAGAAAATGTATCCTCCTTGAGTGACACCAAATGGGCTTATAAACATCTTGCTCCTTGAGTTCCTTTCTGGCTTCCTAGGCCCATGTTTTTCAACCAGGAGTACTTGCAGGTGGGCCAGATAACACAAAAAGCCAGAGGATAAGCATGGTGACATAGGTTGTCAATATTTCTTTTGGATTTGGAAATGGGGCAAAAGTAAGAGGAATAAAACAGCATACTTTTTTTCTATTTACATCATTCCTTGTACATTTATTAAGTGTAATTCTGTGTGGTACACAGAATAACTCCCTTCCTCAAATTTACATACTAAACCCTAGACCCTGTGAATTATAATGTTACATGGCAAGGAAGAAACAAGAATGCATATGAAATTATAGTTGCTAATCACCCGACAACAATAGTTTTGTGTATATTTATATACACATAAATATCATGCATGTTTTATATCTGCTAACATAGCTCTATCTTTTTTTTAACTGAGACTTCACATATCATAAAATTTACCCTTTTAAACTATGCAATTCAGTGGTTTTTTAGTGTATTCACCAAATTATATACTCACTGCCTCTATCTAATTCTAGAGCATTATCATCACCCCAAAACAAAAAACCTGACACATGAGCAGTCACTCCTCATTCGCTACTTTCCCCAGCCCCTGGCAACTATTAGTCTACTTTTTCACTCTCTGGACTTGCCTATTTTGAACATTTTATATGAATAAAATCGGAGAATATGTGATTTTTCATGTCTGGCTTCTTTCACTTAGCATAATGTTTTCAAGGTTCATTCACATTTTACCATGTGTGAGTACTTTATTTCCTTTTTATGACTGGATGATATTCCATTGAATGAATAGACTATGTTTTGTTTCTCCATTCATCAGTTCATGAACAGTTAGATTATCTCCACTTTGGGCTATTGCGAATAATGATACTATGAACGTTCAGGTACAAGTTTTTATCTGGACATATGTTTTCAGTTCTCTTGGGCATATACCTAAGAGTGGGATTGCTGGGTCATATGATATCTCTGTGTTTAGCTTTTTGAGGTTTTAAATGGTTTTCCAAAGTGGCTCCATCAGTTTACATTCCTACCAGCACTGTCTAAAGAGTTGCAATTTCTCTGCATCCTCACCAACACTTGTTATTACCTGTCTTTTTAATTATAGCTTTCCTAGTGGATATAAAGTAGTATATAGTTGTGGTTTTGACTTGAATTTCTCTCATAACTAATGAAGTTGAACATCTTTTCCTGAGCTTTTTGCCCTTTTGTCTATTTTCTTTGTCTTTTAAATGTCTATTTAAATCCTTTGCCCAGTTTTTAATTGGATTATTTATCTTTCTATTGTTGAGTTGTAAGGGTTCTTTATATATTCTGGACACAAAATCTTTGTTAGATAGAAGATTTGCGAATATTTTTTTCCCAAATGTGGGTTGTCTTTTCATTTTCTTGATAGTGTCCTTTGAATCATAGAAACTTTTAGTTTTAATGAAGTTAAATATACCTACCCCTGCTTTGGCTACTCATGCTTTAGATGTCATATATAAGAAACTGTTATCTAATCCAAAGTCATGAATATTTATGCCTATGTTTTATTATAATAAGGTTGTAATTTTATCTCTTGCATTTAGGTTTTTGATCCATTTCAAGTTAAATTTTTTGTATAGGATGAAGTAGAGGGTTCAAATTCATTTTTGTGTGTGTGTGTAGGTGGCCAGTTCTTTCAACATTATTTATTAAAAAGACTATTATTTCCCCCATTTAATTTTCTTGGAACCCTTGTCCAAATTAATTTGACTGTTCTGGACTCTCAGTTCTATTTCACTGATCTATATGTATATCCTATGGAAGTACCACACAGATTTGATTTGTAGCTTTATCATAAATATTGAAATCTAGAAGTATGAGTCTTCCAGCTTTTTCTACTTTTTCAAAATTGCGTTTGCATTTCCATGTTAATTTTAGAATCATCTTGTCAGTTTCTGAACAAAATTGAAAGGGTAGATGAAATTCTGATAGAGATTGAGTTGAATCTGTAGATCAATTGGGGGAATATTGCCATTTTAGCATTATAAAGTCTTATAATCTTTGAACCCGGTGGGAGGGGTCTTTCCATTTATTTAGGTTCTCTTTAATTTCTTTCAATAAGTTTTGCAGTTCCAGGGTATATACCTTGTACTTCTTTAGTTAAGTGTATAACTAAGTGTTTTATTTCTTTTGATGCCATTATAAATGAAATTGTTTTTTATTTTTTAATTGGAGTGCAATGCAAATCAGCCATAATTATACATATATCACCTCCTTCTTGAGTCTTCCTCCCCTCACTCCATCCCACCCCTTTAAATCATCACAGAGTGTCTGGCTATGCTCCGTGTGTTATATCACAACGTCTCACCACCTTTCTGTTTTACACACAATAGTGTGTATATGTCTGTGCTGCTTTCTCCATTCGTCCCACACTCTCCTTCCCCCACCATGTCCAGTCTGTTCTCTATATCTGCATCTCTATTCCTTCCCTGAAAATAAGTTCATCAATACCATTTTCATTCCTAATATATAGAAACACAACTGCTTTTTGTATATATGTCTTGTATTCTGTGAGCTTGCCAAATTAGTTTCTTAGCTGTTACAGATTTTTTGTGAATTTCTTAGAATTGTCTATATACAAATTCATTTAATCTTGAAAACAGGCTTTTTTATTCATCTGTTTACTGCCTTCTTTTGTGTTCAATAAATATTTTCTATTGTACTTTATAATTTCCTTGTCATTTCTTGTTGCAGCATGGGAACTCTTTGTTGTGGCATGTGGGTTCTAGTTCCCTGACCATGGGGTTCTAGTTCCCTGCATGGGGAACACGGAGTCGTAGCCACTGGAACACCAGGGAAATCCCATCCTTGTCATTTCTTTTGCTGTATACTTTTGAGTTATTTCCTTAGTGGTTGCCCTGGTGATTATAAATTAACTTACAATGATCTAGTTCAGATTAATAGCAAGTTAACTACAGTAGTATACAAAAACTTTGTCCCTATATGGCTGCACTCTTTCCCTCTTCCTTTGTGCTTTGTCATATAAATTATACCTTTATACATTGTATGCTCATCAATATACAGATTTATATTTTTTGCTTTATTTACTTTTGTAGTTTTATCAGTACACTCTATTTTTTCCATAGAGATTCAAATTATTGTCTGGTGTCCTTTGATTTCAGCTTGAAGGAGTTCCGTAGCATTTCCCTAGAGCAGATCTGCTGGCAACAAATTCTCTCATTTTTTACCTAGGAAAGTCTTAACTTATCCTTTATTTTTTAAAGGATCGGTCACTTCAGTCGCTCAGTCATGTCTGACTCTTTGTGACCTCATGGACTGCAGCATCCCAGCCTTCCCTGTCCATGACCAACTCCTGGAGCCTACTCAAACTTATGTCCATTGCATTGGTGATGCCATCCAACCATCTCATCCTCTGTCTTCCCCTTCTCCCGCCTTCAATCTTTCCCAGCATTAGGGTGTTTTCCAATGAATTAGTTCTTTGCATCACGTAGCCAAAGTATTGGAATTTCAGCTTCAGCATCAGTCCTTCCAATGAATATTCAGGACTGATTTCCTTTAGGATGGACTGGTCGGATCTCCTTGCAGACCAAGGGACTTTCAAGAGTCTTCTCCAACACCACAGTTCAAAAGCATCAATTCTTTGATGCTCAGCCTTCTTTATGGTTCAACTCTCACATCCATACATGACTACTGGAAAAACCATAGCTTTGACTAGATGGACCTTTGTTGGTAAAATAATGTCTCTGCTTTTTAATATGCTGTCTAGGTTGGTCATAGCTCTCTTCCAAGGAGAAAGTGTCTTTTAATTTCATGGCTGCAGTCACCATCTGCAGTGATTTTTCAGCTCAAAAAAATAAAGTCTCTCACAGTTTCCATTGTTTTCCCATCTATTTGCCGTGAAGTGATGGGACCAGATGCCATGATCTTAGTTTTCTGAATGTTGAGTTTTAAGCCAACTTTTTCACTCACCTCTTTCACTTTCATCAAGAGGCTCTTTAAAGGATAATTTTACCAGATACAGATACAGAATTCTTGGTTGACAAGGTTTTTTCTTTAGTACTTTCACTGTTTCTTCTGTATCATACCATTGCCTCTGGCCACCATGATTTCTGATGATAAATCAGCTGTTAGCCTGTTCAAGTATTCCTTGTTTGCGAAGAATTCCTTCTCTCTTCTTGCTTTCAAGAATCTGTTTTTGGCTTTGTCTTTTGAAAGTTTGATTATGATGTGTCCAATCTTTGCAGTTTTGAGTTTATCTTATCTGTATTTTGTTGATCTTCTTGGATGTGTAGATTAATGTTTTTCATCAAATTTGAGAAATTTTCAGCTATTATTTCTTTAAATATTCTTTCTACCCCTTTCTATCTCTCTCCTGTCCTCCTGGAACTTCCATTATGCATATACTGATTTTCTTGGGGGTTCCCCACAGTTCTCTAAACCTCTTAAGTTCATTTTTCTTCACTCCTTTTTCTTCCTGTTTGTTAGACTGGATCATCTCAATTGACATATCTTCAAGTCTCTTAATTCCTTCTTCTCCCTGCTCAAATCTTCTTTGAGCACCTCTAGAGAATTTTTTAATTTAGTAATTGTGTTTTCCAACCCTAGAATTCTTATTTGGTTCTCTTACTTGTAGTTTCTGTTCTTTATTGAAACTCTCTATTTGTTGAGACATTGTTCTCATATTTTACTTCTTTATATATGATTTCCCTTAGTTCTTTGATTATTTAAAGTAGCTGATTTATAGTCTTTGGTATGTGGAATGTCAGGTTTTCCTAAGGGGCAGTATCTATTGGTTATTCTCTATGCACAGTCCCTACATGAAGTTGTATGCCTGTGTCTGGCCATGACCCCAGGGGAAATGCTTGTACCTATGTAGAATATAAAGGTCCTCCTTTTTTCTGTCTACTGTGTGCTAAGGGCAGAGGGTCAAAAATCAGGAGGTGACTCCTCACAACTCTTAGTTTACCGTGTCTGCCTTCTCTGCTTATAGCCACTAACATTTTACCTAAGATTTCTCTCAAGAACACTTGTGAACCAACTGATTCTCTGTCTCTTGCATACCTTTGTAGCTAAAAGACAGTGGTGGTCATCTATGCAAAACAAGATCATTCTAGCCTGTGAGATTTAAATTGGACTTGAACTTTACCAGTGAAGCTGTTTTTTATCTCACTGGATAAAAATATGCAAAAAACCTATTCTTTATTTAAATCTGCTTGTTCAAATGAGAATCTCTTGGTTTAAAAATCCTGCCAGAGAGTTTTGTGTCAGAACTGACCATTTGATTTTAAGTTTCCAGAATGTACTAAGCCCAGTCAATAGACAGTCCTCACTGTATCAAATACTTACAGACCCACAGTGGGCATATTCCCTCACCCAGTTTCACCATCTGCTAGTACTTTGACCAACAGAAAGCAAACATCCCAGGGCCACCTAGGGAAACAAAGACCGAGATAACCCCAAGCGATGGTAAACAGATGCAATTGGCCCACTGAGCTTTGAACCCTGAAATTGCACCACACACAGACATAATCAGAGTGTTGCCAGAGGTTACAACACACACATTCTTGGCACCATTGTTCAGATTGACTCAGACCAGCTGAACATCTTGAACAGAGTCATAAATGAGTTATGACAATGGAAGAAATGATGCTCTCCTGTTTGGGGACTACATTGTCTCTCTAGGTACTGATACCTCCTAAAAAAGGAACTGTCAACATAAATAGCTCTCAAGGTACAGCACTGCTTCACTGTTCAACAACTCTAGTTCATGTTTAGTGAGTGGTTTGTACAAGGCACTCAGCTAAGTTCTGTGAGAATGCAAAGATGATTAGGGAGGCAGGCAAGCCAGGAAAGACTGAGAACATGGAGGGGTCAGCCCTGGATGTGAGAATGAGGGGTGTGCAGGTATAGGTGGAGGGAAACAGGTAGGGGGAGTGTTGATGGTCCTGTCACCGGCCGAGCCCATGAAGCATTTCAGATGGCCTTGTAAATCAAGACTAACCCCACTGTTTGCTTATTTCTAACAAAAAAGATAGGATTTTAAAATTTCATTTCATCCTAGGGAGATCTAGAATTGCTGCAGGAATACTTGTGTTGGATGCTGTGAGAGAGGACAGGGAAGTCGTTGGGTGTTTAGATATTTGTGCAAAGACTAGATACACTTGTGTTTTCAACTTTTACTTTTAAATTGTTTTATCAGAAGGTATACCAGAGACATAAAACAATTTTTTCCTGTTATTGCAAAATAGGAACTATCAAAGGAAGGAACTTGGTTGGACCTGATGGACATAAAAGACAGAGAGTGTGACCTTCAGACTAGATGGCTCTACCTAAACCTTTGCCAGCAGCAGGGTAAATAGAACTTTTCAGGGAAAGTATAACAGTCCTAACCTGGAAAGTATCCTCTTGTAATTCCAAATTCAGATAATTTATTTCTGCTGGAGATGTTGTTTTCTCTGCAATTAACAAAAGGATGTCCACTTTTATTAAGGTTCTCCAGAGAAACAGCACCAGTAGGGTGTGTGTGTGTGTACACAAAATAACAGAATACGTTTTTTCTACATATAGATCATATATATGTGTAATAACCCTCTGTATACTATGGGCTTCCCTGTTGGCTCAGTCGGTCAAGAATCTGCCTGCATTGAAGGAGACCCAAATTTGATCCCTGGGCCTGGAAGGATCCCCAAGAGTATGAAATGGCAACCCACTCCAGTATTCTTGCCTGGGAAATCCCATCCACAGAGGAGCCTGGCAGGCTACAGTCCATGGGGATCACAAGAGTTGGACATGACTCAGCAACTAAACCACCACTACCATACTATATTCAAAAAGAGAGAGTATATGTTATTTTAAGGAATTGACTTACGTAGTAATGGAGGCTGGTGACTCCAAAATCTCCAAGGCAGGTGGGCAGGATGGAGATTCAGGAATGAATTGATGGTACAGGTTGGAGTCCAAGGCAGTCCGAGGGCAGGTACCTAAGGTACCTTCTTTAGGTATCTCTATCTTTTTTCTCTCAAAATCTTCAACTTGATTCATTCAGATCTTCCCACATTATAGAGAGTAGAATTGCTTTACTCAAAGTCTGCTGTTTTAAGTGTTAACCTAAAATATACCTTCACAGAGACATTTATGTAGTCTTTTGACAAAATATCTGAGTACCATGACCTATCCAAGTTGATACATACATAAAATTAACTAGCACAACATTGTAGCGCCTTTGCTTCAGGAATTACAAATTAACTCTGTGGTTTGCCTTCCAAGAATTGAACCAGGACAGAAGGAAAGCTTGGCATGCCATGGGAGCTTTCAAGGGACTTCAGAAAATTTCATTCTGTTGGTTTGACTTAAGCACACCTTATATACCCAATTACCATCTCATTGAAAACTTTCCGTATAGTCTGTTCAATTTAAAACCTTTGATGAGGAGTTAGAGAAGAAATAAGACATAATGAAAATGATGGAGCCAGGGGGAAAAAAATCCCTAATTCCCACATTTCATTAGCATGTTTTGCATTTTGTGAGCACTCCGCACATCTTTCTGTTTTACCAGTGCCAAACCATACAGAAACAGAAGAGCTGTTAGAGCAAAGAGTGGGCAGTGTGTGGAGCAAACAGAATCTCACAAGGGAGGGAGCGTGCATTGAGGTTAGCCTGCAGCCCCCGCATTTTCATAACAAATAGCAAATAATACGCTGTTCCAGTTTATCATTTAAGAGCAAAATAAAAAAGATTAGCTAAAAAAAGGTTTTCTGCCCCATAGTTTTTTGAAACAAAAACCTGCTACATGAAAACAAACTACCTGCTAAATGACTTAGGGTTTTGTCGTCATTATCACATATTCTGAAACATCTTTTTACTATCAAAAATTAATTTGTCCCTTTTTTCCCAAAATCTTGCAGGAAAGAAAAGAAGGGAAGGAGGGGAGGGAGGAGAGTGGGGGGAGGGGGGCAGAGAAAGAGTGAAAGAAAGGAAAAGAAAGAACATTTTTGTACCAAAATTAGAATGCTTACTCAGCAGTCTTTCATTTAACAATTGAGAGTTCATTCCTTGGTGTGTTCCATTTAAAGAAAACAAAGCACCTTTTGGTTTTCAAGTTTACTACCTCATTTGTCCCTACTCCTTGTTTGTACCAAAACTGAAGCTCAGGCACATGAAGTGATGACGGTCTGACCTTGACTCCTGAGAAGTTCTCTTGAATCCATCCTCCTGTCTCCAAGGATGGTCTCCCTGGGCAATTACTCATCCCAGCTGAAGTCACAGAAGCTGCAGGACTGACTACGTAAGATAGGGGTGTTCCTCTGTGTGTCTCATATTCACGTAACACACAGAATGCCCAATAGTAAAGAGTGCTCTCTTCTGCAAGAGACTGAAGATATGGGGACTGCTGCTACTGCTGCTAAGCCGCTTCAGTCGTGTCTGACTCTGTGCGACCCCATAGACGGCAGCCCACCAGGCTCTGCCATCCCTGGGATTCTCCAGGCAAGAACACTGGAGTGGGTTGCCATTTCCTTCTCCAATGCATGAAAGTGAAAAGTGAAAGTGAAGTCACTCAGTTGTGTCCGACTCAGCGACCCAATGGACTGAAGCCCGCCAGGCTCCTCTGTCTATGGGATCCTCAAGGCAAAAGAGTACTGGAGTGGGGTGCCATTGCCTTCTCCGAAAATATGGGGACTAGGGGCACCTAATTATAGTCTAACCTGAGGATGTGATGTGTGAAGGTGAGGGGGTGGTCTGGAACATGGAAGGAGAATAAGTGGCAATAAAGAAACATTTTCAAGGGGGACAAGTTATGTTGGAGCCCATGTAGAAGAGCCTCAATCTTCTGAGATGAGAGGCATAGAAAATGTGATGGTGGCAAGGAAATGACCACGAGAATGAGATTGAACATGGTTTGGACTGGTCACTGATAAATGGGAAATGAAGAAAAGGATTGCCAAGCAGCTGGGACTCAGGAGCTCAGTCTCTGTGATGCCCCGGGAGTGTCTGACTGCCCAGAACTGGGAGCAAAGGGAGGCCCCAACGTAGCTAAAGCACAGAGTCGACAACCTTAATTGGAAAGGCTGACTGTGAGATCTAGCCTGGATAGAGAGGCAAGAGAGAAGCCAGCTAGGGATTTGGAGAGGTTTGGGAAACGAAAGTCACGATGCAGTGAGCCATGACAGGACTGCTCTGAATACCCTCTTTCTCTCTGTGGAACTTCCTCCTGCCTCAGCCACCACCCTGCACCCTTGTGTGTTTGCCTTTTCTGAACGCTTGCCTTCCTTTCCTTCTACTTCAGTGCCCTTCCCATCCTTGAAGGTTGCGAGTCCTGTCTCAAGTCCTGTCTGCTCCACGAAGTTCTAGCTGTTTCTAGATTTGTCAGTAGCCCTTCCTGAGACGCCCTCCAAACTTTTTTCTGGGACATTTAGTTTATTTCAGAATTATAGTCACGTACTGTATACGCTGTGTATATCTCATTTCCTTGTGAAGATGTGCAGCTTCTCGGGGGATAAGAATTGAGTCACATGCTGCTTTTATTTTCCTAAAATGCTTACACGCTGTTTGAACACAGATACTCCTAATGTTTCAAGTATTGTTAATTATCCAGAAAATAAATGGCATTACTACCATAATACTTGGGGGCTTCTCTGGTGGCTCTCAGATGGTGAAGAATCTGCCTGCAATACAAGAGACACAGGTTCAATCCCTGGTCAGGACAATCCCCTAGAGGAGGAAATGGCAACCCACTCTTTCCCATGGACAGAGGAGCCTGGTGGGCTAAAGTCCATAGAGTCTCAAAGAGTTGGACATGACTGAGTGACTAACACACACACACATACACCATAATACTTGAGATGACTTGGTGGATTTTGTAAGATTTTTTTATGTTTGAGTGTTAGTACTGTGTTCTCCTGGTCACTTATGAGAAGTTCAAAGTATCTGTCAAATAATTCTTACTTCCAATATAATTTTTCTTTCTGAACCATTCTGATTCCAATAAAATATTCATGGGAGTTCTGATTCCAATAAAATATTCATGGGATCCCAAGCATTTATTTGCACAGCTATTAAATGACAATAATCAGAAGACCTAAGACTTTGTCCAGACATTTTATATTTTCTTGGGTTAAGGTTAGGGCAAGTTTGCACTTTCTTTTCATATGGCGATTAGGATCTTACAACAAACAAATATGAAATGGTAGGTTATGATAGAGAACTATTGGCTGTTGTACAAAAGATAACTTCTCCGTGTTGACCGAAATGGCTGCCAAAAGGTCAGCTCTGTCTCTAGCTAGCTGATGGCCTTGGACAAGACACTTCCTTTTTCTCCTGTTTTCCTAATCAGGAGATGCACGTGTGGACTTGGGCTTAAACAGTGTGGAGCTGTTGGAACCCTGGCAGCCGGCAGGTCTGCCTCGCCACAGTGTTGCCTTCCACTAGTGGGCGCCATGGAGCAGACTTCAGCGCCTCTGCCTCTGCCCCCGGCAGAAAGCCTGCGTGTGATTCCCATCTGGACTGACGCACTTGGGTCTCACACAGAGCAGGATTATGAAAGTCGTTGGCATAATTCGATTCCATCAGCTCTTCTAAAGGTCTTCCCTGGCCCTCTGGTTTTGAGTCATGCCCACTCTGGAAGCTTGCAGTTTTGCTACCACAGGCTGTTGCCATCGAAACAAGAGTTGATCCTTTGCGGAAAATGCTGATCCTTCCAGTGCCTGGCTCTCTTTCTTAATAGGGCAGTTAATCTTTTTCTACGTAGTGAAGGAAGCTTTCAGCGTCCCTGGGCTCCTGGACTGGTTTTCACAGGCAAAGTCTTAGAGGTGACTTAAATTGTAGAAATTCAGAGCAAAGGGAAAGTTTAGGAACCATTCCAGCCAGAAGAATGTCATTCCAGAGAGGGTAAGTGATTAGTCCAAAGCCACACAGCCTCTCAGGGAGTGATCCAGGGCTGCTCCCCAGGGATAACTGAAGCAGAGGTAGAACCAAAAAGGGACCCTTGACCAGGTTATCTTCCATTACCTTAACTGTCTTCTCAGGCATCTTCAGTGATGTGGAAGATACGTGAGTTGCAACTTGCTTTAGTCTGTTTTTGTGTAAATATCCTCCATTTTACCTTTACTGACAGCTCATTAGATGCCAGGTGCGTGACTAAGTTACCATAACATAGTGTGTGTGTGTCTGACTCTTTGCAACCCCCATGGACTGTAGCCCACCAGGCTCCTTTGTCCATGGAGACTCTCCAGGCAAGAATACTGGGGTGGGTTGCCATGCCCTCCTCCAGGGGATCTTCCCAACCCAGGGATAGAACCCAGTCTCCTGTTTTGCAGGCAGATTCTTTACCATCTGAGCCACCAGGTAAGCCCATGAATACTGGAGCAGGTAGCCTATCCCTTCTCCAGGGGATCTTCCCCACCTAGGACTTGAACCAAGGTCTCCGCACTGCAGGTGGATTCTTTACTAGCTGAGCTACCAGGGATAGCTCAGCTCTAACTACTGTTATACCCATAACACAATATGTTTCATTTAATCCCAGGCTTACAAGGATGGGCTCTGGAGCAGGCAACCTGGGCTTAAGACCCACCTGCATTTCTCAAGGGCCATGTGGGTTGGGGCAAGTGACATACCCTTCCTGCACCATACTTTTGTCTGCTGAACCTGGGGATAACTATAGGACCTCTTTCTGTTTGGTGAGATAAAGCATACTAACCACTTAGCACAGGACCTGGCCCATAGAAAGTACCCTGCCCAGAAATGGAAGCTGTCATGTTTATCAGTCTTAGGCATTAGTTGTCATCATACTGCTACTCAACATAAGAACCATCTAAATGTTCTATTTCTTTTATAATGTGAATGAACTACTGTGTGTGTATACCTATCAATGTGTTAATAACTGTATTGCTTTTGCTTCATCATACCAGTCATGCTTTTGTGAGATGAATATGTAAAACTGAAATAATTATCCTTAAAAAATCTATTCTTCAAAAACAGCTTATTTTCGCACAATGCCTTTCTTTACCCTCAAATTTTAAAAAGAGAAAAACAAAAAGAAGAAAATATTTCAGATAAAGGTCATCATCACACTTTTTTCTGGTAGCTGTTTTTTGTTTGTTTATTCGTTTATTCTTTTAAGGATTGGCACTCAGTTTATGGCTCTTACCAAATCTCCTTTTTGGCTTTGAGGTTACATACTTTCTAACCTGTAACAGATAACTAATCACAGTTAACTTTTTTTCCTCATAGAAGAGCATAGCAAAGACTTTGATTCCCCACATCAGTTAATGTGGAGGTGTTGTCCAAAACCATGAGTAATGATAGACCCACGTGTTTCCAAGTTGCATAAGACTTTGCCTCCTGACAGCCATCAAAGTTAACACCTCACTGCCTGAGGATTCTGCTTGAATTTTCGATAACAGGCTCAGCATTCAAAGCAATAGCTGTTTGCAGCTTGATGCATTTTAAACCTGAAAGCTGGGTTTCTAGATATAAATAGTATGAACAGTTGGACAACAGCGTTACCATCGGGGTGAGATCACTTCCAGGAAAACACTGCAGTGTAGCAATGGGAGTAACATCTGGCCTTCCAACAGTTGCATTTGATTTAGACTTGGACATCCTACATGAAATAGAGGCTGTACTTATTAATGACTTCAGTTTCCGTGTAGTCACTCACTTTAACTTGCAAAGCAAGACCTCCACAGCCTATTTATTCAACCTACTATGTTTAGGGTATGGATGCAAAGCTCCCTTGACTTAGTAATTGCTTGCTTGCCTGTTTCTCCCTGCTGTCCCCCTTCATACCACGCCAAAGGAACACAGACAGAGGGGATCCTAGAGGGCAAATTCTGTCTTTTTTGTTCGATGGTGATAGGCTGGGGCTGGAGAAAATGTCTATGAAATAAGATAAAATGTGAATCTTTTTTCCCCTCTCTATTTCAGTATCTGGATATCATTATTATTTTCCCTGTGTAACAATGAAATCGTCAATTTTTTTTTTCACTAGGTACATGGCCAACCAAAATAAAGACTCTATTCCCAGCCTTCTGTGGAGCTAGATGTGAAAGTAACTAAGTTCTAGCCAATGAGATATAAGTGGAAATAGTACTTACAAATTGTAGAAAGTGTATTTAAAAGGAGGTTATGAAATCCCTCTTCTCCTTCCTGCATTTGGAATGTGATCCTAATAGCGGGAGTTTTCAGCAGCCACTCTGGACTGAGGCAGCCTTCAAAATTGAAATATATATGTATATAGTGGAACAGCAAAGTAGAACAAGGCTGGGTTTGTTATACCGTGAAGGGTCTTGATCCTAGGTGGAGAACTTCTAAAGTATTGTGGAAAGTAGTACAAAAGCAGTAATATAAATAAAACTTCCAATATAGCTCAATGACTGATAAAAAAAGAAAGCTCTGTATAATACCACTTGAGAGAATAAAAATGTATCTTGCAGTGTGAAGTGTAGGAAATAGGTCCACTGTGTCAGTTTGCTCCTGTTGTTACCTCTCCTGTATTTCTACCAGCTTTTTATCTCCTTGTTCTTCCAGTTACTGAAATTGGTGTGCAGTAGTTTCCACTATGACTGCACATTTCTGTTTCTCTTCATGTTTGAAGCTTGATTTGTGCACTAATAGATTGAGGCTCTTTTACTAGAGGCTACAGTTTTAGAATACTTACATTGCCCTCTGAACTAAAAGTGTTTTTAAAAGTATTCTCTTGATGTCCAGTAATGCATTTTATTTTGCAGTCTATCTTTGGAAAAACCAAATATATTTAGTGACTTCCATATTATCTTTTCCAATCCTTTCAGCCTTTCTGTATGCCTCTGTTTTAGATACAGCTCTTGTAAATGCTATGTATTTGGGTTTGTAGTTTTAATCAAGTCTTGTAATCTTGGTCTTTTAATTAGAGCTTGTTCAACCGTTTTAACCACCCTGAAGAAGCAGGATAGACCCCTACCCAGATTTTGGGTTGAAAGTGGAGACCAATGACAACATACATACATATCAAGAGGATGTGAAAGATTTATTGCATAAGTAATTGAGACTGCCTGGGAAAGCAGATGAGACCTCCCACGCAGGCCTGAAATGACTTGAGAACAAGGAAAGGAGACTGTAGTTAGGAGACTGTGTTGGTACTGGGATGTCCCCAGACAAGAGGGCTTGTGTGGCTTGAAGCTCCCACTGGCGCCTAAGGAGGGAGCACTCATATTTTTCTTCTCTGATGTAGAACAGAGGGCAAGAGGGAAGGCGGAGACTGAAGAACTGTCAGCAAACATCCCCCAATGGAGGAAGACTTTTTCTACCTAAACCAATTCACTTAATGTAAAAATTGATACATTTTGAATTTAAATCTACCATCTTACCCAGTGTTTTCTATTTTCCTTGCCTATTCTATTTATTTCTCCCCATTCTGGCCTTCCTTTTGACTAATTATTTATGTATGGCATTTACCTCTCTATTAACTTGAAAGTTTTATATAATTTATAGTCATTCTTTTAATAGTTATTCATTGTAGAGATTATAATATATATCATCAAAATCTGGTCTTAATTGATATTTCTTTCTGGACACTGTTGGTTTTATTTAATACTTTCACTCTGTTGTTTGTATTTTACTGCTTGTATCTTTTAAGCATACAATGCGTTGTTATTGTTTTGTGCACTAAAGTAATTTTGATTTATTCACATATTTTCCATTTTCATTGTTTCTTTCCACATCTCCAGACTACCATCTGGGATCATTTTCCTTCTACCTGAAAGATACTTTTTACTATTTCTTTTAGTGCAAAGTAGTTGAAGAAAAACTTAACCTCATTTTTTATTTGTCTGAATTTTATCATGTCACAGTTTCTAAAGAACATTTTTTGTGAGTATAAAATTCTAGGTTAGTAGTTATGTTTTTCAGCCCTCTGGAGGTATCATTCCAGAATCTTCTGGCTCCCAGTCTTTCTTTTTGGAAGTCAGTGTTAAGTTCAGTAGGGACTCCATCGAAGGTAATCTGTTTTTATTTGGTTTTGTCTTTGGTTTTCAACAGGCTTGTTATGATATATCTGTGTGTGGATTTTCTTTCATTCTGATTTTGGGTTCCTAGAGCTTCTAGAATCTGTGGCTTGATATCTTTTATCAGTTTTGGAAAACTCCTAGCCATGGTTTCTTTAAATATTGTTTCTCTTCCATTTTCTCTGTAAGCCCCTTTGGAGACCACAATTGTGCTTATGCAAGACTTGCATCTCATCATCTATATTCATTGTTTTTACTCTTCCTCCTATACTCTCTTCTATATTTTTATTTATTTATTTTTGTTTATGCTTCCTTCTGAAAGTTTTTCTTTTTCTAATCAACACTTCTCAAATTTTAATGTTTTTGAAATTACCCAGGGATTGTTTTAAAATGTAGATTCTGATTAACTAGATCTGTAGTGGGAGCTAAGATTCCACATATTTAAAAAGCTCCCAGATGTTAAAAGGAAAATACTTAAAAACTAAGGAAGAATGAATAAAAGTATGGGTTTTAGTCATTAGGAATGTATCATCATGCTGGTAATGAGCAGAACCCAGAGTCAAATTCAAGCTTACATGATCCTAGAACCCATGTTCTTTCCATCCAGCTACATGACTTCATTAAATCCACATTGAGAAACTAATTACTAAATGGAAAAAATAGGAACATACCAATATTAACTCGATAATTATAATAAATGTATCATATAATAATAATTGGGTGTGGGTTATATGAGAACTATGTACTCCCATTGCAACTTTTCTGAAATCTGAAACTATTCCAAGATAAAAAGTCTACAGGCATACCTTGTTTTATTGTACTTCACTTTATTATGCTTCAGAGATATTACTTTTTTTTTTTTTTTTTTTTTACAAATTGAAGATTTGTGGCATTGTCAGATGATGGTTAGAATTTTTTTAACAATAAAGTATTTTTAAACTAAAGTATGTACATTGTTTTTTTAGACATAATTCTATTGCATTCTTAACAGACAACAGAATAGTTTAAATAGAACTTTTATATTCAACGAGGAACCAAAAAACTTGAGCTGCTCTCTTGCTTTATTATGGTGGTCTGGAACTGAGCCTGCAGTATCTCCAAGGTATGCCTGTATTTGAAAAAAAACACACACTCTTATGTCAGTGCTGCTGGTCTACAAATCAGAGTTTAAGTAAAGCATTCTTACCTTTTTTGTCGATTTTCTCCTCAGTTATATCTAATCTACTGTTAAACCCACTCATTAAGTTACTGATTTCAGTTATCGTATGTTTCATTTCCGAAACTTACATTTGGTTCTTTTTTAAAATAATTTTTAGTTATCTGACAGAAACTCTCAAGCTTGTATATAGCAGAGTCACCTTAGAGTTTGTGCGGTGACTCTGATGTCTAAACCCTTTTCAGGTCTATCTGTTCTCTCTGTTGCTTCTCTCTCGTGTTGTCTTGTCTTCGAGTGGCTCTGGTTAATTTTAATCTTGTGTTGGACATGGTATTTACAAAATCTTTTGTAGAAATAGAGTACTGAGATGAGGTTATAATCCCAGAGAGGAATTTACTTTGCCTTTGCTAGATCCCTAAGCACCCCATCAAGTCAGGATAAGCTCTGAAAAGCTCAATCCAAGACTGTGATGCACTCTGGTCCCTGCACAAACTTACCTCCTTTTCTTTCCCTCTACTCTTGGGGTACAACTCTTCAGTGTCTCAACCCAAAGTAAGGAGAATCACTTCCATCTTATTCTAGTTGGCAGGCCCTAGATTTCCACTGCTTGATGCCCTAGCCTGTGAAAAGTCTTTTCAGACTCTTAAGTGTAAGCAGTGGGTTGGATTAGTTCCACCAGAGGCCACTGAGAGGAATGTCCTTCCCTCATTTAAAATGATCACTCTAAGAGCAGACTGCTTGAATTTGATACCTGGTCAGGGAAGATCCCTCATGCCACATAATGAGGCCAATAAATAAATGAATAAAACAATCCCTCTAATTTTAGCGATACAATCCTCTCCCAATTCCTCATAATGTATAAGTCTCTTTATTCAGCCCAAATACCAATGACTTTAACTAAGAGATTCAAGAAGACCATGGGTTTCATCCTACATCCTTCTTCCTCCTTATCCCCAAAAGGTACAAATTCACACTGAAAAATAAGCTTGGAGATGATATGAGCCTCAAAGGCAGAAATTTAAGTTCAGCTGTGTGGTTCTCAAATGTTAGTGGACATCAGAATTGTTTAAAAATATATATATTTATTCATTTGGCTGTGTTAGGTCTTAGTTGCAGCACACAGAATCTTTCACTGCAGCGTGTGAGCTTAGTTCCCTGACCAGGGATCAAACCTGTGCTGCCTGCATTGCAAGGCAGATTCTTAACCACTGGACTATCAAGGAAGTTCCTAGAATTCTCAACAAGGTTATTGCTGTACATATGTCTGTGTCCTACCCCAAAGGGTTCTGAGCCAAAGTGCTTCCCATACACTCTATGGAGTTTTTAATGCAGGCGGTCCCTGCAGGTGGAGAGAAGTGGGCAGAATTCGGAAATACTGAGGAGGGAATGCAGGCAGCGGAACGACAGTAACTCTTGTCTTTCCTGGGCTCTGCTCACTTGCAGTCTCTGTCACAGGCCAGCAGGAGGTATCTGGATGGATATGGACAGGCCTGTCGACCTCTCTGATGAGCCCAACACAGAATCCAGAATGGTCCGTTCCCAGCCAGGGTTTCCAAAGAGACCAAAGGGCAGACATTTCCATTTGACACAGCTCAGGTTGCGGAGACGCTGGTAGCTGAGCACAGGCCCTCTGCGTGTGGCACCGTGAGACAGCAGGTGGTGGCTGGCACATGGCTCCCTCCTCCGTGAGTAGAGACGAGGCCATCTCCCACCTTCTCTCTGAGCCACGGCTCTACTCCTGTCACCCCTGTTGTCAGCTCGCTCAGTCAAGTGTGCTGATCCATCTGTTCTGTACCCTTTCACGGGAAGTGGTTTTTATTAGACTAAACATGGCGGCTCCCTAAACTCTTAATGAGTAAAGTCACCCAGTACACTTTCTCAGTCGAGTGATGGCTCTCCACCCTTCTCATTGTCCTTATTTTATGTTTCCTCTCTCTTCATCACATTTTTATGTTGCTTTTTCTCTGGATTTCCCATCCATGCTGAGAACAAATGACATGCTAACGTGTTCAATTGGTGTATGTGGTTGCTTCGAAAGAAAGAGCCAGAATGTGTGAAGGGTGTTGCAGGGTAGTGGAAAGTATCCATGGCAGTGTCGCCCTGTTTAGCAAACATGTTAAGGAAACTTATGCTGAGATAATCAAAGCATGATTTAGAGGTACACTTTGGCAGGTCTACATTCAAAACTGGTATTTTCCACTGGTTGACTGCATAGCAAAAATAATATTCATGCACTTTTGTGTCTTGAACTTTATAGCAACAGTGAGGCAGGCTTTCTCAGACTATGGATAATTACCAAGGTGTCTTGTGACTTAGGGGTGTATCCATGACTCATAACAACATCAAATTTCATTTAGGACAAGAACACACCTTTTTCCCTATGGTAAGATGACCTTTGCTGCTAAGTCGCTTCAGTCGTGTCCAACTCTGTGTGACCCCATAGACGGCAGCCCACCAGGCTCCCCCATCCCTGGGATTCTCCAGGCAAGAACACTGGAGTGGGTTACCATTTCCTTCTCCAGTGCATGAAAGTGAAAAGTGAAAGTGAAGTCTCTCAGTCGTGTCCAACTCTGTGCGACCCCATGGACTGAAGGTCATCCCTAAATCACCAAATATTTCATTTTTATTGTTTTTTTTTCTTTGCGAATTCTGCAAATATGGTAAGATAGAGACCTTTCTATGAAATCCAAAAACACTGAGTTAGTGCAGTCAGTATTTCTAAGGAGAAGTGCCTGGCCATCACTCACCAGAGCACATCCCCGGTGCTGCTCATCGGAGTCCTCAGGGTTCCAGCAGTAGGTATCTCTGCACGCCTCGATGCCTTTGGAATTACCTGGAGTGGATGTGTCTTGTCTAAACGTGGCCCAAGTAAAAAGATTAAAAGCAATAGCATGATGCAGTTTTCTGGTTGAAGGTCTGGTTTTTGTGGCTTTGAAACTGACGTCAATTCAGTTGTCTTACACATACAATATGTCAAAACAGATTAGGCTCTGACATATGACTTCTCTGGGATGTGAACCCTACTTGTCTGCCTAGGCAGTGTGTACTGCAAAGGAGTTATGAAACAAGTCTAAGAGAGTCTGAGCATGGGGACTTCCTAAGAGGTAGAAATCTAGATCAGCCAGCTTCCAGTAGCAGATACAGTAAGTGACCACTCAGTAAAAAGATTTGTGTCATTATGGCAACAAATAACATGCTGCTGTTGCTAGTTGTAGATGATTCATTGTTGGGAGGGCTTTTTCCTCGTAGCCTGAGTTAGACATATCCTGGGTACTGGTACCTATTTTTTAAAGTGCTGTATAAACGTAAAAATTGCCCATTATCCAATTATCCAAAGAGCTATAGCTAACATTCTGTAGTTGTGTATGTTCTTACAGTCTGTGTGTCTTTTTGTGATTCAAACTAGTTTGTTGCATCTAGCAATATATTATAAACACTACACTGCACTGATGAAAATAACATGAAAATCTGCTTAGTTGGGATGTCACACAATTACTGAGCATAAATGCTGAGTATATAGTAAGCATTCAGTAAATATTTGAGGCAATAAAATGACAAGGGTGGCCAGGTCTAGCTTTGGTCTCAATCGTAATAGACATGCGCAAGTCTCTCTGTATACTGCTGCTGCTAAGTCGCTTCAGTCGTGTCCGACTCTGTGCGACCCCATAGATGGCAGCCCACCAGGCTCCCCCGTCCCTGGGATTCTCCAGGCAAGAACACTGGAGTGGGTTGCCATTTCCTTCTCCAATGCATGAAAGGGAAAAGTGAAAGTGAAGTCACTCAGTCGTGTCCTACTCTTAGCGACCCCCTGGACTGCAGCCCACCAGGCCCCTCCGTCCATGGGGTTTTCCAGGCAAGAGTACTGGTTGATAATATATACTCTGTTTTCCGTGATTCTTGTAATTAATTACCTCAACCAGAAAAGATTTTCCGATTCATGGCATTTTTGTCATTCATCATCGTCTACCATTCAGTCTGCCAGATTGAGCCCCGGCTACTCAGGTGGCGCAAGCCAGGTGCTGGGTCTGCGACTGCCCTTCCAACCCCAGGGTGTTCCCGTGAAAACCAATCATGGGGCCTCAGCCCCACAAGGAGAGAGGCCTGTTCAGCAGCCACCATTCCTGAAACCCCACTGTGCACCCTGGGGGCACTTTGTACAGTCCTTCTTCTTCTACCCACCCACCTCATCTCTCCCCTGAAATCACAGATAGTCGCCCAACTGAGGATGGTGTCTGCGATTATTCAGACACCTAACCTGACTTGGGATCAGCAGACTCAAACCACCTTATCCTGTGTTAGAAAATCTGAGTCACTATTTAAATCACTTTCCAATCCATTTATACACCAGACCTCCCATGCTGAATGCTGTATCTTTACCTCTTCATTTTCCAAGTTACAGAAAAGTAGAAAATCTGGACTACAGCTCTGTGATGCTCCACTCAGTCACATGAAAAGGAGGAAGAAAAACAGAGAAGCCGGAGGCCACATGAAGCAGAACACAACCTACTTTATCTGTGAAGCACACACGTTTGCCTTCAGAATGACATGTTGCAACCCTAGAAAATCATGTCTTGAAAATTATTCCAAACAAGGTTCAAAACGTAAACATCAGATGAAACAGACTCAAAAGAGTAAAAACCGACAAAACAGAGAAGTTAAAAAATCTTTGAAATGTTACACAAAGAGTTGTTTTCTATACTTGGTGGAGTTTCAGGTTTAGCTTACGTGTATCACTTCCCTCTCAAACAAAAGTTTCTGAGGCTGCAGGGCCATGCAAGGCTACCGTGAAAAGGCCCTGGAACATCTCCATTGGCCAGAAAGAGGAGGAAGAGCCCAGGACACACGGACAGAGAAGGTACTGTAAAACCTTTCCCCATTGGCTCACTGCCCTCCGGCCTGGAAATGCCTACACACCCCAATGTCTGATTTCACCAAGACCAGACAGTAAGCAATCACATTTGTTGATTAAATGTCAACCTATCTAGAATGTAAACTCCTTTCAAGTAGCTGTATTACTCTATCCGTGAGACATGTAGGAAGTCTGCTCTGTGTCATTTTTCCATTAAAATGCAGTCTTCACAGAATTCCAGCCACGCAATACCATCTGCTCCAAATTTTCCCATGATTTATATGACCATGTGGCCAACTCCATGTATAAATATAGATTTTGAGAGGGATCTTGTTCTAATATAAGTAAAAGTAGAAAGATAGGTATTTAATGACATCATCAGATTTGTTTTAGATCTTAGGACATCATATTGTCAACCAGATGTCCATATATCCACATTTATTATTTCATGTCAGTGGAACGTAAGAGTGCTTTGGACATGTACATTCCTTGTGATTAATTCTAAATATTTTACAGAAGTTATTGCTCTAACAGCTGCAGGCAAGACAACCCTATGAACCCTATGAACTCTGCTCTGTGGCCAGTGAAACTCAGTGGTCATGCTACAACTCAAGAACGGGTCACATCCCATTCTTTGATTCTCAGATTACCTTTGGGTTGATAGTTTCATCTCAGTGTTATTAAAAAAATAGAAGTAAGAAGGAAATATATGGTCATATTTGATGGAGGGCAGAGGGGAGTGACAAGGCCATTGAAATGTCAGAAGTTCCTGTGTCAGGGTGGCCTTCTACTCTGGCTGGGAATTTTGTGTTCGCTTACTCTGGCTGCAGTGTGGGGAACACACTGGACATTTGGGGAGCAGCGGTAGAAGTGAGGAGGCTGTGCCGCCGTTCCAGGAAGAGACTATACTTGCTTGGACTTGAGCACTTGGGTGTTCACATGCAGATGGGGAGCAGGAGGCCAGCTCGAGAGAGATGGAGAAGGCTTGCTGATTCTCCTGGAGGTGAGGGAGCACGTGGAAGGAGCTGGCTCTCAGGCCCCTGAGTGGTGGTTCCACCAGTCATTACAGGAAGAGACCCAGGCTCAGAACAGGAGTTCAGTTTTAAATGGACACGCTGGTGAGACTTGGCTTCCCAGGTGTCTCAGTGGTAAAGAATCGATCTGCCAGTGCAGGAGATGCTGGTTCAGTCCCCTGGATTGGGAAGATCCTCTGGAGTAAGAAAGGGAAACCCACTCTAGTATTCTTGCCTGGGAAAGTCCATGGACAGAGGAGCCTGATGGGCTGCAGTCCATGGGGTTGCCAAGAGTTGGACACAGCGGAGTGACTGAGCACACATATACCCTGGTGAGACTTCAAGAGGAGGTGTCAGCAAGGAGAGCAGGCGGGGTGCTGGCCTTACCCCCTTCCACATCCGGTAAGCTCTACCGTTTTCTGGGTGATAGGTGAGTGTCTGTGTAGATAAATTTTTGAGATAATAGACAATGGCAACAGCAACGACAAAAATCACTGAAAAACACAGCTGTAAGTAATGGGGGGTCGATAAAGGATTTTCATCAGGGAAATGAGCTGAACGGCTCTGTGGTTAAGTCCACCTGGGAGCCGTAGGGAGGCACTGGAAGGAGGTTTCCGTCTCCTCTGGCCCCTCACCAGCTGTTTGGACGTGGGTTAGTTAAGCCAACCCTCTGAGCCCCTGGTGCTCCGACAGCTGAGTGGAGGCCAGGCTGCCTCCCCAGGAGGGCTGCCGGGAGAGCTGCGGTGAACACACCTAGGACAGGACACGCTTGACACGCCTGGGTTCCCTTCTCCGTGCCTGAGCACCTCCACGCGGTTCAGCAAGTGGGCGGCGGGAGGTTCCTTCTGGAAGCATCCCTTGGAGAGGCAGGTAAGCCCTGGCCTGTGAGAGGGGAGCCGAGTCCAGGTACCGGGCTGTGGCCGGTGGGTCAGGAGGGGCTGACAGTGCGGGTGGTGTTGAAGGACGGGGGGGTGGGTGGGGAGGAAGAGGAGCATCTGAGGTTCGGTGAGGCGGAGGGTGGCCTGGCAGCCCTGTGTGTGAACAGGCCCTGGGTCCCTCGCCCTAGATTGCATAACTGTCTCCCCTTCTTTCCTCTTCCACCCTCTCTGCCCCTTTCCGTCTCTGCTGCAGCTCCTGGCCTCAGCTGAGCCTCTCTTGCTTCCTCTTCCTGTCTCCTTGCTCCGGGGCTCCCAGGCCTCTCTGCTCTTCAGTCCGCTTTTCCCAGAGACAGGACTGCTCTCTTTCTCTCTGGTCTCTCCAGGGCTGAAACCCTGCTTTCTGCTCCTGTCCCGCTGCCCCCTCACCAAGACTCATCTTGCAGAGGGTGTCCTGAGTGACAGCAGGAACATGGGGTCGTGGCTGCTTAGCCAAAGGCCACATGAGACAGCATGTCCCCGGCTGTGGCCCGCCAGCCCTTGGTGCAGACAGGGTGCCTTTCTTGGGTGGAGACCCCCATGCCCCTTTCCAGGACCTGACTCTTTTGGCAGTCAGAACATAAATGGGCTGTGTCTGGGGCAGGTCAATTCAGAGCAGGGGCATGGGGCTGGACCCTTTCCTCCTCTGGGTCATGGTGAGGCCTCTGCAAGGGCCCTCCAGGGTGGACAAGATGCCCTTTGAACATCCACATCCAGGCCTCTCTTCCTGAACACATGCCCTTTTTTGCCCTCCTCTCCCCCTCTTTCTGGGTTTCCATTGATGAGCAAGTCTTCTTCAAGCCAGTTAACTCACTGATGAAACCACACTCTACTGTCAGCCTGGGAGCTTATCTGTCTGGGAGAGAGGCCCTTACCGGCGTTCTGGGGACCAGTGCCTGAACAGACCTCCATAGGCATCCTCCTGGGCTTTCTCTTTACAGATCATGTGCAGACCTCCGTTTCAGAAAGGTATGTTCTGTGATGTTTCCAACAGAGTCTGCGTTGACTTAAAATATACAAAGAATTTTTGAAGTCAATTTTGAGGCATAGTTTACATAGGATAAAATGCCTTCATTTTAAGTATCGAGTTTGATGTGTTTTGACAAATAGATATATTCATGTAGCCACCACCACGATCAAGACACAGAACATTTGTTGTTGTTCAGTCACTCAGTTGTGTCCGACTCTTGGCAACTCCTTGTACTGCAGCAGGCCTCCCACCCTCACTATCTCCCAGAGTTTGCCCAAATTCATGTCCATTGCATTAGTGATGCCAGCTAGCCATCTCAACCTCTGACGCTCTCTTCTCCTTCCGCCCTCAATCTTTCCGAGCATCAGGAACTTTTCTAATGAGTTGGCTGTTCACATCAGATGGCCAAAATACTAGAGCTTCAGCATCAGTCCTTCCAAATAGTTCCCTTGAATCCCTTTGTTACCATTCCCCTGACCCTGGCCCCAGGCACCCACTTATCTGCTTTCTGTCACTATAGATTCATCTCCCTTTTTCTAGATTTTTAGAAAAATAAGTTATATAATATTATAAATAATAAAGCATAATATTTTTCGGATTCATCCACATGATATCATGTTATTAATAATTTGTTCCCCCTTTTTAAAAAAACTGAGCAGTATTCAATTGAATGGAAATAAAAAGTTGTTTATCTATTCACCTGATGATAGATCTTTGGGTTGTTTGCGGTTAGTTATGACTACAAATACCTTTTCGGATTCTGGATGTAGCACCTGGAGTGGCCATGGTTATTACGCTTAGAGAACTTGAAATCTTGGCAGGAAGAAATTTAAATGATGTGATACTTGTGATGACTGATTATTGGATGGACTCAAGTGCAGCAGCCTAGTGTTTGTGCCAGGTGGGATGTAACAGTCGGAGAATGAGAGTACAGTGGGCGGGACTCACTGTGTAGGGGGCTGGTTATATCATTGAGGGCAAGGGTGTTAAAGACCCATCAGATGAGCAGGGACCAGAGGCAGGCTGCTGGGGAAGAGCACAGAGTGGAGCAATCTGGGCAGATCCCCTCAGACCCAGATGAGAGTGTGTGTTCAGTGAGGGGAGATAAAGAGCTGGAAGGCCTTGAATATTGGGACACAACTGAGCGACTGAACTGAACTGAATTGATGTTCCTGGGCAGGAGGTTAGAGTTGCTACAAGTTTTTGAGCAGGGAAGGGCATGGGCGAAAGCAATGTTTTTGAAAGATTCCTTCATTTTTGGTGTGAGATGGTTTGAATGAAACACAGGGTGCAACAAAAGAGAATGGTGGCTGTTGGTTTGAGCTTGTTTTCCTGACGGCTTCATGGGTGAAGTCTGGTTGCCTCCGCAGGTGCAAAGGTGTGCCTGGTGGTGGAGTTCCACAGAGAAGTTGCTAAACTTTTGGAAGTTCAGTTCAGCAGCTGGAAATTGCAGAACCTGTCACTGCCATGGCATATTAGCATGCTGTTGCTGCATAACAAATTAGTTTGAACTTAGTGGCGAAAATAATTTTGTTTTTTAATCTTGTGGTTTTCATGGGTCATGCCTAGGTTAGCCAGGTTCTCAGCTCAGGATCTGAAATCAAGGTGTTCCCTGGGGTTGTGTTCTCACTTGAAGCTCAGGGGCCACTTCCAGGCTCATTCAGGGTGTTGGCACAATTTAGGTCCTGCAGCTGTAGGGCTGAAATCCCCATTTCCTTGATGCCCTAGAGGCTGCCCCAGGTCCTAGCCAGGTCCCCCTCCATAGGCCATTCACAGTATGGCTGTTTGCTTTCTTCCAGGCCAGCAGCACAGTGCCTGCTGCCACTGTGTCTCTTTTACAGGCATTGAGGTTAAGTCAGGTCCCCCAGGATAACCTATCTTTTGGTTAACTCGTGGGACCTTAATTACATCCACAAAATCCTTTTTGCTATGTAAAGTAACATTGATTAGAGTGATGTCTCATCTTATTTACGGGTCTGCTCATGTTCCCGGGTGGTGGTTCCCAGGGAAGGTAGTTGTTCCTGCAGTGTGCTCCCGATGGGGTGGCAATCTTGGGGACCATCTTAGAATTCTGTCTACCACATATGGTGGCTCTTCCGACTCCCTGTTTCTCCTCCTGTAATGAGAAGGAGGGATTCTGGGCTAGGTCCTTCCAGAGGTTCTGCCCTGTGTTTCCCTTATTTTGTGATTATGGAATCAAGTTGGAAGCACTGTTACCTATCACATCATCCAAAATGTGATTGAAGATTGTGGGGACCAGTTGGGTACAGATGACTGAGAATCATCGAGAGGGGTGTGAGCTGCTGGGAGGGGCAGCCAGGTGATGGGCAGGAGGGTAATTGTGGAGTGGATGGCTGGTGCAGTGAGGGTGCTCACATGCACTCTTTCTTCCCTTTCCCTTTCTCCTTGTCTTCTGTCAGCACATGGTAGGAGTGTACCTCCCCAGTTCCTGGTCATTCGGCATGGCCATGTGACTTGCTTTGGCCAGTGAAATGTGAGCAGGTGTGATGGAAGTCATTCTGAGCAGAAGCTTTACAAGGAAGTGTGTGTGTTTTGTCTCAGTCTCTTTTCCTCTGCTGCAGTGACTGGCAAGATTTGAAATGGCTCCATCTGCCTGGGTCCCTGACTAAGGGGGATGCAGAGCAAAGCCCCAGCCAACATACTGTGAGCATGAGAAAGAAACCTTTGTTGTTAAATTAAGCCCCTGAGATTTGGGGTTCTTTGTTACTGCCACATAACGTAGCCTATTCCTGACTGATACAAAGGAAGGTGTCACTGTTAATCTTGATGTCACCTCTCTTTTTTGACTGAGGTATAATTAACATACCACATTATATTAGTTTCAGGTGTACTACATAATGATTGACTATTTGTGAATATTGTGAAGTGAGCACCACAATAAATCTAGCTGACATTTGTCACCACAGTTATAAATTTTTTTCTTGTGAACAGAACTTTTAAGACATGCTCTCTTAGCAACTTTCAGATATGCAAAATGGTATTATTAACTGTAATCACCATGTTGTTAGATTCCCCAAGGCTTTTTTTTTTAATAACTGGAAGCTTGTACCTTTTGGCCCCCTTGATCCATTTCACCCACTCCCAACTCCTTGCCTCTGGCAACCACTAATCTGTTTGGTATATCTATGAATTTTGTTTTCTTTCATATGTTTTTAAGATTCCACATATAAATGAGATCATATTTGTCTGTCTCACCTATTTCACTTAGCATAATGCTACTAAGGTCCATCCATGTTGCAACAGTAGCAGGATTTCTTTCTTTTTATGGCTGAATAAGACTCGATTGTGTGTATAGATTACATTTTCCTTATCATTCATCTGTTGGTGGACATTCAGGTTGTCTTCCCTGAGGACTCTTCTCTTAACCAGGCCCCTGATGTGGTTACTGCTGTGAGCTATAGCTGAGGATCCAATCCAGAAGAAACCTGGAAAAGTGGTCATGTTGCTCTGTGCTCACATATTTTCTGGTATTCAGATAGAACTACCCACCTGCTCACTGAGGAAAGATGCTCTCTCACACCCTCCTGACAAATATGCTATTTTCATTTGAGAACAAATAAGTGTATTATTAGCACATTGAGAGAAAGTTGCCAGTCAACATCGCCACACCTGATCCGGATGTGTTAGATGCAGCTTACTTGTCATCTCTTTCCAAAACTCTCAATTACCATGCAGTCTGCACCGAATCCTCGCTCTCGTCTTTCCTTCCACCTATCATTTGTCTGCCCATCATTTAAGCATCTTTCAAAAAAAAATATTATTAACCATTTTTATTTTTATTATTGTGCAGTTGCTCAGTTGTGTCTGACTCTTTGCAGCCTCATGGACTTTGCTTCCTTGTCCTTCACTATCTCTTGGAGTTTGCTCAAATTCATGTCCATTGATTCGGTGATGCCATCCAACCATTTCATTCTCTGTCACCCCCTTCTCCTCCTGCCCTCAATCTTTTCCAGCATCGGGGTCTTTTCCAATGAATCAGCTCTTCGCATCACGTGGCCTTATTTATTAATTCAGCTGCATGACTTGTGGGAACATAGTTATCCAACCAGGGATTGAATCCAGCCCACTGTAGTGAGGGCACCAAGTCCTAACCACTGGACTGCCAAGGAATTCCCTAACCATTTTATTTTATTTTTTAACCTTTTGGCCATGCTCACAGCATGTGGGATCCTAGTTCCCCAACCAGGAATGGAACCTCACACCCCCTGCATTGGCAGCACAGAGTCTCGACCACTCGATTGCCAGCGAAGTCCCATGTAAGCATCTTTATGATTCTTGTTTTTCCATACTTGCATGTTGAGGGTGGCTTTCTTTTATAGTCTTTTCTGCCACCACCTCCAGGAGGTCACTCAACTGTTCCCTTTTCCTGTGCATTGTGAAGCTCGGTCCCTTCTCTGATGTCTTCTCAAATCGCAGCCACCTTCCCAGAATTCAAATGCTCTCTGTGTGGACCACTCCTCTTTCATTGTAGACTTGCCTTTGCAGCCCTCTGCTCCAGGGCTGCTTCTCATCCTCCTGTCTGTTATCTGAGGGCTTCAGGGTGGCTTCTGTTTACTGGGACTATGTACAGTCATTCTCTGACTCTCGAGGCTTTTGTTCCTGTTACACAACAGCTGGAGGAGGGAAAATGCTGGATCTTGCTGGGCTTTCATACAATGACCACATGCAGTAATTCAAACTCATCCCAAAGACAGCAGAAATCACTGGCGTCTGCAGGTGGAGACCCCCAGAAGGAACATAGGCAGAGATCTCCCTGAAGCAAAGACTGAGAGCTGCTATGGGAAGAAATGAGGCATCAGATGTCACCCTGTAAATTACACCTCTGTGTAAAGTGAATGGAGAGAAGACAGAGAGAACCTGGCAGTTAGAATGGTGATAACAGTCAACAGTTAATGAGCACTTAGTATGTGCCAAGCACTCCATAGATGCTTCCTATGGATCATCTCTTACCAGTCATCGTGTTTCCTATGACATCGAATCAGTCTTGTGCTCACCGGTTTGGTGGGGAAACAGAGGTTCAGAGAGTTTAGGTAGCTTGCCTAAGGTAACACAGCAAGTGAGCAGAGAGCTAGGATGAGATCCTGGATAGGACAGTTCCAGAGCCTGTGCTCCTACCCAGGGAAGGAGGGGCCCCACGTGCAGGAGGGTTGCCCCCTGGTTGCCAGTGTTTATAATGATTCCCTTGGGTGGGGGTTGAAGCCTGCAGCTCCCCAGGCCCTCCACCGTCCTCTCTAGCTCCTTTACACAATGCAGACTGAAGAAGCTTTGGACTATCTTTCCCTGCTGATCCTAAGAACCTGGAGCCTCAGGATCCAGGCCACAGGTTCCGGAGTTGGCTTGCCTCCCATCCACCAGAGGTGGTGAGAGGTGCGCTTGGGTTTATAGCCCTGCAGCCACAGGCATCCTGGTGGGTTGGACTGCCTTGTCTTTCAGAGTCAGGGAGAATTGAATTATTCTTGCACCAACTCCCCTGACACCCTGAAAACTCTAGCCTCCCTCCCTCCTTCCTCTGCAGCTTCCCTCTGCTTATAAAATGAAAAGCAGATTGCCTGGGGGCTCAGGCAGGCCCAGCATCTGAGGCATGTGAGGAAGGGAAGGGCCATCTGCTTCTCATTGACCACAGAGGAGCCTGGTTAGACAAAGGGCCAGTGTGCAGCCCGCACCTACCAGAACAGCCGCAGCCGTGACCCCGGGCCTGCTGCCGGGCAGGCTGGGGAGGGGCCCTCCTCTGCCCCACAGGCCGGGCTGGGAGCACATTTCCTATAGAGTGTGGGGGTGGTTCCACCTCATTGGGCTGTTTCTCCTTTCTTTTCTTCCTAGAAAGATGGGTTTCAGCTGTTTCCCCAAGATTTCTGGTAACCTGATAAAGTGATATTTAGTATGTGTGTTTTAATGGAATGGAATGTAACCCACATTCAATGCAGAAATCCCAGAAGAATAAAAAGCAGCAAAAACTAGTGATTGTCCCACTGCCAAGGGTCTTGGTGTGTGTTCTGCCTATCTGTTTGCCATGAGTATTTTCAGCATTGTTTTTAAAAATAAGAACAACCTAAAGCAGTGGTCCCCAACCTTTTTTGGCACCAAGGACCAGTTTCACAGAAGATGATTTTTCCACAAACTGGGGACAGGGGAAGGGGATGGTTTGGGGATGGTTCAAGCACATTACATTTATTGTGCACTGTGTTTCCATTATTATTACATCAGCTCCACCTCAGATCATCAAGCATTAGATCCTGGAGGTTGGGGACCCCTGACTTTAAATCATATTGCAGAGTTAGGCAATGTGCTAAGTACTTTGCCTGGAAGATCTAAAGGCTATAGGCTGTAAGTTTAACCCTATAGGGTCAGTACTTTTCTGAACACCATTTTTCTAAAGGAAGACACTGCAGTGTAGAAGGGGCAGAAAATCCTCCCAGGATTCCCCGGGGAGGTGGGTTGGGGTCAGGGCTCAGTTGCAGGCTGGATGCTCCAGACTGCACAGCCCCAAACCAGCCCACAACACACCTGTGCATGGAATGTGAGCTAGTTTGTGCTGTTTTTCAGTAAATGGTAGATCAGGACCACTTTCCCCTTCTGTCTGTAGTCCTCTATACATGTTTATAGCTGTGTATGTCCCATTCCATAGATTTACCTTGGCATGTTTAGCTAATCCCACGATTTTGGATTGTTCCACATGTTATCATTATAATCCCAAGATGATCACTCAGTGCAGAGGTCTTTAAGCCCATCTCCCACGATTTGGCAGTAATGGGATTTCTGTGGATGGGCATGCATACTAGGAAGAGTTTTGAAAGATTTGGCCAATTGCACTTCAGAAAAGTTGTAATTGCAACAGTGTGTTTTATAATCTTTTATCTATCATATAGGCAAGGGTTTTAAAATATTTTTATCTAGTTAGTTTTGGCTGTGTTGGGTCTTAGTTGCAGCTCACAGTCTTCTCTCTAGTTGTGGCACACGGGCTCCAGAGCAGCCTCTGGGCTTAGTTATTGTGGCGTGGCCCCCACGAGCTTAACTGCCCCACAGCATGTGGGATCTGTTTCCTGACCAGGGATCGAACCCAAGTCCCCTGCATTGGAAGGCAGATTCTTAGCTACTGGACCACCAGGGAAGTCCCCAGCAAGGATTTTTTTTTTTTTAATTTCTCATTTTTTCCAGTGATCAAGCTGCTCTTTCTCATTCGTTCATTGTCAACTTTAATTTATTCTTTTGGAAGGTTGCTGCTCATGCTCTTTACTCAGTTTTTGCTTTAAATTGATTTGCAAAAGCTTGTTACGTTAAGGATGTTGCGTTAAGGACCCTCTGATGCCTTTGCGGATACGTGTCTCAGTTTGTCGTTTGCCTGTCCTTCTTATGTTGTGTTTGCCTTTTTGTCAGAGGGGTTTACAAATGCTGTGAAGCTGGTCTGTCAAACTTCTTCTTTGTACTTTCTTCCTTTACAATTTTATTTTTATCAAACTTCCTTCTGTCTCCCCAACAATATTATATAAACATTACTATTGAATATAACTTTTAGCCTGTTGATGGAAATCAGACTTGTCACAACATAAATTACACTACTGAGACATCAAAATGGGCAGCTCAGTGATGGAAAAGAATGAAATGAAGAAAGGGCATCAGCTCACGGCCCAGGAAAACAAAACTGAGAAACCCACGGACAGTGACACCAAGATGTAGACTAGCATAGTTGTTATTTTATTTTAGAACATAAGTATAAGATAAATTTATTTGTGTCTGTTTTTTAGCCTGATTTTTCAAATTTGTCAGGAAGAGCTCACCATTTCTTATCTAATTAGTAGAATCCACAAATGTTTTCATCAAATATTAGAAAGTACTGTTTCATGTAACTCATAATTATTTATAAAGCTAGCATTTGATAACTTTAAACATTTCTTTGCATAGAACCACACTCAGTGTCTGTGTGTTCAGATTTAAGATATAATCTCTGTTCTGTCACAGAATTGAGGCTCAGGTAGTGCCATCCCAACCTCAGTATCCAGTCCTCAGTCCAGACCACTGAGTATCTTCTCAGGTTCTTCCCCATGAGAAGGAATAGAAATCTTATGGGTGAACAAGTTTTAGGTAATCTCTAACTGTGAAACCTTTAAAAATGATGTAACTTACTCATATACATGAGGAAGGATATCCAAAAACACAGGATGTCTCTGATGTACTTAGTCGCTCAGTTGTGTTCAACTCTCTGCGACCCCGTGGACTGTAGCGCACCAGGCTCCTCTGTCCATGGGATTCTCCAGGCAAGAATACTGGAGTAGGTTGCCATGCCCTCTTCCAGGAGATCTTCCCAACCCAGGGATTGAACCCAGGACTCCCACGTGGCAGGCGGATTCTTTACCATCTGAGCCACCAGGGAAGCCCTTAGAGATGATGTAACTTACTCATATACATGAGGAAGGACATCCAGAAACAGAAAGCAGCAGCAAAATGTGTACATGAGTGACCCATTGTGCCGCTGGGAAATGCCATGGCAGAGTGTCAGTGTTATTCCAATGTTACATTTCCCTGGCATCTTTCCTTCCTCCCTCTTATCTCTTCTAATCACATCCATTGGCTAAACCCACCCAGCAGCCAGAAAGCAAGAGAGCCCAGCAGTGTGGCCTATAGACAGTACAGATTCAGGGTCACTATGCAAGGTAGAGAAAAGTGGAGAATGGTCCTGGTGGTGAGCAGGGGCGCAGACAGGGAATAGTCAGGATAAATCATTTAAAAAATTAAAAATCACTCAAAAGTCCACCTTCCAGAGGTAACCTTGATTAACCCTCCGGTAGATTTCATCAATGACTTGGTAATATGCATTACATTTTTATAGCCAAGATACTAGTACATAGTTGCTTTTTAAAGCATAGTTAATGAAGGGACAGAGGTCCCAATGGAAAACTATTGAAAGAGGGGCTTGATGACAGACAATAATTACATTTGGGTGGTTTATTAACTTTCCCAGTACATTAAAACATCCACGTATGTTCAATCCGCTCAGTTGTGTCCAACTCTTGGTGACCCTATGGACTGTAGTCCACCAGGATCCTCTGTCCATGGGATTTTACAGGCAAGAATACTGGCTTAAGTTGCTGTTTACTCCAGGGCATCCTCCTGACCCAGGGATTGAACCCGTGTCTCTTGTGTCTCCTGCATTGGCAAGCAGATTCTTTACCACTGAGCCACCTGGGAAACCCAACACACACACACACGTGCACAGTGACCCAAGTCACTCAGTTGGAGTAATTTTTTTTTCTCATTGTTTTTTGGAGTACTTTTTTTCTTATTGTGAATTTTTTTAAATATAGAAAGCTATTTTCAAGCTTCATGATATGTAGGTGGTCTTATTTATTGAACTATGCAGCTGTTCTTTCGTGGACAGAATTAACATTTTTTTGTTTGTCCTGAGTGTGTGTTGGGAAAGCGAATGAGTGACTCGTGTATACTGCCTGCTATGTTTTTCCCAGCCCAGTGATCACTCATTGATCTCCTCATTGTTTCCCATGGAGTTCAGATGTGGTTCAGAATGCTACTCAGCAACCCTCAATACACTGACTTTTTCGAGGTGAGACACATTGCTGTCCCATATGTTTAGCGGTCATTAAGATTAGAACTGTAGTGCCTAGTAGTTTTAGTGGCTATCAACTGTGACAGAAGATTCCTCCTAAATTATTGGGTGAAAGATATGGCATGAAAAATTCGCTTCTTGGTCTCAGTAACATGGCAGAAGCAGAAAAAACAGCTTAGGGAAATAGTGAAGGCCTAAGCCTGAAGTTGCAGAGTTCTCCAAGAAAACAGTCCGACTGGATCTTGAATTGGGAATTTCCATAAAAGAAGTACATATCCAGAATTCCGTATTCTCACATCCTTCAAGTTTATGATCTCGGTCACTGGTGAGTCATTCTGAGTGCTTATATATCTAAGAATGTCAGTCTGTTGCCTTTATTCTGAAGGCTACAAAATTACTGGGTCCAACATTCTTCCTTCAAAACCCTCTGAAGGCTGCAGCATATAGAGTGCTCTAGGAAAAGTCTTTATATTCTATGTAAGAAGTTGTTTTTTTCCTTGGTTCTTATAATGTACAAGTAAGTTATTCTTTTTTAAATGTATTTATTTTTAATTGAAGGATAATTGCTTTACAGTATTGTGTTGGTCTCTGCCAGACATCAACATGAATCAGCCACAGGAATATGTATGTCCCCTCCCTCTTGAACCTCCCTCTCACCTCCCATCACACCCTTCCCACCCTTCTAGATTGTCCCAGCCCCCCGAGTCATACAGCAAATTCCCACTGGCTATCTGTTTTACGTACAGTAGTATATATGTTTCCATGCTGCTCTCTTCATTCGTCCCACCCTCTCCTTCTCCTGCTTTGTCAACAAGTCTGTTCTCTATGTCTGTGTCTCCATTGCTGCCCTGTGAATAGGTTCACCAGTACCATCTTTCTAGATTCCATATACATGCATTAATATACGATATTTGTTTTTCTCTTTCTGGCTTATTTCACTCTTTATAATAGGCTCTAGTTTCATCCATTATCAAGGCTTCCCTGATAGCTCAATTGGAAAAGAATCCACCTATAATGCAGGAGACCCTGGTTCAATTCCTGGGTCAGAAAGATCTGCTGGAGAAGGGATAGGCTACACACTCCAGTATTCTTGGGCTTCCCTTGTGGCTCAGCTGGTAAAGAATCTGCCTGCAATGCAGGAGACCTGGGTTTGATCCCTGGGTTGGGAAGATCCCCTGGAGAAGGGAACAGCTACCCACTCCAGTATTCTGGCCTGGAGAATTTCACAGTCCATGGGGTTGCAAAGAGTTGGACTCACTTTTCCCCAGTGAGTAAAATGGAACAAGTGTGATGCGTCTGCCCAGGGAGTCCTATTAGAGACTTGGTTCTCAAGTTTTTTTTATTGGTGTCTGATCATAGAGGCACTCTACCTAGCATGTATCGGACGTCCAGATTCCCAGCAGGAAAGCAGGTGTTCAGCTTAAACCACAGTGTTTGTGAAAACACTTCAGGCACAGTGAGTCACTCTTACTTACCATTTAGGCTTCCCAAGTAGTGCAGTGGTAAAGAATCTACCTACCACTGCAGGAGATGCAAGAGACTTGAGTTCAATCCCTGGGTCAAGAAGATCCCCTGGAGGAGGAAATGGCAGCAAGCTCCTGTATTCTTGCCTGGAAAATTACATAGACAGAGGAGCCTGGCGGCCTATGGTCCATGGGGTTGCAAAGAGTCAGACACAACTTAGTGACTGAGCATGAACGCACCATTTAGGTTAAGTTTTATATCAGTGTAGGGAGCTATTTACCAGCCAAGTTCTCAGATCCCAGTAAGCAGCTGGAGGTCTAAGGATAGCAGCTTTAGGCCTGTTCTGTGAAGTCTTTCCTATGCTGCTGCTGCTAAGTCGCTTCAGTCGTGTCCGACTCTGTGCGACCCCATAGACGGCAGCCCACCAGGCTCCGCCGTCCCTGGGATTCTCCAGGCAAGAATACTGGAGTGGGTTGCTGTTTCCTTCTCCAATGCATGAAAGGGAAAAGTGAAAGTGAAGTCGCTCAGTCATCTGACTCTTAGCGACCCCATGAACTGTAGCCCACCAGGCTCCTCTGTTCGTGGGATTTTCCAGGCAAGAGTACTGGAGTGGGGTGCCATTGCCTTCTCTGCTTTCCTATGCATCCCCATTTAAATTGAATTTTACTTACATTACAGTGAGCCCTTTCAATGTGCATACTAAACTTGTCTTTCATTATTGTTTTTGTTCCAAGTGTGTGTGTTTCTTCCTTAGGAAGTTCTGTACCTCTTGGGTATGACATGATAGAAAAAGAGGAGAGTAAGAAAAGAATCTGTCCTTTCCTTCCTGTTTTTGTCACCACTTTGCCCTTCTCCTCTGTGTTCTCCTGGTCTCATGCTCATCATTTGTGCTTATGTGTGTGTGTTATTTGCTCAGTCGTGTCCGACTCTTTGTGACTCCATGAACTGTAGCCCACCAGGCTCCTCTGTCCATGGACTTCTCCAGGCAAGAATATTGGAGTGGGTTGCCATTCCTTTCTCCAGGGTATCTTCCCAATCCAGGGATCAAACCCGGGTCTCCTGCATTGCAGGGATATTCTTTACCATCTGAGCTACCAGTGAAGCCCTCTTTAGTGCTACTGATGCATTTTTCTATGGTATCAGCTCAGCTTCTTATGGACCTAATACAGGGCTGTGTTTTTGTTGGTGGGTTTTTTTTGTTTTTTCAATATTGCATGTAAAACTTTTTCATTGCAAACCTGAGTGCTTTTATTTCAGATGTTCCATGATTACTTTCTAGTTGTTATTGTTTTTCCCCTTCCACTCATCCTCCAACAGTTGGAACATCTTTCTAGTTCTATTAATTTCCAGTAGAGACGTTGTGGGGGCTCATGCTTATTTCTGCCTCTGTCTTCAGGGGTTTCTGTTAAAAGCCCTGCTCAGTAGTTGAGTCATAGATTGTGGCGCAATTTTCTGGCCTTGTTCCTGGTGGCCAGCAGGTTTTTATTTACTGAACATCTGTTAGCTGAAATCCTCCTTCTCCTGTATCACTGTATAGCTAGCTCTCTGACACGTTAAAGAAATGAAGCATGTAGAGAGAACTGTGTCCTGGCATGCCTGCCTCTAGGCTCTGCCATCCGTAGGCTGGAGATATAATGCCATGTCTGTGAAAGCTCCCTCTTGGGCTACTGTGGAGCCCAGTTCCTCTACATCCGCTATTCACAAGGTGTGAGGAGAGGGTGCCCTTGGAGGCAGAGAGCACTCTGGACAGTGTCTTGGACTGTGCTAGCCCTCATGTTAGGGGCTGGCTCCCCAATTTCTTGCCTCGCATTTGGTTGAAGATTGATCCCAATTTGCAGAATGAGATTTTTACGGTTTTCAGTATTGTCTCAGTTATTTTTGGAGAAGGCAATGGCACCCCACTCCAGTACTCTTGCCTGGAAAAGCCCGTGGATGGAGGAGCCTGGTAGGCTGCGGTCCATAGGGTCGCTAAGAGTTGGACACGACTGAGCAGCTTCACTTTCACTTTTCACTTTCATGCATTGGAGAAGGAAATGGCAACCCACTCCAGTGTTCTTCCCTGGAGAGTCCCAGGGACGGGGGAGCCTGGTGGGCTGCCATCTATGGGGTCGCACAGAGTCAGACATGACTGAAGCGACTTAGCAGCAGCAGCAGTTATTTTCATGAGAAGTTGGGAGTGGCTCAGTAGGGGACTATTAACCAAGCATTGTTTTAAAACGAAAATTCTAAAGAAACTCCCAATTAAGGGACTTACCAGGGATCCAAATACTAAAGCACTGTCAGCAGCATGTGGAGCCCAGAGTCCCCTTAGGGCGCTAGGACAGATACACATGGACAGTGACTCACATCACCAGTGTATTGTGATGGGTACACCGGGAGCCCAGTGGGTTGGGAGTCAGGGACTCTGGCTTCTTGCTCCAGACTCCAGCGTGGCCTTGCTGCGTGACCTTGGATGAGGCAAGACTCCCTTCTGGAACTCTCTTGCCTTGTTTACAAATGAGGGGACTGGTTCTGAGAGTTTCTAGCATGCCTCCAGCTCCAACATTCATCATCATTTTAGACTGTTGGGATTCAGTGGGAACACTGTAGAAAGGAGGAAGCTGCTGACCTTGGGCTGATTCACCTCCTCTAGGGACCAAAGAAACAGCAACTACAGATGCCTCCCAGGATCCAGCCTGGCCCCTCAGGGCCAGGAAGTGTCCTGTGTCCCACCAGGGTTGCCTAGCTCCAGCCTCTCCAGCTCATCTCTTTGTTGCCAGATTTTTTTTAAAAGTAAAGATGGTGCGTAGATTGTATGACTTTGCAGTTTGCAAAGGTTTTATCTATTTGACTCATCCAACTTGTTTGTATGTGTGTGTTTAATATAGCAGAAAATGGGTCTCAGGCTTTTTTTTCCCAAGTGAAAAGTCCTTTCATGACTGATTCATAATTTAAGCATAAGGAGTTGGACAAAGCTTCATGTTGACAATGAGCCATGATCGTTTGGTTAGACCAAGTTTAGACAAGGGGTCTAAGGCAAGAGTGAGTAACGTCTGGGACATTAGGGTGTGCAAAGACCTCAGGATTGGGCCCAGAGCCTCCTGTACTCCAGGTGGATTTTTGTCTTGTATTGGGAATTCCACATTCTCTGTGAGTGTCTGATGGGCAGAGGTGAGTCAGCACCCATGGTGAGGAGTAGGGTGGCACCCTGCTGTCTCATGAGGCTGGTCTTGGGTGTGAACCCCCTTGAGGCAAAGCGATGGAGACCTGGAACCTCAGGGACTCCTGGGCTCTGTCCTCCCTTCAGGGACACTGTGGGCTGGCTGTCCTCCTGAGCACTCCACAGGCACAAGGCCCTACTGCCTCCTGTAACATCTCCTTACCCTGAGCCAGGAGGGGAGGCGCAATTAATGAATCTAGCAGATTATAAAACACTGCCAAAACCAGATATTCAGGTTAACACAAAATCCACTTGAGAGGCATAAATAATCTAATTGGTGCTTGACAAGCAAACAGAATAGATGATCACAAGCCCTTTCAAGTACATGGTGTTCCAGCTCTCCCATCTTTTAGGACAAACTGCTGATACTCATGCCATATATAATGGATTGGCCAAAAAGTTCATTTGGGGTTTTCTGTCACATCTTATGGAAAATCCCAAACAAACATTTTGGCCAACCCAATATTTATGTGTGCTAGTTGCTCACCCATGTCTGACTCTGCAGTCCCATGGACTGTAGATCGCCGGGTTCCTCTGTCCATGGGCTTCTCTGGGCAAGAACACTGGAGTGGGTTGCTATTCCCTTCTCCAGGGGATCTTCCTGACCCAGGGATTGAACCCCTGTCTCTTACATCACGGGCAGATTCTTTACAGTCTGAGCCGCCAGGGAAGCCCATATATATCTCCATACTTTAGGGAGAGAAAGGGTGGAGGAATTGTTTTTCAGTTCATATCTGTGAGATGTTACAAGAGAAGACAATATACACATTCCATAGGATCTTCCTCTGTGACTTCCCTTGATGTCACTGCCTGAATGTCTTGTGCAGCAGGAAGACGGTGCTCTCCTCTTTGTTTCCGCAGCTGGAGCACATTTCCCACGTTGACTCGTATTTGTCTTTGTGTCTGTATCTCACGTCAGTCTGCACTCCTGGAGGTTAAGAGCCACATCCAGTTATCACCTCGCAAGGAGCCTATGCAGAGGGCACGCTCAGTAGTGACCTTTTAAGCCAGATAAATGTCAGCTCTAGACTTAGCTAAGGAGCTGGGAGGATGACATTCCCCAGAAGACAAGCTGTATCTGTCAGTCAGAGCACCCTGTGTACATTTGTTTTATGTGATGGATAATTATTTATTAAGCACCTACTATGTGCAGGATAGGGCTTCCCTGATAGCTCAGCTGGTAAAGAATCCACCTGCAATGCAGGAGACCTGAGTTTGATCCCTGGGTTGGGAAGATCCCCTGGAGAAGGGAAAGGCTACCTAGTTCAGTATTCTGGCCTGGAGAAGTCCACGGACTGTATGGTCCAGGGGGTCGCAAAGAGTCAAATACGACTGAGTGACTTTCACTTTCATGTGCTGGATATTCTTTTAGATACTAAGGATAGTGTAGTGAATAAGACAAATAAGATTCCCACCCACAAAGAGTTTAAACACAATGGGGAAACAGATAATAAACAACCAACAAAACAACAGTTGTTAAAGGAATGAAAATAGGATGATAGAGAATAATTGGGGTCCAGGAAGACCTGTCACCTTTCAAGTAAGATGTAAGGACAAAAAAAAAATGAGAGAGAGGAAGGAGCATTACATGGGAGGAGACAGCTAGTGCAAAGGCCCTGAGGCAGGATGAAATGTGGCTTCCTAAAGAAACAGGGAAAAGTCCAGAATGGCTAAGGAGTGCAGAGTGGGAGTGGGGAGTGGAGGGCATGAGATTGAAGCAGCAGGCAGGCTAGGACCACATCACACAGATTGCTCTCAAGGTGCTTTGAGCTGGGTGGAGAAAGGTGGAACGCATCAGTTCCTGGAGCCGTTTTGAGAAGATATCATCTGATGTCTTGATAATGATATCAAACCAGGGTCTCATCCTTCTATGGGGATGATCCTTCATACTCTTAAATGCTGTTTCTCAGGGAGACAGGTGACTCTTACTGAACTTTTTCTACAGTGTTGCTTGCTCAGCCCCCAATGCATGTTTGAACCTGTGTAGGAGTGGGATGGCCCTGGCCCTGGGACTGGGGAGGAAGGGAAAGGCTCTCTTGAGGATGGAAGCCACAACTTTGGTCTTGAAATCACTGAACACGGCATTGTCCAGGGCTGCTCTTTGAGTTGAAAGTGACAGAGGCACTTTGCAAACTTGCTAAAGTCAGAAAGGCAATGTGTTGCCTGCCAAAACTGACTTTCGGGGTTTGAACTGGCCTCCAGGCCTCAGCATCGGCAGGATTGTCTCTGTTGGTTTCCCCACTCTGTTTTTCTCTTTGTATTGGCTTTATTCACTCACATTCCAGGAGAGCTTGCTCCCAAATGCCATTAGTCCTACAAAGTAGGGTTTGCGTCCTGAACACCGTGGTTTGGAGTAACTTCCTTGACATTTACTAAGTTCCCTCGCATGCCTGGGGCCAGCCGGAGCCCTCAGTTCTATCTGTTTGAGCTCTGGTCCTCCTTTCTTCTGTTTAGGGTGCTCTTTGACTCCTGTGTGGGGGAGACAGCACGCTCTGAGAACACTCAGGACTCCCGCTCATGGCAGTATCCTGAGGGCACCGTGGATGGGCCCCAGCTTCAGGAAATGGTTTGGGGGATAGATTACTGTCTCAGGGCAGCACAGTATTTCTTTGGTAGAGTCTCACAGGATCAGGCCGCCAGAATGGTGCTAACATGCCAATTCAGGATGACTTTTACTCCCATCTTGACATAGAACGAGTTCTGAGCTCTGGGCTATCATGACCCTTGGGCTCTAACTGCATTTGAAGGCCTGTGTCAGTCTTTCCTGTACAGGTTTTGATTGTGGTGTATCTTTACTCTATGGTACCTGTAGGCAGCAGGTTGGTGGCAGGGGTGCTTCATCCTGTTTCCTGCTTTTGCATCCAGGTTGACCACTCCAAACTACATCAAGTGTCAGGGCCCTTGCTGTGTGTCCATGCCTATCACCTCCACAGTTTCTTTTTTTTAAATATTTATTTATTTGACTGCATTAGGTCTTAGGGCTTCCAAGGTGGCACAGTGGTAAATAATCTGCCTGCCATTGCTGGAGACGCAAGAGATGCAGTTTCAATCCCTGGGTCGGGAAGAACCCCAGGAGTAGGAAATGGCACCAAGGAAAGATCCTCATGGACTGTAGGTCGCAAAGAGTCAGACATGACTGAGCATATCAGGTTTTAATTGCACCACAGTTGATGTTCAGTGCGTTAGGAGGGATCTTTCCTTGTAGCATACAGACTCTCTGGTTGTGGTGTGCGGGCTCAGTAGTTGTGGTGTGCGCTGGTTTAATTTGCCCTGAGGCATGTGAGATCTTAGTTCCCTGACCAGGGATCAAATCCAGGTCCCGTGTATTGCAAGGCAAATTCTTAACCACTAGACCACCAGGGAAGTCCCTCCTTCAAGGTTTTAAGCCCATTTCTCCTTAGCACCACTGGGCCACAACAATCGATGCCTTCTTTTGCATCTATCTGATGTGCAAGAATACACAGAAGAACTGTACAAAAAAGATCTTCACGACCCAGATAA
Source organism: Okapia johnstoni (assembly GCA_024291935.2). Classification (NCBI taxonomy): domain Eukaryota; kingdom Metazoa; phylum Chordata; class Mammalia; order Artiodactyla; family Giraffidae; genus Okapia; species Okapia johnstoni. Next base: position 40,047,107 of record CM044316.1, read on the forward strand.
TCACAATGGTGTGATCACTCACCTAGAGCCAGACATCCTGGAATGTGAAGTCAAGTGGGCCCTAGGAAGCATCACTACAAACAAAGCTAGTGGAGGTGATGGAATTCCAGTTGAGCTATTTCAAATCCTAAAAGATGATGCTATGGAAGTGCTGCACTCAATATGTCAGCAAATTTGGAAAACTCAGCAGTGGCCACAGGACTGGAAAAGGTCAGTTTTCATTCCAATCCCAAAGAAAGGCAATGCCAAAGAATGCACAAGCTACCACACAATTGCAGTCATCTCACACGCTAGTAAAGTAATGCTCCCCAAATTCTCCAAGCCAGCCTTCAGCAATATGTGAACCGTGAATTCCAGATATTCAAGCTGGTTTTAGAAAAGGCAGAGGAACCAGAGATCAAATTGCCAACATCCACTGGATCATCAAAAAAGCAAGACAGTTCCAGAAAAACATCTATTTCTGCTTTATTGACTATGCCAAAGCCTTTGACTGTGTGGATCATAATAAACTGTGGAAAATTCTGAAGGAGATGGGAATACCAGACCACCTGACCTGCCTCTTGAGAAATCTGTATGCAGGTCAGGAAGCAACAGTTAGAACTGGACATGGAACAACAGACTGGTTCCAAATAGGAAAAGGAGTACGTCAAGGCTGTGTATTGTCACCCTGCTTATTCAACTTATATGCAGAGTACATCATGAGAAACGCTGGGCTGAAGGAAGCACAAGCTGGAATTAAGATTGCCGGGAGAAATATCAATAACCTCAGATATGCAGATGACACCACCCTTATGGCAGAAAGTGAAGAAGAACTAAAGAGCCTCTTGATGAAAGTAAAAGAGGAGAGTGAAAAAATTGGCTTAAAGCTCAACATTCAGAAAACTAAGATCATAGCATCCGGTCCCATCACTTCATGTCAAATAAATGGGGAAACAGTGGAAACAGTGGCTGACTTTATTTTTGGGGGCTCCAAAATCACTGCAGATGGTGATTGCAGCCATGAAATTAAAAGACACTTACTCCTTAGAAGGAAAGTTATGACCAACCTAGACAGCATATTGAAAACCAGAGACATTACTTTGTCAACAAAGGTCCGTCTATGGTTTTTCTATAAAGGCTATGGTTTTTCCAGTGGTCATGTATGGATGTGGGAGCTGGACTATAAAGAAAGCTGAGCACCACAGAATTGATGCTTTTGAACTGTAGTGTTGGAGAAGAGAGTCCCTTGGTCTGCAAGGAGATCCAACCAGTCCATCCTAAAGGAGATCAGTCCTGGGTGTTCATTGGAAGGACTGATGTTGAAGCTGAAACTCCAATACTTTGGCCACTGGATGCGAAGAGCTGACTCATTTGAAAAGACCCTGATGCTGGGAAAGATTGAGGGCAGGAGGAAAAGGGCACGACAGAGGATGAGATGGTTGGATAGCATCACCGATTCAATGGACATGGGTTTGGGTAGACTCCGGCAGTTGGTGATGGACAGGGAGGCCTGGCATGCTGCGGTTCATGGGGTCGCAAAGAGTCGGACACACTGAGCGACTAAACTGAACTGATGTGCTAACTTCACGCCCTCCTGGGTCCTGGGTTAGTTGTGACTCATACCAGACACGGGACAGGTATTGCTTGTGCAGACGCAGGTAATCTACATATAGCTCGCCTCTGCCCACACCTGCCAGCATCTTTCTACCCTACACTTTCATTTACCTCTCCCCTTTATAGGGGAGATATATCCCTGGTAAAGCCAGGACCTGCTGGTCCAATCTGAAGAAACACAGTCCATCTACCCAAATTAATTTCAAAATAACTCAAATACTTTATTTTTACATTTTGAAGAATTTGAAAGGGATCTCAATGTACAATCCACAGCTGTTAGCTACATTTCTCTGGCAGTGAACTCCTAAACCCATGACTGCAGGCCTTTTCTTCTTCATTTCTCCCCCTCTTTCCCAGTAATTTCTTATCTTGATTTGAACTGTCCAGTATGGTAATCACGAACCCTGTGTGGCTAGTAAGCACTTGAAATGAAAACTACAATGAATTGAGATGTGCTTTAAGTGTAATATGCATACAGGATTTTGAAGACTTGTTATATAAAAATATAAGTAAAATATCTGATTAATAAGTTTTTATAGTGCATACATGTTCAAATGATAATTTAAAAATATTTTATAAATATATATTTGAAAATGATTTTAACTGTTTCTTTTTGCTTTTTTGATATAGCTACTGTGTATGTGTGTGTATGCATGCTCAGTCACATCCAATTCTTTGTGACCCCATGGACTGTAATCCACCAGGCTCCTCTGTCCATGGAATTTTCCAGGCAAGAGTACTGAAACAGGTTGCCATTTCCTGCTCCAGGGGATATTCCCGACCCAGGGATTGAACCCACATCTCTTGCATCTCCTGCATTGCAGGCAGATACTTTATGTTGAGCCACCAGAAAAATTTAAATTACATGTTTATATATGTCTATTACATATTTATAAATATTGTTGTTGTTCAGTCACTAAGTTGTGTTTGACTCTTTGCAACCCCGTGGACTGCAGCACACAAGGCTCCTCTGTCCTCCACTATCTCCCAGAGTTTGCTCAAATTTATGTCCATTGAGTTGGTGATGTTAACCAACCATCTCATCCTCTGCTGCCTGCTTCTCCATTGCTTTCAATCTTTCCCAACATCAGGGCCTTTTCCAGTGAGTCGGCTCTTCCCACCAGGTGGCCAAAGTATTGGAGCTTTGGCTTCAGTATCAGCCCTTCCAATGAACACAGTTCATGTTATATTTCTTTTGAACAATACTGATTCAGATCAATGAAACCTTTCTAGTTTTCTCCTTTTCCTCCTCTTCTCTGGTTCTTTTTTCCTTGCTCTGATGTTTTGTTTCAAAAGCAGAAAACTTAATGGTCTGGCAGAAATGAAACTCTCCTCAGATGGAGATGTCAAAGGGCAGAGGCTCTAAGAAATACAAACACATTAATCATCTTTGTCCCACCACACATAGATTAAATAGCGTTTGGATCAAAATAGACATTTTAGGAAATAACAGACTTCACTGTTTATTGAAATTACTGTCATAAAATTTTACAACACGGAAAACAACATTGGATGGAGGAAAGACACTACATCTTTCCCTCCTAGAACTCTTACCAGTCCACATGTCACTCTAGTGTTTAAATTCTTTCATTTACGAGAGAGCTCCTTTCCAACGTCTGTTCTTTCCAGGCTCTCCCACCATCTCATACTTCTTAGCTGACACAACTCATAGAAGACAATTAGCTCTTTTGATTTAAAATCAGCAGGCAACATTTTCCTATGTCATTTTTTCTTTCCTTGAATAAATGTCTAGTTCCCAATCCATCATCACCAATAACTTAAGACTGCCATTTATTCTTCGTTCCAAGGAGACTGTCCCAAACCATGAAAGCAATGCCTCCATGACTCACACTTCACATAAAATATGTCTGGGTGTTTGGGAGAACAGCCAAAAGGATTGTTTAATCTCACCTTGTGATAAGAGATACTAAGTACTTGGGAATACAATAAGAGGATTTGTTTTAAGCCTTGAAATAGTTTTTTGGTAATCTTTTAAATCTTTTTTTAAAAATTGAAATGCAGTGCACAGTGACAGCTAATAGGAAACTTTTTCCAATGTCTAAGTGTTCACACATGTGAAAACTTGAATGTGGACTGAATAGATGCATTTGAAACAAAGCATGGCTGAGAAATAACAGAATCTTTTACTTGATAATTATTCTTTCTAAGTTAATGAAAAAACAGTTTGCTCTGGGGAGTTAGTTGTAGCCAAAGATTTAAAAGCTAACTATTGTTATTAGGCTGTGGTCTTGGAAATCAGAAATGAACTTAGAATATGGTCTGCTAGGTTCTCCAAGCAACTCGGGGAGGGTGAAGACTCTCTCCGTGATTTAGTCTCTTCTTCCTATAGGCTTTTCTTTGCCCATAAAGAGCACATGTATATCATTTTAGGATTTCTTAGCTATTATAGCATTTGCTGTGATTTTGTATATTTTATTTAGGACAATTGCTTGCTCACATTAGATGAAGAAGAGGAAGTGAAGTATTGTGTAATTAAACAGAATCTCAAGAATTACGCTGATATTTGGGAAGCCATTTCCTCTTCTTAGTAGCAGTGTCTAATTCATGCTTTTCCTGAAAAATAGCAAAATTGCAGTCTCATCAGAAACTTTGAACTCAAACTCTAAATTTCTGAGTGCCCAGAGATTTTGAGGTGGCATTTTCTTTTTTTTAATAATCTTTTAAAAATTTATTATTTTTGGCTGTGCTGGGTCTTTTTTGCTGCGAGGACTTTCTCTAGTGTGGCGAACAGGAGCTACTCTCTAGCTGCGGTGCTTGGGCTTCTCATTACGGTGACTTCTCTTGTTGCAGAGCACAGGCTCTAGGGCATGTACGCTTCAGTAATTTGGCTCCTGGGCTCTAGAGCACAGGCTCAATAGTTGTGGCACACAGGCTTAGTTGTCCCAAGGCATGTGGGATCTTCCCAGATCCGGGGCTGAACCCATGTCTCCTGCATTGACAGCTGGATTCTTTACCACTGAGCCGTGGGAATGCGAGGTGGCATTTTCTTTAAAAGTTTTTGAAAACAAGGAGAAGTTCAGCATTTAGATCTTTGGTGATTGTGTTATCCATGAAGAGCTGAATGTATAGGCACACGCAAAGGTTTCTAGGTGTTTGGCTCAGGGGAGCAAAGCTTAATTTCTTTCCCTCTCCGGGCTGAAGTTTCTGTGTGGAGTGGAAATTATTCAGCATGCTGGAAACTTTTGTTGAAATACAGGTACTTAAGCAAAAGTTGGAGGATGGCTGCCTCACCTGGCTCTGGACGAGGCTGGTGGCTCAGGTCACAAGTGCCAGGGTAGAAGGGGTCTTCAGGGGTCCTTTCCCCAACCCCTCCGCTCTCTGTGCTTGTCCTCAGCCAAGGGTACAAGGTGGCTATGTGCTCCTAAAGACCTCAGGACATCTCCCAGCAGTTTTTGCAACCTGTTCCAAGCCTAACACTCAAGAGAATCCTTTAAACACATGCTATCAATTTGCCCTGCTCTAACCTGGGGCCCCGTAGGGGTGCCTTATTACCACATGTCTAGGTAAGACACAGCGAGAGACTGACTCATTTCAATTTTTGTTAAAATTCTTCCTCAGAAACAATACTTTTCTAAAACACCTCTTGAGACCTTTGATTTGGTGCTAAGAAGATAAAAACGCAAAAAAAATTGCTAGCTCTTTTGTAAATCCTATCATACAGCCTTGTCAGTTCAAATTTGGATCTCAGAGAAAAGTGAACTTTGAATGTGACCCACACTGATATGTATCAGAACTCTTGTCTAAAAAATGGGCTGTTAGAGCCATAAGGAGAGTGGGGACCAAAGCACTAACTCAAAAATATGTCTGCACCCTCATGTTCCCTGCAGCATTACTTACAGTAGCCAAGACATGGAAACAACTTAAATGTCCACTGATGGATGAATGGATACAGAAAATGTGATGTGTACATTTATGTAATATGATGGATATTATTCAACCATAAAAAGGAGGGAAATCCTGCCATTTGTGAAAGCATGCATGGACCTCAAGGGCATTATGCGAAGTGAGATAAACACAAAATACTGTATGATCTTGTTTATATGTGGAATCTGAAAATAAGACCAAACCAACTCCTAGAAATAGAATAGATCAGTGGTTGCCAAACGTGGGGGCAGAGGTGAAAGGGGTCAAAAGGTACAAACTTCCAGTTATAAAATAAATAATAAGTCCTGGGGCTCTAATGTATACCATGATGACTATAGTCAATGATACTATATTGCATTGGATTACTAGTTCTTTACCAGATATGTGATTGCAAATATTTTCTCACATTCTGTGAGTTGTGTTTTCACTTTCTTGATATATTTGAAAGTTGCTAAGAGAGTAGATCTGAAAAGTCCTTATCACAAGAAAAAAAGATATAACTATGTGTGGTGATGGATGTTAACTAGACTTTATTGTGGTGATCATTTCACAGTATATATGTGTGTGTGTATATATATATATATATCTCTCAAATCATTATATTGTACACCTAAAGCTTATACATTGTCGTATGTCAATTATAGTTCAAAAAAAAAGAGTGGGTGCTTGGCAAAGGGTGGGAAATAAAGGGAAGAAGGCCAACAACACTAAAGGAACAGAAGCTGGGACCCCAGATCCCTGGGGAGGAAAGGCACGTGGTCAGCCCTGCTCAGAAGCACAGGGATGGCAGTAATGTGAGGTGGGGTCCCCCTGTTCCTGTTTCTAGACACTGAATATCTGGCTCCCTGCCTGAATTTTATAAGAGCAAATCGCTCAGTGATTCCCATAGCATGAAGGGAAAACAGAAGAGCAATCCAAGCCCAAATGCTAATGCAAGTTTCTGCATTAAAAGAGCATTTATTCAGGTCTTGAATGGAGGCCAGGCCCAGGCTGCCAGAGTGAGCTGGGCAGAAAGATGGAGGCTGTTTCTTTTGAAGTTTGGTGGTCAGCTTTCTGCTGGCTGTGGTAGTGAACCTATCTTATCCCACCAAAGCAAAGCTGTTATTTAGAAGGAAGGGAGCCCACATTTGAAGTTCTGTATTAACATTGCTACAAATGATAGAAAACTTTTTGTTTCTAGCCAACTTTTATGTTGCAGAGACCAAAGCAGCTTGCCTAGTATGGGTTTTGTCCACTATTTTTACAGCAGTAATTTTAAAGAGCTTGAATTAAATGGAACAAATTGGCTCGCTGGATCATCCCCAGCCGTGATGGAGATGCCCCACAATGCTAGAAGAGCTCTCAGGCCCAGTCTGAATTTTCCATGCTCTGGAGTTGTCCTGGGCCTGCCCTCTGCTTGGGAAAGGAGCAGGGCAGGGGGCACAGTTGTGGACCAGAGGTTCTCATGTGCAGAGCCAAGAGCCAGGATAAACAAGGATGCGTACGACCCCAATCTGCCCTTGAAGCCTTCAGCCTAAAGGGGTGGCTTGGAAGGGGAAAAGAAGATAGCTCAGTGTGAATTCCAAGTAGAAAATAGTTCAGGCCATGTGAGAGCCGTATCAAACGCAATGGGGAAATGAGCACCACCCAGAGGGAGACAAGGAGAGGAGGTCTGTTTCAGACGTGCCTTGCCTGGTGGCTCAGATAGTGAAGTGTCTGCCTACAGTGCTGGAGCCCAGGTTCAATCCCTGGGTCGGGAAGATCTCCTGGAGAAGGAAATGGCAACCCACTTCAGTATTCTTGCCTGAAAAATCCCATGGAGAGAGAAGCCTGGTAGGCTACAGTCCATGGGGTCGCAAAGAGTTGGACACAACTGAGAGACTTCACCTTCACTTTCAAAAGATGGGCAGGATTTGGGCAAGAAATAGTACAGTGGACAAATCGAAGTGGGTGAGCATGTGGGAAACTTTGAGGTATGCCTGGGAAAGAGCAAGTCCCCAGTTTTGTTGGAAGATGGGGGATCCTTTGGAGCAAAGGCTGGGTGGAGGAGTCAGGGCCAAGTTGGGAAAGCCTGGCTTAGGGAAAGGGCTGTGGCCACCACAATAGCCCTGGGGAGAGGAGGTGAGTGTGCAGAAGTCAGGCCCACCAGTGCATCCGTGACAGTGACTCTCAGCATTGGCTTCACACAGGGTCTCCCTGGGAGCTTCGAAGCTGTGCTGGGACCACAGGACCAGAGCTCTGGTTTAACTGGCCCCAGGCAGTAGGATTTGTGAAAAACGCCCCCTGAGCAGTGATTCAAAGATGCTGCCAAGGTGAAGAACCCCTGGATTGTGGCAGATGGTGCTTCAGTGAGGTGGGGCTGAATCTGAATCTTTGTGTAGCAAGGGTCTGTAGAACTTGGCCACACCACATCAGCAGAGCACCTGCCTGCAGCTTACCCCTTCTGTGAGGAAAAAATGAGGAACCCTTTTGCCTCTTTCATCCATTTTGCTCTGGGATGCGGGGTCCCTGCCGAGGGAGGACAGCCATGCTCACTGATTGGTCATTGATCTTCAAGGGCAAATAAGGACTTTAAGCTGAAACATACAGACCCGTGGGTTCCCAGGAAGCCCTTCAGGGGGTATGTGGGCACATAGAATGTTAGCACAGTCAGTTTTCTCAGCTTCCATGTGTACACTCTCCAACATAGGTCTGCCTGAGTGCCCTCCTCCACGATACTGATTCTCTCGTCTGCCTCCCTGCTCCCACTGCCTTGCACATCCTCCAAAGACAGTATTCTGCATCTTTGGCAGTTACTTAAACGTATGATAAAATGAAACCTTTAAATATCAACTTTAAAATTTGGCTCTGTGACTCTGCGGTCTTGGCCCTATCCCACCCTTTCTGAGGTTCAGTGCCTCCTCTGTAAAAACGGGGCCAACCAGCTCTGCTCTGCAGGGTGGTTAAAAGATCAAATGAGGGAGCCCCAGAAGTGGCCTGGCCTGCAGCCAGCTCTGGGTGAATGGCGGATGTTATTTACATGGTTGGCATCTGGAAAACCATCTTGGCATGTGGTCAGGACTCCTTGAATGTGAGCGCCCTTCCCCTTATTAATGGTTCCCAGATTTTATCCCCATGGAGCCCAGCTGTCTCATGGAGGTTGGGAGTGTGAGGCAGGAAGGTTCCAACCTCTCTGGTCTCCCCTTTTCCAACTTTCTCCAAGAAGACCTCACAGTGCATCTCCCCCACAGGCCTCCCCTCGAGTAAGGAAGCCTCATGATGGAACTTTCTCCTCTTTGATCATTTGACAGGCTCATTCTAGGTACACCACAAATAAGTCAATGTATCAGTGAGTGAGTGCTGGGAATAGGGAAGTGAATGAGGCAGGCATTTCCCCCACCCTCACCGAACTCACGGTCTATATGTCATCAGACAATTAAAACACTGATAGATGCCACAGTAGCAAAAAAAAATAATAATAATAGAGGCCATGCAAGCCCACAGAAAAGGCATGAAGGAAGGGAAGGTTTCTTGGAGGAAGTGTTGTCTAAACTAAAATCTAATAGGAAAGTGGAAGCCAGAAGCAGGCTTGTTTCTGAGCAGTGAGTTCATGGGCTCGGAAAGAGCACACCAAGCTCAGAACAGAAAAGACTTAGTAAACTGGGCTGTGGAAATGAAGAATTGCCCGGTGTTTTCTTCCCTTTTGTTGGTCCACCCATATGATGGAATGCTCTGAAAAATACAAAGGTTCTTCTACATCTTTTGTGTTTATCCCATATTTGCTCCACTCTGCAACACCACTGCTGACACTTGAATAAATGCTTACTGGGCGCAGAAATGACTAGAACAGGAGGCCTCCTGGAGCTTCTTTGCAGGTCTTGTCATACCTCCTTGAGCCTGGTTAGCAGTGCACAGAACCCAGTCTAACCAGGAAATGGGCTAACAGAGCCCCGTGCACAGGCCCCTAAGAGTTGAACCCCAAGGAAGCCATGCTATGAAATATCTTTTCATTCATTATTCCAAGATTGGGATGATATAGGTACATTTCATCTTCAGGGAGTATGTACCCCTAGTGGTCCTGGGACTCAGGCCAGGAGCCTGGGAGGTGGATGAAATGTGTGGCTTATGTCAACTTGCCATTCATGTCACAGACCAGGGAAGGGCAGAGAGACAGCAGCAGGGACGGAGGAGCAGGGTCATCCACTTACCCTCTGGCTCCGTTCCTGGCAGGTCCGAGCCCATTACCAGCAGACAGACTCAGCCTTTCCTGCTTCCCCACACTGGCCCTGGACACACACACTCCCCCTGCTCCCTCACATGCTTCAGGGCTTTCTGTTCAAGTCCTCACAATTTACTCCTGCTGATGACTCAGGGAAACAAGTTCTAGGTCACTGACAAATCAAAACCAACTGAGAACAGATATATCTTTTGAGGCACGAAAGCAAGGATTTTCTGTGATCTTTCGGAGGATTCCCAGTCACGGCATTTTCCTGGAAATCCGCAATTAAGTGCTACTTGCGGTCTAGAAAGCAATGAATTTCATTCTTACAGTTGTCTCCCAAGGTGGTCAATGACCACACAGTCCAGCTTACTCTCTATCTGCTTGCGGGAGATGGCCAGTGGGATGTCAAACCAATTTATATGCTTCCAGCTTAAAATATTCAGAGTTGATTTTCCCTGTGGGTGGATGAGCAAGGTTGGCAGGTAAAAATCAACAGAAGAAGGAGGCTTTCCCCAGCAGGTTGAAGAGGACAGATGGAAGCAAGATGTGAGAAGCCTGGGCTCCACTGGCCTGGCCTCACAGCCTCGGGCCTCTTGGAGCCTGACTGGTACCTTGACCATGATCTGAAGTCCAAGGAGAAGTTCCCTGTGTGTGGAGACTGGCCACTTGGACTACACCAGAACCTGCCATTTCCTAAGAACACCTCTTTTTTGCTGCTGAAAGAGGCCCAGCTGTCCATTATGAGTCCTTCCATGGGTATGCTCTTTAGGATGTCCTCCTTGATAAATCTCAACTGACCTAGTCACTCCTGACTTAGTTTCATGGTGTGTGCGTGCTGTGTGCTAAGTCGCTTCAGTCGTGTCCGGCTCTTTGCGACCCCGTGGACTGTAGCCCACCGGGTTCCTCTGTCCATGGGATTCTCCAGGGAAGAACACTGGAGTGGGTTGCCATGCCCTCCTCCAGGGGATCTTCCTGACCCAGGGATCAAACCCGCATTTCTTTACATCTCCTGCATTGGCAGGTGGGTTCTTCACCACTAGTACCACCTGGGAAGCCCTCACCTCAGACTGTAAGCACCCTGATGTCAGGAGCAAACCTGCTTTCTTACCTCTCCTCTTAGGAACTACAGATGAAACATTTCATCAATGGTAAGGAAAGGGTCCTGAGCTAACGACTACATGAATGCCATTTCCCTAGTGATGAGATGTTTGTCCCAAATCCAGCTGCCATCTTTCTCCATCATTTAGGGTACTGTGATAAGGATGCAGTTCTTTCAAGAGATGCCTTGCAATGAGTTTCTTGTGATTGACGGGAATAAACTCCATGGTCCGTGCCCACTAAACACCCCGCAAAGGCCATGCTTCCAGCCCAGCAAGTCCCCTGAAAGGAAAACACTAATAGGCCATTTTGCCGGGACCAGTAGCTGCCTGCTGTGAGCTGGGGAGGAAGGACTTTCATTAGTTACTGTCACCGAGCTGACACTATGCCAGCCCCCACATCTGGAAACAGTTACGAAGAAAGAAGCATAAAAGCCTGGGCCTCATGACCCTGCAGTCTTCCTTTCTGCGGCTCTATTTATTAATTTACTGGTTTGGAATGATTAGCTTGGGTCCCCAGTATAAATTATAGGAACCAAAGTTAAAAAGAGCCCACGACTGTCTCCATACTCTATGAAAACAGGCCAAGGCCTTTTTATGGGGTCTTGGATGAACTTTGTATCTAAATAAAAATGTTTTTGAAGTTGCGTGTTGTGTTGGACTTCAATCATCAAGCTAAGCCTTTATAAACTCTGTCTTAAGCCTGGTGTCCCTCTCCCCAACTCGGCACAACTCAGCCACATCCGTCTCAAGGACTCCATAGGATTCGTACCTCGTGGGTCTGGACACACACAGCCCGCTGTTTGCACGTCATAAAGACACGCTCAGAGATTCACACTTCTTGCCCGGCCCGCCGTCCCACCCTGCTTCCTTTAAAATGTAAGCAAGTAGAAGGTTTGAAAGGCGCCTGAACATGTTTGCACGTCACCAGTGCCATTTGTCACTGATGGTGCCCTGGAGGTGGGACAGAGCCCAAAAGGCCTAGGGGCCCACTCCTGTGCTGATTGGTTTTGAAACGTGAAAAGGGCTCACAAAGACGACCTGGGTCTGTTTTTGAGAGGGACCAAACATTAAGCCTCAGGATATTTAGTTGATTTCTCAGTAACAGAGGGAAAAAACCCCAGGATGAGCTTAAATAGAATAATCAAGATGGCATTTTTCTTGTCCACTAAGAACGGGCCCACAGAAAAGCAGTTCTTTCAGGCTCTGCTGTCTTGGGACCTGGAAAGCCCTAACAAGAACCAGAAACTCAGACCAGCAAGTATGTCTCTGGTACTAACGCCGTCTCCGGTTTCTGGTTTGATGAGTTGCAGTCCACCTTGCTGACTTGGCCTCTGTTTCAACCAGATGATGAATCACCTCTTCTGGGAAGAGTCTCCGATCCCCTGCCACCCCTCCCACCCTCTGCTCCCCCCTCCCCTTCTGCCATCCGCACCCCTCCCCCCACCGTGTGGTTGGGTACTTCCCTTTGAAGTTCCTTCCATATAGAGCCATGTATTAAGCACTTATTTCATTGTATGTGCGCCTGGCTCCACGACCAGACTGAGTGCCTCGTGTTTAGAGAATGAATGCCTGACTCATCCATGCCGAGCTCATAGCGTGTTTAGGGAGTGTTTGTAGACCATGTCCAGAACCACTGTCTTAGAACGATTTGGTTGTCCATACACTGTCAGAGGTATTTTTCTATATGATGTAAACCAGTAAGACTAACTCACACTGTAGTTCAACTGTGACTTCAGAAATGTGCTAATTAATGTAGGCAAATCTTTTCTACAGAGCCTGGGGGTTGTGTTAATTCTTTTGTCATCCTGGGATTTTATTGTATTAAATGTTATAATAATTAAAGCAATTATACCATTTGTTTAAAGAATTCTTGGGTACAGATAATTAATATTTGATCAGTAATTTAAAAGGGAATAAAAGGAAAGTTTTTTTAATGTGCCTTGCCAAAGTGTTGTCACATGGAGTTGTGCCAAATTACCAAAAGAAAATTACCTTTCACTTCTTATTTTACACACTTTCAGTCTGCTTTAAGAGAAACAATGACACCTAAGTCCACATTAGTCCATCACCAAAGTGAAATACATTAGGAAAGAAATTGACCCATGGGTGCTTCCCTGGTGGTCCATTGCTTAAGAATCCACCTTCCATATGTATAGTTGAGTCACTTTGCAGTTCACCTGAAACTATCACAACATTGTTAATTGGCTACACTCAATGTAAAAGAAAAACAAAAAAGAATCTGCCTTCCAGTGCAGGGGAATTGGGTTCAATCCCTGGTCAGAGAACTAAGATCCCACGTGCCTCAGGGCAGCTAAGCCCGAGAGACACAGCTACTGAACCCATGTGCTCTGGAGTCTGCACACTGCAACAAAAAGATCTCACAGTCAAAAAAAATAAAAAATAAAGAAAATGACTCTTCTTGCCTACCAGAGTCAGACAGAGGTCTCTGTGGAAGCATAGAAGGCTGTAAGAGAGGTCTAGGTAGTTAAGGCAGAATGGTGGGAACTTGCCAGCTCCTGCACAGTAGGTTTAAGACTCCCACGTGAGCTGAGAGCATATGAGCCCTTGGAGCCCAGAGGAGACCTGAATGGGGTGTGGCTGGGGGGACCAGGGTCAGTGCTGCAGGCTCCCTCAAGTATATCCGGGATAAGACAGGACTATGCTTCCCATACATTGAAGGAAAAATTTCCCCTGTTGCTGAGGCTAGCTGAGGAGCATTTGTTACCTGTTTAACTCGAATCCTAGAGACTTCATCACAGGGTGACCCTGCAACTGAATGATTTGTAGGAGCTGAAAGTCAAGGCTGCCAGAACATCAGTAGCTGGGCTCCCCATCCCCTCCCTCCTCTGTGTCTGAGAAGCACTGGCCCCTCAGATTCACTGAGCGGTAGATACAGAGTACTGTTTTTGCAGGCTGGGAGTGGCCGTGGCAGGATTGTTAAGGATTACTAAATAACTCTATCTGATCTGTTCCAAGGAATACTGACTTCCTGGTGAAAATAAGTCAGGGTTCCAGCAGCTTGGTTCCCCTGACTGTCTAGGAAAGTGGGGAGTGGCTGTGTCCACTGCTTCCCTCACCAAGGTTGCCTCCTCCTCCAGAGCAGCTTCTGGGGACTTGCAGGGGTTTGCTCAATGAACATCTGTGCAAGGGAGAGAAGGTTCCAGGGTTTTCCAAAAATATGCAACTAGACTACCTGGAGAGGGGCGTGATGCAGTGATACGGATAGAGCAGGTGCTAGGAGCTGGGTTGTTTCCACTCAAACCCTGTCTTCTGCTTACTGTCTTCCTCACTGCTCTGGCAAGTTGCTTCACCTCTCCTGGCCTTGCCTTCCTCATGCGTAACAGGAAAAAGTAATGATACCCAACCCACAGGATTATTTTCAGGATGGAATGATTTAATGTATGGAAAGTACTTAGAAGAACACCTGCCATTGGTAAGCTCTAGGCTCAGATCCTGTGTGTGCCTGTAGGCACGTGTCCATTCTCCTCTCTGATTGCTTCTCTGCATCCCTGTCGAGCTCACAGACATTCCTAGACACAGCCTCACCTGGGGGGAGCTCAGAGCCAGAGATCTCTCTGCTTTTGCTGTCCTTACAAGCAGCCATCCAAGCCCCTTAACGTGCCTCCTCTTAGCACACACCCCATTCATATCGGTGAAATATCAGGAGCCCTCTGAATGAAAGAATGAGGAGGAAAATGCTGAAAGGGGCTGGGGAAGAAGTGTTGGCACTCGCTGATGCTGAAAGGCATGCCCTTGGGCCTGGCCTGTTAGAGGGTCTAGACCCTGCCTGCTGGGTGAGAGTGGACAGAGGGCGCAAAGGAGTTGAGGTCTGTATCATGGGGCATATGTGTGGGGTTTAATTTTGTCCTTTCATTGCAGGGTAAAGGAGAGTGTGTTTGTTCCAAAATGTTAAAACCAGCAGTCTCAGTTGGGTGGCTGTCACCTCACAAGCTGCCCAGCCTGCACAGATTGCCTTCTGTACCATGGATTCCAATGTCTGGGCTTTTTGGTTGGGGCCTCGTGGTGTCAGGTTAAGAGAAGTTTCTTAGGCACTTTCAATGTGGCTCTCAGAATGGCTGCTACAGAGCCAGCAGCTTCCTCTTTCTGCTCTCTGATGCTGGTGCAACTCTGCAGCTGAGGAAGTGGAGGCTTTCTTGTCACCTGACATGGGGGAATGTTCCGTGAACTGGGGCGCACCAGCCCCGGAGACGCTGATGCCTTACTGCTAGGGAACTGAACACCTGGCTAGGGAAGGTGGGGAGATGACCCAGGACCAACGTTGCTTTTTAAGGCCCATCAGAGTCTCTGCCTGACCCAGAGGGCCACACGAGTCAGTCTAAGCCCAGGGTGTGGGGTGGAGAAGGCACCTAAGGCAATGCTAGTTTCTGGCTAGAATCCACTAGAAGAGGTGTGAATTGTACCAGCAGGGATTTAGGCTAGACCTTTCAAAACACAAATTTAATGAATCTGTAAATGTTAACTGGGCTCCTTGCTGAGTTATAATGAGGTTATAAAAGAAGCACAGATGTAAATGCATGGGCCAACTTTTGATGGCAGACCCAAGGGCTAAAAGCTAGAGGTATTGGACATGGCACAGGAGAGTTTCTGTGAAGTGGGAAGGTCATGGAAAGGCAACCAGCTGAAAGAACAGTAGCCCAGAAAGGTTAAGGAGTTTGCCTAAGGACACACAGCTTCACAGTAACAAAGCTGGTCTAGAAGGGGGAGTATTCTATGGGTAAGTAGAGTAAAAGAGGAGCCCAGGGCTTTGCACAGAGGATGTAGAAAGGGGTTGTGTGAGCTGTGTGTGGGGAGGGTGGAGGAATCATGTGCTCTGCAGGAGCCAGAGCTGACCCTGGGACGCAGGAGAGAGCAGGCGAGATGGATGACAAAGAGGAATTCTACCAAGGATTTAGAGGCCAGGCACAACAGAGGGAGGGTAACACATGGGGGAAAGTTTTGGTGTAGGGATTATGGGCAGATCAAGTTTATGCTCTCACGGAGCCTTTTCAGTGTATTCTAAGCTTTGTTTAATATGCGTGTATTTCTGTTTAAATCAGGAGAAGAAAGATGTTCATTAAAAAAAAAAAATAGAGAAGTCTGGATTTTCTCTCATAAACAACAGAAACCGTTGGGAGTGTCCATGGAAAGCAGTGTTCTTGTGGAAGTGGTGTTTGGTGAAGATGAGACAGCAGTGTTGGGATAGATGGATGGCTGGGGGTCAGAGGAGGGGTGGGGGCTGATGTCACGGGGACTGGCTGGGGGCTGCTGGTGGTGAGAGGCGAGGCCTTGGGAAGATGGGGATTTGAGCGCTCCTAGAAAAGTCTAGGAGCGATTTGGAAAGGGTTTTGGTGACCAGTTGCACGTGGGGGTTAAGGGGCAGGGGGTGGGGGAGAGGCAAAACTGGAGGCAAGCTTTCCAACCTTTGGCGCTGCCACTAGCAAGAAGAAAGAAATGGAAAGGAGTTGGACAGAGGAGGTATGAGGATTATTGAACTTGGGAAGGTGTTGCTTCTCTGAGGCCTTTGCCCTCCATGCTGGAAAACTTGAGGGGAGCAGAGGAAAGGCATGGGTAAGCTTCGCTTCTCAAGTCAACAAGCATCTGGTCAGTTCCCTACAGTGGGCATCACTCCGTGAAAGTGTCTGCAGTCAGGCAATTGAAGCAACCTCAAAAGTGCCTCTGAATTCTTCTCTCTTAAGATATTTTATATGAGCCAAGTCAATGCAACTCTCTTGTGAAAAATCAGTTTCCCTGGAAAATAAACTTGGTTCTGGCCAGCAAGTAGCACTTGGCAAGCCCTGATTAAGTAAGCCAGTGTTTAGAGAAGTTGTGAAAAATAGCAAGTCATTGAGGAAAGTAAACATTTGGGCACCTAATGCCATTTTAGGGCTATGACAGTGGTTCTGTCTCCATCGATTGTAGAGCCTGAAACTGCAGGTTTATTTTAAGTTCTTAATGTTACAAACCTGTAGATCACACATGCCCTTTTTGAGGACTTTGAAAGGTGAGATGAATTGAAGGTGACCTGGACTGAACACAGTTTCCTTTCCCAGGTCAGTGTGTGGAAGCCACAAAGCACCCAGCAGCTGGACCTAGACAAAAAGCCACTTGCCAGTCACCCAGGCATCTTGACTGCCATTCACAGAGTGAGCCAGGCTTCTGTGAGAACAGAGATTTCCACTGTGGCCGCTGGTACAAATTTTCAGATTTTTTTTTGGTCAATGACTATATTTCTTAAAAAGTTTACATAAATTGAATCCTATTTTAAATTCATCTGAGCTTTAGCCATTTAACCGAAACCTGTAGGCCTGTGCTTCTCAAACTTTGAAGTGCACACAGATGACTTAGCAACTCTTTGTGACCCCATGGACTATACAGCCCATCGGGCTCCTCTGTCCATGAGGATTCTCCAGGTAAGAATACTGGAGTGGGTAGCTGTTGCCTTCTCCAGGGGATCTTCCCAACCCAGGGATTGAACCCAGGTCTTCTGCATTGCAGGTGAATTCTTTACTGTCTGATCCACCAGGGAAGCCCATTTAAAATGCAGGGTCTGATTTAGTGGGGGCAACAAGAGGCAGCGTCTAAGATTCCACATTACTAATAAGTTCCAGGTTGCCACTGATGCTCCTGTTTGCAAATCACATTGAGTGACAAGGTTATGGAAAAACCTTGAAAAGCCAAATCTGAATCCCCCATAATCATTCCTTAATTTTAGTAAGCAGGGATATTTCTTGTATTTGCTTGTTAGCTGGATAGAATAATTGCAGTGTGTAAAGTAACATTCTACGTGCTGTATGTTGTGCAAGGAATGGAAAATTTCCCCCAAATTTTAATCTAAGTACTCTTAAAAATTGGATGTCTTGTGCCAAAACTCACCCTTCTTTCTCCCTGGCAAGTAGTAGGGAACTAAATTGTAAGAGCTCTCTAATTTACTACTTGGTGGCAGGTTAGAAAGGCTGAGTGTCCTCTGGAAATTATTTCAGCCACATCATATATCTTCACTGATGCCCAACATCACCCACAACTTTGGGGAGGATGGCACAAGGGAGGCCTGAAGTCGGTCAGGCTGCAAATGCCAGCTGTCCTGCCCTCAGACCCAGAAGCAATTTCTTTCCGCATTTCCTTTGTGGAGAACTTGCTGGAACTACTCACTCATCTTGAGGTCGAAGCCCTGTTGTCAAGCACAACAGGGTTATTTTCAAAAACTAAACTGTTTGTGGTGATCTCGTATGAGCCACAAGACGAGAAAGGAGTCATATTTATAAAGTGTCTGAAAAAGTCTAGTAATTATTGGTCCAGACAAGACTCTCTTTCTCTTTAGTTGGTCTAACATGGAAAGAGAAGGGAAGCCTTTCCTAAACGAGAGTGAGCGGGGCTAGCCCTGGTTGGTGGGAAGCCATCCGAGACGGGGGACCCCTGTTCCTTCCCCCAGCAGCCATTTTTCCTATGGAAAAACAACCCCCAGAAGTGGTCTTCTCTGGTGGAAGGACGTGTTTATGTTCACAGGGTTCTGCATTTTCTGGTTTTGGACGGGGGTTGAGTGGTGGGATGCAGAGGTGGAATTTTTATTTTTTTTTAACATCTAAACAGTAAATGAAGTATGACTGTAATCTCTTTCCTGAGCTCGTGGAAAAACTCAAGTCATCGAATGTTAGTTTTACAGATGAGGGAGGTTTTACAACAAGATTACCTGACTTGCCCCGAAGCCTGTAAATCTTGCTAGAGGGAGAGCTGGGCTGGGGAAGGCTCGGCTCCCAGGCTTTTACACACAGGGGCATCTTTCCTAAAACAGTGCTGCCGCCAGAGCTCCATCCTCAGGGGAGACATCAAGCCCGAGCTTGAACCTCTTTGAGCTCTTCCTAGTGTCCTACGCCAAACAGTCATGTTGAAACGGAGAAATGTTTTGCTTTCATTTAAATGATTATTTTCAGACAATTACACTTCTGTGGCTGCTAACCTGTTCTATCATCTCAGTGAGCTTTATTAAATAGTGCAGTTACTGGAAGGTAAGCGACTTGTATCTGTTGGCCACTTTACTTGAATTATATCATGTAATCTACCCTAGAGTCCTGTGAGGTAGGTTTTAATATCAATTCTATGAGAAAACTAGCAGTTGAGGCTCAGAGGGGTTGAACAACTTGCCTGAGGCCACACAGCTTGTAAGTAGGAGGACTAGGATTTGAACCTGGGTCCTTTGCCTCCAGAGCCTATACTCGGCAACTTTGTTTTACCAATGCCATCACTCAGGCAAGACTGGCAGTCTACCTGATGGACCCTGACAGGGGGACCCAAGCTTGAAACCAAAACCATCAAGCAAAGTTGCCAAAGGCTGCTTCCTAAATTCTCAGCGTGTATCCTTCCCAAAAGCTTCCTTTCTTTCCTTACCCTGGTCATGATCACCTCGATTTTATAAAAGAGTTCTTTCACAGCAGCTTTGACTAGACTATTCGTGGGGTCTGCTGCATTCTTAGACCTCAGCCCAGCTTCCCAGCTTATGATCTTAACAGCCATCCACCTTGACTCACTGAGGAGTCATTGCAAAGGCACCTCTTTCTTTGCACGATCAGATCACTGTCTGAGAACAAAGTCAGCAGATAGGATTTTTGATGTGGAAATCATCAAAACAGCTTTTCCTACTCCTGCCTTTGCTTTGTGAGACTCCAGAAAAACAGAAAATGATAATAAACCCCATAATGAAGAAAAGGACTCATAGATAAAGTGGAGCTAAATCCTGGGCGCCTGGATGCTACACTGAAAGCTACAAGGGAGACATCCTGCTCCCTCAGAAAGTTGTTTCCAGGGAAGTCCCCTCACTGCAGACTGAAGGATATGTTTGACAGTCCTCATCAGCCAGCAGAATGAGCCTGTCTGAACAGAGACAAGCAAAGGGAACGTCTCCCCCAAAGTGGCAGAAATCCCAGACAGGGAGCAGCCTCCATAGGTGGCCAGGGGAGGGACTATCCCAGCCCTCCCTCCAGGGGAGATACAGGAGGAGAGGAAAGAGGGAGAATGTCAGGAAAGGACCTGGTTCTCTCCAAGGTCAAAACCACCCCAGAACATCTCCTAGTCTTCTATGAGGAAGTTACAAGCTGGAATTAGAATGTTCCAGAAAACATTCCATAGTCTCATGGTCTTTAGTTTCCTGAGCACCAACCATAGCCGAGGAACCGCTCAGTGATGGGGTCCAGCTTGGACTCTGTGCCCCACCTGCTGGTGCTGGTGGCTCTCCAGTGGCCTCTCGGGGTCTCCCTGGGCCTCCATCAGGGTTTCTACTCTGAAACCCTCCCTGTCAGGGTTTCTACTCTGTTTCCCCTCAATCTCTCCAGATGGGTGCTCCCCAGGGCCTGCCATCTCCTCCTCCTCTTCTCCCACACATGTGCTCAAGGGAACCTGCCCAAGTCCAGGACTTCAGCCACCACCTGCTAGCATGGTGACTCCAACCTGCATCCCCAGTGCTCACCCCTCTTCTGAACTCAAGACCTTTGAAGACAGCTTGCGCCTGCACACCTCCCCTGGGATGGCCTGTCAAGGACCTGTGATCACACCTGGAGACCCACCTCGCTCCCCCAGGCAGCTAGTCCAGTGTGCACTTTCCCTTGGGTGCCCATCCTACCGTCCTACATCTGATCATCCCAGCTAGAGACCTTGTGTGGTCCCTGACTCCCCCTTTTCCCTCCTTGCCCTCCAGTTTCCCAGTCTAGTCAGTGCCACCCACTGTAATCCCCCTGAAACCTGACCCATCCTCTTCTCTCCCTCTACCATCCCCCCAAGTCAGGCCCTCCATAGCTTTTACTCTCTGTACTCTGCCCCTCCTCCAGCCCCAGACTGCTCCGCTCCAGCCCCCTCCTTGCTTTCCCTCTTCCCACTCTGATTATCTCTCTCTTTCTTTTTCCATAGCTTTGACCCCCTCCTTCATCCCTCCTTTCCATCAACATCCTAACATGTCCAAGCCTCTGTGGACTGTGTCCCCTGTCTTCCACCCTGACTCTCCCCTTCCTTTCTCACACAATCTTCTTGGAAGAGTCGTCCACACTCTCCACAACCCCATCACTCCATCAAACCACCATCATCTGGCTTTGTTCCTCCTGCTCCCCACAGCCAAGTCCCCAGTGCCTGTCTGCCTCACAGCAGACGCCTTCAGGTCTCTCTGGTATTCAGCAGTACTCACTATTCACAGCCCCCTCTTTCTGGGGCTCTCTGTCAGCACTCCTTCGCCTCCTTGCTGGCTGCTCTCTGCCTTGCCTCCCCTCCATCATCTGTCATCATCCACCTCTTGCTCCACATGCTTACCCAGAGGATCCACCCACTCCCACGGCTTCAGCTGCCCGTAGCTGAGGAGGACTCCCATGTCTGGATCTCCACCCCAGAACCCTCACTCCAGCCCCAGATCTTTATATCCAGCTGCCCACAGGACACCTGGATGAACCACAAGCACTTAAACTCAGTGTGTCCAGAACCACTTACCTTCTCCTGGTGAATCTATGGCCCCCTTCATATCTCTCATTTTAAGAAGGATACCACCAGCCACCAAGATGCCCCTGCCAACAGCACCTTAGTCATCCGTGAGTCCTCCTCCTCCCACACTCCCTGGGTACAGCCTCCAAGTTCTGCCAAGGCTGGTACCTCCTTGACACACCTCAGTGCGCTAGCCCTCTTCACGCCCACCTCTACTTCCTGCCTTATTTTATGTCATCCTCTCCTAGCCTGCTCCTGACACTGGCCTGCTCCTCTATCACCCCTGCAGGACTCTGAGCCCAGGTCTGGGTCCTGTGACATGCCTTCTCAGCTCTCTATCTCTGACTCCCCATGCTTCAGCCAACAGGACACCTTGAAAACCCAGAATGTCCCCATTTTGCCTGGTTCCTTCTCACCACTCCAGCTGAGAGAGGGAACAGGTGTCACTTCCTGCCCCTCCACCCTAGGTCCCAGATGCCCCTCTCCAGAGTACTTTGTTGACTGGCCCACACGTCTCCCAACTGTGAACTTTTAAAGAAAAGAACCTGGATCTCATTTGTCTCCTGGGGCTAGCAGTGCCAGATAATTGGTGGGTGATTAATAGGTGCTTGAGTGGATTACCTCCCTCCCAGGTGACTATTTGTTTACTTGCTCTGAGCTCCTGCAGGACAAAAATCTTTGGTATTTCTTTGCAGCATCGTTCTCACATATAGTGCTATACAGATGTTGAATAAAACAGACAATGAGTGTGTACTAAGGTGGCATTCCTGCCCCCCCCCCCCACCCCGCCAACCCCCGGCACAGTTTCCAGTTGGAGTCGAACAAAACCTGTCTTGTTTTGTTTTGTTTTGGCTTCTGTCAGTCATAAGACTTACTCCTTATCCATCTTAAAGTTAGCAGGCCTGGAGGAGAATAGGGGTACTTGCGGAATGCAGAAGCAGATGTGATGGATAGACTATTGGGAAAATCAGCATGGCTTGAGACCGGTGAGGCATCTTTGAGCTCAGGACCTTACAGACCTCGAGGAGGGAGTGAAGTAGTGAGGCCCTGTAGACCTGGGTGCCG
Source organism: Okapia johnstoni (assembly GCA_024291935.2). NCBI lineage: Eukaryota > Metazoa > Chordata > Mammalia > Artiodactyla > Giraffidae > Okapia > Okapia johnstoni. Next base: position 40,069,382 of record CM044316.1, read on the forward strand.
GGGAACCCGTTGGGGAACGCCGGGGAGCAAGGGAAAGAGGGGCTGGTTGCGAACGGCCGGGCGCCCGGGGGAGGGGCGGGGCGGCAGGGAGGCGGGGGCGTGGGGAGCCCGCTGCCCGCCCTCCTCCGGCTCCCCGCCCCTCCCCTCGGGCGGCTCCCTGCGGTCCGCTTACTTAACCTGCCCGCGGCCGCAGCGGCGCTCTCACTCTCCCACCACTCGCCTGCCCATCGGTTCCGCGCGTCCTCTCTCTCCATGGCGCTCCTCGGGCGGCTGTTGCCCCTAGCTCTGGCGCTGGCCCTGGGCCCCGCTGCCACCCCAGCGGGCCCCGCCAGGTCGCCCTACCAGCTAGTGCTGCAGCACAGCCGCCTCCGGGGCCGGCAGCATGGGTAAGCGGGCGCCCAGACGGGATCGGAGGGACCCGGCGTCGGGGGGACCGTCGGAGCGGGCTGGGGGGGCGTAGGGGACAAGCCCGAATCAAAAGCAGGCCACCGCGTGGGACTCTTGGAGGGACCAGCCCTGCAGGAGATGGAGGGAGGGAAGTCGGGACGGTGGAGGAAAGTCAGCAGGAGGCACTTAGTGGAGGAAACGGATAGAAGAGTTGACCCGGGACCTCCACTCAGGCCAAGAGCGTGAGCGGGATTCCGGGCTTTGAGCTTCTCCAGGTGGATAGGAGTTGGAGGCTGTCTGTGCAGAATCACCATGGGAAGGTGGCCAGGGCAGGCAGGGAGCCCACCCAGCAGGGCATGGGTTCCAGTCCAGCCAGGTCCCTGTCCAGCACCTTCATATGTGACACTGGGACCACACAAGGTGGGAGCATCCAAGGCCCCCAGGGCCCTGGTCACCTGGCCAGGCCCTAAACCCATCACCTGGCACCAGACAGGGCCCTCCAGGCACAGCAAGGGCAGCGTCTGCTCCCCTGCTGGATGAAGAGAGGAGAATGTGCTGGGACTCACACACACTGGACAGATGGGGAAACTGAGTCTGGAGCAGACACACCACTTCCTCACGGTCCTGCAGTATGTATGGGAGCTGGGATTGGAACTGCTCTTAAAACACTGGCTGAGTGTGTAAATTTGGGATGTTATCATTGCATATATTCCTTTGAGACACTGAAGATGTGTTGGTTTTCCAGGGGCAAACCTAGGCAGCAGGTCTGACCTGGTAAAGACCCTGGCCCAGACCCAGGCAGAGGTGGGCTTGTTTCTATATCTCAAACTCAACCATCCTGCTTGACATATAGCCAGGGTTTGCTGCCTGCCTTGGTGCATCAACTCCTCTGTGACAGTTAGGTAGAACTATATGTGGATAGGAAGGAAATGGCAACCCACTCCAGCATCCTTGCCTAGGAAATCCCATGGACAGAGGAACCTGGTGGGCTACGGTTCATGGGGTCACACAACTGAAGCGACTTAGTGCATATGTGGATAGAGTTGTGTCACAGCCCAAATGCCCTTGGGTCTGGCATTTGCTCCCAGCTGGTGCCCAGACCACACTTTGACTGGGCAGATCTATACTTAGATCAGAAGTGACTGGAGTTGACTTCATAGAGTTCTACAAAGCCTTGACTCCCTGCCCTTAGAAGTGGCCCCTCTTTGGGAGAAGCGTCCTTGTTCCTCTGCCTGTGTGTACCTGTAGTCTTACTTGGCCTTTCAGATGCCCAGGGCTATGGGGAGGAGACTATGTTGGCAGTGAGTCTGGCCCCTCTGCAGAGTGAAAGCCATCCAGGCCATGCTGCAGCCTCACACTCTGCAGGAGAGAGGAGAGCACGGGGGATGTCCCGGCGTCTTTTAGGAAGTGAGAGACTCACCTTTGACTTCTGCTGGGTACAGAAAGGTGAGGGGGGCAGGGCAAAAAGACAGGGAGGGAACGAAGCATCAAGTCAAAATATGAGCCACTGGCATGTTCATTGTCTCTGCCCAGCTCACTGTTGTCCTTCTGCCTTTCCTACCAATGGAGTGTATCCTGTTTGGGTGCCACAGTCCCTCCTGGGAGGTTTCTGTTCCCTCTGTATCTTCTTAGGCACTCAGTCAGGAAAAGGCATCCATAGCATTCTCTGTCACCTAGAATGGTGGCTAAGGGCACTCCACAGTGAAGCTTCCCAAAGGTGTTGATGGGTCTCCAGCAGGAACCACCTCTGTAACAAACCTCCTTCCCTTTGAAGCCCAGAAAATTCACAGACCAGCTAGAAAATAGTTGTATGTTGGTTTTTTTTTTAATGCAAATGCTCTTTATTATAAGTTTCAGCTATTTAATCAACTTCCTCCCTCCCCTCCCTTCCCCACCCTGCAGGCTAATCATCTTGCAGGGCACCTGGAAAAGCCTATAGTGGTCTGTGATGGGCAGGATGGGCTAAGCAGTCTGGACATGTGGGCAGGTGGACTGTGACAAACGGTTGCAGATGCAGTTGCGTTTACTCTAACGGCCCCTGAAAACTCACAGGCTGCCTGGCTTAGCCCATGGGGGTGGTACCCTGTGCAAAATGGATAACCTTGTTCAAACTCCAGCCCTCTTTCAAAGTGAGAACTAGTGGAAAGGGAAAGGGAATCTTTTTGTTAAGGAAATGTAGTGTGCGTGCTTCACAAGATGCGAAGGAAGAAATAGCAAGTGAGTCCTGCTCACCATTTGGGTTCCCAGGTGGCACTAGTGGTAAAGAACCTGCCTGCCAATGCAGGAGACATAAGAAATATGGGTTCGATTCCTGGGTTGGGAAGATCCCCTGGAGAAGGGTATGGCAACCCACTCCTATTCTTGCCCGGAGAATCCCACGGAGAGAGGAGCCTGGTGGGCTATAGTCCATGGGGTCACAAAGAGTCAGACATGACTGAAGTGACTTAGCAAGCATGCTCACCCTTTATCCATCACCACTTTTACTTTCATCTTCACCACAACACAGTGAGCGCTGTGGTAGTTGTTCCCATTTTACAGATAGAGAAACTGTGGCTTAGTGACGTGGAGTGACTTAGTCCAGAGACAGAAAGCTGTTGGGAGAGTAGCGACTGTGATGCTGTCTCTCGACTTGCGGGTGTTATCTGTGTTGCTATAGAGAAGGAAAACAACAAAACTGAAAGAGAAGTAAAAATGCAGTCACACTTCCAAATGTCAGCAACCAGAACCAGTCTGAAGCACTTGGTTTTCAAATCCAAGTTGAATAGCAGAGCTGTTGTGCTTGAGGCAGAAGGCCCAGAAATGGGGTGCTCATGTCAATTAAACTTCAGTATAAATTTCCTATGTATACAGCCCACCCCTCCCACCCCGATGTGAGAGGGAGTGGGTCACAGAGACCCCCAGCCTCCACTCCTGTCTCAGAGGGCAGCAGCAGTGGAAACTCAGTCCGCAGAGGAATGTTGGAACCACATCCACCAGAGACTCTGAAGGTTCGCCAAACGCCTACAGAGAGTTGCGGAGAATTCATCGACAGTAATTATTTCCTGCTTGGTCAGATAGAACTTCTGAAATTGTACAGAAATAAACAGCACCTCCAGATGGAGTGTGGCCAGTGGGGAGTCTCTCAGGGTTATTTGGGGACTGCTGTAACCTATGAATACCAGGCAGCGAACTGAGAAACAAGGTGGCTTCTGTAAAAATCCTCTGGAGGCTGTGGGCATTTGGTTAGATCCAGCTGGGAGTAAGCAGGTAGGAGCTGTCCTCCCCCTTGGATTGAGGTTTCCTCTCCAGCCTCAGCTTCTTTTGCCTTCAGGTCCCTACAGTAACTCATAAATATTGGCTGTGCCTCCTTGGCCCACTCGGCTTTGCCTGGGGTGAACCACAGACTGGACAAGAGGTGACATCCGCATGGTGGAAGAGACAGGACAGAGAATTAAAGGGTCCGTGTCCCCTCCCTCCCACCCAATAAACCGACTCTGAGTATTGGAGAGCTGACCAAGTTCCTGAAAAAGAAAAAAAAAGCCATGCATCTCAAATGATGGCTCTTGATTGTATTTGTAAAGTATCAGAGGGATTGATATTTAGAATCGACATACCTGAAGTTCTCTGGTCTCCGTTGCTGCACGCAGGCTTTCTGTAGCTGCAAACAGCGGGGGGTGGTGCCTAGTTGGGGTGCACGAGCTTGTCACTGTGATGCTTTCTCTTGTTGCGGAGCTCAGGCTCTAGGCACACAGGCTTCAGTAGCTGCAGCAGGCAGACTTAGTTGCAAGTTGCTGGCTCTAGGGCATGTGGGATTCAGTAGATGTGACACAGGGACTCATTAGTTGTGACTCACGGGCCCTAGAGCTTGCATGCTTCAGTAGTTGCAGCATGCGGACTCAGCTGTGGCTCGAGGGCTCTAAAGCCAGGCTCAGTAGTTGTGGCAAATGGACCCAGCTGTTCCTCCATGTCATGTTGGAAACTTCCTGTACCAGGGATTGAACCCATGTCCCTTGCATTGGCAGGTAGATACTTATCCACTGAGCCACTAGGGAAGTCCTGGGAGCAGTATTTTTGACAAGGCTATTCCAAGCTCCTCTGCATCCAATCTGGTGCTTAGCCCCACCTAGAATATAAAAGAAACAACAAATCAGAACACCTGCCCTCAGGGTTCTTTGGAGGGTAGCTGAAGAGAGGTCACACACACCCTGATTAGTTTTGGGTTGTGTTTGGTACCCAGCATCAAACAAGAGCTGTATCACACAAGGGTCAGCGGTGGTCAGAAGTGTATCACCTGGGACACCGAAAGAGGGCTTTCTGGGGGGAGTGGGATGCAAACTGGGGCCGAAGTAATAAATGACTTAGTTCAGTGAGTGACCGTCTCCTTCCGAGATCCTAACAGCAGCTGGCTTGGCCATGCCTGCTAGTTTCCAGGGTGGGCACCCCAGATAGGCTGTGTTTGGGAGCCAGGCAGCTGCCTAGGGATGCAGAGGATGTCTGTGTGTGGAGCTGCCTGGGGAGTGCTGGGGCCCGGACCACAGGACCAGCGATGCCTGCTGGGAGGCCAGGTTAAATCCTGTGGATGTTTGGGCTCAGTGCGGAGTAGGGGTACAAAGAAAGTCTGCGGGGCCTCTCTCAAAGCTGCTGCTGTTCTTAATCAAACACCACTTTCTTTTTAAGCTGGTGTTCTCCATCTATATAACATGTAGCTTAAAAATTTTAGAACTTTTTTATTTATACTTACTAAATGTCAGTGTCAAAGAATGTTTAAATGAAATGATGTACTGTATGATATATACTTTGACAGTTTTTGAGTTTGGGGGGATATTTTTTGGGGGGATGATGGAAGTCTGGATCACGAGGACCAGAATGTACCCCCAAGCTGACCGAAATGACTATATCTTCTCCATATCTAGAACGTTCTGGTGACCCAGGAGGGCCCACGTGGTGGGAAGGACGAGGAGGCAGGTGACATGCCGACAGTATTGCTAACACTGTAGCTTTTGTTTTCAGCCCCAACGTGTGTGCTGTGCAGAAGGTCATTGGTACCAACAAGAAGTACTTCACCAACTGCAAGCAATGGTACCAGAGGAAGATCTGTGGCAAATCAACGTGAGTATCTGTGACCACCAATGACCACCAGCCACCCAGGAGGCTGCCCTTGGTGTGCGTGGGTTGCAGGTGCCCCCGGGCGTGGGCCAGCCTTTTGGAAGGTAGCACTGTGTGCAGAGCCATGGAGATGCGTGTGCACACATGTCAGAGAACTATGTGCTTGGGAGTGGCATTTTCAGTAAGCTGGCCGATTTTGTTTTACACTTTTAAGGCGCCTAACAAGACTTGGATATGATTTTTAGGGCCAACTTGGGATCGCAAGAAACATGAAACTGTGTGTGCGTGCATACTTCTTAATCCTCACTAAATGATACAAATACAATGATTCAGTGTAGCAGCCACCAGCAACTGACTCTGGAAAAGAAAACCCATTGGTGAACTTAATACAGGGTTCCTGCTCTGCGTTTCAAAGTGCGTGCGTGCTGTGTCGCTTCAGTCATGTGCAACTCTATGCGACCCTGTGGACTGAAGCCCACCAGGCTTCTCTGTCCTAGGGATTCTCCAAGCAAGAATACTGGAGTGGGTTACCATGCCCTCTTCCAAGGGGTCTAACCAACACAGGGATCAAACCCATATCTCTTATGTCTCCTGCATTGGCAGGTGGGTTATTTACCACTAGCATTTCAAAGTAAATACCCCCCAAAAGGCTGAGAGTGCCTGGAGATACGCACATAACGAGGTAGCATAGCATATTAAGAACACAGGCTCAGACTCTTTGATTCAAAGGCTGGCTCTGCCACCTACCTGGGAAGTTGGCTTCACTTTTGGAACCCTCAATTGCCTCATCCATTAAGTGGGTATAACAACAGGACTACCTTATGGGGTTGTTCTGAGGACTGAATGAAATCATGCACAGAAGAGGCTAAATTCAGAGTCTGGCACATAGTTAAGTGCTCAGTAAATGCTACCTGCTGTTATTTGCAAATGTCAGCTGCATAAACAGAAGTGAGACGCCAGGGGTTGTGGGCCCCTGTGGTTACAGTAGAGCTTTCTGGTGCCTCTAGCATCATGAACAGCATGGAGGTCGGTGACGTTCACCACGACTGCCTTGCAACCTGTGTGTCCTGACAGAATTCTAGGGAAGCCTAATCTATTTTGGCACCAACCATCAAAAGATTGCAAAGCTGGCTCTCTCCTGCAGATGGAACGAAGTGCTGCATAGAGCTCCCTGAGACACTCGTGAGGACCTGGCCTTCCTCTTGTCTGTGTAATAAGAGGATTAAGAGATGCTGAGCCACTATCTTGAACCCTTTCCTGTATTAGGGGTTTCTAAACGTATTGCTTGTGACCCGCTTTGGAGCAGATGTCTCCTCTAAATGAAGGAAGGGAAAACACTCTTTCCGTGAAATGCACATGGAAATAAATATCCCAACTTGTGACACTGACTGTGTCCTAACACAATTGTCAATCCTAGTATGAATCAGGGAAATTGTGGATTGGGCAGAGGTGGGGCAAGACCAGTAGCATCCTGTGAGCCTGTCAAGGGCAGGGAAATGACAGTTGGTTCCTCTGCTTGACCAAGCCCAGCCCCAAAGCCAAGAGTTAAGTAAGCTAAGAGGACTCACCTCCCAGATTTAGGGAGGGAGCAAACCCTCAGCCAGAATTCTTGCTGTTGAGAACAAGAAGAGATTATGTAAATTATATGCACTTGTCCTTCCCTGGTACCCAAGTTAAAAAAAAAAAAGAAAAATTTCAGTACTTTTTGACTTTTCCCGTGTGGGTATATTATCAACTAAAATAAACAATTAAACACAGAGTCAGGCCCCACATAATTGCATCTTGGAAGATGACCAGAGCCCTGTGTTTTAAGATGCTACCATTTTGTTTGTTCTGGTTTCCCTAAAAATGGGACCCACTTGTAATGTCAAGCTGGCAAGTGGGGTGGCATTGGCCATGGTATTTCAGCATGGCCCCATGTTGAAGCGTTTGCCTGACCAGTTAAAGTAGCTTGGGGACATTTCAGCATTCCCCGCGGACGCTGCTCTGGGTAATGAGTTGCTTTGGCTGATTGGCTCTTGGTACCTACCTCCTTCTCCACTGATATGTCAGGATGGGCGCAGGCAGCATGGCTGTGTGTTGTCCAAATGTTCTTGATGACGGGTCATCAAGATGTGATAGTGCAGCACCAGAGAGCACAGGGGGAGCCCAGGCACCTGGGGGAGGAATAGACGGTAGATGTGGGCAGGGAACTCAGAGTGCACAGTTGGGCCCAGGACCCAGTCCCAGCCATAGAGCTGGTCTTACAAACCCACAGGGGATAATCTGAACCTACAACTCTACCACGTGCTATTGCTTTGGGCAGCTTTAAAAAGAGGAAATGGGGATAGAAAATCATGAGTTGATTAAAAAAACCTTATGATCCAGGATAAGGTCCCTCCCTGGAACATCACGTGCAGCAGCAGGAATGTGAAGCTGACTGAGGGGAAGGCAAGAGAACTTGGGGAGGGAAAGGGGAAGTGGGTGGACTCATCTCCGTTGTCCCCAAGAGAGCTGAGAAGAAGCAGCCTTGCAGTTTGCTTGTGCCCCGGGGCTGAGACCCATGAAGGAGCTGCCATCTGGGTCCCGGGAATTCAGTGCCCATAGGTGGTTGGCAGGGGAGGAGAGAGGGCTGTGTGGGCTGCAGATGATGTCATTCTGGTGAGAATGGGCCCTATGGTACATTTACCTGGGTGAGGACCAAACTGTGAAATGGGGAGCACGGTGGTGGTTGGAGCAAAGAGGGCCATCTCAGCATGGGGCCAGCCTGGGCAGTGGAAATTTTCTTAGGGGCGAGGCTGGAGCCAGGGGTATGTGTTGGCGTGAAAGGGAGCCAAGCGTCACTGGAAAGGGGCTGCACAGGTCCCCAGGGGACCCCAGACCCACAGGAGAATGTGAACTTGGGAGCAGATAAGTGGCACTAAGTACAGGACCAAGGCATGAAGACTTTGCCATTTCAGGTCACACAGGGACCCAGGAGCCTGGGGCCAAGTGTCTGCTGCTGGGAGGCCCTGACTTCACCTCCAACAGAGGAGGGAGGAGCATAGTTACAGTGGGCGCTCAGCAGCTCAGCACTCCTGTCAGGCCACTGCATCCATCGTCTGCAGACAATAGCTTGTCTGCATTATCCCAAAAGAGGCCTGGTGCTACTTGTCAAGCTTGATGCATGGGTTTTATTACGGGAAGTATTTACCAGTGGGCCCCTCTTCTATGATGCAAGTGAATTTTACTACTTAGAAACTCATTTTATTTCAGATGCTAAAGAGCACCAGTGTGATACAGCAGCTTACCAAGCAAAGAGGGTGATTTCGGGTCTCCATCTGATCAGTAACCGTAACATTTTTATATCCAGCAGCTGAAGCAATGGTGCAGGAAATGGTGCTCAGGAAGCCCAACAGGCCTCCTTTGTATGAACCCCCATGAAAGGGAGGCCCATTTAACAGCCAAGTCAGAGCTGACATCATGGAGATGTAATAAGCACAGCAGGAGCCCAGGCATCCTCAACGTGGCACAGGGAGGGCCAGCACGGGAGCCAGCAGGTGGGGGTGGCCACTCTCCATTCCGAAAGTTTGCCACTGTGTCACAAGCAACATCATTCACAGGTAACAGTAGTCATTCTCTAGAGCCAAGATGAGCTGGCAGGACACCCCCGTTTCCCCAGTAGCAAGCATGGCTTTGCCCAAAGGCTGAAATATTAACACTTCTTCAACACTGTGTTCAGGCTTAGGCATTTCACTTCTACTGAAGCCAGCCAGCGTATGGTCTAACTTTTCCATTGGTTCTATAGGAAACAGCAGAGCTATTTCCTATAGGTCTCATTCGGGCAGGTCACCCAGGGACATCTGCAATGAAGCTGAGCAAGACCCTTCCTTTCCTTGCCCTCCTGTATCCCACAACCTTGGTCCCAAAAGAAAAAACAAGAGGATGGTGAGAAGCCATCTAGGGATGGCAAGCTGTCCCCCAGACCCACAGCAGCACCTCCTCCCCTGCTTCCTGTTCCCTGTGTAGCCCCCTAGGACCCCATGGCCAACCTGCTCTGAAATAACTGAGGTTTGACATACACCAAACACCAGGGTTTTACTAAATGCCTCTACTGTACAGGGCTTCCTGATGGTTCTGTCCCATTCTGTACCCTCCTAGGAGGCAGCTTTGTTGTTCTTGTTCATTCGCTTAGTCGTGTCCGACTCTTTGCAACTCCATGGACTGCAGCATGCCAGGCTTTTCTGTCCTTCACCATCTCCCATGTTCATTGAGTCAGTGATGCCATCCAACCATCTCATCCTCTGTCATCCCCTTCTCCTCCTGCCTTCAATCTTTCCCAGCATCAGGGTCTTTTCTAATGAGTCAGCCCTTCGTATCAGGTGGCCAAAGTATTGGAGCTTCAGCATCAGTCCTTCCAATGAATATTCTGGACTGATTTCCTTTAGGGTTAACTGGTTGGATCTCCTTGCTGCCCAAGAGACAAAAGTCTTCTCCAGCACCACAGTTGGAAGGCATCAATTCTTTGGAGGCAGCTTAGCTGACAGGAAGCCTTGTTCTGTTGAGTATGTACACGAGTCCATGTACTATTTGGGTAAGGCCCTATGGTAGGCAGAATGATGTCCCCCTAATACTATCTACATCCTCACCCTGAATGTGTGAAGATGTTACCTTACAAGGGAAAAAAGACTTTACAGATCTGATTAAGTGAAGGCACTGGGTGGGAGTGTGGCAGGGTGCAGATTATCCTGAATTATCTGATAAGACTAATCATAAGGGTCCTTATGAGATGAAAGCAGGAGAGTGAGAGTCAGAGAAGGTGATATGATAACGAAAACTGAAGTTGGAGTGATGTAACCACAAGCCAAGAACTGTAGGCATCCTCTCAAATGTGGAGAAGACAAAAATAGATTCTCCCCTAGAATCTCAGGAAGGAATATAGCCTTTGATTTTAGCCTCAAAAGGCCAGCTTCTGACACTATCACCCAGAATTATAAGATAATAAATTTTTGTGGTTTTAAGTCACTATCACTAAACTTGTGATAATTTGTTACAACCACAGTGTGCTTAGCTGCTCAGTCGTGTCCAATTCTTTGCAACCCCATAGACTGTATGTAGCCCACCAGGCTCCTCTGTCCATGGAATTCTCCAGGCAGGCCCTATCAACTTAGATAGCTGTGTTATGGGGAATTTATTGCATGTGATTTGATCAGTGGTTTCATGCCAGGCATGGCTTTCGATGAAGTTATTAACCTAACTTTAATTTAAAGTTTATACCTGGGATTTTTTAAGAAGCAACTCAACAACTGAGTGCCTAGTAAATATCAATCATCTGGTAAGTGTTTTCCATAGGTTAGCTTGTTCGGTTCTCACAGTCACCCTTTAAGATCAGTGTGATCATTAGCCCATTTACAGAGGGGAAAACTGAGGCTGAGAAAACCTAAGCAACCTGCTCAAAGTCATCTGCTGGCAGGTGGGAGGCCACCCAGTTATTCTATTAATACTTGCTGCCCCCAGGGAGAACTGAGCCCAGCAGCTAGCATTGGTGACATGGGGAGAAGTCAAGTGAGCAACCCTGGAGGAACTGGGTCATCTGCCCCAGGTCTCTCTCTTCAGCCCTGAAACTTGTGACTCTGGGTCCCAGAGAGAAGAGAAGGCCTCCTAGGGGTTCGCAGAGCCACCAACCTTTTCCTGGCTGTTGACCCCCCAGCCTGGCAGTCATTCTGAACCCCTGTTGCAAGGGTGCTGCTGCTGCTGCTAAGTCGCTTCAGTCGTGTCCGACTCTGTGCGACTCCATAGATGGCAGCCCACCAGGCTCTGCCGTCCCTGGGATTCTCCAGGCAAGAACACTGGAGTGGGTTGCCATTTCCTTCTCCAATGCATGAAAGTGAAAAGTCAAAGTGAAGTGCTCAGTTGTGTCCGACTCCTAGCGACCCCAGGGACTGCAGCCTACCAGGCTCCTCCATCCATGGGATTTTCCAGGCAAGAGTACTGGAGTAGGGTGCCATTGCCCTCCCTAATCAGATGGAGAGCATGGGAGCTGAAGAGGTACAGCCAGCATCCAGGATCCCCCCAAAGACCCTCACATGCCACATACAAACAGACTGTCACCAAATATGTAAGTGTATTTTCCAGCAGCTCCATCTCATCACTCACCATCTGGACCCTGGTAAATGGGGTGGTAGTGGAGTCTTTGTTGCAGGACAGCAGGTTAAAACAAGCCCTTTCTTATCAGGAGTTCAAGAGTTTGATTTTCTCCTGGGAGGCTTAAGATTGAGCTCAGTCGAGTGCAGAAAATGAACCCCCGCCCAGGCAGGCACATGTCTAGACGACCTCAGTCTGCATTTGCTCTGCGATTCCCTCAGAAATCATGACATGCTGGATGGTTTACCTTCGGTCACAGGAAGCTGGCTCTCAGGCCCCATTCCTTATTCCGCTGCTTCAGAATTTCGTCAGTCCCTGGGCATTTACAGCCGTCCCAGCCGCCAAAACTGTGCAGCATGCTTGGGAGAGAGTGATTGTTTTAACTTATTATGTTAACTCCTTGGACAGTTATTCTGAGGACAGAAAAAAAAAATTATGCTTCTCTCTTTATCCAGTTGTGAGTAAAACTTTGGAGGGAAATGGAGGAGAGCTCTCAAACTCTATTTCAACTCTTAGACCTTGGATTGGCACTACTTTTTGTCCCCCCACCCCCTACCTCCCTCAAATTCCCTTCTAAGTCATGTACCTTCTCTGATTTTATTCCTCAAATTGCTCTTCTGACCTGGGAAGCTGGAACAAGAAAATTCGTATCTCATTGCCCTAGAGGATGTGCTTTTTCTGAGGTTTCTGCTTATTGGACTGTGCCAGGCCAAGGAGAAGCCAGGAGTCTTTAGTCAGAGCAGCTTTTGCTAATACAATTCAAGTCAGAGACCAGCAGACTGATCCCCTCTGTGCAGGGAAGCCAGGGAACTGGGGAGACACGGATGGGGGCTCCCTGTGGTTCTCATGCTTTCCTGCACTAACCCTCCGACCCACAACTGTGTGACTACCCCAGCCCCGTCTCCCACAGCACAGCATGGGTGTTCTCCCCAGGGCCAGAGCCCCAGGAAGGTGACACATGGGGCTGAGAAGAGGGTGTGCCAGTCCTGAAAGATTTGGTCAGGATCATCTCAATGGGCTGTCTTCTTGGGCTGCAGTTTCCAGCTGCCCTCTTCCTCTCCAGGACCAGGTGGCTGGTTCTAAGAGCTTGTGTTGTTGGGATGGTTGAGCAGGGAGCCGGCCAGCTATGGAGGTGTTTCAACCCAGAAGGCCACTAGGCTGAGGTGAGAGGCTTGCTCACCCCATGCACCCAGAAAGTACTGGGGATGCCAGGCTGTGGGTAGCACTCAGGCAGAGGAGGGAGAGGCCAGCAGCATGAGAGGATTAGGAGATGGTCAGAAGGTGTCCTGGCAGGAGCCACACTGGGCTAACCAGGAGAGAGCCTTTGGCGGGGGGTTAGGGGGCTGTGCCCCTGCAAGAGTTGGTGTGTCCCCCATGTCCAGAAAGCCTACCTGGAGAGGAGAGGCAATGAGTGCTGCCAGGGGTTAACTTTCATCACATCGGAGAGACCCCCAGTGTCCTTTTGATGTTAGGCTTTTCCAATTAGTCTACTTCCCCCCAAATATGTGCACTGTCAGCAGCCATGGAGAAGGGTCTTGACTTGGTGAAATGCAAGGAGAGTCCTAGATCTGACCCTCCCCAGCCACAAGCCTTGGAAGTGCCTTCACCCCCAAAACATTTGCAGCTTTCTGACTCCATCCCTCATTTCCTCCTTCATGCTGAGACGTCCCTGCTTTCATCTGTCCCTGCTCCCCCACCTGCCCGGCAGCCTCCATTTCTCCTGTCACTGTCTCCCCTCCTTCCCCTCCACATGTGGCCACCGGTAAGGTCACTGCTGGGGAGCTGGGCTTCTGTTGTCCTCAGTGAAACCCCGGTGAGCCATTGATCTCTCCTGTGGTGTTTTAGGATGGAACTCAGATGCTGACACGGTGGAAAGAGAGTCTTTGACCAGCATGACTGAAGGTGCCAAGGCATGCAAGGTCAGCCCTGTGCACTCAGGGGACCCCAGACATGAGGACTACTTCGAGGAGAAGACTCCTCCTCCAACTCCAGGGAGTGTCACCCAGGCACTTTTAGAAAGAAGCTAAGCTTTGTGAGACTTGACCCCATCCCACTTCCTCAACCCCCACCACAGAGCCCCGGTATTTATCAGACAAAGCCTGAGAGTCCGTGCATGCGTGTCCCCAGTCCTGTGGGCTTGAGGCTTGTGGCTCTCCCTACGTTTAGCTGTGAGACGCTGGCAGACACTCTCCTTTGAAAGAGTGCTTTTCTGCTCGCTAGAAATTATCCCATTGGTTGGAATTGTGAGTGTGAGATTTAAGGAAACTTGGAGATCATCTAGTTTAAGCTTCACCTTCTTTTGTAAATCAGGCAACTGAGACCCAGAGAGAGAAATGAACTTTCAAGGCCACCCTGCAAGTTACTGATAGATGACAAGCCTAGTCTCCTAATCCTATTTAGTTACCTCAGGTTGCCTTTGAAAGGCAGTCAGATCTCACTTTTGTTGCAGACGATGACTGGTTTCCAAAAATAAAACTGTGAGTCAGTCGAGATCAGTCCTGAGACCACCAGCCTGCTTCACCCTTTTAAGCAGGGCTGAAAGGTTCAAGAGGACTGGGATGGGAGGAGGGCTGAGAGAAAAGGGGGGAAGAAGGAGTCAGAAGGATGGAGAAAGAAGGGCAGAGAAGAGTGCGTGTGATGTCACTCCTCAGAAATGTCCTAGGGGCTTGTTCCTGGCACAGTGACACCTGTAGCTCCCTGGCAGCCTGAGTATCCTAATCTGTGTCTGAGACAGCCCCCTGGATGACAGATGAACCAGTTCACATGACTCCCAGGGCTTCCCCGCGACAACTCCAGTGGAATTAGTGAGAGCAGAATGTCCCGGCTCATTGAGAGCAGCACCCCCTCCCTCCTACCCCCAAAGCCCAAACTTCTGCCCCACCTGCCTGCTTCTCTTCTATCTATAATGTCGTTAAACAGCCTGTGAGAGGCTGTGGTGAGCAGTTCTGAGGTAAACCCACCATGATTCAAGGCTGTGTTCTCTCCTGTCCTGGAGGACAAATGGGCAAGAAAGGAAGTGGCTGGACCTGGCTCTTGGCTTCAGGCCCCGGGATTGCCAAGGAAGGGGCTGTGCTCACAGCGCTGGTGCAGGAGTGGCCTTCGATGGGACAGGGGGTTTTGATACGAAGCTAGTCTTTCTTGGAACACTTATTTCCTTTTGTTGCTCTTTGAAATCCTCAGTCTTTTGGGTTTCCCTGGGATGTTGGGTTAACTGAAGCTTTACATTTCAGACATCCAGAAGGTGGTGTGTGCCATGATGGGCTGGTCTAAGTTTTAATGTCAGGTGATGTCAAAGTTTAAAACTATAAACTGCCCGTCTTGTTCATCCATATACAAAGAATCTCACAAACTGGCAATATCAGTTACCTCCTGGAAGGAAGATTGAAGGATGAGGGTGGATGGAGAACACTTTACTATCGAATCCTTTGTAGATTTTGAAACCATGTAGAGGTTTTCATTGATTAAAATTCTGTTTTTAATTTAAGGAAGCAGTAAGCATCTTGATAAAAAAGCTTTGTTTTTATTGTAAAGTTTGGTTGTGAAGACGGAATAAAACTTGATCATAAATATGCTACCCTTCATGGTTATTAAGTCAGAGAGCTAGAATTTCATGGGCTATTTAGTCCGATGACCATCACACAGTACATGTCTACGTCTTATAGATGAGGAAACTGAGGCCCAGAGAGGAGATAAGACTGAATGGCAAGGCCCGAGTTGGTTAGTTAGTGGCAGACTCAGAACCAGAAAGTTCCAGAGCTCCTCCTACTCCTTCCTGCTGCCTCTCAGCAATTGTTCCCACTGGGTTCCTCATGAATTATGCTGGAGATAAATTTCAGGTGAGGATGCTTTCTGATGCCACTGTGAATATGCTGCCACAGTCCTCTGGCTGTATCCCAGTTGCATGACTGTTAATGACGGCATCGCTAGTACCGTATACAAAGCGGAGGAGGTGTGACAAGCTCCTTGCCAATGAGAGGTGCAGAGGTGACCGAGTGTGTGATCTCCTCCAGGAGCAGGCTATGTGCTCGTCCCATCATGTCCCTTCCCAGAGCGAGGACCAATGACACGGGAGGGGACGGAAGCCCTGCCTAATACATGTGTGTGTCTCATTGCAGAGTCATCAGCTACGAGTGCTGTCCTGGGTATGAGAAGGTCCCAGGAGAGAAGGGCTGTCCTGCAGGTGAATAAGCCTTGCCTATTGGTGCAGATGGAGGGAAGGAGGGAGGGAGAGAGGAGCACCCATGTGAGGGGCAGCAGAGTCTAAATGGGGGTCTAGAGGAAGGAGGCAGGAAACAGCCAGTTTCCCATGGTGTCCTTCCTGTGCAAGCCGACCTCCTTAATACGCTGGGGAAACAGACTCTGGTCCTGACCTGCCTGTGCCCTCCACACCAGGCATAGGCTCCTGCCTTTGTTGTCTCTGGCTGCAAGAGATTCTAAATACATCCAGCATTGCTGAGCAGCCCTGCTGGAGAGCAAACAGGGCAGGTCTGGCTTCCGGCTGGGCTGGACACAGCAGGCCACCCCACCTAGCTGTTGGAACCTGGCCCCTTTGGAGCTCATAGGGATGGGAGTAGCAGGCTGGCTTTCCCGGAGTCAGCCAAGCGTACCATGAACGGCCATCTGGGCCCACAGACAGTGTGGTACCTGTGGATTCACCTGTGTGAAATCAGACCCTGTCCTTTAGTCCTGCACACCTCTGGGGACTGTGCAAGGAAGATTTTTTTTTTTTTAACTTTGAAATCTTTGCTAGTTCATTAGTTGAGAGTGTGAGATTGAGGTTTAAGAGGTAGGGGGGTGATTTGGTTGGTACCAAGGTCACAAAGAGGGTGACAAGGGCAGGGGCCGCAGCCTTCCTACTGAGTAGCAGGACAGGCAGGAAATGTGGGATGGGGAAGAGAAGGAACTGGAGGGGGCAGGGTGCCTCAGGGCCTTAGTTTCAGCTCCTTTAAAAGGAACATGAGAAACTCCCGGTGTGAGAGGAAGGTCCTCCAGAGCTTCAGGCTATTTCAGGAAATAACATTTTTTACTTGCAAATACCCAAAGCACTTCCGAGATCTCTTTCATTCTAGTGGAAGCCATTAAGGAACCAGTTTCAAAAACAACTAGATAAGTCCTTAAGACTAGCCTGTAATTGGGCTATCTGTTTCTGGTGTTTGTTCCTGCCTGTGTTATCTGATTGTCTATGAACAAAAGCTTTGCTCTGCTGTAGTCAAAAATGACCGATCCCTTGAACTCACATAGGGAAGCCCTTGGCTGTGGAGCTGTTCCAAGAAGCAGGGACTGGCCTCTTGGGCTCCCCACAGCAGGCTGTCTCTGGCCTCCTCCAGTGGGTGTGCTCAGACAAGGAAGGGTGTGGTCTGGCCAGGGGAGTCCCGCAGGCCATCCCCACTCCATCCTCTGCCCCTGCAGCCCTGCCACTCTCTAACCTGTACGAGACCCTGGGAGTCGTTGGCGCGACCACCACTCAGCTGTACACGGACCGCACGGAGAAGCTGAGGCCCGAGATGGAAGGACCCGGCAGCTTCACCATCTTCGCCCCCAGCAACGAGGCCTGGTCCTCCTTGCCAGCTGTGAGATGACCTCCTTATGCCCAGGGCTCTCATCCCGGGGACCGTCTTACTGAGACTCTGAGGTGGTTTCCCACCGTCTCAGGACATGTCTTCTTTAAGCCCTCAGATAAAGCCATGACACTTGAGCTAAATATACCTCCCCAGGTGTCTACCAATGCCCCATCCATTTAAGCGGCCAGACAGGTCTCAGTGCTCACAGAGGAGAGGTTTTTGGAGGAATGGGGGTCCCTGGGGCAACTTTCCCAGGGTGGCAGGGCCCCATCTGTTGAGCATGGGGCCTGCAGCCCCCTCAGGGCCACACTGACCCTCCTCCTAGGAAGTACTGGACTCCCTGGTGAGCAACGTCAACATCGAGCTGCTCAACGCCCTCCGCTATCACATGGTGGACAGACGGGTGCTCACGGACGAGCTGAAACACGGCATGGCCCTCACCTCCATGTACCAGAATTCCAACATCCAGATCCACCACTATCCCAATGGGGTAGGGAGTCCTGCTTCCACGGCTCTGCCCCGTGCCCACCCTGAGCCCACGCCTGGTCCTTGTGTGGGCGGGTTTCTGGGGTCGTGTCCTGCAGGCGAGGTCATCTGTGGACAGTCCTCTGCCTCCTGCACCTGCTTCTCCACATTCCGTCCTGTGGTTTCCCCTCCTGGGGCTTCTAGGCTGTGCCTCCAGGGTGTTAACCACTCACGCTCACTCCTTTTCTGGGCAGATCGTGACCGTCAACTGTGCCCGCCTGCTGAAAGCAGACCACCACGCAACCAACGGCGTGGTGCACCTCATTGATAAGGTCATCTCCACCGTCACCAACAACATCCAGCAGATCATTGAGATCGAAGACACCTTCGAGACCCTGCGGGTAAGGAACAACCCCAGGGCGGGGGAAAGCCTGGGGATACACCACCTCCCAAGAGGGCCTTCTTCTGTGGGAAGGGTTGAGGATGTCTCTATGCTCATGGGCATTTAGGTGACCATGGAGCAAGTTCCTGTGATGCCCATAAACATGGTAAATTTACTAGTTAGGTGGTCAGTTTGACCACAAGAAGACATCATAATCTTCTGCTGGGAATGTCCCCCTGCCAGACTTCTCCCTTGTAAAGTTTCTTTTCCTTGACTCCCCTGGAAAGTTCCAAGGTTGTGGCTGCAGCTGTACTGCAGCCTGGGCATGCATTGTGCTTTCCGGAGTGGGAAGTCTCCTCCTGCCAGGGGCTGGTGCTTACCTGTGGGACTAGAGAAATGGCCTTTCAGGCTGCATGGTCTTCTGGATCACATGTCCCCACCATGGGATCCTTATTCCATTCATACCTCCTGTTTCTTTGGAGCCCAGACTGGCAGAGAGGCCATGAGTATAGACACGGGAGCCTGGGAACTGACATCTGGCTTGGCTTCTGCCTCCTCTGGGTCCCAGAACGCTGTTCCGGTCCCCCTACCCAGCAGGCATTTATCTTACAACTGTGGTGGCAGGCGGGCGTTCCTCTTAGCCACAGCTGCCCAGAGGAAGTTAGCACAAGCTGCCCCGTCAGGGTTTTTGCCCTGATTCAAGGAGAACTTCCTGACCACAAAGGATGCCAAGTGGGAGTGGGGTGGTTCCTCCCCTGGAGATCTCCAACACAGAGAGGCAAACACCCCCAGGCTGGGCTGGCACTTGAGTGGACTCAGGAGGAGGCTCTGGGGGTTCCTGGGGACTCCATCGTCCACCCTCTTCCCCTGCCTTCCTTCTGGGTCACTCAAAGGTTGGGGGTCTGCAGGGGGCTGCTGTTCCCACAAACTTGGTGGCACAGCTTTTGATTAGTGGTGGCTGATCCCCACTGAGTAACTTCCTCTTGCTGTTCAGGTTTTGCAAATATTCCTTGCTTTCTTCTTCCCTTTGGCTCTCCCTAATACCCGTCTTTTCTTCTGCTGACATGTACTCATTAAGCCCCTGCTACTTCCCTAGTGTGTTCAGAGGAATAGAGGAGAATAAGTCAAAGTCTGTCTTCATTGGCACTTACATTCTTGGGTGACACAGACACGAAACAGACAAGGCTGTCACAGATGATGCTGAGTGCTGTGAAGTCAGGCAGTGAGTGGTGAGCAGGGGAGACCCAAAGGTCTAGTTGGTCCAGGAGGTGACTTTTGAGCTGAGGCCTGAACATTGGGAATGGCCAGTTATACAAGACATGGGGGCAAGAGCTAAGTTGGCAGAAGGGAGAGGGGGAGTAAGGCTCAGAAGCAGGGCGAGCAAGGAGGCCTGCAGGACTGAGTGAAGAGCACTAGGGAGCCAACAGGTGAGGTGGGAGCGGCCAGGCTGGAGAGGCCAAACCCGGTGGGGCCTTGGAGACTGGATGAGGACTGTGGCTTATCCTGATAGCTGTAGGATGCATTTAGAAGAGCCGTCTGGCTGCTCTGTGGAGAAGGGGTTATCATCCTTACGCTCACAGAGCTCACACACATAATCACCACCCAACAATGACTGAACTGCAACGTGAGGACAGAAAGCTGTGCATGTGTGTCTAATCCAAAGGTACTTGTTTTCATCAGGGGGTAGTAGGTGGGGCAGGCTGGGGTAGGGATGGAGGGCAATGCCAAGTTGACTATCTAGAGAAATGACATTTCCGTCAAAGCCCAGAGAAGGAATAGAAGTCAGAGAAGCAAGGAAAGGACAGAGGGAACACTGCAGGGCCAAGGCCCAGGGTTGGAAAGGAGGAAAACAGGGCAGCAGCTAAGGATGACCAGAGTGGGCGGAGCTCCCTGGAGGGATGGGAAGAAGTGAGCCTTGGTTTGGTTTGTCTTTACATCTGGGGCTTCTACAAAAGCCAGGAGCCCTCCAGAGGTGCACTGGTGAGACCACTGGCGTGTGCCTCCAGTTGGTAGAGATTCCCAGAGCCCTCAGGGAATGCTCCATCTGCTCCCTGCCCACAGGCTGCTGTGGCTGCATCAGGGCTCAACACTCTGCTCGAAAGTGATGGCCAGTACACACTCTTGGCCCCTACCAATGAGGCCTTCGAGAAGATCCCCGCTGAGACCTTGAACCGGATCCTGGGGGACCCAGAGGCCCTGAGAGGTGAGCACCCCTGGGCTGCTACTGCAGCTGCCTCATTAGAGTAGCCAGATGAAGCCCCAGACTGGTTCTTGTCCAAGACATGCCGCCTGCCATCCTGTCCCATTGCTTCTGGCTGGCCCTGTCTCCGCAGAGATCAGAACAGAACCCTGGTCAGAGGGCCCAGTAAGGAGTACAGCAGCCTTGTCTAGGGACACAGCTGGGCTGAGGAAGGATGCAGAGCTGGAGGTCCAAAGTAAGGTCTGGCCAGAGTCAGGAAGAGTTAAAGGCCCAGATGATCAAAGCCAGGGCAAGGCTGCCAGCGTGGACAGCAGCTTGGAGGTGTGGGGAGAGGGTGGCCTGTCCTGGCATCCTTAAAATGGAATCATCATGCTGACCCTTGAACTCTTCCTGTGTCTGGCCAGGGGACTCAAGGATAGTCCAAAATTATAATTAAAAACCGGTAACAGTCAGCTCTTGATTCTTCATTGCTCAGTCCTTCCTCACCTTCTCAGGCTGGTAAGTTAGGTGGAGCATTGGTTACTCCTAGAGGAGAGTGAAGGACCAAGCTTATGAGGGAGATTAGGAGGGGAGGCCAGACTCTGCCACCCTCCCCCCAGCTCCAGGACTCCTGAGACGCTGCCTGTGGGTCCCTGAGTTCCCTGCAAAGGGAAGTAGGTCCCCGGTCCCCTGTGCACCCCAACCCTCCAACCACACTTACTCCTCCCAAATATAATCAAGGGATGACTTCACTTCTTTTGAATCTATTTAAACCCACCTTTGAAATGTGCTATATAAAATGCCTAATGCATTTCAGACACCCCATAAATGTAAAATGTTCTCCTTGCAGCTCTGCAGAGATGGGAAAGGGCACATTTCTGAAGGCACAAATGGGGAGCTGTTGTGTCCAGACATTGTGGGGCCAGGAATCCAGGCTGCCAAAGTGAATGCGGTCCAGGTCAGGGAAGGTTAAGTCTAGTTGGTGTGACAGCTTAAAAGCAGGTCGTTGGGATCTGATGCGCTGAGTGCAGTGATGGAGATGCTCCCAAGGTCATGGGGATGAGGATGGTGGGGAGTGAGGGAGGGGGTGGCTCCCACAACCTGAGGGTCCTGAAGGCTTCTGAGGAGATGGGACTTAGGTGCATCGCAGCATTTTAGCTTTTTATTTAGAACTGTTTTCCCCCTAAAACATGTTTTGTACCAAGTACCTTTTTATTTTTATAAGTATCATAACACTTTCTTATAAAGTGAGAAAACACCCCAGGTTTATCCCTTTTGCACTCCTGCCTTTTCCCACTCAGGAAACTGTTTGCTTAAAGCCAGGGCCCTTTGTGAGGGGCTGTGGTGGCAAGTGGGGAGGCAGGCAGTCCTGGTCCCCCTTACAGAAGGCTGGTTATTAGCGGGTTAGCTGACAGGTGAGAAGTGGCCCTGGGTTGGTGTGCCCATTGGCAGACTGGCTTCCAGCCTTGGCCTGGCTCACCCTCCCGTCAAGTCCCCCCATCCCACCCTAGCCTTCCCTTCCTTCCTGGAGAAACTCAGTCCCCAAGGCCTCACTCCCATAGTGGTCTTGCAGTCCTTTGTCTTCCCTACTGGCCGAAGCGGGTCCGTGCTGGCCTTTATGGCCTTCAACACTTGTGCTGGGCCTCAGAGCATCCTCCTGTGTGTGACAGTGTGGTTTTGGTTCCCACACTCAGGACACATTGAAACTTGCCTCTGTGTTGAGAACACAAGACAGAAGGCCCCCGTGACCCTCAGTCCTGGAACAAGCTCTGCCTGGCAAGGGATGGGGCACATCTCCCTCCACTGCTCCTTGTAGCCTCAGCACCCCCAGGCCCTGCCCTAACACTAAAGCGGCACTTGAACATGCACGATTCTATTTTTGCTCTACGCATGGGGTGAGTGGGGCAGCAGAGACCATGGCTTACTGATCACCATCCCCAACCTCTCACAGATCACAGCAACTAAGTAGACCCTTGTGTTTCTGTTTGTCATTCCGTCTTTGCAACTCCATGGACTGTAGCCCGCTAGGCTCCTCTGTCCATGGGGTTTTCCAGGCAGAAATACTGTGGTGGGTTGCCATGCCCTTCGCCTGGGGATCTTTGTGACCCAGGGATCAAACCCAAGTCCTCCACATTGCAGGCAGACTCTTTACCGTCTGAGCCACCAGAGAATTGGGTTCAAACAAACTAAAACAAGATCTTCAGATAATTCAGAACTTTCATATGCTACAGTTTTTCATCTTTTCTTACCACACTTCATTTTTATGAAAGGTCAGTAGATAAAAAATCACAAGGTAAACACATTTGAGGTTTTCCATCTGGGTGGTTCAGATACACATAAGAGAATTCACCCTGAAGTTCAGGTGTATGCTGTGTGTTAAGTTGCTTCTATCATATCCGACTCTTGTGACCCTGTGGACTGAAGCCCACCAGGCTCCTCTGTCTGTAGAATTCTCCAGGCAAGAATACTAGAGTGGGTTGCCATGCCCTCTTCCAGCGGATCTTCCTGACCCAGGGGTCAAACCCACATCTCTTACATCTCCTGCCTTTCCAGGAGGGTTCTTTACCACTAGCGCCACCTAAGCATTTGTTGGGCATTTACTCTGTCGTCAGTCACTGTGCTGGGTGCTTAGATTCAGCTTCATGTCATCCTTACACCATCCCTAAGACATGAATGCTGTGTGTGCTTCCTCTTGACCAGTGAGGAAGTTGAGACTCAGAGAGGCTCAGTGACTCGCCCAGGGTCCCACAGCTGCTAAGCGGCTGAGGTGAGATTTGAACTCAGGCAGTCTGACCACAGAGCCCTAGCTAGTTTTAGAGGCTAGGCTAGGAAGCGAGGAGGAGAAGGATCCAGTCCATGTGGTGCCCCAGGCTCATCTGATTGTTAGCCTCAGAGATGATGGAATCCTCCCAGCTGTGGACAGGCAGCGAGGTGACGCCTGAGGTCAGCCTGGCCGGCACTGACTTGACCTGTTCGGCCCCCAGACCTGCTCAACAACCACATCCTGAAGTCGGCCATGTGTGCTGAAGCCATTGTGGCAGGGTTGTCCTTGGAGACCCTGGAGGGCACCACGCTGGAGGTGGGCTGCAGCGGGGACATGCTCACCATCAACGGGAAGCCCATCATCTCCAACAAAGACGTCCTGGCCACCAATGGGGTGATCCACTTCATCGACGAGCTGCTCATCCCCGACTCAGGTGAGCCAGGCCTCGAGGGCCTTGGGCCTGTCCGGTCCTCTGTCCCCTGTGCCACCCATGGTGGTGTGCCTGGGGGAATTCAGGGATCTTAGGAGCTGTTCCCTGCCTGCACCTGGCTCACAGCATCCCAGGAGAGATGGCCTGGGCACCTGGCAGGTTTTGCCAGATTGTGAAGAATCTAGAGCTGCAGGCTTGGGAGTCCAGGCTTTATCTTGTGAGCAGGGGAGAGTCATGGAAGGTGTCTGGGGAGGCTCAACCGCAGGAGCCTTTCAGAAGCTCTGCCTGTTCTGGTTTGGCACAGAGGGCCATTTGCTGACCTCAGAGCATTTGCTTTCTCAGTTGTGCCCAAGCATCCTAGGGTCACTGGCCCAGGGAGAAAAGAGAGAGTGGACTTTGGCTTGGGTTCCATTCAGCATCTTTGTGCCATCTTGGATTTCCAGGGAGTTCTACTAAGAAGTAAGAGGATTTCACAGGGGAAAAACCAACCCAGAAGAAAGCTTTCCATGGGTGTGGTCACTGGCACCGTCAGCTCTTCAGAAGCCATGGCACAGACCATGTGCTTTCTTCCTCCCCAGCAGTAGACAGGACCCCAACCAAGGGCTGAGACAGAGGCCCCCTGCCCACCTGAGCCTCACTGCACTTCCCCATCCAGTGAGGTTTTTTTGGGGACCATTCCCCTGATGTCACAAACCTTCTGTGCCCCAGCAGCGTTTTAGAGGGGTTGTTGACTCAAGAAATGACATTCTTGCTGATGTATGTCATACTCTGGGATGGATGAATGGTAAATGAAAACAGCACTTTTAACTTTTGAACCCACTTTCTCCTTCCTTGTAGCCAAGACGCTATTTGAGTTGGCTGCAGACTCCGATGTTTCCACAGCCATTGACCTTTTCCGACAAGCTGGCCTCGGCTCTCATCTCTCCGGAAATGAGCGGTTGACCCTCTTGGCCCCCATGAATTCTGTCTTCAAAGGTATCGTGGGGAAGGCAGCCTGGCACATTTGTCCCTGGGGGCAGCTGCCCCTCTGCTGTCACCTCCGCGACACCCTGCCCGATTTATAGCTCCCCACGGACCGTTCGTGCTTCCACCCAGCTCAGCCGAAAGCAGATGTGACTTCACCAGAAAGTGAAGAGGTGCTGCTGTTTCGTTTGACAGAGCAGAGGATGCGTATGGGGATCTGGTCCTCAGAATTGAACTGTGCATCTGTCGGGAGAGCAGAGTGCTCCCTTGTTGTTCTCTTTGCAAGGTCGATTGCCATTGTGACAGTCGGGAGGTCATAGTGAGGATACAGCTGAGCCACAGCCATGGGGAAGGCAGAGAAGGGCCAACTTGTGTCCAGACCTTCCCTTCCCTCTTAGGGCAAAATTCCAAACACACTTGATGATCTCAAACTTTTTTTTTTTCTTTTTTTAATTCACAGAAGATGCCAGATGTTAAGGAATATTGGCAGCCTTGCTGGATTTCTCAATCTCCATTTCCAAAAGGGGGATCAGGCTTTCTGCCGCATGGTCTCTAATTCTCTTCATTTCCAGAGTTGGTTTCGGACCTGACCACACCTTTTCTTGCAGATGGAACCCCTCCAATTAATGCCCGGACAAAGAATTTGCTTCTGAACCACATGATTAAAGATCAGCTGGCCTCCAAGTATCTGTACCATGGACAGACCCTGGATACTCTGGGAGGCAAGAAACTGAGAGTTTTCGTTTATCGTAATGTAAGTTCTGGGTCCTAAATCATGCTCTTTCTTTATCTCAGCTCCAAGCAATGGAAGTTATATTAGTGTTTAAAAAAAAAAACAAAGTGCTTATTAAGTAGGAGCTTGCCTGAGAACTAGTTTCTAATAAGGAAGGAAAGAAGGAATTTTAGAAAGAATATCTGATATCAAAGTATCAAAATGGAGTTTTGCCAAAAGTGTCTGACCCCCTTTTGTGGAAGCCTTTGGGAATTAATTGCACATCTGACTGGCCTGGCTGGGTAAGCAGCTGTCCACCCTGACCCCAGAGTGATGAGCGAAGGGAGGAGGTATGGAGGGTTTGGATCCTTCTTAGCTTTTGTGAAGAGAAGTCGCCTGAACTAACCACACAGTCCTCCTTGACCCAAAAGCTTCTCTTCTCTCTTCAACTGTTTCTTCTCTCTCTTCAAACCCACCTATTACCCTGGCATAGCAAACAGGAAGTGCAATACAACATAGCCCTTGCTCAGGACCAGCCAGCACCATTTGGCTAAAGATGGTTGTCATCTGTTAAATGAATAGATCAGTAGACTCTGTCACTTCATTTGATCATTGTCAATGGCCCTCTCGTATCACACAATAATCTCATTATGAGCCCTGTCTGTAAATTTCTTGGGGCTTCGATGGCTCTTCTTACCTTAAGGAACACCATTTTTATTTTTTTTCTTTGTTGGAGAAAACACATCCTTTTATCCTAGTCTTAAGGCTGAGCCCCATATATATTCACTGATCTCTGTGGATGAAGCCACCAGCATATGCCCTGAACAAATTGGGAGGCCCCTGCTTTGGGTGGGGAGTAACCTGGCCTTTCTCTGCCCCTCTTACAGAGCCTGTGCATTGAGAACAGCTGTATCGCAGCCCATGACAAGAGGGGGAGGTACGGGACCCTGTTCACCATGGACCGGATGCTGACCCCCCCAATGGGGACTGTCATGGACGTCCTGAAGGGGGACAATCGCTTCAGGTAACTGGGCCTATGCCCAGGGGATTTCTGCCATGTGGTCACACTAGGGTAGGACGCTGGGTGCCAGTTGTCCATCAAGCTTCCCACTTCCTTGGGGATTTAGTGAACACTGGCTGTGCACCGATGTGACCTCCCTGGCCGGGGATTCAGAAAGGATGAGGGTCACCTTGAAAGCTTAGGTTGAGAAGAAGGGTTGCTTCTGGAGGGTAATCTTCAAGTCCATGGGAAGAGGGAGGGGCTGCACTTTTATTCTCAAGTTCGAGGAAAGCATCCCACTCTCCTTTTCAAGTCCCAGGGAAGCTGAGCACGCCTGGCTCTGCGCCTGTAGTGAGTCGCCCTGTGAAGTGTCATCTTCCAGGCCCTGGCAGTTTCCTGGCTTCTCCTTCTCGGACTCCCAGTGACACTCTGTTTCCTTGCCCTGCTCCCTCCATTTCTGACCTGTTCACTCACCACTGGGTGCCGTGACATTGAGTGGTTCCTGCCACTGAGTTCAGCCACCTGCATAAGAACCTGGGAGACCACCCACCCTTTGCCACACCCCCAGTCCCCAGAATCACATCCCGAGGGCCCTTGTGGCTCGGTCAGTCTGTAGGTCAGTCTTGCTCTGACCTCTCCTTTCGGCCTTCCCCCTCTGGCCAATGACTTGTGGCATTTCACTGAGCTTTGCATTTATGGAGAGAAGATGCAGATTGGGATTTTTCCCTGTTTGTACAAAACCCAGCAAGGGTGTGAATGCCAGTGCTCTGGGCTCCACCTGCCTACAGTGGTGCTGGATTTGGGCACATGACGACCCTCTCTGCCCACCGGCAGGTGATGTGTTCCATGTGTGTATCCACAGCATGCTGGTGGCCGCCATCCAGTCTGCAGGGTTGACCGAGACCCTCAACCGGGAAGGAGTCTACACGGTCTTCGCTCCTACTAATGAAGCCTTCCAAGCCTTGCCCCGTGGAGAACTGAACAAACTCATGGGTAAAGACGCACCTAAGTACATTTGTCAACTTTTCTCAGATAACCATATCAGTCAGGATTCCAGCAGGAAACCACTGGCAAAGGATTTGACTAAAAGGAATTTAAGATTATTTGCAGAGCTGTGGGCAGGGTTAAGGGACCAGGAAAGGGTGATACAAAGGGGTGATGATACCTTTTGATGTTTATCACCGCAGACCTGGGGGTGCTTGAGAAAGGGGGTGACTGGGGGAGGGCATGACCCGGGAGACCCTAGGATGAGGGGCACAGGACAGCGACTGGAGCCGCATGCTGCTGGGGTCAGAGCCATGACAAGGGGGCCTCTAGGTGCCACGGCCTCCCTGAGCAACCTCCTGGCAGCTGGTTGCATGAGGACGAGGGAGCCTGAATGATGCACTTCACGGCAGTCAGCCTGTCTGGGCAGCAAACGAGATGGAGAAGAGTAGAAAGGAATTGGGTGACAACCAGCCCAATCAGCAGGGCATGTCTTCCCCTGAGGATCTGTGAGAACCTGCTCATGAAGCCATCGCCCTACACCACATCCCCCTCCTCGAGATGAAAGCTTTACCAAGAAGCTAGTCAGGGCCCTGAGCAGTTGAGTTGGGATGTTTGAGAGACCACCTAGCAGTTAGGAGCTTGGGCTCTTGGATTATCTGAAAGCAGGTCAAACCCTGGCTCTGCCAGGGTTAGAGTGACTTTTAACAAGTTGCTTAGCCTCTATGGGCCTCAGTTTTCCCATTAGAAAAGTAAGAGTGGTAAGAACACCTTGCTTAGAGTGTTGTGAGGATTAAATAAACATTGCCTGTGGTGTTGGGCATGCGTCCCCCCACCAGTAACAGCATCACGGCCATGATGATGGGAGGCGGGGTGGGCTGGCCGTGTGTACGCTGATGCGTGCCTGGGAACCAGCCTGCCCTCCCCCCACCAGAGAAAGGTGAGCCTGAGGAGGAGGAGGAAGGGGAGGAAGGACCTTGGCCAAACTTTGGGGCCCACATCATCTATACCTCCCCCCACCACCGCCACTCCAGAGTGGAGAATAGAAAGCTCTGGCAGCTGTGAACTGAGTTTGTGTCCCACTCAATTTTCTTTATTGCTAAATGAATGCCTGTGTCTATGGTGCTGACATGTGTTCCGGAGGAGAGAGGAGAAGCTCATTCTGAACATAAACTTTCCATTCTCTCTCTGTTCAGCAGGAATCGAATATTCCCCAGGTGGCCCAGCCTGCTCGGCTTGCCTTTCATTTTCAGTTGTGCAGGAGCTGAGGGAGGGCTTGGGCAAGGCTCCCCAAACATGCCCTCCCCCAGGCTTGCAGGCAGGATTAGACCCCAGCATGCCTAGGGGTGATGGAGCCCATCCAGGTGTCCGAGGTTGACCCAAATGTTAGAGATCTCGAAAGAAGGAGACCCCTCCCACCCCAGGAGCCAACTCGGCTCAGCACCTCCAGGCTGTATTTTTGTGGAAGAATAACTTGTCAGCTCCAAGTTGCGGGTGTTTGCAAATCACTTGGTACCTGATGGCTCCATCCCATGGCACTCATGTGGATTCAGCAATAACCAAGTGAACTCCCCACAGTGCTTTCAAGCTTCCTCTGTTCTCAGTTTCAAGATGCTGGAAATAGCCATCCATGAGCCCTGGGGGTATCCAGCCATTTGGCTGGTAATATGAGTATTGGGGAGGCCATGACGAAGCTGCAAGTGCAGCTGGAGGCTTTAAGAATTGCCTCCCGCACTTAATTGGGGAAATGCCTGTGCACCTTTATGAGCAATTGGCTGCTTTCCGCAGTTGGTGGAGAAGCTGATGTGGGCTGGAAGGAATGCTGAGACGTGATGAGGAGGGATGCCGTGGAGGGATACCCCCCTCGGCCCTGACCTCATCGGCTCCATAGCTCCTCCAGACTGCAGCTGTCGACTCTTTTAAAGTTCTCCCTTCAGGAAACAGCCGTCTCAGAATATGCATTTGAGGGCAGAATGTGTAAACATTTCAGTGCTGTGTTATAACTGTTGGGAGCCATGCTGATGATGAAATGTCTCAGATGCTGGTGCTGGAAAGACCCTTGGCTTCCCAAGCAACTATTTAGTCATGGAAACATGAGTCATACTCATAGAGGAGTATGGATTAACTCCTTCTCAGCATCATAGAAGCATGTACTTAACCTAGCAGCACGGGTAGTGTCAAATGCATGGGTAGCTTCATGGCCACCGTCATATGACTTGTTCCCTTGATCATTATGCAAATGATGGGGTAGAGGGCTGAGCAAACAGTAGGTACTCAATAAGTGCTTATTACCTGGGCAGGGGATTCTCTGTTATAGGGGTGATCACCTACATCTTCTCCTTTGGGCCCTCCTTGGCCACACCAGTTACCAGCCTTAGGATTAACTCTGCTTTCTTTTCCCACACACCTGCAGGCAATGCCAAGGAGCTTGCCAACATCCTGAAATACCACGTTGGTGATGAAATCCTGGTGAGCGGAGGCATCGGGGCCCTGGTGCGGCTGAAGTCTCTCCAAGGCGACAAGCTGGAAGTCAGCTCAGTGAGTGTGTGTAACAGTTAAAAGGCTGGCAGTGCCCTGCCACTGGGGCTCCAGGACACAGCTCATCCCTAGGATGGCATTAGACACACACTGTGTTTAAGATGCATCTTGAATCTCTGAGTGCATTTTATCAGAAAAGAAAAAAGAGTCTTCCGAAGAAATTAAGGGAGATTGTGCTTAGACATGAATAAGCACTTCCAGATTTGCAGGGGAATAAAGCATCTGATTGGCATCTGAGAGAAGCTATTAAATATAACCCCCCCTTAAGGAACTGATAAGCAATTACTTACATGTCTTGAAAGATCCATTCTCACTCCATCACCCCCAAGTCCAGGGCCTCACTGAGCTGTACCATGAACCAAACCAGCCCAGAAGAAAAAAAAAAAGAGGCTTTTTCTTCTGATACTTGATCTGTGCCCCTTCCCTCACTCTGCACGTTGATGATACCCATTCCTTTTTGGAGCCACCTCAGAGGGTCCCTACCTCAAAGTGAAGCTGCTGGGGCCTCCCTGCCTATACCAGCCAAGGCCACTGACCACCCCACCCTGCCCTACCCTGTGGACAGCCACCTTGCAGCATGTGGCCAGCTTAGCTTCTGCTCCTCGTGCCTCTCCTGGCCTCCAGCCATCCCTGTGCTCGCCAGCTTCTCTCGGGAGTGTGGGAAGGCAGGCAGGGGGCAGGGGTGGCCTGACCTGTGACTTCTGCAGGCTATCTAAGAGCCTCTCAGCACCTGGTTCGGGGTGTCAGGGTCCTGTCGGTCTCTGGCTTCACTTTCCCCTTCCCCCTTGGGTCTGATTCGTGGGTCTTTCAGGAAAGCCTGAGACAGATACACCCTGTGAGAAAATCTGAAGCCAGACATGGAGAAAAAGTGGAAAGAACCCTCCCCCTAGAGCTGGATACCTGGCTTCTGTCCCCAGCTGTCCTCCTCCTCAGCTTAAGGTGGCACTTGGGCTCTCTTGAGTTTCCCATTCTGTCAAGTGGGGCCTTAATATCTACCTCCTCACCATGCACTGCTGTGAGGACTAAGTGAGTCCAACAAAAGAGCGTTTGTGAATTGCAACGTGCTGAGTCCACATAAGGGATTAAATTGAACCCGCCACAACAAGGACCTACTGTATAGCACAGGGAACTCTGCTCAGTGTTATGTGGCAGCCTGGGTGGGAGGGGAGTTTGGAGGAGAATAGATACATATGTGTATGGCTGAGTCCCTTTGCTGTTCACTTGAAACTATTGCAGCATTGTTAATCGGCTATACTTCAGCACCAAATTAAAAGTTTAAATAAATACATAGAACCCACTAGACCAGTGGTCTATCACTGGCAGGGTCTATTCCAGTTACCGGAGTATTCTTAGTACTTCGCATAGGATCTGGCATCTAGAAATGCTCAGTAAACGTTTGCTCGATTGAAGAATGGATGGAGATAAGCAGGGTCCATGTTCAACAATCATTGTCTCTATTTCTCCCAGAAAAACAGCGTGGTGAATGTCAATAAGGAACCTGTTGCTGAGGTGGACATCATGGCCACCAATGGCGTGGTCCACGCCATTTCCAGTGTCCTGCAGCCTCCAGGTAAGGCCCTAAAGGACCACATCCCTACTCAGCCTGCCACCACTCTGTCTCTGCACATGGCTGTTAACACTCAGTAGAAACACTGCTCTAGGCAAAGATGAGAACAAATGTGGAACATGCGGACTGAGCATCCGTGAACAGCATGGCTGGGGCTGGTTGAAAAGCGACTTATAAACTCTGAAGAAACTCTCAGCTCAGATGCGCTACACCAGTAACCGAAGGAGATCTATCTCTCTGCTGAATTGCCTCGCTGTCTCAGCCCCACGCAAACAGAGCCCAGTTGTTTTTCACATGTTGGTGCTGTGAACGTGGGTCAGAGCACATGCCTCCTACAGCATCCCGCGCCGGCTGAACTCTCTTTACCTCCAACCAAGTTACAGTGGAGCCCAGCCTCTCCCCTCACTTGTGCATTCACCTTTCTTTGAGCTCTCTCCCCACGGGCTAAATTCCTCCACGAGTTAAGGAATGTTATGAAGGCAGACTTCATCTGAGGATGTAAGCCAGAAAACCCAACAGTGCCCCTCAGTCCTGGCAGTTCTGAATGACATGCTAATCATTTCTCTCTCATCCAAGCTGCCTTTTCTTTTATCTGCAGCCAACAAACCTCAGGAACGAGGCGACGAACTTGCAGACTCTGCGCTTGAAATCTTCAAACAGGCATCTGCATTCTCCAGGGTATGATGCCAGCTCTGTGGGCCCCTGGCCTGAATAGCTGTGGGTCCGGTGCTCGGGCCCGTGGAGGGGACTCTCCTGTCTCCTTTGGCTGTCCGCCCAGGGCTCTCCCGCCATTTCTCCCCACTCCCATTGGAGTATCCTTAGCTCTGGCTTGTGGGGAGTTTGGAATAAAAACCTAGGAAGCCTGTTTCCTTTGTGGGTGATAGCCCAGGCCTTCAAGCCTCTGTCTGTGGGGAAGCTGCAGCTGGTGAGAATCCATCTGACTAAGAAGGACAGCCCATCCTGAATTTTCCTGATAGTGGGCTGGCCTGTCTGAGCCTGGGCCTCCAGGTCACTCTTCCATCTTCTGTGACACAGCCTAGCATGGCTGATGCCGGGGCTCTGCTGGGCAGTGGTGTGGGTTCTGGATTCTGGGCCAGCTCGAAGAGCCACCCTTCTTTCCCTCAGCCTCACCTCCCTCTCAGAGCCTCTCTGACTTTCTGTGCTGCTTCCCCTGCTCCCCAGCTTGTCCAGAGATCCCATGCAGGCTCCCTTGCTGCTTTGGGTCAGGTGGAGTCCCTGGGGAATATGGGGTGTGTTGCAGGAAGTTTGCATTTTAACACACAAGTGTGCAGAAGGTGGTCCTTAACCCAAAGATCTGGAGCTGGAATATGTCACTTTACGTTTGGACAGAGGGGGTCTCCTTAGTGCTCCCTGAGGAGGGTTCTTGGCCCAGAGTTCCTGTCGTGATCGCCACCCCTTGTGTGGTCCTAGCTCCCCAAGGTCCAGATGATAGTCTGGGGAGAAGCCTGGCTCTGGAGCTCCACAGGGCCTGGCAGTTCCACAATTCCCCTTCCTCTTCCTCACCCCCACCATTTTTTTCTGAGTAAGGATGGCCCTAGGCAAAGCCAGTGCCATGAACAAGTGTAGGTATAACTGCCGCTAGAAACCTTGACGCCTTGTGTTTCCTTTCAGGCTACGCAGAGCTCTGTGAAACTAGGTAAGTCTGGTCTGGGTTTGACGTTCTCATAGACTTATTTAAGTCTTACCCCTAAACAGGCCTAAACCTGCCATCTGCTGTCTGTAGAAAGAATATCCTGATGCCGTAAAACATGGCCTTTGGGGTGCGACACAGAACCCCTGGTTTCCTTCTCCATAAGATGGAGATGATAAGAGTACCAACCTTTTAAGGTTGATATGAGTTTTTGGCTTTGGGAACCTGGGAATACTGCACTGAGGCTTGGCAGGAGCCTATGATGAGGATATGGTCCCAAGCTGGGAAATGGAGTATACCTCAGTTCCGATCATCGCTAAGTAAGATTGGAAATTTTACAAACCAGAAAGCATCTGCTCTGTGCAGGAGAGGGTGGCAGAGGAAGGCTGTTGGTCCTCCTGACAGTGTCCTAGACAGACATGGGAAGTCTGCACCTTTCTCACCTCTCCAATGTCTCTTTTTCAGCCCCTGTCTATCAGCGGTTATTAGAGAGGATGAAGCACTAGTGCGAAGGATCGCAGGAGGAATGCATTTCAGCAGCTCCCTGCCACTTTCTCTCATTTTGCCAAAGAGACTGAATGTTTTTAAAACCAAATTATCACACTTTGATGTCCATGGGCCACACCGTAATGAGATCTGAGCCTTGGGAGGGTGGGGGGTGGGGAGGAGGGAGAGAGATAGACTTTTCATTTTTGCCCCCTAAACATGGTGGTTAGCCCACTGCAATGCAGAGTCCTGGATGTCACTGCCTGACATTGACTTCCAGCAAGGACCTGTTGGAATTTCCTGCCTGTGCCAC
Organism: Okapia johnstoni; assembly: GCA_024291935.2. Lineage (NCBI taxonomy): Eukaryota > Metazoa > Chordata > Mammalia > Artiodactyla > Giraffidae > Okapia > Okapia johnstoni. The sequence goes on from CM044316.1 coordinate 40,102,951, forward strand.
GTTCACTGGAAAAGGGAGCCAAAGTTTCTGAAGCTCACAAAACATGAATCAGGCCATCCTGATTCATCCACGTCGCGAGGGCGACGTGGCACGGTGTTTTTAAAGCTCTTTCACAGTTGGAGAAATGGCATCCTTATAAGCTATGAGTTGAATGTTTCTGTCAAATGTTTTTCATGCCTCCATGCGGCTTGGATCCTTCTGTGTGACCCTGTCCAATTAGAAAAGAGAGGGTCAGTGAGCATGCAGAGCTCAGGAGTCCCCAGGTGTGGCAGAGCCATGGTGTGTTTGTAATAATAAAACCACAGAGACATATGCGTACGTGGATGGGAACAGTGTGCCAGCCTGGGTATTCACAGGGGTGGGATTCTGTCTTTTGGGGCTGTGACGTTCCGCCCACTGAAATTCCACCAGGAGCAGCTAGGCGAGAAGCCCTGAGGGATGGTCTATGGGGATGATCATGGCATCGACTTGATAGGTCCACCGTGAGAATGAAAGGACATGGTTCTTATAAAACATTCAGCATAGCGTTAAGTATCCTTATTCTTAACCGTGCTGTCTGGAACTGCTCAGGATTGGGGCAGCTGGGAGCCTTTTTGTAGTGTCTTTCCCAAAGGCTTCCTGCTTTCCTGGAGATTGGGACAGTCCTGCCCTCCCCCACTTCACTCGGCCAAGGCTGACTTAAGGGACCCAACAACCCAGAGATGGTGCTGCCAGGGACAGAGCCGTGGAGGAGCAGACACAGCCCCTCCCCAGTGTGGCTCCACATCTGGGGAAAGACAGCCGTTACACATCATCCAATACAGTCATCCATGCCTTCATTCCTTAGATATGAGTGTTAGGCTTGGTCAGCAGACAAAGCCCTGTTCTCATGGGGAAGAGACTCATTGATCTGCTAATGGCACTGCCTGTCGCCTGCCCATCCACGTGGACTCTGAAGGACTCCGTGACAGGCAGGAAGGAATCTGAGCAGGTGGGGCCTCCAGGAAGTGGGAGGAAGTAGGAGGAATTGAAGGGGCTGACCTGGGGGTGGTGGGGAGGAGGTCAGGCTGCAGGAGGCTGGGGAGGTGTCCCGAGAGTTGAGGGTTAGCCTTATGCACATGCTTGGTCAGGCCACCCGCCCCCAGGGGTTCCTGCAGGCTTGGCTACTTCTGACGCCCTGCTCATGCTGGGGGTGCCGCAGCTGTGCTACTCTTTGAGAACCCACATCCACACACCTGCGTGTTACAAGATGCAATCGGAACCCAAAGAGGCTATTAACGTAACTTTTAAAGATCCTTTCATGGAAAACAAAAATCACCACACAATTCCTTAAAAATGTCCAAGCCCCACCATCTTTCCCTGTGACCCCAGCCCTGTCCCATCCCAGCCTCCTCCATAAGGGGGGCTCTGTCCATTCTACCAGCTGGATAGTCCTCCTTGTGACAGAACCATGCACAGCCATGGCCCTCCATCCCTCTCCCAGCCAAAGAGGATTGAGCTCCCTTTTGGGTTCGAAACATTCCCACCCCTGCATTTCCCAGAGACTCAGGCTAAGCTTAGGTGCTGCCATCTGAGGATGGACACCCAGGGCCAAGGGGTTGGCCACTGAATGTTTCCAGGGAGGGGTGAGCACTGGAGGAAGGTGTGCGATGCCCTGTGTTGTGTCAGAAGGTAAGAGAGCAGCCAGGAGGTTGCTGAGGCCACACTGAGCCCTGCCTGCTGAGCCCCAACCAGACAAAGAAGGCAGAGGAGAAGGGAAAGGGGCTCTGCTTGGTTCCCTTCACTCCCCACTGTCACTCTGAGGCTCCCAGGCCTCTGAGCTAGAGAGGACCACAAAGACCCTCAGCATCGAAGCCCCAGGGCTTTCCCATAGGAGGCCAGCTCAGTGATGGGGCAGAGGGGCCACTGCGTGGCTATGCTCCTAAATGCATTATCTTTTCTGTGTTTTCCATCAGCCCTGTGAAATGGGTAAGGACTCGTGTGTGAGCTAAGTTGCTTCAGTCGTGTCTGACTCTTTTGTGACCTTATGGACAGTAGCCCACCAGGCTCCTCTGCCCACGGGATTCTCCAGGCAAGGATCCTGGAGTGGGTTCCCGTTTCCTCCTCTAGGGGAATTTCTGGGCCCAGGGAGATCGAACCCGCATCTCTTGCTTCTCCTGCATTGGCAGGCAGGTTCTTTACCAGTAGCGCCATGCGGTAAGGCCAAGGACTCATAGAATCTCTATTTTACTGCTGTGGAAAAGAAAGCTCAAAGAAGTGAGGTAGTTTGCCAGGTCACAGTGTAGGTAGGGGCTGAAACATAAACCAGAGCCTACACAATTAGCCACCCCTTGTGCCCCACCCACCCTAAGGTTCACTGAGGTGGAGCCCTGGCAGCCATGGACAAGTGGGACACAGGTGCCGGGGGGGCTCCTGGGAAGCCCCGGTGGCCTGGGATCTCCTTGCACAGCCTAGACCACCACTTGTTTACCTGCTGCTGGGGGGCTGGGAGTGGGTCAGTACCAGCTGTGGACACCCCGGCCACGTGGATGTCGGCAAAGAAGGGAGACAAGAGGGAGTTCCCCTGTGGAGGAGAGTACCTCTGTGCGTGAAACAGTAACTCAATGTCATGGCCTGGGCGGAGCTGCCCGGAATATTGTGTTCAGAAAGCTTTCTAAAGCCAGGAAAGAAGGCCACGGAATGAGGGTTGGGCCTGATGCCCTGCCCCGAAAAGTCAAATGGGGCTGCCTCCCTGGCTGTCCCTGCCTGGCAAGGAAAGGAGCACATCCCCTCGACGGAGTCCTCTGTTCACATCCCAGACTGAGCCAGTTCAGAGAATAAGTGCAGGGGTGGGGGGAGTCTGGGATAACCCCCTACACACCCCCACACACACACACCCAGTGGCCCGAGAGGCCCAAAACGGAGCCTCAGGCACAGATGACTTGCTCTTCACACCTACTCCTGGGTGGTGGGGGACCGGGTGAGGAGGAAGGGAGCAACTGAGGTCTGGTTGCCCCATGGGAAACTTCCAGCTCTGGCCTGTTGGAGGCAGGCTCCATAAAGCCACCTGCACCCCTAGGCAGCTGCAAGGTCCCTGCCATCAGAGCTCCATCCATCACAGGCATGGCTGAATTGACACTGAGACCTGCAGAGTGAAGGGCTAGGGAAGAGCATTTGAGCTGAAAAAACAGTGTGCATAAAGTCTCTGGCACATGTGGCCAGAGGGGAGTAGAGAAAATTCATCTGCTGAGATAGATACCTGGGGGTCAGACCATGCCTGACCTTGTGGGCTGCGGTAAGGATTTTAGATACTATCCTTCAGACCATTAGGAGCCATGGGGGGTTTTAGTTGAGGGAGAGAGATGATGAGAGGTGTGTCATGATCAGATTTTTTTTTTTTTTTTGTGGTAAAATACATGTAGCATGGAGTTTACCATTTCAACTCTTTTAAAGTGAATAATCCAGTGGCATTAAACACATTCACATGATTGTGCAACCAATTTCCAGGATTCTTTCCATCTTTCATAACTGAAACTATATCCATTTAACTTATTCCTCATTCTCCTTTTCCCTCAGCCCCTGGTAACGACTGTTTAACTTTTTGTCTTTATGAATTTGACTACTCTAGGGACTTCATATAAATAGAATCGTACAGCATTTTTCTTTCTGTGACTAACTTCTTTCACTTAGCATAACGTCTTCAAGGTTCATCCTCATGGTAGCATGTGTCAGAGTTTCCATCATTTTTAAGGCTGGATAATATTCCACTGTGTATATACCACATTTTGTTTATTCATTATATTCATCAGTGGACAGTTGGATTGCTTCTGGCTACTGTGAGTAATACTGCTGTGAATGTGGGTGTACAAATGTCTGGCCTTGATTTCAATTATTTTCGGTATATACCAAGAAATGAATAGAAGAAAAGCTGCCACTGGAAGGAAAGTAAGGTTTCTGCCTTGTATATTTTACATTGGAGAAGTCGTTAAACATCCAAGTGGGATGTCAAGGAGGCTTTTAGGTATTCAAGCCTCGGGCTCAGGGAAGAGGTCAGGCCTGAGATGGGGTGTTGGGTGTCATCAAACCCTATAGGTGTTATTCAGAAGCACTGACTGGGTGAAATCACCTAGTGAGGGAATATAGAGAAAAGACAGTGCCTGGGACAGAGCCTGGGGTTGGCTCAGCATTTAGAGGCTCAGCAAAGGGAGAGCAACCAGCAAAAGGGCCTGAGGAGTTGTGTCAGGAGGCCTGGAAGTCACCAGAAGAGAGCTTTTCAAGAAGGAGGGAGCATCAACCACGTTGAATCATTGGTGTGTCCATTGGATCTGGCCACATGAAAGTCATCAATAACTTGGGCAGGAAGACTTAAATCTGGAGAGGGAAAGAGGGGTGGTGAGGATACATTTTCTGACTTGAGTGCTTTGAATGGATGCTGAATTTTGAATTTGAATTTCAATGACTGAGGAGCCTATAGGGAAAGGAGAGAAACTGGAAGTAATCCATTTGTTCAACCTCATCCTTTCTGTTGCATCAGAAGCCCCTCCCTCCATCTCCTGTGCACCCATCATCACAGCCCTAAGAACTTATTTGGAATAATCCCTGACTTGCTTTTTGGCTTCCCCTCCTAGGGAGTAAGCTGCTGTGAGGGAGGGCCTCTGTCCCACCTGGGATCCCAGCACCTAGCACAGGGCCTGGCACACAGTATTCAAAACGTGTTACCCCAAAGCCTGGTTCCCAGAGCTCAGATGGTCCTTTCACTCAACACGCTGGGCTCAGGCCCTGGTTGCTCTCTGAAAAGGAAGAGGAGGCTTCCTAGACCCTTGGGGGATCCTGGGTGTTTCTCCTGCATAGGGGTTGGAGGAAGCCTGCATAGCATGCTCCTTGGGTCTCTTCCAAAAAAGCAGGTGGTGGCCTTGTGAGCATCACCATCCCTGGGGCAGCCTCAGCCCGGTTTGGCTGGGAAGGCTCCCTAATAAGAGAGCACACCCACGTGTCAGCAGTCCCAGGTCAGTGGGAACGTCTGAGTCCAGAGGACAGACAAATGGCTGCTTGATCACACGTAGAACCCCTCACTTCATCTTGAGCAGGTGACCTGACCCTCTCCCAACTTTGGGGAGGAAGTGTTATGATTGGAGAGCTACTCCTCCTTCCAGGATCTTCCTCCTCCAGTTCTGTTAGAAGGAAGAAGTTCTGAGATTTGGGAGCAGCAGAGAGAGAGAGAGGAGAAAGACTTCTGATTAAATATCCTCATTTGAGCAGATATGAGCTTCTGAGTGAACAGATGGAAAACCACTTTCTCCCCTGTCAGGAGGGCTGGGGAGTCCACATGGCTTCTTGATGATGGCTCATACAGAATTCAAGTTCAACGAAGCCATCTGCATGCAGGGCACTTCCCTGATGCCAGCTCTCAGTCGGGCTCCCAGAATTGGGGTTGAGGGAAGCAGTTCTAGAGGAGAAGAAGGTGAGCCCCACCCCAGCAGGGAAGGGGAGGGAACTCGGGGCCGGGGTGTAAACACCCTGTGACCTCAGTCCCTCCTCCAAACATACCTGAGAGCAAAGGAAGAACAGCCCCGGAAGTGCCAAGGTGCAACCTCCAAGCCCAGCCCAAGAAGGAATACCTTCATGCAGACCCTAGTTGCTTCCAGCCTAGAGCCGGGATTCCTAATCTCCCATAAAGCAGGGACCCCTGACAGAAGCTGGGGACCCTCTCCTCAGAGAAATGCACAGGGACCGACAGCATGGGTCTGAGGACCACTCCCTCTTCAGTCCTAGTCTAAATGCCTTGATACGGGTCTGAGTTCCACAGCACTGCACACTTCTTGAGGCGGCAAGCAAGTCCTCTGCCCCAAAGCATCTAGCTTAGACACACAGTGAAAGTTAAAGTCTCTCAGTTGTGTCCGACTCTTTGTGACCCAGGCCAAAGAATTCTCCAGGCCAAAATACTGGAGTGGGTAGCCTTTCCCTTCTCCAGGGGATCTTCATAATGCAGGGATCGAACTCAGGTCTCCCACATTACAGGCAGATTCTTTACCAGCTGAACCACAAGGGAAGCCCATAAGATACACAGTGGGTCGTCAATAAATATAGACTGAGCTTGCCATCAAAGCGCAACCAAGTTTCTGAGGCTGCAACACGGCCCCGTGGCTGTCCCTCCATGGGGCACTGGCAGCCTGACAGCAGGAGAGGAGAGAGAAGTCATAACCCAACCTGGTGTGAGGTGGAAAGGCCTTCAGAGAGATCTCACAGGGCAGCCCACCTCGGCAAATGTGCAAATGCACAAATGTGCACTGGTGAGACACCCTGCGAGTGTCAGGAGTGTGGGAAGACCTTGACTCAAAACCCACACCGCTTTCAACATGGGAGAATTCACAGTGATGGGAACCCCTGGGTACCTGAGCAATGTGGAAACACCTTTGAAAAAGTGAAAGTGTTAGTCACTTCGTTGTGTCTGACTCTTGGTGACCCCATGGACTGTAGCCTGTCAGGATCCGCTGTCCATGGAATTCTCCAGGCAAGAATACTGGAGTGGGTATCCATTCCCTTCTTCAGGGGATCGAACCCAGGTCTCCTGTATTGCAGGCAGATTCTTTACCATCTGAGCCACCAGGGAAGCCCATAAACACCTTTATTTATGGTTTATAGTATACATAGTTGAGACATTGAACCAGGAGAAATACCCATTATAGGAAATAGATCTTTGAAGGTATATATCACCCTTTTTAGGAGATTATGGAAATCATACCAGTGGATGATTAAAAACAAAAGCCCTTTGTCATCTTCCTAACCATGTTTAGCTTTAGATCATAGTTTTACATTTAGCTTTGTTTTCTAATGTGTCTATCATTGTCTTGTTAACTTTTCAATCCAATTTGAATTTGATTTTCTCTAAGATGGGAATTTCACCTCCAAATTTTTATCTCATCCCCAGGAAGTCAACAGGTCCTTCCTTCCCTATTATTTTGTTTTGCCTTCTTGGAGACACATTTGATTATTCATATCAGCCTATGTCTCAACCACATTTCTGGTCTTTGATCATATCTGTGTTTGAACCTGGATCTCACCACTTAAATTGGTGTTAATTTAGTATCTTTTAACATCTAATAGAGTCAGGTTTCCTGGCTTTTGAAGTTAACTTTTCCCTTTGGAAAATTAACACTTTCTCTTTGCCAAAAGGTTCAGAAAATTTAGAGAAGCAGAAAGGAAAAGTAGAGATGACCTGTAACACCAACAACTAGTAATAGTCTCTGTCACATTGTTAGAACAGATTCTTCCAGATTTTGTTTTTGAGGAAAATGTGAGCATATGTCACACACTGTAATCCTCCTTTATTGTGCCCAAATACATTACTAAAGTAAGTTTTGAAATAAAACAGACCTTGTGGTAGGCCAAATTGTAAGACAGCCTTCGTAACCTCATTACTGCCTCCATGGTGAAAAGGAGGCTGGACCCAGCTGGGCCCAATATCATCACAAGCCCTTCATTGAAAAGCAGAGTTTCCCCAGCTGGTGGCAGAAGAGGCAGCTGGAGGTTAGCCATGTGAGGAGCACTCCGTGCAGAGATGCCGGTTTGAGGATGGAGGGGGCCAAGTGAGAAGTCACACAGATGGCTCCTGGGAGCAGGGAAGAGCCCCACTGCCAGCCAACAGGGAAACAGGGCCCTCAGACCTTCAACAGCCCCCCCTAAATGGGCATGACAAGCAGTTCTTCTCCAAAGCCTCCAGATAAGAGCCTGCCAACGCCGTCATTTCAGTACTGAGCAGAGAACCCAGGCAAGTCCACCCTGAATTCTCATAGAATTGTGAAATATCAATAGTCGGTGCTGTTTTAAGGTGCTAAGTTTGCAATAACTTCTTAGAAGGCAATAGAAATTAACATAGGCATTTAAACCAGTGAACCACTGAAAATAAAAACCCTTTGATCAACTTTCTAACTGTATTTTCAATATTAGAAAAATCATATTTGGGGATAAGCCTGTGAGGTTAGTTTCATTTTCTTTACTCACTGTCTACGGGGACCCCTGAATTGTCCTCCCTCCATGAAAAGCCTGCGTCCTGGCTCCAGATGGGGTCCCTGGGGCTGGGCTTCAGAAGGCCTCACAGACTCTGTGACGTCCCACTGGGCAGGTCAAGGCCCTTCCTCTGCAGAATCACCCCCTGCCTCTAAAACTGTCCCAGAGCCATGTGAGACCTGCTGAGATCTGGGGGTACAGAACTGCCTTGGGTTGGCCACGTTCCCTCCTCACACGTGCTTGGGTGTGCTCCCTGGTGGGCTAGCTGGCACCCCAAGGGCACCCAGACACACAGTGGAACTACATTTGACAATCAAATGATGATACCCTTCAGTGGGTGTTCGCAGAGGCTTCTGGGAATAAGTGTCCACTTTTGCATTTAAAAAAAAAAGGGTGTCCAGTGCTTAAAATTAAAAGGCTGACTTTTAAATTGTTTATTTATTTTTGGCTGTGCTGGGTCTTTGTTTCACACACAAGCTTTCTCTAGTTGTGGCAAGGAGGGGCTACTCTCTAGGCGTAGTGTGCAGGCTTCTCATTTCAGTGACTTCTCTAGTACAGGCTCTAGGCATTTGGGCTTCAGTAGTTGCGGCTCTCGGGCTCTAGAGCACGGGTTCAGTAGTTGTGGTTCATGGGCTTAGTTGCCCCGGAGCATGTGGAATCTTCCCGGACCAGGGACTGAACCCTTGTTCCCCTGCATTGGTAGGCAGATTCTTAACCACTGAACCACCGGGAAGTTCTCAGCTTTGCATTTTAACACTCTTAGCAGCCTGCAAGTTTCTATCCTATAGCAGCCCAGGGGAGCTGCAGAGCTGGCTGGTAAAAGGACAATTGGATCACAAAGGGTCCTGGAGCTCCTCCAATACCATCCTCTGGTGCCAACCACAGTAATCTGAATGCTAGGACACATTCTCTTTCATCATCTTATCTTTGCTTTACAAAATGGGAAATGGGCTTAGAGAGGTTGTGTAATTTACTCAAAGAGGCACCATTAATGGTTGTCAGAATTCTGACCCAACTCTGACTCTTGGCTCTTCTAACCACTACTTTGGGTAGCTAAGGGGAACCCATACATCCAACAGAGACCCAGGAGCAGTGGGTTCTCAATCTTGCTGCCTGTTAGAATCCTAAGGGACTTTTAGTTTTTTGAATATTGATTTAGTTAGGTTGCACCCGGTCTTAGTTGTGGCATTTGGGATCTTTGTTGCATAATATGGATCTTTTACTTGCAGCATATGGGATCTAGTTCCCTGACCAGGGACCAAACCCAAGCCCCTGCAATGGGAGCATGGAATCTTAGCCACTGGACCACCAGGAAAGTCCCCTTGTGGTGGTGTTCAGTTACTCATCGTGTCTGACTTTTTGCGACCCCATGGACTGCAGCATGCCAGGTTTCCCTGTCCTTCACTGTCTTCTGGAAGTTGTTCAAATTCTTGTCCATTGAGTCAGTGATGTCATCCAACCATCTCATCCTCTGTCGTCCCCTTCTCCTCCTGCTCTCGATCTTTCCCAGCATCAGGGTCTTTTCTAATGAGTTGGCTCTTCACATCAGGTGGCCAAAGTATTGGAGCTTCAGCATCAGTCCTTCCAATGAATATTCAGGGTTGATTGCCTTTAGGATTGGCTGGTTTTATCTCCTTGCAGCCCAAAGGACTCTCAAAAGTCTTCTCCAGTACCACAATTTGAAAGCATCAATTTTTTGGCACTCAACATTTTTTATGGTCCACTCTCACATCTGCACATGACTGCTGGAAAAACCATAGTTTTGACTATCCAGACCTTTGTTGGCAAAGTGATGTCTCTGCTTTTTAATGCACTATATAGATTTGTCATAGCTTTTCTTCCAAGGAGCGAGAGTCTTTTAATTTCAAGGCTTCAGTCACTGTCCACAGTGACTTTGGAGCTCAAGAAAATAAAGTCTGTTACTGTTTCCATTATTTCCCCATCTATTTGCCCTGAAGTGATGCCATAAACTTGAGGGATAGAGCCAGCAATTTGAACAAGCCTCCCAGGTGATTCTGATGCATGGGAGAGTTTGAGAACCACTGTTACAGAAATAGCCACATTTGCTGGGACAGCAGCTCAGGGCTGGCAGAGAAGTGGTGTCTGGTTCTCTCAGTCTCTGCTTTGGGCTCCAAAGGCAAAATTTTGTTTTCCCAGGGGGCCAGGTTAGGATGAACAAGAAGCAGACTAAGATTCTGCCAGCCACATCAGGAACCCAGCATGAATCCCCAGTTTCCAGCCCTGTTGGTATCATTATGCAAAATGCAAAAAGCAACATTCTTAAAGGGAAGCCATTGACTTTATGATTTTAATGAGATCTGGCTCAGCCTGTTCTCGAGATGTCTATTTATTGGTTCACCAACAGCTGCCAGGGAGATGCAATACAGAGTTTGTTTGTTTTCTCAATTTAATGCATCAGTTTCTGGAGCCTAAGCATCCCCTTCTGGAAAGCAGTGGGATTTCCCTGACCTGAGGACATAGGGGAAGTTAGCCCCTCCCTGAGAGGAGGGGCTGGGATTATCCTTCTGAACATTCATTCTTTCAATAAATACATACTGGATACCTGTTGCATGCCAAGCACTATGCTAGGAAACTGGGAGAAATAGCTCTGGTAGGAAGGCAAGGAAATTCTCCTGGATGTACATGAACTTCCCATCAGTTGAGAAGGAGATAGGGAATAATTCTCCTGTACTGAGTTGCTCAGTTGTGTCTGACTCTGTGATCCCATGGACAGTAGCCCGCCAGGCTCCGCCAGAATCCCATGGGGATTCTCCAGGCAAGAATACTGGAGTAGGTTCCATTCCCTTCTCCAGGATAATTCTCCTAGAGTTCTTTAAAAAATGCAGATTCCAGGGCAGCACCCAAATGGTCCTGACTCAGCTGTCTGAAGCACAGCCCAGGAAACTGAAGCTTTACCAGATCCTCTTCTAATGACTCTTGGTGGGAAGTCCTCTGAAACAGAGCAGTAAGGGTTTGTCATTTGTTTTGCTTTAAGTAATTTCTGTTCTTTAGGTAAAATCATACAATAAGGAATGAACAACATCCAGTTTAACACTCCTGTCCTCCCAACTTCACCCACCCTCATCACTGTTGATAGATCAGCTTCCAAGCTGGACTTAGTGCAACAGTTTCCTTCTCACTCAGTTTCTCTCCCTTGCAGGGTTCAAGGTCCTCTGGTTGGTTTGGAGAGGGGGATCCTCTTTCTGGGCCAGGACTATTTTCCCTAATAAGGATGTTTGCCTTCAGGCTGTCTGCTGCTCCCAGTCCCCTTTCAGGATCCTGCTGCCTATTGGGTAGGGAGCAGGTGTGAGCGACCCTCCGAAGACTTTCTCCACAGGCCAGTTTGAGGCACATCAGGGGACCACACAAGGCTTTGTCGCCCACTGTGCACAGCCCCAGAGGCTCCCTCCTCCTGAGTCAAGGGCTGAAAGGAGGTGCTCCGAACTCCAGGCCTGATCCGGGGCTGCAGGCTGAGCTGTGTGCAGTGAGGAGGGGGAGGCAGGGTCCCTGCAAAGACTTGAAAGCAGGATACATCGCAGTGTGATCAAAGGTGTGTGTGGCTTTTCAGAGCCAAGGCAGGTGGAAGGCAAGGTCAACTGGTCGTTGGTCCCCCCCACTCAGAGTTGAGAGGAGAGTCAGAAACATAGCCTGAGAGTGCCTCCAGGGGACCCTCTCTGTGGCCCTGAACCCCTTCCCCCAGCATGTTGTCTCCTCCTCCCTGGGGCCCACTGGGATTTCATCCCCTGAGAACTAAAGCTCCTCCCCATACCAACCGGGCCTTTCTGGAAGGAATGTCAGTAGCACTTATCTAAAGCCCTGAAGATAGCAACTCCATGCTCAGGCATTTAATCTGAAAACTACATGTGTGTGATGTGTGTGTCTGTGTGCTCACTCTGACCTATAAAGTGCTGGATACACTAGTGCTATCCATTAGTAGGGTGGAAGTTCCTACCAACGTGGACTTATCCCCACATTAAACCAAGTTGCATAAATTGTCTGGAGACCCTAGGAGTACTAGACAGAAATCAGGTGGAGAGAAGGTAAGAGTAGAGATCTTTGGATTGGGAGGCAGGCGACCACTCTATAGGATTACCACTGCGGTTGCTGCAAGGGAGCGTGGCTGAGGCCTAAAGAACTGGAGGTCTCAAGGCCTTGCTCTGTGGTCCACAGACCAAAGTGCACACATATAAAAAAAGGCGGTAAGGATAAAATAAGCAGCAGTGATTGTATCAAAGTTGCAGAGGCATTCTCGTTGTACTTGGATAAGTATGATATCATAATCCACACCACGACCTGAAGGTCCTGGGGCTCTGACCTTGACTGTGAATCTCTAGTCATGCATTATATATATATATATATTTTGCTGGCACCATCCAACCTTGCAAGAGATGTTGGTCAGTCAGTCATCTAGGACCAGGTTGACTCGAAACCCAGGAGTGACCTGTTCCATACACTCCATCCAGCCATCAAATCTACCCTGATTTATGTTACCAAAATTAAGTTACGATGAATTAAGTTATTGGGCAAAACGAGTGGTGATTGAAGACATATTAAATTTTTGAAGAGATGGAATTCTGTTTTAATTCAGTAGACAAAAGGGTCAGAAAGCACCCACAGGTCTCAAACCTCAATATAGGTATCTGAAGTCCTATGGGTCAGAGTTAATGCTTGTGTTAAATTTGGCCAAGGTAGCTAGTAGTGATCCTAACTTCTAAAGGATTATGGAGTGACATGGAGGGGCGGGGCTACATCTGCTCAACGACCCCAAGCTGTCTGCACCACCTTGTCCTACCCTGCTCCCAGCTCTGTGCCCCAGAGCTTATCTGAGTTGTCAGAAGGCCTCTTAGCCCAACCTGCGCCCTGCTGGCAGAACCACTGAAAGGGATGGGGATTCATGACTGTGGATGGAGGGTGTGGATGAGCAGACTGTGGGCCTGAATCAGAACAGGCAGCCAAGAAGTCCTTTCCTTCTAGAAACCCCTCAGGATGTCTCTGAGCAGATAGGGGGAGCTGAAGGCCCTCCATAAAATAGTCCATGAGCAGTTGTGAAGCCTGCCAAGGGCTGAGGCCCAGTCATTTATCTCTATGTCAGGCCTTGAGCTGGGTCCTGTGCTTAGTCGCTCAGTTGTCCAAATCTTTGTGACCCCAAGGACTAAAGCCTGACAGGCTCCTCTGTCCATGGGAGTTTTCAGGCAAGAATGCTGTAGTGGATTGCCATTTCCAGTCCTGGGAACACAGAATTAGCGGTCAGCAAATGTTATTTGCATGGCAAGTTGAATGAATTAATTAGTGTTTTCAAGTGCAGGGGAAGGCTGAGATGGAGCCCACAGGCCCAAGAGTTTAAAGCCCCACAGCTCAGGAGAAAATTCCTGCCTAGGATAAAGTACCATGAATGGCTCCTGCTTTCCCCCACCCCACCCCTTTGTCTGCCATTCTTTCCTTTTGGAGAATTCAGAAGCTAGGTGGAGACTTTACGCATAAATTGCTAACACAGAGACTGAGACCTCAAGGATCGCACTGTCTCTGTTTATTGAGCACCCAGCAGGCACCAAGCTCTGGCCTAAGCATTTTCCTCATTTAATGGCCAGAACAATTCTGTGAGGTTGTTAATGTTGACCCATTTTGCACATGAATCAACTGAGACTCAGAGTTAAAAAACTGACATGTTAGAAAATCTAAAAACGTGACAAAATTATTCAGAGATGGAACCAACATTTGAACTGTCAGCAAAGGGGAAATGTTATCTGTAGAATCTGTCTTTTAAAATATTTCAAATAATCAGTAAGGTCCACTAGACAGAGATCTTTTCTGGTGCTCTTCACCGTTTCCATATACCTAGCACAGGGCCTGGTCCACAGCAGAAACGCAGGAAACACATGGTGAGTGAATGAGGAGAACAGAACCCTGTTATGTTGGGTTGGCCAAAAAGTTTGGGTTTTCAATGAGTTGTTACAGAAAAACCCGAACGAACTTTTTGGTCAACCCAATATAAACTGTGGTACTGCCAACCTGGGTTGAATCCCAGCGCTCCCTACTTCCTAGCTATGAGACTTCAAGCTTACACTTTGCACTGTTTTTTTATGTTCATGCTGTATGATCAAAAGGGCTTCCCAGGTGGTGGAGTGGTAAAGAATCTGCCTGCAATGCAGGAGACACAAGAGACTCGGGTTTGATCCCTGGGTCAAGAAGATCCCCTGGAGTAGGAAAGGGCAACTTCCTCCAGCATTCTGGCTTGGAAAATTCCACAGACAGAGGAGACGTCGGTTACAGGCTATGGGGTCGCAAAGAATCAGATATGACTGAGCACACATATATGAAACAAAAACCACATGAAAAATTAAAACCGGTACAGTCAATGAAAGCCATACTTGATGTAATCCCAGCTTTCAATCCAAACCCCTCCCCAGAGGTAGCAGCTATTTTTGAACAGTTGGCTGTGCCTCCTTCTAGTTCTCTTTCTCTAAATTGACATATAGTACTAAATACAAACACATAGCTTTGTTTGGGTTATGGCTCTGTTTTGCTTGATGTGCTAGGACTGTACTGCACCAGCTTTGTGGGAAACTCCACTCTGTGTCTGAGACATGTTCCCACAGCAGCATCTGGAGAGCTCTCATTATTTATAATAGCTCCCCAAGAGGACATGAACCATGATTTATTTTGCCATTCTCCCCACTGGACTGGACATTGAAGTTGTTTCTGTTTTCGTCACCAGTTTATAGATGGTGTTCCAGTGAACATCTTTGCACAAGCCTCTTCAAGAACAGAGACAAATACTTCTTGAGGATAAATTCCCAGAAGTGGAATTGCTGGGCTGAGTAACACACAATTTCAAATTGTAATTGCCATCCAAAAATGGGCCTCTTAATAGTATGTACCTGATGGAGGCCTGGAGAGTTCTGCTGCAAAGATGTGCCTCATTCAGGCCAGGCACACAGTAGGCTCGGTAAGCACTTACCAAAGCAGTTGCCAGTGGATCACTTCTCTATTCCGCGTTCCCAGCCCCTGATCTGAGCACGCCCTGGCTTTGGCGCCTGGAGCCAGGTTGAGGAATGAGAACTGGCCAGCAGACAGGGGAGGACTCAGCGGCTGTGTTCCAGGTGCTCCCCCTGGTGGGCAAATGTCCCCGGACAGTAAGCCATCCCCCATCTTTGTAAGCTCTAAAGCAGATCACAACCCTTCCCGCCCAGAACCCTGAGAGCCCTCCTCTCCTTCTTAGACTCCAACCCAGACTTCATCTGCTGGCTGTCCCAGTGCCTGCCTTTCTGATAATACCTCGTGCCCCTCCCCTCTTCCCTCGTTTTTTTGCAGTCACATTCCTTCCTCTGGCTTTCTCAAGCGCGTCCTTTCTAGCTCCTTCATTCTTTCTCAGCGATCTTCCCACCCTACAAGCTCGTTGTTAATACTCAGCTCATCCGCTGCCTCTTCAGAGGGCCCTATCGAATACATTCTGTCTCAAGGGCCACCTCTCTCCTCTCCACATACCTCCCCCTACCCTTTACTCTTTGTTGAATCAGCCTGTTTTTCCTCCATTAACAAGTTCCCACTGAAATAAACCCAGACATTTGCAAGTGTGTCAGAGTACAGTGTCATGAGAACAGGGACCATTTCTGTCTTACATGTGATCCCTGTCTCCCAGCATCTGCCAGTAGCACCTGGCAGTGGCAAGCACTCAACATTCGTTGAATGAATGGATGAATGAGTAACTGAATAATACTAACAGGCAGGAACAGAAATGACATTGAGAGCTCACAGGGGCCAAGGTAGAACATATTTCCCAAGGTTTAGGCTCTCTTTCTCTGCTAGATGCCCTCCTATGATCAGTAAGAAACAATTTCCCTGGGGTAAACTTTAGCCAGAGGTATCATCTTGAGTATAAGGGGGTAGGGTGAAGGTGACAGAAGGCAGGGGTGGTTTTGACACCTGTACCTCGCTAACTTCGCCTTAGACTGCGAGGTAGGCCATATTTTCTGGATGAGCAAACTGAGACTCAGAGAGGAGAGTAGGATATACAGCTGGCGTCAGTTCAAAGAATGACAGTGTCTGGTAAGAGAAGGGCTAGTAAGCCATCGTTTCTTCTAATCCAGAAGGACACGTGGTCTACAGGAAGTGTAGCCCACACTTACGGCAGGGAGGCCCTTCTCAGTGGAGAGATCTACACCAGGATTAAGTGGTGGGCTCGTCCATTCAGCACACCCTTAAAATCATCGACTGTGTGCCAGGCAGCTCAACCATGATTAAGAGGTTAATTCATCTTTCCAAAGCTTCACAGTCAAGAGAGAAAGTAGACCTTTGTTCTGTAGGAGATCAAGTGGTATGTTTGGAGCATCGACAAGCAGGGCAGCCATATGGCCAGCTTGTGCATACCTCAGATGCAGGCATTGCCCTTCACAATGACCACCATGTGAATGATGCTCTTGGAGTTGAACAGCAAACAACCTGAGCAATTGTATGTAGCTCCTCAAGGGGACGAGATAGGTCATCCGGAATGAGATGATTGGTCTCAGAAGAGCGAGCGGATCTCAGGAGAGCACCAGTATGTAGGAGTCTGTGGAAGAAGCAAAAGCCAGAGAGGCAGGAGGAAGAGCAGGCTGTGAGAGAAATTAACAGAAGAGGAATCGAGATGGAGAGGCAGCCAAGATCACTGAAGGCTCTGAATAGTCAAGCAGAGAAGGGTTCCCAAGTGACTGGCAGCAGGACTTGGTGACCTTGACAGGAGTGCTGATGATGAGAGTTATGTTTGTTGAGAGTTAAATAGGAGATGGGGACAGAGTGAGAGTGTTCAGCTCTTTCTGGAAGTTGGGCTGTGAAAGGAGAGAGGGAGCAAGGGTGGTGATGGCCTTTGGGACTGAAGGAGAGCTTTGTTTTATGGTTAGTCTCTGAGATGACAGCCTTGTGCTTGTCTCAATGCTGTTGGGAAGGAGGCAGTCAAAAACTTATGAGAGAGTGTCTTTACCAGTATGACTGACAGAGGAAAATGGGAGAAGGGTTAGATTCAAAGTGGGTAAAGCTTCCAAATGATGGCTAGACAGGATTCCAGAAGGCTTCATGGAGGTGGTGGGCTACATACAATTGCTCAGGTTGTTTGCTGTTCAACTCCAAGAGCATCATTCACATGGTGGTCATTGTGAAGGGCAATGCCTGCATCTGAGGTATGCACAAGCTGGCCATATGGCTGCCCTGCTTGTCGATGCTCCAAACATACCACTTGATCTCCTACAGAACAAAGGTCTACTTTCTCTCTTGACTGTGAAGCTTTGGAAAGATGAATTAACCTCTTAATCATGGTTGAGCTGCCTGGCACACAGTCGATGATTTTAAAGGTGTGCTGTGGGTGTTAGTTGCTCAGTTGTGTCTGATTCTTTGCGGCCCCCATGGACTGTAACCAGCCAGGTGCCTCTCTCCATGGAATTCTCCAGGCAAGAACACTGGCATGGGTTGGCATTCCCTTCTCTAGAGGATCTTCCTGACCTAGGTCGCCAGGTCTTCAGCATTGTAGGCAGATTCTTTACTGTCTGAGCCACCACGGAAGCTAGCCTTGGGCAAAAGGGACCTCTGCCCAATGCTTACTGCTTTATAAAGAGCCCTGCCTACAATGCTCTCCACCATGCAAGAAAGAATTGTCGAAGAACCAAAGGAAAATGCATAGCCAGGACTATTGTAGATCATACTCTAGGTAACCCAAATATCCAAATCAGCTGCCAGAAGGGCCCTGATAATCTTCCAGGGTCTTTTGGGGCCTTTTTCTCAGGATATCCTCTCAAGAACAGACCACACCTAAGGGAAGCCGATTTATTTTTATGTTGCTAGCATCCCTCTAATATCACACCAGAAAAACTCATTATAAGAAAGCAAGAGACTGACATAGATGTAAAATGAACATATATGTAAAAATTCTAAACAAAATCTTAGCAAATTGAGTCTAACAATCTATAAAAGGAGTAATATATCATGACTAAATAGAGTTTATCCTAGAAATGAAAGTTTTGTTTAGCCTTCCTGTAGTTGGTTAACTAACATAGTTTACTATATTAACAAACTAATACACACACACACACACACACACCACATACATAGACACATACACATACATACGAAATCATAGCAGGTGATACAGAAAAGGCATTTAAAAATCCGATGTCCACTCCTGCTTTTTTAAAAAATACACAGCAACCTAGGAAGAGCAGGAAACTTCTTCAACCTGGTAGTGGGCATCTATACAAGGCCCACATCCAATATCAAACCCAAATGTCAAAGACTGAATGGTATTCCCCCTCTAAGATGAAGAACTAAGTTAGAGATGTCCACTGTTATCACTTTTATTGAACATTATACTGAAGGTTATAGTCAATGTAATAAGTCAAGAAAAATAAGTTATCTAATTCAGAAAGAAATGAACCTCTTCTCATTGACTGATGACACGATTGTCTATGTAGGAAATTTAATGCAATCTACAAAATCTACTAGACTTAATAAGTGATTTTGACCAGATTACAGGATACAAGACCAGCATGCGAAAAACAGTTGTATTTTCATTTATAGCAATAAACAGCTGACATTTTCAAAAATACTATTTACAATAGCAACAAAATTTATGAAATACTTCATGGTTAATGTAATAAAGTATGTGCGAGATCCATAGACTTAAAACTGTAAAACAATGCTGAGACAAATAAAAGAAAACCTAAATAAATGGGAAAAACTACATTGTCTATGGGTCAGAGATTCACTGTTGTCATTCTTCTCCAAACTTTTCTGTAGATCCAGTCAAAATCCCGGCTAGCTTTTAAGGTTGAAAATTGATAATCTGATTTTAAAATTCATAAAAAAACGAAAGGAACTAGATTAGCCAAAACAACTTGATGAAGAAGAAAACCCGAGCACTAACACTACCTGGTTTTAAGAATGCAGTTGTCAAAACAGCATAATATTGGCATGAAGACGGACAAATAGGTCAAGGAGACAGAATAGAGACTCCAAAAATAAACCCGTGCATAGAGAGACAACTGATTCTTGATGAAGTTGCAAATGCAGTTCAGTGAAGAAGTCTTTCCATAGGATGAGGCTGAAATAATTGGTTATTCATATGCAAAAAAGTTTGAGCCACTCTTCCCACCATATACAAACCTGAATTATTTTTGTTTAGATTAACTGATGATGAAGCATAGACCTACATGTAAAATCTGAAAACCGTAAAACTTTTAGGAGAAACTATTTTTGACCTTGAGTTAAGCAAAAGTTCCTTAAATGTGAGATCGAAAAGCATAATTCATAAAAGAAAAAACTGGTCAATTGAATTTCATCAAGATTTAAAGCTCTGCTCTTTGAAAGATGCTGTTAAGAAAACAAGCCATGGACTGAAAGAAAAATCTTGGTAAATCATATACCTGATAAAGGGCATACAAATTATATACAGAATATAAAGGAACCCTTAAAACTCAATGGTAAGAAAATAAGCAGCTCATTTTATTTTAAATAGGCCAAAGATTTGGACAGTTCACCAAAGAAGATATGTGGATGGAAAATAAGCATGTGGTAAAATATTCTTTATATATACATATTTTATTTTATTATTATTTTTTTTTATTTTCTTATTTTTGGCTGTACTGCATCTTTGTTGCTGCTTGGGTTTTCTCTAGTTGCAGCCGGCAGGGCCTACTCTCTAGCTGTGGTGTGTAGGCTTCTCATTGCAGTGGCTTCTCTTATTACAGAACAGGGCTCTACAGCACATGGGCTTCAGCAGTTGTAGCATATGGGCTCAGTCATTGCAGGTCCCAGACTCTAGAGCTCAGGTTCAATAATGTGGTACATGGACTTAATTGCTCTTTGGCATATGGGATCCTCCCAAACTCGGGATCAAACCATTATCTATTGTATTGGCAGGTAGATTCTTCACCACTGAGCCACTAGGGAAGCCCAAGCATATGGTAAAATATTCTTCATATCATTAATCTTTAGGAAAATGCAAATTAAAACTATGATAGAGTCCCTTGGACACCAAGGAGATCAAGCCAGTCAATCTCAAAGGAAATCAACCCTGAATACTCAATGGAAAGACTGATGCTGAAGATAAAGCTCCAATACTTTGACCACTTAATACGAAGAGCCGACTCCTTGGAAAAAGCCCTGATGCTGGAAAAGATTGAAGGCAGAAGAAGAGGGTGACAGTGGATGAAATAGTTGGATGGCATCACCAATTCAATGGACATGAGTTTGAGCAAGCACTGGGAGATGGTGAAGGACAGGGAAGTCTGGCGTGCTGTAGTCCATGGAGCTGCAAGGAGTCAAACATGACTGAGCAACTGAACAACAACAACAGGATATCGCTACCCATTTATTAGAATGGCTAGAATGAAAAAGACTGACCATTCCAAGTGCTGGCAGGGAGGAAGAAACTGACACACTCGTGTACTGCTGGTAGGAATGTGGAAAGGTGCAACCACTCTGGTGGGAAAAGAGTTAGATGGTTTCTTAAAAAATGGAAACATGTACATATCATATGATCCAGGCGTTCCGTTCCTAGGTATTTATTCAAGAGAAAAGAAAGCATGTACAGAAACAAAATCTTGTATGTGAATATTCCTGAAACTTTCATTTGAAATAGTCCCAAATAGGAAACAACTCAACATTCACAAATAGGTTAATGAACAGTCTGTCATATCCATACAGTAGAACACTGCTCAGCAATAAAAGGAAATGGAATGTTGTTACCTGCATCAGCATGGATGAATCTCAAAAGTAATTATGCTTAGCTCAGTAAGCCAAACAAAAGAGATACATACTATATGGTTCCGTTTATATAAAACTCTTAAAAAAAAAAAAAAGGAAGCAAATTAATCTCTTTCAACAGAAAGCAGACCATAGTAGCCTGAAGGTGGTGGAAGTAGAGTGGGAGGTATAGGAAGCTGGAACTACAAAGGGGGAGGTTTGCGGGGAGTATTAGATGTTTTCGCGATACAATTATGGTTTCATGGTGTATGCATGTGTCAGAACCTGTCCTGTGGAGTTTGTTGTGCCCATTATACTTAAGTAAATCTGTTTACTATATAGGCCCATAGTATACAGACCTCCCTTAATACTCTGCCTTTTGGCCCATGAATGTTAGGAACGAGCTTAATGATGGCCATCAATTGATAAGAGTGAAACATTTAGAAAGATGAGAAGCACACAGACGTTTCTAGGTGTGTATGTGTGAGTGTGCTGCGTTTGTGAGTGAGAGAAAGCAAAAAGACATGTTTCTCAAATCCCCAAACAGCCAGAGGTTTCAAAAGTCACCAAATATAACTTACAGCAAGTACTTTTTTTTCTTAATGAAGTATAGCTGATTTACAATGTTGTATTAATTTCTGCTGTATAGCAAAGTGACTCAGTTACAGACACACATATATATTCTTTTTCATATTCTTTTCCATTATGGTTTATCACAGGATATTGATGATAGTTCCCTGTGCTATAGAGTAGGACCTTATTGTTTATCCATTCTCTCTATAATAGCTTGCATCTGCTAATCCCAAACTTCCACTCCATCTTTCCTGTCCCCTTTGGCAACTACCAATCTGACAGCAAGTATTTATTTAGCAACCAGCACAATGCCAGCCTTGAGCTATTCTTGACAAATATATAGTAATCCTTTTGACCCTCCAAGCATTTACTTTGATGGTTTAGAAAACTGAGGTTCAGATACCTCAAGTCAACTCTCCAAAACTGCACAGCAAAGAAGCAGCAGGGCCAGGACCCGTGGGGCGCCACATGGCTGGACTGGCTCCCTCGCTGTCTTTGGGGACCCCTCCCAGTTCCCAGTTGGGCGGCTGTGGCTTCTGACTGCACATGGGCGGGTGTTAAGACAATAGACCAAGCCTGTCCAAGTGTTCAGCCCTCTTCCAAGGTTAGCTATTGTACGTGAAACTATATATAGCCAACTGTGGGGAAGAAAGAGAAAATAAGATTTACTTTTTGGAGGCTGAGAGGAGTTAGACAATTTGAAAGGTCCTGACAGCCTTTGCAGGGCAGGGCTGAAAGGTCATTGGCTAAACACACTTGGAGTGTGGTTTTTTGGCAAAGGAGGAGAAGTCCTGGCCCAGGGAGGTGTGACATGTCTCTCTGCTCAAAATAGAGACCAGCCATTTCCTGAATGAGAGTCAGCTGGAGGTGGGAAGGCAGGCCCAGCCCTAAGGCCTCTGACCACTGGAGGGGTTGGCAGCCCTGCTGGAGAGTAGGAAATGGGGTGAATATTCAGGGCCCTTGAGGGCCTCGGGCTGGGGTTGTTGTGCTGTGCTTTAGTGGTGTCCGACTCTGTACGACCCCATGGACTGTATCCTACCAGGCTCTTCTGTCCTTGGGATTCTCCAGACAAGAATACTGGAGTGGGTTGCCATGCCCTTCTCCAGGGGATCTTCTCGACCCAGCAATGGAACCCATGGATCTTATGTCTCCTGCACTGGCAGGCTTAGGGGATGGCAGACAAGGGAAGTGAGGAGGCTGCTGCATTGAAGATGGGCAGAGCGGGGTGGGGGTGGGGGGTAAATCGGCTCCACCTGGGCCTGGTATGGAGGCTGGGGAGAGAGGGGTTCTTGGTTTCCAAGGAGAGCCCAGTCCTTGCCAAAATGTGATGGTGGAGGTGTTGCTGAGGCTACAGGTCACTGGGCATGGAGGGAGACGACATTTCCTGTGCAGGTAGTAATCAAAGAGGGTCCAGAAGAGCCAGAGGCTGGCTGATGACCCTAGCAGTGCCACTGAGTATTCAGAGGGGATTTTCTAACGGGGTGAAAATCAGCAGTGCCCTCGGGTTAAGATCTTCTGCAAGATCTAACTCAGTACTGGCTCCAGGGCTGACAGCGAGCTGGTTTGCCACCCTAGGGGCTAAACGTAGAAATACTTCTGTACTGTTTGGTAACTAACCAGATCCCTAAAATGACCCCCACCTCCAGCATCACAACAGTCCCTGCCCCCCCTTGACCCATGTTAGCCTACTTCTCGTCTCCCACGAATCCAACCACCAAAAGGTAAATGCTTAACCTCCCTCTGTTTGGCTGCTGAATATCACCTTTGCTGGACCCCAAAGCATAACAGTAGTCAGTTACTATTTGCTATGTGCCAGACACCCACCGTTCTAGAGGCTTTACCTGCTTTTACAAGAACAGCAATAACGATGGGATAACAATAGCTAACTACTATTGGATGCTCCTTAGGCACCAGGATTTTGCGAGGTGCTTTGCTTTGATCATGAAGTTTTAATGCCCATTCATGCCCTGTAACCCTATGTGGCAGGTTCTGATGCTATTCCTGATATTCCTTCCTCCATTTTGGAAGAAAAAAAAAAAAAACCAAGGCCCACCCAGAGAGGTTAAAGAACTTGCTTTGGGTCTCATAGCTATTGTGGCAGGGCCTGATTCAAATCTAGGTCTCACTGACTCTAAAGCCCTTGCTCTGGCATTATTCTATATTTGAGAAATAATTTATAAAAATGCTCATAATATGGAAAACCTTGTTTCTAATATTAAAAATATTCCCTTCCTTTCTGATCTGAGAATCTAATGTCTTCATTAGGCAGTTCCTCCAACTTTGCTGCTTAAATGTTTCTAATACATCCTCGAAATTTGATGGGTATCTTCTCCTGTTGTGAAAACAAGTTTGTGCCAGGAATTTCCTAGTTAATTTGGCTGAACAGTGGCTCTGAAATATGCTGTCCAGAGGATGTGAGTGAGTTCTGGCCAATGTCTACAGGAGACAAATGGGAACACAGAGCCTTCCCCAGATCTGTGCTATCCATTTGCTGTCCAGACTCCAGGCTGTTCCTGGAAACCCTCCTTCCTGATTCCTTTTTTATTGTTGGGCTGATGTCAGTACAAAGGCCATTAATCTATGCAGTGTCTCATTGGCAAGCCTTATAAGAGATGCCCTTTTCCTGAAAATAGGCCTTCTTCTGACTGTGTTCCTGGAACTGCCCAGTGTTTTGATGGCTGGTCATTAGACTGCAGTCATCCATTCACCAACCTTCTAGGGAGGGCCAGTCATGAGTCAGGCATTGTTCTAAATTCGGGGAATAGAACCTTGAATGAAATAGACCCTGCCACTGCCCTCATGGGGCTTGTCATCTAAGAAAAGGTAGAGGTATTGGACACAGGTGACAGAAATACAGCTAACTGTGTATTTATGCTCTGTGATAAAGGCTATGAAAGAAAGGTAAAGAGTATAAAAAAAGTTGATGTCAGATCTTAGAATAGATTGTCTCGGAAGTAGGAAGAAGGAATATTATGAGTAATATTCAAGTTGACGCAAGAAGAGTCAACCAAGTGAATGAAGGTGAGGACCTCTGAAGAAAGTCATTTCCAGGCAGGGGGGAACAGCATAGATGAGGGCCCTGGGGTTAAGTTAAAGCCTGGCACTTTTGAGATTATGATAGGAAAGAGAACAAAACCACCATATTTAGAGTTTAATGAGGAGGGGGAAAAGTGAGTTAGTGAGCAGGGGCTAAAGTGAAAAGGGATGAGGCTGAACAGTGGTCATGGGGACAGATTTTCTATGAACAAGTGTCTTTATTTAGAAAATGCAGATGAGGACTTAGGGCCTAAGGAGGGCAGTAGAGCCATCTCAAAACCACACACTTTGGCAGAACAAAGACAATGGTAGTAGGAGGAGTGCCTTCAGTTTTGTTTTAGCTGGTCCATGTGGCATGCAAGATCTCAGTTCCCTGATCATGGACTGAACCGTGCATACTACAAGTGGAAGCATGGAATCTCAACCACTGGAACACTAGGGTTTTTATTCATAAGGAGAATGAGGACGGCCATTACTTTCATAAAAAAATAATTATCTTGGGCTAAAATCATATCATAATGGCAAGGGAAAGCATTCCTGATTAAAACAAACCCAGACAGCTCTTGTAGTAAAAGCATCCTGAAGTTTTAGGGGCTAGGACATTGCCTTAGTCAGGATTCTTTTAGTTAACAGTGACAGAAATTAACTCTAATTAGATGAAGTTAAAAAAAGAAATGGGGTTTCCCTGGTGGTCCAATGGTTGAGAATCCACCTGTCTGTGCAGAGGACACAGGTGGTCCTAGAAGATACCACATGCTGCGGAGCAGCTAAGCCCATGCACCACAACTACTGAGCCTGTTCTCCAGAACTCAAGCTCCACAACAAGAGAAGTCACTGCAACGAGAAGCCTGCAGACTTCTGTGAAGAGTGTCCCCTGCTTGCTGCAACTAGAGAAAGCCCGCGTACAGCAATGAAGACCCAAGCACAGCCAAAAAATAAATTTATAAAAAGAAATGCATGGATTCAAACCACTGGGAAGTTTAAGTAGTAAACTGGCAGGGTTGAGAGATTCAAACTGGTCACTTCTGTCCCTTTCGGTCTTTGCTCCCCCGTTTCTCTTTCTTCCTCTGCCTGCTCTGAAGTGGTTTCTTTCTAAAACAAGCCATGGGGATTTCCCTGGAGGTCCAGTGGTTAAGACTTAGTCTTCCAATGCAGGGGGTGCAGGTTGGATCCCTGGCTGGAGAGCTAAGATTCCTACATGCCTTATGGCCAAAACAAAAAAACAAAGCATAGCGCAGAAGCTATAATGTAACAAATTCAATAAAAACTTTTAAAATGGTCCACATCAAAAAATCTTCAAACAAGCAATGATGATGTCATGCTATATACTTCAGATAAAAAGGCTAGATTGTTATGTACAATCTGGAGTTATAAAGCCATATACTCTCAGATTGTATACCCATCCCTGAACCAACTTCCAGGAGGACAGAGCTGTCCGATTGTCCAGGATCAGTTGGGGCTAACACATGGCTCAGGGAGTAGGTACATGGAACTGGAAGATTTAGTCCCCAAAGGGGCCCTGGCAAACCAAAACAGATCCTAGTACTTAACAAGGTGTAAAACTTGTCCTGCCTCCACAGGTAGAATTTAATTGTTCCATTATTTTTAGAAATTAAAAAAAAAAATTATGCATAAACCTACCATTGATTGTTGATACTTTGCTATATATCCTATCAATCATTCATGCACATAGACATATACACATTTCATTGACTTTATTTTCCTCTTTTTTTTTTTTTGTAGTCACTTGGTTGGAGAATTTAAGTCCAATGGTATTAATTTTTAATTTTTTTCCAAAGAAATTTAAACCTCTATTCCTCTCATCAGTGATGTCCCAAATGAAACTCTTGTTGACACTCCTTGACATAAACTTCAATCAAAAAGTTTACTCCTTTCCATCTTTCCTAACATGTAACACTGATATCAAAAGCTCCAGTCACATTCTCATCATTTGATTTTAGATCCAACCATAAAGGCTACAATGGTCTTGTTCCCAAATATCTTTGTACTTTTTGTCTCACCATAGCTTGCTTTCTTTATTTTCTGATTCAAATTTGACCTATTAGAATACTTTCCTTAGTCCTTTCTCCTGGAAAACACTAGTGTACTTTCTGAGTCCCTGTGTATCTGAAAAAAATTGTCTTCACACATGAATGATAAGTTGTAGGATTCTTGGAATGTAGCCCTTTACTTCCAAAAGGGTCACTTTTTCACTGTCTTTTAGTTCTCATTGTTGTAGATGAGATGAGATGTTTAATACCAGTCTGGTTCATTTTCCTTTGTAAATAAGCTTTCTCTCTGCCTGGAAACATGTTGGGTTTTCTCTTTAACCTCAAATCTGAGAAACTTCACCAGGACATGATTAGTATGGAGTTTTTTTGTGCAACCTGAAAGTTGATAAGCCCTTTAGTCCTGAAACTGCAAGTTTTTCTATATCTGAGAGCTTTGTTTCATGATTTCTTTAATTATTATTTTTCACATCTATACCTTTTGCCTTAAGGATCTCCAGGTGTTTGCCTACCAGGTCTCCCAGAGCTACCCTTTCTGAACTTTATCTTGTACCCACGATGTGCATGTATGTGGGGATTTTTTGTTTTGTTTTGATCTCTGGGTGTGTGTGCTTCTTCCCTCATTTGGTTTTCCAGAACACAAATTCCATTCTCAGCAGGAATTGGTGTCCTTTTCCAGTTCTTTCATTAATTAAAAAAAAAGTTTTTTTTTTTTTTTTTTTTTGCAATTTTCAGATTATATCGTCTTTAAAGTTTTCAGTGTTAGAGATTTTTTGTCATTTTTCTCTTATAACTGCTCCCATAGATGCATCAGTATCTACTGGGGACTTGACTTCTCTCCTTTAAATGGCTGTGAGCTTTCTTTCCTTGAAACATGGACAGTTTCATTCCACTGTCTGCTGCCATATTGTATTGTCGAGGAATATTCTGATACAAGCCTGATTTTCATTACTTTGTAAGACACCAATTTTCTTTCACTTGAGTGCCTAGAAAGCTGCGCCTATGCTGAGGCTGGTGATGAGGTGGCTCCTGTCTTGAGTTAGGGAAGGTGACATCTAACAAGCTGTGGACCACACTAAGAGCAGTGAGAAATCCCTCAGCATCTTTTTCTTTCCTACCCGTCATCAGTCCTGGGTGCTCATTGGAAGGACTAATGCTGAAGCTGAAACTCCAGTACTTTGGCCACCTGATGCCTAGAGCTGACTCATTGGAAAAGACCTTGATGCTGGGAAAGATTGAGGGCAGGAGGAGAAGGGGACGACAGAGGATGAGATGGTTGGACGGCACCACTGACTCAATGGACATGGGTTTGAGTGGACTCTGGGAGTTGGTGATGGACAGGGAGGCCTGGCGTGCTGCAGTCCATGGGGTCGCAGAGAGTTGGACACGACTGAGCAAATGAACTGAACTGAACTGACCCATGAGTCCTTCAATCAACTGTTGAGCTTTAGCTAGGCTTTCACTGATGGAGAGTCCTCCTGATGTCTAGAACCATTGCCCAGTAGTCTGGTGTCTGATATTCAAGATAATTATTTGTTCACACGGTTAGTTCTGTGAGAAGATGGTGGGGAGGAAAGAGAAATGATTCTGGATAGTAGCTAAACAAAACTCTCTCTCAGTTGTATTATTTGAAAATTGTTGGCACGCTCCAAGGATTGAAGGATGCATTAGAGAAGCAGGCTTAAAAAGTGGGTAGAAACCAAAGGATGTAGGGTGACTGGGAAGGAGACTGGGAACACTCTGGCTACTACACTGTCATTTCTTCTCGCCCATCCTGCTGCTAGATTCTCAATCTAGCTACTGCCACTGTGAATCATTCCTGACTGCCCCTTCAATATTCGCACCACTCATGCATTTCAAACACAGCAAGCAGGGTACAAACATTTCCCATTTGGGCTTTCATGGTGGAAAGGGGGTTCAGCCTCCCTCCAGGAGCTGTAGAATAAAGGAATCTCTCCCAAAAGGAAGGGGTTTTAGATGTTGCCAACCAAACAGGGGTCACATGTCCATCTTAGCCAGCATCAGTAGGTTTCTTATTTCTTCCATTAAGCAATCTTTAGTTCTGTTTGGGAATTATAACCCTTTCTCAGAAATGATAAAGTAGATGCTGTCTTTTCCCTGCCTGTACCCTCTTGGCACTCATCTATCCCCAGCCCCTGATTACTCCAAGCATCTGCAACTCTGGGCCAGCTACAGGAATGCATTTGACCTCTACCCAGGGCAGGCTGGAAGAGTCACATACTTAATGCCCCTTGATTCACTTCTCAACCAACAATAGGTCATGGCCATAACGGATAAGTACACCAGCTTCCAGTTCCATGGTTGGGGTATCTCTGGGGTGTATTCTATACTCTTTCCTCATGTTTCCCAGCAGGATTCAACACCAGCTGCCCACAGTGGGAGGTGTTTTGATAACTCACCCTTTATTTCCTGTCTCACTTACCCATTCCCCTACTTGTATTTCCTGATATCCCCTCCCAAATAAACTACTTACACTTGAATACTTGTCTTAGGGTCTACTCTCAGGATTACCCAAAGCCAGACAGGTAGTGAAGCCCTGTTTGGAATGGGGTCAAGAGTAAATGGAATGAAGGGACAGGACTGAGGAGTCCTGATCCCTTTCCCACTTTTCACTTAGAGCTGCCGAGGAAGAATTAAGGCTTTATCCTGAAATCCTACCCTTTGTATGCCCTTTGACCCAATGATTTCACTCCTAGCACTTTATTTTATAGAAGGACTCCTACTTGTGTGCAAAGACAACATAAAATGATTGTAGCTTTGATTGTGATATTCTTTCCATGTTTCCATTTTGTTTTCTATCAATTAGGTCAAACAAATTACATTGTCTCCCTACAATGTAACACAATGCAGCAACAAACAATAATGCTACCAGTTGCCAGGAACCAACATGGAAGGAGGCCCAAAGTATACCATGGGGACAAAAAAATCAAATTGCAAAACAACACTATAGTTTTATTTTGCAAAGAGATATCTCAATAAATATTTATGAGGTGTCTATGTGACAGGCTTTCATTGTCCTGTTATTTTAAAATTTCAACTGTTCTTTTACTCAATTGTGTTTTTACTTTAAAAAATGGCTTCTCTTCCAAACGTGTTCAAAGAAGATAAGAAAAGGGGGATTTGCACTCCAGTCCTCTCTCCTGGAAAATCCCGTGGACGGAGGAGCCTGGTAGGCTACAGCCCATGGGGTCGCACAGAGTTGGACACGACTGAAGCGACTTAGCAGCAGCAAAATGTTTATAGAATAAGATCACACAACTATTTTAAACATATAAAATAGCAAAAATTGGAAGTAAATGACAACAAAATGTCAACAGTAACTGCATATAGGTGATGAAAATAGATTCCTTTTCTTTCTTTTATATTCCAGATGGAAAAGTCAGAATTCATCTATACATGTAAACTTTTTAAAAATTAAAATGCTACAGAATAAAAAAGAAAAAAGAAAAGGGGGATTTGGGGTACCTTTGGAAGCTGTTTAGAGTTAATAGCTGGAACACCTATATAGAAGCATTTTCTGCCATTTGTTTAATGAAAGACTTGATTTGAAGATTATATATGAATATTTGTACATATATCTGAGTTCCAGACAATTGTGAAACCTAGAATTATATACATATACATGTATCCCTTCTGGGCTATTTTAAATTTTTACCCCTACACACACAAACTCCAGTACTTTGGCCACCTGAGGTGAAGAACTGACTCATTGGAAAAGACCCTGATGCTGGGAAAGATTGAAGGCAGGAGGAGAAGGGGACGACAGAGGATGAGACGGTTGGATGGCATCACTGACTCGATGGACATGAGTTTGAGCAAACTCCGGGAGTTGGTGATGGACAGGGAGGCCTAGCGTGCTGCAGTCCATGGGGTCGCAAAGAGTCGGACATGACTGAGCAAATGAACTGAACACACACACACACACACAGGGCTTTCCCTCTAAGTCTCCCTTCCTGGTTAGTGGCCCCCTACTCTTTGGAATCCTTGCCCCTTTTCACTACCAGATACCTCTCGATCTCCTCTGAACTATCTAACCAATGAGGGCAAAGAGCCATATTATTTCATTCTTTTAATTTTATATTGGAATGTAGCCAATTAACAAATATGGTGATAGTTTCAGGTGGACAGCAAAGGGACTCAGCCATACACATGTTCTGTTCACACAGAACATACATGTCTCAGCCGTACATGTATCTGTTCTCCCCCTAACTCCCCTTGCCTCCAGGCTGCTGCATAACATTGAGCAGCGTTCCCTGTGGCAAAGAGCCATAGTTAACCATCCCGATGGGGCCGTGTTCTTTGTTCTAGTGCCCTAACACTTGCATCTCTTCCAAAGATATTCAAAGGAGATGAGGAAGAATGCAGGGGAGAGTGTTTTAGAAACGTTCAGAGTTCATTAGTTGAATACCTTAAAGCTTTAAGACTATTTTTTTCCATGAAAGACTTAAGTTGAAGAAAAATATACTGTGTCATATTTTCCCTGCGCCCCACCCTGTGCATGACTGGCATGAAGCGTTGCTCATTGTAAAGCAATTGGTTATTATGACTCCTTCCGCAAATTAATTTACCTCAGGAAGCCACGTTCCTCCATAAAGTGGGAGAAACAATGGGGTCTTTTACATTCTCAATAATATGGTGCTCATTAGCTAAATGCTGACTTTGTTGCGCTCTGGAACAGAACAAATTATCCTAAAGCAAGGTCATGGATGTACCAAACTGGAAAGAAAGGAGACGCTCACACCTGTGTCTGAGTCCTGGGTGGGGAAGGAGCGGGGCTGGGAATCTAGGGGGCAGCTTGCTGCCCAGGTGGCCTCTTTCCCAGTGGTCTCCTGTTTTGTTTTGTTTTTTTCCCCTCCATACTGTTTTGATCACAACTACCTCTCTCGGTAAAAATGTCTGAGCATATTCTCCCAATATAAATTATAATGATACACTATTGAGTATCTTATGAACGAAAAGAAGTCAACGTTATATAGGATGAAATGTTCAAATAAAGAGAAACTGAAGTGTAAATATAAGACTACTCGAGAGGTACGCCAGGAGCACTCAGCCCTGTGGCCCCCAAATGAATCACGGAATGATCCTTGGAACTTGCAGCTTTAAATATAAGCAAGAGGCCTCCTACCAACCCCTACCCCCAATATCCCACCAAAATGTTTGTGAAGGTACAGAAGAGTCTCAGGGCTGACACTGCTCAAAGGATAGACTTCAACTGAATTTGTTAAGAATTTTCACCAAATATAGAGCAGGACAGAGGGGGAAAATGGTGACAATTCTTGCCTCATCCATTAAGTAGAATATCCCATTTTCTAGAAGGAAGGCAGGAAGAATCTTTAGCAACCTTCATTTTCTACACTTTAGGAGTTCTGTAACAGCCATGTTATCAGATAGGCATTACAGAACACCAGGAGGCTGTCTTCTGCAGAGCCCTGAGGACCACTCTCCACAGCACAATAGGTTCTACATCCATCCAAAGACCACATATCACAGAAAGGAGATCAGAGAGTTAGGGGGTGGGCAAGACAGAGAGAGAGGAGTGGGTGGTACAGGGAATTTTAAAGGGTTAAGGTCCCAAGGTCAATTCTTTGACAACAGAAAAGAGCAAAGAAATCTTCACAGCAGCACCTGATGAGGGTGTGTGTTTCTCATTTATTCTATCAGTTCAACCCATCAGAGAGCAAGGGACTGAGAAGTAAGAGGAAAATCTGCCTTAGGACAAGAAGCATATGATATTGAGAGCCCTTATCCTTTACTTAAACCAAGCTTTTATGATACTATAGATTTTTATGTCAGAGTTGCAAGTAAGACCCTTTCTGGAAAAAAAAAATCTGCTGAAAATCAGACAGATATTCCTCCTGGACACTGGAAATTGGGTCATGAGCTACTGCAGCCACCTACTCTTCTGCTGAATTGATGAGAAGAGGAGCTGGGCAATCACCCATTAATCTGCCCCTATAGTTAGTTCTCTCTTTGTCCAGAACCAAGTAGGGGAAGGGGAGCCTGACAAGGGACAACTAAAACCCTCATGAAGAATCACAGGAACAGAAATAACATCTTAAAAATTCAGAGGAAGAATGTAACAACAAAAATGGCATACAGTAAAACCCAGAGGAAAATTTTGGAAACCTGTTTGGCACCTTCCACAAGCAAAGCCTTTATGACATAGAAATAGAAAACCATAAGAAGAAAACAATATGAAAGGGATAGAAGGAGGGCAAGGAAACTGTGACATTAATGGTAAGATTAAAATCATCTGAATTGGAGGCAATAAACTAAATGCCCAGAAAATTAAATCATTGACATGAAGGACATGACATGAATTCTAGCAGTCTACAAAATGCAGAGGAAGTGGGGAAAGGCAGTAAAGATTATGAGAAAGGAAACAATCTACTTGGAAATAAATAATAGAGACTAATTCCAAGAACTGCAGGCTATCCTAAGTAAGAATCAAAATAAGTGGGTGTAGAACCAATAAAACATAACTGAAACATTACAGAGATTCTTTAAACTGTAAGGATGTGAATCAAAAACAAAACCATAAAAGAAGAAAATGTAGGTGAATGTCCATCTGAAGCTAGGAGGGTTAAGAACGCTCTAAATGGACAAATAGCATTAATAATAGCAAATGTATTTATCAAAATCAATGAATTTAGATATATAATTGTTAAAGAGCATCACAAAATTGAGGTGAATTATAAACTTTGAAAAAATGTCTGTGATAACTATGATAGAGGAGTAATATATTTAATATATAAAGAACTTTTAAAAATAAATAAAAATACAGATACCTACCCTGAAGATCTTGGGCAAAGATCATAAATAAAACAAAGACAAATATCTGACAAATATTTAATGACATATTTAACTTATTTATTGAACATATTCAAATACAAAATAATGCTGACATATAAATGTTTGCTTTTTATGCTTGTAGTTTTTATTTAAAGCTCCAATACTTAAGTGCTCAAGGCGATTCTAGTATAGTTGGTTTTTGAAGAGTATAATCTGATTAGTACCAACCCTCATTTGAAGAATTCTTATCCTTTAGGTTTCAATTTTATATTCACTTCCTCCAAATTTTGTCTGACCACCCAGGCCTGGTTATGCTCTCCTTTTATAATTTTTCGTTGCACTTTTCACTTTGTGGCATTTATCTCAACCATATTGTGACCATTTGTGTGATTTATTTATTCAACATCTGGCGCCTCACAGAGATAGTAAAGTCTATATTGAGAATTTGTTTTGTGCTAGGCAATATTTAAGTGCTTTTAATGTGTTTTATCTCATTTAATCATCCCAATAACTGTATATATATGTATATATAGTCACCTTATTTATTTAATTTATATGCAAAGTACATTATGCAAAATGATGGACTGGATGAAGTACAAGCTGGAATCAAGATTGCAGGGAGAAATATCAATAACCTCAGATATGAAGGTGACATCAGCCTTATGGCAGAAAGCAAAGAGGAATTAAAGAGCCTCTTAATGAAAGTGAAAGAGGAAAGTAAAAAAGCTGGCTTAAGACTCAACATACAAAAAACTAAGATCATGGTATCTGATCCCATCACTTCATGGCAAATAGATGGAGAAACAATGGAAACAGTGACATACTTTATTTTCTTGGGCTCAAAAATCACTGCAGATGGTGACTGAAACCATGAAATTAAAAGATGCTTGCTCCTTGGGAGAAAAGCTATGACCAACCTAGACAGCATATTAAAAAGTAGAGATATTACTTTACCAAAAAAGTTCATCTAGTCAAAGCTATGGTTTTTCCAGGAGTTATGTATGGATATGAGATTTGGACCATAAGGAAAACTGAGCGCTGAAGAATTGACGCTTTTGGACTGTGGTGTTGGAGAAGACTCTTGAGAGTCCCTTGGACTGCAAGGAGGTCAAACCAGTCAGTTGTAAAGGAAATTAGTCCTGGATATTCACTAGAAGGACAGATGCTGGAGCTGAAGCTGCAATACTTTGGCCACCTGATACAAAGAACTGACTCATTGGGAAAGACCCTGATGCTTGGAAAGATTGAAGACAGGAGGAGAAGGGGATGACAGAGGATGAAATGGCATCACTGACTTGATGGACATGAGTTTGAGCAAGCTATGGGAGTTGGTGATAGACAGGGAAGCCTGACATACTGCAGTCCATGGGGTCACCAAGAGTCAGATACGAGTGAGGGACTGAAGTGAACTGAACCTTATAATCCAGAGGTTTTAATTGTGCTTGTTTTATAGAGGATGAAACTGATTAAACTTAGAAAAGTTCATTATCAGGTCCCAGGTGATGGGCTTGGTGCCTGCCTTCACAGGCTACAATCCACGGCTCCTGGTGTGAGAACTGCAGGCATCCTTTCTAAACCTTTTCCCATCCAGACAGATTGAAGAGAAGCAAAGCTCCCTCCCTCCAGGAAGTGACTGGATCTTTCATCTTCTAAAGTTCAGGCAGCAGTAAAACACCTTCTGGAGGCTCCACCAGTTAATCAAAGTTGCATCTCAAAGATATAAAGCAAGTTAGCTTAATCAGACAAGACTCAAAATTTGCCCTTGTTTTCTCATTTTAGTGAGCAAACCTTTTCCCCATAATAACTACCTCCATATTTCAAGACACCACATTCCACCATAAAGATAGAAAGTAAAGCTGGGGCCACGGAAGAATTCACAACTCAAATGTCCAAATCTTTTCTTGGATCTGAGAGAAAATATCTTGCAGCTCTCACATGGTAAGATAAGCAACATGTTTTGAGGATACAGGACACAATGGAATTATTGAAAGTTTAGTCGAGTGAAGTTAGGTTATCGCCTCTTGTTCATCAGCAATAGACAAGAGTTTCCGGGAAGGGTGAGCTGGTGCAAGAGACTCTCAGTTTAGGAGAGGGAGGGGAGGAGGTAACTGGTAGAGAGAGAGGGTTTTATAGTTAGCCTCTATAACCAGCAGAGAGCAGGGAAAGAATTGTTGAAGGTGTGCTGTTTTGTACAACCTGTATGAACTTCTAATCTGTCACAACTCCCTTAATACAGGATTCACACACCAAAAAAAACCAATGCAGCTCAGGGCACTGAGGACCTGAGCTTTGATGTTAGGCAGACCTGAGTTTGAATCTGAACTCTATGGCTTGCCTGTGCGCCAGTTTCTTAACCTATGGGGCCCAACTGTCCCATACATTAGTGATAATAAAAGGGACTGTTTAATAGTGTTGTCATGAGTGGTACATGAGATAAATAAGCAAAATGCTTAGCACTGAACCTGGTGTGTCACAGGCTTTCCGTACATGTTAATCATTATTTCATAATGGCAACTTGATCTACCAGTGAAAATAATTCATTCCTTTCGACATTCATTATTTTTTTTATACCTTAATTATATTTTATGGAAACATGCTAAATCAAAGTGCATTATTTTCCAGGCCTTTTAAGTAGAATGTATGAAATATAGTGAAGGTTTTTTTATTCTGTTGGGCTTTTGTTGGACATAATATACTTCATTGTACAAATGTCAGCAATACAGGAGTCTATAAGTCGAAACTGGATGTCTGCTGAGTCTGCTGCTGTTCTCTAGGTAAAGACTCAGAGTTTGTGGCATGTCCTTTCTGATTTCAAACTTTCTTGAAAGTTCCATCAAATGCTGTGACGCAGAGCTGTTCTCATCTATAGCTGTGACAGTGTGTAGCACTGTGTACCCTTACACGGTGCTAGCCTGCCAAGCTCTCTAAGCTCCAGACTGATTCTCCATCTTTCTGGTTCTCCTGTGAGCCTATGGCCTCCTGCTCCTTTCCACACTAGGTATACTTTCCAATCCCATTTGTTTAGAAAACAAAAAGTCAAACACATTGTAAGAGTAGGCAATTAGGATAGTCATTTCAGCTACTTCAGATGTATAATATGTTTCATATTATTTCTAAGTTTGTGATTATACCACAAAAATAAGGGTAGCATCCCAGGAAAAATCCTAAATGAGACTTCTGAAGATCTGATTTCTGGTCCTGGCCCTGCTATTTAGCACTTGCATGAACTTGGAAAAGTCACTGAACCTTACCAAACCTCTGTTGCCCCATCTATAAAATGGGATTCATTAATTAATTCATCAAGCCTGTAGTTAATTATTGCTTCCTATGTGCTTAGGCACATTTCTAGGTTTTGTACATGCAGCAGTGAAAAAAAACAGTCAGGATTTTAGGCCTTCTAATAAGTTTCATCAAGGTTTTTTTTTAACAGACTATAGCACGTGATATAAAATATAATTTAACTCTTAGAAAACAGGAAAGCACTCATATATTTGTAATACCAACCACCCAAGATTCTGTGATTCTATAAAGTATGAAAGAGGGGAGGGTGATCCAGAAGGCACACAGTTGAGAAACGCTGCTTTACAGGTGATAAAATGCTCTGTCCCTGCTTATTCCATCTCTTACATTTTCAAAATGTCTCCCAAATATGGTGGCAGGGTGTGATATGAGAAAAGGAAGAACTTCCCTACATACAAAATCAGCCTTGTTTATTATGTGAGCTGGACCCCTGCCATTAAGCACCAGGATGCTCAACAACAAATTGGAAAGCGAACCTAGACTGAAGCTCTGCAGTGTCCTTTAGCAGTCCCACCTCTCAAGTGTTTGTTTACAGATGGTTTAATACGTCAGTGACAGGAGGAACCCAAAGCAAATGGCTCCAGCCACCACTGATGAAGACCAGCAAGACATTACAATGGAACACATCTGGTAACATGATAGAGGCAGATTTGCACACCTTGGGTTAGGATTTCCATTCATTGGGCTGGAATCAGATCATTCTCGCAAATATCCAGTGATGTTGGTTCGTTGTTGTTTATTTTCTAAGTCCTGTCCTACTCTTTTGCGACTGTAGCCCGCTAGGCTCCTCTGTTCATGGGATGTCCCAGGCAAGAGTACTGGAGTAGGTTGCCATTTCCTTCTCCAGGGGATCTTCCTGACCAAGGGATTGAACCCAGGTCTCCTGCACTGGCAGGTGGATTCTTCACCATGGAGCCACCAGGCAAGCCCAGTGATGTTGGTATCACTCTGCAGCTTCATAGATGACAAAGCTGAGGTTCACAATGGAAGCCTCCTCCAGACTGTTTGCTGAGTATGCTTCTTGGTTTTGCAGCCCTCTTTGGAGTCTCCCAGGAGCTCAGGCCTCTCTGGTTGTCTCTAGGTCCTAGGCTCCCAACAGTATTGCCTGTCTCCAGATCTTTGCTCCTCATACCTTCTCTTCCTGGGCCTCTTCCCCATCTTGAATACAGATCTTCCTATTAATTTTTCTCTACCATAGCACTTTTCTTCTAGGCACTTATGAAGAGATATCATTACATTTTCAAATGTGTTAATTTGTGCACTTTCAGTCTTCATCATGATGTCAGAATTCATGCCCATTGGATTCATTACTGTATTTCCAGCACCAGGTACATTGCTCAATAAATATATGTTGAATGATGAGTGGAAGAAGGGAAGAAAGTCAGGGCACCTCATCACTTTTATTTGAAAATTCAAACATAAAATAAAAATGAGATTTCCCCTGATATCATATTATGAAAACATTCAAATGCATAGAAAGTTGAAAAAATTGTGTAGCAGTGATTCATCCATTGTTAATATAAATGAACAGCTATCAACTGCAGTTCTTTCAGGGAAAATGGAATTTCAAGTTGGGTGAGTTGGTTGTGACACGAATAGGCACCAGACCAGCATCACTACCAAATGCTTTGGGGGTTTTCATTTTCTAAGAATTGGTTCTACACCTTGTGGCCCAGAAACAGCACCTTGGACAGAAAGCTCCATGTGCCCACACATGGGGCTCAGGCCTCTGACTCACCTGGTGTCTTACAAGGTCAGGCGTTGGGGGAGCAAGGACAAGTCTGGGCCTGGAAGCCTAATTAAGGCTGAATTACTTTTCTGAGTCTGTTTCTTCTTCTGTGAACTGGGGATTCATATCCCAGGCCTGACCCCTTCAACTTCCGTCACCAAGATGGGATGATGGGAATTAGATGTAGGACATTGTCCTTTGTAAGCAAAGTGCTGTTGTGATTAAGGGATTATTACAGCTGGGAGAATATATAAAGCATCCGGGTATCTGTTTATTTTCCTTCTTGCTAATTTGCACCGTTGATGAAGAATTCCGGGTTGACTCCCAGCATCTGTTATCGGGCAGGACTTTGGATCGGAGCTGTGCAGCTCCTCCTGCAAACATAAAATTGAGCCAAGGGCAGACTTGTGAGGGCCTCTTAGATACCGCTCACTCCCCGAAAGCCAGAGTCCTTTGAATGTTTTGCCAAGTCTCTATCCCACTCTTGGAAGAAGATTTGAGCTCAAAGAATACAGGAACAGTTGTTTTTGTCCTCCCTTTCCCCTCCCCTGGCTGTAGGCTTTCTGTCTCACATCTCCCCTCCTACTCTCTCTCTTGTCCTCTCTCCCACACTCAAGCTTGTAGGGGACCTTTTGCCCTGAATTTCAGCAGGAAACACAACTAGCAACCAGATGTCTGACTTTTTCACCCCATTGGCAAGGACTGGCCATCTTCCCTGTAAACTTCTGGCCTTTTCCCCCATCCCCGTTAGATCTTTCAGCTTCTTCACGCCCCATCTCCTCTGGCTCATACACACGAACACCCTCCGGAGGAGAAACAAAAGGTAGCCTTCAAAGTCGTGCAGATGTGCTGAGTATTTTTATGCCCAATTCAGGAAGTGAGTCTTGCTGTATGTCAGAGGAGGTGGGGGTAGGAAGGGTAGCTGGTCAGTTCTTGGGTTCATTTGGTCCATCGTTAAATTCAGATCCAATGAGGAATAGGTGGACTTGATCAAAGATGGAGGTAATTAAGTGAATCTGCAACTTAAAATAACACACAAGTGAAGATCAATGCAAATTCTGTTACCATCAAAGTGTTTGGGTGTGAAAAAATAATAGGTACGGCAGCTTTCTCAGCTTCCAGAACAACGAGAGCCCTGGAACTTCTTTGACACAAACCAGAGGACTTCGGTGGAGAAGGAAATGGCAACCCACTCTGGTGCTCCCGCCTGGAAAATTCCATGGATGGGGGAGACTGGTAGGCTACAGTCCATGGGGTCGCAAAGAGTTGGACACGACTGAGCGACTTCACTTTCTTTCTTTCTATAGATCCTTTTGGAGAAGGAAATGGCAACCCACTCCAGTGTTCCTGCCTGTAGAATCCCATGGACAGAGGGGCCTGGTGGGCTACAGTCTATGGGGTTGCAAAGAGTCGGACACAACTAAGCAACTAACACACACACGCACAGAGGAGTTTGGAACTAGGAAAGACCTTAGGGAGCAGCCCAGCCTGTTCCTTCCATTTGCAGGTGGAGAATCTGCCTGATTAGAAAGGGCTTGCCCCAGGTGCCTGGGTTGATGGCAGCTCTAGGCTCTACTTATACCTTCCCTTGAGATGTTTCTGGGTTCCCCTGGTGGCTCAGATGGTAAAGAATCTGCCTGCAATGCAGGAGACCCAGGTTTGATCCTTGGGTGGGGAATGAGATGTTTCTGGTAAAGCAGAGTGGCAGTCAAAGGGCTGTGCTTTGCCTGCCTGTTGCCTGCTGCCTCCTGTCCTCCTGCCCTTGGGTCTTCTTCTCAGGGGTCACCCTGAGCTACAACCTCTGCCACGTAGCAGCAACACCTGTGA
This sequence comes from Okapia johnstoni, assembly GCA_024291935.2. NCBI lineage: Eukaryota > Metazoa > Chordata > Mammalia > Artiodactyla > Giraffidae > Okapia > Okapia johnstoni. The sequence continues at coordinate 40,142,911 of CM044316.1, forward strand.
GGGAGCCACCAGTCACCCAATAAACACCTTAAGGGGGAGGAGAAGCACAAGCCTTTATTTGTTTAAATATAAGAGAAAATAAACCCAGAAAATACTCTGGTTTTCAAGTCAGCACGCTTGGACTATCTACAGGCCACAAGAATCAAGTGTTTCCCAAAGACACCAATGGAAAGCAAGTGGGTTATCACAGGAAGCCTTTCAAATGGGATTTTGAGGAATTTCACTCAGTTGTACAGAGTGCTGTGCCCTGACTCCTTTCCCATGAACATCTATGTTTCCTGGTGTACATCCTCATTCCTGCATCCCCAAGTGTGGGACTCTGGTCAGGTCTGGTCTCTGTGTGCCTTAGTTTCCTCTCCTAGAAAAATGGAATGATAGCAATTAAAAAAAATTTTTTTTATTGGAATATAGTTGTTTTAAAACATTGTGTTAGTTTCTGCTGTTCAGCAAAGTGAACCAGCTTAACATATACATATATCCCCTCTTGTTTAGATTTTCTTCCCATTTAGGTCACCACAAAGCATTGAGTAGAGTTCCCTGTGGTATACAATAGGTTCTCATTAATTTTCTATTTTATACACAGTGGTATATATACATCAATCCCAATCTCCCAATTCATCTCATCTCCCCCTTGGTATCCATACATTTGTTCTCTACATCTGGGTCTCTACTTCCGCTTTGCAAATAAGATCATCTACATCATTTTTCTAGACTCCACATGTATGTATTAATATTCAATATTTGTTTTTCTCTTTCTGACTTATTTCACTCTGTACAACAGTCTCCAGGTCCATCCACATCAGAATGATAGTTCTTATTCGATTTAGTTGCACAGAGATTATGTGAAATGAGGGTGATCACACTTAGCATGCAGTAGATATTTAATACACTTTAGTTCTCTTCCAGGCCTCTTCCTTCCATAAGGGAGGACTGTAAACATGGCCCTGAGGCCGTGGTCCCCCCAGGACAGCCAGATGCTTCCTCAGCAAGCACCATGGCATTCTGTCTCCTCACTCACCTGCATCTTTGTCCTGCAGCCCCAGCCGCCTTCAACACAGACTGATCTGGGCCCTGAAGGATGTGTTTACTTTGTCTAGGTGACTAATCCTCATCCTGGCAGCATCACTGTGAGAAACCTGTATCCCTTCTCTCTTGGGCCCATAACCAGGGACTCTATCCTGATGTTTCTAATTGTTCACTTCATAAAATCTGAAATTTTCTTCTAAAAAAAGATACCAGGGCCCCAACATTAATGTAAATAAATCCCAAGGGGTGCCTGTTAGCTTTGGGCCCAGAACAATTAGTTAATTGGAAGTGGTAATGAGAAAAACCAGCTGACACTCATAAATCCATGCAGCAATGGGCAGTTCAGTTCCTGGGCAGTGGGTGACAGCCAGCCTTTCTAGCCAGCCAAGATGTCAATGGCTTCTGAAAATGACTGCTGGAGGAATACCAGGCTGCCAGCAGGGACAAGGCTTTTCTATAGATCCTGTCACTTGGCTGGGAGCCACCTGTGATGGCTGAGTGCCCAGGGATTCAAGTTCTGAGAATACCCCGTGCATTGAGGAAATATGTGAGACCTAAAGACAGTCAACTAGAGTGTCATATGAGAAGCCCCAAAGTCAAGGGACTTGCTTCATGGATTTTTTGGGGTGCATCTTCAGGCTTCAGCCTTCCAGCTATCAAATAAGCACATTAATACCTGTCCTCCCAGACTCCCAGCAATGCTTTGTTTGGGCATTGAATGAGGTGATATATTTGGAACTTGAAACACTCTATAGAGTAAGAGATGTGACATGTGAACAGAAGAGTTTGGCAGGGTGAGCTGAAGTATCAGACTGCCTATTTTCCTCAGGTTAGGTTCAAAAACTAATTCATAACACCTAAGACTGATGAGAGAATTGAGGTGTGTGTGTGTGTGTGTGTGTGTATATATATATATATATATATATATATATATATATATATATAATATAAATACAATATAAAACATATTAAATGTATTTGGAATGGTACTGAATTACATAGCTATTGTATATGATGGGTTATTGTTTTCAGAACTACTTTGTCTTGTAGTGACTGATCCGAGCTCATGGCCAGAGATCCAGTTTGGGCTTGTACTTTGCTTTTTTTTCTAACATTTCTGGTCATGTGGATCAAATACCCATTCTTCCCACAGCAGTCCTGCATCATACAAAGAGGGATGGTAGGCTGAGTAGACAAAGCAGTGGAGGATTCTAAAGACACAGTAGTTCACAATGCATGAGAGATCTAACCAATCAAGGTGCCATTTCTTTCCAGAACCTGGCAATCACACTGCACTGCAGACTCAGTACACAATTGTCCATCTGCAGGGCCAAGCAGGTATGTAACAGCATCTTCAGTGAGCCTTGGACTGTTTATCTAGATAACTGATGGAGTCCGAGACACAGGAAATTGGGAAGTGTGTGTGTGTGTGTGTGTGTGTGTGTGTGTGTGTTTCCTGCACAGGGAATATAGAACATCCAACAAGAAAAAATGGTAAGCTCTTTGGATAAAAGAGAGGACACAGGGGTCTCCCCAGCTGTCTCTCTGTCCACCTCCATCCTGCCTGTGTCTCTCTCAGGGTTTCCTTGGACCTTCTCATTACTCATGTGCAGTCTCAAGTGGGACTTTCTGGCATGTGCTGAGTGATGTCTCCCACACTGTGCTGAGCATAAATCCCATGGCAAGTCCAGGAACAGGGTCCATGTGGCTGTGTCTGAGCACATCCCTCAGTAAAGCACAACCGAGTAATTCATACACTGCCAGTAGGAGTGAAAACTGGCACAGCCTTCTGAAAACACAGTTTGGCAGTTTTTCAAAACTAAAGATGCACCTACCATTTAACCCAGCTTTTACTTCAAGAAATCTGTCTTCATGAGAAACAAGTACACACATGCATAGGAAAGAGGCATAAACTTGTTGACTGCTGCAGATCAGTAAAAGAAAGGAATCAGAAACAGCCCAAGTGCCCATTCCAGTGCACAAAGATGGGAGCACGCTCACTGTGACATGTTTGGAATCGCGGAAAAGGGAGACCATGCAAAATGCATTTATAGAAGCTGTTTAAGATATCGAGGCGATTTAGTGTACAGACTAGAGTGGCACAGAAAGCTTCCAATTACATACTGAGTAGAAAAGGTAGACTGCAAAATATTAAATGTAGTGAAGTCCCCTTCATTAGCATATGCATGGAGACAGGGTCGTGATGAATAGATGTGGAACCGTTAATGACTCTTACCTTGATGGGAGAAGAGGGTGGAGAATACAGGCAATCTACACTTTCTTATTTATTTCTATAGTGCTTGACTTCTTCAAGATGAAGAAATATTAATTTTGAATGTTAAAAAACCCAGTCAATATGATTAAGAAAATGCACATCAACAAACCTGAGGGTAAATTAATCTAAGGGGCTGAGGCTGCCTGTCCAGCCTTGGGGTATTCAGAAACGTTGGAGTTGCAGTGTCAAGGATCCAGAGAGGTGGTTCGAGTCAAGCATTTCTGTGGGATCTTTGGTAGGAAGTGATTATGTTTTGCTGGACTTGGATGGAGCACAGGCAGCTCAAGGAGAGTGTTGCCATTGCCTTTTCCAGAGGATCTTCCCAACCCAGGGGTTGAATCTGAGTCTCCCATTATTGCAGGCAGATTCTTCACTGTCTGAGACACCAGGGAAGCCCCTTCCCATTGAGGGCACCAAACGCCAATCAGTTTCAGAGCAGACGAGCAGTTGGCCTGGTGAGGATGCAGGGACAGCCGCTACCTTTCTCCTCCCATGGAGCTGGCATGCAGGGAGGCTTCGGTCAGAGCCGGCTCCCCCTCAGGAGCAGTTCTGGGCCTGAGCCAGCTGGGAAGGAAGGGTTTCCTTAGGACCAACCCATCTCATAGGCTGGGGACTCAGCACATCCCCTCTTTCTCTCTTCCTTTCCTCCCAGAGGCCCCAGAAAAACTTTTCTGATCCCCTTTATGACTCTCTAACTCTTAAAAATATGGTTCCGGGTGGGCTGGACTAGAAAACTCTGACGTTACACTGGGGAGCGTCAGTTCTGGGAAATGACCTTCAGTCAGCATCCTGAGTGTACAGTAATCCCCATCCTGAGTGCACAGTGCTCTTAAAGATGAAACTGGCTCTATGGGAACTTAGAATGAAGGAATCCCTCTAGTCCAGGGGTTGAGAAAGGCTCTCTTAAGGAAGTGGGGTGGAGATCTCCGAGGTGAGTAGGAATGGACAAGGGTGGGAGGCTTGGGAGGGAACACTGGGAGACACTCCAGGCAGAGCAGATGGCGTTGTGAGCTGGGGGGACAGCGGGGAAGGTGGAGAGAGGAGAACCAAGGGGAGAACGGAGGCAGTGAGAGAGAAAAGAAATGGTTTGTACGGAGACACACATGACTACCAGCACCACTAGCCCCTCCACACACGCACAGCCTCTGAATATTTTATTTGGAAATAGACGGAGGGCAAACTGGTCAACCCCAAAGGATTTCTCACAGGGTTGGAGCCCTCTTTTTTACTAATTATTTAATCCTTTCCTGAGAGAGAAACTAAGAGTTGAATTGACTCAGGTGCCTGCTAATTAAGAAACAATGAGAAATTAAGATAAGAGGATCTGAACTGAGTATGGTAAAAATACACACTTGACAGTCTAGGTTTTATCTTTGTCCTTTGTACTGGACAGGAATCCAAAATGCCAGACGGTCTGGTTCAAGGCCATGCACTCCTTGTCCGGACTCCTGGGCCTTCTTCCTTCCTCAGGAAATGCAGGCCATTGCCCATGGACTCAGACGCCCAGAACTTTTCCCTCTTAAACCCAAAGAGCTCCCCACTGCAAGCCTCGGGGATTTCACTCTGCCAACCTTCCCCTCACCGTCGCAGACCCAGGCTCCTTTCTCTGGGTGACTCTGCACAGCCCCTTTCTGATACCACGGCACCCAACCTCCAGCCACCTCCAAGCCACCCAGAGTCCTCACACGCACCTCCTGAGCCCCAAACCTCCCCTCCCCTCACATGCTGCTCCTTCCTGGCCTACACTTTACTCTACCATTTTAGTTCCTTTGTCCAGGCTGAACTCGCAGGCCCCTCTGACCAGATCCCTCCAGGCTACCAGTAATGGGAGGGGAACAAGAGTAATGAGAGGGGAATAGGAAGGACTCTCTCTAGACCCCTGGACCTCCACAGCCACCCATGCCCTGTCCCTTTCTCTCTACCTCTTCCTCAATAGCCAGCCTCCCATTAAATACAGAGAGCCACCTTGGCATGCAAGGATACAGGGGGTATCTGAAGACCCCTTCTTAGAGCTGGAACCTTGGAGCTGTCTGGTCTGAGGAGTGGCATAGGTGGGAGGCCTGGCCAGTGGGTGGAGAGCACCTCTCTGAGTTCTGCCTCACAGGAACAGGTATCCCCCAGGGAGAACACCTTCTAGTCCCACAGGACTTCATGTGGGGTTAGTTGCCTTCATTCACAGATTCAGTGGGTCACTATGGGCCTGTTCTCCTTATGGAGAGATGGTCTGAGACTGTCAGACTGGAATGAGGCCACGATCAAGTGGGTTTCTGGAAAATGAACTAAAATACAAAGAATCTCGTTCATAAAGATAAGAGGTTCCTAGCCTCTTGGTGATCACAAACACTTAGAATGGGGGTAAAGGACCCAGAAAGATGTTCATGTGCAAAAGTGCCCCAAACTCTGTACACAGCATGGGCTCCATCCTGCAGAGGGCCAGGGAGAGTGAGGCTGGCCACCTGAGTCCCCGCCCCCAGGCCGGAGAGGGTGAGGGCAACCGAGCTTCTCCTGGGTCCAGTCCCGAGGTCCTGGCTGCAGAGAGAGAATAAATGAACAAGCACCTTTCTTTTCTCTTTAGGGATAGCACCATCACACAGAGGCCCTTCCTCTCTCCTGTCATTTCAGCTGCAGCAGAAATTGTCCTCCAGGTCCAGAGGTGAGCAAAGTGCTATTTCCAATGCTTTCATTAGGGAAAAGTCTACAGAATTTGCCCTACACCCTTGAACCAATCTGTTGAATCCTGACCAGCCAGCTGAACCTAGGGCCTTCCTAGGTCTCTAGAGAGGAGAGACCCTCCTAAACACACACACACACGCACACACACACACAGGTCAAGAGACCAGTCTCTATGGCAGAAATTTATCTGGGTTCTAAACTTTGCTGGGATATTGACCAGGGCAAAATAAATGAGGTTTCTACAATTCAAACAAATAAGAAAACAAACAAAAATCAATATCTCATGAAGGAATGAGAGCAAAGTCTGCAGGAACCCTGGCTTAGTCTAAAACTTCTCTATCCCTTAAATTTTTTTTTTTAATGTATTGATTTACAATGTTGTGTTAACTTCTGTTCAGCAAAGTGACTCAGTTATATATATATATATATATATTCTTTTTCATATTCTTTTCCATTATGGTTTATCACAGGGTATTGAATATAGTTCCCTGTGTTGTGCAGTTTATACATCCTATATGTAATAGTTTGCATCTGCTAATCCCAAGCTCCCAGTTCTTCACTCCCTCACCCGTTTCCCCCTTGGAAATGTGAATCTGTTCTTTATATCTGTGATTCTGCTTCTGTTTCATAGATATATTGATTTGTGTTGTATTTTCATTCCATATATAATTGATATCATACTGTATTTGTCTTTCTCTTTCTGATTTACTTCTCTTGCTATGATAATCTCTTAGGTCCATCCATGTTGTTCCATACATTTAAATTTGTAATGAACTCACCTTGCCCCAACCCAGAGGACAAGAAATGAAATGGTTTTCCCTGTCAATTTGGGGTGTTCCTACTAGATTTTCCCTTAAGGTAATAAGAGAAAAATTACCTTTTGTTTATTTTGCATTAGGATTCAATCAACATTTACTATGGGTCTTCATTGCACCACTGTACATAAAACACCACAACAAAGAACTGGACAGGTGCACCCTTACCTCTTCCCTATACCGCAGAAATAAGTCCGGGTGCAGTAAGTCTTCCCACAGTCTCCCCTGGATGTCTTGTCATCTAGGAGTCATGCAGGAGTCCCTGCACTTCAGGAGAACATGACATTAAATACCTCCTAGAAGGGTGAAAGCAGCACATGGGGCTGCGTATTCCATGGGGCCTGTTTGCCCCAGATATAGTTTCCCAGCTCTTCAGTGTTCCATCTCACTCCCGCCCTTCTCATCAGCAGGTATGCAGGTGGGTGAGACACGGTCCATACAATTACAGGGCCACCACAGGAAAGTGGTACAAAGCCCCAGGAGTGCCAGCTGAGGTGGGCCTGGGCTGGCCCTGCATAGAAGCCACAAGTGAGAGAGAAGTCACAGTCCTGAAATGTTGGTGGAGAGCTTGTCCTTTGAGTAGCCCCATCTTCCCCCTTCCCCTCAGTAGCCCTGTCTCTGCTCTGAGGCCCGCAGCCTTCCTCTTCCCTGGGAAGGCAATCTCCTGGGGCCCAGTTCTGATGAGTGGTGCCTGTGAGGGTAACACCAAATGCCAGTCACGGCCTACGAAGCCCTGGGTTGTCTTGCTCATCTCTCCAGGCGCAGCCCCACTGGCTTTCTCTGTCCAACGTTGGTCTTCCCTCAGTTTCTCATTGTTACCTCTTGTCCCTGGGGTCCTCACACACACTGTTCCCTCCTCTGCCTGAGGGTTTTCCCCTGAATCCCCCTCCCCACCGCCCTTCATCCTCACTTAATTGCCTCTTGTTCGTCCTTCAGATCTCAGCTCAAGCATCTCTTTGTCAGAGCAGCCTTCCCTGCCCCCTGGTTCTGTCTGCTCACTGGTCCTTGTTCCCTTTATATAGCGTGATTACTTGATCAATACCTATCTTCCCTACTAGGTCATACAATCTGTGTGGGCAGGGACAGGCCTATTTTTGCTCACTGTGTCTGACATCTATCACAAAGCCTGTGATTGCGTATAACGTAATCAGTAAAAGCCTGATGAATACGTGGATGGATAAATGGATCAATGAATGCCTTGTATGGAGGAAGCAGATCCCCTGGCATTCACTTTGTGTGCCGGGCTGGCAGTAGTGGAGTCTAGGGAGCCCAGGGTGTCTGCCATGCCCTCTGCAAAACTGTCCGGAAAGCGGCCCGAGCTAATCCATTTCTAGAGAGGTCGCTGTGTCTTGTGCCCTGTGCTTTGAATGGAAGCAACCTTATAGCTCTGGCCATGGTTGCCCAGATGCGGTCTGATGCCCCTGCCAAACTGCAAATAAGCTGGATGCGGAGAAGCCAATACTTTTCTGAGGAGGGCTGGCATGAAATTCTACCCAGGAGAATTCATTTTGAGTGATGGCAGATGTGGTAGTTTCTCTTAGGAAGTCTAACTACCAGGAATTCTGGAAAAGGGAGAAAAGAAAAGGAGGGTCGGTCACTCTAGGGCTGGCTCGGTCCGCAGGCACGCCCTGAGCTATTGTTCTAGGAGGCTGCTGGACAGCCCAGCCTCGGCAGCTCAGAGACCGGAGTGACTTTATGGCTGAGGAAACCACATCCTTGCTACACCACGTTGCCACATAGCCTTGTAGTATGCCTCTTTTTATCACTGGTGACTCATGTCCATCCCTTTCTTTCAGTTTTAAGAAGCAGGAACAGATCTAGTGACAATGAGGACAAGGAATAGTTTTCTCCGTATGTGTTTGTCCTCATAGTGCAGTGAGTAGAGAAAAAGAAAATCTCTGGTTCCTTGTTAAGCTTGTTAGGAGTCTCTAGAGGCAGAAGCTAGGAACCTCTCAGCACAAAAACCTGTGTCTAGTGTCTTTTTCTCATGATATGCTCAGAAAGCTGTGGCACATTAGCCTGCTGCTTGAATTGTTCATGGCATCCTAGTAGTTCCAGAACTGCTGGGTCGTTAAGGTGACAGAGCACAGACAAGTGAAGACATGGCCTGTTTGTGAGTCAATGGTAATCACCAGCACCCCAGGTGCTGAACCTCTCAGGAGTCAATGCAGATACTGGTGCCTCGGGGTCTGGCTGCCTCCTTACTCCAATTTGTTTGTGGTTATGTCAATGTTGCAAAAACAAAAAAAGCAAGCAAAGTGAGAGTGTACCCATGTCCATGAGATTGCTCATAGACCTCAAAAATGAATTCCAGCTGTGTGATGATGTGATATGTAGAGGGAGAGAAAAAAAAAAAAAATGCAGTTTAAAAGTTTAGTTCAGGCAATGCTGATCAGAATAAAAGGATGTTTTGGGTCCACCTTATTATGTAGGTGGATTGGAGAGGGAGCCATGTAAGCCTGTCTACCCAGCTTGATTGCAGTCCATGTGAGCAGGGGCCCTTTCTGGTTTTGCACTCTAAGTCATTCCTAACGTCTGGCCCAAGGCCTGGCACATAACAAGCCCTTCACAAATGTTTGTTGAGTGAATAAATGAATGAGAAAGAAGGTTTCAGTCATGAAGTCAGAGATCAAAATAGACAACTGACTGAAGGAAGAAATATGAAGGGGAAGGTCAAGGAGAGAGGCAAACGTTCTTTTCCACTGATATCTTTATCTCTGAATATCCTTATTTTTAATGAAAAAAATAGAGGAACATTTGGGACCATTCCCTTACCATTATAGTGCCTGGCATATAATATTAATAGAAACTCATCCAGTAATCATAAGAAAATAAGATAAATATTTTAACCCATATGATAAATAGACTTCTCTCCTGTGGTCCTAGAAACTAGAAGCATTCCCAGATGGCTTTTGCTCAGACCCCAGAGACATCAGAGTCAGGACCACATGGGAGCTCAGACATCTCATTTTTGGCAGAGTGACCTGGCAGTGGGCTCCCACTACCCCATCCATGATACTTTCAATGCAGGCAAATTGGTTGACTTCTTACCTCATTTTTTAAATCGTTTGAACTCTGATTTTTGCACACAGTGCGATAGCATTCTTACCAAAACAGGTTTGTGGAAGCAACACAGATGAGATCAACCCCCTTGGACTGCTTAGCACAGCTCCTCGCTACAATGGAAACATTACACGCCATGATTCGGGTGGCCAGAGTTGACTTAGGGGAGCTTAACTGATTTGATTCATCAGTTCAAATCACCTTTAATGTGGCACATTAGTAATGCCACCATATTGTAAATGATACATCCACAGAGGCATTAGTCATTATACAAATAGAATTAATAGGTTTCACTACACTTCAAGATAAACATGTTGAAACAGTAACGCCATTCACTTCGGACCTTTTGAGCTTGTTCAGGGCCCTTACCTGACTGTTAGAATAAACACCGGGTTTTATGGCCCTGCTGGCTCTGTGTGACTTCACCGTCACCAGTGACACACATCCAGTTTAGAAATTACAACTGTGTCTGTCCACGTATTTATTTATTCATTTATGTGTTTGTTAATTCATTCATCATGCATTCATTCTTTTATTTAGTCACTGAGATTGTTTTCCAGCTCAGTTCAGAAAGTATTGTGATTCCTTGACTATTATCATAAGATTCACAACAACCATTTTGTCGGGATGAGTCAAGAGAGCAGGCAGTGTGCATAACGGTTAGAGCAGGAGTTTGGGTGTTGGACGCACCTGGATTTGAATTCTAGTTTCATTACGAACAATCTGTATGAACTCAGACATTGACTTCACTTCTCTGAGTCTCCGTTTCTTTATTGTAAAGTGGCTGTGAAATCCCTCACCTCCCACCTTCTCTACACTGCCTATCTCTTCCTTCCTATGCAACTCTCACTGGGCCAAGAATCACATAAAGATTTGTGAGGGCCAAGCAAACCTCCTGAAGGAGGCATTTAATTTGGCCTGGGGAGGAAAGATAGGACAGGCTGTGGGAAGGACCATTCCCTACAGAGGTTACTGCAAAAGCAGAGTTAAGTTGAAGGGAATGTTATGGAAGATTGGGAGTAGTGGGGACAGCTGATACCAGCTTAGTGATGGGAAAGGTGGTGGTACAGGGGCATGGAGGGAGGAGTTAGAAGGGCCAGGGTTGTGAAAAGCAGAGAACGCAAGATATTCAAGAGATTACAAAACTCGAGGAGTAAGAAATGGGGCCTAGGTACAAAATATTTCAACCAAATTCTATTATACTTTTCAGTGATCCACAAAGCATTTTGCAAACATCAGTGCTTAAAACACACCCTCCAAGGTGGAGTCAGAAACATATCTGGGAGTTGCAACCCCAAGCGGGCTGTAGAAATATGTCTATTCACAATGGCTAATTCCTTAATGGCTTGTGCCTTAGTTTCTTCATTTAGAAAAAAGAAGTTGATTATATTAGTAACAGGAATTACACTGTCAGTTTTCTATGACATTTAGTAAAATATAGAAAGCACATTGCCTTGTACTTAGCATAAAGTCTGTATTTGATCAATATTAGCTATTATTGTTGGGCTTCCCTGGTGGCTCAGTGGTAAAGAATTAGCCTGCCAATACAGGAGACGCAGGTTCAATCCTTGGGTCAGGAAGATCCCCTGGAGAAGGAAATGGCAACCCACTCCAGGATTCTTTCCTGGAAAATCCTACGGACAGAGGAGCCTGGCAGGCTACAGTCCATGGGGTTGCAGAGTCAGATATGACTTAGTTACTAAACAACAACAATGTTATTATTATTATTATTGCATGAAATGATATCTGGAAAGATGTTCCATTAACTTATTAACCGTGGTTATGTCTACATGTGTGATTTCAACTAATGTTTACCCTTTTATTCCTTTTCTCTATAATTTGAAATTTTCTAGTAAACATGCAATATTTTAAAAAAAAATATAAAGCTCTTTTTCAAAAAAATCCATATGAAATATTTCAGGAGATGTAGTCTAGAAGGATGCAACTCTGCCTGTAAAAACTTTTCAAATGATCAAACTGCATAGTTTAACCCTTAGCACTAAAAACTCCATTTCAGAAAAGGGACTTTGTTTTTCATTTTCACACATGGATGGTCTATAACACGCGGGAGCTTTCTTTTTTTAGTGAAGCAAGAGATCCTCAAAGGTATGAAAAATCTCCTCCATTGTAAATGCTTGGGCTTATAGCTTTGAAATGACAGATTTTATTTTCTGGCTTCCAATTTTCTATCAAATGTTCAAGGAAATTGAAGACAGAAGACCAACAAACATTCCCCCTGGAGACTGAGCTTCACCAGGACAGAGAAAATACCACTCCACCTTTGTATTCTGAGTTCTTGGGCTAGTGCCGGAGGCACAGGAGGAACTACAGCAATATTTAAGCTGAATGAATAAGTGAATGAATGAATCCTAAATCTAAGGGCCGAGTTTTTGCTTGGGAAGTGGGGGAGTGACACCTGTTACATATTAAAATTTGATTAGGAAATTTTAAGAAATTAAGTGCAAACAAAGTGATTTTACTAGGATCAAACATAAAGCTGAACTTGAAGCAGAAAATCCAGTGACTGTTTATTGAGGGTTTAGGGTACCCCAGGCCCTGATGCAAGTGTTGACGATTCAGTTGTGAAGAGGAGCTTAATTCCAGTGGAGAACATAAACTTTGATCAAGTCATGACATGTGAGAACAGAGTCCCACGAGGGAAAGAGGTGGCTGCTCTGGAAGTGTATGTATACTGGGATGGAGGGGCAGGTGGAGTGGAGTGGCAGAGAAAGTTTTTGTAGGGAAGGGACCTTTAAGCTGCCACTCAGTTGGTGAGAAGGAATGAGACAGATGAGGAGTGGTAGGCAGGGCATTTCGGAAGTTACCAAGGTGGAAGGTGAGCACAAGTAGAGGATGGCACAGCCATTAAGCTCTAAGTTGGAGAGTAGCTTGTGACATGTGAAGAACAGAAAGAAGGTTCTGTGTGGGCAAGGTTCGTGGGAGAGTGTTGGTAACGGCAGGGACCTTGTCACTTGGGGCGGGGCCATGGTAGAGGATCTGAAGTTTATCCTAAAAGCAATGGGATGGCCTTGAAGAGCTTTACTTCGAGAGTTACCATAACCTCAACATTTACATTTTCAACATGTAGTATCTGTTGGGTGATCAAGGGATTGGAGCAAGGCTGAGTAGAAGCAGCCAATAGTCCAGGTGAGAAATGATAGTGACCTGGACTAGGATTAAATCTGACTATCAGTGGCTGGAAGATGTGGAGAGAAGTGGATAGATTTAAAGTATGGTTTGAAGGTACAACTGATGAGTCTTGATGCTAGATTGTAGAAGGATGACTTGATTTAACCCCGACTACTCCATCTAAACAGGGGCCTTCCTTGGTAGCTCAGTGGTAAAGAATCCACCTGCCAATGCAGGAAGACACAAGTTTTATCCCTGGGTCGGAAGATCCCCTGGAGAGGGAAATGGCAACCCACTCCAGTATTCTTGCCTGGGAAATCCCATGGACAGAGGAACCTGGTGGGCTGCAGTCCATGAGGTTTCAAAAGAGTCGGACAGGACTCACTGACTAAACAATTACGACAACATGTGCCAGGCACTGTCCTAAGAGCCCAACAGGTATCTATTCATCTAATCCAAATAACAATAACTCTGTAAGTTGATACTACTGTTATCTGTATTTTACAGATGCTGAGACTGAGGTACAGACTGGCTAAGAGACTTGTGCAAGGTCACACTCATAGTAAGCAAGACAGTCTATGTTCAAACCAGGAACATAGGGTTAGCTTCAGAGTTGTCACCGCTATGATTTTGTCCAGTTAAAGAGCATTTGGGAGGAGGAGAAGTTTCTGTCTCCTTCCCCTCTCCCCAGTTCCATAACACTTCCAGATTTTCACCTGCTGCTCTGGATTTGTGGCCGAGTGCACACGTGGTTTGGCTCATCTGAGACTATGTGTCTGAGGATGAAAACTGAGACTGTAGAACCAGGGAGGTCAGTTGAGTTAACTCAGAGGGCGTTTGCCGTCAAGAGGAACAGATGCTGTTTAAGTCAGGAAGAAATGAGCGTTCACTGCAAGCCTCACTTTAGAAAGCCTCTTTGTTTTATGACTCTGGGTGCAGGCAACCCTTTTAATTTTGTGTTTTGGATTCCAGCCATAGGAGGCCTTCTTTAATGTAGCAGATGGCTGGAGACAGGCAAGCCTGGTTTCTACTCTCTGCATGAAGCAGCCTTCCCTAGAGAGGAATCTCCCAATTATGTTGCTCTGAAAAAAGAGAAGAAGAAAAGATAACTTAAAATGGACACATTAAATTTACACCACACATAAAGTAACCACTGCTTTAGGCATCTGCAAACATTTGGAGATCAGGACACCTTTTGAGAATCTGATGAAAGCTACAGACCTTTGCTGCAGAAGACTTGTATATAGTTATCTACACAGAAATGTGCATATCATTCCAGGGGGCTCATGAAGTCTCTGATATCCATTCCTGAAGCTTAAAAGTCTCTGGCAGCAAGATTCCTGTGCTTCCCGCAGAGGCAGCTATTACTCTTTTAGTTTCCTTTCCCTTTTTTCAAAACATTTTGTATTGATTCTCAATTTTGTGTTGTGATAATAAAGAGTCTGTGGAATATTAAGGGCTCATTTCACAAAAGAACACTCAAATTTTACTTGAAAAAAAAATCCTTTCAAATATTGGGTAAAGGCACTTTAGTGTATTCTCTGGTTGGCACAGAACCTTGGCTTGGTCTGCTAAACACTAATGTGAAGTTTCTTTTGAAAATTGTAACCTGATGTTTTTTTCTCTGTGGGATCTTGGGGTATGTCTTTGCACAACATTTCTTTAGAACTTCACTCTTCTCAGCACTTTTCTCAGTTTAGCTCTGCCTTCTGCATTGTTTCCAATATTAAGGATGGAGGGTAGGGCTGATTTGTCCATTGAAGAGCATACAATTTTCAGAATTTGGAAAGACAGCTTTATTGTTTCCCAGACACTGTCCAGAGGTGTCACACAAACTTAGACATTTCCTCCTTTGATGTCCACTTGCCTTGGCTGTGTGAGGACATGAGATGTCTCGGAGGTGGCTACCACATCCCTTTATGGATTTCTGTGATGTCATTCATTGATCCCTCTACACTGGGCAACTCCTTGGAACATCACCACATTCTTCCAATTCTACTGGAGGTCCACTGGTCATTTCGGGAGAATCTTCTGAGCTATAGCAAAGGGTCAAATTGAGATAGATATTAAATATATTGAAACCAAACCCAATTTGCCTCAATTACCGTAGATTTAAAAATAAAAGTTTAAAAATATGGAAAGACTGAGTTAAGTATTCCAGTTCTTCTTGTTCCACATATGCTCTCACATTTCCTAAAAGTTACCTCCTTATAAAATTCAGGGTGTGAGTATGTCACTGACCAAATATTTAACCTGGTTCTTTACATCAAATGAATAATGTACACAGTTATTGGAAAAGTTCAAAGAAAGGGCTCATTTTCTCCCTAAGCATCAACAGATCTAGAAGAAACTGTTTGGGGCTTAAATCAGGGTTGTGAATTTCAGCATGATTGATATTTTGGGCTAGATAATTCTTTCTTTCTTCCTTGCTTTCCTTCTGGCTGCTCTGAGTCTTCGTTGCTATGCGTGTTTTTTCTCTAACTGTGGTGGGCTGAGGCTACTCTTTGCTGCAATGCCCGGGCTTCTCAGTGCGGTGGCTTCTCTCGTTGTGGAGCTCAAGCTTCAGTAGCTGTGGTACGTGGGTCAGCAGTTGGGGCCCGTGGGCTCCAGCACGCTGGCTCTGTAGTTGTGTCTCACTGGCTTAGTTGCTCTGTGGCATGTGGGATCTTAGTTTTTGGACTAGGGATTGAACCCGTGTCCCCTGCATTGGCAGGTGGATTTTAACCACTGGACCATCAGGGAAGTCCTGGGCTGGATAAGTCTTAGTAGAAGACAACTGTCCTGTGTATCATAGAACATTTAGATCCCTGGCCACTACAGAGTAGATGTCACCAGCACCACCTTCCTAGACGTGACAACTAAGGTTATTTTCAAATATTGTCAAATGTTCCCTTGGGGTCTGAGGCACCCCTGCTTGAGAAGCACTGGTGTGAGTTTTCCAGTATTAAGCTTCTCTATAAGTAATACAAAATTGAATATTGAAGCTGTTTCAGTTTGACCTTTCTGGTCAGGTAAATGCTAAACTGAAAAGGCAGTTTGTCTCTTTTGACGCCCCACCAACTATTCTATCTGTTCAGATCATCCTGTTCTACATTTGCTTTTAGTCCCTGTCCCCCAAACAGGGACTTCCTTATTCCTTTCCTATGGCTCTGACAGGCCTGTTCATTTGCCGTCTGATAGTCTTTTTGACTATATAGATCTTTAATGATCTGATCTTTTTATACCCTTTGAATGCTGGGTGCTGTCTTGTCCTTTGGGAGGAGTGTCTCTTCCTGTATTCTATGTTATCATCTCTTTCGATTTAAGACCTAAGCTGAGCCTACACAGCAATTTGGAGAAGTTTGAGTCTCTGGTTGATTTGATCAGTATTTAGACACACAGATCAGGAAGCAAAACTGTTGGCTTTGAGATTAACCTGAGATTGTGAAAGGAATCCTGTGATCACAAATTGTTCTTTACATATGTGCAGTGACTACAAGACAGCAAACAGTTTGTTTTGGGAAGGATTTTACTGCCTTTTTGAAGGGAGGAGTGGCTGAAGTGTACAAAATATTTAAACCACATTTTTATGTCTTATAATGTTCAACAAACCTCTCTGCAAACATCAGTTCTGGGGAAAAAAAAAAAAAAAAAGGATCCTCCAAGGCAGAGTTATGGGCACTTTTGGGAGTTGTAAAGCCATGCAGGCCCCAGAAATATGTGCCTTCCAAGGGTTGGAAACTTCTGCATTAATGGCAAATAATCAGTGAGTGTGACAAAGAGTTAAAGTACACAGACTTTACTTTCACAAACTTTATGATGTTGTAAAGAGTTTTAAGACATAGACCTGAGATTGCAAACTGATGGCCAGCAGGCTAAATCAGGACCACGGATTTGTTTTACTTTGCTTGTACAGGGTTGGCCTCCTGAATCTCTAGGAAAGAAAAAAGAAAGAATGAAAAAAAAAGTTGCTACATACATAAAACTGAGATTTTGTATTAAAGTCCAGATTTCCAGCTGTTTTTGAAAAATCAGATCTCCCAAAACTGGGTCCTTATTTCCACATTCCCTCACGGTGACAGTTGGCTAGAGTGAAATAGCAGCTGCCCTCTTTGAACAGAGGAGGCTCTCTCTGGTTCTGCACCCAGGCCATTCCCTCACTAGGCCTCTGTCCACATTTGAGATGACTATCCTTAATGCAGAGACTTGGACAACAGTCACCATGCCTCTTCCCTGTGGAAAAGATGACCGAAGCCTGGAGCAAAACAGCTTCTTCCCATTTGATTCAGGTGAGATGACCCTGGCTCAGGGCACCGCTGCCGGCCATAGAGGCAGTGAGCAGTGGTCAGATTTGGGATGTATTTTGAAGGTAGCATTAGTAAGATTTCGTGATGGTTTGGTTTAAAGAATGAGAGAGAGGATTTGAAAATGACTCCAATTTTGATTTTCATTTAGGTTAATTTATTTTTAAAAGTAAACCTATAGCAGAATATTGGAAAGTCAGCATTGAACTTTTAAAATAAAAACAAAATTATTTAAAAGTTCTTCTTCACTAGTCCTCTTCAAATTGCATGCCCTAGATGGTACTACTATCATTTTCTGGGAAATGCCGACGCTCTGGGGAATTGGAAAGGGGGAGAACACTGAGAAGAGCCCCAGTAACTAAGAAGAGATCTAGGCTCCTGCCCCCGAGATGGAGCATAGGGACCTCAGTCTATGGACTGCCTCTGTGCACCTCCGTGTCCCCATGTGTCCAGGATGGTGTGTCTTAAACTACAGGGGTGTCAGTACATGGGCAGCGCTACTTCAGGAGCTACAAGGTCTGTCGCTGCCAGACATAGTCTCCAGGAGCTCCACATGGGAGGGGGTTTAGGGCTGCATCCAGTAAGACGATATTCAGAAGCTTGCTTTGAGGATACTTTTTCACAGAAAGAGGACTCTCTTCTCTCAGATTTATATTACAGATCATTAAGAGTAGCAAAGTTATATCTGGCGATGTTTTTATTTACACTTTATACAGGACTGGGAAAATCGCCAACTGTCCATGTCGAAAACAATTATTTTATTATAATGTGGGTTGATCTGGTTAGTGGAGACTACCAGTGGCTATCGTGGCGGTGGGAACTAGCCGATTGCCAGTCCTGGGCCCGGCCATGGACGCGAGATGCCTCTGGCAGTTCGGAAGCTGGAGTTGGCTGGCGCCGAGCCGAGCGCAGAGGCTTCCTCCAGCCGCGGGAGCCAGGCGGCCCTTCCCTCGGTCGGTCCCGCAGCGGTCACTCGGCCGCTTGCGCGCATGCGCCGACCCCGCGGCGTCCTCCCCGGCTCCTTCCCTCCTTCATCCGGGTCCTGGGCGAGCGGGCGCCGTGCGCGTGTCCCGCTGCCGCGCTGCTAATAAAGTTGCGCTGAGGAGAAGCGCAGCGACGGCGCCGGGAGAGCGCGCGCCGCTGGCCCGTGAGTGAATGTGGGGCCCCGGGACGGGCGGGCCCGCGAGTGGGACCGTGGGCTGCAGGCTTTGCCCGGACGCGGTTCTGCCCTAGCGGCCGGACTCGGGCCGAGGCGGGGGCGGGCGGAGCGGAAACCACCCGGGCCTGCGGGGCGGGAGGTAGGCCGAGACCCGGCCTGCCGGGGTCCAGGCTGGCGGCGATGGTGTGGCCCGTCCGGCTGCGGAGGCCTTGCCTGCCCCGGGGGCGTCACGAGGCGGGGCCAAGGCTGGCCCTTGTCCGGGCTCCGCCGTTACCACCCGGCCAGTGGCGGTAGGCGTTCAGGACGCCCTCGCGGGGATCCCTGGCCCCACTTCTGTCCGGGGGAGCGGTTTGCCCTGCCTTAAGCGAGCGCCACCCTCAACACACGCCCCTGGTGGGACTGCCGAGCTTGGCTGAGCAGCCTGGTCGGCTACATTGCAAAACCGTCCAGTGGCTTGATGAATCCGTGCCGCCGCCGTCGCTTTGTGTTTCAAAGATAAGGATCCACTCTTATCGGTGGGAATTACACCCCGGGCAGTTGTGACCTGCTGCTGCACTCAGCTGGTAGTTAGACCCGGTTTCTGCCACTTGCCATGCCAGTTTCCATCATTGCAAAGATTTCTTCTACTTTGTGTAAACTTTTGCTGCAAGGAAAACGACAAGCAGTATCTGTTTGCCTTCATCATATTCAGCCCTTGCCGGGGTCTTTCACTCTAGTGTCAGGGCTCAGATTCATATTCGGTCTGCCCCCTCCCCACGCCCTCCCTCTTCTCTTCCCCTTTCAGCTGCTGTTGTTACGTGGAGTTTGGAGCCTAAGCTTTGAAAACTCCCATGTGGCGCCTGTCTTAAGTCGGAGCATGCTCAGTAGCCAAAACAGATTTTGGTTGCAAAAAAGAACTGGGGCGAGGATAGTCGGGTATTTGGACCTTCGCCCACTTCCTAACAAAATGTTCCAATTCTGGTTTGGATGGCATTGGAGAGTGGAGCTGTAGGCCAGCCCAGAGGTGAGGAATGCCTGAACACCCTGGGCCAGATCTCTATCTTGATTGTAGAGACATTGTTTCCTGACCAGCTGGAGGTCTAGAGAGAGACAGGGGGAAAAGCATTCCTG
Source organism: Okapia johnstoni (assembly GCA_024291935.2). NCBI lineage: Eukaryota > Metazoa > Chordata > Mammalia > Artiodactyla > Giraffidae > Okapia > Okapia johnstoni. Next base: position 40,162,444 of record CM044316.1, read on the forward strand.
GCTGCCCTGCATTTATATGGGTGTGGTACTAAGTGTATCTTGTTTACCTTATCTTTCTGTGGAAAAAGTTTTGAAGTTTGGTCGGGTTTGGCACATTATGCCCGTTGCCTAGTACCCCCCAAAGTGTTCTTATTTAGTAAAAAGCCTGGATAGGTGGGAGGTTGTGGCTTGGACTCACAGAAGTTGAGAGGAAGGGATACTGAAGTTGCTGTTTTCAAATTCTTTCGAAAATTCTGTTTCTAAACTTGAGTAGTTAAATTTCCTTAAATTAGAGTACCCAAACTGCCGGCAGTGAATTAGTTTTTAAACTTTAATTTGAAAGCTAAATGGTTGAAAACCTTAGTCCCAGTAAATTAGTAACTTTCCAAGCAGTTTAAAATTGTTCCTAGGTGCCAGTGTTGTGGAAGACAAAACCTAGACACAATGTGAGCATTACTGATCTGAATATTTTTATGTGTGTTCCAAATAAGGAATTTTTTTTATAGTTCTAAAGCGCTTCCCTGGTGGCTCAGATGGTAAAGAATCTGCCTGCAATGTGGGAGACCCGGGTTCCATCCCTGGGTCAGGAAGATCTCCTGGAGAAGGGAATGGCTACGCACTCCCAATATTCTTGCCTGGAGAATTCCATGGACAGAGGAGCCTGGTGGGGTCCATGGGGTTGCAAAGAGTTGGACGTGACTATGTGCGACTAACACACATACACATAAGGATCTAAATAAATTATTTTATATTCTTCCTCTTATTGGTACTTTGGTAACTTTTACCCCGCTCTAAGATGAATCCAAGATTACAGAAATACATAACAGTTAAGAAACAAGTTTAAAAAGTGTAACTTTCATGAGAGTTGTGTTTACTACGTTTAGGTTTTTTGAATTTAACTTTTGCATGATTGTCTCCGTAGCATCCTCCTTTCTTCCTTCTCTGCCTTGCTGCTCCCTCAGTGTGCCTTTCCTTTCACATAGCTGCTTTTATCACATAAACTGTACCTATTTATTTTTGTTAATAAAATCCATCTGTCATTTATGCCTCCATTTTTTCAGATCACAGATGAAATAGACTATAAAAGTTAGATGAACCTTTCCAACTGACTTTCTTCTTAGATTGTAAATGCATCCAATGATATAGTTTAGTTAAGAGAACAGTGGACTGGAAAAGAAAAGAATAAAATATTTTTGTAGGTTCTGTGCATATTTGGTGGAATTATCTACTTGTCTGGTTCACAGGGTTAGGCGCCACAAAAATGGGTAGATTGGTGTGTGCTACATTTCTTTCCCCTCTGGCAAAGTCAGTTTTAATTTCAGTGGGAGACAGTGGCAGAATGTTGTTACTAATGAGGTTTGAATCAGATTGTTTACTGGTTATGTAACATGTTGCTGGGAGTATTATTAAAAGTTGCCTTCTGTATCAAGGTAGAGGCAAGTAAATTCTGCTTACCCTCTTCACTGGGTTTTAATTCTTGGCTGAACCTGAAGCACATTAGACTATAACCATAATTATACCTGGGTACCCTGTCTGTTTCCTGTTTTCATCATGAACCCAAACATTATGATTTGCAGTGATGATCTTTTTTGTGCCTTGTGTTAAATGAGGCAGTATGTTTTCTCTTCTGAAAAGAGATTTGTAACTTGGTCAAATCAAAGGTGCTAGCTTCTTGTGTTTTGAAGACGAGGCAGTAAAATATGAAACTTCTAAAAATTTCTTAGTAACTTGAAATACTATTTTTTAAAAAATCTATTTAATACTTATTGTTTGAGTGTTTTTATGTAAATTTTAATGTTACCAGTAGTATGTAGAGCCTTTGAATAAGAAAGCCCTTTTTGTTTATGACTTATCAGTGTTTTATTATTACCAGATGTATATGTTGATTTAGCTGACTTGAGAACTTTTTAGGATATAGCTGCCTTTATTCCCCTGATTATCAGTTTTCCCTGTTCTCTCTATTTCTAAAGTGACTGCATTCCTAGTCTCTTCGTGTGCTTCATACTAGCACAAAGAAGAAACTGAAATAGTTTATTTCTTCAAATGTTACAGCTACCTTAGGTCTAATGGTTTGCCGGTGTACTAATAAGGTCAAAGACAATGGAGAAGATTTCCTTTTATAAGGGACAGTCTTATAAAAGCCTGAAGGATGATTCTTATTTCTACCAGTCTGGATATTTTGGAGAAAAGATTATTTGGGGGTAGGACCCAAGAAGACTGTACAGAGGCAGAATGTTTTCACCACCAAAGATGGTGATGAATGTCCTCAAAAAGCCTGTCCATATCTTTTTACACTTTGATTTTCTGCTTCCATAGTTAATAGAACAATAGTAATTGAAACTCTCAGTGCTGGCTTATCCAATTCATTGCCATTACCTAGAACTCTGAATCTGAGAGGTACATTTACTACTTGGAAGGTTAAGATATAAAATTCTTTTTGAAAAATTGTTAAAAGCTAGATTGTTGTTAGGACCAACTAGTTTTTCAGTCTCATATTCCAATATCTTTCAGTGTTTCACAACTTTGAAAAGATGGGGTAATTACACAGTTACTATTTTTTCATAAATAATCAGCTAGTTCTTCACTCTGCAGTTTTGATACTTTTTTGCCCTGGGCACCTAGGTGGGGAGATATTTGGCCCCTTTTTATTAGAGAAGTGGTATCAGTGACTTTTCTTTCTGCTTTTATTGTATTCCTAACTTGGTTGTGACAGTATTTTAGAAGAAAGTATTCTTTATTAGATGGTTCCATGTGTGTGATACTGTAATTGTAATTCATTTTTGGAAGTCAGTTGTTAAAGTGCCTTTTGTAAATAGGATTTGCTTTTGAATTCTTGGGTACACCAGTCTCTGCTTATAATGTGTGTGTATATATATATATATATATATATAAATTACAGAATGGTATACTCTGGAAATTTGAAAATGGCCTTATCTGTTGTGGGGTTTAACTGGATTTTTCCTTTTTGATGTCCATATATGTTGTTTTGTTACTATTGAGAATAATATTAATAGTAGAAAAAAGACTGGTGTCACCTTCCCACCTTTCTTTGAACATAGCAGCTGGAGTCCTGTAAACAGTCTTACACTTTTTAAATTTAACTATGATCTCAGAATATGGCTGGTACTTTTTCAAGGCAAGCTTTGTTTTGATCACTTCTGTTTTTATGATGTGTTAGGATCTGCCTAGCATCCTATCTGGTAGACTATAACTTGAGATCTAGTTATTCTGGTTTGTGTGTTTCTAGGAAAAGAGGGCCACTGCAGAACTTTTTCAAAGCTAGTCTTTCATTTTTTTTTTTTTTTGCCTTCTTCACATCTTTCTGCCCACTGAAGTGAGTAAATGAGCTTATCTGGAAAATATCTTCATAAAGATTTGAAATATATGTTGTGTACACAAGTTAGCACTTTGTACTCCAGAGAGACATTTTGTAACATACTGATTTGGTATCTTCTTTTGGTGATTTTATAATTTAAAGCAAAGCGCTATAAAGATTGACCAGCTCTATGTCTATTCCTGTGCCTACAAGCCTATGCAGGTATTCTCAGACACATTTGGTAGCAATGTCAGAAATCTTGCAGGCTCTGTGGGGGTGAGTGATACATCTAGATCAGGCCCTGCTTAATTAGAGGACTTAGAGAAGCAGGTGAGGTTTAAAGAGTGATTAAAAACTGGGAAACAAAAGTCTGGATGTGGGAGATAAAAAAAGACTTGCATGGGCACAAAGAGAGCCTAGGTAAGAGTGTTATGGTGTGAGAAGTGTCAGCTGTCATGTGTTCAGCTCCTGAATGGCTTTGAAATCACTATGAGAACTTTGGATGTCTTTGGAAATTTGGGAACCATAATTGGGAAAAGTGATGATTTAAGTGTTTCTCTAGGAAAATGATTTTGGTGCCCAGGTGATTGTATTTCCTCTTCTTTTTAGATGATCTAGTAAAGAATAGGTTTTCTGAATCTAAGAGACCTGTGGGGCTAGCTTGTTCTTGGTTTCTTTCTCTTATCTGTTTGCAGTCATGGATGTGGCTTATGCATTTTATAGTGATTATATACCTAGGTCTAGGATTGGTTTGATAGTGATGATGGGTGTCTACTTTTGCTAATACTTGGTGACTAAAGATGTTAGAACCACAGGGGTAAGACATTCTTAAAGGTATACCCCCACCAACCACAAAAAAGTTACCTCTGAATGTGTATAGGCAAAGACTTTCCCCCATTGTGGATGGTCCTAAGGCCCTTGGTTCTCAAACCTACTGCAGAACCTGGGAAGTAGGGCCCTGCTGTCAATGAATCTGAATTTTGTGGAATGGTTGTGAAGGATTTGTTTCTTTAAAACCCCCATCTATAATTCTTCTGTATAGGTTTGGTTGATGTGATGGTGGCTTGTGACCCATATGCACGTTTATTTGCAAGTGTTGATGTGGTCAGGAGATTTCCTTTTGGCTAACAGTGTTGGGTGAAATTTTTGGATTGGTTTGCTTGCCTTTTGTTTTGGATTGCAGCAAGTAGAGAGATGTTGGAGCAGAAGATAAAAGAGCTGTTTCTTTGAATTTTGCTTTGAATCTGGGCCTGAGCAGTGTGTGTCTATATGTCTGTCTGTCTGGGAAAGACTATTGAGGGAGGTTTGTGTGTATGTTTTTATGGCAGGTCAGGAGGTTCTAGTCAGGTAACTTGAAGTAAGAACAAGACTTGGTTTCTTGACATTAATAGCAATTCATTTGAATGGAAACCTGGTTAAGTTTAACAACATTTTCTTCATACATTCAGTTTATGTAAAATCATCCTTTAGCTTCTCTATCAGCCTCCCCTAAATCAATCCCATTCTGGTAGCCCAGGTTGACACCTTGGAGTCATTTTTGACTCCTCTCCTCCGTTCTCACATTCCCCTTATCTCTTCCATCAGGAAGCCTTTTGTCTCCCAAAACATGTGGAATTGTCTACTTCTCACCACCCCGCTGCTATCATCCTGGTCTGAACCATCATCATCTCTTACTTATATTGCTGCAACCCTGAACTGATCTTGGTCTCCCTGCTTTCTACCCTTGCTGCCTTCATCTCCACTCCTCCCCATTCTGAACATGTGGGCTAGAGTGATTTTTTAATAATATAAGTCTGAAAATGTCATATCTTCACTCAGAGCTCTCAAATGAATATACGTGTCACTTATAGTAAAGGCCCAAAGCCCTTATATTACTTCATGGCTCTCTTACCTGTTTGACTCTATTCGCTGTTTTCCCCTTCTTGTTCACTTATTGTCAGGCTTCATGGTCTTGTGGTTACTTGAATGTGCCAGACATGCTCCCACCTTGGGATTTTCACATTGCCTGTTGCCTTTGCTTGTGCTAGTTTTCCCTTAGATATCTGCCTGGCTCAGTCTTCGGTGCCTTCTCAGTGAGGCTCAGCCCAGCCACGCTGTTTAAAATTACACCTCTTTCATAGCACTCCTGATCCACCTTCCTCTGTTTTATTTTTCTCCAGTGCATTTTTCACCTAACAACTATGCTGTATCACTCATTTATTGTACTTTGTCTGTCTCCCCTCACTGGAAGGCAAGCTTTATGAGGACAAGGATTTTGGTCCCATTTTATTCACTTCTATATTCTCAGCTCCTATACTGCTCAGTTCAGTCACTCAGTCATGTCTGACTCTTTGTGACCCCATGAACTGCAGCACACCAGGCTTCCCTGTCCATTACCAACTCCTGGAGCTTACTGAAACTTATGTCCATTGAGTCAGTTATGCCATCCAACCGTTTCATCCTCTGTTGTCCCCTTCAATCTGCCACCATCAATCTCTCCCAACATCGGGGTCTTTTCCAGTGAGTCAGTTTTTCACATCAGGTGGCCAAAGTATTGGAGCTTCAGCATCAGTCCTTCCAGTGAATGTTCAGGACTGATTTCCTTTAGGATTGACTGGTTGGATCTCCTTGCAGTCCAAGGGACTCTCAAAAGTCTTCTCCAACACCACAGTTCAAAAGCATCAATTCTTTGGCACTCAGCTTTCTTTATGGTCCAACTCTCACATCCATACATGACTACTGGAAAAACCATAGCTTTGACTAGAGCTTTGTTGGCAAAGTAATGTCTCTGCTTTTTAATATGCTGTCTAGGTTGGTCATAGCTTTTCTTCCAGGGAGCAAATGTCTTCTAATTGCATGGCTGCACTCACCATCTGCAGTGATTTTGGAGCTCAAGAAGAATAAAGTCTGTCACTGTTTCCTTGGTGTCCCCATCTGTTTGCATGAAGTCATCGGACCGGATGCCATGATCTTAGTTTTCTGAATGTTGGGTTTTAAGCCAACTTTTTCACTCTGTTTCACTTTCATCAAGAGGCTCTTTAGTTCTTCTTCACTTTCTGCCATTAAAGGTGGTGTCATCTGCATATCTGAGGTTATTGATATTTCTCCCAGCAATCTTGATTTCAGCTTGTGCTTCATCCAGCCTGGCATGTCACATGATGTACTCTACATATAAGTTAAATAAGCAGGGTGACAGTATACAGCCTTGACATACTCATTTCCTGATTTGAAACCAGTCTGTTGTTCCATGTGTAGTTCTAACTGTTGCTTCTTGACCTGCGTACAGATTTCTCAGGAGGCAGATCAGGTGGTCTGGTATTCCCATCTGTTGAAGAATTTTCCACAGTTTGTTGTGATCCACACAGTAAAAGGCTTTGGCGTAGTCAATAAAGCAGAAGTAGATGTTTTTCTGGAACTTTCTTGCTTTTTCGATGATCCAGCAGATGTTGGCAATTTGATCTCTGGTTACTCTGCCTTTTTTAAATCCAGCTTGAACATCTGGAAGTTCATGGTTCATGTACTGTTGAAGCCTGGCTTGGAGTATTTTGAGCATTACTTTGCTAGCATGTGAGATGAGTGCAATTGTGCGGTAGTTTGAGCGTTCTTTGGCATTGCCTTTCTTTGGGATTGGAATGAAAACTAACCTTTTCCAGTCCTGTGGCCACTGCTGAGTTTTCCAAATTTGCTGGCATATTGAGTGCAGCACTCTCACAGCATCATCTTTTAGGATTTTAAATAGCTCAGCTGGAATTCCATCACCTCCACTAGCTTTGTGCATAGTGATGCTTCCTAAGGCCCACTTGACTTCACACTTGAGAATGTCTGGCTCTGGGTGAGTGATCACACCATTGTGGTTATCTGGGTCATAAAGATCTTTTTTGTATAGTTCTTCTGTGTATTCTTGCTACCTCTTAATGTCTTCTGCTTCTGTTAGGTCCACACCATTTCTGTCCTTTTTTGTGCCCATCTTTGCATGAAATGTTCCTATAATATAGCACCTCAATAAATAGTTTTGAATGAATAACTTGAATGAATTTAACAAGTTCTCTGCATATGCTTAATACTGTTTTTTAAAGATTACATTCTAGTGGGAGAATCGAAAATCAAGAACAACAAATACTTACAATTTGGTAGTACAGTGAAGGAAATGAATATAGTTTTAGTTTAGAGATTAGGGAAAACCTACTTTATATAGAGTTAGTGGGTTGATCAGGGAAGGTGTTGGGGATGATAGCTAAAGCTGAAACCTTGGAGAGCTGGACATTAGTGGTTGGAGCTTGAAGAAAATGATCCAGACAAAGAATAGCATTTGTAAAATCAGTGAGGTGTAGAAAATATTCTAGTACAGAAAGATAAATGCTTTTGAAAAATTAATTCTTATTATTATTTATTGGAAGCTGAAAGTATTTGGCCCTATCTTTGATTGATTTTTCTTAAATTTCAGCCTCCAAATTTGTATAACTCTAAAATTACTGAAGAGAATTCTTTTGAAGTAAAAATGATTCTTATAAATCCTCTTTGGTAAGAATTTTAATATAGTTGAGGTACATCTGCACTTCCATTTTAAAGTTGGTTTTCCCTGCTAACTATACAAGAAATTCATGTTTATTTTAAGATGTGCAGAATTGCATGAAGCAGAAAGTAAAAAGTACCCTGAATCCCTTCCCACCCCGTGGCCAATTCCTCTCAAAAGCTTTGTATTCACATTCTCTTTCATTCATTAGACAAATACTTGTTGAGCACATGTATCACTTGGCTTCCAGTGATGGGCAAAACCAGATAAGGCTCCTCTCGCTTACATTCTTGCCAAGTTGGACTGGCGAATGTAAAAACATATATATGTCAAGTGCTGCAGAATAGAGATAGGTGACACAAAAAGTGTGTATAATAGGTGAGTTTCACCTAGGCAAGGCCGTCTGGGAAGGCTTCCCTGAAGAAGGGATGCTTGAGCTGAAATAGAAGTACGATGTGTGTGTGTGTGTGTGTGGTAATGTGATAGATTCTTTTGTAATGCACGATATCTCTTAATTTTATTGATGAGGTGCTACTGTATTCTTTGGATTTCCAAGGTATTGCTCTGTATTGTTTTTGTCTGATTGATAGTTGCAGTTTTTCAGGAGAATTTCAGGGAACCTGACACACGCAAGGATTTCTAAAGCTCGTAATTAAATACCAGTTTTCTTTCTAGCTGTCTGAGGTGACAATACCCATCAACGAAAGAATCAGCTATTAGACTGGTGCAAACGTAATTGCGGTTTCAGACCGTAAATTTTATTTATTTATATATTTATTTATTTATTTTATTTATTTTTGTTGGGGGCTAATTACTTTACAATATTGTAGTAGTTTTTGCCATACATTGACATGAATCAGCCATGGGTCCACACGTGCTCCCCACCCCCCTCCCCATCCCATCCCTCTGGGCCATCCCAGTGCCCCAGCCCTGAGCACCCGTCCCATGCATAGAACATGGAATTGTGTTCTGTTTCACAAATGACAACATACATGTTTCAATCCTATTGTCCCAGAACGTCCCACCCTCACCTTCTCCCTCAGAATCCATAAGACTGTTCCATGCATCTGTGTCTCTTATTCTGTCTTGCATATAGGGTTACCGTTACCATCTTTCAAATTCCATATACATGCATTAGTATACTGTATTGGTGTTTTTCTTTCTGGCTTACTTCACTCTGTATAATGGGCTCCAGTTTCATCCATCTCAATAGCACTGATTCAAATGTATTTTTTTTAATGGCTGAGTAATATTCCATTGTGTATATGTACCACAGCTTCCTTATCCATTCATCTGCTGATGGACATCTAGGTTGCTTCCATGTCCTGGCTATTGTAAACAGTGCTGCGATGAACATTGGGGTACACGCATCTCTTTCAATTCTGGTTTCCTTGGTGTGTATGCCCAGCAGTGGGATTGCTGGGTCATATGGCAGTTCTATTCCCAGTTTTTAAAGGAATCTCCACACTGTTCTCCATAGTGGCTGTACTAGTTTGCAATCCCACCAACAGTGTAAGAGGGTTCCCTTTTCTCCACACCCTCTCCAGCATTTATTGCTTGTAGACTTTTGGATAGCAGCCATTCTGACTGGTGTGTAATGGTACCTCATTGTGGTTTTGATTTGCATTTCTCTAATAATGAGTGATGTTGAGCATCTTTTCATGTGTTTGTTAGCCATCTGTATGTCTTTGGAGAAATGTCTGTTTAGTTCTTTGGCCCATTTTTTGATTGGGTCGTTTATTTTTCTGGAATTCAGCTGCAGGAGTTGCTTGTATATTTTTGAGATTAATTGTTTGTCAGACCGTAAATTTTAAATCATTATAACCAGGCTCAAACACATCTTTATTAGTCAAAATAGGAACCATTATAATCAGTGCATTTTTTCCAGTGAGAAATAAGTTTATTCCTGTAGCATAAAAATTCATGCCTCGATTGGACAAACTCTTGGAAAGCATTTTCTGCGTCTTGCTGGTCGTGGAAGCTTTTTCTCTGCAGAAAGTTGTTGAGATGCTTGAAGAAGTGGTAGTTGGTTGGCAAGAGGTCAGGTGAATATGGCAGATGAGGCAAAATTTTGTTGCCCATTTCTTTCAACTCTTGAAGCAATAGTTGTGTGACATCAGTTGGGTGTTATTGTGGAGACAAATTGAGCCCTTTCTGTTGACCAGTGCTGGCTGCAGGTATTGCAGTTTTTGGCGCATCTCATCTACTTACTTCTCGGATGTAATGATTTCACTGAGATTCAGAAAGCTGTGGTGGATCAGATGGGCAGCAAACCACTGAACAGTGATCATGACCTTTTTTTTGGTGCGGGTTTGGCTTTGGGAATTGCTTTGGAGCTCCTTCTCAGTCCAACCACTGAGCTGGCCATCGCCAGTTGTATAAAATCCGCTTTTCATAACATGTCACAATCCAATAGAGAAATGGTTCATTGTTGTTGCATAAAATAAGAGATGGCACTTCAAAGCAGTGATTTTTTTAAATTTTTTTGATTTTCATTCAGTTCACGAGACACCTACCTATCAAACCTTTCCAGTTTACTTCAAATGCTGAACTACCATAGAATGATTGACATTGAGTTCTTTGGCAACTTCTTGTGTAGCTTTAAGAGGATCAGGCTTTTCAGGTGGCACTAGTGGTAAAGAACCTGCCTGCCAATGTAAGAGACATAAGAGATGTGGTTCATTCCCTGGGTTGGGAAGACCTCCTGGAGGTGGGCATGGCAACCTGCTCCAGTGTTCTCGCCTGGAGAATCCCATGGACAGAGGAAGGAGCCTGGCAGACGAGAGTCCATAGGGTCGCAAAGAGTCGGGCATGACTAGAGAGACTGAGAACACACACAGCAACTTCAGTGATGCTCTCAGTTGGTCATTACCAACTTCCAGTGATTGGCCACTATGTTCCTCATCATCAAGGCTCTTGTCTCCTTTGCCAAATTTCTTCAACCACCACTGCACTGTACATTCATTAGCAGTTCCTGGGCCAAATGCAGTGTTGATGTTGCGCATTGTCGACACTGCTTTATGACTCATTTTGAACTCAAATAAGATCACAGGCTTCAGCAATACGTGAACCATGAACTTCCACATGTTCAAGCTGGTTTGAGAAAAGGCAGAGGAACCAGAGATCAAATTGCCAACATCCAATGGATCATCAAAAAAGCAAGAGAGTTCCAGAAAAACATCTATTTCTGCTTTATTGACTATGCCAAAGCCTTTGACTGTGTGGATCACAATAAACTGTGGAAAATTCTGAAAGAGATGGGAATACCAGACCACCTGACCTGCCTCTTGAGAAACCTGTATGCAGGTCATAAAGCAACAGTTAGAACTGGATATGGAACAACAGACTGGTTCCAAATAGGAAAAGGAGTACATCAAGGCTGTATATTGTCACCCTGCTTATTTAAGTTATATGCAGAGTACATCATGAGAAGTGCTGGGCTGGAGGAAGCACAAGCTGGAATCAAGATTGCCAGGAGAAATATCAATAACCTCAGATATGCAGATGACACCACCCTTATGGCAGAAAGTGAAGAACCAAAGAGCCTCTTGATGAAAGTGAAAGAAGAGAGTGAAATAGTTGACTTAAAGCTCAACATTCCAAAAACTAAGATCATGGCATCTGGTCCCATCACTTCATGGCAAATAGATGGGGAAACAGTGGAAACAGTGGCTGACTTTATTTTTGGGGGCTCCAAAATCACTGCTGATGGTGATTGCAGCCATGAAATTAAAAGAAGCTTACTCCTTGGAAGGAAAGTTATGACCAACCTAGACAGCATATTGAAAAGCAGAGATATTACTTTGACAACAAAGGTCCGTCTAGTCAAGGCTATGGTTTTTCCAGTGGTCATGTATGGATGTGGGAGTTGGACTATAAAGAAAGCTGAGTGCCGAAGAATTGATGCTTTTGAACTGTGGTGTTGGAGAAGACTCTTGAGAGTCCCTTGGACTGCAAGGAGATCCAACCAGTCCATCCTAAAGGAGATCAATCCTGGGTGTTCATTGGAAGGACTGATGTTGAAGCTGAAACTCCAATACTTTGGCCACCTGAGCTGACTCATTTGAAAAGACCCTGATGCTGGGAATGATTGAGGGCAGGAGGAGAAGGTGACGACAGAGGATGAGATGGCTGGATGGCATCACCGACTGGATGGACATGGGTTTGGGTGGACTCCGGCAGTTGGTGATGGACAGGGAGGCCTGGCGTGCTGCAGTTCATGGGGTCTCAAAGAGTCGGGCATGACTGAGTGACTGAACTAAACTAAAGAAGGTCACTCAAATTTGCTTTTTGTCTACCATCATTTCCATCAGTTCAGTTCAGTCACTCAGTTGAGTCCAACTCTTTGCAACCCCATGGACTGCAGCACGCCAGGCCTCCCAGTCCATCACCAACTCCCAGAGCCTACTCAAACTCATGTCCGTCCAGTCGGTGATGCCATCCAACCATCTCATCCTCTGTCGTCACCTTCTCCTCCTGCCTTCAATCTTTCCCAGCATCAGGGTCTTTTCCAATAAGTAAGTTCTTCGTATCACATGGTGAAAGTATTGGAGTTTCAGCTTCAGCATCAGTCCTTCCAGTGAATACTCAGGACTGATCTCCTTTAGGATTGACTGGTTGGATCTCCTTTCAGTCCAAGGGACTCTCAAGAGCCTTCTCCAACACCGCAGTTCAAAAGCATCAATTCTTTGGTGCTCAGCTTTCTTCATGGTCCAACTCTCACATCCATACATGACTACTGGAAAAACCATAGCTTTGACTAGATGGACCTCTGTTGGCAAAGTAATGCCTCTGCTTTATAATACGCTGTCTAGGTTGGTCATAGCTTTTCTTCCAAGGAGCAAGTGTCTTTTAATTTCATGGCTGCAATCACCATCTGCAGTGATTTTGGAGCCCCAGAAAATAAAGTCTGTCACTATTTCCATGGTTTCCCCATCTATTTGCCATGAAGTGATGGGGCCGGATGCCACAATCTTAGTTTTTTGAATGTTGAGTTTTAAACCAACTTTTTCACTCCTCTTTCACTTTCATCAAGAGGCTCTTTAGTTCTTCACTTTCTGCCATAAGGGTGGCGTCATCTGCATATCTGAGGTTATTGATATTTCTCCCTGCCATCTTGATTCCAACTTGTGCTTCCTCTAGCCCAGTGTTTTTCATGATGTACTCTGCATATAAGTTAAATAAGCAGGGCGACAATAGACAGCCTTGACATACTCATTTCCATAGTCTAAAATAAATGTAAGATACAAGCAAGTAATAAGTCATTAGTAAAAAACCATTAAAATGATGTGTAACATAACCACATTTATTTAAGAATGTATTCCAATATCAAATGGCAAAGTTCAACAATGCAAAACCACAATTACTTTTGCACCAACTGAATATTCAGGTCTTTGTAAACCAGAAGTAAACTATAGAAAGCCAAAGTAATAGCAGATAATGCTTTCACGGTTATTAAGTCCCTCCAAGTTGTAAGAAGTAGTACACATTCTTATCTACTCAGTTACTGGCCTTCTGTGCCTGCTATATATATTGTTTACCCTGTTTTAATACTGCCTCTCTGTTGACTTAGCATATGAAAATCCAGAGTAAAACTAAGTGATATGGGGCTTCCTTGATGGTCCAGTGGTTGAGTCTGCCTTGCAATGCAAGGGACACAGATTTGATCCCTTTCCTAGGAGGATCCCATATGCTGCAGGGCAGCTGAGCCTGTGTGCCACAGCTACTGCGCCCAAGCTCTGGAGCCTGCGAGCCACAACTACTGAGCCCATGGACCACAAGTGCTGAAGCCTGCGTGTCCTAGAGCCTGTGCTCTGCAACAAGAGAAGCCACTGCAGTGAGGAGCCTGCACACTGCAGACAGAGAGTAGTCCGCGTTCACTGCAACTAGAGAAACCTTGCGCAGTGACAAGAGACCCAACATAGCCAAAACCAAATAAATACATTACAGAAACAAACAGACCACTAAGTGATGTGCTAAACAGCACATGAAGCTCTTCATAGAATCTTCTCTTTTTTCTGGTTGCTCTTTATGCTCTTTGAGATTACAGATAGTGTCTTTTAAGATTTAGTTCCTAGTATAGAGTATTCCTGGCAATGAATTTGTCTGAATCAAATTCAAATCTTACTCCTCTTTGTGTCCTCCTCCAAATTTGTATATTTATTCCTTCTCTCTTGAGCTCTAATTACACATCTGCTTGGACCAGTGCCTGCTTCCTTATACCCCTCCCCCATCACCTTGTTACCTCGCTTGGCTATAACTAGAATCCCCTTTTTGGGGTGAGTGGTGTCTGATTCTTTCAGCTTTTAGACCTTTGTCTTTCTTAGATCGCCCCGTTTCTCTCCTCAGTGGTCAGCGAGCCCTGTGGGCTGTGTGTTTGTCCCTCACATCTCTCCCACCGTTAGCCCTTGTCTGTGCGCCTCTGTCCCGGTGTGTGTCCCTCTCATGGTTGGGTTACTGACGTGTTTTCAGCTTATGCTCTCTGTCCCTCCTGGGTAAGCCTTTACTCGTCTATGTGCTGTTGCCATTTTTGTCTTCCTGAAATGCCTCTTTAAATGTATCTTTCTGCTTAGATAGGACTGTACCCTGCACACAGGATTACTTCTAGCAGCCCGACCCCTTTGCTTTTGTATTCAGTCTTTCCTTGTTCGGCTTTCATTCTGTGGTGGTGTCTTTCCCTTTAGTTTCACAGTCTAGCTGATTGTCTCCGCCCAGTCTCTTCTGCCTCATTTGGTTTAATGATACATGGGTTTCCCTTATTCCTGTCCTTTATTACCAACTGGGCTATGACTTATAGATTGTCATATTTCTTTTTGGATCTTGTGATAGACGTCCCTAAAATTTGTGCTAATATCATGAACTGTTATCCACACCTCATCTTTAAAACTTTCTTTTTTCACTTAGGTGGTGTGTGTGTGTGTGTGTGTGTGTGTGTGTGTGTGTGTGTGTGTGTGTGTGTGTGTGTGTGTGTGTGTGTGTGTGTGTGTGTGTGTGTGTGTGTGTGTGTGTTTAGGTGGGGGAAACAGGGAGCCTGTCAGAGATAGGTTACTCTCATAGCTCATTTGGTAAAGAATCCGCCTGCAATGCAGGAGACTTCGGTTGATTCCTGGGTTGGATTCCTGGGTTGAGAATTCCATGGACCATATAGTCTGGGGTCACAAAGAGTCAGACATGACTGAGTGACTTTCACTTCACTAATTCCTTCTTAAGCAATCTTATTCATAACTGTGTAATCTTTTCACCTTTTCCTCCCCAATTTCCACTTATATTGGCATAATTCCGCTTCCTTTCTGTTCCTTTTAAGGTTCCCCTAAATAGAAGTTTCAAAGTGTTTGATCCTGGATTTCATTATATTCACTCAAATTGCAATATTGATGAGATTTGATCCCTGGATTGAGAAGAGCCCGTGGAGGAGGGCATCGCAATCCATTCCAGTATTTGTGCCTGGAGAATCCCATGGACAGAGGAACCTGGCAGGCTATGGTCCATAAGGTCGCAAAGAGATGGACATGAGTGAAGTGACTTAGCACACGCGCAAGATTTATGTTACACAGATTATCCTATGTATTTCCTAATGGAATGCTAGATTTGGGGGGAATCTGTGGGTTTTAAGGTAGAACTAGAAATCCCCTGAAAGGTGTCTTAGGCATTATTCAATTTTTTGTTGGGGCAGTTTATTTTGTTTTATTAACTTCTTTGTTAGTCTACCATCTATTATTGTAAGAAGACTTGGCTTGTCAGGAGAAGGCTCAGTTTGATATTTAACATTCAAAAAGGCTGGGTTAGTGTGACTTCAGAAGAGCATAAAAGAGAAAACAGAATTTGTCTTCTATCCCTGCTTATGCTATTGAAATGTGACTTTAGCATTTATTAGCAATAACTGTTTTGAAAGAGCTTCTTGTGGAGGATTTTTTGCAAAAGAAAATAATTGCATGATTTAAGTTCCATGATTTTGGTTTTCATAGGAACTAATTAAATCACATTTAAGGAGTAATAATAGATATATTATTCCCAGTGGTGTACCTTAGGGTAGCTTTAATGTGTTAGGTGGCCCAGCATAACAGAGGCACACAGGATTTGCTCAGAAGCCAGTTTTCATGTGAGGCATTGTCTTACGTATCTGGGCTATCAAATGCATCTTCTCTTCTCCTTAGAGGAAAACCTGGAGGTGAGCAAGCCCTGGCGCATGTGAATATACCAAAGATACAAAATACGGACTCTATGCTGAGTAGGTCCTTTGGGAGTTAGAAGAAACGTTTATTTTCCTTAGATAGTTTATGCATCATTAGGCAGTAGCTAGGCTTCTCCAGAGTCAACTGAGGAATGTGAGAGAAGCTGTGAGGATTGGCGACAGGGGAGGCAGGAAAGGAGAATGAGCACAAGAGAGAAAGAGAATAGTAGATGTTGGTGGGAAGTGATGGGGGAACATCACAAAGTGCTTTGAGAAAGGGGGAAAGAAAAGGCTGCCTTATTTCTTACAAGATGTGCGTTATTCCACCTCATAACGTCTCTGAAATTGGGATCTGTCCGATAGCCGTTGGAGTCTGAATATTGCTGTTCACTAGGCGGCGGTTTTGGTGTTGCTGTCACTGCACGTGCATGAGATCTGCCTTTGCTGTGTTACTGCTGTCATTTCTCTCATTTACACCCTCTGGGAAGTTGGAGCAAGGACCAGTATCGAAACCTGCAGGATGGGCGTCGGTGGTTCTAACTATAATCCAGGAGTAACATTGGAACATTCTTCAAACCTGCGGTATTGATGGCAGAGAGGTGATACTATGAAACAAAAACTAAGGGATGAGAAAACATGGTGTGACAGTTTAATTTACAGCTTTCTCTTCCTTCAAGATTCATAAAATAATGGTAGATTGACTTTGTATATTTGATGAAATTAAGTCGCCCAGCTGTGTATTTAAAAATCCCGATCCTGATGTAAAAAAATGTCATGATTATTACAACAGTAATGACTACAGTTTCCCTTTGCTGAATATGTACTATGCCAAGCACTGAGTTAAGTGTTTATCTCACCTGATTCTCAGGACTGATATTCATTATACAAAATAGAAATAAATGGAGGTTTAGGTGTGTTAGATCCAGAATTTGAACCCTAGTTCATTAGACCTCAGATCTAGTGTTTTTGTGTGTTTGAATATTAATATTAATATTAATATTCCTGTGTAGGTTAGCCTTATTGTATATTTCTAGCCAGTTTTCTTGTTCTGCCACCTATGTTACAGCAAACTGAGCTGTAATATTTCCCCGTTCTGGTAGATAAAGTCTCTGATTTTATGTCTTTATGGGAATAGCATTTATGCCTAAGATACAGCTACTTCATGCCTTTTGTCTTCCTCCATTCCCTTCCCCCAAAGGCCATCCCCTGAATTTCTTTAACATCCTGTTCACCCTAAGGGTATCTGCCGTTCTCCATGGTGTATTGCAGAGAGGGATGGGCACTTTTAGTTGATTATTAACTTGTAATTCTTTACAGTTAAGGTTTGGGCCTGATTTATCTTTTAGCCATTTAGCATCTAGTTTAGTGGCTTGCCCTTTTTAGGTATGCTTAGTAAACATGTGTTGGATAAGTAAGAGTATAAATCTGAGGTTAAGTGTAGCACGTTATTTGTGCCTTAGTTGACCCGGAAAGCATTGTAGAAAGGGAGCACAGAGGACCAGATTTAACTACTCAGCAATCTGTAACCTCTAAAGACTTAAGTTACTGAATATAGCCTTTTTGAATTTTTCTCTATTACTTTGATAAGTTTATCAATAGTATTAAAGAGTATTGTGGATGACTGTGAACACAATCAGCTGATTAAATTGAGGATGGGTGTTCTCAGTGTTTCTAAATTCATTTTATTTAGTGAAAGGTGAAGGGAGTGTGGAAAATTGAACTAACTTTTCAATGAGAGATTGAAAATTAAACCTTTTGGGTACTAGAAAACCTAATCATACTCTAATTTTCAAAGGTATTGCAAGTTCACTTGGGGCTCATGTTGCATATGCTAACATATGCAAATCAAAAATTGTTATTTTAGTTTATTTTTATATACATAATGAAAAAATTATTTCATAATGGAGGACTTTTGTGAGGATAGAGAATAAATCTATTGCTGTATCACAAGCACTCTGATACTTTTATTTCAGTTTATGAGCCAATATGTTACTTTTAAATACATATTTTACAGAAAAGATAACAAGAGAAAATTGCTCTGTTACATGAATATCATAAACAGTTTCACCCACAGTATAACAATTTTCACTTAGAAATATAAATGCTAAATATTAAGAAAGTGAATATGTGAAATACAGTTGGGCATATTCTTAAGAGTGTTGAATGGAGAGGGCAGAATATCAAGCAGTGCTGTGTTAAACCTCAGTCATGGCCAGAAGTTGGGGAGACTATATGTATGCAGAGAAAAAAAATTTAAGGAAGTAAGTATACCAAATGTTAATGTAGTGATTGTGGGTAAGTATATTTTATAATTAGAACATTTGTATTTGGAAAAAAAGTGTTTGAAAAGTAGCACATTATTCCATCATTTCTAAGATAATTATGTTCTTGTGATAAGTGTGGCAAAAATGGCCTAATGATAATTTAAAAGGCTTTGGATTAAGTCTGCTATAATAAATGTAAATTTTATACAATAGTAGCAAACACTTAGATAGTCCTTTCCTACCTCAAGAGTGACTGAGCTCAACAGAGAGAAGAGTGAATTAAAGTAGATTAAGAAGCTTAAGAAGCATGGGAATTTGCTGTGTGACTCAGGGAACTCAAACAGATGCTCTGTGACAATCTATCTAGAAGGGTGGGATGGGGAGGGAGATGGGAGGGAGATTCTGGAGAGAGGGGACATGGGTGTACCTATGGCTGATTCTTGTTGATGTTTGACAGAAAACTACAAAATTCTGTAAAGCAATTATCCTTCAATTAAAAAATAAATAAAGTGGCAAAAAAGAAAAGTTGAAAGAAAATCACCAGGCCCTACACTAATGTATTTGCACGTGTGTATTAAAATGCACAGTTAGGTGAATGCAAAAAAAAAAAGTTGATGAGCTATGTTAAGTGGTATAAAAAAGTCAGTTGGAAAATGAACACATTGGATTATCCTTGGTTTCTGAAACTGTGTGGTCTTATTTTTTGATAACATGTAATGATTTGAATGTTTTGAAGAAGTCTAGGAGATATGGAAGGTATTAATAGTAGATCTTGAAGGGGAGACCATTTCTTTGCAGGAGGCTTAGTGGGCAGTGTGTGCAGTCCTTAGGAACATAGGTTCTGGAGCTGGGCTGCTAGGGTTCAGTTCCTGACTTTGTTTCTTCCTATCTTTGAAAATAAACATCTAATTTATGTAAGTTAGATCTAATTCCTTTCACCTATTCTCTTATCTGTTAAATGAGAATTATGGAATTTACCTTATATGACTGTGTTGAGATTTCAATGATTTTCGGTTTATAGATGCTTGATAGTGCTTGGCATAGTGAAGTTTCAATAAATGCTAGTGGTATTATTCTTCTTATCAGAGGAATATTATTATCTGCTCTAGCAATTGCTTGTGTAGAAAGGAAACTATTCACATTCTTTTTTTTTGTTTTTGTTTTTTTTTTATTCACATTCTTAAAATGCTGTATTCTTTCAAGAAAGTTAAATGTCTAAAAGTCTACCTCTGTGGGTAACTTTTTTAAGATCACTCATGCACTTCTGTCTTTCCATCAGTAGCAGCACAGCCCACAGTCTACACTTCCTAGAGAGGGCTTTTAGCATGACACAGTAACAGAGGTTCATAATAATAACTAAGTCATTAAGAAAAACTTATGCTATATTTAGGTGTTCATGAGCCAATGATAATTGGTTCAGGAAAGCACTCATTCAAAATGAAACCACCTTAAATGCAGACCAGTATTTCATAGTGGATTGTGAATAAAAGGTCTTATTGGGACTTAATCTTAAAAAAACTAAAAATTTGGAAAATCATTAGGTTATAATTGTAAACATGCATTAAGTCTTATAATAAAGACTGAATTGAATGTAGATGGATAGGCCTAATTTTTCTCATAAAATAATTTAGTCGCAAAATATCACATCCTTAATGTTTGACATTTGTGATACTAATATTAAGAGCATTTTTATTGTTGTGAAAATACTCGTAAAAATATGAATCGATTTCCCCAGGGACTTCTGTTAATCTGTTGATAGTGAAGTTATTGTTTCTGTACAGAGAATAGACTTGCTTACTGATCACTATAAAAGTGGTGGACTTCCCAGGCTCACTGTTCATCATCAGTGCAAACCACTGGAGTACTAATAAAGTTGTTATGGACATGTACTTGCCTTTTGGTTGACATAGCACTTGTTTGAGTTGGACACATACCTAGGAATGGAATTGCTGGGTCATAGGGATCCATGTTTAGCATTAGTAGATGTTGTTAAACAGTCTCCCAAAGTGGTTGGGCTAATTTATATTTCTGTTGGGCTAACAGAATAGGTGAGAGTTGTTTTGATTGTCATGAACATCTGCTTTTTTTGTTTTTCTTTTAAATTCTAGCTATTCTGGTGGATGTAGAGTGATACTTCACTTTTTTTTTTTTGTTTTTAATTTTTAAAAAATTTCTTTGATAAGTAATGCTGTTGAACCCATTTTATCATCTAATGGCAGTTTTGATAACTTTTGTGAAAGTTCCTGATCAGGCCTTTTACTTATTCACTAGTAAATTTTTATGATCAGTTTTGCTGCTTTTTTAACTTTGTAAGTTGAAACTTATAAAACAAGTACTTGGATTACTTGTGGCACACACCAGCTATACAGTTTGGAAAGTTACAAAACATTTTTAAAAAGAATTCTGTTAAATGTTTAAAGTTTTTAATCATGCTACATTTAAAGAGGTGAGGGCAAAGTTTGTCCCTTCCTCTTTCCCAGTGGTAGAAATTCATGTGTGAATAGCATGTTTCAGTTTATAAAACATCTATTACATGTATGTTTAAGTGTGTTTTTAGTACTTTAGGCACACATTATTTTATTACTTCAACATTTTAATGACTTAGGAACCATCATCCCTATTTTATAGAAAAATCAATGGAGTTAGAAAGAGTGATACCTTATGATGGTCATATACCTAGTAAAGGATAGAATCTGATTCTCTTCTATTTTCATTATGATACTTAAAAAAATTAAAGTAGTGCATTTTTGAGTTATAAAATATTTATACACAGAGAAAAATAGAGAAAATAATATACTGATGATTTGTCAGATTTTCTTTTAATGTAGTTTTAAAAGAAACACAGCTAAAGCTTTTCCATTCTTTCTTCAGCCTTCTTTCCTTCTTTCCCTGAAAGTAATCAATATTCAGTATCCTGAGATTGGTATATGTCATTTTCATGCATACTTTTATTCTCATCTGTGCATGTCTGTAAAGAACAATTTTTTTTGTTTTAAATTTTATGCTGTTGCTCTTATAAAGGTATTTTATATTTTTATGAATTGCTTTTTTTAAACTCTCATTCATTTAATGAACAAGCACTGTCCTTAGGTTCAGGGTTATATGATGATGGATAAGAAAGACAAGGCTACCTGCCTACTAACATTTTTGTGAGGAAGACATGTAGTTAATAAGTAAAATCAATATCATTATTATGAATGCCATGAGAGAAAATTGAGCAGGATCAAGGGATAGACAATGATGTGGGAGTTGGATGTATGCTATTTTAGATAAAATAGCCAGGGACCTCCTTTTCAGGAGGTGATAACTGAGCAGCTAAATTAACGGAGAGAGAAAGCCATGTTAAAAATCTGGGAGAGGAGAATGCCATAGGAGGGAACATCAAGTGCAAAGGCTTTGAGGTAGAAATGACTTTGGAGCATTTGAGAAATGAAAAGCTTTCAGGTGTGGTTAAGTACAAAGTTAGCTACGAGAATGCTAAGAAATGAGATTGGAGGAGAAGCCAAAGGCTCAGTTGTGTAGGTCCTATAAAGCAATGTTAAAGAAATTGGACATTGAGTGTAATGGGAAACAGCTGGATGATTTTTGAGCTGAAAGATGACATGGTTTGATATACTGTTTTTAGCTTTTTATTTTTGGCTTTGCCTTTGCAGCATGTGGGATCTTAGTTCCTTGACCAGGGATCGAATTCATACACACTACATTGGAAGCCCAGAATCTTAACCACTAGATTGCCAGGGAAGTACGGTTTGATACACTTTTAAGATTACTGTTTAAGATTCCAGATTACTGGAATTCTGTGTATTAGAAAACATCTGAAAGCTCTGTAGAGATATGGAAAGATTTTGATGATAACATTGTTTATACATTTTTCTGTGCCTTTTTTCAATATACCACTATTTATGTAAAAAAAGGTTATGATTATTTATATATCTGTATTTGTGTAAAATTTCTCTGGAAAGACATAAAAGAGAAATAAAAGAGGGATTCCCTGTGAGAAGGGGAACTGAAGATGGGAGAAAAATAGGAAGGAAGCTGACCACTCTATACTTAACATGATAGGAAAATACTTACAATTGTAACAGAAATTGTACACATCTTCAGTATTCAGTCAGCCAAATTTTTACAAAGTGACTCTCGCATAAAATCACTCAGAGGGAAATGAAGAGCTTTGCCAGGATGGCAGAAACCCTCAAGTTTCCTTCTAGTCAGTGCCCGCAGCCTTCCTTTTAAAGGGTAACCACCATCCTGAGTTCTCATAGCATGCATTAGTTTCACCGGTTTGTTTTTTGTTTTGTACTGGCACTCTTAACTCCATTCTGTTCTATAGTAGATGATAGGTTATCAACTATTTGTATTTTAGCATTATGCCTCTGTTAACGCATTATTGACCCCAGGGGTTTTTGTAGAAACTAATACCTGTAACCAGTGATTTGTTACATAAGGGAATATTGAAACACTCTGGTCAGTAATGTTCAGGTAACAAAAGAAGTATTAATAGGTCTCTGGTCTGTAAGTTGTTAAAAGGTGAAAACAATACAGAAGCATATGGAACAAATCATGCAGGACCCCCTTTCTATTGCTTATCTCCCATTCCATGCCTCTCACTAAGAGGTAACTGCAGTTGGTAATTTAGTGTGTAGCCTTTTAGTCCTTGTTCTGGGTTTATATACACAAATAACTTTTCCCCCTTTTTTCTTGTTATTAAATAATATGGTTAGTATTTAATAGTAGTAGAGATGCTAGATTAGTAGTTAACATTTATTAAGGATGTTGTAGTAGTTAAGTACTAATCTAGCATCAGGTCTTCAAGCTCCTCTGCTTCTGTCCCCCTCTTCTTTATTGCTTCGTATATGCTGTCTCGCATATACATGCACTACTCTAGACTGCCAGGAGAAATATCAGTAACCTCAGATATGCAGATGACACCATCCTTATGGCAGAAAGTGAAGAGGGACTAAAGAGCCTCTTGATGAAGGTGAAAGAGGAGAGTGAAGAACCTGGCTTAAAACTCAATATTCAGAAAACTAAGATCATGGTATCTGGTCCCATCAGTTCAGCTCAATTCAGTTACTCAGTTGTGTTTGACTCTTTGCGACCCCATGGACTGCAGCACGCCAGGCTTCCCTGTTATCACCAACTCCCATAGCTTGCTCAAACTCATATCCATCGAGTTGGTGATGCCATCCAACCATCTCGTCCCGTCATCCCCTTCCGTCATCCCTTTCTGATCTCATCACGTCATGGCAAGTAGATGGGGAAACAATGGAAACAGTGACAGACTTGATTTTCCTGGGCTCCCAGATCACTGTGGATGGTGACTGCAGCCATGAAATTAAAAGATGCTTGCTCCTTGCAAGAAAAGCTATGATCAACCTAGACAGAGTATTAAAAAGCAGAGACATTTCTTTGCCTGCAAAGGTCCGTATAGTCAAAGCTGTGGTTTTTCCAGTAGTCATGTATGGATGTGAAAGTTGGACCATAAAGAAGGCTGAGCCCCGAAGAATTGATGCTTGCTGTTGGAGAAGACTCCTGAAAGTCCCTTGGACTGCAAGAAGATCAAACCAGTCAATCCAAAGGAAATCAACCTTGAATATTCATTGCAAGGACTGATGCTGAAGCTGAAGCTCCAACACTTTGGCCACCTGACGCGAAGAGCCGACTCATTTGAAAAGACCCTGGTGCTGGGAAAGATTGAGGGCAAGAGGAGAAGGGGACGACAGAGGATGAGATGGTTGGATGGCATCACCGACTCAATGGACATGAGTTTGAGCAAACTCCAGGAGACGGTGAAGGACAGGCAAGCCTTGCATGCTGCAATCCATGAGGTCACAAAGAGTCGGATATGACTGAGTAACTGAACAACAACACTCTGTCTAGCCTCTGTTACATTCTAGTTTTATGGAATTAAGGTCTTAGTCAGCTGGGCCTGTCTGCTCTTTATCCTGGGAAATGCCCTATTCATACCTGCCCATGTATTTTTTTATGTCCCCCTTTCCTTTGAAATTTTCCTTCTCATCTCAGACAACCAAATCATGCCTGTACTTTCTGACCCAGATGGCTTTTATCCTATATCCTTAATGCTGCTACAACTGAAGTAAGCCTTTTTATACAGTTTAACTCATAACACTTTACACTCTGTGACCTGTTCTTGAAACGTGCTTTTGTTTGCTTGTTATATTTCCCTGGTTCAATGTAGGCAGTTTTGTTTTCCTGGTGAAAATTATCCTATGAAGTGTTGGGAAAGACATACTGCCTAGGCTTGGGCATATCCATTCATACGTAAGGAGTATACCTTCACTTCCCTGCACCCCTCATCATATGGTTCCAGCACGTGGTCTGTATAGTCACTGCTGAGCATGTCTCTCACTTCCCAGTGACAGCAAATTACTTCGTGGAATTTGAATTTAGTGAAATGAGGTGTGAGTTTTTTTCTGCATCTGTGTGGTCGGACCTTGCAAGTAGGGAGGGGTCAACCTAATTGAAGATTGTGCAGTTCCTAGGGACAGGTGCTAAGAGGTTATGATACATGTTTCTTGGGTGTGGTGTACAGTGAATAAATGCTTGCAGCTCTTGGCCCTTTTTTGATCAGTGAAGCATTTTTTAATTAATATTTTTATTTCTAGAGGAAGAACTATAGTTTTCCATAGCTCTGCAACCCTTTTCTCCTAAAGAGGAGTCAGTGCTCCTTTTTTTTTTCCTTTTCTGGATCAGCACCTAGAACAGTGCCTGGCACTTAATAGGCTCTTAATTAGTAGGCACGTGTTGAAAGAATAAATCAGTTGGCTGTTAGGATGAAACTATTTGATACTATTTTTTTTTAAGTACCATTATGACTGTTCATAGTACATGGCACGTAATAAGCAATCAGTTCTTATTTGTTGAATTTAACTCTTATTTTATTTTGTTTACTCAGACTGTAAGTATCTGCCTGCAAATTGGGAGACCCAGGTTTGATCCCCAGCTTGGGAAGATCCCCTGGAGAAGGAAATGGCCACCCACTCCAGTATTCTTGCCTGGGAAATCCCATGGACAGAGGAGCCTGGTGGGCTATAGTTCATGGGGTCGCGAAGAGTCGGACATGACTGAGCAACTAACACTTTCACTTTATTGGACTTATTATTTTATTTTTTGGCTGTGCTGGGTCTTTGTTGCTGCCTGGGCTTTTCTCTAGTTGTGGTGCATGGGCTTCTCACCACGGTGGCTTCTCTTGTTGTGGAGCACAGGCTCTAGGGCATGCAGGCTCAGTAGCTGGAACTCCTGGGCTCTAGAGCACATGTTCAATAGTTGTGACACACAGGCTTAGTTGCTCTGTGGCATGTGGGATCTTCCCGGATCAGGGAACAAACCTGTGTCTCTTGCATTGGCAGGTGGATTCTTTACCCGTTAGCCACCAGGGAAGCCCTACTAAAGTTTTAACTGAGCACATATATTCTTTTCTGGGAAGATCACCTCAATCCAGAATAAGCTTGATGCTAGAATATTCTATTATTTGTCCAAGACAGAATTGCAGCATTATTTATCAATTTTAGGTCTAAGAAAGGAAGCATCTTTTGTTACTAACATCCTTTTTCCAAGCATTACTCCTGGTATTTCACTAGTAACTAATTGTGTGGTTGACTGTAGTAACCACAGGAGATTGTACACACTCTTATCAGTGGAGTGCCACTACATACCACTTCTTTGGGGTATACAGTGGTGTTTTGCCTGGAGCAGGTTCGTTAACTTAACATACTTAAAATATCGGAGAAGGCAATAGGAATTATGAAATGATAAACTATTTTGGGGGGGATTAAACTTTGGGTTTATTCTTTTTAAATCTAACTTTATTCATTTTAAAAGTAGATACTTCCCATTTTTCTGCCATTTGAGTGTTATATGATTTGAGGGCTTGGTATGTCTTATGACAACTTCTAATAAAATTTGCATCTAATAATGTGACTTGAGTAGTACTGTGACTTTTGTGCAAACCTTACAAGTCTGTGAAACATTTTAAAGAAAGTGATGATCCTAGGGAAGCGCTTGGTTTTTCTTAAGACCTTTGTTCAAATCAGGATACTATCATGTTCAAAATTGACACAGCATATAACATGGATTTCAGTGAAGAAAACTACCTCAGAATCTTGGGGGCTTCTGACAGAAGGAAATAAAGGTCTAGGGGCTGTTTTTTGTGGGGTGATAATGTGTAGAAAGTAAAGCACCTTACTTTGCCTCTGGTTATCATTTAACATTGCCAATGAGATTCATATTAAGAAGGAAGTGAGTGGTCACAGGACTTAAGAGAAAATTTTTCTATCTAGACTTAGGGTTTTTGTTTTACTTGGTAAGGCTTTTCTGCTCTTATTTGAAAGCAACATACTTTTCAAATTATATTGATTTAAATGTATGTAAATTGTATTTATTTAAACTAGGGATCTTATCCTTTTCACCTTTTCTCTTTCAGGGCTTGAACCAATGAAAGAAGCTTGTGGCACTTATGAAGATAAACGTCACTCCTTCCTTTTAAATTGCAACTTTTGCTTAGGGTCTGTATATAACTTTCCACCTGTGATCTGTATGTTCAGTAGACACTGACTCTGAGTTGCAGAAAGGTTTCTGAAGATTTAAATCAAATGACGTCAATGGCCAGCTTGTTTTCTTTTACTAGTCCAGCAGTAAAACGATTGTTGGGCTGGAAGCAAGGTGATGAAGAGGAGAAATGGGCAGAAAAGGCAGTCGATGCTTTGGTGAAAAAACTAAAAAAGAAAAAAGGTGCCATGGAGGAACTGGAGAAAGCCTTGAGCAGTCCAGGACAGCCAAGCAAATGTGTCACTATCCCCAGATCTTTAGATGGACGCCTGCAGGTTTCTCACAGAAAAGGTTTACCCCACGTTATATACTGTCGTGTTTGGCGCTGGCCTGATCTGCAGAGTCATCATGAGCTAAAGCCATTGGATATTTGTGAATTTCCTTTTGGATCTAAGCAAAAAGAAGTTTGTATCAACCCATACCACTATAAGAGAGTGGAGAGTCCAGGTAGGTTTTAATTCCCCTGGGAAAAATTATAAAAAATTCTGCCTTCCTTATTTGCATTTGACTGAATTTAGTAATTAGTAGGTTATTTTAGCTTTATGCTTCCTTCTTAAAGATTTTAATATTGGGAGGAATACTGGACTTTGTATTTAGCTTAACATACAGGTGATAAAGCTCCCAAGTGGCTTGTTCTAATTCACTGTTCTCTGTAAGCAGCCAGTCATATGTACACTCTGCCATTCCTCTATTTTATTTAAAGTCGAAGTTCCATATGTGTACTGCATCCCACTCCTTTTTGTTTATTCAAGAACTTTGTTTCCACATTTCCTGCTTCCCAGCATTTTATTTTCCTTCTCTGCTAGACTTTTTCTGAAAGCATCAAGCATGCTATTATACTGCCCAACCTCAAATAAAAGTTAAGAAAGAATTTCTGTCCTGACCTCAGCCATGTGACCCCACCTCCAGCCTACCTTGTATAGGAGTCTCCATCTATATTATCTCTACATTACCGTTCTTCCTGTTCTTTGTTGACACCCACTCTTGTTAGTCTTTCTTTCCTACCTTTTGACTTATCGAATTCACTAATGACTGCCTTCTTACAGACAGGGATCAGTCCTTCTCAGTCCTCATCTTATTTGCCCTGTCAGCATTGTTTGATGCAGTTGCTTTCCTTTCCTCCCACTCAAAACTTTTTCATATTGGCTTCTGAAGCACAGCACTCTTACAGTCCTCCTACCTCACTACCTGTTTTTGCTCAGTCTCTTTGTTGGCTATTTTCCTGTTTTCACAGGACTCAGTCCCTTGACTTTTTCTCAGTCTATATTTTTCCTGTAGGTACTCTCACGTTATCACATGTCTTAAAACCATCTATAAATTCATGCTCACATTTTGAACTCCGGAGCCAGCATCTCCTGACTTTGTCCAGTTGCCTACATAACATCTCCACCTGAGTGTCTAATAAACATACCAGATTTAATGTAAAAATAGGACTTTGGATTTGTTTTTCCCACCAAGTCATTTTTTTCTCCAGTTTTCCCTGTTGAAGTCAGTGGCAGTAGCATTCACATAGTTGCTCCCTAGAAGTCATCTTTTATTTCTCTCTGAAGTTGTATGCTTAAGCTATGAGGAAATGCTGTTTGCTATACCTTCAAAATGTGCTTTGATCATATCATCTCTCACCATCTCTAACACCACTACTCTAGTACAGACCATCATCATCTTTTACCTTAAGTAGTCTCCTAATTGGTCTGTCTGCCTCTTCTCTTTCCCCCAGCCCATTCTGTTTTCTGTTATAGCAGCCAGAGTGAGTGTTAGGAAGTATATATATCAAATCATGCCAGTCCCTGCCCAGAACACTTAAAGGCTTTCTGTCACACTTAGGACAGTTTCCTACAAGGGTCTACATGACCTATCCTCAAGCTTCCTCTGTACCCTGGACTTGCCGTACTGCTGCATCCAGGCTTTTTTTTCATGGTCTTTCCTCTACTTAGAGTACTCTCCCCAGCATCTTTTCATGTCACGTTTTCTCATTTCATTCTGTCCTTGTTTAAATGCCTCATCACTACTTGACTGTTAGGTATTCATTTTGTTTATTGACTGATGTGAGAAGGACCTTCCTCTGTCTTATTCTGTACTGCATTCCCAGTGCCTAGAATAGTTTTATTACCTGGAACTTAGGAGTGAGTGCTCAGTAAATATTTTTTTGTATTGAATGAATTATATAAGCTGAGATACTAGTTGGGTACATTACTTACCTATTGCTACATAACAAAGTACCACAAGCTAAGGGGCTAACACACATTAATTATCTCATAGTTTCTGTCAGTCAGGAGTCCAGGCATGGCTTTACTTGGATCCTTTGCAAGGCTGTAAACTAGGTATTGGTCAGGCTTGGGTCTACATTGGAGTCTCAACTGAGAGAGGTTCTGCTTCCCAGCTCATGTGATTATTATCAGGATTCAATTCCTTGCAGGCTCTTGGATTCTGGCTGGTTGTTGACTCCTTCATTTGCTTACCATGTGACCATCTCTGTAGGTAGCTCACATTCATGGCTGCTTATTTCTTCAAAGCCAGTAAGAAAGGGTTTTCTTGCTAGAAGAGGCATTGTGTTCTGGTGGAATGTTAATATATACAGTCTGTTACTTTTGCCATATTCTGTTGCTTAGGAGCAAGTCACAGATAATATACTCAGAAGGAAGGGATTACACAGGGTAAATACCCAGAGGCAGGAATCATGATAGCCACCTTAGTCTGCTGGTCACACTAGATTTCACATGAAGATAGTATATGCCGATATGGTTAAAAAAAAAAAAAAAAAAAAAACTGTAGCAATAACATTAGATGTGGAGACTAGCAAAAAAAAAAAAAAAAAGGAGTAATGGTGCTGTCAGGGAAAGTTTATTTTAAGGGCTTTAGAGCTGCCGGTTGGTATTTGAGGTGATTCTCAATTTCTTATTGAATCCAAGGAGAGCTGTAGCCAGAGGAATTGATGAGGAAAGGAAAATATGGGGATTTAAAAGAGAAGTATAGTCTGAAAATCCCAGGCTTGATATTTGCTAGAAGTTGTTGGCAAGAAAGGGAATTTAGTATATTCCCTCATAACCAGGGTGTGTCTGATAGTCAATAGAAATGTCTTATTTTTGTTATCTGTTTTCCTCAGGTGTGATTCATTCTGTAGAAAAGATTGGGGCTTAGGCCTGGTATGCTTAAGCAAGTTAAACAGCTGTGATATGGGATGGATCACTTTATGGATCACCAGTATTAATAAAGTCATAGTAATTAACATCACTGAGCACTTAAGGACTAGATACCCTTCATGAATCACTGCCTTGTCATGGCTAAGGGGCTTTCATGACAGCAATGAAGCTATGAACCATGCTGTGCAGGGCCACCCAAAACAGATTATAGTGAAGAGTTATGACAGAACGTGGTCCACTGGAGGAGGAAATGGCAACCCACTCCAGTATTCTTGCTGTGAGAACTCCATGAACAGTATGAAAATGCAAAAAGATATGACACAGAAAGATGAGCCCCCTTTGTCAGAAGGTGTCTAGTATGCTACTAGGAAAGTGTTAGTGTTAGTTGCTCAGTTGTGTCCAACTCCTTGCGACCCCATGGATTGTAGCCCATCAGACTCCTCCGTCCATGGAATTCTCCAGGCAAAGGTACTGGAGTGGGTAGCTATTCCCTTCTCCAGTGGATCTTCCCAACCCAAGGATCAAACCCGGGTCCCCTGCATTGCAGGCAGATTGTTTACCATCTGAGCCACCAGGGAAGCAAAAATGCTGCTGGGGAGGTAGTGGTAGTGATTTTGTCACTAAATTGTGTCCAACTCTTGCAATCCCGTGGACTTTAGCCTGCCAGGCTCCTCTGTCCATGGGATTTCCCAGGCAAGAATACTGGAATAGGTTGCCATTTCCTTCTCCAGGGGATCTTCCCAACCCACGGGTCAAACCCATGTCTCCTGCATGGCAGGTGGATTCTTTACCACTGAGCCACCAGAGTCGCAGAGGGCAATTACTAATAGCTCCAGAAAGAAGGAAGCAGCTGGGCCAAAGCGAAAACCGTGCTCAGTTGTGGATATATCTGGTGGTGAAAGTAAAGTCTGATGCTGCAAAGAACAGTATTCGATAGGAACCTGGAATGTTAGGTCCATAAATCCAGGTAAATTGGACGTGGTCAAGCAGGAGATGGCAAGAGTGAACATTGACATCTTAGGAATCAGTGAACTAAAATGGACGGGAATGGGAAAATTTAATTCAGATGACCACATATCTACTACTGTGGGCAAGAATCCCTTAGAAGAAATGGAGTAGCCCTCACAGTCCTCAAAAGAGTCTGATATGCAGTACTTGGGTGCAACCTCAAAAATGATAGAATTATCTTGATTCGTTTCCAAGGCAAACTGTTCAACATCACAGTAATCCATGTGTGTGCTCCAACCACTGATGCTGAAGAAGCTGAAAGTTGACTGGTGCTATGAAGACCTACAGCACCTTCTAGAACTAACCAAAAAAGATGTCCTTTTTATCACAGGGGATTGGAATGCAAAAGTAGGAAGTCAAGAGATACCTGAAATAACAGGCAAGTTTGGCCTTAGAGTACAAAATGAAGCAGGGCAAAGGCTAACAGTTTTGTCAAGAAAACATGCTGGTCATAGCAAACGCCCTTTTCCAGCAACCCGAGAGATGACTCTACACATGGACATCACTAGATGGTCAATACTGAAATCAGATTGATTATATTCCCTGCAGTCAAAGATGAAGAAACACTATACAGTCAGCTAAAATAAGGCCTGGAACTGATTGTGGCTCAGATCATGAACTTCTTATTGAAAAATTTAGGCTTCAATTGAAGAAAATAAAGAAAACCATTAGGCTATTCAGGTATGACCTAGATCAGATCCCTCATGATTATTCAGTGAAAGTGGTGAATAGATGTAAGGGATTAGATCTGATATGCAGAGTGCCTGCAGAACTTTGGATGGAAGTTTGTAACATTGTACAGGAGGCAGTAACCAAAACCATTCCAAAGAAAAAATGCAAAAGGCAAAGTGGTTTTCTGAGGAGGCTTTACAAATAACTGAGTAAAGAAGAAAAGCGAAAGGCAAGGGAGAAAGGGAAAGATATACCCAATTGAATGCAGAGTTCCCGAGAATAGCAAAGAGAGATAGAAGGCCTTCTTAAATGAACAGTGCCAACAAATAGAGGAAGACAGTAGAATGGGAAAGACTAGAGATCTCTTCAAGAAAATTGGAGCTATCAAGGGAAGATTTTGTGCAAGGATGTGCATGATAAAGGACAGAAATGGTAAGGACCTAACAGAAGCAGAAGAGATTAAGAAGAGGTGGTAAAAATACACGAAGAACTATACAAAAAAGGTCTTAATGACCCAGATAAGCACAATGGTGAGGTCACTCACCTAGAGCCAGACATCCTGGAGTGTGAAGCTGAGTGGGCATTAGGAACCATGAAGTATGAACAAAACTATTGGAGGTGATGGAGTTCCAGCTGAGCTATTTAAAATCCTGAAAGATGATGCTGGTGAAGTGCTGCACTCAGTGTGTCAGCACATTTGAAAAACTCAGCAGTGGGACAGGACTGGAAAAGGTCAGTTTTCATTCCAATCCCAAAGAGAATGCCAAAGAATGTTCCAACTACTAGACTCTTTTGCTCATTTCACATGCTAGTAAGGTTGTGCTCAAAATCCATCAAGTTAGGCTTCAGTAGTATGTGAACAGAGAACTTCCAGATGTACAAGCTGGGTTCAAAGAGGCAGAGGAACCAGAGATCAAATTGCCAACATTTGTTGAATCATGGAGAAAGCAAGGGAATTCCAGAAAAACATCTACTTTGGCTTCATTGACTATGCTAAAGCCTTTGACTGTATGGATCACAACAAACTGAAAAATTTTAAAGAGATGGGAGTACCAGATCACCTTACCTGTCTCCTTAAAAACCTATATGCAGATCAAGAACAGTTAGAACCAGACATGTACAATGAACTGGTTCTAAATTGGGAAAGGAGTGTGACAAGGCTGTATATTATCACCCTGCTTATTTAACTTCTCTGCAGAGTACATCATGCGAAATGGCGGCTAGATGAATCACAAGCTACAATCAAGATTGCTGGGAGAAATATCAACACTTCAGATATGTGGATAATATTGTTCTAATGGCAGAAAGCGAAGGGGAACTAATGAGCCTGGTGATGAGGGTGAAAGAGGAGAGTAAAAAGCTGGCTTAAAACTCAACATTAAAAAAAACTAAGATCATGGCATCTGGTCCCATCACTTCATGGCCAATAGAAGGGGAAACCATGGAAACAGTGACAAATTTTATTTTCTTGGGTTCCATAATCACCACAAATGGTGACTGCAGCCATGAAATTGAAACATGCTTGCTCCTTGGGAGGAAAGCTATGACCAACCTGGACAGCATATTATAAAGCAGAGACATCACTTTGCCTACAAAGGTCTGTATAGTCAAAACTATGGTTTTTCCAGGAGCCATGTATGGATGTGAGAGTTGGACCATAAAAAAGGCTGAGTGCCAAAGAATTGATGTTTTGGAACTGTGGTATTGGAGAAGACTCTTGAGAGTCCCTTGGACTGCAAGGAGATCCAATCAATCCATCCTAAAAGAGATCAATCCTGGGTGTTCATTGAAAGGACTGATGTTGAAGCTGAAACTCCAATACTTTGGCCCCTTGCTGCAAAGAGCTGACTCATTTGAAAAGACCCTGATGCTGGGAAAGATTGAAGGCAAAAGGAGAAGAGGGTAGCAGAAGATGAGATGGTTAGATAGCATCACCAGCTCAATGGACTTGAATTTGAGCAAACTCCGGGAGATAGTGGAGGGCAGAGGAGCCTGGTGTACTGAGGTCCATAGTGTCGCAAAACTTCGGAGATGACTTAGTGACTGAACAGTGACAAGGACTAGACACTTTCCTAATCCTATGAGGTTATTCCTTCATGGGGTTTGAAAATGGTACGAACATTTTATGATACTCTTAAGTTTACCAGTAAGTTACAGATAAGGAAACCAAAAAGTAACTTATAAAAGGGGCTTCCCTGATGGCTCCGTGGTAAAGAATCTGCCTGCCAGTTCAGGAAACATAGGTTCAATCTCTGGGTTGGGAAGATCCCCTGGAGAGGGAAATGGCAACCCACTTCAGTATTTTTGCCTAGGAAATTCCATGAACAGAGGAACCTGACAGGCTATATAGTCCATGGGGTCACAGAAAGAGTCAGACACAATGTAGTGACTAAAAAGCAACAACTTATAAAAAATCACATAGTTAATATGTAGTGGAGCCAGAAAGTATTGCAAAATTGGAAAAAAAGAGTAGAAAATAGTTGAAAAGTGATAAAAGAAAAATAGCCAGCCTAGGCGACTCAATATTTAATAGTGTTGTCCAGTGGTTAAGATTAGTTTCTTGAACCAGATTCTCTGGATTTGGATACTGACTTCACCAGTACTATCACAATGACCATGGGCAAATTAATTAACCTGTCTGTGACTTTGGTTCCTCATTTGTAAAATGGGAATAATAATACTTAACCTCAGGTTAGTTATAAGAATTAGATGAGTTAATATATGAAAAGTGCTTAGATAAAACATTAACTGACTCAGAATAAATTTCAAATTGAATATTACTATAATACATTCTTGAAGCATTGGAGATAATGGGAAAGAGAAAATTATGAGGGAAATACTATTAGAACAATTCCCAAAACTGAAAATTGAACAAGCCCAATGACTGAGTAACCAGAAAAAGAGACAGAAAAAAGACCCATACATGAAATTTTAGCATATTGTGGATAAAAAGATTTTGAGAGCTCTCAGAGTAAAAAGACAGGGCACGTAGAAAAGACTGGAAATGAGAATACTGGATTTTTCAATGCAGTTTTGGATTCTAGAAAAAAATAAAGCAGTGCCCTTTACATTCAGAGAGAAAAAGATTATTCTGGAATTTGTAGATAAGCATAAGACAGGTTGCTTACATATAAGCAAGGACTCAATTTATCTTCCTTACATCCTTCCTTAGTAAACTAATAGAGAATGAGGTCCAGGAAATGGGATCCAACTGGAGAGAAAAGAAGTCTAAAGACCTCAAATTTGTAGGGGACTTAAATAGCAAATGATGGAGGACCAGGGGAGAAAATTGAATCAATAGATTGTTTATTTGTGGCATCTGGAAAATAGTATTAGTAGGAATTTATTAGATCTGTTGGACTTCGGGAAATTAGTGGTACAAATTTGGGATTAAGCTAATGAAGGACCAAGGCAATAATTAATAAAAAAACATTGTTCAAGAAAAAATATAATACAAATTTGGCTCAGCAATGAATTGTATTTATGTAATTTATATAATATATAAACTGTCATAAACACAGAATATTGAGTTAACCAAATTTTTATGTGACTTTATTAGGAAGAAAATAGGGAATAGAATGATTTAAGAAATCTACTTCATTTGCCATAGTAAGTCTACAGATAATGTCTTGACAAAACAGTAACAGCAGTATAAGCAGCATTATTTAGTAGGGCACAAAGTGAATGTTAGAGGAAATGGATAAGAGTTTAAATTTGTTGTTTCTGGAAGCAGTTTGGGAGGAAGCTTAGAAATTGTTCTTTTTGTTTATAATCTCTTGTAGCACCTATCTTTTTAAACTATCAGTGTATTATTGTTAATTTTGAATGAAAATAATTTCTTAAAAAAATTATGTGTATAGATAATATACAAGTTAAAGAGAAATTAGTGATTTTAGTTCTGTCTCAAAAAAATCCTACTGGATTGAGTTCCTAAATAGTTATTTCACTAAGTCTTTCAGATTGCTAGAGAGCTGAACATAGACATTCTCAGTGTCTCATGTCCTACTGTCCAGTGGCAGCTGCCCATCATTTTGTAAGGGAAACAGCAGTTAGTAATACATAGAACAAAGCAGTCGTAATCAGATAACTACATAGTCACAATACTAATTCAGTAAAATGAAAAGAGATAAAAAACAATACAAATTACAGAGTTTCTGATTCTTTAGGTTCATCCCTACTTCATGGAGGAGAGATACAACCTAGTTAATTTTAAAATAGTTTAATTTTGTCACTGCTAACTTGGGAAGATCCCTGGAGAAGGGAAAGGCTACCCATTCCAGTATTCTGGCTTGGAGAATTCCTTGGACTATATAGTCCATGGGGTCTCAAAGAGTCGGACATGACTGAGCAACTTTCACTAAACAGTTTTAGTGAAACTCAATGTTTCACTGTTTCACTCTGACTAGATGTTAGAGTTAAAGGGAAATTTTTAAAAGTGAAATTACACTGACAAATACAAAAAAATTATGAAAGATGAGTTAGTACCTTAAGAGTTTAGAGAAATCAGATTTTTCAGTTTCCTCTTGGGAAGGGTGGTCAGATGTTATTGATCACTTGAGTTTTTAGAGAAATTGAATGTTTGAATAAAGTTCAGTTCAGTTCAGTCACTCAGTCATGTCCAACTCTTTGCGACCCCATGAACCACAGCACGCCAGGCCTCCCTGTCCATCACCAACTCCCGGAGTCCACCCAAACCCATGTCCATCCAGTCGGTGATGCCATCCAACCGTCTCATCCTCTGTCGTCCCCTTCTCCTCCTGCCCTCAATCTTTCCCAGCATCAGGGTCTTTTCAAATGAGTCAGGTGTCTCTTCGCATCAGGTGGCCGAAGTATTGGAGTTTCAGCTTCAACATCAGTCCTTCCAATGAACACCCAGGACTGATCTCCTTTAGGATGGACTGGTTGGATCTCCTTGCAGTGCAAGGGACTCTCAAGAGTCTTCTCCAACACCACAGTTCAAAAGCATCAATTCTTCGATGCTCAACCTTCTTTATAGTCCAACTCTCACATCCATACATGACCACTGGAAAAACCATAGCCTTGACTAGACGGACCTTTGTTGGCAAAGTAATGTCTTTGCTTTTTAATATGCTGTCTCGGTTGGTCATAACTTTCCTTCCAAGGAGTAGGCATCTTTTAATTTCATGGCTGCAATCACCATCAGCAGTGATTTTGGAGCCCAGAAAAATAAAGTCAGCCACTGTTTCCACTGTTTCCCCATCTATTTGCCATGAAGTGAGGGGACTGGATGCCATGATCTTAGTTTTCTGAATGTTGAGCTTTAAGCCAACTTTTTCACTCCCTCCTTCATTTTCATCAAGAGGCTCTTTAGTTCTTCTTCACTTGCTGCCATAAGGGTGGTGTCATCTGCATATCTGAGGTTATTGATATTTCTCCCGGCAATCTTGATTCCAGATCTGTTTAAAAAAATGTGTCTTTAAAACTGTTTAGTGAAAGTCGCTCAGTTGTATCCTACTCTTTGCGACCCATGGACTATACAGTCCATAGAATTCTCCAGGCCAGAACACTGGAGCAGGTAGCCTTTCCCTTCTCCAGGGTGTCTTCCCAGTCCAGGGATTGAACCCAGGTCTCCCGCATTGCAGGTGGATTCTTTACCAGCTGAGCCACAAGGGAAGCCCAGTTTAAAACTGTTCATGCTTGTGTATATTTTTGTTATGGTTGTGTTTAGAAAAAATCATTTTTGAGTAGAAGACTTCTATCTAGGAATTGTTACTGTTTTCAGTTGGGGAAACTTTACTGAACATAAAATACAAGATCTCTCAAATAAAGAAAGAATGTTCAAAATTGGAAACATGGAGGCTTTCAGGACCTATGCATAGCTGATTTCAACTTTATTCTCTAGTCTTACTTCCCAGTTTAGTGCTTAGCCCTCTGACTGTCCTTTCTTAAATCTTTCCAGCTCCTCCTGTATGCTCTTGACACTCTCCAGCCCTAGCACTTCCATGTGAAATGCTTCCCTTTCTTTAAGGTCCAATCAGATGTTGTCTTTTCCACAATATTTTGTTTGACTCCTTGCTAGCTGGGAATACTTACCTCTGTTGAACTCTCAGTGCATTAAATTCTCTGTATTATGGTTGTTTTCATCTATTTTTTAATTAAAAATGTTGAAGTTATATTAGCCCACTATTTTATTTCAGATTCATATGAGCACCTTATGAAAATTACAGTCTTGGATGATAAAGAGCAAACATGCAGAGAAGTAGTACTGTCATGGAAACAGCTACCTGGACTGCAAACTAAGGAATGATACTTTGGCCCACGTGGTTTAGGATGTGTTCCCTGTTTCATATAAATAAAGAAAGACCAACAGCAGTAACATCTAAGGAGATGATGACATATTTACCTTTTTTTTCTTTTTTTTGGTATTATTAACATATAATATATTAACTTTCAGGTGTACAACATGGTGATTCATAGTTTTTAAAGGGTTAGGGTTATACACCAATTATAGTTTTTGTAAAACATTGGCTTTATTCCCTTTGTTGTAATTATGGTTGCTCTTAAATATGCTTAATCTCTTAGAGAATAAGAGTGATATCTTCTCTGCTCGGGTATTCTGTCTTCTAGAGTATTTTATATAGGCTGAATGCAGAGAATTTTTGGTTTAATTATTGTGTAAATACAGATTCAGGGTTCTACAAAGCAGCCCTTCCTAAAAGTAAATTGTTTTAATAGGTTTTACAGTCTTCCCTCAATCCTTTCTTATCTGTCTCTTCATGTGTATGAGTTGTTTTAGTCATTGCTGACAGATAACTTTTGATTTTTGTCTTTCAGTCTTACCTCCAGTATTAGTGCCTCGTCATAATGAATTCAATCCACAACACAGCCTTCTGGTTCAGTTTAGAAACTTAAGCCACAATGAACCGCACATGCCACAAAATGCAACGTTTCCTGATTCTTTCCATCAGCCCAACAACACTCCTTTTCCCTTATCTCCAAATAGTCCCTACCCTCCTTCCCCTGCTAGCAGCACATATCCCAACTCCCCAGCGAGTTCTGGACCAGGAAGTCCATTTCAGCTCCCAGGTAAGAATTTATTCTATTGATAAAAAGAATAACTCTTAAGAATTAGCATTTGTTCTAATACTGCTAATCCTTTGGGTCAACTGTTAATATGCCAAGAACTAACTATTTTTGACTATTCTTTGGTAACTGTTTGATTTCCAGGAGAGTTTTGAATTTTATTTTGCCAAGTGCCACATGTTTAAAAGTGCAAGTAGATATATTTTTCACAAAATACCATAGTCCTAAAATGTGTATGGAACCACAAAAGACCCAGGATAGCCAAAGCAGTTTTCAGAAAGAAGGACAAAGCTGAAGGCATCATACTCCCTGATTTCAAACTGTATTACAAAGCTGTAATAATAAAAATAATATAATATTGCCATACAAACAAACACATAGATCATGGAACAGAGTAGAGTGTCGAGAAATAAACTCATGCAAAAATTGTCAATTAATTTACAACAGAGGAAACACGAAAGTACAAGGGGGAAGGACAGTCTCTTCCATAAATATGTTGGTAAAACTGGACAGACACATGAAAAAGGATGGAATTGGACCATTGTCTTACACCACACACAAAAATTAACTCAAAATAGAGTTTAATGTAAGACCTCAAATCATAAAACTCCTAGAAGAAAATATATGTAGTAAGCTCCTTAACCTAGGTCTTGCTGATGATTTTTTTTAATCTGACACTAAAAGCAAAAGCAAAAATAAACAAATGAAACTACATCAGAGTAAAGCGTTTCTGCTCAGCAAGGGAAACCATTAATAAAATAAAAGGGCAGCCTACTGAATGAAAGAAAATTTTTGCAAATGATGTATCTGATAAGGGGCTAATATCCAAAAATTTATAGGAAGAACTCATACGACATAGTGGCAAAAAAAAAATCTATTAAAAAATGGGTGGAAGATCTGAATAGATACTTATCCAAAGAAGACATACTGTTGGCCAATAGATACATGAAAAGATGCTCTACATCATTAATTGTCAGGGAAATGCAGGTCAAAACCACAGTGAGATATTACCATACCCTTATTACAATGACTGTTTATCAGAAAGGTGGAAATAACAAGTGTTGGTGAGGATTTGGAGGAAAGGGAATTCTTGTGCACTATTGGAATGAAAATTAGTGTGGCCAGTTTTGAAACAGTATAGAGTTTCCTCAAAAAATAAAAAATAGAACTGCCATATGCTTCTGCACTTCCACTTTTGGATGTTTATCCAAAGAAAACAGGAAGGTATCTCCCCTCTCATGTTCATTGTGACTTTATTTATAGCTACCATGATTTGGAAGCAACCTAAGTGTTCATTTATGGATAAAGAAGATATGATAAACACACACACACACAAATATTATCCAGCCATAAAAAAGAATGAGATCTTGCCATCTGTGACAACATGGATGAATCTTGACAGCTTTATGCTAAGTGAAATAAGACTGAGAAAGACAAATACTGTTATGATGTCTCTCATATGTGGACTTAAAAAAAACAACTAGGCTCTGGTGGTTGCCAGAGGTGGTGAAAAAGCTGTTGAGGGAAGTGGGTGAACTGTTTTTTATTTTTTTTAGTTTACATCAATAGAAGTTTTAAAAAAAGCAAACACAATTTGGGGGAGATTGGCGATTACCCTTTAAGAACAGTGACAATAAGGTAGATAAAATTTTAAAGTTGCACTCACTCCTCCAACCCACTTTCCCTATCTCATTGCTTGATCTTTCTCTGTGGCATGTATTACAAGCCAGTGTAGTATATTTTGTCTTTATTTATAATCTGCCTCTTCCCCCTCCCGTCTTGTCTGTAAACTCCATGAAAAAAAGGGATTTCATAGCATCTTTTGTTTATTGCTACATCTCCAGTACCTACGTCAGAGTCTAATATGCAGTAGATCCTCCAGTAAATATTTGTTAAATAAATAGATGAAATTACAGCAACACATAAATACATTTACTGCTAGCTATATAGATACACCTGTATGTTAAGTGGAGAAGGCAATGGCACCCCACTCCAGTACTGTTGCCTGGAAAATCCCATGGAGGGAGGAGCCTGGTAGGCTACAGTCCATGGGGTCGCTAAGAGTTGGACACGACTGAGCGACTTCACTTTCACTTTTCCCTTTCATGCACTGGAGAAGGAAATGGCAACCCACTCCAGTATTCTTGCCTGGAGAATCCTAGGGATGGCGGAGCCTGGTGGGCTGCCGTCTATGGGGTTGCACAGAGTCGGACACGACTGCAGCGACTTAGCAGCATATGTTAAGTGATTGCCAGTGCAGATTGAGAGTTTGAAGCCAAATGGTGTTAACTTGAATGATTTCATAGAGAGGAGTCCTGTATACAGTGAAGGCAGAATGTAGTAAAAACTTATCAAAAACAGAAAGACAGAAAATGACTCTGTCTGATGAATGTGAAGGAAAGTAGATAATCCGGAAACAAAGTGTCGTTAGATATCAGTTGGCTGTATATTGCACCAAATGACTAAATCTATGTATGCCACTAGGCATTACAATTAAGTTCTATCAAAGCAATAAAGGAAGTAGCTATATTTGACTTAAGTTAAATATTTTCATAAAGTTTTTACTACCAGATACCATTTATCAAGTGCCTTTTATGTAACTAATACTGTGATGAAAGATATCACATTAAATTTAATCTTCAGAACAGCCATGTGAGATAGATATCATTCTTATTTTACAGATGGAAAATGAAACTGGTATTAACCCCAAGAGTTTAAATACCTTACTTAAGGTCACATAGCTAATAAGTGGGGGTTCTGACTCTAAAGTCTGTGCTTTTTTAACTTTGCTACATTGCTAGTCAAATCATTTTATACTTTGGTAGGTTAAAATGAACTCCAGTTATCTTTAATTAGATGATGCACTGATTTGCCTGGAGAAGGATCATAAGCAGATTTTTTAAATGGCTAAATTTTATTAATGGCATGTCTTGTATGGTTAAATCATTAGAAATACTGGAATGCCTACTATTGCAGGCAGTCATATGTAAATATATACTTAGTGGTTTCTCTATTGCAATGAAATACCAATTGATGAAGTTTTGTTTTTTTGAAAAGGATTTAAGTTCCAACTGTTTAACTTGCCCTTAGGTGTCTTTTCAAAAACTAATTTTCATCCTTTGTACTACAGTCAGTGCTGATTGGTAGCTCTGTCTCAAAATACATCTTGTACAAACCTTGAGGTGAAAGACAAGTTATATATTCAGATATATGTTCAGTATTTATAGTTACTGAGACAAAGTATAGCTATAGCTTTTGTAAAGGTTTGTAGCCGGAAATGTTTTATTAACTCAAAAGATTTTGTAGTTCACTTTGTTTCCTTAGAGCCATTTAATAGGACATAATGCCATTGTAAGACATCTCAAAAGAATTAGATAGCTGCTGTTAGTGTTGTTGGCAAATTTTAAAAGAGCATGATTTTATTTTCCAGTTTTAAATAACAATACGGTATGTGATGATCTTGATAATTTAAGAATGTCTCGATAGATATCTGAACGAGGATAATCTATGGCCTTCAGATTGACGTGCAGTAGTTGCAGTTTCTCTGAGCATATGATTCTAAGCAAATGAAGGCAAAATTCTTGACCTTAAATTCTATTGTAGTGAATTTTAGCAGTGATATTACTGTGCTGGATTGGACCAAATTCATGTGGACTTGTAGTAGGTTTCTGGTGGCTAAGGGGTATGCTGTCTTTTCTACTTTTGCCTTGCCCTAAGGTAGTATCTTGCATTTTTGTGTGTCTGTGATGTTCGGTAATGAATCCTACTGGTAATCTGTAAGAATTTTCTGATGCATTTAGATTTAACTTTGAGCAAGATGAAGATTTTAACTATTCTTTTGGGACTCTAACTAACTTGTCTTATTTTCTTCCTGTTAGCTGATACTCCTCCTCCTGCCTATATGCCACCAGATGATCAGATGGGTCAAGATAATTCCCAGCCCATGGATACAAGCAATAATATGATTCCTCACATTATGCCCAGTATATCCAGCAGAGGTAAGAAGTACAATGCTTATTTTGTTGTTTTTGCTCTTTTTTAAAAAAAAAAAAACTTCTCAGCCACTTTTAGAAGCCAGCTTTATTGAGTTATAGTTTAATTTATATACCATGAATTTATCCATTTTAAGTGTATGATTCAATGATTTTTTTTAAATGTATTAAGTTTTACACCATTACCATGAAGTAGTTTTAGAACAGTTTTACAACGCTTTAAAAAGATCCCGTATGCCTGTTTGCAGTCTGTCCTCTCATACCCCCAGCTCCAGAAACCTAATCTGTTTTCTGTACCTGTAGATTTGCCTTCTCTCATTTCATATAAATAGAATCACAGATTCATCAATTTTGTACAGTGTATCAGTAGTTTATTCTTTTTCATTGCTGAAGAGTATTTCATTGTATGGCTACACCGCATTTGGTTTACCCATTTATCAGTTGATAAATATTTGAATTGTTTGTAGTTTTTTGCTAGCATGAACAATGCTGTTATTAGTGTTTGCAAATACTAAGTCTTTGTTTTTATTTTTGAGTCATATGGTAAATTTAAGAGAAACTGCCGAACAGCTATGAATGGTAGCACCATTTTTACCAGTACCGTATGCGTGTGCTGGTTTCTCCATACCCTTCTGACACTTGTTACTGTTTATCTTTTTGATTGTAGTTATTCTGTTGGGTATAAAGTGGTGTCTCCTTTGTTTAACTTGCATTTCCCTACTGAGGAATGATTTTGAACATTTTTAATGTACCTAGCCATTCATATATCTTCTTTGGTTTATTTAAATCTTTTGCCTTTTTGTAAAAAAATTGAGTTATTTGTCTTATTATTGAGTTGTAAGAGTTCTGTATATATTTTGGACAGAAGTCCTTTATCAGACATATGATTTGCAAATATTT
Source organism: Okapia johnstoni (assembly GCA_024291935.2). Taxonomy (NCBI): domain Eukaryota; kingdom Metazoa; phylum Chordata; class Mammalia; order Artiodactyla; family Giraffidae; genus Okapia; species Okapia johnstoni. The sequence continues at coordinate 40,205,989 of CM044316.1, forward strand.
TCTCTCACTCTGTGGATTATCTTTTCATTTTATTAATGGTGTCCTCTGAAGAACAAAAGTTTTTCATTTTGATGAAATTATCAGTTTTTTTTTTTTCTTCCTGGATTATGCTTTTGGTGTTGCATCTAAAAAACCTTTGTCCCAAGGTCATAAAAATTATTCTCCTGTGTTTTCTCCTAGCAGTTCTTTAGCTCTTATATTTAGGTCTGTGATTCATTTTGAGTTAAGCTTTTTGTATGGTAATGGTCTAAAGTCATCTTCGTTCAGGTAGATACTGAGTTGGTTTTAGCACTATTTGTTGATAAGAGTATCATATTGGCTTCTCTTTTAAGAATCAGTTGACTATAAATGTAAGGATTTATTTCAGGATGCTGAATTTTGTTTATTGATCTTTTCTTTACAGTCTTGATTACTAAAGTTTTACAGTAAGTTTTGAAAACAAGAAGTGTTAGTCCTCCAATTTTGTTCTTTTTGAAAATTGTTCAGCAATTCTACACTCGTTGCCTATTTCCATATCATTTTAGTATCAGTTTTTCAATTTCTGTCCCCCTCAAAAATATTCCTCCTTGGATTTTGATAGAGGTCACTTTGAATCTTTAAATTGATTTGGGGAGATACGTCATCATCTTCTAGTACACGGACATGGATTGTACCCTGTACTCTCCATGTGTTTAGTCCTTCAACTTCAGTATAAGTCTTTTACTTATTTTCTTTTTAAATTTATTCCTCAGTGAGTGAAATTTTTTTAAATTTTGTGTTTGGATTCTTCATTGATAGACAGAAATAAAATTGACTGGATGAAGGCTGTCAAAAGGCACAAACTTCTAGCTATAAGATAAATAAGTATGAGGGACATAATGTACAACATGATAAATGTAGTTAACACTTCTGTGTGTTATATATGAAGTTGTAAACAGAGTAAATCCTAAGAGGTCTCATCACAAGGAAAATGTTTTTTTTCCTGCTTCTTTAATTTTGTGTCTGTATGAGTTGATGGAGGACCTCCCAGGTGGCTCAGTGGTAAAGAATCTGCCTGCCAGTGCAGGAGACACGGGAGACCACAGGTTTGATCCCTGGGTCAGGAAGATTCCCTGGAAAAGGAAATGGCAACCCACTCCGGTATTTTTGCCTGGGAAATCCCATGGACAGAGGAGCCTGGCGGACTACAGTCTGTGCAGTCACAGAGAGTCAGACCCGACTGAGCACACATGCATGAGTTGATGGATGTTCATTAAACTTATTGTGATAATCGTTTCATGATGTATATACGGCAAATCATTATGCTGTGTACCTTAAACTTATATAGTGCTGATGTCATTTGTATCTCAGTAAAACTGATGAAAAAGACTTAAATTTTTCTTAATGAAAAACTACAGTTGCCTACATTGACAGGCAGATTCTTTACCACTGAGCCACCTGTCTTCTGAATTTGCTTATTCTAGCCACTGCATCTAAGTGGAATCATGTAATGTTTGTCCCTTTGTGTCTAGCTTATTTCACTTAGCCTAATGTTTTTAAGGTTTATCCAGGTTGTGGCATGTATTAGAATTTCATTCCTTTTTAAGCCTGAGAAGTATTCTGTTGTAAGCATATACCACATTTTGTTTATCCATTTATCAGTTCATGGACATTTGGTTTGTTTACATCTTTTGGCTATTCTGAACAATACTGCTAAAAACGTTGGTATACAGGTTTCTGTTTGAGTCTCTGTTTTTTAATTCATTTTTTATTATACCTGGGAGTAGAATTGCTAGATTTTATGGTAATTCTGTTTAGCTTTTTTGAGGAACTGCCAAACTGTTTTCCACAGTGGCTGTACCATTACATTTTCACCAGCAATGCAGTGGATTTCCAATTTCTCCATATTTTTGCCAACAGTTGTTATTTTCTTTTCTCTTTTGATAATAGTATCCTGATGGGTATGAAATGGTATCTCAATTGTGGTTTTTAAAGTCATTTTGTTTTGAGACCTTAAACTTCTTAATTTGTCACAAGTTTACATGAAGTAAAGTACTGCCACTTTAGTTTCTTGAAAGAATGGAGTCCTTGTGTGTATTTTATAGTGTTTGTGCCCCGCATTCCTAAGAATAAATTTCAGGCCCCCTAATAATCTTGTTAATGTTTAAATAGTACCTTGGCTTTTTCAAGATTAGAATTTATCTAGGAATTTTGTCATACTAATTTGCTTAATATTCATAGTATCTACCTTCATTTAGAGTAAACTGTTTCAGAACATGAATTTCTGGATTTGAATTCCTGCATCTCTATTTATTTGCTTTGCAGCTTAGGGTGGCTTTTAAAATATATCTAAGCCTAAATTTCTCCATTTGTAAAATAAAGAGATAATAAATATATAGGAGTTATTAGTATGTTGATTGAATTTGACTGTATTTATAATGATCTTAGTATACAGTATCAGGTAATTCCCCAAAAATGGTATTATCATTCTCTTTCTAAAAATTTGGAGTATGTTTACCCCATCTATCATTTTCCTTCTTTCTTTTGATTCTCCAGAGATCAGAGAGTGCAGTTTAGTAGTGATGTATATGAAATATTTCTTGAATTATAGTTAGATTATAGTTTCTTAGCCAAACAACTGAGGCCCTTTAGAAGAACCTGGCACTCAAGTCTTCTCACCCTCCTAGATGTCTTTTTTCACCAGTTTCTTCTCACTTGGGAAATTAGAGTTAAATTGCAATGCCATGAATCACCAGTTAACAAGATGTCCTTTGCCTTGAGCAGAGTCTCAGAGCTTTTGATTTTCTTCTTTTCATTCTAACCAAAATTGTCTTTTTTGTTTTGCTTATCTTGGCTCTAGTTTTTCATGACACTGTTATAACTTCCTGCTACTCATCTATATATGTGTTTGATTATGAGTCCCTCCTTGTTCCATCTTTTATATAAACTTCTTTAAAATCTGAGCTCTTAGAACTTTGCTCTATAGGTCCTCATTGGTTTTGTTTTTTTTCCTGTACCTCCTCATCTGAATTCTTTGCAGTTGAATAATTAAAACTGAGTTTTAAAAGTCAGCCAATTCTTTTGTGGTGTCTACATAGTCAGAGTGACTTACTCTTAACGTTTTTCTTGGACGTTTTGAAAAATTTCTGCCTTTCTTGAAAGAAAACTGACAATTCATGACTTCTCTTTCTGATTTCAGCTCCAAGACAGATACTCTACTAGTGCTGGATGAAGAACTTCCATTTGTCTCTTCCATCCATTATGTCCATTAGGAATTGTTGATTTTTCACACTGATAAGAATTTGGCCAATGTTTTATATTTTATACAAACCTTTTTCCATAGGCTCTTCTGGCACTTAAAACTTCAAATGTATACCACCTGTTACCCAAAGAACACTCATTTGGTTGTGTTTTTTCCTTTCTTTCTTTTTTTTTAAAACAAACTATTTTTTAGATTCACAGCAAATTTGAGTGAAAAGTGCAGAGTTCCCACTACACTCTCCCCCTACACATGTACAGCTTCCCCCACTACCTGCACCAGAGTGATGACATTTATTACAGTCTATGAACCTACATTGATACATCATTATCACCCCAAATGTATAATTTACATTAGGATGCATTCCTGGTATTATACATTCCTTGAGTTGTAACAAATGAATAATGACATGTAGCCATCATTTGTAGTATCATATAGAATAATTTTACTGCTTTAAAAATCCTCTGTGCTCTGCCTGTTCATTCTCCCTCTTTCCTAACCCCTGGCAACCACTGATCTTTTTATTGTCTCCATAGTTTTGCCTTTACCAGAATGTCTTGTAATTGGAATCTTATAGTATGTAGCCTTTTCAGATTAGCTTCTTCACTTAGTAATATGCACCTAAGTCCCTCCCCTCCATGTCTTTTCATGGCTTGATAGTGCATTTCTTTTTCGTGCTGAATAATATTTGGTTGTCTGGTGTACCACCATTTATTTATCCATTCACATATTGAAGGATATCTTGGTTGCTTCCAAGTTGCAGTCATTATGAATAAAGCTTCTGTAAACATCTCTTTGCAGTTTTTGTGTGGACCTAAGTTTTTGACTCCTTCAGGCAAACAGTGAGGAACACATTTGCTGGATTGTATGGTAAGAGTTGTCTTCCAGAGTGGCTGTACCATTTTACATTCTCGCCAACAGTGAATGAGAGTTTCTGTTGCTCCACATCTTCACCAGCATTTGGGATTGTCAGTGTTTTGGATTTGGCAATTCTAATGGTTTTGGTAATTCTAATGCAACAGTAGCTCCTTGCTATTTTGATTTGCATTTCCCTGGTGACATACAATATGGAGATCTTTTTGGATGCTTATTTGCTGTTGTGTATATCTTCTTCAGTGAGGTGTCTGTTCATATCTTTGATCAGTTTTTCTCATTGGCTTATTCATTTTCTTATTGAATTTTGAGAGTTCTTTGTATTTGTGTAACAGTCCTTTACTAGATTATCTTTTGCAAATATATTCTCCCATTCTGTGGCTTGTCTTCTCATTCTCTTGACAGTGTCTTGAAGAGTAGAAGTTTTTAATTTTTAATGAAACCTAGCTTATCAATATTTCTTCAATGATCATGCCTTGGTATTGTATCTAAAAAGTCATTACCATATTTAAGGTCATCTATATTTTCTCCTCTGTTTTCTTGAGTTTTACATTTTATATCATATCTCTGTGATCTATTTTTGAGATGATATTCATAGAATGTCTACTCTAGTTTTATAGCCAGTTTTTAAGTTGGATGGTATTAGTCTTCTTGGTTTGGTTTTCAGTATTGTGTTGGCTATTCTGGATCTTTTACCTTTCCATGTAAACTTCAGGATCAGGTTACAAGATGTTTTGCTGAAGTTTTTATTGAGATTTCATTCACTCCTAGGTCATGGTGGGAAGAACTGAGGCTTCCTGCACATGATCATAGACCGTATCTCTATTTAGTTCCTTTTTTGAATTCTTTATTTAGAATTTCATAGTTTCAACATATATATCTTACCTGTTTTGTTTGTTTGTTTTTAACCTAAATATTTCATTGTTTGAGTGCTGCTATGAATGATAATGAATTTTATTTCAAATTCTACTTGCTCGTTGCTGGTATAAGAAAGTGATTGAGCAATCCCACTGCTGGGCATACACACTGAGGAAACCAGACTTGAAAGAGACACGTGTACCCCAGTGTTCATCGCAGCACTCTTTATAATAGCCAGGACACGGAAGCAGCCTAGATGCCCATCAGCAGAGGAATGGATAAGGAAGCTGTGGTACATATACACAATGGAATATTACTCAGCCATTAAAAAGAATACATTTGAATCAGTTCTAATGAGGTGGATGAAACTGGACCCTATTATACAGAGTGAAGTAAGCCAGAAAGAAAAACACCAATACAGTATACGAACACATATATATGGTATTTAGTCAATCGGTAAAGATAACCCTGTATGCGAGACATCAAAAGAGACACAGATAAATAGAACAGTATTATGGACTCTATGGGAGAGGGCAAGGGCGGGATGATATGGCAGAATGGCATGGAAGCATGTAAATGAAACGAATCGCCAGTCCAGGTTCAATGCATGATACAGGGTGCTCGGGGCTGGTGCACCAGGATGACCTGAAGGGATGGGATGGAGATGCAGGTGGGAGGGGGGTTCTGGAAGGGGAAAACATGTACACCCATGGTGGATTCATGTCAATGTATGGCAAAACAAATACAATATTGTAAAGTTAAAAAATAGAAAATAAACTAATTAAAAAAATAAAAAAGAAAGTGATTGACTTTTGTATATTAACCTTATATCCTAAACTTTGCTGTAATTGCTTATCAGTTCTAGGAGGTTTTCTGTCAGTCATTTAAGATTTTTTGCAGAGATAACCTTGACATTTGTGAACAAAGACAGTTTTGCGTCTTCCTTCTCAATCCATATAACTTTTCTTTTCTTTTCTCTTACTGCATTAGCTGGGATTTCCAATATGCTGTTGAAAGGGAGTGGTGAGCACATCCTTGCCTTATTACTGATCTTAGCAGAAAAACTTCTAGTTTTTCACCCTTAAGTATGACATGAGCTAGAAGTTTTTTGTAAATGTTCTTTATATCAAGTTGAAGAAATTACCCTCTATTCCTAGTTTGCTAATAGTCTTATTTTTTTAGTCCAAATTTTTGTTTAAAATAATTTTACAGATGCTGGTGTAGTTGTCTTTCAGTTTGTTGAAACAGAGCTTTTGTCATCTCAAATTTAAACCTGAATTTGATTCTGCTAGAAAAGCAACTTAAAATGTGATGTTGCCCATCCTTGTATATGTATAATTAAAAAAAAACTTATGATCAAAGCATTTCTGGGGAATTCCGTAGCAGTCCAGTGGTTAAGATTTCACCTTCCAGTGCAGGGAATGTGGGTTCGATACCTGGTCAGGGAGCTAAGATTCCATATGCCTCCTGGCCAAAAAACAAAGCATAAAAGCAACGGAAGCAACAAATTCAATAAAAATTTCATTGTAACAAATGCAATAAAGACTTTTAAAATGGTCCATATAAAAAAAATCTGAAAAAAAAAGCACTTCTGATGTTTGTTTCTTGATACAGACCGAAAGCCAGAAAGGCAGTGAGACGTCAGTGAAATATCTGAAAATTTTATTTTTCATATAGTGCTTGAGTATGGTTAAAAGAAACAGCAAAATAGTTTTGAGTTTCTGATAATCATTAAACATTGTTTTTGTGTCTGGTTTGTTCACAGATGTTCAGCCTGTCGCCTATGAAGAGCCCAAACATTGGTGTTCAATTGTGTATTATGAATTAAACAATCGTGTTGGGGAAGCTTTTCATGCATCTTCTACTAGTGTGTTAGTAGATGGATTCACAGACCCTTCGAATAACAAAAGTAGATTCTGCTTGGGATTGTTGTCAAATGTTAATCGTAATTCAACAATTGAAAACACTAGGCGACATATTGGGAAAGGTAGTTTTGTCATTTTCCTACATTCAGTTGAATTCAGTTGTTTGTTGTGCTCGCTCTGTACCCTGCATTATGTAAGGGCACAGAGAAGCTTAAGGCGTGGTCCTGCCCTCAGATTGCAAAGAATGTATTAAGCAGAGATGTACTCAGACTTCTTTTCTTTATCCTGCCTATTTTTTCTTCATAGTACTTAGGATCTGAAATCATACTATTCTGTTTTTTCATTTTCAGTCTTCTTAACTGAAATACAAGCTATACAGAAATTTGCATTGTTCATAACAGTATCTTTAGTAATTAGAACAATGCCTGGCTCATAGTACATACACAAGAAATATTTGTAAAATATATGAATGCTAGTGAAGGATTAAAATTTTTGAATTATGATCTTTGTGGAATATTTTGGGTTGAGATGACTTGTAAGAATTTCCATTATGATGGAGGAGCAGGGTTACTGGTAGGAAATGCAGTTTAAATGATGTAAGTCTTCAGTGGCTACCATTCTTCCCACCTTTTAAATTCAGGTAACAGGGTTCTATTTATAATTCATCCTCTAAGACAGTTGCCACAACAAACAAGGAACTTTTCACATTGCATTAAGTGGTCAGAGAGGAAACCTATCCCAGGTAGGGCTGTTTGCCTGTCTTTGAAGTTTTGTTTTTACTACTTTCCACTTTTTGCTGCTTTGACTTGAGAAGGTCTTAGGAACAAAAGGTAAATAACTTGAACTGTAATGTGATTTCTTATAGAAGAGACTCAGAAAAATACTGTGTCCAAAAATAAATTGGAAAGAAACTTTCCATTCTTTTTTGACTGAACTATTAACTTGCAATGACTTTTTAGGTAAAAATGCCCTGCTTCTATGCATTGATTTTTTTCATTCTATAGTAGGATAATTTAAGAGAAATCTGCTTGGTGAATTCTTAAATACTAGACTCATTTTACCCTTTTTTTCCCAGTATATAGTTCTAGGATCCTTTCTTCCAGGGGTCATTTTTATTTGCTCAGAAACAGAACATACTTTTTAATGTCATAGCCTGATACCAGTCTGTGAATCACATGTATGTACTACGATGGTCTTTTTAGTACTACATGCAGTAGTGAAAAGTTGGGAACAACTTGAGCTTTAGCTATATAGTTTGAATTTTTAAATATTGAACATTCATATATTATTTATATATTTTTTAAAAATACCAAAAACATTTTTTAAAGGAAAGTAAAATAAATGTGCCATTTAAAGACTCTTCCTATGACCTGAAATTACATTGTATGGCTTAGCTTGCTTTCTTGTTTTTTCAATGATGCAAACCCTTCCATTAGCAAAAAGAGTGCAGAACTCTATTGCCAACCAACTATTCATGATAGTTGATAGCACTAAACATTTATTTGAAAGGACTCATCATAAGGTGCCTTCTTGGGGGATTTTTTTGGCCATTGTTTCTCTCTTAGAGATAATACAAGATTGTTGGAAAAGGGGGAAAAAAGCAACTCTGAGAACTGATAACCTAATATGCTGCCAACTTAAAGCTTAAGTCTTAGTTATTTGAGGATCATTTTAGATTTAGGCAGACATTCAGTTCAGTTCAGTCGCTCAGTCGCGTTTGACTCTTTGCGATCCCATGGACTGCAGCAAGCCAGGCTCTCCTGTCACCAGCTCCTAGAGCTTGCTCAAACTCATGTCCATCAAGTTGGTGATGCCATCCAACCATCTCATCCCCTGTCATCTCCTTCTCCTCCTGCCTTCAGTCTTTCCCAGCATCAGGATCTTTTTCAGTGAGTCAGATCTTCACATCAGGTGGCCAAAGTATTGGGATTTCAGCTTCAACATCAGTCCTTCCATGAATATTCAGGCAGACATTAGCCTCGACTATCTTCAGCAACATAAGGCCATCTAGTGGTAGTTTCTGTTTGAAGAATTGCTCTATGGTAGTTATTTTGTTTGTACCTCATGCAACCTCTTCAGTTTTATTATACTGCTTTGTTAAGTTGACTCTTGTAATTCCTGTCTTTTTAAGGTGTTCATCTGTACTATGTTGGTGGAGAGGTATATGCAGAGTGTCTCAGTGATAGCAGCATATTTGTTCAGAGTAGGAACTGCAACTTTCATCATGGCTTTCATCCTACCACTGTCTGTAAGATTCCCAGCAGCTGCAGCCTCAAAATTTTTAACAATCAGGAGTTTGCTCAGCTTCTGGCTCAGTCTGTCAACCATGGATTTGAGGCAGTATATGAGCTCACCAAAATGTGTACCATTCGAATGAGTTTTGTCAAGGTGAGTGGGTTGAGACCTGTAGCTTAATTTGAGTCACTGTAACATATAACGTGTATTATATGTCTGTAGGTTATAATTTTTAAAAGTTTGTGTTAAATGAAAGGTAGTAATTACTTCTGACCTGATTCAACAGGTTTCTAAAGAAAATTCTTAACTTTATAACTTAAACCACATGATTGGTCTGTGATTTTCTTTTATAATTCAGACATTATAATAAAATGCTTGATATTGGTATTGAATAGGGGCTGAGTTTATAAAGAATTTCAGTTAAATTTTAGCTAAATTGCTGAGAAGCATTTAATGTTAAAACTGCGTTTTAAGTTCCTTTAGTTTCAGCAATTTCAATTATTACTAGATCCCTTAGGTTGACTTAAAGAGTTCATCACCATAATAAAATTATTTTTCCTTGTTTTAAGCTCTGTTACTAAGGATTTGCAAAATTGAAAGAACTTTTCGAATTTATCATTTGCTCTTCACCTGATTTTATTGGCATTGCAAATGATGATTCATGAGCAAAATTTAGAAAGAATTTTAGTGATCTCTTTTAGCAACCTGTGCTGTATCCACTTGTTCCTTAAGGATTTAGCTGAAGAAGAGTAATTGTCAAATGCTCTGTGTAGGATTTTTTCTTTCTGGCCCACAGTCCCACAGCCCAGTGTTTCCTTGCTGCTTGTTATAGGCCTTTTTGTGCAGCAGTTTATCAGTAGCCCTGAAGGCATTTCCCTTCCCTGTTATAGAAACGTGGCTTTACATGTTTAATCTAGTTCCCCACTCCATCCTCATCACACCCTACTTGATTTTCCTAGGCAAGGACTATACTGTAAGCATTAAAGCAGAGAACTTGATACATCCAGCAAATGAAAGTGAAAAATTCTGTTTTATTCTTTGGAGTTTTTGGCTAAAGTGGTGCAGCTCAGTTCATCCCAGTAGTTTCCCATCTTAAAGGATAATGATATATCATTGCCACTTTAACTACATTTGCATGCGTTGATCAGTTTTACAGTGCCTTAGCTGATGTTTAAAAAAAAAAAACAACCTAAAAATTAAAAATTTTTTGTTAACAAAATCTGATGTGAACTTACATGAAGCTATATATGGGTTTTATTTATCCACTAAAGAGAGACTGCAGCTCATTGCATAATTATTAATGTTTTAATTATGAGTTATTGCACCATTACTAACTTTCTAAAAATTAAAAAAAAAAAAGAATTCTGGAACATATCTTTCCTCAAGGATTTCTATTAAGGGATATATGTTGTTATGATGATGCAGCTATTGTTTTGCTTTTAATTCTATGGTGAATGCTAAGATTGGTTTTGAGAGGTTTTCTTTTAGGTTGCATTCTGTATATCTCTAATGTTAAAGTTTATGTTTTGTTAGTGTGTGGAAATTGTTTTAGACTGGTTAATGATTTAAAAAATGGCTTGTTGCTTTATCTGTTCATTTTCATAGGGCTGGGGAGCAGAGTATCACCGGCAAGATGTTACCAGCACCCCATGTTGGATTGAGATTCATCTTCATGGGCCTCTTCAGTGGCTAGATAAAGTCCTCACTCAGATGGGCTCCCCGCTAAACCCCATTTCTTCTGTTTCATAGTGCAGAAGTATTCTTTCTCAGTTATATTATTAGTGGACTTGTTTTAATTTTAGGGAAACTTCCAGTACAGATACTGTGAGCTTACATGGAAAAACAAATTTTACAGCTTATTTTTTTTCTACATAATTGTGACCAATACATTTGTTTTTGTGATGAATCAACATTTGTTTGTATTCATGTTCATGTGATAACTCTCAAAAGTGTTGTGAAAGATGCAGAGTAAGTATTGTGCCCCAGTTCAAAAGTTTGGCATTGATCTTAAACTGGAACATACTTTTGCCTTATTGTCCCAACAGTTTTTTTATTTGTGAAATTTTTTTTGGAAAAGTAATACATTACATGATAAAGAATTTTAACAGTGTAAGAGGGTGTTCAATGAAAGTCTTCCGTTCTAGTCTTGATTCTGCAGAACTGTGCTTTTACCAGTTTCTTAGTCCCACCAACTTTAAAAAAGTGTATATCATTGTTTTATAAAAGCATATGGTAGGGACTAAAAAGAAACTATAAAAAATCTTTTATTTGAAGGAACACTATGCACTGTTCTAACAAGTAGTGTTCAATAAAAGCCAAGTGATAATTTTCTAAATGACATCATAAAATTTACATTTAATACAACTAAATGTCATCAGTGTGTTGTGACTCCACTCAGTATATCTTTTGTAAAACTTTTCCTTTTTTAAAAAAAGTTGCTGCGAACAGCAGATCTCCATTATACGTCATTGACTCACATCTGTCATGAGTACTACTTAATAGCTAGTGACAGTGCGTGCATGGCCTTGTTCAGCTGTGTTTGCTGCTTTTGCCAATATTGCAAGAACTCTAATTTTGACATGCATTAATCTTTTATTTTGCACTTTGATGGGTGACAGTTTTTAGTGTAACCTTCGTGAAACACACTCTAGTGACTTGGACTTAAGTGCTCATCCTTGCTTCCTTGGTACCCCTTTTGTATTAAACACTGCAATTTATAGATTACAGTTATAGAAAGTTATGCTTTTTCTAGCTTTTGTTGTATTTTCAACCTAGATTATTAGACTGTTATCCTGTAGCTCCAATTTAAGGTTTATTTTTAATTCCCTGCAATTTTATGGATGATATTAATGTTGCGAAAATCTACTTAATCCCATTGCTGTTAACTTACATCAGTCTCCCATGCAAGGACCTGTGTCTTAAATCTGTAGGAACCTCTTCAGTCTGGCCCCAACGATGAGGCCACCTATCTGATGTACGAATCAGTCAGCAGTGGTTGTTGAGCTAGCTGGTTTGAAAACATCAACATATCAAAGCATACAGACTGTTCTCTCAGTTACCATGCATGCTCTTCCATTTTTTAAAGCACCTATGTGGATGCTAGTCTCAACAATCCTTAGGGAGGAAAGACACAAAAACTCTAAAATATTCTTTTAATACGTAAGGGCTTTGAGTGAAGGACTCGTAACCTCTTTTCCTAAGAAACAGTACAGTGGACACTTAGTTATGGCATGAAGAACAAAGATGTTACTTTGGAGCGGGGGGTATCACCTAATTTACTTACTAGAAGAAGCTTATTTTCCAGTGTCTTTTGAAAATACATGGAGCCATGTCAATCTTCTTTTTAAAATGTTAGTTTTGCTAGACTTTCTTCTTTGCCCTTTCTGCTTTTATGAGGGGAAAAAAAATGCATTTTTGAGGAAAGGAGAATGCAGTTTTTTGTTTTCCATAACATTATTTACTGCTTTTATAAAGTGCAGCCAATGGATGGTTTTAGTTTTCTCAGACACAGTGCCATTCATGTTTCAGCTCTCAGTCCTTTGCTAAGTGAAAAACTCTGACAGTAACCTGAGCCTTAAACATCAGTTTTATACGACGTGCATTCTCAGTCTTCCAGAATTGTGTCAGCCACACAAAAGAGGATTATTTGCTTAGTGATAGAACTTAGCTATTTACACCATTGTACACTTAGCCAGGTTCATGGCACAATCTTTGAAACACATTTGTAGAAAAACCACCTAGGGTGACTGGCATATGCATGTAATCAACATCAGTGGGCCTGAACTGATGGAAACTATTGTTTTTATTGATGCTTTCAACTGAGTTAATTAACAATAGTTTTTATTCATGTAGCAACCTTTAGAGTTAGCAAGATTTTATGTGATTGGCTTTTTCTGTGTTTTCTCTAAGGTGTTGTGTCTCATGAATGACAGTACTGAAGCTATTAACTGGTAAGAGTTTCATGGAAAAGTATAAGCCTGTTGTATTTCCTGCTGCTGCTGCTGCTAAGTCCACATCCCTGGGTTTTACATGAAAACTTCATTCAATCCAGCTGATCCTGTAATTCTTGAGGATGCTCAGTACAGGAATGGATGGGAAATAAAAAAATAGCCAGTGAGATTAAAAAAACTAAAATTTTACCAATGAGAAAAGTACCTCTGAAAGAAACCATTTCATAAAATTACAGTTTTAAGTTTTTATTTAATCTTTAGAATGGTCTATAGTCAAATTTATGAAAGCATCATCATACCCAGAATAATCTTACTTTATAGCATTACAACATATAAAATATATGCCAACTGAAAAGACAGAGTCTGGGAATAATAAAACTACAACCAGTTTGGTAAATGCAAAAAAGAGGAATAGAATCAAAATTAATCTCAGTAATGTATCCAAGCAACAAAAATATACTGACTGGGAAAAAACAACAACAGAACTTAAGAGGTGCATTTGACTACTATATCTCTACATAATTAAGGCTTAAGTTATGGAATATAAACTAGTAGGCATGTTATTGATCTACTGAAGTGAACTTTTTTCCTTTAGAGCAAATTTAAAGAAAACATCGATCTAAATGTCAAATATATACAACAGAGTATAAATCATTTTTTCCATTCTCTTGTTGTATAAGTAAACTATGATAATAGAATTGGCTGGGTTTCTGAGGTGAAATCCACAGTAAGATTATTAGATAGTTCAGTAAGTTATACCTAACAGTATGAAAAGAGGGTATAGCTATTTTATACTTTTCATAACATTTGAGAGTAAGACATCCTGAAAGAGGATGGAAAATGATCAGTAAGTATTTAGATCTGAAGTATATTGTCAAGATAAGGACTGGGGCTCACATTATATAACCTTCAGTATTATCTTGGAGTACCTGAAAGAAACAGTTCCCCTGCCATAGTGTTCTTTTAAAGGAGAAGGTTTATGCAAAGAAAGAAATCATGCCAGTAACAGAGAAACTCTGAATTCAAGTTTGATAGTACCTGTTTAAGTGTTGTACTTCCGTTGCAGAAAGCATCTAATATCTCAGTTTAGATCCGTTTCTTTATACTTTTTCTAGTTGCTTGCTTAATGTTACTTTAGGTCATTATAACTCTCCCACTTAAAATATATTAATATCTTTTATATTTTCTGAAGAATGAAATATCTTTTTATAATTATTAAATTTAACTTTAATGATGATTAAAATTTTGGACCTACTAACTTTGAAGAGGCTCAGAGCTTTTCCTTATCTTACAATAGATTTTTACTTAAATCTCTCTGGTAGGAATTATGAATGTGTCCTCATTATACCCATCAGCTAGATAAAGAAGAATCTTTTAAGATAGCAGATAGCCTGGTGGTTTCAGAAGTTTTTGGTGATTTTTATTGGCGGGAGTTTTCCTAAGTAGTGGTTTATGGACATCTCCTCAGATACTAGCACAGCATTTCTTGGGTGGTAATCTCGGGTTTGATGCTGGTCTCCCTCAGAGAGTAGCGTTTTCCTCACTAACACAGGTGGGACTCTGAGGAGATTTTCTTCTCATAGAAGATGCATGTGTGGAGAGAGAATCTGAGGCATTTCTTCTACGTAAACTGTTCTACCTGCTAAACAGAAAGATGGACAGTTTTTTGCAATTCACTGGATTACATTTAGCATGTCCTAATTACAAGAGGTAAGAGTGTTTGTCAAGCCTTTGTTACATTGGATTTTTCATAATAGAAACTTCTCTTTTAAAGTGAATTATTATAATTGAAGTATTACCTTAAAATTGGATGATTTACAGAAACCAATGAGAAGGATTTTACGTATCAGTTTTTTTTTTTTTAATAAGAGCTTATGCTGTAATATTTGCTGGTAGCAGTTGCAGTAAAACAAGTGATGAGTTGTTTTGTTGAAAAGATCCAGTCTCAGAGCGGGATTCTTCTGTTTATGACAGAGTGAAAAAGGTTTGTTTGGTTCTCATCCAAATAACTCAGTTCTTAAAATTCTTAAAATTGAAATTGTTGTAAACCCATGGTCCTTTAAGGATTTATTTGAGGATACTGTTTTTTAAAAGTTTGAATTTTTGTGTAGATGTAGATTTTTTTTTTTTTACTCTATCGATAGATAGTGCCTTCTTAATACTAGCTGGTGTTAGCTATAACAAAACTCCAGTGAGGCCAAACAACCCCAAATAAAGAAGAAATCTTTTATTAGAGTCAGAAATCTTTTATAATAGTCTAATACCATTGGAGATGATGTTGCTTTGATTTATACATAAAGTATTTTAACTGTAGGGATTCTTGAAGATAATAATTGGGCAAGTGCTTTTCTTTTCAACATGGTTGGTTAAAGTTGCATTTTGAAAATTGCTTATATTAAAATTTAGTAGAATTGTAATCGTGAAAACTGAGTATGTATGTGTAATCCTGCCAGTGTTCTCTTAAAAAGATACTTCATATGAGGATGATAAAGACCAAACCAATGGCTGCACTATAGGTCTGCTTCTTACTGGTACTTGTTCTCCTTCTGTTTATGTTGTAGAAAATGAAATTCTAGCAACATGCTTCAATTCTGTTATCATTTTGATACTTATAAAATATGTATTAGGTTTTACTATATTGCGCTTTTCAAAGCCATAACTCTTTTAAGAACTTTGTTTTTGCATATTGTTTGCTAATACTTTATTTTAATAAATCTCAAAATCTGCTTAATGTGTGTTTTTGTTTGTTTGGGGGGCTCTTTTTTGATTTAACATGTTTCGTTGAGTGGAGTCTTAAAAACAATGAGATTATCAGTTTCTGTGACCAGCTGTGTTATCTGTGTTTGTGCACTAGTGATAGAAAATGAAAATACAAACCTTTACAGCCAGCTTGAGGTTTGCTCAGAGTAATCAGTATGTTTTATTCTCTTTATAAGAGAGTTGATGTGTTTTTCTTTGTTAGTTTAGTTTAGTTTTGTTTTGAAAAGGAATTTGCATCTAGAGTCTGGGGTTTTTTAGTGTAACCACTAATTTCCCTTCTGTAGCCCTATCTAAAATTAAAGGTCTTGACCAGATGATTGCGAGAGAGAATAGCTCTTAGCTTTAGAGTCTGCCTGCCTGCATTTGAGCCCTGGGCCTCAGAGCTTTTTTAACTCTGTGCACTTAGGCAAGTTGCTTAACCACTCTGTGCCTCAGTTTCCTGATCTGTAAAGTAAACGTCTACTTGTAGGATTTGGAGGAAGATTAAGTAAAATAATACAAGCAAAGTACTTAAAACAGTGCCTGCCACATAAGTACACTTTTATTGTTATCATCATCATCTCTTACATTTCTGCTACTGCTTTGAATCAGAGGAGTTATTTCTGATGGTACTTGACCTTAGTATTAGACAGGCCAAAAAATTCATTTGGTTTTATTCTGTAAGATGGCTCTAGTAGTGCCTCTTTAACATCATTCAAAACAGTTTTGTTAGATTGTATTGTGAAAACTGTCATATCAGCGTGCATTTTAAAAAACTTACCAAAATTGGTAACATTTTGTGTGAAGTGAAAGTCACTCAGTCGTGTCTGACTCTTCACGACCCCATGGACTATACACAGTCCATGGAATTCTTCAGGCCAGAATACTGGAGTGGGTAGCCTTTCCTTTCTTTAAGTGATCGTGCCCACCCAGGGATCAAACCCAGGTCTCCCACATTGCAGGCAGATTCTTCACCAGCTGAGCTACCAGGGATGCAGAAGTTTTTATGTAGCTATTTTAATATTGAAAATGGAGGAGGGAAAAGCAATGTTTTTGGTGTATTGTGCTTTATTGTTTCAAGAAAGGTAACTTGAAAATGCAACTGAAAACACACACACACACACACACACACACACAAAAGATTTGTGCAGTGTATGGAGAAGGTACTGTGACTGATTGCACTTCTCAAAAGTGGTTTGTGAAGTTTGTGCTAGAGATTTCTTGCTGGATGATGCTCCATAGTTAAGTAGACCAGTTGGAGTTGATAGAGATCAAATTGAGACATTAGTTGAGAACAGTCAATGTTATACCACCTGGGAAATAGCCAACATACTCAAAATATCCCAGTCAAGCATTGAAAATCATTTGTACCAGCTTGGTTATGTTAATCACTTTGCTGTTTGGGTTCCACATAAACAAAACAAAAAAAATCTTGACTTTATTTCTGCATGGCAATTCTCTACTTAAATGTAAGGAAAATGTTTCATTTTTAAAACAATTTGTGATGGGCCATGAAAAGTGGATACTGTACAGTAATGTGAAATGGAAGAGATTGTGGGGCAAGTGAAATGAACCACCACCAACCACACCAAAGGATGGTCTTCATCTATAGAAGGTGATGTTGTGTATATGTGGGATTGGGAGTCCTCTACTATGAACTTCTTCCAGAAAACCAAATGATTCATTCCAACAAATACTGCTCCCAATTAGACCAGCTGAAAGCAGAACTCATGAAAAGCATCCAGATTAAGTAAAAAGAAAATACATAATCTTCCATGAGGATAACACAAGACCACATGTTTCTAGGATGACCAGGCAAAAACTGTACAGCTTGGTCAGCAAGTTCTGATCCATCTGCCATATTCACCAGACACTGAACCTTCAGATTTCCATTATTTTAGTTTTTACAAAATTTTCTCAATGAAAAAAATTCCATTTCTTAGAAGAGTATAAAAGGCACCTGGAACAGTTCTCTGGGGAAGATGGAATTAACAAAGTTGCCCAAAAAATGGCAGAATATAGTGGAACAAAACTGAATATGTTGTTCAATAAAGTTCTTGGTGAAAATGAAAAATATGTCTTTTCTTTTTACGTGAAGTGTTTTGGCCAGCCTAACAGATTCATCCTGATTTCCCACTTTGTGAATTAGCCTTTTCTTTTTCCTTAATTTTCTCCTTTGAAAAGAAATTCAGGATCACAGATTAGTTTTGTCATCCCCACCAAGTGCCTACTTTTTAACCACCTTCTGTATTGTGTATACAAGAAATAGAAATTCATTCTGGTTAGAAAGGGACAGTGAAAATCCATGGGTCCCCACTAGAAAAGCCCAAACTAAATATTTTAACCCAAAGGAATAAATTTATTAAAAGCTCTTACTATTCTCTTTAGAGAAAAGGCTTCATCAAAAGAATCCATATCTGCAAATCAATTTCTTCTTTTTTAAAATTTTAAGTGTAAGGCATTAGTAAGGTATTTATTAGCAACTTCAGTGGCTGTTTTAGAAGCATATTTTGAAAACACTTGTTCTGGCAAAAAATAGAGGTGCTGGCATCTCTCAGATTTAAGATAATTAGTTTTCAAATTGCCATAGCTAAAACAGTTCAGGTGAGAGAGGGATCAGTTGTGACATCTACTTCAATTTTCTTTTAGACACTAGACTCAAGGACTAATGCTATTCTATATTACAGCAGTTTTGATGCAATTCATATTTTATAAATATAAGAAGGTGATCAGTGGGCTTTAAGAAAGGAACTTCCCACTGTTTAACATTTAAATATTATTGTGTTTTTTTGTTGTTAAATTTGTAAGCCTATTTTTATTAAACCAACTTCTTTAAAAAAATTGTGTTCTTTTTATCTAAATCACTTTTTGTAGTTGTATTTTAAAGGGTATGGGACTATAGGGAAAATATAAGGAAGAGTCTTTAGCAACTGGCTTAACCATCTCCATCTTAATTGCATGGGGGTGGACGGAGGATTTAGGTTGGTGGTTAAGGTTATTATCCATATTGTTGCAAATGGATATGTGTATACTTGCCATGAGAGGTATTTCCTGAGGCAGTTTTTTGATTTTGGGATGGATTTTGAAAGACTTACACTTTTTCTTAATCTCTAACCCTTTTCCTATCACCTGCTATTTCATTTAAATAATACTTTTATCTGAGATAAATGCTGAGGATTTCAACAGTACAGAAAAGTATGAACTAAAAATCCTAAACCAGTAATGAACTACTAAACATCTATTCATGTATCCTTGCAACCTATTCAGGTAGTCATTCTACATCAGTCCTTTCCTTTTCTTTGACAGAAGTTTAGTTGATTGTGGGTGACACTCGAGCTTCTTTTTGGAAAGAGTTCTCAGAGAAACTGATTTGGCTCCGAAGTTTTTCTTGAATTCTGTATCCCCAAGAGAGCATTGTCCTCTGAGCCATCTCTTA
The DNA here is from genome assembly GCA_024291935.2 of Okapia johnstoni. NCBI lineage: Eukaryota > Metazoa > Chordata > Mammalia > Artiodactyla > Giraffidae > Okapia > Okapia johnstoni. The sequence goes on from CM044316.1 coordinate 40,225,162, forward strand.
TTTTGTTGAAGGGCAGAGCTTTCCAAAACGTACTACATGAAGCTTAACTCTCCAGATACTTAAATAAGACTGCTGAAGTGACAGAAAAAGCCAATTGGGATTAATCTGGGAATGCTTTCAAGAAGGAAAATAAGACTTTGTAAGATAAGGAGAAAGAAAAAAATCTTTTTACATTCTCCATCGCATTTATCACCATCTAACATCCTACCTGTTTTATTTTCTTACCCTGTTTATAGACTGTGTCATCTCATGGGAATGTAAGTTGTGGCCAGACATGCGTTCCCACTGCTAGGACAGTTTCTGATATATCATAAGCACTCGAATATTGAATGAATGATAGTACTGAAACCAGATGTGATTTTTTTATACTAGAATTTACCTTTAAATTAAAGGCAACACTTAATTGAATGGAATTGGAGCTCAGCACTTTATTAAATCTCTCTATTACACACCTCATAGGAGAAGAAAGGGGGAAGCTCAACTAGGAACATTCATATCTGTTCTTTCTCTTTGAGCTTTTGGGTCTTTGCCCCAAAATTATCAGGTTCCTGGATTGTTGCTTAGAGAACCTACAAAATTAACAGTCAACTTGGGGCTTTAACATGTTATTTAATATTTTCCCAGAGACTTGAAAGGGCACAGTTTCCTTGATGTATTTGACAAGAGAAAACAGTAAGAAAAGTATACTTTTTAGTTCATAATTTTATAGGGTGGCAGTGTTGAGAATCCTGTAGTTTGATTTTAGTGCCCTGGTTTAGAGTCTGTAATGTTACCCCTAACTTTTGTACCTGAAGGTCAAGCCTGTAATTGCTTTCAGGTGGGGCACCCTAAGCAGTACCTCTGAGAGACAGAACATAGTGATCTGTATTTGTACTTCAGAATAAAAGATTAATTTTGCTGAGGAGAGTGCATGTGTGATTCTTGGCGGGGGTGGGGGTGGGGGGGGGTGGTGGAGCAGAGGAGGGTTTGAAGCACTATGCAAACATTAGTTAAGATTAATAGTAAATGTTCCTTGATTGTCTTCTCTTTACATAACATTCTGTGAATTTTACAGAATTTGTTTAGGCCAAATTAATGATGGCAGTAAAGGTGAAAGGAATGAATGCAAACACAAACTCGTTACGTATAAATGCAAGCCTGCGAAGGGGATCTTCACATGAAAAGAAAGGTGCTTTCCTTTCCCTGTCTGTTTAATAAACAGCTAGAAGTTTACCATACCCATTTTCTCTCTCCTTAATCATTGAACACCTCTGTCCAGCTGCTTACCATGTTCCCCAGCTCCCTTTCAGCTGTAGATGGTCATGCAGCTAAGTGCTGACCATTAGGATATGAGCAGAAATCATACATGTCATATTGGCATAATGCTCCACAGAGGAACACTCTTGCCCTTTCCCCCTTCCCTGTGGCTAGAATGTAGATAGGATGGTAGGAACTAGAGTGGACACGGGAGCCAAGGGGTAAGGGTGACAGAACTGTGCTACTCTTGGAAGGTTATGTGAAAAAGACGTTGGATGGATATGGGGAGTATTCTTTGTTGTAACAGTGCAGGCTGTAACCTAGTTATTCCTTACTTGCTCCTTCAGTTAGTCTCACCAGACCTTTATTTTGTGCTCACTGCTAGTCAGGCTTTATGCTAAGCAGCAGAGCTGTCACAAGGAGTCATTCCTGTTCTCATGGAAAGCGAAACTATAACATAGTTTAGTGGTTTCAGTCTCTAGTTAGGGTTATTTGATCAGCTTTAGAGGGTGCAGGAGGGGCAGAAATGGAAAATCAAGAAGAACTTTAGACTCTGCTCTTGTTTTTCTGAATACCTGAATTTTCTCTGGTCCTGAGAAGTATCAGATTGTTCGTTTGTTCAGCTAATATTTGAGGGTCTATTAGATGTCAGGCTGAGGACAAACTAAATAAAAATACATTCTCTCAAGCATCTTCATTGTGGTTAATACACATAATGAGATAAATATAGGATAGTGGTAAGTTCTAAGGAGAAAAAGTAGGAAAGGAAGATAAGAAATGTCAGGGGTGGGAGGAGGAAGGTGGCTGATGGTTTTGATCCAGAAACCAGAGAAGATCTCATTAAGAAGGAAATCTTTGATCAAAGTCCAAGAAGAGGTGAGGGAGTCAAGGGTAGTGACTTGGTTGTGATTTAGTCGATTCTTAGTCAAGGGAATTCAGAAAGCATATGAATGATATGGTAAAGATCTCAGATTCCCTGCAGAAGAAGGAGTAATTCAAGCAGAAATAGCTAAAGGTACAAACTTCTAAATTGCATGTTCTTTAGTCTCTGCAGGAGCTACAATAATAACTGAGGTGTTACACAGATGGAGACAAGAAATGTCAGTTGCTAACAACTTTGTGGATTACCACCTCCAGGAAATGGGCCACTCAGAGGACCGATCAATAAGGAGAGTGCAACTCAATATTTCATCTAATACAAGTTTAGTTTACCACAGAAAATCAAAGGTGAAGTGTTCGGATGAAGAACTTACAGGCAAATTTACCTTAATGTCTAGCTCTGTCTTTCCATTATATTCCATTCAACAAATATTTATTCAGTGTCTGTTTTGTGCTTAACACTGTGCTGGGCATTGGGAAAGCAGCCATGAGCAGGCAGATGTTGTCCCTGACATACAGCTTATATGTTAGTAGGGGGAGAGAATTTAGGCCATGAATTAAACAGTTATGTAATAGCTCTGATAAGGGAGCTGATCAGGGGCTGTGAATGAATATAACTGATAGCTGATCTTCTCTGAGAACTCAGGCAAATCCATTTTGAAGAAGAGGTATTGAGACCTTAAGAATAGGAAGGCATTAGCTGGACAAGGGAAGGGAGACAAACACCTTAGGCAGAGAGGCCCTAAGGATCAAAAGGCCACTGTGTCTCAAGCATGGAGTACAAGAGAAGTGTGAAGAATTGAGGCTGGAGAGGTTGATGGGGGCCAGAGGAGGCTGCATCTTGGAAGCCAACTTAGAGTTTTTTTAAACCCTGAGAACAGGGAGAAACTATTGGGGTGGAAGCTGGGGCTGGAGGCAGATACTGGGATCAGATGTGTGCATTGATTGGAGAGAGGCAAGTGAAGGCATGACTTTGAATTCAGGTGATATTGATGGAGATGGCTGGGGAGTATATGGAGTAGAGTGGTGTCTAGGAGGTGATGGATTGCGTATGGGAAGATGAAGAGTTTGGGGTCAGGAATGACCACCAGTGTGCATTTTACTTTAGGCAACCAGATGATGGCGCAGTTTACTGAGATGGAGAAGACTGGAGGAAGATGTGATTTATCTGGAAAGGTAAAAGAGTTTTAGTCATGAGGGAAAGCAGTTTCTATTTTTGCTGTTGCAAACACTTCTGAAATGGTCATCCTGGTTAATAATAACAATAGCTCACATTAAGACCACTTACTACATATTAAACATGAGCTGAATACTTTACCTACAGTGTCTCCCACAATGTTGAAAATCCCATGAGCCAGATACTATTATCATCTCCATTTTACAGATGAGGAAGCAGGTTTTCAGAAATCCAGAAGCATGATCATGGCATAGAGTGGATGGCCAAGGTCAGGTTACCTGGCTCCAGGATTCTTACATTTATGCTGCTTCACCCTAGCTCCTGGCATCTGCAACCACTTTCCCTACCCACCCTCTTACCCCCCATCAGAGATGTGTTCTCAACCCTCTTGCCCGCTCCCAGTGACTGCTTATGGCAGAGCTGCCCAAACACCTGTGTCATGAATCTCATTCCTCTTTTCACCCTGCCAGGCCCAGTTTTCCAAAGGTAGTTCCAAGGCATCATGGGCTTGGTGGAAGAACAAAGGGCAGGAGGATGTGTGTGTATAGACCGGCCTTCCTGATACCATCTACATGTTCAACTACCACATTATAGTCCACTTACCTTGCATATCAGCAGAAGACATGAACTCAGCCACATCCTTTCCAGGGGAGAATCTAGGGTTAGGTTTCCCATGACAAAGGACCCATTACTTCCCAACTAGTCAAACACTAGCCTAGAGATAGGTATGAAATTATTTAGGGTCCCAGTGCTGGCAAAAACCAGAACTCAAGTCCAGTTCCTCTTACTGATCCTGCTTGATTTCTAGATTCCAGCTCTACGTAGGTCCAATTATTTAGGAATTTCTTCCGGAAGTATCTATTCAACCCTGTAGATACATCAGAAAGATGGCTTCTAAATTGTCTCCATCTTAGCATTTTTCAGATTTAACTTCTTGTTGCCTAGGGACAATATTTTATTAAGGCATCCCAATAGCTTCCTGGATCACTTTGGCTTCAACTGATTCTGGTCCAGGAACTTCAGGTGACCTCTAAGCCAGCTGATAGTGCCCCTAACCCTGGCATTTTTTGTGGGTCAGCTTCTCCCTTAGGCAGTGCTGCCTCAAGCCTTAGGCTCATTTACAATACAGCTAACACTTGAGTGCTAGCATGTTAACACTGCTTATGTCATTTGACATACAACCCTGTAGGGCTAGGTGAAAAATCCCGTTTCACAGTTGAGGAAACAGACCGGTACAGATTAAGTAATTTGCAGTGTCACACAGCCAGTGAGCAGTAGAACTGGGATTTAAAGCCAGACAGACTCCAGAGCTGATCACTCTGCATACTGCCTTGAGATCTATCCATGGGGAGATGTAGGGGAGAAATATACTATGCTGCCTCTGTATTAGTCTCCTACCCCCTCAGCCCCCAGATTAAAGATGAAGGGTCCCCCATATCAGCAGTGTGTGATTCCATTGTGCCAGTCAGGGCTCTCATACCCTCCTTAACATTTATTCCATTTAGTCTTCTCCATAGCTAAGGGTCACACAGGTTAGCCGAGTTACCATTACTGTAGGTTAGAAAGGTTTGGCTGCATTTCCAAAAACCAAACTGTTGTATGAGGTTATTGTAGAATTAGCTCCATTAGGGCTTGGTTGGTGTTAGCTCTCTAAGATATGGAAGTCAAGCCCAAGATGAACTGTCAGCTGCTCATCTCTGCTGCTTCATGGGATAGGAACAGGAAGAATCTGGGGGCACTTCCAAGGATCCTTCCTTGGGAGTGATGAAGGAGGAGAAGTGGTGGTAGGGAGCTCTGGCCTAAGCCTGGAGCTCTAGTAAGTCTTTTCTAAGCCTCAGCTTAGATCCTTACATAAGTTTCAGCGTCCGACAACCCTCACAAAAAGTTTGTAGAATTGTGTGCCTATATGCATTTGCCAGACAAGCATCCTTAGCATTCTTCAGAGTCTCAAAATCTGAGTGACCCCTACATGGCTTAGAGCTACTTGATTAAATAATCTACCAAATCTCCTTTTAGTCAAACGTTCTCTAAGCTCTAGTGCCCTAATGAGCTAGGTGACTTCTGAAACTATTTTAAGCTGCCACAAAGAGACTCCCTAGAATTAGGTTAACTTTGAAAATGGTCAAGGTTATTACAATTCTTTCTATTCCCTCCCAGGTTCTTTGGAATCAGCTCCTCCAAGCTGGGCTTATTCATCCATTGCTTTCCTGCCGTGTTCTCCAGAGCTGGCCTCCTGTCTACTTTGGGAAGAAGTACTGAACAGCTGCCCCCATCACCTGACCCTCAGGCCCCTGCTTCACAAGGTGGTTCTGGTCCAGAAATGACTCCTGGAAGGGCTTAGGCCCAGAGAGCCTCTGAGAGCAATAGAGTAGATGCCTGGTGAGAAGAACTGCCCCACAGGGAAGGTCTCCATGGAGCCCTGTTACAGGGAATTTTTTTTTTTTTTTCCAGCAGATGAGGCAGCAGTTCTTTTCTGAGGTTGGCTCTGAAAACACTTGCCAGAGCAAGCAACTGATTGACACTGGGGAAAGGTGAAGCTGGAGAGGAGCAAGTGTCCGTTAAAACTGACCTGGGCCACTTGGAGGTGGGAGGTGGGCTGTGCTTAGGTCAGCCTGCGCAGGATACCCTTTTATGCCCCTTTCCCAAGTGGCGCAACCAATGACCAGAGCATCCTCAGCACTGGGTCTAATTCGGTGAGGTTTTATTGTAGAAATGCGGCCCCTGTTGACGCAGGACACCCTGACCACAGAGTGCTGCAGGTGGGACCCCGTCCCTCTAGACCAGCTTCCCCTTTCCCTGTGCAGGCAAAGAACACCGGGTCCTCGGACCCGGGCGGGACCCATTTGAACTCTGCGTCCCCTCCCTTCCCACCCCAGGGACGAAGCCTCCGAGAGCCATCATTCCTAAGTCCAGCTGAGTTCACACTCGGATCCTAGTGGGACTCTCCAGTGCCAAAGAGTGGGAGAGGCGGTAGTAGCCGCAAGAAGACGGCCACAGGACCAAGGAGTTCGTACAGGCAGCTCGAACCTAGCTGCGCGCTTGGCTAGCTTCACGCTCCTCTCTCCTGCCCCTTGGGCTAAGTGGGGAAGTCAGCTGGCGTCAAGGAAGCCTCCCTGGTCCGGGCGGATGCGCTGTCTTCAGGAAGGCACCCTGGCTGGTCCCGCTGCCCACGGAAGAAAGCCTCCACCAGGGGAGCAGCACAGTCCCCCGCGACCAGGAGGATGGGGACCCTCTGCAGCCTCCTAACGCCTCCGACTCCCTTGATGCACACGATGCTGCTCGAGGGCGGGAAGGGTGTGTGGGGGGGTCAAAGTGCAATGTTCTTAGGGGCATCAGGTGCACCCTGCCCAGCTCATACCTACTGCTGGTGGCGAGACCGGGACCCGGTGCGGCTACACCGGCCGCATCTTCCAGGGCGCGCGCGCGTCCCGCAGAGAACGGTCGTGGGGCAGAGCGGCGAAGGCCGAGTGGCGCAGCTGGCAGCCGATGAAGAGGATGACGAGCGCCACGGAGAGCAGCAGCAGGAAGAAGAGCAGCAGGTAGGTGGGCAGGTCGGGCTTGGCGGCCGCGCCGTCCCGCATCCCGCGCGCGGTGGCCAGCTCCAGCGGCAAAGCGCCCTCCGCCTTGACCGTGGCTGCCAGCGCCAGCGCGCCGCCTACCGCCGCCTCCGGGCCGCCCGTAGTGTTGAACACGTCGCCGTACATGGCCCGCGGGGCTGCCGACCCCCGGCCGCCTCACTTCGCTTCCATGGTGCGCCCTGCCCGCTCCTCTACGCGCGACCGACCGCAAGCCAGGTGCCTGCGGGACCGCCGGGACTGCGAAGCCCCGGACTGCTTCCTCGCCGCCGCACTCAGCTGCCCTTTCTGCGGGGTGGTGGATCCCAGCGCTCCGAGCTGGACGGCTTGGCACCCGCGATCCCCGGACTTTTCAGGTCTGTCACCGTCGCCACCCACTGTCCTGAAACAGTCACCTGGGTTTATGGCCGTCCTTTCAGTTCAAACCCCAGCTCCGGTGAGCTCCAGGCTCCAGGACACCCCTGGTCTGCGGCGGCGGAGGAGAGAGGTGAGTGGTGCGTGCGGCCGCAGCTCGGGTTTCCTGCTCTGCACTTCCAGACACCAGTGCACCGAGGGCTCAGTCCGGGAGTCCTCCGCGTCCTCCCGCTGCCGAGTCTCAGAGCAGTTCTGCAGCCTTGAGTTCCCGCTGAGACACCTGGTGTGCGGCGAGCCTGTACCCGCTGGCTCCAGCTGCTGCGCTCCAGTCGAGAGCAGGAGACTGAGCTCCGAGGCGGCCCGCGAGCTCCGGTCCTGGGAGGGGTGGGGCGGGACTGGTGGCGACTGTCCCCGGGGAGCGGCTGCGAACCAATGAGAGCGAGAGAGGACAGGGCTGCGCCTGCCCCCGGCCCGGCCTCACATCGCTCACGGAAGGAGGGACACACAGAGATGGAGGGAGGGAGGAAAAACACAGGGTCACGGAAAGACAGATGGATGAAGAGCCGATTACAGACCTATGAACAGAGACATGCTAAACAGAGACGATATGGACAGCAAACCGATTCGGAGACCAGGCTCAGCCAGGCATGGATACCTGCTTTCGTCCTTCTCATGGACATTCTCCCTCCAGGCACAGCCCGGTTGGCTCCGAGCCCCAAGACTGAGTAGTTCTGGGAGGGCCAAGAGGCTGAGCACAAGGGCAGAGGGCTCCCAGAGGAGCTGTGGCTGCTTCCTGGGGACCCGCTCCTCCCCAGTGGAGGGCACCTGTGAGCTCACCTTCTCAGCGCACCTGGCCTGCGGTGCTCGGCCACAGAGGGCCAGAGGGAGATGTGGCCCACCAGCCTGTAGCAGCCCTGGCAAACGCTTGGTGGCCAGGACAGAGGTGAGGGGTCAACAGGACCAAGGGGTGTCCCCTTTCCAGAAGTCCACACTCTTCACCTCCTTTGGAAGTTTTCCAAGCCTCCCAGATTAGAATGGGAACCAGTGCCAGCCACCATGGCCCCTGGGTCCTTCAGAAGCACTGACTGCCCTGGGCTGTCATGGTCTGGCACGGAAAGGAAGGAGGCACTTGCCCTCAAGATTCTGAAGGAGGCACTCACCGGTCAGGAGTGATGGTGCCTCCTTCCCTTTTGCACCCGGGCACCTCACTTCTCACCTAAATCCCAGCTCTGAGACCCCTATGGGGTGAGCCAAGGGCACAGCTCTGTTTCTCTCCCCCATACCTTCTTCCCCCGTCAAGGGGTACAGGATGTGGGAGAGCTTGGTGAGCACTGGCTGCAGGAACCGGTGGGAAGATGAATTTATTATTCCCCTCTCCCCAGCTGCACCTTACACCTGCCTACAGGCTTAATTAGCAAGGACTAGTAAGGTGTGCAAAGCTGCCCTTGGCCAGCGCTCATTCCCTTAAAGCCCAGCTCAGCCCAGGAGAAACACCTCTGCAAGCTCTTTGTCTGACATGAAAATTTGTGAGCCTAAGTCCTGACCCTACAGAGAGTCTGACTGCTTGCTGTGTGAGATGCAGGAGTGCTCCAGAGGCCCTCTTCAGTATTTGCCTATAGGTCCATAGACGGGCCTGTGAGGTGCTTCCCTGGGCACAGAGGGGGATTGTGTGTGGTGTAGGGTGGAGTGGGACCTGGCAGGACTCAGCATGACCCCATCTGCCCGTTATGGTCCTGGGGCACTACCCAGTGTGCCCCAATGGCGTAGGACCTTAAGCCGCTGTGCCTGCCTCCTGCTTAGCCCAACTTCTCATTTTCCAGATGGGAAAGCTGGCTCCGAGAGGGGCAAGGCTTTATTCATGTTAGCACAGGGCAGCCTCCACATAAGAGTATGCAGCAGCCGTGGGTGTGGGCTACTCAGGAGAGGGGCAGAGTCCCCCTCTCTGAAGGCTTGAGCTATTTGAGACAGCATTCTATTCGGCCAGCAGGATCCTAGAGACCTTATGTGAAACCTGAACAAGCCTCCTCAGGGCCACTGTCAGCCACGGGGAGAGTCAGTGTGTGGGTTAACGGAGAGGGATTTATCCAGGTGAAGCCCCTGCTGTCAGTAACTCCCTGGGTTCTTTGTTTGCTTTTTAAGGTATAACAAAATTATTTTTAGTTGAATATTAATACATTATTTTTCATTAAAGATTGTGCCCATCTGAAATATATACAATGAAGGAAAACATCAAAATGTTTTTGGTTTGTAGCCTCAGTTTGTGGTCAGGCCTGGAATTTCCTTCATGTGTTTGGGGAATCATGGTGGTCCTGCCAACCCTGCTTCCTCTCTGCTCTGCCCCTGAGGTCAGGTAAGACACTAGGCAGTGGCGTGAAGGCTGGGTAGCTCAGCTGGGAGAGCCTCAGCAGAATCAGGGACAGGCCTCTGGTTTTGGACTATAAAATAAGGGTTTATGGTAGATGATTTCTTGCTCTGAAATAGTGCTGTGTTCCCCCAGGAACTGGGCACAGAGCTGGGGGTGACTGCAAGAGGGTTTGGTGTGGATGGAGGGTCCCCACGGCTCAATTGCTTATGGTAGGAGCAGAGAAATCTCTAGAAATGCTCATTTCTCCTCAGAGCTGTGGCTTTTCATCATCATATTGCATTTTGCAGAAGTAACACATGCAAGGCCTTGCAGCCTGTGATTGGAGGAGCTGGGACTTGAAACTGGACAGTGGGCTTCTGTGTCCACACAATGAACCAAAACTGTGGGCCACCTCTGATTTAGACCAGTCCTAGCAGCCATGGTTCACAGACCTCCTCTTTTCACAGGCCAAGCACTTGCTCCTCACAGCAACCTGTGAGACAGACATGCTAGCACCTCCATTTCCCCAAGGAGCAGGCTGCAACCTCGAGAAGCAGTGTCACCTTCCAAGGTCACACAGCCGGATCTGGGCGCCAAGGAGCCTCAGACTTGGCAGCTTGTGCTCATCCACTCAGTCTTTTTTTTTCTTTAAATGGACTTAGAGTCTGTACTCATTTTAATACTTTTATTTATTTATTTATTTTCGGCTGTGCTGGGTCTTCATTGCTGCACGGGTTTTTCCTCTAGCTGCAGAGAGCTGGAACCACCCTCTAGTTGTGGTGTACAGGCTTCTCACTGCGGTGGCTTCTCTTGTTGTGGGGCACGAGCTCTGGGTCGCCTGGGCTTCAGTAGTTGCAGCACTCGGTCTCAGTAGTTGCTGCTCCTGGGCTCTAGAGCACAGGCTCAGTAGTAGTTGTGGTGGAGGGCTTTGTTGTTCTGTGGCATGTGGGATCTTCCCATCTCAGGGATCAAACCTGTGTCTTCTGCATTGACAGGTGGATTCTTTACCACTGAGCCACCAGGGAAGTCCCCACTCAGTCTTAAGCTGCTTTTTCTACTGAGAAACTTAGCAGAGAGAATATGGTCAAACTGCCTTTCCTTTTGGTAAAGTTGGAGGAGGTCTTTTGCCCTTTTGTGTGGGGAGAGGGGTTCCTTTGGTCCAAAAGTGGACACTGTTTCTTTTTGGAAAGATGTTCAGAGCCCTGGGAGGGCAGTCACATTCTCTGAATATTCCCCAGCAGGAAATGAAACAAAACTGGTGCTGAGTAAATGCAGAGATGAAGTTTACACAGCTTTTTACACAAGCCAGAGCGACCTTCCATTAGGGAGCTTTGTGTACCCATATATTTAAGTCGGGAAAGATTATGAAGGGGCTCAGAAGTAGGCTTTGACAGGCAGAGGTCACAGGGCTGGGACCCTGGCAGGACCTCTTCCCCATTATGTGGTCACTGAGTGACACAGGCTCCCTCCCCGCTGGCCTGTCTGCCAAGAGACCAAGAGGCAGTGGTGCCTTTCCTGCTGCGCTGGGGCCATTTGCTGGCTGCTTAATGAAACTTGGGAGACTGCAAGCACTGCAGCCCCAGGATTTCATAAACTGTGCCTCTGCAGCCCTCCGTGCCTGGTGAAGCTGTTTTTGTTTCTTCCTCTTGCTAGGGGAATTATTATTAAAGCACTCAGCATCACCAAGAGGCTGGGGTGAAGATCAAGGCTGAAATGTTGCCGTCTGAAGTTGGCATTCATTGCTGCCGGTGTGCGTTTCCCTGTGAATACTGCGTGTATTCAACTGCTGTGGAGTGGCCTCCGCATCCTCCGTGAATGCTGGTGGTGCTGTTGCTCACAGACCTTTAATTCTAACTATCACCCTGGCAACGTTTGGTTTTGTTGTTTTGGTTTTGTTTTTGAGATGACTTTGGCAACTGTTGTGGTCGGTAACTGAGGTTGCTTTTTAGAACGTCCGTTTTAGGAACTAAATAACAAGTAGGCCAAGCCCAAGCTCTGAAATGAAGTGATTTTTCCAAATGGAAACAGGCAGCAGGGGGCTTGGAGAATGGTCAGGCCGGGTCTTTCGAGGGCTTGCAGTCTGGTTTGTGGAGCAGGAAAACTGGAGAAAGGATGGGGAATGAGGGAGAGACGATTCTGGAAGGAGGGAGCTCACTGAAGGGATTGGATCACAGAAAAGGGCATCTCCACCTCTGTCCTCTGGTCCCACGAGCCTGCGGGTCTCTTGGGATCAGAGGGTGGGATGGAGAGTCAGTGAAGCAATTCCTGGGCTGCCTGGGACCTGACGTGTAGGCTGGGGGTGCTATCTCTGACTCTGGTGGTGGGATGTCTCTGGATGTTTTTTGAACAGTCTCACTGGTTAGTCAGAGAAGACTACTGATACAGGGTTGCAGTACTCTTGCCTGGAAACTCCCATGGACGGAGGAGCCTGGTAGGCTGCAGTCCATGGGGTTGCTAGGAGTCGGACACGACTAAGTGACTTCACTTTCACTTTTCTCTTTCATGCACTGGAGAAGGAAATGGCAACCCACTCCAGTGTTCTTGCCTGGAGAATCCCAGGGACGGGGGAGCATGGTGGGCTGCCGTCTCTGGGGTCGCACAGAGTCAGACACAAATGAAGCGACTTAGCAGCAGCAGCAGCAGCACTGGTTAGTGCCTCAACATCCTTCTCTTTGGTCTCAGTGACACGTGACCTCATCTGCCTTTCTGGGTCCCTGTGTAGCCTCCAACCAAGTGGGTTCCAGTGACATAAGACTTGCAGGTTACTGGGACATGTTGCCACCCCTGGGGCCCCATCACCTAGACTCCTCTGGGAAGGTCAGGGGTTTGCCTGAAGGTGAAATTGAACTCCTGCTGCTGCCTGGCCTGGCCAGGTGTTGGGTGGAGTCACCAGTTGGGTCACTGCATGCTAAGGAAAGACCACTGCTCTGGTCAAGGATGGGAAGCAGGCTGAAGCCAAGCTGGAGCCAGCATATGCTGAAAGGGACAGGACTTTCGTTTGAAATCAGTAACCAGACTCAGGGACACCTGGCCTGGTGGGGACCTGTGGTCCCTGTTCCGGTATCAAGGCATGGGGTACTCGGCCTATGAGGTTGCACTTGGAGGGACACTGGGACCCAGAATTTGTGACAGGCAGCAAGGCTGGGAGGGTGTATGTTCAGTTAATGAAGAGGCACCCCAACCTACCCCATCTGTGGCATGTTGGAGAACTACTTCATAGAAGGGTCTGGGACTTGGTGGTGAGGCCAGGGCATAGGAACTCAGTCAGGAAGGGCTGGCTATTTTTTAATTGCACGTCCCAAGGTTTAGGATGTGCTCGTCAAGTGAGATGCAGGATTATGTTATATAGCACAGGGGTGTGATATTAAACAGCATTGAATCACACGATGAGAATATTACTGTCTTGTAATCACCTTTAATTATTCTGATGATGGCAAGAAGAAAAATCTATTTTGGCCCAGGGTCAGTTCAGATCCTCTGAGAAGCATGTGCAAGAGATTTACTGGTAGAAATGCCTATGATGGAGAAAAGGCATGGGAGCTGGAGTCGCTGGAAGAGCCTTAGGTATCAGTGCAAGTCTGACACCTCTAAGAGGAGAGGGGGAAGGAAGGACTTGGTAAGAAGCACCTCTAACTAAAAATGTCTCATCCAGGCCAGTGGGGCGGTGGGGGGGGGGGTGGCATTGTCAGAAGAGCTCCATCAGGCAAGATGTGTGCAGCTGTGCAGCGCTGGGCTCAGAGGATGGTTAAAAGGGTCATCTGTCTGGGGCTGGGGCTGGTGACCCTTTACACAGGGCTCCTGAGGCCCGGAGGAAGGGGAAGCTGCCAGGGTTGAAGTCCAGACCAGACTCATCTCTCCTTGGAAGCCCCCTGCCTAACCCCTAGCCCCAGCTAACCCTTTCCCTCTGGGCTTTCTTCTGGGTGGATGAGACCAGGCAGCCTCTAGCTGTTTTCTGATGGCTTTGACTGGGTGCCTCAGATTCAGAGTCTTCCAAGGGTGAGAGTTACATCCTCTGAGTCTGGGCCAAGGTCAGAGCCCAGGGTCTCAGCCAGACCCTCTTGAAGCCAGTGTTTTGTGTGGTTTTTGGTATCAGTTTATGCATGTCCTGGGCAGCCTATTGTGGCAGGACCTTCTCTCTCTTGTTATCATTGTTTCCACAGGGCCTGCTACTACCCCGTGGTATCCTCTGTGGTCCATCCTTAGGGGCAGATACAGGTTTTGTGGCGCCTGCAGCTCTTACATCTTAGGGGCCCTCTCTGAGAACAACAGCACAAAATTAGATTTTGAAGTAAATATTTATTTAGAATGAGAAACTGAATCAAAATAAAATTTAAAAAGCTGACCAAGATCTAAAAATACAGGAAAACAATCCAGACTGGCTTCTGGGGCCATACCTTTCCATCATCACATTCCTTGGTACCTGGTGTTGGGTGACAACTCCATACAGGGTCCCCCCTCTGACCCTGCACCTTTGTGTCTGGACTCCAGTGAGCTGAGGTGGTGGGAGTGTTCCTGAGATCCCTGGTGGAGAGGGCTGGCAGTACTTTGCTTCCAAAGTAACTGGAAACCCCTTAGTTACATGCACTAACACTTGAAGGAAATGTATTTCTAATTCAGCCTCCCTGGCTGGATCACCCAAATTTTCCATGGTTTCTTCAGTACCACACAACCTGAGGAAAAGTGTAACTGGGGAATTTGGAGGGGAAAACAATAGTCTTAGCTGTTGCTTTTGCAAACTTTATAAACACACAACAGGTCAGCATGAGCTGCGGGGGTGCAGGGTGGGGTTGGGGGCGTGGCGCTGAAGCTTAAGCTTCACAGCCTCATGGTAAACCCAGCTGAAGCCATCCTGAATGTGTCCCCTGCCAGAGGCAACCTGTTATCCTTAGATCATTGCCTGAGTCAGTGATGTACAGTGGCTCCTACTGAACTTTTTGAAATAAAACTCATCCCCCTTGATTTTTATTCTGGTTGTAAAAGTAGTATTTGGGCATTACTGAGAAAATACAGACAAGGGTAAAGGAGACAGTGAAAGTCATCCTGGAATAAACCCAGTCGGCAAACAGTAACAATTTAGAATTTCACTCTTCTCCCAGCCCCTCCCAGGGATTTGACATGACATTGATGTCAACAGGTTGGAACATCCAGATATCAGCATGTCATGGGCTTGCATTACGTTCCTCCTTTCGGTCTGGCTGGTTGCTGTAGAACATTCTTGATTGCCAGACTCCATTACTTTTCCTACCCAAAGCCCTTTAAGGCTCAGATGAGGGCCTGACCAGAAGATGTGGCGCAGCTGGGGGTCTTGATGCGCCAGATGCCCATTTTGGCTCCAGCATGTTTGAAAGGGTGGGAAGGGGTCTCTACTTGTTCACAGACCCAGATCTGTGAGCTGAAGGCTGGTCCTGCTTCCAACTCTGTCTGAGATACCTGGTATAGGGTGTGGGCAACAGTAGGGGCAGGGGATTTACCACCAAGGAAGAACTGGGAAGGGTCATTAGGCATAACCTTAGGGTTCAGGTGTGGCTGAACCTTCACCTGGAAGGTATAAGGAATGGCTCAGGTGATCTGTAACCCCACCCATGGCTGAGGGCAGCACCAGCTAGAAAGACTTGGTCTGAGTCAGCAAGAAACTCTGGGTTTGGGGTCTGCGGGGAGGCATGTCTCCAACTCCTATTGTCAGTATATCCTGCTCTTGGCAGCCCCAAAGTAAGCCTCCTGGGCAGCCTGTGGGGAGGCTGGGCTGGGATGGGGAGCTTCAGCTCACTCTGCCTCCAGATTCTGCTCCAGAGCTGGGTCCTGGGTGGGCACTGAGGGGTTGACTCTCCTCTCAGGGGTTGAGTCCTGGCTCTGCATGGACAGGCATGCCTCCCTACTACCCTCCCATCTCAAGGGCCAGGCTGCAGCCCATTTCTCTTCTAGAGGAGACTCTTCCATGGTGCGGGACCGTGGCAGCTGGCCCAGCCTTCCCACAGACCCTGTCTTCATAGATGCAGATCCTGAAGCCACTTCCTAAGCTGACAGGAGGTGGGAAAGGAGACACATCCTCTGACAACAATTTCCATCCCTGACTAGAATGAGGAGGAAAATCCAGGTTTACACAATTTTGAAGAGTACTCTTTCAGAAATAATTAGTAAATTATTTCTAAAAGATTATCCCTAATTTCCATAAAACATAATTATATTTTCCTTTTTTTCTTTCAAAGTTTTAACAAAACAAACAAACAAAAAAAAAACAACTAGGTTTCTCTCTCATGAAAGTCCTAGGGATCCCAGTTATCTTAATTTTAGAAAAGTCCCTCCCTGCAGCCAGTCGCTCCTGTTCCACAGCTGCCCCTCAGGCAGGATCTGGGGGGTGTGGGAGATGGCTTTCATTTCTTCCCTGTCCTTCTGCCTCTGGGCAGTGCCGTCTTCTCCAAGATTCTGGTCAGAGACTATGGGCAGAAGGAACCAAGAATGTGGGGTCAGGCCAGACAAAGGGCCCCTGCCTGAGGAAACAGCACATTGGTCATGAAGAAATCTGAGAGAATGTCCTTGATGGCGAGGGAGGGATGAATGTGTCCATGGCTTGATTCATGAGGAAATGTGATTATTTTAAAAAAAGTTTTAAGTGAGAGAACTGACGTTGTCCTTTAAGTGGCATTTTAAAAACTAAATTAGAAACTATATTAGCATTGCCATTTGATGCTGAGGAGCAAGAAATTTGACCTGTTCCTTCTCTGGGGCTCAGGCTCCCAGGTCAGAAGTTAGGGGGTCTCCTTCTGGGAAGGTTTCTCCTGGGGAGTCATATGTGGTCCCTATACCCAAGTGCTGCTGGGGAAGGGGTTTCTCCCACTGCTCCCTAAGGAGGCTGCCTGCAGGCTGTCTGCGAGATGGGAGACGTGGGCTGGATGACTGGGCATCATCTGGCCCCTCTTTGAGAAAGCCTTTGAAAATGACACCTCCCCAAGATACAGTGTTGAGTGGGTTTTCTCAACTGGAACCAAAGAGGGAAAACAGGAAGATGCATGTGAGTGTTAAGGGCGCTTGAGATACGCCAGTCCCCTGTCCAGTCTGGCCGAGTCTTGAGTTCACCCACCCAGGCAAGACTGACAGTGTCCCGCATCGCCCATAAGGGTTGCTGAGCTGTGTGGCGGTATTCTCAAGAGACCCACTCTGGTTCTCCTCATGGTACCCCTTCTCCCCAAACCCTTCTGAATCACCTGGGAGCTTTAAAAATGCAGGTTCTGGCCTCAACCCCAGAGATCTGACTCTAGCCTTTGGAGCTGGGAGTGCGTGTGTGGGTACGCGCGCATGTGTGTGTGTGTGTGTGTGAGGCAGAGAGATGTCCTCAAGCACTGACCAAGGCGCCCCCTTGTGTGTCCTGATGCCAGTGATCCTTGTAGGCAGATGGCAGTCAGACTGTCCAACATGAACTGCCTCAGGGAGTGGATGATAGATTTAACAAAGGAGTCCAATGATCGGCTTTTGAGTTTCAGAAGTCGAGGCCTGGTTATAAGGATTGGAATAAGACATGAGGAGGAAGGGGAAGGCTGTGGCCAGCACACATGGTGCCTTTGGGTGAACTGTAAAGAGGTGTCCTTCTCCTTGGCAGGGAAAGGGCAGATTTTAGCCTCTGGGTGAGTCCTCACCCACAGCAGGCCACACACACACACACACAGCCACACACTGCTCTGCCGTATGGGGTATTCCTGTGTAAAGGCAGATTTCCCCATCCCTGAAATTGAAAGCAATCTCCCTGATCTTGGGGCAGGGTCTGGTCAGAGGTGAGGAGAGCAGAGCTGGTGGGGAGACGAGGCAACCTTAGACCTTTGGTGGGTCCCTGAGAGGGGGCACAGGGCCACTCTGCTTTGGAACAGAGAACAGAAACTCAGATAGTTTTGGGGAGCAGAGGGAGAGAATAGATACCTTTCTTGGGTAGTGCCTTAGGGAGGAGGCAGAGGCCCCAGGATGTGGACGGCTCCCCAGCCCCACCGGCTGCGAGGCAGCAGAATGGTTCCTGAAAGCTCACCTTAGCACCCTGTGGAAGAGCCAGGGGTGTGGTGTGGGGCACAGCTAGCTTCCTCCGGCTCCACAGTGGTTTGGAGATTGAAGGAGGGTTTGTGTGCCCATGCTCTGAGAAGGCCACGAGAGTGGCAGGAGGTATCTGAGGCCGGCTTTTGGATGGGAATGAGGGTCTGTGTAGCAGGGATTTGCAGGACTGACCTTTCAGAAGCAGAGAGAACAGTGGCGGTGGACAGAGAGGACCACCTACTTTCAGCTGCAGAACTGAGCACCAGGACCATAGGTATGGGGACTCAGCTGAGACTTCTGTCACTTCAGGGGACAGAGCATCGCAGAGATCAACTAATGGGAAAATAGCATGACATTCTAACCCACTTGAGTTTGTGGATTAAGAATGATATACTGTGCAAAGAAATTCATAAGTAAATACCTCCTAATAATGATCTCTGCATGGTAGGACTAAGGGCAATTTTCATTTTCCTCTTTTTGAGTGCTGCAGCTTTTGAAAATTTCTCCAGTGACCATGTTTGCTTTTTAAATGAGAATAATAATTTTTTTGAAAAGAGTAACTTGCTTTTTCCTCTCTCTCCCTTCTCTGGGGTTCTCATTCCTTAAGTGCCTCATCCATCATGCTTCCTTCCACCCCTCTGACCTCCCCTCCTTGCCTGGGCCTGGTAGACACTGGCTGAAGGTGGGGCTGGAGTCTAGGCAGGCAGTGGCTCTAGTCGGGAGTCCCAGAGTCATGATGATACTGATGATATCACCACCAAGGACACTTTTCCGTCCTCTCTGCAGACACTTAAGAGGATAGCGGCCAGGGATGTGTGGGCAGAGATGCCCTCCTCATTTGTTTGCCTCGGAGAGACTGTCTCTCCTCCCCTAGGCAGAAGGGTTCAGGCTGAGCTCTGCTGAGCCAGATAGTGTTGGCTGGGCCTCTGCACTGTCCAAGCTCCCAAGTAGCACTCCATCCCAAAATCTGCTCCTCAGGCCCCTCCAAGCCCTTGCTCAGAGTCTCACTCTGAATCTCCAGGCAGAAAAGGCCCACACGGGCCAATCAGGCCGCTTCGAGAGAAAAGGAGATGATGACAAGCCAGTGGGGCCGGTTAAGACATCCCCACCTGGGAGGGGGGCCTGGATGAAAATAGAACAGAGGCAGGAGAGGGGGTGGCTTAGTGAGCTGGAGGGCGAAACATGCTGATTATTAAAGAGCGAATTACCTGGGTCTCATTACGAGCACACTTAAACATCACATTGCCTCCTGATACACAACGGAAGTGGCTCAGATCCTATCACGAAGAGTCAGAAAGGGTGATAAAAATAAAAGATGGATCTCAGCCCTGTGTCCTTCCCCTCTCTTCCTTCCTGCCCATCATTAGTTGTGGTAGGAAGAGGAATGCCCACCCTCCCAGCCAACTTGCTCAGCCTGGTGGGAGCTTGGAGCTCCCTGTCCTCTGTTGACAGAAACTGCCTACACAGGGATGGGACAGAGGGCACGATGAGGGGTCCCGCCCAGGTGGCCCAACGCCAGGACATCCAGGGAACTTGCTGTCCTCACTGGGGCAGGTTGTGTGCTCAGAGTTCTGCTCTCTTATACCAGGTGGACCCTGAGGTCCCAGGACAGAGGGGGAGGGGACCCTGCCTGTGGCCCTGTGCAAACATGACATTTTCTCACTTACAGGAAACTGGAGACCAAATCCAAACAAGGCCAACTCTGGAGAAGGTTATTACTCCATCCCTTGTCAGTGTTTCTGGTCCCTTGATTGAGTTTTCACTTTGTAATAATGCTGTTTAATAATGATTGCGCAGCAGAGGATAGAGTGGGGTTGGGCTCCTCAGCCCTTTTCTGTTTCTTAGTGCCTGCAAAGTTTTATCCCCCATCTTCTCTACACGTCCAAATCGTACATATCTTCCAAAGCCGGATCAGTCCCGCCTCCTTGGTGCAGATCAGAGAGCTAGCAAGAGCACTGATTCTTGTGTCCCAGCCCCATTCCTACTGCCCGTCAGTCAGGTAACTTGATAACCATGTTGTCTAGCAAAGGGGCTTCTGTGACAGTGTCCTTCAGACTTGACCGTCAGAGTCACCCAGGAGCATCTTAAAATAGAGATTCCTAGGCTCCGCTCCCTGTCTGTCCATCTACATTATCAGTGAGTGTCCTGGGGAATGCTGAGGCAGCCGTCCTAGGACTGCGCTGAGAAATGCCCCGTAAGGTGTGTCCCTCCCACCCCAGGCTGCCTCCGAGGACAGGGCTTCTACACGTGTCGTCCAGCCAAAGGGCGCCCCTCCCGTTCACCTGTGTTCATGGGCACTCACTCTGGACCCAGTTCCACTCACTGGGCTCAGGGGCCCCCTGGGGTCAAACTTCCACTTAAGGGGGCCCTTGGCATTACATAAGCTCTTTCTATGCAAATAGAATAACAAATCCTGCCCTGCCCACCTGGCTGGATTGTTGTTTTAATTAAGTGAGACAAGGGATGTGAAAGTGCTCTGAGCTATAAGATTGGGAATCAAAGGCAGAGTTATCTATGCCCACTAGGCAATGATTCACTGACTGCCTTGTGACATTTCCTCTGCACCGTCCACCACACTTATTAAATAACTCACAAATCTACTTAACTGCTCCCAGCTGAGGGCTTGGCTTTGTTGAGTGGCAGCATTCGGCTAGTTCAGCAAAGCCTGCCTCCTTCTACAAGATGGTCAGAGCTGTTTTCTTGGTTTCTATTGGTGGACAGAAACAGGATTTCTTCCCAGGAGGGGCAAAACTGATCCGGGTGTTGGGAATCCTCACTGTGGCTTCATTAACACCTGCTGACTTTCATTCTTGGGCGGTTGACTGAGGCTCCAGGAGTAAGTCATTCTCTTGAGATGGGTGGGTAAGGTTCCTCTCCTCTGGTGGGGGGACCAGGCTTCAGTCCCTCTGTTTGAGTTATCTGTTGTTTGGGTGAGACGCCACCTCAAAGCTCAGAGTCGTAAAGCAACACTTTATTGTTTCCCGTGATTCTGGGGTTGACAGGCTTCAGCTGGGCGGTTCTGCTCCTCGGGGCTGACCCCCTCCCCTCCTGTGAAGCTGCTTGCACCTGGGAGCTTGACCCCAGTGGAGAGGCCCAGAGGCCTCTTGTTCTCTGGGCTTCTCTCCACTCGGCATTTCAACCCTGAGCTGTGCAGCCGAGCTTCTCTGTGAGGGCAAACCCGTGAGCACGTGTTTATGGAGCCACTGGTGGTGTGGAACTGGCTGCCCCGAGTCACAGGACCAAGCCTGGCGTCCACACGGAAGGGAGGTAAGCAAAGGCAGGAGTCCCCAGAGGCAGTGTTCTGGGGGCCCTGATGGCTCATTCTCCACAACCTCACTTTCTTGGGAAGTTACCCCAATATGTGGTAGAGCAGGGCAGCAGCTAGGCCTGTGTTCACCTGCCCTTTTTCCACCTGCATCAGTGCTGCTGGGCTTGGAGGCCTGGGGTGTGACTTGGGGGAGGTTACAGACTCCTGCTCCTATGCTCTGTGTCAACGGTGTCTTCTGTCCCTGGGTGACCACAGCCTGCAGGGAGGAGCCTCAGAGGCCTGGCACGTAAGCAGTGTCTCTGAACCTTCCCCTCTGCAGTAGCGCAGATTCACACACACGGCCTCTTGCACGTTGGCTCCTGCCTCTTTCTGGGTGTAGCCTCCAGAGAGGCCTGTGGGAGCCCAGCACAGGTTCCCAGACGCCACGAAGATGGAGCCACAGATATTGTCACTCTCCACACCTGCTTGGGTTGCCTCAGGTCTGCACCGCCAGGGCACCCATGTGGCAGTATGTGTGAGGCTCTGCCTCTGCCTCCGCTGGCCAGAGTGCTAGGGTCTTGGGCCCAGTACCATTCTCCCCTCCAAATACCTCTCATCATGTCTCTGACTGAGTGGTGGGCAACAGGGATGACCAGTGGAGGTCTTAGCATGCCTTGGGTCGCTTCAGAGCTGTAGGCATCTGGCCCGAGCCCTGTGGGTAGGCACGTACGGGGCTGTGTAGGGACGAGAGCTCCCTTGGTCTCTTCATATTTCTGTGCTTTTGTCTTAAACCAGCAGCTCTGTTTTCTGGAAGAGGTCCCTTCTGTTTCACCTCAGGCTGACTCTTCCATGTCATATGTATGCAGGGAGAGGACAGACCGAAAGGTCTTTAAGAATCAGCAAAATGATATTTCTACCCTTTGGGAGAAAAACTGAGGATGTGTCCAGAGTGACTAGAATACTAATCCGTACCAGCCTTCCCCTTACAGCCTCAGCGCAATGGGAGTCGTTCACCTCTGAGCTGGTGCCTGGGGACCTGGAGTCTTGGAAGTGGAGGGGGTCATCACAAGACACTCTGGCCCCCAGACCCAGGGCCTTTGCCGAGGCCCCGAATACATATTCCGTTCACGGTACTGGTGACAGACAGTGATGATGCTGTGAGCGCCTTTACGTGAAGACACGTCTGAAAAAGCAGCTGGGTGTTTTTTTTTTTTCCAGAACATTCACCTTCAGCCAGGCTGCACAGACCTTGGGGGCTTCTAATTTAGTTTGGCAGGCTGGGGAACCACCAGAGGCTCTACTTTGCTGGAGTGTCTGTCTTGTGATTGATTTGAGCTGAGAATGAAACCCTGCGGCTCTGTTCTGTTCTCTCACTGAAATGATCAGGGGTTACTTCCTCCCTCAAGGAGACTGACCCAGCTGGGGTCTGGGGCTGCCACTGCTCCCCCCAGCACCACCAGCCCAAAAGCTCTTGCTAGTATGGATGCTGGGCTGCATGCTACTCTCAATGATCTAAGCTCACCGAAAGCAGGGCCAGTCCCCCATGTCCAATATCCAGTTGTATTGATGTCTCTGTCACTCGAGTGTCCATTTCAACAGCCTGTACCTACAAATAAAGCTACATTTCCTATTTACAGCAGGAACCTCATCAGCTACAAATTGGTCATCCTCAAACTGTTTGCTGGTTATTTGTGGGTCTGAGTGGTAACTGCCTCCCAGACAAGGGTGATAACTATAGTCACCATGTCTTCTTCCTTGTCTCCCTTTCTGCTTTGCCCTCTCCACTTGGCTTCCCCACTATGCACTGCTGGCAAAGCTGTTGAGAGGCGCCCCACTGGCGCCACTGTCCACCGCAGAAGTGCCCAGGGTGTCAATTCTGGATCCTTCCAGAGTGGAGCTTGGGCAGAGCAGAGCGAAGTGTCCTTTCCCAGTCCTGATTCGCACCCATCTCCTGGCCACCAGAGCCACCAGTAGATACAGCATCTTGGGGTTTCACTCTTGAAGAATTTAGCCAGCCTGATGCCATCATCCACTGTCCAGAGCCTCACAGAGTCTCAAGAACAATCCTGGTAGTTTCCAGCCCTTGCTCCTCTAACAGCAGAATTGCAAAACAGCCCCAGAGGGAGGGTGGGGCAACTACATCCTAGAGTTCTTTCTGTGTTTATCAGGATTCTGAGGATGTAAATGACATCCAGATACCCAATGCAAACTGGCCTCAACAAAAATGGGAATTTATATGGCACCAAAGGGCTCAGGTGGTAAAGTATCCACCTGCAATGCAAGAGACTCAGGTTGGATCCCTGGGTTGGGAAGATCCCCTGGAGTAGGAAATGGCAACCCACTCCAGTATTCTTCCACAGCGATTCTCATGGACAGAGGAGCCTGGAGGGTTACAGTCCATAAGGTCACAGAGAGTTGGACATGACTGAGTGACTAACCACCCATGCACAAAGCTGGGAAGAGGGCATCGGAGCGAGAATGTGGCACAGCTCCCCTCTCCACCTTTCCTCTCTTCCCTTCCCTCTTTTTTTCTCTTCTCCCCCAGCTCCCTCCGACCTTTACTTCTTCCATCTCCTTAATTTCTCATCTCCGACCTTGCTGCCAAACAGCCTGTCTCTGTGTGAGGGGAGAAGTGTCTACTGGAGTCCCAGATTCACATTCTCCTGTTCAGCAACCTTGCTGGAAAAAAGGAGCTCTCCTTCCCAGTGTGCACATGAATATCAGTGTTGAGGCAGGTGTGTGATTGCCCTGCTGGGGGCTGCACATGGATAGCCACCTCAGGGCAGACATGATTGCCTTGCTCGGGGCTGTGTTGGTTTCAGGGGCACGGGGTCCTCTGGTTGATTGGGTTGAGGTTAGGGTGAGATCTGCTTCCAGCCGAAGAGGGGGTCGTGGCCAGTAAGAAGACTGCACGGCCATGCCCTCCCCTGCCCCGTGTCTGCCTGCCCCCCTTCCTTGGCCTTACCCACCAGCACACAGGGCCCTGGAGGTGGTTATGTGGAAGTGGCTCAGTTAGAAGCGCCGTCTACTGTGAGTGCTGAGTCTGCACTCGGACACCTGAATGGGTCCTGGCATGCTTTTCTTTGGGTATATGAGGGCTTCTTTGGCCTTTGCTTCTCCAGTGCACTGCAGGGTTAGGCAGGCCATTGGCCTGGGGATGTGTAGGATCAGTGCCATGGAACCCATGGCCTCGCCGGTCAGTGGGCACAGCTGATGGGCTGTTGGTTCCAGCTATAACTGATGCAGATGCTCTGAGGCATCTCACTTTTTAATCATATTGTAGTGAGAGTGCCCCCCTCCCTGTCTTACTTGCTTGGGGGAGCCCTGTCCTTGCCCTTCCTCCTCCTGCCTCCCTGGATGCCCAGGTGGGGCAGCTGGGTGAGGATATGGCCTTCCAGCTGTGGTCCTGTCTCTATGGCCCACTTTTCCTCCACAGGCTTGGCCAAGCTGCCTCAGCCCCTCAGCTCTCAGACCCTCCCCTCCATCCCTCTCACGCCCCTTCTGGATGGGGAAGAGTCCTGACGCCTCAAATACCACTTCTTTCAAACTTTTTTATTCTTCCCTCAATCCTCTCCTTTCTTTAAAGACTCCTTTCTTTAAAGCCTTTGGGACCCAAGCCCTGGACACCGTTCTTTTTTTTTTTTTTTTTTCCTGTCATTTTCTCCATAAAGTGCAGGTCGTGGGCCATCCCTGTGGCTTGACTGCAGTGGGGAAGCAGAGGGAGAAAGCGGGGGCATTTCTCCAGGAAGAGCCAGCGAGGCAGCCTCTGCTCCGAGGCAGGGAGGAGGTGTGGGGAGCTTGCTGTGTCTGCAAGGAGGGTGGATGGGGCTTTGCTCCTTGGATAACCAGCCTGGGCTGATTGACGGCTGGGTGCTCCTCCTAGAGTCCCTTCCCTCTACTAGTTCACCCTTCAAGGGATGAGGGGACAAGATGGGATAAACATAGAATGGGGCGTGGCCTCCCTGCCCCAGTGGAATCAGAACTGTCAGCCTCCAGGAGCCTGAGCTCTACCCTTTACATAAGCCTTAATGAACACTTTGAGGAGTGACAGACACCGAGCAGGACAAGGTGTCTCAGCCTCCCCCAGGCAAGCAGACCCGAGGGAGTCTTGTCAGGGGCTCCCCAAGCCCGGGGCTGCTGGGAGCAACTTCTGCAGAGTCACACCCGTGTTCGGGAGTCTCCCCCAGGCCTGAGCTGCACCGGCCAGTGTTTCATCTCCCGGGCCTCAGCGGGATGAGGGGAGATGCTCTGTGATGGGCAGAGGGGGCCGGCTATGCTTTCTCAAGTGTGTGAGCTCTTGTCCTTCAGGAATAGCTTTGGACACTAATTGGGGGTTTTTGCCCAGGAAATGTTACTAGGATCTGTCACGTCCTACTAGGAACCATCAGATGGTGACAAGTCGCTGGAGAACTTGCTGCTTAACCACTGGTTACCCAGAAACCTGAATAGGGTTGCATCCCCCGAGCCCCACATGCTCAGGTTACAAGCATACACTAAAGTCACAGAAATCAAAAGTCACAAATGACAGAAGTGCAGCGGGCTGCAAGGGGACAGGTCAGGCACTTTGGGAAGTGTGAGTCTAGGGGCTCTTGAGCTCTTTCTCCTCCTCCTCTCTGTCCCTGTGCCCTTCCCAGACTCCATTCCTCTGCCTCCTGGTTCGTTTTTCCAAGGACTGCTTCTCCTGCCTGGCTAACTCCATAGGAGCCAAGGAACTGGGGGAAAGTGAGGGAAGTTGTCAGTGTCTGGAAAACCACTGCACGCCTGCCGCCAGCTCCAGGTTGACAGCTCTGCCAGCCCTCAGTTCCCAAGCCTCTCCAACAGCCTTCCATGAAAGAGATGGCCCTCCCCCCACCCCACGAATCCACTGGGCCCGTTGAATCCTCTCCCCTGGCAGCCACAAATCCGTTCCTGGACTACCATCACCCCCAGACATGGCAGCCAAAGCCTAACGGGTGCTGCTGGTTTTCCTTCCCAGTTTTCAATTACTCAGTGGGACTTGTTTTCCTTTTATCTCCTGAAGGGGCACATTGGAGACTTAGGTTTGATAGGAAAAGGGCATCCCAGGATTTGAAAATGGGGTTGCTGGCTGTTGCTGGTAGAAGGCAGATAGGGAAATTGCATAATGCATCTTAAAATGTTGATTAGCATTTTGAAGTCAATATGTGCAGTATCTGAAAGCAAATCATCCCTGAAAGTGTTGGTCATTTGTCCCCGGGGTTGGGAGGCTGATGTGCTTTGTGGGAAGAGTAATTTATGTATCCTCTACTGGACACACACGCCCCATCCTTGGTACTTGTCTGGGGACTTGGGAAATTCTACTGAAGGGATTCAGTCTTCATCTGCAGGCTTTGAGGGCCAGGGATGAGCATTTGAGAAAAACTGCAGGTATTCCCTCCATAACGACACACATCACAAAGACAAGCTCCTGATTTGATGGGAACCTCAGGACTGGGATGTTCTTTGAAATCCATTCACGGACCTCACATGGCTTCCAGGGGAAAAACTCCAGGACAGCCCTGACCTCTGTAAGGTCCCCTGCACACACAGATAACCCTGGTCCCCGTTGGGTGCCTGTGTATCCTTCTTGCTGAGGATTTTCTTGCCCGAAAGGCCTGGGTTGGAGTCACATTTCAAGACAGCTTCTCCAGTCACCCATGTTGGCTGCCAAGGCCCAACAAATGTAACTTTTCTCCCCGTGGCCTTGGAAATGGGGAAGATTTAGCAAAACTGGGCCTATTATTCCTTATGGCAACAATTAGCTAGGCTGGGTGTCCACACCCTCTTGAGGTAGCCTGTGGTTGTCTGGGTTGTCACGGCCTCTCCCTGACACCTCAATGCTGGAACTGTTTCAGTTCTATCACCCCATTTGGTCTGCATTGTTCTTAGAGCAGGAATAAGTAAACAATTTATCTCTGAAGATATACTTCATATCACAGAACACAAGCCCTTCATACGTATACATATAGGAAACATTCATAGTCACACGTATATACACACACCCTGGGTATCTGCAAGGCATCTGAATTTGAGACCTTGATCCTCTTCCTCTTCATAGGGTTGTTGTGAGGGTTCAGTGGACGGATGGCTGCAGAGCCCTCAGCACAGTGCCTGGTCCTCAGCAAGTGCTCACTCAATACAAGCAGCTGGTGTTATTAGTAAGTGATCCTTCCGGCCCAGCGGCATCTTCTCCAGCCAGCTCAGACTCGGTGTAGCTCAGGACCCGGGCGCCCTCTGGTGGCTACTGTCTCTACTCACACTTCAGGCTCCTTTAGAAGGATGTGGGCTCCTTGCACCCAGCTCCCCTCCTCTGCCACTGAAGGGGAAAGGGTGAGAGGTGGGGTGGGGGAAATTGTTCCTCTTTCCTCATCATTTCCTTTGTCTCCTTCCTGACCTTGGCAAGCTTGGGGGTCACTAGGTCTGGGGACAGGAAGAGATGCTTGGAGGTGGGGGTTCTTGTCTGCATGAACCCTGGGATTGCATCCCTCTCACCTGCTCATTCTCCTCCCAGGGCAGCCCGGCTCTGTGGACGCCTGAGACCACCTCCAAAGAGGACGCCAGACAACGGGAGGGCAGTGCATCCACAGAGTCTCCCCGGGCTATTATGAGGTAATTTTATTTCTTTCCATTTCAGGTAAAAATAGTAAATACAAGATAATTTTCATAAAGGTAAAAATACATCATTTGGATTTTGTTGTTCTCTGAACAGTGCTACCTACAGTACAATTTTTGATTTAGGATTTTTAAACCTTTTTTTTTTTTTAAATATAAACAAATAGAACTATTTTGCTAATAGGCTATCTGTGTTCTCATCTGGCACTTAAGAATAGATCACAGGTCACCGCCCGGTTCTTCTGGGTGTGTGTGGGTGGCGGGGAGGGAGTGAGCAGGGGTGTGTGGGGTGAGGTGGTTTGTCTTCCTGCACGCAGACAGCACGGCGGTCTGTGTGCGGTGGGAGGGCACGAATGTGCATCCGAGATGGCCTTTTCCTGTGCTGGCCACTGGGACGTATGCCCCTATGACTGGACTGAAGGTGTCCCCACCTGTCAGGGGACCACGTCCTCCCTTCTTCCTGTGGTCAAGTTTCTCACCCAACAGCCTAGATTCACAATCATTCTGGGTCCGGGCAGACCACTGGGCTGCAGATGCCAGCAAGGCTGGTCAGGACGGAGCCAGTGGGTCCCCTTAGAGTCCTAGAGGAGTGGGCCAGGACCCCTCCCCACCAGGGCTGGTGGCCAGGGCATCCCACCTGGCCTTGGAATGCTGGTAGAAGTCACAGGTGCCGATGGATGCAGGCTGCTAAATGTCTTTGCCCTTGTTCACCCGCAGGTGGTCTTTGTTTAAGTTCTTCCCAAACTTCTCACTGAGCTGTTGGATGAGGTCAGCCAGCTCGCCAGTAGCTTGAGATTTTTCTTCAAGGAGCTCATAGCGCAGGCTGGAGATATCTTGCTTGATTTCCTTCAGTTCGCCTGCAAGGACAGAGGAGATTTTGGTGAGTATGAGCCTGCAGAATGGGCTCGCCCTAGAGGCATGCCTTCTTCCAGCAGAATATCAGGATACTGATCCAGCACCCCCAGGGTGGAGGTGAGGGGACAGGAGGTCTGTTTCGACCTAAATCCCACCCAGCTCCTCCCACTAAAGGACACATTCGTCTGCTGAAGACCCTTCTCCTCCCATTTCTGGTCAAGTTCTCCCTGAAGGGTTTGAGGTAGACAGAGGAATCAAGATCAGGGTGAACTGCTTGCACCTATTTTATCATGATAGAACGTTGGTCTTGGAGCCAGTAAAGGCAGATTTTAAGACTCTGAGCAGCACCCTTGCTAATGTTAACATTTCTTTCTCATCATGCTCCATGTTTTGTTTTGTCATCATTATTCGCAGGGAGGAGAAACTCCTAGGCATCTGAGGGGATCGGCTCAGCACAGTGGACATGGCTGTGGAGCCAGGCAGCCTCGCAGGAGCAGGGTCTACCCAGACCACGCAAGCAGCGTGCCTCACTGGTGCGCCACGGCAGGCCTGCCGCCTCCTCCTTCTATGGCAGGGCACCACCAGGTGGGGTTTTCCACTCATTTCCACAGTGAGCCACACGGTTAAAAATCCAAATGGCCCTGGGCTGTGGGGTCAAAAGGTTCTTGCCTGGTTTGGGAGATACTGGACTTGCCTCTTGACTCAAGTGGGAGTCCACTGCCGGGGGACACGTTAGCCATGCCTGTTTTCTAAGTATGCCTAGCACACAGAAGATGCAGAAGTCTTAAAGCTATGGTCTGGCCAGTTTTGACAAAGGCATACATCTCTTGTTTTCACGGGGGCTTCACTAAGCCCTAGTCTCATGCTGTGATTCCCATGGCATGAAACCTGGATAGCTCCACCTTCTATAATCAGTTACATGCCTGTCAGTCACATTACACACTTCAGAGGGCTGGCTGCATGGTACCTGGCTGTTTTATATTTGAGACCCAACAGTAGAGTGGGCAGATGTGCTGCTACTCAACTCGTAGACAGTGTCAGCCCAGGGGTCATTCAGTCATTGCTGATCTTGAGGCTGCATAGTGATGTCCCAGGATGAAGCAGAGGGTCACTAAATGACTAGGCTCCTTTCAGAGGCCCTTGGGACCCTGGCGAGGGAAAGAGCTGGTACCTTCACTCTTGGAAGGTAGCAAATATTTGTCCCAGGTGTCTCATGAAGATTAATTACCTGGTGTATGGTAATTCGCTTTTCACTTAAGAGTAGCTGCTTAAAATAGACTGGAGAATAACCCAAACAGTGAAAATAATGTAGTTGGCAAACTTTAGTGTGCGTCAGAATGAATGCTTGGTATCGTATCACAGGCAGACCCTCAGGCCATGCTGATTTATTAGGTCTGGGGAGGAGGGGGGTTCTGGATCCACTTCTACAGCAAGCACTTCTGAGTGGGTAGAAGGAATTCTTTGAGAAACTGCTGGTTGGTAGCTTCTGAGAGCCAGGATGTGAGATAGGATGGAGCCAGCAAGAACAGGGGTGGTCTATGGCTGTCTGTCTGTGTGCTCTGGGGATGAGGAGCTCAGGGCTGTCCTGAGCTCAAGGGACAGGAGGCAACTCATGTCAGCCGTGACTGGGGGAGGCAGAACCATTCTGTGAGTAGGGCTCCGTGTCCTGGTGCTGGTGCTGAGGTGGAGGGCTCTGTGGTCAGAGCTAAGGGCAGCCCCAGCTGATGACCAGCCAGGGGACAGAGACCCCAGTCCTGCAACTGTGTCCCCTTGCATACTGCCAACACCTCCAGTGAGGCTCTCCAGGGTCTCCAGCCAGGGACTGAGCCCTGCCACTGATACCTTGACTTTGCAGGCCTGGTGAGACCACATCTGGTTTCCGCCCTCCAGGAAGCAGATCCAGTCACTTACCTTCATTGACTTCATCATTTTCTCTGTCCACCTGGGCCTTCAGGACATATCTTTTTATGAGCCGTTTCATGATTTTCTGAAACATGAACACAGGGAGGGATCAAACCAGCCTAGCCAAGCACAGAAGCAGCTTGCATCCTGTAGGTGTGAATTCTCCCTCCTGCAGAGTGCCCGGCAGAGTTGGGGACCCTCCCTTGCCTGATGCCTCGCTCTTGAGAAGTGACCTGCCTAATGGAGAGGTTCCAGTCTCCCTGGATTCAGTAGCACCCGAGCCAGGATGTAAGAACGGGATACTCACAGTGGCAGGAGGTCGAAGAGAGACAGAAACACCTGAGATCCACGTGCACTGTTTGAGGGTCCTCAGCCTGACTTTTCCCTGCCCCTTGTGACCTTAGCCCATCACGCCCTCTTCTCTGGGCTTGATTTCAAGAACCGATGCAAACTGGGGAAGTAAGAAAGTCCTAGCAGGCCAGCCCAGGTAGAACTGTCTCCCATGGAGCTGCTATGCAGGAGAAGAGGTTCACTGAGCCCACAGTCAGGAACAGGCGTGGAGGACCAGTCTACTGTACTTTGGAAAATTCCTACCAGAGGCAGAGACAGATACAGCCGAGCCTCGGGAGGTTTTGCCACCATCCCGCTTCCCTGAAATCTCACCTCCCGCCCAACATTGTGGGAGTCACACTGGAGGTCCTACTTATTATGCAGATACCAGATCCTTTCAGCAAAGTAGGCAGGAACAAGCACTGAAAAGCCACCAAGAATAGAGCCAAGTGTAAGAAAGACTGCAGGGGATGAACTCTGGATTCTGCCAGCCAGTCGTTCCAGGGTTACTGCGAAATTGCGGGGTTTAAAAATAGTCTTGTGGCCAACCCGTCTGAATCTGTGGGAGCCCCGCAGCACCGCAGGGGGGATTCCCAGCTCCTCAGTATCCCTTCCGCTTACCTGCTCACCCTGAGGACCAAGGGGCTAGGGCTGGCATTTGCTAGGTTGAAGGGCCCTGAATTCTGTCCTCAGCTTTGCTGTGTGAGGTCAAGCAGGTGGTTAAGTCCTCTCTGACTACATAGGCTCAGGAAAAAGCTTCTTGCAAGTAAAAGAGAAGTGAGCTTCCAGGATGCAGAGAGCTGGAGGATTGAACGCATTAATATTATCACCGACCGGTGGTGCCGCAGGGCCTTTAGTGGTAGTGGCCTTGCTAAGGGGGCGTCTCTAGCTGTGACCCCATGGTTCACTCGGCCCCAGGAAAGGCTGTTCACACTGAGCTCTGAGAGCTCATGGGGGCCCCTCCTAGTCCCCCACTGAAGGTCTTCTGGGTGCTATGGTTTGAGTCAGTTAAGTAGTGAGTTGCCTTCATGCTGCTCCTTCTCTGAGAGGCCTGGGTCTTGTTCTGATGGTGGTGAAACTGCAATGCTAGATTGCTCACTGACACTCTTGTAGTCAATGAGGCAGGTTACCTGAGTTTTAAGAATCTATGCCTTTAGTGGGAGTCAGTGATGCTCTTTTCACTTTGAATTGGAGCAACAGAAACAAAATAAACTTTGTCCTAAGCCAAGCTCTCATGGGGGGATAAAACCAACAAACCAGATACCCAAGTATCTAATTCTCTTATTGAATAAGGAATTCGGAAATATTCTACTGCAGACTTTCAGGCTTACACAAGACCAGGGGATCTATCCACAGTTCAAGTTTGTTGTCATTTTAATGAAAAAAACCTTAAGAACTCGAGACCCTTCCATTTCTGAATCTGTCAGTTAA
This sequence comes from Okapia johnstoni, assembly GCA_024291935.2. NCBI lineage: Eukaryota > Metazoa > Chordata > Mammalia > Artiodactyla > Giraffidae > Okapia > Okapia johnstoni. The sequence goes on from CM044316.1 coordinate 40,257,114, forward strand.
AGAGACTATATATTTACAATGTAAAATTATAAGCCGGAGAAGGAAGTGGAGAGCTCCCTTTTCTGGGATGGAGCTGAGTAAAACGCGTTCATAGCTATGATGATAACCACCCTCCTGGCTTCATGCGCACACTGTGTTTTAGTGCAACGTGATTAAACTTATCATTTAAAAATTTCATAGTATGTATTTATTATAAATACAAATGTATTGAGTCTTCCTACAGTCCAGAAACTGTGTTGGCCTCTTTGACAAAATGACTTCAAGCAACCCTCCCAGAAACCAGAGGAGACGGGGCTTGTCATCTCTTTGTACAGAGGAGGTCACTAGGCTCAGAGAGGGAGGTGACTTCTCCAAGCTCACACAGCTGGGAAGTGGCAGATCTGGGATTTACCAAAATGGAAACTAAAGTTGGGGCTTTGTTCAAGCTTCAGGAATAGACTAAGTGCATAACGGTTTCAGAGATGAGATAGGCTCCCATTGGTCACAGGGGGTTTGGACCACTTCTGGGTACCAGTTTATCCTTTAACAAAGCACAGAGTCTTTTGAGCAAGAAGAGGCCTCAGCTAGCTTTGGATCGCTATCCCGCAGAAGAGAGTGACTGGTAAAGTATCATCCTGAATGTCCATGGCCCATGCATGAACCCTGGCAGACTTGATCTGAACTGTGGTTTCTGCAGACCTGCAGCTCTGAGGGGAGGACAGCAAGGGTTTGCTTCTAAGCCTCTCATTACAGACGAGGATATTAGAGGTTTAACATGGAAGCAGGATTACATGAGCGTGGCAGACATGCCCGGACCCTTTAACCTTCCTCTGCTGCCCGGTTCACTGCAGGAGTGACAGGCACCTTCAGGGACAGCGGGGTGACCGCCTCTCAGGTGCTTAGAGACTTCATGCCCTGATGAGGACCTAGCCTCCCCTCTGGCATATGCGTGTTAGACAACCTGGGATCTGCAGGAGTCTCATCCCCAGGAAGTCTGAAATGGTTAGAAAAATGCCCAAAGTTCTCTGTAACATGGCTGCTACAGAGGATCTCTGTCTGCAGAAAAGATGGACATCAGAAGCCTCCCCTCCTTGACTATGTGGGGGAAAAGCAGGGTCCTCTGTCATGAGTTTCTGCTCCCTTCTGCTTACCTTCTGAGGAGTTTTCACTTCACAGAGATAATAAACCTTCCCCATATTAATATGTCCTGTCAGTGCCAGCTTGACTGGCTCTGCCCTGACACATTTAGCAAGGACTGGAGATGACTATATTTAGCGATCTTACTCAGGTAAAATAACTAATACTGAGGTATCCAGTAGCTAAGAATGGTTGTGACATCAAGGCCCACGTCCAGGAAGGGAGGCACACAGTTCTCTTGGCCCAGAGTCTGAGAGCCAGGTGACCTCTGGCCACTGCTGGTGTCCAGGAAGTGGGAGGGACCGCTCTGTGCAGCCAGGGAAGCTGAGGACAGAGACAAGGAAAAGGACATGCCCGCAGAAGGTGTCAAGCCCAGCAGCAGCCAGAGAGAAGTAACGCTACCTCCCAGGAGCAGAGGAATTGAGGAACATTTGGAAGAGAGTGGACAAAATGGATCGCAGGACAGGTCATGTGTTAAACTGGGGTTTAGGAGACCCCAGGAGACAAGAAATCAGCATTGGCAAGCTGTCTAACCTGTTGGCTTTGATCTCTGCAGAAAAGGTCATCTAGAAAGCAAGAAGGAGGATGCCCACTGGGTTTCAGGGGAAGGGATTACATCATAAAGAATTATTTCAGTGATGGACTGTGTCTGGATTTTACGGTGTGGTTGGGACACGGTTTATTTGCTTTGCCCCTGAAGGAGATACATTCTCAGAGAGTGGGGATATGAAGTCTGTACATACCCCAACAAGGGGACACATGTTGATCAGGTCAAATGTAGCTATGATAGGAAATACACTTTGGTCATTTTGCAGGCATCATGGTTTTGTTCCATTGTTTGGGCTCATGTCCACAGAACCCTGATTGGGAAAAAAAATTACAAAAGCAAGGAACCAATTTTGTGAAAAATAACAATTCAGACCCCTGGAAGCCTAAGAAAAGCAAAGCACAGAGAACCTCTGAAATATGGAGGAACTGTCCTTCCCTTATAACAGAGAACCCTGAAAAGCTGAAGTAATGGGAAGCTTAAAATAAACACCCAACATCTTGGACTGCAAGGAGATCCAACCAGTCAATCCTAAGGGAAATCAATCCTGAATATTCATTAGAAGGACTGATGCTGAAGCTGAAGTTCCAATACTTTGGCCACCTGATGCAAAGAGCCGATTCATTAGAAAAGACCCTGATGCTGGGAAAGATTGAAGGCAGAAGGAGAAGGGGACGACAGAGGACAAGATGGTTGGGTGGCATCACTAACTCAATGGACATGAGTTTGAGCAAGCTCCAGGAGATGGTGAAGGACAGGGAAGCCTGGCATGCTGCAGTCTATGGGGTAGCAAAGAGTCAGACACGGCTGAGCGACTGAACAACAGATGCTAAGTTTGAGCAACCAAGCAGATCCACTAGAGACACAAGGGAAACGAGCTTAACAACTAACATGCATATCAACAACAAGGCTTTTATCTTATTGGGATTGCTCCAGAATGTCTCAGCACCTCGACAGTGAGAGGCTGACAGCATATGTGCTCAGAAGGAGGCTCTGGGTGCAGCCTGCATGGTGAGAAAGAGGGAGTGAGTTGGGCTTCTCACAATTTCTTGGCACTTTTGAAAGATGCTTTGGGAGGAAAGCAGTGCAGCGTGGAAGGCCACCAGTGGGCTCAAGAAAAAGGTTGAGCCATTTTTAGATCCCTGCCCAAATCCTTCTGCGATGGCTGCTGCCCCGTGTTAGCAAAACCGCCTTCTGTTCCTCACTTCCTTCCCCCAGGCTCAGATAGACCTCTTCCCCGGGACTGTCAGACACAGACAGGGCAGGTTCCAGGGAGGCCTGGGTGTGACGCTACAAAGAGGACTAAGGGGCTCTTGCCCAGGCTGCGTGGCGTGGTGCGGACAGATCTCACTTCAACCCGCCGGGTGACTGAGTTCCCTTGTGTGTTCAGTGGGGTTACAGGTCGTGCCTGTCTCACAGGCATGTGTGAGATTATACATGCCCTCGTGTCTAGTCTGCTCCCAGCTGTCTGTCTGTGCTGGCTCAAGGTTTACTCCTATTTGAGCAGATGATGGCTCAGGAAGATGCCCAGACCTGACCTTGAAGGGCTGAGCAAAGTGCAAATGTACAAATGCAAGGTGGTCTCTGCTCCATCTGCTGTCCTCTCGGCCCACTCCCTCTGATGCCCACGGGCCCAGTTTTTCTGTCTCCCAGTTTTTCTGTCTTCTTTTGGGTGACAACGATCTGAGTAAGTTGCCCCAGGCTTTTCTTGGTGGATTTGAAAGATACAGGGTGGGCCTGCTTTCCCAGGCTGTCAATTAGCCTGAAGCTGCAAACCGGCTCTTCCGTATGATCACAGCAGAAAGCTCTGGGGGAGACAAGGTTGCAGGGCCAGTAATTATGGAAGACAGAATAGGGATTGCTTGAGACCACTGTGGAGCACAGTCTCCTTCACAAAGGATTCATCTGGCTGTAGGACATTGCCCACAGCAGCTGTCTTCCTTGATCGCAGCTGCTGATTGTGCTCAAAATCTAGGAGACATCTGGCCCTAATCCATTACGGTTTTCTATCTTTTCCGTGGCACAGACAATCTCTACTTCTCTCTAAGAAGCAAAGAAATATAAATCCTTCCCCTGACTGAAGGATTTGTCCTATAAAATAAACTCAGAGCTGATCACACTGGGCAGGTCCAATTTAGTGCACAATTAAATCAAGACAAGATTTGCCCTTTGCCAATTTTTTAGCCCATGTCATCCGATAAAACTATAAGTACTATGAGGGATGAGCCATTTCTTAATTGTACACTTAACTCCTCCTAACTGCAGAGTTAGCTTCTGAAATATGGATGGAGATTCAATTAGAGACCTGTGTCTGGAAGCTGCTGAGTCTGTAATGGTTCCCTTGGATGCTGGCACCAGGGACATATCACCTTGGCCCCAAGGAACACTCAGGACAGAGTCAGATTTACATCTGATAGGAAATGGTCAGTGTGGATAAAACCGCTGGTCATCGGGGGCGGGGAAGCAGGAGGAGGATGGCCTGCACTTTTATAATCAATAACCTGTAGTGACCATTTATCACTGACTGATTCAAACTGATACAGAGATTGCATTAATTTCTAAAGCAAAGCGAGATCTGCAAGCATAAAAGACCTCGTAATTTTTATAACAACCATGTTCAGGCTGGCAGTCTAAGGTTAAGTGCCTACTGAAGACATCAGCACCCACCTGGGAGCCACATTGTGTGCCTGCCTCTCCCTACCCCATGCCTGTTGGTTTGCATCATTTCCCTTTGGCAATACATCTAGAATGTATACTGAGTCAGTCAGCCTTTCTCCAACACCCTTCTTACATTTCAAGTCACCGATCCCTTGTGCCTGGACCATATCTTCCTCCCTGGTCTCCCTGCTTCCACTCTTGCCCCCACTGGTCTCTTCTCATTATAGCAGATAGGTAGCCTTCTTAAAGCATAAATAAAATTGTATCATCTTCTCCCTCCCCCAAGTTAAACTCCTCCCACTGCCTTCCTAGATACCTCAGAGTTAAATCCACACCCTGACCTTGCTTTGGTCCCGATTTGAACGCTGACCTCATCGCCTTCCCCTCCCCCACTGCTCATTGAGCTCCAGCTGCTCTGGACCTGCCAGGCATCTGCCCTCTGGCTTTGGCTCATGCTTTTCCTCTGCCTGAAAGGTGGTTGCCTCCTTCTCATCTACAAGGTCTTAGCTAGCTGTCCTCTCCTTAAAGACGCAACTTCTGATAACCATATGGAAGCAGGGGCTCCCTGGTTTTCTCCACTTTTGCACCTGAGTTTCTTCATCTTGGCACTTTTATTAATTTGAAGTTACATATTTATTTGCATGTTTGCCGATCCATAGTGTCTCATAGTGTCTTAGTGCCACTAAGATAGGAACCTTGTTTGTATCCCCAGGAAGCAGCGCGGTGCCTGGCATATAAATAAATGTTGACTGCAGGAAGGAATGAAGCTGTGTTCTAGGGAGAATGACACAACCCTTTGACTATATTGGTGTCTTAACGGAGTCCACTTCTGCCTATACCTGGGAAAGGGGTGGTTACCTGGTATCTGGTGGGCTTGCTGTAAGTGTTATTTGCCGTCAGGTTTTCAGAATTCCTCATGCCAGCCTGGTATCGAGTCTTCTGGGGAAAAAAAAAATACAAAATACATAGTATGTGATACATATTACATAATACTTAATACACACCTACATGGTAAGACTCGAGCAGCACCTGCATAGGGGGCTACCTCTAAAATGAGGACCCTCAGGAGGTCCCTGTACCCACTGTGGCTTGGCTTCCTGGAACATATTTCCTGGGGACTCTGGCTCTGCAGGTTGTCAGTGGGTTACAGAATTACTGTTTGGTCAGCTTTGTTTGGAGAGCATTCAGTTAGAGTGACTACCCAGAGATTTTTAATATGCTAACAATTGAGGATCTCCAGGAGGGGGAGATAATGGACCTGGAGCCTCCCTTCCCAGGCATCCCAAAGAACAATCCAGCTACTTTCTGGGGAGAGCTATCTGCTTTCGAGTCCACTAAGGAGTCCCTCCGTGGGGTCCCAGCTCAGTCCAACAGGAAGGGGGGCACTAAGTCTGGTTAGCAGTCCCGGCTGGTGCTGCAGCTCTGCTGAAGTGCCAGCTGATCCTGAAAAGGACAGGGTCCCTCCTTGGAGCTCCTGACTTGCTTGGTTTCAGGAGCATCCTGTGAATCAAAGACACACAGCTCCCCTCTCCCCCATCTGCTGCCCCTCCAGCCCCTTAAGCCCCACGCTACCTACCCTGAATTTAGAATTCAGCATGCCCATTTCAAGGTCATTTTCACAGCTTTTGGCCTTAGATTTGCAGAGTTTTATGAGGCACATCTTGATTCTCATTATGAGATAATAAAATGATTTAGGACTTGGCACTAGATTAAAAGGAGCAGGTAGAGTTCTTCCTTCATCAAAATAAGACAGCCAGAGCTTCGCTCGGGCAAACTTCCACTCCACGTCTGCATCCTCCTGCAGGGCAAGGAAAACAACAGCACACCATCAGAGGCAGCACCCTCCAGCAGACCCATCTCATCAGCCACAGAGGTGGACCCCGCGGGGGCATTTAAACGTTCTAGGAGTCATATTATAAAAAGTAAAATGAAACAAGTGAAATTCATTTCAGTGATGTATTTTACTTAATGCAGTAGACCCAAAATGTTTTCATTTCAGCATGTAATCATTATAGAAATGATTCATGAGATAGTTTACATTTTCTTTGCATACCAAGTCTTCAAAATTGGCATGTGGTCTATACTCACAGCACATCTCAGTTTGGACTGGCCACGTTTTCAGTGTTTAGTACGTGCGGTTTCATGGCTACCATATTAGACAATTAGAAAGTGGATTAGAGTGCTGCTAACAACATTAAGAGGTCTAGCATAGGTCTAGAGAGCCGAAGAATTGATGCTTTTGAACTATGGTGCTGGAGAAGACTCTTGAGAGTCCTTTGGACAGCAAGGAGATCAAACCAGTCAATCCTAATGGAAATCAACCCTGAATACTCATTGGAAGAACTGATGCTGAAGCTGAACCTCCTATACTCTGGCCACTTGAATGCAAACAGCCAACTCATTGGAAAAGACCTTGATGCTGGGAAAGATTGAAGGTGAAAGGAGAAGGGGGCAACAGAGGGTGAGATGGTTGGATGGCATCACCGGTTCAATGGATTTGAACTTGGGCAGACTCCAGGAGATAATGAGGGACAGGGAGGCCTGGCGTGCTGCAGTCCATGGGGTTTCGAAGAGTCAGACATGACTCAGCGACTGAACAACAACAACAGCTAGCATATGTAATTCAAGGGAGCAAACCTGAACCTAGCTGGCAAGAGGTAGTCTGCTCTTCCCTGGTGGTGGTGGTAGACTTAAAGCCCAGATCTGTTACTTCTGATTTGGTGCCAATGCCAGAATGCTGAGTGGGCCCCGTGAGAGGTAACAGGGTTGTGTTCTCTATAGGTGGCCAGGCTCCATGGGGCCCTGTCCTAAGAGGGCAGTCTGAGGTCAGGGGTTTGGAACCAACTGGACTGTTACCAGCTGTGTGATGTAGGTCGTGGCCTTGGGCTTCCTCCTCTGCTCATGGTGATCACACTGCCGGCCCTTCATGGCCCTGGGGTTGGCATTGATTATGTGTTCTGTGAGCAGTGGGTTTCTCTCCCCAAGGCACTGGCTACACTTCAAGGGGCTGTGAGCCCAGCTGGGTCCCACCTGAGGCTGCTGGGATGCCAGGAGAGCATAAGGTCACCACCAGCAAGCTTGACCAATTTGTTTGCTTTTGCTGAGACCCCATCAGCACCTGGCCTGGTCTATGGGGACGTGCTATACAGGCCTTTTAGACTGGAAGCTCTGTGAGGGCAGGGGTCATTTCTGATCTCTGCTGTACAACAGAGAGGTGTGGGAGGGACTCCCAGCCTGAGAGGAAGGGTGATGTGGTGGTAGGAGCACAGGCTCCCAAGCCTGCCTGGGTTCAAATCCTGCCTCTGTTCCTCACTAGCTGTGTAACCATAGCAGGTGACTTAACTGCTCTGGGCCTCACTTTCCTCATCTATAAAATGAGGACAGTAACACCTACTTCATAGGCTGTTGTGGGAATTACAGAAGTTAATGCATGAAAAGCAATGTTGGATATTAATACTTAGTAAACTCTCAGTAAATATTATTTGTATCTCCAGAGCTTAACCCAGTGCCTGGTGATCAACTTTCAGTCACTCGGCCAACCTCCTGCTATGTGCCGACCTACAGTTCACCTACTGTAAGCCTGGCCTGTGCTAGGGAGGCACTGGGTTGGGCAAACATGACCTCCTGGGACACAGAGCCTGGCCAGTAACATGAGTATCTTTGTATCTAGATCTGGGCTCACAGCTGGGGGAGGTGCTGGGGGTGGGATTCTGCCCCTGGGGGTCAAGGAGGGCTGCCCCAAAGGCTAGTGTTTATGCTGAGATCCAAAGGGTGAGGAGTTCTCAACCAGGTCAAGTATGGGTGCGCTGGGGTGGAGAGGAGTAGCAGTTAATCAGCGAGAAACAGTGAGAAGCGTAAACAGCTCTTTGTGGGCAGTAAAGAGCAGGAGAGAAAGAGGTTGAGAGCTGGAAAGTGAGGTAGAGGGAGGATTGTTTGTAGTTACTTTTTTTTATTTTCAAGATCAAGGGATGCATTTAGATGCTGACAGGAAGGATTAGATAGAGAAAGAGAGGGTGAGGATGCAGGCGGGGAGGGCTAATGGTGGCAGCTCCTGAGGAGGGGAGGGCAGGGGGCCCAAGGAGGGGCTGCACAGGGGGAGAAGGCCTGTCTACCCAAGGGAGGGCCACGCCGGGGGTGGACGCAGGCTCAGAGGCAGGCGCGTCTGTGGATTCAGATGTAGATGCTCAAGAGCTATGGAATAAATAAGTGTTCTGCAGGGATTTACTTCACCAAAGTTCAGTGTGACCACGAACACACCAGGCACATCCCGGCAGCAGTGCTCGGGGTCCTTGCACTGGAGTCAGCAGTGAGCCGCTGCAGACTGTGTGCTCCCACCCCACAAGGAGAAGCCCAGCGCCCAGGGGGAGGTGTGGGTTGCAGTCCTCTCTCTCTTTCTCCTGGCACCACCCTGTGGTGGATAACTTGACATCACAAGCCATGGGCTTGCTCACTCCTGTCCCAAACTAGTGGGTAGCGCTCATGCCAATCACGTGACTTCCCATGCCATATTCATTTGGACCAACACACAGTGTGCTCCGTGGGATGGGGTAGAAGCCTGGGGTGAGTGCTCTAGAGACCCGCGTGTGCCAGGCACCATCTGGGGTCTCTGACATGTGGGGAAGCTGAGGCCCAAGAAGGTTAGTTAGCAACAGCTCATTATCCACATAGGTGACCAAGTATGTAAAACACTTATATATATATATATATATATGTTTGTCTGCTTTTCCTGTAGGTGGCTGGGGTGTTAGAGCTGGGAACTAAGACTAAGGCTTCACGCAGGTTCACCTCTTCCTCTCTCCTCTTGCCTTTTTTCCTTGTTCAATCTACACTTTTGAGTGCAGTGTCAAGGATTGCAGACATGCTCAGTCGTGTCTGACTCTGTGCAACCCCAAGGACCATAGCCTGCCAGGCTCTTCTGTCCATGGGATTTCCCAGGCAGGAATAGTGGAGTGGGTTGCCATTTCCTACTCCAGGGGATCTTCCAGACCCCAGGATCAAACCTGCATCTCTTGCATCCCCTACATTGACAGGCAGATTCTTTACCACTGTGCCACCTGGGAAGCCTAGTGCCAAGTATATACCACATTGTTTGACCCCTCTCTGCCTTGGTACATGCTGTTCTTACTGTATAGAATAATTTTTTTTGGAGAAGTTTTTGGACCAAAGCTTCCCCCTAAAATCCATATGTTGAAGCCCTAAGCACCAGTATCTTAGAATGTGATTGTATTTGGAAAGGGAGTCTTTAAAGAAGTAATTAAGGTTAAATGGTGGCTTAGACTGTCTACAATGTGGGAGACCTGTGTTCGATCCCTGGGTCGGGAAGATCCCTTGGAGAAGGAAATGGCAGCCCACTCTAGTACTCTTGCCTGGAAAATCCCATGGACGGAGGAGCCTGGTAGGCTACAGTCCATGGGGTCACAAAGAGTCGGACACGACTGAGCGACTCCACTTTCCACAAGGTTAAATGAGGCTTTAAGGGTGGCGTCCCAATCCATCATGAGTGGCGTCATCATAAGTAGAAGAAGAGACATGTGGAGGAAAGGCCCTGAGAGGATGTAGCAGGAAGGCAGTCATCTGAAAGCTGAAGAGAGAGGCCTCAGAAAAAACCAAGCCAGTAGCTTGACCTTGACCTTGACCTTCTAGCCTCCAGGGCTATGAGGGAATAACTTTGTGTTATTTAAGCCACCCAATCTGTGATATTTTGTTGTGGGAGCCCTAGCAAACTAATATGTGACAATCAATTATTTTCTATACACGAATAATTGTTTCCTATAAGAGATTTAAGTACTGAGGTATACCAAGCAAATGGGAAAGTCCCCTTTCAAAACTCCTTTCTTGTTTCACTCCCTTCCTCAGAGGGTACCATTTCCTACCTTTGCTTTCTGCAGAGGCACATTTGTATTATTACGTAAATGAGATTTGCCCAAGGATATTTTTCTACAGCTTTTGTTTTTTTCATTTCACAATATCATAGAGATTTGCTCTGTCAGCACAAAAAAAGTCTTATTGTTTATAAACAGTGTTTTGTTTTTTTTTTTAATAAATTTATTTATTTTAGTTGGGGGCTAATTACTTTACAATATTTTAGTGGTGTTTGCCATACATTGACATGAATCAGCCATGGGTTTACATGTGTTCCCCATCCTGAACCCCCCTCCCACCTCCCTCCCCATCCCATCCCTCTGGGTCATCCCATTGCCCCAGCCCTGAGCATTTGTCTCATGTATTGAACCTGGAATGGTGTTCTGTTTCACATTTGATAATATACATTATAAACAGTGTTTTAACGTCTGTGCTATCTCAGTTTACTTAAATATGTTGATGGGCTATTTCCAAGGTTTTCTTTTAATGAACATCTATGTAAAATCATATTTCTGCATGGAAGTGTTCTATCAAAAGCATCAGTGCATTTTATTTTGTTTTAATGTTGAGTTTATTCATTTAACTTTCAATAGGTAAACAGTGATATGATTTTAAGCATGAAAGGGTTTAAAGAAAAAGCGTTTACAGCTATCCTGTCCTCCAACCCCCACCTCTTAACAGTACACTCCTTCTTATATACACTTTCAGCTTATTTTTCTTTTTCAAATGATTTTACGATCAAAAAGGAATATGTTTTCCTTCTTCTTCCTCTCTACGTAAAGAGAGTTCAATATATACATTGTTCTGAAGCTTGATTTTTTTCTACTTACCATTATAATTGGAGGTCTTTCTAAATCAGAATATAGAGAACGTCCTCATCCTTTTTAAAAGCTGCACGGTATCCCATGGTTCAGATGCATCATAATCTATATAACTAGATTCCTATTAACGCTCAGTTAGTTTGTTTTTTGTTTCTTGCTGTTCCAAACAAGGCTGTAATCAATAGCTCACGGTTCATGCATTTTAGATTTTGATAAATTGCCTCCCAATATACTCTTGATGCCTTTGTCTGTCTACCAAAATCAGTCTTTGAATGGCCTCTGCAAGCTTCCAGCCCCACACAGTCACTCACTGTCTCTGCCCTGCACCTCCTACACCTGCTAGGACTTCCCTGGGTGCACTGGCCCCCTGTACTGTCATGTATTGGTTGATATGCCTGTTTTTCCTCACTGTCCTGAGTGAAAACCTCTTCAAGGGCAGAGACTGTGTCTTGGTCATCTCTGTATCACCAGTGCCAAGCACAGGCTCAACATACAGTAGGTACTTAATAAATAACATAGGAGAGGCAGAAATGAATGTGGGTAGAAATAAATAGTCATTCCAATTTGCCATGGGTCACCTGCATGCTCTCCTGAGGGGGTACGTGTAAAAGAGGAAAGATTCATGACACCACTCCTTCTTCCCCCGTTGAGCCATTACAGATGTAGTGCACCCATGCCTTGTGGCTGGTTGGCTGGAAGTGCTTCTTGGATTAATCCAGGAAGAATGCCTGTTGTTTGCTCTGGCTTCACATTTAATAACACATGGGCTTCTAACATCATTACCCTCATCATCCCTCAAACAGGGATGCAGATTAAACCCAGGGAGAGAGAGCATTTTCAATTAACTGGTCTTACCTCAATTTCCTGATACGAGTTGTTGATCATGGCTATTAGCATATTGAGCAGCACGACCACCATGGTGACGTTATAAACGCCGTAGAGAACGTAGCCGATGTTCTCGATGAATTTGTGGTCATATTTCAGCACCACCGAGATCACTTCAGACAAACCAAAGATGGACCAAAATAAGGTTTTGAAGCTTTCTTCAACCCTACAAGGAAACAGACAGTCCTCTTAGGCAGTTTGCATCAACTGGCAACTCTCACCGGAGAGCTGCCACCACCCAGACATCAGTGTTTACTCTGGAGTGGGGCTGGGGCTGCTCACTGGTGCCTGGATTCTGAAACCATGAGATATTCAGGTCCTTAAGAAAACTTGAAAGAACACAGTAAAGGGCAGGCTCTTTCTTTCCCATTCAGTCCTTTTATTGGGACTCTTGGCTACAGCAGCAGTTCTTATCTTGTTGCAATTACTTTAACATTTAAAATTAACTACCAGGGCAAATGTTTGTCCTTGTAGATTATTAGCCTCAGAAAGCACACTCTTCCTTCAATAGCCTCTTGAGTGTCTCTTCTCAAACTATGCAGCCCCACAGGAAAGGGAAGAGGATGGTGTTTGTGAATGGAGCCAGCATCACTGGTGACTGGGGCTTGCTGGTCACTGTCACAGGGCAGGTCACTTAAGCCCCATGACCACCTCTGCAATGGGCTGGCTTATTACCTCCGTTTGACAGATGGAAGGAGTGATGCTAAGAGCTTTCTCTGCCTTTCCCAGGAGCACTCACCTGGCAAGTGTGGGTACGAATCCAAGCACACCTGGGATTTTCAAAAGTAGGTCCTTCTAAGCTTTAATTTTACCTCCACCCTGGCTCTGGGTAGTGAGGCCAGCCTCATATATTGGGTGCTCTAATCTGGGGATGAGTTTTCAGGAATGAGAGTTATGAGTCTGGTGGGTCCATATTGATCAAATTCACCAGGTAACAGCCTAAACCTACCCCAGCAGCTCAAGAGGCTCCTCGTGCTGTGAGGGCAGCCCAGGGAAGAGCTGGCTCTTAGGACACTGTTCTCTGATGCTTCTGAGATGATGAAGTTACCAAAATACCTTGGTTTTAAGAGTAGGGTTCAAACCTATTTCATAGTCTATACTTTGTGGCTCTGACCCTATATCAGGTTTGTGACACATAATTCAATTTAAAAGCTGGGTTTTGGTTGGGTGCTTTAGAGAATACATGTGTGTGATATCTGAAGGGTTAAGTGCAGGTATTTTAGTTTGTATCCAGATTTTGGGTACTATTATGAGAAAGCACTTTCTTTTTTCTCTTTAACATTTCAGACTTTTAGCACTCACCCACAAATGGCCAGGATTAGCTAGGTCTTGGGGGAAAAAAAACAGCATTTTTTAGAGGATTGGTATTTATTTGACAAGATGTACAAAAATACTAGTATTCGTCACTTGGGCTAAAAATCCAACACTGACTTGCATGAATTTTCAGCTCTCCTGTGTGAGTGCATGTTTGTGTGTGAAAGAGAGAGAGAGAGAGAAAGAGAGAGTGTGTGTGTGTGGCTGGGTGTGTGGGTGTACATGTTTGTGTGTCTAGCCAGCTGTTTGCTCATTCCCTGTGACTCCCAGAGTCTGAAGCCTGAACACTAAACAGAGTTTTTGTTGCCATTATCTGTTTCTTGTTTCTTTGAAATCTGTGAGTTTGGAATATTTAATTTAACTTGGTTTTAGTAAGGAGTTTGCTGCTGCTGCTGCTAAGTTGCTTCAGTCTTGTCCGACTCTGTGCACCCCCATGGACTGCAGCCTACCAGGCTCCTCTGTCCATGGGATTTTCCAGGCAAGAGTACTGGAGTGGGGTGCCATTGCCGTCTCTGAGTAAGGAGTTTAGGGGTTCGTCAATAATGACCGGATATCGAGGGATCATGTGAGAGCTCCAGCTCCTGATGCTAATTCTCCTCACATGAGATGCAGCATCTGTTTTCTGTGAAAAAGATGCTGTTCGGTGTGTGGGCACGATTCACCACAGGCGTTGCCTTCCATTAAGAAGCAATCTTTCAGTGGTCACCCTCGTGGAAGGGAACAGTGGCAGAGAGAATCTAAAACCACTGAATGAGCCACAAATCAAAACTGGAAGGAGATGGTAGGACGTGATTTCTCTGACATTTGGTCCCTGCCTAACAGAGTCTGGTGGAAACCAGAGGACACGTTCTCCAAGGAAGGAGGGCTGGGCAGATAGGTACTGGTCCAGGGTAATGCACTTACCAGGAACAACTGAAGAAATGGATGATACGTTTAACTGAGAGACACTTCACAGAAATTAATTTTCCCTTTCTTACCTTGAAAACACCACTAACCTTTGGCTGTCGTAAATGAAGCAGGCCATTCTGGAACACATCTAGGGAAAACCTTCTGCATTTTGATTGGGAAAATGGCCTAGATTCGGCATGCATTTTGTTCTCATTTGCTTCTTGCTGTGAATTTTGTTACTAAGCTGTGATTTATCCCTGGTACCTTCACTTAGGCATTCTATGTTAATAATCCGGAGGAGGAAGAGATTGCCCACTAAGTATGTGTTCCAGTAAGAGAAGAATATTTACAGATCCCTAAACCTATGCCTTGGTCCCTTCTCTAACACCCTCCCCCCTCCTCCGCCCAAGGCTTAGAATGCTGATCTGTTCAATTTGTTGTCTGGCTGTCAGACAGTCTTCACACCAGTTTCATTTCTCTTCTACAGGTTTAGAAGTTGGACTTGAACTTGGCCGTGACCTCCAGGAGAATCTAGGTGGCCTAGACTCAATGGGACTGCCAGAGTGGAAATGAGCCCCTCCAAAGCAGTAAGCCTTGACATTGGGCTGGGCAGGAAGGGATCTTAGCCAAACTATGCATTTTTTACAAATTCTTCTAAGTTCTTTAGGGAGTGTCTGTAGCCCTTTCTTCCTCTCATCATGGGGCAGAAGGCATTGCAGTAACAAAGATTTCCATTAAGGAAAAGCTGGGTCCATTGTCTCAATCATCTATAATGGCTAGATTTGTTACTGGGGTATCTTGAGTCTTTCATTTGTACTCAGGCCCTCCCTGTGATGTGAACATTTGGTGGACTAACTGGATAGACTGTTTTTGTTGTTGTTTCTCAGACAGGACTTTATGGGTGGAGTTT
Source organism: Okapia johnstoni (assembly GCA_024291935.2). NCBI lineage: Eukaryota > Metazoa > Chordata > Mammalia > Artiodactyla > Giraffidae > Okapia > Okapia johnstoni. The sequence goes on from CM044316.1 coordinate 40,272,115, forward strand.
ATGCCCAATCAGCTGGGCTAGGTGGTAAATGGCAAGCAATACAATATGTTGTCCATACATATAACTAAATTCTAAGCGGAAGTAAACCATTTAATGTTTAAAAATTACATAGTTAAAAAGCCAGAATAAGATATTAGTATTTATATAATCTTGGTCTGGGAGAAGTTTCAGAAACTAAAAAGGGAAAGATGGAAAGGCATGCAAACATAAAGCTTGATTTGTATATGCTGAAAACACATTAGGTAAAATTATAAGACTGAGGAAAGGATTTGCAGCACATATGACAATGGCTGATGTCTTTCTGACATAAAGAGCTCTCATAAATTGATATGAAATGACAGACATCCTTGCTGAAAAATAAATGGGGGACACAATCTTCCATGAAAACTTGATGCTTTTTGTGGTGACAACAGCTCCACAAGTAACTTGAAAGATCAGGTTAGTGGCATCTTCTGGTTTAATATGTAGTAGGCAACAAATGAAACTTGTCCTCCCTGCCCTGTGTTACCTTGACCTTGGAAACCCATAATAATATATTCTTAGAGAGAAGGCCCCAAGATCTTGGGCATTGGAGCTAGCCCCAATGTCATATGCGGTTATGATACTCTTTGAGTCATGTACCAATCATCACTCGTAATTTTCGGGAGCTATGGGGTACAGGGCATGGGGCAGAAGACCAGTCACTGCAGAGGTCTGGGGCTGTCTTTCAAGAAGAAAGTATCTTTTGATTGATTTAGTTGATAATTCACCATGAGGCCACTCATTTCACAAAAAGCCCCCACTCTCAGATGGCTGGTCTCTAGGCTAAATTTGAGGTTATTTACTGATAGGGGTGAGAGCTGCTGGTTCTTTATTTGCTCCCACCCACTCTGGCTATTTACCAAGCTTGCCACAGTTTCCTGCAGTTGGGTCAATCACAGGACTCTTTACAGAGATGGCTGAAGGAGTGAGAAAGCAAAGATGCATGCCTGGCTTCAAATCTCAGCCCTGTGGGGCACTGGCTGTATGAACTTGAGCATGTTACAAAACCTGCTTGAGCCTCAGTTTGCTCTGCTATGACAGGGACAGTGATGCTTTATTATTAAGTTGCTGTAAGATTAAATGGAACAACCCACGTAAAGTGTATAGTAAGGATCCAATAAATGGTACCTATTATTTTTATTCATGTGTTTATTTGCTGAACATTCACTGAACTCTGCTTACTTGCCAGTCACCCTACAGAGCGGATGCATGATGCACAGAACTGGTTTGTTTTTGTGGAGGTTCCAGGCTAAAGCAAGCCCCCTGGTGTGAGCAATTGCTACAAGGCTGTGGGCAAGGATACTCTGGCCACCTTGCCCTACCCAGGAACAACACATACCAGCCCGTCAGCCCTCAGGGGCTTCCACACAGGGCTGAATGGAGTTAATCCAGCAGCATATTGACTTTTCTGAACAAGGTTCATTTTACTTCCTGTCTGCAAAGATCATCACCAACCCTTGATTTCATGCAAATGCTCTTTCTGATTTCTCCAGCCTGTGCTGTCTTTGATTGTTTGACTGCTGCCTTGCAGTAGAAGGGGCTGAGGTTTCATCAATAGGCCACCCTAGCATAAGAAGTGCTTCTAATGAAGTCAAAGGGGAAGAGTGCCTGGGGGTGATATTGAATAGACCCTGATTCGCCCTCTTACTGGGCGGGGTGTGTGTGGGGGGGAAGGTTGAGGCTGACTTGTCAGGCAGAAGGCAGGGAGGAGGTAATCCGCTTTCTACCAGGCTGTCTCGCCTAGATAATAGGAATTTAATAATAGGTTGCCTGAAGAGGCAGTTGTGTCAGGGCCTCAGAGAACAAACAAGGCGAGGGTTTGGAGTGATTTTTATGGAAATCACTGCTGCTTCAGAATACCACAAGGCCTTTCCCCCTAGTGTCATGGAACTCGGTTCCCCAACCCCAAACAGTTCAGTTCGGCTACCTACCCAAATCTGCATGTGCATGCATACGTGTGTGCTAAGTCGCTTCATCTGTGTTCAACTCTGTGTGACCCTATGGACTGTAGCCCACTGGGCTCCTCTGTCAATGGGATTAAAAGAAACTTCAAATTAAGCAGGAGTTTCAGCTCCTGAAAGGCTGTTTCTCAAATTGGAAGACAAGGCAATGGCAACCCACTCCAGTACTCTTGCCTGGAAAATCCCGTGGACAGAGGAGCCTGGTAGGGGGTCCATGGGGTCGCTAAGGGTCAGACACGACTGAGCGACTTCACTTTCACTTTCACGCACTGGAGAAGGAAATGGCAACCCACTCCAGTGTTCTTGCCTGGAGAATCCCAGGGATGGGGGAGCCTGGTGGGCTGCCATCTATGGGGTCGCACAGAGGTGGACACGACTGAAGTGACTTAGCAGCTGGCCTTGAGCTAGAGTTCTGCTGAAGCAGGAACAATACTCACCTGCCTCCCAGTGAGGGCTGCAAGAAGGTGCTTGGAATCCAGAAAGAGCCCACATGAGGGCTACGCCTCTCCAATGAGAAGAGCTTGCACCAGGTTTGAGAGTGGTCAGGGCAGGAGTGGCCAGTGCCTGAGGAAGTCTGGACTGTACGCTGGCCATGGGCCTCTGACTCACCTCTTGGTTTATCCTGGGCCCTGAATGAGGATTGATTTAGATAGTCCAGGAGTTGAGGAGACTGGCCCCAGAATCAGGGTGGAGGAACTGGGGTGCATAGATCCTGGACTGATTCGTGCTGAGGGCCCACCTCTCTCCCTGGGAGCCTGGTTGCTCCTTGAGGGCAGAGCTGTGTTTCCTTCCTCCTTAAAGTCCCAGACCCAGTACAGAACTTGGTACAATGAAGGTACTCAATAAACTCATGGTCCTTTGAATGAATGAGTCCCCACTGCACATTCCGATTTCCTGCTCCTGATCCCAGTGTTGAGGGGAGGCTCTGGTGAAGCAGTCAGCGTGCAAGTTCTATGTCTGACTGTGAGCTTTTGGCTTAATAATGTAGCCTCTCTGTGCCTCATTTTTTCTAGCTTCAGAATGGGAAAACAATCTCTACCTCATAGGGTTGTGGTGAGGATTAAATGAGTTAATGGAATGCTTGTAAGGTGAACAAAATACTGCTTGGCACTTAACAAATATGCAATAGATGTGGCTAATGTTAGCATGGTTCCCCCCGTCCCCAACCCTTAGCTGCAAAGGCTCCAGCATCACGTTGACTCTTGTACCCTACAATCAATTCTCAGAGTAATCCTTTAAAACTATGAATCAGATCCTGCCTCTTTTCCTTAACAGCTTTCCATAGGCTAACAATTGAATCTAGTCACCCAGCTGGGGCTCCCCTGACCTCATGCTGGCTCGCCCCTCACTCAGGGTGCTGTGTCCTTGTCCCTCTGCCTGGATCACCCTTCCCCTTTCTTCCCACATGGCTGTCCCCCTCATTCTTCTCAGCTGTTAAACTTTAACCTTAATTGTCACCTGGTCAGGTCAGCCTTCTCTGATCATGTCTGAAGGAGGTCCTTTCCTGATTATTATCTCAGATGATAAAGAATCTGCCTGCAATGCAGGAGACCTGGGCTCAATCCCTGGTCAGGGAAGATCCCATGGAGAAGGGAATGGCTACCCACTCTGGTATTCTTGCCTGGAGAATCCCATGGACAGAGGAGCCTGGCGGGCTATAGTCCATGGGGTCACAAGACACGAATGAGGGACTAACACTTTCACTTTCATGATGTTTCTATTTCCTTCCTAGCTCTTAGCACTTAATTTAAAATGTTCTGGGACTTCTCTGGTGCTCCAGTGGTTAAGTCTCTGCCCTTCCGATGCAAGAGGTGTGGATTTGATCCCTATTTGGGGGACAAAGATCCCACATGCCACATGGCATGGCCAAAAATGTTCTCATTTGTCTTTTTGTTTATTTTTTATCACCATAAACATCATTTTCCCTCTTTTCCCATTCACAGAGCATTGTGACCTCCAGGGGGTCCTGACTTGCTCACGGCTCTTCCACCAATGCCCAGAACAGTGCACGGCTCCCAGTGGGGTCTCAGGAGACATCTTTCATCAATGAATGATTGAAGCTGGGAAACCGAGGCATACTGTGATTTGTCTTAGCCAGCTTGCCTCAGACCCACCTCATAGCTAGCTGTTTTTCTGTTAATATTCTAGAGGGAGCCCTGGACAGTCCAGTTTTCTGTCACTCTGTCACTTTGAAGAATGACAGATACACCTTATTTCCATCGTAGAGTTGCATTTTGGTGAATAAAAGGTTGAAATTTCCTTGTTTAAGATGTTGCAAGTCAGTCTGAGAATAAGACGAGTGCCCACAAATACGCTCTGAAGGTGTCATCCAAAAAAGCACCTTTCCTGTGTTCCGTCAACTTTGCAGGCTCTTGGCCTGTTCCAGAAGCTCAAAGGTACCAGGCTTTAAGAATTCATGTCATGAATAAACATGAGGAGAGGGTATAAATAAACATTATACGATAGCAGAATGTTTGCTATAATAAGTATAATCATTCTTCTAAAGTAGCTTAGGGAAAGATACATATTTTTATCACTCCTTGGAGGATTATGTGAAGATAAGTTATATTAGGCCCAAATTATTATTATTTTTGACACATAAAGGTTATTCCCAGATGCCCAGCCTTTCTGAGCCTGACCTGTGTCCCAGCATTGACCACTGCCATCTCCTCCATCAAGGTTTCAATCTCTCTGGGCTAGTTTCCCCACATGAAAATGGGTACAATGAGCTCTCTCATCCCCCCCAAACCCTTAAGCCTGACTTGAATGTGTAAGATGAAAGGTGAGATGATAACTTTCAAATATGATACAGTACGATGATAACACTTCCATATTGAAGATGCCCATATTGCAACATGGACCCAGCACCCTGGGAAAATCTCTCCTCCACAGAGCCCAGGAGGCTGACCCCACTCCACGTTCCCACCTGCAAACTCACTTAGCATGCTCGGTATAAAGAACATGGCAGAGGCCACGGTTCCATGATGCTGTTCTGATTTCTCCTGACTGGCTGGTGGTTATAGTGAGTTGCATGAGGGCAGACAACGCCATTCATCCTCCGCTGTCCCAGCAGGTCCTCCTCTGCAGGCAGGCCCTTCTTGCAGATGTGGCCCTTTGCTCTCAGGAGGCCCCTCTGGCTCATCACTCCCTTCTGGATGTTTCTGGGCCTATATGGCTCACCCAACCATCTCCCTTTCTTCCCTTCCTTGGGTCAGGGAAGTCTCAGGCTCTTCTGTTTACAAAGCACAATGTGACACTTTTAGTTTAAGAGCCCTTTTCACTCCTTCCGCAGGTCTCTGCTTGTCCCTTGGTACTGAGGATGGGCCCTCCTCAAGGCCCCCATTGCTCCTCCAGTCCTTTAGGACATGGACCACTTCACCCATGCTTCTGGAAGGTAGTTTGGAGTGTCTGACTTCAGCTCTGCTGGGTGTGGGTTCTGGGAAAGGCCAAACAAAGCCCCTATTTCTTTCCCCAGTCACTGGGAACTTACCCTCTTCCCCATGATACCCTCCCTGATTCTCTTTCTACGTCCTTCTAGGGCCTAATCAACATCAGAACCCGAGAACATCCTCCTTTCACCCCGCGCACACACCCTGACATGCAGACAGCCACCATGACTCATCCACTCTAACCTCCTTCTCCATTGCCTGTTCTCCATCCTGGCTGCCACCCCTTAGCGCAGGCTTGCATCTTCTCATATTGTGGTTCCTGCCACGGCCTCTTCATGGGTCCATCGGCTTCCTTCGGAGCAGCATTTCTTCCAGAACATTTTCTCGGTTGCAGATATGCCCTCATCCCTGTGACTGTGTGATTAATATCTGTCTTCCCAACTAGTCTGCAAGTTCCACAAGTTTTTCTGCTCATTATAAAACCCCCTTTGGAGAAGGAAGTGGCAACCCACTCCAGTATCTTGGCTGGAAAATCCCATGGATGGAGGAGCCTGGTGGGCTACAGTCCACGGGGTCGCAAAGAGTTGGACGTGAATGAGCGACTAACACACTCCCAATCAGTCTGCAACTTCCATGAATATTTCTGCTCATTATAAAACCCCCAGCACCAAGCTCAGGCCGAGAGTCCCTTCCTCTGCCTTCCAACCTACCCTTTACACTATTGTCACAGTGCTCTTACTGGAGGCAGATAAAACCAGCTTCCTCTTTTTAAAAAGGCCTTAGAGACGCTAACACCCTATTGGGACTTACTTCTAGAGACCATCACAGTCTAGCTCCTGATGGATTATCTGATTGAATTTTCCACCATTTCCCCAAACTCTCACCTACTTGCCTATTTCTTTTCACAAAAGTTTACTCTTCAATGTACTTTAAGTCAACACTTAGCATTCTAACTATAGGCTGCAACAGATGTTAAGGCAGGGGATCCAGATGTTTGAACAGGAAAGGAGTAGAGATCACCATTGCCTCAGGCACAGAGAAGAGCTTACCTTTGGGCAGATTTCTTAATTGCTCCTTGACCATGGGGCTCTCCCCTCTTTGTTTTTAGCTTCTAGAGTTTCTTCCGCTTCTCTTTTTGTCTCTGCATAAATGCCTTATCTCATCCATCCCCTTGGCCTGTTTCTTGGGCTGCTTCAGGGGCTTCTTCTTGCCACCTTTTGTAGCTAGACATGCTATTTGTTGTCCCTTCCCCAGACCTTGCCACTGGAAGCGGCTTTTGCTATTCTTAAGAAAATTCTCATATATTATGAGGCATTGAAACATCTGAACAAACCCAAATCAGGGGAATGAGGCAGCTGCTTTCTCCACTTAAAAAAGTGCTCAGCTCCTTTACCTTAAACAGGCCTCCATGATCCTCTGTTTAGGGTCACCCCCTCCATGAAGCCTTTCCTGACCGTGCCAGGCAGATTTCAGTGCTGCCTCCTCACTGGGCTGCCCGAGTACACTTTGGTCACATGGTGTAAATAACTGATGCCCCCACCCTTTGTTGAAATTCCCTGCTTGTCTATGAGTTCCTCAAGGATGCAAAGATTGTATTATTAATCTTTATAACCTCAGGGCCAAACACAGAACTTGGCATGGAGTAGCTGCTCCATAACATTTGTCAAATGAATGATCAGAGTTTGGAAAAGAAACATGCTTTACTCAGGGACAATCACAGGCTGCTTGTTGAGAGCAGAGATACGTAGAATCATCAAGCTCCTAAGGACAATCAAAATCTGAATTTAATATGCCATCCTTTAGTATTTAGTGTCATAGGAAAGTGACCCAACTTTTAAAGACACTTAGCTTCTACCTTGGAGCACAGGCCCTGGTGTGGGAGTGGGGGAATTTTAGGTCAAAAGGTGGAGGACGGGCCTGAAGCCATGAAGATCTGGGTCCAAATCCTCTTCTTGGTTCTGTGGTCCTGGGCAAGTCTGGTATCTCACTGAGCCTCAGTTTCTTGGCAGTAGTGTCCGTGTTATTCCATTGTTGTGTGGATTAAAAAAGAGGGCAGATCATGTGTTTGTCACAAGCTGTTCAGCAGCAGGGTGGTGCAGTGGCCCTGGGGTGCGCTATGTGTGGGCAGAGTCTCAGGGAGCCTCTTCCCCAGCCCCAAGGCTCACCTCCTGGCTTACTGGAGGGAGCCTGGCTTACTGGCTTTCCTGCAGCCCCGCTGAGGTGGCTGGAGCTGACTCAGTGCCTTCTGCCCCTGATGTGCATATGAGTTTCTGTACATAGAGTATGGAAACTTGCCATGACTATCATAGAAAACAGAAGCTTCTAATTTTGCCCAGCACTGCTGAAGTTCCTTTTGTTAAGATGATTCCTCAGAAACGGAATAACCTTGAGAGGTAATTTTTGATTAGAAATGTCTCAACCCAGCTATGCTATGAAGTTGAATCCACAACAGCCTGTAGAAAAGATTGGCTGGGATCTCTTTTGAAGGCCAGGGCCTACATTTAATCTCCAATCAAAACTGAGTGGGGGAGGCCAAGTTCACCCAAAGGGAAGACCATCCAAAGGAGTTCACCCAAAGGAGCCCATCCTGGGTCGTGTTAGAGAGCCCTTCGCTTCCCGGCTCTGGGTCCCCTCGTTGCCCCCAGCTCCTCCCATGCTTCTTTGGGTTCCTGTCCTACCACAGTCACCAGCTGGAGTATAGGGAAGCCCACCCTTTCCCTTGGCATTCTCATCCAGCTGTATGTCACTAGTGAGCCAAGGATTTTTATCTCTCTTTTTCCAACACTGTAACCAGAGCACTGGGTCCCAAGGTTTCCATACGATCTCTAAGCAGAAAAGCTTTGCCTTATGGAATATGTGCATTCCAATAAAGGGGGCTGCAAAACAAAACTCCAGAAAGCAAATCCTATGTCTCTACTGATTTCCATGATAACATCAAAGATACGTTCCCAATAAGAACACGATTTCTAACAGTTGGAATTGAGAACTTTGAGACTTTTTGAAAGAAAATGCATTTTCAGGTGATATCACTTCCACTTCCTTACCCTTGTCTCAGGACACTTAGGTTTCATACTCTGAGAGCATAAAGCTGGTCTGCACACCTTCTCCTCCTCCCCTCTGGCCGTCTGCAGTATCTAACAGAAATGACTTAGAGACAGTGAGCTACCAGCAAGTGCCTGTCTGTCATGGGCAGACAAGCCCAGCTCACTACTCAATGGCCTGTGCACAATGCCCCTGTTCTTGCACCTTTCTGAATGCCAGCTCCTGACCCGGAAGCCACTGTGAAGCGTAAGCAGACCTTTGGTTCTGAAGGGAAAGGAAGCAGGAAAGTTGGGAACTGCTCCTAGGATTTGACTGCTGACCACGCTCTCTGCTGGGATCTGGCTATCTGTTCTGACTGCATAGGGCTTGAAGTTCTCCCAGTAAGACTCTCACTTAGTTCAACAAGGGCTTTGCTGGTGGCTCAGGCAGTAAAGAATCTGCCTGAAATGCAGGAGATCTGGGTTTGATTCCAGGGTTGGGAAGATCCCATGGAGAAGGGAATGGCTACCCACTCTGGTATTCTTGCCTGGAGAATCCCGTGGACAGAGGAGCCTGGTGGACTATAGTCCATGAGGTAGCCAAGAGTTGGACACGACTGAGCACATAAGCGTGTTTATGTAACTCAGTGGGATTCGAGTGGGACTGGCTCTTATGAGCTGGCCTGGGCCCACAGCCTGAGGTGAACAGGGAGCTTATGGGACAGCGCTCTGTTGGTCCCTAATGGCTGACTCCCAAAGTGGACTCCTGAACAGCCCTTAGGGACCCAAGCTGTCCTTGAACATGGCTGGGGTGGGGTTACAGGGGCAAAGATAGGGGTAGGGTACCTGTAGTGTGCTCCAGCCCAAGATTCCCTTCTGTAGGGTTGAGTCTTCTGACTATAAAAACAGATGAGAGGATCCATCCTACCCTAAAGCTCTAAAGTCCACAGACAGAGGGCCCCTGGGGGTGGGCCAAAGGGAGGGTTCTGAGCTGGGCAGAGTGGCCTGGGTACGGGCTGCTATGAAGCATTAACCAAGGGAGTCATTCAGCTTTATTGTCAGTCTTGCTGGCACTCAGAGTAGCTCTGAGTCCCCTAAATTATAAAAATCCTTTATCCTCATGTGGCTCTTTGCGTATCAAGATCTTGGGTAGGGGAGTTGTGGTGGGGGGCGGTGATAGGCTCCAGAGAGCTGTCAAAAGGTAAGAGATGACATTTACAAAAATCCATTCTTTCCTCTCCACTGCTCTATTGACTCTTTCCCTGTTCAATCAAATCCTATTCACAGCTTCACATCCCCTTTTAGGGGCTGCCGAGGCGATAAATATTCTGTCCTTTCTTTACTATGCTTAACGCTGCCATGCCTTTTTCTCTCCTTTGCCCATCCTGGAGGGCCTGGATCCTTTTTGCTTCGATCTCTCATGTCTACAGAGTCTCTATTCAGTTCCCAGCACCTGGGACAAACCAAGTGCTTTGGCCCCTCCTCCTGCTTTCACCTTTCCCCATGACTTTTCCTGATGCCAAAGACTCCCTCCCTAGATTGGCTGTGTGTGTCCAGCTGAGAATTGTGGCCTCATCAGCCCTACTCTTGGACCTTCCCTGGCAGCTCAGTTGGTAAAGAATCCACCTGCAATGCAGGAGACCCCGGTTCAATTCCTGGATTGGGAAGATCCCCTGGAGAAGGGAAAGGCTACCCACTCCAGTATTCTGGCTTGGAGAATTCCATGGACTGTAGAGTCCATGGGGTCTCAAAGAGTCGGACATGACCGAGCGACTTTCATTCACAACCCTACTCTTAAGTTGTGACCTTGTTCATGTCCCAGGTGTCATGGTACTGACTTTTGGAGGAACCATGGGCCAACAGTACAGCTTCCTTGTAGGGGGAGCAAAGGGGGATTGCACAGAACACCCAGGGCAGGAGAAAGGAGACAGAGGTACTCATGTCCACATTCCCAGTTGATTGCTTACTCTACTGCTTTGAATTTGTCTTGCTTTCTCCTGTGGGTTCCCTCATGTTTGTTTATAAAGGATTTAGTGAGCAATGCTGTGTACAAGGCGTCATCCTAGACTGAAAACAACAGAAGAACATCAGGGCCTAACCACAGAGGGTCACAGCCCTTGTGTTATTGACTGACATCTTGACTTGATGTCAGTAAACAGCACATCCCACCCTGGGTGCATACAGTTAACTTTGCCTCTAGCAGATCCAGAGCAAAATTTGCTTTTGGGTGATTCAAGCTTATTTCATCCTTTCAACAGCTCATCACCCAGTGTTGGAGTGCTATAAAGTAGTCCACCTGACTCACTAATGCATTTGGCCTGATCTGGTGAATAGCTGGTAGGCTAGGTCCCTGTCCAGAAAGGGTCCTAGGAACAGTCAGTACCCAGGTGTCCTTTCCTGTAGCTCTATCCACGTGCTCCTCCTCCTTATCCACCATCTCCACTATTATCACTGACTGAAGGCTCATTATACGCCAAGCACTATATTCAATTTCTTTGTTTTGGATCCTTACAACAATCCTGTGAAGATGGCCATCTTGATGTTGTCATTTCAGAGCTGGGGACATGAATGCCCTAGGGCTGGGGTGGGGTGGGGAATGAAGCACTTGCCCAGGGCCACACAACCAATAGAGAAGAGCTCAGACTGTCAGACTGAAACCTAGTCTGTCTGAGCCAGGGGTGTGGGGGGCTGAGACACACAGCCAGCCACCCTCGGGTACCTTTCTCAGCACTGGGCCAGGCACCGGCTCTCTGTGAATACACATTGATTCTTTGCCTCAGAGAGTAACAGCTTCTGTGCTTCAGCAGTTCCAGGGGCCCACTCTTCTAGGCAGTCTTGGGCTGAGCAGTGCAGTCCGCGATTCAGAGCTGAGGGGCATGGGGTCCATCGCACTCGGTCCGGGTTCTTCAAGTCACGGACCTCCCCTTGAAGGGTGATTTCTCTGGGAGAAGGGTCAAGTGGAGGTCCTTCCGCAAGGTGGGAACTGCTCAGGGAGTCTGCATGATGTGGCTCCACCCTTGTCACTGGTTGGAAAAAAAATTCCAGCCCCCTTGGGGCTTCTTGGGGACCCGTGTCAGCAAGAGTTTAGCCCTGTTGGTCCCAGCTGCCGTGCTTGTGGCTGGAGACCTGACTCTCCTTCAGTCCAGACTCTGGATGGAAGCCATGAAGGCTGGGAGCAATTCTGGGATGAGGTGAGCCTGGAGCAGGGCCTGGACTGGAAATGCTTCTGGGCTTCAGGCACTTTACAGAACCGCTTTGTTTATTCGGGAAGATATTTATGAACCTTATTATGAGGTTTTTATGAGCCTTATTTCCATTTTGCCAGTGAGGACACAGAGGCTTAGACCAATCAAGTGATCTGACTTAAGGTCATTAGCTACTAAATGCCCTTGCCAGGATGTAAACTCAGATTTGCCAGATTCTTCTACTAGACTACTGCTCAGTGCTACCGAGGGCCCTCCAGGAGACCACCCAGCATCCCCCAAAGGGGAGGAGCTCCAGGTCTTTGTGGATGTGGGCTTGGTGAGCTCTGTCCCCACCCTGGGGTAGGGGTGGGGTCAGGGGGGAAGCCAAGGCATTGCTCACTCTGCCTGCAGCAGCTCTTTCTGGACCCTGAGGTTAGTTGGCCTGATGAGCACCTTGTCTCAGGTCACTCCACCTCCTCTTGCCTCCCCTGCCTGGGCCTTCTGTGCTGCTGAGGCATGTGATGCTGCAAAATTCGCTCACTGCCTGTACACAGCGCTGGTCTGCCCAGCCAGGCACAGAGCTGCTGAGCTGTGCCCACAGGCAGACTTGTGTGGATATGGCTTCCCCAGGGGCTAACCTGGAAGTGTTAGGTATGTGAATGTCCTGTTGGGTAAATTTGACTAATGAGAGAAAGCAGGTGGGAAAGATGTGACTGATAAATTCTCTGATTCTATCCTGATGGGCTATTCTGCAATGCAGTACTGGATGTCTCACTGTAGAAGTCCATCATGACCAAGTTGTGGGTCTTAGTAGATGGTGGCCCAATCAACAACACGAATATGCTTTCCCTCCTCCCAAATGCCATTTTCTTTTTTCCTTCTATCTTATTTCATTTGGATTGCAACTCCTCCTCTCCAGTGAAATGTTGGCATGCATGACTTCCCCAGGGCTTTGCTTTCTAGGTAACACAGATTAGGCTAATTGTAATAGTAGTAGTTCTATTTATTTTACTATGTGGCAGCTAAATCACCTTATTGAATCCTCACACCATCCCTATTAAGCAGGTATTATTAGTTGCCTAATTTTAAAGATGAGGAAACTAAGACTCAAAGAAGTTAAGGAACATGCTCATGGCCACATAGCATGTAAGATTGAAGTGAAGGTTTAACGTAGCTCTTCTGTTCTTCCAACACCAGAACCTGAACTTGAAACCACCCTTGACTAAAGTCACCTTTAACCTTTAGAAATGCCAAGGAAACCCCAGTCTCTTGCAAGGAACCACCTGCAAGAGGCTGCCAAGGATGCCTGGGGAGCCAGGGTGCCCCTCAGGAGAGGGCTCGGGGATACTCACGTTGTAAACGCTGGGTTGTACTTTGCACCTCGGTAGTAGGAGTACAGATTGAACATCCCAATCATGAAGGCCACAAATACCATGATGAAAATGACCATGAACTTGAAGATATCTTTCACAGTTCTCCCCAGGGAGATCTGCAGAGGCCCAAAACTCTCGTTGGCTGGCAGGATGTATGCGATTCGAGAGAAGCTCAGCACAACAGCTATCGCATACAGCCCTTCTGATATGATCTGAGGGTCTGAAGGCCACCATTTGTCCCTGGCTAAAAGAAAACAAGCTGGGTTACTCACTGGGCCGCAGGATCTGCTCTGGAAGAGAAACCAGTTAGGCATCTGTAGAGGCCTCTGACCTCATCACTAGTCTGCCTGCCCTTGTCTTTAATCCCAATACACTGAAGGTGCCACCCTCCCTCTTGGAATATGCTGGCTCATCTGTCTAGAGCACCCTCCCCTCACTTCAATCCCAGTCTTCCTTCAAGACTCCGCTCTAGTGTCATCTCTTGGGAAGTCCTCTGTGCCCCCCTCGAACCCCCCACCCCTCCCCCGCCATCTGAGCAGCCTCCCTGTCCCCTTCTCTTCTCCCATGGTAGCCTGTGTACTCTCCTGCTGTGGCCCTGAGCATGCTGCTTGCTATCCTGTCTTCCTTCCCAGGGTTTGAGCTCTATAAGCAGGGGTTGTCCCATCACAGGAAGGTGGTGGTGAGGAGCATAGACCTGGGTGTCAGGAAGACCTGAGGTTGAAAGTGGCCTTTCTAGATAGTGGCTAGCATTTTTTTTTTCCTTTGAAATCTTTTATTGTCACTTAAAATTTTTTTTAATATTTTAATTTTATTGGACTATATTTGATTTATAATGTTGTGTTAGTCTCAAGTATACAGCAAAGTGATTCAGTCATACATTTTTTTTATATTGTTTTCTCATATAGGTTATCACAGAATATTGGGTAGAGTTCCCTGTGCCGAACAGTAGGTCCCTATAGATCATCTATCTTTCATATAGTAGTGTGTGTGTTTTCATTCCAAGCTCCTGATTTGTCCCTCTCCTCTTTGGTAACCATAAGTTTGTATTTGATATCTGTAAGTCTGCTTCTATTTTATAAATAAGTTGATTTGTATCTTTAAAAAAATTAGATTCCACATATGAATGTTATATGATATTTGTCTTTCTCTGACTTAGTATGATAATCTCTATATCCATCTGTACTGCAGTAAATGGCATTATTTCACTTTTTATGGCTCAGTAACAGTCCATTGTGTGTATGTACCACAATTTCTTTATCCATTCCTCTATCAGTGGGCATTTAGGTGGCTTCCATGTCATGGCTATTGTGACTCGTGCTGCAAGAACATTGGGGTGTATGTATCTTTTCAAATTATAGTTTTCTCTGTGTATGTGACCAGGAGTGGGGTTGCTGGATCATATAGTAGTTCTAAGTTTTTTAAAAAAATTAACATTTACTTTTAATTGGAGGATAATTGCATTACAATATTGTGTTGATTTCTGCCATATATCAGCATGAATTCATCATAAGTATACATATGTCCCCTCCCTCTTGAAAACCTCCCTCTACCTCCCACCCCATCCCCCCCCCCCCCCCCCAGGTTGTTACAGAGCACCTGACTTGAGCTCCCTGTGTTATACAGCAAGTTTCCACTGGCTGTCTAATTTTGCACATGGATACGTATATGTTTCAATGCTATTCTCACAATTTGTCCCACCCTCTCCTTCCCACACTGTGTCCACAAATCTGTTCTCTATGTCTGTGTCTATATTGCTGCTCTGAAAATAGGTTCATCAGTGCATCTTTCTAGATTCCCTATATATGCATTAGTATACAATATTTGTTTTTCTGACTTACTTCACTCCATATAATAGGCTCTAGGTTCATCTACTTCATTAGAACTGACTCAAATGCATTCCATTTAATGGCTGAGCAATATTCCATTGTATATATGTACCACAAATTCTTTATCCATTCATCTGTTGATGGACATTTAGGTTTATTCCATGTCCTGGCTATTGTAAATATTGCTGCAGTGAACATTGGGGCACATGTGTCTTTTTCAATTATGATTTCTTCAGGGTATATGCCCAGTAGTGGGATTGTTGGGTCATATGATAGTTTTATTCCTAGTTAGTGATTGTACCAATTTATATTCCCACTGTCAGTGTAGGTGGGTTTCCTTTTTCCCAAACTCTCTCCAGCATTTGTTGTTTACAGACCTTTGATGATGGCCATTCTGACTGGAAAAGGTCAGTTTTCATTTCAATTGCAAAGAAAGGCAGTGCCAAAGAATGTTCAAACTCTTGCGCAATCCCACTCATTTCACATGCTAGCAAAGTAATGCTCAAAATTCTCCAAGTTAGGTTTCAACAGTACATGAACTGAGAACTTCCAGATGTTCAAGCTAAATTTAGGAAAGGCAGAGGAACCAGAGATCAAATTGCTAACATTCATTGGATCATAGAAAAAGCAAGAGAATTCCAGAAAAATATCTACTTTTGCTTCATTGACTATGCTAAAGCCTTTGACTGTGTGGATCACAACAAACTGGAAAATTTTAAAGAGATGGGAGTACCAGACCACCTTACCTGCCTCCTGAGTAACCTGTATGCAGGTCAAGAAGCAACAGTTAGAACCAGACATGGAACAATGGATTGGTTCCAAATTGGGAAAGAAGTACATCAAGACTGTATATATTGTCACCTTGCTTATTTAACTTCTATGCAGAGGACATCATGTGAAATGCTGGGCTGGATGAAGCACTAGCTGGAATCAAGATTTCAGGGAGATATATGAGAAACGCTGGGCTGGAAGAAACACAAGCTGGAACCAAGATTGCCGGGAGAAATATCAATAACCTCAGATATGCAGGTGACACCACCCTTATGGCAGAAAGTGAAGAAGAACTAAAGAGCCTCTTGATGAAAGTGAAAGAGGAGAGTGAAAAAGTTGGCTTAAAGCTCAACGTTCAGAAAACTAAGATCATGGCATCTGGTCCCATCACTTCATGGGAAATAGATGGGGAAACAGTGGAAACAGTGTCAGACTTTATTTTTGGGGGCTCCAAAATCACTGCTGATGGTGATTGCAGCCATGAAATTAAAAGATGCTTACTCCTTGGAAGGAAGGTTATGGCCAACCTAGATAGCATATTTAAAAGCAGAGACATTACTTTGCCAACAAAAGTCGATCTAGTCAAGGCTATGGTTTTTCCAGTGGTCATGTATGGATGTGAGATTTGGATGGTGAAGAAAGCTGAGTGCCGAAGAATTGATGCTTTTGAACTGTGGTGTTGGAGAAGACTCTTGAGAGTCCCTTGGACTGCAAGGAGATCCAACCAGTCCATCCTAAAGGAGATCAGTCCTGGGTGTTCATTGGAAGGACTGATGTTGAAGCTGAAACTCCAATACTTTGGCCACCTCATGTGAAAAGTTGACTCATTGGAAAAGACCCTGATGCTGGGTAGGATTGGGGGCAGGAGGAGAAGGGGATGACAGAGGATGAGATGGTTGGATGGCATCACTGACTCGATGGACATGGGTTTGGGTAGACTCTGGGAGTTGGTGATGGACAGGGAGGCCTGGTGTGCTGCGATTCATGGGGTCACAAAGAGTCGGACACAACTGAGCGACCGAACTGAACTGAACTGAATGTATCAATAACCTCAGATATGAGGATGATACCACCCTTATGGTAGAAGGTGAAGAGGAACTAAAGACCCTCTTGATGAAGGTGAAAGAGGAGAGTGAAAAAGCTAGCTTAAAGCTCAACATTCAGAAAACTAAGATTGTGGCATTTGGTCCCATCACTTCATGCCAAATAGATGGGGAAACCATGGAAACAGTGACAGACTTTATTTTCTTGGGCTCCAAAATCACTGCAGATGGTGACTGCAGCCATGAAATTAAAAGACACTTGCTCCTTGGAAGAAAAGCTATGACCAACCTAGACAGCATATTATAAAGCAGAGACATTACTTTGCCAACAGAGGTCCATCTAGTCAAAGCTATGGTTTTCCAGTAGTCATGTATGGATGTGAGGGTTGGACCATAAAGAAAGCTGAGAGCCAAAGAACTGATGCTTTTGAACTGTGGTGTTGGAGAAGACTCTTGAGAGTCCCTTGGACTGCAAGGAGATCCAACCAGTCAATCCTAAAGGAAATCAATCCTGAACATTCATTGGAAGGATTGAGGCTGAAGCTGAAACTCCAATACTTTGGCCACCTGATGAGAAGACCCAACTCATTGGAAAACATGCTGAGGCTGGGAAAGATTGAAGGCAGAAGGTGAAGGGGACGACAGAGGATGAGATGGTTGGATGGCATCACTAACTCAATGGACGTGAGTTTAAGCAGGCTCTGGGAGATGGTGAAGGACAGGGAAGCCATGCATGCTGCAGTCCATGGGATCGCAAAGAGTTGGACATGACTGAGTGACTGAACAACAACAAAATTCTGACTGGTGTGAGGTGATACCTCATTGTAGTTTTGATTTGTATTTCTCTGATAATCAGTGATGTTGATCATCTTTTCATGTGCTTTTTGGCCATCTGTATTTTTTCTCTGGAGAAGTGTCTACTTAGATTTTCTGCCCAGTTTTTGATTGGGTTGTTTTTATGACATAGAGCTGCACGAGATTTTGTATATTTTGGAGGTTAATCCCTTGTTCATTTGCATTATTCAGAAATATTTTCTCCCCTTCTGTGGATTGTGTTTTCATGTTGTGATGGTTCCCTTTGCTGTGCAGAAGCTTGTAAGTTGAATTGGGTCCTATTTGCTTATTTATGTGTTTGTTTTCATTACTCTAGGAGGTGGATCAAAAAAGATATTGCTATGATTTATGTCAAAGAATGTTCTGCCTATGTTTTCCTCCAAGGGTTTTATGGTGTCCAGCCTTACATTTAGGTCTTTGATCCATTTCGAGTTTATTTTTGTGTATGGTGTTAGAGAATGTTCTAATTTCATTCTTTGACATGTAGCTGTCCAGTTTACCCAGCACCACTTATTGAAGAGGCTGTCCAGTGAACTTTGGAAGCTTCATTTTCCCCATCTGCAAACTGGGGATAATATCATCAACCTTACAGAGCTGTGATGAGGATGAAATAAGATCATATATGTAAAGTGCTTAGCTGGAAAACAAATTGCAGACCACCCAGGGCTCCCTGGGGACAAGGGTCTGGCATACAGCAGGTGCTGATAAATACTTGTTAAATGATTGAATGAAATCCTAACCACAAGTTTAGCCATAAATCAGAACAAATGAGCTCACATGGGGGCCAGGAAGGGACTTCCCTGCTGGCTCAGTGGTAAAGAATTTGCCTGCAATGCAGGAGTCACAGGAGACTGGGTTCGATCCCTGGGTCAGGAAGATCCCCTGGAGGAGTGCGTGACAACCTACTCCAGTGTTCTTACTTGGAGAATACCCATGGACAGCGGAGCCTGGCATGCTACAGTCCATAGGATCACAAAGAGTCAGACAGGACTGAAGTGACTTAACACACATGGGGGCCGGGAATCTGAAGGTTCTTGCCTGAGAAGATGCTACTGGGTTTTGTTTCCCAGACAGTGTGTGTCTCGGAGTTGCTCCTTGGTTGAGCTAAGGACCCAAAAGTGGTGACCAGTCCTCCAGGCTTGCTATGGCATCCCTGTTTCCACGTGGCAAGAGTCCTGGGACCTGTCCTGTGCTGGGGAGATTCTGCTTGTGGTCACTGTGGTGGTGGTCTGAACCACCCTGCGTGTATTCCTACAGCAGAACAAACCTGTACAGTATTCCTATTGTAGTTCTGATGGTGCAGAGAGCAGCAACTTTCTTTAATAAGCTGCCTACTATGTGTCAAGACATAAAACAGTGATTTTCAAGTGACAGTAGCACCTTCCTCCTAGGATGGTATGTGTTGGGGGGCATCCGTGGTCATCACAGTGACTGAGTAGGAGTATTATTGAGATGCTAATATCCTGCAGTGTTCCAGACAGATCTGCTCCATGAGGACTGCCCTGCTGAACAAGTCAATTGCATGCCTGTTGAGAAATACTAAGTGAAACTTAAATGGAGAAACATAGAGAAACCTAAATTAGCCCTTACACTTACATTAGCTGTAATTTTCACAACAGCCCTGTAGAGTAGGTACTATTATTGCCATTCTAAAGATTGGATTTGGGGTATGGGGTCCTTTTCAGAGCCAGATAAATGCAAATAGTAAGGATATTACATAGTGATTTTTGGCCCCCAAGGGAGATGGAAGAGGAAGGATTTTGTTATTTGCACAGACTCTGTTAAACAATTACAATAATAAAGGGCGGTAAGAGATCTTTAGTAAGGGAAGCCAGGCCTCTACTTACCAGAGTTTCATGTAGAGCATTCTAAATTATAAATGGAAATATATAAATTTATGGACTTTGTGTCCTCATCAAGGTCATAACTCAGAGAGAGAAGTAGGGGACCAAATGATATTTTCCCAATACATCTGTTGCCCTCTCCATAGATAAATAGCACATTTGGATGGCATGAAATAGGACTCAGATTCTTCAAACAGATGCCAAAAGGAATTTTGTTTTTATCTCCCCCTATAATTTATTATTTTAAACCTCAGCTGTAATAATAAAAGCCACTCCTGTAACCTGTTAAGATAGCTATTATCTATAAGATAATCTATTAAGTAAGATAATCTATTAAGATGGCTGTTGTCAGATCCTAGTGACCCAGTCAGGAGTTTTAGTGAAAAGTATTCAAAAACATCTACTTTATTGACTATGTCAAAGCCTTTGACTGTGTGGATCACAACAAACTGTGGAAAATTCTTCAAGAGATGGGAATACCAGACCACCTGACCTGACTCCTGGGAAATCTGAATGCAGATCAAGAAGCAACAGTTAGAAGCGGACATGGAACAACTTGGTTCCAAACTGGGAAAGGAGTATGTCAAGGTTGTATATTGTCACCCTGCTTATTTAACTTATATGCAGAGTACATCATAAGAAACGCTGGGCTGGATGAAGCATAAGCTGGAATCAAGATTGCTGGGAGAAATATCAATAACCTCAGATATGAATATGCTGCTGCTGCTGCTTCTAAGTCGCTTCAGTCGTGTCCGACTCTGTGCAACCTCATAGATGGCAGCCCACCAGGCTCCCCTGTCCCTGGGATTCTCCAGGCAAGAATACTGGAGTGGGTTGCCATTTCCTTCTCCAATGCATGAAAGTGAAAAGTGAAAGTGAAGTCGCTCAGTCATGTCTGACTCCTAGCGACCCCATGGACTGCAGCCTACCAGGCTCCTCCGTCAATGGGATTTTCCAGGCAAGAGTACTGGAGTGGGGTGCCATTGCCTTCTCCGGATGTGAATATGACACCACCCTTATGGCAGAAAGTGAAGAACTAAAGAGCCTCTTGATGAAAGTGAAAGAGGAGAGTGAAAAATTTAGCTTAAAACTCAACATTCAGAGAACTAAGATCATGGCATCTGGTCCCATCACTTTATAGCAAATAGATGGGTAAAAAATGGAAAGAGTGACAGACTTTATTTGGGGGGGGGGGGCTCCAAAATCACTGCGGATGGTGATTGCAGCCATGAAATTAAAAAATGCTTGCTCATTGGAAGAAAAGTTATGACCAACCTAGACAGTATATTAAAAAGCAGAGACATTACATTGCCAACAAAGTTCCATCTAGTTAAAGCTATGGTTTTTCCAGTAGTCATGTATGGATGTAAGTGTTGGACTATAAAGGAAGCTGAGTGCAGAAGAATTGATGCTTTTGAACTGTGGTGTTGGAGAAGACTCTTGAGAGTCCTTTGGACAGCAAGGAGATCGAACCAGTCCATCCAAAAGGAAATCAGGCCTGAATAGTCATTGGAAGAACTGATACTGAAGCTGAAACTCCAGTACTTTGGCCACCTGATGTGAAGAACTGACTCATTTGAAAAGACTCTGATGCTAGGAAAGACTGAAGGTGGGAGGAGAAGGGGATGACAGAGGATGAAATGGTTGGATGGCATCACTGACTCTATGGACATGAGTTTGAGTAAACTCTGGGAGTTGGTGATGGACAGGGAGGCCTGGTGTGCTGCAGTCCATGGGGTCACCAAGAGTTGGACACAACTGAGTGAATTTACTTAACCGAACTGATTCAACTTTGACTAGCTTTTAAGAGTTTTGATGGTCGTAAAAGCAAATAGCACTTTGACAATTCAGACAAAGGGATTTTCTTCTTCTTGCAGCTGTTTCTAGGAAAAAAATTGCAACCTGAAAAACACCTGCCTACTTGGTGCTGTAGAAGTTGGAAGCTTTGACGACCACTAGAGGGCACTCTGCCTCCATAACTGGGGCACAAGCCAAGCCTCTGAGATGAAAAAGATTTCAAGGGCACGGGGTGAAAACCACAACGCAAGGGCAATAAAGTGCAAAGCTTTGGGCTGGGTACGACTTTAATACAATCCATAAAAGGAATAGAAGTTACGAGTGAACAATACTGTGGCTTGAGTCACAGCCCTAAGAAAAGTATTCAATGCAGTATCAAGATTCTCTCATCTTTCCTTAACGAACCCTGAGCAGAATAGAAGAGAAAATATACAAGCCCAGGCTTTAAAAATGTCTGGATTTGCTAAACCAACAAATGAAGAGGGGATGATTTGTAATACTACAAGACTCCATTTCTTAATTGGGGGGGGAGTGGTTCCCACATTTACATTTGGGGCCAACCTGCAGATGCTTGCTGCCCTGGACCATGAAGATTCTGTTGTCACAAGCACCATGTGGCTTTATATATCAGGGACATTTGACACTCAAACCTTCACGAGGTAGCGGCTGCCACTGTAATGTCCAGCCAATTGACTGGAAACAACACATATCTACTGTTTCTTCTCCCCCACTCATCTTTCTCCTTTAGTGCAGAAGATATGATGTTTCAGCAAGAAAATGACCCTAGAGGTAGTAGTGATAATAACTGTTACTGTCAGTGAGCACTTAATATTTCAGAACACAGTGCAAAATTCTTCATGTGTACTATCTTATTTAACCCTCAACATAAACTTTCTGACATATGCATTATCCCACTTTTACATATAGGAAAATTGAGGGTCAGAAAAATTAAGCAAACAAGTCCTTACAGTAAGCTACAGAAGTAGGATTTGAGTCCAGGTCTCTCTAACTCCAAAGCCTGGGAACATAAAGGCTATGCCATTCTGCATTGTTTTCATTTCATGTTGAACGAGGATCCCTTGCTATCCAAGGCAATCCTGTATTTCTGGGAACATTATAAGCCATGCCATGAAAACCTGTTTTTTTCATCAATAAAATAGGAACAACAAAAATAACCTTTCTATGGGGCTGTTGCAAGGACTGAATTTTATAGTGTAAAATGTCTGTACAGTTCCTGACATCTAAGTGGGTCCTTGATAAATGCTATAACTCTTACTATTATTACTAAAAATTCAATCCAGTACCTCACACTGTATGGCCTTGCAATTTGAAAGAATTAAGGCATATTCTAAGAACATATCTTGCCATGAGAAAATAACTTTTGAACTGGGAAAGCAAGACTTATTTTTGCACAGAATACAGGGATCCAATATGGAAGGAAAAACTTCGGGATCCACATCAAAAATGAGATTTCTTCGAAAAAAGAAAACAAAAGAATCCCACGGAGGCTCCAAGAGTCTTTCCAAAACAAATCCATTCTTTCCAACACAAAATGATACATTTCTCATAGTCATTAGTTCCACATTCTACTGCAGTTTATTGCAGGGACCAGGACTTCCTTGGGAGGTAGCGAGGAGTGTCTGCTTTGACATTAGAAAAGACCGAAATAAGCCACAGCCACATTACAAACCACCAATCGCGGAACACTCAAGCTCCTGGCCACGCCCTGCAAGCAAGCCAATCAACGCGCAGCAGAACACTGGCAGACATCCTCACTGCAACTTGCGACTCACCGTAGGTGAAGTAGGCCACTTCCGGCGGAAGTGAGACGTTGTGCAGCGTGTCGTCCTGCACGTGCTGGTCCACGTAGAGCTGGGCCTCGCTGGCCTTCAGGAAGGCCATGAACCTCGCGGTGAAGGAGGCCACGAAGATGGACAGCATCCCGAAATCCAGCAGGTTCCACAGGTGCAGCACGTACTCCCGCGGCCCCTCCTCCCAGATTTCCTTGCATTCAGACCAGATCATTCCTGCGGGAGAGTGAGAAGGTCAGGCTCATTGTTTTCAGTTCTCAGGGTGTGTGTGACCATAGGGACCACGGAGGGAACCAGGGTGCAGGTGTAAATGTAATAAGCTCTTTGGAGCTTGGACTGTTGAGAGCCAGCAGCGATCAAAAATATGCTTTCAAAGGCAGATGTAGAGTTAGGAAATTCTCAGGCTGCAAGAATTTGTGCCACCTGTCCTGCTTACAGGTAAATCATCTCCAGGTGTGAGGAGAGAATTCTCATCTGTTGATAGATTCTTGGAGGTAATATATGAGAAATGGCTGACATTTGTATATTTTAAGAACTGGAAGGTTATAAGTAATCATACAGTTCTAAACGAAGTATAATGAAACTGACGTCCAGGAATGGGAAAGGGTTTTCTGAAGGTCGCACTTATGACTTAGAACCCAGTGCCCCTAATTCCAGATTAGCTTGCTTTCCTTTGTATTTCTGTGAATGTTTCAGGTTCCTCCTGCCTCTCCTGCAACTGTTTAGTTTTGGTTATTAGTTTTGTTTTTTCCTCACTTTTTTATAACTTACTGGATTTTAAAGACTTGTGTCTTCATTGTTACATAGTAAACAATGTAGAAATCAACAAGATGTTGCTAGCTCCCCCACCCCGCCTCCAAGTCAGTCTGAGGTAGCCTAGACTAATAACTTGAGTGTGTATACCTGCACTATCCAATATGGTAGCCACTAGTCACATGTGGATATTGAGCACTCCAAATGTGGCCAGTTAAATTGAGGGATGCTACGAATATAAGTGTAGACTACATGCCAAGTTTCAAAGACTTTACACAAAAAATGTAAAATATTTCAACAATTTAAAATTTCAATCATATGTTGAAATGCTAATATTTTAGATATATTGGGTTAGATAAAATCTGTTATTAATTTCAGCTTTTATAATGTAGCTATCAGAAAATTTGAAATTAAATTGTGGCTTATGATGTGGCTTGCCTTCTATTCGTATTGAATAGTGCTGTTCTCTACCTTTATCTTCACTGATTATTAAAAGTAAATTGGTTTAGTGATTAAAAATAAATTATTCAGTAACATTTTGATAATAAATGTTTTATAATACACATATTTATTATCATATATACATACTGTGTACATATTATATATATATGTATTAACTCCCTCAAATCTTGACAATAACCCTATCAAGTGCATTCTGTTATTATCCCAGTTTTATAGTTAACATATCCTTAGCCATAGTGAGGATATTCTCCAGATAGGAGGCAGGAGATCTGAAATTTGAGCCTAGAAATTCTGGCCCTAAAGTGCATGCTCTTGACCACTATGGTCTTTGCTCCTCCAGGAAATAGAATTGGGTTGAAAGCAGTTAATGAAGGAAAAGTCTTCCTTGGTGGCTCAGATGGTAAAGAATCTGCCTACAATGCAGGAGACCCTGGTTCAATCCCTGGGTCGGGAAGATCTGGAGATGAGAATGGTTACCCACTCCAGTATTCTTACTTGGGAAATCCCATGGACAGAGGAGCCTGGCATTCTACAGCCTATGGGGTCACAAAGACTCAGTCAGACACAACTGAGCAACTAACACTTAATGAAGGAGAAAGACTCTTGAATGTTTTCTAATTAACATCAAAGAGTTTATAGCTACTCAGACATAGGAAAAATTTGATGCAGAACTAGCCCATTCTATGTTATACCATGTTACACTTCACCTGCTTACTTAGGAGGTTAATGTGGTGAAAGAATCAGTAACTGGTTGGTTAGTGAAACGATTCCAGCTCACTGACCACCTGTTCCCTAAAGGTTAACACTGCCAGCCTCTTGGCACCCTCCTGGCTCCTGAGCATCAAACATGCATGGCCTGTCTGCTCAGATTCCTCTTGCCTCTCCCACAGCTGTTTAGAGAAGTTTGGGCTTTGTTTAATGAAACAGATTGTAAGATTTGCATGTTTGTATCAAATTGGAGTCTCCGCAAAAGGAAGTGTCCCAAAACATTGAAAATCTTTTTACAAGACTCCCACCACCACACACACCTTGTTCCCTGCTTTTTATCTTCACAAACCCATACTTCCGAAGCTTACACTTTGAAAACTTTTTTGATAATTCAGTGAAGTAAAATTTCCTTAACACTGAAATGTACTTTCATCTGTGCCTGTTCAAATAGGTATTTAAAGTATGTTACGGGAAGAACCATTACAGGCTAGAAAAAATAATGTTTGTTGCTTTCTTCTATGCACCTGCCCCCTCCCCCTGATAATTAAAATTCCTAATGTCCTGGTGGACGGCTTTTAGCTAAGCACTAGGACAATTACAGGCTATCAGTTACCTTAATTCAGGAAGCCCTTGGTTCATTTCTACCTTGGTCACTTATTGGGTGTGTGACCTTGGATAAGTTCCTTGATTTTCTTGAAATTTTGATGTAATTTCCAGCACTAAAAGTTCTGTAAATCTGAAATGCAAATTATTTACAGTAAACTGACTTTTCTGACTAACATAGAGGCACCTCATTGGGGATTGCAAATCATTTCCTCCATGGTCCAGCGCCCATGTCAGTCTTCCCAGATTTACATATTAACTTATCCAGCCTAATTTAAATTATTCCAAGGCCATAGGTAAAAAGTAGCACGAGCCCAAGGGTTTGAGCAACAGAAATGCTTAACGAAAAAAGAAATGTGTGAAATTAAGTACTTTAGTGAGTGAAATTAGGTTTCCTGCTTCCAGGGTGCTGAGGGTAGTTCAGCATTTTATATCCAAGCTGAGCCCCCTGGACTCCTGGCCCTAGCATGTCAGTCTGATGAGTATATAGAGCCCAGGGGCTTAGAGGGTAAGGATGTTGCACACTGGAGCCTCCTTCAGGCAACTCCTTCACTCAGCGATGTCTGGAGCTCAGAGAGCAAGGTGACTGGTAATTAATGGGGATGACTGGCAGGGGAACAGATTGGGACATGCTGGGAAGCCTTGAGGGAAATGAGTAGCTTTTCACTCAGGCAGGTTCTAAGTAAGGCCTGCAGGCTGCTAAGATGGGGCTTGACAGTTCAAAAGGCTGTTCACCCCGATCCCTGCCTCAGATGCTTTTCAGAAGGGAATCCCCTTTCAGATTCCTGTGAGACTTAACTGTGTGAACTCCTTAAATGGCCATAGCCGCTTCCTCTACATAGGGTTTCTCTACACTGTTCCTGGACCCCCCAGACCACCACCTTCTGGGTTACTTTCTGATTACTGAGTCGGGACTTAGGCATTCTGATAACTCACGGGTGGGAGAATATGCCGAGAAGCCCTCAACCTTCAAGCCCTAAGTCCAAACTCCAGCTCAACGGCAGGTCCTTTGCAACAGATCTGGGCCTCAGGCTCATTTAGGGTTCATTTGTTTTCCAGGCAAGGAGATGATATTAATAGATTCAATAAGAATGTAATAAGAATGTCCAGGAGACTGTGTGTGGACACACAGGGATAAGAGCAGTCAGTATTATAGTCATGAGACCCAGCACAGTGCCTGTAATAACATACTTCTGACTGAATGAAGTAGGTGACTCCTGGCATGAGGAATTAGCTTGGGGAAGGAGTAGGGGCTGAAAGGCCATGGGCATGAGGGAGAACAGGCTATTCTAGGAAACTGCAGGAGGCTCAGTATGGCTTAAGGGTTGGTAGGGATAAGGGGCTGGAGATTGGCAGCAGGGAACGTTAGTGAAGGCCCAGTAGGTCCTGAAAGGCCCTCCTTCAGGCCTTGAGGGGGAGACCAGGCAGCTCGATATCTAGATAGTCACCCTGAGCAGCCAGATAGCTCCTTGAGGTGATAAATGGCGCAGTAATGGGGTCTGATTTGCTGGGAGAAATTTTGGCAGTTTGGTTGAAGTAGTCTGTTTGGAAACATTACCTAAATCAATGAAGAAACCATCAAAGGATGACTTAGGCGAGAAACACAGCCCATTTTCTTTTGCAGTTTTATTCTTGGTCAAACTTACATGTATGGTTCTGCAGCTAAGGTTTAGCACTGCCCTCAGTGAGTTTGTAATCTGTGGTGGGTAGGGTGAGGGAGCAACTTGATCCTCACATTTTACACACATGAAAGCTGGAATTTAGAGAGGCAGAGCCACCAAGGAGGAAGGGACACAGTCAGGCCTGCTCTTGATAACCAGTCTCAAGCTCTTTTCTCCTCTTCTCTTTAAGTGTGTTTTCCTACTTTGCTAGACATTCACATCTCCATCAATTGGGCTTTCAACTGGGTTGTCTGTTTAAGAAAACACTGCCAGGTTCTCTGTAAGAGTTGGGTCGAGAGAGTCTTCATGACATAATTCTCTTCCTAGATGGAGAAGTGACATGCATAGTGGAGAGGCTTCCTGCCCTCCAAGCTCCATGGCTTTCTGGAGACCACAAATGTTGTTATAGTCTTCTGGTGAGCATTGGTATAGCCACAGTCTCTAACTCACTAGATGGGTTATCAGCTCTTTCCTCTACCCCAGAGTGACTGCTAATGAGATAGGCAAGAAAGACATGTTCCTATGGTATAAACTGATGTCAGAGATTCTCCAGGCCAAGGATCTATGATCTCTGGTTTATTTGATCCTTCCCAAAGCAGGTCATCTTACAGCTCTAGAGGACACATGTCTACTAGCAAATTCGCCTGTTCTTCCTATGTCATGCTCTTCTGGTGTCTTCCTTGATACTGTGTCCTGGTTTTCCTTCTATCTTTGCATGTAGTCTTAATCTCCTTGTGGCTTCCATCTCCTCTGCCCTTACTTTAAATCTCCTGGATTTATAATCTAGAAGTGTCTCAAAACTCTGCTGGTAATCAAGTAAAGCATCTGGAGTTCAGGAAGAATATATTTCTGATTGGGTCTGACCCTTCCGTAGAATTGTACAGCAGAACAACTCACATGCCCAGTAGAGATTTGGAGAAACAATAGATCATTGACACACTATATGGCCATTGAAAGAGGCCATTGGGAATATCAGATATCCACATGGAGTGAGAGTTAATGGAAGATGAGAAGAGCTACTATTTGTTTGATTACAGAAATGCTGATATTAATTGGGGCTTCCAGGTGGCACAGTGGTAAAGAATCTGCCTGCCAGTGCAGGAGACGCAAGAGACACAGATTCAATCCCTGGGTCAGGAAGATCCCCTGGAGAAGGAAATGGCAACCCACTCCAGCATTCTTGCCTGGAAAATCCCACGGACAGAGCAAACTGGTAAGAAACAAAGGAAAGCATGTAGAAAAGGGGACTAGGAGGGCAGTGAGTGGCAGAGGACCTTACATTTTTAAATAGGTCAGTTAAAAAAAGGCTTCACTTAGAAAAGGATACTTTTGAACACAGACCTGAGGAGGTGGGGAAGTGAGCCATGGCAGTGCTTGTGGGGAAAACTCTTAGGCAGAGGGACCAGCCTAAGTAAAGGTTCTGAGGCAGAAACAGTTCGAAGCAAGGAAGCCAGTGGGGCTAAAGGAGAGCAAGAGAGGTGGGAGGTGGTGGAAGATGAGGGCACAGAGGTGGAAGGTGTGAGGCCTTTACAGCGACAGTGGCTCTCACGCTGGGGGAGATGGGATGGCATTAAAGAGTTTGGAGGCAAAGTAACACAATCTGATTACATTTTCAGTGGATCTCTAGCTCCTGTGCTGAGCATCTGCTGAGGCACGGGGGTGATAAGGGCAGAAGCAGGGACACCTGGACAAGGCCCCTCACCTCTTAGTGATCAGCCCCTCTCTCCATCTCTGTGGGAGCCAGTTGAACTTGTTAGGGTGCTAAAAGCCTGTCCAGCTCTGGTGGAGAGGGAGTCATGGTTTGGGTGTTTGTATAGCCAGTGTGTCCAAAGGACCACATTCATGAGTCTTGGGGGAAGAGAACCGTGTGCTGTGTTTCTGCGTTTATCCTGGCAGTGCCTGGGAGTAGTGTTTGAGGCCTTTTTCAGTAAGGGCCTGGTGCCAGTTCAAGCCTCTCCAAGTCTAAGCAGAGGTCAGATCAGATTGCGGACCTTAGGGCTTGCCTGTCCGAAAAGAACAGTGAACGCTGTGCTCAGGGTCTTTCTCTCAAAGGTTGTTATTAGTAGTAGTAATATTGAATAATTAAAGAGCTCCAGGAAGTATTTAGAGTCAAGATAACATTCGTCTTATTTTAGAGCTGCTTCCCTGATATCTGGCACAGTGCCTGGTATATAATATAATGCTTTATAACTAGAATGGATTTGTGGAGGAAAAATTTGAGAAAATGGAAACCATACTGACAGAAAGCTTACACGTGCAAGTGCATTTACCACTGCACTTACCTGGCTACCTGCTCTGTGCCCTCAATGCCACCTTCCTCCTGGTACAGTAGGGGAAGTGTCCGCGCTCCTGCTAAGGCTAGCCCTCCGCTTGCCTGCTGGGTCCCATCCCCTCTCGCTACTCAGGAACTTTGCTTCTGAAGTCAGTGGTCAATCCTCAGGCCTTCTGTCACCTGATCTGTCAACAGCATTCGACATAGGTGATCAGTCCGTGGGTCTTGACACTGTGACTTTGGTTGGCTTCTCGGACACCACTCTTTTACTTCAGTCTCCTTTGCTGGATAAGATTCTTCTTGTTTTCCCATTCTTTAAATATTGCTGTGCCGGAGGGCTTAGTCCTCGGTTCATCCATTCACATTCACAGTTGAGGTATTGCATTTAATTTACTTTAAGTAGACTGACATGCCCAAATAATGTTTCCAACCCCAGCTTCTCTGAACTTAAGCATGTATATCCAGTTTGCTACTTGATATTTCCACTTGGAGATCTAATAGATAATCTCAACTGAACTCTTGATTTCCATGTCTCTCTTCAACTGCTCCTTACTTGGTCTTTCCTGCCTTAGTTGTTGTTCAGTCACTCAGTTGTGTCCAACTCTTTGCGACCCCATGGACTGCAGCATGCCAGCTTCCTGTCCTTCACCATCTCCCAGAGTTTGTTCAAACTCATGTCCATTGAGTTGAGATGCCATCTAACCATCTTCATCCTCTGTCACCCTCTTCTCCTGCCCTCAATCTTTCCCAGGATCAGGTTCTTTTCCAGTGAGTCAACTCTTTGCATCAGGTGACCAAAGTGTGGGAATTTCAACTTCAGCATCAGTCCTTCCAATGAATATTCAGGGTTGATTTCCTTTAGGATTGACTGGTTTGATCTCCTTGCTGTCCTAGGAACTCTCAAGAGTCTAGTGCAGCACCACAGTTTGAAAGCATCAATTCTTCTGCACTCAGCCTTCTTTATGGTCCAACTCTCACATCCTTACATGGAAAAATCATAGCTTTGACTTGCCAGACTTTTGTCAGCAAAGTGACGTCTCTGCTTTTTAATACGCTGTCTTGGTTTGCCGTAGCTTTTCTTCCAAGGAGCAAAAGTCTTTTAATTTCATGGCTGCAGTTCTTGTCTTAGAGGAAATCTCTATTATACCTTACTTGAACTAAAACACTTGGAATTTTCCTTGACCACCTTCTTTCTCGTACACCCCACAGACAATCCAGTAGCAATTACTATTATTGATTTTATCTCCAAAATATAACCTACTCTACTACCTCCTCAAAATCAGCCATTTTCCATCTGAATTACTGCAGTGGCCTCCTAACTGGTTTCCCTGTTTCTGCTCTTGTCCCAGAATCATCTGTTCTCTACCCAGCAGCCTGCAATCCACTAGAAAATGAAGTTGTGGGATGTCACTTCTGTGCTCAGAACTATCAGTCATTTCTAGTCATCTCAGCTCTGTACCATGGCCTCCGTGGCCTTGTGTTATTGGCTCTGCCTGTCCTTGTGACCTCTTTTCTGCCATCTCTCCCTTACTTATTCTGCTGCAGCCACACTAGTTTCTTTGCTGTACCTCAGACTTCGCCAGCTTGCTCCTGAATCTAAGCCTTCAACACATACTGAACTGTCTTTCTGGAATGCTTTTCACCCAGATGCCTGCAAAGCCGGCTTTCTCTCTTCCTTCAGGTCTCTGTTCACATTTCATCTCATCAGAGAGGGCAGGTGGGAGAGCTTCCTCTTACCAGCTCAACTCCTCTGATAAGATAAAATG
Organism: Okapia johnstoni; assembly: GCA_024291935.2. Lineage (NCBI taxonomy): Eukaryota > Metazoa > Chordata > Mammalia > Artiodactyla > Giraffidae > Okapia > Okapia johnstoni. The sequence goes on from CM044316.1 coordinate 40,303,215, forward strand.
TGAACAGAGACCTGAAGGAGGAGAGAAAAGAAGCTAGGCAGATATTTATTCAATTTATCTTCACAAAGACATTTGAATACTGACTGGGTATTTGAAAATAGATTATTCATTTTCTTTTATGTTTGTAGTTCTGTTTTAGAAAAAGAATCCCAATTTCTATTATCTGTCATGGTGAAGCAGTAAACTGGGGAAAAAAAGAAACTATTTTCAGATGTTGGAAATAGCACAGCACTGTGATCCTTAGTGAAGAGAAACAAGCAAGATAAGTCATATGATAGCCCTGTCTTTTTTTTTTTTTTTTATTGGAGGCACATTTCAATGTGCAGGGTGTAGAAAGGGATCCTAGAAGCATAGAAGCAGTCCCAATGAATTGAAGAGACAGAAATTGGAGTTCAGGAAGGTTGAAGTGGTTAGATGTTAAGCTCTGACCCTCCAGAATTGAGAGCCTTTGTTGATTACTGAGGCCATTTAGTAGTGACCCCAGATTTGTGTCTCTGGTACAAGGATAATCAATCCTATTGTAAAGCTTCTCCAGATCCACTCTGAGAAAGTCTGAAAAGGACTAAACTCATCTGTAAGAATTTAACAACCTGTCAGAATAAAACAAAGTATCTCTTTGAAGACAATAAAATCTAGATGCTGAACAATATAGGACGTGATGTGGCCATCATTCAATCAGAAATGACTAACTCACCAAAATATAGGAAAAAATGATCCATGTCCAGAGAAAGTTTAGTCAGTAACCCAAAAATGATAGAAATGATGAAATTAGGACTTTAGAACAGTTCTTACTATAAATACATACATTAGGTTCAAGGATTTAAAGGAAAATACAAGTACCACAAAGAAGGAAATGAAAGTTATAAGAGAGAACCAAGTGGAACCTAAAGAGTTGAAAAATGCAGTATTTGAAATGAAAAATTCATTGGTTGAGGATCAAAATCACAGATGATTCAGAAAAAAATGTCAGTGAACTTGCAGCACATAAAGATTGGAAAAAAGTAAAAGAGAAATTTTCTTTTAGCATACACACAAAATGTTTGTAAGTGAAATTTTATGATACCTAGGATTTGACTCAAAATTCTACAGAGTTGGGAGAAGGGAAGTAGGATGAAGCAAATATTAGCTTTGATTTGCTAATTGTTGAAGATGAGAGGTTGGCCCAAAGGGTTCATTATAATATTCTCTTGCTATTTCCAATTCTTAAAATTATTTACAATAAAAGTTTGAAAAGTATAATCTAGTAAGAAAAAGTAGTTAGAATCTTTCTTTTGTCTCAAATGTAACAGGAAGTAGGTCAATGAAAAATAAGCCTTCCCCTTCATAATACTAATGATGTAACAGTCTTGAAAACTCAGCTTTGCTTTGATGGGTAGAAGCTGGAATCTGGGACCTCTGTAGCTAGAGATACTTCCCTCTTATTGTGATAATGCCCTGACACCCAGGAAGAGAAATATGAAATCAGGAAGATGTCATGGCCTAGTAGGAGAATCATGGTAACGTATGATAGGATACCCACTTAAGGGGGAATGTGCTTGTACTCACTAGTCTTATGCCTGCTGTCCAGGTAGGGTTATGAGGTGGGTGAGTGAGTGAGTGGTGCTGTAAATCCTTTGTTTTATTCATAAACCCAACATGTGAGTTTTTTTTTTTTTTTTTAAGAAAACGATGTCTTAATTTGGGTTGCTATAACAAAGTTGCACAGACTGAGTGTCTTATGAACAGAAATTTATTTCTCATAGTTCTGGAGGCTGTAAGTCCAAGATCGTGGTGCCAGAATGTTTCAGGTTGCAGATTGCTTGCTTATCCTCACGTGGCAGAGTGGGGGTGAGAGCATGCTCTGGGATCTCTTTTAAAGGGCACTAATCCTGTTCATGAGGGCTCCACGCTCTTGACCTAAGCACCTCCCAGAGGCCCCACTTCTAATACCGTCACATTGGGATTAGGGTCTTAAACATATGAATTTGGGGGGACACGAACATTCAGACCATTGCAAAGTACCTGGTGTTAAAGTGCTTAATTTAGTTAAATCGGAGGTGGGGGCATTATACTAGGGAGAATGAGGATAGACTCTGAACTGTGGAAGGCCACAGAACTCACTCTACAACAGGCTTTACTGTTCCTTTTCAAATTGAGTGCCGGCAACTCCACTAAGTGAGCCTTTGGTTGCAGACTTGCCGGTTGATTAAAAGCTCCTGGGATGCATGGCAGGCTTTGCTGCCTCTGCCCTTTGGGTCAAACTATTCTTCTCCTCATTACCTTGTTCTGATTGAGAGATGCAGCTTAAAGGCCATACTCCCAGTTGTTCTCAGTTTGGGGATCTATGGGATCTTCCTCAGTGGTTCAACTCTCGTGGCGCTCTTAGGCCAGAAGGGTTGAGCCTGTGGCGCTGTGCTGTCATGTGATTAGCACAGGGCATGTGTTAGGCTGTCTTTTCAAGTATTTGTTCTTCTGTGAATTTGTTGATTGGTGGTGCAGACACTTTGACCCCGAATACATTTTGACTCAATGTTAGTGAACATAAACATAATGAATACTATGCCAATATTGAATTGTTGTTAAGAAAGGCAGTTAGGGGTGGGCAGGACGGGGGGTGGCGAATACCATTAGGACAGTTTAATTAATTGATCAGATCTTGATACTGCATAAATTTGTTGTCTTTTTTTGGTTTAGTTTTACTCAAAACATTCTTATCAAATTCAAATCTTTTTGATGTAAATCTTATAATTTATTGATCAAGTTTTGGTTATATATAGTATCAACTGGTTGTAGCTTTTGCAGTTTTTCATTGTTTCTTACAAAGTCTAATTTTTTTTTTTACCAATCAATTCAGTGTTAGAAAAATCTGTAACACATTTGACCATGTACAGTTTTAGCCATTGTCTGTTTTATTTTACCTTGCTTATTTCTACTAGTAATAGTTCTTGTGAGTTAGGGAAAAGGAGATACCCTTTCTTGGCTAGTCATTGAGACACCTGGGAATAATTTCCTTGGCAATTCTAGTGGCAGACCTCGGCGGCACAAAATATCACCACAAAGAGGAATTTCACAGCTTCATTATGTTCATTAACACAAATAATGAGAACATGTTAGTCCCCTAACTTTTTAGATTTTTATATTATTGGCATTTTACTATGTATCAGTATTCAGTGGTAACAAAAAATATCTTTTAAGCTATGCAGTCTTATACTTTTTTCCTAAGGCTACTAGTGTTAGTTGCTCAGTGATGTCTAACTCTTTGGGACCCCATGGACTGTAACCCACCAGGCTCCTCTGTCCGTGGAATTCTCCAGGCAAGAATACTGGAATGGGTAGCCATTCCCTTCTCTAGGGGATCGTCCTGACTCAGGGAATGAACCCAGGTCTCCTGTATTGCAGGCGGATTCTTTACCATCTGAGCCACTAGGCTTCTATTAGACTATATTTAAATAAGTAAGACCACATGTCCCCACACCCCCCGCCCCCACATGCAGACACTTTATAGTCACTTTCAATACAAATATAATAAAAAGTATGGAATGAATTCCCCCCAAACAAATCCTTTCAAAATTGGGATTTGTATTACAGGTCTGTGCATCTTTTATACCAGCACAGACAGAAGTTGACTTGGACTTCTGTGCTGGTCATCTCCTCACCATTTTGTCTGTCAAGAGTGCATTCAAGAGAAGAAGAGCTTCTGAAGTCAGAGTTTAATAAGGTCCTAATATAACTAGAGGAGGAGAGAATAAAAGACAGAGTGACTTGCTTACCCAAGACCCACTTCATGATGAGCATTTCTGTCCAGGAGAATTGTGTAGTTTTCACTCTGAAGATCTGTTTTGGGTAGTCTGTGAAGGTTTCGTTGGGCAGGGTTTTCACGCCTTCAAAGCGGTCTGATGCGTTCACAACTAACAATCCCAAGAAGATTGTGAAAGAAACTGCATGGGCTACAAATTTCATGAAAGGGCTCCTCAGTGTTTGTCCTAGCTGGAAACAAAATGTGTATAAGACACGTTAATCTGGCAGCTTCAGGCAGGTGCAGGGCTCTCTTTAAAAGGCTTTTGCTGAAAGTTGAACCAGAGAATTCTTCATTTTGGACAGAAGCTGCTCACCAAACCCAGACATTTTCTAGAGCTTTTATGTGAGAGGCTGCTTGACTGAATCCATTTGCTAATGACTTTAATTTTTCCTGTTTAGAAAATTCAGTGGGAATGGTAAGAGAAAGGAGTGGGACATACTGATGTAACATCATGTTACAGCCTAACTGCACAGCTACCCCCAACCACATGGATATGAATTCTATGCTTTTTGAATCTAGAAAAAACTGTTTCAATAGAATTCAGAATTTTTTTTTTAAAAAATTACACTTTGGATGTGCTCTGTTGCTCTTTGGTCTGTTTTCTTGGATTTTAGGTGAGATGATTTATTTTCAGCATTTCTTATATCCTGGTAAATTTATTTAAAGCTGTACAGTTTCCACTAGTTTCTGCTTTAGCCATGTTCTATACATTTTGACCTGTAGCATTTTCCTTGATACCCAGTTATAAATATTTTATAATTTTCCTTTTGATTTCATTTTAAGTCAGAGGTTATTTAGTTTTTAGACACACAGGACTTCCCCCCCTTGCTTTAAAAAATCCTAATTTTGTCGCACTATGTTCAGATCATAGCCTCTATTATACTACTCTAAAACTTACTGAGATTTTCTTTGTGGCTGAGAATGTGATTAATTTGTGCAGTTCTATGTGAACCTGAAATTATCCAAAAGATGCCTTGTTAGGGAGCAGGTATTGGTCACATCTTATTATCCATGGCTTGCCATGGAAAGGCCACTTGGATCTCTGAGAATTAACTTGGGGGCTGCATAAGGGGTCTTTGCTGACTCTCGGGAATGAATTCACTTGGGTCTCTTCCAGGTCACTGCTGTCACCCTCACCTAATCTGACCCCTCAGCCAGGTGTAGTAATAAGACAAGAACAAAGAGGGGGACCTTTTCTGGAACACAGTTCCTTCTTCAGGGCAAATGTTCAGTTATAGTCAGTGACCAGTTAATGTTGATGTTCTGCTTCCTTCAGGAGTCCCAGAGTGAAACGTCAGCCAGCATGTAGAGTATTGGTTCAGCAGAAGATCAACTATAGGGTTTCTCCTGGTGAAACTTCCCTAACTATGACTATATTCAGCATAACATTTATAAATCACATGGCTTGATAATGGTTTTCAATATGCTTCAGTGTGATAATCATCCACTTTAACAGTGCTGGTTATTATCGTAACATTCGAATGCTATAGAACCCATCTGTTGAAATTAAAAATGATAGATTTTTTAAAATATCATTTTTTAAAAAAAAACCTGCATTTTAAGTCTGAACATTGGAAATCCCTACTTGTGCTGGAAAGGACTTGTTTGGAATCACCTGCCTTATCAGATTGTCATATCGCACTAGAATAACTTCAGAAGTAGACAAAGAGGTTTACCTGAAAACCGTGCAGCCCACAAACATCCTACATACGACATTTCTCTGTAAAGTTTAACCTTGTTATTTACAAGGTAGGGACTGTAGATAATTTTTAGCCATAGGTAAATGTACTAAATTCAGGATGCAGAGATTAAATATAAGGGCAAATAAAATACCTCATATAAACTCAGTGAAAAAAAAGGAATCTAACCATGTTTCACGTTGACTTATGAATGTGATGTCAAAAACCTGCTTTGAGTTTTTCAGCATTTTATCTGACTGAGTTGGCATTTTGGATCCCATTTCCCAACTAACAAGCTGGGATAAATTGCTATAGATAGGAGACATTCTTACATGGTCACTGCATGGTTTCCTGTCACTGTGCCCTGGCTGGGGTAGTGGAGAGAGGGGAGGGAAGATGGAGAATGACTGCCGAGTGGGGAGAGGAGGGGTTGAGAGGGAAAGGGATACCAGATCTGCATGTCCCAGCAGGGTCCCAGAGATGCCAGACAAAGGTGGAGAAGATGGAGACAGACACAGCTGTTAAAAGGACTGACAGCCAGCTTTCCCTACTCCTTAATCACTGGGCTCTAAGTAACATCTCCCTGTGACTACCTGGATGAGGACATGGGGACACCTCTCCACCTTCTCATCGAGGCAGGTACCTGACTGCAGAGATCTGCCATGCAGGTGTACCCTTGCTGGCCCTGGGATTCCCCACAGGAGCTGCTTTGAGAAATTTAACATTCTCTTTGTCCCCTCCTTCAAATAGTTGTCTTCTGGCAGAAAATGCACCTGTCAAAGTTACTGTATTTATTGCAGACCATAAGGAAAATCCCTGAGAAGGCCCTTCAGTGTTGTGGAAGGTTACCCTGAACTCAGCCCCACTTGATTTAAGCCATAGGGAGAAAAAGCGAGGTTAGTAATTGATGCATCTTTCCTATTTTTCTTCTGGTCTTGAAAGCATCTTTTTAACAGGTAAACATTGATAAAGGTCAGATGAGATCAAATCATTTCAGTGATTTCCTTTTTCTTTTTTTTTTTTGGTGACATTTCCTATTTGTCTCAATTTTTTTAAGCAAATTATGTTTGGGGAAAATTCCCTCCTTTCATAAGGCCACCAGGTGAACCAAAAGAAAGGAGAAAAGTTAACCAATATGTATCTGTTGCTCTTAGTTGTGGAGTCATTAAAGCTGGGTCAGGTAACAGTGTTAGGTGTAAAAAGAGATGGAAGAGCTTCAGAAGACATAGGCCTTGGTATGCTCTGCTAGAAGAGCACAGCTGGTGAGTTTGAAACCTGGGCTCAGGCAGCTGCATCATTACTTGGCCCTGATGAGCTGACAACATATCAGGAAACCCAAGCTTGCAGCACTAAGTCTCTGGCTCACCCCAGACTTTCTGGGTGCTATTCTTTTACTCTGGGATACTCTGGGAAACAGATGAATATGAGAATAACTGAGTCGTTCTCCCAAATTAGCTCCAAATGAACTTCATTCTCCAGCCCTCAGGGTGGGCACCTGCTTTTACTTGTCGACACTCCTCTGTGTTTAGTGGCACTGGGCTCTTGGCCCACAAGTGGAAACACTTAATGGGGACCTCGTAGCCACAAGTCCATGAGGTGGGCCGTGACTGCAGGAGAGCATGCAGAGAGTGTTGCCAGCCTCTCTCCTCACTCAGAACCTCCAGTCTTTCTCATCAAATGCCACCCTCACTTGCTGCCTGCTGCCAGTGGCCACAAGCAAGGACTTAGTGTACAAGCTGTGCAAAGCTGAATGGAGGCAGACTTTGGATCACGCATTTTCAAAAGGAAACATACAAGGCTGGAGTTGTTCTCAAATTTTTGAATGACCTTGATGAAATTCGTGGCAAATTACTCAGAATGCTCCCTCAAAAATTCTTTTTAAAAATATCTAACCCAGGGCTCAGAAATCTTCTTTCTTTGAAGTGGGGAGTATATGTTCATTCAGCGCATGGTGTCTCTGATCATTGTGTTTTCACATTATCATATGTTTCTACTCTTTGTCCTGGGGGCTGAAGAGGTGCTGAGTAATAGTGGGTTATAAAGGTAGGGCTTCTAAGGAAAGAAGAGGAACGAGTATTTAATCACATGGTGATTTTGACTCCTCCCTTCTAGAAAAGCCCTGCTAACTATAAAGCTCTGAATCAGATTCATGCCAAGGTCAGTAGTCAGCAGCTAAGGTCTTTATATCGAGCACTCAAAGCTGTAATGCTGCCGATGTAACTGGGTGATTGGGAATGCTGGGATGTGCACGTGTACATTGATAGTGGCTAAGGTCAGGTCTCTGCAGCAGAGACCCTGGATTTGAATCACAGCTCTGTAGTTTTTGGCAAGTTTCTTCATCCCTTTGTGTCTCAGTGAATGCACCTGTAAGATGGGGATAAAATAGTACTTATTGCATAGGGTTGATGTAGGGAATGAATTACTTAACATGTGTAGTGCAGCACAGCTACTAGCCTATAGGAGATACTCAGTATGTGGCACCAGAGAGCCTTAAGCAGTTCTCCTAAGGGGAAGCTTAAAATCGACTGACTCTTAAAAAAAAAGACAAAAAAAAATTGACTGACGCTTGAAAAGCTTATGTGCAAGGATTCACAAAGGGAGACCTCTATCACATCCTTATATATTTATGTTACGAGCCCTTTGGGGGAACTATCTGTGCACAAGTTGATGCTGGACACTGCAGGTGATGGAGCTAAAACAAGCTGTAAGAGTTGGGTCTTCCCTTCAAAGTGGCTGATTTTCTAGTGGATACAGAAACAAGCAAAACCCTGGTAGGAAATGGGTGGAGAGATGGGAAGCAAATTTTGCCGGGCTCAGACTTGACTAAGGATGAGGGGGTCAGCCCTCTGGCACTCGTAAGTCCTCTCCCAGCAGGGTGGCATGTGATAGACCCTCTGTCTGGATTTGAGGGCGGCAGCTATTGGAACAGAAGAGCAGAAAGTGCTCTATTTCTTGGCACAGGTTTCCCCTCTGTGGCAATGCTTTAAACATTGTGTTAGGATTTTTATTTCATCATGTGTCACTCCAGTATTCTGGCCTGGAGAATTCCGTGGGCCGTATTAGTCAGTGGGGTCACAAAGAGTCGGACACATCTGAGCGACTTTCACTTCACTTTCCGCTCTCTGGCAGCTACAAATGAGGAGGATACACAGACCTGTGGAGGCACGGTCCTCTCTCTGTCTTGTCTCTGGACGACGTGGTTTGAGGACCTCTGTTTCAAACCATTTCAGCTTTGGCAAGGCTGGGCCTTCAAAAGCTGTAGTCTCTCATGCCTTTCTCACTAGATGATTTTGTTTCGGAGGGGGCTAAGGAGGTTTAGGGCAATGACTAGCATTTTAGTATTTCTACATGCAGGAGCTATGAACTGTTAGATTGCACAGTGCAAAGACATCAGGTAGGAGTCTAAAGTTGTTTACAGCTCTCGCTGCCCAAGTCTGGGGACTAATTTATAAGGACAGCTGGACCACAAAGGTTAACAGGGAACAGAGGTGGACAGCTTCCCCTCTTACACTTGTGTAACTAGAACTTGTGCAGTTCCTCAGCACTTGCAATGCCGACTTCTCCCATCTACCTGCTGCAGAGAGACCATTTGAGTCCTTGAGGATGATGGTTATTTTTTCAGCTCTCAAATTTTAACAGACAGACAACCTAAATTATGAATCAGAATGGGAAATCAAAGGATGGAAAACAGTGCAATCAGTCATAATAGCCCTTTGGCATGGCAGCCCTTTTTTGGAGGATAAAGAGCTCTCTGGGAAGCGATTCACCTGAGAGCATCCATGTGAACAAGAACTCACCGACCCTTCAGTGAGCGGGTTCACCTCACCCAGGTTTGGGGATTACAATGAGAAACGATAAACAAAATCACTGTTTTCTTTATTGACCCTGACAAGCCAGTGCCATGCTCCAGACCTGCAGTTATCACCGTATGTACATGTCTGTGACTTGGTTACCCTCTTTAGTCTCCATATTAGTAAGCTCAACTCCTGTTGACAGTCTTCACCTATATCATCTCCTTTTCAGCTGTCTTTTTAGGGGCCCTCAGAAACTTATGTAAAAATATAATGGACAGCCTTGGGAATTCAATAGGAAAGATATGATGAGGTTATTCTGGCAGGCTCAGAAATTTTGGTCCCTGATAGTTGTTCAATTTGGACAGCAACTATTAGGAAGTAAATGCACCACTAAGTTGGAAACAGAAATCTCAACATTTGCTAGACATGGATGGACATTAGCAGATTGATGAGGTTTAGCAGTGATGTTTTATGAATACATTTATAAAAGCATCAAAGGTCTAATTTCTTTAAGGGAGGTATAGTAAAGCTATTAGCACATGGAATTGCTAGAATGACTGGATTTTCTATAGAATTACTGGACAGATATAAAGGCACGACCCCGTGGGTGGAGAGACACCAGCACCTTTACAGAGTTCTCCACCATGCCACTCCTCTTGGGGACCAGGGGCCTTTAGACAGGGCTGGTTTCTTCACACAGAAGATGTGACTTCTCTGTAATCCTCAGAAATGTAATGTCTCTGCCAGACTTGGAAAGACTTCTTTCTAAATGGCGAAAGAAAAGACTAAAAATATCTTGACTGTTTTATCTGTCCTTTGGCTGCCTCAGAGTGAGTTTGACAAGTTCTTTAATGAGGAATATTTCCTTGGAATGAGCATTGCCACCAAAAATTATCTCATGCTGTGGAATAATGCTTGTCACTTAGCTATGAACACACCCTCCACTGCACTGAGCTCAGAGTTGGAGTCCAGAAAGTGCAAAGAAACCGCAAGTGGCTTAATGGCAACCTCATGTTTCTCTCAAGTGCTGTTTTTGTTTTTTGTCTTGGACATTTCAGGAACACAAAATGTCGATCAGACAAGTATCTGAACAGAGGAGAGGAAGCTCCAGCCATGGGGCCAAACTTTGCTGTAATCATTACTTCTAGAATATTCCAGAAGACTACTATAAATCTGACCCCTGTGTTCTATAGTGACATCTCTCTCTTGAATTTACTGGATTACTGGGTCCACAGAAAGTCGAGGATTTCTCCCACTTCCGCCATCCCCCCCCTTTTTTTGGCATCACATCTGCATGATATTGACTAGGATCCTTTTTCTCAGATCTACTGAAAATCTAAAAAATGTAGTCATCAGCTGGCAGATCATCTCTTTCTGAATGTTTCCCCAGGTAGGTCGAGGCAAGCCAGTTTGCTGGTGTTGCTTAGTCCTAGTTCCCTGAAAACTGTCACATGTAGTTTTACGACAGAAGTCAGGGTTGGCAGTTTTTGGCTGTAATCTTAATGAGTGATGTCCTAGAATTAGTTGGGGGCTTAGGGAATGTAAAGGCAAAGTCCCCATCCATCTCTGGATGAAGGCAGTGATCTAACTTGCAGTACAGGCTAGATAATACCAATATGAAAACAATGGCCTAAAATCAGTGACCAGCGCTGATTCAGTTTTAAATCTGGGTAGTCTTTTTTCATTTCACTGTGCTTTTTCCAGCTCATGATAAAGGACAGAAAAGATTGTTTTCCCATCCGTATGTATCATTTGGGGAATACTGATTTAGCAATCTGTGCCATGGTAGAGGCGCAGGCATAGAAACAAAATCCTCAATATATGTAAGATTGGACACCACAATATTCAGTATGAGGACTTTTATTTTTAATACTATTCTACAGGAGGAGTCTGAGTCCTGATTACATTCTCTGATACTCCTCCTACTCTAAGGCAGTCACTCCATTGCCCCCCTTTTTAGACGGCCTCATTAGCAGATCTGAAGTCTTGGGCCCATCCTCCTGGCATGAGTTTTCTCTTGGTGGAGCTGACAAGAGGATCCATTCACTGATGACACTTTTATTAACTGCATTAGCTGACCAGATTCCCTGTGGAACTAATCTCCCTGTAGTCATATTTCTACCAAATGTTGATTACCTAAGCTTAATTCTTTTTGTAATAAATCACAGAGTAAATGCAGCTTTGGAACCTCTGATGACCATGTAACCCACGAAACATATTTCAGAATTTCTGCATGATTCGTCTTTATAGGCACTCGCTCTTGCCTGAAGCTGGAGTGACCACTGGTGCCTTCTGTGGCTTTGAATCAGAAGGGCTGTAGGGATGGTGGAACAGGAGGGTGGCGGCTTGGCACCTGCAGGTCTCACTTCTTCCTTTATAGGCAGGAACCAGACAGCCCCCTTTCTGAAGCAAAGAACCTAGCATGGCGCCTTTCCAGCTCTCCTCCTTTTTTCTTTGGCTGTTTGCCTTCTCATGACCTAATTAGCTGCCCATGTGGGCCAGAACCCAGACAAGGAAGCTGGGAAACAAGGAAGATGTTGAGGAGGGTCTGTAGTGCCCCAGTATGAGAAGCCTTTGATTCTCAGCAAATAGTCATTTCTCTTTTCTGAATCTGCTTGTAAAGTGTGTGGATCCTAATGTAATTGAGAGAGTGAAATGAGGTGTTCTAGGAATGCTGCTGCTGCTAAGTCGCTTCATTCGTGTCCGACTCTGTGCGACCCCAAAGACGGCAGCCCACCAGGCTCCGCATCCCTGGGATTCTCCGGGCAAGAACACTGGAGTGGGTTGCCATTTTTTTCTCCAGTGCATGAAACGGAAAAGTGAAAGTGAAGTCGCTCAGTCGTGTCTGACTCTTAGCGATCCCATGGACTGAAGCCTGCCAGGCTCCTCCGTCCGTGGGATTTTCCAGGCAAAAGAGTATTGGAGTGGGGTGCCATTGCCTTCTCCATTCTATGAATGGGGCTTAGCAAAAAGAAAGTACTCGGTAAGCACTGGCTGTCCATTCTCTGATAGCCCTCCTACTTGAAAGGCAGTCAGTTCATTGCCCGCCTGGCTAGGCGGCCTCATTAGCAGACTCAAAGTCTCTGGCCCATCGTCCTGGCATGAGTTTTCTCTTGGTGGATCTGACAAGAGGATCCATTCATTGATGACACTTCTGTTGACTGCATTAGCTTATCCAATTCCCCATGGAACTAATTCCTGTCATCATTATTATAATTGTTATTACTATGGGTTTTGAGGGTGTGTTTAGGACATTGCATAATTAGAGAAGGAAAAGTGCTTTATTTCCCCTCTGTTCTGTTATTGATCAGATTATACCTCATGTATATAAAAGTTTCCACATTATCACTCTTCTGGCTTTTAAGAAAATGATTTAAAAGCGCAAACCTTAGCATTTCCCCTCTTAAGTGGTTTACTACTTTTGTTGGGAATCTCAGGGCTATTTTCTTCGAATGTGGGAAATGATCAGCTGCATATTTGGACAAAATGGACTTCAGGTTGTGCTAAGTAGAGAGAAGGAATAACCGCAAAGACATGCACCTTAAGCAGTCTGTACCTTGCTGCACGGAGCAATCCAATAGGCTATGGCGAGAAAAGGGAGGCCTAGGGAGACTCCAAAGACAGCCAGGAATTTCACAGCGATAGACTGTTGACGTAAGCCTGAGAGATTTTCATACCACATGGTAAGCAATTGCTGTTGACAGTTAGGATGAGCAACGAACTGTAAAAACAAAACAAAAACAAAAAGAAAACGCAAACAGGAAAATGGCATCGGTAGCACTTGAACAGTATATGGCCTTTGAGTAGCTCAGGGCTGACATGTTCCCCTGGGGCGGGGGTGGCCTGTGCGTCCGAGAGGAGCAGCCAGGTCAGGTACCTGCCGGGCCCCTCTGACTTGGGGATGCTGGGGCCTTTGTGCTGTGGCCAGAGCTCTCACGGGACTGGCTGCATCAGGGCTTGGCAAACCGAGGGCCCTGAGAAGTCTCAGGCACAGAAAACAACAGCCAGCTTTTGGGCAAATGCTTGTCTCCAATCCCAGGAGACTCATCTCTGGGCAGCATTCATATGGGAGTCAACATGTTGGCATGGATGGAGCCTGAATGGGGTTTTAGAGTCAACATGAGTTTGAATTTTGCTTCTACCATTTACTAGCCAGGTGGCCTTGGGCCAGCTACTTAACCTCTCTGAGCTTCAGTATTGTCCCTGCAAAACAGGGTCTGTCACGTTGTTCTGTAAGATTACATAAGATATTGTAGAAAAGTTGCTCTCTCATTTCCTATGTTGTCTGAGAAAAAGTCCTTGTGTGTTTCCGGCTGATACGTTAACCCTCCTCGGCCTTTCCTCCCTGGATTTCAGTGGTGTTGGGCTTGGTCCGTGTGGCTTGCCATAGCATGCTGGAGAACCAACACATCGGGTCCCCACACAGCGGCTTCTCCCTGCCACCCCCCTTCTCTTGGAACTGCCGTGCCCTCATGGCCGGGTTACAAGACGGGGCTTCTGTGGACATTTTGTATTGTGTTGATCTTACCCCTCTGGACAGATGTTGGACCAAGGGTAAAACCCAGACTTAAACGGGATCCATTGGGTTTTCTCAGCTGTGTATTTGAGCCTGTGGTCAAGTCTTTTTACTTACTGAGGAGTCTTTTTACTTACTGAGGAGTTAATGTGTGGCCTTGAGAGATCTGGGCGGCTATCTTCCACTGTGTGGACTAAGCAGCAAAACAAGCCAGTTAAAGAGAGAGAAAGAGGAATGAAGTTGTCTAGAAAGATACTCCTACCCCCCTCTGAGGCCCAGCTCCAGTTTGCCCACATGGTCCATGAGACACCTGTAGATTAAAATACAGCATCTTCCTTTTTTTGCTTGATTCAGCAGGTTGACTTGAGTTGCTGCAACCAAACATCCTTTACCTACAAATATTTGGTGCTGCTCGGCCATTTGTTCATTTGATTCTGTCTTGGCCAGTAGAAACTGGCAATAGGCAACATTTAGGTAACATTTACGGGAATAGAGTATACAGTTGAGAAAATTATGCTCCTTAGCTTGTTTCCTCCCTGTGACAAAGGTGAGCCAGTATTTGCTTTAGGCAGCCCTGCTCTTTGGCCCCATCAGGATAGCCGTGTGCCATTAGAGCTGAGACTAGAGCAGTAGACTTAACATTCTTCAAAAAGAGTGACTTTTCAGTGGATCATAATGTCCCAATTTTTATCCCATTTGCCTCACTGAGTATTAAGAGGACATATACAGCAATTTCTGGGAAATGCAAAACATTCCCTTTTCATTATAAGAACAATAAAAATAGAGCTATTTAAAAAATTCTCAACGCAGATGGCAACCACTGCTTGTTTCCAGTTTCTGGGAACTCACAGTAGCGGCCAAATGGTTTGTGAGGATGCTATCAAAGCTTTATTTGGCCCTGCAGCGGCCCCTGGTGATACTATTACTCAATCATTAGCTGCAAATGAGGCTTTTTGGGAGGTAGCATTATTAGATTCATTGCAACCATTGTGGTTTTTCCCTTCAAGAACCAGAGCAACAGCTTCTCCTCAACCCAGGTAGGAACCCTCAGGTCATGCTATGGTTTCCTGTGCCCTTGCTGGATCGCCACAAAATGGAGCAAACAACAGAACGTCCTACACGTGTTTCGGTAATTCTCAGAGCCTGGTCACAACACAGTCCCATCACAGGTCGACTTGAGGACATGAGGGGCAGTCAGCTTTGTTTTTCAGCAGTTAACCTTCTCTGGGTGCTGACGTGGCCCTGCTCAGGAGCAACGCACAGTGCCGTGAAGTAGCGGAGATTGTTTGGCTCACTCTGTGGCTCCCTGCTTCGTGGCTGTTCTGGGAGGACCCTCGTCCTGATCCCCACCATTGGCCTCTCTGTCTTTATCTGGGGAGGGCCCTTCCACGCACCTTCTGCTGCCTTCTGCAGACAAACCAGCACAACAGATTGGGCAGCAGTGCAGGAAGGGGAGAAATTCTGAGAGAGGACAAAGTGGGAACCATTCCCACTCGCCCTCACCTACCACAGAGGAGACAGTGGACCCAACTTAAACAAGGGAGGCTTTGTTGAGACTCTGTTCTCCTCTGATTAGGCTTTTGTTAATTTCCACAGTGTCATTTCTTTCTCCATAATAAAGCAACCTAGCTCCAAACGTGCTATTTATTTGTAGACAGACTTTATAACATAATGCTCCCAAAAAGCTGATGGTAGCTGATAGCCAAGCCCAAATTGTTATTTATCTTTACATGGGCACTTTTCTGTGTTTGTAGCAGGACTTAGAAGACAACCTCAAGACAAATAATTCAGTATGTATCAGAGATTTTTTTCCATTGTGATTTGAAGCACAGAGAAACATTCCTAACCCAAGGGAGATGAGAGTAACATGAGGCACACTATCAAGACACAGTGAACACCCTAAGCAGAAGAGCACTCAGACAGGAAACAAAGGCAGGAGCAGGGGAGAATTTTCAAAAGCAGCGTCATAGAGAAACAGAGGAAGAAAAGCCCACAGCTAGATACCATAGAACGGGAACTCAGAAAATCGGTGTAGTCTTTGCCAGCTTCCTTTGCCATCTGGCCCACAGAGGATGGATTGATCAAAGGATGGATCCTGACAAGAGGATTGCCTAGGCCATTCCTGCCCCTCAGCCATTCTGGACTGAGAGTATGCTACATGGTTGTGAAAGTTCTTCAAGGGAAGAACTGGTTTGACCACCTCAGCTTTCCTGTCTATGTGATTCATACTCTTCCTCAGAGGGAGTAATGACCTGGAGCCGAAAATATGTTAAGGTGGGCTTACGTGGAGTGGAGCAGCCTGTCAAGAGAATATATGTCAGACTGTACCCACGGCTGGGATGGGTTGTTCCAGAGAACTGGGCTGAGGCCAGGAGCTGAAAAATTAAATTGGAAAGAGAAATAGAAGGCAGCTCTGAGACAGAATTCCCGGTGCTGGTGAAGGAGACTGGGAAACGGGACCTGAGGGCCGGGAGGGACTAGAGTTCACGTGGCTCCTGGTTTTTGAGTCCATCTCAAGCCAGTTACTGTGGTGGCATGTGTGACCAACCCTCATGTTTAGTGTAGTATTTATACCCAAAGCTAGTTTTCCATAAATATCTCACCTAAACTTCCTATGCCTCCCAGCCCCTGATGAATTTTCAGTGAGAATACAGTGTTGGCGTATGGGAACTCGGGGCGCATCGGCCAACTCCTGGCTCTTAATTTGCTTTCAGTTGATCCATTCATTATTTTTCTTTTATAGCCTGAAGGAAGAATATCCCCTTCCCTTTTTTCCCTGCTTTATATTCATTTACAAGGAAATATCTGATATTTTAAGAATAAATAGTTGTTGAAGACTATCAACATTCCTTAACTAACTGTTGAGTATTTTTCGGGCTGTTTCATGGAATGTTAACACCCTTGGGCCATGTATTCCTATTACCATAGACTTTCCTGATGGGGGTGTGTTTAAGTGTGTGGATTGGAGCAAGCCTGCCTGGGGTCAAGTTCATGTCCTGCCACACACTGGCCACATGATCTTAGATCATTGACGCTTTCCATGTTTAGTTTCTTTTTTCTGTAAAATGAGGCTAATAATGAAGATTCAGTGAGTCAGTATTTGTCAAGTGTTTAGGACAGTACTTGGCAAATAGTAAGCGCTGTAGTAGTATTTAATAAATAAAATCAAGCCCATGATTCTCCTTTCTGAAATTTCCCATTTTTTCCCCTTCTTCCTCCTCTTGTTTCTCTTTTCTCCTCTCTGGCTGCAGTTCTACTCCATCCTCCTATTTTCATTCTATTCTCCACGTGGTTTCAGCGGAGTTTCTTTAAGTATTGTTGCCTTTGGAAAGGTTCAACTAGCCTAGCAGATGAGTGAGGCCACTCCTTCTCTAGCCTGTGCCTCCCTCCTCATCCTCCAATGAAAGCACAGCTTGGTTGAGGCAGGCAATTAGCTGAAAATGAGCTGGTCTCCGCGAGGGCAGTCAGGGTCACCCTCAGGTCTGTTCAGCTCCATGCTGACACTCTCCCCCACCATGGACTGCCGCATGCCAGGCCTCCCTGTCCCTCACCATCTCCCAAAATTTGCCCAAGTTCATGTCCATTGCATCAGTGATGCCACCTTAAAGACTGTTAAATCTTGCATCTGCCTCTTTTAGGGGTAGGGGAAAAGGGCTACATTTGAGCTCAGAGGCTTTGAGGCTGTGTGATCTCCATATCCATTAAACCCAGATTTTTCTGACACTAGGTCTCATTTACAGAATAATGAGATGTGGCAATGCATGATTTGATCAGCCAAAGAATATCTTAGCTAGACAAAAAATTTGTGAAATCCAGTGCTTATAGAGAAAATGACTTTATTTTCTGCAGAAAAACCATCATGTCCAATGTGACTATGATAGGGATTTTTCACTTAGCTCATCACTAGCCTTTCCTTATAGAAATCTTTTTACCCCCTGCCCTGGAAACTGTCTACATAGGCAAAGAGAGACAGGTACTGTACTAGTCAAGTGGCTTGTTTTTTAGTGTGGATCGTAAAATGGAATTAGAGTAACTCTGTGTTGCCACTGCCTATTTGAATCTTCTCATAGGAGCGGACATCTCATAGAACGGGGAAGCCCGGTGTGCTGCAGTCCATGGGGTCACCAAGAGTCGGACAAGACTGAGCAACTGAACAGCAAAGACAATAGGAGTGGATCCAATGGTGCTAATGTTACTCCGTCCCATTTTTGTCTTGGCAAAGTTCTCAAGTCATAGAAATTGAGGAGGGAAGAAGAGAAATGGAAATGTCGGTTGTTGACTAGTTTAGCTTGTTGGTTTGTTTGTTCATTCATTCATTTCAGCATACTTCTCCCCACTGCCACCTCTCACCAGTTGCCATGTTCAGCACTGGAAATAAAGAGCAGTTGCAGTCCTCGTTCACAGGGAGCTCTTGGCTCTGTGACTGTATAAGTGGAGTAGGGCTTAGCAGGAACACCACCAGTTCCAGAGTAGGCCTTCCATGAATAAGCAAACATGGAATGCTCATCGCATCAGTCTCCTGGATTTCTCCCTTTTGTGAGACCCACTATTGAGAGTCCCACATCCGTGGCACAGCTAGTTGCTTTGCCTACATAGATAACTTAACCTTCACTCTGTTCTCTGTGCAAGCAGTTAGCAGAGTGGTTACGTGCACAAGCTCTGAGCTTGGACCATCCTCGTTCAAATCCAGATATGATACTTTCTAGTTGTATGGCCCTGAGCAAGCCCCTTCACTGCTTCTAGCTTCGTGGTCCATGAGAGAGGAAAGTGTGTGTTGGGTGCTTAGTACATGGCCTGGTGCTTTGGATTTAGGGTGGGCATCGGGGTTCCTGCTGTTCCTGCTGCCCCTTCTGTTCCCCTTCCAGGGCTTTCAGTAGTTCTCTTTGCTCTTCCCTTTGCTGAGTTTACCCATCAGCAGAGTTTTGAGTGACCGTGGTGATTTTAGAGTTAAACATCCCTGAGGAAACTTAGTGTGTTTGATTACAATAAAAAAGAAAGCAAAAGTTCTCATTGTTTTACTAAGTTTTAAATCATGGAGCATTCTAGTGTGGAGTCAACACTGTCACCATGTTCACTGAACCTATTTATTTAGCCACGCAGCTCTTGAATGGCCACCACAGGAGGATGATCTGAGATAGTTCTAAATGATGGTGGAGAGTGAGAAGGAAAAGGTGTGGGGGTAGGGAGCCTCAAAAGTCATACCTCTTTCAAAGAGCCTCTAAGCATGGGCACAGTCAGTGGAAGGACTGATGATGGAGCTGAAACTCCAATAATTTGGCCACCTGATGCGAACAACTGACTCATTGGAAAAGACCCTGATGCTGGGAAAGATTGAGGGCAGGAGGAGAAGGGGACGACAGAGGATGAGATGGTTGGATGATATCACTGACTCGATGGACGTGAGTTTGAGCAAGCTCCAGGAATTGCTGATGGACAGGGAAGCCTGGCGTGCTGCAGTCCGTTGGGTTGCACAGAGTCGGACACGACTGAAGCCTCTTAGCAGCAGCAGCAGCACATACAAATGAGGATGTGTTATCAACCCCATCTTTCAGTTGAGGAAACTGAGGCTCGGTCAGTTCAGGTTGCCCTCAGTTCCACAGCTGGAGAATGGTGTAGTCAGAGTTCTAACTCAGGTTTGTCTGATTCCAAAACCTGGGGTCTTTTCATGTGTAAGCTCCCTCTGGAATTCTCTTGATTTGGTTGGCTTGGATTGTAGTCCTTCCTGGTCTTAGTTCTTTGTCACAAGTAAAACAATAGAAAGCAGACATGTACTGAGCACTCATATAGATCAGGCCCTGTGCTGAGCACTTGTGAACATTCTCTTGTTTAATTCAATATGCCCATTATAAAGCTGATGGTGCTGTGACTATCAGATCTGACTCCTGTGTGAACATTTCTTAACCACCTTATGCTTCCTTTCTCAACTGAAGTTTCCTGCATCTTTTCTGGGTCAGATCCCTGTCAGATTCTATCTGTCAAGCAGAAGGGCCTCTCTGTGAGCCTACAGATTTCATATGTGCCGAAGAGATGCTTATACGGTTTTCTAGCCAGAGTTCTGGGTGTCTCCTTTCACCCCTTGGCAGTGAGCTGCATCCTCTTGGAAAGGACAGTTGACCTCTGACTTTCTTCTCTAGAACAGTAGATGTTCTATGCTAATCCCACACCCATTCCATTTGCATTGTTTGGGTTGGATGGAAGGATGGAGGGTTAGGGTTAGATGGAGGGCATTTGGGCTGAGAAGAAAGGAAGCAAGTGAAAGAGAAGGAAAAAGAAGAACATAGCAAACGAAGGGAGAGCCCGAGAGTTTAAAACCTGACTTCCAGCTGCGGTTCCCTCTTTTTCTCTTTTCCTTCCCATTTCCAGTCTCTGGCCAAACTCTGGCAAAGCTGTTCTCAGAGCCTTCCCGGAGTCGACCATCTCTGAGCTCCGCTCAAGGTGTCTCTGCTTGCTAGAGTGCTGTCCTCATCTCCACACATCCAAGTTTTGTCCAGCTCAGTAACCATCTCTTCCATGAAAGTTAGCCCTGCTCAAGTGAGACTCTCTCATTCTCTCTTCTCAAGCAAGTCATGGTCTCTCTCTTTAATCATAGTTAATATCCCTGTATAATCCTCTGCTGGAGAGAAGACCCCTTCTGGAGGGTTCTCATGGCGCTCACTGCTTGGGTATTCAGGCAGTGTTATTTATGAGTGAGTATGCAGCTAGAAGTTCAGACTGCAAACCGGTGCCATGTGCAGGACCATAGTGGCCTTCCTTACATGGCCCCTGTGGTGCGGCGGAGTCTAGCACCTCTGGCCGTGTCACCACATCTGGAAGATACACATGGGAACAAGAGGCTGAAAGTTTGCTTGTCCTCCAGGAGGCACGATGAGTCGATAGATGACTGAATTCACATCCTCACTGAAGTTATTTTCACTACAGAAGTTCTAGGAGATTGGAAGACGGTGACGACAGCACTGTCAACAGCAACAAAACTTCATTCTCAAAGGTAACCATGCTAGGAGTTTAAAGATCTTACCAGGGGAAAACTCATCATCATCTGGAGGAGGTGCCCAAGAACTGAGCCAAGGAGTCAGATGGGGATTGGAACTCAGCTCAGGGGAGTTTTGCTTCTTTGTTTCATATGTGTTGCTTCTGCACACTGCCTCCCCCCCCCCCCCCCCCCGACCTTTTTGCAGCACTGTCTTCAAAATTCTTCGTTTGCTAACCAAACGAGTGTGTTTTAAACACTCCCTTCACTGCCAGGAGATTCCCTTTGGATGCCTGAACAGATGTCTTTTGCTTGATTCCAGCTTCCCCTATCTCCTCTTCCACTTGTGCACCTGCTAGCCCAGCCAGCCCTGGCATCCTTTTAGTCACGTCCATAGCCGAGGGTCCGGCCAGGCAGCTCCTGATTGAATGATTCGGAAAGTTTGAAGGGCAGCAAGAGGAGATGGGTGCTTCTGAAGGCTCTTGGCCTCCCACTGAGATTTGGTATCTTACCTTCAGTTGAGTAACTTTCTTGTTGTTCCCAGAGATAACTTCTCTGTTCCTGTTTCCCAGGGACAGTAGGATGTGAAAATTTCTTCGACCTCAATCAGACCTTGAAATTTCCAGATCAATAGGGATTACTTACACAAATGCCCCAGGTTGGTAGGTTCTCAGGACTGTACCTTGACTCAGCCCTATCTCGCTTTCCAGGGAAAGAATGATTTTGGGCTTCTCCCAGGATGAGCCAGTTCTTGAGTAAAAACACAGTGGCAGTGGACCTTGGCTGGCCCTCCTGGAGGTAAATGCTGACTGTGATTTTTCAGTGCTCCTGGGAGCACTCCCACAGCTCTGAGCCCAGAGGGTCCTGATGAGCTGACTTGGTTTCTAGTCTGGCTATGTTGTGGACTCAGTGAGCTTCTAGTTGGCTCCAGACACGGGCCTCTGCTCTTTCACAGTGTTACAAAGAGGCCATTCTCCATACCTGGGCAGTGACTGTTTCCACCCCACTTAGGGCTATGCCGTAGCCTAAAGAGAAATGGGAGCAGCTTCTAGCAAATCTTCTTGGATTATCTTCAACTACTCACATTCCTGAGCCCTCCTCTCCAGCCAAACTGTCCTGCATACTGTTCCCAGACATGGCCTATGTTGTCCTCCTGCCTGTTTCAAGGAGGTCCATCTTGCTCCTCTCTGGTTCAGTTCCTAATCAACCTTCAACATCCAGCCTTGTCTTTACTTGTAAGTGCTTCCAAATCCCTCAATCCCCTGAGATACCTTGGACTCTTCTGGGTCTTATACAGCCCGCTCAGGTGACAGTCATGGTCTTGGGTCAAGTTGTGAATAGCTGGACTATTGTGTTTACATCTGAGCTCTTCTGCTATTTTTAAGCTCTTTGAGGGAACCTGCCTTTGTATCCTCAGGGGTATACAGCCTTATGTTTTGCACATAGCCAGTACCCAGTAAACATATGTTGAGTGATAAATTGTATTCTTCTGAAGCCTCTAAGATCTGCTACATCATTTTCTCTGACTCGTAATTCTAGAATGATTTCTAAATATAACACATCCTTTCTTACTCAGGATCTGATGAACACTGAACTGTCTTCACATCTTTAGTGGAGGGCAGACAGGGAGAGGTGATGAAAACTTAACCAGCCTCATACCTTCTTCTGCCAGAGAAGATTGAAATGGGAGGCTAAAATAGGGTGTCAGGATTCTCTTTTGGATTGAATGAGGATTGTTTAATTTCAGTGGTCTGCCATACCACTGCAAACACATCAATCTGGCAAATATTTATATAACATAGTAATTTCTGTTATTATAAATAATAGCTAATGTTTATTGATTATTTATTCTTTGTCAGGCTCTTTGCTTAACAACTGCGAAGTTATTTAACCCTCACATCAATTCCTTGAGATACACATTGTTATATCCCTATTTTAAATATGGCAGCATGAGACACAGAGAAATTTAAGTAACTTGCCTATAAACACAAAGGTGATTATTGCAGAGTATGGACTTGAAGCCAAAGACAATGTTTTGAACTATTATCCTGTATTTCCACAAGGTAGATTTCAAACAGGCAGACATGCCAAAGCATGAGGATCCACAGTGATTTCTCCAAGCTTACAGAGGCCAGGGGACCTCATAATTCAAGTTGTTAAAACTCTCATCTCTCTGTATTTCTGCCTGTGGGATAGCAAAGTCCCAGTAGAGATAAAAAATCAGGACTACACAATGGGAAGGGCTTGAAGCCAGTTTCCTTGACAGCTTCATCTTGCTAAAAGGAGTGAGTCATCGTGCTAAAGATGAACTCCTGGGCTCGCTCTCCTGCATGCAGAGACAAGAGTAGCAGCAACTGATTCAGGTGTGGCTCAGCTGCCTGGTCACCACTCTGCAAGGAGAGGTTGATGTGGAGGTCACGCAAGTCCACATTTACAGCCTTGAAATGTAAAGACTCCAGCCAAAAACTTGCTTTGCTGAGGGTCCTTCTAGGATCTTTGGCCTCTTGCCCAATCTCACCTGATGATGACACTTCACTAGGAAAAGCTGTAGTTTCAGATAATTCTTTGAGCCTGGGATCTTCATAATATTCCCAAGTTGGATCCATTACTCTTGTCCCTTAGGTTCAAGGTCATAGAATGTACACAGGCTCTGAAGTCATCCTGCCTGGCTGCCAGTCTTGGTTTTACCACTGATTATTGAAGACAGGGTGGATTCAGTTTTCAGGCCTCAGTTTCTCCATTTATAAGCATGACTAACTCAAAGCAGTTTTCAAGGCTTCAGAAAATGCAGTCCTACGTTTTGGACCCAACCCATTCTTGCCTGAAGAATTCCATGAACATCAGAGCCTGGTGGGCTACAGTCCATGGGATTTCAAAGAGTCAGACATGACTGAGCGACTAACACACACAATACTGTTTTTTTGTTATTGGTCCTGGTATAATATTGTATTTCTGTAATGAAAGTCAGACATGTAAATCATTATAATCTTAAGCCATGTCTGAAGAGTTGTGTCACGCATTAAAGTTTTTAATAAATCAAAAGTATGCCCACTTACAGAGTATTCATCTCTATATTTTTTAATGGTTCTTAATGAGAGAAAGAAATTCGATTGTCTGTAAAAACAAAGTTTTCTTGCAAGAATAATTCTACCTTCAGTTCAAAGATTTTATCAAATAGGAGAACACACATCCAAAGGTGGTGGTTGTTGTTCAGTTACTCAGTCGTGTCTGACTCTTTGTGACCCCATGGACTGCAGCATGCCAGGCTTCCCTGTCCTTCACTATCTCTCAGAGTTTGCTCAGACTCACTGAGTTGATGATGCCATCCAGCCATCTCATGTCGCCCCCTTTTCCTCGTGACCTCAATCTTTCCCAGCATCAAGGTCTTTTCCAGTGAGTCAGCTCTTCTCATCAGGTGGCCAAAGAATGGGAGCTTCAGCTTCAGAGTCAATTTTTCCAATGAATATTCAGGGCTGATTTTCTTTAGTATTGACTGGCTTTATATCTTTGCAGTCTAAGGGACTCTCAAGAGTCTTCTCCAACACTACAGTTTGAAAGCATCAATTCTTTGGTGCTCAGCCTTCTTTATGGTTTAGCTCTCACATCTGTACATGAATACTGGAAAAACCAAAGCTTTGACTATATGGACCTTTGTAGGCAAAGTGATGTCTCTGTTTTTTAAAACGCTGTCTAGGTTTATCATAGCTTTCCTTCCAAGGAGCAAGGGTCTTTTTAATTTCATGGCTGCAGTCACTGTCCCTAGTGATTTTGGAGCCCAAGAAAATAAAGTTTGTCACTGTTTCCATTGTTTCCCCATCTATTTTCCCTGAAGTGATGGGACTAGGTGCCATGATCTTAGTTTTTTGAATGTTGAGTTTTAAGGTCAGCTTTTTCACTCTCCTCTTTAACCTTCAAGAGGCTGTTCAGTTCCTCTTTGCTTTCTGCCATTAGAGTGGTGTCAGCTGCATATCTGAGGTTATTGATATTTTTCCTGGAAATCTTGATTCCAGGAGAAATATCATCCAAAGATATTGATATTGATATAGGAAATCAACATTTATATTTAACTAAGCAGCAGAAGGCAAAGATAGACCAGAAATGCTTTCTTGAAATATAAAACACAGCTTTCAGCCAATAAAAAATTATAGTCCTAGGTTGATGGAGCTAGTAGTAAGTGGTAAGGTGAAGTAATCCTACATTTTCAAGAAGATTTTCTTCTCCAGTTATCAAAAGTATTAGGTCAGTTGCAGATGAAGGAATCAGAGGGAGATGTCTTGAGTTTACCTGTAACTTTTTTGTCTGATTCCCAAATTTCCAGGGTTCTCTTGCAGAGAAATGTACATATAACTCTGTAGTGATTTATTTGATATGCTTTACTTTTACAGTCACACTTTGCATTTTACTCTTATGTAATTATTTAAAAATAAGCACTCAAAGTTAATTTCTCTTCTACGAATATATTGCTGATATATGTGTAACATATATTTTGCCCGTATTTGTTTTGCTTGATACTTTTATTTGTATGTAGTTTTATACTTGAAACATACTTAGGATTTTGTCACTTTTTTAAATTTAAAATTTGGAGTTCTTAACACTTACAGAATGTTTGGGTTACCGGTATTTTGATGATAATGAGAAATGCTGAAATAATGACATAGCCATTGGTTCAAGAATTAGAAATAGCATGTTTGTAACCCCCATGTTCCAGATGTTGGCAGCTGGTGAGTGCAAACCTAGCTGCAATAGTAGGCGTGCTTGCATCTACCCACCAGACAGATAGTAAGTGCTGACTGATCCATGCACCAAGCACTTTCAGGCACGGAGAACACAACAGTGAGCAGTATGGTCAAGGCCTTTGCCTTTGGGGAACTTGTTAATTTCCATTTCTTTAGCCACAGCTAAATCTGTAGCCCTTTCAAGCTAGATGGCAGGGATTTTTTTTTTTTTTTTTTTTTTTTTTAATGATCACCTCTTCCTATGTATTTCTGTTGGATTCAGTTATTCTACACAAGTCACTCTACCTGTCACTAAATGTGTTCTGAACTATCCCTCGGTGACTGGTCCAGTGCACAGGCACTGTGGCCCTGGGCTTCTGAGGCCTGCTCTGGCTGCCCCACCAGTAGCTCTCTGGGCTCTTGTTCTGCTCGCATGGACACCTCCTGGCTGGTCCATGCCTCTGAAGAGTGAGTCTGTCCTTCTGTTCTCTGCTTTGATCTCAGGGGCTGACTTTCTCCTGTAGTTCTGCTGCTGGGCTCCCATGGGGTGCTGCTGCTGCTAAGTCGCTTCAGTCACGTCCGACTCTGTGCGACCCCACAGATGGCGGCCCACCAGGCTCCCCCGTCCCTGGGATTCTCCAGGCAAGAATACTGTAGTGGGTTGCCATTTCCTTCTCCAAAGCATGAAAGTGAAAAGTAGAAGTGATGAGTGCTAAATTCTTGGGACCTGATATGTCTCCTTCTCATGTGAGGCATCTGCTTTCTCGGCAGAGAAAGATCTCCATCTTTTGACTTCAGAAATGGCTGTCTCTTCTCATCTTTTCTAAGGTCAGCACTCCAACAGAGTCTTTGAAAGTGATGCCTGAGGTGAAGTAATGCTTTCCGTTGTTCTGTAGTTTCTCCTCAGGGTTCAGGCCTGCATGATTCTGCTTCTGATGACTCTTAAGTGGAGGATTCGTTCATTCATTTGTGTTTGTGGTTAGTCGTGTCCAACTCTTTGCGACCCCATGGACTGTAGCCCGCCAGGCTCCTCCACCCATAGAATTCTCCAGGCAAGAATAATCAAGTGGGTTACCGTTTCCTTCTCCAGGGGATCTTCCCCGTCCAGGGGTTGAACCTGGATCTTCTGTGTCTCCTGCATTGCAGGCAGATTCTTTACTCACTGAGCCATCCAGAAAGAAGTGGAGGATTACTTGTTATATTTCTTTTCATTTCCATTTGACTTTGTGAATGAGCCTTCCGAAAGCTGAATAGAGAGAGGTGTTAAATCCTGAGCCAGTAGTACTCTTTGCTTCCTACACACAGCTCATCTTGGCTTGTGGGGAGGGCAAGGCAGATCCAAGGACCACCATCTGCTGAACCCTGAACCCCTGCTTATCCCTCACACTCAGTCTGGGCCAGACTTCTCCCCCCTTCTAGGAATTTTTCTCTCAGACTTTCCTTAAAAATTAACCTTATTTCCTACTCTTCCACCTTCTAGCACCAACCTGACCAACAAAGTTAAACCCTGTATAGACATTCTTCAGGTTCTTTTTCATGTGGTTCTGGGCCCTATGCAAACAATAGGGTGTGTCTGTTATGGGCCCCCCCTCCCCAACCACCACCATAATTTTTCCCATCTGGAGCATACATTAAACTTTTAAAGGGAGTCTCCTAATCTCATGTGTCATGCTGCTTATTTCTACCCTCTGATACTTTAAAGGACATTCATACATAGACAGACAGCCTGGAACATACCTTTGCTAGATAATTAGTCAGTGTTGGTTTCTTTTCTCTTGGTGCCTGCCATCACCCAAGACTTCCAGCCTTGCTCCTTTCACTTTGATCAAAAATGTGGATATTCATCACACCCCAGACACTGGGAAACATGCAGCATTTATTTCTGGCAGAAGCACAGTTTGGTTAGGCAGGTGATTGCTGGCTCTCTGTTCTTAGATGTCACTGATTCAGTTATCAATGCAAAGGTCCCCTTAGTGAGAGGTATGAATATTCAGCAGGTCCCCTCGACACATGTGCTTGGTATTTGAAGAGGCAGTGGTCTCCTTTGTCATTCAGGGACTCATGATACATACAGAAAATTTCTTGATGGGTTGAGTTAATTTTGGTCATACTGGTTTTTATCACCCTCTGACAAATAAAATCTCTCTTTAACTATGTTCATATTCTTCAGAAATGGAAACTGAGTCTCATAAATTATTGTGATCTATTTAATGTTATATCTGTGTGTACATAAATTTGTGTTCATTCTTTCATCCATCCTTCCATTCATCCAGAAAATACCTACTGAGCCAGATACCAGGAACACACAGTTTGCAAATAATGTCTCTCAATACTGTTCTCATGACTCTCAACGTCTACATCGGGAAACAGGTTAGCAGGAAATTCAGTGTAGTTCAATCAGTGCCATAACAGGGTTAGCCCTTAATGCTGTGAAATAGCAGAGAAGAGGCACCCAACCCAGGAGGGGATGTGGAAGGATAATGAGAAAAGGCTTCTTGGAGGAGTGATTCTTGAGCTGAGCCATGAAGGCTATAACCAGGCCACTGAGAGGGTCAGGAAGGGCATGCTGAGGAGAAGTAGCTGCAAAGAGATTGGGCTTGAGGGTTAGATAGACCTTGATTTAGAGCTCAACTCTACCTCTGAACTGAATCTGTCTCATCTGTAAATGGGGATGACAGTATTGATGGTTTAAACTGAATGAATGTATTCAAAACACTTGACATGGTAAAGGGGACAGATTAAGCACTTAGCAAAATACTGTTGTTGTTATTATTAGTGATGCCTTAGTGCCTGGTGTGTCAGGAGAGGTGTAGGCATCTCAGGGTAAATGGACCATTGGGGAGTGATGGCAAATGGGTGCTCCTGAAGGGGTCTTGCATCATACTATGATGGAAACTAAAAATGACCTGGAAAAGCAGAGTACCTTGGGAGCTGGAGAGAGTTGTAA
Organism: Okapia johnstoni; assembly: GCA_024291935.2. NCBI lineage: Eukaryota > Metazoa > Chordata > Mammalia > Artiodactyla > Giraffidae > Okapia > Okapia johnstoni. The sequence continues at coordinate 40,331,611 of CM044316.1, forward strand.
TAGACTTTTGCAATTAGATATTTGGGCCAGGTGCCCATAGTGTAGATTGTATGTACATACACACTTGCCCGCACTTCCGCTCCTGCTGTCCTCTCATTTACCAAAGAGCAAAAACAACATCATTTAAATTACATCATCAGACAGTCTCAGAAGGCTCCGGGGCACCTGATTCATGGAACCTGCCTAGTAGACAATGATAATTTATTGCAGTGTCCAGGATTCATTTTGCAACCTCTTCAAATGTTAATGATCAATAATGTAATTATGATGGGGAAAGTTCCTGGGCCAGTTGTGGGTTTAATTTAATTTACAAAGCCATCTGGAGCTGTGTAGGAGACTTTTTACATTTCTTCCATGCCAAATTTGAATAACTTCAAGTCACTGTAATGTCAAATGTATAGCAAAGACACTAGCCCTAAGCTCTGAGGGTCTAGAAAGGGAGCCCAGTGACTTGGGTGAAAGAATAGGAAGGGACTGAGTGGTGAGCAGAGGAAGGTCTCCGGTCAGGGTGGTTACAGAAAACTTGGGTGTGTTTCAGGAAGACTGAGACTGCCAGTGGGCTGGATCGCAGTGAACCAAGAGGCGGGATGTGAAGTAGGCAAGAACAGATTATCAGAAGTCTGATAGACATGGAAAGAAATGTGATGTCTTTCTAAGCAGAGTGGACACCACTGGTCTGGCCTCTTGTTCTGAGCAGAAATCCATCTTTTTGAGCCAAATAATGCTCCTTCCTTGCTCTTGGGGAGATGTGAGAGGAGAGGTTACAGAATCCACCCTCATTCTCGAACACTCTGACTCATCCCCAGGTCACTGAGCAGTTGAACAAAAGCTCCCTCCTTGGTCCTCACTCTTCTCTGCCTTGATGCTCATCCTACACTCCTGTCCTTCTCTGAGGAAGAAGCATCCCATCTAATCTGAGCTGGCTCTCACCTCTGTTCTTGATCTTCCCCATGGCTCCCCGACCATCTGAAGCCCGGCTCCTGAACCCTACTGAAATGGCTGTCTCAGAATTTCTTCTGATTGTCAAATCCACGAGTCTAATCTATGTCTTCCTTCCCTCTGATGGTTCTGTAACCCAGGTGCTGCCTGCTGAACCTTCTCCCTTAACCCCCTCTGTACCACTGGGTACCACTGAATAACCTGCCTGGGAGAGGAGCATGTCTTGTTTTGTTGGCTAAAGGCTCATCACAGGAGAATGGGTGGTGGTTTGCCTTCTACCTCCTGTGGATATGGCCAGGGAGGCTCTGGAAGAGCCAAGTAGTCCTGGCTCAGGAGGAAGTTCACAGTTTCTGGGGGCTTTAGGAATGGTTTTGAAGCTCCTATGCTGACCTTTTTCTCAGAACAAGGCCCAGTAAAGGGGAGGGGAGGTTACCTGGTGGTGAAGAAATACTCCCTGAGTCCAGGAGAGGAGAGTGGGCTGTGGGAATTTTCTGTGGGGTGTAGATATCAGAGTCTGCGTGAACTGTCTTCACTGGAGAAAGAAGGATCCCCAAATAGGGACTATCAGAGTGCTATGTGTACTCACCCAGGCCAAGGGGCTTCTTTATGGGAGTTCAGGAGAGGGTTCTGGCACCAGTCTGCCCTAGAAATCTTGCTTTACTGGAACCTCCGTGAAGGCAGAGATTCTTGTCTGTTTTGCTTTTATTATTGTATTCCAGCACTGGCTATAGTATCCAGGATACAGTGCTCAAAAAACAAAGTGTTGAATGAATAAGATTGAGCCACAACTTGTGGACAGATGGAGGTGGTCAGTGGGTGTTAGGGGTTTCAGGGGTGTCCATACAAAGAAGGGCACAGGCCAAGAGCCCTCTTTGGGTACACAGGTGAGTCTTCAGGACTGTGACATGACACAGAGGAGGATGCCCTGGACTGACTGAGGCAGGATCTCCTGGCAACCTGGGTAGGAGACGTGTGTGCATGCTCAGTTGCTAAGTTGCGTCTGACCCCATGGACTGTACCCTGCCAGGCTCCTCTGTCCATGGCATTTCCCAGGGGAGAAAACTGGAGTGGGTTGCCATTTCCTTCTCCAGGGGATCTTCCCAACGCAGAGATCGAACCCCAGCCAGTCTCCTGCATCTCCTTCACTGGTAGGGGGATTCTTTACCACTGAGCCACCTGGGAAGTCCTGGTAGGAGACACTGGCTTAGATTTGATGTTTTAGAAAAATTTAAAAATGATAAAAGCCAATATTTATTGAGCATTTATGATGTACCAAACATTTTTAAATGATTAATATTCACAATAATCCTATGACGTGGATATAATGATTAACTTTCTTTTTTTCTTCAAATGAGGAAACAGTCATGAGAGAGGCTAAGTGACTCGTCTAAGATCACACAGCCGGGATGTGAAGCGCTCAGGCAGTCTCACTCCAGAGCTTTATCTGTACCAAGTAGCAGTTAAGATGAGAGAGTCATGAAGCAAATTCATACTGGTTATACGTGTTTCTTTACTAATTACGTACTTAGCATTGTTTATACATACATGTATAATATGTAACATTTTAATAATATAATAATAATAATTCTGTCAGAACAGATTATAATTAGATAACTTTTTTTCTAGTAATTGTATATAACAACTTGGAGTGAGCTGTACCTTGCCTGCCAACAAGGTAATATGAAGCCAGTTCCTCACTACTAGTACCTGCTACAGATCAGAGTAACTCCTGAAAGATAACATTTGTAATGTGCTAGTGGCCCACATTTAACCGATGCTTACTATGTACTGGAAATTTGTAAGCAAGTATTATTACCCTGCTTTACAGATGAAGGAAAAACAAGCTTAAGTGATCTGCCCAGGCTCACCCCAGCTGTCTCACGCCACGGCTCATGACTCTAACTACTACCCCACACAAAATATTTTTTCCATGTCATGTGGAAAGGTCTGGTTTTCAGTGGAAACATTCATTCTTTGATTATCGGAAAGGAAGTCAGTTATTTCAGAAAGAAGTCTTTAACAACCATGTAACATATCCTTTAGGATACGTATGTACTATTTATGAGTATACAATTATAATAGACCATTACATGTGTGTATATGTATAGGTCTCCCACCCTCATGTCAGTTTTCTCTGGGCAGTGGTCTATTATCAGCTAAAGACCTATAACTAGTGCTAATGGATTTGGTGTTGGAACTTTGTTTTTATAAATCCTCCCTAAAGAGTCTTAATTTTACTAAATTTCAGCCTGATGGTCATTAAAAGCACCTTCTGAATGCTGCTGCTGCTGCTGCTAAGTCGCGTCAGTCGTGTCCAACTCTGTGCGACCCCATAGATGGCAGCCCACCAGGCTCCCCGGTCCCTGGGATTCTCCAGGCAAGAACACTGGAGTGGGTTACCATTTCCTTCTCCAATGCATGAAAGGGAAAAGTGAAAGTGAAGTCACTCAGTTGTGTCTGACTCTTAGCAACCCCATGGACTGCAGCCTACCAGGCTCCTCCATCCATGGGATTTTCCAGGCAAGAGTACTGGAGTGGGCTGCCATTGCCTTCTCCGACCTTCTGAATGACCAAACATTAAAAAATTTCCTTTTTGTCCATTGAATGAGGGTCCTTCCTTAGAAAATTAAGTGTTATTGTGCATCGCCTGAAAATAATCTGGGGAAACTGAATAGGAAGGGTTAGCTGAGGACCGGGAGGGTAAGTATCCCTGAAGGTCTTGGCCATGTTAGCTTATATAGCCAGACCCCTCCTCCAGTTTCTCCAGCTGCTTTGCCTTCATGCACAGGGCATGTGGACTTGAGCAAGGGTGTCCAGTTCTCTGGGTTTACTGTCTCCCTTGTCTTCCTCTTTGGGGAACCCACTGACAGCCTCCTAGGCCAAGAGAGCTCGTCTTAGTCCTGAGGGTCCCAAGCACAGTGTGGTAGTTAAGAGCACAGTCTTTGGGACCAGGCGTGTAAGTTGAACTCCCTGCCTACTGCTTGCCAGCTGCCTAATTTTCAGTGACTTAGTATCCCTCTCTGGCCCTTGTTTCCTTCGTCATTAAAATAGGGAAAAGATGACTGAGACTGCTATGAGGATGCAGCACGCAAATGGTGAGCGGGAACAGGACTGGCCCTCAACGCGAGAGAGTGTCTCTAAGCTGTTCTACATGCCTTCTTTCTGAGTATCTTCTCTCCTTGCCTTCTGGGTCCTGGTTCTTCTTTCCTTGTCCTTTCCTACGAATTTATCCTTTGGTAGGCCAGACTCCCACAGAAGCTTCTAGGCTGAGCTTGTGCCATGGATTACAAAGTCCTGTTTCTTACCCCCAAAGTAACAGTTGTACAGATTCCATCTTTATTGATCATAGCTACTGCCTTGTTATATTTAGGCCCTCATCACCTCCCCTGGAACCCCTGGACTCCTCCAGAAGCATCTTAGCTAGTCCTTGTTCTCGTATAAACATCATCATGCTGCTAGAACTGTCTTATGGAAGCAAGACTACCTAACAGTCCTGACATACCACTGACTTGGCCACAAATGTGTAAAAAGTTCTATATTGCTCAGGAGCATCCACATCAATACAGAAAAGATCAAGGGTTCAGTATGGGAATACTAAAGGATATTGGTGGTGTGGTGTAATGAGTAGCTGTGCACAGGGGGAATTCACATTGAAAATGCTCATCTGCCTAGTGACCAGAGGAATGAGTTTTAAAATGTACATACGATAGTACTTTACATCTCTTAGAGGAAAAATCCTAATGATACTTAATGCTTGCAAAGTATTGATGAAGCCAGTTTAGTTGTAGAATATTGTTGACATTGAAAAATGGTGTAGCCCTCTGGGAAAATAATTTTGCATTGTGTTTCACAGTTGTCTGTGACACAATAGCCTCACTGTCAGAAACCCAATTTTCAGAAATAATAGAAAAGAAGGAAAGAAAGTGATACATATGGAGAGGATAGTAAAATATAAATATATAAAAAGTGAATATTTACCAGTAGAGAAGATTGAAACAATGGTATATCAATCTTATGCTGACATAAACATAATAATTAAATAAAAAATTGAAAAAATATTTATTTTCTAATGCTAGGTAAATTCAGTCACAAAATTATTTACCCTGTAGCTGTAAGTATGTAAATACATGCCTACTCTGGGAAAGAATGGGAAAGATGTAGACAAATAAAAACAATTGATATATGGGACGTGCAACTGTAGACCGTTCTTTTCCTGTTAAATATTCTTCTTGTTGTTAAAATGCTATTTGTATAATAAGTAAAATTGTGAAGGTAAACTGCAAAGACAACTCAAGGATCCCCTTTCTATTAGAGAATGAAGGCTGTGCACTTCAGCATGACTTCTTCAAAGCCCATCAGAGGTGGCCCTGCTTCCCCAGTGGGTTGTACTTCCTTCAGCTCCTAACCTCCCCCCACCCCAGCCCCCGCTTTGGTCTGCTCTACCACAGCCTCTCTTCCCCTGTTCCCTTTCTCGACCACCTCTGATTCTGCAGACATTATCACAGCTTTGTCCTCTGCCCACTGTTTCCTCCATCTGGAATCCCTCTGACACATCTCCCAAGGTCTGACTAAGCATCTACCTCCTCTGCCTCTGTGAGGATTTCCCACAGCACTTTTGGCCTGAATAAATCTTTCCTTTTCTCATTAGACAAAGGACTGGAGTCAGAAGTGTGGAGCCCTTGAGGATGGAAGCTTCTGATGGCAGGGACTGGGGTCTTAGCTTTTTAATGTCTACAGATTTAGTTGATAATAGGTGTCACATGATTATTCCCTCCTTCAGGCTCACAAGTCTGCCTTGGAGTTCAGGAAGAGCTAACACCTTACCAGAGATGGAGCAAGCAAAGCAGTCAGATGATGATATATCCAGTGGTTTTGTTATGGAATACTAAGTATAAAAAGATTAATTGATTTGTAATTTCTTCAGGATGCAGCTCGCTGGCCAAATATCTATTAACTGTATTAATCAAACAATGGTATTTTGTATTTAAATGACCTTTCTTTCTTTTCATTTTTAAATAAAATAAGGCCATTATTTATGCTGTTGAGTTGCCATGGACTCTGTGCCCATAGTTGGAGGAGTTTAGGAGTGAGACACATAATGCCTAATGTATAGCAGGTCATCATGTGCTCATTTCCTGTTCATCTCATTTTATTTCTCAAGGAATCCTCAGAATTTCCTCAACAGCTTTTAGGAATGTATCTCACCTTAAACATGGGATTTTGCTATATTTGAGAAAGCTAAAAACTGGAGGAAAACTGAATTCAGTAAATCACTTATTTAGTAAATATTTTTGAGACTATCCTGCTTGCCTGGGTCTGCTCTAGGCTCGGAATACAGTGGAGAGCTGCCACCATGGAGCTTACTGTGGTGAGGGAAATAGACAGTAAACAAGCAAATGAATGACAAACGATATTTACTCTAAGAGAGGGCGTGGAGGTGGAGAGAAGGAGTCACATGGCGACACGCCTGCAGTGCTCTTCAGTGAGGCTTCACTGAGACCATACCTCAGCTTAGCTGCTCCTGCCTTGGACTGCTTCTGCCTTTCGTTGCAGGCTTCTCACTCACTTGGACAAGGACCCTTGTCTCCAGCTCTGCTTCTGGAAGTGATGCTTATTAGACTCAGAACTCCCCTGGAGGCAGGGACTGTGCCTTTCTCATTCCCTTTTAGATGGAATATTTAAGTGGGGACTGATGAGATCTATTTCAGAAAGTTCTCTGACTGTTGCTTGTGTGTGTTGGTGAGGAGAAGGGGAGGGTGAGGGCAGAGGCAGGTGGTCAGCTGGAGGCTGCTGTAGTAATCTAGACAAGATAGGACTAAGGCTTGGATTATGTATATCAAAGCATCTCTATTAAGCAAAGATTTTTATTCACAATTATACTCACAAAACTCCCCTTTTATCAAGAAATTTGCAAGTGACCTTAGGCAGATGAATGTTAATAAAAGAATAATGCATTATGGTACATAATGGCAGGAATATATAACAGATCAAATGCTCATTAAGACTCTGAATCCATATATGAGCATTTAGTACAGAAATAATGAGACAGAAATGTGTAGTTGATCTTGAGCTTAATTACTCGAGTTAGTTACAGGTCCTTGTGTGGGGGGACGGTGGTAACTAATTTCTAAGATCTATTAAACTCCAGGATAAAAGTGACAGTTTGAAAATGGCTTTTGTCCTTTCCACAAGACAAGCTGGCTAGTAAATGCATCTGGTTTGCATCTATTTCTTGGAGGCAGTGGGGATTTATATTCCTTCCTTGAGTGCTCCTCAAATTCCTCTCTTCTTGTTAGCCCCTAAATCAGAATGTAATAAATAATCAGCCTCTGAATACCTTAACAGATGCAGTTCATGATGGGTATAAGGAAAGGCACACACGCTAAGGTTACATGGCACCAAGAAGATGAAAAATGCTTAGAAGGGTTATCCTTTCATGCAAATATTTATATATTCAAAGAGCTGAACAAAAGGCAGCAAAATAGCCAAAAAAAACCAGTAGTTTCTTGTCTGGTTGTGTGGACGGTGAGGAACTGAAATCTCTCTGGTAAATGTGCAGTAGTATTTGCTCTCTAGAGAAACCTGTGTGAGGGATCGCAGCAGGCCTGAGGAAGGGCAGAGCATGCATGGGGTGCTCTGCTTGTTCCTCTCAAGGCTAAGCCGGGCACAGTGTGGGGGCAGGTCAGAAACTCAGGCCGGGGAGCAGAGGCGCGCTCCTCAGACCCAGTCTGGAACTTTTCAGTGATCTGAGCTCCCCTATGGAGGGCAGAGGCCCCGCTGCCTCTCCCTGATGTGTGGGGCCACCCTGAAGCCACCCTCCACTCTTCTCCATCCCTGAGACTGCCAGGCCACAAACCATCGTTAGGGCTTCTCTGCAGAGTCAGAGCTCTTTTCCAGAGTTGCAAACCCAGAAGGGACACTGTGAGCAGTGGAGGGAATGGAATGATGGCCCCATATTCTCAGGCCAGCCTGGAACATCAACTGAATTCTGTTGTATGGATTTTTGGTCATGAGGGGAATTACAGATGTAATTCTGGAGTGCAGTAAGACCTGTGTCTTCACACTTTATTCCCATCAGTCTATTCATCTGCTCACCACAGAGCCTGAGCATTATTATGTGCAGAGGGAGTACTAGTTCTCTTGTCTTCAGAGACCAAGATGAATGAGGAGAGGTCCCACTTGCCAGGAACTCAGTCTTTACAAAATTTGGAACCATTAGAGAGTCTTTCAAAAAACACCGTCTCTGGGCTCCCACCCAGGAGAACTGGATTAGAAGCTCTGTGGGTGGGGCACTGACATTGGTGTTTTTTACAAAGTAGCCAGGTGGTTCCTTTATGCAGCTAAGTAGGAGAACTTAGTTTATTCCAGAGAGATATACTGCGTTTGATTTTGATCTATTTGGTCTACAGATGCCCTGCGTGCTCGGAGAACTACAATCCCTGTCCTCAGTGGTTTACAGTGGAGGGGTTATAGCCTCGATCCCAAAAACCATCCCAGAGATTCTCAACAGGGAATGATTTTGTCTCCACGCCTTCCCCCGGGGACTTTAGAGACCATGTCTTAGAGACATTTTTGGTTGACACAACTTGCGAGGATGGTGCTACTGGCACCTAGTAGATAGAGGCCAGGGATGTTGCTAAATATCCTGAAATACAAAGGACGGTGCCCATGGTGAAGAATCATCTGGCCCCAGATGTCAATAGTGCTGAGGTTGAGAAAAATTGGTTTTGTCTTATGGATAGGTTCTGCTTGTAAGAACAACATGGCATGTAGTTTCTATTAGCTAACATTATGTACTGTGTTCTAACTCTGTTCAGTTCGGTTCAGTTCAGTCGTGTCCAACTCTGTGACCCCATGGACTACAGCATGCCAGGCTTCCCTGCCCATCACCAACTCCTGGAACTTGCTCAAACTCAAGTCCATCGAGTCAGTGATGCCATCCAACCATCTAATCCTCTGTTGTCCCCTTCTTCTCCTGCCTTCAATCTTCCCCAGCATCAGGGTCTTTTCCAGTGAGTCAGTTCTTCGCATCAGGTGGCCAAAGTATTGGAGTTTCAGCTTCAGCATCAGTCCTTCCAATGAATATTCAGGACTGATTTCCTTTAGGATAGACTGATTTGTTCTCCTTTCAGTCCAAGGGACTCTCAAGAGTCTTCTCCAACACCACAGTTCAAAAGCATCAATTCTTCGGTGCTCAGCTTTCTTTATAGTCCAACTCTCACATCCATACATGACTACTGGAAAAACCATAGTTTTGACTAGACGGACCTTTGTTGACAAAGTAATGTCTGTGCTTTTTAATATGCTGTCTAGGTTGTCATAGCTTTTCTTCCAGGCAAATGTCTTTTAATTTCATGGCTGCAGTCACCATCTGCAGTGATTTTGGAGCCCCCCAAAGTAAAGCCATATTATGGATTGATAAACATAGATTATTATTTAATAGGTACTGTTATTTGTTTCCATTATACAGAATAGAAAACTGAGCCCCAGAGATGAAATATCTAAAGCCACCTGTCTGGTAAATGAAGGACTTGGGATTTGCGGTCCCACATATGTGGTTAGGTTTCCAGCCACAACAGTAAGCAGCTGCCCAACAGCATTTATTTTTCTTCTCTTGAGAGTTTTTCCAGGCAGAAAAGGGGTACATATATACTTGCATTAGTCCTTCTTAAGGTTGCTGCTTGAGAAAAACAAAACTACTTTTCCAAGGCCAAAGATAGCCCCTCTGAGCCAAGAGATGAATGAACGTTGGTTGGTTTTGCCCTGTGTGACCAGGCTAGGACCTCAAAAGTCCTGAGAAGAATTCCCAGAGAGGATGCTGATTGATGTTTTCAATACCAGTGGATTCCAATAGCATTTGACAGCTCCTGGGCATCCTGCAGCACAGTCTGGGGTGGTGTCTGACCAGCCAGACTGTGTTTGTGACAGTTCTGGTCTTCTTAACTCTGAGCATCTGTTCACAATGATGCCTCAGCAGGAAAACACAGCGGGAGAAAGTCTGCTCAGAGCATTTGAGTGTCTGATTGGCCTCTCAGAAGTCCTTTAGAAAACCCTGGTGTCCTCACATTCCCTGTGCTCTCTGCAGACAGAGGAAATGACTCTGAACCTCAGTAGAGGTCAGCTGCCCTCTCTGGTGTCCCTGCCTGTTGTCACCACACTAGGAGGAGGGATTTCAGCCAGTTGTGCATCTACTGCTGGGCCTCATGGTCTCTCCCAGCACAGATTTAGGCCAGGAGGCTCTTGAGGATTGGAGGGGCATCTGCCTTATCCACGGGGCTCCTGCCAGCCAGCTGATTAAGTACCTTTTAGTTACTAATGCCACATATTTAGTAAGTGGAGAATGTGAGCAGGCACACTCTTGGCCACTATAAATTGCTACACAACAGTTTCTGTCATCTTCTCATGGGATTTTTTTCCAGGTAGAATAATGAGCCAACTTACAGCACGACTGTAAAATGTGCACAAGATGGTGAATTTTTGAAGAAGAAGCAAAAGGGACTTCTGTTGTTAGAGGCCCTGGCCCAGCTTTAGACAGGGCGGGCGGAGATGTGGGTGGGCTGTTCCCCCATGCCCCTCCCCTCTGAGCTTGCCCCTCCCACCTTGGCATTCTCTGAGGGAACCTGTGTGCTGTGCCCTGTGGGCACATTTTGTGTACTTCTGGGCTCCATGTCCATGAAAGAATCTTGAAGTTCACAGCAGGGAATTGAGGTTCATGGAGGACATTGACTTCATACGTTTCCATTTTTTTGTAGAAATTTTTCATTTTTTTTTTTTAAGAACACAGGCTGTTGCCAAAGAATTTACAGTCTCTAATGTTGGCTGGACTGTTGGCTCTGTTGTTCAGCTCTCTCTCCCATCTCCTACAGAATTTTCCCAAAACTTTTCTGGAGACTTTTTTTCAATGTGGACCATTTTTTTCAATCTGTATTGAATTTGTTACAGTATTGCTTCTGTTCTATGTCTTTTGGTTTTTTGGCCCAGAGGCGTATGAGATCTTAGCTGCCTGAGCAGGGATTGAACCCACACCCTCTGCATTGGAAGACAAAGTCTTAACCACTGGACTACCAGAGAATTCCCTTCCCAAACCTTAAAATAATTTTTTTTTTCCAGGCTGCCTTCTACTTCAGAGGGTGATTCTCCTTCCTATTTACAGAAATGAAGATGCTCTTAATATGAATTTCCTCAAATTTTTTCCTGTTGGTGGTCATTAGTGCTATTTACCAAATAGCTCCTTTTTTTTTTTTTTCCTCCTTTCAAATGCATGACAGGACTATTCAATGCTTTCTGGCCCTGCTTATGGCAGGGGGGGGGGGGGTTATGTGACTAATTGTTGTCTGTGAGTTGTAAGCAGAAGCACCGTGTGCCCCTTCCAGGTAGAAGTGTTTAATTGCTGGTATGAGACCCTCCAGGGCTGGATTTCCCTTTGGCAGGGTGAAATATTTGAGGTGGTGGCTCTTCTATCATTTTGGGTTCCTGAGTGAATTCCTCTGAATTCTGTTGCAGGATGGAAATAGGATGAGCGATTATTGTTGTTGTTCAGTCACTCAGTCGTGTCTGACTCTTTGCAAGCCCGTGGCCTGCAGCACTGCAGGCTTCCCTGTCCTTTACCAACTCCCAGAGTTTGCTCAAACTCATGTCCATGGAGTCGGTGATGACATCCAACCATCTCATCCTCTGTCACGCCCTTCTCCTCCTGCCTTCAATCTTTCCCAGCATCAGGGTCTTTTCCAGTAAGTCAGTTCTTTGCATCAGGTGGCCCAAGTATTGGAGTTTCAGCTTCAGCATCAGTCCTTCCAATGAATATTCAGGGTTGATTTCCTTTAGGATTGACTGGTTTGATCTCCTTGCTGTCCAATGATGAGCGATAAATAAACCTTTTTATTTTTTTTTTTGGTTAACAGCCCATACAGCTTTGGTTTTGCTTGTTAACACAGCATAACTTCACCTGCCTTGATTAATAGTCTGTCCCTTTTGCTCAACAATTATGTTGCATCCACACCTACCCTTCTTGCCTTCTAGCATTTCTCAGAGGCTTTCTGTCCTAATCTTTACAACCACCTTGATTAATATCCTCCAGTGGATTCCTATTATTCCTAAAAAAGGAACAAAAACAAAATCCTTTTGCATGATCTACAAGCCTCTGCCTGGTCTGGTTCCTGTCTGCCTCTCTAGACTCACCCCACTCCCCATTCTTCCTCATGCCTCTGAGTCTGCCACATTCACATTCTTTCAGTTCCTTTTATATACTGTATTTCTTCTCATCACAGGGCCTTTGTGCATGCTATGAACAGCTTTGAACATGTTCTTTCTGCCAGAAATACCCTCCCCACCTCTGGTTAACTTTTCTCATGAGTTCCTCCAAGAAGTCTTTATTGACTTCCCTGATTAGGTTGTATCTGTCTTTAGAAGTTGTAAAGTCATGTTTTTCTGTTTTGTAACACTATTTCAGTTGGAATATTACAGTTTTTTGGTGTGATGTTTTGACTAATACCTGTCTTCCTCACAATGGTTAGCTTCATGTCAGTTTCAGTCACTATACCACATCCTCAGTGATGAACACAGCATGCTTTATAGTCACTCAGTGAAAGCTTGTTGAATGCATGAATGAGAATATACTATCATACTGTCAGTTCGGTAACCACTGGCCACAATTGCCTATTGAAATTTTAATTAATTAATGAAAAATTAAGAATTCTGTTTCATAATTACATTAGTCACATTTCAAGTGCTAAGTAGCCATATGTGGTAGTGGCTACCATATTAGACAGGAAACAAAACATTTCCATCATCATAGAAAATTCTGTAGGATAGTGCTGGCAGGATAAGGTCCAAGTGCTTGTGCATGGGATGTAATACCCTTGAGGATCTGCTTCTGACGAGCTTTCCAGTTTGTTTCTTTTCCACAGTAGTGCAGCCTCAGTCATATCCTATAAACATGTTTCTTTCCTAAACATACCGCTCTTTCTTAGGTGTCTGTGGCTTTTAACTTTAACCTCTCTACCTAAATTGCCATCCCATCCAGGACCTCTCATCCTTTAAGCCTCACCTCGAGCATTTCTACTTCTGGGAAACTTCTCCTGATGTCCAGACTGAGCTGGTCAGTGCTTCCTCTGACCCCCATGTACCTTGCTCAGACAGGATGGTGACCCTTTGTTCACACATCTCTATCCATTGCTACTATGTGCCCCTCAAGGGAAAGGCTTGGGGCTTCTCAGTCTCTCCCATGCTGAACACAGAGCTGGTGATGTGGTAGACATCAGTAAATGCTAGTGAAATGATGAGTGAGCCAGTGAATGCGAATCACAGGGGCTATTATTTCCTTAGTATAGCATGCTGTGTGAAGCAAAAGGGAGCAGTGTTACTAAGCGGGGCTAGTGAGGGTTCCACCTGCAGTCTTCTCCATCTCCCATGGTCCTGTCCTAGGTCTTTATTTTATGTGATACTAGATTTCTGGGCTAAGAATCGCCCAGGAGCTTGGCAGAGTCCGGTGAGGGGGCGGTGGGGGGCAGGGAGAGACCTCTGAAATTCTGGGATCTGGAAGCTCGGCTGAGTGGAGCTGCTTCTAGAGGAGAGTGGTGGGTGGGTCTCATAAGTTGGAAGGACCATGATTACATCCTCCAAATCAAGCCTTGTGTCAAGAGGCTAGAACTGAGGGCCACCTGGAAGTCTGAAAAAGGTAACTGCTATGAACTGTACTTTGCTTAGCTAGCTGATTACAGAGGCTATTGCTTTTATGGTCATAGCATATCTGTCTGTACCTTACCCACTGCACTGATAGCTCCTTAAAGGCAAGATTGTGTCTTCCTTTCCTCAGAATCCTTGGCAGGCTAATCAGTGTCTATAGGGCTCATAGACTGGGGCTAAAACAACTTGTCAGGTTAAATGAACCACCCTTATCGGTGATATTGCCTAATAATAGACATGCTTTCTTCAATGACACTAATATAATTTTGGACAAGATATTCATGTTTTTTTTTTTTTTTGGTAGCAGTCTTTTGCTTGATTATGTCCAAGGGGGCCTGCATCTCTTCTACATGTGGAGTTAAGGTCTCTCTTGCGCATAGTAGGACCTTCTGGGTCTCTTGTCTCACTCTTCTTGGGCACTTTGAGCCTCAGAGACCCATGCCTACAAAGTTCTTCGAGTGCATGGAGATTTACCTGATTCTCATCAAGGCAGACCTGAAGTCAGGAAGAAAGAAGAGATGACACAGGGGGAAGAAAGGAAAATAGCATCCCTGTAAGTCTAGAAATGAAGTGATAAAGAGGAGAGATGGGTGGGGGATGAGAGTGAAGGGCCCAGATGTGAGTCTTCAGTTGGACATGTTAAAAAGAGCACTAAGGATTGTGTCTCGGTCTCTGTGACCAGTCACTCAGCAGTGACCATGTGCCAGACAATGGGCTTTCTTTATGGATGTAGCCTGGGCCCAACTGAACCTGAATGGATTCAGAGACTGATTAGGTCCTTCCAGTTGGTGAGGCTCAAAGTCCCTAAGCATTTATTTAGAGTTGCTCTGCAAGAGGAGAGGAGTCTTTAAGAAGGACATTTATGCATAGTTCCCTGGGGACAAAGATAGAAATGGAGGAGACAGCCAGACTGACTGTGGGGGAGAAGACGAAGGCCTGTATGTATACTGTATATGTATACTGCATAACCCAAGTGACCCCATTAATGAGTGGTTGGACAGTGATTAACCTATAGGGGCACCCACTTAGCCACTTCTCCAACACTGCCTTTCTAACACAGGGGGGATGCTGAGTCCTCCTATTAAGGCAGAAGTCATGGAGAACAACCATATGCTCACAAGGCCTTTTGGTCTTTGGAAGAGGAGTTTTAGGCTATAGGGATGATGTCCTTTCCCAAGGGGGACATTTATAGCATTCTAGAAGATAGAATGGGCTTCCCTAGTGGTTCAGACAGTAAAGTGTCTGCCTGCAATGCTGGAGACCTGGGTTCGATCCCTGGTTTGGGAAGATCCCCTGGAGAAGGAAATGACAAGCCACTCTAGTAGTCTTGCCTGGAAAATCCTATGGACAGAGGAGCCTGGTAGGCTACAGTCCATGGGGTTGCAAAGAGTCGGGGAGCTAACAAAGGACAAGCTAGAGGGTGTTTCGGGGGATAAAAGAACCCCTCCAGTTCCAAAGAAGGTGGAGCATCACTGAATGACAATGATGATGCTTCCCTGAGGAGCTTGTAGAGACCTTTTCTGTTTACAGAGCATTTCCTCTCATATCAGTTCCTTTGAAAGTTGACAGAAACTCCTGTGAAGCAAAAGCTTATACACCTATTTTTCCAGAAGGGGAATGAGGCCTGAAGTGCTTCAGGGACTTGTCCAAGACCACATGGCCATTAAAGGTAAGGATCATGCTAGAAATCTCCTGGCACTCTCTTTATCCTTCTCTCCTAAGTGGTCCCTTGTGTCGTGGTGGGATAATTGTCTTTATCTCATGGAGGCTGTCGTTGATGGCCGGGGCAGCCAGAGGGCCAGACATTAGGGTGATGCCTGAGGAGAGGCAAGTATTCAGATGAGGGATGTGATCTGGGGTGCAGTACCAGCCACAGAGCAGCACCCATTCCACTCAGATTTCTGCATTTCATCAATATTGAGGCTGTTACACAGAAAACTAGTCTTGCCAGATGCTCCATGAGAAAGAGAGTATTGCGGTCCACTAATACATACTGCACTCTTCTTTCACAGTAGCAGTGCATGATCAAGGCTCTATAATGTCTTTAAGCAAAGAAATCTCTTTGACTCTGCATAACTCAAGGTCTCTAAATTTATTTGAACGTAAAGCCTTTTTTTTTTTTTTTTTAAGGTCAGACCTATTAGCAGCTCATGGAACTGCCAAGAATAACTAGTTTGTTTTAATCACTGAATTAATGGTTTGATTTGATATATGGCGAGTCCCGGGACTTTTTTTTTATGGTTTTATAGTCTAGCCTGGAGACTCATATATATGTCAGGTGTAAATAGGCCTTGGTGCTGGTCGTTTCATAATTCAAAGACCCGGGGTTAGACTGTGCCCATGCAAGCATGCTAAAGTTCATAAATTCAAAATGAAATCTCATTACAATATTAATAAGATTTTAAAATATTAGGTATTTTCGCTGGTAATTCCCGATAGAATAAATGTCAAGGAAAACTCTGAGTCTGTCTGTGTAGCATGATGGCATATGTGACTTGAGAGAATTTACCTGCTGGAGATTTTTGAAGGGAGCAAGGTCGACATTTTATGCAGGTCGTTTATCGTCTTCCTACCCGTGGATCGCAGTAGACTCTTGACATTCATGACGGGTATTTCTTGAGACTTCTGTGACTCTCCTAATATCACTAGAGTAAATAATTTCCCTCACAAAACCTTTTTATTCTGACCAAAACTGTCACATTCATAGTGTTTCACTTTTTCTTCTCATTCAGGGCCAGGGCCATTTTGTACTTGATAGTTGACAATGAGGAGGAACATTGTAGGCTCTGAAGTGGTGGCCATACTCTGGACTAGCTGAAGGATTCACCCTCAGTGACTGGTTTGCTAAGAGATTTGGATTTATGTTTCAGAAGTATGGTGAATGCTTGCATTTCCTGGGCTGTTGGGATTGTTTGTGAAGAGCCAAAACTGTGAATGTTATTCTACAAATATCAAGCATCTTCTTTTCTTTGGGGTGTCAAGTACGTCTTCCCCTTTCACTCTGTGCTATAAGACAGGAGAATACCATGGCTTGGGGAAGAAAGGAAATGCTAGAAACTCAAGCCTGTTACCACCATTACAAGCAGTCTCTACAGCAGGGTGTCTCTGAACTCCAAGACCATGAATATCTCAGCACCTTTAGGAAAGGCTTGCTTGCTGTACTTTGGTGAACAGTCTCAGCGAGCTCTTGAGATAAGCTAAAACGTGAGTCCCCCTATACTCAGTGAGTAGGGTTGTATATACTTGAAACTGCAGCCTGACTCCTCCCATCCCATAGCTCTATGCTTTTGAATATTAATCTAAGGCTACCTTTCCCACGGTTTATCAATTTTATCTTCAGGACTCACAGTCTTTGAAAAAAGCAATTTTTCCTAGAATTTTTGATTATTATTAAAATTAAAAGGACAGGAAGATTTTTATCTGACTTGGAAGGTCTCTCCAGATGAATACCATATACTGTTGTTGAAGAATGGTTCACCCCACACAAATTAAGATAAGCAGACAAGAGGAAAAATACCAAGAAGCCAATCTGGGGGTGTTGGAAATACCCCCAGTAGTCACCCTGTAAAATAGATGGGAAAAAACAACCCTTAAAGACTGATCAGCCATTTTGCTTCTTTGGAAAGCACAATTGGTACTGAAGCACGTGGATCTTTAGAGCTCTGCGGTTTTCATCAGGATGGATGATGTCATCTAACATAAGAGCAGATTCTACAAAATCCAGAGTGGAACTATAATTGAATCTTGCTCCTTAGGACCTCAGTCTGCCCAGCCACTGTGGGTGTGAGGGCTCCTGGGTGCCAGTGGCCATTAAGGACACCTTGAGGTTGATTGAGGAGGTGGGACTTACTCTTTTGGAAGTCTAATCATGCTTCCTATTAAAGCCTTTCATAAGCCTTGAGAGTGAAATTCCTCTAAGCCACCCAGAACCATGGATCCCACAAAGCCTCTGCACTAAGATGTTTTCTACACAAGTCCCCAGGCACACAGAGAAAGCTCAATAAGTGCTGTTGAAAGAACTGAGTGGTATGTTTTTTCATGAAAACTCTGGAATTGGCCTGCTAGCTGACAGCAGCATTCACTGTAACCCTGTCCTTGCCAGTAGTTTGGAGGCTGAAAATCCCCTCTTTTATTCTCCAGGCTCAAAGCCTGTTCATAGAATGACTATCATCATCTCTCTCTACTCGTGGGCTGGGGGTGAAGGAGGGAGCTCTGAGCACTCCTGCAAGGCTGGAGGTTCCCCTGTCTAGAGGTGAGTCAGGTAATTGCTATTGTCACCATCCTCTTGTGGGAACAAAATATGTGTGAGCACAAAGATCGGCCAGCAACCCTGGAGGTAGGAAGGCCAGGAGAGGTGGGGAAGCTTACCTTCTTGACTTCGTACTTAATGGCGAGTTTGATCCGGCTCAGACTTGGACGGTGGTGGTCGGACCAGACTTGGAAGTTCACATCACCATTTAAAATCGCTTCCACCTCTTCTGTGTCTCGGCATAGGTCCAGCACGCCCACCACAAAATCCTTGCATTGCATAGATAACTTCCTGTAATCGTTCTAACAGAATAAAGAGAAATCAGGGGTGTGTCACACCAAACCCCACAAATGGACTTGCCTAGCTCAGCAGTGTCGATCAGCAACTGTCCACCAAGTGTGAGCTTAATAGAGCACTCTGGAACCAGGGAATGTGCTGGAACCAGAAGGCAGGGCCGTTTCTCTTGCTACAGCAGTCTAGAGGACATCTTCTCTAAGCCAAGATTTGTCAGGCTGTGTTCCATGGCCACCTGCATCAGAGTACCTTGGGTATGCTATAACTGTGATTCCCAGGCCCCACTGCAGACTTACAGACTCAGAATTCCTGGGGATGAGACCCAGAAAGCTGTCTTTAACCTGTCTTGTAATGGTAAAAGGTTAGCTTTTAACCTTGTTCTCTGAGTGATTCTGATGCCTGCCAAAGCCCACCCTGGGCTCTTTGAAAGCAGCAATTACCCTTGCCTGATCTGAGGGAGGAGTGATAAGGAGATGCACTTTTAAGGCTGATGGGAATATCACTTTACTCATTTACCACCAATCTGTGATGGTAACTGTTCTATGCAGGAAGTTTGCTGGAAAGATACGGCTGATATACTAAATTTGGAGGGAAAAAAATGTACACAGGTGTGCTTTCTTTTAATGTGCTGGAAAATCTGCTTATAAATTTAAAAATCAAATGTAATTTAAATCTAACAGTATCCTTTCCTTAGCACAGATCCTTTTGTACAGCAAATCATGGCATGTTAAATTACTTGCCTGTTGAATAATCATTTTCAGACCTTGACCTCTTCTTTTTTGTTGTTTAAAGAATTGCCTCTGGGTTTCTCTCTTCTCCTCCCGAGGCACACCTTTCTGAATTATCTTGAGAGGCTGACTGCCTTTCCTTGTGATGTGCCAATTTCTCTCTCCCCTAAAACACACTGCTTCAATGCCAGGTAATGATCCAAAATGTTGGACGGAAGAATGTTTCATGTCACCCTCATACCACTCCTCCCCAAAAATATTTTCCCCTATAGGGTATCTTATTGGTTTCTTAGTTGAAATGAGTCTATTTGAAAGCAGCACAAGAGCCAGATGTCACTTTCAGTGTTAATCAATGTCAAAAGCCCTGAGAGTGATAAATAGTAGTTGGTAAACAGGAGTGCGGTTTTGCTTTTCCAGAACCTGGATTCCTCAGCAAATAGATGGGAGCCTGGCAAACTGTAGAAATGCCACCATTTTTCTAAATTAATGATTTGTTTCTCCTTGCAGCACTGCTGCATCAAAATGTCCTTTTGTGTTAGAGACAGAAGCAAGTGACTGTTAGCTAAGAAAAGGAAAAGGATCAAGAAAATGTTTTCCCACAAGAGTGGCTGCTCTTCATTTTTATATATAATTTCAGGATAAGAAGGGTGTTTGGGAAATGCTGGGTAGAATGATGACTGCTCCAGCAGACTGTCACGGGCCACTGACACAGTGCTGTCTCAGAGCCTCTGTGCATTTCTGGGTTCAGTGCAGTTCAGGATGGAAGGTAACATTTCATTAGAGACTTTCACTTCCCTGGGCTCTTCTACTAGCTGGGCCATTAAAAAAAAAAAAAGGGAGAAACACCAGGGCAGCCAAAACAGTTAGTGTGCTTTTTGCCTTCTGTATTAGACAGTCTGGAAGGCAGCGCATCTGGTGCCTGCATGTGGATGGAAGAGACGAAACCAGCCTGCCAGGAAGAAGGAGATGACATGGGTACGGATAGCTGCAGACGGGAGGCTCATGCCAGGCCCAGTCTCCCACAGAGAGGGAGAGCCGTGGGTGTACATCTGGGGAATTATGATTATGAAAAGTGGGATAGTCCGGAGCTCAGTGAGCCTTTCAGCCACACTTTTTACCTTTAGTCGGAGAGATGCAACATATTCCCAAGACTTCACAGGTGCCCTTTTAAGTAATTCGATATCCCGGCATACTGAAGTCTGCCAGGTCCACTGGGTGACAGGTGTTCCTACCTGCATCATCTTACTCAGTCCTTACAAAATACTCATGTTAGAAGGACTGTCAGCATTTCCAACTCATGAGTGAGAAAACCGAGACTCAGAGAGATAAATTAACAGGCTGAACCCACTTTTCCATATACTGGTCACTTACTCATCTCTCTGATTACTTGCTTGCTTTCCTTGAAGATTTTACCTCCTGTCTCACTGTCACTCACCCAACTGCTGCTGTTCTTGGTGGTTTCAGTATTTAAGAACATGTCCCTCCCGTTACCCTGCCCTCTCATTTCCATGATAACATTTTCTTTAGTGATGTTATTCTCAGTGCCAACTCAGCCATTCATTCTCTTGCTGCTGCTGCTAAGTCGCTTCAGTCGTGTCCGACTCTGTGCGACCCCATAGACGGCAGCCCACCAGGCTCCCCTGTCCCTGGGATTCTCCAGGCAAGAACTCTGGAGTGGGTTGCCATTTCCTTCTCCAATGCATGAAAGTGAAAAGTGAAAGTGAAGTCGCTCAGTCGTGTCCGACTCTTAGCGACCCCATGGACTGCAGCCCACCAGGCTCCTTCGTCCATGGGATCTTCCAGGCAAGAGGACTGGAGTGGGGTGCCATTGCCTTCTCTGTTCATTCTCTTAGTTATTCCCAATAACTGAAGCTCCTCCATGACCCCAACTTTAGGTCTCCTTCTCTCTGACCACTACCTCCTATATGTCCAGTTTTCTCCATCTGAAACCCCAATTCTAGTAATCCTTTGATTTCACCAAACCTACAAGTCATTGACCATATCATGTTTTTACCCCCGTCAGGTCCCTGTCTCCCTCCTTGCAGAGCTTCCGTTTTGTGGGTAATCTTTATTATCATCCTTGCACGCATCAGTTCTCTTGCCCTCCTCTTGTTTTGTTCTCATCACTGGATTAAAGCCTGACTTTGGTGAGTCTGGCTCCCCATTGCTCTGCTCCCGCCTCTGCACAGTGAATGTGGATGGAGAACACACACCTGCATTGAGCAGGCATGCTGTAAACTCACCCCCTCCAGCCGCAAGTAGTCCTTAGTGCTCTGTCCCAAGCAAGCATTTCAGACCTCTCCTACCCTGTTGTCCAACCTCCGCCCCCTCCTAGTTTCCTTTTAACTTGGAGAATAGAACTCATCAGAAGAGAAGCTCCACGTGCTCACACTATCCCCATTGTCTGCTTTCATACATCTGTGCTCATGGACTCTTTTCCCTCTTCTTACTCTGGATGAACTGCCCCTGCTCCTGTCTAAGACCAGCTCCTCCTCCTAATAGCAGTCCCTTGTACTGCTCAAGGGCATGCACTCTCCGTTTCTCTTTCCTGCATTGTTAATCTCTCCCTTTCTCTGCTGGCTTAGTATGCAAACATGTTGCTGTTCTCTTGTCTTAATAAGAAACTTCTCTTGACTCCACTTCCCTCTCCAATTCCTACTCTAGTTTTCTGTTCCATTTTGTAGAAAAACTCATTAGATTTATGTACACTCATAGTTGCCCTCCTTACATGTTTCTTACCCCATTCTTCTTACCCTGTTCAGCAAAACTTTCGCACTCCATCCATTGCTTCCACTGAGACTATTCTTGTCAAGGTCACACATGGCTTTCATGTTGCTAAATCCAGTGGTTGGTTCTCAGACCTCATCTTACATGACCTGTTAGGTGCTTTGACATAGCTGATCACTTCCTCTTCCTTGATATACATTCTTCACTTGGCTTCCAGCATAACATTCTGTTCTGTGGTTTTTCTTCCTGAATGAGAACTTTTTGCATCTTTGTTGGTTAATTCTCATGTCCCTGATGTGTCAGTTTTAGAATGTCCTATAGATGTGCCCAGTCCTTTGAATTCTCCTGTCTTTTTACACTCATTGCCTTAGTGATCCTATCTAAGATCATTAGATACTATCTTTATGCTGATGACTTTAAATTTTATATCTTTAGCTCAGCCTTCTCTCCTGAACTTGAGTCATATATCCAATTGCCATCTGGTGTTTCCACTTGAATGCCAAATAGGCATTTCAGAGCTAATGAAACTAACTCTGGACCTAGTCGTCTCTGCCTTACTAATATTTCCCAACCTATCAGTTGTCCAGGACAAAAAATCTTGAATTCATCCTTGGTTCCTCCCATCCTCTTAAACCTGACATACAATTTAGTAGCAGATCCCACCAGCAATACCTTCTAAATATATATTGATCTAAACCATCAAGTTTTGCTTAATTTTGCCTTGGAGTACAGAATGAAGCAGGGAAAAGGCTAATAGACTTTTGCCAAGAGAACGCACTGGTCATAGCAAACGCCTCTTCCAACAACACAAGAGAAGACTCTACATATGGACATCACCAGATGGTCAACACCGAAATCAGATTGATTATATTCTTTGCAGCCAAAGATGGAGAAGCTCTATACAGTCAGCCAAAACAAGACTGAGAGCAGACTGTGGCTCAGATCATGAACTCCTTATTGCCAAATTCAGACTTAAATTGAAGAAAGTAGGGAAAACCACTAGTCCATTCAGGTATGACCTACATCAAATCCATTATGATTATACAGTGGAAGTAACAAATAGATATAAGGGACTAGATCTGATAGACAGAGTGCCTGATGAACTATGGACAGAGGTTCGTGACATTGTAAGGAGACAGGGATCAAGACCATCCCCATGGAAAAGAAATGCAAAAAAGAAAAATGGCTGTCTGAGGAGGCCTTAAAAATACCTGTGAAAAGAGAAGCGAAAAGCAAAGGAGAAAGGAAAGATATTCCCATCTGAATGCAGAGTTCCAAAAAATAGCAAGGAGAGATAAGAAAGCCTTCCTCAGTGATCAATGCAAAGAAATAGAGGAAAACAACAGAATGGGAAAGACTAGAGATCTCTTCACGAAAATTAGAGATACCAAGGGAACATTTCATGCAAACATGGGCTCGATAAAGGACAGAAATGGTAGGACCTAATAGAAGCAGAAGATACTAAGAAGAGGTGGCAAGGATACACAGAAGAACTGTACAAAAAGATCAATACCCAGATAATCACGATGGTGTGATCACTCACCTAGAGCCAGACATCCTGGAATGTGAAGTCAAGTGGGCCTTATAAAGCATCACTATGAACAAAGCTGGTGGAGGTGATGGAATTCCAGTTGAGCTATTTTGAATCCTCAAAGATGATGCTGTGAAAGTGCTGCACTCGATATGCCAGCAAATCTGGAAAACTCAGCAGTGGCCACAGGACTGGAAAAGGTCAGTTTTCATTCCAATCCCAAAGAAAGGCAATGCCAAAGAATGCTCAAACTACTGCACAATTGCACTCATCTCACATGCTAGTAAAGTAATGCTCAAAATTCTCCAAGCCAGGCTTCAGCAATACGTGAACCATGAACTTCCAGATGTTCAAGCTGGTTTTAGAAAAGGCAGAGGAACCAGAGATCAAATTGCCAACATCCGCTGGATCATCGAAAAAGCAAGAGAGTTCCAGAAAAACATCTATTTCTGCTTTATTGACTATGCCAAAGCCTTTGACTGTGTGGATCACAATAAACTGTGGAAAATTCTGAAAGAGATGGGCATACCAGACCATCTGACCTGTCTCTTGAGAAACCTGTATGCAGGTTAGGAAGCAACAGTTAGAACTGGACATGGAACACCAGACTGGTTCCAAATAGGAAAAGGAGTACGTCAAGGCTGTATATTGTCACCCTGCTTATTTAACTTATGTGCAGAGTACATCATGAGAAATGCTTTGCTGGAAGAAACACAAGCTGGAATCAAGATAGCTGGGAGAAATATCAATAACCTCAGATATGAAGATGACACCACCCTTATGGCAGAAAGCGAATAAAAACTAAAGGGCCTCTTGATGAAAGTGAGAGAGGAGAGTGAAAAAGTTGGCTTCAAGCTCAACATTCAGAAAACTAAGATCATGGCATCTGGTCCCATCACTTCATGGTAAATAGATGGGGAAACAGTGGAAACAGTGTCTGACTTTATTTTGGGGGGCTCCAAAATCACTACAGATGGTGACTGCAGCCATGAAATTAAAAGATGCTTACTCCTGGGAAGGAAGGTTATGACCAACCTAGATAGCATATTTAAAAGCAGAGACATTACTTTTGCCAACAAAGGTCCATCTAGTCAAGGCTATGGTTTTTCCAGTAGTCATGTATGGATGTGAGAGCTGGATGGTGAAGAAAGCTGAGCACTGAAGAACTGATGCTTTTGAACTGTGGTGTTGGAGAAGACTCTTGAGAGTCCCTTGGACTGCAAGGAGATCCAACCAGTCCATCCTAAAGGAGATCAATCCTGGGTGTTCATTGGAAGGACTGATGTTGAAGCTGAAACTCCAATACTTTGGCCACCTCATGTGAAAAGTTGACTCATTGGAAAAGACCCTAATGCTGGGAAGGATTGAGGGCAGGAAGCGAAGGGAACGACAGAGGATGAGATGGCTGGATGCCATCACCAACTCGATGAACATGAGTTTGGGTAAACTCTGGGAGTTGGTGATGGACAGGGAGACCTGGTGTGCTGCGATTCATGGGGTCACAAAGAGTCGGACATGCCTGAGCGACTGAACTGAACTGAACCAAGAGACTCTTCACTGACTTCCTTAATTCTGTCCTGGTCTTCTATGGTCTATTTTCCATACATCAGTCAGAAAGATATTTAGAAAAAGCAGTCAGGTCATGGCACTGGTCTGCTCAAACCCTCCCATGGCTCTCCATCCCCTCAAAGTAAAAGTAGACTTATTATACTGTCCTGTAAGGACATCCATTGCCTAGCCTCTCTATTCTTTCACTGATTTGCTGTGGTTCTCTCTCTCCCTCAGTCTATTCGGCCACCCGACCCCGCTGCTCTTCTTGAACCACACTTGACATGGACTTGACCTTTGTACTGGCTGTTCTGTTCCTGTAATGCTCTCTCCCGAGGTATCCAAATGAACAGATTTCTCAACTTCTCCAAGACTTTGCTCAAATGTCACTTTCTCAGAAGACTTCCTTGAGTATCTTTTAAAAACATTGTAACTCTTTTCCATTTGCATTCACCCTTTCCTTCTTTTTTTGTTTTGTTTTCTTCACAATACCTATGACTATTATTACATCTATACATGTTATTTATTATATTTATTGTCCATATATTTCATTAGAATATAAGCTTCTTGAGGGCAGGAAACTTTGCTGTTTTGTTCACAGGTATATCGTTAGAGCCTAGAACATTTCCTGGAACATGACAGGCACTGAGTAAATGCTTGTTGAATCTGTTGGAGCAGTGTACTTGTCTAAGATGACACAGCGACTTAGGTGGTAGAGCCAAGATTCAAGACAGATCAGCCTGACCTCAATCCTGTCCTCCTCCCTCCCAGCATGCTGCCTCTTGGTGAGCAGCGTGTTCCCTTCTGCTTAGCACACTAAAAACTAGAGGCTTAACTGGGGCTGACGCTCAGTTAATTTGGAGAAATAAAGGGTGAGCTGGGATATGGATATCTGAATACTCAGCAGATTCTGTAGTGTACTAGATGAGTGCACGGATTTTGAAGTCAGAAAGGCCTGGAGTTTGAATTTCTTTCTTTCTTTTTTTTTTCCTACTTGTCAGTTGTGGGAAATACAACAAGCCATGTAACTCTTCTGTATCTCAGTTTTTAATCTGTAATACTATGCATATCATTTAATGATTTGGGGAATCAATACCAGAACAATGTAAAATGCTTAGTATAGTTAACAGTAAATAGCACAAATAAAAAAATAAATAAAAAATTAAATGAAAAGTTGGAATAAAAGTAAAGCCTGTAAATGGCAGTTTTAATTAGTTAACAGTTTAATTTGACCATTGATTTCAAACTCTTGGCCTCTTGCCTTTTTATGGTTTTTAATTACTGGATTGGGAGCAAGACTGGCTTATGGAGTGGTGAACACAAAATGCTTGAGAAACCTTTGATTCTTCTTCTCTCACTCATGTATAATCCATACAGTAAAAAGATACTCTGAATTTCTTAACTTCTTTTAATCTCTGGTGATTATACCAGCCCTTCCCAGGGTAACACCTCCAGTTATCACACACAGGTTCACAGTATTAAACTTGATTAAATCTGTAGTCTTGCCTGTCTGCAAACCAGTCTGAATGATGTTGTTAACCTTGTGGATAGTATCACCATCATGGCTTACCAAATGAGGTATCTTTTTTTGTATCCATAAAGCTTTTTCTCATTTTGTACAACTTACATTTGGCTTCTCTATGAGTAATACAGTGAACCCAACTAAGTGACCCTTGGTGTCATAGTCAGATGGAAATTCTCTCTAGTCTTGTCAATGTTGATGATATCCAAAAAGCCAGCAGTGTAGGTTGTATCAGTGTAGACACTGCCATCTGTTTCAGTGAACTGCTGTATGCACATCTTCATTACTGAATCTCCTGCTAGGGCATACTCAGGTCTGTTCTTAAAGAAACAAGAGACAGCCATTCTTAGCTCATGGATGGGCAAAGAGTTAGCACAACAGTCAGTTTGTCCAGATTCAACATTTTGAAGCTGCTACAGGTGCAGTGTTTCTTGGGACCATGAGCTGTAGCTGTGCTGGGCATGGGACGAAGAGGCCCTGGAGTCCTGCCTTTTCCAGATTGTCACATAAGTGGAATCATACAGTATGTAATCTTTATAGAGACTGGCTACTTTCACTCAGTATAATTCCTTTGAGATTCATCCATAGTGTTGGGTGTATTAATAGTTCATTTCTTTTAGCTTCAGATCTACTGCATGCATGTATCCATTTGTTTATCTGTTCACTCATTGAAGGAGTTGGTTGTTCACATTTTTGGGAGTTATGAATAAAGCTTCTATGAATATTAATGTATAGGTTCTTGTATGAAGGTAAAATTTTTGTTCTTTAGGGTAAATATATAGGTATGGAATTGCTGAGTATATGATAACTATACATTTAACTTTATTGTTATTGTTCAGTCACTAAGTAGTGTCCCACTCTTTGTGACCCCATGGACAGCAGCACACCAGGCTCCTCTGTCCACTATCCCCTGGAGTTTGCTCAAATTCATGTCCATTGAGTTGGTGATGCTATCTAACCATCTCTCCTCTGCTGCCCCCTTCTCCTTTTGCCTATCTTTCCCAGCATCAGGGTCTTTTCCAGTGAGTCAGCTCTTTGCATCAGGTGGCCAACGTATTTTAGCTTCAACTTCAACAACAGTCCTTCCAGTGAATATTCAGGGTTGATGTCCTTTAGGATTGACCGGTTTTATCTCCTTGCCGTCCAAGGGACTCTCAAGAGTCTTCTTAATACCACAATTCAAAAACATCAATTCTTTGATGTTCAGTCTTCTTTATTGTCCAACTCTCACATCCGTACACATCTACTGGAAAAGCCATAGCTTTGACTATATGGACCTTTGTTGGCAAAGTGATGTCTTTGCTTTTTAATATGCTGCTTAGGTTAGACACAGTTTTCCTTCTAAGGAGCAAGTGTCTTTTAATGAATGACATGGCTGCAGTCAGTGTCCACAGTGATTTTGGAGCCCAAGAAAATAAAATCTGTCACTATTTCCATTTTTTCCCCTTCTATATGCCATGAAGTGATGGGACCAGATGCCATGATCTTAGTTTTTTGGATGTTGAGTTTAAAAGGCAGCTTTTTCACTCTCCTTTTTCATCCTCATCAAGAGACTCTTTAGTTCCTCTTCGCTTTCTGCCATTAGAGTGACATCATCTGCATATCTGGGGTTGTTGATATTTCTCCTGGCAATCTTGATTCCAGCTTGTGATTAACCCTGCCTTGCACTTCATGTGATGTACTCTGCATATAAGTTGAACAAGCAGGGTGACAGTATACAGCCTTGTTGTACTCCTTTCCCAATTTTGAACCAGTTCACTGTTCCATGTCCAGTTGTGCCTGTTGTTTCTTGACCCGCATATAGGTTTCTCAGGAGACAGGAAAGGTGGTCTGATATTCCCATCTTTTTCATAGTTTTTCAGTTTGTTGTAATCCACGTGGTCAAAGACTTCAGCATAGTCAATGATGCAGAAGTAGATGTTTTTTTCTGGAATTCCTTTGCTTTCTCTATGATCCAATGAATGTTGGCAGTTTAATCTCCAGTTCCTTTGCTTTTTCCAAACCCGAGCCTTGTACGTCTGGAGGTTTTATATTTAGGTCTATGAGCCATTTTGTGTTAACTTTCACATCAGGTATAATGCATAGGTCAGGGTTCCTTTCATAGCACATGGATCCTCATTTGTTCCAGCCTCATTTGTTGAAATATTATTCTTACTCCATGATATTGATTTGTACAGCTGTCAAAAATTGTTACACATTTGTATGGGTTTAATTCTGTGCTTTCTTTTCTGCTTCTTTGTTCTCTTTATCTGTTTTTCACTAATACCAACTATCTTTGTTTTTGTAGTTTTATATTAAGTCTTAAGATGAGGTACTTTGAATCCTCCATTCTTGCCATTCTTTTTCATATTCATTTTTGAATAAGCTTGTTCACGTCTTTAAGAAATTCAGCTATGAATTTTATTTAGCTATTGGAAATATTTTAAAAATGAATATATATATCCTGTGACCTGGCTGAAGTCTAGCTTAGATAAGATGGTCAGTTAGGGGAGAACTGACATCCTAATTGTGTTGAATTTTCCAAACCATGAACATGGTATATCTCTCCATTAACAGTTTTTAGAGAATTCATTTGCCATTTTTTTACACAATTTTAGGAAATTATTATTTTGTTTGACTTTGGTTAAAAACACCAACTCTCAAACTTTTTCAAAGTTATGGATAAACTTAAATCAGGAGACAGAGAGAAGCTCATTATTCTGATGGGTCAAAAGTTAAATGAATCTCTCAGATGGATGCTATGGAGACATACACAGCATACAGGATAATCAATACTCATTCCCCCATGGAGACCTTAGGAATTAGATTAAAAAAGAGCGTGGGTCTTGAATCCATGGCCCTCTCTCTTCCTGTCAGAGACCCAGTTATGAGGAGGGAGTGTTTATTGAGAGCTCCAACTGAAATACAGATGAAGATAAGTCAACATGTGCATGCTGTAAACCTGGGAGGTTTTCTGCTTTTGACATTTAGGCTGAGTTTTTAAGATATAATTATAGTAAAATTTCCTAAGCATTGTAGTATTTCATTAAATGATCACCTTATAAAGTTGGTAGTTATGTTCCTCAAATATAATAAGAGGAGGACAGAGAATTGATCATTGGATATAGCAATTTGCAGGCCACTGGTCTCCTTGATGGGAGCAGTTTTGAGTGAAGGGTATAACTGGTGAGCATCAAGGAAAGGAAAGAGAGAGATTTGAAGACTTCTATCTATATTATTGGGGCTTCCCTGGTAGCTCAGCTGGTAAAGAATCCACCTGCAATGCAGGAGACCCCGGTTCGATTCCTGGGTCAGGAAAATTCCATGGAGAAAGGATAGGCTACCCACTCCAGTATTCTTGGGCTTCCCTGGTGGCTCAGATGGTAAAGTATCTGCCTGCAATGTGGGAGACCTGGGTTTGATCCCAGGGTTGGGAAGATCCCCTGGAGGAGTGTACGGCAACCCACTTCAGTATTCTTGCCTGGAGAATCCCCATAGACAGAGGAGCCTGGCGGGCTACAGTACATGTGATCGCAGAGTTGGACATGACTGAGCGACTAAGCACACCCCCCCACACACATCTATACTATTATATACAGCCCTTTTGAGGAGTTTTGTTACACAGGAGGGCATGGAAAGTAGCTGGTGTGATAAGCAGCTGGTGTGAGAAGTGGGGTAAAAACAGAAGCTTCCTCTTTTCTCTCACTGTTCCTCCCTTCCTGTCTCCTTGACTTCCTCCTTTCCTCCCTTCTTTCCCTCCTTCTCCTTATGGGAGAAACCTCAATATTTTGTAGGTTGATGGGAATTTTCCAGTAGATAATTACGTTTATCATTATATATGATATCAATATATCATTATATGAATCCCATAATTCAACAGCATATGTGACAGAAGAGTGGGTGTAGCATATAAATAGAGGAATGAACTTGAATTACATACATTTTATCTGTAGTTGGAGGGAATGTCAAATATGTGGGAGAGGATAGTAGTAGCTGGATGCATTGGTGTTGGGCTCTGTAGACATTTTCTTTCTATTGCTTCAATTTTTTTTCTAGTGAAATAGGAAGAAAAATTACCAGCTGAGAGTAAGAATTGGGGAGAAGGTGCTAGAAGTTTGAGGGGAGGAGGTCTGAAATAGACTTCAGGTCAGTTAAAGAGTGAATAGATTAGGGAGACAGGATATTTTTGCTAAAGAACAGTAAAAGCCCATTTGACAGTCATGGTCAGAAATTGAAAATGAGACCAGCTAGGGACTTCCCTGGTGGCTCAGTGATAAAAGAATCCACCTGCCAGTTCAATCCCTGGTCTGGGAAGATCCCACATGCCACAGAGCAAGGTAGCCCATGTGCCACAACTATTGAAACTATGCTCCAGAGCCTGGAAACTACAACTAATGAGCCCACGTGCTGCAAATACTGAAGCCTGCATGTTCTAGAGCCCATACTCCACAAGAGAAGCTATTTCAATGAGAAGCCCGTGTACCATAACTAGAGAGTAGCCCTGGTTCGCCGTGCTAGAAGAAAAAAAACCCCACACAGCAATGAGGACCCAGCACAGCCAGAAATAAGTAAATAAAATTATTTTAAGGTGAGACCAGCTAGTATGGTTGACTGTTTGTAACCACATTCACCTCCCCGGATGCCAGCATGAGTAGATGGACAATTAGATTTTCCCAGGATTGTATATTTTGCCAAAAACTACAAGAAGTCAGGGGAGATTATGATAGTCCATGAATTGTGGCTAGCATGAAGGGAGACAAGACTTCAATTTTAAACATAAAGTTGATGATTTCTTACAAAATGAAACATACTTTTACCATGATGCAATAATCACGATCCTTGGTATTTGCCCAAAGGAGTCAAAAGCTATGTTTACACAGAAACTTGCATATGAATGTTTATTATAAATGCCCAAACTTAGAAGCAACCAAGATGTCATTCAGTAGGTGAATGGATAAGTAAACTTTTGTACATCCAGACAGTGGAATAATATTCAGTGCTAAAAAGAAATGAGCTATCAAGCCATGAAAAGACATGGGGGAGCCTTAATTAAGCACGTAACTAAGCGAAAGAAGCCAATCTGAAAAGGCCACAAAATGCTGTGTGATTCCAGCTGGAATCTGGAAAACATGAAAACATTCTGGAAAATGTAAGACTGTGCAGATAGTGAAAGTGAAAGTTGCTCAGTCGTGTCCGACTCTTTGCGACCCCATGGACTATACAGTCCATGGAATTCCCCAGGCCAGAATACTGGAGTGGGTAGTCATTCCCTTCTCCAGAGGATCTTTCCAACCCAGGGATTGAACCCAGGTTTCCCGCATTGCAGACAGATTCTTTACCAGTTGAGCCACAAAAAAAATCTTAGTTGCCAGGGGTTGGGGAGTAGGAAGGATGAACAGTGGAGCAGAGGATTTTTAGGGCAGTGAAACTACTCTGCATGATACCACAGTGGTAGATATCTGTCATTATACATTTGTCCAAATTCACAAAATGTATAAAGATGGGAGTGAGCCTTGAGCTGAAGTATGGACTTGGCTGATAATGATGTGTCAGTGCAGATTCATCAGTTGTAACAAGTGCTCCATTCTGACGGGGGAGGCTATGCATGTGTGGGGGCAGGGGCTATATAGTAACACTCGGTACCTCCTGTTAAGTGTTGCTGTGAACCTAAAACTGCTCTAAAAATAAAGCCTATTTAAAACAAACTGTGGCTAGGTTAGTGAGTTAGAAGTCCTCGGGGTAGGCAGAAGATTGAGAGAGCTGGGACATTTGAAGGAGATATAAAAATTTGAGCTAGTAGTCAGAGACTGTGATGTGTGATGGTTAGTTTATGGAGAGTTTGCATTTATTGATCATGAGACGTGTAGGTTCAGTAGGGTAATGAAGACTAAAGTAAGACCTCTGGAGGAGACAGCTCATAAAACTCAGTCAAGGTGTTAAAATGATGGTCTGTGTATAAAGTGTCAAGAATTTAAACAGCAGGAACTAAAACCATGGAGAAATGGCAGGGAGTGCCCCACTGTTGCAGACTCGGATGATGTGGAATAATGGCTGATGTAATCTGGTGAAAGGTGGTTCAGAGCTCAGTGTTCTTAGGGAGGAGAGAAAGGTCTGGGAGTGGTAAGGAACAATGAGAGAGAGATGCACTCCCTCCCCCAATTCTCTCAGCCCAGTGGTATGGGGACTGTGGGAGCAAAGCCAGCCCCA
Source organism: Okapia johnstoni (assembly GCA_024291935.2). Lineage (NCBI taxonomy): Eukaryota > Metazoa > Chordata > Mammalia > Artiodactyla > Giraffidae > Okapia > Okapia johnstoni. The sequence goes on from CM044316.1 coordinate 40,364,019, forward strand.
CTTGAGAGGACAGCAGGGGAAGTGTGTCCTCAGGGGAGCCAGTCTTAAGAAAGAGCAAGAAGGTGAGGCGTCTCTAAGAGGAGGGGGCAGCGACACAGGGGATTTTGCTGAGGACAGACTGTGACTTTGGGAGGGTGAAGTGGGAGGGTATCTGGAAATGAAGAAGCCAGGTGCAAGGACAGAATGGGGCATGCGAGGATCGTTGTGGAGAATCCAGTTCAGGTTCTGAGGGGTGACCTGGGAGGCAGCGATGACATAAGGGGAATTAAAACACTTACTGAAATTACATTGTGAGGATTTAGTGAGGTAAGGCAGGTGAAGCACAAGGCATGGTGTTGGGCACGTAGGTCTGAATCAGTACCTTTTATGCTAAGAAAGGACTTCAGAGCCTCATCCTGCCCTCCAACACAACCTTCTGCACATCCTCCACTCAGCTGACAGATGAGAAAACGGAATGTTAAGATTTAACACACATGGCTGAGTCTTTATTAATTGTAACTGTAGTCACTGAAATAATTAATGGATGTGAAATGCAGGGTAAGAACCTGAGCCTAGTGCTCATTATTGCAGATGAAAATTGAAAGTTTCAATCCATGTTTTAGCTTCCATGCATACCACTTAATTGTGTCATTAACCGTCACTATGTAAATAAGCTCGTGCTCTGGCAGATCATATTAATAAAAGGCAAATATCCTCCAGCATTTAATTTCCATTTAGGAACTCAGGTCCAAGAAAGGTGGTACATGAGTCCATCAAGTCCAGCATGTGAGTCAGAGAGCCAGCATTTGTTGTCTTGGCTTTCCCAGGGGATGTAGACAGCCCCGAGTTCCTCAGGATTCAGGGGTCAGGGTTGGGTGGGTCAGGCTGGCTCCCTGCTCCAGTGAGCCTCTCCAAGGTGTGACTGTCAGACTGTGCCACTGGCCACCCACTGCCTACTTGATTTTATCATCTGCTCTCGGCAGGAGGCCTTCTTTTATTCATCCCAGACTTACTCCCTGCATTTCTTAATGGGTTATATGTGTCCTAGGTGTTTAAGAATTTGGATACATTCGAATCAGTTCTAATGACGTGAATGAAACTGGAGCCTATTATACAGAGTGAAGTAAGCCAGAAAGAAGAACACCAGTACAGTATACTAACACATATAAATGGAATTAATAAATCAGTAAAGAGAACCCTGTATGCGAGACAGCAAAAGAACCACAGATATGTAGAAAAGTATTATGGACTCTATGGGAGAGGGTGAGGGTGGGATGATATGGGAGAATGCCAATGAAGCATGTAAATTATCATATGTGAAATGAATCGCCAGTCCAGGTTCGATGCGTGATACAGGGTGCTCGGGGCTGGTGCACCAGGATGACCCGGAGGAATGGGATGGGGAGGGAGGTGGGAGGGGGGTTCTGGAAGGGGAACACATGTACATCCATGGCGGATTCATGTCAATGTATGGCAAAACCGATACAATATTGTAAAGTTAAAAAATAGATAAATAAACTAATTAAAAAAAAAAGAATTTGGGCAGGATGCCTGTTTATGAACCACTGGTGATCTTAGAATTTCTTGGGACAGGCCTGATGAGTCTTTGCATGAGCGAGATGTCTGGGTAGTTAGTGCTTCATTGGCTCTAGAATCAGAGTGTCTGACGTCAGATCCCAGCTCTGCTGCATGCAGTCAATGGGATGTTGAGTGTTTAACTTAATCTTTCTCTGTGTTCTAGCTTAATCTGTATAATGGGAATGATACTGTTTTTGTTTTTTTACCTTATGGGTAAGGAGAAAACTAAATAAGGTAATCCATATAAGTTGCTTAATATACGATATGTGACAAGTATAAATGGCAACCCACTCCAGTATTCCTGCCTGGAAAATCCCAGGACAGAGGAGCCTGGTGGACTACAGTTCAGGGGGTCACAGAGTTGGACAGGACTGAGCAACTGAACACACAGGGAGTAAACTAAATAAGATAATCCATATAAGTTGCTTAACACAGTATGTGACGAGTATTAGCCAATATTATGACACATGTGGCTTGTAGCTTAGCAAAGAGCGTAAACATGGACACTTTGGCTCTTTTGGGGTGTTGGTCTTCAAGCACCTTTCTAGCAAAGCAGAGGCACCCATCAATGGCTTCACTCTTGCAGCTTCATCTTGTGTCAGTCCTCAGGAGGAAGGTGCAGGGAGCAGGACAGAAGCTAGGCCGGGTTTGGACCAGAGCCCTTGATGATTCACAGAGGAGGTGTAGGCCCTGGGTGCCGAACTGTATCTGCAGATGACTGCGCCACTTTCCTTAGCCAGGCTGTGTTGACAGTGCCTTTGCTGATACATTGGTTTCCATCCTGATTTTGGGTTTACTTAATTGGTAGGTACTGACATCATAAGGGGCTCCTTAAGCCATCACCATGATATTGTGAAGTCCCAGAAGGAATGGATTGCTCTGCTTGTTGATTTTATAACTAGTCCCCTCCGATAATAAGGCAACCTTCTGATTCAGAGGCTGTCTTTCAAGGAAACACATGAGCAACTCGAGGTTGTTGTTGTTGTTCAGTCACTCAGTTGTGTCTGACTCTTTGCGACCCCATGGACTGCAGCATTCTAGGCTTCCGTGTCCTTCACTATCTCCCAGAGTTTGCCAAACTCACATCCACTGAGTCAGTGGTGCCATCCAACCATTCCATTCTCTGTTGCCCCCTTCTGCTGCACTCAATCTTTTCCCCAGCAACAGGGTCTTTTCCAGTGAGTCAGCTCTTCGCATCAGGTGGCCAAAGTATTGGAGCCTCAGCTTCAGCATCAGTCCTTGCAATGAATACTCAGGGTTGATTTCTTTTAGGATGGACTGGTTTGATCTCCTTGCTGTCCAAGGGACTCTCAAGAATCTTCCCCAGCACCACTATTTGAAAGCATCAATTCTTCGGGGCTCAGCCTTCTTTATGGTCCAACTCTCACCTCCATACAGCAACTCGAGTATTTTATTCTAATTCAGCAGGTAATTTGAGCACTATGTGCCAGGCACTAGGGATGGAGACTGAAATAAAATACAGTCTTTGAAGAACTCAGGGTCTTGCTAGAGAGAATGACAAGTGACCAGGTTAGGACCTGGTCTTGGATCTTGGGACATGCCGCCCAGCTGCAGATGTGGGGGACTTCCCAGAGGTGGTGGGATGTGAGCCCTGAGGATGAGTAGAAGCTAGAAGGGATGAGGACATTCCAGAAGGAAGGGATGGCAGGGTAAAGGCCTAGAGGGCAGAGAGCATTCACCAGCAGGAGGACTATGGTGGCTGTCAGCTACTTCAACTGCAAATGGGTACGTGCATAAGTTATGTACATTTCCAATGTTTTATGTAACTTATTATTGAATAGACGTGAATGCAGTTATGTATCCAGAGGAGTTCATGTACACTCTCTGTGCATCCTCGTTCAGATTAATGGTGCTGCTTGGTTCTCTCTTGCTGAGCTCTCAGAAGAGCTTTTCCTAGGCTTTCTGTTTTTGTTTTTTTCCTGCTGTGAGCACAGGGAACAGACACAGGAGGGCAGAAGTGCCTGTGTGAGCCTTGTCCCACCTCCACACCTCACAGCTCCAGGCCTCCCTGGGGTTGGTCTTTGTATCCACTAGAATGGGACAGTGTTAAAGAGGGTGACTGTTGCAGTTTTTACCACTATTATTTATCATTTACTGAATGCTTACTATGTGCCAGGCCCTGGGCTGAATGCTTTACATATTGAGCTCATTGAATCCTCATGACAAACCAAGGAAGTAGGTACAGCTATCATTCCTCTTTACAGAAAGGGGGACTGAGGCCCAGAGACTTCAGTGGCAGCTGTGATTTGAATCTGAGTATGAAAAAAGTAGTGAAAGTGTTAGTCGCTCAGTCATGTGTGACTCTTTGTGACCCCGTGGACTGTAGCCCACTAGGGTCCTCTGTCCATGAAATTCTCCAGGCATGAATACTGGAGTGGGGGTATGGCTGACTCCAAATTCCATAATACTAACACTGAGAAGTACTCATCTGACAAATACCAACTGCCCTGGCATGTGCTCTGAAACCATGAGCACCACCCTGCAGGGGCAGGTTAAGGGTCTTTCCTGGTGAAGATGGATAGAGAGAGGAGGGCCTGTTGGTAAGAGGCAGAGTTGCTGAAACTGTGTGAGGCAGTACCCTGTGCATCCCAGGGGCAGGCTGGGAGTAAGACACCTGAGCTCAGGCAGCTGAGGGTACCCTGCGCTCTAAGTTACCAGAAGGTGTGTTGACATCAGAATGTTCAGAGAAGTCATCATCAGTGGGGAAGGAAGTGTGCTCATCTCAAGGAGCCGGGGAAGGAGGGAGGAAGCACCGGCTGAGCAAGGAACTCCTATACACAGTGTTCACCTCATAATAACTGTCTTTCCAGTTGCTTGAGCCAAAAACTTCATTCATCCTTCCCTTTTTCTTGATACCCATCAATAAATTCTCTCAGCTCTATCTTTCAAAGATATCTAGAATTCTGTATTTCTCCCCCGCCTTGACCATTTATCTTTCTGGCCCAGGCCACCTTCATCTCTCCCGTGGGTAATTGGAACCACCTCTCACTTGGTCCTCAGGCTTCTTCTCTTGCCCCTTACAGTTCCTCACATCCCAACAGCCAGAGTGATCCACTTCAAGCACACATTAGATCTGCCAGCTCCACTTCCTGAAACCCTCCAATGACTCCCCATCTCCCCAGAGAAAAAGCCTGTTAGGGCTCTGACCACCTGTCCCCTGCAGCTCCTCTGGCCTCAGCTCTTCCTGTTCTCCTCACCCACTCTGCCCCAGTGACTGGCCCCTGTCCTCAAAACACCAGATGCTCTCCTTCTTCTGCTTTGTGCTCTTCTCTCTCTTTGTACTGGTGACTCTCTATCTGGAGACCTCCTCTCTCATATATCTACATAGCTAGCTCCCTTGTTAACTCTCACATCCATACATGACCACTGGAAAAACCATAGCTTTGACTAGATGGACCTTTGTTGGCAAAGTAATATCTCTGCTTTTTAATACGCTGTCTAGGTTGGTCATAGCATTTCTTCTAAGGAGCAAGCATCTTTTAACTTCACGGCTGCAGTCCCTATCTGCAGTGATATTGGAACCCCCCAAAATAAAGTCTGACACTGTTTCCACTGTTTCCCCATCTATTTGCCATGAAGTGATGGGACCAGATGCCATGATCTTAGTTTTCTGAAGGTTGAGTTTTAAGCCAGCTTTTTCACTCTCCTCTTTCACTTTCATCAAGAGGCCCTTTAGTAGTTCTTCGCTTTCTCCCATAAGGGTGATGTCATCTGCATATCTCAGGCTATTGATATTTCTCCCAGCAATCTTGATTCCAGCTTGTGCCTCATCCAGCCCAGCATTTCTCATGATGTACTCTGCATATAAGTTAAATAAGCAGGGTGACAATATACAGCCTTGACGCACTCCTTTCCCTATTTGGAACCAGTCTGTTGTTCCATGTTCAGCTCTAACTGTTGCCTCCTGACCTGCATATAGATTTCTCAGGAGGCATGTCAGGTGGTCTGGTATTCCCATCTCTTTAAGAATTTTCCAGAGTTTGTTATGGTCCACACAGTCAAAGGCTTTGGCATAGTCAATGAAGTAGAAGTAGATATTTTTCTGGAACTGTCTTGCTTTTTCGATGATCCAGCAGATGTTGGCAGTTTGATCTCTAGTTCCTCTGCTTTTTTTAAATCTAGCTTGAACATTTGGAAGTTCACGGTTCACATACTATTGAAGCCTGGCTTGGAGAATTTTGAGCATAACTTTACTAGCGTGTGAGATGAGTGCAATTGTGCAGTAGTTTGAGCATTCTTTGGCATTGCTTTTCTTTGGGATTGGAATGAAAACTGACCTTTTCCAGTCCTGTGGCCACTGCTGAGTTTTCCAAATTTGCTGGCATATCAAGTGCAGCACTTTCACAGCATTATCTTTTAGGATTTGAAATAGCTCAATGGAATTCCATCACCTCCACTAGCTTTGTTCGTAGTGATGCTTCCTAAGGCCCGCTTGACTTCACATTCCAGGATGTCTGGCTCTAGGTTGGTGACCACACCATCTCGATTATCTGGGTCATAGAGATCTTTTTTGTATAGTTCTTCTGTGTATTCTTGCTGCCTCTTCTTAATATCTTCTGCTTCTGTTAGCTGCATACTGTTTCTGTCCTTTATTGTGCCCACCTTTGCATGAAATGTTCCCTTGGTATCTCTAATGAGTTACAGACTTTCCCATTCTATTGTTTTCCTCTATTTCTTTGCATTGATCGCTGAAGAAGGCTTTCTTATCTCTCCTTGCTATTCTTTGGAACTCTGCATTCAAATGGGTGTATCTTTCCTTTTCTCCTTTGCCTTTCACTTCTCTTCTTTCCACAGCTACTTGTACGGCCTCCTCAGACAACCATTTTGCCTTTTTGCATTTCTTTTTCTTGGGGATGGTCTTGTTCCTTGCCTCCTGTACAATGTCACGAACCTCCATCCATAGTTCTTCAGGCTCTCTGTCTATCAGATCTAGCTCCTTGAATCTATTTGTCACTTTCACTGTATAATCATAAGGGATTTGATTTAGGTCATACCTGAATGGTCTAGTGGTTTTCCCTACTTTCTTCAATTTAAGTCTGAATTTGGCAATAAGGAGTTCGTGCTCTGAGCCACAGTCAACTCCCAGCCTTGTTTTTGTTGACTGTGTAGAGCTTCTCCATCTTTGGCTGCAAAGAATATAATCAGTCTGATTTTGGTTTTGACCATCTGGTGATGTCCATGTGTAGAATCTTCTCTTGTGTTGTTGGAAGAGGGTGTTTGCTATGACCAGTGTGTTCTCTTGGCAAAACTCTATTAGCCTTTGCCCTGCTTCATTCTGTACTCCAAGGCCAAATTTGCCTGTTACTCCAGGTATTTCTTGACTCCCTACTTTTGCATTCCAGTCCCCTATAATGAAAAGGACATCTTTTTTGGGTGTTAGTTCTAGAAGGTCTTGTAGGTCATCATAGTATCGTTCAACTTCAGCTTCTTCAGCGTTAGTGGTCAGGGCATAGACTTGGATTACTGTGATATTGAATGGTTTGCCTTGGAAACAAACAGAGATTATTCTGTCATTTTTGAGATTGCATCCAAGTACTGCATTTCAGACTCTTTTGTTGTCTATGATGGCCACTCCATTTCTTCTAAGGGATTCTTGGTCACAGTAGTAGATATAATGGTCATCTTAGTTAAATCTACCCATTCCAGGCCATTTTAGTTTGCTGATTCCTAAAATGTCAATGTTCACTCCTGCCATCTCCAACTTGACCAATTCCAACTTGCCTTGATTCATGGACCTAACATTACAGGTTCATATGCAACATTGCTCTTAACAGCATCAGACTTTATACTTCCATCACCAGTCACATCCACAACTGGGTGTTGTTTGTAATCAAGACAATTTTTGAGTGAGCAATGATGTTTCAACCTGCCTATTTTCCTTTGGGTGAATCAGCTAAACCCTTAAATCTCAGTGATGGAGATAGGTATGTATCCACTCTTGGTGCTGTCTTGGCCAGGACTGCAGTCTTCTCTACTTGATATCTAATAACTTTGTTTATTTTAACATCACATTAAAAGAAGATCTGAAATGAGATTCAGAGTAAATATGACCTTAAATATGCATCTTATTTGTGCTTACTGTATATTGTGAAAGCATTTCAGAGAAACACTAATATAGAATTGGCATCACCAGATAACATACCCTCCCAGAGGATTATATCATGACTCCCCTGATTATGGATTCAGAATAGTAAATGTTCAGGAAACTTTTTTTTCAAAGAGTAATTATAGTATAGCATATGTATAGATGTGAGTTTTTAAAAATTGCTTGTGATTGCTGAAAAATGGTATTTATTAAGAGGGGCTAATGACTAGATGGCACAGTAGCAATTAAAAAGTGTAGAGCCCTGCTAATTATAAAGGGAAAACCCCCAAACCAAATTAGGCAAATCAGTACATATGATTTCTGTAATCAGAGGAGCATACACCATTCTCTTCACCTCGGCACCTTTGTCCATTGTGTCTGCAAGCCTAGACTTATGCCCCTCTTTTCTTCCTCTGAGAACTTCTTTCCTTCTCAAGACCAGCTCACAGCTAACTCCAGGATGGCTCTCCTCATAGCCCTGAGGAAGTCCACTGTTTCAGGCTTGGGCACCCACTGCATTTTATTCTCAGGGTCCAATAGCCCCGTCAAAGTGCTCTCTGTAGTTGTGACGTTTTCATCCTTGACTAATCAACTTCATTCATTTGTATATCTCAGCCCAGGGCATGCTACATTGTAGGACATTAATAAATGTTGCATAAAATGACCATACATCTACTCTGATTCGAGAATTTTATTTATGGGAAGCTGGGTACTGGTGTGTGGCTACCAGGGAACAGATCCAGGAGCACCAAGGTTGGGTTTACTTGGCCCTAAGAGATGGTCTTGGAGCCAAGCCTGCCTGTTAAAGGCTCATTATCTTGTGGATAGAAAACTTCACTGAGTTTCTACAAGTCCTGTAAGGCATGGGTAAAAGATTAGTAAGTGCTTGCATTTAAATAAGTTCAAATCTAATCAAGAAAATAAGATTCTAGTTTTTTGGCTGATTAATCCAAAGAATGACTGAATAAAACTTGAAAGTAGGACTTAAAGTTGTTATGTAAAAAAAAAAAATGAGAGAGACTGGGGCTTTGATAGGATTTCATTTATCTCTACAACTTCCACTGTTACCTATGTGCTGATGACCATGTTTTTACCTCCTACACCAACCTGTATTCTAAGAAGCCGATTTAAATCTTCAGCTGCCAGGTGGTCATCTACACTGTAAGTCCCACAGACTCTTCAAACTCTGCATGCCCCAAACTGAACATATGGGTCTTCCAAACATTCAAACTTGATCTTCTGCTTTCTGCTTCAGGAAATAGAGTCCCTATCCATTCAGCCTTCTGAGCTAGAAGTCCTGGGTTCATCTTTGTCTTTGTCAGTTAGTTACCAAGATCTCTGGATTCTGATCTAAAGAATCTCTACTGTCTGACCCCTACTGCCCACACTCACACTCGTGAGATCTTAATTCAGTGTCTAGACTTTTGAATTAGCTTCCTGATTAGACTGTTTACCAACAACAGTTCCTTCTGCCTGGTTGCCAAGTCCCTAACCCCTTGGTTTAAAAGCTGCAGGGTAAAATCCATGCATCTTTATCATCATATTTCAATATACCTCTCAAAGATTAGCCCCTTTCCTGTAAACCCCTCCAGCTACCACTGCCCAACAAGCACACTGGGCTCTTTGTGCCCCTGCACATGCTCATTTGTCTGCCTTCCTCCCTTCTTTCAAAATCTTCATTTGCCAAACTCACCCTTCAAGAACCACTTCAGAATATCATCTCTTCCAGGAATCCTTCTCTCATATCACCAGGCAGTTTGCTGACTCTTCTTTGTGATCCCATAGTGTGTTGCTCCTTCTCTACCTCATTGTATTTATCTCTCAGCGCTCCAGTCTCGCCCATTGCTTTGAGGACAGAGTTTGGTTCTCGCCCACACTCATAGACCTAGTAGACCTAGTACCTAGTACCATATCTGGCACACGGTAGAAAGAAGACCACCATTTGCAGAAAATCATTTAAGCACTCAGTCTGTTTCCTCATCTGTAAAATGGGAATAATAATCTCCTCTTAAATCTCAACTTAGATGTCCTTCATGAACATGTTCTATAGGAATGAGAAGCTGAAGGAGCTGGAAAAGTGGAGACTCAACAAGGGACTGTTAGTAAAAGTACCTGGCTTTATGCATGAGGAAGATGAACTGTGGAGAAGTAAACTGACTGAGCCAGTGTCTCATGTCAGTTCCTGGTGGAACCTTGGGTCTCCTCAGAGGCCCCATTGTCCCAGAGAACTGTCTTTTATGGCAGCAAATCACATGTGCCATAGGCCACCTTCTGGGCAGAGTGTGACCATGGAGCTCCAAGCTGTTTGGTTCCCTCAAGTTATCTCTGAAATCTGACTACCATGAGCGCATTCCTCACATATTTGCTTTAGGTGAAGATCCAGCTCTGTGTTTAAAGTCTGGTTTCTACATTTGTAATTCTAGAAGAGATACCATTTGGGGAAATAAACTCTTGCTCCTAGTTTTTTTCAGTTGAATTAAAACATTCCCCCCACATTTCTTGGAGCTTATCTCCATGCTTATGTTAAAATATCAGGTTTAAGCACATAAAACATCAAGTTTCTGATGCGCTGTGGGAAGGTATTAGATGAATTCTTGTAAGTATAAACTTTAAACAAAATTAATAGTCACCAGTGGGGAGAACTTGTCATCAGAAAGATTCCTGGGCTGCTGTTTTCAAAGTGTATGTAGGAAAGGCTGGAGAGCTATTACCAGGCAAAGCCCTGTTCTTCCACATGCATAAGGCGTGCTGTTCTTCCACAAAATGCAAACAAGAGTTCTGATTCCCCTAGGTCCAAGCAGCTGCATTATTGGTAAATAGGAAGTGTATTTTCATGGTGTGTGTGTGTGTGTGTTTGTGTGTGTGTGAGAGAGAGAGAGAAGGGGAAGAGCAGAGAGAAACAGAAATAGCATTTGAGCATGTGTGTGTACCTTCGTGCTCAGTCGCTCAGTTGTGTTTGACTCTTTGCGACCCCGTGGACTGTAGCCCACGAGGCTCCTATGTCCATGGGATTCTCCAGGCAGGAATACTGGAGCAGGTTGCCATACCCTCCTCCAGGATATCTTCCTGACCCAGGGATTGAACCCGTGTCTCATGTGTCTCCTGCACTGGCAGGCAGATTCACTGCACCACCTGGGAAGCTCAATTCATCATCATCCCTCTTAATTTTCAAAGCACTTATTTATCCATCAGTAATTAGCAAACCTGCCCTGGAGCCCAGAAAAAACAGGTCATTGTTACTAATTTCTGTTATGGGAGGTGGAAAGATCATCATAATATGAAGTGTAATCATGCTACCAAGCATTTGGGGAGACTTAATGTGTTTAAGAATTGATAGTATTTAGAAAATTTTAGCCTCAGTCATTCTTACATCACTGTAATTTTAGGACTAGGTGTACAAGTTTAGTTTCTTTATTTTTCCTGGCTCTTATACCAGTCTGCATCTGCAGTGACCAGAGCCTGTATTCTAACTCTTCCAGGTTCCGAGGGCTGGCAGGAGTACAGATGGTACCCTACTGCTAAATCTGTCTTCTTGAGAGCTGGTGGAAAAGTCCATGGCCTCCTGGTGCTAGGGTAATATACATTTTGAAAGGAATCCTATGCCAGGATATTAAACGAGTGTTTATTATAGAGTGTTTATAATCCCTACAGTGTATTTGAGTGTATAACAGTTGTGGTAGGTACTGATCACATAGTTTATAAATGAGAAAGAAAGAGAGAGAGAAACACAGTTCATTAATGCCACGTAAGATTTCTGAACGATGGAAACTTTTTCCCATTTGCAATCAAATGTAGTTCTCTCTCTTTTCTACTCTACCTGGAATCCAAGAGCTGCAGTGGTATTTGCCAGCTCCTACAGTTCATGGGCTTGAAAAGCAGCAGAATCTGCCACCCTGAAATATGCTACTTTGTCACAAGAAATCTTCAAGCTAAAGGCAATTAAGAAGAAACAGATACAAGAAAAACTCGCTGTCCTCCTCAATTTGGCTAAAAGCAGAACATAAATTTGTAAAGGGTGTCCCTCCCTCCTCTGCTCTTTACCAAGGGAAACAGAAGTTAATCTTCAGAGACAGCACCAGCAAAATCTACACAACAGCCTTGTTCAAACCAGCTCTAAGCTACCAATCGGTTCCCCATATGTTTACCTTCTACAATTTGGTTTCCTAGAAGCTCAAAGTTCTTTTTTGTTGTCTTTTCACATGTCTAAAAATTTATTCTTTTGTTAAGATGTTATATAAGTCCAAGTCCTAACCACCGCTTTGAGTTCCTCACCTCTGAGTTCTCTCATGTGTTTGCATGATACACTTAAAAAAAAAAGCAAATGTAGAAAGAGGCTTTCTCTGAATGTCCCTTATCTGCCTCAAGACAGATCCTCCAAAAGGAACTTGATGGCCATAAATCCCTTCCCTTGGAGCTTCTTGAACCAGGAAGATGGGCTCTTATCACAGGAGAAGGGGTACTATATATATCCAGACAGGCTTTGTCACAAACTCTCATGCCTCTCCTTTCCTCTAAGTGTCCATTCATGTTTCCTGAAAATCAGTTACTGTCTCCTAAAAGGCCTCCAACGCTCCATCCTTCGTACCTTGCCCCGTGAAGATGGTATTTAATCCTGCATACTAAGCCACCTCAGAGAGTGCCTCGTTTTCCCCCTGGTTATTCTCATATATACAAGAAGTATTACATGCCTCTATACTTCTGTTTGTTTTTCTTTTGTTAATCCTTTTTACAGGGGTCTCAGCTATGAACTCAGAAGGGTGGAGAGAAAATTCCTAAATTTCTGTCTCTCCCGTGGCAGGGCTCAGTCGCCCCGCCCACCCTTAATGTCTGGTGCTCATTCTTACCATCTAATGGTTCACAGGAATTCTGTGGTGGGGCTTAGAGATTTAGTTGTCATAATTATGTGTAGCGACTGTCAAAACCATCAAAGTGGCATGAAGATTATTTTAAGTTAAAAACATCCAAACAAACAGTAGCTAAACTTCTTTTGCTGACACAAGCAGAGCCTCCCCAAAATACAGTTGCTATAAGTCCCCTCAGTGGGGACTTGGGGGCACGGATTACAGCTAGAAAGGAGACTGACCCCCCGGATGAGAACACACATCACAGACTCTCAAGCCTTCCATTTGTTTCCCTAAAACTCGTTTGTTTCCTTAATGTCCTCTTTTTCCTTAAAACTCTTTCTTCCTCTTCCTTTTCTTGCTAGGTTAGCGTATAAACCCCTGTCTTTAGCTCTTCAGGGAGCCAGCCACTTCTTTCATGCTCTTCTGTGTGCATGTGAATAAACCCCATCTTTTCTCCTGTTAATCTGTCTTTTGTTAGTCAAGTCACAGGCCACCCAACCATTGCAACCTAAGATGGTAATGGAAAAGTTTTCCTCCCAACACAGGACACTAACATTTTCTAGGAACTGTTATTTATAACATGTTGATATCACATGGGGAAATGCTGTGAGTACATTAAATATTATTGAAGTGGGTGATTTTTTGGGGTGATGGGGGAGGATAGAAATGAGGATAAAATATGAAGGAAGACAAAAATAAGATGGTAAGGATTCATCAACTAAGTCATAGTATTAATTGAGTTTTTCTACTTGGGGACAGAGGAGGTCAGCACTGAGAGGAAACATAGCAAAATATAAGTTACTCTTAGGTGGTAGAATGAATGCTGACCTATTTGTTCCCTCTACTTTTCTGTATTTTCTGAACATTTTATATAATCAGTTTGTTTCATTTTCATTATCCCCAAATGCAACACTTGAAAATGTTTTTCTACTACTTGATAGAGGTCATGCCCCAGTACTGTTTCCCCAGTTGCTTCTATAAGCTGTCTCCCACTTCTTACCCCCCTGTCTCTCCTGGACACACACACACACACACACACACACACACACACGCTGTTACAGAATTCCTATCTGTATCTCAGCTTGTGCGTGGGTCAGTAGAAAGCATCAGTTGTCTCTCTCCTTTCTTCCAGAATGACCTCCTAGTTTTAGGACTGTCTTTGGCTTCCCTGAATAACTAACCTCTGCCCTTTTATCTTGCCCTGCTCTGTGGGTCTGCCTGGATTCCTGGTATCAGCCTTCCTCAGTTTCTCAACCTGGTGCTACCCCATGGTATAGGGTTGAGTAGTGTATCCACCAAATTCACATCCTTCCTAGAACTTCAGAATGGTATCTTATTTAGAAATAGGTTTTGCAGTTATAATTAGTTAAAGTCCTACTGGAATAGAGTGGGCCCTTAATACAAAATGACTGGTCTTTATTAGATAATCCTAAGGGAAATCAATCCTGAATATTCATTGGAAGGACTTATGCTGAAGGTGAAGCTCTGATACTTTGGCCACCTTAACGTGAAGAACCAACTCATTGGAAAAGGCTCTGATGCTGGGAAAGATTGAAGGGAAGAGAAGGGGGCAACAGAGGATGAGATGGTTGAATGGCATCACTGACTCAGTGGACATGAATTTGAGCAAATTCCAGGAGATAGTGAAGGACAGGGAGGCCTGGTGTGCTGTAGTCCATGGGGTCACAAAGAGTCAGACACGACTGAGCGACTAAACAACAAAAATGTCCTTAGAAGAAGAGGGTAAGAGGCACAGAAACACACAGGGAGATCACTATGTGACCACAAAGGCAGAGATTGGAGTGACGTGTCTATCAGTGAAGGATTGCCAAGGAAGCACCTGTTCTACACTGGAGCCTTCAGAGTGAGCAGGGACCCTGCCAACACCTTGATTTTGGACTCCTAGCCTGCAGAACTGAGAAAATAAATTTCCATTGTTTTTAAGTCACCACATTTGTGGTGCTTTGTTTCTGCAGCCCTGGGAGACTAATATATCCACCTAGACTGAACTGGGAGTTCGCCAGGGAAGGTTTCTCATCTGCAGGGAGGTCTCATCTGCCCCCAGCATCCTCCTGGCCTGGTAATCCCTACATCCAGAGCCGTGGAGGACGACGGGGGAGGTTTCCTCCGTGCCTTTATTTATGCTAAAACCAGCTCCAGTTGAGCATTAATCAGACATGAGATTAGACATTTTCTCTGCTTTTATGCAGCATACACAGAGAAAGATGTTTTCCGAATCTAGAAAACACAATGGAAAGGTTAAAGTCCAGTGGAACCCTTTTTATACTGGGGCTGTCACCTCTGAGCCCACTTTGCTCTGTGCTGGCCGTGCAGTGAATAGTTAAGCCAAGCAGGGGGCACATGCCCCTCTGCACCTCCAGAGTTCAAGGTAGAAAGTCAGAATTCTCATCCCTCTCCTACGCTCCTGCTACTCCACAGGGCCTCCACCTTGGAGGAGAAAAGGAGAGCAGTCTGTGTTCTCCCTCCCCTCCCCATGTCTCTCCAGAGAGCAGAGAGGTCCCAGGGACAGAAGAAGTTCCCAGGAGCTCCTAGACAAGAGAGCGGTCCGGGAAACAGCCAGGAGCCGTCACCTTCTCCAGCTGTGCTGTCACTCCAGCTTCAGTGAGTCACCTGCAGGCTGAGAGGTGCTGGTCCCTCTGCCACTTCCCCCTCGCCCCCTCCCTGGGAGGACTGCCCCTTCCTGCCACAGCTGTCCACCTCCTTCCAGTCTTGTCCCCTCCAAGCCATTTGGTATACTAGTGCACCAGGCAGAGTGTATGAAATGGCTCTTCCCAAGCTGAGTCACTTACTCACCTGCTGAAATGTTCAGGTACCTCCCCATTCACCCTACAGTGAATTGAAGTGCAGCTTCTTACCAAGGCTGCCAAGTGGGAAGGCCATGGCCGCAGGGTTCTTCGGCACCTCTGTCACCTGCCACCTCTTGTGTTTCCTCCCCGTGATAGGCAGCTACTCAGAGTTCTCTCCACAGGCCTCTCTTTTCCCTCTCTGCTCTGGGCTTTTTCATGTACAGTTGCTGTGCCTGGAACCATCTCCCTCCTTCCCTGCCGTCTGTTTATCTCTCCCATACCCTCCATTTTCATTTAAATATTGTCATCTCTGAGAAATCTTTAAGCACACGCACACCCGCACACAGAGTCAGCTGTCCCACTAAGCCAATGCTTTGCAAATTGCTGTTTTACTGCTTAGCACTCAGCATGATTTGTAAAGCTCTGTTTGTGTGAGTACATGAAGAATGCCTGTCTCCTCTGCTAGACTATGAGGTCCTGAGGGCAGGAACTTCATCTTTTCATCATTGCATCCCAGCACCCAACCCAGAGCCTGGCTCATACTAGAGGCTTAATTAAGTATTTGCTGCATGAATGCTGAATTTTCAGATAGCTCTGTCACTTGGGTCCATCCAGTTCTGACATTCTGTGGGTCTACAGGCCTTATTTTCATCCACCCTCCTGACATAAGAGTTTCCACATTTAATCTGCATGTGAATTTGCTGCTAGAAAAACACATGCCTCCCTGTTGATGGTGTGTGCAGCACACTTGATTGGTTTTGCTCTATCATGATTAATTTATATACAGAATTTAACATTTTTTCAGAGAAAAGCCCTACATTTTCATCATTTCCTTTTGATGCAATTTGCGCTACTGCTCATTGACTGATACCCTCCAAGAACTGCCTTCATTTTTTTCTGTATCTCTGATATTTCAGACTGATAGTTGCACTTGTATAGGAAATGACTTTTTCCCAGTTTTTTTTTTTCGTGTGTGTGTAGTGATGAATCTTTTCCATAGAGATATTTTTCAAAAACCAATCTCTGTCTGTACTTGGCAGGAGCTCTGCCTGCCCATTTCCTCCCTTCTCCTCCTTTTGCAGCCTCTGTCTTTTCTGCCCGCATTGCTGCTTCTCACAGCGGTACTTTAGCAGCATGCCGGGCGTCTTCAATTTCAGTGGTCTGCATTTTTCCAATTGGAAGATACTCTCTTGCCCTATTTTTAATCATAGAGCTCACACAGACAGCTTGTACTCTGGGCTTGGGGAGGGAGGCTTAGCAGAAATCAGGAAGACCCTCTGAATAGAGGAGGTGTTGAAGCTCAAGTTGTGTTTATTGGGAAGAAAAGTTGCAGTGCTGAAAATCCAGTGGGCTTTGAGGAACAAGGAGGGATTGCCCACTGCCATCTGTGGGGAAAATTATGTACTTACTATGGGTCAGGTCCTCTGCAAAGAGTTTTATACTCTTCATCTCATTTAATCTTCACCAACTCCCTTGGAGATCATTAGTCATTAGTTCACTCACTGACTCTATTTATTTGTTTACTGAACCAATATTTACTGAGTACCTGATGCATGCCAGGAACTCCTGGAGGCTGAGTGGGATGAGGCATTGAAAGCTCTTAATAATGGGATGAGTTGAGATGTCATTTACAGAGATTAGGGTAAGGGTAAGTGTTGGGGTCGGGAAGACATTTCATTTAGGACATGTTGCAATTCTTCTCTAACACCTGGTCCCTCCCCCATCCTCATTTTCAAATAAGAATACTAGCTTCTAATAAATGCCCAAGATTGTATGGTTGCTAGGAGATGACTCTGACCTGGAACCCAGGTCGTTCTGATTCCAGAGCCACGCTCGGTGCTCTTCTTCCATAGCCGTGAGAAAACGAAGCATGGCTGTGCTGGGGGCTCACCCAAAGCCTGTCCCCTGTCCTTGTCCTGTCTTCATCTAGCAGAGTGGCCTCCTGTATCCCATCTGAATACCCGTCACCCTGCTGACTCTATCTCCCTGTATTTTAGGGGCTAATACTCTTGGCATAACGAGTAGAAGAGGAAAATTGTGACCATTGAAAACTTGTCATTAAAGGACACATTAATTAGTTTGTTTTCCTGTGATGACTCATTAATGAATGCTCTGGTGAAAGTGCTCCTCCAGACACTTAGATAGAAAAATAAGCAAAGACAAAGCTGACATGGGCAGAATCATCGCTGTCTCTCCTCCTGAAATAAGTCAATCCCTGGATCTTTCTCTCAGGTATGGAGACCAACAACATGTGCTCTGACTGCATTTTACCTGCGTGTGTGTAGTGAGGGGCTGTTCCATCACAGTTCCTCACCTGACATCTCTGATCTGTCTCTTCTCTGCTTACATTCTGCATCCTCAGCTGCTCAAGCATAGGGCTTGGGTGGCACAGTCACATCCCTGAGGGTCTTTTGGATGATATATAAGTGACCGCTCTGAGGGGTTGCTGCCTGATTTTCTTCAACAACAATGACAACCACTCACTTTTAAGACCTGCAGCTTTCACAGCTTCAAAATATTTTCCCAAAGGAAGAGGAAACAATTTTCAAGTCATTTCCTGCCTGTTAAGCAGGCATTTGTTTATACTACCAGCCAAGCTTTCAGGCTTCAAGGAAATGTATTCTCCTAGGATGTTGGTCTATAAAATTTAGAAATACTAGAAACATTCAAAGTACATGAGAAACAGATTCCACCGGAGGCTGGGGGCAGTGGGTTTGTTCACCTTTCAGTACTGCCCCCGACCCAGAGTAGGCCTTTATTCCAGCTTCCTGGCTCCAGACTCCGGGGTCCAAATGTGTTCCACAATATGAAATCACTCCTTCCCCTCCTCTTCCCTCTTCCATTTTGATAGTTTGCAAGCACATTGCAAACTGTCATCTCAACATCTTTACCTTCCACAATGGGATCTCACTAGAGATCGTAGCAGGTGGCAAATTGGTCCGATTTATCATTATTTGCATTTTTAATTTGTGGTATTTTAGGCCCGAAGAGTTTTTTTTTATGGGTCTTAAAATGGCAACACAAACATTGATACATAATTCATTATCTATTTCTCATAATATATGTCATTAACAACCCATTGACAAACAGAAAAATCATCAACACTTTAAGCAAGATGAAGTTACAGCTTTAGCTTTCTTGCCCCCCTCCCCACTCTTCTCTGTGGTCTCTGAGAATAAACTGCTTGTCACTGAAGCACAGTTTACAGCCTTGAAAAGCCTTCTAAGTTGCAGCTTGTTTTCATTCAGGATGACCAAATCTTAAATACCTAGGGTGAAGTGTTTGTTGGGCTTCCACAGTTTCTTGACTTGTGAACACTGAGTACTTTTCCGATTTAAGCAAAAGGTGAGAAGACAAGAGGAATATCTCTAGTCCCCATTCTGCCTTCTCTTCCCTTCCAAAGCCCTAACCCTCCCTCGACAGTATTGCCTTGTAGCGCTTTGCTTCCTCATCCCCCTCTATTCCCGCTAGATGTTGCTGTCAGCATGACTCTTAAGCTGGAAGAAAGCGGAACATCTGTAATCCTTTTGAAACAACATCTCTATGTATAAACAACTCACATAGACAGAATGCCCATGAATTTGACCGAAAAGACACCAGAATAATATAGGAGACCCTGAACATTTTTATCAGGATGATAATCCAAGCAGGAAAAAACCAACAAGGCTAAGTCAAGAGCAGTGTAAAGACCTTATTGTGTTCTTGGTGGCAGAAGCTGCAACTCAGCTGAGATAGGCAAATCTCTTATTACTCCATGCTACTCCAGAGCCCATTCCATCGGGATGAAATACCTCTGAAAAGCCCATCCGATAGATTTCCCCTTTGTTTGTCTCCTACCATGTAGATAAATCAGTGAACCAAAATGTGGTTTGTGGGCTGTGCCTTCCAGATGCCACACGTTCTGTACTGTGTGGATAAGACCAGGAAAACACTCTCTGCCCTCCAGGAGTTTAGTGCTCACTGACACCAGACGGTGCAGCCCAGGATTGGTCTTCAGTTATTTCATGTGTTAAGTTTTATCCTTTCAACCACCTTGTAGCCTTTAGAGCGTCTCCATTTCTCCAGGTCCATCAGATACCTCTGGTGGAAATCTATAGGTGTTGGAAGTTTAAATCATTGATAAAATAATCACTTGCTTCATCAGTGAAATGATTACCCTTTTAGGGTTTCCTTTATTCAAATATTTATGGAGTGCTTTACTAGATTACTAGGCACCATTCATGACACTAGGAAGGCCTCACTGGCCATGTCAAGTTTTGATATCTTTCTAGACCCAAGAAGATTAGAAAGACATAAGAAAATATGTGCATAATTCCTGCACTAAAAATAATGGCTTGCAGGCAGACATCTGATTCCAGCCAGAATTTACTGGAGACCTTGACATTGGCTGTACTTCTTGCTAATGACTAAACTTTCTTCTGGTGATAAATTAAAAATACTCTAGAAACAATAGCTTGGGCAACCAGATCCAGGTTTTCATGCATGCTATTTTCTAGTCAGGAAGACTCACTCCCAGAATGAGTGTTTTAGAGGATCTGGAGGATGACTTATGACATCTCCAGTGAGAACCTGAGAGCTTTTTCACACCATTGATGGCTTTGGGTCATCTCCATAACACATGGCCTCAGTCATTAGTGTATCCTCTAAAGCAGAAGAGACTCATGAAGAGTGCATTTTAGAACGCATCTATTGCTCTGTTTTCTTTCTTTTTTTGTGTATGATTTGACTTCCCTCTTACTAATAAGCTGCTCTCTTCTCTGAGAGGATTCATGATGTCAGGAATGCACATACAAGGATAGTTGAATATGTAATAAAGTTCTAAAGGAACGCTTATGTTAATTTATAAGGCACCGTTTGTCGACAATCTGAAAGACATTATTTCAAACAAAGGTAACTTGGGAGATGTTAGTAGCCATCAAATGTATTTATGATTGCTCTCATTCATTACACTGTAGAAAGGATTTGTCATCATGTTAGTCATGTTCTTAATTGTACATGATTTTCATAATTTACTTGTTAAATCAAAATATCATAGTAGATGCTTTCAACAAACTTCCAGTTTTACATATTGAATATACTAAAATATGCCAGACTTTGGGTTTTAGTAAAGAAAACAAATGGCTCAGATGTACTTCCAAGTGTTAGTCTAGCATCATTTTATTTAGTAAAGCTGGCATGCTCCCAGATTCCAGATAAGCAGAGAATTGTGGCATTATCCATATAATCTGATCCAAAAAATTGAATTGTTTTTTTCTTGGGCAGAAAAATTTATTGTCTTAGTCATTTCTTTTAAATGCTTGTGTGAATTTAGTCTGAAGCCTAGGGAACAAAATTCCACTAAGCAAAATTCCACTAAGCTTCCTTGGGACATCACTGACCTTATTGCTGGTAGATGGCTTATTGTACAGGAACAAGGATTTAAGAGGCAATAACTGCATTCCTTGGGAGCTTCTTTGGTTAATTTCCACATCTACATCCACCAAGTCTCTCTAGATGAGGCTATGTATGTTACAGGATTTATGGAAGTGGCTCCAGTTCAGTAGATGGATCCAAGATAAGGGGACAGATGGAGTAAAATTAGTTTAATTACAGGATTTTTCATCTATTCATAATTTGCAGTGCCCTGCAGCTTCCTGTAGGGCTGGTTCTTCTGTGCCTGACTGTGAGTGGTCCCGTTCTTACAGAGAGACTTCGTTGGCCTCATGCATGCACAACTAAATTGTTCTTCTCTTCAGTCTCAGTGTCTCATACCCCAAATCTTCTAACTCATGTTACCTACCAGTCAAGTAAATTTCCAAAACCCTAGCTTTCATTTCAGTCTCCTAATCACAAACTTTCAGTGGCTCACCATTTCTAAGAGGATAATATCCAAACTGCTCAGCTTGACACACAGAGCCCTCTGAGATATGCCCACTCATCTCTTCAGCCTTCCTCCTGTGGGCCCCGAGAGGAAGTCTTTACTGTAGTCACATGGAGCTTCTCATCAGTCCCCTGCCTGCTATGGGCCATTCTGGACCTTACCTTCACTTTCCTCCTCTGAATGCCTGTATCTCTCTCACCCCTGATTCAGTTCTTCCTGCTCATTAAAGCCCAGCTCAGTTCTGTTTCTTTTGCGATCTCTTTGAACAACATGGTCCATGGGGCCTCCTTTGCTGTGAACTGGTACCCACCCTTGGCCACCTAATGGTTTCCCAGGCAGGGGTAACTCTTGCACTGACATCCTGTTTGGACAGTGAACTTTTTTCCTGCCAGTGACATCTTGTGCCAGCTTCATTGTCCGCCCCACATGTGACACTTTTTTGCTTGCTCCATGGCATCACAGGCTCTGATTGAACGATAGGATGAGAAATTATGAGCCCAGTTGTAGTTTCTTCTCTTTCAGTCACACCTCTGCATTGGAAGGTGTCTTTCAGGTAGAAACAAGTGAAACCCTGAGAAACACAATGTATGAACAAGGGCTGTGACTCATAACTTCCCAGGATGGCTAAGAGCTGGCTCTGGGGTCTGAGTACCTAGATTAGAACAATGGTTTTACCATTTATCCGCTTTATGATATGTCTCTACCTCTGTGCCCTCATATAAAATGGGCACAATAATGGTACCCATACCAATGGTCGTTGAGGGAATTAAACAACATCATCTAGGTAAGGAAGTTAGTGCTTGGCACATAGTATGTGTCCACTAAATATTCACTCTTAATTTATTAGTAAACTGTTAAAAGAATTAGATCCCAGTTTTCTCTTTCAGGAGGAGTGTCCACTGACAGTAAAAGTGCAGGACCATTATTGAATAATGAACTTTGGAGATGGTTCTCCATCCCTTGGGCTGACCTGGTAGTTCTAAGTATTCTCAGGGGGTTTGCCAAGGGCCCACCTACTGAGATGACAAGTCCAAGTCTACAGAGAGAGTTTCATTTTTATTTTGGTGTACTGCCTCCTCAGCCCTTTGACATAACTGTAAGCCTTTTTCAATTCAGCAAGCTATTGCTATTGACTCTAGGATCAACACAGTCCAGGATGGGTTAGAGATATGAACAAGACAAACGAAAACTGACAAATGTAAACTTGGCGAGACAATCAAGAAGTCCAAGACCTGGACTAGGAAACAACGAAAAGTATTGTAGACATTCTCTTTCTGAGCTGCCTGGGACAGAGCTGGGGCATTTACGCCAGAACCACTGTGTAACCCTCCCTGTGCCCGGCATGTCTCTTAACTGTATGGATTTGTGTTTGTCAGTATGTCACCTAATTGGGCTGCTTTTCCATCAGGCCTATATCTGCCACAGATTGAGGAAGTTCCCTTCCTCCCCAGGAGCCTGAACAGGCGAGACCCCGAGTTAGAGTGGAAGACAGCCCACACGGCTCCTGGACACACCCAGAAGAGCCCGCCGGGCCATCTGCTGGCAGGGTGGGAAATGGGAGAGTTACCTTGAATTCAGTCTCAATGTTGGCTAGTCTGGCTAGCTCGTTGCTGAGCTCCAGAGCGGTGAGGACTGGGTCTTCGCTGGACAGGGACAAGTACGCAGCACTTGCCAGTCCCTTGTAGGCATTCATGCGAGAGCGTGAGTGGCTGAAGGAGTCCTTCCGCTGCTTCTCGGTGCACTCATTGCACTTGCAGAAGTAGTCGTGGGGCCGCTCGATGCGGGCGCCCTTGAGCAGGAGGATGTGCACTATCTCGTACTCCTGGCAGTGGGCCGCCAGGATAATGGGTGTGATATCGTGGGAAAAGCGCGTGCCGTCCTCATCGTAAGCGTAGAAGTCGTCGTCGCGCAGCTCCTGCTCCAGCGGGCTGAGCGTCAGGCGCTGGCCCTGCGCGAAGGCCGGGTGGTTGAGGATGGCCTCCACGATGCGCACGTAGCCCTTGCTGATGGCCAGCAGCAGCGCATCCCCCACCCGCGCCAGGTTCTCCTTCTTGAGCAGCAGCTCCGTGACCTCCAGGTGCTCGTTGCCCACGGCCAGCTGCAGCGCGTTCTGCCCCATGTAGTCCACGCAGTTGAAGTTGAGGGTCTTGGACTCCTCCAGCATTTTCCTGACCACTGGAATGTTGCCATACTCGGCTGAGTCCAGGAAGCGCTCCTCCTCCGGCGTCAGGCTCGTGCCCTTCTCATTAAACATGTAGGCAGGACCCCTGATGGCCTGGCGGCGGCCCTTTTTTGAGAAGGTATGAAATCTTATTACAAAGTATTGTTCTAGCACTGAGATTAGACAAACTGAATAACCTGAACTGTTCTTATACTAATGGAAGAGTATTGGTTTAGTTACCCAGAAGTCTATCCTCCTTGGGTGGAGAAGCGTCTAAAGAGCTAAAATGAAAGTACTCAGTCCCTGTTGGTCCCCTTCCACCTATTGGTGTGCCCACTTCTTCAGGGGTTCTGCCATACAAATGGCCACCGTGGATACTAAGGCCTTTGCTTCAGCTGTGTTACCCCAGTTGAGCTCCTGCACTGTGACAAGACTGCAGCAACACACAGGCATGGCCCCACCTCTGTTTCAGTCCTCCACTGTATTGGGATGTGCTTTCTTCTCATCCCCATGAAGCCTGAGCACCTACCAACGGTCATGGTGTTGCATGGAGCGGGCCTAGGCTCACTGCCGCTTACTGATGCCACTGATGCAGCCTGCCTGAGGAAATTCAGCTATAGTTTCTGGATCTTTATATGGATGGAGAAGCAGCTTAATTTATATACTGGGTTCATTTCTAACATGTTGTTCTTTCCCATTGTGACATAGTGTAGATGTTAATACAATACTATTAGTAGTAGTCAACATTTATTAAGCCCTTCTGATATGCCAGGAACTGTACTAAGTGGTTTATATACTTCACATATACTGCCTGTGGAATTTTTGTATAAACCCTATGATGTAGATACTGTTATTATCCTTATCTTGGATGATGATCTTGACACAAGTGAGGCTGAGAGAGAGGCTTTCAAGTGAGAAAATCAAGAGTAGGCATCCTGGCTCCAACTTTTGCCAGCCTTGTGACTCTGGACAAGTTACCTACTCTTTAGTTTGTCAGGGTTTTAAAATGGCAGACTGGAGAAAATAATAGCTGGATATCCCATCTGTAGTTCACCTTGACTGCTTGAGCAGGTCCCCAGTTCAAGATGCTTTAACTGTAAAATAGAGAGTCTAGACCAGGTGTTTCCTAACTCTCTACAAACTTGAACCTCTCAAACTATTTATTCTCCTGTTGGGCCTACCCATATTTTTTTGGCTTCTCCCACTCATATTATTCAAATAATATTAGCATGGTGTGCATGTCAATGAGAAAGTTTCTGTTCTAAAGAGTACATACTTGGGGATTGGTTTTGAACTATTTCCCATGTTCCCAACTGTCTTTTTGTTACTGGCCATGTCTCGATGCATTAAGAGTACTCAGTATTTCATTTAAGTCATCTGTAAAAGATAAAAATAATCACAGAAGATGGTTTTTAAATTATACTTAATGTTTTGAGAGTAAAAAAAATAGTGCCATTCAGTCTTGTGATTTTTAAAAATTTGGGCTCTATTTAGTTTTCTGCTAATTTTACCCTTTTGACATGCTCTAGTTTTAGCTCTTTTGGGGGCCCCAAATCTGGTGGTAAGCAGAGACTTGAGGTCAGATTGTACTCTGATTGTGCTTAGGCCTGAGTCACACTTCTTGGGAGAAGCTGCTAAACTGTTCAGTGGAACAGCTTCTTTATCTGCAAAAAAGTGAAAGGAATACTGATGGGCAACTCCCTCAAAAGGCAACTGTGGATGATAAATCCTGATGGAGTGCTCCTTGCTTCTTTGGGAAGAACTTCTGAACTGCCATCCACTCTTCCAAAGTGCACGTTGATAAGAGATTTCTGGGGAAAAGGTTCTCAAAATTCAACTTTATGAGCTCCTTCTTAGCTCATTTCTCTCAACAGTGCCATCATCCCAGGGAGAAAGGGTGCTTATTGATGCCAATGCTAACCGTATATTGGGAGTCAAAAAGAGATCTTCAGATGAGAGAGAAGGACTCACAGATTGGGTACAGGCGCTTATTATTATAAGTTTTTCAGAATGAGAGGCAGTAACTGAGTTGAAAGCTAAGCAGTCACCTCAGTTGTGTCCCCAAATGGCCTTATTTGCAGATGATATGAACTCAGTTTCAAGGTCTGTTATCTGGGGACACACACTCAGGTGGGAGTTAAGCCCACGAAAGACTAAACCTCTTTCTTGTGGAATTTCTCAGCCTGTCCTCTGATGAGGCTTCTCCCCTCTCAGGAGCACCTGTCTGGATGTGCCATCACAACTCAACCCCAGAATGCTCCCAGGAGCACCTGAGCAGTGTGTCAGAGAGGTAACGGTAACTGTCTTAGAAGGAACCAGAGCTAGAGCTTGATTCCACATCACTTTTATGTTAGAAGTCTGCTCAGGTGGGAGAATAGGTCAGGCACCAAGGTCATGAGTACTAAGAACACACAACTGTTACACAGCAACAAGCCACAGAGAGATTAATTCAAAGGAAATATAATGATACTGAACCAGGTCAGAGCAGAGAAACATGTCGCAAGGAACACATAAGTACCCAATCTAAATTCAGAGTCCATGTGGATGCCTACAAACCTCAAGAATGTTAAAGCATCATTTGTTAATCCCCCTCGTTAAACAAACAAACATGAAAAGCAAGGTATTAACATTTTCATTTTTAGGTGGAGAACCTGAGGTAGATGAAGCAAAAAGACTAAACCTTAGGGCAAATAATTTCTGCACAAGAGTAGTGCGTTATATAAATCCTGATGTTTTTATAATAATCATGTTTTATCAAAGAAAAAAAATAAGTGTGGCTAGAATTTATCAGAAGTTAAAATGTCCTCTTCATTTGACATGCATTTTTCTGAATGACCTTGAAAGCAGACACTCAGATGTAGTAAGAAATAAACAAGCCTCTCTTTCCCATCCTTAAATCCCTCAGCTTTGAGATACATTTGGATGCTCAAAGAATTGTCAGTTCTGCTCCTCTTCTTACAGAATCTGACATTGATGAAACGTTATATCCCTTCAAATCATGTTTGCAGACAGGCATATATTGGGACAGGCTACTCCATGAGATTGCTCTCAACATAAGGTTTTCATAGACCCTGGAGCTCTGTGAATTGATTCTCATATTGATGGAGGCCTTTTAGCCTCATTGGGAGTCCTTATTATCTCCAACTTGTAGTCTACTGATGCTTTCAAAACATTTGTTTTATTTTTTACAGCTTTGTTAAGGTATAATTGATAAAATTGTAAGGTATTTAAAGTATACATTGAGATGATTTGGTATATATGTTTTGGTTAGAACATTTACATTCTATTCTCAGTGAATTTCAATTATATAATACAGTGTTATCAACTATAGTTACCATGTTTTTTATATTAGATATTCAGACCTTATTCACCTCATAACTGAAAGTTTATAACCTTTTGTGTGTGTGTGTGTGTGCCTGTGTGGTCAGTCATGTCCGACTGTTTGTAACCCTTTGGATTGTAGCCCACGAGCATCCTCTGTCCATGGGATTTTTCAGGCAAGAATACTGGAGTAGGTTGCTATTTTCTTCTCCAGAGGATCTTCCCAACCTAGGGACTGAACCTGCATCTCCTGTGGCTCCTATATAGGTGGATTCTTTACCCATTGAGCTATCAGGGAAGCCCTTTTACCAACCTCATTTCCCCTCATCTAAGCATTTATATACCTATGAAAATATTTAGCCACTGGACCCTTGCCATTTAATCTTGACCTTATAGATAATCAGGCTTTAGCCATATTTTTCACATGGGTTGGAAAGAATCCACAAAAGATGATATGTCAGAAAGATAAAGTCATTTGATCCACAATAGCTGGTGGCCAAAGCTCACACTCATGAATCAGATGTGTTGCTCTGCTGGACTCAGAATCTTGTCAGCTGAGCAAAATGATTCTCTTTAAAATGCAGTTAGCATTTGGTTGCCCTTTCTTTAATATTTTTCTTAAAAATGAACTTTGAATGCGAATGCCTTTTTATTTGCATATATTATTGAGATAACAAGTGATCAAATTCATCAAACACCTCAATTAAGATACTATGTATCTTTTTCATTTTCCATAAATGCATGCATTGACATTTGATATCATTGAGAAGGAGGATTTCAGTGGAAACAAAACCATATTTGAGAGGAGGACTGATTATTAAACTCCCTCTTGATCCCTTGGTTGCTATTTTTATCAAGCTGCTCTTACAAATGCCTCAGCCAATCTGAAGGAAGCCAGATGTCAGTGATCCATAAAAAGTATGAATTCCACACCCTAAGTCCCACTGAAAAAGAGCATGACCACAGAGCCTTTTGGAGACAAGGACTGTGGTTAATTACTGATGAAGCAAAGGCCATGCTTAATCAAAATGTCTTTTTAGAGATTTTTGTAAAATTGCTACATGCACCATAGTTCTTTATAGAAATTATCCAAGCCTGAAACCAATTCAGTCTGTAACATTCCATAACTGAACGTAGCACCAAATAATATCCTGGAGTCCGGTCAGTCATCCAGGAAAACCTGGCTGTGGTCTGTGCATCCTCTCAAGTGTTCATGTTGTGAGTTTTAGTTCAAAGCAACAGTGACGAAATAGTCAAGTGATTTCAAGTTTTCTCCTAAACCTCAGTGCCCTTACCGATAGAAAAGAAGTATTAAAATCTACCTTCTATGGGCCTCAAGATGAAAGTCATGATGGAAAATGTGATTCAGATTCCCTGGATATTATAAAGCCATATACAAATGTCCATCAAAATAATGATGAGCACTTTATATATCAGTACACTTAAGTAAATGATTATATATTGGCTTACATTTTACTCTACTGATATGTAAAGCTTAGCTATTTTTCTAAATGACTATAAAATAGCTCGACTTAACATATATATTTACTGTGTGCCAGACACTGTGCTAACTGCTTTATATGAACTGTTTTAAATTTGCACCAATCATATGGTAAGGTTGGCTATTTTCCTTAATGACTAATTGTAATGATTAACACCTATTACACATTAACCACATTGCAGGCACCATGCTGAGAACTTTACATGCATTATCGCTTTAAATCCTCATAAACTATATGATATACTTGCTATTGTCATTCCCATTTAACAGATGATAAAATGAAGCTTAGGTCAAATAACCACTTTTGCCTACACAACTTGTGAGGTGAGGCTACATAATTTGTGAGTGTTCAGTTCAGTTCAGTTCAGTCGCTCAGTGGTGTCCGACTCTTTGCGACCCCATGAATCGCAGCACGCCAGGCCTCCCTGTCCATCACCAACTCCCGGAGTCCACCCAAACCCATGTCCGTCGAGTCAGTGATGCCATCCAACCATCTCATCCTGTCGTCCCCTTCTCCTCCTTCCCCCAATCCTTCCCAGCATTAGGGTCTTTTCCAATGAGTCAACTCTTCGTTTGTGAGTGTAGACTATTGTTAAGAGTCTAATCTGTCTGATTTCAAAGCATGTGCTTTTAGCTGGTATGTCACTGCCATCCGTCTTACTCCTGCTTTTTTTTTTTTCCTGTTGCCTTAGACTGTAGAATTTCCCACTAGAGTGCAGGATCCATGAGGGCAGGGGAATTACTTGTTTGTATGGTATATATACCTGGCACCCAGTACCTCTCATGCTTACCCATATATGATGCATGGTCAAATACCTTAATTCTTAAATACTTTAATTGGGGCTGGCTATTAAGGAAGGCCAATAAAACAGAGGTGTTAATGTTTACTAGTATCCTCCTCCTTATAAATATAGGAGCTACATAATCCTTTAACTACTATTTCCCATTTGTAACTGACAACTTTTAAAATAAAGTATGAGTTCCAAAGGAAAACTAGTTTCCAGTTAGCTCCACTATAAATAATGACCCAGAAGCCAGAAGTACACTCTGCTAATATCAGAGTGTATTAAGTCTTGCCGGTGACTGAGGCATTCCCACATCTTCAAAATACTCCTAAAAATTTTAATTTATTTCCAAAGGCATGCAATTTATTTCTAAGTATCATCTTCTTTATTTTATTAAAGTTGAAGTGAGGTAGTACATATAAATTACAGTGCTTAGTAATAATTGCATAATATTAACTATTTTAGTTTAATACAATTATAATAATTGTGGATCCAAAGCATGCAAATTCCTACCTAAGCTAGTGAAAATAATTTGTGCAACACATATATTTTGAATAAAAAAGATATTCACTATTTACTCCATGAATGTATATTCATGAATGAACAAATAGTGAATATCTGTTTTATTCACAAAAGAATGAATTCATATACCTTGCCAATCAGGTCCTATAGGAAAAAAGCAAAGTATCCTTATGCTACTCAGTAGTGTACAAAGTACAAAGTGAAAGTTGCTCAGTCGTGTCCAACTCTTTGCAACCTCATGGACTATACAGTCCATAGAATTCTCCAGGCCAGAATACTGGAGAGGGTAATCTTTCCCTTCTCCAGGGGATCTTCTCAATACAGGGATCTAATCCAGGTCTCCTGCATTGCAGGTGGGTTCTTTACCAGCTGAAGTATCATTACAATACATTATATTGAGATATACTTTCTAAACACTTAAGCTAACGTGGGATTTTTTTCCCCCATTGGATCTTGGAGTGGAAACATTATTCAGTGTTCTTGAATGTTAATAAATGATTTTATCAGCAATTTTCACCAAATGACATCATTTAGAGAAGGAGTTATTCTCAATATTTTCAAACTACCTTATATATTAGCCGTGTAAGTATAACTAGTGCTTTGTGTATGCTTCTTTGATTTTTCGTTTTATTTCCTTATAGGTCTATTGGGAATTAGGGAGTTGTGAAACAGATATCTCATTGTGTATAGTGCCAGGTAGAGCTGAAACAATAAATTCTAATAGTTATGTACTTTTTTCTTCCAAAGATTTGTCTTGGAATAAAATAGATATGTGTATAACCTTTTGATTGTTTATTGACCTCTGTGACTAAAGAGTCTAAAATAAACATCTAGTACCACAAAAGTAAGAAGAAGCCCTTAAATCATGAAATGCAATGCTGAGAAAAGTAACATGCTGAATATTCATCTGGGGGTGGGCAGTGTTGATTGCTCTTCCTAAGCAAGAAATCCTCTCATCCAGGATACCACACGCATGTGTAATTAGTCTCAATGAGGCTTCACATAGTTTTGCATTTTTTCTGGGTTAATTACTGCCTAAAAGAGTTAGCTAGTTTATATGCCCCTAAGCTTATGAGCAGGAGTATTTAGAAATAATTTTTTTTTTAACTTCTAATCATGACATAGAACCTTGGTGAATTGTTAAACAGTTGAATCAATGTCATTGTTTAAAAGATCATAGAGAGTTTGAATTATATCCATAGTGAATATTCTGGATTTAATGTGAATTCATTCATAAATCTGATGTGTGCTTCAGAAGTAGGACCCACCAGAAGGTGGCATTCTGAGGCAAAAATTCCCTGCCACCAGACAGGGTCAATCATTATTGCCTCTTTCAAATCTACCCTAAATCCATTAAGCCTTTAAATCACAATTAATGGCAGTAGCATCCTGGTTATGTCTACTCAATCATACTTAAGTGAATTTATTATGCAACTTCAGACTTAAAGAGGGAGATGCTGTGTTCCAGAGTTTCAAAGCTTCAAAGCCCTGCCAGATTACATCTCTTTTATTAAAAGCATATTCGTTATATTTAGATGGATGTCTAAAGCACACATTTTCGACAAAAAATGGAAAGAAAAATACTAATCTCCTTCTTCCCACCTGTAGTTCTTTAATAGTGGCAGCTTATTAGAATGTATCTTCTTTCTCCTCTTACCCCTGTATTTATATTAAGATAACTACAACCACCAAAAAATATCAAATTAAAAAACTGTCAGTAGTGAAGTAGGAGGAGATGAGACAACGCACATACTCTCTTCTAGGAATAAAACTGCACTCTAGCATAAAAGGACAAGGATACCAAGATGAGTTGCCTATTTCTAAAAGGCTTTGTAAACTTAGACTTTCAATGAAAAGTAAAAAAAAAAAATTCTATACTAACCTATCAAATAATAAAGACTGTAAATCCAGATTTACATCTAAAACCACAAGCAATGCACAAGAGGGAGCGAGCTAATAAATAAAAGTTTAACTCCATATTTCAGCGAGAAAACCACCTCTACTGGAAAAATCATTATGAAAGAATCATCATAGCTGCTTACATTGAGGGTGAAATACGCAGGCTTGTCCCTTCTCTAGATGACCGGAATCCGGTGTTGAGTCGCGGGAATCGGGCTCCCCATGGGTGGTAGCCGGATAGATGCCACTCTCCGTGGTGCTGAAGTATGAAGCTGGTCGAGTGAGTGAAGTTGTGAGGATGTGAAAGCGCACTCCACTGTCCTTTGTGTTGCAATAGTAAAACCTCGCCTTCCGTGGCAGACCCGCTTTACTGTTCTTTTCCTAGTCTGGGGGAAATTTCCCAGGGAACATGACGGAGAAGGATCCGTGTGTGAGACAGGCATGCGGTGTGGTGATGGGTTGTTATAGTCCCCACCCCCTCTCCCAGTAGCTTTGAAAGGGAGGTAGCAACTCTGCCTTCCTACCACAGCTCGTTAGAATTTCTGCGTGCCCCCACTCAAGCTCCAGAGTGGTGCATCTCACACACACACACACACACACACACACACACACACACACACACACACATACCCCTCTCAATTATATAAGGTAGCAGATTCTGGCTCCTGAAGCAGAATATTCATCTGTTAAATGAAAAATGAGAAATGAACTGTTTTTCTACCTGTTGTGTCTATGTGTGTTTACAGAGGGAAGGAGTTGAAAAGAAAACTAAAACTAGAGGAACCTTAATAACAGAATTAGTTTACTTTGATAAGCTTTAAGGTCACACTCCACTTTGTCTTCTGTGAGCAATGCATTTTCTAACTTTAACCTTTTGTTTCATGATCTTTTAGCATTGTCTAGCATCAGAAAGAGGTCAGTGAGGTAGATCAAGTCTGATGCTAGTGAAAATGCTTAAAAAGGGTTAGGTTTCATTTGTAGCTTTCCACTTTTTTGAAGGGAAATTCCTAATGCAAAACCTATTTCCCCACACTCCCCACTGTCACCAGTTGCTGTGTTAACAAATGATCTATGATTCTTAAACACTAAGGTATTTTGATGGCCTCATTGAAGAGAAACCTCCTCAATTGAAATAGTACCTGTGTAAGAGAAATACCAGATTAGTCCCAGGATCTACTTGGGTCACTGAACAATAAATCAGAGTACTTATTCTTTGAAAACAACTCATGGTTAACAACTAACAGTCTAAATACTTAGGATTAAAGAGTTGGCTTTAATATATTTTGCACAATGTCATTCTAGGTTTATATGCAAATCAGTTACATTGGTTCATTAATATGCTACTAACGTTTTCTCTGCATATAACATGGTATGTGGGAAAAGACCCTGGAATTTTGATTCACCTATTAACTGTGTGACCTTCAGTATAATACTTAGCCTCACTGAATCTCAGTCTTCTCATATGCAAGTGGTGGGTGAAAATGGGTAACAATGCTTTTTTCCAAATGTGTGCATTTAAGAGATGCATAGTAAGTTTGAATGTTGTTCCTCCCTCCTTGTTCCAGAGAAGTTAAAGTAATTATCTAGTTAAAACTCTAAAAAGCTTGACAAGAAACTAATTTGATTCCTATAAACCTCTTCACAAACTCTTCCTTGTCAATGATTGTGGTTTATTGAATGAAATACTATTTTAAAAAGAAATTTCCTCAACATTAAGACTTCCTCTTTAAAAATTTTATGGTCTTGAAGGACAAGGGAATTTTATTTTTAATTAAAATCAGCAGCAAATACATTTAATTCATTTTGAATAAAGTGTTAATGAATTAAGAGCTATTTAGTATTACACTGAAGTTTAGGAAAAAAATATGTGAAGCCAACAAAAGTGTCTTACACAACCCCAGAGTTAGATTATCTGTGACACTGATCATATCTCTGATTGGGCTCCTCCTCATCATGATTAGTGAAGCAATACAGAATAAAATATTCTTAATTTTGAAATATTTTTTGAAGACTACTAGTTTGTGGCTTTTAGTTGATAATGATAGAGATGAATTCTTATTATAATCTGTTTTTAATAAATAACCAAGAGAAATTCTGAATTGAACTATGTTTCCACTCAAGATGAGCTCATAAAAGAACAAACCATATTTTAAGAAATGTACCAATAACAATACAACAGCCATATATATGGAGGAAATGAGCTAATTGTTTTATAGATAAATAAATTGAAGGTAGGTCAGAATCAGCTCTTCAAAGTGATTGGATAAGATGATGTTTTATGAAGAATCCAGCCTTCAGTATCCACATTATTAAAGAGTTTTTATCACTTCTGGAGAATATTATACACAACATTTGGTTCAATGGGTAAACACTTGTAATCTGAAAAAAGTTACATACATATCAAAGTATTCCAATATGTAAAAGGCAGAAATAATTAGATTCTTACTATCAACAGCAAAAGTTCAGAAGATGATAGATGTCTGAACAAGATCTTGAACTTTGATTTTTCTTAGGCTCATAGTAGACTACATAGCACTTCTTGTCAGACTTGTGTTTCAATTCCAGGTGTTCTATTCCCCAGTGTGTCACTTAGTTTTATCACCTATAAAATGAGGTAATAACAGCCCCTCACTGAGTTACAATGAGGATAAAATGAGAGATCTCACATAGAATGCTTACAGCATTGCCTGGCAGAGAGGCAGAGCTCAGCATATGTCGGCTTTCATTCTTTTTGAAACAAAATTTTTGAGTTATAATTAACATACAATATTACAGTAGTTTCAGCTGTACAACATAGTGATTCTGTATTTTTATATAAAAGGTCACCACAGAAAAGTCCAGTTACCATTCATCACCATACAAACCTGATACATTGTTGTTGGCTATTTTCCCCATGCTTTACATTATATCCCTGTGACTTACTTTATGGCCAGAAGTTTGTGTCTCTCAATCAGTCCTCTTCACCCATTTCACCCATTCCTCTATCACCATCCTCTCTAACCATCAGCAGTTTGTATCAAGAGTCTGTTTCTGCTTTGTTTGTTTTGTTTTGAATTCCACATAAGGGAAATCATATGGTGTTTGTCTTTCTTTCTGACCTATTTCACCGAATACCTTGTTGGTCTCTTCATGTTGTTGCAAATGGCAAATTTTCATTCTTTTTTATGGCTGAGTAAATATTCAACATATATTTATAGACACACACACACACACACACACACATATATATCGTCTTCATTTATTGATGACAGAATACTTTCATATTCTTGACTATTGTAAATAGTGCTACAGTGAACATAGGGGTACATATATCTTTTGAAAGTAGTGTTTTTCTTTGGATAAATTCTCAGAAGTGGACTTGCTGAACCATATGGTAGTTCATTTTTAGTTTTTTTTTTTTTTTTTTTTTTTTTAGGAAACTCTCTACTGCTTTCCATAATGGCTGCACTGGTTTACATTGTGACCAACAGTGCATGACATCCTCACTAAAACTTGGTGTTTCTTGTCTTTTTGCTAGTAGCTGTTCTAGCAGGTATGAGGTGGTTTTGGTTTGCATTTCCTTGGTGACTAGTGATGTTGAGCATCCTTTCCATTTAGTAGGTTGCCTTTTCATTTTGTTGGTGGTTTCTTTCACTCTGTAAAAGTTTTTTGGTTTGATGTACTTCTGTTTATTTTTAGGTTTGCTGCCCTTGTCTGAGGAGACATATCCAGCAAATATTACCAAGATTGATGCCAAAGAAGTTATTGCCTATGTTTTATTCTAGCAGTTTTATGGTTTCAGGTCTTATTTGTAAGTTATATATCCGTTTTGAGTTCACTTTTATCTATGGTGTAAGAAAGTGGTCGAGTTTCATTAATTTGGAAATTACTGCCCCATTTTCCAACACCATTTATTGAAAAGACTGTCTTTTCCCTGTTGTATAGTATTGCTTCTGTTGGAGACTAATTGACCATATGAGCATGGGTTTATTTCTGGACTCTCTATTCTATTCCATTGATCTTTGTATCTGTTTTTGTGCTATGTTATACTCTTTTGGTTACTATGACTTTGTAGTATAATTTCAAGTCTAGGAGTGTAATACTTCTTTCTCAAGATTGCTGTGGCTATTTGGAGTCTTTTGTGGTTCCATACAAATTTTGGGATTATTTGTTCTAGTTCTGTGAAAAACACCATTGCTATTTTGATAGAGATTGCATTGCTGTCTATAGCTTGCTTTGGGTAGTATGGGCATTTTAATGGTATTGATTCTTCCAATGCATGAATATGGTATATTTTTCAATTTATTTGTGTTAGTTTCAATTTCCTTCCTCAGTGTCTTATAGTTTTCAGAGTAAAGGTCTTTCTCCTCCTTGGTTAACTTTATTCCTAGGAACTTTATTCTTTTTTGATATAGTTGTAAATGGGATTATTTTCTTCATTTCTCTTTCTGGTAGTTCATTATTAGTTTATAGAAATGCAACAAATGTCTATATATTTTGTATCCTGAAACTTTAATTAATTTATTTATTAGTTCTTATAGTGTTTTCATAGAGTCTTTGGAGGTTTCTATATACAGTATTGTGTTATCTGCAAATGACAATTTTACTTCTTCCTTTCCAGTTTGGATGACTTGTATCTCTTTTGTTTTGCCTAACTGCTGTGGCTAGGACTTCCAAAACTTTGTTAAATAGAAGTAGTAAAAGTGGACATCCTTGTTTTGTTCCTGAACTTAGGGGAAACGTTTTCAGCTTTTCGCCATTCAATATGATGTTAGTTGTGAGTTTGCCATATATTGCCTTTAATATGTTGAGGTATTTCCCTCTACGCCCACTTTGTTGGGTTTTTATCATACACAAATGTTGAATTTTGTCAAGTGCTTTTTCTGCATTTGTTGAGATGAGTATATGATTTTTATCCTTTGTTAATGTGGTATGTTATGTTGATTGGTTTATGGATGTTTAGCCATCCTTAAAACCCTAGAATGAATTCCACTTAGTTATAGTTTATAATTATTTTTATGTTGTTCTGAATTTGATAAGCTAATATTTTTGACAGTTGTTGCATTTATGTTCATCAGGTATATAGGCCTATAATTTTCTTTTTTTGTGATGTCTTCATCTGGCTTTGTTATTGCAGTAATGTTGATCTCTTGAAATGAATTTGGGGGGTCTTCCTCCTCCAGTGTTTTTGGGGGAATAACTTGAGAAGGAGAGGTATTAGCTCTGGTATAACTGATTGGTATGTTCATCTGTGGAGCTGTCTGGAGGGAATTTGTGTGAGTATTTTATTACTGATTCAGTTTTGTTGCTGGTAACTCAACTATTCAGAATTTCCATTTCTTCATGGAAAATTATGTATCTCTAGAAATGTATATGTTTCGTCTAGGTTGTATAATTTGTTGGTGTTGGCATATAATCATTCATAATGTTCTCACATGATTTTTTTGGTGATTTTGTGATGTCAGTTGTAATTTCTCCTCTTTCATTTCTGATATAATTTATTTAGTCTCTCTCTTAATTATTTTTAAAAATAATTAATTAATTAAATAATTTGGCTGAACTGAGTCTTAATGGCATCTGTGGGATCTGGTTCACTGACCAGGGCTTGAACCCAGGCTACCTGAGTCCCTAGTCTGTCTCTTAATTTTTAGTAAGTCTGACTAATGATTTGTCCATTTTGTTTATCTTTTCAAAGAATCGACTCTTCCTTTCGTTGATCTTTTCTGTTGCTTTTTAGTCTCAATGGCATTTATTTCTGCTTTGATCTTTATTATTTCTTTCCTTGTACTAACTTTGATTTTTGCTTGTTCTTTTCTAATTTTTTTAAAAACATACAGTTATATTGTTTATGTGAGTGTTTTCTTATTTCTTAAGGTAAACTTTTATCACTGTGAACTTCCCTCATAGAACTGCTTTTCCTGCATACTATAGATTCTGGAAAGCTGTATTTTCATTTGTCTCAAAGTATCTTTTTGATTTCTTCTTTGATTTCTTCATTGATCCGTTGATTGTTCAATAACGTGTTGTTCAGTCTCCACATGTATGTTTTTTTCTAGTTTTCTTCTTGTAGTTGATTTCTAGTTTCATGCTGCTGTAGTATAAAAATATGCTTAATGTAATCTCAATCTTCTTAAATTTATTGAGAATCGTTTTGTGACTTATCATGTGATGTTTCATGATGAAACTTCCATGTGCACTTGAAAAAAATGTGTATCCTGCTGCTTTAGGATGAATGTTCTACATGTATCTATTAAGTTCATCTGATCTAATGTGTCATCTAAAGCCAATGTTTCCTTGTTGATTTTCTGTCTGAATGATCTGTTCAATGATGTAAGAAGGGTATTCAAGTTCCCCACAATTATTGTATTCTCCCTGTATTTCAATTAATATTTGTTTTATATATTTAGATGTTTTTCCTCTGGGCTCATAAATGTTTACAGATGTTATATCCTCTCGTTGGATTGACTTCTATATCATTATGTAATGCCCTTCTTTGTCTTTTGTTACAGTCTTTGTTTTAAAGTCTGTTTTGTCTGATATGAGTATTTCTAGCTTTCTTTTCTATTTGCGTAGGGTATCTTTTTTCATTCCTCTCCTTTTAGTGTCTTTGTTTTTATATCTGAAGTGTCTCTTGTAGGTGGTATGTAGATGGGTCTTATTGTTTTGTTCATTCGGCTACTCTCTGTCTTTTATCGAAGGAGTTAACCATTTATTACATTAATTAAGTAATGTTTAGAGTTATTGACAGGTATGCTCTTGCTGCCATTTTGTTACCTGTTTTCTGGTTGTTTTTGTCATTGTTCTTTGTTCCTGTGTTCTCTTGATTTTTTCCTTCGCTGTGATGGAGTCTTTAGTGTTGTGTTTGGATGCCTTTCTCTTTATTTTTTGTGTATCCATTATGAATTTTTGGTTTGTGTTTCATATGTATAGACTTGTATCGAGCACTATTTTAAGCTGATAGTAACTTAAATTTTAAGGCATTGTAAAAGCACTACATTTTTACTTCCTTCTCTTTATGTTTTTGATGTAATATTTTACATCTTTTTATTTTGTGTATACTTTAATTGCTTGTTGTAGCTAGAATTGATTTTTCTACTTTTGTCTTTTTACCTTTAATCGAACTTTTTAAGTGGTGGATCCATGCCTTTACTATATATTTGCCTTTACCAGTGAGGTTTTCTCTTATATATATTCTTATTTCTAATTGTGGCCTTTTATTTTCTACTCAAAAAAGACCTTTTAGCATTTCTTGTAATGCTGGTTTAGTGGTGATGAACTGATGCAATGTGGGACTTCTTTGTTAGGGTGCTGGATCAAGGGGAACTGAAATAAAAATTGGGTAGTAAAGAGTTTATTGACTCTTTAATTATAGAATTTAACATTCTGGCAAGGATCCAGAAGATGGTATGAAGTACCTGCTAGGGTGGTCCCTGGAAACATGAAAAAAGCAATGGCTCACAATACCCAAAGATGAAATGAGAATTTCCATAGCAGAGGATGGAGAAGGGAAATAAAAAAACTTGTAGATGTGGCAATGCTGGAATTATCATTTCCAAAGAAGGCTCATGATGATTAAGTTCATGGGACCTTAGATTAGGTTAGGGTTAGGGAGTAAATATCAATAACCTCAGATATGCAGATGACACCACCCTTATGGCAGAAAGTGAAGAAGAACTAAAGAGCCTCTTGATGAAAGTGAAAGAGAAGAGTGAAAAAGCTGGCATAAAACTCAACATTCAGAAAACTAAGAT
The DNA here is from genome assembly GCA_024291935.2 of Okapia johnstoni. Classification (NCBI taxonomy): domain Eukaryota; kingdom Metazoa; phylum Chordata; class Mammalia; order Artiodactyla; family Giraffidae; genus Okapia; species Okapia johnstoni. The sequence continues at coordinate 40,403,112 of CM044316.1, forward strand.
CATGGCATCTAGTCCCATCACTTCATGGCAAATAGGTGGGGAAACCGTGGAAACAGTGACAGACTTTAATTTTTTGGACTCCAAAATCACTGCAGATGGTGACTGCAGCCATGAAATTAAAAGACTCTTACTTCTTGGAAGAAAAGCTATGACCAACCTAGACAACATATTAAAAAGCAGAGACATTACTTTGCCAACATAGGTCTGTCTAGTCAAAGGTATGGTTCCAGTAGACATGTATGGATGTGAGAATTGGACTATAAAGAAAGCCAAGTGCCAAAGAATTGATGCTTTTGAACTGTGGTGCTGGAGAACTCTTGAGAGTCCCTTGGACTGCAAGGAGATCCAACCAGTCCATCCTAAAGGAAATCAGTCCTGAATATTCATTGCAAGGATTGATGCTGAAGCTGAAACTCCAGTACTTTTGCTACCTGATGTGAAGAACTGACTCTTTTGTAAAGACCCTGATGTTGGGAAAGATTGAAGGTGGGAGGAGAAGAGGACGACAGAGGATGAGATGGTTGGATGGCATCACCAACTCAATGGACATGAGTTTGAATAAATTCTGGGAGTTGACAATGGACAGGGAGGCCTGGCGTGCTGCAGTCCATGGGTGTTGCAAAGAATTGAACACGACTGAGTGATTGAACTGAACTGAACTGACCTAGGGCACACATCTTTTACTAAGAGCATAAGAAATGCTTTTTTAAGGAGAACTCCAGTATTACTAAAATTTTCAGTGTGGTTCTTCTCTGTAGGTCAGGGTTAATAGTTGTTGTTGTTTAGTCACCAAGTCATGTCTGACTCTTTGCGAACCCATGGACTGCAGTGTGCCAGGCTTCCCTCTCTTTCACCATTTCCTGGAGTTTGCTCAAACTCATGTCCATTGAGTCAGTGATGGCATCCAACCATCTCATCCTCTGTCATCCCCTTCTCCTCTGCCTTCCATCTTTTCCAGCTTCAAGGTCTTTGCCAATGAGTCAGCTCATTGCATCAGGTAATCAGAGTATTGGAGCTTCAGCATTAGTCCTTCCGGTGGATATTCATAGTTGATTTCCTTTAGGATTGGCTGGTTTGATCTCCTTGCTATCCAAGAAACTCTCAAGAGTCTTCTCTAGCATCACAGTTCGAAAGCAGTAGGATAGTTGTTATAGAACTTGGCTCAATAGCAGTGGTCTTAAAAGATCCCTGAAACAATGGAGTCAGGTTTACTTACATATCCTAAGCCAGACTGTTGTAATATTGTAATGACCAGCAAAACTGGATTGTCAGTCAAGAGTATAACCTGTAGAATTTTAGAAATTTTGATAGAAAACAGTATCTATAAGAACAAAATAAATGGATAGCTAACTAAGATACTATTCAGTTTGTGCCTGTAGAAAAATCAAGAAAGGGTGACTGGTAGGCTGAGAGTCTGTTACTTTAATAAAAAGTCACTATCCTAAATGTATATTACTTAATGAAAGAAGCCAATCTGGAAAGTCTGTATATCGTACAAGTCTAATATATAATGTTCTTGGAAAGGCAAAGCTATATTGACAGGAAAAAGATCAGTGGTTGCTAGGGGTTAGCAGGGAGGGAGAGATGAATATCCAGAGTACAGAAGATTTTTAGGGCAGTAAAACTGTTCTTCATAATACTGTAATGATGGATACTTGTCATTATACCTTTGTCGAAACCCACAGAATATATGACACCAAAAGTGAACCCTAATGTAAGCTGTAGACTTTGAGTGATAATAATGTGCCAGTGTAGGTTCATCAGTTGTAATAAATACACCACTCATTTGGGGCATGGTGATTGTTGGGGAGGTAGTACATGTGAGGGGACAGGGGATATACAGGAACACTCTGTACTTACTGCTCAGTTTTACTATGAACTGCTAAAACTGCTTTGAAAAATATAGTCTTTTTTTTTTTAAGGTCATGATCTTGCCTAGTTCCTGGACCTGATCCAGTTTTTAGGCCTGGAAACCACTGATTTAAAAAGCGGGAAAGAACACCTAGGATCTTTATGGTAATGATTTCTCTAGTCCTTCCCCAAAGGATCCTATGGTCATTTACTTGAACAGCTTTGCACTAGGAAAAAGAGAAAGGGGAATGTCCAGGCATTTTGAGATGCAGAGTCTGAGTAGACATTAGAACCCAGGGCCCCAAAGCCTTATTGCAGCCCGCTTGTTAGAATGGTGGTATGCAGTGTCCAGGTGCTAAGTGGAGTGCTGGCCAGCATAGAGATTAAAGGAGATCCAGAGTGTCCGTGAATCCACCTAATGGCCAGTTCTCTGGTGCTGGAATATTAAGTGAGTTTGGCATGCTTGGCAGATGTAACCTCTTCTTTGGGTTCTAGTTCTGTGGGGTAGAAACTGTGACAGCAGGGAAGATCAAGTGAAAGGTTCTTGAGGCTATCCTCCATACCTCCTGCACAGTAATGAGAAAAAGCAACAGGGCATCCTGGAGAAGAAAAGTAGTGGGGATTAATAGCACTCCTTAGGATTTAAAAAATACAGAGGTATAACTCCCAAGATACTTGCATTTAATTGGTCAGTCTAGCACCTGCAGAAACCCATGGTCTGAGGGTGATACCTGTAGATTTCTGCAAGATCAAGCAAATAATAATCCCAATCATAGCCACTGTACTACATATGGTATCTTTATTGGTGTAGATTAATAGGCCTCAGATACATTGTCATTGTTTTGGAAAATATATTGTTTTCTATTCCAAATCATGAAAGAGTATCAGATATTTACATTGGATGAGACAACAGTATATGTCTATAGTTTTGCTTAAAGATTTATATTAACTTTCCTGCTCCTTATAACAACATAAAACAAAGTAATCTGGACTGCCTGAGCATACTGAAGATCATTATATTGATTTATTGGGTTGGTGATATTATATTTACTGGGCTAGATGAGCCACAGGTGGTCAGCACACTGGAGGTCCTGGTAAGACACATCTACTCCAGAAAGTTGAAGATGAAAACTTGAAGATTTATGGGTTTTCCTTGTCTATAATATGTTTAGGGGTCCAGGAATCAAGAGCATGCTGATATATCCCTTCTCAAGTAAAAACAAGTTACTGTGCCTTACAATCTTCTTTCCAAAGAAAGAAGCACATTGACTTCAAGGCCTCTTTGGATTCTGGAGGCAGCAAATTCTATATCAGAGGATTCTGCTATAACCTATACTCCAGGATGCATAAAATATTTCCAGCTTTGAGTACATCCCAGAGCACGAAAAAATAAAACCTCTACAGTAGGACCAGGTTGCAGTGCAAGTAGCCCTGCTCTTGGGCCGCACACTCTAGCAGACCAAATATGATTAGGGATTATAGTTGATGGGAAAGGATGTCATATATAGTTTGTGTTAAACCCCAGTGAGACAATCATAATGTAAGCCTTTGGGGTTCTGGAGCATGGCCTTGCCATTTGCAGTGGAAATTTTTATACCATTTGAAAAACAACTTCTGGCTTGCTACTGGGTCCTGGCAGAGATGGGTCATTTGACCAAACGAATTGACTATATGTCTAGGACTGTCCATCATATTGTTGTTCAGTCACTAAGTTGAGTCTGACTCTTTGAGACCCCATGAGCTGCAGTGTGCAAGGCTTCCCCGTCCTTCACTACCTCCTGGAGTTTGCTCAAACTCAGGTCCACTGCATTGGTGGTACTGTCTAACCATCTCATCCTCTGCCACCCTATTCTCCTTTTGTCTTCAGTCTTTCCCAGCATCAGGGTCTTTTCCAATGAGTCATCTCTTCCAGTGTTGGAGCCTACCATATCCATAAGTCAGAAAGTAAGATGAGTCCTGGAACAATTCATTGAAAAATGAAAGTGGTGTATCTAGGGCTGAGTAATATCAGGACCAGAAGATACAAGCAAAATACATGAGCATGAGCAGGTAGCTCAGATCCTCATGGCACCCAACACTGTGGCACCAGTGATCCTTCCTTAGCTCATATGCTCAGCTGTGTCTGACTCTCTGTGATTCTGTGGACTGTAGCCCACCAGGCTCCTCTGCCCATGGAATTTTCTAGGTAAGAATACTGGAGTGGGTTGCCATTTTCTTCTCCAGGGGTTCTTCCTCACACAGGGATTGAACCCATGTTCTTGTATCTCCCACATTGACAGGCAGATTCTTTACCTACTGAGTCATTGGGAAAGCCAGCAACAGAGAACAATATTAACATGACACCATTAATCAAGAAGACTAATTGTACTATCGCTGGCAGATTGTCTTCATTGAACTCATCATATTCTGGTAGGATTAATTGTTCATTTTCACATCCCACAGGAATGGACATGTATTTAGGTATGAATTTGCCTTTCTTATCCATTGGGCCTCAGCCAGCACTATTGTCCAAGGGCTTATAGAGGATTTGATTGAGTTTGAGTAACCTCTGGGAGTTGGTGATGGACAGGGAGGCCTGGCGTGCTACAGTCCATGGGGTTGCAAAGAGTTGGACATGACTCAGTGACTGAACTGAACTGAACTGGTTCACTGGCATGGGAATCCTGTGTAACATAACCTCAGACCAAGGGACTCCCTTTTTAGCAAAGAAGTTTCATGATTGGGCCTGTGACCATGAAATTCACTGGTCATGTCATTGCTCATAAACTGCTAGCCTGAAACATCACTGGAAGCTCAGAGGGAATGCCCTACAGGAGTAGATGCCATCTTTTACAATGCTTTGAACTAATGACCCTTATATGGTGTTATGTCCCCAGTAGGAAAAATACATGAACACAGGAATCAGGGTTTGAAACGTAGTGACCCCGTGTATCATCACTCTCAATGACCTGCTGAGGGTCGTTGTGTTTCTTTTCCCTACACTTTTGGGTTCTGCTGAGTTACAAGGACATACTCTCTCAAGGGCACACAGGAAGAGCACCGTTGAATCATAAATTTCCGTTTTCACTTAGGCACTTTGAGTTTCTTGTGTTAGGCATCAAAAGCAAGAAGACTCCCAGTCTTGGTAGGGTAGTTGATCATTTGGAGGAGATAGGGCTGCTCTTGCACAATGGAGGTGGGGAGGAGTATGGGTGGAACCGAACTGGTCCGCATGGGCCGGTATTAGTACTCCCTTGCCTAGTTGTGACTGTAAATAGGCTGGTATGGTGACCCCAGCCAAAGAACATGGGGTCTTTATGGCTGACGGTCTGAAGCATATTAACAGGTCAGCACCTAGGCCAACAACAACTATTGTTGTTCAGTTGCTAAGTTGTGTCCAACTCTTTGCAACCCCCTGGACTGCAGCACACCAGGCTTCCCTGTCCTTTACTATCTCCCAGAGTTTGCTCAAATTCATTTCCATTAAGTTGGTGATGCCATCCAACCATCTCATCCTCTGTCACCCCCTTCCCCCCCTGCCTAATAGAATCTAAAAAATTAAGTGGAAGAAGAAAATAATGAGTATCTGTTGGGACCCTGAGAACCACTTCCACTTTAGGCACTGTAGTTATCTCACTAACATCTCTCCTCTGAGCTTCTTTTAAGAAGAGAGGTACACCAGACCCCTGGAGGGGCTTCTCTTCTACCCTGTGTGCAGTAGGATTTTGGAGTAGAAAAAAGGTCGGGGTGGAAACCAGCTCCCCTATTAAGGAAAGATGTGCTGCCAGCAAAAAAGGATTAGAATCAGCAGATAATCTCAGCTCCCTCAGAGTCTGCCTTGGCTCGGAGGCCCACCTTGCCTGAGCCCCCACCCCTGTGGAGGACAGGGGGCCCTATTTCTGGTGACTAATCGAGGAGGGAATATACAAGCCATTATGGGATGGCCCAGGACTGTACTGATTTCACAGAACCCTTCCAGGCTGGCCAAAGTTTGATCAGGCCTGTCTTTTCCCTCTGCCCACTCCTACTTCTTCCTTTTTCTTGTCACCAGTATTAATTACAAAGGAACTTGTGGACCCCAAATACTATCTCTGATCTGTTTCTAGAGAACCTAACAGATGACTTACAGGGATAAATAACCACGAAACAAAATTAGGGACAGTTGAAAAAGATTAGGGCAATAATAAGAATAGAGACATAAACTTCTTGATTTAAGCTAACATGCAGATATCTCCCTGAGTCCTATCCATAGGTTATAGACAGATTCCAGGTTTTCTAGAAGCCAGAGTGAAATAAAAAGCCAAGTAACCAGGGGAAACCATGAGATCAGGTGAAGGGCAACAAGTCTTCATCTGAAGAACAGAAAACATTTTTTTTTTTTTCCTGAGAAAGGGCACCATGTAATGAAATGAACAACCTTAGCAATTACAGTTGCACTGCATGGTTAACTTGATAGTGCATCACCATTTGTTAATTTATTTTAAATGGAATTACAATCAATCACATTATCCCAAGCAGGTTTATTGTCTGTCACTCATACTCCTCAGGCTCTGGATCAGTGAGCATGTATCAGTCACTGGAACCAATTATCTAAGGGTGTTGGATTACAATAGTTTCTTTGGAGATGGAGTGTGCAGAGCCACGATGACTGATGGTGCCTCACACACTATTGTTATTTATTTCATCCTCCTGTGCCCCAGAATGTTTTTGCTTGAGCTGACTTATTTTCCCTTTTGATTCTCCTTCCCCAAAGTGGTGATGCTACTCAGTGCAGAGGAGGACACTGGCAAATAGGAGACAAGAGGAAAGAAGAGAAGAGAAAGGAAAAGAAATAGGTTGCACAGTGAGGGACCCGGAGAATCTTACAGCTGGAGAATTCTTTCTTGAGTAACTGAATTGCAAATCAGCAAAGTGTTTGATTTTGAGCCTTTGATTTTTCTAGGATATTGAACAGAGATACATTACTGATTTTCTTACAAGAAAGTGGTCTTGTCTCATTGGACTAATTCTGAGAATAAATCATTCCTTCAAAAAATCAGAATATTTCTTTGTGTAGCAACTAACAGACTTTCAAAACTGGGGTTATATTTGGATTTTGCTAGATTAGGATGTATAAAATAGTATACTGGGTTTGTTGAGTTATCAAATAGATTATTAGGTTTATTAAAGTTCACATTTCTAAAAGCATTACATTAAAATACAGCCCCTAGAGAAATTTTAAATGATTAAAAAGATATTTGTGCCTCCTTTGAGTATCTAAACTCCTGTGTTCATTGTATCTGGCTTATAATTTTTCTTCTTAAATTCAATTTTAATTCTTTTAAAATGAAATTTAAATCTTTTTTATTCAGTTGCTTCCAGTTATTACTTTATTTATCACCTTTTCTATCTCTTGGATGCTCCTTATTTCTATAGAACTATTTCTGTTTTTTAAATCTTTCTAGTTCCATCCCCACACTCTTGATTTCCTCAATCTTTTTTTGTTCAAAACACATGCAGTTGTCCCTTGGTATCTGTAAGAGATTTGTTCCAGGTCACCCATGGTTACCAAAATCCACATATGTTCAAGTCCCTTAGATAAAATGGTGAGGTATTTGCATATGATCTACGTATATCTTCCCATGTACTTTAAATCATCTCCAGACTACTTATAATGCCTAATACAATGTAAATGCTGGGTGAATAGTTGTAAGTACAATATAAGTCCTTGTAAATAGTTACCTGAATGCCACAAATTCAAATTTTGCTTTTTGTATATTTCTGGAATTTTCTTTTGGAGTATTTCTATTCTTGGTTGTTTGAATTTGTGATTGTGTTACTAGAGGATATGGAGGGCCAATTATATGTAATAAAAATCTCAGTGATTCAGATTAATTTTATGAGAGATGGTTTGAACTAATAAGACTGTATTACTGTCTGTCTTTAGACTCGTATATGCCTTTACATTTATTTACTGTACTTACTGCTGAGATGTTAATAAATTATATGGGATCTTCTGGGAATTTATTTTAATGAAAAGATAAAGAACTCTTACATTTTTCACTGAGTATAGTGCTGGCCCTTTGCCAGCACTGTGCTGCCCAGAGAACTGCACAGAGCAGTTCTTCCCTCTCTGCCCTCTCTGTTTGATTTTATAAGGGGTCCAAACTTTGCAGGGTGCATTTCCCAGGCTCCCATCAGCTGACTTCCATCTGGGTTTAGCCAATCAGAACCACTGGTGGGAGATTCGAGGGCAGGAGCAAGGGGGTGTTTTTACACTTGTCTGTATGCTTAGGCAGCAAGGGCAGCTCTTGGAGCACTTCAGATCTCACTGGATAGACTGCTGTGATTTCTGTTATTTGCTTGGAAGCCATACACCCTGGGTTTCAGGAATATTTCCTTTTCCCTTTGATAGCTTTAGCACAGGGCTGATGGTGGTTTCCTGTGGTTACCAATCTGTGAGCTGTTTCATTGCCCCCCTGTTCAACCTCTCAGCTCATCCATCACGCATAAAATAATTCTCGGATTCCCTCTGTTTTCAAAAATATGGACTTCTAAAATAAATGGCTTGGCAACAACTGAATAGTCGTTTGGAAAAAAAATTTGCTTCTATCTCATAACAATTGCCAGAAAAAATTTCAAAAGGATCACAGATCTCAATGTGAAAAATGAATCCATATAAAAATAGAGGAAAGCAAAGATGATTTATCTCTTGATCTGGACATGAAGAAACTTTCAAACTAAAGTCCCAAATCTAGAAACAATAAAAGAGAAGATTGATAATATCCATTAATTAATAATAAATAATGAAAAAAATTTTTTGCATGGCAAAGCACCACATGCAAAGTCAAAAGACCAATAAAAAAATCAAAAGACTATGGTCAAAGGGCTCATTTCTCTAACAAATAATTCTTAAAAATCAAGGAAAAACTGCACAAAATATGATATAAAGTGGACAAAATCCTCAACAGTTCACAAAAATATAAAATAGCCCTTAAATAGGAGAAAATATATTCAGCTTTACTCAAAATAAAATGTAAATTAGATCTTTATTGAGATGCAGTTTCTCATTTATCAGAATGGTAGGATATTTCAAAATCGAGATAACATGTTTGTCAAGGCTATGGAAATTCGGATACTTTCATACATTTCTGGTGGGAATGTAACATAATAGCAATCTCTCTCAAGGGGATTTGATGATATCTAAGAAAATATATCTTCACGACCCAGATAATCACGATGGTGTGATCACTCACCTAGAGCCAGACATCCTGGAATGTGAAGTCAAGTGGGCCTTAGAAAGCATCACTATGAACAAAGCTAGTGGAGGTGATGGAAAATTCCAGCTGAGCTATTTCAAATCCTCAAAGATGATGCTGTGAAAGTGCTGCACTCAATATGCCAGCAAATCTGGAAAACTCAGCAGTGGCCACAGGACTGGAAAAGGTCAGTTTTCATCCCAATCCCAAAGAAAGGCAATGCCAAAGAATGCTCAAAATACTGCACAATTGCACTCATCTCACACGTTAGTAAAGTAATGCTCAAAATTCTTCAAGCCAGGCTTCAGCAATACGTGAACCGTGAACTTCCAGATGTTCAAGCTGGTTTTAGAAAAGGCAGAGGAACCAGAGATCAAATTGCCAACATCCACTGGATCATCGAAAAAGCAAGAGAGTTCCAGAAAAACATCTATTTCTGCTTTATTGACTATGCCAAAGCCTTTGACTGTGTGGATCACAATAAACTGTGGGAAATTCTGAAAGAGATGGGCATACCAGACCATCTGAGCTGTCTCTTGAGAAACCTGTATGCAGGTCAGGAAGCAACAGTTAGAACTGGACATGGAACAACATACTGGTTCCAAATAGGAAAAGGAGTACATCAAGGCTGTATATTGTCACCCTGCTTATTTGACTTATATGCAGAGTACATCATGAGAAATGCTGAGTTGGAAGAAGTACAAGCTGGAATCAAGATTTCCGGGAGAAATATCAATAACCTCAGATATGCAGATGACACCACCCTTATGGCAGAAAGTGAAGAAGATCTAAAAAGCCTCTTGATGAAAGAGAGGAGAGTGAAAAAGTTGGCTTAAAGCGCAACATTCAGAAAACTAAGATCATGGCATCCGGTCCCATCACTTCATGGGAAATAGATGGGGAAACAGTGGAAACAGTGTCAGACTTCAGTTTTTTGGGCTCCAAAATCACTGCAGATTGTGATTGCAGCCATGAAATTCAAAGATGCTTACTCCTTAGAAGGAAAGTTATGGCCAACCTAGACAGCATATTAAAAAGCAGAGACATTACTTTGCCAACAAAGGTCCGTCTAGTCAAGGCTATGGTTTTTCCAGTAGTCATGTATGGATGTGAGATTTGGACTGTGAAGAAAGCTGAGTACCAAAGAATTGATGCTTTTGAACTGTGGTTTGGAGAAGACTCTTGAGAGTCCCTTGGACTGCAAGGAGATCCAACCAGTCCATCCTAAAGGAGATCAGTCCTGGGTGTTTATTGGAAGGACTGATATTGAAGCTGAAACTCCAATACTTTGGCCACCTCATGCAAAGAGTTGACTCATTGGAAAAGACCCTGATGCTGGGAAGGATTGGAGGCAGGAGGAGAAGGGGACGACAGAGGATGAGATGGCTGGATGGCATCACCGACTCGATGGACATGAGTTTGGGTAAACTCCAGGAGTTGGTGATGGACAGGGAGGCCTTGTGTGCTGCGATTCATGCAGTCTCAAAGAGTCGGACAGAACTGAGTGACTGAACTGAACTGAAGGAAATTATATGTGCATTTACCTCTTGAACCAGAAATTCCAGCTCTGGAAGTTTGTGCTGAAGAAGCACCTCCACAAATATGCATATGTGTAAAGTTTTCATTCAGGAATAAGTTGTAATAGGAAAACATTGTAGTCAATCTAAATGACCAGTCAAAGGAGAGTAATTGAATTAAACACAGTGCTCCAGACAATGGTATATGATGTAGCCAAAGAGGGAGAATAAGGACGCTGTCTGTGAATCCAGCATATAATGAAGTACATAAAATAGGCTACCTGTTACATAAAAAAAAAGGGGAAATTCCTCATTCTTCCAAAATGAAACAGGATATATCAACTAGGTATCAATGAATATGGTTATGTTGTTGCAGAGTATGTTGGGATGGTGCAGAGAGTATAGGGATAAATGTATGATTTCTCTTAGTAGACCATTTTTATGTGGTTTTGACTTTGAACATGTGAAAATTGTGAATATTCAAAAATAAAATATGAAAAGGCAGACATTACATTTGAATATAAGCAAGAAATAACCTACTGTATGTCAGATCGATAATGATCACACAGAGAAAAAATTAAGTATCTTCAACACAGAGCTTTGACTCTATACCCTAGATAAAATGTATCATAAAGAAGAACTACCAAGAACTGGTGACATTTGCTTAGTAGCTTTGTTCTTGGTGGTGGTATAATTCTGATATTGTATTGTGTGTATAATAGGATAGAGCAATTGAGTAAATGTGTTGATGTTTTGGGGAAGAAGAGTTTTTGCTTTCCTAAGTGAGGACAAATAATGTAGTGTTGGATTTCCGTGAGAAGTCTCAATCTGAGCTCATTATATGTTATGTGATATATTTTGATAGATAACATGGACATGTATGTACACTTCCTGGCTCTGTTTGCTGAAAGGGATTTAAGCAAATCAGCGTTAGTAGCAATGAGTACAGCTGGCACCTAGATCTGGATTTCTAAATATCAGTCACCACTAAAGTGTTTCCTAGGGAAATGGCTATTTCCAGGCCCAGGGCAGGGAATTCATAAGGTAAACCTGAAAAATCTTGTGTCAAAAAACAAGTGTACAAAGACTAACAGATCCACTAAAAACAAAAGTACAAAAGTTGGCTTGGGACAAATTACACATGAAAAAGAGCCATGGTAAGTGATTATACCATGTTGAGTACACTGAATTCTTGAGTTTCTCGTGTTGAGATAAGAGAGAGAATGAGAGAAATATAAAGAGAGAGACTGAGAGAAAAGAAAAGCTTTTTTATTTAAATAAAGGAATGCTAGCTAATAAATGTAGGTGGGATAACATTATTAGGAAATAAGCATTTTCACTCCAGTGTAATCAATTATTTGGTATCAATCAATTATTGATTATTCAAACTAAGATGATAAGTGAATGCTGAAACTTGGGTTAGGGATTTTGAGGAATAGGATATTTATGTGGTCTCAAAGTATATGCACAGAAATTATTTGGGGTAAAAGGAAAAGTATCATTTTATAATAGACATACCTGATGTTTCATACCTTAACCAAATAATCAAACTTGGCATCTCTAAAAATGGAATAAACTTACATCATGTGCCTCTTCAACTAACAAACTGAGACATATAAAACATCATCTGGGTAGTATATTTGCTAAAAACATTTAATCTAAATCTGAGGTCAGTTTTGGTAAGTTGTGTTTTTTGAGAGGTTTGTCCATTTCATCTAAGTGATCAAAAGTTCTTTATAATATTTTCTTTTCATCCTGTTAACATCAGTAGGTTTTTCTGTGATGTACTTCTTATTAATAATATTGGTAATTTGTAGTCCCTCTTTTTTCTTTATCACTCTTAGGAAATACTTATCAATTTTATTTTTTCAAGTAATTTTTGGTTATTAATTTTCTCTATGTCTATTCATATTTATTGTTTCATCCTTTCTGTTGACTCTGGGTTTGACTTGTACCTTAGCTTACTGATCTGAGACCTTCCTTATTTTCTGACATAAGTATTCAAAGTTACACAGTTCCCTTTCAGCAGTGCTTAGCTGCATCCCACAAATTTTGAGATGCTGTATACTGAGTGTTATTCAGTATATTTTCCATTTTTTTCTTAGAATTTTGTTTTTGACCTATGGATTATTTAGGACTCCGGGAGTTGGTGATGGACAGGGAGGCCTGGCGTGCTGCGGTTCATGGGGTCGCAAAGAGTCGAACACAACTGAGCAACTGAACTGAACTGAACTGGTTGCTTAATTTTAAGATATTAGAGAACTTTTGAGATAGCTTTTTGCTATTAATTTCTAATTTAATACCAGTGTGGTTAAAGGACAGCCTGTGTAAGATTTCAGTCCTGTGGCATTTTTGAGACTTGTTTTATGGCCCCCACATGTGACTTAACTTTGGCAAATGTTCCATGTATACTTGAAAAGAATGTGTATTCTGCAGCTATTGAGAACTTGAATCTAAAATGAGGAAAATAAGAGGCATATTTAGAATCTGGTTTATTCCACCGATAACTTGCCTGGGGTATTTTCAAAAGTTACTGTTATAATAAGCAGCTAATTCACACACAAAAAATTCAGACTTGTCTCGATTTAAAAAGACCAAAACAGTATCAGTTCAGTCGCTCAGTCACGTCTGACTTTTTGCTACCCCACGGACTGCAGCACGCCAGGCTTCCCTATCTGTCACCAACACCTGGATCTTGCTCAAACTCATGTCCGTCGAGTTGGTGATGCCATCCAACCATCTCATCCTCTGTGGTCCCCTTCTCCTCCTGCCTTCAATCTTTCCCAGCATCAGGGTCTTTTCAAATGAGTAAGTTCTTCACATCAGGTGGCTAGTTTCAGCTTCAGCATCAGTCTTTCCAATGAATATGCAGGATTGATTTCCTTTAGGATTTACTGGTTTGATCTCCTTGCAGCCCAAGGGATTCTCAAGAGTCTTCTCCCACACCACAGTTCAAAAGCATCAATTCTTCTGTGCTCAGCTTTCTTTATGGTCCAACTCTCACATCCATACATGACTACTGGAAAAACTATAGCTTTGACTAGATGGACCTTTGTTGGCAAAGTAATGTTCTGCTTTTTAATATGCTGTCTATGTTGGTCATAGCTTTTCTTCCAAGGAGCAAGCGTCTTTTAATTTCATGGTTGCAGTCACCATCTGCAGTGATTTTGAAGCTGAAGAAAATACAGTCTCTCACTGTTTCCATTGTTTCCCCATCTATTTGCCATGAAGTGATGGGACTGGATGCCATGATCTTCGTATTTTAAATGTTGAATTTTAAGCCAACTTTTTCACTCTCCTCTTTTGCTTTCATCAAGAAGCTCTTTAGTTCCTCTTTACTTTCTGCTATAAGACTGGTGTCATCTGTGTATCTGAGGTTATTGATATTTCTCCCGGAAATCTTGATTTCAGCTTGTGCTTCATCCAGCCCTGCATTTCACATGATGTACTCTGCGTATAAGATAAATAAGCAGAGTGACAATATACAGCCTGACGTACTCCTTTCACAATTTGGAACAGGTCTGTTGTTCATGTCCAGTTCTAACTGTTGCTTCTTGACCTGCATACACATCTTTCAGGAGGCAGATAAGGTGGTCTGGTATTCCCATCTCTTTAAGAATTTCCACAGTTTGTTGTGATCCACGCAGTCAAAGGCTTTGGCCTAATCAATAGTTTTTCTGGAATTCTCAAACAGTATAGAGTAGTATATAAATTTGAATGGATCCTAGATCAAAAATTGAAAAAGACATTTTGAAAATAGTTGAAACAACTTAAATATGGACTGAATAACATGATATTATTGAATTTTCTAGGTGTGATAATGCATTTCAGTTATGTAAGAGAATGTTTTTATTCTCTGGAGTTGGATGCTGAAGTATTTAGTGGTGAAGTATTTAAGCATGATGTCTGCAACTTATTTTCAAATAGAGTATGTGTGCGCACACATTCACACACACGCATGCACACACACACACATACACACCCCAAATATAAACATTAGTGAATCTAGGTAGAGATTGTGGTTATTCATTTGACCATTCTTTAACTTTTCCTTGGGTTTGAAATATTTCAGAATAAAACTTTGGGGAAAAAAATCTCCCTCTGTGTAAATAATTAGGATAATTTTTCCTTATTTCTAGTTAGACCCTACTCAAAAAAGCATCAGGTACATTGATTTAGCTCTCAGCACAACCAGCACTATTGTTATCTTCTTTGTTTTGCTGTGCCCAAGAGAAAAATGAGGTTAAGTAACATTTCCAGTGTTGCAGGAATAATAAAAGCAGTAAGAAGTGGATTAAGGGCTGAAGCTTGAGTCTGATGAACTCCAAAGCCTGTGCTCTAAACCTCTGCCCTGTCTTTCTCTCACTTTGACATCCAAAGTGCTTGAACCCCTCGTTTTATTTATTTGGTTGATGCTGTTATCTTCCTTAGCATAGTAAGTGTTTTCCCCACTGAAAGTGAAAGTGAAAGTCGCTCAGTCGTGTCTGACTCTTTGCAACCCCAGGGACTATACAGTCCATGGAATTCTCCAGGCCAGAATACTGGAGTGGGCATCCTCTCCCTTATCCAGGGCATCTTCCCAACCCAGGGATCAAACCCAAGTCTCCCACGTTGCACGCAGATTCTTTACCATCTGAGCCACACGGGAAGCCGAAGAATACTGGAATGGGTAGCCTATCTCTTCTCCAGAGGATCTTCCCGACCCAAGAATTGAACCAGGGTCTCCTGCATTGCAGGCGGATTCTTTACCAACTGAGCTATCAGGTCTACCATTAGGTAGACCAAAGTTAAAATTCTGCCCTTTCCATCCTGGGCTTATGACTGTCAAAGCAAAAATTAAGCAGGTAAAAGAGACTTTATTCAAGGTTGCTGCAGTAAGAGAGACAGGCTGAAACCGAATGAGTTCTATTCCACTGAAACAAAGGGTTGGACTGTGTTTTAAGAACTGGGATGGTGGGAGAGGCTCATAGGGCACCCTTGTTTGTTAACTGACCTTACGGAAAGGAAAAGTAAACTTTCTGTATCTTCATGGCAGGAAGTAGTTTTACACTTTGGAACAGGATGTCCGTGGGAAGTTAGATTTCCATCTTTCCCCAGAAACTAGGAGATAAGAGAACTGTCTCCCTTGATGTTTATATTTCAAAAGGATAGCTCCCAGGTCTTTGAGAAAATTAGTACGGGGTTGTAAACATTGGTTAAGCGGCTTTTTAAAAGATTTACATCTCAAAGGAGCAGAGAAAGGGTTGCAGTTACAAAGTTTCAAAAGTAAATGCTCTAAGAAAAGGGAAGCCTGTCTGAAATTTAGTCAAGCTGAAGGAATAAGGCCATTTGGGTCCTGATAGTGCACATTCAGTAAAGAATCCGCCTGCAATGCGGGAGAGTTGGGTTCGATTCCTGGGTTGGGAAGATCCCCTGGAGGAGGGCAGGACAACCCACTCCAGTATTTTTGCCTGGAGAATCTCCACGGAGAGAGGAACCCAGCGGGCTACAGTCCATGGGGTTGCAAAGAGTAGGACACGACTGAGCACATTTACACAGTCAGACACACAGTGCACATTTACAGAGGTCTGACTGAGAGCGGTGCAAGGACATCCTTACCCAGATTCCTGATTTTCCCTTGGTCTGCTCATGACACTACACAAGTCCTGCTTTTCTTTTGAAAATGAGGAAGTACTCCTCCTTCTTCTGCTCACATATCTTGCTTCTTCCCACCTTAGTTTGCTGGAGGATATTCTCTTTACAAGTCAGTGATCCTCTTCTCTTGCTTTCTTCCTGAATGTTTAATCCTCTTTATTCCTCTTCCCCTTCCTTCTTCCCAGGCATGGGTCATCTCTTGGTTCCCTTCCAGTTCTGATTCTCTATGAATCTCTGGCTCTCTCTCAGAGTCCACTCAGGAAGAAGTAAGTAGGGTGGACCAGTGCAATAAAGAGTCCAGCTCTTCTCAGATGTTCATAAAAGGCAGCATTTGAAAAGATCTTCTCCAACTAGTGCCATAGGAGTAGCAGAGTAAATTGTGGATGGGCAGGAGTTATGGAATTTGCAACATTCTGTGTAGCAGCCGTGAAATTAAAAGACTCTTACTCCTTGGAAGGAAAGTTATGACCAACCTAGATAGCATATTTAAAAGCAGAGACATTACTTTGCCAACAAAGGTCCGTCTCGTCAAGGCTATGGTTTTTCCAGTGGTCATGTATGGATGTGAGAGTTGGACGGTGAAGAAAGCTGAGCAGCGAAGAATTGATGCTTTTGAACTGTGCTGTTGGAGAAGACTCTTGAGAGTCTCTTGGACTGCAAGAAGATCCAACCAGTCCATCCTAAAGGAGATCAGTCCTGGGTGTTCATTGGTAGGACTGATGTTGAAGCTGAAACTCCAATACTTTGGCCACCTCATGTGAAGAGCTGACTCATTGGAAAAGACCCTAACGCTGGGAAGGATTAGGGGCAGGAGGAGAAGGGGACAACAGAGGATGAGATGGCTGGATGGCATCACCAACTCGATGGACATGGGTTTGGGTAGCCTCCGGGAGTTGGTGATGGACAGGGAGGCCTGGTGTGCTGTGATTCATGGGGTCTCAAAGAGTTGAACACAACCGAGGAACTGAACTGAACTGAACTGTGTAGCTTTGAGTAAGCCTAATAATTTCTCTGAACTTCACTGCATTTCTTTGCAAAATAGGACTAATAAATATAATAATTGACCATAAGAGTTAACTAAGGTAGGGAATATAAATTCACAGTGTCAAGTATTGAATGTTTAGTAACTTATCACTACTTCTTTGAAAAAATAGTCTTTGCCTACATAATGGTAATATTAGTAACTGTGTTGAGAAGAGCCATGGTAACATTTTCTCAGGTGGAATGTGTGATAGATCTGCCCCCCAAAGTAGGTGTGGTAGATTTGTATTACATCAATTTAGATAAAACTAAAGCTCCCGGAATTCCCATCCCTGAGTAATTCTAAATCATTTGTGCACTGTGAGGCATTTCACAGGAGCGGTGGTGGGTGGAAGTGAAACAACAGACATGTTCTTCATACCTAGAAGGTGAGTGCAGGGCATGAGTGCAGCCTGCTGCATGTCGTATGCTGCAGCTGATCTACTGAGTCACCTCCAGCTCCAGTTGCATTTCTGCCTTCATGTTTCTCTAACTCTTGGATCCAGACATGATTGGTTCTTTGATGAAGGATGCCAGCTTCCCCTGCAGGACATCTCCACCATCAAAGCAGGAGCGTGGAGGCAGTGAGAGACTGCATGGGGCACTAGTCCTTTCTGTTCATCCTCATAGGTTCCGACTTTTCCATGCTTCCAGATTTCCCGTCTGTCTTCTCTTTCTAATTGTCTTGTCTGCAGATTTAGGCTCTAGTACCAGAAAGAAGCGGGTGGAATAGTTTCATGTCAGCTCTTTAATTTGCTCTCCCAAGTTTGACATCAAGTCAAATCCCCGATTCATCTTCTAATGTATCTAAATCTTATTGCTTTCGCTTCTCTAAAGAACCTTGTCAGATGTAACAGGCAGTGAGTTTCATCAGAGACCTGCATAGATCAAGCTTGATACCTCTCAGCTATTAGGACAGTTCAGTAAAAGACTACCGTTTTCTGGGATGTAAGAAGTGAGGCTCTGTGCTCAGACCTTCAAGTTCTCCTTGCTTATGGAGTGTATGGAAATATATCTATTTATAGTTATAACTCCTTTGAATCAAACTAATTCTAAGATGGTGTTTTCAACTCCTTCAATGATTACAAGCTATAATGATAGCCTTTCCTAATGTGGTGATAAAATATCACATAATTTTGCAGATGTTGCTTACTTTGGAAATTTCTAATACAGGCATTGAATAATTTGTAGAAATCAGTGTATGCCAAACTGCCAGTTTTCACATTTTGAATATAACATGTAAAAATAATACCTTTTATAAGATAAGATGTGCAATATAAAATATAATAATAATAGTAAAAAAAAAAACCTGAGTGGAAATATAATCTCAGAGAGACAGTTGGATGTAGTAGTTTAGAATGTAAAACAGTACCACACAGTTTGAAGTGTTGCTTATTAGCTCTGAGCTTGCTAATTATGTGATGTTGGGTGATTACTTAGCCTGTGCTTCAGTTGCCTCATCTACTGTCCCAGGGTATGATGGGAGTGGTTCTGATAAATGTGCAGTTCTTAGAGTAGTGCATGGCACAGTAGAGACAGAAGCTTTGGTTTGGTAGGACTGATTCTCCCTTATGAAGAAGAAACTATTCGTTTTCCCATTCCATGAGGGCAGAGACTACATCTTTCTGCCCTTGTGTCCCTTACTTGACCCATTGAAGGTGTGTGTTGTGGTGCCCTGCCCAGATCCCTCTTCAGGATGCAGCTACTTACTCTTGAGACTCCTGGGATGTCACCTCCTGAGGCCCATGACTGAGTCTGTCCCTAGGAATTGCTTTGGGTCCAAGGGAGATGGCAAGATTAAGCTCCTCCCCGGGGGGAAATCCATATCCTGTGACTGGTGGGAGTGGGCCACAAAGGACAGGCTCCCTTGTGAGGCAACCCTGAAATGCTCCACTGGGGTTGGCTGAGTTGGAGCCTCTATCGTGTCTACATCTCAGTTCAACGCTGCTCTTTCCTCTCTCCAGTCCTGCTGTTCTCCCTTCCTGCACAGGTGTTGTTCCCAAGAGCACTCTTGGATAATCCTACACACGGGTCTTCATTTCAAAGCCTGTTTAAAGGGGGTATAAGGAGAAAACTTTTAGGGGTAATTGATGGTGGTGGTGGTTTAGTCGCTAAGTCATCTCCGACTCTTGCAGCCCCACGGACTGTAACCTGCCTGGCTCCTCTGTCCATGGGATTTCCCAGGCAAGAATACTGGAGTGGGTTGCCATTTCCTTCTCCAGGGGATCTTCCCCACCCAGGGATCTAACGGCTTTTCCTGTGTCTCCTGCAAATCCTGCAGGTGGATTCTTTACCAACTGAGCCCCAGGGAAGCCCCTAGGAGTAATTGAAGAGTTCATTATATTGCTTTTGCTGATGGTTAAAAGCAAGGAGAAGAGGGAGAACAGACATCAAAATTTGTCAAATTGTTCAATTTAAATATGTGTGGTTTATTGTATGTCACTTATACTTCAATAAGGAAAAAATCAGAGGGGCAGTGGGAGAAAAAAAATAAGTGCATTTTGCTCACATCCTACTAGTAGTACTTTTCTGATGCATTGTTTACTCGTCTCAGTATTTCTTACCTAGGAACCTTATTGTTCACCGTGTCAAATTCCTCTTCACTCCTTCGTATATTCTTATAGTCATTCATTCTCTTGAACAGACATTCTCTGAGCACCCTCCAAGCCCAGATCCTTTTCTATGAATAGGTACTTGGGATAAAAAGACAAATTAGGCAGTCTTTCTCCCCGTTGAGTCCATTGCCCCATGGAGGGGACTGAACTGGAGGCAATTCCAATGTTAACTTTGGCATTCACGACCCTCCCTAGGTTGGCTTCATTCTGTGACGGCAGAAGTAGCACATATTTATGACACAAAATATGATAGGTACAGAACAAAATAAAGAAGGAAATAATGATCACACTCCAGTGCACTTACAATTTACTTATCATTTTATCATATCACCAAATTTTTGCAGAAATGATTTTTCACTAGGAAAATTATTTTATTCCATGACTATGTACATTATGTTTTAACTGTTCTCTCATATAACATCTGTTTTGGGGCTTTTGTTCTCATCATCACCCATTTTTCTTTGTCATTATTGTCAGAGAAGTCTGGAAAAGTCCTGCAACAGATCCAGTGATCTGTGCCCACCTT
This sequence comes from Okapia johnstoni, assembly GCA_024291935.2. NCBI lineage: Eukaryota > Metazoa > Chordata > Mammalia > Artiodactyla > Giraffidae > Okapia > Okapia johnstoni. Next base: position 40,423,492 of record CM044316.1, read on the forward strand.
TCAGGTTCCCTGGGCCCTTTCTCTTCCCTATGCTTCTACTGATTTGATTTGTAACACTTCCCACATCTTCTTGAGCTTTCTTCCAGTAAATCACTTCCTTTCCTGTCTTTCTTTCCATTTTAATGGCATGATAATGAAAGGAGTACAAGTGCCCTCTGGGAGCTGGGTACAGCTGTGAGGGCAAGAGGCAGGGAGAAGGAGCTGATGACCTCAACCAGTGGCTGAAAATGTCATTCATTTGCTCTCCAGAAGTGCTCACATCTCACTGGCAAAGGGGAACTTTCCCTGTTAGACAGACTTCTTTAGAACTTCTTCGTTAGACAGGGTCACCAGGAGACCAAATGAGACCTAGCAGGATTTCTAATCCCAGTCACTTTGCTGGTAGTTCATCAGCATTTTGGGTGTCCCACAACTCCATACTCATCCATAAAGCCTTTCTAAAGGATTTCAAAGAAGAAATAACGAGGGCAATAGAGGTAAAAAAATCATTAGTCCATGTGTTTTGTAAAAGGTGTCAGATCTGAATGATTGCTATAGATGTTTTAAATAGGGAAATTAGGAAAAGTTTCCTTGGGAGCCATGAACATCCAGAGAAACCAAGTGTGAGAAACTGGAAGCTAATTATTTTGGTTGGCCTCTTCTACTGTAATGCTGTGTTTGAAATTTAATCAGTGGTTCAGATTTGGAAAAGGGCACCTGTGCCAGGACAGAAAATCTAAGAGAAATTCACTATGTGATGCTGAGAAGCTAATGTTCATAAGTTAATAATACCAACAATAATAACTAAACAATATAAAATAAAGCCTAAAAACATTGCAAACATTAGATATTTCTTTGTAGTCTTTATGCATATTGCTGTGTATTCTCTCATTTAATCCTCATACAACCCTATGAGAAAGGCACTTTTCCCTTCTAACTATGAGGAAATAGGAGGACAGAAAGGCTATATCATTTGCTCAAGGTTGCAATGCTGGTAATGAGCTAGAATCCCCATTGGGGTCTGGTTGATTTCATAGTCTATATTGTTAACTCATTTTCTTTAGTCTCTTGGGAGAGACCACTCCTCTCTGGCTCTGTCTCCAAGAGCTTGGCAAACTGAAAAACCTATGCGAGCTGTAGGTATGGACTTTGCAAAGTTGTCCTTTTGCTATTGATTTTTAATGTTGTTGCCTTGTAGTTAGAGAATTTGCTGTTCCATATCAATTGCTTGGTAGAAACTTCCTTTGTGGTTCAGAACATGGTCAATTTTTGTGAATTATCCATATGTACTTGAAAATAAAGCGTCTACTCTATTTGTAGGGTACATCTGCTGGATCAATACTGTTTATTTTGCTGTTCAAGTCTGCCTGCTTGATCTATCAGCTTCCAAGAGAGATGAGTTGAAATACCCATGGTGATTCTTTGATCAGTTTCTCATCTTAAATCTATTTAGTTTTCTTTTACATTTTGGGACTGTGTAGTTCATTTATACTGGATCTGGATTGTCCTATCTTCCTGGTGAATTTTAAATTTCATCATTAAGTAGGATCCTGTTTTATCCCTAAAGATGGATTTTGCCTTGGTGTAATTTGATATCACTACTATAATAGCATGTTTCTGTTAATATTTTCTTACTTTATCTTTCTTTACAAACTTTAAGAAATATTGTAAAAACAGGACTTTGTGTGTGTGTGTGGTGGGGCGTTTGCTTGCTTCAGCTATTTCTGAAGTTTATGCAGAGCAGCAAAAAGGTAATAATAGCTAAAACATCCCAAAGGAAAAATATAGTAGAGGGGATTGGTGTAGCAGATATCAAGATTTATTTTAAAGCTATAAATGTAATTTAGTGAGTTATTGGTATATGGATAGAAAAATAGGCCAATGAATCTGAATAGGAAATCCAGAAATAGACTTTGTTTTCAGATAAACTGCAGTTGCAAATCAGTGGGGGAAAGGATAAGGTTTTCAATAAATGATACTGGGCTCATTTACATACTAAAATGTATAATCAATTTCCTTTCTAAAATATGACAACAAATACAGATAAAAGTTTAAACCATATAACTTTAGGAGACAATATTGCAGAATGTATTATGCCTTTAGGATAGAAAATGACTTAAAAGGTGGCAGCATTTCCAAACTAAATGGAAAAACCATTACATTTTGCTACAATTTACAAAAGTAAAATTACTACAATTTACAAAAGCAAAATTAATGTTTTTGTTCATCAAAACCTGGTATAAACAAAATTAGAGAGTATTTATAATACATGTACTTGACAAAGAATTAATATCTAGAATATATAAATAACACTTCTCAAGAACTCAGTAGGAAAATGGACAAAAGATAAACTGATATATCACAGAAGAGGAACCTTAAACTAGCCAATAAGCATATGGAATGATGATCAGACTTCCCTGGTGTTCCAGTGGTTAAAATCAGCCTGCCAGTACAGGGGACACAGGTTCGATCCCCAGTACAGGAAGATCTCACATGTCATGGGGCAGCTAAACCCATGCATCCCAACTACTGAGTCCACATGCTGCAACAAGAGAAACCACTGCAGTGAGAAATCCGTGCACAGCAGCTAGAGTAGCCCCCACTCTCTGCATCTAGAGAAAGCCCACTTGCAGCAACCAAGACCCAGAGCATCCAAAATAAATAAATAAATAAATAAAATGATGATCAACCTTATTAGTCATCAAACAATTGCAAATTACTAGCACAATAAATACCATTTTATACCCATCAGTTAGTAAAAATTAAAACAAGTGAAAACATCACATTTTGTAAAGAACTTACCGTACCTTATAATCCAGCAATTCCACTCCTAGGCACATACCCTAAAAAGACTTGTTTTTGTGCATCATGCGACTTGCATAAGGCTTTTCATAGCAGCAATGTCTGTATTCATAAAAATCAGAAATTACCCAAGTGTCTGTCGTTGAGAATGAGCAAATAAATTTTGGTGTAATGATATAGTAGAATACTAGATAGTGGGAATTCTTTAAATCTGTGACAGCTCTGTCCCATGGAATACTGTAACCCTATAATAGGGGGTTATGTCTGATGTGACCCTGGATTCCTAAAGGGATCTTAAAACCCCAGCTCCCAGTCCCTGGAGCCTATGTATGGTCCCACACTCCCTTAATCCACCATGACAGTACCTTCCCCTTACTGCTTTGACTGTTCATTTCTGACCATTGGGGATTTCCTTTTGTTTCTTTGACACTAAACTTTGTGCAAGAATTTTACATTTTGTGAAGAATTTCAAACATTTCTATGATTTCATAGAAGAAGGAGGTTTCTCTGCATCAACAGTATCACAAGAAGCCACTACCACCCATCTGTACTGACTCTGCCTGTTCCAGGATTCAGTGTCTTGCTAAATTGTGTTGCTTTGCCTACATTCAGCAGTTTGGTCTGCAAGCAGACAGAAATATGTTCTTCATGAAATCCTTTTAGAGTTCTTTTTTTTTTTAATTTATAAGTTTATTTCTCTTACTCAAAAAAGACTTAAAAAGCCTGCAATTTAGAAATATTATTATTTCCCCTTTCTTTTAGACTTAGCTCTGTTATTTCCACACCAGCCTGTATGATGACTTACGACAATAAAGGCATTTTTCAAAAGCCTTTACTTATATCAGGTATCTTGGTGCATTTGAAGAACCATTTTCAGCTCTTCTAGATGGTTGAATGTAGACTTGGGAAAGGAGACCAGGAATGACAGCAGAGGTATTCTTAATTTACAGTCTGTAAAATCAAAATGTTAGAATGCAGTCATAAGCTTGAACATCTGCCCTGCCCTCTCCTCCCCTTGATACTTTTCCTTCACCTCCTCCCCCTTCTATTTGCATTGAGGTTTTTTTTAATGCAGTCTAAAATCTAAAACTCTTGGAAAAGGCTAGATCACAGAACACATTAACCTGAGAAATATGTCAGTTTAGTCTTTCTAAGGAAGCATTTTTGAGACATCATTGATATAATAAACTCCTTTTCATTTGAAATTTCATTCCAAATTTGGCATGTCAAATGCTGAAACTCCCTCATTTCCCTATGCATGCGTGCATACTAGGTCACTTTAGTTGTGCCCCACTCTTTGCAACCCTATGGACCATAGCCTACCAGACTCCTCTGTCCATGGAATTCTCCAGGAAAGAATACTGGAGTGGGTTGCGATGACCTCCTCCAGGGGATCTTCCCGATCCAGGAGTTGAACCTGGGTCTCTTTAAGTCTCATGCATTAGCAGACGGATTCTTTACCACTAGCGCCACCTGGGAAGCCCCTCATTTCCTTATACCCAGTCTCTTAATTTTTTCTCCACTGTTACTTTTTTATGGTATAATATGACTTGAAGATAAACTGGGATAAGTTAAAAATGTGTACTGTAAACCCCAAAGAAACCACTAAAACAGCAAAGCAAGAGTTAACAGCTAATAAGCCAATGAAGGAAATAAAACTATATTATGAAAAAATAATCCAAAAAAATCAGAAAAAGAAGAAAAGCAAGTAAAGAATAAAGAGGACAAATAGAAATCAAAAAGCAAAATAACTAACTAAAACCCAGTGGATTAATTATCATATTAAATGTAGGTAGTCCAATAAAGCAGAGATTGTAAGACTGAATAAAAAGCAGGGTCCAATAATATACTGCTTACAAGAAGTGTAAAGACACAAATAGATTAAAAGTAAATGAATGGGAAAATATGTATCTTAGTAATAGTAGTCCAAAGGAAGCTGGAATGGCAATATTAATATCAGACAAAACATATTTCAGAGCAATGAATATTACCATGGATAAAGGATAAAGGAGGTAATTTCATAATGATGAGTAGGTCAATACATCAAGAAGACACAACAACCCTAAATGTTTATGTTATGCCTAACAACACAGCTTCAAAACACGTGGCAAAAACAGATAAAACAGCAGGAAGAATGAATAAAACATAATTATTGACAGAGATTTTAGTACTCCCACTTGAACACACAGGCAAAAATTCTCCAGTGACAGTAGTCTCGAACAGCACTATCAACCAACCTAACTTGACTGGTATTTATATAGGTCTTTCAATACCAATAGCATACACATTATTTTCAAATGCATAAAGAACATTTACCAAGATAGACTACTGGGCCGTACAATAAGTCTCAATAAATTTACAAGGATTACACTATGATCTCTGATAATAATAGAATTAAATTATAAATCAGTAACATAAAGATCTATGGAAAATCCCCATATAGTTGAAAGCTGAATAACATACTTCCAAGTAACATGGATCAAAGAAGAAATTTAAAGAGAAATTTGAAAATATTTTGAAATTAATTAAAAAAAATACTGAGAGAATTTGTGGGGTGCTGCTAACGGTATTTTATTTAGTGCTATTTATAGCACTAAACATCTGTATAAGAAGAAAGAAAACTCACAAATCAGTGATCTTAGCTACCACCTTAAAAACAAAAGCATGAAAAGAAGAGCGCATTAAACTAAAAGAAGAAGAAAGAAGGAAGTAATAAAGTTCAAATCAGAAATCACTGAAAGAAAACAAAAAGAAATCAAAACGAAATAAAATATATGTATTTGAAATAGTCAATAGAATTAAGCCCGTAGCCAGATTAATCAGAGGAAAAGAAGGCGTGTATTAATGGTATCTGGAATGAGAGAAATGACATTACTACAGATTCTACAGTTATTAAAAGGATAATATGGGAATGTTATCAATAAGTTTATGCCTATAAACCTGACGGTTTAGATAAAATGGACAAATTTCTCGAAAGACTCAAAATATCAACACTCACTCAATAAGAAACAATAAACTTGTATAACTCTACAAAAGATACTAAATTTTTACTTAAAAACTTTCTCAAAGAAAAGTTAGTGCTTGGATGGCTTTCTGGTGAATTCTACCAAACATTTAAGGAAAAAAGTTGTACTAATTTTACATGAACTCTTTGAGAAAATTGATGAGGAGGAAACAGTTCTCAACTAGTCTCTGAGGCTAGCATTAACTGGTTAGCAAACCAAGTCCTCTTGTTAGAGACAGTCACAACTTTATAAATTTATTTGGAATAGTCTAAAAATGGAAACCACCCAAATGTCTATCAGCAGGCAAAAGGATAAGGGTACTATGCTTTATCTATCCAGTGGAATATTACTTAGCAATAAAAATAACAAACTATGGATACACACTATTGTGACTCTAGAAATAATTGCACTTGAAATAAATGCAGTTTTTACTGTAGGTCAATTATGACTCAATACAGTGTAAAAAAACAATCTGGAGAGATTATGTTCATCCTCAGTATACTCATGAAGAAATTGCTGTTTAGAGGTTATGTTGCTTATTGTCACATAGGGGGAAAAATCTAGCTTCTATGCTTTGCATATTTTAACTCAATCCTTATGTCAACTCATGAGGGTATGTTTTCTTTGTTCCATTTTACAAAAGAGAGAGAGAGAGAAAGATAGAATATAAGTAACTTGCCCACGGTCACGTGATTTGCAGTTAAACTAGGCTCTGAACCCATATCCCTTAGCTTCCAATGCCTGTGTCTTCTTGACATCTTTGGGCTCTAGACATGATCCCCAAGTTATTACATTTTAAAAAGAAAGAAAAATCACCACTAAACCTTGAGAATTTCATTCCTAAAAAAAAAAATGCCTTTGGCTTTAGGCAGAGAGGCATGTCTGAATCCTCCCCAACACATGATGAATGTTTATGTGGGCAAGGCACTCTTATTTGATATTCCTGAGATGGAGCGCAATTTCCCACAGCCTCACTACACCTCCAGCCTTTCTTTGTCATTCAGAAATGCATTTTAGAAGTGGGTCAGTGAGAGTGAGGCTTTGGTCATTTAACTTTTTAAAAGCAAATCATGTATAAACTTCACTAATTAAAAGTAAGAGCTAACATTTGTTGAATGCCAGATACTCTCAGTGCTTTTATATCTTTTATATATATCAGTTCAGTTCAGTTCAGTCGCTCAGTCATGTCTGACTCTTTGTGACCCCATGAACCGCAGCACGCCAGGCCTCCCTGTCCATCACCAAGGGACGATATATATATATATATATCGTCCTATTGTCCTACTTCTCCTCATGATGTGTAAAAGGCAGGTATTAATATTATCTTTTTATAAAAAAAGAAACTGAAGCTCAAGGAGGTTAAGTCACTTTTCCAAGGTCAGGCAGCAGATCAGTGGAGAAACCTGGGATAATAGTTGAATTCCACAACGTGCTTATCATCTATGCCAAACTGCCCTCTAGTATTTTAACTCTTGCTTAAACTATTTCCCCTAAGTGATCTGAAATATTCTGACAGTAGATCGTGGCAACCCAGGTAGTTTGATGTCTATCATTGAAAGAACTCTTGATGGCCCACAAATCCCAACAGTCCTCAAATGGAACTCCACACACCTGGCAACATACTGCAGGCTCCTTAGGAGAAGGAGGTCTGGAGCATCAGTTTGATTAAGAAGAGCTAGCTATCCAGGAGAGGTGGAACGTCAGTGACCCCTTTGGAATCACTGACTCTATCAATTGTTAGGATGGATTTGGGGAGCAGAACAAATGGGCATCATCTCTGTAAAAGCTTGGAGAAGGATATCAGCATCTTCCCTGTCCTCTGTGTGTACACTCTTTCAAAGTGAGCAATCTAGGTCCTCAAACTGGAGAAGGGCAAGGAGAGCTGGATCGCCTCTGTCAGAATGACAGAATGCTCAGGCTCAGCTCCCTGCTGCTTCTGGAACTGAGCTCAATTTCTAGAACATTTAAAAAAAAAAAACACCTACAATTAATAATTAATATGTAGTCAACACATAATGAAAGTATAGTAAAACCATGCCAGAAAAGTTTTAGAGCATTAAGAATTAATTCGGAGAAGGCAATGGCACCCCACTCCAGGACTCTTGCCTGGAAAATCCCATGGACAGAGGAGCCTGGAGGGTTGCAGTCCATGGGGTCGCTAAGAGTCGGACACGACTGAGCGACTTCACTTTCACTTTTCACTTTCGTGCATTGGAGAAGGAAATGGCAACCCACTCCAGTGTTCTTGCCTGGAGAATTCTAGGGATGGGGGAGCCTGGTAGGCTGCCATCTATGGGGTTGCACAGAGTCAGACACGACTGAGGTGACTTAGCAGTAGCAACAAGAAATAATTACCAGATGTATGATAGAAAGCCATCTTTTTCAAACTTATGTTTTGTTTTCAGTAGTGGGACTCATTTTCAAACAAGATCGCACACATTTTAAAATGGATAAAATCTTTTTATTAATACAGATTGATTTTATGTTTATACATTTATACAATCAATCAAGGGCTTTCCATATGGCTCAGTGGTAAAGAATCTGCCTGCTAGTACAGGAGACGCAGGAGACTCGGATTCAATCCCTTGGTTGGGAGGGTCCTCTGAAGGAGAAAATTGCAACCCACTCCAGTTGCCTGGAGGATCCCAAGGATAAAGGAGCCTGGTGGACCATAGTCCACAGAGTCACAAAGAGGTGGACATGACATACTGACTGAATAACAACACCACCACAGTCAATCAACGTGGCCACTTTGATGAACATAAATATTTGAAATTGGGTGTTTTGATTGTGCTTCCAGACTCACATTTACTTCAGCCTCTTATGAACCTGGAAGAAACCTTGGGATTTTTTTTTTTAATAAATTTATTTATTTTAGTTGGGGGCTAATTACTTTACAGTATTGTAGTGGTTTTTGCCATACATTGACATGAATCAGCCATGGGTTTACATGTGTTCCCCATCGTAAACCCCCCTCCCATCTCCCTCTCCATCCCATCCCTCTGGGTCATCCCATTGCCCCAGCCCTGAGCATTTGTCTCATGCATTGAACCTGGAATGGTGTTCTGTTTCACATATGATAATATACATGTTTCAATGCTATTGTCCCAGAACGTCCCACCCTCACCTTCTCCCTCAGAGTCCATAAGACTGTTCTATGCATCTGTGTCTCTTATTCTGTCTCGCATATAGGGTTATCGTTACCATCTTTCAAATACCATATATATGCATTAGTATACTGTATTGGTGTTTTTCTTTCTGGCTTACTTGACTCTGTATAATGGGCTCCAGTTTCATCCATCTCAATAGAACTGATTCAAATGTATTCTTTTTAATGGCTTAGTAATATTCCATTGTGTATGTGTACCACAGCTTCCTTATCCATTCGTCTGCTGATGGACATCTAGGTTGCTTCCATGTCCTGGCTATTGTAAACAGTGCTGCGATGAACATTGGGGTACACATGTCTCTTTCAATTCTAAACCTTGGGATTTTTAACAACATCAATGCTGAATGTTGTGCGATAGTTTGGAAGCAACAGGTTTTGACCAAAAGGGTTGAATGATCCTGAGAGGGGAGCAGTTTTCTGTGACTGGAAAATACAGAAAAAAGCCTACAGCAGGAGTTGGTACTGGAATGAGTCTTGGAGGTGGGAAAGGGATTGTTGGTGAAAGGTATGAGTATGGACTGGAGGTTCACATGGACTGTCTGCCTCTTCTGTGCCCTCTTGTACTTTGGACCTGACGTTGGTGGATTCTGGCAGTTGGTACTTGTTGAGCAAGAGTCTGTTGTTCGTGTGCGAACTCCCTCCCCCCCCCCCGCCCCGCAGTCCCTTAGCCCCTCAGGCCAGGGTCTGTGACTCCTTCTTCCTGGTCCTGTGTAGGCTCCCGGGTAAGGGAGACGGTCACAAAGTATGAAGCAAGAGTTCATTTCTCCCCAGTTTCAAAAGGTTGATTAAGTCAGGCCCAAGGGTGCCATCTTCCCTTGGCTAGCAAACAGTTTCTTAGAGCTGTGCTGTGAATTCACAGGGGCTCACTGGGACTCAGTTTCATTTGGGAGCAGCCTGGAACATGAGCAACACATAGGCATGAATCACCTGCTTAGACTCTGTCCATACAGACCCCCTGAAGTGGACATTTTGATCAACTGAAGTGCTGATTCTCTTTTTTTACGAATTTCGTTATAATCATCCCAGAACATTTCACAGGCACTTTGCTCTCAACTCTTCGAGTCACTACCATATCTCATCTCATTCTCCAAGTGAATACACTGAGCTCCTCTTTAGGTGCTGGACACTGGACTTGGTGCTTCAGGAACATCCAAAAGTTGGTGGTGTGGTGGGGACACAGGCAACAGAAAGGGATAAGACAGACCAGCATCATCGGTTTAACTGCAGTAGGGAGCTGTGACAGGGTGCAGAATGACTAATTGCCAAGTGAATGACCCTGACAATTGATGCTCTGGGGCTTCAGAAGAGGAAGGCAGAAGTTGTCAGGGAATTTACAGAGTATGCAGGAACTGAAGAGGAGTGTGGGGCCTGGGAAATCTTTAACCACTGGTGGTGCACGAGACAGGCTGATGAGAAGCTTGAAAGGGCATTGCACATTCCATATTCAACCGGCAATAGGCAAGCTGGTTTGGAAACGAACAGAAAAGGAAATCTTTTTTTTTAAACTGGACATTAAACGTATCATCAACAACAATAACGTAATGTCAGTGAACATTTATTGAACGTATAGTTCTTATTAAACACTGAGCTAAACACAATGATTATAATCTCAGTTCATTCCTACAAAACCTTGTGAGGAAATGACTCTGCTAACCAATGCAGTAGTTTTGAGGAATGAGACAATGGCAGACATCTCATGGGAACGTGACTTGGAGTGACTGGACAACATTGTGCAGTGCACAAGTACTTAACTGTACGTGGTGGTGGAAAGAATCATCATGTTTGCCAGTAACCAGGAACAGACTCTGTGCTGAGTGCTTCACACACACAATAACTTTCTCACCCCTCATAACCACCCCATGAAGTATGTGCTATTCATTTCCCCATTCCAGGCTATTCCACTTTGTGGGGGTTGATGCCTGTACAGTAAGTTGGAGCCAGTTATGAAGGGTCTTGACTGGAGGTTTGGGAAATAGGGACTTATTTGGTTAGCTTAGGAGGCTTTTACCCCAGTTACTTGGTGAATTCCTCGTAAGGTTGTTCCATTGCCTGGACCTCCAAGGCCTAGCCAGGACAGGCTCCCTCCCCTACTTACTGTATTCTTGCAGAGAGCCTGTCCACCCATGTCGTCTCTCCTGCCTGTTCTCTCTGGAGTCCAGCCTTCAGCTTCCTGCTTCTCATCATCACAGCCACTGGCCTCACTGGGTGCCCGCACCTCAGGCTGGGGCAGTGGGCTCTTCAGTCCCTCTGCAGGAGCCCCACAAAGGCAGGGGTAATGTCACTGTTTCGCCCCCCATAGCACTAAGCACAGACCTTTGGACTAACAGCAGTTGTGTAGATATTTTCTGAGGAACCCCCTTCTCTTACCATTTTCTCAGTTTAAAGAGTACCACCTCTTTGGTTGGTCTGGCTTATGGTACTTGTAGCTGCAAAGTTTGTGTTCCTGCCTTCAAGTGTCCATGTGTATCAGAGCCTTCACACACTCCTTTCCTGCTCCCTCTGATGCTCAGCTTCTCTTGCTATTTCTTGGCTGCTGTTTATCTTCCAGCACTGGCTGCCAGACCATTGGATGTAATTTGCAGAACTGTACTTTTGTTCCCTGGTTGGAATCATTGCTGGGTATCAATTGCTTTTTAGACCCCAGTCCTTCAGGCAGGAGGGATACGATTTTGGCTCCTCTCTTCCAGGCTGGCTGTACTAACCAAACTACCTGCAGAAGAGGGGCCTTGGCACTTCTTGGCCTAGGTAAGGCTATTGTTTTAGCTGGTCCACACTTGTGTCGCCATCCTTGGGGTTATAACATTGAACTCCTTCTGTATTTACTAGTACGTAGCCACTGCTCCAAGCCCTTCATGGGCTTCCCTGCCACCCTGCTTGCCCTGGCGTGTTGCCTGGGACCTCCTAAATCTTTCCCAATCCAGAAAGTGAAGGGTTAATGCTCACCACGGCAGAGCCCCAAGAGTGGCTTCAGTTCTGCATGGCTAGTCCTGGGCCACACAGGTTGTTCAGTATTTTGGATCTCACTCTTACTTTCTTGCCAAGGAAAGCCCAGCTTGCCTTCTACCATGGAGATAGGAGGCACATTTTCATTAGAAGAGAAAGCTCACATTCTGGGTGAAATGGGGGCTGTTCTTCAGTAGGTACTCACTTGTTACCAGGTTCTGTGCTAAGCACTTCATCTGAAACATTTTGTTTCATTCTTACAAAAGCCCTTGCTGCTGCTGCTAAGTCGCTTCAGTCCTGTCCGACTCTGTGCGACCCCATAGACGGCAGCCCATCAGGCTCTCCTGTCCCTGGGATTCTCTAGGCAAGAACACTGGAGGGGGTTGCCATTTCCTTCTCCAATGCATGAAAGTAAAAAGTGAAAGTGAAGTCACTCAGTCGTGTCCGACTCTTGGCGACCCCATGGACTGCAGCCTACCAGGCTCCTCCATCCATGGGATTTTCCAGGCAAGAGTACTGGAGTGGGGTGCCATTGCCTACTCCTTGGGAGGCCCCTAATAATATTATGCCTATTTTGTGCTTGAGAAAAAAAAAAAGGATCATAGAGGTCAAGAACTTGCCAATACTGGCAAATAGCAAAACTGGGATTTGAACCCATGGCTGTCAGGCTGCCAAGTGCATGTACTGGGCTTTGAAAAATAGCCCTCATTTTAATCCACTTTACTCAAGGTGGACCTCAAGGAAGACCTTCTTCAGTCATATCACTCCTTCTTGACTGCTTTGATTATGGTGGGCATACTTGATGAAATGCTCTAGGTCACCTCTCACAAGGATTTGCCAGAAAGAGTCCCTCTTACTATCATCTGAGTGATACTATTCCATCTATTTGGCCAGGCTACATGTAGTGGAGTCCTTAAAATAATGTCTTCTTGTGTTGTCAAATGGACACAAAGGGATATCCCTTTGCAGTGTGACTTGCTGTCTCACCCATCAAGAGGTGGAGTCTGTTTCTCTACCCGTTGACTCTGGATTGATCCTGGGGCTTGCTTTGACTAAGAGGAATGTAGTAGAAGTGATGTTCTGAAATTTTGCAACCCAGACCTTTAATAGGCCTTATGGTTTCCACTTTTACTTTCAAAACCCAATCATCATGTAAAGAAATCCAGGCCATCTTGCTCCAGAGAGCCCACTTGGAGAGGGAGGTCACCTGGAAGGGAACTGAGGCGCCCCAGCCCACTGCCAGCACCAAGCTCCTGGGACTGAATGAGGCTTTTTTTGGATTTCTGTTGCTAACTGAGTCTTCCCAGCCGATTCAGTGTGGAACAAACACAAGTTATCCACACCGAGCCCAGCCAACCCAGATTGTGAACTTCAGCGTGGCTGTTGTTTTAAATGAGTCTTGGAGTGGTATTCGATATAGCAGTAGATAAGTGATGCAGTATATAAGAGGAGAGGCAAATTCTATGAAAAGTCAAAGCCTAAAAAAATCATTTATAATTGTTTATAACTTTTTATAAGTATAAGTAGACTTTACAACAATTCCACCATTCATTCTTGGCTGATAATTAAACAATTTATTACACACAAAAAAGTCATAAACACTAGGGAAATCAAAGAAGACCTTCATCTGTGAAAAATATTAAACCATTTGGTACCCAACATCTCTCCAAAGTCAACAGCTAAAAGGTTGTCCTTGAGAAAATCTACAAATGATTTTCTTTACTTAGACACTGTTTTGATAATTACCTAGTTTCTTACTCTCTCAAAGCAGTTGCAAGATGAAAACATAAATGTTAGAACCTACAAAGTAAGGTGGGTACACTTCTATCTTGTCTTCCTTGCAACAGACACTTGGACACATCATGGATCATCATACATATGTAAATCGCACCTCTATAATCTTTAATTCAATTCACCAAAGGCTTATTGAACACTTACTCTAAGTCAAGGTAGAATCATATTTGTATAAGCAGGGAGAGAGAGAGTCTGAATGAATCAGATCTATGTAGATTTCCTAAAGGCTTCCAAATGATGTACTGAGTTGAGTCTCTACCTTGTTCATAACTACTGAACAGTCCTAATATGTTCTGACCCAGCTTCTGGAGTACCAGCTATTTGGTTGACTCTCCATAAATATTTGTTGCATAAATGAATGTCTAGAGAAGTTGAAAAAAAGAATTTATGAAGGAGAATGATAGGAATAATCCAGGAGCAGAGTAATCTAAGGGCATAATAATCTGCCTCTGGGTGATGGGAATTGACTGAGCCTTCCTCAGTCAGGAAAGTTGTTTTCTGCAGAAAGAGTTTTCATACCTTAAAATTTTCAAACACCAGGCTGGAGGGAAGCTGAGCTCAGAGGGATATAGCAGCATGTGAAAATAAAGCATGATTTTTAGCTGTGATTTTGTGGGTGGGATCATGGCTATAGGAAATGGCAGTCCTAACCTCTGTCCTGGACAGACTGCCCTTGAGATTGTAAGTCTTGTCACAGATAGCCCATTTCTAGGGGAGAATATCAGAGGAATACAGAAATTGGCAGTGAGCATCTGGAAAATTCCTATGACTATTCCATAAAGGGATAAAGAATTGAAGAGTCATTTAGCTTTTAGAAGAGATTCATTGTAGAGTTGAGGATTATCTTTAATATTTGAACTGCTTCCATGTGGAAGGGGCTCACCTTGCTCTGCATGAGCTTAGAGGGCAGAGGGAGGACCAGAAAACAGGAATTAATCTTTGTAAGATACATAATATAATATTAATACTAAGTGGGGAAGAAGCACCAGATCCCAAGACAGACTCTGTTCTGGAGAGATGTACTTCTTTTAGCTGTTTTATGGCCCAAAGAAGTATAGCTTTGCAGTAGGATAAAGGATAAAGATGTCTGAGGGGACGCTTGAAGGTGGACTGGAAGACATCCTTGCTCATGCTTAGTCACTAAGTCACATCCGAATCTTGGCGACCCCATGGACTGTAGACCCCATGGGCAGGCTCCTGTGTCCTTGGAATTTCCCAGGCAAGGATACTGGAGTGGGTTGCCGTGCCTTCCTCCAGGGGATCTTTCTGACCCGGGGGTCGAATCTCTGTCTTCTGCATTGGCAGGCGGATTCTTTACCACCGAGCCACCTGGGAATCCTGGAGGACATCCTTGCCAAGGGTATTAATAGCAGAGATTCTAGAGCTAGGTAGGCCTTCCTCAGAATCCCAGCTTTACATGTTCTATGCATGGGATGGATGCTCAGGGATGGAGCGTTGGGATGACACAGAGGGATGGGAGGGGGAGGGAGGTGGGAGGAGGGTTTGGGAGGGGGAGCACATGTGAATCCATGGCTGATTCATGTCGATGTATGGCAAAAACTACTACAATATTGTAAAGTAATTAGCCCCCAACTAAAATAAAATAAAAAATTAAAAAAAAAAAAAAGGAATCCCAGCTTTACAGCTTACTTTCCTAGACTGGTGACTGAGCCCCTCCTTGACTCTGTTTCCTTATCTGTAAGTGGGAATAATAGTAGAACCTACCACAGTGAGTTGTTTGAGAACTAAATAAGTTCATATTGGCCATCACACAGAACGGCAGTTGTGCACGGTGAGCACTGTAGGAGTGCCAGCCAGTGTTTCTCTCCGTATTCTTTATTTCCACAAGAGGGATGGGAAGCATAACCCTGATAGCCAGGTTACCTTCTCTCGTTTCACAAGGGCATGATGCTTTACAAAGTTCTTTCACTTATATCAACTAATTTGGTCCTCCCTGCAACCATTTTCTATAGAGTCAATATTGTTATCCCCAGAAGATGAGGAAATAGGGTCAAGGTCATAAGTGACTTAGCAAGTGAGGCAAGAGAGTCCTGGCTTGAGCTCAAGCCTTTGGTCTGTGTTGAGTGGTGATTCCCCTGCGCCACAATGCCTCCTTCTTAGTTTGCACTTGAGCAGTATACCTGGACAGCAGGTGCTTTAGGATGAATTTGAATAAATGACCCCATTTGATTTCGGAGAGCATAGTCATCTCCACCCTCCAGCCAGACTCTAAGCAACAGTGCACCTGTGATTTACATTGTAATACTTTCCCTTTAAAAGTAAATAATTAACTCATAAAGGAGGTTACCTCCTGGCACACACATTTTCCTTTTGCTATAAAATTTTCATGCCATGTATTTCAGCTACGTTGATTGAAAGTCAAATTATGAGCCTCAGGGCAAAGGCAGTATGAGGTTTCCAAGAGCTTTCCTCAAATTATTGCCAGCTTCCCCATATTAACTTCCATGAATTGATCTCAGTACGAGGGTGGTAATACAAAACATGAGATGATAAATATGTTCCCTGGTTTTTCACTTGCAGATCTAGTGAGGTCAGAACCACAGATGCCAGGAAAGATGCTCATTTCCTGTAACTTCCTATGTTCCCCCTCTCACTATACCTGGACTGATAAGCCTTTGAGCTTGGTGGCTATTCTGTGGGGGAGAAGAGCCCTTCTATTTCTAGTGAAGAAACTAAGCCTCAAGCACTAGGTGTTACTGCCTAGAAGATTCCACATTCTCATTTTTAAGATAGAGTGTCTCCTCTTACACACATGCTCAGTTGTGTCCCACTCTTTGTGGCCCCATGGACTGTAACCCACCAGGTTCCTCTGCCCATGGAATTTCTCAGGCAAGAATACTGCAGTGGGTTGCCATTTCCTACTCCAGGGGAACTTCCTGATCCCAGGGATTGAACCTGTGTCTCTTGGGTCTCCTGCATTGCAGGCCGATTCTTTACCACTGCGCCATCTGGGAAGCCCCAGTGTTAGTCGCTTAGTCGTGTCCGGCTCTTTGCGACCACACAAACTGTAGCCTGCCAGGCTCCTCTGTCCATGGGATTCTCCAGGCAAGAATACTGGAGTGGATTGTCATTCCCTTCTCCAGGGGAAGCACCAAGATAAAGTTAAATGAGATAATGTATATAAAATACCTAACAGTGTCTGATCATATAACTGCTTAGTAAATGCTGGGGGAAAAGTATCTCTCAGAAGAGTCAAGATGATTTGTTCAGTTGGTTTTACCAGTGGTGTTGGAGAAGACTCTTGAGAGTCCCTTGGACTGCAAGAAGATCCAACCAGTCCATCCTAAAGGAGATCAGTCCTGGGTGTTCATTGGAAGGACTGATGTTGAAGCTGAAACTCCAATACTTTGGCCACCTCATGCGAAGAGTTGACTCATTGGGAAAGACCCTGATGCTGGAAAGGATTGGGGGCAGGAGGAGAAGGGGACAACAGAGGATGAGATGGTTGGATGGCATCACCGACTCGATGGACATGGGTTTGGGTAAACTCCGGGAGTTGGTGATGGACAGAGAGGCCTGGCGTGCTGCGATTCATGGGGTCACAAAGAGTCGGACACGACTGAGTGACTGAACTGAACTGAACTGAAAAAGAGCTTTGTCCCTTCTGCATCACTTTTCCGGACTCCAGTTGATAATCCAGTATGTTGTTTATTTCCTGAAATTCCAAACAATGTGAACAGAAATAGATGTATTATTAGTCAATTAAAATTTATTGAGCACATGCTAAGTATTAGTGAAATAAATGAAATAATTCCTTTCAGAAAGAGAACTCAATTTGGTAGAGGAGTGAGATACTGATTTGATGTATTTACTACTTTGTCTGGTTAGTTTTTTGGGGGGGTGGTCCTGTGGCACATTTTGTATTCAAACTAGACCTTGAGGCATTCTTTGCCTCAGGAAAGGATTTTATTTTTTTTTGGTCCTATGGCACTTCCCTATTCAAATTAGACCTTGAGGCATTCTTTGCCTCAGGGAAGGGTTTTTACAGTAGGACACAGAAAGATAGCAATCAAGTCAATTTTGAGTTTCAAAATTTGTTTGAAACGTCAAGGCATAGACAGTAGTTTCAAAGGAAAGATTTGGGGCTTCCAAAAGCTTAGGAATCTGGGGTTCCAAAAACCTTCGCCTTGAAGAGACTCAGAGGCTAGAAGATATAAAACCAATCAGAGTTTGGGATTTTTTTCCCCCTGCTCTATAAAAGATCTATATTTTCTGGTCTAAAAGAGAATGGAAAGGAATGCAGAAGTGGATACTGGTGGCATATGGGAAACTGTTCCCTTAGATGGGGTCCATGAATCTGAGGGTTGAGTTCTAGGGATGATGGGTGAGAAGACTGCCAGTATATCCAGGTGGGTTTGGGGACAACCTGGAAGGAGGGTATCTGCACTTGATTTTCTTGGTGAAGACTGGGAAGATGACAGGGCTCCTTGCGTTGTTCCTTGACACTCGAGGGCACAGGGATAGTGGAAATGGGGCCTATGGCCTTGAGATGGCCTCTTAGGGCCCAGCATTGCACGTACAACAGGAAAATGATTGCCTTGTGCCCAGAGAGACACAGAAGGAACCAGGTAATGCTGGACTTGGAGAGGCAGATCATGGGCCAGAGCTAAGACCTCTATAGAATGGTAACAGAGGATGAGAGGTGGGTTGGGCTTCATGTCAGCAGATGCCAACGTGAGTTACTAATGTTAGCCTAGGTAATGATGGCAACTGAGGAGCAGATGTCTCACCCATCTCTCTCCCTACCCCACGGGTGCCTCAGCACTATATGAGACTCTCAGAGCCCAGACTCAGGCTGGGGAAGTATGGGGGTTGGGAGTGGGGCCAAACTGCCTGAGAAAATATAAAATTAACTAATATTACCCGACGTGACTGAGATTAAGATTTGGAAGCTTGAAAGGAAATTAAGTTCAATTATCAGGCAACAGAGGAAAGGTGGGGTTTTGTGTGTGTGTGTGTATGTGCACACAATTTAGATTGTAGACTGAGATACTTACCTGCCACACAGGCCATTCTGATTCAATGTGATACTGGCAATGATGGGAGAAAGACAAGGTCTAAGGAAGCTCATAAGAGGTCACCCAGTCCAGCTTGGGATGGGAAGGAGGTGATGTCAGAGGAGACTTTTAGAGAGAGAGAGAGAGAGAGGTGCTCGAATGAAAAGCAGTAGGAGTGAGTTAGTCCAAGAAACTAGGCAAAGGTATTCCAGGCAGAGGAAAAAGCCACACAAAGGTACAGAAGCATGAAACATAACCATTTTCTTTCTGGAAGAATGTAACTTGTTCTTTGGAGTGAGAGTTAAAGCTATGTGTGTCAGGGACAGGAATGGTGAAGGTCTTATGGGTCACACTAATTTGGGAAGAGAAGAGAAGGAGTCTTTTGTAGATGTTTTGAAGCTTGAATATCTGTACCCCCACACATGGAGGCCCAGGGGGCAGTGAATAATGAAAATACAGATGTACCAGTCTCCAGCCCATGTGAGGAGGTTGGCACCTTAAGAAGTTAGCAACCAGCATGAAATGGACGGGTATCAGTTTTGAGTGCTAACTCTGTTCCAGCCTCATGCTAGTTTCTTTGTGGTCATTAAATCACTCAACCATTGCAGCAACTCTTTGAAGTAGGGTATATTATTTTCTCTATTTTCTAAGTGAAGAAACAGAGATTGAGAGAAGCAACAAGAAGCAAAGCAACTTGTTTGAGGTCACGTGATCAGCACATGGCCTCGCTGGAATTGGAACTTGATTTTATCTGGTTTCAAATCTCTTGTTCTTAACCATAAGCCACCCAACCTTGGGGTATCCCAGGAGAGTAAGCAAGAAGTTGGAGTGTCGGCTCTGCGGGGAGAGGAGGAGGTCCCTCAGTGGTTGTGTCTTAAGAGAAGCTGCTTGTGAAGACTGCTCCTGTGCCTGGTGGGGTCCTCCTTGTTTTGTAGAATGATCTGACTTTTCATAGACGGCAGTTCGTGGCCGTCACTATGGGGCTGAACTGTTCATTTCTAAACATACCAGGCTGAGGGGGCCAGTGTCAGATGCTCATGCTACAGAGTGGTCCAGTACTGCCAGGAAAGCCCTGGGCAGAACCCTGTCAGTGTGGACCAGCAGAAGAGCAAAGGTGTCTGCCGCATAGGCGGGAGTGCGGGAGAAAGCAGAGGGCGCAATCTAAAATCACACCTCTGAGCCCAGGACCACTGCCACGTGCACGTGCCCTAATGAGGCCTTTGTGGGTGATAGCCAGGGTCTAGGTGGTGCAGTGGTAAAGAATCCGCCTGCCTGTGCAAGAGGTGTAAGAGATGCAGGTTGGATCCCTGGGTCAGGAAGGTTCCCTGGAGGAGGAAATGGCAACCCACTCCAGTACTCTTGCCTGGAGAGTCCCCATGGACAGAGGAGCCTGGCGGGCTACAGTCCATGGGGTCGCAGAGTCAGACACGACTGAGCACACACACATACAGAGACACTGAGCAAGAAAGGCAGGCATGGCACAGAGCAGCAGGATCCTAGCTGACTGCTGAGCTTGCACAGCTGGCCTGATGCTCCCCAGGGGGAACTTTGATACGGTTTCTCACTTTGGAACAAACTCATTCATTTAACTCAATTCTCTCTGAAACATTATTTGCCTGGACACTCCACACTTCAGTCTGAGGAGCTCTGAAGAATTCTTTGGCAGTTTCAAACCAGCCAGGAAGACATGGGGCAGGGTCAGTGGTGGGTCAAAGAAACGAAACATATTGTTTAGAAGTTAGATCCACAGACTAAAGGGGAAAATGGCCTTGTAGCACCTCAACTTGGCCACATCTTCTGGAGCAGGAGAAAGGAGACTTAGAGATTCTAGAATCAGATGACTTGGGCCCTCTCCCCTGCTTCGCTACTCACTAGCTCTAGGGCCTTGACAAGTATTACAACTTTCTGTTTCTGGGTCTGAGTTTCATATTTGTAAGATGGGTGTATTAATAATGTTTTAGGGTTATTGTGAGGCGTATACGAGATGATGCGTGTCAGTTGGTCAGTTGTTCAAAATAGCTCCCTGCACGCAGTAACCCCTTCAGTTAGCTCACATTTCCATGTGTGATAACCACTACATTCGTTGTTACAGTTACTGTTCTTACTGCTGATCTGTGGACACAGCTGTGGTGTTAGGTCGAGGGATCACCTTGTCCTCTGCCCTGCCCGAGCTTCTCTGAGTTTTCCCCTGAGTCAAAGGTGGTGTTCCTCTCCCAGGGAAGGGGGCCTGGCCAGAGGAGAGCAGGCTCCAGGAGCTCAGGTTTTGTTTGAGTCACTTGGTGCTGAAGACAGGAGTGCTTCTCGGGGAGGCACTCTCCTGATCCAGAAGCTGGAGCAGAGCAGATTGTTCCAGCAGAAATGGTGGTGTGGCTCCCACCGTCCCAGGAGCATGTGCTAATTGTTAGGCAGCGGGGTCCTGCTTGACACTCCACTTGCCCAGACCCAGATTTTGGAGGGACTTTGATGGGGAGACAGATCTTAGACAACCTCTTGGAGGGATAGTTCTCCAGAACTTGGTTTGGGGAATCAGGATGGCAAAAGAGCCCAGAGCGTGGACTTCAAAGCCAAGCAGCCTAGAGTTAGCTTCTGATTTTGTCACTTATCAACCATGTGATCTAGGTGAGTTACTTTCCTTTTGGAGCTTCAGTTTCCTTAGCTGTAAACAAGAGATCATTTTAAACTGCCTGCCATTTGGAGAGAATTGTGAGAATAGTGCTTGGCACACAGTAAGTACCACTTAAATGGTACTAATACTGAAATTGATAGTAATTTAACAAATACTTATGTGATGCTTCCTATGTACCAGGCACTGTTCTAAGTACTTTGCAGATATTATCTTGTTGAATATTCTTATGAGGTAGGTAATATTATTGTTTTTGTTTTTCAGAGGTAGAAACTGAGGCACTAAGAGGTGAAATAGCTTGTTCAAAATCCCACAAATTGTGGATTCCACCTCAGGTAGTTTGGCTCCATATCATTCTGTGAAGCTCACAGTTATAATGATGTTCTATAAAGGTCAATGACAAAGGGCCTTGAACTATTTATTAATGAACTATTAATATAATGATGCCCTCTCCCTACCCAAAGAATATGTTGCTAGTACTCACTATAGTGAGGTTCTGTTCCTTCAGGGACAGAATTAACCCACATTTCTAGTTACCAAATGGATGGCCCCCTGCAGACCTAACTATCCCCTACCTCTGATTCCTCTCTTAAGAAGCTATTGTTCTTAAGTAGATCAGAGAATAGAGGACCAAGGGATTGGTTTGTGCATTTCACTTTGTTTTCAACCTCATTTGCTTGTGAGTTGGATGGATGCATCCTTAAAGCCTCATTCCAACACCTCCCCACCCTGGCCTTGACCCCTGCCATACCTGCACCCCCCCCACATAGTTCCTCTGGGTCCAAAACAGTAAGAAAGCAGGACAAGCCTGATTTGGTTCCAGCAACCAAGTTTCTGCTTTGTTCTTGAGCTTAATGCGCACCTCTGTGGCTGCACACCTCCCTGTACACACAGTGCCCTCAGCACGGCCCTTTTCAGAGCAGTTGGAAATGATCTGCTTATGTGAGTGAAATGAGGTGGAGAATTTCTTGTAAGAAAAGCAATCACATGAGAAAACAAGCTCTCTACTCCTCTCTGGGCCAAGAAGACTGCAGCTATGGAGTTATTGCAGTCTCTGGCCTTTCTGAAATGACCCAGGAGAAAGCTTTGTTCCAGCAGCCACTTCTAGTTGGGAAATGGTGTTACATGTTTAGGGAAGGGAGAAGGCAGAAGATACCTGCATTTGGGATGCCAGGAAACCTTGGGGAGGGAGCTAGGTACGAGGATGGCCCCAGCGGCTCAACTACATTGAGGTTTAGAGGAATTTGGAGATGAGATGAAAGAAAGGGGGATTAACAAAAAAGAGGAGTGTGGATGGTAAACTGGATCTCCTGTGATATGGTGAGAGACATGAGTAGAAATTAGAACTGTGTTTTAATTTTAATTGTTCAACTCATTTCTTTGAATTTGCCACTTGATGAAACAGGGTTCCGCTTTGGGCCCAGGACTTGTTTTGGTTGCCCGTTTGATTTTCCCTTATGCTATGAAATTCTTGAGGGTAGGAACTGTGTTTTATCTATCTCCATATTTTTAGCCCCTAGGAGCCCAGCACAGAGTAGGTACACTTGTCTTAGGTTGAACTAGGGTGACCATCTCTTCCTGGTTTATCTGGCACCCTCCTAGCACCTTTCCTCCCATGTTCTGAAGTCCCGAGTCCCAGGAAAACTGGAATGATTGACACACTAGGCTGAATCAATAAAAACTGAATCCTAATACTGACTCGTTCTCTTGCCCTTGGCTATCAGGAACTTGAGAGAGTAAGTGGAATGCCTGGGGGAAATTCAGTCCCACCTCTGGCCAGACCCTCTATTGGGGAGTGTCTAGGTGGCTGTATCATAAGGAATATTGTCTTTTTCCTGCCTGCTTCATTCTCATTGGGTGGTAGGTGTGCAGTGAGTCTAGCCCTGCTGCGCGGCCCAGCCTGGTGGGTCTCTTTTAAGGCCCTTGCTATGCTTCCCACAAACCCCAGCAGCTGTGGAGTGCTCATCACTGCTAGAAGTCTGCAAAAGCGATTCTTCAACTGTGAAAAAGACTGGATCCATCTCAATGTAGAATAAACAAATTCTTTTTTTGGTATCAGGGTATTAAGAAAAAAGATTACTGACTATCCACCAATCACAGAATCTCACAGAATTGTTCTTTTCTTGAACCCACTCTTCCTCTCTCACCTCTGGGCCTTGCTGTAGGCTGTCTCCCTTGTCTGGCTTTTATCCTTTTCTGCACCTGCTGAGCTGCTCCTCAGCCTGACTCCCTCCAGGCAGCCCTCCCTAACTCCCTCTTCCATGATGATCAGCCCTCCTGCCCAGTGCTCCCCAGAAGCCTGGGTTTGTTAGTCTGTGGCCCGTGCTGTCTGTCCCCTGTACTATGAGTGTCTGAGGCCCTGGGCTATGTTGGAGGTGCTCTTCTCTAAGCCTGACCAGCCAAGGGGGTGGTAAAGGGAGCCCCAGGTGAGTGACAGGACAACTTGTAAACATGTCACCTCTCAAATCTCTGTTGAATCACCTGGAAATGAGTTTGCCGAGATGATTATGATTTGAACACAAGCCTTGGCTGAATGGGTGCTGTAAATGGATCACGGAGATGTAAAAAGAGAAGGGCCAGTTTGTCAGAGGGAGCTTAGAATCCAGAAATCTGATTACTAAGGTCACGTGCATAGAGATGTATTATTATTATTATTTTTTAATACAAGTAACCAATACTTGGGGCTTCCCAGGTGGCTCAGTGGGTAAAGAATCTGCCTGCAGTGCAGGAAATGCAGGCAGATGCAAATTCGGTCCCCTGGTAGGGAAGATCCCCTGGAGAAGGAAATGGCAACCAACTCCAATATTCTTGCCTGGGAGAATCCTATGGACAGAGGAGCCTGGTGGGCTACAGTCCATAGGGTCACAAAGAGTCGGACAGGACTGAAGTGACTGAACACACACACACAGGAGATTAAAAGCTCCCCTCATGTTCATCTTTAGCTGGTCTGCTGTTATTCTTTCACTTTCTGGGGATGGAAGAAGCAAGTGGTTGCTTATGAGGTCTCTGCTTGTTCCATAAACATAAAAGGTGGTTTTACATCTTTCCTTCTCTAGGGATAAGCTAACAATGTGCCATGCAGTTCACCAGCTCCCCAGCCACGTCCTCGAGATAGAAAAGGGTCACATAGAAAAGTCTTCATGCATAAAGGAGCACTGCAAAAAGAGCTGTCAGCCTGGGTCTTGGACCTGTCTCTGTACCATCCCATGTTACGACCTTGAGTAATCTTGTCTTTTTTGTGTTAATAAGCATTGTGGGTGCTAGTCAGCTCATACTTTATCTCATTGGTTATAAAAAAAAGAAAATGTCTTGAGAAGTAAATCCCCACACCTGGCCCTTGTGACTTTATAGTTGATGAACCTGTGATTAAATGACTCTCTAACCAGGGTTTGTTATACAAGTAGAATGAGAAATTGGGTTCAAACCAAGCCCTTTTGACTGTACAGTTGAGCCCTTAACCATGACACAGTGTTTCTTTTGGCCTGTTTATCTGTTAAATGAGGTCTCTTCTATTTATGTCATTCTCAGATACATGAGGACAAACAGGCCATTCATATTTTTAGCCATACTCGCAGATGGAAGCCTTGTCAGAAAAGAAAATACCACACAGGTGCCTTTTGACTTGGATGTTTCATGGAAAAAGTCTTAAGATAACATCTTTATCTCTCCCTCTAAGCACACCAAACATTTAGTTTTTGTACATGTCATTACTCTGCCTGATGAAAACAGGAGTCAGTTCTGTATTTCTGAGATGTCTTAATGAAGTCAACGGAAAACGTCCTTTGCAACTGAAAAGGCAATGTGTGTGGGAAAAAAGAGTGAAATTCTTTAAAGATGATGAAAGATGACTTCCCTCCCTGAAAAGGACTGGTCTTTTGGATGAAAAAACTACTCCTCCAGTGTTTTCTGGGGATTCTCAAGGCTATATCAATGCCAAGAATATTCCCAGGAACCTTCAGGTTGTTGATGGTATTCCACATACTGAAAAGGATTACTATTCCTCTCAAAGCCCAGTAGTGTGTGATGATTAAATCAGGGTTGATGGATTCTGATGGATAGGGGTTCAGATTTCAGATTCTCTGTGTTGCTAGGAATCAGCTATGTCCTTCTAGGCCATGGGTAAATAATGTGCTGCACTCCAAACTCTTCATCATCTGGTGAAGCCCATGAACTTCTTTTCAAACATTGATTTTTAAATGATTAAAATAAAAAAAAACATAAGATTTCATAGGAAACCAATTATATTGGCTATGAAACTATATGCAATAATAAATTGTGGTATGGTAATACATATACTTCTTTATTAATGCTTTAAATAGTGAGATCTAGTGATGAATCGAATAGCCACTAATTTTTACATGGGATGCACTATTGAAATATATCAGCCATTCAGTTCAGTTCTGTTCATTTGCTCAGTCGTGTCCAACTCTTTGTGACCCCGTGGACTGCAGAACACCAGGCCTCCCTCTCCATCACCAACACCCAGAGTTTGCCCAAACTCATGTCCATTGAGTCGGTGATGCCATCCAACCATCTCATCCTCTGTTGTCCCCTTCTCCTCCTGCCTCCAATCTTTCCAAGCATCAGGGTCTTTTCAAATGAGTCAGTTCTTCGCATCAGGTGGCCAAAGTATTGGAGTTTCAGCTTCAACATCAGTCCTTCCAATGGACACTCAGGACTGATCTCCTTTAGGATGGATTGGTTGGATCTCCTTGCAGTCTAAGTGACTCTCAAGAGTCTTCTCCAACACCACTGTTCAAAAGCATCAATTCTTCACCACTCAGCTTTCTTTATAGTCCAACTCTCACATCCATACATGACTACTGGAAAAACCATAGCCTTGACTAGACAGACATTTGTTGGCAAAGTAATGTCTCCACTTTTTAATATGCTGTCTAGATTGGTCATAACTTTCCTTCCAAGGAGTAAACATCTTTTAATTTCATGGTTGCAGTCACCATCTGCAGCGAGTTTGGAGCCAGAAAAAATAAAGTCAGCTGCTGTTTCCCCATCTATTTCCCATGAAGTGATGGGACTGGATGCCATGATCTTAGTTTTCTGGATGTTGAGCTTTAAGCCAACTTTTTCACTCTCCTCTTTTACTTTCATCAAGAGGCTCTTTAGTTCTTCTTCACTTTCTGCCATAAGGGTGGTGTCATCTGAATATCTGAGTTTATTGATATTTCTCCCAGCAATCTTGATTCCAGCTTGTGCTTCATCCCATCCAGCGTTTCTCCTGATGTACTCTTGCCTGGGAAACCCCATGGATGGAGGAGCCTGGTAGGCTGCAGCCCATGGGGTCACGAAGAGTTGGACACGACTGAGCAACTTCACTTTCACTTTTCACTTGCATGCACTGGAGGAGGAAATGGCAACCCACTCCAGTATTCTTGCCTGGAGAATCCCAGGGACGGGGGAGCTTGGTGGGCTGCCGTCTATGGGGTCACACAGAGTCGGACACGACTGATGCGACTTAGCAGCAGCAGCAGCAGCAACTCTGCATAGAAGTTGAATAAGCAGGGTGACAATATACAGGCTTGACGTTCTCCTTTTCCTATTTGGAACCAGTCTGTTGTTCCATGTCCAGTTCTAACTGTTGCTTCCTGACCTGCATACAGATTTCTCAAGAGGCAGGTCAGGTGGTCTGGTAGTCCCATCTCTATCAGAATTTTCCACAGTTTATTGTGATCTACACAGTCAAAAGCTTTGGCATAGTCAATAAAGCAGAAATAGATGTTTTCTGGAACTCTCTTTTTCGATGATCCAGTGGAGTTGGCAATTTGATCTCTGATTCCTCTGCCATTTCTAAAATGAGCTTTAACATCTGGAAGTTCATGGTTCACGTATTGCTGAAGCTTGGCTTGGAGATTTTGAGCATTACTTTGCTAGTGTGTGAGATGAGTGCAGTTGTGCAGTAGTTTGAGTATTCTTTGGCATTGCCTTCTTTAGGACTGGAATGAAAACTGACCTTTTGCAGTCCTGTGGCCACTGCTGCATTTTCCAAATTTGCTGGCATATTGAGTGCACCACTTTCACAGCATCATCTTTTAGGATTTGAAATAGCTCAGCTGGAATTCCATCAACCACAATGTGATATAAATATGCATGTGTGTTCTATAGGTAAATATATTACCATACTGTCAGTTTTTCTGTGGATAGTTACCTATGCTCACAATTGAAAGATATGTTAAGTTTCAGTAAGAAATTAGTGAAAATGATGATGTAATTATTTTCTCTCATCCAGGTTTGTGGGCCCCCTAAATTCTATTCATAGGAACCTGTTCCTCTGTGCCATAGGGGCTAAAAGTCAGTAAACTGCATTTTCCAGTGAAGATCTCCTTTATGTTCTCCCAATGGGAGAATGCTTGAGTACTTAGGTGCAGGCAGGGAAAAATGGACTTCTTTATCTAGGACTGGTAGCAGTGGCATCAGCCAGTGGCTGAGGAGGTCTATGAGCTCCTAAGTTAGCTGTAGTGGCTGCTCAAGGGTTAAGGGCCATGGATTAAAAAAGAGCTCTGGGCGGGGGTGGTGTGGGGGAGTAGGGGGGGCAGTTACTCCCTATAGTTTATCTTTGGATCATAGCATGAACCCCTCTTTGCTCCTCCAGCTCTCCTAACAATGTTGTAACTTAACTCATTATATTTAATCCCTCTACTTAAAATGTCTAGAGGGACTTCTGCATTTAGATTGAATTACGACTCCAACAACAACAACAACAAAAATATATCCCAACTCTCTCTCTTACCAGTTCTGGTCCTCTGATAAGTTAATGGATCTAGCTGGGCCTCATCAGCCTAGTACCTATCTCAGCCGTTTGTCGTGACTACCTAATGGTGCACGTGGAAAGATCTCTTACAGTACTAGCCTGGAGAAGGAAATGGCAACCCACTCCAGTATTCTTGCCTGGAGAATCCCATGGACAGAGGAGCGTAGTGGGCTATAGTCCATGAGGTTGCAAACAGTCAGACGCAACTTAGCGTCTAAACCACCACTAGCCAGGAACCTTTGGCCTGATCAGTAGTATATATGTTAGGATATTCAGAGAAAGTAGGTTCACTGCCTGTAATTGATATGGAAAACATACCTACATTGAAGTGCCCCTTGAACATAATTAAGTAGGATCATGTGTTTGTTTAAAAGGACAGTGTTAAAAATTAATAAAAAGTATCAATGAAAACTGTTATCACTGCTGTTGTTCAGTTGATTTTGCTAATCTCCAGCGTGACCCTTTGGGCAGTTAGGCTGTAACATCCATGTAATGAAGAAGTGGATAGGTACATACAGCCAATGCATGTTGGTGATGCTAGTAAACATTAGATTCATTCCAATGTGCAGACCCCCTGCTCACCAAGCAATACTATGCTTATGACATGGCTTTCCCAGGTATCTTTGCTTGCAGAGAGAGACAGAATGGGATGATATAAGTAACATCAACAACAATAGCTGATATTTTTTGAGTGCTTCTTATGTGCAAGGAATTGTTATAATGTATGATTTTATATTAAACAAAATCTTCACAATAATCTGATAAGGAAGAAGATTTTATTAATATTTTATTAATATCTGCATTTTACAGATGATGAAACAAAATGGAAGTCGCACCACTAGATCCTAGAGTTTGTTGAAGCTTGGGACAAGGAAAAGTGTTGCAGTTGTTTTTGCTTTCATCCATCTGTTTGTTTTCAGGTTTTGATTTCAAATTATTTTATTCTTTTTCATGCTTTAGCATGTGTGGAAACACTAAATCACCAAATTTGACGGATGAAAGCTGATTTTGCTTTCTTGAAATATAGATTACATTTCCAGTTGGCTGCTTCAGAAATCCATTTAGTCAGTGGAATTGGTGAGTGGAAGCCCATACAGCCTGTATTTTGAAATTCCCTTATCTGTAATTTCTAAAGCAAACCCAGCAGACTTATTTTTGTTTCTAATTAAGGCTTGCTTTTATCCACTCCACATGACCTCCTCTAGCCATATCTTACTTTAGATGATGTCACCTCTTTTATGGGACAGCCTTCCATCTAGGTAGCCCAGAACCTGGTTTCTGTCACACTGCAGAGGCTTAGCTTTCTATCCAGACAGTGTTCTCAGTGGAGCCCTATCATGAGAAGGGGCTTAAGCCTGGTGATTCTGAAGTTGAGCAGATCAGCTCCTACCTGGTGTCCTGGATTCCTGAAGATGCACAAAATTATTGGCTGTTCACTCAGAGGCGGGCAGAGTGGGGAATTTAATGGAGCACAGATGAGGAATGATGGTGCCTACAACCAAAGCTATTTGCTATGGGCTATTTGTAAAATAGCTAGAAAGCTCAACTTAATTTTTTTGTCCATTTCCAAAGGTTGGAAACAATATTGTTCCTAGGCAATTTTAAGACTTGGTAAGCATGTCACAAATAAGCAAAGGGTAACACTTTGGTTGCACAGTGATAGACCTGTCACGAGTAATGAAACCTGTCCCTCATTCTTCTGAGAAGACTGGAGTGGCTTAACAGCCAGACAAGGGAGTGTGACAC
The DNA here is from genome assembly GCA_024291935.2 of Okapia johnstoni. Classification (NCBI taxonomy): domain Eukaryota; kingdom Metazoa; phylum Chordata; class Mammalia; order Artiodactyla; family Giraffidae; genus Okapia; species Okapia johnstoni. The sequence goes on from CM044316.1 coordinate 40,453,337, forward strand.
GGGGATGGGACAAGAGGAGCAAAGGGGATGAGAGAGAAAATACGATGTACATCTTCCTACAATGTACATGGCCTAAAGAACACTCACTCTGTCTTATCATAGTAGTAGTCCCATGATAAAAGCCTTGGAATTCCCAACAGAGTTTCTAGGTCCATTTCATTAAAGCAGCTTCTATTCAGTAAAATTCCATGGCCACCAAATAACCCAAAGAGGCTTTCTGTGTCTATTGTTGTAGGATTTTATCCCTGTATAGATGTTTCAAATAATTTGTCCACGTGGGGCAAGGGGCACAACTCCTGAGAATTGGACTCAATTTTCAGACATTCAAGTCTTTTGTCTCTGTCACCTCTCTGACATGTTTTTAATGTCAGTTTGTATTTCATTGGACTGGAAAATCTCCTCTTGTAGGTCAAAGTTAGAGACCAAGGACAGAGCAATGGAACATTTTCCTTGGTGCTGTAGCTGCATGGGACTTCCCCGGTGGCTTAGTGGTAAAGAATCGGCTACAATTCAGGAGCCACAGTAGATGCAGGTTTGATCCCTGGGTCGGGAAGATCCCCTGGAGAAGGAAATGGCAGCCCCCTCCAGTATTCTTGCCTGGTTCTCCAGGAGAGCCAGAGGAGACTGGTGGGCTTCAGTCCATGGGGTCACAAAGAGTTGGACACAACTGAAGCAACTTAGCATGCACACAATAGCTGCATACGTCATTTTGCAGCAGCGTATGTTCATGTCAGACAAGTACACCAAATCTTTGGAGATTTTGTTATTTTTCTTTTACTTCTCATTAGTTTGTTTGCTTTTTAGGCAAATGGAACTAACAGCAAAGGTTGGTCTGAAAATATCCATTAACTTAAACCTTGAAATCAGTGGGCACCTGGCAAGTAAGTATGCTGGGAAGGGAGAAGTGTAGGCCAGTTTTCAATTAAGGAGGCAGCATGGAGAGTAGTTAAGGAAAACAAATAAGGTAGCCCACCTGCTGTATCTGATTTTCATGGTGGGAGGAGCCTCTTCCTGCCAGGTAAGGCCTATGTGCTGTGCTTAGGCAGTCAATCATGTGTGACTCTTGCGATCCCATGGACTGTAGCCCTCCAGGCAGCTCTGTCCATGAGGATTCTCCAGGCAAGAACACTGGAATGTGTTGCCATGCCCTCCTCCAGGGGATCTTCCCAACCCAGGGATCGAACCCAGGTCTCCCACATTGCAGGCAGATTCTTTACCATCTGAGCCATCAGGAAAGGCCTATGTTGTTATTCAAACTAGCAGTTTAAAGCAATGAATGTTTATCTCACAGGTTTTGTGGGTTAGGAATTCAGGAGTAATTTAGCTGGGTGCTTCTGGCTTGGTATTTTTCGAATCATGCTGTGGGCCAGGGCGGAAGTCACTGAGACTTGACCGGGGCTGGAGGTTCCTCTTCCAGGCTCATTCACGCTGCTGTTGGCCAGACACTGCCATGGCACCATCTCCTTCAGACTCCGCCCAGCATGGCTTCCCTCACTATTCTAATCTCCGAAGTGGCACGCCGTCACTTCGTCTCTCTTCTCTTTGTGAGGAGCCAGTCACTAAGTCGAGCCCACGCTCAGGAGGAAGGAAGGTAAGCTTTCCTTCTTGAAAGTGGCAGCAGTAGAACACTCATGGCCATATTTTTAAGGCCAAGACACTGCTCCTGTTCAGAGTCAACTGCAAAAATGTGAGGAGTGAGTGCTTAGTAGGCTCCGAATGAGGAACAGGACAGACTAGCCAGGAGAGAGGCTGTCCTGACCAGTGTGGGCACAAGGGTTAAAAGAATCAGAGGGATAGTCAGAAGTCTGATGAGAGAGGAAGAGTCCCGAAGTGGAAAGAGTTGAGATCCGAAGAGGCAGAGGGCAGCTGTGATGGAGGCTCGGTACGTAGAGTGGAGGGCAGCACTGATGCAGGCCAGCGGGAGCAGCAGGTGGATGGTGGAGGCGCTGCCGGCTCTCAGGCCATGTGAGGAGCCACAGTCGGGGGAAAGGGCTCCAGGGGCACAGCTTGGCTTGGCCACTCACCTGCTCTGCGGCCTGGGGAAATGATCAACTTGCCATTTTACCAGACAACTGTAATTGAATATTATTCCTTTCAGTGGTCACATTGAATATTCTGTCTCCCTGAACTTTGATTCCTTCAGTTCTAAGATGCGGATGATAATCATCATGTATCCTGAAGTATCAACAGTGAGATTAGAGCTCATGTGTGTCGAAGGCCCAGTTCCGTGCCTGGCAGGAAGGGGACACTCAATAAATGGCAGCCACTTTCATTGTAGAGTTAGTCTTGGTGGGGGGTGGCTGTAAAGTAATAGCCAGGAAGAGCTCAGGACCATTTAGCTTAGAAGACAAAGGACCACATTCATTCCTCATCACCACTCGTTCACTTAAGCAGCCCCCTCTCTATCTGGGCCTCAGTTTCCCCACCTTTAAAATGAAGACATTGGCCTAGAAAAGCTCTCAATGACTCTTAAGATGCACCTGAGAAATTTAATGAAACAGAGCAGGGCCCTACTGGTATAAACAGCTTTATTTTCACCATCAAAAGGGAGTATCGAACAGACAAAAGAAATAATGGTAATTCTAGCTCCAAACCTTGTTATGAACAGAAATATATCTATGTGTGTGTGAGTGTGCATGTATGTGTGTGTATATGTGTGTTCCTGTGTTCACCTGCACATGTCTGTGGGTTTAGGAGGGGAGAATGTGGAGTCTTGTCAGAAAGGAGTCTCTCCAGACAATCACTGTGCTTCTGCTCAGCTCCAGGGCAGCGGGCTGGGGATTCCTTAGTGACAGACGGGGTGTCTGCCTTGTGGAACTGTTGGCTGGGGAATCCTGGCCACTGCTTCATTCTGCACTCATTTTCTCAGTCCGGAAAATGGAGTTTCCAGAGCTTGGAAATAACTTCATGCCCATATTATAAATATTAATTATGTAGTCAGGAGCTGCTGGCACCAGAGGAGGTCAACATTTATTATTCCTCTTCTGGGCGTCTACTAGAGAAGCCTCATCTGTTGGGTGGACTGGAGGCTGCAGTGATTGATGCAACACAGGAGCAGGGGGCAGGTGGCCCTGAGCTTGCATGCTGCAATTAACATTTTATGACTTCTCCACCCCCTGCCCTTCATTCAGAAGGCAACACTTGGCTCCAAGCCAAACTTTCCAATTATGCCATCAATAAATGTAGTGACATTGGCAAGAAAGGCAAAGGAAGAGGTTGTCTGCTGTGCCTCAGGTCTGATTTCCACCCTCATAGCCTGTCATTCCTGTTGGTAGCTTCCTCATGGAGCATTTGAGGGAAAAACTGGAAATAATCATTTCATGGTCACATTGGAGATTGTTGATTTAAAAGAGCTAACATATGTTCCCATATGTACTTTTTTAAATTGAAAGATTATACCTCATCAGCTCATTTCCTTGTCAACCCAGGAAGGTGCTGAAGGGCCCCTCGATCCATAAATGAAAGGGGTCACATTAAATTCAAACTCAAATTCGTTTGGTTTACCAAAGAACTGGATGAAGCTGGGCCTGGAACCACATGCCCAGGACAGTGGCTACTTCTAGTGTGAAGGAGAACATTCTGGCTGTGCTGGAGGTTGCTTGCTTCTCTTGAAGATGTCTTCCTAATGTTTAGATATATTTGTGAGGTTTTGTCTGTGGTGTTTCTTATTTTCCCATTTCCCTTAGGCTGGGACTTCATGTGATATGATACCACTGAGGCTTAAGAAATGCAAGAGGTCTCTGAATGAATGGACATGTTCCAGTTTGGTCATGTTAAGGTCAGGGCTTGGAGCTCATTGTGCTGAGGTCACTCTGAGTAGGGTCTCACTTATCTCTTCCTGAGGCAGCCACCGTGTAAGTGAGAGTCCCCTGGAGAGTCAGCAGAAGGGAAGAATGACTTGATTCCTGCCCCCATCTCCTGGCCAAAGGATCCTTAGGAAAGCAATGCTAACTCTTGGCAGAAGGGACATCCAGCAGTCAGCCATCTCTCTGGCAATTCTGGACTTCTCTATTAAAAAACAGCCCGTTCAGCCAGCATGTGTCAATGTGTCACGTTCTGAGATAGAAATGGGCTTCCCTGGTGGCTCAAATGATGAAGAATTTGCCTGCAATGCAGGAGATGCAGACTTGATCCCTGGGTTGGGAAGATATAGAAATGGTCACTAACAGCAAGTGGGGGTATCACTGAGCTCGACGCATTTTAGATGATTTCCCGGGGCCAGCACAGCAGCCCCACCCTCCATGCTGGTGTGTTGTATATGAGATGTGTCCATGGAACATGGGAGCTTAACGTCCCCTGACTGTCAGTCTCTTGTCAACATGGCTGCTAGGTTGGTAGGAGAATTGGCTAAAATTCCCTCTTCCTGAGGGGCTGAGGAGCCTCATGGAGAGAACTCACACTGAAGGCGGAAGGAATCAGGCAGGGCAGACTTTAGAAGTCCAAGGCTTTTTCCCTTGTTCATCTCTTGGTTCAGGTCTCTGTTTGATGAATGACTAAGTTCTGTGGTGAGCCAGAGATGTGTCTAGAGGAGGCAACCAAGGGGCATTGTTCTGGACCCCTGTGAGACGTACAGAGCCCTGCTGACTCCATAGCCTCTGTGCCAGTTTGAGCACCCCAGGAAATACTCAGAGGGCGGCAGCCACTTAGAAATGGCAGCCAGGTCTGGGCAAGGCATTGGGATTCTCAGAGGCCACAACTATGTCTAGCAACATGGCACTGCCCAGGAGGTGTGGTGGTACCCAGGGGAAGGAGAAGAGGACGTCACAGGGTGGTTCTTGGCCCAAATCACAGAGTTGTGTGGTCCTGATGATGAGATTCGACTCTCTTTAAGCGAGCATCTTCCTAATATTTGTCACATCACTGAATCCTGTTTTCTCTCTCTATTATTCTAGTTTTATTGAGAGATGATTGACATACAGCACTGTGTAAATTTCAAGTATGCAGCATAATGTTTGACTTACATACATCATGACATGATTACCAAATTGGGCCATCAGATTTATTATATACTATTTTTACTTAAAGACTTCAATTTGCCAAAAACTACACTTTAATACCTGTTCCTGCCATCTTGTGACCTTATTTTTTTTTTTTTTAACACCTGGCTGCATTTCCAGCAACCCATTTGGATTAAAGAACCTAGAAACATACATGTTGGGATCTCTATGTGACAGCATTGAGAGTGTCATCTGAAGGCAGCAGGAAGTCTGACAGTGACTAAACTTTTTTTAGAAGCTAGAAATTCTACCATTTGTGAAGTTGAAGGCAGTTTGAACATTTCTGGATGAACGCTGCAGTTTGTTTTTGGAACTGAACCCCTGACCTTCTTGGAGGACTGTCTCTTTGGTGAGCCCCTTTTAGTCATGCAGATATAGGGCAATAATAACCCCTCATTTTCCTGGGGGAAGCCCCACATGCAGCAGAGAGCTCAACGGAAGTGCTGCAGACTGAGATTGGAAGTGCTTTGTTCTCAGAAGGCAGCCGGCAGTGTCTTGTCCCCAAAGAGGTAGAGACCTATTTAATTTCATTTTACCTTGCTCTTACCTCTTGATGTGGCCCGCTCACGCCTGTTCTTAGAAAACAGTCTTCTCACTCCAACATCTGCTCACAGAGGAAGGACAGCTCCAGCCAGACCAGGGGCAGGGACACAGGCATCAATGCCTCTCCTTCTGGTGAGGAAAAGTGGTGAAGAGGACTGGGATCAGGCTTGGGCAGGGCACATGGGACCCTTGGTGCATCTCATGCTGTCATTTCATCGAGTAGCATGCGTGCTTAGTCACAGTCATGTCCAACTCTTTCTGACCCCATGGACTGTAGCCTGCCAGGCTACTCTGTCCATGGTATTCTCCAGGCAAGAGTACTAGAGTGGGTTGCCATTCCCTTCTCTGGGGGATCTTCCTGACCCAGGGGTTGAATCTGGGTCTCCTGCAATGCAGGCAGATTCTTTACCATCTGAGCCACCAGGGAAGCCCAGTAAAAAGCTGTATGTTGTCAAATATACCTCCTATGACTATTCTGACTTTCTTTTCCAGGGTACACTTGTGGGTTTCCTACACTGGCGTTAGGTGAGAGTGTGGAAGGACTTCTTTAATTTGGTGTCAGGAGAGAAGAGAGTGTTGGGGAGGTTATGGGTGTGAAGATGCTTGGAGCTTCCTACTGAAGGCAGTGAATTGGGCTCTGCCACCTGGGACAGGCTGGAGATAGGCAAGGAGCAGCTGGGATAGGCATCGTGCATGAGATAGAGTCCATGCATCTTAGAATGACCAGCTCAAGGAGAACAGAGTTGCCTTTCAGGAAGAAGTTATGCTTCTGTGAACCTGTACTGTCTTGTTAACATCACAGCAGTGCTTTGGGAAGTTAGAAAGCACAGTGCTCTGCCCCTTAAGTTGGGAGGGTGTGGTGATCACTGGCCCAGATCAGAGGGAAGAGGCAGCTGTGTCTGACCAGACCAGCAGGTTTCAGAGGAAGAGGGAAGAGTTGGAGAAATAGCTGGGAGTTTGCCAGAGGGACTTACATTAAGTGGAGTTTACGTTGCAATAATTGGAGTTATTTTTTAGGTAACTTTGCTTTATAGTCATAAGCCAGTGAAGAATATAAACTTGGTGGTTTCTGTGGGGGTCCCCACAAATATCCACAACACATTGCTTCTCTTCATAAAAATAAAAGTCACATTAATGTGAGGGATTCATGCTAGGGCCCCCAAATCCTGAACTCTGGGCAGGACCAGACACACGAAGACTGACAGGTGTTAGGCGGAGATGTGCCGGGTCAAACCTAGGCAGGTGGACATGAGGTGGGGGCAGATGTGCTGTGTAGATGTACACATCCTCTAGTGTCGTAGGGCTGCCTCCACTGCAAACCATTGTTAGTGGGGTGAGTTTGTAAAAGAGAACCCCACCATATGGTGTCATTCAAGATAGGATTTTGTGGGAAATGTAAGAGCTGGAAGGTGTGACTGTAAGAACAAGTTCATAAACATTTTGCCTTTTCAGAGAGTTGAATGTGAGGAACGAGTAAGAAAATAGAAATAATGGGTTTCTAAATTTAATCACTGAACCGAGAGTGCTGATGTCTGCTTCTTGTCTGAGATGAGACTCCAGTTCTCTGAGACCTGGAGGAGGGCTCGGTCTTCTCCAGATCTGTTGAGAATAGGTCAATAAGAGGTCAGGCTTGGCTTGCACCTGGTCCTCTCCAGCTGTGGTGCTCCTGGTGCGCACTGTGGCACCACAGCTTGCTGGATATACTGATCTCTCACAAATTGATATGGTTGGAGCACTGCCCTTGGCGACACACACGCTGCTGGCTTGAGTAGGCAAGGACTGGGTTCCAGGTGCCCCAGTGTGACAAAGTGAAAGGCCTTCATTACTCAGGCAGTCTGGATGGATGCCTGATGGCTCTTTGTCTCTCTACAGCACCCCCTGTTGTTTCTGGGCTTGGTACTTAGGCATCTTCCCAGGATGCTATACAAAACTGGGGATTCATTTTGAGGGTGTCAGGATTGCTGGGTCATTTCCCTCCACTCAACTTTTCACATCAAATAGAAGTATTCAAATGCTGCTCGTTCCCAAAAGGTAAGCTGGAAAGGGGCATAAGGCAGCAGTGCTGTTATTTCTGCATGATTCCAAGTCCAGAGCAGGGACGGGACCAATAGGAAAGCACAGAAGGAACAGAACTTTCTCTGGAAGCAGAGCTGTTTTATCATCAGCTTTAAATTAAAAGTGTGTTCTGGGCAGCCCTTGGCCTTATCTGCTAGTGTAGTATCACATTCTGATTTACCAGTAGCTGATGTGTGATTCTGGGTATAACAGTTATCTGTAATTGAAATCATTATAAAACAAATCATCCCCCTCCTGCAGCCTGCACTGACTGGGACAGAAATCAACATCAGGAATGCTGTGTATACAGCACTCAGAACCCATAAAATATGCAAGATTAATTTGCTGAACTTCATTCAGGCTTCCAGCAGTGCTGTCACCTGGGACCAGAGAAACCGCAAATTAATTCTGAACCGCTGCTAGTTTCAGAACATCAAGAGCAGCCTCCTTTGTCTAGATGTCTTCTGCAGTGCTTCTCTGCCTTTGCAGATACTTTCTGGAAAAATCAAAACAGCTAGAATGCAAAATTCCCTTTAGCCACAGAGGGTACCCTGGTGCCTCTCCTGGTTCCCATGACTTCTTCCTTCCTTCCCATATCGGTGACCCTCATTTCCTCCTTCAAAACCACAAACAGAAAAAGGGAAAATCCTGACTTTGGTCGGCAGTTTGGAAAATCCCTCTTAGGTATCAAATGAAGAACGAAGAAACACCTAATGGCCAAGCATTAGGATTTGCGTCAGAAAGTAGATCTAGTCCCGACTCTGACACTAATTGCCATGTCTCCTTGCACAAATTGCTGCCCTTCTTAGGCCTTAGTTCCACATTAAAAAAAAAAAATGACCTCTTGAATTGCTAAAATTTCTTCCAGTTGTTTGATACTTTGATTTCACAGGGAAGGCTGGCTAGATGCTTTTATGTTCCACTTTCCTGTCTGTCCAGTCCAGTTTGTTAGTTTCCTTCCACAGTATTCAACATAATAAAAATATTAGTGATAACTCTCTGTCTGCTCTCTATTGTCTTAAGCCTTGCATATCATTCTTCTTTTGTTCCTTAACTGTTATTTTTAGTTCTGGTGAAGGTAGTATTATCCTTGTTCAACCCACTGTGTGATCCATGACACTTAATCTTCCAAATAAGGTGGTACTATTAAGATCTAACTCTTACTGAGGGGGAAAGAAAGTTAAGAAAGAAGAAAATAGCCAAAGCCACACAGTGACAGCAGAGATTTGAACTCAAGGCTGCCTTTTGAAAAAAACCCATGTTCTTGGTTGCAAGGCTGTCCTAGCATCATGGGTTCTTTTGCAGAAACCATGTTCTTGGTGCACTGGAAATGCCAGGATTCTGAGCTGTAAAACTAGGAAAGACCAGGGACCGTGGTGAAAAGCCCAAAGCAAAGGATACTGTGACAGGAGACTGTCTGCCCGCCTTTCCCCTTGTGCATCACCACATGTACAGAAAGAAATGCGTCTTTTGTCATAATTTTAATTTCTGTATGTAAAATACATGCTCATCTGCCCCTCTTTGCAGTAAGTGACGAGTCAGAGTGAAAAAAATAATGTAGCATTAGATTGAAAGCACATTCTTTCTTATTATTCTCTTTTTAGATTGAGATTTCGGTTGAGATACATATAGGTTACATGTACCTTTTACTCAGTTTCCTCTGAGGGTAACATCTCATACTTTAAATTTTTTTTTGAAGTTCCTAAGTGTTACATTCACGCACTTTGTTGTGATAGGTTCAAGTAATACTGAAGTACACAGAGCAAAGCCCGAAGTTCCGTTTTGCACCCTGTTCTCCTGGACTCTCTCCTCGTCTGGGCCCTACTCTGCTTTGCTGTACCTCCTTCCTCCCCTGTACTTCTTCCTCATTGTGTTACACTGGTCATGGTCATCCTGGCACGAAATAGAATTTGGGCATTTCTGGCTGACGCATCATTTTGTTACTAGTGCATATAGATGACATCAGCAACTCTTGATCTCATGTAGTCCACTAATAGCCTAATATCCTCTGAATTCCTTGTTTCCATGCTTTTTTACATACCCAGTCAAAAATAAATAATACATGTAATATACTATAGATGTTTAATATCTATTCTATGTTTATGATTATTAAACTTACGTACTTAAGTATTCTATACTAAGTAGAAGACATTGATTTTATTTATCTTATTTAACACACCATCAGGCATAGTCCCTAGCATTTTATAAATATTAATTCATTTTGTTCCTATAGAAACTCTATGCTGAAGGCACCATTATTTGTTGTTTTATAGGTGAGGTAGAGAGAGGTTAGGTAACGTGTGCAAGATCACATAGCTAGTAAATGATGGGGACAGGATTCACACCTGTCAGTCTGGCTCCAGAGTCTGAGCTCTTAACCATTTATGCAACTAACTCATCAATAGTCAAATAGTTCACCTCTTTTTGTTCCTTTCTTAATATTTACGTGTTCCCTCTACATTATCTCCTTTCTTGCAGGCTTCCAGTGTGTTCTGATATTTGACACCTTAAAAGACAACACCCCATCCCACCCCTGGACACATAATTAGCCTTTGTTCTGTGGCCTTGTTTTAAGCTATCATCCCATCTCTCTTTTTCCTGTGTTTGTTCTTAGCAATCCTTGAAACAATCTTCTGAAACTGGTGTCTCCACTTCATCATCTAATTCACTCTTGGACCCACTCCAGTCAGAGCTTCTCTCTTAACCGCTCCATGGAAACTGTCTCTGTATCATCCAAACAGTCATTTCCTCTTATTGCTCCATATGTTGATGTGATCGGTTATATTAATACATTTCCTAATATGGTATCATTCTGGCACTGACATCAGTTTTCACTCTTTAAACTCAGTGCTGGATTTGGTTTGCTAGCGTTTTACTTACAACTTCGGTTAGTATCAGATGGATGTGCTATTTCCTTAACACTCAGGGAACATAGAAAGATCTTTCCAGTCTGTTTAATTTCCTTATTAATTTATAGAGGTTAGTTTTCTTGTAGAAAATAGTTTTGTCTCTATGTCATTCATGTCTCTCCCCATGGGATGTCTTTTATTTGCCAATTGAAAGAGAAATAAATGTGCTTTCTAATTATCACTGAATAGTCACATAAGTCACTATCTTTACACTGGGGCATGATTTAGGAAAGCTGGAATAATCTGGTTGGCTTTTACACAAGGTTGTCCTTTGAGTCTCCAGAAAATACAAGTTGGTAGAAAGAACATTGTTGAGAAAGCCGAAATGTGATAATGATGATGAAGATGAAAAAAAGTTGTTTGTTTTTAGTTTTTTTTTAATTAGTTTATTTTCTGTTTTTTAACTTTACAATATTGTATTTGTTTTGCCATACATTGACATGAATCCACCATGGGTGTACATGTTTTCCCCTTCCAGAACCCCCCTCCCACCTCCCTCCCCATCCCATCCCTCCGGGTCATCCTGGTGCACCAGCCCCGAGCACCCTGTATCATGCGTTGAACCTGGACTGGCGATTTGTTTCATTTACATGCTTCCATGCCATTCTCCCATATCATCCTGCCCTCACCCTCTCCCATAGAGTCCATAATACTGTTCTATTTATCTGTGTCTCTCTTGATGTCTCGCATACAGGGTTATCTTTACCGATTGACTAAATACCATATATATGTGTTCAGTTCAGTTCAGTTCAGTCGCTCAGTCATGTCCGACTCTTTGCGACCCCATGAATTGCAGCACGCCAGGCCTCTCTGTCCATCACCAACTCCCGGAGGCTACCCAAACCCACGTCCATCGAGTCGGTGATGCCATCCAACCATCTCATCCTCTGTCGTCCCCTTCTCCTCCCACCCCCAATCCTACCCAGCATTACGGTCTTTTCCAATGAGTCAACCCTTCGCATGAGGTGGCCAAAGTACTGGAGTTTCAGCTTCAACATCAGTCCTTCCAATGAACACCCAGGATTGATCTCTTTTAGGATGGACTGATTGGATCTCCTTGCAGTCCAAGGGACTCTCAGGAGTCTTCTCCAACACCACAGTTCAAAAGCATCAATTCTTTGGCGCTCAGCTTTCTTCATTGTCCAACTCTCACATCCATACATGACTTCTGGAAAAACCATAGCCTTGACTAGATGGACTTTTGTTGGCAAAGTAATGTCTCTGCTTTTAAGTATGCTATCTAGGTTGGCCATAACCTTCCTTCCAAGGAGTAAGCGTCTTTTAATTTCATGGCTGCAATCACCATCAGCAGTGTGTTAGTATACTGTATTGGTGTTTTTCTTTCTGGCTTACTTCACTCTGTATAATAGGCTCCAGTTTCATCCACCTCATTAGAACTGATTCAAATATATTCTTTTTAACGGCTGAGTAATATTCCATTGTGTTTATGTACCACAGCTTCCTTATCCATTCATCTGCTGATGGGCATCTAGGCTGCTTCCATGTCCTGGCTATTATAAACAGTGCTGTGATGAACATTGGGGTACACATGTCTCTTTCAAGTCTGGTTTCCTCAGTGTGTATGCCCAGTAGTGGGATTGCTGGGTCATGTGGCAGTTCTATTTCCAGTTTTTTGAGGAATCTCCACACTCTTCTCCATAGTGGCTGTACTAGTTTGTATTCCCACCAACAGTGTAAGAGGGTTCCCTTTTCTCCACACCCTCTCCAGCATTTATTCCTTGTAGTCTTTTGAATAGCAGCCATTCTGACGGGTGTGAAATGGTACCACATTGTGGTTTTGATTTGCATTTCTCTGATAATGAGAGATGTTGAGCATCTTTTCCTGTGTTTGTTAGCCATCTGTATGTCTTCTTTGGAGAAGTGTCTGTTTAGTTCTTTGGCCCACTTTTTGTTTGGGTCGTTTATTTTTCTGGAATTCAGCTGCAGGAGTTGCTTGTATATTTTTGAGATTAATTGTTTGTCCGTTGCTTCATTTGCTATTATTTTCTCCCATTCCAAGGGCTGTATTTTCACCTTGCTTATAGTTTCCTTTGTTGTTCAAAAGCTTTTAAGTTTAATTAGGTCCCATTTGTTTATTTTTGCTTTTATTTCCAATATTCTGGGAGGTGGGTCATAGAGGATCCTGCTGTGGCTTATGTTGGAGAGTGTTTTGCCTATGTTTTCCTCTAGGAGTTTTATAGTTTCTGGTCTTACATTTAGATCTTTAATCCATTTTGAGTTTATTTTTGTGTGTGGAGTTAGAAAGTGTTCTAGTTTCATTCTTTTACAAGTGGTTGACCAGTTTTCCCAGCACCATTTGTTAAAGAGATTGTCTTTTCTCCATTGTATATTCTTGCCTCCTTTGTCAAAGATAAGGTGTCCATAGGTGCATGGATTTATCTCTGGGCTTTCTACTTTGTTCCATTGATCTATATTTCTGTCCTTGTGCCAGTACCATACTGTCTTGATGACTGTGGCTTTGTAGTATAGCCTGAAGTCAGGCAGGTTGATTCCTCCAGTTCCATTCTTCTTTCTCAAGATTGCTTTGGCTATTCGAGGTTTTTTGTATTTCCATACAAATTGTGAAATTATTTGTTCTAGTTCTCTGAAGAATACCGTTGAAAGCTTGATAGGGATTGCATTGAATCTATAGATTGCTTTGGGTAGTATACTCATTTTCACTATCTTGATTCTTCCGATCCATGAACACGGTATATTTCTCCATCTATTTATGTCCTCTTTGATTTCTTTCACCAGTGTTTTTGTTTTGTTTTTTGAAGAGGGAGAACAGTTACCATATTTTCAGAATGTAAGCTGTGCTAGTCACTTGATTGGTGAGATGTATCATTTGTTGTTGTTGCTGCGTCTGACTATGCAACCGTATGGACTCCCTATGTAGCTCCTCTGTCCATGGGATTTTCCAGGCAAAAATACTGGAGTGGATTGCCATTTCCTTCTCCAGGGGATCTTCCTGATCCAGGGATTGAACACATGACTCCTAAATTGGCAGGCGATTCTTTACCACTGAGCCACCAGGAGAGCACCTGTGTGTCATTTACTAGGATGTGAGGTCTGTGAGGGCAGGACTGTGAGCATTGTGCTGATGACTTTGCATTTACAACTCTATGAAGTGGGTGCTGCAGTTATCCCCACCATACAGATGAGGAAACTGAGGCTCAGAGAAATACAGTTAACTTTTCCAGGTTCATCCAGAAAGACTAGAATGGGTTGTTGGTTTTTCCAGGTGGTTCAGTGATAAAGAATCTTCCTGCCAATGCTGGAGATGCAGGTTTGATCCCTGAGTCAGGAAGATTCCCTGGAGTAGGAAATGGCAACCCACTCCAGTATCCTTCCCTGAAAAATTCCACAGACAGAGAGGAACCTGGCAGGTGGCAGTCCATGGGGTCACAAAGAGTCAGACATAACTTAACGACTGAGCACATTGGTTCTTTCCTAATAAAGTTGTAGCACAGTGTTTAAAAGGTACCCCAGGTTCCTTTATCCCCTGTACTCCTTAAGTTCCCACTAACCCTGCCAGGCAAAGTGACCAGCAGTTTGCAGTATGAACCATTCCTATCCCATGTTTTTGCACATGGATGCTGCTTCCTGTCTCTATGCAGTACCTTGAACCCTGCTCACCTAGCTCTCTTCCACTTGCCCTTTGAGGTTTATCCAAGTATTCTCTATTCCTTCTGTCATTCACTGCACTCCTCCCACTCCCCAGAGCTCATTTATCTTGTGGTCATGGCCCGTTAGCGATCCTCCAAATCCTTATTTGTCGCCTGTGTAAGACAGGGGACTTTCTTATTCCAATGGCCCCCAGAACCTCTCAGAATGTGTTTGTCTGGTGAATAAAGGATGAGAGTCTCCAGATGGATCCCTCTCCAATCTGAGCCCAGTCCTTCACTGGACTGTGGTTGGTGACCTCTAATACCCCTTCCCACCTCCAACCTGTTCGCACCTTCCATAGTGCTGGCAAGTTTGGCTTCTATATTCTTAGACTCACAGTCTCTGAATCTCTGGCCATTTTCTGTCTCTCCAGGGAATGACTCATTATTCCAGAAAGCATCTCACGTTCCTAACAAGAAAATAACTTTACTTCACTTCTTGAAGATTAAGCAGTCATATAACTCATTGAACAGGAGGCTGAGAACAGCTATAACAAAATCAAGCTGAGGTCAGAGCCTCTCAAATTTGGGGGACTACAGCCCTGGAAAATGATATGAATGTCTGAAAATCCCTTCACTGTATTTTCTTAAAGAGAAGCCACATCCAAATAATCTTTTTTTCCTCTGTGATAAATACTGTGGCATCAACTTGGTCAAAATAATCTAGCTCAGCAGTATTTCCAGGGGCTACCTAACTGATCAGTAAACAAACATTTTGTTTGGAAACAAACATTTCTTTTCTGTGGAGAAATAAATGGAAAGAAATCCAGAAAAAAATATACATCCTGCTGTTAGCTCCAGAGATATATTACAATCTCTAAGAAGATTCTTATCTAGCCTATAGCAAGAATAGAAAAGAAAAAGCCCTTTTTTTTTGGTATCAATCTATAAAAATAGGATAGAAATTGTGGTTCTCTCTGCCATACGCAAATCCTGTTGTGTCTTGCTATTAATCTACTATTAAATCCCACTTCTTTGCCTGAGATTGAACAAGCAGGTCAAGATGACACAGATGCTGCAGTTGCCAGTGCAGCAGAACACTGTTTTCTGAAAGCAGGTATGTTCATATGAGAGGGACCAGCGCTTATTCCTTTGCCTGCCTCTGTAGTCATGTGTAGGTCAGGACCATGTCAGTAAGGCCCCTGACTGAATTCTCAGCCCTGAGCATTGAGCCTGGAACCTAGACAGAGTTCAGTAATATATGTTGAGTGAATGGATAACTGAGTGACTGTATTCACTCCTCCCAGAATTCACACTGACTGATCGTTGTGTATATTTTGTGTACATAATATTTTTGGAATACTACTCATTCTTTGAGCTACAGTGCCACCATCTCCATGACATACAGGACTCCTGTGAGCATAGAGGATGCTCCATCCTCATGCTCATGCAGCATCAGAAATGCTTCATGGAGGAAGTACTGTTTGAGTTGGGTCTGGGTGGATTAAGAGGCAGTGAAGAGAGAGAAGGCTCTCTGGGAGGAAGGAGGTGAGCTGTTGCAGGTGAAGAGGGTCAGGGGAAGGGCTTCTTCCTGGAGTCCAGGAGATCCTTGGGGATTCTTGATCCTTGGGAGTCCTTGAGGATCAATGATCGTTTCCCTTGAAGGCCTTTTAGAACAGAAGGATCTCTCTGCTCCTACATGCATCAGAAACCCTGAGCTGAGAATCTCCCCCACCCAGGAACATCCATCAGGTCTCTACTCTAATCTGCCCATCAGTCCCAGCTGGAGCTACATTCCACAAGAGCTATGATTGGCACTTGGTGTGCCCTCAGAGAGCTGTGATGCGGGCTTGCAAACTGCCTTCTCCTGGCCCTTCATCATCCCTCAGGACCCCTCTTCTAGGGGCCCCCACAGCAACTAGGATAGGCCTTGGCATATTGTTGGGCTCAGTAGCTATTTCTTAGATGGACAAATACTAGAATCTTGGAGGCGAGATCATTACCACATTCCCCATCTAAAATAATCCTGGATTGTGTCTTCATTCTCTGAACTCTCAGTGGGGGGATAACTTGCAACATTTCCATCCTCACTAAATATTCAGACAGTGAGTGCCCAATCTGTCCTTCTCGTTTTCTTCTGAGTAGTTAAACAAGTCCTACATGAGGGTTTAGCTTTTTGTCCAGCCTGCCAATAGACACTAAATAGAGTGGCTTGCTCTGCAATTGGATCTCATTAGGATAAAGAGAGTTGATCTGGCCCTGGAGATGTAGGAGACAGATGAATTGCAAGGTTAAGTGCGCAGGAATTATAATTAACTCAAAAAATAGATGAAGCAGCGTGGTCATGAACAAAAGCATCCTAACCAACATGTTTTAGGAAGGCAGTCACTCTCAAGAACTTGAGGACAAGCGTTGTTTTGAAACTCGTGCCACGTGTGTTGTAGTAACAGGAAACTTGAGTGAGCTAATGTTCAGAGGCATATTTCTTCCTTCCAATCAAAAGGCTCTGGTGCTACTTACAGTTTTATACTCTGACACATTGAATTACCTTTTTAGGGGGAGGGGTATAGTTGCTTTACAATGTCGTATTAGTTTCTGCTGTATGAAGTGAATCAGCTCTATGTATACATATGTCCCCTCCCTGTTGAATCTCCCTCCAACCTATCTAGGTCACCACAGAGCACCAAACTGAGCTCCCTAAGCTATACAGCAGTTTCCTACTAGTTACCTATTTTACATGTGTAGTGTATATATGTCAATCCCAATCTCCCAGCTCACACCACCTCCCTTCCATCCCTCCTGTACGTCTGTGTCTCTATTCCTACCCCGCAGATAGGTTCATCTGTACCATTTTTCTACCACACTGTATATGTGTTAATATACAATATGTTTTTCTCTTTCTGACGAACTTCACTCTGTATGACAGACATCCACATCTCTACAAGTGACCCAGCATTGCTCCTTTTTATGGCTGAGTAATATTCCATTCTATTTATGTGCCACATCTTTTTTGTCCATTCATCTGTCGATGGACATTTAGGTTGCTTCCATGTCCTGGGTATTGTAAATAGTGCTGCAGTGAACATTGGGGTGCATATATCATTTTGGATTTTGGTTTTCTCAGGGTGTAAACCCAGTAGTGGGACTTTTGTGTTATATGGTAGTTCTATTTTTAGTTTTTTGAGGAACCTCCATACTGTTCTCCGTAGTGGCTGTATCAATTTACATTCCCACCAAGAGTGCAAGAGCATTTCCTTTTCCCCACACCCTCTCCAGCATTTATTGTTTGTAGATTTTTTGATGATGGCCATTCTGACTGGTGTGAGGTGATACCTCATTGTAGTTTTGATCTGCATTTCTCTAATAATTAGTGATGTTGAACACCTTTTCATGTGCTTCTTGGCCATCTGTATGTCTTCCTTGGAGAAATGTATATTTAAGTCTTCTGCCAAATTTTCAATAGAGGCTCTTAAAAAAACTGAAAACAGAACTACCATATAACAACAGTCTCACTACTGGGCATATACCCTGAAAAAACCATAATCCAAAAAGACAGATGCACCCCAAAGTTCATTGCACCACTATTTACAATAACCAGGATGTCAGAGCAACCGAGATATCCATCAACAGATGAATGGACAAAGAAGATGTGGTACATATAGAATGGAATACTACTCAGCCATAAAAAGGAGCAACGTTGGGTCATTTGTAGAGAGGTGAATATCTTTTCTGTTGTTGCTGTTGAGTTGTATGAGCTGTTTGTATATTTTGGAAATTAAGCCCTTTTCAGCCACATCATTTGAAAGTATTTTCTCTCAGTCCATAGATTGCCTTTTCATTTTGTTTACGGTTTCCTTTGCTATACAAAAGTTTGTAAGTTTGATTAGTTTCTATTTGTTTATTTTTGCTTTTATTTCTATTACCTTGGGAGGCTGACCTAAGAAAACGTTGGTACGATTTATATCAGAAAATGTTTTGCCTATATTCTCTTCTAGGAGTTTTGCGGTAGTGTGTCTTATATTTAAATATAAGCCAGCTTCCCTAGTAGCTCAGATGGTAAAGCATCTGCCTGCAGTGCTGGAGACCTGAGTTTGATCCCTGGGTTGGGAAGATTCCCTGGAAAAGGAAATGGCAACCCATTCCGGTATTCTTGTCTGGAGAATCCCATGGACAGAGGAGACTGGCAGGCTACAGTCCACGGGGCCGCAAAGAGTCAGACACGACTGAGTGACTGACACACACACAAGCCGTTTTGAGTTTATTTTTGTGTTGGTGTGAGGGTGTGTTCTGGCCTCATTGGTGTCTGTGTGGCTGCCCAGCTTTCTGAACACCACTTGCTGAAGAGACTGTGGTTTATTCCATTGTTCATCCTTGCCTCCGTTGGAAGACTTGTTGACCGTAGGTGTGTGGGTTTACTTCTTGGCTCTCTAGCCTGTTCCGTTGATGTTTCTGTTTGTTTTTGTGCCAGCACCACATTGTTCTGTTTATTGTAGCTTTATAGTATTATCTAAAGTCTGGGAGGGTTACAGCTCCTGCTTTGTTCTTTTTCCTCAGGATTTCTTTGGCACTTCTGGGTCTTTTATGGTTCCACACGTTTTGTGTTTTTGATGGCATATTTTAAATATTCATACTTATACCCTTACTGATTATTATAGTTATTTTTGATTTTATGGGATTTTTTTTTTTTTGTCTTTTGATCATCATCATCATATTAGCTTATTTAAGCGGTTTGGCCTCAGCCTTTACTGTATATTTGCCTTTATTAGTGGAATTTTATTTCTTAAAGATATTTACTTCTTTTTATAGGCTTTTCTTTCCTACTTAGGGAAGTCCATCTAACATTTCTTTTTGGGTTGAGTATTGATGAACCCTTACTTTTGGCTTCTCTGAGAATTTTTTTCTCTCTCCTTCAATTCTAAATGATCATCTTTCTGAGTATGCCAAGTTTCACGATTTTTCCCTTTTAGCACTTTAAATATATCATTTGACTCTTCTAGCCTGTGAAGCTTATGCAGAAATAATCAATTCATGGCCTTATGGGAGTTCCCTCATATGTGACACTTTCGAATTCTATCTTTGTCATCAACTTCTGCCGTTTTAATCGTAATTAGATCATCATAATCACATCATCTCTTGGTGTGATTGTGTTTGGGTTCATCTTGTTTGGGAGCCTGTGTACTTCCTATGCCCTGTTTTCTTCTTCAGGCTTGGGAAGTTTTCAGCTGTCATTTAATTAAATACATTTTTGGCCCCCTTCCTCTCCCTCTTCTCCTTCTGGGAGCCCATGTGAATGTGCGTATACTTGTTGTTATTCCAAAGATCTCTTAAACTCTTCTTACTTTTTAATTTGTTTCTCTTTTTTGCTATTCTCATTGGGTGATTTTGTGTATAATATCTTCCAGATCACTTATGCCTGCTTCTTCTTATGCCTAGTCTGCTGCTTATTCCTTCTAGTGTGTGTTTTATTAAAATTTCAGTTATTGCATTTTTCAGATTTGACTGGTTATTTTTTTTTTTTTTGCATTGTCTAGTTCATGGTTAAAATTCTCAGGTTGTTTATCTCCTCTTTTCCTAATTCAGTTAGCATTCTTATTACTGATGGCTTGAGTTCTTTGATAAGTTGCTCACTTCTGCTTTATTCACTTTTGATGGTTTTCTCTTGCTGCTTCAGTTGAGAGGAATTCCTCTGTCTTCTCAGTTTGCTTCTTTCTCTGTTTCTATGAAATTATATGAAAGGGTTACCTGTGGAAGTCTTGAAGGGTATGTGGGAGCATCTCTCTACAGTCTGCGTGTGCCCATTGGCTTTGGCGGGAGAACTGGATTTGATGTGAGCACAAGTCACATCTTCCTTAGGATGTACTGTCGGGGCTTGTGCTCTGCTCACTGGCTATCACTGCCATACTTGGGGTGGGGTTATGTCCTAAGATGCTGGAGGAGAAGTTCTTAGGGTTGGATTTGAGCTGATTCAGTTTTAAGTATATGCTGTTCCTGCTCCCAGCACCAGCACCCTCAACCCAGAGGGGCTGGTTTGGAAGGGCTGGGGCATGGATTGTTTTGGTCTGACCAAAGTCAAAGATCCAGAGTGCCTCTGATGCGTCACCTACACAGGAGGCAATAATGGCTGTCTGTTTCCTGCTCAACTGCTGCTTAGGGTTTGAGCTACCTCAGCATTTCGTGGCCATATTTTTCCCTTGATCATGGCAGCCTTTGTTCTAAAATGGATTTGCATTGTGAAGCATGTGATGCTGGAACATTCACCCTGTTGTGGCAGGGGTGCATGTGGGGGAGGTTGTGGGAAATAGGTCAGCCACCTGCATTGTTTCTGTCTGACCTCTCTGCCGTTTTCTGGAATCCTAATTTCTTTAAGTTTGCATATAAACTTTAGAATCAGCTTAGGTAATTTCTATTTTTAAAAAGGCTTCTAAGATTTTTATTAGGAGTATATTGATTGCATAGGTCAATTTCTGTCAGAAGTGAGTT
This sequence comes from Okapia johnstoni, assembly GCA_024291935.2. NCBI lineage: Eukaryota > Metazoa > Chordata > Mammalia > Artiodactyla > Giraffidae > Okapia > Okapia johnstoni. The sequence continues at coordinate 40,473,929 of CM044316.1, forward strand.
TTAAATTTTAGATTAGAAGTCTCAATATATCTTTTATTGAACTCCAAAAGATTTTATGGTTTTGATGCTGTTGTAAATTGTATTGTATTTATAAAAAATACCTTATTTTATAGTAATTTTAGATTTATAGAAGTATAGCAAAGATAGTACAAAGAATTCGCATATACTTTTCACCCAATTTATTTTTTTGTTAATATCTTACCTTAGTAGGATGAATTTGTTACAGTTAACAAATAAATTTGGTACACTATCATTTAGTAAAGTCTGTTTACTTAATAAATAGATTTCCTTAGTTTACCTGATTTTTCCTTAGTTCCAGGATCCGATTGGGATACCATAGTATATTTAGTAGTCATAGCTCATTAACTAATCTTGCCTGTGACAATTTTCAGACTTACTTTGTTTTTAATGACTTTGACAGTTTAGAAGAGTATTGGTTAAGTAGTTTATAGAATGTCCCTCAATGGACATTTGTCTGATGTTTTCTCATGATTAGTTTAGGGTAATGTATTCTTGGAAGAAGGACCACATGGCCATGAAAATCACATTTTGCCAAGTGTACCAATGATCAACATATTTGTCACTGTTGATGTTGACTTTGCTCCACTGGCTGCGGTAGTGTGTACTGTGTGTTAGATTTCTCTACTGTAAAGTTATTCTTTTTTCCTATTTCCATATTGTACTCTTTGAAATGAAGTCACTATTGTAGCTGATACTTAAGGAGTAGGTGTCTTTGCTCCCTCTTCTTAAGCATAAAGTATCCACGTGAATTATTTGGAATTATACTGCACAGGAGATTTGTGTCTCATTATGTTTATTTAACCCTTTTTTTCAGTATGAACTTACGGATACTATTTAACTTCAGGTTATAATCCAATAGTATTGTACTTATTTTGCTGCTCAGATTCATTCAGACTTGGGCTTTGGGATCTCTTTCATTTGGCCCCCATATCCCTTTGACATACCTCTCTCATTGTGTACTTTTTTTTTTTTTAAGTACTTCCTTATGTTCTGGTGCTACAAAATGATCAAGGCTCATTTTGTGTATTTCTTGCCTCAGACCTAAAATCAGACATTTCCCCAAAGAATACCGGTGTCTTAAAAGGAGAATATTAAATTCTGATATCTGGGTGCTTGATGTGTTCATTGCTGCTAGATGCTGTTGTTTATAGGTCCTCTCAGCTAATAGAACAAGAAAATATATGTGTGGATAGTAACGTGTACATACACATATCGATAAATATTTCTGTATGTAGCCATCTCTACATGATTTGCTCATCTTTAAGGCAAACATGAGTTCATGCTGATGCCTCCAACTCTGATTCATTACTTCGTGAAACGTTCTAGACTCTTCTTGTTTATCTGTAACTTCCAATAGTCAGAAGCTTCTATCCCACAATCCACCAACCATTTACTTAATTGTTCAGTTCCAATATACATGTGTAGTAGTCAGTCAGTCAGTTCAGCTGCACAGTTGTGTCTGACTCTTTGCGACCCCATGGGCTGCAGTATGACAGTCTTCCCTGTCCATCACCAACTCCCAGAGCTTGCTCAAACTCATGTCCATCAAGTTGGTGATGCCCTCCAACCATCTCATCCTGTCGTCCCCTTCTCCTCCCGCCTTCAATCTTCCCCAGCATCAGGGCTTTTCCAATGAGTCAGTTCTTCGCGTCAGGTGGCCAAAGTATTGGAGTTTCAGCTTCAGCATCAGCCCTTCCAATGAATATTCAGGACTGATTTCCTTTAGGATTGACTGGTTGGATCTCCTTGCAGTCCAGGGGACCCTCAAGAGTCTTCTCCAACACCACAGTTCAAAAGCATCAATTCTTTGGCACTCAGCTGTCTTTGTAGTCCAACTCTCACATCGATACATGACTACTGGAAAAACCATAGCTTTGACTAGACGAACCTTTGTCAGTCACATCCACAACTGGTTGTTGTTTTCACTTTGGCTCTGTCTTTTCATTCTTTCTGGAGTTATTTCTCCACTCTTCTCCAGTAGCATATTGGGCTCCTACTGACCTGGGGTGTTCATCTTTCAATGTCCTATCTTTTTGCCTTTTCATACTGTTCGTGGGGTTCTCAAGGCAAGAATACTGAAGTGGTTTGCCATTCCCTTCTCCAGTGGACCACATTTTGTCAGAACTTTCCACCATGACCTATCCATCGTGGTTGGCCCTACATGGCATGGCTCTTGGTTTCATTGAGTTAGACAAGGCTGTGGTTCATGTGATCAGTGTGATTAGTTTTCTGTGATGTGGTTTTTCATTCTGTCTTCCCTCTGATGGAAAAGGATAAGAGGCTTATGGAAGCTTCCTGATGGGAGAGACTGACAGTTGTGTAGCAGTTTCATAACTATTAACCTGAACTCCCTGGGGAACAACTTTATCAACTGGAACACAGTACTTACGTATAGTTTTCTTTTGCCTTTAGGCATAAAGATTGCACTCATTTAAGAGTTACTTAAATGAGGTCAGTGCCATTCACTTCTAACTCCTTCAGTGAGGTTGTTACATACATTTGTAGAACATTTAATTATTTTGTCATATTCTACATTTCATCCATTCCTAATATTTCATCTTGGGAATCTGCCAGTTTCCTACATGTTTTTTGAAATTTACAGCATTAAAGCTCATACTTTGTGCTGAGATGTTTTATGGGTTTTGACAAATGTGTTAATGTCATTCAGTGTAACAATATCATACAGAATAGTTTCACCACCATGAACAATCTTCTTTTCTTTACCTATTTAACCCTATTTCCTCCTCTTGGATGTAGCCATTGATATGCTTACCATCTCTATAGTTTTGTCCGATCTAGACTGTCAGATAATGGGAATTCTTTAAAAACTGGCTCTTTTCCCTTAGCAATATTCATATAAGATTCATCCATGTCTTCTCATAACTTGATAACTCATTTCCTTTTATTCCAGTTTTATTGAGAGACAGTTGACATGTATCACAGTATAATTTTAAGGCATATAACATGATGGTTTGATTTTTATATATTATGAAATGATTGCCCAAATAACTTTAGTTAACATCTGTCATCTCATATAGATACCATAAAAAGAAAAGGAATAAGGAAAGGAAAAAGGAAAAAAATTTTCCTTATGAAGAGAATTCCTAGAATTTACTCTTAACAACTTTTATGTATATCATACAGTAACATTAACTATATGCTTTGCTAAATTTGTTTCTAAGCATTTTATTATGTTTGATGCTATTATAACTGAAATCAATTTTTTATTTTTCAGAAAATGCATTCTTAGTGTATAGAAACAGTATTGATTTTTGTATGGTAATTTTGTTTCCTGCAACCTTACTGAATTGATTATTTACATCTAACAGCTTTTTTGGTTGAGTCTTTGATTGTCTATGTATAAAACTATGTCATCTGCAAATTGATTCTGATAATTTATAATTTTTCTTGTCTAATTGCTGTAGCTGTTACCTCCAGTACTACATTAAATAGGGTGGCAGAGTGGGCCACCTTGATCTTGTTCCTTATATTAGAGGAAAATCTTTTAACCTTTCACCATTGAGTATGATGTTAGCTGTGGGCTTATCATACATTGGCCTTTATTATGTAGACATGTGTTCCTTCTATGCTTAATTTGTTAAGAATTTTTATCATGAATGTATGTTAAATTCTGTTGAATGCTTTTTCTGCATCTATTGAGATGATAATATGATTTTTCTTTTAATGTATTAATTTAATGTTTCATATGAATTGATTTATGTATGTTGAACCATCCTTACATTCCAGGCATAAATCACACTTGATCATTATGAACGATCCTTTTAAGGTGCTACTGAATTGAGTTTGGTAGTATTTTGTTGAGAATTTTTACATCTATAGTCTTCAGGGATATTGGTCTAGTTTTCTTTTCTAATAGTGTCATTTTCTCATTTTGGTATCTGGGTGATACTGGCCTTGTCAAATGAATTGGTAATGTTCCATTATTTTCAATTTTTTTGGAAGAGTTTGAGAAGCAAAGTTAATTTTTCTTTAAACTTTGATAAAATTCACCAGTGAAGCCATTCCAGTCCTGGGCTTTTCTTTGTTGGGAAAATTTTGATTACTAATTCAGTCTCTTTACTAGTGATGATTCTATTCATTTTTCTTTCTCTTCTTCTTTTCCTGTTTGAGTATTGGTAAGTTGTACATTTCTATTTTTGTTTCTTTGGTGTTCAGTTTGTTGACATGTAGTGTTCATAGTAATCTCATGATCCTTTGTATTTCTGTAGAATAAGTTGTAATGTCTACATTTAATTTATAATTTTATTGGTTTGGATTCTCTCTTTTCTTGGGTAGTTAGCTATGGGTTTGTCAATTTTATTTATCTTTTCAAAGAACCAACTTATCAGTTTGATTAATCCTTTCTATTATTTTTTCTTGTTCTCCATTTCAGTTATTTCTGCTCTGATCTTTGTTATTTCCTTTCTTCTGCTAACTTTGGGCTCAGTTTATTCTTCTTTTTCTAGTTCCTTAATGTGTAGTGTTACGTTTGTTTGGGGGCCTTTCTTGCTTCTTAATGTAGGCATTTAGTGCTATGAATTTCTCACTCAGAACTGCTTTTACTACATCCTATAAGTTCTGGTTTGTTGTGTTTCTATTCACATTTATCTCAGGAAACTTTTAAACCCCCATCCCCCTTTTTTTGATTCATTGGTTGTTCAGAACAGTGTTTGTTGTTTGATTTCCACGTGTTCATGACCTTTCCAGTTTTTCTCTTGTTACTGATTTCTGATTTCACGCCACTGTAGTTGGAGAAGATAATTGGTATTGTTTCAGCCTTCTTTAATTTGCTAAGGCTTGTTTTGTGGCCTAACATATGGTCTGTCATAGAATATGTTCTTTGTGCACTTGAGAAGAGTGTGTGTGCTGCTGTTGTGGGTGGAATGTTCTCTGAGTCTTTTAGGTGCCTGTGATCTGTAGTGGTGTCCAGTCTTCTATTTCCTTATTGATTTTCTGTCTAGATGATCTATCCATTATTGACAGTAGGACACTAAAGTCCCCAATTATTATTATATTACTATTTGTGCTTTTAGTTCTATTAGACTTTGCTTTTATATTTAGGTGCTCGATAGTGAGCATACAAACGTGTATAGTTGTTTATCTCTTCTGATGGATTGACCATTTCATCATTATATAATGATCTACTTTGTCTCTTTTTGCCATTTTTAAAGTTTGTTTTGTCTGATAGGTTGACAAAATATCTTGCATTTTTATTGCTCTTGTTACCATTTGCTTGAAATGACTTTATCCGTCCCTTCACTTTCAATCAATGCATGTCTTTCAGGCTAAAGTGTGTCTCTTGTAGGCCATGCATTGTTAGATCTTGATTTTTTTTTTTTAATTAATTTAGCTGTTCTCTGCCTTTTGGTTGGAGAATTTAATCTGTTTACATTTGAAGTATTATTGATAGGTAAGGACTTAATATTACCATTTTAAAATTATTTTCTGGCTGTTTTGTAGATCCATTTTTCCTTATTTTTATCCCACTGTTTTTTCTTGTTTTGATGTCTTCTGGTGTCATTATATTCTGACTTCTTTTTCATGTTCTTTTGTTTAGTTGCTGTAGGTTTTTCCCTTGTGATTACCATGAGGCTTGCATAAAATATCTACAAATTACAACATCCTATTTTAAGCTGTTAGCAACTTGAACTTTAGTAGAATTCCCAAATCTCACTCTTTTATTTCTCTTCCCCCTCACATCTTGGTAATTGTTGTTAAAATTTACATATTTTTATGTTGTGTAACTAATAACAGATTATTGTAGTTAGGGTTATTTTTGATATGTTCATTTTTTAAAAAAACTTTTAAGCTAGAGATGTAGGCAAATTATGTATCACCATTACTAAATTACAATATCTAACTTTGGCTGCATATTTGCTATTACCATAAGTTTTACACTACCTTTTTATGCTTGTATGATGTTAATTAATGTCTTTCTACTTCTGCTTCAAAGATCTCTTAAGTATGTCGTTATAAGGCAGGTCTAGAAGTTATGAACTCCCTGAGATTTTTTGTTTGGGAAAGTCTTTATTTTGTTTTCATTTCTAAAGATCAGCTTTGTCATGTGTAGTATTCTTGGTTGACACTTGGTTTCTTTCAAGCTTTTGTATATGTCATCCCATTCTCTCCTGGTTCTCTTGAGGAACCCAAGGTGTTCCCCTGTATGAAAATTCAGTTTTTTCCTTGCTGCTTTAAAAATCTTTCTTTGTCTTTGACTTTTGACTATTTTATTGTAATGTGCCTTATAATAGGTGTAGCCCTAGTCAAGTTTAACTTACTTGAGATTATTTATTTATATTCTATTCATGGATCTGGATGTTCGTTTCTTTTTCCAGGTTGGGAAGTTTTCAGGCATTATTGTTTTACATATACTTTTTGTCTCTTTCTCTTTCTTTCCTTCTTTGTAATTCCCATAATGCAGATACTGTTTCTTTTCATTGTGTCGTGTGCATCTGGTAGGCTTTCTTCATTCCTTTTCTTTCTTTTCTTTCTTCTGACTGGGTAATTTCTAATGTCCTATCTTCTAGGTCACTGATTCTTTCTTCTATGTAGTTGAATCTGCGTTTGAAAGTTCATTGAATTCTTCAGTTCATTTGTTGTATTTTTAAACTCTAGGATTTGTCTTAGGGTTTTTTTTTTTTAATGGTTTCTATTATATTGTTGAACATTTTGTTTTGTTTATGCATTATTTTCCGAAGTTTGTTTAGTTGTTTGTGTGTTCTTGTAATTCATTAAATTCTTTAAGACGATTATTTTTAATTTGCTGTCTGCAGTTCATGTGGTTGTGGTGGTTTAGCTGCTAAGTCATGTCTGACTCTTGTGGCCCCATGGACTGTAGCCCACCAGACTCCTCTGTCTATGGGATTTCTGAGGCAAGAATACTGGTGTTGTTGCCATTTCCTTCTCTAGGGGATATTCCTGATCCAGGGGTTGAACCTGGGTCTCCTGCATTGTAGTTGAATTTTTTACCGACTGTGCTACCAGGGAAACCCATGACAGTTCATATGTCTCCATTTTTTGTGATCAGTTTTTAGAGCTTTATTAGTTTTTTCTTCTTTTGATGTCATATTTACCTGTTTTTCTGTGATCCATGGTTTCTTATATTGTTATCTGCACCTTTGACTAATTGGCTTTCTCTTCCTCTTCCAGACTTTACAGACTTGCTTTAGCAGAGACAGATGTTCATCAGTCTACTCAGTTTGGTTTTCCAGACATGTCTGCTGGTAAGTCCTTGTGCAGGTAGGACCTGCTCTCATGGTATATATTTGGTCAAGGAAACTGAGCTCTGAGATTGGGCATGGTAGGGAGTGTGCCATGGCTGATAACAATTGGTTGGGACTTATGGCATGATTCCCTTCCCAACTGAGGCTGTAGGATGGATTTTTTGGTTGTGTGGATTCTCTGGTCAGACTTACTACATGGTTAGAACTGGAAACTGTATTCATTGGTAGGTAGGACTATGAATTAGATTCCTTGCCTTGGCAGGGCATTGCGACAGAACCCAGGGCTTCTACAGCTTATCATTTGGGGATCTGAATCAGACAAGAGTGTGCACTGAATTCCCTGATCGGGTGAGGTCACTTGTTTTGCTCTGCAGTTCAAGGAAGCCATGGGCTGTTCTCTCCATGTAGGTGCCACTGTAAGCAGGGCTGTTATGTGGGCTGTGCAGTTTCCTGTGTGCTCTGGTTAGGTTCCTTGGTCAGGCAGGCTGGAGGATATTTTCAGCAAAGAGTGGGGCTAGAAATTAGTTTCCCTACCTGGTTGCAGTGGGGGAAGTAGCTCTAAAGCTGATATAGCTCTTTGCTTGTCTTAACTCAAGTGGACCCATGTCCCAAGTTTCCTGATCAATGGACCTATAGTCCATTGGCTTTACTGTACAGTCTGTAGGCTAGCGTCTCTCTGCTTCAGTGCCACTGGGCTGCACATCTTCCAGTTCTCACCAGCCTTTCTGGTCAGAGGGGAGCCCAAAAGCCACAACAGTGGGATTCTGTCTCAGTTTCCTTGCTTGGGTGGGACAGAGAATAGTTGTTCCAGGCAACTGTTAGTCTCCCAAATAGTCTCTCCAGTTGTGGAAACCTGGGAGCTATCCTCATTTCTTTTTATTGTTGAATAATATTCCATTGTATGGATATATCAGTTTGTTTACCTGTTCACAAAATCATGTCCCTACCTATTGAAGGACATTTTGGTTGCTTCCAGTTTGGAGTGATTATAAATAAAGCTACTAAAAACATTCATGTGCAGCTTTTTGTGTGGATGTAAATTTCCAGATCAGTTTGGTAAATACTTAGAAGTATAATTGCTGGATTGTGTGGTAATTATGGTTAGTTTTGTAAGTAACTGCTAAGCTGTTTTCTAAAGTGTTATGCCACTTTCATTTCTCACCAGTAGTGAATGAGAGTTCTTTTTACTCCGTATCCTCAGTAGCCATCAGTATCATCAGGTTTTAAAAATTTAATTTTAGTTTTTATTTTCTTTCTGCCACTCTTACTTTATTTTTGCCACTCTAGTAAGTGTATAGTGGTATCTTACTGTTGTTTTAATGTTCAGGTCCTTAATGACATATGATGTTAAATATAATAGTAATTTCTTATGCTTATTTGTTATTTGTGTATCTTTGGTGTTCTAATTTTTGCCTACTTTTTCATTTGGTTGTTTCTTTTCTTTTTTTTTGGCTGTGCCACATGCATGACTTGTGGAATCTTAATTCCCCTACCATGGATCGAATCCACACCCTTGCCATGTCCTGGGGCAGTGAAAGTACAGATTCCTAACCATTGGACTGCCAGGGAATTCCATTAGTTTGCTTGATGCCAACTGATAAGAAAGAATTTTGTTTTCTAAAAGGAGTTGATATTGTTGAGACAGTATTTAATTATTTAAACATTTTAATGTAATTCTCTAAACATATCGATCATGCGTGTTTTAATATCTTTGTGTGCTGAATCTAATATCTCGAGCTGATTTTTATTGATGGATTCTTTATTTAGTATGGGTTACACATTCCCGTTTTTCCTCACCCACCTGCCTGCCTTGGGTGTGTAAATTTTGGTGGCATGCTGAATATGGGTAATGATACATTTAGCCACTCTGGGGTCTTATCTTCCTTTGAGGAGTGTTAATTTTGTTCCATTAGGTAGTTCACTTACTGGTTGATCACTTTCAACCTGGTAGACTTGATTTTATGATTTATTTAGTATGAAAGTGAAAGTGAAGTTGCTTAGTCGTGTCCGACTCTTTGCGACCCCATGGACTGTAGCCTCCCAGGCTCTTCCATCCATGGGATTTTCCAGGCAAGAGTACTGGAATGGGTTGCCACTTCCTTCTCCAGGAGATCTTCCCCACCCAGGGATCGAACCTGGGTCTCCCGCATTGTAGACGGACGCTTTACCATCTGAGCCACCAGGGAAGTCGCTTATTTAGTATGGATCTGTGAAAATCCTGAGGTGTTTGCTTAGCTACTCTAACTTGACGAGCCCAAGCCTCCGAACTTTATTTTTCCTTATAGATCTCGTCAGCTCCTGGTGTTAGGCTTTGTTAGAATAGGTTTAGAATATACTTTATTTTTGGATACAGTCTTTACTGACTAGGCTCAGTTTTTCTTGTGTCTCAGCTGAGTATCTGGGATGCTAATGAATTTTGTCGTCTTAAGCTAGATTTGACCAGTGTTCTCTAGCATGCTTGACTGCTGTTATCTTTTTTTCTGATTTTGACTCTGTAGCAACCAGTAAGCCTCATTTTGTCTACCTTATATAATAGAGTAGTCTTCAGGTGAAGCCTGTGGAAGACTCTCAAAGAGGCTTCCTAAGGACCTTTCTGCACAATTCCCATGTATATGGACTCTGCTCTTCAGATTTCAGTAGCTGTGTAGCCCAAACTGATCTTTCTCATAAGCTCAGTGAGACTGCCATGCTCTGCTTGTGCAGTGGTCAGGATATTGTTCCTAAGCAGGTGACTAGGGCTGTCATGGAACTCATCTCATAAGTTCTCCTTCCCTTATGGATCACAGAATTTTGCTACTTGTCAGTCAGTGTCTGTAAACCGTTGCCTCATAGATTTTGTCCAGTTTTATAGTTGTTTTCAGTGGGGAGGGGGTCCACTGAAATTCAGGGCCAATAACTTCATCATAGCAAGAGAAAGAAATTGCAGCATGACAATGTGTTTTGATTCTAAAGGTTTCACTCCATCTTTATTGAAAGTAGTATTTTATCAATGTAGATAATGTGTACCTACCCTGCAGGGATTTGTCTGATCATTCCAGTTGGCCGCATACAGTATCCTGAACCAAGATGTTAATGCCAGGACTGAAATATTTTGGAAAAGGAAACCCTGTGGGGATTAATGGCCACCCTTCCACAATCTTCCATTTGATGGATTCTCAGCTGCCTGAGTAAGCTATGGCTGTGGGGTTGGCCCCAAACTACCAAGGCCCAATTCTTCCTGATTGTTTGCAGTCACTGCTTCCAAATTAGGTTGCTGTCAAAACAAGAGAGTTTTGAAATGACCAGGAAGAATGTTGCCCTTCTCCAGGAAGATGGATCAGGAAGTGAGCAAGTAGTACTCATACTTTTAGTTCAGGTTTTATGGAGCTATAAGATTCAGTAAAATGTTCCAGCTTAATGTATTGAGAATAGTTCAGCACAGTATTTCTCCAAAGAATTCCATCTTTTTTCTGCCAGTGGGTACAAAAGGGAGGCGGGAAAACTCCTGTGGTTAAAATAGACACTGCTGGGGTCCAAATTGAAGCAAATTAAGAACACGATAACATCTTTTAGGTAGTGTAAGCTCTTCCCATTCACCATCAGCAGTAGGTAATGACATTTTTCCACAGCAGAAGGATGTTACTTTTATATTTTCCTACAACTTATTATTTATCCTAAAGGGTGAAGGATTTTTAGAGGAAATTTAGCTGATTTCCAGAACTCCAGTAGATTGTATTTGTTTCCTACAAATACCATTTTTGATGAGTTCAACCAGTCCCTACTCCTTGTTGTGCGTTGGTTGGGGGGGGGGGAGGGGGAGGCGGTAGGTTGCATCCTGGTGCTACGCTGACTTTGAAAGCAGTTCCAGAAGTTCCGAAAACCCTTTCCCAGAATGTCTAGAATAGACTAGTTGTTAGATATCAATATGATAATGATACACTTCACATACCCAGAACAAGGGACAGACACATCTTTTATATAAAGATTCAGTGAGAAAGTCCTGGTGTGCATACTCCCCTGGTCCAAAGATTGATATTGATTTCAGACTGAAGAAATTTCATAGAGGATGCCATTCAGAGAATTAGTCAAATGCCTCATGAATCTACTGTTTTAGACACTGAATCATACTGTGACTCATATTATTTAAGGGGTCAGGAGAGGTGGTGTAAGGAGGGGGTAATGTGCACTGGCCTCTGAAGTAAGACAGAGTGTGCTCAGCTTCTAGTTCTGGTGCCTATGAGCTGTGTGACCTCAGATATGAAATTAACTTTTCTGAGCATTCATTTCCTCTCCTGTAAACTGGGTATATTTGGTAGTTGAAAACATTAAAGAAATAATGCAGGTGTGACTCTTACTATAATGCTAACAAAAGGTTACAAGAGGGCTTGACAAAACTTTGTTATCACTGTTCTTGGTTCTTTATATGTATTATTTTGATTGGTCTTCATGCCATCTCTCAGAGACTTTCTTCATTTTCACAGATGAGGAAACCCAAAATTCAGATTTTAAATGACTTGCCCCAGGCCTGGAGCTAATAAGTTACCAGCAAAAAGTGAATTGACACTAGTTGGTGCCACGTCCCTCAAATGCTAGAGGTGGCACTCCATAGAGTCTGTCACCCTTGATTGGACTCTGGAACAGGAAGGATGGAAAGGATGATTGGAGGTGTTTCATGAATATGCCTTCTGGATTTGTAGCCAGCCTGGTATTTAGCAGATATTTAAACAAACAAGCAAGCAGACATCAAATAAGTAAATATATGGCGTTTCTTAAGCACTTGCCATGTGCTAACTGAAAAAAGAAATGGCAACCCATTCCAGTGTTCTTGCCTGGAAAATCCCATGGACAGAGGAGCCTGGTGGGCTCCAGTTTATGGGGTTGCAAAGAGTCGGAGAGGACTGAGCAACTGAGCACATATGCTAGCAGATTCCCTAAGTTTTATCCCATATTATCTCATCTAATTATCATAGTAACCCTGTAAGTCTACCAATATAATCCCCATCAGGAATGTGAAAACTGACATTTAAATGTTCATTTGCTCAAGGTCACAGGGCTTGTTAGAAGCACAGCCAGGCCTGTCCAACCTCAGAGTACTATCTACTTGCTGACTATGTAACATATTACCCTTTAGATATGGGGACACTTTTCCCAGTTGCAAAGCCGAGAGCAATGTTAAGAGCTCCACAGATGTTCATCCTTGGCAGTCACTTTCATCCTTACCCTGTTCCTCTGTTCCTTGAATTTCCATGATGATTTCTAGTGCCGAGTAACTTGACACTTCATTTGGATATTCTGCAATGAAATTGACCACCAATAAAACCGAATAGCCCACAGTGGACTCCTTTTATTATTACCTATTAGGCATTTCTTGTGAGCCTATTAGAGTAATATTTTGATTGAATGAAAATGATTGCTAAAATATCTGGCAGCACAAATTTTCCCTAATTCAGTATCAGGCTTAGGAATCAGTTTTTTGAATTTAAAAAAAGCACAGCTTTTTTTTTTCCTATAGGACAATAAAAAGTTCTATACATCTACTTTCTGAATTAAGGACAAGTTACTATTCCATGAAAAACACAACAATAATTATACTCCAGGCTCATGACTAACAAATGGCAGTGGAGGGAGGCTGAAGTACAGTTGTCCCTTTGCGTCTGCAAAGGGTTGGTTCTAGGACCTTCTGAGGATACCTAAATCTGTGGATGCTCAAGTCTCTTATTAAAATAACAGTATTTGCATGTAACTTAAGCACATTCTCCCATTTACTTCAAATCAATCTAGATTACTTAAAATATCTAATACAATGTGAATGCTATTTAAATAGTTGTAAACACAGTGTAAATACTATGTAAATAGTTATCAGAGCATGACAAATTCAGATTTTGATTTTTTGAGCTTCCTAGAATATGTTTGAAAAATATTTGGGGATCTGCAATTGGTTGAACTGGTTATGGTGGGCCAACTCTATTTCAACATTCTGAAAACAAAGAACAAAATTATTTTAAATATAATCTATATATTATTCTTTCTTAAAAAAACACTAGATTGACTTTTTAGATTGAAAATTGCCAGGATAATTTACAAAATGTGCTCTACTTCCTGTCAGAAATTGGGAAGGTGCAACAGGATAACAGGGGCTTCCCAGGTGGCACTAGTGGTAAAGAATGCACTTGCCAATGCAGGAAATGGGGGTGATGCGGGTTTGATCCCTAGGTTGGGGAGATCCCCTGAAGGAGGGCATGGCAGCCCACTCCAGTATTCTTGCCTGGAAAATCCAATGCACAGAGGAACCTGGTGGGCTACAGTCCATAGGGTCCCAAGGAGTCAGACATGAATGAAGTGATTTAACACAGCACAACAGGATAACAAGTGAACACAGAGTTGGGAGACTTGGGTACTGATTCCAGAGGGGCCACCTCGTGCTGTGTAATAGAGGAAGCCACATGTCCTCTCGGCATCCGGTAATGAGAGAACTCCAGGCGCTGCATTATTTCATTTAATACTCACAAGAATTTTATGAGGTTATGTTGGCCCTAATTGACAGCATAAGAAATTGAGGCTTATAGAATTCAAGTGCTTTGTTCACGGTTGAGTTGTATTTTGGCATTCAAACAACATAAATAAAATTTGCTCTGGGTGTTTATTCTAGGTGCCCAGTGCACATGTATGCAGGTGCAGAGGTCTAGCCTTGTCCTCAACACACATGGAAGCACCGATCTATGAGAATTCACTCAATTCTGGTCTTTTCTACAGTCCTAAAGTCTCTAACAGAAATTTCATGGAGGAGTGTTTCCAATGAAGTTGCTCCAAGGAGCTGCTTATGTGAGATGACTATAAATACTGTTTGGCATTGTTTAAATTGAATTGAGAATGTGCCGAATTAGGGACTGACTAAAATGTTAAACCACTTTCACTTGAATCATATTCAAGGACAGAGCTGAAATAAAAAGTGTGAAGCCAGCTGCAAAGGAGTAAGACATAAGGTCAGCTGCATCAGTGATGGCAGCTTGCCCTGGACTTTACTCTGCTTGGCAGCAGTCCTGTCCCAGTGGGCAGCTGTAGGGAGGGCAGGTGAAAAACTGAATGGGCAGCCTCAGGAGAACAAAAGAGCCTGCAGAGTCAGGACTGTCATATGAGAATCATCCCTCCAACCAGAATGAATCCTTGCCTGGCCAGATCCCTTCTCCAGGGGATCTTCCCAACCTAGGGATCAAACCCCAGATCTCCTGCATTGCAGGTGGATTCTTTAACCAGCTGAGCCACCAGGGAAGCCCCTAGCCAGGTCATCTTTTAGCAATTAATTACTTTAGTGAACAGTGTTGATAATGTGCATGTTTTGTCATTTCTGAACTCTTGGCAAGCCAAGACACAGCCACTCACTTTTGATGGATTCAATCTGCAACCTCTATGGAGACTCAGCTCAAGAAGAAAGATGTAAGACTGTTGATGTTTCCATGCCAGATGTAGTTTTGTCTTGATTAGTTCATTTACTCATTGATTCAGCAAACACTTTCTGAACACTCAGTATGTGGATAGTTCTAAATGCTTGGTATACGTTGGGAAGCAAGTCAGACAAAGATCCCCGCTCTCATAGAAATCCAGTTCCAGCGATTTACATTAAGTGGAAAGAGCACTAGCTTCGGAGTCAGCCAGCTCTAGTTTCTGCAGTCAGTTCCACCCATATCTTAGCTGTGGGACCTAACCTCTTGAGCCTTGTTCTCCCCATGGGAAAAATGTGGACCATAAAAACCATAATTCCAGCTCCTAGAAAGAACGTGAGATTTGGAACAAATGATACAAGAAGCCATGCTTGGCACTGACAAGGTTCTCAGTATAGCTACTTCCTTCTACTTTTCCTGGACAGTGGCATGCTTCTTTCCCTGCCCTCTGCTGTGCACCAGCCAGCTCCATATCCTAGACTTTGTTCTGTGCCCATTGTGCAAAATTAATTTATCACTTCTTCGAAGTTGTATTTTGAATTAAAACTGACTAGAAAGTAGCAAAAAGAAGGGTGAGTGCTATGATCTGAATATTTGTGTCCCCTCAAATTAATGAGTTGAAGTCCTAACTCCTAGTGTGATAGTGTTAGATGGTTGGGCCTTGAAAGGTAAATAGAATTGGATGAGGTTATGAGGATGGAACCCTTATGGTGGGATTTATACTCTTATAGCAAGAGGAGTTTGAGCAAACTTTGGGAGATAGTGAAGGACAGGGAAGCCTGGTGTGCTGTAGTCCAAGGGGTCTCAAAGAGTCAGACACGACTTAACGACTGAGCAACAACAACAGTGAGAAGAAGAGGCACCAAAACTTTCTCTTTCATCGCAGTGAACAAAAGCTGTGAGCACACAGGGAGAAAGTGGCTGTCTACAAGTTAGGAAGAGTGCCTCCACCAGTGGAAACTGCCATCTCCTTAACCTTGGACTTTTAAGCCTCTAGAATGTGAGAAAGAAGTGTTTGTTATTTAAGCCACGCAGTCTATGGGCATTTTGTTACAGTGAGTGTTAGTTATTCAGTCATGTCTAATTCTTCGTGATCCCGTGGACTATAGTCCACCAGGCTCCTCTGTCAATGGGATTTCCCAGGCCAGAATATTGAAATAGGTTACCATTCCCTTCTCCAGGGGATCTTCCTGACCCAGGGATCAAACCTATGTCTCCCGCAGGCAGATTCTTCACTGTCTGAGCCACCAGGGTAGCCCCAGGCTAAGACAGTGAGCTTGATGCCATCTGATAAGAAAGCAAGGCCATTGGTGCTGATCCACCTATTTCATTAGTCTGAGCACAGTGATCCTCCCACATAGTCACCAGGCATCTTAACAGCGGTCTTCGCAGCCACATCTCCCCACCAGAGGCATCACTGCCCTGTAGGTGAGGACTTCAGATCCCGGCTGACCACAGTGGATGCTCTTAGAACATGCCACACAAAGTAGAGTCTTCCCTTCCTCAGCTCTCTGAATTACAGTCAGACCTCCTTTTGCTTTGATTAAATTTTGGCTTATTACTATGTTTCTCAATGGCACCAAAATTGTTACTTGACTTCAGAAGTGCCATTTCTTAATAAAAATTAAAACATCTGTCCATTTGTACCTTTTAAACTCTTAGTCTTTCTTTGAATTTTTTTCTTAACTAAACAAATAAATAATACTAAAGAACTGATTAATAACCTCTGATATAGCTTAATAAGTGGAGGTATTAATTTCAGGAATCATGGTGCAATTTTGAGGTGAGAGGGAGAGAGGCGGATTTTAAATTGTATTATACTTTTAATAATATTTTATTGCTACAATATATATAATACATATTCATGGTATTTATAGAAAGTAGAGAATAAACAAAAATGAGGAAATATTCTAGGACCTGTGATAAGTGCTATAGTCATTTTTGATAAATCATATAATTGTTAAAAGTTGGTAATCTACTTTTATCAACCTATTGCATATTTTTTGTCATTAGATACTTTAATATAATGCCATTTTAATAACCTTACTATCACCCTATTACACAGATGGACCATTATTCCCACCCCAGTTTTTACATTTATCCCTCATACATTTTTGGACATCACTAACAGCATCACAATGAGACTCTGCATAGCTGAATCTTTGATCTCATTCATGTTTATTTCTTTAGACTAGCTTTCTAAAGACTAAATGTGGGTCCAAACTTACAGCCGAACTCCCATTGATTTATGTATATATTTAGCAAATATTTCTAAGCACATGTAATTTTCAGGCAGTAATGGACACTAGAGAAAAATCATGTGAAAGAGGCAGTTTCTATCCTCACAAAGTTTATAATGTCATGAATTTGTACAATTTATCCTCCCACAAGCAGACTTTGAGAGTGCCTTTTGTCTAACACAAACCTGCTCCTTCCAAAATGCCTTTAAAAATCTGTCACATACATTTGTTGAATTGCAAAACAAAATTATTCCCGGTGTTCCAACGTTGTGCTGTATGGAGATGCAGAACCAAACTGTATCAGTCTGTTGGGATGACTGATCACAAAATGGTGTCCTTTCACCACGGTTCTTGGAAGTGAGCATGAACTCTTTAAAATCGATAAACCGGTAAATTCATGCCTTGACTTGACACATGTTTTGTGCTCAAAGCCTCGTGTGTCCCTCATTTTGGCACCTCTTGTGTTTGGGCGTCTGAAGCAGCCCAGACGTGGGTGTTCTGCTTGAATGTCATGGCATTTATGTCCAAACGAAGTAGTGTCCGAAATGGCTCAAATGGCTTCCTTCTCCACTTAGGGAAGGGGACTGGACAAGACGGCTTTGAAATGCCATCTAACCCTATTTTTTTCCTCCTCCTTTGTCATTTTAGAAAGTGAAAAGGGTCTTCAAAAAGAACAAAATCTGTTAGAACTCAGATGAAATTTATTCTAAATCATTAACAAAGAAAGACATCTATCTTCCCTCCACACAAAGAGATCCCAAAATGTCACACCCAAATCTGCAACATGGAAAATCTGAACCATTGAAAATCATGCATTAACTATGGTTATAAGATAGTCATCTCATCTCGACAGCTAAAAATACACAAGGACAGTCAGAAATATTGCCATTTTTTTTTATATCCAGTGAAATAGCTTCATTTTCATTCCACAAAGAAAAAGGCTTTTTGAACACTGCGCAATATTAAATTTGCTGTTAACTCCCATTATGCCACATCCTATCTTAAGGTCAATACTCTCAATCCTCCCCTGGCCAGGGTGTCTTCTTTGTGTGAACTCCCAGGATCTGCCCACATTCCTCATTCTCAGTGAACTCCAACCCACCTCCCCAAGATTCAGGTTCTGTATTCTCCCCTTCTTTCTTAGCTCCTAAGCACCGACTTAATGCTCACCTAGGTTATTTATTGTCTGGCTGAGCCGAGGGTACCTGATTGAGTTAACAGTAGCCTCCTGAATAGGTGACTTTTGCAGTGAGCAAATAGAGACAAATGTGTTTTCCTGACACTTTCAAGCAAGGCTTCTGGTGAAAGAAACTGACATTGGAAAGAAGAGGTGTGAAGTCAGTAACCTCAACATCAGAAGTGAGGGTAGTAAGGGAGGGAGATGTGAGACACCAAAGGATCGTTTAATTTGGCAAAATAACACAGGCCTTTGTAGCAATTACTATGTTTTCAGCTTAGGAACTTCATATTTCAGGGAACTGTAAACATCTAGTTCCCTAAAATGCCTACATCATTTTTCCTTCATGTGGAGCCAGTCGCTTTCAAAATACTCAGGAGGCTATGTTTTCCTGTAAGTTTGCCTAACTCTAGATCAGTTGGTGGCATACATGAGTGAGATTAGAGGTCCTAGGGGCCTTGCTGTGATGCAGAGTCCTAGGACCTACCTCCTATTCATCTTTATCTGGGAGGTCTGGGCTGGGGCCAGGTAACCCCAATGCAGGTGCAACTTAGGATAAAATGCCTGGTGCATGGCTTTGGGTTATGGAGCAAGATGGACTCAGAGTTAGTGAAATGCGAGGGTTTGAAAATCAGGCCAAGGTTTTAATCCATGTTATCCTTAAGTTATGTGATGAGGTGTTGAGGCAAAAGGAGGGAAATAAATCTTCTCCAGTATTCCGTGACCAATTGGGAGACCATACCATCGTGGAGGAAGGGACAGGTTTGTGCTGAGCTAATCAAGTATCTCAGACAATTAAAAGCATGTTTCAAGCAGATTAGATAGGACAGGAGCAAGTGAGTGGAAATGAGTTATAGATGTTGAAAGCTTCTGGTGCTTAGCATGAGTGCTTGCTTAACTCAAATTCTTATTATTAAAGGGCCTGAGGGCCAAGGGATAACATGTGAGTTAAAAAGTAAAGAAATTCCTTCATTTTGGAGCCCTCTCACCTTTCTGATCCTTTTAAGGGAGTGCCATCACCTATAGGCTAGAGGCCAGACCACCCGATCTGGCACATGGAAGCCTTAAATATCAGGCTCACATACCCACCCAGCCTCCTACCTACCCCAGCTCAACAGTGCTCTTCCCACACACTCAGTACTCTATTCCCACTGACTGTTGGAAGTCCCCTAAACATACTCTCCTGGAGAGTGAACCTTGCCCTCTAGTACCCCCTCACCCACTCAGACTCTGCTCCCACCTGAGCCCTGCATCATAGCAGCCATCATCATTGTTCAAACCTTCATTCTGGAGCTGTCTCCTCTTTGGACTATTTCCTGACCCTCTAAGACACCCTGATGAAGTGTCTGAGTTTTCCTTAATGGTCCACGGCAACCTGAGCCCTCTGTGTTTTCCAGGACACGTTACTGTATTAATGTGTTCATTTGTCTGTTTCCCCTTACTAGACTGACAGCCCCTCCTGGGCAGAGAGCAACCACGTGGTGGCGGCATCACAGGGCTTGCACTTGGGGGCAGATATTGAATAAATATTTTTATGTGAAATACCAAGACCACCAAGCTGTTTGGGGTAAGCTGAAAAACAGGTGGTCCTACAGCTACCATTTTAACCTTGGCTCCTTATCGAATACTTTTCTCTGAGTGAGGAAGGACTGTGTTGAGGAAGTCTCTCTACTTCACCAGAGCAGTTGGTGGCTTTCCCAGTTTCAGGACACCTTGTTGGGGTGTTTCTGAGCTGGCCTCTCATCTCTGTGTCCCCTGTCTTCTCACCAGCTTCCATATGCTCTCAGGGGCTGTGGCTTGAGAGCTACAGATGAATCACATCAAACTCCATGTGAATGCCTTTAGCCTTCATTTTTCAAGACTCTCATTCTTGGCCTGAAGTT
Source organism: Okapia johnstoni (assembly GCA_024291935.2). NCBI lineage: Eukaryota > Metazoa > Chordata > Mammalia > Artiodactyla > Giraffidae > Okapia > Okapia johnstoni. The sequence continues at coordinate 40,493,891 of CM044316.1, forward strand.
ATTCATATTAACAGTCCTACATCTGAAATTCTATTTGTGTGTGTGTGTGTGTGTGTGTGTGTGTGTGTGTGTGTGTGTGTGGCTCAGATGGTTAGCAATCTGCCTGAAAGGCAGGAGACCTGGGTTTGATCCTTGGGTTGAAAAAACCCCTGGAGAAGGGAATGGCATGATTACCTCCTCCAGTATTCTTGCCTGGAGAATTCCACGGACAGAGGAGCCTGGTGGGCTATAGTCCATGGGGTCACAAAGAGTTGGACATGACTGGGCAACTAATAACTTTCACACCAATCTATTGAAGATTTGGATACATATTTTTTTTTCCCAGTGAACAAAGTGGGGCAATTTAATTACCCCAGATTGAATTCTGTTCCATTTCATAAATTAGTTTTTTCAAACCTACTCAGAAAAGGGAGGGTCGGCTTTGGCCTCACTGCCACAGACCCCTCCCTGATAGCAACTTCTAACTTGGTCTGACTATTTTTGGGGAGAATGGGAAAAGATAGTGGTATCACAAATCCTTAACTGCCCAGATCCAACTGCCTACAACAGCTTTACCTCTACAAAGCACTGGTGCTAATGCTAATTTAAGGAAGGATAAAGACAAACCTAAATCTTCATATTATTTTATGAAGATAGATTTTATACATTAATTTGTATTCATTGATTGATTAATTCATTTACATATTGACTGAGGCTCTCTCTGTGTCAGGGTTATGCTGGATCTTGGCACAGGGAGGTGACTAGTCTCATGGGGAGACATAAGTAAATATCTGCAGTTGTTGGGCTGACAGGGTTCTGAGCTCCGAGGAAAGTGTGGCACTGGGTACCCTGGGGAGAAAGCAGGGAACAAGGAACTCTGTGGGGAGGTGAGGAAGGCCTCTTGATGGTAGACATGTACCTGGCTAGAGAAGATGCTGGAGGGTGGGGAGGAGGCCAGCCAGGAGGGGGAAGCAGCTGCTGAAACTCTCAGAGGACATGTCTTATTTGGAGACCACAAACTTGTCAGTCTGGCCAGAGCGTAGGATGCAAATGTGAAAGTAGAGACAAGAGACTCTGAAATGGGAGAACTGTCCTACATTGTAAGAGTCTCGGCTGTCAGATGAACAAAGGTCCCCAAGAGATGAATTTGTTTTAGAATTTTAATTCCATTGCGGCTTATCTCAATATCAGCATACAAGAATATATCTATATAACAGATAAAAATAAAACATTAAAACAGCTGGGTAATAAAAATCATGAGACCACTATTACACTGTCATGTGTTTAAAATCATCCCATATCAACTTGGCTGATTTGATCATTATTTTTTCCCTTCACTAATATGCTCCTGCCGCCTGCCTTAGGGCAAGGGCACCTCAATAGCACCCCAAAAACTACAGCTTCCCCAGACTTCCCCTCAAGCACAGTTAAGCAGACAAACACGCTTCTAATTGCCGGAGACACCTTTGGTCTCTCCACAAAGATGAGCTGCTCCCAGCCCTTTGTGCTGTCATCTCACTCTGTTAGATGCTTTCTGTTGGGTGTGGATTTTGCCATGATGGGTTTCTTTAACAGGCCTTGCTGCTGCTTTTTATCTGAAAGAAAGGGCTGCAAGAATTCAATGGATTATTTATTAAACAGCCGGTCCTGCTTTGAGAGACCTTTTTTTTTTCTTCCCCTTTTGAGTGTTTAATAATGGTTCTCCTCTCGGACGCTGTCTGTATAAAAGAAGTTAAACTATTGAAGAAATGATTTAACCATTTAAAAACTAATACACTTTAGAATTCTGATTTGAGATAAAGTGGAATTTTATTAACAAAGGGAAAATCTCATTTTCACAAAGTGGATATGTGTTCCTACTGGGAGGACAAAACCAAGTCTGGGAAAGTGTGGCTCCCTGTGATGATCAGCAGCCCAAGGTGAAAGTAATACAGTGCTCAGTGTCCTATTCGTGAAACCCAGAAGGATTTCCTTACCCTCTGACCCCTTTCTTCCCCCGAAAGAAAAAAACCCAAGATGACCCAGAAAAAGATATATGTAAAAGTAATATCCCTCATATATGACTTTTGACCAGACCCTTGTGTAGATGAGCAAATATCTCCCAAGTTATTTATTCACAATATTAGCTCACATGCATTGAGCACAGGGACTGTGTAGGGCATCTTACAGGTGAGACTCCCTTTTCCTCTGTAGAGCTCTGTGGGACAGGTATAATGTTTTTCCTCATTTTTTCTTGAGAGTCCCTTGGGCTGCAAGATCATCAGTCCTGGGTTTTCATTGGAAGGACTGATGTTGAAGCTGAAACTCCAATACTTTGGCCACCTGATGCAAAGAGCTGACTCATTGGAAAAGACCCTGATGCTGGGAAATATTGAGGGCAGGAGGAGAAGGGGATGACAGAGGATGAGACGGTTGGATGGCATCACTGACTCAATGGACATCAGTTTGGGTAAATTCCGGGAGTTGGTGATGGACAGAGAGGCCTGGTGTGCTGTGGTTCATGGGGTCGCAAAGAGTTGGACACGACTGAGCGACTGAACTGAACTGAACAGAGGGTCAGAGGAGTTGAGAAACTGCCAACATTAAACAGCTTCTAAGTATCAGTGTTGGCATCCAAATTCTGATCCATTTTCAAGGCACAAGATTTTTTTTTTTCCAAGCAATGCTTTGTGGTCTCCTAATATTTTTATTAGTTACTTTGATAAAACTGTAGGAACTATCAGCATACCTCTAATCATCAGTCCTAAAATGCTTAATAGTTGTGGGCTTTTTATTTTTTTAAACTTTTTATTTGGAATTGGGGAGGGGCTTCCTTGGTGGCTCAAATGGTGAAGAATCTGCCTACAATGCTGGATACCTGGGTTTGATCCCTGGGTCAGGAAGATCCCCTGGTGAAGGAAATGGCTACTCACTCCAGTATTCTTATCTGGAGAATTCCATGACCAGAAGAACCTGGCGGGCTACAGCCTATGGAGTCACAAAGATTCAGACACGACTGACACTTGTGCTTTTCATCCAATTAACAATGTTGTGATAGTTTCAGGTGAACAGCAGGGGCACTCAGCCATACCTATACATGTATCCATTCTCCCCCAAACTCCCGTGCCATCCAGGCTGCCACATAACATTTAGCACAGTTCCTGTGCTATAAGGTAGGTCCTTGTTGGTTTTCCATTTTAAATATAGTAGTGTGTATCTGTCCATCCCAAACTTCCCAACTGTGCTTTCCCCTCATCCTTCCAGTGGTAAGCTTTTTAAGAGGAAAGTATGAAGGAGTTTATTTAATAAAAAGTTTGAGCATTTGAATCGGCTCTATTGAGATGGATGAAACTGGAGCCCATTATACAGAGTGAAGTAAGCCAGAAAGAAAAACACCAATACAGTATACTAATGCATATATATGGAATTTGAAAGATGGTAACGATAACCCTATATGTGAGACAGAATAAGAGACACAGATGCATATAACAGTCTTATGGACTCTGAGGGAGAAGGTGAGGGTGGGACATTCTGGGACAATAGCATTGAAACATGTATATTATCATATGTGAAACAGAACACCATTCCATGTTCGACGCATGAGACAAATGCTCAGGGCTGGGGCATTGGGATGACCCAGAGGGATGGGATGGGGAGGGAGGTGGGAGGAGGGTTCAGGATGGGGAACACATGTAAACCCATGGCTGATTCATGTCAATGTATGGCAAAAACCACAACAATATTGTAAATTAATTAGCCCCCAACTAAAATAAATAAATTTATTTAAAAAAATACAATTAAATGTACTACACCTCAAAAAAAAAAAAAAGTTTGAGTTCCTACCACCACCTCTACCAACAACAATGACAGCACCACAAAAACAGTTTTGTTTATCATAAACCAACACAGAATAATGATGTAGAATTGCAGCACTGAAATAATCATGCATAGTAATTATTACGGTCAGAAATTTTACTTATGATTTTATAATATATAAATTTAGGGGTTTTTTTTTTTGACATTTGCTATACCACCAACTCTCTTTCAGGATGTTGGTCCAGAGAACTGTTTATTTTATTTTACAAAAAATGTAGAAAAACAGTAATAAACTGAGGATAAGACACCTTGGAAATTATAGAGCTCCCTGAGAATTAGAGCCTTTGTAAAAAGGAAATAAAAAAGGGAGAGGAGTCGTTGTACTATATTCAATACTGACTACATAAGATTGGCTCCAGAGAGTGGTTGTTTTTCTTTATCTAAATACTTAAAACATGTGGATTAAAATGGATAAAGTTTTTTACTCATCTTGTAGTCAACATCTGGATACAATATGTTTTTTTAGAAGGGTGCTATTCATACAGAGATAGGTTATGAAGACCTTTCACACAATCATTTCTATTAACCTTCTTCTCATCATCATGTAACTATTTTAGGTGATAAGAATAATTGCAAGATCCTTTCAGCTTCGATCCTGTGCTGTCTTCCCACTTCTGCATTATTCCAGTTTTTATTATTTATTATTCAGTGTTTATTGTTCCACAGATAGAAGCCAGCTTAGAAGTGTTCGTGCTATCTGTATGTATATTCTCACCTTTATTAGAACTTTCTTGCTGCCCTTTGAAAATGCTCTTCTCCTGCCTCAGGGCTCTTGCACCTGCTGTTATGTTTCCCTGGACTGTTCTTAGCTAAGATAGTTGCACCATTCTCTTCCTCATCAACTTCAGGCATGCTTTTAAATTGCACCACCTAGCAATCCTTATTTCTCCTCTCCTTTCTTACTTTTCTCCATAATGCTTACATACCTCTGACATGTTTTCATTATCAATTTCCTCTCACTAAATGCAGGCTCCAAGAATGTAGAGATTTTTGTTGGTTTTATTCACTGCTCTATCTCCAGCATTTCAAGCTAGTAAGCCTGACACATAGTAAGTGTTCAGTAAAGGTTTGTTTAATATATTATAAATAAATGTGTATTATGGGTAGTAAAACCAAGATGAAAGATGATGTGTGTACTCATTAGAATGCAATTTCCATGAGGGTGGAGCTGAGTTTTGTTTGTCACATGCTTCCTGGTGTCCTGAAGTGGGCCTGATACCTAATAGACATTCAGTATACCTTTATGGATTGGATGGATCAGAGCTCATTAATAAAATGATTGGAAATATTATTAAGTTTTTAAAGAAGAGATGAAAAGAAGAAAAAACAAGAGATAGAATGAACATGTATTTGTACTTCAGAGCTCACTTTCACTTTACAGTGGTTTTTACAAATATTATATGTATCTTATTAAGGTTAAAGCCACAATTTCAAATGAAATTTGCAATTCCCCCATGACAGAAAATCACACTGTGAGTAAATATAGCTTATTATGAAAACTCATACACAGTCCTTGTCAGCTGCCTTTTTAAAAAATGTGTCAGTTGGTTTGAAGTGAGGTGCATTTAATGGTATGCCTTGTAAGTCTTAGCTTAACTGAGCATATTCTCTATAGACGTATTAGAGTCATATATAATCCAACACCTATTTAATCAGCAGAGAAAATAAGAAAGATTACTCTGGCAAAGTTCATTCTTTGTAGACCCAGAGACAAAATGGACACTTCAACTTTATCGTGAACCAACCATCATCTGCCTGGGAGGGTGCAGAGAAAGGGAAAAATGTAAGATGAATTATAATGGTGAACAGGACACTAGTATTTGAAGTGCCTGTTTATTACAAAAATGGGAAAGCTTCAAAGTTATTCTTTCTGCTGGCTGGGAACCAGAGCTAAACAGAGAGAGGAAAATTGCCTTTGATTGAAGCATGTGGCCAGCAGCCACTGGTATGCTGTAAAAGCAGAAATAGACATTGTAAGATACAGAGGATCACTGTCTGACCCAGAGTTATCTTTAAATATATTAAGGCACATTTCTTAATATGGGGAAATATTAACAATGCTATGAATTTCTTTAGAATTTGAAATTTAGACCCTTAGATGTTTAAATAATCAGAAGTATTCAGCCATAAGACAGTACAAGGTAGAACATAATACCTGAAGAGGATAGTTAAATTAAAAGTGGGAGGGCATTATGGGTGGCGAAATACTAAGATTAGTCAGCAGATAATTAGTTTGAAGAAGGAATCTTAGTTAGCCCAGGAAAAATGGGCAGTTAGACCAATACTTCAGATGAGGTCCCTGTGATCCATTCATTATATTATTGTGAAAATAAGCACGAGAGCTGCTAGCTCCCAGCCTGCTTCTAAGGGAGGAGTTTACTTCCTGACTTCTGGTGAGCAAGCTTGGGAATTTGATTTTCTTTGGTCAGTGAAATGTAAGCGGGAATGACATACGACATTCTTGCCTAGCAAAAGCTTGAAGAGCCAACCTGAGATTCTACCCTCTCTCTTTTCCCTCTACTGTGACATCATGATATCCCACATAGGGACTGTTCTTCAGTCCTGGTCCCCAAATGAAAGGGGAATGTAGTATCTTCATAGCCAGTTCATAGAGATATAATTGTGAGCCAGAGAATCAGTCTTCGCCTTGTAAGCCAGTGATGCTGGGAGTCTTGTTATTGTTGCACAACTTAGCCTAAGCTGATTGACGTTGTCTCCATATCTGTGAAGGGTATTGAAAAATAGTCTGGTTTTCTCTGAGAACATCCTCAGAGGAGTGGTGTCACGGCTTAGACAGAGAACAGAGTTCTAAGAATTCAAGGTTTTTCCTGGTGTGCCACCATCTCAGAATTAACTGGGAGCTGATGAAACCTGCAAATTCCCAGACCTCATGCCAGAATTAGTAAATCTGAATCTCTGAAGCTTGGACCTGTGTAACTGCATTTTCCCAGACTACTTAGATGATCCCTGAATAAACCCCAATCAGAGAACTGCTGGCCAAGATGTTGACCTGAGTCTAAATGGCTGGAGGAGAGAGGTAGTGAATAAGAAATTAGGAAACTTATCTTCAGAAGTCTTGAGATTGGGCCTGGTTTTGCCACTCATTAGCTTTGGGATCCTGAGCTAGTCAGTTAAGTTCCAGTACTTGGGTTTCACATGGCTTTCCATGGTGCTGTGATACCATGGTATGAAAATACTTTATAAACTGAAAAACACTTTGCATATCAAGATACTGTGTTCTTGTCAAGATATTATTTGCATGGGGGAAGGGGTAGCTTTGCTCTAGTGACATTGGGAACTTCTGAGACCATATATTGAATCAAGATTGAAATCAGCAGCATAGCATTGGAAAGCAGGCACAGCCTAGTCAATGCTAATTTTATTTTGCTCTTTTAATAACAAGTAGGAAAATGAATTAGGGATTATTCATGTCTAAAAGGTGGCTTAATGTCTAGAGTCCATCAGGTTTAAGCTACAGAACTGAGAAGACAGATTCATTTCGGCTATTTCAGTTGAGAATCCCAGATACTTGGAGAAGCCAAGGAGGGAGAACCTGCCAAGTTGTTCTTAGACAGCTTAGTAAAGGAAGGGTAAAAGCTCCTCTAAGCTCCTCCCCATCCCTGCTAAGATAGGGCATTTATTGAGTACTCATCAGTGCTCAACATGTGCTAAGCACGTTAATTGAGGCTTCACAATCATTCTGAGAGATAAGTATTTTGGCCCACTTTTACAGGTAAAGAAACTGAAGCTTGGCACGATAAAGTTACTTGTTTGTCTAAAGTAACTTCCCTAATAAATGACAGGGGCATGATTGTAACCACATTTTTGCCTGACTCCTGAATTTTGCTCTCAATCACGATGGTTAGTTCCTCTCTACGAAACATATACAGTTATTGTTGTTGAAAAGATGAATGCACAGGCATGTATTGCTTTTATAATAAGAAAAAAATAAAAGTGACATTTGGGACCAATGAAACTCAGCGCTCAAATACCAGGACATTCTACCTAGCTAGAATAAACAAAAACTATAGTACAATAAATTGTAGAGTCCAGTAACTCTCATAAAACCAACATCTTACCTTATATTATCGTAAGTGTAAAACAAAAAGACACCCTACAGAATGGGAGAAAATATTTACAAATGATGTGACCAACAAGGTATTCAATTTCCAAATATACGAACAACTTATACAACTTACTGTAAAAAAACGTCATTAAAAAATGAGCAAAAGAGCTAAATAGACATTTCTCCAAAGAAATAGTTATTTACAATAACCAAGACATAGAAGGAACCTAAATGTCCATCAAGAGATGAATAAAGAATATGTGACTATATATATATATATACACACACACACACACACACACACACACACACACACGGAATGGAATGTTGTTGTTTAGTTGCTAAGTTGTGTCCCACTCTTATGACCTCATGAACTGTAGCCCACCAGGCTCCTCTGTCCATGGGATTTCTCAGGCAACAGTACTGGAGTAAGTTGCCATTTCCTTCTCCAGGGGATCTTCCTGACCTGGGGATCAATTTCTCATCTGCTGCATTGGCAGGCAGATTCTTTACCACTGAGCCACTGGGAAAGCCCTACTGGAATATTATTCAGCCATAAATATTATATGTGTGTGTGTGTGTGTGTGTGTATATTATATATATACATATATATATGTATATACATGTGCGCACACATACATATATGTGTGTATACACACACACACATACGTAATGGAATATTGTGCCATTGTGCTCAGCTGCTCAGTTATGCTCGACTCTTTGTAACTCCATGGACTGCAGCCCACCAGGCTGCTCTGTTCATGGGATTCTCCAGGCAAGAATACTGGACTGGGTTTGCCATTTTCTCCTCCAGGGGATCTTCCTGATACAGAGATATAACCCACATCTCCTGTGTCTCCTGCATTGGCAGGCAGATTCTTTACCACTGAGCCATCTGGGAACCCCATAATGAATATTTGTTGTTGTTCAGTCACTAAGTTGTGTCGAATTCTTTGTGACCACCATGGATTGCAGCACACCAGGCTTCCCTGTCCTTCAGTCTCTCCTGAAGTTTGCTCAAATTCATATTCAATGAGTCGGTGATGCTGTCTAACCATCTCATCCTCTTTCGCTCTCTTCTCCTTTTGCCTTCAGTCTTTCCCAGCATCAGGATCTTTTCCAGTGAGTTGGCTCTTAGCATCAGATGGCCAAAGTATTGAAGCTTGAGCTTGAGCTTCAGCAGCAGTCCTTCCAATGAATATTCAGGGTTAATTTCCTTTAGGATTGACTGGTTTGATCTCCGTGCTATCTAAGGGATTCTAAAGAGTCTACTCTAGCACATCAGTTCTTTAGCATTCAACCTTCTTTATGGTCCAGCTCTCACATCTGTACATGACTACTGGAAAAACCATAGCTTTGACCAAACAGACCTTTGTTGGTGAAGTGAAATCTCTGCTTTTTAATATGCTGTCAAGGTTTGTGATGGTCTTCCCTGATAGCTCAGTTGGTAAAGAATCTGCCTGCAATGCAGGAGACTCTGGTTCGATTCCTGGGTCAGGAAGATCCGCTGGAGAAGGGATAGGCTACCCACTCCAGTATGCTTGGACTTCCCTTGTAGCTCAGCTGGTGAAGAATCTACCTGCAGTGCAGGAGACCTGGGTTCGATCTTCACAACCCCTGGAGAAGGGAAAGGCTACCCACTCCAGTATTCTTGCCTGGAGAATTCCAGGACTGTATAGTCCATGGGGTCACAAAAGAGTCAGACACGACTGAGCAACTTTCACTTTTTAGGGTTGTCATAGCTTTCCTTCCAAGGAGCAAGTATCTTTTAATTTCATGGCTGCTGTCACCATCTGCAGTGATTTTGGAGCCCAAGAAAAGAAAATTTGTCACTGTTTCTACTGTTGCCCCATCTGTTTGCCATGAAGTGATGGGATTAGATGCCATGATCTTAGTTTCTTGAATGTTGACTCTTAAGCTAACTTTTTGACTCTTCTTTTTCACCTTCATCAAGAGGCTCTTTAGTTCCTCTTCACTTTCTCCTGTTAGAGTGGTATCAGTTGCATATCTAAAGTCATTGATATTTCTCCCTGCAATCTTGATTCAAGCTTGTGATTCATCCAGTCTGGCATTTCACTTCATGTACTCTGTACATCAGTTAAGTAAATGGGGTGATAATATATAGGCTTGTCATACTCCTTTCCCAATTTTGAACCAATCAGTCGTTCCATGTCCGGTTCTCACTGTTGCTTCTTGATCTGCATACAAATTTCTCAGGAGGCAGGTCAGGTGGTCTGGTATTCCCATCTTTTTAAGAATTTTCCACCGTTTATTGTGATCCACATAGTGAAAGGCTTTGGCATAGTCAGTGAAGCAGAAGTAGATATTTTTCTGGAATTCCTTTGCTTTCTCACTCAGCTGTAAAAAAAGAATGAAATAATGCCATTTGTAGCAACATGATGGACCTAGAAATTATCATATTAAGTAAAGTCAGACAAAGACAGGTATCATATGATGTCACTTACGTTTGGAATCTAGAAAAAGTGATACCAGTGAACTTATTTACAAAATAGAAATAGACTCGCAGACATAGAAAACAAACTTAGGGTTACCAAAAGCAAAAGGGTAAGGAAGGATAAATTCAGAGTTTGGGATTAGCATATACATACTACTATATATAAAATAGGTAGAAAACAAAGACCTACTTGTAACACAGGGAATTATATTTAATATCTTGTAATAACCTATAATGAAAAAGAATATGTATGTGTATATATACAACTGTACATGTACAGTTGTGTGTGTGTGTGTGTATATATATATATAAACTAAATCACTATTAGTATACCTGAAAGTAACACAACTTTGTTAATCAACTGTAGTTCAATAAAATATAATAGTAAGTGCAGAAATGCATGGCTGTTGTGTAACTGCCTTTAGATTTGAGTTGAAGAAATAAAAATCAATGTATCCTTCAAGGTTTTTTAATGTTGTCAGAATCTCGACTCAGCCCTAATAATGAAGGAAAAGAAAAACACATCCAGTGGGGCCAAGTCTTTTTACTGAAATTATAACCCATTTAAAATGGGCATCCTGTGTCTTCTTAAAATGCTTTCTTTGATTTGCTCATCACTATAACTCAAAATAATTCCTAAGGAAGGCATGCCAAAGAAAACAAAATGCCCTTTTAATCAGGAGAATAAAAATACTCACATTAGTATTTTAAAATGGCAACATACCGAATTATAGTTAAGTACTTAAACGTCCTGTTATCTGTTATATTCTATACCTAATACAGGGCCAGGGCAAAGGAACTGCTCTGGCAGTAAAAAAAAAAAAAATCATGTGCTAATATATCAAAACATAATTAATAAAATATGAATTTCCTTTACATGATCCAATGCACCTTCATTTTTGGACCATTCTCTATCCACCAGACTCCTGTGACTCTAAATCTTTAAGTTCACATAAAATAAAGCTAGTGCACAATACAGGCTACCACGTGGGAAAAGCTATATTGTCAAGAAATAGAGTACGTAAAGAAAAATAATGAGGCCAAGCAAGAGCTTTACTGGACTTTAAAATTGATCCAAACTCATAATGACTGGTGACAGTTTGAGTTCTTAGAATTACTTAAGAATTCATTTAACCATTTTATTAGTCATTTTCTCAAACATATTTCAAAACATGCAGAAATTGTTTCTCTTTTCTTTTTCTCTCCCTTTCCCTTCCCCTTCTCACTTTTCCTTCCTCTTTCCTTCTCACCTGCCCCTCTGTCCCACCCTTCCTTCCTTTCTTTCTTCCATCCTTTCCTCCTTCCATTCTTTCTTTTATTCTTCCTTCCTTTTATTTTTTACCAGCCAAGGGGGAGAAGCATGATCCCTTTGAGAAGTATTACAGCAGAGGTAAAGTGCTGCTAATAAAAACAGTCCCTTGCTCACACTAAATGATGCAAAGAATTCTGAGTGTCTACTGTTGCTTTTTTCAAAAAGAATATCCCAGACTTGTTACTCATTCAGCTGCTGTTTTTTGAGCTCCTACTGCATGCTTAGCTATAGGCATTTTCCCCCTCATATCCACACTTCGAGGGAGGTAGAATCTCGGATTCTTCACTGTGGATCTCTGGCTTTGGCACTCCAGAACCAAGACCTCTCTTGCTGAGGGGAGTCAGAGACAGATTCTCAAGGTCAAGAAAGGAGATTGTTCCCCTCTTTTCCATTTCACTTAGGTTCATTCTCATACTTCCACAAGTTGACATTCCTCCTCTGAATATTCCTGATCCTGAATACTGCTGGAGGTCAATAACCTATCCACTTGTCTCCTATAGACTGGTATCTGAACAGTCATGAAATCATACCATCTGGCAAGTTAGTTCCATTATAAATTCATGGTTACAGCTTCAACTGGGCCTTTAATGTGGACTTGTCTTGGCTCATCCAGTTCTGGCATCTGCAGAAGATGTCTAAATTTCCTTCCATGCCCTTCATACTCTTAGCAGATGATATTATCTTAAAAAGAAAGTAGAAGGCATGGTTGAGCAGTTCCTGGCTCCTTATCTGCAAGCCTCTTTGCTTTCCTCCTCTCAACTCTACTTGTACTCTTCATTCCCTCTCTTCCATCTTCTCAGGAACCATATGCTGTTAATTATTCCTGCACTTCCCTGTATCATCAATGTGATATATCTTGATCTTCTTGGCAGTACTTTAGTGTGTTCTGTTTTCTCCCAAATTAAGAACATCTCTTCCTGAGCAGCCCTCCAGCCTCATTCTACTTCCTCTAATTTATTGTAATGCCATGTAAGGGATGGTGACTTTGTTGAGATAGCTAATGAAAGCTGGACTTTGAGGAAAACGTGTCTTTAACCCTTTATAACACCTGGGAAGAACTATAAGACTTCATAGACTGAGACTTGTATTAAAATGTTTGCTAATATATTCTGAGTTATTATATATATTCACAGTGGAAGTGAGAAATAGATTTAAGCGACTAGATCTGACAGACAGAGTGCCTGATGAACTATGGATGGAGATTCGTGATATTTTACAGGAGACAGGAATCAAGAACATCCCCAAGAAAAAGAAATGCAAAAAAGCAAAATGGCTGTCTGAGGAGGCCTTACAAATAGCTGTGAAAAGAAGAGAAGCAAAAAGCAAAGGAGAAAAGCAAAGATATACCCATTTAAATTCAGAGTTCCAAAGAATAGCAAGGATAGATAAGAAAGCCTTCCTCAGCAACCAATGTAAAGAAAGAGAAAAACAACAGAATGGGAAAGACTAGAGATCTCTTCAAGAAAATTAGAGATACCAAGGGAACATTTCGTGCAAAGATGGGCTCAGTAAGGGACAGACATGGTAGGGACCTAACAGAAGCAGAAGATATTAAGAAGAAGTGGCAAGAATACACAGAAGAAGTATACAAAAACGATCTTCACGACCCAGATAATCATGATGGTGTGATCACTCACCTAGAGCTAGACATCCTGGAATGTGAAGTCAAGTAGGCCTTAGAAAGCATCACTACAAACAAAGCTAGTGGAGGTGATAGAATTCCAGTTGAGCTATTTCAAATCCTGAAAGATGATGCTGTGAAAGTGCTGCACTCAGTATGCCAGCAAATTTGGAAAACTTAGCAGTGGCCACAGGACTGGAAAAGGTCCGTTTTCATCCCAATCCCCAAAAAAGGTAATGCCAAAGAATGCTCAAACTACTGCACAATTGCATTCATCTCACACGCTAGTAAAGTAATGCTCAAAATTCTCCAAGCCAGGCTTCAGCAGTATATGAACCATGAACTTCCAGATGTTCAAGCTCGTTTTAGAAAAGACAGAGGAACCGGAGATCCAATTGCCAACATCCGCTGGATCATCGAAAAAGCAAGGGAGTTCCAGAAAAACATCTATTTCTGCTTTATTGACTATGCCAAAGCCTTTGACTGTGTGGATCACAATAAACTGTGGAAAATTCTGAAAGAGATGGGCATACCAGACCATCTGAGCTGTCTCTTGAGAAACCTGTATGCAGGTCAGGAAGCAACAGTTAGAACTGGACATGGAACAACAGACTAATTCCAAATAGGAAAAGGAGTACGTCAAGGCTGTATATTGTCACCCTGCTTATTCAACTTATATGCAGAGTACATCATGAGAAACACTGGACTGGAAGAAACACAAGCTGTAATCAAGATTGCCAGGAGAAATATCAATAACCTCAGATATGCAGATGACACCACCCCTATGGCAGAAAGTGAAGAAGAACTAAAGAGCCTCTTGATGAAAGTGAAAGAGGAGAGTGAAAAAGTTGGCTTAAAGCTCAACATTCAGAAAACTAGAATCATGGCATCTGGTCCCATCACTTCATGGGAAATAGGTGGGGAAACAGTGGAAACAGTGTCAGATGTTATTTTTTTGGGCTCCAAAATCACTGCAGATGGTGATTGCAGCCATGAAATTAAAAGACTTTTACTCCTTGGAAGGAAAGTTATGACCAACCTAGACAGCATATTAAAAAGCAGAGACATTACTTTGTCAACAAAGGTCCGTCTAGTCAAGGCTATGGTTTTTCCAGTAGTCATGTATGGATGTGAGAGTTGGACTATAAAGAAAGCTGAGCACTGAAGAATTGATGCATTTGAACTGTGGTGTTGGAGAAGACTCTTGAGAGTCCCTTGGACTGCAAGGAGATCCAACCAGTCCATCCTAAAGGAGATCAGTCCTGGGTGTTCATTGGAAGGACTGATGTTGAAGCTGAAACTCCCAACACTTCGGCCACCTCATGCGAAGAGTTGACTCACTGGAAAAGACCCTGATGCTGGGAAAGATTGAGGGCAGGAGGAGAAGGGGACAACAGAAGATGAGATGATTAGATAGCATCACCGATTCAATGGACATGGGTTTGGGTGGACTCTGGGAGTCGGTGATGGACAAGGAGGCCTGGCGTGCTGCGGTTCATGGGGTCGTAAAGAGTTGGACATGACTGAGTGACTGAACTGAACTGTACTGAATGTATTCTGAAACGACACTTCCATTCCTGTCAACAAAGTCAGCAAGCTCAATAAAATAAGTTATTAAGGACTGCTAGAAGTCAATTTCATGCAAGACATTTGCTGCATGATCAGTCATGTCCGACTCTTTGTTACCCCACGGACTGTAGCCCACCAGGCTCCTCTGCCCAGGGAATTTTCCAGGCAAGAATACTGGAGTAGCTTACCATTTGTACTGCAGGGAATCTTCTAACCCAGGGATCGAACTCACATCTCTTGTGTCTCCTGCATTGGCAGGCAGGTTCTTCATCAATAGCACCTAAAAGTCAACCTTTATGCAAGACATGTCTTTCTATATTTCTCCTCAATGGCACATATTGGATTGGCCAAAAAGTTAGTTTGGCTTTTTCCATAAGATAGGTGTAGTAGTACTTAGTTGTCTTTAACTTCATTTGAAACAGTTTTATTAGATTGTATTGTGACAAGTGTTATATCAGTGTGCATTTTAAAAACTTATCGAAATTGGTGAATTTTTGTGTAGCCATTTTCATATTGAAGATGGAAGATAAAAAGCAACATTTTTGGCATATTATCATTTATTATTTCAAGAAAGGTAAAAATGCAAGTGAAATACAAAATAAGAATTGTGCAGTGTTTGGAGATGGTGCTGGAACTGCTCAAACCTGTGGAAAGTGATTTGAGAAGTTCTGTGCTAGAAATTTCCCAACTGGACAGTGCTCAATGGTCGAGTAGACCAGTTAAAGTTGATAATGGTCAGATCGAGACATTAAATGAGAACAATCAATGTTAAACCATGTAGGAGATAGCCGACATACTCAAAATATCCAAATCAAGTGCTGAAAATCATTTGTACCAACTTGATTATGTTAATCACTTTGATGTTTGGGTTCCACAGAAGTTAGAAAAAAACCCTTCTTGACTGTATTTCTGCATGTGATTCTCTACTGAAATGTAATGAAAACATTCTGCTTTTAAAACAAATTGCATTGGGCGATGAAAAGTGAATATTGTACAATAATGAGGAATGGAAGAAATCGTGTAATAAGCAAAATGAACTACCACTAACCACAGCAAAATCCAGTCTTCATCCAAAGAAGTTGATTTTGTGTATATGGTGAGATTGGAAGGGAGTCCTCTATTATGAGCTCCTTTTGGAAAACCAAACAATTCCAACTAGTACTGCTCCCAATTAGATCAATTAAAAGCGTATGACAAAAAACATCTAGAATTTGTCAACAGAAAACACATAATCTTCCACAAGGATAACGCAAGACTGCATGTTCTTTGATGATCAGGCAAAAACTGTTATAGCTTCACTGGGAAGTTCTGATTCATCCACCGTATTCACCATACATTGCATCTTCAGATTTCCATGCATTTCAGTCTTTAAAATTTTTTTTAATGGAAAAAATTTCAATTCCCTGGAAGACTGTAAAAGACACCTAGAACCGTTCTTTGCTCAACAAGATAAATTTTGGGAAGATAAAATTATGAAGTTGCCTGAAAAATCACAGAATGTAGTGGAACAAAATGAATACCTTGTTCAATAAAGTTCTGGTGAAAATGAAAGATGATGAAAAATATGTCTTTTATTGTCTCTTTAAAGCCAAAGGAACTTTTGGTCAACCTGATATTTGAATGGAAATTATTCATTTCATCTTGGAGAAAAAGGAAGAATTTAACCTGAAGAATGCATAAGAAAAGGCAGTGTCAGGGTGCATGGGTTCATGGCCAGCCTGGACTCAAAAGATCTAAAGAATAGAACTTTTAAAATCTAATTTCCAGTGAGTCAGTAGAATAACATTTTGTCTTTCTGCTCTGAACTCTGGTAAAAGCCTATAGCTAACTTTGTTAAAATTGTTCTAGTGAAGACAAATAAAATAAATATGGAGAGAAAAAAATATCTGAGTACCAAAGTAAAATTGCTTCTGATAGTTTAGAATGAGCATTGGATTTGGATATGTTCTGCAACTCCATTTCCGTATCCCATAGCTTCACCCACTTAGGGAAGTGTGGCTCTCAACTGTAGGAAGCCCAAGCTCTAGAGCTCAGTTGAAAAAGCCTCAGTCCTCTCTTTATACCTGCAGCTGGAAGCTAGAGCACATGGAGAAGATGAATGTTTATAATTTGAGGCTGGGCTCTCATTCCACATTGGAGAATTGGCTTTTTTCAGCTATCAGTATCAAACACAGAATAAATGGCCTCATAACACTTTCACTGTTGCTAATAGTAGTAATAAATTCAGATTTTTTACTGACCTCTGTCCCAAAGCACTTCACAAGCATTAAGAGAAGTACAAACTTCCACAAAGATTGCTTTATACAGTCAAAAGCCATTTCCTATGAAATGAAAGGCACTTGCTGTTTAACAGCCCACGGATACATTAGACAACAGTTTAAGGCAGGATTATCCAATTGTAACTGAAGGCAGAATTGATTTAAGTCGAGAATGCAGTTTACCTCAAACGCTCCTGATCTCCATTTTACATCCCCTGTGCAGGGACATTAAGGAGTCCTGTTATTGCACAAATCTCTGGGTTCCAGCCTGAGTCGTTTTTGGGGAACCATTGCAGGTGGTACAAATCCCTACGTGGAAAGGTATTTACTTGACTCCTGGTCCCAGACTGCTGGGTTAACCAATGATTTTACTCTTTGTTTTCGTCTTGTTTTGCTAGTCAGTCGGTTCAGAGGCTCAACTAACTTGGCCGTCTTTCCCTTTTCCAGTCCTCAGCTTTCTCCTGGTATAATCCCTTTACACCTGGGATAGAGCAGTGTTTCTTGCCCAACATTTTTCAACAACCACAGTGCTGAGAAACAGTTTTTAAAAATGGTTTTAATTGTGACACTGGAGTGTTGTCTCTTTTGGAGACTTTTCATCATCTACAAACAAATTAAAGACTCTGAGAATTCCTGTAGTAGGTACTGGATGAACTTTGCTTAAATCAGCATTTCCTGGACAAATTCAGTGACATTCTTTTCTCCCTCTTTTGTAAAACAAATATTATCTGGCAAAACTTAAGCTCCAAGGAACACTCTTTCAAAAATGCTGTTTTACAGTGTCTCACACATTGATTTAACTACTTCCTCATCTATAAACAAAAATGTTATTAGACTGCAACTTTTCTGATTTCCTTGTCAGTTTCAAAATAACCTGCATATAATGCAAAATGTAATGCTGGAGGAAGTCATTCTCAAGGTGACCCTAAGTGTATAAAATAGCAAAATTCTCAGTGTACACTTTTCAGTAAAGTCTCACCAATATTTCAATTGCTTTTTCTCTGCTAAGAACTAGAACTCTATTGTCAATAAAATCTAAGATTTATTGGTAGAGGGATTTTGCCATTGCCATGCCATGTGTGCTCTTAATCGTGTCCAACTCTTTGCAACCCCATGGACTATAGCCCACCAGGCTCTTCTGTCCATGGACTTTTCCAGGCAGGAAACTGGAGTGGGTTGCTATTTCCTTCTCCAAGGGATCTTCTTGACTCAGAGATCAAAACTGCATCTCTTGCTCCTCCTGCATTGGCAGGTGGATTCTTTTATTAGCTGGCAAACACAGGAACTGAACCAGAATTCTCCTGAGGAGAGTATGTTCTATATCTCTTCTCTCCTAGATTTTAATTTATCAAACTTCTGGATATTAGTCATACCAATAGACTCCATACACTACCTAAAATTATCTCAATGTAAATCCTGAATTAGTAATGGATACAGACTAGAATTCTCATTTTGATCTTTAGCAGTCACAATAAGACAAAACCTCTGTCTTTGGCATATAACAAATGAGCACATCAAATAAGCCTAATAGGATTCAAGGAGAGACATCTCAATTTTTTCTTTAGATCTCTGGATTATTTCGACACATGCATTCCAGTGATGATTTGGGGAATTTAGACAGGTATTTTCTTCAAGGATAATGGAATACTTTGGGCCATGGAGGGTCCACATACAGCAATTGCTACTCATTGAAATGTGAGAACCACTAAGAGATCCTTGGCATTTAAAATACATACTTCACTCATCTTTTTCCTTCCTCAGATTTGACATGGATACTGAATTGGTTGGCAAGAAATTTTCTAAAGGGTATGTGAGAAAGGAAGTACCTTGGGGCCATCAATCCATTCAACAATATTGCATTGGGCCCCTATGGCAGACCAAGTGCTTAGTGCTGGAGACACAGAAGTGGATGAGAAGGCATATCGAGGCATGGTTCCCTCTTGTGAGCTAGGAGTGTGAAGAAGGACTGAGATGGTGATCGCTAAAACACATTGCCAACTCTGTGACTTCAAACTAAGATAGTCTCTGAAGGGAAGGGGTGTGTTTCTCTGACAGCATACATTCAAGGGGCCTGATCTAGAACAACAAGGGCATAGACTTCTCAAGTAGGATATACAAAGATTTTGTGGATAAATAAGAGATCCCTGAGTTGGAAGGAATATTTCAGGCAAAGGAAAACATGAACCAGTGTGCAGTGGAATGAAGGGTACTTACAGTATGTGCAAGGAGTAATACGTTATTTTGGGGTACATAGTTCTTGGATAAGTTTGTACATCTTTTGAGGTACATTTTTAGTTTGGAAAGAGGACAGAAGGTGGTTGAGAGGAGACTGAAAAACAGGGAAGAGGTAGATCAAGGAAGTGCTTGGGTTCTGTGCTGAGGAGAGGCATAGCTGCTGCATGGAGTGTTCAGCCCCCATGCAGAGATGGCCAGTCAACTGCAGTTATATTTACTGCTGAGTCCAGAAACTTCAGCCCAGAAATATGCTATAATTTACTTAGGAATGGTTCTTGAGGTTAAGCCTATTTGCCATTCCTATTGTAAACAGTGAGATAAGATTATTATTTTTTAAGCACTGTGGGTATATGATTAGCAATGCTTTAGGAGGATCAATGACCACAGGATTGATTGTAGAGGAGAGAGAAAGAGTAGGAAACCAGTTACAAAGAACCTCAAGTAATTCTGTTAATTATTGAGTCATTATTATTGAGTATTCATGTATATTTATGTGTAATAATTGTGTTTAGACTTCCTCCTAACATCATTAAAGTATTGTTATTCCTGTTTTATAGATAAGGAAAGTGAACTTAACAGTGGTTTACTAGTTAGGCCCTGGTCATGTCGGTAGAAAGTGGCAGAGCTGGACTGGAATTTTGCAAGACTGGAAATTTTATGGCCCTTACTCATTTATTTGGCTTCATTTCATACCACCTCCTCCCTACCTGTCTGTGTTCTAGTCATAAGATGTTCTTTCAGTAGGCACTCCCTTACTGTAGAGCCTTTGCAAAAACATGCATTTCTCTTTCTCTGGAACAACCTTTATCCTTCTTCATCTTCTCACCTCCTTCTGATCAGTCTTTCAGCTAAGACATCATTTCTGCAGGGAAGTCTTCCCTAAAGATTTCTGCAGCACTCTTCATTTCCTTCAAACTCCTCGCCTCCTTTTGTGCAAACACATTTACGTATGTCATGGTATAATTAATGTCTGTCTTCCCAGTGATCTAAGTTCCTTGAAAGCAAGAACTGCAGTGACCACTTGTCCCAAGAGGACAAGATATGATTTAGGTGAACAATATACATGTATTAAATCAATTACTCTGTATCACTTTCATTTTATAGTTACCATTATACCTCCCACTCGGGTAAGAAGTAAAAGAAAGAACTGATAAACGGTTATAGAGTTATGAGCCCAGAAAATAAGAGTGAAAGTTTTGGGTAAAACATATTGATTTTCTTCTGTTCAAAAAAAAAAAAAACATAACTAGCTGGATGCTCCTGGCAGCCCATAAATACAAGAAAGGCATCATTACACTTAGGTGATAAAAGAAGCTCTCTGGGATATTATTAAAAGAATTTGATTATGCCAGATTTCCTTAGGAAACCACTGGACAAATTAAATCACTTTAAATTCATTAAGTAAAATGAAAGGAGAGAGAGAGTTTGGGCAATTCTTAAGCAAAAAGCATCAGCCAAAATATTCCAATAGAAATAAAAACAGGCAACACAAATCCAAAAGACCAGAGAGGTCTGCCAAAGAGAGCCATAACAGGTTCTTCAAATAACACTTAATACTTTTATCTATCACCAGAATATCAATCAGCCCCTCCAATGTCTTCAGCTGTGGCTCTTAGACCAAACAGTGAAAACACAAGGTTGTTGTATGGCTGTACACAGTGTTTTCAGATTTGAATATGCAAAATGAATCTTAAAATACCTTCAAATCAGCTTAGAAAATTCCTTTTAGAAAAGATGTCTCTCTGAGGTATGATGCCTGTTTAGCAATTGGCTTTACTCATCAGAAAAGGTGTGTCAAATGTAGTGTGTTAAAAAAACAAAATTTTAAATTATAAAGTCATGTAAGGTCACTGTATGCATAAAAATGATACAAAAGTCTAAAAGTTAAAAAGTTATCCAGTTATTGCTGTGCCACTGCCAATCTCACTGCCTGTGGAGATAACCCTAAAGATAGTCATTCTTAAAAAGTTTGTTGTGATCTCCACAGTTATGATCAACTGGTTTTTGACAAGGGTACCAAGAGGTTTCAATGGGAAGAGGATAATCTATTTCACAAATGGTGCTGCAACAGCTGAATATTCTCATGCAGAAGTATAAAGTTGGACCCCTTTCTCAGAGCATAAACAAAGTAAACTCAAAACAGATTATAAACCTAAACTATTTAAGGGCTAAAATGATTAATATGAAATATAAGAGTAAGTATTTGTGGCTTTAGGTTAGGCAAAGCCATTTTAGATATGATACCAAAAGCACAGAGTAGATGTAAGACAAAAAGACCAGTTTTAATCCATCACAATTAAACAGCTATTTGCAGATTTCTCATGAGAAAACATGGAGGCAAGAAGACAGCAGACTAACTTTAAAATATTGAAAGAAAACAATTGAAGACCCAAACTTTTATAAACAATAAAAATATCCATCAGGAATAAATCCAAAGTAAAGTCATCAAGAGATGGAGGAAAGATAGGAGAATTTGTTTCCTACATCTTTGTTCTGCTAGAAGCACTGAAGGAAAATGACCCCAGAAGGAAGCTTAGAACTCGAAGAACGAAGGAACAGTAACAGAAATGGTAAATATGAAAGATCATTTTTCTTCTCTTAAATTCTTTAACATTGCCATTTGAAAATTAAAAACATAACACTGTCCAGTGGGTTTTTTTGATGTCATATATCTGACAGCCATAAGATGAAAGAAGAGGATAAAGGAAACTATAAGGTTAGAAGGCTTCCATATTTTGCTTGAACTGGTAAAATATTAACCCTAAGTAGAACTTTGAAAGTTAAATTTGTTTATATTTAATCCCTGAAAAAAGCCCACTAAAATTAAAAATAATTCAGATACATAATCAAATAGCTAATAAATAAATATGCAATAAAATATTCAAATAAGCCAAAAGACAAGAAATGTGGGACATAGAAACAAAAGAAGGCGGAACAAACAGAAAACTATAAATGGTAGACCTAAACGGCAACCCACTCTGGTATTCTTGCCTGGGAAATTTCATGGACAGAGGAGCCTGGTGGGCTCCAGTCCTGGGGGTTGCAAAGAGTCAGACATGACTTAGTGACTAAAACAAACAAAACAAATTCAGTTATATCAATAACTATATAAAATGTAAGACATATAAATATCAATTAAGAGAAGTTTTCAGAATGAATAAAAAATAAGACGCAAAGATCAGATGGTTTTTTACTAGGAATGAAAAGCTGAATCAACAGCAAAAATCAATATATGTTATTCATCAATTAGCAGACAAATGAAGAAAAAATTTCTAATCACAGAAACAGATACAAAAAAAGCATTGGATAAATTTCAATAAATTCTGATTAAAAAATTCTCAGCAAACTAGGAATAGAAAGGAACTTGCTCAGTCTGATAAAATGCAACTACCAGAATCCAGATAGTATCATACTTGTTGGTGAAAGATTAAATATTTTCCCTCTAATTATCAGAAAAAAAGGGAGGTATGTTTTCTCTTGTCCTTTCTATTTAACATTGTACTAGAAGCTCTCGTCAATTGCAATAATGCAAGAAAAATAAAAAGACATCTTGAATGGAAAGCAGGAAATAAAATTGTCTTTATTAATAGATTATATAAATATATATATAGATAACACCTTCCCCCCAAAATGTCTTAGAGCTAGTATATGAATTTATGGAGTTTACAAGGGCTTCACTGACTCAATGGACATGAGTTTGAGTAAGCTCTGGGAGTTCATGATGGACTGGGAGGCCTGGCATGCTGCACTCCATGGGGTAGCAGAGTCAGACACGACTGAGTGACTGAACTGAACTGAACTGAACAAGGGCTTCCCATGTGGCGCTAGTGGTGAAGAATCTGCCTGTCAATTCAGAAGACACAAGAGACATGGATTTGTTCCCTGGACCAGGAAGATCCAGTGGAGGAGGACTTGGCAACCCACTCCAGTATTCTTCCCTGGGAAATCTCATGGACAGGAGAGTCTGGCAGACTACAGTCTGTGAGGTCACAAAGAGTTGTACATGACTGAGCACAGCACAGCATGGAGTTTACAGGATACAAAGTTGATATATAAAAACAAATTGTGTGGTCAATAAATTGACTCTGTACTAGCAATGAATAAATAAACATTTAAAAAATATGCTATGATTTACAAAGGCATCAGAAAACAAGAAATATTTATGTATAAATTTAACAAAAGGTACTAGGACTAAAGCTGTATGGAGCCATAATATACTGCTAGGTAGTGCATCACTTTTTTCTATGCTCCCCTACATTGACATATGTGAGTGAATTGTTTTCTTAAAAAAATCTCAAGGTTTTCTTTTGATTGTGCTGGGTCTTTGTTGCCGCACACAGGCTTTCTCTAGTTGCTGCAAGCGGGGGCTACTCCTCATTGCAATGCATGGACTTCTCATTGCTGTGGAGCATAGGCTGTAAGCACGGGGGCTTCAGTAGTTAGAGCACAGGCTTAGTTGCCCCTCAGGATGTGAGATCTTCCCAGTCCAGGGATCAAACTCATATCCCCTGCAATGGCAGGCAGATTCGTAACCACTAGAACACCAGGGAAGTCCAAAATCTCAGTCTTTTAATTGTGTTATTTATTTCTGTCACTGAAAATACATTTCCTGGTATAAGTCACTCTAATTAGGCCAAATAGTTCTGGTAGAAAATAAAGAGTTCTTCCCAGACAAGAGGATTAATTATATCATTAGCAGATTTAACAACGACCCTTTATGCAAGACTTTATGCAAGACAGCAAAAGCAACACAGATGTAAACAACAGACTTTTGGACTGTGTGGAAGAAGGCAAGGGTGGGACGATTTGAGAGAATAGCGTTGAAATATGTGTATTACCATATGTAACATAGAAGGCTATATATTGTCTGTTGCTTATTTAACTTATATGTAGAGTACATCATACAAAATGCCGGGCTGGATGAAGCACAAGCTGGAATCAAAATTGCTGGGAGAAATATCAATAACCTCAGATATGTAGATGACACCACCCTTATGGCAGAAAGCGAAGAAGAACTAAAGAGCCTCTTGATAAAAGTGAAAGAGGAGAGTGAAAAAGTTGGCTTAAAACTCAACATTCAGAAAACTAAGATCATGGCATCCGGTCCCATCACTTCATGGCAAATAGATGGGGAAACAATGGAAACAGTGAGAGACTTTATTTTTGGGGGATCCAAAATCACTGCATATGGTGACTACAGCCATGAAATTAAGATGCTCACTCCTTGCAAGAAAAGCTATGACCAACCTAGACAGCTTATTAAAAAGCAGAGACGTTACTTTGCCGGCAAAGGTCCATCTAATCAAAGCTACGGTTTTTCCAGTAGTCATGTGTGGATGAGACAGTTGGACCCTAAAGAAAGCTGAGCACCAAAGTATTGATGCTTTTGAACTGCGGTGTTGGAGAGGACTCTTGAGAGTCCCTTGGACTGCAAGGAGATCCAACCACTCTATCCTAAAGGAGATCAGTCCTGAATATTCATTGGAAGGACTGATGCTGAAGCTGAAACCCCAATACTTTGACCACCTGATGCAAAGAACTTACTCATCGGAAAATACCCTGATGCCAGGAAAGATTGAAGGCAGGAGGAGAAGGGGATGACAGAGGATGAGGTGGTTGGATGGCACCACCGACTCGATGGACATGTATTTGAGCAAGCTCCGGGAGTTGGTGTTAGAGACAGGGAAGCCTGGCATGCTGCAATCCATGGGATAGCAAAGAGTTGGACATGACTGAGTAACTGAACTGGACATAGATGACTGGTGCAAGTTTGATGCATGAAGCAGGGCACTCAAAGTTGGTGCTCTGGGACAACCCAGAGAGATGGGGTAGGGAGGGAGGTGGGAGGGGTGTTCAGGATGAGGGGTCACATGTACACCCGTGGCTGATTCATGTCGATGTATGGCAAAAACCACCACATTATTTAGCCTCCAATTAAAATAAATAAATAATTTTTTTTAAAAGGGTCCACTACTGTTCATTGAAACTCTGTTCCTTACTTCTAGGGAGGTGAAGTTTCTGGGATATCCACACTGATCTAAGAAATAATATATGAGGCAAGGATTCCTGTGACATGTGGCAGAGAGGTAGATTTACTGAAGGAAGTGAGGGAGAGAGTTAACTTTTTGCTACCTGTATTTGTCAGACTTCTCTGTACTGCTGAGACTTGACCAGGCAGCAGCTGTACCTGAGGTTTTGGTGGGAGAAGTGAGAGAAACCTTTGCCTTGCTTCTAGAGAATATGGGATGACTGGGAGCTGGGCCTAACTGTGAGGAAACTGGTTTGGAACAAGGGTTTGGGGACCCTAAAATAAGGCACAGTATTGAGGAAAAGGAGGTTTTAACTTAATGGGGTTGCTGTTTACTGAGTTCCTACATATTTTTGATAATGTTTTATATGCTAATAAGATGTATTATGGAATGAGAGACCTTAACTTATAGTCTTATTGAAGCAGGAAAAACTAATCCAACTATGGAGAGTAAAACATTCACTTCAGATATTCAGACTTGACAAATATGTCTACTGCCTTAAAGAAAAAATGCCTGAGTACAGGAGATTTCAAGACAACCCTGTTCATTAAGTAAAGGCAGTGGCAGTGGTAAACTGAAGCAAAGCATGACTGAAATTTCTTGGGGCAGGTGCACGTTTGTGTCTGTCTTTAAAACACCTCTGCATCCCAAGATACTTCTTTGCCTGAGCCCTTCTGATCCCTGTTCAAACACTCTAGGCATCTTGAACCAGGGAAGGGAAGGAAAGGTAGTAGTCGAGAAAGGAGAGTGAGTGATAGTTGCTCAGTCACGCCTGACTCTTTGCAACCCCACGGACTGTAGCCCGCCAGGCTCCTCTGTCCATGGAATTCTCCAGGCAGGATTACTGGAGTGGGTTACCATTTGCTTCTCCAGGGTGAGGAAGAGAAAGGAGAACACGGTGTCAAATGACACTGAGACTAGTGTTACACAGTACCCATAATTGTCTTTATGAACTTCCGAGTACTCTCCCATGTAATGGTTTTGGTGGTCCTTGCCAAGTCATCTGCATTTGTCCACTCATATTTTGGGGGATGGAACATGCCCATTATTTAATTCTGAGTATGTACCAAGTTGTCACTGTAGGCTGCCAATCTAGATTTCTGGCACAGGGTCACAGTTGGGGTACACCATGGGTAGTCATACAGTCTCTATCTGTTTGCTTTTCCATCTGAAAATCGATCACTAAAATCTCCAAACTTATTCTTAGACACCCATGTATAGACAACATGGACTCCTGTAGGTTATCGGAATGGGAAAGTGGGGGGAGGTTACAATGCTATGCCTTATTTGCAGAAATATCTTTCTGATGGGATTTGTAAGTTAAGCCACCCTGGAGGAATACAGTTTTTTTTTTTTTTTAAAGGTTCCATTCTGGCTTGCTAGGTAAACAGAACACTTCTCAAAGAAATTTATGTATTTATATGTAGGCTGGAGATGAAATTGTTTTTGAAATTCACTATTTAGTGGGCAAAATACAGCTCTGATTCATTCTAGATACAGAAATTACAAAGACTCTGGCTGGGGAATTGATGGAAGGTCATCTTAAAAAAAAAAAAAAACAGAAAGAAAACAGACAGAGAAGACTGTCAGATGTGGACACTGCCCATCCCCACGTGGGCAGTGGTGGGGATAAGAAGATGCCTGCTTTGCACAGGGAGGTGATCACATGGATCTCTTCAGACTTGGCCACCGGGATATGCCTTGTTGTTATTTCTGACTTTCACGGTCTTGTGTATTCCTCTGCTTCTTAGCCTACAGCTTTTCTAAAGCACTAAGAGGTTGTTGTTTGAAATAAGCAGCAGTGAGTTGGACAACAGAAGCAATGGACAAGAACTGTCTCACTAATTTTGAATTTAGAAAAAAGGTAACTTTTACTAATGTGACTACTTTATGGCTTTTCCAGTGGTATATACAAAACATTTTATCATCTTAGCTTTTTAAGTTTGGTTCTGTCACTCCTAAAATGAAGGTCATTAGTTGCAGTCCAAATGTTTCCTGAGCATCTACCACATACGGGGTCTTCTGCTGGGTTTTCCAAACTGTGGAGTCACTGATAATGTTCTAAATTTGTTGAGGTAGCAACTACTAGAAAGGGGTGGCTTTCCAGGTACTACTTTATCTCACATAAATCCTGAAGATTTTTTCTAAATGTAAAGTGTGATACAGTCATTTCTGAGGCCTAGGTTTTCTGGCTGAGGCTGAATGGATGGTTTCCATTGCTTTGTTGGTTGTGTAACTCTTGGCTCTCCTCCAACCGGTTGGAGTCATGGAAGGCTGTTTATTATATATACTTAACAGACAGGAAATTAACACAATGGAGAAATATGTATTGCTGCCCAATCTTTGAGAGTTCTTCATTTTAAACCAAGTACAGAGAGGAAGTATCTTGTTATTTTATAACATTGTTTTAATTACTCCAGCAATACTTGTTTACTGTAGAAAAATTAGAAAACTACAGATAAGCAGAAAGAAGAAATTGAAAGTCATCCTTGATATCCAGAGATAACTGTTATTAACATTTTGATATATATCTTTTCAGATTTGTTTCATTGTTTAGATTGGATCATGCTGTTCATGTTTTACAATATGATTTTTCTTTGGTTTAATAATATATGATTAAAATCTTCTGTTGACAAATACATTTTTACAACATTTAAAAGTGGCGCATAGTTAATTATGGTACTTTCTATATATCCTTGTTCATTGAATTGAACCATCCATTGGTAAACATTTGTAGTATTTTCAATTTTTAGATATACTAAGTTGCAGTAAATGTTATTGAAATAATTTTTTATACATATTGATTTCTCCCATGTAAAAACTGTTTAAAGTTTAATTGCTTTGTCAAAGGGTCTGTGTTTTCATGTATTTTGTTATATCGTGTCAAATTGTCCTCCAGGAAATTTAAGCCAACTTAAAAACACTTATAATAGTATTATGTGAGAGAGATTTCCCTACATTCTTGACAATTTCAGGTATTATTACTTTTAAAATCCTTTCAATTCTGACAGGTAAATACTAGTATCTCATAGGTTAAAATTCTTTGGTTACTGAAGAGTTTAAGCAGTAATTTTATGTTTATTGTCCATTTTTACTTTTTGTTTTTATAAGCTGCCTGTTCATGCCCTTTTTCCATTATTCTATTTACATGTTTACCTTTCTCTTTTTGAAGTAGTCATCATTTGAGGGGATCTCAATAACAACAATTTTCTATGTAATATTTATGTAATAGTTGAGTTAGTAAAAAAAAAAAAAGAAATTATGTGAGTCAACCATCCTGGACTCATAGTTAATGAACACTAAAGATGTTTATATTAATACTTGGATTTTAATAACTGCCATTCATTTATTAAGCAAAGTTTACAAGCAATTCTCCATAGCTTACTATCCCAGAAAATATCTGTACCTGCCTCCCCATTCCTTTTTCAGTAGGCATACCATAGCAAGATGGACGAGAACCACAGATATTTGGTCTTCTCCCATATAGGCTTTTTGCCTCAAGCTGAATTGCCATGGAAAAGAAATGCAAAAAAGCAAAATGGCTGCCTAAGGAGGCCTTACAGATAGCTGGGAAGAGAAGAGAAGCGAAAAGCAAAGGAGAAAAGGAAAGATATTCCCATCTGAAGGCAGATTCCAAAGAATAGCAAGGAGAGATAAGAAAGCCTTCCTCAGCGATCAGTGCAAAGAAATAGAGGAAAACAACAGATTGGGAAAGACTAGAGATCTCTCCAAGAAAATTAGAGATACCAAAGGAACATTTTATGCAAAGATAGGCTTGATAAAGGACAGAAATGGTATGGACCTAACAGAAGCAGAAGATATTAGGAAGAGGTGGCGAGAATACACAGAAAAACTGTACAAAAAAGATCTTCACGACCCAGATAATCATGATGGTGTGATCACTCACCTAGAGCCAGACATCCTGGAATGTGGAGTCAAATGGGCCTTAGAAAGCATCACTATGAACAAAGCTAGTGGAGGTGATGGAATTCCAGTTGAGCTACTTCAAATCCTCAAAGGTGATGCTGTGAAAGTGCTGCACTCGATATGCCAGCAAATTTGGAAAACTCAGCAGTGGCCACAGGACTGGAAAAGGTCAGTTTTCGTTCCAATCCCAAAGAAAGGCAATGCCAAAGAATGCTCGAACTACTGCACAATTGCACTCATCTCACATGCTAGTAAAGTAATGCTCAAAATTCTCCAAGCCAGGCTTCAGCAATACGTGAACCATGAACTTCCAGATGTTCTAGCTGGTTTTAGAAAAGGCAGAGGAACCAGAGATCAAATTGCCAATATCCGCTGGATCATCGAAAAAGCAAGGGAGTTCCAGAAAAACATCTATTTCTGCTTTATTGACTATGCCAAAGCCTTTGACTGTGTGGATCACAATAAACTGTGGAAAATTCTGAAAGAGATGGGAATACCAGACCACCTGACCTGTCTCTTGAGAAACCTGTATGCAGGCCAGGAAGCAACAGTTAGAACTGGACATGGAACAACAGACTGGTTCCAAATAGGAAAAGGAGTACGTCAAGGCTGTATATTGTCACCCTGCTTATTTAACTTATATGCAGAGTACATCATGAGAAACGCTGGGCTGGAAGAAACACAAGCTGGAATCAAGATTGCTGGGAGAAATATCAATAACCTCAGATATGCGGATGACACCACCCTTATGGCAGAAAGTGAAGAAGAACTAAACAGCCTCTTGATGAAGGTGAAAGAGGAGAGTGAAAAAGTTGGCTTAAAGCTCAACGTTCAGAAAACTAAGATCATGGCATCTGGTCCCATCACTTCATGGGAAATAGATGGGGAAACAGTGGAAACAGTGTCAGACTTTATTTTTTTGGGCTCCAGAATCACTGCTGATGGTGATTGCAGCCATGAAATTAAAAGACGCTTACTCCTTGGAAGGAAGTTTATGGCCAACCTAGATAGCATATTTAAAAGCAGAGACATTACTTTGCCAACAAAAGTCCGTCTAGTCAAGGCTATGGTTTTTCCAGTGGTCATGTATGGATGTGAGAGTTGGACGGTGAAGAAAGCTGAGCGCTGAGGAATTGATGCTTTTGAACTGTGGTGTTGGAGAAGACTCTTGAGAGTCCCTTGGACTGCAAGGAGATCCAATCAGTCCATCCTAAAAGAGATCAGTCCTGGGTGTTCATTGGAAGGTCTGATGTTGAAGCTGAAACTCCAATACTTTGGCCACCTCATGCGAAGGCTTGACTTATTGGAAAAGACTGTAATGCTGGGTAGGATTGGGGGCGGGAGGAGAAGGGGACGACAGAGGATGAGATGGTTGGATGGCATCACGGACTCGATGGACATGGGTTTGGGTAGACTCCGGGAGCTGGTGATGGACAGAGAGGCCTGGCGTGCTGCAATTCATGGAGTCGCAAAGAGTCGGACATGACTGAGCGACTGAACTGAACTGAATGGAGGGAGGCTATTAGTACTTCTTCCATATCCCATTAGATGCCTTTACCTTTTTTTTAAAAAAAGTATTTTTAATTGAAGGGAAGAATAATTGTTTTACAATATTGTGTTGGTTTCTGCCAAAAATCAACATGAATCAGCCATAGGTTTATTTATGTCCCTTCCCTCTTGAACCTCTCTCCCACCTCCCGCCCATCTAGGTTGTTACAGAGCCCTGGGTTGAGTGCCCTGAGTCATGCAGCAAATTCCCATTAGCTACCTGTTTTGTATAGTGTGTGTGTTTCCATGTTACTCCATTGTTTGCTGCACTGCAGATAGCCAGCACCTGTGTCTCTTAGTGGAAGGGCTGCCCTCTTGCTGTTCTAACCCCCTTTCCTGAAGGGACCTGTGTACACACACCTAGGGGCATTCCTTAGCCAGCAGCTGGGCTCTGCAGCCCCTTTGTCACCTGAGATGGGCAAGTCTGTGGTGTGACCTGTCCCATCTTAGGAGCTCTGCTGTGGAACTTCTAGAACTACCCTCCAGGGGACTTGGTTTGATTTATATCCTAACATGACCTCTTTCCTTCCCAGTTTTCACATTCCCTTCCCCACTTTCTGAGAATATTTTACCAATACATCAGTTTTACACAAATGCTGGTTGTTGGATCTGCCTCTGGGAAACACTCCCTAAGGCATATATAGCAACATTTAAAATTAAGCTATTATATCAAGGAAGGTCCCATCATATTGTAAGCTCTAATGGCTAAACATAGCTATGGTAACTAACATTGTTGAGATTTTACTATGAATCTAGCACTATACTAAATGCTTTTTCTTATAATAACTCATCCAATCCACATCATGCTATAGCTCTGTTTTTATCCCCAGATGAGAAAACTTAAGTTTAATTTCCTTATGTCCACATAGATTCTCAGTTGCTAAAATGGGATTCAAAGTCATCTAGTAGGTTCTGGAGCCCAAGCTCTGAAACCGTGATGCTGCTCTGCTTTGTAAGAGGCTTAGTGAGCTCTATAGCAGGGTCAGAAGCTCTTCTCCGGACCCCGTGGCATTCCTGGGCACAATCTCAGGTCCATGCACACTGGCCAGCCAAGATGGTGTGAGACAGTATCCTGCTGGGTCATTCTCACATTTGCACACATTGCCTTTAAATGACTACACCTTGTTTTCAGCTCAGCACAGTTTTGTAGGAGAAAGAAAATATGAAAAAACTTTCTGTTGGGCAGAAGGTCAGGATAGACACATACATGGATGGTATAAAATCTGGATCAAGTATTTTTTTTTCACTTAGCTGCCTAAGTCTTTCCATGAAGTAGAACAGATAATAATTATTTATATGCACATGAGCATAGCATGTGAATAGTTTTAACTTACTTCTAACTTCAGTGACATGATCCTTTCATTTTGACTTTCACCTATAGACCCAGACCAAAAAGAAATACTAAGATTTTAGAGATTTCTGTATATTCCAATTATTTTTTTACTAGCTAACTTGGCCTGTTTATTTAGAAACCTTTACTTGTAGGTTTCCAGACATGGAAAATAACAACAAGGAACCCAGTGAAATTTGAATTTCAGCTAAGCAATGGATAGTTTTTTTAATATAAGAATGTCTCATGTAATTTTCCTCCATGCAATATTAGTGACATACTTATACTAAAAAACTATTTATTGTTTATCTGAAATTCAAATTTCACTGGGAGTCCTATCTTTTATCTGGCAGGCCAACTTACTTGGACACC
The DNA here is from genome assembly GCA_024291935.2 of Okapia johnstoni. NCBI lineage: Eukaryota > Metazoa > Chordata > Mammalia > Artiodactyla > Giraffidae > Okapia > Okapia johnstoni. Next base: position 40,526,447 of record CM044316.1, read on the forward strand.
ACCCGGATAGCAATATTCCTTACATTTCAGCCTCTTGCAGATTGTCACGGCTATTCTCATGTGCTAATAAGTGTCCTTGCTCAGGACAGATGGCTTGGTCACCAGAGAGAATCTCTTACTGGGTCCCATGCTTCCAAGTTGCCATCTACAAAGTAGTTTCCATCCAGCTGTCTGAATGGTTGTTCCAAAACATAAATCCCACCACTCCCCTCCTCAAAACCCTTTGGTGGATTTCTGTCATATGTAGAATATAATCTAAAGGGCTATGCACATGCTCTGTAATTTTTCACCTGATTGGGCCCTTCTTTCCTCACTGGCAAGGGGGCAGTTTCAGGTTAAGACTGAGCCTTGCCTGATCCCCCAGCAGAGTGATAGGAGAGTCTTCATGTCCTCCATGGAGCTGGGCTTCCATCCTCTTACAACAGTCAGTCATTGGTTTACTCCAGGAATATGTGACATCTTTGGATTTTAGGCTCTCAGTACCCAGGTAAAGCAGCATCAGTAACCAACAGTTACTTCTCTGATGATGATTCCTAGGAGATATGAGCCACTAGGAGCAAACAGTATAGAAGCTGAGAAGTGGGTCCATGGAATCAGTAAGGGAATCTGAGGAAATTTGGGAGTTTCAGCAGCATCCAATCAGGATCAATAGGACTCAGGATCTTAGCGGCTCATTGCCTGGACAGTTGGCTGCCTTCATTACAAAAATGTCCCCAACAGTTGGTGGCAGCTGTTTGAATAGTTAGGGTTCTTGGGCTGGTCAGGGAGTAAGAACATGACACTCCAGTCACACCAGGGTCAGGGCAAAATCAGTAAATATCTGATTGGTTTGGTTGTGAGACAGAATGAGCTGCTTTCTGGTTGGGATTCTTTGAGGGGATAAAAGCAGAAGTGAGTTCTTTCCTCTTGGAGCATAGCATTCTCAAAAAGGTGTTTGGCAGGACAGGGCAAAGAGACAGATCATTAAGCAGGGCTTCTGATGAGCAAATCTTTAAGCAAGAGACAGCAGAAAGTAGTGCCATCAGAGGTCTGAAAATGATGGTTGAGAAATTTCAAAGAGTATTCATTATTTTATAATGGAATAAACACAGGTAAGAGACCAACAGAAATAACTCCATGCTCTAAGGAAATTTTGCTTCAGCCTTAAGGTGTGTCTAATCTTAAAAACTGTAGAGGTGTGTATACATCCTCTCTCAGAATGTAAAATCCAGTTTAATAAATCATGACTTTAGTCACAGTTGATAAGATGTGGACAGCATCCTGGGCTATGCACTGAGTCCCCCTCGTTTATTAGCCCATTTATTTGAAGTGGATTGAAATCAGTGATCCTCTCAGAATGCTAGTTAAGAATTCTGTACAGTGTTCAAATGAGAAATTCTTTCCAGAACTTGAGTTTGAGATCTTTAATCTGAAAACTCTTCTCCTGCCCATCTCTTCTCAGACATTTGAGGGCCTGGAGCACACTCAGTAGTGCACCCATCATCTGAATAGCATGCCATGCACCCCAAGTGTACGGAGGTAACTCGTACCAAACTGCCCTGATTCTAAATAATGCAAGCATTTTCAAGGTATAAGGTCCTTTGGAATGGACTTTTTCAGAATTGAATAGACTGGTTTCTTTGATTGAAAAAAAAAATCCTCTCAATCGAAAAAGAACGAAAAGTGTAGGCTGCTCTCTTTAGAAATCAATTTCCTAACTTGTCCTCTTAATCAGAATCTTTGATTCTTTATTTTTATCAGTTATTACTATTTCAAAAGGTCAGATGTCTGAAAAAACTTCTCTTGGTTTATGACCATCGGACAACTTCATGTGCCTTTTACAAAATATTTTTTTCTACCATTGGCTCTGTGTATCTGGCCTATTTAGAATGGTACCAAATAGTAAAGGCATGTGTTTAAAAATGAGAGATATGTTTTCTAATGAATAAAATTCACTAGTAAACAAATCAAAAGGCCCTCAACCTTTCTGGTATCAGAAGAAAATAAACTGAAAACACAATGAAATACTTTAAAAGTCTGACGATGCCAGGGGTGGTCAAGGCAGCAAAGACAGGACTCAGCTGTCTTCCCTCCCACTCCAGAAAGACACCAGAATGCAGGTTCCATAAGGTCAGGGGGCTTGCTTGTTCAAATGCGAGTGTGGATTGGAACAAGCAATTTTGCAATAGCTGCTAAAATTGAAGATAAATAAAGTCTATAAGCCAGCTATTCTACTGAGAATATTTTGTAGAGAAATTCACGCTCATGTGTACTAGGAAAACTATTCACTACAAAATTATTTGTTTCAACAAAAGCAGTTAAAAATTCAAATGCCCTTTATTAGAGGAAAGGAGAAATTAACTCTAGTATATTCATAAAATGTCATACCATGATGCAGTAAAAAAAGAAATATATCTATTTGATCAATAGAGGGAGATCTCAAAAACAGTATTGGTTTAAAACAGGAAAAAAATATTCACAAATGCTATGCACAGTATAATGTGTTTTGTATAGAGATATTATATATCACTAAAATATATATACATAAGGTATACAGAGGCCTGGGTTCGTGCCATATTTGTGATAGGGGTTACATCCAGGGAGGGAGAATGAGAATGTAATATAGAGAACACGGAAGACATCAGTTTTATCTTTAGAGTTTTCTTTAAAAATTGTGAAGCAAATATGATAAAAATGTTAGCATTTATTTCTCTGAGTGGCAGGTACATCTATGTTTGTTATCCTTTGCATTATTCTATATTTAAAATATTTCATAATGAAATAATCAATATGAATATCTATCAATCATCCTGAAAGAAAAATGGGCAAAGAATATAAAAACATGGAATTTCTAACCTTACATAACGAAATACAAATTAAAAGATAAGTATTTCACTTGAGACTGGCAAAGATTAAAATGAATGATGATATTTGGGACTGTAGAAGGTAAAAGGAAATGTGAACTCTTAAACATGGCTAAAATTAAAGGACGTTAAATGCAGTATTTCTGCAAGGTAATTTGACTGTGTATTAATGGTGAATAGGTATGTAGATAATTAAAGACACTCAATCTTGTTGCTCCAACAATTCTTTTAGAAGTTTATCTTATAAGAAAAGTGTTCAGAAATGTATACAATTATATATCCTTGAAAATGCAGAGTTTGTATTGAGTGACCCACAAAAAAGTATTGATTGTGCCTGTGAGAAAGAGGAGGCAATACAAGTTTGAGGTAGGATCAGGAATTTTCATTGTGATATTTTTATAGAATCTGATTTTTAAAGTCAAGTTCATGCTTATCTTTAAAATAGCTTTATTGAAATGTAGTTCCCATGCATTAAAGTTCACCCTTTTAAAGTATATTATTCAACGGGTTTAGTATATTCACAGAGTTGTAGAACCATACAGTTCAGTTCAGTTCAGTCGTTCAGTCATGTCCAACTCTTTGCAGGCCCATGGACTGCAGCATGCTAGGCTTCCCTGTCCATCACCAATTTCGGAGTTTACTCAAACGCACGTCTATCAAGTCAGTGATGCCATACAACTATCTCATCCTCTGTCATCCCCTTCTCCTCCGCCATCAATCTTTCCCAGCACCAGGGTCTTTTCAAATGAGTCACTTCTTTGCATGAGGTGGCCAAAGTATTGGAGTTTCAGCTTCAACATCCGTCCTTCCAATGAATATTCAGTACTGATTTCCTTTAGGATGGACTGGTTGGATCTTCTTGCAATCCAAGGGACTCTCAAGAGTTTTCTCCAGCACCACAGTTGAAAAGCATCAATTCTTCAGTGCTCAGCTTTCTTTATGGTCCAATCCTCACATCCATACATGACTACTGGAAAAACCATAGCTTTGACTAGAAGGACCTTTGTTGACAAAGTAATGTCTCTGCTTTTTAATATGCTGTCTAGATTGGTCATAACTTTCCTTCCAAGGAGTAAGCGTCTTTTAATTTCACAGCTGCAGTCACAATCTGAAGTGATTTTTGGACCCCCTCCCCCAAAAGTCTGTCACTGTTTCCATGGTTTCCCTATCTATTTGCCATCAAGTGATGGAACTGAATGCCATGATCTTAGTTTTCTGAATGGTGAGCTTTAAGCCAACTTTTTCACTCTCCTCTTTCACATTCATCAAGAGGCTCTTTAGTTCTTCTTTGCTTTCTGCCATAAGGGTGGTGTCATCTGCATATCTGAGGTTATCGATATTTCTCCTGGCTATCTTGATTCCAGCTTGTGCTTCTTCCAGTCCAGCATTTCTCATGATGTACTCTGAGTATAAGTTAAATAAGCAGGGTAACAATATACAGCCTTGACGTACTCCTTTCCCGATTTGGAACCAGTCTGTTTTTCCATGTCCAATTCTAACTGTTGCTTCTTGACCTGCATGCAGGTTTCTCAGGAAGCAAGTCAGGTGGTCTGGTATTTCCCTGTCTTTAAGAATTTTCTGTAGTTTGTTGTGATCCACACAGTCAAAGGCTTTGTCATAATCAATAAAGCAAAAGTAGATGTTTTCCTGGAACTATCTTGCTTTTTTGATGATCCAACAGGTGTTGGCAATTTGATCTCTGGTTCCTCTGCCTTTTCTAAATCTAGCTTGAACATCTGGAAGTTCACAGTCCATGTACTATTGAAGCCTGGCTTGGAGAATTTTGAGCATTACTTTGCTAGTGTGTGAGATGAGTGCAATTGTGCAGTAGTTTGAACATTCTTTGGCATTGCCTTTCTTTGGGATTGGAATGAAAACTGACCTTTTCCAGTCCTGTGGCCACTGCTGAGTTTTCCAGATTTGCTGGCATATTGAGTACAGCACTTTCACACCATCATCTTTCAGGATGTGAAATAGCTCAACTGGAATTCCATCACCTCCACTAGCTTTGTTCATAGTGATGCTTCCTAAGGTCCACTTGACTTTGCACTCCAGGATGTCTGGCTCTAGGTGAGTGATCACACCATCGTGGTTATCTGGGTCATGAAGATCTTTTTTGTATAGTTTTTCTGTGTATTGTTGCTACCTCTTCTTAATATCTTCTGCTTCTGTTAGATCCATACCATTTCTGTCCTTTATTGAGCCCATCTTTGCATGAAATGTTCCCTTGGTGTCTCTAATTTTCTTGAAGAGATCTCTAGTCTTTCCCATTCTATTGTTTTCTTCTATTTCTTTGCATTGATTGCTGAGGAAGTCTTCCGTATCTCTCCTTACATTCAAATTGATATATCTTTCCTTTTCTCCTTTGCCTTTCGCTTCTCCTCTTTTCTCAGCTATTTGTATCTTTTCTCAGCTCATCAGACAACCATTTTCCCATTTTGTATTTCTTTTCCTTGGGGGTGGTCTTGATCCCTGTCTCCTTTACAATGTCACAAACCTCCATCCATAGTTCTTCAGTCACTCTATCAGATCTAATCCCTTGAATCTATTTGTCACTTCTACTGTATAATTATAAGGAGTTTGATTTAGGTCATACATATATGGTTTAGTGGTTTTCCCTACTTTCTTCAATTTAAGTCTGAATTGGCAATAAGGAGTTCATGATCTGAGCCGCAGTCAACTCCCAGTCTTGTTTTTGCTGACTGTATAGAGCTTCTCCATCTTTGGCTACAAAGAATATAATCAATCTGATTTTGGTGTTGACCATCTGGTGATGTCCATGTGTAGAGCCTTCTCGTGTTGTTGGAAGAGGGTGTTTGCTGTGATCAGTGCATTCTCTTGAGAAAACTCTGTTAGCCTTTCACTTGCTTCATTTTGTACTCCAAGGCCAAAGTTGCCTATTACTCTAGGTATCTCTTGACTTCCTACTTTTGCATTCCAGTCCCCTATGATGAAGAGGACATGTTTTTTGGGTTTTACTTCCAGAAGGTCTTGTAGGTCTTCATAAAACCATTCAACCTCAGCTTCTTCAGCATTACTGGTTGGGGCATAGGCTTGCATTACTGTGATATTGAATGGTTTGCCTTGGAAACGAACAGAGATCATTCTGTCATTTTTGAGATTGCATCCATGTACTGCATTTCAGACTCTTTTGATGACTATAATGGCTACTCCATTTCTTCTAAGGGATTCTTGCCCACCATAGTAAATATAATGGTAATCTGAGAATTCACCCATTCCAGCCCATTTTAGTTCACTGATTCCTAAAATGTTGCTGTTCACTCTTGCCGTCTCCTGTTTGACCACTTCCAATTTGCCTTGATTCATGGATCTAACATTACAGGTTCATATGCAACATTGCTTTTTACAGCATCAGACTTGACTTCCATCACCATTCACATCCACAACTGGGTGTGTTGTTTTTGCTTTGGCTCCATCTCTTCATTCTTTCTGGAGTTATTTCTCCACTGATCTCCCGAACCATATTGGGCACCTACTGACCTGGGGAGTTCATCTTTCAGTGTCCTATCTTTTTACCTTTTCATACTGTTCATGGGGTTCTCAAGGCAAGAATACTGAAGTGGTTTGCCGTTCCCTTCTCCGGTGGACCACGTTTTGTCAGAACTCTCCACCATGGTCCGTCCATCTTGGGTGGCCCTATGCAGCATGGCTGATAGTTTCATTGAGCTAGACAAGCCTGTGGTCCATGCAATCAGTTTGATTAGTTTTCTGTGATTGTGATTTTCAGTCTGTCTGCCCTCTAATGAATAAGGTAAGAGGCTATGGAAACTTCCTGATGGGAGAGACTGACTGAGGGGGAAACTGGGTCTTGTTCTGATGGGTGGGGCCATGTTCAATAAATCTTTAATCCCATTTTCTCTTGATGGGTGGGGCTGTGTTCCCTCCCTGTTGCTTGACCTGAGGTCAAACTAGGGTGGAGGTAATGAAGATAATGGTGACCTCCTTCAAAAGATCCCATGCAGGCACTGCTGCACTCAGTGGTTTGGACCCTGCATCAGGCTACCCTGTTATCTAATCTTAAAATATCTTCATCATTCCCAAAAGAAATCCTATGCCCGTTTCCCCTTTCCCTTGGCATCTGTCAACAACTAATATATTTCCTGTCTCTACAGATTTGCCTATTTTCAGTATTTCCTATAAATAGAATCATATATATGTGGTCTGGCTTCTTTCACTTAGCATGTTTTCAAAGTGTAGCATGTAGCAATACTTCATTCCTTTTTGAGCCATCATAATATTCCATTGTATTTATGTACCACATTTTATTTACTCATTGAAGGCAAAAGGAGAAGAGGGCAGCAAAGGGTGAGATGGTTAGATAGCATAACTGACTCAATGAACATGAACTTGAGCAAACTCTGGGAGACGGTGAAGGACAGGGGAGCCTGGAGTGCTGCAGTCCGTGGGGTTGCAAAGAGTTGGACATGACTTAGCTACTGAACAACATTTATTCATTCATTGGGTTGATGGACATTTGGGTTGTTTCCCCCTTTTTGGCTGGAGTGAATAATACTGCTGTGAACATTTATATACAAGTCTCTGTGTGGCCAAATGTTTTCATTATCTTGGGTATGTAACTAAGGAATGAAGTTGCTGGGTAATATGTTAACTATGCAGAATTCCCAGGTGGCTCAGTGGTAAAGAATCTGCCTACCAATGTCAGAGTCACAGGAGACGTGGGTTCGATCCCTGGGTTAGGAAGATTCCCCTGGAGGAGGACATGGCAACCCACTGCAGTATTCTTGCCTGGAGAATTCCATGGACTGAGGAGCCTGCAGGCTATAGTCAATGGGGTTGCAAAGAGTTGGATGTGACTGAGCACACATATATAATAACTATATGTTCAGTTGTTGAGGAACATCCAAATTGTTTTCCAAAATGACTTGTACCATTTGCATTCTCACCAGAAATATATGAGAATTCTAACTTCTCTAAATCCTTCACCACATTTGTTATTATCTGGCTTTTTCGCCATATTGGTGTGAAGTGGTACTTCACTGTGGTTTTGATTTGCATTTCTTGGAGAAGACTCTTGAGAGTCCCTTGGACTGCAAGGAGATCCAACCAATCCATCCTAAAGGAGACCAGTCCTGGGTGTTCATTGGAAGGACTGATGTTGAAGCTGAAACTTCAATACTTTGGCCACCTGATGCGAAGAGCTGACTCATTGAAAAAGACCCTGATGCTGGGAAAGATTGAGGCCAGGAGGAGAAGTGGACGACAGAGGATGAGATGGTTAGATGGCATCACTGACTCAACGGACATGAATTTGGGTAAACTCCAGGAGTTGGTGATGGACAGAGAGGCCTGGTGTGCTGCGGTTCATGGGATCACAAAGAGTCGGACATGACTGAATGACTGAACTGAACTGAACTGAGCTGAACTTCTTCCTTTCTAATCTAGAGGGTTTTTTTTTTTTGACTCATTATCCTGGATGAAATTTCTAGTATAATGTTGAATAGAAGTGACGAGAGCAAACTTAGACATCCTTGTCTTGTTTCTTATCTTGGAAGAAAAGCATTCAATGTTTTATTAGCTATGATGTTAGCTGTGGCTATTTGTGGATGTCCATTATCAGGTTGAGGAAGTTACCTAATATTCTTAGTTTTCTGAGGATTTTTATCATAAGAGGGTGTTGAATTTTATCAAATGTCTTTTCTGCCTCTTTGTCCTTTTGTCTATTAATATGGTGTATTACGCTAAATGATTTGGGATGTTAAGACAACTGTGATGGTTAGTTTTATGTGTCACCTTGAATAAGAGATGTCCAGACAGGTGGTAAAACATTCTGGGTATGGCTATGAGGGTGCTTAGGGAGGAGATTAGCATCTGAATAGGTACACCTGTGAAGAAGAGTGTCTTTTATCAGTGTGAGTGGGCATCGCCCAGTCCATTAAGGGACGAAATAGAACAAAAAGGTCGAGAAAAGGGAGATGTGCTCCCTTTGCCTGAGCCTGGACGGACACCCATCCTCTGCTATTGGACAGAGATGCTGCTGGTTCTTGGGCATTTGCTCTCAGCCTGGGAATCACTTCATTGCCCTGCAGCTCCTGTCGCAGTTCTTGGGCCCCTGGGCTCGGACATACACCATTGACTCCCCTGGTTCTCAGTCTCAAGTTGACATGTATTACCAGATTTCCTAGTTTTCCTGCTTGTAGACAGCAGACTGTAGGACTGACAGGTCTTTATAATTGTATGAATCAGTCACTATAATCCATCATGTAATATATATCTGTAAATATCCAGTTGCTCTGTTTCTGTGGAAAATTCTGGAAATTAACCAAAGGCTTGGAAGAGTACAGCAATTTAAGAAGGATGACTGAATCTCACTAAGAACAGCAAGCTCTGTGGAGTTTACCTTGCACTGTTCCCACCCTTCTCTCCATATCTGTTACAGTAACCTTGATACAGCAGCCTCACAGCCACAGATGCTGAAAACCCAGCAGCCTAGCAGCCACTGGAAGGGTGGTAAGGGTTTGGAGCTCTCCAAAAAGCCCAATCACCAGAGACTGTCATAATTTCACCTATTTGGCTGCTCTTTGGAAAATCCCCCTTCACAGCATTTGTCCTTATTAGACCTGACGCAGAGCTTGTTCAATATCCCCAGGGTGTTTATTTCCATTCCAGAGGTTCTTCTCTATATGCATTACTTTCACAGTGAAGAAAGTACTTACTTTTAAAAATGTTTGTACAGGATAATAAAGAGTTATTTATAGGAGTGATCAAGTAGGAACAATCTAAATGTTTAAAGATTGTTTTAAAAAGAGTGCTATATTCATAGCCTTTAGAATGAGTGCATGTATATATAGTGTGTGTACTGTGTTAAATAGCAATAGATGGTAACTTTATATATGTCTATAAAAGTGACAGATAAACATATCCCGAAATATTGATGTTGGCTATTTGGAGAAGAAAAAAAAAGTAGGATTGGATTATGGATGATTTATTTTTTAAAAAAATTTGTACTTTTTAAAATGTATATCTGTGTGTTAAGTTTTCTGCATTAAGCATGTATTCTGCAATTAAAGTATAATTGATATATCTAAGATAAATTTATTTCCTAATTAAAATAATACATTTTCATACAATAGTTATTTTAAAATAAATTGATACAAACTTGCTAGCTAACTGTAATCCATAAGTGGACACAGCATACTTTTTGGTAATTTTCTACCTAACTTGTTACTTTGGAAACCTGGGTCAGAAAGAAGGAAAAATTAAAAAAAAAATACTGCTTCCTGGCTGTTAGGTAGAGCATGTCACTTTCTCAGTTTTATTTAGTTGGGTTCCGGAGACACTAACCTATTCCCAGAACTACTTTTGCTTTTAGAATCTGCACAGATCCCTGGGAATGTGTAATTTCTCCATTGCTTAGCAACCATTCCATTATTTTCAGGAACTTGTTAAATGAATGAATGCATTTTGATGACAAGACAGCTTTATTCATGCCATACTCTGGGCCACCATGCAATAATAAGAGATAAAAAAATGAAATATTGCAAAGATCATGTCCCTAGTCACTCTGTCACAAAAACCCTCAGAAGAGCTGGGTTGGAAAAGAAACTCTTATGCAAACCAATTTTAAAAGCTAATAGAAAAAGCATATTGATTCTGGACTAATTATATTGTGGACACACGTTCACATTTTCTCTTTATCACTTGTTGGGAGACCCTCCATGAATTTTTAAAATACAAACAGAAGTGCTATGTGAACATCAGTCTTTGACAGTTTCAAAACCCTTAAAATACATCTGGTTTCCCTTATACTTCTACATGTTAGAAACTCAGACCTGTATTGGAAGGTAACTGATAGATGATCAACGTTCTCGTTTTAAGGGCCCTGGTGGCTCGGTGGTAAGGACTCCACCTGCCAGTGCAGGGGGCACAGTTTCATTCCTTTGTCCAGGAAGATCCCACATGCTGTGGAGCAACTAAGCCCCTGTGCCACAACTATTGAGCCTGTGTTCTAGAACCTGGGAGCCCCAACCCCTGAGCCCATGTGCTACAACTACTTGAGCCCTTGTGCCCCAGAGCCTGTGCTCTGCAACAAGAGAAGCCATCACAGTAAGAAACCTACAGAACACAACTAGAGAGTAGCCTGCACATCAGCGAAGACCCAGCAACAGCCAAAAATTAAAAAAAAAAAAGATTCTCATTTTAAACAAATGCAAACATTTGGCCAGGAAATATTACAGACTGAAATAACACATCCTACAGAACCAGTTCCTTTGTAAGAAGCAAATGCTGTTTTGTGTTAATACCCTTTGAATGGAAATAATTCTAATTTGGCTTAATATATTCACATTTTGGGTTTGACTCTCAGAAAACTTAGCACAAAATTTTGGTGCCTAAATTGCAATAACAAATTTACTCTGAGGCCCCGACAAATCTTATTTCCGCCTAAGAATGTTGAAGGAAACATACCCCCACACACATACAAACACACACATGCACACAATGAATAGCGTTGACAACAAATATGAAGGGTCTGAAATGTACTAAGTTACACGCACAAAGCTTCAAATATACTCACATCCTTGCCAACATTTGTTCTTTTTTCATGTGTGTGAAAGTTGCTCAGTTATGTCTGATTCTTTGTGACCCCGCCGACTGTAGCTTGCCAGGCTCCTCTGTCCCTGGGATTTTCCCAAGCAAGATACTTGAGTAGGTTGCCATTTCCTTCTTCAGGGGATCTTCCCAACCCAGGGATAGAATCTGGGTCTCCTGTCTCAGAGGCAGATTCTTTACTGTCTGAGCCCTCAGAGAAGCCTGTTCTTTTGAAAGTAGCCATCAAAAGTGAGTGAAGTGAATATCATACTGCTTTTGATAAGGTGCTTAGAACACCTGATGCAGAGTAACCACTCTTTCCATATTTGTCCTGCATCAGAATGTTTTGGTTCAGAAGCAGCAGCACATTACTATCCCCTGCACTTCCCATTTCTGGCTTTAACCTGAGTCATAGGGGCATAGAATATTAACTTTTTTTTTTCTTTGGAATTTATCATTTTTTGCTTTTCATCATATAATATAATTATATGTATACAGATCCCTTCGCCCCTACTGGGTAATATTTTAAGATACATATATGTATATATGTAATATATAAGATATATATATATATATATATAACCTTGATTCCCTGCAGTGGCAAGTACTCAATAAATTTGTAATATGAAAAAAAGTTATAGGATTATATCACCTAAAATACATATGAATAATGAAATTTTGAGACCTAAATATATTCTTTGGCTTACAATCAAGGAGCAGGGGCTGCACTTTAGAGTCTCTGTGCTCAGTCCCTTCTCTTTAGCTCAGGGGAGCTCTAAACCTTGTTCAAGGTAGAACCAAGACTGGGAAACATTTCTACTTTCAGTTCATGCTCTTCTGACTCACTTCACTCCTTCCTGCCAGAAACTTTAAGCTCAGAGTTGAAAATAATGTTGAGGTTTTTAAAAAAATTTATTTATTTGTGCTGGGCCTTTGTTGTGGTACCCAGGATCTTCTATCTTCGTGTGGCATGCAGGATCTTCGTTGAAGCATGTGAGATCTTTAGTTGCAACTTGGGAACTCTTAGTTATGGCATGAGAGATCTAGTTCCCTGACCAACGATAGACCCTGGCCCCCCTGCATTGGGAGCACAGAGTCTTAGCCACTGGACCACCAGAGAAGTCCCTGGAGTTTTATAAATAACACTTTTGCCGTAAAAATCTAAATAACGCAGAAGTATATAGAGTAAAAATTAACCTGATTCCTCACTTGTGAAATTGTTATATATGTTTATAGTTCTGCTCTTGGTTCTTAAGAAAATAGTAAAATATGATTTAATTATGCAACTGAGTTCCGCTCAACAATTAAATTCCACGCCTTGTGTTTGCAAGCATTGCCCTTTGGGAAGTGAGGCAAGGTAGGGCAGAGGGTGTACAGACAGGTGTGCCACAGCGCTTGTCTCCAATGAGCTTATAGACTGGGGAGATAAAGCAAAGACAGGATCATAAATATTGTCAAGATGTGTAATTTGAGATGATAAGTAATTCAGGGAAGGATAAGTCTATTAATGAATAGTTCCTGAAGAAAGTGGAATTTTAGGTGGATCTTGAAAGATGGGTAAGATCTAGATAAGCAAAGGGAAGAAAGAAAAACTTAGATTAAGTCAAATTTGCACACTGCATTCTTTCCCAAAGGACTCTAGTGTGGGTTAAATAAGACAAACTACTTAACTTCTCCATGTCTTACTTAGTTTTGCTTGGTAAAATAAAGTAATAAAATAGAACAAACTTCATAGATTTACTGTGAAGATTAAATGAAATTCTCTGTTTAAATAGCTGAGAACAAGTACCTCAAAGACAGTAAGAGTTCAGTCAGTGTTTATACTTGTACTCCTGTTATTCAGAGTGAAATATGAATAAACATACAGCTTTGCAAAAGTTTCGTTGCTTTCTGTTCCTTACCATGGAGAACAGTGATACTAAATTTAGTTTGATTAGGCATGTGAATATGGAGGTGATAACTAACATAAAGGGAACGCAAATCAGCCATTCTCAGAATGTGAGATGTGGTTTCTTATTAACACTCAACTTTTCTCTGTTGTTGAACTTGGAACTCAAAAAAAAAAAATTCTTAATATGTCTTGAATTCTCCTAAGTTGAAAGTCATGTCCTTTAGAGCTGGGAATTTAGGGTTATCCAAATAAATATCTGCAAGGAGATCCAACCAGTCCATCCTAAAGGAAATCAGTCCTGAATATTCATTAGAAGGACTGATGCTAGAGCTGAAATTCCAATACTTTGGCCACCTGATGCAAAGAAGTGACTCACTGGAAAAGACTCTGATGTTGGGAAAGATCAAAGGCAGGAGGAGAAGGGGACAGCAGAGGATGAGATGGTAGGATGGCATCACTGACTCGATGGACATGAGCTTGAGTAAGCTCTGGGAGTTGGTGATGGACAGGGAAGCCTGGTGTACAGCAGTCCATGGGGTCACAAAGAGTTGGACATGACTGAGCAACTGAACTGAACTAAACTGAAATGAATATCTTGATGTGCTCTCTACTTAGACCTTTGAAAGCCGTAGAAGCTTGGCTCCAACCCATTGCATACTCTATCCTGACGCTCCTGTGCTGGTCATTTGTTGGGACTTGACTCAGTGCCTCCTGTTATCCCATCTCCATCCCAGCTCTGTCCAGTCTTTACTGATATCATGGATGCCTGCATTACTAGTTCTGATAAGCCTTTATTTCTATGTGTCAGTGAAAACAACAAACGTTGCTGTTGCCACTGTCCTTTTGTAGAAGCATCCTTGAGTCAAGGATGATGCAGAAAGGTCATGATTACTCCTGCAAGGGCAGATCAGAAAAATCAATCTCGTCCTCCTCAGAGAAATAATACCTGAGCTCAGTCACCTACAGTATGAGCAAGGAAACGTTTCTTTAATAATAAAAGCATTAATGATTAAAAAAGAATGGGAGTAGGGGAGCTTCAGATCAGGAAAGAGAGTGGAACTGACTCCAGAGGTGGCAGATTCTGTCAGTTAAAATTTGTCTTAAAGTGGGCTGCTTATCAAGATATTATAGCCTGAAATTAAAAGTTACACCTTTTTTGCCTTTTCCTTCTAAACTTGCTTTAAACCCATTTGTATTATAGAATACTGTACATATACATATTGGTTTAACACATTATTATAGAGCAAGCCAACCTTCTCAAGCCAGTACCCCTAGAATATTGCCAGCTCCCCATAACCCTCCTCTAGTCTCTACCCATTATGATCACTTTCCTCCTCCTCCATACTTTTCTGACTTTTATGGCAATCATTTCCTTGCTCTACTTCATAATTTTATCCCCTAAGTTTGAATCTGTAAACAGTGAACTAATCTGTCTGTGTTCAGAGTTTAAGTGAATTGAGTCATGCAACATGTAGTCTTTGTGTCTAGCTTCTCAAGCACAACATTCATCCATGTTGTGTGTAACTGGGCTCATTACCCTTTATTGCTGTATGGCATCCCACTGTGTGAATATACCCCAGTTATGTTTCCATTCTCCTGTTGATAGACTTCTGGGAAATTTACAGTTTAGGGATATCACAAATAATGCTGTCATGAACATTCTTGTACATTTCTCCTGATGCACATGTGCACACATCTTTCTTGGGCATGTATCCTGATGTAGAATTGCTGGATCATAGAATACGAAAATCTTCAAATTAATAAATAATAGTTTTCCAAAGTGCTTGTCCCAGTTTACACTCTCACCAGCAGTATATGACAATTTTCTCTTAACTTTTAAGAGAGAAAAGTTATATTAAAATATATTTAGCTACACAAAATCTATACATTTGACTGTTGCAAAAACAGGGTGAGTTTTGTAGATTAACTTCACACAATGGTATCAGTACTGTGCTCAATAAGTGCTCTTGCTCTGGGCTCTGACAAACCTGAATTCACACGTTTTTCTGCCACCTGTTTTATGTTACATTAGGCAAAGCATTCAACATTTCTAATTGTTTTCTTATCTGTAAAACAGGGATGAAAATAGTATATAATTCATAAGATTGTGTCGAGATAACATATTTAAATTCAGGTGCTTAGTATATTGTCTGGCCCAGAGAAAACCTGAATATACTCATCGCTATTATATTTTTATTATTACTATTATTTGTACTCAGAATTTCCTTTCTAATCATAGCAGCGAGGAAGATGATAAAGCAGAAAGTTAGACTTGAGACCGTCTGTGTTTGTATATTTTTCCAAATAATAGGAAATGGTCTCATAAAAAGAAGAATCAAGTTGTTTATAAGCCAAGACTCAGTTTTGCCTGAGTGGCATCAGCCAATTTAGCAGATGTTTTCCAGGAGAGGACCTCCCAGATCACTTTGACAGTTCTACGTTTCTTGGCACCTCAGACAAAGTAGTTGGAACCCTGAGTTCTGCAGCACCTGGCTGGGGCACTCAAGGGCTCAGTTGCCTCATTTCAGGCTTAGCCTCTGGCGTGCTCCTGATTTCTAAGACCACAGATGTGGTCCCAGCATGGCAGCCACATCCAACTGGGCCTCTGTTCACCATCGCACTGGGATGCAGCTGCCAAAAGCTGCTCCCAGAGGACGGTAGTTCCTGGCAGCCAGCAACACAGAGAAATAGGACTCATAGAATCCAGAATACAGGGTGGAGATTATTGTAAATATCCTATAGAGAGTGAGCAGGAAGGCTGCCAGTGCAATTCTGCACCAAGGTTGACTGATCCCACAGCAGCTTCTCTTTAGCACCTGTTCCTTTTGTCCATTTCTCTAAGAAGATGCCCAGCAGGCATCAGGAAGATTTCTGCAGGGCTCTGGTAGTTCTCTGCATGAAAGGTCAATCACAGTTTCACGGGTAGGGCCCTGGGCTGGAACTCTTGAAGGTGGGGGGGCATATGACCATATTCCATCCTTTTAAGGCCAAGCTTTCCCACTCATGACAATTTTGTTTTAGAGAAAAGATGTATTGGAAAAGAGTCTGCTAGATAAGGAACTTAAGTCTGGGCTAGCCAAAAATCTAAATCAGAGTATACACACACACGCACACATGCATGTGCACGTGTGAGTTCAGTGAATTTAATTGACTCAGTGGGGTCTTATATTGGAGAATCTATTTAATAAATCTTAGAATCACTCTAGCCTGTTCGTTCTTTGCATGCTGCATATCATATTCCCCCACTTGAGTCAATTCTCTCTGAAATGTTCCCATCTGGTGTTTCCCTTTCTTCTTTGAATCTTGCTACCTTTATTCCTTTGTTATTGCAAAGATCTCCCACTCCAAACAGTCCTTCATAGACCTGCCATTTTAATATCATTTAAGTGATTTTTTTGTCATTTCATGATGAAATGCTCAAAAAGGCTCTTGTACAGTAATTCAAAAATTCTTCACCCTGGAATTTAAGGTCCTTTACAGTCCATCAGTTCTTTAAATTCTCATTTCCCACCATTTCTCGGTGAGTTCTTCTACATAGTCAAAGTAGGGGACTCATCTTTCCCTGTAACAAGCTACACCTCCTGTTCTTCCATGGCTCACCCTCTTAACACCATTCACTCTTTCCCTCTTCTTCTGTCAAGCTCAGTATTGACAGCATGCAGTATGTGTATCTCTGGTGTCCCACAATATGATTAAGTGGTAGACCAAACTTTTAAATAGTTTAATATGTAAACTTTTAATAAATATGTTTAATAGGATAATCACATCATCACCTCACACTCATGACTTTGTGGATATCATTGTCCAGGATGGCCTAGAGCAGGTGATGCCACAGTATCTCACTTATGCAGGCTGAGTGATTATAGGTTTCCTGCATCGTTGGAATGTAAACGGAGTAGTCACACACTTAGCCAAACTGGTTCAAGGAGAGAGGCACATGGTTCAATTCAGTTCACTAAGCAGAGATCAACCAGGGGCTTAGAGAAAGAATTTCCTCACTCGGAAGAGCCAGCCAACAGAAATGACGGCCTCCCCTCTGTCTCTTTTTTTGGGGCTGAGGCTGCAGATTAAGACTGAAACTGTTACAGTTACTTTGGTACCATAAAGACAGGTAGCCAGAGGACAAAGTTAGCTCCCATGGTGAGGATAAAGCTGAGTGAAGTTTGGAGATATCTGCATTAAATATTAAACCAATTCCAAGTGGATTTCTAGCTACATGAGCCAATGCATTGCCTACCAGTCAAGTCATTTTAAGTTGGTGTCCCTCCAGCTTCAGTCCAAGTGTCATGACTGATTCAGTATGGAAGATATAGATTGCTAATATAGACCCATGCTTCCTCATTTTTTTTGATCTCGTGGCCATAACAGAAAAAGGGAAAACCTGAAATATGCAGGTGTAAATGGATAATACTGCTCAGAATCAGAGGGAAAGGGTCCCAGAGGCTTTGGCAGCATCAGCTCCACAGAGAGCCAAGGGGCTGATATCTCAGGATCCTCTGATCTGTTTGTGGTGAGTGTGACAGTCCAGCATTTGGGATGCTCTGCTGTAGATGCTCTGTGTCTACAGTTCTTTCTTTTCAGAAATGTGTGGAAATTCCACTTCTTGGAGCTGTCATTCATTCAGCAAGTGAAATATAAACATTAGAGTTAGGATTTTACCCTTTGTTTTTCTCTTGTGTTGGGCCCATTAGAGAGCCCTGGTTAAAAGTGACATTTTTCCAGTGTGATGGTGAACCCATGTTGGAAGTCTAAGTACTAGTAGTGACTGGGGCTTGAATGATTGGATTGGAAGTTTTATCTGCTGACCACTGAGTTCTGACAAGCTTTATGGAAAGGTGACGCACACTAAAACAACTTCTGCTTTGCTCTGAAGTTCTTGGGCTTTTAGATAGAAAGACCCTGAACATCTATTGCAAGTCAGTTTTCCTCACTCACAGCTTGGCAGTCTTTCCCAGTCAGTCTGCCTCCACAAAATAATGAAAATATGTATGTTTTTGGCAAGCCATAAACTTCATTTGTTTAGAAGGCTCTGGTCAAGAAGAAGATGAAGAATTGGGTAAATGAGAAAAGTTTATCATCCTTCTCAGCTACAGAGATAATTCACTCCAGAAAATAGGTATGGCTGCAAATAGCTGTGAATGAATGCAGCATTCCTGGGGAATAGAATATTTAAAGAAGCCCCACTTATCATATTATTTAAAATAGCCAAGATGAATGGATAAAGAAAATTTGATCTTTGCATACAATTAAATAGTATTCATCCCTTAAAAAGAGGGAAATCCTACCATAAAGGACAACATGGCTGAACCTGGAGGACATTATGCTAAGTGAAATAAACCAGTCACAGGAAGGCAAATACTCCCTAGTTCCATTTATATTTATAATGTTCAGACTCATAGAAACAGAGAATACAGTGATACCTTTCAGGGGCTGGGGTATGGTGGAAGCGGAGTGTTATTGTTCATGGGTATAAATATTCAGTTATGCTAACTGAGCAAGTTCTAGAGATCTGCTTTATAACATGGTGCCTATGGTTAACAACGCTGTATGTGCATTTAAAAACTTGTTAAAAAGGATAGATCTCATGTAAAGTGTTCATGCGTGTGTGCTAAGTCACTGCAGTTGTGTCCTACTCCGTGCAACCCTATGAACTGTAGCCCGCCAGGCTCCTCTGTCTGTGGGATTCTCCAGTCAAGAATTATGGAGCGACTTGCCATGCCCTTCTCCAGGCAATCTTCCCCACCCAGGGATCAAACCCACGTCACCTGCGTCTCATGCGTTGCAGGCAGATTCTTTACCACTGAGCCACCAGGGACGCCCAAAGTGTTCATACCACAATACAAAAACAAAGAGGCAGAAGGAAACTTATAGAAGTGATGGATATATTTATTATCTTGATTGTGGTCATGTTTTCATGAGTGAATGCATCTCTCCCGACTCATCAAATTATATATATTAAATATATCCAAAAAATTTGTATATCAGTTGTACCTCAATATATTTTTTTAAGGAATCCCTCTTAGAATCTTTTTACACATAAACATATTTTGGAATAGGTATGATTGCTTCTTATAAATTGTAGAATTTTTACACTTAGCTTGTTTCATATCCAGTTGACACATAGAAAAGTCTGATTATAACAGATCAAGGCTCTTAAGGGAAATGCTGTTATTAATGGTGAATAAGTATAGCTGCTGTGACAGATAACTCTGAATTCCCAGTGACTTTACACAGGACAGTAATGTTTCTCATATTGCAGTCTGGTGCAGACTAGAGAGGGTTGATCATTTAGGGACCCAGCACCGCACTCCTCTGGGTTCTAACAGTCCTTTCCAGCCCTCCAGCCAATGGAGAGGGAGAGAGGAACACATGGAAGTAAGGGTTAGATCGACAATGGCACACATTACTCCCACTCACTTTCTCTTGGCCAGAGTTTAGTCAAAGACCCGATTAACTTCATGCCAAGCTTTATACCAAGGGAGTAAGAAGCCCATTCTGGTTGAGGACCAGCTTTCTCCTAGTTCTAACCAAAAGACATTGACACAGTTATCCAAATTAGCAAACCTCTCCACTGCTCTGGCAAGACCCTGTGCCGGAATAGTCAAGAGTCCATCGTGTCCTGCGTCTTTTTACCACTGGAGTGTTCTGGAGACCCCAGCATCCTGTTTGTTTGAGTCCTCCCACAAAGTGACAGGATCCCAGAAGCTTCCTCTCTGAAGAAAACGAAGGCCTCAGATATGATGTAGCCCTTAAGTCCTTGGCCTGCCTCACATCTTTCCAACAACAGCAAACATTGTTTGGTGTCAGGCTTAGGCACCAGGGATATGAGATCCTAGTTTTTTTTTTTCAGAATATGAAACATTATAAAAAGGGATAATGCTCTGGAGTTTTTCTAAGAACTCAAGAAAACAGGCTCTGGACAGTGTGCAGTGTGCTCAGCTTGAAGCCTTCCTAGATAAACTGTGGCTCTGTTTTTCTTTCAAGTACTTCTTACTCAAAGATGTGTTTCCTCCTGCTGCTTGAAAATAGACACCTAAGAAAGAAATGAGAATGGTTTTGCAATGAAAGGGTAAGGCAGGAAGCAGTTATTGATGAAGGATGTAAGCTGTGACAATATGAGACTGTGTTTTCACCCCATTTTCTTACTTTATGGAGCATAATTGACTGAGGGCCTCAGATGCTACTCTTTCAGAATCTCCTTGGTTTTGCACTGAGGCCACATTTTCCATGAGCAGCTCTCTGCTTCTGACAGTCACCTTTGTCTCAGGAACTCCCTGATGGGGTTTTTGAACTTTCCTTCATGACTCTTAGACACCTCTGCCCAGCTTTCTCTCACTCTCTCTTTCCCCCAGGGTCTGACTCGCCTCACAGCCTGATGCTCTCCCAGCCTATTCTGGCTTCTTTCCTTTTGCCTTTTACGTGGGCATTTTCCTCATACAGTCCCTGCACGTTCCTTCTTGGAAGACCCAGACTGATACAAAAGCTTATGCTTAATATTACTTTGCTTTCACTTACAAAGAAAACACACACACAAACATGCACACCACACCTTCCACAGAGGTCAAGTCTAATAAATTTTTCTTTAAAACTCCTGTGAATTAAGAGAGGGACTGAATAACCCAGAACTTGCAGAGAGAGTTGTTGCAGAGATTGTGATGCCTGGGGCATGGTTAAGTGTTATTTGACTAGGGAACCAGGGAGCCTGGATTCTGTCTCTCTAGGTCCTTAAGAGAATGATATACACAGGAAACAGCACCAAGTAGATGATAATGTACCACTTTGTGTGTATGTGTGTGTTCAGTCACTCAGTCATGTCCAGCTCTTTGTAGCCCAAAGGACCGTAGTGCACCAGGCTTTTCTGTCCATGGGATTTCCCAAGCAAGAATACTGGAGCAGGTGGCTATTTCCTACTCCAAGGGATCTTCCCAACCCAGGAATTGAACCTGCATTGTATTTCCTGTGTCTCCTACATTGACAGGCAGGTTCTTTACCACCAGTGCCACCTGGGAAGCCCAACCTACTCCTTTACTACTTACGGTGTTTATTTCTGATCAGCTTGAATTCAGTGAAGAGCTTTCTAGTAGTCTTGAGCTGGGCTTGAGCACCCCAGCTAGCCTAAAGACTTCCTGCACTCTTCAAAATTTAACTCCAACCTGAATTCTAGAATCCACCTATGCTCTAGCCAGACATGTGGGACAAGAGACCAGTGAACAAAATACCCAAGCACACGTGTTTGAAGAAAAGAGGGAGAAGATAGCTGAGTCTCCTCCCACATGGGAGTGGACACTGCCTTACGTCACCACCTAACCACAAGGAGAAATGGAAGAATAAAAAAGGCATCCCAGAAATGCACACTGACCCCACACACTAGTGAACAAAACCTAGTCAGAGTCTTGGAAACCAATCCAATCAGATCACTCTTTCCTTTTCATGGGGGAAGAGAGGAGAGAATAAGGAGGAGCATGTGATATTGTCCCCGCTCAGGGAGCAGACCTAGATCCTCACTTGAGTGGACATCAGTCATCTAAGAGCTCCGTGTGTGTCTGTGTGTCTTACAGGAGGCAATCTCTTCCCATGAGGAGTTGAAATTTTAATTGGGAGATGAAACACATACATATCGAGCAATCAGATAACACTTTAGAACTCAGCTCTGTGGCTGTGATCGACAGGATGGACAGAACCACATGGGTCAGGCTGACCAGCCTGAGGCCTCCAAGATGAATTAGGCCTAAGCCAGACCATGGACGTTGCACCAGGGTCAAGAGAGATGAGAGGAGAAGCATTGGTTAAGTGCTCATGTCCTGGCAGGCAACAGACCTGGGTTCAAACCCCAGCTCCACATCTTGTGAGGGTTAGCAGGTTGATGAATCTTTCTGAACCTCAGCTTCCTTACCTATAAAATAGAAATAATAATTGTATATGACAGGTTGTTACAGAGATTTAAGTGGTTGAAGACTGCTTATTGTGATAGCTGGAGGGGAGGAACCATTCCAGCAGAGAGAAGCAGCAGTAGCAGAGATGCATGCAGGGGACCAGGAGGATACCAGCTAGCCAGAGAGAAGAATGCCCTTGGCACACTCTAAGAAAGTCAGGCTGGCTCATATGATGGGCCGAGTAAGGCTGTAAGGCTGGCTGATACTCCAACCTGATGCAGAAAGAAAGAAGGAGACTAAGAAGGTTTGTCAGTAAGCAGTGGTATTTGGGGGTGAGTATTTAAATAATTAAATCCCTGGGAACAGTAGGGTAAAAGGGTTCTGCTGGACTTTTTTGATCAGAAATGAGACTTGTATTATTCCTCCTCTAAGGACTGCACACACAGGATCTACAGCCTGGAAGAGAATATTGTATTTTCTCCCACCAATCACTTACATAAGACCAAGTGGATATTTTGCCTGTTGTAATGCTAATTGCAAAATTGTGTTCCTTTCCCATAGCTACAGCTGTGTTTGCAAATAAGCATGTAAGGAAGCTAAATGCAGAACGACAGCATGGAGCCTTACTGAAAATATTATTTCTCAGAAATTTAAAATTTACATTTTTTTAATCAATCACAACAAAACCAGATAAAAGGTACTTGGTCTCTAATTTGTATTCCAACCTAATTACAAAATGACTAATCTATTCACTAAGCTCTTTAATCTTTACCCATACTTCCATATTCCCCCTGCCTGTTGAGTTTAATACACATCCAAGCCTTTTTTGTTTGTAGACCTACACAGATGTAATTTTCTATGTTATTTTCACATTGAGTTAAACACTCCTGGTCCTTATGGCCTTTCTCCTCCATTGGTTTAACCTTACCTTTATCCCAGACTCTACATGCATGGTTATCTGTTTTTATTAAGATGTTTTGATCTGCCCTAGAAAACAAAAATTGCGTGTGATGTCGCCCATTGGGATTTTAATCACAGCAAAAATGACAGCAGGATTAAAAACTCACAGCTTGATTTAAACAGCCTTGTGAATAAGCACTCCCTCACCCCCAAGATTCATTCCAGCCAAGGAACACAGGCAATGATATTAGCCAGCCCACATTGTTTCATCAAGCGTTAGTCTCCTGTATCCCTGGTTCTGATCTAGTGGAAAGAATTAGATCTTCAGGCCCCATGGCTCCTCTGCTTTCCAGCATGTTCTGGCTTGGTCCAATTCTAAGGCAGTTTGATGGCTGTTTTCGTGTCTAAACTAGAGGGGTCAGATTTCTTTCCTGCTTATCTCAGTCTAAAGCCCCAACACCACTCCCTATGCTGTGACCAAGGATGCTCCGAAGCCAAGGAAATAGCAGAGGTCACCCACGGATCCCTTGCTCATGGCTTAAAAGGGACATCAGAACTAGATGCAGAGAGTTCCTTTTTCTCCACACCGTCTCCAGGATTTATTATTATTAAACTTTTTAATGATGGCCATTCTGACTGATGTGAGGTGATACCTCATTGTAGTTTTGATTTGCATTTCTCTAATAAGTAGCAATATTGAGCATCTTTTCATGTGCTTGTTGGCCATCTGTATGTCTTCTTTGCAGAAATGTCTATTTAAGTCTTCTGCTCATATTTGATTGGATTGTTTGTTTTTTTGATATTGAGTTGTATGAACTCTTTGTATATTTTGGAAATCAATCCCTTGTTGGTTGCATCATTTGAAAATATTTTCTCCTAATCCATATGTTGCCTTTGTTATTTTAGCTATGATTTCCTTTGCCATGCAAAAAGCTTTTAAACTTAATTAGGTCCCATCAGTTTGTTTTTATTTTTATTTCCATTACTCTAGGAGATGGAGCCAAAAATATTTCTGCAATTTATGTCAAAGAGTGTTCCGCTTGTGTTTTTCTCTAAGAGTTTTATAGTATTCAATCTTACATTTAGTCTATTTTAATCTATTTTGAGGGGTTTTTTTTGTGTGTGTATGTGTATGGTGTTAGACAATGTTCTAATTTTCTTCTTTTACCTGTAGCTGTCTAGTTTTTCCAGCACCACTTATTGAAGAGACTGCCTCTTCTCCGTTGTACGCTCTTGACTCCTTTGTGGTACATTAATTGACCACAAGTGGTTGGGGGTTTGTTTCTGGGCTTTCTATCCTCTTCAACGGATCTCTGTTTTTGTGCTAGCACCTTACTGTTTTGATTACTAAAGCTCTGTAGTATAGTCTGAAGTCAGGGAACATGGTTCTTTCAGCTCCATTCTTCTTTCTCAAGATTATTTTGGCTACTCAGGGTCTTGAAGAGTGTTGTTAGGGTCCATCCACAGCCTGTATCAGAGTGGTGTAAGGATAACCGTGTACCACTATTTTTCAGTAATTTGCTTCCCAAGTGCTTGATGAGGAAGCAAGGAGCTGTACATGATGGAGCTCTTGGTTATTATGAGGAGAGGAGCGTGAAATTTGATCTAGTTGCTAACTATACCCAAAGCTTCTCTGAGAACCTGCACAGCCTCATGAAGGGCTTCCACAACCTTAGAAGTCCCTAGCAGAGAAAATCTGTGCCCAAGATCAGCTATGCACTAGGACAGGGAAGGAAATGTAGAGAAAACAGAAGGGCATGGAAATAAGAATGAGGCAAAGAGGGAGAAAAAGAAAGGGAAAAAAAGCTTCATGTCATAAGGAAGGGTAGGGAAGGGATATGTTGTAACCTTAACTTGTCTGGCTTCCTAAATTGAATGGACCTATGTCCTAGGTCTTCCAGGGAGATTTTAATTTCAAATCATTGTTTCTATTGTCAGACTGTGAATCTTAAATTTAAATTCAGAAAAATGGCCATCCGATGGAAAGTACATGAAAATAAATGCCTCCAAGTTATATGGACCCTGCAAACATATTTAACAATCAACTTCTGGTCCTGGTGAGCATATTGAATGTACCCTATTATTGAGAGTGAGTGAGTTATGTATTTTACAACAGACAACATTAGCTCTGGTGATTGCTTCTCTGAATTAATTATGGTTGCCAGGGATTTCTTGGAACTAACTTAGGCTTTAGGATTTTATTTTTCCTTAGGGACTGTGTGAGCCTTATTTAGATGACATTTCTAATGCCTCTAAAGTTTTAGAAGTTAGACCCCTTGTAAGTTTAGACAATTACTGGCATTTAGCCATTGGTACTTTTGGTTTGCTTTTTAATCCAATAAATGCCACTTAAGGAATACCACTTTTAAAAGCTTTTACAAAATAAATGCATCTTCACTGTAGAAAAATTTTGACATACAGAAAAGCACAAAGGAGAAAAACAATATTATTAGTAGTCCACTCGAGAATAATGACTATTCACATATTGAATTTGTAATCATAGCCATCTAGCCTTTACTCCAGATTTTTTGAGAGTGAGCACAAAGTTTTTCCATGCCTATAAAAGTTGGGCTCACATCCTACATACTACTATTCTGTGGGCTGTTCTTTATGATTGTTGTGAATTTATCTTCATATCATTAGCTTTGTTTCTACAGCATATTTTTAACAGCTGTGTTTTATTTTATTTTAACTGTATGTTATATTGAAACAGTTCTCTGTTATTTGACATTAGGTAATTCCAAGATTTAGGTTTAGAAATACTGGTATAAATACCCCAGACTATCTGTTTGAGGTCCTACTATAATGATTTCCTTAGAGAAAATGCTTATAAATGGACTTTCTGAGTCAAAGGTTATTGGCATTCTAGGGGCTTTTTATATATATTATCTAATTATCCTCCAGAAAGAGAATTAGACCTCAGTTTCAGACTCACAAACAATGTGAGCAACTATCTGGTCACTGAAACTTTGCCAACTCTAGATATTGACCATTGGCACATTTGTCTTTATTGAAGACAATTTAACTACAGTAGAGGATTATAAAATAATAGTAGCTATGCACTGTACCCTTCTTAATGCCAGATCCTAAGCTGAACACTTTACACACAAACGTCTCCCTTAAAAGTCCCATCCATCCTGGGAGATGGTGTTATTAATATCACCATCCTTCTGATGGGGATATGAAGATGAGAATGGTTAAGTAACTTGCCTAAACTCTCCCAGCTAGTATGTGGCAAATTTGAAACTAGGACTGTCTGATTTCAAAACTTGAGTTTTTATTGACAAAAACATTCTGTTTTAATAGCATAAGTTTTTAGATGCTACATAATCTGCCTTTGGGGTTGATTCCCCAGAAAGGGATTCAGACTTTGAGTTCTGTGTCCAGGAAGATTATTGGAAAGTGCTCTTGGGAACATCCTTATGGGTGCAGGGCAGGGGCAGAGAAGCAGGGTGGACAGAGGGAGAAGTTAAATAGCAAAGCCATTGTGACAAAGGCCTAATGAGTTCTGGAGCCAAGGTCGTGGTGGGAGTTGCTTCAGAGTGTCCTGAGTTGGGGCAAGAAGGCCAGACCTTTGTAGCCTTGTCATTGAATGTGGACCTGGCCAGATGGTGACTTAACTTTGGGTAAGGCAGCTCCATGTGTCCAAAGGCAAGTCCCAGAGAGACTCAGCTATGAATGGTCAGGTAGACACGACCCCTGGCAGCTGGGGGAGTGGGTGCCTTGGTACTGAGTGGGGTTGTGAGCAGCACACCACATATCTACTCAGAACTCAGAAACAGCTGTTCAGGGGGCTGGCCTGATGAATCACTCATAAGCCCAGAGTCTTGCCTGTCTTTAAGTCCTTCTAGGAAAAGTAACTTTTCTAAGGAATTTTACCAACTTTTTATGACTAGCTGGGGTAGTTCATTGTCTTAGGAATATTCATCTTTAGATTATTGGCATTGGGGGTGGAGGAAAGAACTGAGGCTGTGGTCAGTAGGAGTCATTAGCTGGTGATGTCATGAAGGGCCTTGTAAGAGACAATTTCTGGTGCCTTCCCTGTGCCAGTACCCCCTTTCACTTCAGGAATCACCTCACTTGCTTTTCAGCTCATGGGATTTTATGCAGCTGATCCTCCCCCTGAGGATTGCTCACAGGACCAAATACCTTAGGGCACTGTGGTTGGTTAAAGGGTAAACAGATGACTTCCCCAGGCCAATGGGAGTCAGGCCTGGGACTTTGGGTGGAAAATTTGGAAAAGAGATGCTTTTTCTACCATAGTTGCTCCAGCCTGGAGTGGCTGGTGGCCCTGTTGGCCTTTACTTAGAGAACTCTCTCTGAGAGAGCCCTGGAGAAGAAAGACACAGGGAGACAGAGACAGAAACAAAGTGATATGGAGACCAAGAAGGACTGATTTCAATGACATGATTTTCACACTTAAATTCAGATAAGCCTGTGGTTATACTTTCCTTAGCACCATCCTCCAAACTTTTCATTACCATAGCAAATAATTTCCTTTTTCTCCCTCTTAAGAAAGTTTGACTTGGGTTATAGCCTTTGCTTTTGACAGAGTTCTGATGATAAAAGAGACGGCAGAAGGCTTCAAAGACAGAAAACAGGGCTTCTTGGCTGCCAGCAGCAGTTTGGGGTGGAGGATGTCTAGTATCCTTGAGCATCATACAGGAATGTACTAATGACCAGAGAGGGGACAGCACTTACCCAGGATCACACATATGCTAGAAAATCCGGCTGGAGGATATAACTCTCCAAGTCCACAGAAGGGACTAACTGTACATTGACCTTCCCCCAAATATTTATGAGATAAATATCATGGGTATTGATGGCTGGCTAGGTGAGATGGTCTACATTTTGTGCTGAGAGACACAAAGATGAATCAGTCGTGAACTCTGGCCTTGAGGGGCTACTAGCAAAGTTTTTCTTCAACTCAATGTATTTGAGGTAGAATTGACAAGATTTGCATATCAGTGGGTATATCTTTCCTTTTCTTCTTTGCCTTCATGTCTCTTCTTTTCATAACTGTTTGTAAGACCTCCTCAGAAAAACATTTTGCCTTTTTGCATTTCTTTTTCTTGGGGATGGTCTTGATCCCTGCCTCCTTTATAATCCGTAGTTCTTTAGGCACTCTGTCTATCAGATCTAATCCCTTGAATCTATTTGTCAGTTCCACTGTATAATCATAAGGGATTTGATTTAGGTCATACCTGAATGGTCTAGTGGTTTTCCTTACTTTCTTCAATTTAAATCTGAATTTGGCAATAAGGAGTTCATAATCTGAGCCACAGTCAACTCCCGGTCTTGTTTTTACTGACTGTATAGAGCTTCTCCATCTTTGGCTGCAAAAAATATAATCAATCTGATTTCGATATTGATGGTGATGTCCATGTGTGGAGTCTTCTCTTGTGTTGTTGGAAGAGGGTGTTTGCTATGACCAGTGAGTTCTCTTGGCAAAACTCTACTAGACTTTGCCCTGCTTTATTCTATACTTCAAGGCCAAATTTGCCCATTACTCCAGATATTTCTTGACTTCCTACTTTTGCATCCCAGTCCCCTATAATGAAAAGGACATCTTTTTTGGGTGTTCATTCTAGAAGATCTTGTAGGTCTTCATAGAACCGTTCAACTTCAGATTCTTCAGTATTACTGGTCAGGGCATAGACTTGGATTACCGTGATATTGAATGGTTTGCCTTGGAAATGAACAGAGATCATTCTGTTGTTTTTGAGATTGCATCCAAGTACTGTGTTTTGGACTCTTTTGTTGATTATGATGGCTCCTTTATTTCTTCTAAGGGATTCTTGCCCACAGTAGTAGATACAATGGTCATCTGAGTTAAATTCACCCATTCCAGTCCATTTTATCTCTCTGCTTCCTAAAATGTCAACGTTCACTCTTGCCATCTCCTGTTTGACCACTTCCAACTTGCCTTGATTCATGGACCTAACATTACAGGTTCCTATGCAACATTGCTCTTTACAGCATTGGATTTTACTTCCATCAGACCAATTGCATCCACAACCTGGTAGTTTTCTGCTGACTCCATTTTCAGTCTTCTCTCTTCGTTCTCTGAAGGAGAAGGAGTTCATCTTTCAGTGGGCTTGTTTATGGGGTTCTCAAGGCAAGAAGCGTTTTTGTCCTAATGGGAGAGACATAGTTTCATTGAGTTGACTGTGGGTCCATGTGGGAAACTGGGTCTCTCTGCCCTCTGAAGGAGAAGGATAAGAGGCTTATGGAAGCTTCCTAATGGGAGAGACTGACTGAGGGGGAAACTGGGTCTTGTTCTGATGGATGGGGCCATGCTCAGTAAATCTTTAATCCAATTTTCTATTTAAGGGCGGGGCTGTGTTCCCTCCCTGTTCTTTGACCTGAGGTCACACTATGGTGGATGTAATGAAGATAATTGTGACCTGTTTCTAAAGGTCCCATGCACCCACTGCTACACTCAGTGCCCCCGACCCTGAAGCAGGCCACCGCTGACCCATGCCTCTGCCAGAGACTCCTGGACACTCATGGACAAGTCTGAATCAGTCCCTTGTGGGGTCACCGCTCCTTTCTCCCGGGTCCTGGTCACACAAGGTTTTGTTGGTGCCCTTCCAGAGTCTGTTTCCCCAGTCCTGTATAAGTTCTGGCGGCTCTATGGTGGGTTAATGGCAATCTCCTCCAATAGGGCTTATGCCATACCCAGGTGTACTGCACCCAGAGCCCCTGCCCCCACAGTAGTCCACTGCTGACCTGTGCCTCCTCAGAAGACACCCAAACACAGTTCTGTCTCAGTCTCTATGGGGTCTCTGGGTCCTGGTGCACACAAGGTATGTTTGAGCCCTCTGAGCGTCTCTGGCAGGTATGCGGTTTGATTCTAAATGCGATTTCACCCCTCCTACCGTCTTGCTGGGGCTTCTCTGCCCTTGGACATGAGATATCTCCTCATAGTCACTCCAGTGCCACACAGCCACAGCTCCAGCACCGCTCATTTGAATACAGAGTTCCAAAGAATAGCAAGGAGAGATAAGAAAGCCTTCCTCAGTGGTGAATGCAAAGAAATAGAGGAAGACAATAGAATGGGAAAGACTAGAGATCTCTTCAAGAAAATTAGAGATACCAAGGGAACATTTCATGCAAAGATGGGCTCAATAAAGTACAGAAATGGTATGGACCTAACAGAAGCAGAAGACATTAAGAAGAGGTGACAAGAATACACAGAAAAACTATACAAAAGAGATCTTCGTGACCCAGATAATCACGATGGTGTGATCACTCACCTAGAGCCAGACATCCTGGAATGTGAAGTCAAGTGGACCTTAGGAAGCATCACTATGAACAGAGCTAGTGGAGGTGATGGAATTCCAGTTGAGCTCTTTCAAATTCTAAAAGATGGTGCAGTGAAAGTGCTGTACTCAGTGTGCCAGCAAATCTGGAAAACTCAGCAGTGGCCACAGGACTGGAAAAGGTCAGTTTTCATTCCAATCCCAAAGAAAGGCAATGCCAAAGAATGCTCAAACTACTGCACAATTGCACTCATCTCACACACTAGTAAAGTAATGCTCAAAAGTCTCCAAGCCAGGATTCAACAGTACAGGAACCGTGAACTTCCACATGTTCAAGCTGGATTTCGAAAAGGTAGAGGAACCAGAGATTTCATTGCCAACATCCATTCAATCATCAGAAAAGCAAGAGAGTTCCAGAAAAATATCTACTGCTTTATTGACTATGCCAAAGCTTTTGACTGTGTGGATCACAGGAAACTGGAAAATCCTTAAAGAGATAGGACTACCAGACCACCTGACCTGCCTCCTGAGAAATCTGTATGCAGGTCAAGAAGCAACAGTTAGAACCAGACATGGAACAACAGACTAGTTCCAAATCAGGAAAGGAGTACATGAAGGCTGTCTATTGTCACCCTGCTTATTTAACTTATATGCAGAGTACATCATGAGAAACGCTGGGCTGGATGAAGCACAAGCTGGAATCAAGATTGCCGGGAGAAATATCAATAACCTCAGGTATGCAGATGACACCACCCTTATGGCAGAAAGCGAAAAAGAACTAAAGAACCTCTTGATGAAAGTGAAAGAGGAGAGTGAAAAAGATGGCTTAAAACTCAACATTCAGGAAACTAAGATCATGGCATCTGGTCCCATCACTTCATGGCAAATAGATGGGGAAGCAATGGAAACAGTGAAAGACTTTAATTTGGACTCCAAAATCACTGCAGATGATGACTGCAGCCATGAAATTAAAAGACACTTGCTCCTTGGAAGAAAAGTTATGACCAAACTAGACAGCTTATTAGAAAGCAGAGACATTACTTTGCCAACAAAGGTCCGTCTAGTCAAAGCTATGTTTTTTCCAGTAGTCATGTATGGATTGTGAGTGTTGGACTATAAAGAACACTGAGAGCTGATAAATTGATGCTTTTGAACTGTGGTGTTGGAGAAGACTCTAGAGAGTCCCTTGGACAGCAAGGATATCCAACCAGTCAATCCTAGAGGAAATCAGTCCTGAATATTCATTGGAAGGACTGATGTTGAAGCTGAAATTCCAATACTTTGGCCACCTGATGTGAAGAACTGACTCATTTGAAAAGACCCTGATGCTGGGAAAGATTGAAGGTGGAGGAAAAGGGGATGACAGAGGTTGAGATGGTTGGATGACATCGCTGACTTGATGTGCATGAGTTTGAGTAAACTCCGGGAGTTGGTGATGGACAGGGAGGCCTGGCGTGCTGTAGTCCATGGAGTCGCAAAGAGTTGGACACGACTGAGCGACTGAACCTAACCAAGTATCAGTGGAATGGAGGAGAGGAAAAGGATGATGGAATTAAGAATGACTTAAGTCAGAATGACTAATTAAGAGGGAGGTGGGTAGTGGAGAATAACTGAATTCTAGTTCACTGAGTCTTTCTCGTTGTAGGAAGAGGTGTGAGCCATGCTTTTCTCTTCTTTTCTCCCTTTCTCCCTTCTTTTCCCCCTTCTTTCTTTCTTTCATTCCTTCCTCCTTCCTTCCCCCCTCCCTTCTTTCCTTCCTTTTCTTTCGTGTGCCAGAGGTACATAGTCGTGAAGTCTGAGAGGCCAGAATTGGAAGCGCAACATGTGACAGTGTCATAAAACCACCACTGTGTCAGATTCCAGGAACTAAATAGTGTGTATTTGTACTCATTTAAAGTTATCTATGTTTATTTGCTTTTTTCTTATCACTTGCCGTTTTAAATGAAAGAAATACTTAATGTGTCAAAGATTATTTTCCTTAATACATGCCTCCTTATTTACCACTCTCCTTCACCTCCTCTCTTTCTCTTTCCCTTTTACTAAAAGCGAAAAATTGATAAGAAAGTAAAAGAAAATATAGAAGTTATGTCTAAATAAACTTAAATTGTGTTCATTTTTTCCCATTTTTTAAATTGCCCAATTTCATCAGACAATGACCTCAATCTAGCCTAGAATAATAAAGGCAATTATCAGCTACTCTGCTGCATGAATAAGTCCTAGTTTTACTTTGTCAAGCATTCCATTAACTGTTTGCTGGATTCTTCTGTTTCCTTTCTTTGTGTCAGAATCAAGGCAAGCATCACAAGCCAAGTAGCCATACTGCAAACTGGAAGATAAGTGGACAGCCCAACAAGGAAAACAAACTCAGGGACAATTAATTTTCTCTAAAAAAGAGCAACGTACTCTGATCAGAAAAGCCGAGCATCACTTAACATTGACCAACCACTATCCATGGAATGAATTACCATGGTAACCAGGGCTGTGGAGCACAAAAATTCTGGATCAGCCACATTTTGTGCTCATTGGTTGTATCTTGTGCCATCTGACTCTTACTGCCTGTCTACTATATGTGAAGCATGTGGTGAACCTCATCATTACTAAATGGAATTTGGACAAAACCCAACCACCCTTTCCAATTCAAAATGGATCTTAGGAATAAGATTGGGCGGAAATGTAATTCCACTCTCATGTCCAGAGACTATGCAGGTAACCACTTGAAATGGGATGATACACATTAGGCTTAGTTCTGATGCTCCAGGCAGGCCTGCTTCAGCTCACACTCAGGGCTGAATCCAGAATACTAGGGTGGATAGTCTTGTGTCTGACTGCCTACACAGTCAGAGAAAACACTGGAGCACTAAAAGCATCTTTACAAGTCAGGGCTTATACTATCCACTGTGCTGTGCTGAGTCGCTCAGTCATATCCAAATCTTTGTGACCACATGGACTGTAGCCCACCAGGCTCCTCTGTCCATGGGGATTCTCCAGGCATGAATACTAGAGTGGGTTGCCATGCCCTCCTCCATGGAGTCTTCCCAACCCAGGGATCGAACCCAGGTCTCCCACATTGCAGGCAGATTCTTTACATCTGAGCCACCAGGGAAGCCCATAACACTATCCACAGGTAGACCTAAACCAGTCTGTCTATGCACTGTGGAACTGGAAAGGATCCTTAAATTGGACTAATGTGCATGAAGCTCAAAGAAGCTGGAAGAGAATAGGATGACTTGCCAAACAGTAGCCTCACCTTTAGGGAAATCCACAAAGCTTACTGGTTGTCAGAATTCCCACAAGGAGCTCTTGCCCTGCAGGAGTCTTGCCAAATACAAAACTTCAGAGCTTACTGAAGATTCTCTATCCTCCTGTCACTCTGCCAAAAGCTTTGTAAGAATTATCTCACTCTCACTTAAACCATCCAATGACTCTGTGATACAGTTTTTAGTTAAGCCCATTTTATAAAGGAGAAAACTGAGGCTCCAAGAGGTTAGTTAACTTGACTAGAATCACCAACTACAAGGAGGGAGAACCAGAGCAATCTGACCCCAGAGCCTGTGCTCTTATCTCTCTACTTTGCTGCCTCAACCTCCAGCTTCTTCACCTGGCACGGAGAACTACAGCGACTGTGTGTATAGACTGCAGGGCCTGCACAGAAACGTCTTTCTTGGCCTGTCCTTTCATATTGCTCCTCTGATTTGCCAGAATGTAAATGAGATACTAACTTGGCTGAACCATGCCCTTATACCATTGTAGAAATGTGGTAAACGACATTGGTTCCCTGCTGTTCTCTAATCTAAAGAAGGATTGATTTATTTCTAAACACTTCTACAAATTAACTTGGAGGCAGTGTGCTGCAGTGGTAAAGAGGACAGCCTTAGAAATCAGCCTGCCTGGGATAAGTATCAGCTGTATTCCTTACAGCTAACCTGCCTGACCCTCAGATCCTTTATCTGTAGAATAGAGGTGATCATGATCCCCACTTCAGACGATTGTTGTGAATGGTAAAACAAAGTACTTAGAAGTGTTCTGAGCATAGAGGTATCCCTCAGAATTAGATATGATAATTATTTCTGTTTGATGTTTTCAGAAAGTAAGTGACATTCCCACGATCACTTCCCTAGAAGTCTTGCAGCCAGGCCTGCTTTGGAATTAAGAATTTGGGGGATTTTAGAGAGGTAACAGGGCATCTGTACTGTATCTGCTTTATGATGTATTAAATATCCTCCTCGGTGGGCCCTTGGGCAGCACACCATGATCAAATGCAGGAATATTTCTTCACAATATATGACTTCTTACTCTTAGTTGGATAAGTAGAGATGATAAGTCTCGTGTCTTTTGTGGCCAACTGAGCTTGCCTGGGACTACAAATAAGTCAATAAATAAATGTGCTTGTTTTTCAGAACTCTTTGCCTTTCAGAATTGCAGGCAACAAACTGTAAAATTTTTTAAAAATATATTTATTTCTTTGGCTGCAGTGAGTCTTTGTTGTGGCACTCAGGTCTTTGATTTCTGTTGCAGCATGTGGATCTTTTAGCTGCAGCATGTAGAATCTAGTTCCCTGACCAGGGATTGAACCCAGGCGCCCTGCATTGAGATCACGGAGTTTTAGCCACTGAACCACCGGGGAAGTCTGGAGACCGTAGATTTTAACTATAGGACAGGAGTTTCATGAGGCATTCAATCCCACGCCCCGCTTCAGACATCTCACTGAAATGGATCCCCTATCAGCACTTCCAGGACTCGCTTGCATGCCAAGTGCAGAAAGAACAGCTCCAGTCACTTCCGCTTGGGATGCCAGCCTGACCTGTTTTCTTTCCCACCAGACCCACTCCTCCTGTGTGTGTGCATGCTTAGTTGTGCCCGGCTCTTTGCAATCCTTTGGACTGCAGCACACCAGGCTTCCCTGTCCATTACCAACTCCTGGGGTTTGCTCAAATTCATGTCCATTGAGTCGGTGATGCCATCCAACCATCTCATCCTCTGTTGCCCCCTTCTCCTCCTGCATCTTTCCCAGCTTCAGGGTCTTTTCTAATGAGTCAGTTCTTCATATCAGGTGGCCAAAGTTTTGGAGCTTCAGATTCGACATCAGTCCTCCCAATGAATATTCAGGACTGATTTCCTTTAGGATTGACTGGTTGGATCTCCTTGCAGTCCAGGGGACTCTCAAGAGTCTTTTCCAACACCACAGTTCAAAAGCATCAATTCTTCAGCACTCAGCCTTCTTTATGGTCCAACTCGCACATCCATGCATGACTACTGGAAAAACTAAATGGCCCTTTGTCGGTAAAGTAATGTCTCTGCTTTTTAATAAGCTGTCTAGGTTGGTCATAGCTTTTCTTCCAGGGAGCAAGCATCTTTTAATTTTATGGCTGCAGTCACCATCTGCAGTGATTTTGGAGCCCAAGAAAATAAAGTCTCTCACTGTATCCATTATTTCCCCATCTATTTGCCACGAAGTGATGGGACCAGATGCCATGATCTTCGTTTTTTGAATGTTGAGTTTTAAACCAGCTTTTTTACTCTCCTCTTTCACTTCATCAAGAGGCTTTTTAGTTCCTCTTCACTTTCTGCCATAAGGGTGGTGTCATCTGCAAATCTGAGGTTATTGATATTTTCCCGGCAATCTTGATTCCACCTTGTGCTTCATCCAGCCTGTCATTTCACATGATGTACTTTGCATATAAATAAACAGGATGACAATATACAACTTTGACATACTCCTTTCCTGATTTGGAACTAGTCTGTTGTTCCATGTTTGGTTCTAACTGTTGCTTCTTGACCTGCATACACGTTTCTCAAGACACAGGTAAGGTGATCTGGTATTCCCATCTCTTTAAGAATTTTCCACAGCTTTTTTTGATCCACATAGTCAAAAGGTTTGGTGTAGTCAATGAAGGAGATATTTTTCTGGAACTTTCTTGCTTTTTCTATCATTCAGTGGAAGTTGGCAATTTGATCTCTGGTTCCTCTGCCTTTTCTAAATCCAGCTTGAACATCTGGAAGTTCTTGGTTCACATACTGTTGAAGCCTGGCTTGGAGACTTTTGAGCATTACTTTGCTAGCATGTGAGATGAGTGCAATTGTGCAGTAGTTTGAACATTCTTTGGCATTGCCTTTCTTTGAAATTGGAATGAAAACGGACCTTTTCCAGTCCTTTGGCCACTGCTGAGTTTTCCAGATTTGCTGGCATATTGAGTGTAACACTTTCACAGCATCATCCCTAAGATTTGAATGCCTGCCTGGCTCCTCTGTCCATGGGATTCTCCAGGCAAGAATACTGGAGTGGGTTGCCATGCCCTCCTCCAGGGGATCTTCCAAACCCAGGGATCAAACCCAGGTCTCCTGCATCGCAGGTGGATTCTTTACCATCTGAGCCACCTGGAAAGCCCTTCTCCCATATATCTTCTCATTATTAGCAGTATCTCAGCTTCCAGTTACTGCGGAATCTCACCTCTCCAGCCATTCGACTGTACTGTGTCATATATGTGTGTGTATGTGTATTTTTAGTATTTGTATATATAATAGGAAGACCTGGGTTTGATCCCTGGATTGGGAAGATCCCCAAAGGAAGGCATGGCAGCCCACTCTGGTATTCTTGCCTGGAGAATCCCCATGGACAGAGCTGCCTGGCAGGCTACAGCCCGTGGGGTCACAAAGAGTTGGACACAACTGAACAAGTAAGAACATGTAATGTTTTAGTATATATCTGTTTTTTAGTATGTACTTGTATATGCAGTCTTTGTATTTAAATACATATGAGTCACAGGGACTGTATCCATTGCTTTGAGGAGCTCAACCTAAACAATCTTGGAAAGTCTGTATCCATCAGTGCTCCTGAAGAATAGTGTATGAAAAATGAAAGAGAAATAAACCAGTTTGGGGTATGACAGAAGGACCACCTGGCAGAGGCAATGGGAAGCTTCATTAAGGTCTGTTAAGCCCCCAATACTGGGTCAATAATGGTAGGATTTGTTTTGAGCTCCATTAAACTGTAAGTATGTTTAATTACACTGTGTAATCCGGGCAAACCATTGACCCTTCTCAGATGCTTTGCTGTCAATCCAGCTGTTGTTGCAGCTGTTTCCCTTCATCCCAGGGCTGCTCCCCCCAGGTTTAAGTGTGCCAAGGCTCCCGAGGAGATAAAAGCCTTTCCTCTCACTGGAATTGGATGTCTGTGTGACAGACCCTTTGCCACAGTCCTGAAGTATCTGATCTGATCACCCTCTACAGTGGCTGTGGAAGGGGGCAATGGGAGATGAGGGCAGAGGCATCAGAGAGACCAAAACAGAAAAACTGCTTCTAGTCCAAGTTATCAGATCCCTTTACAGATATAGGACTTTCAGGTGTACAGTTGAGCTGCAGTGTGAGCAGAGAGGGTCTGCTGTCATCCACTATCTTCAGACCTCGGGGTAGGTGGACACTGCCAGGACCCACTCTGAGATTCCAGGCTGGACACAGTTGGGGCCTAAATATGCCAACCTGAATGTGTGGGGCTTTTGCTTGGGTTTTTCTGCATGCATAAATCATTCATAAGAGCACCCAACTTTCTTCTGCATTCCACAGTGTGCCCTCATTATGTGGTGGTAAATCCAGGGCACATGTCCTCCAGTTGGTGGTTGAATATTCCATGCCAAACCCTTCATCCTCTACTTTGATCCCACAAATGTCCCCCTTACCTTCTAGAAAATTCCCTTACTGCTTAAGTTTGCCAAAATGAGTTTCTGTGGTTTTTAATCAAACTGCCCAAACTCAGACCCTGTCTGATTGATGGGCATCTGAAAAGGGATTTTTTATTTTGGCCTTTCTACAAACACCATTTCTATTCCTTCTGGTCCTTCTCCAGAAGGCTTCCAGACATAAGGGAACATTCCCCAGAGAAGAAGAAAGAAATGAAAGATGTCCATAAACAGATAAGCTCAGGAGCCAGCTTTGGGCAGGGCAGCATGAGCAGGGACCTGGGCTTGCTCAGTGTCTCTGGGGAAGTGCAGGCTGGCTGGACCCCACGGGGAAGTGTGGGCTGAGCCAATCAGCTCATTGAAGGCTCACCCAGCTAAGTATCCAAACTGAGTTTATGCTTTTTGGTTGAAAACCTTCCCTAAAATGTACTGATATGTTTAACATTTCTACATCAAGCTATAACGCAGCAGTGCCCTCAACACCCATTTCTTTGTTGTTGTTGTTTGGTTGCTATGTCCTGTCCAACTCTTTGCAACCCCATGAGCTAGAGCATGCCAGACTTCCCTGTCCTTCACTATGTCCTTGAGTTTGCTTAGACTCATGTCCATTGAATCGATGATGCCATCCAACCATCTCATCCTCTATTGCTCCCTTCGCCTCCTGCCCTCAATCTTTCCCAGCATCAGGATCTTTTCCAATGAGATGGCTTTTAGCATCAGGTAGCCAAAGTATTGGAGTTTCAGCTTCAGCATGAGTCCTTCCAATGAATATTCAGGGTTGATTTCCTTTAGGATTGACCGGTTTGATCTCCTTGCTGTCCAAGGGACTCTGAAGAGTCTTCTCCAGTACCACAGTTTGAAGGTATCGATTCTTTGACGCTCAGCCTTCTTTATGCTTCAGCTCTCACATTGGTACATAACTACTGGAAAAACCATAGCTTTGACTATACAGACCTTTGTTGGCAAAGTGATGTCTGCTTTTTAATATGCTGTCTAGGTTTGTCTTAGCTTTCCTTCCAAGGAGCAAGTGTCTTTTAATTTTGTGGCTTGTGCCACCAGAGATGTCTGCATGGGAACTAATGCCCATGCTACTTAGGTGCCTCTGTAGTTTTCAGTTGTTCTCCCTTCCCCCCTTTCTTGATTTTGAGTAGTTTTCTATCACTTCTCACCACTAAACTTGTCTACACTCTGTATCACTCTTCTAATTTTCTATCAGCTTAGAAACCAAAAAGTTAAGCTAGTTAGAACTAAGTGTAAAGGAAGAGTGAAAGCTTTGGTTGTGAGTAAAGTACATCCCAGAACATGGAGTTCATGGCATCACTTTTTCTCCTATAAAAACAGTTTCCTCTTATATTCTGAAATGTTATGTGATTGTCAGAGCTGGACTGCAGACACAAGAGGTGTTACTGTGCTCAGAAAAAGTTTTATTTCTCTCAGATTCTACTGAACTTCCTCAGCTGCTTTTCCTCCCCTAATGGACTTGCTAATCATCTTGACAAAAAAATCAGTGGAAATCACTGAGTTCTTACAGATTGTTCTTGATTAGATGTTTACATCAGAGTCCACTCTTGTCAGAGAGGAGGAGTGAAAGATGTTATCAGGTAGTTTTTGTTATATAACATGTCACTCTGAAATATGTGAGTTTAGAATGACAATCTTTGTCTGTTTATTTGTCTATGATTCTGTGGTTCAGAAGTTAGAATCAGCCTCAGCTGGGGGGTGGGGGGCATTCCTGCTCCACTTGGTGTCACTTGGGGACTTTAACTAGGACACCGGGGATGGCTGGGGAGGCTGGCCCTCTCTCACCTCATGGTTTCATCCTCCAGGAAGCCAGGAGGTAATTTCTACTCCTTGCTGTGGATGCTGGGTTACAAGAGAGAGAGGATGAAGCTATGAGGACAGTAGTCTCAGAAGTCCCAGACTGTCACCTCAGCCATACTTTGTTGATCAAAGCAAGTCACAAGACTGGTCTGCACTCAAGGAGTATAGACTCCATCTCTTGATGAGAGAAGCTGCAAAGGATTTGTGATCATTTTCAATCTGTAACAGCAACCCTCCCCCAGATTCATCCTCTTATAAAGGACCAATTAGGCATAAACTCTTCTGATTCTAAAATAATCGTCTTTCCCTGGCCTTGTCCAACCTCTTGTTATCTGATTAGTGCTTGTGAATTAACAAATTGCTTTCATGTTCTGTATTTCATTTATCTACACAACAAACTTTTGAAGTATGTCATTTCCTATTTTCAGATCAAGGATTAGGAGTCCAGCATCCCACAGCTATGAAACAGGGGTACGTAAAGTCCTGTGCTTGTCCTCTGTGCTCTTCTTATGAGGAATTCCATTTATTTCAAGAGGTCAGTCTGCTTACTTACTGTCATGTTTGAGATCAGACTGAAGCTACTTCTTCCCCTGACTAAAGATTTCTGGTTTCAGGCTGCCACTGGATCTTGCGAGAGGAGCACACATTTGTCTAGGATGCCCATCTCCCTAACCATAGAACTGTGCTTACAAGTACCACATGTGCTTCCCGGGGGCTCTTTACACAAGCAACTAGATTGACTGACTGCAAGGAGAAGTATATGTAGCTGGTACTCCTCAGAAGAGCAGGATTAATAGCCATCTCATTAAAAAATGGTAGCAAAAGATTGATGGCTTCTAAGTTTATGTAGTGAACTTCTTGAAACTTATT
Organism: Okapia johnstoni; assembly: GCA_024291935.2. Lineage (NCBI taxonomy): Eukaryota > Metazoa > Chordata > Mammalia > Artiodactyla > Giraffidae > Okapia > Okapia johnstoni. Next base: position 40,567,151 of record CM044316.1, read on the forward strand.
TCCTTCAAAAGTCGGCAGCCTCTAGCTATCCTATGAAATGAGGTGTGCATGCCATGGTTCTCTAGCACAAACGAAGTTTTGAATTTAGCTGGAAACAAGTCTTCTTAAAACAGAGGAAGGTTCTACCCACACTCTTGAGAATCTTGAAAATTTACTAAGGGGATACTTTAGAAATGAAATGTGCATAAATTAAACCGTTGACTAGAATATCCACACTGGACAGAATGTTCAGGGATGCGTGGAGGGATCAGAGATCATTATAGCCAACTGTGAAGGAATGGTTTTGCGTGCATGGTCAGTTGTGCCTGACTTTTTGCCACCCCATGGATGGTAGCCTGCTAGGTCCCTCTGCCCATGGACTCTTCCAGGCAAGAATACTGGAGTGGGTTACCATTACCTCCTCCAGGGGATCTTCCCGACCCAGGGTTGGAACCTGCGCCTCCTGCATTGGCAGGTGGGATTCTTTACCATTGAGCCACCTGGTAAGTCCAGAATGGTTAGTGATACATTATTTATTTACCTATTGCATTTCAATGCTTCTCTAGTTTTTCAATTCAAATGCCAAGGAATTAGTTTTCAATTCAAATGCCAGGGTTAGTTTTCATACCTTGTGACACTTAGTGGTATGTTGTCATTGATGCTACTTTCAAAGCTTCACATTTTTTTATGTATATGGAGCATTCTTACTTGTAATTTCTTTATTCCCAATTCTGTGAGAGAGCAGAGCAGTTTCCCAAACATCTGAGTGAGGAAGCCGAGACCATGAGGAGTTAATTGGCTATTCTAAAATCACAAATCTGCGTGTGTGCATGCATGCTAAGTCACTTCAGTCATGTTCAACTCTTTGTGACCCTATGGACTATAGCCCACCAGGCTCCTCTGCCCATGGGATTCTCCAGGCAAGAATACTGGGGTGGGTTGCCATGCCCTCCTCCAGTGGATCTTTTTGACCCAGGGATTGAACTCGCATCTGTTATGTCTCCTTACATTGTCAGGTGGCTGCTTTACCACAGTCCCTCCTGGGAAGCCTCAAATCACAAAGAGATGGGAATACCAGACCACCTTACCTGCCTCCTGAGAAAACTGTATGCAGGTCAAGAATCAAGAGTTAGAACCGGACTTGGAGCAATGGACTGTTCCAAATTGGGAAAGGAGTATGTCAAGGCTGTATATTGCCACCCTGCTTATGTAACTTATATGCAGAGTATATCATGTGAAATGCCAGACTGGATGAAGCACCAAGGTAGAATCAGGATTGCTGGGAGAAATATCAATAACCTCAGATATGCAGATGAGATTACCCTTATGATAGAAAGTGAAAAAGAACTAAAGAGCCTCTTGATGCAAGCGAAAGAGGAGAGTGAAAAAGCTGGTTTAAAACTCAACATTCAAAAATTGAAGATCATGGAATCTGGTCCTATCACTTTATGGCAAATAAATGGGGAAAGAATGGAAACAGTGAGAGAGTTTATTTTTTGGGCTCCAAAATCACTGCAGATGGTGACTGCAGTCAGGAAATTAAAGGACACTTAGTCCTTGGAAGAAAAACTATGGCCAACCTAGATGGCATATTAAAAAGCAGAGACATTTTTTTTTTATCAACAAAGGTCCATCTAGTCAAAGCTATGGTTTTTCCAGTAGTCATGTATGGATGTGAGAGGTGGACCATAAAGAAAGCTGAGTGCCGAAGAATTGATGCTTTTGAATTGTGGTGTTGGAGAAGACTCTTGAGAGTCCCTTGGACTGCAAGGAGATCCAACCAGTCCATCCTAAAGGAAATCAGTCCTGAATATTCATTGGAAGGACTGATGTCTGAAGCTGAAACTCCATTACTTTGGGCACCTGATGTGAAGAACTGACTCTTTAGAAAAGACCCTGATGCTGGGAAAGGTTGAAGGCAGGAGGAGAAGGGGATGACAGAGGATGAGATGGCTGGATGGCATCACTGACTCAATGGACATGAGTTTGAGCAAGCTCTTTGAAATGGTGAAGGACAGGAAAGGCTGGTATGCTGCAGTCCATGGGGTCGCAAAGAGTCGGACATGACTGAGCAACTGCCTGACGATGACTCAAGTCAAAAGTGAAACTAGGGACTTCCCTTGGTGGTCCAGTGGTTAAGACTCTGTGCTCCCAGTGTAGGGGGCATGGGTTAGATCCCTGGTCAGGGAACTGAGATCCCGCATGCTGCATGATTGTGGCAAGAAAAATGAAGTGAAGCTGAAACCCCTATTATACTTCCTTCCACAGGTCATATTGCTGGCTTAAAAATATACAATAGTGTATCAATTGTTTTCTGAATATCAAATAAATGCACATATAAATGAAAGTCTAAATAAGAAAAGTTATTTTAGATCCCACCACGTAGAGATAACCGCCGCCCTTCTGTCATCAGCCGGCTTTACTTTATCTTCAGCGTTACTGGAATTAGTTGTGTACACAGATTTTTGTTGTTGTTTCGCTTGTTTTAGTTAAACTTACGAGTATTTTTCAGTGCTATTTAAAAATCTTTGGAAATATAGCTATAAAATACTCAGTGATACTATGTCATATGCATAGTCCATAAATCATTTATTCAGTGTCCTACTGTTTGACACGATCATGGATACTATTGTATTTTTACTCTAGTAAGTAACAATGGAATGAAAAAGTTCATGTATAAATTTTCTTTTGCATTTCTGGATTTTTCCTTAGGACATATTCTTATGGAACTATGGGGTCAAAAACCATTAAGTTTTTTAAGGCACTTGCCATTTCTTAAATATTAAATCCCTCCATTAAATTCAAGTGAAACTCATACTGTGCAAGAGAACGTCTCAACAGTAAGCACCAGTGTTCTCTACTGGAAATTTTCCTCTAGGAGAGGCAGGAACAAAATTCATGGATAGTAGCTTGGTCTCACAGAATAGACCCTACACAGAGATTGGAAATAAAAATTTTCATGGGCTTCACTGTTTTACTTTTACTCTCTCTGTCCCTGTTCTAAGGTTCTGCTATCACTTCCATAAAATTTTCCATTATGAGATCAAAAGTTGGGAGTGACAGAAATAAAGTGTGGAACTCGAGTGAGAAGGCTGTGTTGCAGTTATCGTGGGTTTGCTTTCCTTGGCATCAGTACAACCTCTTCATTCAGTTACTTCAACTCACCTTCAGTTCTCTGGGAAGCTTACTCTGTCTTCCTCCCCATTAAATCTCATTTTTATTATGACTTTGTCGTACTTGCTGCTTAGTTGTGGTATTAACACATTTTAAACTTTACATTTATTTGAAGACTTATGTTTGGTTAGTATCTGCCTCACCTGCTTGATTGAGAAGCTCAATCACATCTAATTTTTGCATATTATTGTATATTCAGTATAGTACCTGGCATATAAAGATTCAATAAATATTTGTTGACTTAATAAATGATTGAATGAATGATAAGTCAATATACAGCTGTATAAGCATCAAAATAGAAGTTAGGCATTAGGAACAGTAGAGGGAAGGAGATGAGTGTGGCCTTAAAAGGGAGCCTTATGGTGATGGAAACATTCCCTAGCTTGGCTGGGTCAGTGTCCAGATCCTGGTTTGGCAAGATGTGAGTAAAATATAGATAAGATCTCTGTATTATTTCTTAGAACTGCATGTGACTCTAAATTCAAAATAAAGTTTAATTAAAAAAAATAGAAGTAATGTTCAGTCTGTGGAGGTTGGCCTAAAACTCTTTTCTCTACATTGAATTAAAAGGTGAGGAAAGCTCCAAACTACTTAATGTGGTTGCTGAAGAACTTCTCCACTAAATCATGAGGATAAGAATGTTGGAAGAGCTGTTCATGTCACTATACTCCTGCTGTAAATGTTTGGCTGGTGAAAAAACAGCTGTACATTTTCTGAGACATACAAAGGGTATCAAATGTGAATGAACTATTTAAGAGCTCTATTTTATAAGGTGTAAAGGGTGGCCTTTTTGAAGATGCTAAACTATGTAGTCATGGTCTGGCCTTTCTAGCAATGCAGTAAAGAATCCACCTGCAGTTCAGGAGACTTGGGTTCAATCCCTGGGTTGGGAAGATCTCCTGGAGAAAGAAGTGGCAACCCACTCCAGTATTCTTGCCTGGGAAATCCCATGGACAAAGGGAGTTTTTATATGCGAAGAAATCTTATGGCAGGTTATAGTCCATGGGATTGCAAAGAGTTGAACATGACTTAGCAACTAAATAACAACTACAATATATGAGCATACTTTTCAGGCCTATACTTAAATATCCTGGAGGAAAATATCTTCTTCTCATGCTTATTTTAGTACAGATGTGTAAATTTATGGTAGAAATGACTGTTACTAAGCCATAATCAGAATGCTGCCTGTGATCTACAGAAGCCAAGATATTTGCTGTTGGTTTACAGAGCTGAGAGAAGAGAACTTTCAAGATGTAGTGGTAGCTGGGCTCTGTTCATTCCCTAAGGAGGGAAAAAATTATTGCAAAAATCCTTAATTAGTGAGAAAGTAACTTGGGGCCAGATAAAATAAGAGGGAGACTTTATCAATATTAGGGTCATATCCAGAGACTATCTTTTGATCTTTCTTTTTAAAAAATATATAATATGTATTCTTTAACTTATGTGTGTGTGTGTGTGTGTGTGTGTATGTGCGTGTATTTACGGATCTTTCTTTAAAAACACATCAGATTTTTCTCTTTAGATTTGTTTAGTGGTTGTAGGAGGATCCCTTTTAGATTTGGTCAGTGTCCGGTTAGTATAAATGAGCATGTTTCTAAAGGACAAAGAAAATTTTGTCTTTAGTTCTGATAAACTACATCTTCAAAGACAAAATTTATTTGTATTGCTTATACAGTTCTTTGAGTATTTTAAAATTTTTTCTCCCAATTCATACCATGCCTTTTCTTCTATTTTCTTTGAATACTATCTTCCCATAGAATTTGCAGAACAAAATACCTCTGCAATTATAGGTTGTAACTGCTTAATAATTGCAAGCACATTGCTTGAGTGCTTCACACAACGGCTTGGTACAAAAACAGAACCCCTTCAGGTCATCTCTGCTGGAGATATTTATCATCAGAGAGATGCAAATATAGTCATCTGGAAATTTTCTTAATTAATTCAAAGGATATTAGGTGAGAATGGCCAAAATCTTATGATCCACAACGTACTAGAAAATGCGTATAACAGAGTACAAAACACAGAGAAACAGCACTTGATTCATGCTAAAATGAAGGAAGGTTTTTGGGAAGGAGGCTGAAGAGCATAGGGAAAGTCAATTCTTGTTTGACAATCTAATTACTACGAAATAAGAGGAAATGAACAGCCTGTTGGGCTTCCCTAGTGGCTCATACGGTAAAGAATCCGCCTTCAATGTGGGAGACCTGAGTTTGATCCCTGAGTTGGGAAGATCCCCTGGAGAAGGAAATGGCAACCCACTCCAGTATTCTTGCCTGAAGAATCCCTATGGATAGAGGAGCCTGGCGGGCTATAGTCCACGGGGTTGCAAAGAGTCAGACATGACTGAACAGCTAAGCACAGCACAGCAAACAGCCTGTTGGATTAAAGGGCTGGTGGGGACTAGTAAGCTGCTCTCTGAGCATAGTTGCCAAGGTGGTAATAAAACCCTTGAGATGCACAGAGAGATGGCATGGATCTTCTAGCAGGAGAGACAGTAAGAAAATGGAAGTGAGTGTTGGCAAATATTTTCCTGCAACCGTGAAGAAGCTCTGTTCTTTGTAACTAATGAGTAATGTGTTAATGTTTATAAAGCTGTTGTTGTTCAGTTGCTAAGTTGTGTCTGGCTCTTTTGTGACTCCATGTACTGTAGCCTGCCAGGCTCCTTTGTCCATGGGATTTCCCAGGCAAGAATAGTGGAGTGTGTTGCCATTCTCTCCTCCAGGGAATCTTCCCCACCCAAGGATCCAACTTGTATCTCCTGCATAGGCAAGCGGGTTGTCTATCACTGAGCCACCAGGGAAGCCACTTATAAAGCTGAGCTCAAGGTAAATGTTATTTTCCTTGTATAATAAGATACTGTAAAAGATGTGGCTGGAAAACAAAACATCACTAAGAAAAGGACTAGAAAAACTTGAGGTGGGCAAGATTTCAGACATATCTATACTTTTCTCGAAAATCTCCAAATTTAGTAGTTTAATAATGATAAGGCTACAATACCAAGTATTTAGAATGACTGTAGATCAGTTGAGTTATCAAGTCTGAGAAGAAATGAAATTAGAAAATACTTTGAGATGAATAAAAATAAAATGCAACATAGCAAAACTTACAGACTGCAGTTAAAACAATATTTATGGGGAAAATTATAGCTGCTGATCACTGTATTTTTTAAAAGAATATAGACATCAAATTATTAACCTAAAATTTCATCTTGAGAAACTACAAAATGAAGATCAAATTAAGCTCAAAGGGCTTCCTAGTGGCTCAGATGGTAAAGAATCTGCCTGCAATGAAGGAGACCTGAGTTTGTTTCCTGGGTCGGGAAGATCCCCTGGAGAAGAGAATGGCTTACCTATTCCAATATTCTTGCCTGGAGAATTTTATGGACAGAGGAGCCTGGCAGGCTATAGTCCACGGGGTTTCAAAGAGTTGGACACAACTGAGTGACTAACACACACACATCAAGTATGGAAATAATGAAGATTAGAGCAGAAACAGATTAAATAGCAAATAGAAACATGACAGAGGAAGTCATTCAATAAATATAGTTGAGCTTATTTATGTGCCAGGCATTGTACTAAGTATAGCAAATACCATGTCTTTCTCATCCCCATGACTGTGGGTTCCTGTGGGAAAGAGTTTGAGTGGATTGCCTTTGTGGCCTCTACAGTGGTTTGTAGGTAGTACCCAGTACTAGTTGTTGAATGTTGGCCCATTTGAATAATTTGTCCTTGCACATCCTTATTTCAACAATGCTCAGAGGTTCCTACAGTTCACTGTGCCTCTTTGTGTAATAACATCACTAGCTAGAAATTACTGAATATTTTCAGAGAAGTACACTCTACCTCATCATTGATGCTCACAGAAATTCCGTAAAAAGTATGATTTCCTCTTGATAAATGAGGAAACTGAATGCTGAATTGTCACACACAGTACTGTGTGGTAGAGTGGAGTTTTGAGCTGAAGTCGACAGTGCTCTTTATCACCATACCATTATGAGTAGTAATATAAAGCCTCATTTGAATTGGACTGAATACTACATGAAAGCAAGGTGCTAAGGAGTCCATGTCTCCATGTGCTAAACTCTGTGACCTCTGAGAACAGCGACCCAGAGGGGCACACTGTCCAAGAGGGGAGTCTGGGAATGTCCTCATCCAGTAGCTGCTGCCTTTCATGGAAAGTGAGCTTTCAGATTTCAATGCTGAGAGCTATGGAAGGCCTCCTCAAATTGATTTTTTTTTTCCTATGATGCCTTTTGTACCCTTTAGCAACCCAGGCTTATTTTTTGATCGAACTAGACCCTAGTAATTTCCAGACTAAATGGATTTCAGAAGTTCCAAAAGGCTGAGCTCTTTGAAAAATACACAGCCTACCTGTGGTCACAGAGGGAACCTTCCTCTTGAGCCAACTGCATTCTGAGTATTGAAATGTCATTTTTATCACTAATGCAGTTTTTCCAGGTGGATTCTTTCTCAGGTTTGCTCAACATTCGCAGAAGGATAAGTTCTTGTTATTAAAAAATTTTGTTGAATTTGAAATAAACTAAAATTAGAAATAATGTTCTTTGAGAGGAAATGTGAATGAAGATGCCTCAAATTTCACTTATTCCTGATGCAGTTTTCCCTAAGAATGTTGTCAGCATTGCACTGGCCACCTGATGCAAAGAGCTGACTCATTGGAAAAGACCCTGATGCTGGCAAAGATGGAAGGCAGGAGGAGAAGGGGACGACAGAGGATGAGATGGTTGGATGGCATCACTGACTCGATGGACGTAAGTTTGAGTAAACTCCAGGAGCTGGTGATGGACAGGGAGGCCTGGCGTGCTGCAGTCCATGGGGTTGCAAAGAGTCGGACACGACTGAGTGACTGAACTGAACTGTATTAAGTAGGGAAAAAATGCTTAGTAACTTCACAGAGTTAATTCCATAAGGGATAAAGAGTATATCCATTTAGGCTAATAAACTACAGTGTATGGTAGTTACCTGAAGTAAGCACATTTTCCACCTGGAAGGCAAATTTGAAAGCTAAATTCTGTATTTTATCTTGTTGATGTCACATTTTGTAGTGTCCCTGTGATCTAATTATTAAGTGTGTAGGTTGAAAAGTTTTGTTTTTTAACTTCTTAATTGAGGCATTATATGTGTGTGTATATATATATATATATTATATTGTGTGTGTGTGTGTGTATATATATATATATACATATATATGTATATAGTTAAGCATATAAATCTTCTGTGAAAGATCCAATAAATGTTACCATATGTATACATCTGTGTAACCACCATCCAGATCAAGATGTAGAACATTTTCAGCACCTCCAGAAAGTCCTTTTGTGCCTCCTTTTAGCCAATAACCTCTTTAGAGATAACCACATTCTAACTTTTGTCACTGTATATTAATATTTGTTTTGCTTGTCCGTAAGCTTTATAACCATGAAATCAGCGTGTACTCTTTGGTTTCCAGTTTCTTTTGTTCAGCGTTATCTCTGTGATATTCATGCCTGTTGCATGTAGCACTAGATCATTCTTTTTTTGTTCTGTGTGGTATTCCATGTACCACACTTCCTTTGAGGAATCATAGTCAAGATGACCATAAATTTACTCAGCAAAATAGGCAAAGAGCCTATCTATCAGTGCCAGAGGAAGGTATAGTAGATTTAAAAAAAAATCCTGTGATCTTATCTCATCCTACAGGGAGGGAGGCAAGGAGAGAGGGAGGGAGAGAGAGAAAGTGCCATCATCTAGTCAGAAAACGTTTATCTCACATGAGCAGACTAGTCAGCCTTTTATTGGATCTGGGCAGTTTTACTTCTCAACTGTCTCCACAATGGTTTGCACTATTCAGGAATTCCTAATAAGATGATATTGTTAATTGACAGGCATGGGATAAAATATTCCTTTTTGGTTCATAGTAAGGGGTCGCACAGAGTCGGACACGACTGAAGCGACTTAGCAGCAGCAGCAGCAGTAAAGTATATTTAGTCATTTAAATAGTGTCATCTTCAAGAAGAGGCAGTTTCTAGGAGCAGCACCCTTGGGACATGCGTTGATGGTAGCCTGAGTCGTGTTGATGCTCAGTTCAGAGAGCAGTATGTGGAGTGTCTTCAGTACACTCGGTACGTGAGACTATGAGGACCAAGAAAAAGGAGGCTCTATAGGTAGTGCTTACCATAGATGTGAAAGAGCAGAACGAAGTGAGATGGGTGAGGAAGTTTAATGGAATAAAACTTGAGACTCCAGTGGTTTTATGTGGAAATACAATGGTATGGAGCATCTGAACACATACCACGTTTACCAGGGGGTGGCGATGAATAGAGAAATGGGAGCCTAGGTTGTCTTTCAGTGTTTGATGCTCTTCTATGATCTTGTAGGGGACTGAGGCATTCTGAGATCATTCCAGCATAAAGTGTGCAAAGCTCCAGACCTTATCAGTAGTGTATTGTCTTGGGCCAGCCATCTCACTGGTCATGACAACTAAAATCTGAGAGGCATTTGATAAGATACTAAAAAAGGTAAATGATATAGAATTCATATATCATGAAAGGAAGAGTTTGAGGAGAGAGCATAACTTTTAAACTATTTCAACTTCATCATTCCAGTTATATCATTAAAATAAATATGTATTTTGTCTACAATTCATTATTCATTCATTGAGTTAGCTTTTGTTACCTCATACCATGTTCTGGGATACTTATAGGCAGCAATGCCCATTGTCATTGAGCCTATACTGAATCAGCATCTTTTCCAAGGACATTTTGTCCTACAGCTGTTTTTGCTGCTTGAACTTTCAAGTTTGTGACTATATTTACAGTTTCCTTTTTGCCTTTGACATTTGTACTTCTCAACTCAATGCTTGAGTAACTTTCCATGCCCTTTACGTATCCTGCAGCTAATAACTATGCAGCATGCCTAAGAAAAAGGAAAGAATCTTGATTTGGGAATTTGTTGAGAATTATGAGCCAAAAGCTTCTACATCCTGACTATGCATTTTCTGAGCATGGTTTACAAAGGAAAAGCATCTGGGTTTGTTTGGATGTGGAAGGAAGAGAAAAGTAGGCATCTGCTGGAACTTTGGGCCATCTGTAATGAAGTTCCTTTACTATCAAGGGGGAATTTGGTTTTCTTCATCCTTTAGCTTCAGATGGTCTGAGAAATGTTTCTATTATGTAAGCTGCTCGTGCCAGTGCTATGACAAACCTAGGCAGCATATTAAAAAGCAGGACATCGCTTTGCCAACAGTGGTCTGTATAGTCACAGCTATGTTTTCTAGTAGTCATGTGTGGATGAGTCAGGTGGGTGAGATTGGACCATAAAGAAAGCTGAACACCAAAGAATTGATGCTTTTGAATTGTGGTGCTAGAGAAGACTCTTTGCGAGTCCCTTGGACTGCAAGGAGATCAAACCAGTCAACCCTAAAGGAAATCAGTCCTGAATATTCTTTGGAAGGACTGATGCTAAAGCTGAAGCTCCAAATACTTTGGCCATCTGAAGTGAAGAGCTGACTCATTGGAAAACACTCTGATGCTGGGAAAGATTGAAGGCAAAAACAGAAGAGGGCGAAAGAGGATGAAATGGTTGGATGGCATCACCGACTCAACGGACATGAGTTTGAGCAAACTACGGGAGATGGTGAAGGACAGGGAAGCCTGGCATGCTGCAATTCACGGGGTTGCAAAGAGTCAGACATGACTTAGCGGCTGTAAGACACCAAAAACAGTGCCCAGTACAGAAAGTTCAATAAGAGATGTCATTCAGTAGATGAATTGGGTTCACTCTTGACTGAGAAAAAAGGGCCAATGAGAAGGAATGAAGGAAATAAAATGGACCAAGAAGACAAACCCAGAAGGAGAAAAAGCATTTAACCCTACCTGAGCTTACAATATTACACCCAGGCTCTCATTTTTTGAGCACTTACTATTTGTCAGAGCCTCTGTAGCTCCCAGGGCTGGCAGTATCTAATTTAAGTGTTCCAGCAATCCCATCAGATATCTACTATTGATTTTATCATGTTAAGATAAGGAGACTGAAGATAAAATGCTTTGTCTAGATCATACAACTGACATGCCACAAATCTGGGATTTGAACTCTGGAATGAATGGCCCCAGGAGCTATGAATTAACCAACTGGCATGCTGTCCCTGATTTCAGATGTATGTGCACAGCAGTGAGGGGCAGCTTGCAGCAAGCAGCAGTGAACAGTAGCTGGAAGCAGGGTCTTAGTTTCCCAGACCTGGAGTCCTAACCACCGGACCACAGGGGCCAGCAGTTAGGGCCAAGGCCCCTAGTCTTGCCTGCCTGGTCAAGAACAAATTCAGGCAAAGAGGCAGAAGGTAAAGAGTAAAGTAAAAAGTTTATTGAAAAATACATGCAGAAAGGCGCCTGGGTGAGCTCAGAGAGTCCTGCCTTTGGGAAGTGTAAATCCTTTATAAGGGGGCAGCTCTCCAGGTCTTTGTCTTCCCTCAGGCCAGTCACCTTCCTTTGTTACCCCCTGGTAAATTTGTCTCAGGACCCTCCCTTGGGGTGTGCATGCAGACCTTAGCCAAAATGGATCTCAAAGTAAAGGCTTCTGGGAGGAGCAAGACTCATTATGGCCTGGAATTATCCTCTGACTTTTGACTCCAAAGAGCCTTTCTGTGCTTGTGTAGTGTCTCCCTTATCTTTTACTCAGACAGGGATTTTTTCTTCTCTTAGTCCTTGCCATGATTATTCCCTTGATGTGTTAACAAGAGACAAAGACTGGCTATTTACCCTGTTTTTGTTGTTACTTGCAAATGTAAATGCAGATGGGGGCAAGCTGTGAATTCCTCAACTGGAGCCTACCTAGCTCTTATCTCAAGAAATGCAAAGAGGAGGCTGACTGATTGTTAATGTCCAGCTTCAGTTCAGTTCAGTTAAGTTCAGTCGCTCAGTCCTGTCCAACTCTGTGACCCCATGGACTGCAGCACGCCAGGCCTCCCCGTCCATCACCAACTCCTGGAGTTTATTCAAACTCACGTCCACTGAGTCGGTGATGCCATCCAACCATCTCATCCTCTGTCGTCCCCTTCTCCTCCTGCCTTCAATCTTTTCCAGCATCAGGGTCTTTTCAAATGAGTCAGCTCTTCGCATCAGGTGGCCAAAGTATTGGAGTTTCAGCTTCAACATCAGTCCAGCCTGGAGCCCATCTATTTCCTACCTCATCCCCATCTCTACCTGTAGGTTGAGATAATGAAAGGTGTGTAGGACAGAGTGCTGTTCACTAGGAGGTGAAAGTAATCAGAGGCTAAGTCTGGAGACAGAAGGATGCATCCTTGAGTTTAATAAAACTGGGTTCTCTTCAATCCTCAGAATGCTCTAATGCTTCAGGTGGCTCTATACTTGGAGGAGTGGTGTTGGAAATGCTCTCAAAATGGTGTCCCAGGAATAGAACAGACAATCGAAAAAGGTAGTCTTTACTTTTGTAGAAGGACGTGCTACAGACAAAGGTTTGGGAGCCAGCACAGGGAGCAGGAAGTCCGCTCCATTTTTATTCCTAAAATGCAGATTCTCTCCTACGGCTCCTCATAGGCTGAGTCACAGCGTTCCAGTCTTCCCGGATATTATCTAAGTTTTTGATTGGACTATTTATATTAACTATTTTCCCCACACTTTTAGTTTTTTTGTGCATGTCCAGGACAAAGCCCGTGAAATTAGCCCACCAAAATGTTCTTGTGAGGAAGGAGAATTAGAAGTGAAAAGAACAAAGGATTGGCATCTAGCCACCATTTTAGGAATCTTATTTATAAGCCAGCTATGTATCTTTTTGTTTAACTATTCTAAGAATGAATCACTTCTTTATTTCTTATAACTTCTCCTTTGATAGAAAAGATCATATCCTTCTTACAGTGGGTATCACTGCCTGTCAAACCTGGGTGTGTCCTTTATGAAACCGTGATTGTCTTGTCTTCATTTGTCAACCACTCTGAAAGTAAACCAGAACCTCTGCAACTGGGAGAGCTTATTAACCTTCCATAAGGTCTCTTCTTATAATGTCCCATCTGCATTTCCCCCATGTTGCTGTGAAGGATGATGCAGATGTGATTACTTGGTTTTTACAGATAAGGAGCCTGAACCACAGGAAACTACATGGAATCGGGACTACCTGGGCCCCTGCCCCCTCCCTGTTCTCCAGGCTGATTCAGTTGTTTGGGCTTCTGTCTGTGTCATCCTAGATCAGAGAACTAGTGCTAGTTCTTGTAAGAATTTAAATTAAATTTCAAAGAATTCTCAGGCTTGCTTTCTCTTTCTTTTTTTAAGGAAAATGGTCTCAAAGACTTGATGTAATCAGTCATTCGAATCCTTCCTGCTCTAGAGCCAATTCCGCAAGCTGTTTCTGGCAAGTGTGGAGCAGCAGCTCAACCAGCCCCGCTGAAGCCTGCAGGGTGGGCAGAGCAACCAGGGACCCCATTAGTAATTCTGGAACCATTAAGAAGGACTGTGCAACCTTCACAACTGGCTCTGTCTATGCTACTTGGGCTCTATTCATGGTCTTGCTTCCTAAAAACCATTAGCTCTTTATTATGCCAGACATTATACTGTGTGCCAGGGTTTTAGAGTTAAATGAAACTCTGTCCTTAATTTCAAAGTAATCATAGCTCAAATGAAGTGTGTATTGGGGGGGGGCGGTAATCATGTTAACAACATACTCTTAATATCTGTAAGTCATGATTAAGCATGAGACCAACTGCATGAATAGTGTGCTGCAGGATTTCTGAGGAAGAAAGAATTGATTGTGCTTTGGGTAAGGAGAATGAGTAGGGGAGGCTGTTTGAGTGGGGCTTTGGGGCCCAGGAGAATTTTACAGCAGAAACATTATGAGCAAAAGTGAGAAAATGTAAGAATAGTTTGAAAATAATAATTCCAAAGAGGGTTTTGTGATTTTTAATCACTTCCTTAAAGCCTTATTCACTTACTTGTTTATTCAGCAAATATTTACAGGGTTGCTACCTGTGCCAGGGCCTGGCTCAGCTCTAAGGATGCAGCAATGTGGGAGAGCAGCCGGGTCCCTGCCCTGTGGGAGATGAAAGCCTCATGGAGGGAGGGGAAAGCGAACTGGCCGATGGCACAAGCATTTCTTCGGTAATAATAATGGTAAGGAGAAGTAAAAGGGCCAGAGAAGGAAATGGCAACCCACGCCAGTATCCTTGCCTGGAGAAGCCTGTGGATGGAGGAGCCTGGCAGGCTACAGTCCCTGGGGTCACAAAGAGTTGGACACAACTTAGCAACTACACACACACACACACACACACACACACACACACACACACACACAGAAGTAAAAGGGCATCAAAAATGTGCCTAAAAAAGAGGCCAGAGCTTGACTTTGGATACTGAGGAGGCAGTCAGGATGGGCTTCTTTAACAAGTAATATTTTAAGTTGGAATCCGGAAGATGATTAGGAATTAAGTGAAGGGGAAAAGCATTCCCAACATAGGACGTCATTATGGGTCAAATTGTATCCCCCTGCCCCATTTATATGTTGAAAGCCTAAAATCAGTACCTCAGAATGTGACTGGATTCAGACCTGGAGCCTTTAAAGGGGTGATTAAGTTAAAATGGAGCCATTAGAATGAGCACTAATCCAATCTGACAGGTGTTATTCGAAGAAGAGGAAATTGTGATACGCAAAAAGATACCAAGGGTGCAAGGGCACAGAGGAAGGATCTTGTGAGAACATCACAGGAAGACAGTCACTTGAAAGTCAAGGAGAGAGGCCTCAGGAAATCAACACTGCCAACACCTTTGACATTGGACTTATAGCCCCCAGAACTGTGAGACACATTTCTGTTGCTTAAGTCACCCAGTGGGTGGCATTTTGCTTTGGCAGTTCTAGCAGCTAATACAGGGGTAGGATGTGCTAAGGCCATCGAGTGTGCAGGAGCCCTGTTGAGGACTGGAAAGGTGGCAGGTGTGGCTGATGGTACTTCCACTGTTGACCTGGTTAAGTCTGTCCCCTATCCCTGGAACTCGGAGTGGTCTCCTTGTAAGGCAAAGGTCTTGGGCTGATTGACTATCTCTGGGGTCCCTCCTGGGCCTGGAATGCTGTAAATTCAATGTATAAATCCATATAATCCTAGAACCTTAGAGAATAAATAGGCAAGATGATTATTTAGGAAACTTTCAAAACATTCTTTTTCCTCCCCTCAGTTTTATTGAGGTATAATTGACAAATAAAATTATATACTTTCAAGTGTACAGTGTGATGATTTAACATACATATACTTTGTGAAATGCTTACCACAATCAGGTTAATTCTCACATCCACCGTTTCACATAGTTACTGCTCCCACCCATTTTGTGTGTGTGGTGAGAGCACTTACTGCTTTCTTATCAAATTTTAAGTATGTATTATTATTAACTTCGGAGAAGGCAATGGCACCCCACTCCAGTAATTACCCTGCTGTAAACTAGATTCCCAGAACTTATTTATCTTATAACTAAAGGATTGTACCCTTTGACAAGCATCTCCCCATTTTCCCCAACCTCCAGCTTCTGATAACCACTATTCTCTACTTTCTGTTTCTCTGTGTTTGCCTTTTTTGGGGGGGTTACACATGTAAGTGAGATCACAGAATATTTGTCTTTTCCTGACTTATTTTTCTTAGCATGATGTCCTCTCAATGCATCCGTTTTGTTGCAAGTGGACTTCCTTCTTTATCATGGCTGAATAATATTCCATTCTCTCTCCCTCTCTCCTCTCCACCCCTGTTTATGTCTTCTTTATCCATTCATCTGTTAACAGATACTTAAAGTTGTTTCTATATGCTGGCTTTGTGAATAATGCTTCAGTGAACATGGCGGTGCAAATACCTCTTTGAGATACTGATTTCATTTCCTTCAGAAATACACCTCAAAGAGAGACTACCAGGTCAAATGATAGTTTCATTTTAAAACTTTTGAGCAACCTTCATACTGTTTTCCATAAAGGCTATACCAATTTACATTCACATCAACAGTCTAAAAAATCTCCCTTTTCTTCACATCCTTGTCAACAATTTATCTTTTGTCTTTTTCATAAGAGTCATTCTAACAGATATGAGGTGATAATTCATTGTGGTTTGATTTACAGTTCCCTGATAATTAGTGGTGCTGAGCACCTTTTCATGTATGCATTGGTCATTTGAATGTCTTCTTTGGGGAAAAACGTCTACTTGGGTCCTTTGCCCATTTTTATGTTGAAATATTTTCTTTGTCTACTGTTGGATTGTATAAGTTTGTTATGTATTTTGGATATTAACCCATTATTAGATGTATGTCTTGAATATATTTTTTCCTATTCCATGGGTTGCCTTTCTATTTTGTCAGTTATTTCGTTTGCTCTATGCAGAAGCTTTTTAGTTTAGTGTGCTTTCCATTGCCTGTGCTTTTGGTGTCATATCAAAAAAATTATTGCCAGGGCCTATGTCAAGAAGGTTTTTCCATGTTAGCATAATATTTCTCTTTCTTTTCTCTTTCTCAAAATATCTTATTGATCCCTTGTGATGGTATGGGATATGACATGAGATTTTATCATGCTACTCAAAATATCATGCAGTTTAGAACTTATGAATTGTTTATTTCTGGAATTTTCCACTTAATATTTTTAGACTGAATTTAACTACTGGTAACTGAAACCATGGAAACAAAACTGTGGATGGGGAGACTACTGTGTTTAAATCTTTAATCCATTTCAAATTAACTTTTGTGAATGGTATAAGATAGTGGTCTAAAGTCATTCTTTTGTATGTGGATATCGAATTTTCTCAACACTATTTATTGGCAAGATTTCCCTTTTATATGTTCTTGGCACCCTTGTTCAAGATTAGTTCACCGTTTATGGGTGGTTTTTTGCCTGGGCTCTTTATTCTGTTCCATTGGTCTGTATGTCTAGTTTTATGCCAGTACTATACTGTTTTGATTACTATAGCCTTGTAATATAGCTTAAAATCAGGAAGTGTAATGCCTCTATCTTTGTTCTTTCTCAAGACTTACTTTGGCTCCTTGGAGTCTGTTCCTGGTTCCATATAAATTTTAGGATAGTTTTCTCTGTGTCTGTGAAGCTATCAATGGAAATTTGATTTGTTTTGTCTGTTCATTCACTCAGTCGTGTCCTACTCTTTGTGATCCCGTTGACTGCAGCACACCAAGCTTCCCTATCCTTCGCCATCTCCTGGAGCTTGCTCCAACTCATGTCCATTGAGTTGGTGATGACATCCAACCATCTTGTCTTCTGTCTTCCCCTTCTCCTCCTCCTTCAATCTTTCCCAGCACCAAGGTCTTTCCTAATGAGTCAGCTCTTCACATCAGGTGGCCAAAGTATTGGAGCTGCAGCATCAGTCCTACCAATGAATATTCAGGATTGATTTCCTTTAGGATTGACTGGTTTGATCTCCTTGCAGTCCAAGGGACTCTCGAGTTTTCTCCAACACCACAGGGACTTTGATAGGGATTGAATTAAATCTTTATATTGCTTTGAGTAGGCTTCCCAAGTGGTGCTAGTGGTAAAGGACCTGCCTACCAACACAGGTGACATAAGAGACAGGGGTTCAACTCCTGGTGAGTAGTGTGGACATTTTAATGATGTTAATTCTTCTAGTCCATGAATATGGAAATATCTTTCTATTTATCAATTTATATTTCCTTCAATTTCTTTCATCAATTTCTTAACAGTTTTCAGTGTTTAGGCATTTTACCTTCTTGGTAAAATAACACTTATTTCTTAGTATTTTGTTGTTTTTGCTACTAGAGTGAATGGATTATTTTTTTAATTTCTCTTTCTGATAGTGCATTGTTATTGTATAGAAATTCAACTGATTTGTGTACATTGATTTTGTACACTGCAACTTTATTATATTATTATTAGATAAAACAGACTTTCATCTGGAGCCAACAAGAGCCAACACTTGTTGGCTGTAATTTGCAAGTCTCTATTATCATGCTCGATGTCATGTTCAAGCGCAGAATAGCCAAACAGTGACAGATAACAGATGCATTGACACTCCCATGTCTAAGAAGGATGGAAGAATGTGTGGCAGTATATTTTGAGGGGTTTAGTGGGGACAAATCTTGAGGACTTTGTGGGGAGCTGGCTACTTAGGAAGATGAGCAACCAGGAGCTCCTGTTTCCAGACACCTTCAGGAGGTCATTTTCTGGTCTTGCCTATATCTTGTAGGCACAGGCCTGATCTCTCTCACTGCAGCCTGGCTTCCTAGTTTGTGTTTGGCTTGGGCAGACTCGCTCAGCACCTTCCCAAACTCCCAATCACCTTTCCACTCTGTCTAAATAGCTTTGCTATGATGAAAGAGACAGACAGAGTTAAACTATTCCCCAATGATATCAAATAAATTGGCACAATTAGGGAAACTGGATGACTAGAATGGTGGCATAAGAGATATTTGTCCCTGTGTATCTTTTTCAGTCTTTTCGCTTTGTAGCCAGTGAATGTATTATTTATTCCCACAAAATGAAATTCAAAACTGATGCATAAATAAGCAAATACATAAATCATATTTCCTTGGTGGTTCTGCTACACAGCCAGGTTTGAGAATCACTGCATTAACTCATCATAATGGAGGAAAGTAAACTCAAATTGCTTAGCCCATTTATCAATCTTCTAGTGTAGGCATCTGCCTTGTATCCCCAGTGCTTAGTACAGGGCATGGATGAAGGGTACTCAGTAAATATTTGTCGAATTTAAATTATTCTTCACTTGACCTCTATAGGAGATTGAGTTGAGTTGGCCTGATGTTCTGTGTGTGTATCTTTACCTGTCACCCATAACACTAAGGGCCATATCATCATGTTCCACATGAAGAACTGATCTCAAATATCTAGCTCTGAAGTGCATTTCACTGGGCTAACCCCGAGGAGCAATGGGGCTCCTTCTCTAACCCTTTTCAAAATTGTGACCTTTCCAACCTGAATTTGGAAAGAATCTCAGGGAAAAAGTCAGAATTCTGTATCAACAGGGCTTAATGCAAGCTTGGGAAAGTCTTCATGGAGGAGGGCACACCTTGACCTGGTCTAAGAGAATGGCTAGTATTTCATAGAACAGTGCTGTCATGGGAGAGGTGGATTTGGGGATTAGGAGCTATGGAAATGGGAAAGTGTAAAATGGGGAAATGCTTTGAGTGGGAAAGGGGATAGGTGTTTAGGGGAAATTGGGAATAGCCTAGCTCTGAGAAAGGCAAACCAGGAGATGCAGGCTGGAGAGAGGAGTGGGCCAGATTGTGGGAGGCCTAATGAGAACAGTGTAAAAGTGTTTGATATGATACACAGAGGAAATTATAATTGTTATCTCATTAGGATTATTAAGACCTGGTTGAAGAAATACTGCAGATTATGGCTTTGTAGCCAAATCGGGCTGCTATTTTAAGCAAGACATATGCCCCAAAGCTTGCTGCAGAAGCAGACAGTATCTGTGAAACCACGCTCTCCAGAAAAAGAATGAGTTTTGGGACAGATTCAGACAGGTTTTTGATGTTGAACCTGCTGAGAATAATGAGGAGAAGAGGTAGTGAGTGGGAAGAATAAGATAATCATTCCTTGAAGAAAGAAATATAGAAGCAGAGAAAATAACTGTTTTCTGCTCTCTGTGTGACAGGGAAAGAAAGGCTGAGAAGGATGATGATAAAAGGTGGCCCCAGATGAAATTGAGGATCAAGTGACAGAAATCGATTCCCTGGCAATTGTATATCCATCCTGAGCCCAGAGGCAGAGCCAGTCTGGACTTTTGTTCCATATTCTCAGCTCAGTAAATCCCTCTCCTTTTCCCTAAAGCTCTTCTT
Organism: Okapia johnstoni; assembly: GCA_024291935.2. Taxonomy (NCBI): domain Eukaryota; kingdom Metazoa; phylum Chordata; class Mammalia; order Artiodactyla; family Giraffidae; genus Okapia; species Okapia johnstoni. The sequence goes on from CM044316.1 coordinate 40,587,087, forward strand.
GCCGAGTCTTTGTTGGAAAGGATGGGGTGTGTTCTTCCATCTCGTCTGAAAGCTGCCAGGCATTCTGAGTGTGTGCCATGTCAGCACACCTCCCCACAGATGGCAGGGAACTCCAAACAATGTGAAAGAGTCCAAATTAATGGAAAACAGTGCAAAATAAAACACTCTGTATGTGGGTCCAATTTGCCCACAAATGTTTTGAGGGAGGAAATAGGAAAGAAATCAAGCAAATTAACTTCTTTCAGGAAGTCAGTTTCATTCTTATAGGAGAACAGGAGAACCTGGGGAGTATGGGTCACAGTTGTACATTCCACCCCTAAACTGGAAACAGATATTTGTTCTACAGGCTAAAAAGGCTTGACATGTGGGAGTTACCTTTTTGATACAATCTGATGCAAAATATCCCCTGCCCAATAAGTTTCAGGCATGTGCCTTATAAATCAAGGCACATTTCTTAATAGGGTTATTTTTTTCTCTTTCTTATTTTTAATGTTCAAATTCCTATTAACAGCTCTTTTCAAGGGAGATGGGGATGAATTTAGAAAAGATGTTCTTCAGGGACTAGATGGAGCCCACACTGTTGCCCTGTCAGGCTGCGTGAAATTTCCCCTTAGGCTAACACGTAAATAGCTTACTCCAACTTGGTTTATAGAGGGCTGTGGAATGTAAATTTGCATGGAAAAAGGTCTAGGGGTGAAATTAAGTATCAAGAGAGTCCATTTGCTGTTGCAGCTGGAAGATCAGCCCCAGCAGGGCTAGCACAGGGTTGAGGTGAACAAGGTACTAAGGATAAAATTTAAGGAGGCACTCACTCTCAGGGTTATTTAAATGCAGAGTAAGCCCCAGGAGCCTCCTTAAATTTTGCTCCCCGTGCGCCTCACTCTAGCCCCTGCCCAGAACCTCAGTGCTCCAGTCACAGACGCCTTGACAGTTATGCTGCTGAATCACCATTTATCCAGCAGTTATGTTCCTAAATATTATTCACAAATATTGAGAAGCTTCATCTGTTTCTCGGGATCTTCCACTGGCAAGGGCTCCAACCCTGTTAACTTTCTCTTTCCCTTATTGCTTCATACAGATAACCTTAAATGTTAAGTTGACATTGAATGAATTGATAAAAGAAAAATAATCTTGGGGTGTTAATGATCACCTCCCAAATCTATTTTACATTTTTGTTTTCCTGTTTTATTTTCTATAATATGAGGCCGGCTGTGATAAATTTGGATTTCAGTAGTCCCACCGGGAGGCTAGACAAAATGAGAGGAACCATGACTCATCTTACTGCCCGTTCATCATGCGCACATTCTAGGTCAAAGCTATGTGCCGTATTTAAGTGTCCTAAAGTGCCCAATAGATCCTGCATTCTCAGGGTTGAATTAGTTGGGAACCTGCTATTAACCGCCTAGAGAAATGGATTCTCACATTCTGTGATCCTTGATCTAGCATCTTGCTAATAAACAAGGGCATCTATATCAGCCTGCATAATGAGATTCAGATCATTTCATTTTAACCTTTTTTTGTAAATCACAAGATCAGTTTTGGCCAGTACAAGCTTGAACCCAAGACAATTTTAAGACCTTGGCCAACAGAGGACATCTTCAGGTCATTTCATCCTAAGTATCAGAAAAGTTGTATCTGCATCATTCATTGCAGAATGCTATGGAAATATGATAACTGGATATCTAAGAGGGATACTTCTTGAAAGGGCAGCTCTATCAATATTTTTTTTTTTCAGTTTCCATTGCTTTTATGATTAGAAGATCCTTTACTGTTGAAAAACAAAATTAAACTGAGTAAATTTAAAAAATCATATTGGTTTTATTCAGTGATTCATGCATCAGGCAGCATCCAGGCTAACAGACAGAAGTTCCAAGGAGCTGTGCAAAATGAAAGGCTTATGGCAGAGGGAACGGAAGCAAGGAAGTTATATTAGATTTTAAAAATAAAAATAAACCCTATTGGTTACTGTAAAGTGACTTTCCTTTAGGAGATGGTAGAAGTCTGTTGGACAGAGTACCTAACTGGTAATGATTAGGTGATTCCTGATTGACTGGTTCAAAAGGGCATTTCTTGGAGAGATGTATCTTTAAGATTTGGTTTGGTGATGTGGGGCATCCATTTGGGGCCTGTTGTCTTGTTTATAAAAATTTCCTCCTGATCAGACTCTAGGCTTATCTGAGAGATATGATTAAAATAGTTAAGGCACTAACTTAGCAGCTAAGCTATTCCAGCTAACACTCTGGAGTTCTTAGAGGTTTTGCTGAATCTTTGTGTGGTGTTCACTGGTCACAACATCTCAGGTTCACGTTCTTTGTGAGCCATTCTCTGTTCCTTTTCTAAGATGCTAACCTTAGGGAGATCATGGGCTCCTGTGTTTTAGACTTAGACCTGTTTGTCTCTGGAATGTTTTTCTTCCCCTCTGGGTACATGGTTTCATTAGTGTAGAGGAGAAGGTCTAAGAAACGCTCCCATTTGGTTCTGAATATCAACTTTCAAAATGGCCAACTTCTGACCATAGAGCTATTTTTTAGAAAAGTCCTTTTAAATATCTTGTCAGGTTTCAGCCAGAACAAACGCTAAATATTCCTAGAAGTACTGAACAGCCTTTTGGACAAAGAGGCATCCCCAAAGAAGATACAAGAGGAGACTGTACTCCCAAGGTTCAAAGCCATTCCCCAAAGATAGTCAAAAGAAAGGAAAACTTAGTTCTCTTGACAGCTGGCAGCAGTTGGTAGGACCATCTCTGAAAAAGAAGTGCAACCAACATTTCTGTCTGGCCCTATTTTTAGGCCCTCAAAACTGATGGTTGGTCTGCCTGTGTATGCAAGAACCAACAACTGGTTTCACCGGTCGACAGAAAGCCAGGCAGGCAGAAAGCCAAGTCAAGTTCTCAGGATACAAAATAAGACAGACAAGGTGGAAAGAGCTGTCCCTGGGAGAGAAAGGGTTAACAACCAGTGGGTGCCCTGAAACTGAATTTGTAAGAGTCTAAATTTGTAAAGGAAGTGACAGCCTGAAATTCTGTCTCTCTCTCTCAACTGGCCACTCACTACAGAGAACCAGGAGAGCTGACCATGGTAAAATTTCTCACCCTTCACTGACTTTTGCCATTGTTCCCAGAATCTCATCTGCAGGCACCAGAGAGTGGGGTTTCAAGTAGAGAGGTAGCCCTAGTTTCTACCACAATTTGGCAAGATTTACTGCTAATTTTAATTTTGGTTTCCCCTTGACTCTTTAAGGGAGTCACTGGTAGCAGTTCACCAGAGAATCCCTTAGAGTCCCAACACCCCTGGGAGGGGCCCATATGGGGTCCCTGCTTCAGTGGTAGATATGGGGGTATATGTAAGGATACTAACTTGGCAGACTTTTACTTGCAGTCTTGTAACCTCTTCATTGTGGAAAGGTGACTCAGGTAGAGGATTAATGGGGTCTGAATACTCTTGGGGATGGAAGAGAGTTATAGGAGCCATGTCAGTCTTACAGTCTTTTGTTTTAGCTTGCCTCTTAACGTCTTTAGTTTTCATTAGCTTTTTGCAATGAATGTTTCAGTGAAGCTGTTTTGAAACTTTGAAACCTTTTGGAAGTTTTTGCATGCCAATTAAAATAGGTGTCCCATGCTGTTTGTTTGATTTGGGAAACTTGCTTTCAAGTGCACCTCTTAAAAGAACGATCATGTTTGATTGGAATGTTCCCCATAATGGCCATTGTCATTCTAGGTTGTCTTAGTGAGACTTTGCTGTTTCTGTAGATACCCACGCTTTCTGGGATGACGGTTCTTAAATGTAAAATAAGTAGGTGTGCCAGAAGGTGGCACATTCACTTCTTTGAAACCCGAGGATCTTACGTCTTCAGATAAACTAAGGTCTTTCGGAGCCAAATTAAAACCTAAGAAATATTAAATACAAATAGATAAGGAGAAGCCACCAGTGGCCACAAGATCTTTGTACTATTAGCATTTTTGTGAAAGAAAGAAACAACAGGGCAGCATCTGATAGAACTGAGACCAGAAGAACCCAAAACAGTCAATAGGTATTCACCGGAAAGCAAGGCAGGCTGGTTTGAGAGCAGCAGATGAAATGAAGAGGCATTTTTCTTTCTCCAGTACTGGCTGAGTGCTAAGAGTCCACATTCAAAAGGTTTGAGGGAGCTACCTTAGTCCAGCCCCTGTGAACTCTTAAAACCAGCCAGCTGGAGCACCCATCAGGACAGCGTTCCACCCTGAGGAGTGACTGCTGGGAGCAGAATGAAAACCGAACAGGAGAGAGACAACAGGGACAAGGAAAGACAAAACCCGGGAGGGGAAGAGCCAAGCAACTTCAGGATACGGGTTGCCATATTTTTGAACATTACAGAACAACCATGAGGGTGCTCTGACAAGTTATAAATGCTATCCTGAAGCACGTCTCATTCTCAAAGTTCAGGAATCCAGTTTCACGCAAAAGTCAGCAGCAGGAAAAATGGAAGTCAAATCCATACCAAGTTATTATAAGATACAAGAATAAGGAGAACAGCATCCCTACAGACGATGAAAGCATACCAGAAAGGTACTTTCTCAAATGGAGTAAAATCGTAACCTATTAAATATTTTAAAACAAGCTAAAGTGATTAAGAAAAGGGTATAAGACATTAAGGAACAGTACAAGTCAGACTTTGAAAAACTCAGAGATGAGGTGGTAAGACTCAGGAAAGGACTAAAGATAATATAAAACCTTGTGGTCTTCATATAAACTTTTTTTTAACCCAAGTCACTAGAGAGATAATAGATCTAAGGACCTGCAGTGAGTTTTGGATACACAGGGGCCTACAGAAGTAAAATGAAATGAGCACTAGGGAGAGGCTGGAGTTGATAATTCCTACATGCTTTAGCAATGTAGATACGGTAGAACTGCAGCTAATATGGGGGGAGTGTGTAGAGCATGTGTGTAAATAGTTTTAATGTTTTCACTAATCATGTCATCATCAGTATTAAAATTAGCATTTGTATCAGTCTGGTCATTCCAGTACTATCATATGTATAATATGTGGAAAAACAAATGAGTGATTATCGAATATTCTTATTCTGTCACCCCTGCTGTCGCTGAGAACCGGGACTCTCAGTGCGAAGGAAAGGAGGCACATATATAATATAGAAAAGGTTAAATAAAAGTTTTACAGGATTAAATTTGAATTCTAAGTAGCAAAATGAACTCATGAAGCCAATGTATGTGTGTGCGCATATTTCCTAGTTCTGTGTGCCTTTTAAAAGCCTAGAGATAATGACCAACTCAGTGGCAGTGAGTTAGTACCCAGATTGTGGTCTTGAAATACAGTTTTTCTCTAAAAGTAACTTGGGCTTCATAAAGAAATAGCTGATTCTAGATCTGGAGCAGGAAAGCTAAGATGGGCATGGGACAGCCTGTCTCACACCCAGTGGGGGCTGCTTGGAAGCTGCCAACTCCTACTTGGGTCATGACAAAAGGACTCTCCAGGGAACTCAGCAGGGCTCCCACTGGCTAAAGGTGAGACAAATTGTGTTTCAGTAATGATGAAAATCACAGTGGGTTGAAGGCCAATGAGTTCAGTTCAGTTCAGTCACTCGGTCATGTCCAGCTCTTTGCAACCCCATGGACTACAGCATGCCAGGCTTCCCTGTCCATCACCAACTCCTGGAGCTTGCTCAAACTCATGTCCATCAAAGCCCAATAAACATATTTAAACCCACGATTTTATAGCATTCAAAAATAATCACCTTCAGAGAATGGCGGGAAACCACTTCATTGCCTTGAAAACCAGTAAATAAATGAAACGAACCAAGCATCTTCCTGGCTTTCTTGTGTGAACTGTATCGCAGGTAGTCAAAGAGCAGAAGAGGACAGGTTGAATATAAAATATTTCAACAAATAAACTAATAAAATGTCTGATTTTTTTTTTTTTGATGTTTGACTGCTATCAGCTTTTAAGCTTCATTCTTCTTTGACCTTTTGCCCCACACCTGGGCAAGCTGATAAGACTGGATGTTCTCTCCTTTGGCACCTGTTGAAAGTTCAAACACACAAGTCCTATCCAGGCACAGAAACCATTACCTCAGTCTCACCTTCTAATCAAAATAAAAACCCTAAGCCAGTGTCCTTTCTTTGGTCTCTCAAGTCATTTTTGAGTTAGCTGAGAAAATCAGTCATGCTCTTCCAGAAGCTTCGTTATATAAATAATGAGCCTTTTTATTCCCTCTTGGTGTGTGTGTGTGTGTCTGTGTGAGTGTGTGTGTATGTGTGTAATATGTTATCAGTCTTGACATCCAAACCAGTTTTGGATGGGGATTCATTCTTTCTTTTCAGAATGAGCTCATCATAAACTAAAAGGAAAAAGTAGACTTAGAATATTGCCATTTATAACACACAATTTAGAAAAATGTATCTAAGCATATAATATAAAAGGCTGCTAGCATAAAATTAGAGACACGGCAGACATGTGTTCCTCCTATAGTTTTGATAGAATCTGAATCTCTGTATGTGTGAGTGTATACTCAGAACAAGTTAAGACATGATGAATCTGGTACTCATAAACCTGCTTGTGGAAATATACACTTGTACTATTTTTCTGGAAAGAAGTTTGGGAATAAATTTTAAGAAACTTCAGAGTTGTAAAGTTCTTTGTCACATACCTTGCAGATATAAAATCTGAGGAATGATTAGTGATGGTAAAAATTTATGCCTAAATATTTACAGCATGCTGCTGCTGCTGCTGCTGCTAAGTCGCTTCAGTCGTGTCCGACTCTGTGCGACCCCATAGACGGCAGCCCACCAGGCTCCCTCATCCCTGGGATTCTCCAGGCAAGAGTACTGGAGTGGGTTGCCATTTCCTTCTCCAGTGCATGAAAGGGAAAAGTGAAAGTGAAGTCGCTCAGCCGTATCCGACACTTAGCGACCCCATGGACTATAGCCTACCAGGCTCCTCCGTCCATGGGATTTTCCAGGCAAGAGTACTGGAGTGGGGTGCCATTGCCTTCTCCATTAACAGCATAGTAATATAGTAATAGAAGAAAGTAGGGAAAGGAAAACCACTAGACCATTCAGGTATGACCTAACTCAAGTCCCTTATGATTATACAAGGAAGTGAGAAATAGATTTAAGGAACTAGATCTGGTAGACAGAGTGCCTGATGAACTATGGACAGAGGTTCGTGATACTGTACAGGAGACAGGGATCAAGATCATCCCCATGGAAAAGAAATGCAAAAAAGCAAAATGGCTCTCTGAGGAGGCCTTACAAATAGCTGTGAAAAGAAGAGAAGCGAAAAGCAAAGGAGAAAAGGGAAGATATTCCCATCTGAATGCAGAGTTCCAAAGAATAGCAAGGAGAAATAAGAAAGCCTTCCTCAGTGATCAATGCAAAGAAATAGAGGAAAACAGCAGAATGGGAAAGACTAGAGATCTCTTCAAGAAAATTAGAGATACCAAGGGAACATTTCATGCAAACATGGGCTCGATAAAGGACAGAAATGGTATGGACTTAACAGAAGCAGAAGATATTAAGAAGAGGTGGCAAGAATACACAGAAGAACTGTACAAAAAAGATCTTCATGACCCAGATAATCATGATGGTGTGATCACTCACCTAGAGCCAGACATCCTGGAATATGAGGTCAAGTGGGCCTTAGAAAGCATCACTACGAACAAAGCTAGTGGAGGTGATGGAATTCCAGTTGAGCTATTTCAAATCCTCAAAGATGATGCTGTGAGAGTGCTGCACTCAATATGCCAGCAAATTTGGAAAACTCAGCAGTGGCCACAAGACTGCAAAAGGTCAGTTTTCATTCCAATCCCAAAGAAAGGCAATGCCAAAGAATGCTCAAACTACTGCACAATTGCACTCATCTCACATGCTAGTAAAGTAATGCTTAAGATTCTCCAAGCCAGGCTTCAGCAGTACGTGAACCGTGAACTTCCAGATGTTCAAGCTGGTTTTAGAAAAGGCAGAGGAACCAGAGATCAAATTGCCAACATCTGCTGGATCATCGAAAAAGCAAGAGAGTTCCAGAAAAGCATCTACTTCTGCTTTATTGACTGTGCCAAAGCCTTTGACTGTGTGGATCACAACAAACTGTGGAAAATTCTGAAAGAGATGGGAATACCAGACCACCTGACCTGTCTCTTGAGAAACCTGTGTGCAGGTCAGGAAGCAACAGTTAGAACTGGATATGGAACAACTGGTTCCAAATAGGGGATGGAGTACGTCAAGGCTGTATATTGTCACCCTGCTTATTTAACTTCTATGCAGAGTACATCATGAGAAACGCTGGGCTGGAAGAAGCACAAGCTGAAATCAAGATTGCTGGGAGAAATATCAATAACCTCAGGTGTGCCGATGACACCACCCTTACGGCACAAAGGGAAGAGAAACTAAAAAGCCTCTTGATGAAAGTGAAAGAAGAGAGTGAAAAAGTTGGCTTAAAGCTCAACATTCAGAAAACTAAGATCATGGCATCTGGTCCCATCACTTCATGGGAAATAGATAGGGAAACAGTGGAAACAGTGTCAGACCTTATTTTGGGGGGCTCCAAAATCACTGCAGATGGTGATTGCAGCCATGAAATTAAAAGACGCTTACTCTTTGGAAGGAAAGTTATGACCAACCTAGACAACATATTAAAAAGCAGAGACATTACTTTGTCAACAAAGGTCCGTCTAGTCAAGGCTATATTTTTTCCAGTGGTTACGTATGGATGTGAGAGTTGGACGGTGAAGAAAGCTGAGCGCCGAAGAATTGATGCTTTTAAACTGTTGTATTGGGGAAGACTCGAGAGTCCGTTGGACTGCATGGAGATCCAACCAGTTCATCCTAAAGGAGATCAGTCCTGAGTGTTCATTGGAAGGACTGATGTTGAAGCTGAAACTCCAATACTTTGACCACCTGATGTGAAGAGCTGACTCATTTGAAAAGACACTGATGCTGGCAAAGATTGAGGGAAGGAGAAGGGGACGACAGAGGATGAGATGGCTGGATGGCATCACCGACTCGATGGACATGAGTTTGGGTAAACTCTGGGAGTTGGTGACGGACAGGGAGGCCTGGCGTGCTGCGATTCATGGAGTCGCAAAGAGTCGGACATGACTGAGTGACTGAACTGAACTGTACTGAACTGAATATGGTATCATTTAAAGTAGTTGAAGGAGGAGGATATGCAATGTCTTAAGTGTAAAAGAAAAGAGTGAATGACATGCAGTAAATTAAAAGAAGCTTTTGAAAGCATGTAATAAGCATCAATGTTTAAAAACATCCCATAGTGTTGTGTTTTTTTAAAAAGCAAGAAACAAATAAGTGTTTAAAATGGTTATATAGATGAGTAGTAAAAAAACCTGGGGGGAAATTCAGCAATGCAAATTCTATGACTCCTGATGAAAACAGCTGTTTGGGAACCCTTCTCCAGTCAGCCTATGAGAAATGAGGGTTCCTTAGCAAAGTCAGCAGGCTGCACTTAACCACATTCTGAGGTTTCATGTTCACTGAAGACTGGGTCTAGAAACCTCATTCCTTGGTGCAAGTACTCCTGCAGTAAGTAGGGAAAGGAACTTTTAACATTCCCCAAAGGGGATGATAATAGAGAATGCCCTCACCTTTTCAAATAAAAGAGGCAGGTCACAATTATCATCATCATCATCATCATCATTGATTCTGTGCTTGTCAGGGAGAAGCTCATCCCAGTCCCAGGGCCCCTGAGGCGCTGAAAGGCAGCTTTTCATATCACATAAGAGTACACACATGAGAATTTTAGTGTCCTGGCAAGACTGTAAGTTCTATAGTAGTGAGTGCATATCTGTCCTAATCCCTGCTGGAGCCCTGGCTCCTAGCCCAGAGCCTGGCACAGAGAGAGGATTAGATTAATATTTGTCAAATGGATGAACAAATGATCCTGTAACAGATGTGCTCCTCAGGAACCAATTCTCCAGTGTTTAAGCCTTCTTCCTCTAGCTAGAGATGGACTGAAATTATCTCTAGGAAAGGACTCTATATGTCCTACACCAACATAATGGATTGATATTAAATGTGGGCAGCCTTGGAGAAGGGAATGGAAACCCATTCCAATATTCTTGCCTAGAGAATTCCATGGACAGAGGAGCCTGGTGAACTACAGTCCATGGGGTTGTAAAGAGTTGGACACACCTGAGTGACTAAGACACTGTGGGCAAACTACTACTTCAATATTAATGCTATCTACCATTTATTGTATGCTAGAAGGTATAGTAAATAAATGCTGAGTATTTCATATTCACTATGTCTAATACTTGAACTATAGAGAATTTAAGTTACTGGACTGAGACCACATGCTGGGAGCTTCCAAGTCAAGGTGAAACTGTATGTTTCCATAGCCCACATGCAGGCATAAGGATAAAATTAAGAAAAGAGAGAAGATGAAAATTATCTCTAGATGTCTCCAAAGAAGGGAATGAATAAGTAAGAATATCATCAACAGGTGGTGAGATTAAGTTGGTGGGAAATTCAGAAAACTCCCTGATATTTCAGTTGTCTTGCTCATTTTCATTTGAAAAGGAAATGAAGAAAAATGGAGTTCTTCAATCAGATACCTTAATCCTATCTTCAGGGAAGGCAAAACATAGTGTTAGAGGCGAGAGTAGCTTTTTTAAAAAAGGGTGAAGCTTTCCTTGAAAAGATGAAGCACAAGAGATGCTGGGGAAAAGGGGGATTTGAATCAGACAGATTTTTTTTTCAGGTTTTTTATAAACTTTGGCTGTGTAGATATTCACTATTAAATGTGAAGAGGAATGAAAAATTAATTAATGTATTAATGGGATAAAATCTTAGCAAAAATGAAACAAATAGGCAAATGATTATAAATTTGAATATTTCATCTAGAAGTGTGTACACATGGAACTTTAATTTGATTATTGACACTAAAGATGGAAATTAAAGGATAGCTTTTATTTGTAAATATTAATCATTTAGGAGAAATAATTAATAATGGGGAATTGAAATGTTTTCGTAAATGGGGTTCAAAACCAATAATGAAAGTAAAAATTTTAAGATTGAAACAATGAAAACCTGACTGTTAAACAGAATTTAGCCAGAGAATAGTGATAAAAATAATTCAAGGGTTTTATAGATGCTGACATTTTTAGAGAATTTGTAAAGTATTTACTTTTATAAGAAGAATTTATTTTACCACCACAAGATAGAAAATGTTCTAGGTATCTTAAGGAAAGTTAAATAATATACAGATTTGCAAGATTCTTACTGACCATTATTGACCGTTAGTTCTGAGTACTGGCTGCACATTAGTATCACCTGGATAGCTTAAACAGTGTTCATCTTGGATCCTTACCCTGGACTAATTAAACCAGAACCTATGGGAATGAAAATCAGTACTTTTTAAAAGCTCCCCAGATGATTATATTTTGCTGCCAGGATTGAGGATCACTAATTTAAACAGTGATGAATAAGACTGTATACCTAATGAAAGTAAGAACCATGCATGATTTATTCAGCACAGTATCTGGAACATGATAGATACTCGATAAAGACTCACTGAATGAATTGAGTAATTTAGTAATCCTGTGGCATATCTATAATTAGGGAAGCGTACCAATGCTTCTTCCCCCATAATGTAATTTTAAAAAATTGCCTGTGCTGAGTGATAACTTATTTTCATTTCTCCATGAGTATGTATCCAAATAGTATTTTCTGATTCGTAGTCTAAAAAAATGAAAGATCCTTTGAAATAGGGCTGAATTTGAATGTGTCTGTTTCTTTCACCCAAAGGAACCAGCTAAGTGTCTTGCCATCATCATAAATTGTCCCTTAGCACCTCATACAGAGTGGGACCATACTGAGATTCTGGCCCCAGGAGGCATGCTCTGACACATTTTTGATGGTGACCTACTGTAAGACATATTCTGCGTCAGAACCAGTATATCCATACTTGAAACAAAAATCAATACTTCTCTTTAATATGTAAGGTAATCTCTGATGTTCTCTATTCTATTTTATTCATTTAAAATGGTAATAAAATGTAATTTCATGACCCGCTAGGGGATCTTCACTCACGCTGGAAAACACTGCAACAACTGGACAGCACAAACAGCATGGCCAAAGCAGAAGAACAATACTGCCCTTGCTGGGGAAGAGAAAGTAGATTTTCAGGGCTTATAACTGACTCATAATATCCTGGCTCATTACACTTGCCAGAAATGTATATTTTATTATTTACTGTCTATTTCTTGCAATGTGAATGTATGCCTCCTGGGGGAAGAACTCCCATCTGACCTGTACACCATTGTTATCAGCAACCAGATAGAAACACAGTGCCTGGCTCATGTTAGCCACTCAAAACATGGTCATTAAATTGATGAACAAATGAATGAATAAGTCCCTACTATAATGATTTCTCAGACACAATAACATTACATGAAATTTTCAGTTATTTTCCAAACAACTTTCATTTCCAGAGTCCTTATCATAAAGTTTTCATCCTCTTGAATAGCCAGCTATGTCACTGTTTTAAAATATCCACTCATCTCAGGGTTCTTACAACTCATCCCACAGTTTAAAAAGATATCATTTTTGTTCATGGCCCTAAGACCTGTGAAGCAAGAGAGAGAGAAAATCTATCTTTTGAATATTTTTCTAGGAATGATAATTTCTAAATATCTTGACAGAGAAGTAGGAGCCTTTGAAAGGAAGTTAGTTTCCTATCAGTGTGCTCAGTCATGTCCAACTCTTTGCAACTTCATGGACTATAATCCGCTAGGCTCCTCTGTCCATGGAATTTTTCCAGGCAAGATACCAGAGTGGGTTGCTATTTCCTACTCCAGGGATCCTGACCCAGGATTCCTGACCCAGGGATCCAACCGGCTGTTGGAAGTAAGAGAGCCATCAAATAAGGAACCTAGGCGCCATGAACGGTGGGTACAAATGAGGCCGCCAGATCACAGGGAGGTCCTGGCTTATGAGGGGGGAGACAGAGAAATTGAAAATGACCAGTAATACAAGATGAAGGGAATGAAGAAACAAAGGGCTACATGGTAGGGGGCCTGGGAGCACAAATGCAATCCAGGGAAAGAGAGAACAGAGGAAAAGATGAGAGTATAGATCTATGGCTGTCCATCCATGTACACATATACGTCTCTGTCAGCCAGTTCTCAGGGGGCTGAGTGATTCATGAGATTCAGCTCAGAGATTTGTTGCACTTAGAGATTTATAGTCTGAGCTTCTGGTGTTGATGGAGGTTGAAAATCCATTCATTCACATAGTCAGTGAATATTTATTGAATATTTGTCTTGTGTAAGTATTATAAAGAGAATGGCCAGTACAATATATGCATTACCTGTCCTTATGAAATTTTTATTCTAATGAGGAATTTATACTGATAATACTAATAAATTAATTACACAGTTAACCGTGGATCACAATTTAAAAGATTATGGAGATAGCCAATGGTACTGTAAATATTTGAACTATGATCTGAGGCACGAAGAGGAGCCAGCCAGAGCATCCAAGTAGAGAGGACAGTATTTGCAAAGGCCCTATGGCAGTGATGTCTGTTCTATGTGAGGACAGTGTGGCTAGAACGCAGCTAGTGAGGGCAGGATCACTAGGGAAGTGAGCAGGGTCTGGGCCATGCGGGAACTTGCAGGGCATACTGTTCAGTTCAGTCACTCAGTTGTGTCTGACTCTTTGTGACCCCATAGACTGCAGCACACCAGGCCTCCCTGTCCATCACCAACTCCTGGAGTTTACTCAAATTCATGTCCATTGAGTTGATGATGCTGTCCAACCATCTTACCCTCTGTCGTCCCCTTCTCCTCCTGCCTTCAATCTTTCCCAGAATCAGGGTCTTTTCAAATGAGTCAGTTCTTCGAATCAGTGGCCAAAGTATTGGAGTTTCTGTTTCAGCATCAGTCCTTCCAATGAATATTCAGGACTGATTTCCTTTAGGATGGATTGGTTGGATCTCCTTGTAGTCCAAGGAACTCTCAAGAGTCTTCTCTAACACCACAGTTCAAATGCATCAATTCTGCGGCGCTCAGCTTTCTTCACCGTCCAACTCTCACATCCACACGTAACTACTGGAAAAACCATAGCTTTGACTAGATGGACCTTTGTTGGCAAAGTAATGTCTCTGCTTTTTAATATGCTGTCTAGGTTGGTCATAACTTTTCTTCCAAGGAGCAAGTGTCTTTTAATTTCATGGCTGCAGTCATCATCTGCAGTGATTTTGGAGCCCCAAAAAATAAAGTCAGCCACTGTTTCCCCATCTATTTGCCATGAAGTGATGGGACCAGATGCCATGATCCTCGTTTCCTGAATGTTGCGTATTAAGCCAACTTTTTCACTCTCCTCTTTCACTTTCATCAAGAGGCTCTTTAGTTCTTCACTTCCTGCCATTTGTGGTGTCATCTGCATATCTGAGGTTATCCCGGCAATCTTGATTCCAGCTTGTGCTTCATCTAGCCCAGTGTTTCTCATGAGGTACTCTGCATATAAGTTAAATAAGCAGGGTGACAATATACAGCCTTGATGTACTCCTTTCCTGATTTGGAACCTGTTTGTTGTTCCATGTCCACTTCTAACTGTTGCTTCTTGACCTGCATACAGGTTTCTCAAGAGGCAGGTCAGGTGGTCTGGTATTCCCATCTCTTTCAGAATTTTCCACAGTTTATTGTGATCCACACAGTCAAAGGCTTTGGCATAGTCAATAAAGCAAAAGTAGATGTTTTTCTGGAACTCTCTTGCTTTTTCGATGATCCAGCAGATGTTGGCAATTTGATCTCTGGTTCCTCTGCCTTTTCTAAATATAGATTGAACATATGGAAATTTACGGTTCACATACTGCTGAAGCCTGGCTTGGAGAATTTTGAGCATTACTTTGCTAGCGTGTGAGATGAGTGCAACTGTGCAGCAGTTTGAACATTCTTTGGCATTGCCTTTCTTTGGGATTAGGATGAACACTGACTTTTTCTAGTCCCCAGCCGCTGAGGACGCTGGGCGGCAGCCTCACTGTTTGCAGTGTGAGCTCGAGCTTGAGCTACACCACTTTTGTGACCCGTGCAGGCCAGGTGCAGCTGTCTGGCTCAGTGGGCGGCGCGGTGAGCTGATGCAGCGATGCGTGGTCGTCGTCGGAGCTCCTGGTGCTGCTGCACGCGGGGCCCGGAGCCTGGGCGTAGCTGCAGGCCTGGGCACCGGGTTTGGCGCTGAGCGGGCAGCCCCTCTGGGCCCAGGCCGTGCTGGAGGCGGAACATGGACCCAGCAGTGATGAGACCCAGGCAGGGCCGCTGCTTCTGCTGCCCTGAGCTTGCACATACGTGAGCCCGAGGCCGCCTTTCTACCGGCCTCTGGCCCCCACGCCGCGGGTGCGTAGGCTGGAGCTGGGCGCTGAGCACACGTTGCTGCTGGATGCCGCGGGCCAGGTGTTCTCCTGGGGCGCGGGCAGGCATGAACAGCTGGACCACGGGACCCTGGAGGCAGAGCCAAAGCCGAGGCTGTTGGAGGCGCTGCAGGGCCTACCCATGGTTGAAGGCCATACTGAGAATTTGCTATTTTCTCCTATGAGAAATGGGAATCCACTCAAAGCTTCGGAACAGAGTTCAGAGGGGCGGC
Organism: Okapia johnstoni; assembly: GCA_024291935.2. Lineage (NCBI taxonomy): Eukaryota > Metazoa > Chordata > Mammalia > Artiodactyla > Giraffidae > Okapia > Okapia johnstoni. Next base: position 40,602,677 of record CM044316.1, read on the forward strand.
ACTAGGGAAGGGTTGGGGGCAGGATTTAATACGAGTATATCTGTGTCAGGCTGATTCTGTGCAAGTATTCCAGCTTGCCAGTTGTCAGGTGCTGCGAACCTCTCATTCTCATTCTAACTGGTGTGATTTTGTTAGGGACAGCAGCTTTAGTTCTGTTACTGAATGATCTTTCCAGCATGTCTCTGAATCTGTCCAATTTACTGTGCAGAGAAGTTCCCCAGTTTAAACCATTTCTCATTAGAGAATGATTTAAAAAGAAAAAAAAAAAAAAGCTTTGCCTGTCTGTTACTACTGAAGAAAATGTTCTTGAGAGAGGCTCACCTTAATCTTGGGCCTGTAACTCAGTGCACTCCAGTGATGATTTGCAATAAATCTGCTTAAATCCTCATCGTGTCTCCCTTTTAATCCTCAGCTCCATCCCTACATATCAAGCTTGGGAAGACACAAATCCTCTCATTTATTAAAAGAGACCCACAGCTCTATAACCTGGGAGTGTAGTTCCATCTGTACAGGAGTGTGGCTAAATACAGCTTTGTGAAATTTTGGTGAAAATGGAATTTTACTTTCCAGATGAGGAAAGTAAGAGGCAGAGGGTTTGGGACTCCTTAACAGTCCATAGGGCCCTGTCTAGACAGCTAGGATGCATCCTTCTAGGGTTTTTATACTGCTTTTCAGATTAGATCAAATTTGATTTGACTATGAACCATTCTTTTTTAAAAAAAAAAAAAAGAAACATTCTTGGGAAAATTCAGGTGTGAAATCTGAACATTAGCGGAACATTTGAGTTTAGTTACCACATCTAGCAATGAGGAAAGAGTGGCGAAACTTCTTTTAAATATTTATTAAGCAGTTATTGATCATCAGGTTCTGTGCCGAAGCTTTAGAGGCACTACCTCATTTTACCCTTGTTACTGTTCTATGAGGTAGATGCTATTAACAGTCTCCATTTTACAGGTGAAGGAAAATAAGACTTTACATGATTAATTCAATGCCTGGGATTGGTAGAATCAAGATCTGAACCCTGTCTAAACAAACCAAGGGGCATCCCTTGTGGCTCATCTGGTAAAGAATCTGCCTGCAATATGGGAGACCTGGGTTTGATCCCTGGGTTGGGAAGATCCCTTGGAGAAGGGAAAGGCTACCCACTCCAGTATTCTGGCCTGGAGAATTCCATGGACTGTATTGTACACGGGTTCACAAAGAGTCAGACATGGCTGAGTGACTTTTGCTACTAAACAAACCAAGCACCCTCTCTTTTAATTCCAACACATACCATAACATTAATTGCCTAAAATGTATTAATACCAGGCCAATTTTGACAGGCTTCTAGTATTGTCTAATAATGTGACATTAAGAACTCAGGCTGGCATCTAGGAAAGATGGTGACTTGAGCTTAAAAATTGAGTCCCTTCCCTTCCGTTTATCCCCTCCCTTAAATTGACCTGGTGGCTCAGACAGTAAAGAATCCACCTGTAATGTGGAAGACCTGGGTTCGATCCCTGGGTTGGGAAGATCCCCTAGAGGAGAGCATGGCAACCCACTCCAGCATTGTTGCCTGAAGAATCCCCATGGACAGAGGAGCCTGGTGGCTACAGTCCATGGTGTCGCAGAGAGTCGGACACAACTGAGCAACAAAGCACAGCACACACATAAAACCGGCCAGAAAACAAAGAATCCCGAAACAGGGAGAGGAAACCGGCATCAGTACAGGAAATCAGAGTTGACTCCATACCCATATCAGAAACCTGCAGGAATTTCTGATACAGTATGAAAATCACACATGAAAAGAAGTAGGACGGTTTTAAGGGAACTAAGCAGAAATGAGTCTGCAGAATCCTTAACAGCCTCTAATTTGGACTCTCAGTGGGAAAGGACCAGGCAGCCTGCAGGACAAAGGAGTCTCCCTCAGAGCCCCTCCCACACTGGAGATCAGGCAACAGCAGTCAGCTCAGCAGGCAGAGGATCCATCAGAGAAAAAGCCCTGGGGAGGTGAACTACATATTGAGAGGAAATTCAAGAGCAGCTAGGTTGGAGAAGGAAATGGCAACCCACTCCAGTACTTGTGCCTGGAGAATCCCTTGGACAGAGGAGCCTGGTGGGCTACAGTCCATGGGGTCGCAGAGTCGGACACGACTGAGGGACTAACACACACACAAAATTGAGGAGATACTTGATGGCACAAGGGCACACTTTATCTACTCTCCCATCTCCTGCAAGAAGCAGGATGGGGCAGGCAGCACCTGGGAGGCAGAATGGCTTGCCCTGGCCCCCATCCTTTCAGGAAGTCTTGGCGCCTCAGTGCCTACAACAGCTGGCCTTGGGCAAATAAAAGACTAGTTGTTTAAAAACAAACAAACAAACAAACAGAGCAGCTAGGTGTATTTTTTTTCTCTCCATCCCTGATATCAAGAAGGTAACAAAACATTACCTACAGCAAACATTTCAATCAGAACACCATATTCATTAAGAATACAAACTTCTTAAGTGAAATAGTTTGTTTCAAGGAATGGAACATGCATTTGTTTCTTAGCCTTGGGATAACACAGGGGACATTCCACTGGCATTTGTGGTGCTTGGTTTTGAAAGTGTGGAAATTTGATTCATATTCTTTCTTTTTCCTATATCTGTAAGTTCTTCCCACGCCCAGGCTATAAGACCCAGCTCAATTGCCCATTTCTTCTTAAAACCATTAGTAACCTCCTTAATTTTCATCTCCCTAAGCCGGGAGTACTATCTACATCCTTTTGTGTCTGTTTGCTAATTGTTGTTGTTTACTTAATTTTTAAAATTATAGTTGTACAGGGTGAAAAATCACAACTAAATACTAGGGAGATGCAAGATGGAAATATATCTCCCAGCACTCCAGAGATAGTCATCTACATCAGCAGGTAGAAGTTCTTTCTGCCATTATCTTCATTCAGTTCAGTTCAGTTCAGTTGCTTGGTTGTGTCCGACCCTGTGCAACCCCATGGACTGCAGCACGCCAGGCCTCCCTGTCCATTACCAACTCCTGGAGTTTACCAAACTCACGTTCATTGACTCGGTGATGCCATCCCACCATCTCATCCTCTGTCATCCCCTTCTACCGCCTTCAATCTTTCCTAGCATCAGGGTCTTTTCCAATGAGTCAGCCCTTCTCATTAGGTGGCCAAAGTATTGGAGCTTCAGCTTCAGCATCAGTCCAGGGTCTTTTCAAATGAGTCAGTTCTTCGAATCAGTGGCCAAAGTATTGGAGTTTCAGTTTCAGCATCAGTGCTTCCAGTGAATATTCAGGACTGATTTCCTTTAGGATGGACTGGTTGGATCTCCTTGCAACCCAAAGGACTCTCAAGAGTCTTCTCCAACACCACAGTTCAAAAGCATTAATTCTTCAGCGCTCAGCTTTCTTTATAGCCTAAACCTCATGTCCGTACATGACTACTGGAAAAACCATAGCCTTCACTAGACGGACATTTGTTGGCAAAGTAATGTATCTGCTTTTTAATATGGTAATTATTTTGTATGGTAATTATCTTCACTACCTCCAGCATAGTTTGGCCCTAGGTAAATAACACGGAGGGAACACAGCCCCACCCATCAACAGAAAGTTGGACTAAAGATTTATTGAACATGGTCCTGCCCATCAGAACAAGACCCAATTTTCCCCTCAGTCAGTCTCTGCCATCAAGAAGCTTCCATAAGCCTCTTATCCTTCTCCATCAGAGGGCAGATGGACTGAAAATCACAATCACAGGAAACTAACCAATCTGATCACATGGACCACAGCCTTGTCTAACTCAGTGAAACTATGAGCCATGCCACGTAGGGCCACCCAAGACGGACAGGTCAGGGTGGAGAGTTCTGACAAAATGTGGTCCACTGGAGAAGGGAATGGCAAACCACTTCAGCATTCTTGCCTTGAGAACCCCATGAACAGTATGCAAAGGCAAAAAGATAGGACACTGAAAGATGAACTCCCCAGGTCGGTAGGTGGCCAAATGCTACTGGAGATCAGTGGAGAAATAACTCCAGAAAGAATGAAGAGAAGGAGCCAAAGCAAAAACAACACACCCAGTTGTGGATGTGACTGGTGATGGAAGTAAAGTCCTAAGCTGTAAAGAGCAATGTTGCATAGTAACCTGGAATATTATGTCCATGAATCAAGGCAAGTTGGAAGTGGTTAAACAGGAAATGGCAAAAGTGAACAGCAACATTTTAGAAATCAGTAAACTAAAATAGACTGGAATGGGTGGATTTAACTCATGACCATTCTTTCTACTACTGTGGGCAAGAATCCCTTAGAAGAAATGGAGTAGCCATTATAGTCATCAAAAGAGTCTGAAATGCAGTACTTGGATGCAATCTCAAAAATGACAGAATGATCTCTGTTCATTTCCAAGGCAAACCATTCAACATCACAGTAATCCAAGTTTATGCCCCAACCAGTAATGCTGAAGAAGCTTAAGTTGAACGGTTCTATGAAGACCTATAAGACCTTCTAGAACGAACACCCAAAAAAGATGTCCTTTTCATTATAGGGGACTAGAATGGAAAAGTAGAAAGTCAAGAAATACCTGGAGTAACAGGCAAATTTGGCCTTGGAGAACAGAATGAAGCAGGGCAAAGTCTAATAGAGTTTTTCCAAGAGAATGCACTGGTCATAGCAAACACCCTCTTTCAAATAGACAAGAGAAGACTCTACACATGGATATCACCAGATGGTCAGTACTCAAATCAGATTGATTATATTCTTTGTAGCCAAAGATGGAGAAGTTCTATATAGTTAGCAAAAGCAATTCTGGGAGCTGACTGTGGCACAGATCATGAACTCCTTTTTGCCAAATTCAGACTTAAAGAAAGAAGGGAAAACCACTAGACCATTCAGGTATGACCTAAATCAAATCCCTTACGATTATAGAGTGGAAATGACAAATAGATTCAAGGGATTAGATCTGATAGACAGAGTGCCTGAAGAACTATGGACAGAGGTTCATGACATTATACAGGAGGCAAGGATCAAGACCATCCCTAAGAAAAAGAAATGCAAAAAGGCAAAATGGTTGTCTAAGGAGGCCTTACAAATAGCTATGAATAGAAGAGAAGTGAAAGGCAAAGGAGAAAAGGAAAAATATACCCATTTGAATGCAGAGTTCCAAAGAATAGCAAGGAGAGATAAGAAAGCTTTCCCCAGCAATCAATGCAAAGAAATAGAGGAAAACAATAGAATGGGAAAGTCTAGAGATCTCTTCAAGAAAATTAAAAGATATCAAGGGAAAATTTCATGCAAAGATGGGCACAATAAAGGATAGAAATGGTATAGACCTAACAGAAGCAGAAGATGTTAAGAAGTGGTGGCAAGAATACACAGAAGAACTATCCAAAAAAATCTTCACGACCCAGATAATCATGATGGTGTGATTACTCACCTAGGGCCATGCATCCTAGAATGCGAGGTCAAGTGGGCCTTAGGAAGCATCAGTATGAACAAAGCTAGTGGAGGTGATGGAGTTCTCTTTGAGCTAATTCAAATCCTAAAAGATGATGCTGTGAAAGTGCTGCACTCAATATGCCAGCAAATTTGAAACACTCAGCAGTGGCCACAGGAATGGAAAGCGTCAGTTTTCATTCCAATCCCAAAGAAAGGCAATGCCAAAGAATGTTCCGACTACCGCACAGTTGCACTCATCTCACATTCTGGTAAAGTAATGCTCAAAATTCTCCAAGCCAGGTTCCAACAGTACATGAACTGTGAACTTCCAGATGTTCAAGCTAGATTTAGAAAAGGCAGAGGAACCACAGATCAAATTACCAACATCCATTGAATCATCAGAAAAGCAAGAGAGTTCCAGAAAAACATCTGCTTCTGCTTTATTGACTATGCCAAGGCCTTTGACTCTGTGGATCACAGGAAACTGGAAAATTCTTCAAGAGATGGGAATACCAGACCACCTGACCTGCCTCTTGAGAAATCTGTATACAGGTCAGGAAACAACAGTTAGAATTGGACATGGAACAACAGACTGGTTCCAAATAGGGGATGGAGTATGTCAAGGCTGTATATTGTCACCCTGCTTATTTAACTTATATGCAGAGTACATCATGAGAAATGCTGGGCTGGATGAAGCACAATCTGGAATCAAGATTGCCGGGAGAAATATCAATAACCTCAAGTATGCGGATGACACCACCCTTATGGCAGAAAGCAAAGAAAAACTAAAGAGCCTCTTGATGAAAGTGAAAGAGGAGAGTGAAAAAGCTGGCTTAAAACTCAACATTCAGAAAACTCAGATCATGGCATCTGGTCCCATCACTTCATGGCAAATAGATGGGGAAACAGTGGACACAGTGGCTGACTTTATTTTGGGGGGCTCCAAAATCACTGCAGATGGTTTCTGCAGCCGTGAAATTAAAAGACACTTGCTCCTTGGAAGAAAAGTTATGAGCAACCTAGATAGCATATTAAAAAGCAGAGACATTACTTTTCCAACAAAAGTCCATCTAGTCAAAGCTATGATTTTTCCAGTAGACATGTATAGATGTGAGAGTTGGACTATAAAGAAAGCTGAGTGCTGAAGAATTGATGCTTTTGAACTGTGGTGTTGGGGAAGACTCTTGAGAGTCCCTTGGACTGAAACGAGAGCAAAACCGTCCATCCTATAGGAAATCAATCCTGAATATTCATTGGAAGGACTGATGTTGAAGCTGAAACTCCAATATTTGGCCACCTGATGTGAAGAACTGACTCCCATTTGAAAAGACCCTGATGCTCGGAAAGATTGAAATTGGGAGGAGAAGGGGTCGACAGAGGATGAGACGGTTGGGTGGCATCACTGACTCAATGGACATGAGTTTGAATAAACTCCAGGAGTTGGTGATGGACAGGGAGGCCTGGCGTGCTGCAGTTCACGGGGTCGCAAGGATTCGGACACGACTGAGCGACTGGACTGAACTGAACTGCACATTGTTCTGTCTCTTCCCTCCTTTGTTTTAGCTTATATCTTGGAGACTATTCTACATCAGACATAGAGATCCACCTAGTTTATTTCCATGGCTATCTAGCATTACAGTCATGTGTCTTTCTTTTGAATCCCACTGCTATAACTGCATTGCTGCTATATAAAGGCACATCTTATTGACCTTGAGATTAGTGTCCACTTACTTCTCCACTTGCTTTTATTTTATTAACGACAGAGACTATCTATGATCCTTTGTTACATTTCCTTAGGGTTATTATCATCTTAGGGCTTCCCTGGTAGCTCAGCTGGTAAAGAATCGCCTGCAGTACAGGAAGCCTCAGTTCCATTTCTGGACTGGGAAGAGCCCCTGCAGGAACGCGTGGCAACCTACTCCAGTATTCTTGCCTGGAGAATCCCCCTGGATAGAGGAGCCTGGCAGGCTACAGTTCATAGGCTCACAAAGAGTGAGACCGGACTGAGAAACAGCACAGCATGGCATTATCATGTTAGGGTAGAAGTATGAAATAATTAAATTGGAAGCTCTGTCAATGTGCTATTTTGTCATAGAGTAACAGGGATTTTGTTTTTTTTTTTTCTGTTGTTGTTAATTGCAGTATACTTTATAAGCAATAAAATGGTCAAATCTTAAGTGTTGAGTTTGATAAGTTCTGACCATTGTAACTACTAGGCAAAGTAAGATATGAAGTGTTTTTGTCACCCTGGAAAACTCCCTCATGCAGCCTTCCAGTCCATTTTTAACTGTCTCCCACACCAGAGGCAATGATTTTCTGATTTCTGTCGTCATGTATCAATTTTCCATGTTTTTATACTTAAGTGAAAAATCATAGTGTGTATTCTTTTGTTCCTTTTCAGTGCTGAGTAATAACAGCTTTCATGTGTCATGTACAGCAGTGCTGATTGTATTTTTCATGCTCATTATACCCCTAGTACTTGTGTATCTCACAATGTGAAGTTTGTGGTGCCTCCTGATGCCCTGTCACCCAGTTCCCCCCACCCCCCACCCCATCTTTGTTGTTGTTGTTCGGTCACTTCAGTCGTGTCCGACTCTTTTGCGACCCCACGGACTGTCGCCGCCAGGCTTCTCTGTCCAAGGGATTTTCCCGGCAAGAATACTGGAGTGGGTTGCCATTTCCTTCTCCAGGGGCTCTTCCTGGACCAAGGCTCAAATCCAAGTCTCCTGTATTGGCAGGCGGATTCTTTACCACTAAACCGCCAGGGAAGCCCTACACCACCTTTGGTAATCACAAATCTGATCTCTTTTTTTTATGTTTGTTTGTTTTTGAAGTACAACTGACCTACAACACAAGTTAGTTCCTGTTATACAACATAGTAATTTTTACTATGCATTTTCAAATGATCACAATATTAAGCCCAGTCACAATATGTCACTATATAAAGATATTAGTTACTGCCTATATAGCTCACCCCCTTCATGGGTCACTGCCTGTTGTGGCTAAGAGGCTTGCATAACTCAATGAAGCTGTGAGCCATGCCATGCGCATGGTTGGACAACATCACCGATTCAATGGACATGAACTTGGGCAAACTCTGGGAGATGGTGAGGGACAGGGAGGCCTGGAATGCTGCAGTCCATGGGGTCACAAAGAGTCAGACATGACAACTGAGCAACAACAATAAATGTTCCTCACACTGTACATTTTATAATCATGACATTTATTTTGCAACTGGAAGTTTGTACCTTTTAGTCTCCCTCAACTATTTCTTTCTTCCCCATACCCTCCTCTCTGTTTGTTTGTGTAAATAATTCTGTTTCTTTTTTGTTGTATTGGTTCATTTATTTTGTTTTTTAAATTCCACATGTAAGTAAAATCATGCAGTGTTTATTTCTTTGTCTGACTTATTTTACTTAGCATAATACTCTCTAGATCTATGTTATGGCAGATGGCAACATTCTGTTATTTTTATGGCTTAGTAATATTACATTTTGTTTGTATATATGTGAGATATATATATAATCTTTTCATACTGTTTATCTGTTCATCTTTTGATGGGCACTTTGATTGCTTCCATAGCTTGGCTATTATAAATACTGCTGCAATGAACATAGGGGTACATATATCTTTTCTAATGAGTGTTTTTGTTTGGATAAATATCCAGAAGTATAATTGCTGAATCATATGGTAGTTCTATTTTTATTTTTTTAAAGAATCTTCAAACTGTTTTCCATAGTGTCTGCACCAATTTACATTCCTTCCCACAGTGCATAATGGTGACCTTCCCTGCACATTCCTACTGACACTTGTTATTTGTTATCTTCTTGATTATAGCCCTTATGACAGGTGTGAAGTGATATCTCATTGTGATTTAGATTTGCATTTCTCTAATCATTAGTGATTTTATTCTAGAAATTTTATGGTTTCATGTGTTAAATTTAAGTTTTAAATCCACTTTGAATTTATATTTTTGCATGATGTGAGAAAGTGGTCCAGTTTGATTCTTTTGCATACAGTTGTCCAGTTTTCCCAATACCCTTTACTAAAGAGTCTGTCTTTTCCTTATTTAATATTCTTGGTTCCTTTGTCATGTATTAATTACCTGTATCAACTTGGGTTCATTCTGAGCTCTCTGTTCTGTTCCATTGATTTATGTGTCTGTTTTTGTGCCAGTACCATACTGTTTTGATGATTGCAGCTTTGTAGTATAGTTTGAAACCATTTTGCTTCTGTATTCCATTTTGTTTCTGTGGCTGTAGATTTTTTTACTACTTTTGTCTTTTAATGGTCCTACTTTTTTACATGATTGATTTACTATCTTTACTCTATATTTGCTTTTATCAGTGAGCCTTTCTCTCTCATACTTTTTGAGTTTAGTGTTGTGCCTTTCTTCATGTAGAGAAGTTTATTTAACATTTCTTATAAATCTGTTTTGGTGGTGCTGAGCTCTTTCAGCTTTTGCTTGTCTGTGAAACTTTTTATTTCTCTGTCAAATATGAAATAAAGCTTTGCCAGATAGAGTATTCTTGGTTGCACATTTTTCCCTTTATCACATTAAATATGTGTCACTTCCTTCTGGCCTGCAGAGTTTCTGTTGAAAAATCAGCTGATAGCCTTATGGGAGTTTCCTTGTGCATCACTTTGTTGCTTTTTCCTTGGTGCTTTTAATATTCTCTCTTTAATTTTTGCCACTTCAATTAAAATACATCTTGGCATGGACCTCTTTGGTTGATTCTATTTGAGACTGTCTGTGCTTCCTGGACCCGGATGTCTGTTTCCTTTCTCAGGTTAGGAAAGTTTTCAGGTGTTATATATTCAAACATGTTCTCTTCTTTCTCTTTTCCCGGCTGAGACTCCTACAATATGAATGCTAGTGCACTCGATGTCCTGGGCAGTCTCTTAAACTGTCCTTATGTATTTGTTTCTTTGTTTTGTGTTCAGTTTCAGTTATTTCCACTGCTCTGTCTTCCAGCTCACTGGTCTGCTCCTTTGTATCTTATCTACTGTTGATTCCTTCTTTGTTGTTGTTTAGTCACTAAGTCATGTCTGACTTTTTTGTTACCCCATAGACTGTAGCCCATCAGGCGCCTCTCTCCATGGAGTTTTCCAGACAAGAATACTGGAGTGGGTTGCCATTTCCTTCTTAAGGGGGTTTTCCTGACCCAGGGATTGAACCCACATCTCCTGTATTGGCAGGTGGATTTGTTACTACTGAGCCCCCAGGGAAGCCCATTGATTTCTTCTAGAATAATTTTTATTTCAGTTATTGTATTGTTAAGTTCTACGTGGTTCTTCTTTGCATCTTCTGACTCTTTGGTAAACTTTCCACTGGGTTCATGCAGTCTTCTCCCAAGTTCTCTGAGCGTCTTTTCAGTAACTTCCTTGAAGGCTTTATCAGGTATGTTCTGTATATCCACTTCACTTAGTTCTTTTGGGGCTTTAGCTTGTTCATTCCTTTGGAAAATGTTCCTCTGTCTCCTCATTTTGCCCAATTTGCTGACTTTATTTCTGTGTGCTTGGTAGTTTGTTTATGTTTCCTGACCTTGGAGAAATGGCCTTTTGCAGGAGATGTCCTATATGTCCCACAAGCTCACTCCCCTCTGGTCCCTCGAGCTATATGCTTTAGAGGGGCCCCTTATTTTGGTTGCATGGGTCCTTCTGTTGTGCAGGGTTACTACAGTGGGTGATCAGATGAAGGCTAATCCTTTGTCTGGTTGATTGCCAGATTGTGTGGAGGCTGCTGGCTGCCAGTGGGTAGGAATGGGTTACAAGGCTTCTGCCTGTGGGCCTAGAGTGGGGGTTCCTGAAACAAGTGCTGGCCCACTGGTGGGCAGAAGTGGGTTCTGAAATGGGCGGATGCAGGGTTTGAGGTCTCAGATCAAATGTCTGTCTGCTGATGGGCAAGGCTACTTCCTGACATGGCTGGTTATGAGTCCGGGGAGTCCTAAAGTTGGTGTTGGCCTACTGATGGGTGGGGCCAAATCCCAGCATGGCTGACTGAAGGACTCTAGTGGTCCTAGGACTGGTGTCTGCCCACTGGTGGGCAGGGTCAGGGCCCACGGGACCTCAGGTGCCTGACCACTGTGGTGTGAGGCTTATTCCAGGGGTGGTATTAGTGTGTGGAGCTGGGTCCCAGGGTCTGTGTCTGCAGGGTCTTGGTGGTCCTGTGGCTAGTTTCAACACACTGGTATGCAAAAAGCCTGAGCCCTTTAGGGGACGTGGCCAGGCCTGGGGGCAGTTGTGAGCTCAGGGAGCCTTGGGGAAGCGGGACTGTTGGTAGGTGGGGCTGTCTCTGGCAGGTAGTTGCTTGGCCTGGGCAACCCAATACAGGTACTAAGAGTCTGTTGGTTGGGGCTTGGTCCTGAGGCTTCTAAGATAAAGGGAGGATTCCAGAATGGCCTTGCTAGCACCATTTTCCTCATATTAGAGTGTGCTCCCCCAAATGTTTACCACCCGTGTCTATTTCCCCAGAGTGAGCCCCCAGCTATTTTTGCCTCTCCAGGAATCTCTCAATGATTAGCAAGTGGGTATGATTGAGGCTTCTTTCAAAATACTGTTTCTGCTCTGGATCCCAGAGCCTGTGAGATTTTATGTGCACCCTCTAGGAGTGAAGTCTCTATTTTCCACAGCCCTCAACCTCTCCTGAAGGTAAGCTCTCCTGGGCTTCAGATGTCCTGGATGCTCATCTTCTCTGTAAAGGACCTCCATGCTGTGGAGCCCAATGTGGGGCTCAGACCACTCCCTTTTTGGGGAGAACCTCTACACTTATAATTATCCTGCAATTTGTGGGTCACCAACCCATGGATATAGACCTTGACTAGACCATGTCTCTGCTCCTCCTGCCCTCTTATTATGGTTCTCTCTTTATATCTTCAGTGGTAGAAGATCTTTTCTGGGACTCTTGGTTTTTCTCATCAACAGTTGCTCTATAAGTAGTTGTAATTTTTGTGTGCCTGTGAGAGGAGGTGAGCTCAGGGTCTTTCTACCCCACCACCTTGGCCACTCCTCTGTGACTGAAAAAGTGAAAAGTCAAGGTCACTCAGTTGTGTCCAACTCTTTGAGACCCCATGGACTGTATAGTCCTGAATTCTCCAGGCCATTTTGAACTCATAGAGTGTAAGTTTTACCACTTTGTTCTGTTTTAAGATTTTTTTCTTATTTTAGACCCTTTGCATATTTATATAAATTTTAAGATTACTTTGCCATTTTCTTCAACAAAGCCTCCTGGGATTTGCTTAGGACTATATGTAGAGACATGGTCTAGTCAAGGCCCATATCCATGGGTTGGTGACCCACAAATAGCAGGACAATTATAAGTATAGAGGTTCTCCCCAATGTATAGGTCAATTTCAAGAGAAGAGACTCTTTAACATTTTTAGGTCTATGATTCAGGAAAACTGGATACTCCTCCATGCATCTGGATCTTACTTAATTTCTCTGAGGATGTATTGTAATTTTTGGCATAGAGGTCTTACATATCTTCCACTGGGTTTATTCTAAGGTGTTTGATATTGTGTTTGCTGTCATTAATTTGATCTTATATTTTAATGTTATATTACCAGAATATGCAGTACAATTAATCCATGTATATTGGTATTATTGTGATATTTATGTTTTGTCAGTGAAGCTCTCTTTTAATCATTGTATGTCCTTATATTTCCTCTTGTAATATTCCTTGTTCGAAGTCTGATTTTTCTGATATAATATGGCCGTGCCCCTCTTTTGTATATTGTGGTATGCATGGTGTATCTTTTTCAACCCTTCTACTTTCAACCTGCCTGTGTTTCTATGTTTAACGTATGTTTCTTGAAAACAGCATATTGTTGGATCTTGCTTTTCTGTTCAGTCTGACAGTGTCTGCATTTTACATGTAGTACTAATCTATTTACACCTAAAGTAAGTACCAATAGTGTTGAATTTTAACTTCGGCTTCTTGGTATTTATTTACTATATGGCTGTATTACTTTACTAGGGCTGCCATAACTGCAGGCTGGGTAAGTAACAGTCTAGAGGCTGAAGATCTGAGATCAGGGTGTTTGCAGGGTTGGTCCTTCTGAGGGCAGTAAAGGAAGGATCTGTTCCAGGTCTCTTTCCTTGGCTTGTGGAGGGCCATCTTGTTTCTTTGCCTTCACATTTCTACTCTCTGTGCCTGTCTGCATCCAAATGTCCCCTTCTTGTATGGATATCAGTCATATCAGTTCAGTTCTCGCTTTTAACTTGATTACCTCTGTAAAAGCCTTAACTCAGAGGCTTCCCTGGGAGTCGAGTGGTTGAGACTTTGCTTCCCGAGGCAGGGGGTGCAGGTTTGATCCCTGGTTGGGGAGCTCAGATTCCACATGCTTCAGGGCCAAAAGCCAAAACATAAAGCAGAAGCAATATTGTAACAATTTCAATAAAGACTTTAAAAATGGTCCACATTAAAAGAAAAAAAGAAAAAGACCCCAGTTCCAGATGAAGTCATATTCTGAGGTACTGGGGCTTAGGACATCAGCATATGGATTTTGCAAGGAGACGCAATTCAACCCATAACAATGTCTCAAAGGTCCTTCCTTCCTGTGTTCCTCCTTTCCTGTCTTCTTTTGGATAAATCAGATATATATTTAGTATTCCATTTTATACTTTTTATTGACTTCCTAGTTTTACCTCTTTGTGTTATTTTTCAGTTGGTTGTCCTCAAGATTACTATCTACAACTTTTAACAACTGCTTTAAAATATTATATACTTAACAACATTCTAAGAATGTTACCACGTTTATCATTCTGTTAACCCCAAGTTGACCTTTGTGCTCCTTTGTTATTTTACTTTTGCATCTGTTATAAACACTACAGTACATTGATATTAATTTTACCCTCAATAGTCAGTTATCTTTTTAAAGATATGTGAAAATGAGATAACATTAATTGTCTTGAAGCAATTATGTATTAAAGCATAATTAAAAGATATATAGTATTTGAAAGAAATGTAAAAATACATAAACATTTGTTTCTACATACAATATTGCTATTATTAAAAGTAAATAAAAGTATGACATTGTATCATTCAGCAACTTGTATGTGCTATTCTATTGACTGTGGCTCCATTAAAGCAGCAGTTTCTAACCTTAGCTGTTACAGCCAGCAAGATGAATGCTTAGGGTAAAGGGAAAGTCCCTGTAAAGGAAAGAAATCAGTCTTCCATGTAATACTGGGGGGCTTAGAAAATACTACTCCTTGCTCAGACATAGGCATATTGCATTTTTTCTCTACTGTGGTCCCAGGAAGCTCTTTGTTAAGGCTCAGCGGGGCTTTTGCACACTAGTGGAAAGATAGATCTTCTGAATTTTACTATCAAGTGAGTCTGTATAAGAAACAGTCTATGGATCTCTGTACCTCCTGTCACTCACCTTTTGCAAGGAAAATGGAATCGGGCAGAGGTGAAGAGAGAATGAGGACTTCTGAAGACAAGAATGGTCAGGTTTACAGTAGCAACTGGTGAAAACATTGGGACTTATAGAGGCTGAGAGATCTTTTTGGTATGTAATTGTAGAGCTTCTAGTGAGCATGGGATGGTTCTGATGGTCCTCTCTGACCTTCTGAGCAGCCCTCCATTTTTTCCATCACACAGCCTTATGGTTTTGATGGCAGAATGAGAATGAAGACATGATGTGTGAAGTGTGGGTATCTGGGCATTAGCAAGGGCAGTGTTTTGCATGCTTGTTATCTCTCTTTGCTTTAGATACTCCTGGCTGTTACCCTGGTAGTGCTTGCTCATATTCTGAACTGAGATTCTCATTTGAGGAGACCCTAAGGGCTCTAATTGGAGAAGGAAATGGCAACCCACTCCGGTATTCTTGCCTGGAATCCATGGATGGAGGAGCCTGGTAGGCTACAGTCCATGGGGTCGCAAAGAGTCGGACACAGCTGAGCGACTTCACTTTCAAGGGCTCTAATATCAGCCAGGGTTCTACTGCTTGAATGAAAAGAGAGTCACTAATTTAAAATGAGACTGAGTAGTGGTACATGCTTCATCTAAATTATTTCATAAGCCCAGTGCTTTAAAATTTGCCACATGTGAATGTAATTGAAATCTCATTAGAACATGCCATTATGTAGTAACTGTTATGATCTGATATATTTGACAGATATTCTCAGTCACTTTTTTCAGATATCATGTGGAATTGCAAATATCCAGTGACTTACGCCTAGAAAATATTGATAGATATTTGTTTTACACAAATGGTTGATACTTAGAGTAAACATTCCCAGGCAATAAATTGAAATAAATGGAATGATCTCAGAGCCTGCTTGGCTGTCATCACTAAGTGATGAATATTTTGGTTGTAAATAAGAGAAAAAAAAAAAACTCAAACCAAATTAAGCAAAAAATGGGAGTGAGGGGGCAGTTCTTGGATCACAGATCTGAATGATCCAGAAATGATTCAGGCAGTGCTTGATCCAGTAGCATATATACTGTAACCAGAGCCCAGTTTTTCTATTTTGCTCCATCTCTTCTAGTGTTGGCTTCATCTTCAGGCTCTATCCATTGCCCACCCCCCACCACATTGACAGCTCTCTTTTTCACAACTGACTGCTGTTAGCTGCAAGCTCCTGACCAGCTACATTGTCCAGGCGAAGAGGGTGGGTCCCCTCTGACTGTTCCCTCATGGATCCTTAGGTATCCAGTCTCTTATTGGGCCACATTTGTTCATGCGTCTTTCTTGAATCAATCACGGAGGACAGGGGAAGAGGAGATTGTGACTGGCTTAATTCCATCAGGACCTGGCCATGGAACATGGTGTGAGTCAACACTACCTGAACCACATAGCCTCAGAGGAGGGGAGAGAGGAGTGGTTCACCACTGTGGTCTGGGGACACTGGCCTGGCACCTCTATTAGGCTGTCACTTGCTATCTTTCTATCACTGTCTGGAGAAGGTTACCTAAGAAGCTTCATATTGTACCACAATCAGTCCTTTCCTTATGTTATAAACCCCAGGCTCTGGGATTTTCCTTATCACATAACTGATGCCTCCTTTTAGGGTATCTAGGGGTATATTTTTTCCTTAGCAGGGGCCTCCTTCTTTTGTCAGGTATAAAAATACCTCTGATTCAAAGATCTCTAGCAACAAAATTAAATAGTCTGTGTTTCACTTCAAAATGTGTACTTAGCTCTTTTATTCTCGAGTACTCTAACAAGAAGTGTACCTGTCTACAAGCTGCAGAATTGCTTTAACTACCATCATCATCATCATTTTCACTGTAGACAACATACTAAGCACATTGCGTGTTCTACTTTACTCCAGTCTTAGAAGACACTGCTTTTTAATCATATACACATTTCGAAGCCCAGTTTCAGGTCTTTTCCCTCCAGGAATCCTTCTATAATCACCCTTACCCTTAGGAACGTCTTCCTTGGGTAATCTTTTTTGTGTGAATTATTTATCATGCTCTGCTTTAATCCATCTTCCCAACTGGATTGTTAGCTGCTCCAGGGCAGTGGCCTTAGCTCATGCTCCCTGAATCCTCAGAGCCTAACACAGTGGTCTTGGACATCAGGGGCTCAATAATTATTGATTATTACTCAAGATCATAGATCTCTCATTCCTTAGAGAAAATCAGGAGACCTTTGTGCCACATGAAGAAACTGTTTATGCAGGCCACATCCCAGGACAGTCTGCTTCATCTGAACGTTTGCAGGTTTATCCTGTAAAATTACATTTTTCTGAACATTTCTCACACTTAGGAGACTGAAGACCTAAGACCAGAAATGTTTCTCTTAGCAATTCTATTTTCAGCACCATTCCCGGTAATGGCGCTGGGATAAGCATTTGTAATATCTGACCTTTGTGAAAGTTAGAGCAGGTTGGCATAAAGCAGAAGACTCACAGAACTTGGAGACACACAGATCTGGGTTTAAATTCTAGATCTTTTCACTTACTCCATGTATTACCTGATGAGAATTACTTACTGTTTCTAAACATTAGCATTTTCCCTTGTAAAACTAGAAATATAATTCCTACATCACAAAGTTAGAAGTATTCCTGTCTCCATCCAAACTGGAAATACTGCAATACAGTTGAATTCTGACAGTAACCACCTGAAGTTAGTACCTGACTCCACAGGTTTAGGACACGGTCCACAGCAAGACTTCCCTTAAGATACTAGCCACTTAGATCCCCAGGCCACCTACACCTCTGACTAACAGGGTATAAGTCCGTGAGGTTCCTGCTGTGCCCCTCATGTTTGATAATTTGTGTGAATCATTCAAAGAACTCAGGGGAACAGTGCTTATACTAACAGTTTTGTTAAAAAAGATACCCATGGGGTGATGCCTGGGAGGTAACTCAGATCTTCTGTGCCCTCTCCCCATGGAATCAGGGTGTGTCACCCTCCTGGCACACTGATGCATTCACCAGTCATCAAACTCCACTGTGCTTTGGTGTCCAGAGATTTTATTGGAATTCCATTATATAGGCATGATTCATTAGATAAATGGTCATGTGATTGAACTCAGTCTCTAGCTCCCTCTTCTCTCCAGAGGTTGGGCCAGTTCAAATCCCAACCCTCTAACGACATGGTAAGCTGTTTTGATGACCAATCCAACTAGCTCAACTGAAGCTATCTAAAGGCTCCACCACAGAGGCACCTTATTAACATAACAAAGATACTCCTGTTGCTCAGGGAATATCAAGGGTTTTAGAAGTTCTCTACCAGGAAACAGGACAACGACCAGGCAAACTGTTATACTTAAGTTTGTGAGCTAATGAATGACAACATATATGTATGGTAAGAAAAAGTGAACATGAAACTAGTTAAAGTATTGGGTTTAAAGGCTGTGTTTTGTGATTATACCTGTTGTCTTTCCTCCTTTTTCTTTGTTTTTGAGAACTACCAAGATTCCAGCCATGCAAAGACGCAGAAAATCTAGTGGGTAGAATAATAATGGCTTTACTCAACATGAAAAGTAATCTGTTGTAACTTATGTTTGGATTTAATTAATGAAGTATAGGACAACTTCTGAGTAAAGAAGCTACTAAGGCCACTCTTTTTGTTTGTTTGTTTTCATTTATTCTAGGGGATTTGTTTTATTTCATTGTTTTAAAACTTTTTTATTGGGGTATAACCAATTAACAAACAATGTTGTGATAGTTTCAGGTGAAAAGCGGAGGAACTCAGCTATACATATACATATAGACATTCTCCTCCAAACTTCGAACTCAGCTATACATATACATATAGACATTCTCCTCCAAACTTCCCTCCCATCCAGGCTGCCACCTAACGTTGAGCAGACCCTGTGATATACAAGTAGATCCTTGCTGGTTATCCATTTTAAATATAGCAGTGTGTACATGTACATCCCAAATTCCCTAACTATCCCTTCTCCCATCCTTCCCCCCACCCTCGGCAACCATAAATTCGTTCTCTAAGTCTGAGAGTCTCTTTCTGTTTTGTAAGTAAGTTTGTTTGTATCATTGCTTTTTAGATTCCACATATAAGGGATGTCATACGATATTTCTCCTTCTCTGTCTGACGTACTTTAGTCAG
Source organism: Okapia johnstoni (assembly GCA_024291935.2). Taxonomy (NCBI): domain Eukaryota; kingdom Metazoa; phylum Chordata; class Mammalia; order Artiodactyla; family Giraffidae; genus Okapia; species Okapia johnstoni. Next base: position 40,621,612 of record CM044316.1, read on the forward strand.
TATGACAGTCTCTTGGTTCATCCATGTTGCTGCAAATGGCATTATTTCATTCTTTTTAATGGTATTTTAGCCACTCTTCATAAATGTTACCATAACAAGAACATAGAGGAAGCTGAGTGACCTGCTTAGGATAATGTCAGGGTTAAGAATGACAGTGAAACAGGCTCAGATATCATCAAGTTATAGACGTGATGAGCATGCATGCCGAAGACTTAGGTGTGACAGAGTAAAAAGCTGTAATTTTCACATTCTGCAGTGCTACTTTGGATCTCTGTCCCTGGATGAATTCTTTTGAGATTCCACTAGGTTTTTATATCACAACTACCCTTGAAATAGGCAAAAAATGCTCTAAGAAAATCTTTGGATGAGACCACTGTGGTGAAACCATTGAGAGCTGCACATCCATTTTCCAGCCATGGGATACTAGAGGAGGTCAGAATGAGTGATGTAGAAAAATGTTTGTTATCATACTCAGTGAAGAGAAAAGTTGCAAAATTAAGCATGAATATGATCCTGTTCTTATCCTCATACACACGTGCAGATGGGCACAAAAATGCTGGGAAACATGTCAGGATATTAATAGTTCGAAATTTCTGAATCATGGCATTACAATTCAGTTTCATTCTCTGTTCTCTTCAAAATGTTTACATTACTTATGCATTCATTTTATCATAAGTTAAATGAGAATCATTTATCATAAGAATATTTTAAGGCAACATGGCATGCTTGTGTATACATTTCTCTGTAATTATTTTCACTTTATTCCCTGTGTGTCTAAATGATAATCTTAGCTCCCCAAGTGAAATTTCTCTCCTGGAATAGGCATAATGCCACCTATTTTAGGCACATAGTTACCTTTATGTCATGTTCTCACTGTTCATCAGTTTCTAGGTGGACACATCTGCTGCCCAAATTTGCTTTCTCTGAACAATCGAAAAAGAATCCTAGAGACCAAAAATTTAGGATGAATGTGTAAGGTCAGCAGAAATATTAGTGGCTTAGTTTTATCTTAAAACTCTATACCATCTTATCTAACCTCTTTCTCCGTAAAGCCCATATGATTTTATAGGGCCATCCATCCATAAAAATTCCCTGCTAACTTTGGACTCAGCACATCACATTCCTTAAAGTAAGGCTGATGATTCCAACAAAGTCCCTTTGAATAGGTGCTACTTCATTTTCAGAAGTAGAAGCCTGGGAGGAAATAACAGATGAGATCTTCATTTCATGGAACAAACTCTTTCCATGCAGAGAAAAATCTTTTCAGCAACTACATAACTTAAGAGCATTTCCCCTGATCCCATAATGTGTCTTTGGCAACAGGAGCTGGCTATTGAAAGAACCATGTTTGAGCTTAAAGACACTTCATTTTCTACTTTGCTGCATAATCCATTCATTTATTCATTTACTCACAAACTTATTCTTACAAACAAAATTCAAAATAATCTGCAGACACCTTCACTATAACCCTGTGCTGGGCACTGAGGGGATATAGGGGGTAGAGTATTAGGTCTGACATATTTCTGTTGAAAATCATCACCCAGTAGACACCGTGCTTCTAATCAATAATGCATATCACCTGGATTTCAGATTTTTTCCAACCCTCATAGTTTTCAGCTTAAAATAACTAAATCATCCCCCCCCCTTTTTTTGTTTTGCAATATACCAAATTTTAGGCCTTCTCCAAGCCTTCTCCCCTGCTATTGCCATGAATTAAGTAATGACAGCAGAAGTCTTATGATACAGAACCGATGAAAGAATTCAGAAAAGTTAGAGAGACTTTAAGAGGCTCAAAGGTAAAATACACGTATTATTAGGTGAAGAAACAAATTTCCTATGGGTGTTGTTTAGAAATAAGCTTTCTTGGTGCGCTCCAGAAGCTTTTTCTCCCTCTGTGGTATTAAAAAAAGAATAGGCTCTGGCAGAAGGTCTTGCATCATTTTTCCTGCCAAAGTGAATTCTAAGAGGCATTTTCTAAGTAAATGTCCTTGTTTACTTAGGACATTTTGTTTGTAAGAATAAGTTTGTGAGTGAATGTCCCTGGCATTGCGATATAATGCTGCTGTTTCCTTTAATCTAAGTTGTATATGTTTCAGTATCTGTGACCATTCAAGCTTTTGTAACAAGAGACACAAAAAGAAATTACTTTGGCCGGTTTCCTGAGATGTTAGGATAGATGCTATCATTTATAGCCGTAGTTGAGGCAAAATCTCTTTAAAGCACAGGGGAATCTGTCCCTGAGACTTTATCTGTTTTATTGCAACATGATGGAATGTGAACAATATCACATATTTTGTGCCCATCCACTGATTGACTAGGTCTTTAGTCTTAAGTGATTGTGACCAATACAAATATTCAATGACTTACCAACAAGATGAAAAGGGATTGCCATTGATCATCTTATAAAAAACCACAAATGCAATCTGAAACTAGGAAAAGAAATTTAAGCAAAATAAATTCCTCAAAATAGATTCCTCACGGTGCGCATGGACCTATCAGTCACACATTTGTGTCTCCACTAAGAGATACGTCTTCTTTTTTCTCTCCAAGATGGGCAACTGGCTCATTTCCCAAGGCCTTGGCTTCACTAAACCTGTGCTTCATCCCCACGCATAGCCTCAGGGATTTCCCTTTCTTTGCAAATATAATTTGTCTGGGAATTGATTTAGTGTTTCAGTTTGAGATTTACTCTACTCTTATGCTGTGTGCATAAACACTTGGTGATTTTCTTGAAAGTCAAATAAGTCAAAGTCATTTCAGCAAACAGATCTTAGGATTGATGTTGGATCAGCATTTATTTAAACTTTGCACAATCACAGAGAGATAGTTCTTTTATTTCTAAAAGTTTATTAAGGCCTTAGTTTACACTAGGTGATGTTGTAGGCTCTGGGATTTTGGTAGTAAAAGGACAGATAAACTCTCTTCTCTCATGGTAGGTATGTTGTGGGGGGAACCACAGTGAATGAATTAGCAAAAAGAAAGAGAGATGGAAGGAGGTAGAGGAAGGGAGAGAGAGTAAGAGGAGGGAGAAAGAGAAGGAGAGAGGGAGAAAAGGGAAAAGGCAAAGACTACAAAGAAAGGAAATTACAAAGAAAGGGGAGAAGGGGGAAGGGAGAGATGTTAGGAGCAATAAGAATTCTGAAACAAGCAAGAGATAGAGTATGTGTGTGTAAACCACAGCCTTTACAAGTATCACAACTCTAGTTCAATGGAATGTACAAATTAGAGCCATGTGATTTTAAAGGTCAGGAACCTCTAACAACCCAGCATTATTTCATTGATGGGCTTTGGCCATGTAGGTCTTTGCAGTGTTCCTGAATGAATGTGATGTGAAAACAACCACTCCCCACTCCCACAACAGAAAAGAGTACCACTGCGTTTCAATTATATCCCCTTCTTGAAGACTCATAACCAATATTACCATGTGAAAGATTTTGGAAATTTACCCTGGTCTCCTGCATTGCAGGCATATTCTTTACTGACTGAACCACTAGGGAAACCCAAAATACTGGAGTGGGTAGCCTATCCCTTCTCCATGGGATCTTCCCAACCCAGGAATCAACTGGGGTCTCCTGCATTGCAGGCAGATTCTTTACCAGCTGAGCCACCAGGGAAGTCCTAGTCTATTAAACTGATTTTGATAATGGAAACTTTTTTTTCCTGTTCTACTTATTAACTTCCACCTTACCTGGGTTCTAATGGTTATCACATGAGTAGGATGGCTAGTAGAAGAGGCATCTGTAAGCAGAAAGCACTATCACTTGGACACTCAGCCTTACTAGAGAGTAGTCAAAAGATAGTAAAAAGGTGTTACCCACATGCTAAGGATTTATAACATGAGTATGGGCCAGTTCAGTTTATTAGCACCTGTTCTGTGCCAGTCCTGGGAATCAAGGTATGAGTAAGGCATCATCTGCCTTCAAGAAGACCCAGGAAGATATGGTATAATAGGAAAGGTATTTCCATGTAAATTAACATTTAAATCAGTATTACTTGCTGCAGTAGAGAGAAAGACACAAGATACCAGGGAACACAGAGATTACCGGCTTAAGGAGGTCTAAGGGATATCATGGAGGACTTCCTAGAGGAGGTGATAGGAATTACATGTGTAACATCACTGGAGAATAATCCATGCTGTACAGCTATCATATGGGAAATGCTCTCAGTTCCCAACCCTAAATCTACAGACATTTTTCTACTTGCTCTCTCTCTCTTCCTTCTCTCCATTTTCCCTTTTCTCCAGGACTGCATGTGGACTATAGATTGTCGTCTTTCTCCTTTCAGCCTTTTTCTTGAAACCACCAGCATCTAAACATGCTCAAGTCCCTGTTATTAAAAACAAAACAAGTGAAACCTATCCTCTCCTTAAAAATTCCTCTCCTGGTACTATGTCTACCTCTACTTCCCTTCCCTTTATAGCCTGTCCTTCTGTAAGAGTTACTTTTACTCATGTCTCCATTTCCTCACCACTTACTGCTCACCAAGTCCAAAATGCCTTATGATCACATCAAGTGAGTGCTTGCTATGGTGACCAATAACCACCATGTTTCTAAATCCAATGACCATCTTTCAGCTCTCCATTATTTAACATCTCTGGAGTATTTCTTCGTATTAACTGATCACTCCCTACCCTCTTGAATTACACTCTCTCTTTGGCTTCTGTGACATGATACCTTCCTGATGTTCCTCTTACATCTCTGTTCAATCCCTGTTTAGGTCATTAAATATTAGAGTTCGTTGAGACTTAGTCATAGGACCCCTGTACTTTGCACTCGGTATTTTTACCTCTACTTTCTGCCTTGGTTTCATTGATTACCATAGATTCAGTTATTACTTACACATGATGAGCCATTGATATAAATCTTCGGCTTAGCTTCCAGAAAATAGACCTGTCTATCTGGCATGTACACTTAAATGCTTTCTAGGTACCTTGATCTCAGCATATCCACAATGTCAAGTTCAGTCCTTTTTCATCATCCTCTGTCTCAGTGAATAGCATGCCCATATGTCCAGTTCCATAAGCCTGAATCACGGGAGCCAGACTTGACCTCCTCTCTCATCTCTGCATATCCAATCTGTCAACAAGCTCTCCCAGCTTCCAAGTCTGTACATATCTCTTTCCACTGTCACAGTCTTAGTCAAAGTAGCCACCATTTTTCATTTGTGTTTGCTGTATGGTTAGCCAAGTATTTTCTAAATACAAACTGACCAGACCTCCTGCCTGTTCTTGGCTGGAAGACCAAAATCTTTAGTATGGTCTACAAGGCCCTTCTTGTGTTTATTCTTGCATTGCTTGACTCATTGTTCTAAGAAGGTGTTTCGAATACACACACTGTTCAAAGTACCATGCAATCTTGCATGCTAAGTCACTGAGTCGTGTCTGACTCTTGGCGACCCTGTGGACTGTAGCCTTCCAGGCTCCTCTGTCCATGGGATTCTCCAGGTAAGAAAACTGGAGTGGGTTGCCATGCGCTCCTCCAGAGGATCTTCCTGACCCAGGGATCGAACCCGCGTCTCTTACGTCTCCTGCATTGGCAGATGGGTTCTTTACCACTAGCGCCACCTGGGAGACCCAGGCTCTTTTCAAAGCACCAAGGAAACAGTGGTAAACAAAACAAATAAAGCTCCTGCCCTCATGGAGCCATGAAATACATATTCTAGTCGGGGAGATTAACAATTAAAAAGTATAAAAAATAGAGATTTATTTTCAGGGCTGATAAGGACTATGAAGAAATATTAAGTGGTGCAGGGATTAGAGAGTAACCAGCTAGGAGTAATTTTAGAAAGGTGGTGAAAGAAGCCTCTTTAAAGAGAGGATTCCCACCCAGAACACTAAAGGAGGTGAGCACATGCTTGAGGTTCTAGCTTTCTGCTCTCTCTCGTTAGTGCTGTGGAGTGGCTGATAGTGTTTGTATTCCCCAGTGCCTCAGGCTACCCCAAGGCCTTTGCACCGACTCCCAGCGCATCCTCTTTGCCTCCTCTTGTTCCCCTGCTCTTTCTACTCCATCTCCTCCTCCAGTACTCTTCTCTCCTCCCCTCATTTCTTCTGGAAGAACCTTTTTGGCCCCCTAGACTAAATCAAACTCTGTGTTCATGTATTCTTGCTGATTATGCCCTTATCTTCATGTTGTCAATTGAGTTTCAGATTGTATGTGGGTAGATTTACACATTCAGTGGAATATTTACTGTTCCTCGTGTTTTAATTAACACTAAATTACTGAAATTTAAATTTTTTAAAGCTAGCGTTAAGTTTTAATCTCAAGGATGAATCACTTTTTAAATTTGCAAATCTTTGGTCATAAAATAATAAATGTTTAATTTGTTATGTAATGAATATAATTTGATTAATAGTGATATTAGTTGTAAATTTAACATTCTGTTTTCCATAACATTAAATCTAACTTAATTAATCATATCTTCTTAGATGTTTCAAATTGCAATCATAAATGTAATGGATCTGATTCTCTCAGGGCACAGTTTTAGGCAGGCCTAAACTCAACCATAATTTTCTTAGACATTTGAACACTGCTTTCAAAGCTAATAAATGTTGACTTTTGGATGTAAGGGATCCAATTATCAAATAAACAGTTTACAAATATAATCAATCAAGTTATCCTATACATTTCAAGTTAAAATCACAAGTTACCAGTTAACCATGTAAAATCAAAATAACAAGCCCCGTGGGTCAGTCAGCTTGCCCACTTCATACAATGTAAATTGCTGTTTATCCCTCAGTTTGCCCAGGGTGGGTCAAGAATTGATGCCCTCAACTGTGAAGCAAGAATGTGAGGCTTGAGTTGGCCAGTCTGTGGCCTGATTGCATCCTGCAAAGAACAGCCACAGATAGGGTTCCAAATCCCTCCAGTTAGCATAGCAACCCTAGTATTCTTTTAATATATGATTTGTGTCATGGCATGGGAAAGGTTGGGAAGCATTGCCACAGAGAACAAATAAACACATATGTTCTTATGACTGTAAAACCTGTCAAAGCCAGATACTGAAATGTTAATACTTATGGGTGTGTTTTGCATACTTGACCACCTCTTGACTTATTTCCAGACCTCTCAGAATGCTAAGACACTTACCCAAATAAAGAGAGACAATTTTCCATCTCTGGTCAACTGAGGTCGCTGGGCTATGACACAGGATATTGATGGATTTGGCTACATGTCCAGAATAATTCTCCCTGAGCCTCAGATTTAGAAGCTGAGCCCTATTTTGTAGTCAGACTCCATGTCCTTTCCTAGTTCTTAGTAAACTGCACCCTCTTTCACAATTGTGCTGGCTGATTTGAGTTGGTTCTATTGGACCCCTGGACTGAAATTAACTCTTTTCCTATCACATGGAAAATGACTACACTCATATTTTAGCTTCTCTCTTGCCATCATCACTCTTATTTATACATATAGCATTATCACAGTTTTAAATTTACATGTTAGGTCCTTAATTACTTGATTATTCTCTGTCTCCTCTCCTGGACTGTGAAGGAATTCACAGTTAGAGACCTTGACTATGTCTGCTTTTTGCTCAATATCTTACCTCTACTCTGTCAGACAGGACACCTATATGATCAATTTACCAATAAGCAAATGAAGAACAAATAAATAATTGTCCAGAGGTGTGTAGCCACTAGAATATAAGAGAAGTGCTTACAATATACTCTCAGCCTATTATGTTTCAGTGGTTGTCAGATCTGAAACAATCTTCCTTATAACTTGCAAGGGTCATCATATAGGTAATACATAGATATACATCAAAGGATATGTCCCCTGGACAAACAACCTGGCCATAAGAAATAGCTAATTGCATTCTGAGAAATGAGCAAAACACCAAAACATAATAGACTGGAGTAGATGTATACAAAGTCAAAAATAGAAAATATTCTAGGCTAGTGAGATTAGATGGTCAACACCGAAATCAGATTGATTATATTCTTTGCAGCCAAAGATGGAGAAGCTCTATATAGTCAGCAGAAACAAGACCGGGAGCAGACTGTGGCTCAGATCATGAACTGCTTATTGCCAAATTCAGACTTAAATTGAAGAAAGTAGGGAAAACCACTAGTCCATTCAGGTATGACCTAAATCAAATCCCTTATGAGTATACAGTGGAAGTGACAAATAGATTTAAGAGACTAGACCTGATAGACAGAGTGCCTGATGAATTATGGACAGAGGTTCGTGACATTGTACAGGAGACAGGGATCAAGACAATCCCCATGGAAAAGAAATGCAGAAAAGCAAAATGGCTGTCTGAGGAGGCCTTACAGATAGCTGGGAAGAGAAGAGAAGCGAAAAGCAAAGGAGAAAAGGAAAGATATTCCCATCTGAATGCAGAGTTCCAAAGAATAGCAAGGAGAGATAAGAAAGCCTTCCTCAGCGATCAATGCAAAGAAATAGAGGAAAACAACAGACTGGGAAAGACTAGAGATCTCTTCAAGAAAATTAGAGATACCAAAGGAATATTTCATGCAAAGATGGGCTCGATAAAGGACAGAAATGGTATGGACCTAACAGAAGCAGAAGATATTAAGAGGTGGCAAGAATACACAGAAGAACTGTACAAAAAAGATTTTCATGACCCAGATAATCATGATGGTGTGATCACTCACCTAGAGCCAGACATCATGGAATGTGAAGTCAAGTGGGCCTTAGAAAGCATCACTATGAACAAAGCTAGTGGAGGTGATGGAATTCCAGTTGAGCTATTTCAAATCCTGAAAGATGATACTGTGAACGTGCTGCACTCGATATGCCAGCAAATTTGGAAAACTCAGCAGTGGCCACAGGACTGGAAAAGGTCCGTTTTCGTTCCAATCCCAAAGAAAGGCAATGCCAAAGAATGCTCAAACTACTGCACAATTGCACTCATCTCACATGCTAGTAAAGTAATGCTCAAAATTCTCCAAGCCAGGCTTCAGCAATACGTGAACCGTGAACTTCCAGATGTTCAAGCTGGTTTTAGAAAAGGCAGAGGAACCAGAGATCAAATTTCCAACATCCGCTGGATCATCGAAAAAGCAAGAGAGTTCCAGAAAAACATCTATTTCTGCTTTATGGACTATGCCAAAGCCTTTGACTGTGTGGATCACAATAAACTGTGGAAAATTCTGAAAGAGATGGGCATACCAGACCATCTGACCTGTCTCTTGAGAAACCTGAATGCGGGTCAGGAAGCAACAGTTAGAAGTGGACATGGAACAACAGACTGGTTGCAAATAGGAAAAGGAGTACGTCAAGGATGTATATTGTCACCCTGCTTATTTAACTTCTATGCAGAGTACATCATGAGAAATGCTGGGCTGGAAGAAACACAAGCTGGAATCAAGATTTCCAGGAGAAATATCAATAACCTCAGATATGCAGATGACACCACCCTTATGGCAGAAAGTGAAGAAGAACTAAAGAGCCTCTTGATGAAGGTGAAAGAGGAGAGTGAAAAAGTTGGCTTAAAGCTCAACATTCAGAAAACTAAGATCATGGCATCTGATCCCATCACTTCATGGAAAATAGATGGGGAAACAGTAGAAACAGTGTCAGACTTTATTTTTTTGGGCTCCAGAATCACTGCAGATGGTGATTGCAGCCATGAAATTAAAAGACGCTTACTCCTTGGAAGGAAGGTTATGGCCAACCTAGATAGCATATTTAAAAGCAGAGACATTACTTTGCCAACAAAAGTCCGTCTAGTCAAGGCTATGATTTTTCCAGTGGTCTTGTATGGATGTGAGAGTTGGACGGTGAAGAAAGCTGAGCACTGAAGAATTGATGCTTTTGAACTGTGGTGTTGGAGAAGACTCTTGAGAGTCCCTTGGACTGCAAGGAGATCCAATCAATCCATCCTAAAAGAGATCAATCCTGGGTGTTCATTGGAAGGACTGATGTTGAAGCTGAAACTCCAATACTTTGGCCACCTCATGCGAAGGATTGACTCATTGGAAAGGACCCTAATGCTGTGTAGGATTGGGGGCGGGAAGAGAAGGGGACGACAGAGGATGAGATGGTTGGATGGCATCACCGACTCGATGGACATGGATTTGGGTAGACTCTGGGAGTTGGTGATGGACAGGGAGGCCTGGCGTGCTGCGATTCATGGGGTCACAAAGAGTCGGACATGATTGAGTGACTGAACTGAACTGAGTGAGATTAGTTTGATTTTTTTCAACAAGAGGATGCTACTCAGTGGGATACTCACCAAGGGAGACACTGAAGTTAACCTTCTGAGTCATGTCCAGAGGTAAAGGTACCCAGCGACACTGGTCTGGACTTTGAGGAAACTATATGTCTACTGTGGAAATAGTATCCATCTTCAAACAACACAGCAGAGCAAAAGGTCTGTGGCTAACAAGCCAAGATAACTAGGACTTGGACACTCTTCCCTGCCTCCCTCTCCTTACCAGCCTTCTCCTATGTTCATCTGCCACTTTTTAGATGAACCACTTCAGCCCCTCTTAGTGAGAGAGAGGCCTGTTCCCCAGGCTCCCGTAGCATCATATACTTTCCCATAGCATCATATCACATTATGCAACTTCCACATCATTTCATACTCACTTCTCTACCTGTTTATGTCCTTTAATAGACCGTGGATTATACAATGAGAGAAGTGAAGTATGATTTGTTCTATCATTCACAGTGCCTTGCACAGAGCCAGACTCATAGCAGCTATTCAGTAAGCATTTACTGAATGAATACGTTGTTCTGATCCCTGTTTAGGAGACACTTTCTGATTATTGTTGGCCTTCACATGTCAAGAGGGTGTGTAGGGAGAGGAGTGTGAGTCAGAGGAAGAACATGTGTAATCATCTTAGAATTTCTCATTTCCCTGCAAGTTGGTAAGTTGATGTTCTAACATATGCATTATTTTTCTGAGCACTTAGAAGTCTTGGAGAAGGCAATGGCACCCCACTCCAGTACTCTTGCCTGGAAAATCCCATGGACAGAGGAGCCTGTTAGGCTGCAGTCCACGGGGTCGCTAAGAGTCGGACACGACTGAGCGACTTCACTTTTCACTTTCATGCATTGGAGAAGGAAATGGCAACCCACTCCAGTGTTCTTGCCTGGAGAATCCCAGGGACGGGGGAGCCTGGTGGGCTGCCGTCTTTGGGGTCGCACAGAGTCAGACACGACTGAAGCAACTTAGAAGCAGCAGCAGCAGAGAGAAGTCTAGTTTGGCCAGGTTCTTTCTACCATTTCTTAAGCAGCCTCCCTCAAGCAAATCCTCTCTCCATCTGCATCTTTCTGATCCCAGGTTTTGCTTTTGAAACATTCGTACATGGGAGGAGAAAATAATTCAAGACTCAACCTGAAGGCAATTCTGCACTTAAAAAAATGAGCAAGTAAATGATAAAAAGCGGCTTGCACAAAGGCTGCATTCATCGGCGGTGCCCTGATGTTAGATTTTTATTCAATTTAGTGGCTGTGTAGCTGTTTAGCTATTGAATGTTATGATCTAAATTTATTCTACCTTGAATCTGAAAAGAATTTAACCTATGATGAAAAACAACTTGTCTTACTGGTTTCATTCCAGGAACCTGTTTTCACCTTCGATGAAATATCATGCAGGGCTTTACTTTCTCCTCTTTTTCCAGAAGCCATGGGGTTTAGTGAAGGTGAAACTTGAAGCAGAGGTGGGGGAAATATGGGTGGTGCTCTCTCTGCAGCCTCGGGAAGGTGGTGTCCGAGGGAGGGAGTGTTTTCTGTGCCAGGCTAAGACCTTGTCTCCTCATTGCATTGTTCTGATCTTAGCTTCCATGTATATCAGCTGACCAAAATGAATGGATAAGTAGCAGATCTTTGGAAGCCATTTGAAACCCTTGGTGCCATCTTTGTTTCAGGAGTGGACCTTGTCTGTAGTTACTTTAACTTGTAATTATGATTTAAAAAAAATATTTATTTATTTATGTATTTTTGGCTGCACTGTGTCTTCATTGCCGGGTGCAGTCTTTCTATAGTGGCACCAAGTAGGGGCTACTCTTAGTTGTGGTGCACGGGCTTCTCACTGTGGTGTGTTCTCTTATTGCAGAGCACGGGCTCTAGGGAGCAAGGGCTTCAGTAGTTGCAGTTCATGGGCTCCAAAGCACAGGCTCATGAGTTGTGGAACACTGGCTCAGTTGCCCCATGGCATGCAGGTTCTTCCTGGGCCAGGGATCAAACCAGTGTGGCTTGCATTGCAAGGTGGTTTCTTAACCCCTGGACTACCAAGAAAGCCCCTGTAATTACGATTTGAATGATTGCTACCTATATGGCATGTTTTCAATATCCCAGACCCTGCGTTAAACCCATACTCTGCATCTATCCCCTTTAATCCTTACAATGACCCTATAAATTTGGCCCTCATGCCATCACTTTCCAAGGCTTAGAGACATGAAATGACTTGTCCAAAGTCACAGAAAAGGAACTGGCAGCACCACGACTTATACTCATGTCTGTCTGACTCAAAGTTCATATTCTTTACCACTGTGGTGGCTCCCATGGGAGCAGTTAAAACATTTCTTGGTAAGTGCTGGCAGTTCTGACTCAGTGACCACTGCCACCAGCCTCTCCTACGTTGTAGTCTGTTGTGGTTTCCATAGCTCTTTGAGGCCACAGCCTCCAGATTCACCATGGATAATACAGCAGAGTGATCATTACTTATAGGACACCTGGCCAAAATTAAGAGTGACACATTGTAAATGCTTCCCAGGCATTGAGACAAGAACCATTCTGGATTAAGTTCAGTTCAGTTCAGTCGCTCAGTCATGTCCGACTCTTTGTGACCCCATGGACTGCAGCACGCCAGGCCTCCCTGTCCATCACCAACTCCCGGAGCTTGCTCAAACTCATGTCCGTAGAGTTAGTGATGCCATCTAACTATCTCATCCTGTGTAGTCTCCTTCTCCTCCCACCTTAATCTTTCCCAGCATCAGGATCTTTTCCAGTGAGTTAGTTCTTTGCATCAGGTGACCAAAGTATTGGAGCTTCAGCATCAGTCCTTCCAATGAATATTCAGGACTGATTTCCTTTAGGATTTACTGGTTGGATCTCCTTGCAGTCCAAGGGATTCTCACAAGTTTTCTCCAACACCACAGTTCAAAAGCATCAATTCTTTGGCGCTCAGCTTTCTTTATGGTCCAATACTCACATCCATACATGATTACTGGGAAAACCGTAGCTTTGACTAGATGGACTTTGTCAGCAAAATAATGTCTCTGCTTTTTAATATGCTGTCTAGGTTGGTCATAGCTTTTCTTCCAAGGAGCAAGCATCTTTTAATTTCATGGCTGCAGTCACCATCTGCAGTGATTTTGGAACCCCAAAAATAAAGTTTGGGGCTCTCACTGTTTCCATTGTTTTCCCATCTATTTGCCATGAAGTGTTGGGACCAGATACCATGATCTTAGTTTTCTGAATGTTGAGTTTGAAGCCAACTTTTTTACTCTTGTCTTTCACTTTCCTCAAGAGGCTCTTTAGTTTTTCTTCACTTTCTGCCATAAGGGTGGTGTCATCTGCATATCTGAGGTTATTGATATTTCTCCCGGCAATCTTGATTCCAGCTTGTGCTTCATCCAGCCAGCATTTTGCATGATGTACTCTGCATATAAGTTAAATAAGCAGGGTGTTAATATACTCCTTTCCCAATTTGGAACCAGTCTGTTGTTCCATGTCCAGTTCTAACTGTTGCTTCTTGACCTGCATACAGATTTCTCAGGAGGCAGGTCAAGTGGTCTGACCTATTCCCATCTCTTTCAGAATTTTCCACAGTTTGTTGTGATCCACACAGTCAAAGGCTTTGGCATAGTCAATAAAGCAGAAGTAGATGTTTTTCTGGAACTCTCTTGCTTTTTCGATGACCCAACGAATGTTGGCAATTTGATTAACCCAGGGAAAAATGCAAGGTCTTCCTCTGCTTTCCAGGTTGAAGGATTTGAATGCTTTGAAGAACGAGAAGATGCATGTGACAGAGTATGTCATGTTCAGGGTAAAATAGAATTACTAACATTCATATAAGGTCAATCATTTGTGTTCAGTAGAGATAAAAACAGGTAGCACTTAGTAAAATGAAACCCAGTCACATGAAATCAGTATGCAAGATATCAATCTTTTATTCAACAAATATATATATTAAGTATTTAGTTTACTTTGTGGAAGGCTCTGTCCTAGATGCTGAGAATGTTTTCCTCTACTTAAGCTTCTGCTATGGTGCTCATATCATAATGTAATTAAAGACAACTCTTGATGATTAAAGAGTGACATGGGATCCACGTCAGCTTCTCCCCAGAGAGAGCGCCAAAGCCTCCGTCTTGATTCAAGGAGTCCTGCAGCGGGGTATGTAAACAAGCAAGGCTGCCTTCAGGAGAATCAGATAAGGGAGCATTGGCAGGTCATGACCCTACCCTTTGAATAAGGATTTGGGAGAAGGGGAAAAGTGGTTGGTGAATTACATTTAACATTTTATTGATCATTATCCTGAGGTGCTTTTCATGTGTCTTGAATACTCTGAATTTGCTCTTTTTTTCCCTCTTGGTCTTCTAAAAGTGAGCTTTGTCGATAAGGTCAGCTGAAGTTCAGTGCTTCTTTTTCTCAAGTCTGTGTGCCTTTAAGATATGCAAATCCTCTCTCCATACCAGTGGATTGTGTGGCCTATCCTTTCTTTTCAAACTTCTGAGAGGATTTGCCTAATATAAAATATAGGATAGCTAACCTTTTACTTAGGACTCTCTATGAGCTAGGACACATATCAAACATTTTTAAAGATGCAATGTTTGGCTGGTTTTCTTCTTATGTCCATTGTATGGATTAGGAAAACTGAGGGTTAGCAGATTTAGGTAGTTTGTCCAAGTAAGTGATTGAGGTGGGGTCATACCCAGATCCAACTTCAACACCCTTGACGTTAAACAGTTACTGTGCTCACCACTCAACAAGAAAGTATGGAGTGCCGCTGTGTGCTGGATCCTCCAGACACTGGGGATACGGAGGGCAGGAGAACAGACAGAGGTCTTGCCTGTAGATATTTCTTCCTATATGTGGTGGGAACCATAAACAATGAAACAAACCTGAAATGTAAGAGTTGTATGGGCAATTCGATCCTGTATTGATAGCTACATGTGGATATGTGTTGGTTACAAGCGTGACTGAAAAAGAGACTAGAAAGACACATACTGTAAGGGTGATTACCTCTCGGTGGTCAGATTTTTATTTTCTTCTTCACACATTTTTGAACATTTTCAAATGTTCCACAGCAGCTGTATACTTCCAATATAATCAGATGAGACCCATAAAGATTATTAAAAACAGAATTTAACCTTAGAAAATCCTGACAAACTGCATAGAGTTTAGGCACACTCCTCTTACCCTCTTCTGTTTCAGTCCTTTGTATTATAAAAGAAGCAAAGTGTGTATTTTTCCCATCTGTGCCAGTGTCTGACATATTTATCCCTGCCCCCAGGGATCGTGTTGGCTCCCTTTGTCCCAGGCTTCTCTAAGTTTGTGTGCATCAGTCCTTGCCAAGGCTGGCTCCACACGTGAATCTCCTGGGCAGTGTTTCAGATACTGATGCCAGAGCTTCAACCCCCAGACCTGCTGAAGCACAAGCTCTGTGTGTGTGTCCCCCAGGTGACTGTCATGCAACCAGGGTTAAGAAGCCTTGGATGGTGAGCCCCCTGCCCGTGTTCCTCAGTGCTCTCACTATTGGGGGAGCAGCCAGAGCGCCTCCTTCCTCTCTGTCTTACCAGGTCTGGGATGCCCAGGGAAGAGAAGGAGGAGAGAAGGACCCATGCAGGTGGGCAGATCCTGGCCCTCCCAGCACCAGGCTGCAGCCCCCACCACCCTCCTGACCTACTTACTCAGGGCCTGCAGTGCAAGCGAGTGACTCAAGCCTGGCGGCCAGCAGGGATTGTTAACAAAAGCCGAGTACTGTGCAGATGGGAGCAGAGGGCACACTCCAGCCGCACTAGAATTCTCACCGTTCCGGAACACAGCGCTGGCTGTCACAGCTTCGGGCCTTTGCCTGTGCTGCCCTTTCAGACTGAAATGTCCTTTGATGCCATCTCCCTCCTCCCCTGGGGCTGACTCCTGCTCCTCCTTGAAGGCTGAGCTCTCGTGAGTTCCTCCCTGACCCTCCTATCCCCATACAGGATGACTCCCTCCCTCTTCATCTGTGGCTCCAACCAGCAGGAATTTGTTCCCAGCATTAAGGCAGCACTTCAAACCTTGTGTCACCTGCGGAGGTGTCTGCCTCGCTGGCTGGGTGGAGAGTCCTCCAGGGCAGTGCATGTGCTCATTCATCCCTGTGCCTCACACAACTGACTGGCGAGTAGAAGAACCCGGTTCAGTGCCAGCTCTGTTCCTATGGCTGACTACATTGCCAACCACTAAGCCGGTGGGGTTTGCCTACACAGATTAGAAATGGAGACTCCTGGATCCCACCTCAACCAGATCCTGCCTTTGGCAAGATCTCCAGGTGATTCAGAAACACACTAAGGTTTGAGAAGCATCGGTAGGCCCCAAATTCTCAACTTCCTTAGCTGTAAAATGGGCATAGTAACTGCTAACTTATAGGGTTGTTGTGAGGCTTGAATAAGCAGCGTACTCAAGGGTATATACTGCAGAATGGAGTGCACTGGAGACATTTTTATTGTTTCTGCTTAATAAATGTTGCCCTGAGAGCAAGCAGGAGTCTGCGGTGGCTCATATTAAGGGGTCTGGGGTCTGCCCCAGTGAGACTTAAGTGATGTGGTGGAGCAGGCTTCCCAGCCCTCCAGTGGGAAGTAGGAGGGGAAGATGGGGTCCCTGTGGCCCATGGGTGTGAGTAGGACCTGTGGTCTCTCCTGTACCTTTTAAGGGGCCTTGATTCTTGCAAAACACAAGTGTGTGTTGACCTTCAGTGCTCTGCCTTGCCGAGCCAGCCTCACCCCTCATCCCACTGTCCCCACAGTGAAGCCCACCTGGGTCTTCCTAATTTTGTGAAGTCCATTATCTGAACTGGGAAAATCCCCTTTAAGGTCTCAAAAGAGTTGCAGGTAATTCATACATGATCAAGCTGCAGAACAGGAAAGTATGGTGATTTGGGGTGGGCATATTTATTATTAATTAGACATTGATTCCTAGGCTTCCCAGGTGGTGGTAGTGGTAAAGAACCCACTGGCCAGTGCAGGAGATATAACAGACACAGGCTCAATCCCTGGGTCAGGGAGATCCCCTGGAGAAAGAAATGGCAACCCACTCCAGTATTTTGCCTGGAGAATCCCATGGACAGAGGAGCCTGTGGGCTATAGTCCATAGGGTCACAAAGAATCAGAGACAGCTGAGGCAACTTAGCACACAGGCATACAAGAAATGTACCATGTCATCACTCACTTATAAGGACTTTTTTCAGTCTACTATATAATTTTGTATTTATTTAATATTTGATGATCATGATGAGCTCTACACAGAGGTCAGTTTTGAGGGAAGTTATTAGTGTTTCATGAAAGATAGCTGGGGAAATGCTGCTCCCAAGTAGTAATGTCTTTTTGACTTGGAATTCCCAGACTCAGTTGCTGCTGGAGAGATAAGACCACATATCTGTCTAGCTCCCAGGCCACCTCCTCTCTCTGGGGCAGGGACAGAAATGAGACATCTCTCTGCTCTCATCAGATCCTGTCAGCCAGGGCAGATAACCAAGGGAAATGACATCAGTTCAGTGACACCAGCTTCAAGTTTGAACCTTCAGACCTCGCTCCCAGACAAATTAGATCAAGGTTGCTCTTCAGTCCACTTTCTGGGACACGGTAGAGAAGCCTGACCCGTGAAGCCAACAGAAGCCCCAGGGGAGAGACAAATACAAACAGGCAGAAGGCATGTTTGTCTTTCAGTGACATGGCCTGAGGCTGTTTCAGGCCAGGATTGAGAGCTGAAGACTCTGGGCAGCCAGCAGACAGACATTCCTGGCAGGGCTAGAAGGCAGTTCGAGGGTAGGGTCGGACTGACGTCTAATTACACAGCAGACTCAGAACACACAACAGATTGGAGTTGTAGCTAGGTGGCAAAGCAGGAGCGGGAAGCCAACAGGTGCAGCACTGAGGACGTCTAAGTATGAGAATTTGCCTTCTAGGACCTTATGATCTAGTAGGAAAGATTTGACTCCCAGCGTCAAAGGGTTCAGATAAATGCAGTTGTGGCCAGAGTAAGTCAGCATCTCCTCCAGCCTTCATTCTCACATACTGCTCAGAGGTAGTAGAGAGTGAGTGGAACTAGAAAGTGAAGTGTTGAACATGGTTTTATACAGTGTGATAGAGGTGAAAGCGACATGAGTTAACTACACGTACCTAAAATATACACTTTGATATGTTTTGTGATCTGTATACACCTGTGAAATCCATACCACAAACAAGGTAATGAACAGATCCATCACTTTTGGAGTGATGCTCCTTTGTAAACCCTTCCTTCCATCCTTCCCTGCTCTTCTAGTCCCCAGGCAACCACTGATTAGCTTTCTGTCACTATAGAATAGTTTGCATATTATAGAATTTTATGTGAATGGTATCATGCAATATGTACTCTTTTGACAGACTTCTTTCACTTAGCATAATTGTTTTGAGATTCACTCATGTTATTGCATGCATCCAACTTTCTTTCCTTTTTACTGCTGAGTAATGTTCAGTTGTATGTCACAATTTATTTATCCATTCACCTGATGATGGGTATTTGAGCTGTTTTCAGATTTTTGCAGTTATTGCTTTCTTTGTTTTATTCTATATTCATTTATTTTAGCTTTATTTCTGCTGTAAACACACACAAGTCTTTGTATGGACATATTTTTCATTTCCTTTTGTAAATGCTTCAGAGTATCATGACCGCATCATATGGCACATGTGTATTTAACTTGGCGAGAAACTGCTGGACTGTTTTACAAAGTGGTTTTATGCATAAAATATTTGGGTTACTAATACTAAAAAGAGATCAATCCTGGGTGTTCATTGGAAGGTCTGATGTTGAAGCTGAAACTCCAATACTTTGGCCACCTCATGCGAAGAGTTGACTCATTGGAAAAGACCCTGATGCTGGGAAAGATTGAGGGCGGGAGGAGAAGGGGATGACAGAGGATGAGATGGTTGGATGGCATCACCGACTCGATGGACATGGGTTTGGGTAAACTCCGGGAGTTGGTGATGGACAGAGAGGCCTGGCGTGCTGCAATTCATGGGGTCGCAAAGAGTCGGACACGACTGAGCGACTGAACTGAACTGAATACTAAAAAAATTGTTTATGTGAAGTTTAAATTTCACAGAGTGCTCTGTATTTTATCTGGCAATTCTATCCCCAAATAAAAGCTCAAAATCAGACCATTCTCTCCCAGATCAGGAATTGGCTAAATTTTTCTGTAAAGATTCAGACAGTAATTTCGGCTTTATGACTTATATGGCTGTAGTTGCTCAACTGTACCCATTATATTTGATGAGAGCCATAGACAGTATATAAATGAATGAGCATGGCTATGATCTAATAAAATTTTATTTACAAAAACAAGAGGCAGCTGCATTTGACTGACCATAGTTTGCTGACCCCTATCTTAGGTCACTGATTTCCAGGGTATGGTTCTGTTATCAAACGCAAGTTTGTGTGCCCAATGCACAGCGAAGCCAAACAGTAGTGAAACATCAGAATTTGAAGCTAAGAAAGCTTTACTGCAGGTCCATTTGAGGAAAACAAAGGAGTGGCTCATGTGCCCGCCCCTGCCCCTGCCAAAACCCTGAACTACGCAAAGAGTTTCAGCTAGGCATCTGTAAAGGGTGAGAGAGGGGTGTGGTTGGTTGCTGCAAACTTACTGGTGTTGGAATTCTTTGTTCTCGCAGCTATCTACATAGGTCAGGTCAGGATATTCCTGTAAATCTCCAACATGACAAATATTATTCCCTGTTCTGCAACTTTTTACCTCTTTATGAATGGAAAAGTGTTACACCCCTAAAGGTCAGTCTTGAGAATGGGTTATCCTGTATATTTCAGGCTATAGGCAACGTTCTTAATTTGAAGCAAAAACAATAGAATACAAAGGTTAAAGTAAAAGAAACAGATCTAATATGGAGTCAGATTTGTTCTTGCCTATCATAGTTCCAAGAAAATAAAATAACTATAATAGGGATTTTATTTTCTTGGGCTCCAAAATCACTGCAGCCATGAAATTAAAAGATGCTTGCTCCTTGGAAGGAAAGCTATGATAAACCTAGACAGCATTTTAAAAAACAGAGACACCACTTTGCCAGCAAAGGTTTTCCAGTAGTCATGTTCTGATGTGAGTTGGACCATAAAGAAAGCTGAGCACTGAAGAATTGATGCTTTTGAATTGTGGTTCTGGAGAAGACTCTCGTGAGTCCCTTGGACTGTAAGGAGATCCAACCAGTCAATTCTAAAGGAAATCAATCCTGAATATTCATTGGAAGGACTGTTGCTGAAGCTGAAGCTCCAATACTTTGACCACCTGATGCAAAGAGCTGACTCATTGGAAAGCACTCTGATGCTGGGAAGGATTGAAGGCAAAAGGAGAAATGGGCACCAGAGGATGAGATGGTTAGATAACATCACTGACTCAGTGAACATGAATCTGAGAAAACTCTGGGAGATAGTGGAGGGCAGAGGAACCTGTTGTGCTACAGTCCATGGAGGTCACAGAGAGTCAGACATGACTTAGCAACTGAGCCACCACAACAACAAAATTACAGCTCCAAGATCAAGAACATGGGGATCACCTGGGACCTTGGTAGAAAAGTAAATTCTGTGTTTCTGCCTGCTGCTGCTGCTGCTGCTGCTGCTGCTGCTACTAAGTCGCTTCATTCGTGTTCGACTCTGTGAGACCCCATAGACGGCAGCCCACCAGGTTCCACCATCCCTGGGATTCTCCAGGCAAGAACACTGGAGTGGGTTGTCATTGCCTTCTCCAATGCATGAAAGTGAAAAGTGAAAGTGAAGTTGCTCAGTCGTGTCTGACTCTTTGCGACCCCATGTACTGCAGCCTACCAGGCTCCTCCATCCATGGGATTTTCCAGCAAGAGTACTGGAGTGGGTTGCCATTGCCTTCTCCATGTGTTTCTGCCAGAGACCTACCAAACCAGAAGCTCTAGGGATGTGGCTCAGTCATTTCAGCCCTGAGAAGTTCTGATGCACACCAGAATTAAAGAATCACTGCTCCACTGGAGTCTTAGTCCCAAACACAGATGATCATGGATGATCATCAGAATCCCTGGGGCACTTCTTAAACTATAGTTACCAGAGCCCCACCAGATTCAGAAATTTAGTATGGAAGTTTAGAGGGTGGGAAATCTGAACGAATATGTCTTTATTATTCTTATGCCCAGCCAGAGATGAGAACATTTATAATGAGTGGTTAATGAATATTAGATTCAGGGCCCACTCATGTTTTAAGATTTCAAAGCACGAATGTAAAAGGAATTAATTTTCTTCAGATTAACAGATTTTCTCTGTCCCAAGTTATCAAATAATAAAGATATGCATAAAAGTAGAATTAGGTTCAGATTAGGAATGTAAAAACAATGCTGTTCTTTATTCAAAGGTCCCTTTCCTTTGCCCAGAAACTAAGAATGCGCTTAATAAATGCCATTAACCACCTTCTCATAATGCCATCCCCCTGGGCAGAGTTGGTTAGACTAATTCTCACTCCTCCTTCCCACTGGGTAGGGAAACTAACATAAACTAATTTATACAGGGTAATACACTATGATTTTCTACCACAAAGGATATTATTCTACACAAGGACAAATTACTAAATCAATCAGCCACATTTCCTTTCGGCTAATTCCCCTCCTAAGCCTCCCCAGTACATCCCACCCTGACAAACGACAGTGTGTCAAAATATTATAGGCATAGGAAAGGAAAACATGAAAATTCATTAAATGCCTGTTCTGTTATGAAACAGCCTCAATTAAGGTCTTAGACACTATTTTTTCTGCTTTATAGTTATTGATTTGTTTTGTTTCATTAACAACAAGTGATCAAAGGGCTTTGGGCAGAGGCTTTTGGTCTTTTCCACCCCCTCAAAAAAAGAGTATTATTAATTAGTTGGTCCTTTTACAAGTAGGTAATGGCTAGAGGGGGTTCAGGAGTTCTTGGGTCTGCCCCCAGGAAGAAACCAGCAAATAAAACCCCTTGACCCTGGGGAAAATAACAGCTTCCCTTGTCTGCCTTCATAAATTTCACTTTGAACACTCCATCAATTTGAACAGGCAACTAAAAAAGAAAAAAAAAATCACACACACACACAACAGTAATTTGGGCTCAAGTTAATTAAGCAGCTCTGAACAGGAGTTCTCAGGGCAGGTGGAATAAGGCCAAGAGACTGGAAACCAGTTTGGCAGAATCTTATCACGAGTCACAAAGTACTTTATGAAAGGATGAAGAATTCTTCCAAACAGTTACAAATCTCCTAAAATATCCTTTTTGAAATGTCTCATATGGATTCTTTTCTTCTTCAGAATTAAATTTCGTGACTACGAAGGGATGGACAAATTTGATAACTGTATATATAACTATGAGAAGAAAACTAAATATATCCATCCATGGAGAAGAGGTGCTCACTACTGCAAATGAAGGTGGTATTTGTGAATCTCTCCCAGGAGGAAGTATTTCTGAGAAATCTTTCCTAGAGTGGAAATGTTCCTACTCTTTAATGTTTGCCGTTTGACTGACCAGGTTTAGTGCACCTGTCTTTGAACAGCTGATCTGCTTAAAAATAAATCTAGCATCCAGCAAGCACCCAGGACATAAGATGCAATAAATATTTGTGAACAGTGATCACAGTGTCCCTAGAGTCTAACATGTGTCATATCTACTTGGTTCTAAATGCTTTACACACTTTAAATGTGAGTATGTAATACGTGTAAGAACTCTTTAAGGGAGATGTCATTTTTGTCATTTAACAGATAAGCAAAGTTAAAAACAGGAAAATAAGTTATTTGCCTTCAGATGACATAGCTGATTAGTAAACTAGCAGAGATTTGAACTGAGATCCTTTCAGTTTTAAAATCTTGTCCACCGCACATGTCTTCCTCTCTTTAGTTTCTATACAACTGGGTAGATGACCACTGAGTAGCTATTAATACAATAAATATAATAATAATTTTAAAATGTATATTTAATTAACTTTTATTTATCCCAGTTAATTTTCTTTCTACCTCAACAGAATATAGTCACTGTAAGCAACTTTGAAAAATGTCAAAGTTGGAAATAGTCAAAATAATCACAGTAAGCCCTTGTATACTTGAATGCTAAAATTTAATGTTTTTACTGGAGAAATGCAAAATTTCCTCTACCCAACTATCTTGGAGCCTAGAGGCAAAATAGTGCTCAAAAACCATAGACAAATCCAGGCTCTACTGCTTGAAAACTGCATAATTTCAGACAGTCTCAACCTCACTTTTGTAAAGCAGGGGTAAAAATAGCATTTATTTTATGGGGTTGTTGGGGAGATAATAGCATATAAAAACTATTGGCCTAATCCTAGAACATAAAAGGCCTTCGGAGAATTTTATTTTCTCTTTTTGCTTTCCTTATGATCTGCTGCTGCTGCTGCTAAGTCGCCTCAGTCATGTCTGACTCTGTGCGACCCCATAGACGGCAGCCCACCAGGCTCCCCCGTGCCTGGGATTCTCCAGGCAAGAACACTGGAGTGGGTTGCCATTTCCTTCTCCAATTTCTAAGCTCCTGTTCGATAAGCATGACAGGCAAATACACTCTGCTTGTAAAGTTGAAATCCTGTCCTACTGTATATATACATCAGTTCAGTTCAGTTTAGTCACTCAGTTGTGTCCGACTCTTTGCGACCCCTATGAATCGCAGCGTGCCAGGCCTCCCTGTCCATCACCAACTCCCAGAGTTTACCCAAACTCATGTCCATCGAGTCGATGATGCCATCCAGCCATCTCATTCTCTGTCATCCCCTTCTCCTCCTGCCTTCAGTCTTTCCCAGCATCAGAGTCTTTTCCAATGAGTCAGCTCTTCACATCAGGTGGTCAAAGTATTGGAGTTTCAGCTTCAGCATCAGTCCTACCAATGAATATCCAGGACTGATTTCCTTTAGGATGGACTGGTTGGATCTCCTTGCAGTCCAACAGACTCTCAAGAGTCTTCTCCAATGCCACAGTTCAAAAGCATCAACTCTTCGGTGCTTAGCTTTCTTCACCGTCCAACTCTCACATCCATACATGACTACTGGAAAAACCATAGCCTTGACTAGATGGACCTTTGCTGGCAAAGTAATGTCTCTGCTTTTAAATATGCTATCTAAGTTGGTGATAACTTTCCTTCCAAGCAGTAAGCATCTTTTAATTTCATGGCTGCAATCACCATCTGCAGTGATTTTGGAGCCCCCCAAAATAAAGTCTGACACTGTTTCCACTGTTTCCCCGTCTATTTGCCATGAAGTGATGGGACCAGATGCCATGATCTTAGTTTTCTGAATGTTTGGCTTGAAGCCAACTTTTTCACTCTCCTCTTTCACATTCATCAAGAGGCTTTTTAGTTTCTCTTCACTTTCTGCCATCAGGGTGGTGTCATCTGCATATCTGAGGTTATTGATATTTCTCCTGGCAATCTTGATTCCAGCTTCTGCTTCTTCCAGCCCAGCGTTTCTCATGATGTACTCTGCATATAAGTTAAATAAGCAGGGTGACAATCTACAGCCTTGACGTACTCCTTTTCCTATTTGGAACCAGTCTGTTGTTCCATATCCAGTTCTAACTGTTGCTTCCTGACCTGTATACAGGTTTCTCAATATGTGTATAAATATATGTATGTAAATAAAATTTTTCTTTAGTTTTGTGGTATATAAAAATGCTGTTATCTAAATTCTTACTGTCATTTTTTGAGTAGAAAAATCTCTCTCCAAATATTTCCTCTTCTAGTATTTCAGTCAGCAAGACAAATAGACTAAGGAAATTGCAACCAAAAAACCCCCGAACAAACAAACCACATACATAAGCACACATACCTGGGAAGGCAGTATTCGTCAATCAAAAGTAGGAAGAAGGAGCCTTGCTTATCTGAGAGCCCCTAAAATCTCCTGAAGATTCTTTCAAAAAAGAAAAAAAAAAGTGCCTTCTTCATTAAAAGAATGCAGGAGAAATCTCCATGTCCCTCTCACCTTCTCAGCCAGGTACAGAACCAGCTTTTGCCCCAAGGGCATCATTAAGTGAACTGAGGAAGCATCGCTGACAGGTAAGACAGACTGGAAGGTTTTCGTGTTCTGGGCAGTTCTCCTCCCACTCCCTGCTCCACTGCCCACCAGCACCTGCCAGATCACAGACACAGAGCAGGTCAGCCACTCTCAGGAGCAGCTTTGAGATCAAGCCAGCCATGTTGAAAGCCATGTTCAGGGCTCCTCAAGTGGTCTTTTGCCATTACCAAGAGACTCCACTCTCCCCCATGGAGTCTTTTCGCAGCTCAGGCTTTCCCTGGATTTTTAGCAGGCCAAAGGGAGCTTTGAGCTTGCAGTAATAAGATTTTCTTTGGAGAATTAGGGAGAAATGATAGTACTGACCAGCCTTTATTGGTCTTTGTATCTTCACATGTAATAACTCTCATGTATTGGGTGTTGACAGATGGTATACTTTTTATACATTTTTATACGTTATCAAATTTGACCTGGATAACAAGCCTACAGGATAGTTGATTATTATCATCTTTGATCTGCATATGAATACAGAGGCTTAATGGGGCTAGACTACTTTCCTAGGGATATACAGCCAGTCATAGGTATATCCAGGGTTTATCCCCAGTCTGTGCTTGCTTTCTTTTTCTTAAAGAGCAAACAATAAATCCTAAGGGGAAAGCAGAGGTGTGGACAATAGTAGGCCTACATGCACACGGCTCATGGTTTCTCCTACAGCCCTTCCTGGCCTGACATTTCACAGAGATGTTTACATGGTGGGTATTTGGACTTGTGCACTTGGACAACAAGCAGGACGGTGCTGGGCCAGCCTCATCCTGAGCATAATACGAATCGTGTGGATTTAGGAGAAACACTGCGTAGCCTTTCACTTAGCTTTCATGTGGGGAGCATTTAGAAATCACTCTTGAGGAGATCTCTATCATTTCCAATTGTTACAGAACCAGCGTAACATGAACTTTTCCATCCATGAGACAGAAGTGGAAGAGCAGCACCTACTGAGAGTTTGGACTGTTGAGAAGAGCAAAGCAACAAGGAAAAAGGAGTTTTGTCACCCCGTTAGTGTGAGCCTCAGGATTCTTCACGAGGCTGTCAGCATCTCCTGAGCAGGTTTTTAAAGTCTCCTCAAATCATTTTCCCCTGGGAAAGGTGGCTTGGGTAGCAGAGAGCATGGGTAGGAGGAGGGTGCCAAGCGGGTATCACTTAACTGTTAAATGAGAAACTAAAATAGGAATGTTATTCAGTGCCATTTGAGAACTATTTTACAGTGTTCAGAGCTGCCACAGGTAATTACGGGATTCGGTCCTGCCTCCAGAGGAGACTCCACTCAGTCTAATTGTGCATGAGAAGAGACTTGAATTTCCTTGTCTCTTTTGTAAAGTATGCACCTCCCACAGTATCCCTGCTCCATGAGGAGACTCTGAGACCCTCAGTGTGAACAGCATTCTCTTGAAGCTCCGAGTCCCCACTGCCTAGTGGGGACTCAAGGTGTGCTGGTTGTTGAGTTGAATTGATTAAGCCCAATCAATTCATTTCAATTATGGGACTACCCACCTGGCCCAGATCCTCAGGCTTAACACATTATTAATACCAAGAAGACATCCTCAACATCCCTGATGTGGCCATTATCTATCTCATGGAAGTTTTATATAGGGAGAGGGGGTGGGAACCACTCTGTGTCCTGCCCACACAGCCTTGAGCTCCAGTGGATGACAAAGGCTTCTGACTGTTAGGCATGCAGGACATGACGCCTTTTCTGAAGTTCCTTTGACAGGGTCCTTCTGCACTTGGATTCCACCATCTGTTACATGCCTGTAAAACTACTAGTGTCCCATCACAGGGCAGACCTGGCTGGGCAAGGAGTGGGGATTTCTGACTAACAGTAAGCAGACATGTGAGATTCTATCCTAGGTATGTGACTTGGTTCCTTAGTGACCCCATCGCAGAGCTGAAGCTACATGATATCTCTCCACAGCAGTTGTCCACATGAGCACTCTCCCTGGAGGACGGAGCTCCTGGCATGGCAGCAGATGCCAAGCTCTTGCATCCAGTCCTCAACCACCCTCTCCATGTCTTTGCCTCTGTGTGACTTGTTTGGAAGAAGCTGAAAGGACTTGTGGTAAAGAGGGCATGGGGGAGAATCCTTATGCCAAACTGAGGCTCTTCTGATCCTCCTTGCCCTGAGTTTGAGAAACCGGAATGGAGAAGCCCTGTTTGGATTGCTTTGTCATTCAGTTCTGCCAGTGCCATTTACCCTGGTTTTGTGGGACCACATGGACCTCAGTTACCTCAAAGGCAGTAGATCGAAATGGAAGATGGGAAAACTTACACAAAGAAACTGAGTTTGAAAATAATGAATTAAAATCTGTGGGGAAACAGGATGTTGAGATGTGGACTGCCATGCCAAACACATGCTGAAGATGTATACGTGCATACAGGCTGCGGGCACAGGTGTAGAATCTGCGGGTGAAGTCATCACCCCATGACTTAATAAGTACCTGCCACATCCATGGCCAGGGGCTTAGAGTCAGGGAGCAAGTCCTAGTCACCTTAGCGTGTGTCAAGTAAGCAAAAGCAGCAGAGACATCCTCAAGAGTTTCTTACATGGGCAGGGGATGGGAGGCTTGATTGGAAGCTTGACAGAAACACGTGGGAGCCAGGCACATGATAAGTGCTGAGTACACGGACAACCTATCAGTCCATCTTTGAACAGGTGTGACATGTGTGTGAAAAATGGGATCTCAAATTTGCCAGTTAGCAGAAGGTTGCTTCACAGCATAATTGGAGACAGAGCTCACAAAGGTGACAAGACTAAATGAGCTGATCCACTGCCTGAGAAGCTTTCGAGCTTGTCCATCCCCCTTGGAAGAGTCGCGCAAACACCTGTCTCCTGGAGACAGCAGAGCTTTCCTGAAAAAGGACTCCAGGAGCTGCCACTCAGAGCCGCCAGAGCCCTTGAGATTACACAGCAGAGAAGGGAGAGGAGTCGTGGTTGTGCAGCTGCTCCATGCTGCTCTGGATGTGTCAGGGTCATATCCACCCCTGCCTACCTTTCCATTCTGTGCATACTGGGGAGGAGCCCAGTCCACTCAGCAGTCATATCCTCAGTACCTTCTGTGTGCTGAATGCTGTGCTCACCCATGTGGCCTTGAGCCCCCAGCTGAGGGCACGAGGTGTTGAGATTCCAAGCCTCCCAGAGTCACCAGGCCATTGTGAGGGATTATTAAGTATTTTATTAAGAACAGCTGTTTCATACATATCTAAAATGTGCCAGGCAACAAGCTAAAGGACTTTATCTGTGTCATGTCAGTTAATAGTCCCAATAATCTAGTAAAGTCAGACCTGTCATTATATCTGAAACTCCAAGAGGTGAAATAGCTTATGGATGAAGAACAAGTAGGTGGTGGAACTGAATGTGAACTTGGGCTCCAGAGTTCCCGTGGCCGGGTCAGTAAGGCCAGGTGAGCCAGGTAGCAAAGTGAGGGTGAAGCATCTCTGTCCCTCGGACATAATCTGGGCAACATCAGGGGTCAAGCGTTGATGCCACATGGCTTTCTGAAATGGGGCCATGGCAGGCAACAGAAGAGGAAGGAATCTGGGAGAATAGCTTTTGCTCTGAGAACTCCCTACAGGCCTCTGTGCTCCTCTAAACTCCAGCAGGGCCAACCCAGGCCAGGAGCTTTGCTATAACACAAGCCTCTGGTCTGTGGTTTGCCAGCCCAATGACCCTGGGCAGATCCCTTTGCTTCTCTGAGCCTTGATTTGACTTTCTATAGAAGGAGTTGATAAACCTACTGTTTAAAGAGTATCAGAGAGGATTAACTAAGTGAACACATTTAAAACAAAGTCTGCCACAAAGTAAATGACCAATGAGAACTCAACAGATCATCTTCTTTTCCTTCAAAGGATCATGGCTGGCCTCTGAACCAAGATATATTGTAATCATTCCCTTATGCCTCCTTCCAGGCATTGCACAGACTTCATCCATTCACGTAATAATGATGGCTCTGATCTCAGAATGGCAGGGTTCAAATCCTGTCTCCACCACTCACCACAATCTTGACAAGTTACTTAAATTCTCTGAGCCTTGATCTTCTTATCTGTAAAAAGAGGATAGTAATGGTACCTACAATGGGTTGATATAAAGATTCAGTTGAGTCACTCAGTGGGGTCCGACTCTTTGCGACCCCATGGACTGCAGCACGCCAGGCTTCCCTCTCCATCACCAACTCCCAGAGCTTACTCAAACTCATATCCATAGAGTTGATGATGCCATCCAACCATTTCATTCTCTGTAGTCCCCATCTCCTCCCACCTTCCATCTTTCCCAGCATCCGTCTTTTCCAATGAGTTAGTTCTTCGCATCAGGTGGCCAAATTATTGGAGCTTCAGCTTCAGCATCAGGGCTTCCAATGAATATTCAGGTTCAGGATTGTTTTCCTTTAGGATTGACTGGCTAGATCTTCCTGGAATCTAAGGGACTCTCAGGAGTCTTCTCCAGCACCACAATTCAAAAGCATCAATTCTTTGGCACTCAGCTTTCTTTATAGACCAACTCTCACTTCCATACTAGAGAAGTACTCCAGTACTTTTGCCTGGAAAACCCCATGGATGGAGGAGCCTGGTAGGCTACAGTCCATGGGGATGTGAAGAGTGGGACACGACTGAGTGACTTCACTTTTGCTTTTCACTTCCATACATTGGAGAAGGAAATGACAACCCACTCCAGTATTCTTGCCTGGAGAATCCCAGGGACAACGGAGCCTGGTGGGCTGCCGTCTATGGGATCGCACAGAGTTGGACACGACTGATGCAACTTAGCAGCAACAGCAGCAGCACTTCCATACATGACTGCTAGAAAAACCATAGTTTTGACTAGACAGACCTTTGTTGGCAAAGTAATGTCTCTGCTTTTTAATACGCTGTCTAGGTTGGTCATAGCTTTTCTTCCAAGGAGCAAGCATATTTTATTTTCATGGCTGCAGTCACCATCTGCAGTGATTTTGGAGCCAAAGAAAATAAACTCTCTCAGTGTTTGAATTGTTTCCCCATCTATTTGCCATGAAGTGATGGAACTGGATGCCATGATCTTAGTTTTCTGAATGTTGAGTTTGAAGCCAACTTTTTCACTCTCCTCTTTTACTTCCCTTAAGAGGCTCTTTAGTTCTTCTTTGCTTTGTGCCATAAGTGTGGTGTCATCTGCATATGTGAGGTTATTGATATTTCTTCCAGCAGTCTTGATTCCAGCTTGTGCTTCATTCAGCCCAGCATTTCGAGTGATGTACTATTCATATAAGTTAAATAAGCAGGGTGACAATATGCAGCCCTGACATACTCCCTTCTCGATTTGGAACCAGTCTGTTGTTCCATGTCTGGTTCTAACTGTTGCTTCTTGACCTGCATACAGATTTATTATTAAAGATTTACTTATGAAAGATTTCCTGAGCATGGCCCCACCCAAAAAAACAAGACCCAGTTTCCCCTTCAGTCAGTCTCTCCCATCGAAGCTTCCATAAGCCTCTTATCCTGATCTGTCAGAGGGCAGAGAGAATGAAAACCACAATCACAGAAAACTAACCAAACTGATCACATGGACCACAGCCTTGTCTAACTCAGTGAAACTGTGAACCATGCCATGTAGGGCCACCCGAGACGACGGGCCATGGTGGAGAGTTCTGACAAAACATGATCCACTGGAGAAGGGCATGGCAAACCACTTCAGTATTCTTGCTTTGAGAACCCCATGAAAACCATGAAAAGGCAAAAAGGTATGACACTGAAAGATGAACTCCCCAGGTCCGTAGGTGCCCAGTATGATACGGGTACAGGTACGGGTATGGTATGTAATGGTATGGGAGATCAGTGGAGAAATAACTCCGGAAAGAATGAAGAGACGGAGCCAAAGCAAAAACAACACCCACTTGCGGATGTGACTGGTAATGGAAGTAAAGTCCAATGCTGTAAAGAGCAATATTGCATAGGAACCTGGAATGTTAGGTCCATGAATCAAGGCAAATTGGAAGTGGTCAAACAGGAGATGGCAAGAGTGAACAGCAACATTTTAGGAATCAGTGAACTAAAATGGACTGGAACGGGTGAATTCAACTCAGATGCCCTTTATATCTACTACTGTGGGCAAGAATCCCTTAGAAGAAATGGAGTAGCCATCATAGTCAACAAAAGAGTATGAAATGCAATACTTGGGTGCAATCTCAAAAACAACAGAATGATCTCTGTTCATTTCCAAGGCAAATCATTCAGTATCACAGTAATGCAAGTCTATGCCCCAACCAGTAATGCTGAAGAAGCTGAAGTTGAACGGTTCTATGAAGACCTACAAGATCTTCTAGAACTAACACCCAAAAAAGATGTCCTTTTAATTATAGGGAACTGAAATGGAAAAGTAGAAAGTCAAGAGATACCTGGAGTAACAGGCAAATTTGGCCTTGGAGTACCAAACGAAGCAGGACAAAGACTAATAGAGTTTTGCCAAGAGAGCGCACTGGTCATAGCAAACACCATCTTCCAACAACACAAGAGAAGACTCTACACATGGACATCACCAGATGGTCAATACCAAAATCAGATTAATTATATTCTTTGCAGCCAAAGATGAATAAGCTCTATACAGTCCACACAAACAAGGCTGGGAGTTGACTATGGCTCACATCATGAACTCCTTATTGCCAAATTCAGAGTTAAATTGAAGAAAGTACGAAAAACCACTAGACCATTCAGGTATGACCTAAATCAAATCCCTTAAATTACACAGTAGAAGTGACAAATAGATTCGAGGGATTAGATCTGATAGGCAGAGTGCCTGAAGAACTATTGATGGAGGTTCATGACATTGTACAAGAGGCAGGGATCAAGACCATCCCCAAGAAAAAGAAATGCAAAAAGGCAAGAAGATTGTCTGAGGAAGTCTTATAAATAGCTGAGAAAAGAAGAGAAGCTAAAAGCAAAGGAGAAAAGGCAAGATATACCCATTTGAGTGCATAGTTCCAAAGAATAGCAAGAAGAGATAAGAAAGCCTTTCTCAGTGATATAAAGATTAAACTAGATAATCGGTGTAAGACAAAGTGTCCAGTGCATAGTAGGCCTTTAGTAAGTGGTACACCGAAAAAGAAAAAAAAGCTATAAACCCATGTTTATGCAGCACTGTCTGTGTGTCAGAGACAGCCCTAGATGCCAGAGATAACTGTGGTAGTTGAACTCACCTGGTCCCAGCCTTCCTGGAGGTCGTAGAGTCCAGAGGAAGACCCACACAACCAGTAAACCTAGAAATAAATCTAACCCTACAAATTGTGATTCAGCCTAGGGAAAAATGAGCATGGTCTGTTTATGGAGAGTAACAGGTGGGACCTACTTTGTGAAGGTCAAGGAAGATTATGAAGTCTGGAAAATCCTGCATATGATAGTGCCCTTCTTGGAAATTCATGACATTCATTAGCATATTAAAGACTGAGAAATCTTCCATAAAGAAGTGAAAAAATCCATTTAATTTTGTTTAACCTAGATTTTTCCAGATTGTTTTGACTACAGCCTATTTTTCCCTGCAGAAGACCTTTTAATCATCTTTTTTAAAAGTTAGTGTTCTGCTGAGCACATGTAAGGCTGAACTAAGCTAGTATTTCTCTGTAATTAGCTGTTTTAGGCAGCCCCAGGCAGGACTCTTTTATTTGGTTATGCTTTAGATTACAATGACAATACTTCTGGTGAAAAAGGTGTTTCCAGGTGTCACATTCATTCCATTTTTTTCAGTGCTATTGATTTTTCCTCTCTCTTTGAACTTCTTTCTTGGTACATTTCTTCATGTCTCTTTGTTAGCGAACTAGTTTTCACTCTGTCTTTTTGCAGAGGGGTGAAAAGATCCTTTTCAATGGGCAGTGAATTCAGGTGAGTTACACAGAGGGCATCACAGTGTGGAGGTTTGACAGCATTTTTCTTGAGCCAGCTAGAGGCATCTATACCTGGGTTGTGAGAGCAGATGTCCTGTTTAGAATTCAGAAGTGACAATGAGGCCTCCATGCCAGCTGGCAAAGATGTCCTGGGCATTCCCTGATCCACGCCAGCAGGGAGGAAGAGAGAGAACAGAGACACAGAGCTTCCAACCTCAATGTCACTCTCCAGAATAAGTGAGGCTAATCCATTGCTGCTCAATTTCACAGTAGAGCAGGGACCAGGCAAAGAATGACCTTGGGGCACAGGAAAATGGCCTTGTGCACAAAATGTTTCATACTTCAAACTTGAGAGGGAACTAGAAATTCTACCATTTGTCTACTATTGGGAAGGCTTAATGAAATACCAGTATTTCCTGAAATTAAATCCCCAATATTTCATGAACTAGAAATCACATAGATCTATGTTTGTATCCTGACACCAAACCTAAGCTCTGTGACCTTATTTACCTCTCTAAGCCTCAATTTTCTTTCTTTCTTGGTTTTTTATATTTATTTGTTTGTTTGGCTGCATTAAGTCTTAGGTGCAGCATGTGAGATCTTCATTGTTGCCCACGTACTTGCTAGTTGAAATGCATGGGCTCAGTTGTTGTGATGTGTGGGCTTAGTTGCCCCAAGGCATGTGAGATCTTAGTTCCCCGATCAGGGATCAAATACACATTCCCTGCATTGCAAGGCGATTCTTAACCACTGGAACACCAGGGAAGCCCCAAGCCTCAGTTTTCTCATCCATAAAGTGGGGATGCTGCCACACACCTCATATGAGGATTAGCTGGGAAGGTGGCAAGTGCAATGGCAGGCACTTAGTAGGATATATTAAAATGACATTTTGCCTCCTCTGTCACAGAGCGAGGGTAGAGAACAGTGGTGAGAAATAGGATAAAGGATTTGAATATGTAAGAGCACCCAAATATCTGGAGAATGGGGCCCTTAGAGCCTGCACGCCACTGATTGCATGCAATAAAATGTGGGGGCATTTAGAAGCATAGAAGGAAGTAAGGACAGGCAGTATGGCAAGGCTCCAGGGAACACTCTGGATCCCTGACAGCATGACTCAGAGCAAGGTGTGGGCCTGCAGTATACAGTGAGAGCCGAGGACCAGTTGTGTGACTAGCACTAACATTTTGTTCTGTGCCCCAGGTGACCACTTGGTCAGCAGCAAAGCCCCATCTTTAAATGATCATCCCACTCGGCTTCCTCATTCCACAGGTAGAGAAACTGACATATGGGAGACAAAACTGTCCTACTCAGTGGGACAACAGGAGCTAAGAAATCTGGTCCCTAACACTCATCTTCTCTTTCCACTACACCTAGTACTTCACACCAGAGCAAATAGCCCTGCATAGGGGAAGCTTCCTTACTAAGCTTTTGCTTTGGGGACTAGTAGCGTCTCAGCACTGGGCACAATGCACAAAGCCAGGCAATGTATTTGAACCCAGATTATTAAGAAGACATCTAATAGGCATCTTTTATTCTTCCCTTTTGCTCCTTCCTCTTTTTGTTTTTTTTGAACATGTTTATGGTGCAGTGACCATTCTGTGACCCTGAGGATACCTTGAGGATGGCACCAAGGAGGAAAGGGAGAAAAATGAAAGGAGGCTAGGCAATTGAAAGCATCACTGTGGGCTTATTTTACACAAGAAAAAAGTCTCCATTTCATCATGTGTGTTGGTGTGGGCCTATAGTATAGTATCAGACAAACTTGGCTGCAAATCCCAGCTCTTCAGGACTTTAAACAACCTAGTTAATTTTTTTCAGGAATTTCCATTTCCTTATAAATACTGATTGCTATTAATTAGATACTCTCTGTCAGGAATTGTGCTGCTTGCTTTTCACACATCATAGAGTGTCATCTCCATTGTACAGATGAGAAAACTGAGGCTGAGGTTGGCAAGTAAGTTGCCTAAGGAAGAATTCAGACCTAGAATTATCTGACTCTGGACATCTATGTTCTTAAAACAATAGGTGTCCATACAAAAGGGATGAAAGATTTGCACCTCAGGATTTGTTGGGAGGATTATGTAAAATTGTATAACAAATAAAAGACAGGAATCACACTGCATGGTAGCTATTTTAATAATTTTTACGTTAGTTTTAGTTTCATGTTTTGTTTTTGCTTTTCTTTTTTTTTTTTTGTCTGCTTCGGCTCTTAGTTGCAGCAATGGGAATCTTTGCTGTGTTGTGCTGGGTATTTCACTGTGGGGCATGGTCACTCTAGTTGTGGGGCACAGGCTCTGGACTCCGGAATGCTGGCTCAGTAATTGTGGTGCTTGGGCTTAGTTGCTCTGTGGCATGCAAGATCTTAGTTTCCCAACCAGGGATTGAACTCACATCCCCTGCACAGCAAGGTGAATTCTAAACCACTGGACCGCCAGGAAAGTCCTGGTTTTGTTTGTTTGGTTTGTGAGAACTAGAAAAAAATCTGTGGGCAAAACAAAAGGTAAAGTAAAAGGATTAGTATAGGAGGGCATTATTCCTCTGTTATTCCTGGCAGTGGCCAATTATTTATAGATGATTTCAAAGCTAGTACTTTCTACTGTAGGGGCTTCCCTCGTGGCTCAGTGGTCAAGAATCTGCTTGCCAATGCAAGAGATGCAGGAGACTCGAGTTCAATCCCTGCATAAGAAAGATCCCCTGGAGGAGGAAATGGCAACCCACTCCAGTATTCTTGCCTGGAAAATTCCTTGGATAGAGAAATCTGGTGGGCAACAGTCCAAAGGGGTCTCAAAAGAATCGGACATGACTGTGCGTGCACACACACATACATACACACACACTATGCACTTTCTACTGTATCTCAAGGGTACTCAGAAGGGCACTGGACTGGGAATATCAGGAAATTTGTTCTAATCTGGATGTTTTAGTAACTCACTGTGTGAACCTTGGCAAATCTTTTCCATTATGTGGATTCTAGTTTGGGGCTCTGTAAGAGGAGATGGTTAGATTGAGTTATCTCTAAGGACCTCTTCCTATTGCTTCTCTGATCATTTCAGATGCACACAGAATGGGCATGCCACCCTACCCCCCTCCAGTAGAATACTTATTTCAATGAAGTCTTCAGTCATTTCAAGATACCATGTATTCATATTCAAGACCTATGTTAATTTCAAGGCCATTGCTCATATATATTACTTTTAACATCTTATTACCAAATCCTTTTTCCTCAACACAGATACTGCAGTTACTTCTAAAAATTCCTTTTAGGACATTAGAAGTAAGGAAAACTTACAGATAAAATCAAAGTATTGACAGGTTGTTGCTGAACCACAAAAAGATGCCAGGATTCTTGGCCTCCGGAGAAGAATTTAATCTGGGGCCAGAGACAAGGCGTGATC
This sequence comes from Okapia johnstoni, assembly GCA_024291935.2. Classification (NCBI taxonomy): domain Eukaryota; kingdom Metazoa; phylum Chordata; class Mammalia; order Artiodactyla; family Giraffidae; genus Okapia; species Okapia johnstoni. The sequence goes on from CM044316.1 coordinate 40,658,039, forward strand.
ACTCAGAGCTTTTGTGTATTAAAGTTTTATTAAAGTATAAAGGAGATAGAGAAAGCTTCTGACATAGGCATCAGAAGAGGGCAGAAAGAGTACCCCCTTGCTAGTGTTAGCAGTGGAATTATATACTCTCCAATTAGTTATTACACTGAATCAAAAGAATGTCTGGAGGTTGTAAAGACCTCACTAGACCTACTCCCATAATTTACATTTTAAAGTAACAGGATTAGCCAGAAGGTTTTTTCCAGAAACTGTCCTCAAGCAGGATACATTATTGTTATATAATCCTAAGGAATGTAGAGGGAAAAAAAAAGTTTGTCCTTTCTTCCTCCTTGAGAATTCCAGACCCCTCTCTCCTTGGGGACCCCTGGACTTCTTATCAATCTGCCTAGGAATTGACTCTCTCAGTATCAATAACCCTAAAATCTGACTTCCTTTCCAAATTATGTTTTGTTCAGGCCACTGTTAAAAATGAGTCAGTATTTCCCACCTGACAGTAACACAAGGTGCTTACAAGCTTTCAGGATAAAGAGAAAGCAGCCCAAATTACACATCATTCTTAGAGAGGCTATGAATCACTTGAGGGACTCTGGCAATTGTCCTAGTAAAAGCTGCATCCTACACTTGGCCCATTATACATTCTAGGATCCCAAAACTCCCAAGGTGTCAGCCATGGGAATAATTGTGAGGAAGGAGATTCAGAGACAGTGTTGGGGAAGATATGTATCCAGGAGACTGGGAAATTGGTGTTATCTTCTCAGCACCCAGCCCTGCATGCCCATCAGCATCCAGAGGGATCTCTAGTTGAGGCATACAAACCCTCAGTTGTGGTATGTGGGAATCTAGTTTCCTGACCAGGGATTAAACTGGGGGCCCTGGCACTGGGAGAGCAGAGTCTCACCACTGGATCATCAGAAAAGTCCCGGGACACTGTATTTTGATTCACATGTCTCACCTCAGCACCTCCATGTAGGAGGAAATGCCAAACCCCTGGCTGACATGTTAGCCTGCCTCTGGTCACACCCCTTGACTGAGTACCAACCACTGTCTACTGGCAGACATATGAAGGTCACAAATCAATGACTGACTTTGACCCAACCAAACATACTGCTGGTTGCTCTCCCAAGAGTAAGAGTTCTTGCTCTCCTACCTGGCTTCTCTCCTTATACATCTGAAGCCCTGGGTTTGTTATCTGAGGATGGAAGCCCTGAGTACTATGGAACAAGAGGAGTCTGCGTCAAGCACTGGTCCTCCTGGAGCTCAGATGAGGCACCTTGAGGAGATGCCATTAGCTTGGCCTCTTATCACAATTGTTTGGAGAGAAAAATGAGGGTACTTGCGAGTGATTCAATTGTATGGATTGCAATGACTCGCTTTGCTATTGATTTCATATATTCAAGGAGTCTTTAAAGTGATTATTCTTGGAATGGGCAACCACCACCACATCGATTTCTGTGAATTTGATGGTGTCTGGAGAAGATCCAGTCCTCTTGGGCGGCATACATTTGCATGGGAAGTGGCAGACCCTTGCTAATGAGGTTCTAAGAGGACAGTGTTGAATACAGAGGAGTGAGCAATGTGGCTGGCTCAAAGCAGATTGCTTTAAACACAGCCAGCATGGTCCACTTATGCTGCTCCCAGTCTTGTCCTTCTGGCTGGATGTTCATTTCCCACTGCCCTACATGCTGCAGCCCTGGGAGTCTGGAAATTAGAATAAGAGGAGCACCATAACACTTTAGTATAAGAGGTAATTTCTTAGTCCTCATAGCATTTTTATATGAGTTTGTGCTTGCACATAAGAAGTCTATATATCAATTAAAAAGGCAAACATATTAGCAGTGACTCTCTTCTGGTACATAGAATGTAGGTTATTATAATTTTCCACAGTTATTTTTCATATTCAGAAATATATTGGTATGACCAAAAATATATTTCAAAAAAGGACTACATCCTCTGACTCAATGGTTCACCTCTTGGAATATATCCTAGGTTAGTAATTTAAAACACAGAAAATATAGTTTTGCATAAACATGATAATCTATAGCAAACTAATTTTTTATACCAGCAAATGAGCTATACTTTGAAAATTAATCTAATGTGCAATAATAAGGATATATAGGATTACATAAATGTTGATACAGTTGTAGTGTAGACTATTATGCAGTCTTTTAAAACATTTTCAAAAGACTTTTAAAGATTTGGGAGAAAGTACAGTATGTATTGTGGAAAATGACTTTCAAACTTAATTCACAATGTAATTCATTTTAAATATAATTATAATTCTCTAAAATACACAGAAAAATGTTTGGTAGGTAGCTTTGTATGGCAAAATCCTGGGTGACTTCCCCATCTTTTTTTTTTCTACTTTAAGTTTCCATTAGTGAACATGCTTTATAGACACATATACACACATATTCATTAAAAATTCTTGTAAGAAGGAGTTTTAAACCCTGGAAACTAGAGCTTTGCTTATTTAAACTCTAAGGAGAGCAGTCAAGCCTTAAGTGAATATAACTTTTGTTGCTGTTGTTGCCCTCAATCTTTCCCAGCCTCAGGGTCTTTTCCAGTGAGTCAGCTGTTTGTATCGGGTGGCCAAAGTATTGGAGCTTCAGCTTCATCCTCAGTCCTTCCAATGAATATTCAGGACTGATTTCCTTTAGGATGGACTGGTTGGATTTCCTTGCAGTCCAAGGGACTCTCAAGAGTCTTCTCCAACACCACAGTTTAAAAACGTCAATTCTTCAGCACTCAGCCTTCCTTATTGTCCAGCTCTCACATCCATACGTGACTACTGGAAAAACCATAACTTTGACTATATGGACCTTTGTAGGCGAAGTAATGTCTCTGCTTTTTAGTACACTCTCTGGATTTGTCATAGCTTTTCTTCCAAGAAGCAAGTATCTTTTAATTAACTTTTTATATTCATCTAATTTTTTCCTAAATTTAGTATTAAATGCTTATGCAATTACTGAACCAATATCTAGAATAATCTCACCAGTTATTTGGAAATCATGTTAAATGGAAATGCAGAGGCACACAGCTCAAAAGAGCTAGAGGGTCTGAAGTCAGACATTATTCCATCTTCAGAAGACGGGACTGCAGGAAGTGTATTAATCAGCCTCTATCTTTCTCTACAGAAATGCTTATTCTACTCAGAGACCAAGTTCTGATTTGATCCATTCATATTGAGGTGGTTGGCATTTATAATTGATGGTGGGTTTGGCTTATTGCTGCATTTCTCACATTGCCACCAAACTGTACAACTGTGAGAGGCATGGTTCTCTGTGTTCAGCATACTCTGGAGCACTCTATGCAAGGCATCTCAGAGAAATATCCTCCAGAAAGCATTTTCCATATAGCGTTCTGGTGGGCAAATGCCCCCTGGAGGAGCAGGGGCCCCGAGTTTTACACAAATTCCTGTAGTATTGACTTCTCACCACTCTTCTCCCATCAAACTTTGTATTTCAGTTGGGAATTGTCTATATTAACCAGAAACTGAAATAATGGTCAATATAGACATCAGAGGAGGAAGTGGAGGTGGTTAAAAAATGTGGGGAAATTTGACACTTCTTACCCAAATCAGATTCTGTAATCCTTAAAATAGCAAGTGTTTTAATCTTCACTTCCTAAGTAGAAGTCTACTGACTTTACTATTATGGGAAATTGTGATCAGATCAATACCATGTATTACTGATATATCTTGTGATGTGCCAAGTTTGAATGGGAACAGTAGGTTTAAAGCAGGGTCATTTGTTTGATTGGCTAAATTATTTAAGTGGCTATACATTATGATTATATGAAGATTCAATCAAAGCTGAACTCCTACCTCCTCTCACCCCCGAAAGAGAAGCAAAGGGTAAAAGTTTTTTTTAAAGAGTGTCTTCATCAGTGTGGCTAGTCTCGTCTATGCTGCAGTAAAATGAACACCCCCATGTCTTAGGCTTACAACAACAAAGATCTGTCTCCCACATCAGTCTGATATGAATCAGGGACTTCCCTGAGTGACTTGTCTCCAGGCTGTGGCCCAGGGACCCAGGGCCTCTTCCATCCTGCTGTTGCACCACTTGGCATCTTTTGCTTCTGACTGTGCACACAGATGACATAGAGAGGGACCAAAGAGAAAACACTCCCATTCTGAATTCATATGAACCTTTCCCCAAAGATGCTCAGTTACTGGCTCTTTAGTGAGGACTTATAGCCTCTACCACAGACAGGAAGTCGATTGTTGCATCCTAGCTAGAAGAGTATGTTCCCATTAGGGAGCTTCCTTACCTCCTGTGGCAGCTCGGTGCCTTCTGGGCTCCAGGGTGAGTTCCCCAAGGAGAATGGATCTGTCCACAGGGCCAGTGAGTTCCTGACATCAAACTCAGCTATCTCTTCAACCATAGCCCACTTGGGTCACATTTTCCTTAAACTAACACGTATATTGGTACCCTAAGATGTGTGTATATTCTGTTGGTCTAGTTCCCTTGAGAGCTGAGACATCCACCTCTGGACTTTTATTCACGCTGTTACTTTCTTCCATAACAACCCCTCTACTCTAACTCCAAACCCTGCTTGTTAAAATCCTTCCTTTGTTAAGACATATTTTGAAAGACGCCACTTCTGTTATGAAGTCTCTGATCCTGTCAACTAAACGTTCGTTATTTAACAGATATTTATTGACCATTTCTTAAATGAGAAGCACTGTCTTAATCCCTGAAGAACTTGTGTCCAACAAAACAGATAAATTCTCTGATCTTGTGCAGTTTATCTTCCCGCTGAAGGAGATAATAATAAAGTAAAGGTTTTTAAAATCACCAATTGTAGTAATGACTGTGAGGAAAAGAAAGTGTTGTGACAAAGGGAGGTGGACTGCTTTAGTGTGGACAAAGGGCCTTTTGAGAAGGTACCACGTGGGCCCACTCTTGAAGGTGTGTGCCATTCTTCATCCAGGGCTCCCGGTGGTGTATTTGTACCACATGTAACACACTTCTCATAATCAACATGATATTTGCTTTCCTTCTACCTCTTCACCCTATGTATTAGATTATGAGCTTACAACATCTAATCAAACATTTAATGCCTAACATAGTGCCTGGCAATGGTTGCTTAATAAATGGAAGCTTAGCTTACCGAACACACATGAGCGCCCATGCACGCGCACACATACACACACACACACACACACACACACACACACACACACACACAGTATAAGTGTTCCGATGTGGACTGTTGGATTGAGGAGAATTGAATTGACTAGACATCATTAGAAGTAACCCACAGTGTTAAAAACACACAGTCTCATATCTAGTTTGATAGCAAGTCAGTCTCTCTGTGGCATCTCTCAAGTCAGACAGCATATTGAGAGTCATCCCCAGTCTTTCATATGTCATTCTGAACCTACAGCTGGCCTAGAGGGTTTTCTTGGCATCTGCGCATGTTTCCTCATGTAATTTAGTGGCTATGGCTCATGCTTAAAAGAAGAGCATAAAATATACTCTCCTACAGAGCAGAGCATCTTGTCAGAGAGTGACTATGGAGCAGACCGGACTGCTCTAGCCATCATCTGGTACAATCCTGGCTAGTTTTTAGAGTACTGAGTGTAGAAGGCTGTAATGGACTTAATACCCTTGCTGTTACAAGGCAAACGATATAATACTATTTTATTATTGTTTCGTTCCTAAAAAAAAGCCCTTAACATGTCTTATTTCTTTTATTCCTCCTAACAGCTTTTTGAGATCAGTTCTGTTATTAATGATAACACTGATCCATGTTCCATATGCAGAACTGAGGTTTCACCAAGTTAAGAAATGTGTCCAGCCTGCAGAGCTGGTAAGTGGTGGAGCCGTGTTCGGAAGTCTGACTCCAGAGCCCATGTGTGAGTGACATTGCAACTCTAAGACAGGCATTGTTCTGTTAATTAAGTTGGCACTGCTTCTCCTGTGTAGGGCAGGAAACACTTCCCAGGACTTGCGTCCCCACGTGGTCCTGGCTTGGGGCCACCAGGGGAACTTGTCTGAGATTGGGAAGTGGAAGTGAAGCCAAAGCTATCCACTCAGACGAGGAGCAGTCAGGTGTGATGACAGACGATGCCAAGATGCCTGGGAAGCCTCAGCCGGCCTCTGCTCTCCTCCTGTTTTATGCGGTTCATCTGTTTCTGCCGCCCAACAACGGCCTCAGGCACACTCTGATGGGCTTGGCCATCATCTGCAGATGAATTCTTAAGGCATAGCCGATTCCACAGAGCAGGAGTTTTCCAGCTCTCTCCAGGAACTCCCCCTCTGTAGCCCTGTGTTGACAGCCAGGTACACAGAGCTTCTCATGTTTTCCTATAAGTGCTGACCTGCCCGCCCTCACTGGTGTGTCAGGTTGATGTGGCTTGTGCCTCTGATCCTCCCACCCCTACTTCAAGGTTTTCATTTTCCCATGTCACCATTTATATAAACAATGATTCTGCGGTCAAATTCTTTATTCTCATGATAGTTGTAGGGACTCTGTTTTTGTGACACACCTATGAAATAGAAATGATAATAAAAAATAAGTGATAATGATAAGACCACCAGTCCCTGCAGTGTAGCAAATGCCTCCTGCTAAGGGTTCTGTGTGCTTTAAGTGAAAGTGTTAGTGGCTCAGTTGTGTCCAACTCTTTGCGACCCTATGAACTATAGCCCACCAGGCTCCTCTGTCCATGGGATTCTCCAGGCAAGTATACTGGAGAGGGTTGCCAGGTCCTCCAGGCAAGAACACTGGAGTGGTTGCCATTTCCTACTCCAGGGAATCTTCCCAACCCAGGAATTGAACCTGGGTCTCCCACATTGCAGGCAGATTCTTTACTGTCTGAGCCACCAGGGAAGCCCTTGGTGGTTATGCAGATGCTCTCCTATACAAGGCCATTTCTGAGTTATGCTGGCCATTTCTCTAGCAGAGAAAAGGACTGGCTTTGTAATAACTAATTTATGACTAAAAACACCAGCAAGGTGACATTATCAAACACATGGGACTTTGTTGCTGATGTGCCTGCCTGTTTAATTGCCCTCCTTAGTGCTCTACTCTTCCGCAGAGATTATTCTCATGAGCTGTGAGTGACTTAACTCACATGGTGACGTGTACCCTTCATCTGCTGCAACTGAGAGGCGTTAATCAGCACCCTCACAACGTGACTCACCAGGGATGTTCTTACCAAACAAAGATTGGGTGTTCAGACAGCCCCATGTCAGAGTGAACATAAGCCTCAAATTTCACTTCAGCTTCTTAAAAATCCCCTTTCCATTTCAACAGTCGCTCTCCAGTTCCAGCTTCACAAGGTGTGTGTTAAGTATTTTTATGCCAAAACTAGCCTTGCAAAGGTCAAACTTTACCATCCTTTCCAAAGGATGTCCCCAAACATTTCATTTTAGGAGGCTGAACTCGTGGTGCCATCATTATCAGTTAGCTTAACGGCCTTGCCAGGCTGTGTCCTTCTCATACCCACACCCTGATCCCATCTTGTAAACGTGTATGCATCACCACGCATCCGGAGGCCGGAAGCTACAAGCAGCTCTTCTTTGTATGACGACTGAGGTGAATCATATTGTGTGAACTGACAGGCCTGCAAAGCCTTGCCTGCAAAAAACCTCTCAGTTCCCAGTAAGTGGGTGCCATATCAACCTGTATATTCTACTCAAGAAGTTACAAAGCCTACCCTACAAAAATACCTAACCCTCATTTGATCTCATAGAATGGACGGATGCAGGATTCAGGCCCCAGACATTCATAAGGAGCTGCTTATAGTTACAGGCATGAGAGGGAGCAACGATTCTAAAGTGGGCACCCACACCCCTCTTGAGGGCATCATGTAATGAAGTGTCTCCTGCTCCCCCATATGAACTATTGACACAGTTCCTTCATCACCTTAAGTCCACAGGTCCAACTGTCCACAGGCTTCCCTCATATCTCAGTTGGCAAAGAATCCACCTGCAATGCAGGAGACCCTGGTTTGATTCCTGGGTCAGGAAGATCCCCTGGAGAAGGGATATGCTACCCACTCCAGTATTCTTCGGTTTCCCTTGTGGTTCAGCTGGCAAAGAATCCACCTGCAATGTGGGAGACCTGGATTTGATCCCTATGTTGGGAAGATCCCCTGGAGAAGGGAACGGCTACCCACTCCAGTATTCTGGCCTGGAGAATTCCATGGACTGTATAGTCCATGGGGGTCACAAAGAGTCAGACACGACTGAGCAACTTTCACTTTCACTTTTCACTTTCCACAGGTCCAACAGTTAGCTCATTACCTTACACAAAGAGAAAACTCAACAAAATGGTATATGAATCAGTGACTAGTGCAAAAAGTCCATACGGTTCCCTGTGTCAGAGGACTAAGGCTTTTTCTTCAAGGGGAGGTAATGTGGATCACAGTGTAGCAATGTGCAGTGTTTCCAGGGACTTGGGTGCCTATTTACAAATTGTGTTTTTAGAGTAAACTGCATGTATATCCAGTAAAAATGTGGCCCTCAAGACTTCGTGCATCCAGAGATATGGACAGGTGGTGGCTAGAGAAAGACCCAACCCCGTTCCTCAGCTGGCTTCCTAGCACTAGTCAGTGTACCTCCTGAGAGATGGGTGTGTTTCAGGTAGAGGGCTGTGAGTTTGACAGTGACCATGACTTTACCCAGACCCTCACGTGACTAGAGGTGCTTACAGAACACCTCTCTGAGATCATATGTGCTATATGTGGTCACAAGGTCCATCCGTCCACCTGTAGAATATGGATCTTGCCTCATTGTCCTCACTTTCTAAATGCTGACTCCCCATAGCACACCACTTTCATCTTCCTTGAGTCAGTGCTGTCTATACATATTCTTGAAATGTACATTTACTTGAAAAATGGCAATAATCATAATGATAGTGGTGGTGATGCTGATGAGTCTTTAAGAAGTGCTTAAACGACTAGATAACTCTTGTAAAATTTAATCTTCATGCGTCAACCATATTATCCTCATTTTGTGCATGAAAAAACTAGATCTTAATGTAAATATCTTACTAAAGTTAATTAGGCCTTAATTTGTTTACTTGGTTGATCCTTTGCACTTTGAGGAAAGCACCCTTATTTTCTTCTGTTTTCTGACTAAGTGAAAATCAATTCTTTCTACAAAAGTCTTACAGAATATTTATTTTATATCTCCTTCGCAGTCCATAAGAAAAATGAGTTGTAGTTTGTTTAATTCCATTCCAGTTTTTCTTAGTATAGTTCAGATTACTTCCTTGGGGCATGTTGATCAATAGCATAGTAAGGATGTTTTTAAAGCCATAAAGCTTATCACAGCATTATTTATACCAGCAGCCACAGAAACATACATACAAAATTATCTCAGAGTGTTTAAATCACTTAACATATTTCTAAAATCTAAATTTTTCAAATAGCATCATTAAAGAAGAAAATACATAAAATGTATAAAATTAAAGTGGATTTTTGGAATGACATTATGGATTTTGTGACAAGCTGTGGGCTATGTCAGGAAAAGGGCATTTGTTGGTCCTTTTATAAATGATGCTGTTTGGGAATTCTTCCCAGGGTAGTTAGAGATGGATGCAGAGCTTCAGTTCTCAGTCTGCATTTCTTTGCCAACTCTGTGATCAGTGGGTTACATTTGCTGCCTGCTACAGGATGGATTTGAGCAAAACCTGGAAAATTCTATTCCTTCATCTTACGTGTTTTTCCTCTTGGCTGAATGTAGGGTGAGTACAACAATGCCAGCCCCTCATGGTGTGAGGTGCTGGTATAAAAGAGAAAACAATGCAAGGCCAAAAGGATTTTTAAGGCTGGGGGTTCTCACAGAGTTTGGCCAGAATTCTGGCTCCCAACCTACCTCCCACCTCCACTCCCTTACCTGACCCAGACCAGTGGGCTATTCAGAGAAGCACTAGGACTCAAGGCCTTCTTAGCTTTGGACTGGTTGTTCTGGTACAAACACAACACAACTGAACTTCAGGATAGTGAACGATTATAGATCTGCCAGGGAGTGCATGCTAAAGGACTGCTTTTCTTATATCATTTCAAACTAGGTCCTGGGAACAGGATCTAGTTTTGTGAATGCTGAAGGACCCAGCCTTGAGAATGACCAGCATTTTGGTCTTGCCAAGCTATTTTAGGTCTAGTAGGCATTCCTTTTTCCTCCTGGTGACATGCCTTGGGTCTGTAGGCAGCCCACCCAGGTCACGGTTTGCCCCTGCCTGGTTTAATAGTAGCTCGCTGCAGGGCAAGTCAGCAAAGTGAAGAGTGAAGCCTCAGGGGACCACACACCCGGATTGCTGGACAATTTGACCAGCTCTTCTAGGTTTCCTCTGTTTCTCCCAACTTATCTCAGAGATGTTTACTCTCAGATTTATTTCACTCTGCCACCGTTATTTCAGCCATGTTTTGCGAGTTAATCTTTGTATTTAGGAAGCAAATGGTTTTCATGCTAATTTCTCCCCTAAGGCTCTTTAGGCGTTGTATAAACCAATATTTGCTTTGCTCCAAGATACAGGAATAATGATATTTATGCAAAACACATTAGCTTCATTGGGTCTCTTTCCTGTTTCCAGTATGCATGTTTTTATAAACACATACCTGAAAACTTTTTGGCAAACATATCACCTTTGTCTTCATTCCCTAGATATTTATCAGATTATCTGTAATATTCAGTTGACTTTCAGTTGGCCAGAAGAAGAGCAGTAAGCCAGTGCTTTGGGAGAGTAATAAAGTTGAAGGGCTAATGAGATGATTGCCCTGAAGTTTCCTTGCAGTGCAACAGTGGACTTGTGGATGGGAAGCTGTGTTATAGACAGGTTATATACAATGGTATGAAGCTGCAGGGCTGGATTTCAGTGCCTGCTCTGGTACTCACAGGCTGTGTGATCCGGGAAGGCCTCCTAATTTCTCTTAAGCTTGGGGTTTTCATAAGAAGGAGATTGATTACCCCTAAATCAGAGGGTTAGTGAAAGGATAATATGAATTTGTCTATGTATATAAGGTATTTAACATTGAGTCCAGGATATAGTATTCATCGCAAGGTAACTTTTATTAATACGAAGGACTTCAGTGAGGGGGCTGGACAGTCTTAATACTATTATTGACTGAGACCTGATGTCAGGACTTGCGTGAACCTATACCCGGATTTACAATTGCAGGAAACTAAATATCAGCTTTCCAAAAAGCACTGGGTGGATCACTAAAGTCACCAAACAACTGGTTATATTAACATAGAAAATTACACCACAAAATAATTTTTTGGCCAATTCTTAAATCACTTTTAAGACCAGTAGATGGAGAGAGCCATAAGTAATATTCTGATATCTGTTCTTCCACCCTTTTTCTCTGCCCTCACCACCCTCTTTTTATACACACACACACACGCACGCACGTGCACACACACAGTATTACATAAATTCAAGTGGGATAATAACATGCAGAATATTTTGTAGCCCTTTCTTTTTCACTGAGTGAAATATTATGAATATTCCATTAGCTGTATGGTGTCAAAGTTGACTTCATCAATTGTTTGAAATTTATTTAGATTTCTAGAATATTTTAAGTGACACTTTGGTAAAGATCTTGAAACATATATATAAGTACCTACTGCTATTACATTCTTATAAAAAACTTCTAGATGCAGGAGTTTGGGATCCTAGAATACACACTGTATTTTAGGTCTTTTGTTGCATCTTGTCTCATTCGAAGTCAGTTTATACTCTTATCCTGTGAATTCTGGTTTCTCCTCACCATTGCTTACTGTGGTATGTGCTGCGTGTGCTGTGCTTAGCCATTCATTGTGTCCAGCTGTGGTATCAGTTCAGTTCAGTTCAGTCGCTCAGTCGTGTCCGACTCTTTGCAACCCCATGAATTGCAGCACGCTAGGCCTCCCTGTCCATCACCAACTCCCGGAGTCTACCCAAACCCATGTCCATCAAGTCGGTGATGCCATCCAACCATCTCATCCTCTGTCATCCCCTTCTCCTGCCCCCAATCCTACCCAGCATTAGGGTCTTTTCCAATGAGTCAACCCTTCGCATGAGGTGGCCAAAGTATTGGAGTTTCAGCTTCAACATCAGACCTTCCAATGAACACCCAGGATTGATCTCTTTTAGGATGGATTGATTGGATCTCCTCAAAGTCCAAGGGACTCTCAAGAGTCTTCTCCAACACCACAGTTCAAAAGCATCAGTTCTTCGCTGCTCAGCTTTCTTCACCATCCAACTCTCACATCCATACATGACCACTGGAAAAACCATAGCCTTGACTAGATGGACTTTTGTTGGCAAAGTAATGTCTCTGCTTTTCAATATGCTGTCTAGGTTGGCCATAACCTTCCTTCCAAGGAGTAAGCGTCTTTTAATTTCATGGCTGCAATCACCATCATAGTTACTTTAAAAATTTGCCAACTTGAAAGATAGAGATGGTATCTCAGTCTTCTTTTAATTTACACACCTTTGAACTTTTTCACACATTTATTGGCTCTTCCTCCTTAGTGAACTACTTTTCCAAACTTTTTCTTTATTAAAAAATTGGTAAATTGTGGGATGAAATTAGGAATACAGTATCTTAGCATATAATGTTGAATTTCAGGACTGAAAGTAAAGTAAACGCAACATCGATGACAGACAGTTGTTTCTTCACAGCAGAAACTATGCCTAGTAGAACACTGTGAGCCCTGGAGATGCTAAGTGTGTTGTGGACATCAGACAATAGTTAGAACAAGGTCTTCTAATACTAAAAGTCATGATAATTAAGGACTTAGCCCCTAAATAGCTACTGTGAAACAATGAATGAAAAAATTTCCATCCTAAAATATAAAGGTTTATTATAGCTCACCTGTAAATGCTACCAGAACCAGTTTCCAGAATTTTTTAGGGAATCTAGAAAGACATTTCTGCAAGTTATACTTGTAGTTCAGTTCAGTTCATTTGCTCAGTCATTTGCAACCCCATGAACAGCAGCACGCCAGGCCTCCCTGTCCATCACCAACTCCTGGAGTCCACCCAAACCCATGTCCATTGAGTCGGTGATGCCATCCAACCATCTCATCCTCTGTTGTACCCTTCTCCTCCTGCCCTCAATCTTTCCCAGCATAAGGGTCTTTTCAAATGAGTCAGCTCTTCGCATCAGGTAGCCAAAGTATTGGAGTTTCAGCTTCAGCATCAGTCCTTCCAATGAATATTCAGGACTGATTTCCTTTAGGATGGACTGGTTAGCTCTCCTTGCAGTCCAAGGGACTCTCAAGAGTCTTCTCCAAAGCATCAATTCTGTGGCTCTCAGCTTTCTTCACCATCCAACTCTCACATCCATATATGACCACTGGAAAAACCATAGCCTTGACTAGATGGACCTTTGTTGACAAAGTAATGTCTCTGCTTTTTAATATGCTGTCTAGGTTGGTCATAACTTTCCTTCCAAGGGGTAAGTGTGTTTTAATTTCATGGCTGCGGTCACCATCTACAGTGATTCTGGAGCCCGGAAAAATAAAGTCTGACACTGTTTCCACTGTTTCCCCATCTATTTCTCATGAAGTGATGGGACCAGATGCCATGATCTTAGTTTTCTGCATGTTGAGCTTTAAGCCAACTTTTTCATTCTCCTCTTTCACTTTCATCAAGAGGCTCTTTAGTTCTTCTTCACTTTCTGCCATAGGGGTGGTATCATCTGCATATCTGAGGTTATTGATATTTCTCCCGGCAATCTTGATTCCAGCTTGTGCTTCCTCCAGCCTAGCATTTCTCATGATGTATTCTGCATATAAGTTAAATAAGCAGGGTGACAATATTCAGCCTTGACGTACTCCTTTTCCTATTTGGAACCAGTCTGTTGTTCCATGTCCAGTTCTAACTGTTGCTTCCTGACCTGAATACAGGTTTTTCAAGAGACAGGTCAGGTGGTCTGATATTCCCATTACTTTCAGAATTTTCCACAGTTTATTGTGATCCACACAGTCAAAGGCTTTGGCATAGTCAACAAAGCAGAAGTAGATGTTTTTCTGGAACTCTCTTGCTTTTTCTTACTTGTAGAATATTAAGTTAACAACCATACAGAGAAACTCAGAAGTTCAGGGATGTATAATATCTAAAAAGGTCGTATGTATTATATGTATAATATGTGAGGATATATCAATATAAATAAGGATATATATATGCTGCATATAGTATGTATACTATATATGTATGTATATGTGTGTGTGTGTATGTATACACACACTATGTCCTTATATTTATATGTACAAACAGAGAGAGAGAAAACATATGAAAAGGTCATCCTTATCATCATTTCTTTTCAGTTTTACAGTAGATGTTCCACAAAAGCTGTTGTTTGGATGGTGGTCATGGTGACTTTCATGCTTAACTTGCCTCTAAGCTTAACATTTAAAGTGAAAACCTTTGAAGGAAACCTCTACCACAGGGTAATGAGCCAGGAAATCAGACAGAGCCCACCCATGTCCAGACCTCACTAATGTTTATAAATTCACCCTTCCTGTACCCAAACAATGTAAAGTGACAAGTCCTGGTTTGTTAGTGATCATGTGTGTGTGTGTGTGTGTGTGTGTGTGTTTGAAGAGGCACATGGGAAAACTTATGATTATAGGGTCACAGTCCACAGCTCTATGAATCAAGGACCAAGAGCTGTAAAATGGATACTTAAAATGAGAAATTGTCCATAGAATTTGATAAATGTCACTGCAATTTAATTTACTTCTCCTCCCAAGATCCAAGGTCAATTGAAACACCAGTACCTCACTCAAGTGAAACAGGCCCAGTGCTCTTACAGCCACCCACACACGCACTGTCATGCACACTGTTGAACACACCTCTCCCATCACTAACATAAAGGCTCCATATTTCACAGCCAGCTCTCATCTTACGCACACCTCCCTGGAGAGGTAACTAGGTCACAGATACCTTCTCTGACCTTGCTTTCCATCTTCATATCATGACCTTAAGTCCCTTCTCCCTGAGTTTAAAGAGCAACATGCTTAAGAGGTGGACAATTTCTGCTTCCAAGCCTGACAGGTAAGGATACTGTCTGACCTCTGCTACTTATTAGCCCTGTGACCTGAAAAAAGTTACCAAAAGAAAAAAAAAGTTACCAGCTTCCTTTTTAGTGAAAAGAGCATAAAAATAGCATCACCTTCCCAAGGTAGTCATGTGTATTAAATGCGATAAAATGTGCAAAGAATTTAGCAAGGTGGCACAGAGTAAGTGCGCAGTGACCGTAGGCTCTCATTGTGGTTGTGATTGAAACTCCCCCAAATAGAGAGATTGAGATTCTGCGATTACTGAAATGTTGGTTCCAAACTTCACAGAAAAAGGAGGGTGACAGAAGCACAGAGGTTTGTACTATTTAATGAAAAGGCAAACTCGCTAGACACCTCTGTATACTCTTCCCCTCAGCTCCTTTCTGTTGCTTCCATCTGGCTCTCAGAATAAGCTACATGTACCCAGTTAAATTTCCACTTAAAAGTAAGGTAAAGCCACTTTCCTATTTGATTTTAAGAACTGAACAAGGAGAGAGAATCAGCTGAGGAGACGATGGTGCACCCCAGGCTTGGAAGGAGCCTGAGCCATCCCTATTCTTGGGCACAGCGTTCTCTGCTGGAATCCTGTGCCCCTGCAGACTCCTCCTGGCCCAGGAGCAAGGCAGCTCCAAGCCAGACCCATATTTTCAGCATGGAGGCAAAAGTGAAAACACCCAGGCTAATGTAGTTATCAGACCCTTCATCTCATCTGAAAAAGGAAAGAAAGAATGTAGCAAAATTAAATATTTTGTTTTAAAAGTCATCTCCGTTTTAATTATAAAAATAACATTTGTTATAGTAAAGGTTGGAAATTTCCCCAAAGTACAGTAAAAAAGTTAAACCTATAATCACATAACTTATGCTAGCTCACTGTTAAGATACTCCCTTCCAGGCTTTTACATATACATTAAAAAGATGGGATGATATTTTAGCCTCATTTCCTCACTTAATAGAACATGAATATATGTCCATATAAATGTTAATAGTTAGATATAAAACATGATTTTGATGGCTCCATAGTATTCTACCTTTGTAATGATATCCTTAGTTATTTAACTTATGTCTTATTTTTGTACATGTGACTTGTTCCCAATTTTTTTAATTCTTATAAGCTCCTAAGTGATGAACAGCCTTCTAGCTACATCTATGAGCCCATCCAAGAGTATTTCCTCTGGTGCGGGTTAATTGGTATATGTAGTTATGAGCCTGCCCAAGATTATTTCTTCTGGAAGAAGTGGAATTGGGGGTTAACTGGTATACGTAGTTCAAATGCTTTTGATATTTTGCCTGGGAAGTGTGCATCAGTTTATACCCTACTAGTAGCTTATAAGGTTTAATTCAGGTTCAGGGGATAAATCTTAGCTAATTTAAGCCAGTAGTGATAATTGAATATCCCTTTCCAGTCACTAGGTTAGTTATGGGCATATGACACAGTTCTGGCCAGTAAAACTGAAGGGATATCTCCTTGAGAGCGTCTAGGAAATGAGTTCCTCTTTGATTAGAAGAGACACAGAAGAGAAAACTATCCATTTTTTTTTCCAGTTCTTGAAGTGGACGAGGATGTTGAGAAAGAGCTGCTGCACTCAGAGAGTGACCGGGTATGCATGGAGGGCAAGAAGCAGTGTGCAGAGGATGACAGAGAGAAAGGTGGGAAAAACGGGTTCCAGACAGCGCGGTGAGGCACCAAATTAGCCACGAGGAGCTGGCTCCAGACCAGACTCTTTCGTATGAGGTAATAAGTGTTCAGAGCTACGTTTATCTAGGTTTTCTGTAATTTGCTGTGGAAAACATCTTACTTGGGTAATAAGCAAAAATGATAAACATTGGGCTTGATGTTCATTTTCTTGATTACAGTGAACTTGAACTTTTCTTTTTTTATATAACTTGACCACGTATGTTGCTTCTTTAGTGAACTGTCTGTTGCCTTTTCCTACAGATATATTACCTTCATATTGATTTACTGTTAACAAATATTCTTCCTACTTTCAACATATAGAAGTTTTAAAATTTTCTGTTTCTAACCTATGAATCTTTTTTTCCCTCTGATTTCTTCATTTGATTTTGTGGTTCGTATTTTCTCACAGAGAGAACAAATATTCATCTATAATTTGCTCTAGTTATCTCTAGTTTTATTTTTTATATTGATTCTTTAAGGTACATTTTGTTGAATAATATGAAATAAAGATCAAGTTTTCAAAGAATGTGGGAAAATCTTAATACTATTGAAAACAAGGACATCCCCTAAGATTCATAGTATCTATCTATATTCATACTACACCCAGGCCTATTTGATAGTTTCCTGTATTACACATATATTACATTTCTATTTGTTATAGGCCCAACCTTATGCTATTTACATAGTATTACATAGTTGTTTTTTTAAAACAGCTATCAGATAAAGAGAAAATATACATTTATACTGTTTTTCATGCCTTTGCTCTTTGTTTTATCATGGATTTGAATTACTATATGGAGTCACATCCCTGCAGCCTAGAGAACATCCTTTAGTTATTCCTTATCAGGCGGTCCTGCTAGCAATGATTCTCTCACCTTTCGGAACGTTTTTATTTCAACTTATTTTTGAATGATAGCTTTACTGAATATAGGATTCTTGATTGATGGTTTTATACTGAGAATTTTGAATGCTAAGCACTGTCTCTGGTCTCCATTGTTTCTGCTGTTCATATTATTGTGCTCTTTTTGTGAGTGGTGAGTCATTTTGCTCGGTGTTTTCAGGATCTTCTCCTTGTCGTTGATTTTCAGAATTTTCACCGTGATGTGTCTCTGTGGATCTCTGCTTTTATTGTACTGTACTTGTAGTTCACTGAGCTTCCCAGATATGTAGATTATTTTTTTTTAATGTGGAAAGTTTTCACGATTATTTTTTGAATATTTTTTCGATTCCTCTCCCTCCTCTCCTCCTTTTGTTCCTCTCATGTCATGCTGATGCACTCGATGGTATGTCCAAGGCTCTGTTCACTTTTTTTCATTCTCTTTTTCACTGTTCTTTGGCTTACTTATCTCTACTGCTCCTTCTTCAAGTTTGCTAATTTTTTCTTCTGCCAGTTAAAATCTACTGTTGCAACCTTCTAGTGATAAAAAAAAATTCAGTTATTGTACTTTTCCGCTCTAGAATTTCCACTTGGTGTTTTGCTTATATTTCCTTACTGATATTCTCTGTTGGATGTAGCAGTGTCATTCTATCTCCCTTCACTTCTTTAATCATGATTTCCTTTAGTTCTGTGATCATATTTAGAATGGCTATTTTGAAGTCTTTTTCTGGTTAAATCTGACATGTTCTCTCACAACTTGTTTGTGTTGTCTGCTTTTTTCCCTTTTTTCCCTCCAGTGTAGCACCTGTGAGTACCGGCCTCCCTCCTCTGGGGCTTGGCCCTGTTACTTGCTTGTTTATATTTTAGTGACTGGCTGGATCACTGTATTGGAGTCTGCTCCCCACTGCCTTCCCCAGCCAGTGTGAAACCTCTGGTGTTGCTCCTAAGAAAGGCATGGTTTTAGGTGAGCCCAGTCACGCTGGGCTGACAGTGGTTTGGGGAGGGCTCTCTTTCTTCCTTTCCCTAATCGTGTCCACATAGATACATGCCATTGACTGCTCTGTTGTTTTTGACAATAATCTGGGCATAAATTGCTCTACAAATGCATCCAGTCAAACTGGGGCTTCACTGAAGAAATAGTTTCTGAGGTCGGTGTTTGATATTTGTTCTGACTCCAGGGAAGCCCCCTTTCAACTCTTTTATTCCATGATTTTCTACTATGAACTAGCCAGCCTAAAGTCCAGGCTGTATCTCCTCCCAGTTGCCTTTCATCATAACCTCCTCTCTTCTTGAGGGCACCTTTGAATGTCTCTACTTTCTGTTGCAGATGAAGTCAGTTACTCTGTGGAGATATTAGGAGCTGTTTTGTGATCTGCCTCTCCTTCTCAAGCATAATCCCCCAGCCAGGGCTCTGGAGCTGGTGGGGGGTGGACAATGATGAGCTGCTCTCTGAGTGACACTTTTGTTCTAGGACCTGAATGCTCATTGTGTGTGGGTGTGTGGGGTGGGGGTAGAGAGGAGAAGAGTAGCCTGAGGTCCTCTCATTTCGCCTCTCCTGCCGTGGAACCATCACCTCATGTGCTGGCAAGAGTGTGGAGAGCATCAATATTCTCAACATGCTGTGCCCAAGATAGAGCCTCCATTACACAAACGGGGTCTAGAAGGAAGAATGGAGTCCCTACCTCTCAACTGCATTGTGCTGGGACTTAGCGTCAGCAACAAGTAGCTTGGAACATAATGAGAAATGCTGAAGCCTTGCTCCTCCCAGGACAAATGACCACTAACTGGGAGGGGGCAGGTGTGGGCACCTTGTGTTCTTGAGGGCAGCAGTCAGGAATGGAGTCTGTGCCACCTTTCTGAGCTAGGAGGTGGGGAGGGAGGAATGTTTTTGTTCAGATACTATAGAGTCTAGTCTTTCTCGCCAAATTTTTACAGATTTTCTTGTGTATTGTTGTTCAGTTGAGAAGTTGTTTCCGACTCTCTGCGACCCTATGGACTTAGCACACCGGTCTTCCCTGTCCTTCACTATCTCCCAGAGTTTGCTCAAACTCATGTCCATTGAGTCGGTGATGCCATCCAACCATCTCATCTTCTGCCACCCACTTCTCCTCCTGCCCCTAATCTTTCCCAGTATCAGGGTCTTTCCCAGTGAGTCAGCTCTTTGCATCAGGTGGACAAACTATTTGAGCTTAGCTTCGGCATCAGTCCTTCCAGTGAACGTTCATGGTTGATTTCCTTTAGCACTGATTGGTTTGCTCTCCTTGCAGTTCTTGTGTATATGTTTCTTCATTTGCCGTTTATATGTAAGACCATTCCCAGAGGTTTTAAATTGTTGTTTTTAATCACTGTTACTAGTTTCACTGAGGAGCAGGTCAGTGGAGCTCTTTGTGTTATCACACTGGAGGTAAGACAGAGAGCAGCCACCTCATTCCCACAGACGCAGCCCTGTGCCCTTCCTGTAGCTGTAGGTACCTAGTAGGTCATTAAAGCTTATTTATTGATGTGTCTTTTCTCAGTTAAGTAAAGCTGTATTTCAAGTGTCATTTATAGTTATAGTTTCCCCTACACACAAGTAGGTGTGATGAAAATCTCTTCTTTCTACAACCATCAAATAAAAGTTAGCATTCTTTCCCGTGAAATAACTCAGAAGATTTTTCAGAGTTTTTGTTATTTAACTGCTATAAATCACTTGGCATCCAACCTTGTAGTTTAACGAGACTTTTAATAAAAAAAGGTTTTCCGAAGTTTTTACCCAAATAATCAGTTAGATCAGTAAGACCAAGTCACACCCACTGCTATAACTTTATAATCTCCTTCTGTTCAGTATCAGGCTGACAGATTTGGATTTTTTAGCAGTAGTATTTGAAGCTGGAGATAATTTTATTACTTTGAACTGTTCATGGTTAATTCCACTCAAATCTAATTGGAAGGAGGGCCATGATAAAGGTTATCGACAAAAGCAGGGCAAGCTTATATTTGCACTTAATTCACATTTAGCTTATGGCCCATATTCAGGATGGATTATATCCACTGACATTCTGACCATGGGAGAGGGTCTCCTGTCAGGCTCTCTGCCCCTGCCATTGTATTGCAGTTGTGGGGATTCTCAGAGTGTAGTAAAGATGATTAAAAGTACATGTTAAGATTCAGTAAATGCAGGACATGGCCCAGAAATCTGCCTTGTTAAGAGGCTACTGGGCTGGTTCTGATGCAGGTAGCATCCATCAGCACTCATGTTGAGGAACACTGAGCAGGCACATCATCAGATTCTTCTTGCTCTGATTTTCTTGTGACCAACCAAATGTACAAGCGCTTGATTTCCCAGTTGTTCATTTACAAGGAGAGAACATGACGATCATGTTGACATTCTGCTTACTAGCTTTTTTCCCATTACAAATTAGTAACTTAATAGTTAGATTTTATTAAATATCTGTTTATAGACCAAGTTTGAATGCACTCAAATTACCAAGGTAGGTATCTTAATAGGTAGGTATCTTTATACTTACAGATTTCAGCTCATCTGACCACTCCTGGGAAGAATGTAAGCCACCTTTCTGAAAGTGAACTAGTCTTAACGGTAACAATATCTGGTATCTTGGCTCCCTCAGTGGTCTGTAGAGTACTATAACTTCTTCTTCTCTTTAAGAAAGGAGATAGGATGGTAAAGACTTGGGAGTTGGGCACACCTGGGTTTGAATCCTTTCTCTGTAGCCTCTGAGCAGTGTGGACTTATAATCCAAGCCAATGCCCCAATCAGTAATGCTGAAGAAGCTGAAGTTGAATGGTTCTATGAAGACCTGCAATACCTTTTAGAACTAACATCCAAAAAAGATGTCCTTTTCATTATAGGGGACTGGAATGCAAAAGTAGGAGGTCAAGAAACACCTGGAGTAACAGGAAAATTTGGCCTTGGAGTACAAAATGAAACAGGGCAAAGGCTAATATAGTTTTGCCAAGAGAACGCACTGGTCATAGCAAACACCCTCTTCCAACAACACAAGAGAAGACTCTACACATGGACATCACCAGATGGTCAACACTGAAATCAGATTGATTATATCCTTTGCAGCCAAAGATGGAGAAGCTCTATACAGTCAGCAGAAACAAGACCGGGAGCAGACTGTGGCTCAGATCATGAACTCCTTATTGCCAAATTCAGACTTGCATTGAAGAAAGTAGGAAAAACCACTGGACCATTCAGGTATGACCTAGATAAAATCCCTTATGATTATACAGTGGAAGTGACAAATAGATTTAAGGGACTAGATCTGATAGACAGAGTGCTTGATGAACTATGGACGGAGGTTCGTGACATTGTACAGGAGACAGGGATCAAGACCATCCCCATGGAAAAGAAATGCAAAAGAGCAAATGGCTGTCTGAGGAGGCCTTAAAAATAGCTGTGAAAAGAAGAGAAGCGAAAAGCAAAGGAGAAAAGAAAAGATATTCCCATTTGAATGCAGAATTCCAAAGAATAGCAAGGAGAGATAAGAAAGTCCTCCTCAACGATCAATGCAAATAAATAGAGGAAAACAACAGAATGGGAAAGACTAGACTAGAGATCTCTTCAAGAAAATTAGAGATACCAAGGGAACATTTCATGCAAAGATGGGCTCGAAAAGGGACAGACATGGTAGGGACCTAACAGAAGCATAAGATATTAAGAAGAGGTGGCAAGAATACACAGAAGAACTATACAAAAACAATCTACATGACCCAGATAATCACAATGGTGTGATCACTCACCTAGAGCCAGACATCCTGGAATGTGAAGTCAAGTGGGCCTTTGGAAGCATCACTATGCACAAAGCTAGTGGAGGTGATGGAATTCCAGGTGAGCTATTTCAAATCCTCAGAGATGATGCTGTGAAAGTGCTGCACTCAATATGCCAGCAAATATGGAAAACTCAGCAGTGGCCACAGGACTGGAAAAGGTCAGTTTTCATTCCAATTCCAAAGAAAGGCAATGCCAAAGAATGCTCAAACTACCACACAATTGCACTCATCTCACACACTAGTAAAGTAATGCTCAAAATTCTCCAAGCCAGGCCTCAGCAATACATGAACCGTGAACTTCCAGATGTTCAAGCTGGTTTTAGAAAAGAGATCAAATTGCCAACATCCACTGGATCATCGAAAAAGCAAGAAAGTTCCAGAAAAACATCTATTTCTGCTTTATTGACTATGCCAAAGCCTTTGACTGTGTGGATCACAATGAACTGTGGAAAATTCTTCAAGAGATGGGAGTACCAGACCACCTGACGTGCCTCTTGAGATATCTGTATGCAGGTCAGGAAGCAACAGTTAGAACTGGACATGGAACAACCGACTGGTTCCAAATAGGAAAAGGAGTACGTCAAGGCTGTATATTGTCACGCTACTTGTTTAACTTATATGTGGAGTGCATCATGAGAAACGCTGGGCTGGAAGAAGCACAAGCTGGAATCAAGATTGCTGGGAGAAATATCAATAACCTCAAATATGCCAATGATACTACCCTTATGGCAGAAAGTGAAGAGGAACTAAAAAGCCTCCTGATGAAAGTGAAAGAGGAGAGTGAAAAAGTTGGCTTAAAGCTCAACATTCAGAAAACTAAGATCATGGCATCTAGTCCCATCACTTCATGGGAAATAGATGGGGAAACTGTGAAAACAGTGTCAGACTTTATTTTTCTGGGCTCCAAAATCACTGCTGATGGTAGTTGCAGCCATGAAATTAAAAGACGCTTCCTCCTTGGAAGGAAAGTTATGGCCAAACTCGATAGCATATTTAAAAGCAGAGACATTATTTTGCCAACAAAGGTCCGTCTATGGCTATGGTTTTTCCGGTGGTCGTGTATGGATGTGAGAGTTGGACTGTGAAGAAAGCTGAGCGCCGAAGAATTGATGCTCTTGAACTGTGGTGTTGGAGAAGACTCTTGAGAGTCCCTTGGACTGCAAGGAGATCCAACCAGTCCATCCTAAAGGATATCAGTCCTGGGTGTTCTCTGGAAGGACTGATGTTGAAACTGAAACTCCAATACTTTGGCCACCTGGTGTGAAGAGTTGACTCATTGGAAAAGACCCTGTTGCTGGGAAGGATTGGGGGCAGGAGGAGAAGGGAACGGCAGAGGATGAGATGGCTGGATGGCATCACTGACTCAGTGGACATGAGTTTGGGTAGACTCCAGGAGTTGGTGATGGACAGGGAGGCCTGGCGTGCTGCGGTTCATGGGGTCGCAAGGAGTCGGACACGACTGAGCGACTGAACTGAACTGATGCTCTTTGAGCCTAAGTTTCTTCATGTGCAAAGTGAAAGTAATAAATTCAATAGGTGAAATCTCTGTTTGAGTCAGAAAACCCAACTGAATTTGGCAAAACATACACATATATATACGCAGACACACACAAACATACACAGCTTCCTGGTAGCTCAGACAGTAAAGAAGCTGCCTACAGTTCAGGAGACCCAGGTCGAACCCTGGGTCAGGAAGATCCCGTGAAGAAGGGAATGGCAGCCCACTCCAGTATTCTTGCCTTGAGAATTCCATGGGCGCAGGGGCCTGGTGGGCCGTTGTCCATGGGGTCCCAAAGAGTTGGACATGACTGAGAACCTTTCATTTTTATACATACATAGGAATATCTTGACTCCAAAAGCTCTGAGCTAGGGCTAGCCTCAGGCAGAGTTGAATCTAGGAATTCAGATGAGTTGATCTGAACCCATTTGTTCCCCATCTCTTGGGTCTGTGTTCCTCCCTGTGGACTCCACTGTCAAGCTTCCCACAGCTGTCCCCATTTATATGTATGTCACCCCAAGTTAATAACGTCTGATGGGAGAGAGCAGATGCTCGCACCTCCCTGAGCAACCTTGGCAAGCATCTCATTGTAAATTATTTTCTTTGGGTCAAACACCCATCCCTCAGTCATTCACCATGACTGGAAAGATGATGTTCTGATTGTTCAGGTCTGGATTACATGACCCTTTGGAGCTAAGGATACATCAACTCCACATGTATCGTGTGGCTGAAAATAGGAAAGAGTGTGACTTCCACAGGAAAATGGGAATGCTGCTACCAAAATGAAGAGCTAGAGAGAATAAAGGACCTACATTCTGTAGCTGTCAAGCCCTACTGCACAGGTCTTAAATGATGTAATCCTGGTAAATCACTGAGCACATGACTCGGCACATAGTAAGTATTCAATACCTGAAAACAGTTCAGAAAATAAACTATTTATTACCATGAACTACATCCTCTCTTTATCATAAGTTATTACTTGTTAGGAGCATCATCTCCTAAAGGAGAAAAAGATGATCTGAAATGAATCTTTTCCCCTAAATGAAAACAAAGGTCTTAGACATTCAAGTCTTCCAAGGTTGAATCCCTGTAGAGGGAGGACAAGGGAAAACAGAGGAAAAGTGGGGAAAAGAGAGAGGCATAGCCTCACTGCTGACACACAATGAGAGCTGCATGTGAATAATTGAGACTCTCTGAGTCTTAGGTTCTTCATCTGTGTATTAGAAATGATGACCATCACCTACCTGCTTCTATAGTGATAACTAAACAATATAAAGACGGTGAAAAAATTAAACAGTCCAATTAGTATGAAGAGAATAAATAGATATATTGAAATGCTAGGGACAATTGAATATTGACTGTCTGAGGGCCAGGCACTGTTTGAGTTCTTTAACGAATGTCATCTCATTTAACCCTTACAGTCATTCCAGGAGGTAGATACTATTATTGTATCTTCACTTTACAAATGAGACTCAGATTGCATAGCAAGGTCAAGATCACATAGATTATAGGCTGACATTCAGTTTAGGTCTCTGATGACTTCTTTTTATTCAGCCTTACAGCCTGCTGTTTCATTTTAACCTGATGCAAAAACAAGACCTGGAGCTGACTGTGGCTCAAATCATCAGCTTTTCATAGCAAAATTCAGGCTTAGACTAAGAAAGCGGGAAAACCACTAGGTCAGCCAGGTACAACTTACATCAGATCCCCTATGAATATGCAATGGAGGTAACAAACAGATTCAAGGGATTAGATCTGGTAGACAGAGTGCCCGAAGAACTATAGAAGGAGGTCCATGATATTGCACAGGAGGCAGTGGACAAAACCGTCCCAAAGAAAAAGAAAAGCAAGAAGGCACAGTGGTTATCTGACGAGGACCTACAAATAGCTAAAGAAAGAAGAGAAGTGAAAGGCAAGGGAGAAAGGGAAAGGTACATCCAGCTAAATGCAGATCTCAAAAGAAAGGCATGGAGAGACAAGAAGGCCTTCTTCAATGAACAGTGTATTTAACTAGAAGAAAACAACAGAGGAGAAAGACTAGAGATCTCTTCAGGAAACTTGGAGCTATCAAGGGAACATTTTGCTCAAAGATGGACACAGTAAAGGACATAAACGGTAGAGACCTAGTAGTTGCTGAAGAGATCAAGAAGAGATGGAAAGAATACACAGAAGACCTGTATAAAAAGATCCAAATAATTCAGAATGTTACAATGGTGTGGTCAGCCACCCAGAGCCAGACATTCTGGAAAGTGAAGTCATGTGGGCCTTTGGAAGCACTGCGGTTAATAAAGCTAGTGGATGCAACAGAATTCCAGTAGAACTGTTTAGAACACTAAAGTATGATGCCATCAAGGTGTTGCATTCATTATGTCAGCAAATCTGGAAGACTCAGCAGTGGCCACAGGACTGGAAAAGGTCAATCCTCATCCCAGTCTCCAAGAATGACAGTACTAAAGAATGTTCACACCACCAGACAATTGCAGTCATCTCCCATGCTAATAAGGTCATGCTTAAAATCTTGCATTCTAAGCTTCAGCATTATGCAAACCAAGAACTTCCAGATGTCCAAACTGGGTTTAGAAAAGAAAGAGGAACCAGAGATCAAATTACCAACATTGACTATATCACAGAGAAAGCCAGGAAATTCCAGAGAGACATCTGTCTCTGTTTCATCTACTACACCAAAGCCTTTGACTGTGTGGATCTTAATAAACTGTGGAAAGCTCTTAAAGAGATGGGAATACGAGACCATCTTACCTGTCTCCTGAGAAACCTGTATGCAGGTCAAGAAGCAACAGTTACAACACTCTGTGAAACAACTGACTGGTTTAAGATTGAGAAAGGAGTATGACAGTACTGCCTGCTGTCACCCTGTTTGTTTAATCTATATGCTGAGCACATCATGAGAAATGCTGGCTGGATGAGTTACAAGCTGGAATCAAGATTTGCGGGAAAAACAAACAACCTCAGATATGCAGATGATACCACCCTAATGACAGAAAGTGAAGAGGAACTAAAGAGCCTCTTGATGAGGGAGAAGGAGGAGAGTGAAAGGGTCAGCTTAAAATTAAATATTAAGAAATCTAAGATCATGGCATCCGGCCCCATTGCTTCATGGCAAATAGAGGGGAAAAGGTGGAAGTAGTGTCAGATTTTCTCTTCTTGGGCTCTAAAATCACTGTGGATGGTGACTGCAGCCATGAAATCAGAAGACAATTGCTTCTTGATAGGAAAGCTATGACTAACCTAGACAGTGTGTTGAAAAACAGAGACATTACTCTGCTGGTGAAGGTATGTATAGTCAAGGCTATGGTCTTCCCAGTGGTCTTGTACAGTTGTGAGAGCAGTACTGTAAAGAATGCGGAGCACCAAAGAATTGATGCCTTTGAACTTTGGTGCTGGAGAAGACTCTTGAGAGTCCCTTGGACAGCGAAAAGATCAAACCAGTCAGTCTTAAGGAAATCAACCCTGAATACTCATTGGAAGGACTGGTGCTGAAGCTGAAGCTCCAGTATTTTGGTCACCTGATTCGAACAACTGACTCATTGGAAAAGTCCCTGATGCTGGGAAAGATTGAGGGCAGAAGGAGAAGAGGGTGTCAGAGGATGAGATGGCTGGATGGCATCACTGATGCAATGGATGTGAACTTGGGCAAACTTTGGGAGTTGGTGAGAGACAGAGAGGCTTGGCATGCTGCAGTCCATGGGGTCACAAAGAATCAGACCCAACTGGGCGACCCAACAACTACAACAACCTGTGAATGTGCCGGGACAGTTGTGGATGGCTACTTGCATCTCTCATACTGAGGCATCTCCAGTTTGCAAGCACATGCACACTAGTCATATTAGCAAATGCTCCTTCGTCTTCCCTCTTTTCCCTGGAGTCACTTTCTCCTCTACTTCATGTTCACTAGCTAGTAATTTCTCCTGAAAATGGGGCAGCTCTTGAAATCAGAATCTACACAGACTATCTTTCCGCAGCAGCCAGAATCTCAGTGGCCTCCCAGGAACAGGGATGTAGGGGAGCACCTTCCCTGCTAGTCTCTGGACCACACCCTTGGGTTCAGATCTGCGTGCTGCTCTTGAAGAGCTGCTTTGTGTTTACCTGCACTAAAGTATGCTGGTTGCCAGGGGACCAACTTAATAGAAACCCAATGGCCATTAGGGGAGATTTACAATGACACAAGCCATAGAGTTTGAACGTACCGTATTTATAGTATAAAGAACTATTGAGTGTTTGAGAGGGACAGGTGGGAACCTTCTATGTGCCAAACTTATATGTATGGATTGTACAGTCACAAATCGGATGCACTTCCTGATGAAACCCTATCTTACGGCCTCACACAATTTCTTTGCCTCTAGACCTCCATGCATTTCAGGCGTTCAGCACAGGCAATCATTTTAGTTCAATCAAACCTTTATTCAGCTACAGGACCCCATGTTTCTGACTTTCAAGGTAGTTCCCATGAGAGTGCTTGAACTTCTCATCCATATGTCTTGATTTTTGTTCTCAGGCCTTTGGGCCCATTAGGGCCCATGACAGTTTTGAGCAGGCCTCTTACCAGCTCCTCCTGGACTTCCTCAATGGTTGATGTGGGACAGATACAGGAATACTTGGGGACTGTGCAGAGAGATACAGCACAGAGAATTTAAGCAAGTTGCCAAAGGTCACACAGTTGGTGAGCAGTAAAACCATGTTTTGATGCTAAAAAGTTTGGTCTTGGAGGCCGTGCTCTCAGCAGCTACTCTGTCACTGCCTCTCATAGAAAGTATTCAACCAGTGTCACTTCCTCTTTTTCTCTTTTTATATAGAAAAACTGTCTCTACTGGCAGTAAGGCCTTGATTTCTGTTTGGAGTCATGAAATCCCTAAATCAGACCACTCCTTTGAATCTCAAAACCCTTTCTCAGAGAGTCTCAAACTTGGCTTTCTGTTATAGTCACCTGGGGAGCTTCAAAAAAAGGAGTAATATCTGGGCCTCCTCCTGAAGATTCTGAGGGAACGGATCTGGGCTGTGTCCTGAGCACGAGGGTTATTGAAGGCTCCTTGGGTGATTCTAATGCTCAGCACAGCTGAGAAGCCAATCTCTACCAGCCCTGAGCAGCAGCGCGTTCACCTGGCCAAGACCATCTCACTCCATGTGATCAGATTTTATTTCCAGGTGTTGGTGACACGCACACACGCACACGCACACAATGTGTCAGTTTAGATATACAGCCAAAGGGAACATTCACCTCCATCACAATTTCCATAACATGGCTTCACACATGCACCTCTATCTGCTGGATCCCTATTTTTGCACGTCCTTCACCCCTGGGCCCTGGAAGGGTATGTGTGTAGATGTAATAGTATGGTGATATGTCTCAGACTATTTATACTAATCCCTATAGCTGGTGAAGCTGTCACTTCATACACAACCATTGTAACATGAAGGGCTCTTCTAAAAATAGAGAGTTTTTTATCTTCCAAAGGCTATGCTGCGTTGAACTGTGGAATACACCCAGCTCCAGTGCAGCTACAGTAAAGATAAAAACCTGCCTACTTATCTCTGGTTTACACCTGCCGCTGCTTCGGGAAAGCCTCCCCACCTTGTGGGGCCAGGAAAATACTCAGCACTTTGAGTTTTTACATTCCCAGGTAGTCATGGCAGAGTAGCATGCACTGGGACTGGTGAGAAAGCTCGGCCATTCCCAGGAAAATGACCAGCCCCTCCCCCTGAGGAGCCAGCCTCTTTTCTTCAGAAAAAGAGTCTGGAGTGCAGACTGGTTCCAGTGAGCTGTGTTTGACAGGCTGCTGAGGGAAGTGAGGTGTCCATGAAAAGCCACCAGAACATTTGAATCACTAAGGAGCCTTCGAAAACCCTCATGCTAAGGATGCAGCCCAGATGCGTTTCCTCAGAGTCTTCGGGAGGAGATGCAGCTGTGAATGTGCTGGGGCAGAGCTCAGGATTCATTCACCCATCCATCCACCAACGTGTTCATGCCATGAGCACCTGCCCCAGCCTCTGGCAGGCCACCAGAACTAGAATAAACATGGCAACTATGGCCCCTGCCTGATGGAGCTCACCAGCTCATGAGGAGGACAAATGTTAAGTGATTAGTGGAATTGAAAGTCGCTCAGTCATGTCCGACTCTTGGCAACCCCATGGCCTATACAGTCCATGGAATTCTCTAGGCCAGAATACTGGAGTGGGTAGCCTTTCCCTTCTCCAGGGGATCTTCCCAACCCAGGAGTCGAACTGGGGTCTCCTGCATTGCAGGTGGATTCTTTACCAGCTGAGCTAGGAGGGAAGCCTGTTAAGTGATGAAGGGCAAATAATACATAACTAGAAATTGTGCTGGGAAAGAAAAAGAAGCTGTTATGAGAGAAAATAGTAGAGGAAATCCCCTTGAGATTGGATGATGGGGGCGGCCACCCCAGGCATAAAGGATGAGTTAGATGTGGCTTGGGGAGAGGAGTGTTCCGGAAAAGGGGGCTTGGTGGGGGACACACACACGTTCCTCTAGGAGTTAGCGGGACTGGAGGCAGAGAGCCAGAGTGGGAAGGATGTTAGGAAAGTGGGAAAGGAAAGATCACTCAGAGCCTTGGAAATGAGGAAGGGGACATGGGATTTTATTCTGAGCCCTGTGGGAAGTCTTGGGAGTAGTTTAGGTGCAGGCCTGTTGCGGGGAGTAGGCAGAGGGGTTACATGACCGTTGTTGGCCTTCCAGGCGGAGAAAGGGTTGGAGAAGAAGTACTGATGGATGTGAGGACACGGGAGGGAAGGTGAGAGGTGATGCTTCACAGCATCCTCGGCTTTCTCTTGCCTGCATCCTTGAGGAGAGGGACCAGCAGGTATGTCCCCTGCAAATCGGCACTTGCATTTTCTGTATTTGGAGGGACGAGGCGGCCAGGGTGGAGGCTGGCCTTGCCACTGTGTCCTCACTCTCATCCACACTGGCTTTTGAGACCAGCAGAGTTGCAAGTCTGTTTCCCATCTGACCAGCAGGTTTCTTGCCCTTGGGAAGACACTGCACGTCTCTACCTTTGGTGATAAAGAAACACCTGATGTTTTTATCCACTCTATCTATCTCTCATCTGACTCCTTTCTTGCAGTCTCTCTGCCATGTCTCATTCTAGACCCTGACCTCCTCTCACCTGCCTGGCTGTAGTAGATTTCTAACTTTCCTCCCAACTGAGTTTAGAAGCACCAGTGTCTTCTGCTAGCCACGCCCATCTTGAAATCTGACTCATCCTTCCTAACCACAATCTTCAGAACACCAACTCCCCGCTGTCCCCCGGTTTTTCTTTGGCTCATCACTGCAGATAAATTAAAACTGAAGTTCTTTCATCTGCATCCAAGTCTCTTGCTCCCTGGATTATCGACCAGGATTATTCTGGGGCCATGGCCTCTGGTCTCCTCTCTTCCGTCTCTGGCACCTGCTCTGCTCTGCCTGACAGATTCGAGTGATCCCTTCTGTGAGAGACGAAAGCGTATCCTCATGCAGTGTACTCCCTAGCCTCCAACCTGACCTTAGGCACTCAACCTGTCCTACATGTTCTGGGAGGACAGATTCCTTGGTTTATGCCTCAGTGTTGCTGTCTATCTTAGTCAGGGGGTCTAGAGACCCTGAGCACACTTGGACACATGCCCCTGTAATTTTCCTCCCTTTTCAGCCATCCTCTGGGAATGCTGTCAACTAAGGAATGGCTCAGAGCTAAGAGACATCTCTGTTCTTTTCATCTAGACGCTGGCTTGCTTGCTCATCCTGCTTTGTCTCTGTCAGAACCAATCATGCCAGCCAGTGTTTTCTTTTAACAGAGGGCTCCAGAGAAGTCTTTCCCAGCCAGTGTAACAATATTGGCAACATCCCCTCCACAGTGTCAGCTCCTCAACTCGCTAAGTCCTCAGTGATGGGAAGTTAGAAGAGAACCAGTTCCATTTTCACCTGCTCTGCCTGCAAATGGCCACAAATTGACAGTGCAACCCGGCTATTGTTTGACACAGCCCCACTGCAGGGAGGGAAAGCTGTGTAAGCATGTCACCTTCTCTGGGTCCCTGGAGGGTTCTCAGGCTCCCATGTCTGCAGAGTGGTATTAAGTGGACATGTCACAAGGCATCAGCTGATGGTTAGCTGATGCAGAGAGTACCCTTAATGAAGCGTCAGGAAGCCTAACTGTGGCCCCTGAATGGCATAGCTTCCAGCACTGCAACAGTGATGGCTGATTGCTCAAGGACTTAACAGGCTTTGGGGACATCGCAGCTCTTAAATGTCAAAGAAACTAGGGACAGTGCCACCCTGGACTTAACCAAGAAAATGTCTGACGACAACTTGACCGGTGTGGGACAATATTCTACTAAAGTTCTGTACTGTCCCCAGTGTCCTGCCTTCCTATGCACACACCTTTTTTTGCTCCCCTCGCAGATGGAGTGGATAGGAGACAATTAAAACATGCTATGTGTTTGAAATCTTCCTGATAAAAAGCTAGGGAAAAAATGGTGCCCAGCAGTGCATGATATTCCAAGGGAGAAAACGTTGCTTCTAACTTTACTGAGTTTATGGTGTATTTAGGGAAATTCTAGCTAGTATTAAACCACATACTGGGCACTTAAATGTGGCACACACTTAGTACCTGCCCTGTCATTTTATCCTGACTTACCCAGAACCTCTCAGTGAGCAGACCAGTAGGAGAACCAGTGCCTGAGAATGCAGTGGCCTGAGGGTAGAAAGTCCTCCCCCTCTGCTAGGTCCATGACTTTTAGGCAGATGACTCCCCTCTCTGGGCCTCTATGCTACGTCTATAAAAAGAGAGAAGTTGCCTTCTAGCTCTAACAGTCTAAAGATGTGTAATTTTTAAATCAGTGTAAGTTACTACACTTAAAAAACAGGAAACAGGAAAGGGACATCTTATTTCTGGGTCCCTGATCACTGCATTGTTACTCAAGTGGAAAACAGTTTATTCCAGTGCAAACACCATCCCCTGGTTTCCACCTAAAAGTGAACCCCTAAAGAGCAGGAATGTATCCGCCTGCCAGGTTTAATCATGTGATTTTGAGAATTCACACGTCAGCCAGGGAGAACAGCTTTTTTGTTGCTGTAGTTACACTGATACTTGCTATTCTGAATCAAACAGGCTAATAATTCAACCCAGCTTCCTTCTGGATGATCATTTAGAAGCCAAGTGTGTGACTAAGCAGTCTGGATGTGTGGATGAAATTGTCACATGTGATCAGGACAGATTCACTGCAGGTCTACAGAGGTAATGGCTGTTTCCTTTTATTCTTCTCAGGCTTCAACTCTCTAAAGATTGGTGAAAGATGGTTGCTGATCTGGGGCATAATCACCGAGGACAAAAAGAGACAGTTTGTGCTTTGGACACGTCTTTCCAAGGTACATTAAAATCTGGCTGAAACCTTGTAGAAGAAAAGACAGAGAGTCCCAGTTATCTATAGACACCCACGTACCTGTGGGTGTGGGTACATGCCTGTGACAAGAGTCAGTTACCCTTCACCAGGGGGAATGTTTTCCTTATAGGAGGGATGGGCTTGCTCTAAACCAAGATTTCTCAGTCTCAGCACTAGTAGTGTTTTGGAGATCACTTTTCATCCTGGGAGACTGTCTGAGCATTGAAGGATGTTTAGCATCATTACTGGCATCTCCCTAGTTGTGATGACCAAAATGTTTCCAGACATTGTCCATTTCCCCAAGCTGGAAAGCACTGCTCTAAACCATCCACGCTCCCTTAACTAGACTTCTGGAGACCAAGCTGGGCATTTATGAAAAAGTAGGGTAGGGTTGGGGAAGGAGCAGACGTCTCACCCCTCAGGTAGCTGTGAAGAATCTTAGTTTCTAAAGAATGCCCTCAACTTGGCACATAATTTTTTTTTTAATTGTGATAAAATACACGTAACATATAATGTACCATCATAATCATTTTTAAGTGTATAATTCAGTATTGTTAAGTCTATTTATACTGTTGTACAACACAGTTCCAGACCTTCTTCATCTTTCCAAACTGAAACTCTATGTCCATTGGGCAACTTCCCATTTCTGTCTACACCCAGCACCTGGAAATTACCATTCTACTTTCTCTCTCTTTGAATCTGACCACTCTAGATATATCATGTAATTGGAATCGTAAAGTATTTTGTCCTTTTGCGACTGGTTGTCACTTAGCATCATGTAGTCAGGGTTCATCCATGTTGCCAGAATTTCCTTGCATTTCAAGGCTGAATAATATCCTGTCATATGTACACACACACACACTATTCTTGCATTCATCTGTGGAGCCCTCACCTTGGTTGCTTTGGGCTATTGTGAGTAATGGACATGGGTGTTCAGAGAGCTCTTCAATACCTTGAGTTCAGTTCTTTGGGGGTACATACCCAGAATTGAAATTTCTGGATCAGATGGTAATTCTATTTTTAATTTTCTGAGGAACCACTGCACTGTTTTTCATAGTAGCTGCACCATTTTACTTTCACAACAGCATACAAGTATTCCAATTTCTTCATGTCCTAGCCAACACTTCTTTCTTTTTTGTTTTAATATAGTAGCCATCCTAATGAATGTAAGGTGATATCTCATTTGGTTTTCCTAATGATTAGTGATGCTGAGCATCTTCGTGTATGATGATTGGTCTGTAGATTTTTGGAAAAAAATGTCTGTGCATATCTTTTGCCCATTTTTTATTTGACATATTTGGGGGTTTCTTTGTTGTTGTTGCTACTGAGTTATATGAGTTCTTTATATGTTCTGGATATTGACCCCATATTAATTATATGATTTGCAGATATTTTCTCCTATTTCTCAGTTGCCTTTTAATTCTGTTAATTTTGTCCTCTGATGCACAGAAGTTGGTTCTTTTTTTAATGTTTATTTATTTTTGGCTCTGCAGGGTCTTCGTTGTTGTATGGGTTTTCTTTAGTTGTGGTGAATGGTGGTTGCTCTTCGTTGTAGTACATGGGCTTCTCACTGTGGTGGCTTCTCTTGTTGTAGAGCACCGGCTCTAGGGCGTGCGGGCTCAGTAGTTGCAGCTCCCAGGCTCTAGAACACAAGCTCAGTAGTTGTGGCACACAGCCTTAGTTGCTCTGTGGCATATGGAATCTCCCCAGACCAGGGATTGAACCCGTGTCTCCTGCATTGGCAGGTGGATTCTTTACCACTGAGCCACCAAGGAAGCCCTACACAGAAGTTTTTAGTTTTGATGTAGTCCAATTTATTTATTTTTGTTGTTCATGCCTTCGGTATCATATCCAAGAAATCCTTGCCAAATACCATATCATGAAGCTTTTCCCCTGTACTTTCTTCTAACAGTTTTATAGTTTCAAGTCTTTGATTCATTTTATGGGGTGACACACACACTTATATGTAACACTATTATGTATTACATACTGTCATGAGGCAGGCAGGCCTCACTTGGCCACTTACCCATGGAATCATGGTTACAGTGATGACCTGCATTTCCCAGGATCTTTCTTCCCTAGCTACAGCATCCTGTAAAGTCCCGGAGACCCTTCTTGGGAGTACCAGCAGGGCCCACACATGTGCTCACAGGCAAGCTCTGTTAGCCACTGCAATTAAGTTCCCTTTCAACTGGGCATCCCCAAGTCCAATGAATACTACTGCCTTGTTCAGACCTAAATCATCTCTAAACCATCAACACTCCTGCCAGGCATGCTTCTACTTCCCATAATCCACTGCTTCCAACTTGCATGGGGACTGCCAGCATCATCCTGGAGCTGGGTGCCAGAGCTGTGTGGGAGACTGGATGGATGTGGGGGTGCACATCTACTGCTCAGTGGTGGTACATTGTTCTAGAGGGACTACCCAGCTTGGATTTTGTGTTTTGTTTCACTTTAGCAATCTAGCACTTTGAGCATTTGCTAGCAGTGTCCTCTCTTCCTAAAACCAGACATGAACGCATGGGGGTAAAGCTAAGCTCGAGACATCCAGGGGCAGGACAGCCACCATGCTGTGCTCAGACCCAGCTCTAGTAACAGAGCCTTGTAACACGGTGAAGCTGGTGGAACTGGGCTCCTCTTTCCCTTGGGACTTGTACTTTCCCACAAGGATCCCCAGTCCCTCCTGCAAATGGACTTTTGTCTTCTTGCATTTCAATACCCCAGCTTAGCATTGCCCTAAGACCCCCCACCTGCATTCTGTTGTAATAATCATGAGCTCAGGAGAGCAGCCTCCCTGCCTTGCTGAGGCTTTGCTGTGAGTTGGTCATGGCATTGAATAAAGCTCCACTATAGTGTGTTCCTAAGCAGGTACGTGAATCTCATCTATGGAGAATCTCTGTGCTTTATCTAAAAGGAATATATATATATTGTATACCATTCAATATTTATGAGTTAATTTGAATCCCACAAGGGAACAAAGTACAATAGCTACCAGAAAACACCAATAATCCTTCCATTATGCATCACTGTTGACACACTGTTAATTTCATTCTAATTGCACAGTCTTATCACTGAAACACTGGCATCTGTGTGACAGTAATTCAAAGTGTTCCAACTTGAGGGGGATGGGAAAACAAAGCAAAATAAGCTGGCAGAGAAGCTGTGAAATAAAACGGAATTAGGAATTACAGCCTCTGGTTGCCAGTACCTGTTAGCATGCAGAAGGGTCAAGTGGCATCAAAAGTCATAGATCTTTCCCCTGGTTGAAGAGACAAGTGATTTTGCCTTGAGCCTAAACCTCTTGTTGGAGACATGAATGGGTTCTCTAAAGTTATATGTATAATTGGTACTTGCGTTAATAGAGAGGTGTTCAGTGAGGCTTTAATGAGATGATGCAAAGAAAGCAAGTAGCATAGCCCGGTATTTGTCTCAATGAATACTGATTTTACAGAGTTCCTATTTCTTTTTAAATATGCACTGAGGGCACAGTGTGGTATGGAAGAAAGGAAGTGTGCTTCAGAATCCTACAGTTGTGATCAAGTGACTCTGCCTAACAAAATAACCTTTCTTCATTTACCCTGGGCACCTCATCTTCCCCATCTATAAAATGGAGACACCATTACCTTCAAAGAATTGTTGTGAAGATTAAGCGAGATAACACAGTTCCTAGCAGAGTGCCTACTTTGTCACCCTCATCATGGGGCAGCAAAAACATTTAGTGTTTGTTTATTGCCAACTGTATGCCCAACACTTAGCTTTACATACTAAGTAGGTGCTTTAATTGTATCTATTTGATGGATGAGGAAACTGAAATTCTTACAGGTTAAGTGACTTCCCAAGGTCCCATACTAATAAACATTCATTTTTTAAAAAAATGAAGCCATTTTCAATTTGATTCTTAAACTCATGAACTTTATCACTCTGCCAAATTGACTTGTCCCTTTGTTGCCAGGACTTTCAGTGATGCTCAGTGGCTTGGGATCCAAGAATCCAGACAGGAAGGCTTACTGAGGGTAGGGATGGATGAGGCAGGATGGGACAGGGAGGAGTTAATGGTCCCAGAGAGTGCTCTGTTGAAATGGCTGTGAAATGACTCAGACAAGAGGGTGTGTGCATGTGTAGGTGGAGGGAGGTGGACATAGAGATAGATGTTAGGAAATTGACATTTAGCCAGAACAGTAATGAACTGAGGAAATTGAGCAAGTCAAATGATTGGAAGGCAAGATAAAGTCCCCAACTATTCACCTAAGAAGTCTCTTCTGCAAGCAGCTGTGGATCCAATGGCTTCTACAGGCTCCATAGAGAAAAGTGGAAACACACCCTTGTGTCATGGTAACTGGATTCTAACTGTGTGATACTTGTAGAAATGAAACCACATCAGGAGGAAGAAAACCATGGTAATCTCAGCATCAGTCTCACAATATGGATACCTTTCTCCAAAAAATTTTATAAGGGAAAAAAAAATGCATGACTGAGAATCTTAACACCATAGGAAGAATAGATTTGAGAGACCAACATCATCACATAAACCCTGAAAAACTTTTACATTCATCAGTACAAAATAAATCCAACTCAATCCAATTAAAAGAATATCAGCTGTGTTTAATACATTTCAAATTAACAGTAACTAGTACTATACAATTAATTTATGTGTCATGGAAAAATTAATATTACCCTTCCTTGGGGCATCAAAGAATGCCTGGAAATTCATTTTGCTTTGTCATAGACATATTATTTTTTCCATTTGATATGATATTCACTCTAAACGTTTAATTTCTCTTTGATGAGATGACTCAGACTTCTTGACTCTCACCCACTTGCTTGTGGTCCTAGGAACTGAGCCTTAAGTACAAGCACATCCATCAGTATCCTCTTAGAGATTTGTGCACCTCAGCTTTCTCTCTCCTAAACACACGTCAGAGTGTAGCTCTGAGCCCTGGTTAACCTCCTTTAGCTTTTTTTTACTCTCCTAAGTCTTCATCATAAAAACCTCCTTCCTACCTCATTCTTTTCTATTTTCAAGCCCTGATTTCACCTTTTTATGATAACAGCTAATAGAAGTGAAGTGACTCATATGCTGTCACTGAAATTCTTATGGATGTATAAAAGCTGACGCAAGGGAAGTTCAGTACTCTAATATTTTCAGCTCAGGATATGCATGTGGTTTGGGAAGGATTACAACCGAGAGCTTCAGAATCAGAACTGAAAGTATTTTCATATTGTTCCCTGGCAAAGAGTTTCTTTCCAAGTTGAGCTTTAGAGATGCCCAGTGAACTCTCCCTCAGATAAAGCTCTGAAGGTCATTTCTATCCAGTTACGATGGAGCCTCACAAAGACTTAAACAACCTCTTCATTAAAACTGTGTATGACACTGATTGACATGGTACTTTCAGTTCAGTCCAGTCGCTCAGTCGTGTCCGACTCTTTGCGACCCCATGGATTGCAGCACGCCAAGCCTCCCTGTCCATCACCAACTCCCTGAGTCCACCCAAACCCATGTCCATCAAGTCGGTGATGCCATCCAACCATCTCATCCTCTGTCGTCCCCTTCTTCTCCTGCCCCCAATCCTTCCTAGCATCAGGGTCTTTTCCAATGAGTCAGCTCTTTGCATGAGGTGGCCAAAGTATTGGAGTTTCAGCTACAACATCAGTCCTTCCAATGAACACCCAGGACTGATCTCCTTTAGGATGGACTGGTTGGACATCCTTGAAGTCCAAGGGACTCTCAAGAGTCTTCTCCAACACCACAATTCAAAAGCATCAATTCTTTGGTGCTCAGCTTTCTTCACCGTCTAACTCTCACATCCATACATGACCACTGGAAAAACCATAGCCTTGATTAGACGGACCTTTGTTGGCAAAGTAATGTCTCTGCTTTTAAATATGCTATCTAGGTTGGCCATAACCTTCCTTCCAAGGAGTAAGCGTCTTTTAATTTCATGGCTGCAATCACCATCAGCAGTGATTTTGGAGCCCCCCAAAAATGAAGTCTGACACTGTTTCCCCATCTATTTCCCATGAAGTGATGGGACCAGATGCCATGATCTTAGTTTTCTGAACGTTGAGCTTTAAGCCAACTTAACACACCTAAAAGATGGAAAGAGCATTTCAGGATGTCATTCAGTGACAACTGAGACAATGAGAATGGATGCTAGCCTGCAAATTAACTAAAGCTGTTTCAGTGATGACCAGTGTTGGCAAGAGCGTATTAAAATGGGCACTGGTACACACCAGTGAGATCATAAGTTGGTACGTACCATCCTCCTGGAAAGAGACTTGGCAACATGTTATAAGAGTTTTTAATCTTGATTTCATATCCACAAGCAACTTTAACTTAAATTTGGATTCTTACGTTTATCCCTTTTGGGGAGAGATGCCAATGGAAATGTTATAGCATAGGGTGAGTGAATTTTTTTTTAACTGTAAAATTGGCCCTCTTTGTCTACTTCAGGCTGTACAAGAGCTGGAATAATATGAGTCTGTCCTAAGAGGCAGCTCTTCTTTGGAGAGTTCAGTAAAATCAGGCACCTGAACCTATGAAACAAGACCAACCCCTGGACTGCGGTTAACTGAACAGACTGAGTTCCCTGGGGATGCCTTTTGACAGTGATGCAGTCAACATTTCTTTGTAACACCTTGACCAACTACTTCCTCCTGGTCATGCAAAGTGTGACAGAGAACATAGATATAATTTACTCTGAGAAGAAACTCAGAGGATGATGTTTTTCAATGCTGGAATAGGAAGAAATGGAGCAAGAAGTGGAGCTCCAACAGAAGTAGGAGCAAAAGTGAAGTTCAGACATTATATGCATTTTGATGTCATTGATAGTTTTGAGCCTCAGATGAGTAACTTAGGGTACAGGTGTGACTCAATAGTCCCAAGGCGGTCAAGCTGTTGAAACAGAAATGACTTTAGAAAAACAAATCATGGAGGGTTTTGAAATCATTTTTCTTGTCCCTTACTGAGGCTGGGGTTGGTTGGAACAAAAGAAGACAACAGTAGATGTTAGTGAATAAGCAAGAAACTTCAAGGACAGAGGAGGTGGGAGAGCCTCTTGATTGTCAGGGGATACAACCCTAGAACAAGATGCTGTTGAGGCAGGGATTTCTATTGCTGGCAATTCTCAGGGAGGAAACTGATACACCACCTTTCCTGTCTAGTATAGCCAGACACGGGCCTGGATTTCATAATTCCTTGGGAATCTGAACCAAGTCTTACAAGTTCAGCTGTGATTATAGGAAAAGCCATTTGCTT
Organism: Okapia johnstoni; assembly: GCA_024291935.2. Classification (NCBI taxonomy): domain Eukaryota; kingdom Metazoa; phylum Chordata; class Mammalia; order Artiodactyla; family Giraffidae; genus Okapia; species Okapia johnstoni. The sequence continues at coordinate 40,698,506 of CM044316.1, forward strand.
TCCTGCTTCCTTCAGATTGGGCTTCCCAGGTGACTCAGTGGTAAAGAATCTGCCTGCAATGCAGGAGACACATTAGATGCAGGTTCAATCCCTAGGTCAGGAAGATCCCCTAGAGGAAGAGTTAGCAACCCACTCCAGCATTCTTGCCTGGAGAATCCCATGGACAGAGGAGCCTGGCGAGCTATAATCCATAGGATCACAGTGTTGGATATGACTGAATGACTGAGCACACACACATGCTTCTTCAGGTCACCTCTAGTCTTCAGCTCCCTATTTCTGTCCCATATTATCTGGAAGCACAAAACCTTTGCAGAATTTGGCTGCTTGCATTTCACAGTAACTTGGTAAAAGAAATTTATCATTAGATCCACAGCCCATTGCTTAAATGTCTCACAATATGCAGTCTTACAGTGAGTGTATTTACAGAAACAATGATGAAGCCTACTTTCTTTCTCTAGATTACCTTTTTAAGTTGGAAATAGGGATGCTGTATTTTTTTTTTCCAAAAATCAAAGAATGTTTTTATATTTCAGTGAGTATTAAAGTATGTAGTAGTTTGATGTCCTAATAAAAATGACAATTGGTGTATTACTTATTCAAAGTCCAAAAGGATGGTGTTGTGAAATAAACTATGAACACTATACCAAACATTATCAAGATGTAGAGAAATGCATATGCTTTCAAATCTGCAAGTTGTAAAGCAATCTCATCATCGTAAATGTTGCAGCAATGAAATAATGACTCTAATTTAGCTAAACCTACTGAGTGAATATTGTAAAATTCCTTAATGGTATAGCTTGAAGAAAACAAGCTGACAAGAACCTTGATATATTGAATTTAAACTACATAATTTATCAGTTAAGATGATTGTAAATGCAGGAAATATTAACTCAACTCCAGTTGGCTTTAAAAATAAGAGAAATGTTACTCGTGCATAAAACAGGTCAAGGCAGGATTTGGGGTTGGTGGACTTCGGGGTTCAACTGTATCATGGAGCCATGGGTTTTTTGTCTATATAGACTGCTATGTATAGCATGAACTACATCCTAAAGCCCAGAAATATTTTTGTCAAGTTTACAGCTTGCTTTCTTATTTGTAATAACCACAGTTATAACACTGTCTGCATTTTCTTATTCAGACAGGTCTTTCTGCTTCGAGATGAACTCCAAGAGAATTCCAGGCCTTCGATCTCTTAGAACGCGTGTCCAAATTTCGGCTCCCACAGAAGCCAGTTCAACCTGGTCCTTGGCTCTTCCCATGCCTGCCGGCCCCAGCCCTCTTGGCCTGGAGTGATAGTGAATCCTCGGTTGTCTTGGCCTCCAAGAGCAGACTCTCAGCCTCCAAATCAGATATTTCTCTTTGGGCTAAAGGTAGGCTCTTGTATTTTAAATAGAACCAATAGGATGTGTGTGTGTGTGTGTGTGTATGTGTGTATGGAGGGAGAGAGATGAATTTTAATGGATTTTCTCATGTAACTGTAGAGGCTAACAAGTATAAAGTCTGTAGGGTAAGCTGGCAGGCTGAAGACTCAGGAAGGAGTCCATATTGGATATTGGAGCCTGAAGCAGTCTAGAAGCAGACCTGGGGGGATCACTGTCTTTTTTCTCCTAAAGCCTTCAACTATAATTGTATCAGACCCACCCACATTATCTTAGGTAAGCTGCTTTACTCAAAGTCTACTGATTTCAATGTTAACCTCATCTAAAAATACCTTCACAGACATTTAGACTAATGTTTGATCAAAGTCTAGGTATCATGGCCTAGGCAAGTTGACACATACAATTAACCATCACAGTTCTGATGCTGAAAAGTGATCCAGAAGAGGCAAAGTGTTCTAGGGGCCAGGCAGATATAGAGGTAGAGCTGATAGTCCACTGAGCCTGCCTGAAGCATCCAGATCACACCTGTCTATAGAGAGTAAAAGCCTAGACAGTGCTCCGTGCCTCCATCTGCTATGTTGTTTCACTCCCATGAAACCAAGAACACACAGCCTTGGCAGGAGCCCATGCAAATGAGGATCCCTGGTGCAGAAATTTCATTAACTGCCTTTGGCTAAGAGACAGTTATTTTTTTTTAATTCCCAAACCAGACCATTACCCAGTAGTGAAGAAGGAGCGGGTTAGTAATCATAACACTTTCATTTAGAAAGAAGAGAAAGGAAACATTGCACAGTGGTCCCTGGGGTTGGTGTATCCTGCTGCTCAACAAAACTGGTAAGAAATTTCTGCCCCCAGCATGGAATTAATCTTTGGCCAGCCAACTTAACATTCCTTGATTACACTGCCTGGGACAGCACTCCTGTTCCAGTCTCTTCTATGGCCACTCCTGACATGGGTACTGGGGCGGGGGGGGGATGTGTGCTCCTGTGGGGGATGCATAGCTTCAGCAGTCCAATTCCTGATGGGACAAATTCTAAGGTCAAGGGAAGGATTGCTTAGAAATTAGGCTTGTAGGCCATGGTCAGCCAGATTGGGGCTTTCTTTAGCCACAGAGGTCCCTTCTGAACTCGGTAGTTTCTAGTCTGTTTGCTTCTAGGAACTTCCATGGGCACTCAAGAACCCCAAATTCCTTGTTATGCTCATCCCTCTGGCCTAAAGTTCAACTTTCTCACCTTAAATCATTTCAAATCAGTGGCCTCATTTGCAAAAGCAGCAACAATAATCTCTCCTTGACCCCAAGCTTCATCCTAGATATATATTCCCAATGGCCATGATAATCCCTTCTGTTAAGAAATATTTATGAGAGGGTGATGGAAAGAGGCCTATGTCAATGAGCTTATCTTGTGCCCTGCTATTGTCTCTTTCTGATTCTTCTTCCTTTTTATGTCTAACTTTAGCTTAGGTGGAGAATTCAGACTTTCTGACCTTGAACAACTTCAAATTACTGGACTTGTACTCAACTTAGATTTAGGACATTAACAAAAAAGGCCCATTTAGTAAAGTTGCAATGTCTTTTCTCTCTACTTTTAGAATCTACTTAAGCCTAAACTTATCTATTATAAGACCTTGCTAGAGGCTAAAGGAAGTGGCCAGAAACATGAGGAACAGCATGCCCTGGCAACATTTCAGCAAAGTGTTTCCCAGCTGCATCACCAGCATAAGCAGTCTGCTAAATAAGAATAATAGGTCTTCCAGACAGAGAACCATAGAGGACTAGGCCAAGCTGGAAGTGACTGTGGTCTGGTATAAATTCTGTGCTGTGTACTTACATCAATTAGGATGACTTCTGGCTACAAGTAACAACAGCAAACAGTCAAGGTAGCTTAAATCTGCAAGGATATTTCTTGTGTACAAAAAAATACAAGAATTCTGAAGATAAGCAATGTTAGGGTTAACTCAGAGGCCTAGCAGGGTCAGGCCTCTGTGTCTGTGCAGTGCAGTCCTCCTGTCCTTTCACCAGGTGATAAGATGATGACTGACGGTTTAAGCAGCATATTCCTAAATAATATCCCAGGCAGGCAGCGGGGCAGGGGCAGCCAAGGGGACCTTTCTCATGCCGTATTCCTTCTTTTGTTATGAAAGAGAAGGCCCTCCGGTAGATGTCCCCTTAGTCTTGGTGGTCACATTGAGTCACACACCCACGTCTATCAGAGACGACTGGGGACCTGATCAGCTTAAACCACTCGCCCCAGGGAGGTGAAAATGCCAGTCTTCCCCGAGCCTGCTGCTGCTTATAGGATAAGGTTCTCTTGACAAGGAAGGAGAGGCTGCGGAAAGGGTGTCTGCCACAGACCTATAGAAAGGGAAACATCTGAAGACTGAATAAGGTGGTGCCCAGGAAATGTTGAGTTATTTGTGGAATCCTTTTGGAGACCTGCATGAAGTTTCTGCTCCTGCCTGGTTGAGAGGCTGTAGCGTGAGAGAAAGCAGAGAAGAAAAACAAGCCAGCGTGACAGGAAAGAGCTAGAGCGAAGGAATGGAGAGTCAAGGAATGAATTGGAAAGGAGAGGGGAAACTGGAGACCATAGGGAGGCAGAAGGGAGCCTTGTGGGTTTTTTTTTTTTTTTTTTTTAAGATTTTCATAGTGAAAAGGCTATGAAGATTTTCAACAGTTTCTTCTGGGGAAGGGGGTGCTTGCAGCAAGACTCATCCTGTGCATAGGAGCCAGTCCGGGTCTTAGGGCATTTGAACCTGACACAATTGAACAGTGTTCTTTAAGAAAAAGAAAAGCTTATAAATATAAAATTAGATACAAAAGTGAGTATTTATTTAGAATGAGGAAAGAGATTAATTTACAAATTTTAAAAATATGACACATAAAGTGACATTATTTTTATTAACTGACTGACACACCTCTTGAATAATTTTTCCTTCAGTTTATGTCTGTCTACTCGATACCTCTTCATTGATGACAATGTTGTAATATTTTTTGTAGCTATCTTAGGAAGATAATTCAGCCTTCTAGCATAGTTGGTGGAAAAAGATATTTTTTATTATAGTTAGAATACATTAAATACATGACTTCACACAGATGTCCTCACTGCTTGTTGCACTGCTTCAGGCTTGTATCCTATAACTGAGGCATTCAGTTAAATTCTATTCCACACAATTTCATTCAGAAAAGGGAAGAACGTGCACGGTATAACTGTAATTGCATTCCTGACCATCTTGACAAGGTCTCATTGAAAAACTCTCCACTTAGAATTTTACACATCCGGTGAAGAAGTTTTCCTGAATTGGCTTCTGGCTCTGTATTTGAAACCTTATTCCTCCTCCCCTGTTTGCACACTCCCAGTGCCAGGCCCCTGAAGCCCATGTCTGTGCAGGTAGCCTCGCCTTCACTGTCGTGGGTCCAGGTGAGCGGGAAGCGCAGCAGCAGTGTACCTGGATTGCGTTCTCCCACCAGATGGCTAGCAGTGACTATGCAGGGAGACAGTGATGCCTTCCCTAAACATATCCCACTAGACCTAAACTAAATGTGCTCAGAAGTCACCTTCTCCTGAGCTGGATCCACAAGAAATTGTCACAGCTACTCTAGCACCACCCAAACAACAGGCAAATGTCAGAGGAAAATTGGAATGGGAAGATAGTAGTCTCAACCATTTGTGGTTCAAATATCTGATTTTTCAAATTTCACAGAAACATGTGACAGTGTGCAGAGATTGCTAGACCCCCCCCCCCCCAGGACCTAAATCATAAGCTTCCTTTGCTTTGGGTAAAACTACCTCTGTCTGGAGGGAACAGAGGGTATGAATGGACTGAAATAATTTCATCTTCCTCGAGTTTATTCCATGGCCCACCACACAAGTCATGCCACCAGATTCCTGACTTAAGTGCCCCTCAGTGACCAAAGCAAGTCCAGGCTGCTGACCTTTGTTTCACCTCTGGCTAAAATGTATTTATTCTTTACACATATGGTGAACTCGCCCTTCAGAGCTGCAGTTCCAACTGCATGACGTGTTTCCTGATCTCTACAGCAAAGCTGAATTCTCTTCCCTTCTTTTGATTTATACCCCTTCCAGCCTCTCCTAAAGCACTTGTGGAAATTGTTCACTTAGACTTTGGGCTCCTTTGCTTTCACAAGGCATTTGAAGGCTTCACTGCATCCTAGTGCTTAGCCTCATACTCAGCATGGTATATCAAGCCCTGAAGATATGTTTTGAAAAGAAGTTTAGAGAGCGTGTACTGGTGTTAATAGAAGTAATAATATCTTCATCATTAATAACGTTTATAATATGGTAAGCCACTTTAGGGCTTCCCAGGTGGCTCACTGGTAATGAGTGCCAATGCAGGAGGGGCGGGAGATATGGGTTTTGTCTTTGAGTCGGCGAGATCCCCTGGAGAAGGAAATGTCAACCCACTCTGGTATTCATGCCTGGGAAATCCCATGGACAGAGGAGCCTGGTGGCTACAGTCCATGGGGCCACAAGAGTCGGGCACGACTGAGCGACTGAGCATGCAGAAGCCCCTTTATTTAGTTGTCTCATTTACACAGTGGCCTCGGGAGTCTGTACAATTATCATTCCTATTTTATAGAGCGCAGAAGATTGAGTTAGTCAAACAGCTTGTAAGAAGGCAAAATTCCAACCTAGATTTCTATAGCTCACCAAGCCCATAAATAACAAATCCACCTTCTTTGTGAAGATCACGGGCTGACCCCATGAAAATGATACAGTCCAGGACAATCAAATCTATTCTCTTCTGGTCTTAGCTGATAGAGGGGATCAGGACACTCTTGTCACCGGCTTTGGAAGTGATGGCTTCATCCACTTTCAGGAGCTACTATCAAATTGCTGAAGGAGGAAAGAGAGTTGAAACCTGCTTTTCCCCTGCATCTCCTCCATCCCCGCAGTTGTGGGAAGAGGCAGGCAGTGCAGAGAGAGGAGAGCACTTGCTCAAGTTTACAAAAAGAACTTGCTCTCTGTCTGGATCAGCGATCTCCACTCTCTGTTCAGTGGTCTTTGATCTACACTGTGACCACTCACCTCACATCTGGTAATCAACTCTTTGTCTTAGGATATAAGATTCCTTATAAGAAATTCCCAGTGAGTTAGTATGATTTGGACAAGCTATCATAGCTGATTGAGAAGTTAGGTCTTTCTGTAGAGAGCTGCAGGCAGCATTTCTTCTAAGGACCTTTATATCCCACAATTCATCTGAATATGTTATACATGTCCCTAGTAGATATAACTGTATAAACATATCAACTCAGTGAATTATAGTATGGCTTCTTGCTCTTTCCTTTTTCAGGAAAAATAGTCTATTTTATCAGTTTTATGATGGTACATGCTCAACCAGTCACATTAGATCTACCAGTGACAGAAACTAATATGAGTGTTGAAAACTGAACTTGGAAGACAGAATTGGCTTCCCAGAGTACTCCAACCTAATTTACATCAGAAAAATATCAAATCAGTTTTGACCAGAATGGAATGAAAAGCACCTAACCTGAACTGATGTGTAATAAATGCCTTACTGAAGCCTCAAGTTGTCTGTCACTAGAGATGAAGATGTGCCTGAGCAAACTAGAAAGTCAAGTCATTGTGGCAGGCTAGCTGCACCTGTGCCTCTAAGGCTCATTCCCCTCCTGCCTGTTCCATGAGTGACTCCCAAAGACCACTACTTGCTCACCGCCCCAGTGAACCTGCTGCTTCCGCGAATATTCTAATCTTCCCTTTCTCAGACTCAGGCATGTCATCTTTTCTCTATCACTGAGTTCATGTATCACAGTTCTCTTACTCTTGTCATCTCAAGGCATTTTCTACCCCTCTATCACATCCTAAGAGGCCAGTTGAGAGATTATTTACACCTCAGGAAGTAAGGTTAGAGGTAGTCACACAGTCTAAATGAAAGACCACTGGGTAGAGAGTAGACACTTGAGTCCTTGATCTAGACCTACAATGAATTCCTTTGGTAATATTAAGCAAGTCCCCTTGCTAGTCCCTTAAGATTATCAAGGTAAATATTCTTTCAGAATCTCCTGAGTGCAAATAACATGTTAGCAAACAGAAATTCAGTGAAGTTTCAGAAATCCACATTCTATCTGAAGCCCACCTGTTGCCTCTAGATGTAAGGAGCCCTCCAGCCTTAAATTTACATATCTCACCTTTGGGCTCTAGCCTTTTCTCTTGCCAAATCCTAATGCCTCCATCCCATCTTCCCTGAAGCCTGAGTCCTCCTGGCTCCTTGACAGTGGGTACTATTTTCTTGTTGTTATTCAGTCACTAAGTCATGTCCGACTCTTTGCAGCCCCTTGGACTGTAGCCCACCAGGCTCCTCTGTGCATAGGGTTCTCCAGGCAAGAATACTGGAGTGGATTGCCATTTCCTTCTCCAACTAATGTCTTAATTCTCCCTAATAAGAAAGTTGCATTCAGTGAGGGCCTTTAGTTCACTTCAATGCAGCCTACATTTGAGTCCTTAAAAATCCACAGTACCACCCTGGACAGGGAGAAAGTTACTCTAAGACTAGTTTGGTAACACAGCAGGTATCAACAAGTGTTGGGTGAGCCGAACTGAACTATGTGGTGTGTCTTTTGGTACCTTCCAAGTCAGACTTTGGCTATTCCACCAACCTGCTGCAGATGGAAAGATAAGATAGAGAACATGAACCCAACGACTCCTAGACATCACCTCAGGATGGCAACAAGCCCCTCCCTCTGATTTATGGGATCTGTGGAAAGGGAAAGTGTTCTAACATGTAGTCTGCTTTCCAGGAAGTACCAAGTGCATTCCAGATATAGGCTGATTGTGCTCAGCTTTCTAATAGGACAGATATCCTGCTGCTGCTGCTACTAAGTCACTTCAGTCGTGTCTGACTCTTTGCGACCCCATAGACGGCAGCCCACCAGGCTCCGCCGTCCCTGGGATTCTCCAGGCAAGAACACTGGAGTGGGTTGCCATTTCCTTCTCCAATGCATGAAAGTGAAAAGTGAAGGTGAAGTCACTCAGTCATGTCCGACTCTTAGTGACCCCATGGACTGCAGCCTACCAGGCTCCTCTGTCCATGGGAGTTTCCAGGCAAGAGTACTGGAGTGGGTTGCCATGGCCTTCTCCACAGATATCATGCAGAGTCCAGTAAAATCACTGACTTGCAAAAGATGTGGCTGTGACCTCTTATGTCGTAGTGGAGATCTCACAGACTCACCCACTTCTCTCCCTCCTCCAAGTACTGCTTTCGTTTGTTTATCCATCCATCTGTTGAAGTGCATCTTGGTTGTTTCCAGCTTTGTGTCTGTGAATGAAAGCACTATAAACATTCACTTGCAGGTTTTTGTGTGGACTTATATTTTGAACACAATTGAGTAAATACCTAGGAACACAATTGCTGAGTCTTATGTTTAGTTTTGAAAGAAATTGCTGAACTGTCTTTCCAAGTGATTTTACCATTTGTATTCCAATAAATACTGAATGCATTCCTGTTGTGCCTGACTAGCATTTGGGGCTGCCAGTTTTTTGGATTTTAGCCATTCTGATAGGTGCTGAGAGTCCCTTGAAGAGCAAGGAGATCAAACCAATCAATCCTAAAGGAAATCAACTCAAATATTCATTGGAAGTGCTGATGCTGAAGCTGAAGCTCCAGTACTTTGGCCACTTGATGCAAAGAGCTGACTCAATGGAAAAGACCCTGATGCTGGGAAAGATTGAGGTCAGGAAGAGAAGGAGGTGACAGAGGATGAGATGGTTGGTTAGCATCATTGACTCAATGGACATGAATTTGAGCAATGCTGGGATATAATGAAGGACAGGGATGCCTGGCATGCTGCAGTCCATGGGGTCTCAAAGAGTCAGATAAGATTAAGAAACAGACAACACAATAGGTTTGTAATGGTACTTTATTTTTTTTCATTTCATTGGATTTCCCTTGTGACAAGTGATGTCTTTTCTTATGACTATTTTTTTATTGGAGTAAAATTGATCTACAGTGTTGTGTTAGTTTCAGGTGTACAGGAAAGTATTTCAGTTTTACATATACATATATGTATTTTTTCAGACTTTTCTCCATTATAGGCTATTGCAAGATATTGAATATAGTTCCCTGGCTATATAGTAGGTTCTTACTGTTTATCTACTTATATGCAGTAGTATGTATCTATTAAACCCATACTCCTAATTTATCCCTCCCCCGACTTTTATTTGTTAAGTATAAGTTTGTTTTTTAGGTCTGTGAGTCTTGTTTCTATTTTGTAAATAAGTTCATACCTTTTTTTAGAGTCCACATATAAGTGATATCATATGATATTTTTTCCCTGACTTATTTTACTTAGTATAATAATCTCTAGGTCCATCTACATTGTTGTTGTTCAGTCGCTAAGTTGTGTCTGACTCTTGTGACCCCATGGACTGCAGCACACCAGGCCTCCCTGTCCCTTACCATCTTCTGAAGTTCACCCAAGTTCATGTCCATTGAATTGGTGATGACATCCAAACTTCTCATCCTCTGCCACCCTCTTCTCCTTTTGCTTTCAATCTTTGCCAGCATCAGGGTCTTTTCCAATGAGTCAGCTGTTTGCACCAGGTGACCAAAATATTGGGGCTTCAGCTTCAGGATCAGTCCTCCCAATCAGTATTCAGGGTTGATTTCCCTTAGGATGGACTGGTTTGATTTCCTTGTTGTCCAAGGGACTCTCAAAAGTCTTCTCTAGCACCACAGTTTGAAAGCATTGGTTCTTCGGTATTCAGCTTTCTTTATGGTCCAACTCTCACATTTGTACATGACTACTGGAAAGCCCACAGCTTTGCCTATATGGACCTTTATCAGTAAAGTGATGTCTTTGCTTTGTTATATGCTGTCTAGGTTTGGCATAGCCTTCTTTCCAAGAAGCAAGCATCTTCAAATTTCATGGCTGTAGTCACCATCTGCAGTGATTTTGGAGCCCAGGAAGAGAAAAATCTGTCACTGCTTCCACTTTTTCCCTTTCTATTTGCTATGAAGTGATGGGATACTTCATCCACATTGCCAAAGATTAATTGACTACAGGGGTGTGAGTTTATTTCCGGACTCTCTACCCTGTCCCATTTATGTGTTCTGTTCTGATTTATTTGTCTGTTTTTGTGACAATATGTGCTGTTTTGATTACTGTAGCTTTGTAATATTATTTGAAGTCTGGAGGGTTTTGCTTCCAGCTTTGTTTGTTCACAATTGCTTTAGCAATTCTGGGTCTTTGGTGATTTCACGTAAATTTTAGGATTATTTATTCTAGTTCTGTGAAAAATATCATGGGTTTCCTATGCCTATTAGCATCTTCTTTGGTAAGATGTCTATTCAAATATTTTGTTTGTTTTTTTCATTGGATTATTTGTGTTTATAATGTTGGCTTTTGAGTTCTTTGTATATTTTGGATTCAAGTCCATTATCAGAAGTGTTTTGTAAATATTTTCTCTCAGTCTTTAGGTTCTCTATACGATTATTATATGATTCTAACTAAATGACATTCTAAAAAATTTCAAACCTCAGAGATGGAAAACAAATCACTATTTACCAGAGGTTGGAGGAGGGGTGATGGATGAACAGTTTATGCACAGTGTATTTTTAGGGTGGTAAAACTGTTCTGTAGGATACTTGTGATAGTTAATTTTATGTATCAACTTGACTAGGCTGTGGAGTACCCAGATGTTTTGCCAAATATTATTCCCAGCAAGTCTGTGACTGTGTTTTGAATAGGATGAACAAATGAACTGGGTAGACTGAATAAAGCAGACGCCCTCCCTTACGTGGGTGGGGCTCTTCCAATCAGTTGAAGGTCTGAGTTGAACAAAAAGAGCAATCCAGCCTTGAGCAAGGGGGAATTTTTTCCTGCCTGACTGCCTTGAACTAAGACATCAGTCTTTTCCTGCCTTTAGACTCAAACTGAAACATCACCTCTTGAGTCTTAAACCTGGAGGCCTTTGAACTCAGACTAGGATTATACCATCAACTTTCCAGAGTGTCACACCTGCTGGCTGAAGGTCTTGGGACTTGCCAGCCTCCATAATTACGTGAGTCAATTTCTTTTCTTAATAGTTATTTATTTATTACTTATTTGGCTGTGTTGGGTCTTAGTTGTGGTGCACGGGCTTCTCTCTAGTTGTGGCACATGGGCCTAATTGCCCTGTGGCATGTGGGATCTTAGTTCCCTGACAAGGGATCAAACCTGCATCCCCTGCATTGTAGAGCAAATTCTTAACCACTGGACCACCAGAGAAATCCCATGTGCCAACTTCTTATTTTAAGTATCTATATATATGTAAAATAATATTTTAACTGAGTAACATTTAATGTTAATGTTACAGTACTACAATGATGGATACATGATATCATGCATATAGAACTGTACAACACAAAGACTGAATCATGATGTAAAGTAGTTCACAGTATAAATATAAATTATTTCACAATAATGTATCAATATGTGTTAATTACTTGTAACAAATGTACCACGTTCATCTAAGATGTTAATAGGGAAACCGTGTATAAGGGAGAGGAGGGATATGGAAACACTGTACTATCTGCTCAGTTTTTTTTTTAATGTTTATTTATTTATTTGGCTGTGCCAGGTCTTCATTGCTGCATGTGGGATATTTAGTGGTGGCATACAAACTCTTAAGATGGGGCATGTAGGATCTAGTTCTCCAACCAGGGATCAAACCTGGGCTGCCTGCACTTGGGAGCACAGAGTCTTAGCCACTGGATCACTGGGGTAGTCCCTCTGCTCAGTTTTTTATGAATCTAAAACTGTTCTAAAATATAAAACGGTTAATTTTAAACATGTCAAGTATTCAGATCTTGGTGGTGTTTGAAGAAAGTAAGACTAATGTGGAATGGATTGATGGTTGCGGCTGTGAGTTGCCAGAAGTAAATTGATAATTAATTCAGAGGGTAAGAGTGTTTAAGTAGAGGTGGCCAGGTGCAGTGCAGCTGCTTCCCAGGAATTTCCAGATGAATTGGTTGGTGATGGTGGGGGTGTGGGTAGAAGTTGTGAGTTTACTCTTGAACCAGTTTAGAGCAAAAGTTAAAGGATTAGGTGACTTAACTGTCACTGTGTAACCCCTGAGTCTGTCTGCAAGGTCGGACGTTTCAGGCAGGTACCCCATCATCAAAAAGAGAAGTAGGTTAAGCACCCTGAATTCAGATGGTGGTGTAAAATATTTCTTGACTTTTCCCCTGATTTACTTGCAGTATAAATAAAGCCTGCTGGCAGGCTGTCTCCAGGAGAATCCTTTTTTCCTGTGTACTATAGTCACCCTGCCCTTGAGTCTTTCTCTCTTTTTATCCTGTCAAGCCAGGCCTGGAGCTTCTCCTCGGGACCTTCATCTTCATCCAGGAGAAGAGCTACAAATGCTCCTGGTCACTTTGAGCCTCCTCCTGGCCGTCGATGGTGGGCCTTTAGATACGGCAGTGGATGCCCCTTGGGATTTGGGATACTTTCAGGAAAGCCTCAGTCTCTCTATACTGTCTTATCACAGATACCTTCTTCACCAGGAAAGAGGAGGAGAGGGAAGAAAGATATGCGGATAAAAGGAAACTCTGTCTTGCTGCATTAGCTATTATTCTTGTTACAATTATCACTGTTATTGCTGGCGCCTAGAACTGCCTGCTGCTTTTCTGTCCCTGCTCCAGACCCTGGATATCCCAACAATAATATCCCTTTTTTTCCTTTGAAGTAATATGAATGAACCTTTGGCAGGACCCCAACTGTTCTCCAACCCCCGTTGATGTTCTCACAGAGGAATTGGGGCTGCTTATGCTGCAGGAGGTGAGAAGGAAGCACCATCCAGGTTCAGTTGTGTCCACAGGAGGCAGAAAAGTGTAGAGTTTGACACTCATCATCTCTGATGTCATCTTTTAATGAGAAATACATCAGGAAGAAGGCAGCTTTGACGGGCCCCTGCTGGGGAGAATGTGACTGAATGGCATATGGTATAGTTGTCAGGAGCATGTGCAGAACTGACTCAGCAGCTTTGACTGCTGCTTCATCTCTGAGGCCAGCTCCCCCTGCTCCTGCCCTTTCTGCGCTATTCCCAAGCTGAAGGTTAGTCCCCCGCACGAGCTGAGGTCTGGCCAGGAGACGGGGGCCAGCCTGCGCTTCCAGCGTCTCTTTCAGATACACCAAAAGGAGGACGCACGTCAAAGGAGGATGAGCAATTTTGCTTTCTGCCCTGAAGGCCCATATAAACAGACATCATCATGCTAGCCCTTAGGGAGAGAGGTCGGAATCAGGGGCTTTTTATCCAGTTCATACATATCAACATTTCAAATCCAGAGGATCGGATGCCTTTGTTCATAAAAGGTCACAAGAAGAGCATGTTGACTCCAGTAAGCATTCTTAAGTCATCTCCTGGGTCAGGCCATTCCGGAAGGGTCTGCCTTTGGAGACACACCACACGATGATAAGAAATACAGAAGAGGCACAGAGTTCTTGCAGCTCAGAATTCTTTGTCTAATTGCTCAGAGCCCACTGTGCTCCGCAGAATGGGTTCTGAGCTCTGGTCCTGTTTATGTCTCATACCTGGCAGGTGAGTCCTCTCTCTGGGGCGTCAGTTTCCTCATTCTGCAGTGTGAGAATGGACTGCACTAGTACATCCAGCTCAGAGTATAACTGAGTCCACTTTGGAAGAACCTGTCAGACTCTTTTTTTGAGTATTGTTGATTTACAATGTTGTATTAGTTTCAGATGTCTAGCACAGTGAATCTGTTATACATATGCATATGTCCACTCTTTTTTAGATTATTCTCTCATATAGGCCATTAGAGTGTTGAGTATAGGGCCCTGTGCTATACAGTAGGTTCTTATTAGTTATCTATTTTATATATAGCAGTGTGTATATGTCAATCCCAATCTTCCAATCCCCCCACTTACCCCCTGGTAACCATAAATTTATTTTCTATATCTGTAATTCTATTTCTACTTTATAGATATGTTTATTTGTACCCTTTTTTTAGATTCCATATATAAGAGATGTCATATGATGAGATGGTTAGATAGCATCACTAATTCAATGGACATGAATTTGGGCCAGGAGATAGTGGAGAACAGAATAGGCTGGCATGCTACAGTCCATGGGGTTGCAGAGAGTCAAACACAACTTAGTGACTGAATAACAGTGATATTTGTCTTTCTCTGTCTCTGTCCTACTTCACTCACAATGATAATCTCTAGGTCTATCCTTGTTGCTGCAAATGGCATTATTTCATTCTTTTCTGTAGCTGAGTAATATTCCATTGCATATATGTACCACTACTTCTTTATCCATTCATCTGTCAGTGGACATTTAGGTTGCTTCCATGTCCTGGCCATCGTAAATAGTGCTGCAGTGAACTTTGGGGTGACTGTATCCTTTCAAATTGTGGTTTTCTCTGGGTATATGCCCAGGAGTGGGCTTTTTATTTTTGGCTAAATGAACACAGATTCCTGGGTCCAATGCCAGGTTTTGTATGTCAAGTTTTCTAGGGCTGGGGCCTAGATCTTTGCGTATTTAAAAAGTTTCCCTGGAGATGCTGAGGCAGCCAGCTGGGTACTCAGATAAAACATGCTTGGCAGCCACTGAACTAAATGATCTTTACAGGCCCTTTCTCAGGTGATTATTTTTAAAATAATTAATTATATTTTAACAACATAAAATATAGGCAATTTTCAGAAAAATCAGAAAAGTGGAGAAAATTGAATTTTTCAGTGATAATCTTTCTACCAGCCAGAGGTCTCTACACTATCATTTGTTCTAATACAGAGTTTCCTGGATTTTTTCTTTTGTTGGTTTGCACAGTTATAATCACACTGCAGCTACAAGTCTGCATCTTGGTTTTCATATAACATTCTCTTATAAACATTTTCCCATATTTTATCTACATTTTATAATTAACATTTTAAAAAGTAAATGACAATCTGAGAGCATAGTCCCTGGCCTGCCTTCTCCTCCCGTCTGGGCATTTTCAGCTACAAGAATTGAAACACTTTCTTTGTTGCAGAGTTCCGCCTCTGAGAGATGTGAGAGCAAAGAGTGGGCTGTCTACCCTCCTTCTGTGGCTAGGCAGGACCCTGACAACCCATGTTCTGCCTACAAAATGCTCTACTTTGGCATTTGTGCCAGGTGAAGACCAATTCATGAGTCAGATGCTGCTAAGTGAAGCCAGCATGGAGACCTCTCCACGCTCTCTGACCCCTCTCCTGAGAATCCTGTATCACTGCTGCTGATGGAACAGATTAATGGAGAAACTTATGGGTCTGACCCAGAAAACATCTCCTGATCACTTCCAGTCAGTTTTCATTTGCTATGGTTTATTTAGCCACTTAACGGCTGCAGTGAACTTCAGTCTTAACTGGCAAAATCTCAGGTTTGGGAAACTCATTCATAGACCCAATCACAAGCCCTCTCAGACTCAGTAACAAGCAGAAAACTCAGGGCTTTGGGCAAAGAGGACGCTTACCATCTGGTGGCTCAGGGCATCACTACTCTCAGTAAGCTTCTTTTCGTAGACAGCAGAAGTCAAGAAGCCTGCTATAACACATGTTATTCAAGCAGGAAGCTGAGACTTTTCCTGGGGAAAGGACTATTTAGGGCCTCATAGTAGGTATGAGGCAGAATTGTTGGCCAGAACTGGCTGCCTGTCTTTGACTCACCTTGACTTCAGCCTGTCTCACCAGGCTGAAGTGCTGATACAAAGTGTCTGTGACTGCTCCTCCTTCAGGAAGTCTCCAGAGCTCAGGTTGACCTTGTCACTCCTCCAGGTTCCCCAGCCAACTGCTCTGCCTCAAGCCCATGCTAATCTAATGTCCTTGTGGTCATCCCTTCTCTTCCTTCCCTCCCTCTCTCCCATCCCCCCTCCCTCTCTCCCAACCTCCCTCCCTCCCATCCTCGCATCCTTCCACGAAGTTTTTTGAATGTTAAGCATATGTCAAGTACTGTACTGGAGATTCTATAGGTTCACCAGCTGTTGGGAGTGACAGACCAGTCCACCTGTATGGCCATTTCACCCCCAGTGTGATGAATACTGTGATGGGGCTTTGGAAGCATAGGGAAGGGCACGGATCCCAGACTGTAGAGGAGAGGGGCTTCCTGGAGCAGGTAACCTCTGAATCACACCTTGAAGACTGAGTAGGAGTGAGCAGGGAGAGAGCGAGGAGGACCCTTCACTCTTGAGCCTGTGGGTAAGAAAGCACATGACCCACATGAGGAGCTGCACATCATTCTGCATTCAGGGCCCACAAGGTTCCGAGTGATGGAACATGACCTTCTATGGAAGTGGTGGGCTCTGTCCCACTGGTGGATCCTTGTAGGTTTCCACTCTAACAGCAGAGAGCTGTGGCTCTGTGCACTTGGGGAAACAGAGGGGGCTACCCAAGCCCTGAGAGGGAAGGAAGTCTCCTTTGGTTAAATAACACTGAAAGCTTCTGTAAAGTGCAGAGATGTCCTGGAGGAAGCTATCATATTCAGCCATTCTCACTGGCTGACCTCATCACTCTTCCTATTGTTCAGTCACTTAAGTTGTGTCCAACTGTTTGTTACCTCATGAACTGCAGTACACCAGGCTTCCCTGTCCTTCACTCTCCCAGAGTTTGCTCAGACTCATGTCCATTGAGTGCAGTGATGCCATGCAAACATCGCATGCTCTGTTACCCCTTCTCCTCCCACCCTCAGTCTTTTCCAGCATCAGGGTCTTTTCTAGTGAGTCGGCTCTTCACATCAGGTGGCCAAAGTATTGGAGCTTCAGTTTCAGCATCAATCCTTCCAGTGAATATTCAGGGTTTATTTCCCTTAGGATTGACTGGTTTGATTTCCTTGATGTCCAAGGGACTCTCAAGGGTCTTCTCCAGCACCATAGTTCATGCTTTTCCTATGCAGGCACCCAACTAGGCACTGAAGTAATAGAACCCAGGAGTGGTGGGCATTGTGGGGAAGAATTAGAACCTTCTGGAGGAGAATTGTCCAGATAGGACACCACTGTGAAGGTCCCTGGGCAGCTGGGCAGAGAGTCAGCACAATCATAAGGAGACTGACTGAGAAAAAGAGCTGAGAGGACCAGCGTGGCCTTGTCCTCTTATCAACTCTATCCTAAAAGCTGACAGCATCCTTAGCTCTGGGATCAGAGCATCTAGTTTGTTAAAACCTAGTGCTATGGGTTTCCTTCCTCATAGCATGTAGTTTATTAAAACTCAAGCATCATGGACAAGTCTTTTTCATTTATTTTATCAAGACAAATGATGAGCTAAGCCTTTTATAGGAGTAATCTTCTGCTTAGGGAGTTTGAACTTCAGTCTTTATAAAATCATCTCACTTGAGGCATGGGATAATTCTGAATGATCTCAGTTCTTGCTGCCCTCCCAAAATTGGATAACTGGCCATTATCAGTTAGATTTTTTTTTTTTAATCTGCATGTGTTACTAAGTATCTCACAGAGTCATTTCATAGGCACACAGTCCAGCTGGTGTCTCTTCTCATAATAACTTAGGAACAGTTAAGAAATAGGCAGTCCAGAAAAAAAATACGAAGAAGGGATGAGACCTGCAGTCACTAACTGGCTCTTCCATGTATTTTATTTAATCTTTCCAACAATCTGGAAGGTAGGTTTATTTATCCACTTATCGTTCCAAAGAATAGCAAGGAGAGATAAAAAAGCCTTTCTCAGCCATCAATGCAAAGAAATAGAGGAAAACAATAGAATGGGAAAGACTAGAGATCTTTTCAAGAAAATTAGAGATACCAAGGGAACATTTCATGCAAAGATGGTCTCAATAAAGGATAGAAATGGTAGGGACCTAACAGAAGCAGAAGATATTAAGAAGAGGTGGCAAGAATACACAGAAGAATTGTACAAAAAAGTTCTTCATGACCCAGACAATTACGATGGTGTGATCACTCACCTAGAGCCAGACATCCTGGAATGTGAAGTCAAGTGGGCCTTAGGAAGCATCACTACGAACAAAGCTAGTGAAGGTGATGGAATTCCAGTTGAGCTATTTCAAATCCTGAAAGATGACGCTGTGAAAGTGCTGCACTCAATATGCCAGCAAATATGGAAAACTCAGCAGTGGCCACAGGACTGGAAAAGGTCAGTTTTCAGTCCACTGTCAAAGAAAGGCAGTGCCAAAGAATGCTCAAACTACCACACAATTGTACTCATCTCACACGCTAGTAAAGTAATGCTTAAAATTCTCCAAGCCAGGCTTCAGCAATACGTGAACCATGAACTTCCAGATGTTCAAGCTGGTTTTAGAAAAGGCAGAGGAACCAGAGATCACATTGCCAACATCCGCTGGATCACTGAAAAAGCAAGAGAGTTCCAGAAAAACATCTATTTCTGCTTTATTGACTATGCCAAAGCCTTTGACGGTGTGGGTCACAATAAACTGTGGAAAATTCTTCAAGAGATGGGAATACCAGACCACCTGACCTGCCTCTTGAGAAACCTGTATGCAGGTCAGGAAGCAACAGTTAGAAGTGGACATGGAACAACAGACTGGTTCCAAATAGGAAAAGGAATATGTCAAGGCTGTATATTGTCACCCTGCTTATTTAACTTATATGCAGAGTACATCATGAGAAACGCTGGGCTGGAGGAAGCACAAACTGGAATCAAGATTGCCGGGAAAAATATCAATAACCTCAGATATGCAGATGACACCACCCTTATGGCACAAAGTGAAGAGAAACTAAAAAGCCTCTTGATGAAAGTGAAAGAGGAGAGTGAAATAGTTGGCTTAAAGCTCAACTTTCAGAAAACTAAGATCAAGGCATCCAGTCCCATCACTTTCATGGCAGATAGATGGGGAAACAGTGGAAACAGTGACTGACTTTATTTTTCTGAGCTACAAAATCTCTACAGATGGTGACTGCAGCCATGAAATTAAAAGACACTCCTTGGAAGGAAAGTTATGACCAACTTAGACAGCATATTAAAAATCAGAGATATTATTTTGTCAACAAAGGTCCGTCTAGTCAAGGCTATGGTTTTTCCAGTGGTCATGTATGGATGTGAGAGTTGGACGGTGAAGAAAGCTGAGCCCTGAAGAATTGATGCTTTTGAACTGTGGTGTTGGAGAAGACTCTTGAGAGTCCCTTGGACTGCAAGGAGAGCCAACCAGTCCATCCTAAAGGAGATCAGTCCTGGGTGTTCATTGGAAGGACTGATGCTGAAGCTGAAACTCCAATACTTTGACCACCTGATGTGAAGAGCTGACTCATTGGAAAAGACCCTGATGCTGGGAAAGATTGATGGCAGGAGGAGAAGGGGACGACAGAGTATGAGATGGCTGGATGGCATCACCGACTCGATGAACATGGGTTTGGGTAGACTCCGTGAGTTGGTGATGGACAGGGAGGCCTGGCATGCTGCGGTTCATGGGGTCGCAAAGAGTCGGACACAACTGAGGGACTGAACTGAACTGAACTATCAACTGAGGAAACTGACATGCAGAAGTGGATAATGTAGCCTGAGGAGGTGGGGTGAGCAGAAATCTAAGGTGAACCCATTGAACCTTGCCCTTGCATTATTCCTCCCTCTTAAGTGTAGGCTGAACCTATGTATATGATCGGTCAAAACTCTCCTAATCAGTCTATGTGGTATGGTAGGAGGAATGTGTATTTGTAATTAAGATTACTTAAGGTGAGAGAGGAAGTCGGAGACTGGAAGAATGAAAGAGTTTAGATGCAAATAGCACTCTCCCTTGCTGGCTGTGAAGTTGGAGAAGCCATGTGAGAAGGAACACAGGTGGCCTTTGGAGTTGATGCATTCCTGCTGACAGCCAGCAGTAGAATGGGGCTTCCCTCCTGCAACTTAGGAACTGAATTCTGCCAACAACTCCATGAGCTTGAAAGCCCCGAGCCCCAGAAAGGAACTCAATCCAGCTGATGCCTTGACTGCAGCCCTGTGAAGCTCTGAGCAGGGAACCCAGCTCAGCTGTGCCTGGACCTCTGGCCTATGGAAACCAGGAAATAATAAACAGGTATTATTTAAAACTGCTTTGCTTGTGTTAATTGGTGACACAACCATAGAAAACAAATAGAGAAGGTGATGAACCGGAACTTAAAGCCAAGGCTGTCAGGCCTGAGGCCTGGCTCATCCCACTGCAGCCGCACCTCCTCTGTCCTCTACTCCATCGGGGGAGAAAGGCTTATTGGGCAATTAAACTCTACAAGTATTTACAGAGAGCCTTTACTACATAGCCCTGGATTAGGCTGTGGGTTACAAGATGATTAAGACTCAGCAGCCTCCCTCAAGGGGCCCACTGTGAGCGTGACAGATAAACGAGGCAGATGGTAGAAGTGATGTGGGAGAGCCTATGGCAGACAAGAGGCAACACGCTGTGAGAGGTGGGCTGGAGAAGGCTCCACAGGAAAGGACGCTTTGAGCTTTAACTTGAAGACTGTGTTGGAGGCCACGGTGGACAAAATGGGAAGTGCATATGTGAAACATGTCAAAATCTCTCTGCACGCCGAGTGAAACAAAGCAGAAAGATGAGTTTATCACAAGGTCTCGATCCACAAGCCAGGAAACTCAACGCTAGGGAGCCAAGGAGTTCTGCATTGTTCCCTCCCTAAGGGTTTTCCTGGGGTAAATGTCAGTCCTTTTCAGCTGATTGGTAACATGGTGGACTTCTTTCTTATTTGGAGCAGGTAGCTGAGTCAGGGGAACGAGAAGTCTGGACATGGTGTGAATGGACTTGGTGTTTGGGGATTGGCTGGCATCCTCGGCTGATCTCTGAGAAGAGCTGTAAATTCCTACAACTTATGTTAGGTAAGGTTAAGTTTCATTTTCTTTAATGTGCTTGTGTTGGCCAACTGCCTGTTGTCCCTGACACAGTGACTCCATTTCAGTTTGGTTCTACAAAGGGCGACAACATGGGAAAAAGCAGAGACAGGACACATAAGTTCTACTAAGTGGTCTGTGGTATCTGGACCATCAGGTGGGGACAGGGCAGGTGGGAGGTGGAGCTGGAAGTGTGGATTAGACCAGAGAGAGGTCTTTCAGCTGGTGATACAGCACTCAGACTGTTTCCTCTGGGAGGTTAGAATAAGTTCTCTGTTCTGCCAGCCCTGTCTGCCTAGAGATCTCATAAAAATCAAAATACCATTTACTAGATGACAATCTAGGCTGCCTTAATATGCATTAAATATCAAGGTCTATGACCTCAAATGGCTGTCATTTCTTTGGTCAACTCTTTCAATTAACTTAATCTGGGATTCATTCCACAAACATTTCTGGGCAGCAGCCCTTGCTGGACACGGCATGGGCCCCAGGGGTCCCAAGTGAGCTGCAGGAGGCCCTCCCCTCAGGGAGCTGCCCTGATCCAGCCTGGGGTGGATGTGAGGGAGGAGTGACAAGGATTAAGAAAGCATGTCCAGAAGGAGAAGGGAATCTGATTCCTGGGAAGTGAGGGAAGGAAAAGGCCAGAAGGCATCAAAGTCTTCCGTTTCCAGAACACTCTGGAATTCTCTATGCTCTGAGAACCTGTGGCTTCTGATAAGTAGCTGTCGAGCTTCAGCTGGAAAGTTTATGCAGGTTACCAGACCTAGTTCAGAGCTGGCGACTGTACTCAGTCTCACTGAATTCTCAGGACTGAATTACCATGAATGTTTTGCCTTAATTGCATAATACCTTCTTTCTTAGTTAAAATTTGGCATGATGACATCATAGGCAACAAAATATCTTAAGGGGTATTTTGTGTTTTTTTGTTTTGCCTACAGCAGATTTCTCTTTCCTACTCTCAAGGTCAAAGTTTTTCAGTCTATTATAAAAGGAATAAAAGAAAAATTGGGGTACATGGATGGAATTGTTCCGCTGACTGTAGTGGTTGTTTCCTGAGCATCTTAGCTCAGGCTGCCATAACAGAATACCATACATTGGGCAGCTTAGAGGACAGCGATTTATTTTCTCACACTTTCGGAGGCTGAAAGTCTAGATCAGGGCGCCAGTATGGTCCAGTTGCGGTGTGTGCTCTCTTCCTGGCTTGTAGACAGTCATCTTCCCACTGTGTGTACACATGTCAGAGAGGTGAGAGGCAGAGAGAGACACAGAGAGGCAAAGAGAAAGAGACAACTAGAGAGAGAGACAGACACACACACAGAGATAGAGAGAGAGTGCTCTGTTGTCTCTTCCTCTTCTTTGAAGGAAAATACTCCTATTACTTCATTTAATGTTAATTATCTCCTTGTAGGCCTCATCTCCACATACAGTCACATTGAGGGGTTAGGGCTTCAACATGTAACTTTTGTGTGGACACAATTCAGTCCATAGCAGTAGTGGTATAAATCTGTCAAAACCCATCAATCTCTATGCTTTAACTAAGTACAGTCTATTGTAGATGAACTACACTTCCATAAAGTTGTTTTAAAATGTATACATAGAAGAATAAGCTGGAAACAACCAGAACCTGGCCTTTTGGATATAATACAGACTGTGAATGTCAAATCAGTCCTTAAAGATTGAGTAACTCAGTTATTTGTTCAGGAGCAGAATTAGAGCAGATATCACCCCCTTCCCCACACCCGGTCCCCCTGGGCTGATACCTGTCCCTCTGAGACCTGGCTCCGGAGACAGCATGATGCTGCCTTTTGGCCCAGTGAATCCAGGCTGGCTCCTCCTCTTCGTCAGGCAGCACTGGGTACTGGTAAGCCCTTGCACCTCACCTGGCTTGGGGGCTCTCAGAACCCAGATGAAAGACTGGCCTGTCCCTGCCTTTGAGGAGCAGGTCCATTTTCCACCTGCCCTTGAGCACAGGGCATCTCCAGAGGGCCCTGGAAGAGCTGTGCAGTGGATGAAGGGTCTCGGCCAGTGCTGTCCCCACCACACCAGGACCCCCACCAAAGCTGATCCCTTCCAGCAGGTGTCGTGCTCCAGTATTCCTTGTCCCGTTTGAGAGCCCCTCATGACACAGGATCTGCAGACTCTGTGCAGATGCTTTACTGATGGACGGTAATGACTTGTCCAACCCGAGGGCGCCACTGAAGGTAACAGAAGCATTCTGGAGACAGTGTCTGAACCCCAACAAGTCCTGATGCTTTTTTCCTAACCCCCTCTGAACTCTAACCCATGTCTCCTCCATGTCAGGGGGATTTTTCTAGAACCTTAAATGGATCACATCACTTGGGTGATTATAGTCCTTCATTATTCATTCCTGTACCCTTCCAGATATTATATGTCAAGTTTCTGCTGTTCTCAGCATTGGGCATACAGGAATAAATGACACAGTTTCTACCCTCTAGAAAATCACCATCTCACAGAGGTAGATAGATTTGTGAAAAGATAAATGTCACAAAGGACGGTAGGTGCTTTGATAGAATCGATAATGGGACTTAGCAGAGCCCGAAGGAGGGAGATGTCATTTCTTCCTGGGAAACAAGAGGGTGTCAAGCAAGGAAAGCTTCAAAGAAAAAGTGACCCCAAGCATGGTTTTGAAATGAGAGAGTCAAGACATTCCTAAAGAGGAAGCTCCATGGAGCAAAGGCATGATAGCAGTGTAGACATACTTATCCCCATTTTACTTTTAAAAGTTGAGGATCAGACAGGTTAAAAGTTTGCTTATAACCATAATACTCATGTTGCTAGTAAGAGCTTCTATTATCTATTATTCTAGGGGCTAGCAATACAGTGGAAAACAAATTCAAATGCAAATACAGGGCTCTCTCCAACACTCAACACTGCTACTCATCTTTTCAAGTTAACACTTCTATCAAGCATCCTTCTATGCATAAAGCATGTTGTGAAACATGGAAATAAGTTCTCAGGATGTAAGTGTTATTTAGGAAAGGGGATTATATCAGGCACATGCGGTCCTCTCAACTTTGTAGTTTTATCTTAAAAAAACATCATTGGTTTGTTTTGCTTATTTTATTTTCCTGAAGACAAAGGGCAAACATTACAACAAAACGAAAGTTTTATTGACCTGGTACTTAGCACTTGACCAAGGCTTTGATTTATATGTTCTTATGAACAAAATAAAACAACCTCTGACCCACAGGCAACTGGGAGCTGTTCTATTTGTACTCACGCTTGGGCCATGTAACATGAACTGTCATTCTGACAAAGGTCAGTCTTTGTAGTTAAGTTGTTGGGTCTGCCACTTAGACTCCTTGTCCTATCTCCTAGAGGGGGACCTCCAGATCCATAAATTAGAATCAATACTCAGTCTACTTTAATGCCAAGAAGGTTATCACATGGATGCCTGAACATCTATTTCTGGCTGTCAGAGGGAAAACAGTGATTAGATCCAGATAGATAACATCACCATTCCCCACATGACACTTACGTATAAAGTGAATGTGAATCAACTCAAGTCTTTTCATTCCCCTAGGCCCTCCTGGCCTGGGCCAGTGGTTTCCAGGATTAATTATGTCCTGTATCATAGGACAAGAAACTTGAATATCACTTCTCTAGATGGGAGAGAGGGCAGGAGCCTGGGAATGATTTTTGCTCACTGAAGCCCACCCAAAGTTGCATCCCCATCCCAATTCCCAGGTAACCAACGAGACTTCTAGAAGCCTTATCTGACTGTACAAGGGAAATTTTTAGGTCCCAAATTCCAAAACTATACACAGGTAAAACATAGGGGATCAAGAGTAGATTCTCCAGGAATTTCCTAGAGTTAGATTCTCCTGGAGTAGAGCTCCAGAACACTGCCTAGACATATGTATTACTCTTCATTTAAATCCCCAAGAGAAAGAATGGACAGGATGAAAATAAAAAACAGGCTTGGTTCCATGTTAGCTGGGCCTTTGACCCTAAACCCCAACATAGAAGATGCCAGTAAACTAGCCTGGGCCACAAGTGACACTCTTCTGTCCCACATTAGTTGTGCTCTCTAACCCTGAGCCTGTGTTAGACATCACTAGTTAATTATGGTGCTCTATGACAGATCCCACACTTAGCCTCACATTTCTTTTCAATACAAAGTTTCAACAAACCATTCCTAATTCATAAAATTAGTACAAAGGTTAAGACTGTTTGCATTATTTTTTGGACCAGAAGATGAATGAAACTTGCTTTGTACTGTTCTTGTCTCAATACTTCCTGCTAGGTTCTCCTGCTTCTCTAAGCTTGGCTGGCTACCCATAGATTTCACACCATTAAGAAAGATGTCACATCCTTGAATTTGGGTCACTAAAGCTGTGCCATGTATCTCCTCTCCTTCCTTCCTTGTTTCTTAACTCCTACCAGCCAATGATGAGAGGGCATTGTTTTCTCTTCATCATCCTCCATTTTTGCTTTTCCCTTATTCTGAGTTGAGTCATGACCCTCTGCTTGGGTTATACTTTGTTTGTCCTCTCCCCACCATCTCATATTCTCAAATGGTTTTCGTGAAAATCACATCTTGGGAAGTTTAAACTAAGAGTCATTTAACCTTTCTCTTTCATTGTTAATAACACAAAGAGTCTTATGTGCCAAATGAGCTGGTACCTCTGACTCCAACATCTCTTAATTTATAACTGAAAATGCTGTCACCCACTGTCTCAAGGATATTTTATGCCCCACTACCTCATGATGTCTCTGAGGCTTTTGTTAAATAGTAGTACTCTCAATGAAGACTAAAACCTTCTTGCCTCTAGAAAACTTCCTTTTTCTGCTTGACCTTATCTCCCCTTGGCTTCCCAGGCTGGCCCTAAATCTCCCTTTAGTGCTCTTGCACAAGATCAGTGGAAGATGCTAGTGAAGGGGCATCAATGGCCTTAGTTACTCATAAGCTCAAAGGCTCCTGGGAATTGAATAATTTCTGCTTCCTTCAGAGGTTGGAATCAAATCTAACTCCATTGATTTCACTCTCAGGGAGGTATTAATCTGATTGGTCAGATTCCAATAAGTGGCAAGTCTTAACAGCATAAACAAGCCCTGTTGGACAGACACATTCTTTTTGACTTCATCACCTCTGTAGCTGGTGAAAGTGTATGTTGCATCATAATAATAAGATTCAAGACTTGGGTGTGGGAGGAGTGGTATGTGGGGAACAGACAGAATATTCTCATGGCTTCTTTTATCTAAAATTACTTCAGTTCAACTCCATCCTCACAAATGTTCAGGGACAAGAAGTGTTCTCACTGTCCCTTATTATGACTTTTAAAATGACTCTTCAGAAGTCTGATTCTCCAACCTTCCCTTCTTCTGATCCATCCTGCACTCGGAAGCCATCATGATTTTATGAAATGTGAATCTGATCATATCTCTGCTCTGGGAAAGGGGAAACACGTGGAGAGCTCTGGAACAAGGAGGAGAATGTGATCTTGCTTAGAGAAGAGTGACCCTTGTATGTCTACAAGTCATGGCTTACTAGAGAATTCAGATTTTGGTAAAGGGCCACATATACCCCATCTCTCCAGAGAAGGCTATCATGGTGAGCAGAAAAATGAAAAGGACCTAGAAAGCAATTTTTAAAAATTTAAAAACCTAAGCGTTTTTGCACAATAGGAAAACTCTTGTAGAATGCCACATTTTCTGAATTTTTTCAGTAAGAATATATGGGGTCTTCTCCCAAACAGAGAATTCTGAGTCTGCTTTTCACAAGGGTTGTGGGGCTGGAGGCCCGCAGGCTGGTCTGTTCCCATTTCTGTATGAAGCCCGAAGCACAGCTTGGCTGCCCTATTTCTCCTTCCGGAACTCTGGGCCTGATTAAGAAACAACTCAGATGTACCCAGGTGGGAGGGAAGGAGCTTCTGTTCCTTAGCAGTTCAATTGGAAGCAGTCACTGCCAGCTGTCAGGACAGAGGCAGGAGAAGCCAAAGAGGGAAGCTGAGGTCAGGTGTGGGGGAGTGGGGCCAGTGTCAGACTCGGGAGTGTGAAATGAGGCTGAGCAGGGCAGGGAGGATGGAGGGGTCTAGAGTCCGAGGCTAGGTCAGCTCTATAGGAGATGTCTAATCTAAGCCGTGTGTGAAAATTGGAATTTGGAGTCAGATTCAAGGGCAAACAGAGCTTGTTAGAATGGCAGGGCTGGTTTTCAGGACTGATCCTTGCCCAGCTGGAAAAAAATCACTTCTAGGGATAGAAAACCAGAGAGGCCATGGGTTTCCACTGCCTCTGGTCTTAAGGCACCATGGGCTTCCCTGATGGCTCAGATGATAAAGAATCCGCCTGCAATGCAGGAGACCTGGGTTTGACCCCTGGGTTGGAAAGATCCCCTGGAGGAGGGCATGGCAGCTCACTCCAGTATTCTTGCCTGGAGAATCTTCATGACGGAGAGACTAGCGGGCTCCAGTCTATGGGGTGACAAAGAGTTGGACATGACTGAGCGACTAAGCATAGCACCCAAAACTAGTGTCTGCTGTAAGCTGAGGTTGGCTTCCCAGGTGGCACTAGTGGTAAAGAACAAGCCTGCCAGTACAGGAGATGTAAGAAGTGTGGGTTCGATCCCTGGGTCAGGAAAATCTCCAGGAGAAGGGCATGGAAACCCACTCCAGTATTCTTGCCTGGAGAATTCCCATGGACAGAGGAGCCTGGTGGTCTATGGCCCATAGGGTCACAAAGAGTTGGACATGACTCTTTCTAAGTTAAGAACAAAAACCATAAAAATGGGCTTAGTTTTAAAAAATCAAAAGAAGTGGCCTGCGTGTATGCTCAGTTGTGTCCAACTCTTTGTGACCCCATGGACTGTAGCCCACCAGGTTCCTCTGTCCTTGGGATTCTCCAGGCAAGAATAGTGGAGTGAGTTGCCATTTCCTCCTCCAGGGGATCTTCCTGACCCAGGAATTGAACCTGTGTCTTCTGCAAGTCTCCTACATTGCAGGTGGATTCTTCACTGCTAATCCGCCAGGGAAGCCCCCTTTGAAGTCAAAACAGTGGTCAAAAAGAAGATAAAACATTTGTATAAACCAGGAATGCTGGATAAACATAATGTTTATATTAGGATTGTTTGTTGTTGTTGTTTTTTCTGTGATGTCTCTCTGCCTGGAGGAGAACTTTCATACAGCTCTCCCATTTCATGATATGTGATTCAACAGGAAAAAGTGGTGGGCAGTCTAGCCTCCCACTGAGTGCTCTGACTCATCCTCATGATTTTAATGGCTTTGAGTTACAATGCCCTGTGCTTGACCTTGAACATCAGTAGAAGGGATGCTCTGATCAGGCAGTGTTTGCAGCCTAACCTTGGAACCATCACATGATCATACAGGAAATCCCATCTCTGATGCTGAGACTGGCAAAGGTGCTGGCTAAAGGAGTGTCTGTCTTCATCGGTGCAAGCATTTCTCCTCCCTGAAATACCTGTTCTAGCCCTGTGCCATCATCGCCTACTGGGAGCACCAGGAGAGTGAGGCCGGGTACCACGAACGCTTATCGCCTCCCAGATCTTCTCACTGGGTCCTCCCATTCTTGCTGAGTGCAGCCTCATTCAGACCAGCCTCCACCATCCCTGAGAGTCCCCAGCAGCCCCTCACCAGTGGTTTCTTGATGGGAGGCAGCTGGTACCCTGGAAAGAGTATTTTTGGGAAAGAGAATCACTCAGAAGAGAATCTTACTGCTGATACTTGCTAGATGTGTGACTTTAGACCCCAGATCCTCATCACTGAACCTCCTTTGTTATAAAGAAACCTGCTTTGTTATAAGGAAGAAATAACATGCAAAAAGAATGCCCCTAAGGTAAAACTGAATTTGAAAACCATGAATGTGCATAACAGTAGGTTTGAGGGTAAAAAGAACGGGGCCCTGTCCTGCACAGCTTCCTTCTGTTCTCCACCAGCACTTCCCCAGGGCTTCACTGTGCCAAAAGCTGAGCTAAATACTGAGTGTCTCCATCACCAAGAAAAATGTGGTCTTTACCCCAGCCCTGTTACCTGGAGGCCAGCATCTTACAAATCACTCTGCCCCAGCACACAATAGGCTCTCGGAAATGCCTGGTCTTGTCAGTTTCATTATTCTACGCCCTGAAGACATACTATGCTCTTCTAGCTTTGTGTAAGTTCACCTTTCCCCCCAAGCATTTCACCTGCCCTGTTTTTATCTTCTGCAGCCAAGGAGAGAGCAAGAATCATTGTTCTTTTCTCTGTAATTAGTACAGTGTTCCCAGTAAGAGTTCAATAAGACCTTTGTTATTTAACTAACTAGTAAAATTCAACTTCCAGGTGGAATTTTTCAGAACAGCCTACAGAGGGAAGAGTGGCATATTGAAAATGACCTCTTACACTTTGAGCTCTGGTTTGAGACTGGAAAGGGAAAATGAAGAAAGGTCTTTGCCTCTCTTTGCCATTCTTCAGTTGGCTGGTGAGTCAGGGGGTCTCAGACTAATGCAAGCAAACGCATGTAAACAGGTCACCACCAGTCTGGAGTGGACAGAGAGGAGCACAAATGCAAATAAATCTTTGCTGGGGCTCCTATCCTGTTTACTTTGCCTGTTTTACTACTTTGAGATGCAACCAGATGAGGGTGTTTGAGGAAAAAAAGGGAAATGAGCCCACAAAATATATTTATTACTCAGCATGGCATAATGTAGGTGATTTTAACAGCAGGCAGAAATAAGCTCCTTCAGTAAATTAATTCTATCGTGGTGACAAAGCATCCTGAAGTCAGAGAGGCTGCCCCTGGCAAACCCTTAGTTCCTTGGCAGCAGTGCTGAAACCCAACTTTATGTGATTAAAATAGGGAAGCTCCTTTCCAGGAGAACAAGCTAGGAAAACCAAATAAAGAGCAACTTTTTAAAATGCATATTCTTTTCCTTACTCTTAAGAAAACACTGATCAAATGAGCAGAATAAATTAATTGTGTTTCTAAAATAAAAAGACTGGCGTCTCTGACAGTGGAAGTTATGCCTCAGGCCCTTTTCTGTTGAAAGACAGCTTGGCTCTTCTGTCTCACTTCACAGGCCCCACAGCCAAGCCCCTCCTTACCACAAAAGCCCCTCCTTACCATGCAGCAAAGATCATGCCAGATTCATTACGGTTCCGAGTGTCAGAAATGGGATGCTAGGGAAAATCTGGAAAACCAATTAGGAAGAACCTCAGTTTCTAGCTACATTTGCTTTTGTTATTTATAAGTCTCATCCATGTGGACATGCACATTCCACAATTTATTTCAGTTTTGTCGCAAATGTTAGACAAGGATTGGGCAAATGAAAGGTAAATACGCTATGTGCCTGGTGTACCCATTTGACCCAGGGCTGAGGGGAGATTCCGGCAGAGCCCTGCTTGCGTTCCTCAGTGGTCTTTCCTCAGGGGAAGCAGGCCTCTGATATGTGGCCCATGCCAGCCTCTCCAGCGTCACTGTGCCCTGTTTGAACTGATCTTGCTCAGCTGTTTCCTAGCCACATGCTTTGTACCAACCCTCCTCTCTGTTGCAGGGTCTCTTCCCTTCTCCATCTCCTGCTCCATGGTGCAACTGAGAAGTCCCCTCGGACCTGGCTGCAGAGTTCCTCTTCTAGGAACCCTCCTCCAACTGTCCAGCCTTCCTGACAGCCAGCCTGGCACCACTCCCTCCCTACTAAGGGCCTTGCCCACACCTGGCGTGGCTCTCTTTACGGGCGTGTGTCTTCCGTTCAGATCCCTCCCAGGGGCACAGATCCCAGTCTTACCCGGTTATGCGGAAATCTTTTCTTGCAGCTTTGGTTGTAGTCATTATTCCAAATGGAAAGACAGACCCTGAACTGGAATCAGGAGAACTGGGCTATCACTAATTCAGGTTCCCCATGGCTAGAAAGAAGCATGCTTAATGTCTCTTATAGCAATAAGGTAATATAATTTTAAGACCAGAGCAATGTAAAATAGCTAGAAATAATAACTGTAAGAAAAAGTTTTTATCACGATTATTCTATATACACAGTCACTGAATGTCATCTTGAATGATGGATATGGGAAACATAATTAGCATGGTTCTTATTTGATGATTATCATTTAAAAGCAAGCGCAAAGTGAACTCTATTATTTTTTCTAAGTACTCAGAGACCTATATATAGGCCTTTTCTCTAAGTGTGGGTGACAAAGTAGCAGAGGCCCAGGTGTATTAATTTCCCAGGTTCCCTTAGCTAACAGCAAGAACATTCTGTCTAGTACATTTAGTAAACAGTTTGTACTCTGATTTGAATTCTGAAATTTAAAGGTTGTTGAGGGGAGAAAGTACCTGAAAACAGCTTCTCACAATTTATTCAGGTCACCATGATTGAGCTTCAGGTTATTGAAAATGGTCATTTCCTTCCCTGTATTGGAATTATAATTGTCCATGAGAACAACCATTGTTTGCTTATTTTGAAGCATTGCTTATTAAGGCAGGACAGTCAGCTGGTATGCCTTAGGAAGATTTTCACCCCACAGGTTGAAATTATAAGCCACTATGGCTGTAATAGAGTTAACCAGAAAATTCAGTTCAGAAAATGCTATATTCACTGATATTCCTGGTGACTCAACATTTTGTTATATTTTGCATTAAAAAGGAAGATCAATCATGCCCTGTGTGATGAAATGCTGCCTGCATAATAGTGTGGGCGGAAACAAAGCAACTCAGCTTTGTTTTTGCTGTGCTATGAATTAGTCTTGTGGTTTAGGGAAACTGTGTAACCTCTCTGAGGCTCAGAGTGCCAACCTGAAAAATTAAGGATCAAATTAGAGATAGTCCAAAATCCTGTAGTTCTTGGTACATACCTTGTACCAAATCACGTATCAGGTACCACAGGTGAAGCCAGAAGCCAGAGGCTTAGTCCCCTCCTGCAAACTGTCAGCCATTTCCCATTTCCTACTGAGCAAAGTTCTGAGAATAATATTGAAATATTTTTATATCTGAGAATAAAGGAAAGAAAGGAAAGGGGCTATCTCTGCCCCCTGGATCTGTAGGTGAGAAAGAAAGTCACTTTTACCACTGTACTTTCTAGTGCAATAATTTCTGCTGAGCCAGGAGTTACACAGAGTGATGGGAAATTTTCAATGGATATGAGCTCTCCCTTCTGGGGACCTCCAGAGTCCGTGTCAGTGAGGACTGAATGGACTGTGGGATCTGGGGCCTGACAGCTGTGGCAGAGGCTCAGACAGTGATTCCCAAGTTCATCTCCCTCTCCTGGGCACAGAGCTGGATGAAGTATCCCAGCCTCCCTTGCAGGTAGGGGTGAATTTGCCTCTGAATTCTGTCCTATGAAATATGGAGGGAAGGTACCTTTTCCAGCCTGACCCATGAAAGCTTCTCTTCCTGATCCTCTAATCTCTCTCTTCACCCATCTGTCAGCTGAGTACTCATGTCCAGGGCAACTTTGAAAGAGGTCACGCATCAAAAGAGGGAAACCTGTGGTGTGGGTTCCGAATGAATGTCTCTACCATAGACTGGACTCTGAAAGAGTAAGAAATAAACTTATGCATTCACCTGCAGAGAATTTGGAGTTCCTTTGTTACAGCAGCTAGCTGCATATAAAAATGCCTGCCTCCATACAAAAATGTTATTTGCATTATTGATTACTTCATGGCACACAGCCAGTTAAATGGCAGCTTTTAGGGTTTCACCTAATTAAGTCAATAAGCCATCCACTTACTGTGGTTCTCAGGTCTTAATGAGTGAATATTGAATAAATCATCAGATAAATAAACAATGGACAGATAAATCATTGGGTAAATAAACAGCTCTATCAAGAGTGGGTAAGATGGCAAAAATGCCTTCTTCCCTTTGCCTTCCTAGCTATGTCTGGGACAGCTTGGAGCCACCACTGATTTACTCCTGGAAAAATAAGACATAAATTGTGATGCAGCCACAGGACTCTCTGACGCAGCTGACCAAAGACCAGAAGGAGAGTGACTGACCCACAGCTGCTGCCCATCTCCTGGGTAGCGAGGAGGGACATAGGTGGAGATTCAGAAGTGCCATTAAACCAGAAGCCAGGGCAAATGTGCCTCCTGGAACTGGAAAGGAAAGAGAGACTGTTTCCCCATTCTCCATCCTGCAAGGGAAGTTGGGTGTAATTATTTTCAAACCATTAAAAGCAATAAGTCTCTTTAATATTGAATGAATGTGTCAAAGATTCTGAACTAAAGTGATGAGGGAGCTGGTATAATGGTAAAGCTGGTTCAAAGAACATTTTGAAGAAGAAGGGTTATATGGTCTACCAGAATAACTTTAATGAGTTAGACACGAAGCTGGAATATCCTCCAGTCAGAAAATAACCTCTAGGGTTATCTTTCTCACCTAAGAGAAATCTTCCTGTTACATGTAACTTCTTTGGGTCTAATTCCTTAATGAAAGTGAAAGTGTTAGTCACTCAGTGGTGTCCAACTCTTTGAGACCCCATGGACTGCAGCCCGCCAGGCTCCTCTGTCCATGGAATTCTCCAGGCAGGAATACTGGAGTGAGTAACCATGCCCTTCTCCAGTGGATCTTCCCAATCCAGGGATCAAACCCTCTTCTCCTGATTTGCAGGCAGCTTTTGTACCATCTGAGCTACCAAGGAAGCCCCATGAATACTGGAGCCGTGTTCAGTTTTTAGTGATCCCATGGACTGCAGCCCACCAGGCTCCTCTGTCCTTGACTATCTCTTGGAGCCTGCTCAGATTCATGTACATTGAATAAGTGATGCTATTTAACCATCTCATCCTCTCCACCCCTTCTCTTTTTGCCTTATGTCTTTCGCAGCATCAGGGTCTTTTCCAGTGAGTTGGCTCTTTGCATCAGATGACCAAAGTATTAGAGCTTCAGCATCAGTCCTTCCAATGAACATTCAGGGTTAATTTCCTTTAGGATTGACTGGCTTGATCTCCTTGCAGTCCAAGGGACTTTCAAAGTCTTCTCCAGTGCAGCAATTCAAAAGCATCAGTTCTTCAGTGCTCAGCCTTCATGGTCCACCTCTCACATCTGTGCATGACTACTGGAAAAACCATAGCTTTGACTAGACAGACCTATGTCAGCAAAGTGATGTCTCTGTTGTCTAGGTTTGTCATAGCTTTTTTCCAAGGAGCAAGTGTCTTTTAGTTTCATGGCTGCAGTCACTGTCCACAGTGATTTTGAAGCCCAAGAAAAGAAAATCTGTCACTGCTTCTACTTTTTCCCCTTCTATTTGCCATGAAGTGATGAGACTGGGTGCCATGATCTTAGTTTTTTGAATGCTGAATTTCAAGCCAGCTTTTTCTCTGTCCTCTTTCATCCTCATCAAGAGGCTCTTTAGTTCCTCTTCACTTTCTGCCATTAGAGTGGTACCATCTGCATATATGACACTATATTTCTCCCAGCAGTCTTGATTCCAGCTTAGGATTCATCAGCCTGGCATATTGCATAATGTACTCTGCATATAAGTTAAATAAGCAGGATGACAATATACAGCCTTGTTGTACTCCTTTCCTAATTTTGAACCAGTCAGTTGTTTCATGCCTGGTTCTAACTGTTGCTTCTTGACCCGTATACCGGTTTACCAGGATACAGGTAAGGTGGTCTGGTTCTCCCATCTCTTTAAGAATTTTCCGTAGTTTGTTGCGATCCACCCAGTCAAAGGCCTTAGTGTAGTCAGTGAAGCAGAAGTAGATGTTTTTCTGAAATTCCCTTGCTTTCTCTATGATCCAAAAAATGTTGGCAATTTGATCTCTGGTTCCTCTGCCTTTTCTAAACCCAGTTTGTACATCTGGAAGTTCTCAGTTTACATGCTGCTGAAGCCTGGCTTGGAGGATTTTGAGCATAATCTGGTTTGTGTTGTTTAGGTGCTAAGTCATGTCTACTCTTTTGCAACCCCATGAAATGTAGCCCGCCAGGCTCCTCTGTCCATGGGATTTCCCAGGCAAGAATACTGGAATGAGTTGCTATTTCTTTCTTCAGAAGATCTTCCTGACCATGGGATCAAACCCACATCTCTTGCATTGGCAGGCAGATTCATTACCACTGGGCTACCAGAGAAGCCCTCCCTGAGTATATAGTATTGAGCATATAGCAAATACTAAGGCCAGAGAATTAACTTATCTCTGGTAATTTCATTAAGAAATCTCATTAAGTGTGAGCTATTCAAAAGGCTTTATTATTTGACCTAATGTTTTGAGACTAGAAACTAGGCCCAAGAGACCTCACCAGACTTCATATGCCATGTCAATCAATACTGGTGAATTCTTTTCTCTTCTAGATTCTCCAGATTTTATTAAGGTCACTGGCAGGGCAGAAAGTGCCCTTCCACACCTCCTATGAGTCTGGGATCCTATAAGTCACAAATACATCTTGGGACAGGTGTCCTGAGAGGGTATTGGAAACATGGGCACTACATGTTAAGTGTATCTTTTTATTTATTTATTATTTATTTTTGGCCGCACTGAGTCTTCATTGCTTTGTGAGGGCTTCCTGTAGTTGCAGCTTGTAGTAGCTACTCTTTGTTACGACGTGTGGGCTTCTCATTGGAGTGGCTTCCCTTGTGGAGCACAGGCTCTAGGCATGTAGGCTTCGATAGTTGCAGCATGTAGTCTCAGTATTTGTGGTGCTTGGGCTTAGTTGTTCCATGGCATGGGGAATCTTTCCTAACCAGGGATCGAACCCATGTCCCATGCATTGGCAGGTAGATTCCCATCCACTGGGCTACCAGGGAAGTCCAAGTGTACCTTTTTAAATGTGAGCTTGTCACGCTTGTTTAAATGAAATCAGTTTTCAACATAGAACTCCAAATATGACCTTGGTTCCGAAGCTGGTTTGTCAAAGTGTATCTTGGTGAAAATAAATAAATAAATAAAATAAGCAAATAGAAAGGACTTCCCTGGTGGCTCAGCTGGTAAAGAACCTGCCTGCAAATGCAGGAAACACAAGAGTCAAGCGCTCAATTCCTGGGTCAGGAAGATCCCTTGGAAGAGGAAATGGCAGCCACTCTAGTATTCTTGCCTGGAGAATTCCATGG
This sequence comes from Okapia johnstoni, assembly GCA_024291935.2. Lineage (NCBI taxonomy): Eukaryota > Metazoa > Chordata > Mammalia > Artiodactyla > Giraffidae > Okapia > Okapia johnstoni. The sequence goes on from CM044316.1 coordinate 40,734,656, forward strand.
ACAGAAGAGCCTGGCAGACTACAGTCCATGGGGTGGCAAAAAGTTGGACACAACTGAGCGACTAACACACATACATATCTTGGTAAAAAAAGGAGACTGAATTCTCACTGAGCATATGCAAATGATATTGCTGTGCAAAATGAACAAACTCAGTATTAGTTTTTGAGTTCTGAGGTATCAGTGAAAATCAAATACCATTGAAAATGTCATATTTCAGTTTGCCAAAGCCTAGTCTACCAAATTAGAAATAGATTAAAAGGAAAGAAAAAATATTTTCTCATATACCTATCAAAAACAGAATATTAGAAAATGATAACAATATTGCAAAGTAAATAAGTATAATTATGTTTCTCTCATCAGTTGATTCAGTCCTATGTAACTAAGTTTATTTCACTGGCTCTCGAGTCGGCAACTGCGTTCCTGAAGTTGTCTGCTTCTGAACAAAAAGAATTCTGGACATTCTGACCAGCCCCCTAATACAGCCTGACAGTTGTCTAAATAATGGCACCCTTGCTTTGTGGAGCTTGTACCCATGAGTCTAGTTCTTGAAACATAAGTAGTTATTGGTAACATGGTACAGTCCTTTCCTCAAGATTCTGAGTCTCTTCTTCCTTGTTGAAGATACAGGTTCTAGCCCGTGGGCCTTCAGGAAAAATACCAGAGGAAAGAGGAAGCCACCTGTAGACAAGACAATATTTCTGTGGTCTCACCTAATATCAAAATAAAGGAGGATTAAATTCTCTGTCAGAATATAATGTATAACTTTTTCCCGAGAAGTCAGTCAGTGTTTCCTCTTTAGCAAATCATGTTATAGACAGTGAGAGCACTGGAAAATCTCTAGCACCTGTCAGTTCTCTCTGTAAAGTATACATTTTTGGGAACATTATTATTAATAACATTTTACCAATATATACAAAGCTATTGTTTGGTTTCACAGATCAGTCTTCATCATTCAGCTCTTACAACTTTGCTGAATAATCTAAGAAATATGTGAAACAAACCTAATTATTTGAAGCATCTCTATTCTTATAAGACTAAAAAATAGATCTTTTTGAGTTTCCAGGAGAACTTTGGTACATCGTGACTATTTTTAGGTGTAAAAGAAATGTGAATTTTTTTTATACTAATCAGTTATAGTTAGATTTGGGGATGGCAAAATCAAGAATCATTAGAGGAAATGTGGGTGCCTGATCAAGATAGAAATAATAGCTTGGTTGCTCATTAATCAGAGTTGCAATACAGTGTTTTAAATAAACAGAAAGGAGAATGACACAGATGCATGGAACATGAGTGCCTTAAGAATCAGTTCAGTTCAGTTCAGTCACTCAGTCATGTCTGACTCTTTGCAACCCCATGAATCGCAGCACGCCAGGCCTCCCTGTCCATCACCAACTCACAGAGTCTACCCAAACCCATGTCCGTCAAGTCAGTGATGCCATCCAACCATCTCATCCTCTGTCATCCCCTTCTCCTCCTGCCTCCAATCCTTCCCAGCATCAGGATCTTTTCCAATGAGTCAACTCTTCGCATGAGGTGGCCAAAGTATTGGAGTTTTAACTTCAACATCAGTCCTTCCAATGAACACCCAGGACTGATCTCCTTTAGGATGGACTGGTTGGATCTCCTTTCAGTCCAAGGGACTCTCAAGAGTCTTCTCCAACACCACAGTTCAAAAGCATCAATTCTTCGGCACTCAGCTTTCTTCACCGTCCCAACTCTCACATCCATACATGACCACTGGAAAAACCATAGCCTTGACTAGATGGACCTTTGTTGGCAAAGTAATGTCTCTGCTTTTAAATATGCTATCTAGGTTGGTCATAACCTTCCTTCCAAGGAGTAAGCATCTTTTAATTTCATGGCTGCAATCACCATCAGCAGTGATTTTGGAGCCCCAAAAAATAAAGTCAGCCACTGTTTCCACTGTTTCCCCATCTATTTCCCATGAAGTGATGGGACCAGATGCCATGATCTTAGTTTTCTGAACGTTGAGCTTTAAGCCAACTTTTTCACTCTCCTCTTTCACTTTTATCAAGAGGCTCTTTAGTTCTTCTTCGCTTTCTGCCATAAGGGTGGTGTCATCTACATATTTGAGGTTATTGATATTTCTCCCGGCAATCTTGATTCCAGCTTGTGTTTCTTCCAGCCCGGCGTTTCTCATGATGTACTCTGCATATAAGTTAAATAAGCAGGGTGACAATATACATCCTTGACGTACTCCTTTTCCTATTTGGAACCAGTCTGTTGTTCCATGTCCAGTTCTAACTGTTGCTTCCTGACTTGCTTACAGGTGTCTCAAGAGGTAGATCAGATGGTCTGGTAGTCCCATCTCTTTCAGAATTTTCCACAGTTTATTGTGATCCACACAGTCAAAGGCTTTGGCATAGTCAATAAAGCAGAAATAGATGTTTTCCTGGAACTCTCTTGCTTTTTCAGTGATCCAGCGGATGTAGGCAATTTGATCTCTGGTTCCTCTGCCTTTTCTAAAACCAGCTTGAACATTTGGAAGTTCACGGTTCACGTATTGCTGAAGCCTGGCTTGGAGAATTTTGAGCATTACTTTACTAGCGTGTGAGATGAGTGCAATTGTGCGGTAGTTTGAACATTCTTTGGCATTGCCTTTGTTTGGGATTGGAATGAAGACTGACCTTTTCCAGTCCTGCAAGGGTATAACAAAGTTAGCACAAAGTGCAGAAACTTATTCTGATGAGAACTGGAATCCTTGCTATCCAGACAATAATAGAATATAAAGAATAAGCTTTTGCTCCCCCTTTAAAGGGGCTTCCCTGATAGCTCAGTTGGTAAAGAATCTGCCTGTAAGGCAGGAGACTCTGGTTCGATTCCTGGGTTGGGAAGATCCACTGGAGAAGGGAAAGGCTACCCACTTCAGTATTCTGGCCTGAAGAATTCCACAGACTCTATAGTCCATGGGGTCACAGAGTCTTTCACTCACTCCTTCACTCCCCCTTTTAGATTAAAAGTTCTAAGATTAGTTTATCCTTTTAACAGTTTCCAGTTATATGTTAATATCAGATTTGACAGTAAGAATTCTCTAGTTCCTCCCACCCCATTTATTAAACTTGTGAATAAGCCCATCAACACTGAACACAGTTTTCCAAAATTTTAGCACTCTTCTTTCATTCTTGCAGAATCATTATTTGCAGGTACTATAAACCAAGGTAAATAAGATTTCATTTCAACAAACCATCTACAACTTCCAGTATCCGAGTTTTGTCTTTCATTATTCTTTTCCATATTCAAGAATATCCAGATACTACTGTTGTTATTGTTCAGTCACTAAGTTGTGTGCAACTCTTTGCAACCCCATGGACTGCAGCATGCCTGGCTGCCTTGTCCCTCAACATCTCCCAGAATTCACCCAAGTTCATGTCCATTGAATCATTGATGCTATCCAACCTTTTCATCCTCTGCTGCCCTCTTCTCGTTTTGCCTTCAGTCTTTCCCAGCATCAGTCTTTTCCAATGAGTCAGCTCTTCCCATCAGGTGGCCAAAGTATTGGAGTTTCAGCTTCAGCATCAGTCCTTCCAATGAGTATTCAGGGTTGCTTTCCCTTAGGATTGATTGGTTTGATCTCCTTGTGGTCCAAGAGATGCTCAAGAGTCTTCTCCAGCACCACAATTTGAAAGCATCAATTCTTTGGCGCTCAGCCTTCTTTATGGTCCAACTCTAACTTCAAAACATAACTACTGGAAAGACCATAGATTTGACTATACAGACCTTTGTTGGCAAAGTGATGTCTGTGCTTTTTAATACACTGTCTAGGTTTGTCAAAGCCTTCCTTCCAAGAAGCAAGTGTCTTCTGATTTCATGGCTGCAGTCACTATCCACAGTGATTTTGGAGCCCAAGAAGAGAAAATCTGTCACTGCTACCACTTTTTTCCCTCTGTTCACCATGAAGTGATGGGACCGGATGCCATGATCTTAGCCAGAACTGTACCTTTAGGTCAAATCTAACCTTTTTTCCCACTTGAGAGACACATTCCATTATCTTGCAACGAGTTGAATTTTCTTGTCATTACTCCTACTATAGTTTTAACTATTCATATTGATTAAAACTTTTAACTAAAGTAACCAAATTCCATTTTTAAAAGAGAGAACTGTGAGGTAGATAGGTAGTTAGCTGAGAATCACCTATCATATACAAGGACTTAAGAGACCAAAAACTTCACAGAACACATTGTGACCCCCAACAGCTACCTACATGCCTTTATACCCTCTCCAAGTGGCAGAAGGTAGCACATATATTAATATGACCCCAAAATATAGCCACTCTATGACATGAAAATAAGAAGCAAAAGTACATACATTTATATAATAAGACTATACTCTATAACCAAGATTTCTATATTCTCTTTTACTTAGAAATTATCCAAGTATCTAAAAATTATTTACTAATTAACTCAATTTAATACTAGCCTATGATTTTAAAGTTAACAAAGAGTGTTGGAAATTATGTTCAAACTGACACACTTCAATTGTAATTGCTGTTGATATAAAAGGTTTTTCAGAATTATAATTCAAGTTAATTGTAGTTTTTACATTTTCCACAATCCTAAACATTATGTAGGAGAAAATTTAGCTTTTCTGATTAGTAAATCAGTCTAAAAAGTTTAGGAAGTTCAGATTAGCTAGTCTCTTCATGAAAAACATGCCAAAACCTTATTTTTTAAAAAAATTTTGCATTATACCTCATACTGATAAAACCAGAGAAAGCAAAGATAAATGTTGTTAAGCAGAAAATTTTAAATCAATCTCATTTGATCAAAGATTCACCTTGATTATTTGATTTTTAATTTTTATTTCATACTGGAGTATAGTTGATTAATAATGTTGTGTTAGCCAAGGGTGGAGATCCCCCAGCTGCTGGTGAAGATGCATGAACAGGTCCCACCAACTGTACATTTTGAAAAATAAAACTTTATTAAATCAAAAAAATAAAAACAGTGTTGTGTTTGTTTCAGGTATACAGCAAAGTGGTTCAGTTATACATTTATATGTATCTATTCTTTTTCAAATTCTTTTCCCATTTAGGTTATTACAGAATATTGAGCAGAGTTCACTGTGCTGTACAGTAGGTGTTGTTTGTTATCTATTTTAAGTATAGTAGTGTGTACCTTTTAATCCCAAATTCCCAGTTTATTCTTCCCCCTTGCATGGGCATGTTTCCCCTTTGTTAAGTTTGTTTGCTGTCAGTGAGTCTGTTTCTGTTTTGTAAGTAGCTCATTTGTATAATTTTTAAAGATTCATCATATAAACAATATCATATGATATTTGTCTTTGTGTGACTTACTTCACTTAGTATGATATATTTCATGTCCATCAATGTTGCTGAAAATGGCACTATTTCATTCTTTTTAATGGCTGAATAATATTTCATTGTGTATATGTGTATATATATGTATATGTACCACATCTTTATCCATTCATCTGGTGATGGACATTTTTTTTGCTTCCATGTGTTGACTATTGTAAACAGCACTTCAGTGAACATTAGGGTGCATGTATTCTTTTGAATCATGATTTCCTCTGGACATATGGCCAGAAGTGGAATTGCTGTGTCATATGGTAGCTCCATTTTTTATTTTTAAAGGAACTTCCATACTGTTCTCCATAGTGGCTGTATCAATTTACATTCCCATCAATAGTGTAAGAGTGTTCTTTTTTCTCCAGACTCTCCCCAACCTTTATTTTTTGTAGCGTTTTCAATGATGGCTACTCTGACTGCTGTGAAGTGAGACCTCATTGCAGTTTGGATTTGCATTTCTCTAATAATTAGCAATGTTGAACATCTTTTCATGTGTCTGTTTACTATCTGTATGTCTTCTTTGGAGAAATATCTACTTAGGTCTTCTGCCCATTATGATTGGGTTTTTTTTATTATTATTACTGAGCTGTATGAGCTGTTTGTAGATTTTTGAGATTAATCCCTTGTCAATTGCATCGTTTCCAACTGTTCTCTCCCATCCTGTGTGTTGTCTTTTTGTTTTGCTTATGGTTTCCTTTGCTGTGCAAAAGCTTTTAAGTTTAACTAGGTTCCATTTGTTTTTATTTCCATTACTCCAGGAGATAAATGGAGAAGGCAATGGCACCCCACTCCAGTACTCTTGCCTGGGAAATCCCATGGATGGAGGAGCCTGGTGGGCTGCAGCCCATGGGGTCGTGAAGAATCGGACACGACTGAGCGACTTCACTTTCACTTTTCACTTTCATGCACTGGAGGAGGAAATGGCAGCCCACTCCAGTATTCTTGCCTGGAAAATCCCATGGACAGAGGAGCCTGGTGGGCTGCCGTCTACGGGGTCGCACAAAGTCGGACACGACTGAAGCGACTTAGCAGCAGCAGCAGCAGGAGATAAATTGAAAAAAGATATTGCTGCAATTTATGCCAAAGAGTACCTGGTGTTTTCCTCTAAGAGTTTCATAGTATCTAGTCTTACATTTATGTCTTTAATCCATTTTAAATTTATTTTTGTGGATGGCATTCAAGGATGTTCTCATTTCATTCTTTTGTATCTATCTATCCAGTTTTGCCAGCACCATTTATTGAAGACACTGTCTTTTCTCCGTTGTATAGTCTTGTCTCCTTTGTTGTAGATTAATTGACCATAGATTAGTGGGTTTGTTTCTGGGCTTTCTGTCCTGTTCCTTTGATCTATATGTCTGTTTTTTGTGCCAGTGTCATACTGTTTTGATGACTGTAGCTCTGTAGTATAGTCTAAAGCCAGGGAGTCTGATTCCTCCAGCTCTGCTTTTCTTCCTTAAGATTGCTTTGGCTATTCGGGGTCTTTCGTGTCTCCACAAAAATTTTTTTTTAAAATTTGTTCTCATTCTTTGAAAAATGCCATTGTTAATTTGATAAGAATTACAATGAATCTGTAGATTGTGTTGAGTAATATTGTCATTTTGACAATATTGATTCCTCAGTGCCAAAGACATGGTATATCTTTCCATCTGTCTGTGTCATCTCTAATTTCTTTCATCAATGTCTTATAATTTTCAGATTTTGCCTCCTTAGGTTATTTTATTCCTAGATATTTTATTCTTTTTTTATGAAGTAGTAAGTTGGATTGTTTCTTTAATTTTTCTTTTTGATCTTTTATTGTTAATGTATCAAAATGCAACAGATTTCTATGTATTAATTTTGTATCTTGCAACATTACCAAATTCAGTGGTGAGCTCTAGCGGTTTTCTAATAACATCTTTAGGATTTTGTGCATATAGTATGTCATCTGCAAAGAGTGACAGTTTTACTTCTTTTCAATTTGGATTCCTTTTATTTCTTTTTCTTTCCTGATTGCCATAGCTAGGACTTCCAAAACTATGTCAAATAAAAGTAGCAAGAGTGGACATCCTTATCTTGTTCCTGATGTTAGAGGAAATTCTTTCAGCTTTTCTCTGGTGAGTGTAATGTTAGATGTAGGTTTGTCATATATGGCCTTTATTATGTTGAGCCTTCCTCTATGCCCACTACCTGGAGAGTTTTCATCATAAATGGGTGTTGTATTTTTGTCAAAAGTTTTTTTCTTCATCTATTGAGATAATCGTATCGTTTTTATTCTTCAGTTTGTTGATGTGGTATATCACACTGATTCATTTGTGGATATTGAAGAATTTTTGCAACCCTGGGATAAATTTCATTTGATCATAGTGTATGAACCTTTTAATGTATTGTTGGATTCAGTTTTTTAGTATTTTGTTGAGGATTTTTGCATCTATGTTAATCAGTGAAATTGGTCTGAAATTTTCTCCTTTTTTATGGTATTTTGGTCTGATTTTGGTATCAGAGTGAAGTGGACTCATAGAATGAGTTTGGAAGTGTTCCTTTCTCTGTAATTTTTTGTAAGTAGTTTCAGAAGGATTGGTGTTAACTCTTATCTCTAAATGTTTGATAGAATTTGCCTGTGAAGCCATCTGGTCCTGGACTTTTGTTTTGGGGATTTTTTTTTTTTTTAATTACAGTTTCAATTTTAGTACTTGTGATTGATCTGTTCATATTTTCTATTTCTTCCAAGTTTATTTTTGGGAGATTGTACCTTTTTAAGAATTTGTGCATTTCTTCTAGGTTGTCCATTTTACTGGTATATAGTTGTTTGTAGTAATCTCTTATGATCCTTTATATTTCTGTGATGTCTGTTGTAACTTCTCTTTTTTTGTTTCTAAGTTTACTGATTTGAGCACTCCCTTTTTTTTCTGATGAGTCTGGATAAAGGTTTGTTAATTTCATTTATCTTTTCAAAGAACCAGCTTTTAGTTTCATTGATCTTTTCCATTGTTTTTTAACCTCTATTTCATTTATTTCTTCTCTAATCTTTACAATCTCCTTCCTTCTACTAGCTTTGGGTTTTGTTTGTTCTTCTTTAATTTCTTTAGGTGTAAGTTTAGGTTGTTTATCTGAGATTGTTCTCATTTCTTGAGGTAAGATTGTATTCTAATAAAATTTCCCCTTAGAACTGCTTTTGCTGCATCCCATACGTATTGGATCATCATGTTTCCATTTTCATTTCTCTTCAGGTATTTTTTATTTCCTTTTTGATTCCTTAAGTGAGCCAGTGGTTATTTCATAGCATATTGTTTAGCCTCTATGTGTTTGTGTTTTTCTTACAGTTGATTTCTGTTCTCATAATGTTGTGGCTGGAAAAGATGTTTGATATGGTTTCAATTTTCTTAAATTTACTGCAGCTCTCTTTGTGGTCCAGATTTGCAATCAAATCTGGAGATTGATTTTATTGTGATTGCACCCATCCTACTGTCTCACTACGGCTTCTTTGTCTTTGGATGTAGGATATGATTTTTTGGTGGGTTTCCAATATATATCTATATATAGTCAATGGTTGTTCAGCAGTTAGTTGTGATTTTGGTGTTTTTGTAAGAAGAGGCTTGGTCACATCCTTCTACTCTACCATCTCCAGATTTTTGATTTTTTATCAAAATGCCTTTTCTGTCACAAAAACGATGAATAATCTCTGTTCGATTCCAAGGAAAACCGTTCAATATGGTAATCCAAGTCTATGTCCTGACCAGTAAAGCTGAAGAAGCTGAACGGTTCTGTGAAGATCTACAAGACCTTCTAGAACTAACACCCCCAAAAGATTTCCTGATATAATGAAAATTATAGGGAACTGGAATGCAAGAGTAGGAAGTCAAGAAATACCTGGGGTAACAGGCAAATTTGGCCTTGAAGTACAGAATGAAGCAGAGCAAAGGGTAATAGAGCTTTGCCAAGAGAACACACTGGTCATAGCAAACACCCTCTTTCAACAACACAAGAGAATATTCTATACATGGACATCACCAGATGGTCAATACCGAAATCAGATTGGTTATATTCTTTGCAACCTAAGGTGGAGAAGCTCTATAGAAGCAGCAAAAACAAGACCGGGAGCTTACTGTGGCTCAGATCATGAACTCCTCATTACAAAATTCAGACATAAACTGAAGAAAGTAAGGGAAACCGCTAGACCATTCAGGAATGACCTAAATCAAATCCCTTATGATTATACAGTGGAAGTGACAAATAGATTCAAGGGATTAGATCTGATAGAGTTCCTGATGACTATGGACATAGGTTCATGACATTGTACAGGAGGCAGGGATCAAGACCATCCTCAAAAAAAGAAATGCAAACAAGCAAAATGGCTGTCTGAGGAGGCCTTATAAATAGCTGAGAAGAAGAAGAGAAGCGAAAGGCAAAGGAGAAAAGGAAAGACATACCCATTTGAATACAGAGTTCCAAAGAATAGCAAGGGGAGATAAGAAAGCCTTCCTCAGTGATAGTCCAAAGAAATAGAGGAAAACAATAGAATGGGAAATACTAGAATTCTCTTCAAGAAAATTAGAGATACCAAAGACACACTTCATGCAAAGATGGGCACAATAAAGGACAGAAATGGTATGGGTCTAACAGAAGCAGAAGATATTAAGAAGAAGTGGCAACAATACACAGAAGAAATAGACAAAAAAGATCTTCATGACCCAAATAACCAAAATGGAGTGATCACTCACCTAGAGCCAGACATCCTGGAATGCAAAGTCAAGTGGGCCTTAAGAAGGATCCCTATGAACAAAGCTAGTGGAGGTGATGGAATTCCAGTTGAGCTATTTCAAATCTTGAAAGGTGATGCTGTGAAAGTGCTGCACTCAATATACCAGCAAATTTGGAAAACTCAGCAGTGGCCTCAGGACTGGAAAAGGTCAGTTCTCATTCTAGTCCCAACAAAAGGCAACACCAAAGAATGCTCAAACTACTGCACAATTGTACTGATTGTACTCACACGTTAGTAAAATAATGCTCATAATTCTCCAAGCCAGGCTTCAACAGTACATGAACCATGAAATTCCAGATGTTCAAGCTGGTTTTAGAAAAGGCAGGGGAATCAGAGATCAAATTGCCAACATCCGTTGGATTATCGAAAAAGCAAGAGAGTTCCAGAAAAACATCTATTTCTGCTTTTTTGACTATGCCAAAGCCTTTGATTGTGTGGATCACCACAAACTGTGGAAAATTCTGAAAGAGATGGGAATACCAGACCACCTTACCTGCCTCTTGAGAAATCTGTATGCAGGTCAGGAAGCAACAGTTATAACTGGACATGGAAGAACAGACTGGTTTCAAAAAGGGAAAAGAGTACATCAAGGCTGTTTATTGTCACCCTGCTTATTTAACTTATATGCAGAGTACATCATGCAAAATGGTGGTCTGGATGAAACACGAGTTGGAATCTAGATTGCAGGGAGAAGTATCAATAACCTCAGATATGCAGATTACACCACCGTTATGACAGAAAGCAAAGAAGAACTAAAGAGCCTCTTGATGAAAGTGAAAGAGGAGAGTGAAAAAGTTGGCTTAAAGCTCAACATTCAGAAAACTAAGATCATGGATCTGGTCCCATCACTTCATGGCAAATAGATGGGGAAACAGTGGAAACAGTGACAGATGATTTTTTTGGGCTCCAAAATCACTGCAGGTGGTGACTGCCACCGTGAAATTAAAACATGCTTGCTCCTTGGAAGAAAAGTTATGACCAACCTAGACAGCATATTAAAAAGCAGAGACATTACTTTGCCGACAAAGGTCCATCTAGTCAAGGCTATGGTTTTTCCAGTAGTCATGTATGGATGTGAGAATTGCATTATAAAGAAAGCTGAGCGCCGAAGAATTGATGCTTTTGAACTGTGGTGTTGGGGAAGACTCTTGAGATCCAACCAGTCCATCCTAAAGGAAATCAGTCCTGAATATTCATTGGAAGGACTGATGCTGAAGCTGAAACTCCGATATTTTGGCCACCTGATGCAAAGAACTGACTCATTTGAAAAGACCCTGTTGCTGGGAAAAATTGAAGGTGGGAGGAGAAAGGGACGACGGAGGGTGAGATGGTTGGATGGCATCACTGACTCACTCAATGGACATGAGTTTGAGTAAACTCCGGAAGTTGGTGATGGACAGGGAGGCCTGGCATGTTGCAGTCCATTGAGTCGCAAAGAGTTGGACACAACTGAGCGACTGATATGAACTAAACTGAAAAATGCCTTTTAGCTAGCATTTTCTATAAGAAAGGATTTTTGTAAGCCAGCTCATTTAAAATACTAGAAGTTCAGATTTTTTACTTTGTAGGAATTCTGGCGTAATTATTTATATAAGTGTTTAAAATTTCTATGATCCAATTAATTAATTGAATTAAACTAGACATTGTATTCTAGTTAATGCTGTTTGAGAGAGGGAGAATATTTCACTCATAATAAAAAGTAAAAGCTTTGCTTAATTTCAGACACACAAACCTATAGTGAACAGGCAGCTTCAGTTTTCTACAAACTCAGTCACAGATCAAGAAAACACACAGAAATACAGAAATTCGTTGGTTCAGACTTCAAAGGGCTATTCCTGGAAGCACATTCTTTTTTTTATTTTTAGTTGTTTTGAACTCATAATTAGCCAAGCAGACAAACAGAAAAGACTACAAAGCTGCATTGTCTATTTCTCACCCAACAGAGAATAGATCCCATCATCCCAGTAGCAATGATCAGACCATAAAACGGGAGTCCTAATCACTGGAGTCACCAATGTTGAATATGAATGGGTGATGCATAAATCAGAATGAGGACTAAAGTTTGTCAAAGACCAGAAATAAAAATGCAGTTAGGTTAAAGAGAGAGAGAGTATGTCAGGGAAGATGAAGTTTTATTACCCTTTGGGATCCATCCCTATAGCCAAAATAGCATGCAAGGCTGAACAGCCAATGAGGTGAACTTGCTATACCACAGTTGAATTGCCCAGTTGGCAGTCTCACTGAAGTCTCCCAAACTGATGATTATAATTTTTACAAATTTCAAAAAGTTAAAAACATGTTACTATAGAAGGAACATGTGTCAAAGATTTACTGTCTCATCAGTAAGAGAACCAGTAAGATAGTAAAGCTAGTTGAAGTTTCATTTTGAGGAACAGAAGTTATATAATTTACCCCCAAAACATTCTTAAATAATGGTGACTCTTACAATGTGGTAGGCTGAAAAATGATTCCTCAGAGATGTAGAATCTCTAATCCCCTGAATCTGTGAATATGTTACCTTATTAGCAAAAAGGATTTTGATGTTGCTGTTTAGGTTAAGGATCTTGAGATGAGGAGATCATCCTGTATTATCTGAATGGGCTCAGTTTAATCATGTGAGTCTTTAAAAGTAGAAGAGGAAAGCAGAAGGGTGGGTCAAGATGATGTATGTGAGATGGACCTGCTGCCACTGGCTTTGAGGGTGGAGGAAGGGGGCCATGAGCCAAAAATCATGGTAGCCTCTACACGTGGGGCATGGCTCTCAACTTCCAGCTGGCAATAACACAGGGACCTCTGTCCTACACCTGAGAGAGACTGAGTTCTTCCAACAACTGGAATGAGCAGGAAAAGCATTCTCCTCCAGAGCCTCCAGGAAAGAACACAATCTGCCCACCACTTGATTTAGTCATGCGAGACCTGTGCTGAACTCCTGACCTCCAAATGTGTAAAGTAATGTTTGTGTTGTCTTAAGCCACTAAATCTGTAATAATTTGCTATGGCAACAGTATAAAACTAACACAGTAAGACAGAGATAAAATTTGTTAATATCCTATAGGCCAGTGAAAAGATAACCTTTGAGGTTGTCTTTCTACCAGATAGATCCCTATATAGCGCATTTAACTTGGTAAGAGTCTGAATTCAAAGCCATAAGTACCAGTAAACAGCCAAGTCAGACACAGGTACATTGCTCTAGATAATTAAATAATCTTTGAGTAAATATGTTAAACAATACCCCAATCAACATTGAAAGAAACTGCTACTGATCTTTTTGCTGTATTTCCAAGTTTAATTAATTTTTCCTTAACAGATAAGACAGGAAATATCATTTTATTTTGCCAACAATAAGTTCCTTGAGGGCATCACCTTATTTATATCAATTAATGTTGTCTTATCTCCATGCTTGACACATAGCAGCTACTAGATAAATGTTGTTGAATGGATTAAAAAAAAAAAAACCTGCAACCTTATCTCTAAATATTTTATCCTATGAAATCTGTGATTCAGCCACACCAAATTCCTTCATTTCTTTAATATAAACAAGGCATGTTCTGTCTCAACTTGAGACTTGCATTTGCTTTTCCTTCTGTCTGGAACCCACGTCCCCATTCAGCTTGGCTCACGAGGAATCATACATTAGGTCTCAAACAGGACCTCCTCGCAGAAGTAGCGTCTACTCACCTCATCTTCTCACATGTGACTCTCTGCTCTTATAGCTTCTGAATTTAATGCCATAGAACTTAATATATTATATTCACCTTATGCAGACCCCCACTGATGGTCTAATGCTGAAAATTGTGATAATTTAAGCATCAACTCTAGAGTCAGACTGCCTGGATTCAAATCCTGGGTCTGCAGCTAACTAGCTCTGTTATTTTAGGTAAGTTAACCGATCTTTTTGTGATTCGGTGTTCTCATCTTTAAAATGGGGATAATAATAATATATCCACTACATACAGCTATGATAATTAAAAGTTAAGGGCTTAGGAAAGAGGTTGGTATATGGCTATCATGTGGGAAGCTATTACTGTTTCATAGGTTCCTTGAAATCAGAACCACCGTCTTGTTCACCACTGTCCTCAGTTTCTGATGCAGAATGCCTGACATTGAGTAAGTGCCCAATATCCTTTGTTGACTTGAGTAGAATTGTGACCCATTGAGAACCATTCTTTTTTTTTTTTTCAGAGCAAAGCTGGAGATAAAAGAACAACATCTGGGTAGTGAGATAAGCTATCCAGAGAGACTTAACACTAAAGCCAAGAGAGACCTTCTCTCTGAAATGTCTGAAAGTAAAGTACTGGCCTTGGTGCTCTCTGGAGACTCTGTTGACTTGAGCCCTATCACAGGCACAGTTAGCCTGGTCCCAAAAGGATCAAGGGGTCTCAGTAATAGCAGACCCTTCCATCCCCACCTCCCAAACACACACACACACACACACACACACACACACACACACAATACACAAACACATATATTTGATCTTATGGTCTGATCATTTTCTCCATCCCATCCTCTCTCTTCCTGGATAAGGAAATTCTTCAGCAGCCTTGAGAATTTTTCCATTGAACCCAGGGATCAGTCTTTGAGTTTCCTAACAAGGTGAATCTCTAAGCTTTTGCTCTGGTCTGGGGTATCCATTGGAGGAATATAAAAGATCATGCTCTGGCTGAGAGAATGTGATACCCCTCTTTCCTTTGTTTGTTACTGGTGTTGCTAGCTGAGCCATCACACTCTTTTTGATGTACAAACTGAGAACTGTCCTCCTTTAGCCCTTCTTCCCGGTGGAATCTAGAAGCACCAGCCCAGCCAGGAACAGCACAGAGCCTCCTATGCAGTCTACAGCCTTCAATGACTTAATCAAACTCACACTCCTGCAGGCATTGGCGTTCAGCCCCCACGGAGTGAAAAGAGAACATAAATTATGGGAAAGGCACAGTTGCTTTGCAGAAATTACCAGGAGCCAGCATGGAATTTGTACATGGACAAAAACTATGAAATTTAGTATGAATTTTTAAAGGCTTGGCCTTATTACACGCTGAAATGGCTATGTGGGCTGCATCTAAATGAGCTATGAAGAAGGCTCACTGATGATTGTCTTCATCTGCCTTGTTTCCATCTGTTATTGAATAAGGTTTTATAATCATTACCTTTGCAATTCTCATTTTAATGCTTTTATTTCCCCTAACACTAAGGAGCTTGAAAACACTACACAAATATAAGCATTATAACAATGAAATAAAACTAAATGTCATCCCCCTGAATAATAATAATTATTATTTTGCATTTGAGAAAAGTGAGTCAGAAAAAGGCTACACAAAATTTGAAAGGTGATATCACATGGTAACTACAGAGGGCAGACTCCTGGGTTCCAGATTTCTAGAAACATTACTCCATCTAATTCTCATTCTATGAGTGGGGTGCTATTATTCCACCATTTGCAGCGAAGGAAGCAGTCTCTTGAATGAGATGAGGCTGGATTCAGAGAGCAGATATTTAATGAAAAGATGTAGTTAGAATTTTGCATACTTGGGTGACTGAGAAAATTTAAACAGTAAATAAAGGCATCAGAAAGCTTAGCAGTATTGGCAAGGGGAATTCCAAATGCCATGCCCAAACTGACTTTCTTCCTTTCATCTCTGCAATATTGGTTTGTTGACATTTGAAGGTTTATTTTCCCAGAAGGCAGCTTGCCTGGACCCATGGCACGGCCAGGAATCATAAGACCACACTGAAGAGACACAAAGAAGTTCCCCCTTTGGCTCTAAGTGCCTCCTGGTTTGAGTAAATGTTAGCATTTCAGCAACACTAGACTACCATTTCAGAGACTAGCTTGGCATCAACCCATTAAAAATACCATCTTGGGTCCGTCTTAGGAGAGAATGGGAAATAGAGTTTTTTCAAACCTAATCCCCTTTCAGCACTTCCATCCTCTGCAGCTCTCTCAGCTATGTGGCTTGAAGGGGAGGCTGTGATGCTGGAAAAGGGTCAGGGCCACCCCTTGGTAAGCCAGGAGAAGAATCTGATTTTTCAGAAGGCTCCTTTCCCAAGCTCTAACCTGTAGCTGCACACTGTTCCCTCTCTGCCCCCAGGAATGTCTTGCTGAGCACAGCCCTGTCTGTTCCTCCTTTGTCACCTTTGCTGCCTCCCTCCCAACCTTCCCCACTTGGCACTAGTGGTAAAGAATCCACCTGCCAATGCAGGAGATGCAAGAGATGCAGGTTTGATCTCTGGGTGGGGAACATCCCCTGGAGGAAGGCATGGCTACCCACTCCAGTATTCTTGCCTGGAGAATCCCATGGACAGAGGAACCTGGCGGGCTACAGTCCAAGGGGTCGCCAAAGAGTTGGACATGACTGAGCACGCACGCACTGATGGCCTATGCAGGATCTCTCACCTCACCTCTCCTCCCAACCTTCACTCCTGGAAAAGACCCACCCCAGCTTCTGTCTCCAGAGAATCTTGAAGCAGCTTCCTTTTGAAGCAGCTTGAGTTTCTTTCCCCCTAGCTAGTATTGTTTAATGTGTTCTACCTCCCAGGTGATATATTCCTATTTTAACAAGGGCTCCTTGAGACAGCTGAGACATGTTTCTTTAAAAAATTATTTGCCTTTTAAAATTAAGTACATGTCTTACTTTGATTAACAGTGAAGTTATGTAAAAGAAGAAAATCATTGCAGTTTCATACATTAGTTTTCCCCTCTGTAAATCAAGTAATTACAGTTCTAACCCAATTCCTTTTGAATAAGTCATTTTCCAGTTTTTATTCTTTGATGTGATTGATTCTTCTCTGTGTATTCCTCAAAAAGTCTCAATCTAACCAAAATACTTCCCGAAGGACCCCAAATACATGTCATCTGATATGTACTTTTCTTTTCTTAATATTTATCTTTGTCACATTTTCTTGGCATTTATCACTAGTCTAATTTATTTATTTTTAATAATTATAAAATTGCTACTAATCAGTTTTTTTTTAATTATGTAATTGCTACTGTTTTTTTTAATTTTTTATTCATTTTTATTGAAGTATAATTAACATACAGCATTAGTTTCAGTTGCACAACATGCAATACTTGTATATGTTGTGAAATGATCACCATAATATTGCTAACATCCATCACTATATATACAGATATTTTTCTTGTGATGAGAACTTTAAGATTTATTCTCCTAGCAACTTTCAAATATGCAATATAGTATTAGTAACTGTGCTTGCCATGATATAGCTTACATCCCGATGATTTGTTTGTTTTATAACTGTAAGTCTGTCCTTCACCCATTTGAGCCACCTCCAGCCCCCACCTCTGACAGCCTCCAGTCTGTTCTCTGTATCTATGAAGGATTTTTTTTTTTTTTTAAATTCTGAGATTCTGGTGTAAGTGAGATTATACAGTATTTGTCTTTTTGTCTGACTTATTTCACTTGGCATAATGCCTTTAAGGTCCATTCTTGTTGTCACAAATGGCAAAATTTTGTCGTTATAATGGCTAAGTAATTTTCCATTGAATGTAAATACAGTCAACCCTCTGTTTCTGCAGGCTCTTCATCCTTGGATTGAGTAAAACACAGATTGACAATATTTGAGAAAAAAATTCCAGAGAGTTCCTAAAAGCAAAACTTGAGTTTTCTGCATGCTGGCAACTATTTACATAGCATTTACATTGTGTTATGTATTATAAATAATCTAGAGTTTATTTAAAGTATAAGGAAGATGTGCGTAGGTTATATGCAAATACTATTCCATTAATGTAAGGAACTTGAACATCTAAGGATTTTGGTATTGGGCAGGTGGTCCTGGAAACAATCCCTCATGGGTACTGAGGGCTGACTGTTCAACATTTTCTCTATCCATTCTCCTCTCCACGGACACTTAGGTTGTTTCGGCATCTCGGCTATTGTAGATAATGCTTCAGTGACCGTGGGCGTGCATGCATCTTTTTGAATTAGTGGTTTCATTTTCATCAGTAAGTACCAAGCAGTGGAATTACTGGATCACATGGTAGTTCTGTTTTTAATTTTTTGAGAAATCTCTATATTGTTTTCCATAGTGGTTGCACCAATTTACATGCCCCCCCAGCAGAGCACAAGGGTTCTTTTTACTCCACGTCCTCATGTTGCCTTTTGATTTCAGCCATCCTTACAGATGTGAGGATGTGAAGCGATATCTCACTGTCAGTTAGATATGATTTTCCTGACAACTAATGATATTGAGCGTCTTTTCCTGTACCTGCTTGCCATCTGTATGTCTTTGGAAAAAACCTCTGCTCATTTCATAATCGGATTGTCTGGGTTTTTGTTTGTTTGTTTGATGCAGTTGTATGAGTTCCTTATATATTTTTGATATTAACATATTATTGATGGGAGACATACTATGGCTGTGGGCATTCATTTCTGCAAAAATCCATCAGGCAATAGTGTGTTAACACCATCAGATATGTGATTTGCAAATATATTTTCACATTTGATAGGTTGCCTTATCATTTTATGGATGGTTTCCTTTTTCTTACAGAAGCTTTCTAGTTTGATGTAGTCTCACTTGGCTATTTTTTCTTTTGTTGCCTTTGCTTTTGGTGTCAAATTTTAAAAAATCACCACCAAAACCAATTTCAAGGAGTTTACTGATTGTATTTCCTTTTAAGAATTTTATGGTTTTAGGTTTTTCATTCAACTTCTTTATTCATTTTGAGTTAATTTTGTATGTGGTATAATATGGTGGTCCAATATCATTCTTCTGCATGTGACTGTTCAGTTTTCCCAAAATCGTTTATTGAAGAAACTGTCCTTTTCCCATTGCATCTTCTTGTCTCCTTCATTGTAAATTAATTGACCAGATGTGCATAGGTTTATTTCTAGACTCTCTATTTTGTTTGATAGTGTTTTTATTACTACAGATTTGTAATACAGCTTTAAATCAGGGAGTGAGATACTTCAATTTTGTTCTTTTTTCTCAAGATTGCTTTGGTATTGGAGTCTTTTGTGGTTCCATGCAAAATTTAGAATAACTGTTTCTACTTCTGTGGAAAAAATGTCATTGGTATTTTAAAACAGATTGCACAGAATCCGAACGTCACTTTGAGTAGTATGGACATTTAAACAAAATCAATACTTCCAATCCATGAGTGCAGAATATCTCTACATTTATTTGTGTCTTCTTAAATTTCCATCATCGTCTTATAGTTTTCAGTGTAAGGGTCTTTCACCTCCTCTGTTAAATTTATTCCTAGGTATTTTGTTATTTTCGATGCAGTTATAAACGGGATTATTTTCTTGTTTTTTTCTTTCTGATAGTTCATTATTCAGTTCAGTTCAGTTCAGTTGCTCAGTCGTGTCCGATTCTTTGTGACCCCATGGACTGCAGCACACCAGGCTTCCCTGTCCATCACCAACTCCCTGGGCTTACTCAAACTCATGTCCATTAAGTCGGTGATGCCATCCAACCATCTCGTACTCTGACGTCCCCTTCTCCTCCCACCTTCAATTTTTCCCAGGTTCAGGATCTTTTATAAGGAGTCAGTTTTTCGCATGAGGTGGCCAATGTATTGGAGTTTCAGCTTCAGCATCAATCCTTCCAATGAATATTCAGGACTGATTTCCTTTAGGATTGACTGGTTGGATCTCCTTGCAGTCCAAAGGACTCTCAAGAGTCTTCTCCAACACCACAATTTAAAAGCATCAATTCTTCAGCACTCAGCTTTCTGTATAGTCCATCTTTCACATCTGACATCAAAGGTTCATCTAGTCAAAGCTATGGTTTTTTCCAGTAGTCATGTATGGATGTGAGAGTTGAACTATAAAGAAAGCTGAGTGCCGAAGAATTGATGCTTTTGAACTGTTCTGTGGAGAAGACTCTTGAGAGTCCTTGGACTGCAAGGAGATCCTACCAGTCATTCCTAAAGGAAATCAGTCCTGAATATTCACTAGAAGGACTGATGCTGAAGCTGAAACTCCAGTACTTTGGCCACCTGATGCGAAGAACTGACTCATATGAAAAGACCCTGATGCTGGGAAAGATTGAAGGCGGGAGGAGAAGGGACGTCAGAGTGTGAGATGGTTGGATGGCATCACCGACTTGATGGACATGAGTTTGAGTAACTCCGGGAGTTGGTGATAGACATGGAGGCCTGGCATGCTGCAGTTCATGGGGTTGCAGAGTCGGACACGACTGAGCAACAGAACTGAACTGAACTGGAAAAACCATAGCTTTGACTAGACGGACCTTTGTTGGCAAATTAATATCTCTGCTTTTTAATATCCTGTCTAGGTTGATCATAGCTTTTCTTCCTAGAAGCAAGCGTCTTTTAATTTCATGGCTGCAGTCATCATCTGCAGTGATTTTGGAGACCCCAAAAATAAAGTCTCTCACTGTTTCCACTCTTTACCCATCTATTTTTCATGAAGTGATGGAACCAGATGCCATGATCTTAGTTTTCTGAATGTTGAGTTTTAAGCCAACTTTTTCACTCTCCTCTTTCACTTTCATCAAGAGGCTCTTTAGTTCTTCTCCACTTTCTGCCATAAGGGTGGTGTCATCTGCATATCTGAGGTTAGTGATATTTCTCCCAGCAATCTTGATTTCAGCTTGTGCTTCATCCAGCCCAGCGTTTCTCATGGTGTACTCTGCATATAAGTTAAATAAGCAGGGTGACAATATACAGCCTTGATGTACTCCTTTCCCGATTTGGAACCAGTTTGTTGTTCCATATACAGTTCTAACTGTTGCTTCATGACCTGTATACAGATTTCTCAAGAGGCAAGTCAGGTGGGCTGGTGTTCCCATCTCTTTAAGAATTTTCCACAGTTTATTGTCATCCACACAGTCAAGGTTTTGGCATAGTCAATAAAGCAGAAATAGATGTTTTTTCTGGAACTCTCTTGCTTTTTCAGTGGTCCAACAGATGTTGGCAATTTGATCTCTGGTTCCTCTGCCTTTTCTAAATCCAGCGTGAACATCTGGAAGTTCACAGTTCACGTACTATTGAAGCCTGGCTTGGAGAATTTTGAGCATTACTTTGCTAGCATGTGAGATGAGTGCAATTGTGCAGTAGTTTGAGCATTCTTTGGCATTGCCTTTCTTTGGGACTGGAATGAAAACTGACCACCTTTTCCAGTCCTGTGGCCATTGCTGAGTTTTCCTTATTTGCTGGCATATTGAGTGCATCATCTTTTAGGATTTGAAATGGCTCAACTGGAATTTCATCACTTCCACTAGTTTTGTTCGTGTGATGCTTCCTAAGGCCCACTTGACTTTGCATTCCAGGATGTCTGGCTCTAGGTGAGTGATCACACCATTTTGATTATCTGGGTCATGAAGATCTTTTCTGTATATTCCTTCTGTGTATTGTTGCCACTTCTTAATATCTTCTGCTTCTGTTATATCCATGTCATTTCTGTCCTTTATTGAGCCCGTCTTTGCATGAAATGTTCCCTTGGTATCTCTAATTTTCTTGAAGAGAACTCTAGTCTTTCCCATTCTACTGTTTTCCTCTATTTCTTTGCACTTATCTCTGAGGAAGGCTTTCTTTTTTTTTTTTTTAATAAATTTATTTATTTTAGTTGGGGGCTAATTACTTTACAATATTGTTGTGGTTTTTGCCATACATTGACATGAATCAGCCATGGGTTCACATGTGCTCCCCCTCCCGAACCCTCCTCCCACCTCCCTCCCCATCCCATCCCTCTGGGTCATCCCAATGCCCCAGCCCTGAGCATTTGTCTCATGCATAGAACATGGAATGGTGTTCTGTTTCCCATATGATAATATACATGTTTCAATGCTATTGTCCCAGAACGTCCCACCCTCACCTTCTCCCTCAGAGTCCATAAGACTGTTCTATGCATCTGTGTCTCTTATTCTGTCTCGCATATAGGGTTACCGTTACCATCTTTCAAATTCCATATATATGCATTAGTACACTGTATTGGTGTTTTTCGTTCTGGCTTACTTCTCCTTGCTGCTCTTTGGAACTCTGCATTCAGATGGGTATATCTTTCCTTTTCTCCTTTGCCTTTAGCTTCTCTTCTTTTCTCAGCTATTTGTAAGGCCTTCTCAGACAACCATTTCGCCTTTTTGCGTTTCTTTTTCTTGGGGATGGTCTTGATCACTGCCTCTTGTACAGTGTCACGAACCTCCGTCCATAGTTCTTCAGGCACTCTGTCTATCAGATTTAATCCCTTGAATCTATTTGTCACTTCCACTATATAATCATAAGGGATTTAGGTCATAGCTGAATGCCCTGGTTGTTTTCCCCACTTTCTTCAATTTAAGTCTAAATTTTGCTGTGAGAAGTTCATGATCTGAGCCACAGTCAGCTCCTGGCCTTGTTTTTGCTGATTCTATAGAGCTTCTCCATCTTTGGCTGCAAAGAATATAATCAATCTGATTTCGGTGTTGACCATCTGGTAATGTCCACGTGTAGAGTCTTCTCTTGTGTTGTTGGAATAGGGTGTTTGCTATGACCAGTGGGTTCTCTTGGCAAAACTCTGTTAACCTTTGCCCTGCTTCATCTTGTACTCTAAGGCCAAATTAGCATGTTACTCCTGACTTCGTTCAAGGTATCTCTTTAAAGTATCTCTTGACTTCCTACTTTTGCATTCAGTCCCCTATAATGAAAAGGAGATCTTTTTTGGATGTTAGTGCTAGGAGGTCTTGTAGGTCTTCATAGAACCGTTCAACTTCAGCTTCTTCAGTATTACTTATCAGGGCATAGACTTGTATTGCTTGGATATTGAATGGTTTGCCTTGGAAATGAACAAAGACCTTTCTGTCATTTTTGAGATTGCATCTAATTACTGCATTTTGAACCCTTTTGTTGACTATGATGGCTGCTCCATTTCTTCTAAGGGATTCTTGCCCATAGTAGTAGATATAATGGTCATCTGAGTTAAAGTCACCAATTCCAGTCCATTTTAGTTCACTGATTCCTAAAATGTTGCTGTTCACTCTTGCCATCTCCTGTTTGACCACTTCTAATTTACCTTGATTCATGGACCTAACATTCCAGGTTCCTGTGCAATATTGCTCTTTATGGCATTGGCCTTTACTTCCACCACCAGTCATATCCACAACTAACAGATTTCTGTATAGTGATTTTATACCCTGAAAACTTAATGAATTCATTTACTAGTTCTAAGAGTTTTTTTGGTTGGCTCTTTTCTATTTGTAATATCATGTCATCTGAAATAGTGACAGTTTTACTTCTTCTTTTCCACTGTGGATACCTTTTTTTCTTGTCTAATTTCTCTGGGTAAGACTTCCAGTCCTATGTTGAATAAACGTGGTGAGAGTGGACATCTTTTTCTTGCTCCTTATTTTGAAAAAAAGCTTTCAGCTTTTCACTAATGAGTATGTTAGCTGTGGTCTTGTTCTATATGGCCTTTATTATGTTGAGGTGCATTCCCTCTATACCCACTTTATTGAGAGTTTTTATCATAAATGGATGTTCACTTTTGTCATGTGCTTTTTATGCATCTGTTGAAATGATCATGTGATTTTTATCCTTCATTTTATTAATATGTTGTATCACATGAATTGATTTGTGGATGTTGAATGTTTGCATCCCTGGAATAAACCCCATTTGATCATAATGTCTGATTATATCAGTATATTATTGAATTTGGCTTGTTAATTACTTGTTGAGAAATTTTGCAACTATCTACATAAGGGATACTGGGCTGTAATTTTTCTTTCTTGTGGTATCATTTTCTGGCTTTGCTATCAGAGTAATGCTGACCTCATAGACTGAGTTTGGAAGTGTTTCTTTCTCTTCTCATTTTTAGAAGACCTTGAAAAGCATTAGAATTAATTCTCTTTTGAATATTTGGTAGAATTCACCAGTGAAATTATCTGGTCCTAGACATTTGTTTATTAGGAGGTTTTTGATTACTGATTAACTCTCCCTACTGGTAATTAGTCTGCTCAGAGTTTCTACTTCTTTGTAATTCAGTCTTAGAAGATTGTATATTTCTAGGACTATATCTATTTCTTTTAGGTTGTGCATTGAGATGATATTTCAGTCTTAAAGTGTCATGGAAACCAGAGGGAAGATTGCCTGGGGATCCTTAAACACTAGCTTCAAATAGGCAACAGCTAACAACAACATTCTCTGGCATTTTTTTTTTTTGAAATATAGTTTATTTATAGTGTTGTGTTAATTACTGCTGTACAGCAAAGTGACTAAGTTATATGTATATATACACATTCTTTTTCATGTTCTTTTCCATTATGATTTACCAGAGGATATTGAATATATTTCCCCATGCTATACAGTAGGACTTTATTGTTTACCCATTTTCTCTATACAAGTTTGCATCTGCTAATCCCAAACTTGCAATCCATCCATCTTCCACCCCATCCCCTTTAGCAACCTCCATTCTATTCTCTGTGTCCCTGACTCTGTTTCTGTTTCATAGATCAGTTCATTTGTTCTCTGGCATTTGTTAACTGTGATGGCTCCTTTCCTTACCCCAGTACTCCATTGGCTCCTCTGAATGGGGCCAGGAGGAGGCAACAGGTCTCAAATGGCAGTGTATATCAAAGCCTGATTTACTAGCAATGCCTGCTTCTCCCCAGGCAGGCAGGACAGGTTCCCAGGGGCCTCTTAGAAGCTCCAAGTCTCCCAGCTTGTTATCCCAGATGATGACTGGCAGGTATAGACAAACTGCATCCATTCCACACATGAGTCTTGACTACAGAGGAAGGGGCATGATTAAGAATGTTTATAACTCAGGGAAATGAAGAAGAAAAGTCAAACTGTGAAGCATGAACTCTCAGGACTTTTATGACACAAAGCAGCAGAAAATGAAGACTTGAAAACACAGTGGCTGTTGATGGTGAAAACAATCTGGGAACTTAACGAACAATGAAAAATCACATGATCAAGTGACTGTTGTTCTTCAGAGTAGTCTCTTGGCAGACTTGATACTTACTCTAAAAATGCTTCTTTGCTCAAAATGTTTGGCCAACTCCAGCTTCAAAATTACTCTCAAGCTTGTGACACGTTCTTTTGATATCTCATAAAGATGCCAAGTCTCTGTCTTTTGAAGATAAATTGGAATTTTGTAAAACAGATGAAGGTCATTAAGAGTCTCATATGTTGGGTAAGTGGGATGATACCATCCCACCACTTCCCCCGAGCCTCTGCAAAGTGATTGTGAGGTGATGAAGGTAAATTTCAGTTCTGTCCAACTCTCTGTGACCCCCGTGGACTGTAGCGCACCAGGCTCCTCTGTCCATGGAATTCTCCAGGCAAGAATACTAGAGCGGGTTGCCATTCCCTTCTCCAGGGTATCTTCCTGACCCAGGGATCAAAGCCGGATCTCCCACATTTCAGGCAGATTCTTTACTGTCTGAGTCACCAGGGAAGTCCAAATTTCTTATACAGTTTATAAAATGACCCTAAGAACTATCTTAAAAGAAGAATAGAAGAATTACTGAAAGGTCTGCTTGGAGCAACTGAAGCATCTTTGGAATAAGTGTACAGCCTTTCAGAGTGGTCACATATAAATGGGTAGTACTACTAGGGTACATAGGTCTGGGGAAGATTCCTTAAAAAAATATAATGTGCTTCTATCAGAGCCACAGTCAAATCTGGACACAATCAAAAACACATAATATTTTGCCATATTTCCACTTCTGAAAACTTGAATAAGGAAAACAAACTCCTTAAGCTTCCAGAACCTTCCAGGACACCCTCCTCTCTTTGCCTCCTGCCATATACACAAGAGACAGCAAGAGCTTGAGAATGAGCGTGAGATCACATGGGCGTGAGTGCATGGAACATAGTGAACTGTGCCTGCGGCATGTGCCAGCTTCCTTTTCCTCCACGTGCAACTGCTTCTTCACTTGACAATTCACTATAGAAAGGCTGAGAAGTATGTCTCTTGTCTCCAAGCTCTTTAGCCCAAACATGTAAATTCTAGCAGTATTCATTTAAATCATAGGTCATTATAAACACAAAATATAACTTGTATAACACAGACACACATACACACAGGGAAGTTTCTTCAATATCTTGTGATAACCTATAATGGAGAAGAATCTGAAAAAAAGAAACTTGCTTTCTTTACCTCTTTAAGTTCAACTCAGCCCAACACTGACACAGGAGGTACTCATCAAATGGTTGTCAGATATGTGGAAGAATGAATAAAAATTGACGCACAAAGCTTATAGAATAGATACTGAATACTTTTTATGTGCCAGGCATTTTGTTAGTGCAAAGAATGCAACAGTCACCAGACAGTCAGGTTCCTGCCTTTGAGGAGCTTCCAGTTGGGTTTATAAGTTTATGAGCCCTAGCTTCATTCTTTTCCCCTGCCTGGAGAAACCCACCCGAGTCTCTTTCTTGGTGTTTGGGACCTGCAGCCAGCCTTGCACTGCATAGAGGACAGATCAGCGTCTGGGCCATATTCTCAGCCTTCCCGTGGGAAGAGGATCATGGAAATTTGGGTGGCAGTGGTGGGAGAGAAGCGTATGTTTCTGTCTTTTGCTTCAGAATCCAGAGGCTCCTACTGCCTGTGACAGGTGCTCCAGGACTACACTGCAGTTACTCACATTTCTGAGTATTTCCTTGGTCTTGATCTAGTGCAGCAGATGCCACAACCTTCCAGAACCTTCCATCCTTCCACACTGAGCACACATCACACAGCATCGTGTAAGGCAGACCCCAGCACGCTCGCCCTTTGTTCCCTCCCCTTGGCGAAGGGAAGTGATAACTGCCTGCTTTTGAGCACATGCTGTGTCTCAGACAATTACTTTTCTAAACTCTCAACCCACCTGCGAGATAAGCGTCACAGATAAAGGAATGGAAGCACTCAGAAGTTGCACGTACTTGCTCAGGACCACGTAGGATTTGAACTCAGGTCTTGCTAGATCCATGTGCCTATCTTCCCTGGTGGCTCAGACGGTAAAGCATCTGCCTACAATGCGGGAGACCTGGATTCAATCCCTGGGTTGGAAAGATCCCCTGGAGAAGGAAATGGCAACCCACTCCAGTACCCTTGCCTGGAAAATCCCATGGACAGAGGAGCCTGGTGGGCTACAGTCTGTGGGGTCGCAAAGAGTCGGACACGACTGAGCAACTTCACTTCACTTGCTAGATCCATAGTAGTGCTTATCCCACTACATCAGATGTTCCAGTGCAAAATGAAGGGCTCCAGTTGGAAATACTCAGGCGCATTTGCTGAAATGAACAAACATAGATTCTTTGCGGTTTTACTGAAGCCTGTGGTATTGCTCTATGGAACTGCGGTCTTTCCTCTTACAACCTAAAGAAAAAATTAGTATCTGCCCATGGAAGAGAATGTTCAGGAAGGAGCCCAGAAGGGTTTACCAGGGTACTCTTAAATCTCCAGTGAGCCAGTGAGCTATGGCAAATGTTTCACTCATGAACAGCTTTATAATCTAGCTAGGGGCTGCATGCTGTCTGACAGGCAGATGGGATTCCAGAGATCCGGGGAAATTGGGACTTATTCCCAGAGGACATCATAAGCAGACTGTTGGGGTCCTGTTGAGACCCCACTGTGTGATGGCAAGTTTCCATAATGGCAGCTAACACACGGGGGCACCAGCTCTGTGCCAGCCTGTGGGCTGGGCTAAGTTCTCAGCTACGAAACCAGCCATGCCCAGGGGTTGGCTCGCAGTCAGGCGAGTAAAGGTTGTACAGTGTGAGAAGTGCTAACGCAGGGGTAACTCCTTTTGGCACCTCTGCCCGGTATAAATAACAGCTCCTCACTGCCCTCCGGAGTTCACGGCTACTGTGACCCGCATGAGACAAGGGCACAGATAGCTGATGGCACATGGTGTTCTTCCACTCACTGAGCACCTGTGGGCTGGTGAGGAGACGAGGCAAGTTAGACATAGCCCTTGATCGCAAGTTGCCTGTCTTTTCATCATCATTCCACACATTTTACGAAAGAGGGAAAATGCTTCCGGAAGGTTTGTCAGTTTGCCTGGGGTCATGGAGCTGGTGTGTGACAGATGAGGGGTTGAAACACTGGACTATTTGACCACAAAGCCTAGATCTATCTTTCTATGACACAATAGACACATAAGGATTCTGAAATGGGCCCTCTAAGTGAATTTTGCATTACCTACTTCCATCTGTAAGCATTCTCGGGAGTTTGGAGAGGCACTAACAGAAGGCCAGAGGCTTGTTCATGAGCCCAATCAAATCTGAGTTAGCTCAGAGGCCTGGAGAGAGCCAAGCTGTTGCAGAAACTCTTCCAGGGAGCCAGTTTATATCACAGGGGTGGGGTTGGTGGTGGAGTGGGACCATAGACCTCTCCCAAGCAGCCCACCTCAATTAGATACCCACTGTGGAAGACACATAGATGCACTGTCCCATCCCTTCAGGGAAGGACTTGCCGTCTGGCTGGCGGAACACAGATAGCTAGCAGATGCCCCGTACTGTCAGCCTCCAGGGCAGGGGGCCATTCACACCTGGACCACACCCTTCGAGGCAGCCCGTCTTGAGTGGTACCAGGCCAGGCTATTTCTGCCCAGCATGGGATGAGCGATCCTGGCTCCCAGGCTCCCCACCTGGGTGGTCAAAGCTTTGTGGGGCCTCCATCATAATTTGACTTCTCCCTGTGCCCAAGGCTGCTTCCTCCCTTTACTTTCATGGATTCATCCCTCGCAAATATCTCATACTCCACCGTCTGTCTGAGCATCTGCTCAGGGAGACTCCAGTCTGCAACCGTACTGAAGCCTTTAGGGTTATGCTTGTGTGAGGGGCGGGTGGGAGACAGTGACACAGGGAAGAACACGACTTTGCCCATAAGATGCTTACCCGTCAGGCACAAGGGAAGTGTGGATAGCTCAGCTCAAACTCCATCTGCCGGTGAGCTCAGAGTAGAGTCCTCCTGCCTCTGCCTAAGAAGCAGCACAGCAAGGCCATCCTCAGTGCCCAGTCAGCGTAGGGCTGGGGCCACACAAGGAGTCTTCTGGCCCCAGATACCGGCTTCTTCCTGGCTAATCCACCAATTACTTCTCACAGCCTTTGCTTCATATCCACTGATGCCAGTCTGAGCCAGCATCTTTTCTGAACTCTTCTGCCAGCTCTGCCTCTAGCCCCTGCTTCTGGTCATCGTCCACAGCCACAGTAAACTCACAATACAAGACATTTATATTGTGGGTCACTTCTGTCCCTGCTTAAATCTTTCCAGTGGCTTCTCACTGCTCTTACTTCTTTGGCTGTCCTGAGTCTTAGTTGCGGCATGTGGGATCTTTAGTTGCAGTATGTGAACTCTACTTGCAGCATATGGGATCTAGTTCCCTGACCAGGGATCTAATCTAGGCCCCCTGCATTGGGAGTGTGGAGTCTTAGCCAGGGACCACCAAGGAAGTCCTGGCTTCTTACTGCGTTTAGAATAAAATCTATACCACTTAGATGGTCTGTGATAGTATCCGTGGTTGGGCCCTGCCTCTGTTTCTGACCTCAGCTAATATATTTTTGGGGGTCAGCCACATGCCAAGCACTGTGCTAGATGCTGAGGATATAGCAGCGAACAAAGCGAAGTTCCATCATTGTGGGGAGAGAGAGGCAACAAACAAGCAAATAACGAATGTGCCAGATAGTGCCAAGTGTCATGGAAGAGAAAATAGAAAGTGTCTGGGGTGAGTGAGGGTAGCAGCAACAAGGGGGAGGAGACAGAGTGTTCATAATGTATTGACATTTTAGCAGATTCATAATAGATTTCTCAGGTGGCTCAGTGGTAAAGGAACTCCCTGCCCGTGCAGGAGATGCAGGTTCAATCCCTGGGTTAGGATGATCCTCTGGAGGAGGAAATGGCAACCAGCTGCAGTAATCTTGCCTGGAAAATCCAGTGGACAGAGGAGCCTGGTGGACTACAGTCCATGGGGTCACAAAGAGACAGACATGACTGAGCAACCCCCACCTCCAATACACAAAGGGTTTTAAGAGAGGGAGCCATGTGGATATCCAGTGTGTGTGTGGGGGTTGGGTGTGGTGTGGTGGGGGGGGGGGGAGTGGTGGGGCGGGGCATGTGCCAGCAGAGGAAGGAGCAGGTGCAAAGGCCCTGAGGTGGGTGCCTGCTCAGTGTATCTTAGGGAAGCAAGGTTGCTGTGGAAGTAGAGTGAGGAGGAATGGTAGCAGAAGAGTTCAGGAACACATAGAGTCTCATGAGTCACCACAAGGGCTTTAAGTTAGACTCTGAATGATGTGGGAGCTTTGAGAGGGTTTGAGCAGAGCATCCCCTTATCTGACTTACAGTTTAAAAAGGGGCCTCTGGCTGCTGGGGGGTGGGGAGTGTGAGGGGGAGTGGGACACCACATAGGTATGCTCTAGGTTGGGGTGGACTAGGAAAGTGGGATTAGAGGCGGGCAGGATCTAAACATGAACAGTGGAGTTGACTGGACTTGGCAGTAGTTGGCTGTCAGGTGTGAGAGAAGGTCAGGGAAAGCTTGGGACGTGTACAGTGGACGCTTTTCTTTTTAATGAGATGGGGAAGACAACGGGAGAGGCAGGGTTTGTATGGAAATCAGGAGTTCCTCTCCAGCATGGCAACCTCAACATTTCATCGCTTACCACTCCCCATGAATTCACTGCACTCTCACACTGGCCGTCTGTCGGTTTCTAGAAAATCAAGCTTGTTTTACCTCAAGGCCTTTGCACTTGCCACTTCCTTGTCCAGCTGCTCCCTGACTCTGTGCGGTCAGTGGGGAGCAGCTGTCTGCTAGAAAGGGCTCTGACCTTTAGGCGCCTTCTTTCAGATCTCAACACGGCTGTCACTTCTTGCCCATGTGTTGAAAGTAGCTTCCATCCCCTCCCAGTCACGTAAGTGGGTTTTTTGAGGGGCGGGGTTGGGAGAATAGCGTTTCTCTCCATGCATAACCTTTCTGTTCCTTTGTTTATCTGCTGGTCTGTTAATTCCAGAAGGGTTGGGACCATAGCTCTCTTGCTCCCTAGCCCTTAGTTCAGTGCCTGGCCTCATGGTTGCTCAATAAACGTGTTAAATTAATTGAACAGAGAACAGGAAACATCACCCTGTCTACCAG
Organism: Okapia johnstoni; assembly: GCA_024291935.2. NCBI lineage: Eukaryota > Metazoa > Chordata > Mammalia > Artiodactyla > Giraffidae > Okapia > Okapia johnstoni. The sequence continues at coordinate 40,765,726 of CM044316.1, forward strand.
GGGCTCACAGCCCCAAAGAGGAGGAGATATCACTAAACATTAGTCCCGCGTAAGAAAGAATCAGTGCCGACAGGGCTAAAGAACAGGAGTGGTAAAGGAGCAGATAAGGGGTCTGGCTGGAGCGCCTGGGCAAGGCTGCCTCGAGAAGAGAGCTGGAGCCGGTGCAGAGCTGGGAGGTGCAGGCAGGAGCGGGTGGTGTGGATATTCAGACCCAGGGCAGGTGGGCCAGGCTCAGGGGGAGGGAGGCAGTGGCCAACAGGGTAGCCCAGGCAGGCCTTTTCTCCTCTGCAGCCAGCAGGGAGGATGAGCAGTGCTCTGCCAGGGACAAGGCAGGGAGCACGAAGAATGGATCAGCATCACCTGCCACAGAACCACTCCGAAAGTTCCTTCTCCGGGTGGCAGAGGAATGTGCAGGGACCATAAATCAGAATTAGTTGCAGCTGTCATGCAGTCAGTAGTTCCCCAGCACGCCCTGGTAGACACCAGAGGAAAGAAACCCCACTGAGTTCAGCCATCAGGGCCCACCCGTTGTGTATTCTAGCCCTACGCACGCCTGCTTGTCCCCTGCAACTGCAATCAAACTCTGTTGACACATCCTGTCCTCAAAAACCCTTGCCTTGAACACGGCTGGAGAATAGCCCTGCTGCCAAGGTCAAGGCCTCAAGGAATCAGAGGAGCTAAAAAATACTGAAACACTCTGTGCTTTAATCCCCACCCACTCCTGGGGCCTTCCTGTCCCCTCCTCTCCAGTCTCCAGCCCAGAAGGGAGGCTGTGTGGGTGGGCTGCGGGAAGCAGCTTTCCCACATCACCAGCAGAGGGAGGCCGATTGTGTCGGCTCAGAGCAGAGAGCAGGGCCAGTGATGGGACAGGACTACTGTGCAGGGGACGCCAGTAGGGACAGACCACTCGGGCAGGTTTCCTGGCAACTGTTGGTGCTGGCTGTGATCGGCAGCAGCGTTCAGAACAAAGCTTGGTTGACCCCATGGATTCCTCTATTCTGGGGCATTTTTCTTGGCTTCCTGGGGCCTTAGTGGGGTTTCTCCTCCCCATGACTGTCTGGGATCTGTGCCAGGGTTAAGCTGTCTTCCCTGAAGGACAGGCCCCCACTGCATCAACACTGTGTCTGGTACAAAGGGAACATGTCAAATGGAAGAAAAAATGCCCCCCTACCATATTTTTGGACATCCCAGTGACCGCCTCAGGCACTTCCAGGGTTATAGGGGGCATACCTACAAGTGTGAGAAAATTGGAAGGACCTGGCTTTACGTCATTTCCTCCCCTGGGTTTTTAGCCCTCTTCTGAATCCTTTTGGAAAGCTTCTCCCTGGGTCAGCCTGCTGACCGTGCTGGGAGGGAAACCTGAATACCCACCTGGCTTCTTGTCCAGAGGCCTCAGCACGACAGGGTCACAGTCTTGTCCTCCACTGCCCCCCAGTGTCTGTCTAGGCTCACTGCACCCTGACTGCAGCGCCTTTCCGTAACTCCCTTAAAATGTTAGACACTGCGTTCCTACTATATGCCTAACCTTTTCCCTAGTGCTGGCAACCCACTCCAGTACTCTTGCCTGGAAAATCCTATGGACAGAGGAGCCTGGTAGGCTGCAGTCCATGGGTTCGCTAAGGGTCGGACACGACTGAGCGACTTCACTTTCACTTTTCACTTTCATGCATTGGAGAAGGAAATGGCAACCCACTCCAGTGTTCTTGCCTGGAGAATTCCAGGGATGGGGGAGCCTGGTGGGCTGCCTTCTGTGGGGTCGCACAGAGTCGGACACGACTGAAGTGACTTAGCAGCACTGCAGTAAGAGAGGCAGTGCTTGCCCTGAAAAGAATAAAATCTCCCCAGGAGGGGAAGGTATACCCACAAAGGGATGCTGAAGCCAAATAAGGCAGCACACTCTCAGAAAAGTGTGAAAGGGTTATTTACAGTGAGAGGTACATATTTCGTCTTTGTCCTGTTCCTGGCTCTGAGCTCCTAAAATCCTTGGAATTTCTTAATTGATGAGAGTGGTAACCTTTTGTTAGGTGAATGAGGTTGGGGGTGGTTTCCTGGAGAACCAATCATGTGACCCAAGGGTTGAAACTTTTCGGTCTCCTTCCCCCTCCCCACTGTTCATACCTCTGACTTCCAGGATGAGAAGAGGGGCTGGAGGTTGAATTAATCACCAATGATCAGTGATTTGATCAATCATGGCTAAGTAATGAAACTTCCTTCCAGGCTGGGGAACACATGGAGATTCAGGGAGAGAGGTGACTCTGAGAGTTATAGAAGCTCCTCACCCTTGCCCCATACATTCCTCTCTGCATGGCTTCCATGTGGCTATTCCTGAGTGTGTCTTTTTATTAACATAATACATTGCAGATCTAATAAGTGAAATTTTTCTATGAATTCTATGAACTGCTCTAGCAAATTATTTGAACCCAAGAAAGGGGTCCCTGGAACTTCCCATCTATAGCCTGTCAGTCAGAAGCACAGGCTACAACATGGGCTTATGACTGACATCTGAATTTGGAGGGCCAGCAGTTCTATAGGGTTGAGCCCTCAATGTATGTGATTTGATGTTCTTCATGGACAGTGTCAGAGTTGAGTTGAATTGTGGGACACCCAGCTAGTACAGGAAAACACCCCTGTCCCCTAACAAACATGTTGGAATTGGGTTCCTGAACCCTTTTAGTTGTAAATGGGAGTGGGATTTGTTAGATCATCCTCAGCTCACAGAAACATGTTTTGAGAAGAAAGGATGAGACAAGGGGGAATGAAAAACCTTTGGTTCCTGGCCACATGGTCACCTGTGGCATGGAGCAAGAGCTGTGCTACAGTCAGTTACTGAAGGGAAAGTTCCCAGTGGAATTCAGAGATGGATTCAGATCCTGGGGCATGGAATCACTGAACGTATAGGGAAATGCAAAATGATAAGCATGCTAAAGATACAGTCATTTGATTATTATTATCTGTAATAGCTAAAATAAAAGTAGAAGAAAGTGCTGGGTTGGGCCTTGATGGTAAACCAAGCTGAGTCTTGGCCACTAGCTTCTATGCTGCCTAGACAGGGAAAAAAATTATGCAGGGGCAACACAAAGTACCTCCAAGACCGCTGGTTTCTAAGAAAGCAGTCAAAACCAAGAAACTCCTGAAACCAAGGAATGTACTGTGAAGGAACAGTCTCATTTTGTGGATCTATAGCATCTTACTCCTGAGGAACCTTTGCTGAAATAGATTAGACAGTAGCTAATTTAGGAGCCTTATCTTCGGTTTTGAGTGTTGCAGAGTGAAATAGGGTGTTTGGATTGATACAGGACCCATACGCAATAATGATACAGAACTCACTATACAACAATCACAGATATCTGTACAGGAGCTGGACTCACAGGAGGTTGCTCACAAATGGAACTCTGTAAGGTCCATTTACCCTGAGAAGAAAGGCTAACCCATGTGCTCTGATGAATGCAAACGGAAACCCCAGAGGAAGCAGCTGATAAGCTTTGCACACAAGCCATGTGGGACTGGCTTCAAGATGACTAGGCTATTCACCTGCTGAATATGCTTCTTACCCAGGTCATGGTAGGTGTCGTGGTTAAGGGGGCCCCTTTCACATGGGCACCCCCTATAACTGTATTTTTGCAAAACCAAAAGATAGGTTGGGGAGTTTTATCTGACATTGGAGAGATGAACAGAGACCTGGCTGAGTCTTCCTAGTATAGGGAGCATCTTGAAGGCCAGAGGAAAGGAGTCTTTCCCCTTAAAATTTCAGGAATCTCGAAAGAGATGCAAGGTGAAACTAACAGCTGAGCAGGGGGTTGGGTAAACTCAACAGGCTCCAAGAGTAATAAGCATAAAGAGAGCCCCTCAGAGGTCCAGCCTGGCCCACCCGTTGGTTTAGGAGGAGCAGAGGTATTCACATGCAAGAAGACCTGCATGTGCCTGATCCATGCGAGGTGTCTTATCATCTGCTGGCTTAGCTAAGCCCCACAATGGTCTTATGTGGGAGGCATGAAAAATTGTCCCCACTTCACAGATGGGCAAACTGAGGCTCAGAGAAGTCAAGTAGATGGTCACACGGCTGATAAAGGGCCAAGCAGGACTTCAAGCCCCTCTGAGATTCCACAACTGGCTGCTCTTTGATAACAACCACAGCTAACACAGCAGGTGAGTTCACAGTCTGCACAGCGCTCTTGTGCATTTAATTTAATTTAATCCTCATGTCAACCTCATGAAGCTGGGGGTGTTGTTTCCATTTTACAGGTAAGAAAATAAAATCCCAAAGAAATAACATATCCATCACTCACTGGATGAACTGTGATATAAAATTTAAGCAGAAGTGTATCTGGTAACCCAGAACCCTCTATGATGCCACAAAGTTCTGCTATGTATCGCTCTTGCCATTAAAATCTGGGGCTGAGAGTTTTCATGGAAAAGCTGTTCTGCTGTGTCCCAGCAGAAGCTGGGGTTCACCTAAGCCCTCTCCCATCACTAAACATCTGCCCTGTCACAGGCAGTTAAGAGCACACACCCTCCAAGGAGGTCAGGGGCCACGTACAGTCCACATCCCTGTCAGCAGGTCTGACTGATACCATTGCCAGTTTTGTTCCTGCTCCCCTGAGCATCTCCAGGTCTTGTGATGGGGCACAGTTAGGAACAAAGTCCCTATGATCAAAGTCTCTATGAACAAAGTCCTGTGGTCACTGTGAGGACCTGCAGTATGTCCTGTTGAACATCACCCCCCTTTTCCCCTGAGAACCCTTTCTCCCTGGAGCTGAACATTTATGGGCATTCTCTCCATTTATTTGTGGGGAAGAAGGAACTGATAGCAGCAGGTGAGACACACATGCAGAAGTGAGGTGGCAGTGACCTCCACTCCCTGAGTGTGGCTCCCAGGGTGACCGAGTGACAGAGGCAGGGCAAAGCCAGTGTTTAAGCAACTCAGGGTCAAAACAAGGGTTCTTGCTTACTGGGATTCTACATGCTAAGTACTGGTGATGCTCCACTCCATGTAAACATCTTCACAACCCAATGAGGGCAGAATTGTCCTATTCCTGTATTACAGATGAGAAAAGGGAGGCTCAATCAGCTCAAGGCTTCATAAACAGGTCAATTTGATTCCTTCCTCTCTGTTCATAATCACTTTGCTACAGTACCCAAGGGCTTCCCAAGTGGAGCTATTGGTAAAAGAACCTGTCTGCCAATGTGTGGGAGAAGGCAATGGCACCCCACTCCAGTACTCTTGCCTGGAAAATCCCATGGATGGAGGAGCCTGGTAGGCTGCAGTCCATGGGGTCGCTACAAGTCGGACACGACTGAGCAACTTCACTTTCACTCTTCACTTTCATGCATTGGAGAAGGAAATGCCAACCCACTCCAGTACTCTTGTCTGGAGAATCCCGGGGACGGGGGAGCCTGGTGGGCTGCCGTCTATGAGGTCGCACAGAATCGGACACGACTGAGGTGACTTAGCAGCCAATGTGTGAGACATAGAGATGCAGTTCTGATGCCTGGGTTGAGAAGAATCCCTGGAGGAGGGCATGGCAACCCACTCCAATATTCTTCCCTGGAGAACCCCACAGACAGAAGAGCCTGGTGGGCTACAGTCCATAGGGTCACAAAGAGTCAGACCTGACTGAAGCAACTTGGCATGCATGCTCGCATGCACAGTACTCAAAACAGTGGCTCTTAAAATCACCCAGAAGGCCCTCTGCATAGAATTTCTTATTTAATAGGCCTGGGGTGGGCCAGAGAGTTTGCATTTTTAATGAGTTCCCTGTCGACCCAGGAACTTTAAGAAGCACTGCTCTAGAGGCTGAATGACCAACGAAGACTGTGCTCAAAATCAACCCAAGTGCATGGGAAGGGGAGTTGTTTCTTGCAATATGTATCATCTGGTGATGCCAGAGGGCTCCTTGAAATGTAGCAGAGGCTGACATTGGACCTGACCCTCACCCTCGAGGCGGCTCTCGTGGAGCAGGCAGGGAGGTGGGCTCTGCACTGTCGAGTCCTAAAGGGGACCCCTGTGGGCTAACCCATCAGCCAAGGTGGGCTTCAGGGCCTCTGTCTGGCCAGTAAGGGCTGAACCGAGGGAGACCCCACCATCTATGAGCATGACCAGGGAGAGGCAAACTCTACTCCTCGTTTCGTCCATACCGTAGAAGTCTGAGTCCCTGGGGATTTGGTTTCACCATCTCAGAATCCAGAAGCAAGCATACTTGCTCTGCCCGCATCTCTGAGAGCATGTAACCTCCTCCCCTCCACTTCTCCGCACGCAGCCTGCCGGGAGACAATGACAGCTGGCAGGAGGAAGAAGAGGGAGGAGGAAGAGGCAGCTGGGTCGGGGGAGGTGTTGAACGTGGGAGCTCAGAAGACTTCAGCCCTTTTTATCTTAGGCTCTGTCTGCTGAGGTCTGGCCAAGGTCAAGTGGCAGGTGGCGGCAAGAGATTTAAATTCTCAGTAAAGAAAAACAGTGACCCTCCTTTCCTGTATGACTGTTTGTGCTCTGCTTCAGGTCGGGATGACCCCATGCTCTTCAGGTGGACAGACAGTCCAAATGCAGATCTACTGCACAGGCAAGGAGCCATCCAGCTATCAGACATGTTTCTCATGACATCACCCTTTGGCTCTCCCTTAATGGAGCCATGCACTACCAAGGAAGCCAGTAATTTGTATGGGCTCTGCCTAAAAGCCTGTGTTGAAAATTCATTGCTCTGCAGCAGCTATATGGTATTCTTCTCGGATGCCTGGTATCACATGTCAGCACAGGGATGGGGGACATCAGTGAGGCACATGGCAATATCCAACAGGAAGTTCAAAACAGTTTTCCAAAACGGTCTTAGTATATGAGTTGTGACCTTACAGGGAGCCAGTCATTGTAGCCTGGGAAGTAGAAGTCACAATTCCGTTTGTTTTGCGCCGGTTTAAAATTCATGAAATTTCAAAATCAAGGTAAATACAAAGCAAAACAAACAAACAAAAACTGAAAAGCACAATGAAAGAAGAAAAGCACCACTTCGCAGATCACACGCAGCATGTGATTGCCCAGATGAAGGGAAACACTTGTGAACAAGGATGAAGACACAGTTTTCTATCTTCGGAAAAACACAAGAGGGGTCGGGCCCGATGAGAAGAGATGTCAACCACCCACACCGCGTTTTCCGTTTCCGGGGGCCCAGGGGAAAAGGGCTGGAGTCTAGATTTCTTAGGCTAACGAGATTGTGAAGGAGCCAAAAGATAGTACCAGTTCACTGCCCTGATCGGCCTCTGAGATTAACATAACAGTTTTCAATCTTAACTGAATATCACAATTATCTGAGAAGCATTTAAAAATCTTAATGTCAGGCCACACTCCAGACCAATTAAGTTAATGTTAAGAACTTCTCATCAAAGGCTTAAAAAAACCCTGAGTGATTCCATGGGCTGACAAGTCTGATAGTCCCTGATCTTGAATGCTCTTGTTGACTTTGAATGTCCTAGATTATTGGCAGATTTTGATAGTGTGCTTAATGGTTGTCATCCTTCCCTGGTTGCTCAGTCAATAAAGAATTTACCTGCAATGCAGGAGACCACCTGCAATCAAGGAGGCCTGGACTCAACCCCTGGGTCAGGAAGATCCCCTGGAGGAGGAACTGGCAGCCCGTTCCCATATTCTTGCCTGGGGAATCCCATGGATAGAGGAGCCTGGGGGCTATAGCCCATGGGGTTTTAAAGAGTCAGACACCACTTAGCAACTAAACCACTAAACCCTTCTCATTTTCTGTCTTTGATACTCTATATCCTTATTTACATGCAGTGATTTTAAAATGAGCATGAACTGGAGGCAAGTAATTAACTTATACTTTAAAAAAAAGAGTGAATAAAAGTGTGAAAGTGTTTCCCAGGCCCCCACATCCTATCGAACTTAAGTCACAAATGCATTTGCAAAATAAAACTTTAGTCCTAAAACACCCAGCAAGCCAAATGTTTCTTCTCCCATTCTCCCATTTTCAATCAGTTGCTTGATTTTATCTCTAGCCTTAAAAAAAAAAAAAAAAAAAAAGAGAGAGAAACCTTTTTGCAACAGCTGCCATCTCTTCAAAAAAATTTTTTGGTACATGTGATAATGTGGTAATTCTGATTTTTTTTTTTTAAAGAAAAAATTACACCAGACAGGTCTTAGATAATTTTTCCCACTTCATCACCATTCTCTTGTTCTATGTTTTTTTAATTTTTTTAGAAGTGCCTCTTCCAATCAAAGGAGGGCCATTTATTTCAAGATCTATAAATAGCTGTGAGTCTTTAAGATTCTTCTAGAACACCGTATTCCTCTGCTCTCTGTGATGTTCATTTTCTTCCCAGTTTTTTATACCTCTACAGCCTGAAAAACATTTTCCTGTGGGGAAAGTTATGCCAAATACACTAAAACAGAAGCAACCATGTCATGTGCCCAGAGGGTACTTAATAATTAGTGAATGCATGGAAGAATAGCAAAGTGTCACTCTAGTCCAGGTATGGATTTCAGTACCAGGAACTGCCTCACATTCCCTGGTAAAGATATATGTCATAATTCTGGAGAAATACCTGGAAAAACTGTGCTATTAGACATTTTGCCAGTGGCTACTATGATAAACCAATAGACAGACTGACTATCCAATCTCTGCTTTTATCTCTGCTCTGAATTTCTAATGAATCTTGGGGAGAACCTGCTTGGATTCAGACCCAAAGGAAAAGAACTGAGATTATTTGGTGACTTAGGGACTTTGTTTATTGCCACTTGAGATAATTATTTAAAAATTTTTTATCTCAGTGCATTCATCTTATTTCTGCATTCATGGTTTTGTCTTGTTCCATCTTTCAAACCATGAATCCTTCAGTGAGATACACTTTATCCATGTTTCCAAGTTGTCAATCACCTCATCTTTTGTGGGTGTGTATTAAAAATCTCACAGAACATTTTCATTAATTTTGTGAAGGATTGGCAGATTTTATGATGATTTTCCTTCCTATTCATCCATAAATATCGTATAACTATTTTGGTACTCTATACTGTCTTTCAACAAAGTCTTTTATCAGAAATTTTTACACAAAAATCATATTTTAGACATTATGTATTTTTAGACTTGAGCAATTTCTAAAATTATACTTTTGAATTATTTATTGCTGGCCAATAAAAATATAATTTATTGTGTATCTGATATATCTTGCAACTTTTCTAACTCTTCCTATTATTTTAATTTCCTGTAGTAGTTATTCTTATGCATTCAAGACATTCTTAGAAGTTCCATGGCTGTATTAAAGAGTATGTGCTTTCTAAAGTTTAATTTGTATACACAACAGTAATATTTGGGGTCAACCACCTAATCTTTAGGAGTAGCTAATGAATGAGCAAACTGTCTTGTTTCAGGATTTAAATTGTGTGTCTAAAAGAAAATGAACTTGCAGGACTCACACTCAAATCTTTAGCTAACCTAGCTTGTCTCTCCTCCTAAGTTCATGGTTTGATGGTCCATGGAAAGGCCCTAGATTTTGGAAAGTCTTGTGTTTCAATCTCTTCTCTGCTTTTTCCAAAGATGTATGTATTACTTTTTCAAAGAGGAGTGAGAGGACATTGTTTGGAAATTTAGTTCTCATTTTGGATAACATGGTGAGGTTGGTTATATATCTGATTGTATTCATTGTGGACCTGCCCCGTGATGAGCATTCTTAAGGACACTAATCAGTTTGGAGAGAACACAGATAAGAACAGATGCAAGATTCATCAGCCACCTCTCAGCCAGATGGTCCCAATATGCTGCTCTGTCTCAAGCCCTGTGTTTCCATACCAGAATTCCTTAACGGCATTTCTCCTCCAGTTTTGAGTTCCCAATTCTGAGGAAAATGGATCAAGAAGTCAGGACAAAGGGAAATAAGTATTATAAATCTCCCTTCAGAGTTAAAGCTTAACAAGTGATAGAGACTTTGCTGGTTAGGAGTCCACTGACATCAGCTTAAAAGCTAGAGTAGGAGAAGTTGGCACAGGGAGTTAAAAGTTGAGGAGAAAGTTTCTGGGAACCTGGTCACTGACAGTCTAATCTTTTCCCCTTGGAGCTCTTGCCATGCTTGTAAGTGGGTGACCTTGCACCTGTCTGCTACTAGTGGTGAGTCATTTTTGCAAATAAAATAAATATTAATCAACTTATAGTATGCTTTCTACAAATCCTATGAGTGATGTTCCAAGAAGTAATAAGTTTTGCAAACAAATGAAGTCCTTAAATTGGCAGTTTTGACATGTGATTCTGTGTCGTGTCATTAATCTTGTTGGGAGATCTGAATGCTACATTATTGGAATACTATCTTATAATGTTTGCTGGTGTTTATACAGAATGTGAATATTGCTATAAACCACAGTTCTTCAGAATGACATTAAACTTAAAATTTCTTATTTTTCTTATTTATTCTTATAAATCAAATTTTTAGATTACCATAATAATGATTAAGGAGTATAAAGAGGGTTAGAAGTATTGTATTTTCAGGAAAACATAATGCAGGAGACATGGGTTCGATCCCTGGGTTGGCTTATAAATCAAATTTTCAGATTACCATAATAATGATTAAGGAGTATAAAGAGGGTTGGAAGTATTATATTTTCAGGAAAACATAATGCAGGAGACCTGGGTTCAATCCCTGGGTTGGGAAGATCCCCTGGAGAAGGAAAAGGTACCCACTCCAGTATTCTGGCCTACACAGTCCATGGGGTTGCAAAGAGTCAGACATGACTGAGCTACTTTCACTTATGATTTCAGAAATTCCAGAGAATTCCCTGAATTCTAATTTCTTGCTGCCTTCAACTTTATCTTCTAAATTTCTCTTAGATTCTGGTGCCCTATCTATGCCCTGACACCCTCTTTGGATTGGACTGATGTATCAGCCTTGTGATGGCTTCCCTTCACTGCAATCTCTATACTGAAGCCAGAGAGACCTCATAGAAACACCAGTGTGTTCATTCATCCCCTCACATAGGATGTTTTAATGGCTGCCCACATTAAAAAGGTACTTATTAGTGATCTGAGAAATGAAAGTTGAACCCGTAATTGGAGATCAGTACATACCTCTCATCATGGCACAAAATGATAAGTCCTGGCTCCATGAGGCAGGGACAGTATTTATCTGTGCTCAACATCTTATTTATAAGTCTAGCTCAGTGCCCCTCTATAGATGGATGAATGGGTGGATAGATGAATGAGAATGAGACATGCCATAGCTTCATGCTATGTATTACAGTGTCACCCTTGCACTTGGCCAAACAGAGGTCCCTTGAGTATTGCCCAAAGTGGCTTTTTTCCCTCCGAGGCTGACAGTCAAGGTCCCTTAATTTATCCACAATGCCTTCTCCTATCACAGCAGAAAAATGGATTCTTCTGAGCCCAAGTTTTCCCATCTTGACCACAGGGAGGATATACAATAGGCCTAGTATTTCCTAACTTCTGAAAATTTATCAAGCTGTATCACATTATATAAAAATCCATTCAAACATAGCCTAACATTAGCAATGCCCTTCCTCCTGTTTTGCAGAATTACGGTGAGAAACAAATGAGATAGTACATATAAAAGTGCTTCATAAAGTACAAGGCATCATGCAGAACTAGTATTCAACATGATTAAGTCAATGTGCCTCCACTCTCCAGTCATAGCCATGTGCACCTGTGGAATGTACATACCACAGGCCTGGGCTCAGCCTTGAGCCAAGTTGGAGAGATCCTCTGTCCATCTGGAAACTCCTTCTTTTCTGATTCTCTCTAACCTGCGTTTCATACCTAATATTCCAGAACCTAACGTCCTCAATCAACATCCTCATTTTCTCTGGACAAAAATGGATTGTAGGATGAAACTCACCATGTTTTAAATTTTGGCTTTGAGGCTTAGAATTTCGTTAAACCTTGATCAGTTTCTTAACATTTCTGAACCTCAGTTTCTGCATCTGTAAAGCAAGAATAATAATCTTTCCCTAACAAGGGTGTTTCTGAGAATTGAATAAAGCTGTAGGCTAAAAATGACAGTCTTACTCTTTGGTTCATAATGAGTGTAAGATGTATATTAGTTCCACTCCATTTCCCTCTGATTGAAAGGCTTATTGTCACTAATGGGCTTCCCAGGTAGCTCAGGGGTAAAGAATTCACCTGTCATGTAGGAGGCACGGGTTCAATCCCTGGATTAGGAAGATCCCTTGCAGAAGGAAATGCAACCCACTCCAGTATTCTTGCCTGGGAAATCCCATAGACAGAGGAGCCTGGTGGGCTACAGTCCATGGGGTCACAAAAGAATTGGAAACGACTTAGAGTCTAAACAACAACAACAATCTACACTAATAAAAGAGGGCAAAAATGCAGGATTGGTAAAACAAAAGGTGTAAATATCAAGTTGGGTAAGATAGCTTTCAATCCCTTAATAAAGTAAAGGGTGAGAGATTTGGTCACACAGAAGCTCTCCAGCCTCTCTCAGGGTCACGGATTCTTTTGGATAACAGAAGGATTGGAATATACAAGAGCTGACCTTCTGAGCAAAGACCTCTGTCTGAAAGTATGTTCTAGAAGCAAGATGGTTTTCTAGATCACGAAATCATCACCAGCTGAAACGTGCCCATCCTGAGTTTGAGTGGACCACTTTAACACATTCTGGGAGCCATGCCAGCAACAACTGAATTCCAGTTGGCCACACCCAAATCACTTCTTCCCTAAACCTGGACTCTAAGTCTAAGGAATTTTTATTTTGGACCTAGACTTGTGATAAGATGGCCTTATCATTGGCTTGTTGTTGTTATTCAGTCACTCAGTCATGTTTGACTCTTTGTGACCCCATGAACTGCAGAATACCAGGCATCCCTGTCCTTCACTATCTCCCAGAGTTTGCTCAAACTCAACGTCCACTGAGTCATTGATGCCATCCAACTATCTTGTCCTCTGGTGCTCCCTTGTCTTCCTGCCCTCAATCTTTCCCAGAATCATGGTCTTTTCTAGTGAGTCAGCTCTTCACATCAGGTGGCCAAAGTATTGGAGCTTCAGCTTCAGCATCAGTCCTTCCAATGAATATTCAGGGTTGATTTCCTTTCAGATTGACTGGTTGGATCTCCTTGCCGTCCAAGGGACTCTCAAGAGTCTTGTCCAGCCCCACAGTTTGAAAGTATCATTTCTTCGGTGCTCAGTTTTCTTTATGGTCCAACTCTCACATCCACAGATGACTACAGGAAAAAACCATAGCTTTGACTAGATAGACCTTTGTTGGTAAAGAAATGTCTCTGCTTTTTAATATGCTGTCTAGGTTGATCATAGCTTTTCTTCCAAGGAGCAAGTGTCTTTTAATTCCATGGCTGCAGTCACTATCTGCAGTGGTTTTGGAGCCCAAGAAAATAGTCTGTCACTGTTTCCATTGTTTCCCCACCAATTTTCCAGGAAGTGATGGAACCAGATGCCATGATCTTAGGTTTTTGAATGTTGAGTTTTAAGCCAGTTTTTTTTTTTTTTTCACACAGTCATTGGCTTGTAGTGAGAGTTCACTTAAGACCACCCCTTGCTGGAGCTGCTCTGTCCACCTACACACTGAGGCACCAAGTAGGTTGGGTCAGAGGACCCTCCCCAGTCTTGTACTCTATTGATCAGTAGTGTAAACCTTTATCCCTGGCAACTTATACCTCAGGATCAGGGAATGTTTCCCTTGGTTTTGAATCAAAATAATTCCTGCTGTATTTCAAATATGTTTTCTGAGGTTTTTGTTTGGTTTCTGTTTGTTTGGTTTTTTAAACAGAGAAGGCACAGCTCTTCACTGGCACAGCTCCCAGCACTACCCTTCCTCTGTGTCTCATTTCTTGCTGCCACTCACACTGAGGTTCCCGGCCTCAGCTCTGTGACCACCAGAGTGCTGGCTAGCAGCACAATGGATGTGGCGTCGTCCCTGAAATACTTTGATTCTGTGTTCTCGCTCTGCTACTTTCACACAAACCAAAGTTTGGCGTGCAGTATGTGAATTTGCCTCTGACTCAGTACCTGAGTTGAACCTGAAGGGACTGTAATCAGAAACAGAAGGCTCTTAGAACAACCTCATGTCAGGGACTCCCTAGCCTAGTACCAACTTCAGATATTAAGTTCTACTTCCAAATCAGGAGTTTCAAATGTCTATTGTGAAAACAGCCACTTCAGGAGAGATTAAGAGCAGGAAAATGATTGTGAAATTGACCTGTCAGATACAGAAGTGATGAGGAGAGTCCATGTGTAGTAGTCAGGGCAAAATTAATCTACATAGGAAGAAAGCATGCGTTTTAGCAAGAGCCTTTTTTCTCTGTGGGAAACCACAACAGGATGCGTGTTTTAAAATGAATGTGGTTTTACTGCCCTCCAGTGTCTCAGAGTGTTAAGAACCTACTGAACCTAAAAATGCCTTTCTTTTCACCAGTGGCTATAGATTTTATAGTCACAGAAAACAAAAAAGTATTAGAAGTCAGTGAAAAAAAAATTAGGGTTAATCCAGTGAACATCATCAGCCTTTATATGGGTGGAAAACTGGAGGCAGAGAGGAAGGCCAGGCTCAACCTGCCAAAATTAGAGACAGCATAGAAAGGATTAATCATCTCATTCATTCATTCACTTGTAGCATGTGTTCACTTTCTCATATAATACTGGAAAAAATAAATTGCATCTTTGTTCCCTGCATTTTATCATTTTCTCTGAGGTCCCTGAGGGCAGAACATTCCTTCTTTCTGATTCCACAGCCAGAGTACTTAATTCAAACTTTGTCCCTCAACTCGTTTATATTCCTCAGGAGAGAAGAAAGACTGGGTCCATGTCACTCACAATTCTCTTCCAAGAACTTTACAGACTTTGGCACATGTAAGGTATAAAATCAGTGTTCCATGAAGCAGGCAGCCAATTAGTGAATGGAAGAATATGCAACATTAATTGTGGTGTTTTTGTTGTTATTCTCGTTGCTATAGGTAATGCAGACATTTTGTTGAAAGAGCAAAATTTAGCAGGGATGCAATCACAAAACAACTCACTCCTAATTACTACTGCCCTTTTATACTTGCTTGGTGGGCTAGGTTTTGGTTTTTTTTTTTTTCCCCTCATGCTGCTGCTGCTGCTGCTAAGTCGCTTCAGTCGTGTCCGACTCTGTGCGACCCCACAGACGGCAGCCCACCAGGCTCCCCCATCCCTGGGATTCTCCAGGCAAGAACACTGGAGTGGGCTGCCATTTCCTTCTCCAATGCATGAAAGTGAAAAGTGAAAGTGAAGTTGCTCAGTCGTGTCCAACTCTTCGAGACCCCATGGACTGCAGCCTACCAGGCTCCTCCATCCATGGGGTTTTCCAGGCAAGAGTACTGGAGCGGGGTGCCATTGCCTTCTCCATACATTACTTAAATCTAGGGTGGATCTTACAACTTTCATGGTGCCTTTCAAATATAAAAACAACCTCTGGTCACATAAAAATTTTTTTATTGTGGTTAAAGTCACATAATATAAAACATACTATTTTAACCATATTTAACCTTACAGTTCAGTGGCACCAAGTACATTTACGTTGTGCAATTCTCACCATCATCCATCTTCCTAATCTTTCACTTTCTGAAGCCGAAACTCTGTCCCCATTAAACACTAAGTCCAAATTCCCCCTCCCTACCCCTCCACCCCCAGTCCTTGGCATCTGTCAGTGTACTTTCTGACTGTATGAACTGACTATTCTAGCTACCTCATATAAGTGGAATCAAACAGTTTCTGTCCGCACCTACTGTATATTGGAATGCGTTTTTATGGTTAACTTAATATATATCCTACCCCATAGACAGAGGAGCCGGGTGGACTACAGTCCATGAGGTTGCGAAGAGTCGGATGTGACTAAGTAACTAAACACACACACACATACAGATTGTACCTTTTCCCCTTTGTGCTATACAGTAATTTCTCATTAGTTATCTGATTTATACATAGTAGTATATATATGTCAATCCCAATCTCCCAATTTATTCCTTCCCTTTTTTCTCATTGGTGTCCATACATTTGTTCTCTATATCTGTGTCTCTGTTTCTGTTTTGCAAATAGGTTCATCTGTACTATGTTTTTCTATATTTCACATGTATATGTTAATATGCAATATTTGTTTTTCTCTTCTGACTTACTTCACTCTGTATGACAGTCTCTAAGTGCATACACATCTCTGCAAATGGCAATTTCATTATTTTTTATGACTGAGTAGCTATCTATGTACCACATCTTCTTTATCCATTCATCTATTGATGGACATTTGGGTTGCTTCCATGCCCTGGCTATTGTAAATAGTGTTGCAGTGAACACTGGAGTACATGTATCTTTTGGAATTACGGTTTTCTCTGGATATTTGCCCAGGAGTGGGATTGCTGGGTCATATGATAGTTCTACTGTTAGTGTTTTCTTTTTTTTTAAGAACTTCCATACTGTTCTCCATAGTGGCTAGCAGTTACTGTTTGCAGATTTTTTGATGATGGCCATCCTGACCAGTATGAGGCAGTATCTCATTGTAGTTTTCATATACATTTCTCGAATAATTAGTGGTGTTGAGCATCTTTTCATGTGCCTCTTAGCCATCTGTATGTCTTCTTTGGAGAAATGTTCATTTAGGTCTTTTGCCCATTTTTTGAATCGTTTTTTTTTTTTTTTTTTTTGGTATTGAGCTGCATGAGCTATTTGTGTATTTTGGAAATCAAACCCTTGTCAGTTGCTTCATTTGCAAGTGATTTTTCCCTCCTGAGGATTATCTTTTCGTTTTGTTCATGGTTTACTTTGCTGTGCAAAAGCTTTTAAGTTTATTTAGGTACCATTTGTTTATTTATTTTTTATTCTAAGAGATACATCAAAAAAGATCTTGCTTTCACTTTAAAACACAGTGATTTAATTTTCCAGTCACTTGAAGGTGGACTTCTGCACTGTTTTAGTCCTCACCTCAGACATGGGGAGAGAATAATGATGGGATGTCACTTATGCTGTCCAACTGACAAAGATAAAGCAGATAGTAGTGAATTTCTGCTTCTCAAAACATCAGGCTAACATATTTCAGGCCAAAAACTCTGGGAGATAGTGAAGGAGAGGGAAGGCTGGCATGCTGCAGTCCATGGGGTCTCAAAAAGTCAGACAAGACTGCGTGACTGAACAAAAAGTTTTCCCACAATTAAAAAGTCTGAAAACATTGTTTGAATAAAAATCTGCAGGTGATATTAGAAGAGAATTATAAAAACAAGTAAAAACTTGAGAGATTGAAGATTTCTAAGTGATAGGAAGCCCAGTGCAATGAGGCTAACATTTGCAAAGGCTCCTTCCATGAAACAATTAGAAATTGAAAAGCTGTGACGAAGACTGAAAATACAGTAGTTGAGAATCTGAGCCTCTGCTGTCTGTTATCTGTGTCATAGGATTAGGGAAAACTGGAATTCAGGACTTGCAGAAGAGAGTAATATCTCAGAGTTTCAGTCTTTCCCTCTTCCCCCTAAGGACCTCACGATGGGTTAGGTTAACCTCCACAAAGAATAAAGCTCAGTCTGTACATGCATTAAGATTATTTGCCCCCAAGCTAGCTGCCTGCCAGAAGTAAGGGTAAATCCTCTCCGGAGAAGAGGACATTATCCAGAGCCTCAAATGATCTCCACAGTTGTTTAAACGTAAGCCTCATGCTTGGGCAGAATTAACCAGACGTAACAGAATAGATCACCCCATATAGAATCAGCTAGACAATAGAAACAGATTCATGGGAGATTCAGATATTAGAGTTATCAGACAGACTTAAATAGGACCGTGATTCATGTGTTCAAAGAGTTAAAAAAATGGAGTCTTACAGTAGAAAACTATAAAACATAAAAAGATTAAAATAAAAATTCAAGAACTAAAAAATAATAACTGAAATAAAGATTTGGTATAGTTAAGGGCAGTTAATAAACCAGAACATAGATCAGAAGAACATACCAAGACTGAAGCACAGAGAGACAAAATAATATCAAATACAGAAAAGAACATAGGAAACATACATGTACTGCAGGTCCCGGAAAATGGGATGGTAAATAGTGGACGGGAAACAATATTTGAAGAGTTAATGGCTGAGGATTTTTGAAACTGATGAAAGAAGTCAAGCCACACATTCCAGAAACTTTGCAAACCCAAATCAGTATAGATTTACAGTGAATGAAATCGGAACAGAGATTAACTTTGGAGGGATAATAGTGATTGAAGAATGAGAGGTAAAATGTGGTTGAATATAAACAAAGTTTTCATTAAACAGTCATCATAAAACTGTCTGGTGAGACTTAAATATATAAGAATATAGATGCTTTCATGTGTATATATATATATGTATTAAAATATTTTAATATATAGAACATTATAAAATTATAATACATTGCATATTAAATAAAACAACAACAATATTCAATACATGTCCATGCATGCTAATTTGCTCAGTCATGTCTGACTCTGTGATCCCATGGACAGCAGCCTCCAGGCTCCTCTGTCTGTGGGATTCTCCAGGCAAGAATACTGGAGTGGCCATTTCCTACTCCAATTCAACAGTCAGGACAGAGTTAAAGTATTGCAGTTAAACTAGAGGTTAAATATTCTAAGGTCTTTATATTGTCGAAGAAGTGTATAAAAAAAAAAAATCAAGTCTATGTAAGAAAATACTAAGCTATGTTTCAATATTTCAATATTTAGGATGATATATGAAAGAATAGTAAAAGAATGGCTAACAAAAAAATGTAGGAGAAAAATAAAATAGTAAAAAGAATTATCTGAAAGAGAAACTAAGACAAAAGAGAAAAAAAGATTGTATAATTGATGGAATAAATACAAACACATAGATAGTAAATTTAAATCCAGATATGTCAGCAATCACATAAAATGTGAATGAAATTAAATGTGTCAATTAAAGACAAAGATTGTTAGACTAGGTAAAATTTTTTTCAAAAACTATTTGTCACTTACATAAGACACACTTTAAGGATAAAGAGGGATTAAAAGTAAAAAGATGAAAAAAGATAGACTATATAAGGAGTATTGCTATGGTCTGAGTGTTTAATTGGTAGGTTGAAATCCTAACTCCCTAAGGTCATGGTATAAGGAGAAAGGAGCCTTTGGGAGGTAACTAGGTCAGGAGGGCGGAGCCCTCATGAATGAGATTGTTAGTCTCTCAGTTGCTCAGTCATGTCTGAACTCTTTGTGACTCCATGGTCTATCCATGGAATTCTCCAGGTAAGAATACTGGAGTGTATTGCCATTCCCATTTCCAGGGTATCTTCCCAACCCAGGGATCAAACCTGGGTCTCCTGCATTGCAGATGGATTCTTTACCATCTGAGCCACCAGGGAAGCCCATAGGGCAAAAAGCACTGCTAAATAAAGATTTATCATAGTGGTAAAAATTTTAGTGAATGAGATTAATGTCTTCATAAATGAGACTCCAGAGAGATCCCTCACCCATTCAACCATGTGAGGACACGGTGAGAAGTCAGTGACCTAGAAGAGGGCCCTTGTTCAATCCTGCTGATGCCCCAGTCTCAAACTTCAACCTCCAGAACTGTGAGCAGTGAATTTCTGCTGCTTTTAAGCCATCTATTCTATGATGTTTTGTTATAGCAGCCTGAAGGGACTAAGGCAAATGCACAAAAGAAAAATCTGTATACTAATATCAGACAAATTAGATTTTAGGGCCAAAAGCACTACTAAAGATCAAGAGATTTATCATAGTGGTAAAAGTTTCAATTAACTAGGAAGATTTTCTTGGTTAATTTTATGTATCACCTTGACTAGGTACAGTACCCAAATATTCAAACATTATTATAGATGTTTCTGTGAAAGTATTTTTTAGATGAGAGTAACAGTTAAATCAGTAGATTCTGAGTGAAGCAGATTACCCCTCATCATATGAGTGGGCGTCCTCCAGTCAGTTGAGAACCTTAATAGAAGACTGACCTCCTCAGAAAATCAGAGGAATTCTGCCAGCAGAGAGCCTTGATCTCTTCCTAGGTCTCCAGCTGCCAGCCTACCCTGCAGATTTTGAAACTGCCAGCCTCTACAGTCATTATCTACTTGTATCTGTAGATAGATGGATATAATATATAGATGAACAAATATAGATATGCATATAAAACTTCTTATTAAGTTTGTACCTTGATTAAGCTCCAAGATATCCCTTTATGACCTTGAAAGATTGGCAGTTAGGATATTCCCATTCACAGGCCCCCAAACAGGACTAAATGGTTGCATAACTTGCTGAAGGACACACATCTACTCATTATTAGGATTAGATCAGAACTCACATCTTTCTGACACCAAGCTCATTTTCTTTTCCCGTTGGTTTGTCCCCTCTTTTCAATAATCTTACTAATTTAGTCTGGCATGTTCCTTCATTTTGTAGATGGAGATGATGTACTTAATTTTCCAGCCTGATAGACTCATGGCACAGCATGTGTGGCAGGGCCAGACCGGGCTGTCTCTCCACACAAGGCTGTCCTGCCGACTCCTTGCCCTTGCTCGCAGATCTCTTTGCCAAGTGCACATCTAATGCTTTCAGGGCACTATTGCTCTTCAAGTGACAGATCTTAATGCTCCTAATCGTCACCCATTATATCATCATTACTTTTTCTGTGGAATTAAAATTCTTTTTATAAAAGGGCAAAAAAGTTCATCTGCCTTACAGCATATCCCAGACTTCTCTGTTGGAATAGTTGGTTCTTTAAAATTTCCAGCTCTGGCTCCAGAGTGACTTTCATTATCTTTCCCTGGGGCAGTTTGTGGGAAGGATGTTACAGTCACACAGTAACCTCTGCTGTCAGTGTCTTTCTTTTAAAATGAAAATTGAGACTTCCCTGCAGATGCATTGGTTGACTCTGCTTCCAATGCAGGGGGTGAGGGTTTGATCCCCAGTCAGGGAACTAAGATCCCACATGCCACTCAGGGAGGTCAAAAAAATATATAAGTAAAAATTTTAAAAATAAAATAAAGTGAAAACTTCTAAACAGTGAGTCATAGAGGGCAGGGGCAGTATCTTATTACCCTCTGTGTGCCTGGCACCCTGCCTGACACATCATAGGTGATCATTACATACTTATCAAATAAGTTAGTGGGCCTTCGCCATTCCTTTTTTGAAGCACATTTGAATTCTCTGCCTTCAGATCTATGGAGTGGCCGTTAAGCTTAAGAAATTTATAGCACAATAGATTTTAAAAGACACGTGTAGGAATTTTATGTCCCATTTTACAGGTGAAGAAATTGAGGCATGAGGCACTGAGATGCTGAAGCCAAGAGCTACACAACAGAACCGCAACAAAGGCAAAGCCCATCAGAGGTAATCCAATACCTTTCGTTTCTGCCTCCTTCCACCTGGACACCTCCCTGGTTCCATTTCTTTTCTTTTTTTCTGACGTTACAATTGCAGAAGTTCCTCCTCTCTTAAACTAGTGTAGAAGTTACTGTCAGCACAGGGTCAGTGAGGTATAAGCCCTTCTTCATTAACATCAGAGCAGGGACCCAAGACAAGCCCTGTGAAATCCCTTCCCGTCTAAGCTTCCAAGGCAGCATCTTTGACCCACGGGCCAAAAAGAAGTGACTTGCGTCACATTCTGTGGCTGTTGTTTGCTAGCCTGTGAGTTTCTCCATCAGGTGGCCGGAGGCTCCTGGAGAGGCAGTGAGCAGTCACCAGTGGGACAGTTCAGACTCTGGAGTCACAGTGCAGGGGGCCTTGGGTATGTGCTCACCTCAGTCAACACCGGCTGCCAGGCACCGTGCTGCCACTGGTAACAAGACAAGCATGGTCCCTGCTTCATGGAGCTTTCAGGGTTACATCTAGAAGAAGACAGGCCTTCAATGAATGAATAAAAACCTGGCTAATATTTATGAGTGTTTATTACATGCCAGACACTGTACAATTTCACACATTATTTGATGATGAGTTGGTAGGTGGCAGAACTAAAGATTCAAACCACATCCATTTCTGTCTGACTCTAAAGCCCAGACTGATGAAGAAAGAGTATATACTGAGTAAAATGTCTAGCACTTAGTCAGCATCGTGGAAGAATGGAAGAAATCTGGACTTGAGACAGGAGGCTCAAGTCCTGGATCTGACCCATCTGTGACAATGGGCCACAGAGATGAGGCCACAGCAAGGGAGAGGAAGCTCCCAGAGGTGGGGCCAGGCAGGTTCACTACCTTGCCTTTAACATCTGGCACAAAGAAGGTGCTGGAATTCAATTACCCTGGCCTGATTGAAAACATCCTGGGATGCTGCCACATGGTTGACCCTTGAAAACATTCTGCTAGCTAAAGTAAAGCAGACAGTAAGGACAGATATCATATCATTCCACTTAGATGAGGTCCTTAGAACAGTCACATTCATAAAGAAAGAAAGTATGGGGTTCTGTAAGATGTTACGGAAAGACCACAACCAACTTTTCAGCCAACTCCATAGAATAGTGATTACTAGGGAGTGGGAAGAGGGGAGAATAGGGAATTACTCTTTAATGGTTGCAGAGTTTCTGTTAAGGTTATTAAAAAATTCTGGACATAGTGGTGATGGTAGCACATTGAAGATGTCCTTAATGCCAGTGAGTTATTCCCTTTAAAAATGGTTTAACCTGGTAAGTTTTATGTTCCGTGTGTTTGAGCGAGCTCCGGTAGTTGGTGATGGACAGGGAAGCCTGGCGTGATGCAGTCCATGGGGTCACAAAGAGTCGGACATGACTGAGTGACTGAAATGACTGAAACTGATATTTACCACAATAAAATGTAATATTTTTTTAATTTAAAAAGTAGATATCCTTGGAAACCAAGCACTGTCACAAGACCTTAGAAACTAAAGAGGACAGACCTGAAGGATATAAATGGAGGAATCATTTGATGATATGCTTTGGCTGATTGCTTATTGATACTGAATATTAGCACTAAAATAATACTTTCCCATGTACTCTGTGTACTTTACTACCACCAAAATGGAAGCTATTATTTATCTTTTGCACAGAAGAGGAGAGCTTAAGTGCTGTCCTGTCAGCTCCACATTGGGAGAGTCTGGCCTTGAACTCAGGTCCCACATGTAAACATCACAGCAGGCTCCTCCTCTCCAAGAAAGCAGCCTCCATCCAAGAAAATTTGGTTGGGGTGGACTAATAGCTGTCATTTAAAAGGAAAATATATATATTGAAATACAATTGCTTTACAATTTTATGTTAGTTTCTGCTGTACGATGAAGTAAAGTGAATCAACTATGCATGCTAAGTCGCTTCAGTCATGTCTCACTCAGTGAGACCCTATGGTCTGTAGCCCACAAGGCTCCTCTGTCCATGGGATTATCCAGGCAAGAATGCTGGAGTGGGTTTCCATGCCCTCCTCCAGGGGATCTTCCTGACCCAGGGATCAAATCACATATATATATACACACATATATCCCCTCCCTCTTGAACCTCCCTGCAAGCCCCTCATCCCAGCCATCTAGATCATCACAGAGCACCAAGCTGAGCTTCCTGTTCTTTATAGCAGGTTCCCACTGGCTATCTATTTTTTACATGGTAGTGTATATATGTCGGGAGAAGGCAATGGCACCCCACTCCAATACTCTTGCCTGGAAAATCCCATGGACGGAGGAGCTTGGTGGGCTACAGTCCGTGGGGTCGCTAAGAGTCAGATGACTGAGCGACTTCACTTTCACTTTTCCTTTTCATGCACTGGAGAAGGAAATGGCAGCCCACTCCAGTGTTCTTGCCTGGAGAATCCCAGGGACGGCGGAGCCTGGTGGGCTGCTGTCTATGGGGTCGCACAGAGTCGGACACGACTGAAGCGACTTAGCAGCAGCAGTATATATGTCAATCCCAATCTTCCATTCGTCCTACCCTCCCCTTCCCACCCTGTATCCACATGTTTGTTCTCTACATCTACATTTCTGCCCTGGAAATATGTTCATCTCTACCATTTTTCTAGATTCCACATGTATATTAATATGTTAACTTATGACATTATTTTTCTCTTTTTGACTTACTTTGCTCTGTATGACAGACTCTGAGTCCATCCACATCTCTACAAACAACCCAGCTTCATTCCTTTTAGTGGTTGAGAAATATTCCATTGGACATTTAGGTTCTTTCCATGTCCTGGCTATTGTAAATAGTGTTGCAGTGAACAGTGGGGTACATATGTCCTTTTGAATTATGGTTTTCTCAGGGTATATGCTTAGTAATGGGATTTCTACGTCATATGGCAGTTCTATTTTTAGTTTTTCTGGGAACTTCCATACTGTTCTCCACAGTGGCTGTACCAATTTACATTCATTCCCACCAGTGGTGCAAGAGAGTTCCCTTTTTTGCACACCCTCTCCAGTATTTATTATTTGTAGATTTTTTGATGATGGTCATTCTGACCAGTGCAAGGTAATACCACATTGTAGTTTTGATTTTCATTTCTCTAATAATTAGTGATGTTGAGCATATTTTCATGTGCCTCTTGGCCATCTGTATGTCTTTTTTGGAGAAATGTCTATTTAGATCTTCTACCCATTTGAAGATGAACTTTGATGAGATTCTAAGTTCTCCTGGACCCAAAGACTGAAAAGGACAGGAAAGCTCTAACCAAATCCATATGATCTCTGGGCTAATCAGATCTTCTACTAACAAAAACTCTATACAAATAGCGGTGCACACAAAATTGGATTTCTTTTGCCCTAAGGAGGAAGACTAGCTTTTTTCCGATGTTCTCCAGTGGTCTAGTCCTAAGCTGTATCTTCTCCATCCCAGGAGAGTGGGTAAGTGTGTGAGGCTAGGCCCTGTCTTGGACAGCTGTCATTCCTTATAATGCCTCCAGAGCTCTGACAAGACTGAACAAGATCATCTGTTCATTGCCCCAAGACAGCGCTTCTCCAGACACTGCCATGTACCCCCACGGGGCAAATTTTCCCCTGGTTGGGTACCACCACCCTAAGGAAGGACCTCTATGGGAAGAGATTAATTCACTCAGGTGCTTAGCCCTCCTTGCTATGCTGGTCTTTTCTCCTGCCTCTGCCAGCCCAGTGTGCTGCTGATCCTGTAATTCAGGATTGGTTCATGCTGAATTAAAGAAGGGAAAAATGCTGATCCCAGACTCACCCCACCTGTCCCTTTAGCCCGTGGGATCTGCGAGACTTTTGTAGTGTGTTATTCAGTGATATAAATGAATGAATGAAGAAATTAAATGTTACCAGTGGTTGGTGAGGGCCCTGACCCCAGATCAGCCAATAAAGGGGATCTTGTGGTCCCTGCCCTTAGATTATCTACCAGTGGTGTCCCCCTGAGAAATGTCTCAGGGAAGGGACTTGGCAGGTGTCTTTTGGTGCAGCTGGCCACACACTGGAATGCCTTGGCTGCTGTAAATGGACTTTGCAAACTCCCACATCGGGGATGCTCAAGTCTGTCCTGGGGGGGGGGTGGTATGTATGGGAGTCACCTTAACGTGTCAAAAAGCCACCCTGCCTCCCTCCGTGAGGCCAGTGGAGCTATTAGCAGGGCAGTCACAACAAAGTCACAAGCGGGAACAAGACCATGCACAGCACATCGTGAGCTTTTAGTAAATGCTGGTTGGGACTTTTCTTCTGGCTGTTTCAAAGGAGGCAACATGTTCTCTACCAGGTAAGAGAGGATCTACTCCATGTTAGTCACAGTCTCATAAAATAAAGGTCAGCAATTTCTGAACAAATTCACTTTTAGAGTAACCTTTCCTCTCTGCTAGTTTTGTTCATGTAAGAACATTTAGACTCTTGCTTTTTAAATGAATGATAAATATAATATTTATTATAGGAAAAGTAACTGCAAAGAAGTGCAATGGCACATAAAATAATTCACAGTAGTCCTACTGCCAAAGAGAGTGCAGCAAACAATTTTGACATTTTTATCATACATTCTGTCAAGGTTTTTTTTCTTTGCATGATTTTTATTTTTAGAAGTAACATGTTGTATAACAGCCCCATCAAAGAATAAGTGATACATTTCCATTGAGAAAATTGAAGAGAGAGTTTAGTAAAGTTACTGTTAATAAGAGAGTAGACAGGGTAATAAAAGGAAAGGAAGGAACAAGGTAAGGAAACCTCAAGAGATGGTATATCAATTTCCCTGGGGCCTAACAACAGAGAAGCACCATTCCACCCCTAGCCTAAAGGGGAGGAGGAGAATCGGCGATCACTCCCAGACAGAGAATGAGTTGGAAGGTTGCAGAGGGGAGAACCCCTTGAGAAGAAGACAGACGATGAGGCATCAGAGGAAGGGAGTAAGTACCTTGTCCTCTAGTCTCTGAGTCCCTGCCAGTGGCCCCAGACACTGGCCAGCATGGCTGCCCACTGGTGCAGTCAGCCTTCCTGAGTACAGGGCAGAGTGGGCAAGGGTACTGGGCAGACAGCCACCCAGGCCAAACAGGAGCATGTTCCTGGGGACTAATGTTCACTCCACCAAGACATGACCATTGGTTTAAGTGTGGTCAGGATCCTTTAGACATTTTTCTAGGTAGTTAACCTATGTAACTCGTGTGTTCTCAGTCACGTCAGTCATGTCCAACTCTTTGCAGCCCCATGGCCTGTAGCCTGCCAGGCTCCTCTGTCCATAGGATTCTTCAGGGAAGAATACTGGAGTGGGTTGCCCTGCCCTCCCAGTGTGGTCCATAAGAAGCCTGTTTCCTAATATCCAGCTTCTTGTTCTCAAATTCTGGGGCCATGGCAAGACTGCAGGTCCCTTTTCTATTAAACTCAGGTGTGCCAGTGCAGTTTCCTTCAGGTAGAGATATACAAACTGAAATCCCACGTGTTACTTGCAGGGAAAAGCTTTAAGAACCAACGAAAGCTCCCCATTTCTATCTTATCTTCTGCCACTGGGACTAGGAATGTTTTAGACAAGTGATGTCCAATAAAAATGTAATACAAGCTGCTCTGAAATTTGTTCTAAAATGTTCTGCTGCTGCTGCTGCTGCTAAGTCGCTTCAGTCGTGGCCGACTCTGTGCGACCCCATAGACGGCAGCCCACCAGGCTCCACCATCCCTGGGATTCTCCAGGCAAGAATACTGGAGTGGGTTGCCATTTCCTTCTCCAGTGCATGAACGGGAAAAGTGAAAGTGAAGTCGCTCAGTCGTGTCCGACTCTCAGCGACCCCATGGACTGCAGCCCACCAGGCTCCTCCGTCCATGGGATTTTCCAGGCAAGAGTACTGGAGTGGGCTAAAATGTTCTAGAAGCCACTAATAGATAAAATTAATTTTGATAATATGTTATTTGTCAAATATATTCAAACTATTATCCTATGCAATTGAGATTAAATATTGTTGAGATACTTTACATTTTTTATATGAAACCTTTGAAACCCAGTGTATATTTTACGTTCACAGTGTGTAACAGTGCTGATCAAGTACACTCCAAAGGCTCAATAGTCACTCTTAATATCCTTAATAGATAGCAGCTACCATATGGGATGGGCTCTTTTGGTGGCTCGCCAAGAGGTGGGTGGTAGAGAACCTGCCTGCCAATGCAGGAGATGAGGGCTCCATTCCTGGGTCAGGAAGATCCCCTGGAGAAGGGAATGGCTACCCACTCGAGTACTCTTGCCTGGAGAACCCCCATGGACAGAGGAGCCTGGTGGGCCACAGTCCGTGGGCTTGCAAAAGAGTCGGACACGACTGAGCGAGTGAAAACAACAATCATATGGGTCAGCACAGTCCTGCCTGAATCTCAGGATGACACATAGCGGAGTCGTTAGCCAAGGTGTGATAAGCATATAGTGTGACAGAGAAGTAAACCTTCTTTGTTTGCTTAAGGCATCACTATTTGTATGTTTTTTGCCCCTACAGCATCACCTCGTCTATCCAGAGAGACACACGTGTCCTATCAATAACTCAGGTAATCAGTTTCCTATGGACGGGCATACAAGTGGTTTCCAGTTTTTCACTCCCATGAAGATGTGTTGATAAACATCCATATGTGTATTTCTGGTGCTCATATACAGGTTTTTCTCTGGAGTAATTACCCAAGAATAAAATCATATGCACACTTTTTATTTTAACAAGTATGTCTAAAAAGTTGTCTGGATGGACCATACAGATTTTCACTTCAATCAGCAGTATCTGAAAGGAACTGTTTTTCCATATTCTTACCGGTATTTAATATCATCAAATTTTTCATTTAAAAGTTTTTTTTGTGTTTACATTTTGATATTATACTTGACAAAATAGCTAGCCTGTTCTTTTAACATCATAAATATTTCAATCTAATTAAAGTTTTTATTAACCTTGATTTTAAATGACTGCATAAAAACATGATATGGATATGCCAAATTTATCTAACCCTCTCCTGAGTCTTTTTGACATTTGGATTATTTATAACTCAGATTAGATATACCATAATGAATATTTTTGCACATTCAACTTTTTCCACAGTTCAATTATTTTTCCTTAGGATAAATTCTAAAAGTGTAAGTATTAGGTCAAAGGCCCATAAGTTTTGTTTTGTTTTTTTCAGGCCCTGTCTTTCCTTTTTTAAATTTTCTTAAAAAAATATTGGAGTGTAATTACTTTACCATATTGTGTTAGTTTCTGCTGTACAACAAACTGAATCAGCGATATGTATTCATATATCCCCTCCTTCTTGAATCTCCTTCCAACCCCCACATCCCAACTCCTCAGAGCACCTTTCTGAACTCCCTGTGCTGACAGCAGCTTCCCACTAGCTATTTTACATACAGTAGTGTATAAATGTCAATCCTACTCTCCCAATTCATCTTACTCTCCCATCTCCCCATCCCATATTCACATGTCTGTTCTCTATGTCTGCATCTCTGTTCTTGCAAATAGGATCATTTGTACCATTTTTCTAGATTTCATCAGTTCAGTTCAGTCGCTCAGTCGTGTCTGACTCTTTGCGACCCCATGAATCGGAGCACGCCGGGCCTCTCTGTCCATCACCAACTCCCGGAGTCTACCAAACCCATGTCCGTCGAGTCAGTGATGCCATCCAACCATCTCATCCTCTGTCGTTCCCTTCTCCTCCCGCCCCCAATCCTACCCAGCATTAGGATCTTTTCCAATGAGTCAACTCTTCGCATCAGGTGGCCAAAGTACTGGAGTTTCAGCTTCAACATCAGTCCTTCCAATGAACACCCAGGACTGATCTCCTTTAGGATGGACTGGTTGGATCTCCTTGCAGCCCAAGGGACTCTCAAGAGTCTTCTCCAACACCACAGTTCAAAAGCATCAATTCTTCGGCGCTCAGCTTTCTTCACCGTCCAACTCTCATATCCATACAGGACCACTGGAAAAACCATAGCCTTGACTAGACGGACCTTTGTTGGCAAAGTAATGTCTCTGCTTTTAAGTTGGCCATAACCTTCCTTCCAAGGAGTAAGCATCTTTTAATTTCATGGCTGCAATCACCATCTGCAGTGATTTTGGAGCCCCCAAAAATAAAGTCTGACACTGTTTCCACTGTTTCTCCATCTATTTGCCATGAAGTGATGGGACCAGATGCCATGATCTTAGTTTTCTGAACGTTGAGCTTTAAGCCAACTTTTTCACTCTCCTCTTTCACTTTCATCAAGAGGCTCTTTAGTTCTTCTTCTCTTTCCGCCATAAGGGTGGTGTCATCTGCATATCTGAGGTTATTGATATTTCTCCTGGCAATCTTGATTCCAGCTTCTCTTTCTTCCAGCCCAGCATTTCGCATGATGTACTCTGCATATAAGTTAAGTAAGCAGGGTGACAATATACAGCCTTGACGTACTCCTTTTCCTATTTGGAACCAGTCTGTTGTTCCATGTCCAGTTCTAACTGTTGCTTCCTGACCTGCATGCAGGTTTCTCAGGAGGCAGGTCAGATGGTCTGGTATTCCCATCTCTTTCAGAATTTTCCACAGTTTATTGTGATCCACACAGTCAAAGTCTTTGCCATAGTCAATACAGCAGAAATAGATGTTTTTCTGGAACTCTCTTGCTTTTTCGATGATCCAGTGGATATTGGCAATTTGATCTCTGGTTCCTCTGCCTTTGCTAAAACCAGCTTGAACATCTGGAAGTTCACGGTTCACGTATTGCTGAAACCTGGCTTGGAGAATTTTGAGCATTACTTTACTAGCATGTGAGATGAGTGCAATTGTGCGGTAGCTTGAGCATTCTTTGGCATTGCATTTCTTTGGGATTGGAATGAAAACTGACCTTTTCCAGTCCTGTGGCCACTGCTGAGTTTTCCAAATTTGCTGGCATATTGAGTGCAGCACTTTCACAGCATCATCTTTCAGGATTTGAAATAGCTCAACTGGAATTCCATCACCTCCACTAGCTTTGTTCATAGTGATGCTTTCTAAGGCCCACTTGACTTCACATTCCACGATGTCTGGCTTTAGGTGAGTGATCACACCATCGTGATAATCTGGGTCGTGAAGATCTTTTTTGTACAGTTCTTCTGTGTATTTTTGCCACCTCTTCTTAATATCTTCTGCTTCTGTTAGGTCCATACCATTTCTGTCCTTTATCGAGCCCATCTTTGCGTGAAATGTTCCCTTGGTATCTCTAATTTTCTTAAAGAGATCTCTAGTCTTTCCCAATCTGTTGTTTTCCTCTATTGCTTTGCACTGATTACTGAGGAAGGCTTTCTTATCTCTCCTTGCTATTCTTTGGAACTCTGCATTCAGATTGGAATATCTTTCCCTTTCTCCTTTGCTTTTCGCTTCTCTTCTCTTCCCAGCTATCTGTAAGGCCTCCTCAGACAGCCATTTTGCTTTTTTGTGTTTCTTTTCCATGGGGATGGTCTTGATCCTTGTCTCCTGTACAATGTCATGAACCTCTGTCCATAGTTCATCAGGCACTCTGTCTATCAGATCTACTCCCTTAAATCTATTTGTCACTTCTACTGTATAATCATAAGGGATTTGATCTAGGTCATACCTGAATGGGCTAGGAGTTTTCCCTACTTTCTTCAATTTCAGTCTGAATTTGGCAATAAGGAGTTCATGATCTGAGCCGCAGTCTGCTCCCGGTCTTGTTTTTGCTGACTGTATAGAGTTTCTCCATCTTTGGCTGCAAAGAATATAATCAATCTGATTTCAGTGTTGACCATCTGGTGATGTCCACGTGTGGAGTCTTCTCTTGTGTTGTTGGAAGAGGGTGTTTGCTATGACCAGTGCGTTCTTGGCAAAACTCTATTAGCCTTTGGCCTGCTTTCATTCTGTACTCCAAGGCCAAATTTGCCTGTTACGCCAGGTGTTTCCTGACTTCCTACTTTTGCATTCCAGTCCCCTATAATGTAAAGGACATCTTTTTTATGTGTTAGTTCTAAAAGGTCTTGTAGGTCTTCATAGAACCATTCATCTTCAGCTTCTTCGGCGTTACTGGTCAGGGCATAGACTTGGATTACCGTGATATTGAATGGTTTGCCTTGGAAACGAACAGAGATCATTCTGTCGTTTTTGAGATTGCATCCAAGTACTGCATTTCGGACTCTTTTGTTGACCATGATGGCTACTCCATTTCTTCTAAGGGATTCCTGCCCACAGTAGTAGATATAATGGTCATCTGAGTTACATTCACCCATTCCAGTCCATCTTAGTTCGCTGATTCCTAGAATGTCGACGTTCACTCTTGCCATCTCCTGTTTGACCACTTCCAATTTGCCTTGATTCATGGACCTAACATTCCAGGTTCCTATGCAATATTGCTCTTTACACCATCGGACTTTGCTTCTATCACCAGTCACATCCACAACTGGGTATTGTTTTTGCTTTGGCTCCATCCCATCATTCTTTCTGGAGTTATTTCTCCACTGATCTCCAGTAGCATATTGGGCACCTACTGACCTGGGGAGTTCATCTTTCAGTGTCCTATCTTTCTGCCTTTTCGTACTGTTCATAGATTTCATACATATGTGTTAATATACGATATTTGTTTTTCTGATTTCACTCGGTATGACAAACTCTAGGTCCATCCACATCACTATAAATGACCCAATTTCATTCCTTTTAATTGTTTTAGCAGATTTTTTTTCCCCAGAAGAATTGTATCAGTTATACTCCTTTGGGAAATTTCAGATTTTTATAAAAGATATACTGGGTATATATTTATATATGCAGATGCCTTAGAGTACAGTATTGGACTTAGTGCTCACGAGGGTGAGCAAAGGGGAAATGACTTGTCCCAGGTCATGTGGTAGGTAAGGGGCAATGCTCTCCCTTGAACCCAGCTTTGGACCGCAAGTTTATGCTTTTTTTAAAATATAATTTCATTTATTTACTTATTTATTTTGGTTGTGCTAAGTCTTCATTGCTGCACAGGCTTTTCTCTAGTTGCAGTGAGTAGGGGCTACTCTCTACTTGCAGTACAAGGGCTTCTCATTGTGGTGGCTTCCCTTGGTTTGGGCTTCCCTGGTGGCTCAGATGGTAAAGAATCTGCCTGCAAAATCTGCCTGTAACGAGGGAGACCCAGGTTCAAGCCTGGGTTGGGAAGATCCCCTGGAAAAGGGAATGGCTACCCACTCCAGTATTCTTGTCTGGAGAACTCCATGGACAGAGGAGCCTGATGAGCTACAGTCAGTCCTTGGGATCACAAAGAGTTGGACATGACTGAGCAACTTTCACTTTCTCTTGTTGCAAACCATGGTCTCTAGGGTGCATGAGCTTCAGTAGTTGGGGCACGTGGGCTCAGTAGTTGTAGCACATGATCTTAGTTGCTCCACAAGATGTGGGATCTTCCCAGACCAGGGATCAATCCCATGTCTCTTGCATTGGCAGGTGAATTCTTCTTCTTTTTTTTTTTTGATTAATTTATTCATTTTAGTTGGAGGCTAATTACTTTACAATATTGTAGTGGTTTTTGCCATACATTGATATGAATCAGCCATGGGTTTACATGTGTTCCCCATCCTGAACCCCCCTCCCACCTGCCTCCCCATCGCATCCCTCTGGGTCATCCCATCGCACCAGCCCTGAGCACTTGTCTCATGCATCAAACCTGGACTGGCGATCTATTTCACATATGATAATATACATGTTTCAATGCTATTCTCTCAGATCGTCCCACCCTCACCTTCTCCCACAGAGTCCAAAATACTGTTCTATGCATCTGTGTGTCTCTTTTTCTGTCTTGCATATAGGGCAGGTGAATTCTTAACCACTGAGTCACCAGGGAAGCCCAAGTTTAGGCTTTTTGTTTGTTTTGTTTAATGCTTCATCTGTCTCCTTTATCCTGGTGTTGAAAAATAGCCTTTTCTTTGATCACTATTCCAGCCACAACTCTTGACCCCAATTAATTAATTAAGATCTTCAAGTAGAGATGTGTAGTATTAACAATGACTTCTTTCTGTAGGAAAAAACCTCTTCCATGTATAAAAAACGGCATGTCAAGCTATAACTTCAAGATGCCAGGAGAGGGCACTGCTGGCCCATGATCTGCTTCAGAAATAAACAGACCAGCTCTCCAGAGGAGACTGTTTTTGAGATGGTTTCCCTAGGAGAGAGAGACCTTCTGCTGAAGGAATATTAAGCTGTTGTTTGGCATACAGGGCTGTTTTCCAAGGAGACTCATCAGGGTTCTTTATTCAGGTGATTCAGTCACACAAACAAACCACCTTGTTTCAAAATGAAAGGGGAGTCATGAGAAGGCATTGAACTCTTTTAAAGTGGAAACCATCACAGATATTTCTTAGTATAGTTCTCACTGCTGAAGACAAAATGAAATGCATGCGGGGATGTTCTCAGTCACTCAGTCATGTCTGACTCTTTGCAGTCCCATAGACTGTAGCCCACCAGGTTCCTCTGTCCATGGGATTATACAGGAATACTGGAACAGGTTGCCATTTCTTTCTCCAGGGAATCTTCCCGACCCAGGGATTGAACCCTCGTCTTGTGTCTCCTACAATTGGCAGGCAGGTTCTTTACCAGCTGAGCCATCCAGGAAGTGCATGCACATGGAGAAATTGGGCCAAATGCAAGTGTGTCAGAAAAGATCAGAAACCATCTCTGGACATTTTCCCATTTTGTTCCTTGGACAACTGTTGATGTTCTGTAAATGTTAGCTGAAAGCAGAAGGTTCGTGCTCTCTGAGGATACACAAAGATGTCCCTTCCCTGCTATGATCTGAGCTCCTTTCTTGCCTGGGCCGTGGCCATAGTATTCTTGATTGGTTTTCTTTCCCCCCTTGCCACATCCCCAGTTCCACTCTGGCCCCACACTGCAGCCTGAATGGACTCTGTAACAAAGAGTTGGACACCATTACTCCTCTCTTGAAAACCACCTTGACATTCCCCACCATCTCTCAAATCAGAGTCTTTGCATATCTTACCCTACTTTCAAAATCAAGCCTCTGCCCACTTTCCCAGCCCCATTTCATGCCACCCTTCCCGTTCCCCTCCTACCTCTGTGTTCCACACACACAGAATTTCTTGCCTTCTCCCCAACGTGCCTTGCCTTTTAACTCTCCTTTCATTGAAATTACATCTCTGTTGAGAAGTTCATGCTGGTCTTGGTCCAAATTCTAACCTCTATGCTTTGCACCTTCTATTCCCTCTGACCTGGAAATTCTTCACCATTGTTTTTTCAGCCTATCAAATTCCTGCTCATTCGTCAAAATCCAGGTAACAAGTCACCTCTTCCTGATGTCTTCTCCAAATCTCCAGGCACAGTCACTTTTCTGTTGGTACTCCCATGGGTCAATGTGGGTCTACCTTGTGCTGTTGTTCCTCATTTTGTTTGTCTGTTGGTACCTCTGTACAGAGAGCTCTTACAAGAAAAGGACCATATCTCATTCATCATTTTGTCTAAGCTTAGCTAAGCTTATGCCTGGCATGTAATAGACTCTCAATCAACTATTATTATTTTCATTTGCATTTGGATAGATAGGCTTTCCAGAAACTTGGGTAATCTGGCAACATGCCGCATGTACCATTCTAAAATTTTTTGGAGGTTCTAAGTTCTCATTATTCATAATTTTACAGTTCACACTTGAGAATAGTTGTTTATGCTTAC
The DNA here is from genome assembly GCA_024291935.2 of Okapia johnstoni. NCBI lineage: Eukaryota > Metazoa > Chordata > Mammalia > Artiodactyla > Giraffidae > Okapia > Okapia johnstoni. Next base: position 40,800,657 of record CM044316.1, read on the forward strand.
TTTTATTTCTTTCTTCTGGATGATTTTATTTGGAAAGAGGATATCTGAGGTTAGAATTTGGACCAAGACCAGCATGAATTTCTCAACAGAGACGTAATTTCATTGAAAGGAGATTTTCTAGTGGGTAAGAAGAGAAACTTGCTCCAAGTATTTGACAGAAGGAAACAGAAGAATTAAAGTGGAGAGGGAAGCAAGGATCCTTGAGAGCCGGTTTGTCACACTGTAGGGGAGGAGAGACAGGTGATAACAAGAGTGAGTTAGGAAGGAGACAGAGGGGTGAGTGCGAGCATTTATTTCTCCTCCTACAAGTTCTATTTCTATTCCCAATGGCAGGAATTAACATTGGGGAAAGACAATTGCCAAGTTTCTACCAACTCCCCATATTCTTTCAGATGGTAATGAGTTCTGAATGATCATTACATCTCGAAATGTAGAAAGTCACTAAAAGGAACATTATTCACTCAGAGATCTATGGAGCTTGTCACTTCACAATGTACAGTATTTTAATGAGTCTTGAAACTCTTCATACTGGTCCTGTACGCACACAGAAAGTTTTAACAGCCTATATAAGCACATGTCTGCATGTGCACGCACGCACAGACATGGAGTTTCAAACACCCACTGTCCCACGTGGGGCATGACTCCGTTTTCCTATTAATGGATGGAGCTTTAGGTTGAGATGAACCATCTGTCTACCAAATGGCATTTCTAGTGCTTCAATCACATCTCCAATAATCACTTCTCCTAAACACATTAGTGGGAAATGATGTAAAAAATAATTAAGTGTAACTATCCATTCCATTAGAAATTGATGATATCTATGTTTTATAAATTAGAGACATGTAGGAGAAAATGATTATTCTCACAACTCATTGCGACAGGAAGATCTCTTCATTGTTGCATAAAATTTATCCTAGTAGGAGAAATGAATATTTGAACACTTTGTGGTTCAAAGGAGAGAAGACGCTAAATGAGAGAGCTACTTGGAAAAATGGAGTGATAAAGGCAAGTAGGAAAAAAGGGTTTATGCCAGTAAAACTTGCTTCTCACCTTAGGAAAATTAAATACAGTGTAGAATTGATTAGTATAGTTTCTATGCATGAAAATCAGGTAGATTTTTGGTTGTCAAAAGGTAGCTTCTGGCTTAGCCAGACACATTACTCAAGTTGCCATTAACCCATCTATGAAAAGCCCTTCTCATCCTAAAGTAAGTAGATAGAATCTTTGTTCATCACTGTGCACATGCTTTAAAACACAACAGAGAAAAGGGAGTAATCTCTTTCAGTTGCTTGCATATTTCTTTTTGAGAAGACAAAATATTGCTCCTTGATTTATTTAGTGCACTATTCATACAAACATACACACGGTTTTCAGCAACTTTTATACTACTCATGGACATAAACTCTGAGAAAACAGCTAAAGAAAATGTGTGGGGTGAGGGGGAGTGTGTATGGTGTGTACATCTCTTTGTACATACAAGCATGTTTCCCTCAAGAGGTTTCTTTTTTTTGGCTTTTGTTTTTGTTTTCTTGATCATAAGTAAAATAATTCAGATACACATGCAAGAGATGTTCTGGTAATAAGGCATATTCAGAGAAGTAGCTTGTCACATTCTCCATTCATTCAGAACGTTAGAATGTTCTGAATTGAGTCAAGCCCATGACTCATAGGAAGGCTAGTAGGTGCCTTCTTGGGCTAAATAAGGACACTCACTGAGTGCCTCCTGGAAACAAGCAATTGGGCTGGTAGCTCTGCATATCATTTTGCTCTTTGGCTATAAAATAAAGAAAAGTTGACTAGTGTTCAAAGGGACCAAAGTTGGATAACATGTATAGCAACATTTAGCTCTGGAAGGAAAGTTATGATACACGTAGACAGCATATTAACAAGCAGAGACATCACTTTCTGACAAAGGTCCATCTAGTCAAAGCTATGGTTTTCCCGGGAGTCATGTACGGATGTGAGAGTTGGATCATAAAGAAGTCTGAGCACTGAAGAATTGTGGTGCTAGAGAAAACTCCTGAGATTCCCTTGGACTGCAAGAAGATCAAGCCAGTCAGTCCTAAAGGAAATCAACCCCAATTATTCATTGGAAGGATGATGCTGAAGCTCCAATAGTTTAGCCATGTGATGGGAAGAGCTGACTTGCTGGAAAAGACACTGATTCTGGGAAAGATTGAAGGCAAAAAGAGAAGGGGGCAGCTGAGGATGAGATAGTTAGATGGTATCACTGACTCAATGGACATGAGTTTGAGCAAACTCCAGGAGACAGTGAAGGACAGGGAGGCCTGACATGCTACAGTCCATGGTGTGGCAAAGAGTTGGACACAACTTAGTGACTGAACAATAACAAAAGCTCACTATTCAAGCCCATGAGAGAAAAAAAAAATACTATGGGGTTTATGAATCCTAGTCTCTAGGATTGGTAAGAGGTATATTATTCTGAAGGGCTTCCCTGGTAGCTCAACTGGTAAGGAATCCACCTGTGATGCAGGAGACCCCGGTTCAATTCTTGGGTCAGGAAGATCCACTGGAGAAGGGATAGGCTACCCATTCCAGTACGCGTGGGCTTCCCTGGTGGTTCAGCTGGTAAAGAATCTGCCTGCAATGAAGGAGACCTAGGGTCTCCTGGAGTCAACCCCTGGGTCATGAAGATCCTCTGGAGAAGGGAAGGGCTATCCATTCCAGTGTTCTGGCCTGGAGAATTCCATGGACTGTATAGTCCAAGGGGTTGCAAAGAATCGAACATGACTGAGCAACTTTCACTAGATATTATTCTGAAGATACAGAAGAACAGCAAATCTTTCAAGGTAAGTTACTACAGGAATCAGAAAAAAAATGTTTAGAAAAAACTTATTTGGCTACCTAATAAGATGCCAGGAGATACGGCCTCTGTGAAACAGAAGCAGAAATCCTCAAGGATGGGAAAAGCTAAAATGAAAATATAGCATAAGCAAAATAAGGATTTCAGGGAAAAGAGAGAGAAAATAAAATAGGCAAAGATTTCAAGTACACTAAAGATGAAGAATTAAATCTACACTGGAGACAATAATAATCAGAAGTTGCAAAAAATTCAATTTAGTGACAGAACAAACTTTAAAATATGTTTGATAATTAGAGGAATGGAAGATGGAAGAGATGATATACAGAGAAAAAAAGAAACTAGATACTCCACTTAACAATTATAAGAATTTCTGAGGAAAAACCCAGAATATTTGGTATTGAATTGATCAAGAACATAATTGAAGAAAATTCTGCAGAGCTTTTTTTAGGGAAGTATTTTTATTTTTTGTTTTTATTTTTTTTAATAAGTTGAAATTTTTTTTAATTAGTTTATCTTCTATTTTTCAACTGTACAATATTGTATTCGTTTTGCCATACATTGACATGAACCCACCATGGGTGTACATGTTTTCCCCCTCCAGAACCCCCCTTCCACCTCCCTCCCCCTCCCATCCCTCTGGGTCATCCCGGTGCACCAGCAAGATATTGTTGGGGGCCAGGGGTCATATCTTACTACATTCCCATATAGAGTGAATGAAAATGACTTATACCTAAACATTATATAAATCTGAAATTAAGCATTTATTGTATTATAAATGAAATGAAAATAATTCCATAAGCATCCTTTCACATAATCCACATATGAGCTACAAAGAAACATGTATCTGGCTGGCCCCAAACTTTTCTTCTGTTTTTCTGATACTAAATAAAAAAGGATAAGAGAACAAAAATTTTGAGAGGAAAACAGTGAGCTCTAGTAATTCATATGTGAAAGCAATAGGAAAATACTCTCAGATACACCGATGCTAAGTGGCGGCAGTGGGTAAAGAATCTGGTTTCTCAGTGGGTAAAGAATCCACCTGCGATGCAGAGAACACGCAGGTTCAATCCCTGGGTCAGGAAGCTCTCCTGGAGAAGGAAATGGCAACCCATTCTAGTATCCTTGCCTGAAAAATCCCATGGACAAAGGAGCCTGGCAGGCTACAGTCCAAAGTGTGAGCTATCCCATTTAAAAAACAAACAAACTTGAAGACAGAGCTTCAGTTGGTGAAAAAGAGTCTCATAAATCAAAATTTAGGATGATATGTATAAAAGTACTGGAATTTCTGTTGCCATATGAGGTTTCTGTTCTAAGGAAATAATTTTATATATACATATTATTGTCCAAAGATATCAACTGAAGCATTATTTCTTTAAGCAAAAGTTGTAAACGAGCTAAATGTTTAACATCATTGAAATATCCAAATGATGGCTCTTTATTCATCGTTAAAAGTGGTATTTAGGAAAAATTTTAAGGATGTGAGAAAATATTTATGATATAAAGTTTAATGAAGAAAACGTGGTAGAAGTTTGTATAGGACAACACCAAAGAAGATAGATTAGATGAAAATGTAATGAATGGCAGCTGTGGATTCCCCTCAGGAGGGGGATTAGGATTGAACGTTATACTCATGAGCAGTCTCTAAATTTTCTCGGAAAACCTCGAAGGTCAGGATGGGGAAGACAGAATGATAAAATTTTAGAACTTGAAATGCCTTTAGTGATTGTCTACTGTTGTAATTCCCAACCGTGAAACCAGTTTAGCACTCCTCAAGCAATTGTTAGTGCTTCAAATAATAAACTACATTTATTATACATTAGTTGGTGCCAGTCACAATTTCTGCACATAGAATCTCTCCAGGTTTAAAAAGTGTTATATGTTTATTTACTCATCAGAAGGTCAAGAAACTTTATCTCAGGTCTTCTAACAGCTGGTCTAATAGCCTTTCTAATTCCCCGCACTTTGCATGAACTGGAATGTTCTCATAGGGCTCATTGTTGAGACATCTAGTTTTGCTGGAGTAGATCATAACTGTACCAGGGAGGAGACTATGTGGAATATTTTTGCAGGAGACTTGTCATGCAGAGCATTTGGAGTCTGACAGAATTGGCATTTACATATGACCCAACAACTTAAAAGCTGGATGGTTTTAGGTAAGTCAGTTAACCTTTCTGGATCTCTGTATCCTCATAGACATGTTTTAAGAATTTAATTAGAGGACACATATGGAGCACCAGGCACATTTCCTGGCATATAGACCTCACTTATATCTATTGATTCTCTCCACCCCTTCACAGAATCTTTTCAACATCCATTCTGATGATCCAATTGACATGTTGACCTCTTCCTCTGAAATGGGAAGCACTCTGTGCCCTGTTTTCAAACATAATGGAGGCATTTTCCTTTGCCCTGTAACTTCTCCCAGTGCCCTCTTTTATTCCACTTTCTAATTGAACACTGAGTACTGCAGTTCCTCTCGGCAAGAGCTTTAAGTGGCTTCCTGCCTCCTTGCAAATCTGCCTCTGATTCAAGCTGTTTTCTTTGCCTCTTCTAGTGGCAGTGCTAACTAACCCCCATGGAGACCTCCAGCAAGGCTGGCTAAACCATGGGGAGCAGGCAGCAGGCAGCTACCTTAACTGCAGGACTGGCATCTTTATTCAGACCCCAGGGCACTGGCAAAGGAGGATGGTTGAGTGTTAGTCATACCTGGCCCCAGACTATTCCTTCACCCTGTCCTCCTTTCATCTTCTCAGTGACTGGCATAGACCACCATGCCCTCCCTTCTGGAACATTCTTACATCCCTTTGTAGCTCTCCAGATGGTAGCCGTCCATTAGCCTTCCATTTCAATCCCACTCCCCCAGGAATCGCATGCTCACTAGTCCAGCCTGCCTCGTTCCCTACCTCCTTCCAACAGCCCCAGCTGGGGCTCTAGGTTATTCCTCCTACTCAGTTGTGTTTGAGAATGAAGACTCAAACACAGAATGGATCTGAATCTTGGCTCTTCATCTTATTAGCTGTGTGATCTTGAGAAAGTGACCAATCTTTTCTAAGGAAGAGTTTCCTCATCGGTCACTTCAGTCATGTCTGACTCTTTGCAACCCTTTGGACAGTAGCCTAGCGGTCTCCTCTGCCCATGAGATTCTGCAGGCAAGAATACTGGAGTGGCTTGTCATGCCCTCCTCCAGGGGATCTTCCTGACCCAGGGATGGAACTTGTGTCTCTTATGTTGAGTCTCTTACCTCCAGTCTCTTACCTCTCCTGCATTAGTAGGCGGGTTCTTTACCACTATCGCCACCTGGGAAGCCCCATTTGTAACACAGGGATACTAATAATACAAGCCTCGTAGAAATGCTATATAGACTGCATTAAAAAACATTTAGAAAAGTGCCCTGCAAATAAATAAGGATTTAATAAATATTTTTTTAAGTAACATACATTTTTAAAAGTAAGCTTCTATATGACAAGACTGATCATCTATCCATCCATTCATCCATCCATCCTATACTTGGGACCCAGGGGAAAACCAGGCCAAATCTGTGTCCTCAAGGAGCTGGCAGTCTTTCCAGGGAGAAAGAAATGTGAGCACGTTTATTATGATAATGATATATCAGAAAGCTTAGGACTTGGCTACTTGGAGCCTGTTGTTTTCCCCATTGATGTGACAGCTGAGACAGAGCATCCTCATTTGGCTGCAGTGTGCTATCTGCCCATTGCTACTGGCTGCTCACTGAAGCTTCTTGGTCCCAGAGAAAAAGCTGGAGGGACCTGTGCTCTACTCTGATTTCAGCGCCACAGTAACCTCTTCTTTGGCTGTATGGGAAATGGAGGAACTTTCAAACACAGCCTGCTGGAGCTTCTAGGACCTTGGCCAGGATTTTAATCCTTCCAAACCAATTACTCCAAGCTGAGTGTCAGTGGGCCAACTCTGGATTTGATCCTAGAGTCAGACAGCAAAGGTCGCCAGTCACCTGATATCCTCTCAACACCTTCCATCCAGTAGATCAGTCAAAACCATCCCCAACAAGGAATAAGTCCTATCTTTAGAAGATTTTCAAGGGAGTCATTTCACAGATGCCCCTGCCAATATGAGATTATTCAGAAAACCTCTGAATCATCATACAAAAATGTGAGAGGACACAAATATAGAAATAGTGCCCAATTAGCTCAGAGGATTACAAGAGCCTGTGATCCGGGCCTTAGTCAGGGCTGTGATTTCCACATAAGCCAGCTGGCCTTGTGTCTGATGCCTGCAGACCTAATGCCGAATGGACAACATGTGATCTTCAGGGAGCAGGGGAGAGCATGGGCTGCTCTGCAGAGTCCCCATGACCCAGAATCAAAGGTTATATCCAGAATTACCTCTGTGCCTTTGCCCAGAATGCTCTTTCCAGTTGGCACCCCACCTGGCAAGATCCCTGCTGTTCTGGAAAAACATAGCTTATGTGTCCTCTCTTCCGTAAGGTTTTCCCTAATTCACCATCCATCACCTGAAGCTTCCAGTTCTTGTTCAACAGACATTTATGACATTCTCTTTTTATTACAGTGTGCATGTGTTGCTGCATTTTATGAGGTGTGTACAAGTCTCTGTTAGACTTGAACTTCCCCAAAGCAGTGTCATGTCCTCCCAGTGCTCATCACGGAGTTGGAATTAGATGTAAACAGACAGGACCAGATGAGTAGATAAGAGACTCGATTTCCAACCACACTAGCCGGGAAGTCAGAGTTGCCATCAGCAAAGAGCTCAGAAGAATGGAGCCTCTGATGATCTCCAGGTGAGAGGAGCTGAAATGGATGATTTCTGAGCCGAGATGGTAGATATCAATTGAACCCCTTATTGACTGTTTTCCCACAATGCTTAGCAACTCTTACCTCCTGGCCACCTGGTTTTGCTTTTTTCCTAATTATTTTACTTCTCACTACCATTACTCTCTCAAGCTTACATACATCTACTGGTTATGTAGGTGAAAATACTATAGTAGTCCACCATAGAGATCCAATAGATGTAAATAACCCTCGAAGCAAGGATAACAGTAAAATGTAGCAAAACAGCCAGTTTGGAAAATTCCTAAAAATGTAACCATCAGCACCTGTGACCTGGCGTGGGCCGGCTCCAGCCCCATTGTCAGGACCAATAACCCTGATCCCTGACAGGACCACCCCTCCAGGACTCCGCCCAGCAAGGGGAAGGCATGGCGGGAGAATCCACTCGCCCAAGCCTAGAGATTTCAATCAAAACAGAGAAAAAAGCAAAGAAAGCCTGGCCACCCGGAGAACTGCTACTGCCATCCAAGAGGCTGGAGACCACTGAGGCTACAGACAGGTCCGTCCTTTTCTTCACTTCTAGAGGCTGCATTGCTGGGGGTCGGGATGGTTCTGAAACGGAGATTGGTGTTTACTGGGGAGCGCTGTGGGGAACACCCGGGAGGAAGTAAAGGCCGCGGGACCAGCGAAAAGTTGAACTGTGATTTAGATGCAGTGAGGCTCGGGCTGGTCCCCTGGGGAGCCCCCGCCCCGGGAGGGCCCTTCCAGTCTGTTTTGCTCGGAGGCGCAGAGCCCGGCCTTTGTGTGCGCATCGCTCTGGTCTTGGGATGCGGGCTGTCTCAGAGCATAAGTGAAGTGCCTGACTGGCAGCTCCCTCCTCCAGGGGCAGTGCCTGAGGAGGGACTAGGCTGTAAGCGTCCAGCAGGCAGCACTGTGGCAGCTGGGATGGGAAGGGAATGAATGCCTTGGTCCCGCGGGGGTGTGGTCTGCACCCTGGCCACCCCTTACACCGGAGTGGGCCCCACAGCAGTATCCGCGGGAACCTGTTAGAAATGCACGGGTTTTGATGCTAGGTTTTCCTGTGTGGAGTAGTTTAGGATTGAGTCTTGGACCTTGTGAATATCACGTTGAGGAGACTCTGGGTTACGTTACATCCTAGGAAGAGTGATCTTCATTTTTGTTTCCCAGTAGACAATTCATTTGGTTGGGCTCAACAAGCCAGCTCTATCTCTGGGGCAGCAGCATAATGCATTCCTATAGTCTATTCTCTGTGTGTGTGTGTGTGTGGATCAGGGCTTAGCCAGAGAGTTGGACAGCACTGAAACTATTTGAGTCTCTCTCCTTTCTGAGTATCCCCTCACTTTTCAGCAGCTGTGTTTGTCTTGTACTCAGTTCTCTGCTTTCCACTAAAGTTTTCACCACCTCTGTGCCCCCAACCCCTAACACAGAGTGCAGATTCCTGCTGACCCTCAGGCCAAAAATCCCTTTAAAGATCTCAGCTTCACGATGCCATTCCTTTATTCTGAGTGTCATCTCCCCTTCAGAATCTGCCTGATTTTGTTCACTCACCAGTGCCTTTGGATCATTGTTGTTTGGTATTTCGTTAGGACAAGTGTTTCCCTTGTGGCTCAGCTGGTAAAGAATCTTCCTGCAATGTAGGAAACCTGGGTTCGATCCCTGGGTTGGGAAGATCGCTTGGAGAAGGAAAAGGCTACCCACTCCAGTATTCTGGCCTGGAGAATTCCATGGACTGTATAGGCCGTGGGGTCGCAACGAGTCGGGTACAACTGAGTAACTTTCACTTTCAGTTGTTATTAGCAGGAAGGTAGCGTCATCAGGAGCTGTCCCGTTACAGAGGAGAGGGAGGGCCATGGGACAGTGGAGGAGCCATTCTCAAACCTCCTGTTTCCCATGTCTTCATTCCCCCTGGGGTCCTACCAAGAAAGTAGAAATCTAAATTGAGTTTCCAGGACCTTGTGAGTAGAGTTGCTGTAAGTTAACACTTGGTAGTAGGGCATGATTCTCTTTTTAGCTAGTTTCCTTCCTGTGGCAAAAGTCCAGGCGGACATGGGTCCACTTCCTCCAGCTCAATCAGCTAGTATCTGTTTCTCCCAGGATGCTCCTCTTTCTCCTGCTTGGCAGCGGACCAAGATGGCACAGTGCTGAGGACTGGGGTCCTTCCTTCTGCTCCCACTTCTCTCTGGTTGCATTCTTCTTGTTGATGGGTTTATACTCAATCAACCTCTGGTCTGCAGTTCTTTAGACCTAACTAGTTTGGGAAAAAGTATCTATAATATTACTAGAGTTCCTTGTTTTGGGGTTTGAGGCAAAAACCACAGCTGATAATATATTGTTTTGTTATATTTGCTGCATTTTGTCAGGCATTTCCCCATATTTATCTCTCTCTCTGAGATCTCAAAGAGTGGGAGGTTGACTGGCAGAGCAGGATTAAGGAGTCCCCACGTGCTTAGCAAAAACAGTATCTAACGGTACCCCAGAGTCACCCTTAGTACCACCTGGAGAAACTGTTGAAACTTGGCAGACATGTGGCTTCTCTCATGTCACACCCCAAAACCACAGATCTGAAGGCAGAGTCCAGAGTCTGTAGACATGGGAGACCTTGATCTGGGATAGAAAGCACCCAGGACTTGAGGCTTGCCCAATCCACACATCTTTCAGGGTGAGGAGCAGAAGGGGTCATGGCTGTTACAGTGTGTGACATACTGGGCTGCAGGTGTCTCCTTTCACACTTGTCTCCTCTGCTAGACTAGGATGCTGTCAGCTTCCAGGAGCTCATCCCTTTTTCCTTTTACCCCTGGAAGCCTTGTGTTACACATTATTCTATTTATGTTCCCAGACTCAGCATGCTTAGAAGATTCATTCAGAAGTCAAATTGATTCTGTTTCAGATTCTTCCACGGAATCTGAAAGGGGCTGGAAGAACATTCAGCATGACCCTTACTCTGGTCCAGATGACCCCTCCTTAACCCCAGCCCCGGAGCACCTCTCAACACTTCTCTGCCTGCCACGGACCTCACTGCTGCCCTCAGCCCTCTTTCTAGGGAATGCCCACAGGCCTGCTTCCCTGACAACCTCTCCTCTCCTCTGTCTAAAGCTTGCTGTGTTCTCTTCACCAGTGTCCCAACAAGAAAAAAAATGGCATATACAAACTGGATTAGTTAGGAAGAATTTGATAAAAGGATGTTTTACAAAGGTACAGTCAGGATTTAAAGAAAAATCAAGGGATGATACAGTCGTCCAGGACGAGGTGAATATTCCTGACTCCTTGGGAGGAGGTGGGGGGGAGGTTCTATAGTTGAAGATAGGAACGGGCCTGTGATAAAGGAACACAGGCAGGAAAGACACCACAGCCTCGCTCTCCTGTTGTCTTCTGATCCCCTGCATTCGGCTTCCACTGTGAAAGATCAGTGTGGTGATCTCCCACGGCCATTGACTTCAGCTGGAGGCCAGCAGGCAACCTGTTGAAGCCATACACAGTGGTTAAACTCCTGGGCGCCAGGCAGAGTGGTGAAGGGATTTGGGGGATGGGTCTGGAGGAGCAAAGAGAAAATGATCCCACAATAGAGGGACTATTTTATCCCATGGAAGGTAGCACAGTATAATGGATGGGCATTTTTGTTCTAATCTTACCTGCTGTATGATCTTGAGCAAACCACTTAATCTGTATGTGTTTCAGTTTTCACTTCTGCAAAATGATAATACAGGGTTTTTATGAGGCTGCTGTGGTGGGTATAAAGCCCATAGGCTGAAGCCTACAACATAGGAAACCTCAATAAATGGCAAATATCCTTACTAAGACAATCTTCCTGTGTGCCCTTAATCATACCAATATTCCTTCTTGCTTTTGCAGCTTCATTCTCTCCAAGGAATTCTTCCCCTTTGCCTGCAAATATGTCTGAGTAGCTCTTTTCCTCATTCAACTTTGGTTTATGAAGATAAGTGCAGTGATGGGCATTCTTAGAGAGCTGGACACTTCTGGAGGGCCAGAAAGCTGGTCTGGTCCACAGCCTTGGATCAGCAGAATGCCCTTCATTTGTGGTCAACCCACTGGCTGTAGGCAGCAAATTATCTTAACTTTCTGATTGACTCAGGTGAAGGGTGATGTTTGTTAGCAAAGGCAATACCAAGATTGGTCAGTCAATCTGATCAGGAATGGTTGTGTTGAGTTTTCCATCAACATGAAAGTCAAATCTGAAAAAGACTGCCTGTTTTGGGGTGTGATTAGTTATGAAATGTGGCTGTATATGGTTCATTGGCCTTTTCTAGTTGTGTCCTGAGCATAAACAGTCTTCAGATTCTAAAAGCCAGGAGAGGTCCCTTCTTGGTGATGTGATAAAGTCATAGCTCTTAAGTAGATATCTAATTACCATTGGGATTAGCAACAAGTAAATACTGTCAATACCCGAATGCTCTCTGCATTAGCTTTCTAGGGCTGCCATGATGGAGCACTATAGATGCTGCTGCTGCTAAGTCGCTTTAGTCGTGTCCGACTCTGTGCGACCCCATAGATGGCAGCCCACCAGGCTCCCCCGTCCCTGGGATTCTCCAGGCAAGAACACTGGAGTGGGTTGCCAGTTCCTTCTCCAATGCATGAAAGTGAAAAGTGAAAGTGAAGTCGCTCAGTCGTGTCTACTCTTTGTGACCCCATGGACTGTAGCCTACCAGGCTCCTCCATCCATGGGATTTTCCAGGCAAGAGTACTGGAGTGGGCTGCCATTGCCTTCCCCGCACTATAGATGAGGTGGCTTTAAACAACAGAAATGTATTGTCTCACAGTTGTTCTTGAGCTCAAGGTCCAAAATCAGTGTGTTGGCAGAGTTGGTTCCTTCTGAGCCCTGTGAGGGAAGGACCTAGTCCAGGCTTCTCTCCTTGGCATGTAGACAACCATCTTCTCCCTATATCTCTTTACATCAATTTCCCTCTTTGTGTGTCTGTGTCCAAATTTCCCCCTTTTTTATGAGGACACTGGTGACTAGAGTTCTCCGTAATGACCTTATTTAACTTGATCACTTCTGTAAAGACCCTTTCTCCAAATAAGGCTGCCTTCTCAGATGCTAGGGTCTTGGCTTTCAACACAGGAATTTCAGGGAGACACAATATGCCCCATAACACTCTCTGATTGCTCTTGAAAAAGGCTTATAAAAATAAATATATTTAGAAGATTCTCAGGTTGGTTATGTCTCCATAGTTAATTTTCTTAGCAACCATTTTCCTGCGAAGGGCAAACTCCTTTCTCATCCTCCTTTGTAATTTTTGGGGGCGTAGTGCCAGTGTATGCCAAATGGATTAAAGTATTCACACACACACTTCAGGGATCTGACTACCTTGGCCTCTTCCTTTTGCACAAATCAGGTCAGGTCCCTGGGTATCCTCAGATGAACTAACTGACAGAGAAGTTGGACTTTCAGCCTGGACCTGTTTACCTGAGTCTGCCTCTGTCGCATCCTTGGGTAATACTGTCTGAGAGCTGTTATTTGTCTTGTCAACACGGACCGGTCTTTTCCCACATCTTGTCCTCTAAAGAATCCCAGGGTGTGCCTGGCACCTAAAACAAAATGAGACTTTCTCTCTCTAGGGCAAAATGGGAGATGAAATTAACATGCCAAAAGGAAGCTTCTCACTTGAGTAAAAGAGGCTACAGGATGAGAAGCCCCAAGGCTGGAGCTTTCTGCCCTGCAGTTGAATGATTTTCCTCTGTATTAGGGGCTTCCCAGGTGGCTCAGAAAGTAAAGAATCCACCTGCAGTGCAGGAGTGAAAGTGAAAATGTTAGTCACTCAGTCATGTCCGACTCTTTTGCGACCCCATGGACTATAGCCCACCAGGCTCCTCTGACCATGGGATTCTCCAGGCAAGAATTGTGGAGTGGGTTGCCATTTCCTTATCCAGAGGATCTTCCTGACCCAGGGATCAAACCCACATCTCCTGCAGGAGATCCTGCATTGGTAGGAAGGTTCTTTACCACTGAACCACTTGGGAAGCCCTTCAGTGCAGGAGACCTAGGTTCAATCCCTGAGTCGGGAAGAGCCCATGGAGAAGGGAATGGCAACCCACTCCGGTATTCTTGCCTGGAGAATTCTGTGGACAGAGGAGCTACAGTCCATGGGGTCCTAAACAATTGGATGCAACTGAGCAACTAACACTTTAACTTTCTTTCTTCTGTGTTGAGCCTCTCTGTCATCATTCTGGAAGCTTGGGTAAAATTTCAGAGTTCCACCTGGCCCATGCCCTGTTGTAGGTAGTGAAGGAAAGGGCAGGTCCCCTCTCGGGGTGAAGCAGACAAGACTGGGGCAGAGAGTTCTCTGAGGCCAAGTGGTGACAGAAGCATAGATACGAGGCATAAAAGCTCCATGTGCTCAGAGACGAGCTCCTCTGAGGGGGTCCCTGATTACATCAGCCAGCTGACAGGTGGAAGGAGGCATTTCCTGATAGAGCTGGTGGAATCACATGTCCCTGTGATTCAAGTTACAGAAGCAATCAATTGAAATTCACCCCGATAAATCCTGGGCAACAGGTTAGCACAGATGTGAGGAGAAACCCAAAACAGTGTGGACAGTGGCTCAGAGCCTAGGAGTTTGACTGCATAGTTAGAGGGCCTCAGAGGGTGGGTTCTCGAATCAGACATGAATGAATGAATGAATGAAATCAAGCTCATAGGCACAGAGAACAGATTGGTAGTTGCCAGAGGCAGGACTGACAGAAATGGATGAACTTTTTAAAGTTTAAATAAATTGAATAATAAGAAAAAATATAAACCAAGACAATAAACTACCAAATAAAATGTCTTTCTACCTTACAAATATATTTGGGAAGGAAAAAAAAACCATCAATAAATGTCTGTATACCTTCTATTTAAGTGCTAGTCATTCAGTTGTGTCTGACTCTCTTTCTGACCCCATGGACTGTAGCCTGTCAGGCTCCCCTGCCCATGGGATTCCCCAGGCAAAAATACTGGAGTGGGTTGCCATTTCCTTCCTAAGGGGATCTTCCCAACCCAGGGATTGAACCCGGGTCTCCTGCATTGCAGCCAAATTCTTTACCTCTGAGCCACCAGGTAAGGTATAATTCCAGGGAAGGTATTACTCACTACCTTAAGTTAGTGAATAATAACACTGAAATATTGCCATGTTGTAATATTAAAAATTCAGTTCAGTATTCAGTGATTCTTTTTTTTAAATTCTTATTAATCAATAAATAATACAAAATGTAAGATGAAAGTAAATTGGAAAATTAGGAAGGAAATCAAGGCGGGGCACTTGTGATTCTGCTTAAATGTTTTTGGCTAGTTCATAAACAGATACAGAGTGACGAAACGAGATGGTTATGGTATAAGTTATAGAAAATGGGCACTTCTGTGAAAAATAAACAAAAGCAAAAGTCTGTTATCAGGGAAGCTAAGTAGCTATGAATAAAATGGTAAAAGAGAAAGAATTTTTACATCTTGGGCAAATAATCAAGATTAAAATCTCCAATTTTTATAATCATCGAGAAATAATCCAGTTATTCAACAGTCTAAAGGTATCACTTGTGATTAAACTACTAAATAGATAAGTATGATTTCCTTACAGTTTTGAATATGTACCAAGGTGGAAAGATGGGGAGACTTTAAGGTATTTCAATAGTCTCTTCCAGCTGTGAACCATCATTAGACTCTAGAGATGTCAATTAGAATCAACTTTTCAGAAGGTGATTGTGCAGTTAATATGCTTCTATGTCCTTTTTCTCAATATTTGTCTTTTCTTTTTCATTGTTAGCAAAAAGGACAGACAAATGGCCTTGGAAGCAAAATTAATTGATTTTGTGTAAAATGCTAACCTGAATTTTAGGCATGTTCTATGCTGTGCTTAGTCTCTCAGTCAGCGTCCGACTCTTTGTGACCTCATGGACTGTAGCCTACCAGGCTCCTCTGTCCACAGAGATTCTGCAGGCAAGAATACTGGAGTGGGTTTCCATGCCCTCTGCCAGGGGATCTTCCCAACTCAGAAATCAAACCAGAGTCTCCCTCATCACAGGCGGATTCTTTACCAGCTGAGCTACCCGGGAAGCCCAAATTTTAGGTTTAGTTGGGGATTAAGACAAACTTTTAGTTTAATTTAAGATGAGGTATTCCTTTAAGGTTTTATTTACTCATATATTTTATTCCTGAACAAAGTACTTTAAATCTGTTTGTATATTAATACCTTGCAATAAGATGCTGTCAAATTGTACCAGAAATGCACTGAAAAAATACATTTTCTTTTCAATAAACATGTGAGTATGTAATGATGGAAAAATATGTTTATGACATTTTACACATTAAATTCTTGATTATTTCTACTGTTAAACTGTAAAGTCTTTCCAATTCAAATCAACAAACTGTTACCTAATAATACACTTCAGGTTTGTTTTTTTTTCTCTCAGAGATATTTATTTTATATAATCCACACCATAGCCACCTCATTTTCTTGCTCTTATTTGACTATGGATAGGTTAACACTATTTGAACAGGGATTAAAATGTTTTCCCTGATTTCTCCCTAATTTTCCGATTTACAGTGTAGGTAAAATTTCACTGGGCTTCCCAGGTGTCTAGTGGTAAAGAGTCTGCCTGCCAATGCAGGAGATACGGGTTCAATCCCTCGGTCAGAAAGATCCCCTAAATTAGGAATGGCAACACACTCCATTATTCTTGCCTGGAAAATTACATGTACAGAAGACCCTGGCAGGACGTAGTCTATGGAGTCACAAAGAGTCAGACACAACTGAGTGACTGAGCATGCATCACAAAATTTCATTATATTTTATGGTATTTTTATGCTGATGATAAGAGTTTGATAGTATTCCCATCAATAAAAGACACCTTTGAAAATAATGGAACAAATTAAAATAATTATTCCTCAGGCAGCGTTTGAGAAAGAAAGAAAAGAGTGAGTGAGAAAATGGGAAAGCAGAAGGGAGGTAAGGTAAAGACATTGCAGTTACACCATCAGCACAAGCAAACATGGAGGTGACAGAAGGGTCATAGAAATTGGGATTTCAGTGGCCACTGGCCACTTTAGCCCTTTATACACTTCCTGTGACCAGCCGTGTCAAGGCAGCCCTCTGAGTTGGAAAGCATTTTACCAACTTTGTAGCTGAGAAACCCATGTTCGAACCCAGGGATTGTTATACCTCACCTGAGTGCACTTTCAAATGGCCCCCACCACACAGCCTGGCTGAACTGAATTCCACAATGTAAGAATCTTGCCTCACTTTTCAAATTCCCTAGCACCATGGCAACCTTCCAGTTATTTTACAGGGTCGAATGAAAAGAGCAATTAGAGAATGAGAAAATTATATAGGACTTGAGCCTGAGAGAGCGTAGAAATTAGCAATTCATTATTGAAATGGAAAATGTGACAAAGGAATTTTGAGAGTGACGATAACCTAGCTGAAACAGCCAGTCAGTAGAAGATTCTGGGAATGCTGTAATAAACCATCTCCTAGTTCAACTGAACTAAAGGCTCCCACTGCTTAGAAAATTGTAAGGCATTCTTTCCCTCTCCTCGCAGCCCCCCCTGCCATTCTGGTCAAGCAAGTGTGCATGTGATATGTTTGCAGGGCTCATTCTCAGAGAATCTCCATTTGTTTCTGGTTTAATCAGTTCTCCAAGTGCCATAAACCAATTACCACCTGTGATCTGTGTGAGCCCTTCACAGTGTGTGCTATACAGGAACGATTAACAGGATCCTAACTCTTGTCTGGTTCACAGTGCAGCCTTGACAGAAGAGCGAGGCATAGGATGTGAGCATTGGCATCTTTACATTCTGGAAGCCCAACCTGAGGCTTGTGACCTGTCCAGAAGTGATAATTATGGAAGAAGACTAGCTGATGTTAGTTTTAGAATAATAACCACTAACCTGAGTACTTACTATGAATAAGGTAGTACCATTCTAAGCATTCTACATGTATTATGTTAATCTTCACAAAATCTCTTTAACTTAGGTATGATTATTTTTTAATTTATTGAAGTAGATTTACGGTATTGTGATAGTTTTTTGGTGCACAGCAAAGTGATTCAATTATACATACATATAATAGTTTGCATTTGCTAATCTCAAATTCCCAGCCCATCCCTCCCTCTGTGGCCCCAACCTTGGCGACCACAAGTCTGTTCTCTGTCTGTGATTCTGTTTTAGACGAGTTCATTTGTGTCATATTTTAGACTGCATATGATGTGATACCATATGGTATTTATTTTTCTCTGACTTCATTTAGTATGATTCTCTCTCTCTGTCTATCCATGTTGCTACAAATGGTGTTATTTCATTCTTTGTGTCTGAGTGATATTCCATTCTGAATGTATGTGTATGTATGTATGTGTGTGCATATATATATATACACACAAACATCACATCTTTCTTATCCATTCATCTGTTAATGGACATTTAGGTTCTTTCCATGTCTTGGCTATTGTAAATAGTGCTGCAGTGAATATTGGGTTGCATGTTTCTTTTTGAATTATGGTTTTGTCTGGATACATGCCCCAGGAGTGGGATTGCTGGATCATATGGTAGCTCTATTTTTAGCTTTTAAGGAACCTCCATACTGTTTTTCATAGTGGCTGCACTGGTTTATATTTCCACCAACAGTGTCAGAAGGTTCTCTTTTCTCATGTACCTTCTCCAGCATTTGTTACCTGTAGACTTTTTAATGACAGCCACTCTGACCAGTGTGAGGTGGCACCTCATTAGAGTTTTGGATTGCATTTCTCTAATACTTAGCAACGTTGAACATCTTTTCATGTGCCTTTTGGCCATCTGTGTGTCTTCTTTGGAGAAATGTCTATTTAGGTTTTCTGCCCGTTTTTTGATTTTTTTTTTTTTTGAGTTATATGAACCATTTGTAGATTTTGGAAATTAAGTCCTTATCAGTTGCATCATTTAGAAATACGTTCTCCCAGGTCATAGGTTGTCTTTTTGTTTTGTTTATGGTTTCCTTTGCTGTGCAAAAGCTTATGAGTTTGATTAGTTCCCATGGAACTAATGGAAGGACTGATGCTGAAGCTGGAACTCCAATACTTTGGCCATCTGATGCAAAGAACTGACTCATTGGAAAAGACCCTGATGCTGGGAAAGATTGAAGGCAGGAGGAGAAGGGGACGACAGAGGATGAGATGGTTGGATGGCATCACCGACTCAATGAACATAAGTTTGAGCAAACTCCGGGAATTGGTGATGGACAGGGAAGCCTGGCGTGCTGCAGTCCATGGGGTTGCAAAAAGTTGGACGTGACTGAGCGACTGAACTGAACTGAGTTCCCATTTGTTTACTTTTGGTTTTGTTTCTGTTGCCTTGGGAGAGTGAAAGATGGGTATAATTGTTAACTCCATTTTGCAGATGGGGAAACTGAGACCACAGGAGTTTAATTATTAATAACTTGCCCATAGTCACCCAGCCTGTAAAGGGTAGAGCCAGGGTTTGAACTCAGGCAGTCCAGCTCAGGGTCGTTGTTCCTAACTATAGTGAACATCATCTAGTTTCTCTTGTAGATGACCGGTAATGGTTGACTGGTCTGATTACTTGTCCTACCTTATGTGATTTTATTACCCACTTCTTGAAATACATTTTGGATGGTATGGAGCTCACTCAAATTTACTGTTCAACTGTTTAAACTGAATTGACCTTTTATCTGGAATCTTTGCATTAACTCTTATATGAATCAATCTAATGACCTGGGGAAATCTGAGTGAGAATATTGCTCAATAAATCAGGGTCCCTTTCCGTCTGGCTGTGGTGATTTTATCTCCTTTATTTTACTTGTAGATGAGTTGTTATGCTTTGTGTTGTTGAAGTTCAACTAGGTAACACTGCCTTATTATAGAAAAATTGTAAACCTCTGTTCTTGGTTGTATTATTCTCCATACTCTTCTGAAATTTAGACAGTTAAAAATTATATATGTATAACACACACATTTGTTTTGTTGCAGTGTTAGGTTGCTGTAGACAGAGTTAGGGTGTTATACATGTATATATCTATTTATATTGTTTTGTTTTGTGTTTCAGTCTTGTCTGGAGTTGGAGAGGTTCCATTCCAGTATTTAACAAGTATTGTTGTTTGAAAATTATATATGGACAGAGGAGCCTGTGCTACAGTCCATGGTGTTTACATATGTGTGTATGTATGTGTTGTTGTGCACAACTAAGCGATGTGTTTGTGTGTGTGTATGTTGTTTTTTTTTATATATATATGTATTGTGTGTTTTTGTTTTTTTTTTTTTTATTTTTGTATGTGTGTGTGTGTTGTGTTTTTGTGTGTTGTGTATGTGTGTGTGTATATATATGTGTGTATGTGTGTGTGTGTATATATATGTGTGTATGTATGTGTTGTGTGTGTATATATATTGTGTGTATGTATGTGTGTGTGTGTGTGTTATATATGTGTGTGTGTATGTATGTGTGTGTGTTTGTATATATATATATATGTGTGTGTGTTTTTATTTTGTTTGTGTGTGTTATGTTTTTGTGTGTGTTTGTTTTATATGTGTGTTGTGTTTTGTGTGTATTTGTGTGTGTGTGTGTATGTATGTGTGTTTGTTTTGTGTGTGTGTATATATATGTGTGTATGTGTGTGTGTGTATGTGTGTGTGTTTGTGTATATATGTGTGTGTGTATGTGTGTGTGTATATATATGTGTGTGTATGTATGTGTGTGTGTGTGTATATATGTGTGTATGTGTGTGTGTGTATATATGTGTGCATGTATGTATGTATGTATATACAGCTGAAGGATATACAAGACCTGAGAAGAGAATAGGATAATGAAAGAAATGATATGAGCACTTCAGAAAGTGCCAGAGAACAGATTATGGGGGAGGGCAAATTCTTATAAATTCCTTCATACTCCTTTCTCATAAACAAACACATAACAAAGAAACTAGGCCAAGAGCAAGTTGGCAGGTGGGGAGGGAAGTGGCAAGAATTTTCTTACAAATTGACCTAAGCATCAACATGGTAACACTCTCCCTTGTGAATCTGCGAAGCAGAGGTCACCCTTTCAAGTTACTGGGCATGGAGAGGCCAAAGGGCAGTGTCTCCAGCAGCCCCTGTTGGCTTGGACAAGCTCCAGAGACCTGCACAGGGGTTGTCATGGCATCTTGGCTTCGGTCTAACGGGGCAGTGCTTTCCTGTCTCTTCCCCACGGAGATGGGATGCTTTCTATCAGATTAGGAGATGTCTCCTTTCCTGTAAGCCAGAGAGCAGAAGGCTGCTGGACCCCTGGGAACAAGGCGGTCATCCAAAGTGCAGACCCAGCATGTTCCCCTTAGAGAACCAGAGCTGCCTCCTTCTCAAGGATAGAGAGACAAGACTAAGACACACCGTGTCCCTGGAAACAGAGATCCAGTATTGTTAGGATGTCAGCACTCCCTAAAAAAATGTCAACACCCTTTGAGTTCAGCTAAAAAGCTGGTGAATTCCAAATCAAAATCCCAACAGGATATTCCATAGAAACTGCCAAACTGATTGTGAAGTTTGCATGGAAGAGAAGCTGTTTTAAAATAGAACAATTGAAAAAGGATGGTGAAGGATGTACTTGACTTAACATGTTTCAAAGTATACAAGAAAGAGTAACTAAGGAGAAATGAATGAGTAGATCATTGGAATAAAACAAAGTACAGAAATGGTTCTGTGCATGCACAGGGATTTAGGGTGTGAGAAGGATGGAGTTTCACGTGGGTAAAAAGAGAACGAAGTATTTCCCCTGAAACTGGGAGCTGGTGATCCCAATGTCATGGCTTCAGTGAAGCTAGACATGCCCCATGTCACCACCCCCAGTGCCAGGATATAGCTGAGGTGGACGAAGGAGATCTTTGTTACAAACAATAGTTAGGTGAAAATGAAGAATGTTTTGATAACCTTAGAGTAAGTTAGATCTTCTAGGTAGGATGCAAGATGCCAGAAGTTAAAAAAAAAAACAAAAAACTGTTAACAGACTGTGAAATAAATATAAACTCTGTACACAAAAACATCATAAGGGAAGTTGAAAAAAATTCAGCAACATTGTTTCAATTTGCTAAGTACGTGAAAATTTTCATAATAAAATTTTGGGGAAAGTGTAAGCAGCAGATGAGAAAATGTTTGTGACACAAGTTACAAGCAGGGTTAATATTCAGAATATATAAAAGTACCAATAAATACCAAAACTGAAAAACTGATGAAGAATAGAGATGGGCAATTAAGAAATGCCAAGAGATTATAAACATAGGAAAAGTAATTCAAATAACTAGTCATCAGGGAAATGAAAAATTAAATCAACAGTTAGCTAACATTTCTTATGCATTAGATTGGAAATAATTAAACGTATTGATCATACCCTGTGTTGTTAAGGAAATAAGACACTCTCATCCTCTGTTGTTTGGAGTGTTCATATCAAAGCCTTTGGGAGAGCATCCTGGCAGTATTATTAACACTTTAGATTTGCATACTCCTTAATCCAGAAATTCTGTATCTCAATTTATGCCAAAGAAAGACATATTTTTTTTTAAGATTCTTGTAAAAACATTGGGAAAAGTGCCCATTATTAGAGTGATAAACTGTTGATATACATAAACTATAGTTATTAGAAAGAACATGGTAAATATATATACTACATATATATATATATATATATATATATATATATATATACACACAAAATTTTTTCCAATGCATTTTTTTTGTCAGTGACAAAGGCCAGTCAGTAAACAATTCATAGAACATGATTTGCATTATATAAAGGGAAAACAGAAAGACTTGTTTTTCATGGAACCGTGCATGGAAGGATGACCATCACAATGTCCCTTTCATTCTTTCTCAGTTCAGTTCAGTCACTCAGTTGTGTCTGACTCTTTGTAACCCCGTGGACTGCAGCATGACAGGCCTCCCTGTCCATCACCAACTCCCGGAGTTTATTCAAACTTATGTCCATCGAGTTGGTGATGCCATCCAACCATCTCATCCTCTGTTGTCCCCTTCTCCTCCTGCCTTCAATCTTGCCAAGCATCAGGGTCTTTTCAGATGAGTCAGTTCTTCGCATCAGGTGGCCAAAGTACTGGAGTTTCAGCTTCAGCATCAGTCTTTCTAGTGAACATTCAGGACTGATTTCCTTTAGGATTGACTGGTTGGATCTCCTTACAGTACAAGGGACTCTCAAGAGTCTTCTCCAACACCACAGTTCAAAAGCATCAGTTCTTTGGAACTCAGCTTTCTTTATAGTCCAACTCTCACATCCATACATGACTACTGGAAAAACCATGGCTTTGACTAGATGGACCTTTGTTGGCTGTCTCAAAGCTTGCAATTCCCTCATCTCTCCCTAAACTCTTCACACAAATGAAAGCGCACCTGTATGCACACACACACACATATACATGCATGTGCACACACCACCTACAGCATTACATCCTAAGTAGGTTCTAAGATTTTTTCCCTATTCTGTGTTCTCATAGCACCCTGAACTTCGACTTCCCTCATCTAGATCATAACTGTTGATTCAAACTCTCTTTTTTATTCTAACTTCCAGAAGAGAGGGACAGTGTGTCATATGCTGGTGTATTATATTTGGAACTAATTATATGCTAGCCCCAAGGCCCAGCACTGTGTTTGGCACACAGCAGAAACTCATTTGTTGAGTGATAAATAACTCCTTTGTAATAGTCAGCGTTGAAATACATCAGTACATTGCTAGTTAATAAATAAAATGACCTATAAATTTACATCTCCTCTATCAAATGACTGATTTAGAGGAGAATAAGAAATTTGCAAGTGATGAAGTTGGGGACTGTTCATAAGCACTCCTTCCTCCAAGGATACTTGTAGCACCATTTTCTCTAGTTTGCAATGAGAAGAGGTCAGTTGCTTGTCCTCACTTTGTATGGACATGAGCCTAGACTTCACCTGGCATCCTCTCTATTCATTTGATATGTAAAATCTCAAAGGAGAAGTGACAGAACAGTGGATAGGAGGAGCTTTTTTACAGTTAATCAAGGGTAATACTGGCACTTCAATTTTTATTAAAGGGAAAAAAAGCAAGCTAAGATAACATGGGATTTGGGTTCCAAAAGATAGATAAAAGACGCCAGAAATACAGTGCTCTTGTAAACACAGATAATGTTTTAGGACCAGAGAAACCCCATATCTCAGGGGTGGAATGGATCTGCGAGGTTATCCAGTCCAGTGAAATTATATTTGTTATAACATATAAGTCTTCAGTAGATAAGTTATCACTATGGGTAAGTTTTCAGACAAGGATAAAGCTAAACGTGGGTGTTGGGAGGAAGTGTGCCATGTGGTAAGAACAGATGGAATTTGTAAAGAAAACTGGGTAAGATAAACCCTCTTGTCTTTGTCTTAATCTTCAAGCCTGCCTCACGTTTGAATGTATTTCTAGCAGACAGTGTATCCACAGGCTTTGTGAAAGCCCTGCAAGAGAAATGAGGCAAAATCGCCAGGCAAATATATAATAACATGATCACTGTTTGAGCTGGAATTCCCTGTGCACCTGTCTGTCTCACCAATCTCTGGGAATCTGTTAATTGTCTAGTTCTGCTGTCCAGGCATTGCCGGGAAGTAGTAGGCAATCAAAAGAAGTTTATTTAATTGATAGTATTAGATGATTTTTTAATCACAGGCAAAGAATGAGGTGGTTCTTTGAAAATGGTACATGGCTTTGGAAGATGGGAAAAAAGATAAAATATTTTTTATCTCTGAAATATTCTTTGGGATTTGGTATATGACTTTTGCCCTTACTGATAAGAATGGAGACCTAGAGACTCAATAGAAAGTAAGTCTTAGGCTCATGATTGGGCTTCCCTGGTGGCTCAGTGGTAAAGGATCTGCCTACCAATACAGGAGACACAAGAGAAGTGAGTTTGATCCCTGGGTCAGAATGATCCCCTGGAGAAGGAAATGGCAACCCACTCCAGGATTTTTGCCTGGGAAATTCCATGGAGAGAGGAGCCTGGTGGCCTACAGTCCATGGGATCACAAACAGTCCAACACGACTGAGTGCACACAAGCACACACAGGCTCATGATTACACCACTCTTAGAGGTTTATTATCTATCAGTAGTTTCTCTTTGACTGAGGATGGGTAGACCAGAAAGCAAGAGAGCAAAAAAGTGATTCCAAGCTTTTCTGCTGTGCACAATGCATTTTTCTCAATAAACTTTCTTGAATTTTGTGGTTGTACTTGTAGCCCTATTCTCTGGGAAGTCCCTCCATCCATAGATAGCCTGTGGAAAGGGCAGGCCTGGACAGGGAGCAGAGGTAGCTAGGTTGGGCAAGAGTCCATGGTGGGTTATAAAGGAAGGAAAAAAATCTAGATATTCAAACACAGACTCCAAAGCTATGAATAGTGGCCTGTCAGTGGACAAGTGGGAGATTGCCTCCTGAGGATGAATGTCCTTAAAGGGGTCCTAATTCAGGTGAATGTCTATCGTTACTATCAGTAATCTCTAAGAAATTTTTGTTTGGTGAAAGTAAGCCATCTTTTGAATAATACTTGCTGGTGTGGGTTGTCTGTGTATATGTGCGTGTGTATGTGTGTGTAAGTACACTCTCTTGCCTTCATCTCCTGCCTCTAAGAGTTCTGCCTGTAGTCTATCCAGGCTTCTGTGTATTCTCCACCAGAAAAGACACACACCCATTACCAGATGGTAACAATTTAAAATGAAAGAATTGGCCTCTAGAAACAGCTCCCTAAGTATATTTAATAGTGTTTATTAATACCCAAAGGGCTTCCCAGGTGGTGCTAGTGGTAAAGAACCCACCTGCCAATGCAAGAGACATAAAGAGATGTAGGTTCAATCCCCGGGTTCGGAAAGATCCCCTGGAGGAGGGCATGGCAACCCACTCCAGTATTCTTACCTGGAGAATCCCTTGGACAGAGAAGCCTGGAGGGCTATAGTCCCTAGGGTCGGAAAGAGCTAGACGCGAATGAAGCGACTTAGCACACATGCATTAATACAGGTAACTTTAGGGATGTTCTATCTAAAACAAAGTCATGTTGAATACAAGTCCCATTCTCACCTGTCTTTGGCCAACAGGATTGTTGACTGCTTTGCAGCATGTTTATACTGTAAGGGACCTAGATTGGTATGTACAGCCCTCTCCTTTACAGATGAAGAAACGAGGCCCAAAGAGATCAAGTGACCTACTTACCCAGGGTCACAAAGTGATGCAGGACAAGCTAGACTGGACCCCAGGTGTTCGGGAATGTCAAGCCCCATGACATTTTTCTTTCCTCGAGTCATCTCCTTATCTTGCCGGTGCTTACTCCATCCCTGGCTGCAACAGGTCCCTCTTGGCTGGCTGGATCTAAACTTAGGCATCTTCTTTCTTTTCCAGTGAAGTTTCCCCATATGGTTCATTATATAGTTGGTCCTCAGCTAGAAAAGAAAATGTATGCTTGTGTCAGGAGGTAAACTCTAACTGTTCCACAGTTAGCTTTCTGCCCACTACACTTTTCAGCTACAGAGCCAAGTAAATCTAGGACAAATGCTCTCATGAATCACTGATGGGTAAAGAAGGATGTTTCCAGGCCCTCAGAGACCCCGGCTTAAGAAATGCAAGTAGTTTCAGAAAAAGAGAAAGGCTGCCACTTTTCAAACCACTTCTTTGTCCACCCTCTGGATGTCTGACCTGCCAGCACAATATTAGCTCAAGCAGACATGATCCCCTCAGCTTCCCCGGGCTTGTCATCTCAAATCCCCAGCTGCATTTGAGGAGCAGCACTGTTTGGAGGCAGAAGACTGCAAAAGAACCAGAATAACAAGCCCAGGAGAAGCCAGAGAGTCAAGAGGGAGAGACACTTGGCAATGGCTAGAAATCCTGGAGCTACTGGGCAAGAAGTTCAAGAGCATCAGGAAATCTCATTTCCCTGCCATGTTCCTGCTCAGGGCACAGCATTTGCTGCTGCCAGCATGTGTAAATGGAATGGGCCAAGAGGAAGGAACTAAAGGCATTGCATGCAGCTTGTAAATCCTTGGGATGAAGGAAGCAAGGCTTCAGAAAGAGAAACTAATCAGCTATGTGGGGAACGCAGGACCAGCCTTCAAGCCTGTACTTTGAGCCTGTGCTTGTCCTTCTAAGGGAAGCAGTTACTTGTGGGGTGGTGGGGGAGGGTGTTCAAAACCTTCCTGCTCTGCCACACGCTGCTTGGTACAAATAGTAACAAACACTTGGCATTTCCCCTAGTGCTATCCTGGGCACTCTTTCCAAGTATTAGGCATTCATTTAACCTTCTCCCAAAGGCTGTTATTATCCCTATTTTCCAAATGAAGAAGTCAGCCTCTGCAAAGTGGAAAACCATCCCCAATTTGCACATTTGTAATGGAGAAAAGCCATGATTGAAACCAAAGTCTCTGTGACCCCCAGAATCCACAGTCTAAATCATTAGGCTCATTATCTGTGGCAGTGCAGTTGCTATACAAGAGCTTGCTGGCCCTCTTGGTAACCATGCTGAGACGCTAACCAGGTCATTTGGAGGGCCCAGGGTTTCTGATCAGCTTCAAAGGAGTTTATAATGCTCTGGGATGCCCTGCTTCCTCCCTCTTTTTCTCTTTCTCTTCTCATCCTTTTTTCCTTTCCTTCTACATCTATTGAAGCTCTCCTTGCCTCAACCAGAATAATATTGAAGCCAACATTTGGTTCCATGCATCAAAAGGTTTTCTATTTGGGGCCAGAGGTCACACCATTTCTTTTCCTTTTGTAATTTCCAACTCTTTGCTTATCAGAACTTACTTTCAAGGATCTAACATTTACAGTAAAGTATAAGTGATCGATGAGTCTCATAAAGGAGGTGCCAATACCTCCTTATAAAGAAATATCATCCAAAGGCCAAGAACCATGGAAAAAATTATATTAAAATGGAGATTGTCACCAAAGGAAGGAATCAGTCACCAGGAAAAACAGAAGGTGTCATCAAGGCCAGGAGGAGGATGTGGGGAGAAGAGGTGGCCGGTAGATAGAGTGTATGAACCTTCTTAGTTGACTTCTGTACCAACTGCTGGCAATGCTCCCCCTTCTCCCAGGGCTACCTCCCTGCAGCCCACCCACTCAGGAAGTGGCCAAGTTGTCTTTTTTCCAACCCACTCTTGCCATCCTTCTTTAGCTAACCCAGAATCCTAATGTAAGTCCTGCCCGCATGCCTCTCAAGGCAGCCCAATTCTTCCTGTCCTGTAGCATGGCTGATTTATCCAGGTCCTAGATAAGAGTCTTCAGGGACACACGCCCACCTTCCATCTTCCTCCCCACAAGAAAGTGCACACACGTGGGGATCACACCTAGAAAAGAACATTGCCAGAGATGTATTCTCAGAATTTTCAACTTCTCACTGCTGGGTGAATGGAGAGGCTAAGGGAACTGCTGTTCCAAGCTAGGGAATTTACAAAAACAGCCAACATCCCTGAGGACCAGCTCTCCCCATTCCTATGTTTCATTAGCTCAGCATCAACTGACTTAACTAGAACAGACAAACGCTCGTTAAAATATCATGTTGGATGAGAAGTGATTCTCAGAATAATGTTAACATCAAACAAGCAATTGGGAGGCAGCATCGCTCTGGCCCTGCAAGGGAGGGGCTATTCTGCAAGGTAAGCACTCTTCTTGGCAATGGGGTTGGGATGCTGGGTGGAGGGAAAATGATTATGGATGAAGAGGCTATTGCTGTGAGGGTAGAAGTTCCACATTGACTGAACCAAGCCCTATTCTCTGAATATTTAGCTTCTCAAAACATAATTCATTTTCAAACCTAAACTCAGTAATTGCATCTTCTCCAAATCGACTATTCAGCATTTCCTCTTTACAGATAAACCACCCGTCCACTTGTAAGAGAAGCTGCCAAATTAACTTTCGAGTTTGCCAGAGTCATCTTCCTCATAGAGAGGCTCAGTCAGGTGTGAGGCACTGTGGGAAGTATTGCTAAGACAGAGGAATCTCAGAGGTGGCTAGTTCGGTGTGGTATGCAGAACGCTGCCTGAAGTTAGGTCTCACTTTAAGTACTAGCTGTCACTGTAGTGGGTTGAAAGTGTGCCTCTCCCAAATTGATGTCTACCCAGAGCCTCTAAATGTGACCTTACTTGGGACCAGGGTCACACCGGGCTAGGGTGGGCCACAGTCATGACTGGCACCCTTAGAAGAGGAGGAAGGGCACACAGACAGAGGGAAGAGGGCCGTGTGAAGACAGAGCAGAGCGGTGAAGCTGTTAATACAAACCAAGTAGTGCCACGGGCTGCCGGAGCCACCAAAAGGGGGAAACGAGAAGCATCCAGAGGGAGTGTGGCCCTACCAACACCTTGCTTTAGGACTTACAGCGTCCGGAGCTGTGAGGGAATAAATTTCTGTTGTTTTAAGCCACCCAGTGTGTGGTAATGTGTTGTGACAGTTTTAGGAAGTGAATACAGTCGCTGAACGGCTGAGCAAACCTGACCTAGTTATTTTCTCTGGGCCTCCGTTTCTTTGTCTAGACAAGAGATTAGATCTATGACTTTGGGTAAGTTTTATAATCAATTTTCTCATCTTAAAATGGGGTACTATAACTTTGTTGATAAAATTACAGTTAACGTGTGTTGAACATGTACTACATCATGAGCATTAATAGACGTCCCCCTAAATATTTGTCACTTCTTCCTAAATTCCGCTTTGATCTGAAAAGAAGCTTAGATACTAGCTTAAATTCTTGTCATAAAGCATGAATCACTTACACAGAATTTAATGTCAAACTTTCCAAAATCCAGTGTGAAAAAAGGAAAAATGACATTTTAGATCACTCATATAACCACAGAGCAATTTTTTTAAGGGTTTTATTTTAATTTTTATTTTTTAAAATTTATTTTAATTGGAGGCTAATTACTTTACAATATTGTGGTGGTTTTTGCCATATATTCACATGAATCAGCCATAGGTGTATATGTGTTCCCCATCCTGACCCCTCCCTCCCATCCCCACCCCTCATTCCATCCCTCAGCGTCATCCCAGTGGACCAGCCCTGAGCACCCTGTCTCATGCATTGAATCTGGACTGGCAATCTGTTTCACTTATGATAATATACATGTTTCAATGCCATTCTCCCATATCATCACACCCTTGCCTTCTCCCACAGAGTCCAAAAGTCTGTTCTTTACATCTGTGTCTCTTTTGCTGTCTCTCATATAGGGTCATCGTTACCATCTTCCTAAATTCCATATATATGCGTTAATATACTGTATTGGTGTTTTTCTTTCTGACTTACTTCACTCTGTATAATAGGCTCCAATTTCATCCACCTCATTAGAACTGATTCAAATGCATTCTTTTTAATAGCTGAGTAATATTCCATTGTGTATATGTACCACAGCTTTCTTACTGATTCATCTGCCGATGGACATCTAGGTTGCTTCCATGTCCTGGCTATTGTAAACAGTGCTGCGATGAACATTGGGGTACACTAATCTCTTTCAATTCTGGTTTCCTCGGTGTGTATGCCCAGCAGTGGGATTGCTGGGTCGTGCTGCTGCTGCTGCTAAGTCACTTCAGTCGTGTCCGACTCTGTGTGACCCCATAGACGGCAGCCCACCAGGCTCCCCCATCCCTGGGATTCTCCAGGCAAGAACACTGGAGTGGGTTGCCATTTCCTTCTCTAATGCATGAAAGGGAAAAGTGAAAGTGAAGTCGCTCAGTCGTGTCCAACTCTTCATGACCCCATGGACTATAGCCTACCAGGCCCATCCATCCATGGGATTTTCCAGGCAAAAGTACTGGAGTGGGTTGCCATTTCCTTCTCCTATTGCTGGGTCGTATGGAAGTTCTATTTCCAGTTTTTTAAGGAATCTCCACACTGTTCTCCATAGCGGTTGTACAAGTTTGCATTCCCACCAACAGTGTAAGAGGGTTTCTTTTTCTCCACACCCTCTCCAGCATTTATTGTTTGTAGACTTTTTGATAGCAGCCATTCTGACTGGCATGAGATAGTACCTCATTGTGGTTTTGAGTTTCATTTCTCTGATAATGAGTGATGTTGAGTATCTTTTCATGTGTTTGTTAGCCATCTGTATGTCTTCTTTGGAGAAATGTCTGTTTAGTTCTTTGGCCATTTTTTGATTGGGTTTATTTTTCTGGTATTGAGTTGCATAGATTGCTTGTATATTTTGGAGATTAAGTTTTTGTCAGTTGTTTCATTTGCTATTATTTTCTCCCATTCTGAAGGCTGCCTTTTCACCTTGCTTATAGTTTCCTTCATTGTGCAAAGCTTTTAAGTTTAATTAGGTCCCATTTGTTTATTTTTGTTTTTATTTCCATTACTCTAGGAGGTGGGTCGTAGAGGATCCTGCTATGATTTACGTCAGAGAGTGTTTTGCCTATGTTTTCCTCTAGGAGTTTTATAGCTTCTGGTCTTCCATTTAGATCTTGAATCCATTTTGAGTTTGTTTTTGTGTATGGTGTTAGAAAGTGTTCTAGTTTCATTCTTTTACAAGTGGTTGACCAGTTTTCCCAGCACCACTTGTTAAAGAGATTGTCTTTTCTCCATTGTATATTCTTATCTCCTTTGTCAAAGATACGGTGTCCATAGGTGCATGGATTTATCTCTGGGCTTTCTATTTTGTTCCATTGATCTATGTTTCTGTCTTTGTGCCAGTACTATACTGTCTTGATGACTGTTGCTTTGTAGTATAGCCTGAAGTCAGGCAGGTTGATTCCTCTAGTTCCATTCTTCTTTCTCAAGTTTGCTTTGGCTGCTCGAGGGTTTTTTTGTATTTCCATACAAATTGTGAAATTATTTGTTATAGTTCTCTGAAAAATACCATTGGTAGCTTGATAGGGATTGCATTGAATCTATAGATCGCTTTGTGTAGTAGTCTCATTTTCACTATATTGATTCTTCCAATCCATGAACATGGTGTATTTCTACATCTATTTGTGTCATCTTTGATTTCTTTCATCAGTGTTTTATAGTTTTTTTATATATAGGTCTTTTGTTTCCTTAGGTAGATTTATTCCTAAGTATTTTATTCTTTTCGTTGCAATGGTGAATGGCATTGTTACCTTAATTTCTCTTCCTGTTTTCTCATGGTTAGTGTATAGGAATGCAAGGGATTTCTGTTAATTTTATATCCTGCAACTTTACTGTATTCATTGATTAGCTCTAGTAATTTTCTGGTGGAGTCTTTAGGGTTTTCTATGTAGAGGATCATGTCATCTGCAAACAGTGAGAGTTTTACTTCTTCTTTTCCAACCTGGATTCCTTTTATTTCTTTTTCTTCTCTGACTGCTAAACCACAGGGCAATTTTAAAATTTGTTTTCTTTTATATTGGGGTACAGTTGATTTACAATGTTGTGTTAGTTTCAGGTGTACAGCACAGTGGCTCAGTTACCCTTATGCAAATCTCTGTTCTTTTTCAGATTCTTTTCCCATGTAGATTATCAAAGAATATTGAATAGAGTTCCCTGTGATATTCAGTAGGTCCTTGTTGATCATCTGTTCTCTTCTGCTAAGTCGCTTCAGTCGTGTCCGACTCTGTGCAACCCCACAGACGGCAGCCCACCAGGCTCCGCCATCCCTGGGATTCTCCAGGCAAGAATACTGGAGTGGGTTGCCATTTCCTTCTCCAGTGCATGATAGGGAAAAGTGAAAGTGAAGTCACTCAGTCGTGTCCGACTCTCAGTGACCCCATGGACTGTAGCCCACCAGGCTCCCACATCCACGGGATTTTCCAGGCAAGAGTACTGGAGTGGGGTGCCATTGCCTTCTCCTAGTTGTGTGTATATGTTAATCCCAAACTCATTTATCCTTCCCCAGCCTTTACCCTTTGGTAACCGTAAGTTTGTTTTTGAAGTCTGTGAGTCTCTTTCTGTTTTGTAAATAAGTTCATTTGTATCATGTTTTTAAGATTCCATGTATAAGTGATATCATATATTTCTCTGTCTGACTTAGTATAATAATCTCTAGGTCCATCCATGTTGCTGAAAATGGCATTATTTCATCTTTTTATGAATGAGTAATATTCTGTTGTGTGTGTGTATATATACACGCCACATCTTCTTTATCCATTCATCTTTCCATAGACACAGATTGCTTGCGTGTATTGGCTATTGTAAACAGTACGGCAATGAAAACTGGGGTATATGTATCCTTTTAGGTTGATTTTCCTTGGATATGTGCCCAGGAGTGGGATTTCTGGATCATATGGTAGCTCTATTTTTAGTTTTTTAAGGAACCTCTGTACTGTTCTCCATGGGCTTCCCTGGTGGCTCAGATGGTAAAGAATTCACCTGCCATGCAGGAGACATGGCTTTGATCCCTGGGTTGGGAAGATCCCCTGGAGAAAGGAACGGCTAACCCACTCCAATATTCTTGCCTGGAGAATTCCATGGACAGGAGAGAGTCCATCGGGTTGCAAAGAGTTGGACACAACTGAGCAACTAACAGTTTTACTACTACTTTCATACTGTTCTCCATAGTGGCTGTGCCAACTTACAGTATAGGAAGGTCCTCTTTTCTCCACACCCTCTCTAGCATTTAATGTTCGTAGACTTTTTGATGATGGCCAATCCTTGTGTGAAGTGATACCTCATTGTAGTTTTGACTTGCATTTGCTAGTAGGATTATTCTCATTAGGGATGTCAGGAGGGGCAGGCCAAGGCCTGGTGGGAAGAGGGCCCTGCTGCGTGACACACAGAAAGACCACGTGGGGCCTTGTCAGCCGTCAGAGCTTTCATCCTTATCCTTAGAGGAGGGTGAAGCTATTTGTGAGCTGAGAAGTGTGCAGCACAGTGTGGTTCATGGATCAGCCGCGTGGATGTCACTGGGGAGCCCATTAGAAACACGGAACTCAGTCCCAAGTCACACCTACTGCTGAAACAGAATCTCTTCCCCATGTGGTTGGCGTGCATATTAAAGTTTGAGAAACACTGGATTAGAACACTTTCAGGTAGTTTAGGATCTGCACAGTACAGACCATCTACTTGAAACATTTGTATTATTTAGTATGCGTGCGTGCGTGTGTGTGTGTGTGTGAATGAATTAAAGAGGGACCATAATAAATCCCATCACAGACACCTGTTGGATGGTAGGACATGTCCTGTTGTTCTGTGAGCACTCTGCTTGAGAGCATTTCCTCCTGTGTTAGAGCTCCTCTGTGACTTG
This sequence comes from Okapia johnstoni, assembly GCA_024291935.2. NCBI lineage: Eukaryota > Metazoa > Chordata > Mammalia > Artiodactyla > Giraffidae > Okapia > Okapia johnstoni. The sequence continues at coordinate 40,834,379 of CM044316.1, forward strand.
GGACAGGACCAGGTATGTTTAGTATGCTCTGCAATCATTGCCTGGCCCAAGGAAGCCTCTCTCCATGGTGGCACATCGCTGAGGCCCTTTGGTGTGGCTGGTTCCTGCCCCTGGCAGCCATCTCTAATTAATCAGGTTCCTGAGTTTAGACATGGCCTGAGACTCTCTCCACATAGTTTACCAGGGCATAACAATTGATCCGGAGAAGGCAATGGCACCCCACTCCAGTACTCTTGCCTTTAAAATCCCATGGACAGCAGAGCCTGGTAGGCTGCAGTCCATGGGGTCGCTCAGAGTCGGACATGACTGAGCAACTTTACTTTCACTTTTCACTTTCACGCATTGGAGAAGGAAATGGCAACCCACTCCAGTGTTCTTGCCTGGAGAATCCCAGGGATGGCAGAGCCTGGTGGGCTTCCATCTGTGGGGTCGCACAGAGTTGGCCACGACTGAAGTGACTTAGCAGCAACAATTGATCTGAATCACAAGGTTAGATCAATTTCCCACCCTCCGTTTCTTTGGGCAAGGCATGCAACAATCAACATTTCTGAATCATCATCTGTATCTGCCCAGGATCCTTTAGGCTTGCAAGTCTAATTGCTGAAAGTACGTTTCCAGGAGGGGAGCAGAATCACAGCCCCTTGGAGCTTAGCCACAAGGGACAGGGAGGGTTACACAGCAGGCCTCCCGGCCAGAAGAGCAGGAATAGGCAGTAGCTTAGGGAGCCTGCTTCTAACAAAGGCACTGACAGTTCAGGGAGGAATGGCAGAGACTCCTTCAACAAAGCGTTTGTCTTTTTGAACTATCAGAGCTACCTCTGGGTCTGCAAAGAAGGATGACTAGAAGTTGTTCAGAAAGACAACTTAGCAGCTAGGCAGCTTCAGCTCCCACAAGCTTAGACAGAGATGGATAGGCTATCAAACACCACAAAAATTCATCCTGTGTCTCGGAACCAACTAAGGTTTCCAACAGCATAAGTATCCAGCTTCATTTTCCCCTCAAATTATTTATAAAAGAAGAAACTAATCTTTCTCTCTCCCCAACACATGCTTAGAGGTGAATGATAAAACTGAATTTGCCACCAACTGTCCCAAATCCAATATTTGGTCAGTTGTTTCAAAAACAAGCATTTTTCTGCACACTCAGATACATGACTGTGATCAAATGAGATTGATTATGTGTCTGAATGCATCAACTTTATCATTCTGGAGTTTTGTGGACTTGGCCTAGGTCAGCATTTAGTTGGTATCCACTTGGTAGCTTCAGAAAGACTGTTGGACACTCTATTTGAGTCTCCTTTGAGTCCTAGTGGTAAGAGGAACAAGCAAGAGATTCAGGACACAGCTCCAAAGGGCAACAATATTGCTATCTTTAAGTGATATTTTATTTAGCTCTATGACATCAGCAGAGGCAAATACATGGTTGACTAATAAACAGTTAAAACTACCAGCCAAACAGAAGGATGTGGGTAGGTAAGGAAGAACCAGAAAGACATAGGTATTAACAACAATGCAGTGGCTCAGATGGTAAAGAGTCTGCTTGCAATGCAAGAGACCCGGGTTTGATCCCTGGGTTGGAAAGACCCCCAGGAGAAGGGAATGACAACCCACTCTAGTATTCTTGCCTGGAGAATTCCATGGACAGAGGACCCTGATGGGCCATAGTTCATGGGGTCGCAAAGAGTCAGATATGACTGAGTGACTAACACTTTCACTTTTCACATAACACTGCAGTACAGTGGAACATAGAGTAACAGTATCATGGCATTGTTAACCAAGGCTGCAGACCTAGAGGAAGAGGGGGAGATGTAAGCTGAATGCTAGGAGCTGGAAAGGAAAAAAAAAGTTGAACCATTGAGCAGGTCATTCAGTGGCTTCCTTGAGCATGTACAGAGGTTCTAAGTTGACCCTGTACACCATACACCTAGAATAGTCTTCCCAAGGAGACAGTCAAGGATGCTTTAGATTGGCAAATCTTGAAAGAATGATCAAACAGGCAAAGACATCTTTTCAAACACCAGTTATTTCTCTGCAGTGTTCAGAAAAGTTTACTCTGAAACACAAAATGCAAGCAACTAATTTCAGCTTTTGTATCTGAGTACTATAATTTCTATATTCCCCTGGGAATTATTCCATTATGTTTTATTTTATTGCTGTGTTCAGTTCTATGCATGGCATGAAAAGCTAACTTTGAGCCACCAGATTCCATAATGCTGATTCAATATTATTTTATACTTCAGCTAACTCTTCCGGGGAAAGTAATATTGAGATGTATTTCTGTTGAGAGAGCTGTGATTGTGCTCATGTACACAAAGCTGAGCCAAAGACATGGGTCCAAGTGTGTTCATGGTGCATCCCTGGCACGAGTGTAAGGCTCTCTATACAATGAGAAAAGTGTCCATTTATTCATTATTTATTAAAATAACTTCCAATCTACTCTTTCCAGCTTTATTGAGACATAATTGACATATAACATTGTCTATGTTTAAGGTACTCCAAAACTGTGTTGATTTGCTACACTTATATGTTTCAAAATGGTTATTACAGTTCAGTTCAGTTCAGTTGCTCAGTCGTGTCTGACTCTTTGCGACCCCATGAACCGCAGCACGCCAGGCCTCCCTGTCCATCACCAACTCCCGGAGTCTACCCAAACCCATGTCCATCAAGTCGGTGATGCCATCCAACCATCTCATCCTCTGTCGTCCCCTTCTCCTCCCGCCCCCAATCCTACCCAGCATTAGGGTCTTTTCCAATGAGTCAACCCTTCGCATGAGGTGGCCAAAGTACTGGAGCTTCAGCTTCAACATCAGACCTTCCAATGAACGCCCAGGATTGATCTCTTTTAGGATGGATTGATTGGATCTCCTTGCAGTTCAAGGGACTCTCAAGAGTCTTCTCCAACACCACAGTTCAAAAGCATCAATTCTTTGGTGCTCAGCCTTCTTCACCGTCCAACTCTCACATCCATACGTGACTACTGGAAAAACCGTAGCCTTGACTAGATGGACTTTTGTTGGCAAAGTAATGTCTCTGCTTTTAAATATGCTATCTAGGTTGGTCATAACCTTCCTTCCAAGAAGTAAGCGTCTTTTAATTTCATGGCTGCGGTCACCATCAGCAGTGATTCTGGAGCCCCCAAAAACAAAGTCTGACACTGTTTCCACTGTTTCCCCATCTATCTCCCATGAAGTGATGGGACCAGATGCCATGATCTTAGTTTTCTGAACGTTGAGCTTTAAGCCAACTTTTTCACTCTCCTCTTTCACCTTCATCAAGAGGCTCTTTAGTTCTTCTTCATTTTCTGCCATAAGAGTGGTGTCATCTGCATATCTGAGGTTATTGATATTTCTCCCGGCAATCTTGATTCCAGATTGTGTTTCTTCCAGCCCAGCGTTTCTCATGATGTACTCTGCATATAAGTTATTACAGTAGGTTTAGTTAAAACCTACATCCCCTCACATAATTGCCACTTCTTTTTTTGGATGAAGTGAGAGAGAAACAGGTATCTTTGGCATGTCCTTCATAACTGAGGAGGCTGGGTACTCTCTCGCATTATTTTACTTTGCCTTAAGGGGAAGTCATACTCTGAGAAAATCTCTCTTGGCCCTAAGCTGTAATGCCTTTGGGGAGAGAGAATGCAGAAAAGTTTCCAATATGTCCAAACTCCTCTTTTTGTTTGTTTGTTTTTCTTTTGTTGCTCTATCGGTGTGTTAGGACTTCTCTGTTGGAACCTTGACTTCCGCAAATGCTTTCTTGTCTGTGGGTGATTGACTAAGCCAGTGTGTTGCAGGGTCTCCTGGACCGCACCTGAAAGGGGCTAGGACTGATTCATGAACCACTGTAGGGTCCGCTGCTGGAGCCAGAGGTCTGTATGCCTAACACCTGGTATATGGGTGGGCGAGACTGCTCTCTGTTCCCTTAGTATATGGTGCCAGATCCCCAAATTCTCACAATGACATTTTCATCTGAGGATGGATGACAAATGGTTGGAGATGGACATGACAGGGGATGTCTTATTCAGTCGTGTTGCTGATGTAAGCTGTCAGTTCATTTACAAAGCTGGTCAAAGCAGTTGTTGATTTCAAACAGGAGAACATCTGGATGAGGTATGGAATTTAAAAGAATTGTTTGAAGTTCATCAGTGCAGTGGTATTAATGAGGAGTGGGAGCATGTATAAAGGAGCCTTAGTGTTATTTAACTCACGTGCTTGAAATGGAGATCTAAAACCAGAGTGACATAATATATATTTTAAGCAGTAGATAAAAGCAAATACAATCCAAGAAATAATAGTCTGCTCAATCCTGAATAGAATACAATAGAAAAAATGCATTTAGATCTGGGCTCCTCCTCCTAACAAACATAAATGTTTGTGGAAAAGTGCCCAGTTCATTTCCAGTCGCTCAGTCATGTCCGACTCTTTGTGACCCGATGGACTGCAGCACGCCAGGCCTCCTTGTCCATCACCAGCTCCCAGAGTTTACTCAAATTCATGTCCATTGAGTCAGTGATGCCATCCAACTTCTCATCCTCTATCGTCCCCTTCTCCTCCCTCCTTCAGTCTTTCCCAGCATCAGGTCTTCTCAGATGAGTCAGCTCTTCGCATGAGGTGGCCAAAGTATTGGAGTTTCAGCTTCAACATCAGTCCTTCCAATGAATACTCAGGACTGATTTCCTTTAGGATGGACTGGTTGGATCTCCTTGCAGTCCAAGGGACTCTCAAGAGTCTTCTCCAACACCACAGTTCAGAAGCATCCATTCTTCAGTGCTCAGCTTTCTTTACAGTCCAACTCTCACATCCATACGTGACTACTGGAAAAACCATAGACTTGACTAGATGGACCTTTGTTGGCAAAGTAATGTCTCTGCTTTTTAATATGCTGTTGGTTTAATATGTAGGCTGGTCATAACTTTTCTTCCAAGGAGTAAGCGTCTTTTAATTTCACGGATGCAGTCACTATCTGCAGTGATGTTGGAACCCCCCAAAATAAAGTCTGTCACCGTTTCTACTGTTTCCCCACATATTCACCAGGAAGTGATGGGACTGGATGCCATGATCTTAGTTTTCTGAAAGTTGAGCTTTAAGCCAACTTTTTCACTCTCCTCTTTTACTTTCATCAAGAGGCTCTTTAGTTGTTATTTGCTTTCTGCCATAAGGGTGGCGTCATCTGCATATCTGAGGTTATTGATATTTCTCCTGGAAATCTTGATTCCAGCTTGTGCTTCCTCCAGCCCAGCATTTCTCATGATGTACTCTGCATATAAGATAAATAAGCAGGGTGACAATAAACAGCCTTGACGTACTCCTTTTCTATTTGGAACCAGTCTGTTGTTCCATGTCCAGTTCTAACTGTTGCTTCCTAACCTGCATACAGATTTCTGAAGAAGCAGGTCAGGTGGTCTGGTATTCCCATCTCTTTAAGAATTTTCCACAGATTGTGGTGATCCACACAGTCAAAGACTTTGGCATAGTCAATAAAGCAGAAAAAGATGTTTTTCTGGAACTCTCTTGCTTTTTCGATGATCCAATGTATATTAGCAATTTGATCTCTGGTTCCTCTGCCTTTTCTAAAACCAGCTTGAACATCTGGAAGTTCACAGCTCAGGTATTCTTGAAGCCTGGCTTGGAGAATTTTGAGCATTACTTTACTAGCGTGTGATGAGATGAGTGCAATTGTGTGGTAACTTGAGCATTCTTTGGCACTGCCTTTGTTTGGGATTGGAATGAACACTGACCTTTTCCAGTCCTGTGGTCACTGCTGAGTTTCCAAATTTGCTGGCATATTGAGTGCAGCAGTTTCACAGCATCATCCTTTAGGATTTGAAATAGCTTAACTGAAATTCCATCACCTCCACTAGCTTTGTTCATAGTGATGCCTTCTAAGGCTCACTTGACTTTACATTCCAGGATGTCTGGCTCTAGGTGAGTGATCATATCATCATGCTTATCTGGGTCGTGAAGATCTTTTTTGTATAGTTCTTCTGTGTATTCTGGCCACCTCTTCTTAATATCTTCTTCTGTTAGGTCCATACCATTTCTGTCCTTTATTGAGCCCATCTTTGCATGAAATGTTCCCTTGGTATTTCTAATTTTCTTGAAGAGACCTCTAGTCTTTCCTATTCTATTGTTTTCCTCTATTTCTTTGCATTGATCACTGAGGAAGGCTTTCTTATCTCTCCTTGATATTCTTTGGAACTCTGCCTTCAAATGGGTATATCTTTCCATTTCTCCTTTGCTTTTCACTTCTCTTCTTTTCTCCACTATTTCTAAGGCCTCCTCAGACAGCCATTTTGCCTTTTTGCATTCTTTTTCTTGGGGATAGTGTTGATCCCTGCCTCCTGTATAATATCACAAACCTCCCTCCATAGTTCATCAGGCACTCTATCAGATCTAGTCCCTTGAATCTATTTGTCACTTCCACTGTATAATTGTAAGGGATTTGATTTAGGTCATACCTGAATGGTCTAGTAGTTTTTCCTACTTTCTTCAGTTTCAGTCTGAATTTGGCAATAAGGAGTTCATGATCTGAGCCACAGTCAGCTCCCGGTCTTGTTTTTGCTGACTATACAGAGCTTCTCCACCTTAGGCTGCAAAGAATATAGTCACTCTGATTTCAGAGTTGACCATCTGGTGATGTCCATGTGTAGAGTCTTCTCTGGTGATGTTGGAAGAGGGTGTTTGCTATGACCAGTGAATTCTCTTGGCAAAGCCTTTGCCCTGCTTCATTCTGTACTTCAAGGCCAAATTTGCCTGTTACTCCAGGTGTTTCTTGACTTCCTACTTTTGCATTCGGTCCCCTATAATGAAAAGGACATCTTTTTTGGGTGTTAGTTCTAGAAGGTCTTGTAGGTCTTCACAGAACCATTCGACTTCAACTTTTTCAGCTTTACTGGCTGGGGCATTGATTTGGATTACCGTAATATTGAATGGTTTGCCTTGGAAATGAACAGAGATCATTCTGTCTGATCATTTTGCCTTGCAAATGAGCAGAGATGCTGTAAGGAGCAATATTGCATAGGAACCTGGAATGTTATGTCCATGAATCAAGGCAAATTGGAAGTGGTCCAACAGGAGATGGCAAGACTGAATGTCAACATTTTAGGAATCAGTGAACTAAAATGGACTGGAATGGGTGAATTTAACTCAGATGACCATTATATCTACTACTGTGGACCAGAATCCCTTAGAAGAAAGGGAGTAGCCATCATAGTAAACAAGAGAGTCCGAAATGCAGTACTTGGATGCAATCTCAAAAACTACAGAATGATCTCTGTTCATTTCCAAGGCAAACCATTCAGTATCACAGTAATCCAAGTCTATGCCCTGACCAGTAAAGTGCCCAGGGAGGTGAAGTATTTAGAAACTGTATCACGTGAAGGATAGCAGAGGCTGTTTAGTCTAATTTTAATCCTGGGAAGAAGCCTTCAGAAAAACTGCCTTTGAATGACTGAAAAACTACTTTGGGGAAGCAAATACCTTCTGTGTTGTTCTAGGAGAGCAGAAGCCATTAAGAAGTAAGCACAATGATAGAATTTCCGAGCCATTAGAACTGCCCAGTGATTGAATCAAGGGTGGCGGCAGCAGGACACAATGTGACATAGCAGCTGCAGGACCCATTTGGGAAAGAAAAGAAAAAAGGGAACTAGGTCAAAGGGTGAGGAACTGAGCTCTTTTTCCCAATTCAAAATCTCTACAAAAAAAGAATCAGAACAAGGAAAGGATTTTTTAAATTAAAAAAAAAAAGACTTTAAAAACAGTTTTAGAGGTAGCAAAGAACTGAGAGGACAATCCAAAGTTTCCATATACCCTATACCCAATTTGTTACAATTAATGAACTGATATTGACCCAATATTCTTATCTTACTTGAGTCCATACTTTATTTGAATTTCCTCAGTTTTACCAAATGCCTTTCCAGGATCCCATTGAGGACACCACATTCCACTTAGGGGTCATGGCTCTTTTGGCTCCTCTTGGCTGCAAAAGTTTCTCATGGGTTCCTTGTTTTGAATGAAATTAATGGTTTTGAGGAGTACTAGTCAAATATTTTCTAGAATACCCCTCAAAGGGATTTGTCTGATATTTTATGGTAGATTAAATGTAGATTATTTTACTGGTATTACTTAACTCTTAAATGGTTGATAGAATTTACCAAGGAGACCATATGGACCTGGTGCTTAATTTTGTAATATTATTAATTATTGACTGAATTTCTTTGACAGATATAGACCTTTTCAGATTATCTGTTTCTCCATGCTGCTGCTGCCACTGCTGCTAAGTCACTTCAGTCATGTCTGACTATGTGCAACCCCATAGACGGCAGCCCACCAGGCTCCACCATCCCTGGGATTCTCCAGGCAAGAACACAGGAGTGGGTTGCCATTTCCTTCTCCAGTGCATGAAAGTGAAAGTGAAGTTGCTCAGTCGTGTCTGACTCTTCACGACCCCATGGACTGCAGCCTACCAGCCTCCTCCATCCATGGGATTTTCCAGGCAAGAGTACTGGAGTGGGTTGCCGTTGCCTTCTCCATGAGTGAGTCTTAATAGTTGGTATCTGTCAAAGAATTGGTCCATTTCGTCCAAGGTATCACCTTTGTGGGCATAGAATTGAATTGGTCCATTTCATCTAGATTATCATATTTGTGGGCATAGAGTTGTACAGAGTATTCTTTCATTATTCTTTTCATGTCCCAGAGATCTATAGTGATGACTCCTCTTTCATATTTGATACAGTAATTCATATTTCTCATTTTTCCCCTTATTTAGCTAAATAATCATTCTCTCCCTCATTCTTCTTCTTATTTTCGACTTGACTTATTATACTTTCTATGTTTTTTAACTGGAATTTTAAACAGGTTATTGATTTTACATCTTTCATTATGTATGTGCTTATACATACAGTCACTTTAGTACTGTGAGTCCCTCTAAGTACTACTTTGCTGCATCTCACAGATTTTTATGTAACATTTTCATTTAGTTCAAAATATTTTGAAATCTCTTTGAGATGATTTCTTTGATATGTTTGTTACTTAGAAACCTGTTATTTAGTCTCCAGATATTTGGGGACTATCCAGCTATCATTTTATTATTGATTTCTGGTTTAATCTCATTGTGGTCTGAAAACATACTTTGTTTGGTTTTAGTTCTTTAAAAAATTTTTATGCTATATTTTATAACCCAGAATGTGGTGTATCTTGGTGAATATTTTACATCAACTTGATGAGAATATTTATGCTGCTGATATTGGATAAAGTATTAAGGCCAGTTAAGTCCAGTCAATTGATGACACTGTTTAGCTCAACTATAGTCCTACTGATTTTTGCCTGGTAGATCTGTCAACTACTGATAAAAGATTATTGAATTTCTGACTATACTAGTATATCTGCCTTTTTTCCCTTGTAGTTGTGTCAGTTTTTGCCTCATGTATTTTGATGCTCTGTTCTCAGATGCATATGCATTAAGGATTATGTCTTTTTTGAAGAATTGCTGCTGCTGCTAAGTCGCTTCAGTCGTGTCCGACTCTGTGCGACCCCATAGACGGCAGCCCACCAAGCTCCCCCGTCCCTGGGATTCTCTAGGCAAGAACACTGGAGTGGGTTGCCATTTCCTTCTCCAATGCATGAAAGTGAAAAGTGAAAGTGAATTCGCTCAGTCGTGTCTGACTCCTAGCCACCCCACGGACTGAAGCCTACAGGGCTTCTCTGTCCGTGGGATTTTCCAGGCAAAAGTACTGGAGTGGGTTGCCATTGAAGAATTGAGCCCTGTATTATTATGTAATGACCCTCTTTAGCCCTGATAATGTTCCTTGCTCTGAAAAATGCCTTGTCTGAAATTAATATAGCTACTCCAGATTTTTTTAAAAATTAGTATTAGTATGCTATGTCTTTCTCCAATCCTTTACCTTTAACCTGTCTGTGTCTTTATGTTTGAAGTGGATTCCTTATGGACTATATATTGTTGTGTGCTGGATTTTTATCTGATATGACAGTTTCTGTCTTTTAATTGATGTACTTAAACCATTTACACTTAAAGTGCTTGTTGATCTTTGGATAATATTTACTGTGGTTGTAACTTTTTATTGTACTTCTTTCTTCCTTTTTCCTGCCTTTTCTGGTTTTAGTTGAACACTTTATATACTTCCATTTTTTCTCATCTCTTATATCAATTATATTTCTTTTGAAAAAAATTTAGTAGTTTTCCTATAGTTTGCAGTATGCTTTTACAAGTAGCCTAAATCTACTTTTAAATAAAACTGTATTGCTTCCCAGATGGTGCAGAACTTTATAACAGATTAATCCTGATCCTTCCCATCTATCCTTATAAAAATGCTGTCATTCATATGTATAATCACACAGTGCATAGTTATTATTATCTTGAACAGTGATCTATGAGATCAATTTAGAATAAAAAAAACAAAAGGTTTTTTTAGCATACAATTACTCCTCTTCTGATGCTTTTCCTTCTTTTTGTAGGTCCTATTGCCTGAGCTTTACCATTTTCCTTATCCTTAACTTCTTGTAACATTTCTTACAAGGCTGATTTGCTGGCAGTAAATTAATTCTGTTTTTATTTGCTTGAGAAAGCTGCCTTTCCTCACTTTTGCAGATTATTTCACTGAATATAGAATTCTCAAGTGGTGAGGTTTTTTTTCCCCTTTCAACACTTTAAATATTTTATCCCACACTCTTAACTTCTTAAATAGTTTTTTTTATAAGAAGTCTATTATAATTTTTATTTTTTTTCCCTCTGGATTCTTTCAGCGTTTTCTTTGTCTTTGGTTTTCTGAAATTGAAGTATGATATATCTTGGTGTAGAATTTTTATATTTATTTTGCTTGATGTTCTCTCAGCTTGCTGAGTCTTTGGTCTGGAGTTACTGAGAGAAGTTCAGTCATTCTTACTTCTGTATTTATTCTGCTTCATTTGTTCTTTCTACTTCTAGTACTCCAATTAAACATAGATTATATACCTTTTTGGATTTCCCTGGTGGTTCAGCAGTAAAGAATCTGCCTGCAGTGCAGGAAGCCTGGGTTCAATCCCTGTTTCAGGAAGATCCCCTGGAGGAGGACATGGCAACCCACTCCAGTATTCTTGCCTGGGGAATCCCATGGACAGAGGAGCCTGGCAGGCTACAGTCCATGGGGTCACACAGAGTGGGACACAACTGTTGTGACTAAGCAGCAGCAGCATATACCTTTTTAAGTGATCTTGTAGTTCTTGGGTGTTTTTTTTCTGACTTATTTTGATTCCTTTTTTTCTCTTTGTGTTTGTGGCCCAAAGCTGGGAAGTGCTAACATATTCTTTAGACTCACTGATTTTTTTTTCTTCTGCTTTGTCTTAAACCATTTACTAAAGGCATTCTATATCTGTTGCAGTGTTTTGTTTTGTTTTTGCCAGCATTTCCTTTTAATTCTTCCTTAAAGTTTCCATCTCTCCACTTACATTATCCATCTTTTCTTGCATGATGTCTTCTTTATCCATTAAAGGATTTAACAGAGTAATCATAAGTGTTTTAAGTTCCCAGTCTAATAATTCCAAAATCTGTTTCATATTTGAGTCTCATTCTGATGCTTGCTTTGTCTCTGTAGACTCTTTTTCTTGCCTTTTAGTATAACTTATAATTTTTGTTGAAAGCTGGACATGATATACTGGTCAATAAAAGCTGAGGAAAATTAACCTTTAGTGTGAGATTTTATATTAATCTGGAGATGTATTTAATGTTTGATGTAGCTGTGGGTGCAGGGCCTTCAAATTCCTCTGTAGTGTCTTGGATCCACCCCCACTCCGTTGTCTTTGGGTTTTCCCAAGTACTGTTTCTTAAATAGAGTCTGTGCCTTGAAACTCTTCTGGTTGTGCTGCTGCTGCTGCTGCTAAGTCGCTTCAGTCGTGTCCGACTCTGTGCAACCCCATAGACGGCAGCCGACCAGGTCCCGCCATCCCTGGGATTCTCCAGGCAAGAATACTGGAGTGGGTTGCCATTTCCTTCTCCAGTGCATGAAAGGGAAAAGTGAAAGTGAAGTCGCTCAGTCGTGTCCGACTCTTAGCGACCCCATGGACTGTAGCCTACCAGGCTTCTCTGTCCATGGGATTTTCCAGGCAAGAATACTGGAGTGGCTTCTGGTTGTACTCCACTATTATTATAGTGGAGCACTGTTGATGGTGGTGGTAAAGAGTAGGGGAGAAAAAACGTTCTATAATGTTACAATTAGGTCTCAGTCTTTCAGCAGGCTTGTCTCTCTGAGCTAAACCCCTCACAAGTGTTTCTTAGTTTTACCTGTTTCTTTAGATGAGACAGAAAGGCTACAAGGGGCTGAGATTGAGTAACTGCCCTTTTTCCTTCTTCCTTGGTGAGATAAGGTACTGATAAATTCTTTTTCATTGGAGAGTAGGTCTTTGATACAGAAAATGCTCAGAGTGCATTTCAAAGTGTTTACTTTCCCCCTCTTCCTGTTTGAACCATGAGGTGATTTTTTTTTTCCCCCTCTATCATGAAAATCTGATAGGGACCTGAAGTTAAACTCACAAAAGTTTAACCCACCCAAGAATGCAGCCCCCTGGGGTTTCTCACTCTCAAGTTACCCACCTTCCACCTTCAGCAATTCATCAAAATTGCCATTTAAACATTTCTACCAGTTTATGACCCCAGGGGCTTCCACACTAGGTAAGCAGAATCCCCTGGATTCCTGAAGAATTCCTTGGCCATGATTCTCTGTATTTCGGGGTGCTGACTTGTCCTGCAACCTCAATTATCTGATAAGTTCAAGAAACATGATTGATTTTCAGTTTGTTCAGCTTTTTTTTTTGGTCATTGTTATAAGTATTGGAGTGTTGATTCCCAAGGTTTTTACATGATGTAACTGAAACCAAAAAACTTTGGGAGAATGAGGCAAGAAAATAAATTACAAGAGAGAAGCAGATTTATAATTTTGGTTTTTCGTCTCAAAAAGGATTTTCAGCTGTGTCCTATTTTTCCTTTCATCAAATAAGAAGTCTGTGAGCATACAGCATAAGATGTTGATGTTCAGCTATAGAGATGGTGAGAGAGGCATTCACCCAATTTGAGGTAACTAAAACTCAGAGAAGGCAGATTTTTCAGGTTTTCCTCTTGTGTGGAATGGAGGGAGGGCATGAGTTGCTAATGATATCTATGTCTGGATGCTCCAGCAGATGACTGGAAAATATACTGTTCTCATTTGTTAGCATTTTCCTTCTTTTCTTTTCTTTTATTAAGACAAATTTATTAACTCGTTGCTTAATCATCCACTAGATACAGGCTGATCCTTTTTTGTCTGAACTGTCTGAGAGTTAATTGCAGACTTCTTGAAGCTTCTACATTTGTTGTTGTTCAATCAGTCATGTCCAATTCTTTGTGACCCCATGGACTGCAGCATGCCAAACTTCACTGTCCTTCACCATCTCCCTGAGTTCGCTCAAACTCATATATATTGAGTCAGTGATGCCAACCAACCATCTCATCCTCTGTCACCCCTTCTCTTCCTGCCTTCTATCTTTCCCAGCATCAGGGTCTTTTCAAATGAGTCAGTTCTTCATATCAGGTGGCCAAAGTATTGGAGCTTTGGCTTCAGCATCACTCCTTCCAATTAATATGCAGGGTTGATTTCCCTTAGGATTGACTGGTTTGCTCTCCTTGCTGTCCAGGGATTCTCAAGAGTCTTCTCAGGCACTACAGTTTAAAGGTATCATTTCTTCAGCCCTTAGCCTTTTTTATTATCCAGTTCTCACATCTGTACATGACTACTGAAAAAACCATAGCTTTGACTATATGGAAGTTTGTAGGCGAAGTAATGTCTCTGCTTTTTAATACTCTTTTTAGGTTCATCATTGCTTTTCTTCCAAGGAGCAAGTGTCTTAATTTCATGGCTGCAGTCACCCTCCACAGTGATTTTGGACCCCAAGAAAATAAAGTATGTCACTGTTTCCATTGTTTCCCCATCTATTTGCCATGAAGTGATGGGACTGGATGACATGATCTTTGTTTTCTGAATGTTGAGTTTTAAGCCAGGTTTTTCACCCTACTCTTTCACCTTCATCAACAGGTTCTTTAGTTCTTCTCCTCTTTCTGCCATACAGGCAGTGCCATCTGCATATCTGAAGTTATTGATATTTTTCCCGGCAGTCCTGATTCCAGCTTGTGATTCATCCAGTCCAGCATTTTGCATGATGTGTTCTGCCTATAAGTTAAATAAGCAGAGTGACAATATACAGATTTGATATACTTCTTTCCCAATTTTGAATGAGTCTGTTATTGCATTCCCACCAAGAGTGCAAGAGTGTTCCCTTTTCTCCACACCCTCTCCAGCATTTATTGTTTGTAGACTTTTTGATGATGGCCGTTCTGACCAGTGTGAGGTGATATCTCATTGTGGTTTTGATTTGCATTTCTCTAATAGTGAGCAGTGTTGAGCATGTTTACATGTGTTTGTTAGCCATATATATGTCTTCTTTGGAGAAATGTCTGTTTAGGTCTTTTTCCACTTTTTGATTATGTTTGTTTTTCTGGCATTGAGGTGTATGAGCTGCTTGTATGTTTTAGAAGTTAATCCTCTATCAGTTGTTTCATTTGCTATTATTTTCTCCCATTCTGAGGGTTGTCTTTTCACCTTGCTTTTACTCTCCTTTGCTGTGCAAAAGCTTTTAAGTTTAACCAGGTCCCATTTGTTTACTTTCGTTTTTCTTTATGTTTCTCTAGGAGGTGGGTCATAGAGGATCTTGCTGTGATTTATGTCATCGAGTGTTCTGCCTATGTTTTCCTCTAAGAGTTTTATAGTTTCTGGTCTTTCATGTAAGTCTTGAATCCATTTTGAGTTTATCTTTGTGTATGGTGTTAGGAAGTGTTCTAACTTCATTCTTTTACATGTAGCTGTCCAGTTTTCCCAGCACCATTTACTGAAGAGGCTGTCTTTGCCCCATTGTATATTCTTGCCACCTTCCTCAAAATTAAGGTAGCCATAGGTGCATGGGTTTATTTCTGGGCTATCTATCTTGTTCCATTGGTCTATATTTCTGTTTTCGTGCCAGTATCATGCTGTCTTGATGACTGTAGCTTTGTAGTATAACCTGAAGTCAGGAAGGGTGAGTCCTCCAGTTCCATTCTTCTTTTTCAAGACTGCTTTGGCTATTCAGGGTCTTTTGTGTTTCTGTATGAATTGTGAAATTTTTTGTTCTGGTTCTGTGAAAAATGTCATTGGTAATTTGATAGGAATCACATTGAATCTGTAGATGGCATTTGGTAGTATAGCCATTTTCACAATATTGATTCTTCCTACCCAGGAACATGGAATATCTCTCCATCTGTTTATGTTGTCTTTGATTTCTTTCATTAGTGTCTTATAATTTTCTGTGTATAGTTCTTTTGTCTCCTTAGGTAAGTTTTCAGTTCAGTTCAGTCTCTCAGTCGTGTCCGACTCTTTGCGACCCCATGAAATGCAGCACGCCAGGCCTCCCTGTCCATCACTAACTCCCGGAGTTTACCCAAACCCATGTCCATCGAGTTGGTGATGCCATCCAACCATCTCATCCTCTGTCGTCCCCTTCTCCTCCTGCCCCCAGTCCTTCCCAGCATTAGGGTCTTTTCCAGTAAGTCAATTCTTCACATGAGGTGGCCAAAGTATTGGAGTTTCAGCTTCAACATCAGCCCTTCCAATGAACACCCAGGAGTGATCTCCTTTAGGATGGACTGGTTGGATCTTCTTGTAGTACAAGAGACTCTCAAGAGTCTTCTCCAACACCACAGTTCAAAAGCATCAATTCTTCGGCGCTCAGCTTTCTTCACCGTCCAACTCTCACATCCATACATGACCACTGGAAAAACCATAGCCTTGACTAGATGGACTCTTGTTGGCAAAGTATTGTCTCTGCTTTTATATATGCTATCTAGGTTGGCCATAACCTTCCTTCCAAGGAGTACGCATCTTTTAATTTCATGGCTGCAATCACCATCTGCAGTGATTCTGGAGCCCCAAAATATAAAGTCTGACACTGTTTCCACTGTTTCCCCATCTATTTGCCATAAAGTGATGGGACCAGATGCCATGATCTTAGTTTTCTGAACGTTGAGCTTTAAGCCAACTTTTTCACTCTCCTCTTTCACCTTCATCAAGAGGCTTTTTAGTTCTTCTTCACTTTCTGCCATAAGGGTGGTGTCATCCGCTTATCTGAGGTTATTGATATTTCTCCTGGCAATCTTGATTCCAGCTTGTGTTTCTTCAGCCCAGAGTTTCTCATGATGTACTCTGCATAGAAGTTAAATAAGCAGGGTGACAATATACAGCCTTGACGTACTCCTTTTCCTATTTGGAACCAGTCTGTTGTTTCATGTCCAGTTCTAACTGTTGCTTCCTGACCTGCATACAGGTTTCTCAAGAGGTAGGTCAGATGGTCTGGTATTCCCATCTCTTTCAGAATTTTCCACAGTTTCTTGTGATCCACACAGTCAAAGGCTTTGGCATAGTCCATAAAGCAGAAATAGATGTTTTTCTGGAACTCTCTTGCTCTTTCAATGATCCAACGGATGTTAGCAATTTGATCTCTGGTTCCTCTGCCTTTTCTAAAACCAGCTTGAACATCTGGAAGTTCACAGTTCATGTACTGTTGAAGCCTGGCTTGGAGAATTTTGAGTATTACTTTACTAGCGCGTGAAATGAGTACAATTGTTGGAGCAGCAGTTTGAGCATTCTTTGGCATTGCCTTTGTTTGGGATTGGAATGAAAACTGACCTTTTCCAGTCCTGTGGCCACTGCTGAGTTTTCCAAATTTGCTGGCATATTGAGTGCAGCACTTTCACAGCATCATCTTTCAGGATTTGAAATAGCTCAACTGGAATTCCATCACCTCCACTAGCTTTGTTCGTAGTGATTCTTTGTAAGGCCCACTTGACTTCACTTTCCAGGATGTCTGGCTCTAGGTGAGTGATCACACCTTTTTGGTTATATGGGTCATGAAGATCTATTTTGTGTAGTTCTGTGTATTGTTGCCACCTCTTCTTAATATCTTCTGTTTCTGTTAGGTCCATACCATTTCTGTCCTTTATTGAGCCCATCTTTGCATGAAATATTCCCTTGGTATCTCTAATTTTCTTGAAAGATCTCTAGTCTTTCCCAATCTGTTGTTTTCCTCTATTTCTTTGCATTGATCACTGAGGAAGGCTTTCTTATCTCTCCTTGCTATTTTTTGGAACTCTGCATTCAGATGCGTATATCTTTCCTTTTCTCCTTTGCCTTTAGCTTCTTTTCACAGCTATTTGTAAGACCTCCTCATTTTGCCTTTTTGCATTTCTTTTTCTTGGGGATGGTCTTAATCCCTGCCTCCTGTATGAAGTCAGGAACCTCCATCCATAGTTCTTCAGACACTCTGTCTATCATATCTAATCCCTTGAATCTATTTGTCACTTCCACTGTAAATCATAAGGAATTTGATTTAGGTCATACCTGAATGGTCTAGTGTTTTTTCCTACTTCAATTTAGGTCTGAATTTGGCAATAAGGAGTTCATGATCTGAGCCACAGTCAGCTTGCAGTCTTTTTTTGCTGACTGTATAGAGCTTCTCCATCTTTGGCTGCAAAGAGTATAATCAGTCTGATTTCAATGTTGACCATCTGGTGATGTCCATGTGTAGAGTCTTCTCTTGTGTTGTTGGAAGCGGGTGTTTCCTATGACAAGAGGGTGTTATGCATTCTCTTGGCAAAACTCTATTAACCTTTGCCCTGCTTCATTCTGTACTCCAAGGCCAAATTTGCCTGTTACTCCGGGTATCTCTTGAGTTCCTTCTTTTGCATTCCAGTCCCCTCTAATGAAAAGAACATCTTTTGGGGGTGTTAGTTCTAGAAGGTCTTATAGGTCTTGATAGAACCTTTCAAGTTCAGCTTCTTCAGCATTTCTGGTTGGGTCATAGACTTGAATTACTGTCATATTGAACTTGGACTGAGGGACAGAGCTATTCAGATGATTGAAGGGCCTCACTGACGACTGGAGAAATCAGGAGCATCTCAATGGCATCAACAGTAGAAATCTATTTTAGAGTGATTGTATGGACTCAACTCCATTCAACCCACATTATTTGGCACACACTGCACACAAGGTTCTGAAGGATACTTGGAAAGCAAGCTCTCAATGTGTTACTGTTTGCCATAGACTGTACTATTCACTGGGCTTCCCTGGTGGCTCAGTGGTAAAGAATTCACCTACAATGCAGGCATCACAGGAGATGAAGTTTCGATTCCTGGGTTGGGAAGATCCAAGGGAATGGCAATCCACTCTAGTATTCTTGCCTGGAGAATCCCATGGACAGAGGAGACTGGAGGGCTACAGTCTATAGAGTTTCAAAAATCAGACTCAACTGAAGTGACTTCGCATGCACGCACGTACTATTCATTTTTTAAGTTCATGTTAACAGGTTTGTAGCAAGGTTGTATCAATATCCCCCTTTCATAGATGGGGAATCTGAAATTCTAAGTGGTCCAAGTATGTCAGATCAACCTATTTCAAATTTCTGTACAGCTTCTTACCAGCTTTGTGATCTTGGGTAAATCAGATAATCTGAGACTCAGTCTTCTCATCTCTTAAAAGGGAAGGATAACAGGAAAATTGGCAATATAATCTAGAGAAGCCTGGTGCCATCAGCATCTGCATCACCTGGCAACTTTTTAGAAATGCCTGTTCTTGGATTCCATCTCAGATCCAGAATCTCAGAGAGTGGGTTTAGCAGTCTGACAGAAGAGCTTCAAGAAACTGTGAAGCTCTGTGTTGACTTCCGAGGGGGGAGGACCTCAGTATTGGGGAAGTGATGGAGGGAAGAAGTTGATGACCTGCTGGGTGAGAATTGAAAGGGACACATCATTTCAGCTGGAAACACTCAAAACATTGTTATTTCTAAATTGCTGAGCAAATTCAGCAACTGGTATTGCTATGCTAATGTGTTAATAATAATTCTGCAGTTAGAAAGAAGACCAGGCTGTTAACATTCAAGGCCACTTAAATTTTAAAGAGTCATTTTATGGAAAGTTTTAATTAGCTCTGGATTGTAACTAACATTCTC
This sequence comes from Okapia johnstoni, assembly GCA_024291935.2. Classification (NCBI taxonomy): domain Eukaryota; kingdom Metazoa; phylum Chordata; class Mammalia; order Artiodactyla; family Giraffidae; genus Okapia; species Okapia johnstoni. The sequence continues at coordinate 40,853,427 of CM044316.1, forward strand.
TTTAAAACTGTGGTGGGCGTTTGATTAGGTCTGGTTTCCAGTGGATGGAAATTAGAGCTGAATTTTACTCATTGCTCTGCCTTTGGGCCCAGGCAGTTCATCTTCTCTACCTTGGCTTGAGCTCCATGTAGCCAGGCATTGTGCCCATCAGAGGATTCAGACCTGCGTGTCCCCTTGTTCTCTGTGCAAAAGGAGAAGGGTACCACAGCCACTCAAGGGTGAAGGTTGTTCTGACCTTCATCTACAGCCCCTGCCTGTTTCCGCTCTCAGTTTATATTCTTTCTCCTAAAGCCTACTTGCCCTGCCTGATTTTCAGGACAGTCTTCTGGGTACAGATGCACATTCCAGCTTCATACTATGCCTTCACTGCCTTCTAAAACCCTGCTGAGATGTGCGAGCCCAGCTCTGTTCACCCTCTTTTTGCAGCATGGTGAGGTGGGACCAACATGAACAGGGGCTGGCTTGTGGACCTATGTTTGTAAACTGACTTTGACACATATATTTACTTGAGGTTTTTTTCATCTCTCACGCCCAGTTTCCTCGTCAGTAAATGGAGATAAAATATCTTTACTGTGAGGATTAGAGATGATCCAGAGGTTTGCACATTGTAAATATTAAAGGAGCGATTGTTACTATCATCATCCCATCACTGCTAGTCATTCTCCCATTTAGTTGTATTCTGCCTGTGTCCTTCTCAAATTGCTTTTTGGAGTCTTCCCTTCAAACCTTGAGGGCAAGGACATGGCGTACTTCTTTGAAGTCCCTTTTACTGCTCTCCTACCCTAAGCTCTCCTATGGTAATCACATGTTTGCATTGATTGGAAGCCCCATAGCAAATGAGCACCCTTGTTATGAGTAGAAATGGGGTTACTGCAAGGAGCTGGGTTCATGATCAAGTGTAAACTGGCTCCTATAGTATAGCCTTAAACAGAGAGAAAAATAATCAAGTTTAAGATCTGAAACTTTAAGAACCTCGCTGACTAGCAGTATAGGAAGCTCAGCTCTGAGGGCAGGTTGGTGCAGTTCTGGAACCTGCCTCTTATTTGAGGGTCTGGGAAGCTCACAGAAAGTCTAGAGATTGAGAGGGGTGGAGTGAATCTCACCCACATCTATGACTGGGCAGCAGGGAGCAGAGAGTCAAGCAGGGAGAGTCAGCCAGCAGGAAATGTTGTGTCTTTAGGCTGTGGTCCCAAAGGGGATCTCAAGGCTTTGCCTGGCAGAATAGAAGGGGGAAAACCAGAAAGGAACTGGAGAGTATGCAACGGCCATCCTTCAGTTTCTTCCAGGTGGTGAACCACTTCATACCTTACAACTATCTTTCTATCTCTTTCTGGCCACATGCCTGTTTCAAAAGTGGCTATGAGTTCCTTGGGACCTAAGAGCTCTGATTTCTTATATTCTAAAGTTTGGCTCCCTGTCCTGTGCCTCACCACAGTAGAGAAGCTAAGCCAAAATATGCAGAAAATGTGGTCTTTGGAATTAACCAGACCCAATTTGAATTCAGGCTGTAGCATCTACCAAGGTACCATAATCTACCTCGTTATGTTGGCAAAGTCTCCTCATGTCTTGGCCTCAGTTTCTTATCCAAAAAGTGGACAAAATAAGGCTTATCTTCCAGCTGTGAGGTTTCTTTACTAAGGCACAGTTAGTGTATTGCCTGCTCAATTAATGGTAGCTATTTGGTGCTCAATCCCACTGGTGGCTCTGATTAAATCTTGGCCTAGAAGATTCAGTGAATTGTGCAGGAGATGACAAACTAACTCCAAGTGTCTATGGCTCTTCTTTTTCTTTTTTTTTTCTTAGCTAATTTAGTCCAGCCATCTTCAGCTAATTCAATCATTTCTCATTCACCAATGGATAAATTGTCCTCATCATAGGCTTAACCATGCAGCTAATATGGTGTGGAGAGAGATTGATTGACAAAGCCATAATTGAAGTGAGATAAATCCAGAAGTCTGTAAGATCAACCAGAGTCCAGAGCTGATCATGGGCAATATTCAGTTACCCAATTCATTTAACAGTATTTCAGCAAATACTTATTGTGTGTCTGTTTCATGCATGTCAAGCTTAGGACTATCTCCTTTGTCAAAGTTGGATAATAAGGGAATGCCAACTCAGCCAGGCTGGAAAAGACCTTGATGCTGGGAAAGACTGAGAGCTGGAGGAAAGGGGACAACAAAGGATGAGATGGTTGGATGGCATCACCAACTCAATGGACATGAGTTTGAGAAAACTTTGGGAAATAGTGAAGGACAGGGAAGCCTGGCATGCTAGTTCATTGAGTCACCAAGAGTCAGACATGACTTAGAGAACAACAGCTCAGCCATGGTCAGTCTGAGTAGACTGTAATTAGGAAAAATGACCACTGTGGAGGTCAGAGGTACAGCAGGAAGTTTAAGGGAAGTCAGAAAATAGAGACCAGCTGAAAAAGGGACCAGAAGGTGGGCTCAAGAGGCCATAAAGAGTCAACCAAAAGGTCCAGAGGTAGTTCTCTTGTACCAGAGGTGAGGAACAGAGCAGAAATTGGAGACACAGGGATCCGAGAGTGATCAGGCTGAGACCAATGTCTCTGCATGTGGTGGGTAGATGAAGGCTGGGATTAGAAGGTGAAAGAGTTGAACACAGACTTCTTGTATACGCTGATGGGGGAAATGTGTATTGGTGCATGCTTGAATAAGTCAATGTGACTTATAGGGACCAAACAAACCACAGATTTGTTAGACTAAATGTACAATGCTACATTCTCAAGTCAAATATGAGCTGTTGGCTTTATAGTTATAAGCCTATTTGTCCTTCCCCCTAAGAGCAGGGAACTGTACAGATAAGCAAGTATGTGTCTGTCTTCTTGGACTTTAATTGTGGTCTCAGCACTGAGTCCATGTCATTTAAATTTACCACACATCATATCTTCAGAGCTGTGCCATCTCACACACTTGCTCAGCTTACTGAGGTCAGATACCCAGGCATTGGGAGTATGACTTTTCCAGTATGCACAAAAGAACTTTGTAGGCTAGTAGAAGTCTTTACCCAGTGTCCACTTTATTGTCTGATTTAAATTGAGCTTATCACCCTTTTCTTAATGAAAGTGTTTGCCATTCTTCATCCTCACCCTGGCACCTCTGTGCCGTCTGGCTGCTATGGTTGAAAACAGAGATGAAGTGAAAGACTCTGTATCTTCCCTGGATGCTTTTAGACAGATCCTTTATCACCTCTCTCCACCTCCATGCAAACAGCTCAGGCAAGAACTATTTGAATTTCCATTCATTTTCTTCCCTGTTCTGTAATAAAGTTGATGTTCGTTCTCATGTTTCAGCCTTTGAGTGAATTTGCTCCAAATGTTAGCTAACAGAGCCTATATCACCCACCTAGGATCTTTATTTCTTGGGTTCTTTGTCCTTCCTCAGAAGGATGTGTGTTGTGTAAAGAAAATAGTGTATTGTGTGATACCAAATTTCTCTCTATTTGCAGTTCTGGAAACTAAGGTTCCAGAAAACATAACAGTTTAGGGAAGTGTCAACAAGTATTCTATGAGCAAATACCCAGTTGAATGCAGAATTCTGGAGAATAGCAAGGAGAGATAAGAAAGCCTTAATTAAGTGAACAATGCAAAGAAATAGAGGAAAACAACAGAATGGGAAAGACTAGAAATCTCTTCAAGAAAATTAGAGATACCAAGGGAACATTTCATGCAAAGATGGGCAGAATAAAAGACAGAAACAACAAAAATCTAACAGAAGCAGAAGAGATTAAGAAGAGGTAAGAAGAGGTGGCAAGAATACACAGAATAACTATACAAGAAAGGTCTTAATGACCCAGCTAAACATGATGGTGTAGTCACTCACCTAGAGTCATACATCCTAAAGTGTGAAGTCAAGTGGGCCACTCATTACTATGAACAAAGTTAGTGGAGGTAATGGAATTCCAGCTGAGTCAAATCCTAAAAGATGATGCTGTTAAAGTCTTGCACTCAGTATGCCAGCAAATTTGGAAAAGTCATCAGTGGCCACAGGACTGGAAAGGTCCATTTTCACTCCAATCCCCAAGAAGAGCAATGCCAAAGAATATTCAAACTACTGTACAGTTGTGCTCATTTCACATGCTGGCAAGGTAATGCTCAAAATTCTTCAAGCTAGGCTTCAACAGTATATGAACCGAGAAGTTGCAGATGTACAAGCTGGATTTAGAAAAGACAGAACTAGAGATCAAATTTCCAACATCCACTGGATCATAGAAAAGCAATGGCAGTCCAGAAATATATTGATTCATTGATTGTGTTAAAGCCTTTGACTGTGTGGATCGTAACAAACTGTGGAAAATTCTTAAAGAGATGAGAATATCATACCAACTTACCTGTCTCCTGAGGAACCTGTATGCAGGTCCAGAAGCAACTTTAGAACCGACATGAAACAATGGACTCGTTCAAAATTGGGAAAGCTGTAAGTACGTTGAGGCTGTATATTGTCACTCTGCTTATTTTACTTATATGCAGAGTACAGCATGCAAAATGCCAGACTGGACGATTCACAAGCTGGAAACAAGATTGCTGGGAGAAATATCAACAACTTCAGATATGCAGATGATACCATTCTAATGGCAGAAAGAGGAACTAAAGAGCCTCTTGATGAAAGTCAAAGAGGAGAGTGGTAAAGCTGGCTTACAACTCAAGATTCAAAAAACCAAGATGATAGCATCTGGTCCCATCACTTCTTGGCAAATAGATGGGGAAAATGTGGGAATAGTGACAGATTTTATTTCTTGGGCTCCAAAATCACTGTGTACAGTGACTGTAGACATGAAATCTTGCTGCTTGCTCCTTGGAAGAAAAGCTATGACAAATCGAGACAGTGTACTAAAAAGCAGAGACGTCACTTTTTTTTTTTTTTTTGTCTAATGTTTTCCCCTAATTTCTTCAATATAAGCCTGAATTTTGCAATAAAGAGCTCCTGATCTGAGCCACAGTCAGATTTAGGTCTTGTTTTTGCTGACTGTGTAGAGCTTCTCTACAGCTGTGAAGAATGTAGTTAGTCTGATTTCAGTTTTGGCCATCTGGTGATGTCCATGTATAGAATCATCTCTTGTGTTGTTGGAAGAGGGTGTTTACTATGACCAGTGCATTCTCTTGACAAAACTGTTAGCCTTTGCCCTGCTTCATTTTGTACTCCAAGGCCAATCTTGCCTATTACACCAAGTATCTCTTGACTTCCTACTTTTGCATTCCAATCCCCTATGATGAAAAGGACATCTTTTTTTTGGTGTTAGTTCTAGCAGGTCTTATCGGTCTTCATAGAACTGTTCAACTTCATCTCCTTTGGCATTAGTAGGTAGGGCATAGACTTGGATTACTGTGGTGTTGAGTGGTTTGCCTTGGAAATGAACCAAGATCATTCTGTCATTTTTGAGATTGCCCCCAAGTACTGCATTTTGGACTCTTTTGTTAACTATGAGGGCTACTGCATTTAATCTAAGGGATTCTTGCCTACAGTAGTAGGTATAATGGGCATCTGAATTAAATTCTCCTATTCCCATCCATTTTAGTTCACTGATTCCTAAAATGTTGATGTTCACTCTTGCCATCTCCTGCTTCACCACTTCCAATTTACCTTGATTCATGGAGCTAACATTCCAGGTTCCTATGCAATATTGTTCTTTACAGCATCGGACTTTATTTTCACCACCAGACGCATCCACAGTTGAGTGTCATTTCCACTTTGGTCCAGCCTCTTCATTCTTTCTGAAGTTATTTCTCCACTCTTTCGCAGTAGCATATTGGACACTTACCGTCGTGGGGGACATCACTGTCTCTTTATCTAGCTCTAACTATGAAGGTGACACAGCTTAAAGAAGCTTCTCTACAGGAACATTGTGTGTTCCCATCAGATGTTTGATACCAGCCATGGTACCAGTGTCACCTAGCTAATATTTTGAAGTGAGAATGGACTTACTCTTCCAAGTCATCTGTCATGGAGAGTTTGAGGAGTAGAAAAACAGCAGAATGCTTTCCTTGTGGTTCTAACCAGTGGGTGGGCATATGAATCCTCTGGTGTGCACCTTAACCCCTTTGCTTTGAGTTGGAGGACCTTTCCTTGAACAGAGCACATGTTGACTCTCTTGTTAGTTGATTATTTAAGTTGGCCCCGTGACCCTTCCCTCTCAAAGTCTGAAAGCCACTCCTACATTCTTGTTTCTCGGCTCATGTACTTCTAATCTAAAGATTTTAGAATGTATTTTTAGAACAAGTATGCTTAGAAGTAGGTTTTTGACATTTTCAAATATTAGAATTGGAGCATATTTTTTTCTGTATCAAATGCACAATGGCAGAATGTGCGCTTAATTTCAAGAAGACTCATTGAAAACTTCCATCTTGATACATAATTACCAGGAGTCAAAGTGGTCATGATTAGTCAGTCAAGCCTCATAATTAAAATCCTCTGTTTGATGAACTTTTGAAATAAAATGCCATTATCATATAAAACCTCAATAATCTATGATAATGAGGCTCTCAATTAATTCTTTTGTTCTTCACAAAAAGATTAATAATGTTCATATTTTTTTTAAGTATCAACATCTGCAAGAGGCAAACCATATAAACCATATGTAACTAATCTCTTCCAAAGGGAGCAAGAAACAGATTTAGGCATATGTTTTATGGACAGCTAGTATTGCCCTACAATAATTGTTCATGCTAATTATCTTCCTTGAATTGATTACGTTTGCAATAAATTATTATCTTTATGATTATTGCTAGTTTCAGGAAAATGTTCAAGAAATAAATGGAGATTAGTATAAATGACCTTACACTAAGCTAGTATTTCAGATAAATGCCACATTAAGTGGATAATTGCTGTGATCTGATTTTTACCCTTCACAGCTACTTCTGGTCTAGCTGCTGCTTTAGAAATCTGGAGTATCCAGGTGGAATTCTACAAGTATTAAGAATACATTTGAACAGCTTAGATAAGTCATTAAGTTTATGTGGAATATTGTCCTGGACATTATCATGACTTTAACTTAGGTGGCCACTAGTGACTATAGTGATGACCTTTATTTGTTCCAAGGTAGTGATCCATCATGAAAGGCAAGGACAGATTGTATCTTCCTTTACCTGTAGAGCCCGTGGCTAAAAATACAATGTATGTGTTTGTGCTCAGTCATGTCTTACGACCCCATGGACTGTAGCCCATCAGGTTCCTCTGTCTTTGGGATTTTCCAGGCAAGAATACTGGAGTGGGTTGCCATGTCCTTTTCCAGGGGATCTTCCTGACCCAGGGGTTGAATCCACCTCTGCTGCATTACAGGCAAATTTTTTTTTTACCACTGAGCCATGAGGGAAGCCAAAAATGCAATAGACTAGGGCTTTCCTGATGGCTCAGATGGTAAAGAATCCACCTGCAATGCGGGAGACCTGGGTTTGATCCCTGGGTTGGGAAGATCCCCTGGAGGAGGGCATGGCAACCCACTCCAGTATTCTTGCCTGGAGAATTCCTCATGGGCAGAGGAGCCTAGTGGGGCTACAGTCCATGGGATCGCAAAGAGTCAGACAGGACTGAGCGACTAAGCACACACACAGGGCAACATTTGGTCATCTCCCTATACAAACTCTCCCAACGTTTGTAGTCTTCATGATCAGTAAGATTTTCTTTTATAGTGATTGAAATTTATTTTTCATCATGTTTCATCCTTGGTTGCAAAAATAACTAGGACCTAGGTGCTCAAACTCTATCAATCATTGATAGGCCATTAAGAGAGAGTAACTACTTATAGAGGAATATGATCCACATGCGTGCATGCTCAGTCACCTCAATCATGTCTGACTCTTTGCAGCCCCATGGACTGTAGCCTACCAGGCTTCTCTGTCAATGGGATTATTGTGGTAAGGATACTGGAGTTGGTTGCCGTTTCCTCCTCCAGGGGATCGTTCAGCTCAGGGATTGAACCCTCGGCTCCTGTGACTCCTGCATTGGCAGACAAATTCTGAGCTACCTGGGAAGCCCCATGATCCACATAGCTAACAGCACGTATTGACTCCCTACAGCATGCAGGCCCTTGCATGCTTTTGTTACAGAAAGAATTCATGAAGTAATCAAGTACAAATTGGGTATAAGCTAAAAATCTGGATTTACTTTCAGCAAAATGAGCCAACGATCCTAATATTTCTTAGTATTACTTGGTATTATATTATATATAGCATAATATATAATATATATATCAGACTTTCCAGGTGGCACTATTGATAAAGAACCCGCTTGCCAGTGCAGGAGAAAAAAGAGACTCGGGTTCAATCCCTGGGTCAGGAATATCCCCTGGAGAAGGGCGTGGCAATGCACTCTAGTATTCTTTCCTGAAGAATCCCATGGACAGAGTGGAGCCCCATGGGCGGGTTATAGTCCATCGGGTCATAAAGAGTCGGACATGACTTAAGCTACTTAACACACACACACACATAATATATGTTACTTGGTAATATTCTCAGTATTATATCCCTAATATACTACTAGCACAGCAGTTTCCAACAAATCAGTCAGCCATTCTTTTGCTGGTTCCTGCAGAGCACAGTTGTGAATAAGACATCCATTTCACCTGAGCAGTCTTCTGAGGGATATGAAGCAGATAATAGCAAAAAAAAAAAAGGTCAGTACATTACAGGGTTATTGTGTGGTTAGACTATGGGAGGTCCATGGAACTGGAGGATCATAGAAAGGTGCACCTAGCCTAGCAGGAGTGACAGAAGATGTGTGCTAGAAATGACATCACAGTCAAGTTCTCAGTGGTGAACAGGATTCAAGAGAACTCAAGGTGAGCTGGGTGAGGACTGGGAAGACATATAGGGAGTGGGTTCTGAGTTCTTGACAACAAGAGCATGTATATAAGTTCCAAAGGCCAGCAAGAGTATGGCATGCTTTGAGAACAATTCTGGAGGTTACTTCAGTGTGGTTGGAGCATCAAGTGCAGATAGTAGCTGAGCCTGCAGAGCTAGAAGTTTGGCTTTTGCCCTGAGGGTAAGGAGAGCCATTACAGTGTTGGGAGGGGAGGGATGTGCTCAGACATGCATGTTAGAAAACGTATTGTGATAGCAGTGTGAACTGCCATCAGGGGAGTTGCTGGAAATATAACCCAGGACGAAGAATGGCCCACTCCAGACGCTCTTGCTTTTCCATGTTCCCTGCAAGTAAAAGCCCATTCGGGAACCAAGCTAACAGTTGAACAGCATTTTCAATTATTCTGGAGGAATGCTATAATCTACTTCCTATGAGAAGAGTGCTGTTTGCCATGGCTGACAATGCTCAATTGGTAGTTCTCTGGGAGAAACTACTCAATTTGCTAAAATTTAAATACCCACAGAGTAAAAACAAAAGCAGCTAATAAGAAATATGTCACTGAAATTGAACAGAGCTAGAAAAGTCCCATTTCTTGTTCTATTTTATCTTTTCAAAAGCTTGGTTCCACAGCCATTTGCCCATGTTATCATTCATGCTTTGTATCATTAGCACTTGGGAAAATGCCTGAAACTGTCACCATGAGACAGGCAACATGTAGAAACTAGAAATGCAGTTTATGGAAATTAGAAAATAAAACTCTTAAGGAGAGAGTTGAACGTTTCATTAAACATAAAGATGATGCTAAAAAAAAAAATCCTTCCTGACTTCAAGACTTGCTGGCTACTGAAATGTCATCGCCAATTAGGTCTCTTTTGCATGCTCTGTGGTGCAAAACCAATTATTCTGACAGTCTGTGTCTTCAGAACACAGAGATCACTGATTTGGGCAGATGAAGCAAGGGCCAGTTTTGAACCAAACATATATTAAAGCAGGTACTGTTTTAAAAAGAAAGGCATTGCTAATCATGCATTCATGCCAGTACAGATCATACACAATGCAGGGGGCCCAATGGAGACAGGCAGTTCCAGAAGTGGATGTGAGCCATGCTTGTAGTAAGCTTAGTTATAGTTGATTAAAAGTGTTATGTCGTGGCCTTAAATGGCAGAAACAGAGTGGAAAGCAGTCAGTGTCAATAGAGAGTGTGCTTTCATTAAAAGTGGGTGAGAAAAACAGTGGGAGGCAGGAGTAGTGAATAGAAGGAAGAGGGAAAACAGTTAATATTTTCCTGAACCAGACACTGTATTTAGTGTGTATGTATCTTATCTTGGGGCTTCCCTGGTAGCTCAGGTGGTAAGGAATCTGCCTGCAATGCAGGAGATCTGGGTTCGATCATTGAGTCAGGAAGATGCCCTGGAGAAGGAAATGGCAACCCACTCCAGTATTCTTGCCTGGAAAATCCCATGGACAGAAGAGCCTGGTGGGCTACAGTCCATGGGGTCGCAAAGAGTCAGACACGACTGAAGTGACTAGCACAACAACAAAACAACAATATCCCACCTTAGAAATGGGTATCACGTGATAGGGACTGCAATTACTGATCTTTTAACATGAGGGGAATAACACTTAGAAAGAGTCAATGGTTTTCTGGCCCTGGGACTTTGGTTTCTGTTAGCACTGGGGATCACTCTGGATTTCATGGTACATCATTTTATTTCTAATTTACTCTGAAACTAGAGGTCTCAGGGTAAAGAAGAGATACAATTTTGGTTTCAGAATTTTGTAAATCTCACTAGGTCAAGAACCATGAGAATTCCATGTATATTCTTCAAAGAATAAGACAGAGGGCAAGATGCATGGAGCTAACTCCAAGAAGCATGGAGTTATAGCGTCTCTTCTGGTATTGTACCAGCATGGGCAGTTCAGATAATGAGACTCTCAATATGCCAAGGAAGGCTTCTTAGAAGAGGTGGGGGGCATAGCTGGACTTTTGAAAGTAGGACCTGGACAAAAGAGTACAAGGGAATCTTTGGAAAGGAAGAGAGCTGAGGAAATAAAACCAATCCTGGGCTTGCTGAAAGGACAGCATGGATTCCATTTCAGATAACTGAGAAACGACTTCACTGTACCAGTGAGGAGACCAAGAAATAACACCATGAAGGTTGTACACTAGACATGATCTATGCTTTGGGAGTTGGGAAGAGACATGATTTTTGGTTAAGTTTTTTGTTTTTCTTAATGTGGACCACTTTTAAAGTTTTTATTGAATGTGTTACAATATTGTTTCTGTGTTATGTTTTGATTTTGTGGCCATGAAGCATGTGGAATCTTAGCTCCCCAACCAGGGATCGAACCCACATCCCATTCGTTGGAAGGCAAAGTCTTAACTATTGGACTGCCAGAGAAGCCCCAAGAGACGGGATTTTGAGAGGCGGTTGTTGGTAGACAAGGCAAGGCTGAGCTGCTCCCTTGGTCTTCACTTGCCCCTCACCAGTTTTGGATCTGTATAGAAGACATTTTCCTAATTTTGACAAATGTGGTTTTAAACCTTCCTCTCATCCCACTTGACTTCCAAGTAGACTGTATTTCTGTGCCCCTCTTACAGCCACCACTTGAGAGAAGGTTGAGTTGGAAGAATGTTGGGGATATTAGAGTATACCACTGATTCTCTGGCTGGCATTGCCTCCTTCTACATTTTAGATTTATTTACTTGGTTTATGGTTTTCCTCCCTCCCTGTTTGAACATACCAATCAATAAATTCAGGTTTGGAGAGTTCCTTTTGTCTGAACATGGCATGGTCCAGTGAGGGTTAGGGCAGTGGAAGAGAGGCCAGTTGTTGAAGACAGGGCATAGGATTTGGAGACCTTGAATACAGTCCGGACACTGAACTCAATCATAGCTGAGACAGAGGAACAAGTTTGTTTTTATGAGATCTGGGATATGTCCTGCACAGATCAGAGAAGCATGAGCTAAAAGGGAGAGGGAAGAGTTGCATTTTCTAAATAATTCTCTGCTTCTTCACCTGAAGTTTGGCTCTGTGATACGTGACTTGGATGTCATAGGCAGATGACCGAAAAGTGTACTGAATTCTGCAGAGCTCAGCTTTGTCTGTATTGGTGGTAACTCCGTTGAGTTACTCTTTGAGTTCACAGGTGGAGTGACCACTTTGACCACTGACATAATTTAGAGAAATAGAGTAAGTTCAACAGGAGCACATGTATAGCCTCAAATGTGCTTGTTAAAAGACTTCGGGGCAGCAGGCAATTTCTTTAGTCCTTCAGTTCTAGGATAGTGAGGAGACTAATCTGACTTTGGTAGATTTCTGTTGGACAGATGGGAATCCATGGTTTTCTCCTCTTACTATCTTTTGATGTCTTAGATGTCTTGTTAGTCAATAAAGTTCCTTTTTTGAGACACTCTTGGTGTTTCTAACAGCTTTCCTGCAGCCTTGCTGTCATTCAGTCAACCATGGCCAGTTTTATCCCCCCACCCAAGTCATCTGACTCCATTTGTGACAAGAGAAGCTATCATCTGGGCCAATCTTCTTCAAGAATTTTCTCAGTTGATTGGTAGCCAACACATAGCAAGCATGCAAAACATCTAGAATACGCCTTAGAAGGCAGGGCCAAAACGAGAAAATAAAATCTCATCTTAAACTCTTAGATGAATTCATTCTTTGCTTATTCAAAAGTTATAAAATATTTACTTATACTGAATACATATTACAAAATAATTGCAGGGGCACAATTCTGTTCCTAAAGAGCCAATCATCTTTACAAAGTTTATGTCTGCATTGTTGTTGTTTAGTGGCTCAGTCATGTCCGACTCTTTGTGATTCCTTGAACTGTAACCCACCAGGCTCGTCTTCCATTGGATTTCCTATGGACAAGAATACTGGAGTGAGTTGCCATTCCCTTCTCCAGGGGATCCTCCCGACTCAGGGATTGAACCCAAGTCTCTTGTGTCTCCTATATTGGCAGGCAGATTCTTTACCACTGTGCCACCTGGGTATATTTAATGTATTAGGAAAAAATCAACACTATTAGCAAAAGTGGCCATGTGAGCTTTGCTATTTTACCTGTTATCCTATTCGTCCAGTCTTCTTGAACAAGTCAGTGAGGCTTAGGACAAAGCTAGAGATGTAGAGATGATTAGGAAAAAAGAGAAAAGAATGATGAAATATGTTTAAGAATTTGCTAGAAATTGCCAACTAGGGTGTGGGAAAGGTTAATTAATATTGTTTTATCTAATGTAATCACTCCTCCTTACCATTTTGAACTAAGAAAGCAAATATAGTGTAAGTGAATAAAGCATAATCAAATCTATTTCTCTGAAATGTACTTTACACTGGGTTAGTACAGATTCTTGAACCATCTCTTTGTTGAAAAGAATCCACATATTCAGTAATTGGTGCAACTGGATAGCTATGAAAATGTTTTAAGTTAATTTTCTTCCTCATATTGTGCATTAAAATAATTTCCAGATGAGACAAAGGTACTTAAAGAAAACATAACAAATGTATTATAAACTGGGGATAGAGCTGGTCTTTCCAAATGTGGCTTTAAAGAATGGACCCACCTAAGAAAAAGGAAAGGCTTCCCTGGTGGCTCACATGGTAAAGAATCCGCCTGCAATGCAGGAGACCCAGGTTCGATCCTGGAGAAGGGAATGGCTACCCACTCTGGTATTTTTGCCTAGGAAATCTCATGGACAGGGGAGCCTGGCAGGCTACAGTCCATGGGCACCCAAACTAATGGAACACAACTGAGCAACTAACACTTTCACTTTCAAGAGGTAAGCCAGAAAGAAAAACACCAATACAGTATACTAATGCATATATATGGAATTTAAAAGATGGTAACGATAACCCTATATGCGAGACAGAATAAGAGACACAGATGCATAGAACAGTCTTATGGACTCTGAGGGAGAAGGTGAGGGTGGGACGATCTGAGAGAATAGCACTGAAACATGTATATTATCATATGTGAAACAGAACGCCAGTCCAGGTTCGATGCATGAGACAAGTACTCAGGGCTGGTGCACTGGGGTGACCCAGAGGGATGGGATGGGGAGGGAGGTGGGGGGGGGGTTGGGATGGGGAACACATGTGGACCCATGGCTGTTTCAGGTCAATGTATGGCTAAAACCACTACAATATTGTAAAGTAATTAGCCTCCAACTAAAATAAATTAATAAAAAAGAGGTAGAGAGGGAGGAGACAGAACTGACTACATTGTTATTACTAAAGCGTCTCCATACAAAAGGCACTATAAATAAAACTACAAGGGAAATTATAAAAACTTGAAAAATACTTGCAACATATGACAAAGTTTGAGGAAACCAATTCTTAAATTTGAATAGCCAATAAGTGTATACAAAGTGGAGCTTCCAAGGTGGCTCAGCAGTAAAGAATCTGCCTGCCAATGCAGGAGATGTGGGTTCGACCCCTTGGTTGGAAAGATCTCCTGAAAGAGGAAATGGCAACCCACTCCAGTATTCTTGCCTGGAGAATCCCATGGACAGAGGAGCCTGGCAGACTACACTCACAGGATCACAAAGAGTCAGACATGACTTAGCAACTGAGCATGCAGGCACATATACAAAATAGTCAGCCCCCGTAGTGCTATGATAATGTCAAGATGCAGCAAAGCAGACAAGATTTTAAGAGTAACAATGCTAAGGGAAATAGACTCTCACAGTCATTAGTGCTAGGAAACAATCTTCCTAGGTCACAGGTTGGTTAGCACATTTCAAATTTGGGTCTATTTTTGGACCCAGAAATTTTACACTGAAGAATTTATCCTATAGAATAATTTAAAAATTATATTATTATTATGCCTACTGTACATTTACTATGTTTAAGGCCCTCTGCCAAGCAATTTTCCTGCTTTATTCCATTTAATTTTCCCTACCATGTTATGAGAAGGGGCTGTTATGTCCTATTCTATATTTTTTTGAGGAAAGAAAAGGTCACCTGACTAGTAGATAAGTAGAAATAAAATATTTCTTCCTATTAAGTATTGTTTTAATTATGAAAAATGACTAAAACAGCTTAAAATTCTAATACAGGGATTTGTTAAATTATGTCACAGTTATTCAATGAAATCCAGCCACCTCGACTTTGAAAGAAAATGGGGTAGAATATTTTTTAACATACACAGATGTCTCTGATGTGTTAAGTGTGAGAAATAGGTTACCAAAGAATGTAACCTGAATGTAAAATTATCTCAGTTTTGTTTAAAAACTAGTATCAGTATTTTCCTATGTATATACAGACATCTTTATAAGTCTTAAAATGTATATGTTAGTCACTCAGTCGTGTCAAACTCTTTGTGATCTCATGCCAGGCTCCTCTGTCCATGGGATTTTCCAGGCAAGAATACTGGAGTGGGTAGTCATTCCCTTCTCCAGGGGATCTTCCTGACCCAGGGATTGAACTGGAGTCTGTTGCATTTCAGGCGGATTCTTGACCATCTGAGCCACGAGGGAAGACCTGTTAAAATGTATATATCAAACTATTAATAGAATTTATGTCTGGAGGATGGTATTGTACCTGGCATTTACTTTCGTATTTTTGCTGATTGCTTCTTATTTTTTCTACATTAAACACGTTTTTGCTTGTTTATTTTAAAAGTTTGCTCCCCACCCTGAAGTCTTAAAAAACAGAGCAAAGTCAGTTAATAGCTGTTCACTTCTCTGTCAAGTGGAAAATAGAAGATCCAACGGCAGTGTGCTCAGTGGGCAATAAAACAAAGCAGGCCGAAGAGAAATAGGTTTCAGCTGGACTCGCTAAAGATTTTCTTGACAAGTAGTGAATAAACACTGAATTGCTCAGCAGAGGTAGATGTAGAGCTACACGGCCTTATAAAGAACAAGAAGGAGACTCTCTAAATCTCAACTGCTCAGTCAGTTACCAAAGTCTCCAATTTAAAACAGAGATTCTAAACTTGGGGCTCAATGGGTCCCTGGATAGAATCAGGGATACCTGTGAACTTGGATAGAAGGAAACTGCATCTTTATCTTCTTAAGTGTCCATCTACACATTAGAATTTCCTTCCATTGAAAATACAGGCAACAAACCACTGTTAGTGGCTCCTATGACTTTGTCACCAGTAGAAAGCCCATGTATTTTCATGTCATATTACAGATGTTTATATTGTTACATTTATTATTTGAAATTGTCATAGATAATGCTACATAGATCTGCTCCTTAGTCTTATTTTTAATGCAATTATAAAGAAGCATACATACTGCCATATTTTTTTTTAGTAGTATTTTGCTAACCTTGTTTCAATATCATGGTTTCCTTTTAGAAGCCTGTGTATCTTAGTCTTATGTGTTTGAACACATACTCCTGAACAGGGGTCAGTAGACTTCTCTGGAGTGCCAAGAAAGTCCATGGCACATGATAGGTTAAATGCATCTGATGCAAAATCTATAGATCAGACAGATCTAGGCAGTTGGAAGGTGCCTCTACTCTTCTGCAATCCTCCATGAGGCATCTTGCCTTGAGGTTCAAAGTTGGGTTACAGAGCTTCCAGTTATAGGAGCGTGAGTGCAGTGGCGGGCACACAGTAGGCATTTTAATATAGGTGTGTAATCTCTCTTTCCATTCCTTACCTGCCTCTTTGAGTCGCCAACAGCTATTCCAATCCACAAGCCAGGTAAAAAATAAAAAGTTAGTATTGACTATTTTTTTAATGGTCTTCTGTTTAACTGTATTGAATTGGGCTTTAGCCAGCTAACATCTGTATAACCAGATCATGCATTCAGACATCTGCTGAGCAGACATCTGGTACAAAGGCCTATAAGAGTAGTTCTTGGAGACTCAAACTGTTGGCCCTTTGTTCTCCAGGAGAGCATCATCTGACAGGGGAGAAATGAGATACATGCAAACCATTTTCACAGAAGATGTACAACTGAAGGAGCAGCTGAGGTTGATTTTGGAGTGTGGTGGCACTTATTTCCGAAACTCTGCTTGCCTACTTTTTTCTTTATGGAAGTTTGGTTTATTTCTGTTGTTCTTATGGGAAAGGGACACCAAAAAAAAAAAAAAAATACTAACCACCCTTCCTCATCTCCTAGTTGAGTTTATTTTTCTGGCCCTTTCACTGTTACATCCCTACACTTGCCCCTGAGTGGTAGGTATCCAGTTGCTATTTGCTGATGGCCGAAGGTAGCGTGCATCCTGATTTATGAAACACCTTCACATCCATTGACTTAAACCAGTTTCTTAAAGTGTGATCTGAGAAACAGAGAAATTGTTAAAAGTAGATTCCTGGGCCTGATTCCAACCTTCTCAGAGTCTCTGAGCCTAGGCTATAGAAACCTGAATTGTAAACAGGTTCTCTTTCTTCCCTTTCTAGTCCCGTTCTTTGGTGATTTTTTCTGCACACAAAAATTTGAGAACCACTATCTTACATGATCCTCAAAAAAAAAAAATCCTATAAATTAGGTAGGCCAAGCACCTTCAGCCCATCCAGAAATTAGGAACATGAATGAGGAGAGGAGAGGTTAAGTGGTTTTGTTGAAGTTGACACATTATAACATAGCAGCTGGTTAGGGTATTCAGAGAGAAGGAGCTCGGCAGGAGACAAAAGAGAATTTTACAGCGAGAACCTGTAAATCCGGGCCCAGAAAATGGAAAGTGTAAGGTGGCAAGTCTGAGGTTCAGGCGGAAAGATTGCCCAGGGGATTTCATCCAGACAAGGGGTAGTAAAGGTTTCAATGAGGACAAAATTGCTGGGTATGAGAAGGAGAAATTATAGTCAGTTCTCATCATTCGCGCATTCCATATTTGCAGATTCACCTGCTCTCTGAGATGGATCTGTGACTCACAGTCAATACTCAAGGTGTTTTTACTGATATTCACAGACTTTCACACAGTAGTGAAAAATTCTGGGTGCCCAGCGTTCATGTTCCCAGCTGAGGTGGAGCAAGGCAAGTGCTGTCTCAGCTCTCAGACTAAATACTTGTCCTTTTGGTGGCCTGCTTAGTAGTGCCATATTTTTTGCATTTCTGGGCTTTTCATTGGTGGTTTCTATGTTTAAAATAACCCCCAAGTGTACTAGTGAAATGCTGTCTAGGTTCCTAAGCACAAGAAGGCTGTAACGTGTTTTAGGGGATGAATAGGTGTCAGATAAACTTCATTCCTTTTCAGCAATCAATGCAAAGAAATAGAGGAAAACAATAGAATGGGAAGACTAGAGATCTCTTCAAGGAAAAGTAGAGATACCAAGGGAATATTTCATGCAAAGATGGGCTCAATAAAGGACAGAAATGGTATGGACCTAACAGAAGCAGAAGATATTAAGAAGAGGTGGCAAGAATACACAGAAGAACTATACAAAAAAGATCTTCACGACCCAGATAATCACGATGATGTGATCACTCACCTAGAGCCAGACATCCTGGAATGTGAAGTCAAGTGGGCCTTAGGAAGCATCACTACGAGCAAAGCTAGTGAAGGTGATGGAATTCCAGTTGGGCTGTTTCAAATCCTGAAAGATGATGCTGTGAAACTGCTGCACTCAATATGCCAGCAAATTTGGAAAACGCAGCAGTGGCTACAGAACTGGAAAAGGTCAGTTTTCATTCCAATCCCAAAGAAAGGCAATGCCAAAGAATTCTCAAACTACCACGCAATTGTACTCAAATCACGTGCTAGTAAAGTAATGCTCAAAATTCTCCAAGCCGGGCTTCAGCAATACGTGAACCATAAACTTCCAGATGTTCAAGCTGGTTTTAGAAAAGGCAGAGGAACCAGAGATCAAATTGCCAACATCTGCTGGATCATCGAAAAAGCAAGAGAGTTCCAGAAAAAACATCTATTTCTGCCTTATTAACTATGCCAAAGCCTTTGACTGTGTGGATCACAATAAACTGTGGAAAATTCTTCAAGAGATGGGAATACCAGACCACCTGACCTGTCTCTTGAGAAACCTGTATGCAGGTCAGGAAGCAACAGTTAGAACTGGACATGGAACAACAGACTGGTTCCACATAGGAAAAGGAGTACGTCAAGGCTGTATATTGTCACCCTGCTTATTTACCTTCTATGCAGAGTACATCATGAGAAATGCTGGGCTGGAGGAAGCACAAGCTGGAATCAAGATTGCCAGGAGAAATATCAATAACCTCAGAAATGCAGATGACACCACCCTTATGGCAGAAAGTGAAGAAGAACTAAAGAGCCTCTTGATGAAAGTGAAAAAAGAGGAGAGTGAAAAAGTTGGCTTAAAGCTCAACGTTCAGAAAACTAAGATCATGGCATCCAGTCCCATTACTTCATGGCAAATAGATGTGGAAACAGTGGCTGATTTTATTGTTTTGGGCTCCAAAATCACTGCAGATGGTGATTGCAGCTATGAAATTAAAAGATGCTTACTCCTTGGAAGGAAATTTATGGCCAGCCTAGACAGCATATTGAAATGCAGAGACATTACTTTGTCAGCAAAGGTCTGTTTAGTCAAGGCTGTGGTTTTTCCAGTAGTCATGTGTGGATGTGAGAGTTGGACGGTGAAGAAAGCTGAGCACCGAAGAATTGATGCTTTTCAGCTGTGGTGTTGGAGAAGACTCTTGAGAGTCCCTTGGACTGCAAGGAGATCCAGCCAGTCCATCCTAAAGGAGATCGGTCCTGGGTGTTCTTTGGAAGGACTGATGTTGAAGTTGAAACTCCAATCCTTTGGCCACCTGATGCGAAGAACTGACTCATTTGAAAAGACCCTGATGCTGGGAAAGATTGAGGGCAGGAGAAGGAGATGATAGAGGATGAGATGTTTGGATGGCATCACCAACTCAATGGACATGGGTTTGGGTAGACTCTGGCAGTTGGTGATGGACAGGGAGGCCTGGTGTGCTGTGGTTCATGGGGTCGCAAAGAGTCGGACACAACTGAGCGACTGAACTGAACTGAATTCAAACTTCATTCAAGCAATAGCAACAGTGTGGGTGGGCATGAGTTAAATACTGAAGAATCAAGTATGTTTAGTAAGTCAGGTGGTTTAAGACAGAAACAAGCTTAAAACAAGGTTATGCATGGATTGGTTGATGAGATTGTTGTGATCGGAGTCTGGTAAGAACCTAACCCTATATTTCTCTAGGAGCCAAGGCTCAGTGTTCACTAATTCATTGTTCCCTTTGATTTCACAGAATGCATGTATCAAGAAGAATAAGAGTCCACTGTAATTATTTAGCAGTAATACCTGGAAGTGTCTACCCTGCCCCTGTTCTGTGTTTTAGTGTCAGGGCTAGGCACCCTTACATCAATGCAATTGTTTACCTTGATCTACATGGCAAAGGTGGGGAAACTGAGGCTCAGAATTGTGGAATTAATCTGACATCGCTTAGCAAAGAAATGCCAAATACTAGTTTGCCATAGACATTGCAATCAGAACAAACAGGGCTTTACTTACTGTTGGAAGGGTGGGTGGGCAAGAAAGAAGGGAGATTATAAAGGTAATCTCAAAATTGTAAAAGTAATGTCAAGCCCAGGGGAAGGAAGGTGGTGAAAGGAAGAAGAGCAAGCTAAGATTTTAGTAGCAAAGCAAGGCTTGCTGTTAGCTCCATGGGGTCGCAAAGAGTCAGATATGACTGAACGGCTTTCATTTCACTTCACTAGATCTGGAAGTCACCCACAAAGACTCATTTAAGGTCATGGGAGAGAATGAGACACTCTCCCCAGTCCCTAAAAGACAGAGAATTTGAAAAACAGTGTTTATATTTTATGGAGTAGAGGGAGGAAAGGGAAGCTGAAAGAAAACAGAAATCCCATCCAGAAGGAGGGAACAAATAGAAGACTAGAGAGTAATGGAAGCAAAAATGGATTTTCCAGAGAGGTGAAGATGAGATGGCCCACACTGTGAGACACTCAGAAAGGTTGAGCAGGACAAAGACTGAGACAAGGTCACTGCACTTGCCGACGGGCTGTCACTGGTGACCTTTGGGAGAGTGGCTTCTGTGGTGGTGGGGATGGAAGCCAGAGAAGGAAGGAGTGAGGAGGTCTAGCAGTGGAGGCTGCAGATGTGGATGGCTCCTCTCCTGGGTCTCCAGAGGGCTGAGATGGGCAGCTTTCAGAGGATACAGGAGCAGCCCTGGAAACAAGGAAATGAGTCCAGGGAAAATGGAAAAGCCAGAGAAATGTCATTTTGAAAACCCAGAAGGGGCTAAGAGGGGAGGAACACACAAATTGGTCTTTGAGAAGAGAAGGAGGCATTTTATGCTCCTTGAGGCGAAGTGTGGCTTTCATCTGCTCAGACCTGGAGAGACAGAGGAATCAGTTTTCAAGCCAAGATCCAAACATGGGACCCTGGTCATCCTAAAAGACTGAGATGAATAAACTGAGGGAAGGATGGGGACACTTACTATGCTCAGATTTTCGGTCTCAGAGAGGTGATGTTGGCATTATCTATTTTGATGAAAGAATATCTAGTCGTTTGGGGAGCCTTGTTGGAGAAATAGACTGTTATTTTAAAGCAGATGGAGTTACTTGGCTACTTATAAAAAGTTATAACCTAGAAATCTTGCTGAATCTGCCTTTGCCATTGATAACTATTTAGGACCTGGCATTTTCAGGCAGGCACCTTGCTTAACTTTTTCACAAACAAAACAAAGCAAAATCACTTTAATCTCTCAAGTAGGTTAAACATTTCCCATTCTCACTTGTCTGTTCTCCTTATTCATCAAGAAACCTGGCAAGCCTTTTATCTATAGATGTTGCAGAGGCAAACTTCAGCCAGGGTTATGTGAAATTGTCACAAAACCCCAAATTAATAAGACCTGACTGCCTAATGCCGCACACTGGCTAGACCTGAGTGCCCCTAATTGCCCTGCCCATGGGAATAGGAAAGTGAGCTCGGCGGTTTTACAGCGTCTTGGTTAAGCCTCTTCAATGATAAAATGCTTCCAGATATAGAATGTTCCCAACAGCCTGTTCCCTGAGAAATGCTGTGTAAAAGCTGATGGGTAATAGCAGCTCACTCAGCCAAGCCCAGCCATGAGAATTGAGATATTAAAGTTTGATATGCGAAGGAAGCAATTCTAACCCTGAGTCCGGCTCATGGCTGTTACTATCGCTGCCCTGCCGCGGGGCTCAGAAGTAAATTGCACCATCTCACCTGAGACCCTTGTTCTGTAGCCTCCAACTTGACCTTCCCTAGGGCTTCTGCAGTAAACAGACCTGGATTCAAGTCAACTATGTCCTGAAGCAGTGGTGTAATTTTAGGAAACTTACTAAGCGTTTCTGAATCTGTAAAATAGAAGCATAGGGTTGGTATAGGAGACAAACAGGTCATAAAACTCTCAGCATTGGGCAAGGTCTAGAACAGGCTGCAAGACAATGCTTACTGTTATCATTCAGTACTGTTTGTTATCTTAGACACTAAGTGACTTAATATTTCTAGCCTTTTTATTAGTCCTTTTAATCTCAGATTCCAGTGATGTGTGCTCCTCATGACAAGTCAAGAAGTAAGAAAACCTTATTTTTATTCTCCTTCCCTTCCACCATCTCATGCACCCTTCCAGAAGTATCCATGGCTAAGTTCTGTGAGCATCCCTCACACCTTTCTCTGCTCGCACTAACACATTCATAAACATCAGTGATTTTCCTAAGTGCATATATGTGTTTGTTTTTTATTTTTATTTTTTGTTTTTTATTATTTTTGCAAAGATGGGACCATACTGTTCTCAAACTTACTTACTCTTTCTGTTGGCACATATGTCTATGTTAATATTCCAAATAAACATATCCTTGGAAGAGTTACATATTACCCTGAACAGTCTATTAATAATATAATTCGTGGATAATATATGCTCCTATAATTGTCTCAACCAGCCTCTTATTGATGGAGAATCAGGCTATTTATAGTTTTGTTTCTCGAGCATAAATATTATAATTATTATTTCATCATGGGTATAAAATTGTGCCTCCTGTAATATCATCGTTTAGATTGGAAAACCAAATCAAGTCGCGTGTTCTGCAGTATTCTTTCTCCCATTCTACCCTACCTGCCCTCAGTTCTCCTGTCTCTTGCTTTCCCCCTTCCATCTCTCTCCACCTCTCTCTCCCCTTTCTCAAGCCCAGTCATCTTTCTTCTTCCCATACATTTGCTTCCCACAGCCCCAATAAACTCAGAAGCAGGGGGACAGTGAAGGTTTATCTCTGCATTTTATTAAATCTAGCCTTAAGGGAGCCTGTAGTCATATTTTATGACACAGCATTACTTGTAAAAGGACTTTGCAGTCTCTAAGCAAAGGTCTTATGTAAATGAATTACTAGGCTGTGCCTAGCTGCCCAGTGGGCACCCTGATGAGTTCATTTTGTTTCATTAGTCTCCTCAGGGAAATCAGAATTATGAGATTCTCTTAAGCAAAGGAGAGCTCTTGTTTCACTCTGGAGAAAATATGTTGGACATTTTGGACTCTTTCTGCTGCAAGCTGCGTTTTTAGATCTGTAGGCTTAGATGTGCAAACTGCTCCTGAAAGTTTAGTGTGTTCGTTTCTCCCCATATCCACAGCCTCTGGCACGTGTACAGACTGAGCTCATCTTGAAGCCAGAGACCCAAAGTCTTGGCCCATCTGGAGACAGTGGTGGTACCCACAGGTGCCACTGGACACACAGAGGCCATACCAGTGCTGGCAGAGAGGGATGGGAAGGTTCCTGGTAAGGGACAAATTCTGGCCTCTAGGGCAGAGAAAGCCCAGCACAGGCAAGTCCTCATGCCTCTGCCTGGCAAAGAAATACCAAGTGAGAAGCAAGTATCAGACCCTATCAGACCCTATCATAGTCGCCCTCGAGATGTCAAGAACATTCTCTTGAGGTCACCCAGAGAGGGGAAGCCAGCCCAGAGATGCGGTTTGTCCTTTTTGTCAATTTTCCCCAAAGCTCCTCTCCTCTCTCCCCAGTCTTTTGGCAGAAAACTGCCACCAAACTGCCACATTCTGTTTAGGTGGCAAAACCTTCAAACCATTTGTGTTTTCTACTTGGTACAGATTGGGAGAATTTGGCCCCAGGAAGTATATCTCTTTTCAATTATGAGATGAAGGATTTAACCTCTCTGGTCATCAGCTATGAGCTTGCTCTTCCATAATTGGATATTGGTTGGAGGGAGGGACTAGTGGATGACAAGGTAGAGAAGGGAAGGCCTCTTTTGGTGACACTTCATGTCATCTTGTCCCAGAATTCCACAGTCAACTATATGACCAGTTGCTCTGTGTCAGCTTCCCGTCTGCCAGGGGAGGCAGCATTTCTGTGGTGGCAGAAATTGTGCTGTTGATTGTTACATCCCCTATACTCTCCACAAGACCTGCCAAGTCGCAGGACTCGGCTAACATTTACTGAATGAATGAAGGAGACATCACACCAGTGCCCAGGGTGAGTACCTGCCTGCTCACAAAGGTGACCTCTGTCAACCCAGGAGGGCTGCCTGGTGCTCCTATTAGTCTTCATCCAAGGGCCAAAATTTGTAAAAAAAAAAAAAAAAAGGTCAGGGAAACCTGGATGAGCAATTGGGAGAAGAGGGCTAAGGATGTGGGGAAGGAGGTATGACCTCTGAGAAGTAGGAGACAGAATACCTACTATCTAGCAGTCTCCTGATCTGAGATGTCAAGGGCTCCTGTCTGAGTGTTAAGGACAAGATGCTTGGTCTGTCAGTGCAAGATTCCAGCTGTCATCAATGGCCATTTTCTATCTTTAACTTGGGTTGAATTCATAAAGAAAAGGCAGAAAGAAATCTAAATCCCATCCACTTTGCTCTTTCATTTGAAAGAGCTTTGTCTGTGTCTGGATGCACGTGACTGAAATCCACAAGTGCAGAGCTCTCCCTTCATTCTTATACCAGAATTTGTGATTCCTAATGTATGTGGGAGTCTGTGTAATATAGTGTTTAAAAGGATTTGAAATTGAAATTCTGCTACTAGTTAGCTGTATGACCTGTTATTAAACTCTCTAAGCTTCAGTTTCTTTATCAGCAAAACAAGGGGACATGCTCCTAATAAACGTACAGTAAATGTTAGCATAGGTAACAGGTAAAGAAAAAAACACCCCTCTCAGACTTAACCCCTGTTGGCCAGTTAGTCTCACAAACATTATGCAAATTGAATTTCATTCGTTTGTTTATAAACTCATTCATCTGACACATCTTTTTGAGCCACTGCAGTGTAGTTGCTGAGACCACAGACTTTGAAGGTCAACTGTATGGGTTTAAATTCTTGCTCAGATATTTGCTGGCTGGGTCACCTTGAGCAAATTACTTAACCTCTCTACTCCTCAAACTCTCATCTGAAAAGAGGGTGCGCTAATGATATTTATTTCATTGGTAATTGTGAGGATTTAAATTAATGCATTAAGAAGATGGAAAACACCCCACAAATATTAACCATTGTCCTGATTCTGAGTCAGGTACTGTGCTAGGGGGTGGAATATGGTGGTGAATAAAAATACATCCCTGACCTAACAAAGCTTACAACCCATCAGGGAGTATGGTTTACGAATAATGATACAAATATTCTTATATTTATTATTGCAGTAATTGCTAAGAAGGCAGTGTCAAGGGAGCAATAAGCCCATAGAGCGGGGGTTTGATCTGGAGTGGGTAAAGAAAGGCTTGAGGGAAGATCCCCCCAGTGCAGTGACAGTCAAACCAGGTTGTGAGGATTAGGGCAATTTGGCCAGAATCAGAGGTAGAGGTACAAAGGCCCTGGCATGCACAGGAGCTGAGCGGGTTAGAAAAATGAGATGAGGCTGGTGTTGTGGGAAAGACAGAGGGTGACTAGGCTGGAGATGTGTGCAGACTTCAGAGGCAAGGTCAGGATTTTCAGCTTGATCCAAAGAGCATAGGAAGACACCGAAGGTTTTAAGCCGGGAGGTGGAGGGAGTGGGTGGTGGTATGGCCACTTTCTCACTGCCTTGTTCTGTCTTTGGAGCTACAGGGAGTGGTTAGGACATGGCCCTCTGGCCACTGAGTCATCCTCATGCTTTCCTTCTGCTTATCTTCATTCCATAATCCATCTCAGCAGTCTCAAAGCCAGGAACAAATGTGGGAAAACTCTAGGGGCAGGACATTCAGAGCCTCAACCATTCTATCTTGAATTCCCCCATATGAGGACACTCTGGAGGAAAACAATGACACATCCTTGTCCTTCTGTAATCCCACCGCCAGTGCCTCACACCATCTAAAGGTGTGATATGAAGTTATCCGTCTGTAAAGGGTAGATAGGGAACAGTGACCACACTGATGTCTTCAGAAGTTCATCATGCCACACCCAGCTAACCTTTCACTTTGGTCTTTGTGGCTTTCACAGGTGGGACTGGGCAGAGGGCCTGCCTATTGGGTTTTTGCCCTGAAGCCCTGGCACAATGAGTCCAACTGTGTCCAACTCTTTGCAACCCCAAGGACTAAACACTCCATGGAATTCTCCAGGCCATAATACTGGAGCGGGTAGCCTTTCCCTTCTCCAGGGGATCGTCCCAACCCAGGGATCGAACCCAGGTCTCCTACATTGCAGGTGGATTCTTTACCTGCTGAGCTATAAGGGAAACCCAAGAATACTGGAGTGGGTAGCCTATCCCTTCTCCAGGTGATCTTTCTGACCCAGGAATTGAACTGGGCCCTCCTACATTGCAGGGGGATTCTTTACCAACTGAGCTATCGGAGAGGTCCTGGCACAGCTTGCATCAAAATTATTTCTGATTTCAGGAAACTGTATAGTTCACAGGGATGAGATGCTGTGACACAGCTTAGTTTTATTTCTGTGTTTTGCTTCTAGCAGCCATTTGTTCCCCCTCTTGGACCTCTTTGCAAAGCTTCAGATTCCCTAAGAAGGACTGGGGCCATTTGCATTACAATACATTGTGTTCCCAGCCAAGGTGTCTGTGCTGGAGAAGCCCTCCCTTGATCAAAAGCTACAACTACTGTTGAGCTTTGGAACAGCATGGAACTTTCTTTACTATGCCTGAGGAGTGTTATTTCAAGAAGGAAACATTGCACTCTCAGCGTAACAAATCATAACTGTGTCAGGTAGGCTCCCCATCTCTGGACGCATTAGGCACAAGACCAAACTCTCTGCTATCTTTCCTGGACCGCAGCTGATTTCTCGAGCACTGATTAAACGGCAAATGCAAAGTCTGTACCGACAAATATAGGTCATCTTCCCCTTTGATGGCTGAATTGCTAGCGTGCGGGCTGGATGTCAGATCTCTGACAAGGTTTTGTTTTACATTCCAAACCAAGCAGGCTAGTAGAGTCTTCTGCCACCCACGTAGGCTCTGTCTCTTAAGCTCCCGCTGCACAAACTCAGCCCTCCCCTCCTTCCACAATCCGAGGACTAGAACCAAATGAAATACCAGTACAATTCAATTCAGATTCCGTTTAGGGAATATTTTGATTTTCTGGTTGAATAATTCTAGAAAAGATACAGGTTTAGTCCCGAGTCCAACTGGCTTATTGGATTTATATGTTTAAAAACAACTTTGATTTGCTTCATAGCTCACTTTAAAATAACCTGGTCTTCTTCCGATTCTGGAAATAGGTGTGACCTCTCCTCACTTTCTGCTCAGTGCTCAGTTCAAGTCCCTGATGCCCCATACATGAAGTGACGTGAAACTCAGTTGTGAAAAATAAATCTTTTAGGGTCCTTGTCTGACTGTGTTTGGTATCCAGGGAGAGCTGAAAAGGCCAAAGAAGCCCATTTTAAGCAGAGAGTTGGCCTACAGCCAGGTTTAATAAAAACAGCTTCACTTTGGGGCAGTGAACTTAAAACCAGCCATGTATAGCAGGAGAGAAGCTTACCAGGTAGCAACCAGACACTTAGCAACTGATCTAAAATCTCTTGCAGGAAATAGAGAATTGACTGGAGCGCAATTCAAGTCATAAAGGTTAAAGTTTAGGGCTAAAGTTTAGCCTACAGATTAGAACTTCCCTGGCGGTCCAGTGGTTAAGACTTCACCTTCCAATGCACAGGGTTAGATTTCAATCCCTAGTTGGGGAGCTGAGATCCCACATTCCTCACGGCAAAAACACCAAAACATAAACCAGAAAGAATATTGCAACAAGTTCAACAAAAACTTTAAAAATGGTACATATCCAACACACACACACACACACAAAAACTTAATAAAAATGGGCTAAAGGCCACTCTGTGACCTCGTATTGTGTGTCTCACCTTTTCTTGATCCCTTGTAGTCTATAAGTTCATTCTTCTTCTTACTGTCTCCAGAACTAAGCACTGGGCCTAAGGTCTACTAGGTATTTGCCATATGTAGTTAAATTGAAACCAAGTGTTATTTTGTAGAAACTAGGATTAGGTTCCCTGATAGCTCAGTTAGTAAAGAATCTGCCTGCAATGCAGGAGACCCTGGTTCAATTCCTGGGTCAGGAAGATCCCCTGGAGAAGGGAAAGGCTACCCACTCCAGTATTCTGGCCTGGAGAATTCCATGGACTGTATAGTCCATGGGGTCGCAAAGAGTCAGACATGACTGAGCGACTTGCAATTTCACTTTCACTTTCAGGATTAGGTTTGGATGCAAGGAACAGGGATCCCCTAAATGGTGGCTTAAGATTGGGGTACTTAAGAAAGTAGCTCCGAGGTAAGCAGTCCAGGGCTGACATGGTGTCTCCACAATGACCGGGAGCCCCATTTCCCTTGTGCCATGTGTACAATGTAGCCCCCCTTCTCCATCAAGGAAGGAAGGAAGAAGCCCACCTGCTCACTACTTTTTTTTAAAATTTTACTTATTCATTATGAAATATACCACACATGCAGAAAAATGTAAATAAAATATATACAACTTGATACATTATCGTAAAGCAGGCAGATATATAATCAATATCTAAGTTAAGAAATAGAACTTTACCAGCACCTTTAAAGTTCCCATTTCAGGTTTCTGCTTAACCTCTCTCCTTACCACCGCCCCCCCCAAAAGAAAATAAACTACGATCGCGACTTTTGTAGTTGTCAGTTCATTACTTCTCTTTATAGTTTTTCAATTTAGTTTATCCCAATTCACTACAGTTTTTTATTGTCTGTTTTAAAGTTTTTGATAAATGAAATCATCAGCATGTTTTGTTGTACATCTGATCCCTTTTGCTCAACATTGTGTTTGTGAGATTCAGCCATATTGCTGTGTGCAGAATATGTTTGTTTTTATTGTTGTGTAACATTCTGGTGAGTAAACAGTGGTATCTCCTTGAGTTACTAATTAGCATTTTCTTGATTACTAATGTAGTTAAGTACTTTTTCATGTGGATTTTAGCTATTGGGATAACTTCTTTTATGAATCACCTGCTCAGACTTTTCTTTGTTTAAAAAGATTTGCATTATCTTTTGTTTATTTGTAAGAACTCTTTGTATATTCTGGAGATAGTTTGTTAGTTACTGTGTTACATTTATCTTCTCTTACTCCAAAGTTTGCCATTGCAAAGGACAAAGTATTTTGTCTTTCATATTTACATCTACAGTCCTGCTGAGATTGCTTTTTATGTATGTGTAAGGAAAGGTCTAGGGTGCCACCACTGGTTATCCAGTGGTTCTAGTCATCATATATTAAAAAGTCCAGGCTCATCTCTCAAGGGTGAGGAGGTTTCTCCCTACTACCTACGGCACCAGGTTGGCATTTTTGGGGATCTGTGGCTTTGGCACCTGGAACACGAGGCCTCTTGCCACTGTATTGTGTGCTCCGCTGCGCCCTCTGCCCCTGGGGCAGCAAGCATTCCTGCTGTTGCCACATTTCCAAGGGCGAGTTCCATGGAAGGAAGGCTGCCAGCTTCCTTGCCTTCATGTCCCCTGCCCTGGGGCACCAGAGCCCAGCCCTCCATGCCCTGCTCGGGCAGAGCACCAGCCACCTCGCCAGGGACCCAAGGTGTTGCTTCATCTACCTGGGTCGCAGAATGAAGATGATACAGAGGAGAGCCACAGGTGACTCTGATGATCATGTTGCAAGAGTGAGAAAACATCCTTTGTGAGATCAAGCCCTAAGCCTTTGGAGTGGGAGCACTGACTCCAAGACCCTAGACTACCAGAGAACTAACCCTAGGGAGTATCAGATAGTGAGAACTCACACAAAGGAAACCAATTGAATGCAAGCCCCAGCATCACCCAACCACCAGTAGCACCCTGTGCAGGACGCCTCATCTAAACAACAAACAAAACAAAAATACAAGCCCAATCGTCAGCAGAAGGATCAGCACCTCACTCGGCCTTGCCCATCAGAGGAAAAACAAACAAACAAGCAAAACTCAGGACAAACCTCACCCTGTATGAAGCTTACACAAACCACTGGACCAAGCTTAGAAGGGAAGAAACCAAAGGGAAAGGAACCAAAGAAACCAAAGGGAAGAAAGAATTCAACCTTGAATCCTGGGAAAAGGAAACCTCAAACACAGTAAGTTAAGAAAATAATGAAAAGGCAGAGAAATACTACACAAATGAAGGAGCAAACTAGAGACACAGAGTCCAAATAAATGAGGAGGAAATAGGCTGAAAAAGAGTTCAGAATAATGGTAGTAAATACGGTCAAAACCCTTGAAAACAAAATGGAGAAAATGCAAGAATCAATTAACGAAGACCTAGAAGAATTAAAGAATAAACATACAGAGACAGACAACACAACCACTGAAATTAAAAATATTCTAGAAGGAAACAATAGCAGAATATCTGAAGCAGAAGAACAAATCAGTGAGCTGGAAGATAAAATGGTGGAAATAATTAAAAGAATTGAGGATAGTCTCAGAGACCTCTGGGACAATATCAAATGCACCAACATTCAAATTATAGGGGTCCCAGAAGAAGAAGAGAAAAAGAAAGGGTATGAGAAAATTTTTGAAAAGATTATAGTTGAAAATTTCCCCAACATGGAAAAGGAAATAAGTCAATCAATTCCAAGAGGCACAAAGTCACATATAGGATAAACGCAAGGAGAAACACGCCAAGACACATACTAATCAAACTAACAAAGACTAAACACAAAGAAAGAATATTAAAAGCTGCAAGAGAGAAGCAACAAGTAACATACAAGGGAAACCCCATGCACTTAACTGATCTTTCAGCAGAAACTCTGCAGGCTGGAAGGGAATGGCAGGATATATTTAAAGTACTGAAAAGGAAAAATCTATAACCAAGATTACAGATCCAGCAAGGATCTCATTCAAAATTGATGGAGAAATAAAAAGCTTTTCAGACAAGCGAAAGTTTAGAGAATTCAATGCCAGAAAAACAAACATAATCAAAAAGTGCAGAAAGACCTAAACAGACATTTCTCCAAAGAAGACATATAGATGGCTAACAAACACATGAAAAGATGCTCAACCTTGCTCATTATTAGAGAAATGCATATCAAAACCACAATGAGGTATCACCTCACACCGGTCAGAATGGCCATCATCTAAAAGTCTACAAACAATAAACGCTGGAGAGGATATGGAGAAAAGGGAACGCTCTTGCACTGTTGGTGGGAATGTAAATTGATACAGCCACTCTGGAAGACAGTATGGAGATTCCTTAAAAAACTAGGAATAAATAAAACCACCATATGACCCAGCAATCCCACTCCTAGGCATATACCCTGAGGAAACCAAAATTGAAAAAGACACATGTATCCCATTGCTCACTGCAGCACTATTTACAATAGCTAGAACATGGAAGCAACCTCGATGTCCAACAACAGATGAGTGGATAAAGAAGTTGTGGTACATATACACAATGGAATATTACTCAGCCATAAAAGGGAATGCATCTGAGTCAGTTCTGATGAGGTGGATGAACCTAGAACCTATTATACAGAGTGAAGTGAGTCAGAAAGAGAAATAAATATCATATTCCAGCACATAAATATGGAATCTGGAAGAATGGTACTGAAGAACTTATTTACAGGGCAGCAGTGGAGAAACAGACACAGAGAATAGACTTATGGACATGGGGAGAGGAGAGGAGAGGGTGAGATGTATGGAAAGAGTAACATGGAAACTTACATCACCATATGTAAAATAGATAGCCAACGGGAATTTGCTGTATGGCTCAGGAAACTCAAACAGGGGCTCTGTATCAACCTAGAGGGGTGGGATGGGGAGGGAGATGGGAGGGAGGTTGAAAAGGGAGGGGATATATGTATACCCATGGCTGATTCATGTTGAGGTTTGACAGTAAACAACAAAATTCTGTAAAGCAATTATCCTTCAATAAAAAAATAAAAGTCCATCATCTCCCTTACTGGTCTGCGACGTCACCGCTTACCTTAATCAAGTGTCTATATATGCATGGATCTCTTTTTCAGCTCTCTGTTCTACCGCGTTGTTATTTTGTCTCTACTTGATTCAGTGTTGTTGTTGTTTAGTTGCTAAGTCATGTCTGACTCTTTTGTGACCCCATGGACTGTAGTCCACCAGGTTCTTCTGTCCATGGGATTTCCCACAAAGAATACTAGAATGTGTTGCCATTTCCTTCTCCAAGGGATCTCCCTGACACAAGAATAGAACCTGCATCTCCTGCACTGGCATATGCATTGTAAAAATTATTGTAGTAATTTTATAGTAGTAACTTTACAGTAGATCTTGATCTCAAGTAGACCCTTTTCTTTTCTTTTTTTTTTCCTTTGAGAGTCTTAGCTTTTCTTTTTTAAAATTTCTATATACATTTCAGTCAGTTTGTCAAGTTATACACACACACACACATATACACCTCATACACTTGTTGGGGGTTTTGGTTGGAATTTCATTAAACTTATAGATGAAATTTGGAGAGAAGTGATTTCTGACAATACTGAGTTTTCAAATCCAAGAATGTGGGACATCTCTTTTTTTAGTTAGGTCTTTAATTTCTCTGAATAATGTTACAGTTTTCTATATGAAGCTCTTACACATAGGTTATTCCTAGATATTTGATAGTTTTAACTTTATTATATATAAATTCTTTTTAAAATTTCACCTTTAAACTGATATGTAGAAATGCAATTAATACTTATATTCTGATCTTATAGCCAACAATTTTTATAAACTCAATTATTATTCTAATTATTTCTCTGTGGATTACTTTGACTTTTTACATATATAATTATATCTATAAATTATCTTAAGTAGTGTAGGTCTGTTGAATTTTTCTATTTTTTCTTTGGTCTATTTTATTAACTTCTGCTTGAATCTCATTCTTTCTGCTTGTTTTTTGTTTATTTGCTCTTCTTTTTGTGGTTTGAGATAGCAATTGAGATCATCAATTTGAGTCCTTTCTTTACTAATATAGCCTTTTAAATTTATTCTTCTAAATATTGCTTGAGCTGCATCCCAATATTTTTGATGTTTGTATTATTATTATTATCCAGTTCAAATATTATCTAATTTCACATGTGATTTCTTTTTTAAACCAAAAAAGAACCAATTATTTATAATTATCTTGTTTAGCTTCTAAATACTCAGGATTTTTTGGTTACTTTATCTTTATTGTTTACTTCAAATATGTTTTTTGCACCTTGCATCTTCCTCTGTAGGATTTTAAATATATGTATGTTTACTCTTTAGCATCATCTGATAGATTCATAAGATTCTGTTAATTTCTTTTTCAATCTTCTTCATCTTGTATAATTTCAATTAATCTATCTTAAATTCACTTATTCTTTCCTCTGTCATATCCATTTGGCTATTAAGTCCATCCCATGATTTTTTTTAATTTCAGAAATTGCATATTTCATTTCTCGAGTTCCATTTCTTTCTTACTTATTACAATTCTCTACTGTGCTGCTCCTTTATTGAAACATGCCTTGTTTTGCTTCATTGAGAATAGTTATTATACTGCTATAAAATTCTTTTATATTGGTTTCAACATTTAGTTCTTAGATATGAAGTCAGTTGACTCTTTTCTCTTAAGAATATGTTTCATTTTCTTGGTTCTTTGAAAGATGTATAATTTCAGATTATATCCTGAAAGTTATAAATGTTAAGCTATGAGAATTTTGGAATCTGTTATTTTTACCCCATTTTTGGTGCTTCTTTTGTTTTAGTGAATAATTTTCTTGGATGGGCTTGAATTGCAAATTCTATTTTGAGGGTAGCAGCTTTGGTCTTAATGCAGATTCTTTGTTTTTAGCTTAGCTGCTCTGAATCTGTTCTGTGCCTGAGTCACTCAGGGGTTATACAAAGATAAGGGGAAATAGAATTTATAGATCCCTGATCTGGCCCTTTCCCTTTGAGGAGCCTTCCTCTCTCTAGCACCTATGAATGCCCAGGCTCACTTTTCTGATTCCCCAGGGTTTTGTTTGTTTGTTTCCTGCAACCCCACCTGTCTCTGTGCAGGCAGTTCAGCTCCACACTTAGCCTTAGAGATAGGGATTTGTGTAACTCTCTGGCTCTTCCTCCAAGCTAGCATGCCCTCCTCACCAGTCAGTCTGCTAATGTTCACTTTCTGGCACCTTCAGGCAGTTGGCTTTTCTATTACATCCAGTATTAGCAGGTTTTTCTCTTCAGGAGAAAGGGGGCTGTCTTAGTCAGTCATATCAGAAGCGGAAGTCTTCTTTCAGAATTCCATCAGGACACTGAGGAGTGGATGGATCCGATGTTAGTGTATCTGGCTCCAGACTGGCATATTCCTCTACTTGATATAAATTCACCAGCAAATTTCCTTGCTTCTAACACTCCTAAGGGCAATAGGATCAGATCACTTCTTTTTCTACAAAATGTCCGGACTCACTGGCCTTCTGAATAAGCAGCTTCAAAGTAACATACTTACACTATGTGGAAAGTTTTGGCTTTCAGATATGTTTAGTAGGGTATGAGTTAAGTCTGGCAATTAAATTTTCTTGTGCCATGAGTAAGATACTTCCCTGACTCTTGTCACCAGTATTCTCCAGGAAGGATAATTCAGTTCATTTCAGTCGCTCAGTCATGTCTGACTCTGTGACCCCATGAACCGCAGCACGCCAGGCCTCCTTGCCCATCACCAACTCCTGGAGTCCACCAAAACCCATGTCCATAGAGTCGGTGGTGCCATCCAACCATCTCATACACTTCTCCTCCTGCTTTCAATCTTTCCCAGCATCAGGGTCTTTTAAAATGAGTCAGTTCTTCACATCAGGTGGCCAAAGTATTGGAGTTTCAGCTTCAACACCAGTCCTTCCAATGAACACCCACGACTGATCTCCTTTAGGATGCACTGGTTGGATCTCCTTGCAGTCCAAGGGACTCTCAAGAGTCTTCTCCAACACCACAGTGCAAAAGCATCAATTCTTCGGTGCTCAGCTTTCTTTATAGTCCAACTCGCACATCCATACATGACCACTGGAAAAACCATAGCTTTGACTAGAGGGACCTTTGTTGGCAAAGTAATGTCTCTGCTTTTTAATATGCTGTCTACGTTGGTCATAACTTTCCTTCCAAGAAGTAAGTGTCTTTTAATTTCATGGCTGCAGTCACCATCTGCAATGATGTTGGAGCACAGAAAAATAAAATCATCCACTGTTTCCACTGTTTTCCCCTCTATTTTCCATGAAGTGATGGGACCAGATGCCATGATCTTAGTTTTCTGAATGTTGAGCTTTAAGCCAATTTTTTCACTCTCCTCTTTTTTCACTTTCATCAAGAGGCTCTTCAGTTCTTCTTCACTTTCTGCCATAAGGGTGGTGTCATCTGCATTTCTGAGGTTATTGATATTTCTCCCAGCAATCTTGATTCCAGCTTGTGCTTCTTCCAGCCCAGCGTTTCTCATGATGTACTCTGCATAGAAGTTAAATAAGCAGGGTGACAATATACAGCCTTGACATACTCCTTTTCCTATTTGGAACCAGTCTGTTGTTCCATGTCCAGTTCTAACTGTTGCTTCCTGACCTGCATAGAGATTTCTCAAGAGGCAGGTCAGGTGGTCTGGTATTCCCATCTCTTGAAGAATTTTCCACAGTTTATTGTGATCCACACAGTCAAAGGCTTTGGCATAGTCAGTAAAGCAGAAATAGATGTTTTTCTGGAACTCTCTTGCTTTTTCGATGATCCAGCGGATGTTGGCAATTTGATCTCTGGTTCCTCTGCCTTTTCTAAAACCAGCTTGAACATCTGGAATTTTATGGTTCACATATTGCTGAAGCCTGGCTTGTAGAATTTTAAGCATTACTAGCATGTGAGATGAGTGCAATTGTGCAGTAGTTTGAACATTCTTTGGCATTGCCTTTCTTTGGGATTGGAATGAAAACTGACTATTTCCAGTCCTGTGGCCACTGCTGAGTTTTTGAGTGCAGCACTTTCACAGCATCATCTTTCAGGATTTGAAATAGCTCAACTGGAATTCCATCACCTCCACTAGCTTTGCTTGTAGTGATGCTTCCTAAGGCTCACTTGACTTCACATTCCAGGATGTCTAGCTCTATGTGAGTGATCACACCATCGTGATTTTCTGGGTCATGAAGATCTTGTTTGTACAGTTCTTCTGTGTATTCTTACTACCTGTTCTTAGTATCTTCTGCTTCTGTTAGGTCCATACCATTTCTGTCCTTTATTGAGCCCATCTTTGCATGAAATGTTCCCTTGGTATCTCTAATTTTCTTGAAGAGATCTCTAGTCTTTCCCATTCTATTGTTTTCCTCTATTTCTTTGCATTGATAGCTGAGGAAGGCTTTCTTATCTCTCCTTGCTGTTCTTTGGAACTCTGCCTTCAAATGGGTATATCTTTCCTTTTCTCCTTTGCTTTTCACTTCCTTTCTTTTCACAGCTATCTATAAGGCCTTCTCAGACAGCCATTTTGCTTTTTTGCATTTCTTTTTCTAGGGGATGGTCTTGATTCCTGTCTCCTGTACAATGTCATGAACCTCTGTCCATAGTTCATCAGGCTCTCTGTCTATCAGATCTAGTCCCTTAAATCTATTTCTCACTTCCACTGTATAGTCATAAGGAATTTGATTTAGGGAAGGTCTTATAGAACTCAACCAGAGGAGGATTAATCAGGAAAGACTGGGAGTTGGGAAAGACAGGAAGGACCCATTATGAAATTCAAATAGGGAAATAGAAATGTAAAAAAGTACTGGAAAGTGAAAGTGAAAGTCGCTCAGTAGTATTCAACTCTTTGTGACCCCATGGAATTCTCCAGGCCAGATGCTGGAGTGGGTAGCCTTTCCCTTCTCCAAAGGATCTTCTCAACCCAGGGATCGAACCCAGGTCTCACTCATTGCAGGTGGATTCTTTACCATCTGAGCCACAGGGGAGTTTTATTAATATTGACTTAGACATTTGGGAAATAAAGTCAGGAGCAAGTTCTGGGTAGACGAATGCTCAGTAGATCCATTTGGGCCATGTCCGAGAGAGGGACAGCTAGGTGTTGAGCGCCCACAAAGTTCTTGGCCTACCACAGCTGCCTCATGGCCCCTCTTTGGCAGAATGAAATTGAACCTCAGACAGGTTTTATCACCTGCCCAGTGTTTCATGGCTAGGGAGTGGCAGATTCAGTCTGATTCATTGTCTGCTTGGCCTCAGAACAGGCAGGGAATCAGGTCAGGGGAGAGAACTTTGACCCAGTCTCTGAATCAGAGATTCTCAATCCTAACTGTAGTATAAGCAAGACAGATAGTGGATCTTTATCACCCATTAAAGCAAATTGAAAGGCAAATGAGCAAGACTGCCATTGTTAAAAAATTAACCATGAATCTCAATTTATTTAACAAAAGGAAAAAAAAAGTCATTTGCACATTGCACAGTCTTGGTCATTATTTATAACAAATTACTAGAGCCACCACTTCATAACTTATTCCCATGCATTGCATCAGGGTGAAAGCACTCATGGGCTAGAGAACATTAACCTGGAGAAAGGTAAATGGCCCGTATTTGGATGCACTGACTCAGCAAGAAAGAAGCTGAATCAGTTTCCTCCAGGCTCTCACAGCAGAGCAGCATGAGGCAACCAACCTGAAGCTTGGTTTCTCCCCTCCACTCCCAGCCCCCTCTCCACCTCCTCAGCTCACTCCAGCCTGCAGTCAATCTGGTCTCTTAGAGCTATTGACTGGCTGCCTCAAAGTCATTGCCCAAATTCCATCTCCTCTCAAATCCATTTTCCCCGCCTCAGAGAGAGCCAATTGAATTTCTCAATTATCAAATTGTACAGTCATGAGCTTCTATACTTCTGAGAGGTAATACGGTGTAAGTTTCTTTGCCGTGGAAATGTCATATTGGCTCCTGTGGGAAGTGAATGGAATATTTAAAATACTCTTTCAGTCTCAATAGCCCATTAAGAGGGATGCAAAGGTGAGATGTGACTTTGCTTAGGCTGGAATAGAAATGTGTGTTCTTTGAGAAACTGTGATAGCTCCACTGCCTAATCTTTTATTATCTGTCTCACTTTCTACTTCTCTACCTGGATTAAAAAGTACATAAATGGGCAAATGAAACACATGCCCTTGATAAACATAAACTAATTTTTGACATATATTTATATACACATTTACAGTTAGTTAAATCAGCATTCCTTATTTTTTTAAATAATAAATGCAATTGCCATTTGTTGGGTGTGTACTTTTTGCCAAGCAATACTTGGGCACTATAGAAATGCTATATAATTTTATAAACTAATTTTTGGCTACAAATAGTATATAATTACATTCTCCTTATAAAAATTCAAATAATTTAAATAACATCGAATTCTAATTTGATTTCAATCCCAAGATTCTGCTGTACTACCGAAAAGTAACAGCTTTTTCAGCTTTTTGTGTCCATCCAGAATATTCTGTGCACTGACATACATATGTTCCTGTAAAATAGACGTAGTAATGTGGTTTTGAGTGTTTATTTGTTTTGTAAATAGAATCATCATCACTGTGTTTCATGCTGCAGTTTGCTTTTCACACTCAACAGTATGTCTTGGGTATTTCCCTGCGTTACTGAGAGAGTTCTGGCTCCCTTTCTTTTAAACTCCTATTTCATTGTGCATAACAGGGTAGCACCAGATTTTACTTGGTTATTCTCTATTAAGGAAGAATTAGGTTATTTTCTTTTTCTTCTTGCCATTACACACAATGGTATATTTTTATCACTTTGGGGTCTTTGACATTTATTAGCTTTCTTGTTAGTGATAAGAGGATGCCAGTGCTCAGCCAAGTGTAGTGTGTAGGTCACGCAGATTTCAAAACCTCAGTTCCAGTACTAGAATATAGAGAGGATTATCTGCATTTTATTCTGAGCATGCTAGGGGTTAAGGGGGCTTCCCAGGTGGTGCAGTGGTAAAGAATCCACCTGCCAATGCAGGAGACATGGGTTCAATCCCTGGGTTGGGAAGATTCCCTGAAATAGGAAATGGTTACCCTCGCCAGTATTCTTGTCTGGAAAATTGCGTGGACAAAGGAGCCTGGCAGGCTACAGTTCATGGCATCACAAAGAGCTGGACAGAGTTGAGCAACTCAGCACACACACTGGGATGGGGAGGGTAAGAGGAAGGGAGGGGGGAAAATGCTAAAAACCCAAATGATCGCCATCGAGCTATCATATCTGTGATCAGTTACATATTTTTCAGACAATGAAGAGGATAGCCGAACCGTAGGAAACACGTAGTGTTTTCATTTTGGCTTCTTTGTGTTTTAAATTGGAAACCACATCTCCTGGAGAGAAAAGGAAAACAAACTCCTAATTAAGAAGCAAGTACAAGGTTTGTGGAGACCATTTCTTTCCAGACACTCCATGTACATGTTATTACCTTTATGCCCCACGAGCTCTTGAAGGGAAGCAGAGTATGTCATCCCAAAATATGCCACTTTGTCATGCAGATTGTTTTCATCTGAAGACAATACCCCAAAGACTCA
The DNA here is from genome assembly GCA_024291935.2 of Okapia johnstoni. Classification (NCBI taxonomy): domain Eukaryota; kingdom Metazoa; phylum Chordata; class Mammalia; order Artiodactyla; family Giraffidae; genus Okapia; species Okapia johnstoni. The sequence goes on from CM044316.1 coordinate 40,892,987, forward strand.
GGAAAAACTTTTACCTCTTCCTTAACTACCTAAAAGAATTGAGACAGGGGGCCTGTACCAGGTAGAGAGCTATTGCCTGGGAGAACTCGTCTAATCTGAAAGAACTCTTTGCAAGGCAGAGCAAACTCCTAATTACCAAGCATCTGCTGTGAACATCCTGTGAGGTTACACTCCTGCCTTGGAAGCTGTAGGCCAGTTTCACATTCCTTAGCTCAGGATTGCACAGAAATCTCAATTGCCTGACTTGCTCCTGGGTCTCATGTCTTTGGGGAGCCTGTACATAGGAAATTAAATTTGGTTTTCTCCTTTTAATCTGTCTTGTATCAATTTAATTACTGAACCAGTGAAAGAACCTGAAAGGGAAGAAGGGAACATTTTTCCAGCCCTGCAGTCTAATTATGCTACTGTTCTCACGGCTCCTGACCTCAAGTAGCTGAACTTCTATCCTGCAGACTTTGCAAGGACAAAACACAAAAGACTGTGTTCGTTTGTCTGTCCAAAATCAGTAGTATTGTTTAGGATGTTTCATTGTAAATCTGACTTATTCTCATATGAGCTAGTCAAGAACTATGGAAATGTTTAAAGAAGAAATTAAAAAAAAAATCTCTCTCAACGTCTTGATCCCAATATCAATTACCATTTTGGTAAGCATCTTCCAGAAAATGCATTTTCTCTCTTTTCTGAGAAATCAAGTTTTCTTTAAATATGGCTCTAACACTCACGCATTTTTATAGCTAATTATTTTTTCTCACTCAACAACATATTCTGTAAATTTTTAACAGTGCTAATAGATGTGATGGCTCCTTGACTAAATCATAATCAATCATATGGTGGTGTGGTACATTTAACCCTTTGTTCATCTCCTTAGTTCCTCATCCATTTATCCCCCATCTTTGTTTCCTGGCTTGTTGTAGGTCAGCCATCATGCTAAGCACTGGGCACACAATGGTGGGCAATACAGGTACAGTATGAGGTCCTTAGGAATTTAGGTCTAGTAGGGAAAACAAACAAGCCATCGTTTATCATGTGATAAACCCTCTGGGACTTGGTTTAGAAGGTGTGATTAAGTGAGGCTTCTTAGAGTAGGTAATAACCATGCTGCAAAATCACTGAAAAAGAGTAAGAGTTTGCACTACCACAGAGGGGCGGGTATTTAAGCAGGGGGACAGCATTTGCAAAGACTTGGAAATGAGAGATATCCTGGCCCTTCTGTAGAAACCAGGATGATTCTTCTTTATAATGGGTTGTTGACACGGCCTAGCTGAGATCAGTGATCTCTAGGGCTGGTGGTGGTTGATAGTGGTGGTGGTACCCACCCTGATGTTTTTCATGGCTTTGATATTCAGCTACAAAGAAAAGGTGTAAGTAGGAAGCCAGAGCCCTCCTCTGCCCGAGGACAGGGCTCCTCTCCCATTAAGCTAGTTTCAGTAGAGAGAGGATGAGAAAGCACAGGAAAAGGGTTTTCTCTAGGCCCCCAAAGCTCTGCCAAGGCAGATCTCCAATAGGCTCCCAGCAGCCTGGATCCTTGCAGGGTCAGAGTGAGCCTGCTCAGGGAATGAAGGGTCCGATGAACATGGATCAGTGTCAGAATTACTGGCTTTAAAAGACCAAGGGACAATTAGCAAGATTCTGACCTCAAAGATGAGGATAAAGGGGCTAATACAGACAGTCTTAAATTCAACAATAAGTCATAATTTTGACGTTTGAAGGTAGTGTCATTTCCTCAAATGTGGTTTTGAATTGGCATTTTATACCCCTCTACCAAGGGAAATTCTGATAAATGTAAATAGAGCCATGGTTTTCCTTGCTTTCCGAATTCTAATTCTCTGAGCTTTCTGCTTAAAGTACCCATTTTTCCTCTGTGTTGAGTAAGAGTGTTGAGTGCCTTACAGGACACTAAGGTAAGTTAGGCTCTGCCCAAGTATCAAAGGAAAAAATACTTTTGATCACTTGGACCCCAGTAGTCATGTTGGAAGCACATTGTCCCCAGACAGTGGTAAAGGATTTGCAAATGAATTAAATTCTGATGAGTGACACTGCAGGTAAAGCTGCACATCCCTGGGAAATGTTTATTGACTACATATTACAGTGAGAAATAGACAAGATAAATATTTGCACTTCCATTGAGACACGTTTAAAATTCCCAGACAGCCATTGTATAATCTGCTAAGCAATTTGCCCAATTGTTTTACTTTTTTTCTTTTTTTTTTTTCCCAAACAGGTGATTATAATGATACTTATTCTTTTCTGTATAGATTTGTTATTGGTGATTATTTGCAGTTGTTATTCATCTGCTATTGAATTTTTTTTTCTTTTTGAGGGAGTGGTAGCAACTTAATGGAAATTACATATAAGGTACAACGATAAATCTCTTCTGAGTTTTAAAATCAGAGTCAATTTGGTGTCTCCGTTGACAAAAATGTACAAATCCACAATCTTGAAAATTGCTTGTGAAGCAAAATTATTAATTAGGTAGCGTAAACTTTTCTTTAAGACTTATAGAACTGGGGTTCCTGGTGCATCAAATACACTGGTTAATAAAGAGTTACCACACCTACAATCCAATTAGAATACAATAAAATGCCTGTCACTAAATTAGGGTCAAATAGGTATTTTTCTTTGATGTTCTATAGACACCCCAGGATCTTAGAATGCCTTTAGGGTCACCATTCATTATTCCTTACTATATAGAAGGTCTGTGGAAATAACGTGCAGTAGCAAGCTCTCATTATCCACATCCTGAATAGCAAGAGTTCACCATTCATTTTGCTCATTTCCCATTTTCATTTTCAGAGATTGATTCTTCAGAAGACTAAATTGGATGAAATATTTTAGGAATACTTGCCTGGCAAGTGTATATATGACAGACAGAATGAAGAGGAAATGGGAGTGATAAAGACCAGTAATGAGGTTCCAGGATCAACCCAGGCAAGAAGCAAAGAGGGTCTTGATGAACATGGGGGTGGTAGAAGCAAAAGGAAGGAATAAAAGTTGGCCAGGAAAGAAATGAGAGAGTGGAGTATAGGAATCAAATATGATAAAGTTTTAAGGCAGCAGGAATATGTGGGTTTAGCAGAAAGTAGACATTTTGTTTATTACTTATGGAGACAGCCATCATCTAAGACACTCCATGCTCCTTTGGTTCATACTGGCATTCTGTATTTGTGAGAGCTTCTTGGGTAGCAGTTAGTTGATGGGAGAACTTTCCCTTTGTATTATAATTGCCATTTACCTTTCTCTTTCCACAAACCTTGATCTATCTAACCTATCTAACCTTGATCCTTGTCTATCACCGTTGTATTCCTAAAGCACCTAGCATCATGCAGGGCACATAATAGGTACTTAGTAAGTGTTTGAGAAAGTAAGTATGTGGTGAAGAAATCAAAGGAAGTGAGGGACTAAGTGGGAAAAGAGCAATGGTCATTTGATATTTATCTTAAAATTTAATATTCAAAAAGAACAAATTCTAGAGCAACATCCTTAGTTTATCAAATAGTAAATGATAACCCTATATGTGAGACAGAATAAGAGACACAGATGCATAGAACAGTCTTATGGACTCTGAGGGAGAAGGTGAGGGTGGGACGTTCTGGGACAATAGCATTGAAACATGTATATTATCATATGGGAAACAGAACACCATTCCATGTTCTATGCATGAGACAAATGCTACGGGCTGGGGCACTGGGATGACCCAGAGGGATGGGATGGGGAGGGAGGTGGGAGGAGAGTTAAGGATGGGGAACACATGTAAACCCATGGCTGATTCATGTCAATGTATGGCAAAAATTACTACAATATTGTAAAGTAATTAGCCCCCAACTAAAATAAATAATTTATTTAAAAAAAATAGTAAACTGGGACCAGGCAAAGAAGGCAAGCTGTCCAACCAAGGTCAAGGTCAAGCAGTTAGAGTCAGAGGTAGGGTAAGAAACTAGGTTTGTGCTGCACATTGTTCTGTCCTCACCTGGTGAGTTCTCCTGCCCCTTTCAGACAGAGGGGTGCCGATTTTGTTTTATTTCTTCTTTATTGAAGTATGGTCGCTTTACAATGTTGTGTTAATTTTTCCTGTACAGCACAGTGATTCAGTTATACACATATGTACATTATTTTTAATATTCTTTTGTATTATTGTTTATCCTAGGAGTTTGGACATAGATTCCTGTGCTATACAGTAGAAATTTGTTGTGTATTCATTCTAAATGTGATAGTTTGCATGTGCTTACCCCAAACTCCCAGTCCATCCATCTCCCACCCCACCCCCCACTTTGGCAACCACTAGTCTCTTCTCTATGTCTGTTTAAGTCTGTTTCTGTTTGGTAGATTTATTTGTGCCATTATATTTTAGATTCCACAAATAAGTAGTATCTATGGTATTTGTCTTTCACTTTCTGACTTCTTTCACTTAGTATGATTATCTCTAGGTTCATCCATGTTGCTGCAAATGGCATTATTTTGTTCTTTTTGTGGCTGAGTAGTATCCCATTGTATATATACCCCATCTTCTTTATGTGCTTCTCTGTCAGTAGACATCTAGGTTGTTTATGAGTCTTGAAAGTGAAGTGAAAGTGTTAGTCACTTCGTCGTGTCCGACTCTTCGTGACCCCAGGAACTATAGGCTGCCAGACTCTTCTGCAATTCACCAGGCAAGAATACTGGAGTAGGTTGCTATGCCCTTCTCCAGGGGATCTTCCTGACCCAGGGATTGAACTCAGGTGTCCTTCACTGCAGGCAGATTCTTTACTGTCTGAGCCACCAAGGTCTTGGCTGTTGTAAACAGTACTGCAATAAACAGTGGAGTGCATAGTATCCTTACAATCCAGGAGCAGGATTGGTGGGTCATATGGCAATTCTATTTTTAGTTTTTTGAGGAACCTCTATCCTGTTTTCCGTAATGGCTATACCAATTTACATTGTAGGAGCATGGGAGAGTTCCTTTTTCTCCGCATCCTCTCCAGAATTTATTGTTTGTCGGCTTTTTGATGATGGTGTGAGGTGATACCTCATTGTGATTTTTCTTTGCATTTCTCTAATAATTAGTGGCATTGAGCATCTTTTCATGTGTCTAACTGGCCATCTTTGCATCTTCTTTGAAGAAATGTCTATTTAGGTTTTCTGCCCATTTTTTGATGTGGCTATTTGCTTTTATCATTACGGGAGCTATTTGTAAATTTTTGAAACTAAACCCTGATTGTTTGTGTTGGTTTTAAACATTTTTCTCTCATTCTGTATGTTGTCTTTTCAGTTTGTGTGTGCGTGTGTGTGATTTCCTTTGCTATGCAAAAGCTTATAAGTTTGATCAGGTCCTATTTGTTAATTTTTGTTTTTCTTTCTATTGCCTTGGGAGACTGGCATAAGAAAACATGGGTACAATTTATGGATCAGAGAATATTTTGCCTATGTTCTCTTCTAGGAGTTTTCTGGTGTCATGTGTTATATTTCAGGCTTTAAGAAGTTTTGAGTTTATTTTTCTGTATGATGTGAGGGTGTGTTCCAACCTCATTGATATTTATGCAGCTGTCCAACTTTCCCAACACCACATGCTGAATAGACAGGCAGTGCCAGTTTTATCTCTCTCCAGGTGACCAACGGCTGGGACACAAAGACACAACTCCTTGAAAAGATATATCGTTCAATAGACAGAGATGACCCTTATGATTCTGTCAGGGATAGGTTCAAACCCAATAAGACTGACCACGAAAATACAGATGTATTTTCCAGAAAATGGAATTTTAAAAATTATTACCTGATTAATTTTTGGTGGGTAATGCTATCATGTGATCTGAATTCTTAAAAGAATAAAGAGGTATAAATAGTGAGAAGTCTCTTTCCCTTGCCTGTCCCCCGCCAGGCCAGTTACCACTCATTATGTACGTAAATATTTTTTAAAGTTTCCTATATATCTTCCAGGGTTTCTGTACAGATAAATAAGCCAAATGTGACTAAATATTCTTAGCTCCTTTTTGGTACATACAATGTAGCATGTTACAGACACTCCTCTGCACCTTGCTTTTTCTTTAAAACTGAGCTTGGAGAACTGTCATACCAAAACAAAAGAACTACCTTTTCTAAGCTACAAAGTAGTCTATGGAAAAGATTAATTACACGCCCCCTTGTTGATGTATATTTAGTTTATTTCTAATCTTCTGATGTTAGAAAAATCCTTTAATGGCTAACATTATATATACACCAAGGATTTGTGCATTTGTAATTTTGGAATGTTGACAGTTACTCTTCTGATGCTTATACCAAGTTACTTTGGAGTTGGCAGTTTGAGAGTACCTGATTCTCCACAGTTTCTACATCTGAGTGTGTTATCACACTGTAGAATGGTAGCCAACCTGGTGGGTGAAGAATGTCATTTCAGGGTAGTTTAACTTGCCTTTCTCTTAGGAGCGAGGTTGCACGTCTTTTAACTGCCAGAAAATGGAGATAGAAAAATAAAAACAGTATTTCCTCCACTTACCAAGATCAGTAACCAGCAGACACTTGACCCTAGAGAAGGAGACCTCTGCCATCTCTGGGAGACGTTGGAAGCCAATCACCCTTCCGTGCCAGCACTTTGTGTGGATTTGCGATTCAGATTCTCAAGCCCTTTAATAGTAGACACTGCGTTCCCATTATACAGAAGGGGAAAGTATATTAACAGAGGGTAACCCTTTCAAGATTTGGTAAAGAACAGAGCAGAGGCTTGAACCCCAGTCTAGAAAACTCCAGGACCTTGGACAGTCACTCCCTTGCACTGTGCAGGATGCTCTTTTTATGGGGAGTTTGAATTAGATTATTTTTATGCAGTTCTACTCCCATTGGATTTATGCTCTTCTCTGTGGCCTAGCCATCTCCCTTCCCTGTGCCTAGTTTGGAAAAAGAGATTTCTTCTCTAAGGTAATGATGGTTCATTTCTTTCCCCTATAGGATTTTGAGATGCAGCAAGTTTCCTCTCAGGCAGTCTCTCCCTCTCTGCACTTTACTCTTTTCTGCTAGTGTCTTTATAAAGCCACTGTGTTTGTAGCAAATTATAAATATTGATCTGTTTTCTCTCTCACCTTTTATATAAAGATGGGAGTTGGGGCATTGAGCTGCGTAACAATAGTAAAAAAGAAAAGAAAAGGCAGTTGGGAAAACTTACTGTTTTCTTGGTTATATGTGAGGGATTGACTCAGCATAATCATGTGAGAGCAAAATAATGGAAGACTAATTGACTTCTAAGCTAACCACAACTGGACTTTTCCAAAATTACCCGAGAAAGGCTAGTTATCCCCAAGTAGAACTATTACTTTGAAAGTGGTGGAGAATTTACAGTGACACCCAACCTCTGCAGCTGTCCATCTAAGAAGCTAAGAAATAATCAAGGTATGCTTGCCACTCTTCTCTCAAGATCTGTTTGCAAACGTTTCCAGGTCCGTTTAATCTAATTATTGCCTGTAGGTGTCCACCCCCTGTCCCCGAAGTAGCATTAAGAATCCCTTCTATAGGTGCAATGAGCAGCACTTCTAGAAACCACTTCTGCCTTGTCAGTCTGGCCCTCTCAGTTTCTCTTCCCGTCCTGAAGCCTCAGCATGCCTGCTGAAGGAGGTCAACTTTATGGGAGCCCTGTGCCGTCCCCGTGAAACCTGTACCACCACCAACCGAGTATCACGGTCTTGGGTCATAGATGTCCTGGAAACCAAGGACACGACTAAAGTTGTTTCCAATCAAAATCATCTATGCAATTCAAGCCACTTGAAAATGACTGTGAAAATGCGCCTTTCAAATGCCTGCCAGGCCATGCATCGCCATGTGCCTCATTCAGGGCTTTCCTAAGGATGTTGTTTTCTGTTCTGGGGAGTCAGGAAGAAGGGCTTGGCAGGAAGAGAGGGAAGAGGAACCAAGACACCAATACTACTGTTTTTCTTCTCTCTGCTTCTGCTGTGAACAACCTCCTTTTACTTCAAATGGTGGTTCTCAACCTTGGATGCACATTGGAATTACCTGGAGGGTTTTTAAAAAGACTGATGTCTGGGTTCTATCCCCAGAGATTCTTAGACTATTTGGATAGTCTAGGTGCAGCCTAGACACTGGCTTGTTTTAAAACTCCCTGGAGGTTACACCCAGGTTCGTAACAGCACTATTCACAATAGCCCAAAGGTAGAAGTGCCCCTGAGTGTTCTTTGGTGGATGAATGCATAAACCAAATACAGTATATCCATGTAATAGAGTATTAGCAGACCTACATGCTACCACATGGATGAAGCTTGAGGACGTTTTGTTAAGTGAAATAAGTCAGACACAAAAAGACATATACTGTATGATTCCACTTACATGAAGTATTAATATGTAGAGCTTCTCTGGTGGCTTAAATGGTAAAGAATCTACTTGCAATGCAAGAGACCCAGTTTCGATCCCTGGGTCGGGAAGATCCCCTGGAGAAGGGAATGGCAACCCACTCCAGTATTCTTGCCTGGAGTATTCTATGGACAGAGGGGCCTGGCAGGCTTCAGTCAATGGAATCGCAAAGAGTCAGACATGACTGAGCGACTAACACTTAACTTAATGTGTAGAGCAAGCATGGACGTTTGTCTCCCGTCATGGATATAGGTGGCACTTCCATGACAGTATCCAGATTAGCTCTATGAGAACCTCCAAAGGTCTCCAGTTTGCTTCCTAAGATTATAGAATCAGAAGTTCAATGGTTGGTGCTTGGATATATGAATTTTTATAACCTCCCCAAGTAACTTCTGATGTGCTGCAAGGATTGGAAATCACTAGATATCATAAGATCGAAACTCCTTGATTTCACCTGAAGGTCTTGGGCAGTCTGGCTCTTGCATGCTTTTCCAACCTTACTTCCTTTCTTCCCCGTGTCTCTCAGTACTTTTATCCTCACTGTAACACCCTGTGCTTAACTGATAACCTGGTTTGGGATTTTCTTTCTTCCTGAAGTGATTTCTGCTATTTCTTTGCCTCTTACAATCCTCCTCAACCTTTGAGATTTGGACCGACTCTTACCCCTTCCACAGAACTTTCCTGGATTCCTTTCCCATCTTCATTTTTTCCTCTTCCCTCTCCCCCACCACTGGTTACCATAGTTTTGAGCTTTAGGGTCCTTTCCATTGTACGTGTGTGTTTCACTCTTAGCATTTCAACATATAGTCTTATACTTGAGTCTGATTCTCTGCATAGACAAGGTCCTAGCACGATGCTTGGCTCAGAGTAAGTCTTCAGTATTTATCACATGAAATTGAATTTCACTTTCCAGACTTGACCTCACTCCTAAGCTCCAGATAAATATATCCAATGTACACGTGATGTCTCAAGCTTTTCAGCCAAACACTGTCAAAATGAAGTTTTCATTTAGCTCTGCGCTTTTTCCTACCCACAGTCTCCCCGTTCTCAACAGTAGCATCTCCAGCAACCTGATCAGTTGCTCCACTCAAAATGTTGAACGTCACCTTTTATACCTCTCTATTTCTCATCTCCTACATCCAGTCAACCATCAGGATGGGACAATTCCATCTCCAAGATAAAACATAACCCTTCCCTTTTCTCTCCTTCTTTACTGTTACCACCAAAAACCAGATCTGTCTCTACAGTGAAAAACTAATTGGTCTCAAACACTACCCATCACTCCCTATCTCTTCCAGGTGGTTCTCCTGGCTGCAGTCAGACTGGCGTGAGTAACATTTCTGACTATGTCCCTCCATCATTTAAGCGCTTCTATTAGCTGCTCCTGACGGTCGCAGTATTTAATAGAATCTAGAAGGCTCATTCTGTGCCTCCTGTCACTCATCCTGTTCTAACAACATCAGTTCCATATCTGTTCTTTATTTTGATTTTATGTCTTTCCTTCATCAGAAAATTTTTCAAAGGATAATTTCTGCATCAGATGCTATTACTGTGTCCCAAACCCTATGACCATCCACCTACTACCCTTCTTTCAGACTTTACTGTAAATGGCACCACCCCAGGAAGACCTATCCTCACTCAGAATGCAGTAGCTTCTCAGAATACCTGATTTTTTCATCTTACTGTATTTCATCTATGTAATACAGTGTGCTTATAAAAACTTTTGGGTGCTTACTCCATTGGATTTTATCCCTGATTGTATGCCTGGATACAAGCCTCTACAAGTTGTTCAAAATAAATATTTAGTGCATGAATCAACTCCATAAAAATCTGCCTGCCTATGTAGATTATACTTATTTTCTGTGCCCCACTCCCAAAGCAGTGAAAATCATTAATTTTTTTTTTTTTTTTACCACAGAATTGCTTATTTCTTGAGTGGACCAGAGCTAATCATTGAAATGCAAAATGTTGGGGGTGGGGTGGTGAGGCTGTAGAAGAGGGAAAAAATGCATGAGTGGGTCCATAATCACCATCATGTCCTCCAGTGGGTCCCTATCACCACTCAAGTCCTCCAGCCCATCTCCTCTGAGCTCCCATCACAGCTGGGAGCACAGTTCTGTAGTCTTGGGTTCCCTACCTGCCAGACTCCTTACCTAGAGTTGTGGGGTGGGAGGGAGGAAGGTCCCACCCCTTTCTCTCCCACTCTGGGCACATTATCATGAACAAAGATGAGAGAGGAAGATTATTTTCTTGTGATGAATGGTGCATTTTAAACAATGTTCCTTAGGCATTTCAACAATCACATTTATTCTACATGCAACAATAGTTTCATTATATATAGTGAAAATCCTTCTAAATGTTAATGTAACATTGGCCCAAGAACCTCACATTTGGAATAAATAAAGCAAGATATGGCCTCATATTAGTGAAAACTTATTGAGCCCAATTTTCTCTTGGCTGCAATGCATTTTAGGGAGAAAACAGTTTCTCATAGTTGTAAAGAATACAGCCTTTGAAGTCACAGCAATGTGGGTTCAAATCCTAGTTTACTAACCAGATGACTTAAAGAACATTTTTTTTACTGTTACCGGGCCTGTTTTAAAAGGTTTTTCAAAAGATCATGAGAGAACATGGAACAACCAATGAGTGCATTTAATATGCTTTTAGTATGTGGCGTATTGTATATAGTTAGAGTCTACAGCATGGATAACGTATATAGCCAGCACTCAGTAAATGGTATTTAATAGTAGTTACTGCTATTGCAGATTATCTGTCTTCTAGCTCAGCAGTAAAGCTTACCTTGGGTCAAGTTGAAACTTGCCTAATACCAATAATTTATCCAATAAATATTTCTTAAACCCCTCCTATGCTCAGGCACTGTGCAAGGTACTAAATAATATTTGAGTGAATAAAATGGGAATTTTTAAAAACTGAAGTATAGTTGATTCATAATGTGTTAGTTTCAGGTGTACAGCAAAGTGATACAGGTACATATACATACATATCTGTTTTTTCAGATTATTTTTCCTTATAGGTTATTATAAAATATTGAGTATAGTTCCCTGTGTTATACAGTAGGTCCTTGTTATTTGTATGTTTTATATGTAGTAGTGTGTGTGTGTTACTCTCAAACTCCTAATTTATCCTCCCTCCACCATCTCCCCTTGGTAACCATAAATTTGTTTTCTATGTCTGTGGGTCTGTTTACTTCATTTGTTCATTTGTATCTTTTTTTTAGATTCCACATATAAGCAATATCATTTGGTATTTGTCCTGACTTACTTCATTTAGTATAATAACCTCTATGTCCATCTATGTTGCTGCAAATAGCATTGTTTCATTCTTTTTCATGGCTGAGTAATATTCCGTTGTATAAATATATCACATCTTCAAGATCAGTATGAAGTTTCCTTAAAAAAAACTAAAAATAGAGCTACCATATGATCCTACAATCCCACGTCTGGGCATATATCTAAAGAAAACCATAATTCAACAAGATACTTGCACCCTAGTGTTCATTGCAGCACTGTTTACAATAGTCAAGACACTGAAACAACCTAAATGTCCATCATCAAAAATGGGCATGGTTTTGCCCTCATAGAGCTTGAAGTTCAATGAGAGACAGTAAAACAAGTAAGAAAACCATTTCATGTGTAGTTGTAAAATGTGCTGAGCTGTACAGAGGGATGAGCTGTATGACCTAAGGGAACAGAGAGAGAGGGGCCACATAGATGGAGGAGTGAGAGAAGTGCCAGGGGAACATACAACTGATTGGCTAAGTCTGTGGGCTCTTTCCTTTCCCCAGCACAACAGAGTATCGAAAGAGACTTGGTCAAACACCTTGTTTATTTATTTATTTTTTTAATAAATTTATTTATTTTAGTTGGGGGCTAATTACTTTACAATATTGTAGTGGTTTTTGTCATACATTGAAATGAATCAGCCCTGGGTTTACATGTGTTCCCCATCCTGGACCCCCCTCCCACCTCCCTTCCCATCCCATCCCTCTGGGTCATCCCATTGCCCCAGCCCTGAGCATTTGTCTCATGCATCGAAACTGGAATGGTGTTCTGTTTCACATATGGTAATATACATGTTTCGATGCTATTCTCTCAGAACGTCCCACCCTCATCTTCTCTCTCAGAGTCCATAAGACTGTTCTGTGCATCTGTGTCTCTTATTCTGTCTCGCATATAGGGTTATCGTTACCATCTATCAAATTCCATAAATATGCATTAGTATACTGTATTGGTGTTTTTCTTTCTGGCTTACTTCACTCTGTATAATGGGCTCCAGTTTCATCCATCTCAATAAAACTGATTCAAATGTATTCTTTTTAATGGCTGAGTAATATTCCATTGTGTATATGTACCACACCTTCCTTATCCATTAGTCTGCTGATGGACATCTAGGTTGCTTCCATGACCTGGCTGTTGTAAACAGTGCTGCAGTGAACATTGGGGTACACGCGTGTCTTTCAATTCTGGTTTCCTCGGTGTGTATGCCTAGCAGTGGGATTGCTGGGTCATATGGCAGTTCTATTCCCAGTTTTTTAAGGAATCTCCACACTGTTCTCCATACTGGCTGTACTAGTTTGCAATCCCACCAACAGTGTAAGAGAGTTTCCTTTTCTCCACACCCTCTCCAGCATTTATTGCTTGTAGACTTTTGGATAGCAGCCATTCTGACCAAACACCTTGTTTATCCATTGTGATAAGCAATGGATAAACAATAGATCATATTTTCTGATCCTTTTATAAAACTAGCCTAACTGATGCTCTAATCTGATCAAAAATGATGAGTGTGGAATATTCCTAACCTACAGATCAGCAGATGAAAAAACAGAATCCTTAAATAAAATGCCAGTAGGTTAAATCTAGCAGCATTAGAAAAAGAACAAACTCCCAAGGTAGACTGACACAGAGAGATCTGCTAATATCATTTATCCTGTCAGTTGGTCAGAGGAGAAACACTGTGTCCTTTTCTCCTATAAGTAGAAAAATTCTCTCATTGTGTTCAACATTCAGATTAAGGGTTTCCACATGGCTGTGGTTGGTTTGTCTGAAACTGTAATGCTAACAAATAAGATGATTAAAATCAGAAAACCTTAAAAGCTAGCAAAAGAAAAAAAGTGTGTATATGTAGAGAGGGTGTATACTGGCCAACTCAACCAGGTTAATTCATGATGTATCAGTATCTATCAAACCAATGTAAGCCCCATTTCTGCCCAATATGAGCAGTCTGTTCAGTCCAACAGCTTTAAAGAAGCAACAGAAATAAACCCCCAAAGGCTGTGGTTGCTCACTAGCGGCATGGTTTATGGCAGCGTATAACTGACTGACAGCCTCCATTTCTGAAATTAATTACTTTTCTTCTGGAGTTAAATTTGCTGATGATGCTTCTCACGAAAATATGAGGTCTTTACATAGCAAATGCTCTAATTAAATAAGAATAAAGGCAGAAAACTTCCAGACCTAAATGAGATACATTTATTCTGTGCATGTGGTTGAATCTTTAATGATTTGAAATGCAACAGTCTCTTCCCTCCTGGGATAGTGATAATATCTTGCTCTTTCCTAAATTTGCATCTATCTCCTTTCTAATGTTTATTTATAACTGTGGCGAAGAGGAGAGGTGCATTCACTTCGTCCTTTCCCTGCTACCCCCTGCCCAGTCTCCCAACCCCCAGTGCTGCAGACTGAATTGTGTCCTGAAAAAATTCATGTGTCAAAGCCCTCACTCTCCAGTGTGAATGTATTTGGCAATATGGCTTTTAGGAGATACTTAAGGTTAAATGAGGTCATAAGGGTGGGGTCCTAATCCAATATGATTGGTAACCTTATAGGAAGAGGAAGGGCTTTCTCTTTCCCTCTCTCTCATATCCCATATCTTCCTTATTCCATCTACACATTCTTTCCTGCTTTTAATACTTGGCCCATTCAGGGGAGAGTGGTTGTTTCTTGTGTCCTTTGAACTGGCTTCTAGGGGCTCAAGGGCTTGTATATGCTTCCCTGTATTAGTGACCACAGACATTATTGTTGTCTGAGGATCAGTATCTCTTTTCTACATTCCCCCTCCTCTCCTTTGCTCTCTCCACATGACGATGCATGGGATAGACAGTGAGCACACCATGTATCAGTTACTGGGCCAGGCACTGCAGCCCAAGATCAGCCCCTTGAATCCTCATGCCTGCTGCATCAGGAGAACCACAACAATGGGCCTCCCTTCTATACCTCCTATGAATGATAGATTATACATGTGTCTGGCCTTGAAGTCATTGCTCTTGTCACAGTTCTCTACCCATTTTGTGATACTTTCAAGAGCCAGTGACCAGAGGAGTCACTGCTGGCCGAGACGGGGTGGAATGCAGACAAAAGTTCATTTTCAAATGGCCAGGCTACTATCAACATCTGCTTTCCCACCTGTCCCCACACTCCCTCATATTGGACCTGGCTCCAGACCTGGTCCTGGCTCCAGCCAGGTCCTGGCTCCCTCACATCAGACCTGGCTCTAGAAACTGGACAGAAAACCCTTCATCTCTTGTTCTCTGCCCTTTTCTGCTTAGCTGCTTTTGTCCTCTTCTCTTTCCATATGACCATTGCTTTCTCCAGTCTGCAGAGGAGAATACAGGTGCCCCACAGAGTCAAGGTTATATATTCCTATTTCAGCTGTCCATAAACTTCTGGAATGTCTTATAGTTTCATTTAACCCTAAAAGAGAGGGCCTGATTGACCCAGGTTGGGTGAGGCTTCCACCCTTGGTCCATGTTGCTGTGGCCCAGATAGGCAAGCTTGCAGAGTGAGCAAGGCAATGGGCTGGGGATAAAGAGGCCTCCCTTCTCCCCTAAGTGTGCTGTGCTGTGCTGTGCTTAGTCGCTCAGATGTGTTTGACTCTTTGTGACCCCATGGACTGTAGCCCACCAGGTTCACCACAGGAAAAGGAGAGGAAGGAGGACAGATGGGGGTGCCAGCTGGCCAGCTTTGTTGAGTTCCTACAGGATGTCTTAGTATGTTCTGGATGCCCTGATGAATACAAGTGAAATAAAGCATGATCATCTAAGGGCCTAGCTGGGGAGACCAGGCAGACCTAGAAGAGACAATTCCTGAGCAACATGAAACAGTGTTTACTCAAGAGCTAAGTTATGTGGCCCAGATGCAATCCTCAGGAATTCAGGACCTGATGAGGGTCTGTGCTGGTGAGAAGGAAACTCACGTTCACTGTGACAAGTATCTGTTAGATGTGTTTCCATGTTTTGCCTGATGCCAGCCTCTCAACTCTGTAAGTTAAAGGCTATCTAAGAAAATTTCCTGGAGATTGGAAGGAAAGGGCATTCTACTAGACTTTATGGCATGAACAAAGTCATGGTAGTAGGAAAGACCATGGTTTGTGCAGGGAAGATGTACGTGACCAGTCTAACCGAAGCAGAAAATGCTTTGGAAACAGCGGGATTTGTAGGAAAAGAAGCTTAATAAGGGCACAAATCAAATGACGCCACCACCATTCATTTGTCAGTTTACTTCTTAACCCCTGTGATGGTGTGGCAGGCCTGGGAACTTAGCACTGGGGATAAAGAGATGAATGAGATGCCACTCACACTGGGGATTCCACAGTCTCGTGGATAGAGGAATGAGTGATGGAAACAACAGGTACACTCTTCACACATTTCAAAGATGGAAAAAACACCTGGGGATTCTGGTTTCTCAGTATATGAGCCATGTTTTGCCATGGCAAATAGGGAAGACTAAGGATTCAACCCAGATACCACTATTGCAGGTCCTCTGTGTCTGTCATCGTAAAGGGTACCAAACGATATTTTATAAAAGGAGCTACTAATCAAACAGCTGAAACTTTGGGGATCTTTAGGGTGAACTGGTATCCAAAACAACAGGCTAAAGACACTAATCTGCAGTACCAACTAGGCATATTTCTCCAAAAAGGCTGATGCCGTACCATTGGGCAGCAACTTTGCAATGCTGTCCATATAGAATAAATCCCATTTTTAATAAAAATGTATCTTTAAGATATACACAACAATTACCCTAGAAATAGACTGGACTGTCCATTATATTGATATATATACAATCTCAGAAATTTGTCTCTAGTGCCTGGTTTACTATATACCCACAGAATTTAGAGCTCAATAAAAATACTTTATAGCATTCAGGCAGCAGTGTTCCTATTTCTTATGTGGATACATTGGAAACGTGGTCAGAGCTGTCATTCATCCCGGGCACTTAAATGTTTTCCACAAATAGTTGCTGCCTTAAGAAAGCATCACCAAATAAAATGCTTTTATTTGGTTCTTCAATGATATGTCAATAGACATTGAAATAAAAACTTTCTTGTACTGAGGTGCTGTGGCTCCCTTCAGAATGTTTTCAAGGGGAGCTGGAGGGTCTCTAAGGACCCATTAAGGGGATGGGGAGGCAGGGCAGAGAGGTTATTACCTCTCAGAAAGTTGGCTCTCCTTGCCCACTTCACCTTTATGGGGAAAGAGGGAGCATGATAGAACTTCATTAAGATGTGCCTTCATCTGTCCAGAGGGGGATTGCCATGTCTCTGTGCCTCTGCGGCATGGGAGGGAGGACCTGCAGAGCACACCTGTCTCTCCTTCCCAGACACCATAGTATGAAGGTGTCCTTTTCTTCAAGCAAACTCAGTCCATGATGGTATGTTTACCCACTGGATGTGGTTGAAAAGGAGGGTGATATGTAGACTTTACCAAGTGATTCATTTATAATCTGTTTTGATAAGGAGGTTTGGTAGGACATTGAAAAATAGATTTTTGCATTCAGAAGTTACATTTGCCTGTCCAGTTGTGTTAAAATCGGCCCTCTATATCCATGGGTTCCCCTTCTACAGATTCAACCAAATGCAGATCAAAAATATTTGAAAAAAACAGTCCATAAATCTCCAAAAAACAAAACTTTAATTTGCTGTATACAGGCAACTAATTAATACCATTTACATTGTATTTACACTTCTATACATAGCATTTACATTGTATTAGGTGACTTAAGTAATCTAGAGGTGATTTAAAGTATATTAGAGTATATGTACAGGTTAATATGAAAATACTATGCCATCTTATGTAAAGAACTTGAGCATCCACAGATTTTGGTATCCAAGGTGGTTCTGAAAGCAATCTTCTGAGGATACCACAGGATAACTATACTTGGAGTGGGCTATGTGTCTATAATAATAATAGTATTACTACAGATAACAGTAGCACTCCCATAAAGCCCCCTTCCTTGCCTTAGCTTCCTCCGTAACACTTGTCATATTTATCATTTCTTTTCTATTTTATTATTTACCTTCCTTCATTAGAATATATTGATATATCCTATACAGGCAAATGATATTTCTTTTTTACTCCACTACCCAATCTTCAGTGCATGGAACTGGCTTAAAGTATGTTCTCATTAAATGTTTTTTGAACAAGTGATCTTTATTAATCTTTATTTAAGATCTTTATGAAGTTTTGATTATATTTTTATCACATTTAATTAGTATGATATAAGTAATATAATTTGTTATTCTCATATTTTTATTTCAAAGGAATAAATGAATGTATTTTTTATGAAAAGGGTTAAAGTACTACTAGAGCCCAGATGATGGTCTTAAAATACCATTTCCTGGGGAAAACAAGCAAGGTTTCCTGGAGAAATGGCTGATTTCAGAACTGGGTAGGAAAGCACACAGGATGAGGCTGGAACATTTTGCCAAACAGAAAGCAAGGGTGTCAAACACTACTTGAGTCCTACCCAAAGGTCTAAGAGGCCAACTTGAAGGGGCTCACACTGGTCAAAAGGTTGGGAAATTTAAGAGTGAAAAGAATAATTGCAATAGCATGAAAACTTGAAAGTAGTACATAAAAGAATCTGTTCTGCCTCAGAGATTTAGAGAGCTGGCGGCAGCACTGCTCCCACACTTAACCGCAGGAAAAACCTGGATAAATGCAAATGAGGGTCTTTCCTTGAGCTTCTGGAGAGCTGAGGCCACAGGGCAGATAACTAACCCAAGAGCTGCTGTCAGAGACATAAAGCACCAGACTGTTAAGGAGGCTGCTGGAACAAGGCCGTACCCAGATTCAAGGATCAGGGCTCTCAGTGGAGGCTTTGCCTTACACCTTTATAGGGAGCAGAAGACAGGTTACAGGTGGAACTGTTTTGCAGTCAGGGACAGTCTCAGCTGAAGTGGAAATGGGTATTTTTGTGTCCAGCTGATTTCAGGGAAACAAACATTTCTAAGTTTAGCTGTTCAAGCATGAGACAAAGAACAAGAAATTGACCTTCTTGTGAAAGGGACTGACTGGGGCTGGTTTTTTCAGTGGGTTCAGGCAGAAGGGGAAAAGTCTGAGTTTGGGCCCCTCTCAGGTAAACTTCAAAGTCATCTTAAGTGTTAAGACAGTCACGAGAAAGAGTAAACAGCAAGTCTTAACCTGAGTCATGGGCTTCCCTCGTGACTCAGATGGTCAAGAATCTGCCTACAATGCAGGAGACTCAGGTCCGATCCCTGGATCAGGAAGATCCCCTGGAGAAGCAAAGGGCTACCCCACTCCAGTATTCTTTCCTGGAGAATCCCATGGACAGAGGAGCCTGGCAGGCTGCAGTCTGTGGGGCTGCAAATAATAGGACACGACTCATCAAGTAAGCGCTGCACCTGAGTCATATGGGGCAAGCTGGTTCTTTGTGGGAAGCCATTTTCTGGAACAAAGACTGGTAGGGGGACTTCTTACTGTCATTGATGGGAGCACAGGGTGAGGTAAAGTTCCATTTTGTCACTGGAGAAACAGGTGGCACCCGGTGTCTAACTGTCTGCAGTTACTTCCCAGGGGCAGACTACCAGCTACAGAAGTCCACGGGAGATTCAGGCAGAAATTTTAAAAAATTCCTAATGACCATTGGTGGGCTCTGTTGCAGAGTGCAAGTCTCAAACATAGAGGAGGTTTGCAGACTCTTATAGGTATGCTTCTCTCAAGAGCCATGCCAGACGTTCAGCTCAGTACTGGCTGGGCAGGGCTGATGGCAGCCCCACTGAACTCTACTGAGACTTGTCTCCCCTATGAAACAAATGCCTTCATCTTGCTGAGGAAGAAGAGGCTGGAGGCAGTCTTCTGCAGCTGCCAATAAAGGTCCATCTATTCAAAACTATGGTTTTTCCAGTAGTCATGTATGGATGTGAGAGCTGGACCATAAAGAAAGCTGAGTGCCAAAGAATTGATGCTTTTGAGCTGTGGTGTTGGAGAAGACTCTTGAGAGTCCCTTGGACTGCAAGGAGATCCAACCAGTCCATCCTAAAGGAAATCAGTCCTGAATATTCATTGGAAGGACTGATGCTGAAGCTGAAACTCCAATACGTTGGCCACCTGATGCAAAGAACTGACTCATTGGAAAAGACCCTGATGCTGGGAAAGGTTGAGGGTGGGAGGAGAAGGGGACAACGGAGGATGAGATGGCTGGATGGCATCACTGACTCAATGGATGTGAGTATGAGTAGGCTCCGGGAGTTGGTGATGGACAGGGAAGCCTGGTGTGCTGCAGTCCATGGGGTCACAAAGAGTCGGACATGACTGAGCAACTGAACTAATGGGGAAAGGAAGAAAAAACGCTCTAGTCCTGGCAGAAGGGCAGGCAACGTGTAAAGCCCAGCACTAGCTCTGGAGAAGGGGCAAGATCATTCAGGAGGCCACGCCCCCAGCCCCAGTTGTGCAGTGATTGCCCATGACTGAGCCTCAGTCCAAGGTCAGAGAACATCTCTGTGTCTCCGTCTCTCAAGGAGAAATAGCAGCGGAAGGGCTCAGCAGTAAAGAATCCCCCTGCAGTGCAGGAGATGTGGGTTCAATCCACTGGTCAGGAAGATCCCCTGGAGAAAGACATGGCTACCCACTCTAGTATTCTTGCCAGGACAATCACATGGATAGAGGAGCCTAACGGGCTATAGTCCATGGGGTCGCAAAGCCAGACAGGACTGAGCATGTAATGTATACATCCGTGTATGCACGTGAGAAGCACAAGAAAGAGATTTTCTCTGGAAAGACCAAATACTAACCAGGGAGCAGACTCTGAGAAATACACCCCCACACAAGGTAGGACTGCTTATGACTATAATAGGTTGTTAGTTGGTTTTTCTTTAATTAGTATTGAGCATTTCTGTTTCATCGCTGCTTGCCCTCTGTTCTGCCTCATCATGTGTTAGCAGCTGGCTTTCTTGTTATCAGGTGCATGCTTTTTCATTACCTCATTTTCAATTTTCCTGTGTCGCTTCGTTTCAGATGTTCTCCTTATGAAAGCACATCTCTGCTTTCGTTGATCCTTGTTGGTATCTGTTGCCTTGGTATTTTATAGTGGCTCTTTTGATTCCCTCCAGAGATGTATCTTTTGAGGGTTTAGATGGGATCCTAACCTTGGTTAAATAACTTGTCTAGCGTGATGATTGTAGAGCGCTTGCTTTATCTTTTTTCTCTTTTTATATGGGCTCAGCCTTTATCATAGCCACCTCTCTAGAAAGTAGAAAAGTTTCTATACTTGCTGTTCAGGTTTGATGGGGATTCCAGCAAAGGTGAGAAGCCCCCTTTGTTTCCAAGGCACCCCAAAACCATGTACTGCTCTGAAGGCATGCCTGCTAGTTGTGCATATATTTATATACAAATATGGACATGACTGAACGACTTTCACTTTCACTTTACTCTCTGGTCTTTGGCTAGTTAACAAGCTCTAGTGAGCACAGTAAGTTCTGCCATCTGGGTTGTTTTTACCTCAGGTAGAGGTCTGTACGGTATTCTAAGAAAGCTTGAATTAGTGGTAGCATGTCCTGCTTGATATCCTCCAGTTTCACTTTTGAGGTCTGGTCCAGGGTCTTCCCAGGTGATGCTGTGGTAAAGAATCCACCTGCCAATGCTGTAGACATAAGAGATGCAGGTTCAATTCCTGTGTCAGGAAGGTTTCCTGGAAAAGGAAATGGCAACCCACTGCAGTGTTCTTACCTGGGAAATCCTGTAGACTGAGGTGCCTGGTGGGCTACAACCCATGGGATCACAAAGAGTCAGGACATGGCTGAACACACACACACACACACACACACAGACACACACACACACCACCACCACCACCACCACTGAATAGTATTAGGCTGAGATTCTCAGCAGTTTTTACTAAATATAAGCAATATGCAGAGAGATTCCTAACTGACGTATGGCAATGATGAGGTTCCCCTTCTTGCAAGAGTCAGGGTGCTGCAGTGGCAAATGGTAAAGTGAGAGGAAGAGAGTTATAGAGTTTCCTAAGAGGTTAATCAGTTGGCTGAAAAAGTACTGTGGGCTCTCAGTCAGTAGTAATGTCTGTATCCTGCATGTGTACTCATGAGGTCAGGTGGGGAGCCTAGAACTGGTTCAGCAAAAACATCAACAAGTTTTGAAGTGGCAGCTATTGCCCTAAGACAAAGGGTTAACCTTTGCAGCTTGGTCAAGGATAAAGCTATGCTAAGTGATGGGGTTTTGATGGTTCCCATGGAGCTGAGTTAAAACCCCAAGAGCTTGTTCAGATCGCTCACACACAAATGGATGAAACAGCTCTTTGTGGCTAGGGAAACCTGGGGAAAGAGGTTATTGAAGAGTCTCCTCTGGGTTATATATGGCTGGTTCTTGTTTGAGCTCTCAGAGCAAAGAGCCCCTTACTAGGGACTTGGGCAATTCATAAAGAGGCGTTGCAATTTCAGAATGATCTGGCACCCCTTGTCTGCAATATCCACTGCAACTGTTCACTGTTCAATTGTTGTTTGTGAGGAGTCTGAGATATATTTGAACAGCCTTTAGTCCATTAGGAGAGAGTGACTTTATCTCTTAGATAGGTCATGCCCTAACTATTGATAGTAAAACTGTTCGGCAAAATTTAAAGTTCTCATTTGAAACTTTATGTCTCTTTTCTGCTAAAACTGAGAACAAGTATGTGGCTTCATTTTCACAGGCTTCTTTGTTCTCTGAATAAAGTAGATCATTTACATATTGTATCAGGAGTGAATCGCAAGGGGAATTTAGATCTTATAAGTCTTGATTAAGGGCCTGGGAAATATAGCAGCAGGGCTTCAGTGAACCCCTGGGGCATGACTGTTCAGATGAAGGCAAAGAGAGGAATTGATGGGCCCGGTCTAGAGGCCTCCTGAAAACAGACAGAGCAAAGATCCACTGTGGTGAAGCCAGGGGCTTCAGGAGGAATTGATGACAGGATTGTGTTGGGGTTAGGTATTATAGGGAAGCAAGAAATAATCACTTTTCTGATGGCCTGAGATCTTGAACAAATGATATTGCCATCTACTTGGTGTCTTTGTAGGACAGAAATGTTAAAGGACTAGAGTAGGATATGAGAAGACCTTTGGATATAAGGCTTCCAAATGGTTTTGAACCTTCTTTGCTTCTGGCTCCAAGGAATATTGGGAAAGTTTACCTAATGGCATGGTTGGATCTATCTGAACCTTTAGAGATTAAATTCCAATCATTTTGCCTATGTATATGGTTTGTCAACAAAGGTCCATCTAGTCAAGGCTATGGTTTTTCCAGTAGTCATGTATGGATGTGAGCGTCGGACTATAAAGAAAGCTGAGTGCCAAAGAGTTGATGCTTTTGAACTGTGGTGTTGAAGAAGACTCTTGAGAGTCCCTTGGACTGCAAGGAGATCCAACCAGTCCATCCTAAAGGAGATCAGTCCTGGGTGTTCATTGGAAGGACTGATGTTGAAGCTGAAACTCCAATACTTTGGCCACCTGATGTGAAGAACTGATTCATTTGAAAAGATCCTGATGCTGGGAAAGATTGAAGGCAGGAGAAGAAGGGGACAACAGAGGATGAGATGGTTGGATGGCATCACCGACTCAATGGACATGAGTTTGGGTAAACTCCGGGAGTTGTTGATGGACAGCAAGGCCTGGCGTGCTGCGGTTCATGGGGTCGCAAAGAGTCGGACACAACTGAATGACTGGACTGAACTGAACTGATGGTATTTTTAGCCCACATGGTGTCAAATGCAACATTAAGATCTTTGTTTATGGGATTAATTAAATATAATGAAGGAAGCAAAGTATGTTCACAGTAGACACAGCTTAATTATGAACAGACAAGTCCTCTAGAACCTAGTGGGCATTTGACTTTACAGTCCCGTTGTTGAAGTAAGTCTCTTGTTATTCAATTTGAAGAGCTGATATCACAGAGCAAGAAGTAATTTTTATCAGTTAAGGGCTTGGAGATACGGAAAATCTATGACTTATATGTCCCCCCAGTGTGACATATTACTCTGAGGAAGAGGTTGAGCAAAAGTGGCAGGGTGTAGTGCAGAAAGAGTGGCACGCATATCTCCTTGAACATGAGTGGCACCAGGAATTCATGAGGAAGACTTTGTATTCATAAGTAACTCACCTTGAGCATTTAAGAATATGTGTCCAGTGTACAGCAAATCTACTGCATAATGTTGCCACCTTGACATTCATTTTGTGTGGCCAGGTGGCCTGCAGAGGGCTTGAAGTGACAGTAGCCCCTCCCTGCAGTGCGTGCTACCAATGATAGCCAGAGGGTCAAAGTCAAGATCAGTTCCTAACATGACTCCTGCACGTCCCAGGGCCTTCACCTTATGAACTCCATGGATAAGAAGGGATCAAAGATCACTGAGGGGTCTCAGTAATCCTAAAGGAAGTCTTGGTTTTCCCTTTGTCTTAGTTTTCTTTTGTAAGCCAGGACCATCTTTCCTCCATGTTCTTCTGTAAACCATGTCTACAATCATCACTGTCAGTAGGTTGTTGATTGGTTTGTGGGCCACCTCAGTGTTCGATCTGCAGGCTAAGTTTACTTTGGGTCTTGTTTCATTTTTTCCTAAAGCCCTATCAAAATATTCTGCTAGGTACTATAGCTTAGCTCAAGTGTCTTTCCCATTCTGATTTCCGTTTTTGAATTAGATCTCTAATTTCATGTGTAAGCCCATCATCAAAATGAGGTGAAAGGGCTGCCATGCATTAGCATCTTCTTTAACCCACAAGTATTGTCAGGAGTTATTTTCTAGTCAGCCCTGAAAATCTCCTACAGTTTCATCTTGTTTGTTTGCATACTTTAATTACTATTCAATCAGCTTTGGAGTGGGGAATGTTTCAGGTAGGGCTTTTATGATATGAATTTCTTTTCCAGCCCCGTTTTTTCTTTTTTAACCTCTCAGATTTATTGTGGAAAAAAGGACCTACAGGTCCCTTTCCAGATCAATCCAGTCAACTTTTGCCACCCAGGATTTAGCATCTGAAGTTCCAATCAACATATGCAGAGGTTGATATAGGTTAGGTAATCCTAGGTTATATATACCCAAACAATTTTGAATTCTTTTGTGAATTCAAAAGTGGTAAAGAGTCTGCCTGCAATGCAGGAGACATGGGTTCAATCCCTGGGTCAGGAAGATCCTCTGAGGTGGGAAATAGCAACCCACTCCAGTATTCTTGTCTGGAAAATTCCATGGACAGAGAAGCCTGAGCACATGTTTGGATTTAGGGTAATTTTAATTATAGCTCTTAATTCAGCTCATATCCAAAGCTTAAATTCTACAGTTGCCTATAGAGTTCTATAAGCTAATGGGAGGGATGGATTCTTACAGGCAATTGGTATTTCGAGGTTTTAGGTAAGTGGTTGGGAAAAGGTAGGGTGTCTGTACGAGGGGAGGAGGAGTGGGTGGATGGAGAGAGAGCAGGACGAGGAGGAAGAGGGAGGGGTGGACAAGGGGAGGAGGCAGAGGACAGAGGGGAGGATTTATTGGGGGGAATTCTCCTTTGTTCTTGCAAGGTTGTCAACGTTGCCTTAGCTTTGGCCAGAGAATCTTTTAGTGAAGTGATTGCTTATTCAGAATTTCATTTGGAGGCCTCTGCATGCCGATCGAAAGTGCTGCTCATTGGGATTGTGAGATCATACTCCCTTTCTTTTCTGAGGCACCTCTCAAATGAATCATTTTGTTTAAATGTTCCCAAGAAATGCCACTGAAGGTCCAAACCATCCTTTATGAAGTTATGCCAGTTAGAAAGTTAGACGTAAGAATTAGGATATTAATCAGAGCACATAAAAGAATCAGGACGTTTTGACATAGAGGACCCGAGAAGAGTTGGAGATGGTGGGCAGGAATGTAATGTTTATATTCCTGTGTCTTGGGCACCAACCTGGGAGCTAGCCACCTCCTAAGACAGACCCAATAATCTGTGCTGCTGGCAGATGGAAAACCAAAGAGAATACTCTCTTTAGATGAAAGCCAGCCTTTTAGGACACAAAATAGAAGGGAAACCTTATCCAGTTCTATTGGTGACCCACGGCAAAGTGTATTCACTGGATGCCAATCTGGCAAGAACTGAAAACTCAAAGGTCTGTGATGCCAGATCAAGTAATAGGCTTATATAGGCCTTTGCCTGCATTCTGCCCTTTAAGTCTCCTTTTTAGGACAAATAACACTTTTAGACACCATAGCACAAAAGAGTAACATGAAAGAAAGCAAAAAAGAGATGAAAAGGAATGGTCTGATTCTACCAACAAGGTCAACAAGTGTAAAGCAATAACAAAGCCTGTGTACCATCCAGAGAATAAATAGCCAAGGAACTCAACACACGGAGAGCCGAGTTCACACTTGGTGTTGGGTCATAGACTAGACAAGCAGCAAGGCACAAGGGAGCCGGCCCTGTGGGCACCGCATGTGGTCGGAGGTTAGGGCCCATGCAGTTCACAGTGCACACGGGACTTGCGGTGCAGGGTGGGGGACGGAGTCCATCATAACCATGGAAATACAACCAAATGGAAATACGCAAATGGTATTCCTTTAGAGCTTGCTATAGAGGCAGATGCGGAGAAGGCAATGGCACCCCACTCCAGTACTCTTACCTGGAAAATCCCATGGACGGAGGAGCCTGGTGGGCTACAGTCCCTGGGGTCGCTAACAGTCAGACACGACTGAGCGACTTCACTTTCACTTTTCCCTTTCATGCACTGGAGAAAGAAATGGCAACCCACTCCAGTGTTCTTGCCTGGAGAATCCCGGAGACGGCGGAGCCTGGTGGGCTGCCGTCTATGGGGTCGCACAGAGTGGGACACGACTGAAGCGACTTAGCAGCAGCAGCAGCATAGAGGCAGATGGAGGAGTGAGAAAGCTTTGTAGTGGTAAAAAGGGGAAGACTTCTGTGCCCTGATTGGAGGTTGCTGGCATTGAGGAAGTTGTAGGCAGGCTAACTGGAAGTGGGACATCCAATGTGGTTGGTTAGGGATACATAATTGGCTTTCTCTGATTGGTTCTAAATTGGAAACAGGGACAAAATTTGGGAAGCTATCAGTTCAGTTCAGTCGCTCAGTTGTGTCCGACTCTTTGCAACCCCATGAATTGCAGCACACCAGGCCTCCCTGTCCACCACCAACTCCCGGAGTCTACCCAAACCCATGTCCATCTAGTCGGTGATGCCATCCAACCATCTCATCCTCTGTCGTCCCCTTCTCCTCCCGCCCCCAATCCTACCCAGCATTAGGGTCTTTTCCAATGAGTCAACCCTTCGCATGAGGTGGCCAAAGTATTGGAGTTTCAGCTTCAACATCAGACCTTCCAATGAACACCAGGATTGATCTCTTTTAGGATGGATTGATTGGATCTCCTTGCAGTCCAAGGGACTCTCAAGAATCTTCTCCAACACCACAGCTCAAAAGCATCAATTCTTCGGCGCTCAGCCTTCTTCACCGTCCAACTCTCACATCCATACATGACCACTGGAAAAACCATAGCCTTGACTAGACGGACTTTTGTTGGCAAAGTAATGTCTCCGCTTTTAAATATGCTATCTAGGTTGGCCATAACCTTCCTTCCAAGGAGTAAGCGTCTTTTAATTTCATGGCTGCAGTCACCATCAGCAGTGATTCTGGAGCCCAAAAAAATAAAGTCTGACACTGTTTCCCCATCTATTTCCCATGAAGTGATGGGACCAGATGCCATGATCTTAGTTTTCTGAACGTTGAGCTTTAAGCCAATTTTTTTCACTCTCCTCTTTCACCTTCATCAAGAGGCTCTTTAGTTCTTCTTCACTTTCTGCCATAAGGGTGGTGTCATCTGCATATCTGAGGTTATTGATATTTCTCCCGGAAATCTTGATTCCAGCTTGTGTTTCTTCCAGCCCAGCGTTTCTCATGATGTACTCTGCATAGAAGTTAAATAAGCAGGGTGACAATATACAGCCTTGACGTACTCCTTTTCCTATTTGGAACCAGTCTGTTGTTCCATGTCCAGTTCTAACTGTTGCTTCCTGACCTGCATACAGATTTCTCAAGAGACAGGTCAGGTGGTCTGCTATTCCCATCTCTTTAAGAATTTTCCACAGTTTATTGTGATCCACACGGTCAAAGGCTTTGGCATAGTCAATAAAGCAGAAATAGATGTTTTTCTGGAACTCTCTTGCTTTTTCGATGATCCAGCAGATATTGGCAATTTGATCTCTGGTTCCTCTGCCTTTTCTAAAACCAGCTTGAACATCTGGAAGTTCACGGTTCACGTATTGCTGAAGCTATCAGTTATTAATAAAGTCTTGGTCATTTGAGGATGATTTTGACAAGATTTCCCACAAGCCTAACTTACAGAAAGCAGTCTGCCTTCCTGGGGTACATACTGTACATCACAATTGACCTCCTGGGCTGGTTGTTGCAAATCATGAGAGTTCTAGTTATGTATAGTCTGTCCATTATTGTCTGCATATTCAGTCTCCCATGTCAATCTGTTTATTCGTGTATAGGTACTTATTCTCAGTTTCCTAGCAGATTTTAGAGTTTTACACGCATCCTTGATACTATATTGCTTGACACTCAGTGTTTTCTTTCAACCAGAGGACTCATCCGTGTCCATCTTCAGTCTTTGACTCTTTTTCCTTTTCTTACAGCAATCTCTCCATTGTCAGTTCTCATTTTCTTCAGAATTTCCCTTAGAAACTTTGGTTTCTGGGTCTTTCATACTTTTTAACTTACCTGTCCTCATTTTCATCTTATCCCTTTGGCTGCATTCTGAGAGAATTCTTTATCTCAGTCTTCCAGCTCACTAATTCTTTCCCTATTTATTTGGCTTTTCAGTCCATCTATTACTAATTTTCCAGACTGTATCGATTATATTTGTCACTTGAAAAAGTCAATCAACAGTATGTTTTGTTTTAAAGTTTCTCTCTGAGGATAGTAATTATCTTTTTTTTTTTTTTTTTTAGAAACTCCTCTTCTGAATGCTTAATTAATTCTGTGCCCTCCTCAGGTATAAATTCTTCCATGGTTTGGACCAAAGAGGTCTTTGTCACGTCTTTCAATATTGAATGATTTTCCTGAATTTCCTCCAGTATTGGATGATTTAGGGTTCTGTTTATCTCAGTGATTGAAATTTCCTGTTAAAATATCTGTTTTCTCTGTGCTGTGGGGCCTTACCAAGTGGTACTGTTTTGAATGAACTGTGGATGGTGAGAATGGGCAAGTATGATTGATGGCTGGGTGGAGTATTTGTCATTCTGTGCTTGAGCACTTGGTTTCTCCTGGCTCTAGAAGTTCTTTCTAGCCTTTTTGGTCCTGGCTCCTACCTATACACAGATACCCATCATTGCTACTGCCTCGTCTCTGAGGAAGACAGGGATAATGCACAAGATTTAGTCTGCCTGGAGTGCCACAACTTAACTAGCACCCAATTAATTGTTTCTAGGTCACCTTCAGGTTTTGACTTGCTGCATGGACTTTTTTAATGCTTGAATGCTCTTTCAATGAACCCCCACCACGTTCTGTCTTTTCTTTTTTAATTTTATTGGGGTATAGTTGATTCACAACATTGTTAGTTTCAGTGGTACAGCAAAGTGAATCTGTTACACATACGCACAATCCACTCTTTTTCCGATTCTTTTCCCATATGGGCCATCATAGAGTCTCGAATAGAGTTCCCTGTGCTATACAGTAAGTCCTTATGAGTTATCTATTTTATATACAGTAGTGTATATATGTCCATCCCAGTCTGCCAGTTTATCCCTCCCCTCTCCCCCTGCTCCGTTCTGTCATGCACACATACCTAGTCGTCTAAGCACAGCCCTACAGTTTTATTTAATATATTGTCTATAATTCAGTTTTGTATGGGAATCAGATGATTGCTACATGTGTTCAATTTGCAGTCTTGAAACTAGAAGCTTTGTAGTCTAGTGCTTGTTAAAGTATGGTCCAAAGATCCCCAGGTAGTGGTGGGGGGTGGTCTCTGAGACCTTTTCTGGGTTCCACAAAGCCCATCCTTTTTCATCTTTATAGTTGTGTGAAGCTGGACTCACTTCACATGCTTCAACCAAAACAATATATTGCAATAGATTGAATACTGTTGCCGCTGTGAGAATTCAGCTGTAATCAAAGTCAGGCATTAAAGTGATTTGTGTACATGTGGAACAGTGTTACTCTTCTCATTAATTATTTTTTGTTTTAGAATATATATTTTTCGTAAAATGTATTATTGATATTAACATGCACTAGGTTTCTTATTGTTATTTGATTAAGAAACAAAGTATTGATAGATATAATGACCCACATGAACATTATATCTTTAAGGTCCTTAATAATAAAAGGGTCTTGAGACCAAAACATTTGAGAACTGCTATATTTGTTCCATTTCACTTGTGAGACTTCTTGCCCAAGGGTCTTACCTAGTGGATTGTGGCAGTAGGAACCACCCGTGGAGTCCAACTACAGAACCCATGTACAGAACCACCATAGATCCTGTTTTTCTGTGTTGCAGCCATCTCTTTATTATCTGCAAGCATGTATTTTTATTTAACTGATTGTATTACAGAGAATTTAAAAATGATCTCTTGCCAAAGTGAAAGTGAAAGTCACTCAATAGTGTCCGACTCTTTGCGACCCCATGAGCTATACAGTCCATGGAATTCTCCAGGCCAGAATACTGGAGTGGGTAGCCTTTCCTTTCTCCAAGGGATGTTCCCAACCCAGGGATCAAACCCAGGTCTCTCGCATTGCAGGCGGATTCTTTACCAAAGTAGTTCAAGTATGTGTGATGTGTATGTTCACAAAGTCTGTCCCCATTGTAAAGCAAATAGAAATTGTTTATTGCTCTGTTATTAATGCCTTCCTGTAGGGGACTTTGGAGTTGGAACTTAATTGCACTAAAATCATGTTTTCGTAGGTTCCATAGTTTTTGACATGCCTTTTTTCCCCAGAAGCTTTCTATCCCCAAAAGCTGTTTATGTTGCTTTAATTAGATAGCAAATACATACAAAAGACTGCATCATAAGCATAAAAGAACAGTTACTCTGGATGTAGGCACACAAACATCAAGGAGTATCAGTTCCCTAAGTCTATTTTCTGATCAGTAACTACCCTGTGGTAATTCCACCACCTTCTACCATACTGAAGTAACTACTTTCCTGAAAATAGCATCTCATTTTCTTGTGTCTGTCCATGATTTTACCACATGTGGGCTTATCCTTAACCAAAATGTTTCATGAAGTTTGACCTACATGAACCATACATAGAATCACAGTATACTAATTTTTCTGCAAATTTTTTCCACAATTGGAATATTTTTGGAGATTGACCCATGTCAATATGAGCAACTATAGATTTCTCATTTTCCTGTTGTACAGTTTTCTGGTGCCTAAATATATCATGGTTTATTAATTTATTATCCTACCAAAATGACATCTAGATTTTATACAAAATTTTTTTCACTGTTAAAAATTTTTTTCTAAGACTTCTCTGGTGGTCCAGTGGTTAAGACTCCATGCTTCCACTGCAGGACACACAGGTTCGATCCCTGGTTGGGGAACTAAGATCCTGCATGCTATGCAGTGTGGCAAAAAAGAAAAAAAAAATTTTTTCAATAAACATTTTGAAAACTTTCTGAGATTACATTCACATGCAGTTTGTAACAAATCATATGAAGAGATCTCTATGCCCTTCTTCCATCTTCTACCAATTGTAACATGTTGCATAATGATAGTAGAGTATCACACCCAGAAAACTGACATTAATGCAATCCATTTACCTTATGCAGATTTGTCTAGTTCTCATGAACTCACATGTGTTTATGTGTGTGTGTGTTTAGCTCCATCAAATTTCATTACACAGTCAAGATACAGACAAGTTCTATTATAATACTCTTCTATGCTACTCTTTGGTGACCATAGCCACCTCCCTCCGTCTCTCCCTCCCTCACCCCTGGCAACCAATTTGTTCTCCATCCCCATAGTTTTGTCATTTCAAACCTGCTGTATAAATGGAAACTCACAGTATGCAGCCTTTTGAGATGGCTTTTTTTTTCAGGCATCATATTTCCTTGAGATCCATCCAAGTTGTTGCACACACCAACACTTTGTTCTTTCTTAAGTGAGTAGTGTCCCATGACATAGGGGTACCACAGTTTAACTGTTCACCTGTGAAGGACACTGGGTTGTTTCTAGGATGAGTCTAGTTCATAAAACTGCTATGGACATTTGTGTGAATGTAGTTTTTATTTTTCTGCAATAAATGCCTAAGGGTGTGATAACTGGGTTATATGGTAAGCACATGCTATTTTGTAGGAAGCTGCCAAACTGTTTTCCAAGAGTGGCTGTACCATTCTACATTCCTATCTATCAACATTTTTATATGTCCTTTTTGTGACACACAAATACATCCTAGGTATGCACCCAAGGGTTTACTGGGCTGTGGCATCTATGCATCTCTGCCTTTTCCCGGGGCTTCCCTGGTGGCTCAGACAGTAAAGAATCCACCTGCAGTGCAGGAGACCTAGGTTCGATCCCTGGGTTGGGAAGATAACCTGGAGAAGGGAACGGCTACCCATTCCAATATTCTTGCCTGGAGAATTCCATGGACAGAGGAGCCTGGCGGGCTACAGTCCACTCGCAAAGAATTGGACACGGCTGGGGCAGCTTTCACTTCACTCACCTTTTCCCGACCCAGGGATTGAACCCAGGTCCCCCACATTGCAGGCAGATTCTTTGTCATCCGAGCCACCAGGGAAGCCCTGCCTTTGCTAGATAACACCAAATTGTTATCGAAAGTGCATGTACTAACGTGGTCTTCAGTATATACAAGTTCTGTTTACCCCTTGTCCTTGATGACACTGGATAATGTCTAACATTTCAATTTCCTCTGGGTGGAGGAAGTATAGAATATCTTGTGGGATTAATTCATACTTCCCTAAACATTTTTCATATGTTTATTACCATTTAGTTCTCCTTTTCAATGATATCCTGTCCTACTCCCTTATTCTTGTTTCTCTTGGATTGCTTGTCCTATGCCTAGTCATTCTTATAGCCAGGATACTAAAATTTTGTCAGATATAAACATTACAAGCATTTCATCTTTATGATTTGACTTGTCATGGCCTTTCAGAAACCTTTTCAGGAATGAGACTGTTAATTTTCATACAGTCAAATATATCAATATTTTCTTTCATAGCTAATATTCTCATGCATGTTTTCCTATATTCTAAAAGTTTTATAGGCTTATCTCCTCTATGTAATCTACATGGAATTTAGTTTACAGCATCGTGTGAGGTGAGAATCCAAATTCAATTTTGTCCATAAAGATACCCAGTTGTTCCCGTATACTTTCTTGCAGACTGTACTCCACTACCAGTCACTTGTGGTCAAGTGTCTGTTTAAGTGTGGCTCTGCTTTAGAGTTCTCTGCTCTGTTATCAGCCACTGCGCTGATTTACACAGTGCCTTTGCACGTGATATTACTGTAGCTTTATTCAAAATGTTGATATCTAGGTGAGTAAGTCTAGCCTTCTGCCCCCAGCCTGCTTCTCGATTCCCAGGAGTGTTTGTTCATTTTTCCCTGCTTCGCTCTTCTGTGTAAACATTTTGAAATGGCCTTGTCAAATTTCATCAAAGTTTGGAATACTCGAGTTAAATTGAAGCCATAGAACAATCTAAGGAGAAATGCATCCTTATGATTATGATTTTTCAACCTATATTTGTGGAATCACTCTATGCATTAGATTCTCTGTGAATGTCTTTCCATAGTCTTCTAATGTATTCCAAAAAAGTTTTGCACGTCTTTTATTTACTTTTATATAGGAAGCATATATTTGGTTCCTATTATAAACGCTGTATTTCTTTATTGCGTCTTTTAAGAATTTGCTGGTGTATAGAAATGCAGCTAAGTTGCTAGATCATTGTCATTTCACATTGCCCCCAGTGCTTATCCTTGTGTGAGTTTAATATTTTTTGTGTGTGGAGGCTATTTTTGGTTTGGATGCTGGTTGTGTTTTCTTAGTCTGTGCTGGCTGTTACTCCCTTGAAAGGGGGGCCATGGCCCACACGTGCTCCCAGGAAGCTGGGAGGAGCGGTTGGCTCCTGGTTGCCGGACCGTCAGCCACAGTGGTTGGGTTGTGCTCACTCGTGAGGAAGTGGGTGCAGCTGCTTGAAATTTATTGAGCTGTCCTTAATGGCCTGGCATGTGTATGTATTTTCTCATGCAGGACTTAGTTCTATACTGTCCATTAAGCCAGCTGTTAATTACGGCATACACTTCTTTTATAGCCTTACTCTTTCCCCACATGTTTGATTTGTCAGACAGGTGTTTTTTTGTGGGGTTTTTTTTAAATCTCCTTTTAGTATGGTGAATTTGTCAATTTCACCCTCCAGGCATTGATTTATTTTTTGCTTTTTTAGGGTTTGAAGTATGTTATCAGGTATTTACAAGCCTGGAATTGTAAATCCGCTTTTTGTGAGTTAGTTTTGTTTACTGCTGTATCCCTAGTGTGCAGAACAGCGGTTAGCACACAGTAGACTCTAAAAGCAATGTTTATTGTGTGGATGAGTTTATGTTTTTATCTACCTATCCACAGTCCTGTAACTCTCACTGATGTCTTCTTTGTGAAGTGTGTTTGCTCTGAAAGTAATGAAGGTATAATAAGATTTTGGTTTGTATTTGCTTGATACAGCTAGTTCTGTCACTTTACTTCTAATTTTTCTGAATCCTTGTGTTTTGTCTGTATCTTACAAGCAGCAGGTGCCTGGATCTTAATTTTATCCATTCAGACAGCCTATGATTTAACTGGAGAGTTAAGCACATACATACTGACTATGATTATTCATATGTTTGCATTCTTTTCTACTAACATTTTCTTTTTGGAAATTCCCTTGGATCATATTTTTTTCCTATATAATTCCATACTTTCTCTCCTACTGATTTTGTTAGTATATATTCTATAACTGTTCTTATAGTGAATACCCTGGACATTTTAAATTCGTATTTAACTTTATAAAAATGTAATCCTCAAATAAAATAAGAATATTAGAATGTTTTAAATCTGATCATTCCAATCTTGCTTTGTTTGCTTTTGTGTTCTAGGATACTAATTTTAAATTTTGTAGCCCTACAAATTAGGGAGTAATGTTTTTGATTTGTACAATTAATATTGGTTTAAATTTACCAACATGTTTGCTGTTTTCTATACTTTCACACTTCCATATCAGACCTTCCTTCTGAGATAATTTTTCTTCTAAAAGCACATATTTTAGAAGTTATTTCAGCCAAAGTCTACTGATAATAAACTATCAGTTTTTGTTTGTCTAACAATGTCTTTATTTTGTACTAGCTCTTGAAAGATAATTTTCCTGGACATCAATTCTAGATTTTCTATATTGTTTCTTTGGTGCTTTACACATATCATTCTGTTTTCTTTTGTCTGACAGTGTTGCTCTTTATAATGCAACTATCAGTCTTATTAAGTGGTTTTCAAAAAGTGGCCCCTAGACCAGCAGAATTTGTATCACCTTGGAGGTTATTAGAAATTCATTTAGAAAAACTATTCCAGACCTCCTGAATCCACACTTTGTGGCTGGAGTGATGGAATGTGTGTTTAAAAAAAAGTTCGGTAGGTGATTTTGATGTATGCTGATGGTTGAGAGCCATTGATACAATGTTATTTCTTTGAAGGGAGAAGATAATGTTTTGTTTATGCTTGCTTTTAAGATTTTGTCTTTTTCTTTCATGTTCTGTAGATTATGATGAGTATTAGAATTTCTAAAAATTTATCTTGGTTAAGATTTCCTGGGCTTCCTGAATCTAAGGATTTGTGACTCTCATTAATCCCAGAAAACTGTAACAAATTACCTCTTTAAATATTTCTTTTACCCATTTTCCTCTACTATATTTTTCAGGAACTTCATTAGACTTACATTTCGTTCCCTTATTTTATAGTCCTTATTTTTGACTATTTCCCATATTTTATATATACTTGTTATCTTTATTATATCTGAGGTCTTTTCTCCAGTTATCCTCCAAAGGTGATTTGTGTTTGCTTCTGCTTGGGGCACACTGAATTTGATTTACATCTTGGGATATTGTACTAGATAAGAAATATGAACCTCATCCTCAAACCCATGTGAATTCAGATTGTGTTGGATAGTCTCATGGGAATGTTTTCTTTCTTTGTCATTCTACTCTAAAGTGAGCCAAGGTTAAGACTTTCATGTATACCTTCCTTCCCTAATTTCTTATTTTTTTAAACAAACTAATCTACTGAGGTCATTGCATTTCGAAGGTTTTGGCTTCCCTGGTATTTCTGAGCGTAACCCTATCCTACTGAGGCTCAGTCTTGGTCTCCTGTTTCCTGAATCCATGAAATATTAAAACACAGCTAGAGACCACCAAAAAATAAGCAAAAGCTAGCTCTACTATTAGCTTAGCCCTGTGGATTTTTGCTTTTTTGTTTTTTGTTTTTCCCTTGCCAATTAAAGAGTTAATATATTGATTAATAAATGATCAAGGATGGATTGATGACTATCAGGGCAGTAAATGAATTGTATTCATTATTTTGGGAAATACTATACCAGAAGTGTTTTCTCTGAGCACATTGTCAGCCCTGTTGCCAAACGTTGAATGGTTTATTCTAACCTCTCCTGTCTCTATTCATACTCCTCATTGAGCATCCTGGACCTAGTGACCATACTGGCCCCAGCACATGGTGGATAGTTTGGAGAATTCATTTGCTCATAGGCTTGCGAGGTGAGATGGTAGGGGTGGGCAGGTTCACATGCCTTGAGTAGCCTCTAGGAGTTTTATCCAAAAGAGCCCAAGCCTCACCCTGGCTTTGCCAAAATGTCACGACCTGAGATAACCTGGAAGCCAACTTGAAGGGAGTGACCTTTTGAGGTCATACCCCGCCTTGTCCCTTGTATCTTAGCTCAGCAGGGGCAGGCCCAAACGTGTCAGGGAAGCACAGAAAGGAAGACTGCAGGTCAGAAGCCATGACGTATAGACAACAGTACATTGTGGCTTAGCTCTAGTAACTGCAGTTCCACAGATGTGACCCAGAGTGTAGACATTCCCTCTGCTCTGAGTGTCACAGATCCTAGGGAGAAAAAAAAGAGCCCATCAATTAATATAAGATGAAATAGGAGCACAATAAATGTTTGTCAAATGGATGAGTTCACAGAGATTTCTCTGAGCCTTGGAGTCTTACCAGATGTTCTAGTCCAAGATGGACCCTGATTTATTATCATTTCTTTGTACTTTCAAGATGAGTGTATATTGAGCAACATGTTCTGTACCTTGTTCTCTGTAAATTACCCAAAAATAGCCTTGATACTTTCTGTTAGTTCAGAAAATGGTACCTGAATTGCAGCAGCCAAAAGGCTCAGGGCTGTTTTTGTGGAGAAATAGAGAAGCGGCCCCTTCTGATGGCTAAGGGGAACCATAACAGATAGATAGACCATCACCTGAAAGATGTCTATCTTTCAGGAGGAAGCACATGCTTCAATAAAGCACAAAGATGGGAAGAAGTGAGAATA
Source organism: Okapia johnstoni (assembly GCA_024291935.2). Classification (NCBI taxonomy): domain Eukaryota; kingdom Metazoa; phylum Chordata; class Mammalia; order Artiodactyla; family Giraffidae; genus Okapia; species Okapia johnstoni. The sequence continues at coordinate 40,930,111 of CM044316.1, forward strand.
TTCCAGAAACAGGGAAAACTACTGTTTTTTGTTGTTCAGTCTGGCTAGTTGTGTCTGACTCTGCAACCCCATGAACTGTAGCACTCCGGGCTTCCCTGTCCTTCACCATCTCCCGGAGTTTGCTCAAACCCATGTCCATTGAGACAGTGATGCCATCCATCCATCTCATCCTCTGTCGTCCCCTTCTCTTGCACTCAATCTTTCCCAGCATCAGGGTCTTTTCCAGTGAGTCAGCTCTTTGCAACAGGTGGCCAGAGTTTTGGAGCTTCAGCTTCAGCATCAGTCCTTCCAATGAATATTCAGGGTTTATTTCCTTCAGGATTGACTGATTTATTCTCCTTGCTGTCCAAGGGACTCTTAAGAGTCATCTCCAACACCACAGTTGGACAGCATCAATTCTTCAGTGCTCAGCCTTTTTTATGGTCCAACTCTCACATCTGTACATGACTATTAGAAAAACCATGTATATGCTTAGTCACTCAGTTGTGTCCAACTCCTTGCACCCTAGTGGACTATAGCTCACCAGTTTCCTCTGTCCATTCTCCAGGCAAGAATACTGAAGTGAGTTGCCATGCCCTCCTTCAGGGGATCTTCCCAACCCAGGGATAAAATCCAGTTCTCCCACATTGCAGGCAGATCTTTACCAGCTGAGCCACCAGGGAAGCCCAGAAAAACCATAGCTTTGACTATATGGACCTTTGTCAGCAAAGTGAGATCTCTGCTTTTTAATATACTGTCTAGGTTTGTAATAGCTTTTCTTCCAAGGAGCAAATGTCATTTAATTTCCTGGTTGCAGTCACTGTCCACAGTGATCTTGATACCCAAGAAAATAAAATATTCCAGAAACAGAGAAGCTGAAGCTGATGCTGAAGCTCCAATAATTTGGCCACCTGACGCGAAGAGCCAGCTTATTGGAAGAGACCCTGATTCTGGGAAAGATTGAACACAGGAGGAGAAATGGATGGCAGAGGATGAAATGGTTGGATGGCATCACCAATTCAATGGACATACGAGTATAGGATATACTTGAACAGGATACAAGTAAAGCAGGTTGAAGAAAAGGATTAAAAAGAAATCAGGGGCCACGCTGTTAATATACTTGAAGAGACATTGTGGGATTTGTATATTATTCCGACAGGAAAAGGGTGACCAAAAATGGTCCAGGATATTTTCATCTTAACAGAGGTGTCTGACTGAACCCGTACACAGGCTAGACATTTTACATTGAGGTAGGAGGGTTTCTGGGTGTTTATGTAGAGTTCCCCTCCAGATGACTAGTGCAGTTGGTTTTAGGTGAGGAGGGACTGTCTAGTGTTAGGAATGGATGGCCAGCTGGCTGTCATATTAAGTAGTGTCATTATAGTCAGTGTGATTCTGGAATGTGGCTTCATAGCTATCAGTTAATTTTAGGCAGTTCCTAAATCCTGGCTTGGTGCTCATCCAAAGGACTAAGATCTTTTGTTGGCGAACTATTTGTTAAAGTGTAAAACGACTCAGGAATTATTCTGTGCAAAACGCCAAGCGGCAGAATAAATCACCATTCCCCTCATTAATCCCTACAGGCAGCGTCTGTTGGAGAGCCTGGCTTTTCCATAATGAAAATATGTCAGCCCTGAATGTATGTTTGCACTGTTGAGACTGAACAGTGAATTGGAATGAATTCTCCACTCAGCCGCAAGTGAAATATGGCCGTTTGTGGTGAACAAGGCGCCCAGTGCGGTGAAGTTGAGATCAGATGTGGATTTGGAGAAACCATGGGGAGGCCAAGATCAAGCAAGAGAGGGGAGGGCAGTGTGTGATGGAAGTGAAAAGCAATACCAAGCAAAATTCATCTTAATCTACACCCATTTATAAGAGAAAGCTGTGCCACATAATATAGCTGGGTGTTGAAGAAATATGTGAGGCTTTGTTGTCCTGGAAGTTGTGGAAATCAGCAGGAGGTCCGCAGTCAGTTTGATGTGCAGAAATGGTGTTAACACAGGAAGCAAAGACCACAGGGTGCAGTGAGTGCAGAATCTTAGGGGCTCAGAGACCAGAGCACCCAGACCATTCACTCACATGTGAGAAAGCTGATGCCCAGAGAGGGAAGGGGTTTACCTAAAGAATCACAGGGAGCCAGTGAAATTCTTGATTCATGATGACCTCCACTCTTCAGTCGACACTAAGCCCAGGCTGGGCCTATCTGTCCTCTGCTCTAGCACACACATCTGGAAGTCTTTGAGGACAAGGTCTGATTACTTCAGCAGACAGTGCAAGGTAACGTGGTAGGTGAAAAAATGTTGTAAATTAAAGTACTGCCAGACCTTTGCCCAAGGTCCAGGCTATCATTTTTGTGTGTATGTGTGGCTATCTTTTATTTCACTTTTTGTTGTTGTTCAGTTGCTAAGTCCTGTCTGACTCCTTGAGATCCCATGGACTGCAACCCACCAGGCTTTCCTGTCCGTCACTATTTCCCGGAGCTTGCGCAAATTCATGTCCATCGAGTCGGTGATGCCATCCAACCATCTCATCCTCTGTAGTCCCCTTCTCCTCCTGCCCTCAATCTTTCCCAGCATCAGGGTCTTTTCCAATGAGTCAGTTCTTTGCATCGGGTAGACAAAGTATTGGAGCTTCAGCTTCAGCAACAGTTCTTCCAATGAATATTCAGGGTTGATTTCTTTTAGGATTGACTGGTTTGATCTCCTTGCAGTCCAAGGGACTCTCAAGAATCTTCTGCAGCACCACAATTCAAAAGCATCAATTTTTTGGTGCTCAGCCTTCTTTATGATTTATTATTTCACTTACTTACCTATATTTTATATTTTTTAAGTCAGAGCAGTCAGCCCCACAGTATAATTTAATAGTGAAGAACATGGCCTTTGGAGACATCCCATCTTCAGTTCAAGACCCCTCTCTGCCATTTACTAGTTGAGTGGCTTCAGACAAGTTGTTTAACCTTTCTGTAAAATAGAGAGAGTAATCATGCCTACTACAAAACTGTTGTGACACAGTTAGGAAATAATATAGGTAAAAGGAAGCAGCCTGTGGTCATCCTTGCCATCTACTGATGGTTGTTATATTATTTCTGCCTTATCTTGACTCACTCCTGTACCATTTCTGCCATGACAAGTAAGAGGTGCAGAGGTTGAACTGCATCCATTTGAGACACAACATTCTCTGGCTGCCTGTCACAGCATTGCTGCTCTTCCTAGTTTGCAAAGACAGCTCCAGGCAGTGTTCTCCTCAGTGGGGGGATGAGTGGAGCCGCTGAGTAGACTCAATATTTTCATTGGTTTTCAAAGATGAGCACAGATGACCAGAAGGTAATAATGCTGCCTGGAGACCCAGATCCACAAGACATAAAAGAACAGCGTCATCTGGTCCCTATTTTAAGAACTGGCCATGATTTCCATAAGAGCTAAGTCTTAGATTTTAATGAGTTTCATTGTTTCTTTTGTCGGAATGTGATTAGTACTACCGCTTTTAAAAATTAAACTTAGATTTATATGAATAGAGTTCAAATTTGTGAAAAATTAGTGGGAAAAAAATTCTTATGTGTAATCACATAATCTCGAAGCCCTTAGAAAATGAAAAAGAAAAGGGTTAATAGTAAAACTAGCAACAGTAGGGCAAAATAGTAAAAACATAGGGAATGTCAGGAAAAGAGAATGGCTGACTTTGGAGAACATTTGTTACCAGCTTTGTTAACAACGTGTATTAACAGAACCCCTGTTAAAAAGGCTTGCATGAAACTGGAGCCTATTATACAAAGTGAAGTAAGCCAGAAAGAAAAACACCAATACAGTATACTAACGCATATATATGGTATTTAGTCAATCGGTAAAGATAACCCTGTATGTGAGACATCTAAAGAGACACAGATAAATAGAACAGTATTATGGAATCTGTGGGAGAGGGCGAGGGCGGGATGATATGGGAGAATGGCATTGAAGCATGTAAATTATTATATGTGAAACGAATCGCCAGTCCAGGTTCGATGCATGATACAGGGCGCTCGGGGCTGGTGCACCGGGATGACCCGGAGGGATGGGATGGGGAAGGATGTGGGAGGGGGGTTCTGGAAGGGGAACACATGTATACCCATGGTGGATTCATGTCAGTGTATGGCAAAACAAATATAATATTGTAAAGTTAAAAAAATAAATAAATTTAAAAAGAAAAGAAAAAAAAAAGACTTGCAAATCATTATTTGATACCAGGTTGATCCTGAATTTGTAACCTTCCAGTTTGTGAGCAATAGCACTTATTGGCATGGTGCATTTTTCATCAATAGCCCTACACAAAGCCCACATGTTATAAGATTGCCCCTATATGAAAAGTTCAGAAGAGGCAAGTCTGTAGAGGCAGAAAGTAGTTTGGTGATTGCCTAGGGTTAAGCATGGTAAAGAGGTGGAACTCTAGCTGGGCATGAAGTTTCTTTTTAATGTCCAAAAATTAGTTGTGATGTGGTTGACAACTCTATACATTGAATAAATGTCACAGTTAAAATGGGTAGATTTTATACTACTTAAGTTATACCTCAATAAAGCTGTTTTAAAAAATCCAACCTAAATGAATTGATGGAACAGTTCAACCTGTGTGAAGATATTGATCAAATGTCATCCTTCCTATGAGGCCTATTTAAAAAAATCTTTCCAGGCAGAATGAACTGGCCATTCTCTTTTTTGTTCCCATTACTCTTTGTATGCGATACTCATCCAATAGACAGTAAGCGGTGATGATGTTTCGGGCACCAAGGATTGAGAAGGAGCATAAAGCATAATGAAGGGCATCTCTTGCTCCCCTCTTTTCTTTTTAGTGGTAAAATATCCATAAGTTATGATATTAACATTTTAAGGTATACAGTTCATTGGGACCAAGTACATTCACTTTGTTGTGCAGTTGTCACTACTGTCTGTCTCAGAACTTTTTCATCATCCACGTTGAAACTCTGGACCCGTTAAACACTAACTTTCCTTTCTCCGTCCCCAGCCCCTGGTGACCAGTTAGTCTCCTCTGTCTCTATGAATTGGACTATTCCGGATACCTCATATAAATGGAATCACACACGATATTTGTCCCTTTGTGTTTGATTTATTTCATTTAATATAATACTTTCAAGGTCCATCTAAGCCGTAGAATGTATCAGAATTTGCACATTTTCTTTACCCCTTCATTCATCCACTGATGGACATTGAAATTGTTATCTCTCGGCTATTGTGAATAATGCTGCCATGAACATTGTTGTACAAGTAGCTGTTCAAATTCTTGTTCAGCTCCTTTGGGGTATATACCTAAGAGTGAAATAGCTGGATCACATGGTAATTGTGTGTTTAACTTTCTAAGAAGTTGCCATAGTATCTTCCAAAGTGGTTGGCTGCAACCACTACATTCCCACCAGCAATGAGAAGACTTTCTATCTCTCTACATCTTTCCCAACACTTGTTATTATTACTTTTTGATAATAGCCATCCTAAACAGCATAAAATGGTATCTCATTGTGGTTTTGAATTACATTGCCCTAATTATTACCAGTGTTTGAGCCACTTTTCATGGGCTTAATGGTCATGAGTATATATTCTTTGGAAAATGTCTAATGGATTCCTTTGCTCATTTTTAAACTGGGTTCTTTTGTTGTTGACTTGTAGGCATTCTTTATAAATTCTGGGTATTATTCTCTCATCAGATATATGACTGCATGTATTTTATCTGATTAATTATCTTGATAGTGTTCTTTGATGCATAAATCTTTAAGTTTTGATGAAGTCCAATTTATCTTTTTCTCTCGTGGCCTGTGCTTTTCGGTGTTGTATCTAAGAAATCATTGCCAAAATCAGTGTCATGAAGCTATCTTCCTGTGTTTTATTCTAAGAGTTTTATAGTTTTAGCTCTTACATTTAGGCCTTTGCTCTGCTTTGAGTCAATCTTTGTGTATGGTATAAATAAAGGGTTTAGCTTCATTGTTTTGTATGTGGATACCCAGTTTTCCCAGCATCATTTGTTGAAAATACTGTCCTTTACTCATTCAGTGATATTGGCACCCTCATTGAAAATCATTTCCCCATATTTGCAAGGGTTTATTTCTGGGCGCTCTACCCCATTTCCATTAGTCTCAATGTCTGTCTTTATGCCAGGACCTCATAATTTTGATTACCATAGCTTTGTAATAAGGTTTGAAATCAATAAAATAGACATCTTGCAACTTTGTTCTTTTTAAAGATTGTTTTGGCTATCTAGGGTCTCTTGAGACTTCATATAAATTTGTGGATCGATTTTTCTGTTCCTTCAATAAACATCATTGGGATATTGATGGGAATTGTGTTGACTCTGTAGATCCTGGCTAGTAGTGGTAACAATATTTTGATATATGGACAGTATTTATATTTCATTAAAGTAGTTTTTGTTGCATGCTGCTGCTAAGTCACTTCAGTCGTGTCCGACTCTTTGTAACCCCATTGACTGTAGCCCACCAGGGTCTTCTGTCCATGGAATTCTCCAGGCAAGAATACTGGAGTGGGTTGCCATTTCATTCTCCTTTTGTTGCATATGTGTCTTTAATTGTTACATCTTTTTGGTGAATTGACCCTTTTATCATACATAATACTATTCTTTGTCTCTTGTAAGAGTTTCTGACTTAAAGTCAGTTTTGTCTGATATCTGTATAGCCATTCTTTCTCTCTCTTAAATACTGTTTTCATGAAATACCATTTCCCATCCTTTCAATTTCAAACTATTTTTGCCCTTTAGCTAAAGTGAGTTTCTTACAGACAACATACAGATGGATCATTTTTCTTTTAATCCATTCTGCTAATCTATGCCTTTTGACTAAGGAATTTAATCCATTTACACTTAAATTATTGATAGAGAAAGACTTACTTTTGACATTTTGCTGTTTCTTTTCTGCATGTTTTATAGCTTTTCTTTTGGTCCCTTATTTCTTCCACTGTCGCTTTCTTTGGGTTTAGTTCATTGTTTTTTTACTTCATTTTTTGAATATTCTATGAATATTTTATTTGTGGTTACTATGTGGCTTACATATAACATCCTAAAATTATAAAATTATTTTAAATTGATAACAACTGAAATTCACTTGCATACAAAACTCTACCCTTTTATAGCTTCTTCCCTCCTCCTTTTCTCATTCATATCGCAAATTACATCCTTTTATCTTTGCATAGATTTATAATGATTTTTATATATTTGTCTTTTAAACTGCTAAAAACCAAAATTACAATACTTTTAAAAACTATTTGACCATGAACTTACCTTTTACCAGAGAATTTTGGTTTTGCGTTACCATCTAGCTTCCTTTCCGGAGAAGGCAATGGCACCCCACTCCAGTACTCTTGCCTGGAAAATCCCATGGACGGAGAATCCTGGTAGGCTGCAGTCCAGGGGGTCGCTAGGAGTCGGACACGACTGAGCGGCTTCACTTTCACTTTTCACTTTCATGCACTGGAGAAGGAAATGGCAACCCACTCCAGTGTTCTTGCCAGTATTCTTGCCTGGAGAATCCCAGGGACGGCGGAGCCTGGTGGGCTGCCGTCTATGGGGTCGCACAGAGTCGGACACGACTGAAGCGACTTAGCAGCAGCAGCAGCTAGCTTCCTTTCATTTCAACCTGAAGGATTCCATTTAATATTTCTTATAGGATAGGTTTAGTGGTAATAAATTCCTTCAGCTTTGGTTTATCTGAGAGTGTCTTAATTTTTTTTGAAAGATATTTTTACTCATTGTAGAGTTCTTTGTTGCTATGTTTTATTTTTTTTTTCCTTTCATCAGTTAAAATAATTTCATTCCACATCTTCTGTCCTCCAAGATTTCGTGCTGGGAAATTGGATGGTAATCTTACAGAGGTTAATATGTATATGATGAGTCATTATTCTCTTATGGCTTTTAAGATTCTCTTTCTGTAGTTTATGATGTGTCTTGGTGTGTCTCTTGGTGTGTGGATTTACCCTACTTCCAGTCCATTGAGCTGCTTGGATGTGTAAATTCATGTCTTTCCTCAAATTTAGGACATTTTCATCTATTATTTCTTCCAATAACCTCTCCAGTCCTTTTTCTCTCATCCTTTTGGGATTTATATAATGCATATACTGGTCTACTTTATGAGATTTCATAAATCGCTTAGGCTCTGTTCACTTTGTTTTTTTCCTACTCCTCAGACTTCATGACATCAAATGTCCTGATTTGATATTTTTCACTAATGTTTTTTTCTTATGGCTGCTCAAATCTGCTGTCAAACCCTTGCATTGAAATGTTCTGTTCAGTGCTATTTTTCAGCTCCAGAAATTCTATTTTTTAATAGAATTTTAATATTTTTAAAAATATTTTTTAATAGAATTTCTGTCTTTGTTCATATTCTTATTTTGTTCTCGTATCGTTTTCCTGGGTTTCATTAGTTTTTTGTTCACATTTTCTTTTAGTATTTTGAATATATTTATAACAGTTGTTTTTTTTAAAAAATAAATTTATTTATTTTAGTTGGGAGCTAATTACTTTACAATATTGTAGTAGTTTTTGCCATACATTGACATGAATCAGCCATGGGTTCACATGTGCTCCCCCTCCCGAACCCTCCTCCCACCTCCCTCCCCATCCCATCCCTCTGGGTCATCCCAATGCTCCAGCCCTGAGCATCTGTCCCATGCATAGAACATGGAATGATGTTCCACTTCACATATGACAATATACATGTTTCAATGTTATTGTCCCAGAACATCCCACCCTCACCTTCTTCCTCAGAGTCCACAGGACTGTTCTATGCATGTGTCTCTTATTCTGTCTCGCATATAGGGTTACCGTTACCATCTTTCAAATTCCATATATATGCATTAGTATACTGTATTGGTGCTTTTCTTTCTGGCTTACTTCACTCTGTATAATGGGCTCCAGTTTCATCCATCTCAATAGAACCAATTCAAATGTATTTTTTTTAATGGCTGAGTAATATTCCATTGTGTATATGTACCACAGCTTCCTTATCCATTCATCTGCCGATGGACATCTAGGTTGCGTCCATGTCCTGGCTATTGTAAACAGTGCTGCGATGAACATTGGGGTACACGCATCTCTTTCAATTCTGGTTTCCTCGGTGTGTATGCCCAGCAGTGGGATTGCTGGGTCATATGGCAGTTCTATTCCCAGTTTTTTAAGGAATCTCCACACTGTTCTCCATAGTGGCTGTACTAGTTTGCATTCCCACCAACAGTGTAAGAGGGTTCCCTTTTCTCCACACCCTCTCCAGCATTTATTGCTTGTGGACTTTTGGATAGCAGCCATTCTGACTGGTGTGTAATGGTACCTCATTGTGGTTTTGATTTGCATTTCTCTAATAATGAGTGATGTTGAGCATCTTTTCATGTGTTTGTTAGCCATCTGTATGTCTTCTTTGGAGAAATGTCTGTTTAGTTCTTTGGCCCATTTTTTGATTGGGTCGTATAACAGTTGTTTTAAAGTCCATTACCTGTGCTTCTTCAGGGATAATTTCTGCTACTCTATTTTGTTCCTTTGAATGGGGCATGTTTTCCTTGGTAGTTTGTATACCTTATGTAAAATAGGGCATTTGAAAAAACATCCACCTCTCTCAGACTTTGCATACCAGTCCTGTATCAGAGAAGTCTTTCAGTAATTAACTGGTCCAATCTGAAGCTTGAGATCAGTCCAGAGTGAAAATGTAAGCTTTTCTCATGTGTCTTTGCTGAGCATGCATTTTGCCTGGGCCTGTGGGCAGCCTTTTTTGACTCTCCTATGTACACGGTGTGCTAAGTTGCTTTAGTCTTGTCCGACTCTGTGCGACCCCATGGACTGTAGCCTGCCAGGCTTCTCTGTTGATGGGATTCTGCAGGCAAGAATACTGAAGTTGGTTGCCATGCCCTTTTCCAGGGGATATTCCCCATCCAAGGATTGAACTCATGTCTCTCACTCAGTTACTTTAAAAGTCTTAATTTCCTAAAGAGTCTACTTCTGCTTCTCTTCAGAGCCTTAGATGGCCTATTGTACTCCTGTACCCATACTCTTCTGTCCCAGGCATCTGCAGGTCTGTAGTACCCTGCAGCTTTCATGAGCAGTGCTAGCTGCCTCTCCCTGCATGAGCTTTGAGTTAGGCATAACAGAGCCCTGTCCTTTAGAAAGCTCCCAGATATTAACTGGTTAGGATATTGCAAAAAAGGTTTTTTTTGTTCCCTCTGGTTCATGGGATAGAATTAGGAACTTTGCTGCCACCTCCTCCAGATTAAGACCATTTGCACTGGGGAAGCAGTGTGTTCAGGGCAAGTAAAACACCATGGAATTTACTACCATTTTGAATGTGGGTTTTTATTGATTAGGTGTTCACTTGGTTGTTGTAGACTTTAATCACTTAACAGAGTTCTGTATAAGGTTATCTTAGCCAGTTTGGGGTTGATTTTGATGTCTCTGTGGAGGAATGATGGCTTAGAGTGTCTTAGTCCACAATTTTGCTGTATCTCTGGCGTTTGAAGGGAGAATTAGACATGGCAGTTACCAAGCACTGGTTTGGAGATACACTCAGGGTTCTGGAGAAAAGGGGAGGAGTTCTTGGTAATTCTCAGAGTAGTTAGGAAGGGTTGCTGGAGGAGTAATAATTGATCTGAGGCTCCTAGACTGTTCTGGTAAAGAAATTATCAGGAACACAAGCAGAAGCTTGAGAGGATGGAGGTGCCTGGGGAAAAAATTAGAATTCAGAAAGTGAGGAATGCAAGGAGACCAAGAGGTACAAAGGGATCAATTACAAAGGAGTGTATTTGCCAAGCCAAGTAATTTAGATTTGGTCCTGACAGTGATGAGAAACCTTGAAAATTAAGTAGAGCAGTGACATGATCAGATTTGCCTTTGAGAATAAATTACTCTGGCAGCAGCAGCATATAGAATGTATCGGAGCTGGTAAAGAATAAAGCATGGTCACTGGTCTAAAATTTTCTAAGACAGTTGAGAAAGACGATGGTGGTAAGAACCATGATGGTGGTGAGATAGAGAGGAATAGATATTTAGAAAGAAGAATTGACAGAATTTGGTGACTTAGTACAGGTTGGGAGCTGGGGGGTATAGTGTTGGTGCCATTCTTGAAGTCAAGGAGTATAAGAGGAAAAATCTTGAAGAGGAAAAAGCTAGTGAATTATTTCAAAATCGTACAAGACATGGTATATTGTTTTCATGATAAAAAACAAAAATGAAACATAGATGAGGTGGATCAGAGCAAATCCCAGTCCTTTCCTCAGAAGTCACCACTGCTACCAGCTTGGTGTGTCCTTTCAGACTCTGTGTATTTTTATATTTACTCGGTAAAAGCGGATAGTGTCACCTTATAGATATCTGACTTATGTATTTCATACTCTTATCACTTGATTTTTTTCTTCATACAACAGATGTTTTATAAGTCCTACTAAGTCAGTGTGTATGAATTACTTCATTATTTTTGACTGCTGTATAATATTCCAGAGTGTAGAGTTGCCCAATATGCCCACTGATATTTAGTTTTGTATCGAATTTCCTGTCCTAACAGATGATGTAATAATGGATATACATACATTCTGTGTATATCTTTGTAAATTAGTGTGATTTTTTCCCTCTAGGACTAATTTCTGAGAAGTGGAATTATTCAGTCTTAGAGTATTTACTCTTACTTATATGGTTATTTCCAAACTGCTCTCCAGGGGCTGATCTGACTGTACAGTGTCGGAGAGTGTTCCTTATACTACATTCTCAACAACATGTGACGTGATCATGATTTTTCTCTGAGTGAAACTGAGAGACCATTGCTTTAATTTGTATTTCTCTGATCATGAGGGAGATTAGGCATGGTTTCTTTGCCATCTGTGTGTCTTCTATGGCTCACTTGCTTTTATCTCTCCCCATTAGTCTGTTGAATTATATTTTTCTAATGGATTTGTAGACGTTAAAGTATTTTATATCCTAATCCTTCATGTGTTTTATGTCCTCAATATCTTCTTTAGTTTCCTGTTTATCTTTTAAATTCGTTCATGACATGCTATTAATTTTGATGGAGGAAAATTTATCAATATATTCCTTTATGGCTCATGTTTGCTAGGAATTTTTTTGTTTTGTTTTTTTAAAAACCTTGCTGACTCCTATTGTCAATGCATATTCACTCTATATTTCACTCTATCTTTCACTCTATCATTTTGATGTTTTAAGGTTTGAAATTGAGGTGTTAATGGGAAATTTGAGTAGAATGATGTAAATGCCAGGTGATTTTGTTTTTTCAAAATGGAGCAGAGTCAAAAGCTGCACTTGGAACATAGATTGGGGCTTTTCCAAGTGGAGGAGTTGGTTGAAAGCACTAACATAGAGAAGACTGCCTAGAGAGAGCATGTCGAGTTGAAGAGAAATGGGCTGAGGACACAGATGAGAGGAACACCTGAATGAGCAGAATTGGCTGAACAAAAGGATATACAGGAGACCTAAGAGGAAGAGCCAGAGAGGTGGGATGAAGTTCAGGGACTGATGGATATGTGAAATCAAGAAAGGCACGTTTTGACAAGGCTGGAGTAGACCTTGGTGTCAACTGTGATATCCATAAACCCATACTGTAGCAGTTATTTGTCTTTTTCAAGGAGGCAACTTTACAGAGAAGGACCCTCGAGGTCTTATTCACTTCTGTATTCCTAGCACTGAATGTGGTGCCTGCCCATAATGGCATTCATCCATCAAACACATATTAATCTATAGATCTATAAATCTCCTAATTAATCCATATAAGTCTAGTTGAATGAATAAATTTTGAAATCTTCCCCTTTCCTTGAATCAGTTTATCAAAGTAAATCTCACAACCAACCCAGAGTTTTGCGAGGTGTATAATTATCATTCACTGTATAATTAGTATTCCTTTGGTCCTGGCCTTTTTAACAGACCGAGGTAGATTCCATGAAGGCACAACTTGAGGAGACATGTGGGGCTTGACTATAAATCTTCTGTTAAGAGGAATTTCAGGAGTGTCCACCAATGCCAGCTACTCTTTAATGTACCCTGTACCTACCCCAGAGGCTTCATATTGGCCATTGTTCTCCTGACATTATTTTGTGGATTTATGAAGCACCTTTCCATGAACTGTCAATCTCTAAATTGTCTGTAAAATACAGTCCATTGGGTAAAGGATTAGAATTATTCATAAGATAGTTTCTACCTCAGTTGGTGCTGAAATTACTCACTCAGGGTATAATTAAGTCATAGATACACTGGCCTTCATGTGGATAAGGTGGAAAGGAAATAATTTCTGCTCCGATTGGGTGTTTTCTGATGTTTGACAAGCATATGGTATGTTAATCCATGAACTGAGGAAAACTCAGAGTCCCTGTGAAGTTTTTTGGTTTTTGTTTGTTTTCCCCCAAGAGAATTGGAGAAGAACTGACTAGGGAGGGAAGGAATAAGAAGTGAAAAAGCGTAAGGTTGTAAACAGGATGACAACAATGAAATCTGATGGATAAGGACACAGTAACAAAGTTGCAGCTTGAGAAAGAAGAAAGCAGCAGAAAAGGGAACTGGATGCTAAGATTCTAGGCTGAGCGGGCGCAGGGCTTGGGTGTGCCAGGCTCTTCTGAGAGGGGTCGGGACAGGCTGCTCCACCAGATGGTTGGCCTCCCTCCCATGTACAGAAGCCTTAACAGAGAGCCTTGCATTTAGTTACCCTCTTGACTTGCCCAACTCTTCTGCAGAGATGATGTATGAACATGGCCTGGTGACCGCACGTGCGAGCTAACAAAATACAAATGCTCAGACTTTGCAGACAAATTAAAATTTATTGAGACAAACAAATGCACCTACTCAGGACTACAGTTAAGCATTTGCTATTAACCAAAAGAGTCGTGTTCACATTCCAGGTAAGTCTACATGGGAAAGCATTCAGAATTTACTAGGTTTTTCTACTTCACTGTTTTATCTACAATAGGGACAACAAACTTGACACTCAGGAGTTGGTGGGCTCTCATTACATTGCTACACATGGAACAGAGACAGACATCAGTGACTTTGAGAAAAAGGTATAAAAAGACCAAAACCACCCACTGTAGAAAGGGCTCTTGGATGTTACTGTACAGTGTGGTCAAGGTTAAAAACAAAACTGTAGATGGCATCCTGGGAAGAGGAGAGGGGCAGACCTGGACAGACACGTTGTCATTCACTGCTGGGTGTGGAAAGATGGGCATAAAGGAGGAAGAACTGGTTCAGTAGGAAGGTATTCCCTCCCATGCCTAGAATGTTGGCGGAAACAAAAAGACACTAATATGGTAGACAACTAACCATTGTGGAAGAAAATTCTGGGGCTTAACTTAGTTGCTAAGGAAATGGTATCAAATAAAAGAACCATTTATAGAATAAGAATAAAACTATTCACTAAGGAGGTTCCAAAAATGAGTCATTGAAGTTTCAACTCCATATCTGTCTCTGATAAGGGAATGATTATCACAGTACTATATTTTTTAATCAAGGTTTTGATGGATACTTACTTTGTCATTATCTAAAGGACTCCTGCAAAAAAAAAAGAAAAAGAAAAGCAAAAATTCTTCTAAGGACAAAGTAACTAAAAACTCACATCTTTAGTACTTATGCAAAGTACCTTTGAAAAAAACTAATGCTGTCTTACCAAAGTGAGGCATGGAAAGTGGCATTAATGTTGTTCCATTGATTTTGGGTTCCAGTCTTAGGAGGGCTTTTTATTTAATATTTTAATGAATCAAAATATCTTCTTGGAATATCTCTGAAAATGAGCATCTCATTACCTTCCTGGGAATTGACTAGTGAGCACTCTTCTCCATCATTAAGTTAATGCTAAGGATCTTTAAGTGTCATCTTAATTTGACACTTGTCATAAGATAATTAGGCAAGTTAAAATCAGTGGTTCACTCTGTTCCTAGAAGTTTCTCTAAGTGAAACAAATTTGTTGATTTTAATTTGTTCTCTTGTGCATTTTTCTAAGCTCAGAGGAGACGATAACAATGGTTTTCTCTGATGGCCTAGACTGAGATTTTTTAATATGTCTCGATTCTTTTATATACGTGATTATAATTTAGCTGCAAATAAGCACCTGTTTTTATAAATTATCATCTCAGTTTTGTTCAAGTGAGAAAAAAAATTGAAACAGAAGTGATGGAGTTGAGATCCCAATACAGAGCTTGTCTGTGGTCACCTGATACCTAGGGTCCTGGCTGTACTCATGTCTTTCAGGCTGAACAAGTTCAGTGTATTAAGTAAGTTTATGTCTCATCTGAGCCAACTCCAGGGATAAGGCAAGTGGATCTGGCCAACTCAGGGATTTGAAAATACTAGTTTGAGGTGGGCTGGTAAAGTAGAAACAAATGGTCAGTTTGGAGTAGGGATTGGTCAGCTGCCACTATAATCATAGTTTGGCTGACTATATTTTTTGCCTGAGTTTGTGTGGTCTCCTTGTGGACTGACTGGAGCACAGGAAGGGAAGAAAACAAATGTGGGCCACAGAGCCTTGCTGGGTAGCTGGTGAGGAAGGTGAAAACCAGGTGGGGCAGGAGCTTAAGACCCCATACTGAACTAAATGGGGCCACTTGGAAGACTACTCTTTGGTACTTGTATTGGGAGAAATCCTAAAGATTGTAGAGATGATGACCCTACCAAATAATGTGTAGAGAGCAGGGGATATTGTTTTTCAAATAAGTATTTTAATAGATACCCACCCACCCTCTTTTTTTCTGAGTGGTGTGTGCAGTGTCTTCTGTATATACTTACCTGTTTATGCACGTACAGACAGAAGTATGCAGATACCTTTTTTAATAAAGAAAATCAATTCCCCAAAGGGACTCTTGACTGAATTAAGGCTGTTATTTGTAGGAAGCCAGATCGAGTGAAGTGAAAAACTGATTTGTAATAATAGACACCAGGGGTGGCGGGGGTGGGTTGGGCGGGGGAGAAAAGGTACAGTGTGGGGTGTTTTCCACAACATCTACAGGACACAAGAAAAGCACTTAGACACGGTAAGGCCGGGAACCATGCTGTAATAACCACCTGTGTGGGTGACTGGAAAGGGTCTTTCTTTGACGTTTAGAGGGTGAGGGCTCCCTGCACTGTCAGAATCCCACATACATCACATGCTTGTTGTAAAAAAACTCACAGAAGGGAAGGAGGCTCTCATTCGGCCAGCCATTCCCCTGTCTAAAAAACAAAGCACAACACCCTTCTTCCCACACACCATATGCAAAATCAGCATGATCCGGGAACAAGGAGTTGTCTTCCAAAACCCTAGCTTGGGTGGAGAGGGCAACGATGGAGAAAAGGCTGTGTGCTGTGGAGTCTTAGAGACAAATGCAGGAACGGGAAGTGACTTGCAATTCTGTGCAGACCTCGTGTCCTCCTCCGTGTGGGGACTACCATATGTACCCGACCTCATCCTCTTTGTCGTCGTCCTCATCCTCGTCATCCTCCGTCACCGCCCGGGCATGCACCCGTGGCTTCCCCAGTCTGTCCTTGGGTCCCAGCTCCTGCTCATCCTCCAGGTCATCCAGCAGAACCACAGAGCTGCCGCTGCCAAAATCCCCCGAGGTCTCCTGCTCCTCCTCTGAAAGGAGGAAGAAGAGATGGGAGGTAAGTTTCTGCTTACGCCTCACGACCTCCTTAGCTGTAGGGCAAAACCATGCAGTTTACCTTCTGAACATGGGAACATCCCCATCTACCTGGTAGGGACCACAAACTTTAGTCTGTTAAAAGCTCCAGAATTCTAGGGAGGTTTATCTTGAGAGTCACTCTTGGCCTGCAGCCAGTCCCTGACTGTCAAAAACTGCTATGCAGTTCAGTGGTCATGGTGAGCTCCTGCCACTCAAAAAACTAGCTATGCATCATCTCATGTGATTCCAGGTTTAACTGTGTCTCCATTGTCAACTTGCTCACCGTAGACCACAGTGACCTCCTGAGATTCTTCTGCCCAGATCCTCATACAGTGAGTACCTACGAGTCTCTAGAGGTCACTGAGGGGCAGATGCAGAAGACCTTACTCACCACAGTTCACAGCGCCCTGTTTCCTGGAGCCGGCTAGCTCGTTGCCATATTTATCCACACACCAGCACTGCCCCGTGCTGCCGTGGCACTGTGTGGCTTTGTAATAGCCCTCCTCATTACACCGAGGGATGAATGCTCCTGGGGGAATAAAAGGTACAGCTTGAATCAGAAAGTCAAAATTGCTCAGTTGTGTCTGACTCTTTGTGACCCCATGGACTATACAGTCCATGGAATTCTCTAGGCCAGAATACTGGAGTGGATAGCCTTTCCCTTCTCCAAGGGATCTTCCCAACCCAGGTCTCCCGCATTGCAGGCAGATTCTTTACCAGCTGAGCCACAAGGGAAGCCCAAGAATACTGGAGTGGGTAGCCTATCCCTTCTCCAGTGGATCTTCCTGACCCAGGAATCAAACCCGGGTCTCCTGCATTACAGGCAGATTCTTTACAAATGGAGCTTGAATCAGAGAAGTGCACAGATAGAGTTAATGCCTTCTAAGACAGACAACTTCTGCAGAAAAACATCTACTTCTGCTTTATTGATTATGCCAACGCCTTTGACTATGTAGATCACAACGAACTGTGGAAAATTCAAGAGATGGGAATACCAGACCACTATACCTGCCTCTTGAGAAATCTGTATGCAGGTCAAGAAGTAACAGTTAGAACTGGACATGGAACAACAGACTGGTTCCAAATCGGGAAAGGAGTACGTCAAGGTGGTATATTGTCACCCTGCTTATTTAACTTATATGCAGAGTACATCATGAGAAATGCCAGGCTGGATGAAGCACAAGTCGGAATCAAGATTGCTGGGAGAAATATCAATAACCTCAGAAACACAGATGACACCACCCTTCTGGAAGAAAGAGGAGAGGAACTAAAGAGCCTCTTGATGAAAGTGAAAGAGGACAGTGAAAAAGCTGGCTTAAAACTCAACATTCAAAAAACGAAGATCATGGCATCAGGTCCCATCACTTTATGGAAAATAAATGGGGAAACAATGGAAATAGTGAGAGATTTTATTTTCTTGGGCTCCAAAACCACTGCAGATGGTGACTGCAGCCATGAAATTAAAAGATGCTTGCTTCTTGGAAGAAAAGCTATGAGCAACCTAGACGGCATATTAAAGAGCAGAGACATTACTTTGCCGACAAAGGTCCATCTAGTCAAAGCTATGGTTTTTCCAGTAGTCATGTATGGATGTGAGTTGGACTATAAAGAAAGCTGAACACCAAAGAAGTGATGCTTTTGAACTGTGGTGTTGGAGAAGACTCTTGAGAGTCCCTTGGACAACAAGGAGATCCAACCAGTCCATCCTAAAGGAAATCAGTCCTGAATATTCACTAGAAGGACTGATGCTGAAGCTGAAACTCCAGTACTTTGGCCACTTGATGTGAGGAACTGACTCCTTGGAAAAGACCCCGATGCTGAGAAAGATTGAAGGCAGGAGGAGAAGGGGACAACAAAGGATGAGATGGTTGGATGGCATCACTGACTCGATGGACATGAGTTTGAGCAACCTCCAGGAGTTGGTGATGGACAGGGAAGCCTGGCGTACTGCAGTCCATGGGATCTCAAAGAGTTGGACACAACTGAGTGACAACTGAACTGAAGACCGAGGGCTCACACATCGGACAGTATTTGCTGTCGAGCCAGGGAGAAAGAATGGCATGTTTCATTATAATCTAGTCAAGTTTTCAGGGGCCTAGGACCTACTCAAGGTTAGAAAGGATTCCTTCTTCGATCATGAGTTCTACTTTTCCCTGTGGTTCTACTCTTACTTTTATTTCAGAAGTTTTCCAAGTTTTATTGAAATATAATCGACATATAATTGGCATGATCTTCCCAGGTGGCACTAATGGTAAAGAATCCGCCTGCCAATACAGAAGACACAAGAGACATGGGTTCGACCCCTGAGTCAGGAAGATCTCCTGGTGGAGGAAATGGCAATCCACTCCAGTATTCCTGCCCGGGAAATTCCGTAGACAGAGGAGCCTGGCAGGCTACAGTCCATGGGGCTGCATGGATTTGGACACGACTGAGCAACTGAGCACACACACACATAATTGACATGCAGCACTGTAGAAGATTAAGGTGTGTGGCACAATGCTTTGACTTATATGCTGTGAAATGATAGCCACAATAAATTTTGGTTACGTCCAACATCTCATATAGAAAAAAAGTTTTCTTCCTTGTGAGAACTCTCAGGATTTACTCTCTTAACACTTTCATATCTACTATACTGCAGTGTTAACTATAGATATTGTGTTGTACGTTTTATCTTCAATATTTATTTATCTCTTAACTGGAAGTTTGTATCTTTTGACTACCTTCATTCAATTCTCCCACTGTTGATACCCTGTGTTTACCACCTATCTCATCTATTAATATTTTTTCATGAGTTTGTTTTAATATTAGACATACAAGTGACCATACTGCGACTGCTGCTGCTAAGTTGCTTCAGTCGTGTCTGACTCTGTGCGACCCCATAGACAGCAGCCCACCAGGCTCCCTCGTCCCTGGGATTCTCCAGGCAAGAACACTGGAGTGGGTTGCCATTTCCTTCTCCAATGCATGAAAGTAAAAAGTGAAAGTGAAGTCGCTCAGTTGTGTCCGACTCTTCGCGACCCCATGGCTGCAGCCCACCAGGCTCCTCCGTCCATGGGATGTTCCAGGCAAGAGTACTGGAGTGGGGTGCCATTGCCTTCTCCGCTGGATCATATAGTTTTTTTTTTTTTTTTAATTTTGGAGGGAGCCTCCATACTGTTTTATTCCGTTGTGGCTGCACCAATTTATAATTCCAGCAACAGTGCACAACAGTTCTCCTTTTCCCATATCCTTGCCAGCATTTGTTATTCCTGTTATTCCTTTTTCATGACAGCCATTCCTCACTGGCAGAATTTGATATCTTACTGTGGTTTTGGTTTGCATTTCCTTGGTGATTAGTGATGCTGAGCACCTTTTCATGTCCCTGTTGACTATTGCAAATTGTATCATCTGCAAACAAAGAAAATTTTACATATTCCTTTCCACCTTGGATGACTTATTTCTTGCCTGATTGCTCTGTCTAGGACTTCCAGTATTACATTGAATAGGAGTGGTGATACTTTTGTCTTTTTCTTGATCTTAGAGGAAAAGCTTTAAACCTTTCACCACTGAATAGGATGCTAGCTGTGGTTGTCATATGTGGCCTTTGTTAAATTGGGGTACATTGCTTTAATACATAATTTATTGAGGTTTTTATCATGAACAGATGTTCAGTTTTGTCAAATGGATTTACTGCATCTATTGAGATGATCATATAATATTTTTCTTTCATTCTATTAATGTGATGCATCACTTGGTTGATTTGTGTGTGTAGAACCATCATTACATCCCAGGGATAAATCCTCCTTGATCATGGTGAATAATCCTTTTAATGTGATGCTTAATTTGGTTCACTAGTATTTTATTGAGAAGTTTATTTTTGTGCATCTATATTCATCTGGGATATTGGCCTGTAGTTTCCTTGTAGTGTTTTTTCTGGCTTTAGTAACAAGATAACTCTGGCTTTGTAAAATGAGTTTGGGAGTGTTCCTCCCCTCTGAAATTTCTGGAAAGTGTTTGAGAATGATTGGTATTCTTCTTTAAATATCTGGTAAAATTCACCAGTGAAGCTATCTGCTCTTGGTCCTTTCTTTCCTGAGAGACTTTTCATTATTGATCCAGTCTCCTCACTAGTCTGTTCAGATTTTCTATTTCTTCCTGATTAAATGAAGTTTTTTTAATACTTGAGAGAATGGTAGGATTTTTTTAATCCTTTATATATTTCTAATGAGTGGCACAATTTTTAAAAAATACCTGTTTTCCTGGAATAGATACTACTTGGTCATGATATATTGGGTTTAATTTGCTGATCCTTTTATATCTGTGTTACTCAGTGAAAGAGGTATATAATTTTGTTTACTTTCTGAATCAAAGCAACTCTTTGTAAACTGATTCAGGTACTTTTCTTTTTGTATACTCCAGATGTTTTGTATGAAATGAGAATAATCTCCCATAAAGTATTCAGCTGTAGAAATATGTTGAGCTTAGTGCCTATTTTAGGAGGTGGCCATACTATTTTGATTTAAATTAATTTTTTGCTTAGTTTAGTTGAGTCTTCTTTTTCTTCATGACCCAAATGTGGTAATTCATGGTATCCTTTACAGTCAACTTTTCATAATTGCTATGACTCGGTTTATAGCAATGGTTTTCAAAGTGTGGGCCCAGCAGCAGCTGCAGCATCAGTGGGAAATAGCTTTGAAAGTTTTTGAGCCTACTCCAAACCTACTGAATTAAAAACTTTGACAGTATGGCCCAGAAAACTGTAATAAACTCTCCAAGTGTTTCTGATGCACAGTGAAGTCTCAGAACCACAGATTTATACTTTGCACCTATATCTGTGGTTACAAGGCTTCCCAGATGGCTCAGTGGTAAAAGAATCTGCCTGCCAATGCAGGAGTTACAAGAGATGCGGGTTCAATCCCAGGGTCAGGAAGATGAGGAAATGGCAAACTCACTCCAGTATTCCTGCCTGGAGAATCCCATGGACACAGGAGCCCGGCAGGCTAAAATCCATAGGATTGCAAAGAGTTGGACACAATTGAGCATGCACATGTGCATATCAGAGGTTACATCCCATTTTTAAATTCATGAGAACATTTGAGACTTTCATGTTGTCAAAGGTTTGTCTATTTGATTTGTTTTTGTTTTAGTCTTAACTGTATTGTCCTTACAGCTTTTTTATTTGAAATTTTAGTTATGTTTTTTTTTTCCAGAAATGCATTTGAAGCCATGAATGTTCCTCTAAGTTTCATTGTAGTTGCTTCTTTCTCTCTCTCTCTTTTTGGCACACAGTGCTTTCATTTTCATTCAGGTCTAAATGTTTTATATTTTTACTTTATTCATTTTTGACTATTAAAAAAAATCTAGACATTAAGATTGGATAATTTCTTTTTTGACTTCCACTTGTAGAGAATGAATATGATCTATGGTACTTTGTTGAGATATTTAGTTTTATCTTTCTTTTTTTTTTCTGTGACTCTATTTCTGCTTTTTATTTTCTTTTTAATTAGAGGCTAATTACTTTACAATATTGTGGTTTTTGCCATACGTTCACATGAATCAGCCATGGGTGTACATGTGTTCCCCAACCTGACCCTCCCTCCCATCTCCCTCCCCATCCCATCCCTCAGGGTCATCCCAGTGCACCAGCCCTGAGCACCCTGTCTCATGCATCGGATATGGACTGGCAATCTATTTCACATATGATAATATACATGTTTCAATGCTATTCTCTCAAATCATCCCACCCTCGCCTTCTCCCACAGAGTCCAAAAGTCTGTTCTTTACATCTGTGTCTCTTTTGCTGTCTCGCATATAAGGTCATCATTACCATCTTCCTAAATTCATATATATGCATTAATATACTGTATTGGTGTTTTTCTTTCTGACTTACTTCGCTCTGTATAATAGGCTCCAGTTTCATCCACCTCATTAGAACTGATTCAAATGCATTCTTTTTAATAGCTGAGTAATATTCCATTGTGTATATGTACCACAGCTTTCTTATCCATTCGTCTGCCGATGGACATCTAGGTTGCTTCCATGTCCTGGCTATTGTAAACAGTGCTGCAATCAACACTGGGGTACACGAGTCTCTTTCATTCTGGTTTCCTCCGTGTGTATGCCCAGCAGTGGGATTGCTGGGTCATATGGAAGTTCTATTTCCAGTTTTTAAGGAATCTCCACACTGTTTTCCATAGTGGCTGTACTAGTTTGCATTCCCACCAACAGTGTAAGAAGGTTCCTTTTTCTCACACCCTCTTCGCATTTATTGTTTGTAGACTTTTTGATAGCAGCCATTCTGACCGGCATGAGATGGTACCTCATTGTGGTTTTGATGTGCATTTCTCTGATAGTGAGTGATGTTGAGCATCTTTTCATGTGTTTGTTAGCCATCTATATGTCTTCTTTGGAGAAATGTCTGTTTAGTTCTTTGGCCCATTTTTTGATTGGGTCGCTTATTTTTCTGGAATTGAGCTGCAGGAGTCGCTTGTATATTTTTGAGATTAATTCTTTGTCAGTTGCTTCATTTGCTATTATTTTCTCCCATTCTGAACGTCTTTTCACCTTGCTTATAGTTTCCTTCATTGTGCAAAAGCTTTTAAGTTTAATTAGGTACCATTTGTTTATTTTTGCTTTTATTTCCATTACTCTGGGAGGTGGGTCATAGAGGATCCTGCTATGATTTACATCAGAGTGTTTTACCTATGTTTTCCTCTAGGGGTTTTATAGTCTCTGGTCTTCCATTTAGATCTTGAATCCATTTTGAGTTTGTTTTTGTGTATGGTGTTAGAAAGTGTTCTAGTTTCATTCTTTTACAAGTGATTGACCAGTTTTCCCAGCACCACTTGTTAAAGAGATTGTCTTTTCTCTATTGTATATTCTTGCCTCCTTTGTCAAAGATAAGTTGTCCATAGGTGCGTAGATTTATCTCTGGGCTTTCTATTTTGTCCTATTGATCTATGTTTCTGTCTTTGTGCCAATACCATACTCTCTTGATGACTGTTGCTTTGTATTATAGCCTGAAGTCAGGCAGCTTGATTCCTCCAGTTCCATTCTTCTTTCTCAAGATTGCTTTGGCTATTTGAGGTTTTTTTTTTTGTATTTCCATACAAATTGTGAAATTATTTGTTCTAGTTCTCTGAAAAATACAACTGGTAGCTTGATAAGGATTGCATTGAATCTATAGATTGCTTTGGGTAGTATACGCATTTTCACTATATTGATTCTTCTGACCCATGAACATGGTATATTTCCCCAACTATTTGTGTCATCTTTGATTTCTTTCATCAGTGTTTTATAGTTTTCTATATATCAATAACAAATGTCATGTGTGTTTTAAATGACTATTATATGCCTGTGTACAATAATACATATATTAAAATGCTAATGAATTATATTGTTCATTTCTTCTTTTGTCTCCTTGAACTATAAGTTTTCAAGAAGAGGTATATTCAAGTCTCTGAATAGGTTAGGTATGACAGTTCCTCCTTGCAGTTCTGTTATTTTTATGTGTGTTTGTTTCCTTTTTAGAAAATTTTATGTTGGAATACAATGGATTAACAATGGTGTGTTAGTTTCAGGTGTATAGTAAGGTGATTCAGTTATACATATACATATGTCTGGATTCCCTGGTGGCTCAGACGATAAAGAGTCTGCCTGCAATGCAGGAGAAATAGGTTCGATCCCTGGGTCAAGAAGATCCCCTGGAGAAGGAAAAGGCAACCCACTCCAGTAGTCTTGCCTGGAAAAATCCCATGGACAGAGAGTCTGGTAAGCTGAAATCCAGAGGGTCACAAAGAGTCAGACATCATTGAGTGACTTCACTTTCACTTATTCTTTTTGAAATTATTTTCCTATTTACTTTATTACAGAATATTGAACAGTGTTCCCTGTGCTATACAGCAGATCTTTGTTCGCTATTTTAAATGTAGTAGTGTGTCTATCAGAGAAGGCAATGGCAACCCACTCCAGTACTCTTGTCTGGAAAATCCCATGGACGGAGGAGCCTGGTGGGCTGCAGTCCATGGGGTCGCTACAAGTCGGACACGACTGAGCGACTTCACTTTCACTTTTCACTCTCATGCATTGGAGAAGGAAATGGCAACCCACTCCAGAGTTCTTGCCTGGAGAATCCCAGGGACAGGGGAGCCTGGTGGGCTGCCATCTATGGGGTCGCACAGAGTCGGACACGACTGAAGCGACTTAGCAGCAGCAGCAGCAGTGTGTCTATGTCAACCCTACAATTTTCTTTCTTTGTGTGATCTTGTCTGGTTTTTGTATTAGGGTAATGGTGGCCTCACGGATAGAGTTTGGGAGTGTTCCTTCCTTTGCAATTTTTTGGAAGTGTTTCAGAAGGATAGGTGTCAGCTCTTTTCAAAATATCGGAGAGAATTCACCTGTGAAGCCATTTGATCCTGGACTTTTGTTTGTTGGGAGTTTTTAAATCACAGTTTTAATTTCAGTGGTTATGATTAGTCTGTTCATATTTTCTATTTCTTCCTGGTTCAGTCTTGGAAGGTTGCATCTTTCTGAGAATTCACCCATTTCTTCTTGGTTGTCCATTTTATTGGCATATAGTTGCTTATAGCTGTCTATTATGATCTTTTGTATTTCTGTGGCGTCCATTGTAACTTCTCCTTTCATATTTCTAAATTCATTGATTTGAGTCCTCTCCCTTTTTTTCATGATAAGTCTGGCTAAAAGTTTATCAATTTTGTTTATCTTTTCAAGGAATCAGCTTTTAGTTTCATTGATCTGTTCTATTGTTTTCTCTATTTCTTTTATTTCAGCTCTGATCTTTATGATTTCTTTCCGTCTCCTAACTTTGAGTTTTGTTCATTCTTCTTTAGTTGCTTCAGGCGTAAGGTTAGGTTGTTTATTTGGGGTTTTTCTTGTGTTCTGAGGTAAGATTGCATTGCTATAAACTTTCCTCTTAAAACTGCTTTTTTGCTGTGTCTCATAGGTTTTGGATGGTCATGTTTTCATTGTGATTTGTCTCTAGGTATTTTTTTTTATTTCTTCTTTGATTTCTTCAGTTATCCATTGGTTGTTTAGTAGCATATTGTTTAGCTGCCACTTCTTATTTGTGTTTTTACAGTGTTTTTCTTGTAGCTGATTTCTAATCTCACAGCATTGTGGTCAGAAAAGATGCTTGATATGATTTCAGTTTTCTTAAATTTACCAAGGCTTGCTTTGTGGTCCAGCATGTGATTAATCCTGGAGAATGCTCCATGTACATTTGAAAAGAATGTGTATTCTGCTGCTTTTAGATGGACTGTTCTATAAATAAAGTCCATCTGGTCTAATGTATCATCCAAGGTCTGTGTTTCCTTATTTATTTTGTGTCTGGATCATCTGTTAAAGTCCCTTACTTTTACTGTGTCACTAATATTTGCCTTACCTATAGCAGTGCTCCTATGTTGGGTGCATATATAGTTACAATTGTTATAATGCTACATTTTGTTCTAAAATTATAGGTATACCTGTTGAGACATAGTAATAGTATAGTAAAAGAAACATTTCAGCAAGATATTATTACATCATTCTCTTAAGAACTGAAAACAAAGTAGGCAGCTTTTAATAGTCTCTGTCTCATAATAAATGTGTTTGGCCCGTTCACATTTATTGATTACTGATATGCTTGTTTTTCTATCATCTACCACTGTACTTTGTGTTTCCTATTATCCCTCTTTCCTTCTTTTTGTTGAAATGATCAAATTTTCTTTTTTCCATGGTTTTCCCTCATACATTTAAAAATTATATATTCTTTTTCCAATATTTTTATTGTTACCTTAAAATATACAGAAGTATAGTTTCCCTAATAAGCTCTAAAGTTAATCTGTGTTTTCTTTTATTTCTGAATAATTAAAAAGCTTAACATATTTTTTCAGTGACCCCAGTAGTCTGAAATGTTGATTCTACCTTGCTAGCAAAATATTTGTCTTCTGCACATTAAAACCTTTAGTGATATTTTAGTAAGTCTTGGGTTAGTAAGCTTACTGAATCTGTCGTTTGACAATATCTCTGTCATCACACTTGGATGATCACTGAGATAAATTTAATATTTCCAGTTCAAAGTGATTTTCTCCTCTTAAATCAGTGATACCAATCTGATTCTCACTCAACTGTAGGTAATATTTAGTTGTGACGGGGTTTTTTTTTTTTTTTCCATTTTTCTTACGATGTGTTTGTTTGATGATTGTGTGCTCATCTACTATGGGATAATTCTCCTCAGTATGACCTAAGTAGTAACATTATATGTCAGTCATCTGAGGATGGAGGTCTCTGCTTACCACTCTAGATTTCTATTGCCTAATTTTGTGATTTTTTTTTTTTTTAGAATGACTGACTGTTTTTAAATTTACCTTTTATTTCTCAGACTAGACCTGGAAAGGAGGGTGATAAGGCAGGCAGTAACCTCAGATCCAGCTACTACTCAAACATTGATCACTATTCCAAGATGACTAGGCTCCCAAAGATCAAATGAGATTACAGAAAGGACATTTCCCCCAGTGAAAAGTAATTCTGCTGGTGCCACAAAGACGTAGTGCTCATATTCTAACTTAGATGTCCAGTCAGTGCAGAGCCAGAGCACTCCTGGTCTGCAGGGAACAGGAGGAAGGGGGAAAAAGAAGATGCTTTCAATAAACAAAAAGCAGAGAAGATTTTGCCAACAAATAGAAAGCTGAGGAAATGCTGATCCTTATCCTTGAGCTGCAGTTGGAAAACAAGAGCACTTAATAGAGCAAAAAAAAAAAATGCATACCAGGCTGACCCCCAGGATGGTTAGAAGCAGGTGCTGTTCTATATCGATAATGTAATAAAATTATCATTTTTTCTAAGTAGGCAGTAATTATACCTGATTATAATTTGTTACTGCTTGTTTTTGCTCAGAATGTGAATGCCCCTGAATACACATTTATTATATTAGATTTCCCCATGCAAAAAAATAATTTGTAGGCAGATAAATGGTATTTTTATGAGTCAGCTAGAATAAATTCCCTTATGTGGAGAGGTGTGATAAAGTGTGTTTCAAAACTAGGTGGGATTCACAGTAGGAAAGAGGTAGGCCTTTTATTCCTATGAACTGGAGAAAATAAAAGATGAGACATATTATCTCAGACCACATTACTTTACAAATATATCATTATTAATGAAGCAATAAGAAGATATCCATATATCCAAAATAAATTAATTTTTAAAAACAGCACTACTAGTTCTCTCAAGCACATCACTCAAACCCAAAATAACCTCCCAGGTGGAAGCACCATATCATTAAACACAAGTCCTTGCACTGGAGGAAAGCCCCATGGAAGAGAGATCCAGAAAGATGCTTTTATGTCTTTCAACATCAGGGAAGAACCTACACTCATGTCCAGATCACAAAACTCTCGAGTTCTTGGTGAGTTGAAAAGGGTGTTATCAGAAATGGGAAGTCTGAGGCAAGCCAGTAAACTAAGTGATTTTTAAAAGTAGAAGGAAGAAGTAAGATCCACTTTGAGGTGACCCAAAAATCAGATGAAGAGAAATGGCCCAAGTTCGCAGACCATCTCCGTTTGACAATCTGCAACAACCTTGCCCATTTCCTTCAAGAAAAGAGAGAACTGCCTGAAATGGCAGGCTGTTTAGCAGATGCACCTGCTCCTGAATGCTTAACGAGAATAATCCTGAATTATTGTGTTGTGGCTGTCAGTTCTCTTTTTAAAAAGCAAGGGAAGCAATGCAGGCTCGCTTTGGGCAAACAAATGAGGTGTTTGTGGTTATCTCAGCAGTGTCCTGGTCTGAGCACCACAACTACACTTGAGTGCTGCAGAAAGGAAGGTCTGGGGCAAAAGGGAACCTTCAATAGCCAGCCACAGATGTGCATGCCAGGGAAACACACACCCCCACACCCCACTAGCTTCCACCTCAACATTTGGATAAAAGGTAAGAGGAGAAATGTAGACACAGGGTCCAGGGATCATGCAGATGAAACAGAAATGTGTTGAAGTGCACTCAAGTCCTTAGACCCTTTCTGGTAAATTTAGAAGGGAATCAGCTTTTCTTCCTGCTTGAATGGACAACTTGATCTGGGGAATATAGGAAATTCTATAGTTTATAGATTTTATCATTTTAACTTGGAACACTTGAGAGCTGCATTTAATGGCCATGCTTGAAAGAAAAAAATCCAAGATCAGGGAGGAGTTAGCAGTAAAGACGGTGCTCAATTTCAGCTCTGGTGACATGCCCACTGGTCCTGGGCTTACTTTTGATCTCTCTTCGGAGAGACGGAGCATGTAGCATTTCTCAGCCAGCTCTCTGATCCTCAAGAGTATCCTGTGACCTGTGGCATATTACCAGCTTCCTAGAAGAACCTTGTCTTGGGTAAAATGAGGCATTTCTTTCACAAAGCACTGGTCTCTAATTGAATAACTGTTGCTGTGCTAGATATTACACGAGACACGGATGGTTTAATTAGTTGTTTAAATGAGTAGCAAGAAATGGTACTTACCCAACAGGCTTTTCCCCTTGCTCAACTTCTGGATCCTATTCATTTCATTCTGGCAAGGGAGACCTAAAAAATAATTTATGAAAGTCAGTTTCCAGATGGTAAGGGATATAATCTCTAATGATTGGCTTCACTCTTGATGTGAAATGTAGACAATGACACACCTGGGAGTGGAATTACTCCATCTGCTGTTACTATGCAGCAAAACAAATTCAGGCCATTAGTGTTACTAATTTTAAAAAAACATCCCATACCACTAGGTACTTAAAATAGTATTTGGGGGCTATTTGCATGTATGGGAATCTTTCTTCTCACCACCAGTTTAAGCAGATATCAACTGTCTAGTAGGGTGATTTCATTATTTACTTCCTCATGTTTACCACCTCCAGTGATATGGTGGTAAAGAATCTGTGTGCCAATACAGGAGACACAAGAGACCACTCAGGTTCACTCCCTGGGTCAGGAAGATCCTCTGGAGTAGGAAATGGCAACCCACTCCAGTATTCTTGCCTAGAAAATTCCAGGGTCAGGGGAGCCTGGCTGGCTACAGTCCATGAGGTTGCAAAGAATTGGACACAACTGAGCGATTGAGCATATAAGAAAAAGTCTCCTGTCAGCCAAGATTATATGAGCTGAGAACCAGGATGAAAGGTTATCAGTGGGTACATGTGCTGAATCCACAGACTGGGACAAAAACTTAATCTATCCCATGTCTTGCTGCAGGATAGAAATAGGATTACAATGGCTACTTCTGACTTCATGACTCACTACCCCAGGAAAGTCAAACATAGGTCTCTAAGGACAACTCGAAGGTACAGAAGAGATGTAGAGAAGCAGTGAGTATAGAAGAGTAAGACCTTAACTCTGGATTCTGCCACCTCCTAGCTAAGTACTAATACTTTGGACCAGTCTCTCTATCATGCTCGGCCTCCAAGTCTTCATTTAAAAAACAAATGCCGTTACAAACAAACTCAAGTGCAGGGCTGATAGAGTGGGAGCCACATGGCTAAGGAGGGCATATGGAAGTGTGTGGTTCCCTTTTGACTTCCACTCCAAGCGAAAAGAAGGGGGATCTCACTAATCTTAAATTTTACCATGACCGGCCATTGCAGATGCTATGGCCCTGGGAGGCTCTGCTATTTGCTCACAGTCTTCCCACAAAGACCACAACATTCTGATTCTCAGGGCACTTACATACCTCTGGTTAAGGCAGTCGCCTCATTCGAGGGGCCTGGCATTACACTCCCAGCTGATCATTAGACCTGAGACGTTGCTTCACTCAGCCCCCACCTGGACTCTGGGGCTAAAACCACATGATTTTCTATGAACTCGAACCCAAAGCTATCACTACGGTTAATGATGAACCACTACAAGCATTCCTATTGAAGTAAAAATCAGGGCTGTTATTAACATCGATTTGGAAGGTCCAGCTGATGTGATTAGAAAAGAGAAATAAATGAGGTATAAAAATTGAAAAGAGAAAAAATGATCACTCTTTCCAGATAATATGACTGCACACCTGAAAAATTCAAGGAAGCCAACCAGAGTAAGTATCATAAATAAAATGAGAAAAATGGATTTTGTTTACACTGGCAACAATAATAAACACAGGGAAGTATATCTGTGAGAACAAAACTTATAGCTCCGCTGGTTAACAGACAGTGTTCTAGGATAAAAGGAGTCAATATTATATAGCTCTCAACTCTCTAATTTTGCCTGATTCTAAAGAAATACCAGTAAGATTTTTAAACAGAATAAACTGATTATACAATTCAAAGAGTTCAAACCTACAGGACATATAACAATAAACATAAAAACAAGGATATTCAAGAAAATTCTGATAAAAAGATTAATGGTAGGAGGCTGTGGTTGTTGTTATTGTTCAGTCACTGAGCCCAACTCTTTGTGATCCGATGGATGGCAATGCGCCAGGCTTCCCTGTCCTTCACTATCTCCCTGAGTTTGCTCAATCATAGCCATTGAGTCATTGATGCTATCTAACTATATCATCTGCTGCCCCCTTCTCCTTTTGCCATCAATCTTTCCCAGCATCAGGATCTTTTCCAGTGAGTCAGCTCTTTGCATCAGGTAGCCAAAGTATTAGAGCTTTAGTTTCAACATCAGTCCTTCTAATAAATATTCAGTGTTGATTTCCTTTAGGATTCACTGGTTTGATCTCCTTGCTTTCCAAGGGACTCTCAAGAGCCTTCTGAAGCACCACAATTTGAAAGCATCAATTCTTCAGCACTCAGACTTCTTTTCTAATGGCAGAAATCAAAGAGGAACTAAAGAGTTTCTTGATGAGGGTGAAAGAGGAGTGTGAAAAAACTGGCTTGAAACCCAACATTCAAAAAACTAAGATCATGGCATCTACTCCCATAACTTCTTGGAAAATAGATGGGGAAAATGTAGAAACAGTGACAGATTTTATTTTCTTGGGCTCCAAAATCCCTGCAGACAGTGACTCCAGCCATGAAATTAAAAGATGTTTGCTCCTAGGGAAAAAAGCTATGACAAACCTAGACAGCATATTAAAACACAGAGATATCACTTTGCCGACCGAGATCGTAAGATCTGTAAGTCAAGAAGGCCAAAAAATTATGGAATTGTGGAGAAAAGACTCTTGAGAGTCCCTTGAACAGCAAGGAGGTCAAACTAGTCAATCCCTAAAGAACCCTGAATAGTCCTGGAAAACTGATGCTGATGAAGCTGCAATTTTGGGCCACCTGATGTTGTCACTGGGTCCTACTGCACGGACCTTGGTTGGAAAAGTGATGTCGTTGCTTTTCAGTCTCCTGTCTAGGTTTGCCATAGCTTTTCTTCCAAGGAACAAGCATCTTTTAATTGCATGACTGAAATCATTGTCCACAGTGATTTCAGAGCCCAAGAAAATAAAATCTGTTATTGCTTCCACTTTTCCCCTCCTATTTGCCATGAAGTAATGGGAGTGGATGCCATGATCTTAGTTTTTTGAATGTTGAGTTTCAAGCCAGCTTTTCACTGTCTTCTTTCACCCTCATCAATAGTTCCTCTACATTTTCTGCCATTAGAATGGTATCATCTGCATATCTAAGGTGGTTGATATTTCTCCTGGCAATCTTGATTCCAGCTTTTGATTCACCCACTCTGGCATTTCTCATGGTGTATGCTGCATATAAGTTCAATAAGCAAAGTGACAATATATAGCCTTGACATACTCCTTCCCCAATTTTGAACCGGTCCATTGTTCCATGTCCGGTTCTAACTGTTGCTTCCTGACCCACATACAGGTTTCTCAGGAGACAGGTAAGGTGGTCTGGTACTCCTGTCTCTTTAAGAATTTTCCACAGTTTGTTGTGATCCACACAGTCTAAGGCTTTAGCACAGTCAGTGAAGCAGTGAAGTGAAAGTCACTCAGTCATGCCTGACTCTTTGCGACCCTATGGACTATACAGTCCATGGAATTCTCCAGGCCAGAATACTGGAGTGGGTAGCCTTTCCCTTCTCCAGGGGATCTTCCCAACCCAGGGACTGAACCCAGGTCTCCCACTTTGCAGGCAGATTCTTTACCAGCTGAGGCACAAGGGAAGCCCAAAGTAGTGAAACAGAAGTAGATGTTTTTCTGGAACTCCCTTGCTTTCTCCATGATCCAACGGATGTTGGCAGTTTGATCTCTGGTTCCTCTGCCTCTTCAAAACCCAGCTTGTATGTTTGGAAATTCTCAGTTTACATACTGTTGAAGCCTACCTTGAAGGATTTTGAGCATAACCTTGCTAGCATGTGAGATGAGTGCAATTATATGGTAGATTGATCATTCTTTGGCAATGCCTTTCTTAGGGATTGGAATGAAAACTGACCATTTCCAGTCCTGTGGCCACTGCTGAGTTTTCCAAATTTGCTGACATATTGGGTGCAGCACTTTAACAGCATCAACTTTTGGATTTTGAATCGGTCAGCTGGAATTCCATCACTGCCACTAGCTTTACTGGCAGCAGTGCTTCCTAAGACCCACTTGACTTCACACTCCAGGATATCCAGCTCCAGGTGAGTGACCACCTCATCGTGGTTATCTGGTTCATTAAGACCTTTTTGTCAAGTTCTTCTTTGTATTCTTGTCATCACTTCTTAATCTCTTCTGCTTTTGTTAGGTCCTTACCATTTCTGTCCTTTTTGATTCCCATCCTTGCAAGAAATGTTCCCTTGATATCTCCAATTTTCTTAAAGAGATCTCTAGTCTTTCCCATGATAATTGTTTTCCTCTATTTCTTTGCATTGTTCATTTAAGAAGGCCTTCTTCTCTCTCCTTGCTGTTCTTTGGAACTCTACATTCAATTGGGTATATCTTTCCCTTTCTCCCTTGCCTTTTGCTTCTCTTCTTTCCTCAACTATCTGTAAAGTCTCCTAGACAACCACCTTGCCATCTTGCATTTCTTTTTCTTGGACATGATTTTGGTCACTGCTTCCTGTACAGTGGTACAAACCTCTGCCCATTGTTCTTCAAGCAATCTTTCTACCAGATAAAATCTGTTGAATCCATTCATCACCTCCACTATATAATCATAAGGGATTTGATTTAGATCATACCTGAATGGCCTAGTGGTTTTCCCTACCTTCTTGAATTTAAGCCTGAATTTTTCAATAAGAAGCTGATGATCTGAGCCACAGTCAGCTCCAGGTCTTGTTTTTGCTGACTGTATAGAGCTTCTCCATCTTCAGCTGCAAAGAACATAATCAATCTGATTTTGCTATAGACCATCTGGTAATGTCCATGTGTAGAGTTGTCTCCTATGTTGTTGGGAAAGAGTGTTTGCTATGACCAGGGCATTCTCTTGACAAAACTCTGTTAGCCTTTGCCCTGCTTGATATTGTACTCCAAGGTTCAACTTGTGTGTTCTTCTGGGTATCTGCTGACTTCCTACTTTGGCACTGCAATCCCCAATGATGAAAAGGACATCTTTTTTTGTGTGTTAGTTGTAGAAGATGTTGTAGGTCTTCACAGAACTAGTCAACTTCAGCTTCTTAGGTATCAATGGGTTGGGGCACAGATTTGGATTTTTGTGATGTTGAATGGTTTGCCTTGGAACAGAATCAAGATCATTCTGTCTTTGAAGTTGTATCCAAGTACTGCATTTTGAACTCCTGTTGACTTTGAAGGCGCTCCATTTCTTCTAAGGGATTCTTGCCCACAGCAGTAGATACAATGGTCATCTAATTAATTTTGCCTATTCCTGTCCATTTTAGTTTACTGATTCCTAAAATGTCAATGTTCAGTCTCTCCTGCTTGGCCACCTCCAATTTACCTTGATTCATGGACCTAACATTCCAGTTTCCTATGCAATATTATTTTTTACAGCATCAGACTTTACTTTCACCTCCAGACACATCCACACTCAGCATTTGTTTCTGCTTTGGCCCAGCTGCTTCATTCTTTCTGGAGCTGTTAGTAATTTCCCTCTGGTCTTCTGCAGTAGCATATTGGACACCTTCTGATCTGGGGGGCTCATATCTTTTTGCCTTTTCATACTGTCCATGGGGTTCTCTAGGCAAGAATATCATAATGGATTGCCATTTCCTCCTGCAATGGACCATGTTTTGTCAAAACTCTTCACTATGACCCATCCATCTTGGGTGGCCCTACATGGCATGGCTCATGGCTTCACTGAGTGATGCAAGCCCCTTCGCCATGATAAGGCTGTGATCCATGAAGGGGAGGAGAGAACGGACCACTAAATAATAAAACATGTCAATTAACAGGGCAGAGCACCCAGAAATAGACATATATAGAACATATAGGAGCTGTATAAATGATAGAGGAAGCATTTCAAATTAGTATGGCAAAGATGGGTTAGTCAGTAAATGACAAGTAGTGAGCAAGTAGTGAGCCATCTCCAAGGATAGGGACCCTGCTTGACGCACACACACAAAAACTAGATGATACGAGATTTCAATAAACAAAACCCCACAAAGGGACTAAAGAAAAGGAAATTGTTATACTATCTCACAGTGGGAAATGTCTTGGTAAGCTTAACATAAGCTGTATAGGTTCTAAGAATCCCTAAAATATAGACAGAAATTTGACTATCTTAAAACTTAAAATTTCTTCTTAGGAAAAACACACAAAGTCATAATTGGGGGAAAAATAAACTATTTGCAATACATATGACTAGAACAATCCTAATACCTTTGTATAGAGAGAGTCGCTACTAAAAACAAACCCATAAGAACCTCATCTGAAGAAAATGTATAAAAAATAGACATTAAGAATCTTAGAGTGACCTTGTAAATTATGTAACAGGTTTCTACACCCACTTTACAGATGGAAAAGCTGAGGCACAAAGGTTAAAAGATTTTCCTAAAAGGAGGACTGGAACAACACATTCCTTGATTATGTTTTTCGGTTTTCTCAACCATGCTGAAAGTGGAGATCAATTAAGAGAAGTGAGCCTTTTAGCATGCTGTCAGATGGAGGCATGCGTTACGCTCTGGCTGTGTTTTCCTGCCTGCTGCTCCTGTCTGTCTCCCCAGTGCATGACAGATGGCCCTTCCCTACCCAGCATGGCGGCCCTGGCCACTGGACCCCACCTCCCTCCTGCCTTACCTCCAGGCTTCTGGAAGCAGTAGCACCACTCATTGTTAGAGAGTTTGCCATCCTTGAAGGAGTCACAGGAGTTGAAGAGAGGCTTGATACAGGGCTCGTACTTATCCAGGTAGATGGCGTTGATCTCTGAGTGGTCAAGCAGGAGGTCATAGTTCATATCCAACTTGTTGAACATCCAGCCCAGGGAGTCCTTGCAGATGGGCAGGATGCTGGTGTCAAACCCTGCGATGGAAAGGATACATCTCAGCTTGCTCTCGCCTGCCCTGCTGGCTTCCCAGATTTCTGTCCCAAAAGGAGCCCCAGGGCCCACCCCCTCCCCAGGTATATTCTCAGCAGCCTTCCACCAGAATATGTGGTGGTGGTTGGTTTTTAAATGAAATAATTTAAAATGCACTAAAATGGAAGTCAGCATTTGAGGAAAATGTGTTCTAACGGGAACAAATCCCCAATGCTAATTTATCTGTGATATAAATAGCACTTTTCATGTATAGAGAGACTCTCTCTATACAAAGATATTAGAAACTCATAAATAGGAATTTATCAGACTTGCTTAAAACAAGGGATACCTAAAAGAAAGAGTACAAACATGGTGAGTAAGAGGACTAGTGGATAATACTGCAAACTGTGCTTTTCTATTGAGGAAAAATTATTTGAAAAACCAAAAGAACCTATTGTAAAAAGGATGGCAGTGAAATTAAACTAGGTGGCACCATCCAGAAGCAGTGATTATATCTCAAAGGACTGTTCAATCCAAAAGTCTGAACATTAATGGGAAGACAAGCCAGATACATGCCTCAGTTCTCCATTTTTCTTTTCTGCAACCCCCTCAAGAGATACATGATATGGAATCCAAATTGACTCAGACAATCATTTCTTTCTTATTTTCCAGGGGTGGGGGGTATAGGGGTAGTTTTCTTAAAGAATTGTTTCTACAATGGAAACTATGTGTACTCAAATAATGACACTTGGCTTAACACTGGGGATATTAAGTTCTACTGCAGACAAGCCCCAGAGAAGATATGCCCCACATCTAAAACTCATCTTTCTTTCAGAATCAAAACCACCAGGCCATTTCAAATTATTCCATAATCTGGATTTCTAAGACTGGTTTTATTTTCCTGAGAAAATGATGAAAATAGTTCACTTTTGTGTTACTTAAGGCACTCTTCTAAGCATTTTTATACTTGATTATCTCACTGAATCCTTCTACACCTTATGAAATGATGCTTTATCCTCTTGAAAGATTTTTTTTTTAAAGCTCAAGGTTGAAGTTACTTATTCAAGGTCATACAGCTGTGGGGCTGAGATTCAAGCCCAGGTGGCCCAACCCTGAGTCTACATTCTCAGTCTCTCCTCTTCTAGGGCTGTCTCTGCCTTGCATGACATGGGATCCTCCTACCCTGAGGAATCCAGTAGGTTTGGGTGCTAAGCTGAGGGATGAGCAACGCAAGGGGTGATACAGTAACTGTCAGTGAGGCTCCTGATGGGGTTGAACCCTCTTGGGTTCTTACCTATAGCCTGTCATTGGATTCTATGTGTCTCACCAGGAACCCCTGCTTAGCCAGCATAATATAAGACAGAACAAAGCATGCCCATCCTTTAAAGCAGTGTCTTTACAAAAGAGTCTTCACCGTCCAGAGGTCAGTGACTGTTGCACCTCCTCCTCTGAGCTCTCATGGAAGCCCATGCTTCCCTCCCATTTTCAGTACCTATGAATTACACCCTTAGCTACTTTACAGCAAAGACTGTCTTGTTTCCTTCATAGACTCAGCCTGTAGAGGCACATAGGAAGCGCCCAATGGAATTTGTTGAGAGAGGTTGTCTAGCTATTGCAAAGTTTACCCCCTTCCAATATAAAAATCCTTCCATTTTTAAATTTATTCATTTTGATATCTTAAAACACATCTTAGAAAACTATCCCTTCTCAAGAAGAGATACTATGGAACATAATCTGGCCTCTTCTTTGAAGGTCATGACTGGACAGTCTCTATGCTGATGATGTCCTCAGGGGCAACTGAATAAAGGGAGATAATTTATTCTGACACAAAATGGCTCCACACTTTTGTACAGAATAATTTATGTAATATTCATCCATGTTAGAGGATATTACCATTTTAATACACGGGAAAGGGAAATTTTATTTTTTAATGTTCCCAGAACTCTGAGAACTTCTCTACAAATGTTTATCACTAAATTTTCTCCTTGGAAAACATGAATCATGGGTAAAAACATGTAAATCTATGCTAAGTTCAGTTGTGGGGGGTTTGTTTTTTTTTTTGAGCAATACATTATATAATTTAGAATCACTGGTTGTAATAAAATGTAAGCAAGTTGATCTTTAAACTTTTTTGGCATCTTAACATTAGTCTGTTTTCAATTTCATCTAGACCTCAATGAAAAGTCAGGAGAAACTAAATCCTGACATCATTAGAGCCGGCCATTTTGAATATATATGTTCAAAGGATGTGTGTCCATGATGTACCAGAAACATCATGCTGGTACTTGTTTAAATTTCTTCACAGTCCAGTGTTCACTAGTGCACAGTCCAGTGTACATCCTATGTATGTCCAGTGTACATACAGTATGTACAATCCAGTGTACTGTATACAGTTGTGTACAAGCCAGTGTACAGTAGTGCACAGTCCAATGTATGTCCAGTGTACTGTATACAGTGGTGTACAGTCCAGTGTACAGTAGTGCACAGTCCAGTGTACATCCAATGTATGTCCAGTGTACATACAGTATGTACAATCCAGTGTACTGTATACAGTGGTGTACAAGCCAGTGTACAGTAGTGCACAGTCCAATGTATGTCCAGTGTACTGTATACAGTGGTGTACAGTCCAGTGTACAGTAGTGCACAGTCCAGTGTACATCCAATGTATGTCCAGTGTACATACAGTATGTACAATCCAGTGTACTGTATACAGTGGTGTACAAGCCAGTGTACAGTACTGCACAGTCCAGTACACATCTAGGGCACATCTAGTGCATAGCTGGAACAGCTGGCCACGTCTGGAGCACATCTGGACACATCTGGAACACAGCTGGACACATCTGGAATACAGCTGGAACACAGCTGGAATACAGCTGGAACACAGCTGGACACATTTGGCACATAGCCCAAATGCACATCTGGAATACAGCTGGAACACATCTGGACACATCTGGAATACAGCTGGAACACATCTGGAATACAGCTGGAACACAGCTGGACACATCTGGAATACAGCTGGAACACAGCTGGAACACAGCTGGACACATTTGGCACATAGCCCAAATGCACATCTGGAACACAGCTGGAATACAGCTGGAACACAGCTGGAACACAGCTGGAACACAGCTGGACACATCTGGAATACAGCTGGAACACAGCTGGACACATCTGGACACAGCTGGAGCACAGCTGGACACATTTGGCACATAGCCCAAATGCACATCTGGAACACAGCTGGACACATCTGGTGCACAGTTCAAATGCACATCTGGACAAATCTGGTGTACAGTCCAGTGTACACCTGATGTACAGTCCAAGGGCACATCCCACTGTACAATGTACAGTCCAGTGTATGTCCAGCGTACATTAGTATACCTATTGTACAGTGTATGTCCAGTGTACACCAGTGTATGTCTAGTGTATAGTGTACAATTCAGTGTACATCCAGTGTACACCTAGTGTACAGTCCAGTCTGTCCAGTGTATAGTGTATATTGTGTATAATCCACTGTACATCCAGTGTACAATCTATACACTCGTGTATGTCCAATGTCTTTGTGCCTGTCTTCTCCATATTCACAAAATTCTATGATTGGTTCTTATAGTCATTCTTAAATGGCAATGAACAAGTAGTCAATAGGTTTAAAGAAGGAAGAATAAAAGGAACAAAATTTAAGTGAACTGAAAATTGGATTGCTTGACACTGAATTCAGGTCAGTGATGTGCAAGGGCAAGTTACTGAACTTCTCTGTATGTCAGTTTCTCATTTTCTTCAGCTGTTTTGTAAAAACGTTAGCCACCCCTCTTCAGACTTACAGTTTTTAGTAATACTTTCTTGATCTCTCAAGAATGTGAGTCAAGAAGAGCCGAAGGAAACATGACAGTCCAATGTAATGCGGTATCCTTCATTTCTCTGTTGTCGTCTGATTGGTTGGTGAGATCTGAGTTGTTCTTAATTTGCTAAGTCATTTTTTCCACTGTACTAACTAGCTATCATGTCAATCTTCCCATTTCAATGGCTGCTTTAAGATCTAAAGCTGTGGAAAAGGAAGGAATAGGAAACCCATTTGTGAACATGATTCCTGACCACCATCGGTCCTTCCTCTTCATAGCTTTTTGGGCCAGAGCCCATTTCCCCACTTTAGGGATACGTCTGGAACAGCAACTGCTGGCAGCCCAGGATCGTGTCTCCATCCCAGGGTTCTGGGAAATTTTAATATTTCTCACTGACCACCAAAAAGAAGTGCTAAACTGGTTGGGCAATAGGATAAGGTCAAGCCCACCCACACCTATTTGGAAGGCTCTAGAAGAGAGGCATGTGCACCTGCTATCCAGGGATGGAGGGGGAACAGACTAGCCCTTCTGGTTGGTTGGCCGCAAACTCATGGAACTTCTAGGTTGCATGGTTTCCCCTTCCGAACTCCTGGGCTGACAGTGTCTCTCCCTCCTGTGCCTCATGGACCAACCCAGTGTCATTCCTTTATATCCCTTCACTCCAACTGTTTCAGAACGTCACATCTAAAAATCTCTTCAGGGACTCAGTTTGCTTGTGGCCAAGGTCAGGCAT
The DNA here is from genome assembly GCA_024291935.2 of Okapia johnstoni. NCBI lineage: Eukaryota > Metazoa > Chordata > Mammalia > Artiodactyla > Giraffidae > Okapia > Okapia johnstoni. Next base: position 40,970,523 of record CM044316.1, read on the forward strand.
TTTGCAGGCTCACTGGCTGTCAGCAGAAGGAGTCTCCTGGGACTGGAGGCTGTGAGAAGCAGCTCTTTCATATCAATCTGCTCTTCATTGGAAGGTTGTACATAAAGCCCAGTGGCTCAGCCACTCCTGGAAGATCCCTGGGAAAAGCTTTCCACTCCCAAGGAAGCCTCTGACATGAGTGGGAAGAATCTTACATCCCTCTTCACACTCATACAACCACCAGGACCCTCTCTTTGGACAGATAGCATATGCTTCCCAGAATCGACCTTTCCCTTAATTGTAAAAATTCCAACCTGGTGAGCGAATTGTCCTCTAGATCAACATTGTCTAGGTGGCTGTGAACAGCAAAGAATAACCCTGAAATTATGAAGAATATTCTGATTTGTGCCGAAGACCAGATGCTGGTTAGACTTTGGGTCCCAGCAGTTACCAGTGTCACTTCTTACTCACTTAGCTCAATCCAGGAGCATAACATTCAGAAATCCTGTCCACACAAGTGTGACATCAGGGATGGGGTGAAATACTCTCTGCTTTAAATAACATGTGTTTTTATATTTTGACAAATCAATAAAAATCACTACATAGAAAAGGTTGTGGCAAAGCTCCATGTATCTCGACAACTGTGTTATTGAGTCAGCCCTTCTGTACCAGCCAGCCACAGTGTAGAGAAGTGCCCCTCTAGTGGCCTGTGGGTTAGAGGCAGTGAGAGGCTCCACCAAAGTGCAAACACACAGACCTAGCCCCCAGTTTGCTCTCCGGCTTATGGAGAGGTTCGGAGTATGGTCTTCAGCCACTTCGGTGACGGTGGAGGGAATGCTTGTCGAGTAGTCTATCTCTGGAAAACAAAATGCAGTCTCACTAATGTCCATAAGCCTGAGTTATCAAAGATGTTTCCTACCGTGCTGCTTATAATAGCTGAACATTAGGAGCAACTTCAAAGCTCCCAAATAAATGTCTAATTACATAAATTATATCAATATATTGAGATTCTATTTTACATTTACAAAGCAGAATATTACTCAACAGTATAGAAACATAGTCATAGTGTATTGCTGAATGATAAAAGAAGGCCATAAAACAGTCTGTAAAGTGTGCATGTGTATACATACACACAGAAACATTTTTTTTTCTATGTGACAAGGAAAAAAAATTGAAGATTATGCCATGCCACAAGAGCTTACAGCTGTGAAAATGGTGTGGTTCTATATATTTCTTAATTGAAGTATCAGCAGTCACTCAGTCGTGTCCAACTCTTTGTGACCCCATGGACTGCAGCACACCAGGCCTCCCTGTTCATCACCAACTCCTGGAGTTTGCTTAAACTCATGTCCATCGTGTCGGTGATGCCATCCAACCATCTCATCCTCTGTCATCCCCTTCTCCTCCTGACTTCAATCTTTCCCAGCATCAGGGTCTTGTCCAGTGAGTCAGTTCTTTGCATCAGGCGGCCAAAATATTGGAGTTTTCAGCTTCAGCATCAGCCCTTCCAGTGAATATTCAGGACTGATTTCCTTTAAGATTGACTGGTTGGATCTCCTTGCAGTCCAAGGGACTCTCAAGAGTCTTCTCAAACAGCACAGTTCAAAAGCATCAGTTCTTCATGGCTCAGCTTTCTTTTTATAGCCCAACTCTCACAGCCATACATGACTACTGGAAAAACCATAGCTTTAACTAAATGGACATTTGTAAGCAATGTAATGTCTCTCCTTTTTAATATGCTATCTAGGTTCATCATAGCTTTTATTCCAAGGAGCAAATATCTTTGAATTTCATGGCTGCAGTCACCATCTGCAGTGATTTTGGAGCCCCCAAAATAAAGTCTCTCATTGTTTCCATCGTTTCCCTGTCTATTTGCCAGGAAGTGATGGGGCCAGATGCCATGATGTTAGTTTTCTGAAGGTTGAGTTTTAAGCCAACTTTTTCACTCTCCTCTTTCACTTTCATCAAGAGGCTCTTTAGTTCTTCTTCACTTTCTGCCATAAGGGTGGTGTCATCTGCATATCTGAAGTTATTGATATTTTTCCTGGCAATCTTTATTCCAGCTTGTGCTTCATCCAGCCTGGCATTTTGCATGATGTACTCTGTATATAAGTTAAATAAGCAGGGTGACAATATACAGCCTTGAGATACTCACTTCCCAGTTTGGAACCAGTCTGTTGTTCCATGTCCAGTTCTAACTGTTGCTTCTTGACCTGCATACAGATTTCTCAAGAGGCAGGTCAGGTGGTCTGGTATTCCCATCTCTTGAAGAATTTTTCACAGTTTGTTGTGATCCACACAGTCAAAGGCTTTGGCATAGTCAATAAAGCAAAAGTAGATGTTTTTCTGGAACTCTCTTGCTTTTTCAGTGATCCAACAGATGTTAGCAATTTGATCTCTGGTTCCTCTGCCTTTTTTAAATCCAGCTTGTGCATCTGGAAGTTCACAGTTCACGTACTGTTGAAGCCTGGCTTGGAGAATTTTGAGCATTACTTTGCTAGCTTGTGAGATGAATGCAATTGTGCGGTAGTTTGAGCATTCTTTGGCATTGCCTTTGTTTGGGATTGGAATGAAAACTGACCTTTTCCAGTCCTGAGTTTCCAAATTTGCTGGCATATTGAGTGCAGCACTTTCACAGCATCATCTTTAAAGATTTGAAATAGCTCAACTGGAATTCCATCACCTCCACTCCCTTTGTTCATAGTGATGCTTCCTAAGGCCCACTTAACTTTGAATTCCAGGTTGTCTGGCTCTAGGTGAGTGATCACACCATCATGGTTATCTGGGTAATGAAGATCTTTTTTGTATAGTTCTTCTGTGTATTGTTGCCACCTCTTCTTAATATCTTCTGCTTCTGTTAGGTCCATGCCATTTCTGTCCTTTATTGTGCCCATCGTTGCATGAAATATTCCCTTGGTATCTCTAATTTTCTTGAAGAGATCTCTAGTCTTTCCCCATTCTATTGTTTTCCTCTATTTCTTTGCATTAGTCACTAGGAAGGCTTCCTTATCTCTCCTTGCTATTCTTTGGAACTCTGCATTCAGATGGGTATATCCTTTCTTTTCTCCTTTGCCTTTTGCTTCTCTTCTTTTCTCAGCTATTTGTAAGGTCTCCTCAGACAACCATTTTGCCTTTTTGCATTTCTTTTTTTGGGGATGGTCTTTTAATTGAAGACTTACACTTCTTTGAATTTAAGTATAGGTGATTTACAATATTGTGTTAGTTTCAGGTGTACAGCATAGTGTTTTTGCAGATTATACTCCATTCTAGGCTATTATAAGAAAATGGCTATAAATCCCTGTGTTGTATATTATTGCCTATCTATTTTATACATGATAGTTTGTTATTTTTGTATATTTATATGTACTTAAATGTATTTCCTAAAAATCAGTATTAAATACTAGATAACTTCGCAACCCGATTTAAAAAAATTAAACAGTTGTATTTTCTTGATTCTAAGGCATTTCTTTGTCCTCCAATATGTTAATATTTCTGAAATTGGAGCACGTTTCAAGTCACTGTGTACATTTAACTTAATGTTTCTTTTAACAACAGCATCTCAGGGTGGTCAGTCAATATCAATACCTGAGGAAATGTGGTGTTTAAAATGAAATAAACTAGCAAGAGTAAAGAGTCTTACTGCCTTGGGCTGTTTCAGAGCTGGTGGGCTTGATGACTCTGTTTGCATCCTCATGAAGGGCTCCAAACCAGTCCTTGAGCCGGGAAGCAAGGTTTCTCAACTCCTTGTCCGTGCAGGCTGGAGAAAAAGCAGATGGAAGAAATATTAAGTCTGTGGGCTCTCTCCCTTCAACATGCAATGCTCCAAACAGACTTCTCTCTCCAACCAGGATGTAACTCCTTACCCCACTGTGCAAATGCCCCAAGGATGTTGCCTTCACAGGTAAAGAGTGTGACACAGTGAGAGCCGAGACTCCCAGGCAAGCAGCGAACGTGAACGTGGACTGCCTCTGCACTCTGAAAGCAAGCTGGGGTGGTCTTAGCATCACATACCAGCCTCCAAAAGCCGTCATGGGTCTTTTTGCTAACCCGATCAAACTTGCTATTGCGGTTTGCCAGAGAAGATCACATTTTCCATTGAACTCATGCCAAGAGATAAACACTTAGGGATAGCTAATGCTCTTAGGGAAAGGCAGCCTGGGACATCAAAAGACCCCAACACGAGCAACTCTCAATTTTGCATCAGCTCACATGTGGGTTTGTGAGTGTAGCATATTTTGCCGACCTTTGGACAGACTGATTTGACTTTCCCTTAAGGAAAGATGGATGCCTCGTCCCTGAAAGAGTCCTTTTTTGCAGCCCATCTTTAACTAACCAGCTCATCTTTTAGGGTAGGACAGAGAAAATTTAATGAACACTCCTTCTGAGAACAAGAAACTCCAGATGCTGGATGGGTAGGTGCAGGCTATCTGACAGTCTCAGCGAGAACTAAGACTAGAGGAGAGGAATCCCCAGAGGAGGGACAGTGGCACAGAGAGGGGAGCTGACTTTCCCTTGCTGCCTGATTTTACCCTAATTCTAGGTCCTGAGTGGAGAAGGCAATGGCACCCCACTTCCAGTACTTGCCTGGAAAATCCCAGGGGCGGGAGAGCCTGGTGGGCTGCCATCTATGGGGTCGCACAGAGTCGGACACGACTGAAGCGACTTAGCAGCCGCAGCAGCAGCTAGGTCCTGAGAATCCTGACAAAGGGTCCAGGCAGTGGGCCACTAGCAAGAGGCAGAACACCCAGCACTGCATTTAGCAGTTTGCATCTGGAGGGACAGGAATTAGAGACCCAAGGAGAGAAAGTCTCAATAAATAAAAAGTGAAGCCCACCACTGTCACTTTTCCCAAATTCTAAAAGCCAAGCAAGTCACCATTATGACACAGAGCTGCATTCTGAATGTCTCACGGTGCTGGCAAGATGCAGATGAAGCCTAGAACCTGCCAATGCAGAGGGAGCCCAGGCTCTCCACCAGAAGGCGCATGGGCAGTGATAAATGAGTCTCACTCAGACTTCCATCCGGCCTTCACTCGGCTGAGGCCACCAGCCTCCGTCTGCCCTGCCAAGGGGTGAATCCTCTCCAGAAGACAACAATACTAGGCAGAGCCTCCCCTCCCGTTTATATGTCTGCTTTTAGGAGAGGCCCTCTTTCCTGTGCCTGGGGTTCGGTACTTGATGGAGAACACAGCCCAACTGCCTTAACCTCAGGCAGGAAAGGACTCTCTTGCCCTCCACTTGAGGTGAGGTGGTGAGCAGGCCCAGGCGAGGTCTATGCAACCTGAGTGTGCTCATGTCTAGCTGCTGCCTTCCTTCCAGCCAGGAGCCACAGCTGAACTCTGTAAAGCATGGAATGTGTGACCATTGCTTATACCCAGGTCGCTAATGACCTTAAGACAACGCCTGGCTTCCAACAAGCAGAACACGATTGTATCTGGAAACACCAGCCAGGAAACGGCACTGAGGACTATCTGGAGAGGCAGCAGAGTATTTGAGCTCTGGGATGTCGCTGCCTGGTGTGAATCCCAGCTCGACCACTGACTTGCTGGGTGACTCAAACCAGCCACATAACCCCTCAGCACCTCCATTTCATCATACCTGTAAACTCAAGGTATCATTATGTGACTAAAAAATACACAAGGTATGTAGCATGCTGAGGAAAACACCTGGTATATAGTAATTACTCAGCATGTGCCAGCTATGATTTTTATTACCTCTATTATTATTTTTATTTTAAAATTGATGATATATAGGTAAGTGTAGAGCAACTGTCACAGCATTCAGAAAACCAGTAAGACAAATATACTAGCTAAGTTGCTTCAATCATATTCAACTCTGCAAAACTATGGACTGTAGACTGCCAGACTCCTCTGTCTATGGGATTTCCTAGGCAAGAATACTGGAGTGGGCTGCCATTTCCTTCTCCAGGGCATCTAACCGACCCAGGGATCAAACCCGTGTGTTTATGTCTCTTGCACTGGCAGCCAGGTTCTTTACCACTAGCACCACTTGGGAAGCCCCAAAGACAAATATAGCTAAACACAATTGGCTTTGGCCACACAACTGGCTTCGGCACACCTCTGTGCTAAACTGGTTTTGGCACACACAGATACCTCTGCTATCCAGGAGAGTTGCCATGAGCCACATGTGACTACTTTCATTTAAATCGATGAAAATTAACTAAAAGTTAAAATTTAGTTCTTCATTTGCACCCATCCCATCCCAAGTTGCTCAGTAGTCATATGTGGCTAGTGAATGACTCCATCTGGGACAACACAGATACACAGTATCTCCAGTGTGGCAAGATGAGCACTGGATGAAGCTAGCCACCTTTGGGATTTCCAGCTTTCACAGGTCCATCATGATATCCTGACATGCAAGTCCGTGCCTCCAGCCCTTCCCTTCATTCCTTAGCAATGAGCTGAGGAAGGAGATCACATGCTCACTCAAGCTGGGGACCAGCATCCCGTGTTGAGCCACATGCACAGAAAGGAGGAGGAGGAGCTTGTGCTGACAGTGGTGACGCTCGTCTCTGCCAGATACCAGTACCAACCCTCGGGAGAAGCCTCAACTAACAACAGCCCCAATTCAGAGCTTCTAGGGAATAGAAGGCTCTCTTTTCTAACTTTTTGGACTTTGCACAGCTCTAAACAGGAGAGGCTGTAGTCTGTTTTTCCAAGGAGAATGGGATGTAGGCTCTATAGTCAACATCACGTCTGAAAGTGGAAAATTAATAGCATCTATTTCTTCCTGATTGCCATGCACACTGTCTATTCTACATGTTCTTTGAGCACAGAAAATTGCCAAGTGAACTTGCAAAGGAAATGAATCCCCATCTCACGCTGCAGGATGAATTAGTCAGTCGTGTTTAACTAAACCCTGACAGATGTGCAGGTAATCTATATCTTGAGAAGACTGAATTTCCCACCAGCTTCTCAAAGTATGCAGGCTTTGGGTGGCTGATTGAATCAGGGACTGGAGTCTTGAAGGAGCAAACCTGTGGCTTGGGGAGAAGTCCTCAAGCAGGATGGCACTGGCCTGGGTAGAGAGAGATCAGAAGCCAAAATGGAGACAGGAGGCATTCAGTTACTGGGCCCTATTCATGCTTAGTGTCCTCAACCAAATAGTCCTTATAAGGAGCAAGTCACGCACAGTCTGCCTGGGGCCAGATATGTCCCAGAGGAAAAAAAATAATCAAAGACGATGGCACAGAGAGAGCTATTTGCTCAGATTCAGTATTCTAGCTACGACGGGCTGGCAATGGGAGAAAAGTGCTTGCATTTTAAGGTGCCTATTATAGCCCCCGATAAAGGCAGGAGAGAAGGATTAATGCTCCAGAAACAGGGGCCCTGACGGGTACCTCCCACACACTCGGTTCCTTCCTTGGGAAAAGACACTTCTGTGTGGAGAAAACCATAAAACCACATCCATCGGCCATCTCACACTCTGCCCAGAGGTGGGCCAACCTTTATGATTTCTAGAGGGCTGTCTAGTAGTCTCTCCTGGTGAGAGAAGCAAGGTTCTCAGGCCACCAGCATCCGATCATCAGAGGGGAAGATGCTGCTGTCTTGGGAGAGGATCTGGCCAAGTCGCGAAGGCCAGGACTGTGTCCCCATCCACTGCCGTATTTCTTGAATGGTGGGTGCAGCCAGCGCTCTGCTCTCCACGCTCCATTCTCTTCCTTTTCACCCCCAACCCTGGCTTCAGCTCCCTTTTAATTGCTTTCATTTTCTCACTCATCTCTGCCCAACATCCTCTTCTGCAATCTTCCCATATCCGCCTTCTTATTTCTACAGGTTATTCTCTTGTCTTTGTTCCATGATCTCAATCTGTCCAGCATGGCTAGTGTATTGGCGGCATCTCTGAGATCCACTGACCCCCAGTCTCTGCCTCCTCCTAGAATTAGAGTGTGGCCCTGTCCAGCACTCATATCCGCAGGGCAGACACCCGGGACTGCCTGTCCTGACTCCCATCAAAGTTCCCTGCTTCTTGCTATCTCCGCTGCCAGCCCAGGCACCACTGAGACCTCCCACCAAGACAAGGCTCCTAAGTGGTCTCCCTGTCTTGCTCCCCACTTTCCCTTTGCCATCCAGCAGCCAAAGTGATCCTTCCAAAAGGGAGATTTGATTAAGTCACTTTCCCACTTAGCTACTCCAGAGGCTCTCAATTGCTCTGCACAAGCCCACCCAGACTCCTTAATGTGATCCGTGGCCTCTGCCTCCCAACTCTTTTTGCTCCTCCTGGGCCTCCAGGCTCTGCGCTGTCTTTTGCATACACTGTTCCAAAGCAGCATGTTTCTTCTCTTTGTCTTGCTAATGCTTATCTTCCGTCAGATCTCTGCTTTAAAGCACACCTGTAACTTCCAGCTCAAAGTCCACCTCCCCTTCTAAATCACAGCAACATAAAACACGCCCCGAGGCTGGCTTGCCCCAAGGCTCAGCTCTTGGAACCCAGCACCTAATGCAGTCGGTTCCTGGCAAAAGGAATGCTCCCAATGCATACTTATTAACTGGGTATAACAGTGCTCTTGCTGCCTTCTGTAAACTTCCGTCCATCCATCTGCAAGATGGTCTAATAAAGCTTAGCTCGTATCATCACCACATGGAGTAAGATGAGACTGTATCAGTAAAACCTAGCTCACAGCTACTGGCTTACAACGGGGACTTGATAAATTTATGTTCCCCTTCCCATCTCCCAGTTGTCTGCATAATACGTTAGAATTTTATTATGCTTTGCATAAAAGCCCGAAGAGATGCCTGGGATAAAAAGAATGACATCTCTCCTTCACTTATTTTATATGTGGGTCAGTACAAGTCCAGGAGATTCAGGTTGTAATAGATGCCTCCTTCCTCCAGGTGGCAAAGCTACATGAGGGGAGGGTGTGTCTGATTTCCCCCCCACACCTCCATTCTCAGCACTTACCATAAGGATGGAGACATAATCGTTGTTCAGAATATATGTACTGAAAGGAACCATGGGCGCATGGGTTACAAACTCCCCAAGTCAAATCACCATCAGGTGGCAGGGACAGGATTTGGATCTCAGCTGTCTCCTTGCTGGGCTGCCCCTGGGTCCTGGACCAGCTTTCTGGATTGACTGGGCTTGTGGTTAGCCAGTACTAACTGAGGCAATTAATATACCTGGTCCACACTGTGCATGGAAAAAAATCAAAACCTCAGGCCCTCACAGGTAAAGGAAGCTCACCAGCAGTGCAGGTAGGCAGCTAGCCGAGCAGCAGAGGATGGAGGGAGCACCATTAGGCTTTACTGTGAGCACAGTTGTCCTTCGGAAGGGCTGAGTCCAGCCTGCTGCCTTCCTGTTATACTCCCAGGAGCATCTATCATCTGTGCAGCCACAGGGGCTTCATTAGAGAAAAGGAGAGGGCCACTACATTATTGCAAATGTGCAGTCAGACAGCTCCCTCCCCCAGGAAAGCGCAGCACTCAGACAGAGAAGGGCCCAGGTAATTTGGTGTTCTCCCAGCAGACCTGCCCTGTCTGTTTGGAAAATATGAACGAAATGCAATAAGCAAGTGTAAATAAGGCACACGCAGCCTCTGTGGATGGTATACAGCCCTGGGAAGAAAATGTGATGGCTTTTTCTACCTGGGCTCTTCCCCCCTCCACAAGGCATGGAGCTTTAAGTGGGTATGAAGCCTGTGGGCTTTGAATGCAGACCGTGTTGAAACAAAGCTGGGAGTAAGTACATCATGATGGCTCAGTGGATGGGAGGGAGAAGGGGTACTGTGGCCAGTAGCATCGGGCAGAAAGTGGTGATGAGGTCGTGTAGCCCTGGTGCGGTCACGAGAGAGGAAGGGATGCTCTGATCTATGAGTATGTACCGGTAGAGAGGTTAGTCAAGCCAAGCACTGCTGGAGGAGAGAGGATTGGTTCTTCACCGAATGAGTGTCCATAGCCTGGCCCTGCCCACCCGCATCACCCATTCACTCCTTCTTCCCTGGCACCTCTATCTTCCTTCAGAGAAAGCCAAAAGCTAGTGAGGAAGTTTCAAGATACGTAATGTCCAGGGAAGAGACAGGAGCTGGGAAACTGTGCTCCTTTGAAAAATGCTCCCAAGGGTGATGACTAGTATTCCAAGCTGATCTCAGCTGATTGTTGACTTTGGGGACTGAATGACATGCTACTTATACCAAGCCCTCTTAGAGGATTAGAAAAGAGGAAGGTAAGGAAACAATCTGAGATATAAACATATATAAGAGACAATGTGAAAAATAAAGGTGGGGACTGACTGTGGATATTCTGTATTCAGAGCTACAGTGTTAATACCTAAAAGATAGAGTAAGTGTCGATGTCTGTGTGTTACAAATCCTAACTGAAGGCCACATTGGAACACCCAATTGGGGACGTTTGAAAATGGCAAATGTGACACACGACAATTTTACAGTATCTGTGAACCTCTGCTAGGGAACCAATTACTGGTATGCTCTCAAAACTCAGGAAATCTTGCAACTAAAGAACCAAATGAGAAAACCACTCCTCCTGCACAAGGACCCTCCCTCTCCGACCCTAGCCTTACCAATGCTTAGTTCAGGGTGCTGGAAGAAGCTAATATGAAAACAGTCAGAATGTAATTTAAACTTTGGTGCCTCTGAAGGTAATTAAAGAGTTGGGCTAGACTGGAGTTGTCTCTGGAGCAGGCCAGCAGGCCTCTAAGAAATGGAGACCCAGTGCTGGCCCTTTCAAACTAATCTCCTTCAGCCCTCCTAGGTGCTGTTTGTGCATAATTACTTAATCAGAGCAGCAGTGGATCGATGCACTCAGAGTGTTTGCAGTTAGCATCTTCTCTAAAAGACCTTCTTCAAGGCAGAATTAGATGCTGAGCTGGATCGACACAAGGAAGCCTTCCTGAACCACCTTGCCTAGGGTCCAGCCTCCTCTTTCTACCCTGACATCCTCATGCTGTTGAATATCCAGCAAGCAGCAAGTGCACCAGTGCTGGCAGGGGGAGTGTGCAGGAAGCACTGAAGAGGCGGTGCTGCACTCCACGGGAGCTCGAAAGACAGGAAGGAAGAGCTACAATTGCTCCTTGGGTTACAATTTTGGGGCGCTGATCAACTGGAACTGAAATAGGTGAGGGTTGATTCTGCTTAGTATGGTTATAGGAACAATAACCAGTCATTGTGCTTTAAAAGAATCCTGGGGAGGCAGGAGAGAGTAACTCGGCTCTGGAGGATGACAGCGCTGGCCTCAGATGCCATCCTAGCTGAGACTGGTCAGGGGCTTTCCCAATGGTCAGCTTCCTCGTGTGCAGAATGGAGGTGATGACAGGACAAATTTGCAGCATTATGGGAGGATTGGGCTAGAATAGACTTAAGTGTTCAGCACTTTGAAACCACTGGCTCTGAAATTATCTGTGTCTGTGGATCCACCAAATGTAAAAGGATGGGACTCCAGATCGTGAGCATGGTGTTTTCACATGAAACCATCAAGATTCTTCCCTGCTGTTTCTCAGAGGTTAGGCAACATCTCCAAGGACCTACAAACCCAAGTCTCCTGATTCGACATTCACTTGATCTACTCACACACCACCACCCCAGATGCCTGCACCTGCGGGCACTCCAGCCCCATATGCAAGGGAGACCCTCTTCCCCAAGTTAAAGACCACACACCTGAAACAAAGGTCAGAACCACACTCCCTACCCTGAATACAAACCGGAGTATAGCACTGCATTAAGAGTTCAAGATTCTACATACAGATGATCAACAGGCACAGGAAACGATGCTCAGCATCACTAATTATTAGAGAAATGCAAATCAAAACTACAGTGTGGAGGTACCAGTCAGAATGGCCACCATTAAAAAGTCGACAAAGAACAAATGCTGGAGGGAGTGGGCAGAAAAGGGAACCCTCCTACGCTGCTGGTGGGAATGTAAATTGGTGCAGCCACTCTGGGGAACAGTATGGAGGGTCTTTGTTGTTGCTGCTGCTGTTGAGTTACTGTCGTATCTTGACTCTTTGTGACCCCATGGACTGTAGCCCACCAGGCTCCTCCATCTGTGGGACTTCCCAGGCAAGAATTCTGGAGTGGGGTGCCATTTCCCTATCCAGAGGATCTTCCCAACCCAGGGATCAAACCTGTGTCTCCTGCATTGGCAGGTGGATTTTTTACCACTGAGCCACCATATGGAGGTTCCTTAAAAAACTAAAACCAGAACCATCATATGATCTAGCAATCCCAGTTCTGGGCATATATCCAGACAAAACTATAATTTGAAAAGATATATGTACCCCTATGTTCATAGTAGCATTGTTTACAATAGTCAAGACAAGAAAACAACCTAAATGTCTATCAATAGATGAATAGATGTGATATACATATACACATATATATGTATCTCTATATATGTGTGTGTGTGTATACGTATATATATAGAAAGAGAGAAAGAGACGTGAATTTGAACAAACTGGGAGATAGTGTAGGACAGGGAATCCTGGTGTGCTGCAGTCCATGGGGTTGCAAAGAACCAGATACGACTTAGTGACCGAACAACATATAAATATATAATGGAATATTATTCAGCCATCAAAATAATGTAATACCATTTGCAGCAACATGGATGGACCTAGAGATTATCATACTAAGTGAAGTAAGTCATAAAGAGAAAGACAAATAACATGTGATATCAATTATAGGTGGAAATATGCGGGAAAATATGACACAACATATCTACAAAAAAAAACAGATGCACAGATATACAGAACAGACTTGCGGTTGCCAAGGAGAGAGAGGGTATAGGAGGGAAGGATTGGGAGTTTAACAGATGCAAGTAATTATTATATATAGGATGGATAAACAATAAGATCCTATTGTATAACACAGAGAACTATATTCAATATACTGTTACAATATACTATGACAATATAATGGAAAATATGAAAAACAATATATTAATATAATTAATATATATATTAATATAATTAGTATATTAAGTATAATATATATAAAAGAATATGAATATATATTTATATGACTGAATTACTCTGCTATACAGAAGGAATTAACACAAACCCTGTAAATTAAATGTACTTCAATGAATTAAAAAAATTTTTTTTAAGTTCAAACTTCTGGATCTATCAGCCCTGAGTTTGAACACCAGCTCTCAGTTTACAAGTGGTTGCTTTTCACGTATCACTGCTCTTCTCCAAGCCTCAGGTTTTTCATCTGTAAAATGGGGATATTAACAGTCTCAGCCTCACGGGGTTATGGTAGGGATTTACTGTGAAGATGAAGCTTTCAGAAACCAGCAGGCAACCTCAAGTATCTTCTCTTCTGAGGAACTTAAGGGACTGGTTGCACTTCCTCTTGAGAGCTAAGAGATATGCTGCCAGCCATAGCAGTTTTAATGACAGAAAATAAAACTGAGTAGATAGCAAAGTGAATGGGTTATACCTCATTGTAAATCAACTATATTCCAATAAAAATTTTTAAAAAGAAAAAACACAATTGGGGCTTCTTGCAGGGATTTTATTTTATTTTTTTAATTAATTTGTTTGTTTTAATTGGAAGCTCATTACTTTACAATATTGTAGTGGTTTCTGCCATACACTGACATGAATTATCCATGGGTGTACATGTGTTCCCCATCCTGAACCCCCCTCCCACCTCCCTCCCCATCCCATCCCTCAGGGTCATCCCAGTGCACCAGCCCTGAGCACCCTGTCTCATGCATTAAACCTGGACTGGCAATCTATTTCACATATGGTAATATACATGTTTCAATGCTATTCTCTCAAATCATCCCACCCTCGCCTTCTCCCACAGAGTCCAAAAGTCTGTGCTTTACATCTGTGTCTCTTTTGCAGTCTCGCATATAGGGTCATCGTTACCATCTTCCTAAATTCCATATATATGCGTTAATATACTGTATTGTTGTTTTACTTTCTGACTTACTTCACTCTGTATAATAGGCTCCAGTTTCATCCACCTCATTAGAACTGATTCAAATGCATTCTTTTTAATAGCTGAGTAATATTCCATTGTGTTTATGTACCACAGCTTTCTTACCCATTCGTCTGCCAATGGACATCTAGGTTGCTTCCGTGTCCTGGCTATTGCAAACAGTGCTGCGATCAACACTGGGGTACACGTGTCTCTCTTAATTCTGCTTTCCTCGGTGTGTATGCCCAGCAGTGGGATTGCTGGGTCATATGGCAGTTCTATTTCCAGTTTTTGAAGGAATCTCCACACCGTTCTCCATAGTGGTTGTACTAGTTTGCATTCCCACCAACAGTGGAAGAGGGTTCCCTTTTCTCCACACCCTCTCCAGCATTTATTGTTTGTAGACTTTTTGATAGCAGTCATTCTGACCAGCATGAGATAGTACCTCATTGTGGTTTTGATTTGCATTTCTCTGATAATGAGTGATGTTGAGTATCTTTCCAGGTGTTTGTTAGCCATCTGTATGTCTTCTTTGGGAAATGTCTGTTTAACTCTTTGGCCCATTTTTTTGATTGGGTCATTTATTTTTCTGGAATTGAGCTGCAGGTTTCTTGTATATTTTTGAGATTAATTCTTTGTCAGTTGCTTCATTTGCTATTATTTTCTCCCATTCTGAGGGGATTTTAAAAGCATACACAAGGTGAATTCCCATTTCTAATTGGAGATCATCTCAAAGAATTGAGAAAGGTTGTGCCTGCTCAAATTAAATTGCATTATTACATGTAATTCCAGTTTTTACTTTTCGGTGCCTAAAACATCAATATATTTGCATGCTTCTCTTATCCTTAGAGGATGCATCATTTTGTGTAAAAACAAGCATGAGCAAAGGAATTAGGGCTCCATTATTCAGGAGCTTGCTAATAAAGTCCTTCTTAAAAAGCAATCTTTGAAAGAACTTAAAATACATTAAACTGGGAGGGAGATGAGTTAAACCAATTAGTGGTACAACCTACAAGAAAAGACAGATAGATTTCCCTATTAAACCCATTACTGTTCTCAGTAACCAGATTTGAGGAGACTTTAATGTTTCTGTTGATTCTAATGATAATCCTTCATCTGGAAAAAGAAATACATTCAGAACTTGCACAACATTTGTAAATGTGCATTAGTGGAGTAGCACTTATAATAATAATCTGGAGAAGGGAGGTTAGCTTGATGAAATAAGCTTTTAAAACTTCTGATAAAAATCCACAGATTTTCCATACTTCAGGGCAAAACAAAATGTTATGTATGCAAAATATTGGTTAAAAATTGCTAACTCTGGCTTTAATTGCATTTGTCAGGCAGTAGGTAAGCATTTCCCTATATGGGAAACGTAGAATAGATGAGCAGTAGTGCAGAAAATAGCAGTTTTAAGGAAAGATTTCATAGCCAACCACATTTCCCAGGTCCTCAACTAATAAAGACTAAACTGGAAAAAATCATGTTCTCACCTAAAATGAGATATGGCAGAGCCCTGGGAACAAGGCAGAGATGTGGAGGGTCAGTCCCTGCCTGGCTCATCCCACTGCAGAGATGCAGACTCAATGCCTGCAAGTCACTTTGTATTTTATTAATGTCTGAGCTCAAGTGGCTGGTGGCAGTCAGGGAAAGCTTCCAGGAAGAGGCAGGACTAGAGCCAAGGCTCGTGTGCAGGGTTGACTTGGAAAAGGAGAAGACATTCCAGGCAAGTCTTAGAAATAATGAGGAAGCCAATTGGAATGAAGTGCCTATTTAATTTTTACAGCTGATTTATATTTAAATTAGCTCTACTCAAACACACCAACTTGAGCATAATTTGCTCTAAATCATAAACATATACAAAAATAAAACATATAAATGTGTGTATATATAAAATCTCCTGTAGATCTGTGTAGAGATAGTCCATTATTTTACACATTGTATAAATGTTTACATGCATTTCAAGGACCCTTTTCTGACCAGGTGAAACACTGACTATTCAAGGACTGATATACAAGCCTATATATGCAAGAGGTTTTAGTAACAGAAAACATATTTTTTAGGGTACATATAAGAAGAATCTCCATTCCTAACTGGTGATTTGTGTCCAGTGTGATCTGTTCAAATTCAAGGTCCAAATCTGGGCATTTTTAAACAATTTAAGGTTCTGTGTTTTGCAATCCCTAAAGCACAAATACATGCATGTATGTTTTTACCTTAAACATGACATAAACTTTGTTGTTTAACAGGATAGGAAGTGACAGAAGATTGGCAGAAGACCATGACTGCCAAGCTTGGGATGGAGAGGTGATGCTGATGGCCCGGGATGTGTATGGAACCTACCACCCTCTTCTCATGACAAAGGTCCAGAAGTACCTCCAGGGGTGCTGGAGTCTAGGGTGAGAGGGCAGAAGTTGGAGCTGGAACTGAAAACTCCTGACTGGTAACTGAGGTCAGGACAGAATGGTCATGGATGTGCCTGGAGCAGAAGCAGCATGGCATCTTCACTTTCATGCTTCTGGTGGACAAGCTGATAGAGGATGAGGACAAATAAAGCAAGGTCTGGAGAAGAACTGCCTTCTGGAACCATATAGAGTGTCTTAAGCTATTCCAAGTCCTGCCAGGTTCAGTGAAAAACTCACTGTTTTCTTCACCCTTGAGGTTATACAGCTCACTCTAAATTTGTCTCCACTGTAGCCTGGTAGACTTAGGGCAGATATGAGTATAGCTACTTGACATGATTAAGATGGTATCCAGCCTCAAGGGACTTTTGGGACTCACAGAGGGCCTTCTGACTGCCAAAAAGATGAAATAGTAGCTATTATTATTTCTGTTTCTAGAAATATTTCCATATTTGGTCACAATAGACTGTTCAGAGATTTGGTACCTAACAAGGCATAGCTAGCAACTTCCTATTTCCCCTCCTAAATACCATATATAATAAACAAAGTAAACAGAAAAAAAGTCATAAATTCCATTTTCAGTAAAACTGGATGAGAGATATAATCCGTAGCTTTAAGCAATATAGCAGAAACCACCCAGATGGAAGTAAAATGTCCAGATAGGCCAGTAAAAAAATATCAAAAATATGTTTCTGATATCTGAAGGACAACTCCTGAGGTGACAGATCAACATTTCCTGCTCAGCAGGCACTAAGGGACCTGAAGAAAGGATGGGGCACAGGTCAAGCAGATGCTACACAGGTAGAAAAAGGAGTGAGAAAGCAGGAAAAGAGTGTAATGGCCTAGGGGCAGCAGGTCTCAGCAAATGCTCACAGCATTGTTCTTTCTGTCAGTAAGAAGCACTCCAAAGTGTAACTTCGGTAAAGCAACAGCAGTGGAGATGGCTGATGAGAGAAACCCTCTTAGGGCTTGTCTATTTCAGAGAAACAGAAAAGAAACTGGGCAGCCATCTTAGCAGGAAGCCATCTGTCACTGGTAGCACTCAAGGAAGTGCTCTGGGACTGCAGGGGCTAGAGAATAAACAGGTTTCACCCCCTCCACCCCTAGGACTCCCTTTTGAACAGCTAAGCCATTAAACTCCTAACTTATTCTAATAATATTTTTTAAAGATGCTGACATGTAGATATTATTCTTGTTCAGTCGCTCATTGGTGTCTGACTCTTTGAGACCCCCATGGACTGCAGCACACCGGGATTCCCTGTCCTTCACCATCTCCTGGAGCTTGCTCAAACTCATGTCCATTGAGTCGATGATGCCATCCAACCATCACATCCTCTTCTCCTCCTGCCTTCTATCTTTCCCAGCATCAGGGTCTTTCCCAATGAGTCAGCTATTTGCATCATGTGGCTAAAGTATTGGAGATTCAGCTTCAGCATCACTCTTTCATATGAATATTCAGGATTGATTTCCTTTAGGATTGACTGGTTTGATTTCCATGCAGTCCACTCCATCTCTTCTCCAACACCGTGGTTTGAAAGCATTAAATCTTCAGCTCTCACATTCATACATGACTACTGGAAAAAAAAATGTAGCTTTGACTATACTGACCTTTCTCAGTAAAGGAATGTCTCTGCTTTTTAATACACTGTCTAGGTTTGTCATAGCTTTTCATCCAAGGAGCAAGAGTCTTTTAATTACATGGCTGTAGCCACCATCCACAGTGACTTTGGAGTCCAATAAAATAGTCTCTCACTGTTTCACCATCTATATGCCATGAAGTGATGGGACTGGATGCCATGATCTTCGTTTTTTGAATGTTGAGTTTTAAACCAGCTTTTTTACTCTCCTCTTTCACCTTCATCAAGAGGCTCTTTCATTCATCTGTGCTTTCTGCCATAAGGGTGGTGTCACCTGTGTATCTGAGGTTATTGATATTTCTCCTGGCATCTTGATTTCAGCTTGTGCTTCTTCCAGACCAGCATTTCTCATGATGTACTCTTCATATAAGCTAAATAAGCAGAGTGACAATATACAGCCTTGACGTACATAGTCTTTTCCAAGTTTTGAACCAGTCCATTGTTTTCTGTCTGGTTCTAACTGTTGCTTTTTGATCTGCATACAGGTTTCTCAGGAGGCAAGTAAGGTGGTCTGGTATCTCCATCTCTTGAAGAATTTTCCATAGTTTGTTGTGATTCACACGGTCAAATGTTTTAGTGTAGTCAATGAATTAGAAGTAGATGTTTGTAGAATTCTGTTGCTTTTTCTATGATCCAGCAGATGTTGGCAATTTGACCTCTGGTTCCTCTGCCTTTTCTAAATCCAGCTTGTACATCTGAAATTTCTTGATTCATGTACTATTGAAGCATAGCTTGGAAGATTTTGAGCATGACCTTGTAACATGTGAAATGAGCACAATTGTATGGAAGTTTGAACATTTCTTGGCATTGCCCTTCTTTGGGATTGGAATGAAAACTGACCTTTTCCAGTTCTGTGGTCAGTGCTGAGTTTCCCAAATTTGCTGGCATGTTGACTGCAGCACTTTCACAGCATCATCTTTTAGGATTTGAAATAGCTCAACTGGAATTCCATCACCTCCACTAGCTTTGTTTGCAGTAATGCTTCCTAAGGCTCACTTGACTTCACTCTCCAGAATGTCTGGCTCTAGATGAGTGATCACACCATTATGGTTATCCAGGTCATGAAGATCTTTTTTGTATAGTTCTTCTATGTATTCTTGCCACCTCTTTTTAATATCTTCTGCTTCTGTTAGGTCCATACTATTTCTGTCCTTTATTGTGCCCATCTTTGCATGAAATGTTCCCTTGGTATCTCTAATTTTCTTGAAGAGATCTCTAGTCTTTCCCATTCTATTGTTTTCTTATATTTCTTTGCATTGTTCACTCAAAAATGCTTTCTTATCCCTTCTTGCTATTCTTTGGAACTCTGCATTCAGATGGCTATATCTTCCCTTTTCTCCTTTGCCTTTTGCTTCTCTTCTTTCCTCTGCTATTTTTAAAGCCTTCTCAGACAACCATTTTGCCTTTTTGCATTTCTTTTTCTTGGGATGGTTTTGATCACTGCCTCCTGTACAGTGTTATGAACCTCCATCCATAGTTCTTCAGGCACTCTAATAGATTTATTCCCTTGAATCTGTTTGTCAACTTCCACTGTATAATTGTAAGGGGTTTGATTTAGGTCATAACTGAATGGCCTAGTGGTTTTCCCTACTTTCTTCAAATTTAAGTCTGAATTTTGCAATAAGGTGTTCATGATCTGAGCCACAGTTAGCTCCCAGTCTTGTTTTTGCTGACTGTATAGAGCTTCTCCATCTTTGACTGCAAGGAATATAATCAATCTGATTTTGGCATTGACCTTCTAGTGATGTCCATGTGTAGAGTCTTCTCTTGTGTTGTTGGAAGAGGGTGTTTGCTATGACCAGTGCATTATCTTGGCAAAACTGTTAGCCTTTGCCCTGCTTCATTTTATACTCCAAGGCCAAACTTGCCTATTACTCCAGGTATCTCTTGACTTCCTACTTTTGCATTCCAGTCCCCTATAATGAAAAGGACATTTTTGGGGGGTGTTAGTTCTAAAAGAACTTGTAGGTCTTTATAAAACCATTCAACTTCAGCTTCTTCAGCATTAGTGGTTGGGGTATAGACTTGCATTACTGTTGTTTTTGAGGTTGCCCCAGTACTATATTTTGGACTCTCTTGTGACTATGAGGGCTATTCTATTTCTTCTAAGGAATTCTTGCCCACGGTAGTAGATATAAAGGTCATCTGAATTAAATTCACCCATTCTGGTCCATTTTAGTTCACTGATTCCTAGAATGTCGACGTTCACTCTTGCCATCTCCTGTTTGACCGCTTCCAATTTACCTTGATTCATGGACCTAACATTCCAGGTTCCTGTGCAGTATTGTTCTTTACAGCATTGGACTTTACTTTCACCACCAGACACATCCACAACTAGGCGTTGTTTCTGCTTTGGCTCAGCCTTTTCATTCCTTCTGGAGCTATTTCTCTGCTCTTCTCCAGTAGTGTATCAGACATCTACCGACCCGGAGAGTTCACCCTTCAGTGTCATATCTTTTTGCCTTTTCATACTATTCATGGAGTTCTTAAGGCAAGAATGCTGAAGCGGTTTGCCATTCCCTTCTCCAGTGGACCACGTTTTGTCAGAACTCTCCACCATGACCCGTCTGTCTTAGGTGGCCCTACCTGGCATGGCTCATAGTTTCATTGCATTAGACAAGGCTGTGATCCATGTGATCAGTTTGGTTAGTTTTCTGTGATTGTGGTTTTCATTCTGTCTCCCTTCTGATGGATGAGGATAAGACGTTTGTGGAAGCTTCCTGATGGGAGGGACTGGCTATGGGGAGAACTGGGTCTTGCTGTGGTGGGCAAGGCCATGCTCAGTAAATCTTCAATCCAATTTTCTGCTGATGGGTGGGGCTGTGTTCCCTTCCTGTAGTTTGGCATGAGGCCAAACTATGGTAGGGGTAATGGCAACCTCTTCCAAAAGGACTTATGCCAGCATGTTGATATTATATATATGTATAATATGTGCTTTCCATATATATATTATTTCATAAAAATTATGGAAAAGAGCAGCAAAACAAAGCTTACCACAGAACACTCAGCATAAAAATGGAAACGGTCAAAATACGTATAACACCATGAATTAAGATAAAACAATTACGTTTATGAAGAAAGACAATAAAACAATATTCAAGGACTCAGAGAAGAGATGAAGAGACAACAGATGAGACAGCCTGTGAACACTGAGGTCCCAGGAAAGTAGAAAGAACAACCAGAATCATCATAAAAATGAAGCTGAGTTGGAAGAAGCACAGGGGAGGGTACTGAGGGAGACTCACTAAGAGAGAAGGATGCTAAAATGAAAGGGATAGACAACATGAAAAGGACAGAAGAGATTACAGAGGGTTGGAGAGCAAGTTACAGCTGTAGGAAGGAGGCAGGCGAAGTCCTACACGTGCATAACTGGAGCCTCTGAAGACACAGAAGAAAACACTGGAAGAGGATATGTGTTTAAAGTATAATTCATTAAACCACTCATAAAATAAAAGAAGAATTGAATCTACATACTGAAAAGGCAGAGCATGAGCCAGGGAAAATCAGCCTAGAATAGTGGACTCAGACATTAAAATCTTTCCTAATGAAGTTTGGTGGTGTTTAGTCGCTAAGTCGTGTCTGACTCTTTTGCAACTGCATGGACTAGCCCACCAGGCTTCTCTATCCATGGGATTTGCTGGGCAAGAATACTGGGGTAGGCCATTTCCTTCTCCACAGGGTCTTCCCAACCCAGGGATAGAACCTGTGTCTCCTGCGTTGCGAGCAGAATCTTTGTCTCTGAGCCACCAGGGAAGCCCATCCTAATGAAGTTACTAGATTGTGAAAAGCAAATAAATGGTGACTTAGGAGCAGAAAAGATGACTAAGAAACTTATGAAAGATAAAAGAAATAAGGCTGCCTGCAGATTTCAGAACAGCAATATTCAAAGTCAGAATCCAGTGGAGCAATATGTATAAGACAGTCAAGAAAAGAAAACTGAACCAGGCTTTATATCCACCTGAATTGCCATCCAGGAATAAATACTACAGAAAACTAGTTTTGAACCTTCAGTGACTTAGGGGATATGGTTTGCATGAGCCCTTCAGAGGAGCTATGAGAGCATGCACCGTGGCCAACCATAGAGATGACTTGGGAAATCCATTTACTTGTGAAGGAACAAAGATGGAGATGAGCGTGAAATATAAGAATGCAGATGCTACATGCCCTGATAATGCAGAAAGGATACAACTATGAAAAAAAAAAAAGGCAGAGGAGGGAGGAAGGAAAAAGATACAGGTAGATCAAATTTCCTGATTTCCTCTTTGGGTCATAAAAGCATCAAAAGATGACAAATCAAATATAAGAAGAGTGAATATATTTCACAGAACAAAGACAAGCTCTAAGAGAATAATTATATTAACAATCACCAACTGATAGAAGAAGGGGAGGAGATGTGAAAAGAAGGGTAGGAACAAAGAGAAAGAATATTAATTTTCCTGACTTTTAAAGGGATAACATCCCTGAGTATCAGAAGAATTATACATGCACCTGTCCTTCCACAAACAAATAAAATAGAGCATAAAGTGAAAACTAAAAAATAACAGTTGATAGGACCAAACAATTTTTTATATCAATAAATCTAAATGGGTCAAAATTCATCTCTTGAAAGAATAATATTTTAATTTCAAACTAGGTCACAGAGAAAAACCTAACTCCATATGGAATGCAAGAGTCATACGAACTGCCAAGCAATTCAGAAAGGTTGCTAGATATTTTGACTCCAGAATTCCCCTTTGGGGCTAGAATCTCCAATTATGAACATTCCATGCATTTGAAGTAATGTGTATAAGGCTATCTGCTACAGGATTATTTGAAATAGCAAAAGGCCGAAAATAATTCAGATGTGTATGGTTAAATCCACTATAGTACATCTGCCTAAGGGAAAACTATACAGCTATTTGTATGATATGCCAGAATCTCTGACATACATTAAGTAAAAAAGCAAAGTGCAGAATAGAGTGTATTATGTCTACTACTACGTCTCTGTTAAAGGTGGGGATAAGAGTCTGTATTTGTGTTTACTTCTGTATGCATCAAGAACTCCTCAAAGATATGCAGAAAACTAATCATAATGGCCTCCATTTTAGGGGAAGATGGGGGAATGGGAGGAAGGACTCCTGTTCTCCTTCTCATCCTTTCTGGCTGTGATGTGAATGCTGCTGCTGCTGCTAAGTCGCATCAGTCGTGTCCGACTCTGTGCGACCCCACAGACAGCAGCCCACCAGGCTCCGCTGTCCCTGGGATTCTCCAGGCAAGAATACTGGAGTGGGTTGCCATTTCCTCCTCCAGTGCATGAAAGGGAAAATTGAAAGTGAAGTCGCTCAGTCGTGTGCGACTCTTTGCGACCCCATGGGCTGCAGCCCACCAGGCTCCTCCGTCCTTGGGGTTTCCCTGGCAAGAGTACTGGAGTGGGGTGCCATTGCCTTCTCCGGTGATGTGAATGCACACCTCTTCAAAAAATGCAGCTCTATTTTCCCAGTCTGTCTGTCTCCCTGTTCCCCACTCACTCAGTCGGGTCCTCAGTGCTGGGCTCAAGGTGAACACCACACAGTGCTGGTTGATGTTTGCTGAGAGAATGAATAAATGCAGTGCAGGGCAGTAGCCCCTAGGTGGGATAAAGCTCCAGGGATAGGACCTCGAGAGGCCCATGAACTATGTAACTCAGGACAGTGTATGCCCCTCCTTCCATTCTAATGCCACCTGCTAATGTTTGTCTTTTTAATCCAAAGGGGAAAAATAATCCCTAAACACATATTTTTTAATCAACTTGATCTGTGTGCTGTTCACCATCCTGCCTTGTGACCTTGGGCAGGTCTAAATTCAATTTCAGCACTCCCTGAGCCAGACACGTTGGGGGGGGATGTGAGATGATTAAGACATGGCCCTTGCCTTGTGTTCAGGCTCCCCTCTCCTTATTTGTAAAAGGACAACGTTTTCCCCTCACTGAGTCAGTGGAATTTTAATGACAAAGACCTTTCTCCCAGAATGTTCTCTGCTAGAGAACCAAGGCTCAGCACAAATGTGTTCCTGTGTGGGATCATCTCTTCCACCCACCCAGGAAGGTGCAACCATCCCTTCATGGGATGTCCCCAGAGCCCTATACTTAGCATTCTGCTTTTCTGTGCTTTGTCATAACCTATTGTCCCTTCTGGACTCTGAGCCAATGCAGCAAGGATTCTGCAACAGTCACTATACTTACTCCCAGTTTCTAGCAGAGTATCTGGTCAAAGGTGGGCATTGTACATATTTGCAGAAGGCACAACGGAAGTAATCTGAATACTCTGAGCTAAGTGAAAACATGATTTCCATCACCATAGAAGTATCAAGAATAAACATGGTAAAGAGATCAAATAAAAGAGTGCATTTGAGGATAAGGGGAGAATTACAACCACCACCAAGACGAATAACTTCTAGCCAAAAGATGACTGGACTTGGAGTGGGGAAGGGATGGGAGAGATACGATACATGGGTGCCTGACTCTATGATGCTGACTAAATATAAAGACACACTATCTTAGTGACGCCTCAGGAAGCCTGGGAGGGTGATCCTATGCCCGCCTCCCCCAACACTTTGTATTTGAGAATGCCAAGGTCTAGAAGTAGGAAAGGGCAACCTGCTCCAGTATTCTTGCCTGGAAAACTCCATGGACAGAGGAGCCTGGCAGGCTATAGTCCATGAGGTCACAAAGAGTTGAACATGATGTAGTGACTAAGCACACAAACACACTAAAGACAGGTTGAGGCCTTGCCCATTCTTGCCTGCTTTCCGTGCAACACACATGTAAAGGCCAAAGCTGGCATTTAAACCCAGGACCAAATGATTCTAGTTCCTGCTGTTTACCCCACCCATGCTGATTCACTTACAGGAAGGCTGGGCTGATTCTTCCACTGCAGATATCATTTTGACTTCCCCTGCCCAAGGAAGGAAATTACCAGAAAGCCTGGTAACTCTGAGTTCAGGGTTCCATAGGCTGAAGTCTGGCTCACAGGCTTACAGATTGGCACTAACCCATTCTGTAAATACTTCAGCCAGCCTGGCAGAAGCTGGGGGTCCCTGGGATCTCACTGTCCTATTTCTTTGCATATTGTGATGGAAGGATGCAGGAAGGACACCACACATCTGGCTTGTTTCAGCACTGGCTTCTCATTTCTGTCTGGATAGTTACCACTAAGTAATTTAGTTTATCTGTGTCTCCGTGAGCTTATTTGGAAACCATGGAACACTGCTTACAGAAAATTAAGCTTCGTTTTCTTTAAGCATTCAGCCAATAGTACAGGCAGAAGATGGTGATCTGGAGGTAACCGGCTTATGCATATGTAAACATGATACATTTAGCAAATTATGTAGACTTCACACTTCAGAGCATTGACGAAAACAAAGGTACCTTCCAAGGAAGCTTTAGTGCAGTAGAGCCATTCTGAAAGGAATAGAGTTATTGGTTTTTAAGAATAGCTCAGCTCAGATACAAATGGAAAATAATGATTTACACTGTGGAGCAGGGGGTAGGCATAAGCAGAATTTGAACAGGTCTAATTTGAAGTGGTGTTAAGGTGTCTCTAAGGACTTTGAAAGAATTATGGCCCATAACGTGCTTTGAGATTGAATTCATGGTGTGATGAGGTTGTACATTTCAAACTCAATTCCACTGTGACTCCTCACGTTTCACACAATTTCCCAGCATATGTTTTTCTCCTTGAGCCTAGAGAAAGAATTCTAGATGTACCTTTAGCTAAAAAACAACTGCAATAGTTAAAGCATGCCTTAAATCCATTATTTTTTCTATTCTCCACTAAGACTTGTTGCCTAAGTCCCTTCTAGTATCTCATCAGTAATTAATTGCACTGAAAATTTAATTGTAAATATCACTCCACAAAGGGCAATCTTACAAGTCAACACTGGATTTCAGAACTCTTGGACAGGGCAGGTCAGAGTGCCTGAACGTGAGGGTTTCCAACCCGTAGACCAAAGTGGAGGTGCTGCGTGTGTCCTCAGGCACTTCATCCAAGGGACCCACTAACTTGCAGGGCCTGAATGGCCCACCATTGACTGTAAGAGACGGGGCATCAGGGCAGCTCAGTTGCATTACTGTCATAAATACTAACCCCACTAGTAATAATATGTTCCAAGAGCTGCCATATATTAAATATCTACTATTGCCAAGAACCATGCTAGTACTTTGCCTTCAGTTAACCCTGGTAATAACTCATCAAAATCATTACTGTTACTCCTCTTTTACTGATAGAAATAGGTTAGAGAGGTTAAGTGACTTCTTCTCTGGCTGCCACTGAGTGCTTATGATATGACAGGTGCTATACATGCAAATAGTATCTCACTGAATCATCATCCCAACTCAGCAAGGTGGGGAGTTTCATTGATATCCATTTGCCAGGCTGTGAACCAGAAGGAAGTTGCATTGCATTGCAGGTCAAGCTAAAAGAGGGCAGAGCCAGCAGTCACATTCAGGTCACAGACACAGCCATGTGTGTCCCACTGTGTGCTGCATTCGTACCATTTGAAAAGAGGTCCCTATTGCTGGAAAAGGAGGAGGAGCAGGAGAAGGAGCACCCTGGGCAAGCAGAAGTCACAGTGGTCTCTGGTACCCAGTTCTCTTCCTCCCACCCTGCCTTCCCCCACAGCATCCTCCCAAACACACACACACTCCACCCCCATTTCAAATGATAGACTTCTAAATGCTCACAAGAATTCTTTGAGGAAGGTACTATTATCATACAGTTTTATAGCTGTGGAGGCTGAGGCTTGGAGAAGTTACATCAGCCACTGAAATTCAGAGACCTATTAAGCATCAGGGGCAGGGACTACACCAAGGCTGTCTGACTCTGATCCTGTACTCCTGGCTAGGCTGCAAAAGAGTTAGTCTAATCATTAGAGACATGGTACTGATGACCCAAGAGTTGGTTCTAATTAGGACTCTGTCTCAGGATAAAGAATGCACACTGAAAATTATGACCCTTTAACAAATTTTATATGAGACTTAAGTAAAGCAAGCACAGATGGCTACAAAGATTTAGTTGTATCCTTACAAATAATTATAATGGTATCCACACACCACAGACACACACACACAACCTAGAAACAAATGTCCAATAATAAGGATTAAATTATGGTTCACAAATATGCTAGAAAACCTAGAAGCTATCAAAAAGTATGACAAGAAGGATATTATGACATACAAAATGTTTATATTAAATAAAAGGATTGATCACACTTTTGTAACACAAAATATATAGCGTGGACATGTAGTGAATGAGAGAGACAGATGGAGAAACAGGCAAAGAGTCAGAGATGGGAAAATATAAAATAAAAGGCTACAAATAAGTCTGTTATATGGGAGGATTCTCTATTGTGTTTCCATCTTTTGCCTGTTGATGTTGTCTAATTGTTAACAATTAACAAATACCTATTATTTTGTGATGTTTAAAATGTTTTGTAGGCCTAAGATAAAAACAGTCCACTGAGGCTCAGAAAAGATTGCTGAAAACCAGACAGCATTTACCAGAGTTTGGAGTGCACAGATATTTCAAGAAATGAGTTTCATAGATAAATTCATTTGGCAGACATTCTACTTATCTTTCATGACTTGCAGTGCAGAGTCTCATGTTAAGATGCAGGAAGAATCATGGTTCCTGACTGCATACTATACTACAAAGCTACAGTCATCAAAGCAGTATGGTACTGGCACAAAAACAGAACTATACATCAAAGGAACAGGAAAATCCAGAGATGAGCCCATGCACTTATGGGGAACAAATCTATGGCTAAGGCAAGAATATATTATGGAGAAAAGATAGTCTCTTCAATAAGTGGTGCTGGGAGAACTAGACAGCTATATGTGAAAGAATGAATAGTATGTAAAAGAATGAAAAGTAGAATACTTTCCAACACCACACATTTTAAAAAAAAAAAAAACTTAAGATAGATTAAAGACCTAAATGTAAGGCTGGAAACTATAAAAAGAAGAAACATAGGTAGAACACTCCTTGACATAAATCCCAGCAAGATCTTTTATAATCCACCTCGTAAAGTAATGAAAATAAAACCAAAAATAAACAAACGGGACCTGGTTAAACCTAAAAGCTTTTGCATAGCAAAGGAAGAGGCTTCCCAGGTGGTGCAGTGGTAAGAATCTGCCTGCCAGTGCAGGAGACGAGGAGATACAGGTTCGATCCCTGGATTGATCCTACTTCAAAATCCCATGGGGAAGAAAATGGTAACCCACTCCAGTATTCTTGCCCGAGAAATCCCAGGGAAAGAAGAGGCTGGTGGATTACAGTCTATGGAGTCATAGAGTCAGACATGACTGAGCAACTTAGTGTGTGCGTGCACACACAGACACACACACACATACACACCCAATAAATGAAGCCATAAACAAAATGAAGACAACCCATGGAGTGAGAAAAAATATTTCCAAAAGATCAAGCAATGAGAGATTAATCTCCAAAATATACAAATAACTCATGCAGCTCAATATCAGAAAAACAACCCAATCAAAAAATGGGCAGAATGTCTAAATAGACATTTCTCCAAAGAAGACATAAAGGCTGCTAAAAAGCACATGAAAAGATGCTCAGTGTCACTAATTATTGTTATTGTTGTTCAGTCACAAAATCATGTCTGACTCTTTGCAACCGCATGGACTGTAGCCCACCAGGCTCCCCTGCTCATGGGATTTCCTAGGTAAGAATACTGGACTGCCATTTCCTTCTCCAGGGGACCTACCCGACCCAGGGACTGAACCTGTGTCTCCTACATTGGCAGGCATATTCTTTACCATTGAGCCACCAGGAAAGCCTGATTATTAGAGAAATGCAAAACAAAACAACAATGAGGTGTCACCTCACACCTGTCAGAATGGCCATCATCAAAAAATCGACAAACAATAAATGCTGGAGAGGGTGTGGAGAAAAGGAAACTGTTCTACACTGTTGGTGGGACTGTAAATTGAAATAGCAACTATGGAGAACAGTCTAGAGATTTCTTAAAAACCTAAAAATAAAGTTACCATATGATCACCAATCCCACTCCTGGGCATATATCCTAAGAAAACCATGGTTTAAAGGGATACATGCATTCCAGTGTTCACTGCAGCAACTGTTTACAGGATCCAGGACATGGAAGCCACCTGAATGTCCACTGCCAGAGGAATGGATAAAGAAGCTGTGGTACATATATACAATGGACTATTACTCAGCCATTAATAAAACTGAAATAATGCCATTTGCAGCAGCATGGATGGACCTAGAGATTGTCATACTGAGTGAAGTGAGACAGAGAAAGACAAATATCATATGATATTGCTTACATGTGGAATCTAAAAAAAAAGGGGGTACAAATGAACTTATCAACAAAACAGGCAGAGATAGAAGGCAAACGTATAGTTCCCAGGGGGAAGTAGGGGGATGGATAAATTGGGAGATTGGGATTGATATAAACACTATTACATTTAAAATAGATAACCAACAAGGACCTACTGTATAGCATATGGAGCTCTACTCAATACTCTGCAATGGCCTATGTGGGAAAAGAATCTAAAAAGAGATTGGATACATCTATATGTATATGTATTACTGATTCACTTTGCTGTACACCTGAAACTAACAGAACATTGTAAATCAACTATACGCCAATAAAACTTTTAAAAAATTAAGAGAGTTTATTTAAATTTTATATAAATTAAAATTTAATTATTTAAATTAAAATTTAAGAGAATTTATTAAAGCCTGGGTGTCTTCAATTTTTATGGCCACAGGACACTTATTTTTTTTGTATAGGACATAATTAATATCTACGGGCTCTGAGAAACACAGTCTGGAAAATGCCTGCCTACAATTGCAATTTACTCATCTCTATAATCTACTCATAGTTCAAATACAACCCCTCTCTCTCAGAAATTTCCTTTCTCTAATAACTGTGACACTAATGAACATTTTCCTCTACATGTCCCCCATACTTTCAGAATCTAAGTAAAAAAAAAAGAAATATTCTTATTTCTTTTAGACATGGGACACCGGGACCTGTAGACATCATCTCAAGTCAAAATATTTTGTCATGCGAGAAATTTTTTCTTTTTCAGTGTTGCTGCTGTTACCACCAGTGTTATCACCAAGTGTATACTTTTTTGGAGAATTTGTTTTGAGCTACATCAGCAAGCCTGCTTACCCCTCAGAGATCAGCAGGCTGAGACAGTGGTGGCTAGATCCAGTGGCACAGCATGCAGTGGAGCGGGAATGATGGCTCTGATTATATGGCTTCCTTGTTGTACCCAGTTTTCCTCGGCCAAGTGGTCCCCAATTGTGGTGTGGCCTAAAGATATTCCTTGCAGCTTATGGGTGTGGGTCTCAGGGCATCAGTGTTTGGGGTCTTATTGGAAATGTGGCCTCTGACATAATTTACCAGTTACGGAAGCCTACAATATCCAGGTTATAAGTGCCCAAGCTAGAGAGAAAGGTGAGAGACACTCTTCAGTCCCTGAGCTCTACTGGAAAGGGGACGCTGTGTGTCAATATTCTTGAGCTTACTGCCCATGATGAAATATGTACATAGCTAAGACTCATTAATCCAATTTTCTATCTCAAAGGATATAAAAATCCTGACAGGAACAAATTCCCAAAAGGCTCAGGATACATCATCTTTTATTTAGTTTGTTTTCCTTTTTAAATCCTGTGTATATGAAAACCCCCAAAGACTCTGACAGAAACCATCAATTTCTCTGACAAGAGTTATTCTAGAGGCAGTGAGGGTCTCCCCAAGATAACTTGACAGGGGGAACAGGCAAAGGCCAAATCGTTTCGAGGCGTCTTCCCCAAGACAGATGATTCTGATCCTGGGAAATCAGTCTGGGGCTGATGCAAAAAGTCTTCAGGGGTAAAAGTCATTTCTGAAAGACTCATTGTTCCACTTACACCAAAAGGTTGCTTAAGCAGCTGTGGAGAAGGGTTTGTAATGTGATTATCACATTTGTCTTGGGAAAGAGACATCACTGTGCTTTGTGGAGAGCAAGGCAAGGAATTTGATGCTGGTGTCAGTAATGCTCACATTCACATCAGGGCCCTTCTCCCAACAGAAGGCTCAAGGAGCCCGAAGACCTGCAGGAAGGACCAATTGGAACCCTAAGAGATCCTTGTGCTTCTGATACTGTCTCTTCCCTGCCGAGTCTTAATGGGTAAGCGTAACGGGGTCTGCTTAGCTGTGTGTATACAGGTGAATGTCACAGCCCACAGAGGGGCAGGTCCCATTCCACCTTCCTGCAGTCACACACCCACGAGTGGCCAGATTAATTCTGGGCCATAAGTGTGGTCCATGCCTCTGGACTCAGGGGCTGGGGAAAAGGAAACATATGGTGGGACTGTTCTTTCATTCCACCAGATCAGGACAGCATTTCAGAAGGCCCCAGTCACCAGAGGACATGATGCTGAACCTGACAGCACAAGCCTTGAAGGGAATCCCACTGGGTCAGGGTGGTGTGGACAGAGGAGTCACAGCATCCACACCCTGGAACCAAGATCTGGAGTCTGAAGGATGCTCTGGGTGAAATGGCTGCAGTCCAGGCAGACCTTACTGCTGCTGAAATGGAGGGAAGCTGGGGCGGGGGAGGGTGTGGACTCAGGACCCTCTGTCACAAGGCCACTCTGCTTTGCACAAGCAGACCACTGACCAACACCTGTGCATCTGTCCCTGGTCCTCAGCAGACATGAGCATCGCTAAGGAGCTGTTGTGCTCTTCCATGACCTCTGAGATAGCACCATGTAGACACCAGCAGAATAGGGTTTCCACCTCACAGTCTGCCGTGGAGAGTACATGAAGGTCCCACAAGGCTTCAAGCAGGAGCACAGCACGTGGTGGGGCTTGGTATCACTAGATGGCTCACTCCTGGGCTTGTTTACTTAGGACTCTTCACAAGTGAGGAGTCAAAGAGCTAATAAGCAGTCTTAAGTTCAAATTCAAATGTATGTCCAAGATAACCAGACTTAGTAATCAGTGGAAAACAGACTCATATCAAAAGGCAGACCTCCAATTATAAAACCTTGGAAAAATCAGATAGGTCAGCTCAATACCCACTAGCGTCTACCGACTGTAACAGGAAGGAGGTGCCTAGTTCTCACATCATTCTGACCAAAGGGGTCTGGTATGTTTTTCTAGAATTCTGGAAGGAAACCAAACTTAGGGTTAAAAGTTAGGTCAAGGAAAGCTTGTTCAAGAACCCAGTGAGGCAGCCTGGGACCCAAGCCATTTGAGGTATTTTAAGAGAACAAAAGACTCAGAAGTACCGGCACAGCATGGCCCCCATAGACAGTACTGTGAGGCTGTCTCCCAAGAATAAGGGGGCTCCGTTCTGGGTCCAAGATTTGAACCAATTGTGTGCAGTCAGGCATATCAAGAGTGTAGGACAGCTGGGCCTCCTCTTACCAACTCTGGCAAGTACATGAGGCCAGAAACCATACTATGGCAGACACAGTGTCCCTCCACTGTCCTAATCAGCATTACTGACTGGAGGAACAAAGGACTGAGAAAAGACTGTCTTTTTCACATGGTGGAACCTTGACATGGGAAAAAGCTTAATACACAGCTGCTACTGTGACCCATGGAGGGAGGTTCAGGCTGCCATTCTTGTTTCTTTTCTGAGTTAAATTCCAAGGGATTTTAAAACAAGAGAAAACTAGGATCAAATTTTTGCATTATGTTATTCCTAACACCTACATGTACGTTTGTATAAACACATACTGTGTAAGGAGCTCCTTCACTCTAATAACTTAAAAAAAAAGAAACGAGAATATTTTGAGAATCTTTAGACAGAACCAAGAAACAGAGTATACAACTTTGTGAAAACAGAATCTATTAACTCCTTCTCTTAAGGAAAACCATAGTGAAATTGCTCAACCCATGGCATCATCACATTTGTAGAAAAATAAAGAAAAAAGTTAAAGCCTCACCTGCTGATACACATCAATGTAAGTTTCACGTGGATTAAAAGCTTAAGGTAAAAACAATTAACAGTACCAATTATTGCACAATCAATAAAGGACTGTGCATATATCAAAGCAAAAGAAGAAATTACAAAAGTGTTAATAAAATTGATACTAAAAAAAGGTTTATGTTCATTAAAAGACTTGCTATAGGCAATAGCAAGTACCCTATATGGAGTGGGTAGCCATTCCCTTCTCCAAGGGGTCTTCCTGACCCAAGGATCGAACCCGTGTCTCCTGTGACTCCTGCATTGGCAGGTGAATTCCTTACCCCTGGACCACCTGGGAAGCCCTAGGGTACCATATAGGGATCGTGAATAACCCTTAGAAGGTTATAATGATAGTCTATTAAATATATAGCCACAATGTGTGGATCAGTACATCCACAGAGAGGCAAATGATGAGACAAATCACCACTATCTTCCTATCAGTTAAAAACTCTAAGAGAATACTCTTCCTTCTCTCCCCACTGGTAGCCACTAGTTTTTTCTCTATACTTGTGAGTCTCCTTCTTTTTAGTTACATTCACCAGTTTGTTGTAGTTTTTAGATTTCACATATAAGTGATATCAAATAGGATTTGTTTTTGTCTGACTTATTTCACCTGGCATAGTATCCTCAAGACCACCCATGTTATTGCAGATGGCAAATCCATTCTTTTTATGGCTGCATAGTGTTCCATCGCACATCTTCTTTATCCATTCATCCTCTGATGGACGACGCTTAGATTGCTTCTGTATCTTGGCAACTGTATTTAAATGATGCTGCTATGATCACTGGGGTGCATACATCTTTTCAAATTTGTGTTTTTGGTTTTTTGGGATTTATACCAAGGAGTGGGGTTGCTAGATCATATGGCAATTCTAGTTTTAGTGTTTGGAGAAATCCCAACAATGTTTTCCACAGTGGCAGCATCAATTTATATTCCCACTATTGGTGTATGAGGTTTCCCTACTATTGGAATCTTTTCTGAATGCATATTTCACCTTATTTATAATTATTCCTCTTTTTTTCAAAATGTATACCTGAATCATTTTAAAAATGAAATATTAACAACAATCAAGTGAATAAATAATAAAAAACTTCAAGGCAGATCATTATGATAGGAGTGAGGAAAGCATTTCTTAGATAAAACACACAAAGAAACAACATAAAAACAACCAAGTGACATTTAAAAGACAGATTGGAAAATATTCTGAAAAAAGCAGGGTCAATATCCTTAATATATAAAGAGTTCTTTCAAATCCATAAGAAAACCATTAAGAATGTAATTGAAAAATTGACAAAGGGTTACGAACAAATGCTCTAGTGAAAGAAGAAGTTGAAATGGCCAATAAACACACAGACACAAAAGCATGCTACTTCAATACTAATAAAAAATGTGAATGGAAATAACAATGAAACACTAGAGTATACTTATAACATTGGCAAACATTAAAAATATAATTGCACTCATACACTGCTGGGGTGGAAGGTGAGTGTAAATGATCCAATCTTCTTGCAAATCATTTTGATTATGGGTAATTTTTAAACTAAATAACTGGTTCCTAATTATAAATGCTATGGAGATGGTCCCCACCTTATAATGGTTTGACTTAATGATTTTCCAACTTTATGAGGGTATGAAAGCAGTGCACATTCAGTATAAAGTCAGCTTTTGAGTTTTGACCTTCTCCAGGGCAAGTGATCTGCAGCATGAGACCTTCTCGTGATGCTGGGAGTGGCTGGAAAGCTCCCACTCAGTCATGTGACCACATGGCAGTGGCTGGAGGTCACAGCTCCCAGGCAGCCACATGATCATGGGCATGAACAACCCACATGCTTACAACCATTCTGCACCCTTACAACCACTGTGTTTTTCACTTTAAGTCAGTATTCAATAAATTACATCTCATGTAATTCACTTTAAGTCAGTATTCAATAAATTACATGAGATGTTCAACACTTTATTATAAACCACGCTTTGTTTTAGATGACTCTGCCCCACTGCAGGCTACTGTAAGTATTCTGAGCATGTTTAGGTAAGCTAAGTTGTGATGTTTGATAAGTTAGGTGTATCGAACACGTTTTCAACACCTGATGGGTTTATGAGGACATAACCCCACAGTAAGTCAAGGAAGATCTGTACTTGCTTTTGCAGGAAGTTCATACACTATTCAAAAGTATAGCAATGACGATCAGAGCCACTAGCACTTCAATACCTAAGAAACAAAGAATTTTAACTGTTTGCCATATTTTCTTCGTCTTGTCTGAGAGTATTTATGTGAGCCTGTGTACTAATTTATGTGAGCATTTGGTATGCTGTTTTTTTTTTCACTTAATATTGTTTGTGAGTGTGATCTTATGCCATTAAATTATCTCTAAAAATATGATAATTTGATTGTATAATATATCATATGAATGTATTTGTACCATAAACCACTCCCCTTCTGTTGGACCTGTAGGTTTTTCACTATGTGAAAGCATCACTCTGACTCCATGTTTTCTGTATCTTCAATAATTGCTATCTGTCTAGGTTATTCTTATAATAACAGGGAAACAAAGACATTGTGAGACAAACAAAAACTAGATTCTTCACCACCCACAGACCCTCATCACAACAGTTTCCAAAGGATATGCTGTACACAGGAGGACACTGACCCCAGATAGAACGTCTAAAGTTCCGAGTGATAATGGGCAAAGAAAAAGGCAAATATCTGGGTAAAACCAAATAAATACTAACTGTATACAACAATGACAACATCTTAGAAGTTCAAAGAATATGGAATTCAAGCACATACCAACAACAGCATGTAAGTTAGAGCAGAAGTACCTTAAGGTTCTTCCAGTACCTCCGGGGAGTGAGAAAAAGATACTAATCAACTTCAGACTCTGATAAATAAAGTACAATGTCAAAATTTCTGGATTAATCACTAAAAGAATAGAAATGGCATGACTAGCTTCAAAAATAATGGACCAAATTAAAAAATAGAACTAGAAAAAAAAATAATCCAAAAGAAGACAAAGGGGAAAGAAAAAGAATCCTGGAAAAGGTAAAATAAAAAGGATAAAATATTAGTGAAATGGAATTATCATAAATGCACGTGTGCAGAATGCTTCAGTTAAGATCAAGCTCGAAACACAATGTGAAAAATAAAACCCAGCTAGTGGTTGTTAAAGGCAGCTAAGACTAAAAGGCAAAGAAAGGATCAAAAAAGGAACCCTAGGCTCCTGCTAATTCAGAAAGTTGATGTAGCTATAGCATCAGAATTATTGAAATTTTAGACATCAGAGTCCTTAAATTATTAAAGTTTAAAGCAGGAGGAATACAGAAAATAAAGATTCAAAATACAGTGACATAAGCTTCACATCCCCAGGAAAGCAGTCTTCCTAAATATGCATGCACTTAATAATAAAAAAGACAATCCAAATGTATTGAACATGTACATATCAAAGAAAACAGGATAAAGCATACAGAAGAAACTGTAAGAGAATATATTTCCAACCTCAAGGTAGGGAAAGATTATTAAGGTTAAGACACAAAAGTGTCTATATCAGGAAAAGATTTAAAAATTCTCAGTATTAAATGAACAGTTTCTCTGTATTAAAAGACACCAGCAAGAAAGTTGAAAGAAGCAGCCTACAAACTGGAAAGCGAATATTTGGAGCACATAGCTGAAAAAATATTAGTGTCCAGAAGAGAATAATACTACTCCTCTAAAGAAGAAAAAGACACTTCACAATACAAAAAACAACAAAAGACTTGAACAGGAACTTAATGAATAAGAAAACAAGAATGAAAGATAAATATAAGAAAAGATATCCATATACACCAAAGAAAACCACAATAAGACAACACTTCATACACATCAGGTTGACAAAAGCTTAAAAAAGACCACAAATAGAACAAGAACTTTCATATAGTGATGATACAGATGTAAAGAGAACAATCACTGGACAATTTGACATTTCTAATAATTTTAAAAGTAAGCATTTGTTCAGTCAGTTCAGTTCAGTTGCTCAGTTGTGTCCGACTCTTTGCAACCCCTTGGACTGCAGCACGCTATGCTTCCCTGTCCATCACCAACTCCCAAAGCTTGCTCAAACTCAGGCCCACTGAATCAGTAATGCCACCCAACCATCTCATCCTCTGTCATCCCCTTCTCCTCCCGCTTTCAATCTTTCCCAGCATCAGTGTCTTTTCCAATGAATCGTTTCTTCGCATCAGGTGGCCAAAGTTTTGTAGTTTCAGCTTCAGCGTCAGTCTTTCCAATAAATATTCAGGACTTAATTCCTTTAAGATTGACTGGTTGGATCTCCTTGCAGTCCAAGAGACTCTCAAGAGTCTTCTCCAACACCACAGTTCAAAAGCATCAATTCTCCAGTGCTCAGCTTTCTTTATAGTCCAGTTCTCACATCCATACATGATTACTGGAAAAACCAGTAGTTTTTTTGTCAGTAGTTTTTAGTCAAAGCTTTGACTAGATGGACCTTTGTTGGCAAAGTAATGTCTCTGCTTTTTAATATGCTGTCTAGGTTCGTCATAGCTTTTCTTCCAAGGAGCAAATATCTTTGAATTTCATGGCTGCAGTCACCATCTGTAGTGATTTTGGAGCCCCCCAAAATAAAGTCTCTCACCTTTTCAACTGTTTCTCCATCTATTTGCCATGAAGTGATGGGACCAGATGCCATGATCCTAGTTTTCTGAAGGTTGAGTTTTAAGCCAACTTTTTCACTCTCCTCATTCACTTTCATCAAGAGGCTCTTTAGTTCCTCTTTGTTTTCTGCCATAAGGGTGGTGTCATCTGCATATCTGAGGTTATTGATACTTCTCCCAGCAATCTTGATTCCAACTTGTGTTTCATCCAGCCTGGTATTTTGCATGATGTACTCTGCATATAAATTAAATAAGCAGGGTGACAATATACAGCCTTGAGATACTCCCTTCCCAATTTGGAACCAGTCTTTTGTTCCATGTCCAATTCTAAATGTTACTTCTTGACCTGCATACAGATTTCTCAGGAGGCAGGTCAGGTGGTCTGGTATTCCCATCTCTTGAAGAATTTTCCACAGTTTGTTGTGATGCACACAGTCAAAGGCTTTGGCATACGTAGTCAAATAGATATTTTTCCGGAATTCTCTTGCTTTTTCAATGATCTGATGGATGTTGGCAAATTGATCTCTGGTTCCTCTGCCTTTCCTAAATCCAGCTTGTATATCTGAAATTTCTTGGTTCACATAGTATTGAAGCCTGGCTTGGAGAATTTTGAGCATTATTTTGCTAGTGTGTGAGATGAGTGCAATTGTGCGGTAATTTAAATATTCTTTGCATTGCCCTTCTTTGGGATTGGAATGAAAACAGACCTTTTTGAGTCCTGTGGCCACTGCTGAGTTTTCCAAATTTGCTGGCATATTGAGTGCAGCACTTTCACAGCATCATTTTTTGGGTTTGAAATAGCTCAACTGAAATTCCATCACCTCCACTACCTTTGTTCATAGTGATGCTTCCTAAGACCCACTTGACTTCGCATTCTAGGATGTCTGGTTCTAGGTGAGTGATCACACTGTCGTGGTTATCAAGGTCATGAAGGTCTTTTTTGTATAGTTCTTCTGTGTATTCTTGCCACCTCTTCTTAATATCTCTGCTTCTGTTAAGTCCATACCATTTCTGTCCTTTATTGTACCCATCTTTGCATGAAATGTTCCCTTGGTATCTCTAAGTTTCTTGAAGAGATCTCTAGTCTTTCCCATTCTATTGTTTTCCTCTACTTCTTTGCATTGATCTCTGAGGAAGGCTTTCTTATCTCTCCTTGCTATTCTTTGGAACTCGGCATTCAGATGGGTCTATCTTTCCTTTTCTCCTTTGCCTTTTGCTTCTCTTCTTTTCTCAGCTATTTGTAAGGCCTCCTCAGACAACCATTTTGCATTTTTGCATTTCTTTTTCTCAGGGATGGTCTTGATCACTGCCTCACAAACCTCCATCCATAGTTCTTCAGGCACTCTATCAGATCTAATCCCTTGAATCTATTTCTCACTTCCACTGTATAATCGTAAGGGATTTGATTTAGGTCATACCTGAATGACTTAGTGGTTTTCCCTACTTTCTTCAGTTTAAGTCTAAATTTTGCAGTGAGGAGTTCATGATCTGAGCCACAGTCAGCTCCTGGTCTTGTTTTTTTCTGACTGTATAGAGCTTCTCCATCTTTGGCTGCAAAGAATATAATCAATCTGATTTCGGTATTGACCATCTGGTGACGTCCACATGTAGTCTTCTCTTATGTTGTTGGAAGGTATTTGCTATGACCACTGCACTATCTTGGCAAAACTCTTGTTAGCCTTTGCCCTGCTTCATTCTGTACTCCAAGGCCAAATTTGCCTGTTACTCCAGATATCTCTTGTCTTCCTACTTTTGCATTCCAGTACCCTATAATGAAAAGGACATCTTTTTGGGGTGTTAGTTCTAGAAGGTCTTGTAAGGTCTTCATAGAACCATTCAACTTCAGCTTCTTCAGCATTACTTTTTGGGGCATAGACTTGTATTACTGTGATATTGAATGGTTTGCCTTGGAAACAAACAGAGATCATTCTGTCATTTTTGAGCTTGCATCCAAGTACTGCGTTTGAGACTCTTCTGTTGACTATGAGGGCTACCCAATTTCTTCTAAGGTATTCTTGCCCAGAGTAGTAGATATAAGGGTCATCTGAACATTTGTTATAACCTGACAATTTCATTCCTACGTAAATGCGCTGGGAAACGTTTGCACATGTATACCTGGAGACGTGTAAGGATATTAATATTAATATCAGCATTGTTTGTGATAGGAAAAATGGAAAATGACATGTCCATTAAACATCTAAATTACTACTTATAATACTGAATGCTACCTAACGATGAGTGTGATTAAAATCTAGCTATATGCAACAGCATAGAGAAATCTTGAGAACATAGTATTTTGTGAAGGAATATTTCTAAACTATGAAAATGTTTGGAAAATGTCTTTAAGGGGTACCAGTATGTGCCAAACTGTAAGGAAAATTAATGTGGCAATAAGCACAGAAGTCAGGGGTTACTTTCAAGTGGGGAGGGGGAGGGATAACAGGAGGTGACTTCAAAGTAAATGGCAATGATCCATTTCTTACTGTTGCTGGTGGATACAGTAGTGGTTTTGTATTGTTACTGTTTCTTTAATACGTTTCATAGATTAAGAAATTACCTATTTTATAGTCAATAAAAATAATTCTAAAAATGAAGAATAGTAAGTATGGTAGTCAAAAATGTTTATTTATTAAGGTAGGTCCGGCCTAACCTTACTCACAACAATATGGTAACCATGAGGAAACATCCCTCTGTGAATTACAAAATACCAAGATGGAACACAGTTATACTACAAATTCTTTGGCTATATTCACCATTCCTTGAATTAATCTGAATTAGTTATGCTTTGCTTGGGATGAAAATGTTTTCAGTTGGTTCATATTGCTTGAGATGCATACTTGATTTTTTTATTACCCCAAATGTCTCACTGAGGAAACAGCTGATATCAATGAAGAGTTTAAAGAGAAATATCTATGCTGATAGAAATGCTTGCTTAGTGTAGAAGTTTCAGCCCTAGAAGGTAATACATATGTACCCCAAACAACAACAACAAACTTAGAAAAAGCTATGTGGCAGATTCTATTTTCCAAACATGGCCAAAACATGTTCTTCCTTATTATATGATCTTGATACAACTCACACAGGGAGGTCCTCTCCTTGCACTTGGAGCTTTGTGTCGACCTATGGGAGATGTGATGCTCTGCAACTTCTAAGCCAGAAAATGTGATAGAGCTTCTCATTCTCTCTTCTTCCCATTCTCCCTCCCTTCCCCTTTCCCTTCCTCATTCCCTTTCTCTCTTCCTCCTTCCTTCCCTCTCTACCTTCCTCCCTCTCTCTCTCTCTGCCTACATGGTCTTGTGATACAGCTGCCAAGTTCTAAGGGAGCCCAAGAAATGCACAAGAGAAGTTCAAGAAAGAATACATGCAGATATTCTAGCTGAAGTTGACAGCCAGCATCGATGCCAAACAGACAAGAATGCTTTCAGTAGGACTCCAGTCCCAGTCACCATCTGATGACAACCACACAAGAGACTCCACACAAACCACCCAGCTGAGCCCAGTCAAGCCCTGGAACCTCAGTAGTAAAAACAATAAGAGATTTGTCGTTACTTTATGCCACCAAAATTGGAGTGGTCTGTTACATAGCAATAGATAATGGAAACAAACTATATTATTAAGTTCCCTTAAAGCAAGAGAAGGAAAGACAAGTTAAAGCAAGTGAAGGAAAGATAATATAGACTATTAAGTGGATGTCAGAAACCCAGAACATAAAGTGCAGCTTTGCCACTAACTAGATGTGTACTTGGTTAACCACTGTGAGTCTCAATCACCCTACAATGAAAAATTGGGGATTAGTATCAACTTGTATCTCTCAACGTTTTTCAAGCAAGGGATATGATATCCACTATACTGTACACTGTACAGAAGAGACATTAGAGGCTAATGATACTCATACATTGCTAGGCCAGCATTGGCTCCCATTCTCCTCTGGACCTCTTCCATCCCTCTATGAGCCATGGATACAATCTTCCATGGCCAACTGTCTGAGGATGCACCTACTGTGTCTGCAACTCTCACATGAGGGATCAATTGGTTACAATTTTATCTCCAAATTTTCTTTTTTTCTCCCATTCTAGAAAATCGTTCATGGTTCCAGAACAGCAAAACCTAGCAAGTAAGAAAGGCAGCATAATAGAGTGCTAAGAGCACAGTCTCTGGAGCCCAGCTGTCTGAGTTTGAGTCCTAACTCTGCCTCTTACTGGATTTGTGATCTTGGACAGTTCATATGCTCTCTATGCCTCTATTTCTTTATCTAAAGAATGGAATTAATAACATTATCTATTGCATTCTCCAGGCCAGAATACTGCAGTAGGTAGCCATTACCTTCTCCAGGGTATCTTCCTGACCCAGGGATCAAACCCAGGTCTCCCGCATTGCAGGCGGATTCTTTACCAGCTGAGCCACAATGCGGGAGACCTGAGTTTGATCCCTGGGTCAGGAAGATCCCCTGGAGAAGGGAATGGCTACCCATTCCAATATTCTAGCCTGGAGAATTCCATGGACAGAGGAGCATAGCAGGCTACAGTCCATGGGGTCGCAAAGAGCGGGACACAACTGAGCAACTAATAGACACACACACACACACATTGCATAGGGGGATGATGAGGATTAAGTTAAATAAATTAACACATGGAGTGCTCTGAACCTTGCCTGACACTCAGCAAGTTCCTCACAAGCATTGAGAGTGCTTGCTCACTGAGCTGGAGGGGGTGACTTATTTTGGTCATGCCAAGAGAAGAACTTAATAAAAGCAGAAGAGCTGGCTTCATTCCCAAACAGCCACCACCAGAGAGCAGGAGCTGGGATCTGGTCAGGGGATACAGGCCCCTGTAGTGCCATCCTGAAGAGAAACTTCAGTAGCCATTGTTCCAAAGGCACTAGGGACAGACCTGGGGGAAGGATGTGTTCGGCCAACAGCTGCTGTACTTCTAATGTATGCAACAGACAACACGTGCCAAGAAATAATCAACACACAAAAATGTGACTCACATACCAGACAGCGCCTAGAATAGTCTAGAAAATGAGAATCAAAGAGTGCTCCCAGTGGGGAGCAAGCACAACAAGGAAGGCATCCTTTCTTCTGCAATACAACGCCCAGACACGTTCAATACCCTGATTATAATAGAGGAGGAAAAAATGCGAGTTCTTTGTCATCCTAAGTGATGTTCGTCCCGTCCCTCGCTCTGTCTGTTCTCACAGAAATGAAGGAGAACACAACTGATTTGGCTCTTTTAAAAGATGGCTCCCCCCCTCCCCCCAAATATACTGAGTATCATTAGCAGGAAATATTTCTATAGCACAATGCAAATACAGGTAGTAAAATTCACATAACCATAGCAGGCTGCATGGCATTATTGGATCTAATTAGCAAATGTCAATATACTATTCCTTGCTAACTTTAACACTTGCATCCTTGGCTATTTCAGAAAGTCTATGAAAAATTCCATTAAACAAGTGACCTAACAGCTTGTACTTCCTATCAAGTCTCTATATTAATAAACTGGGCTTCCCTGGTGTCTCAGTCGTAAAGCATCTGTCTTTCTATGCAGGAGACTTGGGTTCAATGCCTGAGTCAGGAAGATCCCCTGGAGAAGGAAATGGTTACCCACTTCAGTATTCTTGCCTGGGGAATCCCATGGACAAAGGAGCCTGGTATGCTACAGTTGGGGTCACAAAAGAGTCAGATATAACAGCAACTAAACAACAACAACAAATATTAATAAGGGAGTTTCTCTTTGAAATTCAAGGGTCAGGAAGCTCCCTAACTGACAGGAAAACTAACTCTGGCTTTTGAGAAGCAAGATCCAGCAGCATAGCTAGCACCACTCTGATAAAACTAGCACAGAATGAAGGAAGGCAGCCGAGGGTGACAGGTGTAATTAAAATTATGTTCAGTTGCTGATCTGTCAGACAGATAAATTCCATAAGCACTAAATTGCATCAGTTTACTGAAAAAAGTTACAATTGACTGCTCATTTTTGTTGAATTCAACATTGATTCAAAGCTGGGATCCTGGAACTCTCCGCTGTGATTAATGAAATCTCACCAGGTGTTTGGAATAAAAACAGCACCAACCTTTGACCCAAAGAAATGCTTAAGGTATTAATGCAGATGATGTGAGAAAAATTTCCTGGTTATTGCTATCCACTCCACTATTACTCTGCAATTTGGATACCTTAGTCATGGAAACTAACTTCCTTTTAGTATAGAACAATTCCTAGGAAGGGGGCTACCTGCCATGTAAGAAAAATGGGAGAACCAAAGAGTGAGGCAGGGAAAAGAAAATGACTGATTAGCCAATGATGTCATACGTCAATCATCTCTACTGTGCAGGTGATATAAGGCTAGAGATAGCATAGGTGAGACAGACCTGGGAGCAGGACCTAATGACAGTAGTGTGAAACACACCTGCAACTTATAGTATTTGCCACATACTAATAACCCTGCCTACATCACCCTCTTTCAACTCACTCATTCAACATTTAATCAACAGATATTTCATGAGTATCTACTGTATTCTAATGACTATTTATGCAACACATAGTTGTGTTGTACAAATACAACAAGAAAAGCAAACCAAGAGGCAATTCCAAAACTGAATAAAAAGTGCTACAAAGAATACCATGAGATAACTGTTCCCCCATTTTACAGATAAGAAAACTGAGGTAGAGAGGTTAGAGCTGGCCAGCAGCAGAACCAAGGTTGCAATCCATGTGTGTCTGATTCCAAACCTGTGATGGTCCCACTCTGTCATGAGCTTCCTTCTAGGTGCAGGGTGGAGAAGAAACTACTGAAGGCAGATAGAAAAACGGTACCCATACTTGGGACTACATGCCCAGTGCAAACTGGGCTCAAGAAATCATCTGTAAAAAAAACAGATGAGGAAGTGGCTTAAATGGTGAAACAACTGATAAACAGAAGACATGCA
Organism: Okapia johnstoni; assembly: GCA_024291935.2. Classification (NCBI taxonomy): domain Eukaryota; kingdom Metazoa; phylum Chordata; class Mammalia; order Artiodactyla; family Giraffidae; genus Okapia; species Okapia johnstoni. The sequence goes on from CM044316.1 coordinate 41,014,987, forward strand.
GAGACACATCTGCAAGAAGTGTATTTCCACATGCCTGAAGTCTTCTAGACTTCATGCTGCACATCAAATATAGTAGGACTGGCCTGAGCACAGAACCACAGAAGAAAGAACATCCATGTGCAATGTGGCAGGGAACAGGATAGAACCAGGATAAGAACTGTATCCCAAGTCCACCAAATGGAGAGAGGACAAGACCATACAGGATGGTCAGTTTTATGTGTCAGCTTGGCTAGTCCATGGCACCCAGATACTTGGCCAAATATCATACTAGATGTTTCTCTAAAAGTATTTTTAAGATGAATCAACATTTAAATCGGTATACTTTGAATAAAACATATTATATTTCATAATGGGGGTGGGCCTCATCCAATCAGTTGAAAGCCTGAAAAGAACAAAAACGGACATTCTCCAAAAAAGAAGAGGAATTCTGCCAGCAAAATGTCTTTGGACTTGAACCACAGTATCAACTCTTCCTGAGTCTCCAGCCTACCCATCTACCTTGCAGATTTTGTGCTTTCCAGCCTCCACAACTGCATGAGCCAATCCCTTAAAATCCATCCATCCATCATTCTCTCTACATATATGCACATGTATACACACACATATACACACATACAAATACACACACTATACACACACACACACACACACACACACACACACACATATCCTATTGGTTCTGTTTCTCTGAAGAACCCTGACTAATACAACCACATTAAAACATGGAACTAGAAAATCAACTTCAAAGCCCTGAGAATCCCACCTATCTAGAACAGGATGACTCTGTCTCCAAGGTGTTGTTCTGGGTAGCTGGGCCTATTACTCCCACTATACCCCAAGATATATGGGATGCAAAAAGGAAGACCAGACCAAATGGCTCACTGGACATTTTCAGGGTGAAGAGTTCATTCATTTGATACATATTTATTGAATTCCTACTATGTGCCATGCCCTATGTTAGGTGCAAGAGAATCTGGGCTCTTCTTGATACAGATTAGGCATTCAACAAATATCTACTGAATAAGTAAGATCTTCAACTCTAAAAAAACCCAAACTTACTCATTTTTATGATTGCTATATTTTGTGAAGAATTCTGAACCCAGGTGACTAAATCTGGAACTCAGGTTCAAGATACCAGGAGGGCAAGGATCTCATACAGGCTAGGGTGACAGTGACAAGAATTCCTAATGAGGGGAGAAGGGTTCTGGGACCTTCCTTCACAATCTGGAGATTTTCTCTTCAAACTATTTTTATTTTTTGAACTTAATTCTTATTAGTGGAAACAATGTGTATCAGAAAGACAAAGCCTTCAGAGACAAACAGGCCCTAGTTTACACAAATAATGTAGTCATCAAAAGCTCTAAGGCCAGTTTTATGTAAATCCAATGTTTATAAGAGTGTCCTATTACTAAAAGACCTCCAAGGTGAATTCCTTTGTATAGCCAATGATCACTCACCCCTAGTGATTTTGGTGTCAATAGAACATTTTCATGAAGGTAACATGATCTTAGTTTTTCTAATGTTGAGTTTCAAGTTGGAACATAAAGAAAGCTGAGCGCTAAGAATTGATGCTTTTGAATTGTGGTGCTAGAGAAGACTCTTTAGAGTCCCTTGGACAGCATATTAAACCTAGACGAGCCTGAACCACAACAAGCCAAGTGGATCACTGGAATGTAGCTAATGTGACTAAGCAATCAAACCTCTGGTTTTATTCCTTTTTAATCTATCTTAAAAACCATATGGGGCTAGAAGCTAGCATATTGGACAGCACAGACCCAGAACGGAGGAAGTTGTTAAAGTATATTTTAACAGAGTAGGGCTGTTCAGGCATGGGGTCACTTCTTCCATCAATTACTGATAGATTGGTTTATCACCAATCTGACTGCGATCTTCCCTCCTCACTCCCAGCACCCACCACCCCTTGGTGGCCTTCATTCTCCTTTGTATGACAGTGGGCAGCCTCAAGGAAATCGCTTGCCTGTCCTCCTATGAAAAGTCTGCTGGGCAAGGAACTACTGAGGGTGACAGAGGGGACTCCAGGATGAGTGATGGAAGAGTGGTGTCTATGATGCTCTATGGTGGCGATACTGTTCATACTGTTCAAAATCACTGCCGATGGTGACCACAGCCATGAAATTAATTTTATTGCTCCTTGGAAGAAAAATCTCTGACAAACCTAGACAGCATATTAAAAAGCAGAGACACTACTTTGCCAACAAAGGTCCATCTAGTCAAACCTATGGTTTTTCCAGTAGTCGTGTACAGATGTGAGAGTTGGACCATAAAGAAGGTTGAGTGCCGAAGAATTGATACTTTCAAACTGTGGTGCTGGAGAAGACTCTTGAGAGTTTCTTCAACAGCAAGGAGATCAAACCAGTCAATCATAAAGGAAATCAACCCTGAATATTCATTGGAAGGACTGAGGTTGAAGGTGAAGCTCCAATACTTTGGCCACCTGATCTGAAAAGCTGACTCATTGGAAAAGACTCTGGTGCTGGGAAAGACTGAGCATAGGAGGCTACAGAGTATGAGCTGGCTGGATGGTATCATTGACTCAATGGACAAGAGTCTGAGCAAACTCCAGGAGATAGTGAAGGACAGGGAAGCCTGGTGTGCTGTAGTCCATGGAGTCGCAAAGAATCGGACACCACTGATGGACTGAACAATAACAACGTGGTGGGGATAAACTTATCACCATAAATGCCTGTCTCCTTCAGATTTTAGGAAACCAACTTTCCTGTTTTCTCTATAATGTGATGGCGGGGTTGGGGGGATTTTCTGCCTGGACGCACACACACCTCCTTTGCTTCTCTTCTGAAGTCAGGATGACTCTGACACATCAGAGGGGCCAGTTGTCCAAAGAGACTTGTCCCCACATTCAGAGCTGTGAGTCTCCTCTGGGAGAGGCAAGCTGCCTTCCTAGGAACAGAGGTGAAGGGCTGAATGAGTGGCAATTACAGGGAGTGGACGCATGGTTTTTGCCCATGGGAAATGGAGAAGAAAAATCATTTCAGCCAGACTCTCTCACTGCGCAAAATGCTATGCCCCAAAGGAAATGTAACTCATACCACTACCACTTGCTGACTCTAAAGGACAAAAGCTGGGACCCAGCAGAGAATGTCTGCACAGGCAGTATGGCAGCATAGGGCTTGTGGCTTGTAGTGTGTTCCCAAACATAGTCACTGGTTCATTGAGCAGCAGGAGGCCACTGAGGTTTCTCCCAGATTTCTGGGGACAAGTGATAACATCTGTGTTGGTGGTGATGTCATTCCTGGAGGTGGCTTTTGTATCCCTACCACTGCTTAAGGCAGCATGTTTGCTGGGAAGGGTCATGGGATAGGGGGGCTTCCCCAGTGGCTTAGCAGTAAAGAATCTGCCTGAAATGCGGGAGACCTGGGTTTGACCCCTCCAGTGTTTCTTGCCTGGAAAATCCCATGGACAGAGGAGCCTGGTGGGCTACAGCCCATAGGGTCACAGAGTCAGACATGAATGAAGTAACTTAGCATGCATGGGGTAGGGAGGACAGTAAGGTATGTGGCTCTCACCTACCCACCCACTCAAGGGCTCTCTAGAAATGAAACTGACCTCAGAGAAGTGAATGACAGAATTGATGCTCAAGGGGACACATGCAAAATCCCCTACAGAGACTCAACCCTAGAATGAAAGGTTTATTGGTAACTAACAGCTGGTCTAAAGACAATGTGGAGAGGGTAATGGTAACCCACTCCAGTATTCCTGCCTGGAGAATTCCACAAACAGAGGCACCTGATGGGCTATAGTCCACGGGGTCGCACAGAGTCTGACATGGCTGAGTGACTAACATTTAAAGACAATGACACAGCCAGACAGGTAATGTGTCAATCAGAAAAGGAAAATGGTCAATGGAGAACCAAGAAGGAAATGCGAGTTTGAGAGGCAATTATGGGCAGTACCCATCAAAACTCTCCCTAGAGGATTCACAGTATATAGATGGTCAGGGAAGACTAATCCTATAAGGAGAACAGATCATCAAGGTATTTTAGCTGGAATGTGGGTGGGGAAGTAGGCTTCTTACCATCAACTAAATCTCCTTACTCCCATTCTCTATTCACCTAAGGACCACTAATTGTAATCTGGCTCTCACAGAGCTCTCCTAGAGGGAGAGGAGGGCTGACCTGTTGCGTGCATATCCCAGTCCCCACCTATCTGACAATGGGATGGGCCTGATAAGCTATCTTGTTTGCCATTTAAACAGTGGTCTCCTGTTATTGTTCAGTCCCTCAGTCTTGTTGTTCAGTCCCTCAGTCTTGTCCAGTTGCGACCACATGGACTGCAGCATGCTAAGGTTCCTTATCCTTCACCATCTCCTGGAGCTTGCTCAAACACATGTCCATTGAGTTGGTGATGCCATCCAAACATCTCATCCTCTGTGGTTCCCTTCTTCTGCCTACAATCTTTCCCAGCATCAGGGTCTTTTCCATTGAGTCAGCTCTTCACATCAGGTAGCCAAACTGTAACAGGAAGGAAAGAGGCAGGGCACAACTTTTGAAAGAATGACATAGCCCAAGGACACAACTTTTTCAAATCCTAAAAGATGATGCTGTGAAAGTGCTGCACTCAATATGCCAGCAAAATTAGAAAATGCAGCAGTGGCCAAAGGACTGGAAAAGGTCTGTTTTCATTCCAATCGCAAAGAAAGGCAATTCCAAAGAATGCTCAAACTACCGCACAATTGCATTCATCTCACAAGTTAGCAAAGTAATGCTCAAAATTCTCCAAGACAGGCTTCAACAGTACATGAACTGTGAACTTCCAGATGTTCAAGCTGGATTTAGAAAGGCAGAGGAACCAGAGATCAAATTGCCAACATCCACTGGATCATCAAAAAAGCAAGCGAGTTCCAGAAAAACATCTACTTCTGCTTTATTGACTATGCCAAATCCTTTGACTGTGTGAATCACAACAAACTGTGGAAAACTCTTAAAGACATGGGAATACCAGACCACCTGACCTGCCTCCTGAGAAATCTGTATGCAGGTCAAGAAGCAACAAGAAGTTAGAAGTGGACGTGAAACAACAGACTGGTTCCAAACTGGGAAAGGAATACGTCAAGGTTGTATATTGTCACCCTGCTTATTTAACTTATATGCAGAGTACATCATGAGAAATGCTGGACTGGATGAAGCACAAGCTGTAACCAAGATTGCTGGAAGAAGTATCAATAAATTCAGATATGCAGATGACACTACCCTTACGGCAGAAAGTGAAGAACTAAAGAGCCTCTTGATGAACGTGAAAGAGGAGAGTGAAAAAGTTGGCTTAAAACTCAACATTCAGAAAACGAAGATCATGGCATCTGGTCCCATCACTACATGGCAAATAGATGAGGAAACAATGGAAACAGTGACAGACTTTTTGGGCGGGGGGGAGGTTCCATAATCACTGCAGCCATGAAATGAAAAGACACTTGCTGTTTGGAAGAAAAGTTATGACCAACCTAGACAGCTTATTAAAAAGCAGAGACATTACTTTGCCAACAAAGGTCCGTCTAGTCAAAGCTATGGTTTTTACAGTATGTATGGATGTGAGAGTTGGACTATAAAGAAAGCTGAGTGCTGAAGAATTGATGCTTTTGAACTGTGGTGTTGGAGAAGACTCTTGAGAGTCCCTTGGACAGCAAGGAGATCCAACCAGTCAATCCTAAAGGAAATCAGTCCTGAATATTCATTGGAAGGACTGATGCTGAAGCTGAAACTCCAATACTTTGGCCACCTGATTCAAAGAGCTGACTCATTTGAAAAGACCCTGATGCTCGGAAAGATTGAAAGCAGGAGGAGAAGGGGATGACAGAGGATAAGATGGTTGTATGGCATCACCAACTCACCGGATATGAGTTTGAGTAAACTCTAGGAGTTGGTGGTGGACAGGGAAGCCTGGCATGCTGCAGTCCATGGGGTCACAAAGAGTCGGACATGACTGAGGGACTGAACTGAACTGAAGGACACAAGAGAAACTGATTAGAATCAAATGGGACCAAGATGGCAGACAAGACTAGACCTTGATCCTGAATCAGCAAGTGAAATGACACACCCAGAGGTGCCAGTTCCAAGGCACTGTTAAAAGACCAAGGAGTGGGCGGTGGCCCAAATCCAGGAAATCTCCGCCCCTTCCCCCAAATAGTTGGACTAGTCCCCCCACTTATTAGCATATGAAATTACCCAGCCTATAAAAACTAACCATGCCACATTTCACAGCCACATTCGCCCTCTGTGATGGCCCACACTCTGTCTGTGGAGTGTGCTTCTCTCTGTATCTGAATAAATCCACTTCTTACCTATCACTTTGTCTCTCACTGAATTCTTTCTGTGATGAGACATCAAGAACCTGAGCTTCATTAGGTCCTGAAATGAGGTATTGTGGATTTTGGCTGGGTTCCCATCCCAGCCATATGGGTTCAAGTCCAAAGCAGGGTTTTGACTGGGTTTAAGTCCCAGCCAAGGGGGCTTAAGTCCCAAATTGGGTTTTGCCTGGGTTTGAGTCCCAGCCATGTGGGTTCAAGTCCCCATCTGTAGAAAATGGTTTCAAAACTGTTGGAGCTTCAACCTCAGCATCAGTTCCTCCAATGAATATTCAGGATTGATTTCCTTTAGGATTGACTGGTTTGACTCCTTGCAGTTCAAGGGACTCTCAAGTCTTCTTTAACACTACAGTTCAAAAGCATCAGTTCTTAGGGGTTCAGCTTTCTTTATGGTCCAAAGCTCACATCCGTACATGACTACTGGACAAACCATAGCTTTGATTATACGGACCTTTGTCAGCAAAGTGTGTCTCTGCTTTTTAGCACACTGTCTAGGTTTGTCATAGTTTTTCTTCCAAGGAGCAAGTGTCTTTTAATTTCATGGCTGCAGTCACTATCTGCAGTGATTTTGGAGCCCAAGAAAATAAAATCTGTCATGTTTCCATTGTTTCTCTATCAATTTGCCTTGAAACAGTGGGGCTGGATGTCATGATCTTAGATTTTTAAATGTTGAATTTTAAGCCAGATTTTTCACTCTCCTCTTTCACCTTAACAAGAGACTCTTTAGTTCATCTTTGATTTCTGCCATAAGGGGGGAGTCATCTGCATATCTGACGTTATTGATATTTCTCCCAGCAAGCTTGATTCCAGCTTGTGCTTCATCCAGCCTGGCATTTCACATGAAGTAATCTGCATGTAGTTAAATAAGCCGAGTTACAATATACAGCCTTGACATACTCTTTTCCCAATTTGGGACCAGTCCATTTTTCCATGTCCGGATCTAACTGTTGCTTCTTGACCTACCTACAGGTTTCACAGGAGGCCAGTAAAGTGGCCTGGTATTCCCATCTCTAAGAATTTTCCACAGTTTGTTGTGATCCACACAGTCAAAGGCTTTAGTGTAGTAGTCAATGAAGCAGAGTACATATTTTTCTGGAATTCTCTTGTTTTTTCTATGACCCAACGTATGTTGGCAATTTGATCTCTGGTTCCTCTGCCTTTTCTAAATCCAGCTTGCATATCTGAAATTTCTTGGTTCACATAATATTAAGCCTAGCTTGAAGGATTTTGAGCATTTACTTTGCTAGCATGTGAAATGAGTGCAATTGTGTGTTAGTTTGAACATTCTTTGGCATTGCCCTTCTTTGGGATTGGAATGAAAACTGACCTTTTCCAGTCCTGTGGCCACTGCTGAGTTTCCAAATTTGCTGGCATATTGAGTGCAGCAGTTTCACAGCATCATCCTTTAGGATTTGAAATAGCTTAACTGGAATTCCATCACCTCCACTAGCTTTGTTCGTAGTGATGCTTCCTAAGGCCCACTTGACTTCACATTCCACGATGTCTGGCTCTAGGTGAGTGATCACACCATCGTGATTATCTGGGTCATGAAGATCTTTTTTGTAAAGTTCTTCTGTGTATTCTGGCCACCTCTTCTTAATATCTTCTGCTTCTGTTAGGTCCATACCATTTCTGTCCTTTATTGAGCCCATCTTTGCATGAAATGTTCCCTTGGTATCTCTAATTTTCTTGAAGAGATCTCTAGTCTTTCCCAATCTGTTGTTTTCCTCTATTTCTTTGCACTGATTACTGAGGAAGGCTTTCTTATCTCTCTTTGCTATTCTTTGGAACTCTTCATTCAGATGGGAATATCTTTCCTTTTCTCCTTTGCCTTTTGTTTCTCTTCTTTTCTCAGCTTTGTAAGGCCTCCTCGGACAACCATTTTGCATTTCTTTTTCTTGGGGATGGTTTTGATCACTACCTCCTGTACAATGATTTGAAACCTCACCCATAGTTCTTTAGGCACACTATCTATCAGATCTAATCCATTGAATCTATTTATCACTTCCACTGTATAAGCATAAGGGATTGGATTTAGGTCATAGCTGAATGGCCTAGTGGGTTTCCCTATATTCTTCAATTTAAGTCTGAATTTTGCAATAAGGAGTTCATGATCTGAGCCACAGTCAACTCTCCATCTTGTTTTTGCTGACTGTATAGAGCTTCTCCATCTTCAGCTGCAAAGAATATAATCAGTCTGATTTTGGTATTGACCATCTGGTGATGTCCATGTGTAGAGTCTTCTCTTTTGTTGTTGGAAGAGAGTGCTTGCTATGACCAGTGTGTTCTCTTGGCAAAACTCTGTTAGCCTTCGCCCTGTTTCATTTTGTACTCCAAGGTCAAACTTGCCTATTACTCTAGGTATCTCTTGACTTCCTACTTTTGCATTCCAGTCCCCTATGATGAAAAGGACATCTTTTTTGGGTGTTAGTTCTAGGAGGTCTTGTAAGTCTTCATATAACTGTCAACTTCAGCTTTTTTGGCATTAGTGATTAGGGCATAGACTTGTATTACTGTGATATTGAATGGTTTGTCTTGGAAGTGAACTGAGATCATTCTGTCGTTTTTGAGGTTGCCCCCAATACTGTATTTTGGACTCTTTTTTAACTATGATGGCTACTTCATTTCTTTTTAGGGATTATTGCCCACAGTGGTACATATAAGGGTCATCTGAATTAAATTCACCCATTCCAGTTCATTTGAGTTCACTGATTCCTAAAGTGTCAATGTTTACTCTTGCCATCTCCTGTGTGACCACTTCCAATTTACCTTGATTCATGGACATAACATTCCAGGTTCCTATGCCATATCGTTCTTTACAGCACTGGACTTTACTTTCACCACCAGACACACCCACAAGTGGGCCCTGTTTCTGCTCTGGCTCAGCCTCTTCATTCCTTCTGGAGCTATTTCTCCACTCTTCTCCAGTAGCATATTGCACACCTACTGACCTGGAGAGTTCATCTTTCAGTTCCATATCATTTTGCCTTTTCATATTGTTCATGATATTCTCAAGGCAAGAATGCTGAAGTGGTTTGCCATTCCCTTCTCCAGGGGATCACAATTTGTCAGAACTCTCCACCATGACATGTCTGTTTTGGGTGGACCTACACGGCATGGCTCAAAGTTTCGTTGAGTTAGACAAGGCTGTGATCCATGTGATCAGTTTGGTTAGTTTTCTGTGATTGTGGTTTTCATTCTGTCTTCCCTCAATGGATGAGGATAAGAGGTCTGTGTATGCTCCTGGGACTTTGGTTAATGTGCTCTCATACCTAAGAGACTGAGCCACTCTCAGTGAGAAAATAAAATCCAGTTTCAGATCTGTGAAACAAAAGTCCAAACAGAGCCAGAACTTGGCCAGTGAGTTGAAATAAAAGCCAACTTATAAGATCTTTTCATAGCCAACCATAAGTTTCCTTAATGATAAACTTATATGACTTTACCCCTGTAATGATAAGAGCTATTATTTAGTATCTATTTTGCACCAAACACTTTAAATCATCATCTTGCCTGAAAACTGCACCGATGAGATAAGCTTTATTTCCTTGTTTTGTATGCTAGGAAATGGCGACCCAGAGAAGATGAATCATGAGCCCAAGAACTAGGATTAGGCTCTGAGTCTACCTGGATCCAAAGCCCTTACACACCTGACTCCAGCAATGATTTTCAAGCTTAGATTGGCCAAGAGTTCAGAGATCAAACAAATGGGCAAGGTGGAGGCCAAGAAGAAACCACACTTTTTAGCTAGTACGAAAAAGTGCTAGAGGAAGTTTGGCTTTGTTTTCTACAAGTTGAATTTGACCTGTTTGATGCTGATTTGCCTCTCAGAGAAAGCAATTAAGAAGAGGAGGGGAACATACCCCCCAAAATAAGGTGAGCTAAGAAGTTTCTGCCTGTTGATGAAAACATGTGCATTTTCTAGGGTCAAATGCATCCTCTTAAAAAGAACTTGTCTTCTGAAGGGTTTCCTTTAGTGAATTAGCACACTGTATTGTAAACGCTTCTCCTTTAGACTAAAGTTCTTGAGAGTAGGAACTAAAAACCTAAAACACAGCTCAGGACACTTAAAAATACATGAAGAGCAGAATGATGGGTGAACGAGGAAGAGAGGGAATAATGTCCAGCCACTCGTTGGGGGAGCAGCCAGGGGCTCTTGGCCCTATGGCCATCTACCTACCACATTATGATTCCACAAACAGTGATTGTTGGACAAATGACCGATTTAAAGATCTGATCCAAGATGTTTCAACACGGCTTAATGAACCATTAGTGACTATGCCTCAGCAATTCAGTGCAAGAACAAAGATGTTTAACACGGCTTCTAAATACAAAGGACACAAACAGTAGTTCACACAAGAAGAGCTATAGATCGCCAAATAAAAAAGAAAAAGGGTACAACCTCTCTCATGATCAAAGGAATACAAACTAAACTAAGAATCGATTTTAGGGGATCTAGCAAATAGGCCACATTTAAAAAAATGTTTGTGTCTTTTAAAGGAATACTCAGGATTGGAAAGGATGTCAGCAAATGGCCAGTATGACAGATTAAAAGTTGGGACAGCATTTTGGGGCAGATAAGTTGGCAGTATGGATCAAAAGACCTAAATGTATCTGTATCTTTGAACCTGTGTTTTTACTATAACCATTTATCCTATCAAAGATGGGTACAAAAACTTGTGTATAAAGATGTTTATTTAGAATAACAACAACAACAGAAAAAATTGGAGCCAACAGCTTAAACCAAGGAACTGATTAAATACATCATATAACAGAATGCTATGCAGTCATCAAAAACCAATTTCTCAAAAGGTTGATTTGGGAAATGTTTGCAACATCTCAAAGTGAAAAAAGCAGGTTTCAAAGCAATGCCTAGAAAACCATTTGAGTTTTGTTAGCAAAAATCTACATTTTCTATATTTTTCTCTGTATTTTCTCTTCTCTATGCTCAAGTATATACAGACTTAAAAAATAAAATTTATAGTTTTATTTTGAAAATAGTAGGTCTCACAAATCCAATCAACAGTAACCTTTGACACTCAGGTGGGACTTCATCCTATCTCCTCACTCTCTGTTTATTCTCAACAGTAGTCCTGATTCTTGCCTGGAGAATCGCAGGGACAGGGGAGCCTGGTGGGCTGCTGTCTTTGGGGTCGCACAGAGTTGGACACGACTGAAGCGACTTAGGAGCAGCAGCAGCCCTGATTGGGAAAGAGACGAAATGACTTGTCCATACTAACTACTAACTAAACACCAGAGCTGGCTTCACACTCAGCTCACTCACATCAAGAGTATAATTCTTTTCATTACACTAGTGCTAAATTTACCCTTGTGGGTGCTCAGTTCTGTCAGACTCTTGGCAACCATATGGACTGCAGCCCACTTGGCTCCTCTGTCCATGGGATTATGCTGGCAAGAACACTGGAGTAGTTTGCCATTTCCTCCTCCAGGGGACCTTTCCGACCCAAGGATGGAACTGGCATCTCCTACACTCCTTCACTGGCAGGCGGATTCTTTACCACTTGAGCCACCTGAGGAGCCCAATAGGTACACATTTCCAAAATTCATCAGATCTCATAGTGAACTTCTCAGAGTTCACATAACCCAACTGCTTTTGAAAATGGCAAATGTAATTATGCCATCTGCTGAGATGTAAATATTCCCCAATGGCAGACCCCAGTAACTAGCATGTGTTTTAAATTCAAATTCTTCCAAAAGAATTTTTTTTAAGTTATAATATGTACAGTAATGAAGAGTTTTGTTTTGTAAGCGTTTCCCCAGAATCATGAAAGTACATTCTTCTTTGTAAATTATACATGGCATAATTACAACAAGACAGGCCATGCTTTGGATCTCATTTCAAAGTGATTCTATTTTAAAGCATTCCCTTTAATAAATACACAACACCAGCCTCCACTATGAAACTATTTGGAATTATCGAACTATATTTTTAAAGGGTAGATACTAACTGTAGGATTAATAACCAGTTTTCAAAGCCTTACTTTATTCTATAAAAACTCTTTTTATCATAATCATAAGATCAGAAATTAAGAGAGTTGTAAAAATGGCAGTGGCAAGAACAGTTCACAACTGGAGAGTATGAAGTCCTAGCTTGTGGGTGAACCATCAAAGAGGAGTTTAGAATATATCAATATATACCATCATTTCTCCAGAGAAGAAATGATTTCTCTAGCTTTTTCTACAACAGTCTATCTCCTCACATACATGAAACATTTCTGGATGGCCTGATATATGATAAGAGCTCAATAAATGTTTGCTGGCTAGCTGTGAACGCCAGTGAGAAAGACCCCCTCCCCTCACCCCTACTCTTATCACAGATTAGAGATCCCTGTAGGCTAGGGAGGCTTCTTGGATTGAGAAGGGAAGAGGGTATTTCAAGACTTGGGAACAAGATAGTCGAGAGTGAAACCAAGTTCAAAGGAAAATGAGTAAATGAGCTTGATTATACCAAAAGGGAGGGACAGATGTTCCCCCAAGCAGTGATTTTAAAAGACTGATCTGGAGGTGGGGTACCGCAGGGTGGAAAGGAAAAGAGAAGATGAATGACCCCTGGTGAGCAGATGCTGCAATGCAGGAGGTGGATGAGGACCCAGGTGAGGTCAGTGGGAAAAGGTGCAAGAGGTATCAAATAAATAGAAAATGTGAACCAGCCAATGTGAAGATAGTACAGGTGAGAAAACCAAGGAAGCAGAGATGAGCACAATTTGTGGAGAACCCCAGCAATCCACTAAGGAGAAGGAAGGAGAGTTTTCATAAGGAAGAAGGTGGTCACCATCCCCAGAGAAGCCATGGAGGAGGAAGCCAGGAAGCCAGGATTCAGCATCAGGACTGCTGCTGTGGACCCGAGGACCAAAAGGCAGGGTTCGGAAGGGGTGAGTGGTGAGACAAGGGATGCAGTAAGTATACTCTACAGAATGAACTAAGAATCTGGAGAGTTTTCAAGACTGGGGAGACCCTGTTGGGGACATAAGATGGAAGAACAAGCAGAGAGGGAGGGGTATCAGGGATGAAGGAAGAATGGATGGGCACCCGAGGGCTGAGAACCAAAGAGCTCAGCTCTCACAACCTCAGGGCAGCAACCTCAGGAGGAAGTCCCCCTGGTAACGGGACAGAATAGGCAGAGAGGCAGGCCTGGGCTGGCGGAAAAGGAAAGGAAGTGCCTTTCCCTCACTGCTCCTCCTGCAGATCGAATCTGTTCTTCCTTCATTCTAGGAACCACAAGAGCCCCTCCAATGTAGGAAGGTGCCTCCCCTCTAGCAGCTCAGTTGACACTTCTCCCTGGGCCTTGTGGCTGAGTACTAACCCCTCCAGCCTCAGGCCGAATGCCCTTTCCTTCCTTCCTTCCTTCCTTCCTGCCTCCCTCCTTTCCCTCTTGATGGGGGCCTCCTCCTCTGAGCATACCCAGCAGAGATGGCTCTGCCCTCCTCTTCATAAGGCACTGGTCACCTGTCCCTCGGTGCTTCCCTTACAGGCTCACCACCTCCTAACCAGTGATGTGTTCTCTGGTCGTATCACAACTGTCTTCCCTCATGTTAGACTGAAATGTTAGACTGTAAACTCCATGAGGGCAGGGAACTGTTCTTTTAACTCATTGTTATACTGTAGACCCCAGCACAGTAGCTGGCCCTGAGTGGACACTCAGGAAACCCCTTCAGGTAAACAAGTGAGTGAGTTAGACTCTGTGCCTCATACTCGCGCACACATGGGGTGGACTGTCTCGGGCACCAGTGGTTCCCAGTACCTGGCCCACAGGAGGTCTTCCCTAAGAGCCTGCCTGCTGATGAGCAGCCTGCTTAGCTGGAGATGGTGGTAACCTCCCCCCATACCCCCACAGGGCCTCAGTTCCCTGTTGGGTATCAGGACAGCTGGAGACCCCAAGCTCTCAGACCTTGTCATGATAAGGGACCTGTAAGAACAGTTCTTCTGCAGGCTCAGCACCTTCTCCTAAGGGCCAGGTCCCATCATGGGCGCAGGGAAATGGAAGAGAGTGAGAGAGATCCTGTCCTCAAGGGCCTCTGGGCCTCTGGAGGGAGACAAACAGCGAGGAATACAGCTGAAGAATACAGTGAGGGTATGTACAGCACCAACACCGAGGGGGAACCGCTCCCACTTACGGAGGGCTTAGCAAGTACCAACTTCACTGGAAATGCTTCACAACGACGGCTTCATGTAACTTCTCACAATGCCCCTAAGTGAGTCCAGGGTCTCACTTGGAGTGAGGTGGGGGTCTCCAAGTGGGCTGTAACCCCCACCAGCAGCTGTTATAACAATGGTGATGGCAGATGGCATGATTGAGCATTTATTAGGGTCCAGGCCCATATGAAGCCTTTTATAGGCAGCATCTCATGGTTGTCACACTCTCATGAGCTACATATGAGAGTACATGAGCTCTCATCACATACATTTTACAGCTGAGACACCTGAAGCTGGCTCAGAGAAGTTACAAGATTTGTCCAGGCTCAAAGCTTGGATGTAACAGAACTGGGATGAAACTAGGTATGTGGGACTCCAGAGTGAACTATGAGGCTGCAGAAGCATGTAGCCACTGGTAGAACCACAAGGTGATGATGGATCATCGCTAGTTGAGAAAGGGCACTGCAGACATGGCATGCAGGGCAGAGCTGGCATGGGTGATGGGCATGGGTGATGGGTAGCACAAAAGGGTAAGTGCAAGTGGCCCAGAGGGATCCAGGTGCAGGCCCACCCAGCCTCCTCAGTGGGAGGATGCAGCTGCAGTCAGCTGCCACCACCAGTCCTTCCATACAGGACTTCTTTCCCTACGAGTCAGACCACAGGCAGCTCCGCAGACCCTGGGCCTGGCGTGGAGAGGACTGCACATGTTGGCACCTAAATTTAATCCAAGTCAGATTCATGCTATTCCTGCACGTATCTGTGTCACAGCTTCTTTTTTTCTCTCCCTGTGCCCAGGGCAGGAGAGGGAGACCAACAGCACCACTGCATCATAACTGGAGCCGGCTACCTGCAGGCCAGCTCCCCCAGACAAGATGCTGTGAGCTGGAATCAGAGAAGACCTGGGGAAAACACAAGATCTTCACGCCATCCAGAAAGCCACTTTCAAGCAGAGACTCCTGTCTACAAGGCACAGTGGCAGATACTTCTCTGTGAGGTGGTTGCTTTTCCAGAAGAAATGGGCAGATGGAGAGAAGGATGGCCAAACTGGAACAGGGTAAGTGTAGGTAGGAAGGGACAAATGAATAGCCACGACCAGAGAGAATGGTCTCCTGGGCCTCCGCTCTCCCAAGCCTCGGGCCACAGTCCACCATGGCTGGCCTGGCCTGTTCACCACAGCCTAGGGTAGGGCATCCAGCACCTATGACTGGTTGGGAGGAAAGCCCAGTCCTCAGGTCACTGTGTACCCTTGCCCTCCCTTGTCACGTGAATGAATCTCAGCCAAGCCTTGCTGGTGAAAGCAGCTCTTTTGCCCATTTCCTGTTTACCCATTTATTTTTAATCCTCTCTAACATTGAAAGAAGCTGTTAATAAATATAGGAATGTGATTACCAGGCAGTTTAACCTGACTCCTGACTTATGCTCTCCTGAACGTACATCATGCCTGCCTTGCCTAGCCTGTTGATTCTTTTCCTAGATTAAAAGAAGTAAATATGAAGAATAACTAGCTCTCTACCCCCATCAACCCCCTTAGCAATTCTGCGGGCAGATCACGTGGGCAAGACCACTCTGAAGAGTCAGCCAGTCTTCACGAGTGGAAGATGAGGCAGAGTCCAACCTCCTACTTCAATGAGTCACTGTCGTGCTCAGTCACTCAGTCATGTCCGACTCTTTGCAACCCCATGGACTGTAGCCCGTCAGGCTCCTCTGTCCATGGGATTCTCCAGGCAAGAATACTAGAGTGGGTTGCCATGCCCTCCTCCAAGGAATCTTCCAGACCCAAGGATCAAACCCTTGTCTCTTGCATCTCCTGCATTGGCAGGCAAATTCTTTACTGCTACCACCACCTGGGAAGGCCCATTGACTCACTGTCTTTCCCTTTTCCCTTTATGAACTATCATGGCTGGGACATGAGTCTATCAGAAGATTGCCAGCTTTTCTGATTAAAGTAACTTTCCATTCTGTTGACACTTGCCTTTTGATTATTGACTTTTGAGTGGCAAGCAGCTGAACCGGGGTTTGGTAACACTGAGACCATGCCTAACTCAAGCTGGGACATTAGGGTGGGTCATGGGTCTGAGGCACCTCACCCACAGTGCCTGGTTGACCACCCAATTCACTTTCTCTCTTTAGCTAAGCTCTAAAGGGTGGTAAGGAATGCTTAGAGAGGAAAGACCAATTGCTAAGGTGGGAGCAGGGCTGCATTTTCTCTCTGCTCTGTGTGTTGTGAGAAATAGAATATTTCCTGCTCTATCTGTAAACAAAGGAGATCACAGTCATTAGAAACTGCAGCCACCACAGACGGTGAGCTGGGGAGCCCTGAGGGAACTCAAGAAGGAAAGAATATCTGCCATCTAGCAGCCATCAGACTGCAGACACTCCTTATGATGAGCCCTGAAGCAACTCAGCATGAGAAAATACAAAGTATTGGCCCCAATAGCTGAGGTGCACATCAAAGGAATGATTTTAGTGAGCTCAGACTCTAGCATCTTCCCATACATAGAAAAGCACTAAATTCCTTAACTTGAGATATCTGGTTTTCTTTAATTAACAATAATCTTTGATGTTCAGACTACCTGCCCTTTGTTGCAAAACTTCTATATTACCTGTCTCCTCTCCTTGCCTTCTTGGAGCAGTTCTCTCAGAGTCACTTGAGATGCTGTCTCCTGGGCTTGAAGCCCTAAAAATTCTCACCAAATAAAACAGAACTCTCAACTTTTCTATTGTGAATATTTTTAAATCCACAGTTAGATGCTGCTCTGTATTGGGAATTAACTAGGAAACAAGACAGATGTGGAGTTTGCTCCATAAAGCCCTCCACTAAGGAACAGAAGAGTATGAAATGCAGTACTTGGATTCAATCTCAAAAATGACAGAATGATCTCTGTTCGTTTCCAAGGCAAACCATTCAATATAACGGTAATCCAAGCCTATGTCCCAATCAGTAAACCTGAAGAAGCTGAAGTTGAACGGTTCTATGAAGACCTACAAGACCTTCTAAAACTAACACCCAAAAAAGATGTCCTTTTCATTATAGGGGACTGGAATGCAAAAGTAGGAAGTCAAGAAACACCTGGAATATCAGGCAAATTTGGCCTTGGAGTACAGAATGAAGCAGGGCAAAGGCTAATAGAGTTTTGCCAAGAGAACGCACTGGTCATAGCAAACACCCTCTTCCAACAACACAAGAGAAGACTCTACACATGGACATCACCAGATGGCCAACACCAAAATCAGATTGATTATATTCTTTGCAGCCAAAAATGGAGAAGCTCTATACACTCAACAAAAACAAGACCAGGAGCTGACTGTGGCTCAGATCATAAACTCCTTATTGCTAAATTCAAACTTAAGTTGAAGAAAGAAGGGAAAACCACTAGACCATTCAGGTATGACCTCAATCAAATCCCTTATGATTATACAGTGGAAGTGAGAAATAGATTTAAGGGACTAGATCTGATAGACAGAGTGCCTGATGAACTATGCACGGAGGTTCATGACATTGTACAGGAGACAGTGATCAAGACCATCCCCATGGAAAAGAAATGCAAAAAAGCAAAATGGCTGTCTGAGGAGGTCTTACAAATAGCTGTGAAAAGAAGAGAAGCGAAAAGCAAAGGAGAAAAAGAAAGATATTCCCATTTGAATGCAGAGTTCCAAAGAATAGCAAGGAGAGATAAGAAAGCCTTCCTCAGTGATCAAATTTGCTGGCATCTTGAGTGCAGCACTTTCACAGCATCATCTTTCAGGGTTTGAAATAGCTCAACTGGAATTCCATTCACCTCCACTAGCTTTGTTCGTAGTGATGCTTCCTATGAAGAAATAGAAGAAAACAACAGAATGGGAAAGACTAGAGATCTCTTCAAGAAAATTAGAGATACCAAGGGAACATTTCATGCAAAGATGGGCTTGATAAAGGACAGAAATGGTATGGACCTAACAGAAGCAGAAGATATTAAGAGCAGGTGGCCAGAATACACAGAAGAACTGTGCAAAAAAGATCTTCATGACCCAGATAATCACAATGGTGTGATCACTCACCTAGAGCCAGACATCCTGGAATGCAAAGTCAAGTGGGCCTTAGGAAGCATCACTACGAACAAAGCTAGTGGAGGTGAATGGAATTCCAGTTGAGCTATTTCAAACCCTGAAAGATGATGCTATGAAAGTGCTGCACTCAAGATGCCAGCAAATTTGGAAAACTCAGTAGTGGCCACAGGACTGGAAAAGGTCAGTTTTCATCCCAACCCCAAAGAAAGGCAATGCCAAAGAATGTTCAAACTACTGCACAATTGCAGTCATCTCACACGCTAGTAAAGTAATGCTCAAAATTCTCCAAGCCAGGCTTCAGCAATACGTGAACCGTGAACTTCCAGATGTTGAAGCTGGTTTTACAAAAGGCAGAGGAACCAGAGATCAAATTGCCAACATCCGCTGGATCATCAAAAAAGCAAGAGAGTTCCAGAAAAACATCAATTTCTGCTTTATTGACTATGCCAAATCCTTTGACTGTGTGGATCACAATAAACTTGTGGAAAATTCTTAAAGAGATGGGAATACCAGACCACCTGACCTGCCTCTTGAGAAACCTGTATACAGGTCAGGAAGCAACAGTTAGAACTGGACATGAAACAGCAGACTGGTTCCAAATAGGAAAAGGAGTACATCAAGGCTGTATATTGTCACCCTGCTTATTTAACTTATATGCAGAGTACATCATGAGAAACGCTGGGCTGGAAGAAACACAAGCTGGAATCAAGATTGCCAGGAGAAATATCAATAGCCTCAGATATGCAGATGATACCACCCTTATGGCAGAAAGTGAAGAGGAACTAAAAAGCATCTTGATGAAAGTGAGAGAGGAGAGTGAAAACGCTGGCTTAAAGCTCAACATTCAGAAAACTAAGATCATGGCATCTGGTCCCATCACCTCATGAAAAATGGATGGGGAAACAGTGGAAACAGTGTCAGACTTTATTTTGGGGGGCTCCAAAATCACTGCCAATGGTGATTGCAGCCATGAAATTAAAAGATGCTTACTCCTTGGAAGAAAAGTTATGAACAACCTAGACAGCATATTAAAAAGCAGAGACATTACTTTGCCAACAAAGGTCCATCTAATCAAGGCTATGGTTTTTCCAGTAGTCATGTATGGATGTGAGAGTTGGACTGTGAAGAAAGCTGAGCACCGAAGAATTAATGCTTTTGAACTGTGGTGTTGGAGAAGACTCTTGAGAGTCCCTTGGACTCCCCAACCAGTCCATCCTAAAGGAGATCAGTCCTGGGTGTTCATTGGAAGGACTGATGTTGAAGCTGAAACTCCAATATTTTGGCCACCGGATACGAAGAGTTGACTCATTGGAAAAGACCCTGATGCTGGGAAGGATTGGGGGCAGGAGGAAAAGGGGACGACAGAGGATGAGATGGCTGGATGGAATCACTGACTCGATGGACATGAGTTTGGGTAAACTCCAGGAGTTGGTGATGGACAGGGAGGCCTGGAGTGCTGCGATTCATGGAGTTGCCAATAGTTGGACACGACTGAGC
The DNA here is from genome assembly GCA_024291935.2 of Okapia johnstoni. Taxonomy (NCBI): domain Eukaryota; kingdom Metazoa; phylum Chordata; class Mammalia; order Artiodactyla; family Giraffidae; genus Okapia; species Okapia johnstoni. The sequence goes on from CM044316.1 coordinate 41,035,019, forward strand.
AACTAACCTGAACCGAACTGAAGTAAGGAACAGAACCCAGAGCCAGGCAAAAAGGAGGACACCATGAGAATGAACCTGGGCCAACATAAGAAGTCCTGTGCCCTGGCAGCAGCAAAAGGCCGAGCAATACTGAGGAGCAGAGGCTGAGGAGTAGTCTATCCATTTTTCTGAAGGGAAGGGACCTACCTAGACCTTCTGGGCCCTACATCTTTTGTTGTTGTTGTTCAGTCAATCAGTCGTGTCCAACTCTTTGTGATTCCACAGACTGCAACACAGCAGGCTTCCCTATCCTTCACTATCTCCCAGAGATTGCTCAAACTCATGACCATTGAGTCAGTGTTGCCATCCAACTGTTAGGTAGTTAGAATAGGAAAAAGGAGTCCAAAATAGTGGTGGCTAAAAGACAAAGAGAGGAAAAAGCCCGCAAATAGAGAACAAAGGAAGGTCTGAGGACTGGAGTGAGAACCTCAGATAAAACAAACAGCCCCTCCTGGCTAGCCCAATTTACATAGGGCAGGCTCAATGGGAGGAGAAAAAAACATATAAAAAGAGGAGCCCAAATTGAGCTTATCTCTTCTCCTCTCCTCGCTTCTTTTGAGTTGGCCTGCCCTCACGCCTGGAGGATGTACTTTCCTTTGCTTGCCAAATAAAACTGAGCTAAAACTGAGCTGTAACACTAGCCCACAGTTTAAACTGAGCTGTAATCGAGTTGTAACAATGATCGATCCATCGCTTCAAATTTTTGCTGCAGCGAGACAAAAACAAAATTACACACTCCCTGACACAACCATCAAATCTGTCACTTCCTTCTCCTCCTGCCCTCAATCATTCCTAGCATCAGGGTCTTTTCCAATGAATCAGCTCTTCACATCAGGTGGCCAAAGTATCAGAGCTTCAGCTTCAGCATCAGTCCTTCCAATGAATATTCAGGGTTGATTTCCTTTAGGATTGACTGGCTTGATCTCCTTGCAGTCCTAGGGACTCTCAAAGAGTCTTCTCCAACACCACGGTTTCAAAGCATCAATTCTTTGTCTCAGCCTTCTTTATGGTCCAACTCTCATATCTGTACATGACTACCAGAAAAACCATAGCTTTGACTATACGGACCTTTATTTTCTATCAATTCTTATCTACCAAGTAGCCTGAGCAGGGGCTGATCACACAGTCACAGGTTTCTGCTTTCCATGTCCTGACTAATGTCTTTTGCCCAATTTAGGAGTTTTGGAGAAATGGAGAGAAGAGTAGTCAACAAAGACTTCCTCCTTTCCCATCTAGGAAGCCCCTTCTGACTCTCCCCTGCCCTTCCTTCCCCCAGGCTCCTTCTCTGTGCTCCCCAGCCTCCTTCCACCAGGACACATATGACACAACTATCATGACTGATCTGTCTGTCTCTCTCCAATAGGGAGCTCTCTGAGGGCCGGGGTAGTGTGCCCAGCTACCAGCACAGAGCTCAGAAGAGGTACTGCAGTGAATGAAAGAATACCGCCATTCCTTCTCATCTCCCAAGCAGGTGGATGCGCTTTGCAGCTCAAAGAGCCCAGGCCACTCCGAGCCAGGAAAGAATAGGGTAGGAGTGAAGCCCTTCAGCCTCAGCAGCTTTTCCTGCTCCAGGCGTTCCGGCTGCCCTGAGCACTGCCCCAGGCTAAGTCTCCAGGGAATCTGCTTCATAAACACTTACTTAGCAAGACATTTAAAATGTTATTGATTTCTCTCCTCCAAAGCAGAGGTGAGACAGTGATAGACACGGAGAGCAGTTAGCAACAATGAGTCCCCTCCACCCCCTAAGCAGAAGTTATTTCCCTTTCAGATTACGAGCCTGGCAGCCCTGGGAGAGATGCAACACACTAATGGAGGCAGCCGCTAGAACCAGCAGGTGCTCTGGCTCCGATAGCGGCAATTAGAAGCTTAAGCTCCCTTTTCTATGAGACAATGAAAAATAAAGCTGATTTCAGACAGTATACCTGCTTGCAAGGCATCTTTCTCTCCTATTAAAGAAAAAAGACAGGAGGTCACACTTCTCTGGGATCCAGGATCAACGTCAGGTCACCATGGAAGACACTTTCAAACCCATCCTAGGTGTTGGACAGGTAAATCCATGGGACCCAGTAGCAGGGACATGAAGGTGCATAAAAACAGAGCCCTTGCCCTGCCGTGGCCAACCTACATTGAATAGAACACCTGTACATCATATCGGTCAGACAATGCCACACTAGAATAACAGCCCCATGGCAGCAAATCTTCTTCCCTGTTCCCTAGTGTTTGGGTCTGCTACAGACTGGATGCTTGTGTCCCCCCAAATTCATTAAAGCCCTGACCCTAAATATGATGATGGCATTAGGAGGTGGGGCTTTCGAGAGGCCATGAAGTTTAGAAAATGTCACAAGTGTGGAGCCTCCCCAATAGGATTAGCTCCCCTATAATAAGAGGAAAAGGCCACAACCCCAACTCTCTCCACCATGATGTGAACAGACACAGAGAAGGTGGCAGTCTGTAAGCCAGGAAGAAGGCCCTCACCAGTAACAGAATCCACTGTTCCCTGGGTCACAGACTCCCAGCCTCCAGAACTATGAGAAATAAATGCTGTTTAAGCCACCCTGTTGGCGGTATTTTGTCACAGCAGACCTGAACTAAGACAGGGTCCCAGAACTTTGCACAATGCCTGTCTCATAGCAGGTGCACCATCAACATGCTTTGAATTAATTTATACATGAATTAGGGTAATGGTAGCTACTGCCACAGATAATCTGCAACATCTAAGGGGTTTAATGTAAAAAGTATATAACCATTCACTGTCCCCTCCAATGAAGACAAGGAAGTTGCAAGACCATCAAAAATATACTCTTGGCCTCATTCACAGATATCTCTAAGGTGGGCTCTGCCCCTTAAGCTCATAGTCTCCTGATATATAAATATGCACTGACAATAATAAACACAGAATGCAGCTTCAGAAACCCCAGTCAACCTACACCCGGTATTTGAGGGCCAAGGCACAGTGGAGAAGGGAGAGGTAAATCAGAGGTGCTGGCCTCAGCCATGGGTGGAGTACTGCCAGGGGCTGCATTTACATATTTTAATGAGCACGTGGATGGGGGTTCGTGGAAGCAGCAGCATCAGATTTGTCACAGAAGAGAAAGATGCCGCTGGGAAGGAGGCACTAGGGACCAACTGAGGTGTGTGCTCTCGCCTGAGGGGGGAGCCGTCTCTCTGGTGGGCCTGCCATTTGAGGAACACTATGCAGAAGCCCTCAGGAGTGGTTTGAAGGGGGAAAAAGCACTGAGTTAATTCTCTTTCTGCTTCTGACGTGGAGAGGGCAAGACAGTTGAAGCAGCTATTCTAAATCCATGCGTCTGGTCACCAAACTCTGGGACTCGTGAATGATCTCACTGGATCCCAGATTGCTCTGTCTCAGGGGAAACGTATACCTCCAGGTCCCCAGGAACCTCCCAGGACACAGGATGCTAGTATCAGGCAGGGAAGGAGCAGGTGGGTGACAACACCCAGAAGTAGGGCCAGGAAGTGGGGACGATCACAACACACAGGATCTACATCTTTCCTTTTCCTCCCAAAGAAAGATTTTCAGTGCCAAGGTTTCAACTGCCTGTGTGGTTTGGAAGTGAAGAAAGAGGGGGTGGAATTAGGATGATTCAGGAGGAAGATAAGGAAGAAAGCAGGAAAGAAGAAAGGGAGTGTCTACTTAGTGCCAAAACAAAAGAAAGCTGAGAAGCTTTGCAGTGGCTTTGGTTTGCTTCTCTGTCCTCTCTGGGTCTCCCCAACTTTTCAGGGCAACAGTAATTTTCCAACAAAGATTGACAGTGATATAAACCAAGGTAAGACCTTGTGGGCCAGGGCTGTCTGTAAACAAATGAGCACCATTTCTTTGGTATTCTGAGCAATTAATAACCACACGGGCATGTGTGCTAAATCGCTTCAGCCATGTCTGACTCTTTGCAACCCAGTGGACTGTAGCCCACCAGGCTCCTCTGTCCATGGGATTCTCCAGGCAAGGGTACTGGAGTGTGTTGCCATGTCCTCCTCCAGGGGATCTTCCTGACGCAGGCATCAAACCCACGTCTCCTACGTCTCCTTCATTGGCAGGCAGGTTCTTTACCACTAGCGCCACCTGGGAAGCCCTAATAAGCACATATAGCAATGCTTATTTTTATACTTGTCATTGAAATGTAATAAATGTACGAACTTTCACCCCTGGAAGATATAAGTGCTCTAAGAGCAGAAACTGATACTGTCTCCATATGTCTGTATTCCTGCATACAGTAGGGATCAAGAAGGGCTTTACAATTTTGATTTGACGCAAGGTGCTAATGACAGAGACTAGAAAGGTTGCTGTTCAATGAACCCTCCTATTACCAGTTGTAACATAGCTGATGATGGTGATGATGACAGTGATGCTAATAATGGCGTATGCTGTAAGGTGATCTTACCAGGCCTCTTTCCAAGCACTTTACATTGATGATTCCATTTACAACTCAAAACAACTCCATTAGGCCATAGCATTATCCATATCACCATTCTTCCAATGAAGACATGAATTCAAATGGGCTAAAGTATTTGCCCAAAAGTCATCCAAAGAGAGATTTCCAGACTAACACAGATCTGTCTGAATCCAGAAACAAACTTTCTCTCCACTCTGCTTTTCTGTCTGTCATGCCATGGTTTTTACAACAGGGACATTCTGCTCACACCAGGAGCTCTGGGCAGAAAAAAGGACACTCAAGGCATGTGCAGACAAAGCAGACTTGAATTTCAAGATTGAAACATGAATCTTGATCCTGGGGGACTTCAGTGCCCAGGCCCCTGATGGCCTGATGGATGCCTGAATTTCAGTTAGTACTTTTCTGTAATGTCATCCCAGGCTGCATACTATCCTGCAGAAGACCTGAGTTGGAAGATGCAGTTCAGATCATAAATTCTCATCCACTGTCCCGATTCCCCCACAAACCCAGGGCATCCTTGCACAAGGGCCCTTCAGCCCACGAGCAGGGCCCATAGATTCAGCAGGCACGTCTTTTTAAACTATGGCCCAGAGGAAGACACAGCCCGGGCATCAGGGCCTGAGCAGGATTTAGGCCATCCACCCGCTGCTGCTAGAAGCTACTACTGAGCAATGGCACAGGGCAGGCCCTGCAGGAGATGAACAGAGCACTCAAAGGGAACCCTGGTTCCCGCCCCACCAAAGGGAACCCAGGCACCCAGGACAAGGCTGCACATTCACAGGTGTTCAGCTGACTGGATGGTCACCTGAACAACAGCCTCCTTCCCATGCCAGGCTTCCTCAGGTTACGGTTGGACCAAATGCCCCTAACAAGGAACCCACTCATTGTAAAAGGTTTTGAAAAGTAATAACTCAAGCTGCTGGCTTTGGTTGGCCAAGGCTGCCTTCCAGGAGAGCTTCTCTAAAGGTTAATGTGAAGCTGTCATGCACAGCTAGACTTCCACTCAAGGCTTCTGTTGTTCCCTGTGCACTTGTCTCCCTGCTGTGGCTCTGTCCGGCAGCTGTCCAGTGCCTGCTGGCCACTGGTACCAGCAGAGACTGGGCTCAGAGCCTGGAGCAAAAGGGCCGTCAGTACTGATTGGCTTCCTGCTGAAGTGAGCCCGCCCCACAATCCAAAGAGGTGGGAAGGAGGGTGTTACCAGCAGGCTAGCACTTCATGAAGGCTTGGACAACTGTTATAATGCATCCTGATGAGCTCCATCTGCTGCCAATCTACACTGGGCATATGTCTTCTCGCCCCAGCACTGCATTTTGGCTGGAAAATTCATCACCAAGTATGTATCTGCCTTACAGAGAGGAGACAAGTGCTGGAGACAGTCTTCAAGCATATCTGGGAGCAAAGGAAGGTAGGTGGGACAAAACATTCTGCAAAGATATTTCCACAAAATGCATAAAGGATTTACCTTCCTGAAACATTCACCAACACCCAAGCTTCCAGAAAACACCAGAGCAGAAAAGTGACCCACACAAGTCTTTACATTGTTGGCAGCCTTAGCTGAAACCATTTCATGAACTGATTTTCTTGTTTCTGTTTGGTGTGGTCCCTGCTCTCATTCTCATTCAGTTCTGAATGTTTATCTCAAATCTGTTTCTGTTTAAAAATAATCATTTCACAAACCACTTCATATTAATGATCTTTGCTAGGAATCAGTTTTCTTTGGGGAACCACGAGTGTGTATCACCTCATGAGAGATGCTGAGACATAACAGCCCACCGAGATGGCCATGCTTGACCTTCTACTGAACTCATGCACTGGCCAATGGAGCTGTCCCGACACTGTGCTACCAGGCAATCAGCAGCTGGTGAATGAGCACCTACTATGTACTTGGCCAGCACTGGATTACCCAGACAAAGTACATGTTTCAGGTAAGAAGGCTGAGAACCAAAATATACTTCCTTTTCAAAAATATTTTGTATTATAAAAAATAAAAAGAATATTGTAATACTGAAGAAGGAAAACAAAGCAAGAGTGCTTATACCACTAGATTTCAAGACTTACTACAAAACTGTAGCCTTATAACTAGACAGTATGGTAATGGTAAAAAAAAAAAGAAGAAGAAAAATTGATCAATGGTAGAGAATAGAGGGCTGAGATGTAGATCCACACAAATAGAGTCAACTGATTTTTGAAAAAGGAGCAAAATCAATAAATTCCACTCAATGGAGAAACAATAGTCTTTTCAATAAACAGTACTTGAACAATTAGATGTCCAGATGCAAAAGAATGAACCTAGACAGAGACCTTACACTTTACACAAAAATTAACTCAACATGAACGATAAGCTTAAATGTAAATTGGAACACTATTAAAACTGCTACAAGAAAACACAGGAGAAAATCTATGTGACCTTGGGTTTGGTGATAGTTTTAGATACGACACCAAAAGCACAATTCATGGAAAAAAAAAAAAAAAACATATTAAGTTGGATTTTTTAAAATAAAAAACTTCTGCCCTGTGAATGACACTATTAAGAGAAATAACACACATGACAGAGCCCAGGAGAAAAGATTTGTAAATGCATATGTGACAAAGGACTTGCATCCAAAATGAAATCCTCTTACAACTGAACAACAGGAAAATAAACAACCCAATTAAAAATATACAAAAGATCAGAACAGATAACTCACCAAATAAGATGGCAAATATTGTATGAAAAGATTCTCAACATGAGTTGTCATTAGGGAAATGCATATTAAAACAGCAATGGCATACCACCACCACACCTATTAGAATGTTGGGGGAAAAATAATCACAAATACCAATTGCTGGCAAGGATGTGAATCAATAGAAACTCTCACTATGGCTGTAGGAATAAAATGGTATAGCTGTTCCACTTTGGAAGACAGTTTGGCAATTTTTTAAAAACTAAACATCTTACCACATAATCCAGCATTAGCATTCCTGGGTATTTACCCAACTGATTTGAAAATTTGTGGCAACACACACACGAAAAAAAAATTGCAGTCAAACATTTTTATCATCTTCATTCATAACTGCACAAACTGGAAGCAATCAAGATGTCCTTTAGTAGGTAAATGTATGAACAAATTATGAAACATCCATACAATGGAATGTTACTCAATGTCAAAAAAAAAAAATGAAATATCAAGCTACACCAAAACACGGATGAATCTTAAATGAATTACTAAGTGAAAAAAGTACAAAAAGCTATCTACTGTTCAGTTCCACTTACAGGACATTCGAGAAAAGGCAAAACTGTAGAGCTCGTAAATAGATCAGTGGTTCCCAGGGCTTCTAGGTGGAAGAGGAGCAGTGGTTGAAACAGAGAAGCAGAATCAAGTTTTAAACTATTCTCTATGATACTGTAGCAGAAGAGTGGCTATATGACTGTGTGAATTTGTCAAAAGAATATTATAGCACAAAGAATGAACCTTAATGTATGCAAATTAAAATAATCATTTAGGAGGTTAGGAGCTCCCCGTATGAAAAGTAGAATGTGACAAAACAATCTAAGTGTATTACAGAGGTGCTGACCTGAGTAGCTTTGGCAACGAGCAGAGCCTTTAAGACTAAAAGCCAAAGGACTATACATAAACACTGTGCTCTTGCTGATGAAGTCATTATCCAAGAGGTAGGGATCAGTAATTTGATACCATTATCTGTATACACATACCATAATTGCAGAATTAAGTGAATGGATGGTGAATGCTGGGAGTTTCTCACTGCTGGAGTGGGAGATTATAGACAAGCAAGGGAGAAAGCTATAATGATCTGTGTGGTGATGGATTAGAGCTGGAGACATCAGTATGAACTCATATTTAGCTTAATAGAGATGCAGATGGATACATACAGAAGAATTTACAAATGTGTATGTATACACAGACTTCCTTATTCTGTCAGCTGAGAGGGCAGAGAAGTGACATTGCAGTAGTAATGCTCAGATACCCAGATCTTGGTTTCTAGTGTGTGTGTGTGTGTGTGTGTGTGTGTGTGTGAGTCGCTCAGTCATGTCTGACTCTTTGCAACCCCACAAATCATAACCGCCAGGAAGGAGGAGGAGGACCACAGAGGTAAGTCCATGTTCATCTCTTCATACCAAGGCTAAACTCATAAACTCAATCCCCTGTCCATGGAATTCTCCAGGCAAGAGTACTGGAGTGGGTAGCCAGCCATTTCCTTCTCCAGGCAATCTTCCTGACCCAGGGATCGAACCCCGGTCTCTTGCACTGTAGGCAGATTCTCTACTGTCTGAGCCACCAGGGAAGCCAACGCTGTTCTCTAATAAAACTAACCAGGGCTGCCTGGAGAAACAGTTGATTTTATGGCTGGGATAAGGAATCTACAAGATGAGTCTAGAGCATTGTGTAGTGCCAGAAAGTAAAGAAGTACTCAAAAGTAAGCAAATAAAATAGACCACAATGGGAGTATATCAAAGGGACACAGGAGCCTCCAAAAAGAGCTCCCAGTGTCCAAAGCTGGAACAACGTGAACAACAAAACCTTAGCATTGGATTAATCTAATAGTTAGTATTAGATGATAACCTCAGGTATAAAATAAATGTCTATGAACCCATAAACTCACATTTGATTGATCAAATGAATGAATACATTAAATAATTAAATCAGGAAAAAGAAACAAATCTGTGGTGCAGAAGAATTCTAAATAATTTGTGTAGACACTCTGTCCTCGAGGAAATAGAGCATTAACTCCCCACTTCTTAAGTGTGGATTGTGCATGGTGACCTCCACTCAGAGAGAGCATTATGAAAAGAGGGCAAAAGAGTAACATTACTGTGGAGAAACCTGAAAAACACCACCACAGCCAGATCAAGGTTCACATCTACAGCGATAAGTCAAGTTGATAGTATGTACCTTTGATATGATGAGATGAACATGGACTTATCTCTGTGGTCCTTCTCCTAAAAACCCATCTCCCCAGGCTAATCATGAGAAAAGCATCCAACAAATCCCAACGGAGGGACATCTAGAAAATAAGTGACCTGTACACCTCAAAACTGTCAAGGTCATCAAAAACAAGAAGAAAGTAAGAAACTGTCACAGCCAAGAGTAGCCTTAGCAGATATAACAACTAAATGTAATATAGTGTCTGGGGTGGAATCCTGGAAGAGAAACTGGAAATTAGGTTAAAACTAAGGAAATTTGAATAAAATGCAGATTTTAATTGAAAATAATGTATCAATATTGGTTCACTAATTCTGACAAATCCAATGTAAGATGTAAGGGGAAAATGGCTGTGGGGCATATGGGAACTCTCTGTACCATATCTGCAATATTTCTGTAAATCTAAAAGTTTCCTAAAATTGAAAGTTTATGTAGGGACGTCCCTGGCAGTCCAGTGGTTAAGACTTGGCCTTCCAATACAGGGGGAGTGGATTTGATCCCTGATCAAGGAGCTAAGGTCCCACATGCCTCGAGGCCAAAAACCCAAAACACAAAACAGAAGCAATGTGGTAACAAATTCAATAAAAACTTTAAAAAATGGTCCACGTCAAAAAATCTTTAAAAAAAGTTTAGGTAAAAAACATTAACACTGAATTAATGATTTGCAGAAACGGAATTTTGTTGGATACCAATTGCTGAAAAGAAGAGGTACATGGTGCTATGAGCATGAAAAATGACCAAGGATTGACGAAGCCAAGGAAACGGAGAGGACCGTCTGCTGTAGATGCCTGAGGAGACCAGCCACAGAGCCCAGGCCTTCATGAGCCCTGATCCACGCTGGTGCCCCAGCAGAACTTACAAATGCCATACCACGGACACCTTAGTCAACAAATGTCTTATGTACTCCATTCTGGAACGTCTATCCAGGTCATGCTACGTGTGTGCTAAGTCACTTCAGTCGTGTCCGAGTCTTTGCAACCCTATGGACTGTAGCCCACAAAGCTCTTCTGTCCGTGACATTTCCCAGGCAAGAATACTGGAGTAGGTTGCCATGCCCTTCTCCAGGGGATCTTCCTGACCCAGGGATCAAACCATGTCTCTTGCATCTCCTGCATTGGCAGGCGGGTTCTTTACCACTAGCACCACCTGGGAAGCCCACTGAGTCCCAAAAGAGAAGTGTAACATACATACAGGCAATAAAGTGAAGTACTTAAAAGCTCAGGCCTAGAAGTCAGACTCATCTGGGTTCAAATCCTGGCTCTACCATTTGCTAGATGTGTGACCTTGAGCATTTGGCATTAACAAGGTGTCCTTCCTCAGCTTTAAATGGAGATAACAGTACCTCCCATCACTGGGCTTTCAGGATGACTATATGAAAACATACACATGACACACAGTGTTTAGCGATCGTGAGCGATTCCCAAATGGCAGCGATTTCTTAAAATTTACATTGGAGAGGAAGATAAGATGCCCATTATCTGTAGATGACATAGTCTTCTCTAGAAGATCCAAAATGATAAAATAAAAAGCTGTGAGAATCAAGATTTCCTGTTGGAAAGAAATAATCATTTTAACAGAAATAAAAAACAAATCTTATTCACTAAAAGCAATGACAAACATCAGCTCTCTAGTCATAGGTGTAATGAGGGATGCAGGAGCCCATCTGAAAGGAAACTGTAGACACTTCCTGAGAAACTGGGAAGAGCTGTGCCACATTTCCAGATGGAGCAACTTAAGTGTAAAGTTATCACTTGTCTCAAATTACTTTGTAAATCCAATCTAAATCTCATCTTCTGCAAGTTTTCAAAATGATTTTTAATATCATCTGGGAGACCAGGCAAGAACAACCATGAAAAATGTGAAAAAGAGGATAAGTTCTTGTTAGATGAAAAGATGAATTAAGAGTAAAAACCATTAAGAAAACTGGCTATTTAAAAAAGGAAAAAAATACCCCTATAGTTCCATTTCTCACAGTATACCTCAGAATAAGTATTAGATTGATTAAAATAGTCTTTTGCCAAACTACTGGTCGCAATGCATGTATGGGTGATGGATATAAATTTCTAAAATATGAAGTATAATGGCAGAGAATAGAAAATGGTACATTTTATAAGAGAATAAGAGTGGGGATTGCTTGGTGGAAGCTTTAAGTACTGGATCACAATAAAAACTATTTTCCTTGTTTGAATGCCACTGGCCTAATGCATCAGATATGAAAAATTCAACCCGTAAAAGAACAAAATGGAAACACAGGTGAAATTTTTATCTGGCCCGAGTTGGGAGATTTCTAAATGTACATCAAAGGCAGAAACTCCAGCAGCGAAAAAGAAAAATGATGGACCTATCTGGATAAAAACATCAAAATTTTAGTCTATGAGAAAACACCATTAAAGGCAAGCAACAAATTTTTTAGAATGTGATTTATACCCTTTATATGTAAAAGAACTCCGTTATAAATTATTGGGAAAAGTACTGTGAAAGGGAAAGAATAGCATATATGAAACAATTCATAAAAAGAATTACAAATATTTTCATATATATATATATGAAAACTATATCAGTTCAGTTGCTCAGTCGTGTCTGACTCTTTGAGACTCTCCTGGACTGCAACACACCAGGCTTCCCTGTCCATCACCAACTCCCAGAGCTTGCTTAAACTCATGTCCATCGAGTTGGTGATGCCATCCAACTATCTGTAGGTAGACCATGACACTTGATTCAAACTAAATTCAGACCAAGTCAGCCACTGAGATGTAAGGTGAATTACATCCAAATTCACAGGGGTCTGCTTGAAGGAAAGTCCTGTGCCCTCCTTTGCTCCTTCCCTTTTCCTGTTGACTGGACTACAGATGGCAATGGCTGGAGCTCTAGCAAGACCAGAGCTGGACCATAAAGAGCTCTAGCTGGACCATAAAGTTGTCTCAAGGTCATCAGAGCAATAAAATGAAAAAGTACTTGATAACTGAGATGTTCCAGCCCTGGACTTCCTACCACTTGACTTACTTTATATGAAAAATAACGCTCTTTTGCTTAAACCACTGTTATTTGAGCACTGGAATGTTGATTATGCACTGCTGAGCCAAGTCCTAACTAATAAAAGTACCTTTTAAAAAACTCACAAAATGGGAAAATTCTTTAAAAATTACAGTATCCAAAGTTGATAACTGTCTTCTAAATAGGCATCTTCATACATTGTTCATGGTATACGTTTTCTGGAAGAAATTCTGCTGATGAGACAAAAGACTTACAGTATGCATATCATTTTACCCAGAAATTCTACTGCTAGGGCTATATCTGATGAAAATAATTAAGATGTGTACAAAATTGATACCTAATGATGTTCATAAAAGCAGTATTTATAATAATGAAAAATCAGAGAAAAGCTAAGTGCTAAATAGAGGACTAGAAATTACAGAGAATTTATAAAATCAGACACCAGGCAGCAACTAAAAATCAAGTTTTAAAAGAATAATTGATGATATGAGAATATTATTAAGTAGCATTAAGCTAATAATAATGATTTAAAAGTAGTATGTGATTATACTCAGAGTGGGAGACTACAGGTAATTTTAAACTTTCTACCTGGATTGTTTATAATTTTTTTAATGTTCTGTAACAAACATGTGAAACATCTGTAGTTTTTTTTAAATGCTACTTAAAAATGTACACGTGTCTACTGCCTTTTACCATATACCTATCTTTTCCAGTTTGACAGTTCTGCTCACCCTCATGTACACTGTGTTCTAGTCCAACACTCCGTGTGCATTGGTATCATGAAATATCCTTTCTGCTCCCTCCTCAGAAATCTATGCAAGAGATTCAGAACACCCATTCACCCATACTCACAGGTCAGATGCTCCCACACCAGACCAATTTAAGCTCCTGTGCCTGGTTCTGGGAACTATATGCTCTCCTGACACACTGAGTGATGCTCCTGAGATCAACTCAGAGCTCCCTTTTCCTGGATACCAAGATACCATTGGACCTGACTTCTTGGGAGCGCCTGACTTCACACAGGAGCATGATCCATCTCTAAGCAAATGATCTTTAAAGGGAAGGTGTTCTGTGTCAACTAGAAAAATGTGTTTAGCTGCAAATAATAGAAGGCTTGATGAACAGTGACATAAACCCTTTGGGGTTCACCTTGTAGCATCAGTTAGGAGAGAGGCAGTCACGACTCTTACTCAGGGGGGCGGAGTTTCTTTCAACGCCCCTGCCCAGCCATCCTTAGTGGGAACCCTCATAGTTATAAAATGGTTGCTACAGCTCCACTCCAACTTGTGATTTTCATGAAAGCCATAGCTTTCTCAGAAATTTCCAGAAAGCCTGACTTGCATTTCACTGATCAGGACTGACTCACTGGGCCACACCCCCAGCTGGAAGAGAGACTGGGAAACTAAAGATGTCGTCGTGCACATTCTTCCTCAAAGAAAACCAGAATTGAACAGGGATGAGACCAACAACTAACAGTGCCTGCTAGTGTTGTCAAGACTGATTTTAGGATGCAGAGGTCTTTCAGAAGGCAGTGTACTAGCAAGCCACACAAAGAGCAGACCAGGTTACTCGTGTGTGTTACCAAAAGAAAGAAGGAAAATATATATTCATCAAACATCCTTCAGAACCAGCAGCTTTCATAATTATCTTATTAAGTTCCTTTCATTCTTATAATAATCTTTCAGGATAGATTTGTATTCTTTTTTTTTTTCCAGATGTGGAACCTTACACTTAGAGAAACAGCTTGCCCAAAGCCACACAACTAAGGAGTTTGGGGGCTGGATTTCAATCGCACAATTAATTGTCTGATTCCCCAGCCAATGTGTCTGCTAGAATATAATACTGGCCTCTTGGCAAGCCCCATAATATGTATCTGGAGGGTGAATAAGGGGAGTTATAGATGTATTTGCATCAAAACTGGAAGACACACACAGTTAGAGACCCATAGGAGGTAAGATGGAAAGGAACCTTTTATGCGCAATAAGTATGCTAGTGACCTTGACTGTGATCTCTCCTTTAACTGCTGCTCACGGACAAGGAGGCAACAAATCATGGGACACAGGACCCTGAAAGAGCCAAGTATTCAGGATGGTTATCAAAGAAAAAGAGTGGGTAAAACAATTCAGACATTTTGGACCCAATCAGAAATCTGAGAGTAAACTGAGAAGGTGTGTCTCTACTATACATAAAAAGAAGAACAACTCATAACAGAAGGAAGGAGGAAGGCACCAAACTGAACCTGGATATTTACGTATTTAAATACTGCTGTAATTATTATAACTATGTAAGAGATATGCCACAAATTTATATTTATACTTAGTCATGTCCACTCATGCAATAGACCCTATGCTAGGGATACAAAGACGAGTAAAATAGATAAAACTCTTGCTTTCAAGGGATGATGATCTAGCGGATAGATGATATATAAGTTAGGTTAGTTTCCTTGTCTCAACCACATGAGGTAAAGTCTAGCTCTTCTGACCACTGGGACTACTACACAGGTCAAAATTCTAACTAAGCACTCAGAAAAGAATAAAAGAGCCTTTGGAGTCCCAGACACATAAACCCAACTTCATAAAGAGATGGAAAACAGCCCAGCCGGAGACAATTGATATCTTGGGACAGAGGTGAGGCCTCTATACAGACACTCAAATAACAAATTATTGATATGTTAGGTGTTGATTTCTTGTCATCCTGCTTAGGGGAGTTGCAGCATAGAACCTGGGGACAAAATTGGCATTTAATTAATACTGGATGGATGGACAGATGGACAGACTCTAGGTCGATGAAGATATACTGCTCACTACCTACAGACTCAATCACTGCCCTCAATTTTAGGAAAAAAACAATACAAAAGAGCTGTCAGAGTATTGCCTTAAGCTTCAAAATTTTAATTTTCATTAGGGCTTAGAAGACTTCAGAAGCAAGATTCATGAAGTCACAGATCAGTGTTATTCTAGTTCACTACATTTTTCCTTATTCTAGTTCACTACATTTTTCCCAAATAGGCTAGTTTCCTATTGGGTGCAGAGATAATCAGTGTTTAATCCAGCTATCTCACAATGGAAGTATGCACACGTTTTGTACCAGAAGCTCTCAACCCAAATGAGAACAAGCTCTACTGTCTCCTTTGCCTAGAAGTGTTCTCTGTATTCTCATGAGAGCCCGTTCCTGAACCAAATGGAATGTTCTTTTCCAGAGAATACTATACTTCTGTCATCAGGGCAAAAATCATTCTCTTCCTGAGACAACTTGAGACCTCAGGAAGCTAAGTTGGGGAGGCAGGATACAAGCAGAGAGGAGAACTGGGTGAACTCAGGCGGGATGATGCCATCTAAGCCAAACCAGAGAAACCAGAAACACACATGGTGTTACATTCCAGCCTGAGCTCATGCCGCAGAATGACTAATGCAAGGAAGGCCAGAGACGGGTGTCTCAGAATCACTGCACCCATATCTCCAACCTAGGGACCTAATCCACCTACAATCCTCAACATTTTCAAGAGCTGCAACAGCCACAAGCTCAAAGATATCAACATACTCTGAAAACCTTAGGAGCCTATACCTTTCCTCCATGAACTGGTTCTACAGTGATTGAAGGCAGCCTGATATATGCTGCACACTGGCCCATGCATGTGCTGGGCATGGTGCTCACAGCAGGGAGCTGCAGGGAAGGTTGGGGCAGAAGATCCAGGTGGCGAGGACAGACTGAAGTGCTAAGAGATTTGGAGGGATGCAGTCAGGGGTCCAGATCTCTTCAGCCTCAGTAACAACCTCTCAGGGTAGTAGTTCCACAGAATTAGAAGTCCCCATAAAAAGGGCTTTCTTTTTAAACTTGGCTTCAAGTAATGTTTTGAAAGTCATTCTGTTTGGAGTATCACTTGGCCCTGTGCATTGGTACATGATCACAATTCTAATCAAACTACCTGTCAGCACTAATCTTCTGGTCTTTGACATTCACCTTCTAAATGCGGTTGCACAGCATGAGTGCCCCTTTGCCTGAGTGATTTTAGAAGCTGGAGCTAAGCTTAGCATCCCTCACTGGGGCAGAACACAGAGGATTCACTGGGGTGGTAGCTTCACCCCACCCCCAACACATGACATGCTAGAAAGAGCCATTTAGAAGATTCAAGCTTGGACAAAGCGTGGTCAAGCCAAGGATGCCAAAATAAATGGGTACTCTGTAGGATGAAGTTGGGGGCTGGGGGAAACAGGCCCACGCAATTGCCTTCTTGAGATTCCCAGGCAGACATGGAATAGGACAGGTCAGCTGCACTGGTTCCTTACACAGAGACTTCTTCATGGTGAAGTCAAATATCAAGGACAGGCACTACATGACCCGCTAGCACATGCATCACTTGGAACTCTGAAAACAGCAATGCTTATATCCTATGGAACCATGATCAACCTCATCATCGCCTTGGCCCCAATGTCCTGGTGCCTCCACCTCCCAGAACTGCGCCTAAGCCTTGCTGAAACTATTTCTTTCATTAGCTTACTCTAGGTCTTCAATGATGAGAAGCACAGGCAGAACCTCTTCTGTGTAAGGAGATCTACCATCTCTCACCGTAAAGTTGCTTCTTTTCAAGTTAAGGGGAAGGACCCTGGGACGAGGAGAGGAACACAAGGTTTCGCCCTCATGACATCACCGTGATTGGAAAACATCTCACAGATCTCTCATCTCTCCTGGTCTCCACAGACTGAGGAGAGCTGGCTTGTTGTTTTTTTTGTGGCTACACTCCTAAGCGATCTGAATATCTATTACCATATATTCAAACAACTGCTTAGTCTGAGCTTTATCTGGCATCCTGTATGTTCCTCAAGTTAAATAATCAAAGTGACATCCTGCCTCCTTTATGTCTAAGTGCTGTTTGAGTTTTAAACAGAGAACCAGTATCAAAATGATGGTGATAACAGAATTTTTAAATTCTGTTTATTTATGTATTTATTTTTGGCTGCGTTGGGTCTTCATTGCTGCATGCAAGCTTTCTGTAGTTGCAGTGAGTGGGGGCCACGCTCCACTCGCAGTGTGCAGGCGTCTCACAGTGGGGGCTTCTCTTGTTGCAGATCACAGGCTCTAGGGTGCATGGGCTTCGGTAGTTGTGGCACATGGGCTCAGCTGCTCCGTGGAATATGGGATCTTCCCAGACCAGGGACCGAACCTATTTCTGCTGCACTGGCAGTTGGATTCCAAACCACTGGACCACCAGGGAAGTCCAAAGCTATATTTTTTGAATTCCATATCTATAGCTGAAATTGAGCTCATTGAATTCTCACTATACCTATTAGGAAGGTACTGCCCTTCCTTTGCTCACTCCTCTCTGCCAAGGCCCAGGTGCCCACTAAAACCCTTGGCTCTAGCAAGGACAAGGACTACCGAGATTTTATGAAGCAGCTGGCTTGGTGGCGGGGCAGCCACTTGCTCTCTTTCGATTATAATTTCAATTTACTTTTGTATTGTAATGCTGTCTTTTCTTCTCACAGCAATAGATAGCAGGGCAACGGAAGAGCAGTCGACTTGAGGACAGACGACAAATGAATTTCTATCTTTAAGAAGCGAGGTCGGAAACTTGTGGCTATCAGAAAGCGTGGTGCTGTGGTGAGGAATGAGCCCATGCCAGGGTTTTGATAAACTTCAGAGAGCGAAGTGCGCTTGCAGAAAGAAGAAGAGAAAATGAGCGAGGACACTGATTCTCTCACCTTGGAGAAATCCCATCAGAGAGGGCCGTGGCATCAAGTGACGGACTGCATTCTCTGAGCACTGAAAGCATGGCGAAATGTAGTTTTTTTGCCATTTTATACATTATAATCTATGGTACATCTATATAATAGACAACACTTTCAGAAGAATGGAATGGCAACATACTCCAGTATTCTTGCCTGGAGAATTCCATGGACAGAGGAGCCTGGCAGGCCACAGTCCATGGAATCGCAAGGAGTCAGACATGACTGAGTGACTAATACTTTCACTTTATCAGAAGAACAAGACGAAGTCAACATTTGACAAATAATTGTTGAGAATCCAGAAAAAAAGCCCTCATGTAAATTTCATTCTAGTTGGGCAAGTCAGACAATAAACAGAATAAACAAATTACCTAATATATTGGACGGTAATAATTGTTTTGTAGAAAAATAAAGGCAGGGGGACCTTCCCTGGTCATCCAGTGGCTAAGACTCCATGCTCCCAATTCAGGCGGCCCGGCTTCAGTCCCTGGGGAACTAGATCCCACATGCCTCAACTAAGAGCTCCAATGCTGCAACTAAAGATCCTGCATGCTGCAATGAAGATTGAAGATCCTATGTGCCACGACTAAGACCCAGTGCAGCCAAATAATAAATAAATGCATAAAAATAAATATTCAAAAAAGAAGAAGAAAAATAAAGGAGGAAAGAGAGATGGAAGTGCTAAGACAGCGTTTGTGCAGAGACTGAAGGGTGGCTGGTGAAGGGAGGTGTGTAGATGTCTGGGAAGAATGTCCAGGCTGAGGCAGGAGTGAAATGGCACATCTGAGGGACCCACTGGGACCTGATCAGGGACTCGATCATGCTGGGCCTTGCAGGTCACCAGAAGTATTTTCCCTTTTCCTGTTAACAAGATGGGAAGTCAGTGGAGTGTCCTGAACAGGAAATTATACAATATGACTTCCATTTTACAGAATGTTTTACTCTTAGTTCAAAAGAGAATGTAGGGGCCAGGAAATCAACTTGGAAGCTACTGAAATAAAATATGAGGATGTTTGGGACCACTAGGGTGGTAACCATGGAGGTGGTAAGAGGTACTTACATTCAAAAATCTATTTGAAAGCAGACTCAAATGATGATTATATGGCATGTGGGAGAAAGAAGTTTTGGTTTTTGGTTTTACTTCAACAGATTGAACTATGGAGATGACAGTAATTAAGGTGGCAAATACAATATAGGAGGAAGGGACAGATATAGGGGAGAGCGGGAGTTTCATTTTGGACATGTTAAGTCTGATATGCTTAGGAGCATCCAAACAGAAATGCAGAGCAGTCATCACCTAGTTAAGTCTGGAGTTCAAGGGAGCAGAGTTGGCAGACTGGCTGGAAAGAGAGAGGGGTGGTGGTAGGGAGGGCCTTGGGCATGGGGAGGGCCTTGGGTATGGGGGGAGAGAGAGAGAGATGTGACCTTCCATGAAAACATATCTACGATACACAAAAAAAGGCAGGGCACAAAACATTGTGTAGAATATGATCCTGGTTTTTGGATAAGTACTATTTTAAAGGGGCTTCTCTGGTGGCTCAGTGGTAAAGGACCTGCCTGCCAATGCAGGAGACCCAGGTTCGATCCCTTGGTCCACAAGATCCCCTGTAGAAGGAACCGGCAACCCACTCCAGTATTCTTGCCTGGGAAATCCCACGGTCAGAGGAGCCTGGTGGTCTATAACCCAAGGAATTGCAAAAGAGTTGGACATGACTCAGTGACTTAATAACAACAACAACATACAGTCTTAAAAGTATATAAGAGGTTTACAAAACAAACATCTTTATGTTTACGAAAAAATAATCCTATTTAGCCTATGAATCCTAATAAGCCTATGAAGAGAAAGCTAATAGAACTGGGAATATGGGCCACTTTTGCCATAATATTTGGATTTTATATAAGAATGGGTATTAATTTATAAATAAAAAATAATGGCAGAAGAGAGCTGTCTGGGTGAACTATCAAAGACATTACTGTCTAGCATGAGCCTCTACCTCCTTCTCTGGACTCTGGCTATGACTTGGCCACCCTGCCCCAGAATACCCTCCTATGTCTTTTTGCCTGCAGCCTTCCCGCAATCAGCTGTGACCCAGAAAGCTTCAGAATAGCCAGGAGAACCTGCGGTCTACTTTCCCAGAGCCGAACTCACAGAAGAATCTGAGTTCAAACCAAAGTCGGTATTTACTTCCAGAGTCCTGACAAGTGCGTTTTTCTTCTTGGATGCAGTTGCCAATTTCATTCTCAAGCTTCTTTTTTTTTTTTTTTTTTTTTTTTAAAAAGGTCATGGCATTTATAATAACAAGGCTCTAAAAATTAAATGCACCTTTACATGTTTAATTTCTGGCCATAATATAGTACTGAATAATAAGTGAGGGGACTTGAATGGCTATGGAAAAGGTTAACAGAAACTGCTTTTAAATTGCAAGTTTGCAAGCCTAGGGCCTTCACCCTGTTACACAATAGGCATTAAAGAAAAATGTTCTTCCCTGGATGCAAAGATAAATCTTCATTTTGCTGGGAGCCTCAGCAGCAGGATGCTTTTAGGATTTTTCCATTGAGACATCACAGCGAGGAAGAACTCTTCATCCCATCTCTTTGGCACCACCTCCTGTTCCCGTTTAAACACATTTCCCCAACTTGACTTCTGATAAGTAATGGAATTAGACAGCCGTCTGTCAACGAAGGACTTTTTTTTCCCCAGAATCCAGCCCTTGGGTTGAAATCACCATTTGAGAAGAGAAAATCATTGTAGACTATTTTTTTACTGTTCCAAATAGCTCAGCTGGAGGGAAGTTATTTCCTCTTTAGCATACCCTGCTGGAAGGATCTGTGGAACCAAACATGGCCCCAAGCTGCCCCCACTCCCCCCAGCAAGGTCAGGCCAGGAAACGCTGACAGCTTCACAGCCTTCCCCCGAACTCCTGAGGCCAACTGGCTGGACCCACATTCCCATTCCAAAAGCTAACCTAGTTTGGTGACACCGAATTCTCTTAACTTTAGTGTGTCTGTAAAGCTTTTGCAATCTAGAAAAATGGTACTGATGAACCTATTTGCAGGGCAGGAACAGTGATGCATAAATAGAAAATGGACTTGTGGACACAGATGAGGAAAGAGAGGGTGGGATGAATTGAGAGAGTAACACTAACATATATACACTACCATGTGTAAAATAGATAGCTAATGGGAAGCTGCTGTATAGCACAGGGAGCTCAGCTCAGTGCTCTGTGATGACCTAGAGGGGTGAAATGAGTTGGAGGGGGTGGAAGGGAGGTTCAAGAGGAAGGGGACATATATATACTTATAGCTGATTCACATTGTTGTATAGCAAAAACACAACATTTTTAAGCAATTATACTGCAATTAGAAAACAACACACAGAAAAATTAAAAACAAAAATAGCTAACCTGTGACAACAGAAGCAAAGAAGGAGTTGGCTTTAGAGATAGTGCTATTTTCTCAGCTTCCTCCTCCAAAGGTTGGGGGTGGGGTGGGAGAGAGTCTACAGAATGCCTTCCAAACCTGGCTGCTTGTGGGAACACAGTGACATTCTTTGCCTGATGGTTCACACTTCAAGATTCAGGCAAGTGACATCAGACCCCGGAGAAATAACTAACTCCTGCCAAACACAGCTATAGACCCGCGACTGTCTTCAGGCTGAGGACTTGGCTGGCTGTTACCTAAGGGAGTACACGTGGTGCGGGGAGAGGGGAGGACAAAGGCACAGCCCACGAGTGAAGAGCCCAGAGTCTGACCCCACCCACACCTACCCACCATCTGAGCTGAGGAGAGATGCTTTCTCTCTGGAGACCCCCAGTTTCCTCATGGAGTGAATGGAAACTGAACAATGGCTTGCCGGTGCCAAAACTCTCTTCCTGCAAATGTGATCTGAGGTGGTAAAGCATAAAAATGGAGTCACTCTAGGGGAGGTCGGAAGGCCCCACCCACTCAGCTTTCCCTGGTCCCTGTGTGGAAACCTGAGGCGCCTGCGAGGAACACCAGGGGCCCCTCAACACGGTGTGAAGGAAGTTACAGCCTTCACTCAGCCTCCATGACCTTCCCTGAGTTCCAATGGGCATATTGAAGCAGTAAAGTTAGTTAGACAGGAGGTGATGCAAGACCAGGGAGAAACAGTTAAGAGCAACTTTGGGGCAAGGTCCTGTTTCCTCATCAATGAATAGACGCAATAATATCTTCGAGCTGTCGTGCAGATACTGAAACCCCTCCAAGTGGGAGAAGTTGACGATTAATGATGGTATGCTGCCCACAAGCATGTAGACCCCAGACCAGTTGGACCTGAAGGTTGACGATGCTGACTCCTACTTACCCCACCACCAACCCATCAGAAGAATGTCCATGAGCTGATCACTCCCTCTTTGAACAATTACTATAAAACTTCTCACTATCTTCTTCAAGTTGGGACACACCATTTTGAGGGCATCAGCCAGCTGTGACCCCCTTTGCCTGGCAAAGCAATAAAGCTATTCTTTTCTACTTCACCCAAAACTCTGTCTAAGATTCGATTTGGCACCCGTGTACAGAGAAGCTGAGCTTTAGGTATCAATACCAAAAAAGATAGGGGAAGGATCCTTTCTGAAAAATTCTTAGAGACGGTACAGAAACCCAGGCTTAATATGTGAATTTCAATCTCATCTCCCTCTTTTTAATTTTTCCCTTCCTATGGACAATCATTACTCCATATTCCTGTACTTGGTTTGGCTTCATAGAGATGAAAGATAGAGCAATTAAGTAACTTGGCCAAGGTCATGAGGCAACTGAGAGATGTGAAAGGAAATATTTAGAGGTACTAAAGGATGACTCCACCTTCTACCATCCCTTTAGGGGCCACATCAAAGAAGAGATGCCAGAAAACACAAAGAGAGAACACAAAACTCAACCATTTGTCTTTGATTTCCTAAAAATATTCTTGAAACCAAATCTGATCAGACAAGACACTTTTGACTTGCAAGAATGGGTTTGCTGTTATTCAAACAGCCAAAGGCTGGAAGAAGCACAGCAAGATCAGAAAGAGAGTGAGTCAGATCCTGGCCTCGCAAACCTTGGATGTTCACACCCAGTACTGGTCACAAGTACTGGGGTTGCAAGAGGTCATATTTAGGGAAGGAGAAGCACAGGCAGAGACTGCTGCATCCCCAGTAAAGTTCTGCCCACCACAGCACTTTCCTGTCTCCAAAGTCACCTCTGGGTCCTAGGCAGGAAGAGGTGATCCTGAAACCCTCTGCAGCTGGAGCTCCACAACAAAGAGCACCTGTGTCTCGCTACTAACGAAGCCCATTCTGAAACCAGTCTTGTAAAGATGTCTTCTGCATGGAAGAGAAATGGTTGCTGGGCAGATTCGAGGAGAGATGGCTTGAGAGAACAAACTCATCACAGGCTTTCTTGATATCAGAAGGTCATAGAAGGACATCCTCAAGCTCTGTGTGGCCCTGAAAGGGGCCAAGGAGGGGTGGTGAGAGGATGAGTGAACCAAAAAGTGTAGGACTTAGAAGAAAGAGGACTGAGTGTGACCTGAATGAACATGTGTAGCAGAGGTCACAGAGAAGGTCTCAGAACATCTCTCCTTGGCTTCACTGAGGGTGAGCTGGACAACTAATTAAAAATAGCAAAACCTCAGAGAGGTAGATGCCAAAGAAAGAGACACACCAGGAACCACCTCACACCAATATGGTCACTCATAAGCCCCCATCCCAATCCTACTTTCTAGAGTTTAGATACAATCCCAAATTAATAGAATCTACCTGGAAATGACTACACTAGTGTTTACATTACCAGAAGAAACCAAGGCTCAAAACAGAGGGGAGGCTGAAAATAAAGTATCATTAACAACAATAATGTCACATTTTTGATACACCTGTATTTGTGAGACGATGAAATGTCATTTCTGTAATAGGCACAGACACAAGAGTGCTCCTGACACCATTCAGAGCCACAAAGTGTCTCATGGACAGAGTGGCCTGTGAATGCCACTCCCACTGCATGCAGCTTCAGAGAGGGGCGGCCACCAGGATAAGGAAGGTGGATAGATGGACATGCGCCTCCACCCTCCACCTTGACAGCTAAGTGGCCAAATGGAAGCTGCCCTTCATTTCACCTCTGATCCCTCTTGAGCACCCATTTCCTCTTCTTTATCCCAGTTGCCACAACCTCAGTTCAGTGCTCACTGCCTGCCACAAACTTTTGTGAGAGCTACGTGGAAAGAATCGTCAACTCAAAGGAAAAAGTCAGCCTTCCCTTGGCTGATTCTGCTCCAGGTAGAATATTCTTCATTTAAATGTTTCATTTCACATAATGATCCTGGAGCTCTATCAGTGCCCTCACTGCCCATAATATGCCCTTGTCCTCCAGGGAAACACAGATCAAATCTGTATTAAACAGTTAAGCACCCTATCCTAATAGAGGATTATACTCTCCTTCATTAAAATATTGTTGGATATGTACTAAATTAACTACAGATGTTCTGTCTTATCACCAGTAGGTAGTTCCTACTTTCCTACATGCTTATATAAAGTATTTGCTTTAAGTCACAGTATAAATTGGGTCTCTGACCAAGAAGGGCAATCTCAGAGCCTCGTGGTAAGAACTGTGTCCCAGTTAGTACAAGTAACAGATGCCTTTCTTGCTACGGGCTTCAAAGGTGATATTTCTTAGACAATAGCTAGATGATACGAGAGACTGAGAGGGCATTTCCCAGACTCTGACGACTTCATAAAAGCAAACTGTTGACCCAAGGGTCAGTGGAAGAAAAAATAATTATACAAAACTGCAGGAACTAATGAAGGATATATAATTTTGATCACTGGTTTTAGAATATTGCTGGTATTATTTTTTATGGTTCTCTTTTCTGATAATCATATAATAAAATCCTTATGCTTTCTTCCTGACCTATTCTCACTATTAACCTAATGGTTACTTTTACAAACATTTGGAAATGAAATACTTTCAAGTGGTAACCTTGTTCTCACCAGCCTCTCAGAATTCTACTTTTAACGCCAGTGCAGTTACTTGCATAGGTTTGATAAGACTTTGTTCCAATTTTCACTAGTAAGTGACTGAACAAATAAATGGCACACCCAAGGCCATACCTGGCGAGTCATGCTTGAGAGCGAATCTCATTTAATCAGGTGTGACCAGCCCACCATGAAGTAACAGGGGTTGTACTTTGTTTAAAGAACCACAAAGCCTTCTCACAGAAAACTACAGGCAAATCACAGAAATTACTTCCTTGCATCGGTTTCCTTGTCTCAGAACAGAAGAGCAAATAAAAGCAGTAAAGAATATACTTGAAATAAGAGCTTAGGAAGACTTCCTAAGAAGGGTCTTAAGACAGCTCCAAACAGAAGTTAATTTTGTGGACTCTGCTGCTTACCACACAGGGCTTTGGGTTTTCCGACCAAAGTTCAAGGAGGCTTGTATAGATTAGTTAACATTTCTTCCTGGAGTTCTATAAATAATCAGGTCAAAATGCAAAGAGATCAGCTTTTTGGTAACTAAGAGTAATCTACGCAGATGATTTGTGACCCCAGTGTTTCATGGTTTACAATGTCCTTCCACATCCTGGGTTAAACGTCCCAAAAAACCTTGTAACACAATATTCCCTTGGCTACCATGAACAAATTTACACTTGAACATCTTCATCTCTGTGCCTTGGAGAAGACAAGCGTAGGAAGAGGTAAGTGGATAAACACTCACATCCTATTCATCTTCCTCCATCACAAATAGCTTTGGGCTTTAGAATGCACATGTGTGCAGGCATGCACGCACTCACACACAGATGTCCAACATTGTTCATGGTACAGCCAGCTACAGCTGAGAAAGCCCAGCTCCACAGAAGGCAAGCTTCTATCTAGGTTTCATTACAGAAGGCTTTTAAGGGACTGAGCCCAGTGGGACAACATTACTTTCTCCATCATAAAAACATTCAGATAGGCCCGACCTTTCCCACCCCTCTCAGCCATGGAAAGGAAACCACAGCCGCTGGGAAGTTAGTCTCCTTCCATCCATCCCTTGGCTCTGTGCCACATACCCGGCAGAATATATTCATAGAGAAATGCTTTTGCCAGTAGTGGGGGGTCTACTGTTCACCGTCATGACATCTCTGCAGTCTGTGTTTTGAAATCTGGCTTTCAGAAGTTCAAAGGATTTAGAGATTAGAGTCCAAGGCAGACCAAGGCGCACCCAGGGCAGGCCTGGTCTTAATGCTGAAACCGTGCCCTTCCTACACCATAGCCAATTTGACCTCTAGAAAGAACCTAAGGCATATCTTGGTCTAACAGAATTATTTTCAAAGACTCCCAGTTCTTTTTCTATCGAATGGAGGTTGAAGACGGTTCAATTTGGAGTTCCTAAATGAAACCGGAGTATTTGCCAAGCACACCCATCTCCCCAGCCCAAACTAGATCGGCTCTGTTAAAGTCTGGGTTCCTGGTGTCTGGGGCAGACCTTGGCCACATCAGGCCATCCCGACCACCCAGTCCCGCTTCAGTGTGATGCCCACTCACCATTCTTTTCTGCCTTGTGTTTTGGCGGCTCGGGCTCTGGGAGACATGGACATGGCCCATCACAGAGGGTGGTGAGACTTTTGCCGGTAGAACAAGCATGGAACTCCAACTTGCACTGCAAAAGACAGACAGAACAAGCTGTAAGAACACTGCCAAGCAGACCCCTCCTCAGCCTCCTTGGGAAACAGCCAGTGCCCTTCTAACCATGATTAGGCTCACAGAAGCAGAGACAAACCAAAGGGGAGTTCATCTCTGTTAAAGATCTCAATTATAGAATGTTAATTAAGAAATGGCTTTTTATGTTTTCACAAATGCATAAGATAAACATCTACAAACACTGCATGGGGAGGCTTACTTTTAATAAGTGGCAAACTCAACCGTAACCGTCTATGCGAGTATCAGTATGAAATTTAACATCTGTGGTCCACAAACACGGAGGGCTGAAGGCTGCTCCCCCATGTCCCCTTACCCCCACTATGGAGGCTCTGCCTGTGTAGCAAGCCTAGACCCATTCAGCTGCTCAGGGCGCAGGGAGGAAGAGTAACAGTCTACTTAGTAAGTCTGGATGCTGTGTGTGAGGCCTAGCCCTTTCCCCTGAGAGCAACTGAGGAGCGATGCTTTTGTTTCAACCATCCAAAACCTAAGTTTGACACAGTCTTTCCCCCAGAGGACGGCTGTGACTGTCTAGCCTAGGACTGAATGGAAACATCCACTGTATTCCAGGATTCAAAACTGGAAGCCCCAAACACATACATTCTCTTGGCAATCCCTTCATCTATAGCAATAGGAGTATTTTGGCCACTCTCTGCCAGCTGTTTCCTCTTAAGTCTCAACTGATTCAGAACAGGAGGATAGAAGGATATCATTTACAGATGTAGAAGACCACAACAATTAACAGCATTTTATTATCTCTACATTATGGTTTAAGAAAAGGAGACTCAGATGCTAAATAACTTGTGAAAGATCATGACATTCACAACCCAGGATTCCAAGCCCTGTCTGACTTCAGGGCGAAGCACTTTAACAGTCTCCATAACTGTATCTGTCACATGAAGCGCCCAAGAGAACAGACAGTCTGCACTGTACTCCATGTGTGGTTAATTATGCAACTGCGCTAGGGGCCTGGGTCTCAATTGTCTAAGGGTTTCCTCCCTTTTTCACCTGCAAAATTCTCTAGATCAAGGCAGTATATAATCAGTCTTTGCAAAGGCCCACGGGCCCAGAACCACGTTGGTATCTGCTGCAGGTTCAAAGGAAGGGGAGGTAGGCAGAGGGGACAGAGCACCCACTGTGCATGTAGCGCTTATCAGGTGCCACGGGGAATCTTTTAAAGGGAAGAAAAGAGGAGATATGGTCCTTGCCCTTGGAAAACACAAATGCATACCTTTGAAAAGGCCACCAGTGTTTACAAAGCAACACATGAGTGCAGATGAACCCTGGCTCCTTGTGAGCGGATGGGCTGTTCAGTCCCCACACCGATTACACATCGAGGGAAGGAGAGAGGGTTTCAATCTGCACATACTGGAGTCACTCTCATGTAACTCCTACTGTCACCCACACAGTCACCTGAGACCCTGCAGAGAAAGCACAATGGACAAGCCAACAGGGGGCTGGCTTCCTCTCAATGCAAGGCTTCCTTTTGCGCACATTGCTGGGTGTTTGGTACATGCCCGGTATGGTGGCAGGCATGTTGGGGGCCATGTGAAAGGAAGCCATGACCCAGGCCACAAATGTCAACTGACCGTGAAGAAGCAAAAAACAAGCACAGAGAAGGAGCAAAAAATGAGCGACCTTATAGAGCCAGGTAGACATGATTATGAGGGAAGGAGGGATATATGTGTTTGTAGGGATGCGGCACTAAAGAGCCTCCAGGTATGGGATGTGCCTATAGGTGGTCCAAATGGACAGAAGGGGTGCCAGGAGGAACACTGGAAGTTGGCAGGTGGGTCCCCGGGGTGAGAAGCTTCTTTGTAACTAGCACAGCCTGTGTGCATATGCCCACGGCTAGAGGTGAAGACCAGGCTTCCCCGGTGGCTCAGCAGTAAAGAATCCACCTGCAATGCAGGAGTCATAGGAGACACAGGTTCCATCCCTGGGTTGGGAAGATCCCCCAGAGGAAGGCATGGCAACCCACTCCACTATTCTTACTTGGAGAATCTCATGGATGGAGAAGCCTGGTGGGCTACCATCCATAGGATCTCAAAGAGTTGGACACAACTGAAGCGACTTAGCACAGCCCAGCATAGTGGTGAAGACCACTATGGCCAGCTCTACTTTCTCCTCCTCCCCTGGGCGAGCTCCTTGTAACAAGCCTCAGGTTCAGGCTAGTGATTCTCATACTATTTCTCAACAGAATCCCTAAAGCTAATTTAGAGGAGCAAATACATTTTTTACATGTAAATTTATAAGGTCAGAAGTAGTACAGTGACTCGCTCTAAAGCCTTATCATACTGTGACTGCAATCACCTGCTTGTGCCTAAGATGGATGGTAATCCTCTTCCTAAACATTCTCTGGCCTTCCCAAAAGACCAACCTATACTTTGCTCAGTGCCTTGTGTCATGAAAGCTGATGGGGATAGCATCAACTGTCCATAAAAGCTCCATAGTGACAGCAGTCTTAGCCATAGGACTGTCTTTGGTGAGTGGATTGTGAGTAAGGAATGAGGTTTCCTAGCTGGCACTGTGGTAAAGAACCCCTGCCAACGTAAGAGACACAAGAGATTCAGGTTCAATCCCTCAGTCGGGACAATCCCCTGGAGAAGGGCATGGCAACCCATTCCAGTATTCTTGCCTGGAGAATCCCATGAATAGAGAAACCTGGAGGGTTACAGTCCATAGAGTTGCAAAGAGTTGGACATGACTGAAGTGACTTAGCACACACACACAAGCCAGGTCTGAGCAACATTCAAAGAACCACTGCTTGGTTTCACCTCCTGCTCTTTCCGTCTATTATGGAAATAGCTTGTTTCCCATAAGGGCTGCTCCTTCGGTCTGGGACCCAGATGGCAGAGGACATGGAACAGAGCTGAAGCTAATCCACAGCTCATACACAACACACACAAGGAACTAATGCTTGCTGTCAGAGCCACTAGTATTTGGGAATAACTCATATAATTTATCAACATTTGACTTTCCACTAGACCCTAAAGTATATAATGGCAGGGGAAAGTCTTAGTCACAGTCTTATCCCTGACTTGATATGATGAAACATATATAGCCCTGGCATATAGTAGGTGTGCAGTAAATAGCTGCTGAATGACAAAGGCAGTTGGAAAGGGGGGTCTGGTTCGCTCTGTAGCTCTAAAGCTCTGTTCCAGCCACCGAGAGCCACCAATCTGCCTGCACAAGGAGTGCAGGTGCCAGAGCTCAGCATTCAAGGTACTTGTCATGAACCATCACCGACCCTCCAGGCTTCTGGTCCTCTTTCTGAGCTCCACACTTAACACTCTGCCTTTCAGCCTCCCTGCTCATGCTAGTCCATCACTGGAGCCAGAATCCATCTGCTTCCCAGATACCCAGAAAAACTGCCCCTGGATATAGCCTCGGCTGGCCTAGGGACTCCAGCACACGGCGATTCCAGCACCACGGCTTCCGTGGCAGGCCCGGTGTCCTCGCCTCCACAGCCACTCTGTCGCAGTGTGTGCAGGCAGCCGGGTCTCTTCCCTGATTCCAGGAAGGGGCCACCAGAGAAAACAATATTTATCTGCAGTGGTGAAAATGTATGCTTCAAGGACACAGATCTGCCTTTTATCTTCCAGAATAATATGTGGTATTTAAATGAAGCTCAAAAGGCTATAATTTCATTTTTTTATAAAGCTCGAAATGTGCTATTTAGAGATATGCAATGTATGTGGTAAAAGCTACTTTAAAGAAGTGGGGGTGTTGACAGATACCATCAGGACAGGGGTTCCCTCCAGGGAGGAGGCCGAGAACGGCAGCAGACAGGAGCCCACAGCAGCCTCGTGAACACTGGGAATGGTTTATTTCATAAGCTGGGTGTTGGATTTTAAGGTTTTTTTAGTAGGCATGGCAACATATAAATAATACATACATGTCTATATGTCAAGTACATTATGATAAAATATAAAACACAGTTTATAGACTTCTATCAAGGTAATGACCAACTATAATCATGTCTCTGGAGGAAGCTGGTTAGGAGGAGGAGGTGAGAGCACGTGTGTGGGGATGCCCCCCAGGGATTATCTCTAGGCAGGGACATCCTGTGGCCTGTAACACAGGCACGTCACTCATGCTCCTTCCCTGAAGCTCCTTTCTAAGTCACTTCCCTGGAGTTACCCACCAGTCACTTACCTTGTCCCCTCTCCCCCAGGTCCTTATTATGGAAGAAAAGATATGGAAGCCAAAAGGTGATCACTGTGCCAGCTTTACCCAGAGGGGATACAAAACCCTCACAGCACAGGGCTTCCCATTAGACTGTGCTGTGCACCATACCTGGGACCTTCACTCCTGCACTCCCTCTCCCAGCCAAGAGACCTAGGAAAGTTCTGGTCCACAAACCACCAATCACAGACAGAGACAAAATGTATTTGGGGGTGGACCTGGCAGAAACATCCTGGGTCTGTGCTCACAGAGATTCTGGAGACACAAGGCAGGTATATACTACCCCTTGAGTATAGACCTGCCAAGAGAATGGGAGTCAGGAGGAACAAAGGCACATTACTTGGCCGACACAGGGATTCTGCTCCTGGCTGTAAAGATGAACCTGATCCAAGAGATGCCAGGCTCCAACACACCAGGAAATGTGCAGTGTTCCTGGGAAAGGGGCAGTGGGAACAGAAAGCAAGGGAATGGAAGGATCTTCCTGCGGGGATGTGGCGAGGGAGAAATAAATGTCCTCCAACAACACAGGGACATCACTAGCTCCTGCCCCACCTCAGGACCACAAATCAAGTCTCAGCACTCCCACACCTTCCCCCGCACAGTGTTCTCCCAAGCAGGAGTTGAAAACTGGCAAAATTATGGATGATGGATGGTGCTTTCTCAGCAGTATGGACTTGCTCAGGAAGCTTGGGCCCACGGCTTCCACACGTGTCTTGCAGGTCCAGAGGATCTGGCAGCCAGCCATGTCCCACCCCATCCCACCTCAGATGGGCTGTTGTCCTGCTTCAAAACGGGATCTGCAGAGCTCCAAGTTAAACAGGGTGGGCTGTGAGTCTACTGCTTCGAGTCTGCAGCCTGGAGGTGGCTTCTATTAATAAAAACAAACTGAAAAATGACATTCTTGGAAAGTGACACCCATAATTCCTCATTTTAGGGAAAATAAGTTTGGAGTTGGAGGAGAGAAGAGGAACAGACAGGTATAAATAAAGTATATGGAGTGGAGAGCAACTTAGTCAATCCAAGCTCACCAAGAGCTGAAAACAGAGGGGCTCCCTGAAGCTTATCCATCACACGGGGAAAGAACACAGCTTAGTAAATGTAGAGTGACCACCAGAAGGTCCCCAGGGCCCAGCTGGGAGAACCTTTCCAGTCCTGACCAATCCTGGGAGCTGGTCTGAGCAGAGAGGACTCACGACTCTCCCTCTGCGGGAAGAAGCTTCATACCTAGTACTGTGGGTTGAATTCTATCCCTCATGTTGGTCCCTCATGTTGGACTCCTAAACCCCAGTCTGTTACAGTGTGGCTTATTTAGAAATACATGACAGAGATAATCATGTTAAAATGCAGTCATTAGAGTGGACTCTAATCCAATATGACTGGCATGCTTAGAAGAAGGGGAAAATTGGACACCCACAGAAGAAAGATGATGTAAGGAGTCATGCAGGGGAAGGGGGATATCCACAAGAAATGAACGAGGCTGCCAGAAGCTAGAAGAAGCAAGAGACAGCTTGTCCCTGGCAGCCACAGAAGGAACCAACCTTGCTCACACCTTCATTTCAGACCTACACCTCTGGGACTGTGAGATGATAAACTTCTGTTGTGTAAGCCACCCGACTTGAGGCACTTCATTATAGCACCTCTCACAAACTAATACACCATCCATTCAGATTTTTAAAAAGAGTCCCTACAGGATGGATCATCTTGCCTTAGGTTCATAAAGTGCAGAGCTTGTGCCAAGATGGCTCAATTCTCCTAAAAAGAAAGAAAGAAAAACATGGACCAGCAGCCTCAGGATACGGGGCATTTGGACATAAAGAACTTGGCCAATGTATCAGCTGAGACTTGGGCCTAGAAAAGAGGAAATATGAAAAATTCATAGTTTTATATTGATTTCATGATAAAGCAGCTACATAAGTAACCAGCCTTAACTATTGAAAGAAGCAGAGTCAAAGAAGTGGGAAATAAGTTAAGGACTTTAATCAGAGTAGCAGAACCCATATTTCTACAAACACAAATAAAAAAATAAATACAAACCCCAGAAGCTTTGAGACCCCTTGACTTGGTAAAACACAAATGCCTTTCTCCATCATCACAGTAAAAGAGAAGATGGAAGAACAGCCAGAGATTTTCACAAATGGTCAGAAATATTCAAAATGTTGACCTACTTAAAAATAAATGTGCTAGCAGATTTCCCAACCAATCTTCCTTTCCATTTTACATAACACACCAACACGTCGGAATGAGTGAATGTTTTCCCACAAATGGCCAGTAAATCTCTCTCCTCTGTGATGTGTAAAGCAAAACTAATAACCTCTCTCTGGTTCACTGCTCACGCAGGCCTCCGCCGGGCACGTTCTCCACTGCACCACACTCTTCCTGTTGCCTCGCCCGTTTTGGGTATTATTTTTAACATTTTATTTAAATTGCTTTCTCCACTGTATTTCATCAACCTCTCGTCTATCTTTAAACCATACTGTTGACAGTTCACAGTTGACAATTTTGTTCACAGTTGATGAATTCTGATTTGTTTTTATTCCCCCAAAATCATGTCAAGGAAGTGGGTGTGGATAATCTTCCAGCTCTTCTGGCTTTTGTAACTGGGCATCAAGAAAGAGGCAGCTGATAGCTCACGTTATCCCAGGGACGAGAAACAGCCATCCTCTCTGCCCAGGATGGGAATGTCTCTGGTCACCTGGATGGAGCAGCAAGAAATGAAGGGGAGGGGCTGTGATCTCATACGGAACTTTATCAATCATGCGTGCATGTGTGTGTTCCTTCTTGCATACCACAAATTCCCTTCATTGCCTATGGGGAGTCAGGGTCCACTCTAGGCTCTGAACCAATGGGACAAAGGGCCTGTTCTCATGATGTTTATGGAGCAGGTATGACGAGGGCGATGGAGGATGCACAACAGAGAGTAAGAGACAGACAGTAATGGGGAGGGGACGGTACATTATATGGTGACCAGGACATCTGGCCAGATGTCACCTGGGCAGGGAACAGAATAAAGTGAGCCATGTGGCTATTGGGGAAAACGGGTTCCAGGCAAAGGGAAGTACAAAGGTCCTGAGGAGGAAGAGGCTGACAGCTCTTGAGAAACAGCCAGGAAGACAGTGAAACTGGAGAGGAATGAACAAGGCCAAAATAGCTGGAAGCAGCTCCACCGGGCTGATGGTGGGCCTCTGCGACAGTGCCTCTGTGTGCAGGACTCAGCCTTCAGATCTCATTTTCTGTCTCTCTCTCTCTCACATACACACCCACCCACACACATATACACTCACTATAACACACTCTTTCATACACACTTTTCTTTTCTGAACTAAGAGTTCCAAAGAAGGCAGAACCTGAAACTTTCAAACCAAGTTGCTAAAAATATGAAAGAAAAGCTCTTCTTTACAGAAGAACGCCAGCTAAATAAATTTAGAAGGAATGCTGGAATTAGCAAATTATCATTTTGCAATCCTCCCTCCCCCCTCCAGTGTAATAATTGAGTCAGGAAGGAATCATTTGATATTTGCTAAAAATATTGGGTGAAAGTCTCTGGGGACATGACATTCACACAGTTTCCAAGTGTCACCCCACAGACTACCCAATTACAAGTGTACATTTTTCAATAAACATTTGGCAGCCACCTCCTAACAAAGGGACCAAGGGGCCAATTTAGTGCCACTAGGAGTGGGACCACCTGGCATACATCTCCTGAAGCACCTCAAAAGGAAACAATAACAGCGCCTTGGAAGTTTCAGTGCCAACAAATGCTTAACTTGAATCTACTCATCAGAAACCAAATCTGAAATTGAGGACATTTTATAAGACAACTGCCTAAACGCTCAAAAAAAATTAAACAAAAAACCCCTGAAGTGAGTAGGTCCTTGTTCTAGAAGAAATTAAACAGATGAAACAGGCAGTGAACGAGACTTGATTGGTTCTTGAATAATAATAATGATAGAAAGCTATAAAAGGCATCCTGGGAAAATGTTGTGATGTGGATTATATGTTAGGTGATGCTGAACTATTGCTCTCGGAGGTGTAATAATACCTACCAACGTGCTCATATAGGAGAACACCTGTTTATTTTCTTATGGGTGAGATGTCACAGTCTCTACATAGTACTTCTAAATGGTCCAGAGGAAATCTGTACAGATTTTCCTGAAGCACACACTCTCCTCTTCACTGACCTACGCAGGCACCAGTGCAGTGAGCAGGCTCGGCACAGGCACTGTGAACTGCAGCACTCTAGGTCTTACTCTTTCTTGTTGCATAGGGGGAAGCTGAGGCTGGAAGAAGTCATAGGAGGTCATTCTCTTAAATAGTTTCCCCACCTGCTCCTGACCTTGCTGATCTTGTCAACAACTTTGCAAAGCTTTTTGAGCAAATGAGGATTCCAGTTCTGTTTTCAGGGGCCAAGCTGAATAAAGGTCCTCTAATTTGCATAACAAAGCCAGTGGAAGGTCCTGCACAGGAAACCCCAAAGGAAGGAGGCCAAGTTTCCTGAGGGGGCCTGAGAAAAAGATGGCCCTCTCCCCAGTAACTCCTTCAAGCTGGAATCAAACCAGCAATCTAAAGATAAGCTCATGCCTTGGCCACCTGATGCAAAGAGATGACTCACTGGAAAACTGGGAAAGATGGAGGGCAGAAGGGGATGACAGAGGATGAGATACTTGGATGGCATCACCAACTCAATGCACATGAGTTTGAGCAAACTCCAGGAGATAGTGAAGGACAAGGGAACCCTGGTGTGCTGCAGTCCATGGGGTCACAGAGTTGGACACAGCTTAGAGGCTGAACGACAACAACCCCAAAGGCAGGAGTTGCGACAAATTACCACTCTGATCCAACTCCTACAGCCTTTGCCTTGTTTGTGATGTAGGTGGAGGTGGCGGGGGGTGGGGGGGGTCGGTCTCCAGGGGTTGCATCCCCCCTTCCTGACCCAAACCTGGCGAGGAGAGTCAAGAGTCACCTCACCTCACATGCCCTCAGGCTCTCTCCACTCCCTACCCCTGCCCCCAGTGGTCCAGCTTTATTCTCCCTGATAATCACACCCCTGCGGCTTCCTGGCCTCTCATCAGCAGCTTCTCACCTCTGGGTCTTTCCCCTGCTGTCTGCCCTGCATGGGATCCTCTTAAGGCTAAACACTACTTAAAAATGTCAGATTTCTGTGGGATGTTTCCTCTTTCTGGGATTTGGAGGAGACAGCGCAGATGAGGAAGGCCTTTTGGAGCCCCCAGGCTCTGCTTCCTGTCAGCCTGCTGAGGAGAAGGCAGACCCACGGGAGGAAGGACCAGCAGGTATGCACAGAAGAGGTGGGACCATGCACAGCCTGGCCAATCATGGTCAGGGAGCAGCAGGGAGCCCAGACCGACAGGGGCGCTGGGCCTCTCCCTGCATCACCTCGTCTTCCCAAGGCCTTTGCTCACATGTCACCCTCTCACTGAAGCCTCCTCTCAGTACCCTTTTAAAACCAGAACCTGGCATTCTGGTCCCCTTACATTGTTCTATGTGGCCCTTTTAAAATGTGAAATCTGTGTGTGTGTGTGTGTGTGTGTGTGTGTGTGTGTGTGTGTGTGTGTGTTAGTCTCTCAGTCGTGTCTGACCTTTGCGACCCCATAGACTGTGGACCCCCAGGCTCCTCTGTCCAAGGGATTCTCCAGGCCATCATCTTGTAATATACTGCTCAACTTACTTTTTTTTTTTTTTTTTTTGCGGCATTTGGTTTTTCTTGCTAGAATGTGGGTTCCGTGAGGACAGGGATCTCTGCTTTATTCACTGTCATATCCAAAGTTCTGAGAACAGTACCTGGCACATAGTAGGTGCTCAGTGAAAATAAGCTGAGTACAGGGAAATGAGTGAACAAAAGCAAGGGCCTCGGCATGGAGGTGACCAGCAGAGCAGCACCTCCTCCCCAGCCCAGGGTGTAGACTCAAAATGACTGAGGTCAGGTTTCCAGCCAGTCCTGTAGGAAATGGGCTCCAAGTAGAAATGAAACCAACTGGTTTAATAATAATGAAGAGGCATGCTACTTCCCACACCTAGGCATGAGAAGAGAGACTCAGACCTTCCCTCCTGCTTGCCTGGCTTCATGCCCCCTCCAGGCAGGCCTCCCTGGGCTCCCGCCTCTGTGCCCTGTGCCCTTTTCCTCACTGCCCTGACCACAGGCACCACAGCTACCTCCTGAAAGACATGTGCCCCTGTGTCTCAGCCCCAGCACACAGCAAACACTTACTATCTGCCTGTTTATTTATGCCATGCACCTCACATAACATTAGGTGAGAACCGGTATTGGTTTTACAGACAAAAAACCCTGCAAGCTGGAGAAAGCAAATGATGGCCTCAAGGTCACCAGGCTGTCAATGGCAGCTTCACTCAACCCAGGTCATTCCACCTCCCCCAGTCCCCTGCTGCGTGTGTGCTTCACAGACCCCCGCAGCCAGGAGTCTGGCCAAGGCTGGCTGGGCATCCCAGGAGGGCTGGATGCAGAGGGAGAGGACAGCAGGAGGGGGAGGACCCACAGTAGGGGAGATGGAAGAACGGGGCTGCCACGACACTCTGTGAATCGGTGGCCACTTCTCCCTAAATTATGCCAAACAAAACCCTGGCTCATCAACTGCACTACTGATAGGGATGTTATTCAAAGTCCCTTTAAATTACCGCAATTAGCTAAGATAACGCACAGAAGACAAGCTGGTTAGCCAACAGACCTGGACAAGATGATGTGGGCACCTTTCCTTTCTGTTCCAGAAGCTGAAGGCACCCAGGCTTACCTCCCCTGGAGGAATTAGGGCATGAAACCATTCCAGGTTAACTGAGTAACCATCGAGGAACATAAAGGGCCTCTCTCCAGCAAAACACTTTCAGAGGCTGGCAGTCCAGACTGGCCCAGCCGAGGCCTCGAACAAGAGATCAGGCCTTGAAACCTAACTCCCGTCCGGCTGAGAAGTTCCCAGAGAGCAAGAACTGGATGCTGCTTATACTCACATCCCCCTGTGGCCAGATAGAAGCCCCACACCTGGAAAGCAGGGAGAGAGGGGTGCTGAAATAATGAACTAATCCTCCTCCCAGGAACTCTAGGAGGTCAGGATCAACCACTCCCACCTTACACACGAGGATAAACACAGGTCAGGAGGGTGAGAACACAAGGAAGAATGAAACCGGAGAGGAAGAAGAGCCAGCAGTAGAGGAGGCTCAACAGAAGCAGAGGCTGGAAGCAAGTGAGGAGAAACAGGAGGAAGAGGATGGGGCAATGCTGCAAGCCTGGGAAGAAGCAGAGACCTTCAGAGAGGAGCACGGGGTGGGCAAGAGCTTCTCCACGCCTGAGTGAGTTCTGTCAAATGCAAATGTGTTTGTGACGCTCCACCCAGCTTACACCCCTTCCTTGTTCCCTGTCATCCTTGGATGAAAATAAAGACTTGAGCACAGCAGAAAAGGCCTGTGGTGATCTACACAGCAACCCCACCACCCCCCGCCCTGCCCCGCCCTGCTACCTCCCTCTACCCTCAGCCCTTGGCTTCTCTCCCCAGCCTGCCTACTCTGCTCCAGCGTAGAGACCCCAGAGTCTACAACCCACATTCCACAGGGGCCCCTCCTTCCTGACACTTTGCTCTGTCTGCAGCCCTGCTAGAGACTGTGGCAGGTGTCCCCAGAGGCTGTCGACACCTGTGCCACCCCAGCCCTGGTCCTGCAAACCATGACGGTCTCTCTCATGAGCTCCACAAACTGGGTGCTTTCATTCACCAGTTTAGCTCCAGTGCCTAGAAGCCTTACTGCATCTAAGAAGCAGTAAGTGTTAAATAAACAGTGGATGGATGAATAGATGTTTGGACAGATGAATGGATGGATGGTGGTCTGCCCCCCCTCCCACCTGCTCCCCACCACTCCCGCTGCCTGCTGAGCAGTTCCACAGAGCCCTGGGGTCATCATGTCTAGCTAAGCTGCCACCTCTCACCACAGAGCTCCAGGCCTTGATGCTCTGTGGCCCCATGAACAACATCAGGCTGTCTGGGTCTACCAGATGCAAAGCTTGGTAGGAAAGGACCAAAGCTTGGTCCTCCTAGCCAGTGTACTTTCCCTGCTTACTGAAGAGTCAGACCAGAGAGCCCAAAATGATCCACATGCTCCCCATTTTCTCCACATGCCCAGATTAAAGTCAAGCCCTTACTTCTGAGGCCCATCACCTCTGGTCCTGATTTTTTTTTTTTTAGCAGATATATTTATTTATTTATTTTTAATTGGAGGATAATTACTTTATAATGTTGTGCTGGTTTCTGCCATATATCAACATGAATCAACCCTAGGTACATACGTGTTCCCTCTCTCTTAATCTATCCTCCCGCCCCCTATCTCATTCTACCCCTTTAGTTCATTACTAAGCACCAGGCTGAGCTCTCTGTGCTATACAGCAACTTCCCACTGGCTATCTACTTTACACATGTACTTATTTCAGTGCTACTCTGTGAGTTCATCTCACCCTCTCCTTCCCCGACTGTGCCCATAAGTCTGTTCTGTATGTCTGCATCTCTATTCCTGCCCTGAAAATAGGTTCATCAGTATCTGGTCCTGATGTTGTTTCACCAATGACAATGCCCCAATCCTTCAGCCTCTGTTCTCCACCCTGCTCCCCAGGTCTTGCATCACTCGGATGTTCCTCTCATCTGAATGTTCTCCTCTTTTGCTATCCCAACCTCCCTGCTCAGGCCCAAGCTCCTTGAACATGCCCCAACCACTCTTGCTCCAGCAGAACCCCTGCTCCAGGCACATTTCCAGCCTCCACACCCAACCTCCAGGCCCCAAGTCAGCTCCTCTTGTTGCTCTGTCCCCCTAATGTGTTCTTCCCACTAATAATTTAGCTGCTGGACTTCAGGGCTCTTATTTAATATACCTGAGCATCCTTCAGAGAAGAGCTACGAACACTAAGTTTATTTATATCCTCCACAATGCTAGCAGAAATGGATTATAAAGACTTAATCATATATATAACGTTCACTACAGTTAGTCGTGGAACCCCAGGCATTGTGCTAAAAGCTTTACCTATACTTCCTTAATTTTCCCCTGGTGGCTATGAGGTAAGAACTACTGTAATAGCCATCTTACATAGATAGGCTCAGAAATGTTGTTTGCCCAGGGAAAGTCAGCTTTAAGTTATGGAGCCAGAATTCAAACCCAGGGCTTCTGACACTAAAGCCTGTGTTCTCAAAAGTTTAATTATATCGTGTCATGTCTAGATGTTTACCAAGAACTGTGCTGACTATGGTCCACCTGATCAGACCACCATGGTGCCTGCAGGAATCACTCTCTTACAGAGACAGCAGAGTCACACACCTGGGAGGCACTGTCTGTGAATTGCACCAAGGTGGTACGCCCTTAGGGTGACAATGTTCCGCATCTGGAAAGGTGATGAGGTGGGGTCCCTCCCAAGTATCTCGGTGGGGCTCTAGTCATGATCCCACCAGACCCTGGCCTCTAGGAGGGCAGGAATCTTTAACTTTTCCTTCTCTGCTGCTTCTCAGGCACCTAAAGTCATGCCCAATACATACTAGAAACTATTTGTTCAATGAAAGAACACATGAATGGCAGAGAAAATAAGCAGCTCCTCTATCTCCCACAAGCCCTGTCAGATCTATCACCAAAGAAAGAATGAGTTTCTTGGAGAAATGAGGGGAGAAAACCACAGACCTTAGAAGTGGCTATAGCAGAGAGAGCAGCTCACAGCCACCAAAAGGCTGGGAGGACCACATCCCCAGTGAGAAGGAAGGTCAGAGCAAGAAGTGTGTATCAGACCCACAACCTCTGCAAAGCAGCCCAGTGAAGCCTATCCTGTGTGGCTGCAAACTAATTTTCTCCTGTTCTGCACTCCAGAGAATGCAGGCTTCATAGGGACTTAATCATCTGGGGCTCAGAAAACAGTGAAACCACCTTTTTGTTCTGGTTCCCTCAGCAGGAGGATGTGCCGTCTCTTGTCCCTGGGCATCTCCGAGGGGTGGTCCCTGGGCACCTGCCTCGTGTTGACTGCATTTCTTTGTCATCACAAACAGGCTGTAGAGACAGGCTTCTGAGGCTTGGTTTCTGAAGGAATGACCTCTCATAGAGCCTCTTCATAAAAACCCCTCTCTTCATGTAGATACAGAGAATCCACAGATGAGGGAGAAGAAATACAGACAAACAAAAGCAGCAGATTTCCAGAGTGATAACACGTCCAGGTCACATCCCCAGCAGTCCCTGACATTCTGAAGAATGAGAAAACAGATGCCAGCTAAGCGTATCCACCAACTCCTTTCCCAAAGCTAACACTTGCCAAGGTCAAAAAAAAGCCGTTAACATCTCATCATGGCCTCACGTAAGATAACCATCACCAGCCATTCAGCCTCACTTTACATTTGCTCTTCAGTCCAATTTCTTCCTCCTTCCTCCTTTGCTGCTTTAGAATATAAATCCCAAATGCCTTTCTGAATAAAGCCTACATATGTTCCTAAGAGCCAACAAAATAAAGCTATAGATAAGGATGACCAAAAATGTCAAAGTGGACTTTGACCAAGTGCAAAAAGATTAAGGTGATATTTTTAAAATGAAACAGTAACTTAAACTTTGAATTACTGCCTGATTTTACTGCTTAGAGATGAAAGATCCTGTAGAGCTGAACGAAAAAGCCATATAACTCAGAGAGGATTTTCTTTGCTTGGCATCGCCTCTGTGAGAAATACATTGAAGTAATAAAATGCCCTTGTAAGCGTTCATTCTCTGAAATTGGTGAGGGCCAGACAAAAGTCTGTCATGTTCCCTTTCTTTTGTGTACACGGGTTTCCCCCAACAAGTCTCACCTCATTTCTTCAAAACCTGAGGATGGAGAACCAGCTAGACCAGGTGCCGCACGAAGCTGACCCTGGCCCCAGTTCAGCCCTGTGATACAAGCATGAGCTGATGCTTCCCACTGCTCATCCCATGGCCAGAAATGTCTAAGTCCCATCAGTCACGGGGACCCTGCCATCTTTCGTTTA
The DNA here is from genome assembly GCA_024291935.2 of Okapia johnstoni. NCBI lineage: Eukaryota > Metazoa > Chordata > Mammalia > Artiodactyla > Giraffidae > Okapia > Okapia johnstoni. The sequence continues at coordinate 41,076,954 of CM044316.1, forward strand.
TCATGAGGCCAAAATTATATCCCCAGTGATCCTGAGATGGTCATGATGACACAGGCAAACTTTCATGTGTAGGTGAGGTGTAGGTATCTGATACTGAAGAGTAGGTACCTGCCTAACTCCTTGGGATGAACAGAGAGAGATGGATCTAAAACTAGAAAGTCAGCCTCAGGGACAAAGGGAGCACACACACCCGGCACCTGCAAAAAGCACAGGCTCGTGATGAGACGTCAGGACCCAACCAGGCAGGTGGGATGGTCACGTAGGTAGATCCAAGGGGTGAGCAACTGACATGGCTCTAGGCAAGTGAAAGTGTTAGTTTCTCAGTCGTGTCTGATTCTTTTTGACCCCATGGACTGTAGCCCACCGGGCTCGTCTGTTCATGGAATTCTCCAGGCAAGAATACTGGAGTGGGTAGCCATTCCCTTCTCCAGGGGATCTTCCCGACCAAGGGATCAAACCCAAGTTGCCGGCATTGCAGGCGGAAACTTTACCATCTGAGCCAGCAGGGAGGCAGGGGAGGAATAGGGACACTGCTATAAGAAGGCACGCTTGGAGGCAAGAAGCCATGGAAAGTCCTGGTGAAGACTGCAGGGGATGATGGGTTTAGATGATGATGCATGACAATTATCCTGGAGCTGTGGGAATGGGCCACGAGAGAAGCAGCTGGTACCACTTTTGAGGGTCCTTCAGCCTTAGATCCCTGACTGGCCATGTGTCCTTGAGAATGGAATGGGGCCAAGAAGGCCCTAGAGTCTGGGCTGGGCCTTAGTCTACAGAGGTCTGAGCAAAGCAGTGCAGCTTCAAAGATCTAGGAGCTTATTACACATTCAGTCCTCAGCTCCAGGCTTCACACAACCCTTTCCTTCCCTCGATTTCAAAGTTAGAGAGTTTAAACTAGTCTCCTCCCACCCCAACCAAGTTTCTCCTTGCATATTTTGACGTCAATCCAGAACCTGTGTTAATCAGGCCAAAATTCATTAACGAAGGCCAACTGTGATCTCCGGGAAGCTAGCTGTTCTCCATCTAGTGTAATCTGTGTTTCATACAGCTGAGCGCTTTTTCCAACACTGTAACACCAAGCTCCGGAGGAGACCTCCGCAAACCAAATGGGACAACTCCCATCCTGTGGCAGCCCATTGCAATGGGCTCCCTCCCATTTCAAGGAATTCTGTGCTGCCTAGTAATAAGAAGCACTCCCCTGGTGGCACCCTCATCATGTCACTGCCACAGATAATTAAGCTCATCAATTATATCCCTCCCTCTGCTGCCTTAGGATGGTGCCTCTTGTGAGGCTCACATGAAGCCCATCCATCAGCCACTCAAACCCTTGGGAACCACAGGGCTGATGCCCAGGGAAGAGCTGAGTGGTTAAAGCAGAAGCGCTAGAATGAAACACGCTGGGTTCCCATCCTCCCTGGCTCCAGATTTCTGAGCCATGGGAAAACTAATTATGCCTCCCGTGCCTTACTCTCCCAATATGTAAAATGGGGGCAATAATTCTTAACTGTCTCAGTGGCTGCTGTAATCCATTTGTTCAACTAAAGTTTGTTGAGCACCGACTGTGTGCTTGTGTGTGTGCGCTAAGTCGCTTCAGTCGTGTTCAACTCTTTGCGACACAATGGACTGTAGCCCACCAGGCTTCTCTATCCATGGGATTCTCCAGGCAAGAATATTAGAGTGGGTGGCCATTTCCTCCTCCAGGAGATCTTTCTGACCCAGGGATCGAACCTGTGTCTGTTTAGTCTCCTTCATTGGCAGGCGGGTTCTTTACCTCTAGCGCCACCTGGGAGACCCCACTGTGTGCTTAGCAGTGTTCAAGGAGCCACAGATACGGCAGGGAACAAAATAGGCAGAGCTGCTGTCTTCTCAAAGCTTATATTCTAGAGAAGGAGGCCAGATACTAGGACAAAATTAACATGAAATGATGTGTATAAAGTAGAAAGTGCTCAGCATGACAACAAACACAGAGCATGGGCTTGTGAGTGCTGGGCAACACTGGTTACATTTAGGCACACATCTCCCCCACCCCACGCCTGCCCATGGAAGCTCACCGGGCTTCCACCCCTCTGGTGTGACAGGAGTGAACGACAACACAGGAAGAATCTTACTGTGTCAGGAATGAGGCAGCACCGGGGAGAGGAAAGGATTCGGAGGCAGACAAACTTGGACTCAAATCCCAGCTCTCGTCTGCTCAGTCTATGATCCTGAGTGTGTCAGTTAACCCTCAGGCTCTGCCTCTGGAAAGTGGGGTTGATAGTGGCATCTGTCTCCTTGTGCTGTGAGGATCAGTCGGGGCTACGGTCAGGGCTCAGCCCAGTGCCTGGCACCAGGTCAGAGCTCACCCTCTCTACCACCCGCTGCCCGCCACTCATGCTGACATGAACAGCTGTGGCTGTCCTGCGGCCTCCATTCCACTTCTGAGACTGTGCCCAGAGTGACTCAGTCACTTCACTTGTCATCCTTAAAGAGGCTGTAAATTCCATCCCCACCAGATGGCTTTGCCCCCTTGTACTTGTAACAACAGTGCTGAGCACACAGGTGTGCCTTGAAACCATAGAGGGACCCAGGGACTGTAAAGCAGGAGGAGCACATGACCTGTAACTCCCTGTTCAACCCAGAGTCACAGCAGAGGAGCACCCTCCCCTCCCTGGGAGGCTGTGAGCTCCTGGAGGGCGGTGGCCTGAGCATCCTTCTGGGGGCTCAGATGTTGCAGGGACACAGAAAATACCCGGGGCGGGGCAGAACCAGTCAAAGCAGGAGCAGTCCAGGGGGACGTTGAGAAGCCACTTCTAGGGAGGGACTTGCCACTCCAGTTGCCTACAACAAGTCTTCTAAGAAGCATTAGCACGAACGAATGTTCTGCTGAAGACATTATAGGGCCACAGAGGAGAAAGCTGTACCACCGGCCCCTGAACCTAAAGCAACAGAACATCTCTATTAGGTTCTTCAGTCTCCCCTAGAAGTTCCCCTTCAGCTGCCATGGACCTGATCTCTGCTTCAGCCCTCCAGGGCAGCCCCCACTTCACTGGCTCCAATGTCTCTCCTCTGACTCCTCATATTCATATCCCACTAAGGAAGCTAAGAACCCTTTTAGAGACCCACCATCTGCAAAAGACAGGGGATTTAGACAAAACATACAATTGTCCACAATCATACAAATATTCTGCATCTTTATAATTGTAATCAGAACAAAGCAATAAAGCTAGTATTAAGAAAAGTGAAATCTCCTGTTATCTAGAAGACAGACAAATGCGTGATTCTAACAGGAGGGACCATTGGCATCCAGAGCAACGAACCATGAGAGGAGGTCACCCATCGGAGGGTTCCCTAAGCAGCACCATTGAGAACTACCCCCACCTGACCCTCACCCCCCACCCGACCCTCACCCCCCACCCCCTACACACATGCAGGGAAGGTGACAGAGGACAGTGCCTGTAAAGTGGACCTAATGGTAGCTGTCAGAAAGGACCCATAAGTTACTAAAAAGGAAAAAAATCAAGATTTAAATTTAGGGCCACAACAATCCACCACTCTCAGGCATTTGGGAGGCAAAAGCAGGAAAGTGACATTTCCCCAAGCAGAAGTTCAGCTCCGGTGAGATGATCCCACTTGCCATCTGTAGCAGGTGTAAGCCACTCCCCTCCTGACGCTCCCACACTAGAAGGAGGGAGGTGTGCTCAGAGAGAGAGATCCATGTTCACCAGGACACTGATGAACACTAAGAGCTCCTTTGCTGGTGAGCATTAAGAGCACCTTTGCTCTCTACACTGGGGGAGAAGAACCTTACCTTTCACATGGGAACAAAGAAGGATAAAGCCAGGTGCACATCTCTACAGAAGAACAGCCCCACCACTCCTGCTCAACCATTATGGATGTGGACACTTAATGATGATGACAGCAGCGGAAACATGAGTACAATGCCGGCTGAAAGGAGAGCTTTGCACTATTGAGCTCATTTGAACGTCACAATCAACATCCAAGGTAAGCATGCTTGGTTCTTAAAATACCTGCCAATCTGATGAGCGGAAAATTGCATCTGACCATTGTTTCATCAACACGAGCCCATCCCTTCCTGTTGCTACAAGGTAGGGCCATTCAGGGCTGGGGCTGAGGGCCTCACAGTCTGGCAGACCTCACCCTAATCCCAGTTCAGCTGCCTTCTGTTAGGTCTGCTTCTCCCATCTGCAGACTGGAGGCAACGAGACAACTACATCAAGGGCTGTTCAATAAAAGGCAAATGAAGTAAAGTACAAATGTTCACAGAATGGCGATCACAGGGACTCCTCATCTGGTCTTCTTCCCTTATCCTCACCAAGAAGGGCCCTGCATCTTACCATCCCATTCCCTAGGTTAACCTGTTTCTGGCCAGCTGATGATACCTGAACCCTGCAAAGGACCCAAAGAACTTCTTCCTGAACCCCTTTTCCCTCTGAGCCTTTCTGCCATCTCTCCCCACAAGCCATACCCCATCCAACCACAAGTTTTCTCATAAGGGACCAAAGAAGCCCCCCCAAAGATTCTAACGTGTCAAGGGCTCATTGGCCCCCAAACGGCCCTCATTTAAGTGCAGAAACTGAACGAAGATGCTCACAGCACCCTTGGCATCATTAGCTTTCTTTGACAGATGAAGAAATCAAGACTCAGAGAAATCACGTGATCTGTCACAGGGTATCAGAAAAATACGAAGTAAAGCTGAGACTTGACTAATGTTTCCTGAGTCCTAATCAGATACTCCTATTATGTAACAAGTTGTCATTTCCCCAGGTGCTGAGGAAATCCTTGAAGATATTTATCGAAATGAGTTAAATCAATACAATAGGGATATACCAGGAAACGCTTCCTAAAGAGAATGAAGAAAGCGGTTCACAGCCCCTTCTTCTTTCCCTTTCAGCTGATTAACTGCAGCAGGACCCAAGGGCAGTAGGGTCACCTTCCTTCTTAAGGTGACAGCCACATCCTTAGGCTGCATCTTAAAGGGCCTCCACCTCTCAGACCTCTGCTCTGCCCAAGAGGCCCTGAGTAGGTTGGATGTGTCCTGGACACATGAATTCAGACAAGTCACCTCCACTCTCTGAGCTTTCACATCTTACTCCAGAAAATAGGGTAAGTACCACTGACCTTTGGGGGCTATGTACTAAGGAGAGTAAAAAGCTGGGTTAAAACTCAATGTTCAAAAAACTAAGATCATGGCACTTGGTCCCATCACTTTATGGCATACAGATGGGGAAACAATGGAAACAGTGACAGACTTTATTTTCTTGGGCTCCAAAATCACTGAAGATGGTGACTGTAGCCTCAAAATTAAAAGACACTGGCTCCTTGGAAGAAAAGCTTTGACAAACTTAGATAGCATATTAAAAAGCAGAGACATCACTTTGTCAACAAAGGTCTGTCTAGTCAAAGCTATGGTTTCTCCAGGAGTCATGTATGGATATGAGACCTGGACAGTAAAAAAGGATGAGGGCCCAAGAATTGATGCTTTCTAACTGTGGTGCTGGAGAAGACTCTTGAGAGTCCCTTGGACAGCAAGGAGATCAAACCAGTCAATTGTAAAGCAAATCAACCCTGAATATTCATTGGAAGGACTGATGCTGAAGCTCTAGCACTTTGGCCACCTGATGCAAAGAGCCAACTCATTGGAAAAGACCCTGATGCTGGGAAAGATTGAGGACAGGAAGATAAGGGGATTACAGAGGATGAGATGGTTGGATGGCATCACTGACTCGATGGACATGAGTTTGAGAAAACCCTGGGAGATAGTGAAGGACAGGGAAGCCTGGAATGCTGCAGTTGGTGGGGTCGCAAATAGTTGGATATGACTTAGTGACGGAAAAACAACACTACTAAGTGAGAAAGTAGAGATAAAGTTCTTGGCATGGTGCAGCATTCAATAAACAACAGCTATTTAATCTCCATCATCATCATCACTACTGATACTGTTATCCATGTCATCAAGTTCCTCTGAAAGAGCTATCTCCTCAAGATCATTTGCCCTCAAAACCCTGCATCCTCAGGCCTCACTCAGTATGGTGGTGAGGGCTGGAGGTTTTGCTTCTCTGTGAAGCAGCATCTCTCCCATTGAATGTGTCAGGGCAGGAAATCCGGGGAACACTGTGACTATGAGATGTAGGAGAAAGCTCCCGCATCTGTAAACATTCTTAGGGGCGGGAGTAGGGATAAGGAGGGGCTTAACTAGTTGGGTTCTAGGCTTCCATCCAACTCAAGTGCACTGTGTCTTCACGACCCAACAGAACACCCTACCTCAAGACTGATGTGGATTCCTCTCCCGGGAGGGGCTCCATCTGCTGCTCCTAAAGCCTTCCAAGGGATGTGACTGGAGTCTCTGAGCAGTGTTAGGAATCTGAAGTCACATCCCTACCTCCTGCATATTCCTTAGGAAAATGTAACTTCCTAACACGCCACTGGTTTTATTAGTGTGAGTGGGTTGTATGTTTTCCATTTTCTCAGTAATCTCTCAGGGACTTGCAAGACAAAGAATACCTGTCTCTCCAACGGGATTGTTCGTACTTGTGGATACAAATCACCTGATCAACTTGCTCCAAAGCATTTACAAATAAAGATAAAAATAACTGTACCAGAATGGAAACCTATCGAGAGAAAGTTTAGTAATCCCCCTGCCTCACCTCTTGCCCATCACCCCAACCCTTCTGGATATCCTCAGCTGGTCAGGCCAATCACTTGTTTTGGTGGAGATGACATGTTGAAAGATACACACAGAAGTGGCAAAGTCACAGTCACTGCCCTCAAAGAGCTTCCAAGTAGCTTAACAAACACATCTCCCAGCATGTCATACCAGACAGGCCACCATTACATGGTAGACCAAGGCGAGTGACCTTGAACACTGTGGAGTTTGACAGATGGAAAACCCCAGTGGGGAGATGTCTTCAGGGTGACCTTGCATCTTGGTACAAAACTCTGTGGATTTGGAAAGAATGAGGCACTCGGGAGATCAGGAGAAAAGACAGAGATTAGGAAAGGGACTTCAAATTCAAATTGGAGTCAGAGGAACTGTTGTGAGAAGCAGCAGCTACTGCATCTGCTCAAGGTGAGGAGACGCACAGCCCATGTGTCAGGAGAAGAGGCCAGGAGGAGCACTCTGGCTGTGGCAAAGAGAGGCACCAGAGAACTGGGGAGGGGCAGCAACAGGGAGGGAGCACAACCATGCAGCCACAGGGAGAGGAAGAGAGGGTCTGTTTCCAACAGAGCCAAGGCACTGCCACCCTGCCCGGCTTCCCACCCCTCCCCATCCCATCACAGTTCCCACCACTCCCTTTGAATCTAACTGGAAGAACACAAAACCAATAACCTCCACAGCCACCCTGCCTCAACAGCATCTTCTAATTCTCTGACTAGCTGGGGAAAGCAAGTAGCAATGCCTTTCACCTTTCAGACTCAAAACTACAGTGATGGCTCCTGTCTCATACTGGGTGCAGGAACCCTAGAGGCCAACATGTTAATTCCTCAGATGTGGTCGCCCTTCTCATTCTCCTGCACCTGCCAGTGTGACTACTGAGGGCCTTGGTGCCAGTGACCAGAGGGCAGTGGGATGCCAGCAAGGTCTCCTTCACACCCAAAGCATGGAGGGCTGTGCTGTATCTCTCAGCGCCTCCCCAGGGACCTCGCCCAACCAGACCTTCCTGAGTCACCAGGCAGAGCCACGCAAAATGGATGAGGCTTTACTAAAGAATGACTCTCCGCGGAGCCTGGATGTCTGTTCAACCTCAACACTCCATCAGATGCATCACCTTAGGCGAGACGAAAACAGCCAAATCTACACTAACTTTTAATAACAAGATAAGTAAGATAAGATGGAGATCATTTTCTCAATAAGAAATTGAGAGGAAGCTTTGAAATCCTTAAGTTTCTAAACATGATTTCTGAAGCCCTGGGTCAGAGGGCTTTATAACTACAAAAGAGAGCTCCACAGTGTAAGTATGAAGGAGGAAAAGGACAATCAGCCAGGAATGTGACTGAGGCCATCAGCTGGAGCTTTTCCTCCCCAAATAATCAGCTGGGGGAGAAGCACAGGCTCTAATAAATGGATGCTAGTCATTTTTTGCTTGCTGACTTAGTTGGGAATCCATGGAGAAATGGCATCACACAATCAATGTGGAGATGGTCTATCCTTTAGAAAAATGGAAATGGAAGCAACCCTTTTTCTAACAAAACGTGCAACTCCCATGTGAGACGAGATGCTAGTTTGAAGGTTCTGTTTCAATGAGAAAGGGTTGAGCTTGCCACAAGAACAAAACCACTTTCTGCAAAACAGCAATTTGAAGTTCATCCCTTTGTCAACAACTGCTGTGTAATTTCCAAACTTCTTGCAGAGAAGCAATTAGCCAGCAAACACCTCCACAAGTCACAACACAAGGGGAGAAAGAGAAGAATCCCTATTCTGTGATCCACTCCATGATGCCTCACTCATCCTGGCCTGGAAGAGAGCATTTCATTCCCTAGCTCTGCCTCTGGCCATATTCAAGCTGCCCTGCTCTGGCAGGCATCTGACACACAGATCTAGATGGCTTGGGAACCCTCGAACGTCCGCCTCAGTGCTGCTCACAGTACAGATGGCCGAAGTATCAATAAGCGGGAGCTAAAATTGACAATTCTTCAAAGGCAGGTGCCATGTCCAACCCACCTGCATCCTCCCCACAGCATCCCAGGCTTGGGGACCAGAACTCAGCAAGCCCTTCTGCCAAGTGAAGTTAATGAAAGAGCAGAGTCAGTCCCATTCAGCCGCCACATGGTTTCATCTTGAAAGCATGAAGCACCTCTCAAATGCTCCACAGTCCCCACGCTGGGAGAGAAGAGTGATAGTACAAACAGAATAGGGAGATTTTGTGAAAGGAAAACCCCTTTGTTCCCCTGGGCTTTTAAGCAAGGAGCCTCGACAAGATGCGTGAATCTCCTGAGACTCAGGCACCTGTCATCATCATGAGGCAGTTTTCTTTCTTCTGGTCCTCGCTAGCTCAGTTCCAGATTCCAGCCACCTTCCATCCCTCCCTCACCTCCTTAAGTGCTTGTACAGCCATGGAACTGAGCCAAGATCCAGAGGAAAAAAGGCAATGCAAGAACAATGAAAATCTGGTTGCAAGTTCCCTTTTTACCATCTATGTTCAGGGCCTGAGTATGACAGGGGAACACAAAGGGAGGGCAGGGCGAAGATGGCCAATGGGATTCAAAGATAGATCTCACCAGTCTGCTTCTTTATGAGCATGGGGACTGTGCTTCTAAATTTGACAACCTGAAAGTCATCCCCTCCATCTTCCCATGGACTCGCTCTTCTCTACTCCATCCTTTCTTTCCACCAGCATTTACTGAGCATACTAGCTGCTAGGCACTGGAGGAGATTGCCAGGGATATAAAGTAAGAGCTCTAGTGAAACAGGGCCCAGCCAGGACGAGAAGAGCCTCCCAAGGGTGACATTAAACTGAGAAGCTAAAACCCTCGCCGCAGCTGAAGCTAAGAAACAACCCCCTTCATAAAAAAGCATCAATACCAGGCAGCTGAATGCCCTGGGCTGTACTTGGAAAAGGCCTGTGCACATTTCCACTGAGAGACGGGCCCACTGGCAGCCTCTATGTCTGGTATCTGGGTAAAGACAAATAAAAATAACAGTTCTGTGGACAGCCACATTTAATTTAACTGCTGGCTCTTGGGCTCTCTGAGCTTCCCTCCGCCTCAGCGGTCCAAGTTTGCTCACTGCTGGGGGATCAGGAGTCAGCCCTGTTCTCCCAATGGAGAGGCAGGAACCTTGAATTGTTTATGTTTGTCATCCCTGGGGCTGGGCACAGGGCTGGTCACGAAGCTGGGCACAATGGTACGTGTACCTGGATGGTGAATTAAAGTTCATTAACCCCTTTCTCTATAACTGAAAGCTCTTTGCCTAAGGGGAATTCATTTGTCCTTGGAGATTTAGTCACTAAGTTGTGTCCGACTCTTGCAACTCCATGGACTGTAGCCTGTCAGGCTGCTCTGTCCATGGGATTTTCCAGGCAAGAATATGGGAGTGGTTTGCCATTTCCTTCTCCAGGGGATGGTCCTTAGATACTCTTTATTCTACTTGCTCACAGAGCTTTTCCTTACACTGAGACAAAAAAGACCCCCCATGCCATGCCAGCCTGTATAGACATGATAAATTCATATTTCCATTATTTTCCTGAAAAGTGCCGTGGCAGGCCACACAGAGACCTTCATGACCTGCCCTGACCACGTCTCTGGCCTCATCTCTCCCCAACCCCTACCCACCTGCCTTCTGATACTTAAGCGCCTACTGAGTCATGTGTCCGTGCCAGGCATCATGCAAGCAGCCAGCCAAAAACAAATATGGTGACTACTCCAAGCTGTTCATAGTTTACTGGGAGAGGGAGGACTAATCAAATACTTTTACAAATACAAAATAAGATGATACTTCTGGTAAATGCCAAGGATAAAAGGTATGTGGTGCTTCTGAAACATTTAATGGCTCTGACCAGCTCCAGGGCATCAGGGAAGGCATTCCTAAGGGAGTGACCTAGGGGCTGTGCCTGTAGGAGGTGTGGAGTTTGCTCCAGGTGTGTGAAGGGTGTTGGCACAACCAGGGCTTGCTCCTGCATCCATGCTTTTGCCCACATTGCTCTCCGTGCCAGGCACCCTTCTTGGATGCAGCTTAGCTGCCACCTCCTCAGGAGGCCCTCTCTGTTTGCCCAAGTGAGGTCAGATGACATCCTGTGTGTCCACATGGTGCTCTGTGCATGCCTACCTTTATCAGGCCACTTAATGTGACTGGTCGATCTCCCCTTCAGATTCTAAGAGGGCAGGGAGACCACCTAATACATTTTTCCTTCTCCAGGACCCAGAGAGGAACAAGCACCAACTTCATTCCTGATGAATGAAGAAGAGATGGATGGATGGATGGAGTGTTGGTCACTCCCATCTTCTCCCCCTGACTCTTTCAGGCAGAGTGTTGGCACACACCAGTTTCTGATCAGTGTCAATAGCATCTTTGTATTCAGTAGCAAGCTTCTGTTTTCTCCCTGGTCTCCCAGAAGGATAATTGGAAGAGGCTGCTATCTTCCTCACTAGGCAGGACAGGATTCTTCCTCTGCAACCCCCTGCCCCACCTCCAACCTTCTGGACTAAAAGAAGCCCAAAGCTCTAGCCAGTAGCTACTCTGGCACATTTTGAGAATTCTTTACTCCATTTGATCATCCACTCTTCAGTTCACAAATATTCAGTGAGCATCCATCACATGTTAGACACTATTTTAGAAACTCAGCAGGAAACACAACATACACAATCCCAGCCTCCAGGGAGCATAAAACCTTGAGCAGCAATAAAAATATATTCTTAAATAAATCCAGGTAATCAGTATGAAGAACACAGAGCAATGGACTAAAAGTAACTGAGGGTGAGGCTGGCTCTGTCGTGTGTTATCGGAGGGAACTTTTCAACTGAGATTGGAAGAATGAAGAACTAGTTATGTAAAGGAGGAAATGGCCATGTGAATTTCTGGAAGAAGAACATTCAGCAGAGGAAAGGACATACACATTAACTCTCTGATGTGGGACCAGCTTGGAATGTTGGAGAGAGAAAAGTGCATCAAGGTATCCAGACAGAACAGTGGAGAGAGATGCATAGTAAGATGCGGCCAGATCATAGAGATCCTGGGGGAGATGGGTAAGGATTTCAGATGTCATTCTTCAAGTGGTGGGAAGCAAACAGGGTGTTTCAACTGCTCTCTGAGTGGCCCTGTGAGCAGTGCGGATGGAAAAAGAGGGAGCAGTGAAGAGGCCGGGACAATGGTGGTCTGCACCAGTGTTGGAGGAGGAGCAGTGATGGTGAGAGGTCATATCAGGATACAGTTTGGAGGGAAAAAAGACAAAGCTTTTTATTGACTCATCTGCTGATGGGCATTTGGATGGTTTCCATATCTTGGCTATTGCAGTGCTGCCCCAAACGTGAGGGTGCATCTATCCTATCAAATGCCTGTTATCATTTCCTTTGGGTACTTTCCCAGCAGTGGCATTGCCAGGTGGTATGCTGTGTCTACAAGAAGGGAGGGTATCCTGCTGTGCGTGACAATGTGGATGGACCTTGAGTGCACAATGGTAAGTGACCTAAGGCAGATAGAGAAAGGCAAGTGTGGTATCATATCAGTTATATGTGGAATCTAAAAAATCAAATATGAAAAAAACAGAGTAAAATAGTAGTTACTAGGGGATGGAAGGTGAGGGTAAGACTGATGCCATTTAAGGGTACAAATTATAATGAGTAGTAAAATAGCCAAAGAGATTTAATGTACAGACTATTGGACATTTTTTTGCCTTTTTGTAGTGTTCATGGAGTTGTCAAGGCAAGCATGCTAAAGTGATTTGCCATTCCCTTCTCCAGTGGACCACGTTTTGTCAGAACTCTCCACTATGACCCATCCATCTTGGGAGGCCCTACCTGGCATGGCTCACAGTTTCGCTGAGTTAGGCAAGGTTGCGGTCCATGTGATCAGTTTGGTTAGTTTTCTGTGATTGTGGTTTTCATTCTGTCTCCCCTCTGACAGATGATGATAAGAGGTTTGTAGAAGCTTCCTGATGGGAGGGACTGGCTGTGGCATAGACAATAATATTATACTATATGGATATAATGTGATAAATATCATTAAGACAACAACCATATTACAATATATAAATATACTAAAATAATGCAGCACAATGTCACATGTCAAGTTTGTTCAGTTAAAAAAGAGAGAGACAAGGTTTGCTAATGAACTGGCTGGAGGGGATGATAGAAAATGAGGAGTCACAGATGACGTCATGGTTTGGTTTGGGGTGAAGCCACCGGGTGGAGGTTAGAGTGATAGCTGAAGGGGACAGCCCTGGAGGATGAGGACAATCAGGAGTTGGACATCCTAGGTCAAAGAATAGTTCTAGCCAATCACTCAAAGACACCCTACAAATGCACCATGTTTGTGCAATCCACTACTGTTAACCAGGAAGGTTCAGTATTTCATATACTTCAAGTACTGATCAAAAACCAAAACCATGTGCATGAGTGTGCAAGCTCAGTCACTTCAGTTGTGTCTAATTCTTTGTAACCCCATGGACCGTAGCCCACCAAGCTCCTCTGTCCATGGGATTTCCCAAGCAAGAATACTGGAGTGGGCTGCCGTTTCCTCTTCCAAGATATGTTTCGGATCCAGAGATTGAATTTATGTCTCCTGCTTTGCAGGTGGACTCTTTACCACTGAGCCACCGGGGAAGCCCCCATACCGTGTGGGTTTGGCTAAATCTCCCTTCAGATCCACCTCTCACTTGGGGCTGTGCCATCTTAGTTAAGGAACAATCTTTTTGTGAGCTTCAGTCTTATCTGTAAAAGTGAGGACAACACCATTTCACCCCAGGGCAGGGAGGGCAGCCTCCACAGTGAGTGGCAAACAGCAGGCAGGGGGTGTGGTCACTGCAGGCAGGCTTATCACCCAGTCCTAAGGGCTAGGGCTTGCCCACCCAGGAGAGGCTGGGTGGAGTCAGTTGTGATTTTCCATCCTTCTCATTATTTATGATTCTCCCTAGGTTTATGGAAACTTTATGAAGGAAAAAAACAACTGAGCAATTCCAAAGCAATATAGTAATACTGTTTTGAGTGACTGAAAAAGCAAGTCAAGCAAAATGACAGCTACAGGGATAAAAATGTGGATCTACAAAACATGCAATCAAGACAACCTGTGAGCTGGGAAAACCAAGTGACCTCAGGAACCCTCCCAGGCTCCCCACAGGACCAGCTCCCAACAGTAGAGAGAAGTCAGGGTGGGGGGCATGGGCACCAGTGAGGGGAGGGGAGTCACCAAGGAGATGAGACTTGGGGAGCTGTCAGTGCCGGCAGCACCCAGGGCATGCGATAGAAGTGCTTTGTTTGTGCGACAAAATGATGGGGTGGTGTGGACAGGGTCCTCCCAGGGGAGCCCTGGGGGTGCCCCATTCTCAGCTTCCAGCTGTCTGCTATGGCCCTGAAGCGGCCCAGTCACACACCCTGCAGCCCATCCTCCATGAGTGGGCTCGCCACTCTTCCCATGTGGCTGTGATAAAATAATGATGGCTGCCCAAGACAGAAACAAACAAGAAAGCGGTTTCCATGACAACCACTTCTGAGTGAGGGACTTGGGATGACACCACACAGAGGCAGCCAGCGCCTGGGGGCAGCTTGTGGCCCATGGAGACCCAGCCTCCACCCTCCCCATTAACACCCAGTGCCTGTGCAGGGCTCTGAGAGACGTCATCCTGGGCTGGGCCAGCCCAGGATGGGAAAGAAAGGGTCCCCTGAAGGGGAGGAATTAATACAGATACAACCACAAAAGGGACATCTCAAACACTCAGGAAAGGGAGCTGCTCATGATACTTGAAAACAAACCACCATCAACTGAGGAATGGTCAAGGAAGATGTACTGTGATATATATATACAATGGAATATTACTCAGCCATGAAAAGGAACAAAATTGTGTCATTTGCAGAGACAGGATGGAACAAGAGACTGTCACAGAGTGAAGTAAGTTAGAAAGAGAAAAATAAGTATGGTATATTAATGCATAATATATGGAATCTAGAAGAAATGATACAGGTGAATCTATTTGCAAAGCAAAAATAGAGACATAGACATAGAGAAAAAACATGGACACCAAAGGGGGGAGTAGGGGGTGGGATGAACTGGGAGATTGGGATTGACATATACACACTACTATATATAAAATAGATAACTAATGAGAACCTACTGTATAGTACAGTGAACTCTACTTAATGCTCTGTGGTGACCTAAATGGGAAGAGTGTGTGTTAGTCATTCAGTCATATCCTACTCTTTGTGACCCCATGGACCGTAGCCCACAAGGCTCTTCTGTCCATGGAATTCTCCAGACGATTCCCTTCTCCAGGTGATCTTCCTGACCCAGGGATTGAACCTGGGTCTTCTGCACTACAAGCAGATTCTTCACCATCTGAGTCACGGAATCAAAGTCAAAAAAGAGGGGATATATGTATACATATAGCCAATTCATTTTGCTGTACAGCAGAAACTAACACAACATTGTAAAGCAACTATAGTCCAATAAAAGTTAACTTTAAAAAAGGAAATAAAGAAAATAAACCATCAGAACAGCACAGCTGTAGCTAAAAAATTGACAAGCCAGCCTAAGCCATTATCTGTGTGTATTTGCCAAGGCAAGATTAATAGCCCTTCAGGCTGCAGCCACAGTACTTCTTGAGAGCTAAAGAAAAAAATTCTTTAAAAATATGTATGATTAAAATCCAATTTTCTTGCCAATTCTAACTGAATTCAGTCCCTCCGAGATGAGTCTGAATTGGGCAGTTCTATTGTACTGACTTTGGCAGTGTGGGGATTATGTCTGTCTGGACATGGCAAGTTGTCAGGGTGATGTTGCAGGGAAGCCTGGCTCCTCCTTTAGGTGCCGAAGGATCATAGGAGAATTAATACCTGAGTCCAGCCTACTTTATTATCTCAGCAAGAGGTTAAGCCTTAGGGCCTGTCTCACAGGATGAGTGTGAGAATTCAGTAGGATCCCATCATGTCACAGGGGGTGACACAGGGCAGACACCCAATGTGGTATGGACACCAGTGATCATGTGATCAGCAGGGCACATAGGGGGCTGGGGTGTGATGTCCAGGCCAGGAGACATGAGCTGATTCCTGGAGAGGGGTGCAGGAGCACGCCCCGGCCTCTGGCCCTGTGAGTAAAGGAGCTGATTTTGCTTAATTCCTTAAAGAAAAGGGCTTTCCAGGCCGGGGCAGGCCTGAGCCCATTTATCTACTCTCCTTGCATGGCTGGCAGACTTGGCTAGGGTCACATTTCTGCCCATCCCTTCCAGCACAAAAGTCAGGCCAGCAACCAAAGCTGCTGGTGACTTAGACTTCCAATAGGGCCCTGTATCAGAGATACATAAACCCCAACTCAGAAATCCCAGCAAATCCCAGCAAAGCTACTCCAGCCCCAGAAAGCACAGCCAGCTCAGTCCACCCACATCAACAATCTATACAGAGAAGAAGGGCTCAGCAAGTGCTGGAAGGATGGATGGATGGATAAATTAGTGGGGTGACATCAGGGAGAGTCAGGTAGAGAAGTGAGCCTTCAAAAAAGCACTCCCACACCTGTATAATCAAAGCTGTGGTTTTTCCAGTAATCATAGGATATGAGACCTGGGCCATAAAGAAAGCTGAGCGCCAAAGAATTGATGCTTTCAAACTATGGTGCTGTAGAAGACTCTTGAGAATCCCTTGGACAGCAAGGAAACCAAACCAGTCAATTCTAAAGGTAATCAACCCTGAATATTCATTGGAAGGACTGATGCTGAAGCTGAAGCTCCAATACTTTGGCCACCTGATGGGAAAGGCCAACTCAATGGAAAAGACCCTAATGCTGGGAAAGATTGAAGGCAAGAGGAGAAGTAAATGACAGATGGTTCCAACGATTGGATCTGTTGACAGATCCAACAGATGGTTGGATGGCATCACTGACTCAATGGACATTAGCTTGAGCAAACTCTGGGAGATAGTGAAGGACAGGGAAGCCTGGTGTGCTGTAGTTCATAGGGTCAAAAAGAGTCAGACATGACTTAGCAACCGAACAAGAACCTACAACGCTGTGCAGGTATTCATCCACTTCTTCTGCCTCCTCACCATCCCTCTTAAGACCACTCTGAACTCAGGGCCACCCTGATTTCACCAAGACACTCAACCACAACTGAACCTGTTCAGCCACATGCTAGGACAAGTGGCAGAATGAATGAAAACGGACCTTGGCACCATTTCACACTAAGAGCTGAAGCATCTGCCATGATGAATGCTTCCACAGGACCTATAGTGAGAGACTCCTCATGCCAGCCAGAGCCTGCTACAGAGCAGGCCTTCAGCAAGGGGTGCCTTCTACCATCATCCTCATCACCACCTTCACAGTTCAGAATATGAAGCAACCTGCCTACCTGGGAAAAAGAGGCAGAAAAGACCTCAGGAAGAACATGCAAAGTATGATATAAAAGCTGGGTCATTGGGTCAACTCTTTGAGAACTGCCAACACTATCTTCTGATGTTGCTCATCCTGGAAGAGGCTACACAGTGGGATCTTTCTGAATGATGAAGGCTACCAGTGTCGAAAAAGAGAAACATGGAAACAAATGTAGGTACTTGGGAAAACGTGCTAATCTTGAGACACACTCCACAGGTCTGATCATCTTTTTAAAAACCATTTTAACAGTTGTACTTAGGTATAATTGGCATACCATAAACTAATTAAAGTGTACAACTTGATCAATAAAAATTCATGCACACTCAAGAAAACATGGTCATAATCAAGGTAATTACCATATCTTTTGACATCATTGCCCAAAGTTCCTTCATGCCCCTCCTATTCCCCACCACTACCACAGGAAACCAGTGATCTGCTCTCTCTCACTATAGATTAGCATGCATTTTCTGAAGTGTTATATCAATGTCATCAAGTAGTATGCACTGTTATCTATCTGGCCTTCATGCAGCATAATGATTTTAATATTCCATCATGATGTTACATGCATTAGCAGGTCATTCCTTTTATTTCTGGGGAGTATTCAATTGTATGGATATACCACATTTGTTCATTCATTCACTTGATAGACACATGAGTTGTCTGCAGTTTTTGGTTATTATAAATAAAGGCGCTATGAACATTTATGAACAAGTATTCCTGTGAACATATTCTTTCCTTTTTCTTGGGTAAAGATCTGGAGTTAGAATGGCTAGATCATATGACAGTACTCCTTTTTTAAAGAAACTTCCAAACTTCTGTTTTCCAAAGCAGGTAAACCATTTTACATTCACCAGCAGCATATGAGAGTTCCAGTTTCTCCACATGACAGCCAACACTTTACATGACCATTAAAAAAAAAAAAATGACATTCTCATGCAGTGATGTCTCATTATGGTTGTAATTTGCATTTCTTCAATGATAAATGTTGATCTTTTTTATGTGCTTATTTATCACCCCCATAACCTCTTTGATGGAGTGCCTGCCCAAATATTTTGTCTACTTTTATTGGGTTGCTTCTGCATTATTTAATTTAGAGAGTTTTATATATATATACATATGTGTGTATATATATATATGTATACATATACATATATATTATATTCTGGACACAAGTTCTGTATCAGCTACATGATTTTCAAATATGTTGTCCTTAGGCCACGGCTTCATTTATCATTCTCTTCACAGTGACCTTCAAAGGCAGAGTTTTTCTAGAAGTATCAATTTTTTATTTTATGCATCATGCTTTTGGTTTTTTATCTAAGAAATATTTGCCTAATCCAAGGTCACAAAGATGTTTCTATTTTTTCCTAGAAGTACACAGCTTTAGGTTTTATATTTAAATATATGAGATACGTATTTTTATACTTTTACAAGTTTACCACTTTTGCTTTTCCTAAAACCATCCTGCAAATATAGCTTCCTTTCTTCCACCCATGTTCATTTTCAGCATTCAACACTGGAGATAATAAGATTAGCAGCAGACATTTTCTCCCCTCAAAGACTGTACTTTTTTTATTTAGGAAAACTTGTGAATATATGCCAAAGTGGAGAAATTAGTATAATGAATCTCCACAATGCCAACTAAAATTGTTGCTCCCCATCTGGTTCTCTAAGGATGAAGTCACTAGTCACTACAGTTGCTGACCTTCAACACACCCTAAAAGGGGTTCAGAGTGGAGATCAGGAATACGGTCTTCTAGGCTCTGGGAAAAACTGTCAGAATAGGACTTCAGATAGTTAGTTCAGAAGGCTTCATGAGCCCAAAAACCACTAAAATCATTAACAGAGACATCTACTCCTTGTGACTAGCAACAACCTTCTTTCAAAATATGTGCTTGATCACATGTATCCCTCTTCAGCAAACTCGCCCATATAATACTGACTTTCACCGCTACCTCTCTGGAGCAACTCCTCAGAACTATCTCAGCCACTGTCTCCCAGGCTACAGTCTTCATTTGGCCCAAAATAAAGCTTAACTTACAACTCTTACGTTGTGCTTTTTTTTTTTTTTCCAGTTGGCTATAACATCAGTTCAACAATTTCCAAGATTTTGCCACATTTGCTTGATCTTACTTAAATTATCTTAAAAGTAAATCCTCTATGTCCTTTACAATGTATCTCTTTTTAAAAAATGTGTTTTCCTTACTCAACTACAATTCTATCAATACATCTAATTCCCAGTCCATCATCAATTTCCCTCAAAGTCCCCTTGGGCTTATCCTAGTAGGAAGGGCTCAAGGATGCTTCACTGAGGAGATGGTGCTTAGGCAGAGCCCTGGAGTTGAAAATCACAGGAATGTGTTTATGCCATTTTGGGCAGAGGAAGATATGGGTAAGGAAGTCTCAATCCATTCTATCCCATTACATGTGCTAAAATGCACACACACGAAAGGATGAATCCTTTCTACTCCACCTCTGTTTTGCTTTGTTTGGTGCCAGGGAATTGGGTCCTGTGGTGGTATGTTACAAATAAATGCTTAATAGAACTGAGGACAGGTGACTGCTCTCCAGATCTCCCAGCAAGAAAACAGTGGAACAGATGAGAAATGTAGCAGATCTTGCTTAGGACCACTTTTGGGGAGTTCCACCCCACTTATGCCTACTATCATCTTTTGGTCTCTCTATAAGGAGAGGAAAAAGCAAATAAAACCTTATAAGAAACTTCATCTGGTCAACCCAGTCAGGGTCCCTGGGTTCCCGTGCTACCTAGTTACCACTGCAGAGCCCGCCTTTGGGGAGGTTTGCATTTCGAGGCAATCACTAGTGCCTTTGGATAAGAACTTGGGGAAATTGCTCTTTTGGACACAGGATCTTCCCTGCTGAGCACCTTGATGGACAGAATCCAACATCACAGGAAGGTGCCACCCTTGGACAAAGGATAGAGCACTTATATCCTATGCATGGTATGGTGGTGGTGGTGGTTTAGTCGCTAAGTCGTGTCCGACTCTTGCGACCCCATGGACTGTAGCTTGCCAGGCTCCTCTGTCTATGGGATTCTCCAGGCAAGAATACTGGAGTGCACTGCCATTTCCTTCTCCAGGGGATCTTTCCGACCCAGGAATCAAACCTGGGTCTCCTGCATTGTAGGCAGATTCTTTACCGACTGAGCTACGAGGGAAGCCCATGCATGGTATATAAAGATGCAAAAACATTCCACTTGTTTTAGAAAGGGAGAAAACCACCGAAGTACTATGGTAAAAGAGAGACCACCATTTAAGTCATATCTCTCAATCAGCAGTTACGGCATCAGTTCACAGTAAATTCTAACCCAGCTAAAGATCCCCTCTGTAGCCATGAACTTAAAAGATGCTTGCTCCTTGGAAGAAAAGTTATGACCAACCTAGACAGCATATTAAAAAGCAGAGACATTACTTTGCCAACAAAGGTCCGTCTAGTCAAAGCTATGGTTTTTCCAGTAGTCATGTATGGATGTGAGAGTTGGACTTTAAAGAAAGCTGAGCACTGAAGAACTGATGCTTTTGAACTGTGGTGTTGGAGAAGACTCTTGAGAGTCCCTTGGACTGCTTCTAAAGGATTGGTTGGCAGAGATCTCATGTGCTTTGCAATTTTTCCTAATCCTTAATTTCATCTCCTGTTGAGGTGAGGATGCTCATAATCGTGTTCAGGTAATTGCTTTATCAAATGGTTTAATTGTGCATTCAACAGAACTGACAACAAGAAGGTTATTCTTCCTAATGTGTTTTTAACAAAAGCACTAACTAATTACATGGCATTCTATTCAGGGCATTTGAGAAGAAGAAATGAAAACCTATTCTTCAAATCTTGGTTAAACACATGTTTGCATATACAGCATAGAAATAAGTGGTAAAATAATTAGTTTCATTGCTTCCTTCTGCTATAACTTCATAGCTAATCTGCATGTTGAAGCAGACCATGTAAATTTTTAGGATGCATTTTCACCATGGATAGTGTCTGAACATCTGTGCTTTCTGAAAATGTCACGATAACCATTTTGCCTGAAAATTTGTCCACAGGAGCCAAAAAGACTTATTTTGGCATGTTCCAAAGAGAAATAAAAGCTTAATACAACTGAGGACAGGTGTATCTCATGATTAGAAGGAAGTATTACAACATTAGGTCAAATGGTTTAAAAGATTTCCGAATCAAAATGGTGCTGAGTCTATTTTATTTTAGATGAAATTCCTCTTCAACTAGATAACTAACATGTGTGGTATGGACCTGTATTATATGTTCCTTTTTGCCTACCGTTTCTAGAAACACGTGCAGGCCAAGTCGTTTCAGTCGTGTCCGACTCTTTGCGACCCCATGGACTGTAGAACACTAGGCTTCTCTGTCCATGGTATTCTCCAGGCAAGAATACTAGAGTGGGTTGCCATGCCCTCCTCCAGGGGATCTTTCCAACCCAGCGATTGAATTTGTGTCTCCAGTGGCTCCTGTGTCGCAGGCAGATTCTTTACCCGTGAGCCACCAGAGAAGCCCCTCCCAGAAACACAGAACACATCAACACATCCTGATATGCTCAAGCTAATGGCATTCAGCTGAGGCCTGAAATGACACAAATATTTAATAACATTCAATATTTCAAAAGGTGATTATGAAACACTACTTTAAAATTTTTATTCAGTCCAGTAAATACTCTTTCCCTTTCCCTCTTTTTTTCTGGTTTAAAAAAAAAAAATGCTACACTTGATCAAAGTGAAGGGTACAGTTAAGAGGGTCACGTGACCATAGTATTTAATTAAAGGATGGACACACAGTTCAAAAACAGCCAATTGGAATCCTTTCCTGGGATTGAAACACAGATATTGGCAAATTTCTTTGCAGTTTCTAGGTTAGAAGCAAATAAATCTAGGGCTGTCAAAATCTATATTTCTTGCCAAGGGGAGAAAGCCTCTTGGCAGAATGAAGCCAAGCAGAGACGGACAAAGATGAGAAAGAAGGAAAGGCAGTGTTGTCAACACTGAATTTCTGCTTCTTTCTCTGAGGTCTGCCTACCCCCGTATACTTTCTAGCCTTGAATGCCAGTAAATCTTCATTTTTTGATGAAGCTAAGTTTGAGTTATGTTTCTGTCACTTGAAATCAAAAGCATCCTGATGGTACAGCTGGTATTTTATATTACTTTTCAGATGGCGTTTAACTCGTAGAAGTAAAGACTGTCACTCAAGAATCAGACAGACCATGGTTCAAATATCTACTCTGCTGCCAAGAGCTGTGTTGACCTTGGACAAAGTTTTACAAGTTCAGTTTTGTCCTCTTTGAGACTGCTAGTGGTCTCCACCACAAAAGTTCACTGTGAGAATTAGATGGAATAATGGAGAAAATAGAATACTACAGCTCTGAGTACAATATCAGAGTATCTAATATATGCTCAATAATTAAGTACTGTTGTTTTGCTGTTATTGCCACTGTTGTTATGATTTAAAATATTACTAGGGTAGAGGTTTCTAGATTACTCCAGTATACACTCCATTCTTCTTTTTAATAACACAACTCTCAAATTTTATCTGGGTATAGAGCTGCCCAGAATGAAACCCTCATTTCCCAGCCTCTCCTGCAGCTTGGCATAGCCTTATGATTAAGTTATGGCCAGCAGGATGTGAGCAGAAGGGACCTTAGTGACTTACAGACCTTGCTTCCTCCATTTCCTCCTTCTAACTGGCTGGGCACAGCAGCCACTTTGAATCCAGAAGCTCAACAGTTTCAACTGCTGAGGATGACAAAACAGTAAAGTAAAGGATGCTGGTCATTGACAGTCTGGAGGCAGCATGTTGGCCCCAGGCTGCTCATCTTTAGAATGTTTCCAAGAGAGAAAAGTAAAACTGAATCCCATTTAAGCCTCTGTTTCATTTGGACTTTTGCTGTAGCAACCAGAACATACATCCTAACATACAATAAATATTTTAAATATTATTTACTCCTGTTCCTTCCCCAAACCCCATGAAAGAGAAGAGGGAATGATAGCCAAACAAGGGCAAGAACTAATAGTTGAGGGTTTTTGTACTACGGACACTAACTTTTCATTATTTAGTGAGGTTCGGCACCCCCAGTCTGAAGAAAGGATGATGAAAATCAACAAGGCCTCAGGGTGTGGTGGGGATAAAAGCAAAGTTGGGGTATCTGCCATGGAGGACTTGTCCCCAAACTTCAAGCTGGTTAATGTATACAACAAACTCACTTAGAGTCAGTTAGATGCCACTAAGTATGTCTCCAAAGACATAATACTTCTCATATTAGCTTTTTTCTAAGCTACATAAAATTAAAATATTAATAGTGAAACCTTCAGAGAAGGCAATGGCAGCTCACTCCAGTCCTCTTGCCTGGAAAATCCCATGGACGGAGGAGCCTGGTAGGCTGCAGTCCGTGGGGTTACTACGAGCCAGACATGACTT
Source organism: Okapia johnstoni (assembly GCA_024291935.2). NCBI lineage: Eukaryota > Metazoa > Chordata > Mammalia > Artiodactyla > Giraffidae > Okapia > Okapia johnstoni. The sequence goes on from CM044316.1 coordinate 41,100,388, forward strand.
AGCGGCTTCACTTTCATTTTCCCTTTCATGCATTGGAGAAGGAAATGGCAACCCACTCCAGTGTTCTTGCCTGGAGAATCCCAGGGATGGAGGAGCCTGGTGGGCTGCCGTCTATGGGGTTGCACAGAGTTGGACACGACTGACGCGACTTAGCAGCAGCAGCAGCAGTGAAACCTGACCCGACTCCCTCATCAGACCTTTGATGTCTACGTGGTCTGGAAGCACATGATCCAACCCTCTCCTCCCATGACCAGCTGAGAGCAGGTGGGGATGGGGTCAGGTATTTATTTTCTAGTTCTTAGTTCCCCTACAGGGCTGTACACATAGCTGCATGCAATGTCCTGCCTAATTGCTGCTGTACCTTTTGTTCCTGGGACCATGACCACCGCCATGGTGCTCCAGTTTACTCCTGCACAAAATGCGCAAAGACAAGTCTTCCACCTCATTGTCCAATCATCTTCTCTTCTGCATAGTCAGGAGCGAAGTCAGAGAAAGATGTTGTATATTAATGTGCATATGTGGAATCTAGAAAAATGGCATAGATGATCTTATTTGCAAAGCAAAAATAGAGACACAGATGTAGAAAACAAATGTATGGATACCAAGGAGGAGGGAGGTGGGATGAACTGAGAGATTGGGATAGACATATATATACTATCAACAGTATGTATAAAACAGATCACTAATGAGAACCTACTGTATAGTACAAGGAACTTCACTCAATGCTCTGTGGTGACCTAAATGGGAAGGAAATGCAAAAAAAAAAAAAAAAGGATATATGTATACATCTAGCTGATTGGCTTTGCTGTACAGCAGAAACTAGCAAAACATTGTAGAGCAACTATACGCCAATAAAAATCAATTTAAACAAAAGTGAGGTCCTCACCAAGGAGCCATTTGCAAGTGAAGACAATTCTCACCCAGCAAGTTCTACGGAGACAGGGCTATCTAAAAATATCCCTGAGAACACTGACAGCGTCGACACAGCCAAAAAGCAGAGGAACTGAATATAAAAACAACCCATGCCTGTCATGGACGCAGGGCCACAAAAGTCTGGCCCGGGGTGGGGAGCCACGGGTAAACTCCACCCCACTCCAGGACCCAATAAAAACACATTGTCATCCAGCCACCTGCCTTAGCCACTTTTCCCAAAGACCCCAACATCATTCCAATTCCACATACTGCCCACCTCAAAGAGAGGAGAGGAAGAGCTGAGACTGCCCACCTGAAGCCTGGGCTAGCCAGACTTGGTCAGCTGCAGTGATGCTTCCCCTCTTACAGGCAAAATTACAAGTTAGCAGCAAGGACCCCAGGAGCTTTCATCTTTCTATGCATTTAACAGCAGAGAAAGGAAAGACACTCACAGATGCCAGGGTCCCTCTGGTTTAGGCTGAGGCAACGGAGCCGTTGGCAAGAGCAACTGCAAGTCCCACCGGGACCCAGATAGTGAAGATGTCCTTCTGCTGAGCTCAAAGCTAAAATGACTCTCTATATTTGAAACTGAGACAGTCACCAAGTCCAGCTATGACTTCCTGAATGCCTCTTCCAACTGCATTCTATCCTGCTCTGCAACCACCATACAAGTCCATTCCTGCCCTGATCACTTCTGGTGCACAGCCAGGGTAAGTGGAGGCAAAATATGGATCCTTAGTAAGACCACCAGGGTTCTTAGGGTGAAGTTCCACCCCTCTCATTTGGCCTTCAACGCCCTGGAAAAGTGGTCCCTGATAGTTTTCTAGCCTCATTCCTGTAGGTAGTTAACCCTCTATCCCCAGTCCACGTGTGACACCACCACAGCGGTGCTTCAAGGGGGTTCTTGTTGTGTTTCATCTCTTCAACTCCCTCTTTCCTCTGATGAAATGAGCCTCTATATCTCCCACCCCGATCTATACTCTGGGTGACTCCTTCCAGGTTTAAGATCTCAGTGAACCATCTACTCACACCCCCAAACTGGTTGAGGTGGCCCTGTTCCGTGTCCCGCAGCACCCCAAAAATCCCTTATCTGAACGCCTAGTTTAATGAAAGGAGACTGCTCCATAACCTACCTTCCATGTGAATTCCGTGAAAACAGGGCTTTGTCTTTTGCATCATCCCCAGTATTTAGCATAACATGTGACAGTAAGAAAGAATTCACTAAACACTTACTGAATTTCTGGACTGCTTCAGTTTTCCTGGCCAGGACCTCAGGGCAAGTTAAATGATGAGAGTCATTCTTACTGCCTAGAAGCCATATGAAGGGGCAGAGTCTCCACCATGCTCTACCATGCCAGGCTGCAGTGCTGGCCTCCGCTTGCCTATTCCCAGTGGTTTCTGTTCCTTATCTGTTGTGGGTTATGCTTTATAGAGTCTGAATACAGAGTCATTTATTGCCATGTAACATCTTATATCCCTTCATCTCCAGACTCTGTGCATTCTTGTAGATTTTATCTTTGATCCTGGGGGAGTCACAGAGCTCTGAGTAGCATCCCTGCTGCCAGGTCACTGAAAGAGCCCTGCTACAGACAGAGGTTCTAAATATATCTCCCTCTGTTCTAGGAGCTCCTGCTCGTTCAGGGTCCAGAGCAGAAAGAAAGTTTGTTCAATGGAACCTGAAGACAAACACCAAGCACCAAGGACAGAGCTGACACCCAGTCTCTGTCCTCCCCCTGCTCCTGACGGCGCTCCCCAGACTTCTGATCCATCTGTGAAAGGGTTAGCACTTCCCCTGGAGGACTGTGACTATTTCTCACAGATTTCCTTGATGGTTGTGGGACTGGGTTGTAATACATTTTTGCCAAATTTTTTGTGAATTTGATTTATGACATAAAATCACTTCTAGTTATACATGCATCCTGGTCTCATCTGTCCATTGTTTCTTGACCCCAATGACGTCAAAAAGGTCATAACTCCAGGGGATGGGAAGTTATTTGTTCACTAATAGTCAACTCATTCACTCTATCAACTGCCCGACTACTGGTGGTCCTGTGACAGCTTTGTCTGGGAGACTAAAATGTGCTCTTGAACCTCGGTAAAGAAGTGGTTGTGGATATAGGGGCAATAACTAAAGCACTCCAATAGTGAAGCTGACCAGTCTGAAATATCTCCCCTGAAAGGAAGTCTAATTGCACACCACAAGGGTTTAGATTTGGTCTTGGCTTCAGAGGTCTTTGGCAATCAATGCACACCTTCAGCATTTGATTCATTTCTTTTGGAAAAAGGGAATTTCAACTTTCTAGAAGTTAAGATAGAAAATTAGGAAACTAATGTCAAAAACCAATGCCCACACCATTTTCCTGGGCTTCCCAGGTGGTGCTAGTGGTAAAGAACCTGCCTGCCAATGCAGGAGACGTAAGAGACTTGGGTTTGAACCCTGGGTTAGGAAGGTCCCCTGGAGGAGGGCATGGCAACCCACTCCAGTATTCTTGCTTGGAGAATCCCACGGACAGAGGAGCCTGGCAGGCTACAGTCCATAGAGTCATAGGGAGTCAAACACAACTGAAGCGACTTAGCACACACGCACACCATTTTTTCATTGCAATGATGGCCCTCCACCAGCCCCTCCCCTCTGTTTTAACTTGATTAGAATTGCGTGATCACATATAGCCAGGCAGGAAGCTTGAGAATCAAACTCTGCCACTGCGCTTGATTCTTTGGGCCTCAGTCTACCCTACATGGAGGATGAGGAGAAAGGTACTATAACTTCTGATGAGAAGGCTTTAGATCTCTTCTTTTGCTCCAAGAAAAGACAGCTGACCAGGTCTGGAAAGAAGGACTGAGGCAGGTGCAGGAATTCAGGGGCACTAGAGGAATAACAGGCAGGGGCTGGGGCTGGGGCAGGCTTTGGGGCTCTGCCCAGCAGACTCTGGAAGCCATTTCTCTTTTGAGGAATCATTCTTGATTCAAAGGAGCCTTCCAAATTCTGATCCTGCCTCTCAAACAAGCTATTTATCACTACCTGTAAGCAAGCAACCTTCTCTAACACAAAAAGCCAACTTTCCTGCCCAAACTGCAGGGGGGCCCTGACCAGCAAACATTTGCAGAGGCATGCCCTGGGCAACTGACAGCATTTCAAGCTACATCTGACAGGTTACGACTGCTCTTTGTAGTTCAAGAGTCACGGGGAGCTAAAAGCACTTGAAGCTCCTCCTGCGAACGAGAGACAGAGGCGAGCAGGCAGGGTGTTGCTGGAGTCTGATGTGCAATGTGCCACTTGCCCAAACAGCCCCTGATCACTTGCTGACACTTCATGGCTCGTCTCCAATTGCCGATGCCAGGATCAGACAGTTCACTTCGGAGCTGGAGGGAATAACTGAACAGCACAAACTGGAGCTTCACAAAGACAGAATTGTTGCAAGGAGCCCCTCTCTGCCAGGGACCCCAGGCTGGGTGTTTAGCTAAGCAACTTGGCCCAGGGTGGGGATGGTTGATTTCTCTCAGTCACCGAGCTCTCTGGAACCCAATCACTAAAATTCGGGAAGGGCTGCACAAACTGGAATCTCGCCGTTCCTTCTCAGTGGGAATCTGCAAGGGCTCCTCTCTCTTGTCCATGATACTGAGCACCCACTGTGTGTCCTGTGCCTGGTGAAGACACATGGGCATTGTTTCTGCCTCTAGTACTACCCACTCTTAAGAGAGAGATGGGCAAGAAGGTACTTACAGTAACAAGTGTCCCACAAGCTTGGCACAGCTCAGCCACCTGCTCACCTTCCTAGCTTTGACTGAAGGTCTCCTCCTGGACCATTCTCACATCCTCTGCTTCCTCCTCCCCTGTGCCACTCCCCTTATTGTCAGAGCCACCATCAGGGCATCCTCTCAGTTCTTCGAACTCATCATCCTGCCTTAGAGCCTTGGTCCATGCTATTTTTTCTATCTAGAACATTCTTCTGGTTCCTTCAGGGTCAGGGGAGCAGAGAACAGGAGAAGGTGGGCATACTCAGCCAGGTTGGGCTGGGCAGCTGTAATTCACACAGCAGGTCTCAGGTTGGGGGGTGTGTGTATGTAAGGATTACAGACTCAGGTCAGGAGGAAGAACCAACATGCTTGTTTCCACTACATCATATGTTTTCCAAGCACCTGGCACAGAGCCTGGTGCATAGGAAAGGCTCTAGTGAAACCTGCTGAAAGAACAAAGGAATGACTACCAAACAGTAATGACGGTATTGAGCTCCTAAAGCAGATTACACAGGTCTGGGTCCAAGCGAGACAAACCTTCTGGCTTCCTGCTTTGTTACATGTATTCCCTTTGGTGAGAAAAATGTGAAAAACAGAGAGGATAAAAGTCTACCTTCAGTGAATAAAAAGACATGACTCACATCAAGAAGAGTCAGTAGAAAAGCCTGGCACAGCCTCATCATAATCCAAATAAGCCTCCAAGGACAGCAGAGGGGACCCCCGGCCTGTGCCATCTCCGTGGTATAAAGATCAGATGGTGAGGGGACCACAGAGAACGGAAGCCATGCACCACGCAGTGGGGAACAGACAGAGATGGGACCAGCACAGCAGCCTGAGCCCAAGGACCACACAGCAACGTGGCCACAAACGCCCTGCGACTCTTGTCAGCCCTGACCCTATTCTGCAAATGAATCTTACACAGGAAACAAGGAGATAAAAGTGGGACAGCTGTGGCTAGAGGGGATGGGAGGGTCAGAGCCCCACTCCTTGCCCCCCACCCACGTCTCATCGAAAGTTCCTGAGACTCCTGCACACAACTCTTCACACATAGCATAAAGAAGGGTACTGACTTATATTTGTTGAATAAGAGAACAAATAGGTAAACCCTTATCAATTTTGTGGTTTCTTTTTCTTCCATTCATTAACCCAGTGAAATGTCCATTCCCAAACACAGATGGACAACCTTCACCCAAGGAGACTATTTGGAATTCCAAGAACAAAATCTCCCTCCTTCACCCTGGTGATCCCTGCCCCTCTGCCTCTAATTCCTTTTATTAGAGTCCAGATGAAAAGCTCCTCTTCTTTCCCTCATCACTCCGATAAGAATAAACAGACCCACTTTATCCCTAGTTCCTTTTTCTATGAAACCATTTTCTCTTCATTGGTTTGAGTTAAAATGACTGGTCGCCATACTAGCAACCCCCTCCCATTAGACTGCAAGGCCTGAAGTCTCCAGAGAAAGGAATGGCAGACCCTCTAGCCCCGGATCTGGTGTTGCACTGGACACACTCTAAATACACAATAAATGCTGTTTAAACGTGTGCTGACATCACTCGCCTTCCTTTCACCATGCCGTCCCTAAGACATGATGTTCCCCTCATGGGTCCCCCTCATGTCTTGGCTACCCATCAGCTAGGTTGAACGACTCACATCTTTGGAAGAGTTTGCTCCCTCATCTCCTCCAGGAAGCTGGTCTAGATTCACTGCAGAGTCACATGCCCGCCATTCTTGGAATCACCCTTCTTCCCCTTAGCCCTTGATCACTCCAGTTACATAGATCATAATGATTTTATCTCATTTCTTTGGTCAAAGAGTCTATTCCTGTGGCAGCTTATCAAAGGCAAGGCCCCAAGTCCACCGAGATTCACAGGGTCCAGTTTCCGCCCAGAGAGCCTTGTCAGAACAAGCAGACACAGAGTACTTCTTGATGATAAACAAAAAGACAATGAAGAAAACTGACCTTGGATGTATAGGTGTGGCCATCGGAGCCACAGACCATGGCTGACTGTGCTGCAGGGCAGGGCTTGCACTTGACCAGGTTCGAAGGTCCGACCCAGTGCTTGTGGACCACGGTCCCCTTCTTTTGCCTGAGGATGAAAGAAAAGAGGGCATAAGTAACGGATGCGCCAGTTTCCAGGGGTCTTCCTCCTCCAGGTTACCTGGATAAAGGCCAAATAAAAGAGGGCTGGTCAAACAGGCTGGCGCATCCCCAAGTCCCCTGACTAGCACCCGCATTGAGTCCAGCTCACTAACAGTAGGCAGGAGACAGTTCCAAAATCCTAGGTTCACCCACCAGATGGACAGAAGAAAGCAATGTGGCCACTAAAAATGTTGTAAACACATGAATTATTTTTTTTAATTGGAATATAATTGCTTTACAAGGTAGTGCCAGTTTCTGTTGTACAGTGCGGTGAATCAACTATAGGTCTACATATATCCCCTCCCTGTTGAACCTCCCTCCCACCTTTTCACCCCCCATCCCACCCATCCAAGCCAGCATGGAGCACTGAGCTCCCTGTGAAGAGACATTGACAACACACTAGAAAGACAATGAGAAACTGACTCTGTCAGTTCCTCCAGCCCCCTGTGGAGGGTGGCAGACCACAGGTGTCCCTACACAGCACCCAGAGCCTTAGATGCCTCCAGGGCTGATGAGCATCCTCCAAGTAGGAGGACGCACAGACAACTCAGAGAGTAGTCTAGATAGAAGCGTGTCTCCAAACATAACCAAACGGCTTTATCACAGCTGTGGAAAAGCATCTCTGGATACATTTTAAAGCAATTTCAGTCCAGCTTTCAATTTGCCATTCGACAGCGGCTCTGAGGTGATGTCACTTTCAGCTGCTAAAATCATCGGAATTTTACTCTTTCATTCCAGCTCCGGCATCCTCCCAGCCTAACCTTTGTCATAATGATAAATGGCGCTATTAGGATGGCTTATGTCCATGGAGAGCGCCCTGTCCTCATATCATAAACCACCAAAATCAAGGCCTGCAGTTATGGCCGCCCTTCCTCTCTTAGAGGAGCTGCTTTCCCAGCAAACCACTGGGAGCCACGTCCCCGGCCGAGGGGCCAGGGCTGGGTGGTGGACAGGCAAGTCAGGTGGGTACTGTGCCCTTGAGGCACTTTGCTTGGGCCATCCTGCGAGGGGCTTAGTTGGGCTCCTGAGTCAGAAAATACAAGTCCAAACCTCAGCTCTGCCACTTACCGTGCCATCGCAGCAGGATATTTCACCCTGTAAGTCTCAGTTTCCTTATCTGTAAAGTGAGGGTTGGGGAGAAGGAATAGTAACTCCTTCAAGCGGACAGTGTGAGGATTAAAATGGCTGATGTAAGCCATTAAAAAGAATACATTCGAATCAGTTCTAATGAGGTGGATGAAACTGGAGCCTATTATACAGAGTGAAGTAAGCCAGAAAGAAAAACACCAATACAGTATACTAATGTATATATATGGAATTTAGAAAGATAGTAATGATAACCCTGTATGCGAGACAGCAAAAGAGACACAGATATATAGAACAGTCTTTTGGACTCTATGGGAGACAGCGAGGGCGGGATGATACGGGAGAATGGCATTGAAGCATGTAAATTATCATATGTGAAACAAATTGCCAGTCCAGGTTCGATGCATGATACAGGGTGTTCGGGGCTGGTGCACTGGGATGACCCAGAGGGATGGGATGGGGAGGGAGGTGGGAGGGGGGTTCTGGATGGGGAACACATGTAAAACCATGGCGGATTCATGTCAATGTAGGGCAAAACCAATACGATATTGTAAAGTAAAAAAAATAAATAAATAAAACTTTTTAAAAAATAAAGAAGTATATTATATCTCAGAGGGAAAAAAAATAAAAATAAACAAAAATTTAAAAAAATGGCTGATGTATGTAAATGACTCAGTACAACGCCTGGAAAAAAAGGGAGCAGTCAAAATGTCATTACCATTATTATTGTTGTCTAGTCGCTACGTTGTGTCCTACTGTTTGTGACACTATGGGCTGTAGCCTGCCAGGCTCCTCTGCCTATAGGATTTCCCAGGCAAGAATACTGGAGTGGGTTCCCATTTCCGTCTCCAGGGGATCATCCTGATCCAAGGATTGAACCCGCATCCCTTGCATTGGCAAAGTGGATTCTTTACCACTGAGTAACCAGGGAAACCCATTATCATTATTATTTGCCCCATTAGATGGAGGTGTAGGGAATGAGAGCACCATTGCCATAGAAATGTGACTTAATTCTAAGGCCCCAGGTTTGGAGTTGGCACTGAACTCCCCAGAACTCACGGGTCACAAAGAGTAAATCTTTTCTGCCAAGTGTAGAAGGGATCTTCAGCACCTCGGGCATTCAGGTTTGGCATCTGATGTGACCTACCCTCTTTCAAATGAAGGAAAGTGAGACACAAATGGCATCCACCAACTTGGTTCTTATCCTACCTCAATCCTGTCCCAGCGATTTGTGGGAGGCAGTAAGAGGAAGGTGGTCTGTTTGGGAAATTATTAGGTTGGCCCAAAAGTTTGTTCACTTATGTGAAACCCAAATGAACTTTCTGGTCAACTCAATACCTTGGCGGTTGACATCAGGAGGGTGACCACACCCCCAGTGCACAACACTTAGAGAAACTGGGGAGCCCAGGCCAGACGGGGTCATAGACTGAGCCCATCAGAACAATGAACCGGGAAAGGAAGCCCTATGAGGGCACTTGGGGATGCCTGGTCCAGATGACTCATTTTACTCACAGGGACAATGAAAGCCAAGCTGGGGAAGGGTTTGCCCACTGGAAAGGATCGGTGGCCAGGTAACGGTGACAATCACACAGCCGCCGAGTGTCCGAGATGGCTTTCCTTCAACCTTCCTCAGACACACCTAGGTGACTCACATGAAAATTTGCTGCGGGCACCTACACGTTCACCACTAGGGCTCCTCTCTCCAACACCTCCCTGCTTCCTCAGCAGTTACTCACCCTGTCCCTGCCTCTCTGTCTGGAATAAAAACATCTACTGTCCACATTTCTAAATCACATGGATATCTTTAACCAAACACACTTTCTTCTTTCAAGATGTGTTCTGGACTATGGAAAAAGGGATGGGAGGGGATGGGACTCCACGCAGCAGACAAGCAGGCTGCCAGCACGGGCTTTAATCTTGGAGTGGGTGATTCCTTCAGAAGAACACAACACATTTATCATCATTCTCACAGCAGATTGTCTGACACTGATAATGAATCAGCAAATACAGGCAGCAGTTCTGTGTCTGGCAGCCTCTCTCCTGGGTCAGTCCCCAGCGTGTGCGCCCACGGCCAAAGTAATTCTTGTTTTGAGTTCCCAGAAAGTGGTGATAAAGTCTAAAGAGTGGGCAGCTTTGCTGGAGCAGACTACCATGTGCAACAATGCCCCAGAGGAAGGCAGATGGCAGGAGCTTGGCCAAAGGCAGGCGAGGGAGAAGAGAACACTGAGTCACTGGCATTGAGGAAAAGACAGAACCACCAATTAATCACCAGCCAGTAATGATGGGTCATCCCTGTCTCTGGACCTGAAATTCACCATTAAATACATTAAGGGGAGACGAAGAGATGAGGCTTTCTAGGGCTTCCTAGTGGTCTGGTGCATCAAGGATGCTCAATACAGCCTTGATGGGTGAGTGGGTAGATCCCTGAGTGTTGACCACTGCAGTGCTTACTAGCAGTTAATCACAAAATCACAGACGATCTGAGCCTGAAAATCCCTTAGAATGAATCTAGTCTTAGGACTTTATTTTATAAATGAGGAATTGGACACACAAGTGAATAGCAGAAGTGAATTGCCCAGTGTTACAAGAAATACAGCCAAGTTACTTCATATACATTTGTCAGGTTGAAGTTACCCGGAAACTGACTGCATTTCTCTGGGACCATTTTAATTCCCTACTTTGGCAACTATATTTTCACCATCAGGGCTCAGTCTTATCAATAAAACCCTTCTGAAACACTGTCTCTAACTCTACACCTTTGGAAGAGGAATCTCTCTCTCATACCCCATGCCAGGTGGTCATGGATCCAGGAGGAACCACCTCTGACCCTGGGATGCCCTGGGGACTAAAGGTACAAAGGCCAAACCATGCTGAGTTTTCCCAGTTCTAATGAGAGAAGCATACCTGTTACATTCAGACAAATCCAAGTGTTTCTTATTCTACTAGGACTCGCGAGAAAATGGCACCCAAACCAGTAGTCTGGTCCAGGGGCCAAATTACACAAAGTAATGTACAAGTAGATGTGAGCCCAAGGAAGCATAACTTCCCTGGTTATTGTGTATATATTTCAATCCCTGCAATTCAGTGCAAACCATAAAAAATAACCAACCCAGGTGAGGCAAGGGACTAAGCTTTCAGACTCACAGATATTTCACTTCATGAGTCAATGAAGAGTGAAATCCGATGAAGGTGTCTTGATGGCACTGCTATTCCCAATGTCACAGACATTCATCAACTGGGGCAACACAAGCAATTTAGTCTGGGAGGCAGGTCCTGCCAGCCCTCCCTTTGGCCTCAAAACCCTAACTCCACCCCAGTCTGGCTGGTGCTAGGGGCAGCCATGCCTCCTACCCTATTCACGGCCCCACACAGAAAATCTCAACTGACAAGGGAAGACAATCAGTAGATCACCAGCACTGCTTCCTCTCTTTCGGTCAATTGCTTATCCTTAATCTTATTTTTAAGTTTACCAAAATTCCCAGCATGTGTGTATGTTTTTGAAGCAGAGTGATGATTCTTAAGGACAAATCTGATGATGCGACTCCCATGCTTAAAGCCTCCATCTTCTCACCTCCTAGGGCCTGTCTGAACTTCTAGTTTTGGTGTTAAACTGACGGAGCCTATCTTCACTGGGCCACTGTCTGTCCGCTTCCCTCCCCAACCCCCCACCACACACATCCATGCATACATACATATACCTATGCATGTACATACACACATACACCATGTACACATCCCCCCATACATGTATACACACACATATCCCATGCACACACATTCTTGCATGCAGACATGCACAGACACACACACACACACCCATGTATGCATGCACACATGTATACATACACACTGACCGCCAACACCAAATATTTTTGCTCCAGCCACTCTTTGCTACTTCCCAGAGCCCACCAAAGAATTCTGTGCCATCATGTGGATTTTTCCCAGATCTGAAACACCTTCATTCCCACCCACATTTCTCCCCTTCACTCCTGCCTGCCTCATAAGGCTTTCTTCAAGGCCCAGTTCAAAACTCCCCTCCCCCAGGAAGCTGCCCAGGGCCCTTCTCACAGGCAGGCAGGCTGCACTCCCAGTCCAGCATGGTCCTGTGATTGCTTGTGGTCCCCAACTAGTCTGTAAGCAAGCATCTTTATTAGGCTGGATCAATGTTAAGACGCTACTATGATTCAGACAGGACCTGGGGTACATCCAAGCTAAAAGCCTTGGAGACCATCCTGGACACTCCCCTTCCCGTTCTCACCACTTCTCCCCATCACTCAAGTCCTCCTGATTCTATCCCCAGCCAGCCACATCAGCCTCTTAAATGTGTCATGCCAACTCGAATCTGTATGACTTGGTAAATAAATGCTTTCTACCTATACAGCAAATGTCTGCCCCTTGTCCAAGCTTCAAATCGACTGCTTCCCATGGAGTTTCTTTTCCCCTGGGAGCACTACCCCAAGAAGAAGTAACCATGTGCGTGCATCTGAGCATGCTCAGTAGCTTCAGTTGTGTCTGACTCTTTGCAACCCTATGGACTATGGTCTGCCAGGCAGCTCTATCCACGAGATTCTCCAGGCAAGAACACTTAAGTGGGTAGCCATGTCCTTCTCCAGGGAGTCTTCCCAACCCAGGGATCGAACCTGTGTCTTCTGAATTGCAGGCAGATTCTTCACCACTGAGCCACTGGGGAAGCCCAGAGTTAATCATGTTCATATCCAACTGTGACGGACACCACAGCACAAAGCAATTCATTGTGTGTCTATCTTCCACAATAAATTGCACGTTCCTCAAGGAAAGTGACTGGGCCTTAATCATATTTGTGATCCTGGGGCTTGGAAACACGGTTGACCCTTGGGACATGGGTTGTGCTCAGTGAAATACATGAATTTATGAATTTGGACCTTCAGAATTTTCTCCTTTTATTTCTGGAAATTATTAGCACTAACTGGAAGACAAAAACAACATGTGGTTTAAGCAGCAAGAATTCAATAGACTGAGAAATTCTAATTCAGACTTGAAAAACAATTAGCAAAAATGTCTAGAGACAGCAGGGAAGTGGGTAGGGGGCTCTCCTGTATATCTGAGGGCTAAGGGACTCCCCATCCTTTGGAAGTGGGTTGCCTCCAAAGCTAGGAGAGGACCTCCAAGGCAGAGGTTCCAAATTCCCAACTGATAATAATTTTCCGATTTGGGAATGAAAAATGAGAATTCTCAAGAACTCTTGAGTGTTGCTGAAATAATTTTTTCTATATTCTTCTCAATACTATATTTAAGTGTTTTTTAAAGCAAACAGGATATAGTAAGTTTAGTAGTATTGATAAAGAAATGTAGCTTAAAGTGAAAATTCAAATACTAGAAATTGCCAGCAAACACTGGTGGGTGGTGTTCAAATACTGTGATACTTGGACCTCCTAGCAAGTTAACAGCACGGCACAGAATCGCATGTTGACATTTGTTCTAAAACTACTTTTTGGAACACCACTCAGAGGATTTCCATAAGGTATACTATGCAAATACATTTATTAACATTCATTTTATTTACAAGAGCAACTCACCACTGGCAGCAGAGCGGATGACAACTACATTCTTATAAGATGACAATAACTACAAGCAAGACAGACCAGATCACAACTGCTCTTCCCCGGTAACATTGACCTTAACCTTCAAGTCCACTTTTCAGCATTTCCCATTCTTGCCTTCCATTGGACCCTGCCACTCCTCACTCCAAGATCCCAACCCTCACCCCTCAAGGCAGGCCCCAAACCCTGCCACTTCCCCATGTGACAAGCAAGGGAATCTTTGATGATGTGAGTTGTAACTCAGTATTTCACTTAACCATGGGCAGAATAGGGTCATAATCCAGGCCAACAGTAAAGCAGTATCAGAACAAAGACTTCCACAGTAATTTTTCCAGCAATAAGTATATATGCCAGTATAAACTTCCTGATATCAATTCCAAAGGATGAAATTCAATGTTGCGCATCAAAAATACTTGCGCGATGCAGCAGGGCTGGGGGCCGCTAAGACCGTCTATAGAATTGCTGACTTTTTTTTCAGTTATTGAAGAAGACAAGACCACTTCATTTTATTCAATACACTGTGCATTCTAAACATGTTTGCATAACTTTCGGTAGAACTGTTTTATTCTGCATATGAACAGCTGGTTAAAGAGGAAAGCAAATTCTGGATCACAAATAGTAGCAGCAGCACTCCAGCTGTTTTACATGACTGCTACACATCCCTCTAAATGCTGACTGAGCACACTTCCCTGACTCCTCACCCACAATGACCCCCTGGCGGTAGATGCTGTCATTAACCCATTTTATAGAAGGAAAAAAGCAGAGGTCTGCTTAACCAATCCCAGTCCCTTCTTCTGTGACCTGTCTTTGTTCTCTCATCAAATCTCTATGGCAGACCTGTCAGCTCAGAGGCCTGGAGAACCCACCCAGGAGCCAAGCCTTTCCAGTAATCACAGTGTCTGTTTGCTGGCAGCCAGCATCACTGCACCTTATTTTCATGTTAATATCAAACTGCCCATTGAAAACCACGATTGGATTTGTTTGCAAAATCAGAACTAATTGCTTCTGAAACAAGGATGGAAGATACTCAGATAGTTGATATGGTGACTATGTTGAATCAAAGACAAAATAATGAATGCTAATTGAAAGTGAAAATATGTTAACCATTGAAATAATCTGTCCTGTAAAATGAAGCTATAATTCCTCCGTTGTTAGGGTTATTTGAGTCATTATACTAAGTCATAAAATGACACAGGACGAGTATAATGGCTTGTGTCCTTTCAAAAGCTGCTTTGTGAGAGAGACAGACTCCCACGTGAGACACACTACATCCTGGTATCTGTGGGCTCAGGAGTCTCTTTCCCAAATGAAGAAGGTCCCAGACACAAGATCCTGTCCAGAGAGAGTTCAGGTTTCCTAATAAACAGATGCCTATTGGAGAACTGTGGAAAAAATGCTCAGCCTCTGTGGAGTAACTGTTGAGCACCTTGGAGTGTTGTAAGCATCACCAGGCACTCACATGGTGCAAACACAAGCTGTTTACAGAAGCTTAAAATTTGAAAGGGCAAATGTATAATAATGATCATTGCAGCTAAACATTTATTGAGGCCTTATTATTCTGCTGGTACTATTACTACTACCAGCAAGAGTAAGTAACATGTTCTGAGTTTTCACAATGTTCCAGGCCCTTTACATGAACTGTCACATTCACACCTGCCAGCAGCTCCAAGGAGGAGAAAAGTGATGGCAGAAATGGGAAGAAGTGTGAGGAGTGAGCCAGGGAGACTTTGTGAGCAAAGCAGACCTACTGGATGAGAAGGACCAAGACCACAAGTGGACCCTGGTCATCAGGGAGAAGCACCTACTAATCCACTGATTCAGGCCTGCACGTCACTCACAGTAAGTCAGCACCCTGTGTGGCTTCATTCCATCTGGCTTGGCCCAAGTAAGGAGGTTGAGCGTGTGATATCTCCCAGGTCAAGTCTCAAATGTGTCAGAAGAGACAAGCAGGTGCCAGAACCAACAGAAGGCCCGTAATGCTCCGGCATACTCCCAAGCCACCACCACGACAGCTTACTAAAGCACCTTCAAACCCATAGGAAAAGTATGTATTTTAAAAGGTTTTAGAGCAGAATCAGGGCCACCAAAAAGACATGTGACTGGTATGGATGCAATTCCAAAAGCAGGAACATCTCTCTGGGTGTGTGTGAATGTCAACCTCTGGCCTGCAATTCATTTCAACCTGAGCCTCCGTGACCTGCCTTTCACCTGAGCTGTGTAATGGCCCAGGCAGCTGGAAAAGCATGTAACCTTCAAAGATGACAAGATTGAATAGCCAGAGGAGAGTTTCCAAAAACACTGTACGTGCATGTAGAAAAGAGCTGAAAATGCGTTAAGAGGGCATATACCAGGGAACACACCCTCGGCCAGGTAGGACTAAGGGTGTGAGAAAGGGAACTCGAGCATTGTTACTCCACACGTCTAGTATTTGACTCTAGACCAGGTATTGCTGGTTTAATCTGTTCAAAATCTAAACATGGAATGCATTTTCAGAAATTTTAAAGAAATGCATGTTGTCAAGCCTGCCCCTCACTGCCAGCCCTGTAATGTTTGAAAAAGCCAAGGTGATTGAAACAGAGGAAAGATCTTCCAGGTGCAGGAAGGAGGGCTGAATAAAGGAGGTTCGTCTGCATAAAAGCATCGGGGACTACTCAAAGATTCAAGTGAAGACCAACAGGTCAGAAAACCCAGATCCCTGGTGTCCTCCCATTTCTGCACATTACTTGAATCAAGGTTTCCTTACACTTGAAACCAAACAGATATGTCCAGGGATCCTCATCAAACCTAAACACACAATGCCCTCAAGTGTCTCCTGACCAGATCAGGAGGATTAGTGGGCGGATGTGATTACGTAAATTCCACTAAGTACTCAGAGACTCTGTCTGCAGTCACCTTCCATTAAGGTAACGACAGAGCACGGCCAGTGGCACCGGGGCCTGGGAGGCAGAAACAGTGGGGTTTTAATTCAGAGTTCAGCTTGCTGAAGAGCTCGGCCACTGGGCCCTGCATGCAAAACCAGTCTGTGTGGGTGGCTGCACATGTGCTCACACACACACACACATACAGAGAGACATTTACAGGCCACAACTAAAATTCTGCTTTGTTAATGAAAAGTGCTCAGCCAGCAGTGTAATAGCAGCTATTAGGGAAATGTAAGTGAACAGTTGAGCTTCCTTTATTCCCTCAGGATAATGGATAGCAGTGTACTGTTTTAAAAATCTATTTCTCCCTAAAAGGGAGCAGAAGAGAAACTGTCACTATTACCCACAGACCTTTGGCATCCCCATTTGATTTCTTGTTTGCTGATCGTCTTTGTTTGCTGGTCCAAGAAAGCATGGTCCCTTTCTAGCCCTGAGACCTTAGAGGAAATCTTTTAGCAATGGACACACTAATTGGAAAAAAAAATCAAATGTTAAGCAGGTAAGCCTAGGGCTGAGAATTTTCACTGCCTCGCTCCCTGAGCATTCCTGATCCTCCCTCTCTGCAGGAGGGAGCAGAAGTACTGAGGGTTTTGCTACCACAGCTTCCAGCTAAGTGTGTGTGAGCTAAGGTGTGCACACGAGGCTGAGTGCAGGTACATGCAATTTCGTCACTGGCTCTGTGATGTCATCTTTGAAAATACATTCTTACATTCCTGGGAGGTGATTCATTATCATGGGACATGTGCACGAGGGAAGGAATAGCCACATTTGTTTTCTAGTCACCAGCAACAAAGCCCATTCTGGGAGGGCTACATATGACCTACTATAGGAAGAATAAGTCAGCAAAATTAAACAGAGGAGGGTAGATGGCATTACGGACATTGCCTCTTTAGGTCAGGCCCAGAGCTGAAGCTGAAGTTCCAATACTTCGGCCACCTGATGTGAAGAGCCGACTTATTGGAAAAGACCCTGATGCTGGGAAAGATTGAGGGCAGGAGGAGAAGGGGACAACAAGAGGACAAGATGGTTGGATGGCATCACTGACTCAATGGACATGAGTTTGAGCAAACCCCGGGAGACAGTGAAGGACAGGGAAGCCTGACGTGCTACAGTTCATGGGGTTGCAAAGAGTCAGACATGACTGAGAGGCTGAACAACAGGAGACAGGCTGGAAGCTGATAGAAAC
This sequence comes from Okapia johnstoni, assembly GCA_024291935.2. Taxonomy (NCBI): domain Eukaryota; kingdom Metazoa; phylum Chordata; class Mammalia; order Artiodactyla; family Giraffidae; genus Okapia; species Okapia johnstoni. The sequence goes on from CM044316.1 coordinate 41,117,950, forward strand.
ATGGATCCAAGGAGATTCAGCTGAACACCAATATCAAACTATCAACACGACACCACTCACCACCAGTACTGCAGGATGCAAGCACAGTCACATCTACATCGTAACTTTCACTTGATCTGAAAGCTTTCTCCAAGCCAAGGTTGGAGCCATTGACAAACTCCTCACCGCTGCAGCAGCCCTCACTGGTAGGGGATTATCTGGGTAGGGAGGCCAAGGATGAAGCCTAGTGCTCTTGGTCTTGTGCTTTCTCAACACCTTCTCCTTCCAGGTTCTTCTCACCTTTTCCGAAGGGCCAGCTCCACTGCCACCCCTCCTGGAAGATGTCTTAAGCAGCACCTTCCCTTCCCCCAAGCATGTCTGTCCCATGGCTGTTGTTCCCAGTCTGTTGTTCATGCCCCCACAGCCCTTTATCACTGGCCACTTTGGACTATGCTCATTGAGGTCCCCAGCGCCTCCCACATGCAGAAAAGATGCTCAAGGATGTATTGGCACAGAGAGCAGTAACCCTGTGTCCAGATGCTATTCCAGAGTAGAACCTGGACCAATGTGTAGAGGTTACTAACAGAAAACCTCTGACTCAATACAAGGAAGACATCTCACACAGTGAGAACTGTCCAAGGACAGAGGTTGCATCTCAGAAGGTTGGGGATGGAGGCTCCCAGTACCACAAGAGTTAAAGCAGAGGTCATCTGGAGGAAGGGGATTCTACAAAAGGCACACTCTTGATTTCTGTAAGCATTCTTATATATGATGGATAATGAGGAGGTTGTTTCTATTTCTTTAACATTGTAGTCAAGTACACTGAATATCCTTGAATATATACATGTATCTGTATTTGATTCCATGAGATAGGGTGTCCAAAACGGAACCAAGGGGCCAATGAGGCCAAAATACCCACCAGACATGTTGTACCAATTTGCACCCTGCAGGGAGCATTGGTCCATTATTCCAACCCTCTTTTCTGAAGATAGCTACCAAGATTTGCAGAGTGAAATGCTTAGATTCACCACCAAAGGTCCATAGGTAATCAGCAGAGCCATTAAGAGCAGCACGCCAATTTCACCCCATAACATGAAGTAAAAACAACAAAAAAATGGCACATGGAAAAACTGCTGAAGTTAGAGAGCAAGTAGATGAGCAGGAAATCAAGTGTCACCCCAGTATGTGCCAGTCAGTTTGTAGGTACTTTGTGAGCTCACATGGGGGGCAGGCAGCAGCAGCTGTGGACTAAGCTCCCTCCTTTGGGGTGGGAAGCTCCTCACCCAGCCTCCTGGCACCAGACTTCTCCCCAGGACAGAGGATGGACCCTCGAGACTGCTACCTGCTGTCTTCCCAAGTTTCTTACTGGCTGAGCGGGTACCTTGGGCTGGAGTAGTTCTCCCCTAGCTTACTCTCAAGGACAGGAAGGGCCAGTCTCAAGGGCCAAGGAGCGAAGCAGACCTCAGAGATAGGAGATTCTAGAGCCTGCAAGCCTCCTGGATGAAGCAAGAGAGTGAATTTAGGATAGTCACCAAGGACCACAATGGAGTCGCGGAAAGCTATGCAGGCTTGGCCTGTGATGGCTGGCAGAGCACATCCCCAGTAGGTGCCCTTCTCCTTTTTTCTTCCTGAAGGTAGATCTAAAGGCCATTCTGCAGTCCTCAGCAAACACAGACCTCCAGCTCTGAGAGACCCAAGGGGTAGATGAGATGGATGATACCTGACCACCAACAAGGCCAAGTCTGTGGCCCCAGAGGACAGTTGACCTTCAGATATATCTAGTCACACAGCACAGAGAGAGGGCGGGCTGTAAGGAAGCCGCCAGCCACCAAGTCAGGGCAGGGAGCAGAGTCAGGGTACGATGCCTCCCCTAGGAATAGGGCCGCTTCCACCCCACAGTGACAAACAGGTTACCTCCAGGTTGCCCATGGGGTTTCACAGGTACTTCTTAGTATCTTCTGGGTGTCTAGGAATGTGGTAGATGCTATGCAACAAATAAAGAGAAATACGATACACTCCTGCCCTCCTGATATGAAGAGCCTTAACCCTCACCTGCAGCATCACTGTGCAAGCTGGCTGACCTACCAGAGCTCCTAAGTAAGGCCATCAGCTTGGCCCTGCACCTCCAGCTCCTTTCGTGACTTAACTGATTCATTCATCCATGAAGTATGTTGTGAGTACCTGCAGGGTGTGAAGACCTGGAGTTACACTCCAGAGGGAACAAGTGGGGTGAGCACGATCAGGGAGGAGTGGGGGTAGGGGATATGCTCTGCTGGTAGGGTCTCCAACCATGACAGCTGGCACCAACCCCCACACGGCAAACAGTAAGGCCTTGGCAGCTGTGAACTCACACGAGCCTGGCAAGGATCGTCACCCCACCTGCTGGTTCCTTGAGCATCTGGAGGTTCACATGAGAGACTAACTTTCATTAAACACCTACTATGTTCCAGCATCATTTTAAAGTCATCCTCTGATGAGAAAATGCAGACTGCATGTAGGGAAGGGTCTGGAAGTCTAAGAGGCCCTTATACAGAAGGTGGGCTTCGGGCAGCCTTGCCCTGGTCCCCCATCTCGCCAGAGTCCACATAAAGGCTGTAAATAGGATTGCTGCAACCCCTTTCCTGTCACCCCTGGCCCAGCCCCAACTGCAGCTGTGAGTGGCTGCTCCCTTCTTGAAATTTTAACTTTAGTCTATCCATTCTGACTCAATTCAATAAACAATTGTTTTATTCTGATGCTTTCTTAAAAGCTTTTGCAATAAACTATAATTAAAAAGTAATTTAAAAACTCAGTCCATCCTAAGCTACAACACTATGTCCCTCTCTGGTGTAAAGCTACATAAAAGTTCTCTTCACGCCTGGCCTGAGAGCCAACCCTGTCTGTGGCCTTCAAAACTCTGCAGGCTCTGGCCCGGCCTCCCTCCCCAGGTGCTCATAGCCAGGCCCCCTCTGTCACTGCCTTTCTGCAGCCCAGGCCTCTCTCCTCTTACTTCCTCTAGGACACCAAGGCTCTTCCCCTTCTCTGATCCAAGGCCTTTGCAAAGGCTGTTCCCCTCTCCAAGACCTCTTATTTCTGCTCTGTACCTTCTCCCCAGCTGGCACCTTACACCTTTCATCCCTTTCAACCAACCTAAAGTGACTCTTATGGTACCCTGCTGTTATCCTACTTAATACATAGCACAATTTACATGATACTTTCTTTATACCTGTCTTTTCCAGTAGACTTTAATCTCCACAAGGGTAGACTGTGTCTATTCATCACAGAATTCCAAACAGAGTCTGGTAAGTGAAAAGCACCATAAATACTTGTTAAAGAAATGATCACAGACTCCAACTTCAGGGAATCTGAATTAATGACCTCTAACACACCATCACCAGGTCTTCACAGGCAGCTCAGTGGTAAAGAACCCGCCTGCCAAGCAGGAGATGTGGGTTCAATCCCTGGGTTGGGAAGATCCCCTGGGGAAGAAAATGGCAACCCACTCCAGTATTGTTGCTTGGGAAATCCCATGGACAGAGGAGCCTGGCAGGCTACAGTCCCTGGGGTCTCAAGGAGTCGAACACGACTGAGGGACTGAACAGCAGCAGCAACACACCATCACCAGTGTGCAGAAGCCCCTTTCTGAGAGACAGTCCTGCCAACAGGTGGGACTCAAGCCTGGAAGCCCTGCAGCACCATCACCTTCACAGATACCTCCCTGATGCCTGAAAAGAGAAGGACACTAGTTCCAGGCCAGAGGGGAGCCCTGTCACTTGGCCCTCCACTTGGGAATCCTCAGAGCCATGAGGTTTGAGCCAGAACCTCCTGCCTCGCCCTCAAGTCAGCTAAGTGAGAAGCAGGGCACCCCAACACCCCAGCTGCAGCAAGACCATGGACAAGACAGACTGGAAGAGAGGCGTTTCACTTCTCAGTAAGACAACCACATTCATTTCAATGTGTACCCGTGAAAAACATCACTTAAGAGTGTGCCTTGGAAAGGTACCAAGGTCCCCAAACCAATTAACTTTCATCTCTCCTGTCCCTCTGTGCGTGGAAGGCCTTGCTGACTGCCCATCTCCTCTGTGAGGAACATTAAAGACAGGACATTAGCTTGAGAACATTCTATTTAAAACAAAAGTACATCTAAAGATAGCCTCAGATGCCCATCTAAATCACCCCGAGTCCATTTTCTGGCCCCAGAACCCTCATGGTCAGTGCCCCAGATGGGCCCTAGTCTGGTGCCTGATATCCATAAAGAATGTCTTTCATGGTTCATTGGTTGAATTAATCTGATATAAAATGTCTAAACTAGAAACCTGTGAGTTGCGATCTTGATGAGTTTTGGCAGAGCAGCGAGCAGGCCACAGTAGATTTATTAATAGCAAAGGCGAAGGAAAGAAGTTTAAAAAACTTAGAAGTAAGTGACAGTGGGAAAATCAACTTGATCAATTCTGTAAAAGAAGACGATGTTGTGTCCTGAGGCCACACTGATCTTGCTCCCCTGGACACAGGACACAGCTCTCTCCAGACTGTGGAAAGTGGCCAAGAACGGGCAGGCGACACACACATGCCATGAGTCTCAGGTGGCTTAAGCTTGTCTGCTGCCTCTTGTTTAAGGGTGGACGGGCTAATATGACAACTCACACCTGTGTGCCACTCAGCACACCCTGAGCCCTGATGGAAATCATGCCTCGCCATGACCTCTCCAAATTGAGCACACCCACCTCAACCTCCTTTTTTCTAATGCATCTCAATTTGATGCATGAAATGTGTCACTCTATGTGACTTAGTGACTAAGCCACCACCATGCATTCCTTAATATGTAAGAGCACCAAGAAGCACAGCAACTGCAGCCCAGTGATCTGGGGCAGAACCACAGAGCAGGGAGGTACGCTTAATGCTTCCTAACAAAGCTCTGACAAACCTAGATAGCATATTAAAAAGCAGAGACATTACCTTGCTGAAAAGGTCCATATAGTCAAAGCTATGATTTTTCTAGTAGTCATGTATGGATGTGAGAGTTGGATCATAAAGAAGGCTGAGCACCGAAGAACTGATGCTTTCGAATTGTGGTGCTGGAGAAGACCCTTGAGAGTCCCCTGGACAGCAAGGAGATCAAACCAATCAATCCTAAAGGAAATCAACCCTGAGTATTCATTGGAAGGACTGATGCTGAAGCTGAGGCTCCAATACTTTGGCCACCTGATGAAAAGAGCCAACTCACTAGAAAAAACTCTGATGCTGGGAAAGACTGAGGACAAGAGGAGAAGGGAACGACACAGAACAAGATAACTGGATGGCATCACTGACTCAATGGACATGAGTTTGAGCAAACTCCAGGAGATGCTGAAGGACAGGGAAGCCTGGCCTGCCACAGTCCATGGGGCCACAAAGAGTTGGACACAACTTATCGATTGCAAAACAACGACAGAGACAGGGAGGGGGTGAGAGAGCCATGCTCCATCAGTCCCTGTCAACAGCCACTCCCATCCCCACACACGCTTGGCTCACTAGCTCTCCAGCAGCCTTGCATCTGGGCACGTGTGTCTTCAGAGAATTCCACCATAAAACATTCTCCATCTCCTCCAGATAGAATCAGGCTCAAAAAGAGGGAGAGAGAGACAAGACTCCTTTGCTTTGTATCCATTAGAAACTGAACTGCCCTCTCTAGCAGGAGGCCCTTCTCTATCAGTGCAGCCCAGGAGGTGGGGTTGGCAGGCTGGCAGAGGGCACTGGAGAGGATTCTCGCAGGACAGAGGATCTGGTCCCTGAGAGCTACAACCAGAAACTGCCCAGTCAGACAGGAGACCATGAGACTGACTGAGAGGCCTCACCAAGTAACCCTGCCCTCATCCACCCTGTCTTCAGACACAACTCTGCTTTGGCACCGGCAGTATGGTTAAAAAAAAAAAAATGAAAGGAAACCAAGGCAGGGAAAGATATGGGTCTGGGACATTTTCATGGCAGATGTGGTTTTTATGTATTTTTAATGTATTTATGAAACTTGCCTAGTGAATCTGCCTTTCAATGTAAAGGTCTGCCTCTCACTCCTCTCCTGGCTCCAAAGGATTACAGATTCCACATGATGATTCTCATCTCCATTATGAATTGTTTTTGACTCTCTGCTGCTTTGGTCCTCAAGCTCATCTAATCAATACCCTCTGCTTCAGAGAGGAAAACAAAGGTGGGAAGAAGCTAACTGGCTTGCATGAGTTGTTCAGTCTTGCTTAGTGAAGGCCTCAGAAGCAGCTGGGTCCTCAGGGGTGGAGGCATATGGTACTTCTTTCCTTTGAAAAAATAGCTTTGGTTTAAAGTAATTAAATCTCTGTATTTAAGTGACATGTAGTTTGAATGATTGCTTTTGGAAAAACCACAGAGAGGAAAAACGAATCCAGAATTACTGCTTTTGGCATAGAAAGAAGGAAATGGGGTTAATAGCTGAGTTCCCCGCCAACCCCTCTATAAGAGGAAAGAGTCAGGAGAGAAGTTCCCAGGCGTGTGTGTGGAGGGGATCTACGATTAGGAACAGATGGACTCATGGGCTGCAGCACTGCAGGCAAAAGCGAACTAGCCAGTTAGAGCTTACACCCATGGCTCCACAGCAAAGGGGGCTGTATCCCTCCATCCTGGTTCCAAATCTGCCCCTTATGGCCCTGTGCAACCAAGTGAGTTATTGACGGAAACTCAATAATCCCACCTGTAAAATGGGGATCATAATACAGACGTACAGACCCCTTTGGGAAATCCATAAGGGTGCTTCTGCTCAGTGAGCTGAACACAGTAGTGAGACAGGCTGGGACCTGGGACCCTTGCTGCAATGCTTGCATCTGGACACGTCTCTCCTCCAGCAATGAAATACAAAGAAACTGTAGGGACTAAAAATAACCCTGGGCATGTGCAGTTGGGGCAAATTCTGGACGCAAAAGATACCAAGAGACCAAAAAACCCAACTGCCACTTTTGAAGTGCCTGAAGCAAAAATGGTGTTGGCAGTAAAAGCAGGGTACTGCACATGCGCCCTGCACACAACACTACCCAAGGGGTGGGCAAACCATCTAAGCCATCCCTCTGGCCTTAGCCTTGGACACACCGCTACCCTCACCCCATAGAAGGAACAAGCAAGGGAAACTGTTTTTTTATTCTCGCTCCCTCCTGCTACAGTAGGGGCCCAAGTAAAGCCTTGCCTGAGTTTCTTGTCTGGCCTCTAGTCAACTTCTATTGACTGGGCAAGACCAAGAACCCTGGTCAGTTAAGAATGGGTGGTCAGCAAGTGGCAGCTCTGAAACCAACCATTCTCCCTATGTTTTCTTCAGCACCCAGTGGAAGGTATTTGCAAAACAACAGACCACAGCGGTGGGTTTTCTGTTTAGAAAGGTGACTGATTCAGAAGTGGGCCCACACTCAAAACTCCACTGCACGTATTCCACAAATAGCCTAGAAACAGCATCAAGCCCTCATTAGCACCCTACCTAGACAACATGGCAAGCAAAGATCCTTCGAGGCTAGCATAGAACACAAGGCAATTCATAGGCCCCTTGGAGAAAGGGTATGAGTGACATACATACAAAATTATAGTAAGGATTGTGGGCATGATTACACTTTGGTAACTGGAAACAATGTCTGGAATTGTGAAGCACCAGAAAGCCATCCAGGTACCTAGGAATCACCCGCCTTCCACGTGGCTGTGTGCCTCCCAAACTGAGACAGACACGTGTGTGTATAATCAACCCGTTCAAAGGCCCTGTAGCAGGAGGCAGTGCTTTGTTGTAAAACAAAACTGAGATGAAATAACCGTCATGCTTTCAAATATCCTCTGAGAGTTTGGTATTTGAGGCACATCCTGTGATGTACTTCTCTCTGACCTCAGACACTTTGATTCTGTTTTTCAAGTTCACATAAAAGACAGAGAGCTCTCAGATTGGTCCACTGCACTGCCAGCCTCGACTGGATCTGAATTCTTCACTGGTGCTGAGAATTCGTTGTTATTCCAGATAATTAGGAAGTAGAGATAAAGGGCCATTACGTTAGAGGGGCCTGGCCCACTGGGAAGACCAGCCGTCGGCTCCTTATTTAAAAACAGATTAGTTCCCACTGCTCCCAGAAGGCTTCCAAGGGTACACTCAGACATCGCAAGTCCCACCCTGACATCCTTCCCTGTCATTCATGATGCACGTGCAGAATTTGAGAATGCAGCTTGTCTGGAAGACTTAAAACAAATGCTTCAATTTTCCATTCTCCAAATGAAAATCAATGGCAACAGAGAGGCAAAATCAATGTTCAGCACTCTGTAGGGATAAGCCCGCTCCATTTCTCGCCCACCCAGAACAATAAATCAGAACGAGCCATCCCACTGCCAGTGAATTCCTGACAGCAGATCCCTCTGCAGGCAGTATGACTTTCTGTCCATTTTTTCATTAATCACACCCTAAGAGGGTATTCTCTTTAAGAAGAGCTGAGAGAATATTTTAAAAACTTAAGTTAGGAAGAGTAACACACTGCTGTACTAAAAACTCTTCTTCCCTAAACTGATTTGCCAATAGGACCTTTGGCACCTAAGACCAGAATTTGACTTAACTGTTTCCCCAAGGTCCATTTTGCATTATCAAACATTAAAGAATGCTCAGGCACCCCAATGACCTACTCCCCCAAACAAACCATGATCTGCTGTCACCAATGGTTAGCTTATATCCACCACAATGCCATATAAACAAAAATCATATAATTCATTTTTTTGTCCTCTGTCACTCAGCACAATTATTATGAGATTCATCCATGCTGTAGCATGTATCAATAGCTTATTCTTTTTTTCATTGTTGAGTATTACTCCATTGCAATGAATATATCATAGCTTGTTATCTGTTCACCTGTTGATGAATGTTTAGGCTATTTCCAGCTTTTAGCTATTACAAGTAAAGCTGCTATGAACATTTGTGAGCCAGCCTTTACATGGACATATGCTTTCATTACATATTTCTAGAAACAAATCTTTTGTTGGACATATGTTTTGCAAATATTTTCTCCCAGTGTGGCTTGTCCTTTTATTAGTCTAACAGTGTCTTTTGAAGATCAAAGTTTTTACTTTTGACGAAATCCAATTTGGTGATTTTCTTTTTTTTTTCTGGCATTTATAGTTCATGGTTTCTTTGTTCTCTGTTTAAGAAATCTTTATCAATCCCAAGGTTACTACTCTTGCTTCCTTCTAAAAGCTTTATCATCTCAGCTCTTCTATTTAGGTCTATGATCCATTTCAAGTTATTTTTGGTATTGCACACTATATAATCACTAAAATTTATATCTATAAAGTGCTGTGGTATCATAAAATACTTATTTGTAAATATCAATTGAAGAGAACCCAATACAAATTGTTATATACAGGATAAACACCACTCGATAAGCACGGTTTGACAAAAACAAATCAATGGACAAAAGTAGAGGAAAGAATGGAAGGAGATGTGCTGGAATATTTTAATGACTATTTTTAGATTATATGACCATGGCTTGTTTCCTGTTTCTTTCTATTTGTCTATACTTTTCCGTGTTTTCTGTAATGAGCCTCAATTACCATAATATCAATAATAAATTAGAATGTTAAGAAAATGTCACCTAAGAGAAGCTTTCATGACCCCAGGTTTCCTTCCCATTGCTCTTAAGTGCATCAATGGCCCTCTTAGAGCACCTAAAAGATGAACATGCTACCAAGAATTAACCCTCTCCCCACCCTACTCAATACAGCTCAACAGCAGGAATAAATAAAACGCAGAATTTCCAAAGAGAATCCTCCAAAGAGAATCTGAGTTTAGCTGAAGTCTCTCAATGAAACCAACCACAAGCCCAATACCATTCTAATACAGGAGGAGTGCTTGCACTGAAATTGCTTGTCCAGCCACCGTGACACCAGGTGGTCACAAATGCGTGGATCAAACCGCTTCTCCACTCACTTAGTCTCCAAGGGCAAAGAAAGCTAATGAATTTCTCTTGTGGATGCGCTTACAGTCCTCCCATCTCAACTTGCTTGCAAAGACAGCCCAAGTCCGCAGCCTCACAAGCAGCCCCAGGCCGACCGGCCGCCTCTCCACGTGTGTGCGGTCCTGACTGTCTGGCAGGTGGGATTTACCCCTTGAGCTGCTGCAGAGGCAAGACTGCCTGATGGGATTGCCTACAGATGTTTCACAGAGAGAAAGATGACTTCCCTGACTGATGAATAAGTAAGAGTTGTCAATGCAGCCTCCTTGGTCAGAGGGGATCCTTGAAGTATAATGTGGAAGGACAGATGTTTCATCCAGGAAGATGTCCAAGACCCAAGAAGAGGTGTGTACTGGGCTGATAAGAGCTGAGTAATTCAGCCTCCAAAGGGAAGGGGAGGCAGGCACAACTGCAGAGACCACCACCACAGAGCCCCCCTGGACACAGGCCCACTCCCCAATCCTGAGGAGAACATGGGCATGCCCCTCAGTCAGAGCCTCCTCTTTGGGCTCGTTTTCCAGTCAATGAATGGTACCCATCATCAGAAATGCAGTTTTTGTCCAACTCCTCACCTGCCGTGAATCACAAAGCGGGCAGCAGGCTTCTGTGGGCAGGAAATCCAAAGGCCAGAACAAGACAGTGGGCAGGGCCCCTGGAGTGAGCTACTTATTCTCAGGGGCATGCAAATGAAGGGTTTTCTGGCTGGCCTTCCAGAATGAATCAGACAATAGTAATATCTATTACCATAACTGTTGCAGTCATTGTAAGACTAGTTGTCATTATGTGACACTAAACTGTGTACCTCCGTCTTTCTGACCTCTCACAAAAAATACACACAAAATGTTCCATGCAAGGATTAGTAAAACTTACCACCCATAAACCCTCTCTGCAAGAATTACTAAAGGATGTATCCCAGCAAATGGGAAAGAGGAAGGGGGTAAATACTTTCTTTAAACCCAAGTTAGGATGGAGAAAACCCAGATTCAGAAAGGTCAAGTAACTTGCCCAGGTTACACAGCTAGAAAGCAGCCAACCTGGGAATGAAGCCTAGAATGGTCTTACTCCCAAATCTATGAACTTAGCCACTGTAACTCTGTAGCCACCAAAAGATGCCAGAGATGAGAAAAACACTTTCAACACAAGCAAAAAAGTGGTGGTGTTTCCAAATAGAAACATGTCATGCCCAGAAAAGCACCATTTACACCTAGATATGCCTGAGTACCAGTGAGGTTGCTGCCTCTGTCTCAAACAGATTTGAACTTATAACAAAAAATCTCTTGTCTGGGACTTACAGACAGGGCTATATTCCAGGAGGAAACAGAGAATGGACTGTCCATGTTACACACACACACACACACACACACACAAAACCAGATGGTTGAACAACACAACATTATTCCAAGAAGTATTTGGTATTTGCAGCAAAAGAGACCACATTGTTTTCCTTCAGAGAATGAAGTAGTCTTGTGTGGCAGGAGAATCTAGGAGAGGTTTCTCAGGATATATATGCCTTAGAAGGACTTTTAAAGAATAACAACAACAAAAAAATTGTTTTTCACATCCCACTCTGCAGTGATCTAGATTTTCCTTGAGAGTACAAATAGGGTCTCTTGTTTACCTCTGCAGCCTGAAGGCCTAACGCAGGCCTGGCACATAGTAGGTACCTAATACCTTTTTGTTAAATGACAAGGAATGAGTAGACAGACAAAACAGATCAAATGATGTGGCCAGGGCATGGTACTGATGAAAAACATAAGCTTTGGAGCTCAACAGTCCTGAGTTGGAATCACAGCTGCCACTTACTAACTATGCAAGCAAATGACCAACTCCTCTCTCTGCCTCAGTTCTCTCATTTTTAGAATGAAGACAAAAATAAGCACCAACTTGACAAAATCGTTGGAGGAATTCAAGGCTACAGGTCCTGAGCACAATGCCTGGCATATACTAGATAGGGTTCAGGGGTGAGATCTGGCTTTAATTCCAGTGAGAACACAGGGGAAGAGCGAAGCACGCTATAATACCTTGAATTCCAGTCTTATGGAGACAAAACTTGACTATCAGATGATCACAGAGGCCAGGTCCAAGGCTTCAGGTGCTGGGTTTGCAGGGCTGGAGGGGTTGAGGGCTCTGCTCTGTGCTATCAGGCCACCCCCAAGTGCTGATTCACTGCTGGACTGCCTGCCAGGGCATGGGAGCTCCCCACATGTGTTCTTAGGAACTGGGGGAACTGAAAGCATGTCCCCAAAGGAGCGGCCACAGGGGCAAGCATTGCTCAGACTTCTAGAACTAAGAGATGGGATAGGACTCATTCTGCATGGTCCCAGGGTCAAATTGGAACTAACCAAAGGGCAAAAGTTATAACAAGGCAGATTTATCGGAAAGGCTACTCTTCTTTGCCTAAGTTTATGGTGCAGTGCAAGAAAATGGCTGAGAAAGTTGCCAAATCCAAGTGATAATATCTAAGCGTGTGTAACTCCAATGCCTCTTGCTGCACCTCTCCACTACAGAGTCAGTACAGGGACAACAGTGGGAATGGCACTGAAATCACCTTTCTTCCACCCCCATCCCATCCAACCCCATTCTTGAAGAAAGCCTGTTGGGTGCGTGCATGTGTGTGTGTGTGTGTCTGTGTGTTTTCTTACTTCAAGTATTTCTGAAGGACTGAAGGCAGAAGTAGCCTGAATTCAAAAGCTCATTTGTAAAAGCCTAAGCTCCAGTATTTTGGTCATCTGATGCAAACAGACAATTCATTGGAAAAGTCCCTGATGCTGGGAAAGATTGAGCACAGAAGGAGAAGAGTGTCAGAGGATGAGATGGCTGGACGGCATCACTGATGCAATGAACATGAACTTGGGTAAACTCTGGGAGGTGCTGAGGGAGAGGGAGGCCTGGTATGCTGCAATCCACGGTGTCGCAAAGAGTCAGACATGACTGGGTGAACAACAACAAAGCCCAGTAGATGCTCAGAATGGGTGGGGGGTACAGGACAAAGGCTTTAACAACCTTGAAGATGAAGGGAGAGACTTCCCCCTGAGCTGGGGAAGGGGGTATCATGTGCTTCGCCCTGAGGAAACAGGAAGACACGTTCTCAGGGGGAATACTGGTGTGGCTGTCTTGAGGAAGCAGGACCCCAAACCAGGACTCTCAGTCTGGCAAAGATTCCCACATCCCATGGAGCACTGAAGCAGATAAACCCCCAACTCTGACTTCAACGGACCTTCAAGGATTATCATGGGGTGTATGTCTATGGCAACCAGGAGACTAAAGAGAACAATCCTGGATCCTGAGGTCATCCAAGGAGGAGGAACAGCCCCCCACAATGACCAGGAAGGGGTTTTCTGTTCATCTGCTTGGATGAGGGCTCAGAGTCAGATAAAGTTGATTCAAAGGAAATTAAAAGGTTAACTTTCTTTGAAAATGTGTTTGAGAACTGAAATGCATACCACAGCAAGACTGCATGTATCATGTACCACATAAGACACAGATCAAACACCTGTCCCCCGCCTAACCCTTGTCCCCCAGCCAGAGGTCAGGTTCCCCAGATCTGGTGGCTGGAGAACACCTTGGAGCCCTTGGCTTACCTGGGGAGCAGGTGCTTGCGGCTGACACACAGGGCAGTCTGGTAGTCCTGGGTCACACAGACCTTATGAGGGCTGCATTTCACCTTCAGGCAGGGATCTTTGGATGGGTCCAGGGCTGAGGCAAAAAAAGCAAGAAAAGAAGAGTTAGGACCTCCAGGTAAATTTAATTTATACTTATACTCAAATAAACAAGTGGCAAACAAACAGACCATGTGTTTGCACTCTGCACTGTTTACTTAGGCTGGTGGGAATTAGAATAAAAACCCAAACCAGGGGGAATTCTGTGTCTATGCCATGTGTTTTTCTTCAACATCAGGACAGCGATTCTTTTGTGCTTTGGGAGTTTCAGTATCTTCATCTTGGCCAGGAATTACTTTAGAACCCTGTGTGTTCCAAGGACCAAAAGCTACATTCCACTCTTTGGTTCTTTGTCTGTCACTGCTTTATATGACCTTGCACCCAATTTTACTTATTTCCTATAATATACAATGTCTCAGAGGATGGACAGTTCGCCTTCAGTTCCACCAACATGCACTGTGAGCATCCATCAGCCTATTTTAAGTTTTGGAAGAACTTCAGGATGTACAAGACAGTTATGAGCCACACAAACTTGCGATATAATTGGGTGGGGGGGGGAAGCTGACACATAAATATTTATTGTGCAGGGGAGAATTAAACAAGGGCCATGACAGGCATATAGAATGATAACAGAGCTTGAAAGAATAACAGAGATCAATTTCTGGGGCAAGGATTAATGAAGCATTAACATATGAGTTGGATCTTAAGGGATGGGCAGGATGGTGAGAAGCAAAATGAGAAAAGGCAAGCTCGGCAGAGCAGTCAGGCATACTCCAGGTGGGAAGGCGCATCTGGGGAGCCCTCAGATATTCCATCTGACTAGGAAGTGTGGGCTTTGGGGATGGGAATAACAAGGGTGGTGTTGATTCAGTGGAGTCACTGGAGAAGGGTCTTGAGAGCCAGCACACCATTTACGGCAGCACTTTCTAGAACAGGCAGAGTAGCCAGCCCCTGGCTAGGCAGCGCCCCAGAGGTTGAGGTGCACACGCTCCTTAGAGCAAAAAGGCCACAGGGAGCTCCTGCAAAACAAAAGCAACAGTGCCATCTCCCAGCTCTGGGGTCAAAATCCTATCAGGTGGTCAGTCTGTCATGGCTGCTCTCCACAGCCAGGCGAGGTCTCGCTCCCACGTCCTCCCACAACACACGTTCCGTTAAACAAATCTGCATCCCGAGTAGGGAAAGCAAAACGACTCTAAGAAATATTAATACCATGCCCCCTCAACCCTGGGGCCCCTCAGCGATCATGAACGCTCTGCCCTTAGAGGAAGTCAGGACTCCTGTCAGGCCACCCAGGCCTAGAATCTCAATCATCTTCTTCCTAAGGCCCCAGAGAACTCTACAAGGGACCTGAACACACTACATCTGAAGGTATTTCTTCCTGGGGTTTGAATTGCTCAGGAAGGCTCCCTCCACTGCAGAAGCTTCAACTTCTGCAAACAGAAACCAGGTTCATTTGCAGGCCAGTCAGATGAGCAACAAGACCCAGACCTTGGTCCCAGGGGAGGCACCTGGTAGAGCCTACTCCCCAGGGGGTGTGCCCAGCTGCCTGGCGTTTAGCAGCAGGAAATGGACTGCAAGACAGAGAGACGATACAGGGACAGGGCGCTCACTCTGAGCTCTTAAACTAAGGGCGTCCCCTCTGGGAAGAGAGTGACAGGGGCCTGTGTCTGGCCTCAGAGTCTTCCGAGGCTGGGTCTTCCAGAAACTTGCAGCAGGAACTTCCTGGCTCCAGGTGGAATTCTCTGGCTTCCTGGGATATCCTCATGAGGAGCCAGGAGGCCGGTGCGTTTCAGGACAGCGGCCTTCTCCCTGTGCACTGCCCTCCAACCCCCACCTAGGGCTCCAGCCCAGCCAGCTGTGACTCATTCTCCAAGACACACACAGCACAGAGCTACCAGTGCATGACAATTGGATGACCACTGAGAATGGCCATGCCAGTCCTTTACTGCCTTTCTCACACTCCCAGTCACCACAGGATGAAGACAGACACTTAGGGACCTGAAGAAATATGGGGATCAGACCCCAGAAGAAACGTGGGGACCTGGCAGCCCCAGCCACAGGAACCAAGTGAAGCATTTCCCTGACAGGTGCCAAGCGTTGTAGACCCTTTGGGATTGCCACTGGAGTAGATCTCAGAGATGGAGAACACCAGGCTGGCCGAGGGCAATGGATGTCAAAATAAACAGGACTATATGGCAAGCCTTATCACCCAACTTAAGCTTCTTTTAGCTTTTGCAGCCAACTTCACAGACATGCACCATCCACACTGGGGTCCAGATGACCCCAATGAATAGTGAGATCTCAAGGAAAGTGAGTCCACTGAGAGGAGTAGGAAGGAGCAGAGCCTCTAGACACAGTGATCCAAGTGAATGCTGCCTCCACTGCTTCCTAACCTCCTACACCTCAGTTTCCTCTTCTGTGAAATGGGATAACAGTGGTCCCTACTATTGCTTTAGATTGTCATCAGGATGAAATAAGTCCATCTTTATAAGTGCTGCCAACAAACCTGGGAACACGTTAAGTGCCTCATAGGTGTCTGTTATTTTGTGTGTCTGGATTTCATTCCCAGAGTGAATAATAAGCCTTCATAATAACCAGAATGATAGCTCACACGTATCCAGTGCTTTTGACATGCAGGCAGTGAACTAAGCCCTCTAATTGGATTACTGTACTGTGCCCATTGTATAAAGCAAACGAGAGGGATGTTCAGCATATGACACCTGGTCAGCTGACTTCAGAACCCAAACTCCTCAACACGATATGCCAGTGGCATGAAAAGCACCCAGAGTCTCCTAAAAAAAGGTTGATGTGGAGCTTCCCTGGTGGCTCAGGGGTAAAGAATCTGCTTGCCAATGCAGGAGACACAGGTTCGATCCCTGATCCAGGAAGATCCCATATCCCAGGGAGCAACTAAGCCCGTGCGCAACAACTACTGAGCCTGCACGCCTACAGCCCCTGCTCTGCAACAGGAGAAGCCACCACAATGAGAAGCCCACACAACAACGGAAGAGGAGCCCCTGCTCTCCACAACTACAGAAAGGCCCTCACAGCAATGAAGACCCAGCATATAAAATCATAAATATAAAAATTATATTTATAAAAAAAGCTGATGTGGGGCCCTATCTCACACGAACTATTGAGCCCAGATGCACCTGTTCCTGAGAGGCCTCCAGGGCAGACTGAGTCTTCAGGAATATAAGCAAGGGGCACCCAGGGGGGCTGGTGCTGTCAAGGCTGGGTCACATGGCCTTGACATCCCCCCAAGAATAGGAGGATGCCCACAATGGGCAATTGTGCCCTCTGTCTACCCCCTCTGAAGGCAGCAATCCCTCAAAGGAGTCACATGGTCAGAGGCTGTCAATTTTCTTTCTGCAACCTTGCCATCTGTTACTCTACCATTAGGCTAATACTATAGATCACCCTAGTCCAATTATTTTGTTTTCTTTTTTGTAATTTTTTTTACAACAGCTCTTTATTTCTTTTGGCCACATAGCGCAGCATAGTGTACACAATCCCTAGTTCCCAGACCAGGGACTGAAACTGCACCCCCTGCTTTGGAAGCATGGAGTCTTAACCTGTGGACTATCAGGGAAATCCCCGCTCCTCCAATTCTTGAAGCTAACATTTCTCAAAAAAAATAAATGAAAATTTAAAGACACTCCAACCAGAAATACTAATAAATAAAAATCATCAGCTATTTAACTCTATACGCATACTTACTTAACGATTTGCATATAGAAATCAAGACTGCTAAAAATTAATTACCAGGTTCTGAATACTTCAAACATGTATGGGAATTATTTAGAGTAAATGAACTTCACAGAACAACAAAACAGTAACAAATCAAGCTGTCGGCGTTTATTTAATCACCAGGACGCATCTTGTTTTTGAAAAACAGCAGACTCGGGACTGAAAGGGGATAAAGATGGTGATGGAGCGTGCCACTTCACTGTAAATGCTGCCTCGCCAATATGCTCTTTCCAGCACCCCTGAGGCTGTGGTGACTGACAGGCACCCACACCTGTACTGGGCAGGGTGGTGCGCTCCACTTTCTAGAGGAAATACTAGGAGACCAGAATAATAAGTGGTATTTGAGAGGCCTTTTAATAAGGTGCAGGGAAACCATGCAGGGGAGGAGGTAGTGACAGAAGGCTGAGAGTGAGTGATAACCCTGACCAGGGGCAGCAGCCTCCCTGTCAAGGTGCTAATGGTTTCTACAGACTGTGCTCCAAGTTTCTCTCTCCCCCAGCGCATGCCTGGTGATAAGACTCAGCAATCCCCACATGATGCCAAAGCCCTGCCCCCTCCATTTCTATCAAATACCTGCAGGACTCATGTGGATTCAAGCAAGAGAGTATGCCCAACAGGTACCCATGGAAGGTTAATTGCATCTTTCCTGCCCATTCACAAAAACCAATCAAGTGTCAACTGGCATAGGATACATGTCCAGTTAATTTTTTCAATAATTTTACAAAACATTTTTCAAAGGAAAAAAAGAATGAATTAATTGAAACAAATCTGTCAAGCTGAAAAACATCAAATTCAAAAGCCAGTTAATTACATACAGGCTTCATATAAGGTTTTTTTAATTAATTTTATTTTTTAAGTTCACCGCTTGGTCTCAATTAAGGTAGTGATATTTTAATTACTGTAACTGTTTCAGAACTTATTTTTCAGTATGAGTTAATTTTTAACTAGCTATGTTGATTTTAAAATTCTAAATCAAGTCTTTTTGCTGTCCTCGGGCACATCCTATAAGCTCATTGGCAAATGGTTATAATACCTGGAAGAGCAGAGCAGGGTACCACCTCAAAGATGCTGGGATGAGAGGATGTTCCATTCTGTGGGCTGAACAATGGGTCCCTGAGAGTTACCTGGGGATGTGACATATGCTAGGGTTTACTTACTCTGTTAACATTTGCAGAGAAAATTTTAGGCTGGCACTTCTTCTAGAGTGAACAGGATGTCATTCCTGCCCTCTGGAAGCTCAAAGCTCAACAGAGTAGACAGGTAATACGAGAGTTTGTTCTGTACACTATGGGAGATAAGGAAGATAGTACCGCATCCAGCCTTTCAGTGGGTTAGGTGAGACTTCGCATACAGACTGCTATCTATGGAAAAGTGGGTTTAACCCAGGTAGTAGGATGAGGAAGAACACTCCAGGGAAAAAGAAACTCCCTTTTCAGATGTAAGAGAAATGGTGGCAAGTCTGGGGAATGGCAACATTTCAGCAGGCTGGAAGCAGGCTAGAGCAGGCATGGGATGAGATGGCAGTCATCATGGGGGGCCTTGAAACCACAATGAGGACTTTGGGGGGCCATGGCCACCAAGTTCCATAGTGATGACAAACACGGCACACCCTCCTATGCTGAAGCTGGTGGAGAGGGGGTAGGAAGAGAAAACCTTTTGTATACATTTTACATAGAAAGTGGTCCTTTGATAAGAACAGACACATTGCACACTCTCACCCTGCAAATGAGAGGCAGTGTCAGAGTGGGGGGCCCAGTGGTCACCTCTTAGTGCCCCCTTTCCTCCTCTGAGGAACATCCATGACCACCTTCCCTGGGGCCATGAAGCTGCACAGGATTCTGGAAGGCAACCAGGCTACCCGGTAAAACCAAGAAGTCAAGGTTTCATCTAAAACCACCATGTGGACTCATGGTCCTCTCTGGTGACTTGTGGAAACTTCCTCTGACAAAAGGCCACTCAATTTGCAAAGAGTTGACAAATTAATGACTGTTTGCTCTCTCCCTGTTCCTTTTAAGGTTGCTCTCTGCTCAAATCACGCTCATGTGAGGTTCATTCTGAAGAGCAAAGACACTCCCAGTGATTCATTAGGAGTGACTTAATGGATGATTGACAACGAAATTACTCCAAACTGCTAAAATCTTGTCAAGCTAAGATCCCAAACATTTATTACAGCTTGTCTGTCCCCATGGCAACCCGTGCATGCATCTTGCTTCCCCCACCTCTCCAGAGGGGCTTGTTTACTAGCTGACGACATAGCCTCACTGAATACAAAACAGAAGATTCCACCCATAGGATTTTGCTGGAACCAAGGAAGAATGGCAGATTGGAAAGACTGTCTCTGTTCTCAGTTTTCATATCAAGGATTTGGCCTTGCTCTTTGATATTGAACAAAGGGGCTTTTGGCCGTGTGTCTAAACAGGACAGGTGAGTAATATAGAAGGCTGGATGAGTGTGCCTAAAAACTGGAGGATGGAAGTGGGCAGGGACACAGGACAGATAAGGACAAAGAGGAAGAGAATAAAAAGGTGCTTCCAACCAGAAATACTCTCCTGGGAAGAGATTTTTTCTTTCCCTTTCAAACCAAGGGTTTGAAGACATTGTAACTAAAAGTATCCTCTCTCTTATAGTAGTCGCTGTGTGTTTGCAGGAGATGGTATAAACTATGAAAAGCCTTTTTAGAGGGCAATTTTTCAACCATGTCTTTAATTGCTAACAACCATAAAACATAGGTAAGATAGGTGTTTATCATTCCCTCAACTTTTGATACATATGAAGATTTAAATAATAAATGGAAAGAAGGGTAAAAAGAAATATCCAATGACCTAGCAGATGAACTGCTACTGCTACTGCTAAGTCGCTGCAGTCGTGTCCGACTCTGTGCAACCCCATAGACGGCAGCCCACCAGGCTCTGCCATCCCTGGGATTCTCCAGGCAAGAATACTGGAGTGGGTTGCCATTTCCTTCTCCAGTGCATGAAAGGGAAAAGTGAAAGTGAAGTCGCTCAGTCATGTCCAACTCTCAGCGACCCCATGGACTGTAGCCTACCAGGCTCCTCCATCCATGGGATTTTCCAGGCAAGAGTACTGGAGTGGGGTGCCACTGCCTTCTCCGAAAGTGTTAGGCAAAAACATATCTTTATGGTCTTCAATAAGGGGAAACTGTAAACAACTTGAATGTTCATCTATATTCATCCGCTCAGACTGCTACAAAATACCAGAGATTGGGTGGCCCTGAATAACAGAAATTTATTTTCTCACAGTTCTGGAGGCTGACAGGCTGAGATGAGGGCCCCAATCTGGTGAGTTTCTGGTGAGGGCTCTCTTCCTGGCTTACAGACAACCACCTTTTCACTGTGTCCTCACATGGGTTTCTCTAGGTGGACTCACAGAGCAAGCAAGCTCCCTGATGCCTCCTTTGATAATGACCCCTGTCCTACTGTATCAGGGTACCACCCTGAGGACCTCATTTCACCTTAATTACTTCCTTAAAGACTCCCTCTCCAAATACAGCCACAACGAGGATTATGGCTTCGACATAAGCATTTGGTCCACAACACCATCTACAGGGAAATGGTTATCTTAATCACAAGACATCCATTTACGAAATATTGTCCACCCACTATAAAGGAATAAGTAGGTTTATATGTATTAACATAGGTAGATGTTTATGGTATATTAAGTGAAAGAGGAAGGTAAAGATGAGAAAATGGATTTGAAATGGATAAGTAGCTTTCTGACAATACATGGCTAATAAATGGCAAAGCCAGTGCTCAAAATCAGAGCTGTCTACATCCAAAGGAGATGTGCTTTCCATTTCCCCTAAAGTCAGGAACAAGGCAAGGATGCCCACTTTCACCACTACTATTCAACATAGTTTTGGAAGTTTTGGCCACAGCAATCAGAGCGGAAAAAGAAATAAAAGGAATACAGATAGGAAAAGAAGAAGTAAAACTCTCACTGTTTGCAGATGACATGATCCTCTACATAGAAAACCCTAAAGATTCTACCAGAAAACTACTAGAGCTAATCAATGAATATAGTAAAGTTGCAGGATACAAAATTAACACGCAGAAATCCCTTGCATTCCTATACACCAATAATGAGAAAACAGAAAGAGAAATTAAGGAAACAATACCATTCACCATTGCAACAAAAAGAATAAAATACTTAGGAATATTTCTACCTAAAGAAACAAAAGACATATATAGAAAACTATAAAACACTGATGAAAGAAATCAAAGAGGACACAAACAGATGGAGAAATATACCGTGTTCATGGATTGGAAGAATTAATATAGTGAAAATGAGTATACTACCCAAAGCAATCTATAGATTCAATGCAATCCCTATCAAGCTACCAATGATATTTTTCACAGAACTAGAACAAATCATTTCACAATTTGTATGGAAGTATAAGAAACCTCGAATAGCCAAAGCAATCTTGAGAAAGAAGAATGGAACCGGAGGAATCAACCTGCCTGACTTCAAGCTCTACTACAAAGCCACAGTCATCAAGACAGTGTGGTACTGGCACAAGGATAGAAATATAGATCAATGGAACAAAATAGAAAGCCCAGAGATAAACCCACGCACCTATGGGCACCTTATCTTCGACAAAGGAGGCAAGAGTATACAATGGAGAAAAGACGATCTCTTTAACAAGTGGTGCTGGGAAAACTGGTCAACCACTTGTAAAAGAATGAAACTAGAACACTTCCTAACACCATACACAAAAATAAACTCAAAATGGATTAAAGATCTAAATGTAAGACCAGAAACTATAAAACTCCTAGAGGAAAACATAGGCAAAACACTCTTCGACATAAATCACAGCAGGATCCTCCATGACCCACCCCCCAGAATATTGGAAATAAAAGCAAAAATAAACAAATGGGACCTAATTAAAATTAAAAGCTTTTGCACAACAAAGGAAACTATAAGCAAGGTGAAAAGACAGCCTTCAGAATGGGAGAAAATAATAGCAAACGAAGCAACAGACAAACAATTAATCTCAAAAATATACAAGCAACTCCTGCAGCTGAATTCCAGAAAAATAAACGACCCAATCAAAATATGGGCTAAAGAATTAAACAGACATTTCTCCAAAGAAGACATACAGATGGCTAACAAACACATGAAAAGATGCTCAACATCACTCATTATTAGAGAAATGCAAATCAAAATCACAATGAGGTACCATTACACACCAGTCAGAATGGCCGCTATCCAAAAGTCTACAAGCAATAAATGCTGGAGAGGGTGTGGAGAAAAGGGAACCCTCTTACACTGTTGGTGGGAATGCAAACTAGTACAGCCACTATGGAGAACAGTGTGGAGATGCCTTAAAAAACTTGGAATAGAACTGCCATATGACCCAGCAATCCCACTGCTAGGCATACACACCGAGGAAACCAGAATTGAAAGAGATGCGTGTACCCCAATGTTCATCGCAGCACTGTTTACAATAGCCAGGACATGGAAGCAACCTAGATGTCCATCGGCGGACGAATGGATAAGGAAGCTGTGGTACATATACACAATGGAATATTACTCAGCCATTAAAAAGAATACATTTGAAGCGGTTCTATTGAGATGGATGAAACTGGAGCCCATTATACAGAGTGAAGTGAGCCAGAAAGAAAAGCACCAATACAGTATACTAATGCATGTATATGGAATTTGAAAGATGGTAATGGTAACCCTATATGTGAGACAGAATAAGAGACACAGATGCATAGAACAGTCCTGTGGACTCTGAGGGAGAAGGTGAGAGTTGGACGTTCTGGGACAATAACATTGAAACATGTATATTGTCATATGTGAAGCGGAACACCATTCCATGTTCTATGCATGGGACGGATGCTCAGGGATGGAGCGTTGGGATGACACAGAGGGATGGGAGGGGGAGGGAGGTGGGAGGAGGGTTCGGGAGGGGGAGCACATGTGAACCCATGGCTGATTCATGTCGATGTATGGCAAAAACTACTACAATATTGTAAAGTAATTAGCCCCCAACTAAACTAAATAAATAAATTTAAAAAAAAAAAAAAGAGAAAGGAGATGTGCTTTCCATTTCCTATCCTGCTTGCTTTGAAAAGAAGCACCAGCCCCAGCCCCACTCACACACATCACTGCCCTCAGCTTCTCCTGAATGTCCTTTGTCTTCTGGGGCTGTCCCTGAGATAAGCTGTGAATCAATGCAGACTGCCTGTGCCTGCGGGCCACCACCACTCCAGCCTGTCATTCAGCAGCCTACAAAAGGCACAGTCTCCTGCTTCCTGGAGAATCTCTACATCAGGGAGACAATGAGTCATGACCATCACCGGAGGCAAGAGCAAGTTTCCAGCCCTGGGAGATGACAGCACTCTTGCCTCTGAGATATGAGTTAAGGATGTACTGTTCAGGGCTGGAACAGCAGTGGCGGGGAAGAGCTTTAACAACCCCTCCCCCCCGCTCCCCCTCCACCGCCGTTCATGTGCAAAATGAGACACTATGAGCAAACGGATAAGTCCAATGTGGCTAATTTATACATCCTGATCATTTGACATGAATACATTAAGATGCGTCCACTAGAGCAGCTGTGAAAAGAGTCATCATAAAATCACAGGCCACAAAATGTTATCAGTCAGTGTCCCTTTCTCACAACTTTTATTCAGTGCCTTCCCCCATCCCGCAGCTGCTCTGGGATGCTGAAGGCAAGGACCCTCACTCTGCATTTTCACCAAGAAATTGATTTCCCTTCAAAAGAGGGATGGAGAAGAGGAAGAAAATGGAGAGGTGAGGAGAAGAACTGAGGGGGGAAAAGGGAAGAAAAGAGCATTTTATTACATAAAGCATCATCCCATCAGGGGGCTGACAACCGAGACAGTGACATCAACCAGCCTGCAGAATAATGTACTATTATTCTAATTCACCACTGAGGTAACTGATACAGTGATCAGTTTAATATGAATTAACTCATGAGGAAATTGACGATGTTGAGTAACCTGTCCATGGTCACACAGCCAGTAAGTCTGGATTTCAATCTAGGTGATTCTCACAGCAAAGGTGATGCTTGGAGCCACCACACCACTCATGAGAAGAGCTTATGATGGGGGATAAAAGTGATGATTACAGTGCCAAGCAGCAGCATACAGAACCCCTCTGTCCACCTCCCCTGAGAATCACGTCACCCATAGGATCCCCATGAGGACTGCCTTCTGTGAAGAAAACATGGTACCAACAGAAGTCAAACCCAAATGCTTGGATATGTGAATAAACTCATATGATTTTTATAATGAATACAAAAGTCAAAGTTTCTTTCCAAGTCAATGTTGATGTCCAGTGAACTTAACTTTCTTTCTCTCTCTGACATAAGAAACAACATGAACAAGTGAGCCTTGTGGTTCCTTCTGTGAGTGGGTTTTGTGGGCATGTATATGGTTCACGGCACTGTTTGGGGATGTTCAGGATACCTGGTGGTGACATGGGACAAGACAAGGCAGCATGATCAACAGACCTGGGAATGGTCATAGCTCTCAATAGAGGGACAAGACACCACGCACAGAGAAGTCTCAACCTTCTCATCCATTAAAACGGCCAGAATTTACTAAAATGTTGTAACAGTGAAAGCTCTTGGGTTCTATTTCACTGTAATTGACAGACATTATTCATCAGACATTTATGAACAAAGAAGACAGAACTACTTGACACCAGTTCCACAACCTCGGAAAATAAGAGGATATAAAAAGCACAATAAAAATCAAATATTTCCAGGAAAAAGGTATACTTACAAAAGAGTTCTAAGAATTCTACAGCTCATAAAGTCTAGCTTTTATACATGGGCCTCACTTCAATGCAATTAAAGCTCTTATAAAACACATAGCTTTTCCCAGAGAACTAACTCCTTTGGTGCTAATGAGCATGATTCTACATTATTCTGCAGCCATAGTAGCTGACCATAGTAGAATGGAGAAATTAAAAGACTCTACCAATTAAAAAAAAAATTATTGTACCTAGAATATTGCCCAAGGGTTTGGATCAGAGAGGCATGAGTTTGAGAAGAGAGGCGCAATGTATCTTGACGGGTCACTCACCTCGTTAGGATTCAGTTGCAGACTGACAGACCTGCCTCACTGGAGTGTTGTGAGGACCTGATGAGATAATGCATGAAAGGTGCTGAGCACAGGGCTTGGCATAGGTCCATGTTATCATCCTCTTACTAGCTCTTCAGGTAAAGGGAATGTACACCTAGGGCAGGGATCCTGGGCATTTCAGAGACTCAAGATCCTGGAGCTGTGATGCTGTTTAGCCTTTCCAGCCTCAAATGTGAGATTCATCTCCACAGAAAGAAGCATGAAAACTTCTTTTTGAACATCAAGCTCAGGGTCCAATTGACTCAGAACCCCTTTGCTGATTAACCAGATCTGCACCACTGCTGAAGCCAATGTGTGACAACTAAGGCGTTCCTGTATCTCTAGTGGAGCTGAGCTCTGCTTTGTCTCATGTCAGAGACTGTAAGGTCTGGAAATGAAGAATAAAAATCTTTCCTTCCCCTAAATTATGTTCACTAAGAGCACAACCTTCATGGTCATACTTTTTTTTTTTTTCTTTTTTGACAGAAAGTCTTCGGGCTTTGAACAATTCTACTGGAGAATCAAGGAGTTTGAGTGATAAGGTATCCTAAGGGCCTACATTCAAGCACCACTGGTGAAAATCTAGGGGTAAAAAAAAGAGAATAATGAAGGAGAGAGGATCTGGCAAACAGCGTTGATCCCAGCAGCCAAGGGCTTGGGGATAAATGGACAGCAAAGTTCAGCCTGGCAGGTTTGGTGGACAAAGCTGGTGCTTTTGGATCCTCAGCTACTGGGCATCCATTGGGTTGCTTTTCACCCTGACCTACAGAAGCTGGCAGGAGCAGGTGTTAACTGAAACCAGAACAGTAAAGACTGTGGGGAAAACCTACCCCAGATTGGAGACCGAGATGCTCAAATGACCTCTCAGAGCCTTGTGCCATGTTGCATTCTCAGGAGCAGAAGCTCTGCGCCAAGCGTGAGTTAAGCAACATGGTGTTCATTCACTGGACACTCCCAAAAAAGCCTAAAAATCAGTGAAAAATAGGCAGTCCCACACTATATGTATCTATCACAGCCCCGTCTCCTCTTCCTGTTTTTCACAATCTAATCTAGTCCTTGTTTCTCAGACTATGGTGGGCCAAGAAGGATGCATTTTCACAGTGACTACCCCTGCAACATCTATTTTACTAGATGGTGGGTAATTTTAGATAATTTTAAACGTTTTTTCTTTTTAATTAAGACAGTCACTGGTCTACCATGAACTAGAATGCAAAATTCACATAAGCTCATATCAAAAAGGCTTCCAAAATGTATGGGCTCACAGTGAATTGTGCCTCCTGAGTCTGAGAGTAGATATTTGCTCTTACTTGCCCTTAGGGGCATTTGGTAGAAAAGTTTGAGAAGTGTTTAAAGGATTTACTGAGTTTAAAGGGTCCTAGAAGGAAGCAGAGAGCTCTCCAGGGTACTGATATGTAAGGTGGAAAATCAATAGCAAATTGTTCATTCTTGCAAAGACCAGAAAGCAGCTACAGTTAAAACTGGATAAATCAAAACAGTATCCTGGGCCCCCCCTGGAGGAGACCCCCACCCCACGCCATCTGTCCCAGGACTATCACTGTTCCCCTAGTGAAAGATCCTGAGGTTTTCTAGAGAACTAACCCTGCAGAACCCAAAGGTTTTTTTGAGTCTTCAGTGTGCCAAGCATGGGGTGAGGTTTATAAATGAGCTATGAAGCATTTGCAGAGAAGGCAATGGCAACCCACCGCAGTACTGTTGCCTGGAAAATCCCATGGACAGAGGAGCCTGGTAGGCTACAGTCCATGGGGTCGCGAAGAATCGGACACGACTGAGCGAATTCACTTTCACTTTTCACTTCCATGCATTGGAGAAGGAAATGGCAACCCACTCCAGTGTTCTTGCCTGAAGAATCCCAGGGACGGCGGAGCCTGGTGGGCTACTGTCTATGGGGCCGCACAGAGTCAGACACGACTGAAGCGACTTAGCAGCAGCAGCAGCATGAAGCATTTGTGGCTCTCCAGGTACAACTATCAAAATTAAAGCTCTTATCACTTTCATCCTTCCCATTGTTTTCAGAAACTCTTGGCTCTGGATTTCTAAATGGGTAATCGGAGACTATTCATTTCCAAGTCCTTTCTTTCTCCAATTAGGACAGATTCATTTCTGCTTTCTTGGGATGGTTCCCAAGGTTATTAAATTCCACTCCTTAACTGTTAACATTGAGACAATCATGACAAAGTTAGCGCTGATTGGAGCTGAGGTTTCTTGGGACATCTTCTAAGCTATTGGAAACCACCTCAAGCTGAGAGAGGAATGTTTGCATTGCCCACTGTAGGTTTTAGTAAGTGCCGGATCATTTAAATCTTGTGTATTCTTGATGTTTCATTTTTTAGTGTCCCACATTGTTCAATAAATACAATTTTCTACATGCATCCAAATAAGCTGAGCGATTCACAATTCCAACCTTGCTCACAACCAGCCCTCTTTCCTGCCTATCTCTTTACCAATGCACCGCTCAAGGGCCAATTCCCTCCCTTCCATTATTCTAAGCTAAGGCTGATAGTGCTAAAGTAAAATATAAATCAGGTCTAAACTGCACGTTGAAGACAGATGCAATGAAAAATTATGGGCAAGTACCAATGAGGTTTCCTAAGACAAATGTGGAATAAACGCAAGGAGCAAAATCTTTCATATTCATTCTTTAGCAATAAATACTGGGTACCCAGCAGGTAAGACAGAGTAGGGAGATAATCATCTTTAGATACTATAAGGGCTGCAAAGTTGTTTTTGTTTTTTCTCCCCCACTAAAGGAGGAGAATTGATGCTCTTGTTTTTGTTAAAGTTATGGATTCTAAATTAAAAAAAAAATTTAAAGAAAGACCTTCATGCACCATCTTCCACAATCTGGCCTCAAACTTCTCTTCCAGAATTTAGTTCCTATTCTCTGCCCAATTTCTCCTCTTCCTCCGATATTTACTCTGCTCTCAGTTACAGCAGACAACTCGTATCCCTCAAAAACTTGTTATGCTTTCATGCCTCTAGAGTCCAGACTGCAATGTCTGATACAAAGACCCATTCCCTTCTCACAGTTACTTTATGAGGCTAATTTTATCTCCAGTTGATAGATGGGAATAAATATCAGAACTTGCCTAAGGTCAGGCAACTAATCAGTGACAGAACTGGAATATGACTCGAAGTCTGTTGAACCCAGTAGAAACCTCAGGAGACTACAGACTATATCTTTCTTCCTCACTCCTGCTTGCCCCTCACCTCCACACAGTCTGGAATATCCCAGGGATAATAACAATTGTTGAATCAGTGAATGAATGGTCCCCCAGCCCATGGACTTAAATCACTCCTTTGTCTTGCTCTGTGAGGCTAGGGACCAAGTCTGGCTCATCACTTCTGAACCCCAAAGCCGCTGACATGTGTCAACTCCAAGGGATACACTCAGTTAATGCTGAATAAACTGTCTGCACCAGGAGTATCTTTGGAGAAATCTTTCATTTCTAGGTCACAAAGGTTCAGAGCTGGAGGAGTCCCTGGGGCATCTGCCTCTAGACAAGCACGTTTGTATTTAACACAGGAAAGACTTTAGCCCATCAATTCTGCAAACATTTATGAAACTCATTTCACATGCCAAGTACCATTAAAGCACTGGGCATTCAGAGATGGGCAAGACAGAAAAAGTCCTTGCTCTTAAGGAGCGACATTCTCACAGAGGAACAACAAGAAAGACAAAGAAGGAAAGAAAGGAGGGAGGGAGGGAGGGCAGGAGGAAAGAAGGAAGGAGACATTAGGAGTAAAAGCTAAGCAGCTCGTTTTAAAACAGTGAGGCAAACGAGAACTGCTAAGTAGTCCCAATGGATTAAGTAATCAGGGAAAGCCACCTCTACTGCCAGCCTGGTCTTGCTGTCTGCAGCAGCCCCCACCAGTGGTTGTGTCCCCAGCCCATCTTCCTGATCCCCACTCCACCCTCACCACTTCCTGTGTCAGAAACCTGCTCACTCCACTCAGCATCCATCATCACCCAGGCAGCCAATGCGGGCTGGTGACTGGAAGGTTCTCCCCTTCCACTCAGTGAGTTCAAGCTGAAAATGCATACCTGGCACTCCGTAAAGATACCGAACAGAATGAAAGGAGAAGACAAAGGATGAAATGAAAGAGATTCCCTCTGTCCTGAACACTGCTTCCCTATGCAAATGTGTCACACAGATTTGTTGGCATCAGACCCCACTGGCTGGGGCTGCATCAGCCGTCGGGCCTTTTGTGATCCTGAAAAGGCTAATGAGAAGATGTGTTTTTCTGTAATCCAAACAGTATCCATTTCATGCCCAATCGTTTTTTAAATGGGTAACAAATCTCCCTGGTGTGTTTTTTCCTCTGACAAACAAAAATGTCGTCTGCCCTTTCTGTGCCCTGTCCAATCAAAGGGCCATGGGCCCCAATGCCGATTCAAAGCCGCTGTCACAAAGGCAGCCCTGCTGGGCCATCTCACTCCCTCCTAACAAGTCCCCCTCATTGGAAGCCAAGCCCAAACCCAGGATTTTTAACTCAGGCTGATGAAGCAGCCCAGTGATTGTTAACTCATTTCAAAATTGCAAGCTGACAGTATTTCAGACTGAATTCACCGCTGTGTCAGGCAATGACATTAATAAGAGGAAGTATGACAACGCTTCATCAGGTATAGAAGAAGCTCCCAGAACCACAGAATCAGGGATCTCGGGGATACCTTCTTCATGGGGAAGCAGGAGAAGTGCCTTTGCACCCTGAGGGGTGGGAAGGGGCTGTGGCAGGACAACCCCCAAATCTTGCTGCAGAAATGAAGCAACACGCTGGACATGTTCTGTGTGCCCCACTGGCATCTGCCTCCGTGCACTTCCTGGGTCAGGAGTACCATCTCGACCCACCCCTTCCCCCACCAAGAGCTTCCATACTCACTGCTTAGGAGATTACTCCTTATGGGAACACATTCCTTAGCCACTCCTTCCCGAGGACTTCAATAAAGAAATCAGTAGAACACAGTTTACTTTAAAGGAGTCTGACATCTAATAATTCATCTACTGATTAAGCGTAGACCTTCACTGAGTCCTACTATGTGCCAGGTATCATTCTGGGTGCTGAACAAGAGAGAGCCTCGCCCCATGCCTATGGCACTGACAAGCCCCTGAGTGCCTCCAGGTACCTGCCATATTTGCTTGCACAGAATCCCCAGAGCAACTCCATGATATGGGTGGTACCATCATGCTAGTGTTACAACTAAGATAACAGAGGACCTTGTAAAGAAAGGCCACAGAATATGCTTAAGCATCTAGAGCCACAGGAGACAGGGCAAGCATTCAGACAGAAGTGGATCCAGAGCCACCCGGCTCCAGAGGCTCCAGAGAGCAGGTGGGGTTGGAGTATCCCACAGGTGTGCTTTGACCATCCCAGACAGTGCTTTTAAAATCTGACTACAGTGTTAGCAGTAATGAGTTAGAGGGAAATGTACAGGAATTCAGACCCATTCTTGAGTTATTTTCTGTTGGAAGCACTGGCCACTGCTGGGCTTGCATTCCCGCATGGCTGCCTCCTCCACTGCATCGATTCCTTCTGTGCCCCCTTTACACTCATTTTCACCTCAGTCCCTTCCTCTCTCCTCTCCTGAAAGAATCACCCGCCTGGTCCCAAAGACACTGCTGTCTACAGTACCCATAGCTTCAGAAGAACATATTATTTCTTTACAAAATAAACAACAGCACCATGCAAATTCCTTCCTTCTCTTAGCAAAGACTCCCAGGACAATTGAGATGAAATGTTCCTGAAGGGTTAGTCTTCTTTAGTCTAAAAGCACTTCAGTATTTAGCAAAACAACATAATTTTATTTTTTAGCTTTAACAGACTAATTTTTCTTCCTTTGAATTTTTGCATCTGTGTAATTAATTTAGCAATCCTGTGCCCTAGAGACTTCTCCCCTCCTAACAGACTTTACTCTGCCTTTTTTTTTTTCTTCAAGTCTTGACTATGCTGAACATGAGTCTTAGGGTGGTCAGATCCCAGAGGTGACTCTATGGAAGGGGAGCGACCGAGGGGCCTCATCCCCCGTCCCCCAGTATTTTCCATGAGGCGGGGCTTTCACCGTCAGTCTATACCAGAGAGGCAGATAAGGGCATCTTCTACGTGGTTTCCCTCTCTGCACAGGTTTCTGCTATTTGCATGGCTTGCAATTAACAACCTCTCCACATCACAGCCTGCAGAAACCCCATTCCCTGGGCACGCACGTCTGCAATGATATGAATAAACAGCAATTTCTTTAGGTGGACGGTTGTTAACCAGGGGTCTATGGACAGGCTTCGGGGGGCCTTTAACCTGCACCCCCCAACTTTGTAGACATTTTCATGATGAAAGGGACCCAGAGTGGATGTTCACCTGAGTCTTTTCAATCCTCTCTTCCTAGCAGCAGCCTGTTTTCCATACACAGAATCACCTCTCCCCACTGTGCACAGGCTAGGTGGGACAGTGGTTCAAATTGCCTCCTTATCACTAACAGTCAGGAGTGAGAGGTGACAGCTGATCCTTCCTCCTCACCCTGGTTCATTCAATCCTAGTGACCTTCCTGTAACTCAGCAAGGTGAAGGGAGGCCCCAGGGCAGAGCAGACACTAGGCATCATTAGCCTGTGGTCCCTGCTGCCCAGCCCTCCAGCACTGCCTTAGTCCTTTCCCATTTCCAAGCCAGGGTTTTCCACCCCAGCCTCTTTCAGCCTCTGTGAGTCCTGAATATCCTTCCTGCAAGTGATCTTTGAGCCAGGCTATGTTGCTACCATCCAGAGAACCCTTAAGTAGTAGAAATTCATGGTTTCTGGAGAACGTCACAGGGTTGGTGGTTAGAAACCACAGTCTCAGGTGTTGGATGCTTCTTGTTAGTAGAAATGAACACCTGGTAAGTTAATGCACTGAACCATCCCTGCTGTGAAGGCTCAGAGTGATGGGGTGAGCAGACCATTCTCAACATCATACCTCTCAGAAGCTACTCTTTGGAGATGAGAAACACTGTGCATATCACGGGAACTGCAGATTTCTGCAGGACGCTCCCATGAAGGTTAGCAGGGGAGAAGGCACTGGCCATGCCTTCAAAAGGCAGGAGTCCTGGGGACACTGTGACAAGGAGGGGCCTTGGGCAGAGGACAGGCTGGGCTGTTGAGAAGACTCCTAGGCAAACCCTGCCCTCCACAGGGTAGCCCTGGGATGATCTGGTCCTCAGGGTATCCGTGACCAGTACATCCAGGATCTTGTTCAGTTCTCACTTCAAACCACCAGCTTCTCAGGCATCACAGTTCCTCTGATATTCCTCTATGGATGATTTTCAGTTTCAAAACAGTTTCAAAGCACATGAGGCCACTGACTTGGGTCCTGCATAGCCTAACCTGACATGATGTCAAACTGTGAGCTCCTACCTTATAGACAGTTTTGACTTCCCTCAGAGCTGCCAGTATCATACTTCTGTTGATGAAAGATAACCACTGAGTTTACAATAAACACATACACATTGTTTATAATATCCTGGCACCACTGAAAATGTTTTGTCCGAATTTTTTTGGTATTCAAGAGTCTCTAGGATGTTCCTACATCTAAGATATGAGCAAGACGAAATATTTTAAAAACCTATCTTTTTCATCAAGTATTCAGTGCCACCACTATCCAATTTCCATGATGTAAGAATAAGAGCCAATAGCTGTCACAGTCTGGGTAACATCTAAGAATTGTCAGTCCCTATCCTCATCTCTGGTGATATATTATACACCGAATTATCTTGGCGTGAATCCAGGGCCCCAGCACAATATTTGAGCCAGCTTTATATTTCTACTTTTAAGCGGATAAGAAAGTTGTTTTCTTTTTCTTTTCTTTTCCCCTGTCTCTAGGGGGGAAAGAAGCCTCTGATCAATGCACTCTTCCCATTTGTTCTAGTCTCCTGAGAAAATAGTCTGTCTTCTTAGAATGCCATGTGAAATAAGACTATGAGAGAATTTGTGCTTACATTAGGGATTATTTACAGACACCCCACCGCACCCGCCAAACAGAGACACTGGGCAAGCCCTGTGTCACAACTGGTGGGGGTGGGGTAGGGAGGATGTTACTGGCATTTAGTGGGAAGAGGTCAGGGATGGCCTTAAACATTCTACAACCTACAGGACAGACCCTCACAACAAAGAATTATCTGGCCCTGAATGCCAATAGTTCTGTGATTGAGACAACCTAGCTTAGACATTCAAGGTGTGTTGGCAGGAGCTTTGGGTCTGATTTCATGTCTATGTGGGGGATGAGAAGTAATGGAGCCTGGCAGGAAATGGAGGCATGAAAAAGAGGGAGCAGCAAAGTGGGGGTTACCCTTAAAGAACCTTCAGAGAACATCTCTGTCCCATGGTCTTTCTGAAATTAATAAATCAATTTCCAGATGACACTACTGAAGAACTGAAGTCCAGAGAGAGGAGGCTAACACAGCCAAGGTTCCTAAGCCAGTTGGCTGAAGAGCTGAAATGAGAACCTGGTCTCATTCTCCCAGCCCACTCACTGTTCCATCTACTTTGCATGCTGAGCCCCAGGAAGAGAGAAAAGGAAATATAGCTCTGAAACTACTGCTGGCCTTTAAATTCATTAAGACAGATGGGAAGTAAGAAGAGACCTTTCTGATAGAGGAAGGAACCAGACGAAGACTGAAAGGCAATGGATTTATTCAACATAAAATATGTATTTAGCACCTACTATATGCCAGGCTTTGGTTTAGGTGCTGGAAACATACCACTGAATGGAAGAGACAGAGTACCTGCTGTCATGTGACAGACTTTCTGGTGATAGATGCAAGAGTGGCAGGCATGGTCACCAGGGGAAGGTAGGAAAGCTAAGGCCAAAGATAAATAAAAGTTTAAGGTAAGGCTGGTATCCTAATACCTCCTTCTGGGTTCAAAGCCCCATCAAAAGGCAGATTCCCTAAATACCTTTTAAAAGGATGTTACAGGCTGATGCGACATTTTGTTTCAAGCTCTAAAGCTTTCACAGGTCACTAACTATCCCATTACTTACTAATGACCTAGTAACACACTACTAGATAATGCAATAGTAGCAGTAGTAATAATGGCCAACATTTCCTGGCCATGGATCTATGTTCAGAGTACTGTGCCCTGCACTTTACATACACCATCTATCTCATTAAATCCTCCTAGCAACCCTGAGGATGAGGTATCAGTACCCCAACTGTTAGGTGCAGAAACTGGGGTCATTGATGTCAAATAACTAGGCCAAGGTCACACAGCTAGAGGAACTCACACCCTGGTCTGTCTGCCTCCAAGAGTAAAGATGAGGCTGAAAGACACAGCCTGTCAGCCTACACTCAACCTGTTGGCCACTCCACACCACTGTGGGTCTCTCAATTTTCCTGTCCCTCCTACATGGGACAGGTTTGTTCCTCCTACAAACCACACACCTGCAGCTTATCTATAAGGTCTTATGCCAAGGAAACAACTATTTTAATTAATATACATTGCATTTCTGTCTATTCAATGTGGTTTCTCAGAAAATGTAAGTTGTCGGCAGACCATCTATGTCAAAGTCGTGTATTTCACACAGATAATAAAATGACACAGCGGCATGAGGACCACCGTGCTTGAAATGTAAATGTTCGCACACTGTTAAACTCTGAAAAGCAGGGAGGTTAGATGAAGTATTCATTTGCACTTTTGAGCACCATCCGGCAAGACAGATTGCTTGCTGCCCCATAAATTTTCACTACTAGATTAAATTTTGTTAATGGGACCAAGAACATTCAAAATAACCCATTTTTCTATGTGAATATTGGATCTAAATCATTACTCCTCTACCAAATTAAGTTTTTTTTTTTTTTAATCCTTCTCAAGAATCTCATCAAAGGGCTATCTGCCCAGGCTCACCCCTCTGCTGACTAACTCTGCCACCTCTAGGAATCCCTCATGGATAAGTGTGTGAGAATCTCATTCTACCAACATTTAGACAACACCCACGATGTATCAGAAAATACAGGTGCATTCACACAGGTTGTGTCATTTAAGCCTCCCCAGAAGTCTAGGAAATAAGAGTTTTCTCATCTCACTGATTAGGGGAAAAAAAAAAAAAGGCTCAGAGAGGTTCAGTCACTGCCCCGGGGGCACACAGCTAGGACATGGCCAGGCCAAGGTCAAATCTATTGTTCTAAATTCAAGTGCATGGTCTCCTTTCACAGGTGTTTCCTTTATACCAATCACTTAAGAGACATCGGAATTTAGCTGGTGATGGAGGCTCTGTAAAGGCTGGCTGAATGAGGAAAACACACTCATGGGCTGTAAGTAACTGAGAGCTGTCTATATTTATGGGCTTCGCCGGTGGCTCAGATGGTAAAGAATCTGCCTGCAATGCAGGAGACCTGGCTTCGATCCCTGGGTTGGGAAGATCCCCTGGAGGAGGGCATGGCAACCCACTCCGGTATTCTTGCCCAGAGAATCCCCATGGACAGAGGAGCCTGGAGGGCTATGGTCCATGGGGTCGCAAAGAGTTAGATATGCCTAAGTGACTAAGCACAGCACAGCACATCTGTATTTACATCAAGACAACTCTCACTTATTCCTGGATCAAAACAACTGTCATCAAAACTACAAATGACAAACAAAAGGTGGGGGGGGCAAGAGGAGAAAGCCTATGCTGGCACATAACGGGCATCCGACAGCATCTCTTGGCCTGCTGAGCTCATCAGCTAATAATCCCTACAAAGAGAAACTCACCCTGGAGTGTGAACTGCCATTCATGTCTGAGAGGGTAACATGACAGGGTCCGTATCCTTTTAATAAACCTATGTTAGCCATGCACCTCCAATTATAAGGTTACCGAGACTTAAAATTCCAGTTGGATTACCAGAGCAGCTGCTCAGGTGCACCAGGCATGTCTCATATATTACATCACTGGGGATAGCCTGCCTCCCTGGCCGGTGAATGGCCTGAGCATCTGGCCTTTGAACTGTACATTTTCATACTTTGCCTCCCTAGAACAGCATTCTGGAGGAGTTCCACGACGCCTGCCCTGAAACCCTCAGCACCACAGAATGCAGCCCTGGCCTGCACCACCACCATTTCTCAGTTTTCCAGATGGATTGAAAAATGTAATAATTCTCCACCAATCTGTAAAAAAGGTGGTCAGAATGGGCCCTCAGACTGAATGCACAGGAAGTGGCTGATCCTGCATGCTGATTTCTATGGAAACGTCGATACTTTACTGTGACCTTCCATTCATTTTGCTGTCTCGGTTACTCCAGGATAATGAGGATTTGGAGAACAAGACTCAACGAGTCCATTCCTCCATTAATAGATAGGGTTTGATCCATTAAGAGGAATCGTAAGAGTATTTCCAAGCTATCTTAGTTGCCACATAGAAAAACCAATTATCCAGCGGCCCCTCTCCCCGGCAGGAGGACGAGCTCTCCGTGCATCAATATTTCATGCCCTGTCATCTGTGCATTATTTAATAAAGCAATTGAGGGGATGAGTTTATTTTATTTTTCAACCTCCCCACCAGAGACCCAGGCCTACAGTACACGATGCTGGAACGCAGCTGGTAATCATAGAGATGTATCTGCGGGTTTTCTGAGGCCAAGGGGCTGTTTCTAGCCTGAACTGCATACTCCCAGTATCTGACATACACTCCTGACACCAGGGACACCCAATCACCATCTGTTCTCACTGCCTGAGGTAAACTCACTTCAGAATCCGATCAACAGTGATGCAATTGATCACCAAATTATCAGACACTTACTGAGTGCCACAATGAGGGACACAAAGCTCATCAGCTGGGGTCCCTGCCCTCCTGGAGCCTAGAGGCTCCCTGTGGAGTCAGGATGAAAACACACGGGCAGGCAAATGGTGGAGATGGCAAACCAGCTGAGCACATGACTGGCTATCACATTGGTTGTGCACAGGGCCTAGCACGTGAATAATGTGTCTGGATACCTGCCTTCTTCTTTCCATCCAATATTTCACTCCTTTTCTTCCAGCACCCAGGCTCCCCTTTCCACATAGCGCTCATGGGAATGTGGTCTCTACCGATGTCTGCCTTTCATCCCATGGTGAAGGGACCAGATCCCTATTTTTCCTGAGGCCTGGGGTAGCAGATAAGCATGTGGTCCAAGCCCAAGCCCCAGACCTCTTTCAGAATCTTCAGAAAATTCAAGGATCACATTCACCACAGCCAAGCACTTGGACTTGATGTATGTGTATGTATGCGCCAGTGTATGACCTTCAGCAGGGCCCTCAGTTCTTGCCCAGTATTCAAGCCCATCCCCAACACCGGCTGTACCCTGAACTCCTGTCATCCTTCTCTTAAATAACATGTTTCTGAAATTTTCTTAAGCCAAGGGAGTTGGCTTCTATTTCTTGCACCCAAGATGCTGCCTGATCAAGAACTGTTTGTTGAGCGAGAGATGGAAGCTGTAATCCAATTGCTTCTCCATCTCATCACCAGCCCGGATTAGTCAGCCAGCAGACAGAGCATGTGCTTAGTGTACCAAAAGTATCTTTATGAGACTGATATTTCAAAGACAACTCAGCACCATCAAGCTGTGGACTAGAATCAGGGTAAACATCAGAACCTTGTCAGCTTTCCTGCATTTATTTTGTAGTTCAGCATGGATTTCATTTTGATTTGCCTATGGGGTCAGAGCTTAAGGATCTGAAAAATCTTAGTCTGGCTCTGCCCACTGAACAGCTATCTCTGCATTTGTCACATCAACAAAATCAGGGTAAAGACTGGATGTTTCTTGTTGTAAATATTTAGCTACTGTATACTTAGAACTCTTACTGTGTTACGTAGTTACTACATTCTTTGTCTACCTGTTACCATTTAATCCTCGCAACAGTGCCACAAGATGTATTATTATCTCCATTTTGTAGTAAAGGGAAGAGATACCCAGAGAAGGTAACTAACTTGTCCAAATTTACGTGGCCAGGAGAAGGCAGAGCTAAGAGCTTTGGGTGTAACCTCACCACCAAATGATGCCGCTTGAAGATTAGCCCCAGGCACCTATTACAGTGTCTTTTATAGTCAAACCCAATGATCATGTCCTGGGTGCTAAAAGAAGGTTGAGATATACCCAAGTCAGCCCCCAGTTTCTGCCTAAGCTTTTCCTCAAGAAAGAGGGATGCCTTCTGCAACTTTGATGTGAGCAGTTTTGCAACAGCTCGCACTAGCAGGGAACAATCCCACATTTTGCGGAAACCCTTCCTCTTCAAGTTTAAACGTACCTCTCTCCTCTCCACGGGGAAGAGGCAGGCTGACCTGACTCAATGGTATAATTGGCTTTCACCAGCCCCATGCTGATGAAAATGGAGACATGAGGAAATTGTGGGCAAGTAAAACAAGTGATCACAGGTGACAATAAAGCACTGGTAGATTGGTTAGGCAGAGGGA
This sequence comes from Okapia johnstoni, assembly GCA_024291935.2. Taxonomy (NCBI): domain Eukaryota; kingdom Metazoa; phylum Chordata; class Mammalia; order Artiodactyla; family Giraffidae; genus Okapia; species Okapia johnstoni. The sequence continues at coordinate 41,156,789 of CM044316.1, forward strand.
AACTGAGGCCTTTGAGCAAACTCATGATATAAAAGCACATGATTTACAATTAAATGCAACATCTTTACAAAGTGCAAATATTGGATTGCTTTGGTTCCCAGGTAAGTTGCTTGGGGCAGAGTACAGCTGCAACAGGGACAAAGTACAGTAGGAGATTGATAGCTGTGTGTTATGGTTTGGTCTCTCCACTATCGGGAATTGCTGAATTGTTCTATTAAGTGTTACTGTCAGTCAATATAATGTAGTGATTAAGAACTTAGGTTTCAGGTTCTAACCCCAGCTTTAGCTTTTCCTTGACCTTGAACAAGTTACTTAACTTTTCTTGACCTCAATTTCTTTATCTTTGAAGTGGAAATATAATTACAGCTATCTTATAGAGATGTCAAGTAATAAGTCACACAATCCATATAAGGTGCTTCACAGAGTACCAGGCATACAGAAAGCTCCTAAACCAGCCCTTTCAGCCCCACCAACCCCAGTCCACCCCCCCAACAACCATCCATTTAGATGAACATGATTTAGCTCTGTGTATGCAGATAGACCTCAACACAAACACATATCTGTTTATGACAAACAATAAGCAGTGACTCCTTTGGAAAAGACATGTATTTGTTCAAGACTCACAATAAAATTAAAATGTATTTATGATAGTAGTAGGGGCTTTTCTCGTGGCTCAGATGGTAAAGAATCCACTTGGAATTCAGGAGACACAGGTTCAATCCCTGAGTCAGGAAGATCCCCTGGAGAAGGGAATGGCTACCCATGCCAGTATTCTTGCCTGGAGAATTCCATGGACAGAGGAGCCTGATAGACTACAGTCCATGGAGCTGCAAAGAGTTGGACATAACTGAGCAACTAACACTTTCACAACAAAATTAAAACTGTATTTGTAATAATAGTGAAGGCAGAAGGCTTGCACATCTACTTTTGACAACACTGATGCTAAGTCTAATGCTATAATAAGAGGCTTCTGGAGCTGGGTCACAACCTCCGGGGACTGCCAACACGGTTAAATTTTTACCCAGTCTTCCTAATGAATGAATTAATCTAAGGCAACAACCATTAAAATCAGGAATCCACCTTGCTTTAGAAGCTCCTGCAATGAAAAGTGCACAGCAAATCTCACAACGTGTTTTACTTGTCTTCAAGGAAGAAAGAGCCCGTCCTTTAATCACACAAATGGCCAGCTTGTCCTCGATTCTTTTAGGCATTTGCCATCAAGGTCATCTCGAACAGGCTCAGTTTGAGGGCTCCCTTTAGGCCTCCCAAAACTCTTGGTAGAAGAAGCACTGCTCCATCCTTGGCCATGGATGCAAGAACAAGCAGGTCAATGACGTGACTTAGCACACACACTAGAAGCCGGGAAGATCTGTGCCTGTGTCCAGGGACATTGAGACTCTGGTAAAATGAACTTAAAATGTTGTAACTAAAAGGCTCAGAATCTTGACAGACTTCCCATGGTTACAAAAATCCCCCTCGCCACAATCCATTGCGTGTGTTTCTATACACATACACACACTTTTTTCCATCAATCATTTAAATTGATGACAAGGACTCATCACCTGTTAAGTCCTCAGAAAGAGTTTTCCTTCATCAGAAAAGGCAATAATCCAGAATGATACTCTCGCCAATACAGATCAGCCAGAGGAGCAGGATGGGCTGAAGACTGGTGTGGATAAAAGAAAAATTATGCTTAATATAATTGCATGTTTTGTGTGTGTTAGTCACTCAGTCGTGTCAGACTCTTTGTGACCCCATGGACTGAAGCTCACCAGGCTCCTCTGTCCACGGAATTGTCTAGGCAAAAATACTGGGGTGGGTTGCAATTCCCTTCTCCAGGGATTGGACCCAGGTCTCCCTCATCTGAGCCACCAGGGAAGCCCCAGTAAACTGCATATGGCTAACCAAATGCAACAATAACTGATGCAATACCAACAAAATCCTTAGGATCCCATGTCCTCTTCTTACGACCTTCTCCTAAAGTGCATTCTTGGTGGTGGAGGGAGTGATGGTCAGGGGTGGGCAGAAAGCTGGTGATCAGGTCTGACAATATAGGAGCATAACCACAAGACTCTCTGATTTCTTTTTTTTCAAGTTCTGATCATGTCCTCTTCTGCCAGAAATTTTTGAGCGGCACCCAATGCCTGGAACTGCAACCTACAGAAAGGAGCAAATCACCAGAGACTAGAGGAATTCATTCATTAACATAGGGCTGGACATGGTGTGGTCAGGTAACAGAGGAGAATGGACAGCCTGTAGAGCCATGTCTGTCCCCTTGATAATGGCATGTGGGGTGTGCATTTCTCTTAGTATCTGCAGCAATTCCTTCCAGAGAAAATCCACCATGTGGACTCAAAGACAACATTTTCTTTCTTTGAAATCAGGCAACCTCAGCCAGTGGGCAAAGCAGGTGTCCCACGGCACACATGTGCCAGGGGCATCCCACATTATCAAAGGCATTTTCAAAGGGATCCAGGATAGGAGGGAGTCCAGATGCCCCTTCTCTGAGAAAAACAGCCCTTGGCAGCAGCTGGGTGAAGGAGCTTGGGGTGCTTGGCTTGGACAAGACAGAAGATAAGAGAGAACCATGGTGCAATGCATGTGTGAGGGAGGCTGGAATCAAGAGGGAGTGACAAAGAGAGAGGAGAGTAACAGATAAGAAAAGAAGATGCAAAAATACTTCAGGAAAACAGGTTTAAACAGGCTGGGGAGGGGGAAATGTAGGGGTTTGGGAAGGAGGGCACAAAATGAAGAGCTTGTAAGATAACAAAGTTTAAAACTCTCTTTCACAGGAATGCACGCTAAAAAATTATTCCACCAAAATGCTGTCAGACTCAAAGATAAGAGGAAGGGGAGCCCCGAGCATTTACTTTGAAGTCTTTTAAAGAAATGTCTTTGGTGTCAGCCAGTGAGAGGAAGGAGGAGTTGGAGGGACCAAGATCTCTGATGGAGTGTGGGGGGTGTGGGTGGGGGGTCAGGGAGGGGACCATCATTTGCCAAGCCTCCCAGATTGAGGCTTAGAGAATAATTCTGTGACCTCTGGTCCTAAGTGGAAGCCAGTCCAGTAAGAGGTGTGGCCATTAGGCCAGGGAAATGGAAGTACCTCCAGGGAGGGGAGGGGAACACACCTGCTCTGTGGCCCCCTTCCAGATGTCACCTCCATGCCTATGGAGGAGAGAAAGGATAACAGCTTTGGAGAGATGAATCCCTGGGGCCATTTCACCCCCCAGCCCTCGGAACAGTCATCCCATCCCACTGCCCATTTCACAACCATGTCCACCTTCTCTAGAGGCCTCCCAACCATCAAGCAGCTTCACACCAAATCGCCCAGAAATGGGTTCATCTATCTATTTGCCAACATCTGCTGGATCATAGAAAATATAAGAGAGTTTCAGAAAAACATCTTCTGTTTCACTCACTACGTCAAAGCCTCTGATTGTGTGGAAAACAACAAAGTGTGGAAAATTCTTAAAGAGATGGGAATAGCAGACCACCTTTCCTGCCTCCTGAGAAATCTGTATGCAGGTCAAGAAGCAACAGTTAGAACCAGACATGGAACAATGGACTGGTTCCAAATTGGGAAAGGAGTACATCAAGGCTGTATATTGTCACCCTGCTTATTTAACTTATATGCAGAGTACATCATGTGAAATGCTAGGCTGGATGAAACACAAGCTGGAATCAAGACTGCCAGGAGAAATATCAATAACTTCAGATATACAGATGATACCACCCTTGTGGCAGAAAGTGATGAGGAACTAAAGAGCCTCTTGATGAAGGTGAAAGAGGAGAGTGAAAAACCTGGCTTAAAACTCAACATTCAAAAAACTAAGATCATGGCATCCGGCCCCATCACTTCATGGCAAATAGATGGGGAAACAATGAAAACAGTGATAGACTTTATATTTTGGGGCTCCAAAACCACTGTAGATGGTGACTGTAGCCATGAAATTAAAAACTGTTTGCTCCTTGGAAGAAAAGCTATGACCAACCTAGACAGCATATTAAAAAGCAGTGACATTACTTTGCCAACATAGGTCTGTCTAGTCAAAGCTATGGTTTTTCCAGTAGTCATGTACGGATGTGAGAGTGGGACCATAGAGAAAACTGAGCACTGAAGAATGGATGCTTTTGAACTGTGAAGTTGGAGAAGACTCCTGAGAGTCCCTTGGACTTCAAGGAGATCCAACCAGTCAATCCTAAAGGAAATCAGTGGAAGGAATTCATTGGAAGGACTGAGGCTGAAGCTGAAGCTCCAATACGTTGGCCACCTGATGTGAAGAACTGACTCATTGGAAAAGACCCTGATGCTCAGAAAGACTGAAGGCAGTAGGAGAAGGGGATGACAGAGGATGCGATGGTTGGATGGCATCACTGACTCGATGTACATGAGTTTGAGCAAGCTCTGGGAGTTGGTGAAGGACAGGGAAGCCTGGTGTGCTGTAGTCCATGGGGTCACAGAGTTGGACATGATTGAGCAACTGAACTGAACTGATCTGTTTGATTATTGACCATTGATTCTCTCGTTAGAACACAAGTTCCACAAGAACAGAAATCTGCCTGTTTAATCTCTCAAACCCCTATGCTTAACACATGGTAAACACACAATTTGTGGAACCAGAAAAAGAAATTTCTCAACAGTCACTGTACACCTTACCAGGGGCTACAGAGAGGACCGTCCTGCTGATTCTGTTCTGATGTCGGTTATGCACCAAGCATCCATCTGCAAGCCATCCTGACAATGTGCCAAAGGAAAACATGCTGGGCATACCTCACAATAAAGAGTCTGAAGCTCAGGGAGGCCAAGAAACTTGACCTTGGGAGTAACTGGATGGCAAAGCAAGAATCAAATTCAGAAACCCAAGGTCCTTTTCTACCAAGTTTGGGGGGCAACAGAGTCTACACCAGGCCAGCTGGCTCACTTTGCCCTGAGAGATCACAGCTGGAGCCCCTCATCCCAGTCCTGCGCCTTCAGGGTGGGAAGGGGCAGAAATAAGCAGTGTACTTTGTTCAGACCCAGCCTACTACTGACCCACCTCTGCACTGGCCCAACACTGTCAACATCTCTGCCTCCAGATTCCCAGCCCCACAGGATGCCGGGATCAAATCTGGAATTACAGCAAGTGTCACAGGAGAAGCTTGTGGGGACTCGAGAAGCACTTAGTGCTTGCTGGCTTGAGAGGAAAAGACAGTGCCCTGGGCTTCTGTGAGGACACTGGGCCCCAGCTTTGTGGCTCCAGGCCTGACCTCTCCCAAGGGCCCAAATGCTCATCTGACACCTACATGGGTCTGAAGAGCCCACACTTCATGTCAAAAACAACATTCTTGATTCTGCAAACCATGTTCACCCGATCTTTTCCATCTCAGTCAACATGAGCACCACCCACTTGGCCCTGAAGCCAGACACTTAGGAAGTCACCTCGATTCCTCCGTCCACACCATCCATCAGTCTCACTGGTCCTCCTCTTAACTATACCCTGCATGTAGCCTCTTCTCTCCATCCTTATGGTCTCTCTGGACACCTGCAGCAGGACTGGACCACCTCTCCTCCCCTCGGGTCCTTTAGTCTCCCTTTCAGGCAGCATCCAGAGTCATCATTTAGAAATATGAATTCCATTAGAGCTTGAATCCTGTTTGAAATCTGCTCCGATGACTCAGAAAACCTCTCCCATGGCCTGTAAGATCCTATATGATGTGGACCTTGTCCACTTCTCTGTCCTCATCCCTGGCCGCCTCACCCTCAGGTCTAACCATGATGGCTCACCTTCCTTCTGACCCTTTGCCAGGAAGTTGGTTCTAGCCTCAGAGACTTCACTATGCTTGGAATGGTCCTCCCCAGGTCATTGCTTACTGGCTCCTCCTGGTTACTTATACTTTATGTGTCTCCAAAGAACCCTTCTCGACCCCACTTTGTAAAGAAGCCACCTCCATCATACCCTGACTTTTCTTGGCAGCATTTAGCAGTCTTTGCTATTTTCTTGTTTATCTCTCAATAAAATGCATGCCTACGAGAGCAGTGATCTTTCCTGTTGTGTATCCCAGAGCCTAGAAAAGTGCCTAGAGCATGGCAGGAGCTTGGCATAACCTTAACAAAGGGCTAAAAGTCCCTCTGTATCCCCAGGGACTGCGAAGTGCCTGGCACAACACCAGGCCCAGAAGAAGAGGTATGCAGAAACACGAAGACATGTTCAGTTGAGGACAGTGAGTTTCTTTTCCACACTGATTAATAAGTGACTGGTTATGGAGCATTTCTAAAGCCATTCAGGTTGTTCAAACTCTGCCATTATTTTCCTCTGATATGAAAAATAGATTTTGATTACAAAAATGGGACTGTGCAGGAAAGGCCAACTCCATCCCAAATCTGCTAAGAACCACACTTGTAATGGGTTAAAAAAAATTAAAGGGAGCAGTTTTCTATTTATACCTAGTGAAAAAGCAAGATATCTGCCCCCGTTTCCCCATTTGATCTAAAAATAAAGGCCCTGGCTCTGAGTCGCTGGTCGAGAGTCTGATCTAAGTTCTGATGGTGTCTGAGAAAATGTTCAGCCATTTGTTCAACCCTTAGCAGGGCATAATGTCACCAGTTAGTTAACTCACACATCTAAGTCATCACACACGGTGAATTACAGGCTCCCAGAGCTGGAAGAACTGCAGGGGTCCTCCTGACCCTCCTCTGCTTTGTTGGGGGTGTCTTGAAGCCCCAAGAACTATTTCTGTCTTTAAGGGAGGGATACTTTCCCATGACACCTATTTTTCCAACCACTTTCACAGCCTGAAATTCCTCCAAGTAACAGCCTGAGTCCTGCAGAGCACTAATAAATGGTCTGCCCTGCTCTTTGCCCAGCAGAGATGAACTAAAGTTCGTGCCCAGGTTGGATAGCAAGAGAGGGAGGAAGCAGAGCTGCTCCAAGCCCCAAGTAAGCACTTGCTAGTGGTGACATGTGTGTCAGGGCCCTGACTTTATTGAGAAGGATGGATTCATAGCACTGACTCTCTTTCTAATGCTTAGGGCTCTTGTGAGGATTCAGCCTAAGTGAAGTCACCCCCTTCTTGGACCAGGCACTCCTTGAGGCCATGCCTCGCTGTCCAGGCCCCTCATTTACGTGGACTGTGCCCTCTCCAGATGCTAGACACCACAGCTTGACAGGAATCATCGCGATTTTACAGCGAAGAACTGAGACTCCAAAAGGTTACATCACCCACCAAAGGTCACACCATCACCAAGTGGCTGAGCTGGGGCCACTGGAGTCCTGCAGCAGTGAGAGCCCCAACTTTACTCCACCGCTCACCCCCACACAGCTGGCCCAGAAAACCAGGCACCCGGGACACGCCAGCACGTATCGAGCTGAGTTGAACATACTTTGCAAAGCAAGCAAGAAAGATGCATGTGCAAGATGATGCCGTTCATTTATATCACCTTTTGTAGCAAAAATGTTTGTAAGTCTCCTCTGACCAGCCTAAATATTTGACTCTCTGAAGCACCAGGCTCCTTTCCTGCATTATCACATCTCATTCCTCAGTGACTCTGGGTTACACACGGTGATCCTATTTTGTAGGAGGAAACATCAAACTCAAAGAAATCTCCAGCTTCCTAAGCCCAAAGCCAGTGGGTTTTATTTCCCAAAGACCCTGCTTGTAAGCTTCTCGGGGATTCCAGTCACTGCTCCAGGAGCTGTTGGATTCCCTGGCACTATGCCTCTGGCCATCCCACGACCACCTTCTGCTATGACACCAAGACCCCTCCTCCTTCCAGTGCTTGGCTGGAAGAAAACCAGGAGAGCCAGTGGCTCCAGAATATCTGGGTTCCCCTCCTCAGTGTCCCTCCTTCCCATACTCTGATGAGCACAGTCTCAAAATAGATACCCCAGAGTTCAGGCCACCAGAATGATGGGAAAAACACAAAAATCTCAAATCTTAGAGCACCACCCTCACAAACAACCCTGTGTGTGTGATTAGTAGCTTCAATCATGTCCAACTCTTTGAGACCCTATCTGTGCCCACCAGGTCTCTTCATTTCTCCAGGCCTACAGTTGGCATGGCAGGGTCTTTACCACTAGCGCCACATGGGAAGCCCCACAAACAACCCTAACTTGGAGCAAAAACACATAGGGGAAACACAGGTGCTCCCAGCAGAAAGGGAAAGGCTCAGTAGAGGAATGAGATTTGGCTGGGCACTGAGAAGCCAAAGATGTTTTCCAGCAGGACTAAGGCATTCTGGGGAGAAGCAGCAGCATGCACGAACATGGAAAGAGAGGAACCTGAAGATACAGAGAGGACTGTTCCAGTCTGCTTGCATGTGGGGCTGGTCCAGGCCCGAACAAGAACAGAAGAGCCATAAGCCCTGTGCTAGGCAGTCTAGACTTGATTCAATAGTCAGTGTAAGCCCCACTGTCAGTTTCTAGGAAGGAGAGTGATACCAAAGGAGGTGCTTCAGGGTCCTTCACGTCATCAGTCATGGGGAATCGGGATAAACTAGAAGAACCCACTGACAGGGGGCTGTGGTGACCATGGTTCTGCTGACAACATGGGGCTCTCTCAAAAGCCAGCCTTAGAAAGGAAACTGCTGAGATGGATGGAGAGAATGAGAGAAACAGTCACAGGGCAAGATGGAGAGGAGCCCCGAAGCTAGCTTTCCAACTCCCAAAGCTTCTAACTCGCCATCAGCTTTGCATCTCTCTTTTGCTGGATTTGAATAAAGCATTAAACAGAGCTGGAAGTGTGGTCCCCATGGAGGTTAGAAACTTAGGAGCATTAGCTGACAAACAGGCTCGCTGCTGTGTAAACTCCCAGGGCAAATGCAAAGTGTGAGCTAATCTTGCCATCATCACAAGTTCTCTGAGCTGAGGATAATGTATGATAATCTAAATCTGGCCAGGCAGACGCCTGCCTGGGAAATCTGATTAGGATTTGCTTGCTGATTCCCTTCCATCCTCCGGGAGACTGCAGGACATGGCAGATCAGACCTGGTCATGGGGCTGACACGTCCCCAGCGCTCCAGTCCCTAAGGCATTCATCTGCCAAACCTCCATTACTGGCTAAAAGGGGCCCGATGACAACAATCTGAAAATAATTCTGCAGTGGCGGGTTCATTGGAAGAAACCCACAGCTTGATCAGCACGGGGTCAAAGAGTTCAGAGTCCGCCTCTGTACATAGACCATATGTAAAGCTCAACTATGCCCCTTCTTTGCTTAATGTCTTCCAGAAGATTCCATCAACTCTGAAACAAAGTTTAAAATGCTCAGTCGGGGACTTCCCTGGTGGTCCAGTGGTTAAGGCTCCAAGCTTCCACCACAAGGGGCACAGGTTCAATCCCAAGTCAAGGAACTAAGATTCCACAGGCCACATGGTAGCCCCCACCCCCAAAAAATGAAAAAATAAAATAACATGCTCTGTTGGGGACACTTCTCAGCTCCCTACCCCCTAAAACTCCACACCTCTTGATAAGTAAGCAGCCTACAGCTCCCCTCACGGAACACACCACCCCCCCACCATGGTTCTGATGGTTCCCTCCACTTGTAATGCCCCCTCTGCTCCTGGCTAGATTTTATTTGTTCTTCAAAACACAACTCAGATGCCTCCTTCTTTGGGAAGTTACCTCAACAGCTCTTCAGCTCTCAGTTACTCAGCTGCCACTTGTCAGTGTTTACTGTATGTACAGGCAGTGCTATTACAATCCCTGCTTTACAACAGGAAGACCAGAGAGGTTAACTTGCTGGAGGTCACGGAGACCCTGGATTCACCCCACACTCCAGCCTGGATTTTGGAGCCCTCATCTGAATGACCAACCTGTTTACACTTAACGACTGCACCAGCATTTCTCTGTCTTGGTCTCTTTCCCACTAGATGGTCAAGTCCCTGAGGGCAGCGATAGCCCAATCCCTCCCTTGGGCCTGCTGCAAGGATACTGGCCTGCTGTAGGGCTCAGTCAAGAGTCTCAGAGCCAGTGGTCCCACAGTAGCATCAGGCTAACACCTCCACTCCAGATGCCCTCCTCCCTAGAAACACACTCCTTGGACCCTGGCCAACCACCTTCTAGGCCTGTGTCATCAATTTTCAGAGAGACTTAATGAAGAAGTGTAAACAGTTTAGTAGAGAGACACTCCATTTCAGAAACAACTCTTAGTGTATTTGTTAGGGACAAGGTACCAGCACTTGTGTTCTTGGTACGAAGGGCATAAGAAGCCACCGGACTCGATCCAGAAAGAACAGGTAACTCTCTGTGTAAATACATAACATTTCATTATGTGTAAATATACCCTCTTTCAGTGGAGAAGGAAATGGCAACCCACTTCAGTGTTCTTACCTGGGCAATCTCATGGACAGAGGAGCCTGGCAGGATAAAGTCCATGGGGTCAAATAGTCCAACATTACTGAGCACACACGCTCACATAGCCCTTTCAAACACTCCTAAACCCACAAATCTCCATACAGTGTTCACTACGTGGCAGAGACTGCACATAAAAAGAGGAATAGGACCCTGTACCTGCCCACAACATACCTGGCAAGACAGTGACCTACCTGGAGATGAAAATGAAGGACTGGCCAATTCTGGGACTATGAAAGTTGGGTAAAGGTCAGGAAAAGCGACATGGAAACATCCTGACCTAAAAACCATCCTTCACACTGTTAGTATCCGGGTCCATGTTCTAAAGCCAACTATGTAACCACAATATGGATTCCTAGACCTCACTTCCTGAAATCAGAACCTGGGTGGGAGGGCCCACAATTCCACACTTCCAAGTTCTCCAGGTGACTCCCATGCAGACTGCCTGGCATGGGTCCAAGGATGGAGTCCTGGAGCCACTGTTTGGGGATATAGGGGCCCTGAGAACATGGAGGGGGCTGCAGGAAGTCTGAAAAGCCTCAGACTCTAACCTATATGCAAGGCAGGGATAGAGACGCAGAGGTAGAGATATGTGGATGTGACGGGAGGAGGAGAGGGTGGGATGAATTGAGAGAGTAGCATTGGCATATATACACTATCATATGTAAAACACACAGCTAATGGGAAGCTGCTGTATAGCACAGGGAGCTCAGCTCAGTGCTCTGTGATGACCGCTTGAGAGGGCTTGGATGGGAGGGTGGGAAGGAGGTCCAAGAGGGAGGAGATATATGTACAAATATAGCTAATTCAGTTTGTTGTACAGCAGAAACTAACACAACATTGTAAAGCAATTATCCTCCAATTAAAAAAATAAAGAAGACTGGCATTTATACCCAGTCTCCAGTTCTTTCTCGCTGTGTAGAGCAAGGGTAAACCACTCTGCCTCTCAGAAACCCGGTCCTCCCTGGCAGGCTGGAAGGCACAAAGGTTCAGAGTCAGAAATCCCAGCTCCACATTTCCCTGCAGGGTGACTTTGGGCAGGTCACTCATGCCCTCTCTGGGCTGGAGCTTTCCTTACTTATAATATGGAGCGATGACCATTATCTACTCAGAGAAGATGATCCACACAGTGCACTCAGCACAGCGGCTGACCTGGCCTTCAGGAACTGCTTCCCTGTCATTATCATCATCATCCTCACCATGGCACCTTCCCCTGACCACTGCATCTCTAGCACCTGGCAGAGAGGACGGCACAGAGTGGATGAATGAAAGGTCCAACCGGGACCGCCCTGGTGGTCCAGTGGTTAAGACTCTGCACTTTTCCACCGCAGGGGGTGCAGGGAACTATGATCCTTCGTTCCGTGCAATGTGGCCAAAAAAGTAATAAAGCTTTTTTTGTTTAAAAAAAGGAAAGGATCAACAAAGGGAGGGGGTGGGGCAAAATGAAGGCAGCAGGAGGACAAAACGAAGAGGCTCAACTGAGAAAGGGAGGAAGGGAAAAAATGGTGAGGACGAAACAGAAGACAAATTGCTTTTCTCAGGTCCTGCCTGACCAGGGGTATTTCTATTTCTTGTTCTTTGCCTTGGAAGCACTACCCAGATTCCACTCCATCTACTTCAAATTGACTTACTCCAGCACTAAGACCACCCTCTCTGAAGCCCCCTACCACCAGATGCCAACCCTGGCTGCCCCCCGCACCCCTGGCCCAGCTGTTTCTTCCACAAGGAAGAAACCTGTGGGTTGTAACTAGGGGCAGGATCCTGAAATTTCCTGAGTAGCTGGTGTCGGCTTCGGCACTGAAGGAGTCCTAGCAATTATTTTAATTTGTTGAGTTTCTCTTTTGAATTCAGGAAACAGAAGCAGACAAATTAGCTACACTTGTATGACTTCAATACCTGACAGTTTTGTAGCAATCGCCTCTTCAACCCAGGGCCCTCTGAGGCTCCTAAGTCTTCATAAAATAAAGGAATAAGTAAAATCTTCAGAGAGGAAAGAGATGGACACAGTGGGGACTGACGTGTGATTAGGTGATGGAGACCGAGGTGCCAGGATACCCAGAGGAGGCCATCTCACTGCGGAGACAGAAAAGATGTGTGAGCCAGGCTGGCATCTAAGGAGGCCCCTGCAGGACCACAGGAGCCATACCACAGCAGCGGGGGGGGAAACTGCAAGCGGTGCCTGTGCTAGATAAGGCCTTTCAAGGTACAGCCCGGTAATTGAAAACAAAATGAATGTGGGATTGCTACAAGACAGGCAGTAACAAAATACAGTGCTCCATCCTGATAAGTCATGAGAAATGAAGTCTTCTTCAGGGCCTGAAGTGGGGATGGCAGCATGCGGAAGCCGATTCCCCTTGAGACCAAATTTATCTGCACTAGAGAACAAAGGTGATTAGTCGTCTCCACCAAGCGTCCATCCTCGCAGCCGTGATGCCTCCCTAAGTCAGGACATGCCCGTGCAGCAGCTGAATGGGTGAGTCACCACCCACCCCCGCCACCTTCAACAACACAGCTCTGGCCCCATACCCCCTTCAGCCGCTTTCCTCTCGCTTACCTTTCACAACCAACCTTCTCAAAGGAGTCTGCGGAGCAGTAACACTGATGGCCATACAGAGACCCAAAAGCCAGGCCAAAGGCTTCCACTGCCCACACCCCCGCACCCCCTCCCCTGGGCCCCTCCTGGTGGAAACAGCTACATAACAGCTATGGCTCTTGCTCCAACTACCTGCTTGGATTACCTCTGTTTTCACCAACACTGTCCTGAAAGGACTCAATTTTACTCCATGAAGACACCTTCAAAGTCCTAGACCGAACCGGATAAGCTAGCATCGGTAACTTTCCCCTACCCTGCAAGACAACAGGAAAGGGACGGAAGGCATGGGTGTTGGGAGGGTATGACTGTTACTATAAACTTCACGAAGGTTCATTAGCTGGGTCAGGCTTAACCAAGGACACAACTGATACACGAGGGGCCACTGAGATCCCACCTGTGAGCCAAGTGTTCCCTACATTCCTCTCATTATCTCAGAATCCTAGGGTGTCCAGCTTGAGGAGGGATGATGCAGTGAGCTGGGCCTTCATCTGCATCTGGTCTAGTCCTGCTGTCTCCAGAGCCCTGGACTCCAGCTGGCCTTCCTTCTGTATCATTCCACTCCTGTTGGACACAACACTGTTCTTCCCAGGCCTCTAACTCCACACATGTGCATCCTTACCTGGCTTGGCTCTTAGCTCCCATAGGTCCCCTGACCACACCTTCTTTCCTGAGTGTGACTCTCCCTGTGGTTTCCATGACGCTCTGGCTCTGTCCATCCCAGTCAACTTCCCTCCTTTCTGGTACCTCCTTGGTCTCCTGTGAGCACTCCTCCTGCTTTTTATCCCTTCTATGTTGCTATTCCCTGGGATTCTCTCCTAATTCTCTCTCTCACACCAGTCTGCTTTCTGTACAGACTCCAGTTCATCCCATCTCACACCTGGCCCCAACTTGCTCCTGGTTCCAGCCATACCTGAACACCATTTTCTAACCATACTCCACTCCCAAGACTTGAGGACCTTTCTTGCATTGTCATCTTCTGCCTGAAATGCTGTTCCCACCCTATCTACCATCCTTCAGGTCAGGGGTGACAGCCCAGAAAAGAATGACCAACTGCCTCCTTCCTCAGGGCCTCTGTGGTCTTCTTCCCCCCTCCTCCATGAGATCCAGGTCACAGCAGGGCAGGGCTGTGGTCTGACCCTGCCCTGCTACTCAGGACTTACTTCAGCATCTGGCAGGGACTACAGCCCTATATGTATTTCTGAGCAAACCAAGCAGGACTTCTTGTGGGGTCCACCTGCTGCACAGCCAGGAGAAGCAAGCCTGCCCAGGACAAGCTTTGAAAGGTCTTCCTGTCTGTGTTCCCACTTTGCAACTAAGGATAGGATAGTCAAGGATGTTTTTGAAATCTCTTCTCTCTTAGTTCCTGTTTTATCTTCCCACTTAGAAGCTGCAGAGGGCCAGGACCTGGCAGATGCAGAAGAAAGACTCCAATCCTCCCTAGATATGTCACCTGGAGCAAGTTATTTAACCCCTCTGAGCACTTCCAATTCTGTAAATGGGAAACATTCGGCATCCCACAAATGGGTTGGAAAAAGAAGTAAGTTACCATGTGACTTATAAACGGCATAGTAAGTCCTCAGTTAATGTGACATGCCTTTACCTCCATCCCTTTGTTCTGTAATCCTCAATAAGCAAAGCACAGCACCTCATGCCCACCTGTGTCCAAAAAAGGTGTGCTCTGTGATGAAGACTCTGTGACAGTGAACTCCATGACACAGCATGTACTTGGGGGCTAGAATGAGAAGTTCAAGGTACCTGGACTTTGGACATACAAGCCTTTGTTCAAAATAAGCTAGGTTTCATCTCATGGTTCAAAACCTTTGCATGAATCATAAATTTCCTTTTCAAGGCCTGCAGAACCTGACCTGTAGTACCAGTAGGTCAATCATACCCTTTCAGTCTCCACACAGTATCAATAGCCTCTAAGCTGGAATGGGCTTGGATCTGCTTTTCCATGATGTAAAAGTGGCTTGTGATGAGCCACTCACACCACTGACTGTGTCTCACTGCTTTCAGACAAGGTCTTATAGGCAATGAGGGGTGTATGAACTTGAGGGGATCAGTCCCTAAAGTCCATAAGTCTTAAAACTCAGATGCTTGGCTCCTAAAATTCCCAGTGCCTGCCATGCAATAAACTCATCATCTGTCTTTATGGAAGGCAAAGAAGAAATGAGTGATTAAAAAGAGAGTCATATTAAAAAACAAGCTCAAAGAGACTCCTCCCCTGGGATGCCTCTTGAATGGAGGGACTGAGTAGGAAATGATATTGTAGGAGGGCAGGGCATACATGAAAGCTCATAATCGAGTATAAACAGAGCTCCCTGGACCTGAACACCAGGGCAGCAGAGTCCAGGGAGATCTGCTATTCGTCCACCAAGAGCAGCCACGCCAGCTAAGAATAGAGAGAAGCCTAGAGCTAGCCTTTGGCCACCTGATGCAAAGAACTGACTCACTGGAAAAGACCCTGATGCTGGGAAAGACTGAAGGCGGGAGGAGAAGGGGACAACAGAGGATGAGATGGTTGGATGGCATCACCGAGTCAACGGACATGAGTGTGAGCAAGCTCTGGGAGTTGGTGATGGACAGGGAAGCCTGGTGTGCTGCAGTCCATGGGGTCACAAAGAGTCTGTCACAACTGAGCGACTGAACTGAGAGTTAGCCTGAGTTAGAGGATTTCTCCCATTCTCAAGACTGCCTCCCCTGGGGGTACCTGTCTGTGTTGGGCTATGCCATCCCTAGCATGGGTACAGCCAAGTAAGTGGCCTGGGATAGCCGCCTCTCAGGGCACTGAAGAGTTTAAGCAAGGAGGAAATACAATCTGATTTATACTTTGAAAATATGCCTCAGTATCCATCAATAGAAGGATGGACAAATAAATTGTGTACATAACAGATTACCCCCCAGAAGCTAAAGTGAATGAGCTAGAACAATACGGGTCAACATGGATAAACCTAAAAAAAATTGTTAGATGAGAAAGCACAGTATGATACTGTAACATGAGGTTTAGAACATGCAAAAACAATGGTACGCATGCTTACTTGTGGACACATATGTAGTAAAAACATACACATACAGTGCAAAACATACAATGAGAAATTCAGGTTTGTAGTTACCTCTTGGGAGAAAAGAGGGAAGTAATAGCTGGGAAGGGCATCCTGGAGTCTTTACTAACAAATCAATGATTTTTTTCTTTAAATAAATGATCTGAATCTGACACAGCTGTGTTAAAGCTGGTAGGCAGACAGAGACATACATTTTTAAAGTTGTAGTTGTAAAGAAGAAAGTGTCACTCTGACGGCTATGGGGCAAAGGGACTGGAAGGCGCAAGACAGGAAGCAGACGGACAAACCACGAGGTAACACTCATAGTCCAGACAAGAGATGGTGGGAGTGAAGGGGGTCAGTGGAGATAATGTGAACAGTCACAGCATACATCTTAGAGGTGACCGAACAGGCTTTGGGTATTGATGGGATGTTTAGGGTAGGTGGAGGTTGATGGATGGAGAGGAGGCATTATGATGTATGATTTCTTGGTAAGAGTAAGTGGGTGGTGGTAGAAAGCAGTGGAGGAAAAACATCTGGTCAACCCAGGGACAGATTTGGAACCAACCACCCCCAACACCATTCCCTAGCAAATGAAGTGAGACACAGACATCTCCCCAGACCCATAATGGGCTGTCACCATAGACTATCATGAGAATTCTTTTATAAACCATGCCTGGTGACTGCCTTTGATGAAATAACCCAATTAAGAAAGGGATGGGAAGGACAGAACTGGAGCCCTCAGTGGTAAAGCAGCTGGTACTTAAATCTGCCTTCAAACCTTTGGGTACAACCAGCAGAGAAAAATGGGAGGTCTGGATGGTGTCCATGAATACTTGATAGCTCAATATAGCTTTGGGGGTGCCAAGGACTATGAAATATGGACAGCGCCTGGCTGCCCCTGAGAAGTTACATTAGCGGTAATAACATGGTAGGCTATAGGTAGGGTCCTGATAATTTATTTCCCCTTTAAGGATATGTTAGAAAAGGCACATTTAATAGTGTGGAAATGAGAATGGGTGAGAGATGATGTTGTAATCGCATAGATAACCCATCAGGCTCCTCCAGGTCTGAGACAGCCCTGGGTTGGCTCTCCTTACCCATAGGCACTTGTGAGGCTCCCTGCCAAGTTTCTTCCCTCCACTGCCTCCTCCAAATGCACACCCCACTCTGTTAGGCCAAGTGGAAAAGGGTTTAATTGCTCATTTCATTCACAAGCTGCCCGAGGTCTTGGCTTGCATGTATCCAGTATACCAACGTGCCTGTTTCAGACTGAATATTCCTAGAAGCAGGGCTAGAGCTGGGACCACTCTGCCCAGTATCACCCACAGATGGAAAAAGAGCTGGCAACTTCTTTTCCCACAAGTTTTAGAATCAAGAACCCTTCTCTCATCACCAAAGGGAGAGAAGAGGCATGGAAGACTTAGTCATTCACATTCATTAATAAGGCATTAAGTATTTATTATACCGGGCACTGTGCCTCGCTTTCAGGGGGCTCTCAGTGCAGGGGATGGACAGACACTGAGGAGGCAACAAAGAACTGTGTGAGAAGGACGAAAGCATAGGGAGACACAGGGTGTCTGGGGGAGCCCATGTCACAGCTGGGAAGGCTGCCCAAGCGAAGCTGAGACATGCAGGACTGGAGAGCATTACAGATGAAGGGAGTGGAACAGTTTTTCAGGCAGAGGGAACAGCATGTGCAAGGGGCCAGAAGTAAGAGAACACGCGGCCTGTCAGTAGAACTGCAGTGATTCAGTCTTGTCAGAGCGGACAGTGGTGGGTGGCAGGTGTGGCAATGAGGGTGGTGGGTGAGCAAGGGCACTGGTCTTTACTTTCCCCAGACTCAGCCCCAGCTGCCCCGCACTGGGAAGAGAGAGACATGTGGACAGCCCACCCTCCAGGATTTCACGGAGCAGAGCCAAGTCCTCCTCTCCAGCCCCTCCTGGCTTCAGTCTTTCCTCTCACAGCCTCCCCAACCCCCTAGACCCCAGCTCTCTACACCGGGCCCCACATGATTTTCCCCTAGGAAGGCAGTTCTCACCACGCTGTCACAGAGTCTCTGCTGACCACTATCCACCAAGACCAGAGAGGAATCAGGACTCAGCAGAAAGCTTCCATCCAACCCCTCCACAAACACCACCTCTTGGGCCAGCAGCTACATCCCCATTCTGGTCAGAGCCTTCTGTGAAGGATGCTGATGCTGTATACAGCAGCACAAGGGGCCCCGGTCCTGTCTGGTCAGGGTCGACAGGTTTAACCATAATGAAAACAAAATGCTAAGAGCAGACTCCCCCTAACACAATCCAGACTCCTTCTACATCCAACACGTGAATTAGGAAGACAGAAGAGCCTGGTAGCAGTCCGTGATTAAATGCACCATGCAGCAAAGGGGTCATCCATCACTTCTTTTGTTTTCTTTTCACACTAACAATGTAAAATGACCCTCTTAAAAAACTGAAGTGAGTAAGCTGATCTGGCCTCGCCTTCTAAACCCCCTTCACTGAAAGCACACCCGCTGCCTGTGCACAGATTTCCAATCCCCATCCTCTGAGTTTTGAACATACATCTTTCTGACTATAATAATTGTCTGGCTACTCAATGGTGTGGCTTCTAGGGAAGGTGCTCTCCACAGGAACCACCATGCCAAACTGCCTTGATGTAGGCAATTAGCAATTCACCTGAATTTCACAGATACTTTAAAAGGAAACTGTGCAGAGCTCTGGTTTTGTCTAACAGCAATTTTTTTAAAAAAGATAACTTAACAAAGCATATGGGTGACTGTGAAATTAGCTAAGATCCAACCACAATATCACTATTACCCCCACAAGCCAGGAGGCGGAGAAGATGTGGGAGCTGGGGCAATGAATGAAGGAGGGGGCCCAGGCATAGCGGCAGACCTATTTGGCCAGAGGCTACAGCATGTCAGCCTTGAGACTAGACAGCTGTCAGTGGACATGGCATGACATGGGGGTGGCCCACTTTTCCAGATATGTGAATTTTACCTGGGTCACCACCCAAATTGTCCACTCCAAGGAAGGCAGCTCAGCCCAGCCAGGTTCACCACCACCTATAGTTGTAAATAAGAAGAGAGTGCCACCTACAAATTAGCACTTGCCATCTCTATGTCTACAAGGATTAAATCATGAGTTGTTGCAGCTGCTGACCTTCAACACCCCCTGAAAGGAATTCAGGGTGGAGATTAGAAATAAGGCACTCTGTGTTCTAGAAAAAACTGGTAGAACAGATCTTCAGATAGTTAGATATTTTCAGGAGACGATTTTATGAACCCAATTCTTGCATCTCCTCATATCTGGGAAAGAACTAAAATCATTCGTGGTGATGTCTGCTCCTTGTTATTAGCAATAACCTTCACAAGACCAGTAGAAACCTTCTATGAAAAATATGTGCTTGATTGCATGTATGCCCCCTTCCCCAAAATCACGTATAGACCGACCTTCCTCTCTGCCTCTTTGGAGCAGTTCCTCAGACCTGAGATGCTGTCTCCTGGGCTACAGTCCTCATTTTGCCCCATATAAAACTTAGCTCATAGCTCTCACACTGTGTACTTTTTTTCAGTTGACAAGAGTTATGAGCATATGCTGGTTGGAAGCAGCAGAGGTAACATCCCTCCAGAGAAGGCTGGTATAGGCTCCTCCAAGCTGGGGGTGCAGATGTCAGCACTCTGGGTGGCAGTGAATATGCAGAATCATGTATACCCTCTGTGATATTGTGATTTATAGTAAGAAATGTGGCCTTCAACCCCATTCCTGGCACAGAGCTCCTAAACGCTACAAATTTCCTAAGGTGTCTGTTGTTATACTAATGAGGTGACTTTTGGAAAACACCCTAGCCATCCAACCTAGACAGCATATTATGACCGGCCTAGATAGCATATTAAAAAGCAGAGACATTCCTTTGCCAACAAAAGTCTGTCTAGTCAAAGCTATGGTTTTTCCAGTAGTCATGTATGGGTGTGAGAGTTGGACTATAAAGAAAGTTGAGTGCCAAAGAATTGATGCTTTTGAACTGTGGTGTTGGAGAAGACTCATGAGAGTCCCTTGGACTGCAAGGAGATCCAACCAGTCAATCCTAAAGGAAATCAGTCCTGAATATTCATTGGAAGGACTGATGCTGAAGCTGAAGCTCCAATACTTTGGCCATCTGATGTGAAGAACTGACTCATTTGAAAAGACCCTGATGCTGGGAAAGATTGAAGGCGGGAGGAGAAGGGGACAACAGAGGATGAGATGGTTGGATGGCCTCGTGGACTCAATGGACATGAGTTTGAGTAAACTCTGGGAGTTGGTAATGGACAGGGAGGCCTGGCGTGCTGCAGTCAGTCCATGGGGTCATAAAGATTTGGACACAACTGAGTGACTGAACTGAACTGGCCATCCAGAGAATTAACTACAAGATTTCAGTCCCTTCTCCCCTCCCCTCAACCACCTCCCACCCACTGCCCAGGCCTCCCAAGAGGGGAGAGGATGGGGGCTATTGAGTTTAATCACCGACCGTCGACATCAATGATTTAATCATCCACACCTAGGTAAGAAGCCCTTATAAAAACCCAAAAGGACAGGGATTTGGAGCATCCTCAGGTTGGTGAATAGGGCTTCCTAAGTGGCACTATTGGTTAAGAACCTGCCTGCCAATGCGAGAGACGTAAGAGACATGGTTTTGATCCCTGGGTTGGGAAGATCCCCCAGAGGAGGGCATGGTGACCCACACCTGGCGGGCTGCAGTCCATGGGGTCACAACGAGTTGGACATGACTGAAGTGATTTAGCACACAAACAGGTTGGTGAACACAGGGAGATGTGGGGCGAGTGGGGCTCTTGGAGAAAGCATGGAAGCTCCACCCCCTCCCCCACACCTTGCCCCATGCATCTGTTCTATCTGGCTCTTCCTGAGTTATAGCTTTTTATAATAAACTGGCAATTTAGTAAGCACAATGCTTCTTTGAGTTCTGTGAGTTGCTCTAGCAAAGTAATTGAACCCAAATTGTGGGCCACTGGAACCTCAAATCTATAGCTGATTGATCAGAAGCACAGGTGACAACATAGTTCTGAGACTGGCATCTGAAGTGGGGGTTGGAAGTTAAGGTGACTAAGATGCCCCAACCTGGGAAAGTGGGAAAGGTTCCTGAAGGAAGAGAATCACTCTGTCAGGCTATCCCAGCATCTCTGAGGCAACTGAATTAACAAAGTTGACATTACTGTGTGTCTAGCAATATACTAAGTGCTGTGAAGGAGACCAAGAAATAGGAGTATCAGAAACTCTCCTTTCTTACCCATTATCTCAACAATCACCACCTCAGTTCCTCCCACCCCTTCCCCATACTGAGTCTATCTTCCTGCAGGCATTTCCTCCCAGCCCAACCTAAGGCTGGACCGCTGAAACAATCTCCTGACTGCAGACCCCAAACTCCAGCCCTCCCTAACCAAGCCATCCTCCACAGGGCAGCCAGTGGGCACTTTTCAAAATGCAAATCTGTCATCCAACCTCCCACTCCCACCTGAAAACCTTACAGTGGGCTCCCCCTGCTGCCAGTGTTAATGACAACACTCCTTAAGGTACCCTGCATGGCCCTGTGTTGTCCAGCCCCAGTCAGTTCCTCTTCCTCATCTCCAGCCCGTCCCCTTGTTCTCTGCATTCTGGCCTTATTTCATACTCTTTTGAAACAGGAGAGGAGAGGGCAGGGCACAACGTTTACAAGAATGACATGGCCATAGGACATGACAAAAACTGATTAGAATCAACTCAGTCCAAGATCAGTACTTCCCTGGCAGTTCAGTGGCTAAGACTTCACCTTCCAATGCTGGGGGCACAGGTTTGATCCTTGGTCAGGGAACTAAGGTCCCACATGTCTCTTGGCCAAAAAACCAAAACATAAAACAGAGACAATATTGTAACAAATTCAATGAAGACTTTAAAAAATAATAATAACTAGGTTCAAGGTAGCAGAAGATTTGACTTCCAGCAGACTTTGAGCCTCATTATACACTCATTGTAATATGCTAGCATGTTAAATGATATAACCACCAGTGCTGAGACAGTTCTGAGGCTAACCATAAAAGGCCAAAAAGTGGGCGGTGGCCCAATTGTTGGAAATACCCACCCCTTCCCCGAAATAATTGGAATAATTCTCCCACTCATTAGCCTATGAATATCCAGCCCATAAAAACTAACCATGCCTATTTCAAAGCTCTCACTCACCTTCTGAGATGGTCCACACTCATCCATGGAGTGTGTTTCTCTCAAAATAAATCCACTTCTTACTATCACTTCATCTCTGAATTCTTTATCAACAAAGCAAGAACCTTAAATTCACTGGAAACACTCTTACTTACCCCACTATCATCATGAGATGACATTTAAACATTCTGTTCCCTCTGGCTGCAATGCTTTTCCTCTCTGCTTTACTTAATCAGCTCCTTCAAGTCGCAGCTCCAATGCAACATCCACAGGGAAGCCTTCCCAGATTATTTCTAACTGCGTCAAATCTTCCTTTCATAATCTCCTGGAGTTCCTTGTACCTAACTGGTACTTATCACTGTTTAAAGGATACACTGACTTATGTGATCATCTCATTACTGAACTCTAAGCTCCAGGAGAGCAAGAGCCATGCTTGATTTTGTCATCACTGTGTGGCCAATACTCAACAGGGTATCCCACATACACTCTGAGTTTGAAGTATATTCAAAGAATCGTGTCCTCCAAGGACCTGCAAAAGCTGTCTAGTTCATAAGATGATCCATAACTAGCTTCATGAAAACCGACATCCAGCAATGAAATAACACAACCACCAAGAGAAACTGGAGAACCTGGGTAATGAGCATGACTCAAGCTGCCCTGTGACCTAAACAGGATGTTTTGGGCAAGATACCAATGAGAGGACCGTCACCTTCATCCTGATGACACAGTCAGGATCTTGGGCCCTTTGGACCACAGTAGGAAGCTCACTAATTCTGCAAAACCCCCAGAAACCACTTAGGCATGGATGTCTCCAATCACACAAACAAAACTGACTCTGGCCCCTGTTTATGCTGGAGTTTCAGGATCCATGGGCATCAACAGGAGACACTGTCCTGAGAAAGAAGCTGATGGCCGCTTGATGCTGCTCCACTAAAAAAAGTGTCTCTCAACACACACTCAGAGAAAGACCATGACACCCTGTGCGGTGAGGTATGAGGATTCCTGCTTAGAAATGAAGCAGAATCACTTTGAACCCCAGCTGTGCTATGCACAACAAGCTACAGACAAGTCACAGTGCAACTTCAGGTCAGTTTTCTTGTGCACAGAGTCAGGATAAGAAGCAAACTATCTTATTAAATAATATAATGTATGCGTGGCATGCCTGGCACAAAGCAGACACTCAAATTTCAGTTTCCACTATAAGAGAAAAATCCTGATACTACTTCTCAACAAAAATAGACAAGCTTAAAAATAAAATTTGGGAACACATTGTATTCTTTAAAAAAAAATTTTTTAAAGATTCTTCTTTTCTGATTATCATAGCAATGCATTTTCATTGAGAGAAAACACATAGTAGATAAGGACTCACTAGTGGATTCAAGTCTAGCACTAGCTCCTAACAGCTGTTTGGCCTTGGGCAAGCTACTTAACTTCCTGGAATTCAGTCTCCACATCCATAAAAATGGAGACAACAGTATCCCCCAGTTTACAGCCTAGTTGTATAGGAGATAATCTATGTGAAGTTCTTGATACAATGCCTGACACACAGTGAGGACTAAGTAAACATTATCTCAATCATCATCATCACTATTGAGAATTTAAGTCAGAAAGATACAAAATATGGGAAAGATTATTTGAAATTTACCAACCATAAATAAATATTTTAACATTTTAGTTTTTTTCTAACAATAACATTAGTATTTTAATTCTACAAAATTTGGCTTATGCAATATAAAATTTGCTGTTACTGTATTCTGATGTTTTCACTTTCCTTATGTCCTAATTATTAAAAACATGATGTTAAAAGTTCCGTACTATTTCATCAGATGGTAGGAACAAAGTTAATCCATCATAACATTCAACCAAAGGACAGTCTTATAAATAAGGCTGCAATAAATGTCATTTCTATATATTCCTTTGTCCTCATTTCAAATTATCCCTTTAGGACAGACTCTTATAGGATGAATCACTGTTTAACAATTTTTTTTATTATCAGTATATGATGAATTGGTTTCCAGAATTTATATGGTGCTTTAAACAGTACTTAACCCACTTTTGACAAAAAACTGTCAAAAGGAGAGAAAAGAATAAACATTGTCTTTTTTAAAAAAAATACAGGCTAACAATAGAAGAAAAATTGTAAATTTTTATTTTATATTTCTTTGAATGCCAATGAGTCGAATATTTTTTCATGTTATTTATTTGTGTATATATTTCTTCTATTAAATCTTATATTTATGCATTTGTCCATCTTGTAAAGTTTTAATATTTTTAATTAATTTGTAAGTGCTTTTTGCATATTAAGGCTATCATCTCTTTGACTTACTTGTGATAATATTTTTCTCAATTTGCCTTGCGTTTTATTCTTGACACAGATAATATTTTAATCTTAGGGTGGTCCAAACTGCTGGTTTTACTTTAAGATCTAGGGTTCTTAGGTTATATGTCAATTCAACCATAGCTTAGTCTTTCATGTGTTCTCATTTTTATACATAACTCTTTTGAATAAAATTCTTAACAACCTGACTAAATGTGGTTTAGTGATTTATAGGCAAGAGAATTACCTATCTTAAAGTATTTTGCAAAATCTCCCGACACCTTCAGTAAAATAATCTATTTTATGCTGCTATTGCAAGCATATGCCAAAGACCTTCCAATGACTATGAGAGTTTATTTTTGACTTGTGAATTCCAGTCCACCGTCCTGTCCATTGATTTTTACATCATTCACACTAAACTCTTAAGGGCGGGAAAACTCATTTTCCTCAGAGCCGGAGTCAGTGGATCCTATGACATGAGGACCTGGAGGACCTGAGCTGCCACTGCCTTCTTTCAGATGACAATCTCCTGTCACAGAACCAGCCTGGGCACTAGTATGAAGACATGGGGCTGCAGAAGCGTGAGTGTCAGTCTGACACATGTCTCTGATACTGTTAATATCATCTAGGCCCAGCACCTCACCTCATGGATCCTCCTCAAAGCCATGGTTTATTTTGTTCTGTGCATATTATCTCGTCCA
The DNA here is from genome assembly GCA_024291935.2 of Okapia johnstoni. Classification (NCBI taxonomy): domain Eukaryota; kingdom Metazoa; phylum Chordata; class Mammalia; order Artiodactyla; family Giraffidae; genus Okapia; species Okapia johnstoni. The sequence continues at coordinate 41,181,960 of CM044316.1, forward strand.
GACTGGTCACAAAAGAACCTGCTGGTCTGCCTGAATCAATGGAGAGTTGATTTGTTGAGAAAACAGGTGACCATATCAAAGAAGGTTCTCAGCTGGCTGTGGCCGCTACCATCAATCCGAAGTCCTTTGATCACTTGCTTTGCCAGCCATTTTACCCAGTTTCTCTCTCCGTCTCCCTTGAATACTTTCTCCATGTGGCTCCTAGGACGTCACACTCTCCTGATTTTCCTCCCTCTCTTCAGGAGTTTCCTCTCAGTATTTTTCGGTGCTTACTCCTCATTTTCCTAACTTGTGATGCTAGGGAACTGAGTCATCAGCCTTAGTCATCAGACCTCTTTGCTTTTCCACCTACACTCAACTCCCACAGTGATTTCATCCAAGAGCATGGTTCTAAATGCCAAAGACAGGCTGACAATGCCCCAAACCTTTACAAGTCCAACTTAGGTCCCCTCCTGATATTCAGACCAATATATCCATCAGTCCACAGCTGGACATCTAACATGTCCCAAAGTGAACTCCTGACCTTTCCAAGGCAAACCAGCTCACCCCAATGTCTTCTCCCACCACAGTCAAATCCACCAAAATACAGTCAGAATCCAACTGCATTTTACTGTCCTTATTAAGACCACCCTGGTCCAAGCCACTATCATGCCAGCCTATATGAGAACAAGTCTCTTAAGTGGTCTCCCCCTTCTGCTCTGTGACTCTCCTCAGGGTAGTCTGAATCTTACAATAGTGATATGGTCCATCACCTCTCTGTTCTCCCTTTCTGCTGCTCTCCCATCCCTGATGCTCCTGTGATTCCTTAAACCAGCCGGGCTCACTCCCTCCTTTGGGCCTTTGTACCTGCTGCTGCCTCTCCCCTGTGTTCCTTTCACCTGACTCTACTACTTCCTCTGGTCTTTGCTCACTGTCACCTGCTCAGTGAGGCCTCTGCACCCCCTCTAAGATGTTAACCCCCCTCAAAAAAAGTATCAACTCTCCATGTTATATCTCCTTGCCTTGTCTTATTTATTTTCCTGGGTACTCGTACTAACAGATTCTAGATTTTACCTATTTAGCTTGACTGTCAACTGTCTCCCTCATCAGAATCTAAGCTTAAGAAGGCAGGCATTTTTGTCTGTTTATGGACATAGGTGTAGTATGACAGTATCAGAACAGTGCTGGGCACATAAGGGGTACCTAATTACTCAGTGAGTGAATGGTTGTGTAGCTGGATGGATTTATGAATCCCTTTTTCACAAACCAGGAAGTAGAAGATTTGAGTAGTTAGAAAGCCTTTCCAGGTTGGAACTTGAGCCCAGAACTGATTCTACAAGAAGGCTTCTCCTCATAGCATGGTGAATATGAATTGAGGGGTTGAGATAGTGACACTATGAATGGAAACGAGATCTATTTAGCAAGCCTGCTCTGTTTCACAATGCAGTAGGCAAGCTCTCCACTGACAGCTTAAGAATGTAGTTTTCTTGGGGGGAAAATATTCAAAGAACAATACAGACACAGGGCAACTGTCCTCTTGAGTTGGCCCAGGAATTAAAAAAAAAAAAAAAAAAAAAAAGGCAACTGTAAGACAGTGCCCCACACTGAGTGAGAGAGCAGAAAAGGATCTGACTGACAGAAAATGAGAGGAATTAATTCGTCAGAACAAAAGAGACCAGAAAGCCTGGACCAAAGGAGGAGCACATGTAGGGGCTCCATGAATGGAATGGTGGTTACCAAACAAAACAGCCCTAATAAGATTACAGCTGATAATGAATCTGCTACGAAACTCTGGAACGATGTTAGGATTTTAATAGGCATTCAGTCAATTTCACAAATACCCATTCTCATCACTTAATTCTAAGGGGGAAGGAAGACCACACTACCTAGCTGCTTCTAAATTAATAATGTGCCTCATTCTTATTATGCCTCAGAAATAAGGCCACTGTAACATTTCAAGCTGTTTGGGGGAGAGTTTTAATATTCTCCTTGCTAATATAAACAGAACCTTATTGAATCCCAAAGATGCCACATTTGGGATGTAATCCAGGCCACAGTGCCAATTCCAATGTTAACTTTTGAAAATGCCTCATGTACACACTTCATTTGAACAATTAAGGCAATATAAGCTGTCTCCCGGAAAAATGAAAAGGAAAAGAAAAGGTAATTCAGTGTACCCCCCATGATAAGGGCTGCTTAATCTCAATTTCGACAAAGACCACAGTGAGTGCTTAATTCTGTCTCTTTTTCTGTATCGTTTTCATAACATCAGCTGTCCCTCAGCATAAAGAATCTGCATTATAAATATAGCCAGTTTCATTCCATGGAGGGGAAAATAGAGCAAGCCCACGTGACTTCTCTATACGTTGAAACAGAATCAGAGTAGGTCACACAACTCTCAACCCAGTCAAGACCCAAATGCGGTACCTGTGCCTCGGCCCCCAGCCCAGCAGCTTCCCAGGGGAGTGAAGGTGAACATGCCACCGTACAGGGGTGCTCAAGGCTTCAGGGCACAACGTGCTGCCAAGACTGTGAGCAGAACACAGCCTCGCATCACTGGATGCAATCATTTCCAAATAATCCTGGTACCAGTCTCATGACTCAGTCTCTAATGACAGCCCAGCCTCCTGTAGCCGCAGCAAATCCCCAGGACTTCCAATACCAACACAGGAAAAATGACAAGTTATAGGACAGTGAATGGGAGAAAGTGAAATGATAAACAAAAGTAACGGGAGGAGGTACAGTTGTCTGCTTGTTCACGATCTGGATGAAATACTTGTCATGCGAGTATACTACTGTCCTCCTTATACTGGACATAAAAGGGGAAACCAGAGGCATTGTGCAATAGGACAAACCAGAGGAGACAGACTAAAACCCAGGATAAGGCAGTGCATAGGTCCGCTTGACACCTGATTTCAGGCACCCCAATAGAGATGCACACAGAACAGACACATACAACTGCACGTGACGTGTCAATTTCCTGGTGTTTCCAGCACCTATAAATGCCTCCAGGAGCAGCAATGAGTAAAAATGGTGTTGAACAGCACGAAGAGGCTCAATTTGAGCTACAAAATCATTTCCTCCATTTGTTAATGAGTTAGATGCTCACAGGCTGAGATGGCTCCTTCATTCCGAGGAGCTTGGATTCTGAAAAGGAAAATAACAGCAAAGCATTCTCTTCCTGGAATTAAAAATCAGGTCACAGTAAACTCAAAAATAACTTTGCAAAGGCTAAGGATGGGAATAGAAGAGTTATTCTATAAATAATCACTGACATCCATATTCATTGTGAGCCTTTGAAAGTCGCTGGACAAGTAGTTTCAGAAAAGCAGCAGCTGATCTGAACACGCTACTTGAAGACTGTCATCCATATTCACGTCCTAGAGGCGCTCTAATCAACAAATCAAAGTACTCGACTAATTAAATGCTGATTGCTTGTTGCACAAGGGTGAAAGTCAACCATCTTAGCCAAGGTTGGAGTTATTCTAAGAAATGATGATAGTTGGGTTCTTTCAAGCCATTTTATGCCTAATGAGTACATTACCCTTAATGAAACTTCATTTAGGCTAATGATTACCTTGGTTTAACAGTAACTAACTGATGACTTCCTGTCTTTCAATGCCCTGAATGTGGTAACTGACACCGTGAACATGGCTGATAAACGCTGAACACTTTTCTGGGCTCGGCCACACTGACAGTCGAAGGATGATGATCCCGTCCTCCTGCCCCACAGAGTGACTGCACAGCCTCACACTGGGGGGAAAGTGTGCTTGATCTGGTGCCCTCGACAATGAGGCTCATGGGAGCATCAGTATCACTGTCCACTTGGATGAGGCCATTTCCCAAAAATCAAAGCTAAAGGCATGTGATGACTCATGCTGAAGGGCAACACAGGGCTTCCAGCATCTTACTGTTACCTCCCTAGGGAAATCCCAAGAGCTACTTCTAACTGCTAATGTTCAGTGTATGATTTCCTTATCATTACTGCTATTTACCCTTTTTTTCTTAGGATGGCATTACCATGTTTACCTGAAGGGTAATGTGCACTTTAGCTAAATGAGAAAATCATTCTGTCTCTCTAATCCTTAGGAATTTTGCATACGATGCTGCTTAAATCAATTTAAAGTATCTCACCACGTCATCAACAAAAATTATTTACTCTACCTGGCTTACAACTTTTTGATTTGTGGCTTGCTTTCTAATGGTGCACATGTAAACGAGAAACTATTTTGATCAGGAGCGATGCCACTCTTACCTAACTGTCTCTCCCTCATAAATTAATCAGGCAGATGAGAGGTACATCAGAGAAAATCCCTCTTAAGTAATGTGGGTTAATGATGTGCTGCCACTTCCAAAAGGAGGGGCAAAGTAGAATTCTTCCAAAAGCTGGGATATTGCCAACATGAGGAAAACCTCTGGCTAGTGGGTAAGAGTTTAGGCTCCGAATCCCAACAGATCTGGATTTCAACCATCCTATATGTTTGTTTCGGTTGGTTCATTAAATCAGCTCAAGCCTTGGTTTGCTCCTCTGTAAAATGGAAATCATTACCCCTAACTCTTGCTCTGTTATAAGGCATTGACTAATATCATACCTACAAAGTTTTAAGCACTGGCTTAATAAACATAGATGCTAATGTCGTTTTTAATTTTATTCTTAATATTATCAGTCATGTCCTGCCAGCAGCATAACAGTTTTCAAAAGAGCAGAGGTTTTTGTAAACTTGATCAAACAGAACCTAGGGAGTTGGTTGCATCCCCCCCAACCTCCCCTGTGTGTCCAGGAGAACGCACCACCCTGCCAAAGCTGGCTCAGCTCTGATGCAGAAGCAAGCCAGTAGGCTGACCAAAGGGAAACATATTGATCGGTTTTTAAGACTCATCAATAAATAGCATCACCTCCACCTCATGGTCAAGGTAGAAATCTAAGGGTTAGCCTTCATTTCATCTGCCCTCTCTGATTCCTTTTGTTCAACACATCATGCTATTCCATAGGCTCTGCCTTTAAATCTCATGCCCACTTCTCCACTTCTCTCCTCTCACTTTCGGCCCTAGACCCCAGGCATCATCATGCTCAACTGCAATACTGTAACTAACCTTGTTCCTGTCCCCACTTCTCATCTCACATCAACTGCAGCCAGACCAAATTCAGTCTCCATCCAACTGTCAGACTCATCAGCTTAAAGCCCCTTCATGGCTGCCCATCACCTCTGAGATCAAGTCCAACTCTGAAACAGGCCTCCACTGACCCTGCCATCACACATCCCATAATAGTCACCTCTCCCTATGCACTCCAGGGGCACTGTCCCGCTCCTCAAACCTGTCAGCCCGCCCCACCCCTGGGCCATGCATATGTGTCTTCCTCTGCGTAACAGGGACTCCCTGGCCCTCAGCTCAGCGAGCTCTGTCCTTGTCATCAGGATGCAACTAAGGCATGTCCTCCTAAGAAGTGAGAATCCCAATGACTCCCAAGATGATTTATGACCTGTCATAGTGCCCTGTTCATTTCTTTACAACAGTCTTCTCCACCTGAATGCCACTCTGGCTTGTTTACCTGCATCTCTCCACTAGACCGCAGGCTTTGCAAGAGCAACTGGGACCCACCTTTCATTTACTGTCCTGCTGTCTGCACTTCAGCAGAGTATTTGGCAAACAGTAACTCAGCAGGGCTTCCCAGGTGGCTCTAGTGGCAAAGAAGCCTCTTGCCAATGTGGAGACTCAGGAGATGCAGGTTCAATCCCTGAGTCAAGAAGATCTCCTGGAGGAGGACATGGAAACCTACTCCAGTATTTTTGCCTGGAGAACCCCATGGACAGAGGAGCCTGGTGAGCCTGGAGTCCATGGGGTTGCAAGAGTCAGACATGACTGAAGCAATTTCATGCACACACAGTAACTTAATAAAAATGAACATGTCTGGTGTTGTCATGGAGTCAAGAAAGATTTAGACTTTTTTCTGCATGGCTTCAGGGTAGAGAGAAAACTTATAAGAGCAAAAGTTAAGAGGCAGTGGACACATCTAAGTGAAAGGAAGGCATCCTTGTCTCAAAAGAGCTGCTTGGACTCTGAGTAGTGAGGTTCCTGCCCCTTTAAGTATTCAAGTAGGGACTAGTTGACATTTCACAGGAAAAGACTGACTGGACAACACAGCCTGGCAGGTAGTTTTCATCTCTAAGACTCGAGATGAGAAAGTTCAGGCCTTGGCAGCGCTGGGTCCTCCCAGCAGGGCGGCAGGAAAGGAGATGCCAGGACCATGCACAGAGGCCCAGCAGCTGTATCAGCTGCAGCTGTGACTACAAGCATCCCAGTGTCATAGGCAACTAGCCTTGCTCCTGTCCCCACTTCTCATCTCACATCAACCACAGCCCCAACAAATTCAGTCTCCATACAACCATCAGTCTCGGATCCTGAATCATGACTTCCTGGCCTCAGTTTTGGAGAACATGCCCCATCAAGTTCAGCTACCAGTGAAGGCAAAACTACACTTCTCACTGCTCAGCAAACACAGACCAAGGCCCATCTCTGTGCAGGCTGGCCCAGGCTAGTCTCTGCAACAGAGGGACAGTTAAGTAAGAGGAAAAACAAACAGCCAACGAAGCTTGTTACAGAATGCTTACATGTGCCTAACAAGGTTCTAAGCCTCTGCAAAAGTTAACTCTCCTCATCGTCAGAGTTAACCAGAGCCCTAAGAGAAAAGCATATCACTGCTACCACTGGATGGAGCAATAACACGAAGATGCCAAGAGAGGTCAACACACAAGGCCTAAGGTCAAATATTCTACAAGTGTTAAAGCTGTGATGAGGACCTGGGCAGACCGATCAGAAAACACATGCATAACCTTAATAATATCCCGCAGTAAAGAAACTCGAAAGGCAAGATTCACTGCGTAGCATATTTTTCAACTGCTCTAGAAGAACCGTGGGTGGTGTCCAAATACCCACTGAACACATTTGTTAACACTGGAAGACTAGAATGCATTCCAAGAAGCCAACAAGAACCCCTAAGTCAGCGCACACCGAAGGGTGGGTTCAAGGAAGGGGTTCCCAAAAACACAAAGCCTCGGAGTGGTTGCGAGCCCAGACAAGGCCCTACAGCTTATGCGCTAAGGTGCACGGGCCTCCCAGACGACCCATGCTGAGGGTCAAACCCCATAAGGGCTGCCGAACTTCAGGGCCTGCCAAACACACAGAGAGGTACGTATGAGTCTCTGCCGGCTGGAAGAGCCAGACAAGGGGAAATGATTTGAGAGAGGCTCACAGAAAAATGGGAGAAGCCCGGGCAGCCACTCAGCTGATTCCTGGCCCTTCCCTTTACCACTCAGGCACAGGAGACAAATGACTTCTTGCTCTTCTGGGTCTCTGCCCCCTCACCTGTGTTACCCAACTGCTTCTTAGGACTGTTATAAGACACAATTTAACAGGCATTTTTAGGAAATGCTAATATAATCCTACAAATTGAAGTTGCTTTTAATCTGCTACAACCAGCACAATTAATATAAGCAGGAAAAATATCAAATATCATCATACCTGACATTTATTAAGCAGTAACCATGTGCCAGCCAACACCTTATGCAATATACTTGGGTTGTTTTATTTAATTCTCAAATGCACCATAAAGACAGGACAATTAACCCCATTTCACAAGTAAGGAAACAGAGCCAGAAATCAATGCAGTTGCCAAAGGGTTGCTGTTGTTCAGTCACTAAGTTGTGTCTGACTCTTTGCGATCCCATGGACTGTAGCACACCAGGCTCCTCTGTTCTTCACTATTTCCCAGAGTTTGCTCAAACTCAGGTCCATTGAGCCAGTGATGCCATCCAACCATCCTCTGTTGTCCCTTTCTCCTCTTGCCTTTGATTTCACAGCATCAGGGCCTTAACCAGTGAGTCAGCTCTTCACATCAGGTGGCCAAAATACTGGAGCTTCAGCTTCAGCATTAGTCCTTCCAATGAATATTCAGGGTTGATTTCCTTTAGGATTGACTGGTTTGATCTCCCTGCTGTCCAGGGGACTCTGAAGTGCCAATGGGACACTATACCTAATAAGCCCCAGAGCCCAGAGATGAACGACCAGGTGACGGCAGAAGGTACATGCCAAACCACAAACACACTAGCCTCTCTGGAATAAAAGTGCATGGCACACTGTCACCAAACACATATAGTCTTTACAAGTATAGTCCTTTGTCCTAAGTGACGTGGATTTTCTTGGATCCAGCCTCAGGTCACCGGAGTCTCCTTTTGTCCAGGTTCTCTGGCATCCAGCTTGAGGTCTCTGGCTGGTTGACGAGTCTCGTTCACTTCTGTCAGAGGCCAGTGTGTCTATCCTTCTGCCCGGGTCACTGATCCCCCACGGACCCCCGCAAAGGGCACGTGCCAGCCCAGAGCAGTCCCACCAGTAGAGAGGCTTCCCAGTGGGATCTGTTGTAAGTTGGAACCACGACACCAGCACCAGCATTCTCCTGATATATTATCATGGGTAAGGGATGGTGAATAAGTGATTTATAGATGCACATATATTTCCTTCATGATCATCTCAATCAAACGTTTTTTAAACTGCCTGGAAAAAGGCACAGGCTTCAGTTTCAGCACTTCATTGAAGACTGGCCCTGGGTTTGCATTGGCTTTACCTCCAGGTTACAACAGACCACCTGAATTCCCACCCACCCCGCGTGAGATGCTAAATGAGGCACCACCAGGGTTGAATTAAGGACAGGGGGCAGCAGGCGGAGGGGAAGTGGAGGAGGGGGCTACCCTGCATTGTGACTGAGCAACAAAGGAACTTAATCTGAGCACAGGAGATACGCTGGGCCCTGTGCAGGATGCTTCCTGGGGCTGTTTGAGGATTAAATGAAATGGAGCATGTGAGGGCTCAGCCCATGCTCCACACATGCCGATGCTGCTTGCCTGTGATTTACTATCATGATGATTCTTTTTAATGATCATCCCCCACGAATCTCAAATCCTACATGGCTTACAATCAGAGCACAGCTTATTCATTTAACTTAAAAAATGAATTCCATCCTTTAATGTCTCTAAAAAGCAGGGGAAAAGGATGGAAATACAAAGTCCCCAGGCACAGTGATTCACATCCCGTCTTACCCCCACTAACTCCCCTCCCAACCCCTCAGAAGAGCCAGCCTCACCAAGCACACTCCCACCACATCCCTCCTCCTCTCCCAATTGAAATGTCCTTTTTTCTTTGGCCCTAATTATTTTGACTGGCTTAGCCTCTCTCCCAACCACGGAGAGAGACATTTTTTTTTGCCCTATTTACAAGGAAGGAGGAGAGGAAAAAATGGGGTTGGCAATTCCAGGATTCTCTTCAGTGGCTGGCAAGGCAGGGAGCTCCATGGACGTGCCCATATTAATAGTTACACAGACAACCATGTGAACTTAGGGATACTGTCTCTATTTTTACAGGTGAGGAGATGGAACCTAAGAGGGGTTAAGAAAATTGCCCAGGCCACACTCTCACAGATGGGAGAGACTGAGCTTTTCACAGCTCCATTCTGCCTCTCTAAAAGAGGCTGTGCCATCCAAACACCTTTTCCATACCTGAAATAAAACCACACAGAACTACCCGTGGAGCAGAAGGAACGTGGATGTGAGAGAGCTGCCCAACTGTGAAGCCCTGTCTCCCCCTTCCTAATGGCATGACCATCAATCAGCAAGGTCTCTGACCCCTTCCACGCATTTCCGAATTCATGACCCTGGGGTGATAGCTCTTATTTTATAGCGTTGTGGTGAGAATTCAAAGAGCACACTCAGTAAGTGTCATTTCCTCTCTTTCACCTGATGAGCCAGCTTAAAAGAAATTCCATTTGGAGTCTCCTGAATGTGGCAGCAACAATGTTTTCTCCCTTTCAATATCAAATCCCTCACCATGGTAAGAATTACTTACAAAGAGTGTTTACTATTTCCTATTTCCACAATATATTTTCCATTAGGTAATTCAAAGTTATTAACGCTGCCACAGCCCTAAAGAACCAGGCCATGTCGGAGCCGGCACTGCATATGAACCTCATGCTGCCAATGATTGCTTCTGCCCCTAAGTAGCTATGGAGGTACATTGATGTTGCTCTGATATGACTCATATAGATAGAGACACTGTAAATATCCCTCCCAAAGTTGGAAGCTGGCAGCATTACCACTGGTAGCAAATGTGAAACCATTTTCGTAATAATTTGTTGAGGCAAGAGCCTCAAGAGTGGCTTGTGTGACAGATGAGAAGGTGTCAGACCGGATTGAATCAGACCAACCACGCAGTGCTCGACTGTCCTCTGCTTCCACTCTGGCCCCCTGGGAGTTCAGGCCCCGTGTCAGTCAAACCCGACACAAAACCAAACCCAAGCCTCCAGCCTGGAAACAGTCAGGAAATTATGTTATGTCAGAAGGTGGAAAATTGATTTGAACGGTCAATTAGCACATGGTTACTGGGATCAAGTTTAAAAAAAGATTCACATAATACACTTCATACACATATATGAAACCACAAGAAAAGCAGGGAAATAAAACTCTCCCAAAAACTAAATGAAATAAATCCATAATTTGTGTTCTTGGGCATTAAGACTCAAGGATCCTTAGTGCTTTCAGTGTTCTACTGCAGCCTTCTCCAGCCTGCGTATTTGCCAACACAACTAGATTTGATATTGATTCCTTGTTTCAAAGCCAAAAACTGAAAGAGCTTGGGACCAAATATATGATCCGGGATGGCTGATTTTCCTCCTTGCATCTCCAATTCTAAGGAACTTTAGGGTGACATTTGCACCCTGATATACATAAGACAATGAGGCAACATGATGGGAGATGTCAGCTGTATAACATCAGTTTAGTGACTTTCAGTCTCCTTTCCTTTAGCAGATATACACACATACTCACACATCCTGTAACCTGCAAAAGAAACTGGGCCAAGTTTTGTATGAATTCATCTCAAAGAAACACCGAAAATGGAATGATCAAAAGAACAGAGAGCTCCCTTGCTTTCTTATTACTTCTCAGGCTAGGGCTGTGTAAACTCTTTAACTTGGTAGGGGACTCTTAAAGCAATATCAGCATCTTCATTTTTTGGAGAATTAAGAATGAGCCATGAGCACTTGTGCCTGAGATGCTTGCAAATAATCAGGTTTGTTTGAGTCGCGTCATTCTGTTCCTTATAATCTCTGAGCAACTCTGTTTATTAACCCAGGGTGGTACAGGAGAGAATACAGAACACAATTCTAATACAGTTTGGGCACCGAGTCTGGGATGAGGGGTCATCTGGAGAGGGAAAGAAAGCCTTTACCCAGTAAGTCATCACTGTGAGTCCCAGAGTTTTCATGTTCTAGATGAGCCATCCACCAGGCAAGGGTGGACAGGAGCAGCTGGGGTAGGGGGAAAGGTTTGCCCCGGGTTCTGGGTTACAGTTTTCATCTTCTAATTGTCTGTTTTATGCCAGTTAAGGACTGAGATCCGCCAATAAGCCTGGCCTGCACGATATGGCTAGAGTTTGAGCGCTGACTTCAACCTCCTTGTAGTCTGTCTGCAAGCCCATGAGCTATGATTCCTGCCAGTGAGCCAAAGCATATGGGAACACAGTCCTCCTCACCTCAGCAGCCAGAACATCATGGCGGGCAGATGAGCTTGGAGTAGCACTCAGCCCGATGCATACCCGAAGCTAGCAGACAAAGCACACCCAGCATGACAGCTCTGGAAGGAACCTCCAAACCCCATAAAGACAGGACGGGAAGGCCCAGAGAGGTAGGGGACTACAAGGCTTCACTTGAGCTCCCATTATCCTGGGTCACATTTTAGCACAACAGTTAAAAGCAAGATCTTCGAGGTCAAACACATCTCAGTTTCCACCTCAGTTACCCCTTAACTGTGCAACCTTGAGCAAGTAAGTTGCTAAGCATCTGAGGTCTATACCTATCAAATGAGGGGACTGATGGCACCTGCCTCAATAGGGGTGCTGCTAACAATTCATCACGGGTCACATGAAGCGTTTAGCACGCAGTGTCTGGCAGGTAATAAACATGTGACATGTTGTCGTTAACCTGATGATGATGGTGTGGTTTCTTAGCATTTCTTCAAATTGTGACAGGAATCTCTCATCTACCTTGGCCTGAATCATTTGCATGCTGCCTAGTGAACAATCTCCGGAGAAGGCAATGGCACCCCACTCCAGTACTCTTGCCTGGAAAATCCCATGGACGGAGGAGCCCGGTGGGCTGCAGTCCATGGGGTTGCTAAGAGTCGGACACGACTGAGCGACTTCACTTTTACTTTTCCCTTTCATGCATTGGAGGAGGAAATGGCAACCCACTCCAGTATTCTTGCCTGGAGAATCCCAGGGACAGCGGAGCCTGATGGGCTGCCGTCTATGGGATCGCACAGAGTCGGACACGACTGAAGCGACTTAGCAGCAGCAGCAGCAGTGAACAATCTCATCTTGCTCAGGTGAGGAGGACCCCATATGGTTACCTGTTTAGTCCGTGACTGACCTAGAAGCCCAGGGCTGGGGCAAGGAGTCTTAGCCCTTTCAGGCTGCACTTCCACACTTTCCTAAATTTGTATTTTGTTCACTGTCAGATTTTCTTCTCCTGCCACTGAACTTCCTTCTAGCAGACAAGGTCAGAGGCTCAGCATCTTATACACGAAGACAGCTCCAGGCAGTGGCCAGACTAAGGACTCTGGGTTGTCTGCTGAAGGAGGCATCCACGGCCCCAGGCTCTGGCCCTGGCCGCCCAGACCCCAGCTGCTGTTGTCAGGGTGGCAAGCACTGAGCTGGGTCTGGGGAGGTCAAATCAATGGACCCTGGTCTCAGTGCACTGCAGCAGCCTCTGAACCTCACTGAGGACCCTTGCAGGAATGCAGCAGCTAGAGACGACACAGGGCCAAGTCCGAGGCCCACAGTCATGGGCTTCATTCTGGATTAGGGGGAAGAGTGGAGAGGCAAAGAAAAATCATCAGCATTGGCGCCATCATGGTGGCTCTTCACCTTTGCTGAGCACTGGCTATTTGGACTGCACATGCTAATTGTCACTGTTCCCATTTCACTCATGAGAACACCAAGGCTTAGCCAGGATCAATGAGGAACCAAAGTCATACAGCAAGGAAGTTGTAGAAACAAGCTTCAAACCCAGGGGGTTTCAGAGATTGCCTGTGTGTCTCTACTGATGAGAATGCCCCCAGTGGCTCATACTCACAGACTCAGGAGCCAAGCAAGCTCCACGCAGGGCGACTGGTATGTTCTCTCATGTAATCTACAGCAAACCTCTAGCCCTGGGTGCCACTTCCCATTATACAGAAGAGGAAACTGAAGCTCAAAGTGGGTCCCAAGGCTGGTGTCTGACTCTAAACCCTGAGTCTCCGAAGCACCAAGAAAGGACTAGTTTGGGAATTGGGAAACCTAGTTCTGGTCCCCCCTCAGCCACTCACTGACTGCACATCCCAGGCTAAGTCAGTAATCTGGATGGGCCCTTGGTTCCATCTGTGAAATGGGGTAGCAGTCGCTGCTTCCCAGAGTTCTAGCAAGGCTCCAGAGGAAGAGGGCAACACATGCATTTGGGAGAGCGGATATCACTGTGGCAGCAATGACCTTCCTCCTGGCCACGACTGCTGCTGGATGCAGCAGGGTCCCAGATCAAACCCAAATACTGTCCTGGTGCTACCATTTTCATTCATTCTATTCCTAAAGCAAGAAGAATAGCAACAGAATATGCACCCAAAATGCCCACATATTTAATGTGCATCCTTTGACACCTGCATTCAATTTATATCAGTACTAGGAAATGCAGACCAAAGAAAAGTGCTACCGAAAGTCTTTAAGGATTAGGAGCTTTGTCCCTGCATTCACACAGATCCCAATACTCGCCACAGCGTCCAGTCCAGGATCTATCACATAAGTCCACCAGGCTCCTCTGTCCATGGAATACTCCAGGCAAGAATACTGGAGTGAGTTGCCATTTCCTTCTCCAGAGGAACTTCTAGACCCAGGGATCAAACCTGGGTCTCCCGCACTGCAGCCAGATTCTTTACCATCTGAGCCACCAGGGAAGCCCTCTATCACACAATAGGAGCTCAAATATTTCTAAATAATACTGTCTAGTTAACCAATTACTACTATTTGCTAAGAACCAGGTACTGCCTTATCTCAATATAGTAAGCCCCATACATAGAAACCTTCAAGTTGCGAATTTTCAAAGATGAGAACCTGCATTCCATCAATGTCAGGCATGAGTGCAACTGCAGCTTGCCCTCCTGTCTCCTATAGCAGATGATCCTTCAGGTCTGCCATCTGCCACTCTTTTTGCCTCCTCCAGTCAGTAACTCTTTTTGCCTGTTCACTTGATGCCAGTCCCTGTACGCCAAATGCTGTACTGTGCTACTGTACTTTTCAAGGTACAGTACTGTAAGATTAAAAATACTTTGTTTCCTTTTTTGTCTTCTAATTTATTCTTAATTGGATGATAATTGCTTTACCATGTTGTATTGGTTTCTGCTGTACAACAATCTGAAGCAGCCATGAGTATATATATATCCCCTCTCTCTTGAACCTCCCTCCAATCCCCTCCCAACCTACCCCTTCAGGTTGTCATACAGCACTGGGTTGAACTCCCTGTGTAATATAGCAACTTCCCACTAGCTATCTGTTTTGCATATGGTAATGTATATGTTTCAGTGCTACTCTCTTAATTCATCCCACCCTCTCCTTTCCCTGTTGTGTCCACAAGTCTGTTCTCTATGTCTGCATCTTCCTGTCCTGCAATAGGTTCATCAGTACCATTTTCCTAGATTACATATATATGCATCAATATGCAATATTTGTTTTTCTCTTTCTAACTTACTTCACTCTGTATAACAAGCTCTAGGTTCATCCAACTCAGTTCAACTAACTCAAGTTCATTCCTTTTTATGGCTGAGTAATATTCCATTGTATATATGTACCACAACTTCTTTATCCATTCATCTGTCAATGGATGTCTAGGTTGCTTCCATGTCCTGGCTATTGTAAGTAGTGCTGCTGTGAACATTGGAGTACATGTATCTTTTTGAATTATGATTTTCTCAAGGTATACGCCCAGTAGTAGGATTGCTGGGTCATACACTTGCTTTTTATGTATTCTTTGTGTGAAAAGTATTATAAATCAATCACAGTATAGTAATATATATCTGACTGTGTTAGTTGGGTACCTAGGTTAACTTTGTTGAACTTATGAACACACTCTGGGAACTGAACTCATTCATATATAAGGGACTTACTGCACTCTTCCCAACCCTATGAAAGAGATGTTATTTTTATTCCTATTTTATCAATGAAAAAACTGAAGTTTAGAGAGGAAAAATAAGTCAGCCAAGGCCACAGAGCTGGTAAGCGGTGAAGCCAGAATTTCAGTCCCAGCCCATCTGAGTCAAGCCCAGAGCCCTTCTACTGTACTGCCACCTAGGTACAACCAGACCCATTCAGACACCAGAAAGGTATGTTACTTCTTGAGGCCAAGTGGGCCCTCACAGGGCACCAGTTTCACTATTCATTCAGAAAGAAGGGATCTAGTTCACCACTATGTCCCTAAAGCACAATTCTAGCACCTTGTGATCACTCAACAACAACAAAATTTTCAATGACTGAATAAGGGTTTCTTGATAGCTGTGTTCCACACCCTCAAACCAATTAGGATCAATAATGAGACAAAGGCTTAATAAAACAAACAAAACCAATGCCTCACACACCAAGTGCCAGTTTCAGGACATATATGATTGGAGCTAACCAGGGGGTGGAAGGAGAGATTAGTGGAGCTCAAAGAAGCCTCCTGAGAAGGAATCTGCCCTTGAGCTCATTTTGCAGGAAGTTAATATCTAAATAAGAGATAATGGGAAGTGGAATTCATAGCACATTGAATCATAATCATTTTGCTGTAGAAATATTCCACTCCTATGCAAATATATGTTTTAATTAGCAAGTTCTATCCCAATTAAAAAAAAGAAAAACCTCAGTGCTTCCATTCCAAGGGAAAAAAATAAATATTTGCTCCTTAATTAGGTGCACATCAAATGAATACTGTGAACTAAATATTCACAAGCACTATGACTCAGGCAAATGAAAGATAAACCCTTGCCCAATGATGAATAAATATGAGCTGGGGTTGAGGGGTAGCAATGTATGTAATTTCAATGGGAGAAAATGTTTTGAACATTTACTATGTGCTAAGAACCAAGCTTTGCATAGGCTTTCTCAACTAGGATCTAAGAGGAAGCTGTTTTTGCTCCTACAGAATACAGGCATATTCCTTCTAAGAAATGTCAAAACTCTGACTTCCATCTAGGAAAAGAGGTAAACTTTCTTCCAAGCAGCCTCAGCTCTGTGCAGAACTCACCTTCCGCCAAGGTACAGCCTTTACAGCCCTACGGAGCATGGTTCTCCAGCAAGAGGAGAACCACACTCCACAGGGCCACTGAGATTAGATTCCCCCACCTTTAACTAGAGAAGATGCATCAACTAAGCTCTTGGGACAAGACAGAAAGCTGGAGTGCCACCATACCTAATGTACAAGGAAAACCAGAGTAGCTACAATGAGAGCAACCTTCCTGGAATATAATGTTAGTGAGTGGCAATTTTACACAATCTCATACCACAATAAACTCAGATATGAAGGAATATAATTCAAAATGTGTATGAATTTTTAAACATGAAACCTAAAACTTCAAAGGAATTTAAGTTTTCTGGAAGACTGCTTCAGGCTACACCCAAATTTCTCAGCAATATGGATCATGTTTCTCTACATGGGGCATTTCTGGTAGAAACTTCTATAAGGTTCTGGGTTAGTCAAATTTTGTGGCTTCCAGATCTGCCTGGAAACCACAAAGTATCTTTGAGATGACTGCTTATTTCTGATCTGATGCATGAGGGCTCATTGTGAAGGGCAATCCCCAGACACTAGGCTAGCTGCAAGTGCCTGGGAATATGTAACTCCCTATTCCAGAGGTAAAACAACTGAGATCTGAAGAGGTCAGAACTGGCCCAAGGTCAAAAGTGGCAGAGCTAGGGATCAATCCAGGTTCAAATTCAAAATATGGTCTCTCTTTTATAGGAATAAATGACCCAGATGGCACACTGAAATGTTCAATGAAAAGATGGCTCCTCAAAAAATGCTCCCTATCAGATGAGTGGAACTCTCAGAATGATTCAAGGCATGGCAGGGTAATGGGACATCAAAGAGAAGCCTAAATGACAGAAAGGAACCACACAGGTGAGAAAGGGTGATACACTTGGTAGGTGAAGATCATCTTCTGATGGGCGGGGCCATGCTCAGTAAATCTTTAATCCAATTTTATGTTGCTGGGTGGGGCTGTGTTCCCTCCCTGTTGTTTGACCTGAGGCCAAATATGATGGAGGTAATGAAGATAATGGCCACCTCCTTCAAAAGGTCCCATGAATGCACTGCCACACTCAGTGCCCCCAATCCTGCAACAGGCCACTGCCAACCCACGCCTCCACCAGAGACTCCTGGACACTCACAGGCAAGTCTGGGTGAGTCTCTTGTGGGATCATTGCTCCTTTCTTCTGGGTCCTGGCGCACACAAGGTTTTGTTTGTGCCCTCCAAGAGTCTGTTTCCCCAGTCCTGTGTAAGTTCTGGTGGCTCTATGCTGGGGTTAATGGTGACCTCCTCCAAGAGGGCTTATGCCATAGCCAGGTCTGCTGCACCCAGAGCCCCTGCCCGTGCGGCAAGCCACTGCTGACCCATACCTCGACAGGAGACACTCAAACACTCAAAAGCAGGTCTCTCTAGATTCTCAGTCTGTAGATTCTCCTGGTGCACACCAGGTTTTGTTTGACCTCTTCAAACATCTCTGGCAGGTATGGGATTTGATTCTAAATGCAATTTTGTCCTTTCTACCACCTTGCTGGGGCTTCTCCTTTGCCCTTGGACATGGGGTATATTTTTTGGGTGGGATCCAACATTCTCCTGTCAACAGTTGTTTAGCAATGAGTTGTAATTTTGGAGTTCTCATGGGAGAAAATGAGGGCATGCCCTTCTACTCCACCATCTACATCCTCAGTCATTCTCTCCCACCTGAGGCTTCCATAAGCCTCCATTCCTTATCCAACAGAGGGCAGACAGAATGAAAACCACAATCACAGAAACTAATCAAAGTGATCATATGGAGCACAGCGTTCTCTAATTCAAAAAAAACAATGAGTCATGCTGTGTAGGGCCACTTAAGATGGATGAATCATGGTGGAGAGTTCTGGCAAAACATGGTCCACTGGAGAAGGAAACGGCAAACCACTTCAGTATTCTTGCCTTGGGAACCACATGAACAGTATGAAAAGGCAAAAAGATATGACACTGAAAGATGAACTCCCTAGGTCAGTAGATGCCCAATATGCTATCAGAGAACAGTTGAGAAACAACTCCAGAAAGAATGAAGAGACGGAGTAAAAGAAAAAACAATACCCAGTTATAGATGTGACTGGTGATGAAAGTAAAGTCTGATGCTGTAAAGAATAATATTGCATAGGAATCTTGGATGTTAGGTCCATGAATCAAGGTAAATTGGAAGTGGTCAAACAGGAGATGGCAAGAGTAAACATCAACATTTTAGGAATCAGTTAACTAAAATGGACTGGGATGGGTGAATTTAACTCAGATGACCATTATATCTACTACTGTGGGCAAGAATCCCTAGAAGAAATGGATGAGTCCTCATAGTCCACAAGAAAGTCCAAAATGCACTACTTGGATGCAGTCTCAAAAACGACAGAATGATCTCTGTTTGTATCCACGGCAAACCATTCAATATTGCAGTAATTCAAGTCTATGCCCCAACCAGTAATGCTGAAGAAGCTGAAGGTGAATGGTTCTATGAAGACCTACAAGACCTTCTAGAACAAATACCCAAAAAAAGATGTCGTTTTCACTATAGGGGACTGGAATACAAAAATAGGAAGGCAAGAGATACCTGGAGTAACAGGCAAATTTGGCCTTGGAGTACAGAATGAAGCAGGGCAAAGGCTAACAGAATTTTGCCGAGAGAATGCACTGGTCATAGCAAACACCCTCTTCCAAATACACAAGAGAAGACTCTACACATGGACATCACCAGATGGTCAATACCAAAATCAGTTTGATTATATTATTTGCAGTCAAAAAAGAAGAAGCTCTATATAGTCAACAAAAACAAGACCAGGAGCTGACTGTGACTCACATCATAAACTCCTTATTGCCAAATTCAGACTTAAATTGAAGAAAGTAGGGAAAATCATTAGACCATTCAGGTGTGACCTAAATCAAATCACTTATGATTATACAGCGGAAATGACAAATAGATTCAAGGGATTAGATCTGATAGACAGAGTGCCTGAAGAACTATGGATGGAGGTTCATGACATTGTACAAAAGGCAGTGATCAAGACCATCCCTAAGAAAAAGAAATACAAAAAGGCAAAACGGTTGTCTGAGGAAGCGCTACAAATAGCTAAGCAAAGAACAGAAGCGAAAGACAAAGGAGAAAAGGAAAGATACACCCATTTGAATGCAGAGTTCCAAAGAATAGCATGAAAAGATAAGAAAACCTTCCTCAGTGATCAATGAAAAGAAATAGGGGAAAGCAATAGAATGGGAAAGACTAGAGATCTCTTCAAGAAAATTAGAGATACCAAGGGAACGTTTCATGCAAAGATGGGCAAAATAAAGGACAGAAATCATATGGCCCTAACAGAAGCAGAAGATATTAAGAAGCGGTGGCAAGAATACACAGAAGAACTATACAAAAAAGATCTTCATGACCCAGATAACCACGATGGTGTGATCACTCACCTAGAGCCAGACATCCTGGAATGTGAAGTCAAGTGGGCCTTAGGAAGCATCACTACGAACAAAGCTAGTGGAGGTGATGGAATTCCAGTAGAGCTATTTCAAATCCTAAAAGATGATGCTGTGAAAATGCTGCACTCAAGATGCCAGCAAATTTGGAAAACTCAGCAGTGACCACAGGACTGGAAGAGGTCAGTTTTCATTTCAATCCCAAAGAAAGGCAATGCCAAAGAATGCTCAAACTACTGCACAACTGTGCTCATTTCACATACTAGCAAAGTAATGCTCAACATCCTCCAAGCCAGGTTTCAACAGTATGTGAACTGTGAACTTCAGATGTTCAAGCTGGATTTAGAAACGGCAGGGGAACCAGAGATCAAATTGCCAACATCTACTGGATCATAAAGAAAGCAAAAGAGTTTCAGAAAAACATCTATTTCTGCTTTATTGACTATGCCAAAGCCTTAGACTGTGTGGATCACCACAAACTGTGGAAAATTTTTCAAGAGATGGGAATACCAGACCACCTTACCTGCCTCCTGAGAAATCTGTACACAGGTCAAGAAGCAATAGTTAGAACTGGACATGGAACAACAGACTCGTTCCAACTTGAGAAAGGAGTACATCAAGGCTGTATGTTGTCACCTTGCTTATTTAAATTTTATGCAGAATACATCATGCGAAATGCTGGGCTGGATGAAGCACAAGCTGGAATCAAGATTGCTGGGAGAAATATCAATAACCTCAGATATGTAGATACCCTTGTGGCAGAAAGTGAAGAAGAACTAAAGAGCCTCTTGATGAAAGTGAAAGAGGAGAGTGAAAAAGCTGGCTTAAAATTCAACATTCAGAAAACTAAAATCATGGCATCTGGTCCCATTAATTCACGGCAAATAGATGGGGAAACAATGGAAACAGTGAGAGATTTTATTTTCTTGGGTTCCAAATTCACTGCTGATGGTGACTGCAGCCATGAAATCAAAGGATGCTTGCTCCTTCGAAGAAAAATTATGACCAAACTAGACAGCATATTAAAAAGCAGAAATAGTACTTTGTCAAAAAAGGTCCATCTAGTCAAAGCTATGGTTTTTCCAGCAGTCATGTATGGATGTGAGATTTGGACTATAAAGAAAGCTGAACGCTGAAGAATTGATGCTTTTGAACGGTGGTGATGGAGAAGACTCTTGAGAGTCCCTTGGACAGCAAGGAGATCCAACCAGTAAATCCTAAAGGAAATCAGTCCTGAATATTCATTGGAAGGACTGATGCTGAAGCTGAAGCTCCAATACTTTGGCTACCTGATGGGAAGAACTGATTCATTGGAAAAGACCCTGATGCTGGGAACAATTGAAGGCGGGAGGAGAAGGGGACAACAGAGGATGAGATGGTTGGACGGCATCACCGAATCGATGGACATGAGTCTGAGTAAGCTCCGGGAGTTGGTGATGGACAGGGTAGCCTGCCATGCTGCAGTCCATGGGGTCACAAAGAGTCGGACATGACCTGAGGGAATGAACTGAATTGACCATCTTGGCCAAAGACTGATCACCAGGTGTGACAGTCCTTCACTATAATGTAAGGAGCTGGAGATTATCCTGCATTCAAATCCTTAACTCCATCACTTACTAGCCTGTGCCTTGCAGACAACTCATTTTCCTTTTTATCCTTTTCTCTCAGTTCTCAAGTGGAGCTCCTATTTGACCCAACCACATAAGAACCTCCAGAATATCAGGTGAGATATTTGTACATGGCTGAGCAATAGTTATTATGGTTCATTCAGTCAGACATGCAAACATGCATCAAATATTTGCTCCAGGAAAGCCACTGTAATAGCAATACTGGATAAAGAAATGCATAATATACCATTATTTCCATTAAGGATCATGCAACATTTAGTAAGATAAACAAGTATGAATTGAAAGCAGAGAGTAAAGGTAAGCAAAACCTCATCCAATTTTGCCTGTAGGGGCGCAGGTTGGGGGTGGTTTGTGAAGCCAGCAGTGGGGAAGGATTAAAAGAGGTGGCACTTGCCTGTCTTTCAGATTAAATAGGAAATCACAAGGAAAGGAGTGGGGAAAAGGCACAAAGGAGAGAGGAAGGCATGGGCCCTGGAAGATGAAGCTTGGTGGGGCTGTGTTGGGGGCAAGGGTGTCCAAGACCACAAGGAGCCATGTTTTAAGCAGACACACAATGCGCTCAGATGTGTGTTTTAAAAACAGGCATCAGGCAGGAGTTTGGGAACTTAATGGCATCGAGAGGGAGTCCAAAGGATGGGATATGGGTTAGGAAGTGAGATTCTAAAGGTGTCTTGCAGACGGGACAGGAAAGTCAAGACTAGATGCTGTGAACAGAGAAAAGACAGGGGGCCATGCAGAAGCCATGCCAACTCAAGATAAACTGACAGAGAAAATAAAACTCAGTTGACAGAAGCATCTCTTTCCCATACTGGAGGCTCTTCTCAAACATAATGAATAAATAAACATGCTTCCAATGGCTACATAGCAGCACTTTGCTTTTCTTTAAATCACTCTCCAGAACCAGTCATTGTAGGAGGCCTTAGTGACACCCAGCACACTGAGCCGAGGCTCCTCCAATCTCTGTAGGGGACATTCAGCCAGGCAGCTCCAAGCAGACAGCAGAGGTCAAGGACAGGCCAGAGTTCAGGAACAGGGTCCACTTTCCTTCATCCCCTTTCCATCCTAGCCTCAGGTTTAAGGTCCCACCTATAAAACACGGCCTCTGTGATCCCCGGCAGTTCACACACTCCCTGATTATAAAGATGGGAATTTCCCTTCCAGGCTTGGTTGTGACCCCTCTGCCTGCTCTGAAGTCATCACCCACATTCACAATGTTGGTTTAGAAATGAAGATGGCCTGGCAGTCAGCCACTGTTAGCAGAGGAAGTACTGAGCACACTCCTTACATTAGTAACAACAGCTCAGTCACATTTGTATTGATCACCTACCATGGAAAGGCCTCAAAAATGCCTGACTCAACCCTTGTGACACTCCCATGAGGTAAGGACTACAGCATTCCCCGTTTGCTCAAGAGAGGACTGCAGTTAAGAGAGAATAAGTAATTCATTCAAGATAGCCTAGCCAGAAAGTGGTGGAGTTGGGACAGAAACCAGGCTGTAGGGCCCCAACCACACTCCCATTCTCTCCGCTGCACCATCTTACCTGCACAAGCCCATGCCTGCTGTGTCTATACAGGCAGAGAACAGCAGAAGCAGGAGGGGCTTTGGCATTACCTGCCTGGGGGACGCTCCCCCGTCCTCTCCTTACCTGTGGCAGCCATAGCTGATCAACCACAGAATTTTCCCCAACTGACTTAACGACCCGAGTCCCTTTCTCACTGATCAGAATTCAAGATGAAACCTGATCCTCTGTCTTCATCTTTGCCCAAGAAAACAGAATAGGGTCAGAGAGATGCTATGCATTTAAGGTAACACTGCTGATCTGTGAAAGCTGGAACCAGCATCTTCATCTCTCATCTCCCATTTTGGCAGGCTGAGGAAGAGACCTCCCTATGCAAAAGAGAGAGCGTCTCCTAATGTACTAGAGACCAACAGGAGAAGAGTTACACCTGTGATGGTCACAACATCAAGGTCTAGAAGAAAAATGATCCAACTCTAGCCCGGACATGTGGTTCTCAGACACTGTAAGTCTTCCAACAAAAGGTCTGCTACAGAACAGCACTTCTGCTTAATTCTGATGGAAATATATGATTCATACACCCGAGAAGTTAACTTTCTTTTCAAGCTAACAAATATTTGAACTGAGAAACCCAGAAAACTCATGAATTTAACAAAAGAACACTAAGGTTACTTATTTAGTTCTTTCTGGAGAGACTAGCTTTTCTTCAAGCTTTGTGGGGAAGATTGACAAGTTAGGTGACTCAGCTACACCCAGGGGAGGAGCGGTCTATCCCATCCCCAGGATGCAGCAGACACAAGCTCCCAGAATCAGATCCTCAGGAAGCCGCCAGACCCTTCTTCCCCCCCGCAGTATCCAGGACAGGTGGTCCCAGACCTGCCAGAAAGAACTCCTCCTCACCAGACACCCCATCAGAAGAGGGGCTAGGGGAGTCCAGGCAGCACCACTGAAAGCCAGGAACAGGTAAGCAGCCGCTGAGTGCCGAGGCAGGCACAGAAAAGGGAAGGAAGATCATTAACAAGGAAGAAAGCAGTACCCAGGCTGGCTCCAAAAGGACAATCAGAAATGGGGTGATCAGAAAATTCAGGGTTCCCTCCAAGGTACTCCTCTTTGCAATCTCTGGGTAGGGGGAGTCAGAAGCAGGCATATCAGAAGAAACCTGTTTGACATGAAGCTTTCTTCCCAGGAAATTTACCTGGAATCTCTCTAAATAGATGACTCCTGACAAATGTGTACCCAGGAAATGCTATCTTCACCCGATCAATCTGTCCAGTAGCCTGTTTACACAAACATCCTGTATTCTTTGTGTGAACGGGAATAATGATGCTAAGATTATACAAATAACTTATCCAGAATTATTTGCAGAGTGGTAAGCAAGCAGGATTCTGACAGTGAAAGTCTCAATGGTGCTTTCATTAAATATTAACTCTTACTTGTGAGAGGGAGAGCTGGCTGGGGGCAGCAGAGATGGGAAAAAGGAAGGCTGTTCCCAAACCTGACAGGGGCTGCCCCAGGGACAGGCATGTGTCTGCAGAGGTAGAATGGGCCTAATGAGCCAGGAATTGGCATTTCTGCAAATAAGTTTCCTTCTAAAAAGGGAACTCATTATTTCCAAATCACATTTCTGAATTCATGAAGGTAAAATTACCACACTTAAGAATCATGCCTTTTCTTTGCCAAATGAATAGAAGCTCAAAATACTGCCAAACAAAACTCCCAGGTCAAATTCCATGAGAAAAACCTACCTTCTTATCAGACATACACAATGATGTAGATTAACACTAGCTGGGCCAGGCCCTCCACTTAGCGTCTTATATCTCATCATGATCAAAGGACTCATTCATCCCTCATCCATTCATTCCATCCACAAAAGCTTGTCAAGGACAGGGCCCTGTGTTAAGTGCTTAGGAAGCTGATCTCTCAGTCCCAGTCTTGTCTACTGAAGATAACTTTTTCCAGGAGTGAGGTGATGATTTTATAGGGATTTAGTCCTGGTGCTATTTTTTAACATTATTTCAAAGATTTTTTTTTTCCTATAGACCATTATTTTTTAAGTCTTTATTCAATTTGTTACAATACTGCTTCTGTTTTAAGTTTCTGTTTTTTGGTCATGAGGGCTATGGGACCTTAGCCCCCCGAGCAGGGATTGAACCGACATGCTTGCATTGGAAAGAGAGATCCTAACCACTGGACCACCAGGGAAGTCCTTGCAGTCCTGGCTTCTAGAGATACTTTGCCTCCAAAAAGTGAGGAGGTCCAGAAAAAGCCACTTTTTTAAAAAGTGAATCTTTACAGAGACACAGCCTGCAAGATTCTCTTATTCTAGAGTCTCAACCCGGGGGTAACAGAAGCAGCTCTGTCTGCCTCAGCACCAGATCCTGAATGAGGTTCTCCTCTACTGGGGTCACCTGCATCTCCTGATCCTGGAGGCTAAGTCCAGGACAGAGCAGTTTGGGGCAGGGTAGGAGGAATAAGAGGGGTGCAAAGAGAGAACAGTGAAGAATGAGATCAAACAATTTCCAAATCATGTCCTGCACATCCCATACTGACCATTCCTCATTTTTCCCAAAGCACCATATTGGAAAATGACTTTTTTTTTTCCTGTGGGCATACAAGTGACTGTCACTTGAGTTGCCCTGTCTGGTGGCACATCCCTGGCTGTGCTACGAGTCCCTCTCTACAGCACCTGTCTGCTCCTCTATTGTATGGATCATCTTCTGCGCATCACCAGGTACCAGGCACTATACTTTGCATAGATTTAGATCATTTAATCCTCAAGGAACCCTGTGAGGTTTGTCCTCTTTTTAACACCACTTTAAAGATGAACAGACCAAGCCATAGAGGATACAAGGCATCTGGCCAAGGTCACACGGGGCTGACACCTAAATCTAGTCTCCTAACCACTGTGAACCACTCCACTTGCCTCCTACAGTAACCACTGGACTACATGACAGTCTCTAGTCGGGACACTAAAGACTAGGACTGAGTCAGATTCTTCTCTGCCTCCCCAGCCCCTTGCAGAGGGACCAGCACACAGTGGGCACTGAGCAGAGAGTTAACAAGCAGATGTGTGAATGAATGAGGGGTGAGCCAACGGGTGAATGTTGCTGGTCTCCATGCTGGATCCTTAGCTGTCAAGGACAGTTCAAGACCAGAAACATGCAAATGAAATTCAAGTCAAAAAGTCCCCCAGTTTTGTTCAAGATGTTTGACTTAATAGCTAGATTTTCAAAACTTTTTTGTAATAGTTCTCCTTGATAACGACTCACTTAAATTAACATTTCCACTATGGCACTAGTGGTAAAGAACCCACCTGCCAATGCAGGTAAGAGACACAAGTTCGATCCCTAGGTTGGGAAGATCACCTGGAGGAGGGCATATTCTTGAAATTCTGTTTTAAATGTTTAATTTCAATAAGTCTTGTAAAGCCCTAAGGAATATCAGGAACTTACAGGGACATCTGGCTGTGACAAAGCTCCAGAAGATTTAACAATATCCCAAACCCTACCATAATGAGAATTCTTACAAGGCAGTATTATATGACACAGTTAGATCTTATTGAAAGGAACTGGCCCCAACAAAGCAAATGAAAAATTCAAAGTCTTTTCACTTTCAGTCAATGACTCACTTGACAAGAGATCCCAATTTTAGGGATTTAACTTCATTATTACAGCTACGAGGGTCAGACTATCAGAACCACTCATTATGATAATTGCTTAGCCTGTAATTAAATTCATTTTCTTGACATGAATATTCATATTTTCCAACAAGTGTTGGTATAAAAGTGAGAATGCTGGTCTTCTCTTCTAAGGAAATTAGCACTTAAAACATTTCTGTGGAGAAAAAAGGCTACCTAAAATGATGAATGAACATGTCCCTTTCCAGGGACGCACACCACCAGTTGTCTCGTCCAATGCATCTCAAGGAAAGCAGACTCTAGCTCTGCATGAGGCTTCGGGCAGTGAGTGTGTCTGATGGGTGAGCCTTGGTCAGACTGTAGTCTGAGAGGGTCCTCCCGGTCCCTGACAACTTAAAGGACACATATCAATTGTGTTATTTCTATTACTATTCCCAACACATAAGGACAGCATGAAGTCTCAAGTTTTCTTATTTTGTTTAATGCAATAGAAATTGCTGGTTTTTATCATGCCACATATATATGCCATCAGGAAGGAGGGCAGAGAAGTTTCAGATCATCAGGTGATCTGGAAACATACAAGGTACCTTAGTAAGTCCACAGCATACTAAGAATTTTGAAGGACCTCTGTTTGGGTCCCACCCCATTCTGGAGAAACCTGTTTCAGTAAGGCCACCACTGTGGGTTGGGGGGTGGCTCTGATGCCAAACAGGTCATTTCAAGGACCACAGCTTAAGTGGTAACAAAGAGTAATGCCAGTAGCTAGTCAGAGCAGTTAATAGATCTGTGCACTGGCTTTTTGTTTATGTATCAATTGTCAAGGATAATTGTGGGTTTAAATAAGACCATTGATCAAAGCATTCTGTTCACTGATTGATCACAGACTCACAAGAAGAATGAGGACTTCACACTCTATGCAAAGGATCTGTTCACATACCTAGCAAGTAGTTAGCCAACATTTTTTGGCCTCTACTGAAAAAAAAAAAAGATGCAATTTTTTTGCAACATGAAAACTACTATGGAGCACCTGCTACATTCCAGGCTCCCTCATTGAGAGTAGGTCTAGAATGTACATTCTCAAAGGGGGTACCATTGCTCCTCAAGGGGTTTCTAAGGGATGAAAACATTCTTACTCCTTCTATATAGAAAGCACATATATACATGGGGCTTCCCCAGTGGCTCAGGGGTAAAGAATCCACCTGCAATGCAGGAGACCTGGGTTCAATTCCTGGGTTGGGAAGATCCCCTGGAGGAGGAAATGGCAACCCACTCCAGTATTCTTGCCTGGAGAATCCCATGGACAGAGGAGCCTGGAGGGCTACAGTCCCTGGGGTGGGAAAAAGTTTGAGACAACTGATCAACTGAGTTTGATGACAAGATATACATCTAGTACATCAACGGATACATGGTATGTGTGTGATAATAAAATTGCATGAGGGGGCAATTAGCAAAAAAAGCCTGAAAAGTCTCCCTGGGAGGGTGATAATGGGGGAGAAAGTTGAAAAACACTTGTATAAAGTAATGAATACATTCGCCTCATGGAGCTAATACTCTGTTGGTAGCAGGAGATGATCAACACGTAAAATGTTGTTTATTAAGGATAAGTGCTGGGGAGGAAAACAACGCAGGGAAAGTTAGCAAAGACTGACCAGGAAGGGACAGAAAGGAGGGAAATAGGATGAAACTACCGTTTTATCGATTAATTCCTCAATTTTCTCTTCTAGCTGTGGCTGCTAATATGACTTCCATGTGAGAAAAATTAAATTCTGATGAAAAATTAAATTTATAGTCCCTATAACTCCAAACAGCTAGAAAAAAAAAATGTGATGGTCAAGCAAAAGGTTTATACCTATGAAGGGGAGTCTCAGTACTGAAAACAGCAAGGAATTCCTAATGACACCATTTTTAACACCATCTTTGATGACATATTTTCATCAGTTCATATGAGTCCTTTAATATTCTCTCTCCTCACAACTGAATACCCAGTTGACTATCTTAAGTCCAACGTCCACTCACTTGAGACTAATGTTTTGCTATTTGGGTCATCTTTACTGATTCCCAATGTTATCTTCCCATTTATGAGATCCAAGCTTCAATACCATTATTCTCACTTTATCACACATGTTTATGAAATAATGAAGGAAAATGCACTGGAAGCTCAGAGAATTGCTGGAACACATAAGGCTGTACAAGCAATGCAATGATCTTGCCAATAGCATGAACTCGTGGCCGTCAGGCCCTGCCAGGGCTCAGAGTGACTGTCTGCCAGAGCACATCTGAAAAATGCCACAAAACTAGCGAACATAAAGAGGTACACAGGTATCAGTTCAAAATGCATTAACACAAGGTTTATGCAAAAGTTGAATCTGGAAAAGCCAGGACCACCCTGTTGGATCATAAGAGAAGTTTCCAAGAGTTACTTCATGAAGTTTACTCCAGAAGTAGCTTTCTTCTAAATAATATGCCACAAAGTTTCCCATTTCCCATAGCACTAGAGCATCTTTACAGATGCTAGGTAAAGTTATTCTCCAAGGGAGCAGCTTATGATTTGAAAGGAAGAACAGCATAGCTCAGCACTGTTTGCAGGCTCAGTTCAGCCTCCCTGTAGCTTTGCCACATCTTTTCTATGGGGAAATTAACAAGAAAAGCTCTCAGCTTAATATATCATTGGAACTTGGCTACAAGCTAATTGGGAAAAAGAGATCACGAGGATATGCCATTACTGCTGGGTGTCTGCCGTTACTGCTGGGTGTCTGAAATACAAATCTGGGAAACGGTGAGACACTTAGGGACAGAGGACCACTTACCATGCAGGCAAGATGTAGGGGTCCAAGTGACTCACTGTGTGTTTAGCCAGATTCTTCCTTGGAAAAAATTGACGTGCTTTCAAGGAGCAGATTGCAAAATCATGGTCCATAAGGAGGAAAGAGCCAAAGAGAAATCCTTAAAGAATGGAAGCTGGGAAAGGAAGCTGGTATAAATCAAAAGGCCAGTTTATAACCAAATCCCAGCTTCTTATAGATTTCAGAGACAGGGAGAAACTTGAAAAAGCATCAAGGCACACAGGGTATAGAAGGTCCCAAGTGTGTTGGAGTGTATGTGCTCTTTCATGCCTCTTGGTACTTAGTAGTGATGTTGATGATGATAGCCAATGAGGATGGAGCCTGGAGTGTGCCAGCCACTCTGCCAAGCATCATGCGTGTTCACTCATTTGATTTCCATGATACCCTCTATCAGGTATTTACTTTTACTGTCTTTAATTTATCATGAGTTAGAGTGAGGCTTGTTGTTCAGTCGCTAAACTGTCGCACCAAACAGATCACCCTGGAAGCAGCAAGCTGAGATTCAGAAACCGTCTCTAATAAACCGTTACTAATAAAATAGTAACCTCACACACTTGCCTTCATGATGATTTCTAAATCTCAGGACAGTTTTTTTCCCCTCCCCACCCCTTAAATAAAGTAAGTGTTACTGTGTGTTTAGTTGCTCAGATGTGTCCAACTCTTTGCAGCCTTTGGACTATAGTCCACCAGGCTCCTCTACCCACGGGATTTTTCAAGCAAGAATACTAGAGTGGGTTGCCATTTCCTCCTCCAGGGGATCTTCCTGACCCAGGGATCAAACCTGCATCTCCTGTGTCTCCTGCATCACAAGTGGATTCTTTACCCACTGAGCCATCAAGAAAGCCCATAAATTGCTACTGCTGCCTGTTTAACAAGAAGAGGAAAGTGCATGGAGAAATGTGTAGGCATCTGTCCAAGATAAGGCCCGTGTCCCTCTAGCAGGCCACTCCAACCTCCTGGGAAAACAATAACCAGCTACCCCCTCAGTTCAGTTCCCTGTTTTAAGGGCCTCAATCACGGGCACTTGGGCTCAGCCTGATTTAACAGGCACTTGATCATAAGCGATGTGTTTCAAGTATAAAACAGTTGGCTTGGTTTTCTGGGTTCTTGTTTGTGCTTCTAATGTTACTTGTGGAGAGGAGATTAAGTATAATTCTCCCCCCGCAGCATGAAAGCCCTCAATGCCTTCACTCTGGACTGAAACATGTCCACCATGCCAGCCCAAGAGACCCACAGGAAACCCAGGCAGTGCTGAGAGTGGCCATGCCCAGAAGGACCAGTACCTAAACAGAACCAAAGGAAGGTCAGGCTGCAGTGCCAGAAGCATAGGCTTTGAACACAGTGAACACTTGTGCTGGGGTTCCCTCTCTGCCACCTTCCAGCCAGGCAATCTTGAGCAAGTTAGTTACCTGCTATAAGCCTCTCTCTAAGGTCATAGCATCCAGTCCCATCACTTCATGACAAACAGCTAGGGAAACAATGGAAACAGTGACAGATTTTATTTTCTTGGGCTCCAAAATTACTGTGGATGGTGACTGCAGCCATGAAATCAAAAGACACTTGCTCGTTGGAAGAAAAGCTATGACAAACCTAGACAGCATATTAGAAAGGAGAGACATCACTTTGGCGACAAAGGTCCATATAGTCAAAGCTATAGTTTTTCCAGTAGTTGTGTACAGATGTAAGAGTTGGACCATAAAGAAGGCTGAGCGCCAAACAACTGATGCTTTCAAATTGTGCTGCTGGAGAAGACTCTTGAGAATTCCTTGGATAGCAAGGAGATCAAACCAGTCAATCCTAAAGGAAATCAAGCCTGAATATTCATTGGAAGGACTGATGCTGAAGCTGAAACTCCAATACTTTGGCCACCTGACGCAAAGGACTGACTCATTGGAAAACACCCAGATGCTGGGAAAGATTGAGGGCAGAAAGAGAAGGGGACGACAGAGGATGAGATGGTTGGATAGCATCACTGACTCAATGGACATGAGCTTGAGCAAATTGGGGGAGATAGTGAAGGACAGGGAGGTCTGAGGGCATGCTGCAGTTCATTGGGTCGCAAGGAGTCAGACACGGTTTAGCGACTGAAGAACAACAAGCCTCACTCTAACTCATGATAAATTAAAGACAGTAAAAGTAACTACCTGATAGAGGGTATCATGGAAATCAAATGAGTGAACACGCATGATGCTTGGCAGAGTGGCTGGCACACTCCAGGCTCCATCCTCATTGGCTATCATCATCAACATCACTACTAAGTACCAAGAGGCATGAAAGAGCACATACACTCCAACACACTTGGGACCTTCTATACCCTGTGTGCCAAAGCACGAAGCAGGACACCTTAGCACACACACTTGCTGAGATAGGGGTTTCCACCTGGAATGCTTGTTAAAACACAGGTTTCTGGACCCCCTCCTCAGAGATGCTGATGCAGTACATCTCAAGGAGAACTCAAGACTTGGCATCTCTGATGCGCTGGTCCAAGGACCACGTTTTGAGAACCAGTGAGCTAAAGGAAGGAGACAAGCTCAAGGACTGAGAAAGGGAAGCCCACCTTTGATAAACTCAGAACCCCCAGGATCCCAGTCCTTGACAAAACCAGGAGGGAACGCCCAGGTGAACACCCAGAATGGGGGCAGGCAGGCAGGCAGGCATGCTCCCACTGAAAGTGCCTCAAGGTACTGCTACAACTTGCAGTGCAGGGCTGACCCAAGGCCACAGCCCAACAGGGACATCCAGATCACTGCTGGGCCCTGAAGAAGGGCGGGGTTCCAGAAGCAAGACCACCAGTGGGCTGTACCGCATCCTGCTCCGTGATGGTCTCCTCCTTCATGTGCACACAATACTGCAGCCTAATGTTTCTTCACAGGGAGATTGATGGGCACATTTCATGCTAATTCTTCCTGGAGTTGGGGAGCTTTTATTTTCCTCATGTCAAGAAGAAAATGATGGCAGACATTTCCAGTAGAAATGCCACTGCATTCTTTATAATGTCATTCGGTGGCTGCCAGGATTAAACTATTGACCAAATTAATCTGTTTACCACATACATTGTGGTTTGATCTTCCTGCCCTGAGGGCTGATGTGTCATCTGCAGAGGCATCTGCATTGATTCTCAGTAAGTGATTCTGGGCCATAAAGTGCCACAGACACAGGCAGGGGTTTTAATGCTAAGAAAGTGACACCAATTCAGGGTCACCCTGTATCCACCATGCTTCACCACCTCCCTCAGAGTTATGTCCAACCTCTAGCATGGTGTGAGTCCAAAAGATCAGACTCTCATGTACTTCCACAGAGCACATGTCCTCCATTCCCATTCTCTGGGCTCGTAGCATGGTACCAAGGGCCCAGGACTCTCCCACCTCTGGGACTGTGAACAGACTCCCTTTCTTCCCTTTTCAGCATGCTTAATCCTTATTCATCCTTCTAGTATTAGTATAAGTATCACTACTATATGCCTCAATAGTGCCTACAATGCACTGAATTGTGTTCCCCACCCCCCAAAAATAATCATCGCCAATACAATGTTATTTGGAGATGAGGCCTTCAGGAGATAACTAGGGTTAGATAAGGTCAGGAGGGTAGGGCCCCAGAGTGGGATTTGTGTCCTTATAAGAAAAGGAAAAGACATCAGAGCACCGTGTCTGCCATGTAAGGACACGGCAAGAAGGCTGCCACCTGCAAGCCAGACACCAAAGCTGCCGACCTCCTGACCTTGGACTTGCAGCCTCTAGGACCATGAGAAATAAATGTCTGTTGTTTAAGCCACCCAGTCAATGTTATTTTGTTAGAGCAGCCCAAAGTGACTTATACAACACCCCCCCCCATAGTATTCCTGTTACTGATAATTATTTGTATCTCGATTATAAACTGTGTGAATCCAAGGACACTTACCGGCCAGAGTATCTCCAGAACACAATAAAGCTGTGTAACAGGTGCTCACTGAATATTTACCAATGAATGAACAAAGCACCAAAAGAATGAATGAATAGGTAACTCTGAGCACCTCCCCATCCCTTTCAGAGCCTCTCTTTGTCCATCTGAAAAGTGAGACATTTTGACCGAAGACTTCTAATAAAATTTGTGACCAGGGGATACAGCAGGGTCTTCAGAGCAGCTGCAGTGCATCAGGTTCAAAGCATGCAGGGAATCAGAAAACTCTATGCCATGCCAACTCTGTGCTACGTGGGCTGCTCAGACTTCAGCTTTTAAGGGAGCGCAGAAGGACTTGCAAAGCCAGCAGCCCTCAAAGGAAAGACCTGCAAACCCTGAGCAACCAGGAAAGTGCTCAGGATCAACTCTAGTAGGCTCAAGGCTAGGCTAGCTGTAGAAATTCTGCTTTAGTCAGTAGTATGTACTAGGTCCTAGGTGCAATTTCATTTGACAGAAAATAAATAGATTCTTCTGTTCCATAGAAAAAAAATTAAATTTGAAAGTGGTGGTTGTTTTATAAAGTTTCAATCCCACCAATTGGCACTGTCTCATGAAGCACTTTCTAAGGATAGCAAGTTGAATTATTTGCCATAGTACGACCTAAGTCAATCATTTCATAGGATCTTGAAATCCTGATGATCCTTTGGCTCTGGAAGATTCAAAATAAAACAAGAATCTTTGAGAGTTTGGCATCTATTGCCCACATCAGTGACAGGTGTTGAGATTTTCAAAGGAGTCTGAGATCCTTCCATTTTGGTTTAAAGAACAAGCCAACCTGTGCATCAGTGTCTACAGGGCAAGGGAACAAAGGCAATGACCTACATCTAGGAACACTCTTGGAAGAAAGGCCTTTGGCTTCAGAACAGACCCCTGGGATTCACAACCAGGCAAACTATCACAGGGCTTATAGAAGCAAAGCTACAACAGCCAATACTACCATAATTATAGACTATAGACAAGCTAAGCAGATCTGTAACATACCAGAAAGCCTCTCAGATACTCCCATTTCCCGGATCTTTGCTGTCCTACTTCCTGGGGGCTTCCATGATTAATAGGGGATGTTGTGAGGCTGATATATCTATGAACAGAAACCACAAAACTCTGTCACCTGGACATTTTCCTCGTCAATGTCCAACACAGAAAAATCCATTTCTGTAACAAGGCTGATGAGACCAAAAAGCAATGATGAGCAAACCAAGATTGTTTTCTTTTCACCCTCCCTTCTCACTCATCAGCAGAAAGGTGCAAGCCTTCTGATTCTTGCCAGTTGACCTGAGATGCTCTGAAAGACTTAAACAAGCTTGGGGACTTACAAAGGGCACATAACTAGTACAAGAGGGGGGAGGGTTCTGACCAAACAGCAGGAGCGAGAAGACTACAGTGGCCCACCCTCTGTAGAAGTGGCTCCCAGGCCAATTGAGTGAGACTCAGATTTTATACACCATGAAGTAAAACCCCACCCACCACCACCCAACGGACAGAAGTACTGATCATCTTCAAAATACTGCTTGTGTGTTACTCAAGTAGAACTGTAGTACCAAAGTGCAAAGATTTTAAAAAATCACTTCTGTGAATATTTTAAACATGTTTTGCCGAGGGGCAGAAAGCATATACAAATACAATATTTTCAGTTTAATACTACGTGGAAGCCCTTGCCCAGATAATGGATTTACCTCCTAGCAATGTCAGAATTTTAGGAACAATCTAAATATACCTCTGCAACTACTCGTCAGTCTCCATACATGGATTCATTAGGACTGGGTGATGACAGCAGTCTCTTCAGCAACAAGATGAGCTCTTACCCTGCAGATAAAGCCACAGGGAGCAGCCTGAGCTGCACTGCTCCAGGCCTTTTAACTCCAATTGGGGGGACATTCTTGATGAGGCTGGAGTCACTCTTATAGAAGCCCCTGGTCCTCGAAAGACACACAAAGCAAATCGTCAACTGCTCTTGCTTGGGACACGGCAGGAAACTTGAACAAAATAAAACGAGGTACTTATTTTGGTCTCTCCTTTTAAAGCTAAGAACAGGAAGACATAGGAAAGAAAATAATCAATATTGATCTTGGAGAGAGTATGAGTCAGGACACTTAAACGCATGCAAAGAAAACTCAACATGAAGTAGCTAAGCCAAGGAACACACTTCTCTTGTGTAAACAGCCAGCTCAAAGGAAGGCTACTCTTGGGGATGACTGGAACCAGGGGCTGCTTCATCACTAGGTCAGGGAAGCATGGACGTGCTCAGGCTCCACTGCAATCAGGCACAGATTCTAGGGGAAGACGATACTCTCATTTGAATCACAAGGTTATAGAGGAGGAAAGACACATCTTCTAGAAAAGTAAATGAGATGGTT
The DNA here is from genome assembly GCA_024291935.2 of Okapia johnstoni. NCBI lineage: Eukaryota > Metazoa > Chordata > Mammalia > Artiodactyla > Giraffidae > Okapia > Okapia johnstoni. The sequence goes on from CM044316.1 coordinate 41,217,650, forward strand.
ACTGCTCTGGGTAGGCAAAACAACAGATGTCCAGGCCAGGGGCTCAGAGAGGAGAGGAACTATACTGAGAGCAGCTTTGCCATTGCTGCAGAGTGTGTGCACGTGTGCTCAGTCGCTTCAGTCATGTCTGACTCTTTGCAACCCTATGAACTGTAGTCCGCCAGGCTCCTCTGTCCATGGGATTCACCAGGCAAGAATACTGGAGCGGGTTGCCATGCCCTCCTCCAGGGGATCTTCCGGACCCAGGGATCAAACCTGGATCTCCTGCACGGCAGGCAGATTCTTTACCACTGAGCCACCTAGGAAGCCCGCTTGCTGTAGAGTCAGTTCAGTTCAGCTCAGTCGTGTCCAACTCTTTGTGACCCCATGGACTGCAGCATGCCAGGCTTCCCTGTACATCACCAACTTCCAGAGCCTGCTCAAACTCATGTCCAGTGGCGGGCAACAAAGGCAGACTTTTGCCTCTGAAGGAAAAGCAATCCATGACTCCCCAGTGCTCTACTCCAAAGAAGCAAGAGAGAAGCCCTTATAATGAAAAGGGCTCATCATAGACAGGATTGGATACCCTGGACCCTAAGCTCTCCCCATCTCCCTTTATATGCAAAGATCCACTGAACCCCTTGAGTTACCACCTACTATTAGCTCAGGCTGCTAAGGGCGTGGAGGAAGTTTATTTCATTTTATCTTGTGAGCAGCTAGCTTCTAAAATGTTATGCAAGAGCCTTGTCTCAAACAAACAGCATCCCCGAAGACACAGTTCAGTGGATAAAGACCTTCACACTCAAGGACTTGGGGACTCTACTTGGAAAGGAAAGGTCACCCCACTCATCCACAACAAAAGGAACCAGTGATAGCAAAAGACTACAGGACTGCAGCCTGATAGCCATTAAAAACAAACACATACAAGTGATGTCTATTCTGTTCTTTGGGCTTACTTGGAAATTTCAAACACAATGAATCCTCAGTACTTTTATAAGAAGAAAAATAACAGTTGCTTCACTTAAAACATATTAAATCATTGGATCAGAATAAAATGGACATATATTAATTTCTGTTAATCTATCAACTTTGAGAAGGGAATTTTAGATGGTGTACTGCTCATTCCTTTCCTATATATTTTTCTGAAAAATTCATAGGACTATGAAATGTTTTCAAAAGATATTAAATACTTTTGAAATGCTTTCAAAATATATTAAATCTGACTCCATCACATCAGATACCTTTTTTCATCAAAATTTTTACTGAAATCATTGTAGATTCATACACAACCATAAGCAATAATCCAGAGAGACCCATACACATTTCTCCAATCTCATCTTATGGTAACTTCTTGCAAGACTATGATACAGAATCACAACTAGGATATTTGCATTGATACCTTCCATCCATATTACTTGGATATCTCCAATTTTACTTGCACTGTATATGTTGACTTCTATATATTTTCATCACATGTAGATTTGTGTAGTCAAAATGCACAACAGCTCCATCACCACAAGGATCTCTGGCATCACCACGCTATAACCACACCCGTTTCCCTCTGACCCCTGTTAGTCATCCCTAACCAACAGCAATGACTACTTTTTCTTTCATTTCTAAAATTTTGGCATTTTGAGAATATTATCTCTAAATGGAACCATACAGCATGCAACCTTTCAAGACTGGCTTTTTTCACCTAGTAAAACACCTGGAGATTCATCCATACCACTGCTTATGTTAACAGTACCATCCTACTTCAGTGCTGGGTACTATTCCATGGTGTGGATAATCCGTAGTTTAACAATGACTCACTGAAGGACCTCTGGCCTGATTCCAGTTTTTAGCTGTTACATACAGAGCTGCTATAAACATTCACACATAGACCTTAAACTTGCAAAATGTTACATATCAATTCTATCTTAATAAAGATCAGGGGAGAATAACAGGAAAAGAAAGTGGTAGGATTCATTGGGCCATTTGGAAACTGATATTTTTTTTCTATATATGAGTTCTACAATTTTCTTTACTGTATATATATGTATATGTATATATATATGATATATATTTATATGTGTACATGTATATATATGATGTATATGTGTATATATGCATACATATAATATATATTTTTACTATGCTTTTAAAGTAAATGGTTATAAAATTAATTTGACTTAGATTATTTCCTATACATTCAGTCTTGGCCATTCATATAAAACAATCTTCCATTAAAAACATTTCATGCAAGTTTTTATATGAATACAGTTTCCATTTATCTGGGATAAATGCCCAAGAATGCAATCTCTGCACTGTATGCCACTTGCATTTCAGAGCAGCCTCACCATTTTACTCTCCCATCAGCAATTGCAAGTAATTTTTTTCTCCACAACCTCACCAGAATTTGATCCTGACACTATTTTTTTCATCTTAGCCATTCTGGTAGGTATGTAGTGGTATCTCATAGATTTGTGTTTCCCTGATGGCTAACGATACTGAAAACCACTTCATGTGGTCATTTGCAATCTGTGTATCCCCTGGCTTGATGAAAGGTCTCTTCTTGACTTTTGCCCAGTTTCTAGCTGGCTTGCCAGTCTTTTGACTCCTGAATTTTGACAGTTCTTTATACATTCCAGATGCTAGTCTTTTGATGGATGTGAGAGCTAAGTATTTCCAGTGTATAGCTTATCTTTTCATCTTCCTAACAAGGTCTTTCACAGACTACAATTGTTGATATTTTGATAAAGTTCAGTTTATCAAATTTTCCTTTTGTGGATCATGCTTTTGTTCTCAAATCTGAGAATTCTTTCTCTAGTCCTAGATCCTGAAGACTTTCTCCTATATTTTTTCTCGAAGTCTGTATGGCTTTACATTTCACATTTAAGTTCATGATCGATTTTGAGTGAATTTTTTCTAATATATTAGGTTTAGGATTTTTGCTCATGGATGACCATGGTTCTAGCATTATTTGTTGAAAAGGTTTTCTTTCCTCCATTGAAATGCTTCTGCACCTTTGTCAAAAATCAATTGAGCATATTTGTCTGGCTATATTTCTGGGTTTTCTTTTCTGTTCCACAAATCTATCCCTTTGGCAATACCACACTGTCCAAGTACTATAGCTGTATAGAGCTATATTGGAGAAGGAAATGGCAACCCACTCCAGTGTTCTTGCCTGGAGAATCCCTGGGACGGGGGAGCCTGGTGGGCTTCCATCTATGGGGTCACACAGAGTCGGACATGACTAAAGCGACTTAGCAGCAGCAGCAGCATAGAGCTATATAGTAAGCTTTGGTGGCTCAGACAGTAAAGAATCCACCTGCAATGTAGGAGACCCAAGTTTGATCCCAGGTTGGGAAGTTCCCCTGGAGAAAGGAATATCCACTCCAGTATTCTTGCCTGGAGAATCCCACGGACAGAGGAGCCTGGAGGGCCACAGTTCCTGGGGTTGCAAAGAGTTGGACATGACTAAGCGACTAACATTTTCACTTTCTTTCAAATTTTAATATAAAGTAGAGGGATTCCTATTTTATTTTTCTTTGCCAAGATCATTTTACCTATTTTGGGCCTATGCCTATCCATATAAGTCTTAGAATAAACTTATCTACATCTACAAAAATCCTTTCTGGAATTTTGATAGAAATTTCTTTAAACCTGTGAGTCACTTTGGGGAGAATGGACATCTTTATTATGCTGAGGCAGGCTCCCAGTCCACAAACAAGATACGTCTGTTTGTTCAGGTCTTCTTTGATTTCCTTCATCAATATTTTGTAATATTCAGAATACAGATCCTATGCCTGATTCAAGTATATGTATAAACATTTCATTTCTTTGGAGTCAACATAAATGGTATTGTGTTTTAAATTTCAGTTTGTGTGTATTCATTGTAAGTGTGCAAAAACATAACTGATTTTTGTGCACTCATTTTGTATCCTGTGATCTTTGTGAGCTTACCTATTGGTTCCAGGAGGCTTTAAAAATTATTCCTTGGCATTTTCTACATAGAACCCCATATCATCTACAAATAGGCACAGTTTTATTTCTTCCTTTCCAATGTGTTTTCTTTTCCCCACCTATTGCAATGGCTAGCACTTCCAGTTCCTGGTGAAGGAAACAGCAACCCACTCCAGTAGTCCTGCGTAGAGAATCCCATGGACAGAGGAGCCTGATGGGGTATAGTCCCTGGGGGCACAGGAGTCGGACATGACTTAGCCACTAACCCACCACCAGCACTTCCACTACTATGGTGAATAACAGTGGTGACAGCGGACTTCCTTGCCTCACTCCTCAAAGCAAAGGGGCTCCCCAGTCCAACCCACTGGTCTCTCTTGGTTGGGAAGGACAGTCTTGGGTCATGAGGGTGAAGAGGTGTCAACTGAGTACTTGTGGGAGGCATCCTCCAGCCATCCAGGTGTCTCTAGGTAGGGGAGGGGAGAACAAAAAAGCTTCCCAAGTCAGGCCACATGTGAAACATCCAGTTTTGCTGGTCCCCTCCTCCCCAGCCACTCTTGTATCCCCTCGGTGAGAGACAGGAGTTTCAGGCACCAGCAAGGAAGAATACTTCCCACAGCTATGACTGTTGATGGAGCCAAAGTGCTGGGTTCACCAAGTATTGGTGAAGTGAATTTCATTGTGTCAAGGGAGGGCTGTGCCTACCTGGGCTACTTTCTGGTGCTAAGCTGTAGGTCAGGAGAGGCCATCCGACACTCTGCCACTGTGCTGTTCCTCCAGCCCTGGCTCCCAAACCATCACACCTTCCTCTTACCATCTTTCAGAGTTCTCCTTCCATTGCCTCTTAATGCTTTTTCCAAGGGTTATTGTCACTTTTAGCAGAGAGAAGCAGGGATAAACATGTCTATGCCATTTCATCCAGACTTGAAGTTGTACGAAATATCTTTACATCTTTTTAAAAGTGAGAGGAAGGGGACTTCCCTGGTGGTCCAGTGGTTAAGAATCTACCTTCCAATGCAGGGGACATGAATTCAACCCCTGGGTGAGGAGCTAGGAGCCCATGAGCCATGGGCAACTGAGCCTCCACCACAACTAGAGAAACCCGTACACTACAATGAAGACCGAGCAAAGCAAAAAAAAAAAAAAAAAATCACCTTAAAAAATAAAAAAAATTAATAAAAGTGAGAGAGAGTGAAATCTTTCTTTTAGCAAAATTCCAAATAATATATGTAAGTACTGCTCCTTCCAGAAGTGGGGCTTAACTCCTGCCCTCCCCACTTGAGGATAGACTAGAAGTAGTGACTTGCTGCCAAAAAAAAGTGTAAGGAAATGGGAAAATAGCTTTACCAAGGAGAACACCGGAAAACACTGCTTTTACCAAGGGATGAAAATCTGGAGTTAAGCTAACTGTCATGTACCCATGCCAGTGTCTTAGGTTTGACAAATGTACCATGGTTATGAGGTGCTATCCATGGGTGAGGGAGAAGAAAAAGGCAACCCACTCCAGTATTCTCGCCTGGAGAATCCCATGGATAAAGTAGCCTGAGGGGCTACAGTCTATGGGGTCATAAAGAGTCAGACACGACTGAGCGACTAAGCAACAACAACCCATGGGTGAAACTGGGTGATGGGAATACATAGACTCCCTGTGTATCTTTGCAGATACACTTCAGATTTCCCTTTCTGTAAATCTAAAAGCATCTCAACATACAAGTTCATTTCACCAAGTTAAGTCAAATGACATAGAATCTGACTGCTGAATACCAAACACATTTCTAATAAAATGGCCCATCACACAGTTGAACATCTTTTACTTTAAGGCCGACAAGACACTGACATGAAAGGACTTTGGCCCAACTACTGCTGACCTGAAAGTGCTTCACTAAGTCCATACTGTTCCATCACAGAGATGGTGCTGCCATGGAAGTGACTAGAAAGAGTGAGCTATTTGCATCTGCCTCTGAGGCAGTGACCCAGAGATGAGATTTTCAGAGCTATGTCTTTGGCTAAGCAGGATCTGAGGCCCCAGGAAGACCCAGGATCACTCAGTCTTCCCTGCACGAGTTCCTCTGTGTCAAGGGAGAAAGAATGTGGGGATGCTATAAAAAAAATCCTGAAGGCTGCTCTTAAAACATCTAGACAAAGGAACCAGGGCCAAAGGCTCTGCACTGCTGGATGACATGTGACCACCTTAGAGGGACTGCACCACCTACAGAGACACAGCAGATGTCTGGGGGTTTGTGTCCGGATTACCCAATGGTCATCAGTAAATTCACCAGTAATTTCATTGTCTGCTAATGCGTCATAAGAAGAATCTCAATAAAATAACCACTCCTACAATCCTGAAGCCTTACTTTAGCTGTGAGTTTCAACCCAATCTTTGATGACACCTGCTGAGAAGAGAAACATACCAGATGAAGTAATCATTAAATGCAGTCTGTGCACAGATGCATGTATGTGCAAGCTTCCCCGAACTTCCTTGAGCTCCGCCAACCCGTCTTCAGCCTTCAGACCACAGATCAGAAGAAATATGGACTGAGGGTGTGGTTGTTTCTGACCCAGATGCTGGGGGTGTGGTTTACTTAGAGTCAGCTCACACAGAGACACACAACTTGCAGATCCTGGGAAGTGGTTCATTTAACATGTCAATCCTAACCCATCCTACATATATACATAAAAACACACACAGACACATCCATACACATCCCGTACATACACACAAACCCCACACATATACACCAACACACACACCATACACATACCACACACAGGCACACACAGAGATCCCATACATACATACATAAACACACACACAAACACACACACACCATATCTATATACACACACCCCATGTATCCACACAGAGAGAACCCATATGTACACATATATCATATTTACACACAGAAACACACACACTATACATATACATACAAACACATCATACATACACACACCCTGTACATTCACATACAAACACACACAGACCCCATACATACACAAACACACACCATACATACACACATATATCCCAAATATATACATACACATACATACCATACCTACACATACACACTCCATACATACACACACAAACACCATACACATACATATACTCCCCATACACACACACACACACACGCATATACCCACTGAGAAAACATTTACCAAGCACAGAAACATGTGAGTCTGCAATCTCCTAGAATTGGACAAGATGCCTGAATATAATTAAAAGCCAGTTTCAGCAAACTATACTGAGTCACTGGTAAATCCACAGCACCCTCACAGCCCTAAGCTGACGCCACTCTGATCTAATTACTCTGGGGTGACAAGTAATGCAGGGACAAAAGGCACGTTACCGAAAACCACTTTAGCAGTGCTCCAGCTCACAGCCACACTGCCCTCTGTAATGACTTTACCCAATTATCTTGCAAGCAGTCTGCCTTTTGTAAATCAGTGACGCCGATGAAATAAATTCTGCACCTGAAGGGAAGGGCAAGCAACAGGCAATTGCATGGAAATCATTAATTGGCATGAGCCTTTTAGGTTAAATAAATTATCATTATTTCCTCAGTTTGGTGGCACTGTGGAGATGAGATCAAGTGGGCAGCCTGCCATCATCTCACCTTTCTCCTGGCATTCACTCATTCAGGGAAACAGAACAAAGTCTTTGTGAGCCTGCCAGAGGCAGAGCACTGAGGCTGCTGGGATCCTGCCCTCACAGCCCCTTTTCTGCACAAACTGTCCCAGCGAAGTACACCCTGCATAAGGACCATATGTATAAAACACACTGATCTTCAGACTGCTCACACTCCTAAAACAAAGTCTAATTAGTTTGCTTAAGATCTCTGCCTGGATAGAGGCTGTGACATTTCACGAGAATGTTTAATTTTCACAAGTTTCCTAGGGAGCTCAGCTCAGCAAATACTCCCTTTTGTGTGCAAACCACAAGGTGTTAAACAAACTAGCCTTTATTTCTAAAGAGTAAATGGAGAAAATAAAGAATATTTGCCCTATTCATAGAGTCAACATGCTACCAACTCCTGAAATTCAGACTGCAGAAAGGAAGAATAGCCTGCAGTTCCCAAGGCAGCGGTTCTCCAACTTCAGTGTATGGAGATGAGCATCACCTCAAGGCCTTATTAGTCACAGATTGTTGGGCCTCATCCCAACTCAAATTCATTTAAAAGACAATTCATCATGGAGGTTAGGCATACATATGCCAGGTCAGATAGTTCTAGGTTTCAAGTGTGATTCCATCCCTTACTAACTGTGTGATATTGGCCAAGTCATGCTCACCTCTTCAAGTCAGTTTTCTCTTCCATAAGTTAAAAGAAATTCCTCTTAAGGATTATATAAGATTAAAATTAGCTAATACATGTAAAGTGAAGCTACTACATATTAAACTAATTAATTTAACTAATTATCGATCTTGTTCTTATTAGTAATAATAGAAATATTAATAATAAATATTAATACTAAAATTGCTCCCTGGAGAAGGCAATGGCAATCCATTCCAGTATTCTTGCCTGGAGAATCCCATGGACTGAGGAGCCTGGTGGGCTACAGTCCATGGGTCACAAGAGTTGGACATGACTTACCGACTAAACTACTACTACTACTACTACTACTACTACTACTACTACTACTACTACTACTACTACTACTATTACTACTTCCCCAAATCCTTATATATTGTCTTTCCCCCACTGCCGCTTGAGAGCAGTCTCCCAGAGCTATCTGAGATGCTGCCTTCTGGGCTGCAGTCCTAATTTTGCCCCAAATAAAACTTAACTCACAAAAAAAATTAATAAATACATAAAATAAAATTGCTAACACATTCTTTGCCATACTTTGCCTCCCCAAAAGACAAAGCTTACCCTTACTAGTAGCTTAAATTGGCACCCACATACACAAACATATCATAAGTAGTTTAGGAAACTACTCATTCCCTTAAATCAAACATGTTTCCTAAAATTTTGTTAACAGTATGAACTTGTTTAGAAAACACTCCTTCACACAAAAAGAAAGTTTTTACATAAAGTAAGTACCTCAAAACTATAATGCATCAAAGGAAACTCAAGATCAATCTCATTCATGAATATCAATGCAAAAAAAAAAATTAGCACAAGGAGCTCAAGGAGCTCAATAAAAGAATACTACATCATGACCAAGTGGGATTTATACAAGCAGTGCTTGCTCAATACCAGTCAATCCATCAAACTGGCTCATCATCTTAATAAAGCTCAAGTGTAAAGTCATGTAACCATTGCATAGACAGCAAATAAGTATTAGGCAAAATTCAGCAACTATTCTTAATAATGACAATTAATCAATCAATCAAACAGGAATAAATGTATACTTCTTTGACATAAAATTATATTTATCTCAGCTCCAAATCTAGAATCATATTTAATGAGGTGACACTTGAACACAAGCCAATAAGAATCAGGACCAAGACAGGACCAAGACAAGGGTACTCACTATCACCATTATTTCACGTCATATGAGGCGAAATCTAGGAAGGCCTTAAGAAGTATAAAAATTGGGGGAGAGTAGATAAAACTAGGACTATTTAAGGACAAGTTGCATATACTCTTGAAAAGCCAAGAAATAAGGCCAACTAAAACCTATCAGACAATTAAAAAAACTAGCAAGATACATAAATCAACTTGAAGATACCCATAATATCCTTGCATACAAACTTCCACCAATTAGGACATCTACTCATCTACTCCAAGAAAAAGTTCCTTTTACTTTTACTATAGCACACATGGAATAAAATATCAAGGAACTGTCTAAATAATAAATGTACAAACCCATAAAACTTCATAGCCCTTCTAAAGGGCGCAAAAGGAGACTTGCACAAATAAGAAGACACTTTTCCTGGACAGAAAGACAAACTCACAGAGATGTTCCTTTTTCCTTAAAGGTAATTTATAAACCTAAAACACTGGTTTCAGTTTGGGAACTACACAAGTTTATCTTTGCTTATGCTCATGCTTCAGTCATGTCCGATTCTTTGCGACCCCATGGACGGTAGCCTGCTAGGCTCCTCTGTCCATGGAATTCTCCAGGCAAGAATACTGGAGAAGGTTGCCATGCCCTCTTCCAGGGGATCTTCCTGATTCAAGGATCGAACCTGTGTCTCTTATATCTCCTGCATTGGCAGGTGGGTTGTTTACCAGTAGTGCCACCTGGGAAGCCCAAGTTTATCTTTAAGCATACTTTAAAAAATAAATATGTAAGACTATCAAGAAAAGAAAAAAATATACAAGACTGAAAACGAAGAATAATAAAGAAAGGCAGCCCTATCAGAGAGTCTAACATGTTATAAAGCCATAATGTTAAAGTAGCAAGGTACCAGTCCTGCAATGTGACTATGAAGACAAACAAATGGATCAGAATGCAAAGTCCAAAAGTCAGTTCAAATACAAATTCAGCGTTCAGTAAAGGTGGGCATCTCATATCAGTGGGGGAAAATATATTGAACTAGTGATGTAAGGACAATTGAATAGCAGCTCGAGGAAAAAAAAGTGGCTTCTGTATCTTACAGTATATACTAAAACAAATGCAAAATGTGTAAAAACATGATGGGAGGGAAAAAATGAGAAAATTCCTTATTAACCTGGAAGTTGAAAAGGCCTTTTGAGTCTCACCTGAAAATCCAGACACTTACAAGAGTCAAGGTCAATAAACATGAACACATACAAATGAAGCTTTTACCTTGGCATATAACATAAGTCAAGTCAAAACGCAAACATCACCAGTGGGAATCTCATATTTGCATTTGAATTAGAGGCAAGGAGCTAATCTCTCTGATATATAAAGAGCTCTCAGAATCTAAGAAGTAGAAAACCAAGGACCTACTAGAAAAATAGGTAAAGGACTCAGAAAGATACACCTATTGTCAAGGCTGTTTGGAAACAGTCTCAAATACTTACCATTATTGGGGGAGAGTAATTTGATAACATTATAAGTCATCAAAATTATAAGTGCATTTATCTTCTGATCCACAAATTTCTCTCCTGAGGATTCAGCATACTGAAGATCTTGCACTCAATGTGAAAGATGGCACTGACACAGAGTTATTCATCCCAGCACTGCTTTTGACAGTAAAACACTAGAAACAACTTGAATGTCCCTCAAAAGGGGACTGATTCAATAAACAGTACATTTATACACTGGAATACCATACAGTAGAAGGAAAAGGAAAAGAGATGACAATGGTGTCTATGTACATAACTAGAAAGATCTCCAAGATATATTTGTACTTGTAAAAAATCAGGTAGAGGATACTGCCTATAACATCCTTTTATCTTTTTTAAAAGAATATACATGCACACACAAACTATTTAATAAATGCTTAAATATATCTCCAGAAGGATACACAATAACCTAATAACAGTAGTTAACAGGTGAGAAAATTAGGCACAGGGAGATTTTTTTAACTGTATTCCTTCCTATTCATTTTTATTTCTGAACCATCTGAATGCATCCCGTACTTAAAAATTGTATACAAAAAAACAAAGAAAATAAAAATGAATGTGATCATCTTTCGTGGGGTGACTTTTTAGAAACTGTTATCCAAATATGCCCCAGAAGGTACCTCATCCAAGTTAACAACTGAGCCTCTGAGGTTCCCCTTGGCTCCCTCTCGAGCTCCTGCTCAATTTTTCATCACAGGTAGCCTCCAGGGAAAAACACACTGAGACTCAGGTACCATATAATCAGGAGTTATTTTATATCTTTCAAAATTACACTAAAACTCCCCCAAATATCAAAAGTAGGCTAGGGTTTTATTAATATATTTTAAATGGAGCACTAGAGCCTTTCTGTTTTCTTGTGCTTACAGTCTCATTTTCTCAGAACCAAAGACATCATCAAGAAGGTGGTTTTCCCAAATCAATAGAAAAATGGTTAGTATCTAAATGTGGACTGGCACATCTGTATGTGGGTACCAACCAGAACAAACTGGTATGGAGATTCTGAGATCATGGAGGACTTACTCATGGAGAAAACTTCCTATCTCTCTGTGTTACCAAAAACCTGATCTAACCTGCATAAGAAATGATCCTGTCCAAATCTGCTATTACACTTTTATACAGAAATTCTACAGGAAAATGCCATAATTTAATGCACTGATGGCGCTGCTGATTCAATTTTCTGCTCGCATAAATATCTGCTAAATCCCTTATTATGAATGAACACGGCTGGCCTCAGGTACAAGGCCTCCAGTTCTAATCACTGCAGCCACCAGAACTAATGATTCGGTAATGACTTGAAACTGATCAACTAGTGGGCCAGCTTTGCCCACCACCCTGTTCCGAGGGCTTGCATTCACAGCACTGGCAAGGAGAGTCAGAATCTATAGGCAATGAACAGGGATTAAAGGATTATCTAACGAGATAAAAGCAATAAGGATGAAACCATTTCTAATAAGGTGGCAACAGCACTCTTTGCAAACAGTGGCAGCAATCTCAGTAAATATTCGAGAGAAGGGTGTTGCGGCTTATGTTATTATTGATGAAAGATATAACTCTAATAAAAATTCAGTGCGTATAAAAAATGTCAGAGATGGTTTCATTTCATGTGTAATAAAGTAAGGCACATAAAAATAACATGTTGGCTATAAAGAAACTATATTGCGTTCGATACAGGTGTGCAAACACATAGTGTGGGACTTAAGAGACTGCTAGCAGCACTAGAATTCACAGAAAAGGAACCCTCAAAGTTCAACATGTACAAAATTCAGATTGAAGCTGGGACTAGGAGACCATGCTGGGAAACACACTGTCCTTCAGGTAACTGAGGCTAGAGCTTCCACAATTGGGTTTACAAAATGAAAGACATTAGGAGAAAAGACAAAGAACAGAACTGGGGAAAAACACTTTTAAGGTATTTGTAAGGAGTCAGCAAAGTTTGGGCTGATTTCTAGGTGTCTTCTCAAGGCCATGGCACTAACATGGAAAACTTGACTTTTGAGAGAAGAACTAGAAAATGGACTGAGGAGCCTTGAACTTCAAACCAGGAGAGTATCAAGTCTCAATTTCAGAGTGTCCTGCCAGAAGATGGAGTCCCACTTGAGCCTGGACAGCAACACTTTACTCCACCCTCAAAGGGAGGTGCCAACACTCAGAGGAAAGGAAGTGAGGCTGCCAAACCTGCATTTATGACTGCCAGTGACCCCACTGGGCAAGGCTCTGCATGACTGCTGGCCCCGGCAGGCTTGTCACCGGATGCTGGCTCTATGGTGCCAGCACCCGTCACCTTGGCCTAGGGTCCTCCAACCTGGGAACTAAAGATCAAACCCCCTACACAGAGGGGAAGCCAGATTATCAAAAAAGACCTTTGATAAATTATTTCTTAAACACTAGTGTGCTAACTTGACAGTGTCCAGGACAAAGTTAACCTGCATCTATCATGAGAAAATAGCACATAAATTGGATAAAAATTTAAAGGTCTAATAGTAAACTCCGTGTAATACAAAATAATCCTTTAAGGATTTAAATTAAAAAGATATTCGCTTTTTCCTTCCAACCACCATAAAGTTGAGGAGAATATTAGTGAACAAGACCACTTGTCCCAGCAGAACTAAAAAATCAACATTATTGGTACTATGCTGCAAGGTGAGGGCTAACGTAATTAATTGTAAACACATCATGTTTCATTAGGACTCTCCTTGATGCTAGTATTAAAAAAATCAATGATCTTTTCAACTTAATAGCCAACCTGAAAAGCAATTTTAAAAAAATAATTGGTTTAACAAATGGAAAAAACAAATGGTTGTAAGTATCTTTCCATTTCTTTCTGGAGCTTTACAAGGCCATTCCCAGGACTCATATAACATTTATAAGAAATAATTATACTTCAAATGATTATTATACCAATTGTTGGTTCTAATCAATAGTTAAGGACATAGCAGGAGAGGGAATTAATTACACTTTCAATATTGCTCCTTTAAAAGGAAAGCAAAACTGAGGGCAACATAAACATCAAGAACTGGTGGCATGAGGAAAAAAGTTCCGTTAAAAAAAAAAATATGTCGCCCAGGGGCAGAGGATTCATGCTTTGCAAAGCCAACCAGCTGGTTATAAAATCAGAATCACAATGACATCAGCAATCTCAAAATTAAAAGACGCTTGCTCCTTGGAAGAAAAGCTATGACCAACCTAGACAGCATATTAAAAAGCAGAGATGTTTCTTTGCCAACAAAACTCCACCTAGTCAAAGCTATGGTTTTTCCAGCAGTCATGTATGGATGTGAGAGTTGGACCATAAAGAAAGCTGAGCGCCGAAGAATTGATGCTTTTGAACTGTGGTGTTGGAGAAGACTTGAGAGTCTCTTGGATTGCAAGGAGATCAAACCAGTTCATCCTAAAGGAAATCAGTCCTGAATATTCACTGGAAGGACTGAGGCTGAAACTGAAACTCCAACATTTGGCCACCTGATGTGAAGGACTGACTCATTGGAAAACACCCCAATGCTGGGAAATATTGAAGGCAGGAGAAGAAGGAGATGACAGAGGATGAGATGGTTGGATGGCATCACCGACTCGATGGACATGAGAGTGAGAAAGCTCCAGAAGCTGGTGATGGACAGGGAGGTCTGGCATTCTGCAGTCCATGGGGTCGCAAAGAGTAGGACACAACTGAGTGACTGAACTGACTGAACTGAACTGAATTACAAAGGATCTGTGGTCAGAGGACCCAATCACAAAATCTCCGAAGTATAAAACTCTCTCACTTTTGTAAAACAAACATACCAACAACCAAAATAAAAAACACCTTCTAAGGAACTATATAACTGCTCTGCGGTACCTTCAAGAATGGGATCCATGATCAACTAAGTTTGGGAATCACCTTCTAGGACACATGTTTGCAGAATCACAGTGTGCGTTAGTGTATTAAAGGGTCTGAGAAGTCTAGTGATAGAGCATCTATTTTGTTTAAATCAGCGTCATCTCAATATACATACACACATAACTACTAATAATTAATACCTATTAACAGTACAAGGAACTTCTTGAGGTTTCCTGTGGTCTCCTCGTTCTACATCAATAAGTCAGTAATGAGATCTCAGCCATCCACAAACACCCTACATCATTACAAACAACTCTAATTATCAGAGGAAACAGCACAGTGGACACACTTCAGGTTTTAAAGTGAATCTGATCAATATCTGAATTTTCATTAACGATTTAATCACTGTATACTTTTGGCAACATTTTAAATTACTTCTGAGCCCTGTTCCATAATCTATCTAGTTCAGTTCAGTCGCTCAGTTGTGTCCGACTCTTTGAGACCCCACGAATTGCAGCACGCCAGGCCTCTCTGTCCATCACCAACTCCTGGAGTCTATCCAAACCCATGTCCATCGAGTTGGTGATGCCATCCAACCGTCTCATCCTCTGTCGTCCCCTTCTCCTCCCGCCCCCAATCCTACCCAGCATTAGGGTCTTTTCCAATGAGTCAACTCTTCACATGAGGTGGCCAAAGTATGGGAGTTTCAGCTTCAACATCAGACCTTCCAATGAACCCCCAGGATTGATCTCCTTTAGGATGGATTGATTGGATCTCCTTGCAGTCCAAGGGACTCTCAAGAGTCTTCTCCAACACCACAGTTCGAAAGCATCAATTCTGCAGTGCTCAGCTTTCTTCACCATCCAACTCTCACATCCATACATGACCACTGGAAAAACCATAGCCTTGACTAGACGGACTTTTGTTGGCAAAGTAAATGTCTCTGCTTTTAAATATGCTATCTAGGTTGGCCATAATCTTCCTTCCAAGGAGTAAGTGTCTTTTAATTTCACGGCTGCAATCACCATCTGTAGTAATTTTGGAGACCCAAAAAATTAAGTCAGCCACTGTTTCTACTGTTTCCCCATCTATTTGTCATGAAGTGATGGCCCTGGATGCCATGATCTTAGTTTTCTAAATGTTGAGCTTTAAGCCAACTTTTTCACTCTCCTCTTTCACCTTCATCAAGAGGCTCTTTAGTTCCTCTTCACTTTCTGCCATAAGGATGGTGTCATCTGCATATCTGAGGTTATTGACATTTCTCCCGGCAATCTTGATTCCAGGTTCTGTTTCTTCCAGCCCAGCGTTTTTCATGATGTACTCTGCATATAAGTTAAATAAGCAGGGTGACAATATACAGCCTTTATGTACTCTTTTTCCTATTTGGAACCAGTCTGTTGTTCATGTCCAGTTCTAACTGTTGCTTCCTGACCTGCATGCAGGTTTCTCAAGAGGCAGGTCAGGGGGTCTGGTACTCCCATCTCTTTCAGAATTTTCCACAGTTTATTGTGATCCACACAGTCAAAGGCTTTGGCATAGTCAATAAAGCAGAAATAGATGTTTTTCTGGAACGCTCTTGCTTTTTCAATGAGCCAGCAGATGTTGGCAATTTGATCACTGGTTCCTCTGCCTTTTCCAAAACCAGCTTGAACATCTAGAAGTTCACAGTTCATGTATTGCTAAAGCCTGGCTTGGAGAATTTTGAGCATTACTTTACTAGCGTGTGAGATGAGTGCAACTGTGTGGTAGTTTGAGCATTCTTTGGCATTGTCTTTCTTTGGGATTGGAAATGAACACTAAACTTTTCCAGTCCTGTGGCCACTGCTGAGTTTTCCAAATTTGCTGGCATATCAAGTGCAGCACTTTCACAGCATCATCTTTTAGGGTCTGAAATAGCTCAACTGGAATTCCATCACCTCCACTAGCTTTGTTCATAGTGATGCTTCCTAAGGCCCACTTGACTTCACATTCCAGGATGTCTGGCTCTAGGTGAGTGATCACACCATTGTGATTATCTGGGTCATGAAGATCTTTTTTGCACAGTTCTTCTGTGTATTCTTGCCACCTCTTCTTAATATCTTCTGCTTCTGTTAGGTCCATACCATTTTTGTCCTTTATTGTGCCCATCTTTGCATGAAATGTTCCCTTGGTATCTCTAATTTTCTTGAAGAGATCTCTAGTCTTTCCCATTCTATTGTTTTCCTCTATTTCTTTACATTGATCTCTGAGGAAGGCTTTCTTATCTCTCCTTGCTATTCTTTGAAACTCTGCACTCAAATGGGTATATCTTCCCTTTTCTACTTTGCTTTTCACTTCTCTTCTTTTCACAGCTATTTGTAAGGCCTCCTCAGACAGCCATTTTGGTCTTTTGCATTTTTTTTTCTTGTGGATGGTCTTGATCCCTGTCTCCTGAGCAGTGTCACAAACCTCCATCCATCAGGCATGTTCATCAGGCACTCTGTCTATCAGATCTAAGTCCCTTCAATCTATTTCTCACTTCCACTGTATAATCATAAGGGATTTGATTGAGGTCATACCTGAATGGTCTAGTGGTTTCCCCTACTTTCTTCAATTTAAGTCTGAATTTGGCAATAAGGATTTCATGATCTGAGCCACAATCAGCTCCCAGTCTTGTTTTTGCTGACTGTATAGAGCTTCTCCATCTTTGACTGCAAAGAATATAATCAGTCCGATTTTGGTGTTGGCCATCTGGTGATGTCCATGTGTAGAGTCTTCTCTTGTGTTGCTGGAAGAGGGTGTTTGCTATGACCAGTGCGTTCTCTTGGCAAAGCTCTGTTAGCTTTTGCCCTGCTTCATTCTGTACTCCAAGGCCAAATTTGCCTGTTACTCCAGGTGTTTCTTGATTTCCTACTTTTGCATTCCAGTCTGACAGAATGTGGTCCACTGGAGAAGGGCATGGCAAACCACTTCAGTATTCTTGCCTTGAGAACCCCATGAACAGTATGAAAAGGCAAAAAGATAGGACAGTGAAAGATGAACTCCCCAGGTCGGCAGGTGCCCAATATGCTACTGGAGATCAGTGGAGAAATAACTCCAGAAAGAACAAAGGGATGGAGCCAAAGCAAAAACAACACCCAGTCGTGGATGTGACTGGTTATAGAAGCAAAGTCTGATGCTGTGAAGAGCAATATTGCATAGGAACCTGGAATGTTAGGTCCTTGAATCAAGGCAAATTGGAAGTGGTCAAACGGCAGATGGCAAGAGTAATTGTCGGCATTCTAGGAATCAGCAAACTAAAATGGACTGGAATGGGTGAATTTAACTCAGATGACCATTATATCTACTACCGTGGGAGGAATCCCTTGGAAGAAATGGAGTAGCCCTCATAGTCAATAAGAGAGTCCGAAATGCAGTGCTTGGATGCAATCTCAAAAACGACAGAATGATCTCTGTTCATTTCCAAGGCAAACCATTCAATATCACGGTAATCCAAGTCTATGCCCCAACCAGTAATGCTGAAGAAGCTGAAGTTGAATGGTTCTATGAAGACCTACAAGATCTTTTAGAACTAACACCCAAAAAAGATGTTCTTTTCATTATAGGGGACTGGAATCTATCTAGTAGGGTAGTAGTAACTTTTTACAATGATGCTGTAAATATCGGCAACATTATGTGAAATAAGACCAGCCAATTTCCTAACATCTATTATTATTGTCATTGTGATACAACATTTCCCTTGCTGTTGTTATTGTTTAGTTGCTAAGTCATATCTGACTCTTTGGGACTCCATGGACTGTAGGCTGGCAGGCTCCTCTACTCATGGGATTTCCCAGGCAAGAATACTGGAGTGGGTTGCCACTTCCTTCTCCAGGGGAATCTTCCTGACTCAGGGGTTGAACCCATGTCTTCTGCTTAGCAGGCAGATTCTTTACCACTAAGCCACCTGGGAAGCCCGACATTTCCCTAACATTGAGCTAAAGTTGATCTTCAAGTTAACTAGCTCTACCTCTCAGAAACAGAGAGAACATATCCACTCCCACTTCCATTCTCACGTTTGCTTTTTCCTAAATTAAACACTCAGTTCTTGCAGCTCTTCTCCATGGCTTCCAGACCCTTACCTGTTACCTCCAAACATTTCACTGCTTCTCTTTTCTGCAAGTTAGTTACCCACTTTTGTTGGACTCTCTAAATCCAATGGATGGCCCTGATGTGATACAGGTGAGGACAGTGTGGTTTGAGGGGATCTTCACACTTGGAATCTGCCATGAATGGCCACACTCACTAACCACTCTGGATCTTATTCTGTCACACACATCCTTCCTGAAATTGTCCAAGAAAGCTTGCCCAACCTTTGGTTGAGGCAGATGGGGAAGTGGAAGCAAGAAATCAGGGAGAAGAAGCTGAAGACCAGAGTGGGTTTCTAAGCAGCTGCATTCAGTCACAGGTATGGATCTCCTGCTACATCAGTTCTTAGGTGGGTCCTTGAACCACCTAAATCATACCCTAGATCTACTAACATCTGTACATAGAGTCCAGGATCTGCATTTTAACAAGCATGCTAGTGACTGAAATTGGAGAACCACTATCCTACAGTGTGGCGGACATTTGAAGCTGAACCTGACTCCAAGAAAAACATGCAGAACTATCTGAAGGATGAAGAGGTATTAGCCAGGTCAAAGAAGAGACTACTGAGGGAAGGGGGAACATGGCGGCAAAGGTGAACCATGGTCAAAGCACGCATACAAGGCCAGGTGGAAGGAGTAGGACAGGGCTCTGTGAGGTGGAGGCGAGTGCCTGCCCAGGACCTGGCATGTACTGAGCTCAGCTCTCCTCCTGAGGCCTGGAGGAGCCGCTGGAGGTCTCACAGTTTCTGTACACACAGGTGGCAACTGGGTTATACCCACCCCTGGTTTAGGTGCCACCAGCCACCCATAAATTTTGTTTTTGCTTTGATTAGGACCTATACCACCCCATGGTGTGGAATTAATGCAACTGCATATTTTCTTTGCAATATCCATTCTGCTTATTTGTCCAGAATGATCCAGAGGGCAAAAAGCTTAGCACATACACCTCTTCTGGACCCTAGCTACACAACCAGTCATCACCATAGAAGTTCACAAGACACATACACAGAATGTATGTTTTCTAGAAAAAAAAGTTTTGTATTAACTCATCTATTCTTCTACATATAACTTGGAGGCTAAAATGGAGCAACTAAGCAAAGTTTCAACATGCTAAAATTAAAATTCACTATTTTTTTTTGTTTTATTCATAGGTGAGAAAATATAGAGAAGTATGAGTTTTACTAGACTTTTTACCTTTAAAAACATACATCTTACTCTCTATACCTACCACTTAGCCTTTAATCATACAAAGACTTAAAGTGTTCTCTAATTATATGGATTTGCCTAATTCATTCATTCATTCATCAATTCGCTGAGCACCCTTCTGTGCTAGGGTCACAAGTATAAGTCACATACCATCCTGTCCTTGGAACTCACATTCTAATGAAAAAAGCCTGATCCCACCATGAACTGTAAAGCTGAAGGTAGAAGCGCAGAAGCAGCACCTACTTATATTGGCTCCCCATAATTACCAGCTGATCAATTTCTATCACAGAGCACAAGATATTTACACAATTTTTAAAGAAGTAATGATAAAAACAGGGTGCTCGGTGGTCAAGAATGGGAGCTGTAGAGTCAGTACTAGGTTCAAAACCTGGCCTTACGACTTACTTGCTATGTGACTCTGGGCCTCTCTGAACCCCAGTTTCTTCACTGGAAATGAGAGATAAGAAGAGTTTCAGGCTTCTAGGATCACTGAGCACATTCAAGGAGATAACTCATATAAAGGGATTAGTATAGAAGCTAGCACGGAGGCAATACTCAAAATTACTAGGGTTAATTGATGTATAAGCTATTAACAATGCTCCCTTAGGTCTCAAGAAAAAGTAAAGATTAACTACAGTTTTCACACTCCACTGTTGTTTCATCAGAGAATTCTGGCCAGGTGGCCAGAACACTTTTCTTACATTCTTAAAGAAAAGGTGACTGTTCTTTAAACAGAAGTGAAGGATCATGATGAGATTCAGAGCCCAAAACCTCCATGTCACCATGTACTAATTCTCCACTAATGGTTTTGAAGATGAAACAGGACCTATTTTCTCATCAAACAAAAAACAGACATCTGGAAATATTACAGGAGGCAAGAGGGAGTCAATTCCCCACCAGCAATGCTGTCCTTTGTAGACATTCTTGACTCCGGCGAATAACATGTTTGAAATTTTATGTAAGAAAAACATTAACTAACATATCAAAAATGCACATCTCCTTTGATGCAGAGACTTCACTTCTAGGAACTTATCCTACAGAAATACTTACAGAAGCATGATAACTGACTTAAAGCAATGTTCAAAGAACCATTTTTAGTAATAACTAAAAACTGAAAATGACTCAAATCCAAATATGGGAACATGGTTAAATAAATAGCAGTATTTCACAACTACATCCACACTAGAATATTACGCATCCACAAAAATTAATGTATTGATGGAGGAGTTGATAAGGGGAGCTCTCCAAGATGTAATCCATGACAAAGAAAGTATGCAGAGAGAAATGACTATGCATATACCCACAGTTATAGTCACCTAGTCAACTTCCAGAATGGTACCCAAGAAGCTATTCACAGTAGTTACCTACAGCAAAAGGAATTACATAACAAAAGAGAATGAAGGGGTGAAAGAACTTTACTTTGCATTTTACACACTTTGGACCTGAAGTTTTTACACCACATGCATGTTTGTTTCACTTTTTATACCTTTATGATTTTAAGCCATCAGGTCCAAGGTCAAAATGCATCCCCCAATTATAACGAGCACTGAGCTAAGATGACATAAGTTCGGAGGGTATTAAAACCAGACCTCCCTTGAAAACTTGACAAATTCCATAATTAGAGCAAGCAGTACTATTAGTACAGGAATGTTTTTTTCTTTATTTTTTGAAAACAAAAACGTTGACAATTAGCTACCTCTCCTTATTAAATACAGCTGATTGTGGAGACACACCTGGATTTGAACCCAGACTCCAGATGACTCTAGACCAGGGGACAAAACCTATTGCCCAGGGACGACACTCAGGACTAATCTGGTCTGCCTTTAGTTTTTGTATAGCCTGCAAGTTAAGAAAAATTTTTACCTATGGAAACAGTTAAAAGTTGCAACTAATGTTTAATGGACATTAAATACACATGGACATCACCAGATGGTCAACACCGAAATCAGGTTGATTATATTCTTTGCAGCCAAAGATGGAGAAGCTATATACAGTCAGCAAAAACAAGACCGGGAGCAGACTGTGGCTCAGATCATGAACTGCTTATTGCCAAATTCAGACTTAAATTGAAGAAAGTATGGAAAACCACTAGTCCATTCAGGTATGACCTAGATCAAATCCCTTATGAGTATACAGTAGAAGTGACAAATAAATTTAAGGGACTAGATCTGATAGACAGAGTGCCTGATGAACCATGGACAGAGGTTCGTGACACTGTAAAGGAGACAGGGATCAAGAAAATCCCCATGGAAAAGAAATGCAAAAAAGCAAAATGGCTGTCTGAGGAGGCCTTATAGATAGCTGGGAAAAGAAGAGAAGCAAAAAGCAAAGGAGAAAAGGAAAGATATTCCCATCTGAATGCAGAGTTCCAAACAATATCAAAGAGAGATAAGAAAGCCTTCCTCAGAGATCAATGCAAAGAAATAGAGAAAAACAACAGATTGGGAAAGACTAGAGATCTCTTCAAGAAAATTAGAGATACCAAAGGAATATTTCATGCAAAGATAGGCTCAATAAAGGACAGAAATGGTATGGACCTAACAGAAGCAGAAGAGATTAAGAAGAGGTGGCAAGAATACACAGAAGAACTGTACAAAAAAGATCTTCACGACCCAGATAATTATGATGGTGTGATCACTCACCTAGAGCCAGACATCCTGGAATGTGAAGTCAAGTGGGCCTTAGGAAGCATCACTATGAACAAAGCTAGTGGAGGTGATGGAATTCCAGTTGAGCTATTTCAAATCCTGAAAGATGATGCTGTGAAAGTGCTACACTCGATATGCCAGCAAATCTGGAAAACTCAGCAGTGGCCACAGGACTGGAAAAGGTCAGTTTTCATTCCAATCCCAAAGAAAGGCAATGCCAAAGAATGCTCAAACTACCGCACAATTGCACTCATCTCACATGCTAGTAAAGTAATGCTCACAATTCTCCAAGCCAGGCTTCAGCAATATGTGAACCGTGAACTTCCAGATGTTCAAGCTGGTTTTGGAAAAGGCAGAGGAACCAGAGATCAAACTGCCAATATCTGCTGGATCATCAAAAAAGCAAGAGAGTTCCAGAAAAACATCTATTTCTGCTTTATTGACTATGCCAAAGCCTTTGACTGTGTGGATCACAATACACTGTGGAAAGTTCTGAAAGGGATGGGAATACCAGACCATCTGACCTGTCTCTTGAGAAACCTGCATGCAGGTCAGGAAGCAACAGTTAGAACTGGACATAGAACAACAGACTGGTTCCAAATAGGAAAAGGAGTACATAAAGACTGTATATTGTCACCCTCCTTATTTAACTTATATGCAGAGTACATCATGAGAAACACTGGGCTGGAAGAAACACAAGCTGGAATCAAGATTGCCGGGAGAAATATCAATAACCTCAGATATGCGGATGACACCATCCTTATGGCAGAAAGTGAAGAACTAAAGAGCCTCTGGATGAAGGTGAAAGAGGAGAGTGAAAAAGTTGGCTTGAAGCTCAACGTTCAGAAAACTAAGATCATGGCATCTGGTCCCATCACTTCACGGGAAGTAGATGGGGAAACAGTGGAAACAGTGTCAGACTTTATTTTTTGGGGCTTCAAAATCACTGCTGATGGTGATTGCAGCCATGAAATTAAAAGATGCTTACTCCTTGGAAGTAGGGTTATGGCCAACCTAGATAGCATATTTAAAAGCAGAGACATTACTTTTCCAACAAAAGTCCGTCTAGTTAAGGCTATGGGTTTTCCAGTGGTCATGTATGGATGTGAGAGTTGGACGGAGAAGAAAGCTGAGCGCTGCAGAATTGATGCTTTTGAACTGTGGTGTTGGAGAAGACTCTTGAGAGTCCCTTGGACTGCAAGGAGATCCAATCAATCCATCCTAAAGGAGATCAATCCTGGGGGTTCATTGGAAGGACTGATGTTGAAGCTGAAACTCCAGTCCTTTGGCCACCTCATGAGAAGAGTTGACTCATTGGAAAAGACCCTAATGCTAGGTAGGATTGGGGGCAAGAGGAGAAGGGGACGACGGAGGATGAGATGGTTGGATGGCATCGCTGACTCGATGGACATGGGTTTGGGTAGACTCTGGGAGTTGGTGATTGACAGAGAGGCCTGGCGTGCTGCAATTCATGGGGTTGCAAAGAGTCGGACATGACTGAGCGACTGAACTGACCTGAATGTTTAATGAACATGAAAATTCTATGAAATACAAATATCAGTGCCCATAAAGTTTTCCTGAGCCATGCCTTCTCATTTGCATGTCAGCTGAGACTGCCTTCATACTGTGGGCAGAATTATGTTGTGGTGAAAGAAGCCACACAGAGCCTAAAATATTTATTACCCAACCCTTTACAGAAAAAGATCTCCTATTCTGCACAATTGACTCAAGTGGCTCTGCTTCTTCCCAGTAAACTAGGTAGAGTAATAGCACTGATGTCACAGGGTAGTTGTGAAGACTGAAAATAATAATGCACGAGTGCTCTCAGTACTTACTGTGTTTTTATATGAAAGTGAAAGTGTTAGTCACTTAGTCGTTTTGCAACTCTTTGCGACCCCATGGTCTGTTCATGGAATACTTGAAGCGAGAATACTGGAGTGGGTTGCCATTCCCTTCTCCAGGGGATCTTCCTGACCCAGGGAACGAACCAGGGTCTCCTGCACTGCAGGCAGATTTTTTACCATCTGAGCTACCTTTTCATATTTTAACAATGAAACCAGGATTTTTTTAAAAAAGTAATCACTGGCATGCCAGTTTGGTTCGCACTGGATAATTTTTTGTTTTATTTCCAGTGGTGTATAAACTAATGCATCTTTCAATCCACGGTGTCTGAGATTAGACGAAAGCAGGCTGAATCTGTCTCGTGTTGGTTGCTGAAGCCACGATGACCACTATAAACAACAGTTATTAATAAACCAAGAGCTAAGAATATTCTAAAAATGTTCCATAATTAACTAGACAGCATTATCATTTCTGACTGACACCTACCGCCCTCCCCCTCTTCTAATCTGATGGTTCAGCCTAAGTGGTATTTGGAGGCAGGGATGGTCCCTCCCCTTCTCCTCCAGAGCAGACCAGCTTAGTGTTGACCAGATGCAAACACTAGGCATGTCCTTTCTAAACACATAATAATCCATCTTTATCCAGGAGTTGCAGCATATCTCCATTGGTGTCTGCGATAGCACAAGGTTCTAAACATCTCGAGAGTCATTATTTGATATGCTAACAAAACCACATTTCATCCTGAATGCACTTCAGATTTCTCCCACAACACTATTCAGTCCAATAACAGGATTTGTCAAAGCACACCTTTGGGGCTGTGGCAGGGAATCCAGGGATGTGGCGCTGGCCTTTGAATCTGGAGGAACACTGCAGGCACTGGGCTATTCAGGAGAGCAGAGAGCAGCCTCATCTATTCTTCCAGCCCCTCAGTGGCTTCTCTGTGAAGAAGATGGTTCTCCCTGTTCCATTTTATTCACGCCCCTCACTCAATCATCTGAATGTAAGGCAAAAACATTTCTTTCTCCACAGAGGACACCAATCTCTTGGCATGCATCTCACACTGATAAATCACACTGCATTTGGAAATTTATGCCTGTATCTGCAGCTCTGGCAATATAAAACATGGCACCACGTCCATTTATTCCCCAGCCATTCTTGCCAAAGACAACAGAATCTATTCAAATGCATGGAGCTGAAGCCTTAAGCTGATTGGGTATATTACTTTCCTCACTAGGAAGACCCGGCAATCCAGCCATTTTACTTTCTGGGTCATTTATACTTGCAATGAATGAGGCTTTAACTGCATCTGATCAACCCCATTTACCAATCAGGAATCCATAAATAGCTGCAAAGACATAACTTGGTAAACTGAATCTACTTCAGATGTACCAACGAGGCGGATTGTTTGAGGAAATCCTAAAGAGGATAAATTCTATCATTAAATAAATGATCACTTCTCAACAGACCTGTCTTACCACAGAACTACGTAAATTCAAAGTCAGAAATGATGTCATTGGTAAATACCCCTACCCCCATCCAAAGACTGGTTCCCTCAACAAGGTAGTTGGCCAGTCTTCGGTGTGCACAGCCCAGCTATGATGACTTGCCCCTGCCTCAGGTGGCCCATCCCATCCCCACACAGCCTGGGCTGTAAAAAAGCCAAACCTGAACTCAGGCAAAATTCATCACTCTGCAACTCCACTAACTGCTTCCAGGGCTGTTTTGTGGAGCCAAATAGACTTCTCAACTCCTTCTCCACCCAGCAAATATCCAAGTGCAGCTATTATATCAGAAGGAATTCAATACTCCATGCACAGTGCCGGCTTACTATAGTGACTGGCCCACATCCCTGTGTTTTATCACCCTGACCTTACTTCCCAAACTACACATAAAGCACTTGAAACCCTTTCTGGATGAAGAAGTCTACTCCTTGCTGTGATAACAGAATGATGAATGTCCACTCTAGTCTCACAATGTAATTTTATCATCACAAACTGGGACTTTCTCTGCCAGCCTAATCACTGATACGACTGACCTCACTAAAAGTGAAAATCATCATTATTAGCAGATGCCTGCCAACACTTATACGGCTCACACCCGCAAATTGCATTTTTTCCTAAGGGAAAAATAAATGTGTTTACTTTTCAAATATTTTATCTTAGCAGTATTGCTGAGAAGTGACATGGCTGAAAATTAGGCATTCTATGAGTTTTTACTGAGTTCTTAATGAGTGCTTCCTAACACTTGCTTGAAAACATTCCAGAATACAACGCTTCTACCATAAGCACCCCTTCTACTGTGAGGACCCTATCAAAGAACACCTGTAAATGGCACCCCTCTTCATCCTCCACAGGTAGCCATCCTGCTAATAGTCCTGTTGATGGTGGAGAATTTCCTAACAACTAAACTTAATATGAACTTGGTAACACCTTTAAATAAAACGTGAATTTTATTGAGCACATCAGCATCTGCACACATTTGAGAAACAGGCGTGTAAATACATGTGTGTGTGCAAGGGAAGTTGGTCCCATCTGTGTGAGGCCCCAGATCACATTATAAAGCTCCCACATGACACCTCTGTGACCTCCTGAGTTTCTAGTGATATGTAAGGCAGGATGCTGATGTTCATAATCACCCACTGCCTGTGGGTCTGAATTGACCTGCAGGCTTGGCATGCAGGAAGGTGACTATGCATTCAGACATCATGGTTCTGGGTCAGATTCTGCATGTCTGACTGAGAATGGGCTCTACCCACCACTTGGCTGATGAAGGAGATCCATTTGCTTCTGCTAATCGGCGAAATAGATCCTCTGAACTCCTTGCTTCTGCCAGGAAACGCCCATAACTCTCTGTTACCAATGCTAATCAGTTACCAGAAACAAAGCAGTCAGAGTATTCCCTGATGGAGACAGGGATGCACTCTTCCTGATGCCAGTTTATCCGTGTATCAAGCCAGACCTTCAGAAGACTGTGTACTCTGTATTAGACCGGCTTATCATCAAATTACCTTATAGAACTGCATTTTGGCATTAAGCCATTGGCATATACTGAAAGACCTTGGACGAAGCAATTGTAAAAACTTACTGTGGCATTTATTGTCAGACATTGTCAAAAAAGTGGTCCAGGCTCACGCAACTCCCTTTTTGAGAACTCACTGGAGGAAGGCATCTCCAGTCTCCGTACCAGAAACACCTAGTATTTCTCATGAAAATCTGCCTTATTTTCATCTCTCCTGCACAGACGGGTGTGTACTCCCTTCTTTCGGATATTAGGAAGCCCCAGGGCCCGCTCTAGTACGGAAACATACTCTGCGTGTGTTTTGAGTACTACCCTTGCTGCAGCTTTATTAATCCATTTACATTTTTTCCTTAACCCACACATTGTCATCTATTCATTCATTAACTGGTACTACACATTCCTGAAAGTCACCTTTTCATGAATGAGACAGAAAAAAATTATCTTTTTAAAAAAAGAAATATCAGGTAATCATCGTTTGGTTGCAAATCTGAGGACAGATGAGTGACATTTCAAGTAAGTTCCTGCAGGGAAACTGAGCATTTACAGACCTTAAGGGATTGTAGCAGGAGAAGTCAAGTGCATTTATCGCCACGTTTTGAAGTTAGAGGGAAAGACAGGGGCTGGAGTAGAGGGCAGGGCTCATGGGTGGCATAAACCCTAGGCCACTTCAGGGCCACAATGTCACGGCTCAAAACAACCTTCCACCTAACTGGGGTCTTCTCTGGGCATTCAGAGCATCTGACATTCCCTACCATTCCCTTTCTTCCACTATTTTTGGGCCAAAGAAGAGCAGGAGCAGCACAGGGCCAGCGGCCATGCCCAGGATTCATCTCCTGCTGAGAGCTGCCCAAGGCACCGCACCAACCCACTCCACAGCAAGGACACACTCACTGCCCAACACCGTCACCCCCAGAGCAAAGGGGTTTGGCTCTGGCTCTCTGGGACTCGGTTTATGTTTCTAAATCCCCGTGGCACCATGTTTCATGAGTTGTGTGAGTGCTGGAGTGCATGAGGGAGGGCAGGGGTGTCTTTCCCTCTTCTGGAGATTAAAACAATCCATCTGCAAGTGGTGCGGGAGGCTGCAGAGAAACAGCAGTAATAATCCAGCACTCAGCCAGGAGCTGGGCTCCCCTGCTCATTCTACATGGCTGCAGGCCTCCTGGTACCCAAGCGTAGCCTGGCAACGAGGACTCCATCCAGGATGCATGTCCCACTCTGCCAGGCACTGCCTCTACCCTCAGGCCACCCTGCTGCTCCAAGTCAGAGGGACCCCAAGGACTCATCAGTCTTCAGAGCCAACACACCACAGGCAAGAGCCAAGGTCTGACAATGAGGCCCTCGGCTCTCCTCTAGGAGAACTTACGGACAATCCGAGCACACATTTACCCTCTTCTCAGTTTGTTTTTAAATAATAGACTTATTTGCTAATGCCAATGAACTAGGAATTTTCACCCACATACAAAGACTTCTTCATTTCAGGATCCTCTGCAGAAATCAGAAGCCCTGGTGATACTGGCCCCCAGCCACTGAGAGACAGCTGGGTCACGGTCCCTCTCTGGAGGTGCAGTAGGTGTTGGAGGTCCTAGACCCCACCCCTTCCCTACATTCGGCACCAGACCGCCCCCTCCCCCACTGTTCGCAGTTCCCACTCTAGGGGTGTTTGAACAACAGAAGGATCTTGACAGATATTTGGGGACAGAGGGAAACATCCTGCTTACATTTCCTTCCTCTCTCTTAATCAATGTATTTTTTTAAAAGCACCCTATCAAACTTTACTTCTGTAGTAACCGAAGTTTCACCCATCTCTTCCCATCAGATGCCACCCCTCCAGTTCACCTTCCAGCATCTACTCATCCTTAGAAAGGCTCTGGGCCACTTTCTCCCATGGTCCTTTTCATGACCCCTGCTCCAGGAAGGACTGGCTGTCCCACCCCGAGCCACCCCCCATCTGCAGGATTCTGTTGGGATGCCCCAAGCACGCCCCCTGGGTTATCTTATTTCACATGTCTGTCTCTCTCAGCTACACTGACTACAAGTGTCCCCAAGGAAAGCTGCTGTCACATTCCTCCTGAAGTCCCTGCACAGAACCAACTCAGCACCTACTAGGTGATCAGTAAGTGCTTAACTGAACAATTCACTGATCAATTATCTCCCACATGGAAAGGGAGGTGCAGGCACAGCAAAACCCCTAGGAACCTTTCAAACTGAGAATCCAGAACAAAACACCAGTTCTCCTTTCACCAAAGCCTCTCTCCCTTCATCCTGTACATGATAGTGAGATTGGATCAGGCACTACATCTGGAGTTTTACAGACCCCTCGTGTTACAGGTGTGAAAAAAAGTCATGATTTATATTATAGATAAGGAAATTGAGACCCAGAGAAGTGAAGTGGTTGCCTAGGTACACACAGCTACTCGAGGAAAGAGCTGGAGCTGATCTCAGCCTTTGAGAATGCAAAGCCCAGAGTCTTCCCAGTGCATCACACTGCTTTTCATCATACATGGTTATTAGGGCAGCATGAACATTTGACAGGCCTCCAGCAATGAACTGCTCCATAATACACAAGGAAGACCTTAACAAAAGAAAAAACTCTCCATCTTAGGCAGAAGAACTATGAGGACACAGGTGATTCTGGCAATGTTTCTCCAAGCAGCTATCTGCCTATTGTGAAAATGCTCGAATCCACTCTACAGTCTCTGGTGAGGACAATTTCAACAGCGTTACTGATCAATTTTGAAATTCAACTGACATTTTTTCCCCTATTGAGAATTTCCCCAAACCAAGGCTGTTTTATTAAGACTCAACAGATACTATATAATTAATTCAGAGGCTGTTGTTCTAGCAGATGGAATAACAGGAAGGTTTGGGCTTTGGGTTTTTTTTTTAATATATATAAAACTAACACTACATTTTATGAGTTGGGGGGAAAGTAATAAACATGTCTTTTAAATGGATCTGCTCATGCTGTAAAAACCTCTTAAACACAGTAATAGAAAGCGATGGTGACCCATAATTTCAAGGGAAATTTTACTAGCCTTCATGATTCCCTATGATTCCATCCAAAGCGTATAACACAACCCAGAACAACTTTGCTTCTTGGTCTGCAAGCACAGGATGCTGGTGGCTCCTAGAGGAGCCAGAGGCAGCCGGAAGCTTAAACCTGCCCTGTGGCCACCTCCCCAGGTGAAGACAGAGCCACGAGGGACCTGCCAGGGCTGGGCTGAGAAGAAACCGAGCTTTCCTGGGCCCACGCCACAGGCCAATTCCCTGTGCTAAGTCGCTTCAGTCATGTCCGACTCAACGCGACCCTATGGACTGTAGCCCACCAGGATCATCTGTCCACGGGATTCTCCAGGAAGGAATACTGGAGTGGGTTGCCATGCCCTTCTCCAGGGGCTCTTCCTGACCCAGGGATCAAATCCATGCATCTCATGTCTTCTGCATTGGCAAGTGGGTTCTTTACCACTAGGGCCACGGCCAGATCCAACTCCCTGGCTCTCAGCAAACATGAGCTCACTAAATCTTTTTCTTTCTGTATGTATGTATTTATTTGGGACTACACTGAGTCCTTGTTGCTGCACACAGGCTTTCTCATATTGCGGCAAGTGGGGGCTACTCTCTACTTGTGGTGCCTGGGTTTCTCATCGAGGGGGCTTCTATTGTTGTGGAGCATGGACTCTAGGGTGCTCAGGCTTCAGTAGTTGTGGTACACAGGCTTAGTTGCTCTATGGCGTCTGGGATGTTCCTGAATCAGGTATCAAACTTGTGTCTCCTGCAATGGCAGGAGGATTCTTTACCACTGGAGCTCACTCAGTCTTCACAAATGCCCACCAGACAGATATCACCAGCCTAGATAAGTCAAATTTCTGCAGTGGATGTCTCAGTTCACAGGGAAGTTGAGATCTGAACTCAAGACTTTTAAACTCTTTTTATTTCCTCCAACCCTTGCAATGCCCACAGGACTCTGAGAAGACAAAGTACCTTCTACTTTGGCCCTTTTTGCTTTTCATTCTGAGCCTCCCATCCCCATCCCTGAAGGCCCATTTAATTACACTGGTTTTCTTGAAGTGATATTCATACCTCATTGGTTAAAGTGTAACCTTTGAAACAAGAGCACTGGGCTTCAGATTTTTCATTTTTCCTTCCTTCTGAGGAAAACATAGGCAGATTTTATTAATATGCTGCCAGAAACCATGATAGCTTGGCTATCAGAAGGTAAAGACCTCAAGGTCCACCTGGTCTGCTCCTTTTATTTCAGAGGTGAGCAAAGACAAGTCAAGAAAGGCCATGTGATTTGCCTTAAGTTGCACATTTTAAGAGTGGCAGAGTCCTGTCCCACCTACGTCTCCCTCCATGGAAAACCACCTTTCCAGGTCAAAGGGCTGGATGGATGAATAGGCCAATATGAGTTAGAAATGCTAAGAGAGGGCTTCCCTGGTGGCTCCGTGGTAAAGAATCTGCCTGCCAGTACAGGAGACATGGGTTTGATCCCTGGTCTGCGAAGATCCCACATGCCACAGAGCAACTAAGCCCGTGCACCACAACTATTGAGCCTGAACTCTAGAGCCCAGGAACCACAGCTACTGAAGCCCATGTGCCTAGAGCCTGTGCTTTGCAACAAGAGAAGCCACTGAAATGAGAAGCCTGCACACCACAACTAGAGAGTAGCCCCTGCTATAGAAAAGCCAGCACAGCAATGAAGACCCAACACAGTCAAACATAAATAAATATTTTTTTTTAAATGCTAAGAAAAAGCAGCCCCCAACAGCAAAACAAATGAGACAACACAGAAGTCCACCAATAGGGGAATAAGTGCATAAATTAAAGTAGGATAGTAAAATCAGTTTAGTTTGGTCACTCAGTTACGTCCAACTCTTTGTGACCCCATAGACTGCAGCACGCCAGGCTTGCCTGTCCATCACCAACTCCCAGAGTTTGCTCAAACTCACGTCCATTGAGTTGGTGATGCCATCCAACCATCTCATCCTCTGTTGTCTCCTTCTCCTCCTACCTTCAATCTTTCCCAGCATCGAGTCTTTTCCAGTGAGTCAGTTCTTCATAACAGGTGGCCAAAGTACTGGAGTTTCAGCTTCAGTCCTTCCAATGAATATTCAGGACTGATTTCCTTTAGGATGGACTGCTTTGATCTCCTTGCAGTCCAAGGGACTCTCTAGAGTCTTCTCCAGCATCATAGTTCAAAAGAAACAATTCTTTGGCACTCAGCTTTCTTTATAGTTCAACTCTCACATACATACATGACTACTGGAAAAACCATAGCTTTAACTAGATGGACCTTTGTTGGCAAAGTAATATCTCTGCTTTTTAATATGCTGTCTAGGTTGGTCACGGAGAAGGCAGTGGCAACTCATTCCAGTACTCTTGACTGGAAAATCCCATGGACAAAGGAGCCTGGTAGGCTGCACACCATGGGGTTGCTAACAGTCGGACATGACTGAGTGACTTCACTTTCACTTTTCACTTTCATGCATTGGAGAAGGAAATGGCAACCCACTCCAGTGTTCTTGCCTGGAGAATCCCAGGGACAGGGGAGCCTGGTGGGCTGCCGTCTGTGGGGTCGCACAGAGTAGGACACGACTGAAGCGACTTAGCAGCAGCAGCAGCAGCAGCAGGTTGGTCATAGGTTTTCTTCCAAGGAACATGCGTCTTTTAATTTCATGGCTGCAGTCACCAAAATCCGCAGTGATCTTGGAGCCCAAGAAAATAAAAATTTCTCACTCTTTCCATTGTTTCCCCATCTATCTGCCATGATGTGATGGGATTGGATGTCACGATCTTAGTTTTCTGAATGTTGAGTTTTAAGTCAACTTTTTCACTCCCCTCTTTCACTTTCATCAAGAGGCTCTTTAGTTCTTCACTTTCTGCCATAATGGTGGTGTCATCTTTGTATCTGAGGTTATTGATATTTCTCCCGGCAATCTTGATTCCAGCTTGTGCTTCACCCAGTCCAGCATTTCTCATGATGAACTCTGCATGTAAGTTAAATAAGCAGGGTAACAATATACAGCCTTTACGTACTCCTTTCCTGATTTGGAACCAGACTGTTGTTCCGTGTTCAGTTCTAACTGTTGCTTCTTGATCTGCATACAGATTTCTCATGAGGCAGGTCAGGTGGTCTGGCATTCCCATCTCTTTAAGAATTTTCCACAGTTTGTTGGTTTCCACACAGTCAAAGGCTTTAGCGTAGTCAATAAAGCAGATGTTTTTCTAGAACTCTCTCTTGCTTTTTCAATGATCCAATGGATGTTGGCAATTTGATCTCTGGTTCCTCTACCTTTTCTAAATCCAGCTTGAACATCTGGAAGTTCACAGTTCATATACCGTTGAAACCCGGCTTGGAGAATTTTGAGCATTACTTTGCTAGCATGTGAGATGAGTGCGATTGTGCGGTAGTTTGAGCATTCTTTGGCATTGCCTTTCTTTGGGATTGGAATGAAAACTGACCTTTTCCAGTCCTGTGGCCACTGCTGAGTTTTCCAAATTTGCTAGCATCTTGAATGCAGCATTTTCACAGCATCATCTTTTAGGATTTGAAACACCTCAACTGGAATTCCATCGCCTCCACTAGCTTTGTTCATAGTGATGCTTCCTAAGGCCCACTTGACTTCACATTCCAGGAGGTCTAGTTCTAGGTGGGTGATCACACCATCATGGTTATCTGGGTCATGAAGATCTTTTTTGTATAGTTCTTCTGTGTATTCTTGCCACCTCTTCTTAATATCTTCTGCTTCTGTTAGGTCCATACCATTTCTGTCCTTTATTGTGCCCATCTTTGCATGAAACGTTCCCTTGGTATCTCTAATTTTCTTGAAGAAATCACTAGTCTTCCCAATTCTATTGCTTTCCTCTATTTCTTTGCAATGTTCACTTAAAAAGGCTTCCTTATCTCTCCTTGCTATTCTTTGGAACTCTGCATTCAAGTGGGTTTATCTTTCCTTTTCTCCTTTGCCTTTAGCTTCTTTTCTTTTCTAAGCTATATGTAAGGCCTCCTCAGGCAACCAGTTTGCCTTTTTGCATTTCTTCTTCTTGGAGATGGTCTTGATCACTGCCTCCTGTACAATGCCATGAACCTCCATCCATAGTTCTTCAGGCACTCTGTCTATCAGATCTAATCCCTTGAATCTATTTGTCATTTCCATTATATGATCGTAAGGGATTTGATTTAGGTCATATCTGAATGGTCTATGGTTTTCCCTACTTTCTTCAATTTCAGTCTGAATTTGGCAATAAGGAGTTCATGATCTGAGCCACAGTCAGCTCCTGGTCCTGTTTTTGCTGACTGTATAGAGCTTCTCCATCTTCACCTGCAAAGAATATAATCAGTCTGATTTTAGTAATGATCATCTTGTGATGTCCATGTGTAGAGTCTTCTCTTATGTTGTTGGAAGAGGGTGTTTGCTATGACCAGTACATTCTCTTGGCAAAACTCTTCTTAGCCTTTGCCCTGCTTCATTCTGTACTCCAAGGCCAAACTCGCCTGTTACTCTAGGTGTTTCTTGACTTCCTACTTTTGTATTCCAGTCCCATATAATGAAAAGAACATCTTTTTTGGGTGTTAGCTCTAGAAGGTCTTGTAGGTCTTCATAGAACCATTCAACTTCAGCTTCTTCAGCATTACTGGTTGGGGCATAGACTTGGATTACTGTGATACTGAAAGGTTTGCCTTGGAAACAAACAGAGATCATTCTGTTGTTTTTGAGATTGTACCCGAGAACTGCATTTTGGACTCTCTTGTTGACTATGAGGGTTACTCCATTTCTTCTAAGGGATTCTTGGCCACAGTAGTTGATATAATGGTCATCTGAGTTAAATTCACCCATTCCAGTCCATTTTAGCTCACTGATTCCTAAAATGTCAGTGCTCACTCTCGCCATCTCCTGTTCGACCACTCCCAGCTTACTTCGATTCACAGACCTAGCATTGCAGGTCCCCGTGCAGTATTGTTCTTTACAGCACTGTTTACTTCTATCACCAGTTACCTCAACAACTGAGGATTGTTTTTGCTAGTACATTGTTAGTACAATGGCAGAAAATTTTAAAAATCAAAACTCTAAATTTTTAAAAATACTAACTATTGTATCGTCATAATCAAGAAAGTGAAGAAGAGATGGCCAGAGGTGAGAGGCTCATGTGGCTGGAGTGTGATGTGAATGTCTAGGGCAGAAAGAGGTTATTTTGAGCAACAGTACCTATTTCTATAAAGGGGAAATAATGGTTCTTAAATTACATGCGAAGGCAAAGGTGAGAAGCAGGAGCCAAGCAGACCAAACATGAGGGCACCTGGAAAAAACTACGAAGATGTTTCCCACAAACCAGACCAGCTGCCTCTGAGAATCAAGGGATCAGATAGGATGAAAAGATCCTTAAACCCTGAAAAATTCCCAAGGCCCTGTGAATGCAAGTCAGAAACTCCTTTTGGAGTGAGGTTAAATTCCCCATCAAGAGGAAAGCTACAGAGATTTAAGATTTCTATTGAACCTATCAGGTAAAACTTCAGGTTAATATAGAGGGAAAAAAATTCTCCTTCTAAAGAAAAAGTTTAGAAATAAGCAATCTTGCCTCCCCCAGGCACCCTTTCAAACTCTAACAAAACACGTTGCTGTGATAGTTCACAGGCCTCTGGTTCCAGAAACACAACTGGAACATGGGAAGACCTCTATCCTTTCGAATTTTAGAATTTTCGCCTGAAAACAGTGCAGGGCTTTGGTGAGGATTTGAGCTTGTCAGGATCTTGGTATAATAGATTGGAAGTCAAAGGGCAAGGTTTTTCTTCTTTTATTCTATTGAAGTGAACACCATTTGAAAGGGGCCCCTGCCTTTCGAAGCTTTTTTTTATCTGGAGATCAATTTCTACAAGTTCATATTCTGCTCTGAAAATCACCAGAATCATCTGAGATTTAGTCACAGCCAGGATGCTCTGGAGGAAGAATGATCAGTATTCACTCCAGAAGGAAAAACATTATCCTTTAAACCAACACCTGTACACTTTACCTAAAACATGTCCCTACTCCACATTAAAAGAACCCACTTGTTTCAAAAAATCTCCCATGATAAATCCCCTTCAGCCATTTTCCCTAAAATGGCTTGTCTCATCAAGTAGAAATTCCTACCCAAATAAGTCAGTGGGTTCTTTCCTGAGTAGATCATGGTTATAGGATGAAACTTGATTCATCTGCATTCCAACATTTGAGGACATCTTCAGATAACCAGAATTTTATATTAAAGTGATGTATTGGTTATATACATAAATTACCTTCTCAATCCCCCAATACCACCACCATCACAACAACAACCTTTTATTTGGCAAAAACATTATAAATAAACTCCAATTTTCTTTTTTAAAAAGGACTGGTCTAGAAGTTCTGCAACTTCTTGTTAGAAATCACGTCTCTTCTTATTCATTTCATCCCCTCCCTCAAAGCAATACCTTTTATTTTTGTACCACAGTACTGTGGTCCAACCTATTCTTTCTTTCTTTCCCCTCCAGGCCCTTTGGATAACCTTCCCCATTAGCCACCTGACTCCACAGGAAAAGAGCATCTTTGTGACAGCACCTTCAGCATCACACTCAAGGGGATGCCGATCAGCTAAGACTGGGGGTGCCCTGATCCATGGTCCACAGACACTGAATGAGGCCAAGCAGTAATAAAAATAGACCAACTAAAATAGACCTACGCGACTTATGTAAACACTTGAGATTGACATTGTATGGGTTTCTCAGTTTTCTAGACCAACTCTTTTCACTTTCACACCCCACCAGCCCACTTGTTCTTGCTTCCCACCTTGCCCCATCAACCCCAGTACAGACACACTCTGTGCCAGTATAAGAGCTTGGACGGATGACTAACGACTTGTAATTCCAAGTGTCCCAAGAGAGACCTTCTTTAGTGTGGTCCCTAAACATCAGCACGTGTAACTGTTGAATGAATGAATGAACATGAAGAGCCTGAACCTTTTCAGCCCCGATAATGAGGATGGGTGGGTGCGATGCTGCAATGACTTGCCTAATGTAAGACAGGTTGGCTCTAATCTAGCCCAGGAGCTCCAGTTAGCATTACAGTTGTGAAGGCTTCCCAAAGGGAATACAAGATGAAAGAAAGAGAACCTGAGTGGGAAGGGAGAGAAGCAACAGGGAGAGGCAGCCAAACAGGAGGAGGAAGGAATGAAAAAGATCCATTACTAAAACAACACTCATGGAACACTTACTATCTGCCAGACACATTAACTCATTCAATCCTCTCAATGCTCTTATTGTTGCCATTTCCAGATGGGAACGTCTTAGGATCAGAGAGGTTAAGCAACTTGCCCAGAATCACACAGCTTACAACTGGCA
This sequence comes from Okapia johnstoni, assembly GCA_024291935.2. NCBI lineage: Eukaryota > Metazoa > Chordata > Mammalia > Artiodactyla > Giraffidae > Okapia > Okapia johnstoni. The sequence goes on from CM044316.1 coordinate 41,255,521, forward strand.
GAGTCAAGTTCTGAACTTGGAGGATCTGACTGAAAACCCCAGGACCCCATACTGCACTTACCGGAGTGTATGCCATGGAATAGACTACTTTCGCTGGATACATGATAGATGTGGGGTGAAAAAAATAATAGCAAAAACATGTGGTCAAAGGCAAATTTAGCAAATGGTAAGACAAATGGGCTTCTTTGCTTAAAGACTTCTCAGAGCTTTTAAATTGCTAACAAGCACTGCAACTCTCCAAGAGACGAACAGAGCATATGTGTGTCCCCAGTGGATTGGCGCAGGGACTGTTTTCTTGGGGAAGCCATCTTGCTGGACCAGATGTCACTTTCAGAAGCATAAACCTCACGTCTGCTCCACACCCACTGTGTGCTTGCAGGTTTGCTGGGGGCCAGTGGAGGGAACATGCCAAAAGGCAACAGCAGCAGAGGCCACCCCGAACTCTGCAATCGCCCCAGAGCCCTCCAGGCTCGGCCAGCCTCCTGCAGAGGTCCACCCGAGAGCCTCCACTCCTCCTGCCCACAGAAGACAGGAGGCCATTTGCCTCTGCCAGCTGCCCCTACCCACCTCCCAGCAGGGCCTTTATCTTTGCGGACTTCACAAGGGAAATTTCTCACCTGGGTTAATAATTGTTGCCTTCAATTCTGAACTCCTGTCTGGCCCTTCAGTGAGGAGATTTGACATTAAGTCGTCAACAATCAAAAAAGGATAGACTACTTTACCCAAATCTCAGAAAGAATTCTCAGAAAAGCCTGAAGGTGATGGCTATTATACTCCCCTGACAGGAGCATTACTGATTCTCTTAGAGGTAACATGCAGAAGATGTATTCAGTCTTGCAGAAGTCCTCCAGGCAAGGCGCTTTTCTTCTGACTACCTTGGAGTTACTATATGGTAAGTGCCTGCTCTATGAAGCCCTGTTGTTCCAAGTTCGGTAAATATCCATCAACAGGGACAGCAATTACAGGGAAGTTTACTATTTCTTGAGTATTATCTGTGTCTTCATTATTCACACCAATACTTGAGATGGGAGCTACAGGGTCTCTCCGAGGTCAATCTACAGAGCTGAATGGTTAAGTCTGACCACCTGTGACCAAAGCCTAGGGATCCAAGGCAATGGAGGATGCAATGGAGAAGTTACCTAAGAGTCCTGTGTGAGGGGCATCAGTTAGAGGTGGGTCTTAGGTTCCAAATCACTGCTGTTGAGCCACCCAACTACATACAGTCTCTAAAACAGTGGCCCCCAACCCTTTTGGGACCAAGGACAGGTTTCCTGGAAGACAATTTTCCACGGACCAGGGAGGGGGATGGTTTGGGGATGATTCAAGCACATCAAGAGCAAACTTAAGGAGATGGTGAAGAACAGGGGAGCCTTGCAGGCTACAGTTCACAGGGTCGCAGAGTCGGACATGACTGAGCGACTCAACGGCAGCAACCACAAGCACATTACATTTACTGTGCACTTTATTTCTAATCTACTGCTGCACTTATCTGACAGGAGGTACCGGACCATAGCCCGGAGATTGGGGACCCCTGCTCTCAAGTACAGCCCTCGTGCTATCATTCTTCTGCTCCAAAACTTTCTACGGCTCCCCACTGCCAAGAAAACGAAGTCTAAAATCCATTGATCAGTATGAAATGTCCTTTACAACCTGCCTTGAATCCCCCCATCTGGCTATACCCTACCAGAATCTCCTATGCACGGTCTTCCTTCCTCTTTTCTCTGTCTACATTTCAAGCCCAATCCACACCCACCTCCATCATGAAGCCTCTTCTACCTCCATCCCACAGCATCCTTGTCATTAGGCCCTCTAAAATGCCTTCCAGCAATTCCATTCTCATGAACCGAAAGTCCTCCCAACCACAAAACTGCCGGAACCACGTTGGATTCTCTTACAGTGTAGGAAGGAAAAGACTTTTCTCTGCAGCTGATGATCTCCACTGGCGTTCGGCAGTCCTCCTGTTTCCCAGAAGATGAAGTGTTCGATCCCTTCCATGCCTACGGTTTATATTTTGCCAGCCCATGTCAGCACTGATATAGTAACCTCCCATTTTTATTGAGCGGCGCCCAGTGTAATTGATGACATCTGCTGGGGTGAAGGCTATTCTCAGCCCTGCTACCGCCCACTACCCATCCCACCCGACTCCACCCCAGCTCAGGATATAAATAGCCAATAGCAGCTACACCTGAGCTACAAAATGGGGCTTCTCAGCAAAGGTCCTCAATTATACCCAGAAAGTCATGAGGTTTTCTGGGAGGATTTATCTCAGCAGATCAGTTTTCAAACCTGCAGAGCTGAAAAAACAGGGAGCAAGGGCAGGAAGATGCTGCATACAGCAGTCAACGTTCTTTAGAGAGAAAAATCCCTGTCTGGGCTTTTTGGTTAAGCAGATTTAAATAGTACGTTCAAAGGAAGCTATCACTTGTATTATATATGTAGATATATCATTTACATGTATCAGGTGACAAATATATGTAAATATGTATATAACCTATCCCAATGTGTACTAGTAAAAATTAAAATGCCTTTTCCTTCCTTGGTAAAGTTTTAATAGCTGTTTGCAGGCCTTGAGGGAGAGTAAATCTGACATTTATTAACATTTGATCTTTACAGAACTAGAACCTAAGTCTTTTTCTGGGCTGGAAAGCATCAGTTCCCGGTCCCCACCACTTGTGTAGCTCCATAAGCAAAATCCTAGTATGAGTGTTTGCAGAAAGGCTCATTTACCAGGTCTACACAGGGAACATGTTGCACTATATCTGAGTGTTCTTCCAACATGAAGGTGTAGCCTTTTAAGAAATTTTGACCATTTTTGATGGAAAACACCTAAATTACAGATACCTTCTTATGCTTTATTGTGATGATTCAGTCACTGTAAAAGTTGTCAATACTCCAAAGACTTTGAGAAGGCCAAGAGGAATGTACAGGCTACAGTACATAGATTCACACACAGTTAGATATGACTGAGTGATGAACACACACACACAAGACGAATGTGAAAAGATGCCCATCACTGATGATTATCAGAGAAATGCAAATCAAAAGCACAATGAGGTACCACCTCACACCAGTCAGAATGGCCATCATCAAAAGTCTATGAACAGCAAATGCTGGAGAAGATGTGGAGAAAAGGGAACCCTCCTACATTGTTGGCAGGAATGTAAAAATGTAAATTGGTACAGCCACTATGGAGAGCAGTATGGAATTCCCTCAAAAAACTAAAAACAGAGTTGTCATACGATTCAGCAATCTCACTTCTGGGCATAAATCTGGGAAAAAAATTAAACTCATTTAAAAAGATTCATGCAACCCAATGTTCATAGCAGCACTATTTACAACAGCCAGGACATGAAAGCAATCTAAGTGTCCATAGATAGATGAATAAAGAAGATATGGTGTGTACACACAGCGGAATATTACTCAGCCATAAAAAAGAAGGAACTAATACCATCTGCAGCAACATGGATGGACCTAGAGATTATCATACTGAAAAGACAAGATTATACGATACCACTTATATTTAGAACCTAAAAAATAATACAAAAGAACGTATTTACAAAACAGAAACAGACTCACAGACATGGAAAACAGACATGATTACCAAAGGGAAAAGGATGGAGGATAGATAAATTAGGAATATGGCATTAACAGATACAAATCTCTATATGTAAATCAGATAAACAAGAAGGATTTACTGTATAGCACAGGGGACTGTATTCAAACCTTATAACAACCTATAATGGAAAAGAACCAGAAAAAATATTCCTATCTAAGTATAACTTAACCACTTTGCTGTATAACTGAAACTAACACAATATTGTAAGTCAAATATACTTCAATTAAAAATTTTTGTTTAATTTTTTAAACTGTTGGAGTGTGAGGCCCTCGAAGTCCACTGAGATGATGCAGCCCAGACAGGGCCTCCAGAGAAAGCCTTCCCTGGCACCTAGCCACAACACACACGTGCATGCCCACTAAGTCTCCTACCTATAGACTTAGCTGCACACACCTGCATCCCAGCTTTTAACATATCCCACTGCAATTGCTGACTGAGCTATTTCCCCACTCCTCACTCTGAGCTCCTCCTGGAGTGGAGGGGGTGACCATAAATTTTCTGTTTTATCCCCAAGACCTGGCTTTGTGCTTGCACACACAGTGCTAGGTCAATGAACATTTGAGAATGAATGAATGCATGCATGTATGTATGAATGAACAAAGTGTTGCACTACTTGAAGGCATAATACAGTAAATGTCTCTGTGGAAATTTTAATGCCAATTTTGCTTACAAGACAACCAGAGTCCAGATGGAGTGACCTATTAAAGTGACAAAGGAGAGGGCAGAAAAGGGCACCTTCTATCATGTTACACATCAATGCCTTCCTTGACGTCTTTGCGTCAAGTTGACCACTGTGATCACATCAAATACTCAAGCTACAGAAATGAAGCTGATTCTCAGAAGTGTGAATCTTTGAGACCTGGTAGGTAACATGTTCCCTCTGAGTTGCAGCATTAATTGCATATACGTACTTAACACCATTTCAGCAGCAAGGTCTGTGCTGAGGGCACCCACAAATAGAACAATAGGAACAGGGATGTGATTCACAGCAGGCCTTCACTGCATCTTAAATAACTCCCAGGAGGACAGATGTGGTGATTTACAATGGCCCTCAGGAGCCTGGCTTTGTGCTTGTAGGGTGAGTGGAAAGAGCCCTCTGAGGGCTAAAACCCAAGCCGTTGGTGACTCGCCTGTGAAATAAGCTTCTACTTAGAAACCATGAAGAAGTTATTTAACAAATGAAATATCAATGCCCTTGAAAGCCTCCTGGGATTAGCCTATTTCTAGATTAGAAAGTTTGATTTTTGTGGCTCATGTGAATTGGACAGAGTCTCCAGGCACAGTCAGTTCCATGAATGAAATCATTGGATTCAGCCCAACAATCCACCAGGTTAGTCTGATAAGCATTTTAGTATTTTGTTTCTTTGTGCGTTCGTTTTCTAACAAAACCAGCCAATGATTATAGTGGTCAATTCAATAAAAACATTATTTAAATCTTAGACAATCTCAAACAACCAACTTGATAAAATAATTTCTATCACCCCAATCAATTTAGTCCCCCAAAGTTGGTAAAATAAAACAGCTCTGGCCTTTGTGGGAGGAGGAAGTCAGCAGGCAAAGAAGGAAAAATGAGATTGCATTTTTCCACGAAATATACAGCAAGAAATAGCGCATCCTTTACCTTGGTCAAAAGGCTTGTTGGGATTCCAGTTTCTGAAATAATCATCCTATATAAGGAAATAAAAAATAGAAAACAAAAGTCAGATTTCAGGAAGTTTCTCATATAACTGCATAAAAACCTGCCTTTCCCCCCACCACCTCCCAAAACAAAAAGGAAAACGCTAAGGGTTCAGAAATTTTTCTAAGGCATTCACATACAATCAAAAGTATCAATTGACTTTTCAAATTCTTGTCTTTCAAACTGTATGGATTATACACTAGGAAGAGTTAATACATTTCAGCCTAGTATAGAAACAGCACTGCTCTTCCTGGTTTGACAGATAAACCGAGACACCTTCTAAGTGCAAGATGTATTTGCTATCAATTATACCGCAGGTGATGCCTAGCTGTTCTCGCTTGGGATTAAGCCTCTGTGTTTCTAACCACTGATAATTCAACTGTCAACATTTCTCCTACATGGAGACATGTAACTTTGGTGCACAGTTCCAGTTTTCTAGCACTTCTCGAAACTAAAAATAGAGGGTCATTCAAATGTGAGAATTAACCACTGGCATATATTCACCTTAATACCATTTGTTCTGGTTGTGTAAAGATAAAAAACAAAGGCTAGCCAATCTGGTTGATTCATAACCATGTCTTTCTTGCATGCAGCTTGCCTCAATTTATGCTCCAAGGCTAGATAGTTGATCACGTTGAAATTGCAAGGGTCTAGGTCACTCACGGCTCCATCATCCTATTAACCTCTTCCCCACTTCTAATAACCCGTCCCCTTCAAACCTTCACTATCCACCATTTCTCTTCTCTGTCAGCCCTCACCCACTCCACTGCAGATGAGCACAATCCCTCTGTCAGCTCAACTCAACTGTCTGCAGCATGCAAGGGCCCTGCCCATGGACAACATCCCCACACCATTTTTAGGGCATGTGCCCCCATGCAGTTAATTTCCTCCTGAGTATACTCAAACGATTTGTGGGATGTGTTTTGGCTGGCACTCTGCATGCTGCAGTTCCAGAAAGCTGTCCAAAATGGGCCCTGGATTTCTCTTCTAGAAAAGCTCATTTATACCAAAGTATACAATTAGTTTCAACTATGGTCCATGCTCTCTCCTGCAACCATTTATCTCCCACACCATCTTCTTTGAATTTTATTGGTCTCTGTGTCATTCAATTACCTGGCTTTATTAGATCCTTGTTGAGTTCACCTAAGCCCTTAAATAGATTTTAGGAAACTGGATTTAGAGTAAAATCAGAACATTGCTTCTTGGGCGGTGATTCCATTTTCCAGGGCATGAATAAACATGAACAGGTTCCTCTGGATCCTGGGGATTTGGCATTAAATCATGTTTAACTCGAAGGAATTGGTCCAATTTGCTCTGGCTTTAATTTTATGCCATAACTGGCCTTCTCAACCCAGCTTGTTAGGAAATCTCTGAGGTCTACACTATGAAATAGCACTGAGAAAGTTTAAAAGAATCCCTCTGTCACCTCTCTCTCTCCATTTATTATTTTAAATACAGTCCTCATCTTTTTAATTATGTGGTTTGAAACTCGGCAGCCAAAGTTAATGGTTCTCAGTTAAGGGCTGGATGATCAGTGGGAAATTTACCACTTGATTTCTCAGGTTGGATGGCCAATCTACTCTTAGCAAGTGAACATAAGCAAGTGACTCAGACAAGGGTAAGAGAAGAGATAACCTAAGATGAACTCATCCTCACTACCAGAGAAAAAAAATAACAAAACCTCCATCCTTCCAGCTGTGGTCCATAAGTGCCCTCTGATAAGGATGGCATTACCTAATCGCAGTCTGAAATCACGTGAACTATTTCCTACTTGAACATGCTGCTTTAATGCATGGAAGTCCTTGGAAGCTTAGGCTGTGAGTCCGACAGGGAAGGACTGGAGTCAAAGACAAGTTCCTCTGCTTTAACTTCACATGTCACATTCTCTTTGATGTCCAAGTAATGTTTGAGCCAGTCTCAGGAACTGAATATTCCCTAACGATTTCAACATACGTTCTAACTTGGATGGAATGCGAAGCATTCTACTGGACCTTGTCACTTTTCCAAGCTAACTATAATTGCCATTTTTACATGTTTCTTGGGGAAAGTCAGAGATTTCAAGATGAAACTTCTACAAGTGGCTATCTGCATGAGAATATTTAAAACTCATCACACATGTAATAATACTGCCTAATTTCTGCCCAAATGTGAAAGTACACCTTGAGTCAAAACTCATTATGCAGAACGAGTCTCTCTAACAGCCTCTTGCCTAGCAAGGCCAAGTGGGGAAGGAGAATGACTCCCTGTGTCTGATTGCTTTCACCCTGCCTTAGGAAAGCAGGTTGCCAAAGCAGACCCCAGTGAGCCAGCAGGGCAGACAACCTTGGGTGCGACCCCTTTGTCTCCGGCTGAGAGACAGGCGCCAAAGCCCATTTGGCGGATGGTCGATGAGCACAGGGGAGGGGAGTCCCTAGCGGGCATGGCCAGAGCGAGGTCCAGACATACGAGGCCAGAGCTCACGGGTCAGCCTTCCATTCTGTACCAGCCAGGTCTGCTGACATGACCCGTCCAAGCCCCTGGGGCTGTGCTAATCAGTCCACTCTTCTGCTAGGGGAACGTTGGTGAAAGAACATCTAAATCCACATGGAAAAGTCAAAAAGAATGCCCTTCTAGGGCTTCACCTCATCCCGGAGCCTCACTTAACAGTCAGTATGCCCAAGGGACAAAGGACAGCTGGATGGTCGTTTCTCCAGGGCCTAAGACCAGGGGCACCAGCCCAGCTTTTCCTTTATCTTATTTTCTATCTGAATTTTGTAAATGTAACATATATTTTAGGTTTTCCTTAAACAGACCCAGGGCTTGCTGTGTTGTCGACAACACCCAGCACCTGTTTTCTCACAGTGACAAATCCCAACATGGGAAGCAGTGTGACAGCCCCAACATCACCCCAGTGCTGCCCTGTAACCAAATATGTTCCTGCTGTGTGGCCCCCAGAGTTTGGTCCACAGAGCAGAAGAGTCTAGGGCCTCAGGAGCCCTTGCCTCTGGCCTTCCTTCTGACCCAATAAAGATGTGGCCTATTAATACTCAGACTGTGGTGGAAGGCATGGTGGATGGACTCGATCACACTTGCCAGGAGAGCTGTATCCATCTGAGCTGGCCTCTTAACTGGTAATTTTATCATCTCGTGATAAAGCCTTTAAAAATGACTTGGAAGGATCTCAGCATCAGTTAATTTTTAAGACAGACAATCTAAATAGAAAGATGCATACCTGGATACAGTCATTTATTAAATTCAATAACTCCTAATAGTGCATTCTCCAGGCTGAAGAGTGAAGGATGAAAGTGTTACCATACATGTGTATTTTATGGGCTACCCTGCACAGGATAATTAAGTCAGACCTCTGCTGGACAGGGAAGAGAAAAGCCTCTTTCTCAATTCTCACCATATGAGGAAGACCTGATTCCATTTCATGATACCACTTCAAAAATGAAAATCACCCAAATCTTTAGGGGCTGTTACAACCCAGAAGATCCTGTAAATTTAGAGAGTCTCAAATTTGAGCTTGCTGACTCATGTCCAAAATCATGAAACATTGCAGGGGAGTACATAGTCATAGTAAAAGGAAAAAAAACATCAAAAGTTGGTGTACAGATCACAGCAAGAAAGTGACAGATGATAGCATGTAGAAAAATGAAGACAGGGGTGGTGCTGACGGTGGAGGAAGAGTCATGGGCCCCAATTATTTTTTAAAATCCTCCACGGCTGATCAACAGAGATAAAATCATATTCATTTTATTAACATTCAATATCCCACAAACATAATACTGTATCCTAAGAAATTATTGGCACCCAGTAGCTGGTACAAAGGAATTCAACTCTAGGTTTTCAATTACTTTAGAGATATCCTGTTTTGATAAGCATTCATGGAAAATGAAATCTCTTAAAATATATATATATATATATATATGTAACATATATTTTATATTATCATATATAATAGATATTAATTCCCAGGTGGCACAAGTAGTAAAGAGCTCTGCCTGCCAATCCAGGAGATGTAAAAGATGCTGGTTCGATCCCTGGATTGAGAAGATCCCCTGGAGGAGGAAATGGCAAGCCTCTCCAGCATTCCTGCCTGGAGAATCCCATGGACAGAGGAGTCTGGCACGATATGGTCTACAGGGTTGCAGAGAGTCAGACACAACTGAAGCAGCTTAGCACACTCAAGGATATCATACATATCAGTATATGTTAATAATATATATACATATACACCAAAGAATATTCTGCTGTATAATGCATCTTCCAAGAAAACATTTAAGCCTCCCTACCAGGAAATGATGCAAAAATATTCTGTCATAATTTTAGTGATGAAGTCTCTTTATCATGGACATAATAACCGATTGGAAAGTCTCTCATTTTAGCCAACTGTGATCGGGAAACTGAATTTTTCTTCCACTGTCCCACCGCCCCTAAATGGCTGGTGCAATTTAGTTCAGATATTCTCCAGGGGGTTGCCTTTCCAGAGGTGCTTATGTCAGCTCCAAAGAATGTTAAAGCAATTCTGAGGAAGAGAGTGGCACAATCAAATGGAAACCACTTCTGCAATCCAACTGCTTTACTCCCACTTATGAAGATGATGATGGCATGTATGATATACTTTACAGCTTTAGCTACCACAGATCAAAGATACTCAACTCTCATGGGACAGATCATTTCTCTTTTATACATATTTTCGCTAAGTTGTTTGAACACTGTAGTTTCATCTGAAGATTAAATTACCAGCCTAGAAAATGAGTGGGTGCCTCATTCGTCTCAACCAGGAGTGAGCCGTGGAGACATGTACACGTGTACAGGAGAAAGCAAGGCTAAATGAGGGCAGGCGGCCTCTCTGAGGTCATCTGAAGACCCCCTGCAGATAAAAACAAAGGAGAAAAGCATTGTCCTGCAGGACAAAGGGGACTACAGTCAGGCTGACAGATCCTAGAGGGAGGTTAATCCCACTTTATCGAACCCCATACTTTTACAAAGACATCAGTTAAGGGGCTATAGGCAAACTGCTCTCCAAAGAATTCAGTGCAAAAAAGTATCTTTTCACACTACTTGACTGGGGAGAAGAAGAAGGAGGGCTGGCTGGCAGGTGGGGAAAGTGTCTCTGAAATGATCATAGAAATCATTGGAAATGTGAGACTTCCAGGTGACATGGTATTGAAAGTGTTAGTCGCTCATTCGTGTCCAACTCTTTGCGACCCCGTGGACTGTAGCCTGCCAGGCTCCTTTGTCCGTGGAATTCTCCAGGCAAGAATACTGGAGTGGGTAGCCATTCCCTTCTCCAGGGGATCTTCCTGACCCAGGGATCGAGCCCAGGTCTCCCGCATTGCAGGCAGATTCTTTACCATCTGAGCCACCAGGGAAGACCCAAATGACATTATATAAGTGAAATTTGCCTGTAATTTTAATTTGTGTGCAGTAGAAATCCCTACTCATGACGCTATTGGGAAATACAAAACATTCCACCTATTGAGAAAGAAGTTGGCTTCTCATATAACCCCTCACCTCTAAGCTATTTCCAGTAACATCTCTGAGGAAGCACTGTGCTGTCAGTCTCCTCTCCATCAGGCCTGTCCTTCCCACCCTGGTGAAGAACCCTAATAGGAATCCTTCTGCATGAAGCATTCAACCACCCATCCCAGCTTGGGCAGTGACTCGAGGCCCCCTGCCCCATCACCCCACAGATCCCACACATGAGAACCCTGTACACTAGGGACTGGGAGCTGGACCATTAACACATCTTCATGGGCACAAATCACACCCACACACCTGGGCCAGGCTAATTCTGAGCAGGTTTGGATCTTACCTGCCCATTCCCCTGGGGCAACACTCAACAGTACATAGTAAGTCCTGGCTCTACTGGAGTCAACTGAAGTAAGCTGTTTCAGCTTTAACATCTCCATATTCCTGTGAAATGCACATAACTGTTCCTGATGTGCACATAAGGACAGGTGGGTGTATGTTTATACAGACACTCTAAATCACTTGCTTCCTGAATAGAGTAATTCTTTGATAAATTGGTCTGACATTTGGTATAAAGTCCTGCAGGCCTCAGACAAAGTGATTTAGAAAATAACAATGTCAGTTGCTCTGCTCTTTCAATAAATAACCCACCAGTAAAACACAGATAATAACTGACAATCATACTTGTACTGTAACTAATGAGAAAAGATAAAGCAGCAAATGGACTGTTTATATGCATTTGATAAATTGCATCCCCTGGATATACCCATGAAAAATAAATGTGTGTGGTGCTGGTTCACTGAACTAAAACAAATATTTACCACTGAGATTTAGCATTGAGAGTGATATTTACATTTCATTTGGCAACTATTTTGATGCTATGTCTAACACATAGTGGAAAAGTCAAAAACCTACCTCAACTTCCTGAGTACGAAAGCATTATGAATGAGAAAAAAAATAAAAGAATCACATCAAACAATAGGAAGGAATGTAAACATTTTCGATAATTGCATCAAATTTTCAAATTATCACATTAGAAAGGTCAAAGGCAGACATTTTCCTTTAAGTTACCAACCATCACTCCCTTTAAAAGGTCCCCTCCCTCGTTCACTAAGTTCATGAGAAGAACGTCAGGTTCTTGGTAGAATAAGTGAAGCGTGGAAAATCTGAGGGCCCTCTGGTAATCTGGGTCATTACTGTAGGACAGCTAGCAAAATTGCGATTAAATCCAAATATACAGGCATAATTATTACCTTTGAGAATTTTAAATGACTAATTTGCTGTGACACTGGTCCAAAGGGTGAAATTCAATAAAAGTCCCAAGAGACATCAGAGAACAAGAATAAAAGACCTTCTACATTTCTGCAAAGAAATTATTTCACCTTGCAGCTCCAAAATAGCTTCAAGGGGTCTAAAACCTGAAAAGGACATGGGTTTATGGTCCTGGGATGTGAAATGAATAGCACTGTCGTGGCCCCTCAGGTGATCAAGGAATTATAACCACCACACAGAAATCCCCCTTCTCATGGCTATCTGCTTGTCCTTGTCTGTCCATCCAAGCTGGGTTCTGGAGGACTGACTGCTGATTGCAGCTTTTCTCAAAAAGAAAAACTGAGTCTGAGATCTGTTCCAGAAAGGGTGCCCTATGCCTGACTTTCTCTTCTGGGAATACAACAGATCTATGATGCTGCATCTGTACTCTGACCAAGACAAGGGGTGTCTTCCCAGACTCAAAGCCATTCATTCTTTCCTGACCTCAATAGCAAAATGATCAAAACACCTGAGCTAGCCAGGAGTGGGCTTCTGAATGTCCAAACAGGAGAGAAGCCGGAGGATTATGGATTCAAAGACAGTAGAAACACTATGAACAGGACAGGCTGTGAAGAAGACATAAGCTCAGATCCTGCCTCGAACACTCACCCAGGAGCTGTTCTGGCACAAGCCCTTGAGCTTCTGAGTTGCAGCCCCCTAATCCACAAAACAAGACCGCTGCTCCTACCTTGGAGGATGGGTCACAATGATTTGTGATAATGTGGCAGTGACTGGGATATTATCAGACACAAAGAATGACTCAATAAATTAAAATGTACACTTTTGCGACCATCTCCAGAAGTTTATAATATTGAGATGTCTCAAAAACATTGAGAGAAGCAGGCTTATAGAAATAATGATATGCTTAAAATTTCAGTTATGTGGCTCTTGTGCATTTGAATCATACCAAGTAGGCCCAAATGAAGGGAGACCAATTGCCCTTGGGAACAATAATTATGAAATATTTTCAATGCATGCAATTTTATTAGTCTTACGGATGAAGAGTAGCTTAGAAAAAAATGCAATGAAATGTGAAAACATGAGTTGCAGGCACGTCTCTGTTTAAAGGTCAGGCTCCTATTCTCTAAGATTTAGTGACCCTGTCTATTAAAAAAAAAAAAAAAAGATAATACTTACACCACAGAGCTGTCTGTGCAACCAGTGAACCAGTGAGAGATGTGTTGAACCACTGTTATCAATTATACATCATCTAATTCTAAGTAAATTTACATTTCAATTATGACTCACTATATTCTCTTAAGTGGACTAGGCCTGCCCTGAACAGGTAAAATTTCTGCATAATCATTAATTTACAGGAAAAAACAGTCAGAGAAACCCAGAGAGGGGTCACTTCATTGAAACACCAAGTAAGGCCCTTGCCATCTTGAAGCATATAAACCTCTCCTTTACAGAAAATACAAATCGTACTGGCCCAAGGTCCAGCCCTGTCTGAGCAGCATGAACTCCAAATTAATTAGGTCCCATCATCTTTCTGAGAATGCCACTCCAGCCACCCCCACCCAAGGCAAGCAGGCCTTCATCAACATCCAGATGTTGCCTTCCAGAGTATAACACACTGGGTATGAACTGTCACCCACACAGCCTCTTCCTCAGCTGGGCCCCCCAACTTCTCCTGGGGCCACCACCACATGCCCAGCCAGCCTCCTCTCCCTAGACTCTGCTAAGGCTATCCTGTTCGCTGCTCCTACAAGGATCCTCTGAAGGGACGTCGGCCCTCACCGCACCCTGGTAACAAATACTCCAGTTGCTCCCCACAGCCCCCAGGCCAAGGCCAAGCTCACGAGCAGCTCCCAGGACCCTGCAGGGCACAGCCCCTGCTGAGTCCTCCAGGCCCCCTGTGGCCTCACCCCCGCCCACACACTTCACTCCAGACCCACGTGAGCTACTTCCTGGGGCTGCAGCAGCCAAGCTCCAAAATTCTACACACGCTGAGTCCTCTGTGCCTGAAACCCTCTTCCTCTCCCTTCTCTGACTAACATTCACTGCTCCATCAACTCCCGGTTTAGATTAGATGATGGTCCTCATGGGCCACCTCCCTGTTCCCAGTCCCTCCACACCAGAGATGTGTCTGCTGTGTGGTCTACAGCCCCTGGGCAGCCCCTAGCAGAGCCCTGATGTCACCGCTCTGCAGCGGCTGACCACTCTCCTTCCACTCGACTACACGCCTGCCAGTCCCCACGGCCGGGGCGGGGTGTCTTCCGCTCCACACCTAGGGCCAGCACGGTGCCCGTTCTGTACCAGGTACTCAGCGAGTACCTCCTATGAAGAAAGAATCACTCAACCTCTGTGGCTTCTTTTATGTCAGCTGCAGACCCCCAGTTAATTCCCCTTTGACTCAGAACGCAGGCGCTGTGTCCTAGAAGTTTCTGAGGATGGTGAAATGGGCAACTCCTTTAGTGTGACTTCAACTGGGGCAGTAACAGGAACCTGGCACCAGCAGAGATGATGGCAGAAGACCTTGGAGGGAGCAACCAAGGAGGGCTGGTGGACTTCTGCCTGACAGCCTCACCCCATGTCTGCAAACGCCCTTGAGCCACCCCAAGGAAAAATGAACTTCATGACTTGGCTCACTACAGCTGGCAGATGTCTGATGCAAGATTCAGAATCTGTATCAAGTTGAAGTTTAAATGAAAAAGTTGAAATCCAATCAAAAAATCAAAGTAATAGTAACATTTAACATTAATCATCTAAGACTAATAGCAGCTACCAGTTTCTGAGTGCTCAATATGGGCCAGGCACTGTGCCAAGCCGCCTGTGTTTTAGCTCACTAAATTCAGACAGTAGCTGTGTGAGGGAGGCACAGTCAGAACCCTGATGATCTACCCGGGAAAACTGGAGCTCAGAGAGATCACATTACTATAAGTTTACACAGCTAGTGAGAAGCAGGAGGATTTGAGCTCAGTTTGCGCAACTCTGAAGATTTTTTTTTCCAAACTGGACAAATAAATAATAGTAACAATATTTACATTAGGGGCTTCCCTGGTGGCTCAGACAGTAAATAATCTGCCTGCAATGCAGGAGACCCTGTTTGGATCCCTGGGTTGGGAAGATCCTCTGGAGAAGGAAATGGCAACCTACTCCAGTAACAATATTTACATTACTACGTCACATTGGGAGACTCCAGCATGGAGGGAACAGAAGAACTGAGTCTTGGGGCTTAGACTTGGCTCCCAGTCAAGGGGGGTACACCCCATGAGAGGATAGAGGGATGGGTGAGGTGCTCTCTCTACCACTGCATTGACCCTTCACGCATCTGAGCCTCAGCTTTCCCATCTATGAAAGGGGAAATGTAAACACCTGCCCCACGGGGTCTTTGTGCAACTGGGCAGCAAGTCCATTTGTCCTATGCCTGGCTCTGGGAAGGTAGCCGGGACACCCAGACATTCTGATGCCTCCCTACCCCACGTGGCTCCCCAGGCTTCTGAACCATGGCCAACAGCCTCAGGAGCAAGCCCCACTGAGGAGCACTTTGTGGGCTCTGGACCAGGCACTGCCATCACACCTGTCTGCCACCACACTCTCTGAGGCTTGCTTCAAAGTGGAGCATCCAACACTGACATCAGGGCACTACACAGAAGACCTGGTGGCTTTGGCACCGGCCATCTCTCTGGGAAGCCATAGCCACAGACTTCGCGTGAAATTTTCATTAGCTTCACAGCAAGACCTGCCACAGTTCCTCCCAGCCCTGCCATTCAGCCTCTTTTGGAAAGAGCATCTGGAAAAGTTAGTAATAAAAGCTCCCTCACAGTGTCCCTGAGAGCATCCTAGCAGTCGCCCTGCCTGCCCTCCTCCGCATCCCGAGGCTCTGGCCCTTGGACCACATGCATAGCAGATGCTCCCACCAATGCCCCAGAAACAAATCTGGTCAAGGTCTTTAGTCCACTTCAAAGCAATAATGTCACCATCAGAATCTGAGAGAGTTCCTTTGAAATCTGCAACTTCTGAAGTGATGTTCCCCCTATGGTAAGAGCAAAGAAGGCTCTGCCAAATAGACCCACACTCCCCAGCCACAATTTCCCTCTGTGATCACTGGCAAAGCTTCCACAGAGAATGGGACTAGTGTTCCCTGTCCCAGATACAGCCACTGCTATAACTGGGGCTCACCACAAGGGTAGAACAATCTTCCCACACTGACTGAAGACCTCCCATGGGACCCATACTCTCAAAGGCTGTTGGGTCCAATCCATCCTGAACCATGAACTAATAACCCTGGAGATGCGCACATTTTCCTCTCACCTAACGAACATTTCTACAACTCTGTGATGGATGGAAGCCAGTTTCTCACCCTCAGCACTGCCAAACAGAGGCCTGGTAGACTCAGGTGACTTAGAGAAAGAATCCCAAAGCACTTTAGCCAGGCTCCATGCTTGAGAACTTGCTCATATGACCACTCAGACAGGTAGATGATGTACTTACATCATGTGAAAAGACAGCATCCAGAGATAAGATAACCATCCTTATACCAAGGTCAATGTGTTTGAGTCTCGTGATAGCTGTTCAACCCCAACTCTTGGGGATCTGTGTACTCCACAAACATCTAACCATCCTGTCACATTCCAGGGAGGGGGGCGTTTCCATAATCTGCCTGGGGTACCCACAGAGACAAAGCAAGGCTGAAGCTGCAAGGAAGCTGGGGCCATAGGCTCAAGGACCTTGGTGCCTGATGAGGTGTCCACTCCTAATCTCCAGGCACTGAGGAACCACTGAGGGTGGACTTGGAGGTGGCTCCCATCACAGTAGTGCTTTCTGAAGGTGCTGGGCTGACTAAGTGTTGGACAGGTTAGAAAGAGTCAATGAAACCAAGGACACCAATGAAGAAGTTCATCCCATGTGAGCACAATTATCACTTATGGAGCATTTGCTGCATGTCTGCCTTTGTGCTAAGAAATAGACACGAGTAATACTCAGTCCTTACTCTCAGAAGCCCATGGTCTGGCCAGTGTAGAGGGAGCCAGAAATGTCAGCAGGTGGAGCATAACATTACCTGGCAATGTGGTCATTATAAAAAGAAAATAGCTACAGAATAGAGAGGAGGAAGCCACCACTCGTTCCGGGGAACTAGGGCTCACTCAACTGAGGCAGTGGGACTTGCGCTGGGTCCAGATGGACAAGGAGTTTTCTAGGAAAGGAACATGCAGTGGGTGGGATGAGGAGCCAACAAGTGCAATAAGCAGGACTCTTTGCTGCAACAGCCCTCAACCCGGGCAACAGGAGAGTAAGCCTGAGCCCAGGGGCAGCCACAGAGAGTGGACAACAGGAGATGTCTGCTTTGCTCAGGGTCTCCAAAGCCCCCATGGCCACACCACCCGGTCTGCCATTTGCTCTGGGACCAGAAAGCCTGGAGCTGCCATGGCTGATTACTGGCATCACTATGATCAGTCCACTCCAGCTGGAAGGCTGAGCAATGACATTATGTCTGGAGGGGCCACATTCACCCAAGACATGCCACCCCAGGGATGAGAGGCAACTCACATCCTGGCCCTTCCAACCAGCAAGTGTTTCCATGCTGCCTGTCAAGAACATATGTAAGTCATATGGGCCACAATTGGAACCAACTAGTCTGTAGGCCAGACCCTGTTTCTGTCCTACAGAGACACATGGCCAGTTTGCTCAACCTTCCTTTACTAAATAAGCATCTCTTTCTTTAGAGGTGAGATCTCTGAGAACAAAGGCTCTGGGAACCAAGATCCTAGAGGTCCCCCCCCTCCCACTCCCAGTCAATGGTAACAATTAAGGGCCTCATTTAATGGTAACAATTAAGGGCCTCTCACACTCTAGCAAAGTAATGCTCAAAATTCTCCAAGCCAGGCTTCAACAGTACGTGAACTGTGAACTTCCAGATGTTCAAGCTGGATTTAGAAAAAGCAGAGGAACCAGAGATTAAATTGCCAACATCTGCTGGATCATTGAAAAAGCAAGAGAGTTCCAGACAAGCATCTACTTTTGCTTTATTGACTACGCCAAAGCCTTTGACTGTGTGGATCACAACAAACTGTGGAAAATTCTTAAAGAAATGGAAAAACCAGACCACCTGACCTGACTTCTGAGAAATCTGTATGCAGGTCAAGAAGCAACAGTTAGAACTGGACATGAAACAACAGACTGGTTCCAAATCGAGAAAGGAGTACTACATCAAGGCTGTATATTATCACCCTGCTTATTTAACTTATATGCAGAGTACATCATGAGAAATGCCTGGCTAGATAAAGCACAAGCTGGAATCAAGATTGCTGGGAGAAATATCAATAACCTCAGATACCCAGATGACACCACCCTTATGGCAGAAAGCAAAGAGGAACTAAAGAGCCTCTTGATGAAAGTGAAAGAGGAGAGTGACAAAGTTGGCTTAAAACTCAACATTCAGAAAACTAAGATCATGACTTCCGGTCCCATCACTTCATGGCAAACAGATGGGGAAACAATGGAAGTAGTGACAGACTTTATTTCTGGGGGCTCCAAAATCAGTGCAGATGGTGACTGCAGCCATGAAATTAAAAGTCACTTGCCCCTTGGAAAAAAGCTATGACCAACCTACACAGCATACTAAATAGCAGAGAGATTACTTTACCAACAAAGGTCCATCTAATCAAAACTATGGTTTTTCCAGTAGTCATGTATGGATGTGAGAGTTGGACTATAATGAAAGCTGAGCACCAAAGAATTGATGCTTTTGAACTGTGGTGTTGGAGAAGATTCTTGAGAGTCCCTTGGACTGAAAGGAGATTAAACTAGTCCATCCTAAAGGAAATCAGTCCTGAATATTCATTGGAAGGACTGATGTTGAAGCTGAAACTCCAATACTTTGGCCCCCTGATGCGAAGAACTGACTCATCTGAAAAGACCCTGATGCTCAGAAAGATCGAAGGCAGGAGGAGAAGGGAACGACAGAGGATGAGACGGTTGGATGGCATCACCAACACAACAGACATGAGTTTGAGCAAGCTCCGGGAGTTGGTGATGGACAGGGAAGCCTGGCTTGCTGCAGCCCATGGGGTCACAGAGTTGGACACGACTGAGAGACTGAACTGAAATGAACGAAGGGCCTCCTGTTCTTCCTGAGGGCTTCCTAGCCAATGCAGGAGACGTGTGTTTGATCCCTGGGTTGAGAAGATCCCCTGGAGAAGGAAATGACAACCTACTCCAGTGTTCTTGCCTGGGAAATCTCATGGACAGAGGAGACTGGTGGGCTGTAGTCCACGGAGTCATAGGGTTGGTCACAATTTAGCAATGGAACAACAACAACAAGCTCTCACTGAGCCTTTGAAAGGACCCTTTCTTGTGCAGGGGGCAGGGATAGGGAGATGAGATGAATAACCAGGGCTCCCTTGTACCCATCTTTTAAAATCAAAACCCTCCAGGGCAAAATTACCAGCTAAGACCATTTCTGTGGCAACAAAATACCTATCAATAAGGACATATTTATTTCTTGTGGAAGAGTACTCAGCCAGCAGAAGCCGTGTCACATGTTTTTATTTTCAGGCTTTCTTTTCATATATTATTTGGAAGATAACAGGAATGTTAATAACAATGTTCTCATTTAGCCAGTCACATGCTCACATTTTCTAGATACCTCAGCTATCCTTAATGAATGCCCACGACCCACTGTAAGAAGACAAAACTACAGAAAAGCAATAGAGAAAAATCAAAATGGTAATAATGGTTATTATTGGATAGAGGAATATTAGAGTCTTCTTCCTGCTTACTTTATTATTTTTCAATTAAAAATTAACATGGATTACTTTATTTATTTGCAATATTGTCGGTTCATTCATCCATTTACCCATTCATTCATTCAAAGTTCTATAGGATAGGGAAAACAAAGAAAGCATTACCCTAACATTTTGTTAAGGTTTTTTAAAGAGTTTTGTAAAGGTTTTTTAAATTTTAACAAAATTTAAATTTTGTTAAATTACCCTAACAATTTGTCCTAACATTACAGTCAGGACAAATCTAGCTAGAGAGGTAAAATCATTTTTACCTGAATTCATACAGCACTAAAATCTGCAGTATACAATCCATCTACACCAGCAGTTCTGACTGAGAACTGAACTCACAGCCCATGGGGAATAAGAAGGAAGAACCTCTTGGACCATGACCTAAAAGAATGACTAGGCACCTTTCCAGGCAGCTGAATGGAGTCACACGTCCTTCTAATTAGCCTGTCTCCAGGCTGGCACATAGGGTAAGCACTCATTTATTCCTTTTGTCCTGGGATCCTATTAAGGAATGCAAGATCTGGAATAAGCAGGGGGTGACCTTCAGCTCACTCAGCACCACACAGCCCAAGGCCCCTGCCAGAAACAGTCAGGAGAAGGACCCAGACTTCACAGTAGAAATTGTACATTTACTCACAAGGTGGTGACAGCTGCTGAAACAAACCCAAATTGTGGCTCAATTTAGTAAGGCATCTGAGGTTCAGATACTTCATCTGATTTACGGGGAGGATACACAAATCACAGCTAGAATCAGAGGCACCTTGTCAGGGCTGCCTGCCGGAATTATTTGGGAACAACACCGCATGGGTCATTTTGGTGTTGCCCATCAAAGCGTCGTATGTCTGTTTCACACACCTCTCTTTTTACAAAACTCAGCTCTTAAACCTGCCTGGAGGAAATCAATGGTTCTGCTTCTGGATCTGAAACATAAAGAAACATAAAAGTCCATGGTAGTTTCTTAACTGGTAACTTCTCTTGACCTCTCCACTGCCACTGGCCAAATGATTCTGGGTAAATGTTTTGCAATCTTTATGAGCTTCAGTTTCTTCATCCATAAAATGAGGGCAATGGTGTCCACTTCACTGGGAGGCTTACTTGGAACACATATGCAAAATGCCCAGCATGTAGTATGCACCAAATATCTAAACATGTCACTGTTTTTTTTTCAATTGACCTCAGTATATCCTCTGCTGAAAGCTGATAACAGAATTTGAAAAACAGACTGCTAGTTTCTTCTGGATGAGTCCATTTGTGATGCTGCCATCCCGACTGCAGACATTTTTAAGAAATCAAATATGGGTAATGGTTGCCTTGGAAAAACAGCAGCCACTGCTTGGTGCAAAAGTGTAAATAAAACGCCACTTAAGTAATCACATTACTCACAGCTTAACGCATGTGATCCAGAGCTGCAAGCAAGCGTGTGTGTGATGGATTTTTCATTATCTGTTGGCTGCCACTGCAGCCCATCCAAGTGTCTGCAGGCATCTGGACTGGGAAAGTCTACATTAGCTCCTGGTGGGACCCACACTCCTGCTATCAGTGGAAACAGACTCAGCAGGAAGGAGGTGATGCCTTCATAAAAAGGTGATAATACAGACAGACATGTCTGCTTGGGAAAGAGCTGCCAGGTTCTAGTCAGCAGTTAAATGTCCCTTCCTTGGCTCTCAGGGGCTCCCAAAATAGTCTGGGTGAGAGGAATTCCCTAGCTGAATTCTCTCAGCTCCTGCCAGGTAGGGGTGGAGACTCCTTGGATGCCTTGATATGACCTGATTTCGATTCGGTGCCAAGACTAAACACCAAAGTCCAATGCTGGACTGAATCTGTCATCTTTCTGGGGACGAGCTCTGAAATCTCAGCATCTTCCGTTTCACCAGAGCTTCCCTCAAGCATGGGCCTCAAGGTGGTGCTAGTAGTCAAGAACCTGCCTGCCGATGCAGGAGACGTAAGAGACACAGGTTCAAACCCTGGGTTGGGAAGATACCCTGGAGGAGAGTTTGGCCATCCACTTCAGTATTCTCATCTGGAGAATTCTATGGACAGAAGAGCCTGGCAGGCTACAGCCCATGGGGTCACAAAGAGTCAGACACGACTGAAGAGACTTAGCATGCACACACGCCCTCAAGAGTGCTGAGTACTAACTGGGGATATGTTAGGTCCTTGGACAATTTACACTCTGGATAAATGCAGAACTTCTAGAAAAGTCACTTCAGAATCCAACTACAAGCATACTCTTAAAGATGTGGGTGTCTGTGAGGGCACAGGCTGGAATGTCCTCAGGGAAGGATGTGGGAGTCACTTCTTCATATGAAATTCAAGTTCACCAAGGCACCTGCTGCCTTTCCTCACACAGAATCCCCTACACACAGGCAGCTTTGATTGCAAAAAGGCAATCAGAAACTCTGCCATTTCACCTCCACCTCCCAGCAGGGCATCTGTGCCCTTACGGTCTTCTCTCCTACCCTTTCTCATCAAAACTTGCTCCTGGACCTTTCTTCAGAGCCAGTAAAGAGGACTGAGACAGTTCCATTCATATTCAAAAGGGATCTGATCTGAGGTGACAAAATCCTGCCAGAGTGTCTGCCAGTAGAAAAGCGAGCCATGTTTGGGGAGAAAACCTTGGCTAGCCATTGAATTTAAAGCATACCTATCAGGTCCAGGCAAAGATGGAAGGTGAGGAGGATTAAAAACCGGTGGAAAGGAGGCATCAGACAATATTACAAAGCTGTAGTAATCAAAACAGCATGATATTGGCACAAAAACAGACACGTGGACCAATGGAATGGTCAAGAGCCCAGAAACAAACCCACACATCCACCATCAATTAATCTCCAACAAAGGAGGCAAGAATATACAATAGAGAAAAGACAGTCTCCTCAGCAAGTGGTGCTGGCAAAGCTGCTGCTGCTGCTGCTAAGTCGCGTCAGTCGTGTCCACCTCTGTGCGACCCCAAAGATGGCAGCCCACCAGGCTCCCCCGTCCCCGGGACTCTCCAGGCAAGAACACTGGAGTGGGTTGCCATTTCCTTCTCCAGTGCATGAAAGTGAAAAGTGAAAGCAAAGTTGCTCAGTCGTGTCTGACTCCCAGCGACTCCATGGACTGCAGCCTACCAGGCTCCTCCATCCATGGGATTTTCCAGGCAAGAGTACTGGAGTGGGTCGCCAGGCTGGCAAAGCTAGCACCATGTAAATCAGTGAAGTTAGAACACACCCTCGTACCATACACAAAAATAAATCCAAAATGGTTTAAGCTTGTAAATATAAGACATTTTTCTACCATAAAATTCCTAGAAGAAAGAGAACATAGGCAAAACCTTCTCTGACATAAATTTTACCAATGTTTTCTTAGTTCAGTCTCCCAAGGCAATAGAAATAAAAACAAAAAATAGTTTGATTAAACTATTTATTTAAAAATAAATATTCATTTAAAAATAATCAAACTTATAAGCTTTTGCACAGCAAAGGAAACTATAAACAAAATGCAAAGACAACCTATAGACTGAGAGAAAATAGTTGCAAGTTATGTGACCAACAAAAGCTTAATTTCCAAAATATACAAACAGTTCATACAACTCAATATCAAAACAAACAAACAAACAACTCAATCAAAAAGTGGGCAGAAGACCTAAACAGACATCTCTCCAAAAAAGACACACAGATGGTTAAACGGCACATGAGAAGGTGTTCAACATCGCTAGTTATGAAAGAAATGCAAATCAAAACTATAGTGAAGTACTATCTTACACTAGTCAGAATGGTCATCATTTAAAAGTCTACAAATAACAATTACTGGGGAGGATATGAAAAAAGGGAACCCTCCTACATAGTTGGTGGGAATGTAAGTTGGTGCAGCCACTATATAAAAAAGTATGGAAGTTCCTTATAAAACTAAAAATAGAGCTGCTATATGGTCCAGCCATTCTACTTCTGGGCACACATCCAGAGAAAACTGTAATTCAAAAAGATACATGGACCCCAATGCTCACAGCAGCACTATTTATAATAGCCATGACATGTAAGCAACCTAAATATGTAATTTACCAACAGATAAATGGATAAAGACATGGTATGCACATATATACATACACACACATATATAAATGTACATATATATGTACATGTGTGTATATACATACATACATACACATAATGGAATAATACTCAGCCATAAAAAAGAAGGAAATAATACATTTGCAGCAACATGGATAGACCAAGAGGTTATCATAATAAGTCAGAAAGATAAAAACATTTGATATCACTTGTACGGAAAATCTTGAACTTATTTACAGAACAGAAACAGACTCACAGATGGAGAAAACAAACTTATGGTCACCAAAGGGAAAAAGGAGTGGAGGAGGATAAATTAGGAGTTTGGGATTAGCAAATACAGACTATTATATATAAAATATATAAACAATAAGGTCCTATTGTATAGCATAGGAACTATATTCAATATCCTATAATAAATCATAATGGAAAAGATATTAAAATAAATATATATACACATATATATGTATAACATGTCACTTTGCTATACACCAGAAACATAATATTGTAAATCAACTATACTTCAATTAAAAAAAAAATGAATGAAGAGGGGAAAAGGTAATGAAGAGTCTGCAATTGGTCTTGAAGGGAAAAGATACAGTGACCAGGAAAATGAACATGGCAGTGTGAGAATATTTTCTCTTTTGGTGGGGAGGGTATTTTTTGGCTGTGTCACGTGGACCACCAGGAAATTTCCCAAGAATATTTTCTACTACAGACCCAAAATTGAGCCAGTTGGCAGTAGAGCATAGACCCAGGTACTAAGGAGGTGCTGGGACTCCACTATTTTCTAAAGGAAGATGAAGAAATCGCAATTTAAGCCTGTGTTCAACCTACAATGGGAAATAACATATGTCTATATCCGCTGGATCATCGAAAAAGCGAGAGTTCCAGAAAAACACCTATTTCTGCTTTATTGACTATGCCAAAGCCTTTGACTCTGTGGATCACAATAAACTGTGGGAAATTCTGAAAGAGATGGAAATACCAGACCATCTGACCTGTCTCTTGAGAAACCTGTATGCAGGCCAGGAAGCAACAGTTAGAACTGGACATGGAACAACACACTGGTTCCAAATAGGAAAAGGAGTACGTCAAGGCTGTATATTGTCATCCTGCTTATTTAACTTCTATGCAGAGTACATCATGAGACACGCTGGGCTGGAAGAAACACAAGCTGGAATCAAGATTGCCGGGAGAAACATCAATAACCTCAGATGTGCGGATGACACCACCCTTATGGCAGAAAGTGAAGAAGAACTAAAGAGCCTCTTGATGAAAGTGAAAGAGGAGAGTGAAAAAGTTGGCTTGAAGCTCAACGTTCAGAAAACTAAGATCATGGCATCTGGTCCCATCACTTCATGGGAAATAGATGGGGAAACAGTGGAAACAGTATCAGACTTTATTTTGGGGGGCTCCAAAATCACTGCTGATGGTGATTGCAGCCATGAAATTAAAAGATGCTTACTCCTTGGAAGGAAGGTTATGGCCAACCTAGATAGCATATTTAAAAGCAGAGACATTACTTTGCCAACAAAAGTCCATCTAGTTAAGGCTATGGTTTTTCCAGTGGTCATGTATGTATGTGAGAGTTGGACGGAGAAGAAAGCTGAGCGCTGCAGAATTGATGCTTTTGAACTGTGGTGTTGGAGAAGACTCTTGAGAGTCCCTTGGACTGCAAGGAGATCCAATCAATCCATCTTAAAGGAGATCAGTCCTGGGTGTTCATTGGAAGGACTGATGTTGAAGCTGAAACTCCAATACTTTGGCCACCTGATGCGAAGAGTTGACTCATTGGAAAAGATCCTAATGCTGGGTAGGATTGGGGGCAGGAGGAGAAGGGGACGACAGAGGATGAGATGGTTGGATGGCATCACTGACTCGATGCACATGGGTTTGGGTAGACTCTGGGAGTTGGTGATGGACAGGGAGGCCTGGCATGCTGCAGTTCATGGGGTCACAAAGAGTCGGACATGACTGAGTGACTGAACAGAACTGATTGAACATCTACTGCCAGGCAAGCACAGTGATCTGCACTTTGCATTGATTATCCTCTATAATCATCACAATGCCTTTGCAAGAATGGAGGTAGCCTCTACGTTTTACAGTAGAGAGGACTATGGATCAGATAGGTTAAGTAACTTGGGCAGGGGGTCAGCTCCAGCTCTGTCAAACCACAGAGTCCTGGGCTCTTTCCATACACCATGGCAGCCCAGTACTCCCAGATGGTAGAGTACCCACCAAGTTTTAGACCATCAGCTCCCAGAGGATGGACTCTACTGGACCCAACTCAGATGTAATCAACCTACAAACACTCAGAACAGCCACTGGTCAAATCAGAGCTGGTAAGCGGAGTTTTTATGATTCTCTTGGAAACTTGTAATTTAATTATTTTGAAGGCAAATCTCACCTTTGACAAAGTAGAGGGAAGCTGAGTTTCTGGGCTAAGATGTGGGTGAAGCCAAAGTATGGAAAGGGTGGGGAGAAAAACTGAAATCCCAGGAGACACCCTGGGGTTGGGGGGACAAACTTATTACACCAGATATCTGGTGGTTTCTGAGCCAGAGTCACAGCTAGAGGACAGAGGATGAAACAGGATATTTGCCCATTAGACGTACAACACTGAGAAGGTTCCAGGAGTGGGCAGTTCCCATCGTAAGTGAGAGCAGCTTGCTAACTGCGTCAGCTGGTAGTCTGATCCATGAATCACCCCCAGACTAACATGCTTCTTCCATGGCTAACAGCCATGAGGGCTGAACAGATGCTATGAACAGATGCTATGCCCTCTTTTATGGGAAAGCACACACCTTAACAGGTGGCACAGTGGTAAAGAGACACAAGAGATGTAGGTTCGATCCCTGCATCAGGAAAATCCTCCGGAGGAAGAAATGGCAACCCACTCCAGTATTCTTGCCTGGAAAATTCCTAGCAAAGGAGCCTGGTGGGCTACGGTCCATGGGGTTGCAAAGAGTTCAGCCATGACTGAGCACATAGCACAACAACTTACCTTAACAAACCTGAGGCCCAACTAACTAAAAATTAGACCCAATTTTGAATTAGGTCACTGCTTGCCTTCCTGCTGGCCCTTGCATTCTGCTACACAACCAAGGGGCCCAAATGGCAGAACTGGAGAAAATACTGAATAAACTATGAACACACACTCAATCACATTCATGCTTATTAACAATGCCTCTCTACCACATTATTCTTAAATCTTTCACAACTAAAATCTGCCTGGGAACTTAAATCCTCCTCACCATTATGTGAACAAGTCTCGTAATAACAGTAGCAGTTCATTACTGAGCCATTTCAGGTTCCATTTCTCCAAGAAAATAAATAACCAGTTTAAAGAGTGTCAGAAAAATGTTCCACTGGCACTCAGCTTAAACATGATTATTTATTAGAAATTGTCCAAAGCTACTCATACCTGTGGTAACTCTAAGCACACAAGGGCCTCAGTGAGTTTCATATTTAAAGGTGGGAAAGAAATGAAAAACACAGAAGTGCTATGGATTTTCACTTTGAATAGATCTTCATTTCTTGGCCTTTGGGGCTGCTCTTGATGATGGGAGCCTCTTGCACCAAATGCTCAGACAGAGAAAACTCTGGGGAAAGATTTATAAGAGGTAGAAGAGAGGAAAATACTACATGGAGAACTGCTAGTCATGCCACGCAGGGCTCAAACATCCAAATTAGGAAATGACACACTTTCTCTATGAAAGGTCAGAGAGTACACTGTTGGACTTTTAAGCCCTTGCACCACAAATACTGAAGCTCATGTGCCTACAGCCTGTGCTCCACAACAAGAGAAGCCACTGCAATGAGAAGTCTGTGCACAGCAGATAACAGCTCCTGCTCGCCGCAACTATAGAAAGCCCTTGCACAGCAACAAAGACCCAGGGCAGCCAAAAATAAAATTAAAAACAAAGAAGGACTGCCAGGTCAGGAAAGGAGTAGGGGCTGAAATGCCATGTGAACTGCATGCACCAACCACACCCTGGAGCAGGACTGTGCCCACCCAGAGGGGACTCCTCCTTCCATTTTGAAGGCACCGCGGTGGCTGCAGCAATCCTGCCAGTGCACCTCCCAGAGGGCAGGATGTGAGAGGAAGAGCCTCACCAAACCCCAGGGGAACCTGCAGCCTGGAACAGCGAAGGGAGACAGAAGAGAGTCCAAGTGCTCAGACTCGCAGACCCCAAGGGGGATATGGGAAGCCAGTGACAGGAACCCAGGGATGGAGCATCAGTCATGAAGGAAAACCAAACTTACCCCCTCCCCTTGAGTCTTAGGATGCAGTTGTGCGATCAGGAGGAAGACAGACCACCATTTCACATACTGTGAGAATTAATGTACTTTATTACTCCAATAGGTGTTAACGACGGAAAATAGGTATTTTAAAGGAAGATTTACACAAATTCTATTCAGCTCAACAGACACTTATTGACTCGCTTAGGGATCACAACCTGAGAGTTTATTAAAGGAGCCAGGAGCAGCTGCAGAATATCTCTAAGATCATGAAGTTTACATGGTGTAGGTGTCATCTTTAACAAGACCAGACTCTTAATCACAAGGCAAAATAGGTGAGACCCAGTGGGACTGCTCTTTGGGTGTTCCTGAAGGCTCCTCTGCTGTGGTTCTGATCGCTGCCTCCTAGGCCACCAACACCCCTCCCCATCACTCACACAGTAATGGGACCAAGAACCTAGAAGGGCCCTACAGAGCTATCTTAGCATAAATGGTTTGCCCAGAGTTCCCCAGTAGAAGACAGCCCAGGTGCAGCCCTGAGATGGCCCATATGCACCTGTCTTACTTTCTGCCTCCTGGACTTAGTTGTCCTGGTCTTAACTTGCAGGAGACAAGTTGATCCAAAGGTTGCAGGAAGAACCAACACACAGAAGTCCACCCCTGCCTCAGCACATGGGGATACTTCCCAGGAGGGACAGTGCCAGGAAAGAGTCCTTAAGGACCCGTGGGACTTCCTTTCTCCCACACCCTATCCAAAGTGGGAGAAAAATACACTCATAATTGTCTTCCTGAGGCCTCAGCAGCTGCTGCTGCTGCTGCTAAGTCACTTCAGTCATGTCCGACTCTGTGCGACCCCATAGATGGCAGCCCACCAGGCTCCCCTGTTCCTGGGATTCTCCAGGCAAGAACACTGGAGTGGGTTGCCATGTCCTTCTCCAATGCATGAAAGTGAAAAGTGAAATGAAGTCGCTCAGTCACGTCCGACTCTTCACGACCCCATGGAATGCAGCTACCAGGCTCCTCCGTCCATGGGATTTTCCAGGCAAGAGTACTGGAGTGGGGTAGAGACCTCAGCCGACGAATACCTAAATTGTTGGGAATTAGTTAACCAGTGAAAGAAACTGCATTTTCTTTCCTTCATCATTTTCAACTCCAAGGACTAGATTTTTCTCAAATGCCCCTAAAAGTTTTTGCAATTGTCTTCAGACAGACACTAGTGAAGAGAGACAGCAAATTGCTCTCCACAATTACTCAGCGGCGAACTCCCTAAACAGCCCATCTTTATGCCGCCAGTGTAGCTGTGTCTATGGACGGCTGGTTCAGGCGAGGGCAATTATTCCCTGAGCCCTCCCTACTGCTCGATGTTCAAAAGGCAATGTGGAAAATTACCCAGAAAACAGCTGTTTATGCTTTAGGCGGTACCTACATGGAGAGAGGCATGATGGGCAGGTAGAAGTCACAAGCCATAAAATTGAGAAAATACTATTTTCAAGTTAAATGTGAAGGGAAGTCCCTCTGCAAGAGGTAATCAATAGTCAAGCAGAAGCACCACAGGACAAGACCCTCCGGTGAAGGAGAGAAGAAAAGTGGCAAGATCACCTCTGAGTGACAAGTACCTCAGCTACAACAGCTGCAGACAGTTGAACTTCAACACTGTCCCCATTCCCCAGGCACTGAAACGGCTTCACCCAGCAAGAGGGAGCCAGTCTCAGCCCCCAATTCTGGGTGATTTTCTCTTTCCAAGCTCATGACCCTACAACATAGAGACAGCATCTACATCAACTGTGGTCAATTCTGCTGCTCCAGGCACAGCCCTGTGACGTTTTGAAAGAACTGGAAATGATATCCTTGACTCCCTCCCAGCCATAACCCAAGAATCTAAGAGATTTGGGAACCCTTGGATATGCCCAACCCTGACTTTGCCCCAGTCTTGATAATAAGCTGCCCACAACAGAGAGAGCCCAGCCCAGCATCCTGAATCCTACTCTAGGCTTCCTCTATGAAGTTCCTATCTCTCCAACCAGGGCCAACTCCTACGCTCATGGCTGTGAGAATTTGGTCCAGTGGCTGGAAATAAGGGTCTGTAATCAATGAATAGACAGAGGATCTGGAAGCAGCCAGAGGTTCTCATCACTGGCCTCTCCTAGGTTTCTAGGACCAGGAAGCAATTTGCTGCCAAGCTTGGACAGCAGGTTACATTTAAAAGGGAAATATGGACTCATAATTATTTTAAACATACACGATTCCAGACCAGGTGATTGCTAGGCACTGAAGTCTACCATATTTTACTCCAAACTTCCTGGTCTTCCAGACTGCAGCCGGAGAACAAGATGCAATGCCTTTGGAACAAAGAAAAATAAAATCACTTCAAAAGGCATTAAAGAGACAGTTAGCTTCACTGATTTATTTCTGAGATGGGAAACTAGGGGAGGAGAAGATTCCAATTTTCCATCAGTACTGAGCTATTCATAGCAGGAGGCTTGGCTGGCAGTTTGATTGGCTTGATTCAAATTGCAAAGAGCAAGGATGCATCTTCCCCAGGAGGGCAGCACAGCAGAGCACTGAGCTCTGGAGTCCAGTAGAGCCCACTCTGAACCTTGGCACCAACACAGTGATTGACTGTGTGACCTTGGAAAGGTACTGACCTTCACTCTTCCAATCAATAAAATGAGGTTATTAATGGGGCCAACTTCATAGAATTTACAAAGTCCAAATGAGGTAATCCATGTAAAGGACTGATGAATGCTCATAAAGAATAGACATTAGAAGTAGTATTGCTGTTTAATATAAGATTCTCATTCAATATATGATTCTCATTTATGTATAACTCTCAATTACTTTTCTTTTTCAAAGCTGGCCCATTGTATTAGGATTTTAGGAGGAAAAATTTTAAAGGAACACTTGCTTTTCTTTGAAACACGGTATTTTCTGGCTCCATGAAAACAGGTCCAAAGAGTCAATGATTTAGTCATTTAAAAATAAGGGGGGAAAAAAATCCTAACGTAAGCCAGAGGCAAAGGTAAGAGGAAGTGGTTCTGTTTTAAAGCAATTCAGGAGGAAAAATTCACATGTCTCTGTTGGTTGAAGCCAGAATAAACCCACAGAAAGCTCTGCATTCTGCTGAAGAAGAGCAGGCAACCACGTTTTCCTGGAGGTTTCTTAAAAATATGTAAGGGAAATGGGATGCAAAGACAAAAACTCATAAAGCATTTTTCTCATCAAAAAACACCAGAAGGAGAGTGGAAAAAAAAAAAGCCATAGAGGGAGAGAAGGTATTTGTATCATCTAAAACCAACAAATGGCTTACATCCAGAATGTATAAAAAGCTTGTATAAATCAATAAAAAAGAGACAGACAACCGCATTAAAAGTAAAAGGCAAGAGATGTGAACAGGCATTTTACAAAATAGGATACCTCTAGGCCAAAATATACCATAAGGGCTAAAATAGTAAACTCGGACCACACCAAGCATAAAAGAAGATAAAGAACAACTAGAACGTCCTGCCCCACTGGCAGGAGTGGAGCCTTGCAGGGGTACAGCCACTTCTGAGATCCACTGGACCGCATGAGCAGAAGAAATTCACGCGGACCCTGTGACCCAGCAAACCCACCCCTAGGGATATATCCAATAGAAATGAGTACAGGCATAGGAAACAGATGGATACAGAATGTTCATAAGCAGCAACACTCAAAATAACCTTCCCTCAAAACAACTCAAATGTCCATCAATAGCAAAATAGATAGGTTGTGGTCTGTTCACACAATAGAATACTAGACAGCAATGAAAGCCAGTGAATTACTACTACACAATACAGCCTGGGTGAGGCCACATGCCTAAGGTGGACTTAAAAAGAGCCAGGTAAGAGTATAAATTATAGGTCACTTACATGAAACTCATGAAAGGGCAACTGACATACACTGAAAGTAGCATACATGGAAAATTAGACTAATGGTAACCTCTGGGAAGAAGGGAGCAGAAAGAATCCAGGAGGGAAGTACTGAGATTAGGGGAGAAGGAGGGAGGCTTCTGGGGTGCTGTTCATGTCCTGTTTCTTAATCTAGGGGCTGGTCACATGGGGATGAGCACTTGCTAACAGTTCTATTCTATTTGTGCACCTTATATGCATATTACACTCCAACACAGAAGAAATGAGTGAAACAGATATAGTCTATTCTGTTGTATTTATGTGATCCAGCTGGGTCACTGTTTAGGTGAAAATAAAGAGATGCAGTTGACTCGAACAACACCAGTTTGAGCTCTGCAGGTACATTGATAGGTGTATTTTTTTTTTCAATAAATACGTACACTACAGCACTACAATGTCAAGGGTTGGCTCGATCCATGCATAGGGAACTGTGAATACAGAGAAACTACATCTGCAGACTATGAGTTATACGTGGATTTTTAACTGCATGGAGGGTTGGCACCCAAGCCCCCACACTATTCAAGGGTCATGTGTGCTCTGAACCAGAAACAGGCACTTCCAGAGAAGCATTCACATGACAGAATGTGTTGTTCTAACACACGGAGGACTGCTGGATGAGGACACCCCACTGTCACTGCGAGGGAGGGGCACCATCCCAGTCTCAGCCCTCAAGTCTGGGAAGCCAGAGAGGCACACAGGAAACCTAAGACTGGCACAAATAATAAAAAAAATGTATTAATCACTTATTAAGTGCTGGTGTTGTTTTAAACACTTAAAATGCATTAACTCATGTAATCCTAAGTCCCTATTTCACTTTTCAAATGAGCTAACTAAGCAGAGAGAAGTTAAGTGGCCAGTCTAAGGTCACACAGCTAGCAAGAATCAGAGTGTGGATCCAGGCCACAAGTTCTTGCTCCAGAATCCAGACTTAGCCACATGCTGTGCCACCTCCCTAAACTACCTAACAACCTGAGGAAGAATAGGAGATCCAACCATCTGCCTCAGCAGAGGCATCCATGCCAGCGATGGGGAGAGGGAAGCTGGAGGCCAGGAGGAGAGCCACCACTCTAAGAGGATCTACTATGTGCCAAGCATTGGGCTAAGTGATCTCTTCATGCCCAATCTGGCTTTATGTTCACAAAAGCCTTAGGAAGTATCTAGTATTATTATCCCTTTGGGGAGATGAAGAAAACGGGCTGGGAAAATTTAACTAACTTCACATCGCCAGTGAAGGGCATCAACAGGATCTGAACCCCCACCTAAAGGTCAGTGGTCTCCCATATCCTTCAGAATAGGCCCTGATATCATGGTGTCTCCATGGTAACTCCAGGAGGACACTCCACTGAAGTGAAATATGGAAAGCGAAGCTCATGCCTCTGTGGCTGCTTCATAGACCCAAAGTGAAGTGAAAGTGAAAGTCACTCCGTAGTGTCTGTCTCTTTGCAACGCCATGGACTATACAGTCCATGAAATTCTCCAGGCCAGAATACTGGAATGGGTAGCCGTTCCCTTCTCCAGGGGATCGTCCCAACCCAGGGATCAAACCCAGGTCTCCCGCATTGCAGGTGGATTCTTTACCAGCTGAGCCACCAAGGAAGCCCAAGAATACAGGAGTGAGTAGCCTATCCCGTTTCCAGCAGATCTTCCCGACCCAGGAATTGAACCAGGGTCTCCCGCATTGCAGGCAGATTCTTTACCAGCTGAGCTACCAAAGAAGCCCATAGCTCAGAGACCCAGGCCAGAGCTAAATCAGCTAGAAAATAGGGAGCTGGGAGATGGGTGGAATGAGATGCAAGAATCCCTAGACAAACCAAAGCTGGAGGGAGGCCTGAAGATGCCCCACCCAGCGTGGTGGAGAAGACATCTTCTGTCTGGCCCACAGGATCCCCCTCTTCTTCTAAGAGAACCTTTGACTTCTGGTTCAGGCCTAGCTGACCATTCTCTCTAACCACACAGAGAACCACATGACTCAAGCATGGCCAATGTGAGTTCTCCTTCCTTGCCAGAGCACAGGGATTCATCCAGGAAGGGGTACATGATCCCATAGATTAGTAAGAGTCCTCCATGGATATGAATATGGGTTCAGGAAAGAGAGGATTCTCCATCAGGAAGGGTTATCTTGGAACTGCCAGAAAACATCTTTCCAGTCACTGAGAAAAGTATGTCTGAGAATAAAGCCAACAAACCAAAACCACTGCAGCAGAGAGATGAGGAGAGAGTGAGAGCAAGTCCTGGATGCAGCCCTGCCTGAAGTCCACAGCTGGATTCTCAAATTATGTGGACTCTAACTGAGCTCCGTACTTAAGCTTGTCTAAATCAGGTTTTATTGGCTTGCAACCCTAAGGGTCCTAACACAGCAGAGGTCTCTGAATAAGGTATGATGTTGAGTATGGACATTTTTCAAAGTAAGAGGTGGCCAAACTGGATGGGGTGAAGCCAAGCCATCTGAACTACCTCCAAGGATGATTTTAGATGGGAGCCAGCCTAGGCTGAACCCCCAAAACCCTTACTTAGCTTCCAAGAAAGGAAGGCAGCATGGCGTCATGAGGAAACTAAGCTGTCCCCATTCACTGGTATAGTAAAAAAAAAAAAAAAAAGTTAAAGGGAACCAGACTAAAATGCTGGGGCAGCTACCCTGGATGCAGATGTGATCCGAAACAGCTGAGTCACTCATCATCTTCCGGCACAAACAGCTATCAGAACTAAGCTCTTCTGCGGCAGAACTGAATGCACAGCCAGGCTTGTCTCCAACAAATGAATCTCTATGACATAATGAATCGACCCATCTTAAACAAGATTTTTCTTGAGATTTTAATTCCATACAAGACTCAGCCAGCAAGAACAATCAAAATGGTATTTTACTACCTGTAGATACACACCTTACCTTTTAAATTCGTATCTTCAGATAGGAAGGAGGTTAGCAATAAGAGGAAATTAAATCCATAAATCCACTGATTTATCACTGCACAAACACACAACAGGCACCATGACAGTAGACTCTTTGCAGGCGGTTATTTCCCCCAGAGTCATCGCTGCACACACAGTGGAAAATCCTGATTTGGAATGAGAAATAATTCCGTTTTAATCTTGTTTATCTTCTTGGTCTAGTAATCCCCTATGGCCACTGCCCATCTGGCATGTTCCTATAAGAAAACTGTGGCCACTATTGTGTAATTCAACCTGATGGTTGGTTCGTGGAATTTTTTTCAATGTACACTATAGGCTGTTGGGTATTGTGGTGTTTTTTTTTTTAATAAATCTAATAAACCAACATCAAGTACCATTTATTTCAGGAATATTTTAAAAGTACAAATAAGACCTGGGAAGCTTTTATGAGAATACACGAAATGCTCTCTTCAGGGAGCTAACAGAGCCCAACAGATTAGTCCGATCTCAAGTGGACCAGGAGGAAGGGGACTGATTCACCCAAGCAATGCGCGATTAGTGATAATATTCTGCAGTGCTGTAGCTTGCACCGTCAGAGCATCTTAGGATATGTAACATGCCTTAATTAACTCTGACAGTGCCCCTTAGCACCCCAAATTGCATGCTTTACCCTGCACTGGAATCACAGAGGACATGACTAAGAGGCAGATCTCTGGGCATTACTCTCAGAAATTCTAACTCAGGAAATCTGCCATGAGCTGTAGAAATCCCACCCCAGTTCCTCTCCCAAGTGGCCATGATTGTGGAGGTCTAGGGACAGCATTCTGAATGCCACCACAAAGAAAGGTATTATCTCACCCCACACGTGCATCAGAGCTCAGAGTTAGTAAGGGTTTGCCACTCGTTCTTGAGTAGCACCGTCCAGTGACATTTCCAGCAATGATGGAAATGTTCTATAGTCTTCATGGCCCATATAGGAGCCACGTGTGGGTAATGAACACGTGAAATATAAGTAGGAGGTTTGAGGAGTTGAATGTTTCATTTCATTTCATTTCTATCAATTTTGACTTAAATGGCCACATGTGTCTATTGGCTTATTTACTGAACTATGCAGCTCTCAATAAAACAGCAGCATTTAAGAAAAAATGGGAAGTTCACTATGTTAGAACATATCCCTTTCTATCTTCAGCAAACTGCCAGCAAATTCTTTAACATGCAAAATGGCATGACCTGAGTACCTACTACTCTCAAAAATTCTATCACATAAGTTTTATAAAGAAGCTGAATGAAGTCACAGGGCTGGTTACAACAGAGAATACAAGATTTGAACCCAATCCGTGCAATTCCAACACTTCCATTACAACATGCTGCCTTCTGGTATATGAGCTCAAACTAAAACACAGAGGGAAACTAATAGAACTGTCACCTCCCTCATCTTAAACTCCTGAAAGTTTTCACTGGTTTTCTGCCTATCAATTGGCATTCCCATGCGGGGGTTCTATGAACAGCATCACACAGAGAAATGAAAAGATTCCAGGGCCAACCACACACTGCAGGATCTAGCCCTCACTGATCCTCTCCAGCTCTCCTCTCTGCTCCAGCCACACTGTTGTGTGAACAGAGTAGGCACTCTCCTGCCTCAGGACCTTTGCACTCACAGTCCACTCACCTGAAATGCTCTGTCTTCAGATATCCACATGGTTTACTTGCTCTTTCCTGAGAACACTGCTCAACTGTCCGTTAAAAGTAACTCCTTCCTCCACCATTATTATCTTTTTAATTCCTCCTTCCACTCCCACAAGTCACTAACTCCTGGCACTGACTCTCTCCCTTTATTTTTCTCTGTAGTATTTATCACTTGTTTATCAGCTTTCTCTATTCCCATTGGGATAGAAGCTGTGATGGACAGTAATTCTGTCTTGCTTACTAATGTGTTCCACCACCTAGCCTGCAGGAGGCACTCAGTAAGTACTCTAGATAAATACATAAATTTATAACAGGAGTTTTCTTGCATGGTTGCAATAGAGGTATTATTTTTTCATTCTTTACACAATTCTATATTTACCCAATATTACACAATAAATATCTATGTCCCTAACATTCATATATCAGTAAGTAATTCAATGAATTATCTTTACATAATCTTACTCAGTTGTCTTTGTGTTGCCCTAATGCCACCATCTGCATGAAGTTTTACACTTGCCCCTACTCTACACCTTCCTTCTCCAAGCTCCACTAATGATGGCAACAAGCTAAGATCCCCTTGAAACAGAGATGGTTTCATCATAACTGCTGAATCCAAGGAGCCTAACCACAGAGGCCAACCAATAAATCATATTAGACATTTTTCACTTAAAAAATATAACTGCATCATTCTGACAAATTTACAATTGCATCAGAGGCTAAGAATTAGAAGGTCGCATACTTGCTGAAATAGCTACATGATTTTCCTCCAATAAAGATCAACTGTAAACAGTTTATAATGCTAGCATTAGGAAGTTGGGGGTGAACTCAACCTCACTAACCAAGCATGCTTAGATAATGCCTTATTTACTGGGGGGGAAAAAAGCATTGTTGAATGTGGTCTCTGATTAATCTCAACCAGGTATCGGCAGAGCTGCATCATATATAAAACAATAAACGCACGTGGTGTCTCCCTTTATTTTACAAAAAGCTTTTTCCCCATACATCACCTTACTGCGTCTGGTCAACAACTCAGTAAGATGAGTTTTATTTGTATCCCTGTTAAGCTGAGAAAACTAAAGCACAGAAAAGCACTATGACTTCTCTCATGTCCCAAGTCATGCAGGCAGACACTCATGCAGGTGGAGCTGAGTTAACACAATCTGTAGTTATGAGAGTTATAAGCAGAGCAGCCAGAAAGGGTGTCCGGACAATAGAGGTGCCATGATGGGCAGCTATGAAGGGGGGCATGGCTGACTGAATATGAACTAAGGAGCATCCAGGCTGTGAAATTGTGCTCCGGGTTCTGTCTATGGACATTAGTGTTTGACAAGTGCAGTCCGGTAAATCGGTAGATGGAAAGGCTTTCCTACTAGCCTGACACTAATGCAGGCCTCGTAAGTAAATAGCACTCATCTGTGACAAGTACAGATAAATCCCAGTTTAGGGCTCTCCTCTGAAAGGGCTGCTGGAGGTGTCCTGACACTCTGCTAGGACAATTCATCATCCCAAGGAGACAGGTTAAAAGGTGCACTCAGCACCACGGAGAATCTCAACATAAGCTCAGACGGCAGGGACTGGAGACCCGGGATCTGATGAAGCACACAGATGGAAGGGCACAGACCTGCACAGCAGGCTTCCTGGGCCCTCCAGCAAAACAGTGAGTGGCACAGCTACCCCAGTAAACTATAATACATTTGCTAACAGAATTTTAGTTTGAGTGAACCTCAAGAAAAGACAGAAGAAACTATACACATACACACACATACACATAATTTGCATGTATTATTTGAAATGATATATATTATATATGCATGTATACCAAGTGTTTGGGTGCATATATACTCACATATATACATGTGTGTACTCACATACATATACGTGTCAAAGGTTACCTCACCTACATCTAGGGAGGTTAGTAGGTACCTTCAATTGAGGTGTAAAAGGATGACTTCTGTGCACATTTAATTTTAATAAAAACAATAATTATATGAAATAGAAAAAGTACGGCGATAAGCTGTAAGGGTAGACAACGGACAGATTTTCATCAGAAAAGATCACAGTTCTAAAAATCTCAGCAGGAAAGGAAATGCAAGTATATACATGTAATTGAGAGACCACACTTTAATGTGGTCCAGGGAAGGGCCTCGAGTCGGACAGACCCAGCCCCAACGTCAGCTGCCCCATCCACTGACTATGAAACTTTGGGCAACTCACTTCAGTCTCAGCTGTCCAACAGGGTTAACTGTGTGAGGATTACATGAATAGTGCATCTGAAGCACTTTTAACACAGTCATGTGTGCAGTAAGGACCGGTTGAATGTCACCATCTTCCCCTCTCACTGTGGTGGGCTGGCCACACCCAACCCTAAGAGCAAGGGGTCCTGTTTTAGACAATGAATGGGGGTCTGTGGGGACTGTACACAGCATGATATAGTTTCCATTCACTTGGGATCTGGTTGATATTTATTTCTAATTCAAGCCCACTGTGGTCAGAGAACTCTAAGATTTCAATTTTTTGAAATCTGAGTCTATTTTATGACACAGGATGGTCTTCCTCAGCAAACATTCCACATGCATCTGAAACATTCCCTCTGTTAGCTAACATTCCCTCTGTTAGCTGGAATATTCTATAAAAATCTACACTAGGCCAAGATGGCTGATAGTGTTTGTCAGATCTGTATTCTGATTTGGTGGCCTGGTTGTTCCACCAATTACTGAGAAAGCAGTGTTACGATTTCTGGTTACAATATTCAGTCTGGCAATCTCTGCCTTTTAAATTACTGTTTATTTACATTTAATAATGATGCATATGGTTGGACTCAGGTCTCACATTTTCCCCCTCCTCCATTCTGTTCCTCTGAACTATTGTTGATGTTCATACAATATATTTTATATGCATCACCTATATACATTATAAACCAAATATGGCGGTATACTTTGGTTTTAATAACTGTATGTCTTAAACAGGTCGAGATTTTAAATAAAACAAAAAAAGGAAAAATATATACATAGGGACTTCTCTGGTGGTCCAGTGGTTAAGAATCCGACTGCCAATGCAGGGGACACATGTTCGATCCCTCATCCAGGAAGATCCCACATGCTGCAGGGCAACTAAGCCCACTGGTCTAGAGACCTGTGCTCTGAAACAAGAGAAGCCACTGCAATGAGAAGCCTGTGCACTGTTACAAGGAGAAGCCCCCACTTGCAGCAACCAAAGAAGCCCGTGCAAGACAGCAAAGACACAGCACGGCCAAAATAAATTAATAAATTACTTTTAAAAATACACATATATACATAACAGTCCTACAGATATAAATAAAATTCATCCCTGTAGATCCATATTGTCATCCAGTGTCACTTTCCTTCAGCTCGAATCACTTCCTTTAGCATACCCTGCAGTTCAGTCATACCGGTGACAGGTTTTCTGCTTTTACTTCTCTGAAAATATTTCACTTTCATTTTTGATGGATATTTTTGTTAGATACAGATTCAAGAAGCGATAGATTTTTTTAGTGTTCTTTTACTATTTTAAATGTTATTTCGTTTTCATCTGGTCTCCATTCTTTCCAATAAAGAGCCAGTTTTTTAGTATCATTTTCACTATATATACTGTGTCTTTTTCCTCACTCTGGCTGCTTTCAAGATTTCTCTTTGGTTTTTAACGTTTTAACTATAATGTGCCTAAAGGCAGCTTTCTTTGTATTTGTCCTGCTTTGGGTTTGCTGAGTTTGCTCTATCTTTAAGTTGATTTTTCTTCCAATTTTGGGAAATGCTAGGCCCTTATTTCTTCAAATAATTTTTCTGCCTCGTTCTCACCTCCTCTCTCTCTCTCTGAGATTCCAGTTATATATATATATTAGACTTGATATTGTCCCACTGTTCCTTCATGCTCTGTTCATTTTTTTCCAATCTTTTTTTTTTCCCTGTTTTTCAGACTGGATAACTTTTTATTGATCTAACTTCAGGTTCAGTGGCTCTTTCTTCTGCCATTTCTTTTGCTCGTAACCCAATCTAATAAACTTTTTATTTCAGACACTACACTTTCGGATGCTAGGGTTTTCATTTTTTAAACAGCTTTCATTTCTCTGCTTAGATTTCTCAATCTGTTATTCACTAAGACTCTTTCCTTTAAGTCTTTGAACATATTTATAATGGTTGCTTTAAAGTGCTTATCTCCTAATTCTAATATCTGGATCATCTCAGAGTCAGGTTTAATTGCTATGTCTCTTAGCCATAGCTCCTACATTTCTGTTTCCTCTAGTAATTTTTATTACATAGTGGATATTGTAGGGTTTTCAAGTGGCACTAGTGGTAAAGAATCCACCTGCCAATGCAAGAGACATAATGAGACGTGGGTTCAATCCCTAAGTCGAGAAGATCCCCTGGAGAAGGGCATGGCAACCCACTCCAGTATTCTTGCCTGGGAAATCCCATGGACAGAGGGGCCTGGTGGGCTACAGTCCACGGGGTGGCAACGAGTCAGACACGTCTGAAGCAACGTAACGTGGCATAGCATAGTGGATATTGTGCAGAGGGAGTAAATTATTTTATCTTTTTAAAAACACATTTATGTTTTTGTTCTGGCAGGCAGTGAATGTGGCTAGACTCAAACTTCAAATTCAGTTTCCCCCGCAGTGGGTAGCAGCAAAACTTCTCAGTTTCCTCAACTTCTAAGCTGCTGCTCTTTGCTGGGAACGTTGGAGCCTCCCCCATTCACATGAGCTCAGGCATCAACGATTTGGGCAAAGTTTACAATAATGTTCATGCTCCTCCTCCTCCTGAGGCTCCCTCCTCTCTGAAATATCTCCCCTCACTTTCCGGCTGTTCTGGAAGCTCTGAACTCCATCCTCCAACTCCTCAACTCAGTAGCAACACAGCTTTCTGCTTGACCTCTGACTACCCATGCTGCAGTGACTACCAGGAAACCGCAAGCAAAATGCCATAGAAAAGTTTTACCAAATGCAGTTCTTTTCTTTGAAGGGTCAATCACATTCTAGTTACTTCTAGCACACCTAAACCAATGGCTTTGCTTCTCAAAAATTGGAGACTTCTTTAGGAGTCCGGTCTAAAGGAAAAGGCTCATCCTTGGCCAAACAGGAAGAAATAGACATATCCTTGGGAAACTTCCAGTTTCCCTGGGTCTCTTTATCCTAGCCTCCTTTGAACTCTTATTGCCTTGCAAACCCTACCAGGGGTGTCCAGGGTCTACACCAGAATTGACTTCCTCCCTAGCAAAGGACGATGGTTCTATTCTATTCACACTTTCAGTATCTGCTGTTGGATGCCTGATCAGAGAGCAGATCCCTAAAGCTGCCCATGGCTATCACTGATCAGTTAGTAATTGCTGTCACTCAAAGCAATTTGGGCTTCCCTGGTGGCTCAGATGCTAAAGAATCCACCTGCAATGCAGGAGACCTGGTTCGATCCCTGGGTTGGGAAGATCCCCTGGAGGAGGGCATGGCAACCCACTCCAGTACTCTTGCCAGCTGCTGCTGCTGCTGCTAAATCGCTTCAGTCGTGTCCAACTCTGTGCGACCCCACAGACGGCAGCCCTCCAGGCTACCCTGTCCCTGGGATTCTCCAGGCAAAAACACTGGAGTGGGTTGCCATTTCCTTCTCTAATGTATGAAAGTGAAAAGGGAAAGTGAAGTCGTTCAGTCATTTCCGACTCTTAGCAACCCCATGGTCTGCAGACTCAGAAGCATTCCCGACAATCCTACTATGTGTACCTGGGGCCACCACAAGGGGGCGGATTGGGCAGGCTTCCATTCTCTGCCAACCCCAGAGCTCCTTGAGAAACAGGGAAAGCCCCACATTAACCGCCTCTCTCCTCCACCATCAGTTCCTCTGGTCTGTTCTATAACAATAAACACTGAAGCATTATCTCCTCATCTCCTTTTGCTGGGTATGAAATCTGGTTCAGACCACTTGGAACCCTATCAGCAAATATACTTATATAATGTTTCATCATTGTTTTACATGTGTTCTCATTTTAGGCAAGGACTCGAGGCATAGAAGGACAAAGAATCACACGATCTACTAAACGTACATTGGCAAGACAACTCTATGCTTACACAACCTCCTGTATATAAGTAGAGACAATCTAGACAACAAAAGAAATCAGTATGATTTCAAGTCTGTATTTTGACAGGTCCAGGTTCACAAATTTTCCCTAAAGAGTACTGTTTCAGAGTCACAGGTGAATAATTTAAGTGCTGGGATGATGGCGAGGGCTGTGAGTACGGTGACTGACATCCACATGCAACTCTAGGTGACCCGTAAGGCCGAGGGTCATGACGTTTCTAAAACAATATGCTTCCGACTGTTATAAAATTGAATTGGCTCTTGAACAGGCATCTTGTAAATGATCTGAACTTATCTGAACTTACTACTGAATAATATTACAGGATCTATAAACAGACTAACAGAAATTCAGGCTAGCCCTCCTTCACAGAATTTTTAGAATCAGAATGCAAAGGCAAAGACAAAAATCAAGTCAGATTTTAAATCATTTTGAACAAATTAATTGTGGGAGGGCATGCATACTATAGAAGACTTGGTTTTACAAAAGGAGTTAACCTTGGGGTTCCTTTATAACTGCTTTAGATCCCATTGAAAGTCTATTTAAATTACAAGTTCTCTCTCTCAAAAGCATATATCCACACACATAGATTACGGAGAAGGCAATGGCAACCCACTCCAGTACTCTTGCCTAGAAAATCCCATGGATGGAGGAGCCTGGCAGGCTGCAGTCCATGGGGTCGCTAAGAGTCGGGCACGACTGAGCGACTTCACTTTCACTTTTCACTTTCATGCATTGGAGAAGGAAATGGCAACCCACTCCAGTGTTCTTGCCTGGAGAATCCCAGGGACGTGGGAGCCTGGTAGGCTTCTGTCTATGGGGTCGCACAGAGTCGGACACAACTGAAGTGACTTAGCAGCAGTAGCACACACATAGATTACAGACAATTTCAGGGGTTTGGAACACACTCGAAAGTGCCCATGATGTTCACACTCATTAGATGTTCAACATTCAGGGTTAAGAAACTCAACAGTACATATCCTTTCCCATCCTGTCACTCCATCTCAGTGAATAAAAATGGGGGTTGTAAGACTAGGAGAGTTACAGTCACTTTCAGCACCTTATTTTCATCACTTTGAACAGGAATAGGGCTGGTACAAGGTAGATGCTCACTAAACACGTGGTTGAAAATACTGAATCAGCAAACAGAAGCCTCAAATAAGAACAGAAAATAAATAAATGGTGAAACATTAAAAAGTCTTTGCCAACTGAAAACAGGAAAGACAGCATTGCTGATATTAACAATAAAAGGTTATTCAAATATTTTCACCCACAAGAAAATAGATTTTGGTGTTCTACGGCCTGAATGCACACATAACACCGGAAGCAGGAGAGGAACAATGTATTTATCTCTGCGCCTCACGCGGGCCCTGACACACAGCAGGTTTGCCTATAAACCCTTGTTAACAGTCGTACACAAGCC
The DNA here is from genome assembly GCA_024291935.2 of Okapia johnstoni. Classification (NCBI taxonomy): domain Eukaryota; kingdom Metazoa; phylum Chordata; class Mammalia; order Artiodactyla; family Giraffidae; genus Okapia; species Okapia johnstoni. The sequence continues at coordinate 41,299,609 of CM044316.1, forward strand.
CTGTTGCAGCATACTTCCTCCCAGGCTTCCCAACACTCTGACCTCCACCGCCTTCCAGGGGCTCTCAAACGGAAGGCACGTGATTCACCAAGTTCTGCAGTTTCAAGTGTGTCCAGTGAGGAGATACAAGTGAAGCTGTGCAGGGCTGGGCACAGAAACTGCAGAATATATGGAACAGTCAGGAATAGGATTTTTGCAGTGGCAGGAAGCTGAATGCCACCCCACCAAAGGCACTGTGGTGGGGTCTGTGCCACTGGGAGCCAGCAGGGCTGACCAGGGAGCAGCGCCCATCCTGATGATGGACTGGGCAGCAAGTCCTGGTCTGAAGAGGAGCGAAATCCACTCCCTTTTCTGGGTCAGCAATCCACTCACTGCAGGAATACCCACAGGACAGCCTCTCCCAGAGCAGAGGGGAGACAGCTGACCAGATGACAATGTGACCAACTGTGTGGCCCCCGACACCGACTTCACCTTTTTGTGCCTCAGATTCCCCAGCTGCCAGTGGGGGCTATGGTTTTGTTTTCCTCATATGGTCTATGGGGAGTGCATTGCTTTACAGGGTTGCTGTAACACAGCATCACAAAGGGGGGGGGGTAAAAACAAGAGAAATAATAGAAATCCAAAGTTAAGGTGCTGGCAGGGCTGCACTGCCCCTGAAACCTGTGGGGAGGATCCTTCCTTGCTTCTCCTGGTGGTTGCCAACAGTCCCTGGCACTCCTCAGCTCCCAAGTATGGCATTTCAACCTCTGCCTCTGTCATCACCCAGCTTCTCCCTCATGTATGTCTGTGTCTGTCTTCTTATGAGGACATCAGTGGACTAGAGTCCACTCTAATGACCTCACCTTAACTTGATTATGTCTGCAAAGGCCCTTTTCTAAATCAGGGCACTCATAGGTACCAGAGTTTGGAACCTCAGCACAGCTCTCTGGAGGCCACAGTTGGACAGAGGGACTCACTGAGATGGGGCCGAGTGGGCTCCTAGCATAGAACCTGGCCACAGGAAGTACTCAGTGAAGGTCAGCAGCTCCAGAGACTCTGATCAGCATCATGCAGACTTCAGGCTGGCAGTTCCCAACATCTATTTCACTCCACCTCACTGTCTGCACTCCTTACTGATTCCCTAATTATGACCATTGCTATAAACATGGCTCCTCCTGAGGCTGCTTCCAGTCCCATCACCTTCATCCCAGCTCACATCAAGTTCCTCCATGGAAACCTCTACAGTCAAGGCAGCCCCAGGGATCTAGAGATCCCCCCTGGCTAAAGGCAGGCACGCAGTGAAGATGGTAAGACTCAGGCCCCTCCTAGCACAGCCTCCTTCCAAGACCTTGAGAAGGGCCTAGCAAATGTGCTCACATGGATACATATTTTGCACAAAATGTGCCAAAGTACAATTTTTTAACCACCATCTGTTAAGACCCCTGTCCCTTCCACATCACTGTCACACCCCAACTGGTTCCAGTTACCACCAGAATCCAGCCAAGAGGAACTGGGTGGAGATACAGGCAGGGAAAATTCAGTGGTATGGATTGTGTAGTTTGTGGGCACCTCTATGGAGAGGCAAAACTATCACTAGCCATCATGGTGTGGGAATGGTTTTTAGGAATGACGCCATTCACCCACTGTCATGGTGACACACAAGAGCAAGGTCAGAAGTCACAGCAATATAGGAATAGGTCCTACCAGAAGCATGTGAGTGGAGACGAAACAAGATCTGAAACTTACAGAGACAGAACCCAGGCCATGGCACAGCCCTCCAGTAAGAAATCAGATGCATACCACAGCGCTTGTTAAGGTCTATTCAAAATGGAAGCTCTCTCCCAACAGAAGGGAGCCTGGATAATACAACACACACGATTACAGATGCTCAAGTTTAATTCCTCTTTTTCTTGGTGGGAGTCACATGACATCAAATTAATTATAAGCCCTGTGCTTCAGGGGTACAACATTATGAACAGTGGGCCGAAGAGATCTGTAGGAGAAGTCGTGTGCTTGGCATATCCAATCATCAAAAATAAAAAACAAATTTCACCATCCATGCCAGAGGAAAGCCTGAATTATCCCTCTAATCTCTCTGTAGAAAATATTACAAAATTAATGTCATAAAAAGAGACAACCAAAGGGCATGCAGAAAAAAAAAAAAACATGCAGGGAAAATTTATTGTAGAGGCGTGTCAGGCAGTTAACTTACAATATAAATCTGCTATTTTCTGGGCTAGGTCATCTAGGCTTTCTAGAATTTGTAAATTTGTGATGATTTGTTTTTCGCAGCCTAAACAACAAGTCATTTTACTCCTAAATTTGTACGTATATATAATTCTGTGCTATTTTTCCTAAAGAGGACCCCCCCATATAAACTTCAGACCCCACAAAACCTGAATCTGCCCCAGGCTGCACTAATGTGGATCTCTGAATTTCGTTTCTCTCTGGAAAATCGAGTGGTCTCGGAAGGCGCTGTGCACACACAGATCCTCAGGCAGGACCACCCAGGGGTCAAGACAGACCCCCTACTTACATCCAACTCTATCACTCAGTAGATGTTTACCCAACTGCTTTGATAAACAATACTCAATTTTTTTTTTTTGCTATAAGATGGGGATTGTACATATGGCAGTTTATATATTCAGACCCAAGTGTGTGTGTGTATTTGCTGCTTTTCCACAGCACTGCACTAGCAACGAAAGATAAAATCACAAGCAAACACAGACACAAAGGTGTGGTCCTTGTGAGGCACAGAGAAAGGAGGGACGCAGGCGTTTGTTACTGTCCATCTGCTTAACCCCTGCCCCTGAAATCTTTCCCTAACAACATACACATACACCAGACACATCGGTACAATTTTAATATGCATCTGGATTTTTTATTTCTCCAAGAGCTTCTCACGCTCCAGGCAGGAGGGAACATGAACAGCTCACCGGACAGCTAAGCCTCTCAGCCAGCACATGCTCCACCACACGATCCTGAGTTGATTCTACTTTGCAGTGTGTTTACTCTGCTGGGGCCTCTTTTTCCACTACCATGGAGTTTGTGTTCAATTTTTATTCCTCGTGGGTGACACCCATAATGGTTGGGAAAGATATGTAGCAAAGGAAGAATCTGTTATGTGGCGCTAAAATGTGGCTAGTGCAGTGTTGACAGATGAAAACAACAGGACACAAGGAGCAAAGAGGAGCAGGCCCTTCAGGACTGGTGACTAAGGGAGGGCATCATAAAAGACCCTGCAGCCTGGGTGGACCAGCACGCAACTGTCAGGAATGGGAGTGGAGTGAGAACAGATGGACGCCTGGCACGACCCTGGGGAGCCTGATCTGAGGGGTGACTGCAGGCGTCTGAAGCCTAGAACACCGGGCCTTGCATATGGCAGCCTTACCAAGTGCTGACTCAGTGAGCACTTTCTTCTCCAGGAATACATCCTGCACTTAACAAGGTCTGCATTTATGTAATGACAGAATGAGATCAGTGTTAAGAAGAAATGGAATGCTGTTCTATGAGCCACGAAGATTAAAATGATAATATACATAAAGTGCTGAGCACAGTGCCTGGTGGTTAGTAAATGCTCAACAAAGCAGCAGCTGTTAGCAATTCTTATTACGCCCCCTGCTCAACTTTGCTACTGAGCAGGGTAATGGCCTAGAGTTCTTTGTATTCCCAGCTGGACTTGTGCCAGCGCAGGGCATAAAATAGTGCTAAAAAGATAGCACTTGATTAATTCTACCAAGTTTTTTCAGACACACAAAAAAAGCCTTTGGACCAAGTTGCCCAATTCCCATCTGTGCCAGTCATTGGCCTGTTTGATCTCAGAACAATTCCTTGCTCTTCCTCTGCTCTGTATCTTGGGCAGACACTTCTCCACTCCTTTGACCTCTGTTGCAGCAAGGCTATTTGTCCAACAAGAGGTACAGGTGGGATGCTGGAGGGCAGGGGACAGGAGAAGTCGGGTGCTTCCCCCCATCTTCCCCTGCTCCCAGTGACATCACAGCAGTCACTGTGTCTCTGCCATGAGCCAACCTGCTGTGGCCCCAGCTCAGGCAGGGCCACTCTCACCATGGTCCTAGCTGCTGACCTCTGGCTCCGCCACCTCCGCCCATGTGTCTCCTAGCTCAGGAGGGGAACAACTTTCTGCTCTTCTCAACTCCTCCATCTCCCACGTAATCAACATTCTATATTTGGTTTTCTCCACTGAGAATACCATATGCGGTTTCTTTTTTCCTATCTGGACCTTGACTGATACACCATCTTCGGAAGAATCCATTACACATCCATTCAATGGAGCACTCAGCAGAAACAATAACATACATACCTGAATGTATAGACATATAAAGTTGACTGAGTGACTCTATGGTTAAGAGAATAAGAAGATTATGAAACAGTATTATACTTTGGAAAAGACAGTGAGAGGCAAGTTCACTTAATCACTGGAAAAATGCATTTTAAAAAACCTAAATATACATGAAATTTTGATTATGGTTATCTCTAGGTGGTGAGATGATTTTTTTTTAACTTCCTTGTATTTCTCTGATGAGTCTGATTCTTTTGTAATAAGTAGGAATTACTTTTCTATTGGAATGCCAAAGGAGGGGGTGCAATTCTATTGGGGGGAAAAATATCACCTAGAAGGAGGCTGATCTTCATGGAGAAGTGAAGGATCATGTATCCCACTGCCATCTCTCTGTCTTCTGGGCCTCAGTCAGACTCCTCGTGGAGATAGCTTTCCAACCATGCTCCTGGCAGGAGGAGGGGGAAACAAGGAACCCACAGGAAGATGGTGTGAACCATGAGAAAGGGTGGCAGAGAGTTATCAGAATTCCTCCTCAGATAACAGGGACCAGGAACCCACTCTGTGGTGGCCCACTCCTGGTGGCCCCAGACTTGTCTTGAGGACTCTGACCTCACCAGCCACTTCTCCTCCAGGTCCCTCCAGCTCCCTCCTACAAAACAAATCGGACAGCTCCTCCTCCAGAAGCCTTCCCCACTCTTCTCAGCCAATGCTATTACTTTTCCCAAGTGTACTTGCTCCCTTTATCCTCGGCACAAGCAAAAGACACACCATACGTGTTTGCTAAATACACTGATCTTCTCCTTGTGTTGACCATGTTATGGCATGATTCCCACTAACCGTAATTATATGTTCATAAGTTGCTCAGTCGTGTCCAACTCTTTGAGATTCCATGGACTATAGCCCACCAGGCTCCTCTGACCATTGGATTCTCCAGGTAAGAATATTGGAGTGGGTTGCCACTCCCTTCTGAGTCCAAATCCTTGTTCTGCCACTTCAAATCTGTGTGTCCTCAAGACAGTTATCACAAAGGATTATCACAGAGATTGAATAAGAAAACTCAGGTAAAGCACATGGTGTTAAAGCTGTCCCATAGTAGGGACTTGGACATTGGGCTCCCCTACCATTCACAGGTCCAGCTTTCACTAATGGGGCCAACACATTGTAGGCATGCTGCAAATAGTTGTTATTCAATGTCTTCTGTACAAAGAGATGTCGTTCATCTTGTTATCAAGGAACCCTCATATGAAAATATCTGCCTCTTTGCACAATAACCCCAGAGGCACAAAAACCTAGCAAATACATAGATTGGATACAGGGCCCTTGGTTCAAATTCAGGTTGTGTGCCACTTGTAGCCGTGTGCCTCAAAGCAAGTGACTGAACCTCTCTGAGTCACTTCTCTACAGGGAGATGATACTAACTTCCTTTAAACAATTCTCATAAGGATTAAAGGAGAAAATGTTTACCAAGTGCTTCGTAGCTCCTAGCACAATAGGGCTCTACAAATATTAGCCTCCATCCCTCCCATTTAAGTGGGTGACACTAAGTCTTTTTTTTCAACTCATGAAAAAAGCCAACCTCGCTGCAATTATAAACACCACAGCATAATTTTTTAACAGCACCCAGGTGGACTCACACTAGTGTCATTTTCATTTAAGAATTTTATATTGTCGACTGATTTATTAACCATAAGAAGCAATTCCCCAGGGGAGATTACAGTTGAAATAATTGTTTTGAAGAAAATAGGGTGGATCAACACGCCGAAATCATTAATCATCAAAACAGTAACATACATTGATGAGGTGGCCTCCTCCGTGGAGCTTTCTTTCTGTGATAAAAGAAGAATTTGCACAAAATATCTACTGTAAAGCTCTGTCATGCAACAATTCATCAACATCTCCCCCAGCCCTACTCTGCTCCGCCCCACAGCAGGGGAACCCGTGCCTGGGAATGACAGAGCCAGTGGAGGAGGAGCCCCCATCATGAATCACTGCAAAGCAGCAAGAGTTTAATGGGTTTATTAACAAATTAATAATTTAGCAAACATTACTAGCTATTTTTTACCGAGTAATGTCCATGAAATACTGCAAAAGCAGCCCACGAAATGAGAGGCTATGAGGCTGAACATGAGAAAGGGCTGCCTCCCCCAGATGCAGGTAAGACAAGGTGTTAAAATCAATTTGGCACTTATTAGTCCAAGGGACTGCAAGGAGATCCAACCAGTCAGTCCTAAAGGAAATCAACTCTGAATATTCATTAAAAGGACTGATGCTGAAGCTCCAATACTTTGGCCACCTAACATGAAGAGCTGATTCAATGGAAAAAACCCTGGTGCTTGGAAAGACAGAGGACAGGAGGAGAAGGGGACGATAGAGGACAAGATGGCTGGATGGCACTACCGACTCAATGGACATGAGTCTGAGCAAACTCCAGGTTATAGTGAAGGACAGAGGAGCCTGGATCACTGCCATCCATGGGGTCTCAAAGAATCAGATGAGACTTAGTAACTGAACAACCACAGAAGATAACAGAAGAATCGCTCTGTTCCCAAACACAAGCATTCCTCAAGAAAGGACAGGCCTAGGGACAGGCCATCTGCTCATTCAAGAACAAATCTCCTACAGGCTGGTCTAGAAATTTCTGTTATTTTCCTTTTAAATAGCACATGTTTCAAAGTGGATACTAATCTCTCAGGCCATAACATAGAGCCTCTGGTGTTGGTTTAACAAACATAATGAATCCAAAGAGACAAATTCAAAGTCATTTCTTTTTCCCATTTCCTGAAAATCACGATTTTACCATAATCAGAGGTAAAACCCTGATTTCAGAAAATGATGGTTGACTCTTTTCTATGCACTTACTATGTATTAGACATCATCTTAGATTATTTGGGCTTCCCTGGTGGCTCCAATGGTAAAGAATCTGCCTGCATTGTGGGAGACTCAGGATCACTCCCAGGGGCGGGAAGATCCCCTAGAGAATGGAATGGCTACGCATTCCAGTATTCTTGCCTGGAGAAGTTCATGGGAGGAGCCTGGTGGGCTATAGTCCACAGGGTCCAAAAGAGTCAGACACGACTGAGCAACTAACACTTAGATTATTTGGAGGAGGGGTTGGGAAAAGAAGATAGGCCAAACTGATGTCTTCCTGAGCTCCAGGCTGATGACTGGCTTTCGATCCTATCTATTAAAAGCACCTGGAAAATATTAAATAACATTAATGTCTTAGATTCGTCAGAGACATTCTCATTTGATAATTTCAACAAGCCTGTAGAACAGATGAGGTTACTCCCACTTTGCTGACGCTCAGCTTTCTCATCTATAAGTAAAAGTCATTTGTCCAACAAACTTTTAAGTTCCAAGTATCAACTCCCTTCTTTTCTCAAGCCTAATCTTTATAGACACACTATACTTTTATTGCTTTTTTTCCTCTTATTTGAGAACTATCACATGTATACTAAAAACAACCAACATACAGAAATAAAAAACAACCATCATCTGCAAAGTGAACTCTGGGAAAAGCCACCATTCACATCTGAGGCCTGGTGTGCCAATTTCTGTCTACACTTTTTTTATATTACAAGAAAATAAGATAATTGTGTACCTACTCTTTTGTAACCTGCTTTTTATACTTAATAAAGCGTGAACTTTTCCCCATGTCATTAAATATTATACTGCATCATCTGAGCGGTTATGTAGGATCCCAGGGAATGTGTGAGCCCTCATTTACCTAGCTCATCTGAATTAATTAGGTGTTACTGTCTGACAAAAGTTAGTCTTCCATTTCTACATCCAAGCTGGAAGAAGCAGGTACTCAGGTATTTGGAAGTGCGGAAACCATTTCATCACTTGGCAAGTCGCTGCATTAATATGTCATTTCTTTAGGGTACTTCAAAGGGATCAGCGACACATCTCATGGCAAAAACTGCCTGGAAACCCCCTCAGATGTGGCTCCATATTCAAACTCAGCTCCCTTAAATCGCCAACAGCAAGACAGCGCTGAGAGTGTTCCCACCTCCAGGCTCAGGACAGCCTTCTGTCAGAGTTGAGAGATGACGAGAAAAGGAACACTGCAGGTTCCAGACACCGGGTTTGGCCTCGGCTCTGCCCTGACCTGGCTCGTGACCTCAGAGGATCACAGATCCCCGCAGTTTCATCCCAGAAGCACTCAAATGAGAGTAGCATCCTTCAAGCAATGAGTCTCTCCTCCGGGAGGTTTTGAGAATAAAGCAGAAAAATTGCTGGATGCCTTGGGAAAACCAGGCCATCAACATTCAGGGCCCTTTGTCACCATATCAGTGAGGAAGGTGCAAGGTTTATTGTTGTTATTTTTTTTCCTAATCCAAATTCAGAAACTAAGTTATAATGTAGACCACGCCAAGAAGCGCCAGCACAGGAGCCCACAGCCACCAGGAGCCTAAAGTGGTTTGGGTTGGGAAGTTGAACTCGTCAAGAAGCAGCAAGTCCCCTGGTCTGGCAGCCAGGAAGCAACACAGAGGCCCACTGGGGCTCCAGTCTCGAGGATCTGAGAACACTTTCTTAGCTCCAAACTGCTACCCCATGCTCTCTTTCGCCATCCCCATCTGATAAACATTACACCAACAGAAGGTCCTGCTGTGGTAGGAGAATTTCACTGAGGAGCAAATACTTTGCGAAGGGAAATGACCACTTATGAGACGATCTGTACAACTGCAGCCACACACACAACAGTGACTCCTGGGCCAGGCCAGGCCTGCGTTTCCACCATCAGCTGGATTAAGTTCCAAACCTGAGGACCGTGTGTGAATGTCCTCCCCTGAAGCATCCTGGATTAGAGAGAGGCTGGACCAGTAGGGGAACATGGTCCAACTATGTGGGGTCACAGAGGGTGGGGCCTAGGTGTTAGTCGCTCAGTTGTGCCCGACTCTTTGTGACTCCATGGACTGTAGTCCATCAGGCTCCTCTGTCCATGGGATTCTCCAGGCAAGAATATGAGAGTGGGGAGCCATTTCCTTCTTCAGGGAATCTTCCCTACCCAGGGATCGAACCTGGGACTCCTGTACTGCAGGCAGATTCTTTACCATCTGAGCCACTTGGGAAGCCCTAGGGGGCCTAGGAATCCTGAACCAAAATGCATCCCTTCCATCTGTTCCCCAAAGCACCTAAACTCCCCACCATTAGAGTCTCTGCTAAGAACCCAGTGGGAATGTGTGAGTTTAACTAAGTATAAAACATTATGCTGTGTTGAAATTGAAGAGGTAATGCATCAACCAGTCCCTAATAAACAAGTTCACTCTGTACATCGCAGGACACTCCCTCCTCCAGCTGGAAGCAGGGATGAGGTGTGGCCACACCCAAGAAGCAGGCTTTACCAGGAGGATGAGGCAGGACTTGGCAGGGGGAGATGTGGGCGTGGGAGGAGAAAGACACCCACCACCACTTGCAAATGCTTCCCATGCAAAGGACTAGCAATAGAACTGACAGAAGCTCCTCACCAGAGATGCAGAGCTGGCTGCCTGTCCCTTCAGATGGATCCTGCCCACCTGGCCCCCAACCTTGCAGACATCCAGCCCCTCTCTCAGCAGGGACTCTTGGTCCCCGCATCTTCTCAGTTTGGTCTGGCTTCAGGCTCGGAGCCCTACCCCTCAGGCTTCCCTACCCTGGGGCTTGTTTCTTTTGATTGTAAGCCTACCATCAGGAGGCCTAGAAGGGCCTCTCTGCTCCTAACAGGCAGCACCTACCTCATTCCCCTATTGGGCTTACTTCACTTAGTGAGGCACCCACTCCCATCACTGCTCACTGGTAAATAAAGGACAAGGAAACATCATTCCCTCATATAACACTGGAAAATTCCTAACTTCCCTGGTTCAAAGAGCTCCAAAATCCAGCCTCACCAACACTCCCATCTTCGCACTAGAGTAACCCCAACCAGCTTCTCTGGGCTTGATTGAAAACTGACATACATGTGATACATGTGATACACCAGGAAGAAGACAGAACCTTCCATGGGACAAAGCTGTGTTCATATCCCAGCTTGGTCCCTCACAACCTTTCTGAACCTCACTATCCTCACCTGCACATCAAAGATAATCAAAGCTGCTTTGGGGATTTTAAAAAATTCATTAGGAATACCACACAAAAGGTACAGAGAGCACACCCCATTCTCTATGAAAGGTAGTTAGCATTCAAATTCGTCACATGGCCATTGTTTCTCCCCAGGTGGAATCCTTGGCTATTGATTTATACTCTGGCTTTATTTAAAAGCCTTTTTATTATTTATTTTTTAGGCTTCTCTTGTAGCTCAGTTGGTAAAGAATCTGCCTGCAATGCAGGAGACCCCGTTTCAATTCCTGGATCAGGAAGATCCGCTGGAGAAGGGGTACTACCTTCCACCCACCCACTCCAGTATTCCTGGGCTTCCTTTGTGGCTCAGCTGGATAAGAATCCGCCTGTAATGCAGGAAACCTGAGTTCGATCCCTGGGCTGGGAAGATCCCCTGGAGAAGGGAAAGGCTACCCATTCCAGTGTTCTGGCCTGGAGAATTCCATGGACTGTATAGTCCCTGGGGTCGCAAAGAGTTGGACGTGACTGAGCCACTTTCATTTTATTTAAAAAGACATACAGATCCTGTCACAGTTAATGTTTTCCCTCTTCACTCCCCTAACCCCATCTCCTCCTGAGCACAGCACCAAGCAAGCACTCCACAAACAAGGCTCCCAGGAGAACCCCAGCCTGTCTCACACCTTGAAATGGCCTGAGTGAGGTCAGCAGCTCTGAAAGTCATCTGTCCATCCACGTGCACTGGCCTGGTCTCAACACCCAGCAAAGATGAGTTGCCTTCAGGAACATTTGGGTATGTTGCTGTCAGGCACCAAACCCAACCACACAAGAAATTCTGAAGCTTCTCTAAAATCAGATCCCTCCTCTGTCTGCTCACCCCTGGCAACTCCATCAGGCCCAACTCTCCTCTGCAAGAGCTGAGCAATGACCGTCCACAGCTCTGAGAGAAGCAAAGACTCTCAGAAGCTGGAGCTGGAGCTATGCCCATGAATAGCTGAATCATCTCAACTAAAAATCCATCTGTCTCCACTAGGAGGCCATCCAGGATGCACCCAGACAGAATTCTATGCCAGTCCTCAGGGGCCCTGCCCACTTCAGTTTCCCAGGAGAGTAATTCCCTCTTCACCCCAGAGGCCAACCCCCTGAAGCTGTGAGCTGTGATTTGTCTTCAGCTCTACACCAAGTGAGGTTTCGGTACATAGTAGCTAGTCAACAAACTCTTACTGAGTGATCTTAGCCTGTGACGCTGACAAAATCAGAAGTTGGGCGAGACTTAGCCCTTCCTGGGGTCCCTCTGCTCTACACCGGAGGGAAAGAAGTCCTCCACACCAGGACACCTGCCCCCAGAGCACACAGGGTGGCCCCCCTGCTGTCACCTTGAAGGCTTGAGACTCTCGGAACACATCCATGAGATCAGTTTATGTCGTGTTGATTATTTGCCACCTCCTTCTAGACAGTAAACTCCCGAAGACCAGGCACCAGTCTGCCTCCTCTCACGACATTCAGAACTAGCAGCGTGGACAGGTTGGTTTCCATAAAAATTTGCTGCCAGAGGGCAATGGCTTGTCCTTCCCTTAGTGCCTGTCAGACTTTACGGGGTCTTCAGATCTCTGGGGGAGCTGCTTAAAATGCAGATTTTGATTTAGTAGGGCTAGAGCCCTAGAGTCAGTCTGTATTTCTAATAAGCCCCCCGGGTGATGTGGAGGCGCCTGGAAAGCAGGGCATGCTCTGAGAGGTGAGACTGGAGTCGCTAGGGGCCCAGCTAGCTTAAGCCAATACTCTTCTTGAAAAAAAAAAAAAAAACCACCTCTTTTCTTCATGCCTAAGCACTTGGAGTTGTCCCTTCTCTCAGCTATGTCATGAGAACATCTCCTGACGCTTGGTATTAAGATTCCAAAAAATCAGAGAGTGAAGCTTCAGTCCTGCAAAGTCGGGAGCCCCCAGGCTTACTCCTCTCTCTGCGGACTTCCAGTCGCAGCCAGGACCCAGGGCTCACACGGCTCACCCCAGCAACCTGGCCACAGCCACAGAGGCACGAACAGCTGCCGCTGCTTTCAAATTCCTGGAGTTCAGAACTGCACACGGCGAGCCCCATTCTAAATACTTTTTTCCCTGCAGGCTTCATCTCTAGCTCCTCTGCCCTCTGCATATTTCATTCATGCTCCGGACGGAGTCTTAAATTGCAGGAAACCAGAACTCCGCAGATCAATTAGCCGAACTCACCACATGTCGTTTTTCTCATTTCACAACTAGAATAACACGGTTTCTGGGCTGAGTGTGGACCTGCTGTGTCCCACTAGAGAGAAAACCCACCTACCTTTGGAGAAGATCCACGAAAGGGCCAGAGCCCCTGCAGCGCCTTGTCACAGAAGACGGGGGACACTCTGCATCCTTCTGAGGATTATGCTTTTTTTCCACACTGATAAGGGCTTTGAATGGTCACTGAGTTGGGCAGAACAAGCAGCCCATCTGTCTTCTGAGGGCCCTGGGCACAACACACCTGCTCCTCCCTGGGCTGTGTGGCTAAAGCAGAGGGGCAGCTCTGCCAGCAGAGTTGAATACTGATCTCCTACAGACAGTCCCGCTCACCAACCTATAGCTCTTGTCTCCTCTTCAGCTTCCACGACAGCCAGATAAATTTAAGGCTTTGTTTAAAAAAAAAAAAAAAAAAAAAGTTAAAATCGAAGCAGAAAGGGCCTCTATTACTGGACCTACAGTGAAATTGCTGGAATCCAGTACCTCCCTCCTTCTTCCCATCTCATGGCCACAAAACAAGGGCAGAGAAAACTCATGCTCTCCAACCTTCAGGGACTCCAAGGATTCGTCCCTGACTTATAGGGCTGCTGCTCCTGTGCAGTGCAGGATACTAGGGAGAACATGGCCTTCAGCTCATCAGGAATGAGTGAGTTTCAAAAATGAATGGAGGGTGATTTATGATAGTCAGGTGGAACTGTTTACAAAATTAAAGTGTTTACTGGTGTGACTGAACAAAAAGCAACCAGTTCAAACTGTCTTTATCCAAAGAGCAACTTCAAAACATCCTGTTTCATTCAGGAAGTGAAGGTTTGGTTCAGCAGGTACCGTTCTTTATCGTGTCTGGCAAACCAACCTGATGAAGTCAGTGGGCTGGGGAAAAGTGTGACACCGACAAAGATAAAACATTACTGCAAAGGCCACCTCCGTCCAGCAGTGTGATGCGTTTATGACAAAAGAGGTGATTCACCAACCATGATCCACAAATGAAACCGAGTTACAATAGGTATATTTTCTCTTCTTTTACCCCATCAAATGAAGTCAGCTTCCAAGATCTGTACAGTATAATTTCCCACCCAGCAATTTATATTTTTCTTTCTCTTGGCAGACACTTTATTTTTGAGTAGTACCCAGTTCTGTTTTGATAGCTCACCAGAACTGAGGGTAACAAATACTTCTAATTTGATTATTTGAAGAGTCTCATTAATTTTTCAAGCCACACAACACACACAGGCACAAACATATTCGCCAGACATTTGCAACCAGTGAAGGTTAATAGTCACTTAATGTAACTGCAGACGTTACAAGCAATCTTCCTGTCCCACTGCATTTTCAAAGACCACATAAATATGTAATCTATTCCTCTCTTTTCATATCCTAACATTCCACTGGGGCAATCCTGATGAGCTGTCCCCTTGCTGCCTCCACAGTAAAGTGATGCATGGTACCTGATGGATAGATATGGGTTTGAGTGAGGAGGATTTCTGCAGTCATCCATAAACCTAGCTCATTTAAATTGCAAGCTGTCGACTACCTGAGAAGAAAGAAAAAGCTGTCTTTAAATTATATTAAAAAAATTTATCACTCTATTGCCTAGAATGCAAGCAGAATTCTTATTTCCAGGCAGCAGGAGTAAAGGACCACTTGATCATCATGAGGGGCTTTGTCTTCTCATTTCTCTCCCCCAGGAACTGCTCTCAGCATCTTGAGAAGAGGTAAGAGGGCTCAAGGTGACTCTCCCTGTAACTAGGCTTCTTCTGAGTGATGAACCAGATAATTGTTTAGATGGTCAAGTGGACCTGAAGTGGGAAAAGAAACAGACTCAGGATGTCACTAAGGAAAGCTCCCCCTGATGAAAAGGGAAATTGAAGAGGAAACAAGCATTGTCCATTGGTGAATATTCCCTCTGTCATAAGTAGGGCTCACAGGGAGAAAGCTATGACTCAAAAAACAAGAGCATTCATGGAAAATCACAGAGCAGGCTGGTCTTGGACATTTCATCTGATTGAGACAGAATTTCTTCCTAACCCCAAGACACGCCACCCAGGGCAGAGACACCAGTGATGTGGATGTGCTGACTGATTCACCTGCTTCTCTGCAGGAAATAAAACTTCATTCACTTACACACTTGCTCAGTCACAAAGGAGGTCTTGTGAACACCATTTTACCTAGGGCATGCAAGTCACATTTCTGCCCCTAAAATTTACCAACGGACACAGTTGTAAGCTAAGAAACATTAATAAGTCACTTTCTCCACCTCAGCAGTTCAAGTGTGTTGAATCTCTGCCTCAGAGAAAAGATGAGGTGCACACAAATTCCAAGGTTATATATCATGAAGGTTATGGAGCCTGTTTGAGACATCATGAAACTATCCAGCTGAATTTTAAGCTGCCTCTCCCTGGAGAACTGAGAACTCATGATTTCCCAGATAAACTACATTTGGAGGAAAACCTCTGTGAGCAAAAACCCAGAGAGAGTTCAATGATTCAGCTCTCCTTTGGCCTTTAATTGATTTGCAAGCAACACTCTGTGCCTAGTGTTGGATGAAATACCTATTAATTTAAAGCCATTTATTACCACTTTCTTTCATCCAACACATTTTCTGATATGTTTATTGCTCATTATAAGTAATAGATTGACATCCCTTGAAAAGAAAGTCTTTTTAATACTTATAAAATGGTTTCTTGGAAGACATCAATTATAAAACTAGCTATGACACCAGCTGAGTAACGCAGCATTACAATTTCAGCAAATGTCGTAAAACAATACTTTGTGTTCAAGTGACATCAGCAAGAGGGCAAAACAGAAAGTCCCAGGCTTCATTCCGCAGCAGAAAACCCAACTTAAGAACAATATATGGTCCCAAAACCCTTTATAATAACTCCATAAATCAATCAGAAAGTTGTACTACACTTGGCAAGCTCAAAGCCCAAAACAAATGCCTTAAACAAGGTGGTAAAATTCATTTCATTGCAACCATGTCAGCCCCTCCCTCAACTTGGCACTACGCACCATTAGGAGGAAAATCCCTACTTGCAGCTTTTCCCTTGGAAGGGAGAGAGAACAGCAGAACATCCATCAGTGCTCTGACTTTTCAGGGGGCTGCCCACGGAAGTGGTTTCTGTCTCACCCGATTCAGAGCACTGATGAGGAACAGAATACCCTTGGATGCCTGGGGGCAGCAGAGAACAAAAAAGAGTTCAGCAGCTGTAGCAACACCAGAGAACCTGTAATACTGCAGAAAGAAACTGACACAGCTCTCTGCAACTAGGAGAAGGTGCCCGGCCTGTGGCTCCTCCCTGCGTCAAACATTCTAGCTTTGTGGAGGGCTGCCTGAGGAACTGGTTTATGTTTCAGGTGACTCAGAGCACTGACAGACACGGCACACTTTGAGTACCTGGGGGCCACAGAGAACAAACCAGAACTCAGTGGCTTTTAGCAGTGCCAAAGAATCTGCAGTGCCATGGACAGACACCAGAGGGATCAAGAGACAAGAAAGTCCTGAAAAAGAAACTGGCAAACCTCTCACTGGAAAAACACATGTACAAGCCCAGAGATTACACATTTCCAAAAAAGATTTGAGAGGCTCCCCAAATCTCTAGCCTGGCTGACTGATGAAGTTCTTTCCCTGTATGATGCAAACCTGTAAAGGCTAAAAGAAATGACTTTCTTTTCCAAATGCACACATCCCAACACACAGCTACAAGTCACATGAAGAAACAAGGCAACATGGCCCAATCAAAGGAACAAAATAAATCTCCAGAAACCAAGCCTCAAATAACAGAGATATATGAATTTGAATTACCTAACAAAGAATTCAATATAACCATCATAATGATTTTTAACAAGCTCAGGAAAATGATTCACGAACAAAATGAGAATATCAATAAGAGACAGATAATTGTAAGAAAAACCAAGTCAAAAATCTGGAGCTGAAGGACCAAATAAATGAATTGAAAAGTTCAACAATAGATTTAATCAAGCAAAAGAAAAATCCAAGAACTTAAAGAGACATCATTTGAAATCACCCAGTTAGAGGAACGAGTAAAAAAAGAAATTAGAAAGAGTAAAGAAAGGCTGAAGGAGTGATGGGATACCTAGAAGAAGATTAATAAACACATTGTCAGGTTCCCCAAAAAGAAAAAGCAGAAAGCATTATTTGAAGAAATAACAAACTGCAAACTCCCAATTGGGGAAGGATATGGACTTCTAGATTCAAGAAGTCAAACAGATCCCAGAAAGATGTATTCAAAGGAATCCACAATGAGATATATTATAATAATATTGTCAAAAAATTTAAAAAAAAGCTTGAAAGTGTCAAGAAAAAAGTGACTTAAGAGGTACAAAAGGACTCCTGAGAGACTATCAGCAGATTTCTCAACAGAAGCCTTACAGAGCAGAAGGCAGCTGGATGGCATATTTCATAAGCTGAAAGAATAACACTGCCAACCAAGAATGCTGTATCAAGCAAAACTGTCCTTCAAAAACTGAAGGAGAAATAAAGACTTTCTGAGACAAAAGCTTAGAAGAGTTTAGCACCACTAGACCTGTGCAACAGCAAATGCAAAAGGGAATCCTTTGAGTTGAAATGAAAGGATGCTATAGAGCAAGAAGAAAGCATACCAAAGTATAAAGCTCATCAGCAAGAGTAAATATACACAGAAATACAGAATATTATAATACTGGAATAGTGGTGCATAAATCATCTTTAATTCTGGTAAAGCAGTTAAGTCCAGGTTCAATGCATGATACAGGGTGCTCGGGGCTGGTGCACTGGGATGACCCAGAGGGATGGGATGGGGAGGGAGGTGGAAGGGGGGTTCTGGAAGGGGAAAACATGTACACCCATGGTGGATTCATGTCAACGTATAGCAAAACAAATACAATATTGTAAAGTTAAAAAATAGAAAATAAACTAATTAAAAAAAAAAGACAAAAGAACAAAAAGGACTAAAATTAGTGAATGCACAAAACAAAAAGATATAATTTGTAATATCAATAACACAAAATGCATGGGGGGAGAAGTAAAAGGGTAGTTTTTATATGTGATTGAAGGTATCAGCTCAAAATAGATTGTTACAACTATGTTTCATTTAAGTCTCATAATAATCACAAAGAAATTATCTGAGAAGGGAATCAAAGAATATCACTACCAATAAAAAAAAAAACACAGAAAAGGGATATAGCGAGGGGAAAACCAGGAAATAAGGATGAAGAGGCTACAAGAAAGAAATAAAACAATTTTTTAAGTGACAATATTAAGTCCTATCCTCTGAGTAGTTACTCACCGATCAAAAGAGTCTCTAAATGTTTTTTTTTTTAAATCCAACTGCATGCTGTCTAAAACAGACTCACTCAAGATTTAAGGACATACATAGACCAAAGGCAAAAGGATGTAAAAATATATTCTACACAAATAGCAACCAAGAGAGAGCAGGGACTATCATAATTTTATCACACAAAATAGACATTAAGATAAAAATTGTCACAAGAGACAAAGAAAGACATTACACGATGATAAAAAGGTCAATTCACCAGGAAGATATAATAATTATAAATATACAGGTGACTCTTGAAGAACAGGTTTGACCCACACAGGTCCACTTACACCGGGATTTTTTTCAATAAACATATAGTGGGCCCTCCTTGCTTGCATCCATGGGTTCAACCAACAATGGATTGAAATTTCTACCACAGTTGGTTCCATCTGCAGATGTGAAACCTATGAATATGAACAGTGGACTCTATTCATTGTGTTATGTCATTTTATATAAGGGTCTTGAGCATCCATCGATTTTGGAATACACAGGAGTGCATGGATACTGAGGGATGACTGTATATGCATACAACATCAGAGCAATCAAATATATGAAGCAAACACTGACAGAACTGAAGGAAAAGGTAACAACGTGGTAATAGGAAGAGATGCCAATACTTCACTTTCAATGATGGGTAAATCATCCAGAATGAAGATCAATAAGGAAATGGAAGAACAGAGCAACACTAAAGACCAAATTAAAGTAACAGACACATATAGAACATTCTACCCAACAGCAGCAGAATAGGCATTCTTCTCATGGGTACATGAAATATTCTCAAGGATAGAACACATAGTAGGTCATAAAACAAGTTAACAAATTTAAGAAGTTGGAAATCATATCAGATATCTTTTTTGATCACAATGGAATTAAATTAGAAGTCAAGAGTAGAAAGAAAATGGAGAAATTTAAAAATATGTGGAAATTAAATGACACCAACATTGGGTCAAAGAAATCAAAAGGGAAATCAGAAAATACTTTGAAACCCAAAAAGTGCATACAAAAGTGTACGGGATATAGCAAAAGTAATACTAAGAGCAATACATATAGCAGCAAATGCCTACATTTAAAAAGAATAAAGAGCTCAAATAAACAACTGAATATTATACCACCAGGAACTAGGAAAAAACTAAGCTCAAAGTTAGTTAAGGAAGGAAACAAGCATTAGAACATAAATAGACAAAACAGAGAAGAGGAAAACAATTTTTTAAAAATCAGTGAAACTAAGAGCCAATTTTTTGAAGAGGTAAACAACCTTGATGAGCCTTTAGCTAGACTAACAACAACAAAAAAAACCTCAATTACTAACACCAGAAATAAAGGTAGGGAACATTACCACTAATTTTATAGAAATAAAAAGGACAGTAAGAGAGCACTGTGAATAGTTATA
This sequence comes from Okapia johnstoni, assembly GCA_024291935.2. Classification (NCBI taxonomy): domain Eukaryota; kingdom Metazoa; phylum Chordata; class Mammalia; order Artiodactyla; family Giraffidae; genus Okapia; species Okapia johnstoni. Next base: position 41,318,885 of record CM044316.1, read on the forward strand.
AGCCACTTAGATGAAATTAAAAAAATGCTTAGAAACAGACAACCTAGCAAGACTGAATCACATAGAAATAGAAAATCTGAAAGACCTATACTGAATAGGAAGATTGAATCAGTAACTAAAGTAATGCTCACAATTCCCCAAGCCAGGCTTCAGCAACACGTGAACCGTGAACTTCCAGATGTTCAAGCTCGTTTTAGAAAAGGCAGAGGAACCAGAGATCAAATTGCCAACATCCGATGGATCATCGAAAAAGCAAGAGAGTACCAGAAAGACATCTATTTCTGCTTTATTGACTATGCCAAAGCCTTTGACGGTGTGGATCACAATAAACTGTGGAAAATTCTGAAAGAGATGGGAATACCAGACCACCTGACCTGTCTCTTGAGAAACCTGTATGCAGGTCAGGAAGCAACAGTTAGAACTGACATGGAACAACAGACTGGTTTCAAATAGGAAAAGGAGTATGTCAAGGCTATATATTGTCACCCTGCTTATTTAACTTATATGCAGAGTACATCATGAGAAACGCTGGGCTGGAGGAAGCACAAGCTGGAATCAAGACTGCCGGGAGAAATATCAATAACCTCAGATATGCAGATGACACCACCTTTATGGCAGAAAGTGAAGAGAAACTAAAGAGCCTCTTGACGAAAGTGAAAGAGGAGAGTGAAAAAGTTGGCTTAAAGCTCAACATTCAGAAAACTAAGATCATGGCATCAGGTTCCATCACTTCATGGCAGATAGATGGGGAAACAATGGAAACAGTGGCTGACTTTATTTTTCTGGGCTCCAAAATCACTGCAGATGGTGATTGCAGCCATGAAATTAAAAGACGTTTACTCCTTGGAAGGAAAGTTATGACCAACCCAGATAGCATATTAAAAAGCAGAGACATTACTTTGCCAACAAAAGTCCATCTAGTCAAGGCTATGGTTTTTCCAGCGGTCATGTGTGGATGTGAGAGTTGGACTATAAAGAAAGCTGAGCACCGAAGAATTGATGGTTTTTGAACTGTGGTGTTGGAGAAGACTCTTGAGAGTCTCTTGGACTACAAGGAGATCCAAACAGTCCATCCTAAAGGAAATCAGTCCTGGGTGCTCATTGGAAGGACTGATGTTGAAGCTGAAACTCCAATACTTTGGCCACCTGATGCAAAGAGCTGACTCATTGGAAAAGACCCTGATGCTGGTAAAGATTAAGGGCAGGAGGAGAAGGGCACGACGGAGGATGAGATGGCTGGATGGCATCACCGACTCGATAGACATGGGTTTGGGTGGACTCAGGGAGTTGGTGATGGACAGGGAGGCCTGGCATGCTGCAGTTCATGGGGTCACAAAGAGTTGGACACGACTGAGCGACTGAACTGAACCCCAAAAGAAAACCTCAGAACCAGATGGTTTCAAAAGAGAATGCTAAACATTTAAAAAAGAATCAACACCAATCCTTCTCAGTCTCTTCCAAAATACTGAATAGCAACACTTCCAAACTTATTTTATGAGGCCAGCTTTACCCTTTACCAATGTCACACAAAGACAATACAAGAAAATAAAACTGTAGGCCAACATTCCTGATGTATAGTGATATAAACATATACAATATGTAAACATCCTAAACAAAATACTAGTCACCTGAATTTAACAGCACATTAGAAGGATCAAACACGAAGTGAGATTTATCCCTCAGACGCAAGAATGGTTCAGAAAACGAAAACCAATCAATGTGACTGACAGAAAGAAGGACAAAAATCACATGACCATCTCTAGGGAGATGGACCTAATGACATTATGCATAGTGAGATAAGTCAGTTACAGAAGGACAAATGCTCCTTTATTCCACTTACCAGGTATCCAAAACAATCAAACCTTAGAAGTGGGAATTAGCATAGTTGCCAGGGTTTGGAGGAAGGGATAAATTGGAGTTGCTGTTCAATGTTCATGGGAGATAGAAACATTTTAGAGCTCAGCTATACAAAGCCATACAGGTAAAACTGCACTGCACACTAAAAAAATTTATAAGGTAGCTTTCAAGTTATATACTTTCAGCACAATAAAAAAAATAAAAATAATAATTCTTGTCCAAGCCTAAAGTCTCACAGTTTTTTCCATCCTAAATTTAGCTTCCAAAGGAACAAGAACAACGTACTATCATCACTAACCCATACAGAAAAGTTTGATGGCACAATCCCAAAGAAGAATGAGGGGTCAATGTCATCCAGGAAGCTAAATGTTTACCAAGCCACTTACAGACCTTCAGTTTGATATACACATATGTAAACCCACAAAAGTATGCCTAGAAATAGAGATGGCAAGCTAATAATAGCACCGATATTCTAAGCGGAAATCGGGGGAAGCAACTGAAGATTAGAGATGGTCCAGATAATTTTAGACTTGTAGTAGTAGAATCTTCTAAAAGAAAAATGGTGATGACTTGTGTAATTTTAAATAATCAAAATAAATTTTCCTGATTAAAAACACTATCAATCAGTTGTGCCATTCTCTCTCAATATATGTCACTGGCACATAAGAACAGCTAAGTCCTCTCTTGCATGACATGACTTTTCAAGACAGGGAAATTTCACCTTTCTATCAGTGACAATCCACACTCTTTCTGGGCACTGAGTTCACTGCCCTTTGTTCCTTGAGACCAGGACAATGCAGTCCATCCACTCCTTGTCAAGGGAGTCAGGCCTTATGTACAGACACTACTCAGCACCTGTCTTTGCTCAAAGTTAACAGTTCATATGTGGTTCCCAAGGTATCACCCAGCTCTATGGAATGCTTACCCAAACAGAACTTCAAGGCAATAACTTGTGATTATATTATTCAACAATTATTCATCAAGGGCCGCTTTGTGCCAGATGCATCATTGCTCTCAGTGCTGGATACACAGCATGGAACAAATCAAAGACCTTGCCTTCTTGGAACTCACCTTTGTGAGTTCCTTTGGAGATGGTGTAACAATGTCAGTTAAGGGCTCTGGAGGAAACCAGAGGGGACAATGCTCTATAGAGTGATGAATGGTGCTATAGTCTACATGGGACAGTAGGGTACCACCTCTCCAAGAAAGTCAGGCCAGAGCCAAGGCCTGAAATAAAGAGTGAGCCAGTCATGCAGGCAATTGTGAGTAAAGCACCGCAGACAGAGGAAACAGGAAGCGCCAAGGCTCTGAGGCCTTTTATTCTGATGAGTATCTACAAGTTGACCTCTAAAAGGGCTGCACCAATTCACACACAGAAGCAGCATCCAGGAGTGCCTCTTTCCCCTCATTTTCATAAGCATCTCATTTAACCATATTACTTTTGTATTCTATAGAAAACAATGACCACTGTGTTTTCTTTAAGAGCTTTGGTTAGATGGACTCAGAGGAATGGATGATGGGAGGGGAGAATGGGAAAGGAAGGCAGCTTCCATCTGGTACTTTCCAGACCATGCACTTTGCACCTCCATTAATAGGTGTTTTGATTCATCTTCAGATCAACCATTCAAAAGAAAAGCATAAGGTACCCTCTTTTGCATGCAAAAGAGAGGAGGACTTGAGACTTTGGGAAATCAGACCAAGGGCACTCAAACCTTAGGACATAACTGGAACTGACTTCTAATAATCCTGGCTCCAGAGCCTGGACTCTCTGTGACACTGGGCCTTCCAGCCAGGGGTATAGAAGAGCCCTCTAGGTAGTGCCATGGGGCACATACAAAGAGCACGGGAACCTACTCACTCAAAGCTCCCACCTGACTGGAGCTGATTATCCTGTATAATTTCTTGCATATGCATTTAATCTCCCTTTCACTAGATATTTTTCAACAGTAGAAGCCAGTATTTCCCAATGCACCAGGAATTTATCTACAGCTGAAGTAAGTTACTGTCAGGAAGATGTGGATATGAATAATTAAGTCCCTATTAAACATGCACACATCTTGTAATAAATCTCAAATTAGAATGTGCCAAGATCTTGTTAAGCCTGCCAACACATATTCTTAAATAAGGTGGGAATATAATTTGGAGCTTATCAGGAGATCCAACCTTTTGCAAAAGATGCTCTTTGCTCAGAATTTTAATCTAGACATTACCTGAATCCATGTGGTCTATCATTCCATTGTGTTTATGCCCATCGTCAAAATCAACCAAGTAATTTATCTTGGGACATCCTCAAATGGGGGGGAGGCATTTTAACACATACTTCATTAAGCCTCATTGTTTAGAATGAGACATTGTCTAAAAGAGTCTCACTCTAAATATACTTCACCTAAATTCTGAAAAATAATCATTTGCATTCATCACTGACTTAAATAGAACTTTGGTTAGAGCCCAAGCATTGTGCTTTCTGTTGTGGGAGGGATGGATCACAAAATCTTGAGTCAGACTGAGTTCCCAGTAGTAAAATGGGAACAGTGTTCAAGATTCCATGAGCTAATCATCTAATATGCTGCCCGCCCCATTGTAAGTGCTTAGTTAACTGTCAGGTGCAATTATTGTTTGGTGTGTCCCAATAATGCAGACTGATAATAGCCAATACATGTAACTAAGTTTTTGATAACTCAGCTGTATTATTCTGACATAAAAATAATATCAGTATATTTTCCTAATCTTAACCTAGAAGAATAAATTTTAAAATAATTATTAAATATAACATAATGAAGTCTTAAATATCCCTTTGACACTGGCAAAAGCCAACACAACCACATTCATTTTGCCATCAGGACAATAAAGACACCAGTGGTTGAGAACTTGGTTCTTACCAAAGAAAAGGAAAGGCACACAGATGCCCAGCCTTCCACAGCTCTCTGTACAGGGCCCCAGGGTTTCCTAACCTGATGGGCCAGTACATTCTTTAAATACAACCCTCAATTTTACGTTCAAGCTGTGTAAGCTTGGGCAAAGCAAATAACCAATCTGTGCCTCAGAGTCCTCACGTGTTGGGTAGGGAATAATAAAAATACATAATTGCCAAAGTTGCTGTGAAGAAAATGAACTAGCATACCAGTGTACAAGTCCTGCCACCCACATGTAGTGTTGGCCAGCTTGATGAATTGCTAGAAAGGAATATCCACTTGCTTTTTCTAGAGTGAGTCTTTATAACTTGGGAAATCATCCAGATTCTCAAGTGAAAGAAACAGGAGGAAAAAGTCCTGGCAAGAAAGAAGAACATGAATGTATTATTCCTGCAGAGACCCCTCAGATCCTTAAGATCATCCCTTGGAATGAGCCGTCCGCTGTCCATGCCCACCTGTGAGACCGTTTCAGGGGAAAACAGCAGCAGCGCATCAGAGCCTTCTGTGCTGACACCCAGTTGGCAACTGAACCTCTCCTTCCTGGTTAGTGGGGGACCAACTGTGGAGCATGATTGGACTGACCAGAGGACATGAGCCAGGAACCTTCTTGAAGTACAACCTTGAGATTTTACAGAACCTGTGTATCCTGCCCAGCTGGATGGCCAAACATGCTGGGGTCCCTGGGTCAGGGATCTTGATCCCACGACCATGCCCCCATCAGGGCCCTGGCCTCCAAGCCCTCCCCCACCTCCTCAGCACTCTGGACCAAGGGCCAGCAACATGAAGATGGGCCCGGGGACAGTGAAAGTTGTCCAAGGCCATCCAAAGGATGACTGACCTCATCCCCCCAAAATCAATCTTTGGTTTAAATGATAAAAGGAAAATTCCAGAAAAGAAAAAAATAACCCTTGTGGTCTACGGGAAAGAGATCAGATACTAAGACCCAAACCCAGTTTCCAAGCAGACAGGCCACAGGGGAGTCCTGGCAGAGAAAGCACTGAAAATGGTACCAGGCACACAGTGCTGACTTCATAATGCAGACCCCCTTCATCCTCAGCACAGAAGACAGTGACAAGGACAGCAGCATGCCACGGGCCGCAGTGTGATGCTACGTATTTTCATGCTTTATTTACTCTTCAGAACAACACTAAAGAGCATGTGCTATTATTATTCACTTTCCAGCTCAGATAAGTGAAGCTTAGAGCAGCTAGGAGACCCACCAGTCACACAGTGGTTCAGAGCTACACCACCAACCAACCCAAGCCTTCTGCATCACTACCTCTAAACTATCTCATCTTCATAGCCCACGTGATGTTTGAACTAAATAGTTCTGCTAGGTCAAAGTCTCTGGGGACTTGAAAACGATATATCAAGTCATGAATGGCCCTCCACTGGCAGGCTTCACCCTCACCAGACTCTGGAAGCTGGGATGGTTAATTCTGTGTATCAATTTGACTGGGCCATGGAGTTCCCGGACATTTGACCAAACATCATTCTGGGTGTGTCTGTGAGGGGTGTTTCTGGGTGAAATGAACATTCCAGTTAGTAGACTGAGTAAAGCAGATTGTCCTCCCTAACATGAGTGGGCTTCACTTAATCAACTGAAGATATGAATAGAACAAAAAGCTGAGTAAGACAAAATTTCTTATGCCTAATTGAGCTGGGCCACTGGGCTTTTCTTGCCCTAGTACCTAAATGGAGAAACTGATTCTCTTCGGAGCTCAAGCCTGCCAGCTTTTGGACTGGAAATTACACCACTGGTTTGCCTGCCTCTCGGGCTCTTCAGACCCAGATCTGAACTACACCGTCAGCTCTCCTGGGTACCCAGCTTGCTGACAGCAGGTGATGGGACTTCTCAGCCTTCAAATAAGGGAGCCTCTCAGCTCCCTTATTCTTATATTTACTCCCCTGGCTCTCAAACTAGGCTCGATGAGAATTAATCGGTCATCAGGCTATTCAAATCAGCTGAGTCAGATCAGCTATTACTGCCTATTGCATGAATTTATCTATCTCCGCCCTATTGGTCCTCTTCCTCTGGAGAATCCTGGATAATAAGCCAAGTATCACCTAAATCCAACTAAAGCCTTTGTTAACAGTGGAGCTTTCTTATGGGCTGTTGAGACATTAAGCATCCAATAGCCCAGTTTTTAAAACTAAACCTTAAGTAAACGTCCAACCTGAACAAATGCTGCTTTGAAAATAAAATGGGAAGTAATATGAAGAAAAGGATTTAGGGGGAGATAGGAGGGATGTAGGAGAGTGGTGTCCCTGTGCCCCTGCTCAGTACCTTTCCACATTAATGCTGCTCCACTGGCTCCTCTAACACAGTGCGTCCCTTTAGCACAGACACTACCCCATACAGCAAGCTCGAGAAGCACAGCACTCACAGGTCTCCTCAACTTACTGAGTCTACAGAAGGGTCTTGAAGAGTCTGGACAGGTCATGGCTAGGTCAGAACCTCCTTTGCAGTTCTCTCCCCCATATACAAGACAGACTGCCCTGGCTCTCCAGCTAGGCTCAGTGGGGATTCATCTTTCATGGCTGCTGCTAAGTCGCTTCAGTTGTGTCTGACTCTATGCGACCCCATAGACGGCAGTCCACCAGGCTCTGCCGTCCCTAGGATTCTCCAGGCAAGAATACTGGAGTGGGTTGCCATTTCCCTCTCCAGTGCATGAAAGGGAAAAGTGAAAGTGAAGTCGCTCAGTCGTGTCCAACTCTTAGTGACCCCATGGACTGTAGCCTAGCAGGCTCCTCCATCCATGGGATTTTCCAGGCAAGAGGACTGGAGTGGGGTGCCATTGCCTTCTCCCATCTTTCATGGAGCTGGAGGCAGATCAGCCATTGTTGCATGTTACATGGAAAACAGACCTGGGACCCCACCTCTGCCCTGCCAGGCCTCCCACCAGGCCTTTGCTTCTGAAAATTAGCTCCTTCATCATGACGAGCTATCCAAAAGCACAGAAGTTAAGAGATGACCTGTGGGCCCAATTCACAATATTTATGTCCCTGCCACTTCCCTGCCTTCTATCTCTGCTCAGTACCTCTGACTGGTTGAATCAGAGGTTCCTAGACATTGTGGCCATGGAAATTGTAACAGCTATTCCCAATCATGGGCAACTTAGAAGATGAGGGTTCCATCCCTACAATGCTCCTAACATCTCCCAGCTCCTTCCACCAGCTTCAATCAAAATGCAAACTGACACCACCTCTGCATTTATAACAGGATAAAGCCAGATGAACTCACTTTTTAAATACATCATCACTTATTCTAAAGCCACCTGTCCCTCAGATCTCAAGACATGAATCTGCTCCAAATCTATCATCAGATGCACTGTAAAAAAATCACATGGAAAGCTAGAAGCAGAAATTTAAAAAATGAGTATAAATGCAGGGCTGGTACTTGATTATGTAGCCTGTTGTAAGCTCTTGACAGGAAAATATTCATCCATGCAACACTTCAACGAATACCTGGTGAGGAATGACTCTGTACCAGGCACAGTTCATGGAGACACAGAGATGGGGGGTGAGGGACTTTGAGAGTCACCATTTACTCATGGACTCTGCCAAACTTCCTCCATTTGCCAAGAAAGGGTTCCGTGAATCTGTTCAGAGAACTGCGCAGCCCAATTCATCCTGATAATTAGAGCTTTCATCTAAGGGAGTCGCATGCCAAACATAACTCAGCCATATGTAATTGTCATCATTTCATTTATTGAGCACCTGAGTCAGACATGTGACAAGTACTATGCACATTATACCCCTTAATCCACCTGACATCTCTGCAAGGTAGGTATTAGCACTGCTAGCTTATAGCTGAGAGCCAGAGAGGTTAAATGATTTTCCCAAAGCCATGGAACCAGCGAACACTGGTAGAGCTAAGATTCAAATTCCTCATCTGTCTGATGGCAAAGCTCGTTTCCTTGTAGGCATGCACTATGACTCTCAAGGGGTTCAAAGGAGGCCTGCTCCTCACTCAACCATACAATCACCTTCGCACCACTTGTCTCTGAGGCTGGGGACTGCTGACTCCTCTGAAAACAGCTATCTGAAGGGTGGGACCATAGCTGCAGGTCCCAGACGAGTTGCCCCCCATCCCTTGAGTCAGTCTTGTGTCTTCTATCAAATGAGCGAGTGGGATAATGGTACCCAAAGATGTCTTCCAGCCTCAGGGTCTCTGAATACCCACAACCAGAGGACCCGCCAAGGTGCAGCCAGGGATTCCAGCTCCCTCCCAGGGCACATGGTCCCACCGCCAGGCCTTGGACCCCAGAAAAATTGCCCCAGCCACAACTCCATCAGACACACAGCCCTGGCTGCTCATGTGTCCAAGTTTACCTCCCTTGCCAATAGAATGCACTGTAGTTCATATTAGAGTTTTACAAAATCAGATCACATCACTCCTCTACCATAAAGGTCACATTCCCCAACCATGGGTGATGGAAACCCTGGGCATGTCGCTCGCTCTGGCCCCTGCTCCCTCCCTGGAACCACAGGCCTGGCTCCTCCTCCCACCTCACCAGGTACTCTTGCCCTTGCCCACCCATGCATCCTTCTCTCCCATTCCCCACATTACAGTCCCCCTGTCCTCTAGGCTTGGGCTGGCAGGTCCCCTCCTGTGAGAGCCCCTCTGGCTGGGTATTCCCTGTCTCAGCAGTGACCACAATCAGTCCTTTTTCTGCTGAGACTCCCCCACTGAGAACTCTGCTTCACCTGCCATCTGCACCCCGTAGAGTGCCCATCACAAAGCCAGCTTCAGTGAAGACTCACTGAACATCCAAAAGGACGACACTGCTCATCTCAATCAATGATGGCTGGCCTCAAATGGCCAGCCAGTCTCAAGGGTCTCTCTCAGCTCCTTCAGGCTGCCTGGTGGGAGGGGGCGATGGTGCTGAGATCACTGCAGTAAAGTAAGCTCCCTGCTCTGTAGGAGTGAAGTTACACACACAGTAGTGTTTCCAGACTATAAATTGCCATGCAAATATGAGGCAGCTCTTTTAGATATACATAACTAGTGTGAAACTACATCTCTGACAAATACTTAAATTGCAGTCCAGGCAGAACATGCTAAGTGCAAAAAGTGAGCCTCACAAACAACGGTGAGAGAGTACCAGAGGGACCAGGCAAGGCTTCCCAGGGAAACAGGACCTCCCCCACCAGGCCCTAAAAGAGGTGAAGACTCAGAGATATCAACAGCCAGAGCAGCTCAAGTGTGGCCCCACCCACTGTAGATGTGATCACGGGAGGAGTCAACTGATGCCAGCACACCCAAGCCTCACCTCTGACTCACAAGCTTAAGCTCTGGGCATCGACACACTTCATCACATCCCCGGGTGATTCTGATGCACATTAAAGAAAAGTAATCACCCAGTCGACATCACTTTCCTGACAAAGGTCTGTTTAGTAAAGCTATGGTTTTTCCAGTAGTCATGTACGGATGTGAGAGCTGAACCATAAAGAAGGCTTAGCAACAAAGAACTGATGCTTTTGAACTGTGGTGCTGGAAAACACTCTTGAGAGTCTCTTGGACTACAAGGAGATCAAACCAGTCAATCCGAAAGGAAATCAACCCTGAATATTCATTGGAAGGACTGGTGCTGAAGCTGAAGCTCCAATACTTCGGCCACCTGATGCAAAGAGCCAACTCACTGGAAAAGATCCTGCTGCTGAGAAAGATTAAAGGCAAAAGGAGAAGGGAGTGGCAGAGGATGAGATGGTTAGATAGCATCACAAATCAATGGACATGAATTTGAGTAAATCTGAGTAAATTTCAGGAGATAGTGAAGGACAGGGAAGCCTGGCTTGCTGCAGTCCATGGGGTCACAGAGTCGGACACAACTTAGCAACTGAACAACAATGAATCACCCAGCTAAACAGAAGATCACCAGGCAAAAGGGCCTGGTGGCACCCAACAGTGGTGGTAGGACAGTAACTTAGAAGAACCTTGAATGAAGGGAATTAAAAGTTGGAAATACATCTTAGGGCTAATAGCGAGGGGCTTTGAAAGTCAGGTTCAAGAACTAGGTCTGGATTCTAGGGGGAAAGGACTTGGAAATAAAGGAGTGACATGGAAATATTCCAGGAAGAGAAAGAAACGGCTCAGGAGGATGGGGAAGAGAGCTGGTGTGGACAGAGAGGATGGTCAGTGGGTCACAGAAGGCTCCAGCAGACTGTGGGCCAGCACAGCCCTCCCAGGTCCCCAGGACCCCAGGCAGGATTTCATGGGGCAGCTACCACAGGTCCACCACCAAGCACAAACACCAAGTCTCCTTCCGAGGCATCTTCTCTGACCTTCCGGGTAAATCCAGGCTGAGGATGCTCTGACAAAGGAAACACACAGGATCTCAAGGCACAAGTGAGAAAATCTTATTTGCAGGGCCAAGAGAGTAAGAGATCCTTCAGAATTAAGTGCTCAAGCACTGGTATTTAGCAGAGATGTGTGGTGTGCCAGTACTCTAAGTTCCTGGAAACAAATAAACAGTAACTGTGATCCAGTCAAAGCCTGCTTTTCAGGAGAAAGCTGGCACAGGCCTGCTGCATCTATAAACAAGCAAAGATATCTGTGAACATTAAATGTAAGTGCAATATTTTCTAAACACACACATTTGTTGGGAGATGAATCTCAACGGTCTCTACTATTTAATAAAGAAAGAGAAATCAGGAGAGAGATGTATGAACATCACATCCAAAGCATTACTATTAAAGTGAAGCACAGTGGTTAGTCTTTATTCTGACTTGGGAGTTTAAAAGAGGATCCATTATAGCCCAGCAGAGCCTCACTCTCCTGGGGGGAGGGGGATGTCTCTGCCAAGGGAGCCCTCTTTTCTTTCCTCCTTCCATGGCTCTCACACTGTGAGTTATGAAAATTTGACTATCTTTACAAGAGTACACAGATTCTGCGAGATAGACTTGCTTCAAAACAATACAGATACATAACTTGGACTCCAAACGGGGAAGTGTGTGAACATCCAAACAACTTTCTTTTATGCTAAAATAAATAGAATAGGTGGCTTTTTAAAAGCTTCCCTCTTTGGAAGGCGTGAACAAGGTTCCGGCCAAACAAAAAGACATTGTTTCTACTTGTCTGAAAGCAGAGGGGCTGTAAATATTCCAGCAAGATTTTGGGGGAGTCCTTTAACCTCCACATAAGAAAGGAAATAGTTTGAGAAAGGTCTCTCCAATTAGCTGAGCACAAAGAGAAAACAAAAATGTTTCAGTTCCCGGCGCGTGGAACGATTTTGGTCTTCAGTCAGGTCCCTGTGCTCCTTGCCCTGTCGTCCCACATTCTCTCCAAAGCAGAAAATGCTTTCCTGGCCCCTCTGGTTTCAAAGATAACCTTCATGGTGGAAATCAACAGCCGTAACACAGTCTTGGTTCAGAATGAAGCAAGAACCCTGGCCCGAAGACGAGGTCCCCTGTCGAGGTCAATGGGATGCTGACACAGACACCTCATTTTTTTTCCTCACAATCATGTCAACATTTGTAATGACTGCCCTCTTGGCACTTGGGCAAGAATCCAACTCGATCCTGAAGAAAGACACCTGTGCTGTCCCGCCTTTCCCTCAAGAGAGAGATGGCCACACCGTTCAGACGCCGCTGCTCGTTAAACCAAACACTGGTTATACGGGGCTGGCAGGCCAGTGCTGCCTCTGCAGGACTCTCCTCAGTGATGGGGACACCATCATTCTGCTCAAGGAAAGAAGCCACATGTGAAAGACTGCATGTATGGGAGCCCATTCATGCGGCATGTTCCCAATCGGTACGTTTATAGCAACAAAGAGACGAGGGGTGAAAGTGGGAACTCGGGGGATTGGGGAGGATGATGGAAATGTTCTCAGACTGGACTATGGTGATGAGCTGCACAGCACTAAAATTTTACTATAGTTCATTGAACTATACACTTAAAACGGGCTAATGTTATATTAATACCTCTATAAAACCATTAAAAATTGCATTCATTGAGTAAAAATATAGACAATGTGATAAGTAAAAAAACAACAGAACAGAATACTATCAAATAACATGATAATTTACTAAAAACATATATTGGCACACACAAGGGCATAGTAGAAATAAGAGAAAGAAAGATGCTAGTTCAAAAAGATATATGCACCCCTATGGTTCACAGCACTATTCACAATAGCCAAGACATGGAAGCAACCCAAGTGTCCATCGACAGCTGAAAGTATAAAGAAGATATGATGTGTGTGTGCGTGCAGCACACAATGGAATATTATTAAGCCATAAAAAGAGTGAAATTCTGCCATTTGCAACACTGTTGATGGACCTAGAGAGTATTACGCTTAGAGAAATAAGTCAGACAAGCGTATATTACTTTGTCAAACATACAAAATGTATTATCACTTGTATGTAGAATCTAAAAGTATATAACAAAATGAACGGAGTCATAAATATAGCTAGTGGATACCAGTAGTGAGAGGAAGGAGAGAGGGGTACGACAAGGGTATGGAAGTAAGAGATACAAACTACTACATATAAAATAGGTAAGCAACAAAGATATATTATAAAGCACAGGGAAATATAACCGTTATTTTTAATAACTTTAAAGGGAGCATAATCTATAAAAATATTGAATCACTATGCTGTATACCTGAAATATTGTAACTCAACTATATTTCAATTAAAAAGATATACCAAAGCATTTATAGTGATTATTTTCTATGTAATTAGATATTATAGACCTATTAGACTTTTTCTTCTTTATACTTTCTGTATGTTCCAAATTTTGACCATGAACGTGTATTACTCTCATAATTCAGACATGAATGTGTTCAACTATGCAGGCATGAAGTCATCAGCCCAGCGTACATAACTGCAAGAGTTCACAGCAGTGTTGAAGAAGATGCCACTTTGGGCCCCCTCAACTGAGTACACTCTATCTCCCTGGCTGTTGCTGAAACTCAGGGGCTTGAAAGAGTTAAGGCTTGTCTCTTCAAGTCAACACAGCCCTCTCTCCTCAGGGGGTCCTCAGTGTGTGTTCCCAGAAGGGGGTCAGCGCAGGGAAAGCAAACATTAATTAAGTCACATATTGCACACGCATTCACCAGCTCCCTGTTAATACGCTGGAACAAATTTCAATGTGTTCAATTCAATTAAATGTGGACGAGAGTAGCTGGAATGACATTAGCAAGTAGGAGCCCTGAGGTGCCTGTCCCCAGCCCGCAACACAGCCTATTTGTACAAAGGCTTTTTCTTTCCCCATGAGAAGGGCTCTTTATTTTCTTGGAACACACAGCCTCAGTGTAACAGAGGATTTACTGGCCCCAACTAATGACTTCCTATCTTTCAGAATTAATATCACACACTGGATCCCAAGGTACTTTGCTGATACAGAATTTTCTAAAACAATGAACACTTTAGACCATGCTTCTCCATCAGAGGTATTAAGATTGAGGACAAGAGTCAGCTGAGGCCATTCCTGCCATTTGCTGGTTTAAAGAAGTGTTCTCAACTGAGGCAAACAGCATGTTTCCCTAACCTGCCCAGCAGGAATCCTCAGCTGGTCAGCATTTTTTCAAGAACGGCCCCCCACATATCACAGGGATGGGCCCTGCAGCCTAGCTTGCATCACAGAGTCCAGCATCCCCTCTCATACCATAGCTGCTGGGGCTGTGGACAAAATTCTGGCCCAAGTATCCTCTCTCCTGACATTAGAACCAAGATCTGCAATGCTATTCTCTCCACTGGTCCTTTGAAGTATGGATCTATAAATTCCAGAGCTCTGGGGCAGCCATGTCCCAACAACACACCTGAGGAAGCAGGTAAAGCCAAATTCAGGAGACAGCAGAGAACACAGCTGTGAGAAGGTGAGTGTGGCTTTCTGAATCTCCAATAGTCAACTAGGTTCTTGCGACAGTCCCATGAGGTCAGCTCTCAGGTTGTACAAACTACTCCTTTATTCCAGACTTTGGCTTAAACTAATCTGAGTTTTTGTGACTCACATCCAAAGGAGCCTTTGATAAAGAAGGTACAAGATACACTCCACTCTGATAATAGGAGCTACTTCCCAGGCTCTCTGCCTGGAGTCATTAACAAAGGGAGAGCCAGAAAAAAGAATGCTTTCCTCCCCAGGAATGAAGGCCTAAAGAGCTTCAAATTCAAGTTCCTTGGAAAGAGGTTCCCAGGTCAGATGTCCAGGCAGGAAACCCACTGGAGCCTCCAGGATGATCAATTCACTCAGTGGATCAGAATAACACTCCCCTAGGGCAGGGACCAGGGACAGCGCCTGCCTCACTCACCACTTTATCTCGTGCACCCAGGAGAGCATCTGCAGCATAAAAGGGGCTCAACGAGTACCCTCAGAATTCACCAATAGATGCCTAAACACTTAGTGAGCATTATTTTGTGCAAAAATCCATTCCAGGCACAGGGTCCAGAAGTTTCATATCCCAAGATGGGGTCATTCCAGGGAGCAGGAAACAGCCCCACCTGGGGGAAATGCCAAGCATGTCTGCAGAGGTATAGATTGTGACTGAAGAGAGAAAGCCTTGAGTATCAAGTTAAACAAATAATCTTCAAGTTGACTCATCTGCAGGTCACATCACACCACAGCTAAAATACCTACGGAATGTAAGTCATTTCCACAGTGGTTTCTTAAATCACACTTCCTACTTGGCTTCATCACCCTACCTTCTAGGTATTCCTACTTACCCAGAAGATTTTGTAGCCTCTTCCCTTTCTGTATCATGTGCCATGAAAATCCTGAGTGTACCAAGACATATGTGGTCTCAGACTCACCAGTATCCTCCATTCTGACCACAGGCACCCAACAGCTAAAGTTACAGGAGAAGAGAGACCAGGGCAGCTTCAGCAACCATCCAGCTCAAGTCAGAGAACAAGAGTAAGTTCACACGAAGGCCAGTGACTCAGCCCTCTCCACTCTACAGCATGCAGGCACACATACACAGAGAACTCAGCTGATAACTGCATGGCATCCTGAGCCTCCTGAGTGAAGGCACCTTCCAGTTTCTTTCTGTCCAGCAAGAAGCATTAATAAATATCCAATTATCTTTCCAATATGTCTTCTACAGGAGGGGTGAGTGATTTGGTAGAAAGAGTACCAGCCACTAGACAAGAATAACTTCTCACTGTGGCCTCTCCACTAATTAACCCAAGTAACTATGTGACTTTCCAAGGCATTTCATTGTCCAGAGTCTTTTTCTCCATCTGTAAAGTGGGGCTAATGATACTCCTTTTCAGTGTTATTTTCAAAGATGAAGTCAGAGAATGCACAGCAGAGAGTCTAGCAGTGCCTGTCACATGGCAGGGACTCAACAAGTGGTAGCTGTGACCCTAAGTAACTGATTTTATTCAGAGTGAGCTGTCACGTCAGTGTGAGCAGGGGCCAGGGTACAACCATGTATCTACCTTTGGAATATAGTCACAGGCGCACACAGAGGCCTTCCTCCAGCAGCACATGCAACTACAGGAATGGCCAGTGATTAGGGACCAAAGAGATCTACCAGAACAGCAAGTGCAGTGAATGGTTTTTATATCATGGCCACCAGCATCCACCTCCCCTTCTCTGGGTTCCTTTGGAGAACCAGCTCTCTCCTACATTTAGTTCTTGGCTTTAGGTCACTCCAGTGAAGGACAGAACATGTGATCCAAAGCTCAGCCCCTCAATGCACTGAATTTTTCTGGCCATGTGGGTGGGCACATGATACAATCGGAGTCAATGAAAGGCAAGATGTTTGCCACAACATTTCCTATGACATGTTAGTGTGTGAGGTTAGGAGCCTGGAGCCACTGCTGCCAGCTCACTGCCACAAGGACACCAAGTACCTGAGAACAGAGGCAACACACAGAACAGAGCTCAAAGATGAAGGCGGAAAACCAGACCCTGTGGACATCTGCCTTGAGCTAAATCTCAAGTCACAGTTACCTCCTAAATCCTTGGTTTTGTCTTAATGGGTTCTATTCCCCAATCAATTTGAAGTCAGAATTGTGTCTCCTGATACTGGCAGAGTCCTAACTGATGCACAGAGAGGATGTGGAGCTGGTTAGAGGTGGGGGCGAGCAGAGAGGTCCAGATTCACTGTTGGACTGTGGAGAAACCGGCCTCAAGAAGCAGCTGGACCTGACACACACAAACCCCAAAGCCCTGGGATGCCTGTTCCCACCTGGGTGGGATATGTGCTGTCATTGCACAGAATGGCACTGGACTTGCTCTCCACCCCACCCTTCAGGTGGGAGGCACTGAGACATTTCTAAGGGCCACACTCTCTTCAGCTCAGCGTGGAAGCTCCTCATAAATTCTACTTTCTTAACTGCTTCAAAAAAAAAAAAAACTTGGATAAAACACACACAGGAGAATGTGAACCATTAAGGGACTTAGAAACTTCAGCTGTCATCATGGGAAGAGAGCTTGATCCGAGATTGTTACAAGAAAAGGGACCTTTGAACACCTGGGATGAAGCGCCTTCCCCATGATGCAGGTAGAGTGTGTTGTCATGGCAACACCAAGGCCATCTGAACTCCTGATGGCCCCTTTTGGTCCTTGCCTCCCACAAGCTGGTCCTTACCGAGAAGCCATGTGGGAGAGTGGTTAGTGCCACATTCTGGAGCTTCAGCATGACCAGCAGTGGATCCCTGACACTGCTACTTCCTGACTGCCCTAAGCCACATCGTTTACCTCTCTGAGCCCCAGGTTCCACATCTGCAAGGCAAGGCTAGTAATCCTCTCCTCTTACAAGGTTGCTGCGAGCATGACAAGAGGAGCCACTTACAGGCCAGGTTGGGATCAGGTCTTAACTTAGCAGACGACAGAGGCCAGAGTGGGTGAGGACTTGCCCAGGTCCTGGAGGTAAGGATTTCAGGATTTTGGACTTGCATTCAGTCTGACATCAGAGCCCAGACCCTCCACATCCCTCCCCATGACCTCAAGGCTCTTTCTCTGACGCCCCATGACCCTAACAGTGCACAAGACGACACGTGATGCTCCCCTGACTGTCTCTACACGTGCGCTTGATGCACTTGCCGTGGCATCCGGCTGCGGTTGCTCGAGGGTGGATGACTTCACACATTACCGTTCTGCACACACTTGGAAGCAACTTTATGCTCTGGGAGGCAGGGTCTCAGAAACGAGAAGCAAGTTCTAACTCCTAATGTGTGTGTCTTCTCAGGGTGCCTTGCAGGCCTATTATAAATGTAGCTGTATTTTAAGGTCTGTTCGGAATAAACAAAACCTGTTTCCGGAGCCTTTACTCTTGCTAAGTGTCAAAGATGCCCCAGCAATGGAACAGGTGTATCACCATACAAAGGAAATTAGGATGCTGCCAAGGAAGACGCCTTAGGCCTGAGGGATGCACTCGTCCTTTCTCAGATTTGAAAAAATTGTGGCAAAAAAAAAAAAAAATCAAATGCATCAACTCTCGAATTTTGAGCCTGCCCCTACTAGCACAGAGGACATTGACATAAGCCTTGAAGTTTCACAGGACTATCAGATTTTTAACGCAAACCATGTTGTGTCAAAGGTTACACAAACCTTTCATTTCTTCCAAGAATTTTCTCTGAGACCTTACATGTCCGGCACTGCAGGAGACCCTCAGATTATAACCCTAAATCAGCCAGGCACAGCCCTTGTCCTCCCCTGGAGAGCGGAGACAACTCCCAGAGCCCTGCACTCCCTGACAGTGGTTCCAACAGGTTTACAAAAACTCTGTGTTCACAGTGATGTGGGAACAGCTAATCCCAAGAGAAAATCATTTCATGTAGCAACATTTGGAAAAACTTGCTCCTTCTAATGAGGTGTCAAGGGAAGAAAACAAAAAGCTTCTGTGGCCAAATTAGTTGAGGACTGGTTTTAAAATTGGTGCACCAGTTTCTTCACTGAAGGATGTCTCCCACCCTTAACCTCAGGAATGTGCTTGGTCACTTGCCAATGGGGCACCAGGGCAGTGGGCACACAGGGCCCAGCCAACCCCACAAGGCAAGCACAGGTTTGCAAAACCGTACAGGATCAGGCAAACTCTTGTCCATAGGACGTTTGGATGAACCAGCGTTACAGGGAAAGCACTTTGTAAAAACACTACCATCAAGGATGGTGGCTGAAGTAGACCCACTGTGGCAAGAAAATTGCACCACCTGATCCCTGCTCACATGTCTAGGCCATCTCAGAACACCAGGATTCACGCTGCTGTATTTCTCTCAGAATAAGAATATCTTCCAATGAAAGAAAATAAAATTGAATAAAAGAATTGGAATGGCATATTATTCCTCAGGTTACTAAAGAATATCTTGTCTTGGGTACTTCTTTCAGCTCATCCCATAAAATTCATCACTGTGAATAAGTGACACTATAAATAAATTCACTCAGTGGCCCAGCCAACCACTATTGCATCCACTGAAGGTGGGAATAATTGTAATCTCAGGGGGCATTTTTGTGACCTTCTTCCCACTCATTCAGGACCAAATAGAGTGGGTTCCCAGTGAAGAGTGTCCAACAGAAGTAACAAACAAACATGAGATAGAGCAACAGAAACTGGAGACCCTGCAAGGAAATGAGGATCTTCATGGACTATTTAAAATAAACATTCTTGTTAGAGTTTCAAACCTGAAGAGCAGAGCAGGCTGAAATGGAAGATGCTTGGCTATTCACAGTCCACAATTTGTGGCTGAGGAAGGTGTCTGAAAACCTTGCCCCCTGGCAACAGTGGAAATTTATTTTGTCAGCTCTGGTCTCCAAGTCCTGCGCCCTGTTAGTTCCTCCCAGGTTTCTCTTCCACTCCTTGTGCTGGCCTGCCCCTCTGGGGAGTGAAATATCTATACCCTCCTCTCCCAGCACAATCTCATCTCAGGAAATAAGCTCCACTGCATTCGCACCAAAATGTAATGACTCATACCAGATAAATGATTTGTCCTAGATTCAGTATTAAAGCAAAAGAACCCCACTCCCAAAGCAGGTTTTTTAGACATCAGAGAGCTGGTGGGTAACTTTCTTTGAGCGGAAGTGCCTTCGACCAAGTTCAAGTACATCATGAAGTTTATACACCCCCACAGGTGTCAGAGGAAGATGCTTCAGGAGCACCAGTCATCAGGGGAAAGGGGGCTGGGAATAGAGGCTCACCACACCTGGTCCAGGTCAAGCCTCTGTGTCCACGCCCAGCTGTATCTGCAGAGTCTCAGGGGTCAGGGAGGAGGAGTTGAGGGCGTAGAGCAGAGAGTAGACAGAGATCAGAAATCACAAAAGATTTCCCTCCCCTCCCTGCTCAGGACCCTGTAGTCCAGGCTCACCTACAGCAGTGAGATGCAAAGGTCACAGTCCATCTCTACATAAGAGCCACACACAGTGGAGTTGCTCAAGTTCAACACTCCAGTCCAACAGGGGAAGAAGCAAGGACTGAAGGAAGGGGCTTCCCTGGGTGGTCACTCAGAGGACCAACAGAAGAGTTTTACAGAAAGCACTTGGTTGCTTTCTGTAAGGTTGGAAGTGTTGCTTCCAACCACCTCAGGCGCCTATGCTCAAACCCCCATCATAGCCACCCAGGAGGCTCCAGGTTCTCAGCCGCACTGTGTGAAATCCCATCTCCAACAGGAAGAACACACACAGGTCTTCTTTAGGGCCACTGCCAACCCTCTTCTTTTAGACAACAAGGCATCAATCCCTTCTGCAATACTAAGGACTCATCCTGTGGTGGGTCCCTGGATACCAGACTGCCAACAAGACACTCTGTCCCAGTATGAGAAGACCAGAAGGCTCAGCTCTGGCTGCTATGAAGAGCACAGAAGGGCCTGCCCTGGCTCACTGATTCTCACTAGAGGTGTTCAGTTCAGGCGTTGATGTCTGGATGCAACAGGTATACACTGGAGAATTCAACTCTAGCTCTCAGAACAGGCTTAGCAGTGTTCATTTAACCAGACTGTGGTCCACACAGATGCCCAGTGCATCCTCTGTCTCACAGCAAGTCTCATCCGTAACACTCTTGGAATTGGTGTTTGCAGTACAGAAGGATATTTCACATGATAAACAGCCCTCTCTCAAAAGCTAGTGGAATTTAACTACTTCAGAAAGATTCTAAGAGAAATGAAGTTACACGTTCCTCCCTCCCTCCTCCAAGTGTTTCAGGCACCTGCAGCATCAAGCCAACAGGTGAACCTGGGAAAGTACAAGGGTGGTCTCGGCAGGTAAGATCAGATGTTCTTGTCCAAGTGTACAGTCATTAATGCCAGTCCAACCTTCACGAACGACTCTCCTTTATGACTGTTTCAGAATCAAAACATAGGTTATAAAGCCAGCATGTTTTTTCTACTACAAGTCAGAAGTCATCCCACATTTGCATTAATAGCCTCCTGTAAAGACAGTTGACGTATCTTAGCTTTTAGTGACCCTGTGACACGTGCTGTCACTGAAATGGGCTGGATGTTCATGGCACACATCAGAGCAGTGGTGCTTAAGAGAGAGTGATTTTGCTCCCGGGGGACGGTGGGCAATGTCTGGACACAATTTGATTGAAACAGATGGGGGAGTGGGGAGGGGCTGCTGACATTTAATGGGGAGAGGCCAGGAATGTTGCTAAACATCCTAACTGCACAGGACAGCCTCTCACAGGAATTTTCCAGCCCAAATAGTTAATGGTGTCAAGATTAAGAAACCTAGATGTAGAACAATGGGTTTTCAAACCACTCTGGGCATAAGGTTTACATGAAGGGTTTACTCTACATTCAGGTTTCCAGATCCCTCTCCAAAAGACTTTGTTTCAGGTAGTCTGGGATGGGAATTTGCTTAAAAAAAGAAAACACACACACACACAACACAGAAAACTCACTCCTATCCTCAAGTGGTTTGTTTTTGCTAATGCCTCAAAAGGATGGGCTTGCAATTCCAGGAGCTGCCATCAGGGAGCAGTCCTTTCAGCTTGGGCAACAAACCACACGAAAATTGTTAACAATCTCACAGAAACACATATATGCTTTGTTTCATAACCACAGTTAAGGAGCAACATGGACTGAATACAGAAACCGAATAAAATCACATAATATAGTGCAATACTTAAAAGGAATGCAAACATCAAACACCGGGGGCACCCTGCTGGCAAATATTCTCCTCTGCCTGAGTTAACATAAACTGAATCTTTCATTAGAGTCAAACAACTTAAGAAATGGAGGGACTTAAGACATCCAGTCCTACGGTCTCATTTTAACAGACAAGGACATCCTGGCTTCTAGAGCTTGTGACCTTGCCAGGCTGTGCCCACCCAGAGTCCCATCTGTCAGTACTTCAGGAAAGACACCGAGTTCCTTCCCTGATGGGCTCTTCCCATTTATGGGCTGGACATGTATGCCTTAAAAACACATCCCCAGTTGCTTGAACATCTTGCACAAAATACTCCCATAGAGGCGGGCCTTACCTGGATCCCTAGCCCAGTGTTGCCAACTTGCTTTATCCTGCAAATCACCTGGGACCTGGTAGAAATGTAGGACCTCCTCCTGGAGAATCCCTTGCAGCAGGTCCAGAGCAGGGCTGAGCACCCCTCTGAGCAAGCCCTAAGGCTGGAGGATGCTCCAGCTCTGGCTCCATTCCCAGCTTTCCCACAATGTGGTCCCTATGAGAATCACCTGGGCACCATTCCAGACAGATGGGACCCTGGGAGAACTGGGTCCAGGACTGTCTACTTTAACAAACTCCAGGTTGATCCTTTTGAACATGGAGGTTGAGAACCCTTACATTCTCTATGGAAACCACTTATAGGAAATGATGCCCTCCCTTGTCTGGTAGGAGCACCCTCTAGAGCAAGGGACGGGGAGCTGGGTCGACATAAATGCACAGATTGTTGCAGGCACTCCACCAAAACCAGGGCACTTTGCTTGTTAGCATTCATCGCAGCCTCATCTCATCCTTGCACACCTGTGTAAAAGAGATTCTCACATGAGGAAACACACCTACTCAGCTGCCCAAGATGATGGGGCTAGTGAGTGGCAGAGTCAGGATTCAAACTCAGTTCTGTTGCACCCAAAGCCCCTTTCTTCATTTGACATGCAAGAGACAGTTTCAGTAAGGCCTCAATTTCCCCTTTCCATGCACTGAATTCTTTTTGGTTTTCTCTCCCAGGGCACAACAGAAGAGACCCTTAAGACTGTGAAGCCCTGGAAGGCTGGGAGCTTGCACTGTCTCACAGCTTGCTCTAGTCTTCGGATCTGGTTACCAGTCACATGGGAGCCTGGATCACAGCCTGAGCAGGAACCTGTTCTCCTCCTCACTCTTCTCTGCCCATCCTTCCTCCTGCTAACTCACATGGAGACTATTTGTCTCAACTCTGCATTGCTTGACCCCAACCTGCTTCCAGCTGTAACTTCCAAGTCTAAAGATAGGAGTCAGAACAGGGAGGAGAGGAGGACCAAGACAACCAGCCCTGGATTAACACTGAGAGGCACCGCCTTCTCCAAAGACGGGGGCGGCTGGGGGTGGTGGTGGAGGGGGCGAGTAATGAAGGGAGAGGGTGATGGTGCAAATGAAACGGTGGTGAGGAAAATGCTGCCTGCGCGGGAAAGCACCACACAAACAGGAGTTATCACTCATGTTACACAGAAGCAAACGGGGAAACACAGCTTTGTCCAGCCAACCCTCTGAGAATCACTTTCTGCAACTGAAGAAAGGCAAAGTCTTGGGAAAAGCTCAAGATGAGGACTCCACACAGCACCAGTGCCAGGCTCGGCACTGAACACCATGAAGAAAACCAAAAGGTGTGAGACTGTGGCCTTGACTTCGAGAAGCTGACGATCTGGGGAAAAGGGGAGGAGATTCCCCAAACCCCCATGACACAGGTCTACAGGAGGTCAGAGTCAGAAGAGGCTGCCCAGACGCTCCAGTTCTGGCCCCTCGGCACACCTCACAGGCGTCCACTCGCCTCCCCCTACTGTCTCATCCGGTCCAAGCCCATCGTCTCTTGGCTGGACAGCACTCTACTCTCCCCTACAGCAATCCATCCCTCCCCGGCACCTCGGAGGAAGTCACCTTTCTATAATCCGCCATGTTTTGAAATCTAACCCCACTTAAACGCCTCAATGGCTCCTCCTCGTAACTTTCTGGGGGAAGATTCAGATTGCAGTTTGAAGTCCTCTAGAAAGTTCGCTGCGTCACCGCCCAGCCTCCTGTTGTGCTCCGAGCTCCTCTGGCAGGCTGGACTCCACCACCTCAGAGCTGAAGCCCTAGGGCTGCCCCTGGACTTTGTCTCTCACACTCCCACTCAGCCTCTGCCTGATTCATGCTCCTGTCGCCCTATGATTTCAGCTGTAACAGTCTCTGGTCCTTCTGAAGCCTTTCCCGAACCCCTCCCATTCTAGCACAGGTAGTACTGTTCAGCCCTCTCAGACTGCAGAACAGGTGAGGATTTCATACCAGAGTGTTTTCATATTATAATTACCCATGGAATATGCATTTCCTCCTCTAAAAGGAACAGGAATCACCCACAGATCATGTTAATGGATTCAGCAGCCCTGGAGTGGGGCCTGCAACCTTGCAGGTCTAACCAGCTACCCGGTGATGTTGCTGCTGCTGCTGCTGGGCTGTGGACCAAGGATAATCCACGATGGACCGGGCAGGGCCATGCTCATCTTGTTTGCCATATATCCCTAGCTCCAGGCCCAAACCTAGCACATGCTGGTACTCAATAAACTATGACAGAATGAATAAATACGGAAGATGGGATGGAGACACACACTCAGGAGTCTGGGGTTCAGATAATAGCTTCATTGGAGACATAGAAGACGACAGTGATGTGGACAATGTCCACAAAATTAATACTGCCCCTTACAAATCAGACCTTCCTGACAAATATATAAGCATCCACTTATAAAGTTGACTTTCCACCCAAATCCAATCCACAGAGCAAGTATAAGACCAAAATAGAACATCTGAACTTAGTGATTTTGTGCCCTTTACCAAAGCTAAACAAATTGCCACTTGCTGCAATCTCAGACAGGGGGCCACAGCGCCTGTACTTAACTGAATTATTAATGTAAAAGATTTGCATGTACTTTTTATGATTATGGCTGACTTTGATGTCTTTGTGCCCTGCTTAGGGCTTCCACACACAACTATAATTTCTTTGCAAAAAAAAAAAAAAAAAAAAACACAAAGTTTGCATAGACCTGGTATAGAAAATATGTTGAAGTCGTTTCAATATAAAGTGAAATTGCAACAATTATATTGCTCCTCCGTTGCCAAGAGTGATCTGAAAGGATGAAGCACTGGGACTTGTATAAATCACCATCAAGAGAAAAGTAGCACAACATCTCTTTGGAAGCCGGACTCTTAAATCTGCAGACCAATGATTTCAATATCACTGAATGGGGAAAATGGAGGTAAGCATTTGCAACAACTTCAATAACCGGCAGCAAATCAATACAGCTAGAAAGCTGCCCTCCTCGCCCGAAGCCTTCCAAAGAACTCAGTCCAACTTGCACGATTCCTTACAAAGATCACAATGTAGAACTCAACACACCAGTTCAGGTCATACACAATGAAGAAGGAACTGGTGAAAAGGGAACTTTTAGGTAACTCTTCAAAGTCAAAATCGATATTTCTCTGAAGAATAGAAAGGCAAGCATGCTGCTGAGTCCTTATTTACATACATGTGGCTCTCGATATACGCCTGCCCCATGGCGGAAAGAAGAAATCAATAGTTTCTCACAGGAAACCTGAAGTACAGAGGGACAGGAAGGATACAAAAGGGGCTTGGGGCTTGTATCTCTTTTTAATTCCAATTCTGCACATCCTCAGGGTAATATCTGTAGTTGCCAAAAGACTTGCAATAGTTGAGGGCATCTATTAAAATAATCGATATTATTGAGTGCTTAATTTCAAGTTGGCCCAGTTCTTAGTGCTGAGAATTCAGGTTTCTGGCTTGATCAAGTGAAGCGATGGAGGAGCCATTTGCTGAGACAGGGACTACAAGAGGAAGAGCAAGCTGACAGCACTGTGGTGCAGGGAATATATAAGCTTCCTAGGGCTGCCATAATAAATGCCCATAAACTAGGTGGCTTAAACAATAGAAACACATTGCCTCATGATTCTGGAGGCTGGAGGTCCAAGATCGAAGGATTGGCAGGGTCGGTGCCTTCCGAGGGATATGAGGGACAATCTGTTTCAGGTCTCTCCGAGATTCCTACGGTTTGCTGACCATCTTTGGCATTCCTTGACCTGTGGATCCATCACCTCCGACTTTTACCTTCATCTTCACATGGCATTCTCCCTGTGTCTCTTCCCACAATTTGCCCCCGTGCAGACTGGTGCCCAAATTTTCTCTTTTTATAAGGACCTAGCCATATTAGATTAAAGGCTTAAGAGCTCATTTTACCTTGATTTTAACCTCTATAAGACCCTATTTCCATATAAGGTCCCATTCTGAGGTCCCAAGGGAGAGAACTTCAATGCATCCTTTTTGAGGGACACAATTCACCATCTACCATGGAAGAAAGGGAAGGTGGTAAGCCCAGGTCTCAGCAGGGTGAGGGTGAGCTTCCCGGGCATGCATAGGTCTTTAGACCAGGAGAAAAATTTGAATGATAGATATAGGTTAAGAGCATATGTTCATGTATCAGTTCAAACAGAACAGATGTTTGAAGGTCAGGTCAGGTGCTCAGTGAGGATGGTGTGGCTAAGGTCATGGCATGAATGAGATTGCCCCGAGAGGAGTTATAGTGCTTCAGAGAGTAGGGGCACCAAGCAGGAACCCAGAAGTAGCACTCTTCAGAGATGGATGAGGGAGGAGGTATCGCCAAGGAGGTGGGAGAAGACCTGAGAGGGCAACATTGCCAAGGTCCAGGGAAAAGAAGGTCTGAAGAAGAGTCACTGCTTCCATCAGGAAATCCCAGTTATCTATGACTACATAACCAACTTCCCCAAACTCGACAGCCTGATGCAACGTCACCTCTTATCTCTCAGTTCTGTGGGCAGGAGTCTAAGTGTGGCTTGGCTGAGCAATGCTCTTGTACCATGGGTGTCACTGTGTGGTATTCACCTAGGGGGTGAACTGGTCTGGAGGGTCCACCAATATTGCTCCCTCTCATGTCAGCACCTAGGGGTGGAAGATGGACAGGGGAAATGACTGGACTTAGCAGCATGTGTCCTGCAGAGCGCCCAAACACGGCCTCTGCAGCGCATGGTCTCAGGGGCGGGCTCTTTATGGCTTGTGCCTCTCTATCCTCCTGGTCCCACAGAAGCAGTCTTCAGCTGCAAAAGAAAATGTGGGATTTCTACAAAAAGCAGGAAAAGGTGTCATTAAAAGTAAGAAAAATAATGTACACTTAAAAACTTCTTAAGAGGATAGATTTCATGTGAAAGGGTCTTATCACAATAAAAAGAAAGGATTAAATGAGATAACCAGGTAAAAACTCTCAGTACTGAGTCTGGCACACATTAATCATCCATTATATGGTCTCTATGACTTAATCAGTTCTACAAGGCTTGTTATGAAAAGCAATATACACATCCATTTCTCTCTCCCTAGAGGCACTTTGGTAGCTATTTTTATAAACTAGCATTATCTTTTGGAAGGATGGGCTGGGCATAAAGGGAGTTAGGGAATAAGCCTGTTCTAACTCAAAAATAATAAAGCTTTTAAAATGGTTAAGACCACAAAAGGGGGGAAAAAAACTTGAAGAAAATCTGCATATTCCCAGCTAACTAGAGGATAGTACACATTCCTTCAAAAGAAATAGCTCTCACAATGAGACCATCATTGCTATTGAGTGCACTAGAGGTAAGAGTAATTTATTCAGGCATTACTGTTATGCATAGCATCTAAGTTAAGAAACTTCCTGCCAATGCAAAAGACATGAGTTCAGTCCCTGGGTCAGGAAGACCCCTGGCAAAAGAAATGGCAACCTGCTCCAGTATTCTTGCCTGGAAAACATAGACAGAGAAGCCTGGCGGGCTACAGTCCATGGGCTCTCAAAGAGTCAGACATGATCAAGTGTGCACACACGCATGCACGCAAGTTACTTAAATATATTGGTTTAAAAAGCTATTTAGACAATGCAGTTACATGTTTAAACACAGTTGAATCATTTTACATTGTCAAACATCAAAATTGTTTTAAAAATCAAAAGTGAAAAAATATAAAAGTTGGTATCAATGTCAGCATGAAAGTACCACTACCCTGACAGCATTAAGTTTGATCAGTCTTCACACCAATGATGTGAGTTTCTATCTTATCAATAGGCATGCTTCCCATGAGCACTATATGAAGGACACATTTCATTCTAGGTCAAGATGGCTGACTCCATCAGGACCCAGCTGAGTGCAGATGGTCACAGTTACCAACTAGGGCTGAGCAGCAGGTTCAGCGAGTGACCACATCTGTTTCAGAAAACAGGTGCAAAAACATCCCCGACCCAACCAAAGACCACTGCACTTGAGGTGACCCCAGATGGAGAAGAATCTGGATAAAGACCAAACCATCAAAGAAGCAGGATGCTGGGATGGAAACAGGATGGCCAGGAAAGGTAGAACATCAAGGAGGCCGACCCCACTGCCAGCCAAGCAGCGAGCTGTAGAAAGGGCTCAGCCAGATGGCTGATGCTGCAGCTGCAGCAAGGCACTCAGCTCTCAGCCTCCCCACTGGTCACATAGAAACACAATGCAGCTTCTCTCTAGGAGGTCATGATAATAGGCTGGTTGGTGGAGAACATCCTCTACAAAGATACTCTCATTGTCATGGTCCAATGGTCCTCCTCAATCCACCTGTCCACCTCCTCACAACAGGAGAGCGCAAGTTGAGCCAGAATCCAGCTTGGAATTATCCATCTTCCACTTCTTAGGAAGAAGAAGCTCCTGCATCATGCCCTCCAGGTCCTCCCAGTTCTGTATCACCACCAGCCACCCTCTGTGATAAAAGGCCTGACATTTAGTATTCTGAGCACAGAGTGATGACAGCTGCATAGGTTGATCACGTCAGAGGGCAGTAATCACACATACATTGCCGTAGTACACAGAAATACAACAGTTCCCCAACATGCCGAGCACCAGCTCCCTTTACAGCAGCACCTTTCAAGACACTTAGCTGCTGCTGCTAAGTCGCTTCAGTTGTGTCCGACTCTGTACGACCCCATAGATGGCAGCCCACCAGGCTCCCCCGTCCCTGGGATTCTCCAGGCAAGAACACTGGAGTGGGCTGCCATTTCCTTCTCCGTCAAGACACTTAGAGGACACATAATTTTGTCATTTCGATCAGAAAATCTCCAGAACCCTGATATCAGTAGGGCCCGTCCAAACCAACAGTATATGATAGCAATAGTCATAACTCAGCCTCTCATCAGGCTTTGCTCTTGAAGGCAGGGCAGAGATGCTGCTGAGAAGATTCTTTAGTTAGGCTCCGGAAGAGCTGAAGGCCAGTCACCAGCAAAAGGCCATGTGCAGGGACATGAAGGGCTCAGGTTCTGGAATCAGACAGAACAACACTAGAAGCCTCCCTGCAATTTATTGGCTATGTGACCTGAAGTAAGTCTCTCGATTCCTCTGTGCCCTCTCTCTTCCTCATGAGTTGAAACCCAGCCTTGCTGGACTGTTGAGAAGGTTTGATAAAAGGCAGGAGAGATATCTACAATGAGAGTTGATATTTTGCAGGCCTCAACAAATGGCAGTTACTATTATTATTATCGTGCCAGTAAATATTTTAATAGATTAGATTTCTTTTGTCAAAGCAGAGAAGTAAACTTCATCTAAAAAAGGCATTTCTGTTAATCACACATTAATTATTTAATGAGCCCCTAATATAGTCAAATACTGTATAGGAGAAAAACAAACCAGATGCAGGATGGTGCCCCACGCCTCAAGGTAGACGGAATGTCAGGAGGGCTGAAGATGCTCCGTCTTGGTTACATGACTTTAAAGGAATGCTCTGTATTTTTCATCAAGTTGTGAATCATCTTTTTATGTACGTGACAGTGGCATCCACTAAAGGGACAGCCCTGGAAGGACCAGACCACATCTGCCACAGAGCTGGGAGGGTGTCAAGCTCAGCACTCATAGGAGGAGCTCAACAAGGAGAGGTGGGGTGGGGAGACACTCAAGTCAGAAAGTCCCTGGAGAAAAACAGTTGCACCACATACGGACACTGACAGACTGGAGCCAAAGAGAACTCGGCATTGCTTGTAAATGCTTAGTGATGTAACTTCTCTAGTTCAAAACGAAGATAGAAAAGGTGGAGTGGGTGGTTTTTCATGTGTAGTTGGAGGGGGTGGGCATGGCAATGACCTATTTCTACATTCTCTTCTCTCTTCACACATATGCACATTATTATATTTTCTGTATTTGCACCAAAAAAAGTGCACAAAGTCCTTCTGAAGGTCATTTTCTGGCATTTACAGGGCACACAGCTCTGTAGTTCTGGATTTACCAAGCAGTACCACGGTCCTGGTCAAGTCAGAGCAGACAGACTGACAGAGGACAAATATGCAGAACTTCAGCCAACACTCTCCTGAAAGTGATACAGGACAAGAAAGAGGCCCACTGGCTTCTCCCCAGTAAACCAGAAGGCAGCCCAATCACAGAGCCCACTGCTGGCCCCACACCCACCACTGAACACCCCAGGGGTGGGGTTATCACTACACATCAGAAACAGATGTCTCTGACCAGATAGCACCAGATAGCTCCTGATCAGAAGAGGAAGTCCCTGAAACAGACACAGGTTACTCAGTCAACCAGGGCTCTAACGCAGCCAGATCCCACTAGCAGGCAGGACAGCCAACTACAAATGAAAGGTCCCCAGAACACAGCACACTCAGTGAGCACAAGTTCATGACCTAAAACCCCCTCCTAGATGACAGGGCCAGCAGAGGCATGCAGGGGCAGCCCCGCCCCAGTTCTCTGCCCCACGTCTTTCTCCACAGTGGCCTGTCTCCTTCCAGGCTTTTATTCCTGCCCTCCACAGACACCTGCTGGCCTCTCTAGCTCCACAAGGCAAAGCTAAGTACCACCTCTTCCCTCCAAGCCACACTGTCAGCGGGACTTCTTAATGTGTATTCAAGGCACCCTTGGGGTCCTCTCTGAGTCAACCATATTCCTTAAAAAATCTCAGGAAGGCTGCCTCCTGAAGCCATTTTCTCTCCACTCCCAGCAGCCTCACTCCCATCCAAATCTTCAGGAGTTCTAAAATCAGACCTCCCTGACTCCAGCCACCTCCCAATGCCAACCCCAAACTCGTGCCTCCAACCCACCCACCACTGGGGGAAATCTGGCAGCTGCTCCTTCCCCCTTAGCCATACTGAGCACAAATCCGGACCATGGCCCCCGCCTGTCCAGTCTCCTGCACTCCTCCACGTACACCCTTCACTCCAGCCAGACCTTCCCAGAAGGCAGGCCATGCAGCCCTCTCCCCCCATCCCCGCCCCTTCCACACCCCCCAAGGGCTTCCTGAAGCAGACCTCCTCCTGGCCCTTACCGTGGGCTCTGATTCTCCTTACCAACCCCAGCTTGGAGACCCTCAGAGGCAGGACTTAGTCCTCATCACCTCTACATGCGTCTCTCGTGGTGCCCAAGCTTTACACACTACAGGCTCTCGATCAATACTTGTTAAACATACTATCTCATCCATCAATACAGCATAATGTTCAGAACAAGGGCCCTGGCAGCAGCACAGGTATCGGTATTTGCCCGCTGATAGCTTTATTTTTTGTCTCTGCCACCAGAAGGTATCCTGCCCGAGCAGAGAGCCCTGTCTGCCTTGTTTCTGCTGCACCTCAGCATCCAGGGGAGCAGCCAGTCCTCAGGAGACACTTGGTGAATGTTTTACTAATTCGGTGATCTACTCTCAGGTCCCAGCTCTGCCAGGCATCAGCTATGTCACTGTGGATAAGGGACTCGCTCTACACCTTCGTTCCCGTCTAAGTAAACTGGGAGAACCGTGCACAATACCCTCTCCCAGAGCTGCTGTCATGAGGCGCCAGTGAAGCGATGATGCCGGCCCAGGGCTTGGGGTGGGGTCAGACACCAGAAACGTCCACAGTGACCTCCTGGGGACAGGCTGCCACTGTCTCAGGGTTCCTGCCACTCCTCATCACTCCTGGTTTGCTTTAAAGGCCTGATCTGCTCAACATACCTTGAAGCACTCTGGGCTCTGCTCCCAGCACCCTCCACACTCCTACCCTATCCCCCAGGTGGGGTCCTGCACGCCTCGCTCAGGAAGAGTCTAGAACATGGCAGACCATGCAGATCCAGGCTGGGCTTTGGAGCTCGGCCGGTGGAACATGGCCTGGGGGCAGCGAGCTCCCCTGGGAAGGAAGCAGGCTTGTAGAGCAGCTCCACTCTCCCCTTATCCTCCCGTGGGAAGGAAGCTGTGTACTCACACTCAAGAGGCCCCTTTGAGCTAAAGCAGCCCAAGCTCTGGCCCTCCTCCCTCCTGCTCAACCTCGCTGCTGCAATTGGAGGAGGCCAGATGCCCCGTTTCCATCTCACTCATGGTAACTCAGGCTCAATTTGGCCTTTCAAGCCCCCCACCACCAAGTCCACCTATTAACTAAGGTATACTGCCAAGCGAGGTCAATTCATAATTTAAACCTACCCTGCATAATGCATAAGATATCTTATTATAAATTATTCACTGCAAATTGCCATCTGGACGCTTAGGGAACTTGGGGGACATTTAAAAGGGAAGCGGGCATGTGCCCAGCATCACGTCACTGAGCAGAGTCCTCGCTTCGGTTGTTGCTGCTGCCCTTTTATCTACCAGGAACCTGAGCAGATGGGTCCCGCCCTCCTCACCTAAAGCCACCCAAGAGCTGCCCATCCTGAGGGTGGCTACTGCCTGGTCCCTCTCCCTCCCCAAATCCCTGCCATGCTCCTCCTCCATGACAGCCTCAGGTGCCTGCATCACAGGAGCCCATCCCGTCTCCCAAGAACACAAAGGGAAGCATCACCTACTGCTGACCTGGTCATCAGCAGAGACTTCTCTCTTCCCCTTGAGTCAATACAAAGAACCAGTTTTCACTCAACCACAGCTCAATATTCGAAGCTCCCCTAAAAAGGGGATAAGAGCTTACAGTGGAACCCAAAGAGGGGACCATTCATTGAGTGCGCCTTCCTACACCAGTAAGTCCTTCTCTTATACCACTATGACGAATCCATCCATTTGGGTAATCTTAACTGAACGTCTATTACTATGATCCAGGTATTATACTATCTGCTAAGGCACAGACATGAATAGAATACATCCCATGTGGTTAGGACATTCACAGACCAAAAGCGAGATGCTCAGACAAATAGAGCACTACAAAACAAATTAGATCTGAGGTCCACTTTGTTCTAGGCGCAGTCTGGGGAGGTGAGAACTGTATGCAACAAATTCACATTCAAGGTCAGTGGGGATGCAAAAGATTCTGTGATCAGTTCTTCTCCCATGGGGAAAGGATCAAAGACGGCTGCACAGAGAAGGAGATGACTGAGATGGGTCTTGAAGGATGAATAGGAGTTTGCTAGGCAGACAAGGAGAAAGGGCATTCTGGGAAGAAGGACTGACATGTGCAAAGGCCGCAGTCAGGTAGCTGCAGCACAAAGAGGGAACTTCAGGTGGGGGAACAAGCATGAATGCTTTAAGGGTGAGACGCAGCCTCAAGTTGCACAGCATAGGGGGGTATGTGTGTTCTTCCTTTAAGAGGTCAGTGTGTTTCCACTTCATCTGTGATGAATGATTCTCACAGAATCTTTGGAAGGTGGAAGTAGATGGAATTTTTCTTTCTTTCACAGCAGAATAACTGGTTCCTTGGCAGGCCCCTCTTCTCACCCTCTGTTAATAACCCACCCTTCACCAGAGTAAAATATTGACTCTAGGATACCACTGCATTCAAACCTTATGGATCTTCCTAGCAACCAAGAGATCACTGTCAAACTCACTCCATCCTGAGATACAGATGTGAAAGAAAGGACTATGCCAACAAGGACTTCTGAGGCCCTATTTCTCCCCTGAAGACTATATACTGGTTACTGAAAATCCTGACAGTTTTTCTATGCAGAGAGCAAGTGATCCAATTAGACCTGCTTCGTAGTGAGCTGCAGGTTGGAGGCGTTTTGGGGCTGCATGCTGTATGTCCACGAGAGACATCACAAGGCAATGACAGACTAAGCCCAGTTATATTCCAAAGTAAAATATCTTGTTGCTTTCCTTCATGCCTGGCAAGTGTGCCCAGCACAAGGTGCTGTGTCCAGGGCAGGTTTGGCCAAGACCACTGCCCCCTCAACAGAAAGGGACACAATGGTGACCCAGAGCATAATGCTTTGGCCCTTCATCTTTATACTGCATTTGGCTCATTCATTTTCATGCAACAAATTCAAAAGATAAATGGACAGACAGACAAAGACCTGCTCTCTCCCTCAATAATCTCTCTCTAGACAGCTGTAACTTTCCACCAACTGGGATAAGAAACTGAATCCATCCAACAATTCTTCATCTGTCTCCTCCGAAACTTGAGTGCTCCAGGTGGTTGGGTATTCAAGGGAAATTCTCTGTTGGTTTTTGATAAACTGTTTATATCACAGTTTGATATTCTTTGGCTAAACCCTCTCTGAGACTGTGTGTTCAAATAGATTAAACACTCAAAACTTTGAAGGGTTTTTCTATGCCTCCTGGATAAAATTTCAAGACTTCCACGATCAAATCAAGAATCTAGAAACCCTGAACTCCAGTTTAATAGGCACTTTCAGATGGCGCTGAAGGTATGAACGCATCACAAAGCCTGCAGTATGGGAGAAGAGAGGACAGCTTCTTAAGGTATCATTTCTGGGATGAAGGCTAAAAATTGTCTATCACAGCCAGTTAGCCTCAAAGGAAGCCTAAATAAATCCAGCCCACTAGGGAGCCAGAGAAATATAAGGCCTATATTAGGAGCAATCTTTTGAGCATCGTGTCCATATGAGGCAAGCATTCTCCCTCTAACTGGGGCACGGGTCCCTCTTAGGAATGAAACTTTGGCTGATGTTACAGTATGTTACTGTATAGACAGTAACCTAGGGGTTGAACTGGAAATCTATATCCGGAAGATACTCTCATTTGATTGAAAGATAGCTTTCTGATTTTTCATCATCAAGACCGTAGCAACCCCCAGGAAGATAAGTAAGGCACAGTCATGCCATCCTCATGTTCAGCTCCATCTATGACTCAAAACCAAAATACAGGTGATACAGAGCATATACAATCAATAACAAGAGTTGGCACACAGAGAGCACTTTGAACCCTGAATGAAATGCAGCTATTATATCAATAGGAATAATAGCTTCCCTTTCCTGAGTACCTGCGATACACCAGGACAGGTGCTCTCTAATTTAATCTCAAAGCAAACCCCACAGGGTAGTGATAACTCCCACGTTGTACAGATGAAGGCGAGGAAATGCAAATTTTGTTAGTTTCTGTCTTGCTCGCAGGCCTTTGTTAATGAAAAGTCATTTTTATTTTTACTTCTTTAGAAAACACTGCATTCCATACTAAGGAGAAAACGCAGCTGGCATTTTTCTATCATTGCCCAACTTGGATAAAGATAAAAAGCCAATAAGAAGTACACAGACTGATACACTTCCTGAAGTGGACTTTTCCCCCTCTGTGATGGGCTTAACGTAGCACTGAACTCTTCCCACATCACTTAACACAGCCGTGTGGCTGGCCTGTCCACTGCTGGGAGGGGGTTGTGACCCACAGACCCACCTCATCACTTCAGAGGTCCTTGTGGTGACAAATGCATTACTAAGTACCCACCAGGCCCTCCCTGGCTAGTTCCATCCCCTGAACGTCCAAGAAACAGAGAGAGTCAACTTCCATTTCAATCCCTCAGGGACGATCTAAGAAAAACAGCAATCAGTGCCCCTATTCCCTCGGTAAATGCACGGCTCTACGGCCCAGCTCAGCTGTCAAACACACATGTGCACAATTCAATCTGCAACCAGTTTGTCACAACAGCCATCTCTCACTCTGTTCTTCCTCAGGGGAAATAATGTAAAAACACACACGCAAGAATCAAGACAAAAGGCAGGAGGCAATGGCAAGTGTGTGCTCAGAACTCTGGAAGAGCACATTGTCTGAGTTTTGACCTTGCAAAAAATGTCATGTGTCACTTCATCTTTTACAAGGCACACAGGCTTCTCCACAGTTAACGCATGGTCATCAGGACCACAAGGGTCTGGAACACCTCATTGTCACCAGGAAGCAGATGGGAGCCAGATTTCTCTACAGCACTGCCAAGTCTTCACAACACAAGAGCCCCTCCACATACCACCCATTCTAGCCCATGCTCCTAAGTCTAGGAGAGGATTCTCTTTGGAACACTGCCTCCTGTCTCAGGAAGGAGCTGAGAATCTACAAATGAATCTGCCTGCTTTTACTTCTGCAGTTGTTGTTGTTCAGCCGCTCAGTCGTGTCCAACTCTTTGTGACCCATGGACTGCAACATCACAGAAGGAAATGGCAACCCACTCCAGTATTCTTGCCTAGAGAATCCTGTGGACAGAGGATTCTGATGGACTGCTGTCTATGGGGTCGCACAGAGTCGGACACGACTGAAGCAACTTAGCATGTATGCATGGACTGCAGCACATCAGGCTTCCCTGTCCATCACCAACTCTTGGAGTTTGCTCAAACTCATGTCCATCACATTGGTGATGCCATCCAACCATCTCATCCTCTATCATCCCCTTCTCCTCCTGCCTTCAGTCTTTTCCAGCATCAGGGTCTTTTCCAGTGAGTCAGCTCTTCGCATCAGGTGGCCAAACTACTGGAGCTTCAGGTTCAGTACCAGTCCTTCCAATGAATATTCAGGACTGATTTCTTTTAGGATTGACTTTTTGGTCTCCTTGCAGTCCAAGGGACTCTAAAGAGTCTTCTTCAGCACCACAGTTCAAAGGCATCAGTTCTTCAGTGCTCAGCCTTCTTTATGGTCCAACTCTCACATCCACACATGACTACTGGAATAACCATAGCTTTGACTAGATGGACCTTTGTCAGCAGTAGCTCACCTGATTTCTAAAGTTTCCTATGCTGGGAAGACAGACTTGATAATGCCATAGTAAAGACATTTGGGGGGCTTCCACCACCAACAGTAACTACTAATTTCCTTTCCTTCCATCCCATTCAAGTGCACATATCTCAGAGACTTGCTATCATTCCAAAGAGAGCTTATTTATCAGGATTCCTCAGGCTTCCTTCAAAGAGATAACTGGGATTAGCTTCCTATGAAAAGTCTTTCTGCCCCATCCCAAGTTCAATGATAGGTCTCTATCCATGATCCTGCAGATCCTTTGTTTCCCCACATTAAAGCACAATCATATGATGCTAGCTATGGACTGAATGTCTGTGATCCCCACAATTCACATGTTGAAGTTTAACTCCCAAGGATGCTGTTAGGATGTGGGGCTGGTTTAGAGGAAGTTCTAAGGGTGGGGTCACATGATGAGATTCGTGTCCTTATAAGAGGAGGAGGAGGAAACATCAGAGCTTCTTCATTCTTCCGAGTCAGGGGGCAGTCAGAAGGCAACCGTATGTAAGCCAGAAAGAGAGTCCTCACCAGACCCAACCATTCTGGCACTCTTGTGTCAGACTGCTAGCCTCCAGAAGAATGAGAAATAAATGTCTGTTGTTTAACCCACCCAGTCTATGGTATTTTGTTACAGTAGTCCAAGCTAAGACAATTTATAATGATTAACTCTCTCTCTCTGCTCCCTATTAGACTGATCTTTGTAAAGGGAGTGATGAGGTCTTTGCGTGCTCATCACTGCATCCCTGGCCCCTAGTACAGGATTTGGGATGTAAGGGGCACTAAGGAAGGATGGATGGATGGGTGCATGCATGGGTCGGTGGGTGGGTGAGTGGATTTATGTGTACATACATAGATGAGAATTATGGTTTTGAAGAACACTCAATGCTGGAGGAAAAGCTTATGACATACTAAGTAAAAATGCAGGAAATAAAATTATATAAACAATGTGATTTCAATTATGTAAACATTTACACATGATTAGGGATCTGGAAGGAAATACACTAAAAATGCTAATAGCGGTTATCTCTGGGTGGTAAGATTAGGATTGATTGTTGCTGTTTTCTCCATTTCCCATGTTTCCATAAATTGCATGTATTATATTTATGATCCAAAATAAGATTACATTTTTAAAAAGGAAATTACTAAGAAAAAATTACCAAATGTCTCCACATTTTAGGAGACTTTCTCCTCTAAAATCAGAAAGACTTGGGGTGGGGGGAGCCCAGACTCTGGTAAATTTGTGTGCCCAGAGGCTGGGGCTCATGCCTTTCCAGGTCTCCCAGAAGCACAAAGGAGCCTCACACATAGCCTTCCTCTTGTGTTCTTTTGGCTTCAACCATTCAGAAATGAGAGCTATCCAGAAACTGAGATGGAATAAGGGCCCCCTCTGAGGACAGACCAAAAACTATGAGGACGCATCAAACCAGGAGAAAAGAATGGGGAAAGCAGCTGACCCAAATCTTGAGAACCATAAAGATCAAGACTAAAGGAATCACAAATTTGTTCAGTTCAGTTCAGTTCAGTCGCTCAGTCGTGTCCAACTCTTTGCGACCCCATGAACTGCAGCACGCCAGGCCTCCCTGTCCATCACCAACTCCCGGAGTCCACCCAAATCCATGTCCATCGAGTTGGTGATGCCATCCAACCATCTCATCCTCTGTCGTCCCCTTTTCCTCCCGCCCCCAATCCTACCCAGCATTAGGGTCTTTTCCAATGAGTCAACCCTTCGCAAGAGGTGGCCAAAGTATTGGAGTTTCAGCTTCAACATCAGACCTTCCAATGAACACCCAGGATTGATCTCTTTTAGGATGGATTGACTGGATCTCCTTGCAGTCCAAGGGACTCTCTCGAGTCTTCTCCAACACCACAGTTCAAAAGCATCAATTCTTCGGCGCTCAGCTTTCTTCACCGTCCAACTCTCACATCCATACGTGACCACTGGAAAAACCATAGCCTTGACTAGACGGACCTTTGTTGGCAAAGTAATGTCTCTGCTTTTAAATATGCTATCTAGGTTGGCCATAACCTTCCTTCCAAGGAGTAAGCGTCTTTTAATTTCATGGCTGCAGTCACCATCTGCAGTGATTCTGGAGCCCGAAAAAATAAAGTCTGACACTGTTTCCACTGTTTCCCCATCTATTTCCCATGAAGTGATGGGACCAGATGCCATGATCTTCGTTTTCTGAACGTTGAGCTTTAAGCCAACTTTTTCACTCTCCTCTTTCACCTTCATCAAGAGGCTCTTTAGTTCTTCTTCACTTTCTGCCATAAGGGTGGTGTCATCTGCATATCTGAGGTTATTGATATTTCTCCTGGCAATCTTGATTCCAGCTTGTGTTTCTTCCAGCCCAGCATTTCTCATGATGTACTCTGCATATAAGTTAAACAAGCAGGGTGACAATATACAGCCTTGACGTACTCCTTTTCCTATTTGGAACCAGTCTGTTGTTCCATGTCCAGTTCTAACTGTTGCTGCCTGACCTGCATACAGGTTTCTCAAGAGACAGGTCAGATGGTCTGGTATTCCCATCTCTTTCAGAATTTTCCACAGTTTGTCGTGATCCACACAGTCAAAGGCTTTGGCATAGTCAGTAAAGCAGAAATAGATGTTTTTCTGGAACTCTCTTGCTTTTTCGATGATCCAGCGGATATTGGCAATTTGATCTCTGGTTCCTCTGCCTTTTCTAAAACCAGCTTGAACATCTGGAAGTTCACGGTTCACGTATTGCTGAAGCCTGGCTTGGAGAATTTTGAGCATTACTTTACTAGCATGTGAGATGAGTGCAATTGTGTGGTAGTTTGAGCATTCTTTGGCATTGCCTTTCTTTGGGATTGGAATGAAAACTGTCCTTTTCCAGTCCTGTGGCCACTGCTGAGTTTTCCAAATTTGCTGGCATATCGAGTGCAGCACTTTCACAGCATCATCTTTCAGGATCTGAAATAGCTCAACTGGAATTCCATCACCTCCACTAGCTTTGTTCGTAGCGATGCTTTCTAAGGCCCACTTGACTTCACATTCCAGGATGTCTGGCTCTAGGTGAGTGATCACACCATCGTGATTATCTGGGTCATGAAGATCTTTTTTGTACAGTTCTTCTGTGTATTCTTGCCACCTCTTCTTAATATCTTCTGCTTCTGTTAGGTCCATACCATTTCTGACCTTTATCGAGCCTATCTTTGCATGAAATGTTCCTTTGGTATCTCTAATTTTCTTGAAGAGATCTCTAGTCTTTCCCAATCTGTTGTTTTCCTCTATTTCTTTGCACTGATCGCTGAGGAAGGCTTTCTTATCTCTCCTTGCTATTCTTTGGAACTCTGCATTCAGATGGGAATATCTTTCCTTTTCTCCTTTGCTTTTCACTTCTCTTCTCTTCCCAGCTATCTGTAAGGCCTCCTTAGACAGCCATTTGTTCACCACCTAATTAAAGAGATCCTCCCAAGCTCTAAGGAACAGAGGAAGGTCATTGCTCTGAAAGTAACTTTTTCATGGAGCAGAAGGGGTTGAACTTATAGGTAATGATAGTAGTTGTTGTAACAACTATAGCTACCATCTGTACAGCGCTTAACACAGAGGTCCACAAACTTCTACAGTAAAAAGCCAGGTAGAAAATATATTTGGGGACTTCCCTGGTGGTCCAGTGCTTAGGACTCTAAACTTCCACTACAAGGGGCATAAGTTTGATCCCTGGTTGGGGAACAAAGATCCCTCATGCCATGTGGTATAGCCAGGAAAAAAAGAAAAAAATATATTTGGTTCTGAGGGTCATAGAGTCTCCATGACAACTGCTCACCTCTGCTATTGTCGTGCAAAGCAGCCACAGATGACAGACAAAAGGATGCGCATTGTTGTGTTCAAACGAGACTCTATACACAAAAACAAGCAGCAGACCAGATTTGGCCGAGGGCTAGTGTTTGCCAACCTCTGACTTCACATGGCAGGGTTTGTCAAGCCTCTGATTTCATTCCCACAACCCTAGGATGGGGAAACAGACTCTGAGAAAGAGGTCACTTCCCCAAATCACAGCATCAGAGAGCAGTGGGACTTGATTCAACTCCATGTCAGTGTGACTCCTAAGAGCCTGCTCTTTACCATGAGGACGTGCTGAGCACATCCTTGTGTCCACATTATACTCAATGCAGGGACCCAGGGATGAGTGAGAGTCAGACCTTGACTTCCAAAGTTCAAAATTTAAGATGAGCACCTGCCCCACAGGTACTGATCTGGCACCTGCTCCTCAATACAAGGATGCCCCAACAGAATAAAAGAGGCCTTGGGGAACACTAACACCCACAGTGCAGACACACACTGATGTACAAATTCCTTTACAAAAGGGTTTCATGCTTTCCACAAAGGATATTGCTAGGATGTGAGCTCACTTGAGGCTTTTAAATACTGATTCATACATCTGTAAGTCATGAGGGTAGAAGCCAAGAGACAAAGATAGAGCTTGAGGAATGCTTACCAGAAATTTACTGAACTGGGTCACAGTTTTTCTTCATGGTTAAGACCACAGGACTTGAGGTCAGAGAGACCTGGATGGGAATTTCAGCTCTACTTGACCTTGAGCATATGATCTAAGCCTCAGACATCTCCCTTGAAAGCCGAGTTAGGAATTCTGACTGTCTCAGGGATGTTAGGACACCAGATGGAGGGCAGAGACTGTGTTTATCTTGTCCATCATCATATCCACAACATCAGGATCATAGGAAATAAGATCCATAAAGGGAAGTAAGAGAAACTAAAATGGAGGCTTTCTGAAATAAACTAAGTCAGCAGGAAAATAGGACTAGCATGGGAAGCAAGGCACAGCTGTCTTGCAGAACCAGGGACCAGCCTAGAGATACACAAATACACCCTCTGAGTGAGCCCAGGAGGTGTCTTTCTGCCGGAGGAGGACGTAGATGGCAGTTAATGTGAGCGGTGAGGGCACAACAAGGCCTCTGTTTACCCATCTCAAATGGCCTGAGGTTCCAGGAGCCTAGCTCTGCCATCAGCCCCTGCCACTGGTTTGTTTCCCTAAGCTGCCCACCTCCTGCTCCCTACTCTAGAATAAACTCTGACCTTATTAACCTTCAGCAAGCAGGTGAGTGACAACCCAGCCTGACCCTCCACAAGTCCTCCTAGAAAGCTGCCAAATTGGAAGAAATCAAGGGTTAAACATGAAGATTTGCAAGCATGGTTCCTAATTCTGAACCACCATCTGCACATCTATGGCTGCTTCATCAACTTCCCAAAGCCAGAGGCAAGGGAATGGGCAAGAAAAGTGACATTTTCTGCATCTGCAGTATGCCAGGGACCAGGGACCAAACACACAAATTTTGTGATTGTTTCTGTATGGCAACCCTGAGTGTGTTTTCATCCACAGTTTTAAGAGGAGGCTGTAGCTCAGAGAGGTTGTTATCAGCCCAAGGTCACACAGCTTGTAGGTGGCAAATCCACATCTATCTGAGCCCAAGGGCTCTCCAGCTCACCTTTGCCCAATGCCACCTTGCCCTGTATCCCCCTTGTCCAATGTACTCTAGCCACAGTGCTCTCCTTTCTAAAAATCTGCTGCTCCCCTTCCCTGGAATGTTCTTCCCCTTTCTCTTTACCTGGTTAACACCTGTTCACCCTGTAACAATCAGTTGTCACTTGCTCAGGAAAGTCTTCCTGGCCACCACCCCCGAGAGAGGCCCAGATTAACCCTCCACTCTCACCTCTCTCTCCTCCACTGTGGCTCCGGGTCTTTCCTTCATAGCATTTGTAATCTAAAGGCAAATGGTGGATAATTATTTTCTTGTGGTTTGTTTCCCAACCAGGACAGTGGATTCTGGGAAGGGAGTAACTGTGTCTGACTTCTATGTCACTAAACTCAAGCACTTCCCACAATGCTTAGCATAGAGTAGGTAGTCAACTGAATCTGATGAATGAACAAACAACCATCTATACATACTCCCTGGACAGGAGGCTGAAATATCATCTTCCTTGAGTTTAGCACAGCACTGCACATATCCATAAAATCTACCACCCATGGTAAGTTCTTGTAAAGGAAGATTACAAATTGCCCACCCTCTTTTCAGATTATAACACAGTCCTACTCTGCAATTTCCATACTGAAACTTGCACATATCATTTCCAGGTGCTAATGCTACTTCAGTTTATCTGTGATTGCTACTCAAGTGACCTGAAAGAAGAAAAAGAGAAAAGTCGAGTCATTTTTCATAAACCACAGCAGTATCTTTTTGGATCTACCTCCTAGAGTAAAAATAAAAACAAACAAATGGGACCTAATTAAACTAAAAAGCTTTTGCACAACAATGGAAACCATAAACAAAGCAAAACGACAACCTACAGATTGGGAGAAAATATTTGCAAATGATGTGGCTGAAAAGAGATTGGTTTCCAAAATGTATAAACAACCTATACAGCTCAATGTAAAAAAAAAAAAAAAAAAAAAAAAAACTCCATTAAAAAAAAAGGACAGAAGACCTAAATAAACATTTCTCCAAAGAAGACAGATAGATGGTCAAAAGGTACATGAAAAGATGCTCAACATTACTAATTATTAGAGAAAGGCAAATCAAAACAACAATGAGGTACCATCTCACTCTGGTCAAAATGGCCATTACCAAAAAGCCTACAAACTATAAATGCTGCAGAGGGTGTGGAGAAATAGGAACCCTCCACACTGTTGGTGGGAATGTAAGTTGGTACAACCACTGTGGAGAACAGTATGGAGGTTCCTTATAAAACTAAAAATAGAACTACCATATGATCCTGCAATCCCACTCCTAGGCATATACCCATAGAAAATCA
Source organism: Okapia johnstoni (assembly GCA_024291935.2). NCBI lineage: Eukaryota > Metazoa > Chordata > Mammalia > Artiodactyla > Giraffidae > Okapia > Okapia johnstoni. Next base: position 41,362,420 of record CM044316.1, read on the forward strand.
TAATTCAAAAAGACATATGCACTCCAATGTTCATTGCAGCACTATTCACAATAGTCAAGACATGAAATGTGAAAGTGTTAGTTGCTCAGTTGTGTCCGACTCTTTGTGATCTCATGGAGTGTAGTCTGCCAGATTCCTCTGGCTATTGAATTCTCCAGGCAAGAATACTGGAGTTGGTTGCCATTCCCTTCTCCAGGGATCTTCCCGACCCAGGGACTGAACCCACGTTTCTTGTGTCGCAGGCAGATTCTTCACCATCTGAGCCACCAGGGAAGCCCCAGTCTAGACATGGAAACAACCTAAATGTCCAAAGATAGATGAGTGGATAAGAAGTTGTGGTACATATATACAATGCAATACTGCTTGATCATAAAAAAGAATGAAATATTGCCATTTCACCAACATGGATGGACCTAGAGATTATCACACTAACAGAGAAAGACAAATACATGTTACTGTTTTTATGTGGAATATAAAAGAAAAAAAGACATAAATGAACTTATTTCCAAAACAGAAAGAGACTCAGAGACATAGAAAACAAACTTATGGTTACCAACAGGGTAAGGGAGGTAGGGGAGAGATAAATTAGGAGTTCAAGATTAACAGGTACACACTACTATACGTATAATAGATAAACAACAGGGCAGCACAGGGAACTACAGTCAATATTTTGTAATAACCTATAAGGGAAAAGAACCTGAAAAAAATATATATATATAATATATAACTGAATCACCATGCTTATACCTGAAACTTAGATGATATTGTAAATCAACCACACTTCAATTAAAAAAAAATTTAAAGAAAGAAAAGTGCAGTCATTTTTATAAAGCACTTGGGTGAGGAGTGCATACACAGAAGACTGCAGACATAAAGAACTTTTACACCAAGGTCCCACAGCCCTGATGATACCTGGCAAAGAGATAATGGGGCAAATTCACTCACTCACTCAACTAACACCTACAGTGATGAGTACCGACAGGGCAGGACCTTGACCTTCTCTCCCCTCCCCACTCCTGGGGCCTATATTGTTGGGACCACACCCAACACTTTTACATTTAGGACCAGGCTGGATTTGGAGTTGGACAAAGCTGGGTTCAAAGCATGACTCCATCACTTACCACTGTCTGCATGGCCCTAAGTCTCCTCATCTGTAAAATGAGGCTAACACCAGCACCTTCTTCCAAGAGGCACTGTCAGGACCAGTGACTTAGATGCATGCAGTCTGCCTGGTAGTGCTCCCTGCATGACAGCTGTCATCTCCTCACCTGTGGTCCCTGAAGGAATTGGGGCAAACCTCCTTTTTGAGGGTCTTTGACAGTATAGTAAGCTAAAGTCTTCCTTTAAGAAAGCTAATTGTGGAATAATCTGCCTCCTAATGTATTCATAAATCAGACATTCAACTCCTAGAATAAATTCCCCATAATTCATGTTAATCATTCCACTCTCGTAACATGAATCATCTGTTTAAAGGAACTTTTACCAAGACAGGCAAGAGCCACTGGATCTTGCTTTAAAAATCTCTCCAGAGCTCCAAAGGTTTTCTATTATTGACAGAAAAGTTACTGAATTTTTAACAGGCACTTTAAATATTACTCATGCAATCAAAGCTGTTTTCCTAACTCAACTTAGACAGTTTTCAAACATGTATTATGGTTGACACTATTAAATATTCTGTAGCGCCACTTATACACGATGGCACACAAAAGTACAGTCCCAACACTTCTGGCAGCACTGGGAAAAAGGGAATCCTCATATATTGTCCTAGAGGCAGCAGTAAAGGCTCTGAGCATGGCACCGACTCCCGAGGGATGCCACAGGAGGCAGAGACAGGGGACAGGTCCCCCAGAAGAGCTCTTTGCACAGAAGTTGAGTGGGAAGGCGAACAAAGATCTGGGTTTTTTGTATGTTAATCAAGAATTTCACCAAGTTCTCTCCAAGAACACTCTTGAAGTGCTCCAAGGACAAGATAATATTTTTCAGTCTTATTAAGGTCCAGAATGTCATGGGAGTAACCCAACAATGCGATGTTTTTAAAATGGAAAATTTGGAATAACCTCTCACCAAGATCTATAAACTAGATAATAATTCCATAAGTAGCTGCCGTTTACTGAACACTCACTACCAAGTTTTGTGCTAAACAGTGTAGAGAATGACATCTCTCTTAATCTTCATGATAACCCTATGAGATAGTCAATATCATCTTCATTCTTCAGACAATTAAAAAAGACAGAGATGTTAACAACTAGCCCATGGCCACCACACCAGAGAGTGGCACAGCCAGGCTAGAAGCAGAGATCTGTTCAACCACAACTCCCATGTCCTAACTCCTCACCCAAACCTGGAAGGTCAAAGCTAGACTTCCACCCCACCCCTATCCACACTGTGTGGGACGACAATCAAGTGAAGAGTTACTGCCATTTACCACCAGTCAGCTGTTAATCAAAATAGTTCAGCTCCTTTGGATGGGCACGTCGTTGAGTCTGGCTGAGACCTCCATGATTGGGCAGAAGTTTATTTAGAAACAGTTAGGACAGGGAACCCATCTCCAACCTCCAGTGAAGTCAGGACAGACCCAGAGGGGAAGGAGCATGTCTCTAAGTAAAGGTGAGAGGAAGGGAGAAAGATGCCCCAGCTATGTGTGAACCAACCAGCAGCAAAACAAAACCAAGCAATATCAGACCTAGTAAATGCAAAGAACAGCAGGAGACCTAAGACTGCTTTCAGGGCTGAGCCAGTGACTAGGAGGGGGCGGGGAGGCTCAGAGAAGGACAGAGGGAAGCGCGGACAGGGGGAAGAAAGAAAAGGAGAGGGGTAGAGGAAGAGGGGGAGAAGGGGAGAGAGAGCACAAGCTGTGACAAATGTGTCAAACAGCAGGGATTCTGTGCTTGGAGAGGTGTTGTTTTATTTGTTCACCTATTCAATATATTTTAAAGTAGATGAAATAAAATGATTTGAATTACTCTGACTTTCTATCAATGTGGATACAAGGGAGGAAGTTTACCTGCCCTTCTTGGTTTGTCTCCCTCTACGGAATCCTGGACCAACGTTCTTCTTTGTTCCCCAAAGCAAACCACTGACAATCACTCATCAGCAACAACTGGTGAGAAACCTATGATGTGGAGGCGCAGCCTGGCCTCTCTTGGACCCCCTGAAGCCTTCAGCGTCCCTCAACCATCACACCCTACACTGTGGTCAACAGTCAGCAGGGAGCAGCACTGGAACACTGTTCAGGAAAGAAAATAAAGCTGAAGGTTAAAGAAATCAACCCTCTGGGTATTTCTAGAGCAGCTCCAAGGGATCATGGCCCCTGATTAAACACATGGAGACACTTTTACATAAGAAGTTTGCAGCTTAATGGGAAAATATAGATAACTCTAACTAGAAATGTGCCTAAGAATATTACATTAGATAAGAAGCATAAGGTGAGCAGATGTCAGAAGTGCCAACACATGGGACCTATTATTACCATTACTATCCCATGATAAGCTCCTCTTCCTCCCCATTTTTATCTGCCCACAGTCCTTCATGCCGTCCTATATAAACCACACATCCAAAGTTTCTCAGGACAAAACATTTGGCAGTCTCTTTATAGATCTCCTCTCTTTCACACTGTTTGAACAAATACCTATAAAGCACCAATTACCTGTCAGGAACTCTGCTGAGCTCTTGGGATGCTAAGATAAAGCCTATGACAGAAGCTTTAATTTGATAAAATTAAATATACACTTATGATACTAACTCTCACCAAAGTGGGCATAGATGGAACATATTTCAGCATAACAAAAGCCATTTACAACAATCGCACAATCAACATAATACTCAACAGCGAATACATGAAAGCCTTCCCACTAAACCCAGGAACAAGACAAGGATGCCCACTCTCATCACTTCTATTCAACATAGCATTAGAAGTACCAGTCACAATAATCAGACAAGGAAAAGAAATAAAAGAAATCCAAAATTGGAAGGGAAGAGGTAAAACTGTCATTATTCGCAGATGACTGATACTCTACAGAAAGAACCCTAAAGATTTCACATAAACCTATTAGAACTAATAAATGAATTAGGAAAATAACAGCATACAAGACGTATATACAGAAATCTGTTGGATTTCTTTATACTAACAAAGAAATATTTTTTAAAAGAAGATAAAACAAAACAATTTCATTTAAAATTGCATTAAAAAAAAACCTTAAAAATAAACTTGATCAAGGAGGTGAAAGATCTACACACTGACAACTATAAAGCACTAATAAAGGAAATCAAAGATGATTCAAAGAAATGGAAAGATATCCTATGCTCCGAAATTGGAATTAATATTCTTTAGAAGGCCATACTACCCAAAGCAATCTACAGATTTAATATGATTCCTACCAAAATACCCATGACATTTTTTCACAGAACTGGAACAAGTCAACCTTGAGAAAAAAGCATAAACAAGCTGGAGGGATAACCATTCCAGACTTCAGACAATAATACAAAGTTCCAGTAATCAAAACAGTGTGGTACTGGCACAAAACCAGACATACAGACCAATGAACCAGAAGAGAGAGCTCAGAAATAAACTCACACATCTACAATCAATTGATCTATGACAAAGGAGGCAAGAATATATAAAGGAGAAAAGACAACCTCTCCAACAGCAGAGAGTTGAGAAAGCTGGACAAAATGGCTTGAGAACACAGGTAAAACATTCTCAGACATAAATCATAGCAACATTTTCTTAGATCAGTCTTCCAAGGCAATAGAAATAAAAGCAAAAGTAAACAAATGGGACCTAACTAAACTGAAAGCTTTTGCACAGCAAAGAAAACCATCAACAAAACAAAAAGACAACTTACAGAATTAGAGAAAATATTTGCAAGTGATGCACTCAACAAGGGGTTAATATCCAAAATATATAAACAGCTCATACAACTCAATATCCAAAAACAAAATTCAAATCCAAAAATGGGCAGAAGACCTAAATAAACATTTCTCCAAAGAAGACATACAGATGATCAACAGGCACCTGAAAAGAAGTTCCACATTGCTAACTATTAGACAAATGCACATCAAAACTACAATGAGATATCACCTCACACCAGACAGAATGGCCATCATCAAAAAGTCTGTAAGTAGTAAACACTGTAGAGGGTAAGAAGAAAAGGGAACCCTCCTACACTGTTGGTGGGAATGTAAATTGGTGAAGTCACTATGGAAAACAGAATAGAGGTTCCTAAAAAGCTGAAAATAAAGCTACCATATGGTCCAGCAATCCTACTCCCGGGATACATCTGAAAAAGATGAAAGCTTTAATTCAAAAAGATACATGCAGCCCAGTGTTCATAGCAGCACTCTTCACCATAGCCAAGACACGGAAAAAACCCAAGTGTCCATCAAGAGATGACCTATTTAAGAACCTGGTGCGTATGTCGTTGTTGTTGTTTTCTCACTATTTGTAAGACCCCCACAGGTGTGTATGTAAAAGGGAATAATAGTCATAAAAAGGAAAAACATTGCCATTTGCAGCAACATGAATGGATCTAGAGAATATCAGAGTCAGACAGAGAAAGACAAATATTATATGATATCACTTCCATGTGGGATCTGAAAAACTGACACAAATGAACTAATCTACAAAACAGAAACAGATTATGGACATAGAAAACAAACTTAGGGTTACCAAAGGGGAAGCAGGGAGGGAAGGATAAAATAAGAGTATGGGATTAACAGATACAAACTACTACACATAAAATTGATAAGCAACACAGTTTTACTGTATAGAACAGAGAACTGTATTCAATATCTTATAATAATCTGGAATGAAAAATAATCTGAAATACACATACACATAAAAATAACTGAATCCCTTCACTCTACACCAGAAACACAATATTATAAATCAACTATGCTTTAGTAACAACACCACAAAGGAAACAAGAAAACAGAAAAAACAACAAAAGATAAAGAGCCTATCACTACCTTGAAAGTCTACAGCAGGAGGCAGAGAAGCTATTGCTTTGGAAGCAGGAGAAAGGCCTCAGCTGAGTTGCAGACAAAGGGGGCAATGGCCCACCTCCAGTTAGGAAACTGCAGGGGGTACCAGCCCATATGGCTTCCCCCACCCAACTCCCTCAAAGGCTGTCCTCTAGCTCATGACCCTCTCTCCTCATAACACTGTTTAAATTGGGATGACAGCTGACCCCAGAAGACATGCTCTATAGCTCAAAGTAATCCAACCAATCCCTCCCTCAAAGTGCAGTTAGCTAACGATGGACTTTTGAACCAGAAGATGATGCTGGACTGGGAGAACCATTTTTAGACACGAACATACTAATGAACCAGAAGAGAATCCCAGTTGACCTAGTGAAGTGGGAGAATAAACTAGACAAGCCAAAGAAATGGGGGCAAAGGGGTTACAATTTAAGGCAAAATTGCACCTGTGCAAAGTGCCCCAAAGGAGGGGAGCCTGGGCTCCTGGGAGTGAAGGATGGGCACCCGACACCTAGAGTGGGCATCAGGGAAACTGCCCCCCAAGAAAGGAGTCCCACCTGGGCACTCCACACCTGACCCCAGGGTGTCCACATGCCATGAGACCAGACCCAGGTTTGGGACCCCTGTTCTGGGCTACCCTTCCTCCCAGCATGTTTCCTGGGCCGGCCTCCTCTCGGGCTGCTGCCCCGGGTGCCCCCTCTACCCACCCCCAGGCCCTCCGTCTCTGATGCTTCTGCCTCACACAAGAGAGCATGCTCCCCGGGAGCGCGTGCTCTGCCCCCTTATTAATCTTGCTGTATCTTATTAAAACGGCCTGGTGCCCGCCTGGTGTTCTTCTGCACAGAGCAGCGGGGTTCATGCGACAAGCGGCAGCTGGGCGAGCTGTATTTCATTTCTTTTGTGTTGGAGGAATGACCTAGATGCTGCTGCTCTGTACCACAGACTCACTGACTCACACTTGCAGGCTTTAACCCCTTCCTTCCCATCCAGCCCCGGGCTCGGGTGGAAGCAGAGGTCTGGGCACCCACAGGAAGGTGTCAGCCGAGCTGACGAGGAGGCAGAGCTGGGACAGGACAATGTGAGACCACTTGGGACTGTTCCAGATGACCACAGCAATGCCCACCCCCCCACCGATGGGTGGGTGTCTCGGGGAGACCACATGCTGCAGGGGAGGCATCCCTGGGGACCCTTTTTCATGGAAAGTGGTGCCCACGGCTTGAGTGAAGGGAGGTGAGGGACTTGCGATTCTCTCCATCTGTCTCTTTTCTCAGCTGGCTTCCAGCCCAGGCTGTCAAACTCATTTATTCATTCACTCTTTCACCCCAGTCATTCATTCACTCTGCTGATTATCTTCTCAGTGGCTGCTCTGCACAGACTCTGAGATTGACCCAGAGGCAAATGACAGCACCATCAGAAACCCTCTTAAGGAGAGTGCAAATAGCAAAACTCCCACAGGGACCAGCCTCAGCCACTTCCCAGGGGGAAAGAGGAGCCAAGGAGACCACACAGCAGATCACAGCCCAGACTGACCTGAGGGCACTGACGAGGCAACTGGGGTAAGCGCCTCAAAGTGGTAAAAGGAACCAGGACCACTGCCTTAGAAGCTCAGGCTGCTGCAACAGATTACCATAGAGAGGTGGCTTGAACAACAGAAATTTCCATCTCACAATCCTGAAGACTACAAGTCCAAGGTCAAGGTGCCTGGGGTTCCCCAGTGAGGACTCCCCTGGGCTTGTAGGTGGGTGCCTTCTCACCACATCCTCATATGGCAGAGAGAGAGAGAAGCAGCAAGCTCTCTGGTGTCTCCTGCTCTCTGACAAACTGGAGGGATGGAGTGGGGAGGAAAGTGGGAGGGAGGTTCAGCATGGGCAGGGGGACACATGTATACCTACAGCCGATTCATGCTGATATATGGGAAAAGCCATCACAATATTGTAAAGTAATTGTCCTCCAATTAAAATAAATAAATCTAAAAATTTTTTTAAAAAAGGACAGCCATTCTGTCATAAGGCCCAACCCAACAGAATTATCATGGGAACTAACTGGGATCTCGTGGGGTCACTACTTAGACCAAGGAACTGCCCTGAGACTTGCTGGTTCTAGTGGTGATTGACATGGGTCTGGTGTCTCGGGCCACCAGCAGGCGGATTTTTCTCCCAGGCCCCCCTCCGCACACCTCCCGGCCCCTCCCTCTTCCTGCCAAACCAGAGCGTGACTTGGAATTGAACTTTTTCCCTCCAGGGGTATGAAAGGAGATGGAACACACAAGAGATGTGATTAAATGCTGAGCTGGTCATCATGCCACGATCCGACAGTCACATGCAGACCCGAGTCCGGCGATTTTCCACCTCTTAATCACGTCCCTGCCGGATTTAAAATGCAATGAACATCAATGAGAACAAATGCTAATAAGGCTCTAACAGGCAAGGGATGTCAAGAGGTGAGGAATGAGCCTTGCATATTTTGACTGAGAGAGGGTCAAAGAGGAAATAACCAGGACACTAAATAGAAATCTTTTATTCACGAGGAATGGCTTCCCTGAGAGGCAGCTGCTCCAATCAGTGACACTCACTCATTAAAGAATGTGCCGCTCAGTGTCCTGAGGCAACAGAAACACCCAGCTCCGTGACATGGATGTTTCCTGGCATTTAGCTAACACGGTAAAGTCACCAGTAAATTTACATCAGGCCTGAACCAAAGGCAAGGTCCTTTCCTGGCACACGCGGTCATTAGAGTTCTAGCTGTAGTGAAATTTCTCCCAGAAATACTGCGGCCTTGGAAACGTCCAGCACTGGCAGAGTCAATGCATGTGTCAAGTGGGTGGGGCTTCACTTTTCTCCCCCTCTGCGGGGTCTCAGGAAAGCCTCTCTGGTTGACAGACTTCAGGCCCACGGGAGAATCACAGGACATCTACCTGGCTGGGAGGGAGGGACAGTCCAAGACCAGGGCTGTGTTGCTCTGATTGCTGGTCATCGTACCTGGTCACAACCCCACACTGACCACCCTGCCCTTCACGTTGGTTCCAGACCCAGCTCAGCCATGGCCTGAGGATGCTCAGCTGTTTTCCGGGCTTCCTGTGCCTTCAGACGTATGTATGGTCTCTCCAGCTTCCCAGACATCCTGTGACACCCAGTCTGCCGCGGCTTTGGGTTTTCTGAATAAGAAAGACTTGCTTGGAGTGCTAATGAGGCAGAATAAAGAGTGTAGTGACTTTTCAGTCAGGCAGACCTGGATACCAGGCCCAGCCGCCTCCCTTGCCGGCTGTGGGACTTTGAGTGCAGTCTTATGCTCAATCCTGCTTTCTTCCCATGCCAACAGGGAGGCTAGACTATATAGAAAGCACTGAGCACAGGGCTAGGCATGTGGCGAGCACTGGTTTCAGTAAAAATGGGTTTGTCACTCCTTACAACAATCAAAGTAGCTGGGTAAATAAGGAAGCCTTGGGGAGGCGGGGGGGGCGGGGGGGGGGGGCGTTCAACAAAGCACTTTGAGTGAGTTGTTGTTCAGTCACTAAGTCATGTCCGACTCTTTGTGACCCCGTGGACTGCAGCACACCAGGCTTCCCTGTCCATCACTGTCTCCCTGAGTTTGCTCAAACCCATGTCCATTGAGTCGATGGTGCCATCCAAGCATCTCATCATCTGCCAACCTCTTCTCCTCCTGCCCTCAATCTTTCCCAGTATCAGGGTCTTTTCCAGTGAGTCAAGATGCCATTGCTCTAAGTAACAGGTTCACCAGGAATTACACAAACAATCTTTCATTAAAAACACAAATGGGGAGACTTTCCCGGTGGTCCAGTGATTAAGACTCCAAGTTTCCAATGAAGGGCGCGCAGGTTTGATTCCTGGTCAGGGAACTAAGATCCCACATGTCGCGCCGCACAGCCAGAAACACACACACACACACATGGGAAGCCAAGGGGAGCAGAAATCTCTGCATCACTAGAGAACCCCTAAATCATATACAACCTCTTTGGAGGAAGGAAAGTTCACCTAGAACCATAATTCAGACATCTCCAAATTTTAGCTTAGATTCCCACCCTTGATGACAAGATGATGGCCATGGTGACTGTGACAGCCTCGAACTTTCCCTGAATGCTTGCTACAGGCCAAGCACCAAACTAAGCTCTTTCATCTATTTGCCCAGTTAATCTTCACAAGAACTCATGAAGAAGGGCTCTACCAGTCTAGGTCAGCTCTGCCCAATAGATATATAAGGTGAACACACATATATGCCATGGAGTCACATAAATTTTCTAGCAGCCACATTAAAAAGTAAAAAGAAATAGGTGTAATTAAGTTTAGTAAATATTTTATTTAACCTAACATATGCAAAATATTATTTCAACATGTCATCAGTATTTTAAAATATAAATCATCAGTTTTACCTTTTTTTTTCTTTCATTTCAGGCTTTAAAATCTGCTACACATTCTACACTACCCGTGCATCTCAATTCAAACAATCAGTAGACACACATGGCTGGTGGTCACCGAGGTGGACCATGTGGGTCTAGAGAATGAGGGAACTACATGAAGAAGCTTGGCCCAGGCCCCACATGGGCTCAAGCAGGGCATCCAGAGCCAAGCTCTTAATTCCAATGCTCGCCTGTCTCCTGCTTGCTGCTACTGCTAAGTCACTTCAGTCGTGTCCGACCCTGTGCGACCCCATAGACAGCAGCCCACCAGGCTCCGCCGTCCCTGGGATTCTCCAGACAAGAATACTGGAGTGGGTTGCCATTTCCTTCTCCAGTGCATGAAAGGGAAAAGTGAAAGTGAAGTCGCTCAGTCATGTCCGACTCTTAGCGACCCCATGGACTGTAGCCTACCAGGCGCCTCCGTCCATGGGATTTTCCAGGCAAGAGTACCGGAGTGGGGCGCCATTTATTGCCTTCTCCTGCTTGCTAAATCCATTAAATTCCACATTCTGCAACCCACATGTGCCAAGAAATACGGTCTTCATCCTTCATTCCAAGGACTGGATACAAATTCCTTCCTGCGTGCTAAGGGGAAAAGCCCACGGAGACACCTGCAATTTCATTTTTTCACCTTTTTAAAGAAACGATTCTGACAAGGCACCATCTTTAGAACCTACTAAAAATGACCCCGTGAGAAACAGCTAAGAAGGGGAAACACACATTTTTAAGCAGCACCTAACTGATGTCAGTTTCACAACTGTCCCCCAAAAGTCCAAGTCTGTGTCAGGAATTCTCAGAAAGGGAAGAGAGTGTATGTAAGAGACTAGTTATGAGTGGGTAAGGATCCCAAAGTAAAATACCAGGAAATGACAGTGCTCAGTACAGAAAACTAAGGAGTCAACAGAGTAGTGACACGTACTGAACCACGAATGGTAAGCACATATTTCACTGGAGACAGAGCAGGAGCAACAAACAGCCTATGAAGAGGCCGGAAGGCGAGCAGCCCTTCACCAGCCAGCATCTCACTTCAGAGTCTTGAGTCCTCTCCTCACAAACATGGAAATTACTCAGAAACTCTCCGCAGCTGTAATGTGTGGTATGAGGGCATCATGGTCATCACTTGCTGCCAACTGTGCTGTGAGTTAAACTGTGTTCAAGAACCAAGATGGGGATGTCCTGAGTGGTCCAAGGACTAAGACTCCGCACTCTCAATGCAGGAGGAACTGGTCAGGGAACTAGATCCTGCCTGCACAGCTGAAGAACTCAAAGGCAGCAACAAAGATCCAAGACTCCAACTGCCGCAACTAAGATCTGGTGGAGCCAAAGAAAGAAAGAAAGAAAGAGAGAAGAAAAGAAGAAGAAGAACCGAGAGGACTTGAAAGGCTTCCCTGAGGTTGGCATGCCCAGCAGCGGTTTCAGTCCAGAGATGGCTGCTGGGAATACCCAGAGCTTTAAGAGGAAGAGGGTGAAAACTCCCAATGTGAACTGCTTTACCTTGAGCTAAGCACAAAACTGGGCTTCCCAGGTGGCGTTAGTAGTAAAGAACCCACCTGCCAATGCAGAAGACCCGGGTTCGATCCCTGGGTCAGGAAGATCCCCTGGAGAAGGAAATGGCAACCCACTCCAGTATTCCTGCCTGAAGAATCCCCATGGAAAGAGGAGCCTGGCGGGTTACAGTCTATAGGGTTGCAAAGAGTCAGACATGACTGAAGCAACTTAGCATGCACACACAAGTACAAAACTGAACCGCTGTCCCTGTCAGACAAGGGTGGGTTTCACTTCCTGCCCTGCTCCCCACCCACACTGGTTCAGGACAGAAATGTCTCCCCAGCATCTGCAGCATGTTAGTGAAGGGCCAAGCCTGAGGCCCACCACGGAGCTTCTGCTCTGTCAGGCCACGTGGGGGCGCCCAAGACCTCAACCTCTCCACAGGTGAGTGTCCTGAATGACCCCAGCTGGGCGGCAGGGGACACCTCCTCAATGACACACACTGGGTTCATTACCAGAGACATCGTCCAACCCTGATCTCAGGTCCCCAAATCTGGACCTCTGTCCTCTGAGTGGGGCCGCCACCCCCTGCACAGGCCACAGTCACCAGCAGAAGCTCAGCATCACACATACTCGGCTCTCAGAGTGTGACTTTGGCTGAGTTATCCAACTTCTCTGAGCTCCCATGTCTTCGTCTTTAAAACAGAGAATTATTCATTCATTTAACAAATATTTACTGATCCTGGACTATTCTAGTTTCAGGGGGATATAATGGTGAAGAAAAGAAAAAAAAATCCCTCTCCTGTGGGGCTTAATCCTAGTTGGAGAAGGAGGTACCCAGTGGGCAGATCAACATGTATCAACAAATGTAACTATGGTGCCTGCCTCACAGGACCATTGTGAAGCACATCTAATGCAGACAGCACACACTAAGTAAATGCAAGATACTGGTATTATGAATAGTAATAACAGTTACATCTAATCCTTTCAGCTGCATCTGGGCCTGGCTCCAAAACTCCCATTTGGCTGGAAGCTAAAGTGGGATAAAAGCCTGACAGGCGGGGCTCCATTCTCCCCATCCTAACATCTTTCTGGATTCATGCCACAAGGACATCCCGCCACAAGGATAGAGCCCCAGACAGGCTTCATTTAGCAAACTCAACAGTCCCACAAACCCCAGGTCCACAGCAAAAGGTGAGCCTGGGTAGGGCTTTGGGGGGTACATTTCCACTGCCCGGTGGATGGCCAGCTTTCTGCCAGGCTCCTCAGGGAGCCATGTGCCTGCCTCACTGGAGCTCACACACCAGCAGGGAGGAGAACCTCAGAGCCACTCCAAGGCGTTGTGGTGTATTGTGTCTCCATGGGGCTGGAGGGACGGTAAGGGCTGCAATCCTGCCAGTGGTATGAATTCATAGCTTTGTGATGGTGCCCCAGGGAGTACTAGGACCCTGCAAGATGGAAGTGAGGATGCCTGCAAGGATGGCAGCAGCACTTAGCATGCCACTTACTAAGCACTGGGTAGGTGTCAACCTTGCTTTGCATTTACTGTCTTAATGTTTTCAATAACTGTATGATGGCACTACTTTCTTCAACCTCCATTTTGTACCTAAAGAAACTGAGATTAAGTGATTTGTCCAAGGATGCACAACAAGGGAAACCAGGCAGGTGGTCCAACTTCAGAGGCCAGGTCCTGAAACAATCAGCTAATCCTCCCCACCTGCGGTCACCCCAGGGGAAAGGGAAGGCAAAGAGGTGGAGCCGAAGCCACCAACTAATTGAAGCAGTCACACTCAATCTAGCTCCTCAGTACAAATTCCATGTGGAATTGCACTTGGGAAAAAAGAAAGCTCCACTGCTAATTTATAAAAAAAAACAAACAACAAAAAAAAAAAAAACAAATAAATGATAACCAGCATCAAAGGATAGCCTATATGCCCAGCTTTTAAAAATGTCAAGGGACATTCCCTGGTGGTCCAGTAGTTTAGACTCCATGCTTCCACTGCAGGGGGCATGGGTTTGATCTCTGGTTGGGGAACTAAGATTCCACATGCCATGTGGCATGGCACCCCAAAAAAGAATAAATAAATAAATAATAAAATAAGTATTTCAAAAATGTGAAGAAGCCAAATTCCCATCAACAGTAGAATAACTAGACTATGATAATAAAGTCAAATAATGGAATATTACACAGCAATGAAAAAGAACTACTTCTGGATACAAGGTAATCTCCCAGACATGATGAGAAAAGACAAATACAGAAGAATACATACTGGATGAACTCATTCTATATCAAGTTCAAAAACAGACCAAATTAACCAATGGCAGTAAAGGTCACTATGATGGTTACCCTTGGTAAGGGAGCATGAACCTTTTCGGATGTTGCAAATGTTCTTATATCTTAATCTAGACAAGACTGTAGAGGAATAGGAATACTAGAGAGAAACATTTAGCTGTATACTTAAGATGTGTGCACTTTTCTGTCTTATACCTCGATAAAATATAAAATGAAAATCTTAGTAAATTATTTAATCCAGGATCCTGAGTTTTAGTAAGAACCAACCCAGTCTCCTTTAAGAAAGAAGGCCATTGCCTATCTTGGCTGTTAAGATAAAAATAAAGATTTTTTTTTTAAATCCCCAAACAAAACGTCAGCCATAGCAATCAAACACTCAGCAGCGGAATTAGCCAGGGGGAGCCTCATGCTCCAGGTTTGCACAGGTTATACTTGACCTCCAGTGACCTCCCCGCCTGCCCCGCTGGGGAGATCCAGTTTGATTCTGGAAAGACTCGTCTGCAGAGAACAAAGCCTATGTCTACCACTTCAAAGGGGCTTGGAAGAATATTCCCTTTCGCTGCAACCAGGAGCATCAGGCCCTTTCAGAAGGCACGGCAAGAGACTCAAAAGCAATCTTAAAAGCGCTGAATGCAGTAAAACTGTCGCTGGCCATCTCAGCAACCCGAGTACATGAGGTGACATGGGCATCTGTGACAAAAGGAAGTCAGCAGCCACCAGGCTCTCACACCAAGCAGTCCACTCTGGGCACACTTGTCTCTAATTATTTCAGGGCTGGGAACAAACTGGACTTAGCATAAGAGCCGGGGACCCACCCAGTCACAGCCCCCCGAAAGCAACCCAGGGCCCTGGGGACTTCTGGTCCCAGGAAGAGAGCAGCATAGACACAGCCTCGCCCCTCCCGCCCCAGGCCAGAGCCAGGCAGCCTCCCCGAGCAGAGCCCCTCTCCCTCCTGTTCTTTCCAGCTCCTGCCCCTTATTCAACTCGAAGCAGGCCTGCCAAGAATCACAGGCCAGCGTGCTGGCTTTTGCTACCGTCACTGTGAGCGGTTTTGACGTAAGAGGCTAAGGAGTAATGAGAGTCGCTGGGTTTGATCACAATCACACTCTGATTTGAATTGCGGTTCAGCAATTACAAGGTCCTCAGTCAGCAGAGGCCTTTGGGATTGGGGGAGGGAGGAACTTTTCAAAGGGAAATTTGACCCACCAAGCATACAGGTTTCCCTTCCAAACTCCCTAGGGAAGGGGAAGTCTTCCCCGCCCCCATAAAACCCCTTCTGGTGCTGGGGGAAGCAAACAAGCCTCACAGAAAATAAGTCCCAGATTCCTGTTGTTTTCATGCCCTTGTTTTCCTTTCCTATCTGTTCTTGTGTTTTTAGAGGCTGCTGTACACTGTATCTCCATCCCCACCCTTTCTGGTACTCCCTTCTGTATATGCCTTGAAAAAATACTGGGTCCATGACAAAATGTTAACCCCAGGGAACATTGAAATGTGAACAAAATGTGAAGCCCAGGGAACAGATTCAAGGGTGACTTGAGCCTTCCTCTGTGTGTGTACTTGTTTATAAAAGGGGTGGACTTCCCAGGTGGCACTAGTGGTAAAGAACCCACCTGCCAGTGCAGGAGACATTAAGAGACACGGGTTTGATTCCTGAGTCAGAAAGATCCCCTGGAATAGGAAATGACAACCCACTCCAGTATTCTTGCCTGGAGAATTCATGGACAGAGGAGTCTGGTGGGCTACTGTCTGTAGGGTCACACAGAATCGACTTAGCACGCACGCACACACACACGCACCTTCATAAAAGGGTACCTTAGCAAGAACTGTATCGGTGTCTTTTTGCTCATCCCTCTGTTTTTGTTGCAATATTCTCACCAATAAGGCATCTCACTTCCCTAACCCGTGAAGAAGAGTCCAGCTTGAACTTCTAAAGGTCTGAGTTCTCTGTGCTCCACAGAAGAATAGATGTTATCATGTGTGGCTTGCAGAATGAGGTGGGGAGGAACTGAAAGCCTTCCTCCAATTTCTGTTTTCAATTTCTTGGCCTAGTGAGGACCATCATCTGTATGAGGATCTCCACATGGCAAGTGATGCTGGTCTGGGCTCAAGCACTGAGTCAGCGAACAGTCTCATAAAGGGGGCTGCACTGGACAGAGATGAGCAAGCAGAGGTCTCCCAGGTTGGGCTGGGGAAGCTTGACTCCTCTGGGTCCCAGGGTCCTGGTGGAGGCGGCACCTGTGTGGACCAGGCCCTCAGCCTCCCAAGCCTCTTTCAAGGGAAGGAGCCTTGAGCAATGCCTAACACTAGGTCTCTCATCTATCTCAGCAGGTTGTGCTTAAAAGTTGATTTAACTTTAGGGAAATTTTTTAATGTGTGATGTCTTGCTCTCCAAGTATCAAGGAACAATTTGTTTCTGTTACTTTTTTTAAAAATTTTCTACAAGGAACATGTATTACTTGTGGAATAATAAATTAAGTTTTTGGAACAAGGCAAGACATCAGCAATTAAATAAGCTGACAGATCAATCGTGGGGGCGGGGCTACTGCTCGTGCTTCCACATGACCACCAGCTGTAGCAGGATTCAGAATCTTCTTCTAATGGGCTCAGAAGAAACCCCTTGACGTTCCCAACGCTGGACAGATTCCAAAGTCCACAAATTAACCAGATCAGTCCTGAAAGGAAGTCCTCGTCCCAAAGAGAAATTAGCGGGAGTCTGGAAGAAATCAGGCAAGACTAAATAAATGAGAATCAGGAGACAGAGCTGGAAGATGCACAAGACAAGCACCTCCTCCCTTCTGTTTTCTTAGCTCCGTTTTGCATGGGAATCACTGCCTGATGGACACTCAGTCTGGGACAGACCAAGGCAAATGCTCGTGCTGTGGGGCTGGAGGAAGGAGGAGAAAACAGCTAAGGGGGAGGGGAGAACGAAGTGGCACTGGGGATACAGGATAGGCACGGCCACCCCAGCTCCATACAATGTAGACTGGCCGGCTGATGGTCCAAGTCAATTTTGAAGGATGAGCTGAACAGCAGCAATTTGTCTCCGGCACGGATGGCTTCAGTTTCTGAGCTGGAAACAGGAATGAACCCAAAGGCCTTTCATGCAAATGAGACCAGACTCCCCTGTGAGCCGGAGAGGAGACTAAGATGCTGTGAACAGTTTCATGCAGACAGCCCCCTTCCTGAGCAAAGTGGCCAGGCAGGCTCCAGGATCAGGAGCACGGGTCAGCGTGTCTGTGACCACGGAGTCCTCCTCCTGGGCCAGATCAGGGTCCAGTGCCCGAGGCAAAACCTCTCCTCCACAGACCAGCCAGCCACCATGTGCTGGAGAAGCAACTCAGTTCCTCCTGGGGAGCTGGAGTGTGGGCCTCTCCAACCAGGTGGAGAGAAAACAGAAGTGACTGAGGGGCAGAAAGGCGGCCTCGGACACTGAAGCGCCCACAGAGGCTGCGGCTGCATCCTGAGCCATGGAGTTTGCCTTTCACACAACTGAGACTGTTCCCTGAGCCTCTCCCATCCCCCACGAGCCATGCAGTACACCCCGCTCTCCTGCCCTGAGCAAGCCTCTGCTCACAGCAGCCTGAAAGAGCCCAGCACCTCTTCCCCACACAGTCTAACCTGGAAGGCTGGGGATGCTACTATGCAAGGCTGTGTGGTGGTCAGTGAGCAGGGAGCACCTGCTAGCCCTCCGCCACCCCGGGACTTATGTCAGGATACTGTTTTGAAGCTGCTAGCAGGGAAACTCATTCCGCTTTTCCATCACAAGACAGGCTAACCATTTTAAACGCGCTTCATCATAATGAATCTATTTTAATCTCCCTCAAACACAAGAGAAATCAAACATACACAGATATATCTCTATGCAAAGGGGGAAAAAAAATCTTGGGTAATATACGAATGTGTTTTTGTGCCATCCTGTGGCTTTAACTAACCAAAGAGGAGGGTTTCATGTTCAGAAAGACATTGCTCAAGCAACAAGGTCCCTTAAGACTTTGGTTGCTTCCCAAGGAAGCTGCCAATGCTACTGAGTGGCATGCCTTGTCCACTGGAGGGTACCGGTGCTACTTAAAAATCACATAAGACAAGCCCACGATTTTAAACTCTTTACTCACTGCTTTGGCTTAATAGCTATAAATCATGCATCAAGTCAGCATCTGATTGGAATGTGTAATTTTCCTTCAATAAGTCAAACACATCTGGTGGTACCATCGCACAAGTCGGCGGCCGGGACTTGACCGTCAAAGGCTGTGGGATGAGTGGGATTGAAAACTATCTTCTCTTCCCAGAGTCCAAATAAACTCATCTCTCAGGTAATTCAGACCTTCATGCTGGATCAGTTCACGAGCCCCAGTGGTGAGAGCACTAAAACCAATTCCCCAGCACAGACTGCACCATCAGACTAAATACTGCCGCTTTAACACTTAGTGAGTAAGAATTAGAATGTCAAGGAAGCGCGTTCCAGGCATTCATCATTCCCCTCTTTTCCCTCCAAGATATTCATATAACAACTCCCTAAGACCCATACCAAATAAACTCACCAGACCGACAGCTTGGTAGAGCCAGCATCGTGTGCGTGGATCACGCTCCATCTGCTGTGTAAGAGAGCAACCACCCACCAGCTGGACTCACTAAGGGCAGAGGTGAGGACTGAGAGGGTGGGGCACTGAGGGAGGGAAAAAATGCACAGAGAGGTAATACGATGCACTAGACAACATCCAAAGTCAGAAATGGACATAACTCAACAGAAGATTCATTAATGTAATTACTCCATTGGTGAAGTCTTCTGGGTGCGTATGCCTAATTGGGTAATGAAATGGTCTGTATGTGTATCTAATATGTGGGTATGAGCTTCTGGAAGAGGTTGAGGCTCAGGGAGACAGATGCCAGCTGGAGGGAGTAGATAGCACTGCCCAGGGGTAGAAAGCAGCTTATTATATTGGGTTAGCCAAAAAGTTCATTCATGGTTTTCCAGGCCATCTTACAGGAAAACCCAAATGGGTTTTTTTGGCCAACCCAATACATCCATGCATGCCTGTGAAGTCACTTCTGTTGTGTCTGACTCTTTGTGACCCCAGGGACTGTAGCCCACCAGGCTCCTCTGTTCATGGGATTCTCCAAGCAAGAGTACTGGAGTAGGTTGCCATGCCCTCCTCCAGGGGATCTTCCCAATCCAGGGATCGAACCTGTGTCTCTTACGTTTCCTGCATTGGCAGGCAGGTTCTTTACCACTAGTGCCACCTGGGAAGCCCAATAGAGTCACCTTAAAATGGAAGCATATAACATGACTAGGTCTCAGAAATTTGCTTAACTGCTAGGCCAGGACTGGATAACACTGTGAAACACGTAAAGATGGTCCCCTTGTCTTTCTATCCCTCCTCCAGTCTCCACATGGACCACCCTGGGCCTACCCCTCCATGACAGCAACTCGTGCTCCCAAAGCATGGTGAAGAGCATGGCCTTGGAGTCAGAAAGATGCTGGGCTCAGTCACAGCACTGACTCTTACAGTGAGTCCCTGAATCAGCCACTTAAGCTGCAAGCCTCCTTTCCTATCTGTTAAATGGGGATATGAGAGCTTCTCAAGGAGCTGCTGTGACGCACAAGTTACAGAAACATGCAGACATTTTTAAAACTCTCAGCACACTCCCTGGCTCATGGAGAGCTCCACCAAACAGCAGCCCCAGCTGTCTTTCTCCCACCCTCCCAGCCCTCAGCTTCCACAGCTGGCCTGATGAATGAATGAATTCTGTCAACATCAGCAGCTGAGTTTTACCTACTCCTCTTCCCCAAGAGGGGATGGAAGGGGAGTCTGGGGGAGCCTCTGGCATCTCCCTCACCCTGCTCCTCACACCCAGGGATGCAAGCTGCCTTCACAAGGAAGGCTGGCCGGCCAGCCAGTCAGGGCAACTTGACTTCTTCCCTCCAACCAGGGAGAGAACACAGGCCAGGACTCCAGAGGGCAGCTCAGGGACTTCCCTGGTGGTCCAGTGGCTAAGATTCCACATTTCTACGGCAGGGGGGAGTGAGTTCAATCCCTGTTCAGGGAACTAAGGTCCTATACACCGTGCAGCCAAAAAACAAAAAAAAAAATTTTTTTTTTTTTTTAAATAAGGCAACACACAGGCTCAGGGCAGATGGGAGCAGCCTGAAGTCAGGTCAGCCCTGACCATGATGGAAATGACAAGACTGGGTGCACCTGATGCCTCTGAGTCTAGACCTCAGGCATCACTCTGCCCTCTCTCTATGACAGGAGGCACCTTCGCAGGGCTGGGGAGACAGTCAGCCACCAGCTCCTTCGCCGGAAATGCCTTCAGTCTTTTGGGCCTTGGAGTCTAGTCTACTTCCTTCCTCCCAAGGACCACTGAAGCAGCAGCAATCTTAAATAAAGTCCCCACTAAAGCTCAGCCACCAGGTCCCTCCTCTTCACCAGAACAAGGTCACTGCTCTCTCAAGGGCCACAGAAGGCATACGCCATCCTCCCCACCCCCAGATCAAGCACAGAGGCCTCCTCTCCTGCATCTCTGTGTCCTGAGCCTCAGAGAGCCAATCAGGACGGAGGCCATATTTTCACAGGCTGCCCTCTGCGTCCCCAGCTGGCACAAGCCACGTGGGCCCTGTTCCAGGCACGAGGGCCATGGTCGAGGCTATGAGCACAGCGGGAATATATGGCCTGGCGAGCTCCACTGGGACACAGGGGGCAGAGAGGTGCCTTCTCTTCTGGACTGGGAGCATCTCAGGGGTGTCTCAGAAATGACTGCAGATGCTCACTAGGAGAGGATGGCAGAGCTGACCAGTGGGGCCCTGCCCGCAACAGCAATCTGCTCATCAGGCTCAAGCCCCACCCAACAGCTAAAGCAGGCTGACCTGGGTTTGAGTCCTGGCTCCAGCATCACCAGCTGTATGCCCCGGGCAGCTACACAACGTCTCTCAGCAGGGTGATAATTGGGCCTGTATTTGTTTCTTGGGGCTGCCACCACAGACTATCTCAGAGTTGGTGGCTTCAATTTCTCTTTTTCACCTTTTTTTGGAAGCCAGAAATACCAAACTCAAAGCGGTGACAGGGCCATGCTCCCTCCACAAGCCCTTGGGGATAACCCTGTGTGCCCTCCTCCACCTGCTGGTCTGTCTTCATGTGACCTTCCCCTCTGCATCTCCGTGCATCAAATCCCCTCACTCTTTCTTTTATAAGGACATCAGTCACTGGATTTAGGACCCACACTAAATCCAGGATGATCTGAAGATCCTTAAATTAATGACATCTGAAAAGACCCTATCCCCAAATAAGGTCACGTTCACTGGTACTAGAGGTTAGGACTTGGGTGTATCTTTTGGGGGAGAAATAATTCAACCCTATAGTACCCGCCTATCATACAGGGCTACTCAGATTGAGAGAGAGAATATCTGTAACACGTGTTGCATGAGATCGAGCACAAGGTAAAAAATAAACATTACAAGTTACTATTGTCACAGTCATCATCTTTATCTCCTCCAGGAAGCCTTCCTGGTTTTCACTGTTGTTCAGTCACTGAGTCATGTGCAGCTCTTTGTGACCCCATGGACTGCAGCATGCCAAGCTCTTCTGTCCTTCCCTATCTCCTGGAGTTTGCTCAAATTCATGTCCATTGAGTAGGTGATGCCATTCAACCATCTCATCCTGTCTCCCTCTTCTCCTCCTGCCCTCAATCCTTCCCAGCATCAGGGTCTTTTCCAGTGAGTCAGCTCTTTGCATCAGGTGGCCAAAGTATTGGAGCTTCAGCTTCAGCATCAGTCCTTCCAACAGCAAACCAGTCCATTCTTGCTATGAGAACCCCATGAAGAGTATGAAAAGGCAACAAACCATCCTGATACCTCAGACCAAAAAGAACCTGAGACAATTCAGATTTCCTGTCTAGATAACAAACTCTTTTAGAACAAGGACCATGCTTGTTGAAATCTACTTCCCAAACAGTCCTAAAAGTGTCGGGGAACATGGTCTCAGTGGTGAGCTCATGGGCTCTCGGGTGAGACAGAACTGTGTTTGAAACTAAACCCTGCCACCCTCTCATGATAAGGCCTTGGACATGTGCATCCATGTCTGGAATCAAGCACTAGCATCTCAGGGAAAGGAATATTACAGCTATGCAGGAATGTGGTAAGCACTTCAGATAACACATACATAACCCAGAGTGGCCAGCAAACAGTATGTTCTCTGTAACTAGACTCACAATGCATCATTGGTGCTCAGTGACTGTCCAGTTCAATAAACTGCTGCTGCTCTTCAGTTGCTAAGTCGCATCCAACTCTTTGTGACCCCCTAAACTATAGCACGCCAGGCTTCCCCATCCTTTACCATCTCCCAGAGTTTGCTCAAACTCAGGTCCACTGACTCAGTGATGCCATCCAACCACCTCATCCTCTCCCATCTCCTCCTGCTTTCAGTCTTCCCCAGTTCAATAAACACTTGATCACAAAATAAATGGATGCCACCAGCCACTCCCCCTCATTGTCCAATCAAGGCAGCATATCACACGAAGTCAATCTACATTCTTGTGTAGACCTCACAGGCAGGGCCAGCATTGAGTCCACCACCTCACCTTCTCCACAGCCCTAGGAATGAACACACACACCCCATCCTCTGCAGATAGATAAACCACTCCCTTCATCTGTCCTTCAGGCATTCACTGAACACAGGCTCTGCCAGGTATGTACCTACCATGTGCCAAGCACCTCTTGGATGCTCATGAGTAGCGATCAGCAACCTTTCTGGAAAGGGTCAGAGAGTAAAGATGTTAGGCTCTCTGGGCCACATGGATTCTTTCGCAACTACTTAACTCTATGTCATGGCATGAAAGCTGCCACAGACAATGTGCACATAAATGAGCAAGGCTGGGTTCCAGAACAATTTTATTTACAAAAAACAGGTGTTGGGCCATAGATTATAACCTTGCTTTTGAGGATATACAAACAAGTAAGATTCAGCATCCACACAGAGAGAAGGAGACAAGTAGAGAACAGAATCTAGGTATCTCATTCCCACATCATGCTATTGAACTGTGTCCTACCTGGTCTACCCAGGATCGATTAAAAGTACACTTATAAGCAGACTCACAGGAGCCTCCCTGGGAGTCCAGTGGTTAAGAATCTGCCTTGCAATGCAAGGGACACTGGTTTGGTCTCTGATCTGGGAAAATCACACATACCATGGGGCAACTGAGTCCACGTGCCACGGCCTCTGAAGCCCATGCACCTAGAGCCCAGGCTCCACCATAAGAGAAGCCACAGCAATGAGAAACCCATGCACCACCACTAGAGAGCAGACCCTGCTCTCTGCAACTAGAGAAAGCCCACGTGCAGCACAATGAAGACCCAGCACAGCCAAAAGTACATAATTTTTTTTTTTTAAATAAAGCAGACTCATAGATAGAACAAACAGTGGTTACCAGTGGGGCGGGGCAATAATGGGAATAGGGGAGTAAAAGTACAAACTATTGGGTATAAGATAAGCTCAAGAACGTAGTGTACAACACGGGGAATACAACTAATAATTTGCAGTAATGGGTAAATGGAAAGTAAAATTTACAAATTGTATAATAATTAAAATTTTTACTGAAAAACAAAATTTAAGTACACTTAAAACCAAGGGGAGAAAAATAGGAATAGTTAAACTATTTGTCAATGGCACAGAGGAAATATTTGTAATATAAAATTCAACCAACAAATTGGAAGAGGCTGTTCACACACACATTCTACAGGTATTTAGGGAGTTCCTACTGTGTGCCAGGCCTTGGCTAGGCAGTAGAGATGCAACAGAAAGCAAAGCAGACCCAGCCCTTAGGGAGCCCACACGCTAGTGGATGAGAGCCTCATCGCCTGGGTGAAAGCTCTGAGCTATTAATAGATGCTAATGGAAGGCACACAAATTCTACAGACCCACACAATACAAAGAAACCCACTCAACAGAGACATCCTTTTCAAATATTGGGCTAAGTTCTTGCTGTGTTCTCTGATGTGATCTCTGGGGGCCAGGGGCATGGAGAGAGTTGCCATTCAATTCACAAGATACTGCAGAGAAAAAACAAGGTCACAAAATTGTATGTTTCCAAAACTCTCTTCTTCCTGACATGCAGCCAAGTGCCCAGAGTTTTCAGGCTGACGCTAACCCGAGCCATCTCCTGCCCTTGACATCCACACAGTGTGACGGATTTAAGGCTCCAACCTCAAGGTCTGCTCGGAGGCATGAGGGCTTCTCTGACTTTTGGGCTCTACAACAAAGTGGAGCCAGATTCCATGCTGGTGGGGCACTCACACACCCACTGAACATGCAGCTTTCAGCTCCTCTGACAGGGCTGTGGATTCTTCTCTGCAAAGCCCTCTGACTGCTCAACAACCTCTTCCAAACAGTCAAAATTAATTTCAGACAAACATTTAAGAGGAAAAGAAAATCTATCTGGAGGACTTGCCGACGCTCACAGCTGTGACACTGACAAGGAAAAGGCTGTAGAGCAGAGAATTTGCCTCAGACCACTCACTTGTCATCATATAACATGCTTTGCACAAATTGGCATAATTTAGGGAGGTAAGAAAATAGGCCAATGACAGCAAAATACCTCAGGGTCATCCCAAAGACGAGGATGTAAGAGGTACCAATGAAGCACACTGTCACACACTTCCTGGGAGATGGTTTTTTATCACAGGCTTACAAATGATAATCCAAATAAAACTTGCAGTCCCAAGTCTATCAGCCCTCTTTAAAACAGTATAGAAGCACCTCCAATTTCTCACATGCTTTAGAGTCACACAGGATTACCAGAAAGGCCAAGAGCTTTCTAGACTTCCAAGAACACTTTGCCCAGGTCCAGTCTGCCCTCAGAAGCTCGTAGCCCTCTCCTCTGTCACCCACTCACTGCCTGCCTTTGTGGACTCCAAACATTTCCATTCCTGTTTTCTAACACTACTTTGACTTGTTTTAAGTTCTAACTGCAAAAGGAATCGCTGGACCACAACTTCATCAGGATTCAAGGGGTCACTGCCAAGGTGAAGGGAAGCAGAAGGGAGCACTGGTTTTGAAGACTTAACATGGGTGGTCCCAACACTTGACAAGAAATCACAAAGTTGGTGTTGGTGGTGAGAGACACTGGTGATGATGACAGCATCTCCACCTCACAGACGGAGCCACAGGGCTACATGAGGCAAGACTGGGGCTCAGAGCCAGGTCTCTGAGATGCCAGAACAAAGGCTAAGGAATGCATTTCACTCAAGCTCCTCAGGGCTGGAGTGTGGAAGAAAAACTGCATTATCTTGGTTGAGCACAACATTACGGCTTCCACATAGTTAAGCTGGGCTGTCCTAATTGCACATGAGCTCTCATTAGGGTTCAGATAGAGGGTGTAGGTTTCAGGCATGCTTAATGGCTTTTTGTGGGAGAAGCCTTAGGCTATACATTGTACCAACAAATCCTGAGATGTGAGAATGCCACAGGCCCACTCAACAAGCAGGGACACCACTGCCTCTGCCTTACTCCCCCTCCAGCGTCCTGCCCATCCAGACCCATGCATATGAGTCTGGGGCTCACCTACCTCCTCCTGGCTTCACTCAGGACTTTGCTTCTTCCTTGCTCTTGAATAAAACCCCACGTCTTTGTCCCACATTCCTATTAGTTAGAGGAGACCATTCCTCCTCTTCTCTGTATAAGGGACTCTGCAACATAGGACATACGGGTACTTGGGGATTTTCTATTTAATAAAAAAGGCGAAACAGAAGACAAGCTGGCAGACAGAAACCCCCTGTGGACTGAAACAAGGTCACGGAGAAGTCACCGTGAGGAAATGATGCCTGCAGGAAGCTGCATGTATCTATAAGTAGATAAAGGACATTTGTTCCCATGGCTGCTAATGCAATGACCCCTGGGACCCAAACAGCCTCCCAACCTGACTCTTATATATTTTTAATGAAAAATTGCAAATTAGATTAGCTTAATTTGACCACATCTGCCTTTTTAAACAGAGAAAATTACCATTTTAATAGGAATACCAGCTATTTGTCTAAAGGAGAAAGGTCCTTGCGAGGTCTACTCTGCCTGTTCTGTTTCCATTTTTAAAAAGAAAAGAGAAAAAGGGGCTCCCAGGACAGAGGGCAGTGGGTCAGGCTTGGAAAAATACACAGCAGTTCTCCCTGTGAGCATCACAAATATCAGACAAACCCTACCTTCCAGAGATGTCTTAGCCACCAGAGGCAGCGAGGGCTTCCTGTCTGGTGTGTTCATACTGCTCGTCCCGGTTTCCTTCAGCAACACTGTGCTGAGCCCCTCTGTGTGCCAGGCGTGGTGCTGAGTGCCTGATCAGCAGAGATCAAGGCCCTTTCCAGAGCAGAAAAGCAGGAGAGAAGTCAGAGGTCAGCTGTCAGAACAGAAGCCTGGAGTTAGAAGGGAAGGAGCTGGTGTGTGTGTGAGGTCGGAGGCGGGGGGGGCGGGGGGGGGGGGGGTAGGGGGGTAGGACTGAGCACCCAAGGCCAAAGGAACAGGGAGGGTGGGAGTACTGGGTGAGGGTACGGCTGAATGGGGTTGAGGGGCTGCTGAAGGACACCTGACATGCAGGCCACTTCAAGGAGGGAAGGGCTTCATTCTGAGGACACGGGTACCATCAGTGGTTTTTTCAAAATAGCCACTGGTTGCACTGAGGGAAGTGGGCAACCGCAGGGAAGTTGAAGCGAAGTGAAGATACAGCAATGCTGCTGCTGCTCTGTTTGAGTGTGGTGACCTTTCCTCCCGGCCCCGCCTAACATCAAACCCAGGCACAGGCCTCCCAAGTCGTTTCTACCCACCTCTCCCTCCTCCTCTCCATGGCTAATCCCCTCTCCTCTGCCTGTCCCTGATCTCCACCCGCCATGTGTCCCTTCCTGGGGTTTGCACCCTTGATTAGCTCTCTCTTCTCAGGCATCACCAACTATCTCCTCCTGATACTCCTCCCACCCCACTCTGTGATATACAGGAGCCCTTGGCACCATCACCCACAGTGGTCCTGGCTTGGCTGCCCAGTGCCCTCAGCACAGGCTCTAAAGTGACACGCAAGTCCTGTCCTCAGTCATTCCATCCAGGCAGCCTTCTGCTCAACGCCTGCACTGACCTCTGCATCACCAAATTCTGCCACTCCTCAATTTCTCTGCCTCTTAATCGCCCTTCTCAGTCTAGACCCCAGACCCAGCCTCCATCTTGAAACTCTCCTCCAATAGTTTGGATGGAACAAGTCGATTCTACCCATGTTCTCCATCTACCTTTCAGATCACTCCCTCACTGGCTCTGTTTCCCCTTCCCACTGCCCACTGCAACCTGGCCTCCAGGCCCCACCGCCCTTCACATTCCCCCGTCCTCAGCCAGATCTTGCAGGACTTCATCATTTCTTTCACTCACCATCCACAGACATCCAACTTCATCTCAACCTCAGCAACTTCAAAAATGCCAACTCCAACATACAAGATGCCTTTCATCGAGTTTTCCTGCTTCTGTCAAGAATACTAGTCCTGTGACTAGGACAGTCAGTTATTTCCATAACTTTCCTCCATAAACTGTTATTGAGTTTTAGAAAATCTCCTTCAATAGGAACCTCCGCCATCAAGGTGACTCCTGGAGTCACAGCAGAGGATGCAGGCTCTGAAGACAGCCTGTACAGACTGGCATCACTACTAAGGAACTGTGGAACCTTAGGTAGACCAGCTGCCTCATTGTTATGCCTCAGTTTCCCAGAATGTTAAGGAGAATAATATAAGTACTTATTTCATAGGATTGTTCTAAGAATCACAGATGATGACACAAAGCATGTGTCCAGGATGTGGTGGCCCACGGTAAGAATTCAACTAATGAAGGCTGCGATTATTAACTCAACTGTCCTGGTCCATCCCTCCCTTTCCATTTCCTTCCACCTCCAGGCCCAGACTGAGATTATCCCAGCACATGCTGACTTATCTCTCTTACTCCAGCCTCTAGTCACCTAAACGCATGTCAAATACCATTTTCAGATTTACCTTCTGACATCCGACTTTTATCATATCATCTCCAGTTGCTGACATGATAAAGTCCAGCTTCCTCCTCCTGGCATATGATGTTCTCGACCTTCTGGTCCCAGTAGATGGGCAGAGCCAGCCACACACCCCCAGTGCTGCCTCTACACTTTTGCTGAAAACACCCTGTGTTTCAAATCCTACCTGTCTACAACCTAGAATCTGGGCAGTAACTAGGAAGGGTAATGAGGACACAGACTGTAGTACATCAACTGCATTAAAGACCCCAATTCTTCTGCCCTCTCTGTCTCCACACCCTTGACCACAGCATCTTTCAGTGGTTTCCCTCACACTCTGCCCCTGGGCCCAGCCATGTGACTTGTTAGCAGACATGACACAAGCAGAGGTTTGACATTATACTCTAGTATTTCAGTTTCTGCTCCTGTGCCTTGGCCACGACCAAGAGAACATGCCTGATCCAGTTGCTGGGAGACGAGTCATGTGGAGTGGTGCCAGCCAAGGCCATCTTAGATCAGCCGACAGCTAGCGAACCCACAGTGAGCAAGACTGGCCAAGACCAGCCCGGCCCAGCCAACTCCAGACATCAATGCTCATGGGTGCGATGAGGCTCTGCAGTCGTTTGACAGGCACCAGATAACTGATCCATGTATTAGCCAGCATGGAGAAAAGATCACAGTGCATTACAGAGGGAAAGTGACTGACAGCAAAGCAGTAACACAGGGCATAGTTCCAGCTGAGAGAGTGAGTGCGTGCCTATGTTCACAGAAAGTGACACAGCTGTAATATTTATTTATTTAACTGTCTCTCAGCCTAGTCAACTATGTCCTGGAGGAACCACATTCACTATGTTTACCATTATAGACTTAAGTGCCTAACTCCAGGCCAGCAAAACTAGTATCCTCTGAATAAATACTATTCAATGAACAAATGAGTGAATTTCCATGTATGTGCATGCATTCAAAGAGGTTTTATACCAAATGATCAAAAGTAGTTACCTCCAACTGTTAACACAACAGGTGGTATGTGCTTTAGCTTTGTTTTTTGGTTTTTAGTAAGCAGCATTCTCTATTCTTCTACAATTTACATGATGATTTCTATAATAAAGGACTGTGAGTTCAAGTGAAATCCTTCAAGGTAAAGACCCTGGGTTCAGGGCAGAGGCCTCCTTGGTCAGCCAAACCCCAGGTGATGCCTTCTCTCTCCCAAGTCTGTGTCTGCTGGCATCCAGTCTTACATTTTTTTTTTTATTTTGGAAAAATTTTATTGGAGTATAATTGCTCTACAACATTGTGTTCGTTTCTGCTATACAACAATGTGAATCAGCTATAAGTATGCATTTATCGCTCCCTCTTGGGGCTTCCCCAGTGGCTCAGCAAGTAAAGAATCCACTGGCAATGCAGGAGACACAGGAGATGAGGGGTCAATTCTTGGACTGGGATGATCTCCTGGAGGAAGAAATGGCAACGCACTCCAGTATTCTTGCCTGGGAAATCCCATGGACAGAAGAGCCTGATGGGCTGCAGTCCAAAGGGTCACAAAGAGTCAGACACAACTGAACGACTAAGCACCTTCTCACCCTCCCTCTTCAGTTTCCCTCCAACACCCCCCCACCCCCATCTCAACCATCTAGGTCATCACAGAGCAATGAGCTGAGTTCCCTATGTTATACAGCAGTTTCCCACTAGCTAGCTATTTTACACATGGTAGTGTATATACGACAAGGCTATTCTCTCAATTCATCCCACCCTCTCCTTCTAGTCTTACATTTTTAATTTGCCTTTTTATTGGCAAAAATCTTTTTCCATGGGTAAATAGCAAAACCCTTAATAACAAAAGTTTTATAACTTAACCAGTTTAAACAGTACAGTCCCAAAGCAGTTAACAACTGACTTTATTTAAATTGTTACATGAGCATATTGGAGTCTCATAGCAATGCTAAGACACACAAGGTTCTAGAATTATTGACCTTATTGTACTTAAGAAGAAAC
This sequence comes from Okapia johnstoni, assembly GCA_024291935.2. Lineage (NCBI taxonomy): Eukaryota > Metazoa > Chordata > Mammalia > Artiodactyla > Giraffidae > Okapia > Okapia johnstoni. Next base: position 41,392,572 of record CM044316.1, read on the forward strand.
CAAAGCCCAGTAGACTGTCTGCATTCATGAAGGACAGAATTCAAACTTTTCACAAGGCTAAAATTGGAGCTCAAATCCTGACTCTCTCCTCAGAGTCGGTGTGGCACCCTCATGGCATTCGCCCCCCACAAAGCTCGCGACCACAAGAACTACTCTCTTAGGAGACTGGGGATGTCTTTCATCCACCCTGGTACTCCCACATCCAGCCCACTTCCTCACATACAAAATGTGCTCAGTAAATATTCCCTGCATTGAACCAGGCAGCTGAGCACAGGGGAAGTGAGTCGGCCTGCTCTGAAGGTCAGGTCTCCCTCTCCTCCACTAGAGAAGAGTGTTCCCAAGTCAGGTAGGCTTCAAGATGGTCTCAAGAGCAGGGCGAGACTGGCAGGCTCGCTGGGTCTGGGAGCCGTTCACCTGAGGCCCACAGATGGGCTTGGAATGGGCTTCCACCCAAGCCCTGGAATTGTGTGAAATCACTTTTTGAATGTGCATCTGTTTCTCAGGGAGAGGGCAGAGCGTTCATCAGATACCCAAGGGGAGTAACCCCCAGCTAAGCTGAGGTCCAGCCAAACACAATGACTTCTGCCCAGTAGTGAACGGTGGGCAGTGGGCAAACCTGGGCCCAGAACTCAGGCCTCCTCACTTCCATCACAGGGCCAACTCTGTATTACAAACTGCCCACCATGTGGCATATTTATGCCAATGACACCGTCCCTGAATGCTGCATTTCTACAACTCAGAAGGATGGTCAGACAGCTTTATAGCTTTATCGGATTCTGTTTTCCGCAGACCACAATTTTTTGTAATGGTAAAATATTTCTGACGTGACCTAGATCCATTCCTTTAATTCATCAGCCATCCATACAAATGTCAAGCATGCCAAACTAATTTTCTTTGAACTGATTTATCAGCCATATGAACACAAGTCATCCTGTCTGATCTCCAAAATTAAAACCACATTTCTCTTCAGAAAAGAATGAATGTGCAGTCCTGACAAACAGGATGCATTTTCATCAGTCTGGGATGAGCAGCCCTCTGTCAGGAAGCAACATGGTAAACAGGAGGGCACTCCATCCAGGCCTGCCACCTCCCTGTATCTCACCAACTCCACGTCTGGCACCCAGAGCCTGGGGACTCCTTCCCAGTGCCGACGTTTAATGACGACAATAATCACCCATCTTTGGCCAAACTGCAGGCAGCAGCTCCTCTGTGTGTGCACTGGAGAATAGGAGAAGGCAGGGCTATGGTGAGGTGAGATGGGTGATGGAGCAGAAATAACATTCCTGCAATGCAGTTTGACGGAGATACAAGTTCAGCCCCTGTAAAGCCATGGGCTAAATTCTTGGGAGGTAAGGAAGTAAGCTGAGGGGGCCAGTCTAGAGGCAGGCTGCTAGCTTGGTCGGATCCCATCACAGGGAGTGCACGTGTACCCTGAGAACAGTCTGGAGAGGAATGTCAGCCAGAGGCCATTCACTTAGCTTCCTTCCAAAAGGATCCCACACCCCTCAACACCATTGGAAGGCTGTGATTTCACGTTAGGGGTCCCCATTCAGAGCTCTGAAAGTCTCCCCAACACAAGTTACATTTTTTGGCAGACTGTAATACTCCTCAACATTTTGCAACTTTGTCAAGGACTACCTCAGATGAGACTTTTGGGTTCTACTATCCAGAAAGAGGCTTCCCTGGTGGCTCAGATGGTAAAGAATCTGCCTGCAAAGAGGCAGACCTGGGTTCAATCCTTGGGTTGGAAAGATCCCCTGGAGGAGGTCATAGCAACCCATTCCAGCATTCTTGCCTGGAGAATCCCCATGGACAGAGGAGCCTGGGGGGCTCTAGTCCATGGGGTCACAAAGAGTCAGACACAACTGAACGACTAAGCACAGTACTGCACATCCAGAAAGAGATGGAGATTTCAGACTTGAGGATCCAAATACCAAAATGGATTTGGGGTTCCCCACTGCAATCCAGCCAGTTCTATTCCTTAAACTCCCTCAATAAAAAAGTTCCCTCACCAATTAACCTCCAACATGACCCCACTATTTATTCATGAAAAGTAACAGAGAGAATCCTTTTAATAGGCATGAAGTTACCATAAACGAATACAATCTGCACAGTGTTTTTCTACTGTGGCACATGCACCACTGAGGATTTTAAGGAATTTGTTATGTGTATTAAACCTGTGATTTCACCAAGACCAAGGTGGAAGGAAAAAAGAATTGACTTAAAGAAAAATATATTTTTAAATCAATTCAAGTATTTGGAAACGTGGCAGAAATCAGGACAGTGGTACCCACAGGTCTGGGAGACACAGGACTGGATGTGAGTTGGGAGATCCACACCCACTGCTCCTGCAGCCACTGAAGGGCACACACCACAGCTCAGCTGTGATGGGGGAAGGAAACAAACATCCCCTGGGCAGACTTCAGGCGCTACTCTGCAGACTTCAGGCGCCTTTCATGCATCATCTCGTTTAATTCTCTCGACGATCCTGCAAGGCAGAACTAGTCTCCTCACTTGATACTCAGAAAAGCAGCACAGACACCTGGAATCCAAGTCTAGAGACAGAGCAATTAGAAGCCAGGTGTCCCCCACTGACCCCATCCCCAAAGAACCAGGTAATCACCTTCCCCATCGACCACCAGGCTCCCTGTTCCACCCACACTAGAGACGGAAGTTTAGTCTCAATGGAAATCAGACATAAACGGTTCAAAATTCTGGGAAGTCAAGCGTAGCAAGGAACTAAATGTGGCAAAAAACTAAATAAATACAATGGCTTAAATAAAAGACTTCAGAATGAACTCAGCCCCCCTCCTGTACCTAGGATACCAGCAACCAGGTTTACATATCACTATGGATTCAGACAGTGAAAACACTAATTATTCACTTAATCAAAATTATGTCACAGTCATTACTGATTTAACAAAAAATTATGGAATATCTGTAGGGAAGATTGGGAGACAGAAGGTAGCAGGGAGAAAAGAAGATGGCTGGAGCCTAAACTGCTATCACAGAAGTCTAGAAATAATGTGAAATTGATATATTTGAAAACAGTGGTAAAAACTTAATTTTTGTCAATATGCAGGTAAACATCTAAAGAAACCATTACGAGAGTTGAAAGTAATAGCCTCTCGGATAAGTATAGGAGATAGAGAAGAAAGGGGAAACTGATCTTTTTCTTTATGACTTACTGCACTATTTTAAAATTATGTACATGTGTTACTTTGATAAATACTTTTAACTGAAAACAAAAAAGAGGAAAGAAACACAGTGGGTAATGCAGAAGTCCAAAGTAACCGATTTATAATCCCAGGAGTATGAATTGGGTCATCTGACTTGAAAATGTGGCTGAACCAATGCATTGCCATACGAGAGGGCATCTCAATGGTGAATTACTTCCTTGCACTCCACAGAATAAGAAAGTATTACATTAAGAACGTGCTCTGCAAAGCCTTATACTTTTAAACTTTGAGCTTTGCAAACCACATTCACATCCATCAATACCCACTTAACCTTACAGTATTACTTTCATTTGACAGAAGAAGCAAACAGGCCTAGAGATGGTGAGCAAGTTGCCCAAGGTGACCCAGTAAAGTGAGCAACAGAGGCAGGAGCAGAACTGAGGTTTCACCTCAAGCTTTCTCAGCTCTGTCTTTCAAACTAGATCATAAGCTCCAAAGGATGGGGATCAAGCCATCTTTGCCATCTCAAGCTGCCCTCTTCTATGACAGCCCTGAAGGCTGTGAGGTTTATTCATTGTCCTCTCACTCATCACAAATGTCTCCTTATTTTCCCTGCCGACATGGAGTCAGAGGGTGGATCTTCCCTGTCTGTCCACTGTGAAGTTATGATGACTGAGCACGTGGACTATGAAGTTGTTGCTTAGTGGCTGAGTCATGTCCAGCGCTTCTGCAATTCCATGAGTTGTAGCCCACCAGGCTCCCCTGTCCACGGAATTTTCCAGGCAAGAATACTGGAGTGGTTGCCATTTCCTTCTCCAGGGGATCTTCCTGACCTAGGGATTGAACTCATATCTCCTGCATTGCAGGCAGATTCTTTATCAGGGAAGCCCCTTATCAGTCTTACTCATCTTTTAAGACCCATCTCATTTATATTATCTTCTCTGTGAAGCCTTTCTAGACTTCCCTATGCTTATTTAAATACTTTCTCCTTGAACATTCTTACAATGTATTTCATGACTCTCTCTCTCCCCTTTTTTTTTTTTTTTTTTTGGCTGCACTGCATGGCCTGCAGGATCTCAGTTCCATGACTTGTCAAACCCATGCCTCCTGCAGTGGAACCACAGTCTTAACCACTGTGGTTAAGTCCCTCATGACTCTTAGTTTCAGAGCTTTCCCTCATCTTTACAATCCCACATGTCCAGGGCATTATAAACCCTCAGTAAAGCTAGAAAAGTGAATCTATGAATGAATGAGTGATTGATTCATTGAATGAATGAACTAATCTTAGCTCAGAGATGAAAAACTTATTGAGACAAGTAGAATGTCACATATTATATATCTCTAACTAAACTCAGGACAGTGATTTGTGCCTATTAAGTATTCAATACATATTTATAGATTGAACACATTAATTCATCAAAACACAAAATAGTTCTTTAATCCTCTGTTTCTTTCCCTTAGTCATTCTTTTTTTTTGTCCTTAGTCATCCTGCCTAAGTCATCATTACTTCCGGATCCTCTTTTCCTGGCCAAAGGACCAGACCTTTTTTTTTTTTTTTTTTTTTTGCTGGAATCTCAGTTCCACAACCAGGGATCAAACCCCTGCAGTGGAACCACTAGACCACCAGGGAAGTCCCATGGACCAGACCCTTTAATGTGCCCCTATCACTGCTATGTAAGACTTAGGTGGTCTAGTACAGAAAAACAATAGTTTCATCTCTACACACAGATCAAACCACCCATAATTTAGTCCTTCTCAAACTCTTGTCCAAGCCCACATACATATTCTAAACCCAGCCTTTTGAAGTCTCATCTCCTCCAGCTTACATAAGACTCTGGAGAGAGACTTCCAAGTTCAGGTACCAATTGTTGACCTCCGGCAAGTCACTCACCCTCTCTGAGAGTCAGTTCCTCCTCCAAGTGGAAATAACATTAATGCCTTACTGCTCACAACTGTAAGGGGTCCAACTGAGAGACTCAGCATGAGTCATTTCACCTGCCTCTTACATATTCTTCAAGACTCAGCTCAGACATCACCTCCTCTAGGAAGAATTTTTGGTTTTTTGTTTTTTTCAATAATAGAAGACATTTATCAGTTTTCAAAACCAATAGCTAGATGAAAAAATAAAAGATCCTTATAATGGTAAGCCATAATGGAAACATGATTAACCTAACAATATAAAATAATTACATACAATTTGGGGGTTAAGTAGAGTGATGTGGTAAATGGAAGTACATACATGCATATGTTTTCATCTGCCCAGCCAGTCTCTATCTTTTGGTGTGTACATTTAATCCACTTACATTTAAGGTAAGGTAATCTTTGATATGTATGATCCTATCACCATTTTCTTAATTATTTTGGGTTTATTTTGTGTAGGTCTTTTCCTTCTCTCATGTTTCCTGCTTAGAGAAGTGCATTTGTTGTAAAACTGGTTTGGTGGTGCTGAATTCTCTTAACTTCTGCTTATCTGGAAAGCTTTTGATTTCTCCATCAAGTCTGAATGACAGTCTTGCTGTACAGAGTATTCTTAGTTGTAGGTTCTTCTCTTCTATCACTTTAAATATATCCTTCCATTCCCTTCTGGCTTGTAGAGGTTCCACTGAGAAGTCAGCTGATACCTTATAGGAGTTTCCTTGTATGTTATTTGTTGTTTTTCCTTGTTGCTTTGAATATTTTATCTTTGTCTGTAAATTTTGTCGGTTTGATTACTATGTGTCTCACTGTGTTCCTTCTTGGTTTATCCTGCCTGTGACTGAGAAGCATTTTTGGATACATCCACCCTCCAGCCCACAGAGGCCAGTACCACACCTGGCACACAGTAATAGCTCCATAAATATTTAGCCAGTAAATATTTAATGAGAATTTCCAAAAGAAAGGAGAATCCTCAGAGCCTAAAAGAAGAAGGATGAACTACTCAAATGGCAGCGGGAAGGTCGATCTTTGGTAGCCCAGGGAGCCTGCCCAGGATACCCTTCCCCACCAGCTCACAGGATGTAGGGGGCTGCCTCTTTCACTGACACTGGGACTCATTCTGCTACCTGTGAGACTTTCAGTGAGACCTGCCTGCAGTTTCTGGGTATGTGCAAACCTCAGTGAGGCAGCCTCATTAGCTGATGGGTTGCGACAAGGTGGCACCATGACAATAACTTGTGCCTTTGAAATAATTGGTGCCTGGAGACCAAGTGTTCAGTTCAAGATAAAGTGGCATGAGGCAGGTCCCCATCACCCCAGGAGACAGGTCAGAGAAACCTGAACTGCCATCCATCCCCAGCTCCCCCAGGAAAAGCAGAACTCAGCATGATTGTGTCTGGCATAAAGCAATGTCTCTGGCCTTGGATCATTAACTTATATGGCTCATGAAAATACAGTAACAAATCTGAAATATTTGCCTAATTCATCTCTGTGCCCCTATCCCTTCTAGTAGCTTCTCATAGGATATGCAGAACACACCCCTCTCTCAGGAAGACAGAAACAAATCTTTGGGGAAATCATAAGAGTAAATAAAGCAGGAGTCACCAGGAGACTGCAACTAAACAAATACTCAACAAATCTAATTGATTCTCTGGTTTGGAAATTTGGCAGATTAACAGGGCTTCATGCAATTTTATGGATAATATTTCCATAATTTCTCACTGGTTAAGTGATTGATAAAATCTAATACTATAGCACCTGTTTATTCTTGAAAATGAGCAAGCAGCATTAAAAACACCTAATGATGGCTTCCAAACGTACCAACCTGCGATAACCTGGAGACTGCGGACAGAACAGAGAGACCAACCTGGTGGGTACACCGTGAACCTAACCATGTGGCTCTCCCAACTACCTGACACTGCAGACAGCTGGGGAAACCAGGATGGCCAGAGGTTTCGGCCAAATGAATGGGTGGGGGAGGGCCATCTGTGTACCAGTGAAACCAAAGGGTACACAGCGGGAGGCAGGGAGAAGATGCATATGCGCTTATCATCAATATTTCAGTAAACTGCTTATTTTCCCTAAAAGTTCTATTTTTCTGAGCAAAGCAGCCCACATAGAATGCTGAAAGTGGTGCCAGAAAGTGTTTGAAATAAACCAGGGGTGAGGATGTCAAGAAAAGATTGCATAATGTAACCACGATAACTAAGAGTTACTGAGAGTTAGGTATTATGTGTGGAAACCAAGAGCTCTTTTAATTCCAGCAAACCTACCAGGGAGTAACCAGAGCCCAGGTTCTTCACTGCTGGGCTATACTGCATCTTTAAATATTAAAAAAGAAAAAAACTGTGATTCTGTTGCCAACATTGACAAACGATTCTGTGCAGAAGCCCACCGCCAATAGAGAGCTCCCAACCGGCGGTTGTCTGGGGGTGAAGACCAGATCATTTGCACTGGAAAGGGAAGATCCCACCAACAACAGAGGAAAGCTTTGTGTAGTCAACTTTTTCAAACTGCATTTTTCAAATCAATATGCTATTTTTTAAATTATTTTTTAATAACGAATAAAGAGATTATAATACTTGCTAACTCTGGGAGAGTTCACCTAACTTTTCTTCTGACCCCACTATCTCTGAGGTCAATCTTCCCTGGAAAGCAACAGAATAACTTTCCAATCTGTCAAAACTGGCTGGATCAAATCTTACCTAGGAAACTACAGATAAGCTGGCTCATCTGCAAAGGCCTGATTTCCACACATGGACTATAAGGCGGGCATGGTCTTCTCACCTCTCTGTTGGCAACTGTGTGTCACAAGGCTGTGGTCGTGTGCCTGGCAGCCTCTAGCCAGCTCAGACTATCTACTGGCCACAGGGTGGAAGAGGACAGTTCCTCATGCAGCCCCAGTGTAGGCCAATCTTCAGTGCCTGTCCCCAGGGTCAGAGTCTGTACCCAGGAGCCTATGGTAATCCCAGGCAGCCTGCAGGTTCCCACAAAACAGGCAAATGACTAAGAGAAAGAGCCTCATTACTACTGGAGCTTCCACTGAGCAAACACTCAGGCCAGCTCTGCATGACAAGATTCTCAAGTGGACAAAGGGACCATTGAGGTCTGCAAGGAAGCTACATGGAGGGTTGACCCCCACCTGTGCCCAAGAGATGCTTGGTCCTGCCTTGCCCACCCCATCCAGCCAAAACAGCCAATCTGCAAGATGCACTGCATTTCCTAGGAAGGAGGGCCTTTGAGTTACAACCCATTACTCCCACTTGGAGGAGTCAAGAGGAAGAGCTTTTACCATAACTGGGTTTCACAGAGAGTGCCGAGGGTGAGCGCCGTGGTGGCCAGGAACCCTCAGCACACACAGCACTCAATTTCAGAGGGCCCTTGAGAAGACTTAGGCTCCACTCCCAGCCAAGGAGCTGGGTGCTATGTGGGCAAACACACAAGCACAGATGCTCCCAAGAACAGCTGGCAAAGAGGGAGGAAAGGAGTGGATCAAAGAGAAGGAAGCCCAGCTCCAGATAAATCAGGGGTGTTCCCTCTTCGCAGAGGGAGATCCTTGCACAGCTGCTTACAGACTCAACCAAGAGAGCCCCTGCTGGAGACCCCGCCCCACCCATCCCCTCGCGTGCTGCCTTTGCTGGGAAGAGTCAGTGGGTGGGTGTAGGCAAAGAGAAGAGAGGATCCGTCTCCCACTGAGGCTGCAGAGCATCCTTGCACCACACCCAACACAGAACCAGGGGCCATCCCCAGTGGTTCTAGAAGACCCAGTCACCAGGGGAGGTGTGTACCAGTCCCACTCATGGAAACATAACAGCTGGAGAAAAAGCAGCGTGCTAGAGGAGTTTATATCTTTTCATTGTTCTAATAGATGAGAAACAGTCTAACCCAAGGAGCAGGGAAAGTTGGCAAAATGATAGCTAATAAAAGCAAAATTTATCATGTGCTAGCCATGCACTGGCCCCACCTCCATCATCTCATTTAATCCTCAGAATGACCCTGCAGCAGGTGCTATGAACATTCTTGTCTGGGAAACGGAGGTTTAGAGGTTATATGACTTGCCCAAGGCCACACAAGAATGGCTTCTAACCCTCTGAGATCTTAAGGTTTGAGCCTCAGGTTTGTCTGGGAAGAAAGGGGCACAATGAGGAAGCACATTTTTTAGTGTTATCTCAGAAGCATTTCTATCTCCTACCCCAGGAGGTCTGAGGAGCCCCATCTGTTCATGACGATTTCACCTTGAGGCCAGCACAGAAAAACTCAGGAAGACAGGTTACAAGTGCCATGCTGCTGTGTCTACGAGAAAATAGACCCATTTATCTCAGTTCCCCTGAGTCGGAGGGGGTTTGCATTTGTTTCAGGAGAAGCTGTTTGGTTTCTCTTGGAAAAGCTTTTAGGAAAACATATTCTAGTTCTTGTGAGATTAATCTGCTTACAGGCATTATAACAAAACAGACCCAAACATCACCCCCCAAAATGAAATTATGGAAGAAAGCACTTAACAGGTTTGAATTTAGTCAGCATTTTTAAATGCCGCTTTTTATTGACAACCATCTGGAGTGGGGATGAGGTGTGTTTTATGCCACTTGGCCGAGGTGATGGTTGGCCCATACTATTTCATATACGACTAATTAATTTTCTATTAGTAAGTAGGGATGGAGGTACAAAGCCACACAGTTCTATTAGACACCACAGTGTGAAAGCCAGGCTCCTAAAAGCAGCCCCAGGGGGTGAGAACTCAGCATGTCCCCAAAAGAAATGACATGAAACCACACTGAGTAAGGCAGAACTTGGGAATCACATTGTATTTCAGCAAATAGAAGAAAAGTATTTGATTCTAAGAGAAACTGCAAATGGAAATATGACAAATGAGAAAAATTGCATTTTAAATAATACAGATCCATATTCAGGAAACAATTCGGAATACTACAGTGCAGGTGAGAGGTCCAATGATTTTACCTGGAGATTCTCCTCCAAAGTGGAAATACATTCAGTGTGGACCAAGACCTTGTCAGAACTATTGATCTACAGCAATAAAGAGCTGAGATATCCTCAGAGAGGGTATGAACCCACAGGGTCATTTTATGGCTGCTGATACTGAAGCCCAGAAATGTGTAAACAGTGACAGAGCTGTATAAACTCAGAACTGGAGCCGCCTACATGTGTCCCTTCCCCTCTCTTTCCCCACTTCCTCTTTGCTGTGTTGAATAAGGATGCTACCACCTTCATCCTCAGTTACAGAGGAAGAGAGAAAGTGAGAAGACCACGTAGGAAACAAGATGCAGGGAAAGCCCTGGAATCCTGGCCCTCCCATCTCAGGCTCCATTGCACCCAGGCTGCCACTTGCCCTGGTGAGCTCCCCTCCAGGTGGCACCCACCAAGATGGGAAAACCACTCCCCATTTCCACCATTCTTAGTTTCAAGCACCTCAGAGCTCGAGGCAAACACTCCATGATTTCAGCAACATCCAACAACAGGCACTGGTTACTATCTGCTGTGTGCTGGGCATTGTTCTAGATGCTTGGGATAAAATGGTGAACAAAACAAAGACCCTTGTCATTTCAGAATACACATTTCAGCAGAGAGAGGAGGCAAATAATAAATGTGTTAGAGAAAACATCTATTCTGTTTAAAGGGAATAAGTACTATAGAAAAATGTGGAGCCAGGTAAGTGGTAAGAAAATACAGAAGGTGAGCAAGGATGAGATGCAATAATAAATAATGTGGCAAAGGAAGGTCTTGCTAATAAGGTGAGATCTGAGCCAAGATTTACAGGAAGTGATGGAAGTAGCCAAGAGGTATCTAGGAAAAGAGCTTCCACGGAGATTAAGCAAAGGCCCTGAGATCTGGCACATTCAGGGGACAAGGAGGTCGGTACAGCTGGAACAGAATAAGTGAGGGAGAGAGGAGGAGACCAGCTAAGAGAGGCCAGGAGGCCAGGTCATGATGGGCCTGCAGGATGGTGAGCTCTGTGGCTTTTCTTCTGAGACAAATGTGGAGTGACTGCAACACTGTGAGCAGAGGAGCGGAATGGTCTGCTATGTTTAAAAGGACCAGTCTGACTCCGGAGCTGAGCAGTGCCAAGGGAGCAGCAAGGATGCAAAGGAAGAGGAGGCAGGACTGTGGGAAGGTGTCTGCAGTAGTCCAGAGACAAGAAGTCAGCTCAAGCCAGGCGGGAGCAACAAGAGCGGATAGGCAGTCAATCATTGGGCATAAATACTTCCACTCACTGTGGCTGTAGGGTCACAAACTCAAATGCCAGGTGTGGCCAAACTGATGAATTAAGCAAAGCACATCAGGTGGAAACAGAAGTGAGTTGACAGAGAAGGTGTGCATGCCCCACTGGAAGGGGCAGTCACTGTCACACTAGCCAACTATCTTCTTAATGGACCACAGGCCCCTGAGGCCATGTCCGAGGATTTTCCAAGAGAAAGAGGAAATCCAGATACATAAGGTTTTGGATGGCATCTTCTAATTTTTTAATGTTAACGTCCGATTCAAAAAACTTTTTTTTTTAATATACTGTCCAAAAGAAACACATCCGAGAGCTGGGTGTAACCCACTGGTTTGTCACCTCTGGTGCACCGACAGAAGCAGTTTAAGCAGTCATTGAAACACTGGCCAAATAACAGCTGAAAAGTGACACCGCATGAGCACTCTCCACACAGTTACATTTCCAGGTGCTCACAGTTTTTATCTTCAAGAATACCTCCATCAGTCACTTTGAACCTGGCTGTAAACACAGCAAGCACTGACAAAAGGAACCAGAAGTCTAAGTCCTTTGAGGTAATGCTCTTAATAAATATTTGATAATTAGGAAAATAAAGACGTCACAATCTTACCAAAGATGCAAGGAGCCTCTGTCACGTGCGATGCTAGAACACATCATCAGAAACCTCATCTAAGACAAGTTCTTTACAAAGCGATGGATGCAGAGCTCAGAAGTTATCCTGAACTGAAAGAAGCTAATGTCTAAATCCATCGCTGTTCGGTCAAGAATGCAAAATCAACCTGTAATGATTCTACAAAGCATCCATGGGAAAAAAGAGGGAAATCCCCTCATCAAATCATATAATTACTGACAATGCACGTAATGAGCTTATTTTAGTCCCATAAATCAGCTGAACTACAAGTCATCACGTCTCTGAAAGGGAAGAGAAGCCTGAGGTGTGCTTTGTGGAAGGGCCAGGGGAGGGAGGCAGAAGGCAGACAGATAGCAACTGTTTCTCCCATGCCCTGCCCTCCAGGCACAAAGGAGGGTCTTCCCAGGGGCCAAGCAGGGGCAAGTGCCACCTCCCCCTCCGACCCCCCATCCCATCCTTCTCACCAGGAACAAGCCAAGGAGCTGACCTGATCTCCACTGGGACAAAGGGCCTCCTCCTGTTGCCCCCACCTGGGGCGGGGGGCACTTTCCCCCCAACAACCCAGGGAGAAGGATCACGAGGAACAAGCCTGCTGACAAGGCCCACACTGCAGAAGCCAAGGAAAGACTTGAATCTGACTAATTCCTTTCCCAGTTTAGCCAAATACAGTAAAATTCCTAATTTGAGAGGACACGTCTTTACTCGTAATTAGAAAAGCAAGGAACCCACAGCTGTGCTGTGGATCAACCGTGAAGCCTCACCATGCCTCCGGGAGCACAGACCAGGTAAGCCAAGTCACCCACAGACTTCCTGCAAGAGCCAAGCCCCGGCTCTGGGTGTCCAATCTGGCCCCACTGAGAGGAGAGAGAAAATAGATGCCTCTGTGGCCGGGCAGGATCCTGACCCTATCATCCCTGAAATTCAGTAACCTAGGCAAGCTGTTGCCCTCCAGGCTCCTGCCCCACTCCTGCTGAGAAGACATCCACAGTTCCAAGAGGAAAACTGAGGAGATGCAGTCTGCCCACTGGACACACCCAGCGACTCTCCATAGATAGGAACCCGCAGCCCCAGGCCAGGTGTCCCCATAAACACAGCCCCTTCCCAGGGCAGTCACTCTTAGAGACACAGAAGTGGCCTTGGCCCTGGTGCTCCATGCCTGTGCCAGCTGCCATGGGTGCTAAAGATGTCTGCAGGAAGGTATTAATTCTGGGACTGAGAAGCATGTCAGATTCCACCAGGAGCAGCCAGGCCAGCAGGAGTGGACGCCTGCCCACTCTCCTGAAGGCAGCCGATACGACTGGGAGCCACGACATATCACCAATTTCCAGACAGCTCTACTGTGGCAGTGTCTCCTGGCTGAGCACACAATCCATCTTGAGCATTAGGTGCCAAGGGACTGTCGCCATCAGCAGAAAGCCCATTTGGATTCAAAGCCTCTGTCCTTCTACTTAGAAGGCTTCCAAGAGAACAACTCTTCAGAATCAGAGGCAGACACAGGAAGGGCGCGGAACACTCAGCAGGTACTGTGATTAGGGCAGAGCTCACATTTTCCACTGATGTCTCCAAGGGAGGTTTAGTTAGGTGCTAAGAACACAGGCTCTGGTTTCATATTCCAGATCTTCTATTGATACTTTCTAGCTGAGTGACTCTGGGCCAATGATTGAACTGTGCCTTAGCGTTCACCTCTGTAAAATGGAAATAATTACAGTACTTGCTATGTCGGGTTGTTACCAAGATTAAATGAATTATTCAAGTAGGTGCTTCGATAGCCTAAGTATGAATTTTAGCAACCATTAGCTTCTGCTGTTATATCAGTTTTACATGGAGGAAACAGAAGCTCATGGGAAAAAGTAATTTTCCTGAGGCCAAAAAGCTAGTCAGTGGCAGAGCCGGGTCCTGAACTCAGGTCTCGCCCTTAACCACTGTGAAACGTTAACAGCATCTTGAGATGCTGCTGAAATAGGGTTGAAATAAACTCAAGGAGCACTAACAGCTTAATTATATCAGTGAAATATGTACTGGTGTAGGGCATAATTTGATGGTCTGGGAAAAGAGATATAAGATCTGGACTTCAACTCCATGGCTGTCACTTTAAGCTAGCTCTCGTCTAAGGAGAATGGGCCTTTCAGAGCCATTGATCTTTTTTCCTCTAGGGCAAGATGACAACACTGTGCTTTTGTGCTTTAAGCTACGTTTCACAATTGAGGAAATATTTAGGAAGAGACAAGAGCCAGAGAAAGGGCACCAGTGACAGGCTTAACCCAGAGGGCAGGATGTTACAATAAAAATTACACCTGCCTGGGACCCAGGCCCCCCAGGGTTTTCGCAGGCATTTATCAGGTGTTGCAGCTGACAGGGGAAGTGGTGATCACATTAGGGAATGATGTAGTGGTCCCATTAGATAGTGACCCAGGGATACCTAAATCCTGTCCAGACCCACTTAGGATATGTCAACCATGTCTGAAGTCCACCGATGTCCAAGAAGAGAAACCACGCCCCTTTGCTGGGACCAATATCACCTTATAAGCCCCACCTCTGGAAACCAATAACTCCTAAGTGTTCTTGACCTTGAAACACATCACTACTTGTCCTCCTCCTCAACAATAAAGAATTTATATTTGACTCCAACCTACCTTTGGAAAAAAGTAAGAAAAGGAAGAAGGGAAAGGCTTCGAGCTCCCAGCTATGGCCAACATGTGAGGAAGACACTCTCTGGACCCTAATTACTTTATCTTTCAGACTGCGTGACGTTTAAGTCACTTGCGGTTCATACATTCTCTGATTTTACATCGTGGTAAAGGACACCAGGTAAACCCACCAAGGACTGATTCCCCTGGAAAGCAGAACAAGATATCAAGGAAAAAACATGACCTTGGCCATGCTTCCTAGACTCTCTGAGCCTCAGTGTCCTCAACTGTAAAATGGGAGGATAAATCCACCCTCCTCCCTGGGTGGTGAGTAGATGGGTGGGTGGATAGGGCCCACCACTGTGCCTGACACACAGCTTATGTTCGAGCAAGATCGGTCCCCTCTCCTCCTCAAACCCTCCCTCAAAGATGTACCTCATAACACAGTCCACTAGACTTCTGAGCAGGAACTTCCAAGTCTGAGGGGACCCACACCACCTTCAGACCCCCAAAGTGTCATGACAAGTCTCTCCAACCCCATCCAGGAAATGCGAGACATGGTCCAACCACCTCTCCTTCCTTCAAGAGGAGTTCCCTTTGCTCATTCAAAGTCTGGAAGGAGGCAATACTGTTGAAACACCAAGAGGTTGAGGGTGAGTTCAAGTCCTATTTGTCATCCCCTTCATAGGACACCTGAGGAGAAGGGCTGAACAAAAGCATGAGCTCACGGAAATCTAGATCCACAAACAGTGTACAAGGCAAGAGGCAAGCTGCACTAAATACACTGGCATGAGGCTCCCAAACCTTCATGGGATTGAACTGAAGGCCAGAGGACATCAGGCAAGGTGGTCTGTCCAAGTGATTCAGAGCACAGCTGGCCTCAGATCCCAAATCTGCTGCGTCCTTACTGCGTGAGGCTATTTTCCTTTCTGTAAAATGGCATAACAGTACCCACCACATAGGGTCATTGTGAGGGCTGGGCTGATGCACACAAAACACTCAGCACACAATAAATAACTGCATGGACAAGAGGCATAGAGCAGCAGCCTGAGGAAAACCAGCGGTCGTGTTAGCAGTCATTGGGTTGGTAACATTAGTTTTGTTCTGCTCTTTTATATTCTTCTGTCTCTCTGTCGGTTTAGAAGTTTGTACATGCAAGTACCCCATTCCTATCCATACATCCATACATACACGAGAGTTGGACTATAAAGAAAGTTGAGCACTGAAAAATTGATGCTTTTGAACTGCAGTGTTGGAGAAGACTCTTGAAGGTATTGAGAGTCCCTTGGACTGCAAGGAGATCAAACCAGTCAATCCTAAAGGAAATCAGTCCTGAATATACATTGGAAGGAGTGACGCTGAAGCTGAAACTCCAATTCTTTGGCCACCTGATGCAAAGAGCTGACTCACTGGAAAAGACCATGATGCTGTGAAAGATTGAAGGAAGGAGAAGAAGGGGATGACAGAGGATGAGATGGTTGGATGGCATCACCAACTCGATGGACATGAGTTTGAGCAAGCTCCAGGAGTTGGTGATGGACAGGGAAGCCTGGCGTGCTGCAGTCCATGGGGTCACAAAGAGGTGGACACGACTGAGCGACTGAACTGAACTGAACCCCATTCACTCAGTGGTTCAACATCTGCTAAGTTCTAGACTCACTAAGAGTTGCCTGGCTCCTGGGGAACTAATGGCTGAATGAAAACACAGTTTAGCCCAGTTCAGCATTTACCAGGCACCTCATACATTTCAGGCCAGGGGATTAGGGGAAGAGATGCCAAGCTGAATCAGATCAGGATGGTCTTCCAATGGACCCTTGTGAGCTGCTTGCTCATCCCCTGGAAACTTCAGTGCCTCCCTTGGCACCACCACACCTCAAATCATCACATCAGTACATAGCTACCTTTTCAAGTCTTCCCATTTTATACCCTGATTATCATGCCCCTGATATTTAGTGTTCACAGGCACTTAATCAAGTTGCTGGGCTGGTTTATTACATCTTCCAGCTGATATATTTCCTCTTATCTGGGAACTCCACCACCGTGCCTGTTAGTGTTTAAAAAGATCATTCCGAGGTATCATTTCACTTGTTCCTGATGATAATTAATTTTAAGAACTTATCAAGATGTTAAGGGGGACCAGCCCTTGTGAACTGATGGCCATGAACATTTATCATGACAACCAGGCCTTTTTAAGATGTTATAAGCAGGCTGGCTGCAGGAGGCAGGGTGAAGGCTGCTTTTCGATAACCGTCTCAGTGGCTGCATGGATCATCGCCACTGGGCTCTGTTATTAGTTTCATTATTCTAGACAAGTTCTGCTCTGTGCCCGTTTGGATAACTGTCTACAAAAACATCTCTGCTTTTTTTTTTTTTTTTTTTTAATGGAGCCAACAAGTATTAGAGACTGAGCCCCACACAGCCTAGGGCACATTCCAGAGAGCCAGCATGCACAGTGGGCGCTGCCTTTGTTGTCCATGGCCCTGAGCATGAGCTCTAGTTAGGAGGGGCGTGTGTGGGTCAGCACTCTGAGGGGTACAATCAGAGACATGCCCGGCACAAAGAAGGGCACTCTTCTCTCCTCAGAGGCCGGAATGGAGAGGTGCGTGACTGGAGGAGGGAGGGAGAAAGGGTGCACAGGGTAGGAGAGGCAGAAAAGCTGCCCAAGAAGGACACCAGATCCCCAGATGATCCCACCAAGTTCCGAAGCCACAGAAGGATGCTTCCTAGCATCTTGCTTTGACTGAAACCCACAGACAAGTCACAAACTCCCTTGTTCCTGGTACCGGTGGCAGCATGAATTCTAACAAGAAGGTCCTTACCTGGCCCCTTCTTACAGACCAGGCACATTGATGGGGATACTGAGGATTCAGGGGAGAACAGGACAGCAAGGTTCCTCCCATCAAAGTCCAGCTGTGACTGAACACAAGTCCACGTGCCAGATGCACAGTGAGGCCAAGCAAACCGAAATGTCAGAGTTTGGAGCAAAGAAAGGTCTATTGCAAGACTATGCAAGGAGAATGGGTGGCTCATGCCTCAAAAACCCTAAACTCCCCAAAGGCTATCAGCAAAGCATTTTCTTAAGGCCAGGTGAGGGACCAGTGTCCAGGGTCTGTGATCAGCTTGTGCACAATTCTCTGATTGATGGTGAGATAACAGGGTGGTTAATTGAACATCATCAATCTTCAGAGGCCAGTAGGCCTGGGAGCTATGTGCTCATGGCCACCAAGTAGTTCATTTCTTCCATTTGGTGGGGGTTTTAGTATCTGTAAGACAACTCAGAAAATGTGCATCAGATACTGTTACCTGGGTACTTCAGAGAGGAGCTACAGCAGAGGACATGGGGGAGGGGTCTGTCCCGGGAAGGCCCCACAGGGTCCTGCTCAGTTACACAGCTGGGGACATACACCAACACACACAACGGGGTGCTGCACAAGCAGCTGAGAGACCTATTTAACCCAGACTGAGATTTAGCCATGACTTCAAGTTTAATTTGCTGTTCAAAGGATATGGCAGTTTAGTTAGCATTGGCTATTCACAAATACACCCAGAAATGGTACTAACTCATGCTGCCCATCTTGGATGGGTTAGAAAAAGATATCCCATGCCAAAGCATCTCTTTCCTGGGCTTCCCAGGTGTCTCTAGTGGTAAAGAATCTGTCTTCCAATGCAGGACACATGGGTTTAATCCCTAGGTCGGGAAGATCCCTTGGAACAGGAAATGGCAACCTACTCCAGTATTCTTGCCTGGGCAATCCCATGGACTGAGGAGACTGGCAGGCTGCAGTCCACAGGAGTGCAGAGAATTAGACATGACTGAGTGACTGAGCACACACGTGGTCCCAGACCAAGAGGACTCTGAGCCAGGGCCTGAAGGCTGGGTCAAGAGCATCCACAGAAACAGGGCAGAGCGGAGAGATGAGCATGTTCTCGGGGCAGGAGGCGGGACGAAGCTCATTCATATGGCTGGGGCAAGCCTGTGCGAAGCAGAGAGAGAGGTGGTGCCAAATCACCCAGGGCCTTGCCCGGCTCCTTGAGAGTTTGGACTTTACTCTGAACAACACAGAGTCCTGGAGGATTTCAAGAACAATCAAGACAACTGGTAACTAATATAAAGTTCTGGAACCAACCCTGGACTCAGAGCAAGGAGGCCTGGACTTGCACACTCTCTGCCACTTGCCAGCCGTGTGGTTTCGGATAACTTGCCTCCCCTCCCGAGCCTCACTTCATCATCCATAAAATGGGGTGAACTACAACCTGACCCTGATGGTCTCACCAGGGTGTGTGAAGCTCCAAGCATCAAAGGAAAGCAGTGTGAACCACAATGGGTCAAACCAACACAATTTGATCATGACCATCCCCAGAATACCCGAGTCTCACTTCATCCCATCATTCTAGCCTCTCCAGGAAATAAAATCTATTTAGACCCCAAAACAGAAATAAGTGTTGAGTGGGAGCTTCCACGGCTCTCTCCAGTCCTCACATCCACAAGAAAGAGGAGGTTTGCACAACTAATGCAGCCATCAAGGAGAAAGAACTCGGGACAAGAGGTGCTCAAGGATTCCGTGACACTAAGATCCCCACACAGGCACAGGAAGAGGACAGACTCGTCCCCAGTTCCCCACATCAGAGGAAGCCTGGGGACACCCATGGAGTCTGCACCTTGGCCTGGGGCCCAAGGCAGGAAGTGTGTGCTGCCTTTTCAAAGGCCTCAAGCAAGAGGCTTGTGAGGGAGATGAGCACAGGGGACCTAAATTTCAAAAGAAACTGGAAAACAAGAGACTCTAACCACACTTGATTAGATCTCTGCATTCCAGCATAGAAAGCTGACCAAAATCTAACATTAAGTGGAAAAATGGTACTTTTAAACACAGTGTGTTTAGTCATATCCTATTCTTATAAATTCTTAAGAGTTCACTGTTTGGGGTGCTGTATCAAGACACTTACAGGCATCATCATCTCATTTAAACCTTTATGGGACAGGTATCTACTATTACCTCATTTTGTAACTGAGAACATGAGTCCAGAATTCTCCCAGACAGTTTGCTGAATACAGAACTGTACTGCTTCCCATGGATGAGTGCAAGCACTCAGTCTATCCCAAGGTTTTTCTCCCAGGAACACTCTTCATTCTAAACATTAAATCTCAAAAAAATTAAAATATACACACAAACACTGATTCTCTTTTGCTTGTAGAAAAATACCCACTCACACCAGCAAGAAAACATATACATATATACCATAACCCATGATTTTATTAACTTCATTTCAGATAGATTCCCTATCTCCTCCTCTTTTGTTTGGTTTGGTGGGCATTTCTCATTTTCCTTTACTTGTTGAGTATTTCTCTGCCTTTTCATCTTGTTTAGATTGCTGTGTTAGGCGTGGCCTTTCTGTATTCTGGTAGTTTGAAGTTCCTCTTTATTGTGGAGGTTCCTCACTGTGGGTGGGGTTGGACGGGTGGCTTGTCAAGGTTTCCTGGTTGGGGGAGCTTGTGTCAGTATTCTGGTGGGTGGAGCTGGATTTCTTCTCTCTAGAGTGCAATGGAGTGTCCAGTATTGAGTTTTGAGATGTCTATGGATTTGGTGTGCCTCTGGGCAGCCTGTATATTGATGCTCAGGGCTATGTTCCTGCGTTGCTGGAGAATTTGCGTGGTATGTCTTGCTCTGGAACTTATTGGCTCTTGGGTGGAGCTTGGTTTCAGTGTATATGTGGAGGCTTTTGGATGATCTCTTATTAATTAATGTTTCCTCTGGGTTTCAGTCTTATTCTTGCAGTAGCCTCAAGACTTCTCCATCCATACAGCATCGATAGTAAAACTTTTAGGTTAATGGTGAAGATTCTCCACAGTGAGGGATACCCAGAGAGGTTCACTGAGTTACATGGAGAGGTTGGGGGGGGTGGGGAGGTGAGGTGACCAGGAGGAGAAGAGGGGGACTCAAACGTGGAGAGAGCAGTCTAGCCAGTAAGCACTTCCCTCTGTGCTCTCCACAGTCTGGAACCCTCAGAGAGGTTCATAGAGATACATAGAGAGGGGGGAGGAAGGCAATAGAGGTGAGCATGAGTAGAAAGGGAGGAATCAAGAGGGGAGAGAGAGATCTGGGCAGTATTCTGTTCCCGAAGTGTTCTCCGGTACCCAGAACACCCTCAGAGATTCACAGATTTGGGTTGAGAAGAGAAGGATGAGGGTGGGAGATAGAGGTTCCCTGGGGAAGAAGAAAGAGCGTCAATAGGGGGAGAGAGTAATCAAGCCAGTAATCCCACTCCTGAGTAAAAATGGGTACTAAAGATTGGGTTCTTAAATGTACCAAATTGATACCAAATATGTAAAACAAAGATGAAAAATCTAGAGTAGAGGTTAGACTCTTATAAAAAATACAATATAAAAAAAGAAAAAAAAACAGTATAAAAAGAAAAAAGCAGTAAAACAGTAAAAACAGTAAAAAAAGAAACAGTAAAACAGCAAAAAAAAAAAGAAACAGTAAAAAAAAAAAAGAAAAAAAACAGTAAAAAAAGAAAACACAAAAAGTATAAGATATATGTATGCAGTTTGCTTTAAAAATAGGGTGGGTTTTTTTTGCAAGGTAATAGTGGGTTATGAAAATGAAAATTAAAGCTGTAATAGAGGACTTAAAGAAAAAAGAAAGAAAAAAAATTTTTTTTAATTAAAAAAAAAGTGCTAATAGTAAAAATATATCCAGGACTTTCTCTGGAGCTGTTGTGAGCAGTGTGGGGTCTGTTCAGTTTCAGATAGATCCTTGTTCCTCCTTATACTTTTCAAGATCTATAGGCCCCTTTCAACGCAGTCAGTGATAACTACAGGGATTTTAATCTGTTGGCCTGTCACTTCCAAAGCTCTTCCCTGTTTATTTGGCTTTTGTTTGGAGGTCTCTTCAGTGTCTAATTTCCGCCCTGCCACAAAGGGGCGGAGGTGGTCTCTTTAGGTTCACTTGTTCAGTCCTGCTGTGGGGAGGGAGGACCACTGCAAACCAATATCACTGGCGTGTGTGTGGAGGGCTCGCAGTGTCTTGGCCGCACTGGGTTCGCCCCCCGCTCACGGCGTGTGTGCTTTCCCCGTCTACCCTGCTCAGGCTTCAGGTTACTCTGCCGGGGAGCGGGCCCTGAGATGCCCGCACTTCCCAGGTCTAAGCCGCTCAGGTTCAGGTTCCTGGGTACTCCACAAAGGCGCAGACTGGGTTGGGCTGGCGGTTTGCGCCGTTCCCTGTCAGAGCAGCTCAGGCAGCCGGGAGTTTGGCGAGCGCACTCTCCCCCGTTTGGGCGGTGCGGCTTATCACCTCCCCGGTCCCTGCCTCGGTTCACGGGCGCGCCCGGCTCCGGCTCCGGTGTGCTTTGTGTCAGTTCTGGGGAGCTGGTCTCTGGCTGCGACCCTCCCGGCAGCTGTCGACCCTCCGGGATCTCAGGCAGTCTTTGCTTAGAAACTGGGAGCCTGTTTGCAGTTTGGTAGGGGGTGCCCTCTCTGGGGCCGAGTTTGCCCCTTTCCGGCTGTGGCTGGCCCCGCCTGCCCGCTGTGTCCGGCGGGGGATGGGTCGGTCCGCAGCCGGCTAGCTCTCCTCTGGTATCGCTCAGTCCTTTGTTCTGTGAGCGGGCCGGCAGTGCCTTAGCTCTGGGCTTTTCGCGGGATAGTTCTCTCTCTCTGGCTGTCCCACAGTTTAGGTTACTATCTCACGTTAGCGGCCCGGTCCTTACCCCAAGCAGTGCCGCCCGCTCCTCTCCGTTCAGCCCCCACTTGCTGGTGGTGGATACGGGCGTCTGGGGTTCTTTGCTGGGAGTTGCCTTTAGGCACGTAATCTGTGGGTTTTATTTATTTTTTCTCCCGGTTATGTTGCCCTCCGAGATTCGAAATCTTCCCCCAAACCCGCCGGAGAGAGGGTTTCCTGGTGTTTGGAAACTTCTCCTCTTTCACGACTCCCTCCCCGGGACGGCTCTCCGTCCCTGACTCTTTTGTCTCTCTTTTTATCTTTTACATTTTGTCCTACCTCCTTCTGAAGATAATGGGCTTTTTTTCCTGGATGCCTGATGTCCTCTGCCAGCATCCAGAAGTTGTTTTGTGAAGTTTGCTCAGCGTTCAGATGTTCTTTCAATAAATTTGTGGGGGAGAGAGCGGTCTCCCCGTCCTATTCCTCCGCCATCTTAGCCCAGATCCTTAACTTCATTTCAAAAGTGACTTTGCTATTGCATATTTTTAATCAGTTCATAATTAATGGGTGAGTGGTTAGATGGCTGGAATTCATATTCACACATCTAGGTAGCTCCAGCTGATCTTGGCCTGCCTCCCTGAAGGTTCTTCTTTGCCACACCTACTCACTGGTAGCTCCTGGACTGAGCTTCATCCCACCCAGGCATAAATCATAGCCCTCCAACCAAGACCTGAGCTATATTCTTGGCATCTCTGAAACCACAACCTTTGGAGGGAGCTGTGCCACACCCAGATTTCACAGTCCTATATGGAAATATGCTGCCTCTAGACAAACTTCAGTCCCAAATACTCGAATACTTTACCCCTCACAGTACTGAAATAGCAAAAACATCATACAGAACCTCTACCTGTTCCCATAAACTACCCGTTCATCAATCACCTGGGTCCAACAGGTGTGCGGATGACAAGAGGCTGTATTTACTCATCTCTGCATCCATTCAGTTTTTACAGAGATCATGCTCTCTCCACCCACTTGTTATCCACAAATCCTGCCTCCAATTCTCTGGAAAGCTCAATGTAAGCACTCTGCAAATCAAAGAGCTTCTTTCCAACAAAAGGGTGAAGAAAAGATCATCTCTAGACAACCTATGAGAAATGATTCCAAACAGAAAGAAAACACAGGAAGTGCTTTGCCCAACTCATAACAAATTTAATATAGAACAAATTTAATATAGAAAAGTTCCTTCTAGGGAGTCAAGCAGATTTGACTTCCTTCCTACCCCTGCTCTGTCCTTCACCACAGTACTTGAAATCTCAGGCCCTTCCCTGCCCAGCAAACTCCCTGGTCAGGTGAGAGGGGCAAGTAGGCCAGTGTTCCTGGGTGGTAAAAGACAGTGACCAAACATGCCACTTTGTCACTAACCACCTTTCTCATCCCTCCCTCCCTTCTGCTGAGCCATCTGCAGGAAAACGTCAACATGTGCTGCAGGGAGAAAATGCATTTGCTAATTTATGTGCCGGGTAAATTCACTTATTCAGTAGAATAATAAAAATGTGACTGCTCACCACCCTTCCCTTCAAGGGTAAAGACATCTTTATTAATGATTTTAAAACCTGAAGAAATGGGAACGCTTGTTCTGTTTACATTTCCCTATATTAAATGGAAGACATTCTCTTGCTTGTGGCAAAACATCAAAAATACCCTTCTGGTCATGATTTATTGCTAGAGAAATTTTATTAAATTGGGATGTGACTATGTGTCTAGCTATCAATTACATCACTGGAAAAAGAAAACAACAGAGATTTACATTTTCAGTAATTCCTGCAATAAGCACTCTGTGTTCCTGAGAGATGTTAGAAAATATTTTCCAAGATCTCATGTTTTAACCCCTAAGGTTCAGTGCTTCAAATGCTGTATATTCTGGTGCTAAAAGGATTCCCCTACCCCAACCACCTTACTAACTGGAGGATATTACATCTTGTGCCTCATATGCTACAAGTTTGCTGGTCAAAGAGTGGTCAACCAAAGACCTCCTTAATTCTGAATTTGGTCTAAATCCACAAATGAGCATTCAAATAGGATCAGAGAAGCATTTAGATTTAGGAGCTAGCATAGTTATAAATAAATCAGAAGATAATATACAAGCTGATGCTTTTAAGTCTTATTTTGAGGATATGAAGCATTTGAGGGGTTAAATTCCAATTAGATAAGGGGAAAATGGTATTTCAGGATAAATACATACATAGGTATTTATGAATAATTCCTGAATTAGGGAAAAAGACAAGATAGACAAACAAGGTCCCAAGTGTTTTGATATTCCAATCATAAAAGGAAGTCCTTCCCTATTACAAGTTTACAGATACTTTTGAGTTGAATCAACATTACTGTAACCCCTTGGGCTGACTTTTGAAATATAATTTGTGAGAGAAAAAGAATAAATCCAACCTGTGTTTTTATGCAGCTGTTGAAGGCTACTTGCTGAGGGGAAAATTGTGGCCTTTACAGGCCTAGGGTGGAATGACTTACACCACAGGTAGTAGGAAGGGTCTGCAAAAGATGGGATCGAGGTGACAGCTAAGTCTTGCCTTCTCCCTCCACTATAAAAGATAGTGTAAATCACTTGGATTCCCCTCATGGGGTAAATAGTCAATCAGTTCTGAGTCCAGGCAAGCCATTCAATGCATCCTAGAAGTTCTACCCCAAGAGTCAAGCCACGAATGGGAAATCTTTAACTAGTCAACTACCCAGATGAATCAAAATTTAAATTTCTTTTAATTTCATTAATTAGGAAAATTCATTTTCTTAGCCTAGAGTCTGGCAGCAAGCCCACCTTACTTTTGGTGTAGGGGTGGAAACTTACTAAACCATAGCACTTATTTCCCTTCTAATTCAACTGAGTGAAAATTCATTGGCTAGCATACTTTATTGTTACCTTAGCAACCCTGAGAAATCACATATTTCTACACATTCTAAAATCTCATGTCATCTTGTTAAACTCACAGAAATCTTAGTAGATAAAAACTATAAACCTACAGATCCAAGAACCTCAATGAATCTTAAGCACAAGAAACATGAAGAAGACTATCTGAAGTCACATCTTAATCAGTCGCTCAAAACAAGTTGTAAACAGAAAATCTTTCACATAGCCAGGAGAAAAATATATGTCACACACAGAGAAACTAGGGAAAAGGAAAAAAAACAAACTTCTTTATTGAAACAATACTAACAGAAGACCAAGGAGCAGTATCTTTAAAGATACTAAAAGAAAAGATTGTCAATTAATAATTCTATACCCAGCAAACATGTCTTTCAAAAAATAAAGTTGAATTAAAGACTTTTTTAGACAAACAAAAACTGGGAGAATTCCTCATCAGCAGACCTGAACTACAATAAATGTTAAATAAAATACTTTAGGCAGAAGGAAAACTACAGCAGATGTAAATATGGATCTACACAAAGATATAAAGAGCTCTGGAAGTAGAAAGTACATGGGTTGTCAGAATCAACACTGTCATATAAATTAATTGTTTTCTTTGGAATAATTATCTTGTTGAACATGTATTTTAATCTTTTAACTCCCACCTATACAGTATGGCTTCTTTGACATTGCCTTGGGTTAAGTAGAAGAGCAAAAGTAATAACAATATAATCCTGCTCAAAGATCAAGACTTGAGAAAATGTATTACTCTCCCTAAAGAGCTATAAAATTGGGGGAAATAAAACAAAACATACAGTGACAGCAGGAACCTATAACACACTGAAAGAATTCAGAAGGCTATCAATAATAACATGCATGAGAAACTACCAAACACTTCTTGAAAGTGATTGTGCCATTTCGTACTCTTGTCAGCAACCCATAAGAGTTCCAGGTGTCACCGATGCTCACCAGCACTCGGTACTGTCAGTCTTTTCAATGTCACCAAGTATATGGATGTGAAACAGTATATTATTATGGCTTTGACTTGCATTTCCCTGATGACTACTGGTTACATACAGAGGAACAGGGGGAAAGCAAAACAAACAAACAAACAAAATTTCTTGATGGAAACAAAGCAAAGGAGCACCATCTTCAAAGTACTGAATACCTTTGTCAATGAATACCTTTGCATGTGCTCACTGGCCATCTGTACATGTCCTTTTGTGAAGTTTTTATTCAAACCTCTTGCCCATTTGCTAAGTTTTTAATGGTGATAAGATCCCATCCATTTTTTCTTCTATGACGTGTTTTTTGTATCCTATCTAAAATATCTTTGCCTCCTCAAGGTAATGAAGACTTTCTCCTATGTTCCTTCTAGAAGATTTACAGCTTGACATTTTGCTTTAATGTATAAGTGTGTAACCCGTTTAAAGGTTATTTTCATGTGGTGTGTGATATGCTCATTTTTTTCATATAGATATCTGGCTATTCCAGCACTGTTTGTTGAAAAGTCTGTCCCTTTTCCAGGGAGTTACTGTGGCACTTACGTTTTTTAAAAAACACTGACCATACATGTAGAGACCCGTTTCTGGACTTTCTCCTCTGTTCCACTGATCTATGACTCAGCAATTCCACTCCTAAGTAACTACCCCACAAAATTAAGTGATATGTCTACAACAGTACATGAATGTTCATGGCAACTTTATTCATAACAGTCCTAAGCCAGAAATAACCCAAATGTCCACCAACAAGTGAATGGATAAACAAATTATGCTATATCCATGCAACGGAATAGCAGTTAGCAGTAAAAAAATAATGTATCACTGATAATACACAATAACATGAAGAAATCTTTACAATATTACGCCAAGAGAAAGAAGCCAGACACAAAAGACTAAACGTCATATTATTTCATTTATATGGCAAGTTCAGCTACAGTGAAAGAAAGTAGATCAGGTCTCCTGGGGCTAGAGGACAGATTACAAAGGGGCCAGAGGAAACTTACAGTAATGGAAATGTTTTAAATCTCAATTGTGGTGGTATTTACATGGGTGTGTACATTTGTTAAAACTGAACACTCAATATGGGTGTATTGTATTGCAGGCAAATTTTTCCTCAATAAAATTGATTTCTGAAAAGCAGCCTTCACTGTTATCAGTATGGGTTTTCTAGTCTTCAAGTTTACCCAAGAGCCTGTCTATATTCATAAGTATGAAAGATCACATTTATAGATAAAAAGATGCTGGGCTACCCCTCATTTCTATTGACTATTTCTAGAATGCTTTCACAAGGCTAATATTTTAAAGTAACACTCAAGATTGGACTAGTACAATGAATGGCCTTACCTAGTGGAGACACATTTATTACTAATGTACTTATTGATCTGCCATGGTTGTTTATTTTCCAGAGTTCCATAAAGCCATTGGCATGATGCTAGAGACACAGCAGAAATATTCAACACAAATACACTTCACTGCATAACATCTTCTGCTCACGTGTATCTTCCTGTCTATGCTACCATGCAAACATCCTTCCTAAGCTGTCCTGCAAAACAGAATGACCTGGAATTTTGCTACCTAATTCACCTCCAAAAAAAAAAAAAAAGGGAAGAAGAAGAAATACATCTGCATTTTCAGAAGCAAACCAAACAGCAACCATAATGATATTGATGAATCACAATACCACTCAGCTCTGCAGAGCACTGTGACTTGCCCAGGCCATCATATTCACACCCCACTTCCTGAAAGCTGATGAGACATCTTTTACGTCTAGCGTAGTCAACGTCTATTGAAGGCATTCAACGTGGGAAGTGTTTACCCCAAGCAGCACCCTGCATTTTACTAGGAAGCACAGCAAACAACAAAATAATATGGTGTATCTTTTCTGACACATCAATTTTACATGGAAATTTAGAATGGAGAAAATGTTTTTAGGGTAAACGTCATGCCATATTACTGAATAGAAAGCAATATTCACATAACTGGTTAAGATTTTTAAAAAGACACTTTCAAGACATTTCTTATCTGAAATAGCAGCTTCAGATTTAATTCCAAAATCCTCAAATCCTTTTAAAGTATATGTTCCCTTTTCTATATTGTCCAGGAAAAAAAAAAGAAAAGAAAAGGCTGCCAGAAGAACCAAAGTATGACTAAAGCCATTAAACTGACAGAGATCAGAAAACCCAGCTCTTGGCATGGCCCTGATCCCCACCAAGTCATTCTACCCCAATGCCTACACAGTCAGGTTCCAGACCCAAAAGCCTGGACACCAACCCTGGCTTGGCCACAAATCTACGTTAGCACCTTGGAAGAGCTACCAGGAAAAGAGCTATCTCTTTTCCTACATCCATAAAAGAGAGATGCTGATAGCACACAGTTTATAAAGTAATATCCAGCTCAATGCCTGGCCAATAGGGAGTGATCAATCAGTGTTAGCTGCCTTATCATCATTGTTGTCTTATTATGCTTTTTAATTTCTATATACCACAGCACAAACTTTTTGTGTATCAACTGCAATCCATTCAGTAACAGATTACTAACCATTTACTCTCAAATGCAGAGGGAATTCTGGACACCCAATCAGGAAGCACAGTCTTTCAGGAACTCTTACTCAATCACAGTATACTTCCTGGATAGCAGCTGACACCCTCAAAAGAAATAAGGACTCTTTCTGGTTGAGCTTCAAAAGGTGACCTGAAGCAAGCTTTGGTGCTCAGCTTTGCAGTGGAGATGAGCTTAAGAATTAACTCACTCCTTCTGAACAAACATAAGTCCAGTTTATAGCTCAGAATGCCCACTTACATATTCATATGCAACAGGAATATCTATGATCAAAAGCCAGCCTTTCACACAAAGAGGCCTCTTCATACTGAATGGGGCTTCCCAGGAGACCACAGCACCCAGCAGAAGCCTGCCTTATGAGTAGACAATGAGAGCCAAAGCAATGGCAGGCTTTCAAAGGATATTTCTAACAATGGTAGCCTGACGAGTTATTCTCCTACATTTCAAGGATATTTCTACCTAAAGAACGTGGAGAGTCTCCCGGAGCAAAACACTGGAAAATTCTCATTACATGTAATCTAAGTTTCCTCAAACCTTATCAATATATGGGCTTTTCCCCAGTGCCTTCCCCAACAAGACATAAGACCTCCGGCTTCCAGAAGTCCCATCTAGTTATTCCTAGGAATCTCTGGGAGTAAAATACACAAGCTAACACACAATCCTTCCCCTCGTGGCTCCCCTCTATTGTAATGTTCTACCCCAGCAGCACCTCGAGAATGCTGATATCTCTATGAAGGATACAATCTCCAAGGGCTTCCCAGGCCACCAACCCAGAGGTGTACTACACTACAGCTGTATGTAGGAGAGAGCCAGCTTCTCAGAGGAGCTATCCCAGCCCGCCCACCCCCACTACATCAATTCTCTCATTACATATACATTACATTGTGCTTTGAATATATGTAAATAGACTATATATATAACATAAAGGAAATAATTACATGTATAAAAAACATATAATTTCATTATATTTTTCCCCTGTAGCATTATTATAATAATTACTTATTTATAATAATTGTAATTGTTGTTGTTCAGTCACTAAGTCATGTCCGACTCTTTGCAATCCCATGGACTGCAGCATGCCAGGCTTCCCTGTCATTCACCATCTCCTGGAGTTTGCTCAAACTCATGTCCATTGAGTCAGTGATGCCATCCAACCATCTCATTCTCTGTTGCCCTGTTCTCCTCCTGTCCTCAATCTTTTCCAGCATCAGGGTCTTTTCCAATGAGTTGGCGCTTTGCATCACATGGCCAAAGTATTGGAGCTTCAGCTTCACCTTCAGTCCTTACAATGAATATTCAGGGTTGATTTCCTTTAGGATTGACTGCTTTGCTCTCCTTGCTGTCCAAGGGACTCTCAAGAGTCTTCTCCAGCACCACAGTTAGAAAGCATCAATTCTTCCGTGCTCAGCCTTCTTTATGGTCCAATTCTCACATCTGTACAAGACTACTGGAAAAATCATAGCTTTGACTATACAGACCTTTGTCGGCAAAGTGATGTCTCTCCTTTTTAATATGCTGTCTAGGTAATATGCTGTCATAACTTTTCTTCCAAGGAGCAAGAAGTCTTTTAACTTCATGAACTTATTTGGATAATTCTTTAATAGCTGTCTCCTCTGCCACAATCTAAGCCCCATGAAAGCAGGAATGTGTTCAACTTTTTTTATGCTATATCCTGGATAGAAGCTGACATCCTCAAAAGAAATAAGGACACTTTCTGGTTGAGCTTCAAAAGGTGACCTGAAGCAAGCTTTGGTGCTCAGCTTTGCAGTGGAGATGAGCTTAAGAACTAACTCATTCCTTCTGAACAAACATGAGACCAGTTTATAACTCAGAATGCCCACTTACATATTCATATGCAACAGGAATATCTATTATCAAAAGCCATCCATTCACACACAGAGGCCTCTTCATACTGTGTCCAGTACCCCTGCACATGGTAGACACTCAGTATGTTAATATGGCTTAGTCAATTCTACCCTCCCATGTAGTAGATTAAAAAAAAAAAAAAAATGAAGCCAGAGAAGATAAGTCTTTTTAACTTTATCAGAACTGTAGTTCAAACCCTGGACTCTTTAATCCTTAGCCCACACTGACACCTAAGTTGCTATAACATCTAAGTTGCTCTAACACCTAGTGATCAATCCACCCATGATCCAAAGGAGAGAATAAAACCTAAACTACTGTATTCAAGTCCTCGATTTGCCACTTAAACCTTACAAGGTTGTGATAGGAATTAAATGAAGTGGTGTATATACTGTGATTGGCATAGGATCAGGCATATATAATCTCTCTATTAATCTCAGCTATTTTAGCACAACTTATGAGGTCTGTTCTTCAATTTCCACGTGTCATCTTGATCAAGCCAGAACAGCCAAGCCCTCAGGAAGACAGGAAAGCCCTTCCTAATGAGCAGTCACTGTCCTCTGCC
Source organism: Okapia johnstoni (assembly GCA_024291935.2). NCBI lineage: Eukaryota > Metazoa > Chordata > Mammalia > Artiodactyla > Giraffidae > Okapia > Okapia johnstoni. The sequence continues at coordinate 41,423,713 of CM044316.1, forward strand.
CCCAAGCAGTCAGCAAACAGGGATGGAGGAAGATGATAAACACAGGCCCACCAATCTTACCACATAGATGTGTGTGTTTAACAGCGAGCACACAGAGCCACATAGCAAGCAATCTGTCTTAAAATGATGGCATTGCTAGCTAACTGATTTCTGCCAGCCATGTATTTATGAGGAATTTAAATTCTGATTTAAATGTGCTCATAGCATTATTATTGAATATACCAAAGACTTGATTTCCACATGGACAAATAAGACCATCTATCACTCTAGTTCATACTCAGCCAATGCCCAGACAGCCTCGGCTGTGTGCAGGAAATCAGTGTCCTGGAAGCTTTTACAGCACTAGCATATTAAAATGATGTTTCAGCCAATTCTATAATCACCTATTTTTTCCCATGATGTTTCAGGCCCTGTGCTAGGCCCTTGGGGAGTCAGAAATGATGAGACACAGCCTCTGCTCCAGGAAGCTCACAGTCCTGTGAACTACATTTACATAGTATTTTACTATCTACTAAGTGATTGCACTAAACCTTTATCTATCTTTCCTGGTATTTTTATTATTGTTGTTATGGTTCCTTTGGTCTGAGAACAATTTGATGTCAAATTTGTTTCCAGTTAAAATCAGGCAGAGGAGCTTAATTACCCTTGTTTTCAGCTAAAGAATTCTAAGTAGGGAGGAACAAATCAACAGACTGCTCTAGAAACGTACAGTGGGCAGACTGTTGAGTGGCTGTCCAGAAGCCACAGCAATCCCCCTTTTCCTGTGCTACCTTTCACAACAGAGGCTAAATAGTCAGATACTTGCCAGCCTCCTTTTCACTGAGGGATCACCTAGTTCCAGCCATTGCAATATTTGCAGGAATCTGTTCCAGAGCTTCTAGGAATGCTTTTGGTCTGATTACAAGAACAGACAGTCCCAGCTAGGTTGGCCCTAATCCTCATTACTGTCTTCACAACACAGAAATGTGAGGCTTGGAGCCGTAACAGACAACTTGAAAACAGAAAGTAATTAGCAAGTCATAAGGGAAGGACTCAGAGAGTCAGAGTCAGTCTTGCTGCTATTGTTGAGCTTCTGAGACAATGACAGCAGTTCTATGCCTTCACTCTTTGTACGAAGTAAGAAAAACCAAGTCCTGGTTGTTTAAACCACTGCAGCAGAGATTTTCTGTTACCTGCAGCCACACAGTCCTGGAATACATAGTTTAGCGCATGGCTGAGCACATGCCTTTAAACTAGACACACTTGGGTTTATGTACCCACCCAGTCACTTAAAAGCCACATGAGTCTGGACAAGTTATTTAATTCCTCAGAGTTCAGTTTCCACCTTCTATGAATGAAAATACTATCACTGCTGGCAAGAATGTAAAAGGGTTCAGTCACTATAGAAAACAGTATGGCGGTTCCTCAAAAAATTAAACATAAAATAACCATGGGATCCTATAGTTCCACTTCTGGGTAGGTATTTTTTAAAAAATGAAAGAAGGAAATCAAAAAGATATTTGTACACTGTGCTCATAGCAGCATTATACACAATAGCCTGGTACAATCCACGAGTCCATCAACAGATAAATGAATCAACAAAATGTGGTATACATACAAGGGAGTATTATTCAGCCTTAAAAAAGGAAAGAAATTCTGACACATTCTACAACATAAATGAACCATATAAAGAGCATAGATGTTCTTTATGCTAAGTGAATAAGCCAGTCACAAAAAGACAAATACCATACGATTTTATTCACTGAGGAGCTTGGTCAAATTCATTAGACACAAAGTAGCATGGTGGTTATCAGGAGCTACAGAGGTAGGGATTGGTGTCTCCATTTCGCAAGATGAAAAAAGTTTCGGGGATGAATGTTGAAGACAGGTCCCCTTAATGTGATTATACTCAAGGAGACTAAACTGTACACTTAAAAAGGGCTACAGTGGTAATTTTATCTTATACTTATTTTACTACATTTTTAAATTAATAAATTACAAAAAATAACTCAAGGAAATAAACAAAATGCAAAAAACCATCCTAATGAATGCACAGCTTGTCAGACCACACCACTGGCGGACCACCACCTAGGGGAAGTCCAGCAGGGCTTGTCCCTTGTGGATTTGTCCCAAATCAAAGGCTCTAAAAGGTATCTCACTCCTGCAGCAAGTAAACACAACTATTTACCTCTCCAGGAAGTCAGACAGGAGTTGTATGGTTTCCTGCCCTGAGGAAGTCAAAAAGGTATCCACAAACAGCCACCCTGCAAGGGAGAATATAACACCTGCCCCGCAGAGAGGCAGAAACAATGCAGGGTCTTCAGAGATCGGAGCCACTGCTCACAGCTTTGGAGTCTGAGAAAAGTTCCGAAGAAGAGATGGCACGGGAGCTAGAGGTGAAGATAAAGAACATTTACTGCTGAAACAGAAGTGGTTTTAAAGATGTTTCCAGCTAGCAATAACGGCAACGTGAGCAGAGGTGACAGAGCATTTGTCTGGTTAGAGGGAATCGTGCATCAGGATGAACAGGAAAGATAAGAGCCAGACGAAGCCCTGAGCACCAGGAAGGCAGCCATTATCTTTATTTCAGTAGAGGAGGGCTGAGATAAAGAAGTGTTCTTGGATCCACAGCACCTAAGACTATTCTAAGCACAGCGCAAGTCCTCAAAAACTGTCAACTCATTCAGTAGACTGCAGCCTCTGGAGAGATGCTCCAAATGACTAGAACTGGTCCTCAGAGTGGGCAGACCCCACTCAGTTGACAAAATCCCTCCTACAGTGGTTCCTGGGCTACTTCCAAAAAGAGTGAGGAGCTACCATGATCACCTCCAAAGACCTCCGTTACTGCAGGACACCACAGGCCAGTCTGAGCTTCCTAAAGGCCTTTAGTATGCATGCTACCAGATGGGGTCAATGCCATGAGACAGAGCAGGGCTTCCCTTCTAAAGGGACACTGGCCCACTTCCAGCTCAACTCCAAACCCGGGCATCTGGCTCCTGGAGAGCACTGGCCCTCATCCTTCTCTATTGGAAGGCAAGTAAATTAGCACAAATAGTTAAGAGAGAAAAGAAAAAAAATGGATAAGGAGAGTCAACACAAAAAAAATTTCAATTGAGTCCAATTTTAAGAAATTATTTCAAAGTTCTAATCGCTGTAAGTGATGAAACAATTCATGACAGAAATTGCAATTACCAAAGAAATGATCTGTTCTGCAACGGCAATTTTAGCGACATTTATAACACACAGGAAATCATGAGGCTTAATTATTTGAATTTACTGGGGCTACAGATGCCGTGTTGAAATCTAATTAAATAGATCCACCGAAACTGGCCAGCTGAAGAAATGGCTAAGTTGCTGAACCGTGTGCTGGTTTTTAAAAGCAGTTCGTGAACAGCCTCCAAATAGGCAGTGAGTAATGATCTATCTTTCTTCCTCAACTGTCATTTCAAAAAAATTTTAAAAAGAGAGACATTTCTCTATTGATCTTCAGTCCTTCACAATAGAATTTACTTCAGCTCCTCTACCATATCCCCCATTCTAATGATCTTCGATAGATCAAGAATAAATGGAAACAACTCCACTCCTTACCTTTCAGGTCTTACATCCAAACTATCTCAGGCCTCAAGAAGATAGTGCAAGTCATTAAGTGGTGGAAAAAAAGATTTCCTTCTTCAATTTCTTAAGAACATTAACAGTCAAATATTAATAGCCTCAAAAAGTTCTATAATTCCTGAGGTCTCAATGAAATGCTTGTTTAAATATTAAGTAATCCATGAGGACAAGATTCTGATTAAAAAACTAGTAAACACTTAGAGAAAAAAACATGTAGAAAACATATTAAGGTACAAAAATGAAAATTAAAATTTGCCAACAATCCCACCAACCACCATATTTAACCACAATTAACATTTTGGCCTCTTTCCTTTCAGTGTATTTTCTAAGCATGCACATTTTTATCACAATATAAACATGCTATATGTATAGTCTTATATCCCACTGTATCATCAAACATTATTTCAAACACATTTAACATAATTTTTCTTTTTTTTTAGATAATTTTATTTTTATTTATCTATTTTTTTACTTCACAATATTGTATTGGTTTTGCCATACATTGACATGAATCTGCCATAGGTGTACATGTGTTCCCCCTTCCAGAACCCCCCTCCAAGCTCCCTCCCCACCCCATGCCTCCGGGTCATCCCGGTGCACCAGCCCCGAGCACCCTGTATCATGCGTCGAACCTGGACTGGAGATTCGTTTCACATATGATAATTTACACGCTTCAGTGCCATTCTCCCATATCATCCCATAATTTTTAAAACAATCTCCTACTTCTGCATTTATAGTTTGCTCCCAAGTTTCAAGCTTTCATCAGTAAACTGATTCACATCCACTTACATAAACTTATATCAGAAGCTCTGATTCATTCCTTAGGAGGGATCCTCAGAAACAAACTCCTGGGACAACGTTCATTAACTTTTTAAGACTCCTAATAAGAATAGACAAACTGCTTTAACTGAAAGTTATACCAATCTACATTTCTACCAGCAGTTTAATGAACACCCAAAACTGAGAACTGTCTTTTTTTCCTTTCCAACATTATTAAACTTTCAGTGAATGCCTTGCCAATTCTCTCTGCATGCTTCTCTGTTTTATAAATCTTGATATATTACTTTGTCCTGTTTTCAATTAATACTACAAGTAACATTGGAACCATAAAGGTTCTTTGAAAACAGGATTCTCTTAGTGAATACTCTTTGACCATCACATAAAATGTATTTTTATAAGTAAGGGGAGGGGTTTTAAAACGCTGAATATTTTTTTCATTTTTATTAGCTATTTGTATGTCCTATTCTGTTAACAGCCTGGTTTGCAGCCTTTGCCAATTTTCCTACTATGGTTTTAATATCATTCTTATTTATTTGTACATTAACGAAACTAACCATTTGTTGAGTATGTTTTTCCAAAGGTTTTTGTTTTTGTTTTTAACTGGCATTTTGTTTTCTTCGGGAAGTTTTGACTTCTAGAAATGTTAATTTTATGTAACGCAATCATTTTCCTCCTTTGAAATTTTCTTTCCATTGACTCTCCTAATATCAGCATCAAGTACAATTTTTCTTTGTTTCTATTTTTTGTGGTGGTTAATTTTTTTCCATTTAACTCTTTAATCCAACCAAAATTTATTTTGGTATATTGTGTGAGGAAAGGCTATAATCATATTTCTCCCGGTAATTAATTTAGAATTCATTAAACAATTCCCCCTTCCCCTTAATGCATTATACCCTCTCTCACATCAAGCTCTGTTTCTAGTCCGTTCCATTCAACAGTATGTCCCTGTGCTAGTAACCACATGGTCTTAATTAGTAAAGTCTGAGTACATTTTATATCTGGAAATGCAAATCTCCTCTGATTAGACATCATTTTCAAAATTTTCTTGGCAATTCCAGACAGCTGATTCTTTAAGAGTTTGAGAATAATTTTATACAATCCTCAAAAAAGAAGAAACTCCCAGCTAAGATGTTGATTGGACTGGGGTGAAATGATACATTACTTGGGAAGAACTGACATCTTCATCACACTGGGAGAAACTGGCAGCCCTCATCCCCATCTATTCAAGTCTTCTTTTTTGTCAGTCACCACGTTTTTGTGATTTTCTTCACACAGATTCTCCAACATTTCTTGTTATGCTATTTCTATGAGTCTTATTTATTTTTACTCATAAGTAAACTACACCAAGCAAGGATGGTGTGAAATAATGTGCTTCAATTTCAGCACCACATCGCGAAGGACATGCTGGTCTCTCCAAATTCTGACAGAGAGGCTCATCATTTCATGAATGAATGAAAGGGTGAGCAGCAAATGGATGACAAACGGGTTCAAAAGCCCTGATGCGGAGGAACTGAGCCGGCTAGACTCTGCAGCAGGCTCATGGCGGGTCTATCATGATCAATACTCACATCATATATTCAAAAAACAAAAAAAGAGAGATCATCTTAAAATATTTATAGAACTATCTCTGGCAGCTCTATCATAGTACACTCTCCCCCAGACTTCTGGTCTTCCACTCTACCCCAAGGGGTGGGCGCAAGCAAGTCAACGTCTTTCTAGGAGGCTTTAGTTTTGAACAGAAGGACACTGAAACTGAGTCAGGATGGTGTCAGCCCCGATGAAAACTTTTTTAAAAAAGTGGTGTGAAACAAAAACAGATCATTTTAATGATACCATCCACATGCCATCCAACTCACCCACTTGAAGTATATGACTTTATGATTTTAGTACACAGAATTGTGCAACCATCACCTCAAAAAAGAAGCCCTGTAGCCATTTTTACCTTTTTTAAATTGTAAAATACACACATATTTACCATGTAAACTAGTTTTAACTGTCTAGTTCAAAAATGTTACATACTTTCACATTGTTCTGCAACCAATCTCTGGAACCATTTTCTCCTTGCAAAGCTCTATACCCATTCAATAATGATTCCCTATTTCTCCCTTATTCCCATCCCCTGGCAACCACCACTCTACCTTCTGTCTCAATGAGTAAGGGACAGAGAAACAAGGAGAGATATAGGGACAAATGGCAGAGACCAGCAGTTGGAAGGCTCCTGCACTGGTCATGACAGGAGATAACAGTGGCCTGCCCTACAGCAGTGATGGGGAGACAGAGAATCCAGATGGAGTCAGGTATATTTTGGGTTAGTGAAATATACTTAAGGATAGGATGACAGGACTTGCTGATGGATGTGATATGGGACTAAAAGAGAGGAATACTCCAGATAATACCTTGAGTACCTGAGAGAGGGAAATCAGTGTGGGACAGATATAAGAGGGAAAGGAAATATGGAGCCAAGCAGCCCCTGGGAGCTACACCTAAACAAAGCCCAAGAAGAAGGACAAGTGCCTCATCTCAGTGAACCTGAGTCAGCTCTGGCAGAGTGTCACAGGCAACTTCCCTAAAATGTGTTGGCCAGTTTACCACCACTGTTCGCTTCATAAGAAGACTTCATTCGTCAGATTTTCTTTAAAGGAAGACACTCATATGAACATGCATACAGAGAAGCCACAAAGCTCAACCTGATGATGTATCGGATTCTCACCAAAAGATTAAGAAGAAAGATAAAGAGTCTTCTCATAGCTAAAAGGAATTAAAGGGCATGCTGCCGCCTTGCAGAGGGAGCAGTAAGGCATAGACCAGATGATCGCACTCAATCATAGGAAAGAGCGTGATTCCTAAGGCTTCCCAAGTCAGGGTTGGCTATCAAAGCCATCACAAGAGTGAGTAAGGCATACAGATAGTCTGGTATTTCAGTCAAGGTCCAACACATGACTTAAGAAGGTTCAATGTAAGAGTTAAGAGCGTGCACTTCGGAAACTGACACTGGCTCTACCGCCAAATAGCTCTGTGGTCATGGGCAAATCCAGGCATTTATCTGAGTTTCAATTTCCTTGTTTATAAAATCAAGATATTCAAGCCTACCTTAAAGGATTGGTGGGCAATTTCACATGAAACAGAGAGGAGGAGGGAGAGCATAAGTAAGCGTGTACATGTGCGTGTATGTGCATTACGGGAAGCTATGACAAACCCAGACAGTGTATTAAATAGCAGAGACACAACTTTGCTAACGAAGGTCCATGTCGTCAAAGCTATTGTTTTTTCAGCAGTCATTACAGATATGAGAGTTGGACCATAAAGAAGGCTGAGCACTGAAGAACTGATGCTTTCAAACTGTGGTGCTGGTGAAGACTCTTGAGAGTCCTTTGAACTGCAAGGAGATCAAACCAGTCAATTCTAAAGGAAATCAACCTTGAATATTCGTCGGAAGGACTGAAGGTGAAGCTGAAGCTCCAATACTTTGGCCACCTGAGATGAAGAGCTGACTCACTGGAAAAGACCCTCCTGCTGGGAAAGATTGAGGGCAGGATGAGAAGGGGGTGACAGAGGATGAGATGGTTAGATGGCATCATCAACTCCATGGACATGAGTTTGAGCAAACTCTGGGAGATAGTGAAGGACAGGGAAGCCTGGCATAAGTCCATGGAGTCGCAAAAAGTTGGACACGATTGAGTAACTAAACAACAACAATGAGTATACTGGGTGGTTTCAGGGCTAGACAAGAAGTCAAAAGATCTAGTTTTTCCTCTAGTTTGTACTAACTAGTTAAGTGACAACAGACAAGTCACTCTCCTCTCTTGCCTTGGGCTTCCTCACTCATTAAAGTCTCAGCTGACCTGATAAACAGCCTTAAAAAACTAGCAACAGAGAAAGCTATTAACCAACCCATAACCATTTCAATACTGAAAGGCTGAGAAACTCCTCCTTTTGGGGCTCCTCCTGAGATATGGTGTAAGGGCCTAAAGAAGAGTTCACTGAAATTCAGATCAAGAAGCAACAGAGTCCCCAGATGCCCTCTGCCACTCTGCCGAGCTGAGCACTGCACTTTCTCTACCAAGGCAAGACACAGGAGGTTATCAAAGGACAGGGGATATTAGAGGGTCTCTTCATTGAGGGACCCCCAAGAGAGTTCCAGAAAAACATCTATTTCTGCTTTATTGACTATGCCAAAGCCTTTGACTGTGTGGATCACAATAAACTGTGGAAAATTCTGAAAGAGATGAGAATACCAGACCATCTGACCTGTCTCTTGAGAAACCTGTATGCAGGTCAAGAAGCAACAGTTAGAACTGGACATGGAACAACAGACTGGTTCCAAATAGGAAAAGGAGTACATCAAGGCTGTATATTGTCACCCTGCTTATTTAACTTATATGCAGAGTACATCATGAGAAATGCTGGGCTGGAAAAAACACAAGTTGGAATCAAGATTGCCGGGAGAAATATCAATAACCTCAGATATGCGGATGACACCATCCTTATGGCAGAAAGTGAAGAAGAACTCAAGAGCCTCTTGATGAAGGTGAAAGAGGAGAGTGAAAATGTTGGCTTAAAGCTCAACGTTCAGAAAACTAAGATCATGGCATCTGGTCCCATCACTTCATGGGAAATAGATGGGGAAACAGTGAAAACAGTGGCAGACTTTATTGTTGGGGGCTCCAGAATCACTGCTGATGGTGATTGCAGCCCTGAAATTAAAAGACGCTTACTCCTTGGAAGGAAGGTTATGGCCAACCTAGATAGCATATTTAAAAGCAGAGACATTACTTTGCCAACAAAGGTCCGTCTAGTCAAGGCTATGGTTTTTCCAGTGGTCATGTATGGATGTGAGAGTTGGACGGTAAAGAAAGCTGAGCACCAAAGAATTGATGCTTTTGAACTGTGGTGTTGGAGAAGACTCTTGAGAGTCCCTTGGACTGCAAGGAGATCCAATCAATCCATCCTAAAGGAGATCAGTCCTGGGTGTTCATTGGAAGGACTGATGTTGAAGCTGAAACTCCAATACTTTGGCCACCTCATGCGAAGAGTTGACTCATTGGAAAAGACCCTGATGCTGGGTAGGATTGGGGGCGGGAGGAGAAGGGGACGACAGAGGATGAGATGGTTGGATGGCATCACCGACTCGATGGACATGGGTTTGGGTAGACTCTGGGAGTTGGTGACGGACAGAGAGGCCTGGCGTGCTGCAATTCATGGGGTCACGAAGAGTCGGACACGACTGAGCGACTGAACTGAACTGAACTGAACATAGCATGAAGGCTAGGGTTGTTGTTGTTTAGTTGCTAAGTCATGTCCAACTCTTTGTGACCCCATGGACTGTAGCCTGCCAGGCTCTTCTGTTCATGGGATTTCCCAGGCAAGAATATTGGAGTAGGTTGCCATTTACTTCTCCAGGGGATCTTCCTGATCCAGGGATCGAATCCACATCTCTTGTATCTCCTGAATTGGCAGGCAGATTCTTTACCACTGAGCCACCCACCTGGGAAGCCTGAAGGCTAGGGTAAATCACACAAAATAGAGGGTTAAGCAAACAAAGGAGGATGCTGAGATAATCTCATACATATACACACCCCAACCCTCTCCTCTCCACTGGCCATCAGTAATACTGATGGTCTGACCTTCACATTCCAGGGAGGAGATGGTAAGAGTCTTCTCTGGAGAGTCTGAGCAGCCCAAGAGGAAAGAGCAGGAGACAGTAGCACTGATTCTCTGGTTACACTGGTTTATAATATTATATACATTTCAAGTGTACAACATGACATTTCAACTTCTGGACATGCGTGCTCACATGTCTATGCATCACCACCACCCACTAGGTACTAAGGAAAACAGTATGGAAATGCCTCAAAAAATAGGAATAGAACTCCGTATGACCAAGCTATTCCAATTCTGGGTATTTACCTAAAGAATACAAAGACACTATTAGTGTCAGTCGATTAGCCGTGTTTGGCTCTTTGAGACCCTATGGACCATAGTCTGCCAGGCTCCTCTGCCCATGGGATTCTCCAGGCAAGAAAACTGGAGTGGGTAGCCATTCCCTTCTCCAGGGGATCTTCCTGACCCAGGGATTGAACCCGGGTCTCCTGCATTGCAGGCAGATTCTTTACCATCTAAAATACGTGCATCCCTATGATCATCATGGCATTATTAAGAGTAATCAAGATATGGACACAACCTAAGTGTCCACTGATGGAAGAGGGAATAAAGAAGATATGGTCTATATAGAGACAATGGAATACTACTCAGCCAACACTGATTCTTAATCAGACATTCTAGCCAGAACACCCTCCAGGGAGACTCAGCGTCAACAAGCCCCACCCACACACAAAAGCCTCCAAACAGCTTCAAAGTCCCGCATCCAGACAAACCAATAATATTATCTGACACTGGAATAAAGTTATGATCGTGAGAGAGATCAAAACAGAGGAGAAATTAAAGCTAGAAATTAAAAAAAAAAAGACGCTACAGGAAGGGAAAAAAGCAAAAATAATTACGATTAACATCCTCAGAAGGATAAAAAAGATATTGTAACTATAAAATATGAATATCACAGTACAATAAAAGACCATCTGGAAAAAAATTTGTAAAACATCTTGGGAAGTTAAATTTATGTACATGTGTATTTTCAAACTAATAAGGATGGTAAGCTGGGGAGGCAACAGTAGAAATGGGATGGATGGTGGGTAGGACAGAAATGAAACTCTCCATTTAGATCTTTTTGAACAATGTGAATGTTGCTATCCATTTCTAAATACTGTGTGACACCTCATAACATGCTATTTAGCCACACCATGGCTACAGAGATTTTTCAGGGCCACTTGGTAATGTTATTTCCAGGGCAAAATGCATCCACAGCTGCCTAATGATTCACTTACAAACAAGTGAAATTTATAGACCTAAGTTGGAACTGCTGACATGAAATAAGAAGGAAGGAAGGGAGGAGGAGGATGAATATTGGTCAGTTTGGGTTGCCGCAACAATAAATAAATACAAAAGCCTGGGTGGCTTAGAGAACAGAAATTAATTTTCTAACAGCTCTAGAGGCCAAAGATCCGAGATCAGGGTGCCGGCATGGGTGAGCTTGGGTGAGAGTCCCTTACTTGCAAATGGCTGTCTTCTCCCTGTGTACGCATGTGGCAGAGAGCAAGAAAGCTCGCTTCCTCTTCTTTTAAGGTCATCAATGCTATCAATGTTAAGACGTATCATCCTTTAACTGTGATTACCCTCTAAAAGCCCTGTCTCCAAATACAGTCACATTGGGAGTCAGGGTTTCAACATCTGAATTTTGGGGAGACACAATTCAGTCCATGAAGACAGAAGAGCATTTACATGACCCAAGAATGTAACTCTGGGACACAGTATGTACGCCTAGCTTTGGAAGGATGTTCATCGAAGAGCACAACCAATATGCAACAGAAACAGACTCCCAGATATCGAAATCAAACTTACGGTTACCAAAGGGGAAATGTGGGGGAAAGTAATAACTTAGGAGGCTGGGATTAACACATACATACCACTATATATAAAACAGATAATTAATAAGGATCTACTGTATAGCACAGGAAACTCAATTTAATTTTCTGTAATAACCTATATGGGAAAAGAATCTAAAAAAAGAAAATACACACAGAACCAATTCACTTGCTATACACCTGAAACTAACAAAACATTGTAAGTCCACTATTCCCCAATAGCATTTAAAAAAAAAAAAAAAAAAAGAGCAAAACCAAGATCAACAGGAATGAACAGGTAAGGGGGATGCTCACATGTGGAATCTTCTGACTGTGTCAGGGGTTAACCCCTACCTCTTGCTGTTCATCACCATCCTTATACACCCTCTCCAACCCTCCAAGCACCATTACTAGTGGGCTTATCTATATCCTTCCTGATGAGCAGTCATCTTATAGAACTCAGAATTGAATTTTGAATCTAAACCTCATTATGGTGAAGGGCTGATAGAAATGGAAATGGTATAGTGTGTTGGTTCCCTGGAAGTCACATTTTATTTCTTATAATACCTAAATTTGATTCAAGCTTTATTCTTATAATCTGCCAGTTTTATTTTTTCCCAAAAGCCTATTGCCCCTAAAGCAAATTCCAGAAAAAAATAAGCCTAATATGAAAAAGAAGGATAAATGTCTTATGAAAATGATGTCTATTGACCCAGATCCTGCTGAGTGAGCAAGCGAATCCTTAGGTGCAAACAAGGCACTTATGACTGCTATTTAAGCCTCGGGAGGCTTCATTTATTACATGCCTGTCGGACAGCACTAATAGTTCTTTAATAACCCGAAGAGCAAGGGAGTGTTCTAACATGACAACTGATCCTCATTCACCCGGCAAAGAGTGGTTGAGCATTCGTCATCACTATTCCTATGATTGTGGATAGACATAACCAAAACAAAATCAAATGCTCAACATCAGAGCATGAAGAAACCACCCAAGTCCACCAGAAGACTGATGAGGTTTCTCCTCCCATTCTGTTAGGCAACAAGATCAGCCTCAGAAGCATTTTCCCTGGGGATATCCAAAAGCAGCAACCCAGAAAAATTGGGGGCACAGGGCAGGGGGCTGCCTCAGCTTTCTTCCCTTTCTTCCTTGAGCTCTGACAAAATCAAGCCAAGAACAGGACCTCCTTTCTCCAGCCTTTGTTTTCTCACTTGCAAGATAAAAGGATTAAAACAAGGTTCCTTCAGTTCCCCAAGTCTGTGATTCAAACGTTTATCAAATCACAATACTTAGGAAGATAAACGTAATCAGAAGTCTTAGCTGCTTGGCAGGCCTAAACCACTGCTCACCAAAGGCTAGTGAGTGAAGGCATATTTGCAGGGCTCCCTGTGCAAAGGAAGGAAATGTGAAGGTGGCTAATGGTGCAGCTTTGCAATCACCTCAGGGGCTCTGACCTCAGGTCCCAGTTACACAGGGCTGCCAGCTGTGTCTTAAGCCTCATGGATGGCAATGTCCATCCACTATGCCCGGGCCATTGATTCCTGGACAATTCATTAGCAAGAGAGCACAAGGCCACCCTAGTGACAGAAGGGAACTCCATCAGCAAGAGGTCTCAACGAGAGGAAATCTTTCTAAGTATTAAGACACTGGCTCTCAAGAGGACACTCAGTCCAGGTCTCGGGGGATGAGCAGTTACCTAGTCACAAGCCAGCAGAGCGGAGCTGCCAGCAGAACTGGAAAGCATGCTCCTGGCAGGAATGAGGGGCCCCCAGAATTGCTCCTAAAGGCCACAGGGTGTTCAATCACATCGCAATTTCCAGAGTCTCACCAATAGCCTCGTTCCACTTCTAAAGAAGCAGAACAAAGCTTTGTTGGCAATGGGCCTGCAGTGTTCACTAATTGGTGATGGTCCAAAGAACGCAGCCCAGTTCTCCTGGGATTCCAGCTATTTCCCAGGCATTAGCTACTCCAACCTCTGCACAAGTGGCTTTCAGGTCATTCAACCAGTTACCTCTTCAACAACCTTGCTAGCCCTGCGGGGTCTTCCAGGGCAATCATATTTGCAGGCCAAAAAAAAAAAAAAAAAAAAAAATACACACATAGACTCAGACACAGGCCAAGGAGACTCTGACTGGACAAGATGCCCAGCCCACAACAAACAAGGGAATATGCAGACAATAACTGGGGAGAGGTCAGAGAGCTGAGTTCAAATCCCTAATTCACCACCATTTGTCATGGGATTTAAGCAAGCTGTTTAACCTCCTTCAGGAGAATTTCTCCTCCAGAAAAATGATAATTATATTACCTAACTCACAGGATTGCACCAAGAGGTAAATAAGATAACACAGGGACAACACTCAAGTATATTCTCTTGCACACAGTAAGTACTCAGTAAATGTCAGACATGGGTGTGTGCCCACACTCATGCAACCTGAGGACCACCCTACAAACACTTCACTGCCCAGTGAGACAATTCCAACATTGAGACTTTAGATAAAAGCTGATCCATCAGGTGCACTCAAGGAAGAAAAACTAAAGAGGCACTTGCCAACAAGAAGAAAAGAACAGAACTAATTATAGTATGCCCTCTGTGTCTTGTGCCCAACAGAAAATGAGATTGTTGCTAGGTTTCTTCTCTGGCCACAATTCATGATGCAATTACATTACTGGCATTGTTTTCTATGTTCCATTTTAAACAGACTCCTGGTCCAGGTGTCTGTTATATGACCTACACAATGAGAAAGGAGGTCAGTGGCCCCCACCTCAGACTTGTACATGCAATGGTTAAGTCCCCTGAATTTGACATCTGCCCAAATTGTTGGGGTCCCTGAAGGAGAAGGGTTTTCTGGACTCTGGTGCCTCCATCTCTACTGCAACCACCATTCCCATGGGTAGAAAAAAACATGGTCTTTGAAAAAACTTGGGCCTACCAAGTTGGCTGGGCAGCTAATCTCAGGCTTGTTACTTAAACTCTGAGCCTATAAATCATGACTAATGCCCACTTGCAAAGCTGTGGCAGGTATCAAGAGTGAGGTTCATGAAGTCCCCAGGAGGGTGCCTCAATCATACTAGACCTTCACTTAATAATAATGATTAATGATAACAGATTTCCTCCTATATCTCCTGCTAGTCCTTCTTGGTGTCCTTTGTAGACTCATCTTTTCTTGCCTTCCCCTTAGACACTGGCATCCCCAGCACAGCTTTGACTTCAACACTCTCTCCCTGGATGGTCACATTCATGGGGATGGCATCAAAGATCACCCACAGTCTAATGACTCCCAAGCTGCTATCTCCAGGCCAGTCTCCTCTTCTGATCCCCAGACCCTTACTTCCAGCTCCATGCTTGACTTCTTTATCTGGTCACCCCTGGGCCCCTAAACTACATATCTAAAACACAGCCTCAGTATACCCAGTAAGCCTGTTCTTACTCAGTTACCCTTAGCAGCCTCCTCACAGATTCACATGGTCCCACAGTCTGTTCCTTTTGCTGGTTTTGCCATTAATACTCTCTCTTCTAATTCCATTACCATGGCCGGCTGCAGTCCATTATCACTAATCCTCCTTCCAACTGTGTTCCCCGCCCCACTAGTCTCTCCACTGCCTCTTGAATCATCTCCCCAACTTGAAATCTCACCCTGCCATTCTGATGTATTACATCCTGCAGTGGATCTCACAACCTACAAGTAAGATGAAGGTATCATTTATCATCGACCTGGACACTTTGAAGAATGAAAGGGGATCTGTTATGTTCCTCCCACTGGCCTCTAGCTGTGGGTAAGAGCTTCATTTAGTGCAGTGGAGATATCCAAGGTTCAAATGAATATGTAAGATCCAGCCAATGATCTCCCCTCTCAGTACTGAGATCAGATCACACAAGAGTGCCAAGCCACGGCAGAAGTGACAGACTATGACCAAGTCACTAAGCCTGGCTGCCAAGGAGACCAAACCCAGACCTCTCCCAACAAGCTTATAAGATACAACCAGAACTCGAGTTCTTCTCCCTGAGGCTCCCTCTATTCCTCAGCACTCTTTTAGATGCAAGTAACACATCATTACACATCAGAGTGGAACTAAGTAGAAACCACAGGGATACTGAAGCGGGTGGGCAGGCAGGGCTGCAGCCTGGCCCTAGGACAGGGTTGAGTCCCAAAGACTGGAAAATCACCCAATCTCTTCTCAACGCTCTCCTCTTCCTCTGCTAACCATCCTCCTCCCCTTTCACAGCCTCTGAAGCAGGTACCAGATGTCCATCTCCCAGCTCCCAAACTCACATGACACAGACCCAGCAACCCAAGCTCCTCTCCCAGTTCCTAATCCAAATTCCCAGGAAAGAGGCTCTGTTTGAAGCAGCTTGGGTCAAGGGCCCACTCTTGGGTCCATCAGCTATATGTATCAGGTAGGATGCTTTAAGGCAGTGGCTGCTGAAGGGCCCATCACTCTAAGTGGTAGAAATGAGAGGACTCATTGTGAGTTAGGCCGACAGTCCGTAGCAAATGCACTGCCTGTCTCCACTCTGGACAGCTTGCTTTTTTTCCTCTCCTCTCTGTATTCCCTTCCTCCTAAGTAGGCTGTTTTTGCTCTGCTGGAGTTGTCTTCATGAAGTTTTTGCCCATCCTTCAGAACCAAGACCAAATCTCACCTCACTGGTGAAGCCTTGTAGGACTGATTCTACCAGTTACCAAACTCGCTTCACATTGCTTAAGGAAACTGCATTTTATTTTTAACTATACTTATTCCTCGACCCTGTGTAGTCTACTCAAATTCAGTACAACCATATTTAAAGGGCCCCTGCTGTGCACCGGCCATGAGTTAGAAGCTGCAGGAGGACCTCAGGAAGCTTATAAGAGCACAGAAAGTAACTTATGAGGTCTCTAAAGAATCTCATACATGTTGAGATGAGTAAAGGTAAGAGGGAGTCAAAGGTGAATACAAACATTATTTCCCATAAAAGGATAAATAAAGAGTGATTTTTTTTCTTGTTGTAGAAGAAGTTTTCCATTTTCAGAATGACTTAATCCAACAATCCTCTAACAGCACCTTGGAATCTTAAATTCAAAAGTTGATTTTTGCACACGGCATCCAGAAGAACTCTTTTGGGCAAAGGGAGAGCAATCCATGCAGGGCTTCAAACATAGTAGAAAGTCACTCCTCACAGCTTTCGGACTCAGCACACACTTACTTCAAGCTAACAGATGTATTATGCTCTGAAAAGGAAGATGTTTGGGTATGTGGAACTAAATTCAGTTTTATAAATTCCAAGAGGGTGAACACAAGGAGGCCATAATACAAACCAGAACCTAGGCCTGGTTCTGGCTCTGCCATGACCACTCCCCTAATCAAAACCCCAAATTCCTCCTCTATAAAACAAGGAGGTTGAAATAAAAACCCTCAGAGATCCCTTCCAACACTAAAATTCTATGTTCTACATTAAATCATGTACATGCAGACTCCACAATATCCCTTTGGACTTAAATTATCACACCAAAAGCAGTACCAGGCATTTATTAGCAGTAAAAATTCAAATGATGCAAGAAAAAGGCTACTTTTTCTCTTTGGGGAAAATAGAAGTACCCAAAGACTTTTTTCCTGCTGTACCTTGTATAAATTCGTCAACAGCAGAGTAACGGCAATTAAACCAAACCCAGTGATACAACTTATCGATGCAGCTGCAATACAACAACACAGCATTTGTATCTCAACAGACTGGCTGGGCCAGGAAGAAAGAGATCATAGGTGATACCCAGTGATGACAAGCAGAAACCATCATGGGAGGGCCCCGGGGGGAAGGCAGTCTTTGCTTTGATCTCTGTAGGAGGCCACAGGTAAGAGATTCCAAAATAAGTCCAACCTGGATTCTGAGGAATTCCCACAGGAGGAAGGTATGTGAGGTGCACAGTAAGAGAAAACTAAAACTGTGCCAACACCAGGGAAGAGACTAAAGACAGACACAGATGAGCATGGCTTTGAGAATGAAAAAAAATTATTACTTTTATTTTTGTTTCACTAGGGTGAAAAAAAAAAGTCACATAAAATTTAGCATTTTAGCCATCTTTAAGCCTATAGTACAGTGATGGTATATACATCCACATTTTGGTGCAACAGATCTCCACAACTTTCTCATCTTGCAAAACTGAAACTCTGTGCCCATTAAGCAACAGCTCCCCATTTCTCCCTCCCCTCTCAGTTCCTGGCAACCACCATTCAGCTTTCTGCCTGTATGAGTCTGACTACTCTAGATAGCTCATATAAGTGGAACATCTATTAAGTTTCTTTTGTGAGTGGATTATTTCACATAGCACCACGTCCTCAAGGTTCATCCATGTCACAGCACATTTCAGTATTTCCTTCCTTTTAAGGCTGGATACCATTCCATTGTGTATATACTACATTTTGTTTATCCATTCATCTATCAGTGGACACTTGGGTAGCTCTCACCTCTTAGTCATTATGAATAATCCCTGATTACATCCTGGCTGTATGAATGCAGCAATGGTTCTTTTAAGTAGATTTTCATAAATTTAAAAGCTTGTTTTTTGTTTTGGGATGGTTTTTTATGGCCACACTGTAGAGCTTGTGGAATCTTAGTCCCTCCACCAGGGACTGAACTCGGGCCCTCGGCGGTGAAAATGCAAGTTCTAACCACTGAATGGCCAGGGAATTCCCTTGAAATGTCCTAATTATCCTAACCCCCAAAATAGCCCTGAACCTAAACCCAACCCCAAACCCAACCAGCCAAATTTTTTTCTGTTTCCTAACATAAACTATCACACCTTCCTGCCTAAGGTGGAGAAGAAGGGGGAAGGAGCTGATAAAGATCTTCAGCAGCAAAGAGAAGACTGTGTGCCCTGGAAGAATGTCACAGTGCTTCCTAAAATGTACCATCACGGCCCAGCATCAGGGGCAGTAGCTTTTCCCTAACCCCATGGTCCCCTATTTGGTGCTTCTGTTTGTTCGTCTGTTTGTATACAATGAGAATGAAAAAAACTTCCTGCTGTATCAGTAAACAAAGGTTGTTGCAGCCATCCAGCCATCAAATTACCGCTGCCCTGATAGGAGCTCTGGATGGTGCACTCTGAGGAGACTCAGGATGAGAAAACACAGGATACTGGTTCCGGATAGCTGCAGTGCATATCAAAGGAATGATTTCAGTGAGCCCAGACTCCTGCGTCTTCCCATACATAGTCTTAGTTCAGTCGCTCAGTCGTGTCCGACTCTTTGCGACCCCACAGACTGCAGCACGCCGGGCTTTCCTGTCCATCACCAACTCCCAGAGCTTGCTCAAACTCATGTCCAGGTGGTCAAAGTATTGGAGTTTCAGCTTCAGCGTCAGTCCTTCCAATGAATATTCAGGACTGATTTCCTTTATGATTGACTGGTTTGATCTCCTTGCAGTACAAAGGACTCTCAAGAGTCTTCTCCAACACCACAGCTCCCATACATAGAAAAGCACTAAATTCCTTAACTTGAGATATTTAGTTTTCCTTAATTAACAGCACTCTCTTGATGTTCTGATTATCTGAACTTTGTTGTAAAACCTTCTACATATCCTGACTCCCCACATTATGGAGCAGTCTCTCAGAATTATCTGAGATGCTGTGTCCGGGCTTAAGTCCTCAGTCTTGTCTGCCAAATAAGACGTAACTTTCAACTTCTAGGCTGTGCACTTTTTCAGTCAACAGAGACTCCTTTAAACAGCAAAAAAGTCTTTAAATAAAGTACACAATGAAAAAAATCTATTAGTAATTTAGAGGAGTTTAGAATTAATTGTTGCATTACATCGATGGTGTCCTCTAATATATACAAATAATATAAGCAAAGCATGACGGGCATAAGGGGTCACAGGCTTGAAACCACCCACAGATGATGCACACCACCATACAACAGCCACCACCCCAGCCGGGGACTTGAGGTCCAAGGGTGGGAAATGCCTCCCCACACCACCCTTATCTACCTACTCAGGCAGCTGTCACCCATAACTGTAAGAGAGATGACAAGGGCTGCATCGAGGCCTGCAATAAAATTACTAAATAACGATCCACCTCTGCTAAGTCAGCCAGAAACATGAATAACTCAGGTACACAACACAACCTTTCAAAAGCCAGGAGCCTAACATCTGGTTTTTCCCTTATATTCATCTTCAGTCTCTCACATCAAGCAGGATTTAAGCACTAGTACTGAAAAAACTATACACGCTCGCTGACACTGCAGTCAGAACCACCCCTGACCTCACGTTCACGCTATGGAGAGGCACTCACTCGGAGAGCAAGGAACCATTCAAAACCATTTGATTAGAAACCTGGCAGTTTCTTTACATCTCCTGGCATGAGGAAAAGTGGGACAGATGAATTCCACTGTGAAGTACAGCCTGCGATGCCTAAACCCCCGCAGAGACCACCTGAGCCCCTCCAGCAAACCTGGGCCAGTGGAGCTGGGAGTCTGCAGACCCGCTTTCATCAGATACAGCCACCATAGAGAACCCCCAAAATAGCCAAGCTAATGTGCAAGTGAAAAAAAATCAGACATGTTTTTCAATTTTCCTAGTGAGATATCCTTGAACTTGAAGTTTTCAAACAGCAGTACACTGAAGGACCCATTTTTCCTATCAGTCAATGTGAATCACTAATTTAGAATTAATTCAATGATGGATTCCAGATTCCAAAACAATCGGGTTCTCCGTTGTTCTGACATTCGTAGATTTAGCAGACGCTTTGTACAAACACATCGGGTATTTGGCAGCTGCTCCGCTTTCTACCCCCTCCCAGGGTTACCCCTTCAGCTCCAGGTAGAGCCTGTCTTCAGGAAGAAGGTTTGATGTACAGCAGGAATTTGACCTGAGAATTGCCTTCCCCCAGAGCTGTCAGCTGTGTGCCAAGGGAGCTGAGACTGGCCCTTCTTACACAGGTGCTGATTTCTCCCCTACAACCTCCCATCCATCTCCCTCCCTCGGGCTCTGCTTCCAGGCATTGGAGTGGCTGAAAAGCCAGGAAGGAGGAGGCTGGTTTGGGCCCACAGGGTGTCTGGATGACCAGTTGCCCCGATGTTCCCTTCGGCCTACTGGCAGGTCACAATCTACAAGCAGGAAGATGATTTCTCTTCAGCTGACTCAAGGGCCAGACACTTCTTCCCAATGAGACAAAAAGAGAACCGTGTCCTCCAGCAGACTACAGGCCTCCAGGGCCACTTTGTCAGAGGCGGTGCCATCTGACCCTGATTTTCACCCCAGGACATTCTCAGTCTCTCCTCTCTCCAGGGCCCTGAATCCAAAACCCAGTTGATTCCCTCAGAAAATAGTTTTAACATTAGTCCTGCTACAACTTTTTAAAAAATCTTGAGCAGCTCGACTATTTGTGCTTTCATGATCAGTAAAGAAAGGCAGCATCATGAGAAGAGACAGATCCTGCTGACTGGAGCTGTGGGGTTTTACAGACGCTTACCTCCCTAAACTTTAGTTTTATCTGTAAAATACAGATAAAATAATAATGCCCATATCAAAAATTAATGTAGCATTCATCAATGCTCTCTAATAGAGTGTGTCTGACACAAATATGACAGACATCCGAGAGAAAAGAAAAAGGTTAATATCTTCTTTCCCCAACACAAAAATGCCCAGAGAGTCTGGGCAATATGCACAGGAGAGTGAGATCTTGGTATGGAGAATGAGCAAAAAGATGGGAAGCTTTCTGAAAGTTCTTCAGCTTTCATAGTTTTCATTCACATTTCAACAGAGAAAAATGTCAGAGAACTTCTGGGTCCCCACTTGTCCTGAGGAATTAATCACATCTGATAAGGAGCTTATCACCAATGACTATGTGGAACTGGATAACAATTCCATGCAGAGATGGCTGTGATTCCTGTTCCTCTCAGCCACAGTTTCAGCCCTGTGACATCCCTGCACCAGTGAGCGCAGTCCTGCTCTGCTCCTCACTGGACATTCCCAGGCACATGAGCAGGTGCCCAGGAAGAGAGTGGGGTGCACCGCTGTTCAATCAGGGCTGACTCTACAGGGAGTACCTGTGCAGTCACACAGAGCCCATACTTTGAGCCCAATCTCAAGCTCTGTTTTCACAATATTTACCTTCTCTCCTGAACCCACTCTCCTATTCCTAACAACAGCACCACTCTCTTCCCCATTACCTGGGCTGGAATCATAGACCCGCCTCTACCCACAAGCCCCGCCACCCCACCAGCACCACACTCCACCACAGTGAAAGCTGCCAAGCACAGTCAGTTCTGTTCCAACCTTGTGTCCACATCTTCCTCTCCATCACCATTATGGTTGCTCGACTGCTCTCTCTCACCTGGATTATTAAAATACCCTCCCAACTCCTCTTCCCTCCTCCAAGCCCTTCACTCACTCAACCACCCTGCCCATCCATGCCAGATGAACCTCACCCAGGCAAGAGGAGTCACAGCAGTCTCCTACCCACTGCCCATTCCAGTGCCTCAGTCTCTCCCAGTGCAGTAGCTCTGTGGTTGTGAAGCTACTGACCACCCTAGCCCTGGCCCAGACGAGGAACAGACCCACCCTGTCCAGGACTCTTCAACGTTTTAGGAAGCAACAGGCTAAGGGTAAGTTCCCCTCTCCCTCCTGGATGTTAGTTCTACAAGAGAACAGAACCCTCTTTCTGATTTACGTGCCATCCTTACTATACTATATACACCCTGAGGTCAGAATCCATGCTTAAACCAGTTCATCTCTGCCTTTTGCAAAGCACTCCAGCACAATGCAGAAATTTTTAGAAGTGACTTCTCACAATACACATTTTCAGTGTTGCCCTAAGCTCATGTTTCAGCCTTAGCAGGGGTGAACTCAATGCTATCACAGTACTTTTTATACCATATTTAATTTTTCAGGACATCTGTCATCTTTTATCCTTCCTTTTGCTTCTGACAATAAACACAGAGGAATTACAGTAAGCATAAACAGACTCTTGAAATGTACCTCAAAGTAATATAAAAGATCTCCACTAATCCAGCTAATGTGCTTTCCCTCCAACACCCACTGAAATCTAGTTCTCATTTGAATATTTAACAAGCATCATCTTGGAAAACCTCTTTCCCTTGATCTATGCAGGAACAAAAAAATAGATTTAGCCCATTCAGGCTGTGCTTGGTCCTGCACACACACTTCATGCCTCTATTCGAAATCTTAATCCCATTGCAGAACATTAATTCTGGTTTGTATGAAATCCTGCCAGCAGAATCCATTGATTTGCCTCATCCATTTATATGAGTTTCTCTCAGTAAGTCCTACAACTTTTTAGCAAATTAAATATGCATGCATGTTTTCTAATTCTACAGATTAGGATAATTTCAGATGCTATAATGACTGCATAGTTTAGATCACTAGCTAATTGAGAACCTTGTACATGTGGTTTGTAAAATAAATCAAGACCTAATGACTTATAGTTTCAGTACATAATCTCACCACTATTTGGTGTGTTTTTTGTATCACAACAATGGTATTCTGATTAGACAAGCTAATGCCAAGGAAGTTTATTTTTGTATCAGTTCTGCAATTTTATTGGTACACAGAGTAAAAAAAGAAAAAAAGAAAGAATTTTAAATAGAGTGTTTTGCCAAGTTATTACGAAGCTGTCATTTTGAAAGGGTAAGGCTTATTGAACCCATGTGATTTAGTTATCCTTTCTTCCATTTGAGTTGGCTACAGCCTACTGCCACGTGAGAACATAATAAAACTGGATCTGAGTCAAAGTTTAAACATAATAGTTTTGGAAGAACTCTCCCTTCTTACTTTGGGTATATTTAGGAGACATCATAATAACTGAGATTGTAATGTACATGGGTAACATGCTCCATGTGATACTCATACAATAATTTTTAGTGGGAAAAAATTCCCAGGACATAGTTTTGAAGAATTTTGACAATGCTATGTGTATTATTATGACTAGCATTTCATATGCAAACATGAAGCTTCACTCTTTGCTTATGTGGCATCCTTAGTATATGGACAATTACTTATCCTATGTCTGTTTTTTCTACTGCACTGTTGGCTGTATGAGGGGCCAGCTACCCAAAATATACACATAATTGAATATCACTTTTGATCCTGGTGTTGGTATCAAGGCAGCACAGCTATGTAGGTGATACACTTTCTTTTTGAAAGTGTTCCCTGTTTCCTGGGAATCTTCTGGGGCATCAGTAGCCTATGAATCCAGGACATCTTCAAGCCTATGAATCTGACTTTTAGGAAAAGAGAAGCTGGCTGTTATTTAATTTTTTAAATCCCTTTACACCATACAGTGTTCTTCACCTTCATTCAAACTTAGACAAATATTAGACAGCTTGTGTTTTCCTCAAATATTGCAACCAGTTGGTTTGTTTAGGATAGGAAGACATGCTCCTGGAATAAAACTCAAAAGCACAGCC
Source organism: Okapia johnstoni (assembly GCA_024291935.2). NCBI lineage: Eukaryota > Metazoa > Chordata > Mammalia > Artiodactyla > Giraffidae > Okapia > Okapia johnstoni. Next base: position 41,447,929 of record CM044316.1, read on the forward strand.
CATTTGGTCTTGCCAGAAAATGACTACGGAACTCACTGTCAATGCAAACAGCAATAGTAGCACATCCCAAACCCCCTGATTCCACTAAAAAGAAGTGCAGGGAATTCAGAATTAAAAGCCGCTTCACATACACCTCTCATTAAAAATAATTGTCAATTCCCTGTGTTCTCTCTGTGATCCTCTGGGGTAACTTCAAGAAAGGAAAAATGAAAACATGAACTGTATCTACCAGAAGTAGTCCAGAAGTGAGAAACTCTCCCAATATCTAGGACCAAGAGAACTTAACCCTCCCCCCCACCCCCCACAAAACAATCAATGTATAAACAGAAAAAAACAACAAAAAAGCATTGGTTTAGTGCAAACCAACGAAATAATTATCCTAACTTCACCACTTCTTTCAGTATGGCAAAACCCAGCCATGGAAATCTACAGCTTTAAGTTCAAGAAGCAAAAGGTTTGATTCCATCCTAGGCTGTGTTCTTGCTCAAGAATAGTTTTCCTGTAAGCCTTTCAGGACCATGGACAGTTCATAGTAGAGCTACTGAGGCATAAATATTTCCACACAGTTATCTACATCACAACAGTGATGCAATTAGGGAATAGACTGAAAACAGATAATATTGTCACTGTGTGCTTTATCTTGCCCTGTTTTGTTGGAAGAGAACATGGCAGAAGGGAGCAAGAAAATAAATGAAAAATCAAGGTCTTAGAATTCTAATATGACCCCTGGGTTTCACTTCTCCAAGCTAAATTCAGCTGTTTGTACACGGGTTAAAACCAACATATACCATGTTCCCTATTGGTAAATAACTATGGTTCATAAATATGTCACAAGCAATAGAAGATATATACATTTGGGATCAGGGGGAAAAAATGTAGGAGAAACAAAATCTCTGAATCCATCCACTGTATTCAAGAATAAGTAGGATAAAATAGGATCATGTTTGTCCCTTTTAGAGTGGTCCAACAAGAGACAGGAACACCAATACTTGGAGTCACCAGGTGGATTCAACTACAATGACCCTCCAAAATACCTAGGAGAGTGGTAATACACTCAGAGGATCATTAAGCTGCTTCTTAGTTGTAGCTCAAAAACAATCACATGAAGGAGCATTTAAAATCTCTTTCACATGACCAGTAGACTCTGAAGCAAATGTCAGATCCCTGTAAATCCACAGAAAAACCTCAAAAGCCTGTGATACAAGAGAAGTATACAAAGAGATTTAACTTGTTGGGATAATGAGGTGAGTCCCCTGGAAAAATTCAAAATGATTTCTCCCAGCAATGTTTGAGAAGGGTTCACAGTGATTAGGACTCTCATTCAAGAGTGGATATTGATTCCTCCATGGAAGAATTAATAAACATGAAAGTTACATGATTTGCATGATGAGAATGTTGTTTCCCCTTAATTTTGTTTTGGCAAAGTACAATGAAAGCCCTTGAACAATTAATCACCATGGCTGAATTACAGCAATAAATGACAGCTTTTCTACAGTCCCAGGCCAAAAATGCTGTCAAGTCATATATATGCAAAGTCTGTTTTTTTGCCTTTAGATACCAGCTTTTTGAAAAGCTGTCACATATAATTTGGAGCATTTGAAGATAAGGCATAAATCTATTTCTTCTTTTTTAACCCAGAGAAAATAATACACTAGAAAATAATCTCTTCTTTCCAAATTAAATGTATCACCAAAGCAGGCCTCCATTGTCTTAAAGAGCTTCTCCAGAGTCATATTCAGTTCTTAAACCTTTATATGATGAGTTCATTCAGCTAGAAATTGTGGAGAAATGAAACCAAGGTTTGAGGAATTAACAACAGATTTTGTATCTTACACCAGAGAATGCACCCATTTTTCATCATGACAACACTGCTTCCCTATCATCATCCAGAATATATATTTCCTTAAAGGACTTGAATCAACTGACAGATACTACCTTATTACAAGGGCAATACAGAAGTTATTTTCTCCATCTGAAGAGGGATGTGAGATGAGAATAGGTTAAGGGAACTGTCCAGAGTCCACAGTAACTCATCAAGAAGGAAGGCTCTTTCCTTACAGACGGGTTTGTTTCCAAGGCAGTCCTGTAGACATCAGGCTGCCTGTATCAAACTAAGGTAACTGTTCTCAGAATACTGAGCATGTCTCCTAGGAGACAGGGCCACGTTGGCCTAAAAGGGTATATGAGAGAAAGAGCTGCTTGGTGGATCCTAAATGAAGACAATGCTACAGTGGTCAAAGTCACAACCATGAGATGGCCTGGGACAGCAGAAACCACTCTCTGTGAGTGTGTGGGCTGACACGGTCCACAGTAACAGGCTGCTCCTTGGCTCTAGTACCTGCAGCCCCAGAAATCAGAGATACTTAGCAGATTCGCTCTTAATATGAGATCATTCGTTCCTGGCCACCAACTTTTTTATGGCTTAGAATTCAGAGACTAATTCATTTTCCCAGTTTAATTGAAACACCACAGTGGTCACATGAGGGGCCACAGGATGGGCCTGAGAACCCTGTGGCTGTCCAGAGTCCTTACCTGCACTGCTTGCTGGTACTCAGTGGATTGCCCAAATCTTCAGACACTGGTGATTCTGTCCAATCCAGTGTTCATAGTTCTAGTTTTAACTGGAGTGAAAACTATGATTTTATAGTACCTCAAAACTAGCATTACCAATATCTCATGCAATTTATGTAGCTGCTTACACAACTTTTAATATTCACTAATATGATTTCTTCTTCCCTTTCCATACATGGAGAGGAACTGTGCCCTTCAGACTTCCCTCTGATTCTCCAACAATATGAACTGCTAAAGAATCTCAATAGCCCCTGACCCCCAATGGGATCTTCATATCCAACCACTCAGAGGTGTTCTGACCCACCAGCTTAAGACTTTTGATATATTTACTCAATTGATTAACACTTATTGAACAGAAATGTCCTGACATAATTATCACCACTGGGAATGCAAACAAAAAGACACTACTCATGTCATCAAGGAGAAAATAATGAATGATGGGGAAGGAACCCATTGCCAGTAAAATGATGCTCCAAAGGAACTACAACAGAAGTCTGTCATGGATGTGATGGTGTACTCAAACAATAATTGGCCACCTAAAGCCAACGGGAAACCTATACAAATTTTATGTCATCAATGAGACTATAATAAGTATACCAAACATTCTACTTCCACATAAGATAGCTTGACATCTATAAAAGAAATTCACTGGTAACACACTACCAACTACTTTGCACTGCTAGTGGGTATGTTAACCTTTGTTTCAAGAGACTACGTAACAAACCTGAAATAAGTCTGCAAGCTGTTGAGTTACTAGTGTCTTCTACTACTCATCCACTTAATGGTCTAGGGCTTTTCAGTTTAGCTTGATATCCAAGAAAGATAAAATTGAAATTTAAGAGCAACTCATCCAATGGAAGAAATCATTAGGTAAGATGAGGCTTCACTGGCAAGGAGGAGTTTCACATGTGGCTGGTTCTGAGCAGAAATCCACTCACAAGCAGATACCTGCAGAGGTTCGTATGAATTTTTCAGAGACAGATCAAAGAGAAAATAGACATGAATGGGTTGGAGCAGAATGATATGAAGTGGAAGCAATGCTGGCATGGATTGGAATTTAGATAAAGTCTATCAATTCAGGGTGAACTTGAGCAGAATACAAGGTTCCAAGGCTGAAGGAGACAACTGGGACATAGTGTGCAATAGAGGAAGAGCATGGGTGGTTCCCAAATAGGCCAACCCAATGCCACTCAGAGAGATTGTTTTTTTAAAAAAATACTAAGAACCAAGTAGTTAATCAAATCCCATACCCTGGATTGACTATAGCTTGTAGACAAGACCAACACACTCGGCCACACAAGCAGGACAACCCATGTGAAGGATGTCCCAGGGGTTACACAGCATGACAGCCCTATATTAAGGAAATGAACCAACAAGGGTGTGTTGGTGTTTAAGTCTGTATTTTAACTGAGTTCATTTTTGAGTACCTGCTATGTGCTAAATAGTCTGAAAGGCACTGGGGATGCAAAGATGGAACAGTACTTGGGGTCCACACTCACAGAATTATCATATCACTGGTCTTTCAACAAAAATAGGCTGGCTTTTCTAATTACCTCAGAGAAACAAAAAACAGGAATTTGTGCCTTGAACCAGGCACAAATTTGTGCCTTTGAACCAAATCACCTTTGGTTCAAAACAAAGTGGGAACAGTGTGTGGGGGAGAAACCAAAAAACACAAAATGAGAAAATCCACAGAAATGACTCACTTCTGTTCAGCGGTTACTGAAAATAAAACAGTGGTGATCAGTTGATTGCCAGGGAATACGAGCAGGTACTTAAATGTTGGGGTGTCTTCTAAAGAAAGACTGTTTCTTTGAGGACTAAGCACCATCATTTCAGTGGTTCCTCATTCTAGATTAGGCTGAATTCCCCTTGACAGGTCAGAGCAGCACATTTCAAAGGGAAGACAGCATGAGTAAGCTGAACCTGGTAAAGGATCTATAGGAACACACACACTTTTCTGTAAGGTTCAAGACACAGGCACTGAACCAGCAAAATGTTCCTGAAAAAGCTACAAGAAAGTGTCATCATTTCCGAAAATAGCTCCAAGATCAGGTTATCTTGACCAACCTGGGAGAGTCTCAGAAAGAAACCAAGAGTTAACTCTATTTTCTAAATTTCAGACAGCGCATATTTGCTACTTCTACAATAAGAAATGCTACTTTAATTAAAAAAAAAAAAACAGGCACTAAATATTGCCTGGAGCAACATCTTTGGGCCCTAGATGGTTTAACTTGGCAAAATAAGCCATTCTTCATGAAAAAGTTAGTGAGTCTTGGCCTTCAGCCAAGTTTTTATTGTTAGAACTCCTGTGCTATGAAATTTGGAAAACATTTCTGTTATTTAATTATCTTATTTTCCTCCACTTAAATTTCTCCTGGGGTAAGAGTTTCATTTCTTGTGTGTGTGTTTTTAGCTTTTACCAGTAAGACAGGAAAACATTTAATTTTTTTGAGTGTATCTTATTGTCCCTTTGAGAAAACATACGTGATCTGTGGGTAAAAGAGAAACGCTTGGCCATCACACAAAAGCATACCTATTAGCCTCCAGGTAATATAAAATACTTGTTTTTAATACTTAGACACATTTACGCCAAAAGAATATTAGAGGAAGCTGATTTGGATGGTTTTACTATGTCTCCGCCCATAAGGGTAGACCACCAACTTGGTTGTGCCTATTTGAAATGCTGTTTGTGAACAGAGAAACAGAATGCACACGAGTGCAGAGTATGTGCTCTGAAACTCTGGCCACACCATGCCACTCCTCACTGAAGCCACTCACACAACTAAGCGTAGGTGAGCAGCTCCAAGAACACGCAGCCCAGGTACCAAGGGAGCACACTGGCAACAGCATGATGGAAGGGTGAACAAGACAAGCGGGTTGTGAATGTATGTGCCATGTGGACCCCTAGAAACAAGATTCATTACTGAATTCAAGGGCAAGAGAAGCTCCCTGAGGTCTGAGACAAGAACATTTATCAAATCATTGCCAGAAGCAAGAAGACGGTCCCTGGGACCAGGCTCAAGCAACTCTGGAATTGACCTTCCTCCCCAGATGAAAAGGGCACCTTTCACACTCCAAGCCTGGACAGAGTTTTCCCGTCACTGAAGAACTGGTTCCAAGAGCAAGATATCCTTGCCCTCTGCACGGGATAAAAGCTAATTCAAGGCTGTAGTGAGATAAATCGTCTTTCCTCGTGGCCAGAATTCAGGAGAGAGATTTCAGCAAGGGACTCCTTTTTGAAAAGCTGACCAGGACTGCCTGGAAACTTAAAACACTGCTGTTCCCTCTTTCTGGACTTGTTCATCTGGATTAGACTCCCAGCCTGAGCTTTAGGAGGTACGTGTGGTCTCCAGCTTGTTCACAGATGTTTACCCTCCCTAAACCTTTTATCATCATCATCATCATCATCAATAAGGCACCTGCTTCCTTCAGGAGCTGATGGAAGGGGGAGATACACACAAAAAAAGTAACCACCTTGTGAGGTATGACAACTGAAAATTATAAGCACTTGTGTTGTTCAGAGGTACACAAAAGATGTTAATGTAGATTAACTAAAGTGATGGGGAGAGGCTTCCTGGAGAGGCAAGCGTGAGCTAGAAATTCAAGGTGCATCTGGGGTGTTAAGATGATAGAAAGGTGTGTTAGGGGAGAGACTTGGCCTGCACAAATACATGAGACCAGAAAGTACAAGTGGTATCTAGAGACTGCAAGTAATAAACAGGTCTGCCATGAGGGCAAATCTATGTAGGAGAAGAGTGAGAAGGATGGGGCAGTAAACAGGACAAAACTGTAAAGGCCTTACAGGCCAGGTTAAGAGGGTGGATTTAATTCATCAATGGCAGGCTGTTTTTGAAAGCACCCAAGCTGGTACATTTAAACGCCATATGGAAGATTAATACGGAGCCCCTCACACTGTGGTCTGGGGCGAGGAAAGCCTGTGTTGGAGAATCAGGAAAGACTCTGGAAGTCCAGGATGGCTGGCTCTTGCATCTGTAGGGCTGAAGAGGTTATGACCATGATTCTTCTGAACCTCCCTGCCCTGAAACACAGCAGGACCCTTTGGGGCCTTCCCAGGACTGACCCCCCACCAATTCCTGCACCTGCCTTTTGACTGTAGAAAATCTTTAGCCAAAGAATGAATTTAATCAGGGAAATTAGAAAATATAGAAGCAAAGGAAAACAGTCAATCAAGACCAAATAATAATAGTTGAGTCATCAAACAAAGTCATGGACCCTTAGTTCCTCAAGGGTTACAGATAATATTGTAAGTCATATCCTTTGAGCTGTTTTATAAATACTGAAACCCTCACCAGGTGGTAGAAGTTAACTACATGATGACCAGACTGTGGCCATGACACAAGCTGCCACAATTCCAAAAACCAGTCTCAAAGAAATGGGAACAAATGAACTCTGGAACTGAAGATTAACTGTACTTAAAATAATCAAGACATTGCTGATCAGACCACTGCATGACCGACTTCAAGATAACTGTCAGCACCGCCCATGGTATTCTGCATGTAGCCCCCTCCCTCTGCCAATACACCTTGAGATTCCCCTTTAAAAGCTCTTGCCCACTGATCAGCAGTGGAGAGTTGGCCTTTGGAGTCTGCCCTCCCCTCCTGGTTGCTGGCCTCTAGAATAAAGTGAACTTTCCCTTCTACCAGCACCTGCCTCTTAAATATTGGCTTTGAAGTGGCAAGCAACCAGACCTAAGTTTCATTAACAGTCCCATCTGCTTAACCATCTTCCTGGCAAGGGAGCAAGCCCCTAGGATATGAAGTTCCAGAAAGAATCTTCTAGGTCAAGGAACAAGGCAAGGACCGGTCAGTGTAGAGCATCTAAAGGATGCAGAAGAGCCTAGAACCCTCCCCACGTGCCCCAACCCCACAGGAGATAAAGCCAGTTTGTCCAGTCAGCCAGTAGACTAAGGCCAGGCTCCAGGCAGATCCTGCACACACAGGGAAGACCATGGTGACTGTCCCCAGTAGACAAGCAGGTAACACAGGGTCACAAAGTCTCTCCAGGCAACTTCACACTGTGGGATTCTGTTACACTTGACGAGTAGAGAAGTGGTATCTAACTTCAAGCAAACCCCAGCTTCTTATACTGTCTACAAGGCCCTGCATGATCTTTAGAACCTTGCCTACTTATTTCCATCACACTGCTGCTCACTGAACATACTCCAGACATACCACTTCCTGTTCCTCAAACAGGCCATGTTCATTCTCACCTCTGGGCCTCCACATGGGGGCATCTCAGGTGGCGCTAGTGGTAAAGAACCTGCCTGCCAATGCAGGAGCCACAGGAGACACAGGTTCGATCCCTGGGTCAGGAAGATCACCTGGAGGAGGAAATGGCAACCCACTCCAGTTTTGTTGCCTGAAGAATCCCATGGAAAGAGGAGCCTGGCAAGCTGTCCATAGGATATCATAGAGTCAGACATGACTGAAGCAATTTAGCATGTACGCATCACCTAGAATACCTTTCCCCAGACTTAACCTGCCTCTACCTGACTTTCATTTCTCAGTAAGACCTTGCCGACCACTCTCATTTAAGTTTTGGGTCCACTGAAGTATTCCACGCCAGCACACCTATCTCATCACCCTGTGATGACTTCTGTTCTATCAGAGATTCTAATTTATCTAAATGTCTGGGGTGATGTCTGTGTTCCTATTAGAATTTAAAACCTAGACAAGCAGGGACTTTTTCACTCTTGTCCAATTCTGTCTCCCCAGTGTCTATAAGAGTACCTGACACATATTAGTGCTCAATAAATATCTGTCAAGTAAGTGAAATAATCAATCCATGTCTTGGGAGATCCATGACACTTTCCGCTCCGAGTAGAAAATCTACCTAAGAGAATGTGATGCTCAGGCATATCCTAAGCAGACTAGAGCTCTAGAGTTTCTAGTTTCCTTTAAACCATCTGCATCCAAAACATTGGCAGCTGGGTATTATATGTGTTCACATCAAATGGGGGCAAGCAATAGGAAATGTGCTGAACACACAGCGGAAAAAAAGAAACTTCCAGAAATGTCTTAACAAAGCAGCTTTAGGGGCAGCCCCTTGAAATGCTGTCGTTGTCAGTAATAAAACTCCCCTAACTGTGGAGTTAAGGGTGGGGAAAGGGGGTATGAAGGCAGGCATTTCACCACAACTGTCCCATCTGCTTAACCATCTTCCTGGCAAGGGAGCAAGCCCCTAGGATATGAAGTTAAGAGAGGAGAGAATCTGGAAGGCTTAGGCCCTAAGTCCTGGATGGGTCCCAGGCCCACACCTTGTTCTGCTCCTGTGTCTGTGCTCTAATGAAGTTTTATGAATAGAAGAGCTACCCTTTAAGAAAATTTCATCCTAACCTACAAATACCAAAATGCAGCCAAGTCTCACTTACTGGGACTAATGATGTGGAGAGGCAACAAATGAAACCTTCAGATTATTCAAAAATACCTTTGGGCAAACCTATGATCGAATAATAAAAACTGCTGTCATTTCTGTAGCATGGGATCACTAATGAAGTACTTCACATTTTACCATCTCTTGTGATTTTCACACTCCCCGCAAGGCCATCATCAGCAATCTACAGATGAAGAAACTGAGGCTCAACAAGACAGAAGGCTTTCCTGAGTCCCAGACAGGAGGGAGAATGGGGGCAGGACCTTGTGCCTGCAGAGGGATGAACTCCCGACCCAGCCACACTCCTCCCTGAAGGCAGGCCTGTGAGCACCTGGGGTCATCCCACAGGGCCAGCCCTGGGAGGCTCACACATAGGCTGCCCCGAATCACTCAGTCATGTCCGACTGTTTGCCACCCCATGGACTGCAGCAGGCAAGGCTTCCCTGTCCATCATCAACCCCCGGAGCTTGCTCAAACTCATGTCCATTGAATCAGTGATGCCATCCAACCATCTCATCCTCTGTTGTCCCCTTCTCCTTCTGCCCTCAATCTTTCCCAGCATCAGGGTCTTTTCCAATGAGTCAGCTCTTCGCATCAGGTGGCCAAAGTATTGGAGCTTCACCATCACTCCTTCTAATGAATATTCAGCATTGATTTCCTTTAACATTCACTGGATTGATCTCCTTGCTGTCCAGGGGACTCTCAAGGGTCTTCTCCAACACTACAGTTTGAAAGTATCAGTGCTTTGGCACTCAGCCTTCTTATTTTCTTCTATTTTCCACTGCGGGACTCTACTGTTTCATGGCTTCCTCCAACTATTTCTAGCACGTTCATTTCTCCTCAACAACCAGAACCAGGAAAGGCCCAGAGGCACAGCCATCACTGCTATGCCTGCAGCTTCCCCGGCAGCAGCCTGTGCCTAGATACAGACAAGGCCTCAGCTCACACCCTCAAGTGACAAGGACCTTCTCGGGTGAGGGCGATTCCTGTGAGCCACAGTCCTGGGAAGTGGAGGATGCACTGGTCAGTAGGCAGCTTTGTGGCCTGATTGTCTGGCTTGGAACCCCAGCTGGGTCACCTCCCAGCTGCATGACCCAGAGCAAGTGATTTAGCCGGTGCCTCAGTTTCATCTGAAAAATGAGATTTATGACAGTACTGATGTCAGGGGCTTACAGTGAGTATAAAGGGAGAAAACACCTGCAAAGCACTTAGCACAGTGTCTAGCACTGTCAAGCAGGGGCTTAAGAAATGTTAGCTATTACTATTAATTGCTGTCATTTCAAATACAATGTTCTTGAAAGGTTGAAAGACTCTGCAAAGCATGAGTGCTGGGAAGAAACAGGGACTCATGTTAGAATGTGGAGTGCTTAGCACCATTGCAGACAGCCGGACAAAGCAGCTTGGGAGCCAAATACAAAACCAAAAACTCATCGGAAGAGACAGAAAAGGCTTTCCTGAGAACATCGAGCTCACTGCAGTTTCAAGGTCTTTGCATTTGCTTGGCAAGGGCTACACCCCCCTCCTCCCATGACTGGCTCCATGTCCCCTTCTCAGAGGGGCTTCCCCAACCACCCATCTGAAGGGACCTTCCCCTACCCCCCATCACATCACCTCATTGCCCTGTCTTCACAGCATCTGTCACTCTCTGAAGTGATCTCATGTGTCCACTTGCTTAGTGCCCAATTCCTGTATGAACTCAGGACATGTTTATTCACTACTGCTTTGCTAGGGCCTATAACAGTGCCTAACACAGAGCAGATGCACCAAAAAATTGGCTGAACCTGTAACTGGACACTGAACTGAGCCATGAAGAATGAGTGGGAATTTCCCAAATTGAGAAAGGATGCGCTAAGCAGGGAATGATGAGGACAAATGAGCATCTGACTTGAAGTGCTACACATAGCGGAAGTCCCAGAGGATTCCATAATGTCAAATTAGATGATATTCTGTGTCATGGGCCACACAGTGTGATAACACTCTTTAAGCTCTGAACCTCCACTTAGTCTCTCTAGAGCCTAGCACTCATACAGTTCAGCCAGGTAACTCAGACCCACCCCTGCACCATCCATCACAGCAGGGGGCAGGGGCTCTCCAGCACCCATGGGACATATGCCATGTGAGAAGGAAGAAACTGGGTCTTCATCCACCTCCTTGAAGAAAGGAGCATGTCCGTGCCTGTGACAACCTCATGACAGGAGCCTCCTCCAGTAAACCACCAAGCTCTCCAGGGACCCATAGTCCGCTACAAGATTGTGTCCCAAGCCACACAGCCTACATGGGGAAAATTCACTTGTAATGAAGGGCTGACATCAAAACATTTCAAGTGTTTGAAAATTAAGAATTATATTAGGAGAGAACTATATTTTATCTAATAACACATAACTATCAATTATATTGGGCTTCCCAGGTGGCACTAGTAGTAAAGAATCCACCTGCCAATGCAGGAGATGCAGAAGACGTGAGCTCAAGCCCTGCGTCAGGAAGATCCCCTGGAGGAGGGCATGACAACCCACCCCAATATTCTTGCCTGAAAAATCCCATGGACAGAAGATCCTGGCGGGCTATAGTCCATGGGGGTCACAAAGAGTAAGATACAAATGAGCAAATGAGTATAGTCCAGCACATAAAATTATATTAATAATTAAATATTAATAGCAATACCTAATATTTATTAAGCTTCTGCATATTGGAGGAGAATTTTGAATTTACAATATAGAAATACATGAAATCATTCATTCAGTAAACACTTATCAGGTGCCTCATCTACGCCAGGCACTGAGATTTAGATGAGGTCACGGATCATTTCCTCATGGTGCGCCCAGTCTATGTGTGACATAAAGAAGGAGTGATCCATTCTGCTTCAGTAGTAAAAAAAAAAAAACATTTTTAATTAAAGAACAGATCAAATAATAATAATGATATAAAAAACTAACATTTATTGAGCAATTACTACCTCCCATACATGGTCCTAACATATCTTCACTCATTTAATCCTCGCAACATACATAAGACATTGAATAATCATTACTTGCATTTTATATATGAGGAAATTGAGACAGAAGTAAGGTCACTTGCCCAAGGTCACAGAGCTAGTCAAAGGCTGCAGAAGTGGCCTGGTCTTGACCTGGCCAAAGCAAAAGAAGTCACCAAGCAGTATGGCAGTCTTTCTCAACCTGGGCACTCCAGGCACATGGAAAAAGTTAACTCTTTGTTTTGTAGCTGTCCTGTGTGTTGTAGGAAATTTAGCAGCAGCCCTGGCCTCCACGTGCCAGTAGCAACTCCTCCCTGCCAACTCCTGCTCTGACAATCAAAACTGCCATCAGACATTCCCAAATGCCCCCTGGAGGGAAAAACCAACTCCAGGGCTTGGTTGGTTTGAAAACCACTGGACTAAAGGAAGAGCATGCCCACGGCACCCTGGCACTGGTATGACAAGTCTGGGGAACTACACATGACTAGCGTGATATGCCTGGGAGCTGGGACAATTCAAGGAATGGCAAAGAGTGAGGTTAAAGGGGTGAGCAAGAACCAAATCACAGAAAGGTTTGGTTCACCCATAATAAGAATCTGGACTTTACCTGGAGGACAGTAGAAAGTCACTGAGGTGTTTTAAGCAGGGATGTGACAAGATTACATGTGGGTTTCAGAAATATGGAACTGGAAACCAGCTGGCTTAAAGATTGTGTAATAAGAAGGACAAATGAGGTGGGGCTGGGGGAAGGTGGTACTAATTTAAGGGACTCATGGGAAGCTAGGGAAAAAAAAAATTGATTTGAGAGCATCAGAGGTATAATGGCCTGGTTTGGGGATGGGTGATCCAGGGGTAACAGCAGCGCATAGACCAGGGTGACCAGATAGAGGGCAATGCCACTCTCTGCGACAAGAAACAGGAGGAAGATGAGCTCAGTTTTGTACATACTGAGTTTGGACTGCCATAGGAGTGAGGCCACGCAAGCGGCAATGTCCCCAAACAACTGGACGCGCAGTGTCATGAACCTCTGACCTGGGCTGGAGATATCTATTTAAACGGTGGAGCAGTTATGTGTTTGTAAAAACTTCCCTAGTGAATGGAAAGATCCAAGAGAGATTAATAAAGCAAGAAGATGCCTGAGCACAGAATGCTGGGTAATCATTAATATTTAAAGGTTGACAGGAAGAAATGGACACAGACAAAAAGAGCCAGAGATATCAGGGAAGGCACGTCAGAAAACAATGAGAGTACAGTGCTGCAGAAGCCAAGGGAAAGGATGGCAGATATCAGGTGATGCTAGGATCCAGGGTCATGGCTAAATGGGAAGAAGCAACTGTTATGTACCACGGCCATCCATTCTAGTTATAGTTATGATATATATAGATAGATATTACATATATATATATATTTCCATTCTAGTTACAGTCATAATATATATATTTCCATTCTACTTAGAGTCATTTTATATATATATATATATCCTTTCATGAGCAAAATATAAGTTACCAGTATAAAGAACACATTTCTCCAAATGTAGATACCTGAACAGAATACCAAATCAAACATTCATTTCGTTCACTTGTGATCTCACTCACATTAGAAAACAATTCCAGTGTCAAAAGGCTGCCAAAATCATGACAGCTAAAAACAAATTCAAATCATGACAGCTGAACACTGGAGGCCAAACAGAGCTGTGAATATAAAATCCAAATTCCATCCAAACTCCCTTGCATAACACCATTAAGACCAACGTACAAGCATATACTCCTGACAAATTGTAAACTGATCTTTTCACAAGAGCCCAAACTTGATTATTGTTTATCTAGAAAAGTTCTGTTGAACTGTCAGAGGGTTTTACTATCAGACACATGGGTTTGTTTGCAGAATACAAGGTCTTCTCTGAGGCAACATTTCAAATAGTTACAGAGTCAACATACTTTTTTTTTTTTTTACCCAACACTTATTAGTAATCTGTACATGCCTGGTTATTTGTCCATCATTCAAAGTGAATCTATTTGAGTGAGCAATTATGATGCAACGCCACAGTACTCAAGAAGTGGGTAGAAATCGATTCTGAGGTGGGAGATACATAAGCACACCACAGGACAAAAAAATGGACAACAATGGAGTCACGGTCTTCCAAAATTTCTCTGAAAGAACATCTATTCCAGAATTCCAGGCTCAGAGTCATTGTGCATACAAAACTCATTCTCAGCACAAAGCCTTGGAACTGCATAACCTCAATTTATAGAGATCTTTCAGCATGTTAGCCTCTCCCCCAAAACATCTTCTGTTCTGTTCCACTGCATTTTTAGGTCTATAGATAAATGTGATAAAATGGGACATAAGCTTAAAGGGCTTTATTACCAGTTTAAATATTCACAATGCCACAATCTGCCGCAGACAGATCTGAGTCATGTGGTTAAACGTGCAAACAATTACTCAATTTAATTTTATCTTGCAGAAGTTGAAAAACAAGCTGTAATCACGGTGGATGCTGTTCATTTTCTTCCAAAAGCCACCATCTTTTATTTTCCTGACTGGATTTTATTCTTGGACACAGGAGGAGTGGGCTTCCACACTAAGCATGCCAATTCACAAGGCATTAGGAAGCCAGGCCTATATCAGAAAACAGCTGGATCGCTTCTAGATGGGCTTGTTCCACTCCTTAAAGAGACAGGGTCGAAGCTGAGCCACTGCCCAAATCCTCATCCTGAACCATAGCACCCCCCACCCCCATTGCACTAAGTCCTGGAAACTCAGAGTTAGGATCCCTGGTCTTTAGGTGAGGAAGGAGCCCCAAAGTGTTTCAGGTTCTAGTCTACCTTTAGCACAGGCTCCAGGGTTACACTACCTGTGCTCTGCCAAGACCCCTGGACAAGCTACTCCACCCTTCTTTGCCTCATTTTTCTCATCTGTAAATTGGAGATAATAATAGAACCTACATCAGACAGCTCATGTGAGGAACAGATAAGAGTGTGCATATTAAGTGTTGAGCACAAGACCTGGCATATATATATACTGAATTCCCATTATCATCATTAATATCATCTAACAGCCTCACAGAGAAAAATCAAGGTATTCATGATCTGACTCTCTAACTAAATTACCCCAAAACTTAGTGTCTTAAGACCACAAGCATTTACTATCTCAGTTTCTATGAGCCAGGAATCTCAGCACAGTCAGCTCAGTGCCTCTGCTTTAAGGATCCTCACAGGCTGCAGTCAACTTAAGGGCCAGGGTCTCATCTGAAGGCTTAACTGAGGGATCTCCTGCTTCAAAGTTCATACAGGTGGTTGTGGGCGGGATCCTGTCCCTCCCAGGACATTGGGCTGAGGGCCTCAGTCAGCTGGTGATCAGAAGCCTCCCTTAGCTCCTGGCCACGTGGCCTGGGCCTCTTATTGTGCAGCTCTCAATATGGCAGCCAGCTTCCATCAGAACAAGCACACAGCAGAAGAGGGCACACAAGATAGAAGCTTCATTCTCTATGTCACCTCACTTCACCAGTGACACCCTATACTCTTGCCATGTTCCATGTGTCAGAAATGAGTCACTACAAGATTCATTTGAGGGGAAGAGCTCACACAAGGACATGAACACCAGGAGGTAGGGAACACTGAGGGCCATCTTAGAGCTCTGCCAACTATAATGTGAAAAGCCACTTCACAGTAAGCTTCCAACTCTTTCTTTCCATCTTTCAACAAATGTTTGAGCACCTACTTTGTACCAAGCTCTGCACAAAGGCCCTGAGAATATATTAAAGAATAGAGACATGCCTTTTCTCTCAGGAAGCTGATAATCTAGCAGGAGACATTAAAGAAATAAGACAGATTACTATTGAATTAAAATCGTGGCAAGCACCAGGAAGAGAAAAATACATCATGTAAAACTGCAGGACGAATAGAATCTACTCCAATTCATGTAAGGCTTCCCAGAGGAAGACAGCCAGGCTGAGACCCAAAAGGATGAAAGTGAAAGTGAAATGTGAAAGTGAAGTCACTCAGTCGTGTCCGACTCTTTGCAACCCCATGGACTGTAGCCTACCATGCTCCACCGTCCATGGGATTTTCCAGGTAAGAGTACTGGAGTGGGTTGCCATTTCCTTCCCCAGAGGATCTTCCCGACCCAGGGATCGAACCTGGGTCTCCCACATTACACGCAGACGCTTTACCATCGGAGCCACCAGGGAAGCCTAGGAGTAGTTAACCAGGTAAAGGGCCGGGCCAGGAAAGAGGTTCAGACACAGGGAAGGAAATAGGAAGGCTGTAGGTGGGTCGGCAGACCCTGCACGTGGCAGGCTCACTAAATGGAGGAGTGGAGGCAGGACAGGGGCCAGACAGCACTCAAGTTTCTAACTGGCCCCTGTTCTCAGCTAAATTAAGTTTGCAAAATACAATTCAGAGAGACTGGCCCTCTATGATTAGGGTTATATCCACAAAATACTACAGAAACAATTAATAAAACCCACTTTGTTCTCAATTTTGCAGACTTTCAAACCTCCAATTTCTTGTTTGGGTCTTTTTTGGGGCGGGGGGGATGGGAGGGGTTTAAGCTGCTCGGCACAGCTGATGGGATCTTAGTTCTGCCACCAGGGGTTGAACCCAGGCCAAGCAGTGAAAGGGCCAAGTAACTAACCACTGGACCACTAGGGAATTCAAACCTCCAATGTCTTGAATGCTTAGGGTTATTTTCATAATTCATCCATGAAGACAGGCTTTCATAAAGAACACACTACCCCCAACCAAAATCATATCTCATTCTGATGAATTACTGCTAACCTAAAGCACTCACTGAGAACCATGAAGACTCCCTCTCATTCCATTTCATTAAATTCAATCAATTTTTCCATAAATAATGCTGCAAAATGACTCCTGGAGTTAAATAGAACACAGGAATACTGATCCACGGACAAGGTAGACTGAAACACTCAAAATAAAGCTGCTTTTCTGTTGATTCCCAAGGTTAGAGAACAGACCCAGAAACAGATGCAGCCTAGTGGGAGTTTAAATAAAGAACCTTCCTTCCGGGCACTCAAATTCTGCTCAGTGCCCTCTCCCGCTTACCAGCAAGCTGTGAGTTCAAGTGTCAAACAGCCACAAAAGGACATGTTTCAGTGCATCTGAAATCTGACCCATGAGTACAGGTAAAGAAATCCGTAGATCCTCATTATATGCACATTAACCTGGGCTGAGATCCTTATGGTAAATGGCCTCCATTGTAATCCTATTGACAAAGGACCATCTTTTCTATGGAGGCTGTAAAAACTTCTAGTACACTGCCAGTAGTCAATCCACACATAATTACACAATTAAGGTGACACGTTTATTATGCTCAAAAACAGTGTCCATTGGAAGCTAGCTCTGGGAAGAGCATCCCTCCAGCCCCACTCCCCGCGCACCTAACACCAGGACGGAGTCTCTAAGGTACGACTCACAGTCAGAACAAAGCAGACCACATCACAGCTGTATGCTTTCCTGGGGCAAGAAGGTGTCGGTGGGAGAAAACTGAGGAAGGAGGCCTGCCCGTAAAAATAGAAAACCTCCCACAGGTTGTCTAGTCACCCGCATCATGACAGCTTCAGCCATAACAACATGGGGAAAGAGAGTCAAGGATGATGGACCAGGAGAAAACTACTTAATAAGAGAGTTCAGTAAGCTTTTAAAGCAGCTTTGGGAACCAGCAGGAGACTAGAGGGCCCTAAATTTAGTTTGTTGGCTGGCAAAACAAGCCTCTGGCTAGAAGTTGAAAGAACTGGATTCCAGCCTCAACTAATTAACTTTTTGGCCCTTAGCAAACATCTTCAATCAAGCAATTAGCAAGTAATTATTGAGTAGCAACTATATGGTCAGTGCTGATCAGGCTTAGGGGTTGACACAAAGGGAGTTAGGTCTCCTCTGCTGCCCTCAAGGAACTTCACTTTTTAACTCAAGATGAAAAACAAACAAGCAATAAAAACCTCAGCTTTCCAGAACCTGCCCGGATTGACTCTTGGTTACTTGGTCTTCCGTGAGTTCAGAGGTAAAGCTTTAAGTATAAGAGCTTTTAACAGTTAAATGCTTTTAAGATGAAAATCTTTCAGAAACTTATTATCTCAGCATTTCCAAAATGTTTAAACACACACACAGGTTCTGCTATACATTAATTATTGCCTAAAACAGTTGGGTGGCCCCATGGTCAGCAAGTTTTAGAAATAATGGACTGAAAATTAAAAAGATTCCTTAATACTGGACTTCTCAGGGCCTTTTTAAAATTGATGTGTACTGTGAGCATCTACAAGAAGACATGATATATTTCTCCAGGGAATTATTTTTCTCATGGGATTAAGGTTCTATACCATGAGTTTGGGTAAACTCCAGGAGTTGGTGATGGACAGGGAGGCCTGGCGTGCTGCAGTCCACGGGGTCGCAAAGAGTTGGACACGACTGAGCGACTGAACTGAACCGAACCATGTACTTTGGAAAGACTGTGCTGCACACTTCCCTTTCTCCTTAAGTAAATGATGACTCAGAAGTGTCTTATGGACTTGAGTGATTGTAATGAGATGCTGATGAGGACAAAGTGCTGCACAGAAAATGCCTTCCCACCACTGGCCACCCTTGGACAACGAGCTGAGTCACGATGGCAGCACTGGACACCCCCTAATCACGCTGCATGACTGCCTGTGCTGCTGGGGGCGGGGAGGTGGGGTTTTCTGGGTAGCACAACCTTCAGAGTGGAACCCAGAGGCAGACTAGGAAAACCCCTCAGGACCTAGAATATTCCAACCTCCATATGAAACTCCATCACAAGGTATCACCTGCCCACATTGCCCTTTTCCTGCTCCACTCAGAGCACAGATGGCCTGCAAGATGTTCTTGGCACTCACCCGGGCACTGCCTTATGACACTTCCTGTCTTTCCTTTATGACTACTGTTCTCATGGACTGTTTCTTTGTGGAAGGATTTGTAGGCACATCCTCAACTAAACAACACACTCCACATAGACAGAGACTCTGTATTCCCCTGCAGCACTGAGAACACAGGCTTTCAAATTTTGGGTGACTGACCAAGAAAAATTTAAATTAAAACACAGGGTACTGTTATGAAAAGAAGTCAGCCAGTCCAGCACTGGCCCTCCTGAGATGAGAACTGTGCTGTTTGTCTTATCCTTGGGGACTGTGGGGGAGGCGAGCCCTTCTGTCAGGATGGGGGTTATCAGGAAGAAGGCCAAACCGGAACAGAGGTGGAGGAGGTCACAGGCACCTCTACAAAAGGCTTCTCAAGTGCTGGCTGATGGGCCTGGTGTTCCCAAGACCCCAGCAGGGCCTGATGGGGTCAGCTGTCTCCAAATCCAGTCTGGGGGCTTGTGCTGCCCCAGAGCCACGCCTTCTGCAGTGCCCGGAGATACCTTGGTACAGGCTCACCACAGGCAGAAAGGAATTCACTAACAATGAACAGCAACAGACCCTGGCCTTCCTCCTTTCTCTATCCACAGGGAGGGTCCCCTTGGTGGCGCTGCCCAGAGGTCTGGAGAGACTTGCCAAGCCCCAGGGGGGGCGATGCCTCATGACAGTTAGGAGCATGGGTATCTGGAGACAGGACACCCACATCTGAATCATGGCTCTCTTGTGATTTACCACTGTCTTCAGGGATTCCCCGGTGGCTCAGTGGTAAAGAATCCACCTGCAATGCAAGAGGCCCAGGAGACTTGGGTTCAATCCCTGGGTTGGGAAGATCCCCTGGAGAAGGGCATGGCAACCCACTCCAGTATTCTTGCCTGGAGAAACCCATAGACAGAGGAGTCTTGTGGGCTATAGTCCATAAGGTTGCAAAGAGTCGGACACAACCGAGCAACTACTATATATATTTTTCATAATGGGCAATTCAGTTAGTGTTTTGAGATTGTCTCCTCATATGTAAACTGGGGAGAAAACAGTTTCTTTTTCATAAAGTTGTGAGAATATATGACAATCTCACAGAGTGCTCAGCCCACACTGAGTGCATAGTAAATGTTCATTGAACGCTGTTCTTACTAATCACCACATCCCCTAACTGTGGTCTTCATGGTGCAAGACCTAGCTCTCTCAACCCTCCACCCCAAGCTGAGGTCCTCACAGCCACAGTGGGTGATGCAGGCCTGAACTAGTCAAATGACATATCCTCAAGAAACAAAAATTATTTTTTGCATAATTAGATTGGCAAACTTTACTGCCCTCCCCATCAGAAGCTAATACTCCCCAGAGTCAAATTACTTGTGTACTTCCTTGCTTTGCCATTTAGTAGCTATGAAGGCTTGGGCAGCTGCCTCATCTGTAAAAAAAAAAAAAAAAAAAAAAAAAAAAAAAATACGGATGATGATAGCATATACCTTCTACTGTTGCTGCAAAGGTTGAAAGTGTTGAAGTGTTAGTTGCTCAGTTTGTGTATGACTCTTTGCAACCCTATGGACTGTAGCCTACCAGGCTCCTCTGTCTATGGGATTCTCCAGGCAAGAATACTGGAGTGGATTGTCATGACCTTCTCCAGGGGACCTTCTTGACCCAGGGGTCAAACCCAGGTATCCTGCATTGCAGGCAGATTCTTTCCTGTTGCTGCAAAAGTTAAATGGAAATATATATCAAACGGTCACCACATAGGAAATATGCAATAAACAGTAGTTGCTATTACTATTTGTGTGGCTATATTCTCCAGAATCAAGAGAAGACTCACCACCATGTCTTTTGCTGCCATAGCATGGCTAACCAAATGGTTGGAAACTGCAAGGCCTTGGTGGCTGTTCTGAGTTCACATGAAAACTCAGAAGCAGACTCATTACCACCCAGCCTAACGATGGCTCCTGGGACCAGCAGTCAGCAGACCAGACCCAGGGCAAATGCAGCCAGGCAGGAGGGCAGAGTCGCAGCAGTAGGATAAGGAGCACCTCCTTCTCAGAGTAAGAGGGGCCTCAGCCCTCTCTCCACCTCTCAGTGGGGAAATGAGAGGCTGAGAACTAAGTGACCATGGAGCTCTGCTGCCTGGCAATCAGCACCAGGTAATCATATGTCCACGGGCCATGAGGGCATGGGAAATAATGGAGCACAGTGATTCAGCCCCAGTAGGTTGAGCAGAAGAGGGGAAGCAGGCAGTTGACAAGGTGAAAAGAGAGAGGGTGAAGAAACATTCAAGCTGCAGTCCTGGCAGCAGGCATTTTCTCCACCAAGGAATGCATCTGGAGAGAAGCTGGCCGGGGACTCGCTGCTGGGAATTCATGTGAGGGTACACCATCAAGCAGGGCTGAGTCAAGCGCCACCAGCAAACTCGCGCATGCTCACAGGGGACCTGAGGAATGGGGAGACTTCAGGAATGGTTTGGTCTGAGGCTGCAGTTCTCCAGGGGAAGAGTTTCCTGGTCAGACATGAGATGTCCCTGTCACTAGTTCCCTCTAACATCCCTTCCCCTTGTCCAGGTAGAAGGGTGATCTGCCAGGAAAACAGGTGAGTAAACCTTGGGACATAGGTGATACAATGCAGAAAAAGAAATACAAGTATCTGAAGTGTATGAAAAATGCCAACACAAATTAACACTTCACTGAGATTTCAAGTTTCACCTATCAAGACCAAAGCACAAAAGCCATAACCCAGTCTGGGAGGAAACAGGCACTCATAAACATTGCTGGTGAGGGTGTTAACTGGGGCAAGCCATGGGAGAGGAGGGCTTTCCCGGTGGCTCAGTGGTAAAGAACCCGCCTGCAGTGCAGAAGCCACAAGAGACAGGTTCAATCCCTGGGTCAGGAAGATCCTCTTGAGAAGGGCATAGCAACCCACTCCAGTATTCTTGCCTGGGAAATCCCATGGACAGAGGAGACTGACGGGCTACAGTCCACAGGGGTGCAAAGAGTCAGACTTGACTGAGTGATTTAGCACATACACATCCATACCTGGGAGGGGAGCATAATTTGGTAAAACCTATTAACATTATTAATGCGTATACCCTTTGACCAAGCAAATCTGCTTCAGAAATTTAACCTACAGATACAGCTGCACATAAGTGAAATGGGGTTTCCATAAATCATTCACTGCAGCATTGTTTTTAACAGCAACATACAGGAATGAATCCAATTTCCACCAACAGGAAACTAAGTAACTAAAGTACATATATCCAGACAATGGAATACTATGCAACTTAAATAATTAAAACCCAAGAGGAAAATGGGCAAAATTTATAAACAGTCCACAAGACACGTAAAATATATTAAAAGATGCTCTACTTGATTTTGTTATAAAGAGGAATGGAAATTAAAACTGTATTGTGATACATTTCTTGGCTATCATATTTGCAAAAATTCAAAAGCTTTATCACATATACTGTCTACAAGGCCGTCGGGAAACCAGCTCTGTCATCTGTCCATGATAGGAATACAAAATGATTCAACCCCATGGAAGGGGAGTTAGCAACACCCAACAAAACTGCATATACTCCTACTCTGAACTAGTAATCCCACTTTCAGGAATTTACCCCCAAATGGAACTCCACAAACAAGAAACAACAGATACACACAGTTATTCACCTGCCTTCATGAATTTGCCAAAAAACATTGAAACAACCTAAATGTACTTTCACAGAAGACTGGCTGAATACTACTATAAATCCACATAGTGGAAAAAACTCTGAAGCAATATTCAAGAATGAGAAAGATCTTGATGAACTGCTATGAACTCTCTCCAGGGTATGCTGTTAAGCAAAAAGAACAAGGTGCAAAAGTACATATCTGTATACCCACACACACCAAAAAAAAGAAGGAAATAAAAACATACACATACGTGCACTTATAGAAAGAAACACAGAAATAAAAAACATAAGCTAATTAAAATGTTTACCTCTAGTAGGTCAGTGTAACAGAGAGGAATGCACAGCTGCAAGGAGTAAAATTTCTAAATAATCCTTTTTATATAGTTTTGATTTTGAAATGTAATATTTAATACAAGATTTTAATGACAAAAAAGCAAACTCCAAACAATAATAAACAATAAATAAAACAATAATAAACCTAAATTGTTATTAAAATGGTAACAAAATCACTTAGAAATTTTGAACATACTACTCTGACTACAAACCCTTAGCAGGGCATGGTTTAAGGACAAAAGAACTGTAAACAAATCTAGAACCTTACTTAGCAGGTTTGTTGTGAGTAGTAGCACTGGTGCTGTAATTCCTAGACTCTTCATGTACAAAGGAGAATAAAATACATGAGTAACTGTATTGTTATTATTAGGAATCAGGGCTCTCACGTAAGGAAAAAACAGATGAATAGCATGTAGCAACGTAGTGTTCAATTTACACTGAAAGTATTGGTAAGGCAAGTAATTTACCCAACCCCTATCTACACGCACTTACAGAGGCTAAAAGCAATGACAAGTTCCAGCGTTGATGAGCACCCCCAGCACCCAGATCTTGGTTTCTAAATACCAGTTCTCATTAGAAGGAACCAGGACTCTCAATAAATGTCTGATTCCAGGATTGTGGAGAGAGATACATAAGGTAATCCCAGAACATCTTACTATGCCAGAAAGCAGGCGAGTGCCCAAAAGGACATAAGAGGAAGCTTGAATGGGTTCCCACAGTCAATTTGAGCATCAGGAGGAATAATGATGACAACACACTGAATGTAACACATTCAGTTTTTTAAAAAAATCTATGTGTCCCTGGTGTTACTAAAAAGTAACACTTCTTTGCTAAAAAATATAGAAAGAGTATAATTGGAAAACCATCACTTTGCAATCCCCAATGTAGTAATCGATACAGGCAAGGACCATCAGTGGATGCTAAATCCATTAGGTAAAAGATTTTTAGGAACACAGCATTCACATCAAAATTCCACCCCACAGATTGTTTATTAAATACAAAGGATATAAGGTACCTTTACAGTGAGGGAACTGGCAGGTATCATTTTGACCAAGTGATCAAATTAAGTGTCTCCAACAGTAAGAAAAATTGGTATCGGACATTTTATGCGATACAGTGCTAAGTATCAAACATCATCCATATGGTCTTCTAGCCCAAATGTCTAATCTGAATCTTACTGTGAAGATGCAATCAGATAAACAGATTGTAAAACGTCCAGTTGAATAATGGACTAACTCCCAATATTTCAATGTCTTCAATGACTCCCAAAAAGGTGGAGGCTTTCCTCTTTCCTAGACAGGATGTGACATGATAACCAAATTCAATATTCATTTCTGACTAGTTCCTGGAATGAGAAAAAGCTGTAATGGTGTCTTTAGAAAGTAGGAGAAGGTTTAATGTAGACCAGGTAACATTACTGTATTTAAGGTAAGTATTACATTAAATAGGCAAGATATGTAACGGTGTATAAAGAATTCTTCCTTGGCTTAAAAAGTGGAGTAAAGGGGGAAAATATACAGCTTTATTTGCTTGTGAGACGGTAACAGGCAGGAAGGATAGAGGGTCCCCAAGCAGGCTGAGGAAATAAGCTGCAAGTGGCAGGGTTTTTTTTCCTTCTCTACACAAAATTTAAAAAGGCTTCTTTTAATTCTGTGTTGACAACACCTGGTTCTGCCTTGAGCTACCCAATGCGTTTTTCTTATGGAAATGTTTTTAAGCTATGTTAATGAAACTATGTATTTGCTTTGGAATTTGCCTTTCTTCAAAATGGTTCCACCTACAGATACCTTTTATTCTTTTCTCAAACCTGGGGCTGATAAAGGCTCATCAAACCAGTATTCCTGCCAATTGTTTTATGGCCAGGGTGCCATCCTATCTCAAAACTGCATATTGTGAGAGAGGGGCCTGGTGAAACTCCCTCAGCCTTGAGATGTCTCTCTTATCTGATTAGCAGCTCACCAACAGACATAAAACACCTTGCTAAAAGCTAGCAAGGGGGCACTCTTTCTGTCCCCTTCTGATGTCTATGTCAGAAGCTTTCTCCATCTCTATTACACTTTAATAAAACTTTGCTACACAAAAAACTCCAAGTAGTCAAGCCTCTTCTCTGAGCCAAGACTGAAATCCTCTCCTCCAGAGGTCATGAATCCTGATGTAACACATGGTTCACAGCAGCAACCTTTCACTTGTATGAGCACATGTAATTTCTAGAAGGATTTACAAGAAACTAAAAACAGTGGTTATCTGTGGCAGGTAGCAAAAAGGAGCAGGGAGGAGAACACAAGAGAGGAGAGATGGAGGTGGGAGCCAAGTATACGCACTAAGTATACTTTTTAAATATTTGGAACCATGAGTAGGTATTATCTACTCCAAAAGAACTGAACATGGTTTTTTAGAAAAAAAACAAAAAGACTACAAAATGGAAGGTCAGTGAGAGAACTTAGGGACCTTTGGCTCCAGGTCTCGATATGTCCTTGGTTTTGGAAAACATGGTCTTCCCAGGTTGAGTGGAGGTAGAGCAGGTGTGCAGTGCAACAAAACACGTCCAAAGTGTTAGATGTTGCCTCAAAATTCAGTAATTCTTTCCTAAAAATTTATCCTGAGGAAATAATTATTAAGATGAACAAAGAGTTAATCACCAAAAAATGTTCATCACAACATTGTCATAATAGAGAAAAACAAAAATAGTCCAAATGAAAAACAAAATTCTACCCACAGAAGTACTAGGAAGATGTGGTCAAAGCATATGCTGTGACATAAAAAGACATTTATACAGCATTTTAAAGTGAAAAGAGCACAGCATTTCGTCATTTCAAGTTATATACATGTAGGTATAATAAACGCACAAACCAATATAGCTATACTAGGGTGATGGGATTACGGGTACTTCTTTTTTCTGTTTATTTCCTCAAAAGATGAGATTTTAATAACTAATTTTTTAAGAAGTGAATTTATTTTTATAAATAGGCCTGGAAAAGTCTTGTGCAGAATGCTTCTGCAGAGGTACAATCCAGACACTTTCCCCACCAGTTTCAAGGCTAGGAAGAGACATGCAGATCACTGAGAGTTTGGGGACTGCCAGCTCACTTCTCTAGTGCCTGTAACATTTTTCAGTATAACTTGCGGAAGGGGGAAAGGGCGGGGACCACCTCGCTGGCTAGGATATCAAAGCAAACCTGTCAGCCTGCCGACAACCCCTCAGAACAGCCCTGCACAAGAGTAAGGCAACGTCCACTGGAGCATGACAGCACTTCCCCCTAACTCTCGGCGGGGGATGGATCACACTTGAGGGACAAACGTAGCCTCATTTCCACCACAGCCCCTTGCTAAGCTCTGCATGTCAGCTCAGACAGCACCTGAAGCTAAGGATCCCTGTAATAAGCTGACAGAAGCAGCTCCTGCACATCAGCATATCCTTGTGACTGGAAAGATGGACGCTTCACTTCATGTAATGAAGCTGAAAAAGCCCCAGTTTCCGTCGACTTGCTGGCTGCCGAGCCAGTTAATAGAATGAGGTTTATTTCCACCAGCAGCACAGCATGCTTGAGAATGGAGGTTTGGAGTACAGCCTGGATTTGAAGCTCCCCCTTCTTTTCTTTAGCTTTACTGCTTAGTGTCTTACTCCTGAGACTCGGGCTCCTTGGGGATCTCTAGGAAGATAGTATGAAGAGGAAACAAGCTGTGTGCAAAGTACATGGTAGAGAAGCTTAGCTTCTATGTGAGTATGCATGGGTTTCCCTGGTGGCTCAGATGGTAAAGAATGTGCCTGCCATGCAGGAGACTTGGGTTCAATCCCCAAATTGGGAAGAACCCCTGGAGAAGGGAATGGCCACCCTCTCCAGAATTCTTGCCTGGAGAATTCCATGGACACAGGAGTCCACGGGGTCACAAAGAGCTGGTCACGACTGAGCAACTAACACTTTCATGCACATGCACAGAAAGAGAATGGATAAACAGAAAGCAAAATGTTGACCAGGCTAAATTAGAAAAGCACCTGGCAGATACTTAGTCTCAGTAAATATTAGTTGTTACTATTGCAAGAGCAAAGATTGCTGACCTAGAGTCATCTCCCAACAGACCAGGAAGCAAACATGAGAGCCTGAGATACAATCACCTGTGGCTGTACTCAGCGTCTCCAGGACATTAGACTGGCACCGGCATCTCAAAAAGGCAAGAAGTCACTGGATTAGACAAAAAAAAAAATCACACCCAAGTCCCACATATATCAGGGACATAAGATCTGAAATAACCACTGGTTTTACTTGAAATGGAACACAAACTAATAATCCAATAAGATGTTTGTTTTAAGAAACTAAACTCGCTCCCATGTCCCTAGTTAATGTGAATAAGAAAAAAACAATTGCATTCAGCCAAGCTTCCCGTGTTGAACAATACAAGCTAGGCTGCAAGTCTAGAGGGTGTTTAAACACCCTTACTAATTTAAATTAGTAAGTGAATATATTAGTAGGACTTCCTGTTTACCCATGAATTACTATTTTGCCAAGCAGAAGGTTAGGCCCCTTAAATCAGGCCCCTACACTCAGCTGTTATAAGAACAGCATAAAAACTGGGGGCACCTGCAAATGGGGAGGCTTCATTTTCCCAGTGGGAATTCTTCTCAAGCAATGGGCTTGCTCATCTGTCCTGCGACTAACTGAACAGGAAAGAGGAATTCGAGAGGACTGGCCAAACAGAAAACAGAATTGGGGAAGCATGTGCCCCCCATTATTAGTAGAACAAGCAGATGAGAGCTCAGGGAACAAAAGTACATTGAAGGCAGCTCAGCCGGAGCTACCATGTGTGCCTCCCAGCATGGGGACCACCCACCAGCTAAGACGACCTCATCAGCACGAGGCTGTGGGCTCGACATCTGGGAGAGGACACTCCTGGGATGTTATTAACATCCCTGGCCAAACAAGTGTCTTCCCCTCCTTCCAGGTACATGGTGAAGTGAAGTGAAGTCGCTCAGTCGTGTCCGACTCTTTAAGACCTCATGGACTGTAGCATACGACCCTCCTTTGTCCATGGGATTTTCCAGGCAAGAGTACTGGAGTGGGCTGCCATTTCCTTCTTCAGAGGATCTTCCTGACCCAGGGATTGCACCTGGGTCTCCCGCATTGCAGGCAGACGCTTTACCATCTGAGCCACGAGTATGTGGGCACATGTGGGTACATGGTAGGATTACCCTTAATTTCCTCACTGATGTGGAGTCTGGCCATGTGACTTGCATTATTCAAAAGAATGCCTCATTTAAGAAGTGGCACCGAGCATTTGAGCAAATTCTGGGAGACTGTGGAGGACGGAGGAGCCTGGCATGCTACAGTCCATGGGGTCACAGAAAGATGGACACGACTTAGCAACTGAACAACAACAACACAACTGAGCTGCTAACACCATGTCCTGCAGCACACACTTCCTCCTGCCATGGTGACTGTGAACCCACGGAGCTGGAGTCTTCAT
The DNA here is from genome assembly GCA_024291935.2 of Okapia johnstoni. Taxonomy (NCBI): domain Eukaryota; kingdom Metazoa; phylum Chordata; class Mammalia; order Artiodactyla; family Giraffidae; genus Okapia; species Okapia johnstoni. The sequence continues at coordinate 41,476,186 of CM044316.1, forward strand.
TAGCCTGCCGCCCTATGGACAACACAGATCAGAGAGAGCCCTACCAACCCATGAGAGATGTGTGGCAGAAGGGAGAAATAAATCCTTGTTTTAAGCCATAAATATGACTTTTGGAGTTATCTGTTACCGCAGCATAAACTCTTCTGTGCTCAGTCGTTCAGTCATGTCTGACTCTGCAACCCCATGAACTGTAACCCGCCAAGCTCCTCTGTCAACGGGATTTCCCAGGCAAGAATACCAGAGTGGGTTGCCATTTCCTTCTCTAACCTAGCCTATCCTGACTGATAAAGGCAAAGGAAGGAAGAGGCTGATCTGGAGTCAAGCCACCCCATCAAGGGATTATGTAGTAGGTAGGCCCCCTGTCTGCCCCGACCCAATCCCAGAGAACTCACCTTGATGCCAACCTGGGAGGAAAGGGATGAGACAATTAATTATACATTCACCACCACACTAGCTCCTCAAGCCACAAAGTCTAGACCACACAGGCGAAGCAAAAAAGAAAATTCTAAATCTGTCATGAGATGCAAGTTTTAAAATCAAATGGCCTTAGTTTCAAAGCTAAAAATGATAGAGAACCATGGAATGTGCCCAAGATGTTATTAAGGAAAAGAGATGATTGAAAATAAACAAAATTGTCTCCTGTTTATTTCCCAAATTGAAGTTCCTCAATAAGCTGGTTGCCCATACATGTTTGGTAAACAGGGACATGTGTTTATGACTGGTCTCTGAAAGCTGCAGCTGTTCACATTCCCTTTAAACACACACAGTACTGAAATAATCCGAAAAAGACAATCAATATTGCCCCAAGACAATCAGCTCTAATTGGCCCTACCAGCCATGGTGTACTAATCCTATTATGTGGCCTTCCTGCTTCTTTTAGAGATAGAGTTATTTTTCTCTGCACACAAAAAAAGGTACACCCTACGGGGAGAGCAAGACAATTAGGATATCAGGAGGTAAGTGTCTGAGAGAAGTGGCTTAGAGCCCAACCATTGCTACTGAGAAGGGTGTACACTGAACAGTGGACATGGGGTGTTACAGGGAGGAGACCCATTAATATGTAAAGGTTCTCAGATTCCCCACTCCACCTTTTCAGCCAGGAGAGACAAAAGTCAAACTACATGACAAGCTGTCAGGAGAAGAGGAAGAGAAAGAAGAGGAAAGGTTCATGGCGCTGTCATGTGCAAGACTCCTGAGTAACACAGAAAACAAAGCTTTTGAGAATATAGGTGCAGGTTATGAATCGGGTCTTCTCTAACACACTTGGTGGCACAGTGATAATCTACCTGCAAAGCAGGAGACACAAGAGATAAAAGTTCGATCCCTGGGTTGGGAAGACCCTCTGGAGCAGGAAATGGCAAACGGCTCTAATATTCTTACCTGGAAAATCCCATGGACAGAGGAGTCTAGCTGGCTACACAGTCCATGGGGTTGCAGAGAGTCAGACACAGCTGAGCATGCATGCTCCTGCTAACACACTTTGAAAGAAGAAAAACTGAAATTCTTTCTGAAATCCTTTGGCTGCTCAACTATACATCTGAGAATGGGACTTGAAACAAAGCCTTGACAGTATGGAGCCCTGGGACTTATCTGGTTGACAGACAACAGCTGCAGAAATTCTGGACCCACAACATCCTTCCCCTTGCCCTCTTTATCTGGTCCTCCCCAAAAGGCATGGCACAATTCACAACAGACATCCTTCTCCCCACAAGTCTCCCTGCCCTCTCGTGTGGGGTCGGTCAGATGATCCTCACCGGTGTTCCCATAACATTCTGTGAGTCCCTGTGTTCACTTATATTGTCTGTGCTATGACTATTTTTCTGTTTATCCAAGTGGAGCACTGGCTCCTTAGGGCCAAGATTTAGTACTGAATTTCCACATCCGTGAGCCTGGCACCATGCCTAGCACACAGGTATTCAATAATTAAGATGATCTAGTCTCCCTTGAGCTCAAAAATTTACTTGACCAAAATAATGAGAGGAAAATGATTCTTACCTGCTCCCCTATCCATATAACACAAGCTGAGTTTCTTGCCCATGTACCAGTATCTCTAGCTCAGCGACTCTGCAGGTCACTTCTATGTTCTATGAAAACATCTCCCATAAATATTAACTCTGTGGAGAGGGGAGGAGAGTGGACAGAGTGTAGGATTTTAAAACTATGACCAAAGAAAAAGATCCCCAAAATTACTGCAGATTAGTTTATGTGTCAAGGTCCTATGTTAGACAACTACTAACAGAGAGGCCAAGTCTGCTACAGGCCTGTATCAAAGCCACAATGGAAGGGATGCTCCAGAGCTGTGGTAAGGGGAGCAGAGATGCACGACATAGGTTTTCTTCTCTTTGCTCCATGCCCCCGAAAGTACACGTGAGAACTCATTGAGCCTTTCTTAAACATTTATTTCTTAATTGGAGGAAAATTGTTTTACAATGTTTCCGTCATAAAACAACATGAATAAGTCATAATTATACATATATCACCTACCTCTTGAGCCCCCTCCCCTCTCCCATCCCACCCCTCTAGGTCATCACAGAGGATCAGGCTGGGCTCCCTGTGATATATAGCAGCTTCCCCCTAGCTATTTATACACGATAGTGTATATACGTCAATGCTACTTTCTCAATTCATCCTACCCTCTCCTTCCCCTGCTGTGTCCACAAGTTCTCTATCTGTGCCTTCATTCCTTCCCTGCAAACAGGTTCATCAGTGCTATTTTTCTTGATTTCATGTATATGCGTTAATATATGATACTTGTTTTTCTCTTTCTGACTTACATCACTCTATAAGAAAGCCTTCGTCAGCGATCAATGCAAAGAAATAGAGGAAAACAATAGGATGGGAAAGACTAGAGATCTCTTCAAGAAAATCAGAGATACCAAGGGAACATTTCATGCAATTATGGGCTCAATAAAGGACAGAAATGGTATGGACCTAATAGAAGCAGAAGATATTAAGAAGAGGTGGCAAGAATACACAGAAGAACTGTACAAAAAAGATCTTCACAACCCAGATAATCACGATGGTGTGATCGATCACTCACCTAGAGCCAGACATCCTGGAATGTGAAGTCAAGTGGGCCTTAGAAAGCATCACTACGAACAAAGCTAGTGGAGGTGATGGAATTCCAGTTGAGCTATTTCAAATCCTCAAAGGTGATGCTGTGAAAGTGCTGCACTCAATATGCCAACAATTCTGGAAAACTCAGCAGTGGCCACAGGACTGGAAAAGGTCAGTTTTCATTCCAATCCCAAAGAAAGGCAATGCCAAAGAATGCTCAAACTACCGCACAATTGCACTCATCTCACACGCTAGTAAAGTAATGCTCAAAATTCTCCAAGTCGGGCTTCAGCAATATGTGAACCGTGAACTTCCAGATGTTCAAGCTGGTTTTAGAAAAGGCAGAGGAACCAGAGATCAAATTGCCAATATCCGCTGGATCATCGAAAAAGCAAGAGAGTTCCAGAAAAGCATCTATTTCTGCTTTATTGACTATGCCAAAGCCTTTGACTGTGTGGATCACAATAAATTGTGGAAAATTCTGAAAGAGATGGGAATACCAGACCATCTTACCTGTCTCTTGAGAAACCTGTATGCAGGTCAGGAAGCAACAGTTAGAACTGGACATGGAACAACAGACTGGTTCCAAATAGGAAAAGGAGTATTTCAAGGCTATATATTGTCACCCTGCTTATTTAACTTCTATGCAGAATACATTATGAGAAACGCTGGGCTGGAAGAAACACAAGCTGGAATCAAGATTGCCAGGAGAAATATCAATAACCTCAGATATGCAGATGACACCACCCTTATGGCAGAAAGTGAAGAAGAACTAAAGAGCCTCTTGATGAAAGTGAAAGAGGAGGGTGTAAAAGTTGGCTTAAAGCTCAACATTCAGAAAACTAAGATCATGGCATCTGGTCCCATCATTTCATGGGAAATAGATGGGGAAACAGTGTCAAACTTTATTTTTTGGAGCTCCAAAATCACTGCAGATGGTAATTGCACCTATGAAATTAAAAGACGCTTACTCCTTGGAAGGAAAGTTATGACCAACCTAGACAGCATATTTAAAAGCAGAGACATTACTTTGCCAATAAAGGTCCGTCTAGTCAAGACTATGGTTTTTCCAGTAGTCACGTATGGATGTGAGAGTTGGACGGTGAAGAAAGCTGAGTGCCGAAGAATTGATGCTTTTGAACTGTGGTGTTGGAGAAGACTCTTGAGAGTCCCTTGGACTGCAAGGAGATCCAACCAGTCCATCCTAAAGGAGATCAGTCCTGGGTGTTCACTGGAAGGACTGATGTTGAAGCTGAAACTCCAATACTTTGGCCACCTGATGTAAAGAGTTGACTCATTGGAAACGACCCTGATTCTGGGAAGGTTTGGGAGCAGGAGGAGAAGGGGACGACAGAGGATGAGATGGTTGGATGGCATCACTAACTCGATGGACATGGGTTTGGGTAGACTCTGAGAGTTGGTGATGGACAGGGAGGCCTGGAGTGCTGCGATTCATGGGGTCGCAAAGAGTCGAACACGACTGAGCGACTGAACTGATCTGAACTGATAACAGGCTCTAGGTTTATCCACCTCACTACAACTGATTCAAATCAGTTCCTCTTTATGGCTGAGTAATATTCTATTGTGCATATGTACCACAACTTCTTTATCCATTCATCTGTCGATGGACATTTAGGTAAATAAAACTCAAAATGAATTAAAGACTTAAATGTAAGGCCAGAAACTATAAAGCTCTTAGAGGAAAACATAGGCAGTATGCTCTCTGACACAAATTGCAGCAAATTCTCTCTAATCTACCTCCTAGAGTAACGGAAATGAAAACCAAAAAAAAAAAAAAAAAGGGACCTACCTAGTTTAACTTAAAAGCTTTTTGTACAGCAAAGGAAACTATACACAAGATGAAATGACAACCTCAGAATGGGAGAAAATAATTGCAAATGAAACAACTGACAAAGGATTCATCTCTAAAATATACAAGCAGCTCATATAGCTTGATATCAGAAAAACAAACAACCCAATCAAAAATAGGTGGTAGACCTAAACAGACATACAGATGGCCAACAAATTCATGCAAAGATGTTCTGCTGCTGCTGCTGCTGCTAAGTTGCTTCAGTCGTGTCCGACTCTGGGTGATCCCATAGACAGCAGCCCACCAGGCTCCCCCATCCCTGGGATTCACCAGGCAAGAACACTGGAGTGGGTTGCCATTTCCTTCTCCAATGCATGAAAGTGAAAAAGGGAAGTGAAGTCGCTCAGTCATGTCCAACTCTTTGCAGCCCCATGAACCGCAGCCTACCAGGCCTCCCTGTCCATCACCAACTCCCAGAGTTTACCCAAACTCATGTCCATTGAGTTGGTGATGCCATCCAGCCATCTCATTCTCTGTCGTCCCCTTTTCCTCCTGCCCTCAATCTTTCCCAGCATCAGGGTCTTTTCCAATGAGTCAGCTCTTCGCATCAGGTAGCCGAAGTATTGGAATTTCAGCTTCAACATCAGTCCTTCCAATGAACACCCAGGACTGATCTCCTTTAGGATGGACTGGTTGGATCTCCTTGCAGTCCAAGGGACTCTCAAGAGTCTTCTCCAACACCACAGTTCAAAAGTATCAATTCTGCGGCTCTCAGCTTTCTTTATAGTCCAACTCTCATATCCATACATGACTACTGGAAAAACCATAGCCTTGACTAGATGGACCTTTGTTGGCAAAATAATGTCTCTGCTTAAAGAAATGCAAATCAAAACCACCATGAGGTATCACCTCATAAAAATCAGAATGGCTATCATCAAAAAATCTGCAAACAATAAATGCTGGAGAAGATGTAGAGAAAAGGGACCCCTCCTGCACAACTGGTGGGAATGTAAATTGATACAGCCACTATGGTGAATAATATGGAAATTCCTTTAAAAAAAAAAAAAACTAGGAATAAGACTACCATATTACCCAGCATTCCCACTACTGGGCATATAACCTGAGAAAACCACAATTCAAAGAGACAAATATACCCTAATGTTCACTGCAGCACTATTTACAATAGCTAGGACATCAGTGAGACTTCTGATGTTAACTCAAGGCCAGAAAGGAGAATAATACATTTTCAGCTTAGCATCACACATGAGTTATGTTGGTGAGAAGTTAATCTTCGAAGTAAGAAAGGGTCTTTGAGACCAGACCAAACAAAAGACCTTTCTTCACACTTGATGCCTAAGACACTCAACCTTACCCATGAGTGAGACCAGACAAGGCAGAGACAGCAACGCACGGGGGATGCAAAGGCCGGTAATTGATGGGCCTTGAGAAGGCATGCAGAATAAAGGAGAAAAGAAGGACACTTTTTAATGGGGAAAGGGGACATGATGGAAAGGCCCAGTGTGACAGGGCACATGGTACACCGTCATCCTGACCTAAGATTTCACTTCCATGAAAAGAAGCCATGGAAACATGCAAACAGTCAAGACACAGTACTCGGACATATTACTCCCCTCTTCCCCACCACCACTTAGACTCAGAGCAGACTGGCAGACTAGTCGAAGCAGCATAAAGGCTTGATCAGGTAGGCTCTGAGAAGCTGAGTGGGCTTGATCACTTTCTTATGGGCTCTGCCCCCTTTCCCATCCCAAAGTGCTGCCATTACACAGGGAAACAGAAAAGGCCTCTCCATATGTCCTCCAACACGTAATGAACAAGTGGAAGCCTCAGAGAGACCAGAATTCAAGAGCCAAGGTCCTAGGATACAAAAGCTCACAATCCAGGTGCACCTCTGACAGACAAAACAAGAACCCACTGTGGGGAATACGCGCTCTGGTATGCAGCTATGCTGTGCAGGCTGTCATGGCTACAGAACCCAGAGGAGCAGGTCGTTAAAATCTGCTGTGCAGCATTTAAGGAGGAAGTGAGTTGTGAACAAGCATCACCTTGCTGGGAACAACGGCTACTACCCAAGATGTGCGGCGAAACGAGATTCAGGGGAGAGCCACCAGTCCATCCGTCAGGAGCCTGTCAGCTCTTTGGAGGAACAGAAATATTTTCATGGTGCATTTTCCTGCTCCTTGAGGAAACGAAATCAAACAGTCTCTCTGATTCACAGTGCAGGCAATTTACCGTGACTCACAGATAAACACACACCATCTCACACAAAAACTCCCTGTGGCCATTTATCTTGACAAAAATAATAAAAGTCATATGGTTTTTTATACCTGATTGGCTGTGATAATGCATCAGATTTCCTCAACATATGAAATAATAATGTATGTGCCTGATTCATCCTCTCTTCTCTTGGCTCCAGCAAAGTCAAGTACCTGGAATCTGAGGAGCTCATGCCCTAGAATGTGTGCTTCACTGGGACAGAGAATGTTGTCTGTGTCCCAGGGTCTCGGACAGTTCTTGTCACACTGATTTCTTAAATGAGTGACAGAAAGAACAACTCCCCACATGCCCTTCACCCTAGACTGTTCCACCTAGACTACACCTCACATTAAAAAATCATCATCATGGGGCTTCCCTGGTGGCTCAGTGGTGGAGAGTCTGCCTGCCAATGCAGGAGATGCGAGTTCGATTCCTGGTCTGGGGATACCTTGTGTTGTGGAGTAGTTGAGCCCATGTGCCACAGCTTTTAAGCCTGTGCTCTGGAGCTCAGGTGGAGAAGGCACCGGCACCCCACTCCAGTACTCTTGCCTGGAAAATCCCATGGGCAGAGGAGCCTAGTAGGCTGCAGTCCATGGGGTCGCTAAGAGTCGGACACAACTGAGCGACTTCACTTTCCCTTTTCACTTTCATGCACTGGTGAAGGAAATGGCAACCCACTCCAGTGTTCTTGCCTGGAGAATCCCAGGGACAGGGGAGCCTGGTGGGCTGCCATCTATGGGGTCGCACAGAGTTGGACACGACTGAAGCGACTTAGCAGCAACAGCTGGAGCCCAGGAGCCACAACTGCTGAGCCTGGTGCCGTAGAATCTGTGCCCTGCAACAAGAGAAGCCCCTGCAGTGAGAAGGCCACACAGCACAAGTAGAGAGTGGATCCCTCTCACTGCAACTGGAAGGGAGCCTGTGTTGCAGCAAAGACCCAGCACAACCAAAGGTGAAGAAATAAATAAAACTTTAAAATAAATAAATAAAATCATCATCATAAAAGGAACAACCATCTTTCTAAGGCCAGCATTTTTAACCTTGGCACTGTTAACATTATAGGGGTGGAGATGACATTCAGGGAGACCTGTGCTTGGTAGAATGTTTAGCAACAGCTTTGGCCTCTACTCGCTGGATGCCAGTAACACCATCCCCCGGCACCACCCCCAACCCTGTTGTGGGAATCAAAAATGTTTCCAGACACTGCCCAACATCCCCTGAGGGCAAACTCTTCTCAAGTTGGGAAGCATCGCTCTATCACTGCTCCAGGCCTGCAGACAGCGCCCAGGGAGCTGACAGACGCAGAAAACTCGTGTTTCCCATCCCCAGCGTGATGCTGAGACAGCAGCCAGGGGAAACCCTTCTCCCTGCCTCCTCTGAGGTGAGCGCACCAGAAGACCTGCGGTGGAAGAAATGCTAGGTGATGAAAGTCAGGCAGATGTCTTGAACACAATGCAGCCTAAGACGCAGGCCCTGGCCTTGTCTGTATTCGACAGGAGAAACCATTTTACCACTGTGCTGGGGATGGACTGGGTTTTTAATGATCTCCTCTCACCCTCCTCCACCACAAGGGCATGAAAGCATCTACTCGTTCTGTCAGGAGCAGGGGATCTGTCAGTAGCAGTTTCACCGGAAATCCAGCTTGCAGCATCTGCTCCTGCTCCTTGTTATGAACAAGGCTGGGATTTGTTCATATCTCCACAACCAGTTCAAAGGGCTCTTCAGAGAGTGGGCTCTGCCGTGCACTGCCAGGGCCATGTACCAAGGTGAGAAGGGGCCGCAGCTCCTGTCTCCCCAACCTGGGTCAGCTGCTGACCTCTCACACCAGGTTCCCTGACAAACTCAGGAGGGATCAGAGAAACACTCCTCCCTCTTGGGACTCTTGCAGGCATCATCTTACCTGTGTTGACTCAGTACTTGCACGTATCTTGGCATGCTAAGCTTCTATCATATTCTCTTTCTTTACCAAAAAGTCACTAATAGCCAAAGCTGACAAGGGTGTAATAAAACATACCTTCCATAATACTAGGGGTAGAGTCACTACAACACGGTAACATACATCAATGACCTTGAAAATGCATGTCATTACACCATGTATTTCTACTTCTGGAACTATTTGGTAAGGAAATCTAACTGTTGAAAGGTTCATATGCCCAAACATTCATCATATAATTATTTAGATTAAGGAAAACTGGAAACAGCTAAGTGTTTACTGTCAGATATTTTAGTTTGGTATATTGCAGTATAGATAGTCAGTGGACTTATACCATTTAAATGTCATTTACAAAGAACAGCATCATGCTATACTAAAATGATGATGCTAACAAAATGTTCATGCTGTGTCATTACATGAAAAAAAGAGAGAGAAAACCAAGTCATATTCACAGCATGATATCAACCACAAACACAAAAACTTCGACAATAAGACTTTGGGAAGTTAACAGCAACTGCATATGGGAAGGAAGTAAATTATTTCTCTTCTTCTGTTCAGCTTCAGAAGAGATTTCTCTTCTCTTCAGCTAAGTCCTCTTTCCAAATTAGCTCTCAATGAGGAAAAGAACAATTTAAAGTAAAAAAAACAAAACTCACAACTAGAGCATAAATATATCCCCTTCATAGTCCCTTTAACCCAGTTTCCCCTCAGTGTTACAAAAGAACATTGTGTGAGTTTAAGGTACACAAAGTGATGATCTGATTCAGGCACATATTGTGAAATGATTACCAATTACAATAGATCATCTCACAAAATTACCACTTTGATGCTATTGCTTTGGTAAGAACATTTAAGGTCTACTCTCCTAACAGCTTTCAAGTATACAATGTAGTGTTTTTAACTAGAGTCACCATGCTACACATTAGATTCCCAGAATGTACTTGCCTTATACCTGGAAATTTGTACCCTTTGACCAACATCTCCTTATTTCCTCGACCCCCTGGGAAACACCACTTTACTGTTTCTTTGAGTCTGGCTTTTTTAGACTCCACATAAATGATACCATACAGTAATTTTCTTTCTCTGACTTATATCACTTAGCATAATACCTTTGAGGTTCATCTATATTCTCACAAACTGCAGAATTTCCTTCTTATTCGTGGTTGAATAATATTCCATTGTATATATATTGCACAGTTTCTTTATTCATTCATGTGTCTAGGGGCACTAGGGTTGTTTCCATGTCTTGGCTGTTGCAAATAATGCTGCAGTGAACAGAGGGGTGCAGACAGCTCTTCAAGACAGCAACTTCATTTTTTTTCAGATATATACTCAGAAATGGGGTCGCTAGATCACGTGGTAGTTCAACTTTTAATTTCTTGAAGAACCTTCATACTTCATGTTCTTCATAGTGGCTGCACCAATTTACAACTCCAACAACACTGCACAGGGCTCCCTTTTCTCCACATCCTCACCAGCACTTGTAATCACTCACGGTTTTGTTGGCGGCCATTCTAATGGGTAAGAGCTTCCCCAGGGGCTCAGCAGTAAAGAATCTGCCTGCAATTCAGGAGATGTGAAAGATGCAGGTTGGATCCCTGAGTGGGGAAGATCCCCTGGAGAAAGAAATGGCAACCCATTTCAGTGTTCTTGCCTAGGAAATCCCACGGACAGAGGAGCCTGGCGGGCTATAGTCTATGGGGTGGCAAAGAGACATCACTGAGTGTATGCGCGCGCGCGCACACACACACACACACACACACACACACACACACATTCTAACAGGTGTCAGGTGACATCACATCGTGGTTTTGATTTGCTAGATCAGTTCCCAGATAATTAGTGAGATTGAGCATCTTTTCATGTACCTCTTGGCCATTTGTATATCTTCTTTAGAAAAATGGCTGTTCGGGTCCTTTTTTGGCTATGGAGTTACAGGAATTCCTTATATATTTTGCATATTAATCTCTTATCAGATCGAGGGTCTACAAGTATTTTCTCCCATTCTGTAGGCTGCCTTTTCATTTTGTTGGTTGTTTCTTTTGTTACAGAAGCGTTTTAGTTTGATGTAGTCCCATTTGTTGATTTTTGCTTTTTTTGCTTACACTTTTGGTGTCATATCCCCAAATCACTGCCAAGATCAACGTTAAGGAGCTTTTCCCCTGTGGTTTCTTTCAGGGGTTTTATAGTTTCAGACCTTATGTTTAAGTCCTCGATCTATTTCTAGTTAATTTTTGTGAGCGGTGTAAGATAGGGGTCCAACTTCATTTTTTTGCATGTGAATACTGTTTTCCCAACATCATTTATTGAAGAGACTATTTTTCCAATTAAGTCACCCTCGTTGATTTTTATCCTTAGCGCTTAATAACCAACTATTTTACCTCAATCTGTACACTGCTTTTCTCCCTCACCTAGAACAGAGGCCCCATAAGGGTAGGCAAGTACTTGACGTAATAGATGCTCAGTACATTTTGGTTGAATTGGATTATGAGTTAGAGACAAAAACGCTGCTCCCAGTTAATTTCTATACACTAATGGAGGCAGAGTAACTGGCAGAACTATTTTGGAAAATTATGTAGTCACATCTCTAAACACTGAACATTCACCTATCTTATGAGCAATGGATTCCACAACTAGGTATGCATCTGAAAAAAATGTACACATAGATGCACCAGAAGACATGTCCAAGAGATTGCTACTCTGTAAATCAAAACCCAGAAATTATCCAAGTGTTCCTTCACAAAAGAGGAGGTAAGTAAGTTGTGGAATATCCGCACAGAAATGAGAATGAACCAACGGCAGTCACAGACAACAGTGTATCACAGACTTAATACGGAGCAAAAGAAGCCAGACACACACAAAAATACTTTCTTATGATGCCACTGATAAAAGTATAAAAGCAGTCAAAACCAACCTTAGTGTTGTAACTCAGGAGAGCTCTTCCCTGGAAGGGGGACAGTGAGTGTGGGAGTCACAGGATGGACTTTTCAGAAGCTGGTAACGTTCTGTCTCCTGACTGGGCTGCTGGGTGTAGGGTGTGTGAAAGTGTATCAGGTATGACTGGAACCCTCGCTCTCTCTGCACATCTTCCACTCCAATGAAACACACTCCCCACCCGTGCCAGGCTGCTAAGGATCAGGACTCTTCTGCCATTCTCTCTCCACTTACTACTGGACTTGACCTGGAGCCCTGACAATGTTCTACTCACTGGACTTCAGCCTCCATACACATCCAGTCGGGTATCCCCTAAATACTCCACCTCAACTGTACAGACCACACCCTCTGCTGTCAGTGTCTGGGTCCTAAACTCAGGTAAAATAGCAGGAGCCACCATCTATGTCAGTAAGAGTTGAAATAAGTTCAAGGGGCATGACCACCAGACAGATTCAAAGACAAAGTCTTATATGACTTTCTCCCAGGTCCCAAGGCCTCTGGACATCCAGCTTGCCCAGATTTCTCTTGTCCCTTTGTAGACCAGGCCTTTCCCTTTGCAGAGGGATCCTTAATAGGCTTCCCTGGCCACCAAGCACCTCTGTTTCTTCTCTTGATCTCAGACAAGAAGACTGTGGACACTAGAGGACAGAGAGGACATTTTGCTCCCTGCTACATCTAATTGCCCAGCATAGTGCTTAGGACACAGCAGCCTGGACAGTGAGTATCTGCGGTATGAATACACAAACTAACAAACTACTGAATCTGTGGACCGGGCTCTAGTTACTAGAAAGGTAAGGATCTAGGTTCAGGATGATCACGGAAAAAAACAAAAGATAATATTTTTTTAAAGCACATGCAAAGGTCTTTCTGAGGAGGGAGGAATTTTTAAACCAACTTCATCTTATAAAAAAAAAAATTATCTAACACCAGGAAAGAAAGCATGATTTTATCTTTACCATGGACAGCATTTTCACTCTTTCACTCCTTTTACCTCATTCAAGATGGCTGGTCAAAGGTTACCGACCAGGTACAGAGTCACAGAAAAGCTAGCCAGCTCAGGTGGGAAGCGATGCCTTTGTGAGATGAAAGTACTGGACACCAACCAACCAAGCCCACCACAGCCACAGAGGAATTCAACATTTCCAGTGAGTATGGAAATACCCGGAAACTACCCAATTATCCCTTAACAATGGGGTGACTGAAACACTCCAAATAGCCACTCAAGTCTGTTCAATACATTGAACTATTTTCTTCCGCTAGGCAATAGTTTTGTCAATTTTCAGTGCCATTAATTAGAGGAAATTCAGCCAACACAGAGTAAAGCAAAGTTTCAGAATTTGCTCAGTGTGCCCCAAGGAATCACTGCTATGTCTTGTTGATCCTTATAAATTTTCCAAACTTTGACTAGTCTTTGCTTTTATTGTTCTCTGATTTTTCCAAGATGATCTCACCAATCAAGCACGAAGATTTACTACACCAAGAAAAGAGTTGCAGGTAGTACCACGGTCCAGGCTATAGCCCTCAGACCTTCTCTGTGTTCCCAACTGACAGTACATTCTGCCCTCTATAGCCATGGATGCAGAACCCTTGGATGGGGTGGGGGGAACTTGTACCAGGCCATTTTACATAAGGAACTAGAGCATCCTTGGGGTTAGGCATCCACAGGGGCTCTGGAACCAACCCTATGCTGACATCGAAGGACAACAATATCTGCATCTCTGTGCCTAGAGTAAACATTGTTTACTACATCCACCATCTTCAATACCCACTTCTCCATAAACCAAAGCCAATGTCAGAGTCAATGGAGTCAATGTCCTCCAGTTTATCTGTGCACAAAACATTATCAGTCCTGCTACAGAAGATGCAAAGTCAGACCAGAGTTGGCTGTGATTAGGCCCCTTTGGAGACAGGATATTTGCTGAGATCATCAGCTCAGACTTTGTCGTGGGAAAGGTCCCACATAAATTCCACTGAGCTCATGTGCAAAAGCAGCCCTGATGCCCTAGGAGTGGTGACGAGTCAAATGTCACCCCACTCTAGGAACAACTCATGACAAGGTTTCTGCTGAGACCCATGCACACACATACATCAGAAACCAAGCCCTTTCTTTCTACTGACGTCAACAATAGCCTTCTTGGCCTCAAGGGGAAATACAGCACTCATAATAATTTACTCTGCATCTTCAAATGCTCACTTTGTCTAAAATCATATTATTCATTAGTGCTAGTGGTATTGGCCATTGGGGATAAATAATAATTCTCCAAGGTTTTCCTGAAAATACAGTCTGAGAACTACCTGTATCAGAATCACCTGGATTGCTTATTTTAAATGCAGGTTCCTGGGTACCACTCTTGACCTATTCAAGACTGCTCTGGCTGAGTTCCACATTTTAAACAAGCCAGCAATTTTTTTTCAAGATTATAAAGATGTAAGTCTGAGAACCACTGCTCTAACACCTTTCTCTGGGCATCTTTCTTTTTGCCTTGGCCATGAAGCATCATCAGCAACTTGGCCTGGCCCTTCCTAGAACTCGGAGTGATTCCACTTACAAGGTGTAACAGTGAGGGTAGAGCTACAATGGGAAAGTGGAGCCTTTTGCTCTCTGCCTGTTTTCTCCACGCTTTATCTCTGCCAAGATTGCCTGGAACACCCGAAGTAAGTTCTGCTTCCCTACTTCCATCATAGACACCAATGGACTTTGCATAAATTCCTGCTCACCCACCACATAATTATGCTGGGGAATGTTGACAGTGTCTTCTGTAGTGTGACATGTCACAGATCACACAGGAAGAGTTTGCAAAGTATTACAACAAAATTTTGTATACAACAAAATGTATAACATGTCTTTCCTTCCTTCCTTCCCCATTGCACCAAAGAAAACTTGGCCCTAAATGATCAAGGGAGAGGATCTCCTGAGGGACATATTTGCACAGAATCCTAAGAATAGCAACCCAATCGAGTTAATTTGGACATCAGTGCTATCCTTCCAGGAGCATCCCCAGTAATTCACATCACTAGTCTGTGACTACACCTTACTTCTGGCCCCAAGATAAATCAATATCCTCATATCTGTCACAAGGACGCTGGAAGGCCCCAGACCCAGGGGCGATGATGCCTCATACTGTTCAGCACTCCAACTGCAGGTATGTCTGAACTCTGACACTTGTGGATGGAAATCTTGGTTTCCATCTTTAGCTTCCAAGCTTGGTGCCCAGTTGGTTCTCAGAAAAGGGAAGGAGGGATGGGCAGGAGGTCTAAAGAACAGTCCATATAATCCCAGTCTCATTTTTAAAATAGAAATTTCACAAATCACTCTATCCAAGAAATTCTATCTCACCCTGATTTCTAAAGAGCAGCAAGAACTGGAGGAGTTCTAAACCGCAGAGGGAAGGAGAAACTCATGGGCCCCAGACCCCAGAGGAGGAGGGAGTATTTTTTTAAAGGGAGAGGCAGGGCAAGGGCTATTTACACAACAGAAGTGGCTATGCCAGGACCTATAATCAGAAAAAATTTAACTTTTAAAAAACCATATAGAACTGAAGACAGCCTCCCAGCCAGCAAGGAATGGAGTAAAGACAGGCTCAAGGAAAATGGAACCAATTTCCCCAAGATTTCTCTAAGACATGAGACAGAAAGGAACATCTACAGCTGTGTGCCAGCAACTCATTTATGCTCCCAGGACACAATTTAAAAGTGACAGAAATTATATCATAATCACAGGTAATTATATCAGGCACTGAAAGATCACAAGGATCTACTTTGTGCCAGCAGCTCACTCCATGCTCCCAAAACCCCACAGGAAGTGCGATCACTAGTTTTGCAGGTGAGGACACTGATGCTGTAGCCAAGACCCAAGCTCATCCACGACAAGACTGGAAGGTGAGCCCAGGCTCAGAGGGGCCTCTTCACCATGAAGAGCTTTCCACAGGTTCAGGGACCACACCCAGATTGTGTGTGTGTGTGTGGGGGGGTGGTTGAGCTTCTCGGTCAAGCTCCCCTGCCTCTCCACAGCATGCGCATCAGTTGGTATCCATCATCATGGTCAATTACTAACAGAATGAGAGACACAAGGCCAAGGCCAACATGGCTTACTGGGGCCAGCCCTCTACAAGAAACATCTGCTTCCTCGTCATGCAAGTGTGCAAAATCCTGGTATGGAAGAGTTCACTCCTTCATTCTTTCATTCACCCAAATTCATTCAAACACTCACTAAGACGATTTCTGCGCTGGGCTCAATGGTAAAGATCTGGGGACAAAGAGCTCTGTACATCGGGATACCCTAAAAGGGGTTAAAAAGTTGTAAGGTCCTGCTTAGAGATGTGGGTTAAACTGAAAGAAAGAAAAAAATAAAGATGTTTTTCAATGTGTGTGTGACCTAGAATCTTCACCTACCAAAAAACATGCACCAGTAATTCTACAGGCTTTCCTTTCTCAGAGATTCATCAAGAGGTGTGCTTAAGTAATAGTTCAAATCAATAAAATGCTAACAGACCACCTACTGCATGCAAGGCATGATAAAACTCAGGCTCTTATTTCAAGAAGAATGAAACTACAGAAGAGGCTAAAACATAAATACATACAAACATAAATTGAGGAATAATGTATATATAAGTATAATAGGAGTTGTTAATACTAATAAAATTAATAGCCTCCACTTAGTATTAAGCCAGACACTTTGCTAACAGCTTCACTAGTATTAGCCAATTTATTCTCCCCATGCCAGCTGAGTGGGGCTGATCAACACAGTGGACCCCTGTGATGTTTGCCCACAAGGCATCCATTTCCCCTTAAGAAATTATCCTTCAACCCTGCTTCAATCATGTAATCGATGGAGTCCCCACCACCCAGATCCCAGGTCCCACCCCAGGGATGGGCATGTACCTAAGCCTGGCCAGTTAACACATATGCCACCAATGTGGCCACAGTGATCAATTGGGGTATAACATAGGTAAACTTGACAAGTCTCAATTCTGGGACTTTTGTGGCAATACTGAGACATAAAACTACAGTATGTTAGAAACGTGTAGTTGCCATGAGTCACTACATGGAACTAATCAGCTTGAGAATACAACCAACACTTGGGAAATCGAGTCCAAAGATGGGTGGGAGGTTGGGGAAGTGGCAAGAAAATGACAGACATACACATCCAAGTCTGGTGGTGCAGCCCGAGCCCATGGATCCAGCCTTATCTAGATCTATAATCTATCGGCAGAATTTTCAGTTACACAAGAAAATTTTCTTCTCCATTTAAGTCAGTGTGGACCACGTTTCAGTCACTTGCAATTTGGCGCCCTCACCAATACACTGTGATCATCCCACATTTACCAAATGATAAGTCAGGGATTCAGAGAGGACAAACAGCCTGAGACTGAATTTACTGTCTAAGGTTGGGGCAGGGAGACCACCATGGTTGTGTGGACTCAGACCAGAAATCTGAAAGAGTCAGCCTGCCAACTGGCCAGATCCTATTTTCCCCCTTCATCCACCAGTGCCAAGGTAGAGACACATGAGTCACTCTGCTATGGTCCCTTTTCTGCACTGTGAGTGTATTTCTTGTTTACCTTCACAACAAGGGGGTGATTCTCTGGAGTCCTGGCTTTATCCATGGCTCTATTAAACTCTGCCTTCTCAACACTGCTTTCTTTCTGAGTAGCACAAAAATGGTACATCCTACAATTGACAGCATCTTATACTGGAGAAAATATGACCAAAAAATACCTGTAACGTTGGGCAAATTATTTAGTCTCTTCTAGAAAATTTCTTTCCTTTGTCATTATCTTACCCGGGGAGATGAGACCATCTATGAGCTTGAGTCTGAGGAATTTCCTAAGGAACATAAACAGTCACCTCCCCAGAGGAAAGGTAAAATGAGTCATCTTGAAGGTGTTCAAGGTTAGATATTGAGCGTGTTTAATTTGAAATACACCATCCTGATGCTGGGAAGGATTGAGGGCAGGAGAAGGGGACGACAGAGGATGAGATGGCTGGATGGCATCAGTGACTTGATGGACATGGGTTTGGGTAAACTCCGGGAGTTGGTGATGGACAGGGAGGCCTGGCATGCTGCAATTCATGGGGTCGCAAAGAGTTGGACACGACTGAGCGACTGAACTGAACTGAACAGTGAGGAAATGAGTAAGAAATGACATTTTAAAATATTTAATTTCTAACATTACTGTGTCTCCCCAAGCATTATAAAATAGTTGAGCTAATGTTTATGTCCCACTCTTCCAGGGAAAGGGTATGGGTCCGATGATCCATTTGAAACCAGTCCTCGCTTTTGAAAATAATCTCATCAGCATACAGGAGAGTACTCATCCTCCTAGCAATCCAGTTCCACTGGAGGACAGTTGGGGCAGGGCTGGGAGGACCAGGAGACACAGGGGAACTCAGCCTGGGAGGGTCGATTGGGGCACAAGCTGTACCATCCTTGCCAGGCGAAAACTAGGTTCTCTCTACAAGGGTAAACTGAAAGTTAGGGCAGAAAATACAAGAATGGCCATAGGCTTATCAATTTCTACACTGTCCCTTTATAATGATTCCTGTGAAATAATTATTTCTATCAGTGGTCATCTAGTATAGGGGATTTAAGATAGTGGGTTCATTAAGGAAAGTCAGGATCACAAACTCATTTAATTCTCCTTGAACCTGTTTAATCAAAATGATTTTCTGCTACTCTCTATTACAAGTCGAGTTTCTGTGGTGACAGATTAATGACTGATCCACTAAGCCACACTACCTCTCTTGTCACCAACCCCACAGACTGAGGCAGCCACTATTCTATCAATAAGCCTCCCTTGCCCTTGAAACTCATTATAGCTGAGACGTTGAGATCAAATGAGCAGATCAGATGCTCGGTGCCGCCCTAGTCCTGCTACAGAGACCACCAAATCCCACAGCATGTGCACGAGAAGGAGAAAGCACGCAGGCTGGTCCTTGTGGTCTCATTAGAATTACAAACTCAGGTCACTCTGGAGTAAGATAAATGCCAGCCAAGGCAACACTTCTGAGTCTTCGGGCCTGCTAAAGGCAATTATCCCAGAGTTAAATGTCAGGGCTAGTTTCATGAGTGCAAAAGAAAGAAAATGTCATGTTTGGTGTAAGCAACAATATTATTTTAATCAAATCAGAAGCTCATTATTAGCAGAGGAGAAGCCCCGATGTGACCTCTACCCTAAGCTGTGTCCACCTGGCTTCCCACTCCACTTGGTCTCAACCTAAGGCCCCTCACTGATTTCCCTTAGGCAGAAAGCAGCAAAGACTTTCAGTGTAATACCAGTGGAGACTCACAGCCCAAATCCACTCCTCTCTCAACAGGCTACAGTGTAAGAGTCTAGAGTCAGACTGCCTGGGTCCAGTCCAGCTCCTTCACAGTCCAGCTCTGGGGGCAAGAGACTTCACCTCCTAGTAAATAAGAATAATAGTGCTTCTCTCCTAGGATGGTTATGAATATTACATGAGATAATATACATAAACTACCCTAAACATGGCTAGCACACTAAGTGCAGGATAAATGTTAGATATCATCTATTTCTGCAATGTTTTATTTTAATTGCAATTTGCGTATATTACCTTTACAAGAAAAAAAAAAAAAAACTTAAAAAGAAAGAAAACAGGGACTTCCCTGGTGGTCCAGTGGCTAACACTCTAAGCTCCCAAGGCAGGGAGCTGGGGTTCAATCCCTGGTCGGGGAACTAGAGCCCATGTGCCACAATGAAGATCAAAGATCCTGCATGCCATGGCTGATAAGACCTGGTGCAGCCAAATAAATAAATTAATATTTTGTACAAAGAAAACAGAACAAGGAAGAAATACTGACTGCAAAAGTTAAAGGATTTCATCTAGTAGACAAGCAGTTACCTGAAAGAAGAGTTCACATGTATATATCTTACTCATTCTTCTAGCCACTGCCTAGCACATGTTAGACAATCAAATATTTGTTTAAATGAATGGACGGATTACAAATGAATATAGGAATGAACAGAGGGAAAATCTCCTTACAGTAACTGTATGGAAAGCCAAATCAGATTCAGACAAAAATCAGGAAAATGGCTGTGGCACCCTCACCCCTCAACCTGAAACCATAGAGGAGCTAAAAGCACACCAGTTGGAGCAGTTGGAAGTGGGAAATAACTATACAACTTAACACAAACATCTGCCTTCTTCATCTTCTCCTTCTTCATACTGTATTTGTGCAGAAGTCCGGGTCTCCATCTGGCCAAAACATCCCAATGGCTAGTCTTTATCAAAGGATGACCAAACTAACAGGCTCCCACTACATTTAGGAGCAAACATCTGTATGTTGTTATATTTCTCCTGGCTCCATTGCTCCAGGCAACAAACCATAGAGTAGCAGTGAAAGTTTTGCTTCTAGAAAGAAGGAGATAGCATTATTTGTGTATCTAGAGCAACAGGACCACTTCAAAGTATTAAGTAGAGGCTGTCCAGTCATCTCTGGCAACATCACAGCACATTCAACAGGCAAGAGAACAGGAGCACACAGCCCACCACCCATTTCCACTTCAAATTTAGCCAATAACTTCCACCAAGGGGTATCATCAGCTCTCTAAAATGGGCTCTTAGTTTTCAATTTCAAAAGTTCAAAAACCACTTCTTAATATCTCTTCCCTCGAGTGCAAAAAAGAAAACAAACAAAAAAACAAGTCAAGGGAAAGGGCAAAAAGTTTTCTTTCACAAAGTAAAAGGCAAAAAGTGACTTTGTCGCAAACTGACAAGCATCACAACAATAGTCTCAGGGCCTGGTCTTTCCAAGTTATCAGTGGTTTCCACAAAACTGAAACAGCAGAAGAGAAGCTGAGCGTTGTCAGCCTCCAGCAAGGCCCGTGAGACAGTGACGGCTCGGTGAGAACCACCAGGCTGGCTGACCCCTGGCTCTTAGCTGAGGCTTTGTCAACTGTCCACTGAACTGCTTCCACAGGAAGCAACCTTTCAGTCCCTGGTCCCAGGGGATGGAGGTTTTGCAGTTATTCCAAGTGAAACAATCAATTAAAGACACTCAGACTCAGCCTAAAAGAGAATCTAGTTTGAATTTCATAATACTTTAAAGAGGTTAATGGCATTAAATTATATTAATGGCATTAAATTATGTCTGACCCACAGCTAGCATCAGAAGACTCCATGGAGCATATATGAATGCCATGGTTGATGGTTGAAGATATTTGGAATTCTGAAACATTTTGGATGTTTTTATTGGTACGTTGGATTAAATTATCATTTTTAAAGAATATATACTGCTAAAAAAATATTAGTTAAACACCTAAAATTGTCCCAGAAACAAAAAAAGCAATGCATTTGAACACAGCTTTTCTCTTATTGTTAAGCTTAGGCTATTTTCAGCAGGAAGTATTCCTAATCATCCTAGGAATTACCTAGAATGTTCTTTTAAAATATGGATTTCCAGCACTCATCCCAGAACTATGGAATCAGAATCTCTGAGGAGGAAGGGGTGAGTCTGGGTGCTACAATTTAACAAGCGCCCCAGGTAAGAGCTTCATGATCAGTTAGGCTTGTAAAAACACTGATCCAAGAATTAAAAATGTCACCATTAGCAAGAAAGATGAGAAATGAAGAAAAGCCCAATCTTTTGAAACTTAAATCTGAATGGGAAATAAGAATAGTGCCATATGCATGATACACCAAGACTAGAAAACCTTGCAAAGACACAAAAGCAGAGTAAACCTGCCCACACCTGAAGACCAACAAACACAGTCGCTTTCCATCCACCCCAGCTGCCACATAAACCAGAGGGGGTGTGCAGAAGGGGCTGTGTCCTCCAGCTCTAGCCGAGTCAAACATCTGCCCCTTTCCTCAACTCTATCTAAAACGTAATGAAGAAGGTAAGAAAAAGGCAAGATAATTTCTACCCTGTGTGAGTCTGGGAATGGAAGCTTCCGTGGGGCATCTTTCAGGCAGCTTGGCCATCTTTTTCAGCCACAGGCAAAAGTAGTCTGCTCTTTGGAGCGGAACAGAAATGAGATGGAAGACAGTTAACAGAATAGATCAGGAGCAGGAGATCTCCTGGTGCCAAGTGGTGGTGGGCAGGCGGGGGGAAGCAGTAAGGCCTCATATCGCTTGTTCACTGAAAGTGTTTGAAAGCCTCTTTCAAGGAAAAGACCACCATCAACTAAAGGGAAGGGGAAGAGGAACAGAAAGGAGAAAGATAAGTAAGTCCCCACTCAAGGCCTTAGCGCCTCTGGAATGGGCCCTGGAGAGGTGCTCTTTAAAAAGTACTAGAAGACATCTGGATTAACTGGATTTCTCAGGCTCTCCCTCTGCAACGGCTGGGCATGCCGGGCATGGGGTAAGAGGAATCCAGGGTAGGGGGTGACTCCCACATGTCTCCCACTCAAGGAGTCCTGTGCCAAGACCAGGGGCTCCGTGGTATGGGTTGCTCCCGAGGGCAGGAATTCCTAGTGTTAAATATCATCCAGGCTTCCCCTAGTCCCCTAGAAGCACACGGTCCCAGCCACCTGGGGCAGCCTCTGAGAGAGCTGGCAGCACCTCCCACAGCACAGAGGGGATGCCATCTGCTGGAAAGACTGCGTCAGGAGCCTCTGGGCCAGCATCCTCCCGGGCGTACCTGGGGAGCAGCCGCCAGCCTGGGGCAGAAACAGGCAGCAGATTGCCTCTGGGTGCCCAGGAATAACTTTCTCGCCTCCCACGGCTCCCTCAGAGGAGCGATCCTCTGCCATTCCGGCTTCCCTTCAGGGTGGCGGACCAATTCACTAGCGTCTGCTCCCTTTCCCTTCTACTAAGGATGCCCAGGGTCCAAACCCCCATTCTCCCTCCCAACAGGAGCACGTATCGAAGCCGTAGCCATGGTTCTCTGAACCTCCTGGACACCTGGCTCCCTACTCAAGGAGCTGGGCTCACTCCAAACCTAAACCTCTGCAGCAGGCATTCTTCTGGACCCTACCCCCACCCCGCCCCCTGCCAGAAATGGTCTAAGTCACTGCTGCCCAGGGAGGTTCTCCAGGGGGCTTGATAAAGTCAACCAGCAGCATTAGGAGAACTCGAAAGCTTAAGGAGCCTCTGTCTCCGCAGCTGCTCACTGTTACTATCATGTTTAGTGCAGTCACTTTCCCCCAATCGTACCAATTACACACACCTGGACCACAGGTAACGGGGCGAAGAGCATCAAGCCTTCGAAGTTGTCTTTAAAGTTCCTCTCAGGCAAGATGAAGCCCATGAACCCCGAACCCACAAGCTGCCTGCGAAGTCTGCACCAGCGCCTTTCCCACCAAGGAGGCGCAGCTCCCCTCACCCACCACCCACCTCTGGCTCAGAGGCTCTCCCGCCCCCCGCAGGGCCCCGAGTACTCACGTCTCGAAAGCGGTTCCAGTACTTGTCCCGCTCGTACTGAGAGACTGTGCTCAGCCACTGGTCATTGTCCAGGAAATTGCCGTTGTTGGGGCCCGCGCCTCCGGCGAGCGCGTCCAGGTGCCGGCTCTCAACCTGGAGGAAGCACCACGCCGCGGCGGCCGCCGCGAGCACCGCGATCGCTGGCATCTGCGGGGCAGGGGCACGCGGGGGCGGTGAGGGGAGGCCCGGGGCGGCGAGCTCAGGGCCGCGCGCCCCCGCTGTCGGGGCAGGGGGGACCTCCCCGCGGGGCCAGGGTCAACCCTGGGCACACCTGCGGCGGATCGACCGACAGACCCAGGAGTCTCTCTCACGAATGGAGGGGGGTTGGGTCGGTTTCAAATGAAGAGGCTGCGTCACAAATTAGGGGCCGCTATCAAACTATAGAGGACCCCTATCGTCCGGGCGCCCCACGGACCGCCGCTCTCGGATAGGGGCTTCAGTACCCCTCCCCGAAAACGGAGAGCACTGGATCCGCAAGCCTGACTCCCAGACACTGCGCCCAGAGCTCGGGGGTAGGGAGGGGGTAAACAGGGCTCCGAGCAGCAGTCCAGGCTCCCACTGAACGGGGGTTATACCTGCGGACGGGGTCGGGGGGCTGTCTCCCCTCGGCCCCCCGCCGCCGCCCTCGGGAAAAAGAGGGGGGGCGCGCGGAGACAACCCCAGGCAGGCCCTGACCCCGCCAGCCCCCACCCGCGGTGGCCGCGGGGGGAGGTGTCCCAACTACGCCAAGTTGGGGCGCAGGGTTCTGCGGGGAACGTACCTTGGGGCCCGACCCGGGTCCCCGCGTCCGAGTTGCTCGAGCTCTTGTGGCGCGGTCGCCGAGAAGGCCAATCGGCTGGCTGGCTCCCCAGCGCTCCTGCCACCCGCCGCCGCGCGCGTCCTGCCGCTTTTGTGAGCCCGCAGCGCTCTGGCTCCGCTCGCTCGCTCGCTCGCAGGCTCGCTCGGGCGCGGCGTCCGCGGGCGGAGGAGCCCGAGCGCTCGAGCCGAGGCCTCTGGCGACCCTGGCGGCCGCCGCGCGCCGCTGTGCCGCCCGCCCGACCGCCCCGCCGCCCCTGGTCCGGCAGCTGGGGATCCTGGTTATCCACACATCTCTACGCGAGGCTGAAATAAGCTTTCAGGCCCAGGCTGGCGAGAGACAGCTAGGGAACTGAGGATCAAGGCCAAGAGGAGGGCCAACGTTGAGCCATTCTCAAAAGCAAGGTCATTGGGCCACTTAAGTCAGAATCATCTCAATGGGGGAGAGGGAGGACTTCTTAAAATGGGGACTCCTGGCTCACGCCCCAGACTCGCTGAATCAGCATGCCTTAGGAGAGCGTCCTGAGGTGAGTGAGTTTCTGCACTGCCCACCCCAGGTCATGCACCCACCCACGTCTCTGTACATCCATGGCCTGTACCGTGCCAACTACCATCAGTCCCTTAAGACAGTTCTTCTGGCCCCCATTTCTATCATTTGTCACCTATTTCTGCCTTGTGTCACCACATTGACCCTGTGGGCATCCCTTGGTGTTCTTACACAGCAAGGTCCATATCTGTTTCTGTCCCCACCCCTTGGGAACTGGCCCAAGCACCAGCCTCTTGGGTTTTTCTAGAGAGGAGGGAGCAGGAGAGGGAGAACCAGGCCAGGCTCAGGGACAGGACACAGAGGCAGGAGATGCAGTCCCCATTGGCGTTCCAGATCCTCAGGCAAGTCTGATCAAAAGGGCAGGGCATACTGACCTGCTCTCTTTCCCTTGTACAACCACAACCCGTTCTGCAGATGGCTGAATGCTTTTGGAACAGGTCTGACATAGTCACCCATCTCCCCTCAACACACACTTACATCTCTTCATGTTTGCTTTCCTGATAAAGACCAAACTCACAGCTAGGGCTCCAAAAACCCTGCACATTTGGCCCTGTGCACCTCTCTGGCTGCCTCTCAAACCACCCCACCTCTTCCCTGACTTCCTGGCTTTGGTATGGGTCTCAGTGGATGTGAGCTCCCTCTAGCACTGGGTGGTGACTTCTACTTGGACTGCTGACCACACCTGCCTCCAACACCCAGCCTCGTTGATTTCATCCCTCAGCTTATTCACCCTGACTGCTTCAGACAGGCTTGCTGAACTGAAGGCCAGGATGCTGTATGAGGCCAGGATGCTGGTGACTCTTTCCTGAGAACACAGTGCTTCTTGACTACAAGATCACTTGAAATCACTCACTCCCAAGTCTGTGTCTCCACGTGTCTGGAGCGAGCTCCGTGAGGGCAGAGGCCCAGTTTGGCTTGTTTACCAGTGCCCACGGTGCCCAGAGCCAAGCTCTCGACACTGAGCCCCAACATATGTGAGGTGGTCAGCTATTGATTGTGCTTCAAATAATTTGGTTGCATGTAGTTCAATGTGTGGAAGTTGGATTATGATTTTTTCCTGAAAAAAGTAGCAGATGCTTATCCCAACATTACTCTGACTGATTTACATTCCTAGAAGTTTTCCTGAAAGGGAGGAAAGGAGTGAAGTCACAACTATTATACTGGGGACTGCGGTTGTCACAGGAATATTTTAGGTATTTTCGTTTCATGTCCTGGTGGTATCAGAGCAGGAGAGAAATTTACATATGATGGAGAGTACATTTCTTACTTTCTCATGGAAACCCAAGTAAGTTCAGCTCCAATTCATTTTTCCACCCACTCTAATCTGCCTTTCATCTTCACTGACTGACATGACTTGTCACATCAGCAATCTCTTCCAAGTGCATCCTTGAGTCCTCCCCTACCTGACTCTGAGAGTCCCTTTAGGGTTCCATGGGACTATCCCTTCTGGCTAGATGTACCCACATGTATACACCATAGGTTTTCTGGGCTCAGGCCAAAGGTGTCTGCCCTTTCTGGGTGTTGCCATCCTGTCCTGTGCTGAGATGCTCCTGTTGCATTTCCAGCTCAGAACTGTCTGATAACTTCCAGCTGTATATCCAGCTTTATAATCGACAAGTCCTCCGGATGCCCCAGGGATATGTCAAACTATGATGTCGAATCATAAGTCTAGATTTTCCTCCACAAACCTGTGCTGAGTCCTCCCCATAATAGTAACTGTCTCTCCACCCACATGGCTGCTAAAGCCAGAAACCCACAAGGCACCTTCAATCCCTCCATCTCCCTGGTCCCTCACTGCCCATCTGTCAGCAAGCCGATCCCCTCGACTTTCAGACTCCCCTCCCATCCATCCCCATCCTTCCACCTCCACAGGACCACCAGGTCCTCTTGGCTGTCACTCCCTCCTGAAAGACTACAGTAGCATCTTGGCTAGTTTCCTTGATTCTTTCCTTTCCCTTCCAATCCACTATTCACTAAGGGGTCAGTGCCATCTTTTTAAACAGATTATTACTCCTTCTTATAAAACTGCTCAATGGCTCACCATGACACTGCAATGAAAATCTAAACTCCTTTCCGTAATCAATAGCCCGGCATCATCTGGCCCCTTGCCCTCTGCTGTGATTCCCCGAATTCTAGCCACAGTCCTGCTTACGATTTTGCATACACATGAAGCATGTTCTCACCTCTGGTCCTCTGCGCTGGCCACACCCTCTGCCTGAACGGTCCTCTCCCTGCTCTTCAAAGGTCAGCTCCTTCTTGGGAGCCTGCTCAGATGTACCACCTCATCGAAGTCTTCCCTGACAACCCATCTAAAAATAGGCCCTCCTCATCCAGCCACATCAGTACTCTCCAACCTTGCATTTGGTTGTTCCCTTAAAAGTATTTTGTCCCTTGATTCTCTGTCTTGTAATTCAAATAGTAATTCCAGGAAAACAAAAACAAGGTCTTTTTCATGCCTGTATCTCCAGGCTTAACTCATAGCCTGATGGGCATTCAATAAATATTTACCCAATAATTGGATAAATGAGTGAAGCAAATTCCATAACCTTTAATTCACCCTAAAGTTTGAAACCTAACTGTCTGGAGACATTTCCTCTGGTCACCCTTAAACCCCTTGCTCTGCAGATTCAATCTCTGCTTTTCTGGATGGCCCTGTCCCAGGTTTAATCAGAGGGCATCTGCTCTTGGCCAGGCTCCAGTTTCACAACTGGAATTGTCCCTGTAACCACCCACCAAGGTGGGAAGGGCAGTCAGAGCAGCTGAGGCAGGTGTGGGGGCCCTGAAGCTGGCCTGAGATGAGGAAGGATGTAACCTTGGAGCCAGGGCAAGGAGCTAGAAGCTGGAGACCTGCCATCAGCCCAGCCGGCTTGGCGAGGAGGGATGTCAGATTTATTCAGCCGCGGGAAGCACCCGGGACCAAAATCAATACTGAGCCTTGGGGCTGTATTTCTGCTTGTCATTGGCTTACACACAACTATAATAACTCCTTGTTTTAACATAGTTCTTATTTCCAAAGAGCACCACATGTTTTATTTTCAGTTTAATGGATCCTCAAACATGTGCTATTGGTAGTCTGAAGCAGACATAACTATCACCATTTTATGCTGGGAACAGGGGCACACAGAAAGGTTAGATGAATTGCTGAAGGTCACAGAGAGAGGAAGATGAATCTAATAGTGGAAAGTTCTAGGTATAGCGCCCCCCCCTCCGACTTCATCATACCTCCATCTGATAAAAGAGGGACCTATAACACTTATACTCTCATCAACCCAGATTTATTTTTAGCTGCACGCTCATATATACCTGTTACATGGCATCTCCATTCGGCAACTGTCTCACTGGCCAAATGAACCTATTGTGTCCAAAACTGAATGCTTAAGCTGTATCCCCCAGCCAAACCTGCTCCCCTTCCCATGTCCCCGATGGGAAAGCAACCACCACTATGCTAGTGGCGGTCACCAAATGCTAGTGTCATTCTGATGTCCTTCACAGCCACCACTTTTAATGAATCAGTCAAAAAATAAAAACGAGGAGAAATGATTCAAAAAACAAAATGAATCAGTCAACTGTCAGGTCTACCGTTGCAGTCATTTCCAGTTCCACCCACCCTCATCCATTGCTATACTTTCCCGCCACCTCTCACCCCCCACTCCACAGGGCCCCCTTACAAAGATCTCGGCCTCTCAGTCAGCCATGTGTAGTTTGTTCTCCATATAGATGCCAGAGTGATCCCATCTCAGCATAAATGTGGTCACTTCTCTCTCCTCACTGACCTTCCTGTGCTCTCAGGGTGACAACCAGGCACCCCACTATGACGACCTATGCACCCGCTAAGCCTGGGGGCTGCCACCTTCCTTGGTCCCACATGTCCCTCCCCCTCCCCTTCTGATCACCTGCATCCTACCCCCTCCACCTCAGGGCCTTTCTGTGGGGGGCTCACTACAGCCTGGATGCTCTCCTTCTTCCCTGCCTTCTCCTCACCCTCCCCATGCAGCCTTCAGTTCACAGCTTCTCTCCAAGTGCTCAGGAAAGCCACCCCTGACCCCAACGACCCCATGGCACTCATCCCAGCTATGTGATGCCCAGCTCCCACCAGGCACTCAAGGCACAGGACAGGGTGCAGCTGTGCATGTCTTGTCTTATTTGCTGATGAACCTGTAGTGCTTAAAAAAGCCTCTGGTACATGGTAGGTACACAATAAATACTGAGCAAATCAATGGATGCTCACAGCTCAATGCATTTAGTTCCTTAGAAGCAAAGGAACTCCCAGGTTTATGCTGACATCTTAACCCCCAACACTCCATGGATGGAAGGTAGTAACAGTGGAGGAAGACTTGACCTCTCCATTCACAGGTTTGAGGATGAAGCTGGAACCCATCCTGGCCCCATGAAGAGAACAATGAAATAGATAAGCTTCCTGGCATCCCTGAAAACAGCTCACCCAGCAGGGCCTGTAGCTTTCACAAACATGTCGATTTCACCTATTGATTATATGTATTCAGCAGAACCAGGCTTACTCCATCTCTCCACATCCCCCATTGCCATCCTCACCCCCAACATGTACCTTCTTGCTTTCTTCTCCTCCCCCCATGCAGAGCCATGGCATATGGGCAGCCTAGCTTGGGAGGAATTGATTTTAAGCAAATGAATACCTCACAAATAAATGAAAATAACTGGCAGAAAAGCCTAAAGGCCAAGTAGAGGGGACAGAGTAGAGGGGGTCAAAGAATCACCAGGGTGACAATACCAGTGACATTTGCTGATGTATACAGGGCACTTACGATGTATCAGATCAGACCGCAGTCCTGTGTGTCATATAATGTCATCCTCACTGCAACCCCCTAGGAAGTTGGCACTGAGATAAGCCCCATTTCACAGCTGGAGACACTGAGTCCCAGCGCTGTGCTATCACTCATTCTGGATCCCTCAGTGAGTAAATGGAAGAGCCAGGACTCAAACTGGCCACTCCCTGATGGCAAAGGCCTCCCACAGCCCTTAACCCCACAGCTGACATCTCCTTCACTGCCCCATTTCCCTCACCTCCCACCATAAATTTCACACTAGTGAAAAGGCACCTTCTGATGCAAATGGGCTGTTACCAATTCGTTTATACACAATGTATGTTGTCGTCATGAAGTTTAGTGTCTGTTCCCATGGAATGTATGGTCTAGTCAGCAAGATTTAAATGGAAAATCATACTAATTAATTACAGTTGTGATCGTATATCCTTCAAAAGGCACTGGCAACTGTGACTCATTGAATATAGTAGCAAAAAACTTAATATGACACAGGGTCACATTAAGTGTAAAAGAGTATTTGGCTGCCAAGGGCCACATGTTTGGTCCTCCCCCAGGAACACTAGGATGCTCGCTACGTCTAATAGTGATGGCTTCTTACAAGACGCCCGGTAAATGAGATGAGGTGGTGTCTTGACCCACCTCTGTGGTCCTCCAGGTAGAGTCTAATGAGGTGGCCAGGGATCATGGGAGAGAGACTCCTGGGGACCAGTGCATCTGTGAAAGCCACTGGGGGTGGAAAGCCACCTGGGTTGCTCTGGGGAAAGCAACCTCAGAGTCTTCATTTACTCATTCAGCAATCGGCTATGGAGCAGGCCCTTTGTGCTAAGCTAGATGATGCTGGGAAGACAACAGGGAGGCAGGATTGATGCAGCCCAGCCCTCATGGAGCTCTCTCTAGCAGAGAAGGCCTCAGCACTTCTGGGCAGCACTGGAGGCAAGCGTGCTTGGCCCAGCTGGAAAGCATTTGTCTTTGTTTGATTCCTCTGTGCTGCTGCAGGCTCCCCAAAGTTAAGACATCCTTCTGCCTGGAATGTTCTCCCAACTCTTAGTTTGTGAGGCTGTCAGCTGTCAGCTGCATCCCATTTCAGAGAAGTTAACACAGCACTCATCTCAGACCCAAGAAGACAATGTCATGCTTATCTCATAGGGGTATCAAGAGGATTAAATGCGTTTATATTTGTGATGTGCTTAGAAAGTTCCTTCCACATAATAAATGCCATGTAAGTGCTTGTTTGTTAAAAGTTCCTCACCCCACCCTGTGAACCAAATGCCTCAGTTCTCCCACTTTGTGTTTAAGGACTCTGAGGTCAGGAGAGGTTAAATGGCTTGCTCAAGGCGATGAGGGATCTGACCCCAGGCATTCTGGCTCCCAAGTCCACGTCCACACCTCAGTGCGGGGCTGCCCCACTCTTTCCACGTACATGATGCTCTGTGATGGAAAGTATGAAGGTACCTGCCCTCTGTTGACTGAATAACAAGCCCTCAGAGACTTGAAGACAACTGTCTTCTCCTCTGCCAGAAAAGCCATCCAAGCTCCTTTTCTTTTTCCTGCTCTCATTTTTATGTTCCTTTCAAGAAGAACATTGCATCCCTGTGTTAGCATGAGCCTCCACACCATACTGCAAAGATTCAGAACTGGCTGGCTGGGGCCTCCTTCCTCTCAGGGTCAGCGCCACGTCTCTGCCTTTGGAAGGGCTTCCATTTAGGATGATGTGGGTTCATACATTTGGGAGGTGGAGGCCAGAGAATGCCTGGCCCACAGAGAGTTTAGCTGTGCCTCCACAGAGCAAGGTGCCTGAAAGAGGACCCAACAAGGATCCCAAGACTGGCAGCAAAACGGGGTTCCTTGTGGAGGAAGCTCTCCAACTCAGATGGAAAACAGAGAGCAAAACTGGAGCTGGAGCAGGCACACAGCACCAGGCAAGGCTGGAAACACAACAGAGTGAGCCTGACTGGTCCGCCCAGGCCCAGGAGAAGCCCGAGCATTAACAGTCTTATTGAATGCAGCATGATCTAACACAAAAGGATTTCCAAAACCACCCAGCAAACTAACTTGAACCATAATCAAGCCTCCTGTGAATACTTCCTATCACAACTTCTGAAATGGAATACAGATGGGTTACTAGGTCCTATACACTAAATTGAACCAGCTTAAGCCCCCAAGAATGAACAAATCTAAGAAGGCGTCATTTAAAGGCAAGACGTCTCAGAGACCTGGACAGCTAGATAAGAAGACTCAAATCATCGCTGTGCTGAGGCCAAGAGTACAGAAGCTCTAGGGACCTTGGCTCAAACATCAGCTCAGCCTCTTACCAGGTATAGACTCTCAGACTAGTCAATTAACCCCTCTAGACCCATTTGCTTGCCTGTAAAATGGGGATAATAATGCCATGCCTTCTTTACAAGGCTGTGGGGAAGATTAAGAGGTATGTAAAACTCTCAGTGCCTGGTGTCTGCTCATGAGCGCTATAAATATGGTAACAGCAATGTCATTCCATTCCTAGAAGATGTTTTACAGCTCACCCAGCAATGTCTTATTAAAGTTTCACATATGAGGCTCACATAAGCAGGTCAGTCACCCCTTTAAAAACGGAGAAACTTAGAGAAGAAATTTTAATCACTTACACACTTCTCTCCACTAGATATTTGTTAAAGTCAAAGTGTTAGCAAGAATTTGCCTGGCTACATACATATTCGTATATAATTCACAGATGCCTACAACTATGAAAGACATCCTGAGGCAATTTGCAAGTTAAATTTGTATCATTTCATTCAAGGCATGAAGTGAAAAGGGAGCTATCAAGTCAGAGAGAACTGCAGAGGAGACAGCAGGGGTCCCCAGAAGTTCTCCCAAGATCTACAGTGAGAGAACACTAAATTCAAGAATTTAGCATCTGCCCAACAAAGGAATATTATGCACATCATTAAAATGATGGCTATAAAATCCATGAAGCAACAGGGAGAAACATAGAGTGGAAAAAGTCAGGTTACAGAGTTGGATGTACAGAATGATTTCAGCAGGAAGGAGGGAAGAGTGAAAGAAAATACACCCGGGACTGGCAGTGACTGTGTTAGGGGCAAACTGTGCATAATGTTCTTTTTTTTCTTCCAAAGATATCTCATTATGGAAGTGTAACAGAAACCTTTGTGAAGAACATATACTCTGGAGTGAGAGAGACTGGGATTTGGAGCTCAACTTTAATGCCTGTGCAGTTCTCATAACTTTTTCACTCTTTCGGAGCTTCAGTTTCCTTATGTGTAGGATGGAGGTAATGATAGCATATGTGCATCATGATTCTGAGAAGATAATACCGCGTATATACCATGCTTGCACCACATCCAGCATATTCTAAGTCCTCAATTACTATTAAATGAGTAAGCATAAGAAGAAGTAGAGCCTTTCTCCTCCTTGTCAGTGGGGACTGGCCAACAGTGGCTGCTGTTCTGTCAGTTCTGCCCCGTCCTCACTCCTGAGGAAGATGGTGGAGGGAATTGGGTTGGAAGCCCAACTCATGTGCTGTTTTCCTGTCTGTCCCTAGCAGTCTGTTTCTCCTCTAAAGTGAGAGGAGGGAACCCAGCCCCTCTGCTCCAGCACTCTACTCTGAGGAGGTGTGAGGTGCCCTTGACATTAACAACTGAAACTTCCATATACTTTGAATCAGTTAAAAGAGTCAAACAGATCGATGAGGGAAAGAATATCCATCAATGGGAAAACAGGCAAAGGCCTTGAGCAGGCAATTCACCAAAATACAAATGTCAAACTATATACCAGTCAACTGCCTCATAACCAAAAAAAGTACATTAGAATAATGTCACCTATCAAATTTGCACACTCTTAAAGTTCATTATTCTCTAGTTGGCAGATATGAGAAAAAATCACCCTCATACACTGTGGGCTCATTAACTGCCACAGTCCTCCTGGAGGCCAAGTTCATGATGTTTATATTAAGAGCCATAAAATGTTTGTGACCTTTGACTTCACAACTTGACCCATAACAATTTAACCTAATAAGATAGTTAAGGATGTTTACAATGATCTATCAACAATGCTACTCCTCTCAGCATTATTTATAATAGTGAAAACTTGGAAACAATCTTAACATCTAGAAATAGGACTAGTTAAATAACTACACAATAAAGAATCTGCCTGCAATGCAGGAGACATGGGTTAGCGCATTCGGTCCCTGGGTCGGGAAGATCCCCTGGAGGAAGAAATGGCAACCCACTGCAGTATTCTTGCCTGGAGAATTCCATGGACAGGGGAACCTGGCAGGCTACAGTCCATGGCGTTGTGTAAGAGTTGGACGTGACTAAGTGACTGAGCACACACAGATGCCCGAACTGGGTAAAGGACATAAGGGCAACAATCCATTCTGTCTCAAATTAATTCAAAATGAAAAAGTTAAAAAATAAACATCCGAAAATAAAATATACTTCACATTTTATAAGCCAAGAAAAAGGAAAAGAAAGTGTAGGCCCAGGCAATGAAAATTCTTTTTAGTGTTACCTAAGCCCAAGCAAAACAAATAACTCAGGTAGAAAAATTAAAAATTATGTTTGCTCCCTGAGCCAAACAGAAACTGTACTTAGAGTCTCTGCATGCTGTGTTCTTCCATTAGCATGGATAATTGGAAATTGACTGTCTTTAGAAATGATGCCTAGTTTCTCTCTCTGGGTATAGCACAGGATAAATTCCCAGGGCAGTGGCCTATGTTATTGAATCCAACAGTAATTAAGTTAATGTATCCTATCTTGTGTGTTGAGGTATAATTCAGATGGTACAAATCCCTTATTGAACTCAAATTCAATAGTCATGTACAATTCCCCCATTTGTGCTATGTACAAAGGTTGTAGGAAAATTACAAAAGGTGAAACATTATCATTATATTCCTAGGAAGATTGGGTGCTGTCATCGACACGAGTCATTCATGGGGCACCCTTTCGGTTGCACAGAGGAAAATGTTCTGTTGAGTAAATATCAGCACATCATCAATGGAGCAAAGGTCCGCGGCTCTTGCCTGCCTGGTATTTTTTACTCTTCATTCTGCTAAATATACTCTGATTCTACTTTAAGAAACCACCTCCTCCCTTCTCATAGCCCATATGATTCAGGAGGGCAGGTGTCACACCCTAGTTCCAGACATGGGTACGGGACTCCAGCTGGCCAATGAGACTCCTTTCTAGGGCTTTTGTTGGAACTATTAGGAAGGATAGGTGCTCCTCCTTTATAGGATGATACTAAGGTGATAGCATATTTAAAAGCAGAGATGTTACTTTGCCAACAAAGGTCCGTCTAGTCAAGTCTATGGTTTTTCCAGTAGTCACGTATGGATGTGAGAGTTGGACGATGAAGAAAGCTGAGTGCCGAAGAATTGATGCTTTTGAACTGTGGTGTTGGAGAAGACTCTTGCGAGTCCCTTGGACTGCAAGGAGATCCAACCAGTCCATCCTAAAGGAGATCAGTCCTGGGTGTTCATTGGAAGGACTGATGTTGAAGCTGAAACTCCAATACTTTGGCCACCTCATGTGAAGAGTTGACTCATTGGAAAAGACCCTAATGCTGGAAAGGATGTGGGCAGGAGGAGAAGGGGACAACAGAGGATGAGATGGTTGGATGGCATCACTAACTCGATGGACATGGGTTTGGGTAAACTCCAAGAGTTGGTGATGGACAGGGAGGCCTGGCGTGCTGTGATTCATGGGGTCACAAAGAGTCAGACACGACTGAGTGACTGAACTGAACTGAAATGAACTGAAGGTGATAGGAGGTAAACCCAGAATCAGGGGTGCCCATCTTACTGGCATCTTGGAAGAGATGCTGAATGAGGTCAGTGCGGGGGATGGAGAGCTAAGAGAAACGGTGACCAACAATTTGTCATTATGTTTCTTGTCTCTCTTTCTTCCTCTCTTTCTTTAACCCAGTTTTAGTTAGGTTTCTAATACTTACTAACAGAGTAAATAATTTTTAAAAGGTTTTCTGGCCAAAAAAATATATATCATTTTCTTGAAATCTCAGCACCCACATCTGTCTCTGATAGACCACTCTGTTACACCATTGTAAATAATTCTACCTTCCTGATTCTTTTAATTATCCTCTCTCACTTATTTGGTCTTCCCTCTCACCTCACACCTCAACAACACTCACGAAGCTTACCTTTCCCCAGAGCAATCAAGTGTCCTGCCTGCTCCCTTCCCCAAGTGTCACACAAGTGAAACCTCTGTAAATCAGGCTCTGAATTTTCTCTAAGCTCTAAAAGAAACAGTTAAAAAAAAAAAAAGGAGGGATATATAGAGAGAGATGGTGGAAAGAGTAAGACTGCATAATCATTCTGAGGTTAAACTTGGAAGTTTATTCTAACAGAAGCAGCAACCAGAAGTTGCCATGGCCAGTGTTTTCACAGCAGCCACTTACCTTGGGCAAGACACCTGAAGGCACAGGCTCCAGACACCTAAAGTTGAGGCCATGAAAGGAAGGGTTACATTAGACGGAAAGCCACCAACATGGTTTTCATCGAGTCAGCTCATCCTCCACAAAGAAAAGTGGCAGAGGAAACCAAGCCTCAAGTGTACCAAGAAACTAGACAAACTATCACTTTCTAATGTTCTTATGCAACTTTAACGTTCTACCCACCTCCCCAAAATAGCCAAATTCCTACAGAGCAGAGACCGTCTGCCTGCAAGCAACGAACAGCTACACTGGTAGCAAACACTTTCTGCATACCTACTACATGCCAGGCACTATACTAGACACCCCTCTAACTGTATCTCCAATCCTCGCAGCATCCCTTCGAGGTGGATTGCTTTAGTCTCCTTTGTTAAACAAGAAAATTAAAGTTCAAAGAGGTTAAGTAATTTGACCGAGATCCCACAGTGAAGAAAGGTCTGCACTGTCTACCCACAGACCCCTCCTTTTCCTCTGTGTCTTGCTCTATATCCACATCCCATCTAACATATGAAAAGACACGAGCAGGAGCACGTGTGTCAAGCTGGTGTCTTTGAAAGGAAACTGGGAGAGCTGGGTCCACCAAACAGAGGAAGGACCAGACAACCACCTCCGCACTTATCCCTCAGCAGTTAACACTAACAATGATGAGTGAAAAGTACATATTTCCAACGTGTACCAAGGACAAATCACAACACTGTAATGAAGGAAAAAAAATCTGGAACTGTCCACCCGGGGAGTGGCTAAGCCAAGAGGCACAGATCACTAGGACAGAGATCCTGTAGCCTTAAAAAATGATCTTACCTCGTGTGTACATGAAACGAGATCAAGCCAAAAGAAAAAAAAAAAACCAGAAACAAAAAGAATAACATCAATTACATAAAATAACTTTTTTTGATCATTTACTACGTGCAGGCATAGTGACTGGTACATTACCTGGATTATCTCACTAAATCCTCAACTGTAATTCTATGAAGTGGATATTATTCTTTCCCATATTTCAGATGGGGAAACTGAGGCTCGTGTTAAGTAAAATATCTAAAATAATTCAACTGGAACTCATTTTAGAAACTAGGGAAGTTTCACTCCAGGGCCTTCTCTTTTAAGTGTTTATCACTACGATATGAAAACACAAATATGAACATGTATTCAAGAAAAACGGATAGGAATGCCCATACATGCTCAGCACTTTTTAGTGTTCTGGGACACAGAATTAACGAAGCAGAGAAGGTTGCATATTTCGTGGAGCTGACATGCTGGGAGAGGTAGAAGACAGACAAATGTGAGAATGGAGATATGGACTATGGAGAAAGTACAGAGCAAGGTAGGAGGAGGGGGAGTGGTGGGGAGGGGGCTGGTTTAGATATTTGAATAGAGTCATCTAGAAAGGCCATTTTGAGAAGGTGACACTGGACTAGAGAAATGAAAGGAGAGACCAAGCCATGCAGCTGGAGTCAGGGTAGGTGGGGGAAGAGGGGAGGTCCTCCAAGGGAAAGAAACATCAGTGTGAAGGTGATGAGGAAGGATTAACCTGTGAGTCCAAAGAACAGCAAGAATGCCAGCATGGCTAGAAGAGGAAGAGGATGATAGAAGGTGAGTTCAGAAGGAGGGACAAAGTCACAGCAATATGGATGGACCTAGGGATTATCATACTAAGTGAAATCAGAAAGAGAAAGACAAATACCGTATGATACTACATATGGAGAATCTAAAATATGACACAAATGAACTTATCTGCAAAACAGAAACAGACTCACAGACAGAGAACAGACATGTGGTTGCCAGAGGTGGGGGGACACGAGAGGGTTGCACTGGAAGTTTCAGATTAGCAGATGCAAACTATTAT
This sequence comes from Okapia johnstoni, assembly GCA_024291935.2. Taxonomy (NCBI): domain Eukaryota; kingdom Metazoa; phylum Chordata; class Mammalia; order Artiodactyla; family Giraffidae; genus Okapia; species Okapia johnstoni. Next base: position 41,514,004 of record CM044316.1, read on the forward strand.
ATAAAGAATGGATCAACAACAAGGTCCTAATATATAGCATAGGGAACTATATACAATATTCTGTGATAAACCATAATGGAAAGGAATATGAAACAGAATATATAATATATATATTTATATATAAATAAACAGGATATACAAATGACATTTATTATATATATTTTTATACAACCCACTCCAGTATTCTTGCCTGGAGAATCCAGTGGACAGAGGAGCCTGATAGGCTACACTCCACAGGGGTGCAAAGAGTTGACACAACTGAAATGACTTGGCATGCACACACACACACAATACATGTATAGTTGAATCACTTTACCGTACAGCATAAATTAACACAACATTGTAAATCAACTGTACTTCAATAAAATAATTTTTTGAAAAAGGAGGAACAAGATTCTGAAGGACTCTGTGGACCACTGTAAGGCCTTTGAATTTTATGAAACCAGCTTTAGAGGATTATGAGCAAGGAGTGAAGCGATTCGATTAGGTGGGCCTAAAAGGGGGGCTCAGTGGTAAAGAATCCATCTGCAATGCAGGAGTCACAGGAGATACAGATTTGATCCCTGGGCCAGGAAGATCCCTTGGAGGAGGGCCTGGTAACCCATTCCAGTATTCTCGCCTGGAGAATCCCATAGGATGAGGATCCTGGCAGTCTACAGTCCATAGGGTCCCAAAGAGTCGGACATGACTGAAGCGACTTAGCACAGCACACAAAAGTGGCACAGTGTAAGACTGAACTTCAAATTCAAAATACCTGAAGTCTGTGAGGTCTCTTAAGGACACCTCCTCCACCTACAGATGGGCAAATTGGTCCCAAAGGTGCCAGACCTAATGTCAAATAGCGACACACGTGAAACGGCCGGTTCCTTTAATGATCTGTGCGACTCTGGGCAAAGCAAAGGAATGAGCCAAGGAAAAGGAATCGCAATGTTTGAAATCAAAAGAATTTAGGAACTTAAGACCCCTCAGGTACAAGGTCACTGGGGGCGCTCGAATCTGTGTTCTCATGTGTAAAATGGGAATAATGGTTGCCTCACAGAGTTTCATTTAGGATGAGGCACGTACACTTATCTAGGTGTGGTAATAGATTACTGACTACCCTGCAATGTGGTAACCCAGCTTAGAAAGCTTAGCTGGTTCCCAGCTGTCTACAGGAGAGAAGCTAAATGACAGTCATCCAGGTCTCATCTTGAATATCACCACTTACGTAACCCAACCCTCACCTGCCTATTGCCTCGAAAGCTGTACCAACCCCTAGGCCTCTCGACCACATGTCCCTGCTTCATTTTCTTGATATCACAAATCCCCCTGAATTTCTTATTGAAAACCTGCGCATGGCTATATCACAAGTACTTAAAACCATACCTGTTAGACAGTGTTGTCCTCTATAGGAGGACATCATAGTTGATGACTGAATTGGCTTGAAATTAAAGACCTTGGAGGATGAAATGACTGTCAAAGGACATTGTGAAACCCCCTTTTCAACCTGGAATGGCCTGGAGACAGTCTTGCCAGTGGACAGAGAGCTGGAGCAGGACACCTCTTCAGGCCCATTCTACTTTTTGGAGTTGTTTCATCTCCCCCTGTCTCTTTGCCACTGGAAAATCTGTCATTTGCAAGAAGAGACAATGAACCAGCAGCATCTTCCACTTCCTTGTGAAGCCTTGAACCCATGCAAAATTGTACAATCTGGTCACGCAGTTGAAACTCAACTCTTGGAAAAGAAGGAGGGAGAGAGCTTTTTATACTCAAGAGCTAAGACTAAAATACATAAAGAAAAATAACAACGCTGGCAGTGAGTATTGGCAGCTTCCCTGACAGCAAAATTCAATTTTAAAATGAATCAGGCAATTCTTCAAACTAGAGCTAGACTTCAGGAAATTAGGGTTTGTGTTCAAGTGGGCACATTACAATTCCATAAAAATTGTCTTAGCTCTTTCTCTGCTGTGGACTTGGGAAGATAATGATGTACTTAATGTTTCTGATTATGTTGCTGGACGAATCGAGGGCCGTGGAATAATTGGAGAAGCAGAGACGGAGAGGTTATTTGGAAAGAAATAAACCAGAGGCCATCCTCCAAGACATGTGCCTTCAGCTCACAGGCTGGGCCAGACCTTCACATCATGCCCTGACCTCACTCCTACTTCTACTTTGACTCCTTCAAATCAAATTCAACCAAAAGGGATGGAAGATCCTAAGTCCATTCTTTTTTTTTTTTTTTTTTTTTTTTTTTTTTTTTTTTTTTATTTATTTATTTTTTTTATTTTAGTTGGGGGCTAATTACTTTACAATATTGTAGTAGTTTTTGCCATACATCGACATGAATCAGCCATGGGTTCACACGTGCTCCCCCTCCCAAACCCTCCTCCCACCTCCACCTCCCTCCCCCTCCCATCCCTCAGTGTCATCCCAACGCTCCATCCCTGAGCATCCGTCCCATGCATAGAACATGGAATGGTGTTCTGCTTTACATATGACAATATACATGTTTCAATGTTATTGTCCCAGAACGTCCAACCCTCACCTTCTCCCTCAGAGTCCACAGGACTGTTCTATGCATCTGTGTCTCTTATTCTGTCTCGCATATAGGGTTACCATTACCATCTTTCAAATTCCATATACATGCATTAGTACACTGTATTGGTGCTTTTCTTTCTGGCTCACTTCACTTCTCTGTGTATAATGGGCTCCAGTTTCATCCATCTCAATAGAACGGATTCAAATGCATTCTTTTTAATGGCTGAGTAATATTCCATTGTGTATATGTACCACAGCTTCCTTATCCATTCGTCTGCCGATGGACATCTAGGTTGCTTCCACGTCCTGGCTATTGTAAACAGTGCTGCGATGAACATTGGGGTACACGCGTCTCTTTCAATTCTGGTTTCCTCGGTGTATATGCCTAGCAGTGGGATTGCTGGGTCATATGGCAGTTCTATTCCCAGTTTTTTTTAAGGAATCTCTCCACACTGTTCTCCATAGTGGCTGTACTAGTTTGCATTCCCACCAACAGTGTAAGAGGGTTCCCTTTTCTCCCACACCCTCTCCAGCATTTATTGCTTGTAGACTTTTGGATAGCGGCCATTCTGACTGGTGTGTAATGGTACCTCATTGTGGTTTTGATTTGCATTTCTCTAATAATGAGTGATGTTGAGCATCTTTTCATGTGTTTGTTAGCCATCTGTATGTCTTCTTTGGAGAAATGTCTGTTTAGTTCTTTGGCCCATTTTTTGATTGGGTCGTTTATTTTTCTGGAATTCAGCTGCAGGAGTTGCTTGTATATTTTTGAGATTAATTGTTTGTCCGTTGCTTCGTTTGCTATTATTTTCTCCCATTCTGAAGGCTGTCTTTTCACCTTGCTTATAGTTTCCTTTGTTGTGCAAAAGCTTTTAATTTTGATTAGGTCCCATTTGTTTATTTTTGCTTTTATTTCCAATATTCTGGGGGGTGGGTCATGGAGGATCCTGCTGTGATTTATGTCGCCTAAGTCCATTCTTAACAGGGATTGCTCTGTTTTCAAATAGATGGTGTCAAAGGGGGGAAAAATCCTGCTCTGTGACAAACATCCCAGTGGTTCAAAGCAGCAGGAAAGCTCTTTCTCTGAGAGCAAACGGTCACTGTGCCTTCCAAACCAAGATTATTCCAAGTCAAAAATAGAAAGATATTTAACAAGAGAATTTACGATTCATCTCCTAGCAAGGAGAGTACATTAGTTTAGGTCTAGAAATGACTTGCCTTAAAAATACCCAACATAAAGAAAATCAGATCCTATAGACTGGATATAAGGCCAAAGTCAACCCTCTCTCATTTCACACAAAAGGAAACAGAGGCTTCAAGACACTGAAAGTCATGCCCAAGGGGACTCTGCAGAGCCAAGAAAAGATCTCAGGTCTCTTCACTCTGGAGTAGGGTGACCAACGACCCTGGTTTGTCCAGAACTGTACTCATTTTAACATTGCAGGGCCTTCCTCTGACTTCCAGTTTCTGGTCTGGCATGTAAAGAGTATGGAATCATCACTTCTCTCCTAACAACCAAAAGGCTGAACAAGCTGAAAAATCAACAACTCTTTTTAGATCCATCAGAGAAGTGAGGTCATAAGTCAAACCACTGCCTCCCAAATTGGGGGAACAAATAGATTCAGAAAATGATAGTTTACTGGAATAGAAACACACAAGCAGAAACCTCTGCAGGAGCCAGTACTGGGATAGGATAACCTGAACTATAAGTAATGAATTACTGAAGGTTCATCATGAACAAGTTTGAGAGTTAAAAACTCTGGCAGGGCCCAGGCAAAGGAAAATCCTCATACTTGTGAGTTTTGCCTCCAGGTACGCTGACAGTGAGGACAGAAGAGAAATGCCTTCATGCTTCAAGCAGACATAGAGGGAGATAGCCATTTTGAAATACACCAGAGCATTCTGTTGTTTCTCACAAGGCCTACCCACAAGAGAAACTATTTTACCAGAGCCTAACCTGCTGGGGTGTATCAGAGCTCAGATACTCTGGGCGAAGGAAACACTCGACTCTAACCTGCTCCAGCCTTCCCCATGGAAGAAGGAAAATACACAGCTGTGCCCCCTCTAACCATCCTGTCCCACATGAAGGGGGAACAATTCTAAGAAACACTACGATGGTCACAGTTCAGGGACACAGATTCACTGAGATCGGGACCTAATCATAGGACCATAGAAAACTTCTCTTCCCCTACATTTCACCACCACATCACTAAAGGCCTATTTATCACAGTTCCTTTTACCCAATACATCATGTCTGGCTATCAGAAAAAAAAATTGCAAGGGATACTAAAATGCAAATAACACACAGTTGGAAGAGACTGAACAAGCATTAGAACCAAAGTCAGATATGGCTTTGGAATGTTGAAATTATTGGGCCAAGAATTTTTCTTTCTTTTGGCCCATGCAGCATGTGGGATCTTAGTTCCTCAACCAGGGATCAAACCTATGCCCCCTGCAATAGAAGCACGGAGTCTTAACCATTGTACCACCAGGGAAGTTCCAAAAAATTTTTTAGACTATGATGTATATTCTAAGGCCTCTACTGGAAAAAGTAAACAACATGCAGAAACAGATGGATAATATAAAGAGAAAAGCGGAAATTCTAAGATAGAATCAAAAAGAAATATTAGAGTTCAAAAACACTGTAACAAAAATAAAGAGTTCCTCTCATGGGCTACTAATAGATAAAGCTTAAGGAAGACTCTTTGAGTTTGAGAATATGTCAATAGCAATGTCCCAAACTGAAAAGGCCAGAAGAAAGACTGAAAAAAAATTTAAAAAGGAACAGAATATCCAAGAACTGTAGGACAACTACAAAAGGACAAATGCATGTAATGGGTAATATCAAAAGGAAAAGAAACAGAGAAAGGAACAGCAACCATATGTGAAGCAATATTGATTGGTTGTCGTTGTTCAGTCACTAAGTCATTTCCAATTCTTTGTGACCTCATGGACCATACCACGCCAGGCTCCTCTGTCCTCCACTGTCTCCTGGAGTTTGTTCAAATTCATGTCCATGGAGTCAGTGATGCTATCTAACCATTTCATCCTCTGCTGCCCCCCTCCCTCTTCACCTTCAATTTTTCCCAGCATCAAGGTCTTTTCTAATGAGTCAGTTCTTCGCATCAGGTTGCCAAAGTATTGGAGCTTCAGCTTCAGCATCAGTCCTTCAAACAAATGTTCAGAGTTGATTTCTTTCAGGATTGACTGGTTTGATCTCCTCCCCTTCTGCAGGACTCTCAAGAGTCTTCTCCAACACCCCAATTGGAAAGCATCAATTCTTCAACTCTCAGGCTTCTTTATGATCCAGCTTTCACATTGCCTCAAATTAATGTCCAATCCAGGAAACTCAGAGACAACCAAGCAAAATAAAGGCAAAAAAAAAAAAAATTACTGCATCTAAGTATATCATATTCAAACTAAAAAAAAAAGTCAAAGATAAAGGAAAAAATCTTGAAAGAATCCAGAGGAAAAATCATATTATCTATAGTGGAACAAAGATGAAAATTAAATCTGACTTCTCAAAAACCATTCATACAAGAAGAGAACGGAGTGAAATATTTAATCTTGAGAGTAAAAAAACCACCAACCTAGAATTCTGTATCCTACAAGATTATCATTCAAAAGTAAAGGAAAAAGACTTTCTCAGATAAACAAAAATTAAGAGAATTTATTCTGCTAGACCTGCCTTGCAGAAAATGTTAAAAAGAAATTCTTGAAAGAGAAGAAAAATGGAAGACCGAAACCTTTTATCTACATAAATCAGTGAAGAGTACCAGAGAAAGAATATATAAGAGTAAAACTTTTTCTTATTTTTTACTGATTTAACAGATAGAAGCTAGGATGAGTTCTGCTTGTGCCTTACTCAGAAATGGAGGCAAAGTGTCTCTGTAAAGATTACAAAGGTTAATTGGGAAATACAACTTAATTTATAAAAGCTATAGTTGAGGAGATATCTTCTGAAATGTGCCTCCTATATAAACCAAGACATACCTATTAACAATTCCAAAAAATCAAATATGTGAAAGTGGATTTCTTAAATCACAGGTTAAAATGAATTACTTTGGTACTTCTGTCCCTAGGCTGTAAGCCAGCCTCTGAGAAGACAGCATCTAAAACAGGTCCTTTCGCCACCAGCACAAGGATTGATGGATTATTCAGGCACACACATCTCTGAACTATGAGAGGAAAAGGTAAACTTGCCTTCTAAAATACAAACTTTAACACTTAGAGAGACCACATTTTATCTATTAAGAAACTTACTCCACTCACCTGAGGGGTCCATAGACCCTTAAGAGCTATGAAAATTATCTTAATAATTGTGTAAGAAGCTGGAGAAAGGGGGCTAGAGGAATAGAAGAACCAGCATGAGGACTCCTTGCTGTGAAAAGACTGGGTACTAAGGACTTAGGGTCACTTCTCCTCTCCCAAGTGTGTTCCACACACTTCTTTCCCTCGAAGCGGATGCACCTTACTGGACCATAGATTCCCCTGGAATCCTAGGGAAATGCACCCTGCCAACAGCTTGATTTCTGACCTCTGGCCTGCAGAACTGTGAGAGAATATGCTCCTGTTGTTGTATGGTACCAAGTGTGTGGTAATTTGTTGTAGCAGCCACAGGAACCTAATATATCCCCTGTAGTCTAATCTCAACCAGCAGCCAGAGGATCCATTTAAATCTTAAATCAGAGCTGATGACTCTTGTGTTCATGAGGGAAGTTCCTACAGTACCTCCCCATGTCCTTTATGATCAGCTGGACCCTCGGAGGCTCCGCTCCCCACTTCTTGCACCCCACGACTTCTCTGATTTTCTCCCCCCTGCCCCTCCACTCCCGCCACATGGTCCTCCTCAGTCTACCTGGAATCCACCAGGGATGCTTCCACAGCAGGGCCCTCTGCAGAGGTCTCCATGGTACTTCCTTCACCTCCTTCTAGACTTTCATTCAATTTCGCTTTCTCACCAAGGCCTCCTCTGACCATTGTTTTTAAGATTGCAAGCCCCAGCTCCCAAGTACCCTTACCCTGCTCTGCTATTTCTTTTTCTATAACACTTGTAACCTTCTAGCATATAATTTCTGTATTTATCATGTTTACTATTTATTACCTGTCTTCTCCAAAAGACTATAAGCTCCCAGGTGGCAGCAATTTTTATGCTTTTGTTCACTGATATAATTGCCTGAAATAGTGCTTGGCCACAGTAGCTTCTGAAGAAAGATGAAAAAAGAAAGAAAAGGAAAGGGAAAAAGAGAGCAAGGAAGGGAGGGAGGGAGGAAGAGAAAAAAAGAAAAGAAAGGAAAAGGAAGGAAGAGAAAAAAAGGAAAGAAAGAAGGAAGGAGGGAAGGAAGAAAGAAAAACAATATCATAATACAACTGATATTCAAACCCAAGACTGTCTGGTTCTAAGGTCTTTACTATTTTTAATCCATGCCACCCCTTAGATTCTTGTTATAATAATAGTCTTGAAATACCTGCCTTTGTATATCCTTGTATGTTAAATTCTCCTACGAGGAATCCCTCTTGCAAGTTCCATTATAAACACACATGGAGTGAGTCTAAGGCAGACTTAGTAGGCCAAGTGAGCTCTAGCAGGAGCTACAGAGCAGAGTGAGATGTGAGCTGTGTGCACCAGAAGAGAGGGGTGCGCAGGGAAGGGCAGAGGTGAGACATATTTGAAATAAGTCAGAAAATAAACCCAGAAGTAATTTAAGAAATGCCACAAGGCAATAAATCAGGTACTTCCAAAATGGAAAAGGGAGTCCAAACACCCACCACTTCTTAAATCACCTTTATATCAATCATACCAAGAAGGTAACTCAACTCTTCAGTTCAGTTCAGTTCAGTCGCTCAGTCGTGTCCGACTCTTTGCGACCCCATGAACTGCAGCACGCCAGGCCTCCCTGTCCATCACCAACTCCTGGAGTCTACCCAAACCCATGTCCATCGAGTCAGTGATGCCATCCAACCATCTCATCTTCTGTCGTCCCCTTCTCCTCCCGCCCCCAATCCTACCCAGCATTAGGGTCTTTTCCAATGAGTCAACCCTTCGCATGAGGTGGCCAAAGTATTGAAGTTTCAGCTTCAACATCAGACCTTCCAATGAACACCCAGGATTGATCTCTTTTAGGATGGGTTGATTGGATCTCCTTGTAGTCCAAGGGACTCTCAAGAGTCTTCTCCAACACCACAGTTCAAAAGCATCAATTTTTCGGCGCTCAGCCTTCTTCTCCGTCCAACTCTCACATCCATACATGACCACTGGAAAAACCATAGCCTTGACTAGACAGACTTTTGTTGGCAAAGTAATGTCTCTGCTTTTAAATATGCTATCTAGGTTGGCCATAACCTTCCTTCCAAGGAGTAAGCATCTTTTAATTTCATGGCTGCAGTCACCATCAGCTGTGATTCTGGAGCCCAAAAAAATAAAGTCTGACACTGTTTCCACTGTTTCCCCATCTATTTCCCATGAAGTGATGGGACCAGATGCCATGATCTTCGTTTTCTGAACGTTGAGCTTTAAGCCAACTTTTTCACTCTCCTCTTTCACCTTCATCAAGAGGCTCTTTAGTTCTTCTTCACTTTCTGCCATAAGGGTGGTGTCATCCGCATATCTGAGGTTATTGATATTTCTCCTGGCAATCTTGATTCCAGCTTGTGTTTCTTCCAGCCCAGCGTTTCTCATGATGTACTCTGCATATAAGTTAAATAAGCAGGGTGACAATATACAGCCTTGACGTACTCCTTTTCCTATTTGGAACCAGTCTGTTGTTCCATGTCCAGTTCTAACTGTTGCTTCCTGACCTGCATACAGGTTTCTCAAGAGACAGGTCAGATGGTCTGGTATTCCCATCTCTTTCAGAATTTTCCACAGTTTCTTGTGATCCACACAGTCAAAGGCTTTGGCATAGTCGATAAAGCAGAAATAGATGTTTTTCTGGAACTCTCTTGCTTTTTCGATGATCCAGTGGATATTGGCAATTTGATCTCTGGTTCCTCTGCCTTTTCTAAAACCAGCTTGAACATCTGGAAGTTCACGGTTCACATATTGCTGAAGCCTGGCTTGGAGAATTTTGAGCATTACTTTACTAGCATGTGAGATGAGTGCAATTGTGCGGTAGCTTGAGCATTCTTTGGCATTGCCTTTCTTTGGGATTGGAACGAAAACTGACCTTTTCCAGTCCTGTGGCCACTGCTGAGTTTTCCAAATTTGCTGGCATATCGAGTGCAGCACTTTCACAGCATCATCTTTCAGGATCTGAAATAGCTCAACTGGAATTCCATCACCTCCACTAGCTTTGTTCGTAGCGATGCTTTCTAAGGCCCACTTGACTTCACATTCCAGGATGTCTGGCTCTAGGTGAGTGATCACACCATCGTGATTATCTGGGTCGTGAAGTACAAAAGCAGCCATGCTGCTGCTAAGTCGCTTCAGTCGTGGCCGACTCTGTGCGACCCCATAGATGGAAACCCACCAGGCTCCCCCGTCCCTGGGATTCTCCAGGCAAGAACACTGGAGTGGGTTGCCATTTCCTTCTCCAAAAGCAGCCATAGACAATGTATAAAGGAAAGGGTGTGGCTATTTCTGATAAAGCTTTATTTACAAAGACAGCCAGTGGACCTTAGATTGCCAACTCCTGCATTAGATCACCCAAAACAAGTCACGTCTGTCTTTCACAGGTCAGTCCTGCAGATATTGTAAGATAAATTCAACAACTCTATTCTCTGAATCAAAAAAGTCCAACTTCTTCCTTCCTCACAGGTATAGTCTCCAGTTCCTCTACTGAAATCCTCCTCTAACACCCCCCATATTCTGTCTGTGAAGTTCTCATTGAGGGTCCTACCCTGAGCAGGATGCCCCAGCATGACCAGGCCATACTCGAGAGGGCTCCTCAGCACCTTCACTTCAGCCATCATGACTCTAATAACACTGCCATAAGGCACTTGCTACCCTTGCATCCCCCATCCTGCTGTTGACTCAGAAGGCCCTCACCATAAACTAAAACCCCGAATTACATTCACACGGGCCAAGTCCCTACCCATGTCATGTTTGTGCCCTTGATATTTTAGGCCTCATCTTTGCCCCCCTTAGATTTGCCTCATGAGATTTCAGGCTCTGGCTCCATCCAGTCAAGATCTGACTCCTACATCTGTCACTCAGTATATTAGTCACCCTCCCATCTCCGTCATCTACAAAGTGATGAGCAGACCTTCTCTGTCTTCACCCAAGTCCTTGATAAGAAGTCTCTGAGAGGCTGTGGCTACTCACCCCCATAGTCTCCAGCACTTCTACTCTCACATGAAGCCCCTTCTGTGGTTCAGAATGACATCCAGAGTCATGATTCCCCTGGCTGCCTTCTCTCGCCTTCAGATCCTTCATCACAGGAACTATAAGCCCTAGACAGAATAGGATAGAATTGTATGGAACTTGTCCCCATGTCAGTGGCCCTTGGTGGTGGGGAGGCAGGAAAGAGGAGGAAGAGCCCCTGCTGGGAGACAGCAGTCAAACTCCAGCACATTTAAAATCGAAAGACGTGCCTGTGCCTACTTTTTAGAGAAACAACCTGTGCCTACTTTTTAGGGAATCAGCACGACTGCAGTAATTTCACATGATTCTCTTTGATGCGATATTGGATGGGGAAAGTCAGCTATCAGTGGTTTTTCTCTCACGTCCATGAAGTGATTGAAAATGGAAACTTTTTTCCAGTTTCTTAGGCTGGCTGAGTTTTTGAGAGATGAGGTAAACGGGGTTTTTTTTTCTTCATTGTGAAGTATTTTTAGGTGAAAAGCTAATTGTTTTTCATTAGGTACTATTTTTACTCATAGCGCTTCTGACACCAACTGTGGGGGTTCTTCTTTCACACCCACCAATTCTCCAGACACCAACTGGGTGCCCTCCAACCCACCTCAATCCTGACACTAACCATCTGGGGTTGGCATCATATCCCACAGGGTAACAGGCTTAGTCCCACAGGACGGCCCCCACTTCAAGTGCCAGACCATCGAGCTTCCGACCAGAAAGCTATAAGCTGAGCCTTCCCACGACCCTCTCCTCATGCTCAATAATTCACCAGAACAACTCACAGAACTCAGGAAAGCGGTTTACTTATTGTTAATGGGTTTATTATAAAGGATTCAATCCAGGAACAGCCAAATGGAAGAGGTACATAGGGCAAGGATGGGGAAAGAGGCACAGAGTTTCCATGCCCTCTCCAGGCGTACCACCTCCCAGTACCTCAATGCATTCACCAACCCAGAAGCTCTCTGAACATCGTGTTCAGCAGTTTTTATGAAAGTTTATTAAGTAGGCATGTGTGCATGCTCAGTTGCTTAGTCATGTCCGACTCTTTGTGACTCCATGGACTACAGCCCACCAGGCTCCTCTGTCCATGGAATTCTCCAGGCAAGAACATTGGAGTGGGTTGCCATTCTCTTCTCCAGGGGGTCTTCCTGACTGAGGGATCAAACCCGCATCTCCTGCATTTCCTATATTGGCAGGCAGATCTCTACCACTGAGCCACCTGGGAAGCCCCTTATTAAGGAGGCATAATTGAGCAAATCATTGGCCATTAGTTATTGAATTCAACCTCCAGCTGCTCTTGCTGGTCAGGTGGTGACCTTTAAGTTCTAATCCTCTGGCTAGTTCCTCTGGCTAATAGGCCCATCCTGAAGCCCATCAACAATCACCTTACTAGCATAAATTCAGGTGTGGTTGAAAGGGGCTCACTTCATGTTATTCAGGAAATGCCAAGAGTTTCAAGAGCCCTGTGCTGGAACCAGGCACAAATATGATTTGTTGTTCAGTCGCTAAGTCTTAGTCAACTCTATGTGACCCCAAGGACTACAGCAGGCCAAGCTTCCCTATCCTTCCTATCTCCTGGAGTTTGCTCATACCCATATCCATTGAGTCGGTGATGCCATCCAACCATCTCATCCTCTGTTGCCCCCTTCTCCTCCTGCCCTCAATCTTTCCCAGCACATGCTCAAAGTTCAGTTATATATTTTATTATATGACAGGTACAAATCACTGACTTCTATTTTTAAAAGTTTAAACATCACATCTACTTGGGTCCCAAGAGAAAAGCAACTCAGAAACAATGTTGGTCTCTTCCTTGTCAGTATCAATCTAGAATCATCTAGGGTTTCATGCTGCAACAAGGAATCAGACTTTAAAAACCGGACAGAGCAGAAAGAGTCAGAAATACAAAGTTCTTTATTGTATCCCTAAGGAGTAAGGCTGGAAATTCATCAGACCTGAGTCAAGACTGATGGTGGCTTTTTCTACTTGAATAGACAGTCAGACTTGGAGCATGTACGTGTGAGTGTGTGTGCTTCCAGCTAGTTACCCAAATAGAATTTGGTATTCATGAGTTTTATATTCATCTGTTTAAGGATGCTTAGACATAAATGGATCTTTAATTATGTGGGTCTAAATATAACCCCATCTCCTTGCACACGAACCTCACCTTTTACCGCATACATTCATTCGCTCCTACTAACATTAGCTCTTTCGGAGCTTTCAGAGAAAAGCCTAGGGTGAGTCAGGGAAGGAGTTCCTTGTGTGTAAAGGGAAGACCCCCTCCCCAACAAGGAAGCCCTCCCTCTTGTCTGTGAGTCTTTCCCTTTCTAGGGAAAGCGGGTGTGAGGAGCCTGCAGCTGCGCAATTGCCGCCTGACCTGCCCATCTGCTGTTTATGAACATCAGTTCTTCTCAGGCTGAGCAGCTTTGCCTTGATGGGAGGTTGTTACTAAGTGCAAAAAGGCTCCACTCCACTGCCCTGTACAGAAAGAGTTGAGGCCCAGGCCGAAAGTCAGCATTTCTGAGCAAAGTAGGACCATCCTGGTCCCTGTCCCTGGGACAATCTCTCAGCCTCTGGCTTCCCAAAACCTGCATGGTGCACTGAAGCTTGTTTATTTCCTCCAACACTGACATCTGCAAGTTACTCTGATTCCCTGTCCGAATGTAGAGTTGATTCTGGGCTGATGGGAAGGAAGCAAAGGCAGAGGAATGTCGGGACGGGAGTTGTGTTTTAGGTGGAAGAGCAGGGCTGTGTGGACCCCATTAGACCTGCCTCACTGAGCCTGTTCCTGGAGACACACCACGTTTTCCCTCCTCCCTCCTTCATGCCTGGAGAACACAGCCACACCCGGCTCCCAACCACACACTTCTACCTGCTCTGAACCCTTACTTGGCAACCCTGGGTTCCTTTTCTTCCTTTTCTTCTCCAGATGAGCTCAGATGACCCAAGGAAGTGAGACGAGGCCAGATTCCAATTTATTTCCTTGAGCTCCAAACCTGAGACATGTTCACTCCCTACAACCATGAGCTCTAATAACTTGCCTGCCATTACAACCACCCCTCACTGCAGCTGAGGCAATTTGCTTTTCAAAAGTAATAGAGAGTAAATTGCAGAGGAAATATTTTATGCAAATTAACCAAGCTTAACATTTTGATAAAGGCTTCTTTTTTTCAAATGAACCAAGGAATCCAATACTCCATTGCAAGTTTAACACAAAAGAAAATTTTAAAAGCCTGAGTTTTTAAAGTAGGTGACAGCAAGAGACATTAACCACCTGTAAGAGGGAATACAGAAGGCAAAGTGCATAAATCTATTAGTTCAAAACAATATTTATGTGAGCTTATGGATTAAGGTGTTTCAATAATTTAAACAATTCTCTCCCTTTTTTTGAGTGGACTCATCACTAAGCCAAAACATATTTGTAGTGGGATCAATGCTACATATGCAAATAAGCTTGAAATGTGCTGTCAAACAGAGCAGGTAGAGAACCGAGATTCCTCCAGTGTGAACTGTGGGCCAGGCCCTGTGCTAGGTGCTTGGCATGTGTTATCGCTTTTTATCAGAAGTGTTCTGAATTCCCTCAGAGAAAATGACAAAGGGACCAGGAAAAACCACAAGCCCATTATCCTTGGTAAAGACACTTTGTTTGGAAAGAAAATGGCTGAGAAGAGTATCATTAACATCTTTCTCACCTGCTCTCAGGACATCTACATAAGACAGTCCTTCAAAGTTGAAAAAGGTGGGTTGAAAACAAAATGTTTTTGAACTGTGAGTGTCCCTTGGACTGCAAAGAGATCCAACCAGTCCATCCTAAAGGAGATCAGTCCTGGGTGTTCATTGGAAGGACTGATGTTGAACCTGAAACTCCAATACTTTGGCCACCCGATGCAAAGAGCTGACTCATTTGAAAAGACCCTTTCTCAGATGTGTGTCAGGGCTGGGGTGATTAATACAATGCAGATTCATATTTAAAATCACTTCATGGGAAGTAGATGGGGAAACAGTGGAAACAGGGTCAGACTTCATTTTTTGGGGCTCCAAAATCACTGTTGATGGTGATTGCAGCCATGAAATTAAAAGACACTTACTCCTTGGAAGGAAGGTTTTGACCAACCTAGATAGCATATTTAAAAGCAGAGACATTACTTTGCCAACAAAGGTCCGTCTAGTCAAGGCTATGGTTTTTCTAGTAGTCGCGTATGGATGTGAGAGTTGGACAGTGAAGAAAGCTTAGCGCCGAAGAATTGATGCTTTTGAACTGTGGTGTTGGAGAAGACTCTTAAGAGTCCCTTGGACTGCAGGGAGATTCAACCAGTCCATCCTAAAGGAGATCAATCCTGGGTGTTCATTGGAAGGACTGATGTTGAAGCTGAAACTCCAATACTTTGGCCACCTCATGCGAAGAGTTGACTCATTGGAAAAGACCCTAATGCTGGGAAGGATTGGGGGCAGGAGGAGAAGGGGACGACAGGGGATGAGATGGTTGGATGGCATCACCGACTCGATGGACATGGGTTTGGGTAGACTCCGGGAGTTGGTGATGGACAGGGAGGCCTGGTGTGCTGCGATTCATGGGGTCACGAAGAGTCGACATGACTGAGCGACTGAACTGAACTGAACTGAATACTGTAGGTTTTGGCCATTCTCCATCCACAGACCTAAAAGTATAATCACTCTCATGTAGGGGTCCACAATGTTTTTACCTTAAAAAGAGTCCATAAACACAATCAACTTGGAAAGCAGTGACCTCAACAGGGTTGGAACAGCTGTCACTAAACTCACATGCATTACTATGTAGAAAAAAAAAAAAAAACCACAGGCCCACACTATAGCCTTTCTTACTTAGTAAGAAATCTCAGGAAGTTTGAATACCCATTTTTTTCCAGAGACAAAAGTTACAAATCCGTAATGTGGAAAAATATAAAGAACATTCATAACACTCAATTGATTCAACTATAGAACTTTAAAGTCCCTGTGAGTCAAAAATTCTCTATAAAAATTAAAATCACAAACTGAGAAAATAAACATAAGCAAAAGGTTTAATAACCTTAATACATAAAGGCGTGGGTGTGTGTATACGTCACACACACACATAGACATATGTCTTAATGTATAAGACAGCAGAGAGCCCCCAAGTTATAAAGGACAAGAATAAAATGCATAGAAGTGCAAACGACCAACAAACACTTTATAAAATTCAAACTCAGCAGAAGCCAAACATGTACAAAATTAAACAATTATGTATCGTTTCTAACCTATCCAACTGGTCAGAGATGCTTAAAAATTGTAATACCTAGTAATGTCAAGAGCCTAATGAGAAAGACATTTACATACTTGGTACTGTATTCTAGAAAGAAATTTGGCCATATGTAACAAGGCCTTCTTTGAAAAATAGCTTCATCAAAGTATAGTCAACATACAACAAACGATACATATTTGAAGTGTATTATTGATAAAATCTGTCATACCTATGAAATCATCATCACAATCAGGATGCAGACATATGCATCATCCCCCAGAAAGTTCCTTGCGTCCCTTTGTAAACCCTCCTTAGCCATTCTGCCCACCCCCTCATTCCCAGTCAACTATTAAAACGCTTCCTGTCTGTGTTAGATTAGTTTTTACTTTTTAGAATTTTATGTAAAGAGAATCATAGAGAACGTGCTCTTATTTGGTTAGCTTCTTTGACTCAGCATAGTAATTTTAAAAATTCATCCATGAGAAAAGGGAACCCTCCTACACTGTTGCTAAGAATGTAAACTGGTGTAGCCACTGTGAAGAATAGCATTTCTTTAATAAAAAAATTCATCCATTCTTGGGACATATCCAAAAAGATGAAACCCTAACTCCTACACTGTTGCTAAGAATGTAAACTGGTGTAGCCACTGTGAAGAATAGCATGGAGGTTCCTTAATAAACTGCATCTAAAAAAAAATAGAGACTCATTACTGTTACCAAAAGGGATACAGGAGAGAATCCTGATTAAATATTAGTATATATAAAATAGATAAACAACAAGGACCTTGGGCACTGTATTCAATATCATAGTTCCCATTCCTCCATCACCAACGATTGGTATTGTTAGTGAAAGCAGGTATCAAGAGCTTTAAAACAGTAATGATTCTACAGTCTAATCTAGAAACATCACAAGACCTCCCAGGTATATGTCCAGCCCCTGATTTGTTGGGAGTTGCCCACAGTGTAAACAGAATCAGTGGTTTCAGAGCTGACTGGACACCTCCGACAAGGAAGCCTTTTGGAGCTCAAATTTCATGTGATTGTCTGGGAAACGACAGGCCCACCTATCACCTGAAGTCCTCAATAGAGGACTTCCAGACATGTCTATCCATAGGATCACATTCCAGGGGGACATGCACACCTGAGGAAGACTTTGAGGGGATGAAGCCACGAGAGATCGATCTGCACTGGCGAGCCCGAAAAACTGGGAGACTCCCTAGCAACGAGCTTTTCCTGCTAGAACACGGCTGTGAAGTGCAGATTCCTGCTTATAGAGAAAGCCTTTCCCAAAGGACTCACTGATAGTAAGAAAAAGGAAGAAAGTTATCAGTTGAGTCCCCAAACACTTGAACTGAGTTTCCTTGAATTCAACATTCAGAGAGCTACTTTCACTATCCAAAAATCCCCTAGCCTTTACAGCCCACGGATAGAGTTGAAGGCACATTGATCTTAAAAACTCACCCTACTCTTGGCCCACCAACTTACAAAAGTCCTCAGTCCTTGGAGATCCTCTACCTCTAACAAGTCCCCAAAGAGTGTCCCTTATAGGCTCATGGTGATAGGCCCAGCTAGCAGCCACTGTGCAGGACCCTCCATAGCCTCCCTCTGCCTTATCAATGTCCTCACCATGAGCTACAACAAAAGAGAGCCTCACCCCTCTTGCTTCTGACAGCACCCATCAGAATGCACTGACCCATGACAATATTCATGTCATAAGGGCTCTCTCCAGACACCCCCCCAGAGCCTACAGAGCCACCCAGTTTCCATAACCACAAGGGAGAACGCCCCCTCCCTGATCCTACGTTACTCTGTCCTGTGGGCACCAGAGCATCCTCCAGCACTGTCATGACTCATGGGGTCCTTTGTGCAAACAATAACTTCTGCTTCCATCCCTAAGCCCTCTCGTCATCAAATTTAAGAACTAGGTTAAGACCAGGCCACAGAGCATCCTTTCCACCATGCTTGTCCTCTCCTTACTCTGCTCCAGGTGCTCTGCCCACCAGAAGTAAGCTCCTTCCTTTGAGGCAAAATCCAAAAAGTCAAATAAATTGTAACTCCTGCAAATAAAGAACTAAGCAGGTCCAAGACCTGTGTTTCCTGCTAGATAATTGCCACTCATATGGCCCAACTCTCCTTAGGTTCAATATGGGTAAACTGAACCCTTCCTGCAAACATAGCCTCCTCCCTACCACTATCCCCTGGCTGTGTCTGTTACCAAAATTCTCGTTCTCCCCAGAGGTAACCAGACCCTCAGAGATCTCCTGCCTCCCCTCTCTCAACTCCACTACTGGTCACCAAGTCCTAACCTGTCTTTCCTGCTTGCTTCTGTCTTCCTCCGGCCCCAGTTCTACAAACCTCATACCTGGACAATGAGACAGCCCTTTACTGGCTTCCAGCCTTCCTCTCTCTCTCTCTCTCCCCCTCTGGTCCATAGCTGGCCCAGAGCTCAGTGAGAGCAAAGCCTCCAAAGCACCCCTCTGGTCACAGCCCATTCCACATGCCCACTGTGATCCTGGGGTAGACAGTCACCCATAAGCAAAGCCATGTCCTATTACCCAGTGAGCATCAGTAACAGCAGCCATCTACTACGCACCTGAGCCAGACCCTTTGAGTACTTTATTTTACCAATCTTCACACAACTCAGTGAGGTAAAAGCTATTGTTCCATCTTCTAGATAGGAAAAAGGAGATCATATATTTAAATTATTTTTCCTCCAAATCTATTATTTTTCCTCTAAACCTATTTGAGGTCTCAAAATTCTGTGAGAATCTAACAAAAGCTATGGACCTCTCACCCAGAAAAATATATGTGCTTAAAAATTATAAGAAATATAACATATGTGCATTATATGTAATATATTTATTATGGTGCATATTATGCATGCAATGCAAAGTTCTGCATCCTATTTCATGGGATGAGCAAACAGAGTGAAGGAACCCATATGCCCCCTATTGGTGGACCGCCTGGTGAAGAATCCCAGCTTAACTGTCTTTCACTCTCCCTAGAAGCAGGCATCCAGAATTTTAAGCAATGGTCTTGAATGGTTGGGGTTATTTTTATTTTTCATCTTTATCTTTTAGCACATTCTATCCCCTTGGAATGGGACTAAGGCATCCAGCTCATGACTCTAAGGAAAGACAAGAAGGTGGGTAAGTCATTACACCCCAATTCCCCTAGAAAAGCATATTCCCATTTCCCTAAATGTGTGTGAGGTGTTTCCCCTGGGCAGCCAGTGTGGCTTTGGAAGAGATGAACAGAGCAGAGGCTGTCACTGCAGGGAAAGTAACCCGCAAGGTTAAGAGACCAACCACTTTCCTTCAAGATCAGAATTTAATCTGACTGGTGTCAGAAATACTTCCTGGTGGCACCAAGATTTAAACTTATGACACCAAAAGAACAGTGAATGTCCAGCTTTATAATCGCTAAAATGCCCTCGCCAGTCCTGGGTTAATAGGCTGCCATTCAGAACACAGGTTTAGCTGGAAACAAACCACAGCCACAACAAAACAAAACCTCTTCCTCTCCTTCTCACTCTCTCCTCCATCCATTCAAAATTTATTAGACACCTACTGGATGCTTGTGGATTCAGAAATGTCCCTGCTTTCAATGAGCTCACAGCCTCCAGGGAGAGACAGATGATTAAATGGATAATTATAGTGTCATCCAAATGTGGATAAATGGACATTATAAGGGACAGGTTAAATTAATCAGGAAATGGCCATACAATAGAGTCCTATATACCCATTAAAAAGAATGATGCAGACGCATATTTATTGACAGGCAAAAATCTCTTCAGTGTATTAAATGGAGGGGAAAAAGCAGATTGCAAAACAGTAGTTACGGTATTTTGCTCTCTGTAAAATTATATTTTATATACACACCAATGTTGAAAGGATATTCACCAAATTATCTACCAGTTAGCTCTGAGTGGTATGTTTTCAAGTGATTTTTACTTTATCCTTCATGCTTTTCCATTTTGTTTATACAATTTAATCTTTTCAAAAGGAAACTTCTTTCTACAATAAAAATGAGAGGCACTCACAGCAGAAAATTACATATGCTAAGTTCAGTAACAGAGATACTCTCACCCGTAGACACACACGCAGCGAACATACCCCACGCACTTGGAGTGAACGATTCTCTAAGGATATGTGAAAGGTCAATGACTGTGTTTGGAGTTTTCTTCCATTTGGGGGTTAGCTACCTATATGGACCAGAATTCTCAAACCTAAAGATCTTGGAAAATAAGAAAGGATACCAAATGGCCTGTAGTGTTCACTACCAACAACAATAACAACTTTCCCATTCTGCAAAAGTGAGCTTCCCTTGACTAACCGAAGCAGTTTGCTCTTGATTCTGCCGGAATACCAACCCCCACCCCCACCATTCTGGCCAGTCCCTATGTACTCCAGCCCTCTGGGCCAGTACACCCACTGAGCCCTAATCCTCTCCGTCACACCCGCCTTCCCCACTCTCGCACCCAAACAAGGCTGAAGGGGGGTGGTTAGGATCATTGATTCACTTAACAAATACTGAGCCTCGCCTGTGTGCTTGGCTTCTGTCAGGAACTAAGGTGTAGAGATGAACGAAACAGGTACTGTCCCCATCTTCATGGACCTGGTGGGGGAGGGGATTGAAACAAAAGTTCTCTGGAGTTAAACTCCCTGCATCTAAGTCCTGGCATCCCGCTGACCAACTGGGTTATGTGGGGATATGGCTTAACCTTTCCGGCCTTCAGTTCCCTGTCCTTCCTTCCCTTTCCTTGCGTGAGTGCTCAGTCATCTCTGACTCTTTGTGACCCCCATGGACTGTTAGCCCGCCAGGTTCCTCTGTCCATTGGATTATCCAGGCAAGAATGCTGGACTGGATTGCCATTTCCTTCCTGGGGGGATCTTCCCAACCCAGAGTTCGAACCCGCATCTTCTGCATTGGCAGGCAGATTTTTTTACCACTGGCCTCACCTGGGAAGCCCCTCTGTTAAAGGAGCTGTTAAAGGGACATAATAACCCTCATTGAGTCGCTATGGGAATTAAATGAGATGATGCATGTGACATGCTTGGCACAGAGCCTGACACCGAGCTGCCCCAGATGAAGGCTAATTACTATTGTCACAAGCACTTACATGTGTAGTGAGTTGTGTAAATGAAGAGTGCTTAGAGAGCAGAAGCTGGGAGCTCCCAGCAGGGTCATTGCCTACCTTTCCAGTAACAGAGGCCCAATAGGATAAAGGAAAAATATCATCAGACTTAGCACCATCACTCTCTTTCATAAAAATCGTGGTCATCAAGGATCCACAGCATTGCTGCAATCTCCTGACCACATGGGCAATACTGAAAGGAAGGACGAGGCAGAACGTTAATATCGCTCCTAGAAAAATATATGGTAGGAGCCCCACCATGTTGACCTTTTCCACACAGAATATTTTGATTAACTGGTCATCCTATTCCCCCCCTCTGCAGGTCTAGAAGGCTATAAACAGAGAGGGGGTGACTGGTCAGCCAGTCACATTTTTACTTCACTGAAAAGGTTGAGAGACTGCACAGTAAAGCACGGTGTCTGGAGGAGGAGAGGAAGCACAGCGGCAGTCGTGAGAGGGGAACGGGAGACAGCGAAGCTGCCCCACCTTGATCCCCTGGTCCTGAGCCAGGCTCAGCCCTTCTGCTGGCCTATTCATTCCAAGCACCAACATCTGCCCTGCATTCTTCAAGGTAATTAGCACCACATGTTATCAACAGGAAGCTGGTACCCACGGGCACTTGAGATAATTGTTCCACCACTGGCACGTCTCTGCCTACCGTGAAAGGTCACTGCAGCCGACATATTCCCACCACCCCCATCCCTCTCGTTAAATGAAAAAAGCTGTCCCTGTGACTACAGTTCTATCAGTTCTTTGGTGCCGGGCTCAGGGCATCCATACAAAGGCTTCTCAGAGGGACACATGCTCCAGGAGTTTGTAGTGATTACTTCCTGTGACATCGCAAGTGTGGCCATCCCCTCATACAGGCAGTAGTTGAGGAACACAGCCAGGTTTGGTGTGTCTGGGACCTGATGTGCTCAGAAGAAGAAAATACAATTGCATTAGCTGACCGTAACCAAAACTGCTCAGGACCCCTGCCAAAGTCTGAGGAACCATCTTCCAGAGAGCCAGTAGAAGTGGAAATCTCAGTGTCCTGGCCAGTCCTGCTCCAGGAAGGTGACTGAGCCACAGTCTCCTTCCTCTAGGTCTGTGCCCCCCTCTCCTGTTCTCTTTTCCCTGACCTCACCCTGTTAACACATCCTCCTCTGGGTCTCACCTTAGCCAGCACTGACCCCCGACCCCCCATAGCCCTCAGTCTCTCCAGCCTTGTCTGTCTCACCCCAATCCCTCCTCTCTCCAACCAAAGGAGAACCGAGAAGGAGCAGGGGTCCCAGCTGTCTTGTTTACCACCCTCTACCTCCAGTGTCCCAAACATCACTCAGTAAATATTTAGAGTACATTTTGATCACACAGAGGGCATTGTTATTTGCTAACTGATGCTGTCCTGCTTTCCACTCATCGTAACATGAAATTCGGGAGAATATTAGTCCCCAGGGAGACATAATCAACAAATTCTTTATTCCAGAGCAAACAGGAGCAAGAAGAATCCTAATTGTGAAGTGAGTCAGCAGCTGGAGGCCCCAGCACGAGTTTCTCAGTGGGCAGCCAAGTCCTTCCGTCTGCATGGAGAGCTGACGGCACCCACAGGTCAAGGCTTCAGACACGGCAGCAAGAAATGCAGGACTGCCCCCAGGCAGCCAGCATGTGCTTGTTCTTCTGTGTGCCTGGTCTACGGAGACCTCCTGCACTGGGGCCAGGAACGGGAGCTCACCTTCTGCAGACACTGCCCTCCCACCTGGCCCCCTAGTCCCACCCAGGTGATAGCTGCACCAAGTCACGGGGAAGGGAAACTTTAGTGGCTCCCCTGTCTTCTCCATCAGACCCCCACAAGTCCTCCCCTGCAGAGCGCTAGCCACACTGGTTTCTCTCCACCTCTAGGAAGTGCCACCCCCTGGCTCATGGCCTCTTGGCTTGGTTAATGCCTCTGCATCCTTCATTTCACCCTCGGTCACACAGAGGGGAAAATCCCCGGGTGGTACCACACTCCTCTGCTGCACGCACTTTCTCCTGTTGTCATTTTACATCCAGCATGTGCTTACTTGGTTAATGCTGGTTTCCCCCACTAGACTGTCAACATCATGAGCACAGGGTCGAGCCTAGGTCTGCTTTGACTAACCACTTTGTCCCCTGTACCTGGCACTCAGGTGGCCGACCTAGGTGTGCATTACCCAAACCGAGTCTTAAGAAGATCCCGTTTGCTCAGTTAACAATGAGTGTCCTCAGAGGACACTGATGCTCAAACAGATGCCCGGTTTGAGCGTTAGTGTGCTCTCACCTCATGACAAGTAACAACAATCTCATATAACAACATCAGCATGTAATACTGCCACGTGTAAAACAGTTAGCTAGCAGGAAGCTGCTGTATAACACAGGCAGCTCAGCTCCGTGCTCTGTGATAACCTAGACGAGTGCATGGGGCTGTGGGTGAGAAGGAGGCTCAAGAAGGAGAGGATGTATGTATACATATAGCTGATTCATGTTGTTGTACAGCAGAAACTAACACAACATTATAAAGCAATTATATTCCAATTTTAAAAAATAAAAATAAAAAAAAACTCCAAGGAGTATTGTAAGAAAGAAAAGTATTCATTCAACTTTAATGCAGTGTTCCAATTTACCTGAATATGGAATCCTTTTCTCATTCCTTTCAATATCCTAGGAAGAATAGTGTACCTTAGAACACTAATTTGGGAAACATTATTCTGGGTAAGGTTTCTGTTTTTAAATAACCTATTTAAACAGATTAGTGAACCCACAATTTTTAAAGAATCCTCTGAACCATAACAGTGAGAAGGACCTGCTGTTCCCAGGCTCTGACTCCTGTCCGCCCCACCCCTGCCCTTCCTTCCCATGGTCCAGGTCATGCCAGCGTTGTGCCAAAACCACACTGATAGATGTGGACAGAAAGCTCCAGGTTCACATCCCTCGGGTTAAGTCAGGACGAAGAACAGGCTGGAACCTGTACAGGCCTGAAAAAGACTATGCTTTTCACATTCACAATCCTTTCGTATCACAGGTTGTCCACACAAAGTAAGAACAGCAATTGGGCATTTATACTCTTCAGATCGTGTTACTGATGTTGTCCTTTTTGTCTCACAAAAAACCTCAGTAGCCAGTAGGTAATTCTGATGTAATTTTTCTTATTTGAAAGAACAGAGGCACGGAGACCGGTGGGGTGTGACTTGCTCAAGGTCACTCTGCCCCGGAAGTGGCAGAGCATGAACAGAAGGACAGCTCTGTGCCTTTCTTCCCTCTACATGATGAGGTCACCGTTTCTAACTAAAACTCTTCCGAGAACACACAGTTTCTGGCCCAACAAGTCTGCGAGCAGAGAGAACACAGGCAGGCAACCTCAGTTCATCATGAGCCCAACACATCGATGCCAGAGGCTGCAAGCAGGTGGTCTCTGAGCTGAATCTAGTGGTTTTTATTCAGTCTAAAGAGTGGTGTTACTTCTTAGCTGCCTGCATTCTAAAACCCACTGGAGACCTGGCCACCTGGGGACTGCATTCCTGTGGCACCATCAGTGGCACAGGGGTCTGTCCTTCCAGACAGGCATGACGCTTCCAGCTTACTCCAGGCCCCCCAGCCTATGTCACTCATTTATTTACCGGCTGGGCCCTATGGGCACTGGAGTTTGACCCCTTGCTTTGTATGTGATGGTCTTGTTCATAAAACCACCAAACTTGGAAGTGGGGGCAGAATGGAGGGGCACAGGGATAGCTAAAGAAAGAGGGAGAAAGCAGCAAGAAGGACATTTTCTGAAGCCTGGAAGAACTAAAAAGCAAGTTTCTGCAACAAAGAGAAAATACAGATCTAAATTCCCTTTAACCAGCAGTCAAACATTTTAATATTTATGCCTAGACTTTCCCAGGCAATTTTAATTCACATGTGCTCTTTTCCTATAGAAAATAAAAAGGAAGACAGAGGGTACAGAATGTGAAAAATACTCAAAATGCCATCATTTAAATGTAATTGAATCCTTTTCAAAACACGGTGTCCAGTGAAGCCATTGCCTTGAGGGGTGTTTTGTCAGCTGCCCGCACCACTCAAAACCCAATGAAAGCTATAAAAAGCACCTGCCACCTCAGTGAACTCCAGATTCATTCGCTCTGGGCTTGGATTCTAACGTGGCCCCTTTGCAGCAGGAGCAGAGCTGGAAGCGACAGCTGAGGAACTTCTCAGGCCTGTGACAGGTGACCTTGTCACATTACATTTCAAAGCCACACACTGTGTGAGAAAGAGGCAATTCTTCCAGGGCGGCCGCATCCCATCCCCAACTCTATCAGGCTGGGCTGGCCCTGGGAGGAGAATACTGATGCAGAAATTGCCAAGCACACTTTTTCCAAGTCCTTCAGAGTTCAGTAGTTCAAGTTGGCTCTTTCTTCGAGTAAATTCACTTCGTATTGGCTATGGAATTGGCTGACTGGGCAAACATGTATGGGAATTAATTTCTCCTCAAACTCTCGAGTCAGCCCACCTTCTAGGTTCAGGTTCATTGTTGTCTCCACCAGGGAGCCCTCCACCAAGTCTCCA
Organism: Okapia johnstoni; assembly: GCA_024291935.2. NCBI lineage: Eukaryota > Metazoa > Chordata > Mammalia > Artiodactyla > Giraffidae > Okapia > Okapia johnstoni. The sequence goes on from CM044316.1 coordinate 41,539,725, forward strand.
ACCTTCCCCATTCTCACTTTCCTTCCAACTGCTGGGGTCCTTGGTCTTTTTAATACTTGGTCTGCTTCCTTGAATTATTACTTACCTTTTATACATGGAGATCTTTGTGAGCAGCAGTTAAACAGGCTGGTCCCCCAGGGCAGAACAGGGCCTCCTACTTCTCTTTATAAAAACCCATGGTAGGTGCAGGAATGGCCACCTCATGTAGAAGACACTCTGGACGTGAGACTCAGGGGCTCCAAGGGTGGCAAAGAAAGCAGAAGCGCAGGCCTGGAGGACTACGTGGCTGGGAGGATAGGCATTTCAGTGGCCAATGGCTGGGGATTTCCCAAGCCCTTGGCACTGCCTAAAACCTGGCACCCTGGCACTTCCCAAGGGAGAGACAGGACCCAGGAATGACCGAGGCTGAGCCTCTACCAGCCTGGTAGAGTGGCAATTCAGATTTACAGAAGTGAAACATGTCGCACAGCTGAGCCTGTGAGCTGGGATTCCCCTTGGCCTCAAATCCAACCGAGCAAATGACAGAGAAATAAAGTGTAGAGTGTCATCCTCAGTGCGGTGGAGGAGGGATTGAGAACGTGCGGGAGGGAGCTGCAGCACAGGCTCTAGGAGCATAGAATAAGGCATGAGTGTATCCCAAGCCTGGGGTCTGTGGAATAGGTTTGCTTATGAAACCACAGTGCCCATTGGGATATAATTTCTCTACTAGTCTCAACAGGTGCCCAGAACCTATTGTCAGTCCCCAGAACAAACCACTAAAGGCCACTTAAAGTCCCCAAGGAAGCAAGGCACCTTCTGAGCAGAGAGTTCTGGTCCCAGGGAAGACACCAGGGTGCAAAACCATGCCATGTCATGATGCAAGTGTCTGAAGCCCACAAAACATGCAGGATAGGAACCAAGGTCTCTAAATCCCCTTTACCAGCAAAAAGCATACTGAACACATGGTTGAATCAAGAATGAATGAATATCCACAGATAATAAATGCTGGAGAGGGTGTAGTGGGTATATACTTTTGGTAGGAATATAAACTAATACAGCCAGCCACTCTGCAAAACCATATGGAGGTTTCTTTAAAAAGTAAAAATAGACCTACCACATGATCCAGCAATTTCACTCCTGGGAATGTATACAGAAAACCAAAAATACTAGTTGGAAAAGGTGCATGTACCCCAGTGTTCACAGCAGCACTATTTATAATTGCCAAGATATGAAAGCAACCTGTGTCCATCAACAGATGAATGTGTCCATCAACAGATGAAGAAGACATGGTCTATATATACAATGGAATGCTACTCAGACATAAAAAGAGATAAATGTTGCCATTTGCAGCATGTTCAGTTTACTTATGCTAAGTGAAATAAGTCAGAGAACGACAAATACCATACAATATCACTTCCCTGTGAAATCTAAAAAATAGAGCAAATAAATGAATATCACAAAACAGAAATAGACTCACAGATACAAAGAACAAAGCTGTGGTTACCAGAGGGGAGAGGGGAGGGAGGAGGGGCAGGAAGGGGTAGAGGATTAAGAAGTACAAACTCTTATGCATAAAATAAACTACAAATATATATTGTAAAGCACAGAGGCTTCCCTGGTGGCTCAGACAGTAAAGTATATACTGTATAACAGAGGAATATAAGCCAATATTTTGTCATAACTATAAATGGAATATAACCTTTAAAAATTACGAATCATTCTATTGTATATATGAAACATACAATATTGTAAATGAACTATACCTCAGTAAATATACATAATTTCCCCACAACATGTAAATAAATAGAAAATTCACAAAGAAAGAACAACTTTTAAAAAATGAATAATTGAGTCAATCCACCAGTGAGGTCCCACCTGAACCTCTCATCCACTCAAGAAGTATTCATTCTACACCCGTTGCCACATGCCACACACCCTGCAAATGCCCTGGCACAAGAGCTACAATAGGAGCCAGGTAGACATGGACAGACACAGCCCCTGTCTTCCTGAGACTTGCCCTCTAAATCGGGGAGAAGACCACCCCAAACTGACAAATGAACCATTTCAGCTAGGGATCAATACAGATAAACAGGAGTAAAGCAAGAGAAAATTTTTAAATGTTGGCAGAGAGGTTATCTAGACAGTTACCTGCAGGATGGGTGACATTTAGGCAGAGACTTTGTGAAGATCTGAGATGAGCGTTCCAAGCAGGGGAAGAGCAGGCACAAAAGGCCTAAGGCAGGAGTGAGTCCGCCAGAGAGTGGGAAAGCCCGTGTGGCTGACGGGAGGGAAGGCCATGGAGGAGGGACTACACCACGCCACCACTTGTCATCCACTCGTGCTCAGGGAGCATGGCCACCTGTGCCCGTGCCAGCCCCAGAGGGAAATGTGAGCGGCAAGCCCACTGCGGCTGCTCCTACCCCAGACCTTAGCCTCCAGCACTAGTAAGACCCCACAAACTTTGCTCAGAGAGAAGACCCATGGAAGGGCGAAACTTCAACAAGATAAAATGGGTACTTTCCAGCCCAGAACTTTCTGAACATTACCTTTGGGTCCAACATTTATGTTTGCAACTAGCACAAAGGAAATTTTGTCTCAAAGGGTGAGTTACCTCTGTTCTATTCCTACATCTGGGGAAGTAGGAAGTCCAAACGGTGCCTCAGTTTGAAGAAGATTCCAGAGCTCCTCTCTTCCCTGTTTGAATCATTGAGGGGATGCTGAGTCTTCAGATGGAAACATCAAGGGTGGACAAATGGTCCTTAATTAGCCCTTGTGACTGGGCCTAAAGGGACAGTCTGCACCTATGCTAGAGACCAGAGACTGCCCTAGAAGGGGCAAGTCAGAGGGAAGTCCAGGGCTGAGGCCAAGGCTCATCAGTGCACCCCTGGGGTTCTCCTCCATCTCCCAGGCTCTCTGCTACTTCCACAGGCTGCTGACCACCTGTCACGTGGAGCCTTACTGCAGCCTCACCTCTCACTTCACACTGCCCAGAACACAGGCCCAGTCGTGACCTCGCTGCTCTGTACAACCTTAAATGGCTCCCACTACTCTAGGAATGACAGAGGATGAGATGGTTGGATGGCATCCCCGGCTCGATAGACATGGGTTTGGGTAGACTCCGGGAGCTGGTGATGGACAGAGAGGCCTGGCGTGCTGCAATTCATGGGGTTGCAAAGAGTCAGACACGACTGAGCGACTGAACTGAACTGAACTCTAGGAACAGGGCCCAAGTCCCTCTCACAGTCCCATCCTTCCCACCATCCACTCCAACACTCAGTCCAGCTGCACCAGAGTTTCTCACAAACCTGGGACTGTGCTCACAGCAAGAGACAGGTTTTTCAGGAGACCCAGTCCACACACCCACTCAGGATTTTGAGACACAAGTTTCAAGAGAGCTGATCCTTAGCATATATAACCCTCAATGTTTTTGACTACAGATTATTCTATTTGTTTTTAAAGCCGGTCATGACACACTAAATTAATTTCACGACCCACTAACAAGTCATGAACCACAGTCTGTTAAACAATATACAAGAGGGATCCTGAAGTCTATCTGAGTCATCTTTCCCTCTTGTCCCTCTGCGATTTTAATACAAGCAATTCTTTCTGGTGGAATTTCCTTTCTCTTCCCCATTCCCCCTTCTTCTTGCTAATGCTGTTGTTTTCAGTCTTGGCTGCACACCAGAGTCACATGCCTTAAAAATGCCCAGTTCCCAGTGCCCCTGATCTGATGTAGTTGGTCACTATGGGGTCCTGACTTCCCTGTGATTCTCAGGCACAGCCAGGGGTTAAAAAGTCCTGGACTTACTCCTAGGTCAGTCTTCAAGTTCATCTGAAACATCTCCTCTAGGAATCAGGAAAGAGCCTCTCTCTCCCCGCTCCCACTCTTTCTCAGTAAACACACAAACACACACACACACACACACTCCCTGGCCCAGTCTCTGTAGCACCTACCACATGTTACTGTTCTTGGGGTTTTGTCTGTCTCCCTTTACGTGAGTGGCTTGAGGGCACAGACTGTGTCACACCTTAGCCCTGTAAACCCATGGTGCTCAGCACACAAAAGCTGGTCAGGAAATATCTGTTACCTGAACCTGTGAGGAAGGTCCAGTCATGATCTCAGTTTACAGATAAGGAAACTCATCCACAAGGTTACGTAAATGAGCCAGTGTTGTACAGCTAGAAGTGGTAGAGGTGGGATGAGATCAGTTCCAAGATCAGGGCCTGCTGACCAGCACAGTAGCTTTCTGTCATAGCCTGAGAGATAAGAGTTACAGTGAGTCCACAGACCCAACTCACACAGCTACTGCCAGTCCGTATGGATGAAGATCCAAAGAAAGCCATTAGGTCACATAGTAGGGCTATTCCCGCGCTGGGTCTTTTCTGGCCCTGGGTTCACACAGCATCCTCCAGGGACTTGGCCTCCAGTCCTCTTATATTTCTACCCTTTCCTCTCACCAAGGATGCCCCAACTCAGACCCCCACACTGGTAATGCTAGTTAGACACTTGCAAGCGGACAGTCTCAGAACACGACTCATCCCAAACTCATATTCTCTCTGCTATCACCCAGTCTCACCTCCTCCTCTGTCTCTTAATGTTTCCAATTAACTAAGTTCAAAATATGCCAGCCCCAACATGGCTGACTGCCTGCCTCCTCCCAGGCCCCCACACTATATCATCCTGGTAGTCACCTGGTCTCTTATCACTTCCCATACCCTACTTCTCAACCTCACCATTCTCTTGGCCCACAGCCAGCCTGCCCCCAGTTCATCCCCACTTTCCCCTGGACTGCAGGAGTGGTCTCCATACATCCTTCTGTTTCCAGGTTCTCCCCACCTATCGACCCCTCACAAATAGGATGCCTGACAAATCTTCCCGAGCACAATTCTGGCCAGATCTCTTCCCCATTCAAAATCCCCAGTGAGACCACACTAGCCTACACTGGTAGATAAAACTCCAGTGGCAAATCCACTGCTGTGATCTGATAGAATGGGGTCTTTCCAGCCACATCTCAGCACGGCTCTGCCATGGGTGCCTGTGCCACAACTAACAGGTCTGCCAGGTATGTCACTTCTCAGATATGCCTCCTACTCACACCCATCCAGGCTCCAGTACCACCCAATTGCAGAAAGGGCTCAAGGAGAAATAATATCTCAGGAAGACCAGCCCAGTAAACCAGATGACTGAGACATTGACTCCCTACTCTCCATGTTAGGACCATGAAATTGGATCATAGCTCAGGTTCATTCATAAGCTAAAAGCAGGGCCATGGGATCATGAAACCTTGGCCATGTCAACTGTGAAAAAAGAAGGTGGTGATATTAAGAGTAATGGTTTCTAGCAGGGCCATGAGAAGGCGACTATGGATAGGGTAGCACGAAATTACGAGAGTAGGAGGGCTGAAGCCTGGAGATCCACCAGGTCATGAGGCCTCTGAGGGCAATAGGGGAAGGGAATATTGGTTCCTGATATGCCCTCAAGTCAGTTACACTTTCATAAGGGGAGGAGGTTCTGCCAGGATGTCTGTCTGTTCTCCACTAGGTAAGACTCAGAGGTCTTGAGGGAAACATTATTCAGAAACATCCTCCACTCAGCAAAGCTTTCTTTCCTCCCAGAGCTTGGAGAGGTTGGGACCATGCCTCCTCCACCCCACAGCATACAGGGAATCAATCCCTAGGTGTCCCATCCCAGGGGGCCCCCAAGTCAACCCCTTTCTCTCCCACGCCCTGTCCCTGACTCAGGCCTGATGCTACCTTGCCTGGATTCAACTGATTGGGGTCCCTACTTTGGCATTCCAAATGCCTAATTGGGAATAATTATAACTCTTAATTATATTTCAATCATTACATACCAACACCGCAGCTGCTTTTAGGTTTTATTTTTCATTAAAGCAATGTTTTCAAGAGCCTGTTTAAAATGAAGGGAAAAAAGCTACTGAATAATCATTTATAATTTAAAAGTAAATAAGAACAAATTATGTTCATGTTTGTGAAACAAAATGCTCTATCTAATCCAGTTAGTTATTAACCTAAAAGTCTCCTTGAGTCACCTGGAGCTTCAGACTCAGGCACTAGACTCAGAGACTCTGAATTTGATTCCAGCATTAGTTTCCAGTAACGATAGACCCAAAGATATCTTGTGTCCGTAGATCCAAAAGCTGTTTTTTCCAAGAAAGAATGGTAAGGAAAAGGGCGGTCAACTCAGAAGGATGACACTGACAGACAAAAAAGCAGGTGACACAAAAATAATGCCATGCACTGATAGAGCACTTCCCATCTTGAAGCACATACTCAGATGTATGGCTGCATAGCCCCAAGCCTCATTTTCTCAGTGGTTCTTAACCTTTTCAAGATAAAGCTGTGAAAACTTGTCTCCAGAAAAAGGCACTATAAAGAAAGCTGAGCGCCGAAGAATTGATGCTTTTGAACTGTGGTGTTGGAGAAGACTCTTGAGAGTCCCTCGGACTGCAAGGACATCAACCAGCTCATCCTAAAAGAAATCAGTCCTGGATATTCAATGGAAGGACTGATGCTTAAGCTGAAACTCCAATACTTTGGCCACTTGATGCAGAGAACTGACTCATTTGAAAAGACCCTGATGCTGGGAAAAAGTGAAAACAGGAGGAAAAGGGGACGACAGAGGATGAGATGGTTGGATGGCATCACTGACTCGATGGACATGAGTTTGAGCAAGCTCCAGGACTTGGTGATGGACAGGGAAGCCTGGCATGCTGCAGTCCATGGGGTCGCAAAGAGTCAGACACAACTGAGCTAAACTGAACCAAAAATGCACAAGATTTTGCATATAATCTTAAGAGGCTCACAAGATTAATAAGGCTATCCATAAATTCCTTAACATTTATGATTTGCAGGCTTCCCAATGTTCATTTGTTTGTTTCTATAATTTGCATGCTCTAGCATGGAGGTCCTTGCAAATTACATATACTACAAAAGTTTTAGGCAAAATTATTTACAAGTCATTCCATAAACATTGACTAAGTGCCTACTATGTTTCAGGCACTGTTCCTTGTCACAGTGAGGCTGTGATGATAAATCAAATAGGGTCCCTTAAGGAACTCACATTTCAGTGGGTAAGGCAAGGGGAGGATGTTTGCTATAGTGAGAAGGAAGTGGGAGGAAGCTCTGGAAGAATGCTGGTCCCTATGATGCTGTTAAGCTTGGCCGTGCTCCATAGGAAAGCATGGTGGGGTGGGAGGGCAGGGAAGTGCCTCAACACAGACGTGCCATAATGACATTAATGCCAAGACCTGCGTCCCATGCTAGGAATGCTGACCCCCTTCAGAGAAGCCCTTGAGCCTGACCCAGTGGCCAGAGAGTATGACCAGTTCATCCATGTACTGAGTATTTTTCCAGGACCCAGAAGACCAGAAGAGACCCTACGGGTCACAGAAGAGCCCCCATGGGTCACAGAAGAGCATTTGGAAACTACCACAAGAGGGTTTGGGGGAAAAATAGAAAACATGGTCAAAACATACCATTGACCCTTGAGCAATGTGAGGTTAGGAGTTCAAACCCTCCACACAATGCAAGTTTTTAGTCCACCCTCTGTATTCATAGTGCCCCTGTATATGGGGTATCTCTGCATCTGGGGTTCTGCATCTGCAGACTCAACTGACAATCGATCACATAGTACCTTAGTATTTACTATCAAAAAATTCTACATGGTAAGAGGACCTGCACAGTTCAGACTCTTGGTGCTCAAGGGCCAATTGTGTGAGAAGCAATTAGCCCTGACCAGGACAGAAGAAGGGCTTCCCAGGTGGCTCAAGTGGTACAGAATCCGCCAGGCAGGAGATATAGGGTCAATCCCCTGGGTCAGGAAGTTCCCCTGGCGAAGAAAATGGCAACCCACTCCAGTATTCTTGTCTGAGAAATCCCATGGTCAGAGGAGCCTGGAGGCTACAGTCCACGGGGTCACAAAGAGTTGGACACGACTTAGCAACTAAACAACAACAACAAATCTACCAAGAGCCCTTTTTGTCCTTGTCTGTGACTTTGCATGTTGTACACTGTTATCTCTAGACTGCCTTCACACCCCAAAGGTGGACTTTCCTAACCGCTGGACAAATACTTCTATCTCTTAATGGCTGACCTTGCTCCCTAAACAATAATGCAGTTTTACAAGGTTTACTTCATTTGTGTGTAGTTCTTTATTTTTACAAATACTTCAATATTAGATTATGAAAGAAAAAAACCAAAAGCCTATTACAAGAGGGGGAAAAATCATATAAACTTTGTACAGTTTAGAAAAAGAGGAGTACTATTTTGTGAGCCCAAAGCAGTACATCTTTAGTCCCCACAGTACTCCCTGGACTTAAGCCAATCAACTACATAGTCAGTTTGGAAAAGAACAAAAACATAAACATATAAAACTTCCAGTTAAATACAACCCACTGATCACAAGCATTTATCTCTTCTTCCTCTGAAAACCCCACTAAAATAATAGCTAAGCAAATTTTAAGTATAACTACCAAGGGAAAAGAGAATGAGATAGGAGGTACCAGAGAATAAACATTTTCCACAGATTTGGGAAAGACAGCAAGTAGATGCAGGGTTGGCAATCTACATAGCCAGGCAAAAGAGCAACCACCAATGCATCCACAAAATAGACACCCATGATATACAAACTAATCCCTTCTTCCCTCACCCCAACACAGACCTTGGAAAGGCTCAGAATTTAAGGTTCTAGGTGCCATCAAAGGCAGTAGGCGGGTAGCGTGAGACACAAAGTTGAAAATAAGAAGACTCATGAAAAGTCAGAATACAGAATTATTGTGCCCTCACAACCCCAAATAGCCAGGTGACTAAGTCCACCCACCCAATTGCCAAAGGTTTACTCTCTGGAGAAATCCATCCAGACAGGCTTTGGACTCAAGAACAGCTGGCATATTAGAGATAAAAGTAGCTTAAGTCTGCAGTTCCTGTTCCTCCACTCTGTTCTCAGAAGGCTGAAAACAAAGCATTCCACTCACAGGCTGGAGACTAGAGGATTCATATCCAGAGAAAACATGTCCAGATTCCTACATTTGCCTGGTATCACTCGAGTGAAGTGTACTAACAGACATGCATCACATGCATGCACACACACATACATATGCGCACACGCACACACACATAGCAACCAGCTTTTTCAGGACCCTATTGTGCAATAATACCCAACCAAAGATCATTTAACATTTGAGGAATTTTTCTGATATGAAAAGTAGATCAAAACAAAGAGAGAAAAGGAAAGAACAGGTAAACTAAGCTAATCAAGAGAAACAAATGTCAAAATTTTAACAAAAAATAGATACTACATCCAAGAAAAAACATAAGATTCTCTTTGTTAAGAGAACAGAGTTGAAGAAAAAAAATCTAAAAGTAAAAATAAGATAGCTCAAATAAAAACCAGTAAAAAGCTTGGAAAGCAAAGGATTTATCCCAAAACTAGAATTTTCACCTAGCTTCCTCTCTCTTTTCTAGAAAGAAAGACCAAAGAAAGGGAGAGAATTGAACATGGGATGCAAAAGATAATGGATTAATGGTTTCAAATAAGTTTTTAACCTGAGATTTCATAACCAGCTAAGCTATCATTCATGTGAGAATAAACAAGTTCATTTTCAGAGTTGAAAGAACTCGAAACTTAAACAAGGGATCTGAAGCAGGAAAGCTGTTACTATTTCTGGGTGACACTGTGCCACAGGCATAGAGAATAGTCAGTCTAGAAGAAGCAAGATGATCAAAGCTTCTAGGAAGGAGGACTCCAGAAGAAAACCAACATTGCAGAATTGATAGGCTATCTATGTGTGTATTTAGAAAAAAGACTGTGGTAGAAGTGTGGAGGTTGCTAATGAAAAATAAATGGTTATGTAAAAAGAAAATTCTGCAAGTAAAAAGTAGGAGGGGGGAGACATTAACTCTAGGAAAATAAAACAGAATCAAAATTCCTCCAAAAAGACAACAACTATAGTACTGTACTTAGCTTGTCCATAAACTAGTCATAGTCATGTAACCATTGATTTCAAATTCAAATAAAATGTACTACATAATCATACTGGAAGAATGGGGAGCTAGCAGTGTGGCGAGAAGTGGATGGTAGGTAGAGGACTGTGTGTGAGCATTCTAAACCCACCCAGACTCTAAAAAGAATGCAATAATGTCTAAAGTGGGTAAATTAAGAAATGGTAAAATATATAAGCTACAGGACATATTGTACAACACAGGGAATATAGCCAATATTTTATAATAACCATAAATGGAGTACAACCTTGAAAAATTGTGAATAACTGTGTTGTACACCTGTAACATAATATTGTACCTTAACTCTATCTCAATAAATAAACAGAAAGAAATGGCAGTATTAGTATATTATCTATAAACACCGAGTTAAGTTCCCAAAAAAATATTAAAGATGTGGAAAGCAGCTGACTCTGGGGGACATAACTAAAAAGGGATGAGGGAGGGACAATTGACTGCTACTTTTCATTGTAAGTATTTAATGACTGTGCATATATTACCTTGGGGCTTCCCCAATGGCTCAGCAGTAAAGAATCTGCCTGCAATGCAGGAGATGTGAGTTCGATCCCTGGGTGGGTAAGATCCCATGTAGGAGGACATGGCAACCCACTCTAGTGTTTTTGCCTGAAAAATCCCACTGACAGAGCAGCCTGTTGGGCTACAGTCCATGGGGTTAGAGAGTCAGACATGAATGAAGTGACTGAGCATGGCACAGTACATATTACCTTGATAAAAGTAAATTTCATTTTTTAAAATAACATATGAAACATGATCATGTCATTTAATAATATGTTTAAATGGTAAGAAGCTTCAAGGATTTTGTTATAGTTTCAATTATCTGAGAAAAAACACACTCTTGTAACACATGTCTATTGTTCAATGGTCACCTAGTCACTTTTGACTTTCACCTATATGTTCAGACACATGTTACATACAAAAACAGGGGTACGACTGCTAAGATTTTCCTACTCTTCAGTAGCTAATGGTTCCCCACGCCTCTGCAGTCCAGGCTTGGACTAATAGTTTCATGATTGGCCCAACCTGTCTGGCCTACACGCTAATGACCTCATTCATTGTTCTCTATGATAACAACCGTGGAGCCATGATTTTCAACAGCTGGAGCCCTGAGCAGCCCGCCAGGCCCGGCCAACACTCCTGCTGTTATGGAAACCACCCGCCCCTTAGCAGAAGCCAGGAAGCTGCTCAGGCCAACTTGCTACCCTGGCTCAATACTGAGTACCAAGTCCTCTCCCAATACACATCCTCAGTAGGAACATGATAAAAATGTCTTTTGCAAGGTAATAATCTCATAATTGTGACGATTAATAATCTCCCTGTTGTGAACGTCACATCTTCCCAAGAAGTCAGCAGCAGGTAGGTTCCTACAATCTGTGATGCCTCCTGGGGCTGGGGTCCTGAATAGTCACTGCATCTTGACCCTCCTTCCCAGAGGTGCCAGGAGCTCTCCTTCTGCCCTAATGTGGAAGCCAGCCTGTATTATATAAACCTGCCGTGGAGTAGACTATCAAACGGGCCAGGCTTGACTTGGACAGCCTCAGTTCAAATGCAGTCACATCCTAATCAGGCTTAATTGAGATTAATAACCTCTCACAACTGGCTCTTAGCTAGTTCATCAACAGATATCCTGCTAAGGAAACAGCTCTGCCAGCCTCCAATCTGGCCAAAAACAATTTCTACCCTTCTCCTTCCCCACCCTGGCTCCCAGCCCACCAGACCTCCTAACCCTGCAGGAATGGAAGAAAATACCAAGGGCACTGTCAGGACTTAGAGAAGATGGGAGACACCAAAGCAGAACTACTACTGAGTCAGAAACATTGCAGCCCTGGCATGAACCTCTTTGCCCCACTCTGATTTTCCCTATAGGGTAGACGCAGTGAAGTTCTAGAAGCAGTGTGTCCATCATTGTTTCTGGATGGACCAGACCTAGACCGTCTGCACTGTGGCTTATGTTTTCCAGCTCTGCCCACCTTGGCTGCCACACTGTACTAAAAGTTTACATCCATCATTCATTTCCTCAAAAGATGTTTGTTAAGTACCTACTATGTTCCAGGCACTGCAATGTAAAGTATAATTTACTGGAGAATAAGACTGACAAGGTAATTTCCCTTGGGAGTTTAGCGTCTAGGCAGGCAAAGTCAGTAATTTCAACATGCAGACATGGCCCAACAAATTTTAATAAGGGCTGTGAATTGGGAGTGATGGATGGATACCATCATCCATCATCCATAGAGTGAAGAGAAGGTACCTGATTTAGATTAAGGGTCAGACAAGACCTCTGTAGGGCCAACTGAGGGATGAACAAGAATTACCTGGAGGTGGAGTAAAAGAACATCCCCATCAGAGGCACAGTCTGTGCCGTGTCCTTAAGGTGGGACCAAGACAAGTGTTAGTACAGCTGACACAGATACAACAAAGCAAAAAGAGGCCATAGCAGTCCACAGAGGCTGAATTATGGCCAACTGGGTAGGCCCAATGGAAAGTTACTTAGGCAGGACAGCCCTCTCTGTGGTTTATGGTCAAGAATCTGCCTGCCATGTGGGAGACCTGGGTTCGATCCCTGGGTCCGGAACACCCCCTGGAGAAGGGAATGGAAACCCACTCAAATATTCTTGCCTGGATGGTTTCATGGACAGAGGAGCCTGGCGGGCTACAGTCCGTGGGGTTGCAAAAGTTGGACACAACTAAGCTACTAACACTTTCACTTTCATTCTTCACTGGGCATAAACTTTATAGCAGTTTTCCATTCAGAAAACACTTTCCCAGAATAAGTAAGTATATACTAAGGTGATAAGACTGACTCTCCCACACCATGGGTGAAATCAATGTCACATGGTCAGTGGAAGAGACTGCCCTAAAGAAATTCTAGGTGCTTCACTGCCTGGGCACATGGAGGCCACAGGGGAGGAACACAGGCTCCTGACCTCAAGGTCAGCCTATGGTTCCCCAAACAAGAAAGGCCCCTTCAGACTCCTGCTCTAATGGGGTTCTTTTAACTTAGGACTTCAGAAAGAAATAAAACAAGCTGAAAGGAACTGAACTTCACTTAGGAATAAGAATTCTGGAAATGTACCAAGTAATACTTTTTACATAGACACATACATTCCAAGCTCAGTCTAAGGCATTCTCTGCTAAGGGGCGGTCCTGAGAGGTAATATTGTAACAATTAGGAGGGGTGGGATGGGTCTCTGCTTCTTCAGATGGAAAAGCAAGAAAATCCCCTGCTAGCTTACCTCAGCCCCATCAACTCACACTCTGCACATGGGCTGTTCAAAGAAGCACTTCATAGAGAATCATAATTGAACACTTCAAAAAACTTCAACACTGAAGATGTTTTTTGATGGAGCCTAGAAGGTAACAGCTTTAGTCCCAAGAGTTTGCATTGGTACCAACATCCTGTACCAAGACTTTAACTTGACCCAACCCTTGGGAATAGCGTTTTTAAAAAATTGGAAATGGGCCCCTACCTCATCCATTGTGGCATGAATACCGTGTCTATTACCCAAACTGCCGGCTACAAAAGGAGAGAACATGAGATGACAGTCACAGTGAAAACTGCGATTACCCATGGCTCCAGCTCACCTTTGTGCTTCCCCATCTCCGCAGTTTTTCAATCAAGTGTTTTTTCCAAAACTACTGAAACTCGAGCGCTGGGCTGCGTTCGTGTGTGTTGTTGCCAGAGTTCTCTTTCCTAAGCATCCTAGGAAAGCCAGAGCTGCAAATTCTTGTCCTATCTCACTCCTCTTGTCTGTGGACACTGAGTAGGGTATCCCAAGACTTGCCAAAGCCTCCTTTGGAAAATCGAATCTTGGGAAGCTCTCTGCAGAGCAAAGCGTTAGAGCAGGTAAAGAAGTACAAACAAGGCACCTTTGGCTGAAAGGGAAGCAAGCGCTTTCCTGGGGGAGATTGCAGAGTTCCCCCAAACCTAAAACTACAAATAGCAGCATACAAAGCAGTCCATGATACAAACTCAACCCTCCTCTCACTTACCACTGGCTTTGCCTGAACTTAGGGACTTGCCACTTGTCTTCCAGACTGTTGTAGCAGCCTCCCTGCCTCCAGCCTGGCCTCTCTAATCCAGCTCCCCCATTCCGACCACACTTCTATCAGAGTGACTTTTCCCAAATTCAGTTGTGACTCTGTCACTCCCACACTGAACACTCTTCAACAACCATCCACTGCCTATTAGAAAAAGTCCAACCAAGCTCCCTGGAGTAATGTAGATGGCCTTTCACGATCCATGATCTCCTGTGACCTGCACTGTCTCATACAGTAAGACCCTTCATACAAACCTTTAAGTTGCAAACTCTCAAAGATGTGAACATACGTTCCATCAGCATCAGGCATGAGTGAAATTTCAGCTTGCCCTCTGTCTCTCAATTGTCGATGGTCCTTCAGCTCCACCATCCTCCACTCCCTCTCCATCCTTCAGTCAGTAACTCTTCTTACCTGTTCACTAGATGCCAGCTGTTATACTACTGTACTTTTCAAGGCACAGTACTGTAAATTTTTAAATGTTTTATTTATTGACTTTGTTTCCTTTTTATGTATTATTTGTATGAATAGTATTATAAACCTATCACAGTACAGTACTATATAGATAATTGTGGTAGCCAGTTGGGCACCTAGGCCAACTCTGATGGACTTATGAACATGCTCTTGGAAGAGAGCTCCCTTGTATGTAGGGGACTTGCCATATTCCCCTCACTCTTCTCTTTCCCCAAGATGCACATCCTTCCACTCAACAGAAATGCATCACTAGTGACTACTCCTGGGTTGTGCCTACATGAGGTTTGCACGCCCGGGCCTTTACATATGCCCTTCTCCCTGACTGGGATGTTTTCTCCCTCTGCCTTATATGTTCATAAACACTCACCAAAATGTCCCCTCCCTCTAAAGCCCTCTCTGTTCTCTGATAACACGTCTGCGCCTCCATTGTCTAGTATGACCTGTAACACCACATGGCAAGTGTTGATTTACAGGTTTGTCTACCCCACCAGATTAAGTTTCTCAGAACATAGATTTAAAAAGCTTATCCTTCTCCAGTCCCTTACCCGGCACCTAGAGTGAAAGGATCTTCACATCATCCTTGTCCACAATAAGAATCATTTTCATTTTACAGTCGAAAAGACTGAGGCCCAAAGAGGTGAGTCACAATGCTCAACGGCAGTAGACTTGGATCTAAAAATCAGTTTATCCAAATCTTAATCCAGAGGATTTTCCACCAGGGCTCCCTTCCCACATGGGGCTGGGCCTGCCCATCTCTGCAGAAGGTGACATCTTCAATCTTAAGTCCCATTCAGTCAGAGTCACTTGATACAGAGGTCTCTGGGGTCTGATGTCAAGTACTGCCATGTTACCTTGTTGCCTTTTCCTCCCAATTCCAGGGAGCTCACTAGATTCCCCAGCAGCAGGTTAGCATCAGATACCATAGATCACTCAAGCCCCTGAAAGTCCATGGAAGGCCTCATGCAAACCATTTTTGTCAAGGAGTAGAAAAGTGGCCTGGTTGAAGGGCCTTGGACAGAGAGTCAAGGCCGAGACATAGCAGAGGGCTGAGGGCACCTATATCCTCCACATTGTCTTAACCTCCCAGAGTCATAAGTACAGAGAAGGCCATCGGGAGGGAGCCTTTAATTACCTGCAGGTGTCCCAATTAAGCAGCATTGCCTCCCCAATTAGCAGTCCCTTCCATTGGAAATCATTAGGCTTAATTCCATTTCCCAGGAAACATCTTAATCAAGCAAGCTCTGTCCCCAGCTCCTGAGGCAGCCAGACTCCTGCTGACGTCAGCCTGGCCCTGTCTGGCCTAGATGATGATGCTAAATTGGGTTCTGGGTCAATTTCTCAATTAAATATATTCCCTGGGATTACTGTTTTCTAATGTATAGCCAGACCATGAGAGTATGTTTCTTGAATTACTTACTAAAAGTAAGAGCATGTTCAAAGAAGGCCCTTCCCTAAAGAAGGTGATAAACTTGTAAACATACTCCCAAAAAGCATCCATTATAAAAAATAAATCCTGGTCAAGCCCAAGATGGCAAAGGAGTAGGAAGCAGAGTTCACTTCCCTCTATAGAAACACTGAAACTATATCTACAGGTGGGACGATTCACACAGAACAGCTACTGAATGTAGACAGAAGACCTCAGAGGACCAAAAAGACAAGAAAACCTCCACATAACTGGGTAGGAAAAAAGACAAAGAAAAAAGAAGGAATCAGACCCAGGCCTGTGTCCCAGGAAGGGAGCTGTGAGGGAGGAAAGGTTCCCGCACCTTGGGAAGGCCCCTGACCAGCGGAGAGATTAGACTAGATGGAGAATTTTGGAAACTTTCTAGGGGAGAGCAGCAACCAGTCTGTGGAGGACAGAATGGAGAGGAACCTGCAGAGAGGGCTGGCACCGCCTCCAGGTGCTCCGCAACCTGAGATACTCCTGTCAGTGAGGGGCGGGGGTCAGGGGCTGAAGTTCAGTCCCAGGGACAGAACCAAGGTGCGGAAACAGCCTGAAAAGCTCAGGCCATCGCAACTCAGGCTGGACTAGGAAGAAGACTTGGCCCACCGGAAAGACGAGGCACCATTGTTGGGAGGTGCGTAAGGAGAGGAGCAGGACCACCAAAGGAATTTCTTTCCCTGTGAGCGCTCCCAGGCTATAAGACTGCCCGCAGGAGCTCCAGCTGCAGTATGAGTCACTGCTGCCATCTTGGGCTCCAGAGGCCAACACTGGCAGCCTCTTCCAGACTCACAGGCAGATGCCAGGCCCCACCACTGTTGGCCTAGAAGGGCACAAATGGCTCCAGCCACTAGCAATTCCACCAGCGTGCCCTGGGACCCACCCCCACCAACTCAGAAGGGTGCAGACAGCTCTCCACACTGGGAACTCCATCAGCAGTTCCCAGGATCTGCCTACACTGTCCAAGGAGGGTGCGGATAGCTCCCACAACTAGGAAACTGCCAGTGGGTGCCAGGACCCACATAGCTATCCTAGGAGGGCATGGATTACTCCCCCACTAGGCACTCCATCAGCAGATACCAGGACCTGCACCACTGTCCTAGGAGGGCACAGAAAACTCTGCTACCAGGAAATCCTCCAGTGGGTGCCATGACCCACCCCAATGATCCAGGACGATGCAGACAGATCCCACACTAGGAAATCACCCAGAGGAGGAGCTGAAGCTGTTAGAGGAAGCACATTGACTGAAACCACTCACCCTGGCAGGCACCATAGTTACCATTTGCATGAGCTGTTTTACGACAGGAGGTCCTGGTAAGGAGCATGGAACTATTAAGCCACCACCAACCAGAAGAGTTTGGGAAAGGTCAAAATGTGACGCCATATCTGTGACCACCTCCCAGAATCCCTCTTGCTGACATCCATCTTGGCTGAGAAATGCATGCACCACCAGGAAGGACTCTGAGTCAGAATGACTGGCCAAAGACAACCCAGAAACTAATCCCATCACCATAAAACCCAAGACTCCAAGCCACATGGCAGAGCAGTTCTCCTGGGTTCCCTTATCCTACTGCTGTCTGCCCAGGCACCTCTTCCCAATAAAACCTCTTGCTTTGTCAGCAGATGTGTCTCCTAATCTATGACAAAGGAGGCAAGAATATACGATGGAGAAAAAAACAGTCTGGTCAATAGGTGGTGCTGAAAAAACCGGACAGCTACATGTTTTTAAAAAAAAAAAGGAAGAGAGAAATTAGAACACTCCTCAACACCATATACAAAAATAAACTCAAAATGGATTAAAGACCATTTAAAGTTGGACACTATAAAACTCTGAGTAAAACGTAGGCAGAACACTTTCTGACATAAATTGCAGCAAGATCTTTTTAATCCACCTCCTAGAATAAAGAAAATAAAAGCAAAAATAAACAAATGGTATCTAATTAAACTTAAAAGCTTTTGCACAACAGAGGAAACCATAAACAAAACAAAAATACAACTTTCAGAATGGGAGAAAATATTTGCAATCAAACCAACCAACAAAAGATTAATCTCCTAAATATACAAATAGCTCATGCAGCTCAACATCAGAAAAAAATGAACAACCCAATCAAAAAATGGGCAGAAATCTCAATAGACATTTCTCCAAAGAAGACATACAACAGCCAAAAAGCACATGAAAAGATGCTCAACATCACTAATTATTAGAGAAATGTAAATCAAAACCACAATAAGGTTCTCACACAAATCAGAATGGCCATCATTAAAAAAATCTATAAACAATGAATGCTGGAGAGTGTATGAAGAAAAGGGAACCCTCCTACACTATTGGTGGGAATGTAAATGGTACAGCCACTACTGGAGAATAGTATAGAGGTTCCTTAAAAAACTAAAAATAGAGCTATGATATGATCCAGCAGTCCCACCCCTGGTCACACACCCAGAGAAAATCATAATTTACAAAGATACATGCACCCCAGTGTTCATTGTAACATTGTTTACAAATCCAAGGACATGGAAGCAACCTAAATGTCCATCAACAGAGGAATGGATAAAGAAGATGTGGTACCTATGTACAATGGAATACTACTCAGCCACAAAAAATGAACAAAATAATGCCATTTGCAGCAACATAGATGGACCTAGAGATTGTCTTACTGAGTGAAGTCAGATACAGAAAGACAAATATAATATGATATCACTTATATGTGGAATCTAAAATTAAAAGGGTACAAATGAACTTATTTACAAAATAAATTCATTTACAAAATGAACTTATTTACAAAAAGTAGAGTCACAGATGGAGACAACAAACTCATGGGTTCCAGGAGATAAGGGGTGGATAAGATAAACTGGCAAATTGCAACTGACATATACACACTACCATATATTAAATAGATAACTAATAAGAATTTGCTGTATAGCACAGGGAACTCTATTCAATACTCTTTAATAGCCTGTATGGGAAAAGAATCTTAAAAAAAAAAGCGGATATATGTATATGTATAACTGATTCACTTAGCTGTACAACTGAAACTAACACAAATTTGTAAATCACCTATACTCCAATTTTTAAAAAATTTAAATAAAAAATAAATAAATCTCAAACACCATAGGTTGAGAGTTACAAAGCACAGCATGTATACATGGTTTAAGACAGGAAATTTAAAGGTGCCTTCATTATCAAAGCCAGAGGAGCCCCATTTCTCTCCCCTTTCTTTTCCTTCACTATTCCCCCAAATTATTAAATTCAGGGAGATCTTTCCAGGTGCAGATGCCCACAGAACTTTTCAAGTTCTCAGTGTCTAAATCCAAAACATTTTAGTCAAAAGGTGAGGGAGAGGGACCAGAGAAAGAAGAGGATTTGGAATTGTCCCCTGCTTGGATGACTGTCAACAGAATTGCAGCCTAATCCATGTCAGCACTGAAGACAACCACCAACCACCAGATTTGGAATTTACAGATGCTCCCTCTTGGTTGTGTCCAACTTGCTTCTTTCAAATTCAGACAGCCCCACTCTCATGCTGACAAAGGGTTCACCAACCAAGGGGCTCACTTCCCCTGGCTACACCAGTATGAAATCCTTTAGACTGCAGTGTTGCCAAAGTAACTTTCCTCCCTACCCCTAGTATGGCATCCTTCTGGCACTTCACCGCTTTATTTCTTCCTTCCTCTTGCTTCATTCCCAGCAGACTTAAACCTCCTGGAAAGGAGGAAGGGAGGGAGAAAAAGTACAAGATGAACTTGGTTCAATCACAGTTTAGAGTCCCTGGAAACTTATCCACGAAAACTCTGCAAATGCATCTTAATTTTCACTTTGAAATAGACTATAAGTTCAAATCAAATTCTGTTTCCTTTAACTTTTTTTATATCCATGTTAATCACATTCCTATGAAATTGAAGAGAGAGAAGTGCCCCTCTCCTTGATGCTAAATTTAATATGGAGATGATTAGAAGTGCATTTGCCATTGTTGCCTGGAGAGCTTCATGTATTAGCCCTTCAAAAATTAGATCAACA
The DNA here is from genome assembly GCA_024291935.2 of Okapia johnstoni. NCBI lineage: Eukaryota > Metazoa > Chordata > Mammalia > Artiodactyla > Giraffidae > Okapia > Okapia johnstoni. The sequence goes on from CM044316.1 coordinate 41,559,704, forward strand.
CCTAACCATTCCTGCCGCTCCCCAAGTCCTCACCACAGTGCCAGCCTCTCTCTAAATGTGTGTGTGTAAAATTTGTCTGAAGTCAATTGTTTTCTGTTGACTTTTACCATTTATCCTCTCTCTTCCCCAAAGACAACACTGTTTAGATCTGATAAAGCATCTGGCCTGTTGTATGAGCCACTCTTTCTCCCTTACAGAAATACTGATTGAAAATGTCGCTACTGTGATAGTGGACTAGAGACAGTTCCCAGGTGTGAGCCACAACCTGTCACTGGGTTCAGTTGTAAAGCCTTCTGGTTGGAGAAAATGGGACTCTTCAAATTTTCTTTAACAAGTCTCAAGCCAGCCCTGTGAATTCAGATAACATGTGCCCTGTGCCTTGTGACCCAGTCCATCCAGCCTTTGTGCCTACTCGAGGGAGTAAGCCAGGTCAAAGCCTTGTGATGATAGTACCCGGTGGTCATGATATTAGTAATAAATTGTTACTAATAATAGATAATTGTCCAGTCCTAACTATGTTCTAGAAACAATTAAAAAGGGCTCTCTTTGTAATATCTCACTTATGTGGTAGGTATTACTATTACCTACAATACAGAAGAGAAAGCTGAAGTTTAAAAAGGTCAAGTAATTTTTTCAAGAACAGGTAGCTATGAAATGACTGTGCTCAAAAATCAAACCTGGCTTGTTCTACTGGCAAATTTTTTGAAACCCCAGAATGAACAAGAGAGGAAATTAACACTGAGCTGGGGTTAACAGCCACTATCTTAGACACTAAACCTCGATTCCTGTACAGTTTACCTGACTGAAAATTAACTCAATATATTAGATCTCACCCTGGAATCAGGTTCTGACTTCAGGTGAATCACTTTCTCTCTGAGTCTTAGTTCTCTCATGTATGCATTGAGAATACTAGACTGAGAGATCTCATGGGAAACTTCCAGCTCTTAGTCTGGGATTCTAGGTAGATGTGATATAAATAGTGCTATGGACAGACGTTTAAAGCTGGAAGCAATCTAATCTAGGTATGCCAAATACACAGCATACAAACTACCTCTTCCCCAAGCTGTGCCCATGGCAGACATCACTAACGGATCACAATCCTCCATCTTGCTAAACCCAGATGTAGTTTCAGGATCCTTTTCAATTCTATGCTGATGAAGCAACTGATCAAGACAATAACATATTGGATAAATCTACTTGGTTTCCAAATTTACAAATGAGGAAACCAAGACCCAGAGAAAGTATGAGTTTCAATAAACATATTTTGGCCAATTAGTACATGCCAGGTCTTGTGTTAGATATCTTCAGTTCAGTGAGAGATGTAGGCTGTTAAATAAATAGTTATGATACTTTGTAATGAGTCTTATTTGGCCATATGGGAAGCCACCTAACCTAGATTAAAAGATTCATGGAAGGCTTCCTATAAGAAGTAGAACTTAAGCTAAGACTTGAAGGGAAATAGGAATTTGTCAGATGAAGCAGGGGTAAGAAGGCCACTCTAAAAAGAGGTGGGAATCCAACAGTGCAAGAGAGTTCAGATTACTCAAGAAGTTATAAATTGCTAAGGATGGCTGAAGCTTTGGGGCATAAAATCCAATGAGTTTAGAGAATGGTAAGCAGAGAGGAGGCCAGTAAGAGCCAGCCCATGAAGGGCCACACACACCATGGTACTAAGGCCATCCTCTGAAGACACGACTGTACTCCTCACACTCAGAGGTAGGGTCTTTGTCCATTCTCCTTGAAACCTGGCAGGCTTGTAACTACTTCAGCCAATAGAGCACTATGGAAAATGATGCCGTATGATTTGTGAGGCTAAGCCGTGAAATACCATACAGCTCCTACCAACTTCACTGGAACCCTGATTCTTGGAGCCATGAATCACCATGTAAGACCAACCACCCTAAGACCGCAATACTGGAGGGGCCACACGTAGGTGCTCCAGCTGACAGTCCCAGCTGAGCCCAACTTTTGGTCTTCTCTACCAAAGTGCCATGTATGTGGAGCCATATAAGTGGAGCCATCTTGGGCTTTAGGCTAGCCCATTACCAGCTGGATATGACCAAATGACCTCGGTTGATGCCCCATGGAACAGAATTGCCCAGGTGAGCCCTGTCTGAATTCCTGATTCAAAATTTATGAAATATAAATAATGGCTGTTTATAAATAATGGCTGTTTCTTGAGCTACTAAGATTTGGAGTAATGTTTTTATGCAACAATAAATATCCAGAACAGCAGAGGAGCCCTGAAGATTTTTAGGAAGGAGAGTGACATGATTTAATGTGCTATGTTGGGGTGGGGGAGTGGGGAGAATGGAACAGAACAATTCTCTGGGCTACTGCTGTAGTGTAGGTAAGTGATGACCAAGAGAGGGGCAATGCGGTGAAGAGAAATGCTGAGCTAATTTGAGCTACGTGTAGAAGGTAAAGTTAACAGAATGCAGTGACTGATGGGAAAGAGGAGAATCAAGAAAGATTCCTAGGGTTCTGGCTCTGATGGATGGTGGCACCACTGCTGTGATGGAGAAGTTTGGAGGAGAAGCAGGTATGGGCATCATGGATGGGGAGAGGAATGAGTCCATTGTCATCGTGTGAGGTGAGACAATGCAGGATGGGGTGGGTAGCAGCTGGAGAACTCAGGAGATCCACCTGGACTGGAAACCCAGGTTTGAGAGTCATGCAGTAAGGGATGGTGATGAAAACCCTAAGATGGATGGAAGGACCAGGAATCTCACTGCAAGGAATGAGAAGAGAAAAACCGGGCACAGAACCACAGAGAGCAGGAGAGCTGAGACTGAGTAGAAACAAAGCACGGTCTAGCCAGCTAAAGCTGCCCCTCCTGGCTGAGCCCAGCGTTTCTTACCACTTCCCTTCTCCCATTTCCTGTCCCCTAGGAACTCTGTGGCTTTGAACATGACAAACACTGAGGCAGAGAAAATGTGGGACTAGGCTCTCTTCCCCTGGTACTCGTCAGAAATGCATATGCCACCCCATACCAACTTCTTTAATTTTTCAAATGCTCTGCTGTATCCTCCTCTCTTCATTCCCTCCAGCCTGATTGTTTTCTTTTAAATGCTCCTCATTTCTTTCCCATTTCATTTTCTTTCATCTGCAACCTGCTATTAAGGTTGTTTTCCCCACAGCTATTTTGACACCAAAGCAGCTTAATCTATTCTCCTAATTAGCTTGTGATACATACACAGAGCCCAACATCCCCTGCACAGCAGCATCTCCCACACAATGGGGCTTTCCTCCTGCCTTTTCCATGGTTCCTCTGACCAGATCTTCCTCTCCATGGTCAGGGGACCATGAGCCTGGACCACTGGTCTGCCCCATGACTACTGCAGTAGTCATCTTTAGAGTTTTTCCATGCAGTGAGGCATTGTCTCCAAAAAGCCCGTTAGAATGTACCATGAAAATTAAGGAGTGCTAATGGTAGGTCAGATAGCTTTCTTTGAGAGTTAACTTCTGATGGACTAAGGGAACTCAGTCAAAGGGGAACTCAATTAAGACACTGGATAGAAGAATCCAACTCAAGTCCAGATACAGGAAAACGTAAAAATGAACCTGGAGAGTGGACAGCTGGCTCTGGGGTGAACGGTGGCAGGGGGAATGTTAAGGTGAGCAGCTCAGAAGAAAGACATAGTGCGCCCTGAGGTGGGGTGCCAACGCCATGCAGAGGCAATGCAACAGCCTCACAGAATCTCATGTGCTTTGCCTCCTCTGAACTGCTCTGGTGGTGCTTCACGGTATGCTGAAAACTAAGGGATCTTGCAGTACCGCCCATCACATAAAACAGAGGTGTCACAACATTGCCCATGATATAACCAGAAACTTCTAAACATACACACACACACAGTATGTTTCCCCCACAAAACAGGCTGCTGATAAACCTAATGAGCCTAAGCTGGCCAGACTCACCTTGGAATTTGCATGACTGGCTGGGTACAGCCCCAGCACAAGCAAAAAGAGGAAGAATCTGAAACAGGGACTGAAATAGCATGCCTTTCTTCACAATTCCGCACTCTGTTGAACTTGTTGGCAATTGACTTAACAGCCTACAAAAACTCATTTTTAGCCTCATGACAATCCTGAGAATTTTCCTCATCTTAAAGAGGCTTAGAGGCAACACCTTGAAAGCTGGACGAAGTCATAGCTTTCTCAATAATTCCAGGGTTCCCCCTCCAGCCTCAGCCAAGACTCTAAGGATCACCCCATGAGTAGAGGTTACCACAGGATAATATCCATAGAGAAACTTGCACCAGGCCTAAGATTTGTTAGGTCCCCCAGGTGGGGTTCTCTAACTCCAAATGCCACAGCTTTTTCCACAGTGTTGCACGGTGTGCTGAAAACCAAGGGGTCTTGCAGCACTGCCCATCACATAATGCAGAGGTGTCACAACATTGCCCATGATACAACACGAGACTTCTGAGAACCTGGGTTCCTTAATTCCAAGAACAGTCTCTGTGGTCTGAGCCCCCTCCCTAGCTGCCCATAAAAAGAACCACCAACCCTCAAAAGGAAGAATCGTGCTGTTATCTGAGCTGCAAATAGTGTTTATAAACTCTCTGAAAAACCCACAGTCCCTTGAGGTCTGCACTTCTTTGTCTGAGGCTCACACCCTCCCCTCTAGCCCCCTAATTCTCTGCAGGAGAATTACAGAAACTCACCATCACACTTCAGTACACATCTCCTGCTCTTTCCCTAAGGGGACTTGGGCTATTCCAAACTCTCTCTCCAGTATATATCAGGCTCTTTTCAATAAAGCTTATGGAGCCTGGACTCCCCAAATAATCACAGAAAACACATTTCCTAGACAAGAATATATTTATTCTAAGAAGCATTACCTACTTAATCTGCCTTGCCCTTTGCACTCCTGATGACCTCCCTAATTGAGTTTTGACAGTATTATATATTAAATCATAACTGATACAGTTAGAGCACCGTCTAGGCCTACACTGTCCTTCTGCCCTCATCCTATCAAAGCTTCTGGGTAAATACACATCTGCAGCTTCTGGAACATCCCAAACCTCATTTCCAAAAGCATAAAAGTACAGAAACTGGAGAGATGTGTTCTTGCCCTCAAAGGTAACATATTTGTTGCAGGTGGCTGATCTGGAGAATACACAATGTGACCGAGAACATAGGTTTTAGACTCCATCAGACTGGAATTAAAATTTACTAGCTTAGCCACTTACCAGCCCCATGGCCCTAAGCAAGTTATGAATTTTTTTCAGCACCTGTTATTTTAATCTGTAAAATGGAGATGACAATAGTACCTGTCTCAGAGGGTTGAGAGAGAACATTATAAAGCTCCCGGCACTGAGCAAGGCACTGGGGAAGCACTCGATAAATGACATTTATTAATTATACATTATGCTAGGGACGCCTTTTATAAACTTTGAGCTTTGTAGTTTGGTGCAAGGGCTATTCTGGGATGAGAGAACCAGGTGTCTTCCTAAACAGTACTGGGTAGCATCTATAATTTAGCTGTGATCTCAGGAGCCATCTTCACTGCCTGGTAATAGGTTTTGGTGCTACCAACATTTAGTCACCCCTACATCTTCAGATTTAGTGGTAAAGAACTCGCCTGCCAATGCAGGAGACATAAGAGACACAGGTTCAATCCCTGGGTCAGGAAGTTCCCCTGGAGGGAGGCATGGCAACCCACACCAGTATTCTTGCTTGGAGAATCCCATGGACAGAGGAGCCTGGGGGGACTACAGTCCAGGGGGTTGCAGAGTCAGACGTGATTGAAGCAACTTAGCATAGCACACACCTTCAGATTGCCTAAAGCTATCAGCGGCCTTCACACAGACTCTTGGTCCACTCTGGGCTGCAAAATTGCCGTTTTGTTGTGTTATTTCAAAGATGATTGGATGAAAACAGACATCAGCAACCATCTAGCTCAAAATCCAAACCCCACACATGGAGATATTAAATCACTGAATTCAATGAACACCCTACCTACCTCCCAGCCCAGCTCATTTCTTCTTTCTAAGTCACTCCCACTCAACCTTTGGAATGGCAGTATATTAGCTGGATCAGCAAATATTTAATGAGTACCTACTGCATTCTAGGAAGCATGCTAAGCAATGGGAGTAAAAGCAAAATGGGCAAAAATATCCCTGACATCATGGAACTTATATTCTAGCTGGGGGATACAGACAATAAACATAAATGAGTGAGTGGTATAGAGGAAAATAGGCATGTTCACGTGGAAAGGGAGCAGGGAAAGAGTCTGCTGGTTTCTGTAGAGTATTTGGATGATATTTCTCCCCAGGGCTTTTCTCCCAAGGCCTCCCAGAGGCCTGCAGAAAGCAAGGGAATGATATCTGGGAAGAGCATTCCAGAAGCAGAACTCACAAATACAAAGGCCACAAGTGGGAGCAGAATGAGTCTAAGATATGGGAAGACCGGCAGGAGATCAGAGTTTGTGCAGTGGAGTTATCAAGAGTGAAAGTAGGAGAAGAGATCAGAGAAACAGTGGAGGGTCAGATCAGGTAGAACTTGTGAACCAAGGCAGCAACTTGGTTTTTAACTTGGAAAGATAGGCAGGCAGTCTGGGCTGCAAGTAGAAGAGAGACAGAAGCACTCTGAGTGGTGTACTGAGAATGGATTGCTTGGGTAACAAGGTAGGAGCAGAGAGGTCATTTAGGAGGTTCCTACATTATTTCAGGAGAGAGCTGATGGTGACTTGGGCCAGAAGATGCCAGTGAAGGTGGTGAGAGGAAATCTCAGACTCCACTAGCTACAGGAAGCCTCATTCTGTCTTCTTTTGTGGTGCTTGCACCATCATACCATTTTCACCCTGTATGTTAGTTGTCTCTTTCCCCCAACTGACTCTGAGCTCCTTGAGTTAAGAACTCTATTTTATGCATTTCTATAATCTCAGCAACTAACCGAGTGCCTAGCACAGAATCCATAGTCCTAATAAAATGAACAAACTTTTTTTGTCCTCCCACTACACGCTAGATACAGTAGGGACGTACACCAGTGGTCTATGGCCCTAGAGAACATAGCAACGAATGTGTATGCTATCAAGAGTGATTCTGAAGGCTCCTGGTTTGTTGTTTTGCTGAAGCACAAATTCAAATTACTTGCCTGAAGATTAGTATGCAAAAAAAGACATTTCTCTAGCGATTGGGTCCCATGACTACCCAGAATACAAGCTCTACCCAATTTGTTTTTCTCTCCTTTTTCTCAGTGGCATTTTGCAGGGGGATTCAGATATTTCAGGATCCACAAAGATCTCTCTCCTGAAAGCCAAGAATCTATTGTAGATGCAGTATCTCCCTTCATCAGGCTCATATTTTACTGGGGAGACACAGACTATAATAAAATATAAGTGCTACAATAAGATGGAAATATGGAACAGAAATAAGGTTATTTAACATCTGAAAATCAATTAATGAAACATACCATATCAATTGGGCTTCCCAGGTGGCGCTAGTGGTAAAGAACCTGCCTACCAATGAAGGAGATGCAAGAGACACGGGTTTGATCCCTTGGTTAGGAAGATCCCCTGGAGGAGGGCATGGCAACTCACTCCAGCTTTCTTGCCTGGAGACAAGAATGGAGCCTGCCAGCCTATGGTCCATAGAGTCGCAAAGAGTCAAACAGGACTGAAGCAACTTAGCATGCACACAGACCATATCAACAGAATTCTTTAAAAGTTACTATCTCAATGGACGAAGAAAAAGCATTTAGCAAAATCCAACATGCTTTCATAATAAAAATCTCAACAAACTAGAAACAGAAGGGCATTTGTTCAGCATGATAAAGCATATCTACAAAAACCCCTACAGTTAATATATTAATGATACCAAAACTGAATGCTTTCCCCCTAAGGTAAGGAACAACAGAAGTATGTACACTCTGCTACTTTTATTTATCATTTTACCAGATGTTCTGGCCAGGGCAATTAGACAAGAAAATGAAATAAATAAAAGTCATACATATTGGAAAGGAAAAGTAAAACTATCTCTATTCACAGATGATACAATCTTATATGTACAAAATCCTAAGAAGTCCACTAAAAAATTATTGGAACTAACAAATGAGTGTGGCAAGTTTTCAGAATGTAAGACTAAAAATGTATTGTATTTCTATAGACTAGCAATAAACTGGGGCTTCCTAGGTGGCTCAGCTGGTAAAGAATCCACCTGCAATGCAGGAGACCCCGGTTCAATTCCTGGGTCAGGAAGATCCCCTGGAGAAGGGATAGACTACCCTTGCCAGTATTCTTGGGCTTCCCTGGTGGCTCAGATGCTAAAGAATCAGCCTGCAGTGTGAGAGACCTAGGTTCAATTCCTGAGTTGGGAAGACCCCCTGGAGGAGGGCATGGCAACCCACTCCAGTATTCTTGCCTGGTGAATCCCCATGGACAGAGGAGCCTGGTGGGCTACAGTCCATGGAGTCACAAAGAGTCAGACATGACTGAGCAACTAAGCACAGCACAGCACAGCAATAAACCAACTGAAAATGAAATTAAGAACACAACTCAATTTACAACAGCATCATAAAGAATAAAACAGTTAGAATTAGTTTAACAAAACACTGCATATCTACAGTAATTAAGACCCTGTAGTACTGGCATTAAGATAGACATATGCACCAATGGATTAGAACTAAGAGTTCAAAAATAAATCCTCACTTCATGGTCAATTGATTTTTAACAAGTGTCTAAGATCATTCAATGGGGCAAAAAACAATATTGTCAACAAATTTTGCTGGGACAACTGGGTAAGTCAATGCATAAGAATGAGGTTGTAGTCTTAACTCACATCATATAAAAAATTAACTTAAAAGGAATCAAAGACCTAAATGTAAGAGTCAACACTATAAAACTCTTAGAGGAAAACATAGCAGCAAATCTTCATGACCTTGGATTAGGCAATGGATTCTTAGACATGGCAACAAAAACACAAGGAATAAAAGTAGAAATAGATAAATTGGACTTCATCAAAATTAAAAACTTTTTTGCTTCAAAGGACACTATCAAGAAAATGAAAGACCATAGAATAGTACAAATTATTTCCAAACCATATCTGACAATGGACTCATATCTAAAATATAAAAAACATACACAATAATAAAAACAGATGATGCAACTTTCAAATGGTAAAAATATCTGAATAGACATTTCTCCAAGAATGACATACAAATGGCCATAAGCACATTTAAAAGATGCTCAAAATCTTTAGTATCAGGGAAATAGAAGTTGAAACCACAATGGGATATTACTTCAAACCCAGTAGAATGAATATAATAAAAAAGTCAGAAAAAGAAACAAGTGTTGGTGAGGATGTGGAGAAATTGGGATTTTTACACATTGCTAAGAGAGTCCTCTTTACATTGCTAAGGAATGTAAAATGGCACAGCCACTTTGGCAAACAATCTAGAAGTTCTTCAAAAAGTTATACATGGAGTTATTTAGCAATTCTAATCCTAGGTATACACCTAAGAGAGATGAAAATGTATGTCCATATGAAAACTTGTACATGAATGTTTATAGCAGCATTATTTATACTAGCCAATAGGTGGAAACAACTCAAAATGCCATCCATTGATAAAGAGATAAGCAAAATGTGGTGTATCTATTACAGAATATTATTCAACCATAAAAGAGAATGAAATATGGATACAAGCTACAACATGCATTAGCTTAGTGATTATTATGCTAAGTGAAAGAAGTTACAAAAGACCATGTATTGTATTTGTTTATATGAAATGTCAGAAGAGGCAAATATAGAAAGATAGAAAGTAGATAAGTGGGTGTTTAATATTGGACAGTTTCTTAGTTGAGGCTGCTATAACAAAGTACCATAGACTAGGTGGCTTACAAACAGACATTTATTTCTCACAGTTCTAGAGGATGGAAGTCTGAAATCAGAGTGACAGCACTGTTGAGGTCTAAAGACCCAGCATTGTTGAAGTCTAAAAGTTACAGATTTCTGATTTCTTGTTTTCTCCTCATATGGCTAAAAAAGAGTGAGTTAGCTCTCGGTCTCTTATCAAAATGGCACTAATCCTATGCATGAGGCTCTCTATCCTCATGACCTACTCACCTCCCAAAGACCCCACCTCTAAATATCATCACACTGAGAATTAGATTTCAATATAGGAGTTTTAGGGGAAAACAAACTTTCAGACTATAACTGTTGCGATGGTGGGTTAAGACATGACAGCTAAAGGACATGGACTTTCCTTCTGAGATGATTAAAAGACCTAAAATTGATTCAGTGATGGCTTCACAGTTTTGTGGATATACTAAGGAAACATTTAATTCTATACTTTAGTGATTTATATGGTATGTGAACTATATCTCAATAAAGATGTTAAAAAACAAAGATACAAAGTGGGTAGAATAAAAATATATAACATGTTTAATCAGAGTTCCAAAAGTAGGAGAGAAGAAAAAAATGGGTCAGATGCAAAATTCAGAGAGGATTCTCCAGAACATATAGGACATACCAATCCACAGACTCAAGAAGTCAAACAAATCGTAAGAAAGATAATTTTTTTCTAATCACCTGATGTGGTATAGTGAAACCACAGAAGACCGCAAATGCAGGGGAGGGAAAAAAACAACATAAAAGTACTCAGAGGAAAATGATACAGAGGAGTCTCGACCGCTGACTTATCAACAGCAGCAATAAAAGCCTGAAGACAGAGAGATTGCATGTGCAATGTACTGAGAGAAAATCACTACCGATCTAGGTAAAGATGAATGATCACTGAGAGATTTCAACTTTAACAGAATAAGGTGACAGGGAGGTTTCTCAGGAATATCTGGTATAAAATTTGCGTGTGATGGAAGAAGAGCTTTAGCACTGAGCCACAAGACCTGAATTTAAATGCTAACCCTGTTACTACTAGGGAAAATAAAAATTGGACAGTTTGCAGAGCCTCTCGGCAAGTCAGTTTCCTCATCTGTATCACAGGAATGTCTACTTACCTCACAGAGCTGATACAAAGCTGAAATAGAATAGAATAGCTTGAATAGAATCACATATCCAAAAAATCATTGAAATCTCTGAAGAATGAAGCAACATGAGGTATTCTGATATGAAACTACCTCCAAGACATTTTGTTAACTGAAAAGAAGTAAGATATTTTATAGTGTGTATAGCAGGCTATTACTGGTGCATAAAGAAGGAGAGACTATAGTAGTCTACATTTATATGCATAGACTATTTCTAGACAGAAACACAAAAAACTGATAACAATACTTGCCTCTGGATAGGAAAAGTACGTATCTGGGAGACAGAAAGAGGAGACCTACCTGACAATTTTTATGACACTTTAAAAATAGAACCATAAAAATGACGGGTAAAGTACACTGTAATATATATTTGTATAATTTTTGTTGTATAATTTGTGTAGTTTTAAAGTCAAAGTTTTTAAAAACATGGCACAAAACACAGATATCATAAAAGAACAGACTGAGAAATTCAAATATCCAAAAGTTAAAGGATCCTGCATGGTGATAATAAAAATATCACGTATTTTGCATGTCTTACCTATTCAAAAATTAATAGTAAAATAATTAATATTTAAATGTCTTTGAATCGCTCATGTTACATGGTTCCCATAACATCCCTGTCCCTCTCTGTACTTTACCATTCATCCTAGGAGCCCTTTCTCTGGGTGGCAAAGCATCCCAGCCTTTGCACCCCAACAGAGGGCCTCCCCAACTCATGGCTCCTTGGGAATAGGTTCTGCATCCCATCAGATTCTCCTTTACTCCTGGGTGATGTTATTGATGTTTAGATTTTTACACTCCTAGCTCTGTGACGTTCTACAAACCACATGGGCTAATGGAAGCAATATAGCGGCAGCCAATTTGCATGTCATTTGATGCTCTATTCCTCTAAGAGCAAAACGTGTACCAGCTTCCCACCCATGACTCCTATAAATAAGTGCCCACATCTCTTCTTCTCAGGCACAGACTGACAAAAACCCCTAGCCTACCACTCGCTACTCTCCTATAGGGAATGGTGCTGTGCTGTGCTAAGTCACTTCAGTCATGTCAGACTCTTTGCGACCCCATGGATTGTAGCCCTCTAGGCTCCTCTGTCTATGGGATTTTCCAGGCAAGAATACTGGAGTGGATTGCCATGCCCTCCTCCATGGGATCTTCCTGACCAGAGATCAAACCCACATCTCTTAGATCTCCTGCATTGGCAGGTGGGTTCTTTACCACTAGTGCCACCTGGGAAGCCCTGTAGAGAATACACATCGTCAACTCCAGCCCCACAACCTCTGATCAAAATCATCTCTGATTTTTTTTTCCATTTTCAATCTCATCTCCCTCACTGCTCAAAGCTAGAAACAATTTTCTGCCACAAATTTTGGTTGTCAGTCTCCTAGGCATAAAATATTCACTTTCCTAGAACAAGAGAGGACATAGTAGTCCGTTTTGAACCATGTAGCTTCTGTCATTCAGTCGCTAAGTCGTTTCCAACTCTATGCAACCCCATGGACTGCAGCATGTCAGGCTTCCTTGTCTTTCACTATCTCCCAGAGTTTGCTCAAACTCATGTCCATTGAGTCGATGATACCATCTAGCCATCTCATCCTCTGTTTCCCTCTTCTCCTGCTGCCCTCAATCTTTCCCAGTATCAGTCTTTTCCAATAAGTCAGCTCTTTGTATCAGGTGACCAAAGTATTGGAGCTTCAGCTTCAGCATCAATACTCCCAATAAATATTCAGGGTTGATTTCCTTTAGGACTGACTTGATCTCTTTGCTGTCCAAGGGACTCTCAAGAGTCTTCTCCAACACCACAATCTGAAAGCATCAATTCTTCAGCACTGAGCCTTCTTCATGGGCCAACTCTCACATCCATACATGACTACTGGAAAAAACATAGCTTTAACTATATGGATTTTTGCTGGCAAAATGATGTTTCTGGTTTTTAATACACTGTCTAGGTTTGTCATCGCTTTTCTTCCAAGGAGCAAGTATGTTTTAATTTCATGGCTGCAGTCACCGTCCGCAGTGATTTTGGAGCCCAAGAAAATAAAATTTGTCATTGTTTACACTGTTTCCCCATCTATTTGCCATGAAGTGATGGGACTGGATGCCATAATCTTAGTTTTTTTGAATGCTGAGTTTTAAGCAAGCTTTTTCACTCTCCTCTTTCAGCTTCATCAAGAGGATCTTTAGTTCCTCTTTGCTTTCTGCCATTAAAGCTGTATCATCTGCATTTCTGCAGTTGTTGGTATTTCTTCCGGCAATCTTGATTCCAGCTTGAGCTTCATCCAGCCTGTCATTTTAAATGATGTATTCTGCATATAAGTTAAATAAGCAGGGTGACAATATACCACCTTGATGTACTCCTTTCCCAATTTTGAACCAGTCCACTGTTCCAGGTCCAGTTCTAACTGTTGCTTCTTGACCCACATACAGGTTTCTCAGGAGGCAGCTAAGGTGGTCTGATATTCTCATCACTTTAAGAATTTTCCACAGTTTGTTGTAATCCACACAGTCAAAGGCTTTAGCATAATCAATGAAGCAGAGGTAGATGTTTTTTCAGAATTCTCTTTTTCTATGATCCAGTGCATGTTGGTAATTTGATCTCTGGTTCCTCTGCCTTTTCTAAATCCAGGTTGTACATCTGAAAGTTCTCGGTTTGAAGCCTAGCTTGAAGAATTTTGAGCATTACTTTGCTAGCATGTGAAATGAGCACAATTGTGCCACAGTTTAACATTCTTTGGCATTGCCCTTCTTTGGTATTGGAATGAAAACTGACCTTTTCCAGTCCTGTGGCCACTACTGAGTTTTCCAAATTTACTGGCATATTGAGTGGGGCACTTTCACAGTACCATCTTTTAGGATTTGAAATAGCTCAGCTGGAATTTCATCACCTCCACTAGCTTTGTTCCTAGTCATGCTTCCTAAGGCCCACTTGAGCTTCTAAATGAATATATAAACTTTTTCTATAAGTTCAATCATGGCCTAAGATGATACTATTAAATGCATTTTAAGCATCATATTGTATTAACATTTTCAAAATTTAGATACAGTTGATTTATAATGTGGTGTTAGTTTTGCCTGTATAGTAAATAGATTCATTATATATATATAAATATATGTATATACATTTATATGTAAATCTCAGATTCTTTTCCATTATAGGTTATTATAAGATATTAAATATATTAACAGTTCCCATGTTATACAGAGGGGGCTTGCTTTTTATCTATTAATATTTCACATATAGTAGTGTGAATCCATTAATTACAAACTCCTGATTTATCCCTCCCCAAAAGGCATTCTGATTAAAAAGAATGACGAATCTTTTACATTGCAATGTAAGTGATATCATAGTGTTTGTCTTTGTCTGACTTACTAGCCATAATATTCTCTAGGTTCATTTACATTATTGAAAATGGCAAAATTTCAACATTTGTTATTTGTAGGAATCTAAAAACTAAAACCAATGTATATAGCAAAAAAGATCCCTGACTTAAAACTATATTCCAAAACACAGTAATCTAAACAGTATGGTACTGGCACTAAAACATACACATGGATCAATGAAACAGGTTAGGAAGACCATAAATAAACTCAAGCATTTACAATCAATCAACCTATAACAAAGGAGGCAAAAATATACAATGAAGAAAAGGCGGTATCTTCAATAAGTGGGGCTGGGAAAACTGGAGAGCTACGTGTAAAAAAATGAAATTAGAACACTCCTTAACACCATATACAAAAATAAACTGAAAATGAATTAAAGGCCTAAATGTAAGAGTGGATATTCTAAAACTCTTAGAGGAAAACATAAGCAGAGCACCCTTTGACATAAATCACAGCGGTAGTTTTTTTCTGGATTCCTCTCCTAGAGTAATGGAAACAAAAGCAAAAAGAAACAAATGGGACCTAATTAAACTTTAAAGCTTTTGCAAAGCAAAGGAAACTATAAACAAAACAAAAAGGCAACCTACAGAATGAGAAAAAATATTTGCAAACAATGCAGCCAACAAGAGATTCATTTCCAAAATATAGAAACAGCTCATACAGCTCAGTATCAAAGAAAAAAACAACCTAATCAAAAATTGGACAGAAGATCTAAATAGACATTTCTCCAAAGAAGACATACAGATGGCAAATAGGCACATGGAAAATGCTCAATATCGCTATCATTATAGAAATGCAAATCAAAACCACACTGAGGTACCATCTCATATTGGTCAGAATGGTCATCATTAAAAGGTCTACAAATAATAAATATTGGAGAGGGTGTGGAGACAAGGGAACCCCTTCCACAGGGTTGGTGGAAATGCAAATCAGTGTGGCCACTATGGAGAACAGTATGGAGGTTCCTTAAGCAACTAAAAATAGAGTTACTGTATGATCCATCAATCCCACTCCTGGCAATATATCCATAAAAGACAAAAACTCTAATGTGAAAAGATACACGTACCTCAGTGTTCATAGCAGCATGATTTACAATAGCCAAGACATGGAAGCAGCCTTGGTGTCCATTAATGAATGGATAAAGATGTGATACATTTATAGAAAGGACTATTACTCAGCCCTAAAAGAGAATGAAATGATGCAATTTGCAGTAACATGGATGAACCTAGAAATTATCATACTAAGTGCAATGTCAGACAAGGAAAGACAAATACCACAGGGTATTACATAGATATGGAATATTTTTAAAAGATACAAATTAATTTATTTATAGAACAGAAGTAGACTCACAGGCATAGAAAACAAACATGGTTATAAAAGAAAAGGTGGGGGAGAGAGAAAATGGTAATCTGGGATTCATGGATGCACATTAATATATATACATAATAAACAATGAGGACCTACTGTATAGCATAGAGAACTACATTTTGTAATAACCTATGATGGAAATTTTTCTGAAAAAGAATACATATGTGTGTGTGTGTGTATGTAACTGAATCACTCTGCTGTATACCTTAAACACTGTAAATCAACTATATTTCAAAAAAAATAGATACAGATTCAAAGATATGGAAAACAACCTAGTAGATACCAGTGAGGAGAGGGAAGTAGGGAAGAGGCAAGACAAGGGTATGGGTTTAAGAGGTACAAACTGCCATGTATAAAATATATAAGCAGCAAGGATATGTGGTACAGCATTGGAAATTACAGCCATTATCTTGTAATAACTTTTAATGAAGTATAATCTGTAAAAATACCTGAAACTAATATAATATTGTAAATATACTATTGTTAATGTTCAATCACCCAGTCTTGTCCAACTCTTTGTAACCCCATGGACTGCAGCATGCCTCACCGTCTCCCAGAGTTTGCTCAACCTATACATACAGATATATATATATATAATTTTTCTCAAACTGTAAATCTACTATACATCAATAAAAACAAAGGATGATGAATCTGGAGAAGTATGTGCACGTGTGGTGCCGTCCACAGTTCTGATCCTTCTTGCCAAAGTACATGTTTTTCTCCTAATTTGGGACAATGTGTGGACACTGAGCAACCTCTTCCAACAATTCTTTTAAAATACGAAGGAAAAAGCAGCGGTGACAGGGAAAGAAAAGGAGAAACAGAAAGGGAAAAAGCAAAGATGATTGCAGAGGTAGAGACCACTGAAAGATAAACAGCCAAGTAAAAAAGAAGAGTTTTTGTTGTATTTTTCTAACAACTGTATTTACTGGGACTTTCCTGGCAGTCCAGTGGTTAACAGTCCATGGTCTGACTGCAGGGGTTGCGGATTCAATCCCTGGTTGGGGAACTAAGATCGCTCATGCATGCAGTGCACCCGAAAACAAACAAATGAAACAGTTATAGTTACCAAGAAGGCATGACCAACCATAACTGAAATATGAGTTACAAAAATTACTCAGGAAAGCAGTAAATTTGTCAAGAGTACCAAGTAACACTAAGATTAGCTGGTGTTGATACAAGTAAATACGTTCTTGAGTCTGGATGAGAACAGCAGATAGGTAGAGACAATATGGTTGAGTTTTGCTGTAGCAAAGTTTTTACAGGTTTTCTTTACTTTTGTTTTATATCTTCATAGCTTCTTTCCATCACATCTCCAAATTATTTTCTCTTTGAGAGGTTAAGGGGCAGTCCCCTCCTTGTCCCCCTCCTCCCATACCCACACCTCTCTGAGACTTACACTGAGAACGTACAGCACAAAGAATACACTCGGCCACTGGAAGGTAATGAACAGCCAGTTCTTTCAGCAGATAACAACACTTCATAGCCTGTTTCCAAAACATTTGAACTCTATAATGCATGCTCACTCTGCTACAAGGAATTACTGAAAATTGATCCGCTTCTCAATACCGAGAAGCAGTATTATTGTTCTTTGTCTGGTTGTTTACATGTCGTCTGGGCTTCAGGGCACATGAGGAGAGATTGCACAATTAAGGGCAGTATCAAGGGACCTGGAGAGTGAGATGGCTGAGAACTGCTCAGAGCCTGGCAAGGACTTCTCTGCAGAGTAATCACAGACACCCGCACAGAGGAGTCACGGCTAGAAATCAAGGTCAGCTGGAGTGTTCCAACTGGCGGACCATTTAATTCAGCCCGTTCCATTTTATTCTCAGCATAATTTCTTAGTATTCCAGAGTGTCAGAGATAAGAAGGGCTTAAATATACTCCATGTTTTTCAATGTTCTCATTTACAAGCAAACAACAATAAAACCCTGAAACCCTGAGAGGTGGGTAACTTCTAATGTCACAGAATTAGTGAGATAATCAAGGCTGGAATCCAAAGCTCTGAGCCCAATCCAGTGCTTACTCTTACAGTTACATTATGGTTACCTTCTCTGGGCCCCAGTTTTCTCATCTGTTGAACGGAGACATAATTAGCCCCTCTCTCTTTGGCTTCATGTGAGAATAAATGAGATCATTCATGTGAAATGCATAGTACAATAAATGTTCGAGGCTCATAGTAAATACTCAACAAATGAGAATTCTCATGATCACTAATATTATTAGTAATATTGCCACCCTACCTATGAAGAAACTAAGTACTGGAGCTTCAAGAAGACTTGACAAAAGAAAAAGATTTTAAAATAATTGTTTTTGAACTCTAAACCCTACCTTGTTATGGACCCTTGAGATGATTACTCTCAGAAACATGTTTCTTGGGACAAACATGCTGTGAAGCCAGCAAAATTGTACCTCTCATACCCCCATTGGAGAAGGCAATGGCACCCCACTCCAGTACTCTTGCCTGGAAAATCCTATGGACTGAAAAGCCTGGTAGGCTACAGTCCATGGGGTCGCTAAGAGTCGGACACAACTGAGCGACTTCACTTTCACTTTTCCCGTTCATGCACTGGAGAAGGAAATGGCAACCCACTCCGGTATTCTTGCCTGGAGAATCCCAGGGACAGGAGAGCCTGGTGGGCTGCCGTCTATAGGGTCGCACAGAGTCGGACACGACTGAAGCAACTTAGCAGCGGCAGCAGCAGCATACCCCCATGCCCCCGAGAGCTGGGCGGAGAACTCCAACACCCAGGAAGAAAACTAAACTCAAATTGCCCTTCACTTTCAGTTTCCTCATCCTCAACACCCAGGTTGGCAATGAAGCCATCAGCAGACTGAAATTCTGTGTTTGAACTGCCTCTTCCTGTAAATTTCATTGCTCAAAATCCCAATTTTTGTTAATCCTCTATTCTGCTTAATGAAGCACAACCAATGTTTGAGGATTAATGAACATGTTAATAAGAAAAAAAGAGATGAGTTTACCAAGGATGCCTGGAAGATAAAGGAATGAAAGCCAATAGAGAAAAATATTAAAGGGTGTGATTAACTGTATATAAGAAAGATATAATTACTAGGGCTGTTTTCCAAAAAAGCTCATCACATGCATCAGATTAAATTGCTCCTTTTTCCTGAAAATAAACTAGAGACTTGTCTCCTTTGTAATGGAATTCAACCCTTGGTTCTTATGAATCAGGATCAGATTGTAATGTTCTTGCCCAAAAAGTAGTGGAATTATTTCCAGCCAATTCAGAAGCTGTTCACTTTTGGTTATTTAGATCACTAACAGAATTAAAATACAGAGAAGAAGAGCCAGCTTTCATACAAATCAAGGGAGAGTGAAGAGAAAAGAGGGGGAGAAAACCTGCAGGCAGGAATTAGACCAGCTCACAGCCTTTGCAGACTCTAAGACTCACTCCAAGAACCAGACCCAACTTCAACTCATACTGTACTTGTCACTCATTCCCTAAGACCTCATACTCCTCTCTCAGAAAAAGTCATTTTAAGACAAGCAAGAGACAACAGAGACTAAGAGAGAAGGATGGTGCCTGTTCCTTGCCAGGGATTTTGTACACAATTAGCGTACACGATTCTGTTCAAGCTTTGTACCAGCCCTGTGTAGTAAGTGAGCAGACATCCCTGGGGTACAGATGAGGAAGCTAAATCCCCAAGAAGTTCTGTGACTTGCCTAAGTTTGGTTTTTTTTTCCCCAAATAGGGTGAGGATTAAAATTCAAGTTTGTAATTCTGTACTAAAGCTCTTCACACACATATACACAAATTATATTGGAAATCTCTCCCCTAGAAAATTCCCTGTCACCTGACAGGGAATAAGAGTAAGAGAAATCTAGCAGAACAAGGGAATGGCAGGCACAGAGGAAGGAAACTAAGTTTTGTGAGCACTTACTACAAGCCAAGCACTCTGCTAGGCCTGCTCCATGCACCACACTCTCAAAACAGAGGCTCTGCTAGGGAGGTGCTATTGTGTGCAGAGATGGTCCCATTTTACAGATGAGGACACTAGGTCACGGGAAAGCAAAATGACTGGAATGGGCTTTAGTTTCCTCATCTACGAACCTGTAGGATTGAACTTGACAGTCTCTGAGGTCTTTTCCATTTCTAAGGTCTGTGATTCTGGGACAAGTAAAGAGGCCACCTTCCCCACATAGTGGAAGGAACACCTAGATCTCTTCTTCCATGACCACTGGCTCCCTCCTTGGTGTGCAGGAGCTAACTCCCATCGTCGGAAGCCCTCCTAGGCCGGAGGAGGTGGGGAGTCCTCTGAGAAATGGGAAGACCGCATGGAAGTTTCTTTTTTCCCTCTCCAGGTGAAAGATTCCCATGATTCTCAGCATGCAGCCCAGACCCACTAGCCCACAGATTCCCATGGAAATGAGGCTTCCAGCCAGGCAGATCCATATGCTGAGTGGGAGGCCCACAGACACACAACCAGAACAAACTTCCTGAGATCCCCAGAGAGAAGCCCACTTTATGCAAGCCTCCCCACCACCCACCTGCCTCAGCCTTCCACTCCTCACAGCAAGAGCCACAGCCCCAGAGACCGAGCCAACACATTGAGGGGATTTATGGATGCATCTGGCTCAACCAAGGCTAACTTCCATTTCCTGATGTTGATAAGAGCAGCAGCCACCAAACATCTGTGCTGCCATATTTCATGCCACCCACAGCCCCCAGCACTCTGCACAGCCCACCCCAGTCAGTCCTTTCCATGACTTTGTGCTGTGGGCACTGCTGTTTCACAGGTAAGAAAACCAAGGATCAGAGGTTAACTGGCTAAAGTCACACCACTAGGAAATGAAGGACTTGGGAGTATAATCTAGGTCCTTCTGACCTGACAGCTTGCTCTCCTATCAGCTTCCCCCAGGGCTGGCACCAGACCCAGTGCTCACCAAGCACCTGTTGGAAAGCAGGCGTGTCCATATGACAGAAGGACAGGAGACCTGCAAGGAAGAGTTCCTTGCTCTGGGAAGAAACACAGGCCTGTTAAGAGGCTGCAGCAAAGCAGTGCTCAAAACACAAGAGAGACCCTGCACATAAACCTGGGGAAACGAGCCACACCCTCGCTAAAGGCTAGAGGTGAACAGGGTCAGAGGGTGGGTAGGACCTGGTGTTTATGTTCAGGGGAGCTTCTTTTTTCATTCACTGTACAGTCAAAATTCACGTTTCAAAAAAATACAAGAGAGTCATCTCTAGAGAAGGTCTTTAGAGGGAAAAGGGATGGGATAAACCCGATGTAAAGAAAGGGGAGAAATCGTCACTTATTCACGCAAACAATTTTGAGCACCTATTATGTATGCCCCAGCCTCAATGCAAGATTCCTTACAGAGTGTAAGGGGAGAAACCCTGAACAGAGTAACTTCAAAAGATATGCAATTAACAATTGCGGTGGGCGCCACGCAGGCAAAGTGAATTACGTGAGTATTTAATAGAGCAATCTGATTTAGTTTGACAGGGTTGTGGCAGGCCTAACTGAAAACATTTAAGTAGAAGCATGAAAGATGAATAGGAGTCCATCAAACCAAGGGAGGCTGGAGGTGGGACAAGCATTACAGGATAAGGGAACAGCATGAGCAAAGCCCTGAAGTCTGGGGCACTGAAGGAAGGCCAGTGTGGAAGACTGTGATGAGGTGAGTCAGCAGGGATGGGCCAGGAGAGTCCCACAGGGCCTGGTCACACTGAGTTCTGAAGGCTACGCTCAGAGTGTTTCGTCACTTTGCAAGCACCAATGGGAAGTTACTAAGCTGGCAAGAGATGAGCGGGGTTTCTTATGTTGGAAAAGCTATGCTGGCTATTGTACAATGGATGGATGTGGGTTTGGGGGAGCTAGAAGCAGGGAAATTAGTTATGAGGTTAATGCTTCCACCCAGGTGACATTGAAAGGGCAGCAGATTGCGTTGGTGACATCTGCAGTGAGTCAGGTGACATTTTTGGCAGGGACTGGGATGGGGGCAACAAATAAGACTGGAAAGAGCTGGAGCCCCATACCCTCCCACCTGGACCTCACAGCAGCTCCAGGCACAAGGAAATGGGGGTCTCAGCCTCTCTAACACCACTCCCTCTCATCTGGGGAAAGCCAAGCCTAGTCTGGGAGCCAGCTCCCCCAGCCTTTGCTCTCAGGTGAACCCTCCCCACTGACAGCTAAGTGGAAGTCCCCAACCAGGGATCCCTGAGGCAGGAGGAGGACTGGCACTCCTGAGAGGAAAATAGATTAAAAAAAACAGACGAGGGGAAGAGAAGTCGCCAATATACCTCACAAAAGAGAGAAACTGCAGATCTCAAGAAGCAGGGAAACCCAGTCCAACTCCTAATAAGTACTCTCTAACTGAAGAAAAATCCTAGTATTATTACAAAAGTATATCCAATCATTTCTAAATGCCATCCTTTATCTCATCTCAGATTTCCTAGGGAGGATCAATAGACTTGTTTGCTCGACTCCAGAAAGAGAAGCTGAGATAATGATGCCATCCAGGGAGGCACCAAGCCAGCAAAGCCAACAGCAAGGAGCCAGAGCTCCCCACTTTCAGACCAGCTAGAGCCCTACACAAGCCGTTCCCCACTAGCAGTTCACAGAGCAGCTCCCTTTTCAATCTCCCCCCACACCCACCCCAGGGCTGGTAGTTCCATCATCACCCTACTAATGAGAATAACAGTTACAATCTATGGCGCATCTACTGAGACCCAGACCCACATTTCAGACTGTGTCATCACAATTATACAGACGATGGACCTGAGAGTCAGGAAGGTTCAGCAACTTGTAATTGACTTAACTAGGACTCAAACCCCAGGGCTGAGTTCTGAGCTGCCTTTAGCCGCTTTACTAAACTTCCCACTGGGCTCTCCTTGGACCACCACCCAAGATACTTTGGGTCAGTCACTTGGAGCCAGAGCAATAGAGGAAGGGTTGGCAGGGTCCTCTTCTGTAATGAGGATGAGAATGATGGCCCTCACTCTGTCCTCTACCAGACAGCATACCCCCTGTTGCCTGCTGGGCTGAAACAAGGAGAGACAACCTCAGAGCTGAAAGCCAAGGGCCTGGGCACCAGGTAGTTGGAGGCCATTGGACTGCAGCTCCCAGGAAGGACGGCCCTGGAACCCCAAATCCAGGGCTAAGGCTGATGGCTCTCCCTGTCCCCTCTCTACTTGTCTCCAGGACAGACGGTATTATCCCCGGAGCTTTGGGTTGGGAGGTCTAACCTGACAGTGAGGCAGCAGAGTTCAGGGCCCTGGAGTTAGTCCAGTGGGATTCTAACCTTGGGAACCTTGAGAAAATCTACTTCCCCTGTCTGTGGTCATAGTTTCCCCATCTGCAAAATGGGAATGACAGTAGTAGTCTTCCCTGGGTGGGGGTTATTGCAAGTGCTGGATGGGACAATGCAGGTAAAGCCTGGCACACAGCAAGCTGTTAGCTGTCATCCCACCTTCTAAGTCCAGAAAGATCTCTCATCCATCCTGCAAGAATGGCCCATCAGGTTAGTGCTGCCAAGAAGCTTTTCCGGGAGTGGATGTGCACATGGCCCCATGCAGGAGAGCAGGGCAGAAGCATCTGCCCTCCACCTAACCAGCACAACCAGAAGTTCACTGGAGCCTCGCTGGATCCCTCTGCAATCACCCTATGCAACTGATGTGGAAATGGAGACACAGAAAGGCAAAGTGATTTATCCAAAGCAGTAGTCATGTATGGATGTGAGAGTTGGACCATAAAGAAGGCTGAGTGCTGAAGACTTGATGCTTTTGAACTGTGATGTTGGAGAAAACTCGTGAGAGTCCCTTGGACTGCAAGGAGATCAAACCAGTCAATCCTAAAGGAAATCAAGCCTGAATATTCATTGGAAGGACTGATGCTGAAGCTGAAACTCTAATACTTTGCCACCTAATGTGAAGAGCCAACTCATTAGAAAAGATCCTGATGCTGGGAAAGATTGAAGGCAAAAGGAGAAGGGGATGACAGAGGACGAGATGGTTGGATGGCATCACCGACTCGATGGACATCAATTTGAGCAAACTCCAGGAGATGGTGAAGGACAGGAAAACCTGGCGTGCTGCAGTCCATGGGGTCCCCAAGAGTCGAACACAACTGAATGACTGAACAGCAACAACAGCACAGCCAGGAATCAGTGCTCCAGGAAGAAGTGGTGATCCAGTGCATGCTTCATCATTTCACACCCTCCTTTGTTCTTCCTGTGTAAAGCATGCCAATGAGGATATTGCCATTCATTTATGGAGACCACAGTTTCATCCAGACACTGTGCTGTGCTCTGCCCTCAAAGATGAACATGCTGATATGAACAAATGATTGCAATTTCCGGCACTGATGTCTGTAACAAGGTCCTTTAGAGACACATAGGAGGTGGCAATCAACCCTGCTGGGGAGATGAAGATAGAAAGCAAAAGCTGCTGTGAGGAGGGACACCACAGCCAGGAAGACAAGCGAGGCTGGGGAGGATGATCCAGATCCAGGCTTAGAGAGCTACTGGGAGGGCCTGAGCCCAGAGCAGCCCTCTGTGTCCCTGTTTCCCTGTGTCTGTGTGCTGCCCTGGCCCACTCTCCTGGAATTTCCCCTGGTTAATCCCCAGCAGCTGTCCCTGACATCACCTAACACTCTCCTAACCAGTAGGTGCAATACCCCACAGAGTAACCTCCTGGAGGCACACTCACTGTGTTCCAGCCGTGCTCAGCTCCTGACACCTGCCAAAGAAAGCCAACAATGTTCAGGCAGCCTCAGTCTCAGGTTCTCTTGAACCTTCGCCCTGCACCTTCCTCTAGGGCTGCTTCTGGGCCAGGAGCTGGGGACCACAGTGTGGCCTGTGCTGGCGTGACCAGGCTGTCACCACACTCACCCCTGAGGGGCCTTCTTCAGCTCCTAGCTCCAGGGCCCTCCCCAAGCCTCACTGAGCCAGCTCATCCAGCTGCTTTATTATCAGCAACAGCAACTACTACTGATTTTTAATGCTTACTACATTCCAGGCAAAGAAAAAAAATTTTTAACTAAAATGAATATTCTGCCCAGGATCTGCAATTCATGGTAACACATGCTACCCAAGAAAGACAACTGAGTCTGTCTCCTTCAGAACCTTCCTTGACAGCAAACTTCAACTCCTTATAGACTGATCATATTTTCCTCTGGAGTGATAAGAGAACCTGAACGGTTCTACTCCAGAAAGCATGGATATTTCAGGATTATTTCAGGGACCAAATGTCTCTGTGATAACAAGATCCATTCTCCTCCTCCAAATGCGGGCCTGTGAGAATGATTAAAACGATAGACAGGCCTGCTATTTTCCAGCAATCTATAAAGACTGCAGCAATATACCCCAAAGTCTCCCCAGAGATAAAACAGTAAGATTAAATAATTTGAAGATAATTTCTTCCATGAAAAGAATAATGTTGCCATCAAAATAAAAACCCTTGTAATAAAACCAAATTATGCTGAGACCTCGGGAGTACTCTGCCTCTCTCCTGCCATTTCCAGACAGCACTTCTGCAAATGCAGTGCTGGAACTGTCTGCACAGCTTACAGGGGAGGTGGAGGCTGGAGGATTGCCGCTGCCCACACGGCTCGGTCCTGCGGGATAACACGGGGAGCCAGTCGCATATTAAGTGCCCAAGTGAGTGAGCACACAACAGAAGAGAGAAGGCTGGCCAATACCAAGGAGTCAGAACCAAGCTGGGTCCGGCCTCAAGGAAACCAGAGCAACCAGCCACTCCACTTTGTCCAGTCGGGTTGAGTTCAGCAAGTTCAAGTTTCCCACTTGGCTGGGGGCCTGGGTGTCCAGGGGCAAATCTGTGATTAGAACCCTGCGGGCTGACAGCAGCAAAAGGCAGCAGATGGGACTTGTAGGGGTGCCTGTAGAATCGAATTCTGCTGGAACCAGGGATCTGAGCAAACCATGTGCAAGGCTCCTCCAAAGGCTAGAGTGGGAGAAACTGGGCAGAGAATGTCTTTAAGCACGCACATGAGGATTCCATTTCTGTCTCAGCACAGCACACCAAAAAGGCTGAAGATATCTTTTCTTCTAATTAAGGGTGTGTGCGAGACAGCCTGAATTAAAGCACAGAAACACATACTAGTCACTTTAAATGCAATGAGAGGGGACTCCTCCTCCCCCAAAGAATCTATTGACAGCCACAGTCCCGGCCCTCAGGGAAATCTTTACTTTCATATTAAGGCAATACAGGCAGAGAAAACAACAGGCGTGTTCAGTGTGGGTTCAACTGAAAAGTCTCAAACACAGATTGCCTGGCCCCCAGGATTTGGTTTGGGATGGGGCGCTTTCTTACTGTGCAGTGAATATCACCCAGGGATTTACTTATTTCATGGTGTTTAATGATTCACTGGAGCCTCGAAGGGGAGGCCAGTTGGTCTTCACAACTAGCCAAACCGGGGGCAGAGAGGAAAGATGAAGAGCATAGCCTGAAGCTTCAGTAAGGCCAGGTGTCAACAGGAGCCAGCCCCAAGGAAAGGCTCTCTCCTCCTGGGCCCCCTCCTACTCTTCCTTTCTTCAGTGCACCTCTCTAGGGTGGCAGAAGTCCACATGGACCTGTCCTTCTCCCTCTTCTCAACTCGACTGCTGGGTCGCCCTGGTGTGCCGAGACCCGAGCAGGGCCTAGCATACAGTGGGTTCTAGGCACTGGATAAACAATGATGAAGTCTCCAGGTCTAAGGTCTGAAGTCTGTGCAGTGAACTGAAAGAGGCACTTTGCCGTTCCTACCCCCTCGGTTCAGCCCTCCCTGTCCTGCAGTGTTTCCTCCTGCCTCTCTCAAACTCTGCTCCTCCGGGAGGACCTGATGCCATCATATACTTAGCTCTTGGGCCACTTTCTCTGCCCTGGGACTCCCATTCCAAGCTGTTTCCCTGGGATGAAAGATGTTGTCCCTATTTGAAGAACATCAAGCTTAACAGAGAAGGGAAGGAGAAAGGCTGGAGGCAAAGAAGAAAGAAGGAAGAGAGGCGGAGAGAAAGAGACCGAAAAGTATTTGACTTCATTCAAGCAAAAGAAACTGAAAAGCAAGAGGAAAGGCAAAGGAGTCTATAAGCCCTGAAACCCAGAGGACCACACCCCACCAAGAGAATCCAGGGAAAGTACTAGTTAAGGCCTTGATGCCAGACAGACCTGGATTCGAATCCCAACTCTGCCATTTCCTAGCTATGCAATTTAGGACAAATGACTTGACAACGCCAAGTCATTTCATCATCAGTAGAATGGGGATGCTAACACCAGGCTCGCAGGACTGTTGTGAGGAATAAATGAGCTGATGTAGATAAACCATTCAGGGGAGTGCCTGGCACGAAAAAGAAATTCAAGAGCCAGTAGCTGTTAAACTGTATTTGTATTTCTAAATCAAAGAGGGGCCTCTGTTGTGCAAGGAAGGTACTTCCTTACGTTATAGGATGGAACTGACTTTTAAAATCTTTGAGATTCTCTTTATATACAAAGGGAGAAGCTTCTAGGATCTCTTAAACATAAGAGAATAAGGCTGGAAAACAGTTTTTAGGGAGAAAAAATGCTTTGGCGATGACAGACAACTGGACATTAAGTCTCCATGTAACAATGTTTATGGTAGCTTTCAATAATTCTCCCACTGTGAGAAATATTGTAAGTTTCACACTATTCAGGGGAAAAAAGAGTCATGTCTTGTTTCACTTTTTTATACAGCCAATTTCATGCACTTTTGACAACTGTAGCATATCTCTAAGACATGATTCTCTGCCCCTGCCCTCTTACACAGAGCATCAAAACAACATATTAGGGTTGCCCCAGGCAAAAGAAGAAAAGGACAAGTGTGCAACACTGAGATGACAAACCTGGTTCATCTCTGGTGCCACTCTGACTGATCAGCAAGAGGCTGCCTGGTGCCTTGTCTTGCAGGAGTCAGTAAGACAGTATCATAATTGATTAGTGATGTGTGCCTTGGACCCAAAATAGTGTACCTGGGACTCTAGCAATGTGTTTTTGACATCACAGATTCTGTGCTAATTCTCCAGCTACTTAGGAGATGAATTATGACCACATTCTACTCTATAGTTGCTAAAGCAAGGAGGGGTCCCCCAAGGAGAGGCCCCAGGAAGAGGATGGTCCAATGCTTAGTGAAAACATACCACCTTCCAGGACAAAGTGGAAGAACCAAACTTAGTTGGGACGTGATGAGAGACATCTGTGAGGGTTAATTTTATGTTAACTTGTCCAGACTAAGGGATGCCCAGATGGCTGGTAAAACATTATTTCTGCATGACTTTGTGAGTGTGTCTCTGGAAGAGAATAGCATTTGAATTAGCAGACGTGGTAAAGATCAACCTCACCAAAATGGTTGGGTGTCACTGATCCTGGGTGTCACTGAGGGCCTGGATAGAACAAAAAGGTCAGGGAAGGGGAAACTGACTCTCTTCTTGAGCTGAGACATCCACCTTCTCTTGCCCTTGGACTTTGGTGCTCCTGGTTCTTGGACTTTGGGACTGAGACTGGGACCTACACCATTGCCCACTGAGTTCTCATGCCTGCAGACCAGGGCTGAATTATACCAGCAGCTTTTCTTCTTCTCTAGCTTGTGGATGGCAAACTGTGGGACTTCTCAACCTCCATATCAGCAGGAGCCAATTTCTATGATAAATTTCTATATGTGTTTGTGTGTGTGTGTGTGTGTGTGTGTGTGTGTGTGTGGTTCAGTCAGTTCAGTCGCTCAGTTGTATCTGACTCTTTGCAACCCCATAAACCACAGAACACCAGGCTTCCCTGTCCATCAGCAACTCCTGGAGCTTGCTCAAACTCATGTTCATCGAGTCAGTGATGCCATCCAACCATCTCATCCTCTGTCACCCTCTTCTCCTCCTGCCTTCAATCGTTCCCAGCATCAGGGTCTTTTCCAATGAGTCAGCTCTTTGCATCAGTATGAAGTAAAGGAGCTTCAACTTCAGCATAAGTCTGTCCAATGAATATTCAGGATTGATTTTCTTTAGGATTGACTGGTTTGATTTCCTTGCAATCTAAGGGACTCTAAAAGAGTCTTCTCCAGCACCACAGTTCAAAAACATCAATTCTTCAGTGCTCAGCTTTTTTTATGGTCTAACTCTCATCCATACATGACTACTGGAAAAACCATAGCTTTGACTAGATGGACCTTTGTTGGCAAAGCAATGTCTCTGCTTTTTAATATGCTGTCTATGTTTGTCATAGCTTTTCTTCCAAGGAGCAAGCGTCTTTTAATTTGTGTCTTTTATTTAATATATATATTAAATAAATTGTCTTTTAATTAAATATATATGGTGGTGCTAGTGGTAAAGAACCCACCTGCCAACGCAGGAAACATGAGATGTGGTTTCGATCCCTGGGTCTGGAAGATTCCCTGGAAGAGGACATGGCAACCCACTCCAGTGTTCTTGCCTGGAGAATCCTATGGACAGAGGAGCCTGGCAGGGTACAAAGAGTCGGACATGACTAAAGTGACTTAGCATGCACGCATGCATATAGGTTTTATTCGGATCTGTTTCTCTGGAGAATTCTGACTAATAGAACATTTTAACAAATAGCTATTTGATCATATTAGTCCACAGAAAGTTTAGGGAGGAAAAAAGAGCAAATGTAGCAATGACTTGTGCCCAAGAGCATGAAGAACTGTTAGCTGATGAATTTACCAAATCTTTGCCAGACTTGTAGAAAAATTAAAACCAAATGGGACTGAAGTCAAGTGAAGATAGACTCTTGTCAGCCTCCTCCAAAACTGATGAGAACTTTGGTTTAGTTTCCACATATTTGGGTATTTTCCTTAGATATCCTATTGTTATTAATTTCCAACTTAATTCCATGGGGGTCAGAGAATGTACTCTGTATCGCTTCTGTACTTATAAATTAATTGAGACTTGTTTACAGCCTGCATGTGGCTAGCCTTGGTGTACAGATGTTCTGTGGTATATGGTAAAAATGGCTCTGCTAAAGGTGGAGTCTATTTTTCCATTCTCTGAGTCAGAATTGGCCATGGGACATTAGCAAATGTGAGAGAAGGCTTTGCGACTTGAGGCCTGACCTCTTGCTGTGCCTGAACCTCTAAGACTACCATGCGAACAAGCCTGAGGTAGCCCGACCCCAATAACCTGCCAACCGCCAGATATTTGAGTTCAGCCATCCTAGATCCTCAAGCCACTAGCTGACCTGCAGCTGACCACAGGCAAATGAAAAATCCCAGCAGAGACCAGCTAGACTACAACAGACCAAAACTGCCCAACCAATCTACAGAATAGTGAGAAATTGTACATAGCCATTATTCTAAGCCACTTAGTTTTGAAGTGCCTGTTATGCAGCAAAAACTTGCATGTATGTGTATATATGCATATTATATAATATGTGCTACATACATACATATATATATACATACGTACAAGCACACATGCCCCAATTATCCTTTCACTCTCCTTTTTTTCTACTTTATAAAGGCTCTGGTATAGATTGTGGCTGTTAGATGTGTGTTTAGGCTTCAGATTATATGCTATCAATGCAGAACTGTCACTGAACTAGAAGAGGAGTTATATCAATTAGGGATGCAGTGATTGATGAAACTTTTGCAGAGGGTAGTTGCATTAGGTTGGAAAAGAGCAAATTGCCTTTGCTCTGGTTATTTAGATAGGTGGGAAGAAGGGTATGTACGAATATTTAGTAGCAGATAGAACAAATGTGGCAGATTGTAAGCACCTAGAGCTCATTAAGCCTTCCCGTCCCCTCCTACGGGGCAGGGGCTGGAAAGCAAAAAATACTACATCTCCCACACAGGAAACTACATTCACTATCCTGTGAATAGTGATTATCCATAATGGGAAAAGAACATAAAAAAGAATGCATATATGTGTATAACTGAATCACTTTGCTGCATAGCAGAAATTAACACAACATAGTAAATCAACTATACTTCAATAAAAAATTTCAAAAAGTAAACTACATTTCCCAGACTCATTTTATACTTGGGGTTTCTAGATACGATTTAGTTCTGCTGATAAGATCCTCTGAAGCCAAACGGGGATTGGTATCTTAGGGTATGGGGAAAGAGGTGGGCGGCCACACTCATGTGTGGAAAGAGGTGGGCGGCCACACTCATGTGTGGGTGTGGCTAAGGTGGTGGGCAGGTGGGCAGGACCTGTGACAGCCATCTCTGATGCTGCAGGGCCCCACTTGTGACGGAGACAGCCCTGCTCTGGCAGTCAAGTTGTGCAGCACAGCTTTGAGAACCAAGCAGCCTCCAGTCTGTTTCTTTACCACTCCCAACAATTTTACAATCCATTAAATATCCTGCTGTACGTCCCTTCTCTACAACTGAACACTGGCCAGACAAGGACCGATTCTCCACCTTCATGAGAATCCAGCACACACTCTTAGATACCATTCTGGGTAAGAGAAAAGAGGACTAGGCAAATGTGAGAGGCTGCAAACTACCTAAAGATGTTAAAATTGTTTGAGTAAGACTAAATTTACCAGATTGGACTAAAAATTGAAGTTTTGGGGTTTTGTTTTTTATTCCCCTCACACTAGCAAGCAAGTGGGCGACTTGTAAGGAAAATCAGAGCACTATTAGAGAAACCGAAACTGCATTTTCTCTGTTCATATGACTGTCTTTCCATTTATACTCATCGTATATGTGTTATCTCATTCAGTCCTTCCAATAACCCTCAAGTTGAAGACCATTATTACTCCCAGTTCAAAGATGAAGTAACAAACTCAGAGAGATAGTGCTCAAGGTCACACAGCCTGTAAGCAGCAGGGCCAGGAATGTAACCTAGATAGTGTGCCCCTGGGGCCTCACTCTTCACTGTTCTGCTGTTCTGGCCTCAGTTTCCCCTCCCTGCCGGCTTGGCATCCGCTCAGGCTCCCAGTGCCCTTTGTTTCCCTCCCCTTTCAAAATGTGCTTAGGCATGCAGGCTTAGACAGGAACAACTGTTGAGCTGCTAACTTTGACAAGCAGAGGCATTATCACTTTAACAGCATTGAGATCCTCTGAGTTTGAAGGATAAAACTTCAGAGTAAAGTAAGCAGAGTGAGATGCATGGGGCCTTCCTGGGTTCTGGAAAACCACCCACAGTCACCTCGTCTCTCTCCAGGTTCTTATACTGTCTCCCAGTTAACCTCCCCCCACCCCACCATGCTCCAGGCACCTTCTCCCAATCTCCTCCATAGGGAGAAAAACTCTACCAAAGGCAGCCCAGGTGAACCTATGGACACCGACCCACCCCCAGCCAGGGTGGATCCGAGAGGCAGCAACTTGGGGCCTCAGCAGTGGGCCTGAGAGCCAGTGTGGGTGGCGCACATGTCGAGGATAATGTCCCTGATCCTCCATCAGCCTCCAGGAAGCAGCTTCACGGGGAAGCCTAGGGGAAACAGCAGTCAAACTGCATCTCCATCAGCCTTGACTTCAATTTGTTGAAATGTGTAACTCTTCCCGCATTTTCAAGGGAATGTGTTTAAGTGTGGGAGCATCCGACAGGAAACTGAAATATTGATGAAGATGAGCCTGTAATTTTTTGATAAATAACATGCCTTCTAATACTAGATTTTAATACAATACAAACAAGTTGTCAACGTGTGAGCAAAAATTTGCATCCAAGAGAAAGGATTAACAATGAAGAAATCCTGTTTGTGCCATTCATTTTTCCCTGTAACCTGAAGAAAACTGCCTTCCCTGAACAGTAGCGTGGTCTGGCATCTTTAAGTCGTTGGGAAGGGAATGCCTTACTGCAGTTTAACAAACATTTCTGAGCACCTTCTCGATGCCCTGTACTGGCTGCTGCTGACATATACAGATCTGGTCCCTGCTTTCAAACCAATTAATTTTTCAGGAGAAACAAATCTGTGAATAAGTGAGCGCAAAATAGCAGAAAATCATAGCAAAGAACATGGTCTTCAGCCTCAGATAGACGTGAAGTCACCATCCTGTGCAGATTTTCACTAGTTATGGAGACCCTGTGCCAGTGGTTTAACCTCTTTCAGCTTAAACTGAAAAGGGTGGATAATGATGCCTATCTCTTGGGGTTGTCATGAAGGTCACATGCAAAAAAAAAGCTCTGAGCCACTTCCACCCTCTGTGCCACTTCTACTCCTGTAGTGGTCACACTGGTGCATAACCCCAGTCCCTGGAGGCATGCGTACCCCAAGCCTCCTAGAGTGTCCTGTGCTAATGGCTCATAGCCCAACTCCTCCCCAGAAATTGCTGTCTGCCCAGGGGAGCTGCCTCACCCAAGGTTATACCACTTGCAGGGGTGGGAGGTGAGAGTATGCATATAAAATGACCTTTTTCAATGCGCTATAATTCACATTCCATAAAAACTTGCCCTTTTAAAGTATAACTCAGTGGGGTTTCATATATTCACAAAATTGTATAGCCATCATCACTAATTCCAGAACTTTCCATTTCCTCAAAAATACCCCAGATATCTCATGCCCATTAGCAGCCATTCCTGTTCTCCTATCCCCCAACTCTCACAACCATTGATTTAGTTTCTGTCACTACAGAATTGCCTATCCTGAACATTTCACATAAATGAAACTATATAACATATGGCTTCTTTCACTTAGCAAATGTTTTCAGGGTTCACGCATGTCATAACATGTCTCAGTACTTCATTCCTTTTGATATTGATCCATTCATCAGCTAATGGAGATTTAGGTTTCCACTTTTTGGCTATTAGGAATAAAGCTGCTTTGAACATTCTTGTACAAGTTTTTGTGTAGACATATGTTTTCAATTCTCTATATATCAGGGAGTAGAGTTGCTAGGTCATGTGATAACTTGATGTTTAACATTTTGAGGAACTACCAGACTATTCTGCAATGAGGCTACACCATTTCACATTCCCATCAGCAACGTATGAGGATTCCAGTTTCTCTGCTAGTGAGTGTACAGTGGTATCTCACTGTGTTTTTGATCTGCATTTCCCTGATGGCTAATGATGCCGAGCATCCTTTCATGCGTTTAATGGTCATTTGTTTAACGAACTGCCTATTCAAATCTTTTGCTCATCTTTAAATTTGGTTCTTTTTCTTTTCATTGTTCAGTTCAATCAGTCATGTCTGACTCTTTGCGACCCCATGGACTGTAGAACGCAAGGCTTCCCTGTCTATCACCAACTCGCGGAGCTTGCTCAAACTCATGTCCATTGAATCAGTGATGTCATTCAACCATCTCATCCTCTGTCATCCCCTTCTCCTCCTGCCTTCAACCTTTCCCAGCATCAGGGTCTTTTCCATTGAGTCAGTTCTTCACATCAGGTGGCCAAAGTATTGGAGCTTCAACTTCAGCATCAGTCATTCCAATGAATATTCAAGATTGATTTCCTTTAGGCTTGACTGGTTTGATCTCCCTACTGTCCAAGGGACTCTCAAGAGTCTTCTCCAACACCACAGTTCAAAAGCATCAGTTCTTTGGCGCTCAGCTTTCTTTATGGTCCAACTCTCACATCCATACAGGACTACTGGAAAAACCATAGCTTTGAATATACAGACCTTTGTCAGCAAAGTGAAGTCTCTGCTTTAATATGCTGTCTAGGTTGGTCATAACTTTTCTTCCAAGGAGCAAGCATCTTTTAATTTCATGTCTGCAGTCACTATCTGCTGTTATTTTGTAGCCCAAGAAAATAAAGTCTGTCACTGTTTCCATTGTTTCCCCATCTATTTGCCATAAGTGATGGGACTGGATGCCATGATCTTAGTTTTCTGAATGTTGAGTTTTAAGCCAGCTTTTTCACTCTCCTCTTTCACTTTCATCAAGAGGCTCTTTAGTTCCTGTTTGCTTTCTGCCATAATGGTGGTGTCATCTGCATATTTATATTTCTCCCGGCAATGTTGATTCCAACTTGTGCTTCATCCAGCCTGGCATTTCGCATGATGTACTCTTCATATAAATTAAAGAAGCGGGTGACAATATATAGCCTTGACGTACTCCTTTCCCAATTTGGAACCAGTCTGTTGTTCCATGTCCAGTTCTAACTGTTTCTTCTTGACCTGTATACAGATTTCTCAGGAGGCAGGTCAGATGGCCTGGTATTTCCATCTCTTGAAGAATTTTCCACAGTTTGTTGTTATCTACACAAAGGCTTTAGTGTAGTCAATGAAGTACATGTTTTTCTGGAATTCTCTTGCTTTTCCTATGATCCAACAGATGATGACAATTTGATCTCTTGTTCCTCTGCCTTTTCTAAATCCAACTTGAACACCTGGAAGTTCTCAGTTCACATACTGTTGAAGCCTAGCTTGAAGAATTTTGAGCATTACTTTGCTATATGAGATGAGTGCAGTTTGTGGTAGTTTGAACATTCCTTGGCAATGCCTTTCTTTGGGATTGGAATGAAAATTGACCTTTTCCAGTCATGTGGCCACTACTGAGTTTTCCAAATTTTCTGGCATATTGAGTGCAGCACTTTCACAGCATCATCTTTCAGGATTTGAAATAGTGTAACTGGAATTCCATCACCTCCCCTAGCTTTGTTCGTAGCGATGCTTCCTAAGGCCCACTTGACTTTGCATTCCAGGATGCCTGGCTTTAGGTGAGTGATCACACCATCATGGTTATCTGGGTCATGAAGATCTTTTTGTATAGTTCTTCTGTGTATTCTTGCCACCTCTTCTTAACATCTTCTGCTTCTGTTAGGTCCATACCATTTCTGTCTTTTATTGAGCCCATCTTTGCATGAAATATTCCCTGGTATCTCTAATTTTCTTGAA
The DNA here is from genome assembly GCA_024291935.2 of Okapia johnstoni. NCBI lineage: Eukaryota > Metazoa > Chordata > Mammalia > Artiodactyla > Giraffidae > Okapia > Okapia johnstoni. Next base: position 41,595,146 of record CM044316.1, read on the forward strand.
GAGATCTCTAGTCTTTCTCATTCTGTTGTTTTCCTCTATTTCTTTGCACTGATCACTGAGGAAGGCTTTCTTATCTCTCCTTGCTATTCTTTGGAACTCAGCATTCAGATGGATATATCTTTCCTTTTCTCCTTTCCCTTTCACTTCTCTTCTTTCTCAGCTATTTGTAAGGCTTCCTCAGACAACCATTTTGCTTTTTTGCATTTCTTTTTCTTGGGGATGGTATTGATCACTGCCCCCTGTACAATGTTACAAACCTCTGTCCATAGTTCTTCAGGCATTCTGTCTATCAGATCTAATCCCTTGAATCTATTTCTCACTTCCACTGTATAATAGTAAGTAAGTAAGTGTTAGTCATTCAGTTATGTTCGACTCTCTGTGATCCCATGGACTGTAGCTGACCAGGCTTCGCTGTCCATGGAATTCTCCAGGCAAGAATACTGGAATGGGTTGCCATTCCCTTCTCCAGGGGATCTTCCCGACCCAGGTATTGAACCCAGGTCTTCCACATTGTGGGCAGATTCTTTACCATCTGAACTACAGCGAGGAACCATATAATCATAAGGGATTTGATTTAGGTCACACGTGAAAGGTCTAGCGGTTTTTCCCTACTTTCTTCAATTTAAATCTGATTTTTTTTTCAATAAAGAGTTCATGATCTGAGCCACAGTAAGCTCCCTGTCTTGTTTTTGCTGACTGTATAGAGCTTCTCCATCTTTGACTACAAAGAATATAATCCATCTGATTTTGGTATTGACCATCTGGTGATGTCCATGTGTAGAGTCATCTCTTGTGTTGTTGGAAGAGGGTATTTGCTCTGACCAGTGAGTTCTCTTGGCAAAACTCTGTTAGCCTTTGCCCTGCTTCATTCTGCACTCCAAGGCCAAACTTGCCTATTACTCCAGGTATCTCTTAACTTCCTACTTTTGCAATCCAGTCCCTTATAATGAAAGGACAACCTTTTTTGGTGTTAATTCTAGAATGTCTTGTAGGTCTTCATAGAACCATTCAACTTCAACTTCTTTAGAGTTAGCAGTTGGGGCATAGACTTAGATTACTGCGGTATTGAATGGTTTGCCTTGGAAACGAACAGAGATCATTCTGTCATTTTTGAGATTGCACCCAAGTACTGCAAGAGTGTCAGATTCTTGTTTTTGAGTTATAAGGATTCCTTTGTTGAGTTGTAAGAATTCTTTATATATTCTGGATATTAGATCCTTAGCAGATATTTGATTTCCAAATATGTCCTCCCATTCTTTGGGTTCTCTCCTCACTTTCTTGAGTATCATTTGAAGGACAAAAGTTTTAAATTCCGTTGGAGCCAAGTTGGCCCTTTTCTTTTTGATCAATGACTGATTTTTGCAAAGATTCAAAAAGTAGTCCCCTTGTGTCAACACCAGGCAGTACTGAAAGATCCTCCCAGCTCCAGAGATCCCCAGCTGAATGGCTGAGGCCTCTGTTGCAATCACATTATGGTTCCACTTCTCCTCTCCTCCTGCTTCCCTCTCTCCTTACAGGAGTATATCTGGGGGAGAACCCAAGTTTAGGCACTCCAGTGTTTTGCCACTGACCTCAAAAAACAGAACTACCTCCTCCCCATGGTTTCAAGTCTTCCTGTGACACGGTTCCTACTCACCTCTCCAGCCTCATCCTTCCCGTATATTCTCTTCACACGCAATGATCCAGCCATATTGAACCACTTGTGTTGAAGTTGTGAAATATTGAAACACATATTGAAAACTTATGTTTTCTCAAAAAGGCCATCTCTGTAGCCTCTGGGCCCTTACATTTGCTATAACTTCTTCCCCTCTCCCCCACACTAACCTTGCTATCATCTATCATCCATTCGAAGTAGAACCTTAGCTGACCACCACTTCCACCAGGACACTGCCCCTGACCCTTCTGTGTGCATCCATAGGATCCTTTACTCACCCCATCCTTATGTGCACCACACAGATTCTAATCCCTTCTTTATTGCTTTGTCTGCTTGACTAGATGTGACCCCACATGGGCAGACACCCTCTCATTTACCACCATGTCTGTAGAGCTGGTGTAAATCCTGACATCCAAGAAGAGCTCGATTAATGTGTACTGAATGAATAAACACATATTGAATACATACAAAGTGCAAAAGCAGCCCAGAAGATGCAGTGACTAACTAGGGACTGTCTCAGGAAGGGAAGCTTCTGTACAGGGTACAGAGTGCACAGGAATCCCACCTTCCCCCCAGGCCAGCAGAGGGGAGGGCTCCACTGAAGCCCCTCCAGAATCAGGAGTGCCCCTGGGCATCCCTGTACTATGCACTCAGACCACCGCAGAGCCCAGTTCCCTTACTCATCCCACTGTCTCTACCTGGGCCTCCTAAGTCCCCCCAGTGCCCCCTCCAGTCCCCGCCCAGTCTGCATTCACAGGATCCTGGTGCCTAACATTTTCCCAGGTCCACGCAAAAAAAAAAAAAAAATCTGCTAGAAGCTGCTAGAAATCAAACCACTCTGAGACATGTATAAAACCTCCTCTAGCTGCCTGGAGAGGGTTTTATGGGTTGCCTTATCAGGGCACTGCAGAAGTCATAGGCACTAGGACAGACTATTCCTTAGTTAATCATTCAAATACGAGGCTGGGGTATATTAAAATGATGGATCTGTGCCTGAAAAATAATTTGGAATGCCCTCAGTAGCCTCAGCCGTTCCCCCCTGATACCATCCTCCCAGATCCAGGGAGCAGCTTGAAGGAGATGAGGCCCAAGACCAAAGGAAGGCACTCAAGGGAACTACTGAGTATAGCCAAGAGTAGAGGCTCCTCAGGACTGGGGTGCAATGCCTGTCCCAACCTGTCTGTCCATGTCCTCATCCTCAGACAGACTTGGCCTGGGCCTGTTTTTATTACCAGGGTCCCCCTGCTAGTGTTTGGTGGGCATGGGTTTAAACCCACACTCTCCAACTCAGAGCCTTAGCTCTTACCCACTGTACCACCCTGTCAAGCTCTACTTTGCAACTAGATCATCCAGTTCTTCTATGGCCCTCTCCACATTGCCATACAACCCCCTCACCAGGTTCAGGGAGAGGCCAAGCCCCTCTCAAGCTCAGACAGAACCCCCTCCCACGCCACTGCCAGGGTGGAGCAGGAGCCTCACTTGGCGAGAACAGACGTAGGACAGCCCCTTGGCACATCATTTCCTTGACTTCCTTCAGTTTAGCACGGCTCAGACGCCACTCGATGGGCTACCATTAAATGTGAAAATAGCTTGTGGTGGGTGGGGGGGTGGGCAGGATGACAAGGGAGTTGCGGAAGTGCCTCCAAAAAGCCAACACCAAATCTCACCCATCTTCACCTCCCAGTTTGCGGCCCAGCAAGATTTATGGCACTGCACACGGGGGTCATTCTTGAGATAAAGGTCGTAGATCTTGCAGCTGACAGGCCTCCTCAATCAGAGCTTCAGGAAAGCATCCTTGACTGATAAACAAGCTGTCCCTAAAGCCTCAGTGACAGGCTCTTAAAGGTCTCCGTTGTTCAGAATGTCTCCTTCATCCTGCAAGAGGCATATTCGCCCTTGATGCCAACACAGCAAGGCAGACGGCAGAGTAGGGTGGGAGAGGGAGCCTTCCCCATCAAGCCCTGCCCCAGAGCCCCCGCTCTGCACCCCTTCAGCAGATGCCAAACATACATGGAGCGTCACTGCCCTTCACTGACAAGGGTCCTGCACATGCTGAGTGTCCAGCCAAGATAACTGCAGGACAATGGACCAAAAGGACATGGGCTTTGGATCCAAGGAGACTGACCACTGGAGCAGGAGCCACATGGCACTTGGTTAATAGGAGCTTTGACTGTGGCCAACACTGCCAGTCATCTCTACCCAATGTCCATTCTACCTTTATTTCTCCCAGGCAGAACTCTGAGTTTGATTGGAATGGCAATGTGCCCAATTAAAAGCATTCACCTCCCCTGACTCTCCTGCAGCTGTGTGCGCTGTGAAGAACACTGTAAGGAGTTTCTGGAAAGACTTTCCTTTCCTTTTATGGGTACTGTACCATCTACCTCCCATTCTCTTTTTTTCATGGCTTTTGCAGATATGAAAAGAGCTATAGAGCCCCTATCTTACAACTTGCTAAGGATGGAAGAGCAGAAAGGCAGAAGGACCTGGGATCCCAATGACACCATGGAACTGTTTATGCCAGCCCCGGAACACCTATCTCTGGACTTGTGGTATCTGGGGGGAGGGAAAACCCACTCTTTGGTTAAAGCCACTATTGTTATTTTGTTGTTACACTGAGCCAAACACAGTCTTGGGTGATAAAGTCCAAGCTTTAACTGATTGCGAATTTGAAAGAGTTGCTTCACCTGTTTCTAGCCTCATTTCCCCAATCTGTATAAAAAGAACATGAGAGTAATAATTGCTACCACTAATAAATCACCCACTATGTGCAGGCACCAAGCAGTGTTTCAAATTCCCCACCCACTGCACTGAGAAAGTGACCATTGTATGTAATGGGCAGAGACACGTTGCCCAAAATAATACCTGCTGTGGCCACTTCATTGGGCTTTTTTTGAGAATCAAATGAGACCATATTTGAAATTCCTTAGGAATAAAGGGTTACACCGGTACCTACTAAATCCCATGTTCTGTGCAGTCAGTGGGATCAAAACCAGGGAGATGTTCTGCTCCTGGAGCAGCAAGCAAACTCATGAGACAAGCCCCCATCACCACCCAGAGGAAAGGAGAAAACAAAAGTTGAAATAGCAGTTGTGCCAAACAGAAGCCACGTGACTGCTGGGTGAAAGCAGGCCCCATCTGCATTGTTTCCCTTGGGGACCTCCTTCAGAAGTTAAGCCCTGGGTGCATCCCCAGCCCAGACAAGACTCAGAATAGAGAGCTTCATCCTCTCTTGTGTCTATCTCCCCTCCATCATACCTGGTGCAGTGACCACACGCAGTCAGGATGCTCTCTGTGCTGTCACTGCAGAAACTGGGTTTCTCATTCCAGAGGCTGCTCTGCCAGGCCCAATCTCCCCAGAACCTTGAGTGACTGCCTTCTGTTTCAGGGTCTTTTCATGTAACCTTCTGCAAAAGCTCACAAAACTGGTACTACCATCTGTATTTTACAGTTGAGGGCACTGCTGCTAAGAGGCAGAGACTGGCTCTAAACCACAAGACCACCTGACCAAGATCACATTTGAACTCATGTCTCCAGACTCAGAAGCTTCTGATATGAAGCTCTAGACTGACGTATCTCCTGTCACTTTAAGCAATAATGCTGGCTCTGTCTGGCTTGCCTATGTATTTCTATACAAATGGCATCTCCTCTGGCAGGGTGCATGAATCTCACTCACTGTGTTTCTGTCTCCCTCTGTTTCTATCTCTGTGTGTCTCGGGCTCTCTCTCTTGGTCTCTATCTCTCGTCCTTTGTGTGAATCTTACACCCTTTTCCTGGGTCTCTATGAGCTTGTCTCTCTCTGGGTGAGCATATTTCTCTGCCCGCCCCCCGACTAGCACACCATACTGTACCTGCTGTTCACCAACTGTGTCCCTTACACAACTCCAACCTCCAGTCCTCAGGGACCTCCTGCTTTGTTGGCAGTTGTATCTCAAGTAGCCAACACAATGTGCATTGTAGATGCCAAATGTATTTCTGTTGAATGAATAAATGTTTGTAGAGCATACTGTGAAAGGAGAATGAAAGATCCCCCACACTGGGAAAGATGGGGTGGGGGTGTTCTCTCTCAGAGGCAGCTTGGAACTGGGAATGGGAAGGGAAGGAAAACAGAGAAGGAAAGAGGTCTAAAGCCAGCTTTTCCAGTCCTTATAAAACTCACAGTTAGAGGATTCACCAAACAGTCTTGATCATGCATGTGTTCGGCACGGTCCAGTAGCCTAAGAGCTTAAATACACATGCAGCAGTGTTGTCCAAAACTACTTCCATGGAAGATATGGGTTCAGATCCTAGCTCCCCACTGTAGCTTGGCCTCTCTGAGTATCATCTCCTCCCCAGTCAGATGGGAGCAAGAACAAGACCCTGCAAGTAGAGTAAGTGCTCCTAAGGACACAAGAGCCCTCTGTTTATAGATAAGGAACTGAGTCCCAGAGAGGAGGAAGGGGTTCCCTGCAGCCCACACAGCCACCTGCAGGGAACTCCTCCTTGCAGGGGTTCCTCCCACCTGCAGCTAGTGAGGGACACAGACAGCTGAGGGAGCATCTGGAACAAGCCTTGAAGCTGGAGTGACCACAGGGCAGGAATCTCAGAAAGACAAGGCCTGCCATGACGGGACCACCTGCCTCTCCTCTCTCCTAACCCAGAGAGGGTGGTGGCCCTCAAGCCTGCAGTCACTGCCTTTTCTCAGCCCCAGAGCCGCCTCAGGTACAGGCGGGCAGGCACGGCCCTGTAGCCTCTCTGGACCCCTGGGGTACCTGGCTCTGCCACAGGAGCTCAGGCCAGTCTACAGCTCCAAGCCCCAGGCTCCTCTTCTGCAAACACAGGGGCTGGACTGGATGATGTCCAGAGTCCCAGCCAGGTGCCCCCCCCGCTCCATAGGCCTTGATATAGAACTTTATAGGGGAAGTTGCCTGGGCAGAAAGGAGTGGTCAGTAGGGGACGCGGGCCACTCAGTGAAAATCTCAGAAGGCAGACAGAAACAACAGATTTTGTATTAAAATAAACTAGCTAGGTAGGGTCAAAAGATCCTATTTGTAAATTGTAGAAGAATAAGTTGGTAGAAAAGCTACCAAATATGATTTCACTCTGGAACTTCTGGGTAAGAAGAAACCAGGTCAAAGGGTCAACGGGAGGGAAAGGTGTGTGCGCTCCAACTAGCATTCATTTGCTCACCTGTCCCTCCCCAGGAGCCTCTCAGCAGGGGTGACAAAGCCCCAAGGGGTGGTTTCACGGCAGGCTGGCACAGGGCTCTGCCTCCCTGATGACCCTGGAGGACCGGATGTTGGCAACTTCCTCAGTCTAGGATGCTCACATAAGGTACAGCCCACTGGGATCAAGGGTGCCACAGCTCCACAAGCAGCCTAGCAGGAAGACAGGGTCTGCATCACTTCTCAAGGTTCTGTCTGACCTCAGGCCACTTCACTAGCCTCTGTGATCCTGTGACTTGAGCATCACTCCTCTCTATGAGGTGCTGTGGGCACAAAAGCCCGGGACCTGCTGCCAAGCAAATGTACAATAAATGCTCACCACTGTGACGATGGAAACAAGCACATCCTAAGCCCTCTTCTCAGCCTGATTCTCAGACTCATTGTGGACCAAAATAGCTTCCATCTGGGTCTGCGCCCCTGCTCACTGATAACACACCCTCAGACAACTAGATTCACCTCTCTAGGCTTCTGTCCAAGGATGGATACAATCAATAGTGGTTAGTGCCACTGTCACTACAGTAACAAATGTGATTATTCGCCATTAATGTAACACTGGGACATTGTTGGTCCAAATGACTGAAAACTCGGGCTGCAGTATTTTTCTTGAGCCAAATTTGTACTTCCCCAGGGACCCCTGGGGCCTCCCTCTCCTTGGCTTCTCAGCACACCCTCCTCCCCTCCTCAGAGCTGGAGCGACAAGACTAAGGACACAGTCTCGGGAGAGTGACCAATATCCTGCAGCACTGCTATCTCAGGCGGTTGTCTAGCCCCTCTGCACCTCACATCTTTATCTGTAAAACAAAGATAATAATAGTAACTCAGAAGACCACGATAAGGATTAAATGTATGGATAAAAGCAAAGTACTTAGAAAAGTGCTGGCACATAGCAAATACTCAGTAAATGTTAGCTGCGACTATTATTTCATGCGTGTTGAAATTTTATAAGTCAACATATTTAATAAACAGCTGTGTATATTTGAAAAAATATATTTGCATTTCTAATGATTCAAACATAACAAAATATCTATACAATCTCTAGTTCTTGTAACAAACTTTAAAAAAAAAATCAATGTTTATTTATAGCCAAATCTCTGCTTCCTCCTCTAGTGCCTGACACCATCTCACTCACCTCACAGTGATCACCGGGCAGTAGTCCACATGACCGTGAATACCCACTGAGGGGACTGGCCTCTTTGGGCCTCACTGAAGAGCTTCATGGATCTGGCACTGTGCCAGACAATAGACACCAAAGGAACCCAGACTCTGTCCAGTACATCTTGAAGAAAAAATACTTTTTAACTGAAAACAGGCAGGAGTGGGTCTGTCCTTTTCATGTCTGAGACAGGGTAGAGAGGCTGGGTGACAGAAATGAAATACCGAGAAAGGTTCTCACAGTTCAGCTTTTATTAAAATTAAAGGAACATAAATTACAGGAAACTAGAACATGAGTCCTGTTAAAAGAATACATGTGAGGAACTGTTTTCCTCAGCAAGCACTGTAACCGATGCAGCAGGTAACAAGTATTCTTTCACAAGCTCTGTGGTTCCTACCATCCAAGCAGAGAACACCCCATCAAGGACCTGACTCATGCAGTGTGGTGTACAGGGCGTCAGGGATCAAGTCTGCCTGCCAATGGACAGCCACACGGACACAGCACCCACACAGACATACAGATTCAGTGCCTTGAATTTGTTTTCAAAGAAAGTATTTTACACATTATGTACGAATTAAACAAGAAGTCCAACAAAGGTTCTTATTGCCACTGAAAGGGGGGTAAAATAATTTGAAACCTCATAACCAAAGGTGAGAACGTAGCACTGGGGCACTTTGTTGCTCCAAATGCTCCAGTCCCATGCATTACTGCCTTGGCCAATGCTGAATCTGTAAGTCACGAGCCCCAGGACAAGGGCTGCACAGGGGCTCTGAGGTTGTGATTATCCACTATGGATGAGGTCTCTGACACTCCCAAATGTCGGAGGTGCTGCAAGCTCTCCTGCTTGGTCAATTGATACACAGCACGGCTAAACATGAGGGGCTTAGGACTCTAAATAGTGCAAAAACTTAAAAAAAAAAAAACATTCTAACTTCCTCGCTTCTCTAGGCAAACAAAAACTCCAGCGAATTGGATTATGAGTTTGCTCAGCTTCCCAACTTGATCCATCAAGGTACGAATGGGGAACGCAGAGGCAAGTCAAATGGCACCTGTCCCAAAAATATTTTTTAAATGAGACTAATTGGCAGATAAATACACAAAATAGAGCCTGGAGTGTAGACACAGCTCAAGAGACAAGTAAGTCATTGGTGTAGTATGAACATCTGCAAAGCACATGCTGATCACATTCTTAGCAGGGACCATGATTACTCTTTTCAAGTTCCCTGACAAGATACTTTCTCAAGAGACATACATCATCCAGCAGCAAAGGGATTAGGCCTGAAGCTCTGAAGAACAAGGAGATAGGAAAGAATGAAGACTAATCAGCTGGACCTCGAACCTCCTTGGAGTATATGCTGAAGGGAAGGCCTTTCCCTGGGCTTCTCCATGCCAGACTCCAGGCCAGACCATGAGAGAAGCCAGAAGATGGGCCAACCAGACTCACCCTGCCTCACTCCTGCCGAAAGCCTGTCTCCAGAAAAAGCAGACAGTCATCATAGATGGGTAAGTGCTGCGTCAGGCTTAATGTTAAGCCCTGAACAACTGAAGAAACATCAGTGATTCGTGTGTTTTTTTAGCAATCTCCCTTGCATGTGGTGTAATAAAGAAGCCTCCAAGTCAGCCTAGAGCTACTGAAAAATCAGTTTGGGTAAGGTAAGAAACAAAGGGAAAATACCTACAGGCATGAATGATGTTCGAGTGAATGACACAATAGAACATAACATTTCATTATCATGGATAATAAAAAGCAATTCAAATATTGTGAAAAATTATTTTATAAAAATATCTACATTAAAATTTTAGCCTGAAAGCTATAGCTTCAGTTTTATAAAAAGGCAGTCTTTGAAAGGATCTGGCTCAGGAAGATACAAACATTACACAACAGATATCAAAGTAATACAGCTCAGAAAGCATCTTAGGGGATATTGCAACTGGTTTGTCACAAAAAGAATTAAGTATTCTCATTGCATAGCAGAAAATGAGGTCACTTTCATTTGCATAATACTGCAACTTTTTAGATGGAGAGATGCCATTGGGTACTTAAGAGAAATAACTTTGGAATTCAGAGTCTGACTTCTCTGTTGTCCAAATCAGTATCCAAGCAGAGTCTAAGCTGCTTCTAACCTTGAGCTGCAATTCCATCTCATCACTGTGATCAGACTTCAGATACACCACTGGCAAAGCGGCATTCACATGCAGTTGTGGCCATCAGAATAGAGGGTATCGGGGGGCTCACCTACCACACGACCAGCACAGACTTGAAAAAAAGTCTGTTGTGCCCACTGTAGGGAGAAAGTCATATGCTGGTAAAGGGAGAGCTAGTTTTGGATGGCATCTGTGGGCAGATACAGCACATTGGCTTTTTGGTGATGACGTACCAGTGTTCTAGTCCCCATGAGAAAGGACGCATGGAGGTGAGATGAACACAGCCTCAGAACACTGCCAACAGGGGCAGCGCTTCCTGGGCAGGGAGACGTAAGAAGGCGCCAACAGCAAAAATCCAAAAGCAGAAAACACGCTGGCTAGCTCTAATGGAGGGGACCCTCTCTGGGAAGATGACATGTGAACAGTAGCCTCCCCTACACAAGCATGATAAGAATGAAAGTTCAGCTTCTAGGTGTTGGGGGGCACTTCATGTTTCATCTGAAATCAAGAGCTGTGTGACGGCATGCATCAGACACCAACCCCCAACCTTATCACCAGCACACACACACACACACACACATACACACACGGCATGAAACAAAGTCCCAAACCTTCCTCAGAGAGTGAGGAGAACAACATTTGGAACAGAAAGCACATTCCTTCAGCTTCCGATCCAGTCAGGCAGAGCTCTGAAACCACAGCCACCTCCGTGCCAGGTAAGGGCGGAACGCCCAGCTAACAGCATGTGTTGATCTCTTTGGATCTTTGGAACTGTTCTTCCAGGTCCATCAAAGCTGGATATTTCAGCCTCTTCCCAAGGCTTCTAGAAACCCTGGGTGCCTTGGTGTTCTCCAAACATCTCGCTGATATAATATCTGCTCAATATTGGAAGGAGATGTTTCCCCCTCAAGAGAGTTGAGTGGTTCGTGCACAATAAATATACAGTAAATACACAGAGTGGCCAATTCGCTGGGGAGAGTCCTGGGTTTCTAACTTGGGGTGAAGTGGGGAGAATGTCAGCCTCCTGAAAAATCTGCTTGGGAGGGGCCCAGTTGTATCAGAAGTCCAACGTCAGGGTATATAAAGCTCCTTGGCTCCCTAAGGGTGGACCCTGACAACAGGGAGGGTAAATCCCAGCCCCCAAGTTGTGAGGCTCCTCCAGACATTAGATATCCCCTCCTTATGCTGGAAATTTCAATATAAGCAACTTGCTAGTTCAGGAACAGTACAGCTTTAAGGTTCTTTTTTTTTTTTAATGCAAGTGAGTCTGTGCACCCTCAAATACCCCTCTCCAGATGCCTTAAGTTCTGTCATTAATCATTTTTACCTGTGAATTAGCAAAACTTTCATCAAGCTCCTCTCTCAAAATGCAAGTATTCCTGAGAGACATCGCACATCCAGGGCCTACCACCATGTCCTCCCTCACGGAAGCAAGGAGTGGGATTTCTGAGGGTTGGAGAGAGGGTATAGGCCTGGAATGGGGGAGAGTACAAGGAAAGGAGGACAAGGGTGTCAGACAGACTAGGACCTTCATCACAGACTGCTGAGGGCCAGGGCCAGCCGGTACACCCCTTCAAAGTCATCCGTGTCCATGTGAATCACACATGACTCCATCCAGTGCAAGGAAAAACCTATTTTTGGGTTTGGAGGTAGGGTGACCTTTTACTTCACCACCAAACCAGAACACTTATGAGAGTAAAATGTGATGCTCTGAATAATTAAACCTGGATAATAAGTATAAACAGAGGCTGTCCTATCCCGGGAAAACCCAGAAGTTGGGTCTTCTCTGAGACCACTATGGGCAAGGACTAAAGCCCTACCACTTGGTTTTGTTGCTTTTGTTTCCCATGTATTTTCTTCTCCAGTGTGTTATTCAGTGCTTCACTGAAGAGCTAGTTTTCTCAGATGAAGAGACACAAAATCTCCCAAACTTGGGATCTATTACATCAAAGACCAGGGGCCCGGAGACCAGGCAGTTCTGACGAGAACTTCTGGGAGAAGAGGTGAAAGAAGAGCACCCAGCTGATGAGCTGGAGAACCCACGGTCCTAGTTCTAGCACACAGAGGACACGGGGCAGCTTCAGGGGAGCCCCACTCTTTTGCAGACAGTGCCAGTGGTCTAGGCCAGTACATGGGCCTGGTCATTTCTGGACATTCCCCGTGTGTCCAAATGCACTTCCAGTAGACAGCAGCTTTAGTAGTCTCAAGGTCCCCATGGGCCAATCCAGAAGAGAGGCTTCTGTGACTTGTTTTTTAGCATAGCAGAAGGATCAGTAGTACAGAAATGGAGTAGACCGTCATCATCCCCCAACTTAGTGAAGCAAAATGTTCTCCGCACGCATGTACACACACACACACACACACACACACACACACAAGTTCCAGCTTCTCTAATACCCCTATAGAAACAGACACACACACACACACACACACACACACACACACACACACACACACACACACACAATGCTCAAAGGTGCAGCCAGAACTATCAGGAACCCACTGCTCAGGGCAGGGGACAAAACACCTCATGGGAGCCAGGGGTCAATCACTGTCTTCCCACCCAGACAATACTGCCAAGTTGGAGGAGGGCAGTTCCCGCTCCACTGCAGACTCCGGCAGCAAGTGGCATCCAACGAGCGTGGTCCTGCTGCGCTGAGTCACAGGCAGCACCCCTCCCTTCCTCCACCTCCTGGCAGTGGGAGTTGGGGTCACAAGGGCTTGTGAATCACAGCAACACCTAAGATGAAAAGGGGGAGAAAGTTACCATATTATTAATAGTTTCTGCAAACTTATTCAGAGTCTCAAGGAGTTCATGGACAACATCCCAAGTCACAGATAACGGAAATGGGCATGATTTATACCCAAACACTAAAGGGCCTGTGGACTCAGGTTGTCAGCAGCCGGCTGCTTCCTGGTATAACAGCTAAGTCCTCACAAGATGCTTAAACATAAAGCACAGTCCCTCAACGCCACAGATGAGAGGTCTTACCTCGCGTCATCACACCAACTCATCTCATACTGTAATGGCTCCTCTTTCCAGCACTCAGCACCCTCACTGGAAACCTCACAGCTCTAAGTTTGCATCACTTTAAGACAAGTGATGAGTAATTCATGTCCCCTTTTAGCAGACAAGGAAATGAGGACAAGGGTGAAGAGGACAAGGAAATGAGGACAAGGGAAAGAACAATGGACTGACTTCATGGCAGCATGAACAAGTAAATTCCATCCTAGCTCTGCCACCACTCAAGCTGCACTGTGGCTTCAGATAAGTCCATGTACCTCTTTAGGCTCCGTTCCCACGTATTTAAGGTCATCTAACTGAATGCGAAAGTGAAAGCCGCTCAGTTGTGTCTGACTCTTTGCAACCCCATGGACTATACAGTCCATGGAATTCTCCAGACCAGAATACTGGAGTGGGTAGCCTTTCCCTTCTCCAGGGGATTTTCCCAAGCCAGGGATCGAACCCAGGTCTTCTGCATTGCAGGCAGATTCTTTACCAGCTGAGCCACAAGGGAAGCCCATCTAACTGAAAGATCCCTCCAATGCTAAATTCTACGCTTGGATAAACATTCCAAACATGTCTGTATGTGTTACTGTTTTAGCCAAGTTGAACCATACTCAACAGCTAACTTAGGAGCCTAAAATCTTACATGTAATGGGCTGCAGCTGTGCAGCAGACATTTGCAGGCTGACTCATCCAACACCCCTTCTACTTGCTGTCCTCTGCTACTGAGAGCAGCAAGTTTCGAGCTCAGGTTCCCAGACTTCCTTGCAGCTGGAGGTGCTGCAATCCTGGCCCATGCAATTGTAAATACAAGTCTGCCAGTGCTGCAGCTTTGGCTTTCTCCCTTGACCTGCCCGGAAGAAGTTCACGTAAGGTGCAAGAGGCAGCAGGAGCTATTCGTAAAGCTGGCAGAACAGAAAAGACAGGAGGAACCTGATTCTTCAATAACAGTCTGAACCAGGGACTCCTTTCTGCCTGGGACAAATACATACATACAAATAAGATACTTCCTTATTTAAGCAAGTATCTGACAGGTTTTCTGGTACCTGCAGCTGAACCAAATTCTAACTTACAAGTAAGCTGTAACTCGGAGCCTTACTTTAACATATTCCCATGACTAGACTATTAAATCTGGTTGAAAATGAGATTGAAAGAACATTGCTAAAAGAAAGCCCAGGACACCCAAATGGTGAGATTCTGCTGAGACACACATTGCATGTCAATATCTGGATAAAGGTTCAGACAGAAAAGATCAGAGGTGGCAGAATCCAAGTCCTCAGACCCAGATGTGCTGTCTGCCCTTCAAAACATCCTGCCTGCACCTGAGGCTCTTCCTTCTCAAGGTAGCATTTCTTTAAAAAGCAGGCTCCTGTATTGCTTTTTATATAAGCTTTCTGATTATAAAATAAAATATTCCCATTATGGAAATTTTAGATAACACAGAAGAACACCAAGAAAAAACAATTAATCCCTACATACAAAGAGAATCATCATTCTCTTTTTTGGAATATATCCTGACTTCTAATGATAGTCATAATCAGCCGCTGAGTGGTTTCTACCTGCCAGACAGGCATTGTGCTAGGCACTTTCCACATATTCTCACGTTTCATTCTCACAACAGCCCCAAGAGGCTTGATATGATTTTATTTTCATTTCACAAATGAGAAAACAGGGGTTCAATCAGACTGACTGGCTTGCCCAGAGGCCCAGGGCTAGTGGCAAAGCTGGGACTTGAATTCAGATGTGACTCCAATATCCATTTCTGTAAGCAGGAGCTACTCCAACCCCTGTGATCCAGGACTGCTCGACCAAGCTCACATAGTACATACATTTTGCATCATCCTTTTTTTAACCTAACAGCCTGTCACAAACATATTCTCATATTAAAAACAAGCCCGCTGTATAAATACTCCACAGCTTATATTGCTATGTCCCTCACGTCCGACAATAAGTAGTTCTCAGTTTTTTGCTATGATAAATAATGCTCCAATAAATAACTCTGTCCATAAATCTTTGCATGTCAGGCCATTTCCTTAGATTCTAAGATAACAGATTCACTCAGTCAATGGGTTTGAACATAAACTACACATCTGCTCATCTCCCTCCCACCTACTTCTGGAGTAACCAAACAGTAAAGAAATGGACATGAAATACTCAGCACATACCCAAAACTCTAACCATTCACACCTGCACTTTCCCCTCTCATTAAGGCTCACATATAGGAAAATGCCCTGCACTTTTCACTTCAGCTTCAGAGAGAAAATGATAGTGCTGGTTTTAATAAGTAACAGTGAGAACAGAATCACTCGAGCACCAAAATGCCCTAAAATCTTTTCTATTTAGTTGATAAAAATCCTCAATGAGGAAAAAAAAAAAAGGTAAAATAAGTTCATTAATTGAAGCCTTGGGCAGACAGAATGCAATACATAGCCCTTTGAGCCTGCACAGCATAGTCTTCCTTTGCACTAAAAGCCAAACAAAATGGAATAATGACCTTTCTAATGAAAAATAGAATAAGAATACCATTAGAGTCATAGTGAATGATAATGGTCACAAAATACTTAGGAGAATGACTGGCATATTGTATGTGCTCAATAAATAAATGTTAGCTCTAACTCTTCCAGTTTCTGGAGAATGAGATACAAGGGGCTGAGCTACATAGATATATTTGCTTGTCTCCCTAGAGACCCTTGACCTCAGCCCCACCAACTCTGATCCTGTGCCCTACACCTCACCAAAATTGTCACACCCCCTACCAGGAATAAGCCTCCATAGGCACTTTTCTGACAGTCCAGTGGTTAAGACTCCATGCTTCCTGTGCAGGGGGCATGGGTTCAATCCTTGGTCAGGGAACTGATTTCACACACCAAAAAAAAAAAAAAAAACCCTCTATAGCAGCTTCATTCCTCTCTCCTCCCTCCAGCCTCTTGCTTTACCCCCCAACCCTGAGTTATGGTAGCACAAAAGGCATGGGCTTAGGACTGGGTTTGAATTCTGACTCTGACACTTTTTTTAGTCACATGGTCTTGGACAGATTATTTAAACATTCCAAACCTCAGTCTCATCATCTATAAAATGGAAGGATACAGTCCCATTCAGCCAGAGGGTTGTTGAAAAGAGTATCTTGTAGTTAAAGATTTATAAACAAAGTTATTTACTGGAGCTTATTTATCATAGCAAAAGAAGATTCTGAGAACTACTTAATGTCTCACATGAAGGGAAACAGCTAAGCTGTGGAATAGTTACCATATCTAACACACTGCTTTGTGGTGCAGGGAGTGGGTACCCGGCAAAAAACAGCTATCTGTGTGGCTGTGACCCAGCCTTCAAGTTTAAGTAGGCTTCGTCTCCTCCAGGAAGTATTCCCTAACTCTGCCACTTCCCGAATGTCATGTTCTAAAGCCTGTGTAGCACATTTCCTTTAGAACTTACATGTACATTATCTTGTATTTCCTGGTATTGGAGGCTGGTCAGGAAGGGCAGTGAAATTCTAAAACTTCTTATGACAACTCAGATCAGTTGGAAGGGATTCCCTGGAACACTGTTAAGAAGAGTTCGGAGGCTACCTTCAACTTCACTGGGGAAATGAGTGCTAATTATGGGTATCTGTCATGGGCACAGCATGAAGGAGTGCTGACATGTCACAATCATCTGCCATCCCTGGAGGAGGCACTCGGTCCCAAGTTAAGCAAACTGACCTGGGCCCCACCTGCCCCACCCCATCCCAGGCCCCAGTGTGGGGGTGCGGGTGGGGAGGAGCACACTGACCTGCATAGCTCCGCCCTGTGCTCATGTTGGTGGGCAGCAGCGTCCACTTGTCAGTGACAGGATTGTAGTACTCCACCGAAGCCAGGTTACAGGATCCATCATCCCCTCCAACCACATACAGGAGCCCATTCACTGCACAGACCCCTGGGAATCAAATAGAGGCCAGAGGAGGCATGAGAGCAGGAGCACAAGAGAATGGGTGAGAGACAAGTCTAGATAGCCCTGGGGGCGCTCTTCCTTTGCTTTGTGGTAGCACAATATACATTTGGCTCCTCAGGTTTAAGTCTGCTCAATGAATGAATACCCAACAGTCACTGGGCTCCGAGGAGCCCCCTTCCTAACAAGGTCATGTCTCTGACCAGGCAGCTTTCACGACGATACAGGCCCACAGATGTTCCCTGCTCTTGACCCTATAAATAGGCACAGAGCACCACAGGTACAGGCTCCGTTCTACTGCACAGGGCACACAAGCCTCCCACGCTCAGTCTGAGCTAAGAAAGAAGACAACTCAGGGGATCTCACCCACACTACTTCTACTCTGCTTGGTCCCTGATAAGCCCTGTTTCATCAACACTGTGGGGCACTAATGGTTGTGCTTGTGATCCCTTCACACAACTGGTGTCTAAATCCACATACAGTTTTCAGGCACAAGGCTTTCCACCCACCCTGATCTCAGAGGCAGCTGGTTTGGGGGCAAGGTCTCATGTAACAGGAACTCAAGCGTAGCAAAATATAAGTACTGCTCATCAAGACTTTAAAAGGCCACAGTCCAACATTCTGTGTCTTTTTTCAAAATAAGATTCAGGGATTGTGTGCTCAGATGCTCAACTGTGTCCAACTCTTTACGACCCCATGGACTTTAGCCCAGCAGGCTCTTCTGTCCATGGGGATTCTCCAGGCAAGAATACTGGAGTGGGTTTCCATGCCCTCCTCCAGGGGATCTTCCCAACCCAGGGACTGAATCCAGGTCTCCTGCATTGCAGGTGGATTCTTTACCGTCTGAGCTACCAAGGAAGCTCAAGAATACTGGGGTGGGTAGCCTATCTCTTCTACAGGGGATCTTCCGGATCCAGGAATCGAATTGGGGTCTCCTGCATTGTAGGTGGATTCTTTACCACCTGATCTACCAGGAAAGCCGAATTCAGGGGTGGGTGATGATCAGAAAGTAGTAATTACCAGTGTTGGTGAACATACTCTCAAATACTGGTGAGTATAAAAGGCACCACTTTCTTGGGTGATGTCAAAAACACAAATACTCCCTCTGAATCCAAGATTTCACTTCTGACCTTTTATTCTAAGAAACAATTTTAAATGTGTGCATTAATTAGCTATAAAGGCTATTTATAATAACCAAAGCATTACTTACAGAAAAGATGGAAATGACCTAAACGTCCAATAGCAGCCTGGCTCTTTAAATTATGTTACAGACATTTAAAATAATATTATGTAAATAGGCTTAGTGTTATAAGATATTCATAAAAGATTGTAAAGTGGATCTAAAAAGGCAGGATTTAATAAAGCAGTATTATAGCAAGATCCATTTTTGTTATAAAAAATAGAAATATCTATATGCGAAAGTGTGCATACACATGCATTTACATCTAAACCTAATTCTTGCATTAGCTGCCTTGAAGGATCTGTAATTCCTCATTCACATGGCTCAAGGCCAAATGCCAGGTTTATATCACAGCAGGCTTAGACAATGAGCAAATTAATAAACTCCCCTCTATTTACACTTTCAACAAGTCAGCTGCAAATGGGTTTAGCAAGCAGGTAATTTGAGTATAAAGGAAATAAGTATGCCTGAAAGTCACCTGCTTGTATTTCCAGCCAGGGAAGTTGGGCTAAGCCAACACTTGGATAGAGTGAGAAGGCATAAAGCAAGATATACCAACATAAGACCCAACCCATAGGGCAAAGGTCTAAAAGGAAATGGTTTAATAGAGGTTTCAGTCTCCAGGAACAAAACTCTAAACACTCTAAGGAAAATCATTCCTACAGGAAGGAAAAGGGGAGGGGAAGGAAAGGGAAGGAGAGATAGGAAATACAAACAAGAGAATAAGGAAAAGTGGTCCTTTTAGATAATGGATCACAAATCCTTTCATGGATATCTCTGAAAGGAAGGAAATCAGTTTCTGGGGGGAAGTGAGAGGTTCTAATAGCCAGACATCGGCAAAGAAAAGATAGAACCAAGTGTCACTGTGTGGCCCTGTCCACACAGCCTCAGGCTTAGCTATCCAACAAAGCCATTGGGCCTGAGCACACAGCTCCTCTGGGTCTGAGTCCATCCATGTGCAGTGAAAGTCATCATGCTTCACCGGGAGGGAAGGAATCTTCTGCCTCTAAGAGGGGGCCCTCTGGCTAGCTTTGGGGGTTCCATGCTCTCCCTGCCCAGCAAATGGACACTCCCTGCTCAGAATACAAGCTCAGCCCCAGGCCATGGGAGCTCTCCATTCTGCCTCTTTTAGGGCCAGTGTTTGCAAGGAGAAAACACCCACAACCTCCCCACAAGGAAAAGAGGAAGGAGCCATCATCTTACCTGCATTGCGTCGGCACATGTTCATGTCTGCCACCTGCTTCCAGGTGTTTGTTCCAGGATCGTAAACCTCGACACTCTTCCTCACCAAAGGCCCATCGTGCCCACCTGTGGCATACAGCTGCCCACTGAGGACCCCAACCCCTGAAAGGCAGAGCACAGAGTCCCAGCCTCATATTGGCTGCTGCGACCAGAAACCAGGAGGCCCGGCACCTGTCCTGGACAGCCATCACTGGCAGGGTGACACAGAGAGTGCTATTTTATGTTGGGTCCTCATCTGTAAAACAAATATAATGACACCCTGCCTGCCTCATAAAATTTCCAACCAGAAAACCTCCAAATAGAAGGCAAATATGACCTCATTTCTATTTAAAGACACGTAAAAATATATATAATACGTGTGTGTGTATGTAGTAAAGAGACTACATACTGTGCAGTAATGGAAACTATACAGCAGGTGTGCTGAAATCATGACTGCTGAGACCTCGCTGCTTATCTGGAATCAGAAGCTGTCTTTTCTGCCCCTGGGCTCTCCTCCTAAGTGGCCGAGGGGCCCTGAATCACTCTCCGTGATGATAAGCCTCAGCTGAGGGCCAGGACTGCATCTTTTATAGGTTTCAGCATAACCTTTTGACATTCTCTAATACAAATTAAGAGGATGTCATCCTCTAATACATGAGGATGAGATGGTTGGATGGCATCACCAAAGCAATGGATGTGAACTTGGGCAAACTCTAGGAGATGGTGAGGAACAGAGAGGCCTGGCGTGCTGCAGTCCATGGGGTCACAAAGAGTCAAACAAGACTGAACAACAACAATACAAGTCAAGGAAATAAAATCCAGAAAGCAGATGGGTGGCACATTGCCCTAGAAAGGGCAGCAGACGTGGTGGCCAGGATACCTGGGTTCTGGACCTGGGTTCTGGCGGGTGTCTCTCACCTGCCCACCAGGTGGTGCTGCCCTTTCAAGGCCTCGGTTCTCCCATGTGTATAGTGAGGGAGCCGGACTAGATGGGTAGATCCAGTGGACCACAGACGACTCCACTCCATGGACAGGCTGCAGCTCAATTAGCTGGAGAATTTTTGAAAACATAGATTTCCACAGCCTCACTCCCAGAGACACTGGCCAGGAATCAGAAAAAAGTGTCTCAGGTAATTGGGACGTGCAGCCAGGTTTCAGACCCAAGGTCTCAATTTCCAGAATATAAACTTCATATGGATGAGAACCACGCTTGCCTTATTATGTCAGTTGCCCTGTGCCTGATGGCACATAGTAGGTTCTCAACAAATACTGCTTGAATGACAAGACACATAAAATCCCACCAGTAATTATACGGGTGTGCAAATGGTTTCTCGCAGTTGCCCTAAACTAACAGCAGATGGTGGTGTTGCATCAACAGTGGCTATCTGATGGACTCATGTTAATAAATATAATTCAGTGTGTTCCCAAGCTGCCTCACCTTCCCCTCCTCCATGTGCAGAGGAACAAGCACACGCTGGAACCTAGAGATGGCCTCTTTTCCTCAAAGCCATCTGCTGGCACTGCCCACCCCTGCTGAGGAGGCACTGAGGGACACCGTGCCCTTCTGCGACCTCTTCTGCTAAAGTTCACACAGAGGTGAACACGGTGTGAGCCACCGGGGCCCCCATGCCAGGGTCTGTGGGTCTTTAGCCACCAAAGGACACCTACCAGGACAAGTACATGGGTGCCCAACTCCAGAGGGGAGGCTTCCCTAAATTTTAGGGAGGTGAAGCACTAAAGAAATGCTGCCCTGGGAGCCAGAGGCCAGGGCACTGAGGAAAGAATCCACCTTGGGGTAAGAGACCGTCCCCTGAATTGAGGTCACCGTGCCTCCCTCGTCACCATCCAGGGCCTCTGGCCCAGGTGAGAGGCACGAGCAGCCTGAGGGACATCCACTCAGCAGTGACCCCTTGGCAGCCTGACGCAGAGCAGTAAGGTCTCCAAAGGCAGCTCTGTCCACAGGAGGAGGCTGAATTTCCTGAGGTGGCTCTGTGCTCGGCTTTGCTCAGGGCCACCCCTCCACACTTTCTTCTCCAGGTGCTCCCAGAAACAGCCACACACCTCAGTGTGCTTCTCTGCTCCTGAGGAGCTGCCCCTGCTGCCTGGGCTGTGACCACTTGCTCTCACACTTCAGTCACACAAAGGATTTCCAGTAAGTACAAAGAAGACTCTAGCAATACTATCAATTGAAATTGCTAAAAGAGCCCTGTGAAGGAAGGAGAACCAGGAGACTTGTGAATTGAACTGGACCCTCGGGAACACCTAATGCAACCCACTCATTTCACATCTGAGGAAGCGGAGGGCAAGACCACATAGCACACTCTAGTGGACCCAGAACCAAGGTCCAGACATCGTGCCCTCCACGCATGTGCTGCGTGTTCAGGAAGGGCCAACCTGTCGGGATCAGCAGAGACGAGCTCCCTAAAAATAGCCTTCCAAACACAAATGCTTCTTAAATGGAATCATACAGCTTTTTTTTTTTTTTCTAACTAGTGAGTGTACAGTGGTTCTCAAAAAATATTAAAACAGCCTAATTTTCAAGGAATGCTGAGGAAGTGGTCATGTGTTTGGTGGTATAAAATGAGATCACAACTCAATCTTCAAAAATACAAAAAAGATAAAGTAATAACATTGTGGGGAAAAGCTCTCAGTTGTGGCTTCCCTTCCCAGAAGTCAGATGGCCTACCCGCCAGCCGGGGTGGTCATCAGTCACCACTGCCACAGGAAGCTGGGACAGAGAGCCGGTGCCCAGCCCCCAGCACCTCCGTCTGCCCTTCCAGACCCTCTCCCCTGCGCCCCCTGGTGATGGGGCAGACAAAGCAGGGAAGAAGGGGCTGCTGCTCCACTTCCTGGAAAATCCCACAGCTTCTGGTCTTCCCCCAGGAGGCCAAAGTGGGCCACACATGGGGATTTATTCTCCTCCCACGTCAGGAAGGGGGCTGACGTGAGGAAAAGTTGGGGAAGAGACACCAGTTCATCTCCAAATACGAACCTGACTTTTGACCCCCTAAGACAGAGATAGGCAAGCTTTAGCTTTCCCAGGGAAGACTGGGACTTCATAAGAACGAGGCTCAGATAATCTGAGGTCAGAAAAAGCTAACTTTGAAGGGAGACAGACCTGAGTAGGAATCCTGGCTCTGCCAGTGACTGATGAAAACGACGAATGACAGGACCCTGGGCTAATTAACCCCTGGTTGACTCACTTTCTAAATCGGCTGAGTGGAGTTACGTTGTATGAGCTATATTGTGAACCCCTGCAGGGCTGTGATGAGGATTAAATATAAATGAGGCATAGGAAGTGCTTATTAGGACAGCACCTGGCACACAGCAAGCTTCACTTTCAAGAGATGTGGACCCCTCCAAACAAATGCAAGAGATGACGATGAAGGGAATATCATCCCACTGGTTCTCTACAAAGGGATCCCCCTGAGAAAGGTTAACTCGCTGCAAAGGTGCGAGTGGGATTATATACACTGAAAGCAGACAGGAGGGAGGGAAAATAAGATAGAACGTTAAGCTCTTGGCCTCCAGACCCACCAGTGAGAACAAACATGGCCTGCCCCCCTGAGCCCCAACTCCCTACCCCCACCCCATACCTGCGCCGCTGCGGCGAGTGCTCATGTCCGCCACGTATGTCCACTCATTCGTCGCTGGGTTGTACTGCTCTACGGTGCTCAGGCACTGGCGAGAGGCCCCATCATAGCCCCCGACGGCATACAGCTTCCCTGGAACAGACAAAGTGGCCAGGGGTGGGGGGTGCTTCGGACCCTGGCATAGAACTGGAGCATGGCTGAAATTCCGCCTGTAACCCACTGGCGCACCCTCACCCCCTTCAGGGTTCAGGGCTCCTTCCCCAGGAAGACCAACCGCCTCACTCCCCAACCAGAGCAAGCATCCTTCATGACTCTGCCTCCTACTTCCTCTTAAGCCCTGGGCTCCTCCTCAGAGCAGTACTGAAGCTTTATCTCAAAAAGCACCCTAAACACCCAGTGTGAAGCTATGGCCTGGCATCACCAGGGCTCAACGTATTCTCACTGGTGAACTACATTAGATCTTCTCCAGAACAAGGCACCAGGGAGATGGAAAGTTTAAGGGCCCCCGCTGCAGCCAGGCTGGCAGACTTTCTGGCTAAAGGCTCACAAGAGCAGACAGAACCAATATGGAAAGATATTCTCCAACAGAAACCCAAACGTTGTCTTCACCATGCTTTGTACTCTATCCACAACCCAGGCAGGCAAAGCATGTAAATGGAGTGCTCTGTGCGCACTCTGGGCTGGAGTAGCTGGAATTGATCTGCAGATCCCCTTACAATTTCTGAGCCATGCACAAGAACCCCGAAGTACCATCATCTATTTTTTTTCTTTATCTTGGAATAGGCAAAGGTTTATTTAACCAAAAACAAAAAGTGTAATCCTGAAGAAAAATATTGATCTGCTGGATTACATTCAAGTTAAACTTAAAAGAAAAAAATTGAAAGATAATTGCTTTACAATGTTGTGTTACTTTCCGCTGACCATCACCTATTTTTAAAATAAAGTACCATAAGCTATTATCAAAGAGCATCATTTTGGCCTAAGGATGGTGGTGAGGTTGGACAAGGGGGCAGGAAACTGGCATCTGAGCTGTCTCAGAGATTCGAACATTTGGGTTTAACATGTACTCTTAGAATGCAGTGGGACTGTGTGTGTGTGTGTGTGTGTGTGTGTGTGTGTGTGTGTGTGTGTATGTGTGTGTTGGGTGTGAGGGTCCTACTTCATCTGAGGTCTCAGTTCTATGGGGGACCTTGGAGTTATAATAAGGATCTACACTATAATAAGTATATAGTAAGGATGTATACTAGCTACAGGCTAAATAAATACCACCAGATGCAAATCTACTTAAAAGGTTACCTAATGAAAAGACTCTTTTCGGTCAATATATACTTTCTTAATGGAGAGACACCAAGAATACAACCAGTATGTGAAAAAGCTACAATTATTTTAAGTCAGAAAGAGATTCTCAGGCTGAGAACCATGTTCTACCATCAAGACTTTACCACACCAAATGTAAAATTTCTTCTTCTATCATTGAGCCTGGTTTTGTTTTCTGCCTCAGAGCCCTCTCAACTGGCCCTTTTGCTCTCTAGCCAGAGAGCAGAGCCCTGACTCAGACAGGCTCCCCCAGGACCCAGGCTACTCTCCGGGTGTGTGCCGGCTCAGAGGTAAGCTCCTGCCTGGACAGCTATCCATCACGAGGGAGGAGACAGGCCAGGGGTGTGGAGGAGATGAGACGCTCCTGAGGGCAACCCCCGTCTCTAAAACACACCATCGCTGCTCTGTTGGGAGCTTCTGCCTCCTCTCTCAGCCTCACTGTCCCTTTTCCTACATAGAGATTCTTCAGGACAGCCAGTAGCTGATGATCCTGGTTTTCCTGCTTTTGTCCCCAGTTGTCGGTCAGGCTGTGACACCGTGGTAAGGAGATGAGGAGAGGGAGGTGGGTTCTGTGCAGACAGTGTGGGGGGCTGTATCTTCAGGGCCTCGGGGAAAGCAGCATCTATTGAAGATCCTCCCTGAACACGCCCACCGAAGCTGCCCGTTGGACTCTGCGGCTCCACAGTGATCTGCAGCCGAAAGACCTTCGAATTCAGGATGGACAAGATAAATAAACCCCCAGTCTGTCCTCTGTGTCGACAGGGTGTGCTCCCACACAGCACTCCTGCCATGCAGGACACGCTTACAGAAGCCTCTGTCAAGGGGGTCAAGAGGAGTATTTCTGATGAGCACCATGAAGGCATCTCCTGTAACTCCCATCAACCATCTCAACCCTGTGTCAGCTGAAAAAATACCCACTCAAGGTTTCTCCTTTCAGGGATATGCTATTTTTAACCCCTACTCTATTGTTTGATATTCCTGACTAAGGGGCAAGGGGGGAAATGGGAAGGTGGCTAGACAAAGCACTTATACTTGGCAGACAAATCAATTTCTGTTTCACCAGAAGGATGAGATTGAGAGAAACAATTTATCTTGGTAGGAGGACAAAATCCTTGCACTCACTAAGGTGACTCATTCGGTGTGTTAGAACAATATACTTTTAAATTAAAATTTAAACTATGTAATACTGGTACAGACCAAGAAATGTAGCAAGAGAAAATTACATTTCTATTAATATCTAACTCCCTGCCCGACACTCCCCCCGAAGCACGTGTGTGAGCTGTGTGTACACGTGAGAGAGAGAAAATGCCTGTGTACCTGTGTGAATGCACAGATTTTCAGCTAAACTCCCACTTCAGGACAGGCTAATCAATCAGTGTTGCCCTGTGAAGTATAACAGTTTAGTCCAAATAATAATCTATGCTTCAATATGTTGAAATCATACACATTTCTAAAACTCCTCTCAATTATTCATAACATTTGCTAATGGTCTGAGTTAGAATTTGGAGACCTGGGTTCAAGGAGTGGCTGTGCTGTTTACCAGGGTGGGACAGGCACACTGATTACTCCTCTGGGACTCAGTTTCCCCTTCTGGAGAATGGAGAAAATATAAGTCCTGCCCTTCTCCTTCAAGAGAGTTTTAGGAACAAAATGAGAAACTGGATATGAAGGCACTTAGAGGTCCAGTGCACTGTCTAACCAGGCCCCAGACCTCTCCACTCCTCCTACCTCACCACATATATCCTTCCTGACCGAGCAGGACCCAGCACCAACCTACCTTTCAGTGATTAATCAGAACTGGGGAAAGGCACCCACCTCACTCAGAGCTCTGCTAACAATGCTCAACATAAAATATGAGGACAAAGATTGATTAAACAACTGACTCTCACCTCCACACACACACTATACTCCTGGGTTATATCTTGACTCTGGACTCCCCAACTTGTAATATAGACAAGTGGCCAAAACGAGAGCCCAGCATTCTCCCTCTAGGCTCCTCCTGGTACCCCCAGTCCAGCTCACCCACTTTCTAGCCTTGGGCCAGTAGCTACACCTCTCTGAGTCTCAACTCCTCTCATCCACTAATCAGGATACTAGTACCCAACTCGGCAGTAAGGGGAGGAACAGAGCCAGGACACCGGAAGAAGGCCCGTGGGCCAGGGCAGGAACAGAAGCCGTCCGTTGTCACTCCTTACCCTCCACGACGCCCACGCCCACGCTGCTACGGCGCGTGTTCATCGGGGCCACGAAGAACCACTCGTTGGTCTTGTAGCTGTAGGCTTCTACTGATGCCAGGCCTGGGAGACAAGCGACTCATGAGGTTTCTATGGTGCCAGGACTCACCCTGCTGGGCTGAGAGTGAGGATGGGGGAAACCCCGGTGGAGTATGACTCAGCACTACCTCTGCCTCACCATGCATCCGGTGGCACCTCCATAAACACACTTGCAGTGTGTCTGCCTGAGGGGACCACTAAGACCTGACCTAGACAGTGGGCTGTGAGAGGGTATAAAGTAAATCATAAAATCACAGAATGGACTAAATACCTGAGATTGCCTCACTGAGCACCTATTTCAACCCTCTTTCCCCTTGTCTTCCTCAATTTTAGAGGCTAGAAAGATGAAAACTTGTCTTCCCAGACTCCCTTAGAGTTGGGGGTGACCAAGTAAATGCAATCTAAGCAGGATTTCTGAAATAGCCTTTGCTTTTCTGATAAGAGACCCCCTTCCCAGCCCTGGCCCCTTCCCCCCCACTCCCACTACTTCTTGCTACCTGGAATACAAATGTATCGGCAAGAGCTATAATAGCCACCTTGTGACCATGAGGACAAGTCTAAGAGACTCTGTAAGATCTTGGCCCAAGATCCTTGAACAACTAAACCAAGTCAGCAACTGCCAACCTCTGACTTTGTTTCACGAGTAAAACAAAAGCTCTCATTTGTTTAAGCTATGGTTTAGTCAGGTTTTCTACTAAGAGTTAAAAGCAATGCCTAAAAGGAACAATGCCCCACTATCCTTTGTTCTTTTTATTCCCAGTCCCCCCTCACTAGAAGCAGCCTCTGGAGGGGCTATATAACTTGGAATTACATGAAAGAGGCAAAAAGAAGGTTGAAAAAGGTTACCAACTAGTGAAGACAGAAACGAAATTTCAGAGGGATAAGGCATATTGTTTTTCATGTCACTGGGGACAAAAAGAGTTAAGTGTTTACAGAGACATCCACCTGGAGATATGAGAAGAGATAAGATAATTTCTCCAAGTCCATGTTCACTAGTATTAATAGTTTCTGATTCTGACTTTGGAGTGAGATGAACACCAGGAGCAAGGAGACGCTTCTGCAGTGTCACAGCCTTGTACAGCTTTGGTGGGGCAGCAAAAAGGGCAATGGACAAAGGCTGTGTGACTCAAGCCAAGTCTCTTCCCACAGCTGAGCCTCAGCTCTCCCATCTGTTCAGCAGAGGGTTCAGATCACAGTCCTGAGACACCCTACAGTTGAGCTTGCTCTGTTCTATCTGTGGAATAAATGAGTTCCCAGACACTAGAAAGGAAAAAAGGGCCTCTTCTGAGGGTGGGGTACTTCCTGGAGCCTAGAAATGACAGCACATGGACAGTACTGTGTGTGTAGGAAGGTGTGACTCTGACACACAAGCTGGGAGAGGAGGAAGGATGGGTATGTTCTTGGGATAGTAGCTACAGAGAGACCAAAGGTTGGCCCAAGAGCTGGCTAAGCAAACCAGGGTTGTGGGTTCAGTTATTCAGTTGTATCTGACTCTTTGTGACACCTTGGACTGTAGCCTGCCAGGCTTCTCTGTCCATGGAATTCTGCAGGCAAGAATACTGGAGAAGGTTGCCATTTCCTACACCAGGGGATTTTTCCCATCTCAGGGACCAAACCTGCATCTCTTATGTCTCCTGCATTGGCAGGAGGATTCTTTACTGCTGTGCCACCTGGGAAGCTTCAAACCAGAGTAATATGGAGTGCATGTCTCAGGCTGGATGGTGACTGAGTCCAGGACCTACCAGTACTGCCATCAAAGCCCCCCACGGCATAGAGCAGGTCATTGAGCACAGCTGCACCCAGCGTGCTCCGGCGCTCCTGCATGCTGGCGATGGACGTCCACTGGTCCTTCACCCCATCATACACGTCCACTGTCCGCACACGCAGTGAGCCATTGAACCCGCCCACAGCATACACATGGCCAGCCATGAACACCACACCTGAGGCACAGGAAACCAAGGCATCAAGGTCATCTCAAACAGCTGATGACTCACATTTTGATAAGTAACAATGTGGGAATGAGGCAGGCATATAAATACTGATAGTTTAACAGAGAAGGTGATCTCCAACTTGTGATATTTGGAAGTCACTATGGGACTCACTGGATTTCTTCTCAGATTTGCACTGCTAATTTTGTTTGTGTCAAGCAAATATGTGCATTAGCCTGAAGTCCCTAAGCACCTAAGAACTGACCCCAGAAGGTACAGCTAGAAAGTGTGCAAGTGGGGAAGGGATAGGAAGGGAGTGTGGAATGCACAATGTTTTCAGAAACAGGGAGCAGAATTTCAGCACCCTGCAGAGACCTGCAGTGTGGGAGTCCGGGCTAGGGGGGCAGCCAGCACACTAGGAGACCATGCAACTCACCTGCTCTGCATCTCCTGGAGGGAAGCTCAGCGATCTGGTCCCAGCGATCCTCCTCGAAGTCATAGCACTCCACACTGCGGATGGCCTTGGGTGCCTGGCCACCAACCACGATCATGACCTCCAGAGAGACAAGTGGACATTAGCTGGCTGCCCCAACATCCAGAATCATGGGTCACCAATCCCTGCTACATACATGCTCACTGCTCAGGGTCCGTGGACGATCTGAAATGCCAGTTTACAGAGCTACATACATGAAGATGCTGCCCCTGATCACCAACAGGTATGAATATTCAAGAAAAATCTAATGAACATCTTCCCACAGAAACACAATCATTAAGTCTATGCTTCCCAAGTGCCCCTACTCACAGTTGTATTGGGGGCATGTGCAGCAGCCACTTGGGGCATCTTCTACAATCCTTAAGGACTGGGGGCAAGGAGACTAAATTTTATATTGAAACAAAATATTCATATATATATATCAACATCTGAATGTATTTTGGAATAGAGTATAGAATTTGTATGCATTTTTAAGATACAATTAATACAAAAATTTTTTTGAATACATAGACTGTAGGGGGTTATTTATTCACTGGAGTATGGGAAAAAATTTGTAAAACACTGTTTTGTGGTGGTTACCACAAAAATGTATGTAGCTGATGATGTTCTGAAAAATAATGCTACTAGTACTATTTCTACAAGTAAGGTAGTAGCTACCACTGCTAGTCATCATGTGAAGTATGTTGTCATTCTTCTGTCACCACAACTCAGTGAGGTAGGTATTACCATCCACATTGACGGTCAGGAAAGTAAAGCTCAGAGAATATAGGTAAACTGCCCAAGGTCACACAGCTAAGAGCAGCAGAAGAGAGACTGAAAGCCAAGTGCATCTGACACAGAGGTGAAGGCAGCCCCTCCCCGCTACTCACTGCCCCACTCTAAAGATGAGGTCTATGCCAGGACAGCTATGGTTTTCAAACTTCAGGTCACATTTCATTGGTGGGTCATGAAATCAATTTTAAAAAGTTTCAATCAGCATACTTTAATAGAACAACACAGAAAATACCATAAGGATGTTATCTCATAAAACACTTGTTCTGGTTATACACACATGTATGTGTCTCCTCGAAAGCAATTTAGGCATATTTCTTAGTGTAGGATGTAGTATTTAAAAACAAACAAACAAAAAAGAAAGTCACTGTTTTGGCTGCAGCAACAGAACGTTATCACTCCATTGTGGTATCCCCATCGCTATGACAATTGTCATGAGCTATTAATAAATAAAAATTAAAGCACCAGAGTTAACAAACTTTTACATATTTCAATAAATTTATACAAATTCATGACTGCCCCACAATGACATTACTGTCACTCACTCATTCCAATATGCTTTCTTAAGTGGATAGAAAGAGATGAAGTCACAGGCAGACAATCAATATAAGTCACAGGATCTTCTCATTACCTGATGCTTGTCTTATTTACCCCAGTGGATCTCAAACTTCAGTGTGCATCAGAATCCCCTTGAGGGCTTGTTAAGACACAAACTGCTGGGCCTCACCAGCAGAGTTTCTGGTTTAGTAGGTCTGAAGTGGGCCTGAGAATACACATTTCTAACAAGTTGATGTTGATGCTGCAATTCCAAGAGTCATACTTTGATAACCACTGTTTTACTCCCACAAATATAGGGATTTCCTGATGATGTGCCATTAACCATTTTTGCCATTATACTTATCATAGTGTTCTTTACTCCTCCTCAAAGTGATTTTGGGGAGAAGAGTGATCATCAAAATCTGTGTCAGCACACAGGAGCACACCCGTCAGCTGAACATTATACACCATAAAGGGAGATAGATATAGGGCTGACCACCATTGCTCAAGATCAATTATTTATGCCCCAGGATTCTAGAACCAGGCTTGCCCACTGCCCATGTGGGTGGTCAAGTCATCAGAGTTAGTCTGCAGCTCCTCTGTGACCAAATGTGAATGACCAGTGTTCAAAAACTCAGAATTCAGTTCTGACTTCTGGACTATCCCAAAGGAACCCAGGGCACATAGTCCAGGCTTAGGGATGCTGTTGGCTCCACAAATAAATGTTCTGCATTTGACTTTCCTCTGCTCAGACGGTCCGCTGCTCTGTGTCAGGAGCAGTCCTTTTCAGAGAGATGCAGAATTCTACATTATTTCCTATCTGTAATTCTTGGCTGAGATCCATGAACAGTTCAAGAGGGGACGTTAATGAACACAGCCTCCTGGCAAACTTCAGACAATGCCCAACTTCTTCCTCCAGGGCTGAATGACCTGAGTTCATAAACATACCTAGAATTTGTACTGACTTTCTGGTTTTGAGTTGGTAAAGTTAAAATGAAGTCAAACCATTTCAAGGATTTTCTTTTATATCTGATTTTGGGGCCAAGTAGGAATAAAACTGGAGAAGGCCATGGCAACCCACTCCAGTACTCTTGCCTGGAGAATCCCATGGATGGAGGAGCCTGGTAGGCTGCAGTCCATGGGGTCACTGAGGTTCAGACACAACTGAGCGACTTCACTTTCACTTTTCACTTTCATACATTGGAGAAGGAAATGGCAACCCACTCCAGTGTTCTTGCCTGGAGAATCCCAGGGATGGGGGAGCCTGGTGGGCTGCCGTCTATGGGGTCGCACAGAGTCGGACACGACTGAAGCAACTTAGCAGCAGCAGCAGCAGGAGTAAAAGTAGTTTTTGGCTTTCTTTCTGCAATGACCTCAAGTACCCAAAATCCTCACACAAGTTGTTTCCTCTCCTTAAAATACTCTTCCCCAACCTGATCCCCCTCCTCCAACACCTGCTCATCTTTCAGGTCTCAATTTACACATCACTTCCTCCAAGAGAACCTCTTGACCTCCAAAGCTGAATCACAGGTCCTGCCCCCAAGATCACATATGCCCAGGGTTCTCCCGCTAAAAGTGCCCAATTTTATGTTCTGTCTGGTAAATTTGCCTCCTCTTCTAGACAGTGAGCCCTGTCAGCACAACAAAAAAATATGTGCCTCAATTACCACTCTAGTACTCTTGCCTGGAAAATCCCGTGGACGGAGGGGCTTGGTAGGCTGCAGTCCATGGGATCGCAAAGAGTCGGACACGACTGAGCGACTTCACTTTCACTTTTCACTTTCATGCATTGGAGAGGGAAATGGCAACCCACTCCAGTATTCTTGCCTGGAGAATCCCAGGGACGGAGAAGCCTGGTGGGCTGCCGTCTTTGGGGTCGCACAGAGTCAGACACAACTGAAGAGACTTAGCAGCAGCAGCAATTACTAAGATAATCCTTGGGCCTTAGAGTATCAGGTAAAAGTAATGACTCAGATATTTATTTAGAATAAATAAATAGTAAAGACCACATGCAAAGAGTTAAATGAAAAAACACACAGTTAAAAAAAAATTAGCCAGAATGTCTTTCCTGGATTAAGACATGTTGAACACCAGATTACAATTCTAGGGACAGAATTTGAGGAAAACAAACAAAAAGAAAAAGAGGGAGCTTTTCCTATCTTTTGATTCAACCACCAGAAAGCAGAAGCTATCAGTTCTTTGCAGAAGCTATCAAAGCTTCTGCCATAAACAAAAAAAGGCAAAGTTTCAGGTGACTTAACCATGCCCCAGAAACTATCTTCCACCAAAGTAGGGTGGTATCAGTACATTCATACTGGAGAAAATCCAGCACTCGTCTCTGAGAATTTCCATAGTAACACAGAAACAGTACTAAAGAAATGCAAAAATTTGATGTACACAGACAAAAATGATACAGAAGAAGGTTTTCAAAATAAACTTGCCTTTGAGCTCATAAAACCACTGGTGAGAGCCTGTACAATGATCTGGGAAGAGCAATTATGATGTTTCGCAAATCACTGGTTTCTGAAAATGTGGAGGCAGCTCAAGGCAGAGGGAGGAATAGGTGTGCTTTCTGCTTCTCTCGTAAGCATAAGAAACCCAATTTCTATGGCAGGTCTTGCAAAAAACCATCATACATGGAGCACTATGCTCACCGCCTTGTAATTGTGCAGTGTGAAAAAGAACAAATTTCCTACCTTGACTACTAATGGATAGTTGTTTCCATAGATACCTGAACTTAGCAACCAATTAGATAAAAACGAGTATTCTCCAGAGTCTACATGTTGTACATCTCTGAAACTAAATTTCCAGCTACTTAAAGAAACCACAGTTTGTCAGGGCAAGAAGAGACTTGATCCATTCTTTCTTGCAAGCCCACATTTGACATTTCCAGAAAAACTCAGGCCCAAAGAGTTCAATAGGCATATTTCTTTCTTTCCCCAACATTCTAAGTCTCACTTTACTAAAGATGTGTAATGTCTTTAATACAAATTAGTGAATCAAATCAGCTTGTTTAATGATCACTATTTTTAACATTTATCCTTCAAGGTAACTAACTCTGAGTTAAGAACTACCAGTGGTCATATGGGAATCACAAAATAACTAAAGAACTGGTTCCAGGCCAACAATCATGCTAGGCCAAACTTAATCACATTCAAGGTCAGCAGTGTACTTGGGAGTCCGGCAGGGCACCCAGGGTCCTAAACTCCAAGTCTCAGTCATCACTGTGTGGAAGGCTGCAGATCTCCTGGTGAGGGGGGAGTTTTGGGTGATAAAACATTGGTGAGTCGGACTCGACAGGGCACAGCTACTGGATGACTCCCAAGGAAAACACCCTCATTTTAGAAAGCCAAGTGGCCGTTTGCTTCAGGGATGTTCGTGAGACCATGGAAAGACTCTGATTTCTTAGGAAGGAAACTGCACTCCCAGCATAACAAGATGGCTTTTAAAAACAAAAACACATCATACTATTTCTTTCACTTGGATAAGTCTGACTCTACCAGTGTGACCTGGGAGCCAAGACCGTTGGCCCCTCCTTACGGTCTAACAACTGCTGTATACAGAGAGCCATTAGGGAGCAGAGACTGGCCAGAAAAAGGGCAGTAAGTGAATAGCACAGAACTTCCCAGCAGGACCCAGACCATAACTCATAGACTCTGCACTCAGGTGAGTGGAATGAATCAGGCTCTGCACACTGTGTTCATCAGGCAAGAGTAGAGTATGTGTCCAAACTCTCTTCCACGACCGGTGAGCTGGGCAGAAGGCAGGCCCAGCCAGTCGGTCCCTCGGGCCAGGGCAGGAAGCGAGTCTCTCTTACCCTGGTGCGTGGGGCCGCAGGGCTAACACCAAAAATTCATCCGAAGGAGCATGTCGAGGTTGAGGCAGAAGACTTGTCCCAGCAGGTTCCTGAGCAACAGGTGCTCCAGGCAAGGACTGACAGCCAGGATGCAGAAATGAGGGGTGGAGAAGCAGCAACGCAAGAGCAATATCCCGGGGAGGAGAGCACGAGTGGGAAATGGACTTTGGGGTCAGACACATCTGTGCTCAAACACCAGCCCCGTCACTAACTCACTGCGTGAACATGGGCAGCCACTTACCCTTGCCAAGCTCACTTCCACTACCTAAAATACCAGAATGACAGGATACTTCCCCAATGGGTGTCAAGAGGCTTAAATGATATAAAGCATTTAGCACAGTGCTTGGTAAAGGGCACACACTAAATGTTAGCTTCTATTATTAGATCAACGCCAGCATCATTACTACCATTTAAAACAGTTGCTAAAAAACAGATTCTCAACAAACGGTAGAAAAGGATACTTATGGTCTGTGAATGGGAGAGTGAGCACCAGTAACTCCAGGGATAATGATGGGGCTTTTTCAGGACCCTAGAGTGTTTTCCAGGGTGCAGCCTGGGTCTATTGAAAGGATCAAGACGAGGGAAGGGCAGTATCCACTCACCGGCCTGGCCCAGGAGAGAAGTCATCCAACCCACCCTGCCAACAAGCCTTGGTTCCAACACTATCTTCTGAAAGCAGGGCAGCCCAACCTAGGAGGAAGCCACCCACTATCAGCCCAAATGAGCTTTTGGTGTCATCTAAAGGTTTAATAGAGATGTCAACTGAACTGAGATGACAGTGAAAAGTGCCAGATTCAGTACATCTCTACAGGGTTTATTTCCATCTTCCTGAAATCTCATTTCTCTGCTACCATCTGCAGCACAGGGTAACGTAGGAGTGTTGTGAGTGTCTGGGAGACAGCCCCTAGTTGTCCATAGCAACCCAGCCGTGAGGAAAGTGCTGGGCGGTGAATGTGTGGGAGCTCAGATGAGGCTATTAGCTGTTCCGGCTTGAATGTGTCAGTATGATCAGTGTGTATAAGGCACAAGAAAAAAATCCCTTATTAGCCTCTGCAGCTATCTCAAGGCAGAGTCTTGCTTCTTTCAGGGAGGGGATTTGGCTGGCAAACAGTTCATTGCTGAAAATTGCTGAGAACAGTACAAATCTCTCTCCACCACTTAGTTTCTCAAAGTCAGCTTTGTCAGAAAGCCAACTTGGACTGAACTCATGAAAGCTCAAACCTGCTGGCCCCTGGAATCCCTGTGGCCACTCTTCCAGGGAGTCCCATTGTCTCCCAACTTCTCTTCTTCCTCATTTGGCCACGTCTACCTCACTTTCTCAGAAGGACTTCTTAAAAGTCCTCAGAGAGTAAGAATTGGGTTTCTTTCTACCCAGTATTCAGCTAAAATGCTTTTGTAAAGTGTGGAGGCATGGTCTGGAATCACTCACTCTGGGCTTAAATCTCAGCTCAGCTATTTACTAGCTATGCTTATAGACACATCACAAATTCTTTGGTACTCCTCCACTCAAGATATGGAACCTAATCACCACCCCTCCCTTGAGTGTGGGCTAGACTTGCTGACTTGCTCCCAGCAAATAAAATATAGCAGAGGTGATGGAATATCACTTTGAGAGAAGGTTATTAAAAGACTACAGGTCCCATCACAGGTGAGCTTTCCCATTCTTTTACTGTAGAAATTACTCACTCTGAGGGAAGTCACCTGCCATGTGTTGAGGACACCCAAGTGGCTTAAGGAGAAGGCCATGGGGTGGGGAACTGATGCCTCTTAGCAACCACAAGAGTGAGCTTAGAATCAGATCCTCCCTAAACGAGCCTCGAGGGGACTGCAATGCAAACCAGCAGCTTGACTACAGGCCAACAAGAGGTCCTGCACCAGAACGATGCAGCTAAGCCCCTCCAGGATCCCTGCCCACAGAAACTGTTAGATAACAAACGCTTGCTGTGTTAAGCCACCAAGGTTAGGGTAATCTGTAATGCAGAAAATGATAATAATACATAGCAAGAAGGTGACATAACCCGAGATTCAGTTTCCTCATGCATAAAAAGAGGATGATGACAGGTTTGACAATCCTATGAGGTAATAAATGTAAGTCACTCAGCCCAGTGCCTGGCACATGCTCAGCAATTAGACCTGCTACCAACATCCGTGTGGGGTTAGTACCACGCCATAGTCAAAAGCAAAGACTTTGAGTTGACCAGACCCATAAAGAACTCTTAGAAGTCAATAATTAGAAAATAATTTCTTAAATGTGACAAGATTTGAACACAGATTTCACCAAAGAAGACATACAAATGACAAATAAGCACATGAAAAGATGTTTAAAATCATTAACCAGAGAAATGTACATTAAAGCCACAGTGAGATGTGACCACATACTTACTAGAATGGCCAATTTTTATTTTTAAAAAATAGATAATACAAGTATGGTGAGACAATGTAGTAACAAAGACTCACATACATTGCTGCTGGGAAAGCACAATGGCACCTTCATCTAAACAAATATTTAACAATTTCTTAAAATGTTAAACATATAGTTGCCACTCAGCCCAACAATCCTACTCCCAAGAGAATGTAAAGTATTTACCCAAGAGAAATTAAAATTTATGTGCACACAAAGATCTATAAGTGAATGTTCAAAGTAGCTTTATCTGTAAAAGCCAAAAGACTGGACATCAAATGTCCATCAACTGATAAATGAATAAACAAAGTATAATACATTCATACAATGGACTATTTCTTAGAAATGAAAAGGAATGAACTCTTGATACATGAAACAACATGGATGAATCCCAAAAGCATGATGCTAAGAGATATAAGGCAAGATCAAAAAGCTGCACATGGCATAATTACATTTATATGACATTCTAGAAAAGAGAAGACTGTAAGGACAGAAATCAGATCAGTAGCTATCAGGACGTGGGTGTGGGAGAAGGGGCTTGACTGCAAAGCAACACAAGAGAATTTTTTAGAGTGATTAAAATGTTCCATATTTTGATGAAGATGATGGTTATATGACTGTGTATAGTTGTCAGAATTCATCAAACTGCATCCCTAAAAAAAGCAAATTTTACTGTGAATAAATTATTATACCTCAATAAACCTAAAGGAAAATAATCTGGGATGTTGATAATGGGGGAAGCTACACATTGTAGGGGCAGAAGGTATACGAGGAATCTCTACCTTCCCCTCAATTTGGCTATGAATAGCACTAAAAGTGCACTAAAAATATAAAGTCTTGACTTAAAGAAATAAATGTATTAGAAATGCATCTCTTAATAAGATGAATGAGATATTATAGTGTTCTAATGAAAGAAAATTTTGCTGAGAAAGAAAAAGAAAAAAGAAAGGAAAAATGAAGGGAAGGAGAGAAGAAAGGGTAAATGGAAGAGGGGAGAGAAGGAAAAAGGAAAAAAAGAAAAGGAGGAGAAAGAAAAGAATCTTTTCTCATCTGCCACCAAAACCTGAAAACCTGTTCCTACAGGCAGTTTGGCACAAGAATTTGGAATGGAACAGACCTTGTTAAAACCCCAGCTCTATACTTTCTAGCTGCGTAACTGGGAAAGTTATTTAACCTCTCTGAATAAACTCTGTAGAGTAGGCATATGACTACACTGACTATTACCGTCACAATTTAATGAGCACAGTCTGTAATCTTCACAGTGACAGCTCCCCTCAGCACACCCCATTCCTCAACCCTGCAGTAGGGATCTTGTTAATTTAAGTGCCCACACAGTGGTGACAGGAGTAAGAGTTTGAGAAGCAGAGTGGACAATACAATCTTACATCATTCAAGGATTAAAGTTGGGGGAACAATGAGGTAAAGAGTAGTCATGCCTTTTTTTTTTTTTAAATCACTTCAGCAGATTCAAAGGGAATCATGGTTCCAGTCGCCTGTAGAAGGCTATGTGCCCAGAAATCTAAACATTTCATCTGGAAAATAAATGGTTCTCAAGGAGTAGAGGCAATGTGGGGACATCTTTGGCTTCCTGAAACAAGGGGTGGACTCTGCTCAACTACAAAGTATCTGGGAAGGGGCACAAGGTGTGTTGCTGAGGCCGGGGGTCAGGCTGTTTAGTTCAGGCCCAGACACAAACTTGGCTTTGATTTTCAAAACTGTTTTTTTGTGGGTATATGTGGTAACACCCAGATGGAGAGCCTAGAAAAAGGAGAGGTCACTGGCTATGGTTACCACACAAAGAAAATGGGCCAGTGATGTACCACTTCCTTAGCTCCAGAATACACTCACCGGGAAAATACATCATTACCCTGATATCAGATAGGATGAGAAATTCAGCTTCCAAAGAGAAAAGCCACAGACAAGCAACAAGGCCAGCTGAAAACCCAGGGTATAAGAAACGGCCTGCACACAAAACAACACAACAGTGTACCTTAGAATCAGTATTCTCCAGAAACAAAGCTGGTGGAAATTCAGACCGTAATTGAAGGTGACATTCAAGTCCACGGGAGAGAGGGAGACTACTGAATAAAATAACTTTGAGGCAACTGGTTCATGACTTACCATACAAACAAAGCTGAATTCCTACTCTCACTCCTTACACAAAAACCAATTCTAAGTGCATCAAGCAGAAGATAGATCAATTTGACTACCTATTACTTTTTCGGGATTTCAAAATGTTATAAACAAATTTAGAGACAACTGAAAACTAAGAAAAAAATATTAAAATACATACAAAGACCTAAACTCTTAAAAGCACATCTAAAAACCATTAATTGAAAAAACATACAGTCCAACAAAAAAATGGGGAAAGGACATGAACAGAAAAGTTCCATGGCCCGCCCAAAACAAATGCCAATAATCCCATGAAACCAAGATTAACCTTACTCACAACTAAAGAAAAGCAAACCAAAACAAGATGTCTTCTTTAAAAGGATATCTGACATATAAATGTTTATATATCTAAAAATGGAAATTATTTCAAGACCCATCAATAGAGGATAGTTACATAAATAACAGTACCTAAATATAATTAAATGCTGTACCCCTATTACAATTTAAATACTGGTTTTACCCATACTGGTAACACCGAGAGTAGTCTGTGACACTTGGTTGAGTAGACAAAAAAGATTTCAATCTGTGTAGCAAGAGTCCATTTATCTAAAAGTGTGTGTTTTATTTGTGAATAAGTGTGCAGAGATACGTCCAGAAGAAAATTTACCAAAGTGATTGTCCCTGGGTGGAGGGATTTCAGGTGGTTTTTACTTTATTTCAAAATTGCAGTATTCTTTTAATAACCTACAATGAGCACATATTTCTATAATAAAGTTATTTTCACTTTGAAAAACATGAAGACATTTCAATGCAATGTTCCAACAAAACAAAACACATTAACAGGCAGTTAGGCAAATGGTCCATCAGACAGCAGTCCATGCCCTGTAGTTGCCCTTCTAGCCAGCACTGGCAACAGGTGGCAAACAGGTAGGTAAAACTCTCAGGTTTACAAAGGTGGAGCAAGTGCAAGATGGTATGGGTTCAAGAATAGGTTTGGAGGGGGAGAAAAACTCAATTCAAAATCTGGTTCTACCACATTAGCTGTGTTGGCTTTGGGCAAATTCCTTAATATCTCTGGCCTTCAGCTTCCTCTTTGCTGAACTAGGATAATTACTTCTACGTTCTATGTGATACCTTCAGTTCACTGCGTGGTGCACAGTAAGTACTCAATAAAGTCAGCTGCTTCTGTTATTATCTGGGACATTCACATTGCAACCACTATGTTCTCCATGATCTGGGGTCACACAGCAGAATGGAGAGAAGGAGCAGCAAACCTTGGAAAATCTAAACATGCTTCTTGAACCCCATGAAACCCTTCCTGGAAGCAGCAGGTGAGGAGTAAGGCAAACCATAAAGGGGAAGAAGAGGGCAAGGCAAGGGTCAACATAACCCCTGGGTTCACCTGCTTATAGTGGATGAGCCAACATGACTCACGCCTCTCCTCCACCCTTCCTTCTGGGTTGGCTGGGACCTCCCCCATAGACTTCATATGTTAGGATCCTGGAAAGATGATGCAAATGCCAAGCCAGAAAGAACTTTTAAGACTGTATATGGCAGCATCCTTTTCATTCTGGAGGTGAGGGACCTGAGGACCGGGGAGAGAAGGGGACTCACAGGGAACCGGAGCAGCCGGCACCCAGCACAGACTCTCCATCATGGTGTCCCCTCCCATGCTCACCCTTCCCTCCCCCTGGCTCCCTCACATGCTTTCATTTCCCACATTTCTTTCCCCTGCCTTATTACCTGTCGGGCTCCTTAAGGGCCCTTCTCTCCTCTGGCAGCCCTAATTGTCTTTACTGGCTCTGTGGTGAGGGGAGAAACCAGACTAGGGCTGCTCTGACTCAAAGAATGGCCTAGAGAGAGGATTGCTGTGGCCACCACTAAGTCAAAACTTGCAGAGCCATTCCTCTGCTTCCAAATGAAATAGAGCCCAAACCCTGGTGTAAAACAAGAAAGAGAGAAGAAAAGAGCCCCGAGTTCTTCTCAAGCCTCCCTGGTGACACTGAAAGTTACCTTGACACTCTTAGGAAAGGAAGACCCTGGAAGAGAGAGGTACCAGCAGATTAGAGAGGAACCAGCAGACTCCATCTCTGAGATGGTAAATACAACTGAGATGCGGGGTAGCCATGGATGAGGAGAGACTTGGAGGCAGGTGTGCAAGGCCATTTTCCCAGGTCACAGTCTCAACTCTTAGTAGTGGGCTGGGACTTACCTTGGGCAGGCTGACTGGAGTCCTGGGCTTGGTCCTTGGGTTTTTAATCAAGAGCCTCTGATCCAGAGGGAGTAGATGGTATTTCATGGCCTCGATGAGGAAGTCCTTACAGGTGTTGTTATTCTTTATCAAAGCTTCTTCTTCAACTGTCTAAAGGTAATAACCCACAGGTGATCCTGGGGCAGAGTTCAGCCCCATTTCCTAAGCCATCTCCCTGGGCTGAGTCATTCCTGTGCTCCCACACTCATCCATTCCCATATCACATTGTCTCAAACCCCAAGACTAAGGTCCAGAGTTACAGCCTCCTGCATCTCAAGAGTGCAATGGAGTAAGTGATGAAGCTCTGGCATCAAATCCCAGCTCTACCACTTACCTCCTCTGATCCTCATCTGTAAGATGCAAGGCAGACATATTAAAGTACCCCACAACCTCACATGTATTTTCTTGTAAACTTAAATAATATAAGGACAATTTATTGTCCCTAAGGCTTCTTTCCACATGCCCCCTGATTGGAATGTATTAGGTTGGTGCAAAAGTAATTGTGGTTTTTCATTGCTGAACTTTGCTGTTTGATATTGGAATACATTCTTAGATAAATATGGTTATGTTATATACCATTTTAATGTGCATTTTATATGCACTTTATATTTTCTTTGCTAATGACTACTTGCTATTTATATTTATTTTAGACTATAGAAATGATGTTAGACAAAAACCAAATTTGAGTGATCTGAGTTCAAAATGGGTCGTAAAGCAGTGGAGACAACTCACAACATCAACAATGCATTTGGCCTAGGAACTGCAGTGATGGTTCAAGACGTTTTACAAAGGAGACAAGAGTCTTGAAGATGAGGAGCGCAGTAGCCAGCCATCACAAGTTGACAACGACCAACTGGGAACCATCATTGAAGCTGATCCTCTTACATCTACATAAGAAGTTGCCGAAGATCTCATTGCCGACCATTCTATGGTTGTTCGGCAAACTGCAAAGGTGACAAAGCTCAATAAGTGGGTGCCTCATGAGCTGACCAAAAATCAAAAGAAAAAAAAATCATTGCTTTGAAGTGTCGTCTTCTCTTATTCTACACAATGAATTTCTCAATTGGATTGTGATGTGTGATGAAAAGTGGCTTTTATATAACAACTGGCAACAACCAGCTCAGTGGTTAGACCACAAAGAAACTCCAAAGCACTTCCCAAAGCCAAATTTGCACCCAAAACAGGTCATGGTCACTGTTTGGTGGTCTGCTGCCAGTCTGATCCACTACAGCTTTCTGAATCCTGGTGAAACCAATACATCTGAGAAGTATGCTCAGCAAATCAATGAGATGCACCCAAAAATGCAATGCCTGCAGCCAGAATTGGTCAACAGAAAGGGCCCAATTCTTCTCCATGACAACACTCAATTGCAACCACATATCACACAACCAACACTTCCAAAGCTGAACAAATTGGGCTATGAAGTTTTGCCTCATCCACCATATTCACCAACTGACTACCACTTCAAGCATCTCGACAACTTTTTGCAGGGAAAACACTTCCACAACCAGCAGGAGGTAGAAAACGCTTTCCAAGAGTTTTTTGAATCCTGAAGCATGGATTTTTATGCTACAGGAATAAACAAACTTATTTCTCATTGGCAAAAATGTGTTGATGGTAATGGTTCCTATTTGATTAATTAAGATGTTTTGTCCAGTTGCAGGACTTTTTTCCCTCTGCTGCAGGGAACCTCAGGCAGCCACCCCCATAGGCACATGCCTAGGTGCTGTTCCTGCCCTGTGCTCCCTCCCTCTGCCTTTTATTTCTCAGCTGCCAAGATCTTGGAAGGCTGAATATTCCCCAGCTACTTCAGTCGCTCCTTATGTGAAGTTCAGAAGCCCCACCATTCCGGTTACCATCCTGCAGGTACTTTCTGATTTGGTCAGTCTTCCTCTTCATATGGCTTCTAGACTGAACTCTTGGTAATATATGTGAGTGATGATCCAGTACAATTTTTGCAAGAATGAATCAGGATTTTCATGACCAAGTGTTAGAGAAGAGAGCCTTTTTCTTCTCAGTTTCTACCTGTTGTGGCCTGAAGTTGGCTTCTACTTTTTCAAGAATATAACCAGGCATTAACAAATACAAAACAACTTCTCAGAGCAGCTTCATAAAAATTGATTTTTCAAAATGAAATAAGCATCTGGTGGACTGAAAATGTTTTATACCTGGTATTTTAAAGATATTTTGACTACTGCCAAAATAAATCAATTCCTTCATGCTGTCTCCATTCTGGATGTCGTCATATGCCACTGGGTTGTGTAGAGCACAGGCTCTGGGGGGAGGCAGACTTGGATTTGCACCTCGCCTCTTCCACTTACTGCTTGTGACCTTGGACTTCGCCTATTAGGAAAACCAGCTTTGAAGCTCAGCAAAGAAGGGAAATCCATTGAGAACAGTCTGTAAAGAGATCAAGCCCTAAGCCTTTGGAGTGGGAGCACTGACTCCAAGACCCTAGACTACCAGAGAACTAACCCTAGGGAGTATCAGATAGTGAGAACTCACACAAAGGAAACCAATTGAATACAAGCCCCAGCATCACCCAACCACCAGTAGCACCCTGTGCAGGACGCCTCATCTAAACAACAAACAAAACAAAAATACAAGCCCAATCGTCAGCAGAAGGATCA
The DNA here is from genome assembly GCA_024291935.2 of Okapia johnstoni. Classification (NCBI taxonomy): domain Eukaryota; kingdom Metazoa; phylum Chordata; class Mammalia; order Artiodactyla; family Giraffidae; genus Okapia; species Okapia johnstoni. The sequence continues at coordinate 41,638,793 of CM044316.1, forward strand.
GCACCTCACTCAGCCTTTATCAGAGGAAAAATAAACAAACAAGCAAAACTCAGGACAAACCTCACCCTGTATGAAGCTTACACAAACCACTGGACCAAGCTTAGGAAGGCAGAAACCAAAAGGAACAAAGAATTCAACCTTGAAGCCTGGGAAGAGGAGACTTCAAACACAATAAGTTAAAAAAAAGAAAAAGAAAAGAAAAGGCAGAGAAATACTACACAAAAGAAGGAACAAACTAGAAACACAGAAGTCCAAATAAATGAAGAGGAAATAGGCAAACTACCTGAAAAAGAATTCAGAATAATGATAGTAAAGGTGATCAAAAACCTTGAAAACAAAATGGAAAAAACGCAAGAATCAACTAACAAAGACCTAGAAGAATTAAAGAATAAACATACAGAGACAGACAACACAATTACTGAAATTAAGAAAACTCTAGAAGGAATCAATAGCAGAATATCTGAAGCAGAAGAACAAATCAGTGAGCTGAAGAAAAAAGGGTGGAAATAACTTCTGAAGAGCAGAATAAAGTAAAAAGCATGAAAAGAACCAAGGACAGTCTGAGAGACCTCTGGGACAATATCAAACGCACCAACATTTGAATTATAGGGGTCCCAGAAGAAGAGAAAAAGAAAGCGTATGAGGAAATTTTTGAAGGGATTATAGTTGAAAATTTCCCAAACATGGAAAAAGAAATAATCAAGTCCAAAAGGCACAAAGAGTCCCAAACAGGATAAACCCAAGGAGAAACACGCCAAGACACATACTAGTCAAACTACCAAAGACTAAACACAAAGAAAGAATATTAAAAGCAGCAAGGGAAAAGCAACAAATACCATAGAAGGAAAACCCGATATGCTTAACAGAAACCCTATACGCTTTCAGCAGAAACTCTGCAGGCCCGAAGGGAATGGCAGGATATATTTAAAATATTGAAAGGGAAAAATCTACAACCAAGATTACTGTACCTGGCAAGGATCTCATTCAAAATTGAGGGAGATTTAAAAAGCTTTTCAGACAAGCAAAAGTTAAGAGAATTCAGTACCACCAAACCAGCTTTACAACAAATGTTAAAGGAACTTATATAGTCAAGAAATACAAGAGAAGAAAAGAGATCTACAAAATCAACCCCAAACAATTAAGAAAATGGCAGTAGGAACATGTATATCAATAATTAGTTTAAATGTAAATGGATTAACTGCTCCAACCAAAAGACACAGACTGGCTGAATGGATACAAAAACAAAACCCATATATATGCTGTCTACAAGAAACCCACTTCAGACCTAAAGACATATATAGACTGAAAGTGAGAGTACGGAAAAATATATTCCATGCAAATGGGAAGCAAAAGAAAGCTAGAGTAGTAATCCTCATATCAGACAAAATAGACCTTAAAATAAAGAATATTACAAGAGATAAGGAAGGACACCACATAATGATCAAGGGATCAATCCAAGAGGAAGATATAACAACTGTAAATATCTATGTACCCAACATAGGAGCACCTCAATACATAAGACAAACACTAACAGACATAAAAGGAGAAACTGACAGTAACACAATAATAGTACGAGACTTTGAACACCCCACTCACACCAATGGACAGATCATCAAAACAGAAAACTAATAAGGAAACACAAGTCTTAAATGAAACATTAGAGGAGATGGATCTCATTGATATCTTCAGGACATTTCATCCAAATGCAGAAGAATACACCTTCTTCTCAAGTGCACATGGAACACTCTCCAGGACAGACCACATCTTGGGTCACAAACCAAACCTCAGTAAATTTAAGAAAATTGAAATCGTATCAAGCATCTTCTCTGACCACAATGCTATGAGACTAGATATCAATTACAAGAAAAAAAAAAACTGTAAGAAACACAGACCCATGGAGATTAAACAACACTTTTCTAAATAACCAACAGGTTACTGAAGAAATAAAAAGGGAAATCAAAAAACGTCTAGAAACAAATGACAATGAAAACATGACAACGCAAAATGGATGGGATGCAACAAAAGCAGTTCTAAGAGGGAAGTTTATAGCAATACAATCCTACCTCAAGAAACAAGAAAAACATCAAATAGACAACCTAACTTTACACCTAAAACAACTGGAAAAACAAGAATAAAAAAACCCCAAAATCAGTAGAAGGAAATAAATCATAAAGATCTGAGCAGAAATAAATAAAAAATAAATGAAAGATACAATAGTAAAGATTAATAAAACTAAAATCTGGTTCTTTGAGAAGATAAATAAAATTGACAAACCTTTAGCCAGACTCATCAAGAACAAAAGAGAGAAGAATCAAATCAACAAAATTAAAATGAAAAAGGAGAGGTTACAACAGACAATGCAGAAATACAAAGGATTATAAGAGATTATTATGAACAACTATATGGCAATAAAATGGATAATCTGGAAGAAATGGACAGATTCGTACAAAAGTTCAATCTTCCAAGACTGAACCAGGAAGAAATAGAAATTATGAACAACCCAATTACAAGCACTGAAATTGAAACTGTGATCAAAAATCCCCCCAAAAACAAAAGCCCAAGAACAAATGGCTTCACAGGAGAATTCTATCAAACGTTTAGAGAAGAGCTAATGCCTATCCTTCTAAAACTCTTTCAAAAAACTGCAGAGGAAGGAACACTTCCAAACTCATTCTCTGAGGCCACCATCACCTTGATACCAAAACCAGACAAAGACAACACAAAAAAGAAAAAACTACAGGCCAATATCACTGATGAACATAGATGCAAAAATCCTCAACAAAATTTTGGCAAACAGAATTCAGCAACACATCAAAAAGCTTGTACATATGGTCAAGTTGGGTTTATTCCAGGAATGCAAGGATTCTTCAATATATGCAAATCAGTCAATGTGATACACCATATTAACAAATTGAAAGATAAAAGCCATTTGATAATCTCAATAGATGCAGAAAAAGCCTTTGACAAAATTCAGCACCCATTTATGATTAAAACTCTTCAAAAAGTGGGAATGGAAGGAATCAGTTCAGCAGAGTAAAGGCCATATATGATAAGCCTACAGCAAACATTATTCTCACTGGTGAAAAACTGAAAGCATTCCCCTAAGATCAGGAACAACACAAGGGTGTCCACTTTCACCACTGTTATTCAACATAGTTCTGGAAGTCCTAGCTACAGTAATCAGAGAAGAAAAAGAAATAAAAGGGATCCAGATCAGAAAAGAAGTAAAGCTCTCATTGTTTGCAGATGACATGATACTGTACATAGAAAACCCTAAAGATAGTATCAGAAAATTATTAGAGCTAATCAGTAAATTGAATTCAGCAAAGTTGCAGGATATAAAATCAATATACAGAAATCACTTGCATTTCTATATACCAACAATGAAAAATCAGAAAGAGAAATTAAGGAATCAATTCCATTCACTATTGCAACAAAAAGAATTAAATATCTAGGAATAAACTTACCTAAAGAGACAAAAGAACTGTACACAGAAAATTATGAGACACTAATGAAAGAAATGAAAGATGACATAAACAGATGGAAAAATATTCTATGTTCCTGGGAAGGAAGAATCAATACTGTGAAAATGACTGTACTACCAAACGCAAACTACAGATTCAATGCAATTCCTATCAAATTACCCACATTTTTCACAGAACTAGAATGAAAAATTTCACAATTCATATGGAAACACAGAAGACCCCAAATATCCAAAGCAGTCTTGAAAAAGAAGAATGGAGCTGGAGGAATCAATCTTCCTGACTTCAGATTATACTACAAAGCTACAGTCATCAAGACAGTATGGTACTGGCACAAAAACAGAAATATAGACCAATGGAACAAGATAGAAAGCCCAGAAATAAACCCATGCACCTAAGGGTACCTTATTTTTGACAAAGGAGGCAAGAATGTACAATGGGGCAGAGACAGCCTCTTCAATAAGTGGTGTTGGGAAAACTGGACAGCTACATGTAAAAGAATGAAATTAGAACACTTCCTAACACCATACACAAAGATAAACTCAAAATGGATTAAGACCAAAATGTAAGACCAGAAACTATAAAACTCTTAGAAGAAAACATAGGCAGAACACTCGATGACATAAATCAAAGCAAGATCCTCTATGACCCACCTCCTAGAGTCAGTTCAGTTCAGCTGCTCAGTCATGTCCAACTCTTTGCAACCCCATGAATTGCAGCACACCAGGCCTCTCTGTCCATCACCAACTCCCGGAGTCTACCCAAACCCATGTCCATAGAGTCAGTGATGCCATCCAACTATCTCATCCTTTGTCACACCCTTCTCCTCCTGCCCCTAATTCTACCCAGCATTAAGGTCTTTTCCAATGAGTCAACTCTTCACATGAGGTGGCCAAAGTATTGGAGTTTCAGCTTCAACATCAGTCCTTCCAATGAACACCCAGGATTGATCTCCTTTAGGATGGATTGATTGGATCTCCTTGCAGTCTAAGGGACTCTCAAGAGTCTTCTCCAACACCACAGTTCAAAAGCATCAATTCTGCGGCGCTCAGCTTTCTTCACCATCCAACTCTCACATCCATACATGACCACTGGAAAAACCATAGCCTTGGCTAGATGGACTTTTGTTGGCAAAGTAATGTCTCTGCTTTTAAATATGCTATCTAGGTTGGCCATAACCTTCCTTCCAAGGAGTAAGCGTCTTTTAATTTCATGGCTGCAATCACCATCTGCAGTGATTTTGGAACCCAAAAAAATAAAGTCTGACACTGTTTCCATTGTTTCCCCATCTATTTCCCATGAAGTGATGGGACCAGATGCCATGATCTTAGTTTTCTGAACGTTGAGCTTTAAGCCAACTTTTTCACTCTCCTCTTTCACTTTCATAAAGAGGCTCTTTAGTTCTTCTTCTCTTTCTGCCACAAGGGTGGTGTCATCTGCATATCTGAGGTTATTGATATTTCTCCCAGCAATCTTGATTCCAGCTTGTGTTTCTTCCAGCCCAGCGTTTCTCATGATGTACTCTGCATATAAGTTAAATAAGGTCACTCACCTAGAGCCAGACATCCTGGAATGTGAAGTCAAGTGGGCCTTAGAAAGCATCACTACGAACAAAGCTAGTGGAGGTGATGGAATTCCAGTTGAGCTATTTCAAATCCTCACAGATGATGCTGTGAAAGTGCTGCACTCGATATGCCAGCAAATTTGGAAAACTCAGCAGTGGCCACAGGACTGGAAAAGGTCAGTTTTCGTTCCAATCCCAAAGAAAGGCAATGCCAAAGAATGCTCAAACTACTGCACAATTGCACTCATCTCACATGCTAGTAAAGTAATGCTCAAAATTCTCCAAGCCAGGCTTCAGCAATACGTGAACCGTGAACTTCCAGATGTTCAAGCTGGTTTTAGAAAAGGCAGAGGAGCCAGAGATCAAATTGCCAATATCCGCTGGATCATCGAAAAAGCAAGACAGTTCCAGAAAAACATCTATTTCTGCTTTGTTGACTATGCCAAAGCCTTTGACTGTGTGGATCACAAGAAACTGTGGAAAATTCTGAAAGAGATGGGAATACCAGACCATCTGACCTGTCTCTTGAGAAACCTGTATGCAGGTCAGGAAGCAACAGTTAGAACTGGATATGGAACAACAGACTGGTTCCAAATAGGAAAAGGAGTACATCAAGGCTGTATATCATCACCTCCTAGAGTAGTGGAAATAAAAATAAGAGTAAACAAGTGGGACCTGATTAAACTTAAAAGATTTGCACAGCAAAGGAAACTATAAGCAAGGTGAAAAGACAACCCTCAGAATGGGAGAAAATAATAGCAAATGAAACAACTGACAAAGGATTAATTTCCAAAATACACAAGCAGCTCATACACCTCAATGCCAGAAAAACAAACAACCCAATCAAAAAGTGGGAAAAAAAAGTAAATAGATATTTCTCCAAAGAAGACATACAGATGGCTAACAAACACATGAAAAGAGGTTCAACATTGCTCATTATTAGAGGAATGCAAATCAAAACTACAATGAGATATCACCTCACACTGGTCAGAATGGCCATCATCAAAAAGTCTACAAGCAATAAATGCTGGAGAGTGTGTGGAGAAAAGGGAACACTCTTGCACTGTTAGTAGGAATGTAAATTGATATGGTCACTATGGAAGACAGTATGGAGACTCCTTAAAAAACTAGGAATAAAACCACCATATGGCCCAGCAATCCTACTCCTAGGCATATACCCTGAGGAAACTAAAATTGAAAATTGTATCCCATTGTTCATTGCAGCACTATTTACAATAGCTAGAATATGGAAGCAACCTAGATGTCCGTTGACAGATGAATGGATAAAGAAGCTGTGGTATATAGACACAATGGAATATTACTAAGCCATAAAAACAAATGCATTTGAGTCAGTTCTGATGAGGTGGATGAACCTAGAACCTATTATACAGAGTGAAGTGAGTCAGAAAGAGAAAGATAAATATCATATTCTAATGTATATATATGGAATCCAGAAAAATGGTACTGAAGAATTTATTTACAGGGAAGCAATGGAGAAATAGACATAGAAAATAGACCTATGGACATCAGGAGATGGGAGGAGAGCGTGAGATATATGGAAAGAGTAACATGGAAACTTACATTGCTATATGTAAAACAGATAGCAATGGGAATTTGCTGTATGGCTCAGGAAACTCAAACAGGGCCTCTGTATCAATCTAGAGGGGTGGGAATGGGCAGGAGATGGGAAGGAGTTTCAAAAGGGAGGGGATATATGTATACCTATGGCTGATTCATGTTAAGGTTTGACAGAAGACAACAAAATTCTGTAAAGCAATTATCCTTCAATAAAACAATAAATTTAAAAAAAAAGATGTGTTTAAGGCTAGTTACGGTGATTTAAAATTCACAGTCCTAAACCACAATTACGTTTGTATCAACCTAAACTTTATAACGTTTAAGGCAAATGGTCAGGCATTTGAGAGAAGGAGAGGGAGGGAAACAGGAAGATGGTGGGACCCAATAGCCAACTCTTGTAGGCACTGGGTGTAACAAGGTGATGTTCATGAAGAATTCATATCCCTTTTCCTACTGTACAAGCCTCAGGGAGAAGCAGCCAGTGAGGCACTCTATAACATATGAGAGCAGAAAGAATGTCTCGCACTAAAGTCCCACCAACTAACCTCCACTTGGACCCCATCTAAGCTGGGGTTGTGACTTCTTCATGCCTTTTTCTAGAGCCAAGGACTTAAGCCTAAATATTTCATGAGCAAAGCTAAGCGTGAACCATATTGGTACCTCAACTCTCAAATCTCTGCCCTTGGGTGCAGGTCAGATTGCTACATGGCATGTCTGTAAGGGGTAGTGTGATCCTCGAAGGCTACTTCATGTTTTCTTTGCTGGAGTGTTTGGGAGTTATCTGCAAAGGTCAGTTTCATTCAGCAGCTAACAGTGATTGAATGTCTCCTGGTTCAGCAGCTCAGTGCTGAACCTCAGGGGAGAAAATGATGAACAAAACAAGGGTTCTGACCATGAGCTCTCAGGTCTAGCCAGAGAATGAGAAGGGCCTTTCCATCTCAACTCTCTCAGCCCTGGAGTCGTCATGCACAGGCCTGGCTGAACCTCTCCTGGGTCCTCACCTGTAACTAGGAAAGGGAACGTGGCCAGGGCCATCATCTGCAGAGCAGTGTCAGAAATGCCAGGAAAAGGAGGGTCAGTGAGAACACCTCTGTTACCTCTGGATGCCTCCTTCCCCACAGACGATCCCCAGGAACACTCCCTTTTCTGGGAAGGTTTTTTCTGTCCCACTGAGGGGCTAAGGCAAGTTGGGACAAATCATAAACATTTAGGGTCAGTTAAAAAAAATTAAAACGGTGGGAGAGGATCTCTTTAAAAACTTGGGAAGAAGGAAAAATGCATGAGTAGCTACTTCTCCCAAAGCACTCATTCAGAGAGTACTCATGTGTACAGAGTTTCAATCTGGGATGATGAAAAAGTTTCAGAAATGGGTATGGTGATGGTTGTAGAGCACAATGAATGCAATTAATGCCACTATACTGTACACTTCAAATGGTTAAAAGGATGAAGTTTGTATTATACATACTTTATGACAAGAACAAATTTTTAAATAAGATATACCATGTTATACACTTGGCACAATATTTTTAAATATTTAATGAAAACCTAATAAATGTTAGCTATTTAAAAAAAACCCAACTAAGAACAACAACAAAAAAACCATCCTCCCCTAGGAATCAATGTTGGTACAGGTCTGCCCAGAGCTTTCCTTTCTCTCCTCCTCCATCAGTCATCCTCAGCGGTTAGAACTGTTTGAAGTTTCAAGGTGAAATGAGTGTTAATGAAATATCTCCTTCCGAAGGTGTTCTGAAAAAAAAACCTTAAAAAAAAAGTCCCACACCACAGATCTCACGCCCATTGTCTCTGTCTTCCTCCTTCTCCAAACCTAAACCTGACCTTGCCCTAACAACCCAGGAACTATTTCTTAAAGTCTTCATTAAGTTTCCCTTGTGGGCACCCGATGGAGGTAGTGAGTACGGGTTCTCTAAGGCCCCTTTAGCCTTCTCCAGAACCCAAGTCCACGGGCCGCCCCTGGTCCCTGTGCAGGTGAGACTGTGCTGGAGGCCAAGCATCCACCTCTACAGGTGGCTGGGCCCACTCCGTGGGAGGCTTGGTTCTGACTCTGGGAGCTGGGGTGGGTTTGGTTCCTCCGCTGAGGGGGCCTCTCCTACAGGAAGGATGTGCGGCCACCAGGTGGCAATGATACCATCCACAATGTAAAACGCAGGGCACTTCTGAAGGTTTGTGAGTATACACTCTGGCCCTTGGACTTCCCTGGTGGCGAAGGAGGTAAAGAATCTGCCTGCAATACAAGAGATCTGGGTTCAATCCCTGTGTTGGGAAGACCCCTGGAGAAGGAAATGGCAACCCACTCCAGCATTCGTGCCTAGAGTATTCCACAGACAGAGGAACCTGGAGAGCTACAATCCACGAGATTGCAAAGAGTCGGACATGACTGAGCAATTAGCTCAACACCCTGAGAAGAGGGCTGAGGTTCAGACATCCAGAGAACATTCCACTGACCTCTGAGGCCTGTGGTCAACACTGTCACAAACTGAGGACTTTACAAGTGCTGGTAAGGATACTGTCTCCCACTAGTGCCAAGAGCAGCAGTAGTGTGATGAGAGTAGTAGTATCACTGAACACTGGGTTGTAGGCTTTACATGATTTATCTCATTTGATCCTCAAATGACCCTATAAGGGCAGGGGATCTTTTCACCATATGAGAAGGCAGAGGCTTAGAAAGGTTGAGGATTTACCCAGTGTCTTATGGTCAAGAAGTGACAGAGCTCTGCTGCCGGATACTGAACCTCCTCTTATCCTTGCTTTACACCTGCCATTCCTCCCAGAGACTTCCTGAGAATGGCTGAGCTGGCCTTCTGCCCTGGCACTTGTTGTTTATCTATTAAGTTTTATCTTCTGCCTGCTTGGAAAACATCTAATGCCATTTATGCTACCAAGTCAGTTGTGTAATGCACAAACAGAACAGAGAGTAAGGCAGTGCCTGCTTAGGGAAGGTGGGGTGCTCTGGAGCCAGACAGACATGGATTTGAATCCTGACCCTGCCACCTACCTATTAGCTGGAGACTCCACATAAATCCCAACCTCCATAAGCCTCAAAGCCCACATTTGTAAAAAGAGGGTTATAACCTCTGCTCACAGGGTTGTTATAGGATTAAATGAAAAAACATGTGGTGCCATGTTTTAGAGGAAGCAGTGTGTGCTCACTCAGTCATGTCTGACTCTTTGCGACCCCATGGAATGGGCCCACCAGGCTCCTCTGTTCATGGGGATTCTCCAGGCAAGAATACTGTAGTGGGTAGCCATGCCCTCCTCCAGGGGATCTACCTGACCCAGGGATCAAACTCACATCTCCTGTGTCTCCTACATTGGCAGGTGGATTCTTTACCACTGAGCCACCTGGGAAGCCCATATATGCAGTATGTATTCCAGGCAGCTATGAAGAGCTGATTTTTATGTCCCCAAGTTGCCTAACATGAAGCAAAAAGGGAACATAGAAATGACCCTCCTAGCTGAAGTCCTGCACAACAAAAGCAGCTAACTTCTGTGGAACACGTGCTATCCCTGGGCTCCATGCTAAACACCTGAACTACATACTTACAACTCCTTTGGTCCTCATAACAACCCTACCGGGCTGTAGTACAATTTCCCTTCTACAGAAAAAGAAACTGAGACTCAAAGCTAAGATGTGGAAGAGAAGGAACTAAACCTAAGTGTCTAATTCTCAAACCAAGGCTCTTAAACCTTACACTACCACATCCTCACACTGAGGATCGGTGGGTCAGTGCTCTCACACCACACCAAAGACCCATGAAGCTCCTCACCATTCCATACAACCAAGGTTGCCCATTGCTACTCCTAGAGGCCTGGGTGGCCAGGGAAGTGCTTGATTCTTCACACAGCACTCACCTGGACGAGGTAATCCCTCGGCAAGAGAGGGAGACGGACATGTTCCATCAGTTTTGCCATGTGCTCTAAACGGGTCTCTTTCTCATAATTGATCCACGAAATCACAGCTTCAAATACCTGTAAGAAAAACCGAAATAGGGAACTTTAGCAAAGAGATAATAACTTTAAAATAGCTTTCAAACAACTTCTTCAACCTTAAAAAAGAAAGAAAAGTTACAAGTCTCCACAAAGGCATTTAACCTAACGTCTAATAAAACAGAATATATTTACTACCTGATGTCATGTCAGAGTGCTTTCTCTGCCTCCCTCACACACACACACACACACACACACACACACACACACACAAATGTACACTAAGAAAAACCTGCTGACCCAAACACAGAATCATCAACGTTCACTGCAAAATAAAAATCAATTCCAACAGTTACCCCAGGGTAGAAATGCAGAGCAATAACTCTGAATCAAATTTTACAAAGACTTCCCAATAGGACCAGAAGCCCTGAGGGCAATGCCATCTTCATCACACAAACCCCTCTCTTCATCTGTTTCCCATGTTCGTTTAATGCAGAACAAAAACTATAAAGATGTCCCCCACAAAAGCTGGTAATAATGGTGAATTTGAAACTGAATGACAGAATGGCAAAAATTTCTCCTTGAGTTGAACCTTTCCTTTGAGGAGAGATTTCATTTCTATACAAATCAAAACAGGTCTTGGAACCAAAAAGGGGAATCTATGGTTTGAATGTTCTCTTTACTCAAGGTTAAGTTCAGATTCAAACCCTGCACCACCATACACAAAGACAAGCATAAACATCAGCATTGGTAAGACAGCGGGGAAACCACCACTGCTTATGGAAGCTTAATTAACATGGTTTTTTAAGAGGGGAAGGAAGAATTTGGCAATAGCAATCAAAAATTCAAATGTGCATACCTTTGACCTAGAAATATAACTTCCAGAGCTCTAGTCAACAAAAATATTCACACAAGTGGTGCAAGAATATGTGTTCCAAGATGTTTGCTGCAGGATTGTTGTAAGAGGATAAAGAAACTATCTGAAGTCCACTAGTGGAAAAATTATTAAACTAGAATTGACATGGGATATTTTCAGCTGTTAAAAACAATAATAACAACAACTAATAATAAGACAAAACACTTTCTTGTGCCAGAAAGCAAGAAAGTGACCAAAGATCAAGGGGACACAACAGACAGACCAGAGCGAGCTAGATAGAGCTTTTTCATTGCCGACATTTGGGACAATTTAAACATCTAACAGTCCGTCTAGTCAAGGCTATGGTTTTTCCAGTGGTCATGTATGGATGTGAGAGTTGGACGGTGAAGAAAGCTGAGCGCCGAAGAATTGATGCTTTTGAACTGTGGTGTTGGAGAAGACTCTTGAGAGTCCCTTGGACTGCAAGGAGATCCAATCAATCCATCTTAAAGGAGATCAATCCTGGGTGTTCATTGGAAGGACTGATGTTGAAGCTGAAACTCCAACACTTTGGCCACCTCATGCGAAGAGTTGACTCATTGGAAAAGACCCTAATGCTGGGAAGGATTGGGGGCAGGAGGAGAAGGGGACGACAGAGGATGAGATGGTTCACCGACTCGATGGACATGGGTTTGGGTAGACTCCGGGAGTTGGTGATGGACAGAGAGGCCTGGCGTGCTGCAGTTCATGGGGTCACAAAGAGTCGGACACGACTGAGCGACTGAACTGAACTGAACAGGATAATGAAGAAATAATTCAGCCCTGACTGGGAAGGAGCCAAGATATAGGATGGGTCTATATCTTGATAGAGAGGGAGCTACATAGGCAAGTGCATTTGTCAAAACTAATCAAATCTTACACTTAATATCTATACATTTCACTGTGTGTAAATCATACCTCATTTAAAATATATTTAGTTAAAAGAAAAAGATAGCAATGAATCAAAACCCAAAGAAAAAAAAGAATCCATGAGTCCATAAGGACTTTAAAAAATATGGGAAGGCTGCTCTACACAGAAAATTGCCAGCTAATAAGGTAAAAACACAGAATTAAAAAAGCATCATTTTGCAACCACTGATATAATTACTGAATCAGCCAATGTCAACCATAGATGCTTAAACCTTTGGGTGAAAAGTTGTTGGGAACAAGATATTCACAGTTCTCCAAGTGTCATCTGACAGAATACTTATTAATTACATAGGGAGAGTGGGGGAGATTCAAATTGGTTGATCTGACAGATACCAGCTTGAACAAGTGGTCAAAGTTAATACCACTAGCAAACAGGCCAAATTAATATTACACTCCTGAATGTGACTTAATGAGAGGGAAAGAGCATTCCCTATGCAGCTGCTGCTGCTGCTGCTAAGTCGCTTCAGTCGTGTCCGACTCCGTGCGACTCCATAGACGGCAGCCCACCAGGCTCCACCGTCCCTGGGATTCTCCAGGCAACAATACCGGAGCGGATTGCCATTTCCTTCTCCAGTGCATGAAAGGGAAAAGTGAAAGTGAAGTCGCTCAGTCGTGTCCAACTCTTAGCGACCCCATGGACTGTAGCCCACCAGGCTCCGCCGTCCCTGGAATTCCCCAGGCAAGAGTACTGGAGTGGGTTGCCATTTCCTTCTCCAGTGCATGAAAGGGAAAAGTGAAAGTGAAGTCGCTCAGTTGTGTCCAACTCTTAGTGACCCCATGGACTGTAGCCTAGCAGGCTCCTCCGTCCATGGGATTTTCCAGGCAAGAGTACTGGAGTGGGGTGCCATTGCCTTCTCCGTCCCTATGCAGCAATCTTTCTAAAACGTTAAACCTGAATCTTATAGCAAAGAAATAGACAACTCCATGTGTGGGACACTCATCAACATAAGTGTCCTGGATTCTTCAAAACTGTTAGCATTGGGGACTTCCCTGGTCATCCAGGGGACACAGGTTCAATCCCTCATGTGGGAAGACTTCACATGCTGAGGGGCAACTAAGCCTGTGCTCTGTAGCACAACTACAGAGCCCACGTGCCCAGAGCCTGTGGTCCACAAGAGAAGCCACCACAATGAGTAGCCCATGAACCACAGCTAGAGAGCAGCCCCCACTTGCCACAGCTAGAGAAAGCCCAAGCGCAGCAACAAAGACCTAGCACAGCCAAAAATAAATAAACAAAAAAATTTTTAAATTGCCATTTTAAAAAGCTGTTAGCATTATGAAAGACACTAAGAAAGGCAGGGAAACAGAAGATCTCCTGGAGAAGGAAATGGCAACCCATTCCAGTATTCTTGCTGGAGAAATCCCATGGACAGAGGAGCCTGACTGACTACAGTCCATGGGGTCTCAAAGAGTCAGTCATGACAGCATGCACGCTTAATCTTCTTCTTCAGAGACAGAACTAAATGCAAGGCATGATCCTTATTTGAGTCATGGATTAAAAAGAAACAACCATGAAAGACCTTTTTTGAGACTGTTAGAAAATTTGAATGCTGACAGTATATTAGAAAATATTATTGTGTCAGTGTTACATTTGTTTGGTATGATAGTGATTTTATGGCTCAGAAAGAGAATTTCCTTGTTCTTAGGAAGTGCAAGCTAAAATACTTAAGGGTAAAGTATCATGATGTCTACAATGTACTGTCAAAAATAAAAATTAAATATTCAGCAAAATAAAAGATTATGGAGAGAAAGAGAGAAAGCAAATGAAGCACAATGTTAAAAACGGTGAATCTAGGTAAAGAGTATATGAATGTTCATTCTTTTCCAACTTTACCATAGGTTTGAAATGTTTCAAAATAAAAAGTGGAAGGGAGAAGAAAAGAAATCCTAAGGGAAAAGGTAAATACTACAGAAAAATTTACAATTTCAAAATTCGCAAGTTGAAATGAAAGCTATATCTCCCCGTGTGGGTAAAAAACCTCAAATTTTTCTTATTCTAACTGTGTATTTGTGTGTATTGATATGTTACTAATGCTTTGGCCCTATTTCCTAAACATGTACTTAAGTCAGGCTGAGCATACTCGGATTGGATGAGAGATCAGAAAGGAATCCATCAGAAAAAGAAGAGAAGGAAGAGAGATGAGTGGAATGGAACAGAAGGGAAGGAGCAGTACACATGTGTAGTTTGCTCCCATTTCTATATAAAATAACCTACATGTGTACAAACATAGACTCACACGTCATGGAAATCCTCCTCGTCTAGTTCATTTCTAAAAATTAGTAACTCTCACGGAGCTATGTGTCTCAACCTTATTGCATTATTTTGTAAATAACTGTGTTTCTTTAATTAGCCCTTAAGATTCATGAGAACAAGGACCTTGTCTTACTTGCTGGCACATAATACACATTCAAATGTATTTAAAGAATGAATGGACAAAAGAGTTCAAAATGAGCTTGTAAGCAGGCTGCAGCAGGCAGCAGGACTAGGGAAGCAGAGCCAGGCCTCAGAACCAAAGGATGCTTTGCTGGGTTAGGTGATGGATAGCCACAGTTCTGTTCTGCTCTGCATTTGGGTTGCCCACACTGCCTTCCTCTTCCCTTTACTGGACTGTGATTCCTGCAGGGTGAGAAGGGTATCAACTCTGTCTCTGCACTTCCTGTAACCAAGCACAGTGCCAGGCACAGAGCGCACGGCTGGATGAGAACACTTTGCTAAAGAATGAACAGCAGGGCCTTGAGTAGGTGGGATTTGCTGATTACACCCTTCCCTGTCAATCAGCGTAGTCTTTGTTATAGAAGCTACAATGCAGGCTGAGTCTAATGAAGTCGATATTTAACCTTATCCTTATTTTTGGCTTAGTTGCCTAACTGGTTCCGCTCAGTTGCACTGTTTACCTACTCAGCTGTGAAAGCCACAGCACTTGGCAGCAACGGTGGCCTTCTCCGCAGCTAGAGGAGGTCGCATATTTTTTTCATTTAGATGTCATGTTTGGAAAATAAGCAAATGAACTTCCAACTAGCCTATGGGCCTACAATCATCCCCAACAGCCCCTGCTGTCAAAGGAGTGGCCAGTGCAAAGGGGCAACAGGTAGAAACAGCAGCAACTCGTGTCCTGCGCCACACTCTCCAGAGATACCATAACCACGGACTCTCCTGAAGGCCAGTGAGTAGACACTCCAGCCCCGTACTGAGTGACTCACCCAGGTCCAGAGCCAGAAAGCAGGAGAGCTGGGTCCACATACTCCCATCTCTAATGCTCAGACTCTTTCCCGTTATTCTCAGTAGCTACCCAGTTGGCAAACCTCAGCCCACAGGCCACATGCACCTGTTTTTGTAAATAAAATTTTCTTGGAACACAGCCACGCTCACTTATTACAAATCATGTACGGCTGCTTTCACACTTTAATAGAGCTGAATTGAGACGCTGTGGCCCACAAAGCCTAAAATATTTACTCTCTGGCCCTTTAAAGGAAAACTGCATAAATCCCTGGTATGTTAGATCTAAGCAGCAACCTTGCGGCTTCAATCATGGTACAGAGTAATGTCTACTCAGATGAAAAAAAAATTTCTTTCGTGGACCCCATGATGAAATAACCAGTTGCCCCCAAGGCACACTTAGTGTTTCACTTTTAGACAAAGAAAGTGAAAGTCACTCAGTGTCCGACTCTTTGCAACTCCAGGGACTATACAGTCCATGGAATTCTCCAGGCCAGAATACTGGTGTTGGTAGCCTTTCCCTTCTCTAGGGGATCTTCCCTATCCAGGGATCGAACCCAGGTCTCCCGCATTGCAGGCGGATTCTTTACCAGCTGAGCCACAAGGGAAGCCCATAGCATCATTTCCTCACTGCTTCATGTTTCAGAACCAATTTTTTGAATGCTACAAGTTGCTACGTGGAAAGGAGATGGAGAAAATCGGATTTCATAGTCCTCAGCTCACACCTCTGATGTAAGCACAAGCCTTGGTCAGAAAACACTAGATGAACCTGATCCTTCCACTCTATCCCCTAAGTTATAGAGGGAGCCAGCCAGACATACCTGCACACTGAGCAAAGAGGGGAGCCCCGGGGCACTCTGCCCTGCTTGATTCATGCTAACATGCGGCAGAAACCAACACAGTGTTGTAATGCAATTATCCTCCAATTAAAAATATATAAATTAAAAGAAAAAAATCATGCTCTGAGAATCAAGAGGGGGACTCAGATTAAAATAGGGCAGGGCAGTGACTTGGCAAAGGGAAAGGTCCAGTTAAGGGTGATTCTCAGCCAAACACAGGATGGGGAAAAAAGCCAGCTTTCAGAACATCAGGGGAAAACCTAGATTCCTACATGCACCAGATTTGCTACGCAAGATTGAGAAGGACTAATTTCAGCAATAACAGCAGGCACAGTGCTGAGCATTTTACATGTATGACCTCATTTAGTCCACCCTAGACTCTGTGAAGGAGGTACCACTGCTCACATTTTATAGATGAGAAAACAGCCTTAGAGAGGTTGGCAACCTGTGCAAGACCATTCTGCCAGGAAGCAGTGGATCTGAGACATGGAATCACCTCTAATGCCAAAAATTCAGGTTTAACATTATGCAATATAGCATCTCAGAGGCACAATTATTTGAAAAACCTGGGCATACTGTTGAGCTGGAAAACTATGTTTCTAAATCCAAAATCCTAACTGCACCCTCCCTGTCATCCTAGAACATCCCCTGGTATATTTTTCTTTCCTAGAGACTGAGCCAATAGTATTTGCCAAATGCACTGCCATGATTTTAAATCAAGAAGACAGCACTTCCAATGTGATATACACACACACACACACACACGTACACACACACACACTCACACACAGAATATTATTCAGCCATAAAAAAGAGTGAAATTTGTGACAACATGGATGGATCTAGAGGATATTATGCTTAGTGAAATGTCAGAGAATGACAAATGCCATATCATCTCACTTATACATGGAATCTAAAACACAATAAGTTAACAAACAAGACAAAATGAAAACAGACTCACAGACAGAGAATAAGCAGATGGTTTCCAGACAGAGGAGGGTGGAGGGATGGGTAAAACAGGTGAAGGGTATTTTGAGGTACAAACTTCCAGCTATAAAATAAGTCACCGGGATGCAATATACAGCATAAACAATACAGTCAATAATATTGCAATAACTGTGTGGGGACAGACAGGTACTAGACTTAATGTGACCATTTCATAATGTATTTCAGTGTCAAATCACTATGATGTACACTTGAAACTAACAAAATATTGCATGTCAACTATATTTTAATAAAAACATTTTAATCTTAAATAAGGTTACCTTTTTAAAAAAGACAAGACAGCACATCCAGACACAAGAATGATTCTATCATACTTCTGTGCTCTGTCTCAAATCAAAACTTAACAAGAAGTGTGTTAACCATATTCCCACTCCTTGCCACACACAGCATGGGGCACAGCTGGGAGCAGTGATGGATTGGAGCTGGTCCCAATTCAGTGTCTAGTGACGTTACCTTGGTGGAAATATTTACACCATGGGAATCAGCAAAGGGATCAGCAAACAAATCAGAGCTCTTGGAATTTTCTATCGGAGAGCCAACTGCTAAACATTTACCAGCATACCACTGGTCTGAAGGCTCCCCAGACTCTAGGAAAACCTCATCTAGTTGCCCTCATCTCTCAGATAGTATCATCATCTTAAGGTTTTAAATGACACTGAAAAGGCTCTTTCTTATAGTTGTTTCATTTCAGACCCACAAGAGCCCTGTGAAACAGCTAGAGACACTCACAAAAAGAGAAACTGAGGTAAAAGAGTGAGAAAGTGGTCTACCCAGTCATGAGGTCAGGGCAGCAATCAGAACTACTGCTTTCAGTCTGCACTTCCACAGCACCCTGTGCTCACGATCTGTAGCCACATATTTATTTGCATGTGTGTTTGAAAATATTTGTCTCCCTCCATGTAATTGTAAGTTCCATGAGGCTAGGAATCTTGTGTTTATCTGTTGATCAATGTCTCTCCTGTGGCTAACATACTATCTGTCACACAGGAAGCACTCAAGAAATATTTCTTGAGAGAATGGAGAGATTAATCAAAGCAGGAATGACTAGGCACATGGTTCTTTCTCTTCCTCCAACAGCACACTGCCAGAACGCTGACTTCATATAAACAAAAACAATGACAAAACTATAACAATAACAGCACCTTGCCTGGAAATTGTTCTTCAGGTTTCCACTACTGCCAACAGCCAACAAAAAGAATTCCACTATGACTCACTATACAAAGGATAAGGCAAAGGACTGAAGCCCAATGGCTTGACACAAAGGCCTCCAAGCTGACAGATTGCTTCAGCTGTACTAATCCTACAAATGACAGGAACATGACCCAAGGAGGGACAAGAATGTCTAGCCAACATGGCATACTGAGCTGACTCAGAAGGAATCTTCCCCTATAGCTCTAAACACATGAAAAAATGGTATAAAACCAAAAAATAGATTTGAGCCATACTCAGAAGCAAGAGGTAAATGCTGAGTGCTTTAAATAACAAAGGATTTAAGTCTGGGAGCTGAATGAAAGCTGAGACCAAAATGGCTCACAGGCTTGCAGAATTCAGATATGGGCTTTAATGGTTCAGGACAAGTATCCTCATCAGGTTGAATGTGTAGGCCACAGGCTCCTTGAGGACAGCGCAGCCTCAGCTGTAAAACTGGGAATAGATGAACTGCAATCATCTGCTATAGGAAGGTAGAAGGAAGTTCACCATCTCCTATGGCCTAGGGAGTGAAAACTTCATCTTCAAGAAACCAGAACCCAAGGCTCATGTCATATACAGATGAGGGGGTTGAATTAATACTACCCAGGTGGTACAAGGGGTACTCAATACAAAAATATAAAAACTATTTCCAAACCAGTAAACTTGTTCTAGAAGGGGTGCCTTCAAAGCCCAGGTTAACCCAGACTCCCATGGACATAACACCCTCTGAAGATGGTCTCACCATCAAAAAATACAGATCACTAATGAAATGAAAAGGAAAACCAACAGATGTAATAATCAAAAATTATTTGGGGCAACCAAATACCCAAGGCCCAAGGATCAGGGGCTGCGTGGGCACAAGAGGGCCGAGAGGAGTTACTCCACATTCAAGGTCAGGAGGGGCCGTTGTGAGTAGAAACCTGTTGTCCAAGGTAAGGAACAACTGGCTGCACTTTGCTGGAGCAGCCGTGAAGAAATACCCCACATCCAAGGTAAGAGAAACCCAAGTAAGACGGTAAGTGTTGCGAGAGGGCATCAGAGGGCAGACACACTGAAACTAAAATTACAGAAAACTAGCTAATCTGATCACACGGACCACAGCCTTGTCTATCTCAATGAAACTAAGCCATGCCGTGTGGGGCCACCCAAGATGGATGGGTCATGGTGGAGAGCTCTGACAGAATGTGGCCCACTGGAGAAGGGCATGGCAAACCACTTCAGTATTCTTGCCTTGAGAACCCCATGAACAGTATGAAAAGGCAAAAAGATAGGACACTGAAAGATGAACTCCCCAGGTCAGTAGGTGCCCAATATGCTAATGGAGATCAGTGGAGAAATAACTCTAGAAAGAATGATGGGATGGAGCCAAAGCAAAAACGATACCCAAATATGGATGTGACTGGTGATAGAAGCAAAGTCCAATGCTGTAAAGAGCAATATTGCATAGGAACCTGGAATGTTAGGTCCATGAATCAAGGCAAATTGGAAGTGGTCAAACAGGAGATGGCAAGAGTGAACGTCGACATTCTAGGAATCAGCGAACTAAGATGGACTGGAATGGGTGAATTTAACTCAATGACCATTATATCTACTACTGTGGGTAAGAATCCCTTAGAAGAAATGGAGTAGCCATCATGGTCAACAAAAGAGTCCAAAATGCAGTACTTGGATGCAATCTCAAAAACGATAGAATGATCTCTGTTCGTTTCCAAGGCAAACCATTCAATATCACAGTAATCCAAGTCTATGCCCCGACCAGTAACGCCGAAGAAGCTGAAGTTGAACGGTTCTATGAAGACCTACAAGACCTTCTAGAACTAATACCCCAAAAAGATGTCCTTTTCATTATAGGGGACTGGAATGCAAAAGTAGGAAGTCAAGAAACACCTGACGTAACAGGCAAGTTTGGCCTTGGAGTATAGAATGAAGCAGGGCAAAGGCTAATAGAGTTTTGCCACGAGAACGCACTGGTAATAGCAAACACCCTATTCCAACAACACAAGAGAAGACTCTATATGTGGACATCACCAGATGGTCAACACCGAAATCAGATTGATTATATTCTTTGCAGCCAAAGACGGAGAAGCTCTATACAGTCAGCAAAAACAAGACCGGGAGCCGACTGTGGCTCAGATCATGAACTGCTTATTGCCAAATTCAGACTTAAATTGAAGAAAGTAGGGAAAACCACTAGTCCATTCAGGTATGACCTAGATCAAATCTCTTATGAGTATACAGTGGAAGTGACAAATATATTTAAGGGACTAGACCTGATAGACAGAGTGCCTGATGAACTACGGACAGAGGTTCATGACATTGTACAGGAGACAGGTATCAAGACAATCCCCATGGAAAAGAAATGCAAAAAAGCAAAATGGCTGTCTGACGAGGCCTTACAGATAGCTGGGAAGAGAAGAGAAGCGAAAAGCAAAGGAGAAAAGGAAAGATATTCCCATCTGAAGGCAGAGTTCCAAAGAATAGCAAGGAGAGATAAGAAAGCCTTCCTCAGTGATCAGTGCAAAGAAATAGAGGAAAGCAACAGATTGGAAAAGACTAGAGATCTCTTCAAGAAAATTAGAGATACCAAAGGAACATTTCATGCAAAGATAGGCTCGATAAAGGACAGAAATGGTATGGACCTAACAGAAGCAGAAGATATTAAGAAGAGGTGGCAAGAATACACAGAAGAACTGTACAAAAAAGATCTTCACAACCCAGATAATCACGATGGTGTGATCACTCACCTAGAGCCAGACATCCTGGAATGTGAAGTCAAGTGGGCCTTAGAAAGCATCACTACGAACAAAGCTAGTGGAGGTGATGGAATTACAGTCGAGCTATTTCAAATCCTCAAAGGTGATGCTATGGAAGTGCTGCACTCGATATGCCAGCAAATTTGGAAAACTCAGCAGTGGACACAGGACTGGAAAAGGTCAGTTTTCGTTCCAATCCCAAGGAAAGGCAATGCCAAAGAATGCTCAAACTACCGCACAATTGCACTCATCTCACATGCTAGTAAAGTAATGCTCAAAATTCCCCAAGCCAGGCTTCAGCAATACGTGAACCGTGAACTTCCAGATGTTCAAGCTGGTTTTAGAAAAGGCAGAGGAGCCAGAGATCAAATTGCCCATATCCGCCGGATCATCAAAAAAGCAAGAGAGTTCCAGAAAAGCATCTATTTCTGCTTTATTGACTATGCCAAAGCCTTTGACTGTGTGGATCACAACAAACTGTGGAAAATTCTGAAAGAGATGGGAATACCAGACCATCTGACCTGTCTCTTGAGAAACCTGTATGCAGGTCAAGAAGCAACAGTTAGAACTGGACATGGAACAACAGACTGGTTCCAAATAGGAAAAGGAGTATGTCAAGGCTGTATATTGTCACCCTGCTTATTTAACTTATATGCAGAGTACATCATGAGAAACGCTGGGCTGGAAGAAACACAAGCTGGAATCAAGATTGCCGGGAGAAATATCAATAACCTCGGATATGCGGATGACACCACCCTTATGGCATAAAGTGAAGAAGAACTAAAGAGCCTCTTGACGAAGGTGAAAGAGGAGAGTGAAAAAGTTGGCTTAAAGCTCAACGTTCAGAAAACTAAGATCATGGCATCTGGTCCCATCACTTCATGGGAAATAGATGGGGAAACAGTGGAAACAGTGTCAGACTTTATTTTTTTGGGCTCCAGAATCACTGCTGATGGTGATTGCAGCCATGAAATTAAAAGACGCTTACTCCTTGGAAGGAAGGTTATGGCCAACCTAGATAGCATATTTAAAAGCAGAGACATTACTTTGCCAACAAAAGTCCATCTAGTCAAGGCTATGGTTTTTCCAGCGGTCATGTATGGATGTGAGAGTTGGACGGTGAAGAAAGCTGAGCACCGCAGAATTGATGCTTTTGAACTGTGGTGTTGGAGAAGACTCTTGAGAGTCCCTTGGACTGCAAGGAGATCCAACCAATCCATCCTAAAGGAGATCAATCCTGGGTGTTCATTGGAAGGACTGATGTTGAAGCTGAAACTCCAATACTTTGGTCACCTCATGCGAAGAGTTGACTCATTGGAAAAGACCCTAATGCTGGGTAGAATTGGGGGCAGGAGGAGAAGGGGACGACAGAGGATGAGATGGTTGGATGGCATCACCGACTCGATGGACATGGATTTGGGTAGACTCCGGGAGTTGGTGATGGACAGAGAGGCCTGGCGTGCTGCGATTCATGGGGTCGCAAAGAGTCGGACACGACTGAGCGACTGAACTGAACTGAACTGAACTGAAAGAAAGGTGGCTTCCTTAACATGTTCCTCAAAATACTAGAAGCCAGAGACATTTTGTAGTAAAGAGGTTCTAGGACAAAACGAGTCTGGGGAGCACATCATATACAACTGCAAATCCCTTTTAGAGATTCACGATCCTCATTAATATACAAACGCTCAGACGAGTCCCACAGTTTCTTAATCTGGTTCCTTTGTTTTAGCCACTGTGTCCCAAATGCATCTCACTTGAATACTTTTTTTTTTTTTACCTAAAAACATCTCATACCATTATAGTTTTATAGCATGCAGTTGGGTAAATACTGGCCTAAAGAAGAAAGCCCTCACTGCCTAACCTTCTCCACAACCCCTACTCCCTTCCCAGCCTTATCTTCCAGTTCCTCCACCAAAAAGCCCTTGATTCTCATTACACAAATTATTCTCCTCCCAGTAAATTATTTCAAACTTCCATGCCTATACGCCTACAATTCCTTCAACCTGAATAGATTTCCAAAAACCCAACTTTTCATTCTCTAAGTTTTAGTTCAGATATTCCCTTTCCTATGAGGCCTTCCCTACCCTCAAAATCTGGAATAAAATACTCTAGGGTGCCTTCCTTGAACTTTGATTACAGCCAGCTACTTTTCTCAGCCACATTATCAGTCTGTCTGCCCACCAGACTGCAAGCTCTTTCCTCTTTTTGGGGGCCATGCCTCGCAGCTTACAGGAACCCACCAGGGACTGAACCCGGGCCACAGCAGTGAAAGTCCAGAATGCTAACCACTAGGCAACCAGGGAACTCCCCCAAAGCTCTTGAATGGTAATGACTAAGGGTCTCTCCATAGGGGTTGAGGTTCCTTAATAAAAAGCAGGGCAGCAGACACAGTCAGCTTCAAATCATAGAACCATCTACTGTAAATAAGCTTGTTTTCTCCTCTGCAAAATGGCCTTGCAAGTTGCTGTAAGAATCAGAATCATGTGCAAAACAGTACTCTGGGCAAAACAAGTCAGGCACAAAAGCATGCAAGATTCCATTTATACAAAGCTTAAAAGCTGGTAAAATTGATCTATAAGAAGTCAAATAGTAGTTTGGCTTCTTGAAGTGGGAGGTAGTGACTGGAAGGAAGACCTGGAGTTCTGTTTCTTGATCTGGATGCTGGCTTTGTAAAAGTTGAGCCGTGCACTTTGCATTTGCTCATGTCTCTGAGCTTACTGCAACATAAACACCCTTTTTTTTAACAGTGTGTGAAATAATCACAGTGAGCAGTCAAGGTATGTGTTTGATCGTAGTGTGGTAGTATTCTAGACACAGGTGCTTAGTGAACTGTGCTCTCAGAGGAGAACAGTAAAAAAGAGTATCACTGACTCAGGGGTCCAGTCCAGATCATTGTTTGCAGGCTGAGAATTTGGCAGGTCTAATGCTGACCTCAGAGTGTGGTAGGGCTACCAAGAGCTCAGCCTAAGCCTAGGATGTACTTGCTTGGTCCCTGGATGGGGCCTTGGCAGCAAGCACTCAAGCCCAGCCTACTGGCTAGGGAGCTCCTGCCTGCACCCCAGACCCATCCCTGATGCTGGTGGGAGAGGCCAGGAATTTAGACAGGAGGGTTCACAACACTAAAGATCCCAGGAGACAAGGTCCAATTCCTTCCAGGAGATACAATATCTGAATGTGGCCTCTGATCATAGTTTTAGGAGATAATAGTACATGAAATGTGATCATGCAGAAACAAACAAATCCGTGATTCTCTTTCTAACACACACTTGACACTATCTAATTTTTTGAAGCGATCCAACCAATTTCTCGCTGACCTATACCTGAAATGTGGGTCATTTCCCTGTTAGTTCTCACTCTGAAAAGCCTCAACAAAGTTTCATAAGAAGGCATGAAATTCTTGAGAAGTAGAAACATATTTACCAGCTGAGAAAGCAAAGATTCAGAAAAATCTAGTACCCAGAAATTCAGTGGTCAAACTGCAGTAGAACTTAGTTATATCCCTTCTCCTCGCAGTATGTGTATCCCAGAAGTTTGCTTACCCTGCCCCTGGGTCAACAAGCCTGCAAGTGGTGAAAGCTGAACTTTGTGTCTCAAAAGAGATGCAAGAAACAGGCTATCTGCTCACAGGATTAGCTCTACCCCTGAGACACCTCCCATAGGAAAGACTCCAGTGACTAGGAGGGGCTTGCTTCTCTGCATCATTCCTCTACCTGAGCAAGGATGGGGTGGGGGGTGTGGGGGGCGTGATCACAAAGAACCAGTGATTCTGTGATCCCTACCACATCCATTTGTCCTCTCTCAAATAACAGGAATTTTAAAACAAAAACTACAAGGAGGAAAAACAGGAAAGAAAACGGCAAAGATCCATGCCCCTGTCTGACCTCTAGATCCCACATTTGTCCTTGTTCTCTGGAAAAATATTAAAATTGTCCCCATAATCTCAGCTGGCTCAGGGCAGAGTCCAACCCCAGTCTGCCTTGTCACTTGTTCAGGAAATGTCTGCTAAGCACATCCTAGCGCCTCCCAGGGTTCTGCGTCAGGACTGTGTATGACACACGGACGGCTAAGGTACCCTCATAGCCCTCAAGGAGCTTGAGCATAGTAGAAAAGATGAGGCGTGGGCAAAAGCAAGTGCTCTTGAGGAAAAACAGCATCTGAGTTCTGGGAGAGGCCCAAACAGTGCTGAGGATGATGAACCAAAAGACAGCTACCAGCCTAGCTCCTGCCAGGCACAGAGCTACAGGTCATGCCAACCACCCAGACCAACACAGGGCCTGGGAACAGCTTCCCCTTGAGAAAGGCCCCAATCGATGGGTACATGTATCATCTCATTTCATCCCTAGAACAACTCCATAAGATAAATACTATACTATCATCAACCCCCCTTTCACAGATGAGAAAACTGAGATTTAGAAGGGCTCTTTTATTCATTCATTCAACAAACATTTTTTTGTATCTACCAAGGACCTGATGGGCTTCCCTGGTGGCTCAGACAGTAAAGAATCTACCAGCAATGTGGGAGACCTGGGTTCAATCCCTGGGTTGGGAAGATCCCCTGGAGAAGAGCATGGCAACCCACTCCAGTATTCTTGCTGCGAGAATCCCCATGGACAGAGGCGCCTGGCAGGCTACAGTTTGTGGGGTTGCGAAGAGTCAGACATAACTAAGCAACTAAGCATACAGCACACAAGGACCTGATACCACTCTAGCAGTAACCATAAGACAGTCAAAATTCCTGATTATTATGGTGTATGCATTCTGGTAGGAGATAAGTAACTTGTTCAAGATCACTCAACTTGTTAAAGTAGTGGAGCCAGGATCGAATTCAGTTATTCTGGCTGCTGAACCTATACTTTCAAACTTCCAGCAAACAAGCTGTCTGGGCCCAGCCACAGACACTGCAAATCACCATTAATAGTAAAATACCACATTTCCTCTATTTCAAGATGCATAGTTGTAAGACATATCTGAAACCTGGCTGCATTTTATAATATATGTGGAAAGAAACTTGCAGGCTGCAAGTAGAGAAGTAAGCCATAATATAACTGATACTGATGTTCAAGTGTAAATTTTGCTGAATACAGGTTATTTGATTGACGATGCAATTGAATTTTCTGCAGATGCTAACATTAAATGCAGCTTGATTTTAACTTAAATGACGATCCCTGATACTACTTTGAATACGCTCAAAAAATTTCGCTATAA
Source organism: Okapia johnstoni (assembly GCA_024291935.2). Taxonomy (NCBI): domain Eukaryota; kingdom Metazoa; phylum Chordata; class Mammalia; order Artiodactyla; family Giraffidae; genus Okapia; species Okapia johnstoni. The sequence goes on from CM044316.1 coordinate 41,665,397, forward strand.
CACAATATTGCAAGAAAAAGCCATTGTGCATGCAAACAATTATGCCTATCACACAATATGATTAAAAGGAGTAGAAATCACCAAATCTCCTAACAGATTACAGAATCTTCAAAGCCTAAAGGCTAGCATTCAAATGACAAACGCCTACTTGTCAAAAGCTTCCAGCAAGTAAACTTCCAGAAATAAGTGATCAATTAAGGGGGAAAAAATTATGGATTTGCCAAAGAGAAACTATAGGCAAATCCCACTATTCATTAATAAGCCTCAAAATTACATGGCCAATCTTAAACATACCATGAGTAATATACTTTCTGAAAAGCATCATATAACTCTGAAGTTACACATAATTTCTGAAACCCAAATATGATACACAACATCAATAATGTGAAAAATACATACACTTCAAACTGATCCTATAGAAAGGGTGACTCATAAGTAAGCATATGAATAAATGAAAGCCACTACAGGCAAGTTTTAAGTGTATATGTGTATTGCCATGTTTCTGTTTCTGAAAAGATGCAGTTAACACCATGGTTTATTTTACCATTACCAATAGCAAAATCGATACCACTGCCACTTATCAATGGTACTTCCAAATAGAGAACTACGATAATTACAATGATAGCTGCCATTTATGGAGCATCTACCAAAACTGTATTTTTATTTTTTTAACCCATTATCTCTAATCCTCAAGACAATTCTATAAGGAAGGCACTCTTAGTATTTCAGTTTTACATGTAAGTAAATTACAGTTCAAAGAAAGCTAGTGACTTCTCAAGGTCATACAACCAGTAAGCATCAAGCTGAGCGTGGAACCAGTTCTGCCCACGTCCAAAACCCAAGTGGTTTCCAGGGCACTATAATGCCTCCCTCTACCAACAACCACCTCCACATCTGTCCTGGCACAACAAGCATAGATAACCCCTCACCTGAAGAAAACTTACTATGACCTCAGAGCAGGATGGGCCACCATGAATTTAAGATAGGAGGGTATCCCTCTCAATTCAACACCCCTAAATTAATTCAAATCCTGCTGCTTATATGTCTGCTTCCATTTTCTCAAACTACACTTGACATCTGCTCAAGTAGGCCCTAAACTGGCCAACAGATCAACATTTATACACCAGTTAACTGGTTCATTCCTTCAAATTGTGCCAAGTTGGTAGCACAGTCCAGAGAAGACAGTACAGAGGCTTGGCAAGAAGTGAGGAAAGCCTTTCCATTTCTGAGGCTGGGACAGGAAGAGGCCTGCAGAGGTGCTGCTCACATCAGCCAGAGGAAGCACAGATGTCCCTAAGCCTACAGGAGAGCCCAGCTTGTGGCAAGCACCTTCTGGGGATCCCTCTGAAGCCCAGTACAGCCCATAGTTTCAACCAACAACTGCTTTTCTTCTTGACCAAACTTTTGCAGAATGACAGGCAGGGCCTTGTGAATTTCACCCCATTCTCTGGACAGGTGCCTTTGGACACAGTCTCATATCCAACATAAAATCCTCCTCAAGGGCTTTTCTTTGAATATTCCCTCAGGAAAGGGCCTAAAGCTTGGACACTAAGGGTGGACTAGGACAATTCAAGAAATATTTACTGAGCATCTCTGAGGACTGGGATGAGTAAGCGGTGTGTGTGTGTGCGTGTGTGTGTTCAGTCTCTTCAGTAGTGTCCAACTCTTTGCGACGCTATGGACTGTAGACAACCAGGCTTCTCTGTCCATGGGATTTTCCTGGCAAGAATACTGGAGCGGGTTATCATTCCCTCCTAGAGGGGATCTTCCAGAACGAGGGATCAGACCCATGTCTCTTGCACTGCAGGCAGATTTTTTACCACTGAGCCACTGAAATCCCAAATAAGGTGCGGTCCCTACCATCTGGGAACTCTCAGTGAGTGGAGGAGGTAAGACTGGCTAAGAACTAATTACAGTAAAAAGGAGAACAAGGTAAGTGTTTTCCTGGAACACAGAGGAGTAAATAATTAATTCCAGATGCCCAGTCAACAGTCAATTCAGCTAACACTGACTAGGCACCCACAAGGTAACAGGTACTATACTAGGCATTTTACATACCTTACCTTTCTTCAACCCCCACAACCACCCTGTGGAACACGCTCTATTACTTCTTACATTTAACAAATGGGGAAAGAGGTGGAGAAGCAAAGTCTCTTGCCCAACATCACATCACTGATTTGTAAACACAAGAGATGAGATTTGGATCCCTGCGGCCAACACTGAAGTTTGTCTTATTACCAATACAGTAGACCACATCTTCTAGAGTAAAGAAATTCTTCCTAGTAGAAACAGAATCTGAACTGTTTGGGAATTCAACTAGACGAGCAGGGAAGTAGAGAATATTCCTAGCAAAATGGTTTCCCAGGTGGCACAGTGGTAAAGGATCCACCTGCCAATGTAGAAGACACGGAGATGCAGGTTCGATTCCTGGGTTGGGAAGATCCCCTGGCAGAGGAAATGGCAACCCACTCCAGTATTCTTGCCTGAAAAATTCCATGGACAGAGGAGCCAGGCGGGCTATAGCCCATGGGGTCGAGAAGAGTGGGCACGACTAAGGGGCAATCACTGTTGAATGGACAGGGTCAGAGATAAGGAAGGCTGGGAGGCAGGACAGATCAGCAGTCACAGGTCAGCTAAGCAGGGGAGAAGTCATGCTTCCAGCACAAATGAAGAGGTGTGTGGTCAGTGAGTTAGAGGACTGGGTGTCAGGAGACGTGGGTTCTACTCCTGGCTTGGCCACCGAAAAACTGTGATTTCCAGCAGTTCCTAACCCCTCTATAGGGCTCGGTTTCCTCATCAGTAAAAATTCCAGTTCCCTATTAGAATTAGATGTTCCCCAAAGGTTGGCTCTGGCTTAAATACTCAGGGATATTCACAAGAGGCCATGTGGGACAGTGGTTAAGACCAAGTGACATGCAGACCAACTGAGTGACATTGAACAAGATAGTTAATGCCTCTGAGTCTGTTTCCTTATCTGTAATGTGAGGACAATAGTGATGCCTGCCTCACAGGGCTGAGGTGAAGGCTGAACAAACTGAAGAACATCAAGCACTTAGCATAGGGCTTGGCAAACCGCAAAGGTTTAAGAAATGGAAGTAGCTTTGTCACCATCATCATCATCACCATTACGCCTTCTTTAAAGGGTTCATAAAGCGTATATAATGATCATGGGCCAGAAAGTCTTTTTTAAGGAACAAAAATATATATACCTTTTATTTTTTTAATTTGGAAAAGAGAAAAGGTCTCACTGAATCACAAGTCCTTCCCACTCATGAGAGAGGCTTCTGTTTCAAAGAGCTCCATGCCATACCTTCTCTTCTGAAGAAACGGTCAGCTTGTCACTGGATATCAAGCTGCACACCTGGTCCAGACTTAGGCTAAGAAATTCTTCCCCCAGCATCACCTCTGGAAAGTGCTGCTCTGTTCCAAAAAAAAAAAAAAAGCATAAGTTCAGAAAACAAAGTTATAACACACTTCTGCCCATCCATGAACCAAGGCCATGACAATCTGTGGGATTCAGAGCAGAGTCCGGGGAGCTCTGGGGGAGGCGGGAGGGAGAGAGAAAAGTGGACATCCTGGCTGGAGGGAAACCAGCCTTTTAATTCAGCAGCAAAGGCATCCCCCTGTGTAACCCTCTGTCCTGAACATCATCACAGAGGAAAATTGGGCACAGAGTCGTGAGGTTATATTTTTTCCATGCTCCATGAGATTAATAATGGTGCTGCAGAGAAGCCTCACAGGGGCCTGCCTATTTAATTGGGCTCATTTCCCCTCAAGGCACAGGCTGGCAGAGCTGCAGACGGTGCCCCTTGCCGCTCAGCCAAACAAAAGTGGGTCAGAACTGCTGCATGGCCAAAGTCTCTGAGGGTTCTGGTAGGAAGTCAGCATTAGAAGCTTGGCGGAAGGGTTCATTCCTTCCTGCCCAAGTCAAGCCTGTTATCTCTGGTTCACAAGAAGGCTCAACTAAGCTTCTGTCTGGGTGCGGTGGCAACATGGGTGCCAAGACCACCGCCTGGTGGAATGGTCCACAGCGGCCGGGCCTTCCAAGGCTGTAATATAGAGGGGAGTTTGGGACAATGAGAAAGAGATAAATCTCACAGCCCCAGGGGCCACATGAGGGAAATGCCAAGGACAATTCTGACTCTGACATTCTCCCAGGCCACCATCCTGCTATTACAGAGGCAGTGAGATGCCAGGGAAAGAGCAGGCACTTACGAAAGAAGGAATCTAGATTCAAGTCCCGGCTGTGTCATTTATGAGCTGTGTCCCGTGGCACCATTATCCTCATGTGTACAATGGAGATAAAAATGATGTCTCCCTTCCCTCCCGTGCTCTGATGAGAAAGGAATTGAGAACAAGTTTTGCAAGCTGCTTCAAGGTGAACCAACCCAAGGGCTGACAACTCCGGGTGCAAGAGGCTCTGGAGGTCACAGGGTCCTTTGTCATTTGCCCCAGACTTTGCTCCTTCCTCGGTTCTCACAACTCTGCACCATCGCCCCAGAAGCACCTGTGCTCTTTGCCCTCCAGACCTTTCCCCTTCTTCTGTGGTGGCCCTGCTCTAGCCTGAGAGCTTCTTGGATAATTCCAGAAGCCCCACCCACACCCCCACCAACTTGGTCTGGCTGGCCCCTGGAGTGAGATTCCGAGTGCCTCCACGCCTGGGAGGCCATGCTGAAACATCAACCCTGCCGCAGCTGCACAAGGAAAATGAAAATTGGAGCATGCTAATAACACTCATCAACTTCTTAAAAACCAAACAAAGAACTTAAGGTTTAAATCATTTCTTGTAAAAATCATTCTGAACTTTATATGTTGAAAGAATTTCAGATCCAAACAATTCCCATACACCTTTCATCTAGAGTCCCTAAATGTCAATATTTTACTCTCAAAGTCTGAGTTATAAATAATATTTTCCATCTCTCACTGGGCAAAAACAGCTCCCCATTTGCTCTCCACTAGCTTAATAATATAACTGAAGCCACAGTTAAAGCTTGCCCATCCTGAGGCTCAGGGATGTTTGTACATAACAACACAAAGTTAAAAGTCAGATCCATTACAGATAGAAGCAATTGTCACAACATAAGAAGTTGGTCTCGCTTCTCCACACATCAATAGAAACAAAATCTTTTGTTAAAGTGTAGATTCTAAGTATAAGATTCAACTAACTTTCGGAATATTTAAGACTATAGTTATTTTTTTAAGTATCCATTCTTAAAGATTTTTAAATAAAGTGAACATCTCATTTCTTTGGATGATGGGAATTCATTCTTGGCCTGGAGGCTTGGAAAGTAATAGGATTCTCCTTATACACTCTTCTGGCCCAAGAAGTCTTTGGACCAGTCGCCAGATGCATTGACAACACACAAGAAACAGCAGAGAGAAAAACTGACCAAGTGTAGGGCAGAGAGTTCCTGGGGACCAGTCATGGCTGAGCTCAGCAGGGGAGGCAGGCCAGCCAACACCAACATCTTTGTGGCCCAGAGCCATACCTGGTCTTCCCACTTTTATCTTTGGTTGATAGGGAAAAAAAAAAAAAAAACCTAACATTCAGAAAAGGGAAAAGAATAAGAAGAGGTGTAAGAGGAGGTGAGGAAGTAAAATTCTGAGCTTTAAGAAATTCTTCCTCAGAGCTCAGAGAGCCAAGAGACAAGCTTGGGTTTTGAAAAGGAAGAAAATGGAAGTGCAATGATGCGTATCCTAGACAACTTGGTGGACAAACAAGAAGTACTCGAAGATAAAGCAAGGCAAAAAGGAGTCAGCCCTCCGCACTTCCCCATCTCTCACACTCTGGGGCATCGCAGCATATGAGTCTGGGTCCCATCTCTCTGAAGTCGGCTGCTTCTTTGCTCATCTGGAACCTCCCACTGAAATCCCTTCAGAAATCCTCCCAGGAAGCAGTGTCTGGTGGGGAGGAGACAACAAGGGAGGTGTTTGACAGGAGCTTCTCTCACTCAGGACTGGCACACCCAGAGACCAAGGAGATTTGCAAGGCATGGGCAGGACACAAAGAAGGGCCCAGAAAGAAACTGCTTCCCTTCTCCCTTCAGTCTGGGACACAGGGCTGAGCCCCAGAGGAGACCCCTTTCTGTTAGCAACACTCAAGACACAACAGGGTAGAAAAAACAGGAACAGCCTGCTCTGGCTAACTCAGTTTCCGAGGAAACAGGAGTTGCCCAGAAGACTCTCTACCCAGGTCAGTGCTCTTCTCTGGCACTTCCTGGAAAGAACCCACTCTGCTCCTGCAAGATACACCTTGAGAATCAGCTTCTGCCTTTAACACTTGTTTGGAAATTTTTTAAATTTCTTTTGCTTTGCTGTTAATGTATTAAGGGAGAATGTAGTGACTAATTGTGGCTAACAGTCAGAAGACCTGGGTTTACCTAGCTCCATCTCTTATAGTCCCTTCTTTTCAGGCTCTGACTTCATTAATCATAAAATGGGATCATAAAGCGTGACCTCGATCTTCAGGTTGTTCTGAAGTTCAAAAATGACAACCTATATTATCCTACTTTGAAATCTATAAGAAACTCTTTAGAAATGAAGGAGAAATATCATGTGCACGTGTACCTGCATTACGAAGCCCAGTTCTGTGGGTAGCACTGCTCTCCAATGGAGAAGCATTTCCATAGCATCAGCCATCCTCTGAGACTGCAGGACCTGCCAGTGAGGCTGTGGACTCAAAGGTCTAAGAATCCCACTCTAATTCCACTGAGTTCCACAAACTTTCTAGTGATAAATGTATTGAATTTCCTAAGGCTGCAGTTTTCTCATCCATTAAATGGAGCTAATAATAGCACTTAACTCATAAAGGTGTGATGGGCATTAGACAAATATATGTGCAATAATTCACATTTCCTGAGACCACTGCAAGTGCTCAATAACTGTTCATATGTCATGTGCCAAAAGCAGTTTTCTTCAAAAAGGAAGAAAGTAGAGCTGATGTCTACAAGGAGACAACTGGCTTACAAAAGGGTAACACAAGACACCAGTAACTTCAACTCAAAGTCCACAGGGCCATGCCAGGAAAGGCACTCCACATTCAATAAAAGAAGGCCAATTCAGAGCATATCTAGAAAACAGCAACAGCTCAGTCTAGGTAGAGCCTGGCTGTATCTTCATTCATCTAACAAATGCATACAGAGCCTCCACCAAGTATGGGGAACTGTGCCAGGCTCCCAGGGAGGTAGGAGAAGCAGGCAAGGCTCAATCTTGGGGGACAGGTGGAATGTGCAGGGACGTAGGATCTTTGAACCACAGGCAAGCCCCGTGAAGGGGGATTCTCCACAATAAACTTTGATCTTAGCTAAACTTATCTAAACTTTTCTTATCGTCTTGCTCTTTTTCCCTTTAGGGAGGAGTGTAAACAAACCAAAAAAAAAGACAGTTAATTAATATCTGGTTAGGAGTTCCAATTAACCAGGCTTTACTACAAGTAGTAAACACTGTCTAAGATGTAAGTTTTGGAGACACTGCTTTGGGAAAGATCCCCAGTATTCTCCCTACTTGCTGCAAGTAATAACAATTTTTTTTTCTCCAGCAAAAAAAAAGTCCAAGTTTTGATTAATGAAACATAATGGAACTGTTCCTGTCTATTTGGATGAGACATTATGGAGAAGGTGAGGGCACCAGACAACTGTAAATCCTTTCCCCACCAAAAGATACAAATATATCTTCCCAGTGTTGAAAGGATAAGGAAACTCGGCAGCACATTCCCAGGAAAGGGGGAATAGCTGGGTCTTTTCAAACAAGCAGGCCTGGACAAAGTTAAGGGCTTTTCCTAAAAATGGCTAACATACTGGGTATTTTACATATATTATGTCACTTACATCTTCCAAAATCCAGCTGAAGCGAATATCAATATCTCCACTTTACAGATGAAGAAACAGAGGCCCAAAAAGCCTAAGTCATGATCTTAGTATCACATGGCAGTAAGTGGTAGAGCCTGGTTTTGAAACGAATGCTATCTATATATAATAACAAATATTCTCATAAGAATCTTAGTTTCCAAAATAATAAAAGCCTGTCCTGAGCAGGCCATTTTGGTAAAATCGATATAGACATCAGAACATCCTAAGAATCCCTTAGGGATACTGCAGAGAGAGAAAGAAAATATGAACTAAATATATTTTCTTTTAAAAAAAAAAATCTTAGAGTAGCAGTGTTTCAAACATTTTGGCATCAGACCTGGGTTCAAATTTCAGACCCCTGGATAGAAATCTTTCCCTAACCCACCTATCAGGCTAGATGGCATGATATTCTTCTGTGTTCCCAAAGTCACCAAAATAAGAAATTAAAATCACAGTGCTCATCAACCCATCTTATCACCTGAAGTCTTTCTCTCATACTGGGACTATGATCCCCATGTGGGGAGGCTCTGTCTTATTTGAGTCTGTCTTGCTTGAATGTGAATCCTCAGTGTCTGCAGATATCAAGCTCTGAAATTACCATGCTTCCCTTCCCATGCTTCTTCAAGACTTCCTAGGCCTCTGGCAACCTCTCAAGCAAGTCCCAAGTCCATTCCTCCCTCTTGATGGTGTGAAATAAACCTAAAGCTTTGATCAGGTTTATCTAAACTACAAGCCCAGAAAAAATGGAAGTGATAACTCATCTATGACTTCTTTGACCCGCAGAGATGAGATGAACCCAGTTATTCCAGGGCCAGCGGCCCCAGCAAACAGGTATGAGTGAGTACCTCTGAATGGAATCACTTATCAGGCCCCAGGACTGGCTAATGAAAGGTGGACACACAAACAGAATCAAAACATTTCAGTAGGGTTTTAAAAAAACAGAGCTACTTTAAATCTCTCTCCCCTTCCCTCTCTTACTTTATTTTTGGAGAGCAGAGGTAAGCTTTCTTGATCAGTACTTGACTTTCACGGCCCATAGTTTCCTTGCTCTAGGGAGAAGGCTCAGCTCCCACAGAGAATAACACAGATCTACCTGACTACTTCCCACAAGTGTGACAACCACCAGCCCTCGGACTCTAAATTTCACTGTCTCCATTCTCCCTGGGATGGTGGGATAAAAGCTCTCTTGCCATGCTGACTTAATTCCAGAAGTGTAAGTATTGTACCTCCCCTTGCTATCATACACACAGAGCAACGGGCTATATCAAAACTGCCCAGTTATCAGTGTTGTTGATTCAACAACAGAGTTCCCTGTTCTCCAGAGAATGGAAGGAACAGGGAAGTCTCCTAAAATCCCCAGAAGAACAATTAACAATAAAAACTACCTGCATCCACACTAATGCTTCATTTGCCACCTTCAAGGTAGAAGCAGAAAATCAAGGGGAGGCAGAAGTGAGGCAGCAGCCATACGCAGGGAGGCTGAACTGGCCTGGGGAGTTGTGAAAATAAACAGTGGGCTCAGAGCACAGGCCCTGGAGTCAGGCAGCCTCTTCTTGAATCTTGGCATTGCCGCTCACAAACTATGTGATCTGGAGCAAGTTACTAAACTTCTCCAAGGTTTCCGTTTCTTCATCTATAAGTTAGGAAAGTAATAACTACCTCTTACAGTTTTGAAGTGTGTAGCACCTTGCCTGGTACCTCGCAAGTATTCAGAAATGGCAGAAACTTCCCCTGTGACCATCACCATCATTATTATCTTATGATGCCAAGCTGGAGGCAGCAATTTCACCAGATAACCCTCACTAAGTCAGAGGATTGTGTTTTTTCAAATTCTTTGTCAAAGTTTTCTGCTGTCCTTAGTTTAATTACTTCATTCCATGGTCTTAAAGGACTCAATCAATCAAAAAAAAGGCCATTTCTCTCCACAAACATGTGAAATTCAATGGTTTTTCCATCCCATGGCTGGGTGGTTTCAGCTCAGCTTTGGCAGGCTGATGTAAACACATTGTTCAAAGAATTTTAATTGCCATTTCATTAATAGGGTCCCATTAATATCCCTCCCAACTAGCTCTGCTGATGGCCCAGGCATGGTCATCCAATTAACCAAACAACAAAATCCCCATAAACCTGGGCCCATGCCTCTGAAGTTAAAGATTAAGCAGTCCCTGGAAACAATAACAGTGAGATATAAGAAACAGGCTATGCAAACTATGAGGGTCCTTTTCTCAGTTACCTGGTACTCAGGAGAACTATGACACCAGCAGCTGGGGGCAAGGATCTTCCCCAGCCCAGTCAGCTTTTAACTATGGGACTCACCCTTCCCCAGCCCAGCATAACATATATCACAGCAACAATGTGGGAGCATAATCCTAAGGGGGGAAACTGGACCGAAGCAGAAGGGACTGCCACAGGAAGAAGAGACAGGCCCATTGCAAACAGGAAATCAACCAGGCAGTTAGGTGGAAAGAGCTGGTGCTCCAGCCCCACTGTGTCCTCCTTCACCAGGGGGCTGAAGACTTATTAGAAGGCAGTTGTCAACCTTAAAAATAGTTACTCTTTTTAGACAGTAATTTGGCAGTATCTTTTAATGCATACTCTCTATGAGCTACTTTGTGCTATATACTAAGATGGCACCCTACAAGCACAATTTCATGGTTACTCACATACCAGCAAGTACACTCCAAAACATTATGTACAAGAATTCCTGTTGAAGCATTTGATGTAAAAGAAAAAAAAAACTGGTAACATTAATGTTCATTAAGAGACACTGGCTAACTAAATTATAGTTCATTATAGTTCATCCCTGTGATGCAGCAGACAAAAAGAGTATGAACAGCCATACACAAGAGTCTGGAAAGAACTTCAAGATATTGTACTAAGTTAAAAAAAAAATTATAATGAATGCAAAAGTCTTCTATTCATATGAGTTAAAAAGTGTAATATATACATGTATTGTAGGGATATCCAAGAGGGTCCCCTTCTCCCTTAGGAGGACCTGAGAGATCAACTGTGTATTTCATACCTTTGGTCTTGTTTGAAATGTTTATCATGGATACAAGTTGCTTTTATTGAATACATCCTCTAAAGTTTTAAAAATAATGGTATAGAAATATGTCTGCTAACATGGAAAGATGTTCAGAATATACTGCTAAGATTTTTTTGGATGGAAAATATGTATGTGGAATGAGAGACAGGGGAAGCTGTATACCAGGCTGCTGCCCATGACGCCCTCTGGGTAGGGCTGTGGGGCCTTTCCTGCAATAATCACAGGTGGTTTTGTATTAAGATAGCAACAATAAGAAGAACAGAAAGTTCATCTTAGAGAAGGAGCACGAACAGAATTCAGAGGCAGTTTGGAGTTGTGGACAGGTGAAGGCAAAGGCCAGCTGGCCAGAGACAAGGGAAGGAGGGGAAGGCAGACATACCCAGCTGTGCGTATATATACAGAAGAGCCACCATCAGAAGCTCCAGAAACAGTCCTTCTTCTGCAAAGTGGATGCAGTCTGCAGCAGGGGTCATGGTGTTGACCCAAGGAGTCCCGTCTCTCCACCAGGTCCCATGGGGCTCTAAGGCTCTCTTGCCACAGCGGCATGAATGGCAGGGAGGATCCAGGGCACAGCCTTATGGTGACACCTACTTCTGCAGGAGACACTCCTACCTGTCCCTCCCACACCGACCTCAATCCCCTAAACCATCCTGAAAACAAAGCAGGAGGAGCAACCTCCCATCAGAGAGAGAATAAAACAGGCCTAGGGTCACTCAGCTCCAAAGTGTTGGCTGGTGTGATCCCTGGTTCTTATCTGGAGGGTCTCCTTGTAGTCTGTGGGCTCAGATACCTCCTAACTCGAGGCATGGGGCCACGGAAGCCTGTGACCACACAGGGCCGACACTGCCCCTTGTGTGTGTGATTCTGGTCAGTACCCACATGCCCACACTTAAATGGGCTAGACAGCAGCTCTGTCTCAGGAGGCAGCAATGGCAGAGCTGCCAGGCTCCATCTAAATTCAGGGGGTGCAAGACCAAAGACACAAAGCAGGCCCACTGCGGTGGCTGAGTGTGATGGAGTAAGCATAAATTAACCATTTTTTACTTCTCTATATACCACACAAGGTGAAGTCTTAACTTCACACTGCTTCTTCTAATGTCTCTTCATCATAGTCTTACAACCTCTGTATTACCACACCACCTTAAAAATATGATTTTTATCTTCCCAGTTGCACACAGCTGAGGGCTACAAAGAAAGCTATCCCGGAGCTGGTCCCAGGTTCCCCAGAAGGCCTGCACAACAGGGAGGAGGCTCTCAGCCTGCAGTCACACTGACCGAGCCAGAGAAGGAGGAGGGCTCACGCATGCCGTGAGGGGCAGCCTCCCAACAGGGAAGAGAAGACATCCACGCCTCACTTTCCCACCCCAAGATGACTAAACACCCCGCATCTAGCAGAGACAGCTGGCCATCTGTCTACAACGTCTGGTTGTTGGAATCTGTTAACTGCATGGCACAGACTTTTAGGTTCACACTTCCGATGGAAAATGCCAGCTCTAGCCACCAACACTCCACAGTTTCTGATTCACAGGGCCACCCTATGTCCAAGCTGGGCCTGGAAGGCACAGAATGGAGTAGCTATAAACACAGCTCTGGAGTAAACACTGTCTGGGTTTGAATCCTGTCTCTGTCTCTTCTAACTAACCCCAACAAATGACTTCACCCCTCCGCGCTTTACTTTCCTCAGCTACTCTATGCTTTAAATGAACATAAAATGCTTAGTCTAGGATGTGACCCAAAGTGAAAGCTCTGTAAACACTAGCTGAGAGTCATCCACCATGACACTGCATACACACACGTAGAGCACACACCCATGATGCTGCAGAACCATATCACCGTGCCCACATCAGGATCAGGGAGCACCAAAACCACAAACTGCATCCTCCCCATTCTCCCACAGGTGAGTCTCACCATCAGACAGGGAGATGGGCAAGGGAGAAAACAGAGATTCTGAAAGCGGAGGAAAGCCAGGCCACAAGACCTAGGAGCCTTTGTTAAAGGTGGGAGTTCAATACACAGCCCAAACCTCTGATGACCTCATGCTGCTGCTGCTGCTGCTGCTGCTGCTGCTAAGTCGCTTCAGTCGTGTCCAACTCTGTGCGACCCCATAGACGGCAGCCCACCAGGCTCCTCTGTCCCTGGGATTCTCTAGTCAAGAATACTGGAGTGGGTTGCCATTTCCTTCTCCAATGCATGCATGCATGCTAAGTCGCTTCAGTTGTATCCGACTCTGTGTGACCCTATGGACAGCAGCCCACCAGGCTCCTCTGTCCACAGGATTCTCTAGGCAAGAATACTGGAGTGGGTTTCCATTTCCTTCTCCTGATGACCTTATGAGCCAACTACAAAAGGGTGTGATACATGCTGTGTATGGATGCAAGCATGCACACTCTATAGAGAGGACTGGGGAGGGGAGACAGAGACCTCCTGGCATCTAAGCATTCTCCCTTCATCTCTGCACCAGCAGATGTCCACATGCTGACCTGTGCCTTGGTTAAAACTTCAGCTTCTGCTGAAGCAAAGTCTGCGCACATCCCTCAAGAAAGTGGCTAGACTAGAGAAGGCCAGACTAGTGACCACTCCCTGAGAACAGAAAGGAGGTAGGGAGGGTACCATGCCAGCTAATACAGGCACAAGAGGGACAGCAGAGAAAAAGGAGAGTCAAGGATTAGGGTCAGAAAGAGTCAGAGGAATTCAGAATTAGGCCGACTGGGGAATGTCCTTCACAAAAATCATCATTGACATCCTAACGTCTGGTCCCACTTGTGTCCTCAGAAACAGACCTCAAGAAGTGAGAGTCTGTATAGGCTCCTGGGGTCTTGATCAGAGCAAAAAGAAGATGCTGAAAAACAGAAGAAATGCTTACTGACTTGTGGATCAAGGGGCTAACACAGTGCAGGAGCTGGCATGTGAGCAGCTAGCCAGTCCTCAGTTAACTCCCAGACACTGGCTTCCTGGATTGGAGACAGAACAGATAGCAGCCATGCCAGCATTTGGGCAGGGGAAGAATGAGAGGTTTTACTGCAAGGGAAGGAGGTGGCCATGACTAGATCTATCAACTCATATGTCCAGACCTGTTTCCTAGGTCACTCATGACCTTCATCCTGAAATCACTACTCCCTATAAAAATCACAGGATGGCAAGCTCTAGTGAGGAGAATGTCTCCAAGAAAAATAAAATAGACTCAACAGATTATCTGATGTACTGAGAAGACTGTCCAGTGTATCTGTCTTGTAAGAATTAGTGATCATAATACTGTGTAAAAGAAAAAGTATCTATTCACTGCCTTACTGATTAAAACAAAAGTTTTCTGATAAAAAACCAGTTATAACTTAGCTCAGCTGTAGAAATGATATTAGAAGAATAAAGAGAGGGGAACAGTGAATGTATATGAGGGGACGTCTATGAAAGCGCAGTTATTCTTCTCTTAGAAGTCAACAGACAACATCTAAAACTAGTAAACCCCAAGCCAGTCATATAACATTTTATTTACAGAAAGAGAGGTAAATATCAGATGAAGCAGCTTTTGGCTGCATCAGCACCTGTATTTTAATTCTTTTAGAAAGGCAAATGAGTGGCTCTAGAGAGCAAGACTTGATGTGGAAAAACAGCAGGAGACTCTTATCATTACGAGACTTGCAACAGTATTTGACTTTTCAAATGGTGTTCACAGAACACTTTGATCAAAATAGAAATTTTCCTAAGCAAAGATTATTTCAAGACCTAGTTCAAACTATTCTTCCCCCACAAAGTCTTCTCAGATCTCCTTCCTTTTCTCTTGTGAAAATTACTGTCTGAACTTTTCATCTGCCAATTAGTCATATTCCACTTGGCACTGAGCTGAACTCCTCTATTGTTAATTATCTTTCCACCTGTGTCTTATCTCCTTGACTAAATTGTAACTGCTTCTCAGTAGAACACACTAGCCTCATAATCTTTGAGAAGTCCACCACAGACCAGGTTATTAAATTCACAGGCTTGGAAAGGTACAGCTACACTGTTCCCCATTACCTGCATAAGCATTGGCCTGCTGCAGCAGGTCGGTGCAGGTATGCACGTCTGCAAAGGCACGGATGCCCAGGCAATTGGTGGGATGCAACTGAGACTGCAGGAAGTCACAGCAGTTCTGACGAACATCCATGAGCTGTAGCAAGCTGGCGGCTGGGAGCAGCACCTGGAAGAGAAGGTAATATTCTGAGTTGCAGGATCCCACCATCAAGGTCTCATCTCCCCAAAGCAGTGCTCTAATCAGACCACGTCCAGGCTCAAGGCCTTTGCATAGCTCTCCACTGCCTGCCCAAGTAAGTCCAAACTTCCCAGCCTGGCCTTTGAGGCAACCCCAGCCTTAGTTTCCACTACTCTCCACTTCATGGACCCTTTGTTGTTGTTCAGTTGCCAAATAGTGTCCAACTCTTCATGACCCCATGGACTTCAGCACACCAGGCTTCCCTGTTCCTCACCATCTCCCAAACTTGAGTTTGCCCAAGCTCATATCCATTGAACTGGTGATGCCATCCAACCATCTCATCCTTTGTCACCCCCTTCTCCTCCTGCCTTCAATCTTTCCCAGCATCAGGGCCTTTTCAAATGAGTAAATTCTTCACATCAGGTGTCTAAAGTATTGGAGTTTCAGCTTCAGCATCAGTCCTTCCAATGAATATTCAGGACTGATTTCCTTTAGGATGGACTGGTTGGAACTCCTTGCAGTCCAAGGGACTCTCAAGAGTCTTCTCCAACATCATAGTTCAAAAGCATAAGTTCTTTGGTGGGTTTTCTTTATGGTCCAACTCTCACATCCATACGTCACTACTGGAAAAACCACAGCTTTGACTAGACGGATGTTTGTTGGCAAAGTAATGTCTTTGCTTTTTAATATGCTGTCTAGGTTGGTCATAACTTTTCTTCCAAGGAGCAAGCATCTTTTAATTTCATGGCTGCAGTCACCATCTGCAGTGATTTTGGAGCCCCCCAAAATAAAGTCTCTCATTGTTTCCCCATCTATTTGCCATGAAGTGATAGGACCAGATGCCATGACCTTAGTTTTCTGAATGTTGAGTTTTAAGCCAACTTTTTCACTCTCCTCTTTTACCTTCATCAAGAAGCTCTTTAGTTCTTCTTCACTTTCTGCCATAAGGGTGGTGTCATCTGCATATCTGAGGTTATTGATATTTCTCCCGGCAATCTTGATTCCAACTTGTGCTTCTTCTAGCCCAGCGTTTCTCATGATGTACTCTGCATATAAGTTAAATAAGCAGGGTGACAGTATACAGCCTTGACATACTCCTTGCCCAATTTGGAACCACTCTGTTGTTCCATGTCCAGTTGTAACTGTTGCTTCTTGACCTGCATACAGGTTTCTCAAGAGGAAGGTCAGGTGGCCTGATATTCCCATCTCTTGAAGAATTTTCCACAGTTTGTTGTGATCCACACAGTCAAAGGCTTTGGCCTAGTCAATAAAGCAGAAGTAGATGTTTTTCTGAAACTCTCTTGCTTTTTCAATGATCCAACGGATGTTGGCATTTGGTCTGTGGTTCCTCTGCCTTTTCTAAATCCAGCTTAAACATCTGGAAGTTCACGGTTAGGCTAAGGTCCTTATAAGGAGAAAAATAAATAGCAGAATCCTTTCTCTCTACCATGCAAGGACACAAGGAGAAGGTAGCCTTCTGCAAACTGGTAAGCTAGCCCTCATCAGAAACTCAATCATTTGGAACCCAGACCTAGCACTTACAACATTGTGAGAAAATTAGTTTCTGCCATGTAAGCCACCCACTCTGTGGTATTTTGTTATGACAGCCCAAGCTAAGACAGACTGATTTCCTACATGGCTATATATTAGAATCCCCTGGAGAATTTTTAAAATACTGATGCCTGAGTCTCACCCCTAAAGATCCAACTCAATAGGAATGGGGTGTAGCCTGGACAGTGAGATACTGCTAAAGTTCCCTAGGTGCTTGTAATGTATAGCCAAGTTCAGAACACTGCCCTATAGCCTTTAGCTACTATCTTTACTCAGAAAGATATTTATTGAATAGCTTACACAGTCATTCACCATTTAATTACTGAGCACCTATGTGCTAGCCTATAAGATTCAGCAGGAGAAGTCAGACCCCTGATCTTGTTCTAGCATCTACTGGAATGAGGGCATCATCCCCAAATCCACTGGGACGCGAACAAACACATTCTACTCTCCCATCCAACAGATGAATAGTAAAGAACATCTTGGGGTAGGTTCTCAGCAAAAGGAGAGCTAAGGTTCCTTTTAAAAGGTCATGAGACAAATGAGTACTTATACTGCACCCTGGGAGACAGAAACAAGTTCCTGCTCAAGTGTGTGTGTGCGTGTTTTCCCTAAAAGCCAGGGAAGACTGGCTTGAACAGGCCAGACGGGTGCTCAGACCATCAACCCTGGTCGAGTTCCTTTGGACTTTGCCACAGCTCCTGAAGCCTGCCCTCAGATCAAAACACCAGGGTAGTCAGCAAAGTCCTCCTCAACCCAGCTTTGCTACCTCCTCTCCCCCACCCTGTGGGAGGCACAGACAGTCTGAGAGTGACTTAAGAAAAAAAAAAATCAGATAGCTGTGAACAGTTTGGCTTCAGACTACATTGCTTGGGGCCCTCAGCATCCATTTCACCCCAAAACAACCCCCATGTTCTGAGTCCTTGCTCTCAGCTGCTCCCCTGGCTCTCAGGGAGAGTGTCTGGGCCAGCCAGACCCCAGCTATTCATGTCCACCCGGGCTTGCCCAGGAAGACATACACGGGCTACAGATGCATTTGATTTCTTGACTCAGAGCACTATAAAAGTCTTTTTCTTTGTGTGTGTGTGTGATTTAAATTTTAGAGACTGATTGCCCCCCAAAACAGCTCTGAACCTCATCTCTAGTTCTCCTCACCTCCATGGGCTAAGGCTAAAAACTCTTCCCCACTGCCCCATTCTTGGGCCTTGTCTCATTACTAGAGTAACCAGCCATCCAGGTTAGCCCAGGATCAAAAGACTTCCCAGAACACAGGACTTTCAGTGCAAAAGTTGGGGTTGTTGGCCCCCTTCCTCATTCTTACCCACACAGAGACGCCACCAAGAGCCTCTACTATCAGTGGTCCTGCTCCAGAGCTAAGTGCCTGCTCTCAAAGGGAAGTTCATCCTGCCTGCAAGATTAGACCTCTCCCTCACGACAGCTGAGTTCTAGAAAACATCTCTCTCCTTCCTCTCCCCTCTCTCATCTACCACCCTATATCCCCAGCAAGACAACTGTATATTACCATCACATTCTTGGTATTTTCTGAACCACTGATTCATTCCAGAGAAGGAAAAAGATAAGATCACCCACTGGAGAGTTTGAGACAGTAAGTGAACACAGTCAGGCTCCAAATCTGACCACCTAAGCTCCATTCCCACAAAGCAGCTATAAACTGGGGAACTCAATTAACCTGTGCGCTTGCTCAGCCTAGCCAAACAGATTCCAGGACCAGATTAGTCTCAGCCTGCTAGTAAAGTGGAGAACCATTAACCATTCTTGCTGAATACGTACCAGGAAAGGAAAGCTGTGTTCTAAACTCCCCAAATGACCTCCATAACACGTGCCCTAAACCAGCATCAGCTACAAACCCTAAAGCCAGGCCATGAGTTGACCGACCATCCTATTTTGCTGAGACCTTGCCAGTTCTATCACTCAAAGTCCTGTGTCCCAGGAGAGCCCTCAATTCTGGACAAACTGGGATAGTTGTTCACCCCAGGAACAAAGAACTTGTATTCAGTTACCCTGAGAAGCTCTGGTGGGGAGGAGTAATCCAATGCTGTCCAGCACACACCCTACTAGGGTGTAGGAGCCCCCAAGGGTCAGATGTGATTAGAGGATGCAATGGACAGTAGCCCTTTAGTGCCACAGAGAAGGAATTTCTGAGAGTCCAATCCTCACCCCCCAGACTGCATCCCAGCCAAGCCAAAATGCTGTCGTGCCAAGGACACACACCCCCTCTCCCTTGCCCTCTTCTTTACCACAAAGTCAGTTGCACAGTTTGGTGCTAAAATTTTCAACCTCATGACAACAATAATAAATACTTCCTGAACACACTCCTTAGATTATACTTTCAGTTTTTAAAACCTCCCTGGATACAGCTACCCACACAGCTTTCAACTTCCTCACTGTTCACAAAACCCACGTGGCAGACAAAAATTATCAGACCTTCCCCCATCCTGCTTGGGTCCACTCCTGCCCTAAAGTATTCCCAAGCTGACATCCCAAAATGAGTGGGGCTGGTGGTTTCTCTAATTGCTCCTTCCCTCTCTTTGATCTTATGCTGCAATCTGCTGTGAGTCAAAGGCTCTTTTCTTCCCACTGCTTGCTTCACACAGGAAGGCGTGAAGAAGAGCCAAAGGAGTCAGAATGCTGAGGGGGAAAGTTTGGAGGCTGTATCATTGCTCAATTGCTGAGTCTCAGGGATAAGTAGAAGTCTGGTCCAGTGGGGCCCTGGGGGCTGCACACAAGGAGAGGCAACACAGACCCTCAGAGGCTACGAAAGAGCGAAAAACATCCAGGAGGTGGTCTTCACTTCCCTCTCCTACAGCCAAGGCTGGAAAATGATTTACTCTTCTCTTCTCTTGCCTGCAGCTCTACTCCCTCAAGCGGTAGCAGTAACAACGTTAGGAACAAGAGGCCTTTGGAAGGAGGCTGAGACCTGAGAAGGAGCACTTGGCTGGAACCACTGCAGGAAGGGAAGGTGACCCTGGGCTAAAAGCTTTCAGCTTGCCTCTCGCTGTCTCAGCATTTTGGTTCTGGGAAAACAGGCCCTGGAATGACCCTCAGCAAAGAGTTTACAGGTTCCCCTCCAGCTTGCAAATGGCTTCCCCTCCATTTTTCATGCGCAGGCCCTGTTGTTTTTTTTTTCTCTCCCTTGGATAACATGAAAACCCAGCAGAGGATATCCCGTCACAGAGTTTGTTTCCTTTAACAAAAACAAAAGGAAATGCCCTGCCTCAGAAAGCACCTACTCCTGGAATTTCTGAGAAGCAGGGCCATGCATGGAGGGAGGGTACCAGTCAGAGGACCAGGTGACAAGGCTGTCCAGGGTCTCTACCCCCCACACACACACACGCAACAAGTTCTGCCTCTGCCAGCACCAGGCATGAATCCTGGCACAGAAACAGTGCTAAATAAAACTTTACTGAGAGAAAGAAGGGGGTGGGCGGGGGGTGGGCGGGGGGAGGGGGCGGTGTACAGGAGTGTTAGCAGAACTACACTGTGATTAAAGGTGTCACTTAGAATATTTAGAAAAAAACATTTTATGGAAGTATAGTGTCACTTAGAATTTTGACTTCTCCACTCACCAGCCATGTAAGCCAGGCAAATTACTTAACCTCTCTCTGCCTCTGACTCTTCAACAGTAAAATGAAGATAGTAATAGTACTGCCTTAAAGGCTTGTCATTGGACTCAAATAAAGTAATACATTTAAAGCAACTAACACAGTGTTTGGTGCATAGGGAGTCCTTAGTTACACTGGTTTTTATTATTCATTAATACAAGCTGAAGTCAAGATTCTGATCATCCACTTCACAAGAAATTCAAGTTGACCACATCAACAGGGCACAGCAAGTTGGAGAGAGCTGGATTCAAACCCCAACTCCACCACTAACTACCTGTGTGACCATGGGTAATGCCCACTTAACTCCTTGCAGCATCAGTTCCTTCAACTGTAAGAGAAGAATCATAGTAGAACGTTCCAGTAGTGGTTACAATAATTAAACAAAATAATGCATGTGAAGTGATCAACATGTGCTTTGCTTACAGTGAGTATCAATAAGAATCAGTTATGAATTGTTGCCTCCACTGTAGAAGGGCAGTTCAGTCTCTCCAAGGTATGTGTGGCTGGAAAGAGATACAGGGCATAATCTCCCAGACATTTAACCAAGCCCCAAGTCTCTAACCCTTGTTTTCCCAGGGACCCCCGCGTACACCTCCTCAGTGCAGTGAATCCTCACACATACTGTCTTCATAGACAGCTTGTGAGCAACTCTCAGCAGATACATCACAGCAGGAGGAAGTGGCCACATTTTGATCTAAAACATTCTCTTAACCAGTTTTGGTTTTCCCCCAAGGTCAATCCCTGACCAAACCATAAAGTTACAGAAAAAAAAGAAAATAGTTCACATATATGATTGATTCCAAACTGCGGAGTTTTATTCCACATTGTGCTTCCCAGGGGAGTCCCTGCACACGCAGCCCCCTCCTCATTCCCAGATAATAATGAACGCAGCAGGCCCCTCCAGGGGCTCACAGGCCAGCAGAGTCACAGACAGGTGGAAGAGGAGGCAGGCCTGACCTCCAAGACTTTCCTTCAAGACCTAGCACACACCACGCATCCTCAGTGAGGTCTGCCCTAAGCACCCTCATCAAGGTGGTGATGAACACTCTCTGCTGCCTGGGCACCTCCACTCTGGCCCCTACCACAGCGGAGGGCACCCATTTGCCTGGCCATCTGTCTCCACCTTCAGACTCGTGCTCCTTGGTGAAAATGCTTCTGTGTTCACAGGGCTCTCCGTGCCCATCCTGTCTGCCGGCACAGGGTCGCACTCCTCTAAGCGCTTTACCTGTAGTAACTCATTTAATGCTCATGCCAACCCTATGAGGTTAAGCACTATTATTAGGCCCATGAGACAGACAAGAACACTGAGGCACAGAGAGGTTAAGTACCTTGCTTGGGGTCACACAGCTAGAAAATGGTGGAGCTGGGATTTAAAGGCAGACAGTCTAACTCATGACCACCCAACAGAATGGGCACTATTATGATTCCTGTTTTATGAGAAAACTGATCCTTGAGGCAGAATGTTAGTGGGGGTGTCAGAGATGCTCTAGTTTTCCTCACTATGAGTACAGTAAGATTTATCACCTTGAAAGGATACAAAGCAAAATCAGCAAAGGGAAAAGGTACATGGGGCAAATTTTGGAGAACACTAGCCACAAGCTTCCAGGAGTCCTCTACAATGGAATCACAGAGAACGCACTTAATCCCTCCAGCGATGAACTGTGACAACACGTGCAAAACATTACCAACTAGGAAAGCTGGCCTGACTCTTAGAGGCCAAGACGTGTGTCAGGTGTCAGTTACACAGGCACCTTCTGCCTAGCATGGACTGAAATTCCAAACTCTCAGAAGGAAAGCAGGTGATCGGCATAAACCATATTGCTTGTATAAACAGTTAAAGCAGTGCAAGCTACTACCATTATCACTAGAGGAGTGGGAACTCTCTCAAAATCCAAGTTGCCAGACTCCGGATGAAGACTGACCTTGTAAGCAAGCCTTTCTGAAGATAGCAAGCAGGCTTGCTATGTTAACTCTTTTCTGCACATCCCTCTACCACTTTCATGTTTATAGTATCTCTAATGCAAGATTTTAAAAAATTATTTACCACCTGCACATTTTTTGGGTTGATATCTAGCATTTTTCATTAAAGTTGCAAAGGATATAATTTCCTGCATTTTGTAAATCTCAATATTTATATCAGTCTCAAAAGCACCCAAATGAATTTAAAAGACATAGTGATTTCATATAACTATCACCCATTTAAAAAAAATTTTTTTTCCACACATGCCCTATACATATTTTATACTAAATTACTTTGCACTTGCTGTTACTGCCCAAAAGTTATTCTGCTGCTCGACCTAGTATGTAACCATGGCATCGTCCACTCTACTCTGAATGAGAAAGACCAGAAATAATGGAGTGGCTATGCATTTTACTGTGCATAAAAGAAATTTCAGTTTTAAAAGGGTGAGGAAGGATTAGACTAGATCACTGTAGAAACTATACCACCCAAAAGTCTATCTAGGAGCCAGAGACAAAAACAGGCTATACCCTGGGGCAGGCTCTACAGGCCCAAATGCAGGGAGCCTCAGACCCTAGGTTTGCCTGTACCCTAACACCCCTAACAAAGTACCCTTTACCACACAAAACTGACTTCTACCCATCCCTCAGTCCTCAGCTCAAATCTTATCTCCTGAAAGAGCCCTTCCTAGATTCCCCACTTCATTCAAATTGTTCCTCTCCTTCAAAGGACTTACCGCATTTATACATAAACATTACTCTTGTGCCTATTAGATGAGTGTCTGTCACACAAATTCCATGAAAGGAGACGATGGAATCACTTCTGCTCACTGGTACAAACACAGTGCCCAATGAAGTGCCTGGCATACAAGAGGCCCTCAAACATTCTGGCCAGATGGAATTGAATACACAATTACCAATTTGGCCTCCCAAACACTTCAAACCTAAAAAGGGCATGGTGTTCTGAATAAGAGAAATATGTCATGGTACTTTGCATATCTCTCATCATCTCATATAGTTTAATATATCTCTCTCACAATAAATAAGGTAGAATTTTGCTTTAAAAAAAACAAAAAAGGAAGAAAAACCTTTCATATCCCATATAATTTCCATTACTTTAATAGCAAGATCCTTAATGATAAGAAATAGCACATCATGTGTCTGCATTTGGCCTGGTGGTTCATAGGCTTCCAGCGTGGGTCACACCCTCAACCATCCCACCTTCAGAGCCATGACACTGATGTCTCACACCCCACAGTAAGGACGCACACCTTTGGGTGAAGCAGTGTCTTTGCTGACTCCTCTTTCCTAGGCTCCAGATGGCTGAGAAAGAGACCAGGGCGGCAAAAGGAGGCAGAGGCACAGACAATCCACCTCACAGCCACACACCCCTGCTGACACTCAAGGCTGGTGCTTGGCACCTCCACGGGCTCAGAGGCATTTCACTGACTAACACTGACACGAGAAAAACTTTGAACAGACTCACAAGCCAATACTCAAAATCCCTGAGATGAGATGATGACTGGGGAGAAGAGGGGTCACCCAGGTTCCAAGAGTTTGAACCAGCATGAGTTAAAGACTTTCTGTTCTGGGGCTCAAGCTCATTCTGAGAGATGATGAGAGATGGCCTAGTGGTTAAAAACATGGGTCCCATCGTCAGGCAGGCAGGATATGAGGGTCGTTCGCCCTGGCCACGTATCTCAGGACAAGTCACCTACTCTCTTTGAAGCTTCAGTTTCCTCTCCAGCTACCAACTGAACTGTTGCGAGGGTTAAACGAAATGATGATGTAAATGGGGGGGCAGGGGTTGCTGAGTATATGATACACTGAGCTATTAGCTGGAGCTGAGTTTACCTGGACGTTCTCTTCAGTCACCTCAATCTCGGCCGTATAGATATAGTCAATCAGCTTACTCAGGGTCTGCCCATCCACATCCTTGATTTCTATCTTCTTGGCTTTACTCTCAGACATGTCACCTACAGTTCAAAACAAAAACAAAATGGACATGAACTTGGTGCCTAGGATGTGCTTAACTTTCACATGGTCTCCTACCCTGTCTTGGCAAAATAAAAGCACTATCTGTGCTCCTGGAGGCAGCAGAAGGAACACTCAGCCGCAGAGTAGGACACACGGACATCAAGGTCACATTAACTTCGGGTCTGTGATCATCCACAAGCCCAATCTCAAGCATTCCCTAACTCTATCCATTGCCCCTTTTCATTTTGAAGGCAAATTTATACACGAGAAAGCATTCAACCAAGTTCCCACAAACTTGTACACAGGGGGCCATAGAAAGTGAACAAGATATGAACCTGTCCTCAAGGAGTACTTGGTCTAGTAGGGCAGATATATTAAACTATATGAGATGATGAGAGATATGCAAAGTACCAGTAGAACAACTTTTTATAAAACCAATTATTGAGTGCTAACTATGGCCAAGCACTGGGCTTAGCACTTTAAACTATTACCTCTTTTAATCAATGACTTAAGAGCATTATTCTTAACATCCCCATATTACAGATGAAGAAACTGAAGCACAGGAGCAAAGGTAATTCATTTTGCCTACAGTCACACATGTGGGAAGGGGCCAGGTGAAACTTGACTTGAAAGCCGGCAGTCTGACTCTAGAGCCCACACTAGTAAACACTATGGTATGCCAGATCCAAAGAATGCAGAAGATGGAGCAACGTACCCTATTTGTGGAATCCTGGAAGGCCTCCTAGTAGGAAGTCACATTTGAGTTGGCTATTACACAAGCAGCAAAGGTGAGGAAAGATGAGCTGGATGCAGGAACCATCAGTGCAACAACGGAAAAATGCCAAAAGGATAAATGTGGGGAACAGTGAGAGGGTAGGCATGGCTGGTAGGTGGAGTGACAGTGAGGAAGGAGCCTGGAGAGACAGCTAGGAGCCAGGGCTCGCAGAGCCCAGTAAACCATGCAAATGAGTTGGAACTTTATCCTAAGAGTAGCACCACTGAACGGTTTTAAACGAGGGAATGACATCAACAGATGGGTGTCTTTGAATGAAATTTTGGACGCATTGGTGGAGGCTGGACCAGTGGCAGGGAGAACAGATGGGAGGCCCTGATAATCATCCAAGAAAGAGGGGACACAGGCCCATGAACTAGGGCAGCAGAGGCACCACAAGTGCACAGTCCTGAGGCCCCTGACCACAGCCTGCTCTCTCTATACAGTGCACACAGCTCTGTCTAGAGCCAGGCTCATTCAACAAAAGTTGCTGGTTTCAGGAGGAAAAGACAGGCAAGATATGTCTTTGCAGACTGAAATGCAGGGCGACATGACTGCAAGAAACAGGGCTTCAGAAGTCCTTCCATGAGTGTGAAAACAGAGCCTGGGCAGTTGTTTTCTGTCTGTGGAATCTGTGCACTGGAGCCAAGAAAATACAGTACAGTACAGCATGTGGGCTGCAGACGCCCACCTCCAAGCTGCATGGACTGTGCGTGATTCCTCCACCAATCCACAGTTCCCATCCTGACACAGCTCTAGATATGAATGACACCAGAGAGGGAGGGAAGATGGGGGCGCGGATACCTATTCCAAACCCTGCTGGCTCCCACTGATCAGGCAGTCCAGTGATCCCCAGTCTATTCTCTTCTCTCTGACTGCTGGTAGAAGCCAGCAAAATGACCTCAGCACAAAGAGCCCTGAGACAGGACAAAGGCAAAGAGGAAACAGGAAAAGATGGTGAGTTTCTCCTCTACCCATAAAACAAGCTTTCACAATCTCTCTCTTGAATGTACTCCATGACAAACAAGAACACACACATAAGGAAATCAAAAGTTAAATTCCTCTCTCCAAACAGCTATGAAGATGTTCACTAGCAAAGGTCCAGTTGGTAATTATACTGTAAAAGATCATCAAAGATAGCCAATTCTCAGTTTAAGAACTTGGACCTTAGAAAAAAAAGGCTGAAAAAAAAAAAAAAAAAGAAAAAGAAACCTGACTGCAAGAACCAAGAGATTCAGAAGCCTTTAGTGAGAGTGAAATCAGAGAGAGCCTGGCCTGATTGCTTGCTCTCTATGGAAGTAGAGCTTGGGAGTCAGGTTAGGGTTTTGTATCTTGGGGGTAAACAAGTGGAATCTCCTGAAATTGTGTGAAAATATTTGTACATACGGGCAAAAGTTTGATTTTCTGATGAGATAAATAATCATTTTCATCAGTCTTGAATACCCAGAAAATGTTAAGACACAGTTTTCTAGATGATGGGACTTTTTGGAAGATTTTTTTTCCTTGCTTCTTTATATGAATCAAAAATTTCTGCACCAAGTACTTAAAATTCCAACAAGCAAGGAAAAATTGGAGGAAAAAAAAAACAAAACTAGGGCCTCAAAGACCATGTCTTTTCTGAGAAATCTCTTTTATAGGAAATTGGAGACATATTAATATAAATCATAAGGACTTGTAAAATCCAATTTAATATCTCTGTGAACCAGTAGAAATTACTGCATCAAACAAAGATGTCAGCTTAAACAAACCCTGAACGTGGTAGTAATAATAGTTGCTACTACATGCCAGGCCCTCAGGGTTTACACACATTATTTCATTTAGTCCTTGTAACAACTCCAGGAGGTACGAGATTTTGCTTCCAATTTATAAATTATAGAATTGGCTTATTAAGAGGCATTTTCACACAGCTAGTAAGAGGGCAGGGCTGGGATTTTAACCTTTGGCCTAACTCTAGACTTCACGTCATTTTTAATAAATCCCTCTATAATTTAAACCTCACCCTAACTAATGACCTTGACAAAAGTATTCCTAAAGTGAAGAGTGCAAGTGTTAGTCGCTCACTCCTGTCCAAATCTTTGCGACCCCATGGACCATAGCCTGCCAGGCTCCTATGTCCATGGGATTCTCCAGGCAAGAATACTGGAGTGGGCAGCTATCCTCTTCTCCAGAGGATCTTCGTTACCCAGTGGTCAAACCAAGGTCTCCTGCATTGCAGGCAGATTCTTCACTGTCTGAGCCATGAGGGAAGCCCATTTGACATATAACAAGCACTTAAATACTTGTTGGAGCAGAGAAAGAAAGAAAAAAGAGAGGCTTTCTCTTGACATCTCATAAGTCCACAGACTACAGTTAATTCTGAAGAAGGAGAAATCATCAAAGGCTTCATTCTTGCTCTTTCACTCACTTCCGCTACTTTGACAAAATATTTCTAGAGGACAGAACATAACCCCTGTAAGTCCCTCTATCTTCAAGGTTAACCCAAGAGCCCTCTTCTGCTGATTTTTCCCAAGAGGCCCAGCCCAGCCACCTCAGACTCTGAACTTTGAGAAAAGAAGAAATGCAGATGGCCAACAGGTACATGAAAATATGTTCAACAATCATCGTGATATGCAAATCAAAGCCATAATGAGATATTACTTCACACCCGTCAGAACAGTTATCGTCAAAAAGAGCACAAATAACAAAAGCTGGTGAGGATGTGGAGAAAAGGGAACCCTCCCACCACTATTTGTGGGAATGTAAACTGGCACAGCCACTGTGGAAAACAGCATGGAGGGTTCTCAAAAAACTAAAAATAGAACTACCATATGACCTAGGGATTCCACTCCTGGCTGTATATCCCATCTCCCCCAAAAAAACAAAAACAATAATTCAAAAAGATACATGCATACCAGTGTTCACAGAAACATCATTTACAATTGCCGAGATATGGAAGCAACCAAAGTGTCAATTAACAGATAAGTAGATAAAGAAAATGTGGTCTGTATATATGATGGAATACTACTTAGCCATTAAAAATAACGAAATTTTGCTATTTGCAGCAACACGGATGGACTTGGAGAGTATTATGCTAAAATGAAAAAAGTCAGACAGAGAAAGACAAATCTGTATCATATCACTTATATGTGAAATCTAAAAAATATAACAAATTAGTGAATATAACAAAAAAGAATCAGACTCACAGATAAAAAGAACAAATTAGTGGTTGCTAGCGGAGAAGGAAGAGGGGAGGGGGTGAAGAGGTACAAACTATTAGGTATAAAATAAGCTACAGGGCTTCCCTGGTAATCCAGTGGTTGAGAGTCTGCCTTGCAGTGCAGGTAACACCAGTTCGATTCCTGGTCCAGGAGAATCCCACATTCCCCAGAGCAAAACTACTGTGTGCCGCAACTACTGAGCCTGTGTGCTAGAGCCCATGAGCCACAACTACTGAGCCCACGTGCCACAGATACTGAAGCCTATGCGCCTAGAGTCTGTGCTCCGCAACAAGAGAAGCCATACAATGAGAAGCCTACACACAACTAGAGAGCCAGCCCCACTCTCTGCAACTAGAGAAAGCCCCCGTGCAGCAATGAAGACCCAGCACAGCCAAAAAATAATAAATAAATAAATATTTTTAAAATAAATTAATAAAATAAGCTACAAGGATACATTGTACAACACAGGGAATATAGTCAATATTTTATAATAACCATAAATGAAGTATAAGCTTTAAAAATTGTGAATTTTATTGTACACTTGTAACTTACGTAATATTGTAACAGCAACTATACTTGAATTTAAAAAAGAAAACGTCAGTTGTACATTTTTGTCCTCTGTTAACATCATATCCTGTTCTTCCAGATAGATCGTGATCTACCTTACAAGGGCAGATATTTGTTTGCTCATTCACTCAATAAGCAGGTATCAAACAGTCCCTATGGGCAAGGCCCAAGGACACAATGGTGAACAAGTCATGCTCCCAGCCCTCATGGAGCTCAAACTAGTAGAAAGATGAGTAACCCAACAATTTCAAAGTGTGTTAAATGCTAGCAAAGGAGGCTCAACTTAAAAGGTTCTTAAGCAGGGATTCCTCTACCCTGAACTGTATGCAAAATAATGAGCATACAAGAGCACATATTTACTTTTTTTGTGAAAAGAATCCATTGTTTTCACCAGACTGATGAACCTGACCTATTCTGGGGCCATAAGAATTTGAGTGGCAGAAGCACAGCATATAAAAGGAGGAAGGGGGAGAGATGGCTGAAGATACAAGCAGGCTCTAGACCACTTGAGGGCCTTGTGCACCATGCAGAGAGGTTTAGACTTCATTCTAAAGGCAATGGGGAGCCCTTGACAGGCTTTAAGCAAGTAAGGGATACATTAGATTTTTATTTAGTAAATATGACTATAGCTATAGCGTAGAAAATGGGTTGGGATTGGGGAACAAAATGGGGGCAGGTTGACAGAAGGCTGCTGCAGTAAACTGGGTGAAAGATGATGGCAGCCAGACTAAGGGACTACGTCTTGAACTTCTTTAAATCTTCAGACTCTACCTTTAGACCTGCACCCAGAAGTCTCCAAGAAGCAGAGAGAGCCCAGGAGAGCAAGGCATAGTCTCAACCTAGCAAGCACATCACATGCACCAAAGTGTGCAAATGTTAGTCGTTCTGACTTTCTGTGACCCCATGGACTGCAGCCCGCCAAGCTACTCTGTCCATGGGATTTTCCAGGCAAGAATCCTGGAGTGGGTGGCCAGTTCCTTCTTTCCAAACCAGGACTCAAACCTGAGTCTCCTGCACTGCAGGCAGATTCTTTACTGTCAAAGCCACCAGGGAAGCTCACATGCACAAGAGAGCTCTTTTTAGGTGGAAGACTGCCCAAAGGGGGAGGAGGTGCATCTTGAGGAGCCATGGGGGGAAATCTTTCACCATCACATAAGACAGGAGGGCTAGAAAATCACTGGCTCATATCCTAGATGGCTGATAGAAACCCAACCCCATTATTCACCCAAAGAAGCCTCAAGAGTGAGAAAGGAATGGTAGAACGGGTGTGAGGTCTTTCCAAAGAGCCAGACACAAACCAACAGCCACCTCTCAAAGCTGTACAGCAAAAGGAAGAAAAAGTGCATTCAGGAGTCCTTGTGTTACAGAACTCTTCTTCACTCCTCAATTGAATCCTTACTGTTGAAATTTAGTTTCATGATCTGGGTAAAAAGAAAACAGAAGATCCTTACCTTCTGCACAATGATCCTGCCTGGGTGTTAGGACAGCTATTACACTCTCTCACCCCTAAACTTCATCTGTCTAAGTCCTAATATCTAGGCTGCCAACTCATTTGGCTAGAGTTGAGACCTGTGCCACATGTTAGCATCACACGAGGAAAAGAAATAACCTGCCACTTTGCTGAATCCCAGCCAAGCCTCCCACAGGTAAGGTTTGCAGGTGAGCCATCTATGCCAGATAACTGCAAAAGGTTGACCTCTGTCTCCTGTGAAATAAGGACATTCCTGGCCCTGCCTTTATGCCAAAGCTGTGTGACATTCAAAGGAGATAATGAGAGTGTGAGAACTGCAGCAGCAGGATTCAGCAGAGCTGCAGTGCTAGAGATCACTCCAGCACCCAGCCTCCCTAGCATCTCATCCTTCCTCCCCCTGGAGAGGTCTTTCTCCTCAGCTAGAGTACCAAATCAGGAAGGAAATGACTATGTAGCCAGAGATGTTTCATGTCAACCCTCACCACCACCAGGGCAGCAGGTATCAGAGGCACCCCACACATCCACATGAGCTGTGTAAACTATGATGTGCTCTACACATAATAAGAGTTAGCTTTATTTAGTACCTATTCTGTGTTGGGTGCTCTTCCCTGGTGGCTCAGACAGCAAAGAGTCTGCTTGCAAGGCGGGAGACCTGGGTTCGATCCCTGGGTCAGGAAGATCCCCTGGAGAAGGCAATGGCAACCTACTCCAGTATTCTTGCCTGGAGAATCCCATGGATGGAGGAACCTGGCAGGCTACAGTCCATGGGTTCACACAGAGTCGGACATGACTAAGCGACTAACACTTTCACACTTTCATTCTGTATTGGGTGCCTTATTTTCCTTACCTGTATCTGTTCCCTGCTTATTGTTATTATTATTTTATTGTTATTATTCCAGTCTCACAAACAAGAAAACAGGATCACAGAGGTTAAGTAACTGCTTACAAACCTATCAGTTGCTGGAGTCAGGTCATGATGGCTCCAAAGCCCTTTCTAAGATACCACACCATCCCCTAATGAAGGTGGCATTACCACCCTATGTTTAATCCTTACCAAAGAGGCCTTTGCATCAACAACTCCAAACCTCCTCTATGAGCACTTATAAAAAATTTCCGTCCAGTGGTTCTCTCCAGTGAAGATCTGAAATTTCAAGACTGAGCTACACCAAGTCCAGACAAGTCTACCCCAGACCATCTTGGTCAAATCAGTTGCACCTTGATGGATGCTGGTAGGTGTCTGAACAGTAGTCTATTTTCCAGGGCGCTACACAAGCCTGTGTTGATGTAGTTCAACACAGGCTTGAACTACATCCAAATCAATTCTTGAAAAAAACTCACCATTTCTATATCAAGAGCAACATATTTTTAGACATGACTACCGCACCCATCACCCTCAAATCTAGGACACTTAAGCCACAAAAGGACATCTGACTTTGATGTGCTGTGTTAGGGACAGGAAGAAGAAATCCTATCACACTGTAAGCTTCTGCCCTGAGGTAACCAACTCGAAAAGATACATGGAAGACCAGGCCGTTTCTCCTCAATCCCACACAGACTCTGATCTTCCTTTTTTTCCGCACCCCTGAACTATTCTACCCAACTTCTAACTCCTTAGGGGCAAAATCCTCAGAGGCCAGACCCTATCTACTCTGACTACTCCCTCAAGGCCCTCTTAATACAAAGAAAAGATTCTACTCCCTAGTGTTCCCTCCCTCCCTGCTCCATTGCTTTGGATTACGTCATGCTAAACTGCACGATATGCAAAGATCTTCAAAGACATCAATACATCATTCAGACATTCAGAACACAAACATGGTCCAAGGCCTGGTGGAGTCAAGCATGAAGAAAGCCCGAAACAGTGGTTCTATGTGATGAGTGCATATCTAGAGGTGAGTAAGAGAGCCTGGCCCTGACTGTTCTGCTTGTGGCTAGTTGGTGTCCACTCACCTTCCAAGTCTCTTGCCTCTTACCTCCAGCACATTCCTGACTCTCCTCCTTATTTTTAGTCACCATATATTCAAAGACACCAGTTGAATATCAACCTGCATCTAAAAGCAACTTTTCTTTAAAAAAAAAAAAAAAGCCAATCTATTCAGCCTCAGCGTGTAATATCAATACACTAGAACCAGAAGAATGGGACAGCTCACTCCCAGGGTTTCTTTTGGGATGGAACTCAAATGTCTTTTCCTGAGCCCACATATTCTTTAGAACTCGGTTCTTTTAATACCATAAAATGGGACTGCTTTTAAAATTCTGGATGATATGTAGGGATCTGTATGGAGTACCAATACTATAGGTACACAGAACCCATAGTAAAAGACATGCTAAAAAGAGGGGGAAAAAATGACCGGGCTATTTTGGGGAAATTATCTTCCCCTGGAATGGAGGTGCTAAATGAGGAGAAAGGGGTTGAGGGGAATCTAAAGTATTCCACGCTCACAGGGAAAAGGACAGGGTCAGCCCTGCTGGCCTCTCCAATCACACTATTCTAAAGGAGTAGACTGCAATTCAGGTGACTGCCCATCCCAGATCCTCTCACAGGCTGGTTGCCTTTGGACACTCTCCTGTGGGCACTCAGACTTCAGTTTCGTATTTATTCCAAGTTCTGGGAAGGACACTGTCAAGGAGTGGGGCTGATATTTGGAACCATTGACAGACATTTGGGCAATATGAACTCAGCAGACAAATAAAAACACGTTAAGCCTGAGTAAAAGATCTTAATCACACCACTCAAGTCAGAAGAAAGCCACTTATCACTTCTTTGGGGCCTTAAACATGCCGATAGAAACAGACTTAACAAGAGTCAGCTGGACCTTTTCATTACTAATTTTATGCATTTTGAAGCTGAACCTGATAATGAGAACAAAATTTTGCAGTTATTTTTTTCTTGTACCTGTTTACCAACATTTACGCAAAACCAAAGGGCGTCAAAAAATACACAAATCTGATACATTGCTGATCAAGCATATGCTGGTACAACTGTTCCAAGTGTTGTGGAATTGAGAAACATGTCTCACAAGGATTCAAAATGTGCACACACTTTAATCAAGTATTACTTATTCTAATTTTTTTTCTGTAATGCACATATATGAATAGTGTTTGGATGAACACATGGATAGGTGGGTGGGTGGGTGGGTGGATGGATGGACAGACAGACAATGGATGGAAGGAAAGAAGGATAGGAGGGTGGATATTAACCAGATTCAATGGAAGCCATGGGCTGGGCCACACATTAGACTGCTTTCATCTCTTGATTCTCTCCTCCTTTCAATTACTAGAATCCAAGATCTGATCCAGAAGCATATTTTCTCTCCCTTTTTAAAATCACTTTGTTTTTGCTTAGGCACTTCCATGACCCCAGAGGCAAGTTCATTAGCAAAAAAAAAAAAAAAAAATGGAGCCAAAAGTATAATTCATTGCAATCACAAGTGGACTCCTCTTTCAATACTAGACTTTTAAAATCACATACATGGAGAAAAATGATTGGCAGAGCTATTTACTAAAGTTACAACTAAATTTGTAGATGAATTATTTTAAAAGAAAGAAAGATGGATGAAGGACAAGGAAATAAAGAAATAAAACCTTACTACTGGAGTTTGAGACTACTTCAAAGAGAAGTGGCTCAAAATTTCCAGGTAATGAAAGTAGCTGGTTTTCCAGGCTGCATTATGGAACTCCTAGTGTAAGGCTCAAAGTGAGGGTTGGTACACTTAGCAAAAACAATGCTCGAGGTTGAGATCAGTCCTTCTTCACATGATAAGCCAAGAGAGGACACACATGTGAGGAACTCTCAAATAACAAGCTCTAAGTCATCCCCACCACCCACCCATCAAGAACCACTCCTGCCCAGCAAAGGCTGTGTATTATATTAGGAAAAGGACAAGAGTCTATTCAGGAAAAATGTGCCTGTACTCACCCATCCTTAGCAATCCAACAATCATTCGTTTAACCTTCAGTTGTTCACTGTCTCCTAAACAGCAGGCCCTGGAGTGGGCACTAAGGATTCGACAGTGACAAGACATGGTCCCCAAGTGCCCAAGAACTCACAATTAAGGGTGGGAGACATTTTGTTCATTCAAAAAATATTTTACTGCTAGTGTGTACCAGGTACTCAGAATATGGTAACAAACAAAACTAACCAGATCCCAATCTTTATGGAACTGACAGTCCAATAAGGGGACACAGGTAAAAAATACTTAAACAACTAATCAATATGATTTTCAGATAGTGATGAGAGTTATGAAAAAAACAGAGATGAGTTATGGAGTAGAAGGAGACCTAGTATGGAACTATGGCTCAGCTGGTCAGAGAGGAGGTGGCACCTGAAGTATAAACTGCAGGGTAATAAGCAGTGAGTACATAAGATTCCAGAGCATGGGCACCACAGACACCAGGAAACAGACAAGAGTGCAGAATGATAGTGACCATGCTCAGAGGAGGCACAGGGTACAGATAAACATGTGGAAGGGACACCAGACCTCATCTAGGGGCCACACTCAAGCCAGCTGGCCTTCAGTCAGCCACGATAGATACAGCACTGCCTGAGCCTGGCTCAGGGGAGGGGCTGCAAGGTACTGCAGACAGGAAGCTCAGCCCATGGGTTTAAGGGAATTCAGGCTCAGAAGTAACACACGTGCAACAGATGGACAAGGCTGTTTGGCATGTCCAGGAAACAGGGACTCCCTGGAAACCTGGCAAAAGGTGCTGAGACAGAATGCAGATGGTGAATATACTTCTGTCTTACTCTTTCCACCCCAAGCCCCGCCATCACGTCTCCCAACTCTCTCCCAGGTTTAGTCGCTAAGTCATGTCTGACTCTTGGGACCCCATGGACTGTAGTGGGCCAGGCTCCCCTGTGCATGGGATTTCCCACACAAGAATACTGGAGTGGGTTGCTATTTCCTTCTTCAGGGGATCTTCCTGATGCAGGGATCGAACCCAGGTCTCCCACACTGCAGGCAGCATCTTTACTATCTGAGCCACTCTCTCTCCCAACACTCCTGTAAAAAGGCTAGAGGAGGCTCAGGGCCCCTGCCTGGAAGAAATGGCTAAGGACTGACAAGATGTGAAACAGCTAGGCCGGCTAGCCCTGGGCCAGGAGTCCAGAAGCCAAGTTTCATTCATTCACTGTGTGACCTCAGGCAAGTCCCTCCCTTGCTCTCAATCTCAGTGTCCGCCAACTGCAAAATGAGAGGGAAGAAGCCTGAGTGTGAGCCCAAGAGTCTACATTTCTAACAAGCTCCCCAACATGATTATGATACGCAACAAAGTCTGAGAATTCAGAGACTGTGATTCTACCTTTGTTCCTCAGAGTGAACTGCAATAGGGGCTGCATGCTCTGGCTGAGGCTGTGGGTCCATCACAATTCTGTAACCTCCATAGTTCAGAGCAAAGAATCTGGCACATAAAAGCTCCTTGGGGTGGAGCCTTCTCTTTCCTCCCCCACTCACACCATCACCCTCAACATTCTCACAGTGGGACTGCAATCCCACATGTGTGGGTTTATTGTCTGCCTCTCATACCTGTGAACATCGCACAGAAGTAGGGGCTGCAGGCTGCCAGGACCACACGGTGGGCTTCTATCTCGACATCTTCTGCCACAATCATCACGTCACACAATAGCTGTTTGCTGTAAGACACCATTGAGGGGAAAGGATGGGTCACAGTACGAACACCCACCCCCAGCCATCCAAGGGTATTTTTTCTCCCACCCACATTCCATACTATCACTGTCCATGGCTGTCAAACGGATCTGCCATATCTTGAGTCAGGCAGCGGGATGGACTCATCACCTTTTCCAAGTGCCTGATAAGCCTGACATTCATGCTTTCCTGAGGCACTCAACTCTGTAGAGATCCAACTACAATGTAGCTGCAAATTCAGGGCTCCTCCATCTGTCTTCACGTCTCTGCTCCCCAACTCTACCAGCTCTGACTTGAGACAGGGGGACAGCTCAATGAGCAGTGGGAAAAGGTTCAGGCTGTTAGTTGAGTGACTGAATGAACACCAAGGAGCATGAGCATGCCACTGAGGTGTGCCACCAGTGAGAACAGGTATTAACTATTCCCCAAGTGATCTACTCACTGCCTATGAAACACTGGTAAGAGGCCAGCCATATCTGGAGGACTCAAGTATATTTCTCTTCCCACCCAGGTTTAACACTATCATCAAGGAAACTCCATGTATATACACAGTGCTCTCTAAAGACCCTGTGCAAACTCCAATCACTGCAATTATTAAGAAAACTGTAACCACATTTTTTACTTGTTTTTCACCCCAAACAAGGTGACAAACCTTTGAAAATGACTTATTTATTGTTATATCCTAGACACCTGGCTGAATGCATAGCACACAGTAGGCTCTACATATTTATTAATAAACGAAGGAAGGAAGGAATGATATTTTAAACAGGATCAGTCTACACTCAGAGAGGGAACAAATATTTGACTATTTTGAAGACTGAAAGGACAAGCCCTACCAATTCAAGAATTTTTCCTCTACCAGCCTTTCAAGTTCTTATCATGGCTATTATCATTACAATAGCTAACATGTTTTGAATTACATGTGCCAGGCATTGTTCCAAGCACTTTTAAAAATATATATTATTTCATTTAATCCTCTCTATAACCCCATGATGTTTAGCTATTATTATGTTCCATGTTTCAAAAAAAGGAAATTGAGACCCAGAGACATTAAGTAACTTTCCCAAGGCTACACAGAAAGGGAGCAGTAGAGACAGGATTTGAATATAAGGAGCTGAACCCAAGAACCCACGTTCTTAACCTCTATAGTATCCTGGTCACCACTAGTCCTTCCTTCAGCTCAAAGCACTAGAAGTAGGAGGGAAGACAGGGAGATTAAACACATTTCAACTGTGATCCACTGGCAGTGGTTACTTGCACACTATACTGCATTGTGGATCACAACAAACTTAAATTCTGAAAGAGATGGGAACACCAGACCACCTGACCTGCCTCTTGAGAAACCTGTATGCAGGTCAGGAAGCAAGTTAGAACTGGACATGGAACAACAGAATGGTTCCAAATAGGGAAAGGAATACATCAAGGCTGTATACTGTCACTCTGCTTATTTAACTTATATGCAGAGTACATCATGAGAAACGCTGGGCTGGATGAAGCACAAGCTGGAATCAAGATTGCTGGGAGATATATCAATAACCTCAGATACGCAGATGACACCACCCTTGTGGCAGAAAGAGAAGAACTAAAGTGCCTTTTGATGAAAGTGAAAGAGGAGAGTGAAAAAGTTGGCTTAAAACTCAACACTCAGAAAACTAAGATCATGGCATCTGGTCCCATCACTTCATGGCAAATAGATGGGGAAACAGTGACAGACTTTATTTTTGGGGGCTCCAAAATCACTGCAGATGGTGACTGCACCCATGAAATTAAAAGATGCTTGCTCCTTGGAAGAAAAGTTATGACCAACCTAGACAGCATATTAAAAAGCAGAGACATTACTTTGCCAACAAAGGTCCGCCTAGTCAAGGCTATGGTTTTTCCAGTGGTCATGTATGGATGTGAGAGCTGGACCATAAAGAAAGCTGAGCACCAAAGAATTGATACTTTTGAACTGTGGTGTTGGAGAAGACTCTTGAGAGTCCCTTGGACTGTAAGGAGATCCAACGAAGCCATCCTAAAGAAAATCAGTCCTGAATATTCATCGGAAGGACTGATGCTGAAGCTGAAACTCCAGTACTTTGGACACCTGATACGAAGAACTGACTCATTGGAAAAGACCCTGATGCTGGGAAAGATTGAAGGCGGGAGGAGAAGGGGACGATAAAGGATGAGATGGTTGGATGGCATCACCAACTCAATGGACATGAGTTTGAGTAAACTCCGGGAGTTGGTAATGGACAGGGAGGACTGGGGTGCTGCAGTCCATAGGGTCGCAAAGAGTCAGACACAACTGGGCGACTCAACTGAACTGAACTGATACTGAATTGAGAAGTCTGAGGTCATGACTAGGTTCCACATGAGAGTGATGAGATAATGTAGTGAGTCTTCCTTGGTTAGCAGATGGAAGAGAAGCTACATATTTGCCCTCCCTGGTAGAGCATATTAAGCCAACTACTCAAATATTAGTCCAGGTTCACTTTTCAGAGAAATAGAGTCATAAAGCCTGAGAAGGCTAGAATTGCAAATGACCTTAGAGATCACCCTATGATGCTCAGAGAGGTGACCCCAAACCACAAAGCCTTAGTCTTCAATCCAGTTCTGACTCCGGTACAGTACTATTTCTGCCTCATGATTGGTTGATACTTAGAATGGGAAAAGACAGAAGCTAGGTTAGCTCCAAAAGGGAAAGGGGATCAGGAAAGATTCAGCACATGGAATAAGGTACCAGTGAGGGGACTTCTGGGAAGGGTCAGACCTCTGGGCATCAAGAGGCAAAATCTGGGGCTGGGACCTCATCCTTCAGTGAACAGCACACCCTAAACACAAACTTTATCAGCATAAACCAGCTCAACTGGGAACAGAACTGGCTATGCCTCAACAGGCTATAAGAACATGAACAAATAGACCCCACCAATTTTCTCATCTTTCTTAGCTGCCTTGGGACATATACCATGGGGGCCAAATGAGATTGTAGGTACTACTTGAGAATAGTCTTGTTTAAATCTGGATAAAATATATTTTAAAAATGTATTCCCAACATGAATAGATTCATCTTGGACATTTTCACTTCTGTTAAAGATTTGGGAGAGAAAATAGAGTTATCAGGGCTATTTAAAAAGACACGTAATTTTTTTTTGGTAACTAGTATTAATATTTTAATATGGAAAGTATTGACACAGATGAGTCACAGATGCTGAACAAATTTTCAGTGTCAGGTACTGGGAAAGCAAATAAAGTGGGATATCTTACACAAACCCAGAAAGGCTGATAATTCTTGAACAAATGAAGAAGAGACAAGAAAGAACAAGGAATAAAGATGGAGAATCCAGTCAGCAAATAAAGGAGAGCAGTTCTGAGGAGCAGGAAGTACATCTCAAGGCAAGAGAAACTCTAACCTAGGAAAGTAACCAATAAAAACTTGCCAAACACTCAAAGTAGGCTTTGCCACCACATGTCTTCACACTGGAGACATCTTTGTCTCCACTACACAGAGAAAAGGGAAGGTGCAGCTCCAGAGGCACTGCATGGCTCATAAGCACTTCTGAGGCCAGTCACCAGAGATCCTGTGAGATGCTTTTTTCTGAGTAATCACATACTACTCCAAAGGACGATCTGGAGGAGAGAAAGTTGAGTTATACACAATGTGTCTAAAGCAAATACAGTAGAGATCTTAGGAAGGAGCTCAGACCTTGGAATCAAACTGACCAGGATTCATGACCCCTGAGAATCATAGAACTAACATGTGCTATAAACAAGATAATTAATAATGTTAATAATGAACCTTCAGTAAATATTAATTGATTTCCGTCTCCCTTTTTTCCACAAAATACTTCATTTATGATTAGAGTACGTTTTGGACATGGTAAATTTGAGCTGCCTTTTGGACATCTAAGTGGGGTTGTCAAGTAGGCAAGTGGATACTAGAGTCTGGAATTTACAGGCAGGAAATTGT
Source organism: Okapia johnstoni (assembly GCA_024291935.2). Taxonomy (NCBI): domain Eukaryota; kingdom Metazoa; phylum Chordata; class Mammalia; order Artiodactyla; family Giraffidae; genus Okapia; species Okapia johnstoni. The sequence goes on from CM044316.1 coordinate 41,705,184, forward strand.
TAAGAAGTTGGGGGAAGAAGAAGAACCAACAAAAGAGATGAGAAAACAGCCAGTGAGACAGGAGGAAAACCAAAAGGGTGTGGTGCCCCAAAAGCCAAGTGAAAAGATGGTTGCAAAAAAAGAAGGAATGATCAATTGTATCAAAAATCGCTAATAAGTAAGATAACATTAATGTGGCAAGCCAGGGCAATTAGGCAAGGAAATGAAATGAAAGGCATACAAATTGGAAAGAAAGAAATAAAACTATCTCTATTCACAAATAATATGATGTTGTGCATACAAAATCCCAAGGAATTCACTAAAAAATTAGAATAAATGAAAGAGTATAAGAAGGTTGCAGAATATAAGGTCAGTACACAAAAGCAATTGTATTTCTGTACACTTGCAGTGAACAATCCAAAAAAGGTATTTTAAAAATTCCATTTACAATAGCATCAAAAAGAATTAAATATTTTAGGAATAAATTTAACAAAAAGAGTGCAAAGCCTATACCCTAAAACTATAAAACACAAAACTAAAGGAAATTAAAGAAGACCTAAATAAATGGAAAGACCTCCAGTGTTCATGAATTAGAAGATTAATACTGTTGAAGTGACAATTCTCCTCCAAAATGTTCTACAGATTTAACACAATTTCTATCAAACTCTCAGCTACCTTTGCAGAAAAGGACAAGCTGAACCTAAAATTCGTAAGTGCAAGGGATCTAGAATCGCCAAAACAATCCTGAAAAAGAAAGGAGCTGAAAAACTCAGGTATCCCAGTTTCAAAACTTATGTGCATGCGTGCTCAGTCACTCAGTTGTATCCGACTGTTTGCAACCCCCTGGACTGTAGCCTGCCAGATTCTTCTGTCCATGAGATTATCCTGGCAATAATACTGGAGTGGGTTGCCATTTCATCCTCCAGTGGATCTTTCCAATCCAGGGATCAAACCTGCATCTTCTGCGGTTCCTGCATTGGCAGGTGGATTCTTTTACCACTGAACCACCTGGGACACTTACTACAAAGCTAAAAACAGCATGGTAATAGCACAAAGATAGACACACAGATCAACAGAATAGAACTGAGAGTCTAAAAGTAAACACATTCATAGTCAGCTAATTTCTGAAAGGATGCTAAGACCATTTAACTGGGAAAGAATAGTTTTTTCAACAAATGGTGCTAGGATTAAATGGATGTGCTTTGTTTGCTAAGTCTCTTCAGTTGTGTCCGACTCTTGGCGACCCTATGGACTGAGCCCACCAGGCTCCTCTGTCCATGGGATTCTCCAGGCAAGAATACTGGAATGGGCTGTCATTTCCTTTTCCAGGAGATCTTCCCGGCCCAGGGATCAAACCCACATCTCCTGTAATGGCAGGTGAGTTCTTTACCACTAAATCCACCTGGGAAGCCCAATTAGCTGGATATCCACATGCAAAAGAATGCAGTTAGATCTCTACCTCACATCATACACAAAAATCAACTCACAATGGATCAAAGACCTAAATGTAAGAGCTGGATCTAGAAAACTCTTAGAAGAAACATTAGAGTAAATCTTAATGACTTTGGATTAGGCAATGATTTGTTAGATAGGACACCAAAAGCACAAACAAACAAACAAAAAATACATTAGACATCAAAGTTCACAACTTTTGTGCTTCAGGACATCAGGAAAGTGAAAAGAAAACACACAAAATGAAAGAAAAACTTTGTAAATCATATGTCTGATAAAAGTCTTGTATCTAGAATATATTAAGAACTTGAAACCTTACAACTCAATAATAAGTAGACATATAACCCAATATAAAATAGGCAAAGTATCTTAACAGAACTCTTCAAATAAGATATAGAAATGGCCAATGGTGACATAAAAAGATGCTCAATATCATTAGTTATCAGAGAAATGCAAATCAAAACCACAATGAGATAACTCCTTACACACACTAGGATGGTTATAATCAAAAACACAGGAAATAATAAGTGTTGATGAGGATATGGAGAAATTGGAACCTTCATACACTGCTGATAGAAATGTAAAGTGCTATAGCTGCTGTGGAAAACAGCCTGATAGCTCCTCAGAAGGTTAAGCATAGGTTTTATTTGACCCAGGAATCCCACCCCCAAGAGAAATAAAACACACATCGACACAAAAACTTGTTTCTCAATGTTCCCAGCAGCAATATTCATAATAGCCAAATGGTCTCAAATTTGTATATCCATACTATGAAATATTATTCAGCAATACAAATGAATTAAATACTGAGACAAGCTATGGCATGAATGAACCTTGAAAATATTATGCTAAGTGAAAAAAGTTGGTCACTAAAGACACATTATATGATTCCAAAATAGGCAAATCTATAAAAACAGAAAGTAGATTAGTAGATTAGTGATTGTCTAGTACTGGGGGGCGGGGGGACGGGGTGAGTGGATAGGGATAATTACTGCTAAAGTATATGGGATTTGGGAGAAGTGATAGAAATATTCAAAAATTGACTGCTGGTTGCCCAATTCTGCTAATATAATAAATACCATTAAAGTGTATACTTTACATGGGTGAACTGTATGTTATATGAATTATATCTTGATGAAGCTGTTATCAAAATTTAAAAAACAGCATATATATCTGCAAAAAATGCAAAGTATAAATCAATAAGATATATGTACTCCAATGTTCACAGCAGCACTATTTGTAATAGCCAAGGAATGGAAGCAATACAAATGCCCAGATGATCGACTTAAGAAGATCACACACACACACACACACACACACACACACACACACACACACACACACAGAGGAATATTACCCAGTGATAAAAAAGAATGAAAAATCGCCATGTGCAGCAACATGGATGGACCTAGAAAATATTATGCTTAATAATAAGCATATGCTTAATAAGTGAAATAAGTCTGACAGAAAGACAAATACTATACGATATCACACGTGAAATCTAAAAAATAATACAAATGAATGTATGTACAAAACAGAAACAGACGCACAGACACAGAAAACAAATTTATGGTTACCAAAGATGAGGGGAAAGGGGCAAATTAGGAATACAGGATTAAAAGATATCAATTACTACATAAAAGAGATAAGCAACAAAGATTTACTGTACAGCACAGGAAATTATACTCAACATCCTATAACCTATAAATGCAACACAATCTGAAAAAAAATAAATCAGTATACTATATACTTGAAACTATTAATAACACAATATTGTAAATCAAGTAAATTTCAATTTAAAAAAGTTATACTAAAAGCAAGAAGTAAAAAACAATGTAAAGGCTAAAAACAAAGATGCAGCTCATTACTATCTTTATTTTATTACTATGGTAAAAAAAAACCATACTGGACAATAATCTGAAGAAAAAAAGAGGAAGCAGAGAACTATTTGCAGTGGATAGACAGAAATTAAAACTGCAAAGATGAGACAGAAGATTGTCTCTCATTTTCAGGCCTGATCAGGGGGTACTATTCCAACAAGGACCACATGCCCACTTGCTGGCTGGCCAGTAAGTCAGAAGACAAACAGCCATTAGGGTTCTGCTGCCCAGAAGCAGCTGTTGGTCTGACCAGAGCAGAGTGATGAAGTACAAAAAGAGGAGGAAGGCTGCTTGGTTACCATGCCAGCAGCCCGTTTTCTACCATGGAAGTATAAAGAATAGGAAACAGGTGAATTGTGTGATTCATAAATTGCAAAGAATGTGTGTGCCTGAACAAAAATAGCTTAAAATCGAAGGAGGGGAATGTGAAAATAATGCAAGAAATAATCTCAGGTCCCTGGAATATCAGGTAACAATTCATTAGCCTGACCCCTGGATGTCCAGGTGCTTCACCGTGGCCTTCCTCCAAACAAAGTATGCCTCTTCCCCAGTTCCGACTGAAATCGCCCAGATCAATAAAGTGTCTATTCAGGCCCCTTTTCTCTCCCTGTATCACCCATTCCGCTTTAGTTTTTTCAGTCAGTCATTTAAATACCTTAAAACTTGATATAATCTTTGAACACCACTAGAATGCAAGTGAGATTGAGGGGCAAGGCTTTGATTGTCCCACCTACTGCCATACTCCTGAAGCACATCATCATCATAATAAGCTAACACAGAAGGTTCACTTTGTTGCAGGAACTCATAAAATATCTAAGGAATAGCTATTATTATTATTATGTTACTTTCGGTTTCAGTTAGCAAGTCTACTTCTAGGAATTAATTATATAAAAATAATTGTAAATGTGCACAAGTACTTAACAACAGTGACAGCACTAACATGCTGTCACTGTTCTAAGCACTTGACTTATTCTCTTAACAAGCCAGCAAGACTGGAACTATTATTAGCCTCATTTTATGGCTGACAAAAGTGAGGTTGGGGATATTAATTAACTTGTTCAGGGTCACGCAGCTAATCAGCACTGGAGCCAAAGTTTAAAACCAGGCTGTCTGGCTCCAGAGTCTATGCTTGTGACCAGCACACTATCCTGCCCTACACAAAACCACTGTATTATTTATGCAAGGAATTGGAAAACCTAGACATCCAACAATAAGGAACTGCTTTTAAAAAAACAAAAATAGAGTATCATTCAACCACTTTAAATGAAGTTGTAGAACAGTTAGTAACATTAAAAAAATTGTTCAACAAAATGTTAAGAATAAAAATCTGGTTGAACACACACGTTACATAACAGATAATCAACAAGGACCTATTGCATAGCACAGGGACCTCGACCCAATATTCTGTGATAACCTATAAGAGAAAAAATCCTAAAAAGAATGAATATATGTACACGTATAACTAAATCACTTTGCTGTACATCTGAAACGAACACAATTGTAAATCAACTATACTCCAATAAAATTAAAATATTTTTGAAATTAAAAATCACCCACAGGAAAAAAAATCCAATTGAGACATATATTTTAAAGAAAAAAAGATCTTCTCCTACATGTTAATAATGGTTTCCACTGTGACTTTTCCCTCACCTGTATTTTCTAAATATTCGACAATATACTCTTTTTACAAAAAAAAAAATTAAAAGAAAAATTTTAAATTTAAAGAAAAACTAAAGGGAAATCCATGCCCAAACCTGAACTAAAATTTCCCAACCAAAACATAAACAGATTGTGGTCCATTTGTAAAAAAACAAAATGAGGAAGAACAAGATTATGATGGTTAATGTTTTGTGTCAACTCAACCAGGATAAGGGATGCCCAGATAGTTGATGAAATACTATTGGTGGGTGTTTCTGCAAAGATCTTTCCAGAAGAGATTAGCCTTTGAACTGGTAGACTGAGAAAAGAAGATCCCTTTCACCAGTGTAGGTGGGCAACATCCAATCTATGCAGGGCTTGCATAGAACAAAAAGGTGGAGGAAGGGTGAATTCTCTCTCTCCTTGAGATGGAGTATACATTATCTTCTGCTCTCAGACATCAGAGGTCTTCGTTCTTGGGCCTTTGGACCACAAGACATACTCCACTGGCTCTTGTTTCTCAGGATTTCAGATTTGGACTGAATTATACCACTGGCTTTCCTGGTTCTCCAGCATGTAGACAGCAGACTGTGGAAATTCTCAGCCTCCATAATCAAGTGAGCTAATTCCAATAATAAATCTCCTCTTATATATATCTTGTTTTTCAGAGAAGCAGAACCAATAACATATACATAAATAAATAATAAAAATAGACGTTATTGGTTTTGTTTCTCTGAAAAACCCTAATACAAAGATTATTCATTTAATTTTCATCAAATGACCAGTGTTTTCCAAAACACTCAGTCTGTACATAACAACCAAAGAGGGTTCAAAACCATGAGGGAAACCCTCAGTTAGATAAGTTTATTGTATGACTTCTCAGAGGTTTTAATCTACCTAAACATAGTATGAACCTTTCAGGGGAGTATGGCAGTTTTATATAGCACTATTAAAACTCATTTTGGTTCAGCTCTATTTTCCCAACAGAGCATCTTAAGAAAATGTTTCTCAGAAGAGACTGGCAAATGCTAATTTACACAAAAGAGAAGCACCAGGACGGTTGGAAGAGGTTAAATCCAAGTCAATGCTTTTAAGGAAAAATGCAAAAGTGTGGTAACTTGCAAAAAAAAAGGAGGACATAGCAGGATTTTCAGTTATTTAAGCAAAAGGAAAAAATACTAATAATATAAAGTGAGAGTTGGGGGGAATTCCGTGGGCATATCTATTTCCTGAGCTCTGCCTTTAAGTAGTTACTGGAGTGGGCTAAACCAGGCAAAATAAGGTCTGGTGAGAGACCAAGAGTCTTCTTCTCCCAGTTCTGTTGACATATAACATTGTGTAAGTTCCCAGTGTATAATGTAATGATTTGATATATACTGTGAAATAATTACCACAATAAGGTAATACATCCATCACCATACATAGTTACAACTTTTATTTTTCTGGTGAGAACTTTTAAGATCTACTCTTTTAGCAACTTCAAGTATACAATCAGTATTGATAACTATAGTTACCACATTATACATAAGATCCCCAGAACTTACTCTTCTTATAATTGGAAGTTTGTACCCTTTGGCCAACACCTCCCCATTTCCCACAAGCTCCACTCCCTGACAATCACTAATCTACTCTCTGAGAGTTCAGCTTTTTTAGACTTCACATATAAATGAAATCATACAGTCTTTGGTTTTCTCTTTCTGACTTACTTCACTAATACAATGCCCTCAAGGTTTATCCACATTGGTGCAAATGATAGGACTTTTTTCTTTTTCACGGCTGAATAATATTCCGTTGTGTAAATATACCACATCTTATTTATCCATTCATTCACTGACCAAAACTTAATGTTCTGTTCATGTCTTTGCTACTGTGAATACTGCTGCAATGAACCTGGAGGTGCAGATATCTCTTCAAGACAGTGATTTCGTTTTCTTCAGATACATGCCCAGAGTGTGACTGCTAGATTATATAGCAGATCAATTTTTAATTTTTTGAGGAACGTCCATATTGTTTTCAATAGTGGCCCTACTAATTTGCATTCCTACCAATAGTGCACAAAGGTTCCCTTTTCTCCACAGCCTCAGCAGCACTTGTTATCTCTTAGGGTTTTTTGTTTGTTTGTTTGATAATAGCCACTCTTACAGGTGTGAGGTGATACCTCATTGTGGTTCTGATTTGAGTCTCCCTCATGATGAGTAATGTTAAAGCCGTTCCCATGTACCTGTTGGCCATTTGGGTATCTTCTTTGGAAAAATGTTTATTCAGGTCCTTTGCCCATTTTTAACCATGTTTTCTATTGAGTTCTATATTTTATATATTTTGGATATTAACCCTTCCTCAGATTTATGGTGTGGCAGTATTTTCTCCCTTTCATAGGTTGCCTTTTCATTTTGTTGATCATTTCCTTTGCTGTGCAGAAGCTTTTAGTTTAATAAAGTCCTATTTTTTTTATTTTTTCCCGTTTTCTTCCAGGAGTTTTATGGTTTCAGGTCTTAACATTTAAGTTTTAAATCCATTCTGAGTTAATTTTTGTGAGTGGTATAAGATAGGCATCCAGTTTTATTCTTTTGCAGGTGAACATCTAGTTATCCTAATACCATCTGATGAAAGACTATCCATTCCCCATTAAATATTCTTGGCTCCTCTGCCAAATATGAGTTGACCATACCCATGTGGGTTTATTTTTGGGCTCTCAGTTCTGTTCCACTGGTCTATATGTCTATACCATACTGTTTTCATTACCACAGCTTTTTCACATACACTTGACCCTTGAACAATGTAGGGGTTAGGAGTACCAACTCCCCCCCACATGCAGTGGAAAACCCACATCTAACTTTATATCAGCTCTCCATATCCACAATTTCATATCCAAGATATGGAATCACAGATAGTGCAGTACTATAGCAGTTAGTGAAAAAAAAATTCAGATAAGTGGACCCTCGCAGTTCAAACCCATGTTGTTCAGGGGCCAAATGTATTTTGAAATCAGAGAGTGTAATGTCTCCAACTATGTTCTCCTTTTACAAGATTGCTGTGGCTATTCAGGGTCTTTTGTAATTCCATTCAAATTTTAAGAATGTTTTCTCTATTTTTGTGAAAAATGCCATGGGAATTTTGATAGGGATTGCAGTGAATCTAAAGATAGCTTTGGGGAGTATGAACATTTTAACACTCTCCTTTTGATGCAAGAACACAGGATATCTTTCATTTGTGTCTTTTTCAATCTCTTTCATCAAGTTTTCAGTGTACAGATCTTTCACTTTCTTGGTTAAATTTATTATTAAATGTTTTATTGTTTTGACACTATTTAAAATGAGATTGTTATCTTTATTTCTTTTTCAGATAGCTCACTATCAGTGTATAGAAATGCAACTGATTTTTGTATGTTGATTCTGTATTCTATAAATTTACCAAATTTGTTTTTAAGTTCTAACAGTTTTTTTGGTGGAGTCTTGTAGGGTTTTTAATATACAGAACCATGTTATCTGCAAACAGACAATTTTATTTCTTCCTTGCTAATATGGATGCCTTTTATTTCTTTCTCTTGCCTAATTACTCTGGCTAGAACTTCCAGTACTATGATCAAAAAGAGTGGTGAAAATGGGCACCCTTGTCTTGTTCCTGACCTCAAAGGAAAAGCTTTCAAACTTTCACCATTCAGTATGATGTTAGCTATGGGTTTGTCACATAGGGCTTTTAACATGTTATGGTATAATCCTTCTATACCCAATTTGTTGGGATGTTGAATTTGTTGGGATGTTGAATTTTTAGAGCACTTTTCCTGCTCTATTAAAAAGACATTATGGCTTTTATCCTTCATTCTATGAACGTGGTGTATCATCTTTATTGATTTACCTTGAATCATCCTTGCATCCCAGGGATAAATCTCAGTTGATTATAGTATATGATCCTTTCATCAGATCATATTTTACCAGATCATACATATACTGTTTGCTGCTGCTGCTGCTAAGTCGCGTCAGTCGTGTCCGACTCTGTGCGACCCCATAGACGGCAGCCCACCAGGCTCCTCCATCCCTGGGATTCTCCAGGCAAGAATACTGGAGTGCGTTGCCATTTCCTCCTCCAGTGCATGAAAGTGAAAAGTGAAAGTGAAGTCGCTCAGTGGTGTCTGACTCTTCGCAACCCCATGGGCTGCAGCCTACCAGGCTCCTCTGTCCATGGGGTTTCCCAGGCAAGAGTACTGGAGTGGGGTGCCATTGCCTTCTCCGATACTGTTTGCTAGTATTTTGTTAAAAAAATTTTACTTTAATACTTGTCAGGGATATTGGCCTATAGTTTTCTTTTCTTGTAGTGTCCTTATCTCGCTTTGTTATCAGGATAATGCCGGCCTTGTTAAAATGAGTTTGAGGGTGTTTCATCCTCCTCAAGTTTTGAGAAGAGTTTGAGAAGGACTGGTGTTAATTCTTCTTTGAAATTTGGTAGAATTCACCAGTGAAATGATCCAGCCATGGGCTTTTCTTTGTTGAGAGATTTTTGCTTACTGATTAAATCTCCTTAATTATTATTGGTTTGTTCAGATTCTCTACTTCTTAATTCAGTCTTCATAGTTTATATGTTTCAAGGAATTTATCCATTTATTCTAGGTTATCCAATTTGTTGGCATATAATTGTTCATAGCAGCCTCTTACAATCATTTGTATTTCTGTGATAACAATTGCAATGTCTCCTTTTTCATTTAAAATTTTGAGTCCTCTCTCTTTTGTCATAGGTAGTTTAGCTAAAGATTTGTCCATTTTGTTCATTCTTTCAAAAAAACTCTTAGCTTCATTCATTTTTTTCCTATTGTCATTCTAATCTATATTTCATTTCATCTCTGCTCTAATCTTTATTAATTCTTTCCTTCTGCTAATATTGAGCCTAGATTAAACTTCTTTTCTAATTCCTCCATGTGTAAAGTTAGGTTGTTTATTTGGAGACCTGAAGCCTTAAATCAGACAAAGGACACAAGCCATACTCAAGGGAACAAAATGAGGAACTTCAATAGTGTCTAGGGAACACAATACAAATTCTTTAATGACAAACATTAGGCATGAATGTTAGCACTATCCACTGCCTAAAACAACTATGGATGGAGCTTCTACAAAATCTGGCAGGAAGTCTAATATTAACAAAAATTGAGTAATAGAGCATAAGACAAATCTAATTTAACTTGGTTTTTAATGCCAAAGCCTAGGCCCTGCAGAAAAGAAAAACAAGTAAATGAATATAGAATTTTTTTTTACAAGTAGTTCAAACCCCTACCCAACAATCACATCTTCAGCTATACGTGCTTTGCTCATGCCATTTTCTCTGCCTGGAAGACTTCTCCCTAACCTTACCACTTTTCTTTTCTCTTAATTCTTATTTGTCCTTTAGAATTTAGCTCAAGTATCTTTCCCCTTAGGAATGTGTTCTCCAAAGTTGCAGTTTTACATGCTTTCTTTCATGACACCCTTTAAGAAACTAATAATCACTGTACACCTACCACCTGGCAGGCACCTGATACATTTTTCTTTGATAACACTTATTTGCACTGTCGGAAGACCATTTTCATTGACCTATTATCATTTTTTACCTTGCACCCTCTCCCACACATCTCAGAGCCTAGCCTGTGTGTCTGGGAATCTTTAGTGAATAACTCAAAGCTCCTATGAAGTACTAGGTGCTAGAGATTAAAATGATTCAGAAATTGTCCCTGCCCTCAGGGAGCTCATGAACTACAGAGAAAAGAGGAGATAAACAGTTATAACATACAATAGGATGAAATATGTGATAAATAATGGCATTGGTACAACAAACACATGAAAAGATGCTCAACATCACTAATTATTAGAGAAATGCAAATCAGAACTACAATGAGGCATCACCTCACCCTGATCAGAATGGCCATCATCAAAAAATCTACAAATAATAAATACTGAAGAGGGTGTAGAGAAAAGGGAATCCTCCTACACTGTCAGTAGGAATGTAAATTGGTGCGGCCACTATGGAGAACAGCATAAAAATTCCTTAAAAAATAAAAATAGATTTACCAAATGATCCAGCAATTTCATTCCTGGGCATATATCCAGGAAAGACAAAAACTCGAATTCAAAAAGATACATGTACTCCATATCTTGGCTATTTACAATAGCCAAGATATAAAAGTAACCTAAATGTCCACTGATCAATGAATGGATATAGAAGATATGGTATATACATTTTTTTCATGCTGTGAATATATATATTCATTAATATGTACAGAAATTTGTTAATTTTCCTTTTCCTTCCCTTTTTAACTGTATTTTGTTTCTTCATATGTTAACATCCATAAAATGTATGTATGTACATTTCTGCAGAGTTAACACCATAGAAAACTAGATGGCGTCTAGCAGCTAATGGCATATTATGGCTTAATGACAGTGTTTCTCTTTTTCTTTTAAGTGGAAAAGCACTGATAATGGTGCATTTTACAAATGATAAATGTCTTTAAGACTTTTTCAAAGTAATAAATAGCTGCTGGTGGTAGTAAAAAAAAAAGAAAAAGAAGAAGCTATGATGTGTGTGTGTGTGTGTGTGTGTGTGTGTGTGTGTGTGTGTGTGTACAGACTTCCCTGGTGGCTCAGCTGGTAAAGAATCTGCCTGAAATGCAGGAGACCTGGGTTTGATCCCTGGGTTGGGAAGATCCCCTGGAGAAGGAAACGGTACCCACTCCAGTATTCTAGCCTGGAGAATTCCATGGACTGTATAGTCTATGAGATCGCAAAGAGTCGAACACAACTGAGCAACTTTCACTTTCACATATATCACCATCGTGTGTGTGTGTGTGTGTGTGTGTATAAAACATTATATATATATAACAGAATACTACTCAGCCATAAAAAAAAAAATGCCATTTGCAGCAACATAGATGGACCTGGAGATTGTCATACTAAGTGAAGAAATTCAGAGAGAGCAAGATAAATATCACATGACATCACTTAGATGTGGAATCTAACATTATGATTCAAATGAACTTATTTACAAAAGAGACATAGACTCACAGACACAGAAAACAAACTCATGGTCATCAAAGGGGAAAGGGTAGGGGAGAGACAAATTAGGAGTTTGGAATTAATAGATACACAATACTATATCTAAAATAGATCAGCAACAATGATTTACTTTATAGCACAGGGAACCATGGGGCTTCCCTTGTGGCTCAGCTGGTAAAGAATCCGCCCGCAATGTGGGAGATCTGGGTTCGATCCTTGGATTGGAAAGATCCCCTGGAGAAGAGAAAGGCTACCCACTCCAGTATTTTGGCCTGCAGAATTCCCTGATAGCTCAGTTGGTAAAAAATCCGCCTGCAATGCAGGAGACCCCAGTTTAATTCCTGGGTCAGGAAGATCCGCTGGAGAAGGAATAGGCTATCCACCCCAGTATTCTTGGGCTTCCCTTGTGGATAAGCTGGTAAAGAATCTGCCTGCAATGAGGGAGACCTGGGTTTGATCCCTGGGTTGGGAAGATCCCCTGGAGAAGAGAAAGGCTGCCCACTCCAGTATTCTGGCCTGGAGAATTCCATGGACTGTATAGTCCCTGGAATCCCAAAGAGTCAGACACAACTGAGTAACTTTCACTTTCACAGGGAACTCTATATTCAATATCTGATAATAACCTATAATGGAAAAGAATCTGAAAAAGTATATATAACTGAATCACTTTGCTATACATCTGAAAATATCACAACATTGTATATCAACTGTATTTCAATAAAAAAGAAAAATAATGGCACGAGCAAAGGAAGCTCTGATAAAGAAGAGGTTGTATGCACAGCCTTCATACAGAAAAACTCATTCAATGTCCTGAACCTGTCTTGCAACAAAGCTCAGCAAACATGCACCTTGGCCTTACAAATAGTCTGCATATCCCTCACTGTTTAGCTCAGTGAGAATGAGTGCTTTTGCACTTTCTTTCTTTCTTTATAGAGTTAAATTGCACTTTAGAAGCTAGGTATTCTCCCTTTCATGTGGTTGCCTTGACAAAGACAAAGTTGAGACCAAAGAGAGAGAGGCCAAAAGAAAATGCATGGCATCTGCAATCTTTAATCTGCAATTGTGTGTAGGTGTTGCAATCACTCTATTATTGGCCTTAAAGCAGCTGGTTCAGTTGGAAATCAAGTTTATGAACAGAACTGCTGCAACCATAAAGGATTTTTCCTCAGTGATTAAGCACTAAAATGATAGGTGTTAAATACAAAGAAAAGAGAGAGCTTTGGGGGAGTCATTCTGTCTCTATCAGAATTCGAAAGGGAAAGCCAGCTGACTGAGAGTGGGTGGGGAAGAGTCAGACTTCACTAGGTGGTGGTGTTCTGACTTCTGTTCTCAAACCCTGATGACGCTCACCCAGCAAGTTCCTTCAAAAAGGGCACGGGCAAAATAGGAAAAGTACCTCCGCAGCTCATTCATAACCTTGAACGCCTTCCCCATGTGGGCAGGGTTGACAGTGATGGTCCTCTGGTTCTTTTCATCATCCCCAGTCTGTATCGGGGGCTGGGAGCTTGGTTTGATGCTGTGAACAGGAAGGGAGTGGGAGAGGAGAGAGAGGATCACATGTTGGCAAACTCATTGATCCAACTGTCACAAACCCATCCATTTGCCCACCCACCAGGGGCATCTCTGTCAGCCTGTTCTCTTCACCACAAGCCCAGAAGAGAAGGAAATCACTGGGTCAGGAATTTCTTCAGGATCTTCCAGTGCAAAATGTACCCCTCAGACCCTAGTTCAGCTTCTTCCATCAAGCACTGGTGTGACTTTGTGGGAGGTCCTTATTCTGCATCTCTCCATCCCTAAAAGGGCATGGGATGAGGGGAGACTAAGCACTGTACCACTCACTTCACAGGGATGTAGGTTCATTCAACAAACATTTAGTGGAGCTTACTACGTGCCAAGCACCGTGTTTAAATTCAAGAGAAACACAATAGGTAAGTCACAGATCATGCTTTCACAAAGCTTAGAGTTTAGTGATGCAGAAAGCCAAGTCAACATTTAAACATATCAGAGTATTATGATCTGATTGGAATTACAATAGCACAAAGGGATTCCCAAGTGGTGCTAGCGGTAAAGAACCTGCCTGCCAATGCAGGAGACATAAGAGATGCAGGTTTGATTCCTGGGTAGGAAGATCCCCTGGAGGAGGAAATGGCAACCCACTCCAGTATTCTTGTCTGGAGAATCCCATGGACAGAGGAGCCTGGTAGGCTATGGTCCATAGGGTCGCAAAGAGTCAGACACAACTGAGACAACTTGGCGTGCACGCCCGCACAGAAGCGCAAAGGATAGGCAACTATCTCAGTGATGGCAGGTTGAAGAAAACCTTACTAGAAGCTGAGGAAGAAAAGAAATCTTAAGGAATAGCAGAAATTAACCAGGTAAGAAGGAAGATGGAGAAACAGAGGAAACAATATGAACAAAGACCTAGAGAAAAGGAGTCCAGTGGGATCAGAGCACTAGAAATTCAGTAAAACTAAAAGAAAGTATCAAGAGAAAGGTCTAGAAGACTGAGTAGTCTTATAAGTGCCACATAAAAACAAAGCTAAGGAGTTTGGATTTCATTCTAAAACAATGAGAAGCCCTCAGAGTTTTAAGCAAAGAAGCGGAGCAGGAAGCAAGTGAATACATGTGTGCTTCAGGAAGATCACACTGGCCATGGCGTGGATAATAGCGGCATAAGAGTGAAAGCTTTGGAGAAACCATAATCCCATAGAAAGACAAGGGATTTTAACTGTTATAAAATGACTATATGTGGGCTAAGTGAGCAGGTGGTGACTAGCAAGAGGCACCTATAATCTCAAAGCCTTCTACACCAAAGACAAAACACTCAAATTCCTGTGGGATGCCAGCGAGATGCTCAATCACTTCCGAGCAACATATCTCAACTTGATGGTGGGGTGGGAAAGAAGAATCCAAAAAATGAGCAAGAAAAGGACTTTCTCCCCAAACTGATAAAACTATTCAGCTCCAAGTCAAGTCTGGGACCTTGGAGTTATGTCTGTTTGGACCAGGCTAAGCTTTGCCTTCTCACAGAAAACCAGAACCTTCTCCACTGGTGTAGATTTGGGGACCCACAGTTCACACCAATTCTAAGACACTGACAGGAACTTTCTTTGCCTTTCTCTAGTGGGCCTCTCTTGATGTTACCACCTAGCCTTGCAAACTGGCTCATAACCATAGCAACCCCTTTATATGGTTAAGATAAAATTTCGGAGACCTGAGAGTCTCTCTAGATCTCACACTGGGACTGGTAACATTGGAACATTGCAATATAACCAGCATGCCAGACCCACAGCTTGTCTAACCAGGACACTCGCCTCTACTGGCTTCCTTCCCACTTTTAGTTCAGCAGGAAAATGTAAGCCACAGACACCTGAACTGTGGGACTGTCTGAATTATGGGTGCAAAGAAGTTAGCTAAGCACGGGATGATAACTATCAAGGCAGAATCATGTGTTTAAAAACATTAAGAAAATTTCAAAACAGAGAATGTTATCAAGGAGAGGGAAGACCTAGTAAAAATTAAAAACTTCCTATTAAAACTTCCACAAGTTATAATTTCTTTTATAACTTAAGTGTCCTTCCCTACTCTAGGCCAGATAGATGTAAATTTCTATTTTATACTAAAATTTTAATGATTTTGCTTTTGATGTTTAAGCCCTTATTTTATCTAATGTTGATTTTTATGTCACCATACGAAACACAGATCTAATTTTTTCCTGTAAGTTCCACTTATTGAATACTTTTTTCTTTTTCCCCACTCACCTTGTTATGCCACCTTTAGACATATACCACAGAATGTTAAACATAAAATGTCCTAATGAATATTCTTGTCATCTTCCTCATTTTAAGTTTAAAAAAGATGTTTGTGATGTTTCCTCATTGTATGTTAATTTTAGGATTTTTGTAGATGGCCTTTATCAAAGTAAGAAACTCACATTTTAATTTTAATCATAAATTATATTAATTTTATCAAATATTTTTGTGAATCTAATGAGATGATCATATGGATGTTTCCCTTTAATCTGTTATTGTGGTATATGACATATTTTCTAATACTAAACTATATTTGCATTCCTGGAGTAAATTTAGAAACTGTAAAACACTGCACAAATATTCATTATAAATACTGTCTTCAAATTGCAGAGACTTAAACGCCAGGAAGAGAAAATATCTGGTATTGATCAGAGAACAGCTAAAGGTTTCTGACAGAAACTTTATGAGATTAGAGCTCATAAAGGCCCAGTGGACAGAGATTATTAGTTCTATTTTACATATATGGGACAGATGTCGATCAAAGAGAGACATTCTGGAAGCGCTAACAACAATCTCCTGTGACTAGTAACTGGGAAGCTTGCTCTTCCTTGTTGTGTTAAGTCTTTGAATTTTCCAGTCTTCCAGGATGGCCCAGTAGGTTAAGTCTTGCCTCCTCTATGAAGTCCTTTGACTACTTCATTCCTAAGTGATCTCTGCCTCCCCTAAACTTTTGTAGTATTTCTGGCCTGTAACTCAACTGCACATAGAATACAAACCCGTGTTTGATGACCTTTTCATAGCACATATTTGAACACCCAGCCCCCTCATGCTAGACTCCATATTCCTGGTAAGCAGGGACAATGTGTCCAAGGACTCTCAACAGCTTAGCCTTCCCAGCAGAAGGCCATGCTCACAGTAGGTCTTCATGACATATTTATCATCAATGAAGTCTGATCTGAAAACCCTCCACTTTGTCCCTATGGGCGGTAGACAGTAGAGCAGAGTGGGGATGGTCTGCCCCAAACACTGCCCCCAACCCTAAGAATCTTAAAAATGAAAGTAAAGTTGGACTTCAAAATTAAGCTATAAATTAATAAACATAAAATCTTATAATAGTTATGAGTTATAAACAAAAATATATAAACTGTAAACATTAGGCCCTCTTTCATGGCATGCCACCTCCCACAGCCTTTTCTCCCACCCTCCCCTCTCCTCTCAAGTCCAGATCCATCTATCCAGTATCTGAACTGACTCCCCAACTTAGGTTTTTCATAGTAACTTATACTCAACTGATGCTCCCCACCCTCTCTGAAGCCTATTCGTCTTTCTGTACTCTGTCTCAGAGACATACCCAACTACCCACTCACCTATGCAAGGCAGAAACTGGGATATCATCTTTGATGTCTTCTTCACTCCCTCTCTCACTTCACATACTACCACAAGTCCCATCAGTCCTAGGTCCTTTAATCTCTCTCAACCCCATTCCCTTCTCACAGTCACTGCTACCACAACTTCAGTCCAGGCCATCATGATCTCTTACCTGGGTTACTACAGTAACTTCCTCACAGACTTCAGAATGATCTTTACAGAATGTCACTATGTGCATGGCACGTCCTGTGTGAAACCTCTCACTGGTTCCTCACTGCATACAGAAGAAATCTCAGAGACCCCGCCTGGTGCTTCATCATCTCATTGCTGTCCTGAAGACTTTCTGTTATTCAAGTACTAAAATACTCACAATTGCCTAAATATACCAAGCTCTTTTGCCCTATCCCCACCCATTGTCCCCTATGTCTAGCTCATTTTCACCAACCCTCAGACCTCTTGCTGACGGTCTCCCACTTTGCAGTCAGATTCTTTACTGTCTGAGCCACCAAGGAAGCCCATTAGTAAAATAATTAGGAAGAGATGAGTCTTTACTATGTCTTTAATATAATTTATTAGTAAATCACATAATTTTTTAATAAGGGCTGAATTTAATGACTGACTCACAAAATTCTTAAAAATTTAACAAGCAGCTCTAGCAAGTGGGTGAGTACTGGTTCTTGCATACCACTGCCCACCCTACATTTTGAGCTCCAAGAGAACCAGGATGGTGTCTTATTTCCCTCTATATCATTAGCCTATGGCACATGGCAGGTACTCAATAAATGATTACTGAGTAACTGAATGGATGGATAAGTACATGAGGTATAACTACCAACTACCCCATCTTTTCTCACGTCCTCTAAAATAATTATAGCTTTATCCCTCTCAACTTCCCCCTCTGTCCTTCCCCAAAGGAGGTGGGAGGGGGAGGGGGAGGGGAGGGGCTTTCTTAGCCAAACTAGTTTGGGCATTGGTGATACAGAATCAGGAGGCTCTTGACAGGAAGCTGGGGGGGGGAGGAGGTGGCAGGGGTAGGCGAGAAAGTCACACTCCTCTAGAGAAGAAGGAAGAAAGCAAGAAGAGTTACTGCCTGTTGCATTAGTTCTTAGGCTCTTTCCATCACTAAGAAAAATCCAGACAATGAATAGAAAGGACAATAGCATGCATGTCAGCAAAGCAGGAGACATAGAAACCTTGGAGCATCTAATTGTCCAGATGTGTTTGGGGGAATCTACCAAATGAAGAACTCTCGAGCATCCAGGGTGTGAGAAAACAGAGAGGAGAGGAAAGGGGAGTCTAAGAAACACTGCTGAGAGTTAAGAACTGCATCCCTGCTGAAAGTCTTCAAGAG
This sequence comes from Okapia johnstoni, assembly GCA_024291935.2. Taxonomy (NCBI): domain Eukaryota; kingdom Metazoa; phylum Chordata; class Mammalia; order Artiodactyla; family Giraffidae; genus Okapia; species Okapia johnstoni. The sequence goes on from CM044316.1 coordinate 41,723,617, forward strand.
ATGCAAATAAAGTTCAGGCAGCATGGGCCACACAGATAGAGCCCAAGCACATGATGGTCCAGCTATAAATGAGACAGAATAAAGAGACGCAAAGTCACCTACAGGGGTCAACACAACTCTGAGTCGGAGGAAGGCTATGCCGAGTGCATTAAATCCCTCAATAAAGAAAATGTCCTTTAAAAAAAAAAAAGGCTAGAAATTGTCCTTTAGAAAGGGAAATCAAAAAACAAGAATCAGGCTGAGAAAGCTCTTGGCCCAGCTCACCCCATACTATCTATGGAAGAAATAATTTAATCATCAATCATTAGGTTCAGCCTCATGTCAGATCCCTGCTGTGGAACTTGAAGCCTATAAACACTCAAATGCCCTTACTCAGTCCCCAGCTCACAAATGTGGCCTCTTGATCAAGTTGGCTTCCCCTGGGGCTCTCCTTCAGGAAGCAAGAAAGTGTGGTAGCAGGCCCTCAGGAACATTGTGCCAGTAAAACTTTTCATCACAAATTAATAAAATGACACTCTGACTGCTGTACCTCAGTTTCTCATGATGAGTTCATCAGCATGACTCCACTTCTTCAGGTCTGGGCAGCAAAGGACAAGAGAAGATTTTGGAACCTACCGGGCTCTGGGAGAACTAGCATATTTCTCAATCCTAAAGTTCAAGGCCAAAGTGACCCAATTGAGATTTCTGCATCTGGACGAATGAACGACCTGGCACTTGAAGATACCCAGGTCACGGGATTCAGGGTGTGATAGTGCTGCCCTGTCCTCAAGGAACACCCACACACACAGACTGCTATAGAGCTCCATGTTCTCCTACTTTTTAACTTGCACCACCTCAGTTCAAGCATCAGTTGATTCCCTGCAACAGGCCACACAGACCCAGGGAAGATAATGCATCAGTAAGCTATGGTTCCTGGGTAGTAACAGTTAACGTTTACTAAAAGCTTACTTTACCTCTACTATCTCATTTTATCTTCAGAACAACCCTATAAAATATAACCTCCTCAGGCACTAAGATAAAACTTGTCCAGAAACCCCACATAACTAGTAAGTGGAGAACTGACACTCAGACCCACGTCTAATTCACTCCAGGGCCTATGCTCTTCACAGCAATGTCCACTGTCTTGGGATAATGTCCACAGTCCAACAGGCCAAGGGAGACTCAATCCTTATGATCCACTCTCTGAGGTTCTTCATGGTGTGGCCAAACCAAGCCAATGAAAAAGACTGAATCCCCTAGCACCTGTGCCATGGCACTGTTTCACTCCACTGACTGTGGGGAACTACAGCATGTACTGGAGTTAATATTATTAATTGGACAGAACTCAGAATTTTCATACAAGCCCGTCATGATGCATCAAAGCTGGTCAGCAGCTGCTGCCATTCTTGTAATGTGCTCTTTCATAAACCAGTTCAAGAACAGGTATGTTACTAATCACATTCCTAACAGTCCAATTCACAAATAGCTTCCTTCCAAACCAAGAAGGCAACCACTTCAGCAGGCTGCGTAAAAATGCAAAATATAAGAAAAACATGAGTTCAGACAAACAGAATGAGACAAGGGGAGAGAAAGACTGAAAGAAAACACAGCCCTCATTATGTGGCCTTTGGGAAGCCAAACTTCTATTAGGTTTGAATAGGAGAACTGAACTCTTCATGTGTGTGGTTTTGATAGAGGTTACAATAGACTTTCACAAGTTAAAAAGAAAAGTCCACGAAAGCAGGTGAAAGTCTGAAAATCCTTTTAAATTATAAAAAGTTACAGATTTGTAACTTGACAACCATTGAACTTGATAGAGAAAAAATTTTAAGAACAAAACATGTTCAAGTTATTTTTTATACAGTGCATTAATGCTCTTTTCAGTCTAACCTAGTTTCAAGGTTTATCCAGAAATTGAAAAAAAAATTAGGTCAATTCTATGATGGCAAATTTCATCAAATAAAACCCTTGCTTTAGAAAACTTACCCCAAAATGTTCTTGTATGGATGTGTCTTAACAATATAGAACCTACCAGTGTCATGTTTCCACATCACTCCCTTTGTGTTTATATGGCGTTTGTCTGTGTTGCTGTTTAGAGTAAATAAACTGTTTATATAAAGAAAAAAAAAACAATATAGAACCTAGCAAGCAGCAAAAACCTAAAAGCTCAAATCTGGGCATGGGGAAATCAAGAAGTTTCTTCCAACTGACTTTGTTTTCTTGCAGTTGAAAACCTTGCTTCACCAAAAATTATTTCCAAGATGGAAAGTTTGGTTTCAATTATCATGGTTGAAATGCACATATGCTTCAGGCAGCAGTGATGCCCAAAAATTTCTACAGAAGTTTCCACCCATGCCTTCTACCGGTGGGAGAGGGCTGAGAGGAAGAGAAAGCCTGGGGTGTTGAACACTTGCTCTTCCCTGGGTCTTGCCAGTGATACACTGGGCGTTGTAAAACTCAGCGTTTGGAGAGATTTGGCTGCCTACATCATGATTTTTTTTCTTTTAAATAAGATCTGTTCCTGATCAAGGACAGAAAAACAAACTCTCAGGGTTCTAAGAGCAGGCTGTCCTCCATAAGGATGAGCCATTCTCTCTCTTAGGACTGCCCTCATAAATTCAAGGCACTGTGTTGGGCACACAATGCCCCTTGCAATAAGAGGCATCCTGATGCTTCTGATAAAGAAAACCACCACAATTTTAAGAAAAATGGACAGCAAACATCCCCTTTTTGTGATGCTTCTTCTAAAAGTTGTGATTCTCTACAATTCTTGTGAATATCCCAGAGACTATGCCCGGAAATTTTTTTAACTGTGGTAAAATACATGTCATCTGAAATTTACCCTTTTAAGAATATAGTTCAGAGGCTTTAAGTATGTATATGTTCTTGTGCAACCATCTATTTCCAGAACTTTTTCATTTTCCTAAATTAAAACTCCATGCCCATCAAGCATTTCTCCCTCTCCCCAGACCCTGGCAACCACCAGTCTACTTTTTGTCTCTATGAATGTGACCATTCTAAATACCTTGTATAAGTTGGGAATTTACTGTAATCCATCCACAAGGCTGACTTCTAGAACTTAAATAAAATCCCAGTAGCCAAGCTACTGTCACTTTCAATGTGCTCTACATAAACACACACACAATTTGTCACTGTAGTGATGTCATGGTTCCAAACCACTAAAGCATCTGAAGCCTCAAGGTGTCTATAAAAAGGAGGACTAAGGTAAAGCTTCCTAGGTGGTGCAGTGGTAAAGAACCTGCCTGACAATGCAGAAGATGCAAGAGACTCGAGTTCAATTCCTGGGTCAGGAAGATGCCCTGGAATAGGAAATGGCAATCCACTGCAGTAGTCTTGCTTGGAAAATTCCAGGTGGCTTGTGGGCTACAAATCCATAGGAATCAGAGTCTGACAGGACTGAGCACACATATGTGCGCGCACACACACACACACACACACAGGTAAGTGTTGATGAACCCTACAAGAGGAAGTACCAAGCCCTGTATGGTATCTCACCGTGAGGAGACAGTTTAGGTGGATGCAAGATGATGACCTGATAGCCTCTTAATTTTCTCATGGGAATGGTCCCACAAAATCTGCTTTGGATTATAAATATAGGAAGGCCTTAAAATAAGCCTTGGTTAGTATCCAAAAACAAATCATGGAGTACAACAGGGCAATAGATGAACACTAACAATAATAGCAACTACCATTTACTGAGAACTTACTCTGTGCCACAAAAACTTACTAGGTGCTTTATCTATATTGCCTCCTTTGATCTTCACAACAACTCTGTGAGATATGGATACTGTCCCTCTACATCAAAAAGAAAAATTAATTCTGAAAAAATGTGACACACTCAAGGTCATACAGTTTATGAAATAGATTCACTGCAAGCTCTAAGTTACCCCAAAGCCCATGTTTTAATTAACAGCCTTTTAAGGTAGAAGTTATTTTCAAACCCTCATGGCAAAGAAAGAAAATAGTTCATTAGAAATCTCTTGGCTGAAAATTCTTAATGCTTAAAAACAGCCCCAATTAAGCTTCAGCAGGTTAAATGTGGAAGAACAAGACTTAGGATCCCTCCAGTCTCTAGAGGTCTGACATGTTATCCTAGGCCAGTTATCCAGTTTCTCTAGCCCCGAGTTTCCCAGGAAACTTGTAAAAGAAGCCTACTTCCCCCTTTTCTCCCCTGCCTCAAAGCATTCCATGGGGTCAATTACCCATGCTGAGATAATAAGGCTGATAGCCAAGGATGAACCTATTGGCCAGAGGGTTCAATCGCCTCTCAGATCGAGAGGTGATTTTTAGTTATTGGAGCTTCCCACAGAAGTCGTCAGCTAATCAGCAAATAATTATCTAATACCTACTATGTGTCCAGCCACACAGCAGATAATGTGGAGTATTCAGGGGTACAGGCAACATTCTTGCCCTTGAGGACCTATGGGAACTTACAAGATATATGAAACAAAAGCACAAAAACATCTTGTGGGTGGGCCTATTATTCAGTACCCAACTATGAGATTCAAACTAGAAGTAATGAAATTAGGAAGAACATCTGCCAGAACCAGAACACCTTAAGTTTCCAAGGCAAAGTGGAATTTTAAAACAGCCTTAATAGATGAATAACTTCTGGAAAAGTGAAAGCAAAAGGCATTCCAGGCAAAAGAAACTCTGGAAGCTAAGGATCTGAGACTGGATGTAGTAGTGCACAGGATGAGTGATCACAAGAGAGACCCACAGATCTCTCAGTAGGGGTATATGAGTGAGCAGTGGGAATGAAGACTGGAGCCAGATTTCAGAAGACTTGAATGCCTGGCAGGGTAAGCTGGTCTTAGGGTGGGAACAAAAGGTAGTGAGCTCAACTACCTGGTGGCCTGGTGAACATTGGAAGCTGCAAGGTTTGGATTTCTCTGCTTTTGATAGAAGGAAAGCAAAAGAACACGTGTAAAAACTAAGGGTTGCAATGCCAAAGACCTCAGCCATCCCAGTTGAAAGGCACCAGAGTGCTGAAGAACAAGAGAGCTCCTAGGAGGCCAGGGCTCATTACATTTTGGAACACAAAACTGAGAACATAGTAAGTACCCCAAAATGCTTGGGAAGCAGTGCTTTGACCTACTGTTTCTAGTCTCAAATCGACCTTTCAGTCCTAATATGTAAGCAAACAGGCTTAATCTAGAATCTCTAAACTTCCAATCATATCACCCCTGCCCTCTGTTAGCTACTAGACCAATACGAGAAGGTGAGGACACTGCACACTTCTGCCCTAAGGAAGCAGGCTTTCAGATGCTCTGTCACCCAGGGGGCTACACAGAATCCAACACTAAGCTCCTGTTGCAAAGGACACTCAAGGAGAGACACTCAACCAGCAGTACATTCAGTCTAAAAAGTCCCAGTTCTCTTCCTAGGAGTTATGTCAAGAAACACAGCCCCTGGGGGCCTCTTCAGACAAGAGGACACTATACAAACCTGCCATTCCTAATGGGGTTTAGAGAGGTTTAATGACATCATTGTGCCCCCATGAGATGCAAGACTGGGAACAACCCACGCAAAAGAAATTGTTTATTGAGGTACACTCTAGGCATTGTTGACTTAGTTGAACGTGTTACCCTTTAGCCAGATGGTTACCATTTGAATCAAACTGGCGACTCAGAGCAGCAGCCCTCCTCCCTCAGGGGTCCATTGCCATGGCCTGACTGCTCTTAGTCTTCTCACCTCAAGAAAAAGGCAAGCCTCGTTCTCTACCAGCCAGCTGCAGACTCACAGAATGAAGAGACGTTTTGGCACACAGAGAAGTGACCCGCCCCTGCACCACACTCAGCACCTTCACAGTTAAAGAATCAGAGCCTCAGATAACAGCCTTAAAATGTATTAAAATGCTTGGGACTGCCAGGAAAAAAAATCTCTCGCTAGTTAGATACAGCTCAACAGAAGTACTGAAATTCCCTTCTGGTAATTTCTATTTCATAAAGAAACCCCTGATGAAAGGAGCAAGAGTTTCTTTAAAGAATATAACTTCCAGTATCATTAGGAAACTTTTCAATGCAAATAGAAAGTTCCGAGCAAGTGTCACCTGAATGGATTTCTCTCCTTCTTACTTGAACTTGTGTATGCATACAGGTACACACACACACACACACACACACACACACACACACACTCACACTCACACACACTTTTAGGAAAGACATCAGCTTGGCATGCTTGTTGACAACTTGAGCAAGTACTCTATGCCAGGCCAGCCCTACTATGACATCAAAAAACACCCACCAAAGAAAAAACACCCCGGGGAAAGTAGTCAGGAAAGGGAAACGCCTCCCTGAAACAGCCTGATACAGCCCATGCTGAAACTCTTCCCGAACACCAGTCAGGAAGTCACTTCTTTCAGGGTGCTCCGCTGCCCTGCAAACCCAGACCTGTCTCTGCGGAAGCCAGATCTCTGGGGAAAGGGGTTTCCCTTGTCTGACTCTGCGACCAGGTCTTCCAACCCTGTCTAACCAACGCCAATACAAAAGCTGGTGGCTGCGCTGTGAGTGTGTGTACACATACACACACACACACCCACACACTTATACACACGTACATACCTTTCCCCGTCCATTGTGTGAGGCCCAGCCAGGGTGGCAGCTGCTGAGCTGTGCCTGCACCGGAGGATCCTAGCTCTGTTCTGCTCGGTTCTCCCAGCCAACCAGTGGGAGATCTGATCAGCAGCAGTGATTCAGCATGGCTGCAAATGAAGCCACCTCCCTCTCGATCCTCCTTCCTCTGACTTACTCTCGGCAGCTTCTACCGCAGAATCAGCAACAGCAGAAAACGTCTTACCCAGAGCTCCCTGCAGCCCTTTCAGCTGCTAAAAGCAGCAACCCACTTGCTCCCCCTCCCCCGCAGGCTTGCTGCTCCTCTGTCTCCTAGGAACAGCGCAGCAACAGCAACCCAAGTGCCAGGCCACCTTTCCAGCTGCTTCCACATCTGCCCAGGCATCCCCAGGCGACCAGCCGACCCCAGTACCTCCTGCCTCCTCTGCCTAGACTGAAAAGACTTGAGCAGTTCCTCACTAGCCTGAGAAATACTGGTCCCCACCTCCTCCCCTGCCCCCATAGGCTGTGAGTCTGTCAGCCTGGCCGGATTGCTGGAATGAGGAGGCCCCTCTGTGGCTTCCAGTGGACTTTATCCACCTGGGGAAATTGACTTGTAGGTCACAGCTCATTTTCCAATTCCTCCTCCCAAAATCTACAGCAGCTCTGAGAGTCTGATAGATGAAGAGACATTAGTTAGGGTAAAACAGCCTGATGGAACGGAGAAGAATGCAGAAAGAAGTTAAGAAAAAGGGAAATGAAACAAATACTATTTTACTGCAAGAGGCTAAACTGCAGTAAAGCCATCACAATGGGACCATACATTTATTTTCCCAGGCCATACTGAAAGACCACAAGTTCCATAGCACAACCCTAAAACACCTTCCTAAAGTCTCTCATGTTAAAATCTGACTTAAGCTGGAGCTCCAACCAGTCAGTCTCCAACTAAATTCCCCATCTCCAGTCAAAGACCTCTCGCACCCTGGAATCTCCAATTGCCTTCCAAGCCTCAATTCTGACCCACCTATGCGAAAACGTAACATAGGGGGCACGCTGGAGGCTGATCTGTACCTCATAGCCACAATCAAGGGGCATAACTGGGGCAATCAGCCACTGGTGTTTGCGTGCTCAGTCCCTTTCAGTTGTATCTGACTCTTTGCAACCCTATGGGCTGTAGCCCACCAGACTCCTCTTTCCATGCGATTATCCAAGCAAGAATACTGGAGTGGGTTGCCATTTCCTCCTCCAGGGGATCTTCCCAACTTAGGGATCAAACCTGCACCTCCTGTGGCTCCTGCACTGGCAGGCAGATTCTTTACCACTGAGCCACCTGGGAAGCTTAGCCACAAAAATGGGTTAAGAAACTTCCTTGATGCCTCAGAAAGACCACACATGTGCATCTCTTTTCTTGGAATCCTCTGTGTCACATCTCTGCTTTTCAGGACCCATATTACCACTAGCTGGTTGAGTGACTTTCAGTCAGTCTTTTCCCTACTCTCGACCTCAGCCCCTCCATCCATAACATATAGAGTTCCTTTCAGCTCTAAAATCATGACTCTAAAAATGTCTTAAATGTTCCATTTTTCTTCTCATTAGCCTGTAAGATTGTTTAAGAAGAAATTTTTACTGGACTCTAAAGTTTTGAGGGAGATTTAAGGAAGATAATATGAAGTATGTGAAAGTATGAGGGAGGCTTAGTAAACCTATTATAGTTGTAATTTTGACCTGTTAAATTTCTTCACCACCAGAAAGCCTTGAGACCATAATGAGGGAAGCCAGACACTGAGGTAACAGAAACTAGGAGTAACTTAAACTTCACAGCCTCCTGAACTCAAACTGGCCAGCACGTTACTCTCAAGATTAATCCCCACCTCTGACACCGCAAAGTCCTCTTAAATGAGGCCATTAGGCCACTACCCAACTCATTCTTTCTCAAGTGAGAAGGGGCTCAGGAGATTTTATTTACACCGTACAGCCCTGTATCACTACTTCTTCCTTTCACAACAATACCCCTCCTATCTTTCTCCCTCTGCCCCTTCCTCTTCTAATCAGCCTTGTGGCCCTGCTCCAGATATTTCCTCTTGAGGTGAATCACAAGGACCAGAAGTTGAACATCACAAATAAGGAAACTGAATCCCAGAATCCGTGCCAGAGTGCAGACATCCACCAGGAAGACGAGTGGATGATTCATAAAAGGGATACGAGAGTAAGATGAGTCTCTCAACAGCTTCATACCCCTAGCCACAACCTCACCATACAGGAAAGGGGGAAGTGTCACATAAAACAAACCAGAGAGAAATTTTGAAGATCAGAGAAGTAAATACTAAAGGACCAAGCATATTTCAGGTTTCACTATATTACAACTATTGAGAGCCAGTATAAAATTTTTACAGAATTTCCTTTGCAACCTACTTTTGCAGTGCTAATGAATGTCACTACAATGTATGTGTGGAAACCATACTGCTGTCACCTGCACTTTATCCTCCATTCTATCCATGAGCAATAAGCTGAACAGAGACTTCTCAGAGAAGGGCATCAGGAAAAGAAAGGCAAAACCAGCGTCAGAGCTGACCCAAGAATCAAAGTCTCCAGACTCCTGGCACAAAGTTGCCATCAGAATCTCCTCTACTATCAGTGCTATACTTTATACTTTCTGCTTTATTATCCAAGCGTTCTCCCACAATTCAGCCACAAGCTGCAACTTCTTGCTCAAGGCTAACTGTCCTAACTGGATTTCAGATTAAGGAGAGTCACTATTGGATTCTTGCAATAGAGGAAAGTCAAAAGAACCAAAGTAGTGCCTTCCTGGAGGAAGAGGTCCCATGTTTGGAATTTTCAGCAGTAGGGTCTCACCTCCTTGCTGAGCCTCCACCCCATACCCAAAGCTTCTCCCACAGCTTAGCAAGAGTCCCCCACCTCTCCATTCCAGAACCATTTACCCAACCGTGTACACCAACTTTGTTCAGAATCTTCCAGCTCTGTGTGGCTGAAGAAAAAAGCATGTGAGGAGAAGAAACTTTAGGTTTGGTCTAGAGAGTTCTCTTCTCCACACTCCATCTGTCCACTGGGAGCCTGCACAGCACAGCTTACCTGGAGACAGTAAGCACGACCCATCAATCTTCCTTCTGTCTTTTTTTTTCTTTTCTTGCTTTTATCCTCCTTCTTCAGAGCCTCACTCTTTCCCGGAAAATCCCATGGACAGAGGAGCCTGGTAGGCTACAGTCCATTGGGTGGCAGAGTCAGGCATGACTGAGCGACTTCACTTTCACTTTCACTTTCAAAGCCTCAGTTCCTCACAACTGCAGGCACCAGAATACATACAGTGGTCCCACACCCAGCTGTGCATCAAAGCCATCTGGTTGAAAGTATAGGCATCAGGGGATCAAAAGACACAAGGAAACTTTCTAGGCTTAAAGTAGTGCTCCATATCTTGACTGTGACGATACTATACAATTGCATACAACTACTACATTTTAGGAGAAGGCAATGGCAACCCACTCCAGTACTCTTGCCTGGACAATCCCATGGATGGAGGAGCCTGGTCAGCTGCAGTCCATGGGCTCGCTAGGAGTCAGACATGACTGAGCGACTTCACTTTATCAAACTAGACACTGAAGGAGGTGAATTTTGTTAATTATACCTCAATAAACCTGGAGAAAAAAAAATACCGCAGTACCAGGCTCCACCACACACCTATAGAACTAGGACCAAAAGAGCAGGAATTTCAGCTAACTCCATAGGTGAAACTGCTGCTGCTGCTGCTAAGTCGCTTCAGTCATGTCCGACTGTGCGACCCCATAGATGGCAGCCCACCAGGCTCCCCCATCCCTGGGATTCTCCAGGCAAGAATACTGGAGTAGGTTGCCATTTCCTTCTCCAATGCATGAAAGTGAAAAGTGAAAGTGAAGTCTTGTCCGATTCCTAGAGACCCCATGGACTGCAGCCTACTAGGCTCCTCCGTCCATGGGATTTTCCAGGCAAGAGTACTGGAGTGGGTTGCCATTGCCTTCTCTGATAGGTGACACTAATGCACAGCTAAATGGAAAGACCACAAAGAAAAGAACTCAGGCCATTAGAATCAGTCAGACCAGGATCTGAATATACTTACCAGAAATATAACCCTTAGCAAGGTACAAGTCTTAATTTCCTCATCTGCAAAAAGAAGATAATAATGGATAATAATAGTACCTACCCCCCAAGGTTGTTAGGTTTCAAGACTATCAAGAACTTAGCAGAGAGCCTGGCCTGTAATAAACACTGAGTAATCATTAGCAGCTATAATTTGCATTGCCTATGCCAATGCTACCAAACTATAGCTCTGTGAGTCCTTAGTTTTGAGGTTGAGAAGTCAGCCAGGGTACCTTGTGCCAGGAAGCATAGCCCTGCGCCTCTCCTGGAGTCATTCAGTGATCACTATTACCAACAGGTCACCAAGGATCAGGCAACACCAAAGCTAAATTAAGGCCCACCCACACCTGTATCATCAAAACTTCCCTCAGATTCCTGACTACTTTATTAGTAGACTCTTCCTGCAGCTGCTTAGCATGCTCCCAGCATAGCAAGTCAGGCAGAAAATGAAAAGAAACTCAAGGTATGAAAAAGTCAAAAGGTAAAGAGAACAGCATCTTATCCAGAGATGCCTGGCTTCCCTCAGGACTCCTCCTGTGAGGGAGAAGAACCCATGCCCTGAACATATTCAAGAGAATAATCACCTGTGGCATTTATGTTGCACTTTAAAGCTTACAAAGTTCTTCATGTCCCTCATCTCCTTGGACTTAAGATAAAACATCCACTGAACAGTAGTGACAGCTCCCATCCCTTGACCTTTTACTCTGGGCCAGACTCTGTATTCTTGCCTGGAGAATCCCAGGGACAGAGGAGCTTGGTGGGCTGCTGTCTTTGGGGTCGCACAGGGTCGGACACGACTGAAGCGACTTAGCAGCAGCAGCAGCAGACTCTGTACTCAAGACTTTACATGTACCCCTCTCATTTAATCCTCCCAATAACCCTGTGTAAAGCAACTATTATCCCTGTTTTAAATGTGAGGTACACAGAAATGCAACAGATTTTTGTATGTTGACTTTGTATCCTGCAACTTTACATAATTTTATTAGCTCTGATAGTTTTTTAATTAAACCAAGTTTTCCATTAATATATATAATATCACCTGCAAATAATGATAGTTTTACTTCTTCCTTTCTAATTTGGGTGCTTTTTACTTCTTTTTCTTGCCTAACTGCTTTGGCTAGGACTTCCAATACTATGTCGAATAAAAGTTGCGAGTGGGCATCCTTGTCTTGTCCATGATCTCACCTTTGAGTATGTTAGCTGTGGACTTGGCACATATGGCTTTTATTGTGCCGAGTTACAATCTCTCTACACTCACTCTGTTCAGAGTTATTAACATAAACGAATGATGAATTTTGTCAAATGCTTTTCCCGCTTCTATTGAGATGATCATATGATTTTTACCCTTCGTTTTGTTGATTTGGTGTTCCACAATGATTGATTTGCAGATATTGAAACCTGGAATAAATCCCACTTGATTATGCCAATGATCCTTTAAATGTATTGCTGCATTCGGCAATAATATTGCTGTTAATATTTTGTTGAGAACTTTTTCATCTATGTTCATTGAGGATACTACACTGGTCTATAATTTTTTTTCTGGTAGCATCCTTGTCTTGTTTTGGTAACAGGTTAATGTTGGCTCCATAAAATGAGTTTAGCAGAATCCTCTCCTCTGTAAAACTAAAAAATTCAGTGAAGTTAGAGGATATAAAAACCAATACAAAAAAGTCTACTGTGTTTCTATATGCTAAAAATGAAGTATCAAAAAGAGAAATACAGAAAAATACTACATTTATAACTGCATCCAAAAAAAAAATCCCCATTACTTAGGAATAAATATAATCAAGGAGATGAAAGACTATACATTGAAAACTACATTAATGAAAGAAACTGGAGAAGATACAAATGGGAACATATTCCACCCTCATGGGCTGGAAGAACCGATATTGTTAAAATGTTCATACTACCCAAAACAATCCACGGATTTTATAAACTCCATCAAAATTTCAATGGCATTTTTCACAGAAATAGAATAATCCTAAAATGTGTATGGAACTAAAAAAAAAAAATATCCAAAGCCATCTTGAGAAATAAGAACAAAGCTGCGTCATCATACTCCTTGATTTCAAACTTTATTACAAAGCTATATCAATTAAAACAGTATGATTAGCTATCCCTGGTGGCTCAGAGGGTAAAAAATCTACCTGCAACGCAGGAGACCTGGGTGCAGTCCCTGGGTTGGGAAGATCCCCCGGAAGAGGGCATGGCAACCCTCTCCAGTATTCCTGCCTGGAGAATTCCACGGACAGAGGAGCCTGACAGACTACAGTCAATGGGGTCGCAAAGAGTGGGACACAACTGAAGCAACTAAGCACAGCCCAGCACATGATCAGATGTGTTAACTGAAACAGTATGATTCTGGCAGAAAAAACAGACACATAAATTAATGGAATAGAAAACAGAGCCCAGAAATAAACTCACACATAAATGGTCAATTAATTTACAACAAAGGAACCAAAAATACATGCTGGGGAAAATGCAAAGGTAACAAAAGCAAAAATAAACAAGTGAGATGCCATCAAACTAAAAAGCTTCTGCAAAGCAAAGCAAACAACCCAAAATGAAATGTCAACTTATGAAATGGGAGAAAAGATTCAAAATCATGTATCTGGTAAGAGGTTAATATGAAAAATACATAAAGAATTCATATAACTCAATAGAAAAAAAATCTGATTTAAAAAATGGGCAGAACATATGAATAGACATTTTTCCAAATAAAAACATGGGTACCAACAGGCACATGAAAAGACGTTCAACATCATGGAAACCATGGATCATTATGGAAATGTAAATCAAAACCACAGTGAGATACCACCTCACACCCGTCAGAAAGGCTATATCAAAAAGACAAGAAACAACAAATGTTGGCGAGAAGGTGGAAAAAGGGGAACCCTTGTACACTGCTGGTGGGAATTTAAACTGGTGTAGCCACTACAGAAAACAGTACTGAGGTTTCTCAAAAACTTAAAAATTCAACTACCATACGATCCAGTAATTCCACTTCTGGGCATATATCTGAGGAAAATGAAAACACTAACTCAAAAAGATGTATATACCCCATTGTTCACTGCAGCATTATTTACAACAGCCAACGTATGGAAACAACTTGTGCCACTGATGGATGAATGGATAAAGAAGATGATACACACACACACACAGAGGACAGTATTATATAACCATGAAGAACATTAAAATGCTTCCAATTTGCAACAACAGGGATGGACATCATGGACATTATGCTAAGTGTAATAAGTTAGAGAAACACAAATACTGTACAATCTCTCTTATACCTGGACTCAAAAAAATTATTAAAAAATCTCATACAGAAAACATATTAGTGGTTGCCAGAGGCAGGGGGTTAGGGGAAGGAGAAATGGGTTAAAGGGGACAAAAGGTAAAAGGAAAAAACTATTTCTCTTCAGAAGTAGTGCAGCAGGACTTCCCTGGTGGTACAGTGGTTAAGAATCCATCTGCCAATGCAGGGGACACGGGTTCAATTCTGGGTGCAGGAAGATTTCCACATGCCGCGGGGCAACTAAGCCCATGTGCCATTAACTACTGAGCCTGAGCACCCCAAGTACTGAAGCCCACACACTACAGAGGCCGTGCTCTGCCACAGGAGAAGCCACTGCAAGGAGAAATCTGCGCACCACACCTAGAGAGTAGCCCTTCTAACCACAACTAGAGAAAGCCTGCATGCAGCAGTGAAGACCCAGCACAGCCAAAAATAAATTTAAAAAAAAGTAATGCAGTAAATACAAGCTTGACTGAAACATGGAACCTCAATAAACAAATAAATATGAGGAAACTGAGGTTCTGAGACGTAAATGACTTGATCACAGCCCCAGAGATCTGCGATCCAATCTGCCTGACTTCAGAGACGACTATTAACTACTGTGCTTGGGGACACTATCCCTATCTTACTACCTCCATTTTAGAGATAAGCCAGCTGAGACTGACAGAAAGCAACTGGCTCAAGATCACTCAGTGAGTTGGTGGCCAAGCAAGGTGTGGATCCTCAGATGCCTGGCCTCATGCTCTCCTCACCTCACCTGAAGATATGGAGCAACAGCATCTGAACCCCAAAAGATACTAACATAAGCTGACATCCAAGGCTCCCAATACCTACTCTTATTAAGTCCTTACCCCTGAATTCCTCTGGTCCCTTAGCTTACCAAGCCAAGCCAAAGAATAATCTTGGGGAAAGCTGGAGACACACCACTGGACCCCAGTGAGTCAAAGAAAAGCCAGACCAACTACAGCAGCAAGCAAGGTGTTTCACACAGGCTAGCACATTGCAAACACTTGTCTTTCTAGGTTCCCCCTAAGAATCCCATCTTCTCTCTAATCATCAACCTGCAACTTACGCCCTCTGCTGGTAAATATGTGCATCTCTTCATAAGAAAAGTGAAATCTAATGACTATACCAATGGTTTAGTAAAGGGCTGAAAAACTGCTTCCTTCACAGGACATTTTACACATGAAAGAGGATTAATTCCTATTGATGATTTTTTCATAGATTCCACATGCTGCTGGGCAACTAAACCCGTGTACCACAACTACTGAGCCAGCACCCACGAGCCCTCAAGCCACAACTAATGAAGCCTGGGCAACAAGAGCACATGTGTGTGCTCCATAAGAGAAGCCACCACAATAAGAAGCTCTCGCACCACAACTAGAGAATAGTTCCCGCTTGTCACAACTAGAGAAAGCCAACACGCAGCAACCAAGACCTGGCTAAAAAGAAATGAATTTTTTTTAAAAACATTTGTATTAAAAAAAGACTATCTATAATTGTAAATGGTTGCAACTAGATAATTTCAATTTCTCATGATTTCACTTAAAATTTTTAAAAATTTAAAAGGTTCAATTGTTTAATCTCAACTACTTTAACATATTTACATACTCATATTACACTAAATATATATCATTATTGCATATTCAATTATAACTTTAATTGTGACAAAAGCTTTTGAACTGTGGTGTTGGAGAAGACTCTTGAGAGTCCCTTGGACTGCAAAGAGATCCAGCCAGTCTATCCTAAAGGAGATCAGTCCTGAGTGTTCATTGGAAGGACTGATGTTGAAGCTGAAACTCCAAAACTTTGACCACCTGATGCGAAGAGCTGACTCATTTGAAAAGACCCTGATGCTGGGAAAAATTGAGGGCAGGAGGAGAAGGGGACGACAGAGGATGAGATGGCTGGATGGCATCATTGACTTGATGGACATGGGTCTGGGTGGACTCTGGGAGTTGGTGATGGACAGAGAGGCCTGGCGTGCTGCGGTTTACGGGGTTGCAAAGAGTTGGACATGACGGAGCAACTGAACTGAACTGATACATAAAATTTACCACATCAACCACTTTTAAGGGCCTAATTCAGTGGCATTAAGTACATTCACAGTGTTATGCGACAGTCACCACTATCCATCTGCAAAATTTCATTATCTCCAGATAAACTCTGTACCCAGTGAACAGTATTTTCCATTCCCTCCTTTCTCAAGCCCCAGGTAACCCCTATCTTACATTCTTGTCTCTATGAATTTGCCTATTCTAGATCCCTCATATACATGCAAACAAATAATACATACCCTTCTGTGTCTGGCTTATTTCACTGAGCATAATGTTTGCAAGGTCCATCCAGGTGTTAGCATGGATCAGAATTTCATTCCTTTTTATGACTGAATAAATATTTCATTGTGTGTACATACCACATTACATTTATCCATTCACTTGTTGATGGATGATGTATTTTTAATATTTCGCATTTTCACAGACCACAATTTAGTAAACATTTCCCTAACGTTTCACATTTATAGCTTCTAATCTCTTGCTATAAATGTTCTCAGCACCATCTTTGTTCAATAACTTCTTCTTTCACTGAATTGTTCTCTTATGTTAAACTCCTAGTATTGTAGTCTAGAGCCAAAGGATGGATACATTAATGGTTCCTACTAAATAAATCCGTATTTATCCTCCTCACTCATCATTTTTTCCAACCTAATGGGGAAGTTACTGTCTGCAATTTCGGTTATAAAAGTACAAAACTGTGATTAAACTCAACTGGAGGGAAGCAAACAAATAGTTCCACCAAATGAAAATAAAAGCTCTTGGATAAATGAACCCAGAGATTCAAAGGAACTGGTTGTGACTCTGAAGTCAGCAATAGATACTCAGAAGAGGTATGTCATGAGTAATTATGCCACAATCTCCCTTCTATGACCCAAGTTTCATATCCTGTGAACCAAAGTCTTTTTATTCGATCAGAACAACTTCCTTCCAAGGGGAGTAATAAAGAGTAGTTAAATCAGACCAGCTTGCTACACGTCTCATTGCAGTGTATACAAGCAAAGCATGATCCTTCTAACATACTGACATATCTACACCTGTTGTCAAATGCTATTGCTTCTAGTAGCTATACTTCCTATCTCCCTAAGGAATTATTTATGGCACCTATGTCAACAGGCACCTATGTCAACAACTGCCTTCACTTAGATTATTTTCAAGACCTTTATGAGGCTGTCCTTTTTCTAAACTTGCTTACAAAGGCAGTGAGTCTCCCCATGTTCAAAATTGCTGTACTGTGCTTAGTCACTCAGTTGTGCCCGACTCTTTTCGACCCCATGGACTATAGCCAGCGAGGCTCCTCTGTCCATGGGGATTCTCCAGGAAAGAATATTGGAGTGGGTTGCTATGCCCTCCTCCAGGGGATCTTCCCAACCCAGGGATTGAACCCAGGTCTCCCACACTGCAGGCAGATTCTTTACCATCTGCGTCACCAGAGAAGCCCAAGAATACTGGAGTGAGTAAGCTATCCCTTCTCCAGGGGATGGATCTTCCCAATCCAGGAATCGAATCAGGGTCTCCTGCATTGCAGGTGGATTCTTTACCAGCTGACCTACTAGAAGCTGCAATAATGAAAAGACCTAGCACTTTTGGAAAAGAGTGAAATTAACAAAGCAGAAACTGCTCAGAAGAGCTCTCCACTAGACACAGACCTGACTGACCTATGTGACAGGTTTTCCAAAACTGCACCTTATCCACGGGATGTTTTCGACTTAGTTACACTAAAAATATATATACATATTAAATTTAAAAAAAAATTTTTAATGTTAGCTGTTTCCAGTGGTTCCCAAGACCAATGCCAGGTTCAAAGATGAGCTAAAAGAACTCACAGAACTCAGCACTGCTAAGTCTTGTACTCACAGATAAAATTTACTACAGACATATAGTGAAGATACACAGTGGAATCATTTGGAGAAAAGACCGAGTCTGGAGGAGCCCAAGTGCAGGCCTCTTTATGCTCTCTCCCTACCATGAAAGGTCACAATGACTACACTTGTGTGTGATGTTTCTGCCCAAGGACTAAGTACTCCAGGTTTTATAGGTACCCACTGCTTAGCACATATCAAAATTCCAGAGTCCCAGAAGAAAGGAGGTATTTAGCCTAAATCCTACTGCTTGCACAGTCTAGACCACCTTTGTCAGTTAGGGAATGGTAGGAACACTACCTAAATCCAAGTGCCCAGACAAGGGCCAACCTTACAAGTAGTCCCTTCTAAAGACAGCACATCATAATCAAAAATTCATTTCAGCCAGAGAATAATCTCTCCCTCAAAAATGTAGATGCCTGTAATAGAATTAAAGAGACTGCAGGTCTTTTTATACCCTAATCCAAGTTGTTCTGATTGCTTTTCTCATAAAGCCTCATCAAAACCAACCACATCAACTAAAAGAATTTTGTCCTGAAAAAATCAGAGAATCTTTTAAAAAAATTCAAGTAGAGCATATTCCTCTGCTCAAAACCCTGAAATAGTCGACCAATCATGCTGTAAAAGCCAAAATACTTACAATACTTTACAAAGCCCTACTATGATCTAGTCCCTTTCTGACATCATCAGCTACTCCTTTGTTCTCTCCTCAACTCCAGCCACTTTGACCAACTTGCTCTTCCTCAAAGTCCAGGTACAATCCTGCCTCAGGGCTTTTGCTCTTCCTAAGCCTCTACCTGGAATGCTTTCCCCCTAACATCTACACTGCTTAGCCCCAAATTTCCTTCAGTTTCTATTTAAACATCACCTTCTCAGAGACCTATCCACACTACCCCATTCACCCCATTTTATTTATGGCTGTGCTGGGTCTTCGTTGCTGCATGGGCTTCATTACAGCGGCTTCTCTTGTTACAGAGCACAGGCTCTAGGGCATGGGGGCTTCGGCAGTTGTGGCTCCCAGCCTCTAGAGCACAGGCTCAATAGTTGCGGCACACGGGTTTAGTTGCTCTGTGGCATCTAGGATCTTCCTGGATCAGGGATCGAACCCGTGTCTCCTGCATTGGCAGGTGGATTCTCTAACACTGAGCCACTAGGGAAGGCCATCACCCCCATTTTAAATTGTACTATCTTCACAAATATCCTGCCCTGCAGCACTCCTGGCTCCTTACCCTTTTCTATCCACACATCATTTTCTAAATACCATACAACTTATTATGCTTCATTATCTCCCCCTACTAAAACATAAGCTCTACTGACGGCAAGGATTTTTGTCTCTTGTTCATTGCTGCATTTCCAGCTGAATCACAAAACAGAAAAGTCCATCATTTAACCTGTCACAGTAGGAAACAGGGAGATACTGAATATCATTGTGGGAAAACTCACTGACAGGTGGGGAGGGTAAACAGCTAGATCTTCTCCAAGTATGGTGGTTTCTGGGAGACCAAGTCATTAGAAAATGTGGCATTTTTTTTTTCACTGAAGAGATGACAACAGATGGCACATTCAAATAGGGTTACTGGAGTTTTAATAAAAAGAACTATTTATGAGGATGTGGGCCAGTTAAGGGAAAACCAACAAGGTCTGGTAAACCATCTTGGGGCTGGAAAAAGGGAGCCTGAAGCAGCAGTAGGAGGGAGTAGTTACCAGAGAAGACCTATAGCTGGCCACTGGAGCAGAGCTTGATAAGAGGCCTTGATAAACTATTTGCTGAATATGTATACTTGGGAGAGAGGGGAACAAATATCTTAACCTCACCTTTCTCTCTCTCCTAGACCTCCTGCTGGTTTCCCCCACTGTCAAATCCAACATGAAGCCATACAAGAGCGTATAGTTCTTTAAGAATCAAATTTCTCAGCCTAGATGCCCATCAGCAGATGAATGGATAAGGAAGCTGTGGTACATATACACAATGGAATATTACTCAGCCATTAAAAAGAATACATTCGAATCAGTTCTAATGAGGGGGATAAAACTGGAGCCTATTATACAGAGTGAAGTAAGCCAGAAAGAAAAACACCAATACAGTATACTAGCACATATATATGGTACTTAGTCAATCGGCAAAGATAACCCTGTATGCGAGACATCAAAAGAGACACAGATAAACAGAACAGTATTATGGACTCTATGGGAGAGGGCGAGGGTGGGATGATATGGCAGAATGGCATGGAAGCATGTAAATTATCATACGTGAAACGAATCGCCAGTCCAGGTTCAATGCATGATACAGGGTGCTCAGGGCTGGTGCATTGGGATGACCCGGAGGGATGGGATGGGGAGGGAGGTGGAAGGGCGGTTCTGGATGGGGAAAACATGTACACCCATGGTGGATTCATGTCAATGTATAGCAAAACAAATACAAGATTGTAAAGTTAAAAAAAGAGAAAGAAACTAATTATAAAAATCCAAAAAAAAAAAAAAATCAAATTTCTGAAAACACAGAGCAAGGAACAGAAAGGTATAGAGTGGATCAGGAAGGGCAAAAAGAGAATATCCCGTAACCATTTTGTAAAGCTATGTACAAAAAAACAGAACATTTCAATGCACTTACCAGCATCTTCAACTCGCTATTCAAACCTTCCTTCTAAATCTTCTCGTCCCATTTCTGGTGACATCACCACCTCCTACTTACACAGTAATTCTGATTGAACTACTCCCTCTTCTTTATTTCTCCCTGCCATATCCAATCATTTGCTAATTAAACTTTCACAACTTCCCTTACATTCCATTTCCCTCTATTGCCAGTGCTCCTTCTTTGTTCATGCCCTCATGGTTAACATAAGCTGTCATAGCAGCCTTACCACCTGAAACATCACTCAAATGCCATCTATCTCACTCAGTGCTACTAATCAGTCTTTCTAAATTACAGTCTCACTACCACTATTGTTTCTCAAAAACTTTTAGTAATTTCCACTGGCTGCCATATAAACACTAATATGGTCCCAACTTCTCCCAATTTCCCACAACTCTCCTTTACCCTTAATACAAATTAGCCACTTGTATCTGGGAGTTTCATGCAGAGTATGGTCATTGAAATCAATAAGTCTTGGATTCAACTCTCAGTTTGGTCATTTCACCAGCTGGGTGGCCTTGGGAAAGTTTAACCTTTCTGAGATGAGCTTCAGCTACCTTACTGTGAAACAGAGGGTTACTGAAACGGATCCAGTGAGAACATTTACAGATGTACTTTGTACAACATTTGGCACACAGGGTAGGCATACTTCTATGTGCCCCATGTTTCTGCCTATTTGTCCCTCTACTGAAATTAACTTTTCCCCCTCACTTTCTCTATACAGTCAACTTTTTAAGTCAAATACATCTTTCATAATGCTTTTCTTGATCCTTCTTCCTACCTGGAAGGCACTCTCAACACATTACTTGTAATTTTTTATAATAAATACTTAAACAGACAGCTAACATGGTCATACCTCTCCTACTAGAGTTGAAGCAGTAGAGGAATAGAGGGCTCCCATATCCAAGCTCACCCAGCAAATCAAGAGCAAAGCCTAGGTTAAAAACCAAATCTCAGTTACTGAGAGTGCTCAATGGACTACATACACTTATGTCAGTACTTTTTTAAAGATGGCTATTCATTCACCTCATTAATTGTGCAAATACCTTGTGGATGAGGGGGGGATGAAATAAAGGTACACTCATATCTCCTAACTGAAGTTGTAATATTAACTTCACTATGTACCAACAATGATAGTATACCCTTTACACGTATACTTTCACTGAATTTGTTCAGTTAAAGTGTAATTTGTTCAGTTTAAAGTATAATTTGTTCACAATCCTGTGAGACAGATGTTAACAGTAGTCTCTCCTTTTTAAAGACAAGGAAACGAGTTCAGGACCATGTGTTCAAAGTCATGGAACAAGAAGGTGACTGGGTTAAGAAAAGAACCTGGTCTATTTGATACCAAAATTTACGTCATTAAGGACTATGAAATACTAAGTCAGATGCCTACTCTGAGGCTAATTAGCAACAAAAGCATCAAAGAAAAATGTACCTTTCATATGGTATCCAAACAACAAGTAACCAGTGAAAGAGTAAAGCCTTCATTTTAATCAGAGAAGATATACTAAATGATGATGGGACTAACTCCATTTTGTCTGTAAAGTGTGAACAATCTGAGACGATCCCACAATGCTGAAAAGAATGCATAATTTCAAAAGAACCAGAATCTCCAACAGAAAGCAAGTTACTTGAAGCAGAGGAACCGTGTTTGTCCCACTGCAGTTATCTCCAGATCCTAGATGTTTTGCACAAAGGTAATCAATCCCTGATGAAACTGACAGAAAAAGCTGAGATATAAGCATACTGTCAAAACAGTACAAGTTCACATCAGATAATTTTAGAACAAAATCCATCTCAGATATGTTTTTTGGGTTTTTTCTTTTCTTAAACAAACCATATGAAGTGATAAAAGAATTAAAGGAGCCAAAGAAAATCTGCCTGAGAAAGGAGCACACAGCTAAAAAAGGAAATCTTGAATCTTTTTCCTGAAGATGCAAATCATTCAGCTCCAACTACAAGTTTATTATTAATAAATTATCAGTAAGTGTTAAGTTTATTAATAAAAAGCATGTGGGATAGGTTAGTACAAAAGTGATTCAACTGCCCTTTTAGCCTAATATGAGATATCTTTTTTAAAAAGCAGCTTTCTAGTATCTCCTTTTTTATGTTTTATCTGATGGCATTTAATTTCTCATTTAGAAAGAATATGAAGTTCACCCACAAGCAGGTTCCAATGTCAAAGACCAATTTTCCCAAACCAGTTTCATGCAGGTCTTAAAAATGAGGAATAAATCCTATTTCCCAACAATATACTTCCACACATTATACTTAGTAAGACTAAATTTAAGCATCAAAAACATTCACGATGTGCTAAACTCAAATTTAATTTGAAGCTAGTAATTCATGCCCACTTATTCTTCAAACCCTGCCTCCCCCTGCCAAATTATACAACTGTTAGCTTTATTTTTAAAACAAAATTTACAGAACATATTGTTTCTAATTATAGCAAATATGTCAGAAACCGATTTACTTACTGCAAATGTTTTCTAACAAAATTATATTTTAAAACCAGCTAATAAGTCAACATATAGGGAAGATATTTTAAAGAAAAAAATAGAAGAGTGACAATATTGCTAACTATGGCTTAAAAAAGGGGGTCTCCAAACTATGAATTATACTTTTCACAGAACCTTTAACATACAGTGATTAACACTTCCCATTCAAGATCTCAACTGACTTGTACTTCTATCATTGAATGTGTCCCATATCCCTTAAGCTGATTTTGCTATTAAGACTTAGCAAAAACCGTAAGCCATAAAATAATGCAAAGCAATAAAAATGGATGATGTACTTCTGAAGTCTCTGTGGCCTAGCAACATTAAGAAAAAACGTAAGGAGCCCATTACATCATGCTCTGTGTACTGACATGTTAGTAGCATGCCCTCTGCCAACTCATCTACATAGTCCAAATGGCAAGACCAGCCCAAATGTTTTCTTGACCCACCAAGTCAACACAATTGCTTATACCCATATCTCTAACTAGAATGCCCACAATCTATCACAATTATTGAAATTCCCACTACTCAAACAAAAACTGTGAGTACCTCATGAGCAGGGGTAGATCCTTTTTGGTATGTTGCAAATGGCAACACAAAGCCTGCAAAAGTAGTTTGTAAACATACTAAACAATAAATCATGGTGCATCTATACCATAGTATACCAGTTTTACGATACAGAGCTATTATGTACAGATACTGGTGTCTTTGAAATTAAAATACTTACGTATGTATGTATGTATGTATAATATAAACAACCCAATACTTGTTCCTAAGATAAATATATCTCCCTGCAAATAAAAATACCTAGAAATAGGCAAACTGTTAATATATGTCATCTCCAAGTGCTGGGAGAAAACAGGGAAGGAGCAACATAAGGGTCTTTATAGGCAATTAACTGTTTTATCATGTATTATCTAGCTTTGAAATTTTTCAGTAAAATGTTTTAGTTGAATATACCCTAAGGCTTTAACAAGACTGCCAATAAGCATGTACCTTTCCCTAAATATATACTGAGAACAAAAAAATACTCATGATACCAGAGAACTGCTGTGTTCTAGTTATCCAGCACATTTAACCTGAGTGAGCCATCTCATCAACTAAGTGTACATGTGGTAAGCAAGACCATGACCTGCAATTCCAACAATCACTGCATTACTCGTAATAGCATGAAATGTCCATCAACCATTATGGTACAGCCATGCTATGGAACATTATACAAGCATTAAAGAGGATGAGGAAGGGTCTGTTTGTTCTGATATGAGAATGCCAATCATATAAACTGCTAAACTATTTCATCCTACTTTTAAAATGTAGGTACATACAAAAGACCTTGCTGAACATACACCTATTAACAAGGATTATCCTTGAGAAGAGGGTTTCCTCATATTGGTAGGGTTTTTGCCATTCTTTGTTTAGTTTTTAAGCAGTTATTTGAACGTTTAATTCTCATTTTGAAAAATACACCAGTCTCAACATTCAGTACAGTTTCTCTATTTCCTAGTAACATTGCCAAATATTACTTGGCAACATTTGACCAAACACGCAATATTTTAATTTTTAAAATATAAAAATATGCCAAATATGCAATATTGTAATTTTTAAAATAACATGGTAGAAAGGGAATTTTTATTGGAAAGAAGTTTTTACAACATTCACTTTTAATAGAAAACATTAGACAAAGGTACAGCAAAGCAACCTGCAATAAGACACTAAGGAAAAGGCATTCATTGCCTTACCCTGCTTTAGAGGACATCTTTGTTGCTTTACTTAATAAAAAAAGCCTTCTAAAACAGGGAAGAGAAATTATATTTCCAGTGACCAAAATCTTAACATTGATGCAGTAAGTTGGTTAAAACGGAAGAAAGAGACTTACCCTCTTCTAAGTGCAAATACTGTCTTTTGGGGAATAATCCTTACATTACCTAGATGCAGTTTTGCTTAAATTGACTCAACATCCAAATGGCCACTTTTAATAAGCAAAAACATAGGTAATTTAGTTTAAAATGCAAATTCTCAAATTTGAGAGTATTAAGCACACTTAAAGGTAAACAAAGCTACAAATTAAATAACTTGACACTGCCATTTCTGTTGAGGTAATTAATCAGAAATAGCAAATTCTTAAGTATCCTCAATGCGTTAACCTCACTTGAAAACAAAAATTCATTATGAAGATTTAAATATTAAATCTGTTCTAAATCACTAAGCTACAGAACGAAGCAATCAGTATCTCATTCTGATTTGTTACCACTATGTCAACCGTTCGCAAGCTTTTTAAGACCTGAAATTACTATCACTCTTTCAAATCTCTTCCAACTAATGATTACCACTGAATTTTACTAAAACATTGTAAATGCAAAAGTTCGTCACAACAGGAAGACAAAAGTTTTATTTTGCTAATCTTTCAAAATTAGATTCAAGCATTGCACAAAAATTATATTCAATGCTGACTAGGTTTTGTACTACTTCCTCCCATGAAGTCTTGATTAAATTTGAAGTAGTAATGTTCAGGTAAATCTTACAGGTGAAAAAAGTGAAACCATAACAAACCAGTAAGTCCCACATGCCAAATCTGGAAAGACTAAAGACCACTATTTCTGCCTTCACTGAATACCAATCCAGATTAGAAATTTGTAAAGGTAGATACACGACAACAAAGAAATGATATACCATGAACACTAGGCCATTTTTCTAACTAAGAAATCCTTTTACATAACTTTTCACACATCACTACGTGGGAAATACAAAATGACAATAACCTTATTAAATTCTGAAAACCCTCCAGAAGGTGGACTATTGCAGTTGAACCAGAAGAAACAGATCTTCCTCCTAAAACTGAGTAAAACACAAGCACAATAATTATAATAAAAAACTTAAACATATCATTTTCTGTATCTTAGAGCCCCACTCCCAGCAAAAGCTAGACCAAATTACCACATGAAGAAACGCAGTATGATGCATTTCAGTAAGAGTGAAAACAGAAATTTAAGCAAATTGTAAAACCATTTGTAATGCAAAATTTGACTATCTTATTAATTTATTCAATATGTAAACACATCTATCCCATTTGTTGTAGAGGTACTAAAAGTACCCATACCAAGTATCAGCTACCCTTGGTCAAAGTGACTACTAAGAAGCCTTAAGCAAAACTCCAGTCAAATATTTTACCATATCGTTAAATCAAATGTAGGTAACTAGATTAAAAGGTATTCTGAACCCACCCACCAGGTTATACATACTCTCACTCAATCATGTAAAGAATTGAATTCTTTATTTGTGATATCCATAAACGTTGCTATTCTATATGTCTATCCAGGAAGGCAATTTTCTCCTATACCATTGTTTTGTTTTGCTTTTTATAAACAACAACTTGAATTCTATTGCATGAAAGGGCTACAAATATACATTTGTTAACCAAGCAGAATACACAGATATTTTGCTTTACAACTTGCACCTAAGATACCAGTACACGAAGCTGGTTCATTAGTTATCATAGCAATCTGTAGCCACTGCCCAAGCTATGCATAGCAGTTTACATTTTCAAACCTCATGTAGAAAGGGCAGTCGTGATATGGACCATTAACTACATTCCTGTAAAGCCCATCTTAGTTACAAGTAAACGTATAACCAAAGTCTGCACAGATTTTTGATGGCAAAACTTCTAGAATCTGATGCAACTGTCCTGAACAAGTTTTTAAACCAACTGTTTTGCAGATATACTGACATTCTGCCAGTAGATGGTGCCACAAAAGTTAGGGGAAGGATTTCCAGGAGGACAACAGTTCAGCTACAGGGGAAAAAAAAAACATTTAAACCTGCTCTGAAAATACAAAAATGCACTTAAAGTTTGAGGGTAAAATATAACCCTTATTTGTAACCATTCATTACAGACAAACCAGTAAGAGTGATGAAATTAGGCCATCTGAATTTTTTAAAACAGTTTATATGAATGAAAACACATGCTTAACACAAACTATTTCTTTAGAACTACACAGTACATATTTTGAAGCAAATTCTCATAGAAGTGACCACCCATGTCAAGATGATAAGCAAATCACTTAGTACAAGAGATGGATGTAGGAAAAACTTTCAAGATTTTAAAAAGCCACATCCAGCACTTCAAATGTTTTACCTGTAAGGGATAAAATTCAACATATCACTACCTGGGCAATAGCAAGAAGGAAAAAAAAAAAAAACCCTCACAGGACCTTTTAAAAGCTTCTCTAAGTACACATCAAGAATTAAGAATTAACACGAAAAATTACCCTTAAAAGGGATGGAATAGATCCTAGAAAAAAATTGTTAGACATGTACGGTCAACACAATGATTTATTAAAAATAAAACGTAAAAATGATTTTTGTACATATGCTTCCAAATTTCGGGCATGGGATCCAAGGAGATTTCATAGAAAACGCTGTAGCCAGATATCAAGTCCTTACAACAAAGTAAACTAAACCCCCCCAACCCCCGCCCAGGTTTTGCTACAGAATCAGCAAGTTCACTCCCTCCCCCCCCCAAAAAACACAAATTAAAACAAGACATTTTGCTAGTATAAAAACGACCAAAGTCCAAGTAATAATAAAAAAATAGAGTCCATCAATGACTGTAACACAAAAATGTGTATGTGAGGCCAAGTCCATCTTCAGAGGGAGAGACGAGAGAGATGGCAGGCATATAGGGCAACACCCCCAAGGGTAAGCAGCCTTAGAAGTGGCTCCCCCAAGGGCAAAACAGGGAAGGCGGTGGGAGCGCAAAGGACTTAGGGGTTGACCCTAGTTGGGTGGTTGAAAACAGCTACCCCTATAGCCACTCCCAAGCATTAAAAAAAATTTTTTAGAAGGAGCTGCCTCCATAGCCACCCCCACCGCCATAGCCACCTCTGTAAGGTCCACTGTTGCTGCGACCTCCCCAGCTGCTGCCTCCTCCGCCGCCGCCGCCGCCGCCGCTCTTCATGGGCCCATAGGACGACTGGTGCTGGCTGTAGCTGCCGAAACCGCCGAAACCGTTACCGTAGTCGCTTCCACCGTAGGACGAACCGCCGCCGCCGCCTCCGTAGGCGTTGTAGCCGCTGCCGCCGCCGCCGCCGCCGTAACCACCATAGCTGTTATAACGCCGCCGCCGCCGCCCTTAGACAGGCCGTTCTGGTCACGACCACCGCCGCGACCCCGGCCGCCGCGGCCGCCACGGGAGGACCGGGAGCCACCGCCGCCCCCACCGGAGTGGATATCCTCCTTGGGGACAGCCTTCTTCACCTCCACGCGATGGCCCTGGATCGGATGGAACTTGACCACCGCGGCCTTATCTGCCGCGTCGTGATTCTGAAAATACACGAAGCCGAAGCCACGCTTCTTGCCGGACTGCTTGTCGGCAATAATCTCGGCCTTTTCCACGGTGCCAAACTGCGAGAAGTGCTCGATCAGGTCGCCCTCGGCCACGTCTCCCTTAAGGCCCCCGACGAAGAGCTTCTTCACCTTGGCGTGAGCACCGGGCCGCGCCGAATCCTCCCGGGACACCGCCCGCTTCAGCTCCACCGTGTTGCCGTCCACCGCATGAGGCGAGGCGGCCATGGCGGCATCGGCCTCCTCCACATTGGAGTAGGTCACGAAGCCAAAGCAACGGGAGCGCTTGGTCTGGGGGTTCACCACCACTACGCAGTCTGTCAGGGTCCCAAAGGCCTCAAAGTGGCCGCGCAGGCCGGACTCACTCGTCTGCACGTTGAGGCCGCCGATGAACAGCTTACACAGTTGGGAATTCTCCATCTCCACCGCCCGGGCCTTGCCCCCGCCCTGGGAGCTCCGAGGTTTCGCCGTCGCCGTGATGGTTGGCTAAGGTTTCTTCACAACTTGGGCCCAGCCGTCGCTGGAGCCGCCCCCGCCGGTCAGCGACGGGAAAGGGAAGAAGGGAAGGGAAGGGAAAAAGGAAGAGAGGAAGGGGGAGGGAAGGGGAGAGGTGCCGGCTAGAGGGCGAGCCGAGGAAACTGGAAGGCAACCAAAGCCGCCGCTACCGCCACCGCCACCTCCGCTCCCGTATCTGGGCACCACACAAAGAGGCCGCTGAACGCGCGCGCACCCTCCCCGAGGCGTGCGTCACCGCCGACGTACGGCAGCGCAGGGCAGCCCACCAATCCTCGCCTCGGCCTCATTAGTCCCGCCTACCGCGCTGCAGCGCCGCTCTCGGTCACGGACTCCCCGCCCTCCGCGGTCTATTCAAGCCTTCGGCCTGCGCTGCTCCCGCTGCCGCTTTTACCGCTCTGCTTTCACTGCCAGGATCCCCAGTGCGCCCTCATTAGGGACTCTCTCTGCCCTTCGCGAACCTCTGCGATTCATTTGCCCTCAGCCCC
Organism: Okapia johnstoni; assembly: GCA_024291935.2. Classification (NCBI taxonomy): domain Eukaryota; kingdom Metazoa; phylum Chordata; class Mammalia; order Artiodactyla; family Giraffidae; genus Okapia; species Okapia johnstoni. The sequence continues at coordinate 41,752,987 of CM044316.1, forward strand.
CGCGGCTGTTCCCAGTGATATTTCCCCCTCCCCTAGCCGTATCCCCTCGCCCAGCTCCGCAGTGGCGTTCGCGCCAGCCCCTTGAGAGACATGTCGGTTCAGCCAATCAAAGCCATCCGCTTGCAGGCACTTCCGTTTTCGGTAGCTGCTGGACGGGCGCGCTCCCCAGTGCGCGCTGGCCTCGGCGCCCCCTGTGTGGAGAGTTTTCCTGCTACTCGTACGCCTCCTCCCGCCCTGGGCTTGCCGCGGGGGCGGGGCGGGGCGGGCGGGGCACCGGGGGTGGCGGTGAGCGGGGACACGCTGGGGGCCGTTCCCAACGGATGCGGCCTGGGGCGTCACGCGCGGGTTTTTTGAAAACTTGACTGTTGAGGTTAGGGTCTTGTATTTACCCGCCGCGTTTCGGCTGGGCCACTACACCTGGCGTCCTTGCCCCTCCCGTCCGCACAAAGATGGAGGGTAGGGGCCTGGTCAGGGAAGGCGGTTATTAACCGTTTAGTGGGCCAGAGGCGCGATTAGACAAACATTGGCACGTGGCCCTGCGCAAAAGCGAACCCGAGGCCATGTGGAAGGACAGCAGCGCGCCGAAAGCGTTTCAGACTTTACGACGGAGGCTTGGCGCGAGACCCCCGCGACCCCAATGCTGTCACTGGAACCCTCTTGCGAGGCTCCTCTCAGCGGACATTTTCATACTACCCCGGTGTACACACCTTTTCATAAGTCCTCTTATCTGTACGAGCATCCTTCCCCACTAGAATGCTAGGTTTTTTAAGGCGTTTTCAATCGGACTGGGAGCCAAGTTAAACACATGAACACTACTGTATATAAGTATCGCACACCCCTCATAACTGCCATATCGACCCAGGTGGGAATACAGAAAGTTATAATGGCTTCCATCTGCTGAACCGTTTGTGTTCCAAGCAAGATACAAGGAGTGCCACGTGGTTAAGTCATGTGATGGAGAGCCCCCAAACCATGTAGCAAATTAGAGAAATTCCTCACTGTATCCTGGAATGGAATGTATTCAGAAATGATTAAAAAGGTAGAAGTTGCACCGAATCACAGAGTCAAAGGCTAGATAAGATTTCTATAGGGAGTTTACCTGAGCAAAATCAGGAGAAAATTGATAAGCTCCTAGGAACAGAAAGTGGACCAGTTTGATTGAATCAGGAGGTTCTGGACAGAAAAAAACTAAGTTAGGTTGAGGGTCTTGGTATTATGGAATGTCTTGAAATTTAGATTAAGGAGTATAAATACTAATTCAAAGGCATATAGATAGGCTTCAAGGTTTGGGGAGAAACTATGTCTCTATCATCTACAAACCATGTGACTATCGAGTTGTGTGACTTTGGCCAGGTCACCTAACCTTTTTAAAATTATAAGTTTTATTATATAAAATCAGAACATAAAACACCTACCCAATGTGGTAAAAATTAAATGAGACTCTGCATGTAAATGCAGAGCACAGAGCCTGGCACATATTAAGTGCTCAATTTCTCAATTTATCCAATAACTACTATACCAAGTGTTGGGAACAGGGCAGTAAGCAACAGACAAAAATGTCTGCCTTCATGGAACTTACATCCTTGTGGGAAGAAGCAAACAGTAAGAATGGTATGTAGCATGTCAGATAGCAATAAATGCCATTGAAAAAATTAAAAGAGAAGGATAATAGGAAAGTATTACCTTATTACAAAACACAATTCAGATATGTCAGGATTTGCTAAACGATTGATGATAAATAATGAGGAAAATAAAAGCATTCCAGTGTTTGATATCTGGAAGCCTAAAACTGCAGCATGATAGAACTACAAAAATCTAGGGAAAGAAACTATTTTAGAGGAAGTATGGGTGATGGTGAACATAGCTGTTAATGTTAATGGGGTTTTCATGGGCCACTGTGTTCTGGGATGCCCAAGATTCTAGCTCTGATGAAAGATCAGACCTGAAAAAGTTTAGAGTCATCCAAATAAATGTTAGACAGTAAAAGGTGAATTTCTGAAACAGAATAAGACTGTAACTTACTTTCTCATCTAAACTGTAAATTCTAAAGTAACATTTTTTTTCCTATATTGTTTTAAAATAATCATCCACACAGTCTTATTGAGGATCTGTTACTGATTTAATTTCTATTGACCAGAAAAGCTTCATAGAAGCATATGTCTAGTATAAGCCTTACCTATAGAAGGAGGGCAGACTTCCCTGTTGGCTGAGTAGTAAAGAATCCACCTGCCAATGCAACGGGTCGGGAAGATACCCTGGAGAAAGAAATGGCAACCTATTCCAATATTCTTGCCTGGGAACTCCCGTGATCAGAGGAGCCTGGCAGGCTACAGTCCACGGGGTCACAAAGAGTCGGACACGACGTAGCGACTAAACAACAACAGAAAGAGGGTAGGGATGATGGGAAACAACACAAGCATGTTTGAGAGACATTTAGAAAGCCAGGATAAGCGCAAGATAACTGGGATAAAAGACTTTCCAGAGATTAGATTGGTAAAAGTTCAGTTCAGTTCAGCTCAGTCGCTCAGTCGTGTCCGACTCTTTGCGACCCCATGAATCGCAGCACACCAGGCCTCTCTGTCCATCACCAACTCCCGGAGTCTACCCAAACCCATGTCCATCGAGTCGGTGATGCCATCCAACCATCTCATCCTCTGTCGTCCCCTTCTCCTCCCGCCCCCAATCCTACCCAGCATCAGGGTCTTTTCCAATGTAGGGACAGTGAATAAAGAGTGTTATATAAACATTTAAATGATGCTGTCATTTTCCTACTTCTGAGATCATTCAGGTGGAAAAACAATTTTTTTCCTACTTTACCTTTTAGATCATTGCCTGAGTATGTTTCTTGGCTTTTCCTTGCTTACAAGTATCTCAGCCTTCCAAAACAAATGTTTAAAAATGTAACTGAAATTTAGACAGCCTTTGCTTTCCATCCCTCCTGTAAGTGTGATAACAAGATCTAACTGAATATGGTGTTTAAACAACTCAAAGAACTGCACAGTAAAAAGGGTATATTTTACTGCACCTAATAGAAAAAGAGAACTAGAGAAAAGGAAAAAGAATTAGCTGAGTGAGAGAGAGCAAACTACGAACAGCTGTATTTTCAGAAAGCAGCAGCTCTACTTCTTTTTTAAGTCAACTTTTTATTATTTGTTGTTGTTCAGTTGCTCAATCATGTTCGACTCTTTGCAACCCCATGGACTGCAGCATGCCATTATATCTCAGAATTAATTTTTGCAGTTGAGTTCCGTCATGGCCTGAATTGTGTCCCCACCCTCTCTTACCTCTAAATTCATAATTTGAAGCACTAGCCTCCAGTACTTCTGAATGTAACTATAATCAAAGATAAGGTATTTAAAGAGGTGATTATCTTAAAATAGGCCCTTAGGATGGAGCCCTAATCCAGTATGGTTAGTGTCCTTATAAGAAGAGGAAGAGACACCAGGGGCATATGTGCACAGAATGACCATGTGAAGAGGCAGTGAGAGGTTGGACACCTGCAAGCCAAGGATAAAGATCTCAGAAGAACTTAACCCTGCTGGCACCTTGATCTTGGACCTCCAGCCTCCAAAAATGGGAGAAAAATTAATTCCTGTTGTTCAAACCACTTATTCTTTGGTATTTTGTTATGGAAGCCCTAGCAAACCAATACATGCTCCATTTTTATTTACCCAAGGTACTTTCCAAAATGGCACTTTGCTGTTTGTGATGAGGTACAATCTTTGTAGTGGACTCAACAGCCTTAAAATTTGACCATTCTTTTGTACCAGTAATGATGCTTCTGGAAATTTATCCTAAGGAAATAACTGAGAATCTGTGTAAATTGGAAACTTCTAATTGCCCTCAAATAGCTATCTGATTGGGATTCCCCGGTAGCTCAGCTGGTAAAGAATCTGCCTGCAATGCAGGAAACCCCAGTTTGATTCCAGGGTCGGGAAGATCTGCTGGAGAAGGGAAAGGCTACCCACTCCCTTATTCTTGGGCTTCCCTGGTGGCTCAGTTGATAAGGAATCTGCCTGCAATTCAGGAGACCTGGGTTTGATCCCTGGGTTGGGAAGATCCCCTGGAGGAGATCTTGACAACCCAGTCCAATATTCAGTGAAGCAGAAGTAAATAGTCTCTGTGCTGTGCATGATATCCCTGGGACTTATCTTACAACTGGAAGTTTGTACCTTTTGTCTGGTCACTTCTCCTGGACTTAGGAAGCTATCTTTTTCCAATCCCTCCGCCTTTGAAATCCCCTTCCATATGGAGGAAACAAACATAAATCCCTTCTAAAAGCCTAGATTTTACACTGGGGGCAAATACATAGGCACTAAACAAGATAGTTCATATCTCTATAGATTGAATATATCTGTGTATCTTTTGCCTTAGGAGAGTCTCTTTTAAGTTCAGTCCTCATTGTTTGTTTGTTTGTTTTTTAACAAAAAGCATTTTATCAAAGTATTGCTCTTAGGTTGCCCAAGAAGAAAAGGGGAAGAGAGGCAAGTGTCTTTGAGTGGAAGACAATGAGAGGAGACCCAATAATGACATGTTGACATTACTGCCACTCTGTTGAGTATGTAGTTTTAAAGTCAAATTTAATTTAATTTGGTAAAATAGGTAATGTGACCTTTCACACATCATCATAATTGTATAAGTTTCATACCCAAGTATCAGTCATTGTTTTTCCTATACAATATCAATTTAACTGCTTTATAATATTCTTTCCTAGACTATTTATTATTTATTTGTTTAGAAAGAATATTCCACAGTTTGTATGGAATACTAGACCATCTTACCTGTCTCCTGAGAAACCTGTATGCAAGACAAGAAGCAAGTTAGAACTGGACATGGAACAATGGACTGGTTCAAAATTGGGAAAGGAGTACATCAAGGTTGTATATTGTCACCCTGCTTATTTAACTTATATGCAGAGTACATCATTCGAAATGCTGGGCTGGATGACTCACAAGCTGGAATCAAGATTTCTGGGAGAAATATCAACAACCTCAGCTATACAGATGATACCACTTTAATGGCAGAAAATGAGGAAGAACCAAAGAGCCTGTTGATGAAGGTGAAAGAGGAGAGTGAAAAAGCTGGCTTAAAACTCAACATTCAAAAACCGAAGATCACGGCATCTGGTCCTATCACTTCATGGCAAATAGATGGGGGAAAAGTAGAAACAGTATCAGAATTCATTTTCTTGGGCTCCAAAATCAATGTGGACGGTGATAGCAGCCACGAAATTAAAAGACGCTTGCTCCTTGGCAGAAAAGCTATGAAAAACCTAGACAGTGATAAAAAGCAGAGACATCACTTTGCCAGCAAAGATACATATAGTCAAAGCTGTGGTTTTTCCAGCAGTAACTTATGGGTGTGAGAGTTGGACCATGAAGAAAGCTGAGCACCGAAGAACTGATGCTTTTGAACTGTGGTGCTGGAGAAGACTCTTGAGAGTCCCTTGGACAGTAAGGAGATCAAATCAGTCAATCCTAAAGGAAATCAACTCTGAATATTCAGTGGAAGGACTGGTGCTAAAGCTGAAGCTCCAATACTTTGGCCACCTGATGTGAAGAGCTGACTTATTTCTTAGCATCTTTCCTGATGCTGGGAAAGATTAAGGGCAAGACAAGAAGGGGCAACAGAGGTTGGAAGGCATCACTGACTCAATGGACATGAGTTTGAGCAAACTTAGGGAGATAGTGAAGGACAGACAGGGAAGCCTGGCATGCTGCAGTTCATGGGGTTGCAGAGTCGGACACGACTCAGCAACTGAACAACGACAACAATGGTGACTATAGTTAACAATACTATATAATATATTTGAAAGTTGCTAAAACAGTAGATCTGAAAAGTTCTTATCACAAGAAAAAAATTGTAACTGTGATGATGGATGTTAACTAAAATTATTGTGGTGATTATTTTGCAATATATATATTGCAAATATTATGTTGTACAACTAAAATTAATAAAATGTTATGTCTAAATTATATTTCAATTAATTTTTAAAATTAATTTTTAAATAAAATACACGACCAAAAGCTTCTGGGTTTTTGTCCATCGGAGGAAAGAGTGACGCAGCCAGTGTAAGCCCTATGAGTCTACTTTATCCTCCCTCTGTACACTCATACACACATGGATAACCGTGCATGCTGAACACTATCTTGAAAAAACATATATCACCTTTGTCTTGGGACCAGATCCACATCAGTTCAGTTCAGTCGCTCAGTCGTGTTCGACTCTTTGCGACCCCATGAACCACAGCACGCCAGGCCTCCCTGTCCTCCACCAACTCCTGGAGTCCACCCAAATCCGTGTCTATCGAGTCGATGATGCCATCCAACCATCTCATCCTCTGTCGTCCCCTTCTCCTCCTGCCCTCAATCTTTCCCAGCATCAGGGTCTTTTCAAATAAGTCAGCTCTTTGCATCAGGTGGCCAAAGTATTGGAGTTTCAGCTTCAACATCAGTCCTTCCAATGAATACCCAGGACTGATCTCCTTTAGGATGGACTGGTTGGATCTCCTTGCAGTCCAAGGGACTCTCAAGAGTCTTCTCCAACACCACAGTTCAAAAGCATCAATTCTTCAGCGCTCAGCTTTCTTTACAGTCCAACTCTCACATCCATACAGGACTACTGGAAAAACCATAGCCTTGACTAGACGGACCTTTGTTGGTAAAGTAATGTCTCTGCTTTTTAATATACTATCTAGGTTGGTCATAGCTTTCCTTCCAAGGAGCAAGCGTCTTTTAATTTCATGGCTGCAATCACCATCAGTAGTGATTTTGGAGCCCCCCAAAACAAAGTCAGCTACTGTTTCAACTGTTTGCCCATCTATCTGCCATGAAGTGATGGGACCAGATGCCATGATCTTAGTTTTCTGAATGTTGAGTTTAAGCCAACTTTTTCATTCTCCTCTTTCATTTTCATCAAGAGGCTCTTCAGTTCTTCCTCACTTTCTGCCATAAGGGTGGTGTCATCTCCATATCTGAGGTTATTGATATTTCTCTGGGCAATCTTGATTCCAACTTGTGCTTCCTCCAGCCCGGTGTTTCTCATGATGTACTCTGCATATAAGTTAAATAAGCAGAGTGACAATATACAGCCTTGACGTACTCCTCTTCTATTTGGAACCAGTCTGTTGTCCCATGTCCACTTCTAACTGTTGCTTCCTGACCTGCATACAGGTTTCTCAAGAGGCAGGTCAGGTGGTCTGGTATGCCTATCTCTTTCAGAATTTTCCACAATTTTGCTGATCCACATCAGCAATCTCAAATAAACTTGGAATCCTTATATGTGAAGCTAAACTCTAGTAATAACATATTTAATTGCCAACCACCTGAGTGGGAAGTTGGGAAAAGATTACCAGAATTAAAAGATGTTATAGACTGAATGTGTCCCCCAAAATTCATATGTTGAGGCCTACCCAGTGTGCTGTATGTGGAGGCAGGGACTTTGGAAAGTAAGTCATGAGAGTGGAGCTCTCATGAATGTGATTAGTCCCCTTATAAAAGACCCCAAAGAGCCTTCTAGCTCTCCTTCCATCATGTGAGGACACAGCAAGAAGACAGCCATTTATGAACTGGGAAGTGAGCCCTCACCAGATACTGAATCTGCCAGCACCTTGGTCTTAGACTTACCAGCCTCCACAAATATGAGAAATTTTGGTTGTTTATAAGTCACGAAGTCTTTGGTATTTTCGTTATATTGGCCCAAGTAGACTAAGACAGAGGACTTAACAAATTGACATTTCTCAGACTCCCTCTTTGTAAAGAACACACATCCAAGTACAAACATACCCACAGACTCACACACAGAATATGAGCCTTCTAACTTAAAAATATTTAGAACATTCTATTTTCATTTATTCATCATTCCACTTAATTCATTCATGGGGTAGATGCTGTAAATAAAGTCCCAAGCCTCTAGGAGCTCAACAGTTTTGGAAAAGAGGGGAAATCAATGACAGTTATAACAATAACAGAGAAGTACGACAGATGTTGCAAACATAGTGTGTTGTGATAGAAATGGACAGAAACCCAAAGTTCAGCAAATTCTCCTAATAGAAGGTAACTTCAGAAGTAGGTTTAAGAGTTAGTTAGCCATACAAGAGGGTAATAGCATTTCAAGTACAAGAAACAATGTGTGTACATGCTATGTTTGGAGTCACACAAGTGAATGATCAAGGGTCTGACAGTGTGGGCTTCCCTGGTAGCTCAGCTGGTAAAGAATCCACCTGCAATGCAGGAGACCCCAGTTTGATTCCTGAGTTGGGAAGATCCCCTGGAGAAGGGATAGGCTACCCACTCCAGTATTCTTGGTCTTGACTGGTGGCTCAAACAGTAAAGAATCCACCTGCAATGCGGGAGACCTGGGTTTGATCCCTAGGTTGGGAAGATCCCCTGGAGGAAGGCGTAACAACCCACTCCAGTATTCTTGCCTGGAGAATCCCCATGGACAGAGGAGCCTGGTGGACTACAGTCCATGGGGTTGCAAAGAGTTGGGCACAACTGAGTTACTAAGCAGAGCACAGCATAGCACATGGCAGTGTACAGTATATTGGCTTGTTGCTGCTGTAACAAATTACCACAAACTCATTGCCTTAAAAAACACAAATTTATTATCTTACAGTAAGGAAATCAGACAGATGCCTCACTAAGCTAAAATCAATGTGCTGGCAGGGCTGTGTTCCATTTCAACTCCTAGTTTTAGCTTATAGTATAGTTCGAACTGTGTATAACAGTTTAATAAAGCTTTTCTTCCTCACTAGGAGCAAAGAAGGCAGCAGTCTGCAAGCCAGAAAGAGAGGTTTCACCAAAAACTAATTCTGACAGCACCTTGATCTTGGACTTATAGCCTCCAGAATTGTGAGAAAATAAAACTCTGTTGTTGAAGCCACCCAGTGTGTGGTACTTTGTGATGGCAGTCCTAGCAAACTGCAATACCCACCTAGAAAAGAAGTGCTCTCAGTGTCCATTATTCAGGGAGTCAGACCTAACTCATCTGTTCCTGCAAAGCTTCCATTCACATCTTGCCTAAGTAAGATTACACCAGATTTAGTGTTTAACCTACGAATTCCATAACAAGATCACAGAATTGCATTCTTTTAAAATTATATAAATTATTCATCTTTTGGTTTTGAATTTTATGACTTTTATTTCTATTACTCTTAAAGTTGCAGTAAGAACTTCCATTTTTAAATATTCATTTTCTTCAGCAAAATTTATACTGAATATTTTCCTCTCCATGAGACATGTAAAAATGTTTTTAATCTTACCTGTTAAGTCCATTTCAATGTCTAGTTTTAGCCTACAGTGTGGTTCAAAATGTGTGTAACTGCTTAATAAAGCTTCTCTTCCTCACTTATACAAAAAGTAAAATGTGTTCATTGAGATCAAACTTCTATTAACCTAAAGAGTGGCAACTAAGAGTAAGATTTAATTTGTGAAATGTTCAATACTCAAGACCTGTGAATTAAGTAACATTCATACCACCATATATATTTTGAGTCCTTAGGAATCTGATCCTACCAAATTTTTAATTATACACTGAAGAGAGTAAAGAACAGCTTAGTCTACTCAGTAAGCTGTAAGAGTGGTATTTAGTTGTAGTTGGTCAGTGAGTTCAGATTATGTATAAAGCCTTTCTGCATCATTCAGGATCTAAACATTTTTAGTGAAATGGTATTTGCTATCATAATTTCAATACATTAATATTAGAGAAAGGAAATTACACGCATCCTTTTTTCAAATAAAACTAGAAAAACAGTGAAAAAAATAAAATAATTAGCCAAGATTTATACAAGCAACATTATATAAATGCATCCATGAAACCAAGACTCAAATGCTTCCTGAGGAACCTATTCCATATGATAATCACTGACAGAGATCTCACAGTAAATTTAGCAGTGATTTGTCTGCTTGGGATAGACTATTTGTACAGCATAATTTACCTGAAATCTGTTTTACTTTGCTGCCCAGGATTCTAAATATGGTCAGTTTTCCAGCTTCTGAAATAACATAGAAAGCACTTTTCATTCATAGGAATCAAACAAAGGAATTTCTTTCAAGGATTAAAATTGTATATAATTCAGTTCAAATTCTAATAATTTGCTAATTCCCATCATTGGTTTTGGGAGGATTTATTTTTCACTAAGCTCTGACATGATTATCCATTGCATATAGCCAAAATATATAAAAATACAATTTCTAAGTTTCATTACAAGGTTTTGAAGATAGTTTTGTAAAAACACTGACCTGATCTTACAGGCACATTCAAAAGTTCTACGAAAAATAAGCCCCATTATATCTAAGCATTTAATGTCAATAAAGCTCCTTTATTACCCTGTATCTCTACTTTAAAATAATCTTACTATATATTCTAGAATCACAAGAAGCACAGAGCATGAAGAGCCTTATTTTAGGTCATCCATCCAAAACTTCCATGTGCAGGTGTGGTCCAGAGACTTAAAATGATGTGCCCAGGGCCACACAGATGGGTACTGGCAAAGTTACAAATTCTCATCTGCAGTCAACTGACTTCTTCATACATGGCTAAGCCTATAACACTTTTGCTTATATGGTTTCTGGATAGGCTTCCTTCTTTGGAAAATACAAACATCATTAATGAAGGAGTTGGGTTGTCATTCTATCCTTTTAGTCATCATTTATCCAAAGTCTAATGAAGTAGGAGTGCCTGATGAACTATGGACAGAGGTTTGTGACATTGTACAGGAGACAGGGATCAAGACAATCCCATGGAAAAGAAATGCAAAAAAGCAAAATGGCTGTCTGACGAGGCCTTACAGATAGCTGGGAAGAGAAAAGAAGCGAAAAGCAAAGGAGAAAAGGAAAGATATTCCTATCTGAATGCAGAGTTCCAAAGAATAGCAAGGAGAGATAAGAAAGCCTTCCTCAGCGATCAATGCAAAGAAATAGAGGGAAAACAACAGATTGGGAAAGACTAGAGATCTCTTCAAGAAACTTAGAGATACCAAAGGAACATTTCATGCAAAGATAGGCTCGATAAAGGACAGAAATGGTATGGACCTAACAGAAGCAGAAGATACTAAGAAGAGGTGGCAAGAATACACAGAAGAACTGTACAAAAAAGATCTTCATGACCCAGATAATCACGATGGTGTGATCACTCACCTAGAGCCAGACATCCTGGCACGTGAAGTCAAGCGGGCCTTAGAAAGCATCACTACGAACAAAGCTAGTGGAGGTGATGGAATTCCAGTTGAGCTATTTCAAATCCTGAAAGATGATGCTGTGAAAGTGCTGCACTCGATATGCCAGCAAATCTGGAAAACTCAGCAGTGGCCACAGGACTGGAAAAGGTCAGTTTTCGTTCCAATCCCAAAGAAAGGCAATGCCAAAGAATGCTCAAACTACCGCACAATTGCACTCATCTCACATGCTAGTAAAGTAATGTTCAAAATTCTCCAAGCCAGGCTTCAGCAATACGTGAACCATGAACTTCCAAATGTTCAAGCTGGTTTTAGAAAAGGCAGAGGAACCAGAGATCAAATTGCCAATATCCGCTGGATCATCGAAAAAGCAAGAGAGTTCCAGAAAAACATCTATTTCTGCTTTATTGACTATGCCAAAGCCTTTGACTGTGTGGATCACAAGAAACTGTGGAAAATTCTGAAAGAGATGGGAATACCAGACCATCTGACCTGTCTCTTGAGAAACCTGTATGCAGGTCAAGAAGCAACAGTTAGAACTGGACATGGAATAACAGACTGGTTCCAAATAGGAAAAGAGTACGTCAAGGCTGTATACTGTCACCCTGCTTGTTTAACTTATATGCAGAGTACATCATAAGAAACGCTGGGCTGGAAGAAACACAAGCTGGAATCAAGACTGCCAGGAGAAATATCAATAACCTCAGATATGCAGATGACACCACCCTTATGGCAGAAAGTGAAGAAGAACTAAAGAGCCTCTTGATGAAAGTGAAAGAGGAGAGTGAAAAAGTTGGCTTAAAGCTCAACTTTCAGAAAACGAAGATCATGGCATCTGGTCCCATCACTTCATGGGAAATAGATGGGGAAACAGTGGAAACAGTGTCAGACTTTATTTTTTTGGGCTCCAAAATCACTGCTGATGGTGATTGCAGCCATGAAATTAAAAGACGCTTACTCCTTGGAAGGAAGGTTATGGCCAACCTAGATAGCATATTTAAAAGCAGAGACATTACTTTGTCAACAAAAGTCCATCTAGTCAAGGCTATGGTTTTTCCAGTAGTCATGTATGGATGTGAGAGTTGGACGGTGAAGAAAGCTGAGCGCCACAGAATTGATGCTTTTTTTGTGTGTGTGAGACCAATAAATCACTGATTTTATTGCATGTTTTGAATTTTGAATTGTTTTGGGATAATATGGAAGCAATTGCAAACAACTGGATCAGCTCAGAATTGATGCTTTTGAACTGTGGTGTTGGAGAAGACTCTTGAGAGTCCCTTGGACTGCAAGGAGATACAATCAATCCATCCTAAAGGAGATCAATCCTGGGTGTTCATTGGAAGGACTGATGTTGAAGCTGAAACTCCAACACTTTGGCCACCTCATGAGAAGAGCTGACTCATTGGGAAAGACCCTAATGCTGGGTAGGATTGGGGGCAGGAGGAGAAGGGGACGACAGAGGATGAGATGGTTGGATGGCATCACATACTTGATGGACATGGGTTTGGGTAGACTCTGGGAGCTGGCGTGCTGCAATTCATGGGGTCGCAAAGAGTTGGACACGACTGAGCGACTGAACTGGATGAAGTAGGCTCAATTCAGAGCTCAATTTCACCTGGCTCAAATTAAAAGAAATATGAAGTTTGGATATTTGAATGACAATTTGCACCTAAAAGATAAATAAAACTATAAATAAATAAATAAAAGATAAATAAAACTATAATAAAACTGGAATTTACCCCATTCCTACCACTCTCTGCCCCAAGTCAGTCACAGGAGTACTGGGAAAATGTAGAGAACTGAAAGGGACCTGCATCTATCAAATGTGCGGCTAGCTGTTTCCTTCCTTCCTACCACTTCAGCTTCTAGGGTAGAAAAAAATAATAGAAAACTAAGCTTGTTGAGGGATCCTGAGTCCATTTAGCATTAATTTCTGGAGGCACATATCAAACTGAAATAGCTGTTTTGCAGAAAAGGTACAATGAAAGACTTAAGTAGAATATTTCTGGGGGAAAGAAGTCTTTTCATGTGTAAGTAATCTCCCCTAGATCTTGCGAGCTATAAATGTGTACAGTGAGTATTAAAGTTATTTCATAGTCTAGGAGATAGAAATATCATAGTCCTTTTCTATTATCAAATCTCATTTTAAGCCACCACTCCTCACGTTGATAGAAATTTAACCTCAGTCAATACTAGGGTCAAGTGCTATTCCTAGGACAAAGACTTCAGGTTATACACAGTACACTACTTAGGGACAGTCTTCTGATCTTTGGTCCAGATTGGTCCCTGCTGACAGGCTCTTTATCCAGGACTACAGGGTCCCTTGCAGGAAGGTGACTCTGCTGTTTCCTGAAACTTGCCTCTCAGTTTGAGCTGAGAGTCTTTTTTTTAACCAAGACTAGCAATCCCAATACCAAAGGTATCACAAAGCCACTCCATGCTGAAAACAGGTTGCATCCCCAGGGGGTTACAAAAGAGCAGCACAGAGGGACTGGATGCTTGACCCTGCCACTCCATGGAGCCCTCCTTCCCCAAATAAATCTCTCTTTGGGGTCTCCATAGTAGACTCTCACTCTAAGGCTCTTGCCTCTCTCTCCTCTCCTCTGGGAATACCTGGCATAAGCCCTTCAATAAGTTTAGGCCTTCTTTTTCTTTTCTTCTTTTTTAAAAAAATTTTCTCTCTTTATTCCAACAAATAAACAATAAAAATGCATGAATCATAGTATCACTAAGTCTGAGAATAAACATCCAAACCTGACTGTCTTCTTTAAGGCAGAACTAAAGGATGAGATTTTTACTTAAATATAACTTTTTATCTTATATTGGAGTATGGTTGATTAACAATACTGTGCTAGCCTCAGGTGTACAACAAAGTGATTCAGCCACACACATTCATGTATCCATTCTTTCTCAAACTCCCCTCCCATCTAGGTTGCAGGGTTCCCTGTGCTATACAGTAGGTCCCTGTAGGCTTTAAAAAACAAAAGGTGTTTCAACTTCTTCATTGGTCCTGCTGAACAAAAGCTCAAAAAAGAAAGTAGAAAAATCTTTTTGGAATAGGGCAGGAAAACAGAATAAAAAGCAAACTGATATTTCAATTAATTATCCTATAACATGTGTCTATTGTAAGGTATCCTTTTTCCTATTAACACATTATTTGAAAGCAGATATGATATGACAGAGGCCACATTTTCCATCCCTCTTCATGTTTCTGAGGAGGGCCTCCCGCAGGCACAAGTCTAGGGCAATTTGTGACTGAATTCTGAGCACAAGAAGCATCCTTGTGCAGTTTTTAGACAAATGGTTATCTGTACCAGTTGGGGAGCATCCTCCTTGACACTTTGCTCTTGGTTGTCAGTTTTAGAGTCATAGAAGTGAATACATCTCCTATGTCAGTGAATGTTACCATCATTCATCTGAGGGTGTTAGATGTCTTCTCTTTTGACAGCTGCCCCATCATCAATTTCATACTTTCCAGATGTGCTGAACTGCTTACAATTCTCATAAAAGTCATGTTCTCTGAGCTCCAGGCCTTTGCATATGTGACTCCCTCTGCCTAAAATAACATTCCACAGTCTTTTTTCATGTTGCAGACCAAAAAAAGAGATAATGTTTATATAACAGGGACAAACTGGAAGGAATTTGGAATTACCTATATGGGCCTTGTTAGAAGAAAATTCAACAGAGAAGATATTTAATAAGATATGAAGGACTTCCCTGGTAGTCCCTTCCCTTAACCTATCTGCAATCCAGGAGACTCGGGTTCAATCCTTGGGGCAGGAAGATCACCTGGAGAACAGAATGGCAAGCCACTCCAGTATTCTTGCCTGGAAAATCCCATGGACAGAAGAGCCTGTGGGGGCTATAGTCCATGGGGTCACAAAGAGTTGGACATGACTGAGCAACTAACACTTTCACTTTTCACCTTCCCTGGTGATATAGTGGATAAGAATCCACCAGCCAGTTCAGGGGACATGGGTTTGATCCCTGGTCCAGGAAGATGCCACTAAGCCTTTGAAGTGAAGTGAAGTTGCTCAGTCATGTCCGACTCTTTGCGACCCGGTGGAGAAGCCTCCTCAATGAGAAGATCATGCACTGCAACAAACAGTAGCCCCCACCACTGCAACTAGAGAAAACCACGTGCAGCAACAGAGACCCAGCACAACCAAAAATAAATAAATAAGTAAATTATAAAAAATAAAAATAAGATACCAAAACATTTTAATGAGAAACTTTAGCTTGCTCATTTAAAAATAACTTTATTCTTTTCATGTTAAAACAATCCCAAATTTGCAAAAGAATTTCAATGATAATACTACATATTACTTTCTCCTTGAGAGTAAATTACCAGCATGGTACTCCCGTGGCCAAGATAACCAGATGTCCCCTTCACTTCACTCAATCTCCAACTTCTTGGGACAGGCTGCTGCTGTCACCACCATCCTGTGTGGACAACCTCCTCACCTCCCTCAAGCTCCCAACAATCAAAGGCTGCTACCATCCTCCCCCTCACTTCACTTGGACTCTGATATACCATGCCAGGAAGCCAACAGTCCTCCACACTCCAATGCAGATGCCTACACTGCAAACCCCACTGAGTGATTTTTCAATTGGATTATTTAGGAAGGATGAAAAGAAGGTAGGAAGGTTGTAAGGTGAAAAACAGGGAGGAAGAGAAGAAGAGAAGGATGTAGGGAAGACCAGAGGGAGGAAGGGAACTGGGGAAGAGAAGAAAGGGAAGGAAGAAAACTGGTTTTACAACTAAAATGGCCAGGCAGTTCTCTTCAATTTTTGACGATCACCATCCACAGGAAACTTTATTCATGGGTAGGTAGATGAAAATATAAAACAGCTTTTATAAGCATTCTAAAATGAACCACAATTGAAATCACACTTTAAAAAATCTAGTACTGCTGCATTTTCTTTTACTGGCAAATGAAAACATTCCAGACAGAGGGAACAACTAGTGTAAAGATCCCAAGGGAGAAAGTAGTATTCCAGTGAGCTAGAGATTACTGACAGAGCAACAGGGGAGATTTCTTCTGCAAAAGGATTCCCAGTTCAATCAAACTTTCCATTATTAAGACTTTTAAAGTAGTGAAGAAGCTCTATTTGACATCTATACTATAGACTATACTTACACTGCAGTTACCCTTAGATCCTGCTGAAAGTATATCCCAAATGTAGAGACAAAAGCATCTGATTTATATATGAAGATAATAATTCAGGGCCACCATCCCAAGCTGTGCCCACCAGGATCCTCTGCTTCATATTCCAGACCCCTATACACTATACTCACTGGACTCTTGGATCACTATGGGTTTCATTGACCCCACTGTCTCTTGTCCCTAACAGGCAGCAGCTGACTCCTGAACATCCTTGGGCCCCACTCAGCATCTAGCATCACAACAGTAAATGCCAGATATCCTTAAAAATACTTCCTATTTGCAAGGATAAAGAATCTTGTGGTCAAACACTGATCCATCATAAATACCCTCTAAGGAGTTCAACACAGGAATGCTCTTGTCACTTCGGCAGGTTGTACCTGAGTATATCAAGGATTGAGGGGATTAACATCTACTGCATGCCTATAATCCATGTGAAACAAACTAATTGGATATTTTTGGCTTCTTTTTCTTCCCTTTCATGTCTAGACAACTCTTATTCTTATTCAGAACTCAGTTTAGAAGTTCCAAGTCATTCATTCATTCATGCATTCATTTAATTAACAAATATTTAAAAAGAGAAATTAAGAAAATAATCCAATTTTCAATTGCATCAAAAAGAATAAAATGCCTAGGAATAAATTTAATCAAGGAGGTAAAAGACCTGTACACTGAAAATTATAAGCCATTGATGAAAGAAACTTAAGACACAAACAAATGGAAATATATTCTGTGGTCATGGATTGGAAGAATTGATAGTGTTAAAATGTCTATACTCCCCAAAGCAATCTATAGATTCAATACAACCCCTATCAAAATTCCAATGACATTTTTCACAGGAATAGATCAAACAATCCTAATATTTCTATGAAACTACAAAAGGTCCTGAATAACCAAAGCAATTTTGAGAAAGAAGAACAAAGCTAGAGGCATCATAATTTGTGGTTTCAAACTATATTAAAATCCAAAAAATAGGGTGTTGTCATAAAAACAGACACACAGATCAATGAAACGGAATAGAGTTCAGAAATAAACCCATGCACATATGAATAATTAATTTACAATAAAGGAGCCAATAATAAAGTACAGTCTCTTCAATAAACAGTATTGGGAAAACCAGGTCATCATATGATGCAAAAGAATGAACCTGGACCACTATCTAACATTCACAAAAGTCAACTCAAAATGGATTAAAGACTTGAATATAAGACCTGATAATAAAAAGAAAGCATATGGAGTGAGCTCCTTGACATCAGTCTTCATAATGATCTTTTGGATTTGACACCAAAAGCAAAAGTAAGTGGAACTACATCAAACTAAAAAGCTTTTGCACAGCAAAGAAAGCCATCAACAAAATGAAGAGGAAACCTACAAAATGGAAGAAAATATTTGCAAAATCATTTATCTGATAAGGGGTTAAGATCCGAAATATATAAAGAACTTACACAGCTCAATAGAAATAAACAAAACAATTTTATTTTTAAAAGGGCAGAGGATCTGAATAGACATTTTTCCATAAAAGACATACAAAATAGCCAACAGGTACGTTAAAAGATGCTCAACATCACTAATCATCAGGGAAATGCAAATCAAAGCCACAATGAGCTATCACCTCACACTTGTTAGAATAGCTATCATCACAAAGAAAAGAAATAAGTTTTGACAAATATGTACAGTAAAAGGAACTCTTGTGCATTGTTGGTAGGAATGTAAATTGATGCAACCAATTCAGAAAACAGTATGGTGGTTCCTTGAAAAATGAAAAACAGAACTACCATATCATCCAGCAATTTTACTTATGAGAGAAACAAAGTCACTATCTCAGAAAGATATGTGCACTCCCATATTCACTGCAGCAGTATTTACAATAGCCAAGATGAGGAAACAACTAAATGTCAACTGATAGATGGATGGATAAAGAAAATGTGGTGTGTATATATATACATAGTGGAAAATTTTCTAGCCATAAAAATGAATTAAATTGTGTCCATAGATGGACCTTGAGGGAATTATGCTAAGTGAAATAAATCAGAGAAAAACAAATACTGTATGATCTCATCTATATATGAAGTTTAAGAAAAATAAAACAAACATAGATACAGAGAACATATTAGTGGTTGCCAGAAGCAGGGGGTATGGGGAGAGCAGAATAGGTAAAAGTTGTCAAAAGGTGCTGGGGATGTAGCATGGTGACCATAGTTAACAACTGTTGTTTCACTAAGTCGTGTCCAACTCTTGCGACCCCCATGGACTGTAGCCCACCAGGCTCCTCTGTCCATGGGATTTCCTAGGCAAGAATACTGGAGTGGGTTGCCATTTCCTTCTCCAGGGGATCTCCTCAACCCAGGGATCGAACCCACATTTCCTGCTTGGCAGGCAGATACTTTACTGCTGAGACACCTAAGAGAACTGAAACTGAAGTCACTCAGTCATGTCCGACTCTTTGTGACCCCATGGACTGTAGCCTACAAGGCTCCTCCATCCATGGAATTTTCCAGGCAAGAGTACTAGAGTGGGTTGCCATTTCCTTCTTCAGGGGATCTTCCCAACCCAGGGATTGAACGCGGGTCTCCCGCATTGCAAGCAGACACTTTTTCCATCTGAGCCACCAGGGAAGCTCACTGTATATTTGAAAGTTACCAGTAGGGTAGATCTTAAAAGTCCTCATGAGAAGAAAAAAAAAAAGACATGTATCTATGTGTGGTGATGGATATTAACTAAACTTATTTTGGTGATCATTTCATAATATATACATACAGATTGTACACCTAAAACTAATACAATGTTTCATGTCAATTACATCTCAATAACATTTTTTTAAAAAGCAAATATTTTAAAAGTATCTGTTAAATTCTGAAAATGCAGCCCTGAACAAGATAGACAAAGCCCTGATAGCAAGGATTTTACAGCTGGTAAACCAGGTACTGGGAGAGCACACAGACAATAGATAAACACACAAAAAAATTAAAAATTATAGGAGCAGAAACACTAATGACAGGAAGCCAGTCATGTGAAGAACCAGGGAAGAACATTCCAGACAGAAGGAACAGCTAGTGTAAAGGTCCCAAGGAAGAAAGAAGACCAGCTGGCTGCATATTGCTGACAGAAGAGTGGTAGGAAATGAGGATAGAGATTTAGCAAGGGCTAGATCATGCAGGGCCATAAGTCAGGCACACAAGTTTAGATTTTAAGAGCAACAGAAACCACTCATAGATTTTAAACAAGGAAGTTACATGATGTGACGCCTTAAAATTTAAAAGATGACTGATGGCTACATGATTTATGAACTGTAGGATAGAAGCAGGGAAACCAGTAGGGGTCCTCCATAGTAATCCAGGGAAGAGACAAGGATATCTGAGACTAGGCCAGTAGTAGTAGTAGCAGACATGAAAACAAAGAGTTGAATTCAAATACACTATGGTAGCAGAGTCAAAAGACACAGGCTGATGGACATGATACGGGGTATAAGAGAGTAAGAGTCATCAAGAATGGTTCATAGCCTTCTAGCTTGAGCAAGCATGTAGACAGAATCCCACTTACTGATATCTGGAAGACTGGGAGAAGATGCAGGTCTGTGGGTGAAACCACAAGTTCTCTTTTGGACGTGTTATCTGAAATTCCTATTAGAAATCTAGGAAGAGTTGTTAAGTAAACAAATGGATATAGGGGTGTGGAGACAAGGGAAGGGTCAGGGCTAAAGATACAAATTTGGAAGCAATTTGAACATAGTATTTAATGACACGAGGCAAGCAAGAATACGTAGACAGAGAAGATACCTCAGGACAGATACCCAGGGCCCTCCAACATTTAGAAGTTCAGTGGAAGAAAAGGAGAAGAAAGAGGGAGAATATGAGGTAAACACACAAATGAGTGTGGTGTCCTGGGAGCCAAAATCAGAAAATGTTTGAAGAATGAAGTCTGCTGTAACAGAATACCACAGACGGGGTGGCTTAAACAACAGGAATTTCTCTCTCTCAGTTCTGGAGGCTGGAAGTCCAAGGTCAGAGCGCCAGCAGGCTGACTCCTGGTGAGAGGACTCTGGCGCAAGTTCTTCCTGTTTCCTCACGTGGCTGGATGAGAGAGCAGAAGAGGGGAGGAGAGACAGACAGACAGACAAGAGACAGAGACAGTGTGTGCTTTGATCTCTTCATCCCATCACAAGAGTACCAATCATATCATGGGGTTTCCACCCTCATGATGTATGTAACCATAATTATCTCCCAAAGGCCCTACATCCAAATACCGTCACATTGGAAATTAGGGTTTCCACATTTGAATTTGGGGAAGAACAAATGTTGAGGACAAAACATTCAGTATATACCAGATTTCTCTAAGTATTGGTGAAGATGTGGAAAAATTGGAATCTTCATACATTGCTGATAAAAATGTAAAATGGTCCAGCCACCGTGGAAAGGTCTGGTGGTTCTTTAAAAGGTTAAACATACAGTTACCAAATGACCCAGAAACCCAACTCCTCAGTGTAAATCCAAGAAAAATGAAAACATATGTCCACATGAAACTTTGGATACAAATGTTTAGAGCTGTGTTATTCTTAAGAACCCCAAAATGAAAGCAATCTAAATATCTCGAATAGATTATCTGATGAACAGATCATCTAACTGTGGCATACTTAACTGAATGTTATTTGACAATAAAAATGAATGAAGCAGTACTAACACATGTACAAAATGGATGAACCTTGAAAACATTTTGCTAAGTGAAAGAAGTCACATACAAAAGGTCACATATTATATGACTCTATTTATATGACATGTTAAGAATAAGCAAATCTACAGAAACAGAGGTAGATTAATGGCTCTCTATGGCTGGAACAGGAAATGAGAGGGAAATAAAGAGTGAATGCTAATGAGTACCAGGTTTCTTTTAGAGGAGACAAAAATGTTCTAACATTAGAGTGGGTGATGGCTGCACAATCCTGTGAATATACTAAAAACATTGAATTGTACAGTTTAAACAGGTAAGTAGCATGGTATATAAATTAAGGAGCGGTTACCTAAAACAAATACTGCTGATAAATCAGCCAAGATTAGAATGAAGTAGAGACCACTCTATCAGCACCAAAGTCATGTGTAACCTCGACAAACAAATGTTTACTGGTGTGTTTGAGATAGAAGGCAAACAGGGTGGACTGAAGGGAATAAGAAGTGAGGAAGAAGAGTCAAAGAAGTTTTGTTGTTAAGGATTGCAGAGAAACAGGTTAAGGCCACAGAGGGATACGAAGTAAAGAGAGGGTTTGTTTTCATAAGATGGAAGATAATGCAGCATGTTTGTTGATGAGAATGAAGCAATGTGGAAGGAGAAATTGACAGTGAAAGAGAGAAAATGTATTGTTGAATCAAAATCCATGAGAAAGGGATGACTAAAACGCACAAGTGAAAAGGCTGGCATGCCTTCAGACTTCAACAGGGAGAAGGCAGACAGCCGAGGCATACCTGTCAGTAGACTGTGGATACTGTTAAGAAGACGAGAGGTGTGCTGCTATTTTCTACATGAGGCTTGAAGCAAGCTGACCAACTTAGGGTAAGGATGTGAAGGTATATTACTTACACTGCTGTATAACAAAATCACTCCCCCAAACTTAGCAGCTCATGAGATCACAGTTTCCTAGATTTGATCTTTACCTAGAAGCCAGTTCTTAAATTTAGAATCATTTGCTTTTTGGAGATGCTAGAGATATTTTTAAGACCAGTAAGTCCTGGCTTCTTTCTGTTTAACCAGCTTTTCTTTAGCCCCTCTCTCTCAACATTTTACTGTAAGCAACAAGAAGAAACCAGGAAACACCTTCAACAGTCAGCCTGGAAATTTTCCTTAGCTAAATGAACAAGTTCTTTGATCATGGCATCTGGTCCCATCACTTCATGGGAAATAGATGGGGAAACAGTGGAAACAGTGTCAGACTTTATTTTTTTGGGCTCCAAAATCACTGCTGACGGTGATTGCAGCCATGAAATTAAAAGACGCTTACTCCTTGGAAGGAAGGTTATGGCCAACCTAGACAGCATATTTAAAAGCAGAGACATTACTTTGCCAACAAAAGTCCGTCTAGTCAAGGCTATGGTTTTTCCAGTGGTCATGTATGGATGTGAGAGTTGGATGGTGAAGAAAGCTGAGTGCCGCAGAATTGATGCTTTTGAACTGTGGTGTTGGAGAAGACTCTTGAGAGTCCCTTGGACTGCAAGGAGATCCAATCAATCCATCCTAAAAGAGATCAATCCTGGGTGTTCATTGGAAGGACTGATGTTGAAGCTGAAACCCCAATACTTTGGTCACCTCATGCGAAGAGTTGACTCATTGGAAAAGACCCTAATGCTTGGTAGGATTGGGGGCAGGAGGAGAAGGGGACGACAGAGGATGAGATGGTTGGATGGCATCACCGACTCGATGGACATGGGTTTGCGTAGACTCTGGGAGTTGGTGATGGACAGAGAGGCCCGGCGTGCTGCAGTTCATGGGGTCGCAAAGAGTTGGACACGACTGAGCGACTGAAATGAACTGAACTGAACTGAACTGATATAATTTGCTACCTTCCACATTAACACAGCTGACAGTGTTGCTAAACTCTCTGCCTACATATAAATGACCCTCTTTCCTTCATTTTCCACTGATATCTTCCTTACTTTTTAAGACTTCACCCACAGTCTTCTGAAAGGCCATAATGCTTTTTCTAACAAACTAGTCAAGACACTTCAACTATTCTCCAACATTCTCCTCAAAGTCTATCCAGCTTCTGCCTACTGCTTCCTAAACTACTTCCACATTTTTAGGTAGAGGAATGGTACTTCCAGGTGCCAAGATCTGTATTAGTTCCCTATGACAAATCACCTAAACTCTGCAGCTTAAAATGACAAAATTTATTATCTCATAGTTTCTGTGAGTCAGGAATTTGTGAGGCACTGAGCTGGGTGAATATTGTCACCCTGCTTATTTAACTTATATGCAGAGTACATCAAGAGAAACGCTGGGCTGGAGGAAGCACAAGCTGGAATCAAGTTTGCCGGGAGAAATATCAATAACCTCAGATATGCAGATGACACCACCCTTATGGCAGAAAGTGAAGAAGAACTAAAGAGCCTCTTGATGAAAGTGAAAGAGGAGAGTGAAAAAGTTGGCTTAAAGCTCAACACTCAGAAAACTAAGATCATGGCATCCAGTCCCATCACCTCATGGCAAATACATGCAAAAACAGCGGAAACAGCGGCTGACTTTATTTTTCTGGGCTCCAAAATCACTGCAGATGGTGATTGCAGCCCTGAAATTAAAAGATGCTTACTCCTTGGAAGGAAAGTTATAACCAACCTGGACAGCATATTAAAAAGCAGAGATATTACTTTGTCAACAAAGGTCTGTCTAGTCAAGGCTATGGTTTTTCCAGTAGTCATGTATGGATGTGACAGTTGGATAATAAAGAAAACTGAGCAGTGAAGAATTGAACTGTGGTTTTGAACTGTGGTGCTGGAGAAGACTCTTGAGAGTCCCTTGGACTGCAAGGAGATCCAACCAGTCCACCCTAAAGGAGATCAGTCCCAGGTGTTCATTGGAATGACTGATGCAGAAGCTGAAACTCCAATACTTTGGCCACCTGATGTGAAAAGTTGACTCATCTGAAAAGACCCTGATGCTGGGAAAGATTGAGGGCAGGAGGATAGGGGACGACAGAGGATGAGATGGTTGGGTGGCATCACCGACTCAATGGACATGGGTTTGGGTGGACTCCGGGAGTTGGTGAAGGACAGGTAGGCCTGGCGTGCTGCAGTTCATGGGGTCGCAAAGAGTCTGACATGATTGAGTGACTGAACTGAACTGAACTGAACTGAGCTGGGTGATTTGGGATCAGGATCTCACAAGAGGTTGTCATCAAGATGTCAGCCACGGCTGGAGGACCTGCTTCCAGGGGAGCTCACTTACATCTATCATTGCCATAACACATTATCTCAAACCAAGTAGTTTAAAATAGCACAACTTATTATCTTACTGTCCTGTAAGTCAAAACTAGACCAAAATTAAAATGTTGGCTGGGCTGCATTCCCTTCTGAAGGCTCTAGAGGAGAAATTGTTTCCTTCTAGAGGCCCTTTACACTTCTTGGCTCATGCCCCTCTCTTCCATCTTTCAAAGCCAGCATTGGTAAGTCTGTTTCCTTTCACACTTCCATTTTTTCCTACTGCTTCTTTCATTGTCCTATCTATCTATCTATCTATCTATCTATCTATATCTTTCTCTCTCTCCCTTTGGCTTCTGACTACAACCAGCAAAAGAGCTCATATGATTAGACTGTTCCCACCTAGATAATTCAAAACAGTCTCCCTATCTCAAGGTCCTTAACCTTATCACATCTATAAAGTACTTCTTGCCATGTAAGGTATCACATTCACAGGTCTAGGGATTAGGATGTGGATACCTTTGGAGGGTCATTATTCTTCCTAGCACAGGGCTACAGAGACAGAAGAGGAGAGCAAGCACAGGGAGGAGTAAAGGAGGCCACCCATTTGTACAGGTCATAAAGCCAGCACTGATTTAATTAGGAGAGGCACTGAAGGTAAAACTTAACTTTGATTGCTCAGTTTACTTAGCACTACATTTGAGGTTGAAAATGCTAGATGCTGAAGCAGGGCAAAGAAGGTAAAATAAAGTAGGTAGAGAAGCCAAAATATTCCACAGACAGACAAATTTCTGTGCCCTCAAACTACCATTGTGATTTGGTGGTTTCAATGTTTAGAATCACAAACGCATGCAACAATTTACTGCTTCTCTTCAGTATATTACATGTTTTCAGTATAATAACTATATATGTTACATATTTTTCAGTATCATATGATATATATTCAATATAATATTATTTCAACATAGCTGCAACTCCTTCTCTCCAAATGCAATGTTCCATTCATACACCACCAGATGGCAGAGAAGAGCAAAGAATATATTCCTACATACCAGAAAAAAATTTTTTTATATACTTGAAGAAGACCAGCCCTTAGCTAAAGGTGGCAAACTTTTAACATCTTAGACTGAAAAGCACATTATTTTTTTAACTTTTTCATTATGGAAAATTTCAAACATACACAAAACAAGAAGCAGTGTAATAAACCTCCATGAATCATCAATTAGCTTCAAGAATTATCAACACATGGCCAATCTCATCTCATCTGTATCTTTTCCTTGTCCCTTTCTACTTTTTGTATACAGAAGGTCCTTGTTGGTTATTTATTTTAAATATAGCAGTGTATACACGTCAATCCCAAACGCCCTAATTATCCCTCTCTACCAGGTAACCATGAGTTCGTTCTCTAAGTCTGTGAGTCTGTTTCTGTTTAATAAATAAGTTCCTTATATCTTTCTTTTAGATATTTGTATCTTTTTTTTAGATTCCACATATAACCAATATCATAAAATATTTCTCATTGTGACTTAACTTCACTCCAGTTATGACTATCTCCAGGTCCATCTGTGGTGCTACAAATGGCATTATTTCATTATATTTAGTGACTAACATTCATTGTATATATGTACCACAACTTCTTCATAGAGTCCTCTGCCGATGGACATTTAGGTTGCTTCCAAGTCCTGACTATTGTAAACAGTGCTGCAATGAACACTGGTGTACATATACCCTTCCAGATCATGTTTTTCTCCAGATATATGCCCAGGAGTGGGTTTGCAGGCTCATAAGGTAGCTCTACATTTAGTTCTTTAGGTAACCTCCATACTGTTCTCCATGGTGGCGATACCAATTTACATTCATACCAACAGTGTAGGAGGGATCCTTCTCTCCACACCCTCTCGAGTATTTCTTGTTTGTGGATTTTTTGATGACAGCCATTCCAACTAGTGTGAGGTGATACCTCATTGTAATTTTGACTTGCATTTCTCTAATAATTAGTGACATTGAACATCTTTTCATCTGTCTCTTGGCCATCTGTATGTCTTCTTTGGAAAAATGTCTATTAAGATTTTTTGCCTATGTTTTGATTGGGTTGTTTGTTTGGATGATATTAAGTCTTATGAGCTGTTCGTAAATTTTTGCAGACTAATCCCTTGCTGGTCACATCATTTGCAAGTATCTTCTCCCATTCTGTGGGTTGTCTTTTGGTTTTGAAACTCTAATGTTTTCTTTGCTGGAAAAGCACCTTATTTTTAAAGGCTTGCAGAGACATGAGAATTTCACAATTTTCCTCTAACTGATATTTGGGCAACCTGTTAAAAATGTGTATTAAGACAATATAACCAGGATGACCTCAGAATAGTTAGACAAGATCAGAAGTTCAGAGAAAACTAAGAATCACAGTAGTTTAAAAAGAAGCTACTGAAAACAAAAATTAAAAAGTCAAAAACCAAAACCCCACTTCTTTGGCCCTGACCTCTTTGAGAAAACTCAGTGGTTGCCTCCAGATAAATCCAACTTGACTGGCCCTCAAATTCAACTTGTCCCACACTCAACTCACCCTCTTCTTTCCACATTCTCGCTTCCTCCTATCTCCTGTTTCAGTTAAGAATGCAATCATCTACCTGGTTGCCAAAGTCAGAAATCCTCAGGCCATCCTTATTACTTCCATAACCCTCACACTGTAAAGAATGACTATTTTATTATCCCTTTTTCTACATCTACTGGTTTGGAATTAATGCACCGTTTTTATTTTTTTAGCAGGTGTCCCAGGAATTACTGCATGCATATTTCACTTATCAGAAATAAAATTAATGCTTATCTCTATCCTATCCTTAGGTGACATGAGGATCATTTAAAATGCATTATCGCCCTCCTTGATGATATTATTGTTGTTACTGTTGTATATTTAAATGTTTTAACTTTACTGGGACATTATTCTTACTGTTTTGTATAATCAGTGCTCATTAGATTTACTTCTATGTTTGCCACCTTATTTGTCCTTCTTCCCTTCTTAATCTCAGATCTTCCCTCAGCATCACTTTCTTTCTCTCTGAAGGGCACCTTTTACAATTTCCTACAGTAAGCATACACTATAGCTGAACTCTCTTAACCTTTAGTTTGTCTGGAAAAAATACCTTTCTTTTACCTTCATTCTTGAAAGATAATTCTGTTTAGTATAGGTTCTAGACTGGCAGCTATTTTATGTCAGTCCTTTAAAGATAACCATTTCATGGGTAAAGAAGATGGGATACATGCAGACAGACAGACACAGACATATACATGCAGATACACACACAAAACAGAATACTACTCAATCATAAGAAAGGTAAATTTTAACACGTGCAACAACATGGATAGCCCTCAAGGGTATTATGTTAATTGAAAGTCAGATGAAGAAAGACAAATACTGTATGATTTCACTCACATGCAGAATATAAAAAAACATAACACAAAATAAATAAACAAACCAAACCAAACAAAAATAAACATGTAGATATAGAGAACAGGGCATCTGGTCCCATCACTTCATGGAAAACAGCTGGGGAAATAATGGAAACGGTGACAGATTTTATTTTCTTGGGCTCCAAAATCACTGCAGATGGTGACTGCAGCCACGAAATTAAAAGACACTTGCTACTTGGAAGAAAAGCTATGACCAACCTAGACAGCATATTAAAAACCAGAGACATTACTTTGCCTACAAAGGTCCATCTAGTCAGAGCTATGGTTTTTCCAGTGGTCAAGCATGGATGTGAGAGTTGGACTATAAAGAAAGCTGAGTGCAGAAGAATTGATGCTTTTGAACTGTGACGTTGGAGAAGACTCTTGAGAGTCCCTTGGACTGCAAGGAGATCCAACCAGTCCATCCTAAAGGAAATCAACCCTGAATATTCATTGGAAGGACTGATGCTGAAGCTGAAACTCCAATACTTTGGCCACCTGATGTGAAGAACTAACTCATTGGAAAAGACCCTGACGCTGGGAAAGATTGAAGGTGGGAGGAGACAGGGACGACAGAGGATGAGATGGTTGGATGGCATCACTGACTCAATGGACATGAGACTGAGCAAAATCTGGGAGATAGTGAAGGACAGGGAAGCCTGACATGCTGCAGTCCATGGGATCGCAAAGAGTCAGACATGACCGAGTGACTAAACTGAAATGATACTGAACTGACATCAGGTATAGATGAGGCTCATTTGAATTAATAATATACATTATCTGTTCCATCCTACCCCAATATATATATACAACAGTGGAGCAGGGTCAGGATAATTGCAATGAATACTTCCATTTGGAAAGAATAAAGATGGAAAAAACGATTCTAAAATCCCCCTGGGCAGATAATTACAAGGGGTTTCTACTCCGGGGGAGGGTGGATATTTTTTGAATAGGTCCTGATTTCCACTGTCAATTGTTCCACTCCCTAATCCATTGTTCACATGGCCCTTGGTTCTGTCCTTTGACAGAATATGCTTTTCAGTTATTCTTGATCACTGTAAAGACGGCATTGGAAAATATGCCCTCCTTGAGGTCTTAGCAGCTTTCTTTGCATGTTTCCTTCCCATAGAATGTTGGGGCCAACAGTAGGAGACTCTTTTAATCCAGGCTGGTGGCACTTTGAATGTACAGTTCTCTCACAAATGAGCTTGATTTTTTTATTTACTTTAATCAGCTCCATATACTAATAGCCACATTCACAGCTGTTGTTTTTTTAAGACAACCCCTCCCTCACTGGAATCCATTCAGATACCTGAGCCCATCAAGTTTCTATTGATATAGACACACCTCCAATCTCTTTTTTTTATTATTATTTTGTCCAAAAATTAATAAAAAGGACTTAATAAACCTCACTTTAACCCATTCATAGGATTTTAACTATGAGTATATGGTATGGACCTAACAGAAGCAGAAGATATTAAGAAGAGGTGGTAAGAATACACAGAAGAACTATACAAAAAAGATTTTCACGACCCAGATAATCACGATGGTGTGATCACTCACCTAGAGCCAGACATTCTGGCACATGAAGTCAAGCGGGCCTTAGAAAGCATCACTACGAACAAAGCTAGGGGAGGTGATGGAATTCCAGTTGAGCTATTTCAAATCCTCAAAGGTGATGCTGTGAAAGTGCTGCACTCGATATGCCAGCAAATCTGGAAAACTCAGCAGTGGCCACAGGACTGGAAAAGGTCAGTTTTCATTCCAATCCCAAAGAAAGGCAATAACAAAGAATGCTCAAGCTACCGCACAATTGCACTCATCTCACATGCTAGTAAAGTAATGCTCAAAATTCTCCAAGCCGCTTCAGCAATATGTGAACCATGAACTTCCAGATGTTCTAGCTGATTTTAGAAAAGGTAGAGGAACCAGAGATCAAATTGCCAATATCCGCTGGATCATTGAAAAAGCAAGAGAGTTCCAGAAAAACATCTATTTCTGCTTTATTGACTATGCCAAAGCCTTTGACTGTGTGGATCACAAGAAACTGTGGAAAATTCTGAAAGAGATGGGAATACCAGACCATCTGACCTGTCTCTTGAGAAACCTGTATGCAGGTCAAGAAGCAACAGTTAGAACTGGACATGGAACAACAGACTGGTTCCAAATAGGAAAAGGAGTACGTCAAGGCTGTATATTGTCACCCTGCTTATTTAACTTATATGCAGAGAACATCATGAGAAACGCTGGGCTGGAAGAAACACAAGCTGGAATCAAGATTGCCGGGAGAAATATCAATAACCTCAGATATGCGGATGACACCACCCTTATGGCAGAAAGTGAAGAAGAACTAAAGAGCCTCTTGATGAAAGTGAAAGAGGAGAGTGAAAAAGTTGGCTTAAAGCTCAATGTTCAGAAAACTAAGATCATGGCATCTGGTCCCATCACTTCATGGGAAATAGATGGGGAAACAGTGGAAACAGTGTCAGACTTTATTTTGGGGGGCTCCAAAATCACTGCTGATGGTGATTGCAGCCATGAAATTAAAAGACGCTTACTCCTTGGAAGGAAGGTTATGGCCAACCTAGATAGCATATTTAAAAGCAGAGACATTACTTTGCCACAAAAGTCCATCTAGTCAAGGCTATGGTTTTTCCAGTAGTCATGTATGGATGTGAGAGTTGGACGGTGAAGAAAGCTGAGTGCCGCAGAATTGATGCTTTTGAACTGTGGTGTTGGAGAAGACTCTTGAGAGTCCCTTGGACTGCAAGGAGATCCAATCAATCCATCCTAAAAGAGATCAATCCTGGGTGTTCATTGGAAGGACTGATGTTGAAGCTGAAACTCCAATACTTTGGCCACCTCATGTGAAGAGTTGAGTCATTGGAAAAGACCCTAATGCTTGGTAGGATTGGGGGCAGGAGGAGAAGGGGACGACAGAGGATGAGATGGTTGGATGGCATCACCAACTCGATGGACATGGGTTTGGGTAAACTCCGGGAGTTGGTGATGGACAGAGAGGCCTGGTGTGCTGCAATTCATGGGGTCGCAAAGAGTCGGACACGACTGAGCGACTGAACTGAACTGAACTGATATGTTCACATCCTTGATATGATCCTTGCTTTAAAGGCTAAGCATTTTTAATCAAACTTTATCATTCAAAGGTCTTAAGTTTTATCTTTTACCAGATAGAAACAAGAAGCATTTATATCTTCCAAACCTGCAAGTTCTGAACTTCTGCGCTCTCTTAGTTCAGTTCAGTTCAGTCGCTCAGTCGTGTGCTCTCTTAATATCTTCTCAAATTAAGAAATAAATTCTTTTTGACTTGTAAATCAACAAATTCTTTGTCAAGCCTCTCTTTCTTGTCATATCTTATCAAACGCAAACAATAGTAACTAACTCACACTATAAACACTCTGTTTTCCCAAAAACCTTCCCACAAACAAAACTATAGGCCCAGATTACTTCACCATCAGTGTCTACAAATATTCAAGTGAGAAATAAGCCTAATAATGTCCAAATTATTTTAGAGACAAAAAATAGAGTATATTTTTCCAATTTATCTTATAAGACTAATGTAACTCTGATACCAAAATCCACTAAGAACAGTTAGAAAAAGAACTTATAGGTAAACTCACTGAAGAACATTTCTTCCTAAACAAAGTATCACACAGAAAACTGCAATATATAAACAGGATATGCTATCACAATTAATTTGTGTTTATAGAAATTATACAGAATCAATCTGGCAACAGAATATCAATCTTATTACTCAAACAGAATAGAGGAGAAAAATATGATTATCTTAAAAATAACAAAAAATATATTTGATTAAAGTTAATACCTATGTAAGATTTTTAAAAAATAAATCTTAGTGAACTGAGAAAAGAATTTTCTTATTCTGAAAGAGGCATTTCAGTTCAGTTCAGTTGCTCAGTCGCATATAAATCTTTGCAACCCCATGGACTGCAGCACGCCAGGCCTCCCTGTCCATCACCAACTCCCAGACTTCGCTCAAACTCATATCCATTGAGTCAGTGATGCCATCCAACCATTTCATCCTCTGTCATCCCCTTCTCCTCCGGCCTTCAATCCTTCCCAGCATTAGGGTCTTTTCCAATGAGTCAGTTCTTTGCATCAGGTGGTCAAAGTATTGGAGTTTCAGCTTCTACATCAGTCCTTCCAATGAATATTCAGGGTTGATTTCCTTTAGGATGGACTGGTTGGATCTCCTTGCAGTCCAAGGGACTCTCAAGAGTCTTCTCCAACATCACAGTTCTAAAGCATCAATTCTTCTGTGCTCAGCTTTCTTTATAGTCCAACTCTCACACCCATACATGAATACTGGAAAAACCACAGCTTTGACTAGATGGACCTTTGTAGGCAAAGTAATGTCTCTGGTTTTTAATATGCTGTCTAGGTTGGTCATAGCTTTTCTTCCAAGTAGCAAGTGTCTTTTAATTTCATGGCTGCAGTCACCAACTGCAGTGATTTTGGAGCCTCAAAAAATAAAGTCTGTCACTGTTTCCATTGTTTCCCCATTTATTTGCCATGAAGTGCTGGAACCAGATGCCATGATCTTAGTTGGCTTAGTTTCAAGCCAACTTTTTCACACTCCCCTTTCACTTTCATCAAGAGGCTCTTTAGTTCCTCTTCACTTTCTGTCATAAGAGTGGTGTCATCTGCATATCTGAGGTTATTGGTATTTCTCCTGTCAACCTTGATTCCAACTTGTGCTTCATCCATCCCAGCATTTCTCATGATGTACTCTGCATATAATTAAAAGAGCAGGGTGACAATATACAGCCTTGACATAATCCTTTCCCAATTTGGAACCAGTCTGTTGTTCCATGTCCAGTTCTAACTGTTGCTTCCTAACCGGCATACAGATTTCTCAAGAGGCAGGTCAGGTGGTGTGGTATTCCCATCTTTTTCAGAATTTCCCACAGTTTATTGTGATCCACACAGTCAAAGGCTTTAGTGTAGTCAGTAAAGCAGAACTAGATGTTTTTCTGGAATTCTCTTGCTTTTTCTATTATCCAATGGATGTTGGCAATTTGATCTCTGGTTCCTCTGCCTTTTCTAATCCAGCTTGAACATCTGGAAGTTCCCGTTTCACGAACTGTTGAAGCCTAGTTTGGAGCATTTTGAGCATTACCTTGCTAGCGTGTGAGATGAGTGCAATTGTATGGTAGTTTGAACATTTTTGGCAAAACCTTTCTTTGGGATTGGAATGAAAACTGACCTTTTCTAGTCCTGTGGCCACGGCTGAGTTTTCCAGATTTGCTGGCATATCGAGTGCAGCACTTCCACAGCATCATCTTTCAGGATTTGAAATAGCTCAACTGGAATTCCATCACCTCCACTAGCTTTGTTCGTAGTGATGCTTTCTAAGGCTCACTTGACTTCACATTCCAGGATGTCTGGCTCTAGGTGAGTGATCACACCATCGTGATTATCTGGGTCGTGAAGATATTTTTTGTACAGTTCTTCTGTGTATTCTTACCACCTCTTCTTAATATCTTCTGCTTCTGTTAGGTCCATACCATTTCTGTCCTTTATCGAGCCTATCTTTGCATGAAATGTTCCTTTGGTCTCTCTAATTTTCTTGAAGAGATCTCTAGTCTTTCCCAATCTGTTGTTTTCCTCTATTTCTTTGCATTGATCGCTAAGGAAGGCTTTCTTATCTCTCCTTGCTAAACACAAACACCTCGGCTTCTCTAACCCCAGCGCCCCACCCCAAGCTCTCAAAAGAGATCTCCAGTCTGTTACTAAATATTATAGTGTCCATTTTGGCTCCATGATAAGAACAATTTCCTTCTCTTAAAGTCCATTCTGTCTTTACTTTGGATATTTTCTTGCACTTTAATGAAACAAAAGTCACTAATGATATCAACAGTAGTCTTTCTTATAACGCCATTTGCAGCGACATGGATGAACCTGGAGACTATCATACTAAATAAAGTAAGCCAGACAGAGAAAGATAAATATTGTATGATATCATGTATACAAATGAATTTATTTACAAAACAGAAACACAGACTTAGAGAATGAATTCATGGTTACCGGGGGAAAGGGAGGGGACAGATTTGGAGTTTGGGATTGACATGTACACATTACTATATTTAAAATGATAACCAACAAGGACCTATTTATACCACAGGGAACTCAGCTCAATATTGTATAATAACCTAAATGGGAAAACAATTTGAAAAAGAATGGATCAGTATGGGTATAACTGAATCACTTTGCCGTACACCTGTAACTAACACATCATTGTTAATCAATTATACTCCAAAATAAAATAAATTTTAATTAAAAATAATAATAGTCTTTCTTTGGTTTATTTTTATCTCATAAAGTAATGAATTAACTAGTTTTAATGCATGCCTTTACTTGTAAAGGACTTACACTTCTGACAAGTGGGAGAGCACAGGTCTATAAGTAGCTACTTAGGAAGATATAATCAGAATAAAACCAAGTGTTGTGGGGCCACAGTGGAGACAAAACATATTTTTGAGAGTAAACAAAGATTTCAGGAAAGTCCACCATACTGTTTCTGCAGTATTTGTGGATGGTGCAAACCAACTGGCCTTCGGTTGAACCACTTGCTGAATGAAATAAGACCTCATTTTCTCATTTGCCTCTCCCTGTTGCCAGATGTGCCTGTATTCTCCTTACCAGGAATCTATCTGATACTTAAACTTGATGGTGTTTGCCTGATAGACGTGCAAAAACAGCTCCCTCTAGCCAGTGCTCCAAGTATCTGTTCCTGTCTCCTGATCTCAAATCATTTTGGATTGACAGTAATTTATCTTATCTTTAAAAGTGTCCAGAAAACATGACTATTAGTGGGATGTACATATCGGCCTACTGAACCAGAGCTGAATGACAAAATGCTAACACATCCTGCCGGAGTCCCGTAGGTTTTCTGTCTGACTGCTTCTAAAGATCTCCCAGACAATTTCTAACAGAGACTCAACAACATAAATGATTCAACATAAAGAACACCCAAATGTGGGTGTAAAATACGGTGTATATTTTTCAACAATGGAAATGTAATATTCTGGAAAAGGTGTAAATAACTTGACAGAGCAACAAGCATGAGGCTGCATTTTTGTGTGTGTATGAATATTTTCTCCCATTCTATAGGCTTCCTTTCCATTTTGTTGCTTTTAGTATTTCCTTTTTTATAGTCATTACTTTTTATTTAATTTTTATTTTATACTGGAGTATAGTTGATTACGGAGGCTTCAATTTAAAGAAGCTGCTCCTTACTCAGTACTCATGAGGAACAGTATATAATTCATCAGCCCAGTAAAAAGTCAACCTCTCTTCCTGTAAGCTTTGTTTTTGTAGAATAATAAATCAAAAAAATATTTTAAGTCCTCACCATGTCTTTAGCAGTGTGTTAGGTACAGAACAAGTGTAAGACACAGCTTTAAGAGTTTACAATCTAGTTGAGGCTTTAAAGAGTTTACAATATACCAGAGGAGTAATTTCATGTCTTGGTTTTGAAGGCTTTCCTTATGGCTAGGTAGAAAACTGCCAAAACAAAAGTTAAGAGTAAATGAAGGCAGAGTTGATATCAAAGAAGGACTCACTTTATCTTTACACCCATAAGTGAGGATATGTGTGTGTGTATGCTAAGTCGCTTCAGTTATGTCAGACTCTTTGCTACCACATAGACTGTAGCCTGCCAGGCTCTTCTGTCCATAGGATTCTCCAGGCAAGAATACTGGAGTGGATTGCCATGCCCTTCTCCAGGATATCTTCCCTACCCAGGGATCGAATTTGCATCTCTTATGTCTCCTGCATTGGCAGGTGGGTTCTTTATCACTAACACCATCTGGGAAGCCCTAGGTGAGAATATACTAGGGAAGAAAAGAGGAAGTATTCTAGAAGAGGGGTCAAGGAGTATTCAATAATAAGCCCAGGAATTCCTAAAATCCTCCCTGAAGTCATCTATGCAATAAATGTGCTCACGCAATAAACCAGAGAAATAAGAAGATGAGAATTTCCAGTGGGTTAAGGAAGGCACTTGCCCCTGTTTCTGTGCCCAAATCAAACTCCTTGTTGATGCTGGGACGGTATTTGCCCTGTGGGAGAAGTAAAAGGATGTGTGGTGCTGGTGACAGGAGTGCAGCCATCTTCCATCTGGTCACTGACTATTTTCTGTGATCCTCTAATTTTAGGTAGAGAAATCTGTCCTTCTAAACTAGACTGTGAACTTTCAGAGACTTTGATCTACATTTTTTATTCCTTCCATACCAGTCCCACACTCAGAGTATTTAAGATAGGACTAGGCAAAAAAAAGACCCTAATGCTGGGAAAAACTGAAGGCAAAAGGAGAAGGAGGTGGTAGAGGATGAGATGGTTAGATAGCATCACCAACTCAATGGACATGAATTTGAGCAAACTCTGGGAGATAGTGGAGGACAGAGGAACCTGTCATGCTGTAGTCCATGGGGTCCCAAAGAGTCAAGACATGACTTAGCAAACAACAGGCAAGGAAAAGCATTTAATATAGATTTTAAAAAATATGTCTTAAAATACAAGGTAGGCAGGCAGTCATTACTCACAAATTATTGAATGCCTGAATGTTCTCAAACCTATGTTTTATTAATTATCCAATGAGAGTGTAAAGACATAAGTCTCATTACACAGACTATTGTAATATCAATAAACTGCAGTGCTTTGGGTCTCAGCTTAAATGTTTTTAGAAAATCTCCTCTAGCCCCCCAGGCCTGTGACAATCCCCTAGTCACTGCTCTCGTAGTACTCTATGTATAGAGAGCTACCATGCAGAATGATGAAGGCCTGTTCACATCTGCAAGACATGAGCTTGCAGAAGGAAGAGACTGGGTCTTATTCACAGTAGGGGCTCTAGTACCAAGCATAGACTCTGGCACAAAGTAGGAGTTCTATCAGTATTTGCAAACTGCAGATGTATCAACAGAATAAATCAGGGTGTAACAAACCTTTGCTTGGAAGTGGTGTATGGACCTGAATAGTAAGTGGAGCCTGTATTCCTGGAACTCAGTACTTAAAGAATCAGAATGTCGAACTTCTATCTGAAATACAAGAGTCAGTGCTCAAAAAATCTGCACGAACAGGAGAATAAACATAAATATCATGGTTCCAGGGAAACTTCAAGGGCAAGGTGGGTTTTTATGGCCCACGTGTTACTTGTCTACACAAGTTGTACCAAAAAGAATCAGCTAACTGAGAAGATCCTAAAGGTGGAAGAAAATGCCCTATTAACTTCCAATTAACTAGGCTGGCAAAGTTCTTTGAGCAAACAGCTCTTAGAAAGGAAAGGCCAGTCTTCCAGGGCAACCAGCCTCTAGGACAGTGGGCCTTTTTATGACTCTACTAGAAGAAAAACCATACTCTCTATAAAAGGCCAAGGGAGGGCAGAACTTTGTCTTTTTCAATGAGCCACATTGTTCTTCTCTGCTGCTGCTGCTGCTAAGTCGCTTCAGTTGTGTCCAACTCTGTGTGACCCCACAGATGGCAGCCCACCAGGTTCCTCCATCCCTGTGATTCTCCAGGCAAGAATACTGGGGTGGGTTGCCATTTCCTTCTCTAATGCATGCATGCATGCTAAGTCGCTTCAGTTGTGTCCAACTCTGTGCGACCCCATGGAAAGCAGCCCACCAGGCTCCTCTGTCCATGGGATTCTCTAGGCAAGAATACTGGAGTGGGTTGCCATGTCCTTCTCCATCTTCTTCTCTAAGGGAACATAAAACTCAAATGCAAAAGTTATTGCATTACTGATTTGGAGGCAGTCTTCGTCATCCAGGGGTCCCAGAAGATGCCCTCTGTCTTTTTAACAGCAGCAGGAGTCCCTGACTCCTAGACAGTCACCAGTCAGTCACCCCCTAAAGACTCAAGTTTACACCTTTCTATTCCCTTCAAAGTTTCTCAATTTAAGAACAAAGACAGGGACTTCCCTGGTAGTCCAGTGGCTAAGAATCTGCCTTCCAATGCAGGGGATGCAGGTTCAATCCCTGGTCAGGGAACTAAGATCCCACATGCTACGGGGCAACTAAGCCCACATGCCACAACTAAGACCAGATGCAGCCAAAAATAAATAAAGAAACATTTTTAAAAAACAAAGACAAATATTTTAATATGTGCATGTGTGTGCACACACATTTGTGAACAGCACTTAGAAAAATGTCTGAAAGGGAATACTCCAAAATGTTAAAAGTGTTTATCTCCAGGTGATAAGACTTTTGGGTGATCTATCTTCTTTGTTCCATCTTGCCTTCTAACCTCCCTTCCCCTCTTTTTCTTTTGGCCAATTTGCTTATCTATAATTTATAATAGTCTACTATGAACATGCATTATTTGTATAATTTTTTTCAAATGGGTAAGAAAGGGTAAAAACCTTAAAAAAAACAACTAAGAATCCAAAGTAACTGTCCATGAGGCAGATGTGGTACAAGAAGTTAAAAGACATGGGCCTAACTTGGAGTTTGGGCAATTGCTTATCCTTTCCAAGTTTCAAGTTTCCTCATCTGTCAAATGCATCACTCATTGAATAAACATTTAAGAAGCATCTACTAACTGATTAAATACAATAATGAACAAGACTGACATAGTTCCTTACTCTCCTGGAATTTACAATCAAAGACAATACTTTTTTAAAAAGGTAAATTGTGAGAAGTGATATAACAGAGAAAATATAACATTAAGAGGGCAGTTAGCAAAAGGAACTAATTTCATCTGGGACACAGTGGGAACAGGAAGTAGATAAGGGAATCTTCCTTGAAGAAATGTTAAAACTAAGATCCAAAGGGTGATTAGGATTTGGCCAGGCAGAGATGAGGCTGGTTATGCTCTTAGTTGCTTTGTAATTCTGTGATTCTGTGTTCTAAGCTGTCCAGAGGGCCATTCTGTCTCTCCACTCATTAACTCACTTAATCCCACCCCCAAAATAACATTCTTGAAGGTAGATGTTACTCCAGTTTACAAATCAGGAAAGTGTTAAACAGTTGTCTAAAGTCACACAGTAGTAAATCCTAACCTGTCCAGCTTAAAATTCTATCATCTTTCATTCATCATTCAACTAGCATTTAATGAGTACCTGTCCAGTTCTCTGCCAGACATTGGTCATAAAGAAATGACTAAGACTGGGTCCCTCCTCTTGAGGAATGCACTGTAAGCCAAACAATTACAACACGGTAAGAGTTTAGAAAGAGACAGAGTGGGACCGTGCCTTTTCATCAGGATCTAATTCCCTAGCTCCCCAAGGACACTGAAAGGATACATGATCATTGACAAAGACTATACAGATTGGAAAATTTGCAAAGCTGTAGCCAAAGCCTAGCATCCCTGACTGACACTAACCAGCAGCTCAGACTTCTATACCATTAGGCCTGGCCAGTCCGTTCAGATGAAAATTTTCCAGGGGAATGGGTGTCCTAATGGTACCTATGCACCTTACTACACAGAATAAGCATGCTCTCAGCATCTCAAACTGATGAGGAACTTCAGCAGTAGCATTAGGGGCTCCTAGAGAGAGACAAGTAGAAGCTAAATCATGTCTGCAGTAATCACAGAAAACTGCATCAAAGTTTTCAGGCAAATCCCCTGCTTCTTCATATGTCTTCTTAAAAAAAAAAATACCCTTGCTCTCTGATTCCAGGGAGTTGAGAAAGAAATTACAAAACAGGATTTCAGAGCTGTTTCTAAAAGAGCTTCCACCAGGAGCTCTTAGAAACTGAAGTTAAATCTAACTCTGGAGCATAATAAAATGCTGGGCATCTATAAAAAATCTGTTAGAATGAGTCTGGGATATAGCTCATGAGTCAATGATTCAGTGGAACCTAAACCTACAGTATTGTGTGGAGGGACTTCAATTCCTCCTCAGAGCAGCTGGTGGGAAACAGGTCACAGATCTCAGATGTTTACTCATCCTCCTGAAAGGCCACAAGAAGCAGCTACTTGCTTGTACATTCAGACTTACAATAAAATTGTCTCTGATGTTGGTGGGACATGGACTGTCAAACAATGCCCCTGGATGCCAGGATTCCTGAGACCCCCACCCCAGCTCTTCCAAGGACTTATCTGTAGCCCTAAGCTTGTCACTAACCCCTCTGTGCCACCTCAGTTCTGCCATCTATGGACAAAGACTCCCGCTCCCTTCCTTTTCACAAGAGATGTGGAAATGGCGCTGGAATATTCACCTCCACGCTTCAGTCGTTACTTGATGATATTGCTCCCAGGTGGAAAGGGATGGACAGGAAAGGGGAAACACATTTTCAAAGCATAGTATAAAAAGTTTTGAGCCATTCAGGCATGGGTTTGAATTCTGATCCTACCACTTATCAGCTGTGTGAAATGAGACAAGCTTTAACATCTCTGACCCTGGAGTTAAACATGTAAGATAGAGAATAATTCCTGCCTTATAGGACTGTTGTGAGGATTCAAGATAATACATGCATGGTTCCAGGCACAAATAGGGACTGAAGAAATAGCTGAAACATTAAAATTTCTGACACCTACTTAAACCTGGAGGAGGGCACTCTTCTACAAATTCACGCCAGTCAGAGTCAGCCCACAAATCAGAGAGTTGGGCTAAAAAATCTATGGAGGAATCTAACTTCCTAAAGATGATGGGAGAAAAAAAGCAGACCGTTCCACACTACTTTCAGTATCCTTCCTCAACCCTGGGCACATAGAAAGAGACTTTCCACCTTCACTCAGCCATGGCCTTGGTATCACTCTGACAAGCAAACTCTTGTCACTCCATGAGACCTGGCTTCATAACCTGATGACAGAGTGCTGCAGGGAAAGGGAATGTAGGTTGTTGGAGGAAGGGGTTGCAAAATTTTAAATATGTGGTTTGGGAAGGTTTTACTGAGGTGACATTTGAAAAAGACTTGAAAGAAGTAAGGAAGTTAAGACATGCAGACAGCTGAGTGAAGAGAGTCTAGGGAGAGAGCAGAATAAGTTGTAAGGGCCCTAAAGCAGGAGTACACCTGGTGGATTCAAGGACCAGCAAGAAGACTGAAGCAGAGTGAGTGAGGGGAGAATAAAAAGAGTATGAGGTCTGGGAAGAGAAGAACAGCATCCTTAGAAGGGTAAAGTAAAAAGACAGTATAGCAAATAAACTAATGGACTGGGAATCAGAAGACTCGGGTTCTGGCTCTACATCTACTCTAATTGACGATGTAGCCTTGGGCAAGTCACTTCTCTAAGTCTGTTTTCTTATCTGTAAAATGGAATGATCTGGATTAACAGAGATTTTTTTAATCTGAAAAAATTATACATAAAGTTAGTTTTCAACAAATGGCTGGGACAACTGGATGTTCATATGCAAAAAAGAACAGTGATTCAATACTTTATTCCATATAAAAAGTCAAATTGATCATAGACCTAAATGTAAAATGAAGTTCTAAAACTTACAGAAAAAAAACAAGGGAAAAAATTAAGAACCTAGGTGAGACAAAGATTTCTTAGATACAACACTAAAAACGTGTTCCTTTAAAGAACAAATTGATAAACTAGACTGTATCAAAATTTAAAACTTCTGTTCTTGAAAGGCACCGATAAGAGAATGAAAAGGCAAGCCAAACTGGGAGAAAATATTTGCAAAGCACATATCTGATGTAAGACTTTCTGCTGAAAATATACAAAGAACTCTCAACATTCAATAACAGGAAAGCAACCCAGTTTTTCAAATGGGCAGAAAAACTAAAGAGACGTTTCACAAAGAAGATATATAGATGACAAACACATGAAAAGATGCCCGTGCTCATTAGTCATTAGGAAAATTTAAACGAAAGCCACATGATACTAACACCACACATCTGTTAGAAGGGCTAAAATTAAAAAGAGTGACCCACACAAAGAGCAGCAAGGATGTAGAGGAATTGAATCCTTACAAACTGTTGGTGGGATCTAAAATGTTAAACAGAAAACTACCATTTGATGCAGCCATTCCACTCCTAAGTGTTTACCTAATAGAAATAAAAGCATTCGTCCATGCAAAGATTTATACATGAATGTTCACAGCAGCTTTACATTAAATAGCCAAAAATCAGAAACAATCCAATGTCGACAGATGAATAAACAAACAAATGCAGTATATTTATATAACGGATACTACTTGGCAATAAAGAAGAATGAACAATTAATACAGGCTACAATACGGATGGATCTTAAAATAATTACACTGAGTGAAAAAAGATACACCCTCCCCCCAAACAAAGAGTACATACTGCATGCCATTTATATAAAACTCTAGAGAATGCAAACTAAACTACACTGACAGCCAATCAGTGGTTGTTTGAAGATACAGGATAAAAAAGAGGTTTTACACATGGAGACATGAGAAAACTTTGGGGGGTGATGGATATGTTAATTGTCTTGACTGCACTAATGGTTTCACAGACACAGTGTGTCAAAACTTCTCAAATTACACACTTTAAACGTATGTAATTTATTGTATGTTAATATATGTCAAAAAAACTTTTAAGAATACAAAGTATTCACTCCATTTCAAGTCAGCAAACATTTATTAAGCATCTACTTTATAGCAAGAACCATGGCAGGCACAGGACAGGGCAGAGACAAATGAAACCAGGTTCTCAAAGCACTTACAGCCTCAAGAGAGGAAGCTTGAAAGCAGTTTCATGAACATACTGAACTGTCACCATCCTCTGCGGGAGGGGAGGAAACAAAGGCGGCCTCTGATAGTGTGAGGAACCAAAAGGTAAAGCATGGATCAGAGTTAACTCTCTTCCTTCTCTCTCTCTAGAATTCTCAGCCCCCAAATTGGGAACATTCTTCTACACTCCTTCATCTCAGAACTTGGGAACATTAGGGCTGGAACAATCTACTGGGAGGAATGAAGCTCAAGGAGGGAAGTGACTTGTTGTCTACCACAAAGCTTGTCAGTGGCAGAACTTTATTGAGCACGCTGGCCCCTGACTTCTGTTGAGAAATATTTTTGAAGTAAACTGCATTATAACAATATTTATTCCCTACCTAAGCTGACTTCAGTGATTAATGATTGAGGATTCTTAAATTCACATAGAAACGTCACATGGAACAGAGCTGGATGAGCTGGTTTATTCCTCCACAGTGAGCCTTCAAAGCAGTTCTGTGAACACCAGGGTCAGAGCCGCTGGAAATTCTGCTGACCATGACTTTAAGTGTCAAAGCTTCTAGATCAGCTTTCTCCTGCTCAGTCACCACTCACAGTCTTCTCAGAAGAAGGTCTCTGTAGGTAGGCTAAGAGGTGGACGTGGGAAAACCTGTGCAGATAGCATAACACCCACGGAGGTGATGAACAGATTGTACAGATCTCTTAGTTTATCCCTTCTTCCTCCTTCTCCTTCACCTCTCCATCTGAAACATAGTTCTACAATTCTTTCACCCTACACCCTAGGGGTGAATCCAAGCTTCTGCTAAGGCCCAAGAAAGAAGAGAAGAATAAGAGAAATGTACAGGAAGAATATATTTGTCAAGACAGGCTTTCATACGCTGCATGTGCAAGCTCAGTTGCTCAGTCATGTCCAACTTTTTGCAACCCCATGAACTGTAGCCCACCAGGCTCCTCTGTCCATGGGATTCTCCAGGCAAGACTACTAGGTGGGTTGCCATTTCTTTCTCCAGAGGATCTTTCACATATAAATAAAAAAAAATACCATCTTATTGAGCACCTATTCTCTTTTTAGAAAACCTTTACATACACTAATTTAATCATTGCAACAACCCTGTATGGTGGTAGCATTAATAAAAAGAACAGTGATAACTAATACCTTCCCAACTGTTGATTATGTGCCATGCATGGTTGTAGATAATAATTTATTAGTCATTAATCATTATAAAACCTATGAAGTAGGGCTTTTCATTTTACTATTATCCCCATTTTAACAGACGATATAATGGAGGTGAGTGCATGCTCAGTTTCTCAGTCGCTCAGTCATGTCCAACTTTCTGCGACCCCATGGACTGTAGCTTACCAGGCTTCTCTGT
Organism: Okapia johnstoni; assembly: GCA_024291935.2. Classification (NCBI taxonomy): domain Eukaryota; kingdom Metazoa; phylum Chordata; class Mammalia; order Artiodactyla; family Giraffidae; genus Okapia; species Okapia johnstoni. Next base: position 41,796,666 of record CM044316.1, read on the forward strand.
CCATGGAATCATTCTGGCAAAAATACTGGAGTGAGTACACAGAGATTAAAGAACTTGTCCAAGGTTACACAGCTAGTAAGGTAGATATTATTATATCTACTGTATAGATAAGAAAACTGAGACTTAATGAAAATTGCCTATAAAGGTAAGAAACTGGGGCAGGCTTTGAATCAATATCTGTTAGACTCTTAATCCACATTATTTTGTTCTACCTCCCTGCCAACTTTATGTGGATTTTTTGTGTACAGAGAATGCCCTTTATGGGTAGCAAATGGTTAAGGCTGGCTTCCCTCATTCTTGCCTTTTTCCGTAACTCAGGGGATACTGAGAACTGTCTTTTAACATATGGCTCTGAGAAGAATATAACTGGGAAGGTAAGCCTAACATGAAAGCCCATAGACTAAAATGTATCCTTTAAAATGATTGTCTTTCTTTCTCCAGAGGCATTATGTGTCATAGTCCTTCAAGCATGCGTACTTGAGAGTTTCTAAGGCCTACCTTTCAAATAGTTGGGGATTCCTAAAACAGGTGTTTATGGCAACTCTTCTTCCAAAGATTTTTTCAAATGTTTGCTACCATGAGATTTCCTATTTCCCTTTACCTTAGAAAGTACTCGAAATTCTCACCACTTGGAGAGACAAAAGCTGCTTTGAGCCTCCCAAAACAACTGGGAAATATTCACACTTATAAAGAGACTGAACCCACAGGAAGCAATTGGGATTGAAGTTTTCACTCTTCAATAAACTGATCATTTATTTCATCTTGGACAAATTATTTCCCTCTCTGTGCCTCAGTTTCCTCTTCTGCAAAATGAGCAGCTGGATCAGATGGTTTTCCAGGTCCACTAGAGCTGACTCAAGGATGAAAATTAGAATGAGTTTGGAGTCTACAGCAGTGCCATCCCTAGCAGGCGTGGGGGTGCGGGGACAGTTGTCTGAAAGCCCAAAGCCCAGAACAGATTTGCAACCATTAACTGAAACCTATTAGGGCTGGTTTAACTTCAACAAGGAGGAAGGAAAGTGCCCTGGGATTTCACTTGAAGAATGCAAGTCAGGGAACTCCCTGGTGGTCCAGTGGTTAGTTTGCTGTGTTTCCACTGCAGGAGGCATGGGTTTCATCCCTGGTCACACACATGGTGTGGCCAAGAACAAAAAAAAAAGGGGAGGGGGGATACAAGCCCTCTGAGAAATTATTTAATATAATTGAATAATTTATTAATTTTTATTATAATAATTATTGAATAATAATTATTAATTATAATTTAATATAATTGAAGGATTTAGGAATTTAGGCAGTGATAAAGGAATAAATCCTCTTCTTCAACTTTGCAGAAAAGGGCAAAGCAGCATCCAAATCTTTCCCTTTTTTCCCCTTTGCTAAGGACAGGTGCTAAGACAAGCTCCTGCTGCCACCTTGTGGTACACTGGACAGCTCAGAAAGATTTACTCAATCTGGACCCCTTAGTTTAAAATGCCCTCAAGACTTTTGGATAGGAACCCTCTTACACTGTTGGTGGGAATGCAAACTAGTACAGCCACTATGGAGAACAGTGTGGAGATTCCTTAAAAAACTGGGAATAGAACTGCCATATGACCCAGCAATCCCACTGCTAGGCATATACACCGAGGAAACCAGAATTGAAAGAGACGCGTGTACCCCAATGTTCATCGCAGCACTGTTTACAATAGCCAGGACATGGAAGCAACCTAGATGTCCATCGGCAGACGAGTGGATAAGGAAGCTGTGGTACATATACACAATGGAATATTACTCAGCCATTAAAAAGAATACATTTGAATCCGTTCTATTGAGATGGATGAAACTGGAGCCCATTATACAGAGTGAAGTGAGCCAGAAAGAAAAGCACCAATACAGTATACTAATGCATGTATATGGAATTTGAAAGATGGTAATGGTAACCCTATATGTGAGACAGAATAAGAGACACAGATGCATAGAACAGTCTTGTGGACTCTGAGGGAGAAGGTGAGGGTTGGACGTTCTGGGACAATAACATTGAAACATGTATATTGTCATATGTGAAGCAGAACACCATTCCATGTTCTATGCATGGGACGGATGCTCAGGGATGGAGCGTTGGGATGACACTGAGGGATGGGAGGGGGAGGGAGGTGGGAGGAGGGTTTTGGGAGGGGGAGCACATGTGAATCCATGGCTGATTCATGTCGATGTATGGCAAAAACTACTACAATATTGTAAAGTAATTAGCCCCCAACTAAAATAATAAAAAAAAAAAAAAAATTAAAAAAAAAAAAAAAAAAAAAAAAAAAAAAAAAAAAAATAAAATGTATCCTTTAAAATGATTGTCTTTCTTTCTCCAGAGGCATTATGTGTCATAGTCCTTCAAGCATGCGTACTTGAGAGTTTCTAAGGCCTACCTTTCAAATAGTTGGGGATTCCTAAAACAGGTGTTTATGGCAACTCTTCTTCCAAAGATTTTTTCAAATGTTTGCTACCATGAGATTTCCTATTTCCCTTTACCTTAGAAAGTACTCGAAATTCTCACCACTTGGAGAGACAAAAGCTGCTTTGAGCCTCCCCCAAAACAACTGGGAAATATTCACACTTATAAAGAGACTGAACCCACAGGAAGCAATTGGGATTGAAGTTTTCACTCTTCAATAAACTGATCATTTATTTCATCTTGGACAAATTATTTCCCTCTCTGTGCCTCAGTTTCCTCTTCTGCAAAATGAGCAGCTGGATCAGATGGTTTTCCAGGTCCACTAGAGCTGACTCAAGGATGAAAATTAGAATGAGTTTGGAGTCTACAGCAGTGCCATCCCTAGCAGGCGTGGGGGTGCGGGGACAGTTGTCTGAAAGCCCAAAGCCCAGAACAGATTTGCAACCATTAACTGAAACCTATTAGGGCTGGTTTAACTTCAACAAGGAGGAAGGAAAGTGCCCTGGGATTTCACTTGAAGAATGCAAGTCAGGGAACTCCCTGGTGGTCCAGTGGTTAGTATGCTGTGTTTCCACTGCAGGAGGCATGGGTTTCATCCCTGGTCACACACATGGTGTGGCCAAGAACAAAAAAAAAGGGGAGGGGGGATACAAGCCCTCTGAGAAATTATTTAATATAATTGAATAATTTATTAATTTATTATAATAATTATTGAATAATAATTATTAATTATAATTTAATATAATTGAAGGATTTAGGAATTTAGGCAGTGATAAAGGAATAAATCCTCTTCTTCAACTTTGCAGAAAAGGGCAAAGCAGCATCCAAATCTTTCCCTTTTTTCCCCTTTGCTAAGGACAGGTGCTAAGACAAGCTCCTGCTGCCACCTTGTGGTACACTGGACAGCTCAGAAAGATTTACTCAATCTGGACCCCTTAGTTTAAAATGCCCTCAAGACTTTTGGATAGGAACCCTCTTACACTGTTGGTGGGAATGCAAACTAGTACAGCCACTATGGAGAACAGTGTGGAGATTCCTTAAAAAACTGGGAATAGAACTGCCATATGACCCAGCAATCCCACTGCTAGGCATATACACCGAGGAAACCAGAATTGAAAGAGACGCGTGTACCCCAATGTTCATCGCAGCACTGTTTACAATAGCCAGGACATGGAAGCAACCTAGATGTCCATCGGCAGACGAGTGGATAAGGAAGCTGTGGTACATATACACAATGGAATATTACTCAGCCATTAAAAAGAATACATTTGAATCCGTTCTATTGAGATGGATGAAACTGGAGCCCATTATACAGAGTGAAGTGAGCCAGAAAGAAAAGCACCAATACAGTATACTAATGCATGTATATGGAATTTGAAAGATGGTAATGGTAACCCTATATGTGAGACAGAATAAGAGACACAGATGCATAGAACAGTCCTGTGGACTCTGAGGGAGAAGGTGAGGGTTGGACGTTCTGGGACAATAACATTGAAACATGTATATTGTCATATGTGAAGCAGAACACCATTCCATGTTCTATGCATGGGACGGATGCTCAGGGATGGAGCGTGGGGATGACACTGAGGGATGGGAGGGGGAGGGAGGTGGGAGGAGGGTTTGGGAGGGGGAGCACGTGTGAACCCATGGCTGATTCGTGTCGATGTATGGCAAGAACTACTGCAATATTGTAAAGTAATTAGCCCCCAACTAAAATAAAAAAATAAATAAATAAAAAAAAAAAATAAAAAAAATAAAATGCCCTCAAGAAACCACATCTTCTTTCTCCTTTACAATTACACAGAACTTGATGACCTACAAAATACTTTCAACCCTATGATTCATTTTATTCTCCCAGTAACTATGTGGAGTGACAGGAAGGAGATATAACACCACTTTACCAGACAATGTGATTTACCTGGAGTCACAGTAATTGGCAGTCAAGACTTGAACACACATCTCCTGACTCTAAATGAGGCAATTCATTCACTACTATGTATGGGCAGGGATGAAACAGGTTTAGGTATGTTCTGTGCTAAGTCACGTCAGTTGTGTCCAACTCTTTGCAACTCTGTGGACTATAACCTGCCAGGCTCTTTTGTCCATGGGATTCTCCAGGCAAGAACACTGGAGTGGGCTGTCATCCTTCTCCAGAGGGGATCTTCCCGACCCAGGGATTGAACTCATGTCTCCTGCATTGGCAGGCAGGTTTTTTTTTTTTAACCACTAGCGCCACCCAGGGAGTGACGATGAAACAGGTTTAGGTTTTGAGAGAGGGAGGCTTGGGAAAAGAAAAGCTCAATTTCTTCTGCAGACACAACTAGCCAAAGGCTACAATCAGGCTGCATGTCTACAGAAAAACGCAAGCAAATAAGACTGGATTCCTGTCTTCCTTTCCGGTTTTCACATTCTTGTTAATGTCTCTAGCCTCTCCAGTTGGCCTCCCTTCTTCTGCTCCCCAACACCAGGCTAGACACTGGGGCTCAAGACTTATTTATAGCTAAATGCTGAGCACCAAATGGATCCCAGGCAAGGGAGCCACAACATCCAGAAATCAGAAAGAACTACTGGGAGCACCACTCTGTCCCTGGGTTAGACTCAAAATTCATGACTCAGACAAAATCTCCTTGTAAGTTTTCATGGGAAGCCCAATTGGCTCGTCTCATAATGATGTCATGCTCACTGAAAGCAATGCTCAGGTTATATGATTTAGCAATAGGCATATAGGAATAGCCTAAAATTAATCTGAGTTTCCAGTTACTTCAAGGCAACCATAACTTCTTTGATATGGAATTATAAAGCCCAGTGCCTAAACCTTACACTACCGTAGGCATTCTTTTAGGTTCATTCATTCATTCACTCCCAAAGTGAATAGAGCACATTCACCAAACGAGTAGGGCACTGTGATAATCCTTTGATTAAGACTTTGTTGCCTAGTGATGAACAGAGGAAAATAAGGAAAACACATAATTATAAATGCATGTGAGATATAAATATTAAGTATATAGGGGTTAAGAGGGAAAAATAAAATTCCTTTGGCTTCGGTGTTAGGGAATTGGGGCCAATAAAAAGTGGATAAAGAATAATTTCACAGATACAGAACACAAAAACCTTTGCAGTCTGGCCTTTACAAACCTTCCTGCCCTCTCTTCAGCTATGACTTTGTTCTTACCCTACCATATTCTGAACATAAATTATCTTCAGTAATTTAAGGATTAAGAGTTTAGGCTTTGGAATCAGATAGATCTGGGTTCTAATCCCATCTCTGGCACATTAGACAACCTCAGGCAAGGCTAGAACTTTCCCAACCTCAGTTTCCTTATCTGCAAAATGGATATCATAATATTGGGCTGGCCAAAAACTTTGTTTGGGTTTTTCCAAGCATCATATTGAAGAAGGAAAGGGCAACCCACTCCAATATTCTTGCCTGGATAATTCCATGGACGGGGAACCTGGCAGGCTGCAGTCCATGGGGTCGAAAAGAGTCAAACACGACTGAGCGACTTTCACAAGCATCTTAACCTGAAGGAACTTTTTCACCAAATCAATAATCCTCATTTTAGAAGGTTTTTGTAAGAGTCAACTGATATAATACATGCAAAGCACCTAGCTTTGTGCCTGACAAACAGTTAAAAACATAGCAAACGGCAATTAATATTGTTAGTTATTTCTGTGCCTTTGATCTTCTTTTCTTTGCCCGAGATTCTCCTCATCTTCTCAACTGTTTTACCCTTATTTCTCCTTTAGATCCATCACAAAAGTCTATTTTCTTGAGTGCCCCAGATCCTGCTAGCTGCACCTCCCCGAGGCGAACCTTCATTCATACCTACCTGACTATTTTTGTGAAGTCAACTTGTTGCTCAGTGGCTCAGTCATGTCCGATCTTTGCAATCCCATGAATTACAGCACACCAGGCTTCCCTGTCCTTCACTATCTCCCAGAGTTTGCTCAAACTCATGTCCATTGAGTCAGTGATGCCATCCAACCATCTCATCCTCTGTCGTCCCTGTCTCCTCCCACCTTCAATCTTTCCCAGCATCAGGGTCTTTTCCAATGAGTCAGTTCTTCACATCAGGTGGCCAAAGTATTGGAGCTTCAGCTTTAGCATCAGTCCTCCCAATGAATATTCAGGACTGATTTCTTAAGGCTTGACTGATTTGATCTCCTTGCTGTCCAAGGGACTCTCAAGAGTCTTCTCCAGCACCACAGTTCAAAAGCATCAGTTCTTCAGTGCTCAGCCTTCTTTATGGTCCAACTTTCACACTGGTACATGACTACTGGAAAAACCACAGCTTTGACTATATGATGTCAACCTGTATTTGTTTATAAGTCTGTCTTTCACATATATGAGGTTCCAGAGGGCAGGAGCTAGGTCTTATTCATTGTACCCTAGCACCTAGCATAATACATGACTCATGGTTCCACTAGAGAAATTATTGTTAAATAAATAAGATTATATTTGAACTGGACCTTAAACAAATAAGTAAGAATTAAATCATATTTCTGAATGGACTTGTAAATGTGAATATTAACATATTAAGGTTGTACACTAAGCCACTGGAACAAACTAGAACTGAGCATCAAGCATTATCCTTAAGATAGGCTGACAGGCCCAAAGTGGGTCAAAATTTCATTAGTTAAGGCTGAGGTAGCTGCACAGATGAATATAAGAAGCCTGGAGCCCAGGTGGATGCTCAAGAAACAGGTGCAGGACTTCCCCAGGTAGCCAAGGGCAGTTTAGGGGTCTTTAGTGGACGATATCAAGAAGAGGTGGCAAAAATACACAGAACTGTACAAAAAAGGTCTTAATGACTCAGTTAACCACAATGGTGTGATCATTCACCCAGAGCCAGACATCCTGCAGTGTGAAGTCAAGTGGACCTTAGGAAGCATTACTATGAACAAAGATAATGGAGGTAATGGAACTCCAGCTGAGTTATTTCAAATCCTAAAAGATGATGCTGTTAAAGCGCTTCACTCAATGTACCAGCAAATTTAGAAAACTCAGCAGTGGCCACAGGACTGGAAAAGGTCAGTTTTCATTCCAATCCCAAAGAAGGGCAATGTCAAAGAATGTTCAAACTACTGCACAATTGTGCTCATTTCACATGTTAGCAAGATCATGTTCAAAACCCTTCAAGCTAGGCTTCAGCAGTATGTGAACTGAAAAATTCAGTACAAGCTGGATTTAGAAAAGGCAGAGGAACCAGAGACAAATTGCCAACATCCACTGGATCATAGAAAAAGCAAGAGAATTCCAGAAAACATATATTTTTGCTTTATTAACTACCTTAAAACCTTTGACCATGTGAATCACAATAAATTGAGGGAAATTCTTCAAGAGATCAATTAAATATCTCTGGTTTAATTGGGACTGGTTAAACATTGGGAAAGAAGTACATCAAGGCTGTATATTGTCACCCTGCTAATTTAACTTATATGCAGAGTACATCATGCGAAATGCCAGGCTGGATGAAGCTCAAGCTGGAATCAAGATTGCCAGGAGAAATATCAATAACCTCAGATACACAGATGACACCACCCTAATGTAGAAAGTGAAGACGAACTAAAGAGCCTCTTGATGAAGGTGAAAGAGGAGAGTGAAAAAGCTGACTTAAAACTCAACATTCAAAAAACTAAGGTCATGGCATCTGGTCCCATCATGTCATGGCAAATAGATGAGGAAACAATGGAAACAGTGACAGACTTTATTTTCTTGGACTCCAAAATCACTGCAGATGGTGACTGCAGCCATGAAATTAAAAGACGCTTGCTCCTTGAAAGAAAAGTTATGACAAACGTAGACAGCATATTAAAAGGCAGAGACTTCACTTAGCTAACAAAGGTCCTTATAGTCAAAGTTACAGTTTTCCCAGCAGTCATGTACCGATGTGAGAGTTGGACCATAAAGAAGGCTAAGCACCAAAGAATTGATGCTTCAAACTGTGGTGGAGAAGACTCTTGAGAGTCCCATGCATGACAAGGAGTCAGTCAATCCTAAAAGAAATCAACTCTGTATATTCATTGGAAGGACTGATGCTGAAGCTAAAGCTCCAATACTTGAGCCACCTGATGGGAAGAGCTGACTCATTGGAAAAGACCCTGATTCTGGGCAAGATTGAAGGCAGGAGGAGAAAGGGACAACACAGGATGAAATGATTGGATGGCATCACTGACTCAATGGACATAAATTTGAGCAAGCTCCAGGAGATGGTAAAGGACAGGGAAGCCTGGCGTGTTGCAGTCCAAAGGCCGCAAAAGGTTGGACTGAGCAATAGAACAACAACGACAAGTGGAAGAGAGAATGGAGTCCCCTTTAAGAGTGGATAAGAGATTCAAGGATGAAAAGAAGAAGATCCAACTACCAATTTATAGGAAATACAGAAGACAAAGGAACATCTTAAACTACAGAAATACAATCAACAAAATAAAAATTGCAGGAAACTATAAGAGAGTTTTTTCAACAACATGATTATAAGAAAATTTAAAAGAGGGAAGGAAAGCTATAGATTAAATGAGACTTAAAAAGTACATCAATCTACTGTAATGTGTAAACCTTATTTGGATACCGATTCAAGCAAACAAAGTGTAAGAAAAAATTATAACACTTTAGAGACAATTGGAAATGTGAACTCAGACAAGATAGTTTCAAATTTTGGTTTGCAAAATATTACCAATTTTGTAATTTAAATATTTTTATACTTAAATAATTATAAAAATATTTTATAGTCAAAATATTAATAATTTTGGTTCACCTAAATTATTAAATATAGATAATGGTATTATGATTATGCTTTCTGAATGACTCATCTTTTAGAGAAACATTCTGGTATATTTACAGATGAAATAATATAATCTTTAGTATTTGCCTCAAATTAATACAGTAGAGCATAGGAGAGTAGAAATACAGATGAAATAATATTGATCATGAATAATTAACTGAAGAGGCTGATTAATATCTTTTTACATTTTCTATTACAAAAGAATTACAAAATTTTTTAAGACATAAAATTGAGATACAAGTTCTAAATCTGGCTCTGACATTATTCTGCTCTACACCTACAGACAATCTCTTCTCTCTGGGCTTTAATTTTCTCTGCAAAATATGAAATGTAAAACCCATTCCAATATATTTTCCATCATATCCACTTATGAGCTATGTGACATGGGAAAGTTCCTTAATCTTTTTACACCTCCGTTTCCTTATCTGTAAAAAGTGATGAAAATAAGTAGCTGGTGTTTGGGACTACTGTGTTAGTTAAATTACTCTGTTAAAGCCCTCATCATGGTGCTTGGCACAAAGTACTGAATAAATATCATCTATCATTATTATTACCATCTATTGCTGTATCTAAGATATACCAATAGACGAATTCTATTTTCTTAATGAAAGGACTTTATAGTTTACTATTCCCTTATCCTTTCCTTCTCTTTATCTCCTTTCTTTGGGACAAACAGGAAAATCTGAAACTTCCCCTCAAAAATCTTTGCAACAATGTGTCCACTATCACAAGCCAGGAAAGAAAGAGTTTGGCTCTCCTTCTCAGAGTCACTGCTCTGGGTCTGGAAAAACAGAAGCGTCACTTTCATCATTTTCAGAATATAGTATGCAGCTGTTCTTCTGGTATGCCACACATCCTGAGGTTGCTCCCAAGGGCTAAAAACAGAGTTCAGGCGATTAGCCCAGTGCAGCCAACATCATTCTTTTTCAAGGTGGCCCCATTTCAAATATAATGAGCACTTTGAATGTACCCCTTTTCTAACCAACAGCTGGTCTTCCCCACCAGACTGTGAGCTCCTTGAGGGCAGGACTGTGTCTAGTTTATAGCTTACGCCCCTAGCATAACACCTGGGACAGAGCACGTACTCAACAAATATTTGCTGAATGAAGGGATTAACAGTTTGTTCTTTAGTTTTATTTAGTGTGGGGCAGGAATGGGAAAGAAAAATTGATAGGCACACAAAGAAATAATTGTTGGAAAAATCCGTTTTTGTCAGGGTGTCCAAACTTGTTCACAACTTCAAATTCTTTTCTTCTCCCTATTTCCCACTACTTCCCACTACGCATCTTTTTAAACTTTCCTCCACTCCCATAAACTACCAAATACACCCTGAATATTCTTCCTCCAGAGCAATTTTCATGCTGTTACCTCCATCTGTTAATATCTCTCTCTTTCCATCTCTTTCTCTCATTCTAATCTTAATATAATATATACATCCTTCAAGACTTGGCTCCATATCTCCCTTTCCAAGAAGCTTTTCTAAATCACTATAGCTTAAAGGGGTATCTTCTTGACTTCCTTTAACACTTCAGATTTAGCTTCAGGCACTCGTGATATTATATCATATGCTGTGGTTAGCTGTATAGGTTTCATAACATCTACAAGATTGAGGGAAAGAGTCATCTTGGAATTTCTTCAGCATCTTAACATAGTGCTTTGTACACAGCAGGTATCTGATGAGCATTTAGTGCATTTACTGGTTAAACTTTGCAGAATAAGTAATATGATCATTTGACCCAACTTAAAGTATAAAACAAGTGAAACTTTAAGTAAGCCTTTTGTCTATAAGATCTTTTTCCTAAAAAGTTAACACATTGTTTTGGAAGTTTGGGTACTCTATTAGTATCTGTTTTATTAGGCAATATCCTCTGTTTTTAGAAACCAAAGGAAAAGTGTCATGTAGCATATATTTTTATATATTTTTAATCAAGTGATTTTTAAAAAAATTCACATCATTAAAAAATAATAATTTCACATTTTCTTCAAATCCCAGGATAAGTAGTATCAAAAACTCAAGATTGAGAATCATTAAACTGTATAAACCTGGCTAGGCCCTTGGTTTTCCTTTTGCCTTCAGTCTTTCCCAGCATCAAGTCTTTTCCAGTGAGTTGGCTCTCTACATCAGGTGGCCAAAGTATTGGAGCTTCAGCATCAATCCTTCCAATGAATATTCAAGGTTGATTTCCTTTAGAACTGACTGGTTTGATCTCCTTGCAGTCCAAGGACCAAGCTGCTGCTGCTACTGCTGCTAAGTCGCTTCAGTCGTGTCCGACTCTGTGCGACCCCATAGACGGCAGCCCACCAGGCTCCGCCATCCCTGGGATTCTCCAGGCAAGAATACCAGAGTGGATTGCCATTTCCTTCTCCAATGCATGAAAGTGAAAAGTGAAAGTGAAGCCGCTCAGTCGTGTCCGGCTCTTCGAGACCCCATGGACTGCAGCCTACCAGGCTCCTCCGTCCATGGGATTTTCCAGGCAAGAGTACTGGAGTGGTGTGCCATTGTCTTCTCCAAGGACCAAGCTACTTCTCAGCAAAGTTATAAGACACAAAGGAAAGGAAAGCATTGAGAAGCTATATAAAATACTGAATATCTGTAGGCTATTTTGCTTCCCAGCAATGGCCACAGGACTCAGAAAGGTCAGTTTTCATTCCAATCCCAAAGAAAGGAAATGCCAAAGATTGTTCAAACTACTGCACAATTGTACTCATCTCATACGCTGGCAAAGTAATGCCCAAAATTCTTCAAGCCAGGATTCAATATTATGTGAACCAAGAACTTCCAGATGTTCAAGGTGGATTTAGAAAAGGCAGAGGAAATAGAGATCAAACGGCCAACATCCGTTGGATCACAGAAAAAGCAAGAGAGTTCCAGAAAAACATCGACTTCTGCTTTATTAACTACGCCAAAGCCTTAGACTGTGTGGATCACAATAAACTGTGGAAAATTCTGAAAGAGATGGGAATACCAGACCACCTTACCTACCTCTTGAGAAATCTGTATGCAGGTCAAGAAGCAACAGTTAGAACTGGACATGGAACAACGGACTGGTTCAAAATTGGGAAAGGAGTATGCCAAGGCTATATATTGTCACCCTGCTTATTTAACTTTTATGCAGAATACATCATATGAAATGCTGGGCTGGATGAAGCACAAGCTGGAATCAAGATTGCCAAGAGATATATCAATAACTTCAGATACGCAGATTACCCCACCCTAATGTAGAAAGTGAAGACGAACTAAAGAGCCTCTTGATGAAAGTGAAAGAGGAGAGTGAAAAAGTTGGCTTAAAACTCAACACTCAAAAAAACTAAGATCATGGCATCTGGTCCCATCACGTCATAGCAAATAGATGAGGAAACAATGGAAACAGAGAGAGACTTTATTTTCTTGGACTCCAAAATCTGCAGATGGTGACTGCAGCCATGAAATTAAAAGACACTTGCTCCTTGGAAGAAAACCCATGAAAAACCTAGACAGCATGTTAAAAAGCACAGACATTACTTTGCCAACAAAGGTCCATCTAGTCAAGGCTATGGTTTTTCCAGTAGTCAGGTATGGATGTGAGAGTTGGACCATAAAGAAAGCTGAGCGCCGAAGAATTGATGTTTTTGAACTGTGGTGTTTGAGAAGTCTCTTGAGAGTCCCTGGAACAGCAAGATCAAACCAGTCAATCCCAAAGGAAACCAACCATGAATATTCTTTGGAAGGACTGATGTTAAAGCTGAAGCTCCAATACTTTGGCCACCTGATGCAAAGAATGGACTCATTGGAAAGGACCCTGATCCTGGGAAAGACTGAAGGAGGGAGGAGAAGAGGACGACAGAGGATGAGATGGTTGGATGGCATCACCAACTCGATGGACATGAGTTTGAGCAAGTTCCGGGAGTTGGTGATGGACAGGAAAGTCTGGCATGCTGCAGTCCAAGGGGTAGAAAAGAGTTGGACATGCCTGAATGACTGAACTGAACAGAACTGTTTATATTTCTCAAAGGTAAGGGTTAAGATAGAAATAAATCCTATCTTAAAAGGTAAGCTGAGGCTTCTTTGTTACTTGGATAGTTGCCTTATTTTCTCTTCTAGATGATAAACTCTGCCACTGGCATCATATATCTATCACCTTGTTGCTCTTTCCCTTTTTTCACCCCTTGTTGATTAAAGATTAAGATATATACACCAATTACATCCCCCACTACCCCTATCCTCGAGTTCATTGTTGCCTTATCAGTGCCATTTCTTAAGGTTATCATAGTTTATTGCAGGAGCACACTTAGATTATCTAGTTCCACTTTTTACATGAGGAATCCAAAATCTAGAAAGAGTATATAATTTATTCAAGTGAGTGTTAAAATCCATAATAGAATCTCATTTTCTTAATTCCCAGTTCTCAACATTACACCCAACAAATGTCTGAGCACACAGATGGCTATTAATAAATATCTTCTTGAACTGAAATGAATTATTGCTTCCTCTCTGTTTGACAAAAATACATGGCCACTGTAGAATGTGGAAGGAAGAGGTGAAAGTGGGGCTCTGATTACTATGGCTTAAAAGGCAACTTGCTATAGATTCTGGAGTGGGCTGCCTGAGTTCTGATTTAGGCTCTACCACTGCCCATCTGTATGATCTTGGGAACACTGCTTTATATTTCTTAGTCTCAGCCTCCTCATTTGTAAAATGAAAGTAATCACAGAAACTACCTCCAAGGGTTGTTTATTAATTCAATGACATTTGTTGAAAACCTGCTCTGTAACAGGTACTCTGTTAGATACTCTTAGAAGCATGGACAAGAAAAATGAGCATCAACTCTTCCAGGATTAAATGATATAATCTACATAAAATACCTAGTAGAGAGTCTGGTACCCAGTAAATAGTCAACAAATGTTAGTCATTGTTATGGTTATTATTTAAAATATACTACTTTCCCACATTTTAAAAGCAAATCAGCAAATAAATCTTACAAAGAGATGGCTCCAAGCAACACTTTAATGCATGAAACAGCTAACATGGTGGTATTTCACAAGGATAGATATTATCACCATGGCCACATTTCTCTGAGTTCCTGAAGAGCTCTTGCTTGGTACTGTGAAGGTTTAGGTATGGTCTGTGAAAATACCCTATAAAGAGCATCATGTGGGGAGCAGAAAAAATCCTAATTTTCTACAAAAATGATAACTTTCTCTATAGAATCATTTAATGAACTTACTGTATAAAATCTTCAATTAAAAAAAACATAAATTAAGGGATAATTACTTACATTGCAGTGGAAGTTACCAAAGATTTCTTTTTAATAGCCAGCTTACCTAGCATATTCAAAACATGATGTTGTTGTTCAAAATTAACAAGAACATGAAAAGATATGCAATATCTTTGGTCATTAGAGAAATCAAACTCAAAACCACAATGAGATACCACTTCATAACCAGTAGGGTGGCAATGATTTTAAAAAAGGAAAATAATAAGGGTCATTGAGGGTGTGGGGAAATTGGAACTCTCATACAATGCTGGTAGGAATGTAAAATAGTTCAGTGTCCATGGAAAACAATTTGGAGGTTCCTCAAAAAGCTAAACACAGAATTACCATATGATATTACACTGTTGCTCCATGATACATACCCAAAAGAATTAAAATCAGACTCTTAAACAAGCATATGGTCATGCATGTTCACAGTACCTCTATTCACAATAGACAAAAGCATAGAAATAGTCTAGATATTTATCAATAGACATATGGACAAACAAACTGTGGTATATTCATACAATGGAATATTATTTATTCATAAAAAGGAATGGATTATAGATACATGCTACAACATGGATTGTTGTTTGTTGCTCAGTCGCTAAGTTGTGTCTGATTCTGCAACCCCATGGACTGTAGCACACCTCCTTTACTATCTCCTAGAATTTGCTCTAACTCAGGTCTACTGAGTCAGTGATGCTATCCAACCATCTCATCCTCTGTCGCCCCCTTCTCCTCCTGCCCTCTATCTTTCCCAGCATCAGGGTCTTTTCCAATGAGTTGGCTGTTCACATCAGGTGGCCAAAGTACTGGAGCTTCAGCATCAATCCATCTGATGAATATTCAGGATTGATTTCCTTTAGGATTGTCTGGTTTGATCTTCCTACAATCCAAGGGACTCTCAAGAATCTTCTCCAGCACCACAATTTGAAATCATTAATTCTTCAGCACTCAGCCAACTCTCACATCCATACGTGACTACTGGAAAAACCATAACTTTTATTATATGGACAGTGTGGATAGATTTCCAGAATATTATGCTAAGTGAAAGAGGTCAGATACAAAAGGTCCATAATGTATGATTACACTCATATTAAATATACACAATGGATAAGTCCATAGACACAGAATGCAGATTTGTAGTTTCCAGGGGTAAAGGGGAGGGAAAAGTGGGGGGAATTAGTTTAATAGATAAGGTGTTCTATCAATACCTGGAGTGATAGAAATGTTATGGAATTAGATAGAGGTGTGGTTGTACAACACTGTGAATGCACTAAATGTCACTGAATTGTTCATTTCTAAATGGTTAGTGTTATAACAAACATTCTAAAAAAGAAAATAAAGTTATTTTATGTTACATGAAATTCATTTCAGTGAGGTTTTTTAAAGATGTTATCCAGGTAGCCTTTAAACATAAAAATGTGACCAAAAAAAAATTTATAAGTGATAGCTTGGCCATCTCAGAAACCCATGTAAACAGGGCCTACATCTATTCACAGGAAAGGAAGGAACAGAGAGCCCTTACTAAGCTCCTAGTTCCTCCCTATTAAAGGATAATTATTTAAGGTAAAATTATGACTTTCAGATAAGTATAAAATTAATATATGTCAAAAATTTTATTTAATTAATTAAAGACAGAATCATAAAATGTTAAAAACTGATTCTAGAGATAGCTAGAAATGCTGAAATTAATTTGTTAATTAGCAAAACTAGCCTCTTGGAGGGAGTGGTCAACTGCACCTTCACAAAGCAAAATTGGTTTACTTTTTTATAAACAAGAATAATTTGCATTACCCTCAGTTTTCTACAACTTCATAGAGTTTAAAACAGTTCAAAGACATTGAAAAGTACAAATCACTACAGGATCAAATAACCTGGAAGAAGGTACAGTCAATGCCTAGCATTCTAAAGGATTCTCAGTAATTTTTTTTACAAATTCCACAATTTTTTCCTGACATTCTTCTGGCATTCAAGATAATTCACTACTTTGGCAAATGGCTTCTCTTCTTTGGATTTGAGGTCCTTGTCTGTTTTTAAAAAGTTTTTTTAAAGAGGAGTTGGCTTGGATGACCTGAAGCTTGCCTTGATCTCTGACAGACTGGTAAGAACCAGTTTCCAGGGATCAGATGCTGAGTCACATATTCCTACAGCTAACACAGCCTTTTAAGCCATCAGCACTCATGATTACATCACATAAATTACTTCCCTTCTGATGGGCCATGCCATCCCTTGATGAGGGAGACCATATTTCTAATGAATCATTCCAAAGCAATTTGCCTTTTTGCACTACTACTGGAAATAGGATTATACTGAATTCCTCCAGCTTCTGTCAACCAAAAAGCATCATTTAATTTTTAAACTACTTAATAAAACTAGACAGAGAAGTAGTCTAGAGCTATGAAAAGAAAAGAAAGTAGCTGACCTACATGAGATGCTCAAAAAATACTGGCTGAACTGAATGGCTTTGGAAATTTTATACCCTGCATGTGGAGTTGCGATCGACTGCACTGCCTAGTTTATTGTACTGTACTATAGCACTGTTGCATTATTTACTTTTGGATTACTTCCTCAGGGACACTAAGGACGGAACTTAGAATTCACTTAGTTTACTGTAAATGTAGCATAACATCTACGTTTCTTCCTTTTGTTAGCTCTTCCATAGCATTCTTTAGCTGCTCAGTACCGGGCACACAGCAGCTCCTCAAGAAAGCTTGCTATTTAATTGTGATTTATGACAGAATGAAAGTCTATACTTATCACAGAGATCTTCAGCTTATTCATGATACCAAGAAGTTTCTCCATTTATTGGATCTAAATTCTTTATATTGTATTTTAGGTGTACTGATCAATCCAGCACAATCAAAAGTGTATCTACAGACAGCATGTAAAACAGAAGTCCTAAGCTTCAAAGAAAAAATGTGCTGTTCCACAGACCACCTCAAAAAAATCTACAACCCCTGTATAGATCCTCCACCAAGGTCAACACTGAGATTAATATTACATTTCTGAAATCAGTAAAATTGTAATCCTGACCCAAGCAACTGTGAGCTATCTCCTGTCTTCTGGATTGAGAGGAAGGGCAGCTTGCATTTCCTTGAAATGCCAATACCAAAATTCTTTACATTCCAGCTAAAAATGCTTCACTCACCATGAGACTTTGGCTTCTGCCCTGTCTTTTATACCCTGGTTTCCATTGAAGTTTGATGTATAACTATCAGTGGTTAACTCAGGGTCACTATTCTTCAGTCTTCCGTTGCAAGGATGGGTACTCCCCAAGTGTGATTAATAGGAACCTGGGGCTGCACCCAATACAGTGGAATAGGGAGACCCTTCCACAGTCCTTCCAGTTGATACCCCAGCCTCTCTTCTGACAGCTGTCATTCCAGTTTATGCCTCTCCTTGCCAGAGAGCAGGGATCTACCTCAAACAAACCCAGCCGCGAGGGGCTCTTCCTGTGAGGACAACAGGAGACGAAAAGCAGACAGACAACGTGGAGGCTGTGAGTACCTTTGAAACCAAGGCTGCTGGTTGGCTGGGTTTTCTCATATCATAGTGATCCTACAGATGAGGAAAATCAAATATTTCTAATTCCTTGGGCTCAGGACATGGGGAATATAATCCCCGTGCTTTTAATTTACAGGAAGTCAGTACAGTGACTTCCCACCTCAACTCACAGGGCCAAATACATTCACTCA
This sequence comes from Okapia johnstoni, assembly GCA_024291935.2. Taxonomy (NCBI): domain Eukaryota; kingdom Metazoa; phylum Chordata; class Mammalia; order Artiodactyla; family Giraffidae; genus Okapia; species Okapia johnstoni. The sequence goes on from CM044316.1 coordinate 41,814,805, forward strand.
CTCACTCACTCATACACTTGTCAAAGAACACTTGCCTAAAATCTATTATTAAAGCACTAAGAAAAACACAGGAGAGGGTTCAAAGATATACTGGAACTCAACAATTCCTGGCTCCAAACATCTGGAGCTGCTACAGTCCCTGCACTTTCCAGCAGTCCTCTTGGTCAGATGCACCTTTTCAGTGCCAGGTCAAGGGCATGGCATACCAGAGAAAGAACAGCCCTTTCATTGCATCAGTGTTACCTGGCCCTTCACTCTACTCTGAGGAAGCCAGGCAGAATTTGAAGAAAGGTCTGCAAAAATGCTGCTGGTGACTTTAAGACTGGAAATGACAACTAGCAGGGGGAAAGATGAAGAGAGGTTGTACCGACATAGCCAGAGGAAAGGAAGAGGGTTTTGTGGAGGAAAGGAAAAAAAAAAGAGTAATGAAAGGACAACAGTGAATAAGCTGGTCTCTACCTGGGATGGCACTTTTTGAAGCTCAGTTCAAAATGTCTAGCACAAACACCTGCCTGCAAAGGATCCATGGAGGCAGCTTAACTAAAATGTCTATAGTACATATTATGTTAAATGCAGGGAAATGGGTAGATAGACATCAGCATTACTGAGTATCTATTTCATCTCTCCTTCCAGCCCACAGATTTAGTCAAAAACCTAAGGAAACCAAAGGAATTTGCTTTTGTGTACTTGGATGTGTGGCTGATTTTTTTCTCTCACTTTTGGGCCATATTTTTCAAGTTTTCTAAAATTAAAATGCATTTTTATAGAAACATTTAAATATATTATTTTATAAAAATAGAACAAATCTCCAGGCTTGGAGAAAGGGCCCTGGGTCAGACTGCACATTGCTGAGTAGACCAAGAAATTCCAGAGCTGCCAGGACTCTTAATACCAATCATTGCCAATGTCTCAATTTGTTGGCTTTTCTAAGTCTAGCAGTTAATAAGGGGATAATAACATCTGCCTTCCTTAAAGACTTGTTCTGAAAGTCACAAGACGAATGTGTGAAAGTGTTTCTTGAGTAGCAAGTACTTAATGAGTGTGAGACAGTATTATTCCAGTATTACTCCAAAAAGACAACTTTCTATAAAATGAAAAGAGAATAGGGATAAATATAAAGAAGGTAGTGATTTACATGAATTTCCCCTCCATTTGAGTTCAAACAAAATCCACAGAGTAATTTTGACCAGCAAAAGCTCTCTCCTCAAGACATCTGAAGCAACAACAGAAAGAGAAATTCAGCATCAAGAATCTATTCCATGTCAGGTAACTTGGTGATTGTGAAACCTGCAAGTCCTAGGACTCAATATCTGAGAGGTCTTCCCACTTTTCAACCCTGGTGGACTCTGACCCCTTGCGGGAAACACTGAAGCCCAACTGACATGGAAGAGACCTAGCAAAGTTATATTTGAAACTGGAAGAGACTGAGTGATTTCCCTTGAGACTGGCCCTGAGTTTGTTTCGAGTTCTCATCCTGAGGTATTTAGCTCTCTCCCACAGGAGTTGGAAAAACTAATTAATTAAGTCTGACAAGAAGCAGCAATAAGTACAGGGCTACAGACTTTTACTGACACTAGTCCACGGCCAAATATGTTTCTCATTCTGGCTCCTATTTCCAGTGCACATTAGAATAGATGATGTCAACACCAGCCGAGAAGCCAAGTTATCTCAATACTCAAACCCTGGCAGGAGAATTTGTGCCCTGACTTATTTTTAGTGCTTTTCTACCTTAGTAATCCAGTCAGCTAAAGAAAAGCTAGCAACAGGACTGGTCTCTGAGCTCACCACCCTTATTTATTCCTTAGCAATTAGCAAGACGTTTAATCACCTGGGGAGAATCTATTAGGAGTTTGGGGTCCCATCACTCGCAGATTTTTAGAGGCCACAGAGGATTATTATCCTAACCCAAGTGGAAATGTGGGCCTCACTATCTCACTGGTAGCAATCTTCTACTTAAGGGAGAAAGACACGAAAGAAAGGTAGCTAACAAAAACAGATATGGCTAGCCTATCATTATTATCAGCAGGGGGGAGGATGGCATGAAAAGAAAGAATTGTGTTTTACCTTTTATGAAATGTTAGAACTTAAACTAGTGTACACATTCTCCCTATCTTAAATTTCAAATTGGACTGCTGCTAGCAGTTCACGATGAATAGTTAGTGCCTGTTTACCAAGATGCAAAAAGTGAAGCATCAAAGATTAATCAGTACTTTCCACATTTTTGCATTTGGATTTAACCCCAAATATTTAACTTTATTTCAATCTCATACAGCTTGTGAGGACAGATTTATCCAACACCAGCTGTACTCATATTTAAAAGCTGCTCCACAAAGATAAATTTAGAATCAAGGAAGGATCATATTCCTCAGCAAGAATTCTGCTCTATGCCCCACTGATGCCCTGAGCCACAAACGACAAACCAAATACCAGCATTATTGTTGTTTTTCTTGGACATTTCTTTAGAAGCCACGGTGTGGCAGAAACAGCATACACCACACAAGGCATGAGCCCTAAACTCAGAATTGTACCCATGGGTATAAACTTATTCCCAAGGTTATTTCTCACCAAAGTGGGAGAAAGGTATGTATCGTTTTGACAGCGCAGGGAATGAAGTCAACTATCACACATACCCACCCCCTTGCTTTTTCTTTTTTCTTTTTTTTTTTTTTGAGCTTTCCACTCCAGGAATTTTCCAAACTTGCACAAGGCTCAAATTAGATTGAAGTCTGTGTAAGATACAACTGTTCATTAAATCAAACAGCAAGACCAAATGTCATCATTTTGACATTAGATATTTAGTATGACAACATATTGCATTAAAAAAATAATGAAAAATAATCTCAAGATTCTAAAAGATTATTAAATATTCTCTTTGAATGAAGTCTAACTGTAAAAGTATAGTTGTAAAAATACATCACTAATGTTCTACGTGCAATTTGTATATCTTATGTCGCTCAGTTGTGCCCAACTCTTTGCTACCCCATGGACTGCAGCCCACCAGGCTCCTTTATCCTTGGGGATTCTCCAGGCAAGAATACTGGAGTAGGTTGCCATGCCCTCCTCCAGGGGATCTTCCCAACCCAGGGATCGAACCCAGGTCTCCCACACTGCAGGCAGATTCTTTACCGATTGAGCCACCAGGGAAGTCCATGTACAATTTGGAAGGTCATAGTTCTCAACAGGCGTTTTACAAGAGTAGAAAGCAAAAGTGACTAATAAACACACAAAAGATATACAACCTCATTCAAGATTAAATAAATGCAGGTTTACAAAATGATAAGATGTCAAATTATAAGGACTGTAAGGAATGATTCTCAAGTAACTGCTGAGAATGTATCATTTTATAAAAGGGGAATTTGGCCATAACTATTAAACTTCAAAATGCATATTTTTCCCCTGTAATTCCACTGCTATAGATAAACTTACAAAAGCATTCAAAGGTGTATTTATAAAGATGCTCACTTAAGTACCATTTTTAACAATTCAGATATTCTTCAACAGGAAAATGATTACATTAACTATTATAAACCATATAAAAATTCTATTTGGAATTCAGAAGAATGAATTAGAATTTTGTGTGCTATTATCAAATGATGACCCAGATATATTAAGTGGAAAGGCAAAGTGTAGAATACTATAAATAGCATGATTGCATTTATGAAAAAATAAAATGAAATTTATATATATATATATAGCTGTATGAATGTATAATTACATATATAAGGGCTCCCTGGTGGCTCAGACGGTGAAGAATCCACCTGCAATGTGGGAGACCTGGGTTTGATCCCTGGGTTGGGAAGATCCCCTGGAGGAGGGCATGACAACCCACTCCAGTATTGTTGCCTGGAGAATCCCCAAAGACAGAGGAGTCTATCAGGCTACAGTCCATGGGGTCGCAAAGAGTCAGACACAATTAAGCACAGCACAGCACATAATGGATATTAAAAACTGTTAAAATAGAAATTGGAGACTAGAAGGGGTCAGATTTTTTAATTTTTATTGAAATACATGTGATTTACAATATTTCAGGTGTACAGCAAAGTGATTCAGCTTCTTTTTCAGATTCTTTTCCATTGTAGGTCAGTATAAGATATTGACTATAGTTCCCTGTGCTATATAGTAGGTCCTTCTTGTTTATTTATTTTATGTATAATAGTGTGTTATCTATTAATCACAAATTCCAAATTTATCCCTCCCCCCACCTTCCCCTTTGGCAACCATAAGTTTGTTTTCCATGTCTGTGAGTCTATTTCTCTTTTATAAATAAGTTCATTTGGATTACTATTTTAGATTCCACATATAAATGATATCACGATATTTGTCTTTCTCTGTCTTACTTCACTTAGTGGACTTGCTTCACTTAGTATGATAATCTGTAGATCTATTCATGTTGCTGTACATGGCATTATTTTGTTCTTTGATGACTGAGTAATAGTCAGTTATATTTATACACACATCTTTTTCCATTCCTCTGTTGACACTTTGGTTGCTTCCACGTCTTGGCTGTTGCAAGTAGAGACGCAATAAACATTGGAGTGCATGTACCTTTCTAATTAGAGTTTTCATCTTTTCTGGATATATGCCCAAGAGTGGGATTACTGGATCATATGGCAGTTCTACTTTTTTATTTTTTGAGGAACCTCCATACTGTTTTCCATAGTGGATGCACCAACTAACACTCCCACCAAGAGTGTAGAAGGATTTGTTTTTCTCCACACCCTCTCCAGCATTTATTTGTAGACTTTTTGATGATGGCCTTTCTGTTTGGTGTAAGATGATACCTCATTGTTGCTTTGATTTGCATTTCTCTAATAATTAGCAATGTTGAACATCTTTTCATGTGCCTTTTGGCCATCTGTATGTCTTCTTTGGAGAAATGCCTATTTGGATCTTCTGCCCATTTTTTAATTGAGCTGTTTGGTTTTCTACATTGAGCTGCATGAGCTGTTTGTATATTTTGGAAATTAATCCCTTGTTAGTTGTATCATTTGCAAATATGTTCTCTCATTCTGTAGGTTGTTTTTTTATATTGTTATGGTTTACTTTGCTGTGCTGAAGCTTGTAAGTTCAATTTGGTCTCATTTGGTTATTTTTGGTTTTGTTTCCATTACTCTAGGAGATGTATCAAAAAAAAATATTGCTGTGATTTATGTCAAAGAATGTCCTGCCCAAGTTCTTCTCTAGAAGTTTTACAGTATCCAGTCTTACATTTAGGTCTTTGACCCGTTTTGAGTTTATTTTTGTATATGGTGTTAGTTGTTGTTGCTGTTCTGTCACATCCAACTCTTTGCAACTCCATGGACTACAGCACAACAGGCTTCCCTGTCCTTCTCCATCTCCCGGACTTTGCTCAAATGTCTACTGAGTCAGTGATGCCATCCAACCATCTCATCCTCTGTTGTCCCCTTCTCCTCCTGCCTTCAATCTTTCCCAGCATCAGGTTTTTTCCCACTGAATCAGCACTTCGCATCAGGTGGCCAAAGTACTGGAGCTTCAGCTTTAGCATCAGTCCTTCCAATGAATATTCAGGACTGATTTCCCTTAGGATTGACTGGCTTGATCTCCTTGCAGTCCATGGGACTCTCAAGAGTCTTCTCAAACACCACAGTTTAAAAGCATCAATTCTTCGGTGCTCAGCTTTCTTAATGGTCCAACTCTCACATCTATACATGACTAGTGGAAAAACCATAGCTTTGACTAGATGGACCTTTGTTGGTAAAGTAATGTCTCTGCTTTTTAATATGTCATCTAGGTTGGTCATAACTTTCCTTCCAAGGAATAAGCATCTAATAATTTCATGGCTGCAGTCACCACCTGCAGTGATTTTGGAGCCCAAAAATATAAACTCTGTCACTGTTTCCATTGTTTCCTCATCTCCTCTGCCATGAAATGATAGGACTGGATGTAATTTTCACAATATTGATTCTTCTTACCGAGGAACATGGAATATTTCTCCATCTGTTTATGTCATCTTTGACTTCTTTCATTAGTGTCTTATAATTTTCTGTGTAGAGTCCTTTTGTATCCTTAGGTAAGTTTATTATTCCTAGATATTTAATTTTTTTTGTTGCAATGGTGAATGGGATTGATTCCTTAATTTCTCTTTCTGATTCTTCATTGTTGGTATATAAAAATGCAGATACATTACTTTGCCAACAAAGGTCTGTCTAGTCAAGGCTACGGTTTTTCATGTATGGATGTGAGGGTTGGACTATAAAGAAAGCTGAGCACCAAAGAATTGATGCTTTTGAACTGTGGTGTTGGAGAAGACTCCTGAGAGTCTCTTGGACTGCAAGGAGATCCAACCAGTCCATCCTAAAGGAGATCAGTCCTGGGTGTTCATTGGAAGGACTGATGTTGAAGCTGAAACTCCAATACTTTGGCCACCTGATGCGAAGTGCTGACTCATTTGATAATGATGCTGGGAAAGACTGAAGGCAGGAGGAGAAGGGGACGACAGAGGATGAGATGGTTGGATGGCATCACCAACTCAATCGACATGGGTTTGGGTAGACTCTGGCAGTTGGTGCTTCGGTTGGATAGGGAGGCCTGGCGTGCTTCGGTTCATGGGGTCGCAAAGAGGGTCGGATCCACACAACTGAGCGACAGAGAACTGGTGGATAACTGTCACAAAACTGAACTGAATGGGGTAGTTTTAGCACCTGGGCTTCCCCTTAGGCTGGACATAGGATAATTACTCAAATTTTACTGTAGAGAAAACCCCACCACAGATGCAGGCTGATGTGGCAATTTTAATTTCCTTTTGAAAGACCCTATATGAGGGATTCTCCATAATATTTCTTTTCAGTATGTGTGTGTGTGTGTGTGTATGTGTGTGTGTGTAGCTTTACATCAGGTGCATAACACATAATAACTCATATTTTAAAACTATGAATTAACATACACGGTACTCTTCTACTTTATCTCATTTATTGGTTCATTTGCTTAATGTTATAAGCCCTTTACTCAACCCAAGAACTGAAACAAAACCAATAACTTACAATATCTATGTGCTCCTCCCCTATCTCTTCCTCTCACTGTTCCTCAATTGTTACCACTATCATATTTTTGTGTGTATTACATCTTTATTTTTTAAACAGTCTTATCAAGGTATACTCCTGTACCTTAAATTAAAATAGGAAAATTAAGCAGAATAAATTCATTCATCCATTAATAGTGCATGAATTTGATGAAGGGCAGGACTCTGCATTAGACATTATGAGAGATATACAAACACCTGAGATAGTAAAGCACTGTACCTGGCACTCAATATATTTTTCGCTGAATTGGATCAAGCAAAAAATTTACCAAATACATATAACATGGCTGCATTCTTAAATAAAGAAGGGATTGGCGAGGATCTTTTGGAATTTGGACAAAGAAAGCTTTAACCCAAACAACTTCCCAGGGCCAGTTTTTAAGCAAGTAGCTTCCTTTTTGTCAATCTCCTCCATTTTCCTTTCTGCAATCTTCTTCATCTAGCATTAAAGGGCCAGGAGTTGAATCTATGCTACTTGATACCCAATAAGAAACCTTTATCCCATCTGTTCTATACATGATGACAGATAAATCTCCCTTAAGTCCTATCAGGTCACTCTATACCCAGTACAGAGACCTGCAATGATTCCTTAGCTCATTATATGATCTAAAACCTTACCCTGACATTCAAGGCTCTGAGGGATTTCATACTAACCAATCCTTCCAACTTTCTGTCTCCTGTCAAAATGACTTACTTATATTTCTTATGAATGCCTCACACTTTAACCAATTTTAAGATGCTTTGCCCTGCTATTTGTTGAAATGTGGTCTATGGATCAACAGAATCAGTTTTATCTGGGAGCTTGTGAGAAAAGCACCATTTCAGGTCCCCACCCAAACCTACTCAATTTGAATCTGCATTTTAGCAAGATTTTCAAGTGATGCATATGCACATTAAACATTGAGAACCACTGTAAAATTATAAAGTGCTTTTCTCTGGTGCTTAAGGAACTGTTATCATCATTATTTATTTCCCTACAGAACATGTATACACCTAGAAAGCAAAGGGTTATCAAATTATGTTATCCAATTATGCTGTCCAGCCCTCAGAAACAAAGGACTACACTGGACTCACTAAATATCTATGGATTGATTAATTTGGTGTCAGTTCTGCAGCTAAAAAGGTAACTAGAATCACCTTCCTTCACTCTACTGTCTGATAAACCAGACCCAACATAAACAACACACCCACACAAACACACAAGGACATACACAAATAGGGTCTTTTGTTAATAGGATTTTTACCAGGAGAGGAAATTACAAAAGAAAGAGATGTCAGGGACTTCCCTGGTGGTTCAGTGGCTGGGAACGTGCTCTCAATGTGGGGGGCCTGGGTTTGTTCCCTGGTCAGGGAACTACATTCCACATTTCACAACTAAGACGGGCGCAGCCAAATAAATGAATTTTTTTAAAAAAAAGAAAGGTATGTTAAAGCCTGACATGAATATCAAAATTGTTTTGAGATCAATTAGACAGTCACTGTTAAGTCCCCTTTAAAATAAAACTGAACGGCTAGATTTACTTGATGTACTCCCAGGTCATGGTCAATAGTCTATGATTCCAGGCGACAACACTTTTGCAGTCCCAGAAGTGACTGTAGGGACCAAGGACAGCCCTGAGATTAAGTCTGAAGCTGCAAAGCCTGACTTCCTCTCTCGGTCCTCTCTAAACCCCAGCTTCTTTATAACCTCCTCGAAAAGCTTCTGCTCTACACGTGTGTCTACTATCTTGACACTTTCATCTTCTGACATTTCTAACTGTCCTTGCCTCCATGAGCTTGTCACTGTCACACTTCTTTCTCCTACTCTCTACTCAGCTTCTTAGTCTCTCACAGGGTTCAACATTGCCAAGGTGACAGTGAGCTAATTAAACTGTGCTAAAATAAGGAAATTACTGAAGAAATATGTCCTGATTAACCTATGCTAATCACCTTTGCCCTTTCCCCTTGTGCATTCTTTGATAACTTTGTTTTTATTTTTTACTGAAGCATAATTGAATCACAATGTTGTGTTAATTACTGTTGTACAGCAAAGTGACTCAAACATACATATATATATATATATACACACACACACACACACACACACACACACACACATTCTTTTTCATATTCTTTCCATTATGGTTGATTACCAGACACTGAATATAGTTCCCTGTGCTATACAATAGGACCTTGCTGTTAATCCATTCTACATATACCAGTTTGCATCAGCTAATCCCAAACTCCAAGCCCAGCCTTCTCTCACTCCTCTCCCCTTTGGCAACCATCAGTCTATTTTCTATGTCCCTGATTCTGTTTCTGTTTCATAGATAAGTTCATTTGTGTCATATTTTAAATTCCACACATAAGTGATATCATATGGTATTTCTCCTTCTTACTTCACTAAGTATGATAATCTCTAGTTGCATTGATGTTGCTGTAAATGGCACTATCTTGTTCTTTTTATGGCTGAGTAGTATTTCACTGTATATATGTACAACATCTTTATTTCAAAAGATTTCATATTAATTGCACAACATCTTCTTTATGCGTGCATCTGTCAATGAACATTTATAATAGGTTGTTTTCATGTCTTGGCTATTGTGAAAAATACTGCTATGAACATGGGATGCAACTGTCTTTTTAGATTAGAGTTTTGTCTAGATATAAGCACAGGAGTGGGATTCATATGGTAATTCTATTTTTAGTTTTCTGAGGAGCCTCCATACTGTTTTCCACAGTGGCTGCACCAACTTACATTCCCATCAACCGTGTAGGAGGGTTCCCTTTTCTCCACACCCACATTTAATGATGGCCATTCTGATTGGCATGAGGTGGTACCTCACTGTAGTTTTAATTTGCATTTCTCTAATAATTAGCAATGTTGAGCATCTTTTCATGTTCCTATTGGCCATATACATTTCTTCTTTGGAGAAACGTCTCTTAAGTGCTTCTGCCCAATTTTTGATTGGGTTGTTTTTTTGTTGCTGAGTTGTATCTGTTTGCATATTTTGGAAATTAAGCCTTTTCAGCTGCATTGTTTACAAATATTTTTGATAACTTTCTTGAGAGAACTGAGCTGGGGTATCATTATACCATATTCTGGGGCGGAGGCTGGACCTAGTGAGAATTTGTCCTTTGGGTCTCAATATTTTTATTTATTGAACACACTTTCAGCTCTGCCTCTCCCAAGCTCTCCGATATGGGTCTTTGGAATTTTGACCCAAAGCTATTTCGTATCTCCCAAATGAAATCAATATAGTTACCACACATCTCTCTCACACTTTGGAATCAGCTTTCTATACACCACCCAGTTTGATTAATCTCAACACCACATCTAATTTCTTATATATCTAAGCATATATATATCTTATATATCTAAGATTTCTTATATATCTTGTTTATTCTAATAAACAAGACCACTGTCAGAGTTAAGTTTCTGACCCAGTGTCCTGTATATGAGAAGATTATTAATGGACATCTCTGTTCATATGCTTATAAGGTCCCTCCTAAACCCAAAGCTATATAGATACAGTAAGCAAGACAGTGGGGGTATTAGAAGAGAGACAGAAACACAGAAGAAAAAAATCATGAAATAGATTCATACAAGTGAAACAAACCTGGATTTTGACAAAGGCTAGGCTTTTCATTGGAACCTAGGTCCCCTTTCCTCCTATTTTTCAAGAAATACACAGGTCAAGAAAGTATATTTCATATAGTAGAGGTTAAAAGCTCACTGCTCTAGAAAAGGACTGTGTTGATTTTATTCCTGACTTCACTGCTTATCAGCTATGTGGGTTTGGGCAATGTGTATAACCTCTTTAAGCTTATGTTTCCCAATATATAAAATGGAATAATATGTCTACATCTTGGGACTTTTGTAGGAGTGAATGAAATAATGCATATAATGTGATTAGTACAGTGCTAGTGATCAATCTCATTTTAAGTTGTTAAAATCAAGCTCAGAGAGGACTACTGTACATGATCTGGTTTGGTTGGTTGTTTTTTTTCCCTCTAATTTGCAAAGCCTGCTTAATGCTACAGATTCTCCTCTCTAGGACTCTTCTAGTTACACATAGCTCTAGCACATGCCACTGTCCATGTGGTGGGTAACCTGACTCCCAGCTAAGGACAGTATGTGGTCTTAACTGTCCTTGTGCACACAACATTCCTCTTGGCAATAACTCTGCATGTGTGTGATGAGGGCAAACAGAAATGGAAGAGCCTTTTTTAAAAATCGAGCATGATCTTATAACATAAAACCTTATGTACTTAAGCCAGTGGTATAAAAAAGGACAAACATCCTCTTTCTATTTTAGGCTAAATATGAAAGGAAATAAAAATTTTAGGATTAACTATCAGTCTCTTATGAATTTAGCAGGATGTGAAAGACATTAGAAGGAATCTAATCTCCCCTACCTCTAAGATGACTCAACAACTGGCCTGTCTGCTTCAGAGTGCCAGCACTGGAGAGGGTGTCATTTGTGTTAAAAGTAATGGCTCTTCCTGTTTAAAGACAAATGGAGGACTGGAATGTCTTCACAGAGAAATTTGTGTCTTTGTCTGAACCAGTCTATCAAAGGATTGGTATAAAACAAGTCAGTGTTGATGTGCCTTGATGGTGTGATAACTTTGGAAGTCTAAAGGAAAAAAACATCAAGTGTGTACAAGAAAGGGTTCTACTCTCTGACATAAATCACAGCAGGATCCTCTATGAGCCACCTCCCAGAGTAATGGAGATAAAAACAAAAATAAACAAATGGGACCTAATTAAACTTAAAAGCTGTTGCACAACGAAGGAAACTATAAGCAAGGTGAGACAAGGCAGCCTTCAGAATGGGAGAAAATAATAGAAAACGAAGCAACTGACAAAGAATTAATCTCTAATATATACAAGCAGCTCATACAGCTCAATTCCAGAAAAACAAACTACACAATCAAAAAATGGGCCAACGAACTAAACAGACATTTCTCCAAAGAAGACATACAGATTGCTAACAAACACATGAAAAGATGCTCAACATCACTCACTATCAGAGAAATGCAAATCAAAACCACAATGAGGTACCATCTCCTGCTGGTCAAAATGGCTGCTATCAAAAAATTTACAAACAATAAATGTTGGAGAGGGTGTGAAGAAAAGGGAACCCTCTTACACTGTTGGTGAGAATGCAAACTAGGACAGCCACTATGGAGAGCAGTGTGGAGATTCCTTAAAAAACTGGAAATGGAACTGCCATATGACCCAGCAATGCCGCTGCTGGGCATACACACCAAGGAAACCAGAATTCAAAGAGACACATGTACCCCAATGTTCATCGCAGCACTGTTTACAATAGCTAGGACATGGAAGCAACCTAGATGTCCATTGGCAGACAAGTGGATAAGGAAGTTGTGGCACATGTACACAATGGAATATTACTCAGCTATAAAAAAAAAAAATAACGCATTTGAGTCAGTTCTAATGAAGTGGATGAAAGTGGACCCTGTTATACAGAGTGAAGTAAGTCAGAAAGAGAAACACCAATACAGTATATTAACGCAAATGTATAGAATTTAGAAAGACAGTAACAACGACCCTATATGCAAGACACATATGTAAAGAACATCAGATGTAAAGAGACACAGATGTAAAGAACAGACTTTTGGACTAAGTGGGAGAAGATGAGGGTGGGATGATTTGAGAGCATAGCATTGAAACATGTACATTACCATATGTAAAATAGATGACCAGTGCAAATTTGATGCATGAAGCAGGGCACTCAAAGCCAGTGCTCTGGGACAACCCCAACCAGAGGTACGGGGTGGGAAGGGAGGTGGGAGGGGGGCTCAGGATGGGAGGACACCTGTATACCTGTGGCTGATTCACGTTGCTATGTGGCAAAAACCACCACAATACTGTAAAGTAATTAGCCTCCAATTAAAATAAATAATTTTTTTTTTTAAAAAGAAAGGGTTCTGGGTGTGAGGAGAGTTTTCAAAATACAAATTTTGTCAATCTGCCAAAGCTGGATAGAAAGTTGCTGTTTACAAGACAGTAAGACTCTTAACTCTCAGCAACAATCTCTGACCAGCAGTCACTGCAGGTGCTGGAGAATGAGACCAGAAAAGTGTTGCAAATTATTCTCCTGCAGTCTAGGTTTCTGTCACCACTGAAAACTTCAGTTTCAGTATTTTATCCTCAAATAAGAGAAAAAATGTCAAGCCCAATCTTTAGCTAAATTTGAAAATTCTCTAACAAAGTAAAAAGTGGTTTGCCATATAATTCAAACCAAATATATGTTTATCTTAGTATTTGAGCCCTAAGGTCCGAATCTTTTGTATAGAAGAACTCTACAAACTGGGTCTTTTAAAACTGGCTCCTATACCACCGTAAATAAGGGTCCAAGAAATAAAAACAAAACCAATTTTTTCTTTAAAAGAGAGATATTCTTGGAATACTTGCTCTTAGAGCCCTATGCCTCCATGTGAGAAATCCAACTACCCTGAGGTCACTATGCTATGAAAAGCCCAAGCTGTACAGAAAGGCCCAGCCCAAGAGGAAAAGACATCACGTGGAGAGAGAGAGAGAGGCCAACTATCACCAAGATGCCAGACTTGTGAGTGAAGGAACCATCTTGGATAAATGTACTCTCAAGGCCCAGCTGCCCTAGTTGAAAACACATGGATCAGAGATGAACTGCCCAGTTGATGCTTCTTGAATTCCTGACCTAAAACATCAAGTCATAGTAGAGAGGTCATATGCCCCAAAAGAGCACCTCAGTGAGCAAGAGTTTCAGGTTAAGTCCCAGTTGTTTCCAAGCCCATTTAGGTTCTCAGCATCAGGGGAGGAAGTAGTAACATTCCTAACACATGATCAGGCATCCTACTCTTTGATGGAGAAGCAGACTGAGAAAGGTCATGAACAACGTGGGCCTTGACAATAGGAAAACAAGTATGGTGCAGATATCCAAACAGAAACCTGTATGCTAGTTATGTTTGCTAGTTGGGATCTTCCCAACCTAGAAATCGAATCCACGTCTCTTACGTCTCCTGCACTGGCAGGTAGATTCTTTACCACTGCACCACCTGGTAAGTATAGCTAGCATGTAACAGTTATCCTTTAAAACAGCTTTTTATCAAAATACCATTTAGCTACTGGAGAAACCATGAGAACCAGGACAGTGAGTATTTTAACATGAAAAAAACGTAATTGATAATCTCTTTGGCACTGCATAAAATAGAGAAATTTGACAAAGCATTAGGAAGAGGTAAAACACTGAATGTGATTAAGTAAAATTTCCAGTCATCTAGAAAATAACAACCCACCCTTAACATTAGTGTGTTGAAAATAAAGAGAAGAGATTCATTTTTCTAAAAAGCAAGAGAGGGGCAATTTCCTAGTGATCTAGTGGTTAGGACTCAGTACTCTCACTGCCATGATCCTGTTGCCCTGGTTGGGGAACTAAGCTCCTGCAAACCATGTGGTGCAGCCAACATAAACAAGTAAACAAATATATAAAAATAAATACAAAGGACTCTCCCCTGGTGGCACAGTGGAAAAGAATCTGCCTTCCAATGCAAGGGACATGGATTTGATCCCTGGTCTGGGAAGATCCCACATGCTGTGGAGCAACTAAACCTGTGTACCACAACTACTGAGCCAGTGCTCTAGAGCCCATGAGCTGCAACTACTAAGCCTGCACGCTGCAACTACTAAAGCCCTAGCACCTCGAGACTGCTCTGCAACAAGAGAAGCCACCGCAATGAGTAGCCTGCTCACCACAACCAAGAGCAGCCCCCACTTGCAACTAGAGAAAGCCCACACTCAGCAATGAAGACCCAGCACAGCCAAAATTAATTAATACAATTTAAAAAATACATACATACATACATACATACATACATACATACAAAGCAAGAAATCGAGGACAAAAGACAAAGAAACAGCCAAACACAAAGACAGTATGATAAATGATCAAGAGATCTGGAAAAAGAAAAACCCACTGTTACTGAGGAATGGTCTAGATCAACTGGGGAAGAAATGATAAGGTGCATTTTTAGAATTTCCTATGTACCTCCTCAGAGCAACCAAACAGCCATCATCAAAAACATCCACAAACAATAAATGCTGGAGAGGATGTGGAGAAAAGAGAATTGTCCTACACTGTTGATGGGAATGTACATTGGTACAGCCACTATGGAGAACAGTATGGAGGCTCCTTAAAAAACTAAAAATAGAGCTACCATATGACCCTGAAATCCCTTTCCTGGGTATATATCCAGAGGAAAACATGATCCAAAAAGAAATATGAAACCCAATGTTCACTGTAGCACTGTTTAATAGCTAAGACATGGAAGCAACCTAAATGTCCGTCGACAGAGGAATGAATAAAAAAGATGTGGTACATATATACAATGGCATATTACTCAGCCATAAAAAAGAATGAAATAATGTCATTTGCAGCAACATGGATGGACCAAGAGAGTGTCATATTGAGTGAAGTAAGTCAGACAGAAAAGGAGAAATATCATTACTAATATGACATCCCTTATATGTGGAATCTAAAAAGAAATAATACAAATGAACTTGCTTACAAAAGATAAACAGACTCACAGACTTCAAGAACAAGCTTATGGCTGCCAGGGAGAAGGATGGGGAGAATGGATAGTTAGGGAGTTTGAGACGGTCATGTACACACTACTACATTTAAAATGGTTAACTAACAAGTACCTACTGTATAGCACAGAGAACTCTGCCAATGTTATATGGGAGCCTAGATGGGAGCAGGATTTGGGGGAGATTGGATACATGTATATATATGGCTGAGTCCCTTCACTGTTCACCTGAAACTATCATAGCATTGTTTGTTAATCAGCTATACACCCATATAAAATAAAAAGTTTTAAAAAAATAATTTCCTGTGTACCAAAATATCCTTAGGAACTTTTCAAAACCATCACCAAAATAGTCAGTTTATGTCAAATACTATCCTCTCTTCAAACAGCTTAAATATGTTCATATGTCAAATTCATTTTTGCAGAGACTAACAACAGTGGGCCACAGAGTACAGAAGCTCTAGACTTGTTAAAAAATGACAGAAATCATTAAACACACACAATTCACAACACCTTTTCTGACTTAACTCATGTATCTATCTCCTTCCTCAACTATTTTGCCTCCCTCATCATGCATGAAAAATACATGTCTTCCACAATAGCTGTTCCTTCGTGGACAATTCATATTAATTATCTTCTGTAAATAAAGGTAACTTATTATTTAAAATACATACTAAATCATAAAATAGGCAAACAAAAAAACTGGAAATTCAAACTCATCCATCAAATAACTTAAATAACACTTGAAAAGAATGCACCAAATTTAGCTTATAGTGTGAATTTTCACTAAGTATTCCCACTAAGGTGACATTCTGAAACATTTGAAACATTTTATGTTGCTAACCTGCCTTATCTCCCTTCTCTTTCCCCAATTTTTGCCTAACTGTAGCTACTATCAGATTCTTTCACTGTGTACTTTTAAACAAACCTGATATTCTACTTCTCAGACCACTGAACTTACATTACATCCATGAAGCTAGTCTAACTCTGCAGATATCCTATTCAGGCAGTGTTATGAGAGCTTCAGCATTGTTCCTGATCTCTATGTATCTTGTCATCTTTCCAGGGTAAGACTGCCAAGGTCTTGGACTCTTCATTTGGTGGAGTCTAATTCTGTTCTCTTTACAAAGAGCTAGGGTTACACTCAGCAAAGGTTACCATTTACGTGAGACGTGAAGCCTGCTAGCATAACTCATCACCAAAGTGAAATCCCTAGCTATTTTTTCTCTCAAGGACATCCTCAGTGCTACCTAAACTCAAGAAGAAACACTTCAGGACAGGTCACACATAGGACCCACACATATTCTGAATCCACCATATCATTTTGATAACTCTAGAGTATGGTATTATTTCACAGCAGTTGAGTAAAAGGGTTTTTCTTCCTGAAAACCTCCTTTTCTATCCCCTAGAGGAAAATACATGGGTATCAAATGTAATGACTACAGTGGCTTTAGCAAGAGAAGAGTGAGCTTTCTTTTAGAAATATTCCTCTTCTGGAAGGAATATTCCTCTTCTGTTTGGTTTTATAACTTACCCAAATGAGTTCTGAAAGATTTATTTGCATAAATAAATCACATTTTAAGTTGGTACCTAAAGCACAGCTCATCTTTCAAACTTCTTCATTCTGGAATGGCAGTCTAAGCCCCAGTCCTAAGTGCTGACTGCTTTTGCCTTTAGTGCCAATATTCATTTTTCTTTCCCTCATCCTCTGATGGAATTTCATCTATTCCAATAAATATGAAATTCATAGATTTCTAAAGATCAAAACTTTTTAAATAAATTAATTTATTTTAATTGGAGGCTAATTACTTTACAATATTGTAGTGGTTTTTGCCATACCTTGACATGAATCAGCCATGGGTGTACATGTGTTCCCCATCATGAACCCCCCTCCCACCTCCCTCCCCATCCCATCCCTCAGGGTCATCCCAGTGCACCAGCCCTGAGCACCCTGTCTCATGCATTGAACCTGGACTGGCGATCTATTTCACATATGGTAATATACCTGTTTCAATGCTATTCTCTCAAATCATCCCACCTTCACCTTCTCCCACATAGTCCAAAAGTCTGTTCTTTACATCTGTGTCTCTCATCGTTACCATCTTTCTAAATTCCATATATATGTGTTAATATACTGTATTGGTGTTTTTCTTTCTGACTTACTTCACTTTGCATAATAGGCTCCAGTTTCATCTACCTCATTAGAACTGATTCAAATGCATTCTTTTTAATAGCTAAGTAATATTCCATTGTGTATATGTGCCATAACTTCCTTATCCATTCATCTGCTGATGGACACCTAGGTTGCTTCCATGTCCTGGCTATTGTAAACAGTGCTGCGATGAACATTGGGGTACATGTGTCTCTTTCAGTTCTGGTTTCCCTGGTGTGTATGCCCAGCAGTGGCATTGCAGGGCATATGGCAGTTCCATTTCCAGTTTTTTAAGGAATCTCCACACTGCTCTCCATAGTGGCTGTACTAGTTTGCATTCCCACCAACAGTGTAAGAGAGTTCCCTTTTCTCCACACCCTCTCCAACATTTATTGCATGTAGACTTTTTGATAGCAGCCATTCTGACCAGCATGGGATGGTACCTCATTGTGGTTTTAATTTGCATTTCTCTGATAGTGAGTGATGTTGAGCATCTTTTCATGTGTTTGTTAGCCATCTGTATGTCTTCTTTGGAGAAATGTCTGTTTAGTTCGTTGGCCCATTTTTTGATTGTGTCGTTTGTTTTTCTTGAATTGAGCTGCATGACATGCTTGTATATATTAGAGATTAATTCTTTGTCAGTTGCTTCGTTTGCTATTATTTTCTCCCATTCTGAAGGCTGCCTTGTTTCACCTTGCTTATAGTTTCCTTCATTGTGCAAAAGCTTTTAAGTTTAATTAGGTCCCATTTGTTTATTTTTGCTTTTATTTCCATTACTCTGGGAGGTGGCTCATAGAGGATCCTGCTGTGATCAAATTTTTAAAATATTCTGAAAATGCAAACAGACCTAGAAGAAACCTTCTCACTTCTTATTAGATATGCGATAACCAAGACTCCAAAGGGTCTTAGGGTAGGAAATGGTAATCCACTCCAGTATCCTTGCCTGGAAAATTTCATGGACAGAGGAGCCTGGTGGGCTACAATCCATGGGATCACAAAGAGGCGAACACACCTGACTGCATATGCACATGCATACACCAAAGAGTCTTGTCCAAGTCATATAACTAATTAATGATAGATCTAGAACCAAAATCCAGATTTCCTCAATCCTGAATTAGTGCTCTCTCTCCCACACTATCTGGTGTCTCTATATTTTTATCCATTTCTATATCGTCTTCAGACGCAGATGGTTTAATTCACGCTAACCAGTAGCATATCCCAAAGTAAGATTCAGGACATCTCATGGCTTTATTAGTTATCACTGTCTCCTTTTATCAGCTGGAAGATCACAGACAGAAGATGGGAAATCCTGCCTGGCCTCTTCATGCCACTGATGAAACAACAGCACAGGCTGTTTAGTGCCTTGTGCATGAAGTTTCATTGTTCATGCTTAGAACAAGAAGCATCTGAGATGTTGGGGGGGGGGCCTTCCCTTTATAAGAATTTAATTTCCTCTTTTTTTCTCATTAGCCAGGGAGCATAGGACAATTTGAAGCTGGGAAAAAACTTGAATTTCATTCACCACCAAAACTATGTTGCTGACGTTTTCTAGCTTCTCCTTCAAAATATGCCAAGAGGCTTAAAGGAAATTCTAGCCTCTTGAACCAAATGACCTTATATTTATAAGGTATGTGTCTTACAAGAAGTTCCAAATGTTTCTTACACTTTCTCTTAATTCTTCTCTTCCCATGAGGGGAAGCATTTCATTTTTATCTTCCTGCCACAGCCAGAGTTTCCCTGCTGTTTCTAGGGTTTCTTTCCAGGGTCTGATACTTAAAGGTTAGAATCTCCACAAGTCACAAACATTATCAACTGACATCTCAGCCAAGATTGCTAACAAATTTATTTATTCAACAAATATTTATTGAGTATCTCCTATGTGCCTGGCACTATTGTAGGCACTAGGGATACAAGAGTAAACAAAACAGACCCTCAAGAAGCTAACACACAAATTAAAAAGATGGTTTCCATTACCCAGTGAATTCCGAACCATAAAAATGCCCTATTCTGATTAAAAAAAAATCACTACAGTCTCAACTACTCAGACTAATATCCACAGTTTTACATTTATCCAGTAATACAGAGTTCATTTGCTACAGGCCTATATGGATTGCATTAGAAAACATGAAATTTGGATTCTAATCCTGACTCTTCCACCAACAGATTACATGATCTTCAGCAAATACATAACCTCTATGACTCTTAAGAGTTTTGTTCTCTGAAGATGTTAGACAAGATTTCCCATGACTTAAGTCTGCAATTCTGTGATTGGTTAACTTCACCTAAGATGGCTATATTCCTTTTTTTTTTAATTGGGATATAGTTGATTTACAATGTTGTACTAGTTTCTTCTATACAGAAAAATGAGTCAGTTATATACAAACACATATCCACTCTTTCTAGATTCTATTCCCATATAGGTCTTTTCAGAGTATTTAATATAATTCCATGTGCTACACAATTAGTTATCTATTTTATATATAATAGTATGTATATGTCAATCCCAGCCTCCCAATGTATTCCTTCCTCCCCCTTTCCCCTTGGTAACAGTAAGGTTTATCAAAATCTGTGACTCAACTCTGTTATGTAAATAGGTTCATTTGTACCACTTTTTAGATTCCACATATAAGAGATACTATATGATATTTGTCTTTCTCTGACTTACTTCACTCAACATGAAAATCTCTAGGGCCCATCTATGTCTCACGGTCATAGAAATGTCTCAGAAATGGCATTAGTTCATTCTATTTTATGACTGAGTAATACTCTATTGTGTCTATGTACCACATATTCTTTATCTCTTCCTTCATCAGTGCACGTTTAGGTTGCTCCCATGTCCTAGCTGTTGTGAGCGGTGCTGCTATGAACACAGGGGGGCATGTATCCTTTCGAATTATGGTTTTTTCCAGATATATGACCAGGAGTGGGATTGTTGGATATGGTAGCTCTATATTTAGTTTTCTAAGGAATCTCCATACTGTTCTCCATAGTGGCTATACCAATTTATATTCCCACCAACAGTACAGAGGTTTCCCTTTGCTGGAAGAGGAGGAATCTTTCTATATCAACTGCTTTTATTTGTGGAGTGGCATTTAGGGGAATAACACAAACACACACACCTCCTAGGACAACTGTTAACAGCATCTGCTCGTGCAATAATCTATAAAATCAATCAGCTCCATGCCTATTATGCGTTCAACACTGGACTAGATACTTCGGGGATGGGAGACACATGGAAAGATCTTAAGGAACCTGATATAAAATGAAAGCACACAATAGTAAAGAATTGGAAACAAAAATATATTATAGGAGTTCCCTTGTGGCCTACTGGCTAGGATTATAGGTTTTCACTGCTGTGACCCCTGTCTAATCCCTGGTTGGGAACTGAGATTCTGAAAGTCACATGGCATGGCCAAAAAAAAACCAGAGGTGTACTATTAATACAAGGATTGTAAGTTCACAAGAGAAGAAAAATCAAAGACAACTATATTCGAACCCTCTAAGGAAAGGTGGAACTCTCCGTGGATCTACGTATAGCAATCACTATCACAATAAAAATAGCATCTAACATTTATTGAGTGATTGATATGTGGCACAAATATGAGTTAAGTGCTTTTGTAGGCTATCTCATTTAATCCTCAAAACAACCCTAGAAATAAACACTATTATTGTGCCTGTTTTACAGATTGGGAAATTGAGGCTTATACAGGTAAGTTCAGTTCAGTTCAGTTCAGTCGCTCAGTCGTGTCCGACTCTTTGTGACCCCATGAATTGCAGCACACCAGGCCTCTCTGCCCATCACCAACTCCTGGAGTCTACCCAAACCCATTTCCATCGAGTCAGTGATGCCATCCAACCATCGCATCCTCTGTCGTCCCCTTCTCCTCCTGCCCCCAATCCTACCCAGCATTAGGGTCTTTTCCAATGAGTCAACTTTTCGCATGAGGTGGCCAAAGTATTGGAGTTTCAGCTTCAACATCAGTCCTTCCAATGAACATCCAGGACTGATCTCCTTTAGGATGGATTGATTGGATCTCCTTGCAGTCCAAGGGACTCTCAAGAGTCTTCTCCAACACCACAGTTCAAAAGCATCAATTCTGCAGCGCTCAGCTTTCTTCACCGTTCAATTCTCACATCCATACATGACCACTGGAAAAACCATAGCCTTGACTAGATGGACTTTTGTTGCCAAAGTAATGTCTCTGCTTTTAAACATGCTATCTAGGTTGGCCATAACCTTCCTTCCAAGGAGTAAGCATCTTTTAATTTCATGGCTGCAATCACCATCAGCAGTGATTTTGGAGCCCCCCAAAATAAAGTCTGACACTGTTTCCACTGTTTCCCCATCTACTTCCCATGAAGTGATGGGACCAGATGCCATGATCTTCGTCTTCTGAACGTTGAGCTGTAAGCCAACTTTTTCATTCTCCTCTTTCACTTTCATCAAGAGGCTCTTTAGTTCTTCTTCACTTTCTGCCATAAGGGTGGTGTCATCTGCATATCTGAGGTTATTGATATTTATCCTGGCAATCTTGATTCCAGCTTGTGTTTCTTCCAGCCCAGCGTTTCTCTTGATGTACTCTGCATATAAGTTAAAAAAGCAGGGTGACAATACACAGCCTTGACGTACTCCTTTCCCAATTTGGAACCAGTCTGTTGTTCCATGTCCAATTCTAACTGTTGCTTCCTGACCTGCATACAGATTTCTCAAGAGGCAGGTCAGGTGGTCTGGTATTCCCATCTCTTTCAGAATTTTCCACAGTTTATTGTGATCCACACAGTCAAAGGCTTTGGCGTAGTCAGTAAAAAAGAAGTTGATGTTTTCCTGGAACGCTCTTGCTTTTCCGATGATCCAGTGGATGTTGGAAATTTGATCTCTTGTTCCTTTAACTTTTCTAAATTCAGCTTGAACATCTGGAAGTTCATGGTTCATGTACTGTTGAAGCCTGGCCTGGAGAATTTTGAGCATTACTTTGCTAGCGTGTGAGATGAGTACAATTGCGCGGTAGTTTGAGCTTTCTTTGGCATTGCCTTTCTTTGGGATTGGAATGAAAACTGACCTTTTCCAGTCCTGTGGCCACTGCTGGGTTTTCCAAATTTGCTGGTATATTGAATGCAGCACTTTCACAGCATCATCTTTCAGGATTTGAAATAGCTCAACTGGAATTCCATCACCTCCACTAGCTTTGTTCGTAGTGATGCTTTCTAAGGCCCACTTGACTTCACATTCCAGGATGTCTGGCTCTAGGTGAGTGATCACACCATCGTGATTATCTGGGTTGTGAAGATCTTTTTTGTATAGTTCTTCTGTGTATTCTTGCCACCTCTTCTGAATATTTTCTGCTTCTGTTAGGTCCATACCATTTCTGTCCTTTATTGTGCCTATCGTTGCATGAAATGTTCCCTTGGTGTCTCTAATTTTCTTGAAGATATCTCTAGTCTTTCCCATTCTATTGCTTTCCTCTATTTGTTTGCATTGATCACTGAGGAAGGCTTTCTTATCTCCTGCTATTCTTTGGAACTCTGCATTCAAATAGGTATATCTTTCCTTTTCTCCTTTGCCTTTAGCTTCTTTTCACAGCTATTTGTAAGGCCTATTCAGGCAATCATTTTGCTTTTTTGCATTTCTTTTTCTTGGAGATGATCTTGATCCCTGTCTCCTGTACAATGTCATGAACCTCCGTCCATAGTTCCTCAGGCACTCTGTCCATCATATCTAATCCCTTGAATCTATTTCTCACTTCCACTGTATAATCGTAAGGGATTTAATTTAGGTCATACCTGAATGGTCCCGTGGTTTTCCCTACTTTCTTCAATTTAAGTCTGAATTTTGCAATAAGGAGTTCTTGATTATACCAGTCAAGCTCCTGTTTCCTTTGAAGTCATAGCACTTATTACCAGCAACCTGTGGGGTGATTACATGCTTTCTTGTGATGTCACTGGCATTATTAAATGTCTTATGACATTAGTGTTTTTGATGTCTTGTGGTATTACTAAGATGTTGTTGCTGTTGTTCAGTTGCTAAGTCATGCCCAACTCTTTGCAACCGCATGGACTGTAGCACACCAGGCTCCTCTGTCCTCCACTATCTCCCAGAGTTTGCACAAATTCATGCCTAGTGAGTTAGTGATGCTATCTAACCATTTCAACCTCTGCCACCCTCTTGTTTTGCCTTCAATCTTTCTCAACATCAGGGTCTTTTCCAAGAGTTCGCTCTTTGCATCAGGCGGCCAAAGTATTGGAGCTTCAGCAACAGTTCTTCCAGTGAATATTCACGGTTAATTTCCCTTAGGATTGACTGGTTTGATCTTCTTGCAGTCCAAGACAAAAGTCTTCCCCAGCACGACAATTCAAAAGCATCAATTCCTCATCTCTCAGCCTTCTTTATGTTCTACCTCCCACATTCGTACATGACTATGGATAGAAAAACCATAGCTTTGACTATATGGACCTTTATGAGCAAAGTGATGTCTCTGCTTTTTAATACACTGTCTAGGTTTGTCATAGCTTTCCTTCCAAGGAGCAAGCATCTTTTAATTTCATGGCTGCAGTCAGTCCACAGTGATTCTAGAGCTCAAGGAAATAAAATCTGCCATGGCTTCCACTTTTCTCCTTGTATTTGCCATGAAGTGATGCGGCTGGATATCATGACCTTAGTTTTTTGAATGCTGAGTTTCAAGCCAGCTTTTTCACTCTCCTCTTTTACCCTCATCAAGAGGCTCTTTCGTTCCTCTTCTGCCATTAGCATAGTATCATCTACATATCTGAGGTTGATGACATTTCGCCCGGCAATCTTGATTCCAGCTTGTGATTCATCCAGCCTGAGATTTTATATGATGTACTCTGCATATAAGCTAAATAAATTACTAAGACAGCACCTATATTATTATTATCATGTATCTTTTGCAGTATTGAGCTTTTCATATACTTTTATTGTGCCAACTCACTCTAAACTCCTTTGTATTGCTCCTGGGGTCTTGGCTAATTCAAATGTTTGAGTGTTTGTGAAGTTTTCATTCATTAGAAAAATGATCCAAATCAAATAAATACAGCTAACACTATTTGATTCTACCCTATTTAGAGAGTCTATAAGTATAGACTCTTTTTGTGCCCAGTTTTGGACATAAAGGTAATCTGTGTGTGTTTGCAATCTCTTTAGCCCTTATATACTCATAGAATTAAAGCTATCTTCTCAACAACCAAAGAAAAACACTATCTGTTCTTTGAAAATTAAAAAAACTAACTCAGTTAAAAAGTAGTTCCAGTTTGCAGATTTATTTTAATTTTACAAATTTATTATAAAGTACTATATACATAGAAAGGAATAGACATGGAACAACAGACTGGTTCCAAATAGGAAAAGGAGTACATCAAGGCTATATATTGTCACCCTGCTTATTTAACTTATATGCAGAGTACATCATGAGAAACGCTGGGCTGGAAGAAACACAAGCTGGAATCAAGATTGCCAAGAGAAATATCAATAACCTCAGATATGCAGATGACACCACCCTTATGGCAGAAAGTGAAGAAGAACTAAAGAGTCTTTTAATGAAAGTGAAAGAGGAGAATGAAAAAGTTGGCTTAAAGCTCAACGTTCAGAAAACGAAGATCATGGCATCTGGTCCCATCACTTCATGGGAAATAGATGGTGAAACAGTGGAAACAGTGTAAGACTTTATTTTGGGGGGCTCCAAAATCACTGCTGATGGTGATTTCAGCCATGAAATTAAAAGACGCTTATTCCTTGGAAGGAAAGTTATGACCAACCTAGATAGCATATTTAAATGCAGAGATATTACTTTGCCAACAAAGGTCCGTCTAGTCAAGGCTACGGTTTTTCCAGTAGTCATATATGGATGTGAGAGTTGGACTATAAAGAAAGCTGAGCACGAAGAATTGATGCTTTTGAACTGTGGTGTTGGAGAAGACTCTTGAGAGTCCCTTGGACTACAAGGAGATCCAACCAGTCCATCCTAAAGGAGATCAGTCCTGGGTGTTCATTGGAAGGACTGATGTTGAGACTGAAACTCCAATACTTTGGCCACCTCATGCGAAGAGTTGACTCATTGGAAAAGACCCTAATGCTGGAAGGATTGGGGGCAGGAGGAGAATGGGACAACAGAGGATGAGATGGCTGGATGGCATCACCAACTCAATGGACATGGGTTTGGGTAGACTCCAGGAGTTGGTTATGGACAGGGAGGCCTGGCGTGCTGCGATTCTCGGGGTCGCAAAGAGTGGGACACGACTGAGCGACTGAACTGAAGTGAACTGAACTAATATGTAAATTTTAAATAACAATAAAATGCACACTCTGAAGCCATTATCCACCACAGGAAATAAAACATCAAAGAGTAAATCTTTTATATCACCAAAATTTTTAAGTAAATTAACTCTAAAATGATTATAAAACTTTAAGATGATAAAGGGGGTTTTAAGACTAAAAAAAGATACCAACTATTACAGTATTACATCATGAGATCAGAAGAAGATTACAGGCTTCACTGGTGGTTCAGTGGTAAAGAATCTGCCTGCCAATGCAGGAGACATGGGTTCAATCCCTGGTCTGGGAAGATCCTGCACGTCAGAGAGAAACTAAGCCTGTGTGCCTCAACTATTGAGCCTGTGTTCTAGAGCCTGGGAGCCACAATTACTGAGCTACAACTTTTGAAGCCCACGCACTCTATAGCCCCAAAATAGAAGCTACCACAATGATAAGCCCACACTCCTCAACCAGAGAGTAGCCCCTGCTCTCTGCAACTAGAGAAAAGCCAGCGCAGCAACAAAGACTCAGCATGGTCAAAACTAAATAAATAAATAATGATTTTTAAAAGGAGATTAGATAAATCTAGTCCTAAGAATGGTATCAAATACTTCTGCAAAAGACTTTTTAAGTGGGAACTATTTTATGTCCATTAAAGATTTGTAGTGTAAAGTGACTATATCGCCTGGATTTTTGGAATAGTTACAATTTCACCCCATTTCCATAAATCAATGGCTTTCTGGAAATTACAATATTCTGTTATTCAAGCTAGTCTACATCTTCCAATGTACCTCTTCTATCAAGAAATAAAGGTTCTCGTGGGGTCATGCGATCTATGCTGGTGTGGGTAAATAATCGGCATAGATAAAATGAACAAAAGAAAAGCATCAGGTTTCAGATTTAGAAGATTCTGACTCTAGTTGCTTCTTCATTACTGGCTTTCAGGAAGTGAGCATTAGACTTTCAGGTAGCTAATACAGGGGGAAATATAACCAATATTAAGATCCACAGTATCTATGAGGAAAAACTAAACCAGTTGCACAGGAGATGCCCAATTATTCCTGATTCTAAGAACTGAGATGTATTTCTCTACTAAGTCTTCACAGAGATAATATGATCATTCACATCCCGTCCTTATAGTAAACACAGCAACGTGTTTCAGAGAGTCTTGTTTTTAATTGAGTTACAAGTGATGTAGAATATTATATAAGCTACATGACAACCCACTCCAGTATTCTTGCCTGGAGAATCCCATGGACAGAGGAGCCTAGAAGACTACAGTCTATGGGGTCACAAGAGCTGGATACAACTTAGCGACTAAACTACTACAGGTGTACAATATAGTGACTCACAATTTTTAAAGCTTATACTTCATTAATAGTTATTATAAACACTGACTACATTCTTTGTATTGTACTATATATCTTACAGTTTATTTTATACATAATAGTTTGTATTTCTTAATTCCCTATTATTATATTGTCCCTCCCCTCTTCCCTCTCCTTATTGGCAATCACTAGTTTTGTCTCTATATCTGTGAGTCTGCTTCCTTTTTGTTATATTCACTAGTTTTCTGTAGCTTTTAAATTCCACATATAAGTGGTACCATACAGTATTTGTCTTTCTCTGTCTGAACTTATTTCACTTAGCACAATACCCTCCAAGTCCATCCATGTTGTTGCAAATGGCAAAATTTCATTCCTTTTTATGGCTGAGTATTCCGTATATATATCATTATCCATTCATCCGTTGATGGACACTTTGATTGCTTACATATCTTAGCAACTGTAAATAATGCTGCTGTGAACACTGGGGTGCATGTATCTTTTCAAATTAGTGTTTTTGTTTTTTCCAAATACATATCCAGCAGTGGATATTCCTGAGTCATATGGTAGTTCTCTTTTTAGTTTTTTGAGGAGTCTCCATACTATTTTCCATAGTATACCCTGCCAACAAGGTATAAAGATTCCCCTTTATTCACATCCTTGCCAACATTTGTTATTTGGGTTCTCTGATGATAGCCATCCTGACAGGTATGAAATGACATCTCATTGTGGTTTTGATTTGCATTGCCCTGATGATTAGCAACATTGAGCATCTTTTCATGTGCCTGTTGGCCATCTGTTTCCTCTTTGGAAAAATATCTATTCAAGTCTTCTGCTAATTTTTTAATCAAGTTGTTTTATTAATGAGCTGTATGAGCTTCTTATATATTTTGAATATTAACCCCTCATCAGTCATATCATTTGCAAACATTTTCTCCCATTTGGTAGGTTGTCTTTTTGTTTCATCAACCATTTTCTTTGCTGTGCAAAAGCTTTTAAGTTTAATTAGGTTCAATGGATTTCTTATCATAACAAATATGCTGAGGACTTCAAACCAAAATGCAAATTCAGAGACACTAATATATGCCCTCTGAAATTACATTTTTGGGAAATAAGTCAGCAGTTCTTCTGGGTACAAGCATCATAACTTCACAAAGGTAAACATCTGGAATTTTTACACTGCAAATATTAAAATAGTTCCATCCTTAGTCAAGAATTCAGATGTTTTGGATTGATCTGCTATCTGTAATTAATTTGCTGGTCCTAGTATGAATATAATATACTTGAACTACATTTCATTGAATTCCCATCAGATTTAGATAGAATTTCTTTTTTCCCTTTCTTATAGGTAAGTACCCATAGAAGTAAGAAAACGTTTTTTCTCTGGGATTATGCTTGGCATATGTGACAGAAATGTCAGAGTAAGTACAAAATGTGAATGTGCATTTGTCATGTATGACTATAGGGGGAAATCTACTTTTAAAAATATATACCAATCAGTTTATCAACTTTCCAAAGTGCAATCTGATTATTTGCTTTGGAAGTTTTTTCTTTTGCAATTAAAGTGTTCAGTAAGAGCCCACTGATTATGGGACTAAGACAAAGGAAATCTAAACCAAAACAACTAGGAGCCATAATCTACTAATACTTGCTCAAAGAGAAAACACTTGAATTATTATGCAAACCAAAAGAAATATAAGAATTAAAGGTAAAAATGTCATATATTCCGTATATACTCATGTATTCAGTGAGGCATTTGTATCAAAGCCACTTCTAATCTTTCTTTAACTGGATTGTGTTTGGTTTTGTTTCCCCCACAGGATAAAGAAGAAAACCACTAGAGTGTCTCTGACCATCAATTCCCCTGTTAATGAAACCTCTAACATCAGATCAAGTTATTCTACCTTAGTTCAACCACTGTGTATTGACCCCCAGAGGGTAGGTTCAACTTTAAAAGCTTTCTGAGGGGTTTCAGTAATGGAGACACAGGCCCAGAGAGGAAGGAATCAATGCAACTTTCTTGAAAAGTATATACAGGAAACACTTCCAGCTGTATGACCTCAGAAGGAACAAGAAAGAAATCTATGGGTCTCAGAAATAACTCCATGGTAGT
This sequence comes from Okapia johnstoni, assembly GCA_024291935.2. NCBI lineage: Eukaryota > Metazoa > Chordata > Mammalia > Artiodactyla > Giraffidae > Okapia > Okapia johnstoni. The sequence continues at coordinate 41,844,277 of CM044316.1, forward strand.
TCTGTGGGTTGGCCATTTGTCTGTGTGCCAGACCATAAGGGACAGTTGGTTTCTAGGAGCTCAGTCCCATAATAGAATATTCCAACTATCCAAGGAATGAATTCCCTTGTAATTAAAAAAGGAGAGGGGGATGCTTTTCAAAAACCTAAAAGATACAAGAACAACTGTAAGGAAGAAGGAAAAAAATCTAGTCGGTAAAATTTAGAAGTTATTTAAACCTTTAATGTACAGTCTCTAAATAATCACCAATACTCATTTCTCAAATGTAATCACCTAGTGTTGTATTTCATCATCTCAACTAACGGAATGCTGGAGGAGGGAGGAAAAAGGGGTGGCATTGGAGCAGACATCCAAACTGACATTTAATTTAGGAATATCATACCTTTCATAAAGTAAATTTATAGTGTGGGTGGTAACAGCTAGCCCATGGCCACCATTCAACTAAGATTTCAGAGCCTTGACAATATGGATGACAGTGTCTCTTCTGTTTCTTAACCAGATGCAGAGTCCCTGCAGCAGCCTGTTGGGATCCACTTGTGTTGTTGCCCCTGTGTTTACCAAGGTAATCTATGCACAGTGCAAGATGGAGTTCGGATTTTATAGACAAATTGTAGGGTTTATCAAAGGTGTAAGAAGAAGAAAAGAGAAAACTAGAAAGGACCTCAGGGATTACAATTCTTCATATATGAGAAAACTGAGTCACAGAAAGCATGAAATTATTGTTCTGTGTCACAGGGCAACTCATGGTTCATCCTATGCTCTTTAGACTTTTGCTCTGTGTCAATCCTCCAGCTCTGGAAGGCAATTCTTAGATGGTTCTCTCCAAGCAGACGATGCTCTGCCTGACCTCAAGGTTCAATTCATCACATTCTCTTAACTAGCCACAAGATGCCCTTCTGAAGAAGTCAACAAGCAAAGCCATATCTATTTCTGGCTTGGGTCACAGTCAGAGATCAGTATTTAGATGCCTCCTCTATCACTCACTGGAAACAGCAGGATTCAATCAGCTAAGTCAAACCAAGCTAAGGTTGCTATCTTCTGCAGGCTCTCTGTCTCCCAGTTTTCAAACCTAACAGAACTGGAACTAGTGCCACTGCTGGCCTAAGGTATGAGAAGTACAGCTGGAACTTACCCAGATACAGGATGGGAGACACAGGAAACGATGTCATTATGAGTAAGGAGCACTACTATCAATTCTGGAAGCCTACTTTCAGCAGATGCTATCAGGCACAAGTCTTCTCTTCTGCTGCATTCCTTCCTTATAATATGCAGCCCTGGACATCAGGCTCAAGGGCTGGGCTGGTGATCATTATGTCTTACCTAGGTCTCACCAGGCAGAAGGATCTCAGGTCCTCTCCCTTTGGTCTGAGGGCCAAGTTATAATCTGAAATGTGATTCTCGATTCCAGAGGACCCTGGAGCTGAGAATAGGAGAGGAGGGAGATTAGGACTTAAGGGGTAAACTTACCACAAATGTCACTTGTTCATGTATGAACTGTGAGACTGTACTAGCTGTTGTTAATAAATACTTTTTATATATCAATATAACTCTTCATTCTTTAAAGAAAGTTTTCAGATTATGTCTCTGAAATGAGCCTCAAAACCTCAAGTATGCTGAGCATTTTGCTAGCCCTATTTCACAAACAAAGAACAGGAGTTCCACAAAGGTTAAGAGCCTTCCAAGTTCCTATGATGAGCTTCAACCCCCTAGTGGAAAAGTTGTGATTTGGGCCCAATTCCTCTAAGTCATGATTCAGAATCATTAACAAATTACAATACTTCCCATGCTGCTCAACCAGTAATAAAGATTAAATCTGTGACTTCATAGGTACTCAATAAAAAAATAACACAAAAAAGTGAAGACTTCTCAACTAATCGGTTTTCTATTTTGAAAAGCGGTTCTTGGGAAAAAGAATAAAAGCTTTCTCATTAAACATAACTCCATGAAATTGAGATAAAAACTTACAGCTGACTATAAAGCACAAAATATGCCTGGCAAGCTCCTTATTTTGACTAAGGTATAATCAGTTGTCAATAATTATGATGAAAAGCATGCACACTTACTGCAACTGACACCCCAAATCACTGTATATGGTGAAACAGTTTCTTCCATTCTGTGAATTCTGTGCTTGTTCTTCAGCATCTTCAAGATATCTCTACAACCAGAGGTCAGTTTGTCGTGTTTGAATGCCGAGTCCAGGCCACAGCAGCAGTTCAAGTTCACTGGTACAGAGAGAAAGAGCAGATAGCCGACTCAGATGACTTCCGAATTCTGAGAAAAAGTACAGTGATAAGCTTTATAATTTACTTTTTATTCCCATTTACCTTGAAATCTAATTCATGTTTTAATGTTTAATAACTGATTTGTTACAGGTTCAGAGATTGCTACTGCTAAACAATTACTTAAATACAAATAATTCCTCAACATAAACAACCAAAAAAGAAAAGACAGCTGCTTTGTTTTGATGAAATAATAGTTTTAATAGCTATAAAAAGACTAGTCTGTTTTCACAGATTAACCTTAATTATCTTCCCAATGAGTTCTTGGCATACAAACAAGAAAGTAAATGTGAGAATGAACATACTTTTTAAGAGTAACACAAATGAAAACTGATGCATAGCTTTCTAAAACTTTACTAAGTTTCCTGCGCGTGCATGCTGTCACTTCAGTCATGTCCGACATGCTAAACATTGAGTTTATAAACAATTTCTCATTTAATCCTCACATCAGTATTTTGACGTATGTGTTATCATCTCCATTTTATAAGCAAGAAAACTGAAATTAGAAATTCTAAACACCTTGCCGAAGGTCACAAGGCTAATAAGTGCTATAGTCAAGGTTCAAGCCCAAGATATTTCTTGTACTAAGTGAAGAAAATATACTCACTTAAATATTAATTCAAAACAACTGAAATCTGCACATTTAGGAAGAAACACCTCTATTATGCCACACGGTATTTCTTTTAAAAGTCACATTTATTGCATTTTTTGAAAGTAATAAAATTTATTACAATAAATATAGAAGAAACTTAAAGTTACATTCTTACCACCCAGAGACAACTATTATTAATCTTTTGTGTATTTTTCTACAGTAATACTACAGTATTTTTATAATATTCAACTTTAATTAGAGAAAGTAAAAGAAAAGGATTTTCTTGGGAGAAAAAGGCCACCTCAGGATTAGTGTTTCAGCAACAGTTTACATTCAGAGAAGAGATATAGCTGTTCCTACCTCATATTAGAGATGAATAACTAAGGCCCTGAGAAGTAATTTTCACAAAGTCACAGAGCAAGCTAGCTGTAGAACAGGACTGAAATACGGTTTTTCTAGCTCTAGCACCCTGCCAAGTATTCATTCCATACCTTTTCTGAGTTTCTACAGAATTCACAGTCTGTGATGCTAGATTTCAGTCAATGTTGTACTTGCTTCAAGTTATTTCTTGCATACACATGGCACCTTCTCTCAACTAAACTGCCATCATTTAAATTCTCTATTCTCTTGTTTTATCTTTCAGAAGCTTGTTTATCATCCATTCCTGGTAAGAACAATTTTTCAACATCTTGATAATAAATAATTAAACCAAATAAGCATCAGAAGACTTTGTCTCCTAAACTACTTTTGCCTTCAGGAAGTTTTGAGGCTACCTTATGCCAACTCTTCTACAATGGAAGAAGCAAGAAAACTAGGATTTATCAATATATTTGCTAATTTATTCATTCATTCAACATTTACTAGATACAGGCAATGGCCAGGTTCTGTTCGTGGCACTGAGGAATCCCTGACCTCACAGGGCATGAATTCTTCCTCTAATTCCATTTGACTTCCTCTTATTCCATGTGTGCCTCGTGAGCAACACACAGGGCAGAAAGAAGGGGTCCTGACATCAAACATCCAAATTGTTGGCTGTCCGAGAAGTACACATGATGGCCACCACAGTGGCCATCACTATCCTACCATCAAGTCTAATTACCATGGCAATAATAACGTTTAGGTCAGTTCAGAAAATCATCCTTATAGGACCTTTATGCTAAGCACTAAAGCTACAGAAATCCAGAATTCAAGAGGTAAAGTGTAATCCCTGCTTTTAAGAAGCTGATAGTCTAGTAGAGAAAACAGATGTGTCTAAGAAGTAGGTGTTAGGGACCACACTGGGGTTACTTTAGGTTGCATTTTTAAGATTTATCTTCATGAGCCCACTCAAAGACAAAAATCTAATCAGAGGGATTATTTTTTTAATCTCAGGAATACACTATTTATTCCCAATACCTACTCTCCCTGATATCCGCCCACACTGTTTGTTAATTTGGGGCACCTAAATACTCTCCTCAAGTTGAATCTCTCCCCTTTCCAGAGGAAGTGTGCACCTTAATTATCACAGAAGCATTTCCTGAAGATTCTGGAGACTTCAAGTGCATTGCAGAAAATGAGGCTGGGACTGCAGTCTCCACAGCAAGACTCTTTGTTTCTCCAGGTAATTACTCCTCAGGATCACCCTGCTTAAATTCAGCCCTGAGCCAAGAGGAAGATTCTCTCTGTTTCTATCTGAACTGGTGACTAATTCTATTTTTCAGAAGGAAAAGTGGAGAAATCAGAGGGTTCTCGAAAGTCACCCACAAGAAAATTTCCTCCAAAACTGGTCTCCTTTCCCTGGAGCAGTGACAGCCACACAAAGGATAAAAACCCAGACAATACTCCAATAAACCTTATGCCAACTATTCCTGAAACAGCCAGTCACAATGAACATGAGATCCAGGTTCCAAAAGACAAGTTCTGGACCATCAGTGAAAATTCCTCTGAGCTACAACCACAATGGTAAGGGCAGACAGACTCGACATTCACACATCCAACAAACGTTCTTGGCTCTATATAAAGAACGGTGAACATGACAAAGCTCCTGCCCTCAGCAAGCTTGCATGGACCAATCACTTTACCTCTGTCATTTCTCCATCATGCATTTCACCCAGGCTGAAGCAGTAAGCCATGTAAGTTTTAGAAATAGTAAGAAATAATAAGTCGTAGATACATATTTAAGGGTTTGCTACAGAGACTTATTGGGAGAAAAAAAAAACACACAACACTGAAATGGCAAAAGTTTCTGAAGAATGGAGTCTTTCCCCAAATTAGAATTCAATGTCCTATCTCAATACAAATAGGTAAAACATTTTGTGATACAGATTTCTACATGGTTAGTCTTAGAATACAGACACAATTGTCCTTGCATATAAAGGACAAAAGTATAAATGGAAAGCTGTATCAGTACGTGAATTTGCCAAGCAGGCTACACGTTTAAAACAACACAATCCACCACCATCCCCAGCCCCCAAACACAAACCTCAAACCAAAATACTGATTTTTTTTAAATAAATTTATTTATTTTAGTTGGGGGCTAATTACTTTACAATATTGTAGTAGTTTTTGCCCAAAATACTGATTTCTTAAAAACCTAAAAAACTGATACTTAAAAGTCATTGGAGACTAACAGACCTGGAACAATGTGTGAAATATATAGTAAGAATTCAATAAATAGGAACTATTACTTCACTTCATTGTCTTTTTACCAAGGTCAGTGTTATCTCCACCAACAGCCTATAACTGTGAATTCTCAGTTGGTCTCCTGGAATCCCCTTAGCTTAATGGGATCACTAGTCATCTGGGCAGTAGCTACCCCTATAAATAGATTCCTCACAGGATCAAGGAAGAATGGGTGTGTGGAAAAATAAATAAGACTGTAATTTATTCAACAAACATTTATTAAGCACACTGTATGTGTTTGTCAGTTTCTGTGCCTTAGGAAAATGGCCAATACTCACATCCACAGTTTTTCTCCATAAGTACCTGTGTTTATCAGTGAGCCTTTAGGACTTAAAAAGGCCTTGAATTTACTATTAGTATCTTTCATATAAAACTGCTATCTTTTTCATTAATAAAATCTTTTGTGGGGACAATTATCAGGTAAAAGTTCCATGAATGTTAGCAGGTTTTTACTGAATGTCTACCAAGAGCTATACTCTCCTAGACAAGATAAATAAGTAATAAAGAGTTCCTTCCTCAGAAAAAAACTTAACCTGGTTGAAGAGATACATTATACCACAAAATAGTCCACTGTAAGATTTCTTGTTTCATTTGCATCTCTGCAACACTGATTTAGTAAAAATAGATACTATCTTTGTTTTTCACTTAATTATTAAAGTTCAGAGTTAGGCAGTAGAGTGAGTACTTACACTCAGGTCTCCAAAATAGATAAAAAGGTTAATGTGTCTAGAAAGCTGCAGAGCATTAACCAAATTAATACTATCATTTGTACTGACTCCAAATCCAGTGGAGTATACATCATTATTTCTTGAGAAGAATAAGATTGAGTCCACTGCTCCAAAGCAATTCCTTTTTGCTATATGTCTATGCAGAACTTCAAAAATCACAGTGATTAATGCATAACCTGAAAATGAATAAAACATTCTTCACTCTTTTGTCCTTTCATCTTCAATAAGACATTTTCCTTCTCAGTTGATAGAGCTCAGAAGGATAGAAATTAGCCTCATCACACACATCTGACCTCTGAAGAAGGTCAGAAGTTCAAAGCACCATTTTTACAATCACATATATACTTCACATTTTAAAAAACAAGAGATGAATGAGTGACAGTTAAATAGCTACCGACTGATGATGAGGCAAGAAGGAATTTCCTGGACATGCAGCAGGAAATACTTCAGTAGGAAACACTGCAACAGTAGGAAGTAATATACATCTTGTGAAGTATTAGAATGATTTGCTAGAGGCCCTTACTGATAATTTAGAGACAGAAATGGGAAAGTTGTCTTTAGTGGGTAGGCTGGAATATGGTTCACCCACTAGACATCTTAATTCTTTCAGTTTTAGGATGATTTTTCTCAAATAAGCACCAAATCATTCAAACAGCCATATTTGTGAGAAAAAATAAAACACCATTTAAAAAAGCACACCAAATATTAAAAGGCAGAAAAACAGATTCATGGTAAATTATTCAATATAGACCCTTAACTTTTGAGAATGGTGTTATAAAAGATCTTATCTATCTTTCCAAAACCATCTCTTGATCCCCTAATTGTAGCAAGAACCTTAGCCTCAATGTACCGTGGAGCCACCACACTATAATGAAAGTTTGTCTTACAAAGGTCAAGGGAAAAGTGTAAATGACAAAGAATAACTAAAAACTAAAATTCTTCCTCAGCTACAGAACGTTTAGAATCTGCCCTTGGCAAAACTGGGGATTTAAGTTTGTCCTGGGCACCTACCACACTTGGCTGGTAGGGTGTATCTCAATCAAACTCTGTTCTTGGGAAGAACCAAATATCAGTCACATAAATCACATTTAAAGTGCCTAGAATAGGGTCTTGCTCAAACTTAAGGTTATATGTGTCTGTTATTCTTGTTATTTTTATTGTCACTTGCACTTACATTTTAAGTCTAATTTGGATTGAAGGCTTTGCCCATATTAATGTAACCTGAAATATCAGTGAGCAGAAGTGGAGAAATATTTGGGGTGATTCCTTATAATAAGACTTACAATAAGACTCCTTACAATAAGTAAGCAAATGCCTATTCGTCAAGTCCAGCATGCTTTTTCTACTAAGTAATGCTTTTTCTACTAAGGTAGCGGTCATCAAACTTTCTCTGAACACCAAAGGAAGGTACACCTACATGGTCAGCTGTGAAGAATTTTAAGTGGCTCATTTGTGCTGAATTGTCTATCTGTTGGACCCTGATGTACATGGCAATTACATCAAGCCTGGAGTATCTATGAGGGTTGCTGTTCAGTCACTCAGTCATGTCTGACTCTGCGACCCCATGGACTGCAGCACGCCAGGCTTCCCTGTCCATCACCATCTCCCGGAGCTTGCTCAAACTCATGTCCATTGAATCAGTGATGCCATCCAACCATCTCATCCTCTGTTGTCCCCTTCTCCTCCTGCCCTCAATCTTTCCCAGCATCAGGGCCTTTTCTAAGACCATGAGGGAGGGGAATAAATAATTATCTTTTAAACAACAGAACCATACCAAAGCTAAAGCCACTAAATACAGATAATTCCACTCGATTAGCCTGATCCTCATGCCACCTACCCCTCTCTACCACCTCTTGTCGATTTGAAGCTTTCTTCCTAATTATATACTTCTCTGCACACACACACACAAAAATGGAAACATAAAAGGCTAAGATGGTCTCCTTGGTAAAAAGAGAAAGGAAATTGTGTAACTGTAAGGAGTAAGGGAGATAAAGAGAGCTACAGGACAGAGCCCTAATTGCAAACACTGCTTGATGGGTACTTTCTTAAGTGTTTTAACTCTTTTAGAATAAAAGTATAAAGGTATAGGGTCAATAAAAGTATAAGGTTAAGGATCTGTATGCCATACAGATTCAGAAAACTTGCTATACAGACCAAATCATATTTTTCCACTTCCCCACCTTCCCAGTGACATGACACCATCATTCTGCTCTCTTGCCTTTTTCTAGACACATTCCCTCTCTTGAAACAAACTGCTTGAATCCCACTCCACCCCTCCTTCCATTTGGCAAGAGAGGAAAAAAAGAGGTCTTCAGATGAAGAGCTATCTAACAGAAATCAATGTGAAGCCCATCCATCAGTGGTCTTATTTCTGGAGAAGTCTTAGTAGTCAGAATGTCAGTCTTAGCATACTATTTCCCTTTCGGTCCTTTTTTCAACAAGGAAGATCAAAGCCCCCATCACAAAAAAAAATAAAATGAGTTTTCTCTACACCTTTTCCCATTTCTCAGTTCTTTGCTGTCCCCCCTACACGAGCTTGCTAAAGCTCCTAGTCAAAGTTCACATCTAAAATAAAGAGGCTTGCAAGAGAAGCTCATGTAATCCCACTCTTTAAATATCACTAAGACATCTGAGATATTGTTTAGATCATGGACTCTTACTTTGACATGCCAGCATAGGTAGATGGACAGGCAAGCACATCAGATGTCACTGCTTGGCAGCTGATAAAAGTCAGTGGTGCTATAATACTAAGCACAGAGCCACTAGATTAGTCTGCAAGGGAAGGGGATGCCTCTTCCTTCCCTTTAGTAGTAGGTTTAACCCAGCTGGCACTCTCTGGAACTCGGGTAAGTCCCTTCTTTATTCCTGCTTCAGTTTTGGGTTTTGTTTTTGTTTTTTGTCCAAATCAGAACAGTATGTAAAAGGTGATCTTCAGATAAAAAGTTCAAAAGCCACAAGACCATAATGGCATTATACAAAGATTTGAAAAGAATGAGACCTGTTCATTCCACTGCAACTATAAGGCATTAAAAAAGGTAGAAGGAAAGATAGTTGTGTGTCATTATTTTTCAATCATCAGTTTTCTTTGAAAAAGGACACCTGGCCTAACTGTAACTGTGCAATGTCCTATAGCTTCCAAATATCCTCAGTTTTTTGTTTAAGTTTGTGGTATAGTAGAGATAGGGGGGAAAGTTAAGATTTTTCTAAACAAGAGAGTTAATAGAACTTTACTCATAAAATCTCTGAAATTTATTTAACATTATTTGGAATAAAATGATACTGCCATAAAACAGAAGGATTATAGAACTGATTGTTGAACAGTAACTATAAAAACGAAGAAAAGCCTTCCAGAGTTATCTGCATGAACATCTGTACAAAATTTTCTTCAGACATGAAAATGAAACTTTCGAAAGAACGTATTTTTAATTGAATTTTTAAAAAAATAACAGTAATTTTTAACTATGTAAGCTGATATCAAAATGTACAAGACAGTTAACACGCTAAAAATACACGTAAAGAAAAACAGGGAACTTTCTGGAAAATATCTACTGGCTATTTGTTTAACAGTTTATTCTTTGCTATTTGAAATTAATCTGAATGATATGTCAGCCCAAAAAGGAATTTAAAATCAAACACTGGATTCAATTCTGCAGTAGAGTAAACCCATAACTATAAAACTACTTGCCTTGAAATAGTCTCTTTTTTTTAAGAGTATCTAATTAAAGCCTCCTTTTGGATGTTTTTCTCCAGTAATTTCAAGGCTTAACATAGTTAATTACTAAAATGCACCCTAGTTGAATGTGCTTGTGTTCATAAACTCAAAATTAAGAAATGTATGACTTTTTAAGTGCCTTTTTCAACAGAATCTTTCTCTTGGCTGTTTAGTTGCATTTTTGTTCTTTCCTAAAACTGTTTAAACTATACACACAACCTGAGAATCAAGTTGATGGGTTTAGAAATTTTTCATAAAAAATGATACTTTATTCAAGAGAGGACATTAAATAATCATAAGACTATGATTCAATGATGACAATTTGGTTAACTTTACTAGCTAAAAGTTTGATTTATCATTACCTCAGTGTTGGTTTATACTATGTGAAACAAACTAAACATATTCTGAACTAAATTACTTGATATTTTGAATAAAGACAGAATTAATGTTAAAACAATTTATGGGGCTAGTCTTTTTGTGTAAAGTATATATATAGTCCTTCCCAGATTTACCATACTATTGGAAAAAATCAGGTGAAAATATTTCTTTGAGGCTGATTTTAGTGGCAAATGATTCATCAAAGGAAAAATGGGGACCTACTGTCAAAAGTCAGGAGTGCCAATGCAGAGCTAAGTAAGAGAAATGGCAATCATCTTTTCTTGGAAAAGTATAGGCTAGCTTCAAAGCTGCCTTACTTCCTTTGTACATCCTGTTTGCCATTTCAAAAGAAAAAATAATACAGGAATGAAAGCAATTTCAAAGTTTAGTCTAAAATACAAACTAAACACAAAAATAATTTAAAGTGAAACCAAATAATTAAGAGAACAGCAAGACCAATTACTAGATAATAAAATCAAAAAATAACAAAAAACTACAAAGGGTTCTGGAATACAGTAACTTATATACATACAGAAAGATACATGAATGCAGTCACTCCTTAATTATCATCTAGTTTGGTACTATGGTCAATTGGGAATCAAAGGGAGAAAAAGAGGCAGTGAATTATAAGGTAAAACAAAATCCACTCACAGTTGACAACAGTGAAGTACAGATGTTTGCTGTCCTTTGTGAAATTGTAAAAGGATGAAGAAGCAAATATGGACAGTAATGTTCTTTAGAAAAGAAGCACACTGATCGCCTTGATTCACCATGTCATTCATCACAGACCGCCAAGGCATGAATTAATGGTGCATCAGAAGAGCTGTTCATTGGTATTGATGAGCAATGGAAGAATTCAAACTGAATAGAAGCAAATATATTTAACTGCTAGTAATTTAAAATCAGTAACTCTTTGTGCCTAATGAAACTGCAAGCTTTGGTCAAAACCTAAACATGAAACCATAAAATTATCACACTGAGCAACATCACAAATTTTCTTTTCATAAACAAACACTTGGCAAACTCAAAATCAAACTTTTCCTACATCTTGAAGCCCCCAGGCATGCTTGAAGAATCACCCAGAGGCACACAAACACTAATGAATTATTTTTTCTTATTCTCAAGTGGAAGTCATTTGTGCAAAGACAACGCATAAAGGAATGGAAAGTCTATAAGCCAGAAAAGTTCCACCTTGAGATGACTTTGAAAGCACATCATCTTTAACAAAAAAAAAAAAAAAGCACATAAACTCCTAAAGATCTTAAACAGTACCATTTTTATGCAAATACTGTAACTGAATCACTTTCTTCTTTTGAAGGAACAATATTCTTCAAGAGAAGGCCACTCCATCAAAGCCAGGAGCACTGTATTCCCAGGATCTCAACAAGGAGGCACAGACCAAGGTCGCTTCTGATTCACTGCAACCTTCTGTAATTCCAGGCTTGCAGACCCAGATTCAGGACCCCACCCCTTCAGGAGCAAGTCATTACAATAATAAGTTGCCTTCAACTTCCACAAACCAGCTAAACATGTTTAACTACGAACGCCCAAAACACTTCATTCAAACCCAAAATCCATGTGGCTCCAGACTTCAGCCTCCCGGACCGGAAATCTCCAGCTACTCTAGCCAGACCAAACAGTCTTCCATTACCATCCAACCCCGCCAGTGCACAGAGCAAAGATATTCTGCCTCCTCAACAGTGAGCTCTCACATCACTATGTCCTCCTCTGCTTTCCCTGCTTCTCCTCAGCAGCTTACTGGCTCCAACCCAGGCCAAAGGGTTACAGCTACTTATAACCAGTCTCCAGCCAGCTTCCTCAGCTCCATATTACCATCACAGCCTGATTACAGCAGCAGTAAAATCCCTTCCACTGTGGACTCCAAGTAAGTGAGCTTAAAAAATATATATATATATATATATATACATATATATATATAAAGAGAGAGAGACATAGTTAGATAGAACTGTGTATCCTGGGAGATAGTATCTGGGGGAGAAGGGGGATGGGTTATGTACGTCATTCTTCACGATCTAAAAACGTCAATGTGACCTCATGGTCTCATTCCATATTTTTCCTGGAACACCTTGAACCAGGGTACTGGCAATAAGTCATCTGATCCATTCTCCAGTGTCCAGGTTGAGTTAAACCCAAATCACCCGTTACTTCATATTATACAATTATTCACCTATTATTTTCCATCTTCAAAGAAAGATTTCTAACATACCCAAGAACAGTGAACTATTTCCACAGCTTTAAGTTCCTCATGCTGTAAATTGATCACTCTGGATCTAAGCTTAGCTGAGGTGAACACCTGTCTGCTCTTCTTCAGATAGGATTTCCTCTCAAATAAGCAGAGGCTATTAAGTTTATTCTCAGTTTTAGTCTTTTCTTACTATCCATCTTCTCCTCTGATCCTGAACATCCACTTGGCTAAAAAGAAAATATGGGATTCAGACACTAAAGTATGTGAATTTTCTCGATGATCAGAAAAAAAGGCTTGAATAGATAAAGGTTCTTGACCTTAAAGTTTTGAAGATCATTAAAACCACACTTTGTTCAAGCTGGTCGGACCAATCTAAATACAGGGAAGAATACCTGCAGACTTATGCAAGCATGTACTATTTCCACAGCCCTAAAACTGTCCGAGGAGAAACTGATATGAAGAAGGACATGGTGGTTGTGCTTTTTTTAAAACATGAACTAAATACTTTGTGCTTATGCAAACTTTGGGCTATCAGTTTTCCTATTCCTCAGCTGGCTAGAACGTCAAAAGAATTAAATCAGAGGCATCTGAAAAACTGATGGAATATGTTTTGTTGGTTACAGGCTTATCAACAGATATGCTGAAATTCTTGCTAATTTCTCTCAGTTTTCTGTAGAGGCTAATTTTTCAAGAGATTCCAATTGTTAGTGGTCTAACCACAGCAAATCAACTTGCAAAGAAAATTTTTCAATATTTTTAAAAATAAAAACCAAGAAAGCCAAACACATTTGTTAGAATCCTATAGATACTAGGTAGAACCATCTGAAATGGCTGATAAAAATTTTCACCTACAAAAAGGCATTCTCACAGGTTTGGCCTAATAATTTTAAAAGATGCCTTCAGGAATTAAGAGCCCGCTCCTCCTCTTCTATCCCAAATTCCCATTATACCTATTATCACACATTGTAGATTTTTCTTAGTTACATTTTACCCAGATAATCTTTTTGCATCTAGTTTTCAATTATTTCTAAATTTCCTGTATAAGCATATTTAAATCTAAAATAATCTTTTCTGACCACTACATTCTTCTTAGTAAAGTCTTTAATCCTATTCCAAATTCCTGTCCAGAAAAGAAGGCCATCAAATAAATACGAGCGAGTCATGACCATGTACTTAGTTCCATGCATAGAACTAAAGAGAGGAAAAAAGGGTGCAATGGAGAGGATGAGAAATAAAGCATAGAAGGACCCCAAACTAGAGATCAAAGATCCAGCTTTAGCTGTTCCATTTTCAGCAATCATAGATAACTCTTTTAATCTTCCCACAGCCACCTGATACCCATTCAGTGTCCAGCTGTACAGGGTGGAAAGCTCTGGCCCTTTGAACATTTGTGCACAACTCCCTCATTGTTATGATAGGCTTAAGTTTGCCCTGTCTTCTAAAATAATTCCCTTGGATTCTGACCTAGAGAAGCTTGAAAGCTTTAGTTAGCTTTTCATCAGTAAGGAATCCTTAAGCAAATGTTTCAAACATTTGCTCGAACCAACAGACTGGAAATTTAGAGGAACTCTTTAAGTACTCCTTTCAAAAAGCTTGCTGTGTGACATTCAGCATGACTACCTTACCTGCTAGGTGATTCAGTATGTTGATCTAATAACGAAAGTAAGGATTTGGGTGATTAATGTTAGGGGGAGAAAACCCTATAAAGCATTGTGCAAGTATAACGTTAGTTTCTAATTAAGAACAGATAGCAAGTCCTAACCCTTAAACCATATAAAATGGTAATAATGCAGATACTCAGTGAACAAAGTGACTGAAGTTGCATAAATACATATAAGTAATTCTCAGCCTTGGTTTTAACAGTCCTTTAGGATTTCTCAGACATATTACACTTTAATATGACAGTGTGACAAAATTATTATTTAATGCTAACTCACTTTACCAAACACATGTAACTTTTTAAAAAATGGTAGGCTAGCTCAAAAAAAAAAAAAAAAAAAAAACCCCAGGCAGACTATTCTAACTTCATACATTTGAAGAAATAGTAGATCTATAAAACCAAAGGAATTTTACCACTTTGACCTGGTAATTCAATCTTAAAACAAAACCACCTTACTATTTACTTAAACACTTTGTTTGGCTATTTACTTCACTGAAAAAATCAGACTTAGGTAAGGATTGATATAGGCAATCCTGAAGATCTGGAATACAACAAGGGAAAACGTATATATTCAACTTTCAATAGAGTATCTTGAATACAATGAAAAATATTCATTCATTGAACTAATAGTATTGCCTCACTACTTTGAAAGCTTCGGGTTAGTAGATATAAATAATACAACAGTGAGTAATAAAACATCTTTTTTTCCCTCAGTATATTTACAATCTAGAGATTACTAACCAAGTCCCCAAAGTCTGCAAAAATTAAAACTCTAGCTCCACTCAGAGGAAATATATTTCCCCTTAGCTTACAGGTTCTTTTAATGATCCTTGAGAATTTTTGAACATGAACTTATCAGAAAACAGACCAAGGCTTCCTCATCTGGATATCTGGGGAATGTTTATTATAATAATGGCAAAATATTCAGAGGGCAGTGGCCAGTTTTCCCACAAAATACAGTATCTATGATACTAAACGGGTATAAGCTAGCACCTGCAGCGCCCTAAGTAAATAAACTAGGTAAAATATGACCAAACTGTTAAAAGCATGAGCTACCTAACAGATCTAAAAATACAGGACTCCCTAAACACCATCCCTGCCCTCTATTAGAATCAGCAGGGAAACTCTGAGAGGGGCAAGGACGTCTTAGAATAAAATTTAGGATTGGAATTTGAAATAAGGATTTAAACCAAGCTCTTCAAATGCCATTCAAGCATGTTTTTTTCCAGACCCCTTTTTTCTCAGTTTACATTTCTTTCTCCTTCCTCCTCTAATCATCTCTTTCTCTAAAAATCACTTTAGCAACATTAAAGAAACTATTACTTTAGAAGTTGTTATATAGTGCCATACTTGGATTATCTAGAATATGAAATTAACAGGAAGTAGAAATTAAAGCCAGAGATTATATAAACTCAATTCAATTCAAAGCAAGAGAATATTCATTAAACACCAGTAGTCATGCTGATAAATGTTTAACAATCAGCTCTGGAGGAAGGTGGTAATTGTGGTACTAACCAATTTCCCTAGTGTATATACTCCCACCAATCAATTTCAGACTTTCAACATGAGATCACAGTGAGTTGGGAAGAGACACTAAACATCATTCTCTTAAGCCCATATGAGTCAGTTCTAGTACACTAATGCTTACTATCCACCCATAAATCAAACTTAGGAAATTCAACTGGAATATTGGAAGAGCCCTCATGTTGCCACTTACCAGACTCACTCTCACTTCTTTAGGAAAGATCTTCTTATGGAAAAAGATATTCTTAAGGAAAAACATTCTTCTTATGTCTAATCTAAATTGCTCCTCCTGCTATATAATTTTCATTTGCAAAGACAAAAAGAAAGGAAAAAACAACTGGTAACCATTCCTATAAAATTCTTGACTAAGGCAATTGATATTTTAATAACATCAGCAATACTAAGTGGTAAATTCAACCTACCTAAAGGTGACTGACAAAAAGATGCCAATTCATTTTACCACTTCTTAAAGATCTTCTTTTTAAAAAATCTTTTTTTCTTTTTAAAGCTATCAACAACCCTCAGTAGGCCAACCTGTAAATATTAAGTCATCCCAAAATGCAAATGCTAAGCCCACACCAAGGACTCCTGACCACGAAATACAAGGATCAAAAGAAGCTCTTATTCAAGATTTGGAGAGAAAGCTAAAATGCAAGGACAGCCTTCTTCACAATGGAAACCAAGTAAGCAAGATGCCTATTTTGTATAAAAAGACAACAGAACTATAAAATCTAATCTCAGTAAGAGAGTTGTTTCTGTCTCACAGAGCTATGTCCATATAATCAGCAAGGGATAGGATTTTCTAAAAAGAGGGAATATTTGGATCCTATTCTGTACTTCTCTGCATGAAATCCCTTCTAGGAGTTCAGTAGTAAAAGAATGAAGCAAATGGGAAAAAAAAAAACAATCTGAATGACTTAATTCAAATTTTGTTTTAAGAGTTGCCCTTCCATAAAAATGTCTGATGACCAAATAACTAATGGGAAATACTGTCAACCTGACTTCTTCATGTACTTTGATATATACTATTGATGGAAACAGCTACAATTCTTATTTTGCACATTGTATTATTAGTCACTGATATCTGCAACAGTACTGCTATGTGCCTTTAATCTACTACTGGATTGGCCAAAAAATTTGTTCCGGCTTTTTGAAAGAAAAAAAAATATGAGTTTGAGTTAACTCAGGAAGATAGTGAAGGACAGAAAAGCCTGGTGCACTGTAGTTCACGGGATCACAAAGCGTCAGACATGACTTAGCAACTGAACAACAAAGCTTGCCTTTCCTAGGAGAAAAAAGAAAACAGAGATGAATATTTACAGATGAAGGAAGTGGAAATGCTTTGAATGAAAGAAAATGATTTCTTAAAAATACAGTATCTATCATTCAATAGGCATAATTATGTTTCTTGGTGGTTTTAAGGTAAAGTCATATAAACAACTTTTACTAAATCTCACTACTATCTCCTTTATGATTCTTTCTTTAAAGCGGCTAACATATGAGGAAAAGATGGCTCGCAGATTGCTAGGACCACAGAATGCAGCTGCTGTGTTTCAAGGTCAAAATGACAGTGAGGCACAAGATTCAGCACAGGTAAATTAAACTAATCTTTATCTAACTGGAGCACTTTTCTTTCATGTGATTTTCAGATGTATGCTTTTCTAAATATTTATAAATAGCATTTGAAGCAAAAGTCAATTACTTCCACACTGCATTAGATATAAAAAAGGACAGGCCATGACTGGTTGAATACATACACAAAAATTTTTAACTTTACCCTATTTTCTGGTGGTTCTAATATCTGCATATGAAATGTTACAAAGTCAAAACACCAGAAGGCTAATGGTGTCACTTTTCATCTGGACATTTAGGGGTCAGTTAGACCTAGGACTCTCCCTACAAAGTCTACATGGACAGATAATTTATCAGTTGTAAATCTTTAACAGGACGGAAGTTAAAACTCTAAAGAAAGTAATTGCAACCTTTTCTCATAAGCTGTTTATCATTTCAAAGTTTTAAAATAAACTCGTGTACTAATGAAACATCTAATTCCTTTGACATGTTCCATGTATTTTGAAATGCTTATTAAAAACAAAACAGACCACAAAAATCTTATGAATAATGGCTCCAGGATTAACAAAAGCATCCTTTCCAAGAAGGGATTAACTTTATGGAGAACATAAAGTGAATATTCCACAGGCATGTTCCTGACCAATTTTATTTTAACAAGTTAACCTCAAAGAGAAGTGTACTGCTGGAGAGGCAGAATGAACAGCTATTGCTTCCTGTCTTCCTTCTGTAGTTATCTCTTAGTCCTTCCTAAAAAGTCCACAGAAACTGGGAGCAAAAGGGATGAAACCCGGCATTCAAGAATTCCAATCTCCTGAAAAAGCATCCTTCTAAAGTATAAGAAGAAAATAAGATTGTTTCTATTAAATGTGACTGTGTGTTAATCACTCAGTTGTGTCCCACTCTTTGCGACCCTATGGACTGTAGCCTACCAGGCTCCTTTGTCCATGGAATTCTCCAGGCAAGAACACTGGAGTGGGTAGCCATTCCCTCCTCCAGGGGATCTTCCCAACTCAGGGGTCGAACCCCAGATCTCCCACATTGCAGGTAGACTATTCACACAGGAGATCCAGGTTCAATCCCTAGATCAGGATGATCCCCTGGAGAAGGGAATGGCTACCCACTCTAGTATTCTTGCCTGGAGAATTCCACGGACGGAGGAACCTGGTGGGTTACAGTCCATGGGGTCACAAAGAGTCAGACAGTACTGAGTAACTAACACTTTCACTTTTTCACCAAATGTGACTAGATCTACTAAAAAGGATAGAGTGGGGACTATCTAGCACAAGAAGTAACTAGAACCTGAAAATAGAACTTAAATCTCTTCTAGCTACTAAACAGTTCACATGCTCATTTATTCAACTAATTTATATGAACCATCTACTGTGTGTTGGACTCTGCAGTTGGAATAGGAGATTAAAGCAAGAAAAAGACATAAATATATCTCTAGAAGAAGAAATAACTCAAAGTAACATTATATTGATGATGGTTTATCTTACAAATTCAATGTATGATTTCAAGGGCAAGGATGTATTGTTTTTCTCATTAGTTCTTCAAAAACTTTAAAATGAAGATGACAGTACCAAGAAAAGAGATAGCAGCAAAATATTATGAAACCAGAAAAGAAAAATCTTACACTTCAAATAGTCTACTTAAATAATACAAAATGTCATCAAACTATTGGGTTGGCCAAAAAGTTCATTTGGGTTTTCCCTAAGATGGTATGAAAAAACCTGAATGAACTTTTTGGCCAATGCAATACATATAACCAAAAATATCATACCTATGAATACAAATCTATATATATTCAAACCACTATAGGAAAAAGTAAAACACTTAATTTGGATATTATGATTTTAAGTGGATTTTTTTTTTACCAAAAAATTCATTGAGTGCTCTTTTTTATATTTTATTTATTTTTAATTGGAGGAGAATTGCTTTACAATATTGTGTTGGTTTCTGCCATATTGATTGTTCTTTTGACATTTTGCTTAGAGAAATGCAAAGCCTCACCAACAATTATTGCAGAGTTATAAGAATTTTGTTTTAGAATGACAAAATACAAATAAAATTAAAGTTCATCCTAAAATAACTTATCTGTATTTATTTGCTATGTTGCTATACAGATATTTTTCATATGTCCAGATAAAGACTATATTTTCTACTTCTTTGTATCTCTCACTATACCAAGCACAATGAAATATGAGAAACAGGCACACAATATCTTACTAATTAATTATAATATTCATCAATTTCTGATTTAATCCTCAAATATGAATAACTTTCTGGTGCTCAGATATAAATCCTAAAAGATGGTTGCTTAAATTAAATACATCCTTATTAAGCAGGAAGTAATATTGTTTTCCAAAGGCTATTCATAGCTCTACACACAGCTTCCAGAGTGTCCATCAAGATTTTGTCCCCTGAGCTAACAAGAAAAGTATTTTCCAGTCTAATACATGTTTATTGCTGTTGGTGCCACTTATGAGTAGTAGGCATAATACCCTGTTATCTACTGCCAACACAAGTGACTTCATGACTATTTCCGTTTTACCAAAGGACAATCTGTACTATGTGCTCACATTTCAAATACACCAGGGGGATTCATCATCCTTTGACATAAAAAATAGTCATTTGAAAAATGGACCACTATCAATTCAAAGTTTACTTAATTTTCATAAACCATATCTATTCAATAGTCTTAATTCTATAGATTTCTTGCTAGAGTACTAGAAGGTTAGTATACCATATTTTAAATGCTTAACAGCTAAATATACAGAACTATCTATGACAATACAAACACAACCACAACAGAAATGTTCCTTTCAACTACAGCTACTAAATTCTGCTTAATTTCAAGCTAACGGTGGCATGTTAACATTATCACTTTCTTTTAATTTCAAGCAGCACAATATAGAACATGCACGACTGCAAGTTCCTACATCACAAGTAAGGTAAAAAAATGTTTCTAATTTTAAAGAAGTATGTATTTTGCTACCTAAAACATGTTCATATTTTTTTAAATGTAATATTTACAAAATCCTCAAGTTTCTTATAAACCTTTTATAAAAAACAGTGTCACCAGAGGGGATAGCGGGTTGGGGGGCTGGATAACTTAGGAGGATAGGATAACATATACACACTTCTAGGTACAAAATAGATAAATAAAAAGGACCTATTGTACAGCACAGGGAACTATATTCAATGTCTTGTAATAACCTATAATGGAAAAGAATCTGAAAAAGATATATCTGTATATAGCTGAATCACTTTGCTATATACCTGAAGCTAACACAACACTGTAAATTAACTATGCTTAGATGGTAAAGAAACTGCCCACAGTGCAAGAGACCCAGGTACGATCCCTGGGTTGGGAAGATCCCCTGGAGAAGGGAATGGCAATCCATTCCAGTATTCTTGCCTGGAGAATCCCATGGACAGAGGAGACAGGCGAGCTACAGTCCATGAGGTCACAGAGTCAGACACGACTGAGCAACTAACACACACAATAAAAATGTATGGCTGTAAAAAAGAAAATAATGTTTATACTGCTTTGGAACCAACAGAGAAAAACAATGTGAATTTTCTAACATCCAAGATGACGATAAAAATTTTTATGTTAATTATCACAACTGTCTCAGAGGAAATTTTTTAAATGTCTTGGTCAAATAAGCCAGGACCATGTTTACATACTAAACAACTTTCTCATAATGAAAACCCAATCCTAATTATACAATCTTTGCATGTGATTAGAATTGTCCATGCATTTTAATAGATTAGTTTCTTCATCAATTCATGGCACTGAAAAAAAGAAACAAAGATGTGTCATTTGTACCAGATGTTTCTAAATTGCTACCATTTCTAATAGTCATCAAATATGCCACAGATAAACACAGCTCTGCAGTCTCTCTCCATTGTTACTACACTATCAAATCAAACAGCATAGTCTCTGGGGTTTCAAAGGTGATGGCTAAATTATATTTGCATGAAAGGAAGAGCAATGACAATTCTTCTGCATAGTGATTATTAAAATGTTTTTGTAGAAGCAGATCATCTTCAAGGGGAGATGTGAATGATCAGGATGCAATCCAGGAGAAATTTTACCCACCTCGTTTCATTCAAGTGCCAGAGAATATGTCAATTGAAGAAGGAAGATTCTGCAGAATGGACTTCAAAGTAAGAGAAAAGTTCAAAAATATTGGAGAGAAGTTAACAATGGGATACTAAGTTTTGAAAAATGTCTCCTCCTCTTCATAGCTTTCCACACAGCCTGACAAGTAGTATGTATGTATATGTGTGTGTGTGTTAGTCACTCAATCGTGTCCGACTCTTTGCTACCCTATGAACTGTAACCCACCAGGTTCCTCTGTCCATGGAATTTTCCAGGCGAGAATACTAGAATGGGTAGCCATTCCCTTCTCCAGGGGATCTTCCTGACCCAGGGATCAAACCTGAGTCTCCAGCATTGCAGGCAGAATTTTTACCATCTGAGCCACCAAGGAAGCCCAAGTAGTATATATAGTGAATAAGAACACTATACATAAGTTTACCTGGGTTAGAATCCTGGCCCTGCCATTTTCCAGCTGTGTGAAAGTGAACTCGCTCAGTTGTGTCTGACTCTTTGCAACCCCATGGACTGTAGCCTACCAGGTTCCACCGTCCATGGGATTTTCCAGGCAAGGATACTGGAGTGGGTTGCATTTCCTTCTCCAGGAGATCTTGCCGATCCAGGGAATGAACCCGGGTGTCCCGCATTGTAGGCAGATGCTTTACCGTCTTCCCAGTGTGACCTGAGACAAATCATTTAATATCGCTACCCTTCTGTTTTCCCTGTAAAATGTGAATAAAAAATGTACCAACGTCATAAAGCTATTTGAGATAAACTGAGTAAATAGGTATAAGGTACTTACAATAGTGCCAAACATCTAATACCCTATGTAAGTGAAGTTTTCATAACAATAGGATTTCCTAAATAAAATGCCTCTTCAAGAAATTCAAGCTGCCCTGCCCTCTCTTGGCCTAGAAGAATTCTTCAGGCTAAAATAACTTATTAGTAAGACCTACATTTTTATTATCATCATTTTGGAGAACTTTTTCTTCATAAAATATTTTTCCGGATTCCTTATGAGTGAAATTCAGTGTACAGATTTGACTGTTAAGGCCTATATGAAAACACTTAACAAAATGTCATTCATACCCCAGAACAATAGTTCAAGAACACTCTGTTTTGGAAAGGTTATTAATTAGATTAGCAAGATTCATATATATGTGTCTCTAGGACTTCATTTGCACTTGCCATTAGCCAGAAAAGCCATAACACTTCCATATTCCTTGTGGAAACCAATATAACATAAATTAATGTCCTTAATATAGTAATTAAGAGATCTTAAGGAACCTGAGGTTGCATATGAAAGAGCTAGATGTGGTTTGAGATAATCTGAAAATACTATATTAATTTCAAGGATTATCATTTTCACTATTTTGTTAAAAATTATTGAAAGAAAATATCTTTTAAGATTGTACTTTGCATTTTTAATCACAAACCCACTCAGATACTGAATTGTTAAAATTCATAAATGGACAAAGGGGTTCCAGTGATCTGTAATTTAAAATTCTATCATCTTGTATTTTCCTTTCTAGGTGAGTGGACTACCAGCTCCTGATGTGTCATGGTATCTAAATGGACGACCAGTTCAATCAGATGATTTTCACAAAATGATAGTGTCTGAGAAGGGTTTTCATTCACTCATTTTTGAAGTGGTCAGAGCCTCAGATGCAGGGGCTTATGCGTGTGTTGCCAAGAACAGAGCAGGAGAAGCCACCTTTACTGTGCAGCTGGACGTCCTGGGTAAGCTTTCAAAGAGATACCAGAGAGCTCCTTAAAAACATGTCAAATCAAAAAAGAAACTGTTGAAAAAGACTTTACATTTAAGGTTAATGTCTATACTATAGAATCTAGTAGAACATCAATTTTTATGTAAAAGCCACAGTGGGCAGAGGTTGAGGGAAACTCAAAGAAACTAGAATGACAGATCTACCACTAAAGCTTCTCTGGAAGAGAAAAAAGGTAACATTTCAGACAGACCAAAGAAGGTAGTATACTCTCGTTACATTTTTAGACGTACAGTGCTTGTAGATAAAACATTAAAATGAAAATTTTTAATCTAATCATTTTTCTGGTCTATAATCTAAAATAATCAATCTTATCCACATTTTCTCGGGTTGTTATAATCACACATAGTTTAAAATTGAAGAGTAAATGTTAACTTTTAGCCTTAGGCTGTGCACTTTTTACCAGAAATTAGTCTCTAATTATGACAACAAAAATATGCCAACTTACTTTAGAAAACAAGTAGAATGAAACTCATGTCTCAAACTTGTTTTTAGTAGTTTTCATAAAACTAATGCCCTGTTTTAAAATATTACAATTTAACTGCTTTAAATATATCACATTTGTAATGACTTAAGATATACTGCATCAGAGATATTTTGCTATAATTCACTATTATATAAAAGCTTGATCAAGTTAAAAGATGGGCAATCCTGAATTTGTATTCTACCCAGATGAATGAAAAATCTGTAAGATTATTCTATGATATAATAAGGGACCTCAGACTAAGGGAAAAACTAATGATCTGGGAATTTTAAATACACACATACACACACACACAGAATTCAAGGGATTACACTTAGGGCTAAACCTTTCTATGCCAATAGCTCCAAAAATACTGTAACGTTAGCACTGAAAAAGACTTCAGCTGGCATTCATCCAATCTCCTCACTTCTCCTTCAGAAAAGCTAGGGTTATAGTATTATAGTACCAGTTACTCTTTTCCCTCAGGTATTTGGAGAAAAGTAAAGACATAATAATTACTGGCATTTGTATTTTATGGTTTACAAAGTGCTTCTTCATTCATAACCGCAACTGATCCTTACATAATTTTGTTCAGTGTGGGCACAGCAGTCACTATTACTTGGGTATCACTTTATAATAAATAAAATTTAGTCTCAGAGAAACTAAACAAAATTTTCCCCAACGTGCATGGCTGGTGGGGCAAACAGAATTTGGACCCAAGTTGTTGGTTGTCTTTCCACCACTCAGTCTGTCTCTCTACAGGTAAGATGATGACAACATAACTTAAATTCTTCAAATGAAACTGATTATAAAGTCAATTCATCATTACATTAGTTTTAGAATTATAAATAGTATACAATATACAACAGTATTGCATATTATTTTAAGTAAAGCTGAAACATAAACCTTCCATTCCTGTTGTTAGTACTTTCTAAAACTTTTATATCAGCATACAAACTTCATAATACTTTGGTTTGACTTAATATTCTTATAATATTTCAAATACATGAATTTTCTATTAATATGTAGCAAAAGAACATAGAAGAGCACCAATGTTCATCTACAAACCACAGAGTAAAAAAGTTTTTGAGGGAGAATCAGTGAAGCTAGAATGCCAAATCTCGGCTATACCTCCACCAAAGCTCTTCTGGAAAAGAAATAATGAAATGGTACAATTCAACACTGATCGAATAAGGTAGGATAAGTATTTCGAGAGTTAACTATAGTGTACTTGGGTGAATCCAGTTATTCCTTGAAATGCACTATAAACGGCATGCATTTGTGATCTCAATTTGTCTAATTTTAAAAACATGGATAAATGAAACTAACACAATATTGTCAATCAACTATACTTCAGTTTTTAAAAATACATAGAAATATGATAAGCCTCACTAAGCTAGCTTCCACTAATCAGAAACTTAGCAGTTAAAGTAGGCTAGGATTTACCCTTTTACTAACAATAAAAGAAGATGACTCAAGGAAATAGATGATACAAACAAGATTAGGGGGATGTTTAATTTAAGAAAAGCAGTAGTTATGCAATGACCAGCTACAGACTCACAATTTCCAAATGCTCTTTTTTCTTCTTACTAGTCTGACTCTGTAGGTTAGAGACATCGTAAGTAAATTCTCACAGAAGAACTAATTCCTTTACTTTCAACTTGTCATTATCTGTTTCCAGTTTATATCATGATAACTCTGGAAGAGTTACTTTATTGATAAAAGATGTAAACAAGAAAGATGCTGGATGGTATACTGTGTCTGCAGTTAATGAAGCTGGAGTGACCACATGTAACACAAGATTAGATGTTACAGGTATGTCATGCTCTTATAAAGTGCTATGTCAAGTGTTGTAAAGAACTTAACTGAGATTTAGTAAGAAACACAAATTTCAGCATAGTACAAAATCTGAGGGATTCTTCTCATACACAGTCAGTTTTCTATTTTTTCTTTTCCTGTCTGATAACAACTACCTAGAGCAACCCATGTGTTTAGAACAAGTTTTCTAAATTAACTTTTATTTGATCTATTTCAGCCCGTCCAAACCAAACTCTTCCAGCTCCTAAACAGTTACGTGTCCGACCAACTTTCAGCAAATATTTAGCACTTAACGGGAAAGGTCTGAATGTGAAACAAGCTTTTAACCCTGAAGGAGAGTTTCAGCGGCTGGCAGCTCAATCTGGACTCTATGAAAGTGAAGAACTTTAACCACTCTACCAACATTGGAAAACACAACAACTACACTATCAATAATATATTTAATTAAATTTTTGAAATAAATCCATAGCTGTATTAACAGATTATGGCTTTAATTAGGTAACACAACTAATACATATTTACAATACACTTATCCTTTGATTCCTGCACATTCTATTCACCTCTCTGGTTTGTGAAGCCTACAGAAAATCTGGATTTGTAATTGTAGAAGATCTTTAACAAATGTGAGATTTTTAACATTTAAGTCACACACACCTACAGGTTATAAATTAATATCAACATTTTAAACGCAACTAATGCTTAATAAGATTTACTGATACTGCTTTCTAAATAGTTTTATCTGTTTTTTTCTGATGGGAATACTAACATGGTATAGATTATCTGAGTGTTCCTTAGTTTTATGTCAAAACAGAATAAAATTTCAAATATTTAAAACAGACTGTCTCCTCTTCACAAAAGTCTAGATCTTTAAGATAAAACTTCTGGTTTGTGACACTCTGCAAAACCTATGAATAACAACCTCCAGAAGGGCAACAATACTATATCCTAGAACAGTTTATCTGTGAAGCTCACAGCTCAGTTTATTCCTCCTGATACAAAACTAGACTTTTTATGTTTGCACCTCAAAGGCAACCACAATAACTTAAAGCATGATATTATCTCTCCTGAAATTGTGGTTTTGTTTTAACCAAATAGGTTTCTAATTTTTCAAGATCACTGAGCTCAATGGATTAAAAATAGTCTGCAGTCCTCTGCCTAATTCATGTAAATTTGAATACTTACACGGGAGGCGGGTTTCCTCCTCCATTTCTAGAAAGTTCAGATAACCTATTACTTTAGAAAAGATAATTTTGCCGGCCTCTGAGAGTCCCAGTACAGGAAAGGGCAAATCCTGTATATCTTTAAGTTAGGCCAGTAGCCCTCTTTTTCTCAGATCTCTACTCCACTGGCTGCGGGCCTTCTGCTAGGCCTCTCCTATTCCTTTCATCATTGATAGTCTTTGACCCCTGCTGCTGTGTGGCCTAGTTTTCCTTTTTACCTGACATGAAACAGCATTTATCAACATTATTCTATATCTCTTTCAGAGGAATAACAAAAAATGGCTTTACTTTTTACTTTGAAAACAGCCTCACGGGTTTCTCAGCTGGCTAACCTGGGGCTTTTCGGTTTATTCCTTTTTATTTTCGTTTGCACCAACATGAGAATCCCCTCCAGTCTCACATTCTGGCGGGCTTGTGGATGCCTTAATTTACAGTCAAACTTGTCTGGTTTTTTCTATCTATAGCTAGTTTGCAAATCTCATCTTGGCAAAGCTTCTGTGTCAGATATGAGTCTGGGCTCCCACAAACTACTGTTTCGGCCTACCCTTTTACATCATCACTGCTAAACAGACTTTTTTTTCCCCAATATATATATTTCAACGTTCTCTTCAGCCATATTGGGTGGAAAGTGGGGTGGAAGCTATGTCTAGCAACAGCTCTCAATTAGTAATAATCGGTTTCTGAAAGCTGCAGCGGTGGAGTGGGGTCTCCGTTACAATTTCGGGCGTTGGCGTTGAGCAAACCTTGCCCCAACACGACTTTGGTAGTAATTTATTCTCCTCAGTCTCTTCAAGTCTAGTACGAGGACAAAACACCTACCTTTCAGGAAGAGGCAGTATGAAGACTAAACAAGCCAACAGATGTTAAAGAGTCAAGAAAAAGTAGCCCATTATCATTAGTTACTACGATTTTTATGATTATGTCCAGGCCTAACGCCAGGCTTGCCCTAGAAATCGACAACACTCAGGAAACAAACGCCGCCACGCGTAGGCCCGCCTCAGGCCTCACGCCAAGCCATTCCACGCAGCCCTCGGTGCGCACGCGCATTCGCATCTTCAAGCCCCGCGTGCGCGCGTTGTCCGAGGACGCGCTCAGGCGCGCAAGCTAGGGGCGCACGCGCATGCGAGTATCCCGCAGGCTCTGAAGGCCTAGGAAGGCGAAACGGGCGTCGTGGTCCAAGTCGGCAATGGCTGAGGCTTCCCGGTGGCACCAAGGTGGTGAGGGGCGCTCCTAGGGAGTGGGTGGGGCAGGGCGGAACTGGCAATTCGAAATACCCTGCAAGAAAGTTTGTAACCCCGCATGATTTCTGATGAGAGATATAATCTCCAGATCGGTTACCCTTCACAGCCTCTTGTTGAGAATCGGAGAGGCTCATTGTGTGTGACAGGAAAAGTGAAGCCTCGAGGAGACATCTCGCCCCTTACCCTTGCCCGAAGCTGGATCTGGGCGCAGCCACTTGCTGTACACTGGCCTTCGCTGGGCCAGCCTTAGAAGGCCTTTGTTGATGGAGGGAGTAGCGACCTTAGCAGAATCCCAGGCAGAGTCCTTTTCCCTCCTCCAACAGGAGCCAGCCATCCCAAGCAGTGTTGACGGATGGCGAAAAACGATTAGGGACAGATGACGGGGGTTTGTTTGGTTTGAATTTTGCTTTTTCAGTTTAAAACAAGATTGGTGAGAAAACATCCAGCTTATAAAATTCATTATGAACAGTCATAAAATGATTGCCCACTATCACCATGGGAGAATGTTACTAGTTATTCCTTCTTCATAAAAGTGAGAGTAAAAACATAACCAGAAGCTGTTGGAGCTTTCCTTCACAGTGTAAACAGCTAAAATTGCCTGTGTTTTTCCATCCCTATGATTTACATACATTATAAATTAAGGAAAATTTTTGTTTTATGTCTCACAGGAACTCCGAAACATAAACTGCGTTACAGAGAGGACGTAGAAATTAGAACAACACTTCAGGAGTTGTTACTTTACTCTATTTTTTTAATAAACTTGTGTATATGTAAGTACACAGATGTAGATGAAGACACTGTTTGAACTAAAGTTATCTGCAGATGAAAAATAAAACATGGGTTTTATTTTTTAAAAAAATAGGCTTTCAGACTACTGAAACCTCTCAAAAAATAGTGACACATTTTAAACACTTTAAATTCATTTAGATAGACACTATGTCCATTTCTTAAGGGGCACAACTTTAAGTCACGGATGTAATAAAAAGCTTTCATAGTCAACTTTGGTTGATCAATTATTCCTGTTGGCAGTTCTATCTTGAATATAATTATTCCCTTGAGTTGCCAAGTCTTGTTTTCTTTTAGAGCCATACAGATATATCAGCTTCACCCTAGTCAGACTACAAATAGGTCAGATAACAAATAAGGCCTAAGAAGTTAGTCTTGATGTCTACTTTGATCTTTCCCCTAGCATGTTACACACTTAATAGTAAAATATGCTAGTTCTGAGTTACAGGAGATACAAATCAGTGCAAATCTTTAGGGAGGACCAGGAAAACATCGCAACCTACATTCCTCCTATCTGTGAGTTAATAGCATGATCAGTATTAAAGAGCATTTTGTCTTTATAGCACCCAGTATACAGTAGATGTAAGCTCATGGGCTGGACTTATGTTGGTATGGCAGTTATTGGGCCGGCAAAAAAGTTCATTCAGGTTTTTCTGTAAGATGGTGTGGAAAAACCCATACAAACTTTTTGGCCAGCCCAATATTTATCAGTTAACGAACTAATTGGTATGTGGGAGTGAGCTTGAGTCAGATATTGATTAAAAAACAGCTTTAACCATCTCATAAGTTATCTTAGATTAGTTTTTAAATGCTTATTACAGAACATTTGGGGAGTGGAAAATATTTAAAATCACTCAATCACATTATTCAGTGATTTAAAAAAACCACATTTTTATAATTAGGAAGAATGGGAAACAAATCTCCAACAGAGGATTTTTTTAATATTTTGGTATATATAATGACATAATATGCAACATTAAAAAATGGCACAGGTTCATGTTTGCCATGGGATAATGTTGAAGATGTATTATTACTAAAATTGAAGGTCTTCTAGCAAAAAAGAAAGACGTATTTAGTCTATACTCTGATCTAATAGTCCATGGAATGGCAAAGAGTCGGACACAACTGAGCGACTATCA
This sequence comes from Okapia johnstoni, assembly GCA_024291935.2. Taxonomy (NCBI): domain Eukaryota; kingdom Metazoa; phylum Chordata; class Mammalia; order Artiodactyla; family Giraffidae; genus Okapia; species Okapia johnstoni. The sequence continues at coordinate 41,874,145 of CM044316.1, forward strand.
CTTTCACTGATCTAAAACCTACCCACCTACCCCTAGAAAGAGTGAGAAAGAATACTAGTTAGTGTTCTTTTCAATCTTATCATGTGCCAAAACATAGTTTTAAGTGTTGCATGTGAACTATCTCACTTCTCAAAATGTTAGAAGATATCCCTATGGTGGGACTCAAACCATTATCTGTTTGATTTTAAAGTTCATATCCTTAACTACTCACTATATTGTGTTGCATACTCCCAATGTTGGAAAAAAGCCAATTTGCATGATAGTATGTAAAATGTAGTCTCAGTTTTGTAAAAATAAAGTTGTCTTTTCTATACTGTGTATGCATTTAGAAAAATCTGAAGAATATATGCCAAACCTAACTTTTAAGTAGTGGGTTAAAGGAAAGTTCTTCCTGTTTTGCATTTTTCTATTTTCGTTTTTTTTATTATTGCTTTTATAGTTAGCAAAATAAAATTGAATTTTCAAAACAAAATTAGGAACAAATTACAAGCACATTTTTAATCCTAATAAAAACTTGAGATTTTTTAACATAATTTTTAAAATAAAAAATTCTTTTCCTTAGTGACTTTTGGGATGATAAACCCACATAGGTATTACTTAAACAAAGTTATGTCATCTCTATTTTTGGACACATCTGTGGCTGGTGAAGAAAGAACCAACTTTAAGTCTATTCGCAGCATAACTGACTTTTGGAAGGTAAGGTGTGATTGGACGAAATAGTTTTAGGCATTGCATAAACAAGCCTTTGGCACACATCATAGGGACTTTGATATTTATTGAAGGAATAAATAAAAATAACTGTCATTTCTTCAAACTATTACAATCAACCAGTGTTTATTGAGAACCTGTGTTCTCAAGTGTGATATAGTTCTTATAACTTTAAAGTTGTATATGGTGAAAATTCCTTGAGTTGCCAATAAATTCTTTGCCCATGTTGTGGTAAAGGGTTTTCAGTATACCCCTCAGAGGAGAAAGGTTATAGAAATGAGTTAATACTTGTTAAGTGCTTAGAACAGTACATAGAAAGTACTCAGTAAATGTTAACCATCTTCATTATAATCAACATCATCTACCATTACCATTATAAATGGTGGCTTGGCTAATAATTTTCATACTTGTCCTCAAAATCACTGATTTTTATATTCTTATGGATAACATTATGAATGTAGATTCTGTTCACAGTTGACATGAAAGTATTTTTCCCATAACATGTATTTTTCTATATGAAGTTTATGGAAGGACCCCTTTTGGATGGTCTGTACTGGGACTCATGGTACAATAATAAGAATCTGTATGATTTAAAGAACAGCAGTCGCATCTACTATGAGAACATACTTTTAGGACTCCCCAGAGTCCGTCAACTAAAAGTCCGCAATGGCACATGCGAGGTCCATTCATTCTTTCGGTCTTTGATGGATGAATGTTATGACAAATACGCTTCTAAAAATGAAGATACGGCTGATTTTGGCCTTAAACAGGATACTGAGTAAGTAGTGTAAAGTTACACATAACTTTTGTAGCACTTAGCATTGTATCGTCAAACAACTGTGAAAATATATTTATTTTCCAAATGATACCAACAGGGAGCTGGCAGGTAAGGAGACTCTTTAAATAATAGTATCAAAAGAAGACTCAGAGATGCAGTGTTGAGAAAAGGAGGAGTAAACCTGTTAAATTTTTGTTTACCATAAGACACAAAGTGGGTTTTTTCCCCCAGCTGTGGTAGATGAGGTGTTAAGTCATATTGAACACAAGGCAAAGTGCCCATTTTTGCTTTTATAATACTCAGTCAGCTTCTCTGGCTCTGGCAAGATGCCCTTATACACATCCCAGATGCTTTTTGGTATCCCTAGGGAGTGTCTCTGAAGTATTCTGCTGCTTTCTCACTCTGGCTTACTTCAGTGATATCTTACTTCAGTGATACTTCAGTCGGGCTTCCCTGGTAGCTCAGCTGGTAAAGAATCCACCTGCAATGAAGCAGACCCTGGCTCAATTCCTGGGTCGGGCAGATCCATTGGAGAAGGGATAGGCTACCCACTCCAGTTTTCTTGGGCTTCCCTAGTGGCTCAGCTGGTAAAGAATCCACCTGCAATGCCGGAGACCTGGTTCCATCCCTGGGTTGGGAAGATCCCCTGGAGGGGGTCATGGCAACCCACTCCAGTACTTTTGCCCGGAGAATCCCCATGGATAGAGGAGCCTGACGGGCTACAGTCCATGGCATTGCAAAGAATCGGACAGAACTGAGTGACTCAGCACCGCACAGCATCTTGAAAAGGAGCAGTTAGGTTTACAGACACTGCATCGGATGATGCCTGCCAAAGATATTTTGGCCATTGTTCTCCAAAGTGGCTGTGGTTAATACTAGTATAGACTCACATCTGCACTTTATATTGAAAATATAAAAGCCCAATGCCACTGACGCTACCTACCCTTAACACAGAAGGTGCTGGTATCATTGCATTAAAGGTCATATGAAATCATGGAGGCAAAGTATCTTTTTCAGAATTTGATATTTATCAAACTGATGCAAACATTTACAAAGGTCCACACTTTCCTGCTCATAATTTCCACTCCACAAGCAACCACTTGTAGTTGTTTCTTCTTGTATATCCTTCATATTTCTAAATAGTAGGCATATACTTCTATTACTTGGTTTTATAGTTTTGTATATCTATCATCTCTGTCACAGAAAGTGTGTGTCATATATACTTCTTATACCACTCCCTCCTCCAACAAACTTCCTATTCCTCTTAGCCTATAGTTATACCATAATTTTTGTTAATTAGTCAATGTTTATTTTATAAATATGTACAGTGACTACATTTCCCTTCTTGAGCAGTTTCCCCAGTATCCCTAGGACTGATCATTGCTTTGTGGGCTTGTTAACTTATTTTCTCTTTGTACGAGTTTTGGGCGTTCTTGAGGGCCACAATGTGCTTGTATAATTCTGTTGTTTTGTATATAAGTTCTTAAGTATGGTGGCACATTCTCTTAAATATTATACTGCTATTATAGTATAATAGTACTACACACTATTTCCCTTTCAATAAAAAATGATGAGATAAGTCAATTATTTAATTACACATTTTAATTTGATCTCAAGACTAATCTGTTAGGTATTCTAACATTCCAAATTATAACAACTACAAATAATTTACATTCCAAAATTAACATGGATTTAGACTTTTAATATGTGTCATTTCCTCACAACCAAAATATCAATCAATTTGTGTTTGTCTTTCTAAAATGTAACATTCATTAATTAAAACCAGTATTAAAAATTGGAAGTAGGACAGGGTTAGCATAACAAACGTTCTTGTTCATTTTAACAGTCGTGGAAAACGTGCAAACATACAACTATGGAATTTTCATTAAATGAGTATTTTTTCTTAGTGTTATCATTTTTTTCTTCTTTTGTGAAAGCAAACATGGTATTACTAGTAGGAAAACAAGTTTAAGCAGAGCATCTTTGGATAATTGTTCAAATCTGTTTGGGGAGACTGAATAGGAACTGAAATGAAGAATCAAAGCTTAATATCCCATAACTAAGTTTGCTGGGCTTCCTAAACTGCTCAGCGGGTAAAGAATCTGCCTGCAATGCAGGATACACAGGAGACACGGGTTCGATCCCTGAGACAGGACGATACCCTGGAGGAGGAAATGGCAACCCAATCCAGTATTCTTGCCTAGAGAATTCCATGGACAGAGGAGCCTGACAGGCTATAGTCCAAAGGGTCACAGAGTTGGACACAGCTGAACACACACAGGCACACACACACAACTAAGTTAAAAGCAGAAAGAATGGAAACAAAATTTACTTATATGGATTTTACTTTGTGTACTTTCATTAAAATAAGATACCTATATAACAACATAGACATTGTAACAAAGTTTTTATTTATCGGACATTTATAAATGGTATATGATTGTTAGAAGACAAACTGTAAAGCATCTTTTTCCCCACACTGAGACAGATATTTCTGAATTAAAACCCTGGATATTCTTGTCCTCAAAGACTGAAGATCTGATAAGACAACAGGGACATGTTAATGAAAAAAATTCATCATCGTTTTATAGATTTCAAGTTCCCTGAGGCAACGGATTAAAATTTTTTTTCTCATAGCACTTGTCCACAATAAGCACTAAAAAATGAAAACATGTGCAACCTTAATCCTTTTAGCTTAATCCTTAACCCACCACCTGGCTTCAAAATTCCTGTAATGCTTATGAACTTAGTACTACTTTTTTAAAACTATTTTTGAACCAAAAGTTAACTTAAAATCTTATTCTCGGTCAAGCTTTCTCATCTCTCCATTATTCTTTTTATGTCTAACAGATGGAAGTACTCTTCTCCTGATATGAACTCCCCTTGGCACTGGGGATATGTTGGTGTTTACCAAAGTGGGGGGTATATTTTCACTTTATCAAAATCAAAATCTGAAACCCTAAACAAGTTCATTAACCTCCGAATGAACAGCTGGATCACAAGAGGCACTAGAGTTATTTTTATTGATTTTTCAGTATACAATGCTAATGTAAATCTATTTTGCATTATCAGGTGAGTGACTCAGACCTCTTATTAGTATATTGAATTTAAATGGCATCCGGAGCCCTTGTTAGGGTTTCCAGTTTGTGCATGTTTGTACTGAGATTAAAATCATAAGCTCCAATATAAATTTAATGTAGTTCCTCTGATAATAATGAAGAAAAAGCAACATCATATTCATTGTTTCACTTTTTCAGGATATATTGCAGAACATGAAGAATTACATACAGTAGGTTAGTTTTATATTACTTAAGAATATATAGCCTTATTTCTTGTCATTGTGCAGCTGGACAAATCTAACATTTAGCCCTAACGATTTCTTCCTTTAAATCAGATCATTCAAATCTGTTGATTTCCTTTCACAATGAGCTTCTTTATTAAGTTACTAATTTTTGTCTCAAGAATGAACAATTTAAGATTCAAACAATATATAACAACAGCCAACATCCTAGACATGATTATAGCTGATGGTGATTTGCAAATGGCCCCAGTTCTTCACATATTTGCCATGTAAACTTGTAGTACCCTGTCACCCAGGGCAGGGTGCAGTACCCCAGAAGTAGACACTAGGCTCAATCATGTGACTTTCTTTGGTCAATGGAATGTCAGCATATATGATAAAAGCAAGGCCTTCCCAGGTGGCACTAGTGGTAAAGAACCCGCCTGCCAATGCAGGAGATGTAAGAGACATGGGTTTGATCCCTAGGTCAGGAAGATCACTGGAGGAAGGCATAGCAACCCACTCCAGTATCCTTGCCTGGAGAATCCCATGGACAGAGGAACCTGGCAGGCTACAGTCCATACGGTCACAAAGAGTCTGACACAACTGAAGCGATTTAGCATGCACACACGCATGATACAAGCATAAATTTGAAAGGGGTTTGTACACTAAAACCTGCTCTCTTGCACTTCTGCTATTGCATGAGAATAACATGCCAGGGCTAACCCGTTGGACCCAAGAAAAGGATAAGAGACATCCTCTCCCACGAGGAGGAGGAGGAAACAGCCGAAGAGAAAAAAATTATTTCTGTAGGTCTGATTATCTTAGATAATCTGCCTAACCTGGACCATACTATTTGGCTTAGGCCTGAGGACTGGCAAAGCAAATAGCATTACTGTGATTGAATCTGTTGGGGATTGAATTGGCTTCTAAGCCATCTGGGAATGGGTGAATGCCTGATACAATTAAGGTCCTATTAGAAAGGAGGAATAGGATGATGAATACTGGACAGGTAAACACTAGTGTCCACTGAGTCTTAGTGAGCCACTTTTTTCTCTTGCGTTTTACATTCTTCTTCTGAATGGAATATGGAATCAGCCTTTACTCTGATTAGGGAATTTGGCCCTTGTGCAACAGTGATGGTGAAAGATAGTACAGCCTTTAAAATGTATAAAAATGAAAGCAAATGAATTACTGTCAGCAGCATATTATACTTATTTTTTTCAGGGAATCAGCTTCTTACCAACAATATTCACCTTTCCCAATAGTCCTGGTAGGGATAAAGTAAAGAATACAAATCACTCTAATGTCCTAAATAAGAACAGAAACAGTGGAGTAATTGGCTTACAGTCATATGAAGAGCTCCTTGTAATACCACATTAAGTCCATATTTTCTGTCTCGAGGTTTCATGCTTATTTTATTTATCTTTTAAAATGTTTTTTAGAAATTTCATCAGATTTTAAAACTTTTAACTGGTAGTTTAATCAAGAGTTGTATGGAAGCATATTGCTTACACTATGACCTTACCCACTTATTTTCCTTTTGTACACGTATCTGGCAAACTAAATGTTCATCATTTTTTGCTTGTTTACTAGTCTACACTTCAGGTCAAAATACTGAGTTTCTTTCACTTCACTCACTTGCTCAAATTTGTGTGCTGGCTATATGCAAGGTGAAAAAATTCCTGTTTTCTATTTGTTAACTGGTTGTTTTGTTCTTGATTTTGGTAAGGTATTTTGGGGGTTGAGGGGGGAAGCACCTTATTCCAGTACCAATAAGATTTGCTAACACCTTCAGGTAGGAATAAGTACATTATGAATTTGTGATAGAGATCCTGGTTCCTTAAATTACTGCCAATTCTTAATTATCTGCAGTTATGGAAAAAATTAGGAATACAGGGAATTACCTAAACATCTTTTTTTATTTGGTACTGGAGTAATTTTTATACTTCTTCTTGCATATAGATCTTTGTATCCAAAATCCAGTGCCTAAAGTTAAACAGAAAACATTGGCTTTAGTATAGTATATTATCCTGAGATTTAGAAGCAAGAAGTATCTCTGATAAGCTAAAGGGGAAGAATATATTTCCCTCCTCTAAAATATCTGGGGAGTCCTGAAGAATAACAGTAACTAACAGTACAGCATGTTCTTGAGCATCACCCCTCATTCTGTGGGGATAAATTAGCAGCCCAGTTACAAATGAGCAATCAAAACATAGCGTAAAATGAATGTAAAGTCACATCTTTCTTTCTTTCTCATTTACATTGGTCTTTGACCACTGTGAATTTTCAGAGCACCAAAAAAAAAGTGGAGCATTAAAATAGAAGTAAATCCACAAGAATTTTTTGAGCCTGTTACCCTGAGAAAACATATTTTGTACCAAATAACTATTAAAGTATACAATATCACTGACTGGAAATTTCAGTCGAGCTAGGTACTGAAATATAAATTCTTGAAATGCAGTTACTTTCACAAACCTCATTTTGCAGATTGGTGGCAGAATTCCCTGCAACTGGAGGAATACTTACTTCATGGCAGTTTTACTCTGTGAAGCTCCTCAGATACGTTAGCTTCTATGATTATTTTATTGCTTCCTGTGAAATCATATTTTGTATTTTTCTTATTGTCTTCACAATACAAGAAATCAAAAAACTGAAAGAATTTAAATTTGCCTATTTCAAAAGTATTTGGAACTGGATAGAATTATTACTTTTGGTGGTAAGTATATTTTCACAGATATGGTTGATAGAAATCACATCTGAACCCACAAATGAAGGAGCTGTAAAAAAAAAAAAAAAGAATTTTCTATTCATCTTGGATTTATTCTAAAAGCTGTAAGCATCAATCATAAAATGAACTGTCAAAGTAGATATTAATGGTGTGCCTCCAATAGGGAGAAGTCTTTTTTTCTCTGATTTGGTCCTTGTGAGGACTAGCATAAACCTAGAGGAATAGGTGATTCCATAGGTATTATGATTTAATTGGCACAGTTAAGTCTAAGTCTCCCTATTCCCACCTAAAAATATGTATTCCTTACAGGAATGTGTTTAAAATAAAGATTATTTGGGGGCAAGGCCCTTTAAAATGTATTCTTCTACATTGCCTAAATCTGCTATCGTGATTTTTAAATAAGTAAAAGACAAGCCTAGGCAGAATGCTGAAGGTGGGGATAAGGTTTGAGAAGCCAGAGGGGGTAGCTTATAGACACAGAAGCACCACAAGGATTGGGGAAATAGTCCTTGAAAGAAGCTCCAAAGACTGCCAGTTCTTATAACTAGAAAATACTGAAACGTAGAGGGCAGAGCAAGACAAACTGTAAGATTTTGGTTTTAGGAACGATGAGCAAATATTCGGGCTTATACAATCTGATCTTTCATATTGGCCCTGAGTTATAGCCAATTGAGTGTGTGTGTCTGTGTATTTATGTGTATATATATTTATATTATATATAAATATATAATAATATATATATATGTATTTATATATTTTAGCCTGACAGTGACAAGACAGGTTCGGGTCACCTGTTCCCAATGGCAGAACTTCACAGACTTGCCAGGCCTTCTACCTGGTGTGTGTGTGTGTGTGTATAAAATTTGTTTCCCAAAACCAAATTGAAAGTTTTTCTGGTACCCCCAATAATGCTTAACATAGGGCATAAGCATTAAATGTTTAACTAAGTATTTTAGGGAAGAGAAGTCAAAGGAAAATTTTCATAATAGTTATAATAGTCATATAGATTTATAATAATAATAGATAAATAATAGATAAAAGATAATCTGGTCCTAAAATCCTCTCCTAAAAGCGTTGTTAGACACAGTTGCCAGCCCAGAGCTAGATCACGGTGAGTGCAACTGCACACCCCCTGCTCCAGAATCCTCCAGAGTCAGATGGAGTGCATTGCATGGGGTATTTGTAAACTCTGGGATAAAGCCAGGCAGAAAGAATTAGATCACGATGTCCCAGCATGGCCCTTCACTATTCAGCCCCAACACACACACCTGTTTACCTGGACTGCACCTGGAAAGAGCTGCAACCAAACCTGCCTTCCTCCAGTCCCGCCTGGTGGTTTCCAACCTGCCCAGACTTGTCGTAAACCACTGAATCCCAAATGATGACAGCATTCTTCCATGTTCCATTATCTCAGAACTAGTTTGGAGAAATCAAGCCCTGAGCCTTTGGAGTGGGAGCACTGACTCCAAGACCCTAGACTACTAGAGAACTAACCGTAGGGAGTATCAAATAGAACTCACACAAAGGAAACCAGTTGAATACAAGACCTGGCATCATCCAACCACCAGCAGCACCCCGTGCAGGGTGCCTCCTCTAAACAACAAAACAAAAATACAAACCTAATCATCAGCAGACAGGATCACCACCTCACTCAGCCTTGCCCATCAGAGGAAAAACAAACAAACAAACTCAGCACAAATCTCACCCTAGATGAAGCTTACACAAACCACTGGACTAACCTTGGAGGGCAGAAACCAAAAAATGCAGAAAAAGTCTTTGACAAAATTCAGCACCCATTTATGATTAAAACTCTTCAAATAATGGGCATAGAAGGAACCTACCTCAACATAGTAAAGTCCATATATATGATAAGCCTACAGCAAACATTATTCTCAATGGTGAAAAACTGAAAGCATTCCCCTAAGATGAGGAACAACACAAGGGTGTCCACTTTCACCACTATTATTCAACATAGTTCTGGAAGTCCTAGCTACAGCAATCAAAGAAGAAAAAGAAATAAAAGGAATCCAGATAAGAAAAGAAGAAGTAAAGCTCTCATTGTTTGCACATGACATGATACTGTACATAGAAAACCCTAAAGATAGCATCAGAAAATTACTAGAGCTAATCAGTGAATTTAGCAAAGTTGCAGGATACAAAATCAATATACAGAAATCACTTGCATTTCTATATACCAACAATGAAAAATCAGAAAGAGAAATTAAGGAATCAATTCCATTCACCATTGTGACAAAAAGAATTAAATATCTAGGAATAAACTTACCTAAGGAGACAAAAGAACTGTACACAGAAAACTATAAGACACTAATGAAAGAAATGAAAGATGACATAAACAGATGGAGAAATACTCCGTGTTCCTAGGAAGGAAGAATCAATGCTGTGAAAATGACTATACTATCAAATGCAAACTATAGATTCAATGTGATTCCTATCAAATTACCAACACTTTTCACAGAACTAAAACAAAAAATTTCACAATTCATATGGAAACACAGAAGACCCCAAGTAGCCAAAGCAGTCTTGAAAAAGAAGAACGGAGCTAGAGGAATCAACATTCCTGACCTCAAATTATACTACAAAGCTACAATCATCAAGACAGTATGGTACTGGCACAAAAACAGAAATATAGACAAATGGAACAAGATAGAAAGCCCAGAAATAAACCCATGCACCTATGGGTACCTTAGTTTTGAGAAAGAAGGCAAGAATATACAATGGGGCAAAGACAGCCTCTTCAATAAATCGTGCTGGGAAAACTGGACAGCTACATGTAAAAGAATGAAGTTAGAACACTTCCTAACACCATACACAAAGATAAACTCAAAATGGATTCAAGACCTAAATGTAAGACCAGAAACTATAAAACTCTTAGAAGAAAACATAGGCAGAACAGTCAATGACATAAATCAAAGCAAGATCCTCTATGACCCACCTCCTAGAGTAATGGAAATAAAAACAAAAGTAAACAAGTGGGATGTGATTAAACTTAAAAGCTTTTGCACAGCAAAAGAAACTATAAGCAAGGTGAAAAGACAACCCTCAGAACGGGGGAAAATAATAGCAAATGAAACAACTGACAAAGGATTAATTTACAAAATATACAAGCAGCTCATACACCTCAATGCCAGAAAAACAAACAACCCAATCAAAAAGTGGGAAAAAGACGTAAATAGACTTTTCTCCAGAGAAGATATACAGATAGCTAACAAACACATGAAAAGATGTTTATCATTGTTCATTATTAGAGAAATGCAAATCAAAACTACAATGAGATATCACCTCACACTGGTCAGAATGGCCATCATCAAAAGGTCTACAAACAATAAATGCTGGAGACAGTGTGGAGAGAAGGGAACGCTCTTGCACTGTTGGTGGGAATGTAAACTGATACAGCCACTATGGAAGATGGTATGGAGATTCCTTTAAAAGCTAGAAATAAAACCACTATATGACCCAGCAATCCCACTCCTAGGCATATACCCTGTGGAAACCAAAACTGAAAAAGAAACATGTCCCATTGTTCATTGCAGCACTATTTACAATAGCTAGAACATGGAAGCAACATAGATGTCCATCGACAGATGAATGGATGGAGAAGCTGTGGTACATATACACAATGGAATCTTACTCAGCCATAAAAAGGAATGCATATGAGTCAGTTCTAATGAGGTGAATGAACAAAGAACCTATTATACAAAGTGAAGTAAGTCAGAAAGGGAAAGATAAATATCGTATTCTAACGCATATATACAGAATCTAGAAAATGGTACTGAAGAATTTATTTACCAGGCAGCAATGGAGAAACAGACACAGAGAATAGACTTATGGACATGGGGAGAGGGGAGGAGAGGGTGAGATGTATGGAAAGAGTAATATGGAAACTTACATTACCATATGTAAATTATATAGCCAATGAGAATCTGCTGTATGGCTAAGGAAACAAACAGGGGCTCTGTATTAACCTACAGGGGTGAGATTGGGAGGGAGATGGGACGGAGGTTCGAAAGAGTGGAGATATATGTATACCACTGGAGAAGGGAATGGCAAACGACTTCAATATTCTTGCTGTGAGGACCCCATGAACAGTATGAAAAGGCAAAGATGAACTTCCGAGGTCGGTAGGTGTCCAGTATACTGGAGATCAGTGGAGAAATAACTCCAGAAAGAATGAAGAGACAGAACAAAAGCAGAAACAACACCCAGTTGTGGATGGGACTGGTGATGGAAGTAAAGTCCAATGCTATAAAGAGCAATATTGCATAGGAACTGGGATGTTAGGTCCATGAATCAAGGCAAATTGGAAGTGGTCAAACAAGAGATAGTAAGAGTGAACATTGACATTTTAGGAATCAGCGAACTAAAATGGACTGGAATGGGTGAATTTAACTCAGATGACCATTATATCTACTACTGTGGGCAAGAATCCCTTAGAAGAAATGGAGTAGCCATCATTGTCAACAAAAGAGTCCGAAATGCAGTGCTTGGATGCAGTCTCAAAAACGACAGAATGATCTCTGTTCGTTTCCAAGGCAAACCATTCAATATCACAGTAATCCAAGTCTATGCCCTGACCACTAATGCTGAAGACACTGAAGTTGAACGGCTCTATCAAGACCTACAAGACCTTCTAGAACTAACACCCAAAGAAGATGTCCTTTTCATTATAGGGAACTGGAATGCAAAAGTAGGAAGTCAAGAGATACCTGAAGTAACAGGCAAATTTGGCCTTGGAGTAAAGAATGAAGCAGTGCAAAGGCTAATAGAGCTTTGCCAAGAGAACGCACTGGTCATAGCAAATACCCTGTTCCAACAACACAAGAGAAGACTCTGCACATGGATATCACCAGATGGTCAATACCAAAATCAGATTGATTATATTCTTAGCAGCCAAATATGGAGAAGCTCAATACAGTCAGCAGACACAAGACTGGGAGCTAACTGTGGCTCAGATCATGAACTCCTTATTGTCAAATTCAGACTTATAATGAAAAAAGTAGGGAAAACCACTAGTCCATTCAGATATGACCTAAATCAAATCCCTTATGATTATACAGTGGAAGTGAGAAATAGATTCAAGGGATTAGATCTGACAGAATGCCTAAAGAATTATGGATGGAGGTTCATGACCTTATACAGCAGACAGGGATCAAGGCCATACCCAAGAAAAAGAAATGCAAAAAGGCAAAATGGTTGTCTGAGGAGGACTTACATATAGCTGTGAAAAGAAGAGAAGCAAAAGGCAAAGGAGAAAAGGAAATCTATACCCATTTGAGTGCAAAGTTCCAAAGAATAGCAAGGAGATATAAGAAAGCCTTCCTCAGTGATCAATACAAAGAAATAGAGGAAAACAATAGAATGGGAAAGACTAGAGATCTCTTCAAGAAAATTAGAGAGACCAAGGGAATATTTCATGCAAACATGGGCACAATAAAGGACAGAAATGGTGTGGACCTAACAGAAGCAGAAGATATTAAGAAGAGGTGGCAAGAATACACAGAAGAACTGTACAAAAAAGACCTTCACGACCCAGATAATCACGATGATGTGAACACTCACCTAGAGCCAGACATCCTGGAATGTGAAGTCAAGTGGGCCTTAGAAAGCATCACTATGAACAAAGCTAGTGGAGGTGATGGAATTCCAGTTGAGCTATTTCAAATCCTGAAAGATGATGCTGTGAAAGTGCTGCACTCGATATGCCAGCAAACTTGGAAACTCAGCAGTGGCCACAGGACTGGAAAGGGTCAGTTTTCATTCCAATCCCAAAGAAAGGCAATGCCAAAGAATGCTCAAACTACTGCACAATTGCACCCATCTCACACGCTAGCAGAGTAATGCTCAAAATCCTCCAAGCCAGGCTTCAACAGTACATGAACCGTGAACTTCCAGATGTTCAAGCTGGATTTAAAAAAGGCAGAGGAACCAGAGATCAAATTGCCAACATCTGTTGGATAATCGAAAAAGCAAGAGAGTTTCAGAAAAACATCTATTTCTGCTTTATTGACTATGCCAAAGCCTTTGACTGTGTGGATCACAATAAACTGTGGAAAATTCTGAAAGAGATGGGAATATCAGACCACCTGACCTGCCTCCTAAGAAATCTGTATGCAGGTCAAGAAGCAACAGTTAGAACTGGACATGGAACAACAGACTGGTTCCAAATTGGGAAAGGAGTACGTCAAGGCTGTATATTGTCACCCTGCTTATTTAACTTATATCCAGAGTACATCATGAGAAACGCTGGGCTGGATGAAGCACAAGCTGGAATCAAGATTGCCAGGAGAAATATCAATAACCTCAGATATGCAGATGACTTCACACTTATTGCAGAAAGGGAAAAAACTAAAGAGCCTCTTGATGAAAGAGACTGAGAGTGAAAAAGTTGGCTTAAAACTCAACACTCAGAAAACTAAGATCATGGCATCTGGTCCCATCAGTTCATGGCAAATAAATGGGGAAGCATTGGAAACAGTAAGAAACTGTATATTTGGGGGGCTCCAAAATCACTGCAGATGGTGACTGAAGCCATGAAATTAAAAGACAGTTGATCCTTGGAAGAAAAGTTATGACCAACCTAGACAGCATATTAAAAAGCAGACATTACTTTGCCAACAAAGGTCCATCTAGTGAGAGCTATCGTTTTTCCAGTGGTCATATATGGATGTCAGAGTTGGACTGTAAAGAAAGCTGAGTGCAGAAGAATTGATGCTTTTGAACTATGATGTTGGAGAAGACTCTTGAGAGTCCCTTGGACTGTAAGGAGATCCAACCTGTCCATCCTAAAGGAAATCAGTCCTGAATATTCATTGGAAGGACTGATGCTAAAGATGAAGCTCCAATGTTTTGGCCACCTGAAGTGAAGAACTGACTTGTTTGAAAAGACCCTGATGCTGGGAAAGACTGAAGACGAGAGGAGAAGTGGACGACAGAGGATGAGATGGTTGGATGGCATCACTGACTCGATGTACATTAGTTTGAGTAAACTCCGGGAGTTGGTGACGGGCAGGGAGGCCCGGCGTGCTGCAGTCCATGGGGTTGCAAAGAGTCAGACACGACTGAGGGACTGAACTGAACTGATATGTATACCTATGGCTGATTCTTTTTGAGGTTTGACAGAGAACAACAAATGTCTGTAAAGCAATTATCCTTCAATAAAAAATTGATTAATTTTAAAAAAGAGTTGTTAAAGAGTTCTAAAGGCAGTGTTTTTTTTGGAACTGTAAAAAAATTTTTCTTAGAGTGAAAAATATTAAACTCTTAAGTATCATGTAGTTAAATGGAGCAAAAACTCTTATAGCCTAGTCAGAATTATATAATCATTTTATATATTTGTGTTTTATGCCTCAAAGAAAGAAAAAGGCATATAGATTTGCCAGTATATGTAGCCAATATTTTGTTAATTTTATGATAATTATGCTACCTTAAACTTCTATAAATTGAGGCTTAATTTATATAAAAGCCTATGTCTTAGCCCTTCCTTTTAGTTGAACTTTTGATGAAGTTTTTCATGTATTTGTTTGTAGGCTACAGATTTAGAGGTAGAAATGATCTGTAACTCTTATTTTCCCATTTAGTTATGTTTTTCGACTGTTTTCTTCAGCTCATACTCTAATACGCAAATTTATCACATGCTTGGACAACTGTTAAGAAATACTGAAAAATATTCAGACTTCTATTTTCTTGCATACTGGCACATTTATTACAACAATATAATTGCCATAACCATCTTCTTTGCATGGATAAAGGTATTTGTATTTTATCAGATATAACAGATTAGGTAAGTTTTATTACATTAGATAAAGGCCTTCCCTGGTGGCTCTGATGGTAAAGAGTCTGCCTGCAGTGTGGGAGACCCGGGTTCGATCCCTGGGTTGGGAAGATCCCCTGGAAAAGGAAAAGGCAACCAACTCCAGTATTCTTGCCTGGAAAATCCCATGGATGGAGGAGCCTGGCAGGCTACAGTCCATGGGGTTGCAAAGAGTTGGACATGACTGAGTGACTTCACTTTATTACATTAGATAATAAGAACTCAAACTACAAAGTTATGGAAAAAAACAAAAAGATACTCTTAACTATACAGTAATTTTTAGAGTAGTTTGGCTTTGTGATGATTGCTGGCAAATCCTCAAACATCCTTGACTATCATTAAGCATCTCTTTTAATTTGAAGCAGATTTCTTCTGAAATTTCTTACTGTAATTAAGTATAATCTTTAGTATTCTATTTCAATTAATTTTGTTCTTTTTCAGATATTCAAATTCATAAGCTTTAATAAGACAATGTCTCAGCTGTCATCAACCTTGTCACGATGTATCAAAGACATAATAGGATTTGCTATCATGTTTTTTATAATATTCTTTGCTTACGCTCAGTTAGGATTTCTTGTTTTTGGATCACAGGTTGACGACTTTTCCACTTTCCAAAATGCCATGTAAGCTCTAAGTATAAATGTAATTATATTTTCCAGTTTATAACAAAAAATCATGAAAATGCCTATAAGTAGTGACATAAGCTTTAATAAATTTTAAAATAGTTTGATATTTTCACTGATGGCTAAATATCTGTTATACTCAAAGTGCAGTTAGGCACTGAAAGATCCAAATTGATGGTGTTATTCACTCTTCACATGTTACTAGGTCAAGTTAGAAAAATAATTCTTTACTTTTCTAGAAGTGAAAATTTTATCTAAGTTAAAAAATATTGGCTTCATGTCTCCATAGTATCTATTCTCTGGGCAAAAGAGATTTTAAGTGTTTTCTTTAGAGGGCATCTTCAGAATCCCTTCATTGATATTGACTTGATTGTCCTTTGCTGATCTGGCAAAGCTGAATTTTAAAAATAGCTTTACACACATAAAGCAATTAGCAGATAACTAGCTTATAGAACTGATTAGGTAGAATGCCTAGAAAAGTATTCAGGCTCTTCTTTAGAAGAGAGTAATTTTAATAAACTGACTTCCATTTTTGAGTAGGTAAAACAAGTTGTCTGTATAAAAAAATATATATATATGATTGTCTAAAACAGGGGTCCCCAACCTCCTAGATCTCAAGTCTGATGATCTGAGGTGGAGCTGATGTAATTAATAAAAATAGAAACGAAGTACACAATAAATGTAACGTGCTTAAATCGCCTTGAAGCCATCCCTGCTTCTGCAGTCCATGGAAGAATTGTCTTCCATGAAACCAGTCCCTGGTGCCAAATACTTTCGGGTCTGCTGGTCTAAAATATCAGGTCTCAAAGGTGTGTTCTGTACAATCTAGACTAAGATTGTCTGGGGGAAATAGTTTCGTAATTAAGAAAGTTTAGGAAATTTTACATCACTCTTGGAAATTTGTAGTCCATGGTAACCTATGGCTCTGAGAAAAACTGTACTACTTTCTTCAGTTTCAGAATTCCTCAAATTTGTCCATGATCCTTTTACTCAACTGGGGGTAAATTTTAGTGCAGTCCACGGGATCACAAAGAGTCAGACATGACTGAGCGACTGAACTGACTTAGTCAGAAAAATTTCATTATCCACATGTAAATGATTGAAGTACCACTGTTTGAAATTTAATAACATTTTTTTCTGAAATAATCCTTTACTAAACAAGAGGATAGAATTCTACTTTCTCCCTCTGCCACTAGCTATTTAATTTTTCTAGACCTTAATTTCTTTATCTGTAAATGAATGGGCTGAACTAAATCACTCCCAGAGGTCCCTTCCAACTACAAATGAGAAGTCTAATTAGTTTACCCTGAGTTTGCAGTTTCAACAACTTCTTGGTCCCTTCCTAGGATCTTAAGTGTAAGTAATAAAACTAATTAATATCGGGCATTAAATATGAATGGAATAATCTACAGAACCTTGGAAATGTGTCTTACCTTGGATAATGGGAGGAAAAAAAGTATAAAACACAAATTAAGCAGACAGAAAAGTTCAGAATGGAATAATGAAGGAAATTCTGCTTTTGGTAATGATGTGCTGCTGCTGCTGCTGCTGCCAAGTCACTTCAGTCGTGTCTGACTCTGTGCGACCCCATAAACGGAAGCCCACCAGGCTCCCCCATCCCTGGGATTCTCCAGGCAAGAATACTGGAGTAGGCTGCCATTTCCTTCTCCAATGCATGAAAGTGAAAAGGGAAAGTGAAGTCGCAAGGCTATTCAAATCAATCTCTTCACAATTTATGAGTGTCCAAAATCAGAAAGCAAGAATCCAGAGAAGTTGCTCCAGCATCCAAAGCTACTCTTCCCTGAAGGCTTTTTTAAAGCTGATAAAGATTTTAAGCTGTTATAAAATTTACCATCTTAACCACTTTTAAAACCATTTCTAAGAGTGAAGTACATTCATATTGTTCAATCATCACCATCATTCATCTCCAGAAATCTTTGTATCTTGCAAAACTGAAACTCTTACACTCATTAAACAGGAATTCTCCATTTCTCCCCCTACTCCAGCCCCTGCTACCATCACTGTACTTTTTGTCTCTGATTTTGATTATTTTAGGTAATTCTCATAGAATCATACAGTATTTGTCCATTTCTGACTAATTTATTCCATTTAGCATATCATCAACAATGTTGTAGAATATGTCAGGATTTCCTTCCTTTTTGAGGCTGAGTAATATTCCATCGTGTGTGTGTTACGCACACACCACATTTTGCTTATCCATTAATCTGTCAGTGACACTTGAGCTGCTTCCATGTTTTCATTCTTCTGAATAATGCTACTGTGAGAACATGGTGTACAAATCGCTTTGAGATCCTACTTTGAATTCTTTTGGATATATACCCAGAAGTAGAATTGTTGAATCATATGGTAACTCTATTTTGCATTTTCTGAGGAACTGCTATACTGTTGTCCACAGTGGCTACTGCATCTCACATTTCTACTAACAGTGCATAATGTTTCAATTTCTCCACAGCCTTATCAAAAATTATTTTGTCTTGATAGTAGCCATCCTAATGGGTGTGAGGTGTGTTATCTCATTGTGTTTTGGATTTGCATTTCTCTACTGATTAGCAATACTGAACATCTCTTCATATGCTTATGCATATGTTGGTCCACTTGATGGTGTCTCGTTAAGTCCCTTAAGGCTCTGTTCACTTTTTCTGTAAACTCTTCTCTTTCTGTTCCTCAGACTCAGTAATTTCAATTGCCCTATTTTCAAATTCACTGATTTTTTTTCCTGCATGCAAATCTACCTTTGAATCTCTCTAATGAATTTTCATTTCAGTTATTGTATTTTGCAGCTCTAGAATTTCTCTTTGGTTTGAGGTTTTCTTTTTCCTGATATTTCCATTTTGTTCATACTTAGTTTTCTTGACTTTCTCCAACTTCTTTTAGTTCTTTGAGCACCTTTAAAAAGGTTAGGTCTAGTAGATCTGCCATGTGGTCTTACTCAGGGGTAGTTTCTGTTGATTGACTTTTTCCCTTTGAATAGGCCATACTCCCGTTTCTTTGTATGCCTTGTCATTTCTTGTTGAAAACTAGACATTTAAGTGTAACAATGTGATAATTTTGGAAATCAGCTAATTTCCCTTCCCCAGGGCCTGCTATGTTTTCTGTTGTTGTTTTTCATTGTTAACTGTCTCCATGCTGAGGATCAGCCTGAGGTGTAAACTTACAGGTCTCCTCAGGTCTTTTCCGAGCCTGTGCCATTCCTTGGGCATGCATGGTGATTTTCTAATTTCCTCCACAATATGCAGGGTTGTTTTTGTTTTTGTTTTTTGAGTGTCCTAGTCTTTAATGTCTAGTTCCCAAAGAGAAGAAAGAAAAAATGAAGATGGAAAGGGCATTGGGCCTCTCAATCCCAAGGACATTGCTTCAGCCAGAGAAGGAGGGACTTGCAACCAATGTAGTGAGATACCTGCCTCTGTCATCATCAGCGGCAATCAGAACACAGACCCCTGATGTTTGGACAACCCAATCCTTCTTGCCCACCCTGGCTCCCACAAGCCGTGCACAAGCTGCTCCAGGAATACATGCAGAGCCACCTGCCGTGGGCTGAGGGATTGAAAGTGCGTGTGCACGTACACACATGCTCAGTCAGTCACTCAGTCATGTCCAACTCTTTACGACCCCATGGACTATAGTCCACCAGGCTCCTCTGTCCATGGAATTTTCCTGGCAAGAATGCTGGAGTGGGTTGCCAATTCCTCCCCCAGGGTTATCTTCCCAACTGAGAGATCAAAGCAGAGTCTCCTGCATTGGGAGATGGATTCTCTACCACTGAGTCACCTAGGAAGCCCAGGAGGTGGGTAGCTGCTGTCAAACTAAAAGTTTAAATTCACCCAAATTGTCCAGTCCTTTCCTAGATGTTGCAAGCCTTCATTTCAAATGTTACATCAGATTGTGCCAGTGAGACTGATGTCAAGGCGGTGAGACAGATTCCTAGTGCTCCTTTACTCCATCTTCCCCAAAATCTCCATCATGAAGGCATTTTTGCTGATCCAGAGGAACAGTTAAGAAACTGTGTTCTTAGTTACTTCTCAAGGAGCAGACAGAAGAGAAACCCAGAGCCTTCGTGTGTGTGCTGGGAAGTGGGGTAGGGGGAGAAGAGCAGTGTCTGATAACCTCGCCACACACAAAGCAGGCATCTGAAGTGCTACAGCCTCAAGTTAAAAATAAATCCCTCAGTGACTTGAAGTCGGGGTTTAATCACCTAGGTATCCAGGGAACCTCATTATCTTGAACTTGGTTTAAGACAGCCCCAAGCTAGAATGTCCATATACACCTGCAGACACACACACAAATCTCTCTGGAAAACGGTATCTTCATCCCAAGTCCTTCAAGTACAGTTTTCTGCTCATGGTCCAAGATAACCTCATATAAAAGGAGGAAAAAAATCATAAGTAAGAACTAACAGATACAACAGACAACAGAAACAGACTCAAAGACTTCAAATATAATAATATATTTAGAGAAATAAAACACAAGTCAGAAAATATCTTTACAGAGAACAGGATAGTGTAAAAAGTGACATATTTGAAAAAGTTATCACTTATCTTTTCTTAAATAAACACAACCTAAACATAAAAAAAAACATATTAAAAACACTTGAACAGAACCTCATATTCTCCTATGCCCGAGAGAAAAAAGTTTGATTTGCTGAGAAACTTTGGTCTCCTAATTCAGTATTTCTCTGTCTTATGTAAAAAGCATTTGAATCCAGTACTAGAAACTAAATAAATACTTTACGAATGATTTAGTCAGGTCTCAGGTACCAAGGATGAAATTCCAGAAAACTCTTTTGAGTCCTAGGACTCCAAATTGCTGATTTCTTTGAATACATTTTCTTCCTTTATTGTACACGGTCCTATGGTTCCCTTCATGTGATTGGCTTAAAAAAACAAGAAACATTCTTTTTCAGTCCTTTGACTAATCATGCAAAGTGTCTGTTGTTCAGTTACTAAGTTGCATCCAACTCTTTGGAACCCCACAGACTACAGCACTGCAGGCTTCCCTGTCTTTCACTGTCTCTTGGAGTTTGCTCAAACTCATGTTCACTGACTGAGTCAGTGATGCCATCCAAATATCTCATCCTCTGTCGTGCCTTCTCCTCCTGCCTTCAATCTTTCCCAGCATCAGGGTCTTTTCTAACGAGTTGGCTCTTCGCATTAGGTGGCCAAAGTATTGAAGCTTCAGCTTCAGTTCTTCCAATGAATATTCAGAGTTGATTTCCTTTAGGATTGACTGGTTTGATCTCCTTGCAGTCCAAGGGACTGTCTAGAGTCTTCTCCATTACCACAATTGGAAAGCATCAATCCTTTGTCCTTCTTTATGGTCCAATTCTCACATCTGTACATGACTACTGGAAAAACAATAGTAAAGTATCTACATACTAGTAAAAACTCCTTTCCAGGTTTCCCCTGGAAATATATATTAACATATATTTTTATAATTTTTAACATATCTCTGGTACGTCTGGCAATACCACTGCAAATTAATAATGAGAAATTAAGACTTCAGGTTATGAAATCCTAATTCTACCTTTCCTACTACTATGCTCATTCGAAGCATTAATGTCTTAATTTTTCCACCTATAAAATTAATATAATGAAGCTTTATAATATTTTCAATGCTACTTCACATCAAAGCCAAGTTTTTATAGTTATTGGAGAAAATAAAACAAAACTCAGGCTCATGTTTGAGGATCATTACCAGCACTTGCTTGAGACTTGACAAGTGATAAATGTTGGCATCCTTATTACTTCAATAGAAGAGAAGCAGAAATTAATCATATTATTGATAAAAGAAGTTGTAGGGTTCTCGGGTCTATGTACAAGTTGAAAGTCACTTTTTGGAAAAGTCAAAGTAGTCTAAGTTTTATAAGGGCACAGGAATGGCTAAGGAGACAACTGTCAAGACAAGCTGGTAAGCAGGAATCTCAAGGTTCAAATCTTGGAGGTGAACACTGGGTTCACATTGGTTAAATAAATTGAAGCCCATGATTTCCTAAACTATCTGCTCAGCTATTAAGTCTTGCCTTCAGGGGAATTTTCTACATCCGGGTTTATGCTAACAAAACTAAAGCCAGAAAGCACATACCATATGCAATTAGGTATTTTTCCTAGACACATTAGTAACCATTAGTTGTCATGTACGTATGAAGAGATATAATATTTTCTAATGCTTTTCTTTATCCCCATAAAAGATTCACGCAATTTCGTATTGTTCTTGGAGATTTTAATTTTGCTGGCATTCAGCAAGCCAATCGTATCTTGGGACCCATTTACTTCATCACTTTCATCTTTTTTGTGTTCTTTGTCCTGCTGGTAAGAAAAATGGCATATACTCCCTTTTTTTGCTTATATTTTTCAAAATAAAAAATATAATTACTAATTTAGAAGAAATTACACTATCACTGCCTAGCTGTCAGAACACTTACATTTATTAAGAACAGTGTAGATTTCTAGTAATCCAGCAAGTCTAAGTGAGTTTAAATTGTCCAGTGGAGGATGTGACCATAATAGTTACCATCTGACTGTTTACTGTGTGCCAAGAGTTGCTAAATCTTTTACACATATAACTTGAATGTCCCAGGTCTCTCCAGCCTGGGATATTTCACACCAGTAAGTATGAATCAGGTCACTGATATTCTGCCCATCACAACAGCTTTTGGCCCTTATGGCTGAAAGCTCACACCTTTGTCATTTTTATGAGTCCCCAGAATTTATGAGTCTCTCACATGTGCTCAGGACAAATCTATTTGGCCTTCCTAATCAAGGAACTTGCTTCTTTACTCAAAGCACTGCTACTGTCCTCCATGAAAACATTTTTTTTTGGTCATGCACAGCAGTTATAGCCTGATGGTGGGCAGGAGTCCTCAAAGGGACAGATCTGGGCCACAGTGAAATGTGGAGAGGTGGTCTTGAGATTAAGAATACTCTCTCCACAATTCTGTTTGTGTTAATCTGGACATTGGTAGTTTTAAGAGCCCTAGTAAAATTGTGCATCAAGATAGGCTCGATAAAGGACAGAAATGGTATGGACCTAACAGAAGCAGAAGATATTAAGAAGAGGTGGCAAGAACACAGTCATCAAGACAGTGTGGTACTGGCACAAGGATAGAAATATAGATCAATGGAACAAAATAGAAAGCCCAGAGATAAACCCACGCACCTATGGGCACCTTATCTTCGACAAAGGAGGCAAGAGTATACAATGGAGAAAAGACAATCTCTTTAACAAGTGGTGCTGGGAAAACTGGTCAACCACTTGTAAAAGAATGAAACTAGAACACTTCCTAACACCATACACAAAAATAAACTCAAAATGGATTAAAGATCTAAATATAAGACCAGAAACTATAAAACTCCTAGAGGAAAACATAGGCAAAACACTCTCCGACATAAATCACAGCAGGATCCTCTATGACCCACCCCCCAGAATATTGGAAATAAAAGCAAAAATAAACAAATGGGACCTAATCAAAATTAAAAGCTTTTGCACAACAAAGGAAACTATAAGCAAGGTGAAAAGACAGCCTTCAGAATGGGAGAAAATAATAGCAAACGAAGCAACAGACAATTAATCTCAAAAATATACAAGCAACTCCTGCAGCTGAATTCCAGAAAAATAAACGACCCAATCAAAAAATGGGCCAAAGAACTAAACAGACATTTCTCCAAAGAAGACATACAGATGGCTAACAAACACATGAAAAGATGCTCAACATCACTCATTATTAGAGAAATGCAAATCAAAACCACAATGAGGTACCATTACACACCAGTCAGAATGGCTGCTATCCAAAAGTCTACAAGCAATAAATGCTGGAGAGGGTGTGGAGAAAAGGGAACCCTCTTACACTGTTGGTGGGAATGCAAACTAGTACAGCCACTATGGAGAACAGTGTGGAGATTCCTTAAAAAACTGGGAATAGAACTGCCATATGACCCAGCAATCCCACTGCTAGGCATATACACCGAGGAAACCAGAATTGAAAGAGACGCGTGTACCCCAATGTTCATCGCAGCACTGTTTACAATAGCCAGGACATGGAAGCAACCTAGATGTCCATCGGCAGATGAATGGATAAGGAAGCTGTGGTACATATACACAATGGAATATTACTCAGCCATTAAAAAGAATACATTTGAATCAGTTCTATTGAGATGGATGAAACTGGAGCCCATTATACAGAGTGAAGTGAGCCAGAAAGAAAAGCACCAATACAGTATACTAATGCATGTATATGGAATTTGAAAGATGGTAATGGTAACCCTATATGTGAGACAGAATAAGAGACACAGATGCATAGAACAGTCCTGTGGACTCTGAGGGAGAAGGTGAGGGTTGGACGTTCTGGGACAATAACATTGAAACATGTATATTGTCATATGTGAAGCAGAACACCATTCCATGTTCTATGCATGGGACGGATGCTCAGGGATGGAGCGTTGGGATGACACTGAGGGATGGGAGGGGGAGGGAGGTGGGAGGAGGGTTTGGGAGGGGGAGCACATGTGAATCCATGGCTGATTCATGTTGATGTATGGCAAAAACTACTACAATATTGTAAAGTAATTAGCCCCCAACTAAAATAAAAAAAAATAATAATAAAATAAATAAATAAATAAATAAAAAAAAGAAGAGGTGGCAAGAATACACAGAAGAACTGTACAAAAAAGATCTTCACAACCCAGATAATCACAATGGTGTGATCACTCACCTAGAGCGTGGCCTTAGAAAGCATCACTACGAACAAAGCTAGTGGAGGTGATGGAATTTTGGTTGAGCTATTTCAAATCCTGAAAGATGATGCTGTGAAAGTGCTGCACTCGATATGCCAGCAAATCTGGAAAACTCAGCAGTGGCCACAGGACTGGAAAAGGTCAGTTTTCGTTCCAATCCCAAAGAAAGGCAATGCCAAAGAATGTTCAAACTACCGCACAATTGCACTCATCTCACATGCTAGTAAAGTAATGCTCAAAATTCTCCAAGCCAGGCTTCAGCAATACGTGAACCGTGAACTTCCAGATGTTCAAGCTGGTTTTAGAAAAGGCAGAGGAACCAGAGATCAAATTGCCAATATCCGCTGGATCATCGAAAAAGCAAGAGAGTTCCAGAAAAACATCTATTTCTGCTTTATTGATTATGCCAAAGCCTTTGACTGTGTGGATCACAAGAAACTGTGGAAAATTCTGAAAGAGATGGGAATACCAGACCATCTGACCTGTCTCTTGAGAAACCTGTATGCAGGTCAGGAAGCAACAGTTAGAACTGGACATGGAACAACAGACTGGTTCCAAATAAGAAAAGGAGTACGTCAAGGCTGTATATTGTCACCCTGCTTATTTAACTTATATGCAGAGTACATCATGAGAAACGCTGGGCTGGAAGAAACACAAGCTGGAATCAAGATTGCCGGGAGAAATATCAATAACCTCAGATATGCAGATGACACCACCCTTATGGCAGAAAGTGAAGAAGAACTAAAGAGCCTCTTGATGAAAGTGAAAGCGGAGAGTGAAAAAGTTGGCTTAAAGCTCAACGTTCAGAAAACTAAGATCATGGCATCTGGTCCCATCACTTCATGGGAAATAGATGGGGAAACAATGTCAGACTTTATTTTTTTGGGCTCCAAAATCACTGCTGATGGTGATTGCAGCCATGAAATTAAAAGATGCTTACTCCTTGGAAGGAAGGTTATGACCAACCTAGACAGCATATTTAAAAGCAGAGACATTACTTTGCCAACAAAAGTCTGTCTAGTCAAGGCTATGGTTTTTCCAGTGGCCATGTATGGATGTAAGAGTTGGACAGTGAAGAAAGCTGAGTGCCGCAGAATTGATGCTTTTGAACTGTGGTGTTGGAGAAGACTCTTGAGAGTCCCTTGGACTGCAAGGAGATCCAATCAATCCATCCTAAAGGAGATCAATCCTGGGTGTTCATTGGAAGGACTGATGTTGAAGCTGCAACTCCAATACTTTGGCCACTTCATGCGAAGAGTTGACTCATTGGCTGCTGCTGATGCTAAGTCGCTTCAGTCGTGTCCGACTCTGTGTGACCACACAGACGGCAGCCCACCAGGCTTTGCCGTCCCTAGGATTCTCCAGGCAAGAATACTGGAGTGGGTTGCCATTTCCTTCTCCAGTGCATGAAAGGGAAAAGTGAAAGTGAAGTCGCTCAGTCGTGTCCGACTCTTAGCGACCCCATGGACTGTAGCCTACCAGGCTCCTCCATCCATGGGATTTTCCAGGCAAGAGTACTGGAGTGGGGTGCCATTGCCTTCTCCACTCATTGGAAAAGACCCTAATGCTGGGTAGGATTGGGGGCAGGAGGAGAAGAGGATGAAAGAAGATGAGATGGTTGGATGGCATCACTGACTCGATGGACATGGGTTTGGGTAGACTCCGGGAGTTGGTGATGGACAGGGAGGCCTGGCACGCTGCAATTCACGGGGTCGCAAAGAGTCGGACACAACTGAGCGACTGAACTGAACTGAACAGAATTTTAAAGAAAAAAAAAAACCCTATGAACACATATTATTCTAAGTTTTCTTCTGATATCTAACATTAATAATATCTAACATTAGTAAATTTCTACATATTAACCAGTTTATATGCACTATTTTACATTCTGCTTTTCCCATTTATCATAAACATACTTGCCCATATCCACACACTAAATATTTCCCATTCCACTACATTTTTTATATACAGTCTGCATAGTCATCTCTTTCTTACTGAGCACATAAGTTACTTTTAAAATTTAAATCTAATTTTACAAATCCAAGCATTTGTCAAAGCCATTAACTTTTAAACTAAATTTTTACTGAAATACTTCATTTGACTATTTCTCCCCAGAACATGTTCTTGGCAATAATTAATGATACCTATTCTGAAGTGAAAGCTGACTATTCAATTGGCAGAAGGCCAGATTTTGAATTTGGTAAAAAGATTAAAAAGGTATGTATGTCAAATTCTTCTCCTAATCAGAATTCTGAGGCCAATCTTGTTTGGTTTATACCCCAAGTGGTAGTGCAGGGAAGGGTTTTGGGTTTTTGTTTTGGTCTAGTGTTACTCATATCTGTACTATTTCACTACCAGGAGAAATGTTCTCTGGCTTTAAAAATGTGTCCAAAAAGTATTTCAGAGTTCAGTATATCAAAAAGCTGTTGAGCACTAAATGCAAAGCACTATTTTCTGTATGGTAATATCTTCTTATCTGTTCTAGCCTCTTTCCTTGCCAACCCAGTTTGGATCATGTCACTTCTCTGCTCAAAATTCTTCAAAGTTTCCCTGGGCTTGTCAAAATTAAGTCCAAATTCTTTATTCAAACATTCAAGGGCCTTCTCTAGTCTCAAAGTGTCAATGTATCTTTATTCATTATCACTTAAGTATACAATTTTTACCTTCTATGCTTCCACTTACAGCACTGCATGCACCAGCTAATATTTTGAGCACATGCTTGCTCTCATTGTGTCCTCTGGGCCTCTGCTCATGTCATTCCCTGACTCTCCAGGAATATTCCCTCTGCTCTCTCACTGACATTCTATTCTCCCTGTCAGAGAGGAATCTTCCTGGTCCTCTCAACACATATTATGAATTGTAGCAGAGTCATGTGTGTATCATTCTGTCTATCTCTGCATATCCTCAGCTCTAACCATAGCATTTCACATAGAAAAAGTCCTATTAGCTGTGGGGTTATGGGGGGCCTTAAGAACTCTGTCCAAGAACTTATCTGTGAAAGTAATCTATTAATATGCTCCCCAGTGAGATTCCCATGTGGCTCAGCTGGTAAAGAACCCACCTGCAATGCGGGAGACCTGGGTTCAATCCCTGGGTTGGGAAGATCCCCTGGAGAAGGGAAAGGCTACCCACTCCAGTATTCTGGCCTAGAGAATTCCATGGACTATATATAGTCCATGGGGTGGCAAAGAGTCAAACATGACTGAGCAACTTTCACTTCACTTCACTTCAATGAGCTTAACTGTGGGGTTTTTATCTTTTATCTCTTGATTATGATGTTGGTTATGTGCACTAAAGTATTAATATCATCAATGCAATAAACTTAATAATATTTTTAAAAGATTTTCCCCCAAATTCAAGTGTGATGCCAACTTTTTCATCAGTTGGCAGAAACTGTAAGTAGTGACAAGGTGAAAGAAGGATAACCATATTTGGTTATTTGCCTCTACATTTCTTAGGGCAGCAAGCCCCTAAAGTCAAGCATTCCCTCTTTCCTTTATCTTAGCCAAAAATTAAAAACACAGAATATATTTCTTATGAACTTTTAAACTATTTTAAATTATGCCCAGAGTTACAACAATGCTCTCGAAAAACTCAAACTAAAAAAACCTGAAACAGATGAAGACAAGCAACGGTAAGATGACTTTTCGTCAATTTTTAACTTACCATTTTAAAGCTCTATATTAGAAACTTACAATGAGAGTAAGGTTTTGATTATAAAACAACCACCATTCGATGTGCTGACTCTAAATAAGTTGTCAAGACACCCAGTAGCACCTCATAATTTCTGAGTGTCATGAGACTCTAAACTAATTTAAAATTACTATAAGGCATGCCATGCCACTCAGAAAAAGCCTTAACAGAGAGTAACAGGATTTAACAGCTTTAACAGGAAAGTAATGTTCCTCTTAAAAAGGTAAGAAATTATTTTAGTACATGCACATTAATACATGTTTTTAGCTACTGAAGTAAAGAAATTTTTACACAAAATACTTAAGAATATACTTACATTTATTGCATCATTTTGGTGTCAAAATGCTTCCCAAATACAGATCTCTGGGAGTGGGACATAATATAAACATGTTTTACAGCTAGAGATATGATACTCTAGAGAACTTATTAATAACAACATTGTCTAAATAACTAGTGTTATCAGAAAGAACAGAAATGTAATTTATCCTTAATATAGATCTGGGTAGTATTTTATACTGTCATTTTCCTTTTTACTACCATATGCCTCTGTTTTTTATTTCATATTCTCAGTACGGAAAACAAAGATTTGGCAGAAAAAGCCAGAAGAGAAGGTTTTGATGAAAAAGTAAGACTTTAATTTTCTCATAAAGAAGTGATAGCTTTATTAGAAAAAGTTCTTATTAAGAACTGAATGAAAAAAAAAAAAAAAGAATTGAATGATTTGCTTTCTTTAGAGCAGTAGTTGCTACCTCCAGATTTTTCCCAGGATCTAGAACCTTTTTTATTTCGGACAAATTGTTTGGATTCCAGATATTCCTTCTCTCTTATTGGTGCTCTTTGCCAGATACTCTCATCCTATAGCTGTACCCTTCACTGTGTGATTAGCACACAGAGTTTAGTGAGTATATTCTATTGAGATGATTATGTAATCATTCTCATAATCATTAATGTGATGAATCACTTTAGTGATTTTTCCTATATTTCAAAGTTGTAACATATATAGTCAACAAATGACTAAATATATATATATGTTTACTAAATAATTATTAAGCAAATCTTCACATACCACTACCACCCAAGTGAAAAAATAGAACACTGCTCTACTTCTGGATGCTTCCCACTCTCCAATATACTGAGAAAGAGAACAGCAAGATTGAAAGATTAGAATAAGCAAACATGTATGTATACTGCTAGACTGAGGGTTCTCATTATCAGACAATGGAATTGCATAAATGGAAAGGTTGAAGGTTAAAATGAACATTGTGTTGGATTAGAATCACAGGAATGTGTGTCTGTGTGTAAATGTATCATCTAGTTCTGTACAGTGAGAAAGCTAGAGTGGCATCCTAGTAGCAATGACACAACTGTCCAGACCTTGGGTTTCCAAATACCATTCTCCTCTAAAAGGAACCAGTGCTTCTTGGAAATACAGTTAATTCCAGGACTGGAAAGTATAGGTGCTTTATACTATATACTCCACATAGAATGATGGAGATTTCCTAAAAGGACACAAAAAGTCAGCGTGAATGGGGCTCCCATTGGCCAAGTCTGGGACTATTTAAGCACCATAATGAATTTTAATTTAAACCCATGGAATAAAAGAGGATTCCATGAGTCCACACTGATCTAAATATTTACATGAATAAAAGTCTGAGGAAGAATACTACATTTCCATACCTCTCCACAAAACACTTACTACCAAAAGAAAGGCTCAAACAGTTTTGAAATGTAAAAACTTGGAGAAAAAGAAGCTTTACGATATTTAAGAGTATTTTAGGGAGAATATACAACATATTGTTTTATAAAACACATTTTTCCATATTTTAATATCTCTGAAATTAAGATGTACCTTATATTTGATAAGGTACCATATTTTAGCAGGTAGCAATATTTTTCCTAAATAGCACATAGAACAATGGTATAACAGGTTTTACGATAGACTCCATCTCTTAGATACAACAAAATATGATAATATGATTAAATATACCTGGGGAGTAGAGAGGAAAGAAATGAAGAGGAAGAAATTACAACCCAATTTTTGTTGAACTTCTTTGTTTCTTGTGGAGGGAACCAAAACAAGAAAGGGATGACCTAGGATGTATGAAAAGATATATGACCACAAAAACAAAAATACATACATTCCTAAAAGGAAGCAGTACCAAAACTGAAGACATATCACATGGTAAGACTTTAAATATATCTTAAAACAATATAACTGTGACCAGATATATCTATCAGTAAAGACAAATAAGCTTAATTTACTTTAAAAGAAAATGTTTTCAGATTGAATCACAGAGCAACACCTAATTCTATGTTATAGCCTAAAATATATACCTAAAACAAAGTGACTTATAAAAATTAAGTATAAAATCATCAGCCAAGGTAAAAAGGCAAGCAAAATTATCAGCAGATACAACTTAATATAAGTCAAGGTAGAATTCTAAACCAAAAGTTCTAAATGAGACAAAGGGCACTTTATAAGGCTAAGATCAACATTAATAGTCATGATTATCTATGCCCCAAATAATATGGCATCAACTTCCATAAAAACTACTAGACTTACGAAAATGGAAAACACTTAAGAATGCACTAAAAGTAGAGAACAGATCAAGAAAAAAAAATGAAAGGATTTAAAAATATATATGTAATGAATAAAGTGATCGTACAGTTATGTATTAACCTGTGTACTCTCAGAAGATATACCTGGTTTTTCAAAAACCCACTCATGAAAATAGACATATTGGGCCATAGAGAAAACTTCAATAAATTGAAAATAATATTTATCAAAACTGAGCCCAAAAGAGACCTTTAAATCCATTCTATAGAAGAAATAAAGTCATCAAAGAACTACTTCTGAAGTAACTCAGGCCCAAATGGTTTCACAAGGGAATGTTACCAAATTTTTAAGGAATAAATAATTTCAAGCTATTTGAATTGCTCCAGAGCAAAGAGAAAACTGAAAACTTCCAAATTATTTTCAAAAAGCAACTATATAGTGATTCTAAGAACTGATAAAGGTTGTATTCCTCAAAAAGCAGAACAGAAAAATAAAATATCACATATATCATAAAGCAAAAATCCTAGATAAAGTATTAGCAAACAGAATCCAACAGAATACAAAATGACTCAGATAGGGTTTATTCTAAGAATGCAAAGATGATTTAAAACTATATAATCAACTAATTAACATAATTCATTCTATTTATAAATCAAAAAAGGAAAATTACATTATTATTTTCCATAGATGCTGGGTATTTGATAAGATTCAACATCAATTTTGAGGGGGAAAACAATACAGGAATCAATGGACTCTTACTTGACATGATAAAAACCAATTTACCTCACCCCAAAGCTAGCACCTTACCTTATAGGGAAACACTGGACATGTCAAGAACAAGACAAAGATGTATTAAAAGGATCAGTGAAAAGAATTAAGCAGGAGAAATACACCAGGAGTACAAGAGTTGAAAAGGAAAAAGTAAAAACTACATTTGAGATATGATTCTCTTTTTCAGGTATACAATGAACTGAAAAATTATGACAAAAAGATTAAGTAGTAGGAAAAAATAATTTACATAAATACAGTCATGTCATATATGCAAACATCAATCAGTTCATTAAATATTATAATAGATGAATCTATAATAGCAACAAAACAGAAAATGCCCAGGGATTAATTTTAAAACATTTAAAACCAAGATAAGGAAAAATTGAAAACATTCCTTAAAAACAAAAATACACCTGACCAAATGACATTCTACATGTATGAGTGAGCACCCAGTCAGGAAAACAGAAATGATACTATGTATTTCAAACAGAGAAAATTACAGAGAATTGGTTATACAGGTACAGGAAGATAGAAACAATAAAAACACTGAAGCAACTCACAAATAATAACTGTAGGAGGATATTACCACTCCCAGGACTAAGGTTACAAAAGGTGGGTTTATCAGAACCTAAGACACTTAAGAAGGGGCCTGGAGCTGTTGCTCAGACCTCTGGGGTCACCTCCATCCCACCTCTGCTGCTCCTGATACTTCTTAGGGAGTGTGATGAATCTGGTTCTGGGGAAGCCAAAAGAAGCTGGACCATTGCAGCCTGGAGCCAAACACTGCTGGAGATAACTACCATTTGCAGAAGCAATGCTGATAGAAAGAAAACAAGAACCTCCTCTCTGCCATCATCCAATAAGGCAGAACCTAACAAATCTGGTAGCAAGAGAGTCTGGGGAATGAGGTTTGCAAAGCCTGAGACCCAGCATCAAAGCGTATAAAAGAGCATGCGTAAGAGGGCAAATTTTCAGTTGAGAGATATTAGATAAATGGTCAGCCCAATTCACCCCTTCGGCAATTTAGTACACACTTGAACTTCCATAAAATGACAATATTTCTAGTTTCCATCTAATAAGACAGAACTATCCTATATACAAATGAAAGCACTCTTATTTTTTTCCCCAGAAGGTGAAAAGCAAAGTACCAAGAGTAACTGTGGCCATCTCTGGATGACATTAAGATCTTTTCAACTCGGATCACAATTCCTTAAGAACTCAATGTTTAAACTAAACGAGTTTATTTTTAGACATGGAAGTATTAAGAGGCACTGCTCAAAGAATTCCCTGGCTTCCAAACACAGCCCTCTCTGAGCCCATTTTGTAGCAACACCAGTTTCTCCTTGGTAACTGGGATGAGTCGCCTCAGTGACTTCTTTGCCTGCTCGTTCAGTAGCATGAGGTATCCCAAATAGCCAGGTGGTGATATCAAACTCATGTCAACTGTGTCCCTTGGTGGAGGTACACTATCTACAAGGATCTGTTTCTTTGGACCTTCTCAGTTACCAACCAGTCACCAGTTAGGGTCCAGTCCGAAAAACAGAAACATGTTAGGTAGTTCAAAAAGGGGGAGGGGTTACATCACAGAATTCATTTCTGAGCATAAGAGAACAGCAAGAACCACTGTGGAACGCCAAATTAATCCACAAACAATTCTAAGAAGCAGCTATCACCTACAGGGAAGAGGTGGAGTGACTAGAACCTAGGAACTTGTGCAAATGCCCCCACCTAGTTGCTGCTCTATGAGGAAATGTATTATTTATCTATGAATGTCAAGGAAAGCTTCATAGAAAAGTGATGGTTGAGATGGGTTTTTTGAAGGATGCATATTTCACCAGGAAGTGAAATGGGAATAAGCCAATATTCATAATTTTAAAAACCCTTAACCCTGCTAAACAGTTTTAACACCAAGTTCTCTGAGGTGACTCTGCTTATGCATAAACCTCAAAACCAGGCAGGGCAAAAAGCCAGGGCGGCTCAAAAATCACAGCCCTGGAGAGTAAAGTTTAAAATTCTCAACCCTGTGATGCTTATGTGCCTGAAATAGAGAAAAATATAAAGGTTGCAGCATATGCTTTTCCTCTAACTTTACAGGAGATTCAAAGTGCAGAGCAGATGAAAAAATGGAAAGAGAGGCTTGAGAAAAAGTATTATTCTCCAGAAATTCAAGATGACTACCAGACTGTCACTCAACAAGAATTCCGAGAGTAAGCATTTGTTCTAACCAGGGTACTATGGAATATCATGATATGAGGACTGGGAATATCCCACAATTTTCCTGAACCCAGAATCTTATTCTGTTAAGATGCCACATTTTTTCCCAGTTTTTTTACCCAATTTTAAAATAACATAGAAAGCATAAGACTCCATTTATTTAAATGGAAGGTGAGAGTAAGACCAATTGCTTTTGTCCTTACATCTCTAAATAATAGGAAATGCCATTTATACTTGACATGCATAGTAAATACTGTGCTCCACACAGCTTTAGAATATTACATCTGTAATTGGCCATACTAGGCATGTTTTGGGAGCTTAAAATACTATCCTCCCACTCAAAGTATTTCACAATAGGCGCTAATAACCTACTGTCTCCTTAGGTACAAAAATATTACTCATTCTCTATCTCCTTCTAAATTATCCTCTAGCCTCTTTTTATATGCTGTGGAGCTGGAGAAAGAATTACACTATGTCAGTTTAAAACTAAACCGAGTGATGAGGAAGGTTTCGGCTCTACAATACTGAAAACAAGTGGAGGTGAGAATCTGTGATACAATCATGGAACATTTCTAACAATTTATTCCTGAACTGTATTAGTTCCTAAATTTGTCCCCATTTCTGGTACATTTTAAAAGCACAAAATCAGCTACCATCAAACTATCATCAGGGTCAATGATAATCATCAAATGATTTCTAGGAATGGGACACAATATATAATCCATGCATTTTACAACATGCCTCCACAATACATACACACAGGTACACATAAAGACTTTTATAATGAGATTTATTATTAAATTCTAGGAATGAAAATGCAAAGTACAAAATAATATTGCTTTTAGTTCTTGGGGCAGGCCTCTAAGTAAATAGTTAAAGTAAGTAAAGACACTTTTCACAGTGTTACACAGAGTATAAGAACTGCTGGTATTCTCACCACACACCATGTTCTAACTTCATGGGCCAGTAAACATTTAGAATCCTAGAAAACCATTATATAAGACCCCAGGTAAAATAATCTCACCTCCATTCTTCCTAGTTGGAAGTCTCCTGGAAAAAGGCAAAGCGTAGAACAAACTTCCCAACCACCTACAGAAATTTCACTAATATCTTCAAATGATCAATTCATCTGGACAGTTTCTAAAATAACACATTTGAAATTTTGCAGAAGTGCTTCCTCAATTACTTTATAAGGCAAAATATCCTTGAAAAAGAAAATAAAAGAGCAAAGCAGGAGCTTTAGGGTTATAAAAAACGCAAGTTATCTTTGGAAAGTATAAATGAGGGTGCTGCAAAAGCCCTGTTTGGATGGTTGGGAAGTTGTGAATGGCTGGCATTTGGGAAACTGCAAGGAAACTTTTCTAATAGAGGTTACATAAGCCCTCCTAGAACAGCCACATGTTCTCTTAACCTAAGCAATATTATTTGACCATAGACTCCCGCGTTGTGCTCAATAGTCCCTGAACTGTAAAACTCAAATAAAAGAATTGTTAAATATACTCACCTTCCTCAAACCAAGCTCTTCTCTTAGACACTGTATTTCAAATTTTCTTAATAAGATAACTGACTGAAACAAGAAATGAAGACTATTCTCTCTGCATCTTCTCCCTAGATTTTCACAGAGAATCAACAACATGGCTCTTCTTTGTCTTACCACTCCCTAGAGCTACAGCCAGTCACAACGTGGTTTAGTAACCCTGCAGTCTCTCCACATGGTCTCTGGTTGGGGTAATTCAAACAGAGCCTGAGAACATTAAGGCAAGGGAACACTTGAGGTTTCTATTTTTTCTTTTTTAACATCTAGTGAAAAAAACAAAAAACATTTACAGAGACTTAGAACATTAAAGTTCTTTTATTACAAAAGTCTATACAATGAAGTGCCAGACACAGCAATGCAATGATACTACAGTCATATATATCTATATATTATTTGTATATAGATATACAGTTTTTACTTGTACCAAAGTAAAATCATCACAAACTGCCTAATTCTATCACTTGCTGCTTAACTATGACACACAATACTGTCACATAGCATGCGTGCTGCTATGCTACTTTTTATCTATTCTACTCACAGCCAAACATTAACAGTGAATAACCAACATCATGAAGCAGCTGTTAATTCTAAAATGAAACCAGTCAGGCCAATGACTTATAAAAATATGGTACTAATATAGATTTAGCATTATAAAGAAGGAATATATTATTTAAAACATTTAAATAGTGCATATGGACATTTTTGCATGTGGTATATAAAATAAAACATTCATATAAAACAATACACAGTGCACATGAAATAAGATGTTTGGATATACTCCTATCTGGAGACTAAAAGACATTAACTAAATGCACACTGCATGATGAATTCAAAATCAAAGTGATAACATCTTTTGGTGTTTTCAATTTCACGATTCTAGGTGTACATTATGAATAACCAAGCTGTATCAAAAGGAAACCACATGAAAAGGGCTGGATTTAGTGCTTTATTCCCCAATGTGTTCACTACCAAGGAACATTCCCTCCCCCCAAAAAAGGCATTGCACACACAGGTGAAATGTGAAGTACTAGAAATGCTATTTATTATCAAGCTACTTCATGTGCTATGTAAGAGTGCCAGAAGTCTGAGGTTCATGCTTCCCTCACCTTATTAAAGGATGTTGCAAAAGTCCGTTTTTGTATGAAACAAATTATGAATATTAGCTAGTTAAGAAAACCATGCATGAGTCACTGCATGCAAAACATGGGCACAAAGTGAGACACACATCAATCCAAAAAAGCACCAGGAAAAAAATTAACACTTAGACCAAGCCTGATCAGAATATGCTGTTAATGACTATTACATTGTTAGCACAAATAAAGTCACTATTCTGTGAAATTAACTAGCAGAATTATACCAGAAAAGAACCTGAAGAAAAGCCATGCAAACCCAAAGAAAAAAAGGTATGCTTAGAGTATATGACAAGGGGCATACCACAATAATCACATAGCCAGGTGCTTTAAATAGCATGTGACTGAGCAAATCCCTTTAGAGGATGTTTTCTTTATGGATTTTGCTAATTAAAAAAAAAAAGAAAAAATGATAATAAAGTTGGTAATAACAAAAAGCTTCTATCTTCAAAGTTCTTAAAGTTGAAAAGGTAAAATATTAGTCTTTTAATAACACGATGTATCTGCAGTACAAAACAATGAAGAAAAGTGGATGTTTGCTAAAGGTAGAGAGGACAGTCTGTGGTTAATATGGAACACCGCACTCCCTAGATAAGGTCTACTTACCCTCCCATCATTTCTCTAGTGGCACCACCAGCAAGTATAAAATGAAACTGAGTGCCTGACAGAATGAACTTTAAGTACCAGCCAAGTACACACGATGATAGCTTCAGGGAATACACTGATTTTATGATGTTTTCAAGGACCATATTTTATATGGATTTTGAAGAATCTTGTTTGCTGATAAGAACTTCAAGAAGCCTAAGCTTGGCTTTAATTTTCTTGTACTCCCTGTACTCCTCAAGCACTGGAACACGATCCTCTTTCTGGGCATTCCTAGGGGAGAAAATAAAACTTAGTGATCATCTGGAAAATAAAATCCCAGAAGTTGTCATAATGTGAGACAGAATACTACCCAATATAAGCTCAAATAAAAAACTGCTCTGCAAGAAAAAAAAGATTATTGGCATAGAACAGTCCTGTGGACTCTGAGGGAGAAGGTGAGGGTTGGACGTTCTGGGACAATAACATTGAAACATGTATATTGTCATATGTGAAGCAGAACACCATTCCATGTTCTATGCATGGGACGGATGCTCAGGGATGGAGCGTTGGGATGACACTGAGGGATGGGAGGGGGAGGGAGGTGGGAGAAGGGTTTGGGAGGGGGAGCACATGTGAATCCATGGCTGATTCATGTCGATGTATGGCAAAAACTACTACAATATTGTAAAGTAATTAGCCCCCAACTAAAATAAAAAAAAAAAGAAAAAAAAATAAATAAAATAAAAAAAAAAAAAAAAAAAAAAAAAAAAAAAAAAAAAAAGGAAAAAAAAAAAAAAAAAAAAAAAAAAAGATTATTGGACTGTTTCCCTTCATCCCAACAGAATATTCCTAAAACACTTCAAATTCTGATCATCACTGATACTGATAATATCCATTACTGTGTTTGGATATAATGTGTTGACACATTGATGGATATTATTAGTATCAATGATGATTGGAGGTTATTAGAGATAATCAAATATTTTAATAAGACATGCATTGCTAGACTCTGTCAGGTCTGTAAGTGTATTATAAGTTCTAGAGAATTACAGTGAGTCATTTCATCTATTACTTAACTCTGCCTTCAGAGAATTAAGATGTAAAACATCTTACTGGTAGCAAAAAGAGTCATCTTTCTCACTTTCTATTAGGGATCCAATGCAATTCAGTTTAATAATCAGGTAAAACATCGAACTATCCTAATTATAAGCAAAGGTTTTTTTCCCAATAAGACAAAAGATTTAGAAGAAGAACTCAAGAGCCTCTTGATGAAAGTGAAAGAGGAGAGTGAAAAAGTTGGCTTAAAGCTCAACGTTCAGAAAACTAAGATCATGGCATCTGGTCCCATCACTTCATGGGAAATAGATGGGGAAACAGTGGAAACAGTGTCAGACTTTATTTTTTGGGGCTCCAAAATCACTGCTGATGGTGATTGCAGCCATGAAATTAAAAGACGCTTACTCCTTGGAAGGAAGGTTATGGCCAAACTAGATAGCATATTTAAAAGCAGAGACATTACTTTGCCAACAAAAGTCCGTCTAGTCAAGGCTATGGTTTTTCCAGTGGTCATGTATGGATGTGAGAGTTGGACGGTGAAGAAAGCTGAGCGCCGCAGAATTGATGCTTTTGAACTATGGTGTTAGAGAAGACTCTTGAGAGTCCATTGGACGGCAAGGAGATCCAATCAATCCATCCTAAAGGAGATCAATCCTGGGTGTTCATTGGAGGGACTGATGTTGAAGCTGAAACTCCAATACTTTGGCCACCTCATGCGAAGAGTTGACTCATTGGAAAAGACCCTAATGCTGGGAAGGATTGGGGGCAGGAGGAGAAGGGGACGACAGAGGATGGGATGGTTGGATGGCATCACCGACTCGATGGACGTGGGTTTGGGTAGACTCCGGGAGTTGGTGATGGACAGAGAGGCCTGGCGTGCTGCAATTCATGGGGCCGCAAAGAGTAGGACACAACTGAGCGACTGAACTGAACTGAACTGGAAAATGCACTTGAGATTTTTTTTTTTAACCATATATACCACCCTACACAGAAAACTCCCAAATACAGTAGTCTCCTCTTATCCATGGGGATACATTCCAACACCCCTGCAGATGCCTGAAACCAAATCCTATATATACTTTACATTTATACCTATAATAAATTTTAATTGATAAATTAAGACACAGTAAGACTTTAACAATAACTAATAATAAAACAGAATAACTATAACAATACACTAGAAAAAGTTAGAATCAAGCAACATTCTAGGAATCAGCGAACTAAGATGGACTGGAATGGGTGAATTTAACTCAGATGACCATTATATCTACTACTGTGGGCAAGAATCCCTTAGAAGAAATGGAGTAGCCATCATAGTCAACAAGAGTCCTAAATGCAGTACTTGGATGCAATCTCAAAAACGACAGAATGATCTCTGTTCGTTTCCAAGGCAAACCATTCAATATCACGGTAATCCAAGTCTATGCCCCGACCAGTAACGCTGAAGATGCTGAAGTTGAATAGTTCTATGAAGACCTACAAGACCTTCTAGAACTAACACCCCAAAAAGATGTCCTTTTCATTATAGGGAACTGGAATGCAAAAGTAGGAAGTCAAGAAACACCTGGAGTAACAGGCAAATTTGGTATTGGAGTACAGAATGAAGCAGGACAAAGACTAATAGAGTTCTGCCAAGAGAACACACTGGTCATAGCAAATACCCTCTTCCAACAACACAAGAGAAGACTCTACACACAGACATCATCAGATGGTCGACACCAAAATCAGACTGTTTATATTCTTTGCAGCCAAAGATGGAAAAGCTCTATACACAAATGGGCCTTAGAAAACATCACTACGAACAAAGCTAGTGGAGGTGATGGAATTCTAGTTGGGCTATTTCAAATCCTGAAAGATGATGCTGTGAAAGTACTGCACTCAATATGCCAGCAAATCTGGAAAACTCAGCAGTGGCCACAGGACTGGAAAGGGTCAGTTTTCATTCCAATCCCAAAGAAAGGCAATGCCAAAGAATGCTCAAACTACTGCACAATTGCACTCATCTCACACGCTAGTAAAGTAATGCTCAAAATTCTCCAAGCCAGGCTTCAGCAATTCGTGAACCGTTAACTTCCAGATGTTCAAGCTGGTTTTAGAAAAGGCAGAGGAACCAGAGATCAAATTGGCAACATCCTCTGGATCATCTAAAAAGCAAGAGAGTTCCATAAAAACATCTATTTCTGCTTTATTGCCTATGCCAAAGCCTTTGACTGTGTGGATCACAATAAACTGTGGAAAATTCTGAAAGAGATGGGAATACCAGACCACCTGACCTGCCTCTTGAGAAATCTCTATGCAGGTCAGGAAGCAACAGTTAGAACTGGACATGGAACAACAGACTGGTTCCAAATAGGAAAAGGAGTATGTCAAGGCTGTATATTGTCACCCTGCTTATTTAACTTATATCCAGAGTACATCATGAGAAACGCTGGGCTGGAGGAAGCACAAGCTGGAATCAAGACTGCCAGGAGAAATATCAATAACCTCAAATATGCAGATGACAGCACCCTTATGGCAGAAAGTGAAGATCTAAAGAGCCTCTTGATGAAAGTGAAAGAAGAGAATGAAAAAGTTGGCTTAAAGCTCAACATTCAGAAAATGAAGATCATGGCATCCGGTCCCATCACTTCATGGGAAATAGATGGGGAAACAGTGGAAACAGTGGCTGACTTTATTTTTCTGGGCTCCAAAATCACTGCAGATGGTGACTGCAGCCATGAAATTAAAAGACACTTGCTCCTTGGAAGGAAAGTTATGACCAACCTAGACAACACATTGAAAAGCAGAGACATTACTCTGTCAACAAAGGTCCATCTAGTCA
Source organism: Okapia johnstoni (assembly GCA_024291935.2). Classification (NCBI taxonomy): domain Eukaryota; kingdom Metazoa; phylum Chordata; class Mammalia; order Artiodactyla; family Giraffidae; genus Okapia; species Okapia johnstoni. The sequence continues at coordinate 41,915,204 of CM044316.1, forward strand.
AGGCTATGGTTTTTCCAGTGGTCATGTATGGATGTGAGAGTTGGACTATAAAGAAAGCTGAGTGCCGAAGAATTGATGGTTTTGAACTGTGGTGTTGGAGAAGACTCTTGAGAGTCCCTTGGACTGCAAGGAGATCCAACCAGTCAATCCTAAAGAAAATCAGTCTTGCATATTCATTGGAAGGACTGATGCTGAAGCTGAAACTCCAATACTCTAGCCACCTCATGCGAAGAGCTGACTCATTTGAAAAGACCCTGATGCTGGGAAAGATTGAGGGCAGGAGGAGAAGGGGATGACAGAGGAGATGGTTGGATGGCAAAACCGACTCAATGGACATGGGTTTGGGTGGACTCCGGGAGTTGGTGATGGACAGGGAGGCCTGGCATGGTGAGATTCATGGGGTCGCAAACAGTCGGACACGACTGAGCGACTGAACCGAACTGAATAAAAGTTATGCGAATGTGGTCTCTCTCAAACATCTTATTGTACAAATTTAATGCATTTTTCATATTATTAATAACTAAACATTTATCGTGCATTGAACTATAACTTTTACAGTCTGAGGTATGATTGCAAAATTAGTACAAATTTCTTTTTCCTTCTTCACAATTTCATGGATAGATTTGTTCTTACTATAGTTTTTAGCAACCTCAGCATATGATTATTTTTTTTCCTTGACTGATTAAGAATTTTCTTTTTCTTTCCCTCTTTTCACCCCTCTTTTCACTTGAAGTATTCTATGGCTTCTCTTTGGCATATCCAAATTGCTAACATACCTACTCTTGTGCTTTGGGACACATTTAAGTTAAATAAGGATTAATTGAATACAAGAACTGAGATACCGTGATGGCTAATCTGATAAACGAGATGGATATTGAGTGACTAAGGGGCAGGATATGCTGGACAAAAGGATGTGCTGGGTGGGCCAGCACAAGATTTCATCACACTACTCATAACAGTGCATGATTTACACCTTATAAATTGTTCATTTCTAGAACATTCCATTTAATATTTCTGGACCACAGTTAATCATGGTGTAACTGAAACAGACACAAAACTGATGTGGGAGAACTACTGTAAGTTAATGGCTTGGTAAGATCATCCGGTAACATGGAAAAACTCTTCTGAGGCCTGAGATAAATTAACTGTCACTTCTGGCCACAATCTGAATTAGCATATATTTTCCTTACTTTTAAAAAAGTCCCACTGGGTCAACTGTGTATTACCCAGTTAGATAAAGGCACGGGCCATACTGTATTATAGGAGCCACAAGACTGCCACATAATACACACCTTGGAAGTATGTGTCCTAGAATGAGACAACACACAGCCTAAGCAGCATGGTCTCAGTAGAAGAATCGAAACTAACTGAGAATAACACACACATATGGGACCCTTTCTAAAAGGAGATCTCATTCACAAACACTTCCAAAAGGGTAAAGATACTGAATTGAGGAACTTAAAATAACTGCCACTCAACCACGCCTCTCTAGGACAATACTGAAATATTTTGTCAGATGGTGTTTACTCCAGCTCTAGCTTTTTCTTTCCATTAACAGCAGGACTGCAGGAATAAAGGAAGGTTTTCTACTTTTATTTTCAATGCTAGCATCCTTATACGCACAATTTATTTCTATTCTTATCTATTTATTTCAACATATGGGCAGGACATGTGACTTAAGAAGAAAGAGGATTAAATTTTGTGATGCTCAAACAAACCTTCCATTTTGCTGATAAAATGCTTCTTCAAAGTCCCGTAATGTTTTACGTAGTTTCTTTTTTTCAGCTCTGGCTTTCCAAAGTTGTTCTAGTAATTCTGGCCTAAAATTGAAACGGGAAGAAAACATTTGAAAGGGTACTTTAAATTCATCATGTTCTTAACAGTGTTTCTAACCCTGGCTGTAAAATCAACTCAGCTGGTGAGCTTCTGGAAAAACTAATGTCTAAGATTCACCTTGGAGCAATTAAATCAGAATAGCTGCCTGTAGGCCTCAGCATAAGTACTTAAAACAAAAACAAAACAACTTCCCACATGATCCTAAAGTGATGCCAGGGCTAAGAACTAGAATCCAAGCCCACATCAGGTAAAGAAGCTGACAGAGCATAAACTAACAGATAACTCTCAGCTGGTTCCAGCACTTTGTCATATAGCAAATGTAGGACTTTAGTTTAATTTTTATCACACACTAATTTTCAAATCAGAAAATATGAATGACAACACATTTTGTAAAGCACAGTTTCTAAAATCATTGTATTTCTTGAGCACTGTATTCATTCTCTCCAAGTATTCAATTATTTAACACTGAAATTTCTTTGCGCATACATATAGAAAGTACTTTTTAGAGAGTTATTTCTTACATGACGAAATAGCAGCAAGATATCAAATCACAAAACCATCTTCTTCTTCCAGCAAACAGAGAATACATACAATAGAAGATCACAGAATGATTTCTCTTAAGGATTACCTTGATTTCTTCCTGTTTCTAGAACATTTCATCATCTTAAAAGGAAACTGTACTCATTAGCCCTCTCTCCCTAGCCCATGGCAAACAACAATCTATTTTCTGTCTCAACGGGCTGGTCTATTCTAAGTATTTCATACAAATGGAATCATGTACTAAGTGGCCTTTGTGTCCAGCTTTTCTCACTTAGCCTAAGTGTTTTTCAAGATTTATCCATGTTATACTGTGTACCAGTACTTCATCCCTTTGCATGGCAAATAATATTCCACCATACAGATATACCTCATCATGTTTATCTATCAGTTGGCTGCACATCTGGATGGTTTTTTACACTTTAGCTATTATGAATAATGCTACTTTTAAGACATGCCTACAAATTTTTATGTGGACAAATGTTTTCAATTCTCTTGGGGATATCCAAGGAAGAGAACTGCTACGTTATATAGTAACTCAATGTTTATACTTTTGAGGAACTGCCAGCACCAGTTGTTGGAAAAACGATTCTCTCCTATTGTCTTGGCTTAACTTTTAGTCTCCAAATTTCTCTTTATGATAGTCAAATTTAGGAGTCCATAAGATCTAGAAATGCTTCCTATAGACTCAGTTTTTAAAGACAAACCTGTGGAATTCTAAGGTGATTTTCATAAATAAATTCAAAGACTACTTACACTATTATGGAATTATGAAAACGTCAGTGACACACAGAAACTTTTTGTAATCAAAAGATAAAATCAGTATTAAATAAAATAGCTATGTGTGAAAAGACTATAAACTATACATGATTCACTGTTCAAAGAAAACTGCCTAAAGGGAACCCCTATTCAGAGGCCACCAACATAAAAATGGCCAGCAAGTTTAAGCTGCAAAGAATGAATTCCCTGATGCAGAATGGGCTACATGCTGTCTTCTATTTGAGCCTGAGACACAGCTAGAGCTCTACCAACTAACGGTTAACTTGGAGATAGCACTCAATATGCACATAAGTTACAAAGAGTTTTCTTTCTTTTTTTCTTAAAAAAATGCACATACATATGAATAAGTATTATTTTAATAGACTTTTTCATTTAAAAAGATGAAAAAATAGGTTTATATTATTCTGCAGTTAAGTGAACTGATGGCCATCACAAGAGTGATGTATTTTCAAAGACTTGAATTTAAATGGGAAGAAATTAGGCAAGGGTCTGAAATATGAGTTTTTAATTCTATAAGTAGATGACCCTGGGCACATCACTCCTGAGTCTCAAGTTCATCACCTGTGAACATCCTCTATCTGTTGTAACTTAACTTGTCAGGACTTAATAACATAATCATAGATTAAAATGTTTGTAAGAGTGCCTGGGAGATAGTAGTAGGCACTTATTAACTTCCTATTATTTTAAAAGCAGTAACCTCACCTTACATACACAATCCTTGTTACCTTGGCTGTGTATTTCTCCAATATACTACCATACGGATTTTTTTGGAAAGAGCAGGTCTTGGTAAAATGAACTAGATAAATACTCGCATGTTTTACTTACAAGGACAGGAGTGATGCTAGCTCTTGTCAGCATCTGTTTTACAAGTCTGTATCTATCATAGAGAGGTTTAACAATATGCCTTTCTTCCCTGGTTACCTGAAGCAAGAAAAACGGAAATCACCTAGTCATCTGAAAACTAAAATTTCTAAAATATTAGGCAATATGACTTTCCCTCCAATTTTTAAAAAGTTATTTTAAATAAGCAGGCAATCATCCAAATGTAGGAAACAATGCTCTACGAAACAGCTCAAAGATGTGGGCCACAAAAGTGATTCATGTTCTTTAAGACAGAAAATCAAATCTTTTCATCAAGAGAAACATTACCGGCCTTCCATGTTGACTTTCATAATAAAGAAGACTTTTCTGGAGAGAAGTTTTCTCTTCTATCAAATGATCTTTTGTCATTTTCTAGAATAAAAAAAAAAAAAACCCTCCCATTAGCTACATCATTCCCTTCAGCAATGTAAGTAATTTGGTTGAAAGGATCAGCCCATTACTCTAGCTTAGGTTAATAAGAACATATCTTTTGCTTATGGATTTGTAGGCAACATTTTTCAGTCTCCTGGAGAATCTGGTGGTCTAGTAACTAGGTACCAATCCCTTTGGTGGTTTGATTTATATTTTATCTGAATAAGTTATGAATACAAGAGCTTAGTGACCTTGGGTTAGTGACCCTCTTTTTGTTCAATATCCTAATCTGAAAATGGGGATAACTTCACCTATCTCATAGGGCTTCCCTTGTGGCTCAGCTGATAAAGAAACTGCCTGCAATGTGGGAGACCTGGATTCAATCCCTGGGTTGGGAATATACCCTGGAAAAGGGAAAGGTTACCCACTCCAGTATTCTGGCCTAGAGAATTTCATGGACTGGATAGCCCATAGGGTCTCCAAGAGTCGGCCACGACTGAGCGACTTTCACCTCTTTCACTTTCACCTATCTCGTAGAATTCTAATAAGGACTAAACAAGTTAATACATTGTAAAGGCATTTACACAGTGCCTTCTAAGCACACAATAAACAAAATAAATGCCTATTATTTAATTTCACACATAATCTTTTATTAGCATTATAATTTTGTATGTGAGCACATATTCAAAATGCATGCATACACAAGTATAGATCTTATAACTTGGTTATTTCTCCTAAACTATCAAGAAAATTTGGTACTAGTATAGTGGAAAGCTCCTGAAAAGAGCTCAACAATATCAATTTGTGACCCTAGACTTCTACACTATGATTTCTGCTCCCCTTCATCTGGCATTTTTTTTATACTGAAAGTAAGATACTCTTCAGACATCTTTTAGTACTCCAATGGTAGTAGACAGGAGCCCCAAATTTATTTGCCCATAACCCCCTCCTTTCCCTTTGCTCCACAGCATGATCTTTAACATACCAATGAACCAATGTTCCACACACTATACTTTAACCCAAACAAACTCTCCAGTTACTCTCTGTTGTGGTTTAGTCGCTAAGCATGTCTGACTCTCTTGCAACCCCATGGACTATAGCCCATCAGGCTCCTCTGTCCATGGGATTTTCCAGGCAAGAATACTGGAGTGGGGTGCCAAGTCCTCCTCCAGGGATCTTCCCGACCCAGGGATCAAACCACGTCTCCTGCATTGCAGGTAGATTCTTTATCACTGAGCCACCAGGGAAGCCATCCAGTTACTACCAGGAGTGGTTAAAACGACCCTGTTTACCACCAGAATGAAAATAAGAGGTAAAAAAAAAAAAAAAATTCAGTGGATACATACTTTCTATAACAAGTATTTTATATTAAAGTACATTCAGTAAAGGATAGCTGAATGTAGACTCTGTAAAACAAACACTGATTTCAACTTAAGTTTGAATCTTAAACCTAGGAGAATGAATCTGAATAAAGCTAATCCAATCAAAACCATTTACAGGAAAGGTAGTGGGGAGGAGAGGAGGTTGGTATAACATAAAAGCAAAACCAAGAAAAACTGGGGAGGGCAGCGACTAGAATTTCTAAGCCAGCTCTGTTTGAAGGGAGAAAGACTCTAATACTGAGACCATGAGGTGTACTCTGTTGTCAAGAGGGGTGCACATCAGGATTCATCACTACCTGACAAAAGTTCACCTGAAGCAATCTACCTCTGCACTCTTTCAGCAAACTTCATCTGATAAGTGATCGTGGGTGCCAAGTGCTTTGACCAGGACTGCCCTAGGCATAGGTTACACTGAGTAATGGTTCGTCACAAAAACATATTGTTAGTCCTCATAACCATACTGTGTTATTTTAATGGACATAATCACAGTCACATGGCTGCTGAAGGGATTCACTGGAAGAATGCACAGTCAGGAACTGGCATAAGCTAAGAGTTTAATACACGCAACTACTAAGATACAAGGCCAAGATTCAAACTCAAGTATATCAAACACACTCATCTTGCTAACTGCTTCCAGTATAAGTGAACAGATCACATTCAAGTTTTTTTAGTTTTATTATTGTGACTCAGGCACTTCTGTTGTGCTGATAAAAACATTTTTCTTAACTGCGAACTTGTAGACTCAGGGCAGCAGATTACCTAGACATCATTATGCCTCTATCGTAATTATTTTATTTCAGTGATTCTAAAGGCTAGTCTGGGCAAAAACCATAGTTCAAGATTACTTTGATATCTTCTGGAAGACACCTCTCAACACGTTTTTCTTTCAGTCTTTTCAGAATAAGTTCAAGTGTTGCTTCCTTAGATGGCTTCTTCTCCTTGTGAATGACCTTGGAGTCATCTTCATTCTCTTCATCTTCATGGTCTAGAGAAGAGCCAAAGCTTTTTGGAAGAGTGTTACTACGTGGACGTGTCTGAGGTACAAATTCTCCGTCAGAGGTTTTGTGTTTTGCATCTACATTTTAAAACCAAGAGGATAAATCAGTACTACTAATTTTAGCTAAAATGCAACTAAATAAAAAGAGACGCAAAACATACAAGAGGAAAATATACATCAACAACACACAGGCTCAGGTATTTCAAGGTCACATGAAATATTTAAATTATATGTATACCAGGAGAACTGAATGATTTTTCTTTCAACCAGTATTCATAGAATGCCTACTAGAGTAAGATGCTCTGATGAGCATAACAGCAGTAAACAAACAGACATGGTCTCTGTTGTCATATATTCAGGAAGTAAAAAACAAAAACTAAGTAATTAGTTTAAGATTAACAAAATAATTTCAGTGAGTGCTAAGTGCTATAAAGAAGATAAAATAGAATGATGCCACAATGTTAAAGAGATATGCTTTTTGAAAGAGCAACTCCTTTGGATGGGACTGACAAAGAAGGCCTTTCTGAGATGGTGACATCCTAGTTGAACATGGAATAAAAAGGGACTAACCTTGTATAGAAGAACATGGAATAAAAAGGGACTAACCTAGTATAGAAGATTTAGGGGAAGAACATTTCTCCTCAGTTGAGGCAAAAGTCAAGCCGATGTTCCTAAATCATGACATATTTCAAAAAACAGAAAATAAGGAAAAGTGATAAAATGGGGCAAAGGGCAGAGTATAAAAAGCCTTGAAAGCCAGTAAAGGGTTTGAACTTTGTTCTAAGTGGAAAAGGAAGTTCACTGAAGAGCTATAAATAAGACAGTACATAGTTTTTTAATAAAAAATAATTCTGGATGCAGAATGCACTTGCTGTAGAACAGTAAGAGTGAAAGAAAACTGGAAAATTAGGAGGCTAATAATTTAATGACACTCATTAATAATACATTCAAAGTAGTGATTTTCACTGATGGTTGGAAACTGGTGTTAAATGAGAAAATTTTTTACAGAATTGCAAAGGAAAATTCTAAATAAGCAGGAGAACTTAATTAACCACAAGAATGTAAATAAACTCAAACGACAACAGGGGCCCTGTCTTGTTCACTGCTACAGCCTCAGATGTCTTCAAGTACTTGGTACTAGCAGACATTAAAATTTTTGTTTTATGAATTCAAATGAGTAAACCAAATGTGATGCTCCAACTTATACACCCACACTTGGTACAGATAATTCTTTAAGTATTAACAATTATTAAAAAGCATGTTCAATAAATACCCACAAAGTAAATGTATCTTAGCAACTGCTATACTGGGCTGACACCCAGTAACACAAGACCCAGTTTTTGATTCCACACAACTTACAATTTAGTTTTTGTAGTATAAATGATTGATGATTAGATATTCCCAGTCTTAGATGAAATACCCATCAAAAATTCTTAATACCTACCCAAACTCAAAACTGCTTAATATTTGAAATATTCATATAAACTTCACAATACAATACCACCTTATGAATATACCATCTAGAGCACCCATCAAAAGACTTATTACTAATAAAAGAAGAGAAAAGACATTTGGAAAAATATAGTATTTCAACTTTGATTATAACTAATAAAAGAACAAGAGAACTTTTATTTTGCCAGTGTTCAAGATTTAAAGTTATCAAAAATTATAACTATAATGTTTAGATATTATTATAAAGAATATTTTAAAATGCAATTATATTGAAAAATGGCCCATTTTATACCTTTAATTTGCTTTCGCAGCTTGGTGAGCTCTGTCATCCATTTTAATACCTTCGGATTGGCTGCTATATCACTGTAGGAGGGCTGAAAAATTAGAAAAACAGGATCACAGATTATGCACTCATCAACCCCTGTCTGTGCTAAGTCCCTCTCTGGGAATTGCCTTTGCCCACAAGAGCTGCCTGGCCCAAGGTTATAACCCCCTCCTCCGGAGCAGCTCACATCCATGACTGGTTTACACAGGATTAAAAAGGCCTGGCTTCTTCATCTTAATTCAGTCAATCCTGAATCATCTTAATTCGGCCATTCTAGCTTGAAACACTGTGTAATCAGGCTGAGGCCATGAATGCAACTGTATCCCAGGTCTACATGCTCCTCTCAACCATGCTGCCTTACTCCTTACAGCTGCAATTCTCCCTCAACACTCCCTTGGAAACGGCATGCACTGAAATCTCTGTCTCAGAATGCTTCCCAGATAATCCAACCTACAATAACTCTATGACTATAAATCTACTCATAGACTGACACTGTTCTTTCATAAAGATAATGTTTTTAAGAAATTTGTTAATACCTCAATAAAATTAATAAATGAGATTCTTAAAAAAAAAAAAAAGAAACAATCATTAAAATGTTTGTGGGTATGCAATCTGGGGTTTTTTGTTGTTATTATTGTTGGGGTGTTTTTCTGGGTTTTTTTGCAGCACGCAGTGTGGCATGCAGGATCTTAGTCCCCTTACCAGGAATTGAACCCTCACCCCCTGCATGGAAGTGTGGAGTCTTTACCACTGGACCGCCAAGGAAGTTCCAAAGGTTATTTTAATTCCTGCTAAAATAGTATTTGACAGTGTTCACAGCAGAGATTTCACTCAATCTTCATTTATCTTTCTTTAAGTAGACAGGGCAAGATATTAAGTAAAGCTCTCTCAGAGGAAGGTCTAGCAACTGGCAGAAACTAGATCTGACTAAGCGTCTTCTGACTTCAAGTATAAGGCTTTTCCTACTTCATATGTTCTAACGATTAAATATCTCACCCCTTCACCCCCACCTCCCCTGGCTACCTGTGGTTTTTGAGAGAGCAGAAATAGCATTAATATGATTTGTCAATGTAAAGTATTTGCCTTAAAATTCAACATGCCTTTTTTCTAACAGAAATATAAAAATTCACTGATACAACGGCAAGAATACTGGTCCGGAATCAGAAGACTAAGGAACTATATAATCTCAGATCTATATGAGCATTATTTTTCTGGACATTTTAGATTAGTTCTCTCTCCCAGGAAAGAGATGGGAGAATGTCCTATAAGTTTCAACAGATCTACTTTACAATGGACAGTGCTACAAACTTACCTTGCCATTTCTTTCCCTTTCAAATTGTTCCTCAAACTGTCTGATTTTCTTCTGAAGTTTCTTGACTAATTGATATGGTGTTCTGTCTTCTCTTTTTTCATCTTTTGAACTAAAGGATGATCTTCGAATCCTGAATTAAAACAAGAGGTAAACAATGTTAGTTAAATTTTCAAGTTATCAATACCATCTCTTCTATCACTCTGATAAAACATCATACTATTATCAAGAAGTAAATTTTTTAAGTGCAATTAAACCCCTAACACTGAAGGACACGTGGTAAAAAGAAGCTTGAACTATGCTAGAGACCACAAAAAGCTAACACAGTGACAATGAAAACAGTCTGGAATTATTCAAAAGGGCTTGGGCAAATGCAGAAAAGAAACAAAGACACCAAGCAGCTTAGAGCTCTTTTGGTGTTCAAACTGCAAAGGAAATGTTTTAACTTTCAGGATCAATTTCAGTCATGAATGAATAAATACATACATCACAGAAAGATGTCTATTAGAGAGCAAACCTTAACAGATGCTCAATGAACTCAGAATTTAGGGGCACTCAAAATAATAAACCACAAAAGCATGTTTCATGAAATTGGGAAGAAAGCTCTCAACTATAGGCCTAGAGGATTAAAATCTCTCAAAGGACCTGGGTATGTGATAGGATTCACTGCCCATAAGAACATAAAAATCACTTACCTAGCAAAAGAAAGTGCTTTAGATGAGGAATCCAACATTTCCGGATTATGTAGGAAACGCTGGCTTTGCCCAAAATCTAAACTCCGATGTGATAATACTGGAGGACAGTCTTCTTCCAGGGGGTGATGATTCATTCTTCCAGCTTGTGGAGACAGCTGAGCTTCTCCAGACTCAGAGTCTTCCTGCCAAGACTTAAAAGCAGGAAATGGCTCTGGAAAATAAACACAAAGAATAGTACCATGGGTCTCTTGGTTTTGTATAAAAAAAAATCACACAGTATCAGCTATACGTTCTTTAAACCATATCATTCTGTAGTGGTTCATATAATATTTATGGGATCCTAGGGTCTTCCTATAGCCTACTACAGTTTAAAAGTGTCTGAGCTTCACTTTTTACTTCAGTTCTAATTTCAAACAAGTAGTTACACTTTAAATTTCTGAACCCAGTCACAAAGCAAGAAGGGACACTGTCAAGCTCTTCAAAATTATAATAAATGTTATTTTTCAAGTAGAGAAAGTCTTCATTTAGAAACAGTAAACATTTAACAGTCCTTAATTGGGAATTTAACTGAGCCAAATGCTGCCAGATGAATAAACTGTCCCTCACTGTCAAGTGACTATGTTAAGAAGTGGAAGCTATTCTCCATGCTATTCAGAATACTCAGCAAATGGAGCTCTTGGACTCCCAACAAAAGAACTGTTACATTTCTAAACAAGCAGCTAACTCACCCGACAATACCTGGACTCTAACATTAAACAGAGGTGCTTATTTTCTGCCACAGGATTCCCGTGTATAATACATATTTTAATAATTAAACCCAAAAGTATTAACAAGACAAAATTTAATAGCAGTACTCCTTCTTAAGCACATTTAGTTTATTGGAGTTATCCTGTAAGTTCTCAAATGAAGCTGTGTTGAGGTATCTGATGTCTCTGCACAAATAAGGCTTGATTACATACAGAACACATACAGATAAACACACAACCCACAAATATACTCCAAATACAAAATTATCTTCAAGTATCCCTTGATTTGGGGAGGGGATCGGGACTTTTCCATCTATACATTAACTTAATATATGACTATAGTGTAAATTTTTGATGTTATGGCTTTTAATAGCAAAAATGAGTTAAGTATTTTAGGATACAAAAATTGGCTTGACAGTGTCAAAAAGCAAGAATGACGTTTTCTTATTTTTTCACACAATACCTATGAACTGCTACTAATTTAGTTTAACTTTATGCGTTACCAATTTAAAGCACTACATTTTTTCAGGATAAGAACATAATCAACTTAGTATTTAAAGCCCAGATCAATCTGATAACTAAAAGTTGGGTACATAGCGTGCAATCCCATAATAAACCCAGCAATAAAGTGATTTTCAAAGCAACCCTTGTACCTGCTTCCCAGAAGATAAGTAACTGGTAATAAACATTTTATGAGAAATCTGTTTTAAGAAAAGAGGGAACTAACAAAAACCAATATTTTCTAGGTATCATTTTTAACCCAGAACAGTTTTCCTAATATTTGGGGACAGCAGGAGAAGGGCTAATAAAAAGGCAAACAAAGTGAACCATAAAAAGGCAAAAAAGCTAAACTATGGTGAACCATACTTACCCTCCCCATCTCTCTGCAGATGCATTGTTTTGAAATCAATGAGGGGAAAAGTGATAGGGCATGACGCTAATAAAATGGAAAAAATGGCAAAAAATACTAAAGTGAACACACAGCACAGTCAGAACAAACCATACACATAACTAACACAAAGCCAAAGATACCAAAAACATTTCCCTAAAACCAGTTAGGCATTCTGCTCAAAAATTTTATTCAAAGAAATTACTACTAACCAAACTTTAAAAACAAACACAAACATACATTTCCATTTCAGCAAGCAAGGCAAAAAAATTAAAGTAGTGCTGTTCTATTACAACTCAAACATAAAACTGAAGAAATGGAAACTTCATCTGGTACTGTGGGAGCTTTTCAGTATAAACGATTTGACAGAAAAATATTTCCCTTAGTTTGCTCTTCGAAAAGATTCTACTGTTATCTCATACAAGAGTCAGCAGGAAAGAATCTGATGTAAAGATGTCCACTTCCATTAAAAACCAAGACCTCTGGATGGCTACAAATGCATACTGGTGGCAGACATGTGCTACCCACTCACTAACTGCATTTTGCTGACTACCCTTGGAACAGTATAAAAACCCAAAACCCACATACATACTTAGGAAGAATGAGATGGTCCTGCATTTGAAGTCACCCTACTTCTCTGTTAAGAGTTATTTCAAACAGGGTACATCTCTTATTCCAAGGTATGTAGATCTAAAGTAATTTGGTTTCTTGAGGAAGACCATTATTTTAGAATATCCTAAACTCCCAGTTATGGAAAATCAATCTCTATTACGGGCACATGTGGAAAGAACAACATGGTCTGCTAACAGCCACTCTCCCAAGCACATGCAGAGTTCATGGCTGAGAAGTTCACTCAGGTGTTGACTGCTGTTGGCTCTCTGAAAGTCACTGACTCCTATTCCTGGAAAAGTCAGAAGGAGGTCTATGTGGACTTGTCACAGCTGTTGAGCCAGGGCAGCTCAGACACTGAAAATCAGGGATCAGGAGTACATAGTGACCTTCCCCCTTCCCTACCACCACAATCTGTAAATGGTGGATTCTGACAAGGCAACAAAAGAGAGCCTAGCATCAGGCTCTCTTTAGCGAAGCCCTCAGAAAGCTGAAGCTGGACAAAGAATGTCCTATCTCCTCAGACAATGGAAAACAAATGGTCTTCTATGCTTAAAACTTAAGATCAGGACCCTCAGGCCAAGGACTATAAAGGGCTATTTATCTGCACCCTCCAAAAAGCGGCAGCATTAAATACTGTCAGAAGCCCAGCTTCATCTTTCAGAGACTCCTTTCCTAACTTACAGCTCAAAGGATGCTCTGATGACCACCACTCCTTCTCAGTAACTACGCCAGGATGAGTAACTTAAATGGACATTTGATCTTCACTGCCATCAGAATGCTAATATATCCCTAACCCTGGGGAGCATCTTCATAAATCCCAAACATCCTGAATAACCCAGAACAAAGTAAATGGGAGATAACTTTCTGATTGAGTCTAAGTTATGACACATAATACACCGCTGGGCATGCCAAACATCTAGACCAAAAAGGGAGGGGTGGGGGTTGAAAGACAACAGTAAAGACTGGCAGAATGACTTGGCTGGGGCTTTTAAAATATTGGCTATACCTTAAAAATAAATAAAAATACTCCAATTGTGATCAGGTGTGTAGACTTGAGGTGGCAAAAGGAGTACATGATACTGGCATTGCAATTCCTCGTTATTGCCACTGTATGTCATTGGCTAACTTGCCAAAGGTGAAATTACGAAGGGATCTTCATTCAAGTGAACAAATATGTAAGTTTAAGATTTCTGAGTGGTCTCCTTATCTCTTTACAAAGGAAAGGGTATGATCCAGAGGCACCTCTGGATCCATATATGCTTCTTATATCTACTCCTCAACTGCCACATTTTATTTGAAAGTTTAAAAATACACAGCAAAGTTTTTAGAGAATTTTACAAAGGACATCCATATACCAATCCCCTAGATTCTACTACTAACACTTTACTATACTTGCTTCATAACATTTCCGTTCCATTAACCATCTCGTTTTCTTCATGGATTTCAAAGTAAACAGTAGATATTCATACACTCCTCCATAAACCCTTCTGCATGCAGCTCATTCACTGAAGTTTGGTATTTATTTATAGTTTTTGCTCCTTTTGATTAAAAAAAAAAAACTTACATACAATGAAATGAAGGTCTTAAATACACATCTGCTGAGTTCTAACCCATGTGGTTTTGCCTTTTTAAGTTAAAATTAAAATTTCTCTCCTTTCTAAAACTTGTTAGGACCCTGCTCCCATATCTTCAAAATCTAACAGAGATACAGGGACATAGTAGAATATTTGCTTACAAATACCTCTGAAGATAATTTCTTTTTAAATGTATTTCTGATGATTATAAAGAAAAGGTAGCTGTATTATAGGCTCTCTATTTAAAGTGGTGAGATCACTAAACCCTAACATACTGGACTTTCAAAAACTGGGAGATAGCAGCAGGTTTAACAATTAACAAAAGCCTACCCTTGATTTTATTTTCTTTATGTTTTAACATCCATCTTCAGAGCTAATGGATCAGATAATTAATTCAAATGAGATAGCTGCCCCATAATTTCATTAGCGCATTTGAGTAAAAATAGTCACTCACTCTTATATGAATCAAATAAAAACGAATAAGGTTGCCCAGAAAAGGGCAGTAACCTCATTACTGCCTTGGGTAATTTCAGTTACAAATAACATTATCAGGAAAATAATGTGTGTGGGTAAAATTACCTTCCCATTTATCACCATCAGAAACATTCTTCAGATCTAAATGTGGAATTTGGACACATGCTGCTTCCCCTTGAACACCAACACTTTGACTTCCTGGCACTTCTGATTCAGTGTTGGCATTCAAATCACATATCTTGCTACTAGAATCCTGTATTTTAAAATAAAGAATACATTTCACAAACAAGAAGCTTTCCACACTCTATTTAAAAACAACCAGCTTATGTTCTTGTGTGGTCCTCATTAGTTTACTGTACCTACGATAGGCAACTGTCCCATTCCCACCATTCAAGACAAAGTTTGGATCCCAAACTGAGGAAACTGTTTTCATAACCAAGTTTCTTGCGATCAAAAGTGGCAAATTAGAAAACAAAAGCAAAAACAAACCAAAAACTAAAAATGGCAAATCAAGTTGCTGCTTGATTGTAAAACAACTGGTAAGAGTATTTGCATTTAAATCTCCTTTAAACCTATTAAACCCAAGAGTCAAAGGCCAGATACAATAACTGGTAGATTAAACCTAGACAAACTTTAAAGAACCATAAAGAAAAGTAATTCTTACCAGAAGCAAGTGTGACAATTTATCACTGTCAAATGACAAATATTCTTTCCTAAAAATTAAGTAAAGTTATTAGTCTTTTAAGAATAAATTGGTAACTATCACTGCATATTTCTTATCTAGATTCCTCTCTTCCTCATACAGTTAGCATTAACAGTGTGAGAAAAGAAAATGACAACTGCACATACGCCCATTCTTTGCAGCTCTATATCTGAAAAACATACACTGCTGAAAATATCCAGAGAATCAGTTCATGTTCAGAAAAATTAAGTACATTCACCACTCCCTTACACAGCCACTTCCCAAAATGAAAAACACTTTAAAAGGAAAAACATAATCCACAATAAATAAAAAACAAAAGAAATGAATATATAATGGAAAAGATTTTATAAAATAAGTAATAGTTTTAACCAACTGACTTTATTCTTCCATACTCTGGGACATCTTTTTCCATTTAAAGATTTTTTTAAAGGTAAAGCTACGTCCTAAATTTTAAATCTGATGGTATTCTATTACAAGCAAAACAAAGTTACTACTTCTAAACCTCTCCTTCTTCAAAACATAATGATAACATATAAAAAGGAAATTTTATACAATTTCAATTCATTTATTTCCCCAGAAAAACCAATCCCTATCTAGAACAAGTGTTAAAGGAAGCTGTCACAAATCATCTCTACCTACTTGACCTCAACAGAATACCTAGTATCACAGTAAGTTATCAATAAGCTGACTGTAGGAATGTTCTCCTCCCCAAAGACACTGTGGCAATGCAATTTACAGTGATACTCACAGGTGCTGCTTCTCCCCTGCCATAAAAATGTGCACTCAGAAGACAGGTCTTGATATAAATGTGGCAAGTCAGCTCCTCATATATATATAACTACCTTGTTTGCTGAACATGGAAAACAAACTAAATTCCCCAGCAAGCAAAGGCCCTCTTTTGCTTAGAGTGGGAACAAATGGGGGAATGAGTTAAATTCTAGCCTAACATATTGAAAGACCTAATCATCTAAATTTGAGAAACATGAGGGTTAAACAAGCAAAATGTAATCTACCTAACCAAGAAAATCTTTTGGTCTAAAAACCAGTTTGCTAATCTATACGTAAGCTGAAGGGAAAAGAGCTTTCTCAAGAAAGCTTGAGTCCTCACTAGATGGATCCTTATTCTATCAAATCCAGATGTCATCATTTTGGGGATGCCTGTTAATGCTGTTAATCTTTTATCTTCAGCCCATAACTCCAATATTCCCTGGGCTGGAAGAGGATCATTCCTGCCTCCTGAAAGGAAGCACAGGAGCTGCTGTAAGCAGGAAATCTGTGGACCTTCAGTGTACGGGGATGCTCCAGAGACATGGCTCCAAAGAATTTACTTGCCCTCAGAGAACAGGTTTTCTACTCACAATTAAGAGAGACAACAACATTAATGCAAGTTTACCCTTGCCAAAAGGCTACCACCAAATCAGTAACATTGTATGGGATTTCTCAGTATTTACAATCTAGTCTGCAACTTCACTACTGATGTGTTTTCAGAAGACCAAACCATCATTCTTAAGAAAATTATCCATATATTTTAGTAATGTCTTAACGAATCATAAAAAGAGTAACAACATCCAAAACTTACTTTAAAACATTCTAGAAACCTTATGTTCAAAGGGACTCAATCAAGTATCTATGGGGACTACATATAGTTAAAAGACTTACTGCCTAGGGAATGCCCCCTTCCATTACTGCTAGCCAAGGACATAAACAAGCACTAACTGTGTAGGACTGTACTGGGACACACAGAGGAACTGGAATAGGAGCAAAAACATCCCTCTATGTTTGTTGAGGCAAATATGTTACAATCTTTCAGTTGTCCACAGTTCCAAGACTTATGAATTAACTCACCGAAGGATGTATTCAGAGTATCAATAAACTCCCAAACTGTTCTACAAATCAGGTGAAAAGTCTGAAGTGTTTCCAAGAAGGCTATGTTCTAATTTCTGCATGTTTTCCAATTTATAACACCTGTCTTAACCTGTATCTACTCTGAATATTTATGGACATTTAATATGCATTTTGCTGCTGCTGCTGCTCAGCAGCTCAGTCATATCTGACTCTTTGTGACCCCATGAACTGTAGCCCGCCAGGCTCCTCTGTCCACAGGATTTCCCAGGCAAGAATACCGGATTGGTTTGCCATTTCCTTCTCCAGGGGATCTTCCCAACCCAGGGGTCCAATCTGAGTATCCTGCATTGGCAGCTGGATTCTTTACCACTGAGCCATCTGGGAAGCTCCAATATGCTTTACACTTAATCATCAAAATAAGACGTTTGGTTTTGTTTGCTCACCTAAAATATACGTTGTAACGGAAAGCTTAATCTAAAAAACTCACCCCAGAATCTGTAAAGAACTCCAATTTTCAAATGAATAGTTAATTAGCAACAACAAGAAAAAATGCTTACCTCTCAAGACAGTCACCTTCACCATCACCATGGTCACTGCATGGCTCTAACAATATACCTACACACTAACAAAAAGAACAACACTTATTAATGGAGTTCACATCCCCTTAAAGTTGAGATGTTTCCATTGTAAATTAGGATATTAGATTACAAGTTAGTCAAACGCCCCTCTTTTAACTACTACTTATAATAGTCTATAGGTGTTAGCGTCCCTTTTTAGAGAGTAATTTACCTTCCTCAAAACTTGAGTTGTGTGTATGGGGGTGCATGTGTATAAAATGAGGACCCGCTATACTGGGCAATAGCTACTGCTACTACTATCACATTCTTTTTCCTTCCTTAGAATTTTCTCCTCTAAAAATGATGGTCTGCTACTTCTCCTTCTCGTCAGCAATGAACAAACAAGTTGGTTAACTTCCTAGCAGGTAACAGAGGAGTCACATAGTTCACCAGATCCCTTTATGACATACATTTGAAATAACAACTCTGAAGCTCAAAAGCACATGAGAATACTCCCTAATTTTCCAATGGGCTTAGAGATACCATTCCATGCCTACTCCTCCCTAAAATAAATACCTATCAAGTCTCAATATGCCAGCAAATTTGGAAAACTCAGCAGTAGCCACAGGAGTAGAAAAGGTCAGTTTTCATTCCAATCCCAAAGAAAGGCAATGCCAAAGAATGCTCAAACTACCGCAAGATTGCACTCGTCTCACACACTAGTAAAGTAATGCTCAAAATTCTCCAAGCCAGGCTTCAGCAATACGTGAACCGTGAACTTCAGATGTTCAAGCTGGTTTTAGAAAAGGCAGAGGAACCAGAGATCAAATTGCCAACATCCGATGGATCACTGAAAAAGCAAGAGGGTTCCAGAAAAACAGCTATTTCTGCTTTATTGCCTATGCCAAAGCCTTTGACCGTGTGGATCACAAGAAACTGTGGAAAATTCTTCAAGAGATGGAAATACCAGACCACCTGACCCACCTCTTGAGAAACCTGTATGCAGGTCAGGAAGCAACGGTTAGAACTGGACATGGAACAACAGACTGGTTCCAAATAGGAAAAGGAGTAAGTCAGGGCTGTATATTATCATTCTGCTGATTTAACTTATATGCAGAGTACATCATGAGAAACGCTGGGCTGGAGGAAGCACAAGCTGGAATCAAGATTGCTGGGAGAAATATCAATAACCTCAGATATGCAGATGCTGCTGCTGTTAAGTCGCTTCAGTTGTGTCCGGCTCTGTGCGACCCCATAGATGGCAGCCCACCAGGCTCCACCGTCCCTGGGATTCTCCAGGCAAGAACACCGGAGTGGGTTGCCATTTCCTTCTCCAATGCATGAAAGTGAAAAGTGAAAGTGAAGTCGCTCAGTTGTGTCTGACTCTTCGCGACCCCATGGACTGCAGCCTATCAGGTTCCTCCGTCCATGGGATTTTCCAGGCAAGAGTACTGGAGTGGGTTGCCATTGCCTTCTCCGCAGATATGCAGATGACACCACCCTTACGGCAGAAAGTGAAGAAGAACTGAAGAGCCTCTTGATGACAGTGAAAGAGGAGAATGAAAAAGTTGGCTTAAAGCTCAACATTCAGAAAACTAAGATCATGGCATCCAGCCCCATCACTTCATGGGAAATAGATGGGGAAACAGCGGAAACAGTGGCTGACTTTATTTTCCTAGGCTCCCAAATCACTGCAGATGGTGATTACAGCCATGAAATTAAAAGACGCTTACTCCTTAGAAGGAAAGTTATGACCAACCTAGACAGCATATTAAAAAGCAGAGAGATTACTTTGTCAACAAAGGTCTGTCTAGTCAAGGCTATGGTTTTTCCAGTGGTCATGTATGGATGTGAGAGTTGGACTATAAAGAAAGCTGAGCGCCAAAGAATTGATGCTTTTGAACTGTGGTGTTGGAGAAGACTCTTGAGAGTCCTTTGGACTGCAAGGAGATCCAACCAGTCCATCCTAAAGGAGATCCGTCCTGGGTGTTCATTGGAATGACTGATGTTGAAGCTGAAACTCCAATACTTTGGCCACCTGATGCAAAGAGCTGACTCACTGGAAAAGACCCTGATGCTGGGAAAGATTGAGGGCAGGAGGAAAAGGGAACAACAGAGGATGAGATGGTTGGATGGCATCACCGACTCAATGGACATGGGTTCGGGTGGACTCCGGGAGGTGGTGATGGACAGGGAGGCCTGGCGTGCTGCGGTTCATGGAGTCGCAACGAGTCGGACACGACTGAGCAACTGAACTGAACAAGTCCAATACAAATGTCCTGTGAATTACTTCTAACTATGTAAACCTTTTAATGTTTCTGATGATCACCTCAGAAATCAACAAGATTTGATCTTCCTAGATTCTTAAGAAACTACTACTTGTGCAGTTTTGTTTAATTTGAAAGACAATCTGTAAAAAGTTATTAAAATACTTCTCTCTTTTTGAACTATGTATCTCTGTGAAGCTAACTAACTAGCCTCATGCACTTGAAACAAAAGAATCTATAGCAACAGAGAGAATGCAGAAGCACACATGAGAATCTAGCTGACTTCTAAGTCAGACAGACAGCAGCAAGATTTGGAAGTATGTATAACAACACCATGCCTCAAAAGAACTTCTTTTAAAAATAGCTGCTTTTTATTAAGAAAAAAAAAGCAATCTTATTTATGTTAGCTTGAGTAAGTTTATTATGTGAAGTGAATTAATAAACATTTTAATTGCTCAGTTTTAATTTCTAATATACTAAATACTGATAGACACACCTAAGTAAACAAAAGATTTTTGGGACCCTCAATAATTTTCTAGAGTATAAAGAGGTCCTTGGGACCCAAAGTGTATAGAACCACTGATCTAAAAATCAAACTTCAACAACCTTCATGCTCTGGAATATAGCTTTACATTCTTAAATATGAAGGTTTTGGGAACCATGAAAAACCATTCAGCTCAGTTCAATTCAGTCGCTCAGTCGTGTCCAACTCTTTGCGACCCCATGAACCGCAGCACACCAGGCCTCCCTGTCCATCACCAACTCCCGGAGTCCACCCAAACCCATGTCCACTGAGTCACTGATGGCATCTAACCATCTCATCCTCTGTCGTCCCCTTCTCCTCCTGCTCTCAATCTTTCCCAGCATCAGGGTCTTTTCCAATGAGTCAGCTCTTCGCATGAGGTGGCCAAAGTATTGGAGTTTCAGCTTCAACATCAGTCCTTCCAATGAACACCCAGGACGGATCTCCTTTAGGATGGAATGGTTGGATCTTCATGCAGTCCAAAGGACTCTCAAGAGTCTTCTCCAACACCACAGTTCAAAAGCATCAATTCTTTGGCACTCAGCTTTCTTTATAGTCCAGCTCTCACACAGACTCAATATTTAAAACGAGCCTTTTTGCTTTTACTCCACCAAATTTAAGTCCCAGTTCTTCCCTTCTGATGAAAAATAAGACAGTAACAACCACTTACTTGCCTATCTTATGGTTGTTGTCAGAGAATCAAAAGAAAGAGCTTATAAGAAAAACTATAAAGCTCTATTATAAAGCATACTATTACACGACCAACCCTAACTTAACCTATAATTCTTTTTACTACGAAATAACTGAAATAAAATATGACCACTGATATAACTAATATCCACATATCCTCCACCCAGATTTAGGCAACATAATTCTTAAATAGTGAAAAGTATTAAACAAGATCTCTTTTAGGGATAATATAAAAAAATTGCTGCTGTCAAGAGCAAAACCTGACAGCCCAGCAATGGAGAAGACAGATGAAATTCATAGTCGAGTGCAGAATTGTGCTCTACATGATACCCCAGGACAAAGAAAAATAAAAGTTATTAAGAGTCATGTTAGATACTAATGCATATATATGGAATTTGAAAGATGGTAACGGTAACACTATATGCGAGACAGAATAAGAGACACAGATGCATAGAACAGTCTTATGGACTCTGAGGGAGAAGGTGAGGGTGGGACATTCTGGGACAATAGCACTGAAACATGTATATTATATGTGAAACAGAACACCATTTCATGTTCGATGCATGAGACAAATGCTCAGGGCTGGGGCAATGGGACGATCCAGAGGGATGGGATGGGGAGGCAGGAGGGAGGGGGGTTCAGGATGGGGAGCACATGTAGACCCATGGATGATTCATGTCAATGTATGGCAAGAACTACTACAATATTGTAAAGTAATTAGCCCCCAACTAAAATAAATAAATTCATTAAAAAAAAAAGAGTCATATTATAATACAGCCAGACTTCATTTAACATACAGGGAACATGCAATACTTTCCTTAGAAACTAAAATATACTTCATCACTTAGAAAAATTTTACTTTCTCAGAATTCATTCCAGATAAAATATTCAATCCTTCATACACAAGAAGAGAAAAGCTCTTTTTTCTAAAATATCAGATGACAAAGCAGCCTGTGCTATCTTCCCTCTCTTCTCCACAAACATCAGAGTCCTCATAAAGTACATCTCAGGCACGCAGGTCTCAATTCAGGAAAGCTAGAGCCCTTTGGTGAAAAAAGGTGGTGGCAATGGCAGCAATAATGAGAAGAGCAGCTACAGCACAATCATATTGCCAAGGTATTCGGGGCTGTCAGGGCTTACCAACAGGAGCTAATTAAAGACCAGTCGTTTCCTTGGTCTCCATCCATTCCTTAGCCATCCACAACTGATACTTCCACACAGCTTAGTCTCTCATCTTTCCATCTCCACTGACCTAGTTTTGCTCAAGTATGGCAGCTACTTCTTTTAGATAAGCTAACTATCCCCGCTTTATTCTATACATTTCATCTGCTTATAAGAAAACTTACTAAAGCATTTTCAACCTCCAGATGGCAAAAATAAAGCTACAGAACTTTAGAATGTAAAGACTTGGATTATATCCAGAAAAACTTAAAACTGTAGTCTCCAACTTGATTTTATAGTTGAACAAACATAAAAACACATTGGAGCAAAATTCTGCTGTGTGTTAAGCAGAAAAAAACTTTTTGATTAACAACACCTTTCCATTTAAATGAGCTGCCAACTCATTATATTTTTCTGTCAGTTAGATTAAATGTGAAAGGTATGTGCTCAGTCATGTCCAAATTTTTTGCAGCCCCATGGACTGTAACCCGCCAGGCTCTTCTGCCCACAGAATTTCCCAGGCAAGAGTACTAGAGTGGGCTGCCATTTCCTACTCCAGAGGATCTTCCCAACTCAGAGACCAAACCTGTGTCTCTTATGTCTCCTGCACTGACAGGCAGATTCTTTACCACTGTACCACCTGGGAAGCCCCATCAGTTACATTATGGAGACTTAAAAAAATGTTTTAGTTGAGGTATAGTTTATATACAATATTATATAAGTTTCATATACACATCATAATGATTCACAATTTTTAAAGGTTATATAAAAATACATTAAATATTCTTCAATCTAGCCCAATTTCTTTCACTAAATTAATGTGGTCAAAACTGACGAGGTCTCCACAGGAAATGAACCATCAACAAAATGAAAAAATAACCTACAGAACGGGCGAAAATACTTACAAAGTCATATATTTGGATTAGGAGTTAATGTCCAAAATATATAAAGAACTCATAAAACTCAATAGCAAAAAACAAATAATACAATTAAAAATGGGCAGAACACCTAAACAGACATTTTCCCAAAAACAAAGTACAGATGGCCAACAAGTACGTGAAAAGGTGCTCAACATCACTAATCATCAGGAAAATGCAAATCAAACCCATAGTGAGGTACTACCTCACACCCATTAGAATGGCTATCATCAAAAGACAACACAAAGTAAGTGCCGGTGAGGATGTGGATAAAAAGGAACCCTAATGTTTTGGAGATGGAAATGTAAATTGGTACCGCCACTAAGGAAAATGGTATGGAGGCTCCTCAAAGAATTAAAAATAGAACTACCATATGTTTACTAGCAATTCCATTTCTGGATATTTATGTGAAGGAAAGAAAAATGCTGCCTCAAAAAGAAGGGTGCACCCCATGTTTACTGCAGTATTATTTACAATAGTCAAGATACAGAAACAACCTAAGTGTCCCTCAATAGATAAACAGCTGAAAAATTTTGTGTGAGTGTGTATACATATATAACACACACATATGCATACACATACACACAATGGAATATTATTCAGCCATTAAAAAAAAAAAAAAAAAAAAACCAGCATCCTGCCACTTGCAATAACATGACGGACCTTGAAGGCATTATGACTAAGTGAAATAAGTTAGACAAAGACAAATACCATATGATCTCACTTTTATGTGGAATTTTACAATAAAGTCAAACATCTATATAGAAAACATATTTGGTGGTTGCCAGAGGTGAGGGTAGGTGGTGGAGAAAATGGTTGAAGGTAGTCAAAACGTATGAACTTTCCAGTTATAAAATAAATAAGATATAGAACTATAGTATACATCATAATAACTATAGTTAATAATACTATATTGTATATCAAAGCTGCTGAGAGTAGATCTTAAAAGACTCATCACAAGAAAAAAAATTTAACTGTGTGGTAACAGATATTAATAACTAGACTTGTGATCATTTCACAATATATACATGTACTGAATGTTATGCACTTGAAACTAATATGTCAAATATATCTCAATTTTTTTAATTTTAAAAGAGAGACTGTGATTTAAAAAACAACACATTATTGAATGGTTGTTGCCTGTCAGAGGTATTGAGTATTTCTGTTTAAAAAAAGAAAGTGGAGTCTCATAACAATTCAAGTCAAATTGATAGCTATTTCTTCCTTGGTTGTCTGCTAGCGCTTCCCAAATACTTCTGGCCTTCACTTCTGAAAGAAGGAACTTAAATTCCAGCAATTTCTCAAGGTTCAGAAGATATAAATAACTGCAAATTTGGCAGGGTGCCAGCCATGAAGGTCTGCTAATCCAGAAATGGATTAATTGTATGAGAAATCTGGGCTTCCCTAGTGGCTCACCAGTAAAGAATTCGCCTATAATGTGGGAACCACAGGAGACGTGGGTTCAATCCCTGGGTCAGGAACATCCTCTGCACGAAGACCCACTCCAGTATTCTTGCCTGGAAAATCCCATGGACAGAGGAGCCTGGTGGGCTACAGTCCACAGGGTCGCAAAGAGTCGGACATGACTGAAGTATCTTGGCACAGCACAATATTAGAAATTTACTGATAACATCAGATAATTTGATATGAACTCAAATCAGGCTACTGATTTACCAACAGTTTCCACCCTCAAACAGTACAAATTACTATACAACTTGTTATAACTAAAAACTTAACAGATCAATCTCATCATATCAACACAAAAATCCTTAAGATTTTCTACAGAATTCATTAGTACATTTAAAAAAAAATACTAATTTGCAAAAGACCTGATATTTTATATCTGATAAGAGACTTACTCAAAATAATAAAGAACTTTTACAACCCAGAAAACAACTCAATCAAAAAATGAACAAGAGACCTGAATTTAGCAAAGATATTCAGATGGAAAAATAAGCATATGAAAAGATGCTGAACACTGTCATGAGGGAATTGTAAACTGTATCAGCCAGATAACACTAGACACCTATTAGCATGGGCAAAATCCCAAACACTGGCAAGGATGTGGAGCAAGAGAAACTCTTATTCACAGTTGATGAAGGAAAGAGAAACAGCCAAATTTATGCAAGCATTTAGTTTGTTATAAAATTTATGCAAGCATTTAGCTTATAATAAAGGTGTAGAATTTTTTTTAAAACCTTGCCATGTAGCTTGTTAAGCATGTTGAGATGCTTATAAAATGTTTATAAGATGTTTATCAGGGCTTCCCTGATGGTCCAGTGGTCCCTGGTGGTCCAGATTCAATCCTTGCTCCAAGAGGAAGCCACATGCTTCAGGGCAACTGAGCCCATGAGCCCAGGCTCTAGAGCCTGAGAGCCACAACTACTGAGCCCAAACATGGAAACTACTGGAGCCTGTGTGCCCTAGAATCCATGCTCTGCAGCAAGAGAAGCCACCGCAATGAGAAGACTGCACACCACAACTGGAGAGTAGGCCCCGCTTGTGGTAACTAGAGAAAAGCCCACACAGCAACAAAGACCCAGTACAGCCAAAAATAAACAAATAAATGAATCTTAAAAAAAAAAAAAGATGTTTTAAGATATTAAGATGTTTAATTAAGATGTTAAGATATTCAAGATTGCCAGGAGAAATATCAACAACCTCAGATACAGAGATAGCACTTTAATGGCAGAATGTGAAGAGGACTAAATAGTCTCTTGATGAAGGTGAGAGGAGAGTGAAAAAGCTAGCTTAAAGTTCAACATTCAAAAAGCAGAGATCATGGCGTTCGGTCCCCTTGCTTCATGGCAAATAGATGGGGGAAAAGTAGAAATGGTGATAGATTTCATTTTCTTCAGCTTCAAAATCACTGCAGATGGTGACTACAGCCACAAAATTAAAAGACGCTTGCTCCTTGGAAGGAAAGGTATGACAAACCTAGACAGCATATTAAAAAGCAGAGATATCACTTTGCCAATAAAGGTCCGTATAGTCAAAGCTGTGGTTTTTCCAGTAGTCATATACAGATGTGAGAGGTGGACGATAAAGAAGGCTGAGCACTGAAGAATTGATGCTTTCGAATTGTGGTATTGGAAAAGACTCGTGAGAGTCCTGTGGACTGCAAGGAGATCAAACCAGTCAATCCTAAATGAAATCAACCCTGAATATTCACTGGAAGGAGTGATGCTGAAGCTGAAGCTCCAATACTTTGGCCACCTGCTATGAAGAGCCGATTCACTGGAAAAGACCCTAATGCTGGGAAAAGATTGAGGGCAAGAGGAAAAGGGGGTGACAGAGGATGAGATGACTGAATAGCATCACTGACTCAATGGACGTGAGTCTGAGCAAACTCAGGGAGACAGTGAAGGACAGGGAAGCCTGGCGTGCTGCAGTCCATGGGGTTGCAAAGAGTTGGACATGACTTAGCGACTGAACAACAACAAAGATATTCAACACTGAGTAGAACTAGGTATATGAATCTAAAGTTAAGAGAGAGATCTGGACTAGAGTATAAAAGTGGGAGCCTTTAGCTGAGAGATGGTATTTAAAACCATCAGACTAAATGAGATTACCAATGGAATAAATGAAAATTAGTGACTTGAGAAAACTGGGCCCTGGGCCATACCAAATTTCAGAACACAAAAAGCAATCAGCAAAGGGATACAACAGCCAGTCAAGGAGGGAAGAAAACAACAGAGGAGTGAGATATCCTGAAAGCCAAGTGAAGAAAGTGTATCAGTGGAGCAAAGAGACAAGAACAGAATCAATAACCATGAACAGATGAAAAGAGATTAATCTAATATGCCAGTGAAAGAAAGTAAGAATATTAGTTACATATGAGTCCAATAAAACCAAATCCAGAAGCAGCTTAAATTCTGTGAAATGTTTTCCAGTTCATAAAATAGGTTTGTACTTTTATTTCTTTGGATATTTATAACAATCCTCTAGAATGGGTATTACCTCCCACTTGTATAAAGAAAAACAAAACAACTCAGAGAAGTTAGGTAACTTAGTCAAAGTTATACTGCTATTAAGAGGCAAAGCCTAAACACAAATCTTTGATTCCTTACTATATGTATGTCAGCATATGATTTAGAATGAAAACATGCTGAAGAAAATTTCCTCAACCATTAAGTATCTTATTTTAAAAAGCGTTAACAAAACTTTGAAACACATCTTAGAAAAAATGCTTTGTACAGTCACTGAAATTATTTTTAAAATGTTATCACTATTACTAAAAACTGTTGACAGTGAAAATAATTTACTTCTTAAATGATGTTCCTGGTTTTTCCATAATTATGAAAAGATTCCATGTTCTTCAGAAAATATCTGGGATATACACGGCTTTTAACAAGAACAAAATTCAACCATAATACCAGCAATCACCTCAGTTGACACTGTAATTTGTTTCCTTCCAGAAAAGTATTTAAAAATAAGGTATTCTGTATCTACTTCTCTATTCAATGATGGTTCCTGATCTCCACTGAAAGAATGTACGTTCTTGGGACTTGGAATCAAGACAAACACATGTATCAGCAAAGACAGTGAACTATGGCTTCTGGTATCAAAGGAACACATGAAGCAATTAGAATTGTAATCTAGTACATACATGAGTCCCCACCTCCTGGGCCGGTCAGTTAGGATCCTGGCCTGTGAGGATCACCTCACAGCAGGGGTGAGCGGCAGGCAGGCAAGCAAGCAATGCTTCATCTGCCACTGCTCTTATTACCACCTGAACCAGCACCCCCCACCAAATCCATGGAAAAACTGTCTTCCATGAAACCAGTCCCTAGTGCCAAAAAGGTGGGGGACTGTTGATCTAGTACACTTAACACAGAGATTTTTAAGTCTCTACATTTCTTACCTGGTTATTTTCTTCATCCTCAAATACAAAATCTTGCTGCATAACTTCACTGTCTAAATTAGTGCTAGCCACAGGTTCTGAACAGTCTCTGTTATGTTCACTGGCATTAATAATACCATCAGCAATATCAACCCTAGTAATGAAGATTAAAAAGTCACATCAGGCCACATGTTGAATATGTAATGCCTTTAAAATAAATAAATAAAAATAACAATCTGAAACTTTTCCTTGTGGAAGAAAATGTATCTTTTTCATAAAGATCCAGTTTATTTATCACGTCAAGTTAGATTATAATAAAGGGTTCAAAGTTTATTTCTGTCCCTCCATGGGATGTAGTGAGGAATTACTTTATTTATTATCCACTTCGAATATTTTCACAAGCAAATGAATGGCTTTAAAAATAATTTATGTGCCAAAACAGTGATCTCCCTTACAAATGCACACTCTAAATCATAATAACGACCTGTTTGCAGATTAAATCCCAAGTCTAGCACTGGGCATCATAGTGTTCAACACCTTTTCAAGTACAACAGGAATAGCTTCCTACTGTAGGTTTTTTCATCTTATATAATTTAGAATATGCAAAACACTGCAGGTTGTTTATAAAGATGATACCCCAACCAGACAATATGAGAATTCTACCATGAGAATATGAGTTATTTCTATAATAATATCTGAGCATAGACATAGGTTTTCACGATCTCTAGCTAAGCCAAACGGGCAAACTCCAAGAAATCTGCTTATATTATATCCTTTGAAACATTTTTCTACTATTTCTACCATTTAGATACTGCTTCTTTCCTTCATATTCAACTCAAATACTTCCTCCAGATCCACTTGTATTGTTCAAATTATGCCTTCAAAGCACACAAATCAGGGCCATCACATCGCTGCATGGGCTGGTAGTGATGCCATCCATGTGGATTATATGGCACACCTGCAGTTGTACAATCCGGTATTCCATAAATATCGTCCCAGCATTGGTATTTATATCTATTAATTTCTCAGTTTCATTCCATATGTAATAGCTAGTCTGGTGTATTTGACACATTTGGCCTTTTAAAAATCTAATTCTTAACACAAAAACAAAGTTCTACCTAGTCTTTTTTTTTTTTTTTTTTTGCCTTCCTATAAATTCTCCAAATTTGGGTACATCTTTCTTAAGATCATGATCTATGCTGCTCTACAGATCTGTCCCCAAAACAAAAACTGACCAATTCAAACTATAAAAATCATCTGTGGACTCAGAAGAAAGCACCTCTAGGGCTGAGGTAACAGGAAAGGAGATGAAGCTTAAAGATAACAAGTCAGATAAAGAGTGGAATAACATTACACACCACACAGTACATAGGGTACTTTTAATTTGCACAAATCCAATTATTAACAGCTAACCTAAAACAACAGCGTGTAGGGAAGGCAAAGCCTGGAAACGGGATAAGTTAAGTAGCAAAGGATGATTCCATTCACCAATTCATTCAATGACCATGTGCACTAGGAGTGGTGTCAATCTGCTGTCCCAGTACCTGTCTATCTAGAAAACTACATGCCATGGTGTGACCATCTGGAAAACAGAATACTGCTCTACTCTTTTTAAAGTTATTTTTCACATAACATAGATCCTAAAGGTAATTATGCCTGCTACTTCATCTGGTGTTCACAGACTTTGTTGGACTCAACGTCTACTATCTTAACAGAAGACTGATGAGATTTTTAACGTGAAGAAGTATATACAATTCATAAGCAAGTATATACAAAGTCACTTTTCACACTGGCTTTCAGAAATGCTCAAGTAAGATCAGACACTATCATTAAAGAAAAAACTGTTTTTTAAGAGGTGAAACAATTTTATAATTCAATAAAAAAGTCAAATGTTTTAAAAGTTTCTTACTGGTCATTAGATCCTTCCCCATCACAATTAACACTTCCTGCTTCATTATTACACACCAGACTTTGCTGCTGTAAGTTCTTAAGATCATGATCTATGCTGCTCTGCAGATCAAAAAGGTGCTGTTCCACAGCTGCTCTAATTGTTCTTTCTAAAATGCTATAAAACAGAACAC
This sequence comes from Okapia johnstoni, assembly GCA_024291935.2. Taxonomy (NCBI): domain Eukaryota; kingdom Metazoa; phylum Chordata; class Mammalia; order Artiodactyla; family Giraffidae; genus Okapia; species Okapia johnstoni. The sequence goes on from CM044316.1 coordinate 41,945,632, forward strand.
ATTTTAGTGAGAAGCAGTCATCCTAACTAGATTATTTGGTCACATAAACACAAACTTTAAAATGTACAACCAGTTAAAAAAAATATACAATGGTATTTAAATGAATAGGCTAGAGTGGGAAAAGAAACACAGAAAAGGAATACATGATAATTGCTTAAATTTTAAAATGAAATTTGTCCAAATAGACATTACACAAATCAATCATGTCAACATTACTACTGACGCAGGAATGATCACTTGTCCCAGTAATTCATTCCTCACTACGACATATAAAGCCATTTAAAAAGACTTCTCAGGGAATTCCCCAGTGGTCCAGTGGTGAGGACTCTGCATTTCCACTGCAGGGGGCACAGGTTCAATCCCTGGTTGGAGAACTAAGATTCCGCATGCCATGCACCATAGCCAACATAAATAAAGCAGCCATTTGAGGGAAAGGGGGTGGGGCAGGGAACCTTTACTAAAAAAAAGCTCTATTGACATTGTTCAGTCATTTCAGAAGATTAAAAATAATCATCTGAAAAAAAGTTCATCTTTGTGTATCAGTGCAATGCATTCCCTCTTCATTTCTTCTGACTGAAGTACATAAAATACTAACCAGTTTCACTACCTTATGTACAATCTCTCCTCTAAAGTATTTACAACAAATACATGCTTTTAATTTCTACAGCTTAGTGATATTTTTAAAAGCTTTTTAAGCTGTCTTCTATAAGTATACTACTTACTCTGCAGAGGCTGGTAAGATGCTGATGGGTGATGTATGGGCACTGTAATCAAAGAAAAAAATTAGCTGCAAAATTTTCAATACTAAATAACTACAAAATGCGGTGAAAACTCCACATTTACACTATCTTGATACACCCAGGAGAGCATGCACTAAGTTTTATTTTTCTAATTTTCCAAAAAACTTTTTTTCAAAGAAGACCCTTAAAATACTTACTGTTTGTGTGTGTGGGTTCATTTGTGTGTTGGGGGGGGGGGGGGGGGGAGGCGTGCAACTACTTCATCTGGTGCTTACCTGGAAGAACACTGACCTAATCTAAGCCTGAAGGGAAAAAAACTGACTACTGGGCCAAACAAAAGTATCCACCTAGGACAGTATGGAGGCCTCAATGCTGGCCCTGTGCTCCGTGCCAAAAGTAATAGTACATGCTACTACATATTCTCAAGCTACAAAATGAAAAGGTAAATTAGAAACAAAAATTCAGGCCACATTATTCATTGTGCTGGTAACAGATTTTCCTTAGCAAATTTTATACCACAGTATCTACTGATACCTATAAAAACATAGATAATAGGCTCATTTTTACCACAGCTATCAAACATACAACTTAAAACCCACAATGAGATATATATAATACTAAAATACTGAAAATTAAAGTGTAGGTAAGGATGTGAAGCAAATAGAACATTCACATAATGCTGGTGGGAATGTAAAATGTTCCAACCACCCTGGAAGCCAGTTGGGCAGCTTTCTTATAAAACCTACTATGTACACAGCAACCCAAAACCTATGGGACTCAGTAAAAGCAGTGCTAAGGGGAAGGTTCACAGCAATACAAGCTTACCTCAAGAAACAAGAGAAAAGTCAAATAAATAACCTAACTCTACAACCTAAAGCAACTAGAAAAGGAAGAAATGAAGAACCCCAGGGTTAGTAGAAGGAAAGAAATCATAAAATTAGGGAAGAAATAAATGAAAAAGAAACAAAGACCACAGCAAAAGTCAACAAAGCTAAAAGCTGGTTCTTTGAGAAGATAAATAAAATAGACAAACCATTAGCCAGACTCATCAAGAAAAAAAGGGAGAAGAATCAAATCAATAAAATTAGAAATGAAAATGGAGAAATCACAACGGACAACACAGAAATACAAAGGATCATAAGAGACTACTATCAGCAACTGTATGTCAATAAAACAGACAACTTGGATGAAATGGACAAATTCTTAGAAAAGTATAACTTTCCAAAACTGAACCAGGAAGAAAGAGAAAATCTTAACAGACCCATCACAAGCACAGAAATCGAAATTGTAATTAGAAATCTTCCAGCAAACAAAAGCCCAGGACCAGATGGCTTCACAGCTGAATTCTACCAAAAACTTAAAAAAGAGCTAACACCCATCCTACTCAAACTCTTCCAGAAAATTGCAGAGGAAGGTAAACTCATTCTATGAGGTCATCATCACCCTAATACCAAAACCAGATAAAGATGCCACAAAAAAAGAAAACTACAGGCCAATATCACTGAACATACATGCAGAAATCCTTAACAAAATTCTAGCAAACAGAATCCAACAACATATTAAAAAGATCATACATCATGACCAAGTGGGCTTTATCCCAGGGATGCAAGGATTCTTCAAAATTCACAAATCAATCAACGTAATACACCACATTAACAAATTGAAAGATAAAAACCATATGATATCTCAATAGATGCAGAGAAAGCCTTTGACAAAATTCAACATCCATTTATGATAAAAAAAAACCCTCCCGAAAGCAGGAATAGAGGGAACAGACCTCAACATAATAAAAGCTATATATGACAAACCCACAGCAAACATTATCCTCAATGGTGAAAAATTGAAAGCATTTCCCCTAAAGTCAGGAACAAGGCAAGGGTGTCCACTCTCACCACTACTATTTAATATAGTTTTGGAAGTGTTGGCCACAGCAATCAGAGCAGAAAAAGAAAGAAAAGGAATCCAGATTGGAGAAGAAGAAGTAAAACTCTCACTGTTTGCAGATGACATGATCCTCTACATAGAAAACCCTCAAGACTCCACCAGAAAATTACTAGAGCTAATCAATGAATATAGTAAAGTTGCAGGATATAAAATTAACACACAGAAATCCCTTGCATTCCTATACACTAACAATGAGCAAACAGAAAGAGTAATTAAGGAAACAATTCCATTCACCATTGCAATGAAAAGAATAAAATACTTAGGAATAAACCTATCTAAAGAAAAGACCTATGTATAGAAAACTATAAGGTATTGATGAAGGAAATCAAAGAGGACACAAATAGATGGAGAAATATACCATGTTCATGGATCAGAAGAATCAATATATTGAAAATGAGTATACCACCCAAAGCAATCTATAAATTCAACGCAATCCCTATCAAGCTACCAATGGTATTTTTCACAGAACTGGAACAAATAATTTCACAATTTGTATGGAAATACAAAAAACCTCGAGAAAGAAGAATGGAACTGGAGGAATCAACCTGCCTGACTTCAGGCTATACTACAAAGCCACAGTCATCAAGACAGTATGGTACTGGCACAAAGACAGAAATATCGATCAATGGAACACAATAGAAAGCCCAGAAATAAAGCACCTATGGACACCTTATCTTTGACAAAGGAGGCAAGAATATACAATGGAGAAAAGATAATCTCTTTAACAAGTGGTGCTGGGAAAACTGGTCAACTATTTGTAAAAGAATGAAACTAGAACACTTTCTAACACCATACACAAAAATAAACTCAAAATGAATTAAAGATCTAAACTTAAGACCATAAATTATAAAACTGCTAGAGGAAAACATAGACAAAACACTCTCCAACATAAATCACAGCAGGATCCTCTATGATCCACCTTCCAGAGTAATGGAAATAAAAGCAAAAATAAATAAATGGGACCTAATTAAACTAAAAGCTTTTGCACAACAAAGGAAACTATAAGCAAAGTGAAAAGACATCCTTCAGAATGGGAGAAAATATTAGCAAATGAAGCAACTGACAAAGAACTAACCTCAAAAATATACAAGCAGCTCCTGCAGCTCAATTCCAGAAAAAAAAGCGACCCAATCAAAAAATAGGCCAAAGAACTAAACAGACATTTCTCTAAAGAAGACATACAGATGGCCAACAAACACATGAAAAGATGCTCAACATCACTCATCATCAGAGAAATGCAAATTAAAACCACAATGAGGTACCATCTCACACCAGTCAGAATGGCTGCTATCAAAAAGTCTACAAATAATAAATGCTGGAGAGGGTGCAGAGAAAAGGGAACCCTCTTACACTGCAAACTAGTATAGCCACTATGGAGAACAGTATGGAGATTCCTTAAAAAAACTGGAAATAGAACTGTCATGCGACCCAGCAATCCCACTGCTGGGCATATACACTGAAGAAACCAGAACTGAAAGAGACACGTGTACCCCAATGCTCATTGCAGCACTGTTTACAATAGCCAGGACATGGAAGCAATCCAGATGTCCAATGGCAGACGAATGGATAAGAAAGCTGTGGTACATATACACAATGGAATATTACTCAGCCATTAAAAAGAATGCATTTGAATCAGTTCTAACAAGGTAGATGAAACTGGAGCCTATTATACAGAGTGAAGTAAGCCAGAAAGAAAAACACCAATACAGTATACTAATGCATATATATGGAATTTACAAAGATAGTAACGATTACCCTATATGCGAGACAGCAAAAGAGACAGAGATGTAAAGAACAGTCTTTTGGACTCTGGGGGAGAAGGCGAGGGTGGGATGATTTGAGAGGGTAGTGTTGAAATGTGTATATTATCATATGTGAAGTGAATCGCCGGTCCAGGTTCAATGCATGAGACAGAGTGCTCAGGGCTGATGCACAGGGATGACCCTGGGGATGGGATGGGGAGGGAGGAGGGAAGAGGGAGGGAGGTTCTGGATGGGGAACACATGTGCTCCCATGGCTGATTCATGTCGATGTTTTGCAAAAACCACTACGATATTGTAAAGTAATTAGCCTCCAATTAAAATAAATTAATTAATTAAAAAAAAAACCTACTATGTGACCCAGCAATTGTACTTTTGGGTATTTACTCAAAAGAAATGACGATTTAAGTCCACACAAAGACTTCTACAAGCATAGCAGCTTTATTCCAAAGAGTCAAAAATTGTCATCAACCCCATTATACGTTGATTGCATAAACAACCTATAGGTAAATGCATAAAAAAAGTGTAGAATATCCCTACAATGGAATATACTTAGCATTTTTTTTAATAAAAGTCTTGCAATAATATGAATCTCCAAAAACATACAAAGCAAAAAGAGCCAGACACAAGAATACCTACTCTATGAGATTCCATTTATATGAAATTCTAAAACAGGCAAAATTCATCTATGTAGTGATAGAATGCAGATCAGTAATTGCCTGGGGCCAGAACTTGAAGGGAGTAGGGGGAGAGCTATTATAAAGAAGCAAGGGAAGAGACAGAAACAGTCTCTATCTTGACTGCTATGGTTGTTAATAGATACATCAATGGCGCATATGGTAAAGAATCTGCCTACAAAGCAAAAGATCCGGGCTTGATCCCTGGGTTGAGAAGATCCAAGATCATCTGGAGAAGGGGATGGCTACCCAATCCAGTATTCTTGCCTGGAGAATTTCACGGACAGAGGAGCCTGGCAGGCTACAGTCTATGGGATTGCGAAGAGTCAGACACAACTGGGCAACTATCAGCACTTATAAAATGAATACATTTTATTGCGTGAAATATACATCTCAGTAAAGTCAATTTGCTAAGGAAAAAAGTCAGTAAGAGGAAAAAACTAATGTACCATAATCAAAGTTAGATAGTGGCTACTGTGGGAGAAGAGCGAGATTGGTAGCACTTGAGAAGGGACAGGAGCAAGAACCCATGCTATGATTATACAAGTTGAGTTCATTCTGGTAATTCAATGACATTATGATTTGTGAACTTTTCTGTATGCATGTGATTCCTTAATGAAAAGAATCATTTTTAAAAGTAAATTTAAATTAGTTTTATGAAAATACTCTGTAAAATGTGCCAACACAAACTCTAATCAACATGAGGAAGAAAGAAGGTCTATCAGGTTAATATTATCAGGATTGTCTGGATGAAACCAAATGAACATCATTTACCATTCATACAATAATCTTCAGGTCTCCCTTAAACACATCAGTAGCAAACTGCACAACTGCTTTATCAGACAACAATAACCATCCTGGTTTGGCACACATAACCTCTCTAGTTTAAAAAAAAATTTTTTTTAACGGCCAATATTATGCTACTTTTCATGAATGAATTCAGCTCAGTTCAGTTGATCAGCCATGTCCGACTCTTGGTGATCCCATGGACTGCAGCACACCAGGCTTCCCTGTTCTTCACCATCTTCTGGAGCCTGTTCAAACTCATGTCCATAGGGTCAGCGATGCCATCCAACCATCTCATTCTCTGTTGTCCCCTTCTCCTCCCGCCTTCAATCTTGCCCAGCATCAGGGTCTTTTCTAATGAGTCTTAGCATCAGGTGGCCAAAGTATTGGAGCTTCAGCATCAGTCCTTCCAATGAATATTCAGGATTGATTTTCTTTAGGATTGACTGGTTGGATCTCCTTACTGTCCAAGGGACTTTCAAGAGTCTTCTCCAACATCACAGTTCAAAAGTATTAATTCTTCAGCATCAAGCCTTCTTTATGGTCCAACTCTCACATCCGTACATGATTACTAGAAAAACCATAGCTTTGACTAGACAGACCTCTGTTGGCAAAGTAATGTCTCTGCTTTTTAATATGCTGCCTAGGTTTGTCATAGCTCTTCTTCCAAGGAGCAAGCATCTTAACTTCACGGCTGCAATCACCATCTGCAGTCATTTTGGAGCCCAAAAAATTAAAGTCTCTCACTGTTTCCATTGTTTCCCCATCTATTTGCCATAAAGTGATGGAACCAGATGCCATGATCTTCGTTTTTTTAATGCTGAGTTGTAAGCCAGCTTTTTCACTCTTCTCTTTCACTTTCATCAAGAGGCTCTTTAGTTCCTCTTCACTTTCTGCCATAAGGGTGGTGTCATCTGCATATCTGAGGTTAGTGATATTTTTCCTGGCAATCTTGATTCCAGATTGTGCTTCATCCAGCCCAGTATTTCACATGATGTACTCTGCATATAAGTTAAATATGAACAGTGACATTATACAGCTTTGAGGTACTCCTTTTCCAATTTTGAACCAGTCTGTTGTTCCATGTCCTGTTCTAACTGTTGCTTCTTGTCCTGCATACAGATTTCTCAGAAGGCAGTTAAGGTGAACTGGTATTCCCATCTCTTTCAGAATTTTCCACAGTTTCTTGTGATCCACACTGTCAAAGGCTTTCACGTAGTCAATAAAGCACAAGTAGATGTTTTTCTGGAACTCTCTTGCTTTTTTGATGATCCAATGGATGATGGAAACTTGATCTCTGGTTCTTCTGCCTTTTCTAAATCCAGCTTCAACATCTGGAAGTTCTTGGTTCACGTATTGTTGATGCCTGGCTTGGAGAATTTTGAGCATTACTTTACTAGCATGTGAGATGAGTGCAACTGTGCCGCAGTTTGAACATCCTTTAGCATTGCTTTTCTTTGGGATTGGAATGAAAACTGACCTTTTCCAGTCCTATGGCCACTGATGAGTGTTCTAAATTTGCTGCCATATTAAGTGCAGCACTTTCACAGCATCATCTTTTAGGATCTGAAATAGCTCAGCTGGAATTCCTTCACCTCCACTATCTTTGTTCATAGTGATGCTTCCTAAGGCCCACTTGACTTCACATTCCAGGATGTCTGGCTCTAGGTGAGTGATCACACCATCATGGTTCTTTGGGTCATTAAGACCTTTTTTGTATAGTTCTTCTGTGTATTCTTGCCACCTCTTAATCTCTTCCGCTTCTGTTAGGTCCATACCATTTCCGTCCTTTATTGAGCCCATTTTGCATGAAATGTTCCCTTGGTATCTCTAATTTTCTTGAAGAGATCTCTCGTCTTTCCCATTCTATTGTTTTCCTCTATTTCTTTGCACTGATCACTTATAGGAAGACTTTCTTATCTCCCCTTGCTATTCTTTGGAACTCTGCACAGATGGGTGTTATCTTCCCTTTTCTCCCTTCCCTTTTACTTTTCTTTTCTCAGCTATTTGTAAGGCCTCCTCAGACAACCTTTTGCCTTTTTGCATTTCTTTTTCTTGGGGATGGTTTTGATCACTGCCTCCTGTACAGTGTCACGAACCTTCATGCATTGTTCTTTAGGCACTCTGTCTATTAGATCTAATCCCCTGAATCTATTATTCATGAATGAATTATTCTTAGCAAAATGCTTTCATGCTGATAGCCTCAAGTAATTTTTTTTTATATTTAAATGAAATCATTTCATCATTTTCATTTCTGAAACCAGGAAAAGCTGGGGGGGGGGGCGGGGGGGGAATCCCGTATATGTACATAAAGACCAGTGTAGCCATCAGTTTCTTCCTAGCAGTTTCAGATGAGCTGAAAGTTAGTGACTTTTGCAGAAAAAAAAAAAATACAAATATGGCAAATCAAGCTTTCCCTAAAGAGTGTTTAAAAGTCAACTAGGATATCAGATATTTTTCTGATATTCCGCTACAATGATGTGTTGATTTTTCATTTTGATTATGAGTTGCTGTTTCATTATAAAAGTTAAATTTGGTATATTTTCCTCAGTAAGATGAGCAGTCTCTAAGTTTAGTAAATTTGTGACCTATTTAGAAACATTCATTTTATAATACCTGTTATCCACTGATACGTTGAATGTATGTTGATGTGAAGAAAATTTATAAATCTAACATCATTCTTGTCACCATTTAATTTGTGATTTCTGGTGAGCTCCTTCCTTATCTTACAACAAATTCTCAAAAAGTTCTAATTTTCAAGTACTTACTCCATCAGTCAGTTACTAAAGCCTTGTGCCATGTTTAAATTTTTCATAGGGCTTACATTCCTGTCTTTTTTCAAATTTGCCATTGTTAGCTATCTATTCATCCTCCCAGAAAGATTTTCTTCCTCTTTTTTATTAGATTAGCTTATCAATAGAATGCTAGTGGATACGTGCACAATAGACACCTCACAAAGAATCAAAGAAAAGATAAATAATCAGTCAATACAATATTACTAATCATCAGTGAAAATGCAAATCAAAACCACAAAGAGAAACCTCATACCTGTCATATTTGATGATATGGCTATCACCAAAAAGAACACAAATTAATTATCCTTCAATAAAAAATAAATTAATTAAAAAAAAAAGAATACAAATTAACAAATGTTGGTGAGGATGTGGAAAAAAGGGAACCCAAGGATACTATTAGGGCTTCCCTGGTGGCTCAGTGGTAAAGAATATGCCTGTCAATGCAGGAGATGTAGGTTCAATCCCTGTGTTGGGAAGATCCCCTGAAGAAGGAAATGGCAACCCACTTGAGTATTCCTGCCTGGGAAATCCCATGGACAGAGGAGCCTGGCGGGATACAGTCCATGAGAATGCAAACGAGTTGGACCCAACTAAGTGACCAAACAACAGTATACTGTTGGTGGGAATGTAAATTTGTGCAGCCACTATGAAAAACAGTATGGAGGCTTCCAGAAAAACTAGAAGTTAGAACTACCATATGACTCAGCAATTCCACTCCTGGGTACATACCCCCCCAAAAAAAAACCCACTAATTTGAAAAGATACACGAACCCCAATATTCATAATAGTATTATCTACAATTGCCAAGATATGGAAGAAACCTAAAGGTTCATGAACAGATGAATGGATATAGAAGATGTGGTACATGTATACATACATACACACATATATATAATGGAATCCTACTTAGCCATAAAAAAACAGAATTTTGGCATTTGCAGCACATGGATAGATTAGGAGGGCATTATGCTAAGTGAAATAAGTTGTATAGACAAAGACAAATACTACTATATTGCTTATATGTGGAATATAAAAAATAATACAAAAGAATATATATAGAAAATAAAAACAGACTCACAGACATAGAAAACAAACTTATGGTTATGAAAGGGGAAATGGGGAGAACAGAGGGATAAATTAGGAGTATGAGATTAACAGATACACAACCCTACATATAAAACAGACAAACAACAAGGATTTACTGTATAGCACAAAGAACTATATTCAATTTCTTGTAATAACCAGGAAAAAATCTGGACAAAAATATATATACATATAACTGAATCACTTTGCTGTACACTTGAAACACCATATTAAATCAACTATATGTCAATAAAAAAATTTTTTAAATTTTACTATATTTGCATAATTATTTTTAAGAAATATCAGCAACTAAATATATAAAATGGACTAGGCTACATAGAGTCAATGTATCATTTTTAAACTACTAATGTTCATAAAGATTAGGAAACACAACATGAGAAAGTACATAAATTATATGTGCAACCATGTATCAAATGCTTATATTTAATAAATACTTTTATAATTATACACATACACTAATAAAAGGTTAATCTAGAATATGGAAGCTTTCTTACTATCCCTTAAACAGGGATGTAATCCATGGACCTCTTATATCAGACTCTCATGAAGTGACAATGCTATTTTATTGGAGATTTGGACCCTATTCTAGACTTCAAATAACCACAAAACCAAAGTAAATAAGACAGTACAGTACTGGTACAAGAACAAACATATGGAATAGAAACAGACCCATGTCTGATTTAGAACAAAGGTGCCGCTACAAAAAGCAGAGTTACAGTATATATCTTACTAATTATTCTATGTCAGTATTCACTTGTGAAGGAATTGAAGACATGCAGAAATGCTTTTGGCCTGTTTTGAGAAAACCACCATTCTCCTCCATTGCTCATGTACATAACCATTAGCTGCTGCTGCTGCTGCTGCTAAGTTGCTTCAGTCGTGTCCGACTCTGTGCGACCCCATAGACGGCGGCCCACCAGGCTCCCCGACCCCTGGGATTCTCCAGGCAAGAATACTGGAGTGGGGTGCCATTGCCTTCTCCAGAAAAGGGGATTAACCTTATTAAAATGACAATGAAATACTCAATGTGAAGCAATGGGAATGCTCACACACTGTTAATGAGAATGTGACCTGGAGAAGCACCATGAAAACCAATTCAGCAACAGCTATTCAAGTTTAAAGACAGTAAATGTGCATGCACGTGAGTACCAGAAGATGTGTACAACAATGTAGATAGCATGTTACTCACAATTGTCAAAAATAAAAATAATCTCATTGCCCAGAAACAGTAAATTGGATCACTGTGGTGTAATCATATAATGGAATACTTTACAGCAATGAAATGAATAAACCAGTGACATGCGACCACTTAGAGAAATCTCTCATAAAATGTTCAGTGAAAGAAACTGGATCAAGAAAACATATATAGCAAGATATAATTTTCATATCCAGCTCCAAAATATATAAAAAAGTGATTGCCATAAAAGTAAGGAGACCAGGATTGTGAGAGCTACTGAGGTGCTTTCAGTGTTTATTTCCAACTCTAGAATATTTGAATACTTGCTTTTTACTAACCTGTTTTGATATACATTTGTTTTACACCCATTTCTGTAAGTATGATTTCTTTCCTAGTTAAAAAAAAAAAAACAGCTTTAAGAAATGAGATTTCTCAGTTTCTCTCCAAACCTGAGGTAGGACCTCAGAGTTTACATTTTTAATGAGCATCAGTGATGATTCTTATCCATACTAATAAGTGTAAGAAACACTGGCCAAGAGCTATCTAGCCTCCCAAAACATTAAACTTTAATCAGATTTTCCACCTATCCAAAGAAGTCAAACAGAAAAAAAGTTCTAATGGTCTTAAATTTGGTGGGTAGGCAGAGGATTTGATCTTTCAGTTTCCTATCCTTTTTAAATGCTATTGGAATTAAAATATATGTAAAAATATTCATCAGCAAGCCAGATTATTAGAATGAAAGTAAAGATTCTTTGGCCCTGAAGAACGGGCTAGGACAATCAAGTAAATAGCTATTTTCGACCTTCTTCCTACCCCAAAGAGCTACAGTAAACAAATCAAATACATAGATTTTGTACTGAATGAGTCAGATTGAGGCTACAAAGTTGACTGTAAAACTGTTTTCAAAATTCCTGAAGGACTGATTTAGTTTTCATATTTCAAAGAATTTAATTATTCTTTATTTTCAGATTTTTGCCAAGTTCTCTGGGGAATAAAGTACTTATATACAAACCAAAGCTAACGCAAACCTATGGCTAAAAAAAAAAGATTTATCAATATGGTTATGCATCTGCAGCAGAAGCAAAATAATGTTAAGTAGATGAATTCAAGAAGGTGAATTCTGATCAATAAAGATACACAAAAAATAAATGCTGACAAATTCAAGGTCAAATTACTTAGGTACTATAGACAGATGCCATAAAGACCACTTAAAAATCTATTTTCACTAAACCACCAGACAAGGAATATCAGACAAAAAGGACAAACAATAAATCACAAGGGTCACACATACTTCTGGCTACAACTAAGTGTAACGTTGAAGACTGTAGTGATTCTCTCACCTTTTTCTCCCTTTTGCTGTGAACTCTATTTTAAAATCTGTCTAGAATCACAAGACCTTCTTGAGAATATAAAATCAATCTTCCAGCCATTTATTCCAATTACTAATTTTTTGTAATCAAATATAATTATCATAGGGAACTACTATTTTAATTTCCTAACTGCAAATATTTAATATTACAAATAATACTTCAATGAAAGTATTGAAGCTCTGCTTCAATTAAATCTGATAAAAGATCACTTTACCTGTGTAACAGAGCCTTGCAAGCCATTCTGAACACTGTGGCATCTCCTAACAAAAACATCAAGCAAAGCGACTTCAAATACCATAAACGATGGTGATGGGCTTACAAAAATTGCTGAGCAATCAGAGCTGCAGTCTAAACGGAAGCAGGCTGCAACATGAGGTCACTACTGACAAGGACCCAATCAACAGTCCACAAATTTTTTCCCAAGTACTATGCAACTCGGTGGGAGGTAGGGAAAGGGGGACAAAATTCTGAATCTGGCTTATTCTATAAAAATATTTAAGCATAACCTACCATAAAGCAGGGGAAAAAGTCTGTTTATTTTCATTAATCACTACTATATGAAGAGCTATAAACTATGACAAATATGACATTGCTAAAACAGATGAACCACAGAGAACTATTATTGTTCACTCATTATCCAAATCAGAAAGGCATTAATGGTTGATTTTTACAATCTAAAATTAGGATGATTTCCAGATAATTCATGCCAGAGCCCCACTAAATGACTATTTCAAAAACTGTAGTTTTGGAAAATAAATATATAAAACAAAACAAAAGCCACATACTCCTTTCCAATCAAAAGCAAAAGCCATTTCTTCACTTTCCCCATCAATTTGGGAATATGCTACACCTATGACAACAGTAAACTGAAAAGATTCCTCACTATTATAAATTTAGTAAGTTATAACAACCACAAGTCTTTAAAATACCAAATGTATCATTTTCAGGGCAACAGGAAGGAGGAAGAGAACCTGTCTTGTTCTTATTATGCTCTGGAACTTCAAAAAATGTTTTACTTTAACAATTTATCTTATTGACTCAAAGCATAAATTTTACTTTTTTCCACCCAACATTTCTGAAACTCCCACCCAAGTACATTTTCTTCCTCTTTTCACTTTTAAGTGGAACCTAGCTAGCCAAAATGTGGTGAAATGATTACCAATTGAAATATTCTGCAAATTGCTTATTTACTGGGCTTAAAGGAAAAAGTTACTACTACATTTCTTGTGCACCTATAATCAGCTGAAGGGACATTTCTTCAACAATAGAAAAGTGTTAGTTGCTAAGTTGTGTTCAACTTTTGCAACCCCATGGACTGTAAGCTGCCAGGCTCCTCTGTCCATGGGATTTCAACATATAAGGTATTCACAAAATGAAGTGAAAACCAGTCTCAAACCCCTGAACGAAATTCTTCCTTAACCACTACATCTTCTTTCCTGCATTACACTTAAAATCAAACCATCATAAACTAATGAGCTGACAAAAATGAAGCCCTAGCAGCAACAGCGGAGAAGGCAATGGCAGCCCACTCCAGTACTCTTGCCTGGAGAACCCCATGGATGGAGGAGCCTGGTAGGCTGCAGTCCATGGGGTCGCTGAGAGTCGGACATGACTGAGCGACTTCCCTTTCACTTTTCTCTTTCATGCATTGGAGAAGGAAATGGCAACCCACTCCAGTATTCTTGCCTGGAGAATCCCAGGTACGGGGAAGCCTGGTGGGCTGCCGTCTATGGGGTCGCACAGAGTCGGACACGACTGAAGCGACTTAGCAGCAGCAGCAGCAGCAGCAACAGCACATGAAAGAGAGCATCAAACTTTTTATTCTTTCTAAATTCCAAGTTTTAGCAAGGCATTAAAAGTACAATTTTAAATGAAACTTTATAGTAATGTCAATTAGCTGGTTTTTTGATTTGTAGTTCTAGAAGCAATATAAATTAAAAGTTAACTAACCTCAAGCCAAAATAAACCTTTCCAAAACAGTCTAGGAAATAGACTGTGAACAGCACAGTGAAAATAAAGAACTCTTTCAGAACTTTCTATTTCCTCTCTAAATTTTTAAAAGGTAAAGATTCCCCTAACATTTGTATATCTATATAAAGCCAAGTAGTAGATAAACGTGTGACTATAAAGCAATCATTTTTCATCTACAGATACAACGCACTTTGGAAACAAGCTTGGGATTTCCTTGTACTTCATGGGTAAGACTGAGCCTCAGAAGTAACCAAAACTTCTGCTTTTTGTGTAACCTAGGTGACCCATACCCTAAAACTCACCATTTTTTCCACTCCGCACCTGGCTCAATCTTAACAAAATATGGCTAATGGCAAACAATGTATAGAAATAACAGATGCATAAATAAGTTGCTCAGTACAACCCATACACAAATACTTAAACCAAGTAGTAGATAATATTTAAACTGGTTCTCTAAGGGTGGTCTGTGAACCAAAGATCAAAACTGTTTTTTCATAACATTTTACTGTGCTGATATTTGCATGATGATGCAAAATCAATGGTAGAAAAAACCTGCTTTGGGTCTTAGCATAAGTTCAGGCAAGTGGTACCAAACAAACCATGCCCAGTGCATTCTTCACCACTACTCAGTTGCAATCTTTTTTTAAAAGGAGCAAGTCCTTGATGAAGTAATACATATTATTAATTTTATCTCAGCCCTTGAATATACTTGTTTTTAATATGTGATGTGACAAATAGAAAGTACACACAAAGCAAATTCTGTTGCACAGCTTGGTACGATGCTTGTCTTGTTTGAGTTGAGAGCTTAACTTTTAGCATGGAACACTCATTTTTACTTGGAAGACTGACAGATTACAGTTATTCCAACTTGAATATCTGGTAGAAATTTTCTCAAAAATGAGCACAACTAACAGAACTAATAAAATTTCAGTTTTCCAGAAAAAATCAGAATTCTGGAAAATCTGTATCCTCCACCCCAGAAGCTTAATAGCATAATAATACTTAAAGATACTTTTGATATAATCAGTGGTGATATTAAAGAATATATATTTTGATATAATACAACAAATAGATATATATATATATCACTGTTTGGAAGCTCTGAATAACTCAGTAAGGCAGTATTTTTCAAAAAGCCAATATACCATATTACAAAATTAAGCATGGCTAAAAGATTCTCTCAAAGTACAGGAGAGACCGACGGATCAGAGTATGAAAAATTCAGATATGCTTTCGGGTTCCACATTAAAAATAATCTTTAATAAACTACTACTTACTGAGTTTTGGTATACTGTCAAAGAAGAATATCCACAATTATCTGAACAGGCTATAAAAATTCTCTACCTTCTTCCAGCTACCTACTTACATAATGCTAGATTTTCTTCACATACTTCAACCAAAATAACACATGGCAACAAATTAAATGCCAAAGAAAATGTGAGAATCTAGCTACCGTCTATCAACTTAGACATGAAAAAGATTTGTAAAAATATAAACAATGCCACTAAAAAATTTCTCACTAAAGATTTTTGGAAGATTCTGAAAAAGCTACTTTTGATTAAAAAGTTTTACATTAACATGTAATGAGTTCATTACTACTTTAAGAAATTTCTCAGTTTTGGTTCCCAAAAGAGTAAATGCCAATAGCTATAACCCACAGTAACAATTCTTTGCGGTCCACAAACTAAACCAAAAAGTCTGAGAATCAATGACTTAAAACTAACAGAGGAGGAGAAATCTATCAACAATAACAACAAAAACCTGTTAGATCATAAATAGCTGTATTTCAACTACAAATACTAACCATCTTTCAAGGTACAACGCAACAAAGAACACACCCAGCAGTTTATGTTGTTTTAATTTATAATATGGTAAATATCCAATGGTATCAAATAAACATTAACAAAAGTCTTCGGAGTCCTTAATAATTTTTAAGAGTATAACATCTGAGACGCTCAACTGTCACTTAATGTTTATTTCCCAGAGGTTTCTAACATATCTTCCCACAGAAATACAAAGTAGGCTACCTAATACTTCCATAAAATATTTGTAAGCTATCTCAGAGGAAAACTCAAAGAGATAAAACTTTAATGGGCTTCACTGGTGGTCTACTGGTTAAGAATCCGTCTGTCAATGCAGGGAACACAGGTTTGATCCCTGGTCCAGGAAGATCCCACATGCCATGGAGCAACTAAGCCCATGGGCCACAACTACTGAGCCAGTGCTCTAGAGCCCTCGAACCACTACTACTGAGCCCATGGACCTCAGCTACTGAGCCCACATGCCGAGAGTCCGTGCTCTGCATAACAGAAGCCATTGCAATAAGAAGACTACACATCGCAATAAAGAGTAGCCCCGCTCACAACTACAGAAAGCCCATATGCAGCAACAAAGACCCAGCAAAGTCAAAATACATAAATCAAAAAAAAAAAAAGAAGACACAAGACAGTAAGTTTGCAAAAGTTCAATCACTAGTTTTATGCAACACAGTATCCATTAATTCCCTAAAATGAATTTATTAAGAGCTCCCTATTTTCTAGGTCCTATGCATTCTAGGATATTTCTTGCCTACCTTTCTTTCATCAAAGGTGAATGTATTTTTGTATATGTATGGCTGTGTCCCTTCGCTGTTCACCTGTAACTATCACAACATTGTTAATCGGCTATACCCCAATACAAAATTTAAAAAAAAAAATTTTTTTAAGGTGAATGTATTCTTTGCCTTTATGCACTCAATCAGCCACAACTAAAATATTAATGTATAAATATTAACTGAAATTTATAGGGATCAGTACTAAATCTAGAAGACCACAGTGACAGACACATCTATTTGTGTTACCTGATACCCCTACCCCTTTCTTTTGGTATTAGCCCCATTTTTCTGTGGCAAACTAGTTCTTCCCTCCATCCAATGCTCTTGATACATGCATAAATTACAGTGACTCACCTCTACCCTGGTTGGGGAATGGACACACGATCCAATTTATGCCAGATACTCTCCCCTGCTACCCAACAGGAATGTGATCTTGAGCAGAATGATAGATGGAAGGAAGTAGTTTGAAATCTCACAGCAACAGCCATGTGCTGAAGAGATTCTTCCATGATCCTTTTATACTAAATTCTCTAGAGCTCTCATGTTCTTCTCGCTGCTTTTCCTTTCAAATCTGGTACCTATCCAACATTCTTCTAATAAATTATCTTTTTTCTTTCCATTAGCCAAGATCTGTTTCTATGATTTGCAATTAAGGAATCCTGACTACCCTCAAATCTCCAATGACTCCATCTAAAAATGGCTGTGTTGGAGGGAAGGAGGGTCCTCTACAAAGCTAGACAGATGATCCAAAAAAAGAAACTATTAGCAGCATGCATTTCAAACAATATTTAACCTTGCTGGTAAACAAATAATACACCTAAGGAATTTACCTCTCTAAATGAGCACTATCCAAAAGAAATTTTTACAGTGATAGAACTGCTCTATATCTGCACTGTCCATTATGGTAGCCACTCATCACACATGGCTATTGAGCACTTCAAATGTGACTAGCACAACTGTGGAAATTTTTTAAATTTTATTTAATTGTTTTAAGTTTAAATTTAAATAGCCACATGTAGCTAATGGTTACATTACTGGAGAGCATAACTCTAAGAAAATAAAGAACACCAGTTTAAATCTATTGTTTTCAGGTGCTCAAGAAAATATTGCTAATGGTAATGAAAACTGAGACAAGTATTTTAAACAGTCTGGAAATACTTTTCAAAAGTCACAGAAAAATTTTCTCTTGGAGCCTGATGAATTTTCCAAATTTATTTGGAAAAAGTCAAAAGAAGGAGAAAAGGATCTAAGAACAAAAGCTGTAGAGTAAGCTGGACTAACTCAAAGATCAGAAAAAAGAATTAAAGTAAATACATAACTAAGACATAGCTAAATACTTTAACATATAGCTTATAAGTATTTTCATATATGTCTAAAATAGAATTAAGAATATCATATAAACAGAAAAGTACAAACAAAAAATTATACCAGGGGCAAAAAGGTGAACTGGAGGAGAAAATGGCACCCTACTCCAGTATCCTTGCCTGAGAAATTCCAAATTCCAAGGACAGAGGAGCTTGGCGGGCTACAGTCCATGGAGTCTTAAGAGTTGACACAACTTACCAACTAAACCACCACCAAAAAGGTGAATAAACATGTTCATATACCAAAATTATCTTCATGTCTGAAGAAACTATCACTAATATAAAAATCTAGAGTCCCAAAGAGAAATTTAATAGTGGTATTTAGAAGTACAGGCTTCCCTGGTGGCTCAGTGGTAAAGAATCTGCCTGTAATAAAGGAGACGTGGGCTCTATCCCTGGGTTGGGAAGATCCCCTAGAGAAGGAAATGGCAACCTGCTCCAGTATTCTTGCCTGGGAAATATCATGGACAGAGAAGCCTGACAGGCTACAGTCTACGGGATCACAAGAGTCAAACATGACCTAGCAACTAAACAAAAATTTAGAAGTATACACTTTAAACTACTTAATAATTTTTCTAGATGACACTGAACAGTTCTTCCCTTAAATTACTAGTTATTTTTTAAATGATATTTTGTTGTCTCTTAACTTATTATTTAATTGAATTAATAATTAAATATTTATTTAATCAAATTATTATTTTCTCTACTTTTTTAATCACTATTTTATTGAACACAAATTTAACAAAAAATATCTAGTGGCCTAAACAAGTAACCGTCCCCCTAATTAGAAAACCATGGAGCTTTACAGAGAACTAGGACAGAATTGGAGAAGGCAATGGCACCCCACTCCAGTACTCTTGCCTGGAAAATCCCATGGACGGAGGAGCCTGGTAGGCTACAGCCCATGGGGTCGCTAAGAGTCGGACACAACTGAGCGACTTCACTTTCACTTTTCCCTTTCATGCACTGGAAAAGGAAATGGCAACCCACTCCAGTATTCTTGCCTGGAGAATCCCAGGGATGGCGGAGCCTGGTGGGCTACTGTCTATGGGGTCGCACAGAGTCGGACACAACTGAAGCGACTTAGCAGCAGCAGGACAGAATTTAGCAAACCTAGAGCTATGTATGGGGCGTTCTTGAATTCTCTAATACTTCCTAAACAGTGTGACCAATGGTCCTACCTATGTGCTATGATAGGGCCTCCAGCCCACCATCTTTAATAGCACTTTATACATGAAAGAATTAGAAAGCACCATCTTAAAGGATCACAGAGTCCTCTCCTCAAAGCCTAGTTCAATCTAGTGCCTAGGAGCTGGAAATATGGTCAACTCAACCACTATATGTTTCTCTAGCAATTCTACTTTCAAAGGTTCTGAAATTTTACCCAACCCAACTAATACACTAATAATACAAAAACAAATAAACTTTAAGAGAAAATATACATAAGAGGTTATTTTTTTAGGAAGGTATTAATAGCTGAAAACTCCTTAACCAGTTTATTTCTTTAAAATCTTACTGCTCTTTTTCATATACAAACTAATCCTTCATATATCATTATAATCTGTGTAATTTTAGTGCCTGAGTCAATTTACATCCAGAATGAATTGCTCAAAAACTAGTCCTTTCAAATGAAATACTACCTTGTTGATGCTGTAACACTATTTGGTTCCAGGATGTTTTCAGTCATCCTTAATTGTACCACCTCTGGCATGTCATCTGATTTTCCTGCACCCTCTTCTGGAAGTTCTTCTGTATGTTCCAGCTTTTCATCTTCCTCTTCTTCCTCAGAAAGTTCATTAACCTATATAAATAAGAGGAAACCGAGAATTAAAATTTAATGAAACAGTTAACTGGTATCATCTAAAACATACTATTCTAAGAAAAATTTAAATACAACTCATTTTCAGCTTCACTCCCTAAGACCAATTTCCCTTACAAAGTATCTACCAACTTCTCCACATTAGAGTAAAATTTCAAACCAAACATAATATTTTAAAGCAGAAGGTAATGACTATATTAGTATATCACTAGGAATATGAATAAGACTGCCAACTATGAAAAAGCATGCACACTATAGTTAATTAACATTTAAAAAGCTTCATTTCCTAACCAATCAGATTTATAAATCTAAGAACTACAACAAAGACTTCAATTGACCTCTCCAATTTCCAAGTGCACTGAACAAGTGATTTTAATACAGAATAAGTGTGGGAACAAAAAGGGCACAGAAATTTTGCCTTAAGGTCTCAACTATGTTTTAGAAAATGACGGCTAACTTCTAAATGATTCAGACTCAACTCTTCATGCAGAAACTGGACCTTACAACAAGGAAGAACTCACTATTTCTACCATGAAGCATAACTCAAGGTTATAATTCTCTTTCTGGCAGGGGCTATAAAACATTTTCTATTATCAAATTGGCTACATAAGTAAATAATCATTCTAATTAAAAAGACACAAATATCTGAGAAGGAAAACCAACAAAATATTTTCAAATGAAAAACATTTATTAAGCTATCCCATAGAAGAAACTAGCCATAAAGTCATAACATTTTTTATAAATTAATACTAGTCATTAAAAACATTAAACAGTAAACATAAATAGTTCTGTCCATTCTAGCCAAATGGGCTGACAATACCTAGAATAAATTTACTGCTACATGTAACACTGGTGTTTTTCCTGACAGGCAAATACAACAATTGCTACAAGACTCTCAAAAACGAAAACCTGAATCGGAAGAAAGGTAATTATACTGTGGTACTCTACCAACTCCTAATCAACAAGTACTGAAAATCATTGGCCTAAGTGGTTATTGGAGCAGGGCATGGCAACCCACACCAGAATTCTTGCCTGGAGAATCCCTTGGACAAAGGAGCCTGGCGGGCTACAGTCCATGGGGTCGCAAAGAGTCGGACACAACTGAGCGACTAACACACACACAGAAGTGATTAACTGAGAAGCTAGATTTAGATTTATATACACAAAGGTGAAAATTTCAAATGACAGGTCAGTTTTTAAACTGGATGAAATGGAAAGTTACTCTCTTTCTTTATCTATGTATTTAATAAATTACTTAAAATTAAGAATGTATTTAATTAATATCTACTTGATAATCCAAGGAAGAAAAAAACTGGCAAGAAAATACTGTTCTCAGGTTTGAGTACAAGAATAGAAGACTGCAAAAAAAAAAAAAAAGTAAGGTGACTATTTAAACTGAGAATAGATAACTACTCAGTACATACATTTTTGGTTCAGAAGTACTGCAATTTTAATATGTTACATCACAGGTTTTAAAATCAGTTTGTTTACAGTCAATAGCTCTTTCCATTAAAACTTAAAACTCAATTATAATATATATTTGATTCAATAAGCTTTATGTAAATTAATAGATATTTCCTAATATTTTCACCAGTAACCATCAACTAAGATAGGACATGAACACAATCTATTGCCTATGGGTTTTTCTTCTCACTCCCCCACCTCTCACCCCAGGCCTTCTAGTGTAATTTCTTGCAGTAAGAATTCACTAAATTGGTTTGGGTAAGAGTAAAAACTAGTTAAAAATGCTCCATCACCCTACAACTTAGCTTCAAAAGTTCTTCTTGATCCTCTTATCAACTTGACCTTCTGCTTATCAATACTCTACTCTGTTCATAAGTTATTCTGAACCTGCCCTATACAGGCATCTGACTCAACTTCACTTATGGAAAACCCTCAGCCATACTTACATCTCTTCCTTCTTTGACTGCTGTAATTCCCTTCTCTAGGACCTCGTGAAATGCCTGCTCTCCAGACTCGAGCTTGTGGAGAACGCTGCTACCTGCCTTCTCAAACGTATAAAGAAACATAATTATCACCTACATCTTCAAACAACTCTACTGGATTTGCAATCATTTAAGGATCCCATACAAAGAATCTGTTCTCTGACTCTGGGTCGTTACTCAAACACTCCCTATTCAACATCTCCAATCAGATGAGACCTCTCATACTATTAAAAAAAAAATAAAACTACTACCTTGAAAAGGCCCTAATGGCCAAATACTTGCATTAATGGGATGAAACTCTAAAAGTAGAGAGTGCTAAATAAGCTTTGCTTTCTTCAAGTATCAAAATCAGGGGGAAAATCAATGCACTGCCAGGACAGGCCAGGTCTGCCCACCTCTTTATGTATGTGGATAACAAATTAGCAGCATTTAAGTTATAACAACTTTAAAACGCAACCAAACGGTGCTGAGTTTGAGAAGATTTTACTTTCACTCAGTATCTGATCAATTCAGCTTCACAAGTCAAATATGAAAGTTATGAAATCTACCTTAAAAAAGAAATTTCAGAAATCTGTACTATTACTTGCAATCCAGTTATAATTCAAACTGTAAGAAAAATAGATAAGATAATAGATTCTGGTGATTAGCAACATGAGCCAAGATAAGTGATATACTTTGCGGTCTCAGGACTCACTGCACTACCCTGTTTATTGAGCATATTCCATTCAATATGCTAATATCCTCTTTTCTATTCACAGTCAGATCTGCAGAATTCAACATTATTTCCAAGTGTTAATTGACCACAACTATTTAATGTAAAGCACAATATATTTTGAGTCAGTTTTTATAGTGCTTAAAAAAATACAGAAATATAAATGCAATATATCTGAGCTATGAATATATTTCAGTTTATGTGAGAAAGCTGCAGGATAATAGCAATATCAGAGAATTACACCATAATGTAAACCATAATCAAGATACACCCTGCAGACTTTAGAAGAGTCAAGATATAAACATTAGATCAAATTGGCATCATCAGTTTCTTGTAAGTCAAGTCATCTCAGAAAAGTAGAAAATGAGTAACACAAATGTATGTATGTTGCTTCATTTTCAGCAGCCATTAACTTTATTTTAAAAAATTAACTGCTGAACTAAAATGAAAAGAAAGGTGGCACACAGAATCCCCCAAAGATGAGAGTTCATACGGGAATCAAAAAGCATTAAACATTTAAGGCATATATATTTACATGTCCTCTTCTTGTCATTTTCTTTTCAGCAAAAATAATTTTGAACAGCTGTGTCAGTTCTTTATTTTAATCAATTTTCTTAAGTCACGTACTATATAGTTGGAAACCTTCAAAAAAATATGCCAAAAGTTCCATGGAGCACTGTTTCAGGCTATAAATTCTACTGACTTGATTTATCTCACAAATACATATATATATGTATTCATCCTCAGTTTATACACAGTAAATTATAATTTGACATCTGTTACTGTTTTCTTAACAGTTTCTGATACTCGAAAAGAGAGAGGAGAGGAAGAAAAGAAAGGAAGGAAGAAGAAAAAGAGGGAAGGAAAGTCAGACAATGGTAAAAATGGTTACATGAAGAAAATATAAAAAACTTAAGGAATCGACCTATGGCCAACTAATCAATGACAAATGAGACAATACTAAACAATGGAGAAAAGGCAAACTCTCCAATAAGCGGTGTTGAGAAAACCAGACAGCTACGTGTAAAAGAATGAAATTAGAACATTCTCTAACGCCACACACAAAAATAAACTCAAAAGGGATTAAAGACCTAAATATAAGACTGGATACTATAAAACTCTTAGAGGAAAGCATAGGCAGAACACTCTCTGACACATATTGTAGCAATATCTTTTTGGCTTCATTTCTGAGAGTAAAAACAAAAATAAATGAGACCTAATTAAACGTGCCATAAACAAAACAAAAAGACAACCTATAGAATGGGGGGAAAAATACTTACAACCAATGCAACTCACAAGGGATTAATTTCCAAAATATACAAATGGCTCATACAGCACAATTAAAAAGAAAACAACAATGGGCAGAAGATCTAAACAGACATTTCTCCAAAAAGGACATATGGATGGCCAAAAGGCACATGAAAAACTGTTCAACATCACTAATTATTAGAGAAATGAAAAAACAAAACCACAATGAGGTGTTAACCTCACTCCAGTCAGAATGGTCAGTATCCAAAAGTCTACAAAAAATAAATGCTGGAGAGGGTATGGAGAAAAAGCAACGCTCCTACACTCTTGGTGGGAATGTAAATTGGTGCAGCCACTATGGAAACCAGTATGGAGGTTCCTTACAAAACTAAAAATAGAGTCGCATATGATCCAGCAGTCCCACTCTTGGGCATGTATCTGAAAAAGACAAAAACTCTAATTTGAAAAAATACATGCACCCCAGTGTTCCCAGCAGCACTATTTACAACAGCCAAAATATGGAAGCAATCTAAATGTTCACTGACAGATGAATGGATAAAGAAGATGGGATTGATACATACACGCACATTACTGATACAAACACATACACACACAAACACACACACACAATGGAATATTACTCAGCCATAAAAAAGAATGAAATAATACCATCTGCAGCAATATGGATGGACTTAAAGATTATCATACTAAGTGAAGTAAGCCAGAAAGAAAAAGACAAATATCATGTGATATCACTTATATGTGGAATCTTAAAAAAAAAAAAGATATTTATAAAACAGATCCACAGACATAGAAAACAAACTTATGGTTACCAAAGGTGGTAGTGGGGGATACATTAGGAGTTTGGGATTAATGTGTACCACTACTATATAACACAGGAAACTATACTCAACACTTCATAATGATTTATAAAAGAAAAGAACCTGAAAAAGGAGAAAAGAACCTGAAAAAGGACAGCTACATAACTGAATGTATAATATGTATAACGGAATCACTGTTGTACATCTGAAACTAATACAATGCTGTAAATTAACTAAACTTCATTCAAAAACACAAAACAAACAAACCTAAGGAAAGTATAATTCCCAATTATTAAAAAGACTTATCTATAAAAGGTCACAACGGTATAGAAACCCTTTTAAATAAAAGCTGGGCTACCTAGGAAATAAAACTCCTAACTCACATAATCAAAGCCAACACCTATAAGAATGAATGAAAATCTGTATGATAAACATTCAAGAGATGCTGCTTTATAGTTTAAGAACAAATGAAGGGAAGTAATCCACTGTCCATCAATAAACAGCATAACCGTATAATTTATCATCTAAACTTGGATACATTTGAAAGTGAAAAGGGGAGCTACTAAAATAACAATAATTTTGTATTATTATTATATATTTTATTATAATTTTTATTACTTCTTTCTAATAATTACATTAGAAAGCAGATATAAACTACAACATCTCTGAGAAAACCGGGATGTGCTATCACCATTTCAAGTGGATACATATACTATGAACCAGATAAATTATATGTTACATTCATACAACAGAGAACTCACACAGATATTTGAAAAAACAAAAGGACTGCGTTCTTTACATTCCAATAAAAGGTCTCCAAGATACATTGTCAAGTGATTAAAAAAGAACAATGTGTAGAATAGTATGTAAAGTATGCTACTTTCCTTTTAAAAATATTAAGAAGAAATATTTACTTATATTTGTGTAAAGAAATTCTGGAAAAACACATTAAAAAACCAATGAGAGGGAGAGGATGGGCATGGGTAAGAACAGGACATTTTACTATTTATTTATTCATTTTTAACCACGTGAATTATTATTTTTAAAAAGGTAGCAGCTCCACCCCACACTCAAAACATAAATAACATTATAGGTTTTAATATAAAAGTTTGCTTGACAAATCATTTCACTTAAGTACACAAGAAAAACTTCCAGACAGACCTGAAGCATGAATTCTATACCTGAGAAGTCTGGATTGATGTGGCTTTACAGTCAATAACAATTACTCAGAATCAATATTCTCACTTCATAAAGAAGAAATGAATGAGGACTCTTTTATAGTCTCAACCATTAAGGCATAACAACAAAATATACTGTTGAGAAATGGGTTTTAATATTCAAGAGCCACAAAATTTAAAACATCTGCAACCTAAACTATTACTCTCCTGATGCTTCCCATTAATGATAATGGTTACACTGCTGCACTGATTTGCTACTTCAATCAAAGAAACATTTTTAAAAGTTTGTGTCAACTTTATATACCACCTTTCCTTCTACCTTCTAATTCTCAACCTTTGCCTACATTCCTCTATGCTAGCAATTTCTTTGCAAAAACAAAAACACACTATTCTTACAAAATAAACAATGCTTAATTTAACAAAAGAAAAACACAAGAAAATCCACAAAAGCTCTAGCATATCTCTGGTTTCGACTCTTTTTCCATGTTATCCAAATTGATGACAAGAAGTTGTTCAGAAAAAAAATCACATTCATATACTACATGGAAATATCACCTATGATAATGTATAATAACCAAGAAAATTACTTCCAGTTTAGTACTTAAAAATTCCACGTAAGTTTGGGCCAAGCCCTTAAGAGCATATTCTTTACCAAATGAAAAATAACCTCCCTGCAAGTAGAATATTTAAAACAGTCTCACCTGTTCAGTAATTGAACTCAAATCATTAGATGAAAAATCTTCCTCTTCATTCTCAAAAAACTCATAGTAATTTTCCAGAAGTCCAGCCATTATCCTGCTTACTATTTCTTGTTCTTTTAGATCTTCCACATCTGTGTAAATACTAAGAATGAAAAGTCCAAATTGAATTGAGAGTCCTTAAATCCATCACAGATAAAGTCTGAAGAAAACCAAATGAGTCACTTTATAGACCTGAGTGATTTATGCCACCGTTCTGTGCCTCAGTTTTCCCATCTGTAAAGCCAACCTAATTTGTACCGTGTTCACAGAAATGCTGGGAGGATTAATCAGATCTACTATAAAATATAATGGTTCATCAAGCAACCTATGACCCTTGGGAGACAGTATCATGATTCTATTTCACAAATATAATGTTTTTTAATCAAACAAAAATTTGTGAAAAAACTTACTGGAAGACATCTGGACCAAAGACAGCAGCCAAAGAGTTTGCTGACCAAATTTCTTCATGATGTGATGCTACATTGGCTAAAAATCTACACAGGAACTTTAACAAACTGTAATTAACAGGTGGAAGCTGTTGCAAGAGGAACCTCAACTTTCTTCCAAATTCATCTTCATTATTATAATCTATAAAACATAATGATAGGGTTTTTTCTTAATGAAGTAAAAGCAAAGCTCAGATATTTTGCCAGATTCACATTACTCCACCTACATCACCAGTTTACTATAACAATTCAAAACCTCTTCACTTCCTCTACTAGAGGCCAAATGCCTTAGGGCTTTGCATTTCACTTATTAAGTAGAAGAACTGAAGAAGGAATGCAACCCCTCAACTGTTGGAGGGTGTTTTCTTCATCTATTACTCACTGGCTCCAATCCTAGAGCTTATTTTTTTTAATTCTCAACACACTGTCTTTTGCATGACTGTACGTGTTTCCAAATCAGTGCCAACTTTAAGAAGTCAAAATGTACCCGTCAATACCAGTCAACACCAACCACTAGTAAGCAAAAATGAGAAGCAATTTAACCAGCTAACGGTATCAGAATGAAAGAAAAAACAAGGAAGAAACAGAGTGAAAAACAGACTCTTCTTTTAACATTCTGAAAAGGACAATTAAATTCAACAATATCAACAGAACTATCAATAAATTAAGATGCATTCCAGGACTTCCCTGGCAATCCAGTGGTTAAGACTCTAGGCTTCCAATGCAGGGGGTTCAATCTCTGATCAGGGAACTAAGATCCTACATGCTGCATGATGCAGCCAAAAAAAAAAAACCCCCAAATTCCTCCTCAGTTTACCAAGTGAATTTTCAACCACCAGAAGACAGGTCTTGTGTTTAGGTAAATGTGTTTTCATTAACAGAAATTAGGTCTGTATCAACCCACTGACTGGCGAGGGTCCCAACAACGAGAGTTAATCAATTTCTCAGAAGTACCTCAAAATGAAGTAATTAATTGCTCTAATAGGGAAAATTAACCCAATTAACTTTCATTCTGTATTTTTCTTGAGGTTCTTAAAATTAATTTAAAAATACTTATTGGGAGAGAAATTCTTGGTAAAACGTTATGATCATGATATTGGTCATCTCTACAAAATAACACAACTCTAAGACGTTAACAGAAAAGGCTATGGTCACATGAGTTTTACTTAAAATTTAAAATGCAACCAATAACAATTCTTCTACATTTCATAATATTATCAACTGCCCAGGTACTCTGTCTTTATAACTGGTTGGAACAGTTCCTGAATGAATGTTTTTTTGAATTTCTGTGACTATGAAAGTGTGAAAGTGTTAGTCTGTTAGTCGCTCAGTTGTGTTTAACTCTTTGCGACCCCATGGACTGCAGCCTGCCAGGCTCCTCTGTCCATGGACTTCTCCAGGCAAGAATACTGCAGGGGGCAGCCATTTACTTCTCCAAGGGATCTTCCTGACCCAGGAATCAAACCCACATCTCCCACACTGAAGGCAGATTCTTTAAAGTCTGAGCCACCGAAATTTTTAACAACCTAAATGTAGCAGAAAAGGATTATTTAAGAAAAACCATGTAATCAACTCAAAAATACATGCATTAATTAATATTATCAATATGATGACTACATCAACACTGAAATATTCTACATAACATTCTCTTTAGCTATGTAACATACTCTTGTATTTATTTTATCATTTAACTCTCCTTATGCCCTTATGATTATACAGTGGAAGTGAGAAATAGATTTAAGGGACTAGATCTGATAGACAGGGTGCCTGATGAACTATGGACAGAGGTTCATGACATTGTACAGGAGAGAGGGATCAAGACTATCCCCATGGAAAAGAAATGCAAAAAAGCAAAATGGCTGTCTGAGGAGGCCTTACAGATAGCTGGGAAGAGAAGAGAAGTGAAAAGCAAAGGAGAAAAGGAAAGAGATTCCCATCTGAATGCAGAGTTCCAAAGAATAGCAAGGAGAGATAAGAAAGCCTTCCTCAGCGATCAATGCAAAGAAATAGAGGAAAACAGCAGAATGGGAAAGACTAGAGATCTCTTCAAGAAAATTAGAGATACCAAGGGAACATTTCATGCAAAGATGGGCTCAATAAAGGAGAGAAATGGTATGGACCTAACAGAAGCAGAAGATATTAAGAAGAGGTGGCAAGAATACACAGAAGAACTGTACAAAAAAGATCTTCACAACCCAGATAATCACAATGGTGTGATCACTCACCTAGAGCCAGACATCCCTGAATGTGAAGTCAAGTGAGCCTTAGAAAGCATCACTACGAACAAAGCTAGTAGAGGTGATGGAATTCCAGTTGAGCTATTTCAAATCCTCAAAGATGATGCTGTGAAAGTGTTACACTCAATATGCCAGAAAATTTGGAAAACTCAGCAGTGGCCACAGGACTGGAAAAGGTCAGTTTTCATCCCAATCCCAATGCCAAAGAATGCTCAAACTACCGCACAATTGCACTCATCTCACACGCTAGTAAAGTAATGCTCAAAATTCTCCAAGCCAGGCTTCAGCAATACGTGAACTGTGAACTTACAGATGTTCAAGCTGGTTTTAGAAGAGATCAAATTGCCAACATCGGACGGATGATCGAAAAAGCAAGAGAGTTCCAGAAAAACATCTATTTCTGCTTTATTGACCATGCCAAAGCCTTTGACAGTGTGGATCACAGCAAACTGTGGAAAATTCTGAAAGAGATGGGAATACCAGACCACCTGACCCGCCTCTTGAGAAATCTGTATGTACGTCAGGAAACAACAGTCAGAACCGGACATGGAACAACAGACTGGTTCCAAATAGGAAAAGGAGTGTATCAAGGCTGTATATTGTCATCCTGGTTATTTAACTTATATGCAGAGTACATCATGAGAAACGCTAGGCTGGAAGAAGCACAAGCTGGAATTAAGATTGCTGGGAGAAATATCAATAACCTCAGATATGCAGATGACACCACCCTTATGGCAGAAAGTGAAGAGGAACTAAAAAGCCTCTTGATGAAAGTGAAAGAGGATAGTGAAAATGTTGGCTTAAAGCTCAACATTCAGAAAACTAAGATCATGGCATCTGGTCCCATCACTTCGTGGAAATAGATGAGGAAACAGTGGAAACAGTGTCAGACTTTATTTTTTTGGGCTCCAAAATCACTGCAGATGGTAAGCGCAGCCATGAAATTAAAAGACGCTTACTCCTTGGAAGGAAAGTTATGACCAACCTAGACAGCATATTAAAAAGCAGAGACATTACTTTGCCAACAAAGGTCCGTGTAGTCAAGGCTATGGTTTTTCCAGTAGTCATGTACGGATGTGAGAGTTGGACTGTGAAGAAAGCTGAGCACCGAAGAATTGATGCTTTTGAACTGTGGTGCTGGAGAAGACTCTTGAGAGTCCCTTGGACTGCAAGGAGATCCAACCAGTCCATCCTAAAGGAGATCAGCCCTGGGTGTTCACTGGAAGGACTGATGCTGAAGCTGCAACTCCAATACTTTGGCCACCTCATGAGAAGAGTCGACTCATTTGAAAAGACCCTGATGCTGGGAAGGATTGGGGGCAGGAGGAGAAGGGGACGACAGAGGGTGAGATGGCTGGATGGCATCACCGAGTCGATGGACATGGCTTTGGGTAAACTCCGGGAGTTGGTGATGGACAGGGAGGCCTGGCGTGCTGCGATTCATGGGGTCACAAAGAGTCGGACACAATTGAGCAACTGAACTGACTGAACTGATTGATGCCCCTTCAGAATTTTAGCTCTATGAAGACAGTTTTGTTCACTTCTGCATTCCCAGAATCTAGAACAGTGCCTGGCACACAGTAGGGGGTTCAATAAAAATTAGTTGAAGAAGCTGAATAAATACACAATAACTGAAAAAAGATGTTGCACTACTAAAACATTTGACTTCACAGGGTTGTAAGATTGTGGGCTACACTGGTTTTGCTTGAAATACTGTTTAACATGCTGCTTTACTTTTATTAGTGAACATTTCTAGTATTCAAATAAGTATTCAAAAATATTTACATCTACCAGGTCGCTTCTAAAGTCTTCAAATAAAGCAGAGCAGCGTGTGTGTGTTTGTATATTAAAAACATATCTGCTTAAACTTTTTTTCCTTTTGAGCCTACTTCCTAGTTAAATGCATGTGTGTGTGTATGTGTGTGTCAAAAACATATTTGCTTAAGCTTTTTTTTCCTTTAAAGCCTACTTCCTAGTTAAATCATAACCAGGAAAAATATATGTACATATCAAAGAAGATTCCCCTGACTAAAAAATCTTTTAAGCATTTTAACAGTTTTTTTAATGTAACAACAAATTCACAGAACTGTGAATTGTGTTTTCTACCAAAATATGATGTATAAACAACTGGACAGACTATCATGAGCTAAACCAATGGTTGATAACACTGACAATGAATGGATGATTGTCATCACCTGGGGGAAAGGGGTACCAGTGGATCTAGCAGACAGAGACCAGGGATTCTACTGAATATCTTAAAATTCAAGGATAGCCCCTATACTAAAGAATTACCTCGCCCAAAATATCAGGAGTACCAAGGTTGTGAAATACTGGTCTAAATTAAAGATCAAACCACATCACACCACACCACAACACTTCACTTTGCAATGTACTGCTGCCATAGAAAATGAAAACCACTCTTTAAAAAAAAAAACACTTACTCAAATGCAACTGGAAAAATGCTACCTCCATGACCTTAAAAGCACTAATTTCATCTATCTGTGAACATCAATTAAAATATTAACGTAAGAGTTACCTACAATAAACGGAGAGAATTTTTTCCAGAGACCCAGACACCTTCCCAAATGAAAGATTAAAGGATGAACGAACAGATTTTATTACAACAGAAATACAAGTATCACCTCAAGTACTACCACACCTATCTGCATAGCTATTAAAAAAATGGGTGTCTTATATGGGTGTGTGTGCATGCATGTGTGTGCGTATATGGGTGTGTGTGCTAATGGTTACTGGAGAAGGCAATGGCAACCCACTCCAATACTGCTACTGCTACTGCTGCTAAGTCACTCCAGTGGTGTCCGACTCTATAATCTTGCCTGGAAAATCCCACGGACAGAGAAGCCTGGTAAGCTGCAGTACATGGGGTCACTAAGAGTTGAACATGACTGAGCGACTTCACTTTCACTTTTCACTTTCAAGCATTGGAGAAGGAAATGGCAGCCCAATCCAGTGTTCTTGCCTGGAGAATCCCAGGGACGGCAGAGCCAGGTGGGCTACCGTCTATGGGGTCACACAGAGTCGGACACGACTGAAACGACTTAGCAGCAGCAGCAGCAGCTGATGGTTATGTACATGAGCAGTGGAGGAGAATGGTGGTTTTCTCAAAACAGGCCAAAAGCATTTCTGCGTGTCTTCAATTCCTTCACAAGTGAATACTGACATAGAATAATTAGTAAGATATATACTGCAACTCTATAAGTAACACAGTACATGATACTGTCATACTTTTAAATAAGTAAGTGAAAATGACAACCTCACTGACAAAACAGCTCTGACTGGTAGCATCAATGAGAGGCAGTAACTTTATTATCACTAAATCTTATTCTACTTATTCATTTATAAATTTTCAGTCAAAACTGAAAGATTATCAGATTCTTAGAACTTTAAAAGACCTGTCTACAATTCTATAACACAAGGAAAATGGAATCCTATTATCATAAAAACAAAATGAATGGCTCTAAAGACATAAAAAGAGCTCAAAAAACTCTAACACATCAGTTTCATTATATATATTTAATGGGTGCAAAAATGCTTATTAGGTGACTCAATATAAACATTTGAAAAAATTCCTACTTCCAAGAAAAGAAATTTGAAATAGATTCAGAAATTCAAAACAAAAATAATATTTCTTGGGACAAAAAAAGAAAGCTACACTTTGAAAAAAGGTGACGATATTGATACTTTACTCTGAAACCTGTTCTTTGATCCAGGTGGCATAATAAAGAAACAAAGCTGAATCAGGCTAACCATTCCTGAATAGATCAAGTATAAAATGAACTCTATCATCTAGCTGTATAGAGAAAAACATACTTAAGAGGATTATAAAGTATCTTTGTATTGACTTTTAACACATAAATAAGAGACATCTATTAACTTAGGCATGCTTTTAAATTAAAAAAAATAAATAAATTTAAGAAAAAATAAAATGGAAAAATACTCTCAAAAGGAAATCCTCCTCTTCTAACCAAACACAACTTAAGGATATACACAAACAAAATATCCAGCTCTCACAGTGATAGGGATTAAGGAAGCAGTTATAATTTCTTACTATCACTGAATTTCTCTAGAAGTTCCATTTCAAAAAATTAAAGAGATTCCACAATACAAAGAAAAGCCAGAAAAAATAGTTTAAAAATCCAAAGAAATGTATAATACAGTTGAACCCTGAACAACACAGGGGTGGGGGCGCCAACCCAACCATTGAAGAGTCGTGTATAACGTTACAGCAGATCCACCGCAGTACAAACTTATTGAAAAAATATGTAAGTTCAAACCCATGTTGTTCAAGAGTCAATTGTATTACATGCCAACTTCATAAATTTTCCTATGTGACGAAACATGTCACACTATTATATACACATGAATACCATCTGGCTCGAGAAAGAGAAGCATCTCCTCGCTTCTTGGTTCTTTTACCTCTCTGTATACCTCTACTTTTATTTTTCTTGTCCATCCCAGCTAAGCCCTACTTTGAGTCACCACCAAAAAACTAACCCAACAGAGCAAATCAATTTCTTTATTTGGTTTGCAATCTGATGTCCAATTTGATATTTTATCATGGGGTAGCAAAGAATCAGACACAACTGAGTGACTTCCACTTTCCTTCAGGAAGGTGTCCGAGAACAAGTTTTAGGTATAGTCCAAACTTAAGAATCAAAACTGTCTTCTGGTTTTTGCTAGGATATTCAATCAAACCAAGGATAAACATAGTAACATCACCACTAACCAACACCACTGGCTATTATGGGACATTCTGCCACACATCTTTTTTGTTGTTGTTGTTCCTTCTTTTCCCTGCTTCTCTTTGTTCTTGTCTCCTGCTTTTCCTCCCTCTCACCCTATATCTTAGGCTCACTAAGACCAATCATAAAAAGTAAACATCACTACAGGAATCTAAGAGGTTGCCATTCCTTTAACTAGACAATACAGCCCCAAAGAGCATATGTATTCAAATGGGAACTTAAGAAATTATTCTCAGAATTGCTATAATTACTGCTTACATGTCAAGATTTCTAAAAGACAAACACTTTGAAATTGAATGTTAAGTGACTGATTGGTAAGATTCAGATCATGTTACCTTGAGAAAGTTGCATCAGGTGAATATGCAAACTGCCAGGGATAACAGGTTCAGGAAGTTCTTGAAGGAAAAATCTAAGAAGACTAATAGCAGAGGGAACATCTGCTTCCTTAACCAAATCCACCTCTTCTCCACTGTCGTATCTCTGCCGAAGCCACTCCACTGTCTCAGCATTTCCATTGACTTGAAAAAGTCCTTGTTGCTCCAGACCTCCTATGTTAGTTCAAGGCAAAAATTAAATAAGTTTCAACTACCATATATATTCATTCTCCAATGAACTTAAAACATTCATACTTTCAGAAAGCCATTTTTGTCTCCCCTGATTGGGCTGAACACCTTCAAATCACGCATCTAAAAACACACACTATCTCTGTCTTGAGGGATATTCTACTTTATCCCACCCTCTTATATTCATTAAAAAAATATTCTTATCATCCCTCCCACTAAAATATGCTCTAAACCAGGCATATCTGAATATAGGACTTTAAGTGAAAGACACACTAAAAAAAAAAGAATTTCCGTTAGTTTTCCTCACAATATTTTGGACATTGAGTACTGAGGAAAAAAATAATCCAAAGTCAAAAAGGGATAAGTTGTGTCTATTAAAACAAAGGCTAGCCCTCAAAGTAAGGAAATGTATACCATGTTCCTCAATATAGTCCACTACATGGCGGACTATGAACGGAACCTCATTGTCTGGATGTCCTCCCTGCTGCAGCTCATCAAGTGGAATTCCAAATATTTTGTTAGCAAGAACGGAGTTGCAGTTACTCAAGGAAGGGGAGGAGCTCTTCCTCATATCTTTTTTGCAGCCAGAAATCAAAGCTGTCTTTTCTGCCAAATGAAAGGGAAAAAAAAGACTATAATGATTAACTGGTGGCAATATGACTAAATACATTAAAGAAGAAGGCTTTACACCTGAATGTGTTCTTATCTATTAAATATGTTCCAGTTACCAGGCCCATAGTGTGTTCTACAATTAAAGCTCAATACAATCATCTAAACATCTTCTCTACTGTGTGAAGTGAGTTCTGAATGCTCCCTTTAGTCAAAGTTGCTCAGTCGTGTCTGAATCTTTGCGATTTCATGGACTGTACAGTCCATGGAATTCTCCAGACCAGAATACTAGGGTGGGTAGCCTTTCCCTTCTCCAGAGGATCCTCCCAACCCAGGGACTGAACCCAGGTCTCCCACATTGCAGGCAGATTCTTTACCAGCTGAGCCACAAGGGCAGCCCAAGAATACTGACATGGATAGCCTATCCCTTCTCCAGATCTTCCCAACCGAGGAATCAAACTGGGGTCTCACGCACTGCAGGCGGATTCTTTACCAGCTGAGCCACCAGGGAAGCCAATACTAATGCCATGCCGTGACTGCGTATTTATCAAACAATGGCAAAACTGATCACTGAATTTCACAAAGGATATTAATGTCTCAAAGACAAATGAAGGGGCAAATTTAGCTCCAATAAGACCTTACTGACCAAGCTTAATAATGACACAAATAAAAGGTCAAACCTAATCATTTCTGGACTCTGTTATATGAAGCTCATCTAACCACTCAATTCATAAGCACCCTAATTGGAGAGAATTTTTTTTAAATGATAGGCTAATAAGAACAAGATTAACCAGTTCTTATTTCTACATGACAGAGCAGCCATATTTTTATAAACAAAGGAAATTCTTCAGCTCTAGGCATCTACCTTTAATGAGAATGTTCTTTTATCAATCCTGCTGCTTCATAATTATTCAAAAGAAAAACTTCCACAGTCGGTCTAGTTCAGAAGAAATAAATTATTCATCTGAACTCTGTAGGACTTGGGATCAATAAAGAATCAGTGGGCAAAAACAATGTTTCCAATTTCTGAATCATCAAAAAAACAAATAATCTCAAAAAATATTCATTTTCTAAAATAATCATTTATGGGAATTCCCTGGTGGTCCAGTGGTTACGACTCTCTGCTTTCATTGCTAAGGGCATGGTTTCAATCCCTGGTCCAGAAAATAAGATCCCACAAGCCATGTAGCATGGCCAAAGGAATAAAAAATAAAAATGAAATAAAAATGTACTACTTTATATGGATAAAGGAAAGAAAAGCTTTTTTCAAAAGTTGATAATGAACAAAAAGACACCAGCTGAGCTTTTTTCATCACCCCAGAGACACAATTCGTTTCACACTACAAGAGAAAGATAAGAGCAAAACAAAAAACAGCTCAATATTCTAGAAGTTTACACAAATAAATGTATATGTCAATATGTATAAAAGGTAAACCCACTGGAGAACAAATGAAACTTATATAAATAGTAAAAATTAACTTAGGGACATCAAAATGCCATAAATGTAAACAGTTTCAGACAAGCAAAATCCATTCTTTAACACATCTGATGTCCACTAATAACTATAAAACCTGAAGTTAACAATTCAATAGCAGCAATAGGAAATTAATTCTAAAATCTCTGTGGATATATAAGCGTGGGATAATTACCATTGTGAAAACTTACCTTTGAGTACTTAAACACCTAAGTTTAAAAAATGGTTTCTGCACCAGCTACCCTCACTGAGCAAGCATTCTTTTGTCATTTATGGCTGTTTGAGATTATGGCAGAAGATCAGCCTATAGTTCCTCATTGAAGAAACGCAGAACTCGATCAGTACTTCAGCAGTTAATCTAGAAGAAAAAAAAAACAATTCTTTTAATTTCCTATAACATCTTTAACTGTGAGAAGAGACTAGAATAAGCAGTGAATCTATTTAGGAAGGCAACTAAAACAAAAAGCATTCTTCTGCCTAAAAAAAAATCTGAGAGGGATTTCCCTGGTGGTCCAGTGGCTAAGACTGCAAGCTCCCAATGCAGGGGGCCTGGGTTCAGTCCCTGGTCAGGGAATTAGATCCCGCATGCCACAACTAAGACCCGATGCAGCCACATATATAAATTTTTTTTTAATCTGTCTGAGAACAAGAGGCAAAATCTTACACAAGGTTTCAAATTATGATGGCTAACCTGGGTATGAATCTTTCTGCTAAAGATGAACAAACGCATTACACAGGACAATCTTTGACAGCACACATCTTCAGGGATTACACCATTCTCATAATACATTTTTCCTCAATGGACCCTTCATTTGTGCACATACCCACACATACATCCTACCCAGTTCTACTCCATCCTTACTCATATACTCAGAACTAAACATGGAAGCACTTTTAGATCAGAGTGAAAGACATGAGTTTAAGCTTGGTACAACACTTACATACTTTACTTTGTATACAAGAAATATTTGTTATCCAGAATACAGTAGTACGAGCTTTCTAATTTGAAGAGGCAATAGTGCATGTTGGAAAAGAGGAGTTTTCCAACTAGAACTAGAAAGTGCATATGTAACGCGTATACACAGCACTAGAAAGGTGCATATTCAAATATCGGCTCTGTAGATGTGATCCTGAACAGCTTCCATGTCGCTAAGCCTAGGTTTCCTTATATAAAAAATACCTACACACATTACATTTTACTGAGAAAATCCATGCATGCATTAGAAAGAAAATAAATTTCTTTCTCTTCTTTACATACTGTTAAAAGACCAGCAAAAGAGGCTGTGGAGAGACAGAAGGGCAGGGAAAAATCTGTTTGGTAATGTGTTTAATATTTGATCTCATCATCTTCTGTAAATTCTAATAATCTATGTAAAATCTTCTAATAAGCTCAGTACACTGCAGGTCCCTGCTCAAGAGGGTTCAGGTAAGCAGAAGAGTATTATCATACAGTGCGGTTTTCAAAAATGTGTTAATAGTAACATATACCTCCAGGAGGAACATTAAAAACAGAGGGGAAGGAAAATCACGTTCCCATGACAAATGTTTAGTAGATTACTTCCAAAACATCCTGAAATGCCTGCTAAAACATGTAGTCTCTTACGTGAAAAACAACTTCAAAGTTATATAAGATCTTTTAGAGAGGTTAACTTCAGGGACAAGATGTCTAATAACCAACCCTCCTCTGTAGTGATTTCATAAAACTACAATAAGCAATGAAATCGAGTATATTTTGTATAACCACACTTGCCAAACCATGGTGCTAGAGGCAACACATATATTTTACAAACTGCAACCCACTAAACAAAACATTTCGCCTTGAGACAGCTCATTTACCCCTCTTTTATTCAAAGTATTCACGTAAAAACTGGTTGCCCCTAGAGAAAATCTTTTAGTAAATAGCCTGGTTAATTTTGAGTAACTCTCAAAAAGGTTTCATGGCCACAGTCAATTATTTTATAACCTACATGATTTCAAACTTTTAAATCAGAAGAAAAGTAATAAAGACAAAGGGAGATAAAATCCCCTGTGACTAAGTCCCGTCATCTGTTCTCCTTACTGATATCCTCAATACTCAAATCTAACCTGAATTCCCTGCACAAAATTCCTCAATTGTTTCCAATACCTAGAGCCCTGGGCTCCAAATTTTTCAATCAGGGGAAAGATTATGACCATACCTCTCATACATGTATGTGTATATCTAAGGTAAAATACTGAATACCCTAAGACATTATGAACATAATAAACATACACTATAACAACATTTTTTAAGGTAATTCTCTGGCAGTTTAGTGGTCAGGGCTCTGCACTTCCACCCAAGAGAGACTAGTTCGATTCCTGATCAGGGAACTAAAATTCTGCTTGCAGCATGACTCAGCAAAAGAAAAAAAAATTAACATTAAAAATAAACAGAAATGTAAATTGTATTCCTCCACCTGCACACCCATTTTAACAGATCATCCTGCCCATTCAAAGTGCCAGCACCTCACTTTTGAGACCAGCGACCTACAGCACTGGTTTTCTAACTTCATCTTGGGATGAGGTAGGGTTTGTTCAATATACAGATATTTAGTATACAGCCACAACCCCTATCTAGCATCCTTGAGAACCTGGCCTGGGCCTCTGTATGTTTAATCAGCTCTTCGAGTGATTGTATACAAAGTTTTATGAACCTCTGACATACACCATAGACTGCAAACTCTATTGCACAGCCTACAAGTACTTCACCTAAAATCTCCTTTCCTGACACTCCTCCACCTCACTCTACTCTCCAACAATATTTAACTCTTGAAATTCACAACCCACACCTTCCAAGCTGTGCGTGCATTCTGCTTTGTCTTGGAGCCCTAACTCAACACCATGACAAATTCCATCTTGTACATCAAACTTCCAATTCACCATCAAGTCTCAACTTTACTTCCTCTGTCAAACCCTCCGTGACTTCCTGAGGCAGACAGTTCTCCTTCTCTTTTACTCCTATTGTGTTTCTTACCTTTTTAGCAATGATCCCATAGAATCTAAAAATATGTCTCTTTTTTTCAAGAGAGGAGCTTGTAGGTAGTGACCCTGTCATTTCATCTTTGTGTAGCCTCACACAATCCCTAACACATAATTTAAAGTTTAAAATGTATGTTGAATAAAGACATAAATAAGAAGCATAAATAATAACACTGTCTATTCAAAGTTAAGAAGATAAATAAGAAGTGAACATCTCCTTAAGTGATTAAAAACTAAATAAAACATCAAAAGTGGCTGTCATATCTCCTTCCAGCAATAATCAAAGATAATCAAATCAAGAAAGAAAAGCACTTTATAATAACTTTAGAGTATAATATAGAAAAATACAACAATCACTATGTTGTATATCTGAAACTAATAATACCGTAAATCAGTTATAATTTTTAAAAGAATGAAAAGAAACTCTGATTTCCATCTTTAAGCACTTCATAAGTTATTTCTCATACCTAAAAAATGCTGATTTTTTATATAAAAGGTACTATTCCCCTTTTACAGGTACTGAGCCTCACGGCACTGAGCTAAACTTCAAAATCTGCCAGAATGTGCTGCTGGATCTAACTCCAAATCTAATGGAAGTAATTTAAGTCTTAAGAAACTAGAACACTAAAATGAACAGTATTATACAGGCAAAAAGATTTACTCTCACATCTACTTGGAAATAAGCCACAAATCTGATTTAAAAAGCCAAGGAAACCATAAGGTACCTGAAGTTAGTCTCCAAGATAGATGAAGAAACTTCCTCAAAGGATGACCTTTTAAGATATTTATCAGTAGTCAGATCTTGAGTTTTATAAAGTTCACATAACAGTGCATGAAAAACAGGTTAGAGTGCTGGAGTGATGTTTAATCCTAAAGTATGAGAAAATGTGACACTTTAAATGATGTCTCCTCATGAAAGGGTAAGTCTGTAATGTGCTAGAGCAAGCTGGCTCCCAAAAAATCCCTTTACGTGCACTCCAAGGTCACCGGTTACTACTTTAGCATGATTTTCTACTAAGTCAAAGTGAGTAAACGTTAAATTAGCTCTTCTGACCAACTACCAACATGACCAAGCCTTTCAAAAAAACAAACAAACAAAAAATAGCTCTACAACTTAGAAGATGACAAAAATATCTGAGAAAGCATATAAGCATTAAAGAGAACACATTCTAGTCAATTACATCATGCGTATGATCTCAACTGTGACAAATGTTGACTCTTCAAGACTCCTCTAGTTTAGTAACTTTTCACCTTTCATGTTCCTCCACTGAAAACAGGCTCACCTTGGGTCTACCAATGAGTATGGTCTTAAGACTAGCATATCATTTCTTGCTGTTCTTTAATACCAAACTACACTTTTTTTTTTATTTAAACCATTGGAAGTAATTCCACAACTTGTTCTAACCAAATAGATCCCTTGAGAGCAGAACATTTCTCTCTTTTTGCACAAACCTGTGTAAAAATTGCTGGGGGGGGTATGGGACAAGAGTGACATACGAACAAAAAAGCACTGATTATACTTATTTTTTGTATATGTCTTTTCCATTTAATTATGAACTTTGAGAGGAAAAAAAAATAGGATTTCAACTTTGTTTCCCAGGTTGTGACTATTATACAACAGCAGAACTCTAACATCTGAAATGACCCTATCATTTCTGGTATACTTTCCAGTTCACTATCCAACTGAATCTTCACAACCATCCCCTGTGAAATAAGCATGGTAGATTATCATTTTCTTTCTCAGAATAACAAAAAAAAATTTCAGAGAGCTGAAGAAACTGGTTTAAAGTCACTTGACTAGTGAGTAGGTCACTAAAATAGTGAGTAGAACTCTAGTCTGCTGCCTTTTAGCTGACGCTCTTTTAGACAACAATGACTGCAGCCAACACCGAAAATACTGTCTGAAGTTTTACTGAAATGTATGAAATGAAACTTCATAAAGGTAATTCATAAAGCAAATATACTGTACTTACTATTCAAAAATCATTATGCCAACACTTGTATATATATCTTTTGAAATTATTAGTTTCAAAAGTGGTTCTACAATGAACCACAAAATGGTCTGCTTTTAACATAAGAATATTCTCTTATCTGATTGTAAATTTGGGCTCCTTCACTTTTCCAAATTTTTAATACATTGTGTGTGTGTGTGTGTGGTGCTTAGTCGTGTCCAACTCTTTGTGATCCCATGAACTATAGCCCACCAGGCTCCTTTGTTCATGGAATTTTCCAGGCAAGAATACTGGAGTGGGTTGCCATTTCCTCCTCCAGGGAATCTTCCAACTCAACAGATCGAACCGCATCTCCTGAGTCTCCTGCACTGGCAGGCAGATTGACTGGTATCCAAAAAGGACCTCCCCCTAGTCTTCCCCCCAAATATTAAGCACCTACTATGTCAATCAGCAAGTGATTTGAGCTTTATTTTCATTTTTCCTTTTCAATTACACAGAACAGCAGCCTGACACACAAAATCAAAAATACATATTTTAAGTAAACAATTAAAGTTTTTCTATTTTTCCATCTCAGAAAAGGGCAATAATAGAAACCAGACATACATTTCTCTGAAAAAATGCTTAAAACCAAAGAGAATAGAATTATTACACATCATATCAAAAGAAAAAATATACTGAAGTTAGGTAAAAACCCAACCAAAAAGATCTGGGTATTTACTTCTCTAGCAGAAATCCAATAAATTTCATTAAATTATCTTGTCAACCCACTGCATATCCCTCAGCCTAAGACTTTTATACATGCTGGTTCATTCACCCCAAACACTGCCCCTTACTTCCTCTTTCTCATCTTCCACTCTTACTCAAGTCTCATTGTTGGAGGGGGTTCTCCAACCCATCTAACCTAATGATATCCCCTGTTAATTTTCTTAGGGCACATTATTCCTCGGCTCCAAAACATTCATCATATTTTATTATATATCACCTTCTGTGTCTGTTTAAAGTCTCTTTCCCCCAAGAGAATATATAAGTTCCTTAGAGCCCACTGATGGGTTGCTTTTTTAAAAAAAACAGCTTTATTAAGCTATAATTTACATATCATAAAATTCACTCTTTTCAAGTGCATAATTCAATGTCTAATAAATGTACGGTTATACAACTATCATCAAGTAACTGCTTTGCTTTTGCTCCTTCGTGTATCTTACATTTAGAAAAAGAAAAATAAATATCCAGTGAGTGAATAAATAAATCTGATAATGAATTATCCTTCATACCATTACAATTCATATCTATCTAGTGTACCATGTGATTATGAGTTGGTGCATTAAACCCACCTTTATTACATTCTATTTTAAAAATCCTTCATTATTCCCATTTCCAATCTAAGTTAGCTCTTCTATAAGGACCCAAAGTGAACCACCCCACATACAAGCCTACTGAATCACTTGGAGAACACTGTTTCAGGTCAAGTTCATGTGTACATACTACACTTTCTTTTTCTCCATCCAGTAATCCCTTCCTCTGCTCCCAGCTATATTAACAAAATATAAAGAAAGGAAAGTTCAAAAGCATTAATCCTACTCATTGGAGAGGACAGGATCTTCGTTTAATGCATCACCTTTGTAATGTTGAGGTTAGAGAAGTAAGTTCTCCATCTTGATATATACCTAATTGAGATCTTTTTAATGCAGTGTGACTTACTAAATAATTGGAAACCTTTTTCAGATGAAAAATCTCTTCGCTGTTTATCCATCTGTAAAACAGAATTTTCCC
Source organism: Okapia johnstoni (assembly GCA_024291935.2). Taxonomy (NCBI): domain Eukaryota; kingdom Metazoa; phylum Chordata; class Mammalia; order Artiodactyla; family Giraffidae; genus Okapia; species Okapia johnstoni. Next base: position 41,989,188 of record CM044316.1, read on the forward strand.
ATTTCTTTTTTTTTTGGCCATGCCTCGTGGCATGTAGGATGTTAGTTCCCCAATCAGGAATTGAACCCATGCCTCCTGCAGTGGAAGCACGGAGTCCAAATCACTGAACCACCAGGAAATTCTCCAATTTCTATTTTTTTAAATTTCAGTATTTCATTCATTTTTAAGAACCATTAAAGTTTTCAGATAAAAGATTTAAATCATTTACAAAATGACTTTTTAAAAGTAACTCAACAGCAAAGAAACAAACTCAATTTAAAAAACTGAGCAAAGGGCTTAAACATATTTCTCCAACGATATACAGATGAAAAGATGTTCAGCATCAGTCTTAGGGACATGCAAATCAAAACCACAATGAGGTACCTGTTCACACCCATTAGGATGGCTATTACCAAATAAACCAACCAACAAAGGGAAGTAACAACTGCTGAAGAGCTGGAGAGAAATTGGAACCCTTGTGCATTGCTAAATGGGAATGTAAGATGGTGCAGCAGTCCTGGAAAACAGTTTAGATGTTCCTCAAAAAGTTAAACACAGAATTATCAGCAACTTCACTCCTAGGTATACACCTAAAAGAATCAAATGCAACGACTTAAACAGATACTTGTACACCAATGTTTACAGCAGCATTACTCACAAAAGCCAAACAGTAGAAACAATCCAAATACTCATCAAGAGATGAATGGATAAATGAAATGTTTATGTACACACGATGGAATATATTATCCAATCTTAAAAAGGAAGGAAATTCTGATACACGCTACAGCATGAATGAACCTTGAAAAACATACTAAATGAAACACGCCAAACACAAAAAAAGGACAAATGCTATTTGATTTCACCTATATAAAGTACCTAGAACAAGCAAATTATAGAGACAGAAAGTAGAAAAGCAGTTACCAGGGGCTAGAAGGAAGAGGGAATGGGGAATTACTGCCTACACAGTTTGCCTAGAATTATGAAAAAGTAAGGGAAATGGATACTAACAATGGTTGCACAAGGGCTTCCCCAATGGCTCAGCCTACAGTGTAAAGAATCAGTCTACAATGCAGACGACACAGGTTCGATCCCTAGGTTTAAAAGATCCCCTGGAGGAGGAAACAGCAACCCACTCCAGGATTCCTGCCAGGAAAATCCCATGAACAAAGGAGCCTGTAGGGCTACAGTCCATGGGGTCACAAACAATTGGACACAACTGAGCACCCATGAAGGCAATGGTTGTACAACATTGAGAACGTACTTAATGCCACTGAATTGTACACTTAAAAATGGTTAAAATGGTAAATTTTACACTATACACATTTATCACAATTTTTTTCAAAATATAGCTACAATTTATATTATTATGTTCTCTGATATTAAAGTCAGGGTACAACACAGAGGGAGAGGCTTTGGCAACCCACTCCAGTAATCCTGCCTAGGAAATCCCAAGGACAGAAGAGCCTGGTGGGCTACAGTCCATGGGATCAAAAAAGAGTCAGACATGACTTAGCAACTAAACAACAAGGGAAGCCATGCACAGACTGAGGTTATTCATAGATGATAATAAAAATAGCTATTTTATTGGTGGGGGGGAAACTGACATGGCACAATACATTCGTTTCAGTCATTATCTCTGTCCTAAAACAAACGGCATTCTAATAAAAACAATAAAGAGTAGGGAAAATTGTGTTCAAGGGGAAACAGATATATAGCAAAATCGTACTTTCTGATCAATTTTTTTGTGAACCTAAAACCTCTCTAAAAATAGCCTACCAATTTTTTTAATAAATAAAATTTTAAAGACATAGAAAATACGAGAATTCTACACTCATATTAATACCAAAAAATAAAACAGTATATATGTAGTTTCAAACACATATACAATGTAACATTTACTTCACCTAAGGAAGAATTTTATGACACTGATAAACCTTTCTACATCTTTCCCAGGATTTAAGAAGTGTCCCAGATCCCTAACCGGTAACACAATTAAATCGTTGAAAATACGGCCCAAATTTTAAAAGCACGAGAGATTAAGAAAGTAAGAAGCTCCCGACAGATATACAAATGAGAAGCAGTTCATTAATTCCATTCAGCAAGTACGGGCACTTACTAAATGCACAGTACCTAAGAGACACCCAGGCCATCAAGTATTGCATGCAAGGTTACAAAAACGAAAGCTGAAGACATAGCCCCACATTAACACAGAAAGTCAGTAATTCAACACCACCCTTTAATATACGCTTTTTAAGGTAAGTGCACCTCAGTTATTTAACGCTCATAATCTGCATTACTGAGGTCCCGGTTGCCATTTTTAGATCATCATCAACTTGAAAATAAGTTAAGTGCCCAATCTTAGGTACTTTTTTCATTGATTAGACGGCATAATGGGAAGCCGAATGAAATGCCTTTCTAAAAGTCAGTTTGGCTGTTAACTGACTTTTAATTGAAGTATACCAACTTCCCACTGGGCAAGTGTGTCAACTAATTGATTTCCCATTACGTTATCTAGGAAACCAGGCGCCCTGAGAAAGTGCTATACCCTCTCTAGCCTGGTCTATGCAGCGTGCATTCTAGACAAGTCCCCATTGCACCAACAGCCCAATTTTGGCTATAGTCTCTGAACGATTTAAGGAAGTAAGCAACCACTCATCTCACGTGATCTTAAAAAGGGGCGCAGTAGAGCCCGGATTAAACCGCACTTTTTTTTTTTCTGCATCAACTTCACTGCCCAGCATGAAGTAAAAGGGCAGGGAGGCGGCGCAGGTCGGGTGTGCAGGGGAGGCTAGCAAACAAGCGTGGGTAGCTGTGCCTTCCACTTTGGGGGAGCTAGGAGGTGAGAACGCACACCCGCTCACGCGCACTGCAGCGGCTGAAAATATCGAAGACTGCCACACCCCCTGGCAGCCGGGGCACAGCTTCACCGTTTTTTGCTCGAAGAGAAAGGGGGCCCTCTCTACGGAATGCCGCACCTTCAGGGCTCTGCCCGGTCTCCCACGCACCCCGAGGGGCAAAGCCCTAGAACCCAGCGCGAGTGGGACACGGCGCCGGGGGGCGGCAGAGGGGTGGCAGAGGGGTGAGGGCCGCGGCTACGGGGCCGGCGCATGCGCAGATAGGGGTACCCGCCCGTTCACCTACCCTTGGAACCGCGACGCCCCGTTCCCCCGGCCGCGGCCGCTTCTCCAGGACCCGCGGCGACTGCAAGAGGGCGAGAACTGAGGCCCCAAGTGACTCCGCGACCGGCGGGCCTCTTCCTGTGGCGGCCACTGGCGGGAGGCTGAGGCGACGACTGTGGCTCGGGGCCAGCCCGGTAGGCGACCCCCGGATGCCCCCGGCCGTGGCGGCGGCGGAGACGCGGAAGACGGGGCGGGAGCGGCCACGGAGGCAGCGACTGAGGCGCAGAGCCTCCCTAACAGCCAGAGGAGGAAAGCGGAGGGCGGAGGGCGCAGGGCGCAGGGCGGGCTGGGGCCGGGCCGGACGTGACGTGCGTGGGAGGGGGCGGGGCGGGCCCGCGAGGCGAGTGCGCAGTGAGCGCTGGGGACCCCCAGCAGACGCTGGGCGCCGTTCTGAAGTCTGTGCACTAGAGCCCGGGTGGGAGGCGAGTGGGTTCCGTCACTCCAAATTTGGGCCCCTGAGTTAGAGCTGAGAAGCAGGGCGCGGACCCGAGGGACGTGTCTGGGGTCCTCAGTCTGGAGAGGTTGGAAAGAAGAGGAAAGTGGGGAGGGGACGTAGGAGTCATGAAGGGCAAATTCCGCAGCCCGAGGTCACTCCTGGTCTCTGCAGAGGGAACATGCCACTTGACAGGAAACCAAAAAAACCCGGGTACCCTTATCTAGGTGAGGAGCTCGGAGACTTGAACAGAAAACCTCCGGGGAGACTGAAGCGGTGACTCACGTTCTTTTTCTCAGCGATGGAGATTAGACTGGGGACTCTCTCCGCCCCGACCCTTTCTCTTCACCAAAGGACACGACCTAGACTCCAGAGATAATATAGATGCCTTTGGTGCCGAAAGCATCGGGGATTATGCAAGTCGAGAGACCATATGCTTACATAGAGTTTCCTATACTGATCCAGAATTTGAGAGGCAAAGGTGAAAGGCAGAAAGAATGAGGAGCTCTCTGAGCCTAGGGAATCGGGACTTGCTTGCATAGCAACCCAGACCGACCGGGCAGTTCCTTCCTTCATACCGCCTTCACAAAGGTATGAATATTCAGCCAGTCTCTCTCTCTCTGTTTTTTTTGTTTGTTTGTTTGTTTTTTTTTTTGCTTTAGTCTGTTAAGGGCTTTGAGTAAAACGCAGGTTTCTTCCTTTAGATTCCTTGATAGCGGGTAGATAGATCCACGCCTGCACAAAGATCTCTGGGTGTCAGTAAAAATATTTAGTCGCTAAGTCGTGTCCGACTCTGCGACCCCATGCACTGTAGCCCACCAGGCTCCTCTGTCCATGGGATTTCCCAGGCAAGAATATTGGAGTGGGTTGCCATTTCCTTCTCCAGGGGATCTTCCTGATCCAGGGATCAAACCTGCATCTCCTGAATTGGCAGGTAGATTCTTTACCACTGAGCCATCTGGGAGGCCCCTGTGAAAATATAAAACACCACGATTCAGTTTTACCCTACCTGCCTGAGCTGGAAATGTAAGAGAAGAAACCTCTTAGAACTTGGAACAAGATTTACCAAGAAAAAAAGGAACGAAGGAAAAGAAAAGTCACCCTATGAGATGATCTTATAAATGTGTGACAGAGAACAGGGTGGCTCCCAAATTTCATTAGAGAGAGTAAAATAAACCATCTGTCACCAAAGTCACATGCCCAGTTGATGCTGTCATAAGAGAGGGGTGGGGTCCATAAAGAGTCTAGAACCTGCAGAATCTGAATAAGAATGTATTGTGGGCTCTCTGTCTAGGAGAGAGACTATGATTCTAATGACCAGGACCAATAACCCATCCATTAACAGAACAGTTTAAAAAAACTTAGTTCAGATTCAGTCTCTCACTCAACAAATACTGAATGCTTACTATATTCTAGTCTCTTAGAATACATCAGAAAATAACAGCCCTGTCACTGAGTTTATATCCTAGTAAACAAGTTAAAGATAGCCTTTAAGAACACACAAAGACCCATGCTCTGATTCCACACTCATCAGGTAATCTTCCCATCACTCAGGAAATCTCAACTAAATCAACAAACCCAGTAAGAAGCAATTGTCCAAAGGACATGACTGGTACTAGTGATACTAGCAATACAGTTTTTCTCAGTATATTCACATCATGATTCATAAATCAACTTCCATCCATTGGGTTGAATTGTAAAGTTGTCTTATCCAAATTAAATTCTCAGAGCCTAGTTAAGCCTGAGTAAAGTGAAATGTAAGTGTCTGAATCTCCAAACTGAGGACCAGGCAGATTCTGGTTTCAAAGCAGCCCAATCAAGATGCAGCCTATATGCATTCAGTCTTGAATCTCTCTTTAAATATCTTAAATGGAAGCTTTACCCGTGATTCCATGCTTGAAGAACAGGCGCAACATGATTGCTTCTAAAGCTTAATCATAAGTGAGTAAAAAATTCATAGGAGAGGAAATCATTAGAGTAAAAACCCTCCTGAACCTACTCTGCCTATGCAACACAGGCTCTTGTTGACATAACTGACATTAACAGTTACATTACTCTGAGTATGAAACCCAAAACTGCAAGCTCCCAGATGACAGAGAGTCCCTTGCATTCATGTGCCCTACTCCCAAAGTATGGGCTCTCAACAAATGAACTGATTTAAAGACCATTTTTCCCATAAAACTCAAGAGAATATCCTTGGAAGATATCTTTTCCAGATCCTACTTTACAATAAGTAATCAATATGTTCAACATACAGAGTTTAGGGGTATAACTTTAAAAAACAGAGCAAAAAAGCTTTCTTTTTAAATTTAATCATCCCTTTAAACCTGTGCGGTGGAGTCAATCTGTCATATACCTGACTCGGGTTCCATGAATTCTGTGGTTCCTATTAGGAATAGAAAGTCCTATGGTCATTGAGTCACAAAGAGTGAATCTTTTCTGTCTTAGGACAGCTGGCTCACTGCTTGCCCTGCAGAGGCGTTATGCCTGGTCTTTCTTGTTCTCTCCCAGCTTACCAACCAAAAAAGGGAGGAAGAGAGAGGAAAAGATCGGGGAGCAGGAAAATCTGTAACTTTTACTTCCATGTGATGGTTTCACACTCTGGGCCTGGTAGGTGATTAAAGCTGCCTTTTTTTCTAATGGATGATTGATGGTTTTCAGAAACCACTACCATCTCCATTCTTTGGTGGTTATCATAGTAACTTTGATCTGAACAAAAGCATTTTATTCTGGCAGTTCTTTACTCTCTCTTTCCATCCCTAAGAATCTGGTAAAAGTGAATGTTAGTCACTCAGTCGTGTCTAACTCTTTGGACCCCATGGACTGTAGTCCACCAGACTCTTCTGTCCATGGAATTCTCCAGGCAACAATACTGGAGTGGGTAGCCATTCTCTTCTCTAAGGGATCTTCCCGACCCAGGAAGTGAACCTGGGTCTCCACATTGCACGCAGATTCTTTACCATCTGAGCCACCATGGAACCCCACTTCCAACTTCTTGTCTCTTGAAATTCTGTTTTTCTCAGTTAGGACCCTATCAGATAGGATCTAAGATGGCTCTTATACTGGCCCATTTGTAAGTGGCTCTGGGACCACCCCACATTGTGCAAGGTTATACACTTCTTACCCGATGGAATGCCATTCACATCACCCTTTGTGGATTTGTATGTTTATTTTGACAATTTTCCAGTAGGTGGCAGTAAAGTGTTTGGTCCAAACTAAATTAGTGGGAGTATTTTCCATTCAAATAGAAGTAGAGTGTCTGGAGGAGGGGGAGCTTTTTTTCTGATGGTGCTGTTTAGGCTAGTCCAACTTTGTATGGTCCACACCTGGTCCACATGAAGCTCTCATGCACTTCTTGCCCAAACAAACTTGGAAATATAGGCTAATACCAGTGCAGTTTCAGCGTTCCTCTTTGCTGCCGGAACAGCTGCCAGCCCAGCTGTCAGCCCAGCCTGTCTCTTGTCCTCTATTTTTCAGGCAGGAGACAACCACAAGTCCACCATACTTCCTTTAACTGCTCGAGACACATCTCAAGTACTTTGAGTAGTTCCACTGAAGATCCCTCTCACTTAGCTTGAGGTAAAAGGCAGGCAGGCATCTATGCTGAGAATCATAGCATGCCAACAACAGTCTCCGAAACAACACTCAGTAATTCTCCCCTGACCTTTTATAACTTGTGCGTTTTTAGATTCATCTCATAGTTTTGCCTGAATCCTCTTATTTCTAGGGATAGTCCATTTCAGAATTCACTTTAGAGTTTTTTTGGAGGGGGAGGAAGGAGGTTTTTTTTTCCTGTAATAGCTTGGTGCAAGCATGCTCAGTCACGCCTGACTCCTTGCAACCCCATGGACTGTAACCCATGAGGCTCCTCTGTCCATGGGATTTTCCTGGCAAGAATACTGGAATGGGTCGCCATTTCCTACTCCCAAAGGATCCCAACCCAGGGATCAAACCCATGGCTCCTGAGTCTCCTGCAATGGCAGGCAGATTCTTTACCACCAGCTCCAGTGCTTTGGTTAAAGAAATAGTTCTCAACTGGGGATAATTTTTATGGCCATGTCTGAAGATGTTTTTGGTTGTCAAAACTCAGGAGGTACTCGGACTTACTTGGTGGTAGAGTGGATAAGAATCCTCCTGCCAATGCAGGGGACACGGATTCGGTCCTTGACCTGGGAAGATTCCACATGTCGTGAAGCAACTAAGTCCTTGCACCACAACTACTGAGCCCACGCCCTAGAGCTCATGCTCCCCAACAAGAAAAGCCACCAGAGATAGAAGCCCATGCACTGCAATAAAGAGTAGCCCCCGCTCACTGCAGCCAGAGAAAGCGTGGGAGCAGCAACAAAGACCCAGCACAACCAAAAATAAATTAAATAAATAAATTATTGGGGAAAAAAAAAAACCTGGGAAGTACTTTTGGCATCCAGTAAATGGGGGTCAAGGATGCTGCTGAACATCCTAACCATACACAGGACAGCCTTCTCCACAACAATCATCTGACTGATAACATAACTTCAGATTTAATATCTTGTAACAAATAGAATGTCTACATTTGGCAGTCACTAAGAGACTACTTTAAGATTATATCACTTTTTCTTCATTTCTCCTACAAATGCTTTACTGGTAGGTGTAGAGGTCACAATTTAATATATAACTAGTGTTATAAACAGCATTTCAGATAGCTGTTTAGCCAAGATAAGAAGTGACTAGTATATTTCTAAGATTTCTTCTGAAGGTGAGGCCTGCCAGGAAAATTATTACTTGAGTTATTTTTTTCTTTTTTAGATATTTCTTTGCAAGATGACTTTTATAGCCCAAGGAAACAAACTGTTTTCCCGGCTGGTCTGAGCAGAGGCTTTATGCTTCTCAGAAGTCAAGTCATGGGTCACATCGCTATAAAAGAAATATATTTCCTGCAACCCCAGACCGTGTCGTAGATACTCAGGAAGACTTCAGCATGTGTGCCTCCCTAGTGTCACCAGTGTCACTGAGCTGAGACCTGAAGTCAGGGAGTAGCTCTCTGTAGTCACTTTACAACAGATACCCTTATTATTCAAAGCGAATGCAAATGGTCTTCTTTCCTGCCCACCGTTCCAGCCCTACCTTGATTAGTTTGATTAAATTCGACTCTTTTGGAGGTAGCAGGATGTTGAGCCCATCTCTTGTGCTATCAATAAGGAAACTTTCATTATTCAGGTGCCCTCCTCACCCTTACTGATCTCATCTTTGACCAAGGCTATTTGAGTACTAGCATATCAACTAACTTTTGTTCAGTCAAGGCTGCTATCATCTTTTTTAGTACAATGGTCTTAAGAAACTGAGCCACACTAGCCAGCAAGACCCAGAGAGACATGTCCAATCACCTTCTCCCCTGCCAATGATATTATTTAGAAATGGACACAACAAACATTGAATACTTATGAATGTTGGCCTTGGAATAACACCATTGAACTTGTAATAAGAAAACCTACATTTGAGTTCTAGCCCTGTCCTTACTAGTCATGTGCCTCTGGTCAAAATACTTAACCTAAATGTAGCTTAGAGCCCCATTGGTAGAACAAGAAGAAGAATACTGAAATAAATTGGCATGCATAAAAGTGTATACTACAGTTTTTTAACTCCTCTCTCCTATACTGCTTTCAGAGACCTAAAGAAGTATCTGGAAATGTTTTGCCGCCATATCTGGGTTTCTATTGCCAGGGATGAGGCCCTATGTGGAAATTTTCCTTAGCAGAAGTCACTAAATACTTGTGTGTTTATTTTTAAATGAAAACCAAGCACCACCCAAAACTCCCAAACTCTTGATACTGTTTTTACATCTTTCGTACCTTGAGAATTACAATAAATACAAGCACACCTCCTCCCTAATTAAAAGCATATTTACAGTGCCCACTAATAGAATTAGACATACATGTAGATAAGAATGAGAAAATACTTGCAGTTTTGTGTGTGGGAACAACTACTGCACAGGGAGATGAGGTTGTAACTACCCTGACTCCCGCAGAGCAGTAAAATGCTATCAAATTCAATCAAACTTGGCCAATTCATTCTTTTGTTCTTGGAAGTATTCATCTCTACTGGGAAAAAAAGAAAAGGCTAAACCTCTCCTCACCCCCAAGAAAAATTTAAATCTTCTGATAAACACTCACCATTAGAGAGTGGTATTGCTGGGTCGTCTAAAGAATACAGTGGAAATCTGTCTGTGCCACTTTCCCCAGGACCACTGTGCCAGTGTGCAAGAATGCTTGTTCTTCATAAACAAAAAAATATTGCTAGCTGAAAAAAGAAGAAACTGTTCCAGGGTGTACGAATCCCACGCCAAATCCAAAATAATGGCAAATACTGTTCTGATCTTAGCAACCCAGAGTAACCTTTGTGCATTTATTTATTCACCACATATTTCCTGAGCAACTATTAAGGACCAGGCACTGTGTTGCGGGATATAACCATGATCTCTGCCCTGAAAAAGCTTCCTTTTACATATATCTGAAATAGGATGTTTTCAGAATAGAACCAAAGTTAACATGATGTTGATTTGAACTTCTGTATTCCCTCCACAGCCACTGATGCCATCCAGTTTGGGGAGCTGGAACAATTGACAGTAACTCTCATCTTTGCCAAGTCCACATTTTTGGCCTGATATCTCAGAGTTCAGTATATGACAGTAGTATAAGTCACTGAGATCATCATCTCTAAGACTGCATTGTTTTGGTTTCTTGGTTAAATTCCTATAGTCAAATGGATTTTCTTTCCACAATTGGAACTTTTATTGTTTAAAAAGGAAAAAATAAATAATATTCCTTTCTCCTCTTCCTTCTCCCTACATCCACATAAAGGAAAGAAAAAGACTGGGGCCTTTACAATACCGGGGGCCTTCTGCTGCCCCTTTAGCCAGAAATTCAAGTAGGAAGGTCTTCCCTTACTGCATACCCTACCCCTTCCTTAGAGGCCTTACGTCTTTGAGCCTTCATACCATCTGACCAGCCTGGCTCCTCAGACTCCTTTCATGAGGACCACACCTTCTGTGGCAAACTGACAGCCCAAATATTTGCACATTGCAATCAAACTACAACCACATTTTTTTGTAGTTTACACCTGACTGCTCTTTTCCATTAAAGACAAGGGTATAACTATTTGCAGAGGCATTTCGTGTCTTCCCAATCTCCAAGCTCATCAGCAGAGAGGCTCTGAAGCATGAACCCTAATACCCTTATTTTAGCCTTTCCTAGTGAGAGAGACGGAGAAGGCAATGGCACCCCACTCCAGTACTCTTGCCTGGAAAATCCCATGGACGGAGGAGCCTGGTAGGCTACAGTCCATGGGGTCGCTAAGAGTCAAACACGACTGAGCGACTTCACTTTCACTTTTCCCTTTCATGCACTGGAGAAGGAAATGGCAACCCACTCCAGTATTCTTGCCTGGAGAATCCTAGGGACGGCGGAGCCTGGTGGGCTGCTGTCTATGGGGTCGCACAGAGTCGGACACGACTGAAGTGACTTGGCAGCAGTGAGAGAGAAACTAAATTGTGTAAGCAGGGGAAGTGTTATAGTTGTTATACATGTGTCTTATTATCCGTATTAGAGTATAGCACTGTCTGTATCCTAAATGTGCCTTACCAAAAAGAATTATTGTAAAAATATTTGTTGAAAAAGGGAATGTAAAAAAAACAAAAAAAGAAAAAGGGAATGGTCCTTGGTCTAACCAAATTTGTTATTTTTAATAAAGTTTTATTATTTGTTTCCTCTTACTTGGTTTATATGTGTTGTTTTCCTCCATTTGGAAAACTTTGATACTTATTACTCATTGATATACTTAACTGTATTAATTGAGCACCTGGTATGTGCCAAGTACTATGCTAAGTGCTAGAGATACAGCAGTATACACACTGGACATGATTGATTCTTGCCTTGTGGTAAACCCTGTGTAATTATGCCCACTGCATGGCAGATTCCCATTTATTGTTTAATAAGTCTGAGTTCAGTTTAAGTGTCCTAAGTGTCACTTTACTTAGGCAACCTCTGTGACCTCATCTAGGCTGAGTAAAACATCCCCATTCTCTAGGCCCCATCATCTTACCCTTATATCACATTGGCAACCTCCCCTAAACTAACACCTCCACAAAACTGAAGAGCTATGTCCTCGATGGGAAATTAAGGGAAAAAAACCTGACCTAATGCGGGAGACCTGGGTTTGATCCCTGGGTTGGGAAGATCTCCTAGAGAAGAGAAAGGCTACCCACTTCAGTATTCTGGCCTGGAGAATTCCATGGACTGTATAGTCTATGGGGTCACAAAGAGTTGGACACGACTGAGCGACTTTCACTTTCACAGAGGGAAAGAGAAAGGATACCTGTCTCCACTTTAACTGTGGATGGAATAGGAAAAATGAAAACTCTCCTCTGGATATTCCTGAACAAAGTTTGCAAGCATTCTGTTGTGAGAGGTGGGGGCAAGAATTTCAAACTACCTGTGTGACCCAGAAAACCACCTCCCATTGAGGACATAGCTCTTCAGTTTTGTGGAGGTGTTAGTTTAGGGGAGGTTGCCAATGTGATATAAGGGTAAGATGACGGGGGCCTGGAGAATGGGGATGTGTTACTCAGCCTAGACGAGGTCACAGAGGCTGCAAAAGTAACTGAAAACCATAAAGATGATCACTTTAGTGCCCCAGGTATCTGGTATAAGCAAAAGTAAATCTTCTCTAAAAGTCCTACAGGTAAGTTTCCTATAGAAATATGACCTCATACTAAAACATCATTGAAAACACAAGGAAAAATGAACTTAAGAATAATACCTGCAATGACTGCAAGTATTCTAGTTATTGAACACCATACATAAAGAACATATATTTGTGATATTGTGACATAAGAAGAAATGTGCATTTGGTCTTTGTTCACAGTTCCTGGCACAGAGCTTCTAAAATCCCTGTAATTTCCTAAGTGATGTGGTAAGAGAAGTATATTTTATTTTTCATAATAGGGTCCTCTGTCCATGAAATTCTCCAGGCCAGAATACTGGAGTGGGTAACCGTTCTCTTCTCCAAGGGATCTTCTCGACCCAGAGATTGAACCTGGGTCTCCTGCATTTCAGGCAGATTCTTTACTGTCTAAGCCACCAGGGAAGCCTCCGTGTTATTCATAACAACTCCCTTTTCATCCTCTCTGAATTTATGCTAATTAGATGACTTACAGTGGGGCCCCTATAGCCTCAGGATGGGCTGATGCCACAAAGACCAAATGATTAGCGTGTTGGAGCTTTCGGCCCTACAGCTGACCTCCTATGAGGGAGGGGAGCTGGAAATTAAGCTCTATAAAAACTCTTGAACAAGATTTGATGAAGTCCTGGGTTGGTGAATGCATTAATGAGCTGGGATAGTGGTATACCGCCAACTCCCCAGGAACAAAATCTCTTAAGTTCAAGAGCCTTCTGGATCTCACCCTATGTACCTCATTTGGCTGTTCATTTGCATCCTTTAAAATATCCTTGATAAGAAACCGTAATAGAAAATAAAGTGCTTCCCTGGTGAACCATTGCAGAAAATTATTAAACTTGAGAAGAGGGTCATGGGAACCGCTCATTTGTAGCCAATTCAGACAAAAGTGTGGGTAACTTGAGTAGCCACTACTTGTGACTGGTATCTGAAGGGAGGTGAGCAGTCTTTTGGGACTGAGCCTTTAACCTATGAAGTCTGTGTTAACTCCAGGTAGTGTTAATAGGACACCCAGTTGATGTCTGCTGAGAACTGAAGAATTATTTTGTGCAGAAAACCCACAGGTTTAGTGTCAAAAGTGTTAAGAGTAGAGAAAATTTTTCCTTTATTAATATTTTTAAAGGAATTAAATGAAATAAAGATAATGAGGAAATAAGAAACTATCAAACTTGATCTGGCAGATTTGAAAAAGAGCCAAATGAACCTACAGAAATTTAAAAAAAAAGGCAATTGAATCAGAAACTCAAAGGACAACTTGACTATCAGATTTGACAGCTGAAGGAAGAATTCGTTTTCTGAAAGATCACAAGATCCAAAGAATCTGTCTGAGGAATTTCAAGATATAACACAGAGAAGCAAATAAATGGAAAATATAAGAAGTTGAGATGCGTGAAGGATAGGGTAAGATTCAACAAATGTCTAATTAAAATTCAAGGAGGAGATAATAGAATGGAGGAAGGCAGTATTCAAAGAAATAAATGGCTGAACATTTTCCAGAATTGATGATAAATATTCTAAATTCTGAAAGATGAAAAATTTCGATGCCAAAAAATTTAAACGAAATCCATACTAAGTCACTGATAGTGAAAATTCCTGACATCAGAGAAAGAGGGGATCTTAAAATTAAGCAGAAGAAAAGATAAATTAATCTTCAGAGGAATGACATTTTGGCTAACAGCTGATTTTTCAATAGCAACAGCAGAAGTCAGAAGACATTGGAATGTATCTTCAAAATATTAAGAGAAAGTTGCCATCAACTCCAAATTCAGTGAAACAACATTTTAAGGATTAGAGCAAAACAAAAACATTTTCAGATAAACTATGTAAGAACTGAAAAAATAGATAAAGTTCAGATTTAAAAAAAAGAATTTACTACTAACAGATAGATGTTCATTAAAGGACATACCAAGGAAAGTAATCCCAGAAGGAAACTCCAAAATGCAGGAAGCAATGGTGACCAAAGAAAATTGTAAAAATTCTGTAAATCCAAACACTGGCTGTACAAAATATTAATAATAGCGATAATGTCTAAATTCAACTATTACTGAATAATTGTACATATATTAGGAGGGGATGAAAGGAATTACAGTATATAAGGCTTTTTGTGTTGTCTAAAGGAGGCTAAATGTGTTAAGTTCATCATTTATTGGGTTAAATATGCATGTCAAAATTTCCATGTAACCAATAAAATAAATAGAACAGTATGTGTAACTTCCAGGTGATTAGAGGGGATAAAATGAAATGGAGGGAACTTAATTCAAAAAAAGGATAAGAAGTTTTAAAAGCAGGACAAATAGTAAAAAAATTACAGAAACAAATACAAATATTGAGTATTTATAATTAATGTAAATATATTAAATTTTTAATTAAAAGGAGAAAATACATAAATATATATATTGGGTTAAAAAAGCACATTGGGTCAAAAAGCACATTTGAATTTTTCCATAAAATCTTACAGAAAACCCAAATGAACTTTTTAGCCAACCCAATATATACACATACCTATAATATGTACACATGCACACAGAAATATGTATAATATACATATGCATACTAGTTTAATATACATGTACTCTAAACTTCATCAATGTCACTCATACCCAATAAAATATGTGCACATAGGCATTGAAAAACATATAAAAATGTGCATATATGCATGTTTCATAATGGCAGAAAAATGGAAACTTAAATAGCTGTCAGTGATAGAATAATGAATGATAGATTCTGGTGTATTTATACCATATAATACTATACAACAATGAAAACAAACTACAGTACAAGCAACAACATGACAAATTCCAGAAAAATAAATGAAAAAAGCCAGATACAAACATTTAGTATATGATTTCATTTAAATAAATTCCAAAAGCAGGGAAAACTAAACTGTGGTTTTAAAATTTAGAGTTTCATTTAAGGAGTGAAACTTTTGGAGGAAGAAAAGACTCAAAGATTGGGAGAGGAGTCATAAGGGAATACTCTATGTCTTAATTTAGGAGGTGATTACATGAGTATGTTTGCTTAGAGACAATTTATTCAGCTGTCATGATTTTAATGCTTTTCTGTATGTAGTTTATACTTCCAAAAATTTTTTTAAAAAATTAACTCCCTACATTTTTTAAAATTAAAGCAAGATGTGACTTTTTCCAAAAAGAAAAAAACAATCATCATGTTTAAGGATACATATTAAGATGGAAAAAGTTTTTTTAAAAAAGAAGACCAGGACTTCGCTCGTGGTCCACTAGTTAAGAATCTGCCTGCCAATGCAGGGGACACGGGTTTAATCCCTGGTACGTGAAGATTTCACATGCTGCAGGGCAACTAAGTCCATGTGCCACAGCTACTGAGCCCAAGAGCTGCAAACATTAAAGTCCAAGCACCCTAGTGCCCAGGCTCCACAACAAAAGAAGCCACCACAATGAGAAGCCCGCATACCACAGCCAGAGAATATCCCCCACTCAACACAAACGCACAGCACCAAAGACCCAGCACAGCAAAAGAACAAAAAAGGCCAAAAGGTGATTAACGTAGAAGTCGTGATAGTGGCTCCTTTGGAAGGGAGGAACAAGAATGAGTTGTCTGGGTTGTAAACAATGTTTTATTTCTCAATTTGAGTGGTAGTTACATGGGTGTTTGTAATAAATTATTATTAAGCTGTATATATCTTTGGGGCATTTTTTATATGAATATTTCACAATAAAAACATTTTAAAACAATACTAAAAAAAGATAATTATACAAGAATGTCTTCACAATTCTTTAAAGACAAATTCTCTCACCATAGAGAAAGGTGTAATAAATTCAACTACATTATATTATTTATTTTACCCCATAAAAGAGTGAAAACACAAGCCAAAGAACTGGAAAAGTTAATTACAAAGCATTCAACCCAGAAAGGAGCATTATCCATGTTATATAAAGAACTCCTAGAAATCAAATAGATTTTAAATACAGGCAATCCAATATAAAATTACACCAGAAGAAACCTTTTTTATAGGTTCTGCACATGTGAGGAAATCTAAGTGGCCAATAAATATGAGTAATATTTAATGATATTAATAACCAGGGGAAAGCAAAATGAAATACAACGATACAGCCACAACAATACACCCACCAGAATGGCTGAAATTAGTAAGTTTGATAATACCAAGTGTTGACAAGGATGTGGAGCAACAGAATGTGTCATTTACTGATAGCAGGAAAGCAATTTAGCATTATCCACCAAAGTTGAAGACCAAAAAACTCTGACTCAGCATTTCTACTTCTGAATGCATACCCTGGATAACTATGTGCACATAGGTACCAGAATATATATGCAAAAAATGGTCACAGCTACAGTGATTGTGATAGCCCCAAAATGGAAACAACACAAAATATCAGCCACAGAAGAATGGACCATGCAATGAAATACATACAGCAATGAAAAATGAATGAATCAGACTTAAACCTACAGATAACAACATGGCTGAATTTTATAATATATAAGGTAAATAAACCACAAAAGAAATACACAGTATGACTCTTGCATACAGTTTAAAATGAGACAAAACTCAACTACTGTATATTGTTTGGAGGTACATACTTTGGTGGTAAAACTACAAAGAAAAGGCAAGTAACTTATTACCATACAAGTGGGTAGTGGTTTATCTCTAAGAGGAGAGGAGATGGTAAGGGATAAACAAGAATCACAAGGGGAACTTTGGGGAAGGGGTGTTGTCTATGTCCTATTTCTTGAACTGGGTGCTGGCTACACGTGTTTGCTTTAGAATTCTTTTCACACTGTACATTTATGGTTTATTTATTTATTTACATGTATTCATTTTGCAAATGAAAAAGTTGGAAACAACAGGGAGCTTAACTGGTAGTATCTGAATTACCTTACTTGCTCTTCAAGTTCAGACTTGAAGGTATTGATAAATGCCCCGAGTTTAACATCCAGAGAGTATATTTAATGTCATTTTGTGTCCAAACACTGTCAATATATCACAATCAGAGTATTTATTCTTTTCGCTTGTTCAGAAAACAACTCAGACAAATATGGAACGAGCTGTTTGTAAAACAGAAACAAAAGAATCATAGTCTTTTAGATGGTGGGCAGAACAAGCATGTGACAAAGGACCACACAAAGATGGCTGTAGGAGGCAGAATAACAACGTCTCAAAGGCATTCACACTTTACTTCCTGGGACCTGTGAATATGTTAGGTTACATGGCAAAGGAGAGAAAAGGTATCTAATCAACAGACTCAGAAATGTGGAGATTATCCTGGATTATCTGGGTCTTTACATTTAAATGGAAGAGGAAGGCAGAAGAGAGAGGCTGGAGTGATTAGATGTGGGACTGACTCAACTCACCATTGCTGGCTTTGAGGAGGAAGAGGACCTTGAGCCAAGGAATTTGGGCAGCTTCTAGGAGCTAAGCAAGGCAAGGAAAATAACTCTCCTCTGCTTCTGCTTGTTTTGTTGCTCAGTCACATCCAACTTTTTGTGATCCCATGGGCTGTAGTCCACCAGGCTCCTCTGTCCATGGGATTCTCCAGGCAAGAATATTGGATCGGGTTGCCATGCCCTCCTCAGGGGGATCTTCCCAACCCAGGGATTGAACCTGCATCTCCTGCTTGGTAGGCAGATTCTATACCATGGAGCCACCAAAGTCTAACTCTCCTCTAGAGACCCCTAGATTTTCCCCTAGAGTCACGATTTTAGCCCAGCATGACCCAAGTTACACTTTTGGACCCACAGAACTGTAAGATAGTGGCTGGTTATTTTTAATTTTAGATTTACACAAAAAAATTGCAAAGACTGAACAGAGGGTTCTCAGCTCCCCTTATGCTACTAGTTAATGCCTTTTAAAAAATACATATACTCTAGGACTTCCCTGGCTGTCCAGTGGGTGAGACTGCTCGCTTCCACTGCAGGGGGCACAGATTGATCCCTGGTTGGGGAAGTTCCACATGCCATGGAACTTTAGAGCAGATTTAAGTTCACAGCAAAATTGAGTGGAAGGTACAGAGACATACCATATACCCCCTGCCTCCACATATAAACTGAGCGTTTTTCTTGTTTTTTAATTGTCACTATGCAGTGCAGCATGCAGGATCCTGGTCCCCAGGCCAGCGATCAAACCCATGCTTCCTGCATTGGGAGCAGGGAGTCTTAAATACTAGACCATCAGTGAATCTGGTCTGAATTGTGTTGTTTTAAGCTACTATGCTTGTAGCAATTAGTTAGAGCAATACTGAAAAATGAATACAATGGCAAATGGAATTTCCAGGGAAAAAAGTAGAGAGGTGGATGACTTAGGGATACATACACCTATGCGTGTGTGCTAAGTCACTTCAGTCATGTCCCACTCTTTGAGACCCTATTGACCATAGCCCACCAGGCTCCTCTGTTCATGGAATTCTCCAGGCAAGAGTACTAGAGTGGGTTGCCATGCCCTCCTCCAGGGGAATCTTCCCAACCCAGGGATAGAACCGTCGTCTCTTATGTCTGCTCCATTGGTAGGCGGGTTCTTTACCACTAGCGCCACCTGGGAACTCCCACATATACATATGGTAAAATGCTAAAGAAAACTAAGGGAATAACTACTCCGAAATTCAGTATAACTGTTGCTTCTGGTAGAGGATATAGAGCACACAGGTGGAACATCCCCCAGGACAGGGCTGCAGAAACCTGCAAGTGGTCTCTTTGGGAATGAGAAAAAGGATCATTCTCTGTGGGCCCACAGCCTAGCAGCAGCAGAGCCTTTATACCCAAGGGAAAGGTCCCATCCTCCAGGAGGAATCTATACCACCTTGGCAAAGACCTTTGTGCAGTGTTCAGTTTGTACTACAGTGCTGGCAGCCCCACCATGGACCTTCCCAACTTTTGTAATATTCTACTTCTCAAGCTGGGTCAAGGGTTGTTGTTGTTCGGTCACTCAGTCGTGTCCAACTCTTTGCAGCCCCATGAACTGCAGCACGCCAGGCTTCCCTGTCCTTCACTGTCTCCCGAAGTTGGCTCAAACTCATGTTCATTGAGTCAGTGATGCCATCCGACCATCTCATCCTCTGTTGCCCCCTTCTCCTCCTGCCCTCAATCTTTCCCAGCATCAGGGTCTGTTTCAGTGAGTCGGCTCAGTGGTTGTGGTGCATGGACTTAGTTGCTGCATGTGGATTCCTCCCGGATCAGGGATCTAACCCACGTCTCCTACATTGTCAGGTGGGTTCTTAAACACTGAGACACCAGGGAAACCCCTCCTATCCCTATTTTAAATAAGATATTTCATCTGCTTTCTCACCCAGGTATTGTACACAATGGTAGGAACTAAACGTGCAACCACAGTGAAATTGGTGAGCTCCAGTAATCCAAGAAAGCTTCCTAAGACCTGAAGAGAAATTTCATCATTAGGGAACTGGCATGCCTGACATGCTGACCTGTGAGGAAGCAGATAGACAGATGAACTTGGAAGGTTCTGTACCAGCCCAGGAATCTTGGACTCCAAGGGGCTGAAGCTCTTCCAAAGAAGCCCAAGACCTTTCTTTGTTTCTTTTTATCTTTCTGTTTTTTTCATAGAGCACCTTGAGTAGGACACAAGTTTCCTGAAACATGTCTCCTCACTCCTATGCAGCCCTACTGTCTTCAGAAGGGATCACTTAGGTTCAGTGGTTCAACAATCCAAACCCCAAACCATAAAGAGGAAGTTTTGCTTCTTAAATACAAGTTCTGCCCACCCTTCCAGATCTAAGAAGTGCTTGACTCTACCCAACTCTAAAGTTGGATCTAAACAAGTACTCACCATGGGGCTGAGGGATGGTCTAATTCACACCACTGCCCTTTTTTAAAATTATTTTTTCAAATAAAAAATAATATATAGTCATTGGGAAAATTCAAAACATTTAGAAGAATAGAAAGTAAAATGTTTTCTTTGTTCCCTAATTTTACTTCCTTCCCTGAAGGTAAACCTTATGAAGTATATCCTCCCAGACCTCTTTTTACACATTTATTAAATACACACATTCCTTTTTTATTCCTTTACATAAATAAGATCATAATATAATGTTCTATAATACATTTTTATTTATAAATATTTGCACATAATATTCCATAGAAATCTGTCCATATTAGTAAATTTAAGCTGTTCCAGTTTTCTCTATTAAAAATAGTGCAATAAATATTTGTATACTCATGTCTGTTTGTGTATAACAAATACCAAGAAACAAACTTGCTGAGTTGAAGAGTAATGCATTTAAATTGTGATAGATATTACCAAAACTATCTCAGAAGAGGTTTTATGAACATATAGGAAAATCCTTATTTGCTTACAATTTCACCAACAATGGATATTATATATATTCTTATTTTGGTCAATTTGATGAGCAAAAACAGTAGTACTAGTGAGGTTGAAGTACTATATGCTTACTGCCCAGTTGTATTTCTTACTGAAATACATTTCCATTTCCTATTTTTCTGCTTGCAACGTCCTCATTTTGATTGTAAGGGTATATATATTGAGCACTTGGCTATGTACCAGCCACTGCACTAGGTGCTTTCAAATAATTTTTTTTCTTGAAACAACCCATTTTACAGATGAGAAGTATGAAAAACATAAAGAGGAATTTCAAACACTGGTCTTTTTTACTGGTCTCTTTTACTCTAAAGGCTGCACGTTCTGCACTATATCACTATACCAAAAAAACACATTTTACTGAAACATAGAAACCCCTAAGGGAATCAACTTTCCCAAACACTCACAGTCTTGTAGCTTGGATGATCACCTCAATTCAGATCACTGGTGGGCTTCTTTCTGGTCTTCCTGGAAAATTAAGTTGAAGACTGCCAAAAGGCTGTTCAAGCAAACATATTAGACTCAGCAGCCTGTTATCTGTGTCCTTAAGGATAAAGAACCCACAGGACAAGGGTTGAAGATAAATAAAATAGAAACACTAAGAAACATGGAGACCTTGGCCCCATTCCATCCATATCACAGTCAAAGCAGAGAGCTGATCACCCTACAAGTCAGCCCTGGTATAATTTTCAGTCACCTCCCATGCCAAAACATTTTTAAAACTCTGAAGCTGGATGAACTATTAATCATAAGCATGAGTAGCAGGTAGTTTGAGGTTCTGTGCTTTATAAAATCAAGATGTTTATTTTTTAATCCTTTAATCAAATAACCTAGAATGAAAAGTATCCCTAAGATTTTTGCCCCTTTTTTTCTTAGATGTGATTGACATAATGAAAACTACCATAGGAAATATGATTTTCTGATATTACTGTTCATACTGATACTGATCATAATCTTCTAAAGAAAAGGAGGATGGGGTAAATTAAATCTAAGAAATTTCAATAATCCCTTCCTTCAAAAAACATTAATTAAATGTTTATCTAATGAATTGGTAACAGTTTGAAACTGACTACAGGGAGATGCAGTAAACCATTCTTTCTCACCTTGTGTAACTAAAAGTTTGCAATATCAAAAATATTAAAAAGAAAAAAAAAACCTACATGTCAGACATTGAGCTGGGCACTGAATGTTTAGCAATGAATAGAACATAGTTCCTATTCTTTTGAAAGCAGTAATCCTTTCCATTACCATGTTAACTTTCATATGTATTAGCTGCTTTATTCTGTAAACATACCATAATTGCAAATTGAACCTGGAAGTCTACTTTTTCTACTTCCTTTTATTCCTGATCTTTGTTCTCTGGGATAAATCTATCTAGAGGGTCCGGTCTCTAAAAAGATGGATAGTGGCTGGTAGTGGGAGGGGTGAGCAAGATAAGAAAAAGACCTTTATCCTGTGGAGAAGGACATGGGTGGAGTTAGTTTCAGGGTGTTTCAGAGAATATTATCAGAATCTTAAGTGCTGTCTCCACCCTTTTAAACACTTAGGGTGAACCTTTCACTCAAAAAATCTTCCCTTGAATTCAGGCTGATACTCCTTTTTGAAGACTGTCAAAGTGGATCACAGAAAAAGAGCTACTTTCCCAGGATTAGATAACAAAATGGAGTAAAATTTCATTCCCTCTAACTCTAGAATCTTATTCCATGAAGCTCAAACACAAAGGGCAGAGGACTGATGCTTACATCAAAATTATGTTTCAAATCAGACTGATTACCCACTCCACAGAGCTCCCCAAGTAATACATTTACCATTGGAATGCTGTCATTCTCAGTTCTGCGAGTCCACAGAATGTGTTCTGATTCAATTCTCTTTTAGAAGTTTCTCCCCACTAATTCTTCCCCATGTGGTTTTAGGGTCCTATTCATGTGTACAAATGTCCTCCTCTTAACCAGTTAGTCCTGAAAAACTTCAGAGAGCTCAGCCATACTTGATATGCGCGCCTTAGTTGCTTAGTCATATCTGACTCTTTGTGACCCCAAAGACTGTAGCCCACCAGGCCCCACTGTCCATGGAATACTCCAGGAAAGAATACTGGAGTGGGCTGCCATTCCCTTCTCTAGGAGATCTTCCCCACCCAGGGATTGAACCCAGGTCTCCTGCATTGCAGGTAGATGCTTTACCATCTGAGCCATCAGAGAAACCCCAAAGTGGTCTGTTTCCAGAGCTAAACATAGTAAAAGGCAACAGACTGAGGTGAGATAGCTGGAAAGAAGCCCCAGTTCCCCTAATCTCACCCCTCCAACTTTGTGGAGGAGCTAAAGAGGCAATCAGCCTGACTCACAGACAGCACTACTGCTCCCAAGCCAAGGAGCATTAACAAGTGAAGCACTGCTGGGCCCCACAGTTGGTATGTGACAAGCATATGGGATACTTTTCTCTCAGCTCCTCACAGTCTAGCATCAGCCTCATCTCACTCACATTCTCATTGTTGAGAACTCTAGTCACTGACAGGATGGGGATAAAGGGCCAGACTAGAAGACACCTCTGCAGCCCCAGGTAAAAGAGCTAGCTCAAGTTGCAGGATATCTAATTGCTTGAGAAGGGGAACCTGAGATTTTCCCCAGTGGCTCTAAGCATTTCTGTAAGCACCACCTGTTTTCAGCAGCTCCCTGCACCAGCCATGCTACAGAAAGATTTAGTGGAGCTGAGTGAATGGCCAGAGAAAAAAGCTCACATTATTCCTAAAACAAGGCAGCTTCACTTTTCAGCCTCTGGAAGTACTCCAAGTAAGAAAGACAGCAACCAATCAAGTGTGGGTTGAAAGCATTACCTCATCAGGGTGAGCTCCCATTGGCTGCAATTACTATTGGCAAAGCTTTCACGGAAGTGAATTAACCCTTGTCAGGAACTCATACCCTACCGGGGACACTTTTCCTTCCTGTTGCTTCTTATTTTTAAATTAAGAAAAGGGGTAGATGGGGAACAGACCTTTGCCTCACATATTTCATAAGCATACATAGTTATTCAATGGTTATGAGAAGGTTTAGATCTTCTCTCCCCCAAAATTATTATTCACTGCCTTTTAGACACAAAAAAATGCGGGGGATGGGGGGTTGGGGGGGGCACCTGCAACACATTGGTAGGAGAAAGTCGGAGAGGAGGAGGCAAAGAGAGTGAATTATCAGTCGTGTTCTGAACCTGAAAGGGAGCTGTAAGAGGGACAAAGAAACAAAAAGAAAAATTAAAACACCTTGGAGCAGACTGACAAGACACTGACTTGTTTTGCAACTTATTTTTAAAGTTATCCTCATAGCTACAATTTCCATTTTTAATGAAAACTGCCAAAAGTTATCCTGTTTTTTTTTGTTAAAGCAAATGAATATTAGTAGCGAAAGTTCTAGTTTGTGATTTAAATCCAGTAATAAATAAACCTCTCAGTAGACCTGTCTTCCCACTATCAAAATCCTATATTCAACAGAACCAAGAACAAAAGTTTGTTTTATGTGTGCTTCAGCAACTGTTTGCATTTAGTGGTTAAAGGGAAAGGAAGGCACATCTAAGATTTGTTTCTATCACATAAAAGTTAGCTGTCACCTAAGAACTGATGTACAAAGAATGGCATGAAAACAAGTCTAATTGTCAAATACTTAACATTTGAGAAGGGAGTTCTGCTCCCATAATATTGTTACATGTGTGTGCTCAGTCATGTCTGACTCTGTAACTCCTATGGGGTGTAGCCGGGCAGGCTTCTCTGCCCACGAGATTACCCAGGAAAGAAAACTGGAGTAGGTTGCCATTTCCTCCTCCAGGGCATCTTCCCCACCCAGGGATCGAACTCTGGGTGTTGCCTGCATTACAGGCTGAGCCACCAGGGAAGCTCTTAGGCAGAGACTGGGAGCATAATTAAATCTTTTATTCTAAACTGATTTAAACTTAAAATTGATGGACTGTAAGGGGCAGATTTGTTGTGGTTTGTTGTTGTTTTCCTGGGGGCTTTAAAACAACTATTCTTTAGTGAAGTAGTCTGAACCAGTGACTAGTTTACCATACCTATGATGTAATTCACACTCAAGATTTCTTCTGCTTTGTAGCCAGTCCTACTTTGAGCCCAGACCAGACTGTAATCAGCAGGTTCCAAACATGTTGAAATCTGTGGCAAAGTCTTCACACTGGAATTCTGTAGCATCAATTTAACCATGTTTAAAATGGGGCTAAAGACCAAAATCCTCTGGAGAGAATGGATTCTGATTCGGGGACAAATTATTCAAGGTGTAGGCCATGATGAGGATACAAAAGGACTCTGAAAAAAATGGTTATTCTCTTTGGTAGTCTTGTCTCAGGTGCCTTGTAAAACCTTTTATCTTTGACATCTTCACTCATTCAGCTGACTTTAATCAGTGCCTTCTATGTGCTAGTATTATAAATATGTGTCAACTCCTCTTGATTCAAGTTTGGCTCCTATTACTACTACATAAACTATAAAAGACAACTCAGTGTTCCCTTATGCAAGATTCTTTAATAATTTCTACTATCTATTGAGCACCTACTGTGTACCAAATACTTTTCCATACATCAGAGGTCCCCATACTTTCTCTTTTCTCAGAGCCCACAGTGTCTCAGGAAGATTTCCACCATTCCCTTAGGCCAAAAGAAACACCTAATAGCTCCATTTACTAAATAATTCAATCAAAAGAAGCAAAGAAGCATTTATATGCTAATAATTGAGAGATTGTTTGAAAAAAGTGATACATGAAAATTGAAAGGAAACTGTTGTCTATATTTTCTGAAATAACCACATCTAGTTATTAATGAGATGTGTGCACCTATTTCACACTGTTCAACTTCTTAATCAGATTGGACACCACCACCCTTACTTAGTGTTTCATGCTGATTTTTACATGGCGCTTGATTTTTATCACACTGAAAACCCAGCTTTGTGAGGGTACAACATAAGACATCACAGAATGTAGCCAATCTAATTTTTAAACTCTTTCTTCTGGTAACCAACATATAAAATATCCAGTGGTGGTACCCATATAAGTTCACTGCATAGCCTTAGGGTGCTTCAACATATAGTTTGGGAACCATGGACACACACCATTTCACTTCATTTTCACATTTCTGCATTGCAGGTACTATTCCAATTTTATAGATCTGGGAGTTGAGGCTGACTTACAAAGTTCACATAAGTAGTAGGTGGTGACACTGGGATCTAAACCTAGGTCTGCCTGACTCAAAACCCACATGCTCTTCCTGTTAGCTGTGCTACCTCTCTCTTTCACTACCTTTGAAGGATATTACAATCAGACTATCAGAGCTGGAAGGAATCTCAGGGTTGACCTAGTCCCAGAACTCTGGCTTTACAGATGACGAAGAAGCACACTGCCTAAAGACAGAGCTGGAGCCCAGGCCCCCAGACTCCTGATGGAGAGCTCTCTCTATCCCATCAGCCTGATTCCCTAATAGATGAGTGTAAGAGGAGGCGACAGTGAGTCCAAGACACATCTGCCCCATAAGAAGTTTGCACGCTGGGGTTCACGTTTGGTCAGAGGCAAAGGACGTGCCAGCCAAAGGTCAGAGGCTGTTGCTGGGAAAACAGGAGGTAACTCTTTCCATCCTACTATCCACTTGACAGCTGTAGAAGAAGCAGGGGAAATAGGAAATATCTTAATTTTATCTCTGCTAGTGATACATTTTCAGAACAGGAAGCGCTGGATTCAATTTCTTTGTTAGCGCAAACATAAAACTATTTCCTGGCCAAGTGTTAATCCTCCCCTCTTTTGCATGCTCTTCTGGAATACGTCTCACACCCTTATAGAAACAAAAAACTGAAAGCACGTGTTCAGAAATGGATAGCAGTATCATGATGATGATAATGATGATATTCAGCTAACACTTACTGGACTTGTAGTATGTGCTCCGGGCCAGGAACACAGCTCCAACAGGAACTGTGTTGAGGGCTACCTTTATTATTTATCTTCTTCTAATATTTTAAAATAACTTATTGTAAAATACATACATAGAAAGTGGCATAAAACACACACATATATGTATGTATATATATAGTTATACCACTACTAATAAAGCAAATATAACCATATAACCATCACCCAGATCAAAAAACAAAACATCACCACCTTGGAAGCTCTTCCTCCCCTCACTTTCCTTTCTAGAGATGAACTCTATCTTGACTTTTATAATCACCATTTTTTTTATTTTTCTTTACAGATTTACCAACTATTGCAGTTATAAGTAAAATGTGGTTTTGACAATTAACAGCTTCCTTCCAGGGCCCAGCCTCCCACTCCAGGCTCCCCTGTTGTCTCTAGGCTGCGGCTCAACAGTTCTACTCAGACTGCCCTTCTTGGAACATCCCCTTCTTCCTGAATCCCTTATTCAATTCCATCTTAAGGAACAGTGCATGGGAAGTCAAAAGTCAAAACTGCATGTTTGAAATATCTTTATTGTATCCTCAAATTTGA
Source organism: Okapia johnstoni (assembly GCA_024291935.2). NCBI lineage: Eukaryota > Metazoa > Chordata > Mammalia > Artiodactyla > Giraffidae > Okapia > Okapia johnstoni. The sequence continues at coordinate 42,016,293 of CM044316.1, forward strand.
TAGTTTGGCTCAGAATTGAATTCTAGTTTAGAAACCGATTTCTATGAAGTGTCTGAAGGCGTTTCTCCATTGCCTCTTCTAATGTGCTTTTAAGACTTCTGATGTCATTCTTATTCCTGTCCCCTTGTGGATGCCCTATGTTTAACATCTAGAAGCTTTCAGGATCTTTTCTTTATGCCTGGTTCTGGAGTTTGGAAGTAATGGAAGCTGGGTATCACTAACCAGATGCCCCTTCAGGAATGCAGTTATTGCCCCAATTTCTGGGAATGCTGCCATGACCCTCAGCTTTCAGCTCTCTTTGGAGAATGCCTTGGCTGAAAAAAATGTCCAGGACCACGGTCAGGGGAAGGGTGAAGGTCCAGCTTTCTCACCTCAACTGGCAACAATTCTGCAGACCCTTCCCAGCTGTAGAGCTCCCTGTGAGAGGTCAGCTGGAATCTTCACTGGGCCTGAACCACAGCCCAACTTCTTCCTCTGCCTTCTCCTTCCCCTTCCTTCCACAGACAATGATCCCAAGATCACTCTCCTAAGTGTCCTGCCCTTCATCAGAGAGTTTCCTCCCAGAGAACCCAACGTGCAACTACAACAAGCCTTGCTGTGTGTCTTGTTTGCATTCATTATGTTGAACAAATCAGTAGGCCCTGTATTCTTGCTAACGTTTACCTCCACTGTATGTTGGCATACCCATTTTAGAGATGCACAGACTACAGAAGTGAAATAACTTACACAACAAGGTCACAGGTAGTACAACAGGTAGTAAGTAGCAGAAATGGGGTTTGAAACCAGGATTAGTACAATGCCAGTGTAATGCTTGCTTCTGGCTTGGCTGTGGGAGTTTCAGCTACACATGTGAGTCCCAAGCTTGTTGAGGAAGGAAAGAGGAACCAGGCAGGAGCCAAGAACACAGCAGGGACATAGTTACCCTTATCCTTTCAGTGTAAGGCACTTTGTTCCCATGGGATAAAACGGATTCTGCCTGCTGCAGCGGATCTTGTGCCTTCAAGTACCATGGCATCCTTTCAGATAAAAGCTGAATGTCTCTATGTAAGGCGTTCTGATAAATACTGAGACAGGAGCACCTGGTAAAAAAAAAAAAAAAGATGAAGTAGGAAAATAGAGGTTCTATCTAGTGTGTTTCTCTTATGGCAAGTATTAGGTGTTTAATTTTATTGCCAGGAAAGCTCATGGGACATTGAAAAGATTCATTCTCTCTGGGCCTCGGTTTTCCTTTATAAAAATCAAAGGTTTAAAATAGATAAATCCCATGGACTTCAGAAATCCTCATGAATAGCCACAAGTTGAATACCTATTACCAAGACACATACTTTCATTCAACAAATATTTATTGAATGCTTGTTACAAGCCAAGAATACTTTTAAGCACATATAGAACACACAGTTCTGGGGATATATAAGTGAACAAAACAAATGAAAATCTCTGAACTGAAGGATCTGATGTTGCACTGGGACACTTACTTAGTGCTTACCTTGTGCCAAGAAGAGGTCTGAGCACTTGTAGATATATCAACTAATTTAATCCTCATGACAGCTCTATGAGGTAGGTACTATTAACATCATTCCCATTCTATAGCTGAAGATAGAGGTGTAGAAACACCAAATTGTACTTGATACAAAACTGTGATACAAACCCAGGCATTCTGGTTTCAAGGTCTAGGCTCTTATGTTATGCCACCACTGACTCTGGAAAAGTCCAAGGAAACTATTTTCAAATTTATTGGTTTTAAAGTTCTTGCCAAAAGATGATGACCTTGTAAAGCTAACATAAAAGGCTACTTTCAGAACAATATGTACTGAGAAGATTTACAACACAGAGAAACATTTTCTATTTTATATTAATAGAAATCGAAAGACAGAAATCATTCTTTTAGAGCTAAGTTAAATTCTAAATAGAAATGATAACCACATTTCATTCCAGCATGATTGTATAGGGTATAATTTAAACGAATATAGTGCCAGTTGGGAGTGTTAAGAAATTTGTTTTTCTTACTAAGTTTCTTATTTTTGGTTTACATATAGTTTACATTCCTTGAGAAAATCTGATAACCGGAATAATTAATATGGATCTCCCTACTGAAAATCATAGCTTAGCCTAGCCTACCCTAAACCTGCTCAGGACACTTAACATGAGCCTAGAGTTGGGCAAAATTATCTAAAACAAAGCCTATTTTATAAAGTGTTGACTATCTCATGTAATGTATTGATGACCATACTGAAAGTGAACAAAATGTGTGGGTACAGAATGATTGTAAGTTGTTTACCCTTGAGATCATGTGACTGATTCAGGGCTGTGGCTCGCAGCCACGGCCCAGCATCATGAGAAGTATTAATCGGTAGCCTGGGGAAACAGCAAAATTCAAAATTCAAAGTACAGTTTCCACTGAATGCATATTGCTTTTACATCATTGTAAAGTCGAAAAATCTTAAGTTGAACCAGCTGGGGATATACATTGTATGCTGATATTAACTTATGTCACTAACAGAAGGATCTGTAGGAAAGGAGGGTCTGTATAGGAATTTGCTATACCCAGAGCCTTCAGGTGTACCCTCTGTGGTGAGAATGTTTCTGCCCAAACTCAAGGCAGGTTCTAAGAGAAAGTCTGGATGACAAGGCAGCCTGGGCAAATTTTCGGATTCCTCCATCAGGATTGGAGGGGCTCTTTGATATCATTTTTCCCAGGTACCTTACTTTACCACTTGAGGAGGACACTGAGGCTCAGAGGGGAATGAAGTTAATGCAGATACAAAGCTAGAGCCGAGGTCTCCTGACGGAATGATCAACTGTCCCAAATTTCCCCAAATGTGGGACTTTTGGTGTTAACATAGGGCAAGCTGAGGGAGAAGCAAGGTGAGTTGCTCATTCTGACTCTTAGTTCTGGCTATCCACTGCTTCTTAAAATATTTTCACAATGCTGCGTCATTCCCCGCTGGCCCCAACCTCAGGAAAAACCTTCGTCTGTTTCCTTTGACTTCTCTTTCGAGTTTCACACAGAATTGTTAAGACTGTATCCTCCTGCTATTGCCCATTTCTCTTCACGCCCCTCTCTCTTGTTTCCTCTGGGAAAGCAGAGTTTGCAGGGCAAGTAGGGTGATGGTCATTTAGGAACTAAGAGAGAATGATTTCATCTCTAGAAATCCAAGAAAACCTAAATGGTCCAAATGATATCCAGAGAATGAAATAGTATCCCTCACAGCCCATGGAAGGTAAGAACTGGCCTCTGTATAGGTAGACAGTTCCTGAAAAGGTGGGATTTCATAGCCAGGGATGGCTCTCCCACCTTCATCTCCATCTACTTAGTCTACCCATCTTTCAAGTCCTATTTCTGCCACAAGCTTTCCTGAGTATTGCAGCTCACCATGGCTCCTCCCTTGTGACACAGCTACTACATTTATCATTCGGCTGGCATTCCACCCCACAACTTAAGTTGTCCTGGGATTCCATACTGCCCTGGTACCCCAACCTTACTCCCTATTCATTTTCTTGCTTCCTTTGCTGGTGTCACTTCGCTGAGAACTGCTCCTTGGCCTTCTGCTCTTTTGTCTCAGTTCCTTCCATCTCTGTGATGCCTCACACAGTCTCACAGCTTCAGCTATTTCCTCCCCACAGATGACTCCCAAATCTTGACCTTCAAAATTCTGTACTCTCTCCCCAGCTCCTAACCAAATTTCCAACTACCAAAGAAACATTTCCACGGGGCTCTGCTGCCATCACCTTTCTCACCAAGTGAAGCCCTGACTTCCCAGGTTGACACCGTCAGCCTCTCCCCAGTAACAAATGTTGGAAAATGCTGACACTGAGGTGGGGATCAAGGATGAGGGACAAGGGTGAGTACTATCAGCAACAATAAAAAAATTAATAGGCAATCTAAGAAAGAAATGGAAAATTTTATTTGAGCCAAATTGATGATTATAACCTGGGAGAGAGTCTCTCAGACAGTTCTGAGGAATGTTTCAAAGGATAAGGGAGACGGTTAGTACCTTTGTGACAGGTGAAAGTCACCTCTAAGCAAGCACACAAGTCTTGTGGAAGATTGCTGCTAGGTAACAGGAACAGATATCTTAGTGGTTTTAGTACTTTTCTAAGTATGGGAAGAACCAAGAATCCAGGTTCATAAAAAATGTATCCTGAAAATATCTAACCATCTGAAGGCCTATACTGTCACTTTTCCCAGAGCACAGAGTGCCTCATCCTAATCTTCACCCTGAATTCCTTTTGGGGTTTTAATGTACGTAAGTGACTATTCAATTCAGTTCATTTCAGTGGTTCAGTTGTGTCCAACTCTTTGTGACCCCATGGACTGCAGCATGCCAGGCTTCCCTGTCTATAACTAACTCCCAGAGCCTACTCAAACTCATGTCCATCGCATCAGTGATGCCATCCAACCATCTCATCCTCTGACGTCCCCTTCTCCTCCAGCCTTCAATCTTCCACAGCATCAGGGTCTTTTCCATTGAATTAGCTCTTCACATTCAGGTGGCCAAAGTATTGGAGCTTCAGCTTCAGCATCAGTCCTTCCAATGAATATTAAGGACTGATTTCCTTTAGGATGGACTTGTTGGATCTCCTTGCAGTCCAAGGGACTCTCAAGAGTCTTCTCCAGCACCACAGTTCAAAAGCATCAATTCTTCAGTACTCAGCTTTCTTTATGGTCCAACCCTCACATCCATACATGACTACTGGAAAAACCATAGCCTTGACTAGATGGACCTTTGTTGGTAAAGTAATGCCCCTGATTTTTTAACGTGCTGTCTAGGTTGGTCATAACTTTTCTTCCAAGGAGTAAGCGTCTTTTAATTTCATGGCTGCAGTCACCTTCTGCAGTGATTTTGGAGCCCCCCAAAATAAAGTCTGCTGCTGTTTCCATTGTTTCCCCATTTGCCATGAAGTGATGGGGCCATATGCCATGATCTTAGTTTTCTGAATGTTGAGCTTTAAGCCAACTTTTTCACTCTCCTCTTTCACTTTCATCAAGACGCTCTTTAGTTCTTCTTCACTTTCAGCCAGAAGGGTGGTGTCATCTGCACATCTGAGGTTAGTGATATTTCTCCCAGCAATCTTGATTCCAGCTTGTGCTTCATCCAGTCCAGCATTTCTCATGATGTACTCTGCATATAAGTTAAATAAGCAGGGTGACAATATACAGCCTTGACGTACTCCTTTCCCTATTTGGAACCAATCTGTTGTTCCATGTCCTGTTCTAACTGTTGCTTCCTGATGTGCATACAGATTTCTCAAGAGGCAGGTCAGATGGTCTGGTATTTCCATCTCTTGAAGAATTTTCCACAGTTTGTGGTGATCCACAGAGTCAAAGGTTTTGGCATAGTCAATAAAGCAGAAGTAAATGTCTTTCTGGAACTCTCTTGCTTTATCGATGATCCAGCGGATATTGGCAGTTTGATCTCTGGTTCCTCTGCCTTTTCTAAAACCAGCTTGAACATCTGGAAGTTCACGGTTGACATACTGTTGAAGCCTGGCTTGGAGAATTTTGAGCATTACTTTACTAGTGTGTGAGATGAATGCAATTGTGTGGTAGTTTGAGCATTCTTTGGCATTGCCTTTCTTTGAGATTGGAATGAAAACTGACCTTTTCCAGTCCTGTGGCCACAGCACTCTCACAGCATCATCTTTTAGGATTTGAAATAGCGCAACTGGAATTCCATCACCTCCACTAGCTTTGTTCGTAGTGATACTTCCTAAGTCCCACTTGACCTCGCATTCTAGGATGTCTGGCTGTAGGTAAGTGATAATACCATCATGATTATCTGGGTCGTGAAGATCTTTTTTTATAGTTCTGTGTATTCTTGCCACCTCTTCTTAACATCTTCTGCTTCTGTTAGGTCCATACCATTTTTGTCCTTTATCGAGCCCATCTTTGCATGAAATGTTCCCTTGGTATCTCTAGTTTTCTTGAAGAGATCTCTAGTCTTTCCCATTCTATTGTTTTCCTCTATTTCTTTGCATTGATCACTGAGGAAGGCTTTCTTATCTCTCCTTGCTATTCTTTGGAACTCTGCATTTGAATGGGTATATCTTTCCTTTTTTCCTTTGCTTTTTGCTTCCCTTCTTTTCATAGCTATTTGTAAGGCCTCCTCAGATAGCCATTTTGCCTTTTTGCATTTCTTTTTATTGGGGATGATCTTGATCCCTGTCTCCTGTACAATGTCACAAATCTCCATCCATAGTTCATCAGGCACTCTGTCTATCAGATCTAATCCTTTGAATCTATTTCTCACTTCCACTGTATATTCATAAGGGATTTGATTTAGGTCATACCTGAATGGTCTAGTGGTTTTCCCTACTTTCTTCAATTTAAGTCTGAATTTGGCAATAAGGAGTTCATGATCTGAGCCATAGTCAGCTCCCGGTCTTGTTTATGCTGACTGTATAGAGTTTCTCCATCTTTGGCTGCAAAGACTATAATCAATCTGATTTCGGTATTGACCATCTGGTGATGTCCATGTGTAGAGTCTTCTCTTGTGTTGTTGGAACAGGGTATTTGCTATGACCAGTGTGTTCTCTTGGCAGAACTCTATTAGCCTTTGCCCTGCTTCATTCTGTACTCCAAAGCCAAATTTGCCTATTACTTCAGGTATCTCTTGACTTCCTACTTTTGCATTCCAGTCCCCTGTAATGAAAAGGACATCTTCTTTGGGTGTTAGTTCTAGAAGGTCTTGTAGATCTTCATAGAACCATTCAACTTCAGCGTCTTCAGCACTACTGGTCGGGACATAGACTTGGATTACCATGATATTGAATGGTTTGCCTTGGAAACGAACAGAGATCATTCTGTCGTTTTTGAGATTGCATCCAAGTACTGCATTTCAGACTCTTTTGTTGACTATGATGGCTACTCCATTTCTTCTAAGGGATTGTTGCCCACAGTAGTAGATATAATGGTTATCTGAGTTAAATTCACACATTCCAGTCTGTTTTAGTTCGCTGACTCCTAAAATGTCGACTTGGACTCTTGCCATCTCCTGTTTGACCATTGACCACTTCCAATTTGCCTTGATTCATGGACCTAACACTCCAGGTTCCTATGCAATATTGCTCTTTATAGCATCGGACTTTGCTTCTTTCACCAGTCACATCCACAACTGGGTGTTGTTTTTGCTTTGGCTCCATCTCTTCTTTCCTTCTGGAGTTATTTCTCCACTGATCTCCAGTGGAGATAGATGAAGCACAAGCTGGAATCAAGATTGCTGAGAGAAATATCAATAACCTAGATATGCAGATGACACCACCCTTATGGCAGAAAGCGAAGAACTAAAGAGCCTCTTGATGAAAGTGAAAGAGGAGAGTGAAAAAGTTGGCTTAAAGCTCAACATTCAGAAAACTAAGATCATGGCATCCCATCCCATAACTTCATGGCAAATAGACGGAGAAACAGTGGAAACAGTGGCAGACTTTATTTTGGGGGGCTCCAAAATCACTGCAGAAGGTGACTGCAGCCATGAAATTAAAAGACGCTTACTCCTTGGAAGAAAAGTTATGACCAACCTAGACAGCATATTAAAAAGCAGAGACATTACTTTGCCAACAAAGGTCTGCCTAGTGAAGGCTATGGTTTTTCCAGTAGTCATGTATGGATGTGAGGGTTGGACTATAAAGAAAGCTGAGCACCGAAGAATTGATGCTTTTGAACTGTGGTGTTGGAGAAGACTCTTGAAAGTCCCTTGGACTGCAAGGAGATCCAACCAGTCCATCCTAAAGGAAATCAGTCCCAAATCTTCATTGGAAGGATTCATGTTGAAGCTGAAACTCAAATACTTTGGCCACCTGATGCAAAGAGCTGACTCATTTGAGAAGACCCTGATGCTGGGAAAGATTGAAGGCAGGAGGAGAAAGGGACGACAGAGGATGAGATGGTTGGATGGCATCACTGACGCAATGGACATGAATTTGAGTGAACTCTGGGAGTTGGTGATGGACAGGGAGGCTTGGCGTGCTGCAGTTCTTGGGGTCCCAAAGAGTCAGACACGACTGAGCAATCGAACTGAACTGATATCCAGTAGCATATTGGGCACCTACCAACCTGGGGAGTTCATCTTTCAGTCTCCTATCTTTTTGCCTTTTCATACTGTTCATGGGGTTCTCAAGGCAAGAATATTGAAATGGTTTGCCATTCCCTTCTCCCATTCCCATTTTGTCAGAACTCCCCACCATGACCCGTTCGTCTTAGATGGCTCTACATGACATGGCTCATAGTTTCATTGAGTTAGACAAAGCTGTGGTCCATGTGATCAGATTGTTTAGTTTTCTGTGATTGTGGTTTTCAGTCTGTCTGCGCTCTGATGGAGAAGGATAAGAGGCTAATGGAAGCTTCATGATGGGAGAGACTGACTGAGGGGAAAACTGGGTCTTGTTCTGATGGGCAGGACTGTGCTCCGTAAATCTTTAATCCAATCTTCTGTTGATGGGTGGAGCTGTGTTCCCTCCCTGCTGTTTACATGGGGCCAAACTATGGTGGAGGTAATGAAGATAATGGTGACCTCCTTCTCAGTGCCCCCAACCCTGCAGCAGACCACCACCGACTCATGCCTCCACTGGAAACTTCTGAACACTCAGGGGCAAGTCTGGGTCAGTCTCTTGTAGGGTATTTTTAGGACAATAAAAATACTGTTTGCTACTATAATGATGGATGCATGTCATTACATATTTGTTTGAACCCATAGAATGAACAACATCAAGAGTGAACCCTAATGTAAACTACGGACTTTGAGTGATTATGACGGGTCAGTATAAGTAGAAATGTAACATTATGGTAAGCAATACTGATAACAGGGGAAGTTACATGTGTATGGGGACAGGGGATATATGGGAAATCTCTATACTTTTCTCTCAATTTTTTGTAAATCTAAAACTGCCCTAAGAAAATTAAGTCTTTAAAAAATATTACATATGTATATATGTAAATGCACACAGAAATAAAATCAGTGGTTGCCAGGGACTATGATGGGGGAGGGGTTGATTATAAAGAGCATAGAAGAATTTGGAGTAATGTAAATGTTCTGTGTGTTGATTGTGATGGTTACTACATAACTGTGCATATTTGTCAGAACTTTTTATATATCAATACTTAAAAAGGATAAAGTTTACTGTGTGTAAGTTATGCCTTACTAAACTTGACTTTTAAACATTCCTAAGAATGTGTATCTTTTAAAATTCATAAAACAAATATCTACCGAATGTCAACTATGTACCCAGCACTATTGTAGACCCTGAGGATACAACAATGACTAAAATAGACAAAATTCTGTTTTCATAATGTTTATATTCTGTTAGAAGAAACAGACAATAAAGATTAGCATGTAAAATATCTAGCCTCTTAGTGTTGAGATTTGCTATCAGAGTAGAAGTTGGGTGTGAGGAAAAAGAGTCTAGAATTGCCCTTAACTACTGAAGGATAGAGTTGCCATTTACTGAGATGGGAAGACTTGTTAGAGGATCAGATTGAAAGTGAGGAGGAAGAGAACAGGAAGCTCTGTTTGGACATGTCACATTTGAAATGCCTGCTCGATAGCCAATAAGGCCTTCCTGGAGGATGTCCAGTAGGTTGGATATACAAGTTTAAAGGGACTTCCCTGGTGGTCCAGTGGTTAAGAATCTGCCTTCCAATGTGGGGGTTCAATCCCGGGTCAGGGAACTAACATACCACATGACTCAGGGCAACTAACCCATGCACCACAACTACTGAGCCCACATACCTCAGCTGGAGAGCCCACATGCCGCAAACTATAAGCTCTCTGGAGCCCACAGAGAGAGCCACAACTAGAGAGAAGCCCTCGCATGGCAGTGCTGCAACAAAGACCTGACACAGACAAAAATAAATAAACAAATTTATTTTTTTTTTTAAAGTTTGGAGCTAAAAAAAAAAGTTTGGAGCTTAGGTGAGGTCTGTTATAAAGATATAACTTAGGTGAAGTATAAAGATATAACTCTGGAGTCTGGCAGGAAATGCAGCAATCTCCCTCTCAGGAGGTCTGCCCTAAGAATAGGGCTAACTCTTGAAGGCAAAAGGCTATAATTTAATAAAAAAAAAGATATAATTTTGGGATGGTCACCATGTGGGAGTAAATACAGATAAAAAATAAAGGATGTCTGAGGAAGGAGCTGCAAGGCTTTCCAACATTAGTAGGTCAGAGAAATGATGAGGAACAAGCAGATGGAAACAGAGTGACCAGAGGTAAAAGGAAAACCAATCATCTCTGAAGTCCTGGAAGCTGCAAGAAACAGAAGTTACAAGTTGGAGAGTGAATCATCTACATCAATCTGGGTTTGACAATGTGGAGATCACTGGTAATCTAAAGCAGTTTCAATGGAAGGGTGAGTGTGAAAGAAAAAGTTAAGAGAAGTTTGTAAACATTTAGATATAAGCATTGATCACTATAATGTTAATACCAAAATATTTCATCTACTCCATTTTTCATTGAATAGTTTCAAGTATTTAAGAATGGTCCTTTCGTTATCTGTCTTAATTTGTGCTTGGTTCTACTTCCTGAGTTGGGCAGGGGGACATGAGGTCACCTGCTGGAAGATGGTCTCTGCTAAGCAGCGGCAGGAATCGATCTTACTTAGTCCACCCCAGATGCAGAAAGTTGATCAGGCCACAAAGACATATTTACAGATTGAAAGAGTCCAGGAGTACTAAACACGAGAAACTAAAAAGTTCTAAACCAAAGCCACATCATTGGGAAATTTCACTGTGCTGGGGCTAAACAAAGCGTTTCTAAAAGCTTCTAAAGGGGTAAGGGGAGTGGAGAAGAACAGGTAAGCTACAAAAGACTAGCATCCAAGACAAGGTAAGATTTCTCAACAGCAACACTGAAAACTAGAAGACATTGGAACAATTACCTCAACATTCTATAGGAAATATTTCCAATCTATAATTCTAAACTCTACCAAAATAGTAGTTTAAAGATTTTAAATATCAATCAAATGAGAGTAAATTTTTCAGGTATATGAGGTCTCAAAAAATTTGCTTCCTATGACCCTTTCTCAGGAAGCTACCAAAATGTTATCCACCAAATGAGGGAGTAAACAAAAATAGAAAGACACAAAATTTAAGAAACAAGATGTGCAACAAAGTGAAGAAATATATTGAACCTTCATCCTAATGGTGAAAGAAAACACTAAGGTGAGAGCTATGCAATATATAGAGAAGTAACTAAGCCAGATTGGAACAAGTCCAAGAGCTAAATGAGAGGTCTTTTAGCTAAGGGCAGAATTTGGGCCTAAAGTGCTGACAAGTACATAGAAAACTAAGCAAACAACAACAAAAAATAATATTGTTAATTCCAGGGGGGAAAAAAAAGACATATAGAGAAAGAACAGTTACATGACTGATTTGTTACATGACTCTCCTGTAAATAGTATACATGATCATAATGTAAATAACTCAATACCTGACCTAAGTAAATTTAACTAAACTAGAAAAGATGAGGGCTTCCCTGATGACTCAGTCAGTAAAGAAACCGCTTGCACTGTAGGAGACCCAGGTTCAATTCCTGGGTCAGGAAGATCCCCTGGAGAAGGAAATGGCAACCCACTCCAGTATTCTTGCCTGGAGAATTCCATGGACAGAGGAGCCTGGTGGACTACAGTAGTCCATGGGGTAAGAAAAGATGAGAAAGATGCATTAGGATTTTATAGGTGGGAAAAGAAAAGAGAGGCCAATTCTCATCATCCATGGTGGGAAGACAACAAATAATACTTAAAACTAAAAAAAAAAATCAATAAATAGGATACAAATAGTTTTGTTTTGTTTTTTTCAGAAATATGGAGATAATGCTAATAGCACCAGATAAAAGAATTGAAAGTTGTAGCTTCTTGAGAGGACAATGGGGGTATAATTGAGGCTACTGCTTTTCTTAACAAACCTTATAGACTATTTACTCATTTTAACATGCTTAATTTTTTATTTAATATAAAAATTAAGATAAAACAAGTTAGATTGATATGTAGTATCACAGAAAAAGGTCCATGATGTAAAAGTTTAAAAACCAGGACTTCTCTGATGGTCCAGTGGTTAAGACTCTGCACACCCAAGGCAGGGGGCCTGGATTCAATCCCTGGTCAGGGAACTAGATTGCACATGCCGCAACCAAAGATCCCGCCTCACACAATGAAGATCAAAGATCTCACATGCTGCAACTAAGATCTGGTGCAGCCAAATAAATATTAAAAAAGCTTAAAAACCAAATTGAGGAATTACAGCACAATTCTATTTTTAAATTCGGTATGTATTTATAAACATTTGTATATACAGAGAAAAGAATCCATACTAAACTGTTGATAATGGTTACTCACAGGAAGTGGGACAGAGGAGACTCTCATTTTTTGCATTACATATTTCCATTTCGTTTACCTTTTTGGTAACAAGTATTAATTACTTATATATTATTTAAAGCGTATTTGTTCATGTGTGTATATCAAATGTTATACATGTATAAAAAATGTTATTTGCTTGACAACATTTTCAATTATACTTTATATCAACAAGCATACTGCAAATTTTTTAAAGACCAATGTCATCTTAGAAGCAATACTGTATATGCATCACAGTGCCAACCATTGGGCTGGCTAACCGTTAGGCAGGTGCTCAGTAAAGGCTGAAATTGAGGTCCTAAATCCCTCATCAGAGCAGCAAAGCCATGTTGTACCATTCATTGCCACCAGATGGCAGGTCTCTATCAGAAGTGCTTGTCTATGGCGTTAACTGATTATCCCACTCCCCCTCAAAACTTTCCAGAGTACTTTATCTCACTGTATTAGTATGAATTGTTTAAGCTCCTCTCTCTCAGACCAAACTAAGAGCTCCCCAGGATAAAAACAAGTAATGATAATTCATCTTAGACCATAACTGTGGAATACTAGCCAGAACTAAGTAGGCAGATATCTTTAGAATAAACGGATGTATATTCTCTGAAAACTAATAAATCCCCCAATCATCTCCATACTTTCTTCCCCAACAATGAATCAAGAAACATTAACTGGGGATTTCTGTATCTTATCCAATGTCCAGAGATGGACATTTTGAACAGTGAGAGAATACAAGATATAATAAAGGGGTTTTAAGCCAACTGAAATCTCTCCTGGGATGAGCCCCTCCAATTTCAAATCTTTTCCGGCTAATCACTGCAGATGGTGACTGCAGCCATGAAATTAAAAGATACTTGCTCCTTGGAAGAATAGTTATGACCAAACTAGACAGCATATTCAAAAGTAGAGATGTTACTTTACCAACAAAGATCTGTCTAGTCAAAGCTATGCTTTTCCAGTAGTCATGTATGGATGTGAGAGTTGGACTATACAGAAAGCTGAGTGCTGAAGAATCGATGCTTTTGAACTGTGGTGTTGGAGAAGACTCTTGAGAGTCCCTTGACCTGCAAGGAGTTCCAACCAGTCCATCCTAAAGGAAATCAGTCCTTAATATTCACTGGAAGGACTGATGCTGAAGCTGAAATTCCAATACTTTGGCCACCTGATGCGAAGAACCAACTGATTGGAAAAGACCCATATTCTAGAAAAGACTGAAGGCAGGAGGAGAAGGGGACGGCGAAGGATGAGATAGTTGGATGGCATCACCGACTCGATGGACATGAGTTTGAGTAAGCTCTGGGAGTTGGTGATGGACAGGGAAGCCTGGCATGCTGTAGTCCATGGGGTCGCAAAGAGTCACACACAACTGAGCAACTGAACTGAACTGAGGTGATGCAGCTTCTGCCATCTGGGCACCTCAGTTTGACAGGAGAATGTGCTACTATCCTTGAAGAGATTCCTATATGGTTGGGATTGACAATGCCAAGTCCTAAGGAGCTTCCCAAGTGATGAAAGAAATACACCTTCAGGCTAGAAACATCCAGTCATGGCTTGCAGATTTATCCTCTCTCACGTGTCCCAGCCCTCACAGGCCCATGTGTTCTAGCAACTGCTCCCATTTTCCACACAGGAAGGCCTGTTTTCTTCCCCACACCTGGAACCTGATATCTCAAAGGGAAAATTGAAATATTCTCCTCTTCCTTCCCTGGGCATATTGTTGAGGAACTTTGCAAGTCATTGAGGCTAAATTGGGGGATCAGGAGCTAAAAGGGAGGGTCAGGAGCTCAAGCAGCTGTGGCATTTGGACTGGGCGTCACCAGGGGGTGGGAAGAGGCAAGCTTCCAGGGAGAAAGGGTGGAGATCAGAGATTAAAAATTCCTGAGCTCTGCTCAGTGTCACTGCTCAGAAGAATATGCATGGAGGCTCATTCTCTCCACCCCCCATCTCCGCCCTTTATCTAATTAGCAGAGGAGTGTTAAAAGTCAGAAATCCTATCTCTTTTTCTTGTGGCATTCTCCAACCACCTCCGCCCTCTCACTCAACTCCCCCCCACACACACCCCAACTTGCTCCACAGTCTAAACAGCTCCTCTAATGTGAGTCCTGGCAAAGGAGCCTGGAAAAGAAATGAGGGGGAACTAGGGATTTGGGGAGTTTAGTGAGAAAACACATTAAGAAGAAGCATTAACTTAGGATACATACTATAGTCACCAAAGGGTGAATAACCGTCCTGGTTTACCCAAGATTGTTGTGGTTTAAGCATTGAAAGTCCCACACCACTGCAAACACCTCAATCCTGGGCAAACCAGGATGGTAGCCTCAAGGTCCCTGCCCCAATTCACTCTGTAACCCTGAGTAAATTCTCTCTCTGGGCCTCAGTTATATCCTTGTAAAAATGGTACCCTCTAGCTTAGACACTGTGGCTCTATAAATAGTCTCTAGATTTCCTGAAAGCTGGGCACAGCAAGGGTGACTCTGGCTTACTCCTAATTGATTACTGCCCCCAGTGCTCCCCTGAGACTCCTGGAATCTCAACATTCTGAAAAACGAGGTGGAGGGGGCCTTCAGGATTATCCTGTCCTACTCCTCTCCAGCTCTGTGAATACCATTCCAGTGGAATACAGTGCATTTATTCATTGCATTCCACTTACCATTGATGTTCTACAGTATAGTTAGATATGGGCTTCCCTGGAGACTCAATGGTAATGAACTCACCAGTCAATGCAGAAGATGTAGTTTCAATCCCTGGTTGGTGAAGAGCCCCTGGAGAAGGAAATGGCTACCCACTTCAGTAGTCTTGCCTGGGAAATCCCATGGACAGAGGAACCTGGAGGGCTACAGTCCATGGGGTCACAAAGAGTCAGACACGACTTAGTGATTAAACAACAACACAGACCAGAATTTTGCAAACTGCTTGTTAAACACAGCTGTTATTAAAATTTAAGTATATAAACTTAAAGTTAAGCTTATAAATAAATGGGCTTTCCTTGTGGCTTAGCTGGTAAAGAATCCGCCTGTAAGGCGGGAGACCCGGGTTTGATCCCTGGGCTGGGAAGATCCCCTGGAGAAGGGAAAAGCTATCCGCTTCAGTATTCTGGCTTGGAGAATTCCATGGACTTTTCAGTCCATGGGGTTGCAAAGAGTTGGACATGACGGAGAGATTAATTAATTTATAAATTAATTTATATAATAATATATATTTATAAATAAATTATGTATTATATATAATAAAAACAAATTAATTGTTTACAATTAATTTATAAATAAATTATATTAAAAGCAAAGGGGAAAAAGAAGAATTCACTGGTAGTCCGGTGATTAAGACTCAGTGCTCTCACTGCTGGGGCCCAGGGTTTGATCCCTGGTCAGGGAACTAAAATTCCGTAAGTCACATTGCACAGCCAAAAAAAACAGAAACAAAGATAAGTACTCAAAATTTATCATTTCCCAGTTATTTTACTAGACTTCACTATCATCTATATCGTTAAGGTTATTTACATCTATTATATCTATGATAAAAATAACTGTATAATAATGTCCAACTATTCATCTCTTTCCAAGTCCACATTGGCAGTTTGAAATCGGCCATGGTAGGAGTATGTGCTCCATGCAAATCAGCAAACACTACCAATCACGGCTCCTGTCACACTGAAACTAGTTGCTGAATATCTACCAGCACACCACTAGTTCAGAGACACCACTATCCTGTTTGTCTGGTCATTGTTGTTCAGTCACTAAGTTGTGTCGGACTCTTTGAGACCCCATGGACTGCAGCACATCAGGCTTCCCTGTCCTTCACTATCCTCTGGAGTTTGCTCAAACTCATGTCCATTGAGTCAGCGATGCCATCCAATCACCTCATCCTCTGTCACCCCTTCTTCTCTTGCCCTCAATTTTCCCCAGCCTCAGGGTGTTTTCCAATGAGATGGCTCTTTGCAGCAGGTGGCCAAAGTATTAGAGCTTCAGCATCAGTCCTTCCATTGAATATTCAGGGTTGATTTCCTTTAAGATTGACTGGTTTGATCTTGCTGTCCAAGGGACTTTCAAGGGTCTTCTCCAGCACCTCAGTTAAAAAGCATCAATTCTTTGGAACCTAGCCTTCTTTATGGTCAAACTCCCACATTTGTACGTGACTACTGGAAAAACCACAGCTTTGACTATATGGACCTTTTTTGTCAAAGGGATGTTTCTGCTTTTTAATATGCTGTCTAGGTTTGTCAGAGCTTTCCTTCCAAGGAGCAAGTTTCTTTTAATCTCGTGGCTGCCTTCACCATCCACAGTGATTTTAGAGCCCAAGAAAATAAAATCTGTCACTGTTTCCACTTTTTCAGTTCCTGATTTCCATTCCTAAGAGAGAAACCAAGAACTGAATCATCATTTAAAAGCTAATGAGGGTATTTCCCTGGTGGCTCAGTGGATAAGAATTCACCTGCCAATGCAAGGGATATGGGTTTGATACAGGAAGGATCCTGGTCCAGGAAGATTCCACATGCCACAGAGCAACTAAGCTCATGTGCCACAACTACTGAGCCCAAGAGCTACAACTGCTGAAGCTTGAGTGCCTAGAGCCTGTGCTCTGCAACAAGAGAAGCCACTGCAATGAGAAGCCCATGCGCTGCGACGAAGAGTAGCCCCCACTCCCTGCAACTAGAGAAAAGCTTGTGCAAAGCAACAAAGACCCAGTGCAGGCAAAAATAAATAAATAAATAAAATATTAAAAAAGGAAAAAAAAAAGAAAACTAATGAGGGAGTTCCCTGTTGATCCAGTGGTTAAGACTTTGCCTTTCAATGCCCAGGGTATGGGTTCAATCCCTGGTAAGGGAAGTAGAAGCAATGTTATAACAAGTTCAATAAAGATTTTAAAAATGGTTCACATTAAAAAAAAAAAGCCTAATGAGATAATAAAGCTGAGTTTAAGGAAATGGATGCACAGGTTGGCTGTAAGTAGACTTGGCTGCAAGTAGACTTCAGTGTGGAGTATCTATCTCTGGCTTTCTCTCCTTCCAGGAGACCTTCTACCACAGTGAATGACTATTGGTCAGTCTAGCACAGAGGTCTTATGTAGACAGGGTCCCAAAGGACTCTGCAGAAGGCCTTGGTTGCCCTCTAGGTATCTATCTTACAGGGTTATCTAGCTGAAGGCCAACTGAAGAATTTAAGTATATATAAGAGTACCATGCTGACAGAGAAGACAAGACTTTCCCATCTCTGGCGTACAATCACCTCCAAGATTAATAAATCTCGTAAATCTTAAAACTAGGATAATAGCATGGAAGAGAGCTGGTAAAATTCTTAGAGGTCATTCAACATTCAACATCTTTCCAACTGCCTCATTTTACAGATGAAGTAACTGAGTTCACGTGATAGTAAATGGCTTGCCCAAGGTCACATAACAAGTTAGTGGCCAATGTCCAGAGTTCCTAATACCTGAAGGAAGGACCTTTCTTTAACATCCTAAATTCCATTTAGGAGTTCCACTTAGAGAAATTATATGAGCTTCAGAAAATGTGGGCAGGGACAAGCACAAAGTTTACATACATAAAGCTCACCACCACCTTCCTTCCTAGAAAATTAAAGAATGTCTTTATAGAGTACCAACCAAATGCCAAGTGCTATGGGGAGCTCAGAAGAAAAAGATCCAGTTACTCATATGCAGGAAGTGAATGTGGAATCACTCTTAAAACTTTTTCAAGGGGAATGTTGGATTCCTCAGATCTAATGTGACCTCTGTTCTGACCACACAGACAGTGGCATGAAAATCAACCTCACTGTCTTAAGTGAGAGTTACACAACAGATTCTCTCTTTTTTTTTTTTTAAGTATCATTGACTTACAATATTATATCAGTGTCAGGTATGAACACTAGATTCTTGATTGGGAAAGGTAGAAAACAGAGAAGAGCCCACTGAGGCAAATTTAGTGAGCTTTTCCCAAGTGACCCAGTGTGGGACATCTCTTTTCCCCAAGGAGAGAATCCTACAAGCAAGCAAAGGAAGAGAACATGCTGGGTTGAGAGCCAGAGCTTTAGTGCATTAAGGACATTTTGCATCTGAGATATTCACACTCATCCTCCTAGAGAAATGAAATAGAAAAAAAGACAGACTAGAAGCCTAAATTTCTTATTATTAGATTTCAACATATATAAAATCACTCTGTCAAATTGCTACAAAAATTTCTAAACATTCTCATTTCTGTACTTATATTGTCACATAAAGATAACAGTTTTCGGGCTGACACTAATCACAGTCCATACTTTGAGTACACTGCACTAAAATGGCCCTGGAATGTCTTGGCCCCTGGAACTCCTTTGGTGGAGGATCTTTCTTTTTTTGGTGGGGGATTTCTGACCTCCCTTTCTCATCCAAATCCAGTCCAGGGTGCTATGAAGTGATTTGGATTATGGTCACAGAGTACTGAGTTAGGACAGTAATTTCCTGTTTGTATTTCTCCTCTGCATCCCTTTAGCCTGCCTTCCTCAGCCTCAGGAAAGTTTCACCAAGCAAGGAAGATCTCCATCCCTTCATTACAGCACCCAGCCCTATCTAATAATGCCTCCAGTTCTCCTAGGGGTCACAGGCTCTTTCATTTATTCATTTCTTCACTCATTTATTCATTCATCGAGGCATCTTCTTCAGTACTCGGAATACAAAGTGAATCTTAAAGACAGATTCCTGCCTAAGGCTGAGCTTATGTCCTAGCAACAAAGTGGTATCAGAAAGAAAGGCATCAGTCTTTTCAAATATAGCTCTGGGTGGCCCAAAGATTGATTCTTACATATACAGGCAGTTAACAAACTGGAAGACTCCTGTGTCCCTTGGACTGCAAAGAGATCAAACCAGTCAACCCTAAAGGAAGTGAACTGAAAGTCACTCAGTCGTGTCCGACTCTTTGTGAGCCCATGGACTATACAGTCCATGGAATTCTCCAGGCCAGAATACTGGAGTGGGTAGCCGTTCCCTTCTAAAGAAATCAACCCTGAATATCCATTGGAAGGACTGGATGCTGAAGCTGAAGCTGCAATACTTTGGCTACCAGATGTGAAGAGCCAACTCATTAGAAAAGACCCTGATGCTGGGAAAGATTGAAGGCAGGAGAAGGGGAAAACAGAGGATGACATGGTTGGATGGCATCACTGACTCAATGGACATGAGTTTGAGCAAACTCCAGGAGATGGTGAAGGACAGGGAAGTCTGGTGTATTGCAGTCCATGGGGTCTGAAAGAGTCGGACATGACTGAGTGACTGAACAACAATAGCAAACTGGAGTTCTAACAAATACAAAATTGCAGACCTACTAGGAATGAATGAAATTTACTTGAACTTACTCTGGTAGAATATGGTAGAAGGGACTGTTGCAGAGGTGTCTGCTCCAGGGTCCCACACCACTTTACAGTTACCAAGGGAGGAGGCAAGAATGGTGCACTTGTTTACTTGGGTAGAACAAGTAGGAGAGAGCTCCAGATAGAGTTCCTCTATAATTGTTAACACCTTGAGGAGAAAGGCTGGGTAAGGAGTGAGGTCTCATTAATGACTGAGGACCCCATAACTTTGAGGGAGAGGTGACCTATCTTCAGAATTAGCAGAGTTAATTCTGCAGAGACAAGGAAACTTGTCTTCTCTGGGCTACAAGATTCTAATTAATGAGCCCTTGAGCAGGAAGAGAAAGAAGTCTGACTTATAGAGGGTAGAAACCTCCTGAGCAGGGAAAGGTTTCAGCCCCTCTGTCAGCCTGGGAGGGAAGAAGGGGTGGCAGGGATAGGGCGGGGTTTCCCTTGCAGGCTTTGGGCTGAATCCCTCCTCCCTGGTCCCTCATTGGGTCAGTGGCTCCTGCAGCCCTGCCAGTGAGGGACAAATGAGAAGAGCTGTTGATTTTTCACCCCTTGGCCATTCAGCATTTCCCTACATAAATACTGAGAAAGACCCTGCCCTCTCCTCACTTCTCTGGACTTGGCCCTGGGCTAGACTTGGTCTTCTGGGGGTGGGAAGGGCCATGGGGGACCTACTTATGCTCCGAGTGGCTGTGGGCATATGCTATGTAACCTTCAGTGCCTCTGCTTGGTAAGTCCTTCCCTCCCACTGTTCACTCCTCACCAAGGAAGTTTCCACTATCTCATCCCCATTCACCAACTGCCTCACTTTTTCTCTTTTTGTTAGGTCAGTGAACAATTTCCTGATAACAGGGCCCAAGGTAGGATGGTCTCCTGCTCCTCTTTTTACCCATTCATGTTCCTAAGGGAACTCTTTTGGGGAAAGAAAAGACGGGAGGGGAGACAGTGTCAGAAGTCAGCCACGCAGAGGAACCTATGACCAATCATTCCCTAATGGAGAGCTAACCCATTTGATTCCTGTCTGTACCTTCTGACCCAGACGACCTGATGAGAGCCAGGGCTGAAGCTCGCATCCTTTTCCCTTTGCCAGGCCTATCTGACCTATACCACCAGTGTGGCCCTGGGCGCCCAGAGTGGCATCGAGGAGTGCAAATTCCAATTTGCTTGGGAACGCTGGAACTGCCCTGAAAATGCTCTCCAGCTCTCCACTCACAACAGGCTAAGAAGTGGTAAGTTTGTACAAACTGTGCAAGGGGTATATGTCCATGAAGTTGGGCATGCAGTATGTATGTATGTGTAACATGTATGTGTGCAGTCAAATGAAAAAGTTATCAGTGATCTGCCACTTCCTTGTTGTGGGTTATTTCCCCTTCTCTGAACCTCAGTGTTATCACTGGGATCAATAAGATCAGCTGTTCAGTTCACCAGAAGTGTTTTTAGGGTTGAATGAGGTGAATACAAAGGTATCTATATACAAGTGTAATTACTCTATTTTTCAATTCATGTTGTATTTGTGTTTGTACACACTTATGTTTGCATGAAATAAAAATGAGGAAAGGAGTCGGTGTTCGTAGCTCCTGAGGGAATTTCAACTGTCATAAAACTCCAACAACAGAGAA
Source organism: Okapia johnstoni (assembly GCA_024291935.2). Lineage (NCBI taxonomy): Eukaryota > Metazoa > Chordata > Mammalia > Artiodactyla > Giraffidae > Okapia > Okapia johnstoni. Next base: position 42,037,576 of record CM044316.1, read on the forward strand.
GCTGAGAGATGCCTCATGTGGAGTGTATATGTGTGTGTGGTGTGTGTGTGTGCATGATGTACCTGTGCAGCTGTTTATAACTATGTATAGCAGTTTGCAAGAAAGTAATTTATGTAGAAATGATTAATGAAGAGTTTCCTGAGGAAAGTTGAGGGGAATGGGGTAAAGAAAATGAGGGGAAAAGTATCTTCCTGTGGGGTATACAACAAATAGGGTGAGAAACAACATGGGACCATGTTTATAAGGACTTAGTAAGATACAAGCTTAGTAAGTGGTAGTATTACCATTATGATTATTACATGGCTCCAGCTCCATCTCAGAAAGAAGAAAAATGCCCTTCTCTTTTTCATAAGCCAGCCTCATAGCCCTGAATCCTTACTGCCTGAGGACCAGAAGCAATGGCTAATGAACAGAGGCCTAGGCTGGATTATCAGGGGAACTGGGTCCTGGTCCCAATGCCATAACTGGTGAGGAGAGTGGCCTCAGTTTCTTCACTTTCTCTCTGGGTTTTATTTTCCCCATCTGTAGCATGGGGATGCTCATTCCTGCCTGTATGAAGTAAGGATGCTGGGAAAGCATGTACTGTTCTCTCAAGCAGAATAACATCCTCTTAATAAACCCAAAGAGGGAGGGGGATAGGAGAGAGAAATGAAATGGCATTGCTTTTTGAAAGCCCCTGCTTTGGGTCATCAAGGTCCAAGTTTCTAGTTCCCTCTTTCTTTTCAAAGCTACCAGGGAGACTTCTTTCATTCACGCTATCAGCTCTGCTGGAGTCATGTACACCATCACCAAGAACTGTAGCATGGGTGACTTTGAAAACTGTGGCTGTGATGAGTCAAAAAATGGTAAAACAGGTAAGCTGTGCCCTCTGATGGGTGTGGGAAGAGGTAAGGAGTTTAGAGCTGAGCATAAGCTAAAGTCTTTCAGAGAAAGCCTGAGAGACACAGCTTCTTCAAACTCCTAAACCCCAGCAGAAATTTCCTTGGTGGGCACTCCTAGATCAAGACTTTGCTAAGATGATTAGAGGATAAGCAAGTAGCATCAAGCTCTAAAATCAACAGGGCATCTAGGAAGGAGGAGGCCAAAGATAGTTTAAAGCTAACCCTCATATTTCAGGCTTAGAATGGCTTGTTCATAATCCACAGCTATCAAATTATTTGCAGACAGCCTAAGAGATTTATAGGCCTTCCCTGATGGCTCAGACAGTAAAGAGTCTGCATGAAATGCGGGAGACCTGGGTTTGATCCCTGGGTTGGGAAGATCCACTAAAGAAGGAAATGGAAACCCACTCCAGGATTCTTGCCTGGAAAATCCTTACTCAGATTGGTCACAAATGAGGGAGGAGATAGCCCTAACAAGACTACTGTACAATAATGGTACAGAATTCTAGAATAAACAGCAATGAACCTTTGAGATCATCTGGGCCAGCCCCAGCATCCTAATTTTACTTTGGGTATGGAGTTGAATTGTCTAGAGCTGGGCAGTTGACTTTAGACATAGGACTGCCCCCTACCCCCATTCCCACCCTAACTACCTCCATTTCCCTGTCTCACTTTTTTTTTTTTTTTGACCATACTGTGCAGCTTGTGGGATCTTAATTCCCCAACCGGGGATTGAACCCAGGCCATGGCAGTGAGAACACGGAGTCCTAATCACTGGACTTCCAGGGAATTCCCTCCCTGTCTTACTTTTAGCTATAGCTTTACACACTTCTACAACTCTTGGGGATGGTTTGGCTATGTCAGCTAAAATGACCGTGACTCTTCTTTTAGGACTCAACAGGAAGCTATACACAGAACTTACTCTTTCCTTATGTGCAGGAGGCCATGGATGGATCTGGGGAGGTTGTAGTGACAATGTTGAATTTGGGGAAAGAATCTCCAAACTCTTTGTGGACAGCCTGGAGAAGGGAAAGGATGCCAGAGCCCTGATGAATCTTCATAACAACAGGGCAGGCAGGCTGGTACGTATAAGAGTTGACCAGTGAGCCAACAGGCCGAGCATTTACAACAGTCTCACATCTGTACAGACCTTCACAACTTATCAAGAGCTGTCTCAAACATGTTTCATCCCACACCACCCAGCAGGACTAGGATAGCTACCCCTATTCTCTGGATGACAAAACCAGTTAAGGCAGGCAATGAACACAGATCTTCCAGTCTAGTCCTTTTATCACTAAACCTTATATGCTAACTCCTTCTACAGGCAGGTTTCTGAGAACATAAAACAATACAGATCCATGTATTGGAAGCAATACATCAGCAATACATCAGGCCCCACTTGCTTTCATGACTTAAAATTTTAACGATTTCAACTGCATGTTCTAGGAAATTAACAAGGGTTTATCATACAACTTATGTCCTAATGTCTTTCTGGGTCTGGAGATGTTGGGACTGATCTAAGCTTCTCTGGAAGGTCAACTGTCCCCCAAGACTTCTGGGGTGCGTAGCAATCCTTGGAGTGTTCTGAACTCAAATCTGGAATCTAGTTGTATTTGGAGCTAAGAGAACAGAAATTTTGCTTTGAACCTATACCTAGATGTCCTGGCTGCCAAGTGTAGAGAAGAGGTTTTCAAAGCGACAATAATGGGTAATCACCTTGGGGATAGGGCTTCAGACTCCAGGTTTCCTTCCCTCTGGAAGAGAGCCCAAAAGACAAATCCAGACACCCACAAACACTCTAGGCCCCAGTTGCAACACTTAGTAACAGTGCCAATTATCACATTTGTCATTTTTAGTTTACAGAGTACTTTCTTCTTCATCTTCTTTTTAACAAAGTACTTTCTTGATCATTCTTATTCTTATGGGCAGAAAGAGAAAAAAGTTCACAAGCGATATAGTTGGGCCTTAAGCCTAGGTTTCCTGTCTCCAGCCACCTTCTCAACACTTGCCTGGCTTTTTCCATAAGAATCATGGAAAGAACATTAAAATCACCAATACCAAAGCCTTTAAACTCCTGAACTTCCTAATTGAAAAGATCTGAGGTAGGGCCCAGGAATAAATATTTTTAACAGGACTCTTCATAATTCTGATGTACTATAAAGTTAAGAAACACATCTCTAAAATATTCCATTAATTGCTAGCCTTTGATCTTCTCTACCCAGAGCCAATCTCTTTTTGTCCTCTCTCTCTCTTTCTCTGAAGGCAGTGAGAGCCACCATGAAGAGAACTTGCAAATGTCATGGCATCTCGGGCAGCTGTAGCATCCAGACGTGCTGGCTACAGCTAGCTAACTTCAGAGAGCTGGGCAACTACCTAAAGGCCAAGTATGAACAGGCACTGAAAATTGAGATGGATAAACAGCAGCTAAGGGCTGGGAACAGTGCCGAGGGCCACTGGGTACCCACTGAGGCCTTCCTTCCTAGTGCAGAAGCTGAGCTGATCTTTTTAGAGGAATCGCCTGATTACTGTACCCGCAATTCCAGCTTGGGCATCCATGGCACAGAAGGTCGGGAGTGTCTGCAGAACAGCCGCAACACATCCAGAAGGGAGCAATGCAGCTGTGGGCGCTTGTGCATAGAATGCGGCCTGCAGGTGGAAGAGAGGAGAACTGAGGCTATCAGCAGCTGTAACTGCAAATTCCAGTGGTGCTGCACGGTCAAGTGTGACCAGTGTAGGCATGTGGTGAGCAAGTACTACTGCACGCGCTCCCCAGGCAGTGCTTGGTCCCGGGGCAAGGGCAGTGCCTGACAGCACCACATAGGAACTTATTGATCAGTTGTATGACAGTGGAGGGGACACAGCTTCTTTCTTGGAGAGAAGAGGTAAGGAAAACAATTGGAAAACCACAGGGTTGTCTGTAGTCCTCTTGATATCTGCTGTACATGGGGAAGTGGAGGCCCAAGATGATATAGCATGTTCTTAATAGAGCTAAAATGGGAACTGAGCCTCCTAATTTGGGTAGACCCCATTTCATCTTTTCTCCAAGTTACTTTCTTGTCTTTCTGCCTATAATTCTATAGCTTGCTAGAGGGGAAGTTTGGTTTGGAGTCTATATCCAGAAAGACCTTCAAAATACTTGCCCCTGGAGTTTCAGACCACATCCAACCCAGCTGTATGGCTAAGAATCAGAGGGAATGGAAGCCAAAAATGGAAGAGTTCTGTCCAGACTCCTGAAGGAGTAACCTTCCCCTACTCTGGCTAGCTCCAGAAAGATCAACTGTAAGTTCATAGAGATAAGTGAGGCAGAGACCTGCCTATCGGGAAGTATTTTTGGTGTTGTTTTTTTTTTTAACTCACTGAACATTTTTGAAAAGTTCTCCCTAACCATTCCTGGGGAAACCAGTACCTCATATGATCTGACAACTTTTCCAACTGAGAAACCATTTCTGGAGCCATGGAGAAGGGATTGGCACAGTAAGTGGACAGGTGACTACAACTTACCCAGTCAAACATCCCAAGAGGGATTTTTCCCATAAAGAGCTGTAGAACAACTCTCTTTTGTTATTTTCCCAAATTGGGAACTCAACTTCATTTTGCGATAAATGCTTCTAGTATACATATTTGAGACTTTTTGTTTCTCTCCTTGGAAACCTTAGGATCAGAAAGGGAATGAGAAACCCCACTTCTATATTCCAATGATGTACAAGTCTAAAAGAGAAACTGGAAATACCAATCCATTGATATTAGTGTTAGATACCAGATAATAAAATTCAGACCCAAGCACTGGCCTATAGGAAAATAATCCAGATTTCTCGATTTAGAAGGTATTATTTTAATGCAACCTAAGCAACTTGAGGAACAAGCAAGCCCTTTGAACTTGAACCATATTCAAAGTGTGTTTGCTCTCTCAACTTAGGCTTCCTGGGGTGTCTGTACACGGAGGAGCTGGGCTCCAAGGCAAGAGACTGGGAAAGTTGTGGATTCTCCCTTCTTCATTTGCACTTCTACATCTTCCACTGGTAATCTGTGGGGGGAGGGGTAGTTCCCATAAAGAGAGCCCAAGGGGCTCAGCCACTGGTCTCCTAAGTCTGAGCATCTCAGCCTTTGGAGTCTCCCCTCTCTGCAAAGGCCAGACACCCCACAGGGAAGAGATATTCAACTATGTTAAATAAATAAGTAAAATGACTGATCACCAAGAGTAGGGAAACATTCTTAACGCTTTAAATTAAAAAAAAAAACAATTTAAATGTTCAACATCAGGGCAAACTAATTAAGTCATGGCTGCACAATGGAATATTAGCCATTAAAATAATATTCTGGAAAAATATTTGGTAACATGAAAAACATGCATGATAGAATTAAGTGAATAAAGTTACAAAACAGCATGTTCAGAATGAATTCAATTCTGTTTTAAAAAGAAAAAAATATTAGCTATCATGTAATACCAAAATAAGAGTGGTTAGTTTTCCTTTTTGTGTTTTTCTGTATTTTTATATTTGTCCACAATAAACAAATTTTTTTGTCTTCAAAAAGAATTAATAGTACATTAATTTTTAATGCCAACAGGGAATAACCAGTCCATCATCTTTGTTTAAGCGAAAAAAAAGGTAAAATATTTATTAAGTAAGTTGGCATCTCAAGAAAAACCATAAGCAGGTGCTTTGCAAGTCTACCCTTATCCCTATTTTGTTGTTGTTGTTCAGTTGCTAAGTCATGTCCGACTCTTTGTGACTCCATGGACTGCAGCACACCAGTCTTCCCCTGTCCTTTACTGTCTCCCAGAGTTTGCTCAAATTCATGTCCATTGAGTTGGTGATGCTATCCAACCATCTCATCCTCTGTCATCCCCTTCTCCTCCTGCCCTCAATCATTTGTGCACTTAAAAATACCAACTATCACAGATGCCAGACACCAGAGACAAGAAGAAATCCATAAAAATGTAGCCTATGTCAAGGAAATGGAAGATTTCCTCTACCTCCCTTCAAGGAAGGTAAAAATATACACACACACACTACAGTTAGCAACAAAGAAGTAAGTGTATGTGTGTGTGTGAGAGAGAGATTGGTGGTAGTAGAAAGGGGAATGTAAGAGATACCATCTAAGCACAAAAACTGTGGTGAAGTAATAGGCAACCAAAAGAAAAGTTTATTTTCCTGGGGCTCAGAGGAAAAAAACTTATCAGACTTTGAGGTTAAATCCTCAATAAATATAGATACCAAATTACCCATCATGAAACCTGAGTTGTGAAACTGCTAAGGAATTGAACAAACTAGACTTTTCTCTTTATCCATAACTGAATCTCCATCTAAAGACCCCAGGTATCTGATGCTTTGACATTTTCCCCAGGACCTTGCTGACATTCCCAAATGATTTTACGGGAGATTTTCAGAAATAAAACCATCCCTGAGGCCTGGTGAAGTGAAAGTCAGTCATGTCCGACTCTTTGCAACCCCATGGATCATACAGTCCATGGAATTCTCCAGGCCAGAATACTGGAGTAGATAGCCTTTCCCTTCTCCAGGGCATCTTCCCAACCCAGGGATTAAACCGAGGTCTCCATTGCAGGCGGATTCTTTACCAGCTGAGCCACAAGGGAAGCCCAAGAATACTGAAGTGGGTAGCTTATCCCTTCTCCAGCAGATCTTCCCAACCCAACTGTCAATCACGAAGAACATGCCTTATGTTTTCTAGGGGTTTATATCTGAGATTTTCACTAATGAAACTGGGAATTCCATGAAAAGTTTGCCTACTTCCCCCAAAAGCTCGTAGTCCCAATTCTTCCAAGCTTCCTCCAATCTCATTCATCTTACCCTCATGGCAATCAACCAATCTTCCCACATGGACCCTGGGCCACAAACTAAAGGAATTTGGATTTCTCTGCATCCATCACCTTCCTGTCAGGGAGTCATTCCTAGGCATTACAGTGGCATTCAGATTCAATAGTTACAACCCCACACTCCTTCCCTTTTGGCTCATCCTTAACAAGCTGGCTATCATTAAGGTGACAGAACAGTAAAAACTCCTCATGTTTGATAGGTTCAGGGCCCAAGACAGGCAGGTTGGCAGTCACAATCTGATAGTGGATCTTGAAAAACTGCTGAAAAAGGAATCAACTCGATGAGGGAAACCTGTCCATGAGCCAAGTCCCATATTTCAGTAAATCCAGGCACTGCTCCACATAGCCTGAAGAATAGAAGCTTCTGTTTTCTCAGTCTAGGCTTGCCAGGCCCTTACAAGGCTTTTTCTCCTCCTCCTCCACTTCCTCTTCCTTCTCCCTCTTCTCCCCATCTTTGCCATGAGCAGAATTAATCACTCCTAAGAACTCAATGGACATGAGCTTGAGCAAACTTTGGGAGATAGTGAAGGACAGAGAAGTCTGACATGCTGCAGTCCACAGAGTAGCAAAGAATCGGATACGATTTAGCAACTGAACAAGAAAACCCGAAGGCCTATTCCCAGAGTTTCCCATGGTCTCCTGCCAATCTCCTTAGGGCTTGCTGGTGTGTGATCATAAGGGTGGAAAGGAAGTAACTGGGCATCTACTAAGTGTCAGATGCTTAATATGTATCTCCAATCCTCAGAACAATCCAGTTAAAGAGTTACAATTATTCCCTTTTAAGCAACCAACCTAAAATTAAACATAAGGAGGTATATTTGAATTCAGACTTACTACCATATAAATTTATACTCTTTCTTTACACCACTTACACTCTGGGACCCCAGGGATCTCTGGCGACATTCTTAACTGTCATGACAGCTTTGTAGAAGGACTCCATTTATATGCAGTCCTTTGTAGATGAGGTCACATTTCTCAGCACTTCTCTGGAGAGAAGAAACCTAACTTTTTGACTTGACTCCTATCACTGATCTCAAAATAGTGATCAAGGGCCTAGATAAAGATGTTTGGGTGGGTGAGAGGAGGATGAAAACAAAGATCAGAGCAAAGATTTCTAGAAGTTAAAGACCTTTGGGTGAGACTAGTGCTCTACATCCTTCTAGTTCTACTGCATTCCCTACCACAGGAGGAAGGGACTCCCAGGTGACACAGTGGTAAAGAACCTGCCTGCCAATGTGGAGATGCAAGAAATGCGGGTTCGATCCTTGGGTCAGGAAGATTCCCTGGAGAAGGAAATGGAAACCTGTTCCAGTATTCTTGCCTGAAAAATCCCATGGACAGAGAAGCCTGGCAGGCTGCTGTCTATGGGGTCACAAAGAGTCGATACAACTGAGTGAGCACACACACACCACAGGAGGAAAGTTAGGTTTGGAGCAGGAAAGTTCCCCCTGCCTCCCAACCCCCAGGATCACCAAGTGAGATAGTTGGACATTAGATTCCAAGGCCCTGAACACTTTCCATGGCTGGTGCTCTGCCCACCCTGCCAGGCTGCCCTTTTTATCAAGAAATGAATGCATGATGACCAACGAAGGCATTGAGGAAATTAGGCCAAGGCTCTGGGAAGCCTCAGACTGCATTTGGTCGGGGAGGAGGAGGAGGTAAGCAGTGGGGAAGTGAGGTGAAATATGGTAGGGGGTGGGTGGGATGTGGGTAAGGGAAAGGTGGCACACATTCCCCTCAGATTCTCAGATAGCAGAGTACACCTATGACAGGTCCAGGGGATGGTGAGATGGTCCCTTGCCACTTCTTGGCAGTCTATAAGAGATCACTTGATTCAGCTGCCTGCTTCTTAACAAGAGAGCTCCCAATCAAAGGCCTAGTGAAGAGGAGCACATCTTACACTCTGTTTTGAAAGGCCATCAGGGAGAGAGGGAGAAGTTAATACTTCCTTACTAGGATAAAGTGCCTATCAGGACATTTGCCGTATGCCTAACCTGAATCAGCACTGCTGTGTTTTAAGTCTACCAAATCTTCTAGGACCCCTCATCATGGATTCCGACCTTCAAACATTCCTTTTATCCAACCTGAATAACACTAATTACTTCAGTTTTTCACTAGTTCTCTTTTACATTATTTTTTCCTCGACCTTATTCAAATGCACCAGCTTTGGGTTCGTGAGGAGTTAGGCAGGGTGTAAGCCAGATACACTTCTTAAACCCCAACTGCCTTCACCTCTTGCCCTCAAGTATCTGAAGAATCTACCTATTCTTGGCTGTCACAGAACTTTGATTGTCCCATCAGGCCCCACTTGTTTCTCCACGGCTCAAGTTCATTTCTAACCCCTCCACTTCAGCCAGAACCTCAATCAACAAGATCGTCCTGTCCTAGGGGCCTGTAGGCAGTGCAGGGACAAGAACATGAAACTGACAGTCAGGACACACTTCCTTCTCTGTTCTCACCTGTGAAGCATTTAGCTACTTTAAAATCCCAGTTTTATTTCTGTGCTAATGATTTCAAAATCTCCACTTCCGTGCAAGCTCCAGGCACCGCAGCTCTAATATTCCACAGGCTATTTCTATTTGAGTGACAGAAATGATTCCTCTACTTCCATCAGTAACCTAATGACACTTTGGGTGACTAAGGCTTACTAATGCGTCATCCTCAACTTCTCCCTCTGCTCAACTTTTCATATTACACCTGAATTTTGTGCTAACTCAATAACTGATATTTTGCTCCTCAACTCTCTACCCACCACAATGCTACCATACTTTCTTACTAAGACACTACCTTCATCATAACCTGACTTAAAAAGAAAACTACCAATGTCCTAAAGCAGAGGTCCCCAACCTCTGGGCTAATGACTGATGATCTGAGGTGGAGCTGATGTAATAATAATAAAGTACACAATAAATGTAATGTACTTAAATCACCCTGAAACCATCCACCCCACCACAATCCATGGAAAAACTCTTCCACAAAACCAGTCCTTGTTGCCAGAAAGGTTGGGGACCACTATCCTAGTGAATACAGTCCCAATTCTCTGGCTTGACATCTCAAGTCTCCTAAATTGGACACAATCTTATTGTAAATATTAAAAAAAATTTTTTTTTCCATGAACATAATCTCATAAAAATTCAAAAAACTTAGAAATACACAGACCAAAAAGTGAGTAATATTAATACCTTCCCTCCCTTCTCCCGCCAGCTTACTGCCCTTCCCAGAGGTAACAACGCCTATTTTGCTCTTTCAATTTTATCCCTTGTTTCCTCAGTTCCAGCTAGACCAGGTTATGACAATTCTTGTATACACCATTTCCATGCAACTTCCATATCTCAGTTAAAACCATTTTCCTCCTTAAGGTCTATCTGATCTTTGAAATTGCCTGCCTTGTATTTGATACAAACTAAATTTTACCACCTATGATATCTAGACATTATGTATTTTTCTATGCCTCAATGATAGAGCTGTCAGGTCTCCTCTTTGGAAGTAGGGCCTTGTTACCCCTCTTGGTGCCTCTGCCAGCCTCTCATGACACTCTGCCTTTGGTGGGTGATTTGTACAGGACATGGAATTTCAGAGATGAAACAGACCTTAGCAGTCATCTCCTGCAAACCTCTTACTTCACAGAAGAGGAAAGAAATTTGCCCAAGGTCATTTGTCTAGTTAAATGTCAAGCTGAGGATAGACCTCAGGTCTTCTAATCTCAAATGTAATCAATTTCTAGGTCCTCTGCTCTTGGAGTTGGGGTTAGTGGTCCAAACTACTCTCAGGACCAATAAGCTGCGCAGTAACTTTAGACAGGTTAACTGATGGGGGAGGGCTTGCATATAGTATGTGTGTGCTCAGTCACTCAGTAATGTATGACTCTTGGCAGTTTCATGGAATAGCCTTCCAGGCTCCTCTGTCCATTATCCAGGCAAGAATACTGGAGTGTGTTGCTACTACTCCAGAGGATCTTCCCAACCCAAGACTGAACCTGTGCCTCTTGTATCTCCTGCTTTGGCAGGCAGATTATCATTAGTGCCACCTGGGAAGCCCCTGTATATGGTATGTGATATTTAAAAAGAAAATTTTAAGTCTAAAGAGAATGAAAGAGAACATCTGAGGTTCTCAAACATACCATTATCTGTTGAGCTCAAGGCAAAGGAAAAGGTCAGCCTATTCTCCCAGCTACATTAACCTTCATGGCACATACCCCTTCTCCCCTCTTTCATATTCACCTTAAATTGGCTTCACCTAAATAAAAATGTTGAAGAGCACAAAATCAGAGTCACCTTGAATGCTTACATCTCTAGAAATCCAGTGCTCTTTCTATTGTTTCATAGTTTATGCCTGCTATTCCAAGTATAATTGTAATTGTGCCTCCTTTCATTCCAGAAAGTGTACTGTTTGATAGCAGTCATATAGTCCTCCTATTTATAACTCACTTCATGCATTCAATAAACATTTCTTGATCACATACTTTGTTATAGGCATAGCACTAATGCGAGAGATGAAGAAATTCATGACATTGAGAAAGTCTCTGCCTTCATGGAACTAGCGGATGACACATACAATGAATAAGTTAAAAAACATGGCTATTACAGACTGAGATAAGTGTCACGATGGAAACTGTAGGGCTCTTACAATAAGGCAGCAACATCTTAAGAAAAACTGGTCAGAGCTCTGTGAAGTTGACATTTAAACTTATACCCAAAGGAATTAGTTGTTAAGAGCTTCAAGAAAACATATTTCAGAGAGAAGCATTAACAAGCAACAAGGCCCAAAGCAGAAAAGAGCTTGTGAAATTCCAAGAGCCGATAAAAAGTTTGATATGACTGGAGAATGCTTTGCATGTGGTGACATGAGATGAACTTAGAGAAGCAAGCAGGGTCCAGATCATCCAAGACCCATCCAGTCACGGTGAAATGTTTGAATTTTGTTCCAGAGAAATTGAAAGCCATCGAAAGATTTTAAGTTAGGGGGTGATAAGCTTCTATTTACCTTGTAAGAAAACTCATGCTGGCTACTGTATGGAAAATGAACCAGAGATGGTCAAGGGTGGAAGCCTGAAGACAAGGAGGCAGTTGTATTAAGCCAGGCAAGAGCTGATAGTGAAGTAGACTAAGGCGGGGATAAAGTGAACAGAGGCAAGAGGAAACATGGACAGTACAGACAAGAGGTAGCACCAATAAAAGTTGCTAATGGATTGGATGTGATGGGTGAGAGAAGGGTCTAGGATGACCTTCAGTTTCCTAGCTTTAGTAACTGAGTGGCAGGTGGTGCCGTTTACAGATATAGGCAAAATGAAAGGACCAGGTTAGGGATAATGGGATAATGCAGATCAAGAGTTCCATTTCAAACACATTAACTTTAAATTTTCTCTGAGACATTCAAGTGCAAATATTAAGCAGGGAATTGGCTATTACGTCTGGGGAAAATGGCTAAATAAACTAGAGAAGAACTCTGAGAAGGAGATGCAAATTCTGGAGTCACCAACACTGAAGCCACAGGAGTAAATGAGATTTCCTAAAAGGAGTAGGAAGTGAAGGGAAGAGGGCACAGGTTCAAGTCCAAAGAAACACCACACCCCTCCCATTGTTGTCTACACGTACCCAATGAGTAACCTGAGCAACTGAACCTCTTTTTGATTTGAGGAATAGATAGGTACAGATATGCTGGCAGGTAGGGAAATAGGTGAGCTAATCTTTGTGGGGAGCCTCCATCAATCTGTTCATTCAGTGAATGTCTTCTATGGACTGTGCTAGGTGCCTGTCTAGGAGGTAAACAAGAAGGGACACAGTTCTTCCTGATCAAAAAGGAAAGCATACCTGTGCCCATAATAATATGGTATGATAAACAGTCAAATAAAAGTGTATACTTTTATTTGGGGCAGTAGGAACATAGAGATGAAAGTAAGCTGCCTGGCCCAGAAATGAAGCGAGCTCATCCAAGTAGTGAGAGGAACTGAACATTAAAAAGGTACTCTGAAGCCAGATAGACTTCCTCCCACCCTGGTTGTTGGCTTGTTTCTGTTTTCTTTTAAAACAAATCTTGTACTTCCTAGAATCAAGATAAAATCGTGACAGGTTGGTAGGGCTAAGAAAGGAAGTTTGGGTTGTCTGTCCTTTGACAACAGAGAGCAGTCCTTTCCAATGAGCCTTAATCAGGTGTGTTGTTGGGGCCAGGGGTTAGAGGAAAAAGTGGAAGGAGAGAATGCTTTATGGCTGTTCACAGGATAAAAAAAAGCAATAAAATACTTTACCCAGAGCTGCATAAGGGTCATAATCGGTATGATAAGCTATCATTTAACATGAGGAGGAAATTGAAGTTTCATTTCCTTGCTTTTGTGGCACCCCTTGAATTGGGCTGATGACACCATTCAGTCAGTCAGCGTGAGGCCAGCATTACCAATTTTGTTTTGCAAAACAAAGCTAGTCACGGTCAAACTCAGTTGGTCAATTCCATAGATTAAGATGAGAGACCCCAGGAAAGCAAGACAGCTGGATTAGCTCTGGCTGGGAAACCACGGGTTAATCCTAGGCCAGCTTGGCAGGGAGCTCCATACGATCTTTCAGGCCCCTGGCACCCTCCCACCTCTTGCCCCTCAAGAGCTTCCCACATTCACCAGTGTCCTGGGGTTGACTCTAAACAATCTCGAGTTTGAAGGATAGGGCTGAGGTGAGGGTATGGATGCATTTCCCCCTTGTGTCATATGCTGACTGTCATCTTCTCATCCTGATTTCTCATACCCAGACTGCGTGGCATGGTGTGGCAGAAAAAAGAAAGAAAACAGGCAGGAATCTATAGGAGCACAAACTGGGAAGAATGAAATTTTCTTTAAAAGTTAACAATAATACAAAATTTCTCTCAAGTTCTGGGTTCCGATAGGTATACCTACTCACTCCACAACCTAAAGAAAACAGCAAGGATGAAATTTTTGTTTAAGTTCTAATGAACAGCTAGACATTTTTGTTGTCTCTAGGGCTAAGACGTTAGAAAAGAACTGTTGATTCTCTTAGAGATGATTCCCATTCTGATTCCTCTCCACGTCTAGAAGTTGCTGAAAAATTGAGGCCACTTCAGAATACATCACATCAGGAGATTTTCAAAGTTCCTGTTTAGCTGAAATAATTCCATTTTCTCTTTTTCTGAATTCTGATATTTCTGGTGAAAAATCAATTCTGCCAGCAACACATAAGGACTATCAAAAAGCCAAGAAAACCTGCACTTGCAATGAATTTGCCTGAATAATAATGGGGTTTGTATTCCAAAAAGAGATTAAGGTAACGTTTAATTTTAGTTGCATGAAGGTTGTCTTACATTTTTCCAAAAGGATTTATTCCTGCAATTTTCTATGACAATCAACACAATTTAATTTTGAGGTAAAGAGAGGTAATTCAGTATTGTGAGAAAAGTGATGCTAATTTTGCCAGATTTTACTGTAAAGCCATGCCACTTTTTCTGTTGCAAAATCTTTACTATAAAAAAAGAAGAGATTTTGATTAGATTGCATTATATATTCCAAATTTTATTTTCAAATTCTAAAATTTTATTTCTAGCCTCTAAATTTCTCTATTCTGACAGTTCTGGCCTTCATAAGATGTCCCATACCAATTGCCATACAGAATAAATTAGAATCCCTTCTGGTTTCTAGAAACAGATAGCCTGTAAAATAGCAAGTCAGATGTTCTTCATGTACATAGAATCTTATCATTAGATTTTACTAATCTGAATTCTGTGCAGAAGGAAGCTTCTTTGTACATTATATTTTACAAGGATTTACTGTTAAATTACTACCACAAATAAGACAGCAGGTGGAGGTTTTTAATTGCTTATGACGATAATATTTTCAAGTGGTTCTTCTCCAGAGGCTCTTGGTATAATGAATAGCACTCTGGGTATAAGCCAGGAACCTGGATCACCAGCCATTAGCTTCATGTGTGACCTTGGGCAGGTCTCTTAGCTACTCTGAGCCTTGTTTGCTGCGATTATAAATAAAAGGATTGGATTAGGAGGCTCCAGGTTTCTTGCCTGGAGAATCCCAGGGACAAGGGAGCCTGGTGGGCTGCCGTCTATGGGGTCGCACAGAGTCGGACACGACTGAAGCGACTTAGCAGCAGCAGCAGCAGCAAAGGTTTTTGTTTTTGTTTTAAGCGGATAAGCAAGAGCATGCAGTGGTTAAGTGTAAATAAAGGTACTAGTGCCTTAAGTATTACAGAGAATGAAAAGGAATTTGGAAGAACTTTCTGAGTGAATAAGGAAAAGAACATACGACTGTTGACCACAAAAAGCGATAGCATAAATGGAGTAAAACCCCAAGTTCCACTTCATTTATTTATACACAATAAATCCATTAAATGAATGAACTTGGTTTGTACACAACACTTGGTTCACCCTGTGAGAAAAATAAGAAGTTTTCCACGTCTATGAAAAAGCATCATCACGTAATAAAAAGGCTCTAGAGGCAAATATAATTAAGTTCAAAACCCTGGCTCTAATAATTTCCAGATATGGCCTATATATCAAATCACTTTAACCTCAAGATTGTTGTAAAAATTAAATAGGATAACATAAGTGAAAGTGCTTAGCACAGTGCTTGGCACATAATAGGTAACAATAGACAGTAATCCTTCCATTAATGATGGGGACATAGTCCATACATAAGTTAAAAAAAAAAAAAGACAAGATAAAAAATAATAGCTAACTTTAACTGAGTGCTTACTCAGTGTCATAAGGCACTGTTAGGTAATTTTACATATATTATCACATTTAATCCTTAAAACAATCCTGGTAAGGTAGGTACTGCATGCAGGAGACCGAGGTTTGATCCCTGGATCAGGAAGTTCCTCTGGAGAAGGTAATGGCAACCCACTCCAGTATTCTTGCCTGAAGAATCCCATGGACAAAGGAGCCTGGCAGGCTACAGTCCATGTGATCACAAAGAGTTACACATGACTGAGCAACTAACACTTTCACTTTCAATGTAGGTATTACCATTAGCCTCAGTAGAGAGATGAGGAAGCAGACTCAGAGATGTTAAGCAATTTTTCCTACAGTCACAGAGCTAGGAAGTCATGATGGAGTTATGATATAAAACTGCTTTGCTGTTTATAAAGGTCAAATGCTAAACCATTTCACCATTATGTCCAGCACAGTATATCAAAGTATATTATTACGTGCCAGATAAGTCAGCAATTAAGCATGAGTAGTTCATATGCACATGAGACAAGCATGCATTAGAGCAAAATTACAGGAAATTGTCTCCTAGGCTAGGAATTGTACAAGCATTAAAAGAACAGGAGAATCTCCAGTATTGTGATATAGGAGAGCAGAGTAAAGGAAGAGAATGGCTTTAGCAAATGAACAAAGTGAGTAATGGAGCAATGTGAGCAAACAGATGACTCTAACTAGAGCAGCAACCATAAGGCAGGTTCTGGGGAGATACGTTTTGAAAGATAAACACTGACCAGTCTGTGGGAGCCCTGAATGCCAGATTAACAACTATAAAATATTTTTATAGCATATTATATATACACTAGATACTCAGTATTTTCTGTCACAAAGCAGTGAAATTTAATTTCAAACAACTCCTCATGGAGTAGGAAACCTGTTTTCTACATGGGCAATATGTACATCCAACTCAGGTTTCCCTGATCAATTAGAATAGGAAGAAAACACATTGGCACACTGTTTTTAACTCTTACTCTCTGATGTGTTTCAGAATTTCAAAATCTTTTTAAAAATTGTATTAAGATATAACTGGCATATCAAAATCTTTATAGCAGCTTACGTAGAGGTCAGGAATACCAAACTCACTGATAAAGGTAAATAATCAAGAAAAGTCTAGTTAAAAAGATGGATCTTAAAAAGGAAGATAAGTATTCTAAGAAGATACAAGGGCATGAAATCCAGGGAAAAGGCCACCTCGGATGGTGTAGGAGATCCCAGGGTCAGGTCTCAGACCTAGATAACTACTGAAGAGCCAAGGACAGGTTGAGGGCATCCAGACCTACAGGAAGCTAGACAGAGGGTCTGGCTTCCTACATATAATACAGTGTTCAGACTGGGACCTACGATACGCATAACAGAAAGAGGAATATAACAATGTGATTTCATTAATGTGCCTAACACCATCACATTTTGATTTAATTTAGTGTATTATGTTTCTCACCGCAAAGACTACAGTGGCTTCAAATATTCCATTTTCTCAAACCATCTCTGAGAGGCATGAAGGAACTCATGGTGTGCTACTTATGTGTTGATCTTGTATCTCTG
Source organism: Okapia johnstoni (assembly GCA_024291935.2). Taxonomy (NCBI): domain Eukaryota; kingdom Metazoa; phylum Chordata; class Mammalia; order Artiodactyla; family Giraffidae; genus Okapia; species Okapia johnstoni. Next base: position 42,054,550 of record CM044316.1, read on the forward strand.
AAAGGTGTAAACAAGTTAGATGAGAACTTGGGGGTCCTAGTAGATATAGCATTTTATTTTAATTGAAACTTTGAAAAGAAAGACTAAAGCTTTAAAATCTAAAAATTTTCATCTGGGATGTTTATGTTGTAGCTAGTCATCAGATGGTTAGAAGTTTGGCATGACTAATTCTTCACAGTCCATTTGCTAAATGACACTATAAAAGCAAGTACCACTGAAAAGGATGTGATGTTTCCAAAGCTTCAACCTCATTGTAGACTGACTGTTTTATATGGGTCCGTGGCTAACCATTTTATGGTGCAAGAGGCTCTAATCACATATATATGTTAAAGACACCTTGAAATGTTCTCACATTGTCAAGGACTAGGAAAACTATATAAAGACCAGAGAGGTTGTCATCCTGGCTCTAACATAAAGGCCACCCAGAAGGATTAAAATTTTATAATCCTGATTAAAATAAGATTTATTAACCCGAGATGCTTATTCTTATAAAATAGCTTTACCCTCTCTCACCTTGAAACGTTCTCACATTGTTAAGGACTAGGAACACTATATAAAGACCAGCAAGGTTGTCATTCTGGCCCTAACATAAAGGCCATGCAGAAGGATCAGAATTTTATAATCCTGATTAAAGTAAGATTAATCCCTGAGATGTTCTTATAAAATTTTTAAAATTTTATTCTAATAAAATAGCTTTACCCTCTCTATCCCCAAAACTTATGCTGAAAAGCAACTGGATCTTAGTAGAACTGTTGAGAATGCTTATTAAGTTCAATAGGGCTGCTTCTAAACTAAAGTTGAACACTGAGAGATCCAAACAATGATGACAGAAAGTTTAAAGAAGGATCCAGAAATTTTCATTTAGATTGAGACACTGTTGGCAACCGTGTCTTTTAAGGACTTTATCTAATTTGTCAATTTCATTGGCATAAAGTTGTTTCTACTATTCCCTTATTGTTCTTTTACTATCTGTAAGGTCTGTAGTGATTTGACAATACTAAGCTAACTAAGCAGAATTGTTTGATAGACCATGTGAAACCATAGATTTCCCAAGGAGCATTCCATCAACACCTCAGCCAAGAAATGCAGATGAGGCAAGTGGGGGGAAAAAAGGAATTTTTTTTATGGTTCTAGTGATGGGCTGTTGGTCGGATTAGCTGCCCATTTGTCTGCAAGCTGCTTTCTCCTCCCATTCCGAGCTCCCTGCCATCACAGTGCAGCTGCTGGCCAGGAAGCCTGAGGAAGGGGCTCCCTCTGGAGCTGATGGCAGTGGCACTTTGGAAAGTGCTGGCAGGGGGTGGGCTATAAAAAACAATTTGGTCTGGGAACAAAAGGCATCAATCTTAGCACTGTCATCAACCCTTGAATGAGGGGAGAGAACTTTGTGGGTCACTTTGGATGCAGGAATGGAACAGACATCATATTACTTAGTCATCTCCCCTTTCCAATGGACTAAAGAATCTAGTTAATAGGAAAGCTATGCAGAACTGCTCCACAATGATTTTTTTTCTTTAGTCATGTCCTTCCTTCAGTGAGGTGAAAGCTATCTTCCTTACAGTCTTTATCTGAAATTGCCAGAAATCACTGGACTCTACCTTTAGAAGTAAATTTCTCTATTAAAGGCTCTCACAAGCCAGGGGGTTTCTAAGATTTAATTAACTTTTATAAAGCAATTACAGATCTTAAATGAAAGGCACAAAGTTAGTATCAGTTCAGTTGCTCAGTTGTGTCCGACTCTTTGTGACCCCATGGGCTGCAGCACACCAGGCTTACCTGTCCTTCATCAATTCCCAGAGCTTGCTCAAACTCATGTCCATCAAATCAGTGACGCCATCCAACCTTCTCGTCCTCTGTTGTCCCATTCTCCTCCTGCCTTCTATCTTTCCCATCATCAGGGTCTTTTCCAATGAGTCAGTTCTTCACATCAGGTGGCCAAAGTATTGGAGTTTCAGCTTCAGCATCAATCCTTCCAAAGGTTAGTATAGTGAATGTTAGCAAAATTAGTATAGTGAATGTTATTAGTAAGCAGACTAACAAAAATAAAGTGAAGTCACTCAGACGTGTCCAACTCTTTGCGACCCTGTGGACTGTAGCCTACCAGGTTCCTTCATCCACGGGATTTTCCAAGCAAGAGTACTGGAGTGGGTTGCCATTTCCTTCTCCAGGGGATCTTCCTGACCCAGGAATCAAACCTGGGTCTCACTCACTGTAGGCAGACGCTTTACCATCTGAGCCACCAGGGAAACTTAACAAATATAAGGAACTCAAGAAAAAGCACTTGAAGTCAAAGTAGCAGCAAACAAGGAAGAATTGAGCCATCTCTGAATGAAAATCAAAGCTTAATCTAAATACTCTTATATAGAGTTAACTACAAGAGAGAAGTGGCAGTATTTCTGAGATGGGAAAGTACTTCTTGAGAGTAACTGTTCACAGTTCACAGACTTCCCTGGTGGTACAGTGGATAAGAATCTGTCTGCCAATGCAGGGAACGTGGGTTTGATCCTTGGTCCCAGAAGATTCCATATGCCTTGAAGCAGTTAAGCCCGCACGCCACAACTACTGAGCCAGCGTGCTATAACTACTGAAGCCTGTGTGCCTAGAGCCTGTCCTCCATAACAAGAGAAACCACCACAAAGAGAAGCCTTTGCACCACAATGAAGAGGAGCCCCCACCCACTGCATAGAGAAAGCCCAAGCAAAGCAATAAAGACCCAGCACAGCCATAAATAAATAAAGAAAATTATATATGAAAAGTGAAAGTGTTGCACCCTACTCTTTGTGACCCCATGGACTATAGCCCACCAGGCTCCTCTGTCCATGGAATTCTCCAGGCAAGAATACCTGAATGGATAGCCACTCCCTTCTCCAGGGATCTTCCTGACCTAGGGATCAAAACTGGGTCTCCTGCACTGCAAGCAGCTTCCTAACTAGCTGAGCCACCAGGGAAACCCAAAATTATATATATATAAGTAACTGTGACACTTTAAAATCAAGTTGAACTGTCACTCTTAAGCTAGGGCAGATAAACTATTGCCCTGGGTTTCCAAACATTAGTTTACTTTTCAAAACGCTTCACATAGAAGCTGAGGTAGGTACATCCAGGTTAAACATGTACCATATTTCTCGGCAAAGTTTAAGAAGACTGTGAAGGGGGTGTGTGTGTGTGTTGGCAGCAGGTTTGGGGTATGGTAGGGGGAGGCACTTCTACATGCCATCCCAGCTCTAAACTGCTATTTAATCTCAAGTCATAAGAGAACTGCATGCTTGCTTGCTTGCTTTTATGGTCTTTTAGGTTTCTAGAGAAAGGAACTAAATGAAGTGGTGTATCTTAATTAATAAGAATATCACACTATCATTCACGATAAATGCATTAAATCACCATCACTTAGTAACAAATGTGTACACAGGACTTTGGTGTTACCTCACAGGTTATGTCAGAAGGCAGTCTTCTCATTTTTCTTACTCACTCTATGCCTCACTTTCCAGTTCTGATCTATGAAATAATGACCTCAAATGTGTCCAAAATTTAAAAATCCTATGGCTAATACATTGTTTTCCATCTGTATGTATTCCTGATTTTTCCCAAAACATGTCTCAAATTAAGTTTGTTTTCTCTATTTTTTTTCTTCCACTTAAAAAACAAAACAAATGGCAGGTCTGGGGACTGAAGCTGACTTCCAGTATAGCATTTTTCTGCCATATACAATGCAGCCACTCTTTTGCACAAGAGGAGGCTCTTGTGGGGGAAAAAACCTCCTGAAGCTGGAATCTCATTGTAACAGATTATTTGCTTTTTCCTATAGGCTTTTGGCCATTGTTCAAAATATAGCCATCCACTATTTATCTGTGTTTTTAAGATTTTTGCTTGTCTTTCCAACAGGAATGTTAGAGGTATTTTGAAATACAGTGGACATACCAGTTCCAGGAGGAATATGTCCCAAAACTCATACAAACATCAGGACCGAGAACTTGTAAAGCATCTCGGTTGTACATATACCTTGAAGATAGTCTCTTAATAAGGAAGTGTTGCTAACCCTTTTAATGTTGCTACCAGTGAGACACTTATCTTTCTGAACCTTTTTAAAAAATGACAAAAGCAGTAATATGAACATTGTATAAAAATTTAAATACAGCTAAGCAAAAATAAGAAAAAAACCAGTATATTACCACCATCCAGAGATTATACAGTAACATTTGAGTGGGCATCCTTCTACAACTTAATCCACACATATGCACATATATGTATTTCTTTATCAAAGTGAGACTACTCTGTACATGCAATATGTTTCTTAACAATCTTTACCTTTGAACACATTTTCATTTTATCTAATACTTAGTCTAGATTCAAATCTTCCAGTTGTCTCAAAAATGTCTTTTGCCACTTGTCTGCCTAAATGAGGGTTAAATCTAGAAACAAGTGTTGATTCTGATTATGCATCTTACATCTCTGTTAATCTAAAAGAGCCCCGTTTCTCCTAACACCAATTTGTTGAAAGACTGGGGCAGCTGTCCTATAGAACAACCCATCTGGTAAATTTTTGCTTCTTTATGGTATTCTTTAGACGACCACATTATTTCCTACTACTGTAAGCAGGAAGGTTGACCTAAAGGCTAGATAATTTTAAGGTACACGTTTGGCTAGAACATATCATAAATGATCAGTCTATTTCATTTTTGTATATAATCAAGAGCTATATAGGATCTGAATGTTTCCCTATCAAGAATGTGAAAAACTGACCACTAGATTTTGATGATAATAGATCTTTTCCCCTCAACTTCATTTGTGAATAGTTTTAAAGCACAGAAAAATGAAAAGAATAATAAACTAGGATGCCCACCAACTATACTGAATAATTGTTAATATTTTGCTAAATTTGCTTTATCTTTACATGTATAAAAATAATTCTTGCAGAATCATGTGAAAATAAGTTGTAAATATAAAACAATTTACCCCTAAATATTTTAGAATGCATTCACCTAAAGATAATGACATTCTGTTTTCATGGTCATATAATTTTGACTCTTTGAAATTTGGCAATTATTTCCTAACATCACCTAACATTTCCAAACCTAAACCTCCTTAATTGTCCCCTAAAGGTCTTTTATTGATTTTTAAAACCAGTATCCAGCCAAGATCTACTCACTGCTTTTGGTTAATATGTCTCTTTGGTTGCCCTCATTTCCATCTTCAGTTTTATAATGACATTAGCCTTTAGAAGAGATGAGGCCAGTTTACTTATTTACTCTTAATAAAACTGTTTTACAACATGGATCTTTTAAAAGTAAATAAAAATTTCTTTAATAACTGAGAATATTTCATTTTTTGGAAACTAGTATCTCATCACAAAGACATAATTGAGAAATATTTTTAAAGACTTTGGTAGAGGGACAAATCATTTCATTTTGCATAGGATTAAGGGGCCTCCCAGGGTGCAGGATTTTCAGTGATACAAACAGAAATGAGTTGTCACTCTACCTTCTGGTCACCTGTGGAGGGCACTTACTAACATTGAGGTAACAGTTATATATGACTGGTTAAAACTATAATGGAGTTCTAAACTTTTTCATTACAATAAATATAGGTATCCCCTCTTTTTGAAAGTTTCTGTTCTTTTGTAACTCTGCTGTTAAAAAAGTCCTACATACATCTGTTTTCACTAATCAAAATAAATCCAAAGAGGATTTTTGCTTTTATGAAAAAAGGCCAAAAGGGAAAACAGAACTCAGTATTTGTTTTGCAGTGAGCCAATTCAGAAGCTCCCTTATGATTATACAGTGGAAGTGAGAAATAGATTTAAGGGACTAGATCTGATAGAGTGCTTGATGAACTATGGATGGAAATTTGTGACATTGTACAAGAGACAGGAATCAAGATCATCCCTAGGAAAAAGAAATGCAAAAAAGCAAAATGGCTGTCTGAGGAGGCCTTACAAATAGCTATGAAAAGAAGAGAAGCAAAAAGGAAAGGAGAAAAGGAAAGATATACCCCTTTGAATGCAGAGTTCCAAAGAAGAGCAAGGAGAGATAAGAAAGCCTTCCTCAGGGATCAATGCAAAGAAATAGAGGAAAACAATAGAATGGGAAAGACTAGAGATCTCTTCATGAAAATTAGAGATATCAAGGGAACATTTCATGCAAAGATGGGCTCAATAAAGGACAGAAATGGTAGGGACCTAACAAAAGCAGAAGATATTAAGAAGAGGTGGCAAGAATACACAGAAGAACTATTAAAAAGGATCTTCATGACCCAGATAATCACGATGGTGTGATCACTCACTCTCACCTACAGCCAGACATCTTGGAATGTGAAGTCAAGTGGGCCTTAGGAAGCATCACTACAAACAAAGCTAGTGGAGGTGAAGGAATTCCAGTTGAGCTATTTCAAATCCTCAAAGACGATGCTGTGAAAGTGCTGCACTCAATCTGTCAGCAAATTTGGAAAACTCAGCAGTGGCCACAGGACTGGAAAGGGTCAGTTTTCATTCCAGTCCCAAAGAAAGGCAATGCCAAAGAATGCTCAAACTACCGCACAATTGCACTCATCTCACATGCTAGTAAAGTAATGCTCAAAATTCTCCAAGCCAGGCTTCAGCAATACGTGAACCATAAACTTCCAGATGTTCAAGCTGGTTTTAGAAAAGGCAGAGGAACCAGAGATCAAATTGCCAACATCCGCTGCATCATCAAAAAAGCAACAGAGTTCCAGAAAAACATCTATTTCTGTTTTATTGACTATGCCAAAGCCTTTGACTGTGTGGATCACAATAAACTGGGAAATTCTGAAAGAGATGGGAATACCAGACCCCCTGACCTGCCTCTTGAGAAACCTATATGCAAGTCAGGAAGTAACAGTTAGAACTGGACATGGAATAACAGATTGGTTCCAAACAGGGAAAGGAGTATGTCAAGGCTGTATAATGTCACCCTGCTTATTTAACTTAAATGCAGAGCACATCATGAGAAATGCTGGACTGGAGGAAGCACAAGCTGGAATCAAGATTGCCGGGAGAAATATCAATAACCTCAGATATGCAGATGACATCACCCTTATGGCAGAAAGTGAAGAAGAAATAAAGAGCCTCTTGAGAAAGTGAAAGAGGAGAGTGAAAAAGTTGGCTTAAAGCTTAACATTCAGAAAACTAAGATCATGGCATCTGGTCCCATCACTTCATGGAAAACAGATGGAGAAACAGTGGAAACAGTGTCAGACTTTATTTTGGGGGGCTCCAAAATCACTGCAGATGGTGATTGCAGCCATGAAATTAAAAGACGCTTACTCCTTGGAAGGAAAGTTATGATCAACCTAGACAGCATATTAAAAAGCAGAGACATTACTTTGTCAACAAAGGTCCGTCTAGTCAAGGCTATGGTTTTTCCAGTGGTCATGTATGGATGTGAGAGTTGGACGGTGAAGAAAGCTGAGCACAGAAGAATTGATGCTTTTGAATTGTGGTGTTGGAGAAATCTCTTGAGAATCACTTGGAGTGCAAGGAGATCCAGCCAGTCCATCCTAAAGGAGATCAGTCCTGAGTGTTCATTGGAAGGACTGAGGCTGAAGCTGAAACTCCAATACTTTGGCCACCTGATGCGAAGAGCTGACTCATTTGAAAAGATTCTGATGCTGGGAAAGATTGAAGGCAGGGGGAGAAGGGGACGACAGAGGATGGGATGGCTGGATGGCATCACTGACTCGATGGACATGGGTTTGGGTAGACTCCGGCAGTTGGTGATGGACAGGGAGGCCTGGAGTGCTGCATGCAGTCGCAAAGAGTCGGACACGACTGAGCAACTGAACTGAACTGAATTCAGAAGCAGTGCACACACTGAGCAACAAGAGTAGCACCACCAAGCTCCTTCCTAAGGAACTACACTCAGCATCCCAGCATCAAGCCAGCATAGCTTTGAACTGTTAGTGAGCATCTGGGCTTTATCTCAATTTACTTTGTGCTTCTGTTAGCAAGATGTGAACTAACTAAAGTAACTGAGGCTTCACTTTACATTCTTTTTGCTTATGAGAGGTTTCATAGGAACACTCTTCTATTGCTCAGTTGTGTCTGACTCTGCGACCCCATGGACTATAGAGTCTATGGAATTCTCCAGGCCAGAACACTGGAGTGGGTAGCTTTTCCCTTCTCCAGGGGATCTTCCCAACTCAGGGATCGAACCCAGGTCTCCCGCATTGCAGGCGGATTCTTCACCAGCTGAGCCACCAGGGAGGCCCACAAATACTGGAGTGGGTAGCCTATCCGTTCTCCAGTGGATCTTCCCAACCCAGGAATAAAACTTGGATCTCCTGCACTGCAGGTGGATTCTTTACCAACTGAGCTATCAGGGAAGCCCATAGGATAGCAAAAGAAAACTGTAATTATTTATATACTTAACATTTTTTAAACTAAGCTGTCTGAACTATGCATTAATTATATGCAGGAAGATACAGAATACAGGCTAGGGAAAATATAACTAAAATGCCACATCTTCTCAAAATTAAAAAATAATAAGCAATATCTTACATCAGCCTTCTATTACTTAATGCTATATCACGGTTATATCCTAAATTGACAGCCCTTGCAACACAATGACCTCCATAAAGACAGCATAAGGGCAAGGGAGAGCCAGATGGGCGTTGGATGACTTTGAGACTCACAGAGTAAAAATAACTAAACATGGGAAAGGATGCCCTAAGAGACCACAAAGCACAATCATATGCATTCTTTGGGCAAACTTGCCAGAAGGAGCACAAGTACCCAGTCACCTTCTCCGAGTTTTCCAAAAAGTGCTGAGAGAGATGGAAGACCATGTCAGTCGAAAAAGAAAATTTTTAAGGCATAGTAAAGGTAGACAAGATCTTTATAACAGAGAAATGAAAACCTACATCCCTCGTAAAGGAGAAACAAAAAAGAAGCTCAAGGATCTCAATGCATACAAGAGGCTGCCTTCAGTTTTTCTCCTGTTCTTCTTCCAAATCAAAAGAGAATATCCCTGCATACCCATTGGCAATGTTGCAAAGAAACTGGGAGAAACGTGGAACAGCATTCCAGTAGATGACAAGCAGCTTTATGAAAAGAAGGCTGCCAAGATGAAGAAAAAATATGGAGCAAAAAAGATAGTCATCAAGGCTGAAAAGAAGGAAGAGGAAGAGAAGGAAGTTGAAGATGATAATAAGAAGTAAGTTGATTCTAGTTTCCTGCTTGTCTAAAAGCGTTTAACCTCCCTGTGCACAACTCACTCTTTCTAAAGAAAAAATAACTGTAAAGCTGTACAAGACTTGTTTTTAAACTGTATAGTGCCTTTTTCTATATAATTAACATACTACCAAATGTGCCTTTAGCTAGTCCTGCCCTGGTGGTATTTTCAATAGATACTAATTTTGCCTCATGTATTATGCGAGTTGTATTAACAAACTGGCAAAGAAATGTAAAGTAGGTTCTTGCTGGTGCACAGCAAATATCAATTTTATATAGGGATGGTAGTTTTACCATCTTCAGTTGTCTCTGATGCATCCTATATGAATTACTGTTCTCTTAACTGAACACTACTTTGTAACTGCAAAAATAAAAAGTTGCAATTGTTTTGTTGACATTCTAAGTGCTTCTCATATTAATGTCATTTTCATATTAGAAAAAAATAATACCCCAAACTAATGTTTTATCTTAGATAATGTTATCTGCTGCACAAAATAGCTATTATTTTAAAATTTATTTTTAAGAAATAATTTCACATGTAGTTACATAAAACCTTAGCAGTTACTTTTTTCTTAAGTAGAAGCATGCCTTTTATAGTAAGACAGCTCATGATTTGTTCTTTGAGGGTTTTATTTTAATAAGATTCTTCTGCAACTGGATGATGACACAGTTTAGGTTTGTTGGGATTATTTTTCAGCAGCCAATCAGCTAGCCAAATCTATGGGAAAGAAAAAAAAAACTTTATGTTAATTAATGTTTTCATACTTCTTTCAATATATACTCTATCAATTTAAAACAGTTTCCAAAATCACTTTAAGAATAATAAGAAAATGACCACTAAAAATTGAAACAATAAATATTACATTAGACAATATTGTCAAGCATAGATCCAAATTGGAAAGGAAGGTAAAACCATGTTCACAGATAACATGACCCTCATATATACAGGTATAATATTCCTCCATCAGTTTATTGTACTTTGGAGATACAGCTTTTTTTTTTCTTTACAAATTGAAGGTTTTTGAGCTCTCTGCATTGAGCAAGATTATCAGCACCATTTTTCCAAGAGCAATTGCTCACTTTGTGTCTCCATGTCTCTGTGTCTGCTAATTCTCATGATATTTCAAACATTTTCATTATTATTAGATTCGCTATAGTGGTCTAGGGCTTCCCAAGTGGAATGGTGGTAAAGAACCCACCTGCCAATGCAGGAGACATAAGAGACGTGGGTTCCATCCCTGGGTCAGGAAGATGCCCTGGAGGAGGAAATAGCAACCCACTCCAGTATTCTTGCCTGGAGAACCACATGGGCAAGAGGACAAAGGAGCCTGGTGGGCTACAGTCCATAGATTCGCAGAGTCGGACACGACAGAAGTGACTTAACACACACATAGTGGTCTATGATAAGTGATCTTACTGCAAAAAAATCATGACTCACTGAAGGCTAAAATGATGGTTAACATTTTTTTAGATTAAGTTGTACACATTTGTGTTTTTTTAAGATATAATATTATTACACACTTAATAGACTACAGAATAGTGTAACCCTTTTATATATGCATGCGGAAACCAAAAAACTTGTATGACTTGCTTTACTGCAATACTTGCTTAACTGTTGTGGTCTGGAACCTAACTGGCAACATCTCCGTGGTATGCCTGTATAAAAAATTCCAAAGAATCTAAGAAAGCTACTAGAGCCAATAAATGAATATGGCAAAGTTGCAGGTTACAAGATCAATACAGAAAATCAGTTGTGTTTCTACATATCAACAATGAATGATTCAGAAAGGAAATTAAGAAATCACTTTCATTTATAATAGCCTTGAAAAAAATATCCAGGATAAATCAACCAACCTGTGTCCTGAAAATCATAAAACATTGCTGAAAGAAACTGAAAGATCTAAATAAATGAAAAGACGTCTCATGTTCATTGATAAAAAGATTTAATAATGTTAAGATGCTAAGATGTCAATGCTATTCAAAGTGATCTACAGATTCAACACAATTCCCATTAAATTTCCAACTGCTGTTTTTGCAGAAATGGAAAAGTCAATCCTTAAATTCATACAGAATTTCAAGGAGCTCCAAATAGCCAAAAAAGTCATGAAAGAAAACCAAGTTGGAGAATTTTCCAATTTTGTTCTTCCCAATTTCAAAATCTTCTATAAAGGTACAGTGATCAAGACAATGAGGTATACAGATATACATATAGATCAATGGAATAGAATTGAGAGTCAGAAATAAACCCATATATATGACCAACAGATTTTTGACAATGGTACCAAGTCCATTCAATGGAGAAGATACAGTGTCCTGAACAGATGGTACTTAGAAACTGGATTTCCACATGCAAAAAATGAAGTTGACCCCTATCTCACTTAACATAAAAAAAAATTCAAAGTTTATCAAACATAAATGTAAGAGTTAAACTCATTAAAATCTTAGAAGAAAATAAAGAAGTAAATCTTTATAACGTTGAATTTGGCAATAGGTTCTTAGATATGACAACATAAGCATAAGCAACAACAACAAAAAATAGGTAAATTAGACTTTATCAAATATTCAAAACTTTCATGTATCAAAGGACATCATCAACAAAGTGAAAGGACATGGGGCTTCCCTAGTGGCTCAAAGGTGAAGAATCTGCCTGCCAATGCAGGAGACATGGGTTTGATCCCTGATCTGGGAGGATGCCACATGCTGTGAAACAACTAAGCCTGTGTGCCACAACTACCGAGCCTGCACTCCAGAGCCTGGGAACTGCAACTACTAAGGCCACGTGCCACAACTACTGAAGCCCGAGCACCCTAGGGCATGGTGCTCCCGACAAGATAAGCCACCGTAATGAGAAGCCCTTGTACTGCAACTAGAGAGTAGCCCCCTCTTGCTGCAACTAGAAAAAAGCCCACACAGCAAAGAAAATCCAGCTCAGCCAAAAATAAGTTAATAAATAAAATTATTATTTTTTAAAGTGAAAAGACAACCTATAGAAAGAGAACATATATTTGCAAATCATATAAAGATTTAAAATCTATAACATATAAAGAACTCCTACAACTCAACAAAAACAATTAAAAATAGGCAAAGAACATGAACACGAACAGACATTTCTCTGAAGAAAATATACAAATGGCCAGTAAACACTAGAAAAGAGGGTCAACATCATTTGTCATTAGAGAAATGCAAACCAAAGCCACAATGATAGGCCATTTCACATCTAATAAGATGGTTACAATTATTAAAAAAAAAAAATGGAAAAGAACAAGTGTTGGCCAGGATATGGAGAAACTGGAACACTCATACATTGCTAGTGAGAATGTAAACAGGTGCAGCTGCTGTGAAAAATAACTTAGTGGTTACTCAATAAGCTAAACTCAGAATGATCATATGACCCAGAAAATTCACTCTTAAGTACATACTTCAAAGAAATGAAAACAGGTACTCAAACAGATACTTATACACCAGTGTTCACTGCAACATTATGTACAATAGCCAGAAGGGAGAAACAATCTAAGTATCTATCAACAGATGAATGGATAAAACTATATATATATATATATATATATATATATATATATATATATAAAATCAAATATTATTCAACTATAAAGGGGATAAAATTCTGGTACATGCTACTACATGAATGAACTTTGAAAGCATTATGCCAAGTGACATAAGTCAGACACAAAAAACCCCAAATATTATATAATTCTTATATGTAACATGTGAAATATCTAGAATAGACAAACTCATGGAGACGGAAAACAGACTAGAGGTTACTAAAGGATGGCAGAAGGAGATAATGGGGAGTTATCACTTAATGGTTACAGCGTTTCTGTTTAGGATGATGAAAGTTTTGGAAATAGGTAGTCATGATGGCTATACAACACTATGATTATAATTAATCCCACTGAACTGTACACTTGAAAATGGTTAAAATGACAAAGTTCATCTTATATTTACTACCAAAAAAACAAAAAAATTGTTAAGTATATACAGATGTACTGAAAATAATGTTAAAAACAATTGCTTATTGTGGTACTGTTATCAGAACATACAGATCAACATAATGGAATACATGCTCACATATAGAATTTTATATGTGATAAATGTGGCCTCATAAATCAACGTACAAGAACAACTGGTCAGAAAAAAAATCAATTTAGATCTTCATTTTGTGATATATATAAAAGTAAAGTTAAAAATGAAAAAGACTATTAACAGAAGAAAATGAAAGTGAATGTTTAGCAAAACCTTAAATGGAATAGAACTTTCTAAACTTAGATGATAAAGTAAAACTCACAATAAGAAAAAAAATTAAGGTTTGACCTATTTAATATTATTTAAAAGGCAAAATTAGAAATTAAACAAAAAGGGAAATATTTTTGCAGCTAATACAACAAAGCTTGATGTAACAATACATAAAGAATTCTTACACCTATCCTTCTCAAACTATTCCAAAAAACTGAAGAGGAAAAAAAATGCTTCCAAGTCCATTTGATGAGGCCAAGATGACCCTGACACCAAAACTAGACAAAAACAACACCAGAAAAGAAAATTATAGGTCAGTATCACTGATAAGCATAGCAGCAAAAATCCTCAAAGAAAACTGAATTCTATACATTAAAAGAATCGTACACCATGATCAAGTGGGATTTATTCCAGGGCTGCAAGGATGGTTCAATTTCTGCAAATCAATGCAATACATCACATTCTGAAGAATAAAAATCATACAATCAACTTAACAGATGAAGAAAAAGCTTTTCACAAAATGCAACATCCATTTACAATAAAAATTCTCAGCAAAATGAGTATAGAGGGACGATACCTCAACATAATAAAGATCATATATGACTAGCCCACAGTAACATCATACAAGAATACTCACTTTCGTCACTTTTATTCAGCACAGTGTTAAAAGCCCTAGCCACAGCAACCAGAAAAAATTAATTAATTAAAAAAATAAAAGAAATCCGAACAGGAAAGGAAGAAGTATAACTGTCACAATTTGAAGATGACATGATATTATACAGAGAAAACCTTAAAGACACCACCAAAAAACTGTTAGAACTAATAAACTCAGTGAAGTTTCACAGTACAAATACAGAAATGTGTTGTTTCTATACACTACCAACAAAAAGAGAAATTAAGAAACCAATCACATTTACAATCGCATTAAAAAATACCTAAAAATACATCTAACTAAGGAGGTAAAAGACCTGTACTAAGAAAGCTGTTATTACACTGATGAAACTGTAAACACAAACAAATGGAAAAATGTTACATTCATGAATTGGAAGAATTACTATTGTTAAAATAACCATACTAACCACAACAAAATTTAACACAATCCCTATCAAAATACCCATGGCATTTTCCACAGAACTAGAACAAATAATTCCAAAACTTGTATGGAAACACAAAAGACATTCAATAGCCAAAATGATCTTGAGAAACAAGAACAAAGCTAGAGGTATCACATGCCCTGATTTTAAACTATACTACAGAGCTATAGTAACCAAAGAAGTATGGTACTGGCATAAAAACAGACACATAGATCAACAGAAAAGAACAGAGAACCAGAAATGAAACCACATTTATATGGTCAATTAACTTACACCAAAGAAGACAAGAAATACAGTGGGGAAAAGACAATCTCTTCAATAAATGGTTTTAGGAAAATTGAATAGCTACATGCAAAAGAATTAATCTGAACTACTCTCTCACACAATATAAAAAAATAAGTGAAAGATAGATAAAGACTTAACTGCAGAAAGGAAACCATAAAATTCCTAGAAGAAAACGCATGCAGTATGCAACTTTGAAATCAGTCTTCGTAATATATTTTTTAAAATATTCATTGAAATATAGTTGATTCACAATATTTTATCATTAGCAATATATTTTTGGATATGTTTTTCCTCAGGCAAGGGAAGCAAAAGCAAAAAAATCCAAATGGGACCACATAAAACAAAAAGCTTTTGCACAGCAAAGGAAACTACAATGAAATGAAAAGACAGCCTACTGAATGGGAGAAGGTATTTGCAAACAATATATAAGAAATTAATATTCAATATATACAAAGAACTCATACACCTGAACATCATAAAAACAAAAACTGAATTAAAAAATGGGCAGAAAACCTGAATAGATATTTTTCCAAAGAAGACAAACAGATGGCCAACAGACACAACATCACTAACCATCAGGGAAATGCAAATCAAAACCACAATGAGTTATCACCTTACATCAATCAGAATGCTATCATCAAAAAGAACACAAATAGGACTTGCCTGGTGGTCCAGTGGTTAAGAATTCACCTGCTATCAGGGATTCATACATAGCACCACAGCTCCCTTGCTGAGAACTATTGAAAATCAGCCCTCGACACAAGGATTTGAAAAAAATTAATAAAAAAGATTTTTTAAAAAATGAGAAAAACAAAACAGAAAAAATAAAAGTGAAAAAAAAAAAAAAACAAACAAAAAAATGGAGAAAAAAAGAATTCACCTGCCAATGCAGGGGACATCCATTCAATCCCTGGTCTAGGAAGATTCCACATGTCCTGCAGCAACTGAATCCATGAGTCACAACTACTGAACCCATTCTCTAGGGCCCACATGCTGCAAATATTGAGGCCCTGAGCTACTGAGCTCCCTAGAGTCCATGCTCTACAATAAAAAAGCCATGCCACGAGAAGCCTGTCGACTGCAATGAAGAGTAGCCCCCATTCAGTGCAACTAGAGAAAGCCCGTGAACAGCAATGAAGACCAAAAAAATTACTAAATTAATTTTTTAAAAAACACAAATAACAAATGTTGGCAAGAATGTGAAAAAAGAGAACCCTTGTGCACTGCTGGTTGTAATTTAAGTTGATATAGCCAGCAAAGAAAGTAATAGGCTCCTCAAAAAAATTAAAATCAGGAGAAGGAAATGGTAACCCACTGCCGTATTCTTGCCTGGAAAAGTCCATGGACAGAGGAACCTGGCAAGCTGCAGTCCATGGGGTCACAAAGAGTCAAACACGACTGAGCGACTTCACTTTCACTTTTCCCTTTCATGCACTGGAGAAGGAAGCGGCAACCCACTCCAGTATTCTTGCCTGGAGAATCCCAGGGATGGGGGAGCCTGGTGGGCTGCCATCTATGTGGTTGCACAGAGTCAGACACGACTGAAGCAACTTAGCAGCAGCAGCAGCACACAAATCCACAATTGGCTGAACCCAGGATGCAGAAATCACAGATACAGAGGAACTGAGGATACAAGGGCCTACTATAAATTATATGCCAGATTTTTTTTAAAGTATTTATTTATTTTGGCTGCACTGGGTCTTAGTTGTTGCACATGGGAACTCTTGGTATGCCAGACTTTTGACTGTGCAAAGGGTCAGTGCCCCTAAGCCCTACTCTTACTCAAGGGTCAACTGTAATCAAATGTCATACAAAAGGAAGTATCTAAAATAGCTTTTTTTAAATGACCCTCTATATATTTCAAAGACTATTTTAATTATGAAAGCTATAGACAGTATTCTTTAGTAGGAATAAAAAGATTTCTTACAAAAGGATCTGCTGGTTTTTGCTTACAAAGTTCTGTGAGTCCTTTAAGCAGAGTTGGTGTTACATACAAATTTAAATAGTCCTTAGCAGCTTGTCCAACTGGAATGGGCTCAACAATCACTGCAAATACAAATGTATTTCCATTAAAGCTAACATAAATGATGAAATATTATACAGTCATTTAAAAGGACACATTCAAAGAAATTTTAATGACATGAGAAATACTTAGTTTTTCTTTTTTAAAAAAAGGAAACAGAAATAGATACATAGCAAATAGTTTGTTCAAAAACACACAATCACACATACACAAAAATAAGACTCATACAAATAGCAAAAAATACATCAATATATTGATAGTGCTCACACATAAGATTCTGATTATGTTTTCAATAATCTCCTTTTTCGCATTTACATTTCCATTTTTTAACAGTAAATACATAATGGACAATGTTATGAAAAGCTGAAAGAATACATATAATCTAGATTAATTCATCACAAAAATTAACTCCTGTCAACAAAATGGAGGCAGTTTGCACAGTGGTACAGATACAAGAGTGAATAATACATGCTTCTTGCTATCTTATGAACTATTGAATATACACATAAAACCTATTTCTATAATAGTATATATTAATATTGCTGCTTATTTTTCAGGTGTTAAAATAAATTATCTAAGATTTAAGGAAATTTTAGTCTTTTCAGCTTTGTTTGAACACTATAGGTGACCCAGACTTGCAATACAACAAAAAACATATTTCTACCAGAAACAAAAAGGGTCCAATTATCTCTATATTCTTGCCATTGATTATAACTATTCTAGTGGGTAAGCAAAGGTATCTCATGGTGCTTTCGATTTGCATTTCCTCAGTGATTATGCTGAGCACTTTTTCATGTACTTATTATCCAGTTATCTTCTTTTGTGAAATACCTATTCAAATCTTTTGCCCAGTTTTTAATTCAGTTGTTTGTATTGAGTTGTAAAAATTATTTATATTAATATATTCTAGATGCAAGTGCTTTATCTGATATATGATTTGCAAGTATTTTCTCCCAGTCTATGATTTATTTTTTCATACATTTAATGACGACTTTTAAAGAAGAAAAGCTTTGAATTTTGATGTAGTCCAATGTACCAATATTTTATTTTACAGATATTTGTGACATCATATATAAGAACTCTTTGTCCAACTCAAGGTAATAAAGATTTTCTATATTTTCTTCCAGTTAGAAGAGTTTGTGATATGAGCTCCCTTTTGCTTAGCAGTCAGTCAGGAATGATATACAAAACCCTATATGATGAGTCACTAAAGCAAGTTACAAAGATATTCTAGGACATATTCCTAATCCTTGAGAAAGCTGGTGCTCTTCCTAAAAACCAAAGCTTGTTTTTAGCTCTTATGTTTAGGTCTATTTATGTGTGGTGTGAAGCAAGGGTCTATGCTGGTTTTTGTTTTTGCATGTGGACATCCAGTTGTCTCTGCACCATTTGTTGAAGAGATCACCCTCTCCCCATCAAATTGTCTAGGCAATTTCATGGAAAATCAATTGGCCATAAATGTAAGAATCTAATTCTAGATTTCAATTCTGCTTCATTGATCTTCATGTCTATCCTTACATCAGGACCATACAGCCTTAATTACTGCGGTTTCATAATAGGTTGAAATCAGGTTAGTGGAAGTCTTCCAACTTTGTTCTTCGCTTTCAAAATTGCCTTAGCTCTTCTAGATCCTTTGCAACTCCATATACATTTTGGAATTGACTTGTTAATTTCTACATAAAAGCATGCATAGACTTTGATAGGGACTGCATTAAATTTATCCATCAATTTGGAGTGAACTGTCATCTTGACAATATTGACTCTTCTGATGCAGGAAAGTGTTAGTTGCTCAGTCGTGTCCGACTCTTTGCAAACACACAGACTGTAGCCCGCCAGGCTCCTGTGTTCACGGAATTCTTAAGAAAACTGGAGTGGATTGCCATTTCCTTTTTCAAGAGACCTTCCTGACCCAGGGATCGAACCCAGGTCTCCCACATCGCAGGCAGATTCTTTACCACCTGAGCCAGCAGGGAAACCCCTAAAAGGGGATGTCTATTTATTTATTCTTTCATTTCTCTCAGCAACATTTTGTTTTGTACTTTTCAGTGCACAAGAATTGCACTTCTTTTGTTAAATTTATTCTTAAACATCTTATTGTTTTTGATGCTACTGTGAATAAAACTGTTTCTTTATCTTCATTTTTGGATTCTCTATTTTTGAAAATTATTTATTATTTGTCTCTAGCTATTTATTATTTGAGTTTTGGAGAATTTCCACTAACCTGATTTCAAAACCTTTAATGAGGAACAACTGACACTTGGCTGCTGGGGAAGGGTGGCCAAGCCTGGCTGATATCCTGAGGCTTGGGAGACTTGGATTTTCAGATAATATCAGAATTCTTCCTGGGAACATTGACTCTATCTATGCTTGGTATCTTTGAGATGAACTGATGTTTCTCTGAGATGAACAGATGAATTGGAGCTATGGTGCAAAAGAAGTCCTGTCCTTGGTTACTTGACTACTCAATAACTGAAGGGGTCAGGCACCCAATCAGTAATAGTGTGGCCCAGATTGTGGAATTGGTACTTGATGAGTACTGTGTGTAACAGCTAAAGAAGTTTGAGGGTGAGACTTTAGTGTCAGTCATTGAAGAGGGCCTGGAACTTCCAGAAGACGAGGAGAAAAAGAAATAGGAAGAGGGCCTCCCTAGTGGCTCAGTGGTAAAGTGATAAGTGGTAAAGTGGTAAAAAAAAAAAAAAAAATTCATCTGCCAGTGCAGAAGACAAGGGTTTGATCCCTGGTCCAGGAGGATCCCACATGCTGTAGAGCAACTAACTCCATGTGCCATACTGAGCCTGTGCTCTGGAGCCTGGGAACTCCAACTGCTGAGTTCACATGCAGAAACTACTGAAGCCCATGCACCCTAGAACCCATACTCTGCAACAAGAGAAGCCACTACAATAAGAAGCCCCTGCACTGCAACTAGAGAGCAGCCCCGCTTGCAGCAAGTAAAGAAAAGCCTACACAATAACAAAGACTCAGCACAGCCAAAAATAAATAAGAAACAGGAAAAGAAAAATTTCAAACCCTCGGCAAAAAAGATGGTTGTATCAAACCTACTGGTGACATCCCTGTGCTGCACTGTCACGAGCACGTACAGCTGGATAGCAAACATGGGAAGAATCATGAAGGTTCAAGTCCTAAGAGACAACTCAATGGGTTACATGGCAGCAAAGAAGCACCTGGAGGTAAATCCCAGACCATTTCATCATCAAGACCCTGAAGCAAAAGGCTGATAATAATGACAAGTCTGTGAAGGACTGGGTCATCCTACTGTATGAAGTGGTTCTTCTATCTTAGCTTTGGTCTGGAGGATCCTCAGACCCATGCTAACAGGGTCTACAGGATGATCAAATTTGGTCTTGGTATCCACTAGTAAAGTAATGCTTAAAATTCTCCAAGCCAGGCTTCAGCAATACGTGAACCGTGAACTTCCAGATGTTCAAGCTGGTTTTAGAAAAGGCAGAGGAACCAGAGATCAAATCGCCAACATTCAAAAAAGCAAGAGAGTTCCAGAAAAACATCTATTTCTGCTTTATTGACTATGCCAAAGCCTTTGACTGTGTGGATCACAATAAACTGTGGAAGATTCTGAAAGAGATGGGAATACCAGACCCCCTGACCTGCCTCTTGAGAAACCTGCATGCAGGTCAGGAAGCAACAGTTAGAACTGAACATGGAACAACAGACTGGTTCCAAATAGGAAAAGGAGTACATCAAGGCTGTATATTGTCACCCTGCTTATTTAACTTATATGCAGAGTACATCATGAGAAACGCTGGGCTGGAGGAAGCACAAGCTGGAATCAAGATTGCCGGGAGAAATATCAATAACCTCAGATATGCAGATGACGCCACCTTTATGGCAGAAAGTGAAGAAGAATTTAAGAGCCTCTTGATGAAAGTAAAAGAGGAGAGTGAAAAAGTTGGCTTAAAGCTCAACATTCAGAAAACTAAGATCATGGCATCCAGTCCCATCACTTCATGGCAGATAGATGCGGAAACTGTGGAAACAGTGGCTGACTTTATTTTTCTGGGCTCCAAAATCACTGAAGATGGTGACTGCAGCCATGAAATTAAAAGACGCTTACTCCTTGGAAGGAGAGCATATTGAAAAGCAGAAACATTACTTTGTCAACAAAGGTCCGTCTAGTCAAGGCTATGGTTTTTCCAGTAGTCATGTATGGATCTGAGAGTTGGACTATAAAGAAAGCTGAGTGCCAAAGAATGGATGCTTTTGAACTGTGGTGTTAGAGAAGACTCTTGCGAGTCCTTTGGACTGCAAGGAGATCCAACCAGTCCATCCTAAAGGAAATCAGTCCTGAATATTCATTGGAAGGACTGATGCTGAAGCTGAAACTCCAATACTTTGGCCACCTCATGCGAAGAGCTGACTCATTGGAAAAGACCCTGATGCTGGGAAAGATTGAGGGCAGGAGGAGAAGGGGACGACAGAGGATGAGATGGTTGGATGGCATCACCAATTCGATGGACATGGGTTTGGGTGGACTCCGGGAGTTGGTGATGGACAGGGAGGCCTGGTGTGTTGCAGTTCATGGAGTCGCAAAGGGTTGGACATGACTGAGCGACTGAACTGATCCACAAGAATGACCCCACTACTGACAACAGCAATGCTGCCATAACTGAGGAGACGTTGCCCTTGGAAGGAGATGTTGACCATTCTCATATGGAAGAAGTAGACTAAGCTCTGCCTGAGAATTACGTGGTTACATGTCCAACACTCTGTCTCCATTTCTTCTGATAACATGTTTTCAAGTATTTATTTTTATTAGCATTTAAAAATATGTATGGCATGACAGCTACTTTAGGGGAAAGTTAAGATTTCTATTAGGTGTGATACTTTAGTCACTGAAGTAGAGCTAACTTTTCTTTCCTAGTTTCACGCTGGCTTACTTTAACAGACAGAAGTAGTGTTTGTTGTAAGGTGTATGTAACCTATGTTAACTTCTCGGTCTGAAGTGTTTAGCTATCAAGTAGATTCTTTAGTGGACCATATCTCGTCACTAAAGTGTTCTAAAGTATATACCTTGATCTTTAAAAGAAAAGTACTCATTAAAGCAACTTTCATTTTCTGGGATCTACTTTTTAAACCTTCCAACCCTGACAGTCATAGTACTGCATGTGCCAGGACCCTAGAAATGAGTATGTTAAACTGAACCAACTTGATGGGAGTCACTATCCATATATAGGGATTGTTTATAAAGGAAAATAATATTTAGAGTAGCAAAATTATAAGCCTACCTAGGCATGTTACAAAGATATTTGAAAAATAACCCAGAACAAGTTTTGTGAGTAGAAATGTAGAGTTCAAGCCACACACTTCTTTAAGATTTGGAACAAATACAGATATATAAAAAAGAAAAAAATGCTATTATGAAACCACAATATTAAGACTGTATGGTACTGACATAAGAACAGACAATAAAGATCAATGAAGCAGAACTGAGAATCTACAAGTAGATACATACATATATGGTCAACTGATTTTTGACAACAGAGTTGGATGAATTAATGAGAAACTAAAACGTGTTTTCATGTTTCTCACATAAATAAATTTCCACTGTACTTTTAAAGGCTTTTTCATGGCAGAAGTTATATATTGCATTGTATATTTATTTTTATAGACTTTTAAAATAAAATCATCTTGAGAGAGCAGAGATATCTTATTCATTTTTGTATTTCTGGCACAACTCAGTAACTCAATAAACTTGCTGAATGAATGAAATGTAGTAAAGTTTTGAATCAGCAATCCCTATTAAAAAGGAAGAGCACTAGCTTTTTCAAGAATTTAGGAATATGTCTTAGAATATCTTTGTAACTTGCTTTAGTGACTTATCGTATAGAGTTCTGCACATAGTTCCTCACTGCTAAGCAAGAAGGCGCTCATATCACAAACTCCAAAAACTTTCTCTCAAGGACTTCACATTCTCGTCAAGAGATCTGCAGTGTGGTAGGTAATCATTTATATCTATCCTACAACTGCTGCTTCTCAATTGTCTAACTGTATACAGAGGATTAATAATATCAAAGACAATACAAACTAACAGTCTAAGGATATAACCCTATGAGTAAGACGGGCTTCTAAAAAATTTGTTCCACTTAAGATAAATGAGTTTTTAACTCTATTTTAGTTAAAAGCTAAGGAGAAAAAGTCTAATTCATTAGGAGGACAAAATCTAAACATCTACCACATCAAAAAAAATCTCATGTTCAAGATGTGCCCCAAAATAATACAGAAGCAGGAGAAATACAAGCAGGAGTGATAGATGAAACAAGACTGGTCTAAATCAACTATACTTATATGTATTTTTTTAAAAAGAAGACTGACCACAATCGTTGAAACTGAATGATGGGTTCATTAGTGGTTTATTATACTATGTGATCTTCGTTGTTGTTGTTCACTCAGTCATGTCTGACTCTTTGTGACCCCATAGACTGCAGCACGCCAGGCTTCTCTGTCCTTCACCATCTCCCCAAGTTTGCTCAAACTCATATCCATTGAGTCAGTGATGCCATCCAACCATCTCGTCCTCTGTCATCCCCTTCTCCTCTTGCTTTCCCAGCATCGGGGTCTTTTCTAATGAATCAGCTCTTCCTAACGGATGGGCAAAGTATTGGAGCTTCTACTTTAGCATCAGTCCTTCCAATGAATATTCAGGACTGATTACTTTTAGGATGGACTGGTTTGATCTCCTTGCAGTCCAAGGAACTCTCAAGAGTCTTCTCCAACACCACAGTTCAAAAGCATCAATTCGTCAGCGCTCAACATTCCTTATGGTCCAACTCTCACATCCATACACGACTACTGGAAGATCCACAGTTTTGACTAGACAGACCTTTGTTGGCAAAGTAATGTCCCTGCTTTTTAATATGCTGTCTAGGTTGGTCATAGCTTTTCTTCCAAAGAGCAAGCGTCTTTTAATTTCACGGCTGCTATGCTATCTCCTTTTGTGTAAATATTCCAAAATAAAAACAGCTACAAAGAAAAAGATACCTTAAGGGGATAGATACGACAGAAATTTCTGTCACAGTAAGAATTAAGTATGTAGTAAGCAAATCCTTTTGTGTATAGGTATCTTTAAAACAGTTTTTGTTCGTTAAAAAATCCGAACTTTTAAATCTCCAAGACAATTTTAAGGTTTTTTTGAATAAATCTTCAGCAGAAAAATACTGAGGAATAGGTCTAAATTACTGAGAGGAAAACAAGGCCAAAAAAATTTTCAAAACTGCCCAATGCTTTGACTTTTTTCTACATGATGAAAATCACCAAATTTCTTTTCTGCTCCAAAAATATTATTGAAAATAAGAACATCAGTGTTGTTCCTCATTATATCCACTTCTAAAAGGTTTATAACTTCACAGGATAGAAACCAAAAAAAAGGGCTGGAGAACTATGAATTTCATAAAAGCACGAGTGTTTGTTAGATAAACAGTAAACTATTATTAGAGAATATGGCAAATCCATCAAGAGTGCCAAAGAAGAGTCTCGTTTCATTTGTAACAAATTCAACTAATGCATTTAGGGATAACTAAAAGGAGTAATAACACAGAACAAGAAAAACCCTTGATATGTCCAGTCCAAAATAAAGGAAAGAAAGGTAAACTCTTCTCAAAAGATTCCCTAGAGGTCACAATTTCATTCTGAGAAAAACATTAAGTTTTCTATTCTTGGCTTCAAATTGTTAAGTAACTACAACTTGAAAATATGACAGAATATACTGGAGATAAACCCTGTTATCTTCCTTCCCAGCTATATCTCCAAAATTAAGAGAGAAAGCAAACAAGTAAATGCAATTAACCAATTACTCATTTGTAACTCACCTGCAGGAAACATGAATCGAATTTCTCTTTCTGCTGCAGCAAAATCATTACTTCCATGAAGTGCATTTCTTAGCTCATCTGTGCCATAAATCGCCCTCAGACTGAAAGCAAGTTAGAAATGATGACCACCCTATCTGACATTCTTTTCTTACTTTTTACATATGTATTCTACTTAGAAACTTTACAGAAGCATCTCCACTTTTCACATATGGAGATTTTGATTTTAAGCATAAATCTATCTACATGAGGGTCAAATATATTTAAATTTGCAGGAGCAATATACTGGAAAAATAGTTATCTGGGTGAAAAAGAGGTGTTATCTTGTGACAATTGGAAAAACAACGGTATTTTCAAAAGTGTCAAGAACTCAATGTCCTCTGGCTTCTAAACATTAAAAATAATGCTGAAAATCTGAGTTTCTAATCTCTATTACCAACATAATACAAAATACCATCCCAATTTTCCCAGAAAAATTCCTATACCAGTGGCAGTTTAATTCAAGAATTAGAGAAAAATAAGGCTAGTCAACCATAAATCAAACATTCTGAGACCTTTTGTGGTATCTGATATTGAAGTACACATTTAAGTAGTTAAAACACAGAATGGACCTTCCCCACCCAACCCTGCATCACCACCAAAAAAAAAAAAAAATCAGGTTATTCAGGAAAACATTCAAATTAAAGGAAATTCCTATTACTATGAAATCAGATTTTTTTCATTTTCATACTTGGATTCTATTTCTCCCCTAGGAAAGTTACCTGTCTGGGTGTGTCTCTTTAGCTACTAAGCTATTACTTGGTCCCAAGAGTTCTTTCCAGTAAGAGATGGCGTTATATCTAGCTAATATCATGGCAACAAGTGGTCCAGAACTCATGTAAGCTGTTAAATTGGGGAAAAACATTTTCCCGTATTGTTCCACATAAAAGTTACTACAGTGCTCAGGGCTGAGATGTAGTTTTCTTCTCTAAAAGAGAAACAAAGTCAACAAAAGCATTACTGACAGTTCAATAATACCACATTAAGTCACTAATGGGCTTCCCTTGTGGCTCAGCTGGTAAAGAATCAGTCTACAATGCAGGAGAACTGGGTTAAATCCCTGGGTTGGGAAGATCCCCTGGAGAAGAGAAAGGCTACCCAGTCCAGTATTCTGGCCTAGAGAATTCCATGGACTGTATGTATAGTCCATGTGATCGCAAAGAGTTGGACATGACTGAGCAACTTTCAAAGTCACAAATAACTTGAAATAGTACCAATCTGACCACAAATTTGAGATTTATTTTTGTATTATCAACAGTGGGCAAGATAAAAATGTTAAATGTAGGCTGTACAGTCAGAATGGCTGCTATCAAAAAGTCTACAAACAGTAAAGGCTGGAGAGGGTGCAGAGAAAAGGGAACCCCCTTACACTGTTGGTGGGAATGCAAACTAGTACAGCCACTATGGAGAATAGTGTGGAGATTTCTTAAAAATCTGAAAATAGAACTGCCATACGACCCAGCAATCCTACTGCTGGGCATACACACCGAGGAAACAAGAACTGAGAGAGACACGTGTACCCCAGTGTTCATCACAGCATGGTTTACAATAGCCAGGACATGCAAGCAACCTAGATGTCCATCAGCAGACAAATAGATAAGAAAGCTGTGGTAGATATACACAATGGAATATTATTCAGCCATTAAAAAGAATGCATTTGAATCAGAACTAATGAGGTGTATGAAACTGGAGCCTATTATACAGAGTGAAGTAAGTCAGAAAGAAAAACACCAATACAGTATACTAACGTATATATATGGAATTTAGAAATATGGTAACGATGTCCCTATACGTGAGACAGCAAGAGACACAGATGTAAAGAACAGACTTTTGGACTATGCGGGAGAAGGCAAGGGTGGGATGATTTGAAAGAATAGCATTGGAACATGTATATTACCATATGTGAAACAGATTGCCAGTCCAGGTTTGATGCATGAGACATGGCACTCAGGGCCAGTGCACTGGGATGACCCTGAGGGATGGGATGGGGAGGGAAGTGGGAGGAGGGTTTAGGATGGGGAACACATGTACACCCATGGCTGATTCATGTCAATGTATGGCAAAAACCACTACAATATTTTAATTAGCCACCAATTAAAATAAATAAATATTTTTAAAATGTAGGCTGTAAATAAGAATTATTACTTAAGAGAAATTACTGTTGTTTGGCAGCCTCCTTCAACCTATGGTGGCTCAGCGGTAAAGAATCCACTTGCCAATGCAGAAGAAACAGGTTCGATCCCTGGGTCAGGAAGATCCCCTGGAGAAGGAAATGGCAATCCATTTCTGTATTCTTGTATGGGAAATCCCATGGACAGAGGAGCCTGTCGGACTACAGGCCTTGGGGTCACAAAAAAGAGTCAGACACAACTTACTGACTAAAAAAGAACAACAACATTAATGACAAAATAATCTTATCTCCTTAAAGTAAAAACATGCCAATCTTCAATATCTTGTTAATACATACTTCATATAAAGTAAAAAATATTTTAGAATATTCCAAATTCATCTTTCCCTATCTATTTGTGAAATTTTCCTACATTATTTTAGAGAGCTGGTCTCATTATGGTACTTTGAAGCAGTATGCAACATGATGCAGTAAAGTTTTTCACTTGTTTCCTTATTCTGGTTCTGCCATAAATATGTTGATTCAGAAAGAGCTTAAGCTAAGTAGTTAGCATTAACCTTGTTAATTTGAAAGAAAATGAAATGTTTGAGACAAATATTAATTTTTTTCACAAATGAGAAGCTATATGAATTATTAAATTTAAAAAATCATAGAAGCTGAGTCAGTCATTCTTCCAATTTTTCTATTTTAACTCCATTCACAAGTCACTTCCGCTTACTCAACTGCTGTTCTAAATTGTTGTTTAGAGAAACCAAATCTAATCACAGGCAGAAATGACAAATCTACCATCACTCAGCTGTCTAAGATTCACATTTATTGCTCATTAAACACCTGGAATAAAAGAATTTGTATTTCAAAAAAAAAAAACCCTGTGTCTTCAGGTTTCAGAAACTTGATAAAATTGCTTGGTTTGTAGAGAGGGATCTAAACTGCCCCAGTTCAAGAAGCCTAGAAAGATGCTTTACTATGTAGTTCAGCACTGCTATGAACAGGCTCTACTGGACAAAAACTAACATTCTCACAGTCAAGGATCAGTTATGGAAGCCTGCTAAGTCATTTTAGTCGTGTGAACTCTTTGCAACGCTATGGACTGTAGTCCTCCAGGCTCCTCTGTCCATGGGATTCTCCAGGCAAGAATACTGGAGTGGGTTGCAATTTCCTTCTCCAGGGATCATCCCAATTCAGGGATAGAACCCGAGTTTCTTACATCTCCTGCAGGCAGGTTCTTTACCACTAGCACCACCTGGGAAGATCTAGTACTATTAAAAAAAAAAAGGTGCTGACATCTGTTTTCATATTAAAATTCACATAGTCAAGAAATAGAAGAAATCTGAGAAGTGATAACAGCACTTGATTTAGTATAATCGTTGACTCTATTATTTTAAAATTAAGACATGCCTGTATTTGTGATTCTTATGTCTATTGGTTTGAGTAATTTTGTTGTTGCTGGGTTAAAAATCTCACCTGTGGCACTGTAAGCACTTAACTGCCACATATCCCTTAACAAGCAAGGGAAGCTATTTTTGCAGGTATGCCAGCTAATGTAGCATAATTTTAAAAACTGAGGGCTCATTTTAAAGTAAAGTTGATACTGAATCAATGATTCCATCAGTTGCTTCAAAATTAGATCAGATAAACTTTTTTGTAATTTAGATTAATATTTTCACAATGAGATAATTCTCTGGCAGTCCAGTGCTTAGGATGCTATGCTTTCACTGTCGAGAGCATGGATTCAATCCCTGGTCAGGAAACTAAGATCCTGCAAGCCATGGCCAAAAGATAAGTAAATAAACAAAAAACAAAACAAAGTATTTTCACAAAGAGAAGTGAACTTAATATCAGAAAAGGAGGTTGGTCCAGTGGGTAAGAATCTGCGCTCCCAATTCAGGGGGCCCTGGTTCAATCTCTGGTTAAGGAACTAGATCCCATATGCCACAAAAAGAGTTCGCTGTGGCCCACACCAAAAAAAAAAGAAAAAGGTCCTGCATGCAGCAACTAAAGATCCTGAGTGTTACAACTAAGACCCAGCACAGCCAAATAAATAAATTAAATATTAAAAAAAAAGAGGAACTAATAGTTTGTTGTAACACAGGAGACTGCCACCTACTAAATGAACACATCGTTTTTTAGAAGGTTTTTTCCTAGATAGGAAAAGAAAGCCTCAAGTTCAATGAACTCTCAACTATAATAAAGCCTATTTTAAAGCATATAATACATAGGACAAAAATTATTCCGCTGACATGAGATACCTGGAACAGCAAAGTCATAGAGACAGTAAGTAGAACAGTGTGACCAAGGACTGGAGAGAGGGCTAAGCAGACAGCTAGTGTTTAATGGGCACAGAGTATCAGTTTAAGATGATGAAAAAGTTCTAGAGATGGTCAGTGGTGATGGTTGCACAACAATGTGAAGGTACTGCAATGCCCCTGAACTGAAAGTTAAAAAGGTAAATTTTATGTTGTATATATTTTATCACAATTAAACCAAAAAGAAGCATACTACATACCAAGATGTTCTTTGGTTTAAAATTTATTGCTGACTAGAGAAAGTGTTAAATATTAACATTTACACTAAGTTTTGTTTTTTTTAATAAGAAGTTTTCATTTCTTATTATCACTTGCTGCTTAATTACTTTTTCACTAATTATTTTCAAACTGTTAAAAATCAAATTGGAAACTTTATCTTATTTGTATGTTTTGTCTTTCTTCTAAAATTAATGAGTAACATACTCTGGGGATTAAAAAATTCAAAGCAATATAAAAAGGTTCATACTGAAAAATTTCGTTCCCATCCCTGTCCTAATTCAGCCTGTTCTTCCTTACCCTATACACGCAACCATTTTTTAATGCTTATTTATCTCCTAAATTCATTTTGTGGAGAAGGAAATGGCAACCCACTCCAGTACTCTTGCCTGGAGAATCCCACGGACGGAGAATCCCTGGTAGGCTGCAGTCCATGGGGTCACTAAGGGTCAGACACGACTGAGCAACTTCACTTTCACTTTTCACTTTCATGCATTGGAGAAGGAAATGGCAACCCACTCCAATGTTCTTGCCTGGAGAATTCCAGGGACAGGGGAGCCTGGTGGGCTACTATTTATGGGGTCGCACAGAGTTGGACATGACTGAAGCGACTTAGCAGCAGCAGCAGCAGCAGCAAATTCATTTTGTAAATACCGGCAAACATGAATATATATTACTTTTTCTCATTCTATCATAGAAAAAAGCTACACATTGTTCTGCATCTTGCTTTTTTCCCTAACAGGACACAGAGAGGTTCTTCATTGCTCTTTTTATAATTAGTTGCATAGTATTCAATTTGGCAGATTCGTCAGGGTGAATTTAATCAATTTCCTAATGTGGGGTTGTTTTCAATTTTTTGCTTGTAAATAAACAATGCTACAAAAAATTACCTAGATACATGTCACTGCATATTAATACACAAGTTACAGGAGAGATTCCCAGAAGTAGTACTGCTGGGTCAAAGGGAAGATGCATCTGTAAATACTGATAGATAATTGCCAGATTCCCTTCTGTAGGGGTTATGTCATTTACTTTTGTATTCTTGCCAGATGGTAGTTCAGTGTCATTTTAATTTGCTTTTTTTCCTGCTTAGAGACTGAGCATCTTTTACCATGTTTTAGAAGCATTTTTCTTTCTTTTTCTGTGACCATCCACATGTACCGCCCATTTTCAACTGAATTTTTATCCTGTTTTAGGAGCTTTTTATACATTTGGGAGATTAGTCTTTATGAGTTACAAATATTTTTTCCAACTTTGTCACCTGTGTTCTGACTTTGCTTATTATGCTTATTTGGCCATGCTCAAGTTTTTTACATTTATATTTTTATCAATCTTTTATTTTACAGTACCCAGTAAAAAGGCCGTCCCGTTCCAAGAATAAAAAGAAATTCAGCCATTTTTCTTCTAGAGTTTATATGGTTTAATTTTTTAATATTTAAATGTCAAATCCATTTGGAATTTATCCTGGTATATATGGTGTAATATTTGAATACAAGTTTTTTTTTTAAAGTGGCTACCCAGTTTCCTAACATTTATTTAAAAGCTCATCTTTACCTGAATCTCTTAATTATATTAAATATTTCTTTATACTTTCCAGCATTGCTGCTCCCTTCAACTTTCTTGTAGCATCTCACCCTCAACCTCCATGTATCCTTCTAAGTTCATCCAAAAACCCATCTTTCTGAAGACTGAAGTTATCTATTTTTTAAAAGACTCAACAGGCAATATGACACTGAATAAATATAATAAAAAAGTGAAATTTCAAATAAGAATGGACAAAAAAGGAAGATTAAAATTATTCCATTCTATTTGATAGTCTTTATATACTCATTTTCAAACTACTAACTGCAGAACAAGGAAAAGGCTTAAAACATTAAATTAAAAAAACCCTAAAAATTCATCAAGAGAAGATCAAGTAAATAGACTGTGGTTTATTAGGACAGAAGAGTATTTACACAGAAGTTAGATTCAGATGTAATGATCTGGCATGCTATCTGAGGGACTTTGTAAAGAGGGTCCAGGGAGGGCAACTGTCCTACTTTATGGGGAAACATATTTGTAAATGCATACAAAAATTCTGGAAGAAAAGCAAGTGTTAAGTGGTTGTCTCTCTCTGCAGATCGAGACTTGAGTTGGGAGAGGAGAGATGGGAAAAAGAAGTTTTACTTCTCATTTGATATATTTTTAAAGTGTGAAAATACTTTTTGGAAAATTGTCATATAACTTTTATATTCAGAAGAGTAAACCTAAATTTCATGCTAAATAATAAGGATCGAACTGGGCTAACAAATATACATAAACATTTTTAAAAGGTAAAATCAAAGGTATTCTAAAACAAGTTTAGGGATATAACTATGAGTAAGAAGAGCTTTCAAACATATCTTTTACTTAAGATAAAGTGAATTTTTAATTCTATTTTAGCTAAAAGCTAAGGCAGAAAAGTCTAATTCAGTAGAGAGGAAAAAAACATGATCATACTGCCCAGAAGTTACCTGAACAATGGTGAATCCAGATCTGAGAATAATATCTTGTATCTCCTCTTCTTTGTCAACAATATCTGGTTTGATAATAGCCAGAGTCTTTTCTACGTAGATCTGAGGTGGGGGCATTGATAGCTCCATTCTGGCTTTTCAGCTATAATTTAAGATTCTTCACGCGTATCAACTGCAATGACATGCACCCCCGCCCCCAACTTAATGTAATTGTGACTAAAGAGCATTATCAGGTGCTTGATTTTTATTAATTTATCAAGCTGGAAACTGTCATAGTTTTTTCCACAAGCAGTGTCTCAGTAATACGATTTTTACTCTATCTCCTGCTATGGGTTTTTCTAGGTGCTTTCATTAAGTTAGGAGAGCCCAAGGAGCAAGGCAAAGCTGAGGACCCTGGGGGCCCAGGAGACTAGGTCTGCAACTCTCCACCCTACTCAGCACCACCCTCCACAGTGCACACACACACACAGTCTCCCCACCCCCTCCCACCACCAGGATGCTTAGGGTCAGGGCTGGCTGGAAAGCAGAATTCCTGGGTCCCCTGAATCTCTGTGGGCTGCACCCCCAGATTCCTTCAGAGTCCGGCCCTCATCTGGGCACTCACCTTAGCTTGGGCTCCTTTAGTGTCACAGATTGTTGCTAGGAGACCAGAAACCTAGCTTAGAGACGGTGGCTGCAAAGGGCCAATTCCAGTAGAGCACAGCACAGTCTTTGGCTAGCTCCTTTTAGCCAAGAAAGGGAACCCGCCACAGGGATTTTTATCCCCTTGCAAATCTTAAAAGCAATAGGTGTTTTCTAACATTTTCCTCA
Source organism: Okapia johnstoni (assembly GCA_024291935.2). Lineage (NCBI taxonomy): Eukaryota > Metazoa > Chordata > Mammalia > Artiodactyla > Giraffidae > Okapia > Okapia johnstoni. The sequence goes on from CM044316.1 coordinate 42,087,213, forward strand.
TAATTTATTTTATTTCATCCTCTTAGTCATTCGAAGGACACTTGTATTATCTACACTTTACAAATGATGAGATAAATCATAGGTACTCTCCCTCATCCTACCCCCAGCACCTTCCAGTGTATGTAAGAAAATCTGTGTCAGATACCTTCCATATTTCACCAGTGTTATCCCCTCTACTGCCAGCTTCTATAATCATTAAAAGGTAATTTTCGACTTGTGAAAGAACATTTATTTCAAGAGCAGTAAAAGAGGTTTAATCTATTTACCTCTAAATTAACCTTATGGAACAAAGATGTGGGCAACATATATGGCATAACCCCAAATCTCAGTTTTCTGTGTTTTCTTTATATCATGTCCACAAGCACCTTTAACTCTTTGGTTGTAAGTTAAGGTACAATTCTTATTAGAAAAGACAACAGAGAAATGGTAAACAAGTATTGGGATCTTCAATAAGTCAGAGTCTCAATGAAAGGTCCAAAATCCAGAAAAGTTCAGGGAAGCAGCTCCAAGTTAGCAAAACAGGTTTTTCATCATCCATAGGGTTGGTTAGTTTTCATTCCAGACTATTTAAGTCTCTTCTTTTGTCTAACCAAATACTCAGCACCTACAGGGTCAAGGCAGATAACAGCTATGAATCTTTATGGAGGTTTGAATGCAATTTTATTTCTTTCTTTGCAGAGATTCAACCATGTTTTTTTCTTTAAAGTATCAATAAGATGCTGCCCAAAAAAGAAACCCTCGAATGTCTTCTTCTGGCTACCATATCTTATCTCCTATAGACGGGACAATGTGGACATATATTAATACCAATATAGCGTCAAAAAATGGACAGTGACTCCAGCCTCAGGTATTCATGTTTAGCCCCCTGACTTGAGGCTCTGGAAGTAGATGCACCCATTACTTACTTATCTATCCCCAGGTCTCTAAGAGCTCTTTACTGCTGCCTGCCTTCCTAGAGTATTTTACTTCACCATCTATTAAAGCTGGTTCCACAGAGGAGCAGTTACAATGTCAACCCTTCAGGTCCTTGAATCACCTCTAAACATAAACTCTGGGAGCACAAGGTCACTTCAACATCACTCTTATTCTCACAAGACTTTCTAAAATCAGATTCCAGGAACTACACTCCTTTTTCTTGCAGCTCTCTACCTACAGTACCTGAATCTGCTCCAAGACTTCTCGCTGCATCTCCACAGCCATATGGTATACATGATGATCAGAGTCATTGTACATCACAGCATTTTGGAACATCAGCATCAGGTCCCGCTGGAACTGAGCCATGGTGCGAATCCGTCCCTTGGACAGATTCCTTTTCAGGCTAGTTAAGTCCATGGGTCTACAGGTGGCCAAGAGAAACCAGAGGAAATCAAACCTTCACATGGAAGATGTGGTGACCTAACATGCTTTCTTGAAAAACTAACCAGCTCTTAATGAAAACAGTAGTAAAGATAACAATCCTCATTAGATAATAAAACAGCAATAGCAGCTAACATAATGACTGCTTATAATAAGCCAAGTGCTATGCTAGGTATTTTCTATATTAACTCACTTGATCCTCTCAATAAACCTATATGGTAAGTACCATGATCACAATTGGCAATGAGAAAATTGAGATCTAAAGAAGTTAGGTACGTGCCCAAAGTCACACAGCTTAGATTCTAATTCAGAAGCAGCCTGACTCCAGAGCCCACAGGACCAGCCATTACATTTTACAGTTGGTGGTATCAAAGTTGTAAAGAGCTCCAAGATCAATTTGTCACATGGGAGTTATTGACAGTTTACAATGTGTAGTCATATACTAGGTATTTAATCAACAGTTTTTACTATATAATCAAAATCTCAGAGTTTTTTTCTTCTTTCATGAAGATAAAATGAATATTAAGATAAATATTATATAACGGGACATAATAGAGAGTGGGTATATAAGAGAAGGCACAGCAGAGTAGAAAGAGGACTGAACTGGGATGTAAGACTCCAGTTTAGTTTTAGCTCTGCTATTCACTTTTGATCACAGACAAGTCATGATCACCTCTGAGTCTTAGTTTTCCCAACTACAGAATTAAGGAGTCTGTCTCCAAAGGTTCTTTTATGATCTTTTACACATTAACACACTAGTTTATGATAGCATTTTAGATGAACTATGATATAAAAATCCAAAATACTGCAATCAACCAGTGGTTTTTTTTTTTTAACCAGTGTTTGTAACATCCATTTGGATTACCATCTTTGCCTTGCATACTTATAACTGCCTGAAGGAATACAGTTTTCCTTTCAAAGTTTTCCTCCAAAATAAGTGTCAAAAACTATCAAAGGCTAATGTAAGATTAAGACAAATGGATCATATTACTGAAAAGTCAATAACAGAAAAAAGCCTCTTTATTCTGTTGTTCCTTACATTCTCAAATAAGGACTGAACTTATCATAACTTTATGAACTTATTCAGCTATAAAATATATCTTGAGCTTAAGTAATGTAAATGAAATAAGGAAATAATCTAACAGATGCGAAATAAAGTATGAAAAGACAGATATAAAAGCAACCAACCTTTCTTGACCCCTTTTCCACTGACCTTTTCACCACATCCTTGTATCCTGGGGCCTGCCTTTCTGACACAGGCTTCAGAAATGGACCGCTGAACCTGATAACGGACAAATCCAGAGAGAATGAAGAAACTCTAGAAAGTCACCCTAAATAAGAAGAGTGGCTGTGAATGTCCAGAGTGGCTTGGAGTCCTACCTGTGACTGGCTATAATCTTCCAGACTGGCAGGAGATTCTTCTTTAATAGCAAGTGATCCTGAACAGGATCACCATGGCATAGATCAGACCTATGGGATAAAATAGGACAGAAAAGAAACAGTAATTTCACATTTGGTATTCTGTTCTCCCTAGATAAGCAATGAGTTTTCCCCAACACACAGTGCCCCTAGCTAACATCTGAAGGAGATAACATCACAGGAATGAAAACATATTTAAGGCTTCCATAAAGGACCCCAGACTATAAATATTCTCTTCTGATCACTATTATCAAATGAAGTTGTTACATTCTTACAAGCAATGCCTGTGCCTTTTGCAATCTTGCATTTCAGCACATGTGACTCTAAACAACTGGTCTATGAAAGTAGTCTTTGTTTATTGATGTCTCCCAAGTTCCTGGCACATATTAAGTGCTCAAATGAGTATTTGATAAATGAATCTTATCCTCTTTTTATACAGAAATATGCCACATTAATAAGTATTTCTCCCATATTTCCAGAGGGGAGGAAAAAAATTGGTTTCATATCCCAAGGAATTCTCTCACACTTCACCTGAATGCTATACAATTTAAATATTTTTCTTTTTCATTCTCTTCTGTATGGTAATCTTTAAAACGCCAAGACAAATTCATTTCTCCTCATGGTCCTTCCTTCTCTGGGCTAAACTGCCTAATTTATTTAGTTTTTTCTTTAGAGGTACAACTGCTCAATGTTTTATTTCATTTTATAATTTTCCCAGTTGGCAAGTTTTCTATTTACTCCAAAGTTAAATATCATGTTACACTTCATACTTTATACACTGCCTTATTCTTTCTAAACAGACTCTCTTCACACCTAAGGTCTCACACCCTCGTTTTGCTTTATGTACCATATTGTGTGCATCCATTTGAACAAAACTCATATTTCATCTTACTCCAGTTTTGACAACTCCATATAACAATTCATTTTCATGATGCAATATTTCACTTGTATCTAAATTATATACCACAAAAATCAATTTATCCTTAAACCCAGAACCCTACAAGAACAAGACATTTAAAGCCCAAAGCAAACCTCTTCCTTTGTTTCTGGCAGTCAGCCAGAATAAACAATAGGTCCTTAGTTCTGATACAATTTTGTTCATATATCCACAAAAGAGATATTAAGTTTCCATTATGTAAAATGTACTGCGATAGGTTTGGTAACTTCATAATCAATCACCTTTGCAATATTTTAAGGAACAACCCTTTGCTTACCTTTATTTCCATCTATTTGGGAATGCACACCAAGCAACTACAAGTAAAATTGTGGGAGTAAAAAGGACCTGCAGACTTAACAGTGGTACTCTAAAAGTTCTACTTTACCCTGAGAGTCAGTACAGACTATGGAAGAAGCCAGTAGAGAGGGACCAAGGGACTGTCTATATTTCAAAGTAGTTTTAAGCTTCCATAATGATAACACCGAACTCAAATACCTGTTTCCCCTTAAGCTGTCTAGTCAAGCAGACTCAATTACTAATATCTACTGCTTTCTAATAAAGATTTCATGTTTAGCCTAAATTCTAAGATAAGAGTGTGGAGTTTGCATTTCAAGATGCTGAAATGTCATGAGAAAAAATGTCCCAGATTAGTGATTTCATGTTTGGGGGATAGTCATCATATGCCATCTGCTCATACTTACAAAGGGAATTATAGAAAAGCAAAGGAAGTAATTCTTCAACAAGCTAGGTTTTAATCTGTATTCTATTTGTGTAACAAAAATTTGAAATCTACTATTTACAAAAATATATATGCATGGTTCAGTGGTAGACCTTAGGCTAAAATAATTATTGGTTTGCCTTACCACAGATAATGTGAATGGATCTAGGATGTAGTGAAGAAAAAACAACAGTTCATGCTGACTTCTCTCAATACATAGACACCAGACTAGGCCCAGAAGAGGAACTATTTGTTATCAAAACTAGAAATACCTTGTTTTTCTGATTTAAAAAGAAATTCACTTTACTGAAAAAAAATTAACATCCTAAAACGTGCCCTGTGGCCTTAGAGTTATTTATGTTAAAAAATATATATATAAACAATTTCCCAAGACTTGTGAAAAATGTAACAAGGACATAATATCTTAGAGATAATTTTTAACTTCAAGTTAATAGGAGATGTTTTAGTATTTTTAAAAGTACAGTTTATATATTAGACTTGAGTGACAATCTGACTCATAAATATTTCCTGAATAAACAGAGACAAGCGTTATTTATGAAAGAGATTCTTAATGTTGATGAAACACTCCTGTTTTATAAGGTGAAAGCATAGAGGCTACTATTTATATAGTAGAATTGTATTTAATTCTATTTCTAGTGTTTTCCAACTCTAATTCTATTTTTCAGTTTACAAAAGTAATCAATGCTCATGGCAACAAATTCAAATAGGCATAAACACAAGTAAAAGTATGAATCCTAACAATCTTGGATAAAAATCTATACTTACAGCTTTGAGGAAGTAGCACGACTGAAAAGGATATCCACCAGAGGAGTCTCCTGGATGCTGCAGCCATCATCACACTCACCTGAAGAACGGTGGTCCTCCATTTCTGACACATACCCTTCACCCTGGTCCTCCTCTTTGGATTCTTGATGAACTCCCCCCTGGGAATGCCAAGAAACAAAGGAAAGTTTAGAAAGGTATTTACTATCTTCAAGGTAATTTTTCTTACATGGGGTAAAAGAAGGCTGATCTTAAGGTAAGAAGAGGTCAGTTAAATATAGTTATAGAATAAGTTAGAAAAAGGTGATTTAACTAGACCTAAGGCAATGGAGAACTCTTTGAGAACTCTGACTCTATAACCCAAGAAATGAAAAAGCAATATACTCAATTCTAGATAGATGCTGTTTTCTTTTAAAACTGTCATTACTTGTTGCCCTGGAGCTAACCACTCTAGCTGGTCAGATTATATTAATGCTAATGGCATTCTAAATTTTACTGATGGCTTACTATGAGCCAGGTACTGTGCCAAGTGCTGCACGTCAATTATTCATCTAATCCTCACAGCATACCTATGAGACAGAACACTATTACTTCATTTCAGCAGAGAAAACTGAGATTCTAAAATATTCACTAACATGCCTAAGCCTACACAACTGATGCTAAAACTAGGATTTAAGACCCAAGTAACTGAACTCTGGAGTCAGCCTATGTGCTCTAACCATTCTGCTCTGCCTGTCTGTGCACAGGATCTATCAGACAGCTGGTTTAAGTTATTCACTTATACCTCTTCACTCTCTGTGGATTGTTCCTGAAGTGCCAAAATATCTGAGGGAGGTGGAGTCACCTCTGGCCTTCCATTTTCTCCCAGTGACGGCTTCTCAGCGACTAAGAGGTCTTCCTTGGCTGAAAGTTCTTCAGGTTCTCTGTGGGGCTCCCCCTCTCCTTCAGTAGCTTCCATTTCCCTTGCTGCTTGTCTGGGACCAGAAGAAGGGCAACAGCCTTCACTTGATTCTTTGCTGCTAATGCACAACGGCTCCATTAAATAAGCTACCTGCAACCATAGTTTATTGTTAGATGTATAAGAACATCAGTGGAAATGATCATCTACATATTAATAATGCCACATCATTACACTGCCACTGTGACTGAGATGGTAGGGTTAATTGATTCAGTCTTTTTAAATTTATCAAATATCTTATACACATAGGCACTGGGCTAGTTGGTAGGGACTTAACAGTAAACAAGATAGACATGATTCTTGCCTCAAAAAGCTAAAGTTCTAATTTTCCATCTCAAGTGTCAACTCTAATCAACTGGTAATGACTATCTAAAAAACTGCTGAAAACTGCCAAACTGGATTCTTACTGATCTTGACCTAGGTTCTCCTGAATATGTATAGTTGCCACATAAACTCTCTGTCCAGTCTGTTTATTTCTGGTCCTCAGCCCTTAACCAGGGAAATAAAAACACTGCAAAATACTGCCCAGAAGTCTTAACATTATAAACTTACAGGGGAGTCTGGGCAAGTGTCACCTCACATGAGTATGAAAGAATGGATTGCAAGGATCCTCCTAAGACAGTCCTACATACAGAAATTCCTATGATTCAGGCTCATAATGACTGGGCTCTTAGAACAGTCAAAAAGTACATATTTGGGACATGTTTTGTATCAGCACCAAGTGCCGGAGACACAGCAATTAACTCAATTCCGGCCAACATAGACCTTATATTTTAGTAAACAATATACAGAGTGGTAGAAATATGTTTGGGTAAGCATTCTCTTAGGAAGTTGAAACTCTTCCACCTTTAGAAATAATGGCTTCCCATTACCTCAGAGAGACAGAGGAGGTTCTGGCGGCTGACTTGCTCTGCCTCTTCCTGAGAGTCCTCACTGCCTCCGTCCCTCACAAGCAGCTCACTAGCTTCTCTCCCTGGGCTGCTTTCCTCTAGTTCCTCAGCCCCCAGCTCCTCAGTTTCCCTCCAGCTGCCCACATCAAGATCAAAACTGGAATTCCATGAGCTGAAGAGGGACCTGCAGTCATTGCTCAACTCAGAGTCATTGGGATAGTCTTGTTCAGAATCCAACCAACCCCAGTCATGCCCCATCTGTAAATAAAATACACAGAAAAAAAAATGCATTAAATACACTCAAATCAGTATTTCTACGGCATTTCCATCTCCCAATTTTGGTAGAAAGATAACGGGTCAGAAATTTTTTTCTACTCATCATTAGGAAGAGTAATATCTAGCTGAAGGGAGACATCAGGAGAAAAAGTGATCTGTTATTGGGAGTAAAGAAAAAGCCCTATGTCAAACAGTACAATAGAACTATTACCCAACAAGTATTTGTTCTTAGACTCTTCATACTCTGAAAGAAGAGAAAAAACTGGAGCATAGCTAGCTGAACTCCTCTATTCCAAATCACCCTTAAACTCAATTGCAAGGCAACAAATAAGATGCACATGGGGTTATTTTCCTCAGCATATAGACATTTTTAACCTATCAACCATTAAATCCTCAAAGCATACTTTACAATTACCTGCAGCATTCTTCTAGTGATATTCAGCTTCCACTTCTCAGAAAAACTGCAACATCAAGTTTTTAAAATATCTTTCCTTGCTTTCATTACACTGCACTCCTGGTTTTCTTACCACTTTGTCCTCTCCCTTTACAACTTTCTATGTTGTTTGGACCTCTGCTTCCTTACTGTGTCTTTAAAAAAAAAAAAAGAAATGTAGCTATTTTGAGGTTTCAACTTTAATCTTTAAGGTAGCTTCCAAATCTCTCCACTTTTACTTTTTATATGCATTCTTGCATCATTTCTCCATGTACCCAAAGGCCGATTCCCTTCAGGTGCCCTACCATCTCCTTCAACTCTTCTAAAACACTAAAATCACTTTTCTGAACATCTCACAAACCATTTGAAAGTGAAAGTCGTTCAATCATGTCCGACTCTTTGTGAGCCCATGGACTATACAGTCCATGAATTCTCTAGCCCAGTATACTGGAGTGGGTAGCCTATCCCTTTCTCCAGGGGATCTTCCCGACCCAGGAATTGAACTGGGGTCTCCTGTATTGCAGGCAGATTCTCTACCAACTGAGCTATCAAGGAAGCACCCCAAACCATTTGCTCTCCCTAAATTCCTTATGCCTACCATTACTACTTTCTTAGTCCTGAGTCTTTCTTCTCTTACATTCATTAAACAAGTCCACTTCCCAATTTTCTTCCACGGTAATTTTTCTCACTGCCCATCCTGAATATTTCTGAATAAATGTGATAGCCTCCTGGTCAGTTTCTCTATTTTTAATCCAACCTGCTCTGAACAAATACAGTTTCCTTATTTAACACTTTACAATGAAAGTGAAAGAGAAGTCACTCAGTCATGTCCAACTCTTTGCAACCCCATGGACTGTAGCCCACCACGCTCCTCCATCCATGGGATTTTCCAGGCAAGAGTGCTGGAGTGGGTTGCCATTTCCTTCTCGAGAGGATCTTCCCAACCCAGGGATCGAACCTGGGTCTCCTACATTGTAGGCAGACACTTTACCATCTGAGCCACCAGGGAAGTCAATGCTTTACAATAGATACCTCAAATATAAATTTCTCAGTCTGTCAAAGTCCTCCATAAATCAGGCCCAATTTTGTCCCTTTATCCTGGTTCCTGTAATTCACTATTCCTTAATACAATCCTTAATTAGTCTTCTTATTGTTCCCATCTCAGAGGCCTCTACCTTAATTTAGCTTGCTTAAGCTTATGAATCACATTCTCTACCAACCCAAAATCTGTGTCCTTTAATGGACCTCCTCCTCCACAAACTTCTCCAACTTTTAGGACTCCATTGCTTAGATCACACACGTTTGTATATCACTTTGGGACTATACTGTAATTAAAGTTTTCTAACTCCTGGATTGACTGAACTTTCTATCACTCACAAAGATGTATATCTTCTACTTCCTTATCATTCTAACCAGCTTTATATTTTTATTTAAGCCAAAAAAAAGATCTAAGATTTCCAGTCATAAAGTTCCATATCTTTCTCAAGAATGCTCAAAATACTAGATAATACCCTAAGAATTTCCAACTCTTTTTAATAAAAAGCTCACAAATACCTCATTTCACTGATCTAATTTTTATTTAGCAACAAAAGTTGGAATAAACTCAGGTGATAAATTTGATAACTGAGTTAAATCTCCAAATAGTAATGTTATGAATTCTAAAATATACAAGAACTCTACACATAGAAATATATAGAAAGGAAATAATATACTATTCAAGAAATACCACCTACAGGACTTCCCTGGAGGCACAGTGGATAAAAATCCACCTGCCAGTGCAGGGGACACAGGTTTGATCCCTGGGTCCAGGAAGATCCCACACGCCATGGAGCAATTGAGCTTGTGTGCCACAACTATTGAGCCTGTGCTCTGGAACCCTCAAGCCACAACTACTGAAGCCCGCACGCCTAGAACAAGGCGAAGCCACCAAAATGAGAAGCCCTCACTCTCTGCAATTAGAGAAAACCCACACAAAGCAACAATGACCCAGTGCAGCCGAAACTAAATAAAAGAACCACCACCTACAAAGATAGTAATAAATAGAACAAATGCTGAGCATAAAAATGATATCTGTATTCATGCTTTAATCTTCTTTAAACAATGTCATGAACAGAACACTGAAAACCTTAAGTTTTCCCAATCATTCAAGAAAAGCTGAGTAAGACCATCCTGACTGCATAATGCAATACTTTTAAATATTATAAACTCAATCTTGGTTACTTACATTCTCTGACCTGTAGTAGAACAGTTCATATTATAAGACCACTCTCCCCCTCTAACAATCTCATTCCACAAATGATTAAAGTTACCATGCAGAACAAATCACAAGTTTTACATACACACTCACATACTCTAAGAACACACCAAAGGCTAGTTTTCTTATCTTTCAGAGTTTATTGTGTAAATACACATTTCACAGGTTTTTGTTTTTAAAGTCTGTACACTTCACAAGACAGTACAAACTAGCTACAACCTGCTAGCAACACATCAGGACATTAACACAGCCCGTGATTTTTGCCCTAAAACAGGCAATTGTGCTACTCCAACTCTCTGAGAGAGATTTTCCCAGCTTATGTCATGGGGCCCAGGAACCTCCTCTTCTGTAACTTCAACTTCTGAAACTGGGCCACAAGCCCAAGCGTTATCTTTACTTCTGTTTCAGGTTCAGCTCAATGCAGATACTCTGAGGCTTCACTTTTTCATCTTCATATCTGCTTCAATGGCACAGCGGCGCCCCCTGGTTCCCCCATCCTAGATGACAGGCAGATAAAGAAAGGGAGCGTGAATGAGTTACCTATGATGTAAGGGAGAAGGTGCAACAAGAATGCTGGGGATCTGGTTTTAGGGGGAAAGGTGGGGGGGGGGGGTAGGGAATCAACAGAAAATCCAGGGAATGAAGGGCATTTATCTGTCTTCCCACCGAGTGGGCTAACAAGCATCGTCTAGTAGTATGTGAGAAGAAATAAAGGACAGAGTACCTTGCTCCTGCCCTGGGGTCCCACAGAATGACTGAGCCATCCCACCCTGGCCCCAAATGATGTGCAAAGGAACAAGAGTAAAAGATGGGTGTGAGAGCCAGAAAGGGCAGTGGATAGTGAGATTCTTGGCTAACATACCTGTCCAGCTGTTGATCCCTATAAGAAAGGCCTTTCCTGCAGACTGACCCTGGCACTAGTTCCCTAGCACCTCCTGAGTTGTTTTCCATGAGATCAGGACAATCAGAAAGCTTCTTTCCATATGCTGCTCTCTCCCTGCAGCCCAGCTCCTTCCTCTTGTGCAATACTTTGCTGTCTTCAATAGATAAAAGATTCTATTAACCAGCCTTGCAACAACCAGTCAATTGCTTCGGGATAGAGAGTCACTGTTAAAGGCCAGTAAGAAAGGAGACTACAGTGTTCTGTGTGTTGTACAGGCTGAGGCCTGCAGCTAAGATGAGCTAGTGAACACTTTGGGCCAGGCCATTTTTACATTTCTAATGTGCAAGGACTTCTTAGAGCTCATGAACACAAGTTGCCTCTGAGACAACATTAAGTATAAAAATAACACCCTTGCATTTGTGTAACACTTTAATTTTTTTTTCAAGCCAGTTTTACACCTATTATTTCATTTTATCCTCACAACATCCCTGTGAGGTAGGCTGGAGAGGTATCTCATTATATTATCTCCATCACACAGATGAGGAAAACAAGGCTCCAAGAGAAAATTCAGTGAGTTTTAAAATCGTATGGTTTTCTACGCTGATATCCCTTCATTATATCATGAATTAGTGCCTCGTAATGAACACAGTCAAAGGTTTGTTCAAATCAGAGAGGAAAAGAAGGAAGTCTTTAGGTTAGCTTTATTAAGCTTATCTCTAATTCCACCAGCCACTACTAAACGTAGGGGTCATTGTTACTGAGATCTTTATCTTAAATGTTACTGAATGTTTATGTATCAGGCATCACTCTTGCAACTTATTAGAGGAAAAGGAAAAAAAAAACACACCATGCGCAGAGTATCTTTAAATGCCAGTTAGCAGCTGCTGCTCTGAGCAATCTTCTATTTGTAGGAAAAGAACTGTCAAAAGGTGAAGTCAAGAAATGAGGAGCAGGTGCATCCTATATCCTTACCAAGAATATCTCATTTCAGCTTAGTGAAGTCTTGAAACAGTCCCTACCCAGCCCACACACACACACACATGCAGAAAGACAGGAATGCAGAAGAGGCAGTTTCTTATTTGATGACTTGAATAAACAGAAGTTTGAGACATTGCCACAGTCCGCACGTTGGATTTCCCTCTGCCACCCACCCCCAGCAAGAGCTGAGAATCTTTGTGGCAACACCACCCCTTGCAGCCATTCAATACTTACAAAGAGAGAGAGAAGGAAGGCAGGAGAGCCCATGGGGACACTGTCCTGTTAGAGGACAAACAAACACTGATCAGGTTCCACAGAAACTCTCAGCTGCAAGCACCCCAAACCTCAGGACAGAGACACAAGCACCACACACACAAAGACAAAATTTTAAAACTCAAGAATAAGAGGAAAGAGATCCAAAAGCAATCTGGCCATTATGCCTCTGGAATAGAAACTGATGGTCCCCAAATGCTACAAGCTAAGTCATTTCTCCCAACTTGTGAGCACTCTTCCAGAGGAGATAATAATTCATTCACTCGGCTCACAATTTCCCCCATATGACTGAGTCTTTCAGTCACAGCAGATTTCTTCAATGTCTGATGGGAGCAAACAACTACCATTTTAAGATCTTGATGTCTGTATACCACTGGAATGTAGAAGCCTGGCAGTACCAAGTAGTAACATAAGGTTCCTTGGATGCTTCAGACTTCTATCACTGGAACATTGGCACACATGCTCTTCCTTGGTCTCCTCACCTTCTCTGAAGCATCCTGTTTGCGGGTAGAATCTCTGCCTCGAAGACTTTTAGCACTGATCCCAGACTCAGAGGTTTGCATGATCAACTGTGTGGCCAGGAATTGCTGTAGGGAGAAGAAACAGAGTTGGCCCTAGAGACCTGATTGATCCATCAAGAAGAACGAAGACACCTTAGGCTTTGTAAATAGGACTATGGTACCCTTCTGCAAACACCATTCAAATACATCTACTAATTAGAAGTTTAGCACATTAGGTTTTAATTCTTCTTGCATATGATAAAGAATCAGAAAATGCCAAATGGCTCTAAGTTTTTGTTGTTGCTACAATGCAGCATCAAAATCTCTATGCTCTAACTGTATAAAACACGGAACTATATATACTCAAGTTATCTTATAACAACCTATAATGGAAAAGAATTTGAAAAAGAACATATATATTAGGTTGGTGCAAACGTTAATTGTGGTTTCAGACCATGAATTTTAAATCATTATAACCAGGCTCAAACACATCTTTATTGATCAAAATAGGAACCATTACAATCAACACATTTTTGCCAATGAGAAATAGTTTATTTCTATAGTGTAAAAACTCGTGCTTTGGGATTCAACAAACTCTTGGAGAGCATTTTCTGCCTCCTGCTGGTTGTGGAAGCATTTTCCCTACAAAAAGTTGTTGAGATGCTTGAAGAAGTGGTAGTCAGTTGGCAAGAGGTCAGGAGAATATGGCAGATAAGGCAAAACTTCATAGCCCAATTTGTTCAACTTCTGAAGTGGTGGTTGTGTGATTTGCAGTTGGGCGTTGTCATGGATAAGAACTGGGCCCTTTCTATTGACCAATGCCGACTGCAGGAGTTACAATTTTTGGTGGATCTCATCGATCTGCTGAGCATACTTCTCAGATGTTATGGTTTCACAGGGATTCAGAAAGCTGTAGTGGATCAGACTGGTAGCAGACCACCAAACAGTGACCGTGACCTGTTTCTGGTGCAAGTTCAGCTTTGAGTGGTGCTTTGGAGCTTCTTCTTAGTCCAGCCACTGAGCTGGTTGTCGCCTGCTGTTGTATAAAATCCACTTATTGTCGAATGCCACAATCCGATCAAGAAATGGTCTGTTGTTGCGTGGAGTAAGAGAAGACAACACTTCAAAACGATTTTTTTGATTTGCGGTCAGCTCAGGAGGCACCCACTTATCAAGCTTTTTCACCTTTCCAATTTCCTTCAAATTCTGAACGACCATAGAATGGTCAATGTTGAGTTCTTTGGCAACTTCTCGTGCAGTTGTAAGAGAATCAGCTTCGATGATGGCTCTCAATTGGTCACTGTCAACTTTCCATGGCCAGCCACTAAGCTCCTTATCTTCAAGGCTCTCATCTCCTTTGCAAAACTTCTTGAACCACCACTGCACTGTACGTTTGTTAGCAATTCTTGGGGCAAACGCGTTGTTGAGGTTGTAAATTGTCTCTGCTGCCTTATGACCTATTTTGAACTCGAATAAGAAAATCGCTTGAATTTGCTTTTTGTCTAACATCATTTCCATAGTCTAAAATAAATATAAAACACACGGCAAGTAATGTCATTAGCAAAAAATATAAAGCAAGAAACGTGCATTAAAATGATGTATAACAAAACCACATTTATTTAACAAATTTAAGAATGTATTCCAATATCAAATGGCAAACTTCAATAATGCAAAACTGCAATTACTTTTGCACCAAACTAATATATATAAAAAAACTGAATCAATCTGCTGTCCACTTGAGACTAACACAACACTATAAATTAACTATAGTTCAATTAAAAAAAAAATCCTTAAAAACAAATCTATATGCTCTAAGATTGAAAATGAGAAAGAATAAAACTAGATGAACTGAAGCAACTTAAGTAATCACTAGGCACTAATCATTCTCTGTCTGTAGAGACAGACAACATCCCTCCAAGTTCAATACCCAAAGGGTGCCTGGTAATGCAACTACATGATAGAAGTAGGTCCCCTGCAATGAAAAGGGCTGTCTACCATGTACATACTTTATGTCACTTAAAAATATACATTCACCGTTTATAAAAATTTTACTGATATATGCCCAAGAAAGGTAGAATATTTCCTCACAACTCGTTTAGCAAACCAACATGAGAAAACCAACCTAACTGCAGCGAGAACAAAATGTACTGTGTTCCTAACGGCTATTTTAAGTAAAAATCCTAGCACCCCTTCCTAACATCAACACAAATCCTTCTCTTGAATAATTTAAAACACTCAGGATACTCAAAGTACCTGGATCTGCTCCAAAACATCTCGCTGCATTTCTACTGCCATATGATAGACATCGTGGTCTGAGCTATTATACATCACAGCATTCTGGAACATCAGCATAATGTCACGCTGAAATTCAGCTGTGCTGCGGATCAGTCCGTTTTCAATGTTTTTCTTAATAGTTGACAAATCCATAGGCCTAAAAAACAGAGCAGGGGAAAATGGGAGCAGAGAGGGAAAGAGGACTCAATGGGATCTTTTTATTACCATATACACTTCCTAATATATACTTTCAATCCCAGCTGCCAGGACTCAAATATAAAGCCCTAAAACAAGTACTTAACCCCCAAACAAGTACTTAACATAAAAACAAAAAGTCAGCCTGTATAATAAGTATTGAGAAAGGTAATAAAGGGGGTTAATTCTTTTTAGACTCAATGATCCAGTCAATGAAATAATTAGCTTACTACTCCATCATTACATGAAATTACATTACATTACATCAAATAAAATTTGCTTTAAACTTTCTGTCTATAGAAAAGTCCACTAAGACTGGAAAATTTACAATTCAGGCCAAGTCAGCAGGCTGAATGGGTCATGGCTTACCTCTGTACAATGCTGTGGTAGCCAGGTGCTATGTCATCTGTAACAGGCTGCAGGAAGACATTGGCATACCTGTCCAAAACGAATTTGGTGCCAATTACTAACTTTTCCTCCAAGAAGTGCAAGTAATGGAACTTGATCTAAAGGACTGAAGGTTTTTTTTTTTAGGGCTGAAGGTTTTAAGAGCCAATGCTATCAGTCATATATAAGTCTATTTAGACTTTTCTAGTTACCAACAATGATGAAGAGCAGGAGAAAATGTTCCTATTAACTGGTAAAGCCCACTCACCTATGATTAGCTGCAGCTCTCCATACAAGCATGATGGCTTTCTTCCAGATTTTCTGTGCCTGAATAGCTTCCTGATCCTCACTACAGACAGAGCTGTAATAAAAGAAATAGGAGAGTCCCACTTGGTATAAGTCCCCCAAAAAAGTTCTAACTATTTATCAAATGTTTGTTCAGGCCAAGAAAGTGAAGATGAAAAAGTAAGACTAAAGAAAAGATCGTCTCCTACTTCTCACCTTCACTGCCTTGACCTCAAAGAAAGAATCGCTAATACTCACAACTGTGAAGAAGCAGGGCTGCTGGGGATGGAGTCTGCCAGTGTGTGGGACTGCAGCGTAGCGTTGTGAATACTAAAGCCATCGTCACTCTCACTCACAGGGGGTTCGTTATCCATTTCTGACAAATAGCCTTCTCCTTGATCTTCTTCCTTAGGCTCCTCTAGGCTTGCCGCTTCACTGACTCCATCTTCCTCCTCATCTTCACCTGGGGCATCCTTAGACATAGTGTGTTCCAGTCAACAAATTGAAAGAAAAGCAAAACTATCTAGCAAAGCATCATTAAACATGATCTGTTTGTTCTAGAAAATGGCCTCACACTATTTCCTGACTGAGCCCTCTATCACTTATACTACCATCTACTTACAGATATTGACTGATCAAGTGATTTAGAACCTGGACAAAGAATAAGACCCAGGATCTTTTTAAAAGGAAGAAAAAAAAAAGCTACTTACTTAAGACTAAGCTAAGAGGCGTTCCTTCTTTCCCCTTGCTCTTGAGAGGAACTCTGACCCTGGGTACAAATTATCAAAAATAGTTTTTATTTTGTGTCTCATCTGATGGAGCAAGCTCACATCGCATTACTTTAAGTCTGTTTGTTACTACTGCTTTAGTAATTCTAAAAAGAAAACTTCGGATGACTTTCTCTGTATAATAATCTGATTTCCTATATGCTCTCCCTGGCTCTGCTATCCCTACTCACTCCAAATCTTCTGAATGTATCAAAGCTTCTCTGTACATTATATGCAAAGAAGGGTCTGTGTGATAGTCATAAACTCTTTCAGATAGGAAGCACATCTTGCCACAGTATTCCCACTATGCCTAACTGTCCACTGCAGCTTTTCCCCATGCAACTCCTTAACCAGTCTCATCTCAGAGAATCAAGATGTGAGTTTACTGAAATTCATTAAAAAGGTAGTGCTATAGGGAAATCTAGTCACACAGCAAGAGGAATAAAGAAAAGTCTGAAATACCTTTATCTGGCTTCCAAAAATAGTCCCTGATTCTTCTTTCAATGAGTCTGCAGAGGAGAGAAAGACTACCTGAAGATTTTTCCACCTTAGCCCTCCCCTTCCTATGGACAATAATCCCCTGCAGCTCTCCTTTCCATGCTGACCTACTCTATCTCCTCTACTTGCCCACAACCCACAATCCCTCAGAAGCCAAAGCAAATGATTTAAAGTTAGTTACAGAGTACGTATTTCCTGGCTTTATTATTTATTTACCTGACATTTCAAACTTGTGCTGAGTCTCTGCCTCTAAAGGATCTTCAATGGGATTTGAGACAACATGTGATGGAGACAACATGCTTTCAGGGGATGCCTGAAGACCAAAACAGAATAGGTACCTTAAGTCTTGGTAAATCGCTATAGCTTCTACTTTATTCTTCAATGATGATGAAACTATACAAGAAATTCTAAGTCTTACCCATGAAATATGATTCTAATGGTCACCTTAATAGGAACACAGTTAAGTAAATATATATAGCACTGATCATACCTATGGGCTTTGAACACCAACATGTCAGAACTCAGGAATACAACAGGAAAACCAAAGGCCCAAACTGTCACTTCTTACATAAGGAATAACCCTCCACCCTCTCCCAAACCCCTGCCAAGCCCCTGATCTTAAATACCTCTGTCTTCACTGCTGTAAGTGGAGTCTCATCACCTTTCCTGCTGGAAACATCTGCTTCGGTAATTTCTCCAGTTGCTATACTTCGCGGTTCCTCGTCTAAGTCCTGACTCCTGAGCTCTGGTGGCTCCATATTTGTGGCTGAAACAACTCCAGATACCATTTCAGCCCCTGAAATGCCTTGCTCTGGTTCTGCAGGTTCCATTTTGATCTCAACACTGGGCTCCCTGATGTCCACCAGTTCATGGATTCCTTTGCTTTCTGTGTCTTCAAAGTCCAGCCTCTCTTGCTTGACTGTCATCTCTGGTGCAGGGAGAGGTACTGGCTTATCCCGTTCCTGCTGGATAGAATGCTCCCAGGGGCCAGGCAGGGACTGGGGATCATCATTCTCTTCACAGAATGACAGTGCTGCTTCCACTGCTGCCACATCCAGCACTTCGGGATGATCATCTACCTGTCCCACAATACATACACTGTTGAAGTCACAAAAAGAAGCCCAAGTCCCTCAATTCATTAGCACCCAATGAGATGGCCTGAATCTGAGCTTCTCTCTCCATCTTCTCCAAGAAGAAGAAGCAACCAATGTACAGGCACCTGCTGGTGCAAACCAGTAGGTTGGGCAGATGACTAGTATGTCAGCATCAAAGGGCTTTGAGACTACCGAGATGGAGATGGGAAGAAGCAGGAGAGCTGTTTATGTAATTCTTCCTGCAAGGAGAAGCTGAGGAGAGAAGTCTATGTAGGACCCATGAGACATTCCTTGGGGCTTTGCTGAATAGTTACCTTGTCCTCAATGATGGCAATGATGTCCCCAACAGTCTCAAAATCCAGCTCTTCACCTGTGTAAGAGACCGCAATATCCATCTTCTCAGCCAGATCTAAATCTTCCTTTCCATCAATGCTGGGAGCCTTTGATCCTCCAGGGGCCTCTGCTACCCCTGATCGGAAACATTCTTCTTTGATAGAATTGATGATCATGGAGATTTCACTGCTATCCATGGAAACAGTCACAGTATGTGGATCCCCCACAGCCTCCATGGGAACACAGGTGTCAGGCTGAGCCACTGAATAACAGGAAAAGAAAACCATCTCAGAAGCTTGTTATCAACTGCCCAAGTGGAGATCACGGCAAAGCTTAGACAGATGTCAAGTACCCATACACTTAAGCTCAGTATAAGTTATCTTACATCTGCCTATGTTTTCTTCTCCTCAGTTTTATCTAGAAAGGTGAGAACACATTCTCAGGCCCACTTATATGTGTACACTTAGTCCTTTTCACCAATGAATAAACGCCCACCCACTTCTTATATCCTTGTTTTTGTAAGGATAAAGATAGTACATGTCTACAGAGAACAGAAGCTAATGCTCTTGGTCACCTTTCTCTAAATGAAGCTCAAAATGAAATTTTGGATCTAGTTGCTGCTCAGGGCGTGGGTCAAGGACGCACCTGGAGCTACACTCTCAGGAGTGGAGACAGCCGGAACAGAGGATGGTGCTGGCAGCGCAGGCATCATGACAATGGTAGCCTGGGACACAGACTCTACAGGGGGTGCCACAAGTTTAACTGGAGGTTCACTGGCAACAGTAGTGAAGGAAGCAAGAGGTGTGGTGAACTGTGTAGGACCAGCTTCTAAAAGCCGGGAAAGAGTGGGAGTACCTAACAGACAAAGAGGCACACAAACAAGGTAAGAAGAAAGCACATGAACAAGAAGCAAATAATAGCCACTTTAAGACTCAACCAAGAAAAAATTTAGACTCAAAGGATGAAAGCAACTCCTCTGTTAAATAAGCTCATTATCTATATCCTTACTTTTCAAATCTTACTTAAGATCATCTGCCAAGTTAGGAATGACTCAAAGCACTAGAATACACAACTCATATGAAAAATGAGGGGCAATTTAAAAACAAACAAACAAAAATGGTATGAGTAAATCTGTCACTTCTACTGAAGTTAAGCATGCTATAAACCACCCAAATGTAACATCACTCAAATACCAAAATCTAACGCTTGGCATTTTATAAAACTCTTTTTTGCTTTACATTTTCTACCTCATTTAATTCTTACTACATCCTTGAGAAGTATATATATTGAAACTAATAAAAGAGGAAATTGAGACTCAAGAGTTAAAAGTTACCTATCCAAGGTCAGAAACCCAGGGTATGGCAGGCCTGAGACTTGTTAAGGCTAGTGTTTTAGTTCTAAATCTTGTCTCCCTATACTATAGTCTCAGGTATCCCTAGCACCCTTCTGTGATTTTGCACCTTCACCATTAACTTCACTATTTTTAATAGAATCTATACCATGTTCATCTAAGATATTCAGTATTTTGAAGATGAAATGGATTTATAATTTTAAGCTCCATGTGGCTTAAGAGGTAAAGCAGCTCCAAGGTTGGCTTTAAATCTAGGATTCACAGTTGCTTAATAACAAAAGCTAGAAACCAAGGGCAATCAATGCCACATTCAACATTTCTAAAACAAAGTAGATAATGGAAAAGTAGTGACTTACCTGAGGCAGCAGGGGAGGCTGCAACAGTGCTGGGTGTTTGCTGCATCTCCCCACCATGTATCATGGGAAGGACCCCGCCTACCTCCAAGAGGACACCTGTACTGTTCAGGTGGCCAGAAGCCACAGCCATTTCACTCTCATTGACCTACCAGGGAAGAACAGAGGTGAAGGCTACACTCAAGCTTTCCTTCATTACCACTTCCCAAAAAAAGCTCCAGCAGTTGGCCAAACTTCATGAAACTAAAAGTTAATATCCAAAGAAAATAATTGCAGACCCAGGGGAAACTTTAATTTTCAAATCTTATGGACAAGTGTTCTCTGGAGAAGAGAACCAAAATAATTATGGTTTCAGATACCTCAGGACCCAAGGATACTATCAACTACTTGTTTTAAAATTAACATTTAACTAGGAGATCTCTTCCTCTTTTGAACTTTTTTTCCATGTATATTTTAGGTTATATTTTAGGTCCCAGGCACTCCCTTCCAAATTACTAAATCACCACAGCTCTCAAACACCCACAGAAGTCTCCATACCAGTCTGGGGCTAGTAGGCAGGAGGCTGCCCTTCTTCAAGAGCTCTGACAGCAGAGGGGAAGGGGGTGGAGTTGCTTTCTGTCCAAGCATCTTTTTCTGGGGTGAATCATCTGTTACTGGGGTCATGGGGGCTTCTAAGGGTGCAGAGCCTGGAGGAAGGGTGTCAGGAATTCCAGGAAACGAGGTGACTGGGGTACTCGGCAAAGTCCCAGGGGTTACCTAAGAGACAACAGAGAACCTTTATCTGACTTCTCAAACTCAGGAAGGTTCCCCTACTAATCTGGATGGGTTAGTGTATCTAACTATTACTTTATTAGTCCTGAGTGGAACTGCCCAGAAACCCTCAACCCCTCTTAATCACACCTTTCTCCCCCCTAAATTTTTCTCTTCCACCCAAACCCAAAATGACTCAATCGTTCCACCCAACTTGCCTTTTATAAACTCCTTACCCACTACCAATATTGTATTTACAAAGAAGTCATCCTATATTTCAGCAAGAATTTCATAAGACCAGTACACTTACACGTAATTCCTTAACTTAGTCTTTTACCTATCTCTAAAAATGCTTCAAAAGGCTCAATGTTTTTAGGTCCATTCTTATCCTAAAGCACAGAACATGACGAGTCTTCAGCATTCAGACCAAGAGAGGAAATTGTCTCTAAGCCAAAAGTGGTTTCCTCATTACTCAGCTCTCAGCTGGCTTATTGCCCCTTGCTGATCAATTCCTATGGATGGAAATACACTCACCCCAGAGGCGGCCTCTTCCATAGTGGTTGCAGTCAAGTCCGCAAGTGGATAATCACCTCCAGGGGAGGCAGAATCTATAGGAGAGCGGACCATCACAGTAGGTAACCTCCGAGGGGGTGTTTTTACTGCTTGACGGGCTAGAACATACAAAAGAATGATTTCTGTCTTCAAGATTAAAAAAATAAAACTAGACTCTACTCTGCTATTATACAACAAAGGACAAATAGAGAAGCTGTATTACTAACGCAGTGTTAAGAATCTGAATTAGAAGGCTTTCTTTGCAAGATTTTAGCCTAATTTTTCCTATGAGCAAATTTGTATACCCCAAAGGTTCCCAGAGTAGGAAGGTAGTTTAAACATCCCTCAGTATCCTCTACAACAACTTGAGATTCTGCTTTAAACAAGGAAAGACCTCACTGGTTCAGAGTATGTATTCCTAGAGTTATAAATGCTTAAGTTCCTCCCCTTATCCAGTGACTGAGCTATTCTCAATATTTTTTACAGAATCTGACTTCTAAAACCTTGTTTATGTTCAATAGGTTATTATCAGGCTTTTGTACTTAAAAGAACACAAGGTCTAGTGAGCTCTGAATAGAGCTCACTTTCTAACAGCTTCTTCCTGGACATAAAGGGACACTTTTATTCTGATCAAAGAGAAGATGACAGAGGAAACTGTGCAAGTAAATTGGAATTAGTGGATTCTGTGTTAACAAATATTTTTTGACTGCCATCAAAACGCAGTGCTGTACAGTCAACTGCTAGTCATTAGGTTCACCTTACCCTGATATGCCGCATCTGTAGCCTTCCTCTTTACTTCAGCCTCTTCTTCCTCCAATTTCTTTTTCCTAGAGAGAAAATTAAGGGTTAGATCCTAGCTGACTCTAGCTCCTCCACAGTTCATAGTGCCCTCACAAGGAAATTATTTTTGCCAGCCTAACTCTTTTTAGAGGAAAAGCTTAAAAAAAAAAAAAAAAAAAACCCACAAACTTTATTAGCAAAATAGGGAAGTTTGAGTATACTACCTAACTACCAGTTCTTTACCCCAGCAAACTAGAGCCACTTTTAAGTTAGAACTAAGTTATGCTCTCACAGTGAAATGTTCTATCACATCACCTACTAAGACTCACCACCCCTTCCCAGCTTTCAGGCCACTCGGCAGCTGTCCCTTTCCAAAAATCTCTCAAGTCTAAAGGGGTGGCAGATGTAGGAAATAAGCCAGATTACTTAAGGAGTAAAGAGGGCAAAAAGAAAAAAAGGAGTATAGATGGAAAAATAATATAACCCACATCGCAATGTCATTGCAAAGTTCATCCAGTCTGCTGTCCATGTGCCCAGCTTGAATTAGTTCTGCATCTCTTTTCAGTCGTCTGTAGGATGAGAGGTGGGTAGACTAGGTTTTTTAATCTATTTAAAAATTTCTGACTAGTGCAAGTCAGCCCCATTTGTCTCTCCCAACCATTTTCATTCTCTCTGATAAGTACCTATATTTTTCCTGGGTTTCTTTTATCACTTTCTTTAGCTCCTCAACTCGCTCAGCAGTCAGTTTCCGAACAATGACATCTTCAACAGTTTCTACCACTTCTCCCTTTTCACCCCGTTTCCGTCTATGGAAAATTTAAAAAAACAAACACAGACTTGAATAAGAACATTATTTCTACTCCCACTTGCTTTCTTTGAGGATTCTCCACCACCTAACTAAAGGTTATTAGTATCATAGTTTTACAATTTTATCACACCATAATATAAATAATTTCTTTTTTTAAAAAAAAGCAGACTTCTACAGTAAATATTCTCCACTAAAGAGATTTGGTTCAAGTGCCTGGCTCTGTACTCACTTTGGGGTCTCAGTGGTCTCTAGAAGCTCTGAGTACTGGGAAGCACAGTGCTGTGGAAAAAAGTGAAAATATGATGACCAAGTCTAAAAACGGACAACTTTTAAAAATGTCAACATATTACACTAAGGTTTAGACAGGAGAGCTATATTTAAGGTATGAGTAGCTTCTAGGAGGACAAACTACTTTGCAATCAAATCAGTTCAAAATAATCAATACCATAATACAGAATACAAATTTGTATTTGTATACTACATAATACAAATTCTGGCATGGAATTTGTGTATTTGGGGGAGAGACAAGCTAACAGCCAATATTTATATCTAATATCTACTGAGTAGTTACCATATACATGGCACTGTGCTAAATGTTTTCTAGGTATTGACAGAGTCATTTCCTAGGCAGGTTGATAAGAAGTCTAGGGGTCCCCAAGGAGAGAGGGGTCTGGAATTCTAAAGGAGGAAGAAAGGACAAACTTTTTTTTTCTTTTCTCTCTACATTCCTTAGGATTATATAACAATAATGTATCCTGCCTGAGGACAGTCTCTGGATTAAACCTTCTGGCTAATCCTGTTATCTTAGAGTATATAACTCCATTGCTAACACTAGCAAGTGGTACTCTTTCTGCCCCCTTCTGATGCCTATGTCAGAAGCTTTCTCTATCTCCTTTACACTTCAATAAAACTTTATTACACAAAAGCTCTGAGCGATCAAGCCTCGTCTCTGGCCCCGGATTGAATTCTCCTCTGGAGGCCAAGAATCCCAGCGTCTTTACGTGGTTCAGCAACAAACCTTTCAGTATTACCTCAACAAAATCTTTTAAACAAGCTTGAATCAACTTGTATCTCTATTCTACAAGTCAGAAAACTGAGGATCATGGTTCAAAGTTTTAAGTAAAATCATATTAAACCCAGATCTATCTAATGTACAAGACTGGGCTTTTCACTCTTATGCTACACTGAAAAGAACAGTTTGTAATAGTGTGAGCATACATGGATGGACTGGCAAATAATGAGAAAAAGGAAAAGTATTCTCAATTACTCTTCATGGTACAAAAGCCTTATGATTTAAAAGGGCAGGACCTGGTCACAGTGGTCAGAAAGACCATCACTAAAAAGTCTACAAATAATAAATGTTGGAGAGGGTATGAAGAAAAGAGAACCCTTTAATACTATTGTTGGAAATGTAAATATAGAAAACAGAATAGAGGCTCCACAAAATATAAAAAATAGAACTATCATATGATCCAGTAAACCCACTCTGGGGCATATATCTGGACAAAACTTTAATTTGAAAATATATATGCACCTCTATGTTCATAGCGGCACTATTTACAACAGTCAAGACATGAAAACAACCTAAATGTCCATCGACAGATGCATGGATAAAGAAAATGAAGAGTGTGTGTGTGTGTGTGTGTGTGTGTGTGTGTGTGTGTGTGTGTGTGTGTGTGTGTGTGTGTGTGTGTGTGTGTGTGTGTGTGTGTGTGTGTGTGTGTGTGTGTGTGTGCACATAATGGAATATTACTCAGTCATAAAAAAAGAATGAAATAATGCCATTTGCCACATAAGGATAGAATCAGAGATCATACTAAGCAAAGTAAGTCAGAAAGAGAAAGATAAATACCATATGATATCATTTATATGTAGAATCTAAACTACAATACAAATGAATATATGTACGAAACAAAAACAGATTTTCAGATACAGAGAACAGACTTGTGGTTATCAGGGGGAGTGTGTGGAGGGGAGAAATTAACACATTGTAAATCAACTATACGTCAATAAAATTAAAAAAAGAAACAAACATAAGAACAAATAAGTAAGCAAGATGTTGTTGTCATTTAGTTACTAGGTTGTGTCAAACTCTTTTGCGACCTGATGAACTGTAGCCCATCCTGGCTCCTCTGTCCATGGGATTTCCCAGGCAAGAATACTGGAGAGGGTTGCCATTTCCTTCTCCAGGGGATCTTCCCGACCAGGAGGTCCAACCCATATCTCCTACATTGGCAGGCGGATTCTTTACCGCAGACCAACCAGGGGAGCCCAAATGAGCAAGATACTTAAAGACAAAAAAACGGGGGTGGAGGGCAGGACCTGGAAGGGAACCCACTTTACATCTCAAAAAGTACTCTAAAAGAACATGTACTTGGGAACTTACTTTTTGAGAGAACCAGTCTGGAGGGCGGCCAGGTTCTGCAAAGGGCTTGATTGCTCTGCTAACTGATACCCTACAAAATGAGAAAAGCATCACACACTAAATTGAAAAAAAAAAAAAAAAAAAAAAAAAAGACAAGAGAGAAGGGATACATCCACAATTCAAGGTTTAGAGTACAAAACCTGGGGGAAAGAACTGCTACTGGGAAATATTCTGGGATACACGACTACGGCAAAGGACACAGCTACTGAAAAGTCATTTTGGAGGGAAAGCATCACTGATAAACAGTTTCCCTCCATGATGTATTTCCTGAGTGAAATGAAGGTATTAGGACCTACACTAAGGTATCATTTCTGTTCATTTGGGAAATTCTTTCTTTGGTTCTTTTAGAAAATATCTGTCTTTTGAGAAGCAATATCCCAGACGCCCAAAAGTTACCTTTTGATCTACTAATGCAGTTCTTAAGAATGTAATATAAGAAAATAATTTCACAAAAGAAGCACGAGGAAGAAGGCATGGACACTCTCCCCTCGATAACCACAAGTGTGCTGATCAGACTGATGAACAGTTAGGTTTTTCCTAAATGCCTGTAACAGCACATTTAACTTATGGTACTTCGCCTCAAGGAAATATTAAACCCATAAGAATAACTATGAAATATATGTGGTGATGCAGAACATATTTATAACAATATTTACTGAAAAAAAAATGACACAATTTTCCGCTATGATGTACTTATACGACCTTTTAAAAAGCTAAGAGATATAAAGAAAAAGGAAGAAAAGGCAAAAATGAAAACAGACTGAGTGTGAAGGGGCTTCAACTGTGTCTCTATTTCTTTAAAAAGATCTGAAGGAAACATGACAAAACATTAGGATTTGTTAAATCCAGGTAACCAGATACACGGGCACTCTATATTATTCTCCCTACTTCTCTATGAATTTGAAGTATTTCGCAACTTTAAAAAGAAGACAGTTTTAAATTCTGTGTTGGGATAATGGTTTCAGAGTTCTGTCATAAAAAAAGTCACTTTAACATTGTTGTGTAGACAACAATCAACAAAAAAATAAAGTTTGATCCACAACACACTTTCTTTAAACCAAGAAAAGCCTCCAAATCAAGATTTAAATATTTTTTAAAATATACACAAAAGTAAGTAGGGAAAAAAAAAAAGGAAAAGTATTTTATAACCTTGGACTAGGGAAGAACTTTGTAATTAAGTCACAAAATCCAGGAGCTATAAGAGAAAATTTTTAATAAACAAAATATATTTTAAGACCCTTAATGTAAAAATACAAGTAAAGCCAAATAGCACACTAGTTTTTAAAAAATGTACTCCAAGATGTAGATAAATGGCTAATCTCCCTAATATATAAGGAGCCACCTTCACCCTCCCCATCTCACCAGTAAAATTAAAGAGAAAGACTAACTGTCAAATAGAAAAATGGGAATAGATAGTTTACAGAAAAGGAAATACAGGTGCCTTTTTAACAGAAGATATTTAACTTCACTCATCACAGGACAGATGCAAGTGAAAGATACAAGAACTATTTCAAAGTTTTGATCTTCTACTGTCAATGATCAAAAATACATAACACGTTCTATGAGCCAAGGCATAGAAAAACAGGTATGACATATCACCAATGGGAGTATAAATTGAAACAAATCTCTGAGTAGGGCAGTTGAAATGCTTAACAAATTTTTTTAACTTATACATTCTTTGAATCAATAATTCTACTTTCAGTTTGTCTAAGATACAAATCCACACTTAACTATACAAGGCTACATTTCTATTAGCATGTCCATCAACAGAGTTCTGGTAAATAAATTATGATATATCCATAAAACAGTATCACGCAGCTATTTAAAAAGAGCTAGATATTCATATGAATATGTACAATGATCTACAAGATATAATACCAAGTTGAAGGAAAAAAAAAGGCAGCAGTGCCAAAATCAAGTAAAATGTTCATAGTATATAACCAGTTGTGTTTATTTTGAGAAAGATCTTATTTGCTTTACATAGCAGTAAAAATTACATACTATACATTGCGTGGGTGCATGAGTGCTCAGTCGTGTCCAGCTCCTTGAGACCCCATGGACTGTAGCCCATTAGGCTCCTCCATCCATGTAATTTTCCAAGCAAGAATACTGGAGTGGGCTGCCATTTCCTACTCCAGGGCCACTGTGTTTAAAGAGGAGAGAAAAGGTGGTCTGATGGTGAAGAATTTGCTGCCAATTCAGGGGACACAGGTTCAATTCCCACTCTGCAAAGATTCCACATGTCATGGGGCAACGAAGGCCCTGCCTTCAGAGCCCAGACTCTGCAACAAGAGAAGTCACCACAACACACACTGCAAGGAGTAGCCTCTGCTCACAGCAACTAGAGAAAGCCCGTGCACAGCAACTAAGACCCAGCGCAGCCAAAAATATAGTATTTTTGAAAAAAGGAGAGGGAAAAAGAAAACATTTATTTGTTCAAGTATAAAATTTAATGGCAGAGAAACACACAAGGAACTGCTAATCCTGGGAGATAAGATACAGACGAGCACCACTTGAATTTTGAACTTTATGTCTTAACAACCTCCTCAAAACATAAATACAATTTAAAATTTCAAACTTTTACTTAAGTGTATACTTTTTAAACAAAAATGTAATAAAATATACATATTGGGATTCTATTTCAATCCAGTTTACTTGACATTAATATTTTGTATAAAAATGAGTTCAGTTTATATTTGAGTTATATTTAAGTTCAATCTGAGATTCGTCAAATTACCATGCTTTGTTTTGTCGGGGTTTACCAGCTCAAGAATAGCTGCTACCTAGAGTATTCTGGTTTCCTCTTTGAAAAGTTATTTGAAAAATATATTGAATTGTGGAAGTGTTATGTGTGATCAGTAATGGTGCTTTCATAAACTCATTTGAATGGTTAAAGTAGTAGAGATAAACCCTACAAATGCAAATTTGTTTATTAAGTAATTTGAACACTTAAGACAATTAAAAAGTATCTTTAGATCCTGAGAGAAAAAAAGAGGAGGAGAAAAGGACAAATGTTAAAAATGAGAGTATGTCCTGGTAGAAAAAAAAGATTGCAAAACACACAGTCCTACTTTCTGGTACTTAAAAGAAATATTGAGTGCCAAGACAATTCCACAGGGAAAGAATAACCTTTTCAACAAATACTGAATTCTGGGATAGCTGCATACCTACACGCAAAAGGGTATCCTGCCTTACAACCTACACAAAGCTCAGCTCAAAATGGATCAAAGACCTAAATGTAGAGAGTTAAAAGCTGTTAGAATAAAATATAGATGTAAACAGTTTAGCTTTGACACCAAAAGCACAAGCAACAGAAGAAAAAAACAGACATATCAAAACTAAAAACATATGTGCTGTAGACAATGAGAGATATCAACCAAAGACAGACAATACACAAAACAGGTGAAATATTTACAATTTGTCTAACAAGGGATTTGTGTCCAGAATATATAAAGAATTCTTAAAACTCAATATAAAAATAATCCAAGAGATCTGAGCAGACATTTCTACAAAAAAAGACACACAATTGGCTAAAAAGAACATGAAAGGATGCTCACCAACAACTGTCATCAGAAAAATACAGATTAAAACCATAATACGATACCATTTCACACTCAGCAGTATAGCTATAATCAAAAAGATTAAATGTTTCCCAAGTATGCAGAAAAACTAGGCCCCTCATTTATTGCTGGCGGGAATGTAAAACAGTGAGGCCACTTTTTAGTATGAAAGCAGTTCCTCCAAAACGTCAATATAAGAGTTCTAATATGATCCACTGAGAGTCCCTTGGACTGCAAGGAGATCCAGTCAGTCCATCCTAAAGGAAATCAGTCTGGAATATTCATTGGAAGAACTAATGTTGAAACTAAAACTCCAATACTTTGGCCAACTGATGTGAAAAGCTGACTCATTTGAAAAGATCCTGATGCTGGGAAAGACTGAAGGCGGGAGAAGGGGACAACAGAGGATGAGATGGTTGGATGGCATCACCAACTCAATGTACACGAGTTTGAGTTAACTCTCGGAATTGGTAGTGGACAGGGAGGCCTGGCGTGCTGCAGTCCATGGTGTCGCAGAGTCGGACATGACGGAGCAGCTGAACTGAACTATGATCCAGCAATTCCACTCTTTAAAGAGAAATGAAAACATGCCTGCATAAAATCTTGTACACAAATGTTCACAGCGGCATTAATTATAATACTCAGAAAAGTAAAAACAACCCAAATGTTCATCAACAGACAAATGAACAAAATGTGGTAAACCCATACAAGGAACTACAATTTCATCAAAACAAAGAATAAAGTACTGATATATACTCCAACATGAACCCTGAAAGCATTATGCTAAGTGAAAGAAGCCAGCCCCAGAGTACCAACAAAGCATATGATTCCATCTAAATGAAATGATCAGAATAAGCTATAGAGAGACAGAAAGTAGTGTTTGGTGAGGGAGGCGGAAATGTTAGAGAGGTAAAGCGATTTGTAGAGTGATTGCTTAAGGAGTAAGAGGTTTCTTTCAAGTGTATTTAAAATGTAAAATTAGACTCTAATGTTGGTACTATTACAGATATATATTAAATTCTGTGAATTTAATAAATTAACAAGTTTTAATAATTTTAATAAATTAAATTCTGTGCATATACTGGGAATTCTGTGAATATAATTTTATGATATGTGAATTGCATCTCAAGAAGGCTGTTAAACGAATACTGCTTAAAGGTTAACTACTAGAATCCACTGGTATTTACATGAAGGGAAAAAAAACAAAGCGGTTTCTAACACCCAAGGAAGCAGACATCCTAGATACCTTACCAATTTTGATCTCCACTCCTCATGACAGAAGACGCTAAACACAGCTTCTCTCGGATAGACCATGGCTCTGTAGGGCCAGTACTCAGCAGCTTATGTTCTGAAAGGAAAGGAGATTTAGAGACAACCACTGAGACACTAACTCTAAGCACCAAAGGGAAGATTTAAAGTCTAATACAAAAATGCCCTAATCTGTAAGGACAAAGTGAGCCACTATCACCAAATCTTGATTTTCACCTTTCTAGCAAACACCACCACTAGGATGGTGCCTATTCATTTGCATGAGAACTGCACTTGAGTATCTGGCAAAACACTCTTCTTTAAATGCCATGTTAAAAAAAAAAAACTCAAGTTAATTTAGGGCATTTCTTCCAAAAAACCCAGTTTTAAGAATGCTTTATTCCAGGAACTTCCCTGGTGGTCCAGTGGTTAAGTCTGTGCCTTTTCACTAGAGGGGACGTGGGTTCCATGATCCTGCCTACCACCAACCTCCCCGCCTCGCCCTGGCCAAAAAAGAATGCTTTATTCCAATGTGGACCCCAGGGCTTATTTCCCAGGATTCCGAGCGGCCAACGCCCCCCGCTACTGCCCCGCCTCCTTCTTAGCATAAACTTGTTTACTTCTCTCAGTTACACCCATTCCCCCCCAAGCTGTTAGGCCTAAAAGTCCCTGAAACGGGAAAATGGCTGAGATACACGAAATTCAATTTTTCCCGTAGTGGCAGAAAAAGCTCACGATTAACATGCCCCATTTCTCTGTGAATACAGGCCTCACAAATGTTCGTCAGAAAATGACTCTTTGGGAC
Organism: Okapia johnstoni; assembly: GCA_024291935.2. Classification (NCBI taxonomy): domain Eukaryota; kingdom Metazoa; phylum Chordata; class Mammalia; order Artiodactyla; family Giraffidae; genus Okapia; species Okapia johnstoni. The sequence continues at coordinate 42,118,336 of CM044316.1, forward strand.
CCCGGCCACTGCATATGGCTCACAGTATCTCTGTCCGCACGCCGGAGCCTCTAAGGCACCTTTTTTCCCCCTCACCCCGCAGAGCTGACAAACATACAAGAATTCTCTTGAGCTGCTTCTCTCAAAGCTCCGCGGCCTTGCACACCACAACTAGAGAGGAGCACCCCTCGCGGCAACTAGAGAATAGTCCACGGGAAGCGACGAAGACCCAGCGCAGCCAATAAATAAATAAGTAAAAATTTAAAACCAAAAAAACACCGCGGCTTTACTGAAATATAAGAGTTCACGCTTCTGGGCCCTCAACCACCAACCGCTGGCCTTAACAGCGCCGCTCGAGCCCAAGTCTCTGACGGCTCTGGGCTCTCAGGTAAATCTGCTTCTACTCCCTGGGAGAGTGACAAATCTATTGCCTGGCCTTGGTTCTACAAATAACTTCCACGCAAGAGCAACGCAAGAGCAAGGTAAATACTTACTACCCGTTCCCGTCGCCATCTTGGCCCCGACGTCTCCAACCCCCGAGGGAAGATTTCTGGCCGAGTGGAAGCTCAAGGAATTCTGGGAAATAGAGTGCCAGCGTTTATTCGCGGTGCATCCTGGGAAATGTAGTCTCCTCTCCCCACCCTAGGATGAACTAGCGCCCAAAATCAGATATTCTTGTGAGTTCCTGGGAAGGAATCAAGAAAAACTGATAAACCGAAGTTCCAGCTGACCCAGCTCCAAAATCCGACAATTGGTAACCCGTCCCACATTTGAGCAGAGAGGTCAAGCCGAAGCAAACCGTTTCCGGGTTTCGCCCGCCCCCTTGCACTGATTGGTAGGTGCAAGCTTCGCTATCTGATTGGGCGAACGAACGCAGCGCGCAATTTAAAACATTGTATCAGTAACAAAGGTGCTCTTCGTGGGTGGAGTTGTGCTCTCAACCTGCGAAAGCCCGGTTTCGGCTGTGCCGTGCGAGTGAGCCGGTACCGTAGAAGTGTGGCGTCTTTGGGTGAGTGTGCGGCTGTACTTGAGCCAAGCTGGGGCACCTTTGCTCTGGCGGATTAGGCGTTCAGAAAGCGGAACTGCCGCCATTTCTGTTTTTCTTAATAATTCTGTCCTCAACGTGGGCTTAGGGGCGAGGTTGGAGAATGAGCCTAGGGCTACTGACACGGCTGAGGGAGGCTCCCTACTTGGAACTGGGCCTTATGTTTTCGGAGTTGGATATCTGTTCATTCCTGTTCGCGGTCCGAAATTCTGCCTCAGATTGGATTAAATGATTTAACTCTCTCTCATTCCTTTCCCGTTTGCTGGTAGTTGAAGGGAAAAGGGAGTAGGAATTCAGGCAGCGAGACTAGGTTGTCCTGGGGCCTGGGAATTGTGTCTTACCTAGAAAAGAGGCTGAATTCTTCAGAATTCTTCAGCCCCTTTTATCCCTTAAGGTTCTCCTCCCTACCCACTCTTGTCTCTTTTTAGACCTAAACTGCCCCTGCTGACATGTCGCAAGGGATCCTTTCTCCACCAGCTGGCTTGCTTTCGGATGAGGAGGTCGGAGTCTCCCCCATGTTTGAGTCCACAGCTGCAGATTTGGTATCTGTAATACGCAAGGACCTGCTGTCAGACTGCTCTGTCATCTCCACCTCCCTGGAAGACAAGCAGGTAAAGGAGTTGAAGAGTGGCTTGGGGACTGAAAGTGATATAATCAGCCTACTAGTTGTCCATACAGAGTAGCATGAGGTAAAAAACCCAGCAATTCTAGAGTTTGACAGGTCAACTCAAAATTAAGAGCATGATAAGTAAAAAATGTACAGTTGTGTGTCTATAAGAAAGCTATTAATTGCTGATGAAACTGAACGCTTACTCTCAGTTTATCCTATGACAGAAGGCAGTCGTTGTCTCTCCTTCACCATGAGGCCCAGACATTTTAGTTAATTTAATTTGCACAAGGTCATATCACCATTAAGTAGGTGAAATGTACATTCAAGTTTTAATATCAACCATAGCTTCCATTTAAGGAAACTCTTTCTGCTGAGCTGAGGTTTCTCAGGTGCAGCATTATGGATGTTTGGAGCCAGATAATTCTTTGTTATAGGGGGCTATCCTGTGCAGTTTAAGATGTTAAGCAGCATTCCTGGCCTCTACCCACTAGATGTCAGTAGCTCCTTCCCATTTGTGACAACCAGGAAACCTGTCCTAACATTAAATGTCCCTTGAAAGGGAAATGGCCATAGTCGAGAAGAGCTCCACTCAGAAGTCTTCTCTTCTGTAGAAGTTTCATGACAGCAGAAGCCTTGGTAATATTCTTCACTGTGGGCTACCAGAGCCTCTTAGAATTTCTAGGCCAGAGTAGATGTCTATAAATATTTGTTAAATGAACATGGTGGGTGTGATTATTTAAGATCTCATAGTTACCAAATGACGAAACTGGGACTCAAATTCAGGTATGTCTGCCTCCAAAGTGCTTAACTGGGCCTTCCTAGGTGGCACTAGTGGTAAAGAACCCACCTGCCAATGCAAGAGACATAAGAGACAAGGGTTCAATCCCTGGGTCGGGAAGATCCCCTGGAGGAGAGCATGGCAACCCACTCCAATATTCTTGCCTGGGAAATTCCATGGACAGAGGAACCTGGCGGGCTATGGTTCATAGTGTCACAGAGTCAGACACAAGCGGCTTAGCATGCACGCAAAGTGCTTAACTACTGTGTTTTGCTATATCACATGCTGATTTTCATACCAGTCAGCCACTTCTGATGCAGATAATCTGTAGTAAGCCAAGTTTGCAGGATACTGAAGAGACAAGGAATGGCAATTAAGTACTGAAAAATCCATGTGGGTTGGAATGATTATGGAACCAGAGTAACAGCAGAGTCATCTGAGGTTAATTGGGATAGTGTTAGCATGATTCCCAGGAACTATGTTGTGTTTGCCCATCTGCTCAGAAGTAACTGAGATTAATCTGTGATTCTGACTGGGAATTCTACTACAGGTTCCATCTGAAGATGGTACAGAGAAGGTGAAAGTATACCTGAGGGTCAGGCCCTTGTTACCTTCAGAGTTAGAACGACAGGAGGATCAGGTAAGTTTCTGAGGAGGGAGGATTTAAAAGGAGGAATGACAGTACAGCAGAGGTTCCCAGGAATGTTTCCTTCTGTGACAACTATGTTTTCCCCCATCTCAGGGTTGTGTCTGTATTGAGAATATGGAGACCCTTGCCCTTCAGGCACCCAAGGACTCTTTTGCCCAGAAGAGCAACGAGCGAGGAATTGGACAGGCCACCCACAGATTCACCTTTTCCCAGGTATGGAGTTACTGATATGCGAACAAGGGACCAACATGTAGGGGCAGCTTTATTCCCTCTCCAGAAGGAAAGCATTTTACTTTACTGAGTTCATTATATATGCATGTCTACAATTTTGGGGACCCTTAAGTGTTGTCAGTGTGTCATGTACTTTATATACATTGATTCCCAACAACTCTGTTGTTACTATCATCACTGTCCCTATTTTCCTGGTAAGGATATTGTGACTCATTGAATATGATGTTCCTGAGGCCATGTAGCTAGTCATTGGTAGACTTGAATTGTTAGGACTTGAATCTAGATTCATCTATCTACCAAGCCCATGCTTTTGACCATTATGTTGCTCCATTTTGTGTGCAGCATTGGACTTAGTGGATAGCATTCTGTAAGTATTTGTTGATTTGGATGAAAGATGGACTGGCAGAGAGTATTTAGGCAGCAACTGGCAGCACTGCAGGAAGAAGCTGCTTGAGTAGTCTCTAGAGCCAACCACCCAGGAAGGGATGTATTTTCTGGCTCGGCACAGGGAAAAGTGGGAGATGAAGGATGGGCCTCTGAGAAATTGGTTCTGTCCCTAGATCTTTGGACCAGAAGTGGGACAGGCATCTTTCTTCAACCTGACTGTGAAGGAGATGGTAAAGGATGTACTTAAAGGACAGAACTGGCTCATCTATACATATGGAGTCACCAACTCAGGGAAAACCTATACAATTCAAGGTGAGTAGTAGGCCTCAGAGAACTGCTGATTGTCTTTGGCTTTTGATGCTCTGAATTGAATAGCGCTTACTGCAGCTGTCCATCTTTTGCATGCCTCCAGGTACCATCAGGGATGGTGGGATCCTGCCCAGGTCCCTGTCTCTGATCTTCAATAGCCTCCAAGGCCAGCTTCATCCAACACCTAATCTGAAGCCCTTGTTCCCCAATGAGGTAATGTGGCTAGACAGCAAGCAGATCCGGCAGGAGGAATTAAAGAAACTGGCCCTGCTAAATGGAGGCCTCCAAGAGGTAAAGTGTTGGTGTTCACAGAGGCAGGGATAGGGGACAAACCTCCAGAAAGTTTTGTGCTTATCTTATCCCTGGACCCTTCCAGGAGGAGCTGTCTGCCTCCTTGAAGAAAAGTGTCTACATTGACAGCCGGATGGGTACCAGCACCAGCTTTGACAGTGGCATTGCAGGGCTCTCCTCCAGTAGCCAGTTTCCCAGCAGTAGCCAGCTGGATGGTATGTACCATGACTGGGCTCTGTGCCAATTAACAGTAGGAACCCATTTTCTGCTCCCCAAAACTCCAGGGATACAGATCAGAGGTTGCAACCTGAGTTCCACTTTCTGAGGCCCCTGCAGGCCAAAGGAGAGGTGGACTACCCTTGAGTTGATGCTCAGAACATTGGCTGTTTCCCCAGAAATGAGTCACCGATGGGCACAGCCAGACACTGCCCCTGTAAGTGTCCCTGCAGATCTTCGCTTCTCCATCTGGATCTCCTTCTTTGAGATCTACAATGAATTGCTTTATGACCTGTTAGAACCACCTAGCCAGCAGCGCAAGAGGCAGACTCTGCGGCTGTGTGAGGATCAGAATGGCAATCCCTATGTAAAAGGTATGGGAAAGCAGGGTGGCTGGCATGAACCCTGGAGGGGACCTTCGGAGAGACTTGGAAAAGAGTTAGGTGTTCCCATCTTATGTATGCCTTTCTTTGCTTCACATCAGATCTCAATTGGATTCATGTTCAGGATGCTGAGGAGGCCTGGAAACTCCTGAAAGTGGGTCGTAAAAACCAGAGCTTTGCCAGCACCCACCTGAACCAGAACTCCAGCCGCAGGTTAGTAGGTTAATGAGTCAGCCTTTCACTGTTTCAGGAAACATTAGTCCTCCACCTGGTCATAGAAGATATGCAGTGACTTTTATTTTTTTTAACTTCTAGTCATAGCATCTTCTCAATCCGGATCCTGCACCTTCAGGGGGAAGGAGATATAATCCCCAAGATGAGCGAGTAAGTTTTTCCATTTAGAAATTTGGGCTTTGGGGCCATAAATGGTGACTGGGGGAAGGGACAAGGCAGTCCTCAGAGGAATTACTTCCATTAGATTCATGTTCTCTTTTCTTGGGTACAGAGTTTCTTCACAGATCCTCCCCTCCCTAAAACTATATAAAGGGGCTAAAAAGCATATAACATGTGGGGTCCTAATGTCAGATCCTGTCCATCACTCAAGGTTATCCCTCTGTGATCTCGCTGGCTCAGAGCGCTGCAAAGATCAAAAGAGTGGTGAGCGGCTGAAGGAAGCAGGAAACATTAACACTTCTCTGCACACCCTGGGCCGCTGTATTGCTGCCCTGCGCCAAAACCAGCAGAACCGGTAAGATTTTCACTGCAAGCCAGAATGGCCTGGCATTCTGCAGTTTGCTAAGAGACTTCCTGATCATCACTGGGGCTAGTGCTAGTATCTCCTCAGGGCTAGAGCTCTGCTCACAGCACTATTCTCTTTAATTCCCTGCCAGGTCAAAGCAGAACCTGGTTCCCTTCCGTGACAGCAAGCTGACTCGAGTGTTCCAAGGCTTCTTCACAGGCCGAGGCCGCTCCTGCATGATTGTCAATGTGAATCCCTGTGCGTCTACCTATGATGAGACCCTTCATGTGGCCAAGTTCTCAGCCATTGCTAGCCAGGTGTGAAGCAATAGGTGTGATGATTGTGCTCACTTTGGGATGGTACCTGTACTTCAGAAAGCTACTAGGGACTAGTAATGGATTCAATTAAGATTTTTTTCCCCTTACTAGCTTGTGCATGCTCCACCTGTGCAACTGGGATTTCCATCGATACATTCATTCCTCAAGGAACACAGTCTGCGGGCATCTCCCAGCTTAGAGACTGGAGCTAAGACTGACCCAGGCCTTGGTGATGACATTGAAAATGAAGTTGACATCTCCACATATGGGAAGGAGGTGAGAATGCAAGAAAGCTTTGGTGCAGCAGCTTGATGGCTATACATTTTCCATGCTATGTTCCAAGTGGGCCTGTACCTTTTTAGGGCATGGACTTCTGATGACCTCTGACCTGTGTGTCCCTCCTAGGAGCTCCTACAGGTGGTAGAAGCCATGAAAGCACTGCTTTTGAAAGAACGGCAGGAAAAGTTGCGGCTGGAGATGCAGCTCCGTGATGAAATTTGCAATGAGATGGTGGAACAGATGCAACAACGAGAACAGTGGTGCAGGTACCAGCCGAGTAACCCCTCTTGTTCTATCACCGAGACAGTAGGGTAGGAATTAGAGACTAGGATGGAGTATGCCTCAAGATCTGCTTTCCAAGCTCACTCCTCAGAATCTGCACTGACTTCTCTTTTCTCCTCTGACAGTGAACATTTGGACACACAAAAGGAACTACTAGAGGAACTGTATGAAGACAAACTAACAATCCTCAAGGAGTCACTGACAAGTTTTTACCAAGAAGAACTTCAGGTGAGTTGCCCTGAACCCGCCCCAAGTAGCTGCTCAGATTCCCATCACTAGCTTGCCTGAGGTAAAGTAGGGGCGGAATGTGTAATTCACCTTTCTCTCATCCTTAGTGCTTTATGTCAATCTATGTTTGATGAACTGATTTATTAGAGTTTGACTGGCCAAGAAATGATGTAAATGCTAATTTACAGGGAAATTTTTGTTCATTCGTCAGTCATCTATAGCTGCAGGATTCGTCTGACTGAACAGAATTGTGTTCTCTGTTTCCCTTTAGGAGCGAGATGAGAAGATTGAAGAGCTAGAAGCTCTCCTGCAGGAAGCCAGACAGCAGCAAGTGGCCCATCAACCCTCAGGGTCTGAACTGTCCCTACGGCGGTCACAAAGATTGGCTTCTGTTTCCACCCAGCAGCTCCAGGAGATTAAAGCTAAACTGGAACAATGCAAAGCAGAACTAAACTCCACCACTGAAGGTGAGGAGGGAGAGCGGGCAGGAAGCAGAAGTGTTTCAGGGAAGAGCTGTTCTTCAAACTTGGGCCTTCTGGAGCCAACTGCAACATAATTTCCTTGACCACCAAGCTACATCCCCCTGACCTTTCATTGTAGGATGCACATGGCCTCACTTGTTATGTTTTTTGCAAACTACTGGTATTTCAGTTAAAGAGGTAAGTCCAAGGCTAGAAAGCCTACACATGTGAGGTTATTGTTTCTTTCCCTCAGAGCTGCAGAAGTATCAGAAAATGTTAGAACCCCCACCCTCAGCCAAGCCTTTCATCGTTGATGTGGACAAGAAGTTAGAGGAGGGCCAGAAGGTAATTTGCTTTCTGTTACCAAAGCTCTCACCTGAGACAGTTTCCAGCACTGTATCCCTGGTTTACGTGAGGACAAGATGCTTTCTGTGCCATCCTGGAGAATGGCTACTGCATTCTTATGGCTAGCTTTTCTAATTTTACTTCTCTTCAGATGGTTCTCTGACTCCTATAGATCACTTGGCGTGACGTCTTGGCCACAGTTTGGTTCCTACTCTTCCTTTTTCAGAACATAAGGCTACTGCGGACAGAGCTTCAGAAACTTGGTGAGTCTCTCCAGTCAGCAGAAAGAGCCTGTTGCCACAACACTGGAGCAGGAAAACTTCGCCAAGCCTTGGCCACTTGTGATGACATCTTAATCAAACAGGTTGGGGCAGCCTGTATGTCACTTTCTCCCATCAGCCCACGTCAAAATATATGACACTCAGTAAATGCACCGATTCCATCCAGATATATGGAAATGTAAAAAATACATCCTAGTTTGATACCTACCCAGGAACCGAGGCTCTTGGAGGTTAAGTAAAATTATTCAGGCTCATACCACCTGATGTGTTAGAAAAGGTCCTTCTAATCAGTGCAATTTGTTTGGGTCTTAAATACCAACACCCCCCCTCCCCCAACACACACACACACCATTCAATTAAAGCTCTGACCATACAGAGCTAATTTTGTAAGTTTTATTAACTATAGTGTGTATTACCTTGCCCTCTTGAGTTTCTCTAACAGATACAGAGCTAATTTTGTAAAAAGTTTTATTAACTATAGTGTGTATTACCTTGCCCTCTTGAGTTTCTCTAACAGATCAGACAGAAATGTTTTCTATAACTTTGTTCATCTTCCTTAGGATCAGACCCTGGCTGAGCTGCAGAATAACATGACGTTAGTAAAACTGGACCTTCGGAAGAAGGCAGCATGCATCGCGGAGCAGTATCATACTGTGCTGAAACTCCAAGGCCAGGCTTCTACCAAAAAGCGCCTGGGTGCCAACCAGGAAAACCAGCAACCAAACCAACAGCCCCCAGGGAAGAAACCGTTCCTTCGTAACTTACTTCCCCGAACACCCACCTGCCAAAGTTCAACAGACTGCAGCCCTTATGCCCGAATCCTGCGCTCACGGCGTTCCCCTTTACTCAAATCTGGGCCTTTTGGCAAAAAATACTAAGGTTGTGAGGAGAGAGCACTGCCCTCAGGTGGGTCTGCTGCTCAGTTTAAGAAATAGGTTTCTTTAAAGCTTTACCATATATATACCTGAAACTCTATCTAAAATGCAATATTCAGACACTAGTAGTTTTTCCCCCTTTTGTAATATAATCACCTGTGTAATCTTTCACTTTTTTACTTATATGGTTTCTATGCACACAAGTTATATTAAAATAAAGATATTATTCACATTTTAAATCTGAATTCCAAATCTAGCATTATCATAGAAGTAAATTATAAAAGGGGCAGAAAAACTGAAAATCAAATATAATCCAGGCCCCTGGGAACCTTGGCACAGGAATAGCAGTGGAGACCAGCAACTGGTGTACAGCTAACCCAAGAAATCTTGGAAAGAAATGAATTCAAGGGACATTAGATATTCTAAACCTTCCTTAAGAAGAAATGAAGTGTCATATATTAGGAGATGAATGGGTAACAAACTTGTTCTGGAAAAAGAATCAAGGAAGGCTGGGCCCTGAGCTCAGAGTAACCCATAGTATCCACTGTACAAACCAATCACAGCAGACATAATCACAGCATATTACCTCCTACAGAACACACAAGCACAGGCCCAAAACTCCAAAAATACAGCAGAAATGATTACTTTTACCTTGTCTTAACAGGTGAAGGTTAGAAAAAATCATTCTGCTGGAGATGGGGTGGGGGGAAGAGACACAAAAATTATGTCAAAAATATTTATTAAAACAGACTGACTTAAAGAGTTTATTCTTATCTGTATAGTCAGAAAAGTTATCACACCCAGATTATCTGTGAAACTCTGTAATCCTGTCTCCTTGCTCTGCTTTAGTAGGGGTATAGCTAACTCGAGACATCTTTTCCCCTTAGTAGGGGCCATCAGTTCCACACTCAGTGAGTCCTTTTGCCCCTTTGTTCAACTCTACTTGCTACTTCCAATTTGAAAGTTTCTAGGAGACACCCCAAAATCATGTTTTGGAAGAATGTCTTCCTAGTGAGAAAAGTACAACTTGACTCCATGTAGTCATGCTCAGCACATCAAAGAATGATGAGTCATGTCTATCCAGTACCCTGACCTTCCTAGGGTATCCAGTGCCCTATTGTCAGCAGAGGGTAAAGTGGCAGGCTTTCTTCCTTGCCTTTCTAAAGAAATCTCCCACTCCCAGCAGCATTTAAACTTTGTTCCTATAGATTTGCCTGTGCTAAAGTGCTGTTAAAGGGATGTTTTGTGGGGGTGCCAAAAGACCTGGGAAAAAGGCCAAGATCTGTAGCCACTCTGAACAGAAGGGAGATAGAAGTGCTTCAAACTGGCAAAAGACAGTATCTGTTCCTGCCAGGATTCTTCTGTCAGTCTACTCTGAAGGTGATTCTATAAACTGTCCCCCAAGGAGTTGTACAAACAAAAAGAAATAAGGTCCTTGGAAAAGTAGACGTGGCTGTTCTTTACATGGAGATAAGGCTTAATATGGGTCTGGAAATGTTCTGGTTTGAAAGGAGCCAACTATGGCGTGACTGAAGACAGGTTGAGTGGAGAAACTCTGCGTGTGGGAGTGTTGTTAGCAGACAGTGAAGCAGGGAGGAAAAAGGGAGCAGGTATCTCAGTGGAGGGAGTCTCGCCTTGGTTCCGAAGCTGTAGGATTTGCCTGAGCAAGGCCTTACCTTCTTCCCGGGTCTGAAACAAGGTCAAGCAAATGTATCAAAATATATCCAAAGTTATTCTCAAAAACAGGTTCTAAAATACTGACTTATAAAGTTCCTCAGAACAAGGTAGCCTCTCCACTCACCCTTTTAACCACGTTCCACCCCCAGATCACAGTAAAGTCATGTCGTCCAACTTAAAATCCAAGTCTTTCATTAAAGTACTGATACTTACATCATTGAATGCACAACATTTCTGAGCACAAGCTGAAGCTTCATCCCACAGCTTGCACTTAAAATAGTACTGGGCCAGATAGCGGAAAGCAGTGCTCTCCTCCAAATGTTCCACTATTTCCTAGATAAGGAAAGCAAGAATGACTGAGGTGATAAGAATAAGATCAAAAAAAAAAAAAAAAGAATAAGATCAGCAATCCAATTCTCATGCTAATGACACATACCCCACATGAATAGATATCTTGGATATACTTGATGTAACACTGGGCTGCCTGTTCTGATTCGGTCAACTGTTCATGAAGCCTACAAAAGAAATTGGTCTTTAGGTACAAATCATATTACAAAGCAAGCTAGCGATAAAAAAAGTAAAAGCACACTGCTGCTGCTGCTGCTAAGTCGCTTCAGTCGTGTCCGACTCTGTGCGACCCCATAGAGAGCAGCCCACCAGGCTCTGCCGTCCCTGGGATTCTCCAGGCAAGAATACTGGAGTGGGTTGCCATCTCCTTCTCCAGTGCATGAAAGGGAAAAGTGAAAGTGAAGTCGCTCAGTCGTGTCCGACTCTTAGCGACCCCATGGACTACAGACCACCAGGCTCCTCCATCCATGGATTTTCGAGGCAAGAGTACTGGAGTGGGGTGCCATTGCCTTCTCCGTAAAAGCACACAAGTAACATCAAAGAATGACAATATATAGACAAGTACAAATTTTGACATAAATGACACAGTGGGACCCAGAATAATATTAGTGCCCAGAAGTGATGGTTACTTCATCAAAGCTTCAAATCATTATTCTGCTTCTGGTGATGGATGGAAAGTTAGTAAATACTTAAGCTGGATAACATACCATTGCAAAAATTGCCTGGTAAGACCCTGAGTAAGGTCAAAAAAGATACCAAATAATTCAGATTTTTTGTAAGAATCCAGAAAATAACTGGTAGGAATGAAATTGCATTTAAGAACCTCCTTCCCTATCATTTCTGAGTTATTCTGTATTTTCCTGGGGCTTAGGAGGAGACTAATACCTAAATTAGTTTCTCTAGACCGCTCTCACATAAAATTTCCATTTCTTTCAATTAGTTCTTGAATTTTCCAAATGGGAAAACAATTCCCCTTCAAAAAGTACTAGCATTCTCTTGAGTCAAGATGGCTAAGTTTCCAGATCAGTAATCATACACTGTACTACATCCCTGAGTTTGGCTTAAAACTCAACATTCAGAAAACTAAGATCATGGCATCTGGTCCCATCACTTCACAACAAATAGATGGGGAAACAGTGGAAACAATGGCAGACTTTATTTTGGGGGGCTCCAAAATCACTGCAGATGGTGACTGCAGCCATGAAATTAAAAGACGCTTGCTCCTTAGAAGAAAAGTTATGACCAACCTAAACAGCATATTAAAGAGCAAGACATTACTTTGCCAGCAAAGGTCCGTCTAGTCAGAGCTATGGTTTTCCCAGTAGTCATGTATGGATGTGAGAGCTGGACCATAAAGAAAGCTGAGCGCCAAAGAATTGATGCTTTTGAACTGTGGTGTTGGAGAAGACTCTTGAGAGAGTCCCTTGGACACCAAGGAGATCCAACCAGTCAATTCTAAAGGAAATCAGTCCTGAATACTCACTGGTAGAACTCATGCTGAAGCTGAAACTTCAATACTTTGGCCACCTGATGCGAAGAACTGACACATTTGAAAAGACTCTGATGCTGGGAAAGATTAAAGGTGGGAGGAGAAGAGGACGACAGAGGATGAGATGGTTGGATGGCATCACCAACTCGATGGACATGAGTTTGAGTAAACTCTGGGAGTTGGTGACGGACAGGGAGGCCTGGTGTGCTACAGTCCATGGGGTCACTAAGATTCGGACACGACTGAGGGACTGAACTGAACATCCCCTCATTCATGTAGATGATAGATAAGAGGCTCTAGAACATGCAGGTTCCACCTACCAGAGAAGCCAACAGAAATATAACTAACATTTCACTCTTTCACTCACTTTGCCAGTTTCACCAGAGCCATCTTTTCCACATCTCCCACGGCATAAGCTCTCCAATAGCACTGTCAATAAAGAAAGAAATAAACGAGTCACTTCAACCATTGTCCCATGTGCCATGACTCACTCAGGTCCTGCAATCCTCCCGGAAGTTCAGACTTAGAGAATACAAAGCATTTTTACTAGATCTGAGGTCCAGGCTACATACTAAGATTCCCACTAACTATGTCAGCCCTACTTTGCTTTATACACACTATGAGCCTATAAATATTCAGACTTCCCTATGTAGACAAGATACAAATGAAGGAAAATTAAGCACCAATAGCTCAACCCCTTATCCAAACATTAGGTTTCCACATAAATTCTCCAGAACCCAATTTCAGGTACCTTTTTGGCTTCCACTAGTTGATTAAGTTTCTCATAACATTCTCCTAAAGCAACCAGCATACGAGAATCATTGGGCCTGTGAGGAACAAGAAACAGGAAACCTGAGCAAAGACTTTAAAGATAACTGAAGTCCTCCCTTGAGGAACCACCACAACTGTTTCAAATCCATGAAAGGAATGGGCTTTAATCCAATACTTCGTATAATTATATTATGTTCACAATTATACTACTTTTTAAATTAATTAATTAATTAATTTGGCTGCCTTGCATCTTAGCTGCAGAATGGGGGTTCTTCATTGCATCATGCAGGATCTCTCATGGCAGTGCAAGGACTCTAGTTGTGATGCACAGGCTCAGTAGTTGTGGTGCTTGGGCTTAGTTGCTCCACAGCATGTGGGATTTTAGTTCTCCAACCACAGATCGAACCCACGTCCCCTGCATTACAAGGCGGATTCTTGACCACCAGACCACCAGGGAACTCCCCACAGTTATACTATTAACATATTAGTAGAATACACTACATGAAAATGACCAAACAACATATGGCACGTTTAAACTTAGGTCTCCAAAAGTCAAAACCATTCACTGCGATTCTTTAGTAGCTATCCAAAGAGAAAGAAAAGTGTCAGCCTTCCCACAACAAACATATCATCAGGTGGTGGTCAGACTTACCGAAGCTGGTGGGCCCGTCTATAATAATAAAGGCAATAAAACGGCATCTTAAGGATTTCATAGGTCTGCCCAAGGCCATACCAGGCTCTGTAGTCCCGCTTATTGACCTCAATAGCATGCCTAAGAAATGGAAGAGAAAACTGGTAAGAAGGCAGAATCAAATTTAGCGACTTGCAGATTCAATAAAGTCAAAGTGTTGGTTGCTAAGCTGTATCCGACTCTCTTTGGACCCCATGGACTGTAGCCTGTCAGGCTCCTCTATCCATGGGCAAGAATACTAGAGTGGGAAGCCATCCCCTTCTCCAGGTGATCTTCCCAGAGGTTCCTAAAATCACAACAATCTGCTCCACCTCACCCTCCAACTAAGACCTCACCTATAAGCCTGAATAGCAGCAGACGTATTCTTCATTTCCATGTACTCATGTCCCATCAGCGTCCAGGCCCCAAGATACCGAGGATTCAATTTCAAAGCTCTCTGGAAATACAAGGCTGCTTTCTCATGTTGAGAACGTAAACTATAATAATTGCCTGATTGGAAAAAAAAAATATGTGAACAACTAGAAAGATTAAAATAAGTTACTAAAATAGGCAGCATTCCACAGGGTAGGCATGAACTCATTCCCCCAAAGTCCTTGCAGAAAAGCCAAATTGTATAAGCAATATCATCATTTCCTTGGAAAATATATTTGATCTATCACACACTCTGATTTTTTAAAAACAAGTGTTTCCTAACACCACAAAGGTTTTCTTCACTTTATTTCCTCTGTGTATTAGCATTTATACATATATTTTCTTAATAAAGGGTAAGATATTCCTAGAGTATGCTTCAGAATGGTAGTTTTCCAACTATCTTCCTAGGTTCCTAAGGAAGTACCTGAAAGGTTAAAAATGTACAACTCTGAACTCCTCTCTTCCACAAGAATCAAGGAAGTTCTATCATCACTGGTCTTAAAGAGTATATGAAAGATTTTAGGATTCTATTAAAAAATGTATTTGAAGAAAGGGAATAAAGGCCATCTGACTTGCCTCAACTGACTTGCATAAATGAAATGTGGTATATATCCAGACAATGAAATACTTCTCGGCTGTAAAAAGAAAAGAACTATTGACATATGCTACAACACAGACAAACCTCAAAAAACAGCTCTGTGAAAAAAGCCACATAATAAGACTAAATATTCCAAGATTCCATTTAAAATTTCTAGAAAAGACAAAACTGCACACTCAGAGGGCAGATCTGCTGGGGATAGGAGTCCGACAGACTGCAAATAGACTCAAGGGAATTTTGGGGTATGACAGAATTTTCTAAACTGGATTATGATCATGGTTACACAACTGAATAAGTTAGCAAAAACTCAATGAACCGTAAACTTAAAGCGGGTAAATTTTATGGTATACAAATTATCCCTCAATAAAGCTATCTTTAATATATACCAATAAAATGGACAACCTAGAATAAATGGACATATTCCTAGAAATATATAATCTCGAAAGATTAAAACAGGAATAGAAAATATAAACAGACCAATTACCAGTAATAAAACTGAATCAGTAATAAAAAAATCTCCCAACAAACAAAAGTCTGGGACCAGATGGCTTCACAGATGAATTTTATCAAACATTTAGAAAAGAGCTAACAATTATTTTTTTCAAATTATTCCTAAAAATTACAGAGGAAGGAACATTTCCAAACTCATTCCACAAAGCCAGCATCACCTTGATACCAAAACCAAACAAAGATATCTCAAAAAAAAAAAAAAAAAAAAAAAAGAAAATTACACGCCAATATCACTAATGATCATAGATGAAAAAGTCCTCAAAGTATTTGCAAAATGAATTCAATAATACATTAAAAGGATCATACATCATGATCAAGTGGGATTCATCCCAGGGATGCATGGATGGTTCAATACCTACAAATTAATCAATGTGATATATACCACATTAACAAAATGAAAAATAAAAATTATATGATCATCTGTACAGAAAAGATACAGAATCGCTATGTTGTATACCTGAAACCAATATAATATTGTAAATCAACTATACCGCAATTATTTTAAAAAGAAGAAAAAATTAGAGATATACCAAGACTTCTGAATGATTTTTCATGAGATATTGTTGAACGAGAAAAGTAAAATGCAGAGAAATGGGTACAATATAATCCTATTTTTGTAAGCAAACAGCCCATTAAACCCTGCACTGTTGTTGTTTAGTCACTAAGTTGTGTTCGACTCTTTTATGACCCCATGGACTGTAGCCTGCCAAGTTCCCCTATCCATGGGACTTCCCAGGCAAGAATACTGGAGTAGACTGTCGTTTCCTTCTCCAGGGGATCTTCCTCACACAGGGATTGAACCTGCCTCTCCAGCACTGGCGGGCGGATTCTTTACCACTGAGCCACCAGGGAAGCCCAAACCCCACATATATGTGTATGTATATTTTTCATGTGGTACCGGAACATGCTAACACAAGTATTTTAAAGGATGAAGGGTGCAGTGAGGGGGGAAAAAAAAAACACCTCCTTTATGTAAAAACTGTATGTACATAAACTAAATAAAAGGATGGATTTAGATATATACATATACTAACTTACAGAGATCATGATAAACTGTCAAATGGAAAAAAGCAAATTGCGAGAAATTTTATGATTCCACTCTGGTAAAAAACAATACTATTTCTGTGTATGTGTTTGTCTTTTTTAAAAAAATTTGTCTAGATTCAGCTGTCAGTTTGATTCAGGAGAAATCATTTATAACAACTGTCTGTATCACATAAGATCATTCAAGTTGATATTCGCCTGGGAAAAAAGATGGGAGGTCTTTATGCATACAAAGATACCTTTGCTTCTGCCACTGACTCAGACCCAGATACAGAAAAATAACCAAACTTTAAGGTGACTGTCCAAGGGATAACTTCTGTAATAGAATAGAAGTGAAGCAGTGGTAGCAGGAGTATAAGCTTTAGCTACTAAAGGAGTCAGGATGACAAAAGTAAATCAGAATAGACAAGTTCTGTGCAAAGAATAAGCTTTGCAAGTTCTGCGCAAAGATTAAGATTAAGCACAGCTCAGAAAAGCTGAGCTTTTCTGACCAGTTAGAACAGCTACAATGTATTGTATAATTACAATGTGCTGGGCAGCTTAACATTGTTATAACTTCTTCGTATGTATTAATTTACTTAATTTTTAAAATTGGCGTAACAGGCAAATTTGGCCTTGGAGTACAGAATGAAGCAGGGCAAAGGCTAATAGAGTTTTGCCAAGAGAACGCACTGGTCATAGCAAACACCCTCTTCCAATAACATAAGAGAAGACTCTACACATGGACATCACCAGATGGTCAACACCGAAATCAGATTGATTATATTCTTTGCAGCCAAAGATGGAGAAGCTCTACAGAGTCAGCAAAAACAAGACCGGGAACAGACTGTGCTTCAGATCATGAACTCCTTAATGCCAAATTCAGACTTAAATTGAAGAAAGCAGGGAAAACCACTAGACCATTCAGGTATGACCTATCAAAGCCCTTATGATTACACAGTGGAAGTGACAAATACATTTAAGGGACTAGATCTGATAGACAGAGTGCCTGATGAACAATGGACAGAGGTTCATGACATTGTACAGGAGACAGGGATCAAGACCATTCCCATGGAAAAGAAATGCAAAAAAGCAAAATGGCTGTCTGAGGAGGACTTAAAAATAGCTGGGAAAAGAAGAAAAGCGAAAACCAAAGGAGAAAAGGAAAGATATTCCCATCTGAATGCAGAGTTCCAAAGAATAGCAAGGAGAGATAAGAAAGCCTTCCTCAGCGATCAATGCAAAGAAATAGAGGAAAACAACAGAATGGGAAAGACTAGAAATCTCTTCAAGAAAATTAGAGATACCAAGGGAACATTTCATGCAAAGATGGGCTCAATAAAGGACAGAAATGGTATGGATCTAACAGACGCAGAAGATATTAAGAGGTGGCAAGAATACACAGAAGAAATGTACAAAAAAGATCTTCACAACCCAGATAATCACGATGGTGTGATCACTCATCTAGAGCCACACATCCTGGAATGTGAAGTCAAGTGGGCCTTAGAAAGCATCACTATGAACAAAGCTAGTGGAGGTGATCGAATTCCCAGTTGAGCTATTTCAAATCCTCAAAGATGATGCTGTGAAAGTGCTGCACTCAATATGCCAACAAATCTGGAAAACTTAGCAGTGGCCACAGGACTGGAAAGGGTCAGTTTTCATTCCAATCCCAAAGAAAGGCAATGCCAAAGAATGCTCAAACTACCACACAATTGCACTCATCTCACACGCTAGTAAAGTAATGCTCAAAATTCTCCAAGCCAGGCTTCAGCAATATGTGAACCGTGAACTTCCAGATGTTCAAGCTGGTTTTAGAAAAGGCAGAGGAACCAGAGATCAAATTGCCAACATCCGCTGCATCATCAAAAAAGCAAGAGCTTCAGAAAAACATCTATTTCTGCTTTATTGACTATCCTAAAGCCTTTGACTGTGTGGATCACAATAAACTGTGGAAAATTCTGAAAGAGATGGGAATACCAGACCACCTGACCTGCCTCTTGAGAAACCTGTATGCAGGTCAGGAAGCAACAGTTAGAACTGGACATGGAACAACAGACTGGTTCCAAATAGGAAAAGGAGTACGTTAAGGCTGTATATTGTCACCCTGCTTATTTAATTTATATGCATAGTACATCATAAGAAATGCTAGACTGGAAGAAACACAAGCTGGAATCGAGATTGCCGGGAGAAATATCAATAACCTCAGATATGCAGATGACACCACCCTTATGGCAGAAAGTGAAGAACTAAAGAGCCTCTTGATGAAAGTGAAAGAGGAGAGTGAAAAAGTTGGCTTAAAGCTCAATGTTCAAAAAAAAAAAAAAAGCTCAATGTTCAGAAAACTAAGATCATGGCATCTGGTCCCATCACTTCATGGGAAATAGATGGAGAAACAGTGGAAACAGTGTCAGATTTGATTTTTTGGGGCTCCAAAATCACTGCTGATGGTGATTGCAGCCATGAAATTAAAAGACGCTTACTCCTTGGAAGGAAGATTATGACCAACCTAGATAGCATATTTAAAAGCAGAGACAGTACTCTGCCAACAAAGGTCCGTCTAGTCAAGGCTATGGTTTTTCCAGTAGCCATGTATGGATGTGAGAATTGGACGGTGAAGAAAACTGAGTGCCGAAGAATTGATGCTTTTGAACTGTGATGTTGGAGAAGACTCTTGAGAGTCCCTTGGACTACAAGGAGATCCAACCAGTCCATCCTAAAGGAGATCAGCGCTGGGTGTTCATTGGAAGGACTGATGTTGAAGCTGAAACTCCAATACTTTGGCCACCTCATGCGAAGAGTTGACTCACTGGAAAAGACCCTAATGCTGGGAAGGATTGGGGGTAGGAGGGGAAGGGGACGACAGAGGATGAGATGGTTGGATGGCATCACTGACTCGATGGACATAGGTTTGGGTCAACTCCGGGAGTTGGTGATGGACAGGGAGGCCTGGTGTGCTGCAATTCATGGGGTCGCAAAGAGTCAGACACGACTGAGCGACTGAAATGAAATGAATCCTTAAAACAAACACATAGGAAAAGGTTCTACTGATAAATCTCTTTATGGATGAGGAGAACTTACATCCACTGTCACATAGCTAGTGAGTAGCAAAACCAAGAGTAAACTTGGGCAGTTTGGTTCCAGAGTCCAAATCTTAACCATGCTACATGGTAAAAAAAAAAAAAAAAAAAAAAAAAATATATATATATATATATATACACACACACACACACACACACATATATATACATATATATGTGTGTGTGTGTGTGTAAAGCTGCCTGTCAGAGACTAGAACTCCAGAATAGATGCAAAAGGAAGCATTTAACTCACATCAGGACATAAAATCAGAGGCAAGAAATAAATAAGTAGGGGTTTCTTGCCATCACTCTATTTATCATTCTGTTGTTTCATTCTCTTTCAGGTCCTCAAGTTTCTTCTCTCTCCACCCTTTTTACTCCTTTCACTTCCTCTGAATTGCTATAATATGGAAGCTGAAATATACTTTTTATCTTATCTAACGTTCCTTATTCTTAAAACAGGTGGGCTGAATTCAACAAACATTTATTGACCACATGTTAGGAACTTTGTTAGGCATTACAGATATACTGGGGGCAAAGGACAGGATGGCTCAGCAGTAAAGCATCTCTCTGCAATGCAGGAGATGCCGGTTTGATCCCTGGGTCTGGAAGATTCTCTGGAGGAGGAAATGGCAACCCACTGCAGTATTCTTGCTGAGAGAATACAATGGACGAAGGAGCCTGGTGGGCCACAGTTTAAGGGTTTGCAAAGAGTCAGACAGAACTGAGCGTGCATGCATGCACCGATATACTGAAGTTAAAACAAAAACAGTTAAGAAGTTTACCAAAAATAAAAATAAATTAAAAAAAAAAGTTTACCAATCAAACAGTTATTTTCAAAAACAGACGGGAATTCCCTGGTAGTCCAGTGGTTAGGACTTCTTGCTCTCACTGCCAAAGGTCCGGCTTTAAACCCTGCTAGGGGAACTAAGATCCTATAAGTTGTGTGGCACGGCCAAACAATAAATAAAATAAAAATCCAGAAACTCCTAAAGCATTACTCTTCATATGTATGTCTCCTTTGATTGTAACTGGTTTTAAGTTAGTAGGCTAAAAAAGAACAGTATCTCCCCTACCTATATTACCTTTCTTCAGGTAAAGGACACTGTTGTAAATCTGGTTACCCATTCATCAATTTCTATTTATTCTAATTCCTAAACAGCTTCTAAGTCTAATCACCTCTCTTCATTCCTCCTGCCAATACCTCAGCTTGGGCTCATCTCTAGACTGGATTATTGCAAAAGCCTCCTTGTTGGTCTTCCTGCATCTAGTCTTGCCCTTTTTCTAATCTTCCCAGCACAGTCTCCAGTTATCATTTGAAAATGAAAATCTGAAAAAATTTATCACTGTCTGGTCTAAAATCCATCAGAAGACTTCTCCTGCCTTAAGAATAAAATCCAAACTTTTGGCAAAGCATAAAAGGCTCTTCATGATCTGGCCCCTTTAGTACATTCCCTCCTCCCACACAGTGCTTCATGATCACTGCCTGTTTCACACTTTAGTACCTCTGCACTGCAATACCCCTCCCAAGTCAATCCATCTTCTCCCTTAGTCAACTCTTTCATTCCTTCAGATCTCACCTTCTCAAGACGCCTTCCCTAATCAGACTGGATTAGCTAGGTACCTATCCTATGTACTGTCTTTGTATCCTATGTTTATTTCAGTCATAACACTCAACCCACTATATCATCGTTTCTTACCGATCTTCCTCAGTAGGTAATGGGGTATGTACTGCAACACAAATTACAGTACCTGGTATTCAGAACATGCTGAAAGGATGTTTTCTGAATAAACTGGAATTTCATCCTCACCTTAATGGACTTTATGCTCTGACATTGAAAAGATCATCTGTTCCTCTTACCTATGTTTCCACTGTTGTTTTATTATTAGTTGCTCAGTTGTGTCCAACTCTGTGACCCCACAGACTGTAGCCCACCAGGCTCCTCTATCCATGGGATTCTCCAGGCAAGAATACTGGAGTGGGTTGCCATTCCCTTCTCCAGAGGATGTTCCCAAACCATGGATCAAACCAAGGTCTAGGACATTTTTTTTAATGCTTATTTCCCATACTAGACTACAACTTCTTCAAGGTCTGGAAGGACTTACTGAATGACTGAACTGAAATTCTATCACTTTATTAACCAACATCCTAATATAGAAAAGTACAAATATATGTTCTCAGTGTCATATCACCAAAGACCCAGGAACAAGGTCTTTCATCTCCGGGAAACTTAGGCTTTCAATCACAAGCAACCAAGGTTACTTTTATCCAAGAGTGGCCATTCATCTATTTGTGTCAACTGATTATCACGCTACACTAGTGTGACTAAATACATGGGACCACAGTTCTCAATGGAGGATGATTCTGACCCCAAGAGGTTATTTGGCTTTACCTGCAAACATTTTTGGTTGTTCCACCTGGCAGGAGGAGGTTACTGACATTGAGTGGTTAGAAGCTGTGTATACTGCTAACACCCTGCAGTGTACAGGACATGCAAGTGTGCTCAGTCGTTCAATCGAGTCAGACTCTTTGCAACTCCATGGACTGTAACCTGCCGGGCTCCTCTGTCCATGGGACTATACTGGCAAGAATTCTGGAGTGGGTTGCCATTTCTTTCTCCAAGGGACCTTCCCAGCTCAAAAAATGAACCTGTATCTCCCAAGGCTCCTGCACTGGCAGGCGGATTCTTTACCACTGAGCCACTGGGGAAGCCCCAGGGTATAGGACAGCCCCCCAAAAAAAGAAATTTAAACAAAAAGTGTCAACAAAGCCAAGCCTGAGACACCCTTGTATAGAAAAAAGAAGTAATCTCATTTTTTTTTCATAGAATTGGAAATTCTTACAAACACTTTAGTAATATTAGTAAGTTTAAAATACACACCCTTTTGATCCAGCATTTCACTGCAAGGAACTTATTACACATAAAGAATTGCATAAAAGACTTCCGTGGTAGTACAGTGGATAAGAATCTGCCTGTCAGTGGAGGGGACACGGGTTCAATCCCTGATCTAGGAAGATCCCACATGCCGTAGAGCAACTAAGCCCGTGTGCCACAACTATTGAGCCTGTGCTCTGGAGCCGGCGAGCCATAACTACTGAACTCATGTGCTACAACTACTAAAGTCTATGCACCTAGAGTCTGTGTTTCACAACAAGAGAAGCCACTGCAATGAGAAGCCTGTGCACCACAAAGAACAGTAGCCTCTGCTTGCCACAACTAGAGAAAGTCCATGAGCAGCAACAAAGACCCAGTGCAACAAAAATAAATAAAAATTAAAATTGAAAAAGAAATAGTTGCATAAACAAACAAAAATAAATGCACACATACAAAGATGTTTCCTAAAGTAATTATTATATATTAACAGTCAGTTCCATCGCTCAGTTGTGTCTGACTCTTTGCTCCTTGGAAGAAAAGCTATGATCAACCCAGACAGCATATTAAAAAGCAGAGACATTACTTTGCTGATAAAGATCTGTCTAGTCAAAGCTATGGTTTTTCCAGTAGTCATATATGGATGTGAGAGCTGGACCATAAAGAAAGCTGAGCGCTGAAGAAGCACGCCAGACTTCCCTGTCCATCACCAACTCTCGGAGCTTGCTCAAACTCAGGTCCATCTAGTCAGTGATGTTATCCAACCATCTCATCCTGTCATCCCCTTCTCCTCCTGCCTTCAATCTTTCCCAGCATCAGGGTCTTTTTCAATGAGTCAGTTCTTCACATCAGGTGGCCAAAGTATTGGAGCTTCAGCTTCAGCATCAGTCCTTCCAATGAATATTCAGGACTGATTTCCTTGACTGGTTTAATCTGCTTGCAGTCCAAGGGATTCTCAAGAGTCTTCTCCAACACCACAGTTCAAAAGCATCCATTCTTTGGCATTTAACTTTCTTTATGGTCCAACTCTCACATCCATACATGACTACTGGAAAAACCATAGCTTTGACTAGAACTTTATCAGCAAAGTAATGTCTCTGCTTTTTAATATGCTGTCTGGGTTGATCATAGCTTTTCTTCCAAGGAGCAAGCATCTTTTAATTTCATGGTTGTAGTCACCATCTGCAGTAATTTTACAGCCCAAGAAAATAATGTCTCTCACTGTTTCCATTGTTTCCCCATCTATTTGCCACAAAGTGATGAGACAGGATACCATGATCTTAGTTTTTGGAATGTTGAGTTTTAAGCCAGCTTTTTCACTCTCTTCTTTCACTTTCATCAAAAGGCTCTTTAGTTCCTCTTTGCTTTCTGCCCTAAGGGTGATGTCATCTGCATATCTGAGGTTATTGATGTTTTTTTTCCAGCAATCTGATTCCAGCTTGTGCTTCATCCAGCCCGGCATTTCACATGATGTACCCTCCATAAAAGTTGAATAAGCAGGGTGACAATATACAGCCTTGATGTACTCCTTTCCCAATTTGGAACCAGTCTGTCATTCCATGTCTGATTCTAACTGTTGCTTCTTGACCTGCATACAGATTTCTCAGGAGGCAGTTAAGGTGGTCTGGTATTCCCATCTCTTGAAGAATTTTCCAGTCTGTTGTGATCCACACAGTGAAAGGCTCTGGCATAGTCAATAAAGCAGAAGTAGATGCTTTTCTGGAATTCCCTTGCTTTTTCTATGATCCAACAGATGTTAGCCATTTGATCTCTAGTTCCTCTGCCTTTTCTAAATCCAGCTTGAACATCTGGAAGTTCTTGGTTTGCATACTGCTGAAGCTTCGCTTGGAGAATTTTGAGCATTCCTTTGCTAGCATGTGAGATGAGTGCAACTGTGTCGTAGTTTGAACATACTCTGGCACTGCATTTCTTTGGGACTGGAATGAAAATTGACCTTTTAAAGTCCTGTGGCCACTGCTGCCTTTTCCAAATTTGCTGGCATATTGAGTACAGCACTTTCACAGCATCATCTTTTAGGATTTTAAATAGCTCAACTGGAATTCCATCACCTCCACTAGTTTTATTCATAGTGATGCTTCAAGTAAGGCCACTTGATCTCGCATTCCAGGATGTGTGGCTCTAGGTGAGTGATCACACCATCAGGTTATCTGGGTCATGAAGATCTTTTTTGTATAATTCTTCTGTGTATTCTTGGTACCTCTTCTTAATATCTTCTTCTTCTGTTAGGTCCATACTGTTTCTGTCTTTTATTGTGCCCATCTTTGCATGAAATATTCCCTTGGTATCTCTTTCTTGAAGTGAAACACTAGCCACAACTTATCCAATAGAAAATAATTAAATTTTAAAAATTGCACATCTATATAATAAAATACTACATAGCCATCATAAATAATACAACTCTAGATGTAATAGCATGAAAAGATGGAAAAAGATATATTTTAGGTTAAAAAAAAAGGACATCACAAAGCAGTGCATATAATGACACAATTTTGGTAAATAACCATACCTACACATATATCATTTTTAGTATTTACACAGAAAAATATTCTGGAGTTGTACTCACCAAACAATCTTGTGAGTAGGATTACAGTGATCCTTCACATTCTACTGTATATAATTTTATTACCTTTGATACTTCTATTTTTGGCAGGATCCCAATTCTTTGACCAGAGTTGAATCCAGCCCCCTGCAGTGGAATCTAGAGTCCTAATTACTGCACTGCCAGAGAACTCCCCCCATCCTTTTTTTTGACACTTTTATATTGTTGTTATTTGGATTACTTACAATAAAGATAAATCTTGAAAGAAAAAAAACAGTGACTCTTACCAATTACACAGCATGTTTCTACACGATATTTATCAATCTCACAGAGGTTGTGAGCCAGATAACTCAACTCAGATTTCATGCTCTGAAAGAAAAGAAAGATGATCTAAGCATGAAAAAGGAACCCTTATTTTTCTTATATCTAATGCTATGAGGTGACATTCCAACCCAGGAGATCAAAGCATAAAAGAGCTTAATCAAGTCCAAGCAAAGGAAGCAGCTCACCCTGACATAAAGAAGGTTGGAGAATGTGTCCATATTTTCAATCCTGTAAGGGTCTTGTTTCCTTAGCTCATTAAAAATAGAGAGGGCTTTGTCAATATCTGCAGAAATAAGACAGAGTTCAGAAAACAATATAGTGCTGCCTTCAGGATTTGATGGTACTTCGTTATCCTTATTCACTCACCTCTGATATTGTGATAGGCAACTGCAATTTGGGAAACAATATATGAGCTCTTAGAGAAGCCCACATCAATGAGATTCTGATATTTTTGCAGGGCTTCCTCTATCAACTGCAACTCTGTGTATATATGGGCCAGAAAAAACTCTTTCATCCAGGTGTCTGGCAAAGACAGGAACTTCAGCTGGCAGCAGGAGAGAGAGGGACATACTTAATATACTTTGACCTCTCTCCCAAATGAACATCAAGGAACTATCTTTATTTTCTAAAAGAATTTATCAACAAAATTTTAATAGAGCGCCTAATAATGAACAGGTGTGTGTGTGTATTCAGTCGCCTCAGTCAAGTTGAAGTCTGCAACCCTACAGTTTGCAGCCCACCAGGCTCCTCTGTCTATGGGATTCTCCAGGCAAGAAAACTGGAGTGGGTTGCCATTTCCTCCTCCAGGGGATCTTCCCAACCCAGAGATCAAACCCGCATCTCTTATGTCTCCTGCATTGATAGGCAGGTTCCTTACCACTAGCACCACCTGAGATGCTGTTCAATTAAGTGAATAGGACTCATAAACATAATAGGAGGAATACGGAAGAATGGTCTAGCTTCAAAAAGACAGGATTTGAGGTGAGCCTTGGAGGATGGGTAGAAACTGAATAAAAAAGGGGAGAGGAAGAGAAAAAGGACAACATTCTAGGTAAGGGTAACAACAGAGGAAAAAGTCATGAGTGTAGATAGACAAGATAAGGCAACTAGTTCAGTTTGAGGGGAGGCTATGTGTTGGGAAGCGGTAGAAAAAAAAAGACTGAACTAAGAGTGGGTGCTATGCTACAACCAGAAATGGGATGCAATGTGAAAACACTGCAATTTTTGTTAAGACAATGACATGATGACATGAGTGCTTTTTGGAAACAGTATGTAGGATAGCTTGGAAATGGAAGTACAAAAATAGGAAAGCTAGATAGAAAGTATTTATTACTTTTAAGTAATATAGATTTGAGATGATAACCAAGATGGCAAAGGGAACCATGAGAAAGAGATGCAGACAAGAAGGAAACCATGGCAATGCCTGGTGACTGACTAGATAAAGGGAGATGAGAAAAAGGGAAGAGACAAAATATGACTCTGAGGCATCAAGACTGAGTACATGCTGAGAAGCAGTGATATAATTGAGAGTCCGTCAGGTTGAGAGGAAGAAAGAGAACTGAGGAGGCAAGATGAGAAATGTGGTTTCACATATTTTAGGTTCAGAGCTAAACAAACTTTCAATGAAAGTCTGGTAGGTAGTTAGAGATAAGTGAATAGAAGTAAACCAAGATTAAGATTTCAGACTCAAATTTAGTAGCGTGTGTCATTATTGAGGGAAATCAACCAGCCCTTGGTCCCTTAGAGTTAAGAAAAATAAGTATGTTGTTGCTTCTATTAACTACTGAAGAACAGCAAAATAAACTCTGTAGACAACTCTGTAGACATTGTTCTCTAACAATGACTAATAAAACAACTGCAGTTTAGAAAGCAATTTCATATACATTATTTCATTAATTAACAAGTTTCTAAATCTTAACAGAGTCCTATGACAGTTCAGAAGAGACATTACATATGTTTTAATACAATTCTTGATTTAAGAGAAATCATTCCTATAGCATCTTTGGAATTAGGAAACTATAAAAGCATATAGTCTATAAAACAAGTTACAGTAAAACTTGAATCTGAAAGCATGAATATGAAAAGATAGTCTAACACAACTAGATGCAAATCCAACAGCATCTACCAAACAAGAGCTAAACATTAGTCTTTCAAATAAAGACCTAAATTCCAACAGTGAAAGAGACCATAGGAGAGGGAGCAAAGAGGTAGCTATAATGAAAGGTTTAGCAAAACTTTTCTCCCCCTACCCGATTATTAAAGAATTACATAAGACTTAAAGCAAAAGATTTTTTCATATAGCTCATCTCAAATTTACCATCTCTTTGTCGGTAATCAAGTTACAGAGTTCTAGCCAGGCTCCCCAATGCAAAGGCAAAACATGAGTAGCCTCCACAAACACATCAATGGCCTCTTTCACTAAATCCAGCTTTCGCAGCACCACGCCATATCTAGAAAAGAAGGGAACAATCACAGAAGTTAATAACATCTCCCTGGTACTCAGAAGAATATCTCTCAGAAGTTCCAAATTACTGTAACACTTACAGATAAAGGCCAAAGCCATCAAGTTCCCGAGCCTGGTGTTTTTTGCTGAGCTCCACTCTCAATTCTCTAAGAGCCTCATTTTTCACTTGACCTTTCTCCAGAGGGCCTAGGAAAGAAACAGAGTTTCTGACCTAAGGGTAGACTGCTGCTTTTCATTTCATAGACTCAGATACTCCCTTTGGCGTCAACCAAAGTTACAACTGGAACTTCCAGCCAACATTCACCAATGGCCAATGACATCTTACACAGTCCATTTACTTTATTACAGAAACTGCAACTGATAATTGGTCTGCAGTCATATTCTGTTAGGTCCACACAGGTTTTTAAAATTTTGAGTTAATTATCAATATTTAAATATCAGAAGCCTCAACTAAAAATCTAAATTTCCAGGTTCAGGTTGCAGGGAACAAGGTAAGGCCAAGGGAAGAAAGCCCCTGCCAACACCAAGCCCTTATTTCCACAAGGGAGCCCTCAGAGGCAGCTGGGTCACAACCAGTCAGTTGTGCTCTCCAGCTTGTAGACTTCTCCTCAGTCCACTTCCCACATTTATATTACTGCCCAGCTCCTACAGGAATTAGAGTTTCCAACTTCTGCTTTAGTCCAAAAGGTAAGAGAAAGAAATTCATACCTAGGCTATCAACTGTTTCATCATCCTTCTTTTTTTCTCCAGACTGTAAGAGAAAATCAGTAAGTAGGTCTTTTTTCAGTTTATTCTGAAACCTGTTCTAAAACTAGCAGCCTGAATTGACCTAAAGGGTCCAAGTCCAAAATGAAATCTACTATCGGTCACTAATTTTAAACAACTCTTTAGGAGCTCCCACTGGCCAAATCTGGAATAATTCGAGTACCAAAACAATAAAGTACAATAATGAATTATAAACAATTAAAAAAAATAGGTACCCTTGAGTCCATACTGACACTAGATAAATACATAAATAAGTGAAGGGGAAAATATGCTCTTTAAAAAAAAAAATAAGTATTTATGTATTTATTTGGCTACAGCAGGTCTTAGTTGCAGCATGCAGGATCTTTTTTTAGCTTCGGCATGTGGGATTTTAGCTGCAGCACGCAAACCCTTAGTTGTAGCATGAGGGATCTAGTTCCTTGACCAGGGATCGAATCCAGGACCCCTGCACTGGGAACAAGTCTTAGCCACTGGACCACCAGGAAAATCTCAGAGTCTTGCTTAGAGTAGAATTTACTTCTCAAGAGAGTCCTGGAGTAGAATATCATCATTTTGCAACATTATAGTAAAGAAAACTTCAGGCAAAAATTAACAATGAATTTCTTGACTAATGGTTATTTAGGTTCTTAATTTTTTTTTGCCTACTACTAAAAATACTTCAGTGAACAGCTCTGTACATATATCCCTGTACACATACTGAAGTATTTCTATTAGACAAGTGAAGTTTCTTCAAGAATTATTTGGGCATAGTATTTCAAACTGACATAATCTGCCCAGAGCAGCAGGAGACATGAGTTCAATCCCATGGTCGGGAAGATCCCCTGGAGGAGGAAATGGCAACCCACTGCAGTATTCTTGCCTGGGCAATCCCATGGACAGAGAAGCCTAGCAGGAGCAGTTCATGGGGTCGCAAAGAGTCAGACATGACAGCGTCTGAGCACACAGCATGCACACACGCCCAGAGCAGCAGTCCACACATTAGGGTCTGGGTTTCACCTCCCCACACAAAGGAGTGGGTGGTGAGCTGAGGCCCCCAGTGGCCCTGGGCAGTAAATTTCACCCACAGCCACAACCAAAACCACAGGTGATTTTCAACCAATGCCAAAACTATATAAACTTTTACTCCTGAAACAGATGTTCTACTGCCCCTTGCCTTTATCAATAATGAATATTGTCAATATTTTTATATTTTCTTTCATACCATTATTCTTTTTACTTTTCTTATGATGTCTTCTTTATTACTATTAAGTATTTATAAAGTATATTTACCAAGTGGGCCATTGCTAAACTATTACAGATTAAATTTTTTCTATTGGGATTCTCAACATGGATGCTTCGCTGATAACAGAATGACATCTTAAAACGGCCCTCACCAGATATCTAGAATACATGTACAGAAAATAGGCTTTCTTGCTATTGCAGCCATGCAGGAAATGTGCTGCCCGATCATACTCTTTAACATCAAAGTAGGCCTTGGCCAGGGTGTAAGCATCCATATCCTGGGCATCTTCCTAAAAAAGAGACAAGCTTATGTTGGTGATTAAGAACAGGATAACAAAAGTTCAAATCCAAGAAGCATATTTATTAAATTCAAGATGTAAGAAACAATAATTATTTTCCTCCTCCCCAAAACCAAATACTTATTTATTAGTTTATGAAGTAAGGTAACAGTACATTCTTTCAAAATAAAAAGTTGGGGGAAAAAAACTTTAAAAAACTAAACCAGCACTCAGAAATTTGTATTGTTTCTACAAATGTAGTGGGAAGTAACATATGCTTTAGTGTTAGGCACCTAGATTTAAATTCTGACTCCTTGACTTTCTGAATTCAAGATGTTAGTAGGGAACTTACTTAGCTTCTCTGAGTATTCACTTCTTCATCTGTAAAATGGAGCCAATAATACACATATGATATGAGGAAAAAGTAAAAAAGTCATAAAAAATGTCTAGTATTAATATCTGACATTCCTTTCCTTCTCCAGACTTTTAAATGTCCACATAAATGCAATATATTGTGGAATTAACTGTATTTTTTGTTCTTCAAGTTTTGACATATTAGTACTGTAAAAGCAAAAAACATAGCTATATTTTCTATGTAAAAAAAAAAAAAAGATACATGCTTGAGGTAAAAACCTACACTTCCCTCAAATTCTAGGGATAAGTTGATTAAAACTTTATTTCCTTCTCTTCATCCTTCCTGCCCAAATATTGCCAGCAAAAAACTGGAACCAAAATTATATTCATGGTTTCTTCAATGGATGAACATGTCCTAAATGTGGCCATTCAAGCTTAGGATTCTGGTGGCCCTTTTCACATATACTTATCATTTGCTTATTTCTTCTTCCACCTCTCTCACTTGCATTATACATTTTTTGTTTTTGTTTTTTTACTGGAATATAATTGCTTTACAATTTTGTATTACTTTCTGTTGTACAACATCATTGAATCAGCCATAAGTATACATATATCCCCTCCCTGAGTCTCCTTCCCACGCTCCCATTCCATCACTCTATTTATCACAGAGTACTGAGTGGAGCTCCCTGTGTTATACAGCATCTTCCTGTTAGCTATATATTTTACACATGGAAGTGTATATATGTCATGCACTGTATCTTTTGGATTAATGAATATTTACTGTTTTTAAGTGTGTGTGTGTGTGTGTGTGTGTGTATGTGTGTGTGGTTGGAGGAAGAGTGGAATCAAGAAATGGCATCTTCAGGAAAAACAAAATGGATTCTGACAAAAATCTTTCAGGCTACACAGACTATGTAAACATATGTACTATATATCATACACAAAATGTATTCATATCTCATTTAACTCTTTCAATATCCCCATAAAGTAAATACTATTATCTGCATTTCACTGATGAGGAAACTGGCTCGGGAGGTTAACTAAGTAAACTGTCAAAAGTCACTAGTATGGCTGAGATTTGAACCCAGAACCGTCGGGATCCAAAATCGGTTTCGCACTGTTGTAAAAACTTTTGATGCTTCTCCTCGTTATGAATACTGTCAAGGTTGAGCTGTAAAACCTAAAAGGCTGAAATCTTAAACAAGCATTATTTACTAATTCCTCCAAAAGCTCAAGTTGGAGCACCAAGTCTTTCCAAGCTTATCAAAAACATACAGATAAAATTGCTTAAAATATCAATCTCTGTGAATGGCTTGAACTCCCTCTACAAACATCGCTGCTAAACAGTGTGCTCCCCTCTGGTGAAAGGGCACTCAGTATCTCTTCTAATGCTGGGGAGCACTCGCTGTGAATGTCGTTACCTCTGTAATAGGCGGCGGCGGCTGCAGCTCAGACAGAGGCAATGCCGGGAGGGAGAAGGCCAACTCCGCAGACCTGGAACAGCCACACAAACTGAATCAGCCCAAGCCCCCCAAGGCCGAGGATACAACCACGTCCCCTCGGACCCCGACATCTTACCACTTACTACTGTGCAGGAGGCCCCGCTCCCGGGTGAGGCCCGCGATAAGTAGCAGCTGCTTTTTAATTTCCCGCAAATTTGAGAAATCGCAGCTGGATGGCAGGACCGGCACCGAGGAAGCCGTCGCGGCCACCGAGACTATAGAGGAGCTCGCAGCCATTTTCCTGTCTCGGCCACCCCAACCAATCATCAGCGAAAATACTGCCTGACTCTCTACACCAAAAAAGTCTGTCTGTTATTGGCGGGCTCTTGCTGCAGAAAAACCAATCAGAAACCTTCCTTCTCGTAAAGTCACTAAGAGGTCGAGAGGGAAGAGACAATTACGTCTCCGATTGGCGAAGAACTACTGGGGCGGGAAAGTTAGAACACGAAACAGTGGGCAAAGCCACGATTTCCGGGCGGGGCAGAGAGGAATGAGTGAATGGAAAGGTGGACAGAGAAGGTGGACTGGAAACTAGGGTTGGGAGGACAAGAGTGTGCAGAAGGGAGAGAGCCCTGCCCTGCACCTTAAGGGTGATGTGATTGGACTAAAGATAGAGTATACTTCCTGGGCAGCTTCTCTGCCGCTGAATGACAGTGAGGTATGGTGTCTAGCAAGGATGTCTGATATACTCTAATTTTTTTTTTTTTAAAGAAGTAAAATGTATGGCCACAGGTGAGTTCTTCCTCTTTCAGTTCCGTTCAGTCCCTCAGTCGTGTCCAGCTCTTTGCGACCCTATGGACTGCAGCATGCCAGACTTGCCAGTCGACCAACTCCCCGGAGCTTGCTCAAACTCATGTCCTTCAAGTGGGTGATACCATCGAATCATCTCGTCCTCTGTCCTCCCCTTCTACTCCTGCCTTCAATCTTTGCTAGCATCAGGATCGTTTCCAATGAGTCTGTTCTCCACATCAGGGGGCCAAAATATTGGAGTTTCAGCTTCGGCATCAGTCCTTCCAATGAATATTCAGGACTGATTTCCTTTAGGATGGACTGCTTTGATCTCTTTGCAGTCCAAGGGGCTCTCAAGAGTCTTCTCCAACACCACAGTTCAAAGGCATCAATTCTTCAGTGCTCAGCTTTCTTTATACTCCAACTCTCACATCCATACATGACTACTGGAAAAACCACAGCTTTGACTAGATGGACCTTTGTTGGCAAAGTAATGTCTCTACTTTTTAATATGCTGTCTGGGTTGGTCATAGCTTTTCTTCCAAGAAGGAAGCATCTGAATTTCATGACTGCAGTCACCATCTGCAGTGATTTTGGAGCCCAAGAAAATAAAGTCTCACTGTTTGCATTGTTTCCCCATCTATTTGCATGAAGTGATGGGACCGATTGCCATGATCTGAGTTTACTTGAATGTTGAGTTTTAAGATAACTTTTTCCCTTTCCTCTTTCACTTTCATCAAGAGGCTCTTTAGTTCCTCTTTGCTTTCTGCCCTTAGGGTGGTGTCATCTGCATATCTGAGGTTATTGATGTTTCTCCCCCAGTCTTGTTCCAGCTTGTGCTTCATGCAGTCCAGCATTTCACATAATGTAGTCTGCATATAAGTTAAATAAGCAGGGTGACAATGTACAGCCTTGATGTACTCCTTTCCCAATTTGGAACCAGTCTGTTGTTCCATGTCTGGTTCCAACTGTTGCTTCTTGACTTGCATACAAATTTCTCAGGAGGCAAGTAAGGTGGCCTGGTATTCCCATCTGCTTAAGAATTTTCCAGTTTGTTGTGATCCACACAGTCAAAGGCTTTGGCGTAGTCTATGAACCCCTTATTGCCAAATTCAGACTTAAATTGAAGAAAGTAGGGAAAACCACTAGACCACTCAGGTATAACCTAAATCAAATCCCTTACGATTATACAGTGCAAGTGGAAAATAGATTTAAGGGACTAGATCTGATAGACAGAGTGCCTGATGAACTACAGGTGGAGGTTTGTGACATCATACAGGAGACAGGGATCAAGACCATCCCCAAGAAAAAGAAATGCAAAAAAGCAAAATGGCTCTCTGAGGAGGCCTTACAAACAGCTGTGACAAGAAGAGCAGTGAAAAAACAAAGGAGGAAAGGAAAGATATACCCATTTGAATCCAGAATTCCAAAGAATAGCAAAGAGAGGTAAAAAAAGCCTTCCTCAATGATCAGTGCAAAGAAGTGGAGGAAAACAACAGATTGGGAAAGACTAGAGGTCTCTTCAAGAAAATTAGAGATACCAAGGGAATATTTCATGCAAAGATGGGCTCAATAAAGGACAGAAATGGTATGGATCTAACAGAAGCAGAAGATATTAAGAAGAGGTGGCAAGAATACATCGAAGAACTGTACAAAAAAGATCTTCACGACCCAGATAATCACGATGGTGTGATCACTCACCTAGAGCCAGACATCCTGGAATGTGAAGTCAAGTGGGCCTTAGGAAGCATCACTACAAAGCTAGTGGAGGTGATGGAATTCCAGTTGAGCTATTTCAAATCCTAAAAGATGATGCTGTGAAAATGCTGTACTCAATATGCCAGCAAATTTGGAAAACTCAGCAGTGGCCACAGGACTGGAAAATGTCACTTTTCATCCCAATCCTAAAGAAAGGCAATACAAAGAATGTTCAAACTACCATACAATTGCACTCATCTCACACACTAGTAAAGTAATACTCAAAATTCTCCAAGCCAGGCTTCAATGACACGTGAACCGTGAACTTCCAGATGTTCAAGCTGGTTTTAGAAAAGGCAGAGGAACCAGAGATCAAATTGCCAACATGCAATGGATCATAGAAAAAGCAAAAGAGTTCCAGAAAAACATCTACTTCTGCTTTATTGACTATGATAAAGCCTTTGACTGTGCAGATCACAACAAACTGGAAAATTCTGAAAGAGATGGGAATACCAGACCACCTGACCTGCCTCTTGAGAAACCTGTATCCAGGTCAGGAAGCAACAGTTAGGACTGGACATGGAACAACAGACTGGTTCCAAATAGGAAAAGGAGTACATCAAAGCTGTATATTGTCACCCTGCTTATTTAACTTATATGCAGAGTACATCATGAGAAACGCTGGACTGGAGGAAGCACAAGCTGGAATCAAGATTGCCTGGAGAAATATCAATAACCTCAGATATGCAGATGACACCACCCTTATGGCAGAAAGCGAAGAACTAAAGAGCCTCTTGATGAAGGTGAAAGAGGACAGTGAAATGTTGACTTAAAGCTCAATATTCAGAAAACTAAGATCATGGCATCTGGTCCCAACACTTAATGGAAAATGGATGGGGAAACAGCAGAAACAGTGGCAGACTTTATTTTGGGGGGCTCCAAAATCACTGCAGATGGTGACTGCAGCCATGAAATTAAAAGATGCTTGCTCCTTGGAAGAAAAGTTATGACCAACCTAGACAGCATATTAAAAAGCAGAGCCATTACCTTGCCAGCAAAGGGTCTGTCTAGTCAAGGCTGTGGTTTTTCTAGTAGTCATGTATGGATGTGAGAGTTGGACCATAAAGAAAGCTGAGCACCGAAGAATTAATGCATTTGAACTGTGGTGTTGGAAAAGATTCTTGAGAGTCCCTTGGACTTCAAGGAGATTGAACCAGTCCATCCTAAAGGAAATCAGTCCCAAATCTTCATTGGAAGGACTGATGTTGAAGCTGAAACTCCAATACTTTGGCCACCTGATGCGAAGAGCTGACTCATTTGAAAAGACCCTGATGCTGGGAAAGATTGAAGGCGGAAGGTGAAGGGGACATCAGAGGATGAGATGGTTGGATGGCATCACTGATGGACATCAGTGGACATGTTTTTGAGTAAACTTGAGAGTTGCTGATGGACAGAAAGACCTGGCATTCTGCAGTCCATGGGGACGCAAAGAGTTGGACACAACTGAGCGACTAAACTGAAATGAACAGACAAACCAGAAGTAGATGTTTTTCTAGAACTCTCTTGCTTTTTCTATGATCCGACAGATGTTAACCATTTAATCTCTGGTTCCTCTGCCTTTTCTAAATCCAGCTGGAACATCTGGTTCATGTACTGTTGAAGCCTAGCTTGGAGAATTTTTATCTTTACTGTGCCAGCATGTGAGGTGAGTGCAACTGTGTGGTAGTTTGAACTTTGGCATTGCCTTTCTTTGAGACTGGAATGAAAACTGACCTTTTCAGTCCTGTGGCCACTGGTGTGAATGAGTGAGTGAAGTCACTCAGTTGTGTCTGACTCTTTGCGACCCCATGGACTGTAGCCTACCAGGCTCCTCCTTCCATGGGATTTTCCAGGCAAGAATACTGGAGTGGGTTGCCATTTCCTTCTCCAAGAGATCTTCCCGACCCAGGGATTGAACCTGGGTCTTCCACATTGTAGGCAGACGCTTTACCACCTGAGCCACCAGGGAAGTCGGCCACTGCTGAGTTTTCCAAATTTGCTGGCATATTGAGTGCAACACTTTCACAGCATCTTCTTTTAGGATGTGAAATAGCTCATCTGGAATTCTATCACCTCCAGTAGTTTTATTCGTAATGATGCTTCCTAAGACCCACTTGACCTCGAATTTCAGGATATCTGACTCTAGGTGAGTGATCACACCATCATGGTTATCTGGGTCATAAAGATCTTTTTTGTATAGTTCTTCTGTGTATTTTTGCCACCTCTTCTTAATAACTTCCACTTCTGTTAGGTCCATATAGTTTCTGTCCTTTATTGAGCCCATCATTACATGAAACGTTCCCTTGGTCTCTCTAATTTTCTTGAGGAGATCTTTAGTCTTTTCTGTTCTATTGTTTTCCTGTGTTCTTTTTTGCATTGATCATTGAGGAAGGCTTTCTTATCTCTCCTTGCTATTCTTTGGAGCTCTGCATTCAGATGGATATATTTTTCCTTTTTTCCTTTAACTTCTCTTATTTTCTCAGCTATTTGTAAGGCCTCCTCAGACAACCATTTTGCCTTTTTGCATTTGTTTTCCTTGGGGATGGTCTTGATCCCTGTCTCCTGTACAATGTCACAAACCTCCGTCCACAGTTCTTCAGGCACTCTGTCTTTCAGATCTAATCTCTTGAATCTATTTGTTAATTGCACTGTATAATCGTAAGGGATTTGATTTAGGTCATACCTGAATGGTGTAGTGGTTCTCCCTATTTTCTTAAATTTGTCTGAATTTTGATTTTTATCCACCCTCTTTCTTACCCTGGGGGAGGGGAGAAGATAACTATCATTTGTTGAGGGCTCCCTAGCTCACACTAGCAGTAAAGAACCTGGCTGCCAATGCAGGAGCCCCAGGTTCAATCCCTGGGTCGGGAAGATCCCCTGGAGAAGAAAATGGCAACCCATACCAGTATTCTTGCATGGAGAATCTCATGGACAGAGGAGCCTGACAGGCTATAGTCCATGGGGTCGCAAAGTGCTGGACACGACTTAGCGGCTAAACAGCAGCAGCAGCATGATATTGTATCATCCCAATTTAACAGATAAAACAAGACGAAAGTTCAGAATTTCAATCAGTCTTCCAAGGAGAGTGTTTAGATTATAACCCTGCTCTGATTCCAAAAACCTTAAATATTAAATGAACATTACTAAGTATTACATGAACATTTTCAACCTTGTTTTATCTTTAACCTTTTCATAATAATATATGGTTTTTTGAACTCCCTTGGGAATGTCTTGAATCCATTCTCTGGGTGTTATATATAAGTGAAATTATCTAAAGCATGTTTAGATTACCTTGTATTATTAGAGATTATTCTGAAGTCAACTTTTTTCCACCATACTATATAGTATATGAGGTCAAAATTCTATTTCTTCTTGTTTCAAAAGTGTTGCACACTTTATATTTGTTTTAAATTTATGATTTAAGAAAAAAGTGACTTGTTAGCAAACACAAAAATTACATATCTACCTGCGTGTGTATATATATAGATATAGATATATGGTGGTGGTGGTGGTGGTTTAGTCACTAAGTCATGTCCGACTCTTGCAATTCCATGGACTGTACTGAATATAAATTGAATAAATATGAAATGTAACTGTT
Source organism: Okapia johnstoni (assembly GCA_024291935.2). NCBI lineage: Eukaryota > Metazoa > Chordata > Mammalia > Artiodactyla > Giraffidae > Okapia > Okapia johnstoni. Next base: position 42,156,024 of record CM044316.1, read on the forward strand.
TATGGTATTATAGGTAGTAAGATAGATAATGCTTTTATGACTTGTTTAGAATTCTTATACTTTGCCCTTTAATGTGTTATTGTTTATTTTATAATTATCTATAATTTTATAATTTTTAGGTTTTGTTTTTAAGTAACAAGAAAATAGAAATGATTTCAAGATGCTTTTGGCAAGAAGTTCTCTACAAACAACACATTTTGGGTGTAGCCAGTGAATGAATGTTTTGTCCCGGTGAATGAAAAGATAAATTGGATGTAACTGTCACATGTTTGTAACCATTTTTAAAACCATAGTTGTTCTGATACTATCATTACTTTGTATTATGTTTCTTACTGTAATGCTATATAATTTTTATTTCTCTACCATTCCGCCACTCCTTGCTACTACAAAGACTTTGCAGATTACTATTTGATAACACATTTTTTCTATTACAAAAATAATGTATGGTTAATGCAGAAAACTTGAAGAATACAGTATTCATGGATAAAAATAAATATACCACTACATACCTGTTGAAATGGTCAAAATCTAACACTAAATGCTAGCAAGGATGTGGAACAAGAACTTTCATTCATTTCTGGTGAGAATGCAAAATGTACAACCACATTTGAAAATAGTTTGGCAGTTTCTTACAAAACTAAACATACACTTACCATGTGACACAGCAGAATTGCTCCTTGGTATTTAACCAAGGGAATTGAAAACTTCTATCAACACAAAAAAACTGTGCACAGATGTTTATAACAACTTTATTCATAATTGCCAAAAGTTGGAAACAAGATGTCCTCTGGAAGGTGAATGAATAAATAAGCTAATATATCCAGAAGATAGAATATTATTCAGCATTAAAATGATATGAGCTATCAAGCCATGAAAAGACTTGGAGAGGAAATTCTTTGCCTTTTATTAAGTGAAGCCAGTCTGAAAAGGCTACATACTGTATGATTTCAACTATGTGAAATTCTGGAAAAGGCAAAACTAAGGAGACAATAAGAAGGTGAATGATTTCGCCTATGATGACTATCCAATTCCAAAACATTTTCATCACTTCAGAAAGAATCCTCATATCCATTGGCATCACTTCCCACTCTCCCCTCCCTGTGGACCCTGGATATATTTTCTCATTGCAACATTGCTTTGTAAAGCCCCAGAGATTTCTTGTGTTAAACAAGATTTTTTCATTAGATGAATACAATTCACAGATATATGTGAAGAGTACCTTAAGGCAAATTTGCAGAAGTATCATTTGTAAACTCCTCATTAACTAGTGTTTCAGTATCAGGGTTCCTTACGCTTGGAGACTTTAACCATTATCCATCGAGGGTAAATTTTTAATGTATCTATGACTAAACAGTACAACAGTAAAAACAGTACAACAATACAGCAAGTACAACAGTAAAAACAGTACAACAGTAAAAACCACCATGGAGGCTTCCAGTGTTCAGCTGAGTAATACAGCCAACGTTTTAATAACATAGGTTAGAACTGTGCAGGTCTACTTATATGCAAATCTTTTTTGTTTTAGATTTTTTCAATAAATACATATATGTACTGTAAAATGTGTTTCATTTCCTTTCCTAATAACTTTTTCTTTCTCTAACTTACATTATTATAAGAATACACTATATAATACTTACAACATACAAAATATGTTAATCTACTGCTTATGTTACAGATAAAGCTTCCAGTTAAGAGTAGGTTATTAACAGTTAAGTTTGGGAGGAATCAAAAGTTATACTGAGATTTTTGACTAGTGGGTCGACACTCCTAACCCCCATGTTATTCAAGGGTCAGCTGTAAACTGTTCCATGTTCCTCTGATCACTAGGAACCACCTCACATTCATTCTTTCATTCACTTAAGACTCAAACTGTTCCCTTTTACCAAGAGAAAAAATTTAAATAATTATCTTTTTTGTTAAATATTTTTAAAAAATGAAAATCATGATCATCAGCTTTAGTGATGTGGACCCCTCCCAACACCTTTGTGAACTCCTGATCTCTACCTCCTTCCTCTTCCAACATCACCAGTCTCAGCCCAGTTCAAAGGTATTTTATTTCCAAACTGACATTAGGCTTCCTTTTACCTTCTCTCTCAGGAGGTAAAATGGTGGTAATAGTGAGTTCTTTACTGGAAGACAGTTGAGTGGAGAGCTATAGAATTCAGGCCCTGAGCCATATTACTAGGTTCAAACCCTAATTTCACCATTGCCGATGTTCCCAAGATCTTGGTAATATCATTTAATCTACGTCCTTTAGGTCATTCGTTTTTAAAATGAGGATCATAACAATAATTCATGCTATTCATTTGGGGTAAGAACTGGATGAGATAATCCATGTAATATATTTAGAACAATGGTTAACACAATGAACACAGGATACATGTAAGCTATTTTTGAACACTTACTCTCTGCTGGCATCTTTACATATCAGATCACTTGTTTGCATGTGTGTCTGCTCAGTTGCTCAGTCATGTTTGACTCTTTGCAACCCCATGGACTGTGGCCCACCAGGCTCCTCTGTCCTTGGACTTTTTTCAGGCAAGAATACTGGAGCGGGTTGCCATTTCCTCCTCCAAGGAATCTTCCCAACCCAGGGATCAGATTTGCATCTCCTGTGGCTCCTGCGTTGGCAGGCAGATTTTTTACCACTGAGCCACCTGGGAAGCCCATCCGTTTGCATGACAACCCTGGTTGGGAAACTAAGATTCATACTTGCCACATAGCACGGTCAAAAAAATAAATAAAAACAAAAAATAACCACTTCTGTTATGGAAGAACTTTGTGGTATAATGGAAATAGGACTTTAGTCTCTTTGGCCCAGAGAGACCTGGATTCAAATTGTGGTTCCATTATATACCAGCAATGGCTTAATGCAAGTCACTAAATCTCTCCATCTATAACATAAAATGGGGCTGATGATAGTGATAGTAAGTAACTGACCATACAAATTTGTTGCGAGGATCAGATGAAATGACACATAAAGTACCCAGGCATCACTTAACACCTTTCCCTCCCTCTATCCTTCTCTTCTTCTTTCTCTGGTTGAGTAAATGTTCTTCCCAACAGGTCTATTAAAGGCAGCTGCATGCTGGTGTAGTTTCTCCTAAACTCTGGATTCAGTTCAGCAAGTGTGTAGCAAGCACCCATTAGGCAGCTACGAGCACCTTTCTGGCTGAAGTGCTGCTAAGCCCAGGACACTAACACCCTTTGAGAAAATGAAGTTCTAGGATCATGTCCATTCTTGGGTCTAGACCCCTGGGATAATTTTTAAAACAATTTCTTAAAAAGAAGAAGGAATAATAAGTTGCTGAATTCAGCTATAGGTTCTAACCCCAGGCTTATCACACACGACATCATCCGTAACAACTTCATCCAGTTGTGTGCTGTCCCAACTAACATTCTTCAGGAACCCTAGGGGTTTGTAACACGGTGAAGGTTGAATATCAATAATCTCAGATATGCAGATGACACCACCCTTATGGCAAAAAGTGAAGAGGAGCTAAAGAGCCTCTTGATGAAAGTGAAAGAGGAGAATGAAAAAATTGGCTTAAAACTGAACATTCAGGAAACGAAGAGCATGGCATCCGGTTCCATCACTTCATGGGAAATAGATGGGGAAACAATGGAAACAGTGACAGACTTTCTTTTTTTGGGCTCCAAAATCACTGCAGATGGTGACTGCAGTCATGAAATTAAAAGACGCTTGCTCAGGTGCAACTGAGTTACTGAACTGAACTGAACTGAACGGAACTGAAGGTTGACACATGAGGCCTTTCCCAGAGAACTCCATTGCCTTCTCCTGCTGTGATCCCAGCTGTGGCCAGCAGATGGAGTCATTTCCTCCCTCCTCTCTCAACAAACTTGCCAAGCAGAAAATCTGTTAATCAAAAGCTGTGAGGTCCAGGAATGAGAAGACTTCAGCCATCACCAGACACCAGAGCTAAAGAAGGATGAAGGCTGACTACTACCAGGTAAAATCGAGTACATCTAAACCCGATGAGGACGGAAAGAACAGTCAGTTCCTATTATGGTTTCAGCTCTATGGATATTTCAGTTTCGGTTCAGTTTAGTTGCTCAGTCGTGTCCGACTCTTTGCGACCCCATGGACTGCAGCACGCCGGGCTTCCCTGTCCATCACCAAGTCCCGGAGCTTGCTCAAACTCATGTTCATCGAGTCGGTGATGCCATCCAGCCATCTTATCCTCTGTCGTCCCCTTCTCCTCCTGCCTTCAACCATTTAATTCTTTGTTGGGGTTTCCCGGGTAGCTCAAACGGTAAAGAATCTGTCTGCAATGCCAAAGATCTGGATTCGATCCCTGGGTTGGGAAGATCCCCTGGATCAACAATTCTTTGTTGGGGCTGGGAGAGGGCTGTCCATTGTAAGATGTTTAACATCCCTAGCTGCTAGCCTCTAGACGCCAGCAGCATGCCTCTCCCCAACCAAAAATGTCTGTGACAACCAAAAATGTCTCAGACATTGCCAAATATCCCCTGAGGGACAGAATCACTCCTAGTTGAGAACCACTGGTTTATAGCCATTAATAGTGTTGGGGCAATGGTCTATATAGAATAGACTCCTGTCTCTGCACTTCCATTCCACGGTTCACTAGTTTGATCCCTGGTCAGGGAACTAAGATCCCACATGCCTCATGGCACCACAAAAGAAAAAAAAAAAAAGACTCCTGGGGACCTTCAAAGGATGTACTCTGAGGGCCACTTGCCCTGAAAGCCCAGTTTCCAATGCTTGGGAGTTGGGGAAAGGAAACTAGCAGCCCTCACCTATTGAGTATGAAAGCTAAGAGGGTCACAAAGAAGAGGAAAGAAAGCAAACATGGAGTTGAAACCCTCATGGTTAGGACTGGACTCTGAGGTGCAGTTTATTTTGATCTCTAAAGATAAAGAAACTAAGGCTCAGAGATCAAGCAACCTGTTTAAGGTCAAACACCTAGGAAGTGATAAAACAAGGATTTAAACCCAAGACTATCTCCAAAGCCTTAGCTCCAACTTTGGGACACCTGGAACCTTATTTATTCATTCATTCATCCATCTGTTCATTTAACAACTACTTAGTTTCCACTAGGGCTTACCTAGTGGCTCAGACAGTAAAGAATCCATCTGCAATGTGGGAGACCTGGGTTCAGTCCCTGGGTTGGGAAGATCCCCTGGAGGAGAGCATGGCGACCCACTCCAGTTTACTTGCCTGGAGAATCCCCATGGACAGAGGAGAATGGCGGGTTACAGTGTGTGGGGTCACAAAGAGTCGGACACAACTGAGCAACAAAGCCAGTTGGAACATAGGTTCCAAGCTCTGGGAATAGAGTGATGAACAAGATCGTCAATCCCTACATTCATAGGCCTTATTGTCTAGTAGGAAATAAAAATGACAAGTAAACAATCATACAAGGTATTAGTCAATAGCAGTTATAAGAGCATTGAAGGAAACGCTTAGGGAACAAAGTCTGTGCTAAATGATGGACAAAGTAAGTCCTTCCATCCCTGGATACCTGCCCTTTTTCAAGGTGACTTTGCATCAAGAAATGAGTCTATTTCTCTGCCTTTGAATTTGTGTTGGCCCTAGGACTTTCTTCAAGTAATGGAATGCAGTAAAAGTGACATTATGTGACTTCTGAGCTTCAGCATTAAGGAACCTAGCAGCTTCTATTTGCACTCTCTTGCTACCCTGAAGCCACCATGTAATGAAGCCCCAGCTTAGCCTCCTAGCTGTCCTAGACATTCCAGCTGTCCCAGCTGCTTACACCACTTTGACTGAGGCTCCCTACATATGAGCAAAGTTATCCAAGAATAGCTAGCTGTCAGTCAACTCAACAACTGACTGCAGCTACAGAGGTTATCCAGGCAAGATTGAGCCAATCAAACTGAAGAATCATAGCAAATGGCTAAGGGCAGTTTGTTACTCAAAGACAGAAAACCAGTTGAAAGTCCTAACCATGTCTGGGGGTGGGGAGTGAGTCAGAGGGCATCCTTGAAGACACAGGTTCAAGCTGAGACCTGGAGAATAAGTGGGAGTCAGCCTGATAGAGCGTGGGGGAAGAGTATCCAGGCAGCAGAGACAACCATCTGAAGACACTGAGCTAAAAATGAACTATGTATGTCTGAGGTCCTGTGTAGGAAACAGCAGAACAAGATGGTATAATGGAGAGGTAAGCCCAGCACCACAGGCGATGACCAGTGAGTGGAGTGCCTTACTTACTGCCCACCACCCATCTCCATCTCAATCCAGGACCAATTTTTTATCACATTCTGAATACATCTGTAGGCTATGTCAAGGATGTAAATTTCACTCGGGATGTATGTCAAAGAATTAAGAAGTTAAAAATACAGACGGATGTTAACCTGCCTCTGAGAAACTTGGGAAAGGTTGTCACAGTCTTCTGGGGATAAATGATATGAAGATGACAAGGGAGCCTGAGCACATGGTAAAAAAATGTATTTTTAATAGCTGTGATGACCATCTCAGCTATTACGGCCCCATCTTCACTCATCTAAGCTCATACTTAAATGGAAATTTACTTGAAAAGCCCTTTTGCATAATGGGAAGGCAGGCTTGTCCAGTTCCATTTCCCCGAGGTAATAGCTCCAGGATGTAATGGGAGGCCTTGCTACCAGTCCTGTTAATCAGGGTCCCAGAGACTGGGTGACTCCCCTTCTCAGTATTCTTAATTCCTATTACTCAATAAAGTCCCCCTAAGGATGCCTCACCTCCCAGGTCGCTGCTGAGAACTGTTAGGAGGGAGAATTGATTGGGCTGACATCACTGTGTTGCTCATGCTGTTCCCAGTGGGGAAAATGATACAGTGGGAGCTCCCTCTGTAGGGGCAAAAAGCTGAGCTTGATCACAGCAGGCTTCCCATCAGGCAGGCTTCCCCCAGGACAACCACAGGACCTCACATCCAGGCTGTTTATTGGCTCCAACCAGTTGAGGGATAAGGGCAGGCTGGGTGTGACTCTGTCTTTATCCAACCTGGCAACTCCTGCTTTCTCTGCTTTCTCAAGAGGGTCCCTGTGCACAGCGCTACCAAAGATGGGCTGATTCACATTTTTTTTCACTACAGAAGTGAATATTTACTTAGAGTAATAAAAGAAAGCACACGAAATTACACATAAAAAAAAAAAACTGACAGAGACTTCCCTAGTGGTCCAGTGGTTAGGACTTCCTGATTCCACTGCAGGAGACACAGTTTCAGTCCCTGAGGGCAGGGGATGGACTAAGATCCCACATGCTGTGAAGTGTGGTCAAAAAACCAAAAAGAACCCTGGTAAATCCCATAACCATTACAAAATCTGAGGGGAAGAAAATGTTTTTATTAACGTCCTGACATACCTCCACAATACATTTTTCCCTAAATTTTAGCCTGCAATTTTTTTTTTGAACCATTTCATTCTATTAACTCTAGCTTGCAAGAGCTTCCTTTTGTTTTTCTTGTTCTTTTTTTTTTTTTTTTGGTAAAGTATAATACATACAATAAAATGTGGAATGTACTAACTTTCACACATGAAAAGTAATTTGATCTTTAGTGTACAATTCAAGGTTTTTTTTTTTACATAGGCACACACTCATATAACTGTCACCCAAATCAAGATAAAGAACACTTCGGACAGGTATTTACTCTTAATCTTTATTAACAATAATACCTTTTTAAATAAACTGACTGAGGTCCAGGCATTAGGCTAAGAGCTGTATGGAACATGATGCCATTTGATCTTCACAACCAAGTACCACTATCATCTCCATTTTACAGATGGAGAAACTGAGGCTTTGAGAATTTAAATGCCTTGTAAAAGATCACCACAGAAGCAGGTGCCAATGGAACACTCGAATCCAAATGTAAGACTCCAAGGCTCATGTGCCTAACCACTGCCATGTTAGTCGTTCAGTCGTGTCTGACTCTTTGGGACTCCATGGACTGTGGCCTTCCAGGCTCCTCTGTTTATGGAATGCTCACCGTTTGAGCCACTAGGGAAGCCCAATCACTACCACAGCAGGGGGCATCCACTGGCTTCACTTCAAAGTAACCAACTGCCTCCACCATTTTTGCTTTATTTTTCTTCTGTTCCCCAGGAACCTCTGGGCTCCCTTTTAAAACTTGGATGAAGCCATCTACACTTTCAGCATACCCACTCCAGCGAGCTCAGTGCTCCCTGAGGAAGACATCAGAGGACCCTCCATCAGCCCACTGTTTCTGAAGGCACAGTGCCCACTCCACAGAGGTTGCAGCATCCCCCTGAGAAAACAGCTCAGCACTCACACTTCCCCAGGGTCCATGAGTGTAGAAAGCACAGCTTAGACCTGAGAATGCTCTTTACCTGGTGTTGGAATGGAAAAGTCACCCCGTCTTTGGACAAGTCTTGCTTCAACCACTTTGTAACCAAGTAACCATGAGCAAGTTGTTTTATCTCATAGAATGAGAGTTTCCTCAACTGTAATAGGAGGGTATTAAGAGAAGTTCATTCATAGGGTTACTCTGAGAATGAGATGAGATCGTGCCATGCAGAGAGTCATTACACAAAGATTGTTGTGTTTCCAACAGGCATAGGGTATGGTGTCCCTTTACATTTGCCAGATTACCCACTAGGTCTAGGTCAGGAAAGAATCATGATAAAATTATGGAGTGGTGGCAAATAAAAATAAGAAGAAAGAAAAGGGAGCCAGAAAGATGAAAGATCTGAGCAGAGAGAGACTGAACTACTAGCTGGGAGCCCCTGAGGTGGCACCTCAGACTCGGGAATGAGCCCTTGCTGTGGCAGCCAGGTGCTGAGCATTCAGGCCTTCCCTGTTGGATAGTCTCATAGACAGATTCCAGCTTTCATCTGTCCACTCCAAGGCCCTGGGCTTCCAAGGTGGTGCAGTAGTAAAGAATCCACCTGCTAATGCAGGAGACGCAAGTTCAATCCCTGGGTCAGGAAGATTCCCTGGAGGAGGAAATGGCAACCTGCTCCACTATTCTTGCCTGGAAAATTCCAAGAACAGAGGATCCTGAGGACAACAGTCCATGGGGTTGCAAAGAATAGGACATGACTGAGTACACACAAATTCTAAGGCCCACCTGGGTGTTGGAGGCTAACGAAATCCCACTTTCTCTCTTCCTGCTGTGCCCTCCAAGCTGAGATTGGTCCCAAATCCAGTATACATATGGTGTTGACCCCACACTGAGGTGTCATCTGGCTCAGTCCAGGCTCTTTCTGCTAGTGGACTCACAGAGACATGCATCCCATTCTCAACCTTCTCCCCCAAACTCCATCACCCCCCATACACATACATCGAGACCTGGGCAAGAGAAATGCATCTTCTCTGCTGCCTCGCTAATTTGAGAAGGTAGACCAGAAGGCTAAACTCACTCTCACCTACATTGCCTAAGAAGAATCATGAGTACCCATTCATTGAGCAGTTCCAGGACAGTGGACAGGGTATGCATTTGCCCCAGTAAGCGCTAACTGCTATGCATAAATTTCTCTAACCCGTACAACCCTGAGAGGGAAATGTTATTTCCTCCTTTTGACCCATGAGAAAACTGACATTCTGAGAAGTTAACAGTTATGCCATAAGGTGGCCAAGCCAGAATCCAAACTCAGGTTTATCTCTAAAACATGGTTGTTTTAACACGTGTGTCCATCTAAATTAACTTCTTGCAGTAAATGCTAATATTACAAGCTCAGAGTTGAAGAAACTAAGTCCCAGAGAAATTTAGCAACTTGCCTGAAGTCACACAATTATTCCTTTGTCCCATTACCTCCTGTTTGCTGATCTCTTTCATCCTTGCCGACTGCCCTCGTGGAGCCTGTCATTTCTCTCCTCATGTTGAAGCTGACTGGGTGAACATCCTTCCTCCTAGTCTGCAAACCAAAGTGCCTAGTATTTGCGGGGCTGTTGAACTCCATGCTTAGTCGGTCCTTGCTACTTGAATTGGATCCCAAATGGTGGCCAGAGCATCTCCTCAGCCTCTGCCTCCAAGGGTCCCTTGGGCCCAAAGAAGTGTGATGACCTCAGATTGGGCTAAAGGCAGTAACAAGGAGCTGCCGGCATGCAGCCTACGGTAGCAGACAGAAGACCCCAGAGTAAGTCTGATTTAATCCTGTAATGGAATGTGACTCAGATAAGACTTTTATCAACCTTCCTAGGCTGTGAGGGGGATAGGACCATCCCAGAGTCATGAAGGGATGCTTTCCATTGTCCTGGGGCTGCCCAAGTGTCCCTGAAGGCCTGGCCCTACTGGAAAGACCAGGGGAAAGCAGAGGTATCAAGGAGCACTTGGAGGTATTTGACTCAAATTTTCAGGACTGAGGGAACAGGAGGGAGAGGAGAAGGCTGGGAGGCAGAGAGGTATTAAACTCTTAACACTTAATAACAATAACAGTAGTAGCTGCTATTGTTTATGAGGCATTATACTAGGCTTTTAAGTGCTTATGCAGTAGGTACCATTATCATCCTTATTATAGAAGTGGAAATCACACTCAAGAAAGTAAGTCACACAATTGCTAAAATGGGAGACCTGGAATTTCCACCTAAATCTGCCCGATTCCACTGCCCTCCGGCCTTGCCATGGTGCAGATGGACAGTGCACAATCACTCTTGCTCACACAGTCCTTCACTCCCGGAACCTTTGTCAGCACCCCATGCATGTCTCCTCTTCCTGGAAGAATCCCAGGAAGCTTTACGTAACCACAAGCGGCAACCTCCTCAACACCCCAAAAGGGAGAAAATACAGGATAAAGCAAGGTGAACTGACCAATCAGTAGTAGAAAGGCTTTACAACCCCCACCTCTGAAACCCCAGGGGCAGCCACACCAAAGGCAAAGTGGTGTCTGGCCTTCTGCCAACTGCTTTCTCTCTCCCTCGCCACTCCCCCACCCCCAGCCCTAAGCTCCCTACCCTCATTTCTCATTTTCTTCCTAGATCAACTTAACTTTCCAGGCCCCCACTCCACTTGTCTTGTTCATTCAGGAACACTTCTAAGTACTCATTGTTAGCAATAGACTAGGGATTCACCTCTCTTGCCAGAGAAGAATATGTACAATGCAATATTAATAGTAATAATAGCTAACACTTACTGAGCACTTACTATGTGCCAGTCACTTTTTTTTCATTTTGAGCTTGAAAATGCAAGCAAAACAAGCAGTAGCTTTTATGTCAATTACGAGGAGACAGGGGAGGAATCTAATGTTCCATAAGCTTTCTCTGCATGGAGGCCCAGTACCCTCTCAGGAGACAGAGGAGTGTGGTAACAAAAATCATGGACTCTGGGTCTGAGGTCAGCTCCATTACTGACTAGCTATGCATTTACAGACAAGCTAATCCTCTGAGTCTCAGTTTCTTCCTTGATAAAATGTAAATAATAATAATTCTTATTTCCTAAGGTTGTTGAGAAGTTTAAAGAAATGATGGGTATAAAGTGTTTAGCAAACTCCCTAACCCATAATAATAATCAATCAATGTATAGCAGTTATTACTTATTAAAATACCATTAGGATAAAATAGCTAAATTGCAAACTTTTTTTAAGCTCCTCAGACCTAGGCAATGGCACCCCACTCCAGTACTCTTGCCTGGAAAATCCCATGGACGGAGGAGCCTGGTAGGCTACAGTCCATGGGGTCGCTAAGAGTCGGACACAACTGAGCGACTTCACTTTCACTTTCCCCTTTCATGCGCTGGAGAAGGAAATGGCAACCCATTCCAGTATTCTTGCCTGGAGAATCCCAGGGACAGCGGAGCCTATGGGGTCGCACAGAGTCGGACACGACTGAAGCAACTTAGCAGCAGCAGCAGCAGACCTAGGCAGGATTTTTTGTTGTTGTTAATTGCATGGTTGCAGTTGATCAGACTTAAAACTACTGTGTTCCTTGGGACTAATAGGTCAACGGCTTTCCACATCATTCTGCCTGCTGCTTGGAAGCCTACCTGGCACGAGTTGTTCTAACAGAAGTGGTTTAGGGCAAGCACATACAGATCTAATTATCTGGCTTGGGCAGGAATTACCACTGGGAAAGCCAGAGGGGCAGCAATTCTGGATTTGTTTGTTTCATATCTTAATGTTAATTTGCTAGGGCTGCCTAGCAAATATGGTAACAAAGTACTACAAACTGGGTGGTTTAACCAACAGGAATTCATTGTATCAGAGTTCTGGAGGCTGGATGTCCAAAATCAAGGTATGAGCAGAGTTGGTTCCCTCTGAGGGCTGTGAGAGGATGGGTTGCAGGCTTCTCCACTAGCTGGTGATTTGCTAGCCATCTTAAGTGTTCATGGCTTGTAGGATCACCACCTTGATCTCTAACTTCATCTTCACCCGATATTCTCCCTGTGTGCTTGTCTATGTCCAGTTTTTGTCTTTTTATAAGGACAAAAGAGCTTTTGGATTAGAGGCCCACCCTTTTCCAGTTTGACCTCATTTTTTTAAAAAATTGAAGTTTAATTAATTTACAATGTTTCTGATGTATAGCAAAGTGACTCCATTATAAGTTATTATAAGATACTGAATATGGGTCCCTGTGCTATACAATAGGTCCTTGTAGATGATCTATTTTATATATAGTAGTGTATATCTATTAATTCCAAATTCCTAATTTGTCCTTGCCCCCTCTTCACCTTTGGTAATCATAAATTTGTTTTCTGTGTCTGTGAGTCTATTTCAGTTTAGTAAATAAGCTAATTTGTATCATTTTTTATATTACATATATAAGTGATATTGTATTTGTCTGACTTACTTCACTTAGTATGATAATCTCTAGGCCCATCCATGTTGTTGCAAACAGCATTATTTCGGACTTCTCTGGTGGTACAGTTGATAAAAATCCACCTGCCAATGCAAAGGACATGGGTTCAATCCCTGGTCTGGGAAGATTCCACATGCCATGGAGCACCGTGCACCACAACTACTGAACCTCACGCTCTAGAACTGGTGCTCTACAACAAGAGAAGCCCCTGCAATGAGAAGCCTCCACACTGCAACTAGAAAGTAGCCCCCACTCTCCACAACTAGAGAAAGCCTGTGTGCACAAGCATAAACATAAATAAATTAAAAAAAAATAGCATTCTTTCATTCTCTTCTATGAAATTCAAAGTCTGCCACTAAGTCATGTCCGACTTTTTGCGACCCCATGGACTGTAGCCCGCCAGATTGCTCTGTCCATGGGATTTCCCAGGGAAGAATATTGGAGTGGGTTGTCATTTCCTCCTCCAGAGGATCTTCCTGACCCAGGGAGTGAACCCAGGTCTCCTGCTTGGCAGGTGGATTCTTTTACCACTGAGCCACCAGAGAAGCCCCATTCTCTTCTGTGGCTGAGCGATATTCCACTGTATATACATACATACATACATACATACATACATATATATATATATATATATATATAAAACATCTTACTTATCCATCCATCTGTCAATGGACAGTTAGGCTGCTTCCTTATCTTGGCTATTGCAGACCTCATCTTAACCATATCTGAAATGGCCCTGTGTTCATATAAAGTCACTTTCTGAGGTACTGGGGAGTTAGGACTTCAACATATGAATTGAGGGGGTGCAATACAACCCATATCATGCTATTATTTCTTGACTAAGCTCATGAACTCAGACTCCGGAAAATTTAAGAATGTATGTGTGTTCATGTTGACCTTCTAAGTCCATGAACTCCTCCTCTCCATTTTTCTCTTCTACCTACTTTTCAATACTTTTACCCCAGATTTAGAATACTCTTCAAAATCACCATTTTACTTTCCAAAGCTTTCAAACTGCTATTCAGCCCTGTGATGTCCTCCTCAGGGCTCAGTGGTTATTCAAAAAATTATTTATGGAATAGGCACTAAGCTCTAAGAAAACCACAGTAACCAAGAGCCAGTACCTACCCACACAAAGCTACTGAATGTCAGAGCATTTACTTCAATTTTAATTTTAGAGCATTTTCCTTTAAAACCTGGTTCCAGTACCAAGTTTTGTCACATTTTTATGATCATTATAGCTAAAAAAAATTTATGGGTTTTAATTTATATGCCAGGCAGCAAAGAATTTTGTATGCACTGTTTCATTTAATACTTGGATCAATGACACAAACTGGGTCCATTATTATCCCCACTTTATGATAGGAATAATAGACATTAATTATATAGATAGATAGATAGATAATATACTCTTAGATAGCTTTTCCCTCCTTTTTCCTGTTTTTTTCTTTTCCCTTTTATTTTTTTGGCCGCACTATACAACTTAGTTCCCCGACCAGGGATCGAACTTGGGCCCTCAGCTGTGAAAGTATGGAGTCCTAACCACTGGATTGCCAGGGAATTCCCATCCCTGCTTCTTTGGTTTAGCTCAGTCCTATAACCCCAACCACCCTTAGGTCCTCAACATCCCTTTAGAAACTACTTGATCATGTAATGCAATTTTTTTAGAATATCCAGGTGCTGCTGCAAATCAAACATTTTGAGGCTTTCAGTATAAGGACAAGATATTCAAGAAAATATGGGGGGAAAAGAGGTTTCTCAACTAATTTGTGGTTGATACTCTGCTTTACAATTGCTCTTACTGATTCGTGCTTACTAGTTAACTGAAGCCCCTGAGAGGCTTCCCAGGTGGGGCTAGTGGTAAAGAACTCGCCTGCCAATGCACGAGACATAACAGATGCAGGTTCGATCCCCAGGTCAGGAAGATCCCCTGAAGAAGGACATGACAACCCACTCCAATATTCTTGCCTGGAGAATCCCATGGACAGAGGAACCCGGTGGGCTACAGTCCATAGGGTCACAAAAAGTCAGACACGATTGAAGCGACTTAGCACATGGCACATAGTTAACTGAGGTATAGGTGTGTTTTGAGTATATAAGCTCATTTCCAAGAAAACCATTCAGGTTTTTAAAGAAATATGTTTTATTTTATAAAGGGACAACATCTTCATCCTAGGGTAGTCTCTTTGGGTTGCAAGGAAAAGAGATGCACTTGCGCCAGTATAAGAAAAGGTGGGCACTAGCAGTTGGGTGTGCAGAATGCATAGACTCTAAGCACAGGAAATTAGCATAGCAAGGCCTTATGGAACTGAAAAATCATCAGGAGTAAGGCCATTTTCATCATTTTTACAAGCTAAATTGCCTCTTCTTTGTACATCTCTCTGTACTTCTCCACATCAGTTTCCTCAGCTCCTCTATCAGCTGTACTAGTTCTGGATTCTACATGACTCCCCACTTCCCAGGAGAGGAATCTGATTTGTCCAGCTTAGGTTAAGTGTTCACTCGAGGTCCAACCAACGATGGCCAAGAGGACAGGGTCATATGGCACAAACATGGCTGCCCAGGTCTAGCTATTTGGTAAGAACTATGAGTGGGAACCCCTTTCATGGATCACAGCTTTGTCCTGGCAAAGGGGCTTTTGTAACTCAATGAAGCTATGAGCCATGCCAGGCAGAACTACCCAAGATGGTCAGGTCATAGTGAAGAGTTATGATGTGGTCCACTGGAAAAGGAAATGGCAACCCACTCCAACATTCTTGTATGGAGAAACTCATGGACAGTATGAAAAGGCACAAAGATATGACACTGGAAGATGAGCCCCTGAGGTTGGAAGGTGTCCAGTATGCTACTGAGGAAGAGCAGAGGGCAATTACTAATAGCTCCAGAAAGAAAGAAGCAGCCGAGCCAACAGCCGGAAACAATGCTGGGAACGACGCTCAGTTGTGGATGTATCTAGTGGTGAAAGTGAAGTCTGATGATTATAAAGAACAATATTTCATTGGAATCTGGAATGTTAGGTCCATGAATCAGGGTAAACTGGACATGGTCAAGCAGGAGATGGCAAGATTGAACATCAACATCTTAGGAATCAGTGAAATAAAATGGATGGGAATGGGCGAATTTAATTCAAATGACCATTATATGTACTGCTGTGGGCAAGAATCCCTTAGAAGAAATGGAGTAGCCCTCATAATCAACAGAAGAGTCTGAAATGAAGTTTTTGGGTCCAATCTCAAAAATGACAGATTGATCTCAGTTTGTTTCCGAAGGCAAACCATTCAACATCACAGTAATCTAAGTCTATGCTCCAACCACCGATACCGAAGAAACTGAAGTTGACTGCTTCTATGAAGACATACAAGACTTTCTAGAACTAACACCAAAAAAGATGTACTTTTCATTACAGGGGATTGGAATGCAAAAGCAGGAAGTCAAGAGGTACCTAGCATAACAGACAAGTTTGGCCTTGGAGAACAAAATGAATCAGTGAAAAGGCTAACAGTTTTGTCAAGAGAACATGCTGGTCATAGCAAACACCCTTTTCCAACAACCCAAGAGATGTCTCTACATAGGGACATCACCAGATGGTCAATACCAAAATCAGATTTATTATGTTCTTTGCACCAAAGATGGAGAAGCTCTGTACAGTCAGTAAAAGCAAGACCTGGAGCTAACTGTGTCTCAGATCATGAACTCCTTATTGCAAAATTCAGATTTAAATTGAAGAAAGCAGGGAAAATCACTAGGCCATTCAGGTATGACCTAAATCAAATCAAATCCCTTATGATCATACAGTGGAGGTGATGAATAGATTCAAGGGATTAGATCTGACAGACAGAGTGCCTGAAGAACTATGGATGGAGGTTCATAACATTGTACAGAAGGCAATGACCAAACCTATCCCAAAGAAAAAGAAATGCAAGAAGGCAAAGTGGTGTCTGAAGAGACTTTACAAATAGCTAAGGAAAGAAGAGAAGCAAGGAAAGGTAAGGGAAAGATACACCCAACTGAATGCAGAGTTCTAGAGAATAGCAAGGAGAGATAAGAAGGCCTTCTTAATGAATGCAGAGGAGTAAAGGAAAACAATAGAATAGGAAACTAGAGATCTCTTAAAGAAAACTGGAGATAGCAAGGGAACATTTCATGTGCTCATTTCACATGTTAGTAAGGTTATACTCGAAATCCTTCAAGTTAGCTTCAGCAGTAAGTGAACTGAGAACTCCCAGATGTACAAGCTGGGTTTAGGAAAGGCAGAGGAACCAGAGATCAAATTGCCAACATTTGTTGGATCATGGAGAAAGCAAGGGAGTTCCAGAAAAAAAAAAATCTACTTCTGCTTCATTGACTATGCTAAAGTTTTGATTGTGGTGATCACAACAAACTGTAGAAAATTCCTAAAGAGATGGGTGTACCAGACCACCTTACCTGTCTGCTAAGAGACCTGTATGAGGGCCAAGAAGCAACAGTTAGAACCAGACATGGAATAACTGACTGGTTCAAAACTGGGCAAGGTGTACGACAAGGCTGTACATTGTCACCCTTTTATTTAACTTCTATGCAGAGTACATCATGTGAAATACTGGGCTGGTTGAATCACAAACTGGAATCAAGATTTCTGGGAGAAATATCAACAATCTCAGATACACAGATTATGGCCTTCCCGGTGGCTCAGTGGTAAAGAATCCACCTGAAATGCAGGAGACATGGGTTTGATCCCTGCATCAGGAAGATCCCTTGGAGAGGAAATGGCAACCCACTCCAGTATTCTTGCCTGGGAAATCCCATGGACAGAGAAGCCTGGTGAGCTACAGTCCCTGGGGTTGCAAAGAGTTGGACACAACCGAGTGACTAAACAAGGTACAAGGTCAGATATGCATATTATACTACTCTAATGACAGAAAGTGAAGAGAAACTAAAGAGCTTCTTGATGAGGGTGAAATGAGAGTGAAAAAGTTGGCTTGAAACTCACCATTCAAAACAACTAAGATTGTGGCATCCAGTCCCATAACTTCCTGGTAAACAAAATGGGGAAAAGTGGAAGCAGTGACAAATTTTATTTTCTTGGGCTCCAAAATCACCATGGAGAATGACTGCAGCCATGAAATTAAAAGACACTTGTTCCTTGGAAGAAAAACTAGGACAAACCTAGACAGCATATTAAAAAGCAGAGACATTACCTTGCCAACAAAGGTCCTTATAGTCAAAGCTATGGTTTTTCCAGTAGTCATGTATGGAAGTGACAGTTGGGACTATAAAGAAGGTTGAACACCCAAAGATTGATGCTTTTGAACTGTGGTGCTGGAGAAGACTCTTGAGAGTCCCTTGGACTGCAAGATCAAACCAGTCAGTTCTAAAGTCCTGAATATTCATTGGAAGGACTATTGCTGAAGCTGAAGCTCCAATACTTTGACCACCTGAAGCAAAGAGTTGACTCATTGGAAAAGACCCTGATTCTGGAAAAGATTGAAGACAGAAGGAGAAAGGGGCAGCAGAGGATAAGATGGTTAGATAGTATCACCGACTCAATGGACATGAATTTGAGCAAACTCTAGGGGATAGTGGAGGACAGAGGAGCCTGGCATGCTACAGTCCATGGGGTCGTGAAGAGTCGGACATGACTTAGCAACTGAACAACGATGATTGGGAACAGTTACTAGAGAAGTGGACCATAGATGACAAACCAAAGCATGTATACTAGAAAGTCCTGAAGATTATAATGATCCGGTTGACCAGATTCCCTATTCTGTCCCAAAATGTTGGCAGATAAATTTGTGAACAATTCTAACATGGCTAACGTTTCTTAAGCTCTCTCCTTAGTATCTTATTTTATTTTCACAACCCTTCCAGAGAGGCATTATCATTCCTGTTTTACAGATGAACCTGAGGCACAGAAAGGTTAAGTGAGAAGTAGTCACGTCATGGTGAGCTAGGATTGGAACCGGGGTCTATTTGACTCCAAATCCTGTGCTCTTAACTTCTAGGAGTATGGTAAAAAGCAGTTTTTCAGCTACTTATCTAGCTTAAAACCATAACCTCAAATATATTTGTAAGGTCAATAAACTTCTTTAAATAGTATTTACATCAGTGACTCATATGAGGCCCCAGCAATCTATGCAGTGATCAAGGCAGGCTCAAATGAAGTGCCTTGGCCAAGGGCACAGGTGGGATTCCCAGCCCCAGGCTCTAGGCTATGTTAACTGAAGACATGAACTACTGTCTACAACCAGGATGCATCAAGGGTAGTTTCTGGTCTCCTGGTTCTCCCTAGTCATTGGGAGCTGTATGGATTAAGAAGCTCCTTTCCTCAACTCCCACCCCCACCTTTAAACACCCTTCCCTAGTAAACTTTGGCCTCTGTAGCCCCTTTGCAGGTAACAGGAGATGGTACCCACCGCCAGCCTCCAAGTTTAGAAAGAAAAACACAAGATTTCTGATCCGTGAAGAAAACTACCTCCTTTGTACTTGGCTTCTTTTCCATTAAGATTGAAAGTTCCAAATCAATCAGGAGAAAATTGCCCTCGGGACTACTGAGCAGACATCTTTGCTCAAATCAGATGCTGGATGCATGTGTCAA
The DNA here is from genome assembly GCA_024291935.2 of Okapia johnstoni. Taxonomy (NCBI): domain Eukaryota; kingdom Metazoa; phylum Chordata; class Mammalia; order Artiodactyla; family Giraffidae; genus Okapia; species Okapia johnstoni. The sequence goes on from CM044316.1 coordinate 42,175,325, forward strand.
AAGCACCTCACACTCTCATTCATTGCCAGCCAAGTCTCTAGGGTGGTCCAATTGATTTAGAAGCATTCTCTCAGATCTAACATTCATTGCACACATCTTCTGTGTATTGTAGCTGCCAGGCCAGCCATCTGACTACTACTTCTCACTCACTGTTTCAATGGGCAAGGTTAATCTACTGTGCGATGAGAATGTGAGGGAATGAAAGACAGAGTTGCTGTCCTCCACACTCCAGGATCACCAAGCTGAGAAAACTGAAGGTGATAAAAATTATCCAGGTTTTAAAGCTATCTGAACATCTGAACATCTACCATGTACCAGGTGTTTGGCATACATTAGTTCATTTAATCTTCAGAACAACTCTGGTAAGTAATCTTTGTTTATGGGTATAAACAATATTTTAGCTATGCAAAGTAGGATTTCCTTTTTTTTAAAAGAATTTCTTAAACACAATAAATTATAAATAGGCTTTATGAGTGGATAACCATCACTAAAACTAATTTCTCTCACAAAAGGGACCTGAGAAGAGCTCTCTGGGCAGGTCGTTAAATGGTTATCACTTTTAGTGCCCTGCCCCACTATTGTCTTCCATTAAAAAAAAAGAAACAAAAACTTTAAGTGCACTTCTGTGGTCAGACAGATCTGGATTCCAATCATGACTCTTAGAGTAATCAGGAAAATGAATTCACTCTTAAGTATTTCATACAGAGGGAATTTAATACAGACAATTTAATACTATGACCACTCACATAAGAGAAGAACTGAGAAGCCAAACAGGAAAGTGAGGTGACCCAGAGATTAGCAAGAACAGGAAACCACTACCATCCCTGGTCTGGAGGCCAAAGGAAGGGGGGCAGAGCCCAGAAGCTGCCAAGGCTGACGGCGTCCTGGTTCCACCTGTCCTCAGTCCCCTAATCCCGAGCCAGTGGCTCCCAAACAAAATTCAGCTGACAAGGAAGCCTGGGTAATGCAGCCTGCTGGCAGGGAAACCCATTTGTGACATGGATTATCAGAAGGGGAGCAAGGGATTTGAGTGTGAACAGGCAAATGATGGGCCTACCTCCATGTTTATAAAATGATCAAATTCCATGTTTATAAGATGATCTCTATTTTACAGTGTTATGAGAATTAAAGGAGCAAATCTAAGTGTTAACACAGTCCCTGGCACATACTTTGGAAGCAGCAGCGCCTAATTTTCCCTAGACAGGAAAATAAGATTCAGGCAAAGGAAGTCATTTGCTCAAGGACAAGAGTATGTGCAGGGAGCCCAGTGAGCTGATACAGTGAGGAAACTGAGGCACAAGGAAATGAAGTGACAGGCCCAGTTTCCTCTCTACAGCTCTCTGGGTTGCTGTAGAGATCCACTCCATCTGCAAGTATTCACTAAGCCCCTGCCATGTGCCAGGCTCGGTGAGTACAATTAAACATGGCAGTCCCTGCCATCCTGGAGCTGACAGTCTGTTTGGGGAAAACACATTGATCAAAATGTTGTACAGAGCACCATGTAATGACTCTATGATAAAGGCCACGAAGAAGTCAGCACTGGGAGGGTGGGTTACACCGTGGCCTGGCCTAGTCAGGGAAAGTCAACTTGGCTTCCTTGTGACTAAAGTCATGGGATGGCCCCTGGTGAGGAGGCAGCCACCTTGCCCCCAGCCTCCCCAGGGGAGGACATCCCGCATCCCACCCCTCGCAGGGGCTCCAGGCAGCCCAGGCTGGGGCACTGGCCCTTTCCAGCAAGGCACCGCGTCCCGCTCGGGGCCGCCCAACTTGGATGTTGCAACTCTTCGCGTTCGCTGGCCCCATGCCCGGGGCAGCCACAGATAGTGCACTAATGCGTATTGAGTTTTTCTTGAATTCGGCCTGTGGCCCGCGCACAGAGAGCGGCAGCAGCACTGCCAGAGCCTCTTAATTCCCTTTGCATCGATCCCATCGTTAATGACATAACCTTTCCCTCTAATTAACTGCCAACTGCATTAGGCGGCGCGCCTCTTCTGCACGCCGCCTGCGGCTTCCCCCCCCCGCGGAGCCCGCTCGGGGGCGAACCCGCGCCTGTTACCACCCTAGCCAAACCGAGGGGCCTGGGAGGTGGGCGTGGTGGAGGTGGCGGGGGATAGTGTTTCAAAATTTGGACGTCCCCGCGATCCTTATAAGGCAAAAACTTTTGCCGCTGTTTATGTTGTTTACTGCATACTAATATTGGGTCATGCTTTAGCTTGCAGATTCGCTACCACGACACAAGAAAGGGATAAACTGGGGTCCGCAGGTGAAGGAACATAGGCAATAATCAACCAAGGATTGCAGCAAGCCAATGAGGGAGACGGGGCTCTACCCCTCTTACCCAAGCTTGTGTCCTTAGCTCCTAGGCTAGCTCCCTGTATCATGTAATATAGACAACATTAACATGAAATATAGGAGAAGGCAATGGCACCCTACTCCAGTACTCTTGCCTGGAAAATCCCATGGACGGAGGAGCCTGGTAGGCTGCAGTCCATGGGGTCGCTAAGAGTCGGAAACGGCTGAGCGACTTCACTTTCCCTTTTCAGTTTCATACATTGGAGAAGGAAATGGCAACCCACTCCAGTGTTCTTGCCTGGAGAATCCCAGGGACAGGGGAGCCTGGTGGACTGCCGTCTATGGGGTCGCACACAGTCGGACACGACTGAAGCGATTTAGCAGCAGTAGCAGCAACATGAAATATACTAAATGTGAAGGGCTGAGCAGGCTGACTGACACATAACAAACACTTGATACATTTCAGCGGCAGGATAACTTATTGAAATGCTAATTTCTGTTTATTCCCTTTTGCTCTCCTCTCTTGGCTGGCCATTTCAATCAGGTGGTCAGGTTTTGTGATTCCTTGGGCCAGTAGTCAAGTATGGATGTGAGAGTTGGACTGTGAAGAAAGCTGAGCGCCGCAGAATTGATGCTTTTGAACTGTGGTGTTGGAGAAGACTCTTGAGAGTCCCTTGGACTACAAGGAGATCCAACCAGTCCATCCTAAAGGAGATCAGCCCTGGGTATTCATTGGAAGGACTGATGTTGAAGCTGAAACTCCAATACTTTGGCCACTTCATGAGAAGAGTTGACTCATTGGAAAAGACCCTGATGCTGGGAAGGATTAGGGGCAGGAGGAGAAGGGGACAACAGAGGATGAGATGGCTGGATGGCATCACCAACTCAATGGACATGAGTTTGGGTCAACTCCGGGAGTTGGTGATGGACAGGGAGGCCTGGCGTGCTGCGATTCATGGGGTCACGAAGAGCTGGACATGACTGAGTGACTGAACTGAACTGAACTGAACTGACACCGAATACTAAAGTAACTATCAGATCAGTATATTTCCAGCCAGCCATTTCTTCTCCCTCTCTGACAAACCCTACAAGTCACCACTTTTTGGCAATAGGGCCCATGATTCTTGTAGATCAAGAAACTGAAGCTTGGCAAAGTTAAGCAATTTGCTTGAAGTCATCTAGCTGATAAGTAGTTCTGAGGAGATGCAAAGGGCAAATCCACTTTCCACTGTGCTCTTTTCACTATAACATGCTTCCACTGAACAGCTAGAGAGCTGCCTTCCCTAAGACACTCTTGACATGTAATTCCTGAAGAATTAAGTGTATTTGATTTGGCCTAAGAGGGGGTTCATTTCTGTGTTCCATCACCACATCTCTCTCTCTTCCCCTATGTCGGGGAGGGGAATGGTGGGTAGGAAACCAGTCTGAATTAGATGGTCTCTTTCAGAAGACACAAGGAGGCTTTGTGATGGAGGCTCTTAAAGGGCACAGGCAGAATGTGCCTGGGGCAAAGCTGGGAAATGAGGCAAGTCTCCTAAATGCCAGACCCACCACCACTGAGAGGGAGGCATGAGATGGGGAGAAATGAGATTGCCTCTCTTCTGACATCCCATACTTTGCTGTGTTCATCTCTCAGGCTTTCCTGCCTTCCTAAAGAACACTTCTACTACCCTTTTCTATCTGTTGAGCTTCTCTTTATCCTTTGAGGTTCTACTCAAATGTTGCCTCCTCCATGAAGCCCCCCACAATGAATGAACTGCCTCTTCCTCAAGAGCTTCTCAGACCCTAGATCACATGTATTTTCACAGCAAGCACAAATTCTGCTTAAAAGATACTTGCCAGTGATTAGCTATGTGCCCTTGGGCAATAATTCATTTCTGGACATCTATTTCTCCATCTGTAAAATGGGGATAATAGTGCCTGCCCTTAGAGAGACATGAGGAAATTTAAACTGTATTACACATGTGAGACAAAGAAAAAATATTAACTATATATATTCATGGTGTAAATCTCTCCTCTGAGCTTCATGGAGAGAGAAGAGATTCTGTGGAGATGACTGCTGCTTTGTGTATACAATAGAGAGAGACAGATGGGGGAAAGGATTTCTGTTTTGCTGTGTATTTTTTCAAAGACTGTACAATAATTATTTAAATTTTTTCAAATATTATTGATGCCAGATAATACCATGTGGAGACAAGCCCATGAGGCAACTTAGCTTTAAAAAGATACACATGCAAAACTCTCAGTGCAATGTTCAACACATATCAAGTGCTCAAATAATGATGTCTCTGTTGTTTGTCTCCATCACAAAATTTGTCTTCATTTCTACATGTGCCTGCTGCCTGCCATACCCAGTCCACAGTAGGTACAGCAGGAAGAAGCCTCCATGGGAACCCCAAAGCCAACCAAAGTCTGGGAAGACCATACTCTTGAAATGAATGCCCTGACACTGCAGTTGACCACAGTAACTGGAAGATCATGGGTGTGGGGGGTGGGAAGGGTGGGGAGTGGTTATTTGCTGGTATCCCTCTGTAGGGGATGGGCTATCCCTTCCTGCTTTTCGCTGTTCCAGGCCAGACACAGTCTCACTGTATCTGTTCACCCACACAGTGATGACCTCTGTGCCCGTGGATGTCACCAAGGGGTCAAGAAGACATGGGACTCCCTGTGACCAGAGAGGCCAAGCATGCCAAGCCAGAACTCTGCACACCAGTTCCCCAAGACTCCTGCCTGCTTCATAGGGCCTGCCTTTCACAACACCAGCTCTGCAGTTGGGTATGTCCCCAGAGGAGAACCCTCCCCTAGGACAGTGGGATGGGGAGTTGAGTGACAGGAAGACCTGAGAGCACCTCCCCTCAAATAATTCCAGTTACAGCAGACATCTTGTCATCCTCCCTTTCCAGCCTGTATTTGCCCACTCTGACTTTTGGGGTACCCTTTCCCCAATTTCTACCTGATAACCCTATTCATTCAAGATCCAGTCCAAATACCTTCTCTTTGAAGAAGTCATGTTTGTAGCCTAAAAGAGCCCTCTGACCCCACGCTCATCATGGCCTCTGTTGAAATTTAGGTAGTGGGATCTCACCCCAACAAATGTGATCACTGGATCAAAGATTGAACCTGGAAGTCAGGGAAATTGAGGTTTGAATCCTGGATCGGACACATGTTAGCCCTGTAACCTTGGACAAGTTGCTTAGCTTTGCTACAATGCCCTTGTAGAACAAGAAAATAAAAGAGGATACTTCTGAAAAGTAAATGAGATAATGCTCTTTAAGCCATTAGCCTGATGCTTTGCACACATTAAACTCTTAATGTTAGTTATTATTATTGTCTTTGTCTCTCCTCCACCCCCACAACTCCCACAGTATGTCAGATAAGGCCTTGACCAGCTCAGTATCTGAGGATGGAACTTCATTGGACCAAGTCAAGTCTCCTATGTGAATAGGCTTCCTCCTGAGAGAAGCAGAGGTGCTGAAAAGAGTCAGGAATTTTTGAGAACCGGAGATTCCATGAGAGAAATGAGAGTGATAAGATGGGATCAATAAGATGGGATATAGAAGCAAAAATGGAGGGTTATCAGCCAAAGAAGTGGCAATGCTTCTGTTGGGGAGGAAAAAGCTTTTCTTCTACTCTTTTATGGTCAGTAATTGGAGGCTTGTGAATTAAGCTAACAGAAGACGTATTAACAAGAGATAAGGTAGAGTTTTTATTAATATTTATCTACATGGGAGTTCACAGAAAATAAGTGAAACTTATATAAGACTTGAGATTAGACTAGGGGCTTTATGTACCCTTTTAACAAAGGATAGAGAGTTTGGGCCCCAAGGAACAATTGTGCAGAAGAGACTAGGAAATATATGGGGGAAACGAATTGGAAGGTAAGGGCTATTTTCGTAAGGTCTGTTTGTACAAGCTTATCTTGGTATTGACTCCCCCATCTTCATTTATGCCCTTTCAGGCAGGTAAGGGGAGGACAGAGACCTTGTTGTTGGTTCTTAATTACCTTCAGATCAAAATAATCCTTATGCCAAAATGGCATATTTTAGAGTGGCACATTCTGATCCCCTTCACTTTGCTTCACTCTTCAACTGTCAGGACCAGAAAGCTAGCAAGCTCCACAGCAGCAAAGCCTCCTTCTGCAGCCATAAAGAACCTCCATCTAGCTCTCAGGATGGTTCTCAGACCCAAAGGAGCCACAACATTGGGCCTCTGTCCCTAATTCCCATCCTTCAGGGCATCCAAGAAGGAAGCTCAAAGAAGACACTCCTACACCAGGAAGGAAGCCACAAAAAACACAAAGTTGGACTTCAGGTGATTAAAATCTACCTCAATTCCCTGCCAAGTGTCTATGCTTTGGGGATTTGCTGAGACACACTGCTTGTCTGAGAACTGCTTTTGGCTAAGAGGCCTGGGACCCTGTAATTACTTTAGTTGCATGTGTGTCTGTGTTTCTTTTACCCAGCTGATAGGCCTAGGATGTACCCTCAACCCAGGAAAGCCGATCTAAAACCTGTGCACAGTCAGAGTTTTCATGAATTTGGAACTGGGATGGGAGGTCATTTAGTTGAAAATGCTCGCTCTGGAAGGTCATGCAAAGGAACTAGGTCTGTAGAGAGAATGAAGTAGATGGTCCAAGATGTCTAGGCCTTCAACAGTTAGAGCTAAAGACTGGCTCCTGACTTTTTAGTTTCAGTCTCACCAAGGCCCCCCTGAACTTCCTGGAGTTAGGTTGCATGACATTCCCTTTTTACTAAGTAATTCTAATGTTTCTGTTGTATGTGTGTGGGCTCAGTTGCTAAGTCATGTCGGACTCTGTGACCCCATGGACTATATAGCCTGCCATGCTCCTCTGTCCATGAGATTTTTCAGGCAAGAATACTGGAGTGAGTTTCCATTTCCTCTTCCAGGGGATCTTCCATTACTTGCAGCCAAAAGATCCTTGAATGAGACACTGTCTTTGACTCCATGCCTTGTCCAAGGTCCCTCAGGGCCTGAGCTACAAACCCAGAGCTCTGGTTTCCATCCTGGAGTTCAGAGCTTGAATAGTGAATCTCCCAGAAGCAGCCCCACCCAGAATTCAGTCCCCAATTGGAGGCAGAGCTAGCATCATCATTCAGCATGGTTCCAGGGCTGGGAGTAGAATACATAGTACCCACAGATCCCCTCCCAGAAGTAATAGTAGTAACAGCTGCCATTTATTGACTCTGCATCCTGTATCAGGCACTATGTTAAATGTTATAATTATTTCTAGTCTTCAAACAACCCTAATAGTTCTAACTAATTTTACTATTATCTAATAAACATACATGGAGATCAAAATGAGCATAAATTCTTCATACTTATAAGCTTTTATGGAAATAAGAAGCCAAAAACATTGCCAACCAAAACCATTTAAATTGATTAAATGGTTCAATGCATGATACAGGGTGCTCGGGGCTGGTGCACCAAGATGACCTGGATGGATGGGATGGGGAGGGAGGTGGGAGGGGGGTTCTGGAAGGGGAAAACATGTACACCTATGGTGGATTCATGTCAATCTATGGCAAAACAAATACAATATTGTAAAGTTAAAAAATAGATAAATAAACTAATTTAAAAAAAGAAAAAGAAAAAAAATTACAGATCTACATTAAAAAAAAATTGATATAAACATTAGTTGATGTTGCTAATTTTTTTTTTTTTACTGAAATTAAATTGCTGATGTATTTATTTAAAACAAAGGCAAAAGCAAAACTGCAACCCTTTAAGTACTCTTATTGGCATCCCTACTGGAGATGAGGAAATGGTGGTTCAGAGGGATAAAGAGTATTTCACAAGGTCAAACAGCTGAGTGTTACAATCAGCCAGGATAACTGAAAAGTCTTAAGTGCCTAAAGCCGAGGTCCAGTTGCCAAAGTCCTGGGCTGAGCTGTCCCTTCACCAAAATGCTAGCTCATGAATAGGCAGGAACAGATCTTGAAAAATACAGCCTGGAACAGAGCAAGCACTTGCTAAGGTTTGCTGAATGAATACAAGATTGAATGGGTGAATTTAAAGATAGCTGTTTAAAAGACAGTCTGCTCCACCCCAGCCATGCAGAGACCTGTAATTCAGCATTCTCTGCTTACCACTGCTTCCAGCAGACCTTCCCACCTCATTACCCAGAAACTAGTCTAATGGCATTAACCACCCTGGCCAGCTAGGATACCATTAAAAGCTTCAGTCCAGCCACTGTGCGCCCCCAACCCTGGGTCTTGGCTCTGGGCCCTAGGCTGGGAGAGTGGTCTGGTTGTTTACCAGGAATTTGGACCTTCTTCAGAGAAAAGTACAGATGACCTATTATCTAATTCAAGCACTTAGCAAGGAATGACTGTACCATTCAACTCCCCATCACAATGATAATGGAGCCAAAGCAAATGGAGAGGCCCTGACAGAGATCTTCCTAGGAGGGGAGAGAGAGGAAGGTCCACCAGGTACCCCACTGAAGTGTGCAGGATGGCAGGTTGGCTGGGCATTTCCTGGGGCAGGAGTATGTGGATACAAGAATGTTCAGAGAGTGGCTTCCCTATGCCACCCATGCTCTGGGAGCTCTTTTGCACATCCTACCCCCAGTCACCTCCTCGCTGCCTTAAAACTTGGCTCAGAGAAAGATGGGAAGACAAACAAATATCCATCAATACAGAACTGGTTAAATAAACTATGTATGTAGAAATATGCATTCATACAAGTCCATGTTATGCTGCTGATGAAAAGGATGATGTATTTCAAGCTCTTCTCATGGATGTTGAAAGGGGTCTGTGACTTACACTTTGACAGGCAGTGCCCAATCTTACTTACGAAATATTATACATACCGATAGGTTCTCATGTGCACAGATGTACAGGGAGTAGCAGATCCTAGGCAGCAGCTGGGACCGGTACCTGGTCCACAGCCTCACATAAATTACTTTTCTTCCAACTCCATGTCAAGTGCACAGAGAGGCTGAGAGACTTGCCTGGAGGTCACATAGAACCTGGTGGCAGGGTCACTGTGCCTCTTAGATAACCTGGCCTGTGCTCTTGTGTCTGTAACAACCCTTGTTCTATATAAATTCACAATGTGAGACAATGGGAAAACAGAAAAGTTTTAAGTCAAAATGTTTAATCATAATCCAAGAGGCTAAGGGGACTCTAGGACAGTAGCAGGAAGAAAGTAAGGCCCAAATGCTCCAGCTCCTGATGCTTAAGTGTTATGTAGGATCCTGGGCGGGGCTGGCAGTAGGTTCCCATCCCCCACTCAGAGGAGAAAACAAGGGATAGATAGGGGTCTTCCTCCAGCTTTCCTCACCATAAGGAATGTCTTTCCAGGTCACTTCAGAACACCCAACTCTGCCTACCTGGAGAATGCAGCAGAGTATGACTGATCTGTTAGAGCCTGAGTGATCCTGGGTAGGCAGGAGAAAGGAATAAGAAGAGAGCCTGGGAGAGCTGGATACCACCAGATGATACGCTGAAGTCCTAAGAAGGGGCAGCCCAAGAAGAAGTGAAGGGAATGACTCTGGCAGTCCAGTGGTTAGGACTCTGAGTGCTCTCTGGGAGGGTCTAGATTCAATCCCTGGTCAGGGAATTAAAATCCCACAAGCCATGTAGTACGGCCGAACAACAACAACAACAACAAAAAGAAGTGAAGGGCACGAGAACTAGGCTAGTCAGCTTCTACCATGACCTCATCTGGAGTCGACTGGACATAGGTCAGGGTTGCCACGTGGTGGACTGAACTTCCTTCCCGATGCTGTCCCTTCCTCACCCATTGCAGGTAGCAGGTCAGCTGGTGTGGTAGAGAGGAAGAGGGCCCCTGGGGAAGTCCAGCTACCAGAGGCTCAAGAGCAGAATCAAGGTAAGAGTACAGGAGAAAAGAGGGGGCACCCAAGGCTGTGGCCTCAGAGCAGGGTTTTTGTTCTGTGGAAAAAATGAAATGGAGTCAGCTCCACCCTTTGCACCACCTCAGCTTACATCAAGGCCTGTTCCCCTCCCCTGAGGTGTCCATTAGAGGTCTACAGTCCTCATGACTACAAGGAACTCATGCCACCCCCAGTCTCTTGTCTCCCTTGTCTGGGTTTCCCCCGATGGTCCAGAAAAGGCAGGAGGGGGTGTAACAAAGGAGCCCCTACCTGGCGTTCCATCACCGAAAAGGTAGAGGCTGCCCAGTCCTGGGAGAAGAGTTGGCTGTGAAAACGCATCTTAGCTGAAATGGCCTCCACTAGGAGAGAAGGAAGACTGAGAGCAGGCAGATGTTGGAGATTTCTTAGGCTCCAAAAGAAGGAAAGGAAATGTCTCAGGGACCCTGGCATATACGAGGATGTGTGCGTGGCAAGTGGGAATGGGATATTATCTCATTCTGCTTGTTATTCCTTGAGCTTAAGAGTGTCCCTGGGGCGCAGATAGGTGAAGAGGCAGCTTGGTAGGGGCAGGGGGGTGGTCATTTAGGGGATGGGAGAAGGCAGAAAGGCCCAGGCTGGGAAGATGTAAGCCTATGCTGAGGGCTGAGGAGAGGGTTGCTCCATCTGAAGGAGATGGATGGAACCAGTGTGGACCACAGAGCTGACCCCTTCCCTCTCCTGGGGTTGAGCTGAACCAGCCACAGGGACTGGGAGCAGGTGGCGAGCACTCACTGAGGCAGGGGTTGTGGGAGAAGGACTCTTCCAGCCGCTCACACTCCTCTTGCAGATTGCCACTGCCTCGGCAGGTGCAGCTTAAGGCAACATTGGCATTGATATTGCTGACAAAATTGGGAGTCAAAGCAGTCCCTATGGGGTGAAGAGAAGATTATCGGTGACTAAGCCAACCCTGCCTTCAGCTCCCATCCATCTCCCACCTGTCTCAGGACCACTCCATCTGGGTTCAGTCTTGAGAGCATTTTCACCCACCAGGCTGGCCAACCTGTTGGCTCCCTACGCATGTCCCCCAGCCTCACCAATCAGCCCCATGTAGGCTCGCAGACATCTGGACTGCTCTGTTGCACAGGTCCCTAGGATGTCCATAGGATGACAGTGGGTCTGAAAATCTGCCAGACGTGATCTGGAAAAAAGGAAATTTCAAGAGTCCCTGTTGACGGTCTGGCCTGCAGCCATCACCTTGCTGCCCCTTTAGCTGACATGCCTATCTTCATGCCAAATCCTCCTCTGCCTTTCAGAGCCTGAACCACGGCCTCCTCCTGAGTGAGGCCTGCTCCTATCACAGTCAAATGTACCATCACCCCAGTCTCCACAGCATATCACTTTTAACTTGGGCTCCAAAATCCCTAATTATGAGACCTCAGGCAGTTTCTTTAACCTCAGTTTCCTTGACAGTAAATAGAGATGAAAACAGCACTACCTTGTAGATTTTTGTGAGGATGAAGTAAGAGCATTAAATGTACAGCATTTAATAGTGCCTGGTATACAGTGAGTATTCAGTAAATGTTAGATATTATTATTTTAACACTCATCCTACAATAGGTAAAGCTGGTTATCTTTAGGCAATGGAATTAAGAATATATTTTTTGTATATATTTGCACAGTTTTCCTTACATTTTGCCTTGTGTTAGATCGGTGGTTTACTTCTCTGTCATTCCCATTCAACCGCAAACTCCTTGAAGGGAGAGACAATATCTTAGTCATCTAGCCCAGCACTTGTTATGTGATTGTGATAGTAATAGTAACAGCTACCAGCATAACAACAGGCAGCATAGCAGAGCCTTTAGGAGCAGACTCTAGGCCAGACTTCTTTCATTATAAACATTGTAAACATTAACAAACCTGACTTACTATCTAGGAGTTAATTTGAGTAAGCTATTTAACCTTTCTGTGCTGTGGTTTCTTCATTTGTAAACTGAGGGTGATAAAAAAAAAAAATAATAACAACAATCTTACAGAGTTCTTGTGAATTTTAGAAGAGTTAACAGATGTTACTTAAAACAGTACTTAGCCCATAGTAATTACTAAGTGTTAATGTTATGTTAACTGAGAGCTCTTACTATGTATTATCTTACAGAAGAGGAAGTGGGACTCAAGAGAGGTGACTTGCCCAAGGTTACAGAGAACTAAGTGGTAGAACCAAGCTGCAACACAAAGTTGGTGTGACTCTCACTGTCAACAAATATCACTTAAAAGGATGATAACTTCAATCTGATGAATGTTTGCGTAAGAAGGTCAAGGTAGGCCAGATTAAAATTTTGCTTAAATTTCGATCAGACACCTTAAAATTCTTTATGTTCTTTGATTTGGTAATGACATTTGTAGCAACACAACCTAAGTAATTATTAGATTTGTGCACAAAGATTAATGAATAACAGTGATATTTATTGCAGCATTATTTATAGCAGTAAAGAAAGCAACCTAAATATCTATAAATAGAGGAATTATTAAATAAAATATGGGGCATCTATAAGGTGAAATACAATGTACACAGTTAAAAAGCAAGTTGTTAAAGGACAGTAAATGACAAAATAAGCACTATCATTTACTGAGTGCTTACTTAACTGCACCAGTAAGCTAACTTTCTACATAAATTATGTAATTTAACTCTCACCAGACTCCCAAGAGGTCTGCATTATTATCCCAGCTTTTACAGAGGAGTAAGTGGAACCTTGGATTAAGTGACAGAATTTTAGGTTAAGTGATAGATCCAAGGTCACACAGAAAAGGATTTAAATTCACATATGTCTGACTTCAGAGCTTGTCTTCATCTCTATTTCATACTGCTTCCATCGGAAAATGCTCACCAGATATGTACCATAAGTGGAAGAAAAGCAAGATAAATATACTCTCAAAATGTCTAATTTTGTTTATCTGTAAAGAAAAAAGATTGGAAGGAAATGCTCTCCGAAGTATGTTAGATTAACTCCAGGTGACGGGTTTGGGGTGATATTTTAAGGCATTTTTATATTTTCTAAGGTTTTTACATTGTGTGTGTGTGTGTACACACACACACAGACACACACACACACACAGACACACGCACACACAGACACATACACTCACATTTCCCCCTAGAAAAGAGTTTCAGAAGGTATCGAGAGTAGCTACTTGGTGAGTCAGTCCAGGATCCCTGGGCTAGGTTAGATTCAACCCTGCCCAGGAAGAAGCCCAGAAGAAGTGGCACCCACCCGGTTCACCAGCACCCAGCCCATAGCACCCGCACCTGCACAGCGGGTCGGACACGCAGACGTGCCGAAGCTCCAGGCAGTTGGGGGCCTCCGAGGGCAGCGCGCATCTGGGGGCGATGGTGTTGCGCCGGCGCTGCCCGCAGCCCTGGTCGGTGGGTGCGCACGGGCACAGCAGCAGGCCCTGCGAGTAAGGCTCTGAGGCTCTCTCGAAGAAGGTGCGCAGCTGCCTTTGGCAAGTGTGGCGCTGGCAGCGGGACCCAGAGCACGCCTCCCCGTACGCCTTGCGCAGCCGGTCACACTTGTCATTAAGAGTGCACAGCGTGGCGAACTTGAGGCAGAGGTCCGAATCTGGGGGGAGAGGGGAAGCAAGTCAGCAGTCCTCTTCACAGACCTGCCTCCCAGCCTCTGATTCATCAAGGGCGGTAGTGGGAGGGCACTACCGTCAGGGAGGACTGCTCTGAAAAAGGCCTTTCCCTCTAGCCTCAAACAGTATTGGTATTCATGAGCCTCCCCGATCCTGCTTCTCTGCTTGCCTAGGTTTTTGTTTGTTTGTTTGTTTTTAAGCCATATACATCTAACCAAATCTTTTTTACAATCCTATGCAATGAGTGAGATCCCATGGTGGAAACTGTAACCAAGAGGCCCTACAACATTCTAAAGTACTTTCTGGGAAATTCCCTGGAAGTCCAGCAGTTAGGAGCCAGTCTTTCACTTCCGAGGGGTTCCATCCATGGTGGGGGAACTAGGATCCCACAATCCTCCTAGTGTGGAAAAGTATACTTTCTGAATTGTCCACAACAGATGCAACCGAATTCTACTTAGGATTTTGGTTCTGTATCTGTATTCTGTCCATCTTTCTTTGATTGATGCACGCATAAAAAAAAACCATACTCTGCGTCTTGGGAAATCATGGTGATATTTCTATTAACAGAATATTTCAGCTGTCAGAACAATGGAGTAACTGGATTAGGTTATTCCCAGATTCCTTGTAACCTAGAGTTTCTAATATATAAATTTCTATACTTTTCTCTCAAAATTCTAATATGTAGAACTGACTGTACAAATCTCACATCTCTCTCAAAAAGAGAGTGCATGTGTGTCTTCCTCTCCAATTAACACAACAGCCTCACTTTCTTGAAAAACATGCATCATAGTCCTTGCCAGACAGATGGCTCCCCACCCTGAATCACTCCTGAGGAGTCACACTCTCTCTCACCATTCCCTGCCCAACATCTCGCCCATCCCATTAGAATGGTTGAAAACAAGCAATTTCCTAGTCTTCAGGGACCACAAGCTACTTTCCTGGCTGCCTCGAATTAGGGTAAATACTCCATTTCAGCACATTTTTTCCCTGGGACTGCTGCCACTCCCTTCTAACCCTTTGTAGAGATCCACCCTTTGGAAGCTGAAAGCTCTAACAGGCTCTCTTCGATTATCTCCTTAATAACTATTGCTTTTTGTTGACTTGTGAGACTAGATTACGCCCCATAGCTCAGATTCTCACCATGACAGGGCTTCTTTAGTCACCTGGCAATCTAGAAGTCTCCCCTCTTATTCCCCAGCTGTGTTCCCCACCAGCCACCCTTCCCACAGGGTCCAAACCCTCCCATACCCCAGCCCCAGCTGGCCCTGCAAACCTGGTATGAGCATGTTCAGTTTGCTGAGATTCATTTTCCAGGGTTTTCTGGTCACTGCGTCTTCATAGGGAGAGACATCCAGCTCATAGTCACCTAGAGACAAGGTAGGATGCTTCAGAATCCTGAGGATTGGGCTGGGGATGAGAGTAGGAGGGGCTGAAGCTCCTGGGGAAAAGGAAAAGGCACAATCTCTACCCAACTAGCTGCATCCTGGGAGGAGGAAAGGAAAAAAAACGGGCCCATAAAGGTACAGGCTAGGCTTGATGAATAAACTGAGTTTAATGGTAAGAATAATAAAGCTACTGTTTGTTGTGCACACTGTATACTGGGCACTATGGTATTATATATATAAATATATACAATATATATAAATATATACAATATACAATTTCACTTAGTCTTCATAGAAGTCTCTGGGTAGGTAAAAGGAAACTGAGGATAAGAGAGGTTTAATTCACTTGCTCCACTCACATAAGCTAATAAGTGGAGCCGGGATTTGAAATCTGGATTATCTGATTCCAGAGTCTCCACTCCTAACTATTACACATATAGCCTGTGAGCATGTAAACAAGTAAAGGGATTCTGTCCTGTTTGCTCTTGCAATTGGAGAAGGGGCCATGGTGAACTCTGTTCCAGGACTGACCACTTGGCTATGGAGATGAATCACACGCTGAGGTGATGGAAATGTAACCAGGCCCAGAATGAACCTGACTGAGAAAAGCAGAGAAGGGAGAGACAATGATTTCAAAGGAAATACATCTCTTTCAGGTGCCCTCATGGGGCTGTGAGCTCCTGAAAGAGATGTACAGGATCTTATAAAATCACTGCATACACAACATTGTTAACCAACCATACCTCAATTGAAAAAAAAAAAAATCACTGCATAGCTCATACACAAGGTGCTTAATAAATGCTGGTTAAAAACTTGTTCAAAGACAGAGGTGAGCTTGCAGGGACATTCTGTGAGTATGTCTTCAGTAGAGAAGGGATATGGATAGTATCAAGCAAATTGGAAAGGATGATTTGAATGCCTGGGGATACCTGGGAGCTCCCAAGGGAAAGCGAGGGAAGACAAGAGGATTTAGGGAGAGGGTTCAGGTGAAGCTCTAGAAGTGAGGTGATTAGGATGAGGAGAGGAAGTCAGGGAACAAGGAAAGTGGTAAATTGTATTACTGTTTCCAACTGCTTGCTGGAGAATGATTATATATCCTTACCTGTTGCCATGTGCCTTCTAGGTGCCCTAGGAGAGTACTGTACTTTCCCACCCTACTGTAAGGCTTGGCCATGTGACTTACCTTGGTCTGTGGATTGTGAGCTGCAGAGACTTAATCACCTCTAAGAAGAATTTTTAAGAACTATCATGTGGTCCTGCTGTGGTATTTTTCCACCTACCATCCTGGATCCTCAAATGAAGAAGACACGTGGAGCAAAAACAAAGCCAACTCATGGCAGCCCACGGCAGATGTGTGTAACATGAACAAAAGTTACATTTTTGTTGGTGAAAGCCAAGGATTTTGCATTGGTTGCATATTTAGCAAACTCTTACTAAACATTAATTAGTATCTAGAAGTGGAGTGCTCAAGTAACAAAAAAGATCTAAAATAAACGGTATTAGCTTTGGGACTGGGCAGTGGGCAGTGAATAAGCTGTTATTGGGGGCTGGCAGCTCTTATTATGCAGTGGCACAATGTTTGGTAAAATTGTTGCCTGTAATAACTTGGAAGGAAGATGATGTACCGAGTGAGCTTGTGCTTTAAGAGGAAGAAGCTAGGAAAAGGAAGATTACTAGTATGGAGTGAATGCTCATGGCTATATGTGGCAAGGTACCACAAGAAAGATATAAGCTTAGAGAACTGACCGGTTTACCAAAAAGGAGGAAACAGAGAAGAAAGAATACAGAAATTCTAGGACTTGCAGGATTAAGAAATGCAACTGCTTCTCATATTCTAATCGTAAAAGATAAAACTGAAAACTGCTTTGAGTAATAAGCTCAATTACAACTCAGCCTTGGGGCAAAGACAAATTCAAGTTCGTGGCTATCATGTCCTTCATGGAGATCTCTCATCGATTAAGACAGTATCCAATAAATCCTGCCAGTTGGACAAATGTGCTCAGGGAAAAAAGACTGAGATAGTGGCTCGGGCACAGAAGTTTGATAAGGGCAAGGTACCTCTAATTAGATCTGGAAAGAGATGTATGTCTTGAAAAGGATTATAAGAACAGCTACTGGCACACGAGGTGACAGAAATCAAAAGATATAAAACACAATTATGTATTGAGAGAGTTGTACTGCCAAGAGCCACCAGCCTGGATTAAAAGAGACTCTAACTATTTGAGACTTAAGATGCTCCAACATTCCTCAAGTAAGAAGCAAGCAGAGAACACTATTCAGTCCCTAAGGAGGTCATAGTCTCCAATGCCCTTTTCAGATGTAGCCCAAGAAAATAATGGAAAAGAGAGGATCTCCCAGAAGGCTGAGAAACTCCTGGGCTTTTGCTCTCCAATGAGCAAAAGCAGGGCCTTATTAAAGAGCAATTCCTACTCCCAGGAAAGACGGCCCTTGCATCAGTTGTGTGGCAGGACTTCAAAATTGCTATGAATCAATGTCTGCTGTGTGCTTCCCATTATTCCTCTTTCTGAGTTTGTTGTGCTTCTCCCGTCCCTGTTCCCTTACTATATATTGAGTATATATGGGAAGCAGATGACTTTTTAGTATACAGGTTTCTAGTTTAAGAGGAACCACACATTCAGACCTTATACAGAAATTGTCACAAGATAATATCCAAGTCGGGGATCTTGGAGCCTGATGTTCTGCTTAAATAAAATACTTAGGCACCTTCTTTAGACAGTGAGTAGATGTATTTTGCTTGTGGAAGGGAGGGAAAGGAATGTTTTGACCAAGTGATGAACTACAGTAGATTGCATTACTGTTTCTACTTATTTTTACCCTTCCTGTAAGACTACACATCCTCATTTATTGCCATGAGATTTTTAGTGTCCCCTGGGGGAGGACATCAGGTTTGACCATGTGATCTGCTTGTCAATGGAATGTGAGCAGAAGTATTTCATGTAATGTCTGAGCAGAAACTTTTAAAGGCATCAAATGATTCTGCCAATGCTCATTTCCCTCTGCCATCAGGAAGGAACATCCCAGATAGAGGCTGAACTGGATCCCAGAACAAAGAGGACGCAGGACACAACCAAGACAGAACGTGAGTAAGAACTTAACCTTTGTTTTACAAGACCCTGTTTCATTATTGCAGCGTAATCCAGTAAAATTGACTATATAAAAAGGGATCTCTAGAGTCAGAGGAAGCTCCTCTTTGGTCTTCCAGTGCCCTCTGTCTTTTACCATCTCTTGTCTGGTTAATGAGTATCCTCTCTGTTAAAGGCTGCACCAGGACACAGCCTCCCAGTCTCTCTGAATCTATGGATTATCTTGTATTTGCATGTTGTATTTATGGGTTAAGACCATTTCCCTCCACTTCCTCTCCATATCCATCTGTTCCAGGAGCTCCCCATGTTGGGCCTCAGCTTGGTTCAGAGATCTTCCAAGAGGCAGCCACATGTTTCCAGGTAAAAGAAAGGGGGAAGTAGTGGGAAGGGAGGGCAGTACTCTGGGACCCAAAAGGATATAGCCAATTCCTCCTTGCATTTCTTACTAATGTCAAATGCAGAGCTTCATTATCATCCCTGTCAGAATCTACCATGTGGCCCATATCCAACAGGATTAAAAATCAACTCCCAAGAGCCATCTTCCCTAGCTTAGCCCACTCTAGGATGGGGGCCTCACCAAGGCTGCGGGCAGGATGAATGGTCCAGTAGATGTCCAGGCAGGTAGCTTGGTTCTTCATGCGCCGATGGCATGTACAGCTCATGAGAGAGCTATTCCTGAGTTGCTGGGCTGCCTCCATGCAGTCCTCAGGAACCAAAGGCTCCTCTGCAGGTGATGATGTGCTTATACTTGAGGCACAGGAATTCAGGTAGTGGTAGGTAGCATTGCAAGTGGGATCGGCCTGGCACTTCCTCCTGGCCTGGATACAGCTGTTTGTGAATCGTCCTTCTGTGGGGAGGTGGTCCCCTATGGAGGGAGAGAGGGCAAGAGAGGCTCACATAAAGTCAGAATAGCTGTCTGAGAAAACCGAGTCATAAGGTAGGGTGGGGGGGATTCTGGACGAAATCTTTGGCAGGAAAGTCTTGGGGTAGCACAGAGGCCTTTAGTGGGGAACAAGAAGACCAGTAGGAGGGTCTGCCGTGGTCACAATCTGGACAGAAGAGGTCAGGCTAAAGAAAGGGCAGGGGTTTAATAAAGAAAGGCTGCTCAGCCTCCTGCGAAGGAAAGGGGAACAAATGTTTGAGGATGAGCCCGATGACCCTGCCAGGCACTGGGAAGAGGGCCCTGAGCAGAGTTATGCCATGAACAGAGAGAGTTGAGAATGTGCATGGGAGTGCTAAGTGACAGCAACAACTCTCAGTCCTTTAAAAGTCACATAAGAGAATTCCCTGGGAGTTCAGTGGTTAGGACTCAGTGTTTTCATTGCTGGGGCCCAGGTCCAATCCCTGGTCAGGGAACTAAGATCCTGCAAACCTCGCAGCACAGCCAAAAAAAAGGTCACTTAAAAATTACATGGTGTAAACAAAATTAAAAACTTAAAAAATATACATAATAAAAACCCTTATAGTGGGAACTGGCTGGGATTGGGGTAGGGCAATTTTACTGATTCTGTTACTTACTCAAGAATATCATGGTTGGTTATAGGTCAGCCCTGGAAAAAGGCCCTGCACCCTAGGCCTTAGGGTCCCTATCAAGTGGTAACAACACACCATCATCCCCTAGTTTTTCAAGGCAGGACATCTAGGAGTCATTCTGAATTTTTCTCTTTCCTTCACATCCTATATTCAATCCAGCAAGTCCTGTCAATTCCACTACATATCTGGAACCTGTCCACTTCTCTCCACATCTATCACTACTTCCTTAGCTCAAGCCACCATCAATTCCTGTCTGAACTAGTTGAGAGTCCTTATTAGTCTCCATGATTCCATCTTCGAAATTCATTCTCCCATACCATTCAGCCATCTTTTTTGTTTTCTAGCTTTATTGAGATACGATTGACACACAACATTTTTTAAGTTTTAGGTGTACAACACAATCATTTGATACATGTATATACTGTAAAATGTTACCACAACTGGCTAACAAATCTTTCACTTCACATAATTAACATTTTTTGTTGTTGCATCTATCTTTTTTAATAAATTGTTTTAGGTTGTGAAACATTTTTATTGAAGTAAAATTCATGTCTGGTGATCATTCTGAGATGTATAGAAATAGCAAATCACTATATTGTTCACCAGGAACATAGTATTGTAGGTCAATTATACTTCAAAAACAAACAAACAATCTCATAGGAAAAGAAATCAGACTTGCAGCTACCAGAGGCAGAGGATGGGAAGGGAGAACTGGATGAAGGTAGTCAAAAGATACAAACTATTTAAAAAAAGAGAGAGAGAAAATCATGCAACATAAAATCAGTCATCTTAAAGGGCACAAGTAAATGGGATTTAGTATATTCACACTGTTGTACAACCATCACTTCTAAATCCAATTCATCACCCCAACAGGAAGCTCGTACCCATTAAACAGTCACTCTCCATTCTCACATCCCCTTAGTAGTCACTGTCTCTACTACACATTTACCTATCCTAGATGTTTCATGTAAATGGAACCATAAAATATGTACTTTTGTATCTAGCGTCTTTCATCTAACATACTTTTTTCAAAGTTCACCCACATTGTGGTATATATCAGTGTTTCACTCTTTCTTATGAATAATATTTTATTGTATGGATACCATAATTTGTTTTGTTTATGTAAACATTAGCTGATGGACATTTGGGTAGTTTCCATCTTTGGGTTACTGTGAATAGTGCTAGGTAAACATTTATGCACAGGTATTTGCTTGAACACCTGTATTCATTTTTCTTGGGTATTTCTCTAGAAGTGGAATTGCTAGGTCACATGATAATTCAATGTTTAACTTTCTGATGAGCCACCAAATTGTTTTCCACAGGAGCTGGTATCATTTTACATTCCTACTAGCAATGCATGAGGGTGGTTCCAATTTCTGTACATACTTATTAACCCATGCTTTCTGTTTTTTGTTCTGTTTTTACAGCCATCCTTGTGGGTGTAAGCTAGTATCTCACTGTGGTTTTCACTTGCATTTCCCTAATAACTAATGATATTGAGCATATTTTCATGTTTTTGTTAGTCATTTGTATATCATGCTTGCTAATAACGTATAATGTAGAAAAATACATGAATCAAAAACATATAGCTTAATGAATTTCTAATTATATATACCTGTGTAACCACATCCCCAGATAAAGAATCAGAACATTACTAGCATGCCAGAAGCCATCTGCCAGTCACCATCTTCCTAACAAACCAAATACAACATCTTGATTTGTAACATTAGTAGTTTGTTTTGCCTGTTTTTCAATCATAGATGTGCTTTTGGTGTCTTGGCTTCTTTTGTTCAATGTTAAGTTTCTGAAATTCACCCACACCGTTAAGTATAGTTGCAAATAGCTTATTTTCATTGCTGTATAGCATTCCGTCATGTGAATATAACATAATTTTAATGCTGACTAGAATTATATGGGATCATCTCTTACTGTTCTCTTGGCAAAACATCCTGGAATGCGAAGTCAAGTGGGCCTTAGGAAGCATCACTACAAACAAAGCTAGTGGAGGTGATGGAATTCCAGTTGAGCTATTTCACATCCTAAAAGATGATGCTGTGAAAGTGCTGCACTCAATATGCCAGCAAATTTGGAAAAGGCAGCAGTGGCCACAGGACTGGAAAAGGTCAGTTTTCATTCCAATCTCAAAGAAAGGCAGTGCCAAAGAATGTTCAAACTACCAGACAGTTGCACTCATCTCACACATTAGCAAAGTAATGCTCAAAATTCTCCAAGCTAGGCTTTAACAGTATGTGAACTGAGAACCTCCAGATGTTCAAGCTGGATTTAGAAAAGGCAGAGGAACCAGAGATCAAATGGCCAACATCTGTTGGAACAAAGAAAAAGCAAGAGAGTTCCAGAAAAAGATCTACTTCTGCTTTATTGACTATGATAAAGCCTTTGACTGTGTGGATCACAACAAACTGTGGAAAATTCTGAAAAAGATGGGAATACCAAACCACCTTAACCTGCCTCCTGAGAAATCTGTATGCAGGTCAAGAAGCAACAGTTAGAACCAGACATGAAACAACAGACTGGTTCCAAATTGGGAAAGGAATATGTCAAGGCTGTATATTGTCACCCTGCTTATTTAACTTATATGCAGAGTACATCATGCAAAATGCTGAACTGGATGAAGCACAAGCTGGAATCAAGATTGCCGGGAGAAATAACAATAACCTCAGATATGCAGATGACACCACCCTTATGGCAGAAAGCAAAGAGGAACTAAAGAGCCTCTTGATGAAAGTGAAAGAGGAGAGTGAAAAAGCTGGCTTAAAACTCAACATTCAAAAAGTGAAGATCATGGCTTCCAGTCCCATCACTTCATGGCAAATAGATGGGGAAACAATGGAAACAGTGAGACTTTATTTTCTTGGGCTCCAAAATCACTGCAGATGGTGACTGCAGCCATGATAATTAACAGATGCTTGATCCTTGGAAGAAGAGCTATGACCAACCCAGGCAGCATATTAAAGAGCAGAGACATTACGTTGCCAACCAAGGTCCATCTAGTCAAAGCTATGGTTTTTCCAGTAGTCATGTATGGATGTAAGAGTTGGACCATAAAGAAAGTTAAATGCCAAAGAATGGATGCTTTTGAACTGTGGTGTTGGAGAAGACTCTTGGGAGTCCCTTGGACTGCAAGGAGATCCAGCCAGTCCATCCTAAAGGAGATCAGTCCTGGGTGTTCATTGGAAAGACTGATGTTGAAGCTGAAACTCCAATACTTTGGCCACCTGATGTGAAGAACCAACATTGGAAAAGACCCTGATGCTGGGAAAGATTGAAGGCAGGAGGAGAAGGGGATGACAGAGGATGAGATGGTTGGATGACATCACTGACTGGATGGACATGAGTTTGAGCAAACTCCAGGAGCTGGTGATGAACAGGGAAGTCTGGCATGCAGTCCATGGGGTCGCAAAGAGTCAGACACGACTGTGTGATTGAACTGAACTTAAAAACTGTATATCAGATCATCTCATTTCTCTGCTTAAATCCTTCCACCAGCTTCCATTGCACTTAGGTTAAGATCTAGTTTATGAACCCTGGTTTACAAAGCCTTGTAGAGATCTGGCCCTGCCCAACTCTCTAACCCTACCTCCTAGCTCTCTCTTCCTCTCCCACTTCCCTACATCTGCACCGGCCTTCTTTCTGGTTGCCATTAAACAAGACAAGCTTGTGTCCACCTAGCCTTTCTGTTTGGAATGCTCTTCTACCTGACCTTCACATGACTGGACCCTTCTGGTCATTCAGTGGCATCTCACAAAGGCTATCCCCAACCAACCAAAGTAAAATAGCCCTGTGCATAGTACTACTTATCACCATTTGATATATTTTTACTTCATTTTTTAATTTTCTCCCCAGCTAGATTTCCATGTCTATCTTATCACTACTCTGTTACCAGTGTCTAGAACAGTGCTTATTCTTTGTAAGCTCCCACTAATATTTAAAAAATAACCAGATAACAGACATTTTATGAGCCACCCCAATAACTTCTTTGAGCACCTTCTCTCTACCTATAATCAAAGAGTCCCAAAATTAGGAGGGGCCTCCAAGTTTAGTTAGTCCAACATTCCTTTCCAATCATATAATAATCAATTAGATTACTTATTAAAAGGCACATTTCTGAGCCCTAGCTCCAAACTACCAAATGAGAATCTCTGGTGATAATGCCTGGGAATCTGAATTTTATCAAATTCACTAGAGAGAATGATGCCCCTTAAAGTTTGACAATTGATGCCATATACAATGTGTAAAAAAGGGCAGGGTGAGAAGTACTGAATTTTCCTTTTGCTTCAGGCTCTAATATGCCTCAACATGGCATTGTTACTTTTGCTTTAAAATTTTGGTATTTTGCTCATTGTGGATTTTTTGGCATTTATTTTTACCTTTTGACATGTACACACTGCTATATTTATTTAGTCATTATTTATTTATTTATTTTTGGCTGTGCTGGGTTTTCGTTTTTGCATGCAGGCTTTCTCTAGTTGCAGAGATGGGGGTTACTCTCTTGTTGCAGTGTGGTAGCTTCTCATTGTGGTGGCTTCTCTTGTTGCAGAGCACAGGCTCTAGGTGCACAGGCTTCAGTAGTTGCAGCATGCAGGCCCAGTAGCTGCAACTTGTTGGTTCTAGGGCATGTGGGCTTCAGTAGTTGTGGCACAGGGGCTTATTAGTTGTGGCTTGAGGGCCCTAGAGTGTGCAGGCTTCAGTAGTTGTAGCTCACGGGTTTAGATGCTCTGTGGCATGTGGAATCTTCCCAGACAAAGGATCAAAGTCGTGTCACATGCATTGGCACGCAGATTCTTATCCACTGCACTACCAGGGAAGTCCTTAATTTTGACTTTCTAAAAAATGTATTTATTTTTTTGGCTGTACCGGGTCTTAGTTGCAGCACATGGAATCTTCAATGTTTGCTGCAGCATGCAAGATTATAGCTGCAGCATGTGGGATCTAGTTCCCTAACTAAGGATCAAATCCAGTCCCCCTCCATTTGTAGCACAGAGTCTCAGCCACTGGACCACCAAGGAAGTGCATAATTTTGATTTTTAAAAAGGGGATTGGACTAAACCAGAATTTCTCAATGCAGAGGATGAGAAAGAGAGAGGATAGGACACTTTTAGGGCCATATCAGAATTTCCAAAGGGAACTTGTGGTTCAAAAAGGTATGTTTGACAGGAATTCCCTGTAGTTCAGTGGTTAGAACTTTGTGCCTTCACTGCTGATGGCCCAGGTTCAATCCCTAGTCAAGGAACTAGGATCTTGCACGGCCAAAACATGAACTAGGATCATGGCATGGCCAAAACAACAACGATAACAAACAAAAACAAAAAAGCATATATAACAATTTTACATGTGAAAGATGAACAAAAGGACTTTTGAAATTTCAAAATTTATTTAAGGAAGACATAAGATTTTTATCCTTATCAAAAAAGGGACATGAATTTAAACAGTTTGAGAAATGGTGCATGTTTAAGATGTTACTTCTAGTAGGTACCCAGAAAGTGCTTGCTGAAAGAAATGTAGCAGGTTCAAGTCTCATTGCTTTAACTGGACTAAGTATTAAATATTGAGTCATAACAATTTTCGAAAGTAAACCTCTCTAATTTCTTAGCTGATACAGTTTACCAAGTCTGAGCAGTGGTAGATCTGGGGGCATTGCAGCTCCACAAAAGAAGGTGGGGCTCATGTTAAATTTCATCACTAACAGAGGGTAACTTGTTCCACTAAACTGATCATGATGAAGGTGTTGAAAATTTACCTGGATCCTGACATACAGCCATACTGTTAGGGTAGTGAAGTTTCCTGGGCAGCTCAATCAGATCAGGGATGTCTTACTGCTCTGATTTACTGACGAAGTCAGTCTGAACAAGTCAGTACTTTCCCTCCTTCCTTCCATATCTGTCTCTCAGCCAAGATTGCACTTTTGCAGTCCTACTTTGTGGAGGAGGTCATGTGCAGATAAGTACCTGGTCTCTGCCTCACAAGTCCCTCCAGCCAGGCTTTGGACAGGAGCCCCAGAGTGAGATTCCATGCACCCATCCCTCTCCCAGATGCCACATGCATGCTCCTTAGGGGAATGGCATAGTTCTAAAACCAGGCCTTACACCATGTACTCCACAAAACACTTACTGTGGATCTATAACAGGGCAAGGCACTGTGCTGGGCAGCCTATACAGAAAGGCCATCTTACCCAATAGTGAGTTTTTTGCTCCAATAAAATAATAATAAAGTAACTCCTGAAGAGGGGGTTTGTTGATGGTGAGCAATATTCTCAACCACTCAGTAATGGTGTTGGCGAATTCTGGGCAGCAGTTTTCAACCCTAATTTGTGACAAGTCAGTTCTTTCTCTTTTTTTTTTTTGGTGAAAGTACAGAGTCCTAACCACTGGACCACCAGGGAGTTCCCAGTGACAAGTTAGTTCTAACAAAAACTTCAATATTGTCATCTGTACCTAGTGGCCGCTTTTCCAGTCTTTACACGGGGTGGAAGTGGTAAAGCCCATGTGGAGCAAAAGGTGTCCTGCTTCTGATTCTCCCCGCCTCCTAGAGATGCTATCTTGGTAGTGGCCTGGCTGCGGGTTGTTCTGTGACTGTATAGGAGCACCTCAAAAGAGGGAAGAGGGGGAACCGGCAGCGAAGAGATACCTGGGTACCCTGGCCACGGATTACACTCAGTTTACAAGTTCAGACACTTGGACAAGGCATAGAACCCAGCCCCTTCCTGACACCCTAGGGTTCCTCCTCCAGTGCTCCAGGCTCGGACAGACGGACGCCCAGCACCAGGCAGCAGTGTGGGGTCTGAGACCTCTCTGGGCTCTGGTGCCGGCACCCCAGTTACACAACCACCAGCCCCATCTCCTCGCTCCCCAGCCGGGGCGGCTCCAACGACACTCACCAGCTCGGAGCAGCAGCGGCAGCAGGAGCAGGAGTGCAGGCGACAAAGGTCGCGGGTTCCGTGGGCGCGCCATGGTGGGGTGCGCGCGCTGGCTGTCGACGTCGGGTGCTCTGCCTGGACCCGACTCAGCGTTACCCTCTCTCCTCGCACAGGAGCTCTGTGAGCCGGGCTCCTCCACTAGCACCTCCCACCACTTCTCCCGCCCCTCCTCGCAGGGAGCGCGGCGACGACACTCTCCCACCAGGGTCCCGGGCGCCGCCCTCCAACTCCAAAGCCGACGGACGCACCACGCAGCCTCTCCTCCTAGACTCAGAGGGCGGCGGGGGTGGGGGAGAGCCAGGGTACGCGCCCCGAACAGCCGAGTCATTGTGGGAGCTCGCCATCTCGGGGGTCCAAATATTTGTTTTTTTAAAAAGCATCCTATCTTACTTTCCGGAATCCTCTCTACCACCAAGAAACAACCACCCCAAATGAAATCTTGTAACAAACGTACGAGGGCACTTACATTTCAAGTTTTGGTTTTTCTTTCCCTTAGAATTTACACATATCTGATATCATTTCCCCGCATCAGTATTTTCAGGGGTGAGATTCTGTTGTATTATTAACCCCAAGATTCTGCAGACAGGTGAAATGACCTTGCTGGGGACAGACTTGGGGCCAGGTCCCAGGACCTTTGCCAGACTAGACTCCTCCAAAATTCAGCCCCTTCAGAGTTATGAGGAAGGATGGAAGGATCAAACTCCCTCAGACTAAACTTCAGAGATTTCCCTGGACGAAAGATCATTGAGAAAGGTGGTTGGAGAGACCATTTGGGAGCCTCATCATTTTCAGAGGGTTAGGAGAGCACGCTACTCTACCAAGAGCATATACCTAGGAGAAACCCAGGACTTCCACCCATGAAGATAAGGGTTATTTATTAGATCAATTTACTGGGCTGGTTCCCACCTGCTCCCTGGATAAAGACAGAGGCAGAATGGCTTGTAAGAATGAGAACTAAACATTACTTAGGGAAGATGGTAATGAAAGGTATTGAAGGGTGTCCTCCCCCAATCCTCCAGCCAAGCCCTCTCCTACTTCCACAGCCCACCTGGCAGAGGGCCAGGAGGGAGGGTACTGAGAAGTGCAATATAGACCTCTGAGATTTATTGGCCGCTGCTTCTGAATATGGCCATCCTGCTGTGGCCTCTGGGGGGCATTTGCCAATGTAATCAGCTCAGAAAGAGAGTCATTCCAGCCGGGGTGTAAATCACCCTTCACAAAGCTAGGAGAGTGACATGTGGTGCTAGATAAGGAAAGAGACTTATGTGGCCTCCTGTGCCCTTTCCTCCCTTCTCCAGCCCAGGGGGAGCTGATTCCTGGGCTGTAATGCACTTTAAATGGAGTTTGTGCTTCATTTTAATCTATATCTGCCCTGCCAGTCTTACAGGAGAGCTGTGAAAGTGAACATCTGGCTACTCAGCTTTTATACAGGGCCTATTCCCCCCAACCCCCACCAGTTCCACCCTACCTCTGTGTACCTTTCCCAAGTCCTTCCCTCCAGTAAGATCAGAAAACGTGTGGCTGGGGAGCTGATAGCCCCCACTCTCCGCTTCACTCTGGCAATAGCTCCAAAATGGGATTTATAAGACAAAATGTAGCAATATCAGGTTTTTGGGATGCTAGGAAAGGGTGCTAAGAATCAACAAAGATGTGGGAAGTGATCAAGGGGTGTCACCTCTGCTCTCTCCTTCAGCAACCAAGGCAAATCAGTTTGGGATAGGAGGGTAGGCTTAGAAAAGGCATTTGCTCAGGGTGTCTACTCAGTAGGTCTACTCAGTGCTTTCCCCACAAAAGGAACCAGGAAAGCAGGAACAAGGTCAACTTGATGGGCTGAAAGCAATATCCAAAGCCACCCATAAAAGACCAGTCTCTGTTTGAGAGTAAATGAGACGCTTGGAGCATAATTCTGTCTGGGTACTGTGGTAAAGAGCTTGACATCATCGGGCCTTTAATGAGGATTGGTAACCAAGGCTAGTGGAGGGTTGAGGAAGCCTCTGCAAATAAATATGACTCCAAGACTAATATTGACAGCTCCTACCACACACTCTCTCCCCACCAACCACGTCCTTTGTGACTGCCAACACCTGCTAGATAAGCAGCATTGCTGTTGGGAACCTTGTGGATAATGACAAATGAGCCAATCCTTTCTACAAAGATGTTACTCAACCATCATTCAATTCAATAATGTCTTTTGAGGCTGATTATGAGCCCAGCTTTGTGCCAGGTACAAAAATGATTAAGACACAAACTGCCCTGGGAGGGCTTTGCAAGCCACTGATTGGGGCTCAAAGGTCCAGAGACTCTGTATCTTACTCCACTTTCATTTGTAATCTTGGTTTTCTGCCTTCTATCAAGCCCTCTCTCACTGTTGGGCTTTAATTCCTCCTGCTATCCTTAGCTAATCCAGGGTGTTAGCAGTTCAGTGAAAAACAGTTAAGAGAACAAGTTTTATAGACTACCTGGTTTCAGTTGACATTATCAACACATGCTGGGTGACCTCGAGCATGTCACTTAATTTTTCTGTGCTTCAGTTTCTTCATCTGAAAAACTAATAGCAGTATTTACTTTGTATAACAGTTGTGAGGATTAAACAAGTATATAGTGAGTAAAGGGTTTAGCTTAGTGCCAGGCACATAGCACACACAGAATGATATCACTGCAGGAGTTAATTATTCTATGAACTCAGCCAGCCTCTACCAGTCAACCTACAGCTTTGGAGTTGGAGGCTAGATCTTATTCCTTTTGCTGAATATGCTAGTGGGCCAGAGTGCTTGTAGGGATGGGAACAAAGAGAGTCATTTCTACCTTGAGGGCAGGAACTGTGACATATTTGAATGCTTATGGTACTTAGAACTGACATCCCTAAAAGAAACTGGTGAGTCCCTCACATTTGTCTGAACTGAATGGGGAAAGAAGATCCTCCATGCCTCTCACTTTATATATGGCTGGTAAGGAAAGGGAAATGCTTCCCTCTCTGTAGCAGAGGTCAGCCAGGTACTGGGGCTGAGATTGCAACCAGAAGTGTTTTCAGACCAAAAGGTCTCCATTCTTTATCACTTGACTTCATGCTGAACCAATACCAGTCAGTACAAGGACACCAACACAGAGCTAACCCCTTCATAGCCTCATGCAAAGGTTTCTGGATTGGGGTCTTATTATCTGCCCTTAGCTTCAGTTCCCAAGCTCAAGCAACCCTATGGCCCTAACTTCTCAAGAACCTATAACTGAGGCACCTACACATTTAACACCTAATACAATGCCAATTTAGAAAGACATTGTTCCATCGATGAGGATCTGGTAACAGCAAAATCCATTAGCATTACAGACTCTGGAGCTATACTGCCTGGGTTCATATCCCAACTCTGCCATTCGTTAGCTGTGGGACTTTAAACAAGTTACTCAATCTCTCTGTTCCTCAATTTCTTTATTGGTAAAACATGTATAAGAGTGAGTACTTACTTGCCTCACAGGATTGTTGTGAAAATTAGTTTATTTATATAAAATGAGTAAATGTTTACTTGCAAGCAGTAAACAACTGAAAGGTTGTTAGCTACTATTATTATTATTCCTGAAAATAACATGAATCACGTGACATGGTACCTATACAGTGGGAAGATATTATAAGAAACTATATGGGAAAATGTAGCCTTTTAGGCAAATATAATTTTCCACAAAGTAGATAGCTGATTAAGCCCTAGTTTTATGTTTTACAACTCAGAACTTCCATTTAAGATCGCTGAAATGTGAATACTTGTGCACCAGTCTCTTCTCAAGTAGGGGCCTGCTTCTCCCTTTCTGGGAAGAACTACAGGAAATGACTCACTAAGGTAGGCAGTGAGTCAGGGACCCCTCCTCACACTTGGAAGTAAAGGTGCTTCAAGCAGTTTCCTGCTCAGGCGACTAAGCTCCTGCCTGTTGTGAGGAAGTGTGTGGAGTGGGACAAAAGGACAGCATCTTTCCCTCAGCTGTCTCCACCTATTGAAGCAGCACCTCTTCTCTCCATTTTCCCCCAGCCCTTCTGAGCTCTGAGCTCAAGGGCTCAGGACAGGCAGGTTCAAGATAGGAGTGCAGACTGCAGGCTGCAGTGACTGCTTTAGAGAATACAGCAGTGCCCTCTGCTGTGAGGCAAGCATGCAGCACTCTGGGAGAAGAGTGTTCTTGAACCTTGCAAAAATCAATTCAGTTACTCGGGCACACTCTTCCCTCCCACTCACTTTTTAAAAAATCTCCCTGCTCCAGATCTGCGAAGGTGTCATTTTTGTCTCCATTCTATCTCAGGCTAGGCTTCACAGCCTTTTGTCCATTTCTAGTCTTGAGCTATCACTACCTACCAGGTTAATGCCACAGAATGACAATGTGCAATTCCACTGCCGTCCAGGCCAAGTAGGGCTGTACCTTACTACACAGACAAAAACCTACTCACCTTAAAGAGCTCTAAAAAAGGAAAGCCTGGGGTAATGCTGACGAATGTAACTTAAAATATCTTTCTGTGGGTGCAAGTTCAATCCCTTGTTGGGGAACTAAGATACCACATGCCAGACAGCGTGGCCAATTTTTTTTAAAAATTGATTAAATATCTTTCTGACGTCTAACTGATTTTGCTTGGTACTTTTCTTTTCCTTCATTCTTATCTTCATATGGCACAGATCTCTACTTCCAACCATCGTAAATCTGTCTCTGTGAAACATGAAGTGGAGTGGAGAAAAAACTTTGGAAAATGGGAAAAGTCAAAACTCCACTGAGGCAGACTTTCCTGATGGTCCAGTGGTTGAGAATCTGCCTGCCAGTGCAGGGGACACAGGTTAAATCCCTGGTCCGGGAGATTCCACATGCTACGGGGCAACTGGGCCTGTGCGCCACAAATGCTGACCCTGTACTCTCCAACGAGAAGCCACTACAATGAGAAGCACCACAACTAGAGAGTAGCCCCCCCCCCACACTGCCCCCACTCTCTGCAACTAGAAGAAATCCCGAGCAGCAGCAAAGTTACAGTGTAGCCAAAAATAAATAAATAAATATACATATATATATATATATATATATATAATATATATATATATATATATATATATATGCTGCTGCTGCTTAGTCGCTTCAGTCGTGTCCGACTCTGTGCGACCCCATAGACAGCAGCCCACCAGACACTGCTGTCCCTGGGATTCTCCAGGCAAGAACACTGGAGTGGGTTGCCATTTCCTTCTCCAATGTGTGAAAATGAAGTCGCTCAGTCCTGTCCGACTCTTCGCGACCCCGTGGACTATAGCCTACCAGGCTCCTCTGTCCATGGGATTTTCCAGGCAAGAGTACTGGAGTGGGTTGCCATTGCCTTCTCCAATATATATATATATATATATATATATTTTTTTAATTCTATTGAGGCTGTAGATAAGGAACCTTTGGAATGCAACTCAGACCTATCACTTGGTCTTACAGAATGGCAATTATTTTGGTTTTCTGAGTCTTGATACCACAAAGAATTGAGTCTGGGGCACACTTTTAGGCAATTCATACCATGGAATGGTGTAGGAAAGGAAAGTCTGGAACACTGCTGAAGAATTCCATTTAAAAGGTTTTCTTTAATTCCAGAGCTGTAGTTCTCAAGCCTTGACATGCATCACAATCACCTGAAAGGGAGATTTTTAAAACCTAGATTTCTGGGCCCTAACCTCAGACATTCTGATTTAGTAGGTCTGGAGTGGGCTGTGAAAACCTGCATTTCCAGCAAAGTTCAGATAATGCTGATAGACCAGGGCCCAAACTTTGAGAACCATGGTCTGGAAAAAAGCACTTTGGCCTCAGCTATGAATAGAGGTGGCTACATCTTTGTCTGAAGGAGTTTAAATGTGGTGATTACTTCCTTATATACATCTTCTAGGAGTTCTTCTCAATCATCAATGTTTATATTTCCATTTTTAAAAAAAGAAGAGAGAGGGAGACAAAGAGGGAAAATATAGAGAAAGAAGATGTACAGCTCTCTCAACTGTCTCTTGCATAGCCAGAAGCCCAGGAGAGAGATCTGGCTGACCTCTGAGAAGACGGGAGTAGTTAGGAAGAGGAATGCAACAGCCCCCTGAAGCAACATAAATCTCCATGCAACCCAAGGCTCCAACCTTATAGAACTAGCTCGAGGACTTCCTCACTAGCCAGCAGCTCTACTAAAACCTAACCAATCCCCACGCCTGGGATTTCATTAGTTTGGCAGCCTGTTGGTTTGCTGATATCTTTTTAACATCTTAGAATGAAAAGAGTCTGCATAGAAGATGGCCTCTTTCTGCTCAGGCTTTCTACAGCGCCTTTTGGTGAGTCCCAGGCAGCCAGTAGGTGACCTGATATCATGGGCTCACATCCTTCACCAGTAAGGCAATCTGTTCCTGCAGCTGCCGCTCTCCTTCCCATGCTTTGCTCTGGTTTCGACACCTCAGCAGATCAGTCTTATGGTCCTGGTGATGCATCGGGCAGTAGCTCTGTGGTTCACACAGCTCCTGAAAGGCAAGGGACAGAGTAAGGAATCCTCTTGATGCCTACAGTCTGCCCAAGAGGTATAATAGAGATGCTGCAGGGAGTGGCTTAGAAGGAACAGCACTTTCTTCTCAGAGGGCTTTGCAGGCCCTGGGAGCTGCGTGTTAAAGTTGGCTCCCCCAAGTCTGGGCTCCCCCATTGCCCCACATGTCCCATCCAAGACTTACCATATATTCTGGAAAGAAGTCTCTGTAGCCCCCTTTGAGGATGTACAGCTCTGGGTAGTACAGTGCAGGATACTGGTTCAGAGCCCTGTCCTCTTCTCTCAGAGAACGGCACCTTTAGAGAAAATCCAGAGATGGGTGGGATGGGAAAAAGTAAGTTCAGGATTCCATGGGTCATTCACTGGGGAAGGGGAGGAAGAACAGACTTGCTAACCCTCAAAAGGAGCTCCAGATCTTATTTTTGCAAAACAAGGTGCAAGTAGCACCGCTGTTTCTCCTTTCCTCCATTGGTATCTAATTCCAAATCCTTTTTCCTTCACTACTTCAAACCTTTGAATTGTAGAAACTCCTTCCTTCCACCTCCTTAACATTCTTTAAACTACAGTGGAAATCATTCATTCATTCAGTCTCTGTCTGAACTGGGCTAGGAAGTTTCCCTGGCTTAAGTCCCAACTCAAGATCCATCATCCTCTCCACGCCCCCTCCTCGTGTAGACACTCACATTCGGGGACCCCTCTCAGAGGAGAATTCACAATGGAACACGATGATTATTCTTTTCTGGATATCCAAAGGGACAAAGGGTTTCTTCAGAAAGAAGTTATATAGTTCTTCTTGACTGTACAAGTTTAATGCTCCCTGTAAAATAATTTTATTAAGTATTTCCTTAAGGGTGAGAGAACAGGGCCAACACTTAGAAATAACTGGAATACCATCTTGAAATATTTAGTTCAGGAAGACTAGACTATTAAGTACTTTCAGAGTGGAAATCTACCTGTATCTACCCCCAGGGCCTGGCATGGAGCTTGGTTATATAGTAGGTGCTCAATAAGCGTTTATAGAACAGAACTGCCTGAAGTGTAGGGATTATTGTGAGAAATGTCTGTAAGCATTAAGTGTTTGCAAAGTGCTGCTGAGTCCCTGGATTAATGTTTTTATTTCCAGGTAGGAGCTTTTGGTTCCTATAGGAAAGAGGCAGATTGGTCTAGGAGGGAAAGAGAAAGTAAATTGCTCAAGGTTTACAGAATTACAACAGGAATGAGGACTGACAACCTTGATGTGTTCCAAATGTATGTCTGCCCTGGTTCCAGAGGTCGCAGGACCCTTTGTCTAGACTTCTTAATAAGCAGTATCTCCAGCCCCTCCCCTGCTGAGTCCTCAATATAACCTTACCTGAATGTGTCCTCCCAGGTACTCATATGGATAGCGGCAATCGATAATATAAAACTTCTCAATCAGACCCTGGAACTCCCCCGATAGCAAGGCAGCCACCTGTACAGAAACTATGAGTGAACACCCTGCCTCTTCAGAGGGAAAGAAGAGCCAGTCACCCAGTTCCTGATGTGTACTCCTTTTAGTCACTCAGGATCCCACTGTATGCCCAGCCTCCAGTCCCCCTATATTTGAAACATGGCAGTGGTGCAACCACCCCCCACCAACCCTCTGCAAGTAAGAGAATAAAACAGGAAATGGCCTTTTGGAGAACCAAAACAGCCCGTACTGCCAGGACACAAGGGAGAACATTCAAGCTACTTATTTGGAGGAAGACACGGCCGCAATCAATCTCTGAGAAGACACCCAAGGACTTCTGTAAGGGCACAGGTAGCAGCTAGAGGTCTCAATTTTACAAGAAGAAATGAGAAATGATTCCCCACTCTCCACTGTAAGATTAGAAAGTGAGTTTCTCACAAGGGATATGGAAGGAAAGGGTTGATATCCAGAGGAGGAAACTTAAGCTACGTGTGGTTATGTAAATTGATTCAAGCTTTCCAGAGGAAACTTTGTAAATACTTATAAAAATATAAATGTAATTACATTTTCAGCAATTTCTTTTCTAACATCTTAAGCAAACAGAAGTACATAAAGATAGGGCACAATAATGTTGATCTCACCATTGTTTAGATTATCAAA
The DNA here is from genome assembly GCA_024291935.2 of Okapia johnstoni. NCBI lineage: Eukaryota > Metazoa > Chordata > Mammalia > Artiodactyla > Giraffidae > Okapia > Okapia johnstoni. The sequence continues at coordinate 42,210,631 of CM044316.1, forward strand.
ATATTATAAATAACTTAAATACTCAATAAAAGAGATTTAGTTAAAAAAGTTATATATTATCAGTATAACAGAATATTACATAGCCATCAAAGGAATAATATAGATTTTTTTTAATGATATAGAAAGATGTTTACAATGATTTACTAAACTAACTACAAAATTACATGCTTATTATGATACTATTTTTATAAAACTTATTATACCAGAATAAAATCTGTAAGGCCATAAGGAAAGTATTACTAGTGCTTATCTCTGATGGTGAGACCTATGGGTAAAGTGACAAAATAATTATTGCACAAACTAGAACACTTTTGAGAGTGATAGAGAGCACTGTTAATAATATGCAATAATAGGCATAAATGGAACTGCAACATGTAAGCCAGGATGTAAGGCCAGCCTAATTGGGTGATTTTTACTTTTCTCCCTTCGCCTTCCTCCTTCCTTTCTTATGTAACAATTATATTTCATTTATTTAATTACAAACAAAGGTGACATATAAGAGAGTCTTTTAACATAGCTTCAGCTGAATACAGAGCCCACATGAGTGAACAAAGTGAAAGAAATACAAATCGAAGTGGGGATTTTAGGGACAGAACAGACCAGATGGCAGCTTATGTAACCAGTTACCATCTCCAGAAATCTGCTTACCGTTTCTGGGTTGATGTACTTCAGATCTTGGTGTTTCCCTGACACGGTTGGCAGTGCACATACCTAGAAATACCCAAGAGCTAAAAAAACAGCAAGTTCTCTATACCCAAATTTGAAATCATGACCCATATATTGTCCTATTCAAATGACATTTAAAACCCCAGATGCCTTCAGAAATCAATGGTCTCAATGTGCATATGCAACAATTCCATTTCTAAGAACTGAACCTAAGGAGCTAATTACAAATGTTTAAAAATTCTTAGATTTAGCTACAAATATGTCCATCTTGGTACAGTTCATAAGGAAAAATTGTAGAAGTAAATAACAAGAAAGGATTTATCAGGAAATTATGGGCAGCCAAAAAAAAAGAAATAGTGTGCTGCTATTAAAAGTGATGAAATGAAGAACTATTTATTGACATGAAAAGATGTTCCTGATACATCTAAGGAGATGGAATAAAAAACTCAAAACAAACATGGAAAAACAAAAAGTGTATTTGTGTATATGCATGTGTCTTTGTGAAAATACATACAGAGATATACACCAAAATATACACTAGAAATATACACCAAAAAAATAGTAAACAAAAACAATAATACTCTGATAAGATCTGGGGTAGATTCCATTTTCTATCTTTTCTGTAGTCACCAAATATGATTTATATAATTTTAAAATATGTTTTTTAAAAAAGTAGAAATCCTAATATTTGGGACTTCCCTGGCAGTCTAACGGTTAAGACTCTGTGCTTCCACTGCAGGGGGCACAGATTCGACCCCTGGTTAGGGAACTAAGGTTCCACATGCCATACTGCTGCTGCTGCTGCTGCTGCTAAGTCGGTTCAGTCGTGCCCAACTCTGTGCGACCCCACAGACGGCAGCCCTCCAGGCTCCCCCGTCCCTGGGATTCTCCAGGCAAGAACACTGGAGTAGGTTGCCATTTCCTTCTCCAATGCATGAAAGTGAAAAGTGAAAGCAAGGACGCTCAGTTGTGTCTGACTCTTAGCGACCCCATGGACTGCAGCCTATCAGGTTCCTCCGTCCATGGGATTTTCCAGGCAAGAGTACTGGAGTGGGTTGCCACTGCCTTCTCCACCACATGCCATCGGGCACCACCAAAAAAGAGAAAAAAGAAAGCCTCATACTTTTTCCACTTCTGTAGATAGTTCCAGAGTGAATAAGGGATACTTTCTCATGAAAGGCTTAGGGCCTAGATCTACCACTCCAGCACCTTCAGGTTATCAGTGAGTACTTGCTGAAGACGCATATTAATTAAACTTAGTGTCCTCTGCAAGCAGATAAGATTCAGATCCAAAATATAGGATGAAATATAGGATTGTTGTAACCAAACTCACCTTGGAGAAATCACCAATCAGAGGCCCCTGGTTTGAATCTTCCTCCAGCATCTGAGTCATATTAATGTCACAGAGGGAGACCATTTTCTTTAGACCTAAGCCCTGAAAACAAGATTCCCCCCACCACAATCCTCATGTTAAAGGTTTAAAAACCAAGGGATGGAAGGAGTGTTGGGAGAGTCATTAAAAATATGCATACTCTTTGTTCATATATGGGTGCAGATGTAGAAAAGGAAAATGGAAAGAGGAGATAAAAGTAAAAGTATAAGGCCAAAAGTTATGCAAAAGCACCCCCTAACCCAGAAAGGTGGAGAAGATGAGATAAAGATTAAAGAGACTGTCTTTTTTAAAAGTTTCTGATAAAAAAAAGAAAACAAAAGTTTCTTACCTTTCCGAGCTCTTTGTGGTTTGAACAATACTTCTTTTTTACTTTATCTGGTATTGCGCTGTCCTTGAATTTTACCACCTGCTTCAGACTTGGACTGTTCAAGCTGTCTGGTAACGATGAGGAGCGATACAGGGAGCTCTGGTTCAGAGATGGCTGTTTGGAAACATGAAACCCCTAAGTTCTTATTCCTTAAAGTGGGTCTGCAGGCCAGCATTGTGAACCTCCCCTGGGAGGTTGTTAGAAATGCAGAATCCAAGATGTTAGGCTTCCTCCCAAACCTGATGAATTAAAATTTTCACTCTAACAAGATGCCCAGGTGACTCCTAGAAACACTAAAGTTTGAGAAACAATGCCCCAGGTAAGGAACCTCTCTTCCCTTCCTCATTAACACCTTCTCCTCAGACTCTATGATGTTCCATCTCTCCTAAGATGTTTTAACTCCAGCCAAATTCTCGACCTGATCGTCATATATACCAATATTTGTAGAAAAAAGCAAATGCAAGCTTAATTCCTCTAGTCATATGATAGCCTCTCTATGGGATCCTAAGACCCTGACTATCAAGATTTAAGAATCCCAACAAAACTGAAGATAACAAGCCAAAAAAGTTAGCCTGGGTGAAAAGTACTAAGAAGCAAGAATATATAGTTGTCCCTTGAGACAACTGTGAGGTATCTGTGAGAGGCTGGTTCCAGGACTCCCACAGATATCAAAATCTGGGGGTGCTCAAGTCCCTTATTTAAAATTATGTAGTATATTCTATGAACATCCTTCTGTACATTTATTTTATTTATTGACCATGCAGCACAGCATGTGAAATCTTAGTTTCCTGACCAGGGATCAAACCTATGCCCCATGCAGTTGAACTGCAGAGTGGTTAACCCAGGGAATTCCCTCTTGTATGTTTTAAATCATCTCCAGATTGCTTATAATATGTGGGTGTGCATGTGTGCGCATGCGCACACACACTCATGCATGCATGCTAAGTCACTTTAGTCGTGTCTGACTCTTCGCAACCCCATGGACTGTAGTCTGCCAGGTTCCTCTGTCCATGGATTTTCCAGGCAAGAATACTGGAGTGGATTGCCATGCCCTCCTCCAGGAGATCTTCCTGACCCAGGGAATAAACCCACATCTCCTGCATCTCCTGCATTGGCAGGTGGACTTTTTACCACTGTGCCACCTGGGAAGCCCACTTACAATACCTAATACAATGTAAATGCTATGTAAATAGTTTCCTGTGTAGGCAAATTCAAGCTTGCTTTTTGGAACTTCCTTCAGGGGAAAAAAGGAAAACTTAAAAAAAAATTTTTTTTTCAATCTGTGGAGTGAAAGAGGAAATATATCATTCAGGCTTAAAAGAGGTTAATGGGGAAAGAAAAATAAGCAGCATGCAAGGGAAAAGGAAGTAATAGAATCTAATATCAGGATGAAGACCAGACGGCTTCACAGCTGAATTCTACCAAAAATTTAAAGAAGAGCTAACACCTATCCTACTCAAACTCTTCCAGAAAATTGCAGAGGAAGGTAAACTTCCAAACTCATTCTATGAGGCTATCACCCTATACCAAAACCAGACAAAGATGCCACAAAAAAAGAAAACTACAGGCCAATATCACTGATGAACATAGTTGCAAAAATCCTTAACAAAATTCTAGCAAACAGAATCCAACAACATATTAAAAAGATCATACATCATGACCAAGTGGGCTTTATCCCAAGGATGCAAAGATTCTTCAATATCTGCAAATCAATCAACGTAATACACTACATTAACAAATTGAAAGATAAAAACCACATGATTATCTCAATAGATGCAGAGAAAGCCTTTGACAAAATTCAACATCCATTTATGATAAAAACCCTCCAGAAAGCAGGAATAGAGGGAACAGACCTCAACATAATAAAAACTAGATATGACAAACCCACAGCAAACATTATCCTCAATGGTGAAAAATTGCAAGCATTTCCCCTAAAGTCAGGAACAAGACAAGGGTGCCCACTCTCACCACTACTATTCAATATAGTTTTGGAAGTTTCGGCCACAGCAATCAGAGCAGAAAAAGAAATAAAAGGAATCCAGATTGGAAAAGAAGAAGTAAAACTCTCACTGTTTGCAGATGACATGATCCTCTACATAGAAAACCCTAAAGACTCTACCAGAAAATTACTAGAGCTAATCAATGAATATAGTCAAGTTGTAGGATATAAAATTAACACACAGAAATCCCTTGCATTCCTATACACTAACAATTAGCAAACAGAAAGAGAAATTATGGAAACAATTCCATTCAACACTGCAACGAAAAGAATAAAATACTTAGGAATATATCTACCTAAAGAAACAAAAGACCTATATATAGAAAACTATAAAACACTGATGATAGAAATCAAATAGGACACAAATAGATGGAGAAATATACCACGTTCATGGATTGGAAGAATCAATATAGTGAAAATGAGTATACTACCCAAAGCAATCTATAGATTCAATGCAATCCCTATCAAGCTATCAACGATATTTTGCAGAGAACTAGAACAAATAATTTCACAATTTGTATGGAAATACAAAAAACCTCGAATAGCCAAAACAATCTTGAGAAAGAAGAATGGAACTGGAGGAATCAACCTGCCTGACTTCAGGCTATACTACAAAGCCACAGTCATCAAGACAGTATGGTACTGGCACAAAGACAGAAATACAGATCAATGGAACAAAATAGAAAGCCCAGAGATAAATCCACGCACCTATGGACACCTTATCTTTGACAAAGGAGGCAAGAATATACAATGGAGAAAAGACAGTCTCTTTAACAAGTGGTGCTGGGAAAACTGGTCAACCACTTGTACAAGAATGAAACTAGAACACTCTCTAACACCATACACAAAAATAAACTCAAAATGGATTAAAGATCTGAATGTGAGACCAGAAACTATAAAACTCCTAGAGGAAAACATAGGCAAAACACTTTCCAACATAAATCACAGCAGGATCCTCTATGACCCACCCCCCAGAGTAATGGAAATTAAAGCAAAAATAAACAAATGGGACCCAATTAAACTTAAAAGCTTTGCACAATGAAGGAAATTATAAGCAAGGTGAAAAGACAGCCTTCAGAATGGGAGAAAATAATAGCAAATGAAGCAACGGACAAAGAATTAATCTCAAAAATATACAAGCAACTTCTGCAGCTCAATTCCAGAAAAACAAACGACCCAATTAAAAAATGGGCCAAAGAACTAAACAGACATTTCTCCAAAGAAGACATACAGATGGCTAACAAACACATGAAAAGATGCTCAACATCACTCATTGTCAGAGAAATGCAACTCAAAACCACAATGAGGTACCATTTCACGCCGGTCAGAATGGCTGCTATCACAAAAGTCTACAAACAATAAATGCTGGAGAGGGTGTGGAGAAAAGGGAACCCTCTTACACTGTTGGTGGGAATGCAAACCAGTACAGCCACTATGGAGAACAGTGTGGAGATTCCTTAAAAAACTGGAAATATAACTGCCATATGACCCAGAAATCCCACTGCTGGGCATACACACTGAGGAAACCAGAATTGAAAGAGACACGTGTACCCCAATGTTCATCACAGCACTGTTTACAATAGCCAGGACATGGAAGCAACCTAGATATCCATCGGCAGACGAATGGATAAGAAAGCTGTGGTACATATACACAATGGAATACTACTCAATCATTAAAAAGAATGCATTTGAATCAGTTCTAATGAGGTGGATGAAAGTGGAGCCTATTATAGAGTGAAGTAAGCCAGAAAGAAAAACACCAATACAGTATACTAACGCATATATATGGAATTTAGAAAGATGGTAACGATAACCCTATATGCGAGACAGCAAGAGACACAGATGTATAGAACAGTCTTTTAAACTATGTGGGAGAAGGTGAGGGTGGGATGATTTGAGAGAATAGCATTGAAACATGTATATTATCATATGTGAAACAGATCGCCAGTCCAGATTCGATGCATGAGACAAGGTGCTCAGGGCTGGTGCACTGGGATGACCCAGAGGGATGGGATGGGGAGTTCAGGATGGGAGGAGGGTTCAGGATGGGGAACATGTGTACACCCATGACTGATTCATGTCAATGTATGGCAAAACCACTACAATATTGTAAAGTAACTAGCCTCCAATTAAAACAAATAAATTAAAAAAATATATCAGGATGACCATTATAGGACTGATACTATGAAGCCTATCAGGAAAAAAAATGGATTAAGTACCATGGGAGCTGCTGGCCCAGGAATAGACTAACTACAGAAGGATAGACTAATTGTCTCTTTGAAAGATATGATATGGGTGTTATATACCCAGATGCAGGGGGATATATTAAAAGATCTCTGATAGCAACTTTAAACTAATCCAAGATTCTTATCCTGTTTTCCTTCTTTATATACTCATCTCACTAACTGCCATGGATTGATTTAGAAGCAGGCTAGACCATAATAGAGTCAAAATTGGAAGACATATTGATAGTCAATGGTTTCTGGGAGAAGAAAGCAAGAACATCAGTAATTTACTGTACAACAACATAATAACTACATCTATACAACAGTATTTGTCACACCCATGGTCCTGTCTAAAGAAAACTCAATTGTTCATGGTACCAGTTAAAGGCCCAGATCACATTTGATATACCACCATTCTATATCTACTTTTTCCCTTGGACCCCTGCCAGTCAACGCCCTATAGTCTCCACAATCCTACTGCAAGCCACTGGTGACTGGACCATATTGCTGACTAAACACTCCAATTTAGTGGTCAAAAATATGTAAATATAATCTGGGTCAATCAGGTTCCTTCTCTGGGAGTCTAACTTGCAAAATGTCAAAATAATTAGGCAGCAGTAGAAGCCAAAGTTTTATTAAAAGGAAGAAGCCAAGAGATACAGTCAAGGTCATGACACCATTGATGAATGGATGGATGAACCAAAGGTATAGTGGTAGAGGAGATGTGGTAAAGAACTGAGAAGCAGGCTACCCAGCATCCATGAATGACTTCCCTTATTACTTCAGTTTTGCCCTGAGAAGGATGCAGAAGGAAGCTAGATCAGAATTTCAAATTTGCTGGCCTTAGTCAATCTTTGTTTCTTTAACCAAAAGAGCCTCTCTAGAACACACTGTAATTATTAAGCAAAGAGTTCATTTTAAAGAGTTTGAATTAACTATCTACTAAGTGAAATATATCCATTTATTAGCATTACATCTAAGAAATCTTTGCCTAACATAGGGTCACAAGCATTCTTCTCCTGTTTTTTTCTTCAGCTGTTCTACACTCTCATGTTTAGGCCCATGATCCATTTTGTGTAAAGTTATATATATGATATGAAGTATAGATTGAAGTTTTTGTTTTTCACATGGATTTTCCATTGCTCCAGCACAATCTGTTGAAAAGACTATGCTTTCTGAATTTAATTGCTTTTGTATCTTCATCTATTATCAATTGACCATACATGCATGGGTCTATTTCTCAAATCTCTATTCTGTTGCACTGAAGCTTTAGGTTTTTGGTAGCTATTATGATGGCACAATGAGGGTGATAAACATCTCTTTGAGTTTCACACAGTCCAAGGACAAGAAGCCAGAAATAAATATTAACAGAAAAATACTTCAACAAACAGAAACAGCCACTACTGCTTTGATAGATTATTTCCAATACATTTATATAAAAACAAATGGCAACTTATTGCAAAGAATATAAGTGCTAGGTCATAGAGCAACGATGATAATGATACTTTAGCTTTGTCTAGCTAGTCAGGAGTTTCCCAGTGTCCAGAAGCTGGTGAGGGCAGATCCCAGGACCAGCTGTCTTAGATCTACCAACTAATGGCTTTCATTGATTAAGGAATTAATGAACACTTTCCAAATCTGGGAATTTTTAAGCACTGAAAAGACCAGAAAGAAGCTCAATTCTACTTTCAGATTTTTAAACTGGATAATTATTTCATAAACTGAAGAGGCATCACCATTTCCTCATAGCTTATATGCTCTTTAACACACATAGACTTGGCTTCTGTTTATACCACTCTATTGCTTTTATCATGGAGAAGACAATGGCACCCCACTCCAGTACTCTTGCCTGGAAAATCCCATGGACGGAGGAGCCTGGTAGGCTACAGTCCACGGGGTGGCTAAGAGTCGGACACGACTGAGCGACTTCACTTTCAGTTTTCCCATTCATGCACTGGAGAAGGAAATGGCAACCCACTCCAGTATTCTTGCCTGGAGAATCCCAGGGATGGCGGAGCCTGGTGGGCTGCTGTCTATAGGGTCGCACAGAGTCAGACACGACTGAAGCGACTTAGCAGCAGCAGCAGCAGCATTGCTTTTATCAAGGTTATCAACAATCTTCTTATCACATCAGACAGTCACTTCTTTAGCCCTGTATCATCCTGAATCACACAGTGACTTCCATTGACTTGGCCACTTCCTTCTTCTTTAGGTTCAGTGGCACTACCTAGTTTCTGAGTTTAGTCCCTGTATAGGCAACCGTTTACTGAAAAAACTGTGATTCTTCTACCTCTCTGACTCCTTCTGTCTTCTTTGTCAAGTTTTCCCACCTACCAAACCTCTAATAGATGCTGGATTCAGAGCTAGGATCTGGCCTTTTTTCTAGGTGATTTTTTCCTACCCATGAATTTAGATTTTCCCTCTATGCTGATGATCCCCAAATTTCTATCTCAAGACCTCTGTTCTTACTTCCAGACTTCCATATTTACATACCTGTTAGACAATTTTCAAATACATACCAGGTGACATAGCAGTGAATAAGAGGGTGGAAAAGACAAACAAATAAATATATTCTGTACTTTCATATAGTGATAAGTGCCATAAGTGAAAAATAAAAAAGGATAAAAGACAGGAAAAAATATTGGGGTTAGAAGCTTGTCGGGAAAAGCTTTCTGACAAATGTGGAGATATGAGATTGAAATGAGGGAGAAAATCATGTTTGCCCAGGGGAAGTGTTCTAGGCTGTAGGAACAATAAATGCTCTGGTGAGAATGGCAAAACCAGTGATGGCAGAATTTAGGATGGTTCCATTTTTAGAAAGCTAAAAAAACTGAAGCAATACTGGACTTCCCTGGTTGTCCAGTGGTTAAGAATCTGCCTGCCAATGCAGTGGATATAGGTTTGATCTCACAAACCTGCAAATCTTGGGGAAGATTTCACATGCCATAGAGCAACTAAATCCATGTACCACAACTACTGAAGTCCAAGAACCCTACAGCCTGTGCTCTACAACACAAGCCATCATAAGGAGAAGCCCACACAGCACAATGAAGACCCAGCACCACCAAAAATAAATAAATATTAAAAAAAAAGAAAACTGAAGTAATACTATAAACCAACTAGATCTAATAGACAACTATAGAATACTATATCCAACAATATTCTCAAATACACATTCTACTCAAATACACACGGAACAGTCTCCAGGATAGACTATATACTAGGATATTAAAAAAAAAAAAACACCTCAATAAATTTTAAGGATTGAAGTGATATAAAGTATGTTCTTTGAACACAATAGAATAATTAGAAATTTATAACAGAAAAAAATCTGGAAAATTCACAAATGTAGAAATTAACACACTCCTAAATAATCAATGGGTCAACAATGATCACCAAAGAAATCAGAAAATATTTTGAGATGAACAAGAATGAAGATATAACATACAAAAACTTGGGTAAAAATTCAGCTAAACCAGTGATTAGATGAACTTTATAGCTATAAATCTGTAATAAAAAAGAAGAAAGAATTCAAGTTAACAACCTAGAAATAACTAAATCCAAGCAGGAGGAGGGAAATAATGGATTAGAGCAAAATTCAGTGAAGTAGAGAACAGAAAAACAATTGAGAGGGGCTTTCCTGGTGGTCCACTGGTTAAGAATCCGTTTATCAATGCAGGGGATGCAGGTTCAATCCCTGGTTGGGAAACTAAGATCCTGAAAGCTATATGGCATGGCCAAAAAATACAATACAATAACTTAAAAAAAAAAAAAAAAAAAACTTCTCAAAGAAAAACTCAGGTCCAGACACCTTCACAGGTGAATTTTGCCTAACATTTTATAAAATGAAAACCAATCCTATACAAACTCTTCCAGAAAACTGAAAGAGAGAGAATTCTTTCCAAGTGATGACATTTCACTGATACCAATACCAAAGACATTAAAAGGAAAACAAAACAATGAAGATCAATATTGCTCACCAACATGGATGTTAAAATTCTCAACAAAATTTTAGTAAATTAAATCCAACAATACATAAAAAGAATAATATATCATGACTAAGTAATCAAAGGAATGCAAGGTTGTTTTAACAAAGATCAATAAATGTAATTCACAGTATTAGTAGGTTAGAAAAAGAACTCATATGATCATCTCAGATACAGAGGAAGCACGTGACAAAATCTAGTACTTGTTCCTGCTAAAATATCTCAGTGAACTAGGGAAAAGAAGGAAACTTCCTCACCTGGTAAGGGACATCTCAAGAAACTTACAGCTAACATTATACTCAATAGAGAAAGTCGGGATGCTTTTCCTGTAAGATCAGGTACAGGCAAGAGGTTCTCAATAATTACAATTGTAAAGGAATCCTGATACAAAAAAAATTGACAACTATTAATCTAAGAGAAAGAGGAAAATAGATAATATAGGAGAGAGGAAGAAAGAGTACTGTAGGAGCAAACAAGAAGAGATGTTTCCATCTGACTCAGAGGTTTTGCAAAGTCTTTACAATAGACCATAAGGCCCTATATGATCTGTCCAGCTACCTGCCTTCTGCCCTTATCTACCACTCTGCATGTGCTCACTGCTCCAGCTTTCTTGCTCTTCCATGAATATGCCAGCCACCCTGCCATCTCAGAGGCACTCACTTTCTTTTCCTTCTGCCTGGAAGAACTCATTCCTCCTGATAGCTGCTGCTTGGCTCCTTTGCTGCTTCAGAAGTCTGCTCACTCTCAGAGAGATATTCTCTAACCTATGCAACCTATCAAAAAGATGAACTCCCAGACTTCCCTGGTGGTACAGCAGTTAAGACTCCATGCTTCCACTGCAGGGGGCATAGGTTTGACTCTTGGTTAGGAAAGTTCCACATGCCATGCAGTGCAGCCAAATATATATATGTGTGTATATATATATATATATATATATATATATATATCAACTCCCATTCTGCTGCTGCTGCTGCTGCTAAGTCGCTTCAGTCGTGTCCGACTCTGTGCGACCCCATAGACGGCAGCCCACCAGGCTCCGCCGTCCCTGGGATTCTCCAGGCAAGAACACTGGAGTGGGTTGCCATTTCCTTCTCCAGCTTCCATTCTACCACATTGTAATCCAAGCACTCTCTATTATTCTTACCCCACTTTTTTTTTTTACCATAGTATTTTTACTATCAGCCAATTATAAATATACTTGGGATTTGTCTATCACCTCTTGACTAGAATGTAAGCTCCATGAGAGCAGGGACTTGTGCTGTGTTCACTACTGTAACTAACCCCAGGATTATCAAATGAACGAATCCAAACGGTGCAGTGTAAATGGGTGAAAGGGCTGAGTTTAGATCTGAGCAAGGACATTTTGTTTCATGTAACAAGAGGAATGGCAGATCATATGAATACCAGAGAAGATAGGTTGCCATATTTGGCGAGAAAAGGTAGTTTTCTTCTGCTTGCTTCTGTTTTCTTTGAAACCAAATACTTCAAAATTCACATATCTAGCGTCATCCTTGATCCATCCTTCCTTCATAGCCTATATCCAACCCATCAGGTCCTGTTGATTCTATATCCAAAGTGTATTTTTAATTCATCCCTTCTCTCTCTCCTACAGCCACCACCTTAGTTCAGGCTACCAACAACTCTCCCTGGGAATGTTGCAATTGCTTCCTACTTTTACCTACTTCCAACTCCTTCCTCTCCCCTCCCTCAACTCTTATCCATTCCTCTTCCAGCAACAAGTGTGGTCTTCATAAATCAGATTATATTAGTGCCCTGCTTAAAACCCTTCAATAACTTTTCACTGCATTTATTTACAATAAAATTGAAAAACTTGCCATAGCCTACAGGCTCTGCATGATTTGTCTCCTACCTACCTCTCCTTTCCTACCTCAGGCAAATTTTTCCCTCACTCATACTGGTTTCTCAGCTCCTTAAACACACCAAGATCTTTTCACCTTGGGACTTTGGCACTTAACAATATTCCTTTGTCATGGAACAATCTAGTTATGTATGGTTCCTTATCAACTCCTGTCATATACAGTTCCTTATCAGTTCAGTTCAGTCACTCAGTCCTGTCTGAACTTGCAACTCAATGAACTGCAGCATATCAGGCTTCCCTGTCCATCACCAACTCCCAGAGCTTGCTCAAACTCACGTTCATCAAGTTGGTGATGCCATCCAACCATCTCATCCTCTGACGTCCCCTTCTCCTCCTGCCTTCAACCTTTCCCACCATCAAGGTCTTTTCCAATGAGTCAGTTCTTCACATCAGGTGGCCAAAGTATTGGAGCTTCAGCGTCACCATCAGTCCTTCCAATGAATATTCAGGACTGATTTCCTTTAGGATGGACTGGTTTGATCTCCTTGCAGTCCAAGGGACTCTCAAGAGTCTTCTCCAACACCACAGTTCAAAAGCATCAATTCTTCGGCGCTCAGCTTTCTTCACCGTCCAACTCTCACATCCATACATGACTATTGGAAAATCCATAGCTTTGACTAGCCAGATCTTTATTGGCAAAGTAATGTCTCTGCTTTTTAATATGCTGTCTAGGTTGGTCATAGCTTTTCTTCCAAGGACCAAGCGTCTTTTAATTTCATGAGTGTAGTCACCATCTGCGTGATTTTGGAGCCCAAGAAAATAAAGTCTCTCACTGTTTCCACTGTTTCCCCATCTATTTGCCATGAAGTGATGGGACCGGATGCCATGATCTTCATTTTTTGAATGCTGAGTTTTAAGCCAGCTTTTTCACTCTCCTCTTTCACTTTCATCAAGAGGCTCTTTAGTTCCTCTTCACTTTCTACCATTGGCGTGGTGTCATCTACATATCTGAGGTTATTGATATTTCTCTCCCAATCTTCATTCCACCTTGTGCTTCATCCAGTCCGGCATTTTGCATGATGTACTCTGCATGTAAGTTAAATAAGCAGAATGACAATATACAGCCTTGATGTACTCCTTTCCCTATTTGGAACCAGTCTGTTGTTCCATGTCCAGTTCTAACTGTTGCTCCTTGAACTGAATATAGATTTCTCAGGAGGCAGGTAAGGTGGTTTTATACTCCCATCTCTTGAAGAATTTTCCACAGTTTCTTGTGATCCACACAGTCAAAGGCTTTATCATAGTCAATGAAGCAGATGTTTTTATGAATTCTCTTGCTTTTTCTGTGATCCAATGGCTGTTGGCCATTGGATCTCTGGTTCCTCTTTTTCTAAATCTAGCTTGAACATCTTAAAGTTCTTGGTTCACGTACTGTTGAAGCCTAGCTTGGAGAATTTTGAGCATTACTTTGCTAGTGTGTGAGATGAGTACAATTATGTGGTAGTTTGAACATTTTTTGGCATTGCCTCTCTTTGGGATTGGAAGGAGTTGATAGTACCTTATCAACTCACCCTAATTCATCCAGGACTTTGTCACCTTTAGAATGAAAATCCCATGTCCTGAGAACCTCCTCAGTTTCAGGCAAACTGCGACAGTTGATGAATCTGTTCTCAACTAAATACCTCCTGCTTGAGGAAGCCTTTCCTAATTACCTCCATTTAAAGGTTTCCTTCTGTCAGACGCTATATTGGTCCCCATTTTTTTTCCTACATTAAACTTGGGCAATTTGCAATAGTTTAATTATTTTGTCTCTGTGACAGTCATTTGCAATTTGGCTACTAAGCATCCTATTTTAGTAGAATCTCAAATTAGATGGAAGGCAGCCCTGCCTCCTGATAAGAAGACAAAAGGGGACAGATAATCCCTTTTCTGTTCACTTATAGTCAACTTCATATTCTTGACTGGATTTTGAACCTTGAGGAACAATACAAAAGCACAGTATTGACTAAGACGTTTTTATGCTGCATCACAGTGGACAATATAGTGAGTGGCAGCAATGTCCCTGACCAAGAGTCCAGGAGCAACGTGGGTTATGTTCTGTGGCAGGGGGCCAGCAATGTTGGCACTGAGCATTTAACCAGCAAATGGTGGCATCCAGAGCACAATGTTTCTATAGTAGTACTTTGGCCGGGTCTCATCTTATTTTCCAAACTTCCTGGTAATTTTCCAAGCTCTTCAATATCTTCCAGAAAAATCTCTTTTCTGCCTGAGGTAACTAGAATCTATTTCTGTTATTTGCAACCAAGAACTCGAGCTAAGTTCATCTAGCAAGTTGATGAACATGTTTTTTGGTTTTGGATTTTTATGTCTCTATGTCAAGAATATAAACCCCAAGAGGGTATAAACCTAGTCTGTTCTGTTCACCATTGTATCACAGTGCCTAGCACAGTGCCTGACCCTTAACAAGTGTCAATAGGATTTTTTTTAAAGAAATGAATCAAAAATCACAAAAGTTATACCAATCTCCTTATTTTATAAGGTATCTCATTCCATTTAGCATCAAAGAGATAATCCAGTAAGAGAAAATCCCTACACTTTTTCTAACCTAAAAATCTACTGCAATGCAGTCTTAAACAGTGGGCTCTCAATAAAAAATTACTTTATAAGAGTCATAATCCAAGAAAACAAGCCTATAAGGAGATTTAATATTTATTAAAGACCAATAAAATAAATACCTAACAGCCACATGTTATTCTTCCATGTAAACAAACAAAATTCCAGAGTGTTTACTGGGGTGAGTCTATTTTACATTCACTGTCATATAATGTTTATATTATACAATTCAAAATGAACAATGTTTCTAAGACTGTGAAAGATCGTCAATCAGCAAAGAAAGATTCGATTTTGTTCACTGTTATTGTACTTATAGTTTCACAAAAGCAGTTTAAACAGAAAATTGAAAACAATAAAATTGAAAACAATAGAATTTTCTTTTTAATCAACATTAAATTCAACTTTATTATGTTAATAACAATTGAGACTTGTCTGTATTAACTCCACATTTTTCAAATTTGAAGGCTAACTTGTATTTCAAGAGCAACACTAAGTTTTCATTTCACAATGGGCTTTTTTGTTTTTTTCCAAAAGGCCTAGTAGCATTTTCCCCATGCTCCTGCTGCTGCTAAGTTGTTTCAGTCGTGTCCGACTCTGTGTGACCCCATAGATGGCAGCCCACCAGGCTCCCCTGTCCCTGGGATTCTCCAGGCAAGAACTAACTATCCCTAACTTGCTATTTTTCCACAGATCTACTCTCCATAATCAGCAAGTTCTCAAAAATGTTTTCTTCAGGAAGGTCACTGTCAATTCTCCCAATACCCAGTCTGCCCCTTTTGGATTGTTATCTTGGTTCTGTTGTTTTCCCACAAGGAAATTAAAACAAAACAGAATTTAACTTAGTGGGGGGGTGGGGTCAGGATGGGGGGACATT
Source organism: Okapia johnstoni (assembly GCA_024291935.2). Classification (NCBI taxonomy): domain Eukaryota; kingdom Metazoa; phylum Chordata; class Mammalia; order Artiodactyla; family Giraffidae; genus Okapia; species Okapia johnstoni. The sequence goes on from CM044316.1 coordinate 42,226,573, forward strand.
TGTGCACCCGTGGCTGATCCATGTAGATGTAAGGCAAAAATCATCATAATACACTAAAGTAATTATCCTCCAACTAAAATTAACTAATTTTCTAAAAATAAAATTAAAAATTACATTTTTTAAATTTATAGTGCAGTGGCTCCCAGACTTTAGTGTGCATCAAAATCACCTGGAGGAACTATTGAACTACATTTCTGGGCGCCACCCACAAAGATTCTGATTCAGGTCTGGGATCAGTTCAGTTCAGTTCAGTTTCTCACTCATGTCTGGCTCTTTGCGACCCCATGGACTACAGCACACCAGGCTTTCCTGTCCATCACCAACTCCCAGAGCTTGCTCAAACTCATGTCCATCCAGTCAGTGATGTCATCCAACCATCTCATCCTGTGTCTTCCCCTTCTCCTCCCGCCTTCAACCTTTCCCACTATCAAGGTCTTTTCCAATGAGTCAGTTCTTCATATCAGGTGGCCAAAGTATTGGAGCTTCAGCTTCAGCATCAGCCCTTACAATGAATATTCAGACTGATTTCCTTTAGGATTGACTGGTTTGATCTCCTTGCAGTCCAAGGGACTCTCAAGAGTCTTCTCCAACACCATAGTTCAAAAGCATCAATTCTTCGGCGCTCAGCTTTCTTTATGGTCCAACTCTCACATCCATACATGACTATTGGAAAATCCATAGCTTTGACTAGACAGATCTTTGTCAGCAAAGTAATGTCTCTGCTTTTTAATATGCTGTCTAGGTTTGTCATAGCTTTTCTTCCAAGTAGCAAGCGTCTTTTAATTTCATGGCTGCAGTCACTATCTGCGGTGATTTTGGAGCCCAAAAACTAAACTCTCACTGTTTCCATTGTTTCTCCATCTATTTGCCATGAAGTGATGGGGCTGGATGCCAGCTTGTGCTTCATCCAGCCTGGTTATTTCACATGATGTACTCTGCACATAACTTAAATAAGCAGGGTGACAATATAGAGCCCTGACGTACTCTCTTCTCAATTTGGAAGCAGTCTGTTGTTTCATGTCCAGCTCTAACTGCTGCTTCTTGACCTCCATACAGATTTCTCAGAAGGCAGGTAAGGTAGTCAGTGGTCTGGTATTCCCAAATCTTGAAGAATTTTCCAGTTTGTTTTGATCCACACAGTCGATAAGGCTTTATCGTGGTCAATGAAGCAGAAGTAGATATTTTTTGGAAATTGTCTTGCTTTTTCTATGATCCACTGGATATTGGCTATTTGATCTATGGTTCATCTGCCTCTTCTAAATCCAGCTTGAACATCTGGAAGTTCTCGGTTCACGTTCTGCTGAAGCCTAGCTTGGAGAATTTTGAGCATTACTTTGCTAGCGTGTGAGATGAGTGCAACTGTGCAATAGTTTGAACATTCTTTGGGATTGGAATGAAAACTGACCTTTTCCAGTTCTGTGGCTACTGCTGAGTTTCCCAAATTTGCTGGCATATTGAGTGCAGCACTTTCACAGCATCATCTTTTAGGATCTGGGGTGGGGCCCATATATTTGCAGGTCTGGGGTGGGGCCCACATATTTACATGGCTAAGAATTCCTACCTGATACTTACGCTCCTGCTCCAGGGACCATACTTTATAGAGCGTTCTAGATCTGTGCTACTCATTATAGAAACACAAACAATACATGGCTATTTGCATGAGTTAAAACTAAGAAAAAGAAATTCAGTTCCTTAATGGCACTACCCACATTTTAAGTTCTCAGTGCTTCATGTGGCTAGTAGCTAGTGGCTACTGTATCAAATATAAAATATTTCCATCATCTCCAAAAGCTTTACTGAACAGCATTACTTTAGATAATTGCTTAACCATCTTTCTTAACACTTTAGATCATTCAAACTCTGTCTATTCAGCTTACCAAGCCTGCAGAACAAGCAAATATTATTTTTCTAAGTCCCTAGTAGTTAGATTTCTTGTTTTTTTCTTCCTTGCTGCAATTTTTTTTTTTCAGCCATGCCATGAGGATTGTGGGATCTTATTTTCCCTACCAGGTATTTAACACTGGCCCTTGGCAGTGAGAACATAGAGTCCTAACCATTAGACTGCCAGGGAATTCCCCCTTGCATGGTTTTTACCTCCGCGTTATCTTCAGCAGGAGACAACATAGTTCAGGTCAGTTCAGTTCAGTTCAGTCGCTCAGTCGTGTCCAACTCTTTGTGACCCCACGAACTGCAGCACACCAGGCCTCCCTGTCCATCACCAACTCCCCGAGTTTACCCAAACTCATGTCCATTGAGTCGGTGATGCCATTCAACCATCTCATCCTCTGTCGTCCCCTTCTCCTCCTGCCCTCAATCTTTCCCAGCATCAGGATCTTTTCAAGTGAGTCAGCTCTTCACATCAGGCGGCCAAAGTATTGGAGTTTCAGCTTCAACATCAGTCCTTCCAATGAACACCCAGAACTGATCTCCTTTAGGATGGACTGGTTGGATCTCCTTGCAGTCCAAGGGACTCTCAAGAGTCTTCTCCAACACCACAGTTCAAAAGCATCAATTCTGCAGCGCTTAGCTTTCTTCATGGTCCAACTCTCACATCCATACATGACTACTGGAAAAACCACAGCCTTGACAAGATGGACCTTTGTTGACAAAGTAATGTCTCTGCTTTTTAATATGCTTTCTAGGTTGGTCATAACTTTCCTTCCAAGGAGTAAGCATCTTTTAATTTCATGGCTGTAATCACCATCTGCAGTGATTTTGGAGCCCCCCAAAATAAAGTCTGACACTGTTTCCCCATCTATTTCCCATGAAGTGATGGGACCGGATGCCATGATCTTAGTTTTCTGAATGTTGAGCTTTAAGCCAACTTTTTCGCTTTCCTTTTTCACTTTCATCAAGAGTCTCTTTAGTTCTTCTTCACTTTCTGCCATAAGGGAGGTGTCATCTGCATATCTGAGGTTATTGATATTTCTCCTGGCAATCTTGATTCCAGCTTGTGCTTCTTCCAGCCCAGTGTTTCTCACGATGTACTCTGCATACAAGTTAAATAAGCAGGGTGACAATATACAGCCTTGACGTACTTCTTTTCCTATTTGGAACCAGTCTGCTGTTCCATGCCCAGTCCTAACTGTTGCTTCCTGACCTGTATACTGGTTTCTCAAGAGGTCTGGTACTCCCATCTCTTTCAGAATTTTCCACAGTTTATTGTGATCCACACAGTCAAAGTCTTTGGCATAGTCAATAAAGCAGAAATAGATGTTTTTCTGGAACTCTCTTGCTTTTTCGATCTCTGGTTCCTCTGCCTTTTCTAAAACCAGCTTGAACATCTAGAAGTTCACAGTTCACATATTGCTGAAGCCTGGCGTGGAGAATTTTGAGCATTACTTTACTAGTGTGAGAGATGAGTGCAAGTGTGCGGTAGTTTGAGCATTCTTTGGCATTGCCTTTCTTTGGGATTGGAATGAAAACTGACCTTTTCCAGTCCTGTGGCCACTGCTGCGTTTTCCAGATTTGCTGGCATATTGAGTGCAGCACTTTCACAGCATCATCTTTGAGGATTTGAAATAGCTCAACTGGAATTCCATCACCTCTACTAGCTTTGTTCGTAGTGATACTTCCTAAGGCCCACTTGACTTCACATTCTAGGATGTCTGGCTCTAGGTGAGTGATCACACCATCGTGATTATCTGGGTCATGAAGATCTTTTTTGTACAGTTCTTCTGTGTATTCTTGCCACCTCTTCTTAATATTATCTGCTTCTGTTGGGTCCATACCATTTCTGTCCTTTATTGAGCCCATCTTTGCATGAAATGTTCCCTTGGTACCTCTAATTTTCTTGAAGAGATCTCTAATCTTTCCCATTCTGTTATTTTGCACTATCAATATATCCTCTATTTCTTTGCACTGATCACTGAGAAAGGCTTTATCTCTCCTTGCTATTCTTTGGAACTCCACATTCAGATGCTTATATCTTTCCTTTTCTCCTTTGCTTTTTGCTTCTTCTTTTCACAGGTATTTGTAAGGCCTCCTCAGACAGCCATTTTGCCTTTTTCCATTTCTTTTTCTTGGGAATGGTCTTGATTCCTGTCTCCTGTACAATGTCACGAACTTCCGTCCATAGTTCATCAGGCACTCTGTCTATCAGATCTAGTCCCTTAAATCTATTTCTCACTTCCACTGTATAATCATAAGGGATTTGATTTACATCATACCTGAATGGTCTAGTGGTTTTCCCCACTTTGTTCAATTTAAGTCTGAATTTGGCAATAAGGAGTTCATGATCTGAGCCACAGTCCGCTCCTGGTCTTGTTTTTGCTGACTGTATAGAGCTTCTCCATCTTTGGCTACAAAGAATATAATCAATCTGATTTAGGTGTTGGCCATCTGGTGATGTCCATGTGTAGAGTCTTCTCTTGTGTTGTTGGAAGAGGGTGTTTGCTATGACCAGTGTGTTCTCTTGGCAAAACTCTATTAGCCTTTGCCCTGATTTAATCTGTACTCCAAGGCCAAATCTGCCTGTTACTCCAGGTGTTTCTTGACTTCGTACTTTTGCATTCCAGTCCCCTATAATGAAAAGGACATCTTTTTTGGGTGTTAGTTCTAAAAGGCGTTATAGGTCTTCATAGAACCAGTCAACTTCATAGACTTGGATTACTGTGATATTGAATGGTTTGCCTTGGAAATGAACAAAGATCATTCTGTTGTTTTTGAGATTGCATACAAGTACTGCATTTCAGACTCTTTTGTTGACTATGATGGCTACTCCATTTCTTCTAACGGATTCCTGCCCACAGAACGTCTTGTAGGTCATCAAAGAACCATTCAACTTCAGCTTCTTCAGCATTAGTGGTTGGGGCATAGACTTGGACTACTGTGATATTGAATGGCTTGCCTTGGAAATGAATAGAGATCATTCTGTTGTTTTTGAGATTGCACCCAAGTACTGCATTTCAGACTCTTTTGTTGACTCTGAGGGCTACTCCATTTCTTCTAAGGGATTCTTGCCCACAGTAGTAGATATAATAGTCATCTGGATTAAATTCACCCATTCTTGTCCATTTTGGCTCACTGATTCCTAAAATGTCAATATTCACTCTTGCCATCTCCTGTTTGACCACTTCTAATTTCCGCTGATTTATGGATCTAACACTCCAGCTTCCTATGCATTATTGTTCTTTACAGCATTGGACTTTGCTTCCATTACCAGTCACATCCACAACTGGACGTTGTTTTCGCTTTGGCTTCATCTTTTCATTCTTTCTGGAGTTTTTATCCACTCTTCTCCAGTAGCATATTGGGCACCTACTGTCCTGGGAAGTTCATCTTTCAGTGTCCTATCTTTTTGCCTTTATATACTGATCACGTGGTTCTCAAGGCAAGAATACTAAAGCGGTTTGCCATTCCCTTCTCCAGTGGACCTCGTTTTGTCAGAACTCTCCACCATGACCTGTCTTGGGTGGCCCTACATGGCATGGCTCACAGTTTCATTGAGTTAGACAAGGCTGTGATCCACGTGATCGGTTTGGTTGGTTTTCTGTGATTGTGGTTTTCATTCTGTCTGCCCTCTGATGGATAAGGATAACAGGCTTGTGGAAGCTTACTGATGGGAGAGACTGACTGTGGGGGAATCTGTTTCTTGTCCTGAAGGGTGGGGCTATGCTCAGTGCAGTTCAGTCTCTCAGTCGTGTCCGACTCTTTGCAACCCCATGGACTGCAGCACACCAGGGTCCCCTGTCCATCACCAATTCCCGGAGCTTACTCAAATTCATGTCCATCGAGTCGGTGATGCCATCCAACCATCTCATCCTCTGTCTTCCACTTTTCCTCCCACCTTCCCAGCATCAGGGTCTTTTCCAGTGAGTCAGTTCTTCACATCAGGTGGCCAAAGTATTGGAGTTTCAGCTTCAGTATCAGTCCTTCCAATGAGTATTCAGGGCTGATTTCCTTTAGAATTGACTGGTTTGATCTCCTTGCAGTCCAAGGGACTTTTAAGAGTCTTTTCCTACACCATAGTTCAAAAGCATCAATTCTTCAGTGCTCAGCTTTATTTATAGGGGCTATGCTCAGTAAATCTTTAATCCAATTTTCTGTTGATGGGTGGGGCTGTGTTCCCTCCCTGTTGTTTGACCTGAGACCAAACTATTGTAGGGGTGATGAAGATAATGGCGACCTCCTTCAAAAGGACTTATGCCTGCACTGTTGTATTCATTGCCCCGACCATGCAGCAGGCCACTGTCGATCCACACCTCCGCCAAAGACTCCTGGACACTCACGGCAAGTCTGGCTCAGTCTCTTGTGGGGACACTGCTCCTTTTTCCTGGGTCCTGTTGCACACAAGGTTTGGTCTGTGCCCTCCAAGAGTCTGTTTCCAGTCCTGTGGAAGTTCTGTAATCAAATCCCACTGGCCTCTAAAGTCAAATTCCCTGGGGGTTCTCAGTCCCTTTGCCAGATCCCCAAGTTGGGAAATCTGTTGTGGGTCCTAGAAATTTCTTAACAGTCTACATGAAAAGATGGCGGAGTAGAAGGACGTACGCTCATCTTCTCCTGCGAGAACTCCAAAATTGCAACTCACTGCTGAACAACAATTGACAGGAGAATGTTGGATCCCACCAAAAAAAGCAAACCACTGCATGTATTTGTTCCAAAGAAAGGAAGTTGTTTCAGAAAATCAAAATGCAAAAAAAAAAAAGAGAAAATCTAAATGCCTCAGAAAGCATCTTTGACATATCATCATATTGCTAATAACACAGGCTTCATATATTCCTCCAGAGAAGGCAATGGCAACCCACTCCAGTACTCTTGCCTGGAAAATCCCATGGACAGAGGAGCCTGGTAGGCTGCAGTCCGTGGGGTCGCTAAGAGTCGGACACGACTGAGCGACTTCACTTTCACTTTTCACTTTCATGCATTGGAGAAGGCAATGGCAACCCACTCCAGTGTTCTTGCCTGGAGAATCCCAGGGACGGGGGAGCCTGGTGGGCTGCCGTCTGTGGGGTTGCACAGAGTTGGACATGACTGAAGCGACCTAGCAGCAGCAGCAGCATATATTCCTCTTAGTGATATGGAGAGGATAAAAGAAGAGAAAAAGATATACTCTAAAATATTTGAAAAATCATCCTAAACATATTTCATCTATACCATTATTCTGGAGCTATCTTTTACATCAGATTACACTGATGGTGATTTACTCAAACTGCTAACAAACCTTCTCACCAGCAGTAATATTCCCATTATGACCTGACACTCTATCAGTGAGGTAACCCTTAGAGACCATGTCTTCTTGATTTCTTCAGACCTACCACATAGTCCAGTGGCGGCAACATATTAGAGACACAACTTTATTTATTCAAGAATGAAGGAACTTGAAAAACGCAAAGATACTATCAGAGAGTATTTTACCTTGGCCTCTTCTTGATCTTCCAGTGAAAACGCCATCAATTCATCTGATACCTCTTCTGCCTGATCTTCTGCTAGCTCTGGATTTTTATGTAATTTTGAAACTGTAGTAATGGGACTGCCCAGATGTTTCATTTCACTTTCCACCAAGTTTCCATTGTCCTACAAAGTATATTGACAATATTAAAAACTACCTAGGACTCTTACCTTATAACAATATACAGATATTAACTCAGAATGAATCAAAGACCTAAATGTAAGAGCTAAAACTATAAAACTCTTAGAAGAAAATAGGATGAGGTAAGCTTTGTGACATTGGATTTGGCAATGATTCCTTGAATATTAAATAAAGGCACAAGCAACAAAAGAAAAATAGGATAAACTGGACTTCATCAAAATTAAAAACCTTTGTGCATCAAAGAATATTGTTAAAAAACTGAAAAGGTAACCTATAGGAGAAAATATTTGCCAATCACATATCTGATAAGAGATTAATATTCAAGATAAAGAACTTCCAAAACTCAACAACAACAATAGCAACAATAACAACAGAAACAAATAGGACTTGAAGAGACATTTATTGAAACAAGATATACAAATGACCAACTACCATATGAAAAGATGCACAACCTAACTAGTCATACGGAAATGCAAATCAAAACCACAGAGATACTACTTTGTACCTATTACGATAGCTACAAGCAAACAAAAAAACAGAAAATAAGAATATGGAGAAGTTGGAACCATGTACATTGTTGTCGGAAATGTCAAATGATGTAGCTGCTATGGATAATGGTATGGTGGTTCTACAAAAAAATTACACATACAATTACCGTGTATGATCCAGCAATTCCATTTTTTGGTATATATTCCAAAGAATTGAAAGTAGGGATTTAAAGAGATATTTTTATATTAATGTTCATAGCAGCATTATTCACAATAGCTAAAAGGTGGAGACAAACCAAACGTCCATCAACAGATTAATGCATAAACAAAATGTGGTATATCCATATAATGGAATATTATCCAGCCATAAAAAGAAATGAAATTCTAATGCATGCTACAGTATGGATGAACCTTGAAGATATTACGCTAAGTGAGATAAGCCAGACAGAAAAGGCCAAATATTATATTATTCTACTTACATGTAGCAGTACCTAGAGTAGTCAAATTCACAGACACAGGAAGTAGACTAAACGTTACCAGAGGGAGAAAGGGGGAGTTAATTGTTTAATGGGCGACTTCCCTGTGGCTCAGTGGTAAAGAATCCGCCTACAACGGAGAAGACACAGGTTCAGTCCCTGGGTCAGGAAGATCCCCTAGAGAAGGAAATGGCAACTCACTCCAGTATTCTTGCCTGGGAAATCCCATGAACAGAGGAGCCTGGTGGGCTACAGTCCATGGGGGTCACAAGAGTCAGGCACAAGTCAGAGACTCAACCACCACCACCATTATTTAGTGAGCAGAGAGCTTCTGTTTTTAATGATAAAAAAATTCTGAAATGGATAGTGAACATACTTAATGTTGTGAACATACTTAATGCCACCGGATTGTACACAAAAATGGTTCAGGTGGTAAATGTTATGTATATTTTACTATATTGAAAAAAATTACACATACATATACTAACAGCTATCTAGCAATTTACTATGCTCCAAGTCTTGCCTTACTCCAAGATACGAAAAATCTGAAACATGCTCAACTTTATCTCCTTAGTATGGGGCATATTAAAATGCCTTCCCCAGAGTGTTGAGGTTAGGATCCAAATCTCTGAAGTATATCAAGTCCATAGTTTATTAAAAACAAGTGATGTTATATACCTGAAACTAACACAACCTTGTAAATCAAATATATTTCAATTAAACAAACAAACACAAGTGAGCACCTGTGTAACTTAAAACTCCAGTAGCTAACTGGACAAAGGACACAATCATTCACTAGAGAAAATATGCATGGCTAAGGGACATGAAATCATTACTAATTATGTTTAACATAAAATAAAACATTTTACCCATCTAACTAGTAAATTTTTAAAAGTGATAACAAATCATTTATCCAAATGAGCTATGGATTGCTCATGAAAATACAAATTCTTAGAACTTTATTTGGAAAGGAATTTGGCAATATGTATCAAAAAATCTTAAAAATATTTAAACCCTTTAATCTAGTAATTATAATATTTGGTACTAATCCTAAATAAAAAAATTGTTAACAGGCAAAGTTTGTGCTCAAGAATTTACACAATAGCATTATTTGTAAAAGCAAATACCCATAAGTACCCAACAATTGGGAAGTATTTATATAAATTACAGTTCATTTATTAGAATAAAAGCATCCATTAAGAACTATTTGCTAAGAGTTTTAATATTTATTTAAAATAATAGAATATAAAGTTATATATATAATATGACCTCAACTTTGTAAAACTATACACATGATTAAAAGATTGAAAGCAATGAGGTAAACGTTAATAGTGGTTTTTCTCTATGAGGTTGCTATTTTCTTTTTTATGGTTTAGTATATTTTTACATAGTTTTCATAATGGTCACACAGTACTTTTAAAATTGACAAAGAAGGGTGCATGCATGCTCAGTTGCTTCAGTCGTGTCTGACTCTTGAGAACCCCATGGACTATAGCCAGCCAGGCTCCTCTGTCCATGGGATTCTCCAGGCAAGAATACTGGAGTGGGTTGCCACGCCCTCCTCCAGGGGATCTTCCCAACTAGAGATTGAAACCACATCTCCTGCATTCCAGACAGATTCTTTACCCACTAAGCCACCTGGAAGCCATGAGAAAGAGGAGGGAAACACTTAAAGAATAAAGGAGAAAAGCTTTAAAAGGCCTAAGAATTTATTCTTCTTCTTAAATTTTAACATAAAAAGATCAGAGGACATATTTCCTCCCTTTCCTTGCTCAAAGGTTACTTCTCCAACCCCTTTTCTCACTCAAATAAGCTTAGAAAATTCAAAGAGCCATAAATCCAGATCTGCAATCCTCTACTCCACAACACCTCAGTCGATTGTTGAGGATGATGTCCAGTGACTCACCAGTAGAGAAAGAGGAGACCTCAGGTTCCTGGATACCCACCACTCCAGGGGCTTTGAAGTGCTGTTTTCCTGCATAAGAAAAACTACAGTGGCTGAAAGAAGAGGTGTCAGCAGACTCTGCCAAAAACATTTCATCTGATGAAGCCTCACAAAACATAGCACATGTAATCAAGGTTGACCACATATCCTGAAAATACAAATTATGGTTTGGATTTGATGTATGGTGTGTAGAACCTCTCTGGAGGGTACTAATTTTATGATCACAAGTTAAAGGAAGGGAGGAAGAAGGGAGCCTGACAGGGGAAGGAATGATGAGATTTTTAAATAGTGATTATAAACAGAGAGTAGAACTGTATTAATTCAAGAAAAAGCTGATTAGGACAGCCAAAAAACATGGATATAACTTAGGCAATGGGAGCAAAGAAGAACAGCAGCTATCTTTTATACATACTGACCGGAGGGAAAGGATGGGAGGACAGGAAAAGCAAAAAGATGGTTAGAAAAGGGGATTATTAGTGAAGGGATTAGTTAGAGAATTATCTTAGCTATTACATAGCTTTGGAGAAGCTAGTTTCAACTTGGAACTGAAGGATGATCTGAGACTCAGACAAAAAAGGACAATGACTTCCCCAGAATAGGGGCTCAGAAACTAGACTAGAGGGAAATAAGAAGAAATTAAGAAACCTAGACTTGTATATGAAGCCATGCAATGAATATGTGAACAAATTATGTAAATTATCCCTGTGTTTCTTTTTTAAGTTCTAAATTTTTTACATTACAACCAACTGAACATGAGTAATAATGATGACCTGCTGTGGAAGACTGGAAGCCAGGTTTCCATCCTAGGATCAAACCTTAAATGGAAAAAAAAAAAAAAAAAAAAAACTATAAAGAATTTTTTTTCCTCTAGTGTTTCAATTTGCTTGTCTAGCATACTGAAGCACAGACAGCTCTAGGTCTCATAGTGATACTGATGAGTTAGTTGCTCTACTCAAAGGAATAAAACTGCTAGTGGACCTAGGTTTCCATTAAACACTCACATTTTCCTTATTTGCAGATGAGCCACATATTTCATCTTTCTTCCTGCGGCCATGGTCCAAGGCATTCGGAGTGCTACAAAACAGCTGTGCCTACAAGAGATTGTTTTCAAAGAACATCCGGGGTCCTTGAGCTACAGGTAAGCTGGAAATCCTCTGCCTCCCACCTGACAAACCCAAACCCAAGATTACTCACTGGGCTACATTTTATAAGATGTTGGCGGTAATTCCTGTAGATCAAAATAAGAAAAACTGCCAGTCATTCAAACCCCAAACACGATTTGGTTATTCTTCAGTGACTCGGGACATCCCACTTTTCTTTTCTTGCATTCTAGGAGACCTGTACCTAATTGATATATCTCTTCCAATAACAGTATATAGGGTGTTCTCTGTGGTAAATAACAAGACATTGAGTGACATCCTGGGGATGAGGACCTCACCTCACTGGTATAACCATATGTATAGATATGCATCAAAGACAATGACTTTGTCCTATCTCTTATGTAGACACAATTTACAATTTGCTAATTTTTCAGCATGGACTATTGGGAGTTAATATTTATTTTTTATGGATTTCTATCCTCCCTCCCCAGACTTCATCCAGTCTCTCTGGGTTAGGACATATAAGCAATTCAAAGAAAATAAAAGCAATATAAAGTAAAATTTTCACATGTATTGATTAAAAATACTCATGGAGAGTCTTCCCTAGTGCACAAAGAGGCACCTAATTCATCTAAACTTTGAAGAATAAAGTTATAAAAATATTAAAACAATCAAATGGAAAATTCATGATAAATTTAAGAATTTAAAGTACTTTTCATTCCTTGAGTACCGTCTAACTGAACATTTTTCTAAGATTTTCAACAAAGAATCTTCAATAGTAATAATACAAAACATTGTAAAATGCAGCATATGTATTAAGTATACATCTTCATTTAATCCTCACAAGGAGTCATTTATGAAAAATGCTATTATCTCCATTATTATTATTTCTTTATTACAAATAAACTGAGGTCCCTTGAGGTTAAGAAACTTGTCAAAGTAAGTTGATGAAGTAGTAAGACACTGGAATCCAGACACTCTGATTCCAGAGCCTGCACTCTGCTGCACTTTTGACCACTAAGATTTAGTACTACTCACAAGCAGATAACAGCCTCCATCTAAGTTCAGTATACCATTCTCTTCCATTTTAAAGAGAACACTGATTGTATGTGAGGGTTAAAATAAATAGCCTTCATTTTCACAACACTATTTTTTTATATAAATAATTTATTATTTTTTATTTATTTTATTTTTTGGTTGCATTGGGTCTTTGTTGCTGCCCGCAGGCTTTCTCTAGTTGCAACAAGCAGGGGCTACTCTTCATTGCAATGCTCAGGCTTCTAATTGCAGTGGCTTCTCTTCTTGCCGAGCACAGGCTCTAGGAGCATGGGCATCAGTGGTTGCGGCATGCAGGCTCAGCAGGTGTGACTCATGGGCTCTAGAGCATGGGCTCAAAAGTTGTGGCACATGGGCTTAGTTGCTCCACAGTATGTGGAATTGCCCCAGACCAGGGATCAAACCTAAGTCTCTTGCATTGGTAGGCGGATTTCCATCCACCATGCCACCAGAGAAGTCCCTCACAACACAATTTCAATTTTGGAAACTTTCAAGGGAAGAACCTATGCCTTCAAGCCCCTTTACACTTAAGGTGAAATATTCTCTATAGAGTCTGCATAGGATAAAATCCCTAGGCCAGTGCTGAGAAGGCTTTAATACTTTAGTACAGGGTTCATTTAGCAAAAGAACTTACATTCCAGCTAACTGTACTTGCTCAGGTCCTGTAGACTCCAAATGACCTGCAATCAGATGTAAAGAGTTATTCTTGTTCATATATTTTGTCTTTCCATCTAATTTTCATTACCAGTGAGCCATATTAATTTCAAAAGCTGAGCTTTTAAACACAAAGGCTCTTGATAAATATTAATTTCATGATACAAGGTACCATGGTACAAGTTCATGGAAACTTGAAAATCTGCATGTGTCATATAAAGGAAAATTTCTCAGAACTAGTGCATTTATGCTAACCTACAGAGATTTTTTCATCAGTAGAAAGGAAAATTTATCACTCAGGAAATGTGAAATTAGAACAAATACTAAAATGGTTGACTAGTAAAACACATTCCTTTGGAGTACACACCCTATAAAAACACATAAGAATTAGTTGACAAAGCATTTCTTTATGTTGGCTTCTTTGTCTCTGCTGAAATTAGACTGGGGCATAAAACTTTTCATCTTTAACTACCACTTTCATTCCCACAATCAATCAACAAAATATTCCTTCCTGTCTAACTTTCTCAAGGCAAAGTGACTCCTATTTGGGTCAATTCTCTTCCCATTGGCTGAATCATTCTTCTCAAAAATCCTCTAGGTACTCAAAGAATTACATCCTCAAGGCTCTCTATTTACTTTTACCACCTTCCATCTCTATCATACTACTGTCCTCTCCCCTAACAATTATTCTTTCCCTTGAGGCCTTTACCTCCCTTTTCCCTACCAGTTTCATCAAGGTCTGCAGAAGCAGTAAGCTGAGTGGCAGACATCTCTCCACTGCTAAGATTCGAAAGATCAAGGCAACGTTTTGGGGTTCCTCTGTTGAGACATAATAGTACATCAAGATTCCCACTGGGTTATAATATCCTAAAAGGCAAAGATCACATTATCCTCTTCATTTGAAATACTGCTCCCTGACTACCACATAAAACAGTCTTCAAATAAATCAAATTGATTTTTGGAAACACGTCAGACTAGGCTGAGAAAAATCTCCCACCTTTTCTCTACTCCAATAATAGCTCATTTTCTCCTCATCAACATGTTGAATCAAGGTAATTTAAGAAAATGGCTGAGGTGGGTCTTGACTCCTCATCTTTTGCCCTGAGCACCATGAGCACACAGATTTTATTTCTCCCTGGAGTCTTCAGTACTTCTCTGACTTCCAACTTTGCTGGCTAGTTGAGGCATCAGAGCATGGCATTACCAGAATTTAAAGTACAATAGGGGCTTCCTTGGTGGCTCCGTGGTAAAGAATCCATCTGTCAATGCAGGAGATGTGGGTTAAATCCCTGGGTTGGGAAGATCCCTTGGAGAAGAAAATGGCAACCCACTCCAGTATTACTGCCTGGGAAATACCACGGACAGAGGAGCCTGGCGGGCTACAGCCCATGGGGTTGCAAAATAATTGGGCACTAGCAACTAAACAACAACAAAAGTAATGTTAACTGTAGTACTTATAAAATGACAACTCATGATGCAATAGTTTTCAAAGACTTTCCTCATCATTTGATTCCACATGATCCTAGTAAGATAGTAAGGGATTATTATGTCTGTGTCACAGAAAAGAAGCCTTAGACTCAAAACTGCCAAATGGTTAGTCAAGGACAGTAGCTTAACCCTTATCTCTGAACCAGGATAATTTTTTAAAAACCCAAAAACTGTTTAGAAGAGCAAAGGAGATGTGAAAAGAAAAAGTAGATTTACCCAGACAAAATGCTTAGGTTTGCAGAGTCACCAAAAAGTTTCTTCTCCACTGGAGTTCTAGGGAGATCTGAACTGATGGAAAAGGAGGCATCTCTCTCAAGGAGCAGGTTTAATATCTTCCTCTGATTGGACCTAAAACTAGGTCCTGAGGCAAGGCTTCCCTCCTCTCTTTTGGATGAGAAGAATTCTGCAGACATAGTCTTTGAGTTCTAAGAAAAAACCAAACCTAGCTAAGAGACAAGGCTTCCCAGATGGCTCAGAGGTAAAAGAATCCGCCTGCCAATGCCGGACACGTGAGTTGGATCCCTGGGTGGGGAAGAACCCTTGGAGGAGGAAATGGCAACCCACGCTAGTATTCTTGCCTGGGAAATCCCATGGACAGAGGAGCCTGCTGGACTGCAGTCTATAGAGTCGCAAAAGAGTTGGACTCGACTGGTAAACAACCACAAGAGAGGGAAAACATCACCTACACAACCCCCTCCACCCTTTCCAGTTGCGACCAAGTGGACCAGTATTGGAGAAGGGGGCATTCCCAAACGGTGAATCAGAGATTGGCCTGAAGGTGAAATAGCGCTTGCCGGAAGCGGCTTGGCCTTCGCATTGGAATCTCTTAACTTACCGAAAGGCAACCTTAGGATTTTGAAGATGAAATGAAAAGAGGCCTTTGACTTGTTAGGGGCCACACAGTTCATGGCTCCTGACAGGAAGGAACTCAGGTCTCCTAACTCGCGATAATGCCTGTTTTGTCCCCCTAAACACCGTTCGCGAGGCCCGTGATTCTGTGGAGGACACAGCTCCAGGCTTACCTCAGGGTTGAGTCCGACACTTGCCTTCAGGAGGAATGAAAGTAGGCAGGGAAATCAGACACAAGCGAAGATTCTAGAAGAATTAAAGAAAATCTGAGGTAAAGGAGCAGATTTAACCAGATATCTATGCCTCTCGACCAGATAGGCTAGGGTTGGGTTTCGCCGCTTCTCTTAGCAGACGGTTGAAGTTACAGCCTCAGAGTAAGATTAACAGCCAAAAGCATTGACCATTCAAACCTTCCGCCTTCCCCAAAACCTATCACGCTCGCCTCAGAGCAGCGTCAGCCTACCTCCGCGCACCCGCCTAGACCCGCTGGGCCAATCGTTTGCCTCCTACATCACCGGGGGCGTGAGCTGTTCGGAAGGAGATTTGCCCCGCCCCACAGGCCGGCCGGGTTCCGATTAGACCACCAGCTTTGGACAGCCCCAAGCTAAGCCCCGCCCCATAGGGAGCTTGGCGCTTCATTGGCTCTTCCTCTGGCCAATCACCTCACCCTTTCTGAGCTCTCCTTTCCTTCAGTCCCTTCAGCCCCTTCAACCCCGGGACATTTAAATTGCACCTTGCTAGGGACGACCACTCCCTAGGATACTACCTGGAGGAATTCATTTATGTGGGAGGGTGTTTTAAATGGGTTGTGTTTTTTCCCCTTGCTTCTTTCTCATGCTCTTACGTGGACCTTTCCTTATTTTTGCTAGCCTTCCCCTATAGATGGAACATTTTCAGCCAGTGTGGCAGATGTGGCGGCAAGACAGGTGTGTGTATTTATGATGAGTAGCACTGGCCCCTTCCAAAAGCTTTCCTGGGTCCGTGACCCTTTGAAGCCCCAGCATCTGAGACACTAGGTTTGTGAGATAAAAGAAATTTCTTTTCAAGGAAAGTAGAATCATCTCATGGCATAATCCTTATCAGAGTCCAAAGAATCCCAGACTTTTATCGTTTATGGAAATTTGAACATTGACTAGGTGGTTATTATTGTTAAATCGTTCAGTTGTGTCTGACTCTTTGGGACTCCATGAACTTCAACACGCCAGGCTTCCCTGTCCTTCACCATCTTCCGCAGTTTGCTCAAACTCATGTTCCTCAAGTCAGCGATGCTTATCCAACCATCTCTCTCATCCTCTGTCTAGACGGTATTAAGAATTTATTCTTAATGTTGGGAATTTGCTTTTAAATAATCCTGTGGGAGTGGTGGTGAGTATAGATGAAATAAGATTGGCCATGAGTACTGGGTCATGGGTAACTAGGAGGTCCATCATATCCAGTGATCTCAAAGTTTAATCTTTATACTAATCACCTGTGGATCTTGCTAAAAGGCATACTCTGGTTCAGTAGATCTGGTTACCAAGATTCTACACTTCTAACAAGTTCTCAGCTGATGCTAATGCAGCTGGTCCTGGGATCAAACTTTGAGTAGCAGATGACTATGCTATTATCTTTGCATATTTGAAATTTTCTGTAATAAATGTTTAAAATAACCTTGGAAGCTCTTTAAAATATAACTTCCCAAAATGATAACTCAACAGGTCTAGAGTGGGGCTGAGGAATTATCAAGGCACCCATAAGCTACCCATAGAAATGGCTTACAGACCACACTTTGAGAAACAAATTAGAAATGCAACCTTTATCTTTGAGAGACAGTGAGTCAGGAATACAACCTTTATCTGGTGCCAGGATCTTGGTAGTAGTAGTGGCTGTGAGGTATAGTATAGTTAGCTGGGTTTTATCCTAATACCCTTTTCATCTATAGAATCTGCTTCCCCAGAAAGAAGGTGTGTGAAGAGTCTTTATCCTCCAGGATAGAGACGATGAGTGTGGGAATCAGTACAGAGCCCTGCCATGCCAGGTAAGTTTGACAATCAGGCTGGAGATTAAGAGAATGTGGGAAGAGCTGGTTTCTGCTTTGATGACTATCATCACACTTCATGGGACCACTGTCTACATCTTTCTAGGTGGGAGCTAGAGACAGATGCAATTGTCCTACAGTGGCGGCAAAAGCAGATAGATTATGGCAAGCGCACACCTGGTTACCAGTGCTTTCTGCAGCAGGTCCCCAAGTGAGTGCAGTTGTGAGTAGTCACAAGAGTGTCAACCACATGGCTTTTGTTCAAGTTCAGGTGATGGAAAGATACTAAAATCTGAATGCTCCCACAAAGTTGCAACATTACTGAATTATTCTGTAATCTAGTCCCTCAAATAAATTTCCAAGATTTTTTTTTCAAATGGAATAAGTTATACTTGGCCCATAAGACTTCTCAAAGCTCTATTCGTGTTTGCTAATAAATTATTTTTCTTCCATTTTCAACTCATGCCTCCATGTGCGTGCATGATAAGTTACTTCAGTTGTGTCCAACTCTTTCCGACCCTATGGACCCCAGCCCCAGGGGATTCCCTCTGTCCGTGGGATTCTCTAAACATGAATATTGGAGTGGGTTGCCATGCCCTCTTCCAGGGGATCTTCCTGACCCAGGGATCGAACCTGTATTTCTTACATCTCCTGCATTGGCAGGAGGGTTCTTTACCACTAGTGCCACCTGGGAAGGCCCATGCCTCCATCTGACTGTTAATTACAACATACCTGCCTAACTACATGTAAGCTTACAAGCATATATACAAATTAATGAATGAAAAGGTAGAATATGTTTTAAAGAGATGTCAAATACTTTCTTCTGTATCTATCTTGACTAGTGAGGGACTTGGAATATCTAATTTAGCTTACCCAGAGAAAGAATATTAGAGAGTTGGGAAGTTTGATGTTTAATCTAAACATTTTCTTTGGATTGAGGCCCCACTTTGCAGAGGTTTCACTTTCACTGGCTTAAAAGGGAGAGTATGAATGAAATGCACATTTCTCTGACTCTGCTGCCTTCCTAGATGAGCAATGTACAATCTCTTAGAGCCAATGGATTCCACCCCTTTGGATGACTGGCTCCAGGCCCTGGAACCCTCAGAGAATCAGGATGAAGACTAGGAGGGAGCCCAGGTAGTATCCTCTGCTGAAACCTACTGGAGCAGGGTCAGAGATGGGGTCTGGCCCAGAAGGTCACAATTATGATAGGGTTCAAGGTAGTAGCCCAAGAACAAAAGAAGAAAAATGGAACAGCAAGGGGGAAAATATGCAGCATGTGAGTAAAACAAAACAAAACAAAACAACAACCTTGAACCAAAAGCGGCATAAAAAGATCTAGTTATAGTTAGGAATGGGGAAGAGGCTGGGCTGCACTGGGGACATGGTTTTATACTTGATGAAATGGGTGTCATTTTCCTTTGAGTCAAGACCTGAAATTTGACTTGCAGGGTTTGGTTGTTTTAAGTGTTTCAGTTTCTTTCAATTTTGCAAATGCGCCAATGCTAACTTCTTACACTCAATCACTTATCTTTAGTAAGCATGATATTTTATTATTAAATAAAAAGGGAGATTTACCTAGTGGTGAAGACCAAGGGCTTTAGAGTCTCAAGCAGCTTTTTAATACTACCATTGTCCACCACATGGGTAGCTGCTTAACCTCTCTTGCTGTTTCATCTGTCAAACAAGGAAATTTTCTCTCATTTGATGATCATAAACAAAAATGAGAATACATATCTAAAGTACGAAGCACGGTGCCTGGCACATAAGCGCTCCATAGCAGCAATTACTGGAAACCATGTCCTCTACACTTCATGGTCCCTGACCCTTCTTTTGTCAAGGGGAGATGTGCAGGGCAAACAAATGTGTAGTGTATCTCCCATCACAGCCCCCTGCTCCGCGTATTTTCTTGATAAGTGCCTCACTTTCCCTTTACTTTTCTTTTTCAGTTTGCCGATTTGGTTGCTCCTGCCTCCTGCCTTCCTTGTCTTTCTGAGGAAGATCCCCACCACTGGCTCTACCTTTGAGCTGATCACAATTACTTATCTGTCCTAGACTTCAGTGGTGCATAAAATATTTACGGAAAACGTGTCTTTCAGGGGACTTCTTGCTGAATGTAATAGTGAAGGTTACTTGCAGTACTTCTACTTTCCAACTGATTAAAAATCTAAAACTCTGTCCTACAAAGAGATCATAACACGAAGGCATTGTTTAAAACCTCTCCTTTTCCCATGTTTTACCCTCTGTCTGAATCTTCTTTGATAACTGATACTCCAATTTACTTAAGAGCCAGAAACCACCTAGCTGTTCCACAACCTCTTCACCTACCAACTGCTACATTCAGTCTCTTCAAAAAGGCCTTAAACTTTGGCTGAGTAGGAGGTAGTGGTAGCGATGGAGATTTAATAAAAGGTGGTTTCCTCTTCCTGCAGAGGAAATATAGCATTATCAATATCTTTTCCCCCAGCGACCTGTTTCCTCCCTCCCAGAAAGGTTTAAAGAAAGTGGTCCAGCTGTAACCACCGTACTTTCCCCTCTTCCCCCTCCCCCACGCAAGCAACTGAACCGCCTATGATGTCATAATCACAATCCCATTACCTCATCCTGCTGGGGGTGGGGGCATAGAGGGAGGAGAAAGAGTGAACAGCTCTGGGCCCTCGTCGGATTTACAGTATTTTGAGTGACAGCTAACTACACAACCAAGTGGGAACGGCCCGCAACCGTTACAGGTCCTGGGTTTATAAGGTTCGAGCCGATCCGGCAGCTGGAAGAGGGGCTCCTGGGACTCAGAGCAGGCCCTAATCCGTGCTTGGACTACGCCTCCCAGAAGCCTTCACGACGCGGACGGGTCCTCTGCTGGGGGAAGGGGGATTCCTTCAGAGCGGAGGCCGTGGAGGGTGGGGGCAGGAGAACAGGTGAGAGGAACCCTAGCTAATTCGGTTACGGGGCCGGAATCGAGTTGGGGGCTGTACGTGGGCTGATGTAGTAACAGAGGGCGGGGGCAATGGCTTTGTTTACCTTCTACCAACACGGCCTCCCCCGCGGGTTTCGAGATTTGCGTTCGACTGGCCCAGTCCACCTTCTGCAATATTTTGCAGGGGGTGACTTCCTATGGAGGAAACCACCCTCATCGCTAAATTAAAGAGCCCGGCCTCTTTCCGACGGCGCTAGCCAAGAAAGACTTTGCGAGAAAAACGACGCGGGGCTCGAGCCTCCGCGGACGGTTCAGGGGGGTTCTCCCAACCCGAGCGATCTCTCCACTCTCCTCAGGGGCCCGTTGGTTCACGCCGGCGCCTTTTAAGGGCACCGTGGGGCGAACCGAGCGCTCAGAGCTGCTCTGGCCGCGGCCCTGGGAACTGGAGGAGCCGCGGTAGGTGGCCGAGGGCAGGTGGCGCTGGGGCCTCGGGGCGGGTACCTAGACTGTCCCTCCCTCCTTCCCTCTTTCCCCTCCCCCAGCCCGTCCGCCCGCGAGGCACGGCCTCGCTGGCCGCCTCCGCGGGGAGAGCACGGGACCCGGTGGGGGAGGGGGTGGCGGAGTGTTAAGTCCCAGACCCTCTCGTCCCCTGTGTCCTGAGTTCGCTTCCCCGCGGCCAGATGATGGGAGCTGATTGGGAACAGGCGAGCGACAGCCCCCCTGAGCGTGCCCCGGCGCCCTCCCCCCCCCCACCCCAGGGGCCAGCGGACGCCCCATGCCCCACCCCGCGGGAACAGGCAGAGCAACCGATGGAGAGGTTGAAGATTGGAGAGGGGGGCCTAGCCTTTTGCTTCTTCATTGGGGTGGGGGGAGGGGTGCTCCCACTTGTCACCCTTATGCCCACCGGTGCCATATGGAGAAAAAACAGTCAGGTCCCCACATACCTGTTCGTGTGCCTCCCTGCCTCATGTTTTTCTTCAGTCTCCCCCAGAGCTGTGGGACTGGGACCTAGGGGGTCTCCAGGGGTTTTTGACTCTCTCCTTCCTTGGCCTGACTTGATCCTAGGTTATCCAGGTTTCAGCACAACCTCAGCATCGCTGAAAACCTTATGTCAGGGGTTACTGCCACCCAGTGGGGTGGGGGTCCAACCTTTATATGAGGGAGAGGTGATGGTGCAGAGAAAGCCTGGATTGAGAGTTGGGCCTGCTGGGGTTTGAGGGAGGGCCTAGCGGCCTGCTGCTCTGTGTTGGGCTTAGCCCCATGCCAGTTGTTAAGCTGAGAAGTTTTAACTTGTTTAGTGAACGTTCAGGGCTGTCTGTGCCCCTCAGATACACAAAATGGAAGGGGAAGTAAGGCGGCAAGAGAGGGCTTCTTAGACTTTTTTCTGTGCCTGCCTGAGAAAGACGAGGCCCCTCGCGGAGCTGGTTTGCCTTCTTTTGTGTCCTGGTTTGATTCCTTATGGCTTCCGTTCTGTTCCCCCTCTCAGCCTGGCCTGTTTTAGGAAACTCAGACTGAAACTATCAGTTGCGTGGTGGCAGTTGCATTGTTCTAATTACCGCCGTGTGTGGCCACATCCCAACAATTAAAATGCAGAAAAACACAAAATCACTCTCTTGATCCCAGAGAGGGCTGGAAGTTTGCTATTTGGCCAAATGCCTCATGAAAACCTTGAAAGAGTTTGCTTCACTCCCTGCTCCTCATGGCTGGTCAGCTTGAGGCCTGGGGTCTCTGGGGGTAAAAGCCTGCCTTAGGTTTCCTCTCTGGTTGGTCTTTGAGGGCAGAGTTAAGAAACCAAGAGCAGAAGTGATACAAGCTTTAGCTTCTCCTACAAGAATGGGGGAAGCAGCCGAAGGGAGCGCTCAGGAAACTGGAACTTCAGGGTGGTAATAGTAATTATGCATGAAAACGTTATTTAACTATAGTGGTGGTTGACTTCTGCCTCCTTTTTGCCTAAACTCCAAGTACATCAAAGTGTGTTTCATTGCTTTTCTTTGTGGTCTGCCTCCCTCTGAGGTGGAAATCGAGTAGAGAGGATCCCCCCCCTTTTTTTTTGGCCAGGGTTGAAAGTTATCTGCCCTCAAGGTCAAGCCTTTTGGGCTTTTCTTGGCATGTGAGTGAGGGAGGTTGATACCTAGCCAAATAAATCAACCCAATTGCCTTCTTCATCTTAATATTATCATTTGTAGCACCCTGAGGCTTTGTAGAGCAGCAAATAGGAAGGGTGAGAAATAGCAGTCTGTGTGGACTCCTGATTTGTACAGGCCAAGTGGTATACTACTTATGTTTTGATATTTTGCATTATATTATCCCTGTGACAGATTAAGATTATTCTGCCCATTTTTCATATGGGTAAACTGAGGGAAAGAAAAGTTAGATGATTTGCCAAGACCATCACAGCAAATCTGATCCAGATTTGATTTCTTGATAGTTTGTTCTTTCTGCTAGCAAATGCTACCTACACTGTCTGATTGCTGTCTGCCTGCTGGTCATTTCTGGGAATAGGCAGAACAGTATGGAAATGTTAGATTAACTTCCCCTCCTCTGTTGATCGAGGTCCCTCAGGCAATTGTGTGGGCTTGAAGCCTGTTCTCTGATAGAATTAGTTTGCTTCTACTGTAATTGACCATGAGAAAGAGTCTTGATTAATTGTATTTATAGTCTTTGAGTCAAATCCAGCTAAAAACTTACTTGAATGAAGTTAGAGTTGTTTTTTAGAGTTGAAATGTGAATGGAATTACCGAGGTAGCATTTCCTTATCTTCTTATAAGAGAATATGTACAGTATCTGTTGGGGAACAATAATATAATATCAGCTGTTCAGGATAAAGGAGAATATAATACCTTGTTTACTCTGGTTTGAAGTAGAAGTCATTCCTACAACCACTGCACTGTTACTATTTCTGTAGTTTAGGAAAAGGCTACCTCTCCTTGCTCTTGACTGGAAGATAAAATGCTTGGACTAATCAGAATGGAAATAACAATGCAGGTATTTCTCTCATTTGAGCTGTTTTCTAAGTGGTGCTGGTATTTTGGGTAGGCAGAGCAGAGCACGAACCAGGTTAGGAGTGGCAACCAAGTTAGCTTTCAACTTGCTTGCCAACTCCATTTTATTATACTGGTTATCCAGAGTGCCAAGTTGAGAATGTTTCTGAGGCTATGTTTAGGCTTAGCCGGAAAGAGCTGTGATCAGTTAATGATGTCTGCCAGAGGCCTGACATAGGGATGCTGGGGTATGTGTGCCATGCATTTTCCATCTCTGGACTAGGTACATCTCTAATATCACTTCGGGCTGACCCATCTGTAATTGGCAGACTCAGCAGGCATGACTGGAGAGGGAAGTCCCAATGGTGCTAGAATGGTGCTGCAGTGGCAGAAGACGGCTCACGAGTGAGGTCTGGAAGAACAACAGGGAAGACATCCATCATTTGCTCCAAAGTGTGCAAGTCAAATCCGGGGGAGAATCATGATAACCCTGATCACTGAGCAGCTACAGAAGCAGACTCTGGATGAGCTGAAATGCACACGCTTCAGCATCAGTCTGGTATAAGACAGTCTTCCCACTTCTCTAAGACCCCCTTGCCCTTTTTTCTGAGGCTGTTTGTTGTTACTACTTCATCCTTGTCCTGTGCTGTATGAATCATGGTACTTGTACGGGATGTGCCCACTAAAGGCTCAAAACCCAGCCCAAAAGGCAGGGATTTTTTTACTGTTAGGAGAAGGGACGCTAAAATTTGGGTGGAGAACGGTTTGAGATACTGGAAGATGTGAATTATTTTGCTCACTAACTTTGGGAGGATAAGAGAAAGAACATTTAGATGTCCCTAATATCCCTATAGCCCATGAGTTGCAGGGGTAAGCTGAGAGGGCTTCCTGGAACTCTATCCTGATCTTGAATCATGATGGATATTCTCTGTCTCTTAGCCTTTGCCTGATCATGCAGACATCTCCAACTGTGGGAACCCTTTCCAGCTTGTGTCTGGTAAGACATTATGTGTATATTTGCGTGTATGCCCATGCCTCCATCCACATGTTTCTTTTATTGATTTTCCATAACCAGGTCTAGCTAGCCTGCCTCCACAATTTTATTACCAGGGTCAGCTTCTGAAATTAGTGCTTGTCTCCATTTTATCGCACCAGTATGGGAGTTATCTATTTCCCTTGCTCTTATTCTAGCCTTGTAGGAACTTTTATAATCTAATTTTTTGAGTAGGCAATACAGTCACATTTCAAAATTTTTTAAATAGGAAAAGTGTTAAACTGAAAAAAGTCCCCCTTCCTTTTCTATCTACCCAGCTTCTATCACCTCCCCCAAAGTAACTCCTGTTATTAGTTTCTTGTCTGTCCAACCAGAGTTTTGGTTTTTGTTTTTTCTGCAAATAGATGCAAATATAAATGTAAATTTTTTTTATTCCCACTCTTTTAACACAAAAGGTTGCATTCTGTATATTTGGAACTTTCTTTTTAAACTAATCTTAATAAAGCTAGAAGATCTTTCCATGTAAGTATGTTGAGTGTTTCCTTGTGGGTGGCCAGACCCAGAGGAACACAAGCACCATCAAAGGCCTTTCCCACTGTACCCTCCCCGCCCTTGCCTTCACTAGGAATACAAATGATCTCTTACCTGCTTGATCACCCTGTCTTGGTGCTTTGACACATAGGAAAGGTAAAGGCTAAGGACAGAGAGTGTAGGCCAGCTTTCCACAACTCAGGGCGGGGGGTTGGGGGAGCAGAGTAGAGCTCGGTGGAGTGGAGTGAAAGATGAGCATGGCACACACACCTTTGCTTCTCTTGACTCATTCTACCTTTGAGAGGGATTCGCAGGCAGTTTATGATTCTGTATTTTTAGTTTCAGGTGGTTCCTCATAACGGAGGCACTATAATCTGCTGGGTAAAAGACCTAGCTTTAGCATCGGACAAATCTGGTTCTGAACCCTGCTTTGGTCATTTGATTCCTGCATAACTGTTGGCAAGTTACGGAGCTTCTCTCATCTGTGAAATGGGGGTAGTGATTGTACCTAATTCATGAAATTTAGGGGAAACCTCACATAAAGTGCTCACTATGTTTTGTAGCACATAGTACTCTTGAAAATATATTAGTTATCATTAATTCTATCTTTATTATGAATGCCTTCCAGAAGGTGCTTCCTGGAGGGGCCTGCCCCACTGTTCCTGTGCCGAGTTCCAGGATAGCCTCAATCTCAGCTACCACCCCTCAGGCTTGAGCCTGCACCTCAGACCACCCAGCCCGGGAAGTTCCCCACAGGAGCAGTCCCTCTCCCAAGTCCTAAGCCCTGAGCCCCCAGACCCAGAAAAGCTTCCTGTGCCCCCTGCCCCTCCATCTAAGAGGCACTGCCGCTCACTCTCAGTGCCCGTGGACCTGTCTCGCTGGCAGCCAGTGTGGCGGCCTGCCCCCTCCAAGCTGTGGACTCCCATCAAGCACCGGGGCAGTGGTGGAGGGGGTGGGCCGCAGGTGCCTCACCAGAGCCCCCCGAAGCGGGTCTCCAGCCTCAGGTTCCTCCAAGCTCCCAGTGCCTCTTCTCAATGTGCCCCAGCCCACAGACCCTACAGCCCCCCTTTCTTCAGCCTGGCCCTAGCCCAAGATTCCTCTCATCCCTCTGCCACCTCCCCGCAGAGTGGCTCCTGGGAGAGTGATGCTGAGTCCCTGTCACCTTGCCCACCCCAACGCCGCTTCTCCCTGTCACCCAGCCTGGGCCCACAGGCAAGCCGCTTCTTGCCTTCTGCCCGGAGCTCCCCTGCATCCTCCCCAGAGCTGCCCTGGCGACCTCGAGGCCTGCGCAATCTTCCCCGAAGCCGCTCACAGCCTTGTGATCTTGATGCCCGCAAAGCTGGGGTCAAGCGGCGCCACGAGGAGGACCCTCGGCGGCTGCGGCCTTCCTTGGACTTTGACAAGATGAATCAGGTGGGACCAGCAAGACCAGGGAAGCTAGGATGGGAGTAGCGAAGACTGTTCCATTTTCACTTGTGAGGTGTCCTCTAGCTCCAGGCCCTCCTGACATGGCCTCCCCTGGCGCTCCTGTCTGCCTGAGCCTTTGCTAAGGGTGGTCTACCATCTCAATTTGCCCAGGATTATGCTGCTTTTAGCAGTGAAAGTCCTATGTCCTATGAAATTCCTAAGTTCTGGGGGTTCCAGAGAAACTTAGGGTGAGACCCATGTTAAACCTTCCAACAGAGATCCCAGATTGTCCTACTGGAGGCATCTTCCCTCCTTGTGCATGGCTCAGAAAAACCCCATCATAAGTGCCCTGCCCCTTCTCATGCAAGGCTGGTTTTGTCCTTTGCCCTTCACTGCTTCAAGTGGGTCTGTGAGGGCTTAAGCAAAATAGGCTGTTGCATCATTCATTTGCTCAACAAATGTTTTTTGTCTTCCCAATGTGAGTACAGTTGTTGTAGGCACTTGCCCACTCTTTTCATATTCTTCCTTCTAGACCACTGGGTCATAAACCGCTTTGAGAACTTACTCACTTACTCATAGTCATTCATTCAAGCAGTCAACAAACATTATTGAATACTTACTATGTACCAGACTCCAACTAGGCACTGGCAATATAGGAGTGAAACAAGCAGTCAGTCAGTATTCCTACACACATGAAGTTTATAAACAGACTTCTAATCTTGAATCTGATAGAAACTATGAGCTCTTTTCCTCAAAAAAATATGCATGTACACTGAATTTTCAAAATTTTATCTGGGAGTTCATGACCTCACCCTTATGCATAGGACTCCTGCCTTCAAGGGTAACCAAGAGGGGTACTTTGAAATACAGCTTGAGCAGGGTTCTCTGGGAAATCAACATCTTTCTTTGCCTTAATTTTGTTTGTTTGTTTGTTTGACAGAAACCATACTCAGGAGGTCTCTGTCTCCAAGAAACAGCCCGGGAAGGCAGCAGTATCTCTCCACCATGGTTTATGGCCTGCAGCCCCCCACCCCTCTCTGCTTCCTGCAGCCCCATTGGGGGTTCCTCCCAGGTGCTGAGTGAAAGCGAAGAGGAAGAGGAAGGGGCCGTGCGGTGGGGGCGGCAGGCTCTGAGCAAGCGGACACTGTGTCAGCAGGACTTTGGGGACCTGGACTTGAATCTGATTGAGGAGAACTAAAACTGAGAGGCTACTTCCTGGGGCCACACAGACTGACTCTCTTATGGCTACTAACAAGTGTCGAGGTCCCAAGGCCGGGGGCCCAGCCTGGGAATGGGGGTGAATGGAGGGCTCCGACTCAGGGCAGCCGGAAATCTTCTCGCTCCAGGAAGCTCGACCATGCCGAGAGACTGGCCGGGACAAGATAAACGGAGCTGGTGGCGGGAGGGACAGCCCCAGAGCAGACCCTTCCCATGGCGGCCCTGAGTGTGAGTATCCCTGCCACCGAGAAAGCAATGGGCAGGGACGAAAGGGGGTCTGCCGACCCCAGCTCGGGGAATTTCACTAGCCCCTTTGCTTCAAAGGGCACTTGTGTCTTAGAATTTGGCCAGGGTGGGGGGTTCATTCAGCCTCCTTGGAGAAATTGTGTGAGAGTGTGTGAGTGCATGAGAGTGTTCGAGGAAAGGTGTGTTTGGGTAGCCTTAGGGGAAGGAAGGCAGTTTCTCCCTAATAGCAGGGCACCACAGTACTCCCAGGATCTTGGGTTTTCACGGGACAGCAGGCTTGTTCTAGGAGTCGGGGTTCTAAGGAGCTCTGGAAGCAAGCTTGTAATCTGTTAGCAACAGTGGCTCTGCAAAGGATTCTGTTTGTGGGTCCTCAACTAATGGTCTTTTTCTCAGGCCCACACCTCCCCTAGATAGATCTAGTATTGGCATATTGATTCTGAGCTGGCTTTTTTTTTCTCATCAGATTGCCAAGGCTGGATACAACTTGCCTGTCTCACTAAGTAGATGCAAGCACATGTGGGCAATTAAGGCAGGGCTGAAGGGCTCCATCTCTTTTTTTCCCTCCCCACTGATGGGACTTCTTTTCCCTCTTACTTTCTGCCCTTTGAGGGTCAAGAACAAGGAAGGAAGCCCCTGTATGGAGGCTGACCTGCAGCAGAAGTAGTGTTCAGTCCCCAGCAGGCATAGGTGAGTGCACCCCAGCACTGCCCTTTGGAAGCAGACGGTAGAGAAACTCATTATAAAACCCAGGCCTAGCCATTTTTTCTGACTTGGTTGAGAAAGAGGAAGGGGATGTCAGCATTTACTAGTTTGCTTGTCTTCCACTCCTGCCAGGAAATGTTTATTTGCCTCTAATTGGCCCTTAGAGACCTCAGCGAGGTTGAGGCTCACTGAGGGATTGGCTGAGGATGTGTAAAGCAGACTGTGAGAAGCAGCTGGGAGTTTGTTGTTGCTGGATTGAATTTCTTTTATTGTTTCACACCCACAACTTGGCCCGGGCAACAGGTCTCAGTGGCCACACTGATGGGTTTAAGGATTTCAGAAGCTCTGTAGGGCTGGCTCCAGGGGAGATGCATACTGAAGCTGCCACCATAATGGCTTTTGAGGCTTTGTCCAGCTTTGCTTAGACCCTGCAGGACCAAATTGGACTTGCCCTTCCTGTTTATTGGAAGAAGGGCATTTTCCCAGGGTTTTGTAGGAACCAGTTGCTCATGTTAGGGAAGAGGACCTGCATGTTTTCTTCCTTATGAAATTGAACCTATGGCTTTGTGGGTCTCCCACATGTTGGATAGGAGCATCAGTGAGGCCCTAGCATCCTCGCCTCCACTCCCAAGGAGATGGCTGTGTTGTCTTCATCCTCCTGCCTTTAGAGGTTCTACCCCTTCAGGACTCCTTCCCTTTACCTGCTAGTTAGCATGAGTTACCAGTGAGCTACCAGGTCTGTAGGGGCCTGAGAGAGGCTCTCTGGAGAATCCAAGGAAACTGAGCCCAGGAGTTGCCCCTCCTTGGTTTCATCCCTCCCCTGGCTGTTCTCCCTCTTTAGGCCATAATTTCCCTGGTTCCAGCTTCTTTTCCTCCTGGGGCATCCTCATCTCTGGGCTCTCTGCTACAGATTGTGCCAGCTTACAATAGGCCACTGGTAATGTCAGGGGGGTATCTGCAGGCCCAAAGCTGAAGAAGGGAGGGCAATAATTTCTGCATCCACCCTGGCTTCCTCAAAGCCCTAGGGCACCATCCCTAAGGGAGAAGGTCTATAGATGCCATATTTGAATTCCGTTACTTTAAGATCTGGAAAGTTAAACTAGCTGGAGCTATTGTTTTGCTTCCTAATCTGAGTACCTGTGGCCCTTGGACAAGCCTTTTTGAGAAGTGGTTTATTTTGCTTTACACGGTGGATCTGTTCTAATAGTTCTGTATAAACCAAATGCTATTTTTCAAAGCATTTGGACTGCTGACCATATAAAAGCAGCCTGTGATTGCTTCTTTTGTAAAGCAAGCAACCTCCCTCTACTTTAGCTGTTTTGACAATTTGGATTTTCACATATTGGGCTTGCCCAGAGTGGAACACACCTCTGCAGTGGTTGACCCTGGGTAGACATCTGCATCTGTGTTGTGTGTGTGGTGTGGCTGACCAGTAGGTGAGTATTCCTGCGTGTGTGAGTGAAGCCACTCCCAGGCTGGTGCTCTCCTCCTGTGCCCGGTGACTGCCCACTGGCAGCTCCAGCTGCCCTTCACTCCCACCTGCTGCCAAAGTCCCTGTGCTAATGGGATTACAAATATAAAAAGTGGAAAAAAAATTTTCGTAAACTTTGTTTTATATTAAAAAAAAATCCATAAGTCTGTGTGTGTTAAACATGAGGTCCTGCCTCTGTGGCTGTGTTTGAAAAAATAAAGTTTTATTAGAATAATCCATTTTCCCAAGCAACCTTGTGTACTACAGTGTCGTCTTCCTTTCTTCACAAAGAAAGGCAAGGAGGAAGTGGGGAGAAGGCCGCCCAACTCTTCCAGCTGCTTCTTCTATGACATGGCTGAACTTTTGCCCCTCGAGGACAGTATTTGGTCCCTGGGCCCTTTGCAGCCATGGTAGTTATATCCTGTGACCCAGCTTCTGTTAAGACCTCAGTTATTTCTGGCAGTCTGATTTGGTCTCCTGTTTCCCTGATACTTAAACCCATCTCCTCTTCCCTCCTGTCACTCTCACTTCCAGCAGGGTGAAGTCAAGTGTTAATCCATTCTTCTTCCCTGAGAAATGCTAGATGATGCAGTTAGAAACTTGTCTAGAATGATTTGTAGGCTTTGGGAAGTATGGAGAAGGCATGATAGGGACCTTGTCCAGGAGTGTCTTTTCAGAGTTTTCACATGTTATGTTGTGGAGAGCTGGAGATAAAGTTGTCAAAATTCAAAGTCCAAAGACCTCAGCAATTTCTCCATCCTGAAAATACTGATTCTGGAAAACTACCCTAGCAGCAGAGCTGCTATTTTGCTCTAGAAGGTGGTATTTTTCCTAATGCTTCAGTTTGGAATGTTCATTTGCTGAAAGAAGCTGTGTGGCTCACTCTCTCTCTTTAGACCTTTCTATTCCACCCTTTCTTCTCCCTCCGTTAGCATTCTTCCAATGTGTGTGGGTGAAATGTAGTTGCTTAGAGAGCCAGGCAGGAGCCTCTTGTCCCTAAGGCATAGCCTTTCTTTACCAGTTGTAGCACTGACTTGCCAGGCGGCAAGAAGAGTCAAGTTGCTTAGCCTCCGACCCAGTTTCCTGCTTCAAATTGGTGGCACTCATCACTGAATATCAATGAAGTGTGCAAGAAGACAGGATTGGCTTGACTACCTGGAGGAGGAACTTTGAGGGAATGAAAATACACCCTGAAAAGAGTGGGAGTTGTCAACTATCCTGGAAACAAAGTAAGAAGGGCTTTGAGGGGGTAGGGCTATAGCATGTGGTTAAAGAATCTCAGAATTACGTGTTCATTCTTTGTATAAAACTGCTGTTATGTTTCACCTACTGTTTGAGCAGGGTTAAGGCCTGAACATCTAAACTTACTTCCTTCTGCTTTTTTTCCTTTCTGTTCAGTTTTTTTGTTGGGTTTTTCTACTGTTTATTTTCTCTGAAGGCTAGTGTGATTTCATTTTCCATTGCTGAAGTGTAGGAAAGAATATAAACTTTATGAGGGTTTTGTTTTATTCAGTGTTGTATCCCCAACACTTTGAAAACTTACTAGCTTATGAAAAGTGTTGCCATATTTGTTGAATTATTTTTTTTTTTATCTTTGCTTTCCCATTCCTGCCCTTAGGCACAAAGACACCACTTGTGTCTGGTGCTGTGAGAAGCCAGCTTTGGACAGTGGGACAGTAATAAGCTCCACGTGGAAGAAAATCCCAGCAGTGAATTTTAGTGGAAAATGTACAAGGCAGCTAGGTCATGTATGGATTCATCCCTCTTTCTCTCCTACCAACTACAATTTGTGAGGAGTGTGCTTTAAGAGGTGTCTTGGCCCAGAAAAACCAAGAAAAATTGAATCAGGCCTTAGGTTGGCTATGGGAAATGGACATGATAAGGAATAGGGAGAGGAAAAAAATCCAAAGAAATGTTTGCTTGGTGCTCCATAGGGTTAGTTCTAGAATGGCTTCACTGGATGTTGTACTTTGACTGAAGCCAGTAAGTGGTACTTCCCTCTGGCCCCCAACCTTTGCTACAAGGCAAGTAGGTCAAGGGTAAAGAAGATTATGGACAGATTTCTGGGTAGGCACATAAGTCTGGAAAGAATGCTACTGCTCTTAATTGTCTGTGGGTCAGATCAGTGAAAGAAATGGGTACTTTTAAGGTAGTAACCATGGATTAATACCATACCTTTTCCTGGTTTGTATCTACTTCTATGTGTACTCTGCATCCATAAGATTATGGAACTTGTGCTAGTCTCTAACGTGACCAGTGTTAATGATTGAGATTTCTCATTGCCCAGTGTAAACAAAAATCTAGGCAAAAAATATCTCACTATCTCCCCTTCTCTACAGTGACTTTTCTGACAGGAGTATCAATCTTCCATGCCTGTGAATTCAGATAGGAGTGGTGGGGTTTTCTTTGTCCCAGCTCCACTTATTTCCATGGTAAGATGTACTTTGGTCTCTTTCCAGTTCCCTTAAAAGTTGAATTGAGAAACACCTGGACTTAATAACATTGGCTGATTTGGAAGCAGGAAGAAGCTCCACTGCGATATGTCAGACTATTGAGATGTTGGAAGCACGTTGGCCTTCAGCCAATATAGAGTGGCATTATCACATACAATGGGTATAAAACACTGGTCAATTGGAAAGGGACCTATGACGTATTGGTAGTATATAATGAA
Source organism: Okapia johnstoni (assembly GCA_024291935.2). Classification (NCBI taxonomy): domain Eukaryota; kingdom Metazoa; phylum Chordata; class Mammalia; order Artiodactyla; family Giraffidae; genus Okapia; species Okapia johnstoni. Next base: position 42,259,312 of record CM044316.1, read on the forward strand.
ACGGTACCATGTTATGGACCAGTGATAAAAAAGATATTGTGTCCCATGGACCAATGGGAAGTTTCCTAAAAGATAAGGACAGGAGGGTAGTGCCTATTTTCAGGCTTGGAAATCAATCAGGTACTGGGGCACTAACTTCTTATCTCAGAATATCAATTCTCTAGGTAACTTGCCCCTCAGCCACCCACCCCAGCTAAAGTCTTTGGTATCTGAGGAGGGTAAGCTAAAACCTCCTCAGATAAAGGGGCCCCCTAAGGGAAATATGGCACCAGGATAGTGCCAAGGGAGACTGAAGGACCCGCCCACTTCCCTACCCCGGCCGAAACTGCAATTCCCCTCCCTGCCGCAGGGGGCACTGCAGGCCCCGGGGAGGTTGGGGCGGAGTGCTGCGAGGGGCCCGGAGCTGCCGCCCCGCTCCGAAGCGCGGGGGGCGCTGTGCGGGGCCCGGGCTGCGGCTCCGCTCCCGGCCACGGGGGGCGCTGCGCGACGCCGGTGGTTGGTGGTGGCTGTTGGGGGGGGGGGGGTGGGGGGGAGCCGCGGCCGCGGGTGGTGCGGAGGGAGGCCTTGCGGGCGGATCGGGAGATCGGCGGCGGAGGTGGTGGGAGGCGGCGGGCGGGAGCACGGGTCCGGCCGGCCCTGGCGATGGCGGACGCGGCGGCCTCCCCGGTGGGCAAGCGGCTGCTGCTTCTGTTCGCGGACACTGCGGGCTCGTCCTCGGCCTCGGTCCCCGCGGCGGCGGCGGCGGCGGCGGCGGCGGGCGGAGATCCGGGGCCTGCGCTGCGCACTCGGGCCTGGCGGGCCGGCACGGTGCGGGCCATGAGCGGGGCGGTGCCCCAGGACCTAGCGGTGAGTGGCGGCCGAGGCGGGCACTCGAGGCCGGGGTTGCACGGCCTGCGGGCGGCCTCCCCGGGGGCCTTTGTGAGGGGGCGGTGGGGTGGAGGTGACCCAGTTCCGCGCCCCCAGATCTCCTCAGCGCCCCCCGCCGGCTCCTCAGCACCCCGAGCTCTGGCCAGCATGGCTTCCGCGTCGGGGTGCGCGCCCCGGGTTACCCCGGGGGGCAGCCAGGGCGCTAGGAAATGCTGCCTCCACCCGGCAGGCCCCGCCTCCTGAGCGACCCCTTTCTCAGCGTACCCCCAACACTCCTACGGAGCAGGCTCTAGCACCCTGGGTTCCGGGGCCCCTTAGAGTTCTGCCTGTGTGCCGCTGCCTCCTGGAAGAAGCGGACCTGTAGTCTCCAGCCTCTCGTGGGAGACCTGCGCCCTGTTCCCTTCTTCCCCGAGCCCCGAATGGGGCGGGAATATGGGCATTTGTGGGAGATCGAGAGGCTGCAGTTGGAACTGCTCAGGGCTTTTTTATCTGGCAGTTACTTCCTCCTTGTCTGAGCCAGACTCGGCCAGGCTGTCTCCAGAAAGGCCAGCTCTCTTCAGGCTCCTCTCTCTGCGCTTCTGGGTGACAGGAGCTGCCGTAGTGGCTGCTTTTGATAAGTTTGAGATCTGTCTTGGCAGCCAAATGGGGCTGTTGGGTGGTGCTTTTTATCTCCGAGCTAGGCAACTCCCCCAAACCTTGGGAGAGGTTTTGTTTTGAAACTTTGTGTTGGGGCATGGCCACTTTTGAATACTTGTCTTGGTGTATTTTGTGATTAAAGTTGTTCAGTAATAGAACTTAACTAGCATTCGTGTCCGTGATGTGTTATTTTTGTTAATGTAGCGACAAAATGTTGTCTTTTAACTTTGGCAAGCCTCTTTAGTTCCTCATTCTGATAGCGGCCCTAGGTTCTCTGTTGAGATAAGGCTGTGAAAAATAGGGGGATTCTTTTAGATTGTGATAGATCCGCAGGCAGAAGGAAAATTTTCTTGATGAACTTGCTTTTGCAGATATTTTATTCACTGTAAACGGGAATTCATTTTGTAAGATTTGATGTTAACATTTCAGGTTTCTGATACTCATTTTTCTACCTATCGATCAGTGGTTTTAGACTCCCCGCCCCGCCCTACCCCGCCCCATATAGAAGTCTTCTGGGTTGTTTTGCTTGTGGCTGGCTTTGGCTTTAAGTAAAAGACTGCTTGGACATTTATGAGGCTTTAGTGGGGCGAATTTTTCAAGAGATATCAGGAATATAAAGAGGTGAAGAGGATGATTAAGCAAGGAGATTTGGAGTTAAATTCCTTTGCGATTTCTTTAGAAGATTGCTTTTTAGGTTAAAACGGGGGGAGAGATGTCCCTCTTAGATCCAAATTTACTACCTTGAGTGCAAAACTTAGGTTAAGATCCACCATTAAATGCATTTTGTGACCTAAAAACTTAGTCTGTCCTAGCGTTTCAGTCGAAGTTTTCTGTTATAGTTGTTTCCTCCATCAGATGAATTGCTAATGCGCTCTGCACCTGAAATGGCTACCCATTCACTTTGTTGTTTGCTGAGCTCCCAAAGGGCAGTGGTTTTTGAAGCTCACTGAGATGCTGGACACCTACTAAGCTAAATACTGAAGAATTGTGCCACTGGGCCCATGGAACTGGTTTCTCAAACCAAGTAAAAAGTTTCATTGATTCACAACAAAGTGTTACAACTGTGTTGAGGTCTTAGAGGGAGCTGTATGCATTTAGAAGCAAAGGCAGTTTGGGGTTTCAAGAATAGGCTTATGCTTGTCTCGTATGTATAATCAAGGAACATAGATGAGAAAAAAGCAACAACAAAACTCAGCCTTTAAAATATTTTACTAGCTTGCAAAATTGCTCAAGAATTGCTGCTGTGATGATGAGGTTCAGTTAATGACAACAGCTAATATAGAATCAGAACTGTCCGTTTGTTTTCCTTTTTCATGAAAGAGATTTCCTTTGGACCCTTGGCATGTGTGCCTTTCCAATTTTGCACCACACAACCGTAGTAAACACAACTGTCTTCCAATCGAAAGTGTTCTTCCTGTACTCAAGGGTGGAGTTTGCAAGCAGCTGGCCTGTGATTGGACAGATTTTCATTCAGTTATGTTTAAGATGTTTTCAGGCATGCCTGGTTTTGAGTAATGCATGGCAGGGCGCCCCCTGTTAAGGATGAGTAATTGAGGGTTGAATGAATGAGTTTTTGAAGTGATTGCAAACACTTTGCAATTTTAGGCTCCATTAATATCCTCTTTCTAAATAATTTTGATCCAGAAATCTTTCAAAATGTAGTCATGATTCATTAATGACCCCCCCCCTTTTTTTGAAAACATTACTAAAGCCATAAGTCAGAATCTTGATCAAGAGTTTTGTTGAAAAGAATTTGATAGCTGGGCATTTTCCTCACCAAAGCTATGCTGAGAAATAACTGCTGAGATTTTGAATTAAGTAGTTAAACATCTTTTTTTCCTTCCCCTCTTCCATGTAATAGTAACTTTATTTGTATTTCAAAATAGGCTTGTTATATCTGAAAAAAAGTCTAGTTGCAAAATTAGTATTATGGATTTTTATGCCTTTCTAATGCTGTGTTCTCTTTGTGTTCTGGATCATTATTGGTCCATGTAAGAGAGACCTTGGGACCTTCACATATGTAGGCATGGTGAATAAACACACACCACAAAAACATAGATTTTTCTTTTTTGGGGTAATAAAAGCAAAACTTGCATTTTGTAGAATGTCAAAATGTGAAGAGTATACACAGGAAGGTCAACAATCTGCATCCTTTAGCAGCTTCCACTTGTTGAAGAAGCCTTGTGTGTCTTCTTAATACTGGTGCAAAAATATAAAAACATTTCTCTCTATACAAAAGGTGGGGGTTTTTTTTTTGTTTTATTTTGTTTTTTAAGCAAATGCTATCATACTGTGCAATATCTGTAGCCTGTGTCTTTTTTTTTTTTTCCTTTCCATTTAACATTAGACCATGGGCATTAGTACCCATGACCTTACTCATCATTTTAGATAACTACATTATAGAATGGATGTACAATGATTTATTCAATCATTTCCCTTTATGATGGGCATTCAAGGTATTTTACATTTTTTGGCACTTACAATGCAGTTAGTATCCTTGTACATATGTCTTTATGTAATCATGGTTTTATTTCTAGTTTAGCCATCCAGGAGTGAAATTGTTGGGTTAAGGAGTACATGTATATATTTTTATTAGGTAATGCCAGGTTATTTTCCTGTGAGATTATAACATTTCATACTCTCACCAACATGCAGGCAGTGCTTGTTTCTTTTCATCCTTGCCATCTCTGGTGTCATCGGTCTTTGTCATTTTTTGCAATCCGATGAGTGAAAAATAGTATCTAGCATTTTCATGACCACTGATCTTTTTCTGTGTTTATTAGCCTCTTACATTTTTTTTATGAGTCATTTATGCCAAGTTTTTGCCTGTTTGAAAAAATGGGAGTTTTCTTATTCTGCTCAAGTTCTGTATTTGGCACATTAACCCCTTTACCTGTCGAGAGTATCATTTCTCTCATTTGTCTTTTAACTTTGTTTAAGGGTTGCTTTGCCACATAGAAAACTAAAATGTTTATATCATCAGATCTGTTAGACCTTTCTTAATGGCTTCTGGGTTTAATTGCTAGGGAAGAAGACACCCAACCTCACCCCTGCCACCTTGAGCCTATATAAATATTCTTCAAATTTTCTTTCTGTTTCATTTTTTTACCTTTAGATCTTTAGTCCATCTGGAATATTTTTATAAGTGGCACGTGTGGTGGACAATGTAACTTTTCCTGCTGAGTAGGAACCAGTTTTGGCAGCACCAATTTTTATTAACTAAACCATCCTTTTCTTTCTATATGATAGAATTAAATTATGCTTTTAGTAGTCATGAATTGTTTTGAATGTATATCTTACCTATCTCAGCTATCCAGAACTTGCAACAGGAGTAAAAGCATATCTGCCTTAATTTTTTTAACCCTTTAATTTTTTCATCTTTATCTAGAGGAAAGGTGGGCTCTAAAGTACTCCTTTTCTTTGATTTGAGTTGATGTAATAGATGTGGGAGTGTCCAGGCTAGTACCATATTTCTTCCATCTGGTAGTCTTACAAGAGAAGTGAAAGCATATCTGCTTTTTGAAAAAAAAAACAAAACAAAAAACTCTTCCTGCAACCTCTCCTCTTTGTCTCAGGGTAGGTGGACTTTAAAATAGCTGTCTAGTTTGTTTCTAGATAATGTAATAATTTCCAGTGTACAATCTAATATTATTTATTCTCAACCTAAGTTCACACATAGAACTTCAGCCCTAATTGAATTAGGAGATCAGCCTTTAATGATTATACCTAAGTGTTCTTTTCTTGCTTATAACCCCTAATCTGAATAAAAATCTGAATAATATTATAGTATGCTGTTTACTAAAGTCAGTAGAATATGTTTTGTGGATCAGTGTATGGTTTAGAGAACTTTAAATAAAAATGAGATGGTGCAAAAGAATACATAATGGTTAAGTGTGAGGCCATCTACACACACTTTTCGTCCTAACTCTCCTCTTACAGCAGGAGGTCTGTTTTTGAAACATTGAGCCACTATTGAATTTTTTAGGCACTCAAGTGCTTTGTGTAAGTTGCTTTTTAAAGCTTGTCTTCATTTATGTGTGTATGTCATTTTTGATACTTCTATCTTACTGTCTGTGCATTCTATTTATTTCAAGACTACAATATGTCCACCAGTGGTCCCACTGTACACTGGTCATTTTGTCCAGCATCCTCTCCCTTTACTGTAAAATCAGATTTTTTTCTTGTTAATTGTGCATTTGTTTCTAAGAGTTGTTTCACTAACTCTCCATCTGTCAAGGGCTCATTCCCTCCTTTAGTGCTCACTTGCCTAGTTCTATTCTCCACCTTCTTCTTGTTGATTTAGTTTCCCCTCCACTCGCCTAAATCACGGGTAATGAACATGGCATTTTCTGTTAGTGATTTTCTCAGCAACAGCTGGAGTGGGTTCCAGTAGGCTTTGCTTCCTCGAGGCCTGGGGGACACAACACCTGTTGCTGTTTCTCAGTTTTCCACTGCCTTTGACAGGTTGGTGGTTTTTAAGCCCTCTTCATCCCACTGTTCCTACTGCTAACGTGTCTTTTAGGCTTGTTCTGCAGTTGGATAAAACCTGCCTGATTGAACAGTGACCTCGCATAGTTTTGCAAGGGCAGGAGCTCTGGGGGGGGGGGGGGGGTGTTGTGTCTTCAGGGGTAATCAGGCTCTAGGGAACTGATTCTCACTAACCAAACTCTTGAGACTGATTTGTAAATCCACATTAAGGTTATTAATTTACAATGGGAGATAAACCTATCCAGAGATCTGCACAGAGCCCCCCTCCTGGTCTACTCAGGAGACCAAATTACAGATAAGAGGGATCCTTGTCCTGCAAAGAATCAGACAAGGAAAGCTGGGCGTTGCCAAAGGGATCTTTACAATATGCACTCTTGTTGATCCTCTGCTTTCCTAGTACTTTCTGGCTTCCGTGTTTTATACCCCCTTTACCCTTTGCTTTTGATTCTGTCGTCCATTGAAATCCTGTAAAGAGAAAAGAACACCTCTATCAAGTCTTTCTAAATCCCAGTGTTTTTCCTTTATCACTTTGTGAGATACTTCTTTTGTAATATTTATTAATTTTTCTTGGTATAGATACATAACAAGATATATAGCTTATCTGCCCTTCTAGATTGTAAGTTCATCAAGAACAGGGAACATGTGCATTTTTACTATTATTTTATTCACCTTAAGTAGAATATTTAGAAGCCAGTGTTATATTAACTTTTATTTCTGATTTTTTATTTTATTTATTATGGATTTTCTACTCTGTGGCCCCCTGTATTTAACTTGATCTTTAAGGTTTTTTTCTTTTGTGTATTTTTACTGATATTGACTCACTACTGATTTTCTTCTTTACATGATTGGATTTATATTTGGGACCCCCATCCAAGGTACATTGTCCGTTGGTTTTTGTGATTTACATCAGAGTTGTTAGATGTGTTTTGTTTTTCTGATTCTCAAGTAATACATGTCTAGTATACAAAATGTAGAAGTTATTTTAATAAAAATAAGTAAAAAAAAAAGCCCCTGTAGAATCACAACCTATTAAAAACTGCTACGTTTGGTACATATTCTAATCTCTTTTTTAAGTTGAATTCATACTGTATTTTCAGTTTTGAGTTTTTCTTTTAACTTAATATGTCAGTTATTTTCATGTATTACCAAAAAATTTTGTATTATAGGTGATTTTAATTTTTTGTCATTTTTTGTATTTTCCACAGGTAACATGTGTTGCTTTCGTAACTGAAAGGGAAACAATAAATTCTCTCAAAGAAAATCTCATAGTTTTTATTGACTGGCTAATTTATTTAACTGTTCCTCTTTCATTGGATACTGAAATTGTTTCAGATCTTATGCTTTATTAATAATTCTTTGATGAAGATTTTTGTGAATAAAGCCTGTTCTGTGTTTACTATGATTTCCTAGGATTATTGCTAAAAATGCTGTTATGGAAATACAGGGTATACACATACTTAAGATTCTTGAAATATGACATTTTTTTTCCTTTTAAGTCATTCCAGTTTATATTCTGACCAGTTATGAATTTGCTTAAGAAATGTATTATTTATCAGAAGCCCAAGATCCACTAGGCATTTCACATTATTTTATTTAATTCTACCACAGTTCTGTGAAGTACTTACTGTCCCTATTAATAGACAAAGGAAGTAAGGCTCAAAGAGGCTAAAGTAACTTGCTCCCACAGCTAAGAAATGGGGCAGTTGGGATGTAAATCCACATCTTTTTGATTCCTCTGCACCTAAAACCATATATATCTATATACACACTTGAGTTTGTATTCAGGTTATTTCTGTGCTCATTTGCATTTGACTGTTTACAACCCCATGAACTGTAGCCCACCAGGCTCCTCTGTCCATGGAATTTTCCAGGCAAGAATACTGGAGCAGGTTGCCATTTCCTACTCTAGGGGATCTTCTTGATCCAGAGATCTAACCCTTGTCTCTTGCACCTCCTACATTGGCAGGCAGATTCTTTACCACTGTGCCACCTGGGACTCTAATATTTGTAACAGAGTTCATATTTCATTTAGAATGTAGTTAGGAAAACTGGAAAAGTTAGGAACCTTGGAAGTTAGTTTCCATTTTCCTTACCTTCTCACAGTTATTACCACATCCTGTTATTTTTATCTCTAATTTCTCAAATATGCTTTTCATTCATACAGTCTTGATCTAGGCCTTGGTTTAGGCCTTTTACATCTCTTACCTGGGTTTTCATCACTTTATAATTAGTCTCCTTGCCTCCAGTTTCTTGCCTCTATGAGTTCCTTTACAACCTGATCCCAAAGTTAATTCTTTCCTTTAAAAAAAAAAGTTAATTATATAAATAATATGTCTAAGGACAAAAAAGGGAACATTTACTGATAAGGTATTACCTTATTATCAAATAACACTATTACTCCTCCTATCCCAACCCTTCTCCTCTCCTCCCAACTCCCTAAAAAATCTGCAGCTTGCTTTTTTCCGTATAGTATATCGTAGAGATCTATGTTCATCTATTAGATTTATGTCATTTTAAAACTTCCTTATGTTATTCCATAATTTGAATAAAGTATGTTTACTACTTTGTAGTTTCTATTTTGATATCCTATTTAAACTGAGTATTGAGAAATTTTTCCCCTCAGATGGCATTATCTGTCTAAAATGCACGTGAAAGATGTCTGTGTATATCATCATTTCCCCCACCCCCCTTAAAACAATCAAACGCTCCACCAAGGGTTATAGAAGACAGCATAAACTCTCATGTGTCCAGGGCCAGGCTTGTGAGGAATAGCTGGGCGACAGACTGAAGGGTATAAGGGGGATTGACTACTGGAGAGTTCAGACATACCAACAGAACCCCCACTCTGCTGACCAAACAAGAACCTTGGCCACCAGGTTTCAGTTTATCATCTGTTAACAGGCGAACAGAACACTTTACAGCTAACTTACTAGTTGCTACATCCTCCTCCTAGAACACCCAATCTGCTCTTAGATTTCTCTGCTTTTGCACCTGCTGCAGTCTTTCTCTCCCTTCTCTGCCAGAAGAATACAGTTTGTCCTTTGAGATCCAGTTTGTATACCCCTCTTCCATGAAACCTTTCTTGTTTCCCAAAGCATATACCTTCTCTGATATATTCAGTCTTTATTACTGCTCCTATTACATACCTCTGTAATAATTTCTGTACCTCTCTGTTGGCTCATCTAGGGTTTGATTCCCTCCTGCCAAGTGCTACCTTATTCACCTTGATCTTCTTGGCCCTGGCAAGTATTTTGTGCACGTGCACACACACACACACATATTTTTGAGGCATTCTGTTTTTGTTGAGTGAGTGAATAAATTAATACTTTTATTAATTGTAGTAAGAATGGCCCTAGGGAAGACCAGAATCCATCCAAACTGATTATTACATAATTATGTGGTTAGCATGAAAGTTTGTATTACTCAGACTACTACCGTCTGATTTTATCAAACTTAGGTTAACTTACTTGATTTTTTTTTTAATTTATTTCATTTTAATGTCACTGAAATGAATGTGCATTACATATAGACCATAAAAGAGGTTTTGAAATGAAAGTAAGCGTTTTACCACTGACTCTCCTTAACTAAGGAAGTATTTTACACATCTAGTCCTTAGGCTCTAGCTGTACAATGGATAATACTTTTTGCTACTTTTACTCTAATAGTAGAAATTTTAAAAAGACTTAAAAAAATCAACTCAAACTGTTTTAGTTCTGTTCTGTCCACATTATCAACCTGCCTTGGCCATCTCTAACTCAGTCCAAGCACTACCATTGATTTTTGTTAGTTTATATCACTTCTTCCTGTTTTGTGACCTAGCCACTACCATTTTTAAAAAATATTTGTTTGGCTGCTCTGGGTCTTAGGTGCAGCATGTAGAATCTAGTTCCTTGACTAGGGATAGAACCTAGGCTCCCTGCATTGGGAGCATGGAATCTTAAATACTGGATCACCAGAGAAGTCCCTGGCCATTACCATTTTAAGAGTTCATGTTCTGTGTACTTTGACCTGAAATGATTCTTCACCTTATATATTCTAACTCCTTCCATCTCTAGCTAGGAGGTGGAACAGAGTGCTAGGACCAGAAATAAGCCATAATACTGGTAGAACATGTTTGCATATATCCACATTCCATATTGCTCTCAAAACAAATTTGTATTGTTAGCCTAGAGCAGTTGTTTGATCCTAGAACATACAGCACTGTGGTTTCCAAGTTCAATACTTTATTCCTTTGCCCAGGCAGGTTAGGAGATAATTGCCCTTGCTGCTGCTGCTGCTGCTGCTGCTGCTGAGTCGCTTCAGTCGTATCCAACTCTGTGTGACCCCATAGATGGCAGCCCACCAGGCTCCCCCATCCCTGGGATTCTCCAGGCAAAAATACTGGAGTGGGTTGCCTTAAATTAGGTGAAATATGGCTTTCAAATATTTCAGCTCTTCCATGGTGTTTTTAGACATGTTATGATAGAATTCCTGAATACTAATTTTTTAAATGTTAAGATACCTATATAAAGAATTAAAATCATTACAGCTTTGATACAATGACTTCGTTTAGTGTTGTCCTTGTATTTGTATGTTGGTATGACTTAGAATTTTGTGACTCATATGTTGGCTTCCCAGGTGGCACTAGTGGTAAAGAACGTGCCTGCCAGTGCAGGAGACATAAGAGCCGCTGGTTCGATCCCTAGTTTGGGAAGATCCCCTGGAGGAGGAAATGGCAACCCACTCTAATATCCTTGCCTGGAGAATTCCATCGCACAGAGTCAGACATGACTGAAGCGATTTAGCACCAGCACCAGCACCGTGTTGATTTTTAAAGTAGTTGGTGGATTACCACTGTACATGGCACCTAGCTGTCAGGCACCAGAGAGCCTCAACCTCTGGTTTTCTAAGCTATGCCCAGGAGAGCACTGTGTCACTCAAGGTCAGATTCCACCTAGGGTTTCAAAACAGCCTCTGTTCCTTTTCATGACTTGGAATGCCTTGTCTGTCCTCCAGCCATTGCCTCCTCTGGACATCAGTTGTGACACCACTGAACAGTAATGGGACTGCTGTTCTCCTAGTCTTTGGTTCAAAATCCAAGTCATTTTGGGGTTTTCCCTTACTCTTATTCCAGCCAGTCATCGTGCTTGTTGATAGGACTCATCAACTCGCATGAGCCCTGGTCACTTCCTTCCTCGTCTCACTGCTCGCACTCTAGGTCATGTAAGAACACCCTCTGTTCCCCACCCTACTCCCACTCTAAACCATCTTCAACCACTAAATAGCTGAATTGTCCTGAAACAAACTGTTCTGCTTATGTTTTAACCTCAGAAACCTTTTACTGGCAGTTGCGTGTATACACATTCACACACACACACACACACACACACACACACACATATTTCCCATTGGCAGATGGATGAACCCAAGTTTTATCCCAATATTTGATGTCTTCCACATTGACTATTAATCTTTTTAGTCTCATTGCCACCCTTCCCCCATAGTGTGCTGTAGCTCCTAGCCGTCCTAGAACTTGATTGGGACTTTTTTTTTTTAGCCTCAACCCATATCAGTCCATTTGCACACCTGAAGTGGTCTCTCCTGCTTCTGAACACTCCCTATACCTTATTTTATTTGTTTTATCTTATGGCATGTTATTGCCCAAGTAGTGCTTTTACAATTGACCAAAGTACTTTTGAATCTATTACTTTATTCAATCTTCACAACCAGTCCATGAGGTATGTCTTATCACAAAGGAAGAAACCAAGACTTGAGAAGTGAAGAGTGACTTGCTCAAGTTTTCAATTAAAGCTAATATCTTAAGGTTAAGACGGAAATCCAAGCCTTCAGAAACATAAGCCCCAAGCTTTGTTCATTACTGTCTTTCTTATTGCCTGAGTCTGTACTTAAGTACAAGTTTGAATACATCTCTTTCCAGTTGTCAGCAAGTTACTTAAAGTTGTATATGATTCCCCCAGAAAACATATTAATATATGAATGAGCCCCTTCATATATTAAATGTAATGCAGTTTAATGTTCTTTCTCTGTAAAAATCATGCTTCCCCTTTTGAGCATTATTTTCCTGTCATTTTTTTTTTAAAGTAAATGTGAAACTTATTTAGTATATTATAAGTAATAAACCTAGAGCTTTGTGTAATGAATTTAATTCCTCTACATTATTGCCTTTGGAAGTGTCATATGAGAAATTTCTTGTAGAGCCACGTGGTTGGAAAAGTGTTGCTTCCATGAGACATTGCTTTGTGTTCTCCTTTTAGACAGTGAAGACAATGCAACTGACCTCTCCATTTTCAGATTGGCCTTTAGGAAGCTCAGAGCCAAATCAGTAATCCATCATTCATCATTTATCCCTCAGTCATACAGCTGTAGAGATCCTTATTGCCTTCTTAAGTTTTCCCTCTTTTTATACTTTAATAGTGACTTCCTGTTGTAGTTTGCTTAGTCCTGATTTACAAATTTATATTTTATCATTTTCTTGCATCTTTCCCAAAAGCCAACTAAAATTCTTTGAAGTGGTCTATAAGTACTCTAGCCTTTATTAATTTTAAAAGTTCACAATAGAAGTGTAAAAAATTTTTCTTTCTACCTATTAGACTATGAACTCCTTGAGACCAGTGTTCTGGATTCCTCTCCGTATTCCTAAACCTAGCATAGGGCCTTATACATAGTAAGCCCCCAGTTAGGGTGCTTAGATGTAAATTGGAAACTAAGCGTTATAAATCTCAGTAGGATCATGGCTAGAAATTACTAACTGTAAATAACTAATGCCCTGTTAACTCTGTACCCTCTTCTCAGAGTGAGGATGAGACCAACTTCCTGGCTCTGAAGTAAGATTGGTTTTTATTGAAATCCATTAAAAGAACTTAAAAACAAGTTAAAAGTTTTCAAAACAGGAAGTTTGTATTTGTTTTTATATTATAGTGTGGGATTTTTTCCAATGTAACCTCAAGATGACTTTTTGTGTCTTTTCCAGATCTTTGTAGAATTTGATGGCTGTAACTGGAAGCAGCACTCCTGGGTTAAAGTTCACGCTGAAGAAGTTATTGTACTTTTGCTGGAAGGGTCTCTAGTATGGGCACCGCGAAAGGACCCAGTCCTTATCCAGGGCTCTCGAGTCTCAATTGCACAGTGGCCAGCCCTGGTGAGTGACTTTTATTGGCTAGAAACATATTTGGGCTTTATGCCTATTCTATATAGTATTTATGCAATAGCGGAACTCTTAGAATTCCCCAAACTCTAACGCTTTGTCCTTTACAGGCTTTTATTCTGAAGTTACTAAAGCAAAAATTGGGAGAAATCTCTTCTTCTGTGCCTTATGAAACATTTTATATTAAGTAATATTTGATACTTTGTTTCTAAATAATTTTTCACATTTCTTATATAATATTATGAAACAATGTAATTCTTAAAGTCTGTTTTTTCCCATAGAAACTGTTTTGTTTCCAGCTTTAGTGAGATAGAATTGACATATAACATTGTATAAGTCTGTGTACAACATGATTTTATATTTATAGTGAAATAATGATTACAGTAAGGTTAATAGTTCTATGTCTCACATAGTTACGTTTTTGTGTATGTAGTAAGAACTTTTTTTTTTTAGTTTTGCAGAACAAGAACATTTTAAAAATCTCAATAAAGTATAATAATCTCATTGTTTTATAGAGTACCTTCCTACATATTATCTAATTTGCTTCTCACAACACATACGTGGTAAGAACTTTTAAGATTTGCTCTCTTAGCAACTTTCAAGTATACATTACAGCATTATTAACTGTAGTCACTGTGCTGTACATTAGATCCTCAGAATTTACTCTTCTTATTACTGTAGCTTATACCCTTTGACCACTTTTACCCATTTCCCACATGCCCCCTACCCCTGACAGCCACCAATATATTCTGTGTCTATGAGTTCAGTTGTTTTATATTCCACATGTAATTGAAATCATACCATATCTGTCTTTCTCTGTCTGACTTATTTGACTTAGCATAGTGCTCTGGAGATTCAGCTGTGTTGTTGTAAATGGCAGAATTTCCTCCTTTTTTATGGCTGAATAATATTTCATTGTGTATAATATTTATGTATGTGTGTATGCACCACATTTTCTTTATCCATTCATTCATCACTGTACACTTAGGTTGTTTCCTTGTCTTGGCTATTGTAAATATTGCTGTAGTGAACATGAGGGTGCAGATATCTCTTCAAGATAGTGATTTCATTTCTTTTGGATAAATACTCAGAAGTGGGATGCTGAATTACATGGTAGTTTCTGTTTTTAATTTTTTTGAGGAACCTCTGTACTGTTCTCTGTAGTGACTGCACCAGTTTACATCCCCACTGGTGGCGCAAGGGTCCCCCTCTCTATGTCCTCTCCAGTACTTGGTGTCTTTGTCTTTTCACATCCCCACTGATGGTCCAAGTGTCCCCTCCTCTTTGTCTTTCATTTTAGGTATGAGGTGATTACTCATTGTGGTTTCGATCTGCATTTCCCTGAAGTTAGTGAGGTTGAGCCCCTTTTCGTGTACCTGTTGCCCATTTGTCTGTTTTTGGAAAAATGTTTATTCAGGTGATATGCCCATTTTCGGAGAAGGCAATGGCACCCCACTCCAGTACTCTTGCCTGGAAAATCCCATGGATGGAGGAGCCTGGTAGGCTGCAGTCCATGGGGTCGCTAAGAGTCAGACACGACTGAGTGACTTCACTTTCACTTTTCACTTTCATGCATTGGAGAAGGAAATGGCAACCCACTCCAGTGTTCTTGCCTAGAGAATCCCAGGGACAGGGGAGCCTGGAGGGCTGCCGTTGATGGGGTCGCACAGAGTTGGACACGACTGAAGCGACTTAACAGCAGCAGCAGCAGCATGCCCATTTTTAAATCAGACTATTTGTGAGGAGTTTTTTGTTTTTAGCTTTTTAAATCACCCATTTATTAGTTGGATAAGTTAGAAGCATAGACACTTTGTGTACTACTTCTTAGCTCAGACTCTCACAAGGCAAAAATGTAGTTCTTCTGTGACTAACAAAGTTAAATAATGCTCAAAACAAACATTTTTAACCTATTGATTATACATATCATCGCTTACTGAACTCTTTTCATTTGTTTTTAAGGCCACTTTCCAGTTGAACTTTTAGAAGAAGCTCAAATTGATCTTGGTCCCTGGGTGACTTTTGTAGGCAGATTATTTATGAAACACTAAATATGAATTTACCCATGCATTTTTACATCACTGATCATTTTAGAAATCTCACAAAGGTTTCAAGGGTTCTAGAGATGATAATGGTGTAACTCTTTATTCTGAGAGCTGACTGTAATGTAACCTTCTTGAAGCCTGACAAGATTAGTTAGATTGCAAAAGAGAATGAGGAATTTCTTATTCTTCTTATCCTTTTTAGCTGTTAATAAGGCTATTGAGCTGACTTTATGCTCTAGTTTGCTTCATATGATTATTTGAGAGCAGATAGTGGGTTAGGAATGACTCTCAGAACTTAGGCTTTAGCTTATCTGTATTTACTGAGGTGAAAGATATATATTAATAATGGATATTTTCTCTGCAGTTAGATATTCAGTTTAATTGTTATTTATTTTCTCTCCCAAATACTAATGTATTTCTTGTCACTGTATTTCACAGACTTTCACTCCCCTGGTAGATAAACTCGGTTTGGGTTCTGTGGTTCCAGTTGAATACCTTCTGGATCGAGAGCTTCGTTTCCTGTCAGATGCTAATGGGTTACATTTGTTCCAGGTACTTATCAGTTGGTCTAGTCCTGAATTTTTTTTCTCCCTGCTAATTTCTCTGTTGATTATAAATAGAGTGTTTCCTCTTCTCTTTTGATGTTGAAGCAAGTACTTTCTCCCAGTAATTCCATGTACCTTTTTTTTTTTAACCCATGTGCCTTTTAAAGTTTCTTTGCTCCCTTGAAAAGTACATTTGGTGACTGAGGCTTCTTTTCTCCCCTACCACACCCCCATCCCACCCTAAAACCACTTCACGCTTAAGACCACAGTTCCTCAGAAGTAGTGACTTCCCAGAGGTAGCTGCTTCTGTAACTTGTCTAGAAGGGCCTGTACCTTTGCCAGTGGCAGGGAGGCTGGGAATTTAGACTGGTTCCAACCAACATTAAGTTAAATATTGAAGAGCTTAGGTATATTTTTAGTTTCAAAAAAGGGATAGGTTAGTAGTTTAAACAAGCTAGTATCTGAGTTAGAGTTTCAGAATTTATGGATGATAATATTGGCGGAGCAGTTGATGTCCTGCCCCCTTCCCACCTTGTTCAAGGGAGGTATAATATTTCCTAAACCTAAATGATCGTAACACCTTTAACTTTTGTAGAGTATCTTGTAGTCAGACTAGGGTTCTTTGGAACATTTTGATATATGCTGATGTAGAGCTCCTGAGGGGTATAATTTTTCTCTTCTGGTTAGATATTATTGCCATTTATTTCAGCATTCAGTTTTTTCTTCTTTTATCTTTACTAGATGGGAACAGATAGCCAAAACCAGATTCTTTTGGAACATGCTGCTCTGAGAGACACAGTTAATGCTTTGATCAGTGACCAAAAGCTACAAGAGATATTCAGCAGAGGTAAGAACAGGTAGTCTTCTGTCCTTGAATTCTGAATCGGGTGTATGGTCGGTGTTGAAAGTGATAGAATGGAGAAAACACCATGCAACTCTTAAACATCTGTGCTTATCTTCTTTTTGTGGGTAGCGTCACAAGTAACTCTAGTTAGCTGGATCTCTAGAATGGATTGGAAAAACAGGATCTCCCTCAAACCAGTTTCCTTTTTGTATTATCTTTAATAATATGCAATTTTGTCTTTTAAAAAATTTCTATATTTCTTAAATATTTATTAAGGAGTAACCTTGCAATCGACACAGTGTTAAGGTACTGGGGATATAACCACAAGCTAGAAAATCTCTGCCCTTGTTGAGCATACTGTCTTGTAAGGTTCAGGGGACCAAAGACTGTTAACACCAACAAATAACAACTTAGAGTGTAAGGTATGTTCATAAAGGAAGGTGTCCACAGACTCATTCACATTAAGAGCATGTTAACTTTTAAGAATGAAAACAGAAGAGATTTATTAACTTTTTCATTTTACATACAGATTTTGCCCAAGATTCTACACAAAGGGTCGATTCTTACTTCATTTATCCTTCCCTTCATGTTGTACATCTGCTCTTTGTCCTTCCTGACCTCATGATAATAATGATTTTCAGTGAAATAGGGGTCTTGGTTCTCTTTTGTCAAACTAAATCTAAATAGGTGAAAGTAGGAAAACTGGCCTCTTCGGATAAGGGAGGTATCAGTGTGAAATGATGTTTAATAATCAAGGAAAGGTATGAGAGAGGAAGAAAGTAAGGAAAAATAGATAGCAGTGAGAAGGAAATCAAGGGACAGGATAAGACGTAGAGATATATATGATGTGTATAGAAAAATTAATCTTAATTATAGCTCTGAAAGATAATTAAAATAAGCGACAATTTAACTATATAGTCTCAAATGTATATGATATGTAGGAGAGAGAAACTGTTGTTCTTGGAGGGCCAGCTGAAATTGTAGGGTAACATTACCTGCTGATAAAGTAATATCTTTGAAACTCTATGTTCTTAGGAAGACAGGTGCTATATTTGTTCAGATTGTTATTAGAGCAGAGGCTGGAAACCTCATAAATTGAATTCTCCACCTACTGTATTGAAAGTAAGATAGCAAAGGGCAAATAGTTATATATCATTCCTATGCTAACATAACAAAATAGTACAGTCAACTTACTGGCCTACTTTTTTGATGTATATGTCAGATAGATCTGAGTAGATTTTCATATTATCTACAGTTTTTGACTTGTAAGTTGCCTTTCTCTTTCCTGTATTACTTCTAGAATTGGAAGATTGAGATAAGGTGTCAGAACCTGGAATATTCTAAGAAATCTCCAAATAAAATTTACAAAAGTCACTGGGAAAAACTATGTTTTATTTTTAAATTGCTGTGTATAGTAGAACTGAAATTGCTAATTTATTCAACTCCATACAAGAGGATTGAAAGTGCCAATAAGTCTTCTTTCTGTTTCTGTTTTTTAGGAACAATCATGAAATACAGCTTAGCCAAAAATATTCAGTACTGACTGATCTCTTCTTTAGGTCCCTACAGTGTTCAAGGTCACAGGGTCAAAGTATACCAGCCAGAGGGAGAAGAAAGTTGGCTCTGTGGTGTTGTAAGCCATCAAGACTCCATCACCCGTCTTATGGAGGTGTCTGTAACTGAGGTGAGGCTCTGTGTTATTTTGTCTGAGGTCCATCCATCCCCTTACCAAGGGTAGTATGGAGAAAGGGAGTACTTGATTACATGTAAGAAGAGTTGGGTTCCATCTCTGGCTTTATCACTTTTGATTCTGTCACCTTGAGAAAGATTGTTCTACTTTTTCAACTTCAGTGTTCTCATCTGTAAATTATAGGTAATTAGGTAACCACCCTTGGCCTCACAGTATGTGTTTTGGGAACTGAGATGATATATTCAAAAGTGCTTTGAAATCTATAGAACGGTATACAGATGTGAAGTGCTATTATCATTATTTTATCATATTCAAAATGTTTATTATTTAAAAATCTAATCAATTAGCATTTGCTTCTATAATATTTATGCCACTCTCCCCTAGATGCTGATAAAATGAGTTGTTTTCTAAGGAAATAAGTAGAAAAAACATAGCATCTATAACTACTAGCAGAATTATCTATCAAAAACAAGAGTATTTTGAGGCAAACACATATGTATTTATAATACCTTTGAATTGGTTTCAGACTTGCCCTCAGCAGTCACATGTAATATGAGCATAATGATTTTAGTTATTTCTTTATTTAATTTATTGAATTATTCAATCTTCATTTACAAATTTCAAGTGATACACGTATATATAAAATAGACGGTGAAAGCCATCCCTTCCCATCGGCAAATATTACTCCTGACAATGGTAACCACCATTAACAGTTTGGTATATATTCCATATGCTTCCAAATACCTTCTCTCTATGTGTGTATGTGATATTTTTATACTGTCTATTTAGGTAAGAACTGTGTAGATCATACTGTACTAACAAATGGGATCGTATGATACACATAGTTCTTTGATTTATGTTTTTAACTTAATTTTAAGTTATAAGCATCATTCTCTGTAAATATATATAGAAATCTACTTCATCCTTTAAAAACAGATGCATACTATCCACTGAATTGATGTATTATAACTAATTTAATTTAAAATTGATGGACATTTAAAAATCATTGCCAGTATTTTACTAATACAAATAATGCCTCAGTGAATATCCTTGAGCATATATCATTATACATTTTTCACATTATTTGTATATTGAAATAAATTCCCAAATGTGTAATTGCCAGGTTAAAGGATGTACACATTAAATCTGACAGTATCTGTCAAATTGGCCCCTGCTGAAACCTTTAGTTTTTTCTCTGAAGGTTTCTTTTTTCTTTTAAATTTTATTATTGATTTATATTTATTTTTGGCTATGCTGGGTCTTCGTTGCTGCAGGGTCTATGGGCTACTCACTAGTTGCAATATGCAGGATTCTCATTGTGGTGGCTTCTCTTGTTGCAGAGCTCTGGCTCTGACACTGTCAGGGCTTCAATAATTTAAGCGCATGGGCTCAGTAGTTGTGGCTCCTGGGCTCTAGAGCACAGGCTCAGCAGTTGTAGCTCACAGACTTAGTTACCACGGCATGTAGGATCTTCCTGGACCAGGGATCAAACCTGTGTCTCTTGCATTGGCAGGTGGATTCTTCACCACTGAGCCACCAGGGAAGTTCATTTTTTTTGTTTTTTTAATTACAGAATAGGAAGGTTTTAGAGATGCAGAATTTGAAATTAGTAACCCTGAAAGAGACACTTGGTCATTGAACTCAATTTTTTCATTCATTCATTTAACAAATATTTGAGTGCTTACCATATTCTAGACCTTGTTTCAAATGTTATTCTGGCAGTGAATTAAATAATAGAGATCCCTATTCATGGAGCTTTCATTCTAGCAGGGGAGTAGAAACAAATAGAGATAATTGCATAGATTATATAAGAAAAAATAAATGATTATGTATTTGGTGGGCGAGCATTAATCTTTCTCCTCCTTTTTTCTTATTTCTATCCCCCTCCTATAGAGTGGTGAGATCAAGTCCGTAGATCCCAGACTGATCCATGTGATGCTTGTGGATAATTCAGCGCCTCAGAGTGAGGTACAGTAATGGAGTGAGTCTCTGAGCAGACTCATGAGCTTGCATTATCTTGTTACATAGACTTCATTATGTGTGTGCTATCCATGTTAATAGCTTTGGGTTTCAAGCTCTGACTACTGTACATTTCTTGCTCTCACCACAGTCTTGTCTAGTTGAGGGAGGATAATCTCAAAAAGAGACCTAGTCTGAGCAAACCCTTTTCATCATGGCTGTGTTGCCTAACTGTTTTAAAATGGCCTACTTTTTTCTTACATTTTTTCAGGACAGGTATACTTAAAAGATACAATAGACAAAGCAGTAATAAGCGATAGTAATATTCATGACCTACCCAGTAATAAGAAATGGAGAAGCTACATCCTCTTTTTCTTTCCATTAGGTGGTAGTGAGCTCCAAGGAAATCTGAAATTTCGTATCCCAAGAAGAGTTCAAACTAAACTAGTGCCTAGTTCAGTGCTCAGCACACAGTGGATTACTCCATAGTTTCTGTGAATCAGACCAACTCTTGGTTCATTCAGAATTATCATAACCCATAAAAAGACACATTATAAATCAGTGCCTGAACCAATCAAGGAATCCTGTATGAATTTCCTTCAGTAGGACATTGACTTGGACAGCCATTTGTCCATATATTCTTCATAGTTTTCTTAGCACCTGTGTTAGTATTGCTCTCTTGGCTGCTCCTGCTGGGTATACAGTTCTTCCTCTTCTTATCCAGTCATTTTGGCTTGATAAAACAAGATTAGGGTAGGAAAAGAAGAATCAGGGTAAAATTTAATAGTTCTTTACTACATATTATATTATTACAAATAGGATAAGTCTCTTGACTGTGTTTACATGGCTGAAAAACACTTGTTACTTTGATGCTGTATTGGGTCCCTTTTTTATTTCCTTCCTCATTTCATTTGTTCTTTAAGTACCTATTATATGCTATGTACATTTAGATTGTGCCATAAAAAGCTAGAGAGTACTGGTCTCAGTGTCCTAATCTACTCACAAGTGAGTAGCTCACCATAAGTAGGACATACATATAAGTTGTTGCTCAGGGAAATTGCTGTGAGCCAGGCTCTGTAAGTTGGCTGAATGAGTTAAAGGTGAGATCTTTGGTTTTCAGCAACAAATGTTGATTCTTCTCTTTTCAGCTTTGCCATGGTATGACTATCTTCTTAGCTAGCGAAATACAATTATTGATAGATCTGCCAAGTTTTTCAGTAACGCTTCTTAGAGATCCGTGGTCACCTCATTTCCTTGGAAAGAGTGAGCAAGAAAGGAGAGATTTCAGTGGTCGAACTTAAATAGTTCACAGTATTGAAAACTGAGTGATGATAGAGATTGAAGAAGGGGTAAAAAGATTTTTAAATGATCAAATGAAAATAATTCTTAACAAACAGAAACAGTTCTTAAATCTAGAAACTTAGATTAATATTACCAAAAGTATGGGAGAAACGAGTCAATCTTGAGCTTTGGTGAAGGTTTTCAGAAGGAAATTAAGGGGGAAAAAATGAAGGCAGAGAAAAAAAGAGAAAACTGTCAAGAAGAAATGAAAAATTTGAAAAAAATTCAGTTATAAGAGCTATCATAATGATTGATTACAACAAAGATACAGATCTGCACAAAGAATCTATATGTATTCAAGGGCAGTGAGAGTCGATTAATCAAGCTGGTAAATAATAACAGCCAAATAACTATGTCACTAGCTTATTGCCACCCCAGCACATTATCTAAATGAAACTGTCTGAAAGTTAGCTAAATGCAGCTAAAAAGAAATAATAGGATATCAATCTAAGAATGTTCCAGGTATAAGTTGCCTGAGAGAGTGTTAACTATGTCCCAAGCCCCTGTCCTCTTGTCCTTCTCAGGGAAAGAGTTTTCACTCAGAGATAGGAATCGCCCCCTTTTAATTCTGTGTCTTTTAAGGTTACTGACCTTTCAAATAAGGCTAAATAAGATTTCATGAGATAGGATGAAATTACTAAAAGAGCTAAGAGATGTGAGTTTTTGGCTATGGTAGCCTGCCTTTTTAGTTTTCCCCCGTTTGTAGCTAATGCTTTGAAATAAGATCTGGAAATTGTTTGTGTTCTTTATAGTGTCCATAAGAGCAGCTCAAACCTGTCTCTGTTGGGCTCACTTTTCCTCTAGTCACAAACTCATAAATGTTCCTTTTCCTATTGGTAAGTTGTCACCAGTTTTTAGTGACTTCTGGATAGAGGAGATTTTATATCTCAATACTTGCCAGTTTCTGTCAAACAAGGAGATAAATATAAAATAAAGCAGATTTTTTTTTTTTTCCACCAAGGGGCAAATAAGTTCTCAGACTAGCTTTATCAGTCCATTTTGTAAAAGAAATTCCACAAATTTTTAAAATCCTGAAAAAAGTCCATTTAAGAAAGGAGTACATTTCATTTAAGGGAAGTTTTGCCAAGTGAGTTAACCTCTAGTAACTATTATCTTGAATATGTGTGTGTAAATTGAATCATAGGAAGATTGGAGCTTTTTAACAAAGGGGATGTCTTAGAGCTGGCATTGGAATTTGGCAATCTGTCCCAGCTTTGATTGTCTGCTTCTAGAGATGGGAAAGAGCTAATGGTTTATGATTTTCACAGGATGGAAAGTCCCTTGTAATAAATCTTTTTTGAATTTTGTTTTGTAGGGGGGTACGTTAAAAGCAGTAAAATCTTCCAAAGGAAAGAAGAAGAGAGAGAGCATAGAGGGGAAAGATGGCCGGAGGAGGAAAAGTGCTTCGGACTCTGGGTGTGACCCTGCATCAAAGAAATTGAAAGGAGACAGGGGTGAAGTAGACAGTAATGGGAGCGATGGAGGCGAGGCAAGCCGAGGGCCCTGGAAAGGAGGGAATGCCAGTGGAGAGCCAGGGCTGGATCAGAGAACCAAGCAGCCACCGACTACATTTGTCCCCCAGATTAACCGCAACATTCGCTTTGCCACTTACACCAAAGAAAACGGCAGGACTCTGGTGGTGCAGGATGAGCCTGTGGGTGGGGACACACCTCTACCTTTCACTCCGTATTCTACAGCCACAGGTCAGACACCTTTGGTCCCAGAGGTGGGTGGACCCGAAAATAAAGAGGCAGGAAAAACACTGGAACAAGTTGGCCAGTGTATGGTGGCTCCAGCAGCTGTGGTCACTACCGCCAGCTCCACCCCAACCACGGTGAGGATCTCAGACACTGGCCTTGCAACAGGGACTGGGCCGGAAAAACAGAAAGGCAGCTGGTCGCAGGCCCCAGGAGAGGTGAGTTGTTTCAGGGGCAGATTTGCAAGATGTGTGTTCACACTTTCACCCTCCTTTGTTCTTAACACATTAAAAAGCATCTCAAATGCCATAGGGAAGGAGTATTTCTGAGATGTGTTTAAATTGTATTCTGTAGATAGTCCTTTACTGCTTGTTGGACAAATGTGTATATTCTTAAAACTTTCTCAGCTCTTAAAAGTCACCTGAACAGTTTCGCTAATCAAAACTTGATTATACAATCCAATTTAATGTGTCGTTAAAATAGATCTAATGGGGAATCTTTTCAATTCAGTTATCTATTTAGTTTGTGTAGTGGTTTAGCCTCCACCAGGCCTTTGAGAGGCAAGGTTAATGAATTACAGTGTTGGAAACAGTGAACGCTATAATTAGGGCTATGTGAAAGCTACTATTACCAACCCATTTTCAGTTCATCATTTTCTGTGTTTTCCTTTGAGGCTGGGCCGCTTTGATATGACCATAGAAGGGTTTTTTTTTCCCTTCTTAACTTAATCTTCTAAGCCTTACCTGGAAATTTTGATGGAATTAATTGTGGTAGTATCCAGCTTGCTAGGTTCTTTATCAGATATGCATATATTGTTGTTGAAATAGAACTTCTGTTAAATAAAGTTAACATCAAGTTGGCTCCCCCGTCAAATCTGAAACAGTATCAAAATCAGTTCTTATAGTCTTTTGGCTCTTATTTTGGTCACCAAAGTATGATTAATGATGCTGGTCATATTTTCAAATTGGCTATTAATTCAAACTGGAATATGAAATACAAATAAAATACTAAATGACTTTCATAAATTATGTATAAGAAACTACTGTGTGCTAAGTACTGTATATTATAAACAAAGAATTGAAATCCTATTTGAAGGAGCTCACATCCTAAAATGGAATCATTTTCTAACAGTGTCATATAAAACATGGCATATACATTTCATCTGACTTCTTCCCCTCCATAGCAGATCCAGTTTGTTAATCTCTAGTGTGCAGGGATGGGGAGGGAGGTGAAGTGCCAAGGCAGAAGAAGAGAAGGCCTGTAAATGCAGAGTTTACACTCTTCATGATTTGTCCTCTGTTAGTTTACCAGCATTCCCAGGAGAACTAGGTGGGATCTTATGTGGATTTCTCCTCTGTTTAAGTCATCATAGTGCCCAAATTGATTAAAATTAAATCCATGTCAAAGGCAGAATAGATGTAAATGGAGATTACAAAACAGAGCAAATATTACATGCTTCATGAAGAGATCCACTAAATACTGTTGTTCTTGGAGTAGCAAAGCTGAATAGATGAAGTGAGGATTCAGAGGGCATTTTCCAAACAGGTCTGAGAAATTTCTGTGACTGTATCAGTAACTTTACTAGTGGGTTAGCCTACATATCCTCTTGGGATATGATTTAAAAGTACAGAAATGGATGTTTCCATCATGCTGCTGCTGCTGCTGCTAAGTCGCTTCAGTCGTGTCCGACTCTGTGCGACCCCATAGATGGCAGCCCACCAGGCTCCCCCGTCCCTGGGATTCTCCAGGCAAGAACACTGGAGTGGGTTGCCATTTCCTTCTCCAATGCATGAAAATGAAAAGTAAAAGTGAAGTAGCTCAGTCGTGTCTGACTCTTCGCGACCCCATGGACTGCAGCCTACCAGGCTCCTCCGTCCACGGGATTTTCCAGGCAAGAGCACTGGAGTGGGGTGCCATTGCCTTCTCCATCATGAACCAGAGACATAGCCCCCCAGGAAACTTCCTGCCCTAAAAATTGTGTTGAAATCAGTTTGTCATCACTTTCTTATAAGAAAAGGATTTGAAATTTAATCATTTGTAGGAAAATGAAAGAGCATCCAATTATTTTTCATTCATGTGTATATTTTTAATATCATTTTATTTATTTATTATTTAATATTTTTGGCTGTGCTGGGTCTTCATTGCTGCACTGTCTTTTCCTCTAGTTGCAGTGCAAGGGCTTCTTACTGTGGTGATTTCTCTGGTTGCAGAGCTTGGTTTCTAGGTGCTCAGACTTCAGTAGTTGAGGCACATGGGCTCAGTAGTTTCTGCTCCTGGGGTCTAGAGCACAGGCTCAATTGTTGTGATGCACAGGCTTAGTTGCTCCACGGCCATGTGGGATCCTCCTGGATTAGGGATAGAACCTGTGTCTCCTGCACTGGCAGGAGGATTCTTTACCACTCAGCCACCAGGGAAGTCCATGTGTGTGTTTATTTTTAGAGAGTAACTTTAGTAGTGAAACCTGAGATCCTTATGCTCATTCCTTGCAGTCACGCAGGTGTCAAGGCTCCTGGCCAGATCCAGCCAGCAAAACAACAGCATAGCGTCAGTGCTGTGTCTGTCTATTCTCTCCTTTTTATTTGGAGGAGTTTTAAGTTGGTGGTTTTTGGTTAGTGGGAAGAAAAAGAAAAAAGGAGAATGAGCTAAGTTATTGAAATACCCTCAACTGGTCTCTGTCGCAGATGTCACCTGGAGGCAAGCCATACAGGTTCTCATGCCTCTTTGCCACCCTCAAAGAAAATCCTAATGTAGACTCCTCTCACACAGTTAAGGAAGAAACTCCCCCCCCACCCCACTCTTTTTGAACAATACCCTTTCATTTATCTGGTATATGTTACATCTCTAAAAATTAAGTTAACACATAAAATTTACCATTTATACCATTTGAAGTGTACAGTATCATGGCATTTATACATTCATGTTATGCAACCATCACTACTACATAAAGAAATTTTCTTCTCCCCCAAGAGAAACTCCATAACTATTAAGCAGTCATGAAATAATTTTTATTTCTAATACTTTAAAGTGAATATAAGTATTATGTAAGTACTTGTACCTACCTATGAAGATTTCTTTGTATTATCCACATATATGAATGTGTGATATACCATATGAAAGTGATTCTAACCCCTCTTTATGTACACATCCTTCTTTATCCAAATGCGGAAGTCAGCATTTTTAAGATTAAAAAAAAGAATTTTTTTTTCATTCTCCAGTTTGTTATGCTGAATGCTTTTGTTGGTGGGTGTTGTCAGTATCTACAGTTTTCCGCTTTGGAGACTTGTTAAATCATAATGATGACAGAAGTGTTCAGTAACTGGTATGCCTCTTTAATTTAACACCTTTAGGTCTAACTTTAAGAGAAACAGATAATTCATCTTTTATGTTGACTTGGGTCCATCTTGGCGATTTTCAGACAAAGTACCTTTCCTTAATGTACAATGAGCTTTTCATAGGGCTGAAGTCACTTTTGTAAGAGTGGGCAATTTGCAATGACTTAAATCAACCAAAACTTTAACCATAACCCCTAAGGTCTTTGAGATAGATTAATATTACAGGGTCACTAGTAATATTTCACTCTATTTCAGACTGAAAACTCATTTACATTCGGGAACCCTTTTCTTCAGTTCCATGGTAGAGTCTTCATTTCTAAATAGATAACTTAGAAGCCTACACAGCCTCCTGGTGCTTTGACAGTCAGTTGGCTAACAACCAAGGGTACAGAGAACAAACCTCTGGGCTTCTCTTTTGGCTGTAGCCCAGCACCAGAGTCTCAGAAAGACTCTGATCTCTCCAAAAACTTGTTTTTTCAATGCATGTCCCAAACTTTACCCACCAGTAACTACTTCACTACCGTTTCAGAGAATTTGGCTGATGATTCCTCCAGTCGAGACTCATTTAAACAAAGCCTTGAGAGCCTCTGTAAAGGAAGATCCACTCTTGGAGCAGACACTAAATCAGGCTCTAAGGCTGGCAGCTCTGTGGATCGGAAAGTGCCTGCAGAGTCCATGCCCACCCTCACGCCAGCCTTCCCACGGAGCCTCCTAAATGCCCGCACCCCAGACAGTCATGAAAATCTATTTTTACAGCCCCCTAAACTGTCCCGAGAAGAGCCTTCTAACCCTTTCTTGGCATTTGTGGAGAAAGTTGAACATAGCCCTTTCAGCAGCTTTGCATCTCAGGCACCAGGTAGCTCTTCCTCTGCTACCACTGTCACCTCCAAGGCAGCACCCAGCTGGCCCGAGTCTCACTCCTCTACAGATTCGGCATCTTTAGCAAAGAAGAAAACCCTCTTCATCACAACTGACTCCTCCAAACTGGTGTCTGGTGTTCTGGGCTCAGCTCTTACCACCGGGGGGCCAAGCCTCTCTGCCATGGGGAATGGCCGCTCCAGTTCACCCACCAGCAGCCTCTCCCAGCCAATTGAGATGCCTACTCTCTCCTCCAGCCCCACAGAGGAGAGGCCAACTGTTGGGCCTGGGCAGCAGGACAATCCTCTCCTTAAAACCTTTAGTAACGTCTTTGGCAGGCACTCAGGCAGCTTTCTGTCGTCCCCAGCAGATTTTTCACAGGAGAACAAAGCTCCTTTTGAAGCTGTGAAAAGGTTCTCACTGGATGAGCGAAGCTTGGCTTGCAGACAGGACTCAGACTCCAGTACCAATAGTGACCTGTCAGATTTAAGCGACTCTGAGGAGCAGCTGCAAGCCAAGACCGGCCTGAAGGGGATTCCGGAGCACCTGATGGGGAAGCTGGGCCCCAATGGGGAACGCAGTGCTGAGCTGTTGCTGGGAAAAGGCAAAGGGAAGCAGGCCCCCAAGGGCCGGCCTCGGACTGCTCCCTTGAAAGGTGATCCTGCTGAGATTATCCATGGGCCTAGCTCTGGCACTTGCCTCAAATGCTTGCTGTGCTCTTGGGCAGCAGAGGCCCTTTTTTTGATGGAAAGTCCTATAATCTCATAGAATTACATAGTCCAAAGGGTGCAGTAGGGATCCCTCATCAGATCATCTGGTTCAAGGCAGGGTTGATCTAAACCAGCACTGTAAGAGAGATATCTGTCATGTTAATGATAATCCCACAAAGTCTTGATAGTCTGTTATTTTTGGTCAGGAACTCTTTCCTCCCTTAGTGTATTTCTCCTGCCTTTGGTCCTTCCCCTTTAATGAACTTAGGGGAGTTACTCGGTACTAGTCTTTATTCTCACATAGCAGCCTTTAGTAGAGTTGATGAAGCAAGAGAACCACTCAGTTTGCTCCTCTCTGTCACATATTTATGGTTTTAAACCTCTTTTAAAAGCCGTTAACTCCTGTGGAGTGAGGTTATGGTCTGAAATTGTATAAAAACAAGTGTCTAAGAAAATGGCAAGTCACCTGTCTCATTAGGATTTGTTTTCCCATAGAAGCCCCAAGAGTTCTTGATTAGTCATATCAAGAACAGTCATATCAGAACAGTCAGAACATATCAGAACAGTCATATCCTGAGGGGCTGGTGGCAAGAAGCTACCTTCTGCCTTCTTGAGTTTTCCTCACCCATACTCAGAGTTGTTTCATTGTCATGGGGTACTTCCCACAAATCCTCCATGGTTTTTATTTCCCAGTTGAAGCTTCTGTTCCCTCTGCTCCTTTTCTGCCAAGGATGGACCTGATGGGCTCATGCCCATCCAGTGCAAGGAGGAGTGACTCAGGTCAGGACAATGTCTGTCCTCAGGAGGATTATGTTTTTGCATCTCTTTTAAACCTTTCATGACCAACCATTTCTCTCTTTGCCTTCTCACAGTGGGCCAGTCAGTGCTGAAAGATGTGAGCAAAGTAAAGAAGCTGAAGCAGTCTGGAGAGCCCTTCCTGCAGGATGGGTCGTGCATCAATGTAGCCCCTCACCTGCACAAGTGTCGTGAGTGCCGCCTGGAGCGGTATCGGAAGTTTAAGGAACAGGAGCAAGATGATTCCACTGTGGCCTGCCGCTTCTTTCACTTCCGGAGGTACCCAAACTCCTCTCTTCATCTCCTTCCCAGTTTCCTTAGTGATATGTAACTTCCACCATTTCTCTGAATCGGTAAACATATTTCAGCATCTTTTTCTTGTTTTACTAAACTCCGTTGCTCTCAGAGTCTGTGCTAAGGTTCTGCCATCCCATTAGTTATTTAAGTTGTGAAATGATACATGACTTTGTCCTTAAGAGAATTGAAATTTAACAGTCTCACTTGCTGCCCCCTGAACTGTGTTGTTATTCCTAACTTCAGTTCCATTTGAAACCAGTGATGTGAGCAGAAGGATGCCATTTTGTATTATAGATTTGCTTGACCAGTTATTCCTCTTTAGTGCTAGAGTAACTGGAGTCTCCTAAGAAAGAAGGGGAAGTAAGATTAGGAGATAATGTGAACCTTCTTTAAAATAGGGATAACTGTTCAAAATCCTTGAAATGTCCCTTGTTTTTACCAAACAATAGCTATTTACTCACTTTGCTTCTGCTTGATAAACTTAGAAGAGGAATTTCTTCTAAGAAATCATTCAGGAGTCCTTAGTTTTTTAAACAAAAAAATCCAAGTGGTTTATCCATGTGGCATGGATTTGCTTACTCAGCAAATGTGTACTGAGCATTTAATGTGTGCAAGCCATTGTTGTGGGCATTGAGGATTAAACAGTACACAAAACCATCAAATTCCAGCCCTCCGGAGGCTTGTTAGGGATGCAGATAATAAATAAGAAAAACAAGTTTAACTATGAAGAAGATAAAGAAGCGAAAGAGGATTGATGTGTGGGGAGGCTAGAGAGGCTACAATTGAAATAGGATGACTTAATGGGGGACTTCCTTGGCAGTCCAGTGTTTAGGACTCTGCACTTCCTCTGCAGGGGGCACAGGTTCAATCCCTGGTTGGGGAACTAAGATCCCATGTGTGGTGACACCATGGGGTCCTAAAGAGTTGGACGTGACTTAGCAGCTGACCAACAATGAATGGGGGGATTATTCCAACTATTTTGGGAAATTCAGTTCAGTTCAGTCACTCAGTTGTATCTGACTCTTTGCGACCCCATGGACTGCAGCATGCCAGGCTTCCCTGTCCATCACCAACTCCCAGAGCTTGCTCAAATTCATGTCCATTGAGTCTGTGATGCCATTCAACCATCTCATCCTCTGTCATCCTGGGAAAGAGCAAGGATATCCAGGAGTTAGGCCACCGCCCACTTTTTGGTCTTTGATGGTTGGCCTCAGAACTCTGATGGCACTGGTGGGTGTGTCAATTTACTTTGCTGATGTGTTATGATGAGTATATACTGAGGCTCAAAGGTCTAGTGGAAGTCACTCTGACATCTTGGACCTGTTTGTTCTAATCAGTTTATGTTGTGTCCTTGGGCTATGTCATTCTTTTAAAGTCCGTGCCCTCCCTCTTCCCTCCTGTTTCAGGATGAGGAGGAACTAGTAAAGGAGACTGAGAAGGAACAGCCAGTGAGATATTCTGGAAGACAACTGAAGAATGTGTTTCTAGGAAGGAATAATGAACTCTGGAAAATGCTGGTGATTGAGTGGGGTCAGTTAAGGACAAAAAAATGACCTTTGGATTTAACAGGGGAGAATGACCTTGTCAAAAACAGTTTTAGGACTTCCCTCACAGTCCAGTGGAAGACTCTTGCTTCCACTGAAGGGGATGTGGGTTCCATCCCTGGTCAGGAAGTCAAGACCTCATATGCCACACAGCGCAGCCAAAATAAAGTTTTGGTAGATTGATGAGAGAATGTCTGAATGTTGTGGTTTAAGAGAAAATAAAAGGGAAAGGAACTGGTAACTATTAGTATAGACAAATCTCTTAAGAAACTTTGCTCTTACAAACAGATAAATGAAGGAGGATGTGGGATCAAGGGGACTGAGATAGCGCATTCAAATGCTGACAAGAGTGATTAAGTAGAGAGGAAAATCCCCAATTCAATGGACATGACTTTGAGCAAACTCCAAGAAGACGGTGAAGGACAGGGAAGCCTGGCGTGCTGCAGTCCATCGGGTCACAAAGAGTCGGACCCAACTGAACAACGAGAAAAAGAGAGGAAAATAGATGTAGAACAGAGAATTAGTGAAGGGATGCCTATGCAGGAGGATAAGATGTAGAGCAAAGAGATTGGCCTTCACTGGGAGCTAGTTAATCCATAGTAGCAGAAGACGAGATGGAGTACATGGGGGCAGGTATAGCAAGGTGTGATAGTGTGGTGGGAGCTTGTGGGAATTCTCTCTTCTGGCTCCTTGCAGGAATTTTTGAGTGAGATAATTAGCAAGGTCCTCGTGGGGAAAATAATACAGGAGTTTTGAAAAGAAAGAAGATATTAAACAAGCATTAAAGGCTCACCTGATGTAAGTAGACAGGCATTTCAAGTGACAGTGAGCACAGATCTGTATTTTTCTCTGGTCACATTTACAGGTGTAGTTGCTGGTATGGAATAAGTCGTTAGAGAAACTGGTAGACAGCTCTTTAAAGAACCTGGACCTATTAAATGTTAACAATAAGCCTTTCTATTAGTGCATACTGTGTTGGTCGAATATGGTGCAATTCTTAACTCAGCCTGATTCCTATTAAGTCTCACTTAATGTCTTATAGGTCGTAGAATTTATAAGTGGGTGTTGGTCTGCATGGTTGCTGCTATTTACTGTTTATTTGACAGTGTACCTTCCTATCTCAGGTTGATCTTCACTCGAAAAGGGGTACTCCGAGTGGAAGGGTTTCTGAGTCCCCAGCAAAGTGACCCTGATGCCATGAACCTGTGGATTCCCTCTTCCTCCCTAGCAGAAGGAATAGACCTAGAAACCTCAAAATACATTCTGGCCAATGTTGGAGACCAGTTCTGCCAACTTGTGATGTCTGAGAAGGAGGCCATGATGATGGTGGAGCCACACCGTAAGGCACCCTCTTGCTTGTCTTCTAGGCAGTTCTAGTTGGAAACTCATTTTCTTTTGCTTAAAGTGAAGTGTGGAATGAGTGGCAGATAACACTTTCTATGGATGAATTAAGCCTGCTACAACTTCTATATGAAGTAAATTGAATAGCTAAAGCAATACCTGTGTCTAGCAGTCCTCAGTCTTTCCAGCTTTGGCATTTAACAGACCAAAATTTCCTTCCCTGTTTGTCTTTCATTTTTGTAGCACAGTTGCCATAATTTGCATTTTGATTCCTATTTGGGTTTGGTTCACTCTGAATATTTTCTTCGCTTTGAACTAATTTGTGTCAGTAAGTAGTAACACCTGATGGTTTGTGAATAGATTAAGTGCTACTGGTTGTTGTGTTTCATACCTTAAACCCATGTTATTCATACATTTATGGTATTTCCATGTCTCTGAGATACTATACCCTATTTCTAGACCAAAGAATATTGTACTATAAAATTATGCCCTATACTTTAAGAGAAAATTCCTCTTATTTCAAACTTCCCCAATTTGAAAATTTTATAGTATCTTAAGTGACAACATATGGCATTCATTCTCACTGACACTTGTTCAGAAATATTAGAAATTACATGTATTTTGTTTCTCTTACTATTAGAGAGATACGAACTTCATGAATCTTTGAGTTTAATTGCTAGACAAAACTCTTGAATGGGAATCAGTGGATCTGGGATCTTTTGCTCTCACTCAGGATGATCAGTGCCAACAGTATCCCTCTTCCTTTTTCCACCAGAGAAAGTGGCATGGAAGCGAGCGGTCCGAGGTGTACGGGAGATGTGTGATGTATGTGAAACAACCCTTTTCAACATCCACTGGGTTTGTCGCAAATGTGGATTTGGGGTCTGCCTTGACTGTTACAGGCTCAGGAAAAGCCGACCACGCAGTGGTGAGCAAATGTTGTCCTATACAGCTGAAGGTAAACTGTCAGTGAAGGTGTAGACTTGGAAACTGAAGCAGAAATGGCTTTGTGCCCCTTCTTTAGCTTATGTTTTGTCACATTGTGAGGTCTTAAAATTGCCAATACTCCAGCCTAAATGAGAAGGTTAAAACTTTTAAAGTATACACTTCAAATGTTTTTAGTATATTCCCAAGTTTATATAGTTATCACCACTATCTAATTTCATTTTCATTGCTCTAAAAATGAATCTTGCGTTAATCACTCCCCATTCCTTCCCCCCTTAAACCTTGGTAACCATCAGTCTGCTTACTGTCTCTGTCAACTTGCCTATTCTGTACATGTCATATGAATGGAATCATACAATATATGGCCTTCTGTGACTGGCCTCTTAGCATACTCTTTCAAAGTTTCATCCCTGTTATAGCACATAATTCATTCCTTGTATTGCCAGGTAATATTCCATTGTATAGATGTACTACATTTTCATCATCCATTCTTTAGTTGATGGACATTTGGGTTATTTCTACTTTTGGCTGTTATGAATAGTGGAACATTTGTTACAAGTTTTTGTGTGGATGTATGTTTTCATTTTTTTGAGACTATATACCTTGTAGTAGAATTGATGGGGCATATGGAAGTTCTATGTTTAACCCTTTCAGAAACTGCCAAACTGTATTCCAAAGTAGCTGCACCATTTTATAATTCCACCAGCAATGTATGAGGATTGTAAATTTTCTACATCCTTGTCAACGCTTGTTATTATCTGTCTGATTATAGCCATCATAGTGACCGTGAAGTAGTATATCGTGTGATTTTAACTTGCATTTCTCAGATGACTACTAATGTTGAGAATCTTTTCATGTGTTTTTTGGCCCTATGTTTATCTTCCCTGGAAAAGTGTCTACTCAGATCCTTTGCTTCACTTTCTTTTTGCTTTATCTTATTACCAGCCAAGAATCTTCCTTGCCCCTTGACTTCATCATTCTTCCCTCTTCTATGATACAGTGTAACCATTGTAACAGTAATTTAGAGCTTAGAGGGATCTGAATCCTACTTCTGTATCTTATCATACCAACTATGGTATCTTGGGCTAGTTACTTAACCCCTCAGACTCATTTCCTTGTCTATAAAACAGATAAAAGATAATACAAGTATGTCCCTCACAGCATTGTTTTGAGGATTAAATGCGATAATGTATATCAAGTGGTTAACACATTCACTAGATACTACATGTTACATAGCTAAGATCTTCCACTTTTGCCCATGAAAGATAAACTTCTGCATAAGTTGCCTTCCTATCATAAACAATAAGAAAATCAGACAAAATATATAAAACCACCATTTCAGAGGGCTTCCCTGATAGCTCCATTGGTAAAGAATCCACCTGAAATGAAATGCAGGAGACCCCGGTTCAATTCCTGGGTCAGGAAGATCCGCTGGAAAAGGGATAGGCTACCCACTCCAGTATTCTTGGGCTTCCCTTGTGGCTCAGCTGAAAGAATCTGCCCGCAATGCGGGAGACCTGGGTTCGATCCCTGGGTTGGGAAGATCCCCTGGAGAAGGGAAAGGCTGCCTACTCCAGTGTTCTGGCCTGGAGAATTCCATGTATTGTGAGGTCTCAAAGAGTCAGACGAGAGACTTTCACAGTTTCAGATATTGGACAACAGGCAGCTTGAGTCTGTATTCCCTCAGAAAAATGAAGAAACAAGGTGAGTCCTATAATTGCCCCAGTTTACTGCCTGGAGGCAGTTTCTAGCCTGTACGACAGGGAAACATAATTAAAATAGAGTTTGGCAATCTCACAAGTTCAGACTGAGATTAAAATCTGAGGCAGTGTACTGAAGTGCTACAGAAAGAACACCAGATCTAGAGAAATCATCTCAACTTTTTTTTATTATATAGTGGTCTGCACATGCATCAGAGGAAACTGTCCTCAAGCCAATCAACTTAATAGTATACAGAACTCACAATTTGTATTCCCACCAGCCAGAGTAGAGAGACATTGGATAGAGTCCAAAGGAGTCACACCCTTTGTAGTAGGACTGACGTAGTTCCAGAATAAGGTTGCTCTGGAGCTGCCATAATGAAGTGTAGAGCATGACTTGGAAGGATCAAATTCATCTGCAAATTGCTTAGTTATACGCTACAGTAAAACCAAACATTCTTTAAAGGATTACAACAAAATCCAGTACTCTGAAACATAAAACTCACAAAGCTTTGCATTCGGTGAAGAAAGATCTGGTGTACAGAAAAGCAGAATAATGCAACTAGTATAATACAACCAGTAATCTGGGAGGAAGAAAACAGTCGATAGAACAAATCCAGAAATGACAGTGATGATGGAGTTATCATCAAAGGACCTTAAAACAGCTATTAAAATACTTTTAATATGCTTGGACATAAAGGAAAACATAATGAGTAACATAGAAGACATGTAAAAGACCCAGATGAAACTTCTAGAGATGAAAAGTATCTCAAAAAAAATTACACTAAGTAGGATTAATGGCACATTAGATACTGCAGAAGAAGCAGTGAACTTGAAGACATAGAATAAAAA
Organism: Okapia johnstoni; assembly: GCA_024291935.2. NCBI lineage: Eukaryota > Metazoa > Chordata > Mammalia > Artiodactyla > Giraffidae > Okapia > Okapia johnstoni. The sequence continues at coordinate 42,294,939 of CM044316.1, forward strand.
CTATAAAAAACTAAGTACAGACAGAGGACTTAAATTTATAAGTTGAAGAGTGCCTTGTTGAACTACCAGATACATCAGGTAGTCTCCTAAACAAGTAAGTAGAGTTCCGAAAAGAAAAAGGGCAGGAGAGCAGAGATAGAAAAAACATTGGAACAAATAAAGCCAAAAATTTTCCAAATTTGATGAAAAAGCTATAACATTACAAGTCCAACAATAATCCTCAAATAAAAAAGACATTAAGAGAAACACACCAAAGCACCTCCTAATTACTTACTGAAAAACAGTGTGGTAAAGAGAAAAGCTGAAAAGCACAAGAGGAAAAAGATGCATATTATGTAACAAAGATAAGAATGATAGCTAACTTGTCAGAAAACTATACTCTAGAGACAACGGAACAGCGTTTTAAAGTGCTGAAAACAAACCTATTAGCCTAGAATTCATACCTAGTGGAAATATCTTTCTAGGGTGAAGTCATTTTCCAGGAATAGAAAAAGTGTTAGAATTCATCATTCTATCACCAGCAGGCCCATGTTGCAACCTTAAAGGTAGTTACTCAGGCAGAAGAAAATGATACAATGTGGAAATTTGGATTTATACAAAGGAATAAAGAATGTGCTACATGGTAAATATGTGGGTACATATAAAACACTTTTTTCTTATTTTTAATCTTTTAAAAAAATAATTGTTTAAAGCAAAAGTAATAACAATATAGGACTTCCTTGGTGGTACAGCAGATAGGAATCCACCTACCAACACAGGGGACATGGGTTCAATCCCTGGTCCGGGAAGATTCCACATGCTGCGGAGCAGCTAAGCCCATACGCCACAACTACTGAACCCACACTCTAGAGCCTGTGAGCCCCAACTACTGAGCCCGGGTGCTACAACTGCTGAGTGTAGAGCCTGTGCTCTGCAACTAGAGATGCCACTGCAATGAAAAGCCTGCATACCACAAGGAAGACTAGCCCCTGCTACAGCAGACCCAGTACAACCAAAAATAACTGACTAGATAGATAAATAATTTCAAAAAAAAGACAAGGAAAGGCTTCCCTGGTGGCTCAGTTAGAAAGAATCTGCCAGCCAATACAGGAGACATAGGTTCAATCTCTGGTCAGGAAAGATCCCACATAATGTGGAGCAACTAAGCCCGTGCGCCACAGCTATTGAGCCTGTGCTCTAGAGCCCGGGAGCCACAGCTGCTGAAGCCCGAGTGCCCTATAAAGCCCATGCTCTGCAACAAGAGAAGCCGATGCAATGAGAAGCCTGCACACTGCAACTAGAGAGTAGCCTCCACTGTCTGCAACTAGAGAAAAGCCCACACAGCAACTAAGACCCAGCACAGCCAAAAAATTGGAACATTAAAAAGACAAGGAAAAGCATCTGGAATCTTTCTGGACCAAGGATCAAACCCAAGTTCCTTGCATTGGAAGTGTGCCACCAGGGAAGTCCCCACAACCCAGTTTTTAAATGGGAAAAATATTTGAACAGATATGTCATCAAAGAAGATATGTCAATGAAAAATAAACACGTGGAAAAAACTGTTATTACTTACTAGGGAAATGCAAATTAAAACCATAATGAGAAACCACTATCCCCACTAGGATGGATAATATTTTTAAAACTGAGAGTGCAAAGTGCTGTCAAGGATATGGAGCAACTAAAACTTATTAAACATTGCTGGTAGGAATGCAATGGTACCATCACTTTGGAAAACAGTATATCTATTTCTTTATAAATTTAAACATCAACTAGGTATGTATAAGGGAAATGAAAATATGTCCACACAAAGGCTTGTGCTTGAATGTTTGTAGCACTTTATTCATAATAGCCAATAATTGGAAACAATCCAACTATTCACCAATAATTGAAAGCAGTCCAACTATTCATGAGTGGGTAAACAAAATGTGGTACATCCAAACTGTGGAACAGCACTCAGTCATAAAAAGGAATGAATTATTAATACATGGAACAATATGGATGAATCTCAAAATCTTTATGCCAAATGAAAATATCTCAACACAAATGACAGATGACATACCATATGTTTCCAGTAATGTGAAATTCTAGAAGAAGCAAAACTTTAGTGTTAGAAATTTGATCATTAGTGGCCAGGGGTTGAGGAAAGTGTATTGACTGCAGAGGGCTAAAGGAAACTTTGGGAAGGAATAGTAATGTTCTAAATTCTGAATGTCATACTGTTTTCTACAACTAGATACCTTTGTCAAAATTCAAACATATTTGAATTTGAAGTGAACACTTTAATTGTTGAACTAATTTTATGTAAATTGTACCTCAGTGAAGCAGTATTTTTTAAAAGTTAAGGACTTCCCTGGTGGTCCAGTGGTTAAGACTCTGCTTTCATGGTAGGGGGCATGGGTTTGATCCCTGGTTGGGGAACTAAGGTCCCACAAACTGTATAACCAAAAATAAATAAAAGTTAGCTATGATCTTCTTTGACCCATGAGAAAATTGGCCTTTAGAGTCTGAACTCTCACTCACTCACTGAGAGAGATACATCTTGTGACCCTCATAAATAGGAAAGTCATTCATTTCCGTTTCAGAGACAGAAGAGATGGGTGATGAAGAGGTTTTCTCCTGGTTGAAGTGTGCAAAGGGGCAGTCCCATGAACCAGAGAATCTCATGCCCACACAGATAATCCCCGGCACAGGTAAAAGGAATTCCTTTTTTAGATTTGGTGGGAGAAAAATATTTTTAAGTTATAATTTATACACTATAAAATTTGGTAAAATGGCTTATGTCAGCTTGACTGTTTTTAAGCTTCACAAGATTTCTCTGAGAATTTGAATCTTCAGAAATGTTGGATTGATTGATTGCAGCAAGGGCACATACTTTGCCTCACCTTGCTGGGTGTAGGGGTTGGTTGCTTTTCAGATGTCATTTTACATTCCTATGGTCAGCAGGGCCAGAATAGAAAAAGCATGTCTTGGAATTCTGTGGCGGTCTCTGCTCTGTGCTCTCACTGCTAAGAGCCCGGGTTTAAGCCTGGTTGGGGAACTAAGATCCTGAAAACTGTGTAACATGGCAAAAAGAAAAAAAGGAAAGGAAAAGCTAGTCCCCTGGCTTCCAGAAAGACCTTTGTTTATAGGCTTATAAAAATCCAGCTGAGGGACTTCCCTGATGGTCCAGTGGTTAAGACTCCATGCTTCCAATTCAGGGGGCCTGGGTTCGATCCCTGGTCAGGAAACTAAGATCCCACATACCCCATGGTGCAGCCAAAAATAAATAAATTAAAAAAAAAATCCAGCTGAAGCTAATCAGAGCTCTTGAAACCATGAAGAAGGCACCTTACCAGTAGGAATGAATGGTCATATGGCAACTTATTTCAGTGATTCCTCCAGAAAGTCTATTTCCAGCTTCCATACTTTCACTAACACACACACACACACTGAAGCTGGTGAATCCCCTGCCTATAGTCTCCTTCACTTCGGGGAGCCACCCACTGTATCTTTATACCCCAGTGTATGCAAGCAGAAGAGCTTCCTGAGTGCAATGGTCAGATGCCTGCTCCCTGCTGATCTAAGCATTGGTTAAATGTTTGTGTAAAGTATTCATTGGTATAACTTATAGTAAAGTACCTAAATCTCAAGTATACAATTCAAAATGTTTATATATGCTTGAATATTAAGGAATCTACCCTTAGAGTTTCTGCTGAAGGACACCTTGTTAATGTTTACTAGAGGAGGGAGGGAGTGTAGCTTAGTGGTTAAATGTGTACAGAACATTAGTGCTAGATAGACCTGTGTTAAAGTCGTAGTACTTTCATTTACCAACTTTATGTACTTAAGCAAATAACCTAACTTCCCTGAGTCTCACTTTCATCATCAGAAATCAAGGGTACAAGCTGCTACCTCATTGAAATGTTGAAAGGCTTGAGAGAGATAATGTAAAGTATTCCAAGGTTGATTATTATTATAATTATCTTTCTTCCAGCTCTTTACAATATTGGAGACATGGTACATGCTGCCCGGGGCAAGTGGGGAATTAAAGCAAACTGCCCTTGTATTAGTCGGCAGAACAAATCTGTGTTGAGACCTGCTGTCACTAATGGGATGTCACAGGTAAAATGGTGTGAAAAAGTGGTGTTTCTCACAGGTAAACTGAGAGAAACTTAAGTTCTTTGTTCCAGGAAATGTCCCATTTTCACCTCTGTTGACCCAGGCTACTCTTGGATTCCTGAGCAACTAAGGGATAGGGAAGCCTGTCTAGAGAGAGCCCGTACAGTTACTGGAGGGATTTAAATTCCCCCTAACTGTGTGAGTTTCTCTTCATTTGTCTTTAAAACCAATTCAGGCTTGGTTGATAAGTAGCACAAAGAGATTCTTTGCATCTTGTCAGGATTTATACCTCAGGGTCTTTATGTAGATAAAGAGTATAGAAAAGGTCACTAGGAATACAGTCTTATCTGTGTGCATGGACCCTGCCTTGTCATGTTAGGTACTGAGGAAAGAAACATGAATATTGGCCTGCTGATCTGGGATCATTCCATCTGAAAGCATCCTAAGCCTTCATAGAGAGGCAGTGATTTTCCCATTTTCTGTCAGAGGTAGCGGTCATTCTAGTTTGATGGTGACCACTAAGAATAAGACATTATTTAAAAACAAAAAACACACTGCTTACTTTCGGAGGACTTTCCAGGAATGCTACACATGATCGATAACAGGTACAAGGATTAACCCTGAGAAATCTCAAGATATATTTTCAGTAAAATTGATATATTAGAACACATCATCTGGAAAATTTAACAATAGAATAATAACCTTTTTATTGAGCATTTATGTATGCCAGACATTGTGCTGAGCTCTTTGCATATACTATCTCATTTGATCCTCAGAACAGCTTTGTGCAGTTAGGTTCTGATCACCGATTTGCCATTGCAGAAATTGAGCCTCAGGCATGCCAAACAAAAACCCTGTCTTGTTCATTGCTCTTTCCACAGAACCTAGCATAGTTTCTATCACATGTAGGACTCAGTAAATATATATTAAATTAATGAGTGAGTGAAATAGCAGTTTATGGGACAATTCCAAGTTGCTTTCCCAGACTTATTTAGTGTCAGCAGTCCTTAGTATTTGCATTGTATTTTTTCTACACAAGGACAGCACTTTAATCATTTTGGTGTTCTGTGCTATAGCTTCCTAGCATAAACCCTAGTGCCTCTTCTGGAAATGAAACCACCTTCTCAGGCGGAGGAGGAACTGCACCAGGAACACAACCAGAGACAGACCATGTTCCCAAAGCCGACAGTACTGACAGCAGATCTGATGAGCCTCTGAAAGCAGACAGTTCGACATCAAATAGCAATAGTGAGCTAAAAGCCATCAGGCCCCCTTGCCCTGACGCAGCCCCACCCTCCTCTGCCCTGCACTGGTTGGCGGATTTAGCAACTCAGAAGGCTAAAGAAGAAACAAAAGGTGAGATTAACACAAGCCCCTGCCCTGCTTGTGGGTGGAACACTTGAGTTATTATGGGATTCTTCAAACTCACACATTACCATCCACATTTTTGAAACATGCTGCTTGCTTTCTCTGGCTGATCACGTGAAATGAGGGAATCTCTTTCAACTTCTTTCTAGAAGTGGAGCTTTTTTAAAAAGGCACATGCCTGGGCTCTACCCCAAACCTCTTTAGTCAGAATTGATATGAGGTTTTTAACCATCTTCCCATATTGCCCTGTTACTCAGCCAGTATTGCTGGCCAGGAGGGCTAGACTTGTCTTTTGATGGGCACAAGAATCACCTGGGGAATCGTTAAAAATGAAGATTCCTGTGCCCTACCAGAACTATTAAATGAGAATCTCCATTTTTAACAAGCACTCCAGGTGATTCCAGTACAAGTATTCTGGAGACTCACTTGAAGAAACACTGACTTAGAAAGTGAGGAAGACAAAAAAAAAAAAGAAAGTGAGGAAGACAAAAGATGAATGGGAACAAAAGGAAGTTGAAATCCATATCTGGAAAAGAAAGGAAGTAGGAGAGCTTCTCCTTGGCCATGAGACCTGCCATAGTCATAGCTCATCAGGCTTGGCCCAGACAGGCTGTATGTAGTTTGGGGGGCAGGGGAGGGGAGAGTCTTTCTTCTTTCCCACTTGGCTGATTTTTAGGAGTCAGTTGCCTGCTGGGTATTCCTTGTGCCTAATGCTGTTCCCGGTTGTGTTCTTACAGAAGCAGGGTCCCTGAGGTCGGTGCTCAATAAAGAGTCTCATTCACCCTTTGGGCTGGACTCGTTCAACTCCACTGCAAAGGTCTCTCCGTTGACTCCAAAGCTTTTTAACAGTCTGTTACTGGGTCCCACTGCCTCCAACAACAAAACTGAAGGCTCTAGCCTTCGAGACCTCCTCCACTCCGGGCCTGGAAAGCTTCCTCAAACCCCCTTGGACACAGGCATACCCTTTCCCCCGGTCTTCTCTACATCCTCAGCAGTAAGTGTCCTCCCTAAAACTCTAGCCTTTGCTACTTTTCCATGAAAGAACCATCAGAAAGAGATCTGATAACTAGGTTAGAAGGTATAGAGTGACTTGTGTTCTCTACATTATCAGTCCCAACTGATAAGATCTTTCTTTATATTAAGTTTGGGGAATGTTTGAGATCCTTTTAAATAGTAAAGCTTTTGTGCCATGTTAGGAAATTAGTAGAAACTGAGACATTGGAATTTTTCAGTCATCGGCAGGAATCACTTTATTTTCTTGATAATAACAGCTAATTTTTTTTAACATAGGCAATATATTTATGTGGTATCCTCTTGGATATCTAATAAATACCTCAAACTTAACACGTCTAAGACCACACTCCTAATCTTCTGCCTGTAAACTTGCATTTCCTTTATTTTTTCCTCTCTTGGTCACTGGTTTCCAATTGCTTGGCCAAAAGTCTTAGAGTCATTTGGGACTCCCCTCTCACATTTTGTGTCTAATCTGTTAGCATATCCTCTCAGTTTGATTGCTAAAATGTATTCGTAGCACACCCATTTCTCATCAGCTCCCCTGCTTCCCCATTCTAGTCTGAGATAACATCCTCTGTTGCCTGAATTCTTGCGGTAATCTCCATTTCTTCCCTTTCCATTCTACACTCAGTTTCAACAGAGCAGTTAGTGTGATCCTTTTTAAGATATAAATCAAATCATATCACCTCTGCCTAAAATCTTTCAAGGCCTTCCAATTTCATAATAAAAACAGAGTCCTTTCAGTGGACTATAATGTTCCAGCCCTATCTTCTCACTTCTCTGACTTCAACTACCATTCTCATTGTCCACTCTGCTCTGGCCACACCCACCTTCTTGCTTTTCCTTGGACATGGCTAGGCATGCTCTCTTCAGAGCCTTTACATGTGTCCTTTTCTCCACCAAGAGCTGTCTTTTCTGTGTCACCACACGGCCTGCTTCATCATCAGCATTCTCTCCTCCTTTCTGAAATGTTACCCCTTCAGTAAGCCTTCTTTTTAGATCACTCTTTTTTAAAGTCCATTCCACTCCCATCCTCCACTCATATGTTTCCTCTGCATCTGTTATTTATGACTTACTGTGTTTTATTTATTTTCTGTCTCACCACTTAAAGGCATTTTTGTCTTTTTTTTTTTTCCATGCTGTGTGGCTTTTGGGATCTTAGTTCCCCAACCAGGGATCAAACTGGGTCCCAGCAGTGGAAGCACAAAGTCCTAACCACTAAACTGCCAGAAATTCCCCATTTTTGTCTGTTTTATTCACCTGATAGCCATAATGCCACAATGTTTGATACATAGGTATTTGGTAAGCATTTACTGAACAAATAAATTCAAAAGATATAAAATTTAAATTTAAAAGATACAGTGAAAAGGCTTCTTCTCACTGTTGCCTCCCTTTCTGTAGGCGACCACTGTTTCATTATTGTCCTTTCTGTGATATTAAAATACACACAGTATATAGTTTTTTCCTCCTCTTTTTACACAGATATTTTTATACATTGCTTCTTTATTTTCAGTTTATGTATTTCAGAGATCATTTCAAACAAGTAAATAAACATGTTTCTCATTCTATTTTATGACTGACTGAAATCTGATGATGGTTGAGCCTTGTACAGTGTGGGTTATTTGTTTCTCTTTTGGATAAATGACCTCTGAATTTACGTTGACCTCTGTTTTATTTGTACTTGGCTTGGACTCCCAGTTCTCCTTTTTCTTTTTAAATTTTCCAAGGATGTTATATGGTTATATATACTTTATAGAGATAATGATTAGTGATACTTCAGACATTGGGTTATCAAGTTTACAGAAGCCCTCCCCTTCCTTCACATCTGTGAGCTTAGGTTTGTCACTTGTATCTCTGGGCCTTTCCCACCAACCAAAACAAATCAGAGATTCTTAGTAGGGGACAAACTGAAGAGTGGGAGACTACTTTCAGAATATACAGTTCTCTTGGATACAAATATTTATTGGGTACACTCCCTAGTAAAAAGTCACTGCCTTGGTAAGTCACCTCAGTTACTTAATTGAAGTATTATATCCCTTGAACATGCTGGCCAGAAAAAAATGTATAACCCTCAAAGTAGATGATCTTTTTCACTCAGCTGTAGCATTTTGTGATCCCTAAAGTCTGTGCATAGGCTTAAAATGGGCCAAATATATATATATTTTTTTGGCTGTACCGTGCAGCATGTGGGATCTTCCCTGACCAGGGATTGAACTTATGCCCCCTGCAATGGGAGCATAGAATCTTAACCACTGGACCATCAGGGAAGTCCCCAGAGATATTTCTTAGGTATCAAATCTCTTGCAACAGAGGGGATCTTTCTGTACTTTTCTTTCACAAATAAAAAGCAGAATATGAAGGCTAGGAAAATGTAAGATATTGACTTAATAGATTCCCCTTCCAACCACAAAAGACTTCATAATAACTTTTATGAAATTGAATCAGGTAGATCAGAACTCCATGTGAATAAAACTTTGAGACTGTTTTTTAGTACTCTACTGATGATGCCTCAGTCATACTAACCTGATGGATTTGTGTCTGGCAGGGAGTGAAGAACAAGGCCAGCCTACCCAACTTCCTTGACCACATCATTGCCTCGGTGGTAGAAAATAAGAAAACCTCAGATGCTGCAAAGCGGGCCTGTAACTTGACTGATACCCAAAAGGAAGTGAAGGAGATGGTGATGGGGTTAAATGTGCTGGACCCCCATACCTCTCATTCCTGGCTCTGTGATGGAAGACTTTTGTGTCTTCATGACCCCAGCAACAAAAACAATTGGAAGATTTTCCGGGAGTGTTGGAAGCAAGGCCAGGTAAGCAAGAATAAGCAGATTCCAGGGTCGGCTGTCTACCTGCCCACCCACCAAAGCTAGCAGGATAGTTTCAGTTCTCTCTGGGAGATACTCTGCTGAGGAGATTTAGATATACAGTAAGTTTGTTGTAGACAGCCTTGCTACTTTGAGTTTTCTTTGATTTTTAAAAATCAGAAGATTCATAAAATACACTGTGGATCTTTTTTCTTTCTCAGCTGTGTAGCTCTGTGTTCTTAAAAGTGCAATTGAAATTCCTGTGAGGTTGTGATCTGGCATTAATGACACCTTTAGAGGAAAATCCTTAAGTGAGATATGGGGTGAGGTGAGAGTGGGTGGAAGTGGGTGGTACTTTTCTAGGTAAATGTTTCAAGACCATACAAGTCTGTGTGATAGTGTGATAACACTTCCTGAACTTTATACATTAGCAGGTGTGAGGAAGGAGGAGTTTATGGAATTGTCTAGATAGTTTTTCATTTGAGATGTGAGGAAATATTCTGAGTTGCATTTGTTAGCTTTTCATCCTCTCACCTCAAATTAATGGTACATACAAGGGCAATAGAAGTGATTTCTCTGGAATGCACCCCCACCCCCACCCTGTGAGAATCAAGTATAGTAACAGAATAGAAGTGTTTTCATTTTCTGTAACTGACATGTTGAAACCATGGATTCTGAAACTGGGAGGAATCAATCAGTCATTATGGAGAAGAGAAGGTTGTCCTCAGGAAACCCTCCTATTCTATCCTTAGCCCAGAGTCAAGTGTTTCCTACATGGCTCTGATTAAGATACTTTTGTTTCCACAGCCAGTGCTGGTTTCAGGGGTACATAAAAAGCTCAAGTCTGAACTCTGGAAGCCAGAAGCCTTTAGCCAGGAATTTGGAGACCAGGATGTGGACTTGGTGAACTGCAGGAACTGTGCTATAATTTCCGATGTGAAAGTTCGGGATTTCTGGGATGGCTTCGAGATCATATGCAGTAAGTAGCTTTGATATCTGGTTCTATAAAAGCAGACTGGAGAGTAAGCATCTATATGCCCAGCCCTACCCCTAAAGTAGCAAATTATTGATACATCCTCTTAGTGGGAGACATAGCCTATCATGGTGGCAACCAGGTGGCTCTCATGGCAATCACATGGCTCCCAGACCTTACCTGGACTTAAGCACATGATCACATGGGCTGTGTGGAGCACTTTCACTTTGAGATGGAAAAATTCAACCATGGTTTTTCTGAGGGTAAAGAAAACAAAGCCCACCTAATCCATTATAGAGGTTTGCAAACTAAAAAAAAAAAAAAAGAGTTTAGTGTTCTAAACCTTTTAGTCACTGGAGAATCAGGAAATAGCCAACCCAGCAGATATTTATAGGAGTGCTCTCTGTCTTCCAGAGCGATTAAGGTCAGAAGATGGGCAGCCAATGGTGCTCAAACTCAAGGACTGGCCTCCTGGGGAAGATTTTCGGGACATGATGCCAACAAGGTTAGTGAACTACAGTAAGTCATCTTGAGAGACTTGTGCTTTGCTGAAGCCATCACAAAGTAATCACAGAAAAGTGAGCTCCACCTCTTTGCCTTTTTCCCCTGTAACAACCTAAGTCATCTCTCATGCTCTTTTGTAGGTTTGAAGATCTGATGGAGAACCTTCCTCTGCCAGAATATACCAAGCGAGATGGCAGGCTTAATCTGGCCTCCAGGCTACCCAGCTATTTTGTAAGGCCCGATTTGGGCCCCAAGATGTACAATGCCTACGGTATGAGGGAGAGGCCATAACTGATCTTTTTGGACACTCTTGTTTCCATTTTACTTGAAAAGGGAGATCTGTAATCAGTATCATGTGTAGAGATGATAGAGGGCAGAGTGACAGGTGCTGAAGAAGTGGACAGTATCCAGCATGGTTTTGAATGTTTGCTTTTATCATTGATTTACATAACAGCCCTATGAGCCCAGTCCATAAAACATACATTACAGCATTAGAAAGTTTCCTCTCAAAGACTCCATCCAAGGAATTTCCATGATAGTCCAGTGGTTAAGATTCCATGCTTCCACTGCACAGGGCATGGGTTCAATCCCTGGTCAAGGAAAGATCCGGCATGCCACGCCACTCAGCCAAAAATGAAAAAAATAATTATAATAATACAGAATATTGCCATTTCACCTTGTATATCTTCCTTTTATCTTCAGGCTTGATAACAGCAGAAGACAGAAGAGTTGGCACAACAAATCTTCACTTAGATGTGTCTGATGCAGTTAATGTGATGGTGTATGTTGGGATCCCCATCGGGGAGGGTGCTCATGATGAAGGTAAGATTTCTAGAACTCAGTGCTTCAGGAGGGTGAGGTTTAGCCTGAGAAATAAAATGGGATGTCTTTCTCCTCAGTCAGGGCCAGTTGCTTTTTTATTAAGTCTCCACCAGACATGATGCGTCGTAGGCTCACAAAAGGGTGATTGTAGCAGAGAAGAGTGGTACTTGTGTGTCATCAACCAGAGTTATTCTCTCTCTGGAAATGTTGCCCCTTAACACTGAGTGTGTAGCATCACAAAGAGGAAAAAGAAGAAAGGGCAAACTGGCCTACTTCATCCAGCAGCCAGTTCAGCTGTGGGGTAACAGATGATAAAGCCAGGTCATTTGCACAGAAATGAAGCATAAAAGTGATACTTTGCTGCATTTGCACTCTCCGCTATTTCGGTGTAAAATTAATATGTGTTAATTATGGAGGTTTCAGAAAACAAAATTTGAAAGAAGAAAATAACTCAAAATCTCCAAGTTCAAAGATAATCAATGTCATTACTTTGGTAATATTTTCTGCCACACATTTGCTTTTGATACTACACACCTGTAGATCTTTTCATTATGTCCTTTAAAGGGTTATAATAGATAAGGATCGGAAGCCAAGCCTCTTACCTTGGCAGAGAAGCTTTACTCTTCATGGCCTTAAATCCATAGAGTCCTAGAGTTTGAAGAGGTCTTGAGAAAGTATACAATCCATCTACATACAGTAGGAAATATGTGCAATTTGAACATAAGATATGGCTACACAGTTTAAACAGGAAATATGTTTTTAAAAAAAACTGTACCTCCAAAAAATGCTGAGTCTCTATCTAAAGTATGGAAGATTAGGGTCACTTCCCATGTGTAGGAAGCTTAGACTTCAGTGTGACTTTTGATTCTTTGAGTCTACTTTTTATCACTCCCGAGAGATAGAGAATGTTGTTGTTCAGTCACTAAGTCATGTTTAACTCTTTGTGACCCCCTGGACTACAGCACATCAGGCTTTCCTGTCCATCACCATCTCCTGGAATTTGCTCAAACTCACGTCTATTGAGTCGGTGATGCTATCTTAACTGTCTCATCCTCTGCTGCCCCCTTCTCCTTTTGCCTTCAGTCTTTCCCAGCATTGGGGTCTTTTCCAGTGAGTCAGCTCTTCCCATCAGGTGGCCAAAGTATTGAAGCTTCAGCATCAGTCCTTCCATTGAGTATTCAGCGTTGATTTCCTTTAGGACTGACTGGTTTGATCTCTGTGCTGTCCGAGAGACTTTCAGGAATCTTCTCCACCACCACAATTTGAAAGCATCCATTCTTCGGTGCTCAGCCTTCTTTATGGTCTAACTCTCACATCCATACATGACTACTGAAAAAAACCATAGCTTGGACTATACGGACCTTTGTCAACAAAGTGATGTCTCTGCTTTGTAATATGCTGTCTAAGTTTGTCAGTAGCTTTTCTTCCAAGGAACAAGCGTCTTTTAATTTCATGGCAGTAATCACCATCCGCAGTGATTTTGGAGCCCAAGAAAATAAAATCTGTTGCTGTTTTTCCACTTTTTCCCCCATCTATTTGCCGTGAAGTGAGGGACCAGAACCATTCAACTTCCACTTCTTCAGCATTACTGGTCAGGGCATACATGTGGATTACTGTGATACTGAATAGATTCAAGGGATTATATCTGATAGACAGAGTGCCTGAAGAACTATGGACGGAGGTTCGTCACATTGTATAGGAAGCGGTGATCAAGACCATCCCCAAGAAAAAGAAAGGCAAAAAGGCAAAATGGTTGTCTGAGGAGGGCTTACAAATAGCTGAAGCTATTTGTGAAGCAAAAGGGAAAGGAGAAAAGGAAAGATATACCCATCTGAATGCAGAGTTCCAAAGAAGAGCAGGGAGAGATAAAGCCTTCCTCAATGATCAATGTGAAGAAATAGAGGAAAACAATAGAATGGGAAAGACTAGAGATCTCTTCAAGAAAATTAGAGATACCAAGGGAACATTTCATGCAAAGATGGTCACAATAAAGAACGGAAATTGTATAGACCTAACAGAAGCAGAAGATATTAAGAGGTGGCAAGAATACACAGAAGAACTATACAAAAAAGATCTTCATGGCCCAGATAAGCACAATGGTATGATCACTCACTTGGAGCCAGACATCCTGGAATGCGAAGTCAAGTGGGCCTTAGGAAGCATCGCTACGAACAAAGCTAGTGGAGGTGATGGAATTCCAGTTGAGCTATTTCAAATCCTAAAAGTTGATGTGAAAGTGCTGTACTCAATATGCCAGCAAATTTGGAAAACTCAACAGTGGCCACAGGACTGGAAAAAGTCAGTTTTCAGTCCACTGTCAAAGAAAGGCAGTGCCAAAGAATGCTCAAGCTACCGCACAGTTGCACTCATTTCACACGTTAGCAAAGTAATGCTCAAAATTCTCCAAGCCAGGTTTCAACAGTATGTGAACCGTGAACTTCCAAATGTTCAAGCTGGATTTAGAAAAGGCAGAGGAACCAGAGATCAAATTGCCAACATTCTCTGGGTCATTGAAAAAGCAAGAGAGTTCCAGAAAAACATCTACTTCTGCTTTATTGACTATGATAAAGCCTTTGACTGTGTGGATCACAACAAACTGTGGAAAATTCTGAAAGAGATGGGAATACCAGACCACCTTACCTGCCTCCTGAGAAATCTGTATGCAGATCAAGAAGTAACAGTTAGAACTGGCCATGGAACAACACACTGGTTCCAAATTGGGAAAGGAGTACATTAAGGCTATATATTGTCACCCTGCATATTTAACTTATATGCAGAGTATATCATGAGAAATGCTGGACTGGATGAAGCACAAGCTGGAATCAAGATTGCCAGGAGAAATATCAATAACCTCAGATATGCAGGTGACACCACCCTAATGGCAGAAAGTGAAGAAGAACTAAAGAGCTTCTTGATGAAAATGAAAGAATGAAAAAGTTGGTTTAAAACTCAACATTCAGAAAACTAAGATCATGGCATCCAGTCCTATCACTTCATGGCAAATAGATGGGGAAACAGTGGAAAGAGAGACTTTATTTTTGGGGGCTTCAGAATCACTGCAGATGGTGACTGCAGCCGTGAAATTAAAAGACGCTTGCTCCTTGGAAGAAAAGCTATGACCAACCTAAACAGCAGAGAGATTACTTTGCAAAACAAAGGTCCATCTAGTCGAAGCTATGGTTTTTCCAGTAGTCATGTATGGATGTGAGAGTTGGACTATAAAGAAAGCTGAGCACCGAAGAATTGATGTTTTTGAACTATGGTGTTGGAGAAGACTCTTGAGAGTCCCTTGGATTGCAAGGAGATCCAACCAGTCCTTCCTAAAGGAAATCAGTCCTGAATATTCATTGGAGGGACTGATGCTGAAGCTGAAACTCCGATACTTTGGCCACCTGATGCAAAGAACTGACTCATTTGAAAAGACCCTGATGCTGGGAAAGATTGAGGGCGGGAGAAGGGGATGACAGAGGATGAGATGGTTGGATGGCATTACCGACTCAATGAGTAAACTCCGAGAGTTGGTGATGGACAGGGAAGCCTGGCATGCTGCAGTCCATGGGGTCGCAAAGAGTTGGACACGACTGAGCGGCTCAACTGAAGTGAAGTGAGGAATCAGATGCCATGATCTCTTAGTTTTTTGAATGTTAAGTTTCAAGCCAGCTCTCTCTCCTCTTTCACCATCATCAAGAGGCTCTTCAGTTCCTCTTTACTTTCTGCCGTTAGAGTGGTATCATCTGAATATATCTGAGGTTGTTTATATTTCTCCTGGCAATCTTGATTCTAGCTTGTGATTCATCCATCCTGGCATTTCACATGATATACTTTGCATATAAGTTAAATAAGCAGGGTGACAACATACAGCCTTGATGTACTCCTTTCCCAATTTTAAACCAGTCCGTTGTTCCAGATAAAGAATAGTAGAGACTAAACTTGTTTGAATTGGAAATTTTGCTTCACTCAGAGGTACTGAAGTGGCTGCTTACATTGAAATATCATTTTGCTTTTTTCAGAGGTTCTCAAGACAATTGACGAGGGAGATGCTGATGAGGTGACAAAGCAAAGGATTCATGATGGAAAGGAGAAACCGGGTGCTTTGTGGCATATCTATGCAGCCAAGGATGCAGAGAAGATCCGGGAGCTACTCCGAAAGGTATGGCCCTGAGTGGGCTCCCAGCTCACAGATTAAAGGTCTGGGGATGCTAAGAGAGTCTAACTAGGGTTTCTCATGTAGAGTCCCTTGGCATTAAATTGTGTCCTTTGTTACAATGCCCCATAGGGCTGAATCCTCACTTAGAGGATATTAAATAAAGTAGGTATTACTGCAGCAAGCTGGATTTATCCTGTTAATAATCTTTATGTGTTTATTGATTTTTCCATCTTTGGGTTTTGATCATGGTTTCATGATCAGGTTGGAGAAGAGCAAGGCCAAGAGAATCCCCCTGATCATGATCCAATTCATGACCAAAGTTGGTACTTGGACCAGACCCTACGTAAGCGGCTCTATGAGGAATATGGTGTACAAGGCTGGGCCATTGTTCAGTTCCTGGGAGATGCTGTCTTCATACCTGCTGGAGCCCCACACCAGGTATGTCCCAACTTGTTGGTGGGGCTCCACAGTTCCCATAGTTTCCTTATTTCTGAGTTTGTTGCTAATCTGACAGTAGATATAAAAGTGTGGGTTAGACCAATTGCTCTTAAACTGCAACGTATTTTTTGCTTTTTCATTTTCTTCCATGTAATTTTAAATGCTCATTTAAAGAAAAAGTGAGTCTCAGTTCAATCTCCTTTCCAATCGCCTCATTCTGCCTTCCCCAGAAAGTAGCCTACTGTTAACAGTTTGGTATATATTTTTCCAGATCCTATTTTTTCACAACTACTAACATTTTCATTTATAAATTTATACTTAGAGTCTTTCTGCATTTGTTGTCTTTATAAAAATAGGATATCAGAAGTATTTCTAAAGTGTCCTTTTGAACTAAATGATGAACAGTTTCCACATGTTATTGACTCTGGTGCCTGATGTTTGCCTCTGTACCTTTCCTGTCCCAGGTGCACAATCTATACAGTTGCATAAAAGTAGCAGAAGACTTTGTATCTCCAGAACATGTAAAGCACTGTTTTCGCCTGACGCAGGAATTCAGGCATCTCTCTAACACTCATACAAACCATGAGGATAAACTGCAGGTAAAGAACTCCCTCCTCCACTCCAGCCCTGTCTTATCTCCTTGTAGTCTACATACACAGGAGGCGCACACTGTTTTCTGAGGATATTATCTGGGCAGTGTAACTGTAGGGAGCTGATTAACGGACCCATGTCTGGGGAATGGCGTCCTCCCTCAGGAAGTATTTAATCAGTCCTCTTCAGGTTTGCTTTTAGAGAATATTCATCTTTTAACCTAATCACTTCCAATGTGGGCAGTCTTCTCTTTCTTTGCCCCCGGAAGATACAGTGTTTCAGTGTTAGTAACTAAACTAGACTGACTTCCCCAGTCAGGTGAGAAAAGCACTGTGGCAAAGTGTTCTAAACCTGTTTCCACAAAACTGCTTCTCCCAGCAAATTTCTGTGCAAACTCAATTCCTTAGAGCCCTGCTAGGGACTGTAATCCATGTCCCTAAGAGTTGTTTCCCCCTCATAGGTCTAAACTGGAGAATCAGGTTTTCCTCTATTCAGAAATGGACTGGAACTTTAAGGGCAGAATTTCATTGTTAATATACTTGGATGCTTAGTAAAAAAAAAAAAAAGAAAAGAATAAGAAATCAAGATTCCCCAGGCAGAGGTTTAGCATCCAAACAGGCATTCTTCCAGCCTCTCAATTATGGCCTATTTTCCTGCATCATGCCTGACTCAGGTGTGTCAGTGACCCATGAGGTTGGGTATTTTTCTTGGTTGTTGGTCGATTGATAGATGACATTTATATTAAAGATATAATGCAAGTATTCAGGCATATATAATTTAGACTACCCTCTGTTAGGTCTCTGCTTGTCACATATCACCTCCCAGTCCTCTGTTCCTGCTTTATTTTTTCCTGTAGTTTTCATCGTCTAGCATACTATGTATCTTTTGTTTGTTTCTATCCCTAGTAGAACATAAGCTGTTTAAGCTCCATGAAGGCAGGGGTTTTACTGTTTTAGTTCACTGCTTTTCCCTAGGACATGTCTGACACATAGTAGGTACTCAGTAAATATTTGTTGAATTAATACAAAAAAATGTAATAGAGAATAGCAAGGGGGCTTGTGTGGCCATCATTCAGCTTAAGAGATAAAGCATCATATTCATACCATAAATACAATGTATTTGCATACAACAACTACTTTATTTAAGCCTTCATGTACCCTTTCCCATTCCATCTCCCCAGAAATAATCATCATGTTGATTTAAAACTGTCTTTATCCTGTTCACTCTATTTTAATAACTTTTACTTCATACATTATATGTGTTCCTTTTTGACAAATTAGAAAATATAGGCACGAAAGGGAAAAATACCCAATAAATCCTACCTGCCCACTGTTCTTAGTGCATTCTTATTAGCTATAGGACCTTAATGTAAGATTCTTAACCATGGAACCTCAGTTCTCATCTGTAAAATGGGGATAATAATAGAATCTACTTCATAGGATTATGGTAAGGATTAAATGAAAGTGCACATGAAGAGCTTAGCAGTAGTGCCCAGCACATACATATACATAGAGGATGGTGATTATATAGCCTTCCAAATGATGAATCATTCTTTTTTGAATATAGACTATATATTCTGTGTGATTTGTAAATCATCTTTTGGGGTTGGTTAGGGGAGCGCGCAGTCCTGGTTGAGGGCTTTCCTTACTCATCAGTAGGCTTTTAGTCATTGCAGGATATTTTCATTTGCAGAACATAGTCTGTGGCTGCCATGAACTAACTGTGCTGATTGCCCCCTCCAGGTGAAGAACATCATTTATCATGCAGTGAAAGATGCTGTTGGCACCCTCAAGGCTCATGAATCCAAGCTGGCAAGATCGTAGGCATGGAGAAATTTCAAACTCCCCTGTGAAGCAGGTCTTTCACTCACAACACATACAGGGAACGGCAGGGTTCTCTGCTGGAGCAGAGGTCCTTCACTTGGAGCCAGTGTGGTCAGTATTACAAACTCTCCAGCCACTCTTTTCTACGCTGCCTCAACACTGAAGGTTGACACAGGAAAGTCGCACTGTTCACACACACAGTTTCAGACTCCAAGCCGAGGGTGCCACATCCCTATCCTGTGGCCTTTTGGGACTTCAAATTGACTGAACATCGCTGGGCTGTCCTGCACATTCTCATGATTTGAGATTTGTGGAAACCAGGAATATGGGCACACCTTTCTTTTCTTTTTCTCTTGTGCCTAGTTAAGTGGGAATGTGTTTGGAGGTAGGGGGAAATCATATACCTGGTACATGTGGAGGCTAATTGTTTAAACACGCCTGGTGGAAGCCTGATGGTGTCTCTACACATGACCTCTGACACAGCCCATCCCAGGAGCTGGGTGAAGCCATTCCCCACCATCTCTCCCATGAACACTGAAGTCTTGAAGGACCCAGGGAGAATCCACTGCTTTTCCCAAGAGGCTCCAGGATTAGGAAATGTGTGTATTTAGTGAAAAATAGGTTTGTAGTGAAATAGTTACTATTTCATGAAAGTAGATATTTTTAGAACTTTTGAAATACCACAGTTGTTTTCCTGGATTATGAGGAAAGGCACATTACATTTAGTCTTCCTTCGAGAAAACTGTTTGAAGAAATAAGATTTTTAGAAATCAACTGCCCATTATAGCACAAAAATCAGCCAAAGCAGAATTTAAAAGAATTGGCTTTTTAGGGTTCTTTTAATTTCACCCCCCTCCCATCTCAGCCCTACCTTGAGGGAACAGCCATCTTGAGAAATAACTTTGTTGTGTCTGAGCTGTGGTGTGTTCCATGCATACACACACTGGTGACTCCAGGAACCATTTCCACCTATTACCAGCGTTCCCTTGGGACTCCTCTTGTAGTTCCAAATTCAAAGGAAAGTTTGCTTTCCTACATGAGGCTTTTTGTTTTGGGAGTTTTTTGTCCAGAAATATTTTCAGCAAAACTTTCCAACTCAGTGGAGTTTTATTAAGAATTTATTTGAAAATGATGGAATTCATTGGCCCATAGATACATTGGAAAATGTATCTATCTTCTTCCCAGCTGTACTGTAGTGCCCTGCAGGCTTGTTTATATGTTCACAGTTACTTTTTTTTTTTAAATAAAAGTCATTTACTGTAGAATACTTTTAATTTCATTTTCTGTATTTTAATTTTGTTGAAGGGCTGATTGGGATTTCCATGTTCTTATTAAAAATCTAACAAATCTGTTCATAGTGGACTTCTTCCTGTGCTAGTTGTTCTAAAAAGCAGGGCCAGGTTGAGGGTGGGGTTGGAGTTGGAAGATAGTTCATTTTCATATCATCATTACATTGTTGCATCCAATTATTACTCTTTGCTTCCTGAATTTGTGCCCAGTTGGGCGAGGGAAGTGCCAGGTCATTGTGGCTTGAGGGCTTAGGGACAAAGGGGAATGTGCTACATGAGCTAGAGGGTAGGAGCAAACATGGGCTTTCCACAGTTTCTGCCCTGTGGGAAAGGTGGGTTCCTACCTTCCAGAAGCAGCCTGGGGGGAAAGGGCCATGGAGAGTGGCCTGAGCAAAGTTTTGGGCAATCAGTGACAAAGTTCCTCAAAACAAGAGGCCTGGTTGCCCACATAGGAAATTGAAGTGGCTTGAAGGGTGAGGACAGACTGTGTTCCAATTAGAAAAGGCCTCTTGAAGAGGAAGTTGTAAAGAATAGCAAGAGGGGTCATCAGAGGCAGCTTCCTTGGATCCTGTTGGAAAAACATCTTCCAAAGTGTTTGAGCCTGGAAATACAATTATCAGGGTGGAAATAGACCATTGTGTGTGGTTCAAGGATACTGTGTTTGAATAGCACCATAACTGAAATACAGAGTTCTGAGCATGTCCTTTAAGCCTGGATGGGCACGGGCTGGTGCTGTGATCATCAGAGGATTACACCTCGACATAAAGAATGCAGAAGCTTTGAAATGGGACGGGAAAGGAAAGCAGTGGGGGAAGGGAGGTTGCAGAGGTTGCTGGAGCTTTGTTACTTTGGTGAAAATCAGGAGGCAGGCTAGCCTACATTCTGGATATAAATGTCTTCAGAATTAGGGCATCCATTGCCACCAGTGCTTGCTGATGGGGATGGAACTGGAGCCCCTTATTCATCGCCTCCCTGGACCCTAGGCCTCTCTACCAGCCTCTCATTACAAAGAGGGTGATTCCCTTTTCCCAGGGTATTCTTGAGAGCACAGGGCCCTGTTCCCCTACAAAACTTAGGAACTGACAACCTGAGAAAACAGATCAGATTGAGAATGGGGTTAGGTCCTTTTACAACTGGAGTGATTGGTGATGGCGGGGTGGACATACGCCTCTATGCCTTTGACCTCAGGACTTCCTGGGTAGATGTCTTGACGGTCAGCGATAGGGGAGAAGGGTTTGATAGCAGTTGGAAGAAGTAGCCAATTCAGTGGACTTCCTGAGTTCCTTTCTTAGCAGCATGACTTAGTGGTTCTGTGACCCGAGGCAAACTATTGAACCTCCCTGAAGCTCCCCATTTTCTTGTCTTCAGAATAATTATAACGTCTGCCTTATGGGATGGTCACTGAAATAACTCATGTGAAGCTCTTAGCACAGGGCTTGGCACACAGTAAGTCATAGTCATTATTCCTCTTGGGATATTTAAGTCTTTCAGCCTGTTGTGATCAGCGCAGGAAGAGGGCTAGGATGTCCGGATGGAACCATGAAGGCCTCTGAGGACCTCAATCCTGGGTTTGGAGCCCAAGAAAGGTGAACAAGCTGTTGGAGGAAGGCAGGTCAAAGGCGCATGCCCAGCGACAGCAGGTGCAGAGGGGCGCGCCGCTGCCGCCGCCGCGGCCTCCCCTTTAAGAACCGCCGCCGCCCACGGCCCGCCGCTGCGGCAGGGACCTCCCCTTTAACGGCGGCCGCTCGGCGCTCCGCGGCCCCCGCGGCGGCTGCTGCTGCTGCGGCTGCTGCTGCTACTGCGGCTCCTGCTGCCGCCGCCGCCCGGCCTCCAGCAGCTACATCCTTGGCCCGGGCCGGCTTCCCGCCCCGCGCCCCCGCGCCCCGCCCGGCCCCGCCATGGTGTCCTGGATCATCTCTCGCCTGGTGGTGTGAGTGCGGCGGCGGGGCGCGGCCGGTTGGGAGGGGAAGGGGGGTTAGGGGTGGCGGTGAGGGGTATGGAAAACTGGGATGGACCACTCCGGGGCTTCGTGCAGCAGAATCACCTAAAGGCACATCATCCCTATTTGGGGTCCCCAGAGACGTGGAGGTGAGGGGGACCCGGAGGATGGGGGAATGTTCGAGGAGCAAGGCAGGCCTGGCTTCCCACCCCTTTTATTTTTAATTTCCCTGTTTCTGCGCCCTCCCTCATCCCCTGGCGGGGGGTGGGTGGGCTGGGCAGCATGGCTTGATTTATGAGGGGAGGCGGCTTGTCCCCTCCCCCACGTAGCAGATCTGGCCGGAGGAGCCCCTCAGACCTGGGCTCTCATCTCCCAGCGGGAGAGCTAACGGAGGAGCCAGGGGAACAAGGCAGGGCCTCCTCATTCCATAGCTTAGGGCCATGGCAGCCTTGGCCTCCCCAAAGGGCCCCATTTCTCCTCCCTCTTCCACTGTCTGTCAGGAGACTGGGGGTGAGGGCACATGCTCTGAAGGCCCCCCCGGGGAGGACGGGAAGCAGAGATGCTTGGAGGACAAAGTGTGGGCGGATATGTGTGTTCAGCCTGGGATTGTGAGAGCCGTGGAGGGAAGGGTGTTAGGTGGCCTTCATCCCAGGCTGCCAGCTATGTCCCTCCCAGCTCCACCAGGCTCCAGGAGGGTACCCTCTCCCACAACTGTGGACTTTGTCCTTGAGGATTCCACCCCCGACTCCATCTCTGAAGTATCCTGCCTCAGTGAGGCAAGTCCATGGGGAACAGGCGGTATCCACACATTGTCAAGGGGCTGGGCCTCACAGGGACTCTGCATGGCTTC
Source organism: Okapia johnstoni (assembly GCA_024291935.2). Classification (NCBI taxonomy): domain Eukaryota; kingdom Metazoa; phylum Chordata; class Mammalia; order Artiodactyla; family Giraffidae; genus Okapia; species Okapia johnstoni. The sequence continues at coordinate 42,317,580 of CM044316.1, forward strand.
AGTTAACCTGCCCCAGCTCAAGACCCTGCCCCTCAACCTCCACCCTGGGGCACTGACACCCCAGAATCCCCTCCCTGCTATCATGTTCTTGTGTTCTGGCTTCCTCCAGAGTCTCCTTCCCTTCCCACCTGAGGAAACCCAGGGGCCTCATACCTCCATGTGGCCTTCAGAGTGGCTGCTCCTCTTGTGTGAATGAGCTCCCCAAGTGGCATCGGTCCTCTCCTTGCCTTGCCTGTGTCCTGTATGTGGTCTCTGATGGGAACAGCACAGACTCCACTATAGCCAGGATCTCTAGCCCAGCACACTTTCCGGAGCCTAGTCCCCAAAGTGTTTACATCGGGAAATAAACCGCTTTGCCCCTCAGGGCCTCCTGCCCCTGTGCCCTCTGCTCCCCAGGTCCCCAGGGCTACAGTGGTACTTCTGACTGCCAGGTACCCTGTTGGGTGGTGTCACTGGCCCTACGACGGGGAGGTAGAGGGTAAGGGCCAATGGGTAAGAAAGTGCATGATGTCTGGAGAAGGACGACACCCCTGAGGCAGTGACCTGACCCCCACCCCATGATATGGTTATGCACAAGTGAGGTTCAGGGCCAGATAAGCCACATCAGACACTCTGGCCTCTAGGTGTTTCTGTCAGGGGCTGGAGAAGAACTGAACAATAAAGTGTTCTGGGGCATCACCCTAGCTGGCTAGGGCCTCCGTGCTTGTGTGTCACCTCAGGCTTGCCTGCTTTGACCTTAACCCCTGACCTAAGTTCATCAGTCAGCTGATGTGGTACCCTGGAGTTCTGTCCATTTTCCCCTTACCTACCCAGGGACTGATGCAGAGATGGGAGGGAGAGGCCATTTGCTCTTGGCCGAGGGGCCCAGTAACCATGCCTGCCTCCTTAGGCTCATCTTTGGCACCCTGTACCCAGCCTACTCTTCCTACAAGGCCGTGAAGACAAAAAACGTGAAGGAATATGTGAGTGTGTGACCCTTCATCTCCCACCCAACTTACGTGGCAGAGATCAGGGAGGACAGTGGGTCACATGACAGACCGGGATGACTTTATACTAATGCTGTCAGCACTAATGAGACCTGGTTCAGGGGAGGTTCCTGTGTATTCCCTTTCCCCAGCCCTAGTGTGATACACAGACAAAGTTGGGGCTCTCTGTGCCCCCTGCACAGTGCCTCCAGCATGGTTGGCAAGCAGAGGTGGGGTCCAGGGTGTTTCCCCAAGGCCCCAGCTAACACCGCCCTCTGTACCTTTAGGTGAAATGGATGATGTACTGGATCGTCTTTGCCTTCTTCACCACTGCCGAGACACTCACAGATATCGTGCTCTCCTGGTGAGGTCCAGCAACCCCCGCCTCCCTGCACCTCAGGGGCCAAGGCTTCTGACTTCTTTTACATAGCCAGTCCACCTAGGGTGGCATCTCCCCAGCAGTCCCATGGGGTCCTGGGTGTCCCCTCCTCTCAGCCCCCATCCAGTCCTGGCTTGATTGAGCAGAATAAAAATAGACATAACTCTCACCTTTCTTTTGGCAGCCAAAGCAGCACAATAGAATTCAGGAAACCTGCTCCTGCCAGACTTATAGTGACTTTGGGCAGGTCACAGTTTTATAGGCCTCGGTTTCCCTATTTGTAAAACAGGCATATGAGTCAATCTCATGAACATTGGATGCTTGTATTTCAAAGGCTTTTTCTAGGCACTACTAGACTATGTATATGTACTCTTAAGGACACGGAATGGTCTAACCATCTGTATATTCACAGCAGGCGCTCAAAAATGTTTACTAAATGAGCAAATGCCTCTTGGAAGAGAGGACAAACATAGCATAGTACACTGGAAATCAAAAGAGTTTTACTGAGAGGTAGAGAACAAAAGATCCTTGTGTTTGTAGATTTCAAGGGCCTTTGAGACCTTTGAGAAAAAACAGTTTGAGCAGAGAAAGTTGAATGGGGTCAAATTAGGAAAGAGTAATGGGTTAAAAAATTGAAACAGGTGAGTGCAGGTGCCTCTTGATGCAAGCAAAGGAGGGAGCTTTGATGAGAGCTTTGTGAGGACAGAGGAGACCTGAAGGAGCGTGTGGCCTGAGAAGGAGCCATGAAAATAGAGAATAGTCCTTAAAAAATAGGGGCCATGTCTTGGCAGCAAGGGATAGATCCAGAGCACAGCTGGAGAAGCCCAACTTCTTCATGGGAGGAAGAGCAGGAAGGAAGGGAGTGAGGACCCAAGAATGCACCTGGAAGTTTAGGGAGCTCGCCTTGGTAATGACCCCAGGACAGAGGAGTGGGTGCTCTTCTGTCAGAGAGAAGAGGGTGATAGAGCCACTGCTGCTGGGAATTCCTCCTGGGGTCACTTTTCACCTTGCTACTGGGAGTCTCATCCAAGCCTCCCCTTGACCAGTCTCCTAAGCCACATGGGGACCTTAGTGCACTAAGGGGTGGGGGGCCAGCCAGGGTCCTGCAGCGGGTCCATATGCCTCCTGACTTCCTGTCCCAGGCTCCGCCCTTACCTGTCTTCCACCCACAGGTTCCCCTTCTACTTTGAGCTCAAGATCGCCTTTGTGATATGGCTGCTGTCCCCTTATACCAAAGGCTCCAGCGTGCTCTACCGCAAGTTCGTGCACCCAACCCTGTCCAACAAAGAGAAGGTCTGTTAGAACAAGGGATGCTCGCTTCCCACCTATCCCAGGTCAAGGCAGCCCAGTGCCTGCAGCCACGTGCATTCATGGCTCTCCCTGTGGGTGATCTGGGAGGGCCCTGGCCGCCTGGGGAAGGCAGTGCCAGGTGTGAACAAGGGCAAAGTAGGGTAGGACCCAGGCCTCACCTCTTCCTCCTTCCCCTCCAACCCCTCAGGAGATCGACGAGTACATCACACAGGCCCGAGACAAGAGCTATGAGACCATGATGAGGGTGGGCAAGAGGGGTCTGAATCTGGCCGCCAATGCTGCAGTCACAGCTGCTGCCAAGGTGAGATGGGGGCAGACCCAGCTCCTAGGCCCCAAGTTGCTCATCTTGTCCCCCGGCCAGTCTCCTTTGCATCCACCGCATTCTCGGGTCAGTGAAGGTTTGGGGGCTTGTGCAGCTTGGGGTTCCCATCCTGCCTTTAACATCCCCCTGCTAAGGGACTTCCACTCAGTGGGCCACAGTTTCCTCACCCATCCAAAGGGAACGCATGGCCCCAGCCTGTTAGAGCTGCTGTGGGATGGGGTGAGGACACCGTGGGAAAAGCACTGAGTCCAGTGGCTGCCCAGTGCCCCACGGTGACCTCTCTCTCCACCCCGCCCCTTCTCTTCCGGTCCTCCTGGTGCGTGGTGGTGACCCCAGGGCCAGGGGGTGCTATCGGAGAAGCTCCGAAGCTTCAGCATGCAGGACTTGACCCTGATCCGGGACGAGGACGCACTGCCCCTGCACGGCCCCGACGGCCGCCTCCGAGCCAGCCCCGGCAGCCTTCTGGACACCATTGAAGACCTGGGTACAGGCCGTGCCCAGGGCGGGCAGGGGGCAAGGGCGAGGAGGCTAGGTGGGAGAGAGACCAGACCCCTGCTCTCCTTTCCTCCCCAAACCAGGAGATGACCCCACCTTGAGCGTAAGGTCAGGCACCAACCAGGCAGATCCCCGGACAGAGATCTCTGAGGATGACATGGGAGACAAGGCCCCTAAGAGGGTCAAACCCATCAAAAAAGTACCCAAAGCCGAGGTGAGAGCTGGGCCAGAGCTTGGGGAAGTGGGAAGGGCTTGTGGCTCTAGGCCCTCTGTCTCCCTCTCTTCCACAGCCGCCGGCTTCCAAGACGCTGAAGACCCGGCCCAAGAAGAAGACCTCTGCAGGGGGTGACTCAGCTTGAGGCCCCAGCCCCCTCCCCGCAGGCTGCAGAATCCCAGCTCCACACTGTGCCAGCAGCCCTCAGCCTCAGGCCCCGGGGCCTCTCAGGTGGCTGTTTCCGGTGCCTCCCAGTGGCCATTGCCCTGGAAGGGCTTGGGAAAGAGAAGGGAGGCCCTGCTCTGGGGGCGGAGGGTAGAGGCTGGACCCAGGAGCTGAGGATGGAGCCACTCGAGGAGGTGCGGGCCCCTCAGAGCCCGAATGCTACTCTCCCCGCTCCAGCCGTGACCCCGCCCACCCAGTGCCTTGCTGAAGACCATGGCCATCCCCTTGTCCTAACACATGGCCCCACTGCTCTCCCTGAGTCAGGGTCAGCGGCCAGTCACAGCCCAGATTGACTGGAGCCTGAAGGCCCAGCAGAGAAGGAGGGAGTGGGGAGGCCTCGGAGAACCTGGGCTCTGAGCCTGCAGGTGTGAATGGAGGACAGGGGCTCAGTGTGTGTTTTAAGTGACCAGGTGCCAGGCCAGAGCTGCAGCTGGGGGTGTTGGGTAGGGCTGTGAGCTACCTGTGCCCACTGAAAAGAGGTGGGGCTCCAGGGTGTGTGTGTGTGTGTGTGTGTGTGTGTGTGTGTGTGTGTGTGTGTGTGTGTGTGTGTGTGTGTGTGTGTGTGTGTGTGTGTGTGTGTGTGTGTGTGTGTGTGTGTGTGTCTCTTTCTGGGTCTAGAGCTGGGGGCTTTTGAGTAAAGGACTTTCCCTCCAGCAGTAACCTCCCCCCACCCAACCCAGCTGCCCTTTCTCCCCTCAGCCCTCCTGCCTACTCTCTGAGCCTCAGAGGACCCCAGCCCATGAGAGAGTAGGGCTCCAAGGGGCCTCTCACCTGCTCCTCTGCCCTTGATCCCCTCCTCTTTGCCTCCTCCCATTCCTGCCCCAGGACGGGGCTCCACTCCCTCTGGGCCCTCAGTAGAGGCCGCTGCTGAGCCGATTCCTTTCCTCCTCTCCTGGGGGCCCATCTTCTTCCCCCTAAGGCCCTCTTCCTGTGCCAAGCAGACTAGGCCTCCTGTAAGCAGACCCCTGTCAGAGCCCAGCCTTTGCCCCACACTTTGCCCCAGCTTCTGCCGTAGCTTCCTTCCGTCAGGGCTCGGAGGAGCGTGTGAAGGAGAAAAAGGTATTAAGAGCCATGGGGCTCCAGATCCATGGGAAGAGGGTGCCCAGTGGACTTTTGGCACTGGATGAACCAATAAACCAAATTCTGGCACCTCATTTGTTTTGGCCTCTGTGCTTTGTTCTTGGTCTACCAGTCCACAGGTGAGAAGGACTTCAAGTGAGAAGCCAGGGCTCAGCTGTGGGATGGAGGGGTGAAGAAATCAAACTGTGAACTCAAGAGATCTGATCTCCAAGAGATAGGCTTGAGGTGGTTCCATTTGGGAAGATGGTTTGGAGGTTCAGTATAGAGCCTGGGGGCTGGAAAGAGCCAGGACTTATGAAGGGCAAGGGACCGCCCTCAGAGGTGGTTCTGTTCCTCAGAATCCTACCCGGAGACCCTTCCCCATTCTGGCACCTCACAGAAAGTGCCAGGGTGTGAGTTCTAAGGGCAAAGATCATGATGAGGCTCCAGGAAAAAGAGAAGGGGATATTGGGGGCTCCTGGCAGAGCCTGGAGATTGGATCGCTATCGCCTAGAAAGGCTAAAGAACATTGGAGAGGGACGGTGAGCCAGACACTGAAGGGAGGATCTAGGTGGGATGAAGGGAGAGACGGAGATGAGGAACCAGCCTCATGGTTCACGTCTGACCCTGGGGACAAACAAGGCAGACAGGGACCCAAGGGCCGGGGCCAGTAAGGCATGCCCATATGGCCTGTGGAGGGAGGGCTGGAGTCCTGAGCTGCTGGGCTAGGGTGGAGGAGAGAAGGAGGGAGGCTGCAGGGCCTGGGGTCAAGTTCTGGGGAGGTGGAGCCAAGGTCACCACGGGTGGAGGGGCACCACTGGTGGGGACAGAAGCCAGGAGAAAGGAAAAGATGGCAGAGGAGCAGAGGCAGCATCAGAAAAGACAAGGGAAAAGAGCAGAGGGAGTGGGGGAAGAGAGTGGGGGAAGGAGAAGGAAGGGTGAAAGAAGCTAGAGAAACAGCAGCTCAGCCTTATGGAAGGAAAATGGAGGAAGCAGAGCCGGGGACGGTGTGGGGAGTGTGAGTGGAGACCTAGCTCCAGACCCTGGACCCCAGGATTGGCAAAATGTCCCTACACCAGGCTTTCCTCTCCCTTCCCTGGCATCACAGGGGCATGTCCTTCTGCCACACTTGAGCCGGCTGGCCAAGAACCTCGTGGAGAGTGGGGGCGGGGGAGGGAGGCGTGTGAGATGGCCTTTTCATCTTTCCTGAAATTCTCCAGTCAATAGTGCTCTGAATGGCATTCCTTTCACCATTGCCCTCTGGGCAATTTGGCCCCTTTCTCTATCAGAAAGGAAAGAAAGGGTCAGAGTAAAAATCAGGTGAGAGACTCCCTTGTTCTAGAAAGATCTCCAGAGAGTAAGTTGCTGCCCGTCTCCTGCTAGCAGCAACCATATGGCCAGGAAAGCAGTTTAGGCCTCTCTAACCTAAATCCCATTTGCTGCATTTCACACACACACAACTCACACTCAGATTACACACTTCCATCCACAGTGACCAGTGGCCAAGGAGGTCACTGTCAGATTCCACATCTCCAGGCTCTCCCTGAACATCTGGGTTTCCCTGTGTCAACAGAAGATGCTCAGATTCCCAAGTTCACTGGTCCGTTGCCATGGAAACATTGTCTCCTAGACCTCCACCCAGGGTCTGACCCCTGTGGTGCTGGGGAGGAGAGGAGAGATGGAGGGTGACAAACAGAATGGAGGGAGGAGGCTGGTGAAACACATCGGGGTCTACATTACCCCTTGCTGTCTTATTCCCTGGGGTCACCTGCCTTCTCCCCTCTGCCTTAGTAGATCTCTCTAGGCCAGGGGAGTGGGGAAGAGAAGTCATGACAGAGGTATCTGGCAGGAGCTATGTGGAGGGTGCTTGATCATTGCCTGGAAACCCACTGGTCATTGAGAGAGATTAGCTTTGGAGTGGGGGCTGAGGTCAAGCCCTGTGTCCCACACCCAGACCATGTTGGGGACACTGGGCAGCCCTTCAGGCCTGAGGTCCCTGGCTAAAATGGTCCTTAGGCCTGAAGTGGCTTCATCCTGCTTCCCCTCCCTTCCTTCTGTGTGCCCCACACTAGGAGAACCTGCTTAAAATGTGATTTCCAGGCTGTGACGTCAGAGGAAAGCCAGCAGCTCCAGCCTATGCCAGCTCTTCCTTGATCAGCAGAGCTGAGCCCAGCCTTGCTCAGCCTGGAGGAAAGGAGGTTAGGTAGAGGAGGGAAGGTCTCTGGGGGCCTCTGGTCCTCATATATGTGGCATTCAGAATAATAAGGAGAGATTATTTCCAGGCCAAAGTCCTGGCTTCCCCATTGCCTTAAATACCAGAGAGTACGTGATTATCTCCGTCACAGATTCTCCCTAACCCCAGTTTTCCCCTCGCTGAACTGGGTGAGGCCTGCATAAAGGAGGAGGGCACCTTAAGTCTTAGAGCCATTTGGGTTCTGCCTGAGAGCTTGTCACAAATCTAGGCTGGAGGCAGTGATGGGTGGGAAAGATGCCTGCAAGGAGGAAAAAAGCCCAAAGCCCACCCCTCCAGTGTCTGTAGGGCTGAAAAAGGAGGCAAAGACCCTAATCTTAAGACCCTGGAACCCCAAGGTATTTTTTCCAGCAGCCAGGGCTGACTCAATGACCTACCTTTGCCTGACCTCTTTCCCAAACTGACCCCACCAGCCCTGCACACCTAATGAATTACCCTCTTCTTTTGTCCCAGCCAGATGCGTGATCAATAAATAATGCTGCCTGAAATATTAATGGCAAGTTTTACAGCAGCATCCCTTAGCCATGCCTGTCATTGGGGAACTTGAGAGCTGACAGAGAAATGCATGGCCCCCAAAGAGCTCCTTTCTTCCTCTCTTCTTTGCCAAGATTTTGACCTGTCCCTATCTCCACCAGATCATGATTCATTGCCATTAGGTGAGAAGAGGACGGGTCCCCCAGAGACTCAGGCAACCTCCAGGGGGAGGATGGCGTAAGCTAAACCAAGCAGCGACCCTTCTTTATTCCTTTGTCTCCTCTGATGCAAGTGAGATCCCATTTCCTCTGTTCCATGCCCATTCTGGACCTGCCGGGTCCAGCTTTCTGAGTGGCAACTCGGAAGGAGACCTGGGGCTTCCCTCCTCCCCCTGCTTCAACTATTTTAGAGCCTGAGCAGAAGGGACTCATGTGCTCCCAGACTTCTGACCCTGGCATTCTCTTCTGGCTTTCTTCTCCCTGGAAGAAGAGGAAATGGAAGCTCTTAGCCCTCTTGAGCCCACCTGGTGGGCTTCCCGGGGGGCCAGTGCCCTCCTTCGGGGAAGCCAGGCCCACCCAAATCTTTGAACATGCAGTGCCCTCTGCTCACCTGCTCTTTGTCTCCTGCTTCACTTGGTAATCTCTTGCATGTGCTTCAAGTCTCAGCTTAGATGTGGCACCGCACCTGGTCCAGGCCCCTGTGGCCTTCTCTTCCCTGACAGCACACATCACCCTGTTTTGTCAGTGCCCATGTTTCCCCACTAGACTGAAAGCCTGGGCATAGGCGATGGGCCTACCTGGTTCACCACTGTTTCCCCAGCATCTAGTACAGGGCCTGGCACACTCTAATAATTCAGCACATTTTTCTGGAATGTACGAATGACATCTCTGCAGCATTCTTCCTCTCCCAAAAAAACACCAGCCTTCTGTCCTCAGCATCTCTCTGCGGAGCTGTTTGCCTGCACCTGAGGATGGGTGTCTCCACTAAACAGCAGCTGCCCAGACCACCTACCCTCGCCCTGACCCCACCTCAGCATGTGCTCATGCTCGCTTGCTTTGCCTTTCTCTCTCTCACACACAGATGGGAGTCAGCTTTCCAGCCACAGTCACTTCTCACTTTAATTCAAAAGCTAAATTGGGAAGAAGAGCAGCTTCACACTCCCAATTTAGCCTGGGAGAGAAAAAGGGAGACAGTCTGGATGTTGCCAGGAAAAGGAGAACGTTGGGTCTGGGGTGGGTAGTGGTGGCAAACGTACCCAGAACCCAAAAGAAGACAATGAAACCCCCACCTAGCTACTAAAAATAAGTCATCCAGAGGTATGACTCCAGAGTGACCCCTGTGAAGCCTCTTTCCTGTGATGGTGCAGCCATTCTGGGCACTACTCCAGCCTAGGGATGGGATTAGAGGAGGTAGAAGAGACTCAGGTTATCGGAACTATCCATAGGGGGAGATGCTGCTGCTTAGGTCGCTGGTAGTAGGAAACCAGAAAGTCCTTCTTAAATCTAACTTTAATCTATTTGGTAACTGTTGAGAGGCATGATGAATAAAAACAGAATCCATAAACAGATAGTTGCTCATTAATATTCATAGCTGCATTATTCACAATAGTCAAAAAAGTAGAAACAACCCAAATGTCCATCAAGAGATGAGAGGATAAACAAAATGTGGTATATACATACTTACTAAGCCTTGGAAAGAAATGAAATTCTGATACATGTTACAACATGGATGAACCCTGGAAACATTACACTAAGCCAGGCACAACAGGAAAAATATTACGGACAAATATCTTCCCTTACAGGAGGTACCTAGACTAGGCAAATTTATATAGAGAGAAACTCTAATAGAGGTTACCAGGGGCCAAAGAGGAGGCAACAGGATAGAGAATTCATGTTTCCCTATGCCCAGTGTTTCATGGGTACAGAGTTCCTGTTTGGGATGATAAAAAAAAAAGTTCTGCCTATGGATACTGGTAACGGTTGCACAGCACTGCACATACAACTGAATGCCACTAAATAGGACACTTAAAATGGTTAAAATGGGATATTTTATGTTACATATATTTTACTGTAACATATTTTTGAAAAAAAAAATGAGTCCAATGTCAGCCTAAAGACATCGTCATCCTGCCACGATAGCTCTCTCTGTAGCTTGACCAGAGGGAAAACAGATCCTTTCAGTTCTGAAGAGTCCCTCCCTTTGCTGATAGAACAGAAGTGTGGCCTCTGCCCAGAGTGAAGTGAAGACCCCTCTGTGGATGTTCCTGGGCACCGGAGCTAACTGTCCTCCCTCTCATCACCACTCGTCCATGTGATAATCTGGATGGAAGTGCTTCTCCCTGCTTCTGGGTGCCAGCTTCCTCTTTAGTCACTCATTTTGATTTTGCCCTGAAACAGGTTTCCTAGGACTTCCCTTGTGGTCCGATAGCTAAGACTCCATGCTCTCAATGCAAGGGGCCCAGGTTGGATTCCTGGTCAGGGAACTAGATCCTACTAAGAGTTTGCATGCCACAACGAAGACCCAGCACAGCTAAATAAATAGAGTAAAAAGCAGGGTTTCCATAAGGGTAGACCAGTTAGGGGGATGATTTGAGGAGGAAAAAGAGAAGACTCTTCCAACCAACCTCTCTGACTTTCCCATTGCCACAGTACCACAGGGAACAGATGCACCTTGGGCTGAGAGGCCTGTCTGTAAACCTGGGGGTCAGTTTTTCTTGCTATCTGACTGGGAGGCCCCTGAAGAGTCTCTGATAGCTGACCCTGAGGCATGCAGACCTTCCCCTCTCTCCTGGATGACTACACAGTTTCCTGGCTGGTCTCACTACCAGTCTTCCCCCACCCAGCCTCCTGGAATTATTTTAAAATGGTGCGTTGGCTCTTTGACTGCCTGGGAACCACTTCAGTGGGTGGGAGCTGGATTAGGGGCTCCCCAGTCACTGTGCTTCCCCCAGGATAGCACACAGCACACTGTGGAAATTGCTTGTTTACTTGTCGGTCTCCCCCACCGAGCTATGACCTGCCAAGAAGGGAGAACCTGCCTTACTGCTCCTTATATCTTTAATCTCCAGGGTGGAACAGATGTATGATAAGTAATTGCCGAATGAATGAATTGAAATGATGTGTTCATGTCTGCCTCTCCTATTCAATTTGACTCAAGAGTGCCGGTAGGATGAAAGCTTTGTCTGATTCATTTTCGGGCCCCAGAAAACAGTTCTTAGGATGAACTGGGGTTCAGCCAGACAGATCTGAAGCCAGACTGTCTGGATTGGAATCCTGGCTCTGCCATTGCTGGGCTCTCTGACCTTGAGCAAGTCTGCCTGCCCTCTCTGAACCTGTTTCCTCATCAATGAAACAGGAGTGAGAATGGAACCTACTTCATAAGGCATTGTAAGGACAAATAACCTGTCACGTGTTTAGTATGAAGCCTGTCACATTGTACATGTGTCTGAGGGGTGGGGGTGGGGATAGGAAATGCATCTAGAGATGGAGGAAAATCAGAGGAAACAAGCATCACCACTGATTTCGGCATCCCAGTGTTTAGGGGGAGGGGATGGTGAGGCCAGTGCTAGAGCGCGGTAACCCCAGGGGCTACCTGCCCTCCCTCTGCCCTCCCCCCAGGTCTGCAGAGTCCACGCTCACCCACCATGAAGCTGAGCAGCCCTGGCGCTGGGCGGTGGTGAGGGGCCAGAAATAACCGCCGTTGCTATTCCTGCCTTTCTGGGCTGGATGGGAACGCTGCCTTTCTAATCTAAAGGCTGCTCTAGACTTCCTGCACATCAGTGGGTTCTTATGTAACACTCCCCTCCCTCTGCCTGCCCAACGAGCTTCCAGAGATTTCTGCAGCCAGCTTTGCTGCACACTAAGCTGGGGGTGGGGGGAGCAAGGAAGGATGGATTGTCCTCTGAGCCCAGGATCCTGCTGACCCCAGGCCTGGGAGAGGGACCACTCAGCACAGGGCAAAGGGACTGATGTCCAGGGACAGCAGCCTCTTCCTGTTTCTGCAGGGCAGAGAGGACCCACTGAGCATGCCGAAATGTTCACCCACCTTGACCCACTCCCTCTTCCCTTAAAGGTCCCTCTGTGCCACTCCCGTGACTTCCACTTCAGGCCTTACCCAACTCTGTCCAGCACATGACCCCTTGTGCAGACTCTAAGGACAGCAGCCCAGACCCTGATTCTCACAGGCAGACCCCCCACCTGGGCCAAATCCTACATGGACTGCTTGCTGCAGCCCTGGATCCCATCTGGAGGGTGCAGCCAGGCACTTCTTGAGGGCCCAGGGGACCCTCCACTTCCTCAGGCCTCAGCATCACTCTGTGTGGGCCTGTCTCAGAATTTGTCCTTCTCCACCTGTCCTAGGGCTCAGGATCTCCTCTGGCACCGTTTTCCCATCTGAAATTGGAGCAAATAGGATGGTTTCCCACCGGAGCACTCTGGGGTGATTCTCTCTCATTTCCCCTCTTCCACCATGCCTCCACTTCTCCCCCACCCTCTCAGTGCATCTTCTGTCCCACTCCATACCTGGCCTCTTCAGGTTGTTCTCTCAGCGCCCAAAGACCCTCCCTGGGGTGGGAGCAGAGCTGCCCCCAGACCCATCGAAGGCCAGGCCCTCCGTGTTTCCGGCGGAGCTGATCAGCCATCGGAAAGTGTGACAGGCACCCCAGGCAGAACCAAAGTGAGAGTCACTTCCTGAGCCCTGGGCTGGTCACAGTGGTGGCAAACCACTATCCTAGCAGCACATGTGGGTGCTGACGTAGCCTGGGGTGGGGAGGAGGAAGTGGCGATGGAAAAAGGGGCTTGTTTTCCTCCAAGAGTTGCAGCCTGCTCAGCCCTGGGTCAGACATGATGGTTCCCATTGACTTTCTCCTAGCGTCAGCTGCCATGGACCAGCTCAGTTCTGCTCTCACCTCTGCCTCTTCCTCTTCTCTGGTTTGCAAGGAAAGTCTGAGCACAGACATCAGCTCAGACTTGCAGACCTTCTGAGGGCCTCTCACCTTTTCTAGAGCTTTTGGCATCAGTCACCCAGTGGGCAAGGTCTGAGAGTCCCAGACTCAGGGCTGCTGCCTAATCTTAATTCTCTTGTAACATGGAGTCCAGGTTCCCTTCTACCCAACTGTATGCTTCTCAGCAGCAGGAGCCTATGCTTCAGGCCTTTGTCCACAGAAAATCCTCAAAAAAGTTTATTGTTGTTGTGGATAATGGGTGTCTTAATCAGAACCTGCCGGGTTGTAATAGAAACTTAAATAAGCTTTATTTAAAAAAGAAATTTATTAACCTGTGTAACTCAAAGGCCCTGACTCTATCTAGAGATTTACTCTCGGGGTGTGGATCTGTTTTTTAATTTCTTCTGCATGGGGTTCATTCTCAGGTAAGCTCTCCAGGTCAGATGGCAAGATGGCTTCCAGGCTTACATTCCACTGGTTTAGTACCACTTGGGAAAGAGAATTCCTATTGTTCAGAGTTCCAGAAAAAGTCCTAGAAGAGATTCTCATTAGCCTGGTTTGGGTCATGTGCCCATCCTGATGCAGTGGCTACGCCTAGGGAGATAGAATGCTCCTGGACTGCTGGAAGAAAGCATCCTAGATAGATGGCCAGGTAGAGGTGACATGCCCTTACCTAGATCTAGGACGGGGTTTTCTTCCCTCAACCATATGTATTGGGGGTGGTTCTCCAAAGGAAATAGCTGACTGGGAGCACTTAGGAAAAGAACGGTTGGACACACAAAGCAAAAGATGTAGATTATTAGGATTTCAAGTGCCCAGCTTCAGTGAGGACCTGAAGATCCTGTGGGTCAACTTCCACATTAGAATCATAGGGAACGAGTTTGCCCTGGCTAGGGGAGGAATATGTACTCTCAGAGCCTGGGTAGCTCCCCAGAGACAGAAAAAGGATCCTAGGAAGTGCCTGCTCAGTTTTGGCCCTCATGAGCTCAGGAAGATTGTGATTCAGTTAGCCTAGGGTAAAACCTTTCTTTTTCAGAGCTCCATTTGTGCACAGTCAAGGTTGAAAAAAATTCTGCTCTATGAAATAATGTTCTACCGCAGCAAGAAGGATTAAGATGAGCTCTTCAGGACAATGGCCCCTGTGTTAGGATTGGAATGTTTCTCCTTCTCTGTACAACTTTTCAAAAAAGGGTCACTGGGGTTTACTTGGGGGCTGAGGATGGACGGATGAACTGTGGGCAACCCAGTGGGTCAAAAGCCCCAGAAAACAGCAACAGCCACTGTTTACTGAATGTCAACTGCAAGGCAGGCACTGTGCTTTGGAACTTCACACATGGAAGTCCACGAAAGTTTTCAGTCTTTACAACAATCCTTCCATCATTAACATTAGCTCTGTTTTACATCTGAAGAGAGATAAGAAAAGCCTGGCCAAGGTACCCTACCAGGGAGTAGCAAAATGGGCATTCAGACACAACACTTCTGACCCTGACTGGCCTGGCCATTCTGCCCTGCAGGAGGCTTTTGCTTCTAATGGACAACTCGGTACCCGGTGGGAGTGGGCCCCCACCAGGTCCTAGCGTTTGGGATGGGGAGCTCAGACTTAGAGAACAGAGATAAGGGAGCCCTGGTTCATTGCTGGATTCCTTAAGCCGATTTGTGTGTGTTGAATACAGAGGGATGAAGCCGAAGCTAGTTACATCCTCCTCCCCCATTTTACACCCTCAACCCCGACTTCCTGAAGCTGTTTGGGTTCAGGGAGACCCTAACTCGCCCCCCCCACCCAGTGTCGTCAGCACCTTCCTTCCACACACACACTTTCTGCTTTCTTTTTAAATTCAGAAAAACACCACCTCCCCTGGATTCGGAGCTAGAGCAGAAGCCTTCCCCAACAGGAATCCCCGTTGTTTGGGGTGCGCACTTGAGGGGAGCGGGGTAGCAATGGGGAGGGCTTCCCCGTTTGCGTCTAGCTCCCAGGAGACCTGCTGGAACCTTGCCAGCCTAACCGCCCCCTCCTCCCACCCTCGCCCTTGGCCTAGCTGGAGGAAGGGAGTGTTACCCGGCCGGGGAGTTGCGAGCCTCTGCTGTGGCGGCTCCCCAGGGACTGCAGGGGGAGCCCAGGCTGCGGCGCCTGCTCAGTTAGAGCTCACTGCGTCTAAGGCTCCCCCCGCCTGGCCCGGCGCCCAGCACAGGAGCTGGGAGGGGGAGCAAGAAGGCGGCAAAGAGCCTACTCGGCCAGGGGCCGGGGGAACCGGGCTGGAGAGGGGACCTCCAGAGGGCAGCACCAACTCGCTAAGCAGATCTCTCTTCTCGCCAGCCGGTGGTCCCCAGACAGTCCGTAGGGAAGCCTCCTGTTCATAATCCCACACTTCTCGCCCCCCGATCACCTGTTCTGGATAAAGGTGGGTCAGTCTCCCACCATCCCAAGGACCACTAGCTCCTGGTGGGAACAGGACTCAGGTTTCTCCAGAGACAATCAGCTTCCCTTGTCCAGCCACCCAAGTGTGGGCTCTTCCCCAGAAGGAATCAGAGAATCGCCTTTCGGTTCTGGTGGCGCAGAGGGATCCCGAGGCCCCAACAACCCCACTCCATTGGCAGATTGGCAGAGAAGCAGGTGGCCCATCGCACTGCACAGAAACCATCTGGCTATTATTTCCTAAGCCTCAGTTTCCACCGCGACACCTGGAAAGGCACCATGCCATTGGTCGAGGACAGGGGTCAGGGCCCCGCCTCTCCTGGGCGGCCTCTGCCCTGGCCAGCCCAGCCACTCCTCCCCTTCCCTCCCGCCCGGCTCCCACGGTCCCAGAGGTGGGCGGGCGAGCCTTGGGTGACGGCGGCAGAACCCCAGTCCTCCTCGCCCTCGCCCCCGCCCAGGGCCCGGGCTTTCCCAGCCCAGTCCCCGCCGGGGAACCGCGGTGCGCCTAGCGCTACGCGCCCGGAGCCCTCCCCGCCTGGGCGTCCCCCGCTCTAGCGCGCGCGTTGGGCTCCCAGCTTGGAACCAGGGAGGAGGGAGGGAGCCAGGGAGCAGTCAGCAGAGACCCGGAAACGCCATATAAGGAGCAGGAAGGATCCCCCGCCGGAACAATCCTTATTTGGGCAGCGCCTTATTTGGAGCGCCCCGATATGGCCCGGCTGCTTCCGGCTCCGGGAGGAGGGAAGAGGCGGGGGCAACGCTGGGAACTACTGAGCAGCTTGGGTCCGGGAGTCTTCAGCTGCGGCTTGACCACTAAATTTCCTCGAAGCCTGGGCACCCAGGGTGCGGGAGCCGGCGTGGGGCCCAGGGTGCGAGATGGCACTGCCTACAATTCTTGGAGAGGGGGCTTCACGTCACTCCGGGTCCTCCCGGCCGGTCTTGCCATATTAGGGCTTCCTGCCTCCCATATATGGCCATGTACGTCACGGCGGAGGCGGGTCCGTGTCGTTCCAGACCCTTCAAATAGAGGCGGATCCGGGGAGTCGCGAGAGATCCCAGCGCGCAGAACTTGGGGAGCCGCCGCCGCCAGCTGCCGCCGCCGCCAGCTTCCGCCGCCGCAGGACCGGCCCCTACCCCAGCCTCGGTAGCAGCGCCGCGTCTACACCGGCCGGCGGCGAGGGCGAGCCTGCAGACCCCGCCTGCGCTCTCCACAGTGTATCCCGCGCCCCGCATGTGACCTGGCCAACCCCCCGAGAGGTGTCCCCCGCAGCTTCGGTCCCCAGCTGCGCCCACCCGCCCCAACACCAGCTCTCCACCCCTCCGGTCCGGGATGGCGGCAGCCAAGGCCGAGATGCAGCTGATGTCCCCACTGCAGATCTCCGACCCCTTTGGCTCCTTTCCTCATTCGCCCACCATGGACAACTACCCTAAGCTGGAGGAGATGATGCTCTGGCGTCCGGTCCTTCCCCACGGCCTTTGCAGCGCCCCCTTCGCCGCAGGGATGCAAGTGGGGTTTCCCTTCCATTCCTCGCATCCCCAGGGTCCTGTGTTAGAGGACTGCCTGGAGACATTCTCCCCACCCCCACCCTGTCCTTAACGGTGCGCAGAGGAGCCAGCTTTTGTTTTGGACGGAGAGCTGTGGGGCTGCGTGGGTGGATGGAGGCGGGAGGGCTTGTTTTGATGAGCAGGGCTGCGCCCCCTCCCCCTCCAGAAAGGCTTGCCTAGCCTGCCGCTATCTCCGAGGAAAGGCCGGGATCCTTTGCCCGGGATGTCCTGCAGCCCGGGGTAGGGGGCGCGCACTAGCCGCGGCCGTTGCGGGGGTAATAGCGGGAATCCCTCGCCCGCGCAGCCGCCGCTGCAGAGCGCAGGGAGCTGCAGTGGAGGGGGATTCTCCGTATTTGCGTCAGCGGTTGTTGAAATGGGTTCTGCGTCTGGAGCGGGTCCAGGAACATTTCAATCCGCTGCTATCAATTATTAACCAGCCCAAGAGTCAATGGTAGCTGGCCCGACCTCCTGTCTGGCAGCGTGGGTCTTCCGCGTCCTCCAATGATTGCTCTCCAGTAACCAGGCCTCCTCCCTCTTTCTCCTGCCAGAATCCTTTCCTGACATCTCTCTGAATAACGAGAAGGTTCTGGTGGAGACGAGTTACCCCAGCCAAACCACCCGGCTGCCCCCCATCACCTACACAGGCCGCTTCTCTCTGGAGCCTGCACCCAACAGTGGCAACACCCTGTGGCCTGAGCCCCTCTTCAGCCTGGTCAGCGGCCTCGTGAGCATGACCAACCCACCAGCCACCTCATCTTCAGCATCATCTCCAGCGGCCTCCTCCTCGGCCTCCCAGAGCCCACCGCTGAGCTGCGCAGTGCAGTCCAACGACAGCAGCCCCATCTACTCCGCGGCACCCACCTTCCCCACACCTAACACTGACATCTTCCCTGAGCCACAAGGCCAGGCCTTTCCCGGCTCAGCAGGTCCCGCCCTTCAGTACCCACCTCCTGCCTACCCTGGTGCCAAGGGGGGCTTCCAGGTCCCCATGATCCCCGACTATCTGTTTCCACAACAGCAGGGGGACCTGGGCCTGGGCACCCCAGACCAGAAACCCTTCCAGGGCCTGGAGAGCCGAACCCAGCAGCCTTCGCTCACTCCACTCTCTACTATCAAGGCCTTTGCCACACAGTCGGGCTCCCAGGACCTGAAGGCCCTCAATAGCACCTACCAGTCTCAGCTCATCAAACCCAGCCGCATGCGCAAGTACCCCAACCGGCCCAGCAAGACGCCCCCCCATGAACGCCCCTACGCCTGCCCCGTGGAGTCCTGTGACCGGCGCTTCTCTCGCTCAGATGAGCTCACCCGCCACATTCGCATCCACACCGGCCAGAAACCCTTCCAGTGCCGCATCTGCATGCGCAACTTCAGCCGCAGCGACCACCTCACCACCCACATCCGCACCCACACAGGGGAGAAGCCCTTCGCCTGTGACATCTGTGGGAGAAAGTTTGCCAGGAGCGATGAACGCAAGAGGCATACTAAGATCCACTTGCGGCAGAAGGACAAAAAAGCAGACAAAAGCGCAGCCTCTTCTGCCACCTCCTCTCTTCCTTCGTACCCGTCCCCGGTGGCTACCTCCTACCCATCCCCAGTTACTACCTCTTACCCATCCCCAGCCACCACCTCATACCCATCGCCCGTGCCCACCTCCTACTCCTCTCCTGGCTCCTCGACCTACCCATCCCCTGTCCACAATGGTTTCCCGTCCCCCTCGGTGGCCACCACATACTCCTCCGTCCCTCCTGCTTTCCCGACCCAGGTCAGCAGCTTCCCCTCCTCAGCTGTCACCAACTCCTTCAGCGCCTCCACTGGGCTTTCGGACATGACAACCACCTTTTCTCCCAGGACAATTGAAATTTGCTAAAGGGAAAGGAAAAGGGAGAAAATGAAACACAAGAGACTTAAAGGACAGGAGGAGGAGATGGCCATCGGAGGGGGTTCCTCTTAGGTGAGATGGAGGTTCTCGGAGCCAAGTCCTCCCTCTCTACTTGACCTCAGGGTCACTGTGGAAGGTCTGTTGGCCAACAGTTCTTTCTGTCCACTTCCCTTTCCTCCAAGTCCCTATTCCCTTTGACTTCAGCTGCCTGAAACAGCCATGTCCAAGTTCTTCACATCTATCCAAAGAACTTGATTTGCATGGATTTTGGATATATCATTTCAGTATCATCTCCATCGTATGCCTGACCCCTTGCTCCCTTCAATGCTAGAAAATCAAGTTGGCAAAAATGGGGTTTGGGCCCCTCAGAGCCCAGCCTTGTACTCTTGTACAGTGACTGTGCCATGGATTTTGTTTTTCTTGGGGTACTCTTGATGTGAAGATAATTTGCATACTCTATTGTATTATTTGGAATTAGATCCTCACTTTTGAGAAAAAAACAAAAAAAGAAAAGCCAAGCAAACCAATGGTGATCCTTTGTTTTGTGATGATGCTGTGACGATTAAGTTTGAAGCTTTATTTTGAAACAGCAGTTCTCGGTATTAATCGGAGCATGTGTCAGAGTGTTGTTCTGTTAACCGTTTTGTAAATACTGCCCGACTGTACTCTCACATGTGGCAAAATACGGTTTGGTTTTTCTCCTTTTTTTGAAAATAGTTTCTTTTGTCCTTTTGGTTTAAAAAGTTTCACGTCTTGGTGCCTTTTGTGTGATGCGCCTTGCTGACACGGCTTGACATGTGCAATTGTGAGGGGTGTGCTCACCTCTAGCCTTAAGGGGGGCAGGGAGTGGTGATTCGGGGGAGGCTTTGGGAGCAAAATAAGGAAGGGGGCTGAGCTTAAGCTCCAGTTCTCCAGAATGTAAGAAAAAATCTAAAAATCTGAACTCTCAAAAGTCTATTTTTTTAAACTGAAAATGTAAATTTATAAATATAATTCAGGAGTTGGAATGTTGTAGTTACCTACTGAGTAGGCGGCAATTTTTGTATGTTATGAACATGCAGTTCATTATTTTGTGGTTTTATTTTACTTTGTACATGTGTTTGCTTAAACAAAGTGACTGTTTGGCTTATAAACACATTGAATGCGCTTTATTGCCCATGGGATATGTGGTGTATATCCTTCAGCAAAATTAAAAGGAAAATAAAATAGCTGTGGTTGGGCGTGTTTTCTGGGCTAGGGGGAGGCCTTTGTAGTAGCCATCGCTATCGAGGGGTTTGAGGGACTTTTACGGGGACAAGGATATTCTAACCAGAGATGTGCCCAGTGTGTGTCATTGAAGTGAATTCTTAGAGGATTGAATGTGGGTCTCCTCTTTTTGATACTGGGCTTGTTCCTCAATCTGGTGGGCTGTAAGCTTATCTTGGTTAATTAAAGCTACAAAAGGCCAGATGTGTAGGTAGAGTAATTGTGGCCAGAGGCAGTACCATTCTGGCCACAAATGTTCAACCAGCCCTGTCCCCCACCCCCCATCTCTATCTGGGCTTGGGAAACTGTATTCTAGGGAATCCCTGCCATATGCACTTGGGGGAATTAAGGGGTAGGCAGAGGGCATTGGGAAACAGTAACAAAGGTGGGATTGCCTTGGTCTCCCCCTCCTATCTTCTAGGTCCCCAGAAACCTGAGGGTACTGAAGAAGACTAGAAGAGGTATGGGCCAGTTCTCAAGCCAAGAATCCTTCCAGGAAGAAATCTCATTACTTGCCAGCTGGAACTATGATCCTTGGCAGCTTTGTGACACAGGGCAGAGTGGGCAGGAGGCTGGCCTGCTGTCTAAGGTTCCATCTAGACTAAGTCTGTCCCCATTGTGTAGGAGGCCTTAGGTGCTAGGTTCCTCTGGTCCCTGTCCCTTGAGGGTCCACACTCGTATCCAGAGCGATACTCATGGGCTCATGAGCATTTGTCTATCGTGTGAGAGGCCTTGAGCTGGCCACAACAACAATGCAGATTGTCGGCTGGGGAGACAGAGATGTAAGCCGAAAATTATAACGTGGTGTTAGGTTATATAATATGGGCAAGCATGAGGCTCTCAAACCCACCCAGGGGCTTAGGAAAGGTGAAAAAGTTGAGTTTGGCAGGGCAAGTAGAAGTCAGCCTGATTGGCTTGTTTTGTGTGTGAGCCAGGGAGGATGGATGGATAGATTCCTGAAGGGAAGCATGGCCTCCAACCTGGATAGGAGTCTTCTGTGACTTGGTCAGACACCCCTTCCATTGGTCAGATGAGTACAATAGATTTGGAATCTAATAGTTCTGGAATTTCCAAGCCTTGGCTCCTCTCCCAACTTCTGACCCCCAAATCAAGGACAATGAAGTATCTCCTCTATCCAGGATGGATATCAGGCCCTGAATGAAATGGAGGTCTAATCTGCCTCCACACCTTCTCCTCCCTCTAAGGGTCTCCCTGGTTACCAACCCACATCTCTCCTGGAGCCAGGGGAATTCCAGCAGTCCCCTGGCATCAGCCCAATTCTTCCTCTTCCATTCTAGCCCTCAAGCACCAGCAGTGTTGATCTCTGCCCTTTCATAGGACACCAGACTCCTCAGCCTGGAACAGGGGGGAACCAAGCCACCTTCTCTAGCAAAGAGCATGTCCCTGTGAGCCTCCTGGGAAAATTGCCATGTCCTGATGGGACAATACTGTGCTGGCACACCTCTTGCCAGCCCCACCTACCCTCCCCATATTGGCCCAGGAACACAAGTCTGTGCCTGTTACACATTCTTAAGAATTTCTCATTACAGACTCCTGAGAAACAAAACACGACAAGAATAGAACACGAAAGAAGGAGCAAAGATACTCACTCTGTTCCTTTAAAACAAAGGGCCTCCTACGTTGTTACAGAGCATTAGAGTCAGATTCCAAGGCCCCATTCCCAGAGTGTCTGATTCCTGAGGTCTGGAATTGGGTTCCTGGAGCTGGCCTTGATAACAAGCACGCCAGATGATTCTGATGCAGACTGAGAAATTCTGCCAAGCCTGCCAGCTAATTATTACTAGTCCTGTCACCAGAGTTTCTTTAGGTTCTGACAACTGAGATTCAAGTTTCGTTGCATGGTTGAAATAGGCCAAGACTCGCTAATTGCCCCATTTTATAGTCCTATAGTATAAAGAAAAAGGAAAGTGTTTGTTTTAACTCTGGCTCCTGTGAGAGAAATCTAAAACCAAGGGCACAGGGTAGTGCTGATAAAAGTTCTCATCATCATAAAGGCTGAGGTTTGGGAAGGGACCCAGAGAATGTTGAGCGATTGATTATTACCTGGGGACATGGTCTAGGCCTTTGGGGTTGTGAAGAGGGACAGAGAGGAATGGGGTGGAAGAGGAGAGCTGTCAGGGGAACTCGGCCAGCGAAGGACAGGTTTCAATTCTGAAATGAAAGAAAGAACCAAATCCTCAGGACCCTCGACCCTTACTTCTTAGTATCTGAGAGATAGTCTTTTCTCTTTAACTTCAGGAATGTTCAGTCTCATCCTTTTTGAAGAATCCTAAGCACTGAGAAAGGCGGAGCTTAGCATTGTCATCAGGCTGGGTTTGAGGTGTGTTTCCTTCGACCTGTCCCCACTTACAGCCCGTCCCCAACTTCAGGGAAAAATGGGAGTCAGGAAAGGTTGCAATAGAGTCAGAGCTCTTCTCTCCAATGTCCCCCTCTCTCCTCTGCTGTTTTCCCTGGTGCAGCTGCACTTAATTCAGTTTGAGAAGGGAGGATTGGGCAGAGTAAGATCCTAGTGGTCCTAAGGGGAAATGAGACAAAATCAGGTATTGAGCAAATAAGATTTCAACATTCTACCCATACACCTTTGGGTCCTAATAAGATTTTGCACCCAAACAGCAAATCTAGCCCTCCACTGCAGTGATTTTCGTCCCATCTCGCTTTTCCCACTACTAGAACCTAGGAGAGACTTTTGAGGCAAAGCTTACTTGATATGTTCTCACAGGTCAAGTTGGGGGCTCAGCTCCTCAGATCCAAGTAGCACAATCTCATCTTCTTTTTCAGGAAGCTGTCCCGTAAGTCCATTCTCAGTACTTAGGCTGTTCGTTATTATTGTTGTTGTTGTTGCTATTATGACTTTATTGAGGTACACTTGGTGTGTATATATAAGTACAAAACACTGATACAAATACAGTCGAGGTACATGTAAAGTGGACAGCTTGTTAAGTTTTGATACATGTGTACACAGGTGAAATGATCACCACAGTGAAGGTAGTGAACATATCCATCACCTTCAAAACTTTCCTTATACCCCTGGGAAATCTTTCCTTCTTCCACCTCTGTCCCCAGGCAACCACTGATCTTCTTCTGTCACTATAAAGATATCAGTTTGCATTTTATGGAGTTCCAGACAAATTGAATAATTGAGTATCCACTGGTTCTGGCCTGGGTTCTCTCACTTAGTGTTATTTTGAGATTCATCCATGTTGTTGCGTGTATAAATAGTGACTCCTTTTTATTTCTGAGCAGTATTCCGCTGCGCAGGAATGGCAAAATTTGCTCATGTTTTCACGTGTGCATGGACATTGGGGTTGGTTCCTTTAGGGGCTATTAGAAATCAAGCTGCTGTGGGCATGTGAGTACAAGTCATTGTGTAGATGTGGGCCCATTCACTCCCAAACTGCCTCCTCCCATTTCTGGCTCCTTCTTCCTACCATGTCCCCATTCACTGGCCTCTCTCTTACTCAAAGCAATAATCACCCGCTTCCCCCCACACTCACCGTGTCAGTGCCCAGCCTTCTAAAAATATTTTGTTTCATTTCATTTTTCTGCGTGGAAACAGAGCCAGTGCCTTCATCATCTTTACTGCTCTATTTCAAACTCCCTCCCGTTTGTTTATACCCTCTTTTAATGAGATGTCTGGGACTAAACAAGGTACGTATATTTATATGTCATTATTTATTCAGCTTGGCAAATGTACTGAAGTCCTAAACAATACTCTTCTAAGGAAAAAAGGTGCCTGGTAAGTGGTGGGCTGCACACTGATGAGGTGCTCCTACCTCAAAAGGAGGAAGTGGCTAAGATCAGATGATATGGGAAGCAATCCTGGGAGACTAGTCCTGGGAGCTTATCTGTACACATTGCATTTTGTTACTGCCTCCTGTGGGATCTTACCTAGATGGATTTTCTAGAACACGGGCCCCCCTCACTCCCTAGTTATCACAAACCCTATCTTACTGCATTTCCAACCCTCCGTTCCAAGGCAGTCTTATAACTACATCCTTTGTCTCTCCTCTTTGGGCCAAGGGAACATGGGACTGGGCAGCACCCTGAGGATGAAAAGACAGCGGGGGCCAGAGGGTAGGTTCCCAACTCTCATAAACTGGCCCTTGTTGCCCGCCTGGGTATGTGCTGGGACTGGGCTAGGGAGAGGGTAACTTGACTTATTTTAGAAAAGTGTCTTTAACATTTACCCTTTCAGACAGACATTAACAAGTGTTGGTGATGTGAAAAAACTGGAACCCTCATACATTGCTGGTGGGCATGTAAAAAGGTAGCACTTTAGCCATTTAGAAAATAGTTTAGCCATTTCTTCTTCTTTTTTGAAACATTTATTTATTTGGCTGCATCAGGTCTCTGTTGTTGTGCATGGACTTAGTTGCCCCTTGGCTTGTGGGATCCTAGCTTCCCTGCCAAGGATTGAACCCTCATCCTGCACTAGAAGGCTGATTCTTAACCACTGGACTACCAGGGAAGTCCTTAGTTATTTCTGGTAAAGTTAAACATACACTTACCATGCCTCACCATTCTAAGTCTCTTCAGTTGTGTTTGACTCTTTGGACTGTAGTCCACCAAGCTCCTCTGTCCATGAAATTCTCGAGGCAAGAATACTGGAGTGGGTTGCTGTGCCCTTTTCCAGGGGATCTTCCTTATGACCCAGCATTTCCACTCCTGGCTTCTACCCAAAAGAAATGAAAACATGTTCACACAAAGATATAGATGCAAGTATTCATAGCAGCATTATTCATGAGTCAAAAAAGTGGAAACAAGCCAAATGTCTATTCAACTGGTGAATGGATAAATAAGATGGAGTATATCCAAACAAAGAAATAACACTCTGTAATCCTTAAGGAACAAAATATGAATGTGCGCTACAGCATGGATAAACCTTACAGACATTATAATCAAGAAGTTTGGTGCATATTGTATGATTGCATTTATATGAAATATCCAGAAAAGACACATCCATAGAGACAGAGAGCAGGTTAGTAGTTGCCAGAGGCTGTGGGTAAGAGGAGATCTTGAGGGACTTTTTGGTGATCCAGTGGTTCAGACGGACGATGGAGCCTGGTGGGCTGCCGTCTGTGGGGTCGCACAGAGTCGGACACGACTGAAGCAACTTAGCAGCAGTGGTTCAGACTTTGCCCTTCCACTGCAGGGGGCGCAGGTTCCATCCCTGGTGGGGGAAATAAGATCCTGCATTCATTGAAGCAGCCAAAAATAAATTTAAAAATAACGTTTTTTAAAAAGAGTAAGTCTTGATTGCAAATCAACTTGTTATTTTGAGGATGATGGAAATGTTCTAAAAATAAATTATGATGTTTGAACTCTGTAAATTTACTAAAAGTCATTGATTGTATTCTTAAAATGGATGAATTTTAGGATATGAAATTATACCTCAGGATTTGCTGGTGGTCCAGTGGCTAAGACTCCATACTCCCAATGCAGGGGGCCCAGGTTTGATCCCTTGTCAAAGAACTCAATCTCACATGCCGAAACTAAGAGTTCAAATGCAAGTAAAGATCCAGTATTCCCCAACTAACACTTGGCGCAGCCAAATTAAAAAAAGAAAGTCAAAGTATAGTTGATTTAAATTAAAAGAAAGTATAGTATTTTTAAATCCTTAATACTCACTAAAGCCAGATTTT
Organism: Okapia johnstoni; assembly: GCA_024291935.2. Classification (NCBI taxonomy): domain Eukaryota; kingdom Metazoa; phylum Chordata; class Mammalia; order Artiodactyla; family Giraffidae; genus Okapia; species Okapia johnstoni. The sequence goes on from CM044316.1 coordinate 42,342,959, forward strand.
TAAAATCTTTTTCTTCCCTGTCTTGGGTGCCTATTCCCCAGGCGAGTTTCCCAGAGCTCACTCCATCCTACAGACCTGTCCTTCCTCCCTGGGGGGGATTCTCATGGGCCCTCTCTCCTGCTGGCTGCCCTGACCTGAGCTCTGACCAGCCCCTCTGCTGGGAGGACACAGCTTTCTAAGATCATGGTGCTGATTTGCAAACTAGAGTCCAACCTGGGGGTTGGAGGGGTGGAGGCCCACTTAAGACTCTCATTTGGGACTCATTTTGAGGGAAGGGGCTTAGTTAATCTGGAGAGGCAAATGGATGGAAATGAATCTATGCTGAAGGGTCTTCTCCCCAAATCAGGCTGTCCACCTGGGCCTGGGTGCCTTCTCAGTTCCCAGACAAACCTAGAGGTTTCCATTTCTGCAGAACCAGAAGTGGGTGCCCTCCTCAGAGACAATTATCTCAGCATCCTTGGAAGCTCTCTTCTGCTCAGAACCAACTTCTCATCCTAGAATCTTTTCCGATCTGAAGACCAGACTCCTGAGAAACAAACTGGGACTCATTTATTGAACAAATTAACTAAGCATCTACTGTGGGTGGGTTGATCCATGGAATTTGGAGGGGGTGGGAGAAGGAAAAACAAAAGCATCCCAGCCTGCCAACCACCTCTGAATGTCTTTTAATTTCCTCACATCAGTTTGTCAGAGACAGTGAATCTCCAGCTACCTTATCACAACCAGTTTTCAATCATCTCAACACCAATCATCCATCTTAAACTCTTCTCAGAACCACTTATTTAATATTCTCAGGTCCTCCCAACCTGGCTCATTTGTAATTCTTCTTAGATTAGTGATGAGGTCAAGCAGTACTTTGGGAATGTTCTCAATATTCTATGAATGACGCAAACACACATTTGATTGCCCCAGGTCCCTGTAAAACAGGAACTCTGGAGTGCTGACTGCTTCTGATCCCTTTCTGGAAGGCTCAGAACCAAGTTTGCCCCCTCAGATCTATGATGACTCCCCTGAATAGTCTCTTCAGGGTCATCTCTCATTCTCTTCAGAGTCAGACTTCATTTTTGGCTAATGAAACTGACGAAGTCCTCAGAATTTTCTTCTTAGAAGCATCTTGATTCTATCCAGAAATACTCTTTTTTCAACCTCCTCAGATCCAACTGTCAAGCTTCAAAAAGAGCAAGTCTTTTAAAGTTATTCATCCATAGGCCTCAGATTTCTCATCTGTTTAATGGGGAAAATAGTGCTTATTTTCTTCTTCTTTTAAAAAAGAACATGAGTACTTCCCTGGCAATCCAGTGGTTAAGACTCCATGCTTCCAATGCAGGGGCAGGGTTTGATCCCTGGTAGGGAAAATTCCACACACCACAGGCTGTGGCCCCCTCCAAAAGAATGTGAATTATTTTCTGATTACAAAATATATCTTTGTTGTGAGAATATACCTTATGTTTTCTTCACACATGGTGAAATGAGGGATAGCACTTTGAGGCATGAAAGTCTCACACGCTGATGGAGGGAGGATAAGCTGGTGCAAGCCTTCCTGAGAGCAAGTCAACAACATGCACCAAAAGCCTTATAAAAATTCATACCCTTTGACCTAGCAATTCTTCCAGGATTGCTGTTAATTATAGTGTATTATTCGTAATGGGAAAAAAAAACTGGCAGCAACATAAATGCCCTATGGGTAATGGCTGAAGTCAATTGTTATATGATGAACTACTAGGCAGTCATTATAAACATGTTCTAAAATAGTCATTTACCTGACTAGTAACACAATATACCACAATTGAATATATAAAACTTTCTATGACATGATTCCAATTATATAAAATACACACATGCACACACATACGTCAAATGTTAATGTTAATTTTGGTGTGATTATGGGATATTTTTATTTCATGTTGGGGACCTGTCTGTATTTTCCAAATAAACGTATTTTTTATCATCAGAAGAAAATAATTTTGTTTATGAAGAAAAAGAGAAAAAAAGGCTAGGTAAGCAAGCAATTATTTTCTAGAATCTGGTGTGATGTAGGGGTTTTTATGAAGGTCCTCTGGTGGAGTACTTTCTTCCCCTGCACAGATCTGCTCCTTCAGTTGTAAGGTGTTAAGAAGAGTGCTAACAAGAAGAGAAGGGAAAATTTTTCTAGGGACTCAGGGCTCTAGGTTTTTACTGAGGGGACACAGGTTGCCTGTTTAATATTCCCTGTAGGTGGATTGTCTGTCGGATCTGGCAGGATAGAAGCATCAGAGAGCTGCTGCTGGCTTCTAAATTTGGGGGCTGTAGGCTTTTTAAAAGTCAGAAAGCACTATTTTATTAGCTTGTCACCTTCCCTCAACTATTAGAGAACTCTTGAGATCTTGCCCCCACCACCAAATTATCTCTGTCCTCATTTTCAATATACAATTCCTGCACACTACTAGGCTCAAAGTTTTTCTCCTAAACTTGTTTCTTCTGCTTATAACTGAGTTGTTGTAAATCAGGTGATTTTTTTGGTTGTTCTTGGGTCAGACTGTTTGCTTTGTTGTACCCCAGTGTAGCAGGCACATGATGGGAGAGCCCCTGTCTGGGTAACTTTCTTGGGGCCACCCTGAGCACTGCGCCATCCAAAGTCTATGCTTCTCCTCAGTTACTCCATCTGTCTGTTATACAAAACATAGTCATCAAATATGACCTGCTTTATGTTAGGCACTGAGCTTGTAGAAATAAACAAGGTAGAGTCTACGGCATCACAGAATTGGGTGGGGGAGAATTTAGAAATAAATAATTGCCTTGCACTGTGACAGAGGTGTGTATAGAGCAGGGAGTGACTAATTCTATGAAGGTGGAGGAGAACAGGGTGTAAAAGGAAGATGAGGTGTTCACAGGAGAGGGATTTGCAGGCAGGGGAATAACAAGTATAAAGGCAAGGAGGTCAGGGTGTTCAGGAACCTGTGACTTAATGGTGGTGTGGCCTGAAAGCAAGGAAAGTGGGGAGGGGGCAAGAAATGGGGCTTGAAACGCAGGTTGGGGCCAGAGGCCAACAACTTAGTTTGACTGTGTTTCTGGGTATTTGAAAGGCTGCACTGCTTTCTGCCTCCTTGGGAGAGTCCTGGTCCCTCTACTCCATTTCCAACTTGGTGATTGGAATAATAACAATAATGGTAACAATAATTTGACTGGTCCCTTCAGATTTTATACATGATCTTTAATTTCAGCTTTCAAGAAAACATGAGTGACCTCACACTCAGTTATGTGATCTTAGTCCATTTTCCTTTAAATAATATGTAACATTTAAATATGCTCCAGTTTCATGGGTAAGTTAAGCCTCATTTTTACATGTGTTTGTAAATTTTCAAACATTCACAAAAGTAGAAGGGAGTAGTGTAGTGAACTTCTCTGTATCTAACAATCAGTTCAACATCTGTCAGTTCATAGCTGGTCTTGTCTCACCTGCACTGCCTTTCTAGCTCCCTGCCAACATCCACTGGATTGGTTTGAAGCAAATTCTAGACATTACATGATTTTATTTGAAAAATACTTCCGTATATACTTTTAAAAAATTTATTTATTTATTGTTGACTGGGCTGGGTCTTTGTTGCTGTGCGCGGGCTTTCTCCAGCTGCAGTGACTGGGGACTACTCTCTAGTTGCCGTGTGAGGGCTTCTCATTACGGTGGCTTCTCTTGTTGCAGAGCCCAGGCTGTAGGTGTGTGGGTTTCAGTAGTTGTGGTGCATGGGCTTAATTGCCCTGTGGCATGTGAAATCTTTCCAGACCAGGGATTGAACCCTCATCCCCTGAATTGGCAGGTAGATTCTTAACCACTGGACCACCAGGGAAGCCCTTCAGTATATAAATATACATATATACATATATATATATATATATATATATATATTTATGAGTATTTTTGAAGTTACTTTGTTTAAATCAAGACCTAAAAAAGACCACATTTTGCATTTGGTTGATATGTCTTTTATGTTTCTTTTCATCCATAATAGTAGTTGCCCTTGCTATTTATTTATTGAAGAAACCAGGTTACTTGTCCTGAAGAATTCACCACTTTTAGGACTTTATAGATTGCATTGTTTTACTCCTCTCATAATGTTATTTACTATGTCCTTCTATCTCATGAGTTTCCTATAAACTCGTTTTATACCTAGAGGTTTGATCAAATTCAGGTTCACTTTTTAGGTCAGGTGATATACTTGCTCCTGCAGTGTATCAAGAGACATCGATTCTCTCTCTCTTTTTAAAATTTCCTATATATGATTTTTTAATTGAAAAATAATTCTTATAAAACTAAACTTTGAAGTGTACAATTTAGTGGTTTTTAATAGTCATAATGTTGTAGAACTATTGCCACTACCTAAGTCCAGAACATTACCATCACCCCCGGAAGAAATCCTGTAGCTATTGACAGTCACTCTACATTCCATCCAACCCTCCTGCAGCACCTGGTAACCACCAATCTACTTTATGTCTCTATGGATTTGCCTATTCTGGACATTTCATGTAGATAGAATAATAAAATATATGGCCTTTGGTATCTCTGTTCACTTAGCACAATGTTTTTAAGGTTTATCCATGTTGCAGCACGTATCAGTACTTCACCCCCCTTTTTTTCACTGAATAATAGTCCATTGTATGGATATATCACATTTTAAAAATCCACTTATCAGTTAATGGACATTTGTGTTGCTTCCATTTTGGCTATTACAAATAAGTCTGCTGCTATGAACATTATATACAGGTTTCTATGTGAAGACATTTTCAGTTCTCTTGGGTGGTCTCTCTTTTCATGATATTAAAATTAATCGATGGGTTCAAGTATTATTGATATTATAAAATTTCTGTCAATCCTTCACCACCCAATGGTTTCAGGAATCCCCGGATTACTGATGATCCATATCTAAACCTATTATCTCATTAGAGGTTACAAAATGGTGATTTTGTAATTCTATCATTCCATTTGCATTTGTTAGCCAGAATATGTTGATGATGAATTTAGGCTTAATCATAGTTGTTAAAAAAAAAAGACAGGATAAATCCTTGACTATTTTCTTTCATTTATTACATAATAATATTTTGTACTTCCCTGTATGGATCCCTAACAAATTCCAGATCTCTATATGATTGGAGCTCTACAAGCTTTGCAGTAAAGAGTTGCAAATAAGGAATTATGACCCTGGAGCCAGAAAGTACAAACTGATTTCAATCTCTACCTGGGGAATTATAGAGAATCTACTTAATGCCCTACAATACTTCATAAAATTCCTCATACTCTTCCTTCCTAGCTTTCCTTCTCCCTCTCCTTCTTTGTTCTTTATTAAATACATCAGCTTAGTCTCTATGTCCAAGTCCTTCCCTTTCCCAGACTCTCAGGCTCTGGCATGCTGCAGTTCATGGGATCACAAAGAGTCGGCCACGACTTAGTGACTGAACAACAACAGGCTCTACAGCTCTAACTATTCCCCTCTCCCAGTTCTGATTCTGCATGACAAAATGTCCAGAACTGGACTGCAAAGACTGAACTCTTTAAACTGGAACGTGAAATTGGATTCTCAGCTGGAAACCTTTTGGTGGGTTTGTAAGTTAGGAGAGGGAAAAGGAGCGGGGGGGGGGGGGGGGGAATGCTTTCACTGGGACTTCTCTGGCAGTCCAGTGGTTAAGACTTCAAGCTTCCACTGTAGGGGGCATAATTCGATCCCTGGTCAATGAACTAAGATTCTACATGCCACGTGCCACAACCAAAAAAAAGATAAAAGGAAGGAACACTCACACTAAAAAGCTTCATTTCCATCACATGTATTTTGTGCAATAACATGCATCACACATGGTATGATAAAAATTAAATACATAAAATGTTTTTAAAATAAAAGAGATGGTAGGGAAGGAAATGAGCATGATTCCTTTTCACTTTCCAGTTACCCTTCCTTTCCAGATACACTGCCTGCTGCATCCTTGACCTGCTGTTCCAGGGAAACTGAAGTGGAACCTTGCCTCTGACTCAGGATTCCAAGTGTTTCCCACCCCCACAGTCCTGCAGTGGGGCTGGGAGCAATGGAGTCTGCTCATGTAATAGTGCAGAGGAACCTCTGAGAAAGGCCACTGGGAGCCTGCCCAGCTGCATAGGCTGTTGCTTTCGGTTCTTACTGGTTGAAGTTGCTGGTCTCCTCATCCTCTCCTGTAAGAAGCACTTTCTTGGGTCTTAAGGAGACCTCCTGAGGACTGTTCAATTTATATATCTTTGTATCTCTTAGGGAAATCTCAAGGCATGAGGACGGTAGTGAAGACTTCTCTGGGTTTTCTCCCACCTTGGGAGTCTGGATGGGAGGTAGCCAAGCCCCAAGATACAGGGCCCCACATTACCCAGACCTATCTGTTCAGGCCCTACAAAGAGTCTGATGGCAAGTCTGAACTAAACCAAGTAAATGCTCCTGGCCGGATTTTTCACCTCTGTGGCAACTACTAGGAAAATGCAAGTATGGACAGATATTTGTGGTCTCAGGCTATGTGAGCAGAAGCCCCTAAAGGCATGGAGAAGCCTTGGTGGCAGCAAGACAAAATGGTTGAGCATGTGTGTTCTGAGGTCACACATCAAATTCTAATCCCTCACTCTGCCACTTAAATTACTTAGTGATTACAGGCAAGTTCCCTGCTTCTCTGAGCCTCAGTTTTCGCCTCTAGAAAATGGGCATAATGGTCCCATCTCACTGGTTCGTGGTGAGGATTAAATGAGACAATATCTACAGAGTGCTTGGCCCACTTCTGTTGGGAGCTATGGTCATTGAGGAGCCCCATAAACCTCAGTTTTGTTTTCTCTAAAACAGGGGTACCAGTAAGATCTATTAAATGAGGTAATAAAGTGTGGTTGACACACTGTAAATAAATATTAACTATTAATACTATTAAGGTATCCCGTTTTGCTTGAGGTCACAATCTGATAGTTCCCTCCTCCTACTGCTTCCTACCTCACCCTGCTTCAGTTGACAGGAAATGACTGTTTCCACCTTTTGGATAAAAGGCCAGAAGTCCCACAGAAAGAAGAATGACACCCAGAAAAGAGCGTTACAGGTGATCAGTGGCCTTCCTCCCTCGTAAGACTGCCTCTCATTCCAGCCCCCTGCACTCAAACCTTGGGCTTTCCTACTAGCCTCTCTCCCTGGCATACCTTTTGCCCAAGGGTTCATTTTAGAGACTTCTTTAATCTCCAGAGGATCAGTATTAATCTTCCCCACCTACAAGATGAGTGGCAGCTGGAAGCCAAGCGCTTCCCAGCCAGAGAAATTTTTTGTTCGGTGTCTCTCTGCCCCTCCCTTCTGCGGGGGAGCCAAATGTGCTAACTCTGGAGGGACTGAGGGAATCCGGGGCTGGCGCTAATGCAATTTTGTCTAGATGAGGCTGGCAGCTGGGAACCACTTTCCTTCGGCTTGCCCTCTGCCGGGGAAACTCCATGACGGAGACGAGGCAGCTGGCAGGGGGAAACCTCAGGTTTGAGGATGAGGACGCTGTTACTGCTGTGCCACGCAGGGCCACACAGGACCCCGCAGCCACATGGACGATGCTGATGCTCATTTCGTTCCTGAGGACCTCCTAGAAAGGGAATGCCTTGGAACCTAGGGGCAAGGATTTCTTTAACAGTAGTACAGTCACAAATACAAAGGAACACAAGACTTTTGTGAGGGACTGGGAGTCTGAAGATCTGGGTTCCAGTCTCAGGGCCATCACTTCAAGGCCATGTATTTTTGGTCAAGTTGCTTGAGATCTCTGCCCAAATTTTAGTTTCCCCACTTGTAAAAGGAGTGTTTTGATACCTCCCTCAAAGGACTGTGGGAAGAATTAGTTGAAATAATATATGGGGAAACTGGTACATGGGAGATGGTTAATAAATATTCATTTATTCCACAGGGCCTGAGGAGAAAGGAAATCACTGGATTCTGGAGGCTTTTTGGTTTATCAGTTTATTCTACAGGTTTAAGCACCGGGCATCATGCTATTTGTTGGGTGCCTGATTTTAGTGAAGATGTGTCCTTATCATTCACCACGAGATCCAGAGTGGCTCCCTAAATATTCTGAACCTCAGAACTGGTTTCTCTGGTGGCTGAGGATCAACACATACAGAAGGACAGAAGGAACAGAAGGAACCTGTTCCTCAGAGATCCAATCAACATCTCCCTTAAGCACTTTGCCGCCCTCCATGAGCCAGTCCTTCTTTTGTGCCACCAGCACCACATCCCCATTCTGGGGGAGGCGAAATGACACAGCTACATGTCACCCTGTGATCTACATGGGGGAAGTGCGGGGAAGGAGCTGTGTCCCCGCTGGAACTGAAAAACATCCTTGAGGGCTGCAACTTTTACAGGCAAGGTTACCATGCCAACGACAGCCTCCTTGCCCAGCAAGGATGAAAGGAAACAAGGCCGTGGGTGACACATCTATTGTGTGTGTTCACAAACTTGCCTGGAACCTCTGAGGGGCTGCAAACTGCAGGATGGAGCTGTGACTGAGAGGCAAAAAGATTCTGGTTAGATTTAAGTGGAACTCCAGGACAGGCAGAACTGATGAGTGCAGGGCAGGGCCAACAAGGGATGGTTGGGAAATGTTTTTCTGAGATTGATACCCATCTCTTGGTGAAACGTGTGGGTATGGTACCGACAGCAGGCGTGGGAAGGTATGGTGTCCTAGATACCAGGTTCTGGCTGTGATGGGAACTTCAACTTCCTCCAGGTTGTTTTTGCCCTTGCCAGTGTGTTCAGGTCAGCTAGGCTCTAGGGTAGGTAGAGAAGAGCAGGCAAGGAGGGCAACTCACTGGTGGTGGTGGCTGAACTGAGAAAGGGGAGCATTAAGGACCACAGATATGCCTCTGGAAGAAGAACCAAATATTAGCAACAAGGTTCCATACATTCTAAAGAAGGGACAGTCTTCTCCAAGAGAGTAGGACTTCCAGGAGGAACGGCCAAGTTTACTTAGCCCTTCTTATCCCCTCCCCACCGGAAGGATGGGAAAATGCACAGAGAACGGAAGAACTGTCATTAATTAAGCCTCCATGTCAGGGGCTCTCTTTCTCTCTCTCTCTCTCTCTCTCTCTCTCACACACACACACACACCAGTTTCATTTGATTACCACAACAACCCTGTAAATCAGGAATTATTATCCCCATTTTACTGATGAGGAAATTGAGATTTAGGGAAGGAAAGTAGCCTTCCCAGCATCAATTAGCTGGAAGGGGAGAAGCTGGGATTGAAACCCCGTCTGTCTGACTCTTAGAGCTTGGAAGGAAGAACTCTCGACTTTAAGGTAGCCCTATTTTCTTCAAGAAAAATATCTTCTTGAAAGCGTCAGCTCCATATAGCCCCCAGGCACCTAGTAGGCTATAAAGAGCTTAAAGGGACACAGCAAGGGAATGGAAACACCTCCGCCCCGCTCCCGCCACACACAAATGTTGGGGTTAATGCGCTGCCACTGCGGGCAGTGCAGCTCCTGGCGGTGCTTAACAGGCATCCTCTCATTTTATCCTCATTTCTTTCGTAGGAAGAGGAATCCGAGGCTCAGAGACCAAAGTGTTTTGCCCGAGGACACAGAGCGAGTGCTGGGAGCCGGGATTCCTTCCCCGCTAAAACCGGCCTGGACCCCGCCTTCCGTCTCCAATTCCCGCAGCTCTGGAACCGAGGCAGCGGAGCTAGAAGCCGTGCGTACCTCCAATGGGAGGAGGGGTCTGGCCGGGGTCGCGGCCCGGCGCGCGTGGGGGTGGGGTGGCGCGGCGTGGCTCCGTCTTGCGGCGGCGGAAGCGGCCTCCTTCGCGGGCGCGCTCCCCGCCCCCGGTCCGCCCCTCGCCAAATATGGCGCTTCCTCCCGGGGCCCTGCCTGGCGCTTCCTCCCTGCCTGAGGCCCATACAAGGCGCTTCCTTCCCGCCGCGTCTGGCGGGCGGCCCGCAGGCGGCTGTGGGCGGGAGCTCGGCCCTCCGGGTCCGCCCGCGCCCGGGAGCCCGCGGCCAGGGGACTCTGCCAAGGAGGGGGCGGCGGCGGCGGCGGCGGCGGGGCCGGGAACGCGTGGCCTGGCCGGGCTGAGGTAAACGCGGGATAGGCCGACTCGGGCGTCCCCAGAGGGTCTGAGGTTGCCACTCTCCCCACCGGTTTCATATTTTGTCCCACTTTACCCCCTGATTCTTTGAGCGCCGCCGACTTTGCTGGAGCTCCTCCGGCGGCTACCGGCCCGAGGCTTAAAGCCCACACCTTTGCGTGGTGTGAGGGGCCTGGCCTCGCTTGCTGCGCGCCAGCGCGCGCGCATTTTGCTAGTCGGTCTTCGGTATTTCTCTGCTTTCCGTTTCTCGCTCCTTTCTGCCATTATCAAGCTGTCCCTTCTGCCTGGCATATCCTTTCTACACCATTCTTGTGGAACTGTGCGTCACCCTTACTTGTGTCAGACCACTGGCCGTCTGGAAGTCCTTCCAACCCCCCACCCGTAGGCCTCTTGTGTACCTAACACATCATTTATTTATTGAGACTGTGACTCCATCTTTACATTCCTGGTGCCGGGCTCAGGATGTGCGAGTTGTTATCATATCTGAGTGAAGGGAAGGAGGGAAAGACCCTGTTGTCAGGCTAGCCTTAGTATCTTTCCACCTTGGACAGGGGTCCCCGACTTCAGGTCTAGTCCCAAATATCCTCACCGCTCTGCTCCCTGTCAGTCTGGACCTTCATGAGCCCCAGAATCCAACATGAATAGTTTGTGGAAACTTGGAAGGTTGGAGTTGGGGAAGCCAGAGCTGGGGCAGGTGTACACCTGTCGTGGCACTGAGGTCTGGAGCAGTGCCCACTGGGTGCTTCTACCACCCAGAATGGCCTCCCTTGCTCAGCCTGACACCTTTGGTTTATCCACTGCAGGAAACAGCAACCCCTCCAGGCTCTCCTACAGCGCCTCCAGGGACTTAAACGTGCCTCAGCCACGTGATTACCCTGATCTGCCTGCTGGGCGATGAGCAAAGGTCGGAGAGGGACTAGATCTCAGCAGAGACAGCAGTTCCTGAGCACCCACCCCGCAGCGCTTCAGAAGTGCAATGCAACATGGACCAGCCTGTGAGCATTTGCTCCTCCTCAGGTGAGGCAGGGAAAGAAAAGCTGAGAGCTTGGGAGTAATGAGTCCAGTAAATGCTGGGGAGGGGGCTTTTAGCACTAAGAAGCCTCTGGACTTGATCCAGAATAAATCACTCATAGACTTCCAGTCTTTGGTTACACACACACACACACACACACACACACACACACACACACACACACACACACACACACACACACACACACACACACACACACACACACACACACACACACACACACACACACACACTGTGAATAAGGCGAAAATAAGCGGAATTTTGTCCGTCTCTCTCTCTCTCTCTCTCTCTCTCACACACACACACACACACACTGTGAATAAGGCGGAAATAAACGGAATTTTGTCCAACACACACACACACACACACACACACACACAGTGAATAAGGTGAAAATAAACAGAATTTTGTCCGTCTCCCTGGCCTCAGATCAGCTGGGTGCCTGTGAATTGAGTATATGGAGAGGAGATGATCTCTAAGGTCCATGACTGAAGGTTTCTGGGTTAGATTTTTGGAAAAAACTGGGCCTGGGCTGCACACGCAGTCACTAGGATGCCTCTGGCCTTGTTCCCACCTAAGGCTGCAGGCCTGGAGCAGCCTCTTCTTTCCAGCTAAGATCTAGGATTGTGGGTAATGTAGTCCAGTGGCCAGCTTCTCTGTGGTGCTCATTTTTGCCCTCCGCTCATCTCCTTCCTGCTGCCAGCTACCACCCCCTTCTGCTCCAGGCTGAGGGCAGGACAAGGTGAGAAGGCGGTGCTTACTCCTTTCAGGGCTGGGAGATCCCCAGCTGGAAACCAGCAAGATATTTATAGCTGAGCCTAGCATAGGAGGAAGGCCTGAGAGAGGCTGGGGAGCTCTGGCAGCTTCCTCTCCAGCTACAGAATTTGCAAGAACCCCAGGCCTCTTCTGGGGAGGCCTTGTGTTCACTTCTGGGTTGACAGGGATTTGAGCCTGGAAAAACCCTATGGAGCAGTAGTGTTTCTGTGTTGCTCCCTGTCTTGAGAGAAACTGATACTCCAATGGCCCTGGGTCCTAGCTTTTAGGCCTCTCGGTGGTGGGGATATTTGGAACCTGAGTTTCAAATAAGCTGAGACTTTTTGCATAAAAAGCCAGTGTGACAGCCAATATGATGGTTTCCTGGGATTTCTTTGCACTTTTCTTCTCCTTAACCATATTATTTTCCTGTGCTTACCTCCTAATTCTCTTTTAGGACAGGAACCAAACCTTATCTTACCAATGGCACCAACCCTGTATTTATGTTATAAATGAGTGATCTTGCCCAAAGAAAAGCCAACTCCCTGCAACAGTACTAGGTGTGGGTTCTCCCACCCACCTAATTCTCTGTCAGTGCCCTGTGCTTTTCCTATCAAGCATCAAATCTTTGTTTGACTGGGTCTGCCACTAGATTGGATACTCCTTGTTGACATAGATGATGTCTGCCTTGTTGTCTATTATATTGCTGTTACGTATACAATAAACAGTTGTTGAATGAATGAATGTGAACCTATGATAGCTAATTCTCTAGGTGGAGTATTTGATACATGCTTCATTGTCACAGTGTTTTACAAACTGGAAAACAGTTTCAGCTGTTTACATATCTTTCACCAAGATCTTGATAAGTGGTAGAGCTGTGTTAGGAACTGGTGTGTGACTTTGGAGTAGTGCTTAACTGTGGCATGAGACTGCCTGTTTGCTGGCACCCAGTAGAAACCTCTGGCTCCCCAGCAGCCAAATGGGTGAGGTGGGTTAGATGAGATATGTAGGCAGACATGGGCAAACTGGCCTGGTCCCATGATAGAGTTGGTGCAGCCAGCTGGAAGAGCTGCCAGGGAATCCTAAGAATCTTAATGAGAAAGACTTGCTCTGATCTGCCAGAGGGTAAGTCCTGAAGCAGTGACTGTGGGGCCATAGAGAGGCTAGACAGACTCTGAGGTCTGAGCAGTAGTGTTTGAGCGCTCCTTAGCTGTTACCAGGGACCCCCTGACTCTTGAGTCCAGTAGATTTTTCTTCAGTCTTCATTTTCCTTTAGTAATTCTCACCAGCATTGACTTGTAAGTGACCGTCTATTTTTTTTTTTTTTTAATTTATTTGACTGCATTGTATATCTTAGTTGTGGCACACAGGCTTCTCTAGAGACCAGAGCATGTAGGCTCTTTATTTGCAGCATGCGGGCTTAGTTGCCCCATGGCATGTGGGATCTTAGTTCCCCAACCGGGGATCAAGTCTGAGGCCCATGCATTGGAAGGAGGATTCTTAACCCCTGAACCACTAGGGAAGTCCCTGATTATCTCTTCTCTTTCATTGCTTACATGTCTTGATGTACAGCGCTCTATTTGGATATTAAATGTTCCAGTACTAGAACTTCCTTGGTTGTCCAGTGGTTAAGAATCTGCCTGCCAATGCAGGGGACATCAAAGGATCCCACATGCTGTGGGGTATCTAGGCCCATGCACCGAAACTGTGGAGCCCTCACTCCCAGAGCTTGTGCTCTGCAACAAGAGAAACCACCACACTGAGAAGCCTGACCACCACAACAAAGAATAGTGCCCCCGCTTGCCGCAGCTAGAAAAAGCCCCAGCACAGCAATGAAGGCCCAGCATAGCCAAAAATTAAAAAAAAAAAAAAAAAAAAAATCCTATTTAAAAAAAAAAATGTCCCAGTACTTCAAGACTCAGCCTCATGCTCTCTTCTCAAACTGCACTGTGCCCAGAAGGATCTTTTTAAGAAGATCTGTATTTGTTACCTTTCTACTTAAAATACCTCAGCAGCCTCTCCTATTCCTCAATAAAATTTCAAGGTCTCAGCAAGGCTCTTGAGGCTTAGCCCGGACTGCCTGTTCTGGCCTCCCTTTTTGCTTCCTCCACCACATTGCCCTTTCATTCTTTGAGCTTCATCCACACCTCTCTCCACCTACCTCCTTAACTGTACTCTTTGCCACCGCCAACATATTCTCACTGCCTGGGATGTTCTTCCTCTTCTTTGCCTAGCTAACATCTCCTGTGCTCAATTAAAGCACCAGTGTCTTCAGAAAAGTTGACAGCCAGGTCAAAATACCCTGTGACAGACACTCACCTGTGGCCCTCCCTCGGGTGATAATTGCATTTGGGGTTTCACATTCACTGGGATAAGGCATTGGAAGCTCAATGGTTGTGTCTCTTTTACTCATGACTGCATTGTAGGGTTTAGCACAATGCTTGGCTGTAGTAGGCTGTAGTTATTAATATTTTATGTGACAAATGAAATAGCTTAGTTTATTTAACAAAGCATCCTATTTAAATCTTTAAGAAATTGAAAGAGAAGAAAAAAAAAAGAAATTGAAAGAGAAGTGAAACAACATGCTCAAAGTCATGCAGCTAGTAAGTAGCAGAGTGGGACCTAAGTACGGCTCCAGTGTCTGTTGCTAACCTCGTGCACAGTGTTTTCCTTCCACCTCTGAAGTACTTTTTGAGAGTAAGAGAAACAGAAGAAGGGAGGAAGTGTCTGAGAGACAAAGGGACTCCCTCTCTCTCTACTCACGGAAATGTAAAGTGGGAGATTAAGAATGAAAGATTACATTTCACTAGAAAAGATATATGAATGGCTTGTAAACACATGAAAAGATGTTCAGCAGGAAAATGAAAATCAAAACCAGAATGACACCAGCAGTGAACAATCCAAAAAGGAAATTAACAAAACTTCTATTTACAGTAGCATCCAAAATACTAAAGTACCTGGGAGTAAGTTTAACCAAGGATGTAAAAGATTTATACACAGAAAACTACAAAACACAGTTGAAAGAAATTAAAGAAGACCTAAATAAATGGAAATACATCTTGTGTTTATGGATTAGAAGACTTGATATGTTCAAGGTGGTAATGCTACCCAAAGCAATTTGGAGATTCAGTGCAATTTCTATCAAAATTCCAATGTCACTGTTTGCAGATATGGAAAAGTTCATCCTCAAATTAATATAGAATTGCAAGGATCCCTCCCAGTACCTTGGTGCGTTCACCACACTGGAAGCTCTCTGAACTGCATAATTTAGGGGTTTTTATCGAAGCATCATTATGTAGACATTATTGAGTAAATCATTGGAAATTGGTGATTCGATCTCAAGCCCCTTTCCCCTCTCTTGGGGTAGGGCTGAATGTTCCAACCCTGTAATCCTATTTTTGTTTTTTTATTTGGCAAGCAGCCCACATCTTGAAACTTATCTGGGTATCTCATTAGTATACAAAAGACATTCATCATTGTAAAGTAATTAGCCCCCAACTAAAATAAATAAATAAATTAATTAAAAAAGAAAGAAAAAAAAAAAAAAGACATTCATCACTCAAGAGATTCCAAGGGTTTTAGAGAAAGTCTTTGCCAAGAATAGGAGACAAAGACCAAACGTATGTTGCTTATTATATCACACTGCTGCTGCTGCTAAGTCGCTTCAGTCGTGTCCGACTCCGTGCGACCCCATAGACGGCAGCCCACCAGGCTCCCCTGTCCCTGGGATTCTCCAGGCAAGAACACTGGAGTGGGTTGCCATTTCCTTCTCCAATGCATAAAAGTGAAAAGTGAAAGTGAAGTCGCTCAGCCGTGTCCGACTCTAAGCAACCCCATGGATTGCAGCCTACCAGGCTCCTCCATCCATGGGATTTTCCAAGCAAGAGTACTGGACTGGGTTGCCATCACCTTCTCTGATTATATCACACTACTCAACAATAAAATGAAACGAACATGCATCTACATGGATGTATGTAAAAAAAATCCATCTAAATGAAGAAAGCTAAGTGAAAGAAACCTGATGTAAAAGACTGCATATTGCACTATTCCAGTAACATGAAATTTCTAGGAAAGGCAAAACTATTGAGACAGAAAGCAGATCATTGGCTGACTAAGGTTGGGAGTGAGCAAAGGTTGACTACAGAGGGACACGAAAGATCTTTTTGAGAGGTGGACACTGGATTATGTAATATTTGCATAACTGTATGAATTTATTTTTAAAAAATCACCGAACTATACATGCAGTGGGTTGATTTTATAGTTTGTAAGTTATACCTCAATAAAGCTGTTAATAAACAACAAAAATGATAGCAGGTTTAAAAAGTATTTTAAAATCTGAGTAGTTTCCTGGCCTTTGGGTCAAGTCGGGACCAACGTATCTGCCTTTCGAAACTTGCCTCTCACCTCTCCAGGCCAATCCTGGCTCACCAGGTAGCTTGGCCACCCCTGGATGAAGTGGAGGTGCTCTCCTCTTATCCTCTAATACTCTTCACTTTTATTATAATCCTTGCTGTCTCCTGCTGGAGGGTAGAGGCAGGGACTGACTGTTTCTCACCACTGTGCCCCAGCATCTTGCACAGGTCCCGGAACATAGGAAATGTTTGTAAATACTTGCCGAATGAAAGAATGAGACCAGAGTTAACCCAAGCACAATGTAAGGAATAGAGGTGGCATTGAGCAATGTCTGTGAGGAGACTGAGTTTCTGAGGACCTTTGCTTAGCTCCCTGGGGAGGAAAGAGCCCATTCCATGTCATCTGTCTCTAGAATCCAAGTTTGACAGGGGTGTGAGGGAGGGCCTCTAGCCTTGAGGACTGAAGTGCGACTCCTCTTCCTCAGATGACATCCTGTCCTTTTAAAAATAGAGTGCCCCTTTGCAGGCCCTCCAGTGGGGATTGCTGTGTGAGGTGGTTGGTTCATCCCAGTCCCTAGGGGAGCCTAGCCTGGGAATGTGCTCAGGTCTGGACAGATGTTTAACTTGGGGCAGGCCTTCTATCATCAAGCCCTGATTTCTCTTTGTTCTCAAGGCTGGCTCCCACCTCCCTTCTTCCATGTAGCAGAATATTCCTACATCTTGGGTTTACCTCAACAGATCCTTGCCATTCCTGCTTGGAGAGCCTCTCCCTGAAGTTTCCATCTTCCTTTTCTGGGTCTCCAGGCTCAGCTGGTAAAGAATCTGGCTGCAATGCAGGAGACTTGGGTTCAATCCCTGGGTTGGGAAGATTCCCTGGAGAAGGGAAATTCTACCCACTCCAGTGTGCTGGCCTGGAGAATTCCATGGGCTGTATAGTCCATGGTGTCACAAAGAGTCAGACACTTTGACTTTCACTCACTCACTCACTTAGGCTTCCTTGAAAATGGGTTTGTCCCCTAGGTTTCCTTTGGGTGAGGATGAAGAATCAAGCAGAAGGGGCTGAGCCCAGGCAGGGTTTCTCACCAGAGTAGAAGAGCCAGAAGTCTGACTGTAAGGGAAACCTAGATAGTGCTAACATGGAACCCTGGAGGCTGGAGAAGCAAGTTAATCTATACACTCAAGCCAACCCTGACTCACAGGGAAGTGACTTCAAAACAACTTTCATAACTCCACCTGGATGTTGGCCACCTTTCCCTTCCCAGCTCTGTCTTTGGCCTTGTGCCACTCCCTTATTCTCTGATCCTCCCTTTTCTCGTCTCTATCAAGGAGGAGAAGGGGCTTAGATGAAGAATAACAAGATCCTGCGTTTGGTTAGAGCACTAAATTTGGAACTGTAACAGCTGCTCATGTTGGCTCTCCTCATTTGCCGCATGAGCATGACATGTCGTTAGGCTGCTCTCTGGGCTTCACCTTTCTTATCCCTTTAATTAGGAGTTTGGGATGGTAAAGTCCAAGCCCCCTGTAAGTGCTAAAATTATGATTCCTTAAGAAGTGAAGGGGTGTGGCTGTGGACAAAAGACTAGAGTCTGATGTCACTCTTGTCCTTTCTGTGAATGGGTTTTAGGCTTTAAGGTAGCAGCGTTGCCTTCTTCCCTTCATCTCCAGGGTTGCTCAGTGAAGCAGGAGTCAAGGGTGCCCCAAGAAGCCTTGTTCTTCATACTGTCTCATCTCACCCAGCACTGATCCAATTCCAAAGCTGATTTCATCTCTGAAGTGTTTGACTGACAGAAGCTTCTCTCCTGGCACTGCCTCTGCTTTCTTCCTTCCAGTCTGGGCCCAGTTCTTAGGTTGCTCTGCTGCTTAGTCGCTTCAGTTATGTCTCTGTGAGACCCTGTGGACTGCAGCCCACCAGGCTCCTCTGTCCATGGGATTCTCTAGAAGCCGAAGTACTGGAGTGGGTTGCCATGCCCTCCTCCAGGGGATCTTCCCCAACCAGGGATCGAACCTATGTCTCCTATGTTGACCTTTGAGTCAAACCCAAATTCTGAGTAAAACAAACTTGAATGAAGGGTCAAACTAAAGTTGTGTTCTAGATACTTTGTGAATCAATTGGAACCTAAACATTCATTATATTACACTGTTTCTATAATGGATGTTCATGATGACCTTAAAATGTTAGTTAAATGATGCTTTTAGGTTTTTCTTCCGTATTTCTGAAATTTCAAAAATTTCATTAATGAACATCTTATTTTAAACCTCTTGCTACATCAGTGTATATTTCCTATGAGAAAGGGTATTCTCTTACATAACCACATATAGTTATCAAGTTCAGGAGATCAAAAACATTGATAAAATATTTTATCTGTAGTCCACATTCCAATTTCATTAATTGCCGTCTGACAGCATATTTTTTAAGAGCAGGGGCAGATGCCCTAGTGTCTGAGAAATTCCATTATGTGTATACATTCTTCTTTGAAGATGCTGGATCAATTACAGGGGTCCTCTACAGAGTCCAAGGGAACTTCTTTTATCCATTCTCAACTGTGGCTGTGACTGAGCTGTCAAAACATGTATGTTCTGAGGGAAGGACGTAACTGGTAGATGAATGTTTTCCAGATGCAATTCAAGTTGTTGTTTGTCTCTGAAAGCAGGTTGGTGAGGTGAATTGACTTGTCTTCTTAGCGGTAGCAACACCTGTTCTCTCTTCTTGAGTGAAGAATGACCTGTATTTGCATTGGCTTTGGAACCAAATGGGCAGATATACAACAGAATGAGGCACGTTGTTTTTCTAAGGATTAAATGAGAGAATGCACGTGACATAGCATCTTGCCTGGTACATGGTAACTGTCCAACAAATGTTAGTGATTGTCAGATGGGCCACTCAAAGCCCTGGTTCTCCCCTCTGTTCACTCATCCCTGAATTTTAAACAAGCTGTCCCAGGAATCAGTTGTTTGTCACAAATCTCCCCGCCGGAAGCAACTTTCTTCCACAACGAGTATCTGTAACTCTAGCACCACCTTGTGGTTTCCAGTGCAAATTCACCCAGGCCACTTAAAGGACCAAAGTTGGTACAGGTGTGATCATCTCCCAACTGAGTTCTTGCCAAGTGCCACTGTGTATTTCACGTGCCTTATTGCATTTAATCCTTACCACAATCTATAGGGAGCAGGCATTGTTACAGGTAGGGAAACTGTTGCTCAGAGACATGGCCAAAGTCTTTCAGGCAGGATCTCTATTCATCAGATGTCAGATCTCCTGCTATTATATCCTGATAGCTTTACAGTTGGAAAGGCTCTTTGAGATTCAAAGTCATCCTTACACTGATATGGAACTGAGAGATAGGAAGGGACTTATATGAAGTCAGAAGTTCAACAAATAGCAGAGACAAAACCAGAGATGTTTGCCTAAAGAGCTGATTCTATGTCCTGGGCTCTTGTCTAAGCCACAGGGTGAGCTTACCAAGCAATTTGACTATACCCAAAACAGAGTTCTCAAGACATGTTTGGAGTTGACTGTCAAAGAGAACCCTGGAGATCAACTGTTTCCACATGTACTTCTAGTGCCGGTTATTTGGCCCACATCCTCAATAACTTTGGCGCCCATTACTTCCACACCTCTTGGTCGGTCAGTTCCTGGGTCCCTGGGAGGCACAGTCCCATCAGGGTGGACTTGGCAGTAGTCCCAGCAGGCACACACTCAAATTGGCAACAAGGGAGAAGCTGGCATGAAGCTTACATTCCATCTTGGCATTCAGCCCTGAATACACTATGTCTGTCTGGGAGCACCATGGCATGAGAACTGGAGACAGGGAACAAAAGATGGCAAGTGCTGCAGGCCCAGACAGGCGAGCACAACAGCCCACATAACCGGCACTACTGTGCTGCTTTCTAACTTCTGCCTTCAAACAGCAGCTAGGGGTAGAAAAAACTACCTCTGCCATGCATGGGCATGTCTGCCTCTTCCCATAGGGTGACTGGGTTTCATCAAGGCTGTCATCTAAATCAGATGAGAAATTGGACAAAAGTATGCTGAAAAAGTGAAGTGACAGAAGAGGTTCCCTTACTGGTCAGTTTTGTTAATACTTCTTAAACCTGGACAAAAAAAATCACGTACCACCTTGGTACTTCAACTAGGCTTCCTAAACTACTAAATAGAAGGAGCTCCACTTTTGGGAAAAGCAAATGAAACAGGAATCCTCTTCTGTTTTAACACATCCTAGAAGCCCTGTTCCATTGAGCCAGCCTCTGAGTTGCCCTTGAATGAGGTTACTGCCCTCCCACAGGTACCAGGATCAGAGCAGGGGAGGCTTAGTTTACACCTTTCCATCTGGGTCATGCTGTTGACTCAAAGGCAACCACATGTAGAAAGAGAATCAATTTTGGAATTAGGACTGGCTTAAAATTTGGCCTTGCCACTGAAGAGCTGTTATTTAACTTCTTTCGGCCTGTTTTAAAAGTGCCATCTACCTCCATAGAATGTTTACAAGGATAACATTTTTTTTTTTTTTTTTTAAAGAAGGGCAAGATTCCCTTTGGCTTGCATAGGGAAGAGAGTAAGGTACAAATTAGTTTGGCCCAGCATCTGGAACCTCTTTCCTCTGGTGTTAACACTGGGATCATGGCCTTTTGCATATACCCTTCCATAGGCAAATGCAGCAGAAGACCACTAAATCTATGGCTGAAGAGTAACTGAGGAAATTGCATATGCCTTGGAGAGCTCATTCACACTGTCTCCACGGCTCAGCCCTAAAGAATCTCAAGCACACAAGGTATATTCTTAAATATGGTTTAATACTCTTCTCCATTTCTGTACATCACAACACCAAGATTTTGCTGTTTAGGATCTCTCTGTAGAGGCTATAGAGAATGCAAAGGCTACGGTTTTCACCCCCTCTTATTTATGTGTTTGTATTGTGTAAGTGTAATACATATCAGTATATATTGATACACACATCAATATATAATGCAATATATATCACTGAAGAGAACACATTGATTAAAGAAATACAAAAATTTGGCATCATTTCCAAACTTAAATAGTAAAAATAAAAACTACAAAAGGAGCTGCATACCCTAAATGTATCATGTGAAACAACAAGCATATTCAAAAATGTAAATTTACATCCAATTTCTCTGATCTTGTCATATATCACATTAGACCCATTTACAATGGCAAAACCCTAAGGTACTGCTATGAAGAGAGCATGTTTGCTCGCTCTTGGGTGTTCTGCAAACAAACAGCAGAGCCCAAAGAAAAAGCCTGTTCTGGTGAAGCCTCCCACATTGGTGAATACCAAAGAATTAACTCTTTTTACTGGGGGTTGAGACATCAGGTTATACATCGACAGACAGTCATTTGGACCTCACAGTACAGTGTTGAGAACCAGAAGCTTTACATTTAAGACATACTCCCTTCATTCAAGTGAAACAGGATTACTGGAACGATAGGCAGGTCTGCAACCTGGGAACAAGGAGCTGGTTCAGACCAATAAAGCTACGAGTGACTGAGTCAAGTCAGTGAAGAACAGCAGTCAGGCACTGAAGTGTTAAAAGTACCCAATTTGAAAACCAAATGCACCCCACTACCCTAGCAGTGTGGGGTGATACCAATCGACTTTTAAAACCTTTGGTCCTTCAAAGTCCATTTGGTATTACTTTTTTCCATTGCTACCACTGGGCACGTCCTATACACTTTGTTCACTGTCACCACCTCAGGCACCCTGTCCGTGACCTTGCATGTTAGCTGGGGTCAAGTCTGATTTACAACCCAGCTGTGAAGCCTAAGCTTCAGGTTTTCAGGCCCACTTTTGGGTCCAACATGGTTAAGTCCTTGGTGCCAGAAGCTGTGTCCCCATCCCTTCCCACCCCTGCCCTTCCCACCCTCCTCCCATAATTTCTCCTATGAGAGGTGCTCGTAAGTCCCA
Source organism: Okapia johnstoni (assembly GCA_024291935.2). Classification (NCBI taxonomy): domain Eukaryota; kingdom Metazoa; phylum Chordata; class Mammalia; order Artiodactyla; family Giraffidae; genus Okapia; species Okapia johnstoni. The sequence continues at coordinate 42,365,088 of CM044316.1, forward strand.
TATCTGAAACAGATGCTCCAACCCCACCAGGAGGTCAGGGGTTTACAATTACATGCACAGTCATACATGTCTCATCTGTCGTTCCTGTGAAAAACCTTGCAGTTCATTTTTTAAAAATCAAAACATTCACATAATCTCATGCGATCCAACACAAGGAAAACACGACCACCTCCCTTTTGCAAGGACAGACCCAAGCAAAATAAAATAATTCTTTAAATATCTTTGCTTCCACTTAAATTGCATGTTTTATTTCTCCCAATCCCAGCAATAGCATAGAAGTCCCATCATATCCATCTCAAACTGGTTTCTAGTATGCAAGATTATGTGAACCCTTGTCAAAGCAATTGATGCTAAGGGCTCCCAAACCCTGGGCGCAAATGCACCTGCAAAACAGATGGAAGGAAACAGCAGTGGCCCAAATGCTTCATGTGTCAGTTTAGCTTTGCAATGCAATCTGCATCCTTGAAACTGACAGCCTGGAGGGAAGGGGTAGTGTGAGGGAGTGAAGTTAAAATTGCCTATTAGCTCACCCTTTCAACATTAAACAGAGACCAAGAGAGAAATGGTTCCAACATTTCACCACATATATTTCTTCTTATGCAGTCTAAGCTGAGAATGCCATGTAAATGGGTCACTGCGAAATGCAGCAATTTAATTTTTCTCCAATCAAAATAAGAAACAAACCAGTATGATCTCATTTCTATTAACTTTTGAAGGTTTACAGCAGTTAAAGTATTTTTGCTTCTATGTATGAAGGTTAAAAAAATCTTTTTTTTCCCCATAAAATACAAGAGCAACCAATTTCACCATCAAGTAAAAGTAAAAACTGGGATTCTTTTTTAAATTAGTCCAAAGTGGCATTTAGGAACTTAGTTGTAGGCTGCTGCGCTGACACCATGACAAACCAAAGTGTAGGGTTGGGTCTGGTTTTGTTTCGGTTTTCTTTTCAATATCCAATGCTCATGGATTAAGTTCTGGAAATGTTCCAATTGTAAGGCAGGGATCTGTTTGGATTCCACCACGGGTATGCTCCTTGGGTTGGATGCTGGAGGGTGAGGCACGTTTTGCCGGACCCATGTCGACTACCTAGTAGTCATCAAGGTCAAAAAATTCATCATCTCCTCCTTGGTATTCCATTCCCTGGAAATCTACTCGGTACCGCAAGATACCTATGGGAACAAACGAACAAACAGTAAATAGCTGTGGCTGACAGAACTATAGAATTATAGAACTATTAGAATTATAGCAAGGGGAGAGGATATAAAGTGGTCCCAACCAAGAAACTTGCGCTGTGTGCTGCCTGAGTGGATGATGAGCACACCTCTCTGGAAGTAATATTTTTGGGGTACCCAGGAAAGATTGTGGCTGAGACCCTGGCTTTTAGTTTTCTGATTTGCTACTCACCTCCAATTCCACCAAATCCTTTGACAAACTGGGATCCTTCTTGTGACTTATCTGTGACAATTTCCAACGTAGCTCCAAATTTTTTATAGTTGTTGGCAAACCACTCCAGAAGGGGCATGCTCTCAATCAGCTCATGTTCTTGTCCTGTCTGCAGGGGCAGCCATGAGATATAGAAACAGCGGGATTAGGATATTTCAAGACATGGATACTTGCTACCCTGCCTGTCAACATTCTCCCTCTTCCTCTCAGATCTATGGTGTTAAACTGTAAGCAAATTATGGGTTCTGGTGACATAAATGCAACAGCACAGAAATTCTGATTACTTCAAACAACATTCCTCCCCAGGCTCTAGCATCAGTAATGAAACGTTAACACACACTTGGCAGTTTTTCAATTTATGGTCTCTCCCATTGTCTCAAGAAGTCAGGCTGTTACAAAGTGTCTCTAGATAATACTCATTCAACAGCTAAGAGACAAGCCACAACTGCTTTTTGGAGGAGCCTTTTAAAAACCAGTTATCCAACTCAGAATTTGAAGATGCTACTAATTAAAGGGGACCTGTGTTGAGCAAGTAAAATTTTTTATACTTAAAAAAAAAAAGAACCAGGGTAACCATCACCTGGCCTCTTTCCTTGGAATTAGACTATTATGTGGCATATGTGAGTGGACCACCTCCTGGTACTCCCACTGCCGACAAGTAGAGGTCGGATTTCCCGCGGCTGATGCTACGCTGCCAGTGCTCCAACATATGGATTTATGTTTCCTTGCATGTATCATCAAAGCACATAAACAATCACATACCTCTTTGTCTGTAAAATGAGACTTATCCTTCTCTTGTTCTGGAGTTAGATAGAGAATTTTCTCCTCTGCAATATTGGAGGAAAAAAAACGTGTTAACCTGCTTCTCAGATACTAACAGGTTTAAGTTCCATGAGGTGAATTAGGTTAGATGAAAGGACTCCTGAACTGATTCTATCAACCTTTTCATAAGCACATTAGTCAGTATGCAGTGAATGAATGTCTACCAGGTACAGTGGTCCTATCAATAAGGAAACATCAAAGACATTTAAGATACAGCCCTTGTCCTCAAAAATCTTAGGCAGACATTTATCAGTTCAATTGCGTACAGGCTGGGAGTAGGGAACAAGGTATACATCTGCCTTTTGATTGCTCCTGAAATCAGCCACCTTGTCCAATCTCCACCCCAGGCTTCTTGAATACACAGGTCAGTAACAAATGGAAACTTTATTTACTAATTATCATACCTTCTGTGCCTTGGCAATGAAGAACATATCTCATTATATCCAGATTTTCATAGACTATTAGAATCTCTACAGCTCCCATTTCTAAAGCCTTTAGTGTATCTTCAACTCCGAAACAGTACTTGCCCGTGTCCTGGCTAATTTCATCGAAGTATCGCCCTGTGGTTAGGGACAGGTAAATAAGAATGTGTATTTAATGTTTCTTTTTGTACATATACACCTTCTTACTCAAAATCAGAGAAAGAGAAAAAGTCAACTTAAAAATAACTGCCAAAAGTTAGTGAAAAATCACACCACTAGTTGAGGCTCCAGAAATTGAGTCTCAAGAGGTACCAGTTGGGCCAAGTACATAATCATTTGGAAATGTCCATGTATCAAATTGGAAACACAGCCAAACAATGGCCCTATTAATCTTTAATTTGAGCTTTTGAATTATTCATCACTCTAAAACAAAGCATAATATGGGAAATTTGACTGAAGTTTGGTTCCTACTGTCAAAGGGTAAAAACAGTAAGAAAAACAAACATTTATTATTAATATTAGATGTGACAACTAAAGGATGATTTTAAAATAATGATTCCATCGAGGAGGATTTTAATAAAAATGCTAAACCTTCCTCTTTTACCCTTCTCAGTGTGTTTTGTACATACACACATAGAAAAACTTTTCACAGTAAGTTGTATTTCACTGATACCTATTAATTTCTTCTCTTGAATGAACTTCACGTTGGAGAGGACTTCAGTAGATAATTCAATAGCTTGATTGAATCCATTTTCACCACCATAAGATATATCAACTAATTTTAAAACTTTTGATTGCAACCTCTGACACAAAACAAAATTAAAAAACAGAAAAAGCACATCATTAGTACTTCAAAACACCCTTATCAAGACCCATTACCTCTTAATAGCATGCAAAACTAGCCAGTGAAGCCTCACGAGGAAGAATATGGGGGAAGGTGCCCAATTTATTCATGAACAGGTCTCATGAAGATCACCTCCCCAGCCAACTGTATTGCACATTCTATTAGACTTATAAAACCAGCTCTTAGTTTCTTTGAAATCAAACTTCAATTTAAAGCCAATTATGGCAACCTACTAAAACCAGGGGCCAACATAGGGCCAAGAAAGGGTCCATCCCAAAATGGCTGACTTCAAAAGAAAATAAGTCCAGACATGGGGGAATATAATACACACGAAATTTTGCCAACTCAGAGCGAGGTTTTTAACATGGAATTTATCACTGCACAAGAGATGTGCACATCCCAGCACTCAGAGAACTCAAATACCCCCACCTAGAAACGTACATAATGGAGCATCTACTTCTCACTTACCTGATCAAACATATCAGATTGACTTAGTTCAGTTTTAAAGTCAGCTGATCCAGCTAAAACAAGACCAGCCACATTCACCTTGTCCCCAGAAATAAACAGCTGCACAGCAGTCTCAGCTACTTTTCGAACATAGTTATGTCGCTTTTCCATTCTTAAACGGGCAAAACGCAAGGCTGACTGACCTCCTCTACCTTTGACAAAAAAAAGTGATGAGAGAAAAAGGCATTTATTAAGTACATGATACCTTGCTAATTAAAAAGTAATTATATCATCATGCTATTTCCCAAGGAAAGGAGAAAATCACTATTCCTTTCAGAATAAAATCACTTTTAGACAGTGAACACTAATTCTCTAGTCAAAAGAATCACAAGTAACAATGCTTCTCCCATCACCTGAGTTTACTTTCCCCTATTACACAATTTGCTTCCTCAATGCTGGACACAAAGCAAAAATGTTCATGTTCTCTTCCTAGATTACCATGTTTCTTTGGGAGATCCACAGTGAATTTGTGCAGGACTTCTCTTGTATTTCCTTGGAGTGTGCCAAAAAGTGCACCACTACCATCTATTACAATGAAGCCAAACTTGCTATCATCTGAAAGTAGTGCTGTAAGAGCCTGAAAAGCAAACACAGGTACCACACCATAAATCTCAAAGCTTTGCAAAGTTAAGACAAAATTCCAAAAGGACATATACAAGCCCTTTCCACTCACTCAGAATGGTATGAGTACTACAGAAAAACCATTTCATGGAGTAATTTAAAGGCTTCAGCTATAAATATATAATTCATATAGACAAATCTGAACCCGAGGCAGGAGAAAACCAACAATATCAATGGAAGCCTTTTTACAAAGCTGACCTAGGAACCCAAAACTAATACATAGGCATCAAATTCTTCCTAGGTGGTTTTTAGACTGATGGTGGTCTAGGGAACATAATATTCAAAGTCTAACCTCCAAAGTTGACTTGCTGTTACCATTAATAACCCCAGCATTAATAGGCAGTATATTCACTATGGCAAATAATAATCTTTTGTAAATCAATTCTAGAATAGCAGTACTCACTGAGGACAAAACCCAGAAACCGTCTATAAGAAGATCTAGTTTTGAAATGTTTCATTTAATTATGTCTTGAGTAACATCAATGACATCAATATCTAAAATTCAATTTTAAAGGTACTATAGGTAATAATTCTGAATTTTTGAGAGAAAATCCTTCTTCTGGGTTAGTACTGAATCACTGTATTTCTGCCTCCTGAAAGAGCAGATCTTTAAATAACTCTGGGACCCATATAGATGGGCAAGAGTTGGCGTCTATAGATATGGTAGATGACTAATTACTAGGTGGCAGCCTCTATAGAGCTAAGAAATTATTACCCATACCATTTAACTGAGGAAGAAAACAGCTCTTCACGAACTGACTAGAAAGCAGATTAATCACCAAGAATCACCCTTTAACCAAAGCATACTTGATAATTAGCATTAAGATATGAATATTGCCCGTGTTAAAAATTTTGCCTTAAGACTCCGTCTTCCAATGCAGGGGGTACAGGTTTGATTCCTGGTCAGGGAACTAAAGCCCCACATGCCACAGAGTGGAGCCAGAATTTAAATAAATAACTTGTTTAACAAATTTTTTTTGCCTTATTCAACAAGCCTGCTCATCAGGAATAGACTTATCCCTCATAGTAAGAATATATAAATATCCTGATTAAACACAACTTCAGTTGTGTTGTTCAGTATGCCACATGGGTGTGTAGTTTTTGATATACCAGTTAGAACCAAAACAAACAAAGCCTAGTTAAGATGAAATGGTATCTTGGAAAAAGAGTTAAGGTTTAGAAAAACCAACGAAGCTAACTTAGGTAAGTAAGGTAAAACTAGATAACATGAGTATCATGTACTATTTAAATCAAGAAGACTCAAAATGTGCTTTCATCAAAGCAGATACAGTTAATTGGAAGAGGGTGGCAAACTTCCTCCCCAATGAAACTTCTGCCAGAAGGAGGCTGTGACAGCCAAGAGAAAAATCAGTCCACCATCTATGCACTTGCTCAAGATCCAACTGGAATTGAACTTCCGTCAAGTCAGCAGAATCATCCATTGTAAACTGTGTCGACAAATGTCAGTTCTAATTCCACTGTAGAGGTTTTCCCCTATGTCGATGAAAGGCAAGAGACTGAACTAGAAGCCAGCTGTGAATTCCTGATTGTTCTACTGTTGACTGATTTAGGTCACTCTAATGAGGTTTCCTTTCTACCCTTAATGTTCATCATATTATGACAGTTCTGTCACTCAAAAGTTGTTTTTTTTTAATGGATGGGGAAAAAAAGCTCTTATGGTCCTGACTACTGAAGATTTTTATAATTTGTGAGCTGAAACTAAGAGTGCAAGAAATATATTCAAGTATCATGGATACATAAGGAGACCTAGAGATCAGGTAGTCATTTATTTCTTTGCTTCTAATTAGTTCTTCAAACCCAGCTTAGCACTTTCCTCAAACACGCTGAATATTCATGTCATTCATTGTCATAATAATGTAAATTTCTTTTTTTTTAAAGAGCCAGCCTTATAAAATGGAACAGTTATTTGGAAAACAGCCTGGCAATTGTTGAATTGGTTAAACATAATTACTCTATGACCCAGAAATTCCACTTCTAGCTTATATACCTGCCCCCCAGTGAAAACATACGGACATACAAAAACTTGTACATGTATGTTCAAAGCAGTATTATTCATAACAGCCAAATAGTGGAAATGACAATTTCACCAAATGATGTTAAATAAGTGAAATGTGGCATATCCATGAATAGATAAAATGTGGAAAATAGTATTTGGTAATAAAAAAGGAATGAAGCACAATACATACTACAAAATAGATGAACCTTGAAAACACACTACGTAAAAGAAACAAGCCATAAAAGGCACAGAAAAACAGATTAGGGGTAGCCTACAGTTGAGAGATCTTGGGGTATGGTGGTAGAGACAGAGGAAGGCCTGGGAGTGACTGCTAATAGTATGGTGGGTTTCTTTTAGGGTAACAAAAACATTCTGTTTTAACTTCTTACCTCTGTATGGAATTTGTTGTCACACAAATACAGTGACGTATTAATTGGTTTGAAAGGTTCAAAGTCAATGTTGACTTTCTTTTCCTTTCCTTCTTCTGTTACAATTGTACCACAGTAAACAACCAGGCCATTTGGAGGTACTGCAAAGAACAAACAATTTCTCTACTTACATACACACCTAATTTTCCTCAATTAATAGGAAATGTTCCCAAAGCCCATTGTTCCCGCCCCTGTAAATCATAATTTACATAACGTAGAAATATCTGTAAATTTCTCAGGCAGATTTCTCTTCCTAATTTTGAAACTTCAAATGTTTTCAAAAGGATTTATTATTTTAAGTATAGTATATACTACTTAACTTTCAAAAAATAACTTAGGGGAAAAAAAAAGACAAAGGAACACAGCTCATGGCTGGGTAAAGAAAGCACTTGTGACCAAAAGCATCATGACAGAATCAAAGTAGAAAATACAACCAAGACAAAGTAGATGAGGTAAATGATGAAGCTCCAGATTACCTTTGTTATAAAGTTTGAGTCTTTGTTGTACAGATGTAATGGCTCCCAGGACTGAAAGGCGGTTTACTCGTGACTTAATGTTAGATGCAGTTCCGAACTCATCTGCTAACATTTTTGCCACTCGTGAAATCTGGTCTTTGGGAGGAATGATCAATGATATCATGCTTGTGCCATTGCTGTGGAAGAAAAAGCATTAGAGGTTTAAGTACTACATAAGTAAAGAATTATCATTAGTAAATGGAGTTAAAAGTGAGATCCCCCTCATATAGGAAAAATAAATCACTCTAAAAGTGACCATGAAGGTAGGGGCTACACCTCTGTAAATAAAGTGTACCCAGAGCTAGAATAGTGTTCAGAATATAGTAGGTATATCAATCTTCAACAAAGAGGCAAGAATATACAATGGAGAGAAGACAGTCTCTTTAGCAAGTGGTGGTGGGAAACTTGGACAGCACATGTAAATCAATGAAGACACACCCTCACATCATACACAAAAGTAAACTCAAAATGCTTTAAAGACTTTAAGACAGGATACCATAAAACTCCTAGAAGAGAACACAGGCAAAACCTTCAGATAAATCGTACCAGTGTTTTCTTACGTCTGTCTCCCAAGGCAACAGAAACAAAAGCAACAATAAACAAATGGGACCTAATAAAATTTATAAACTTTCACATAGCAAAGAAACCATAAACAAAACAAAAAGACAACATACTGAAAGGGAGAAAATACCTGCAAATGATGCGACCAACAATGGTTTAATTTCTGAAACATACAAACAGCTCATACAACTAACTCAAGAACAAAAAAACAAACACTATCAAAAAATGGGCAGACGACATTTCATGAAAGGATGCCCAACACTGCTAATTATCACAGAAATTACAATAAGGTATCACTTCCTATCAGTCAGAATGGTCATCATCAAAAAGTCTACAAATAACAAATGCTGGAGAGGTTGTGGAGAAAAGGGAACCCTTCTACACCATAGGCAGTAGAGTGTTGGTAAAATGGTGCAGCCACTGTGGAAAACAGTATGAAGGTTGCTTAAAAAACTAGACACACACACACACAGCCATAAAAAAGAATGAAATAATCCCATTTGTAGAAAGAGAAAAGACATATCCCATCACTTAATGGGGAATCTAAAATATGACACAAATTTATTTACAGAACAGAAACACTCAGGAAAAAAAGCTTATGGTTACCCAAGGAGAAAGAGGTTGGGGGAAGGCATAAATTAGGAGTTTGAGATTAACAGATAACAAACTACTATATATAAAGTATCAACAGATAAACAACAAGGACCTACTGTACAGTACAGGCAACTATATTCAATACCCAGTAATAAACCATAATGCAAAACAATATGAAAAAGAATGTATATATACACATATAACTATCACTGCTGTACATAAGTTTGATTTACAATCAACTATACTTCAATTAAAAAAAATATGGCAGGTGTTTAATTATTTGAATGAATACTAGCTTTAGGTATATGTAAAGACAAAAGGCACTTTAAGAGGTACTTGGGAAACGCCTCCTTCACCAAGGAATGAAGGGAGAAGCTTTGATAAGGGTGTGACAACAAGACTGGAATTTAACCTTGAGTCCACGGCAGAGGCTTAGAATCTGGTGGTTCTTCAGAGGACGATGCAATAATAGGATGGTGTAACAAGTCTTTCCAAAGTCTAGATGAAATACCAGTTTAATATCCTGGTCCCCTCCTTCAAAATTCCAGGCTCACCATGAAAACTTAGAATTACTAATCCAGCACCCTAAGTATCCTGATAATGAGAAACAAGAGTCTTGGATTCACATAAATATCCCAGTTAGGAAATCTCTGTCATACATACACCTTTCTCTAAATAAATGTACCTCTAAATGTATTTTACATATTAATCACTTTGAGTTTGATTAGAGAGAGAAATGCAGTCTGATCACCTCCAGGTACCCAAGCAAATTGGAAGTTTCTACAACTAAAAACCAGAACAAAACCCTAACCTATGGAGGATACATCCCCAAGGCTTTGTGACATGGGAGCTCCCTTTTGAACAGCTACCAACCCCTCTAACCTTAATACTGATGCCAACAACATATCTTTTTAACCCAGACATTCTCAAGACTTATTATTAGCATCACTAGTTAAGAAATATTTCAATATTCTTCATTTTCTTTGGAGAAAATAAATATACCAATTCACTAATCATTAATCAAAACACAAATTCACTTCACACTCAATAAGATGGCTACTATTAAAAAAAAAAAGTGTTGGCAGGATGTAGAGATATGGAACCCATATGCATTGCTGGTGATAATGTTAGATGGTATACAGCCATTATGAATAACAACATGGCAATTCCTCAGAAAGTTAAACAGTTACCACGACTCAGCCATTCCACTCCTAGGTGTATGCTCAAGAGAAATATAACTATATGTACACACAAAAACTTGTGTTCACCAAAGGCACTGTTCATAACAGTTAAAAAGTAGGAAAAAACTTCATGTCCAACGATGAATGAATAAACAAAATGTGGTATATCCAAACAATGGAATTATTCAGTAATAAAAAAAAGGAGTGCCTACTACATTATTTGGAGAAGGCAATGGCACCCCACTCCAGTACTCTTGCCTGGAAAATCCCATTGATGGAGGAGCCTGGTGGGCTACAGTCCACGGGGTCGCTAAGAGTCGGACACGACTGAGCGATTCACTTTCACTTTTCCCTTTCATGTACTGGAGAAGGAAATGGCAACCCACTCCAGTATTCTTGCCTGGAAAATCCCAGGGATGGTGGAGCCTGGTGGGCTGCCGTCTATGGGGTCGCACAGAGTCGGACACGACTGAAGCGACTTAGCAGCAGTACATTATTTACATTATACCAATGAAAAGCAGCAACAAAAGACCACACTCGCACGGTTCTGTTTTTATGTAATGTCCAGAATAGGCAATCCCGAGAGAGGAGCCAAGGTGGAATGGGGAATGACTGGTAATGGGCATATGGGGGTTTCTTTTTGGGTTGAAAATGTTTTAAAATTATACTGGTGATCATTGCAGAGTGGTGAATAGTGCTTCCACTGCAAGGGGCATGGGTTTGATCCTTGGTTAGAGAACTAAGATCTGGCCTGGTCAAAAAGTTAAAATATCTATCATTATAAATTGATCCAATTTCATATACCCAGACAAAACCCTAATTGAAAAAGATACACACCACCCCTATGTTCACAGCACTATTCACAACAGCCAAGACCTGGAAACAACCTAAATGTCCATCAACAGATGAATGAATAAAGATGACGTAGTACATATATACAATGAATACTACTCAGCCCCACCCCCTGCAAAAGAGAACAAAATAATGCCATGTGTAGCAACATGGATGCAATGAGAGATTACCATACTAAGTGGGTAAGTCAGAAAAAGAAAGACAAATGCCATATATCACACCTTATGTGGTAGTGTGGAATCTTAAATATGACACAAATGAACCTACTGACAAGACAGAAACAGATTCACAGACATAGAGAACAGACCTGTGGCTGCCAAGGGGGTTCGGGGGAGGGATGGAGTGGGAGGTTGAGGTTAACAGATGTAAGCTATTATATACAGAAAAGAATATTAAAGAGAAAAAAAATTAATGTATACACATATATATGTAACTGATCATTTTGCTATACAGAAATCAAATTGTAAATCAACTATATGTCAATAAAAAATAAATTGAGCCAATTTATATTTTGAAGGCAAAAGCTGATCTGATATGAGCCAAAGTATGTTAAGAAATGTAACTGTTGTTTTACAAACTGTTTCTACTTCATACTTAATGAGGAAAGTTACTTCCTGAGATTCTTCAAGATCATGATCCTAAAGGCAATAGTAAGTTTAATCATTATAAGTTTTAGTGTCAAATGAAACAGGTGGGGGCTTTCTTTAGATAAATTGGATAGACTTCCAGAAACACCTAAAACTTTTTCCTAACTGATGAGTGTGTTAACTTCATATATATCCAATGTCTTGTAGAAGTCTGCAAGAAAAAGAAATTAGAAAGATAGCTAGTGTCAAGTCAAATAGGCTTATGTGCCAAGTGTCATAAGAAAGAAGGGAAGAGGCAGAGTGAAGGGAACAACATCAAAAAGTAGAGAAAACCCCTAATATTAGCTTTGTAACTGTAAGTGTTTGAAATCTGCAAGTGTCTGGAAACTATCTTCCTAGAATAAAATTATCTTCACAAATGTGCATCTTGGTACCAGCACTGGAAAAGAACCTCATAGTTTTCTCCTAGTGGCAAAGTTCACAAGTCCCCTAGTCAGCCAAGTTTTTTTTAGAAGGAGACAAGCTGGCTAGCAAGCCCTTCCTTCCACAGTTAGGATGGTTGCTCTCAGACTGTCAGCTAATGTTGTCTTCAAACCCAGCATTGTTTCCGTTGGGGTATCTACTCAAAACTTAGGCTGGCTCACAACCTTTGTGATACTTTCCTCAATAAACTACCAGTTGATGAATTTGTGAATTATGAACTACCAACATGGTAAAGCATGGTGTGTGCTCTGCTCCCACCCCTGGGACAGGGGAGCAGATATTCTAGTCAAAGCGGAGAATCAAACAAATTCATGATAAGCAGCTTTAGTTGTCACCACAAATACAAGCAATGATCATGAAATAAAAAAATCAGACATATATACAATTGTAGTGGCCATCTTCCAGTTTCTGAATTAGATGGAAAAAGAATTGCCAAATGAAACAAGTTGGTATATTCTGTTACAAAAAAGAAAAACGCTCTTTACAATCAGTGGGCGTTATTTTAGCAATCAACTGTAACAAACTGCTGTACTTCCAATATGTATCTTGCTAGGGACCTGAAGAGAAATTTCTTTAACACTTTTTGATAATTCCTTCTGGAGTTCTGCCAAATCTTACAGGCCAAAGAGGAGAAAAGGAGTTTGCTCTAGGAGGGGCTGGAAAGATTAGGCAAGTAAATTTAACTTGTTTTCGATTGTAGGTGTCACCTTATGATATGAAAATATACAAGACAGGGAAAAGTTGCAATCTGGGTAAGACAGGTAGTTGTAATCTGAGCTTTACTGACTTGTATTTGTTTTCAGATGAACAATTCTCAAAAGAGAATTTCTTTACCCTGGGGCTTTTGGAATCTTTAGGGACCAAAAGAGTTCAGCTACTTCTCAAAAGGGCTCAGTTGTAGGAAATGTAATGAGATGGGACTAAAAGGATAGCAGAGTGGAGGCTCAGAGATCGGAAAGCTAACAGGCAACAAACCCAAAGGAGGTGAAGTTTGAGGCTAAAGAGAACATTGGGATAAATTAACTGAGGGGCTGAAATGCCTAAAGGAGGTCCCTAAAGCAGGATAATCATGTGGAGGACAAAGCAATGACCTTAAGATAAGCAGCTATTTACTTTCCACTGTGGATAGGTTAAGAAGATAAGCATCCATTAAGCAACTTTACTGTATAGCACCCGAGTTGGGCAACCTTAAACTCACATCCATTTAACATCCTAGAAAGGACAGAGTAGTAGAGATACCTAAGAACACAATCTTGTTATGGGATTCCACTTAAAAAATTGGTAGATTTCTACTAAGTTGTTAAATATGAAGCCACTTGACAGTTAGTCTTGGCTTCTTACTCATCTTCAATTCTGACTAATGTTTAAAAAAAAAATTGGGCTTCCCTGGTGGCTCAGACAGTAAAGAATCTGCCTGCAATGCGGGAGACTCAGGTTCGATCCCTAGGTCAGGAAGATCCCCTGGAGAAGGGAACAGCTACTCCAGTATTCTTGCCTGGAGAATTCTATGAACAGAGGAGCCTGGTGGGCTACAGTCTATGTGGTCACAGAGTGTCACACATAACTGAGCGACTTTCACTAGTTTCCTTTTGTGCCTCTCTACCCAGTCTGGGGGAAACCTTAAGTTTCTGAATTCATCTGACACCACTGGGGATGAGGATACAAGGATTATTTAAATAGATGGCCTCATTGAAACATGTATATTATCATATGTGAAATGGATCGCCAGTCCAGGTTCGATGCATGAGACCGAGTGCTCAGGACTGGTGCACTGGGATGACCCGGAGGGATGGGATGGGGAGGGAGGTGGGAGGGGGGGTTCAGGATGGGGAACACACGTACACCCGTGGCGGATCCATGTCAATGTATGGTAAAACCACTACAATATTGTAATTAGCCTCCAGTTTAAATAAATTTATATTAAAAAAAATAGATGGCCTCTACTTTAGAAATTTAAAGGCTTCATGATTTGTATGTTGGGTTTGATAACAGCAAATTAAAGTTTTTCCAGGAATTTTATGGCTGTCCGAGTGGTTAAGACTTGTTTCCACTGAAGGGGGCACAGGTTCGACCCCTGTTTGGGGAACTAAGATCCCGCATGCCTCACAGAACAGCCAAAATAAAACTTAAAAAAAAAAAAAAAATGAAGGCTTCTGGTTTTTAAACATTCAAGTAAGTTTTTCCAGGAAAGTTTCCAAACAAAATAAACACTCCTTTTACCCCCCACCCGCCCCCCTAGGCAAGCCAATCAAAGTTGCTAGACCAGTTTGTGTAAACACCAAAATAAAACCAAGAAAGCTGAGTATTTCATTTGAAGTAGAGCAAAGAGCCCTTAGGAGAGAATGAGAAATAAAGCTCTCACTAAGGAGCTGCTGGCAATGTAAGCAAACTACACCTTTTAATTTTAATAGTTTTCATCCATGCCTCTGCTTTGTCACTATGTCCCTTTCCCCAAATCAGAACGCTCTCATTCGAGTCAGTGGATTATGAGGCACACAGCAATGATTCACAGGCACGCTGTAAAAAAGACACAACATACAATGTGCTGTGTAAGGTGTCTAGGGGCCTCTGTTCTCAGACCCCTTCTTCATCATTTTAGGGGCACGTTCCCTTTTCAAAGAGTTCAGCAGTGCTTCCACTCAGAGAACTAACTTCTGAGAAATAAAACAGCTGGGAGACAGAAGGAGTAGTTGTAAATAGACTAAATAGGCACAGTTAAACAAACTAGACAAAACTTAGGAAAAGCAAGAGAATTTAAAGAGACAGCTTTCTCTTCCCGCATTCTCAAAGAAAAGAATAAACTGTTGAAAGAAAAGTTTCTCTCCCTAGAATGGGCGGTCAGGGGTAGTACCACCAGTTACTCATCTAATCCAAGGTTTCATGGACCTTAAACACTACAGACAGGGAAACATTAAGGTTCAGATTACCAGGACTGCAAGGACTCTAAAGAAGAAAACTCAAGGTAATCAGAGCAGAGCTTGGGTTATGGGGTGTATGTTTATGTAGCATTACAGTTAGCAGTGTTCCAGCCTTGGAATTCAGGAAGCCTGCTCATGCAGTTAGTCATAAGAGTGACAAAACGAAAATCTCAGTAGTCTTTGACTTGTGAAGATCTTACCAGTGCTTATCATTAACAATGCTTAAGAACACTTTAGAAAGAAAATGTGGTACCCACAAGCTTATCCACTGGCCAATTTGCATGAGAGCCCCAAACCCTTGGAGAGCTTTCAGAAAAAGCAAAACAAACAAAAATGCTTAAGATACAAAAAGATCTCTTCTTCCTTTATATTCTGATTCAATAGCTCTTGAATAGGAGGAGTGAGGGTGGTAGTGATTATGGTTAAGAGAGGGTCTCAATTTTCAAATGGGTTGATTTAAATAGAATCAGACTTTAATGCATAACTAGGGTTAAGAATCACTGTGTCTGGCTTCTTTTCTATGCCTTTAAGAAGGACCTCTCAGCCAGCTGAAGTCAAGGAGATTCCATGATCTCACCCCTACTTAAAAGAAACTCAGAGCTCATCTCCTGCAGGTAAGCTGCTGTCATGTATCCTCGCAATAACATAACTACAATGAATTGTGATAGCTCAGATGTGTCCAACTTTTCCCAGCCAGAACACTCTCCTCAAATCACCGCCATCCATCTTATCACCCCTACTTTCAGATTAGGGCGAGGAGCATTTTAGAGACTGCCTGCTATCCTTTCTAGTTGGGATTTATGAGTAGATGGCACCCCACTCCAGTACTCTTGCCTAGAAAATCCCATGGACGGAGGAGCCTGGTAGGCTACAGTCCATGGGGTTGCTAAGAGTCGGATACGACTGAGCAACTTCACTTTCACTTTTCCCTTTCATGCACTGGAGAAGGAAATGGCAACCCACTCCAGTATTCTTGCCTGGAGAATCCCAGGGACGGCGGAGCCTGGTGGGCTGCCGTCTATGGGGTCGCACCGAGTCGGACACGACTGAAGCGACTTAGCAGCAGCAACAGCAGCTCCCCAGGAAGCTACCATCTCAATGTTTGACCAAGATAAGCCTAGGATAGGGATGGTCAAGGTTTCCCCTATCCCCTTTTCAAGCTCACAAAGCTCAACTTAAATTTCAGACACAGCATTTCTGGGATTCACTAGCCTAGCTACATGGTAGGGATCCCAGCTGAAAATCAATTGGTTCCTCTCCAATTTCTACTACTTCTGTCATTTTATTCATTATGGGTTTCCCGTTTTTCTTCTCTAACCAAATGCACAAAGCTAAGTTTAAACTCTGAAACGAAAGCAATTTTTATGTGGGTTTAATATGGGAACATAATAGGATGGTGGTTATGAGCACAGGTTTATGATTGTCCTACTGCCACAAGCTGGGCAAATTAGGAGTCTCAGTCTCTCCTTCACAAAGTCATGAAGATTCTATAAAAGGATATATATCAAGTGCCTAGCATGGATAACAGATAGACTGCTAAATGGTAACTGGATGTAACTTGATAGCTTCTTACGCCCCACCCCGCTGTCCTTAAGAGAAACCAGAATGAATTCAGGGGACAGCATGGTTGGGGGGCAGGGGAGAGTAGCAACACTGTTAAGTGATGCTATAGACTTATTTGAATCTGAGTAAGCCTAAAGAGAGAGATATAATAGTCAACTTTGTGGTAGGTGATAATCACCATTACTGGGTTACCTGCCAAATCTTCCAACAGAACAAAAGAACTAAGCCAAAACTCAGTTCAAACAATATGGTCAGAACACTATAAGCTGTTTTGGAATTCATCACAAGGGAGAAATACAGAAATTAATTCCCCTCTACTTCTATTTGGTTATCAGTTACTTCAAAGATTTGACCTGTTTTTCACCCAAAGAAAGTGTGTTAGTCGCTCAGTCGTATCCGACTCTTTTGCGACCCCATGGACTGTATCCCACCAGGCTCCACTGTCCATGGAATTCTCCAGGCATGAATACTGGAGTGGGTAGCCATTCCCTTCTCCAGGGGATCTTCCCCACCCAGGGATCGAACCTGGGTCTCCTGCATTGTGGGCAGATTCTTTACCATCTGAGCCACCAAGAGTCATTTCCACCAAATAACTGTGAAACACTTCTTGAAGGCAGAATTCATTTCAGCACTGAGTGCATGCTTAAATATTTGAGAATAAATAAATGGTTAATTGCTAACATAAGAAACAGGGTCTTCTTTATACAGTCTCTTCTAAGCAAACACCAAGGGTTTTATTCTAAACTATTAAATAAAATATCAATTAAGAGTTTGCCAATCTTTGAAGAACTAACATGTGCCTGGAAATGACTAATTATCTCTGCTTTAGCTTCACTAAAATGCTCAAACCATCCCGTCAGTCTTTTACCATAACAAAAATGACACTTTCAGTATCTTCTTTTGCCACCTTTAAACTGGTTCAACCCCACCTCAAGCCTGCTCCCAAATATTATCTGTGATGCAGGTGGTAGGTGGGTAGGGCTGCTTTCTATAGAGAGCTTACAGAATACCAACTAAGAGAGGATTCTGTTACTGTTCAAAGAGGTTAGACAGAGTTACTGGAAACTGGTTTTGTCCTACTGATCTCAGGGTTAGATGCCATTACCAGATGGGACAAGGACCAAGATATGAACACGCCAAGACATTAAAAGCAGCCTCTAACCTAGAGGACACAATAACTCAAAATGTCCCAATATTTTGCAGAAAGTAAAGTTTACAAAAGGCTCATTTTAGTGTTTTATCCCCAAAAGCATTAAGATTACTGTACTCTAAAACAAAACTTTATGTATCTCGTGGAGTATTTTTTCTACAATTACAGGAATTTACTCTGTCATAAAAGGGAAACTAAAAACAAACAAATCGACACAGTGGAATATTCCACTAGGGAGCAGCAGAAGCTGGAAAATTTCTCTAGCATTCTCACATCAGTGAGAAGCCAGGAGATAGCAATCACAACCAAAATCAGGGACCAACTAACCATCAAGGTTCTACACAGGGTGAGGAAGTCCAGTTCTTATCTTTCTTGGCCACTATGCAAGTACTTTTCAAATAAAACAAAAGCCACAGCCTTCCTGTTAATCTTTCTAATACACACATGAGCTTCTGGGGAAGGATATAGAAGTAAGTTATTTCCCTCACCAATGATGCTCATTAAGAACAAACATGTTCAGTACCCAAGTTCTTCCTAGGGTAGATTTGAAAACAGCATGCCTGCTCCCTTTTAACTTTGCTCTCGGGTCTCTGCACATCTGCTCTCTCTAGTAAATTGAAAATCTCCTTAGACAAGAATCCTCCTTTCAGAAGAGAATAGCAGGTGTTTCTATTCAGCAAAATCAAAGAGCAAGGCAGTGTGGTGTAATAGTTAGGACCAGAGGCTCTGGAATCAGGAAAGTGGGGACAGAATCTAGCATTGCCCCTTGTTAAGATTGTTGTATTAGCAAAGCTACTTAATCTCTCAGCACTGCAAATTTTTTCATCCATGAAATGGCAGTAATAGCTTTTTTCATAGAGCCGGTGTGAGGAGTTAAAATATATGCTCTTCAACCCATCTTCAAGAAACTACTTTCATTGCTTGATTAAAACTCAATTGTTCTTGTCCATGAACTTCTAACCCTGTCTTTCCTCAGGATCCTTCTTGCTTTTAAGTAGAGTCATAAAAGCCAGAAGAGGCTAAAGAATGGGATGGCCAGAAAGGAGGAAAACTTTTTTCTTCAGTAAAAAGCTAAAAATATCCAGAGGTATTAATAAATTAGTATTTGGGGATCAGTACATTTTCACTACTTGCAAACTCAAGTTTATTTAGGCTGAAAGGCAAACTAGTGTTGGGACTGTCAAACTCTGTCAAGCCAACTTCACCAGTGAGGCACATATATGCAAATACTCTGCACTATTTCAATACCCTGACAGCTCACCAACTATCAACCAACACAAAGCTTTTGAGTCTAATTTTAGGCTAACTGGCTTTTAATCAAGAATGAATGTCAATGACCATTTCAAAGTTGCAGGTCAGTTACAGCTCCACTACATCAGTGTATCAAAGATACTGTATCAGTCAAACAATGCCCAAAGTAACATTCTCTGACAACATTCACCTGCCTTGTCTAGGAAATCTGCCCAAGTAGTTAAACAGTATCTCCATTTTTGACCATGTCTAATACCTCATTTAAGACCCAAATAACCTGCTTACACTACACCCCCGTCAACATGTACCCTGTTATTCTGAGACTGGAAATGGTTCATATCATCACTCCAAGGTTGTGTGTCAGACCATTTTCTCATGGTGTTGCACAATGCTTCTCTAAATGTATAAATATCCAACCTACAACAGATGTTTGATGGAGCTTGTAAGCTGACTGCTGCTGCTGCTGCTAAGTTGCTTCAGTCGTGTCCGACTCTGTGTGACCCCATAGACGGCAGCCCACCAGGCTCCACCGTCCCTGGGATTCTCCAGGCAAGAACAATGGAGTGGGTTGCCATTTCCTTCTCCAATGCATGGAAGTGAAAAGTCAAAGTGAAGCCGCTCAGTCGTGTCTGACTCTTAGCGACCCTATGGACTGCAGCCTACCAGGCTCCTCCATCCATGGGATTTTCCAGGCAAGAGTACTGGAGTGGGTTGCCATTGCCTTCTCCATGTAAGATGACTAGTTAATAGCAAAAATGCATCTGTGGGCTTCATTTTTCATATACTTAGATGTGAAATTGGGGAAAAATCTAAGTTAGAAGGCCACAGACATCAAGAAAAAGACAATCTTCTATTTTGACTAGGATCATTCTTCTAAAGGAAATCTTACAGGATAAAATGAAAAAAACAACTTCCAGGGTTAAAATAAGGACAAAGTGAACATTTAAATACTTATAGGATGGGTATTACATACAAATTAAGTAGATAAAAGATACCTGTTCAGGAAGGGGCGGGGGCGGGGGGGGGCTTTCATTACTACCTAATAGGCAGTATTAAGAGGAAGCTGTTATGAGAGGGAACTTCATTCACCATGCTCTCGGAGGACAGCTGCCCACAGAAAAACCTTGTAATTTCCAACTTGGTGGGAAGAATTTTGAACCCACTCTAAATCCTTTCTCTTCCTCACTAAAAGAGCAGGCTGCTGCAGACACTCCAACAGAATGTATTCCTAGAAGAAGGTTCTATTCTGAGATCCCTGGAGAACAGGGTGGACTCAAAAAATTTCTGCTGCACAAGTTCAGAGATGGCTGGTTCCAGCAGTAGGCCTAGGGAAAAAAGGCAAATTTCTCCTGACTCTTTAAATAGGGCCTGAAGCCATTTAGCCCTGCTGCAAAACCCACATTTTAAGTTTTCCCACAACCAAAAGTGTTCCAAGCACTAGGGACTACGCTGAGCACACCCTCAACCCCAAGCTCAAAAAAAGGGCCCTCTGCTAGAAGGGTCTAACCAGTGTGTGTGGGGGGGCAGGCGGGCAGGGAGGACACTGGAGACCTACACTGCATTCCGCCTTAAACGGTATTCTAATTATGTACTCTTGCTTACCTAGGAATGTCTCCAGAGCAAACCTTCCTTTCCTGGAAGGATAAGTGTATCTGCTATTACAATGAGAAGTCTGTCAGGAGTTGAAACTCAAAGACAGTAATTGTTCATTAGGTTCACAGTGCATAGAACACCATGCCAGAATACAAGGGCTGTTAGGACTAGTTCTGAGTTGAGGCAGGCAGCCTAATACACTTGGAGTAGACTGAGGAACACCTCCACACCCTATCAAATATACTCTTATCTGCCCCTCTTCCCTTTACCACCTTAACAGGCCCAGACATGTTGGTGGCATCTATATTTTGACCACTTTGTGGGAAGTCACTGTAGTTTGTGTTCTACGCTCATCTCTTCCCAAGAAATTAAAAATATTCTAGTTCTTGACTTTTCTCTAGTGGGGTCTTTTACCTGTGTAACTATCAGAGACAGGAAAGGCAGGGAAAGCCAGAAGAGAGAATGAAAAACACCTTCTTTAAGAGCCTGAATATCCTGGTATCAGTATGAAAAACTACAAAGTATCACTCTAGTTACAGCCACCTATAACTAGGATGTGGAGAACTAAAAAATAAAACCACCTGAAATTCATCGCTTTGAGACCATTCCAAGAATCCTTTAGATGAATTTTCTACTAATCAACAACTTCCACTTAGGGAAGGAACCCAACCACATTTTACACACTTTAATTTATTCAAATCATATAAACAATCTGTCTATATTTTAAAAACCTACGCATCAATCTCATAACAATACTAACTCTTAACTCAATATAATGTGAGGAATTTTCTGGAGATTGTGGTCTGTCCCTGGCTTTTAGAAAGCTCTTAAAAACCTTAGAATTTCCTGAGATGGGGAGTGTTTTTGTTGTTATTCATAAGGAGTCCCGAAGGAGCATACCTGAGTTTATGCCAATGAAGTGACTAGGGTGGGGCCCCTAGGCAGAATTAGGATGGACCAGTCACCAGAAAGACCAAGTTTTTTGAGGGCTGAACTTTCAGCTCCATTTCCAGACCTATGGGAAGGGGTAGTTGCAGAGTAATCTATATAAAATTCCTGAACAAGATTTAATGAACTTCTGGGTTGGTAAACTCAGGTGGCATACTCCAGTTTCACAAGGACAGAAGCTTCTGTACTTGGACCCTTACAGACCCTGCCCCATGTACCACTTCATTTGGCTGTTCATTTATATCTTTCATAACATCCTTTGTAATATATCAGTTAACATAAATAGCTTCCCTGAGTTTTTTGGACCCTTCTAACATAACACTGAACCCAAGAAGTCATAGGAACCCCCAAAGCCCAGGCTTGCTTTGGCATCATGTGTGGGCAGTCTTGTGGGACTGAGCCTTGTGGGATCTGATAGTAACTCTGGGTAGCGTCAGAATTGAATCCAACTGTATCCAGTTGGTATCCAGTGAGACTTGAAGAACTGCTTGGTGTGGGGGAAAAAACTCCACACATCAAGTATCAGAACTTCTCAGAGGAGAAAAACCATCCCATCCTGCTGTGGATCCTGTATCCCCACCCCCACCCATATATATATCTGGGGGCAAGAAAGACAGTCATGTAAAGTCAGGCAATTTATTTCCTTCAAGGTATCTACAAGTTATTTTTAACAAAAGCTTTAAAAATGTCCCCAAACCAAAGAAGACTCAAATGAAGCTTAGAAACTGCCCTGATCTTTAAACATGGGTTATCTGACTGAGCCCTGATTATATATGAAATGTATGATTCCCTGCGGAAGATAAGTGAAAAAAAAAAAATTCTAATACTCACAGACATAATTTAGTCCAGATTCACCTTGTCCATTCCTTGGTTATATTCACCACTGTCCTTGGTGTAACAGGCTCTGGTTATGAGTCTATTACCTGAAAACTACAAAGCTTCCAACACTATTTCTGAGGCTACCTCTCACAGGCTCAGAGACATTAAACAACCTAAATTTGCCACCTACTTTTCTTCTACATATCTTCACCTGATTTAGTTCCTTATTGAAAATATCTACAATCGTGGTTTCCATCCACATGGCCCTAGGTCGAGTTTTGGCTTATGTACACATCTGTCCTCATTTAAGCCAACTATGGAGACTACACCAAGAGCAATCATAAACCAGGAAGAACTACAATTAATTTTAAGTGGGACCTATGCATAGGAAAAGAATTACCTTGTTTTTTTTTTTTTTACTAGCATACACAGAAACCAGTGTTTCACCAGGCTTATACAAAGCTAAATATGTATGTTCCATATGTTCAAGTTTATATGTATAACATTCCTTTTAATTCAGAAAGTATGACAAAAAGACAATACCTCTTGTGAAAATTAAGTTAAATAATGTATTGCTTAATACAGTGTCTATAATATGCTAAGTGCTTAATAAACTAATGTGCTTAGAAACTTCACTCTGTTCAGATTTACTTAATCAGTGAGTCTATTTTGCAGGTGGTTTTCCTTTAAAGCTACATTACCCTGGGATCATCTATCAAGATAATCACATATTAGCTATCTCAATTTCAAGATTACTCTTATCCCAGCATACCTTAAGAGCCAGTATTAAAAACAAACCAATCTGATTCTCATGCCCAGAATTGATTGAGGGGGACAGGTGAGGGTGGAGAAGAAATCTTCATTTCCAAAACAATTCTACTCATCTACCACTGTTTCACTATCTAGTACTAATAACCATGCTTGAACACAACCTGTTTTCGTCTGAAACCCACAACTTGCCCCTGCCCCTTAAACACCACCACAAATAGATTCATTGTACCATCCAGTTTGTGCTTAAAATTAAAAGTCCACCATGTTTCTCAATGATTATTTTAGCATTAGGGAAAGAAGGAAAAACAATTCTCACTGCACATTATGATAATCTAATGAGTCTGATAATACAACTCAGCCATAATACAATCTTGCTATTCTCAAAAAGAAATTGGTATATACCAAGAAACTTCTGAGTCAAACAGAATATACTTGTGACTCCCTTACTGATAGCTAGTGATGGTCAAGAATTTAAATTTTCATGGGATCAGAATATAACCAAATCCTGAATAAAAGCAAAGTAGGACATGATTATCAACCACATTGTTTATAGGACAGCTTAACCTTGTATAAAATGTTCAAACTACCACTTGCAAGAAAAGTTGTGCATAAGAACCTCATTTTTAGCATGCTTTAAACTTTACCTACGTTTGTTAATCAAAGGACTGAAGCCTTTAAAAGCTTCAAAGAGGAGCTTAAAAGTTTCAAGTGGCTAGGTGACATGGCTAGGAACAAATTTAAGAATGAGCTCCCTCCATTAAACAGTAGAAAGGAATGCTGTTACTTATTTAGCAGCAACAACAGCAATCTAGAAAAGTCATACTCAAGTGAAGGATTCAAGCAAAACAACAGAAGATGCTAATGAAACAAAATCTGGCTAACTCCTGGTAGTGCATCATAATGGGTCATGATCTATTATATTATCCCTCCTGTACAGTATTCTCACACTTGGGGAATAATTATTCATTCTACCATATGGCATAGAATCACCTGTGTTCAAGTTCTGGTAAGATTGTATTAACTCTGTCTGAATAATTCTATTAAATTCAAAGAAAAACAAACCTAAGGAATGAAAAATAAGCTGCTACCTTCAATTCACACCAGAGAAAGTGAGCAAAAACTCCAGTAACTGAAGAGAACCAAACTTTCAGAAGTTTCACCCCAAACAGAACTGTCACTAAACTAAGTATTAAGAACAAAGCACAATGGCAAAACTGTTAGCCTTGGGCTTCAAGGCTAACAGCTTGGGAACTAAGCATACTTCAGTTAACTACCATGAGTTTGATGAATCCCATCACTGCAAACCTACCAACCAAGGACAAACCTGGGTCAGAAACCAGAATGTCCAATTCATGTACTGAAAACAACTTTCAACATGTTGTTTTCAATAGCTACTCTGCTATTCTAAGAATGCTCAGACATACAAATCTGTAATGTTCCAAAACCTTTTTTTTTCCTCGCCACTTCCTCTAAATAAAAAGTTTCTATGACTGGGAAAAGAACAAAATAAAGTAATAAAGTGAGACAACAGATATACCCCTGACACTCTTCCCTAAAGAGTAACTTTTTTTTAATTTTAAAAGAGCATATAAAGTTAGTCTTAAACTAGTTCACCCTTCCCACAATGGACACACCTAACAGCTTCTTCTCAAAATTTACCAAAGAAAACTCAAAGCCCATCTAATTCAGTTTTGAATTTCAACAGGCATTAATACACTAGGCACCTCTACCCCAGGACTTCCAGAGAGAGGCCAAAAGAGAGCCTGTTCATATCAACC
This sequence comes from Okapia johnstoni, assembly GCA_024291935.2. NCBI lineage: Eukaryota > Metazoa > Chordata > Mammalia > Artiodactyla > Giraffidae > Okapia > Okapia johnstoni. Next base: position 42,389,756 of record CM044316.1, read on the forward strand.
ACCCCATAATTCGGATTTCTCCTGTATATACAGATACACAGTTGTCAGCCAAAACCTCCCCTCCGGCGCACACATTCTCAGTTTATAATAGGTGGGTCCTGTAACAGCTAAAACCAGGAAGCTAAAGGGTAATTAGAGGACTAGAAGGAAGTCATCTTGGGAGAATGGTAAAACTCAGAGAAATCAGAGGAAGTCAGAAAAAGGTTGTCCTTGACTACCTCTCCTTCCCTCCCCATCCAGACTTAATCTCACCCGGGTCTCAGAAACCCGGGAGGGAGAGGCCATTTTAATGAGGCTTGGCTGAAGAATGTAAAGGAAGGGAAGGAGGAAATCAGGGAAGGGCCTTTGGAAAGGAAGGCTTGGCCCTTTCCCCCAACAGCACCCGAGTCGGGTGGCAGCATCTGGAGCTCAAAAAGGGAGGTGCTAGATTCAAGCGCCTGAGAGGGGTACAAAAGTACTAGTGGCCTACCACGAGGGGGTCGAGTAGTCCGAGTACCGGGAGCAGGACCCCCTAGCCCCAAGAGGGAGAACTGCCTCTTCTGGGGCCAACGGCGTAGACCCTCGCCCCTGGGACTGAAGCTACTACCCAGAGGTCCAGAAGGCGGGAGTTGGCTAGTGCCTGGTTCTCCTCATCCGGCCATGCGGCGCGGGGGCGGCCATCCTGAGGGGTCCCGGAACCAAGAGGGCGTGGGGGGGCCCAGATGCGGCGCTCACCCGCGGGCCGCCTCCAAGCTCTTAATGAGCTTTTTGATCTTCCAGATCTCCACGTTCCTGTCGGCAGCACTGGGGTCGTCCGCCATCTTCTCGCCTCCTCCTCCCTAGAGCGGCCCGGCGGGGCCCGGAGACACCAAGACCACAGAGTTAGCGCCGCCGCTGGGGCAGAGCGGCCCCCTTCCTTGCCACCCCCGAGAGTCCCTCCTCTTCCCGCCCCGCATGGCCCGCCGCGGTGGTTGCTGGCCTTTCCCTCTCCCTGGCTTACCTAAGGGCCCAGTCCTGGGCGGCAGCGGCTGCTCTTCCCCGGCGGCGGCTCCGCGGCGGCGGCTCTGACGTAGGACACCGGCTCCCTCTCTCCAGGCAGCTGCATGTGTTGCAATCCGCTCACATGGGGCCTGTGACATCACTTCCTCCGCCAGGGGCTGAGTGGTAGTCGGCGGGCGGAAGGGAGGGGGCCAGCGAGGAAGAGGGGGAGCTCTGCGCGCGCCGCGACTTTCCATTGGCTGTTCGGGTTGTGGCCTACAATGAACCCGCCGATTGGTTTCATCTGGGGCCGCGCTGCCTTGTGAGGTAAAGCCGGGGGCGGGGAAATACCGCCTTCCTTCCGGTTCGGAGAGGAAAGAGCAGGAAGCGGGCGGAAGTAAGTGAATCTCGCGAGAATTTAATCCTGTCTGCCTAAACCGGGGGTGTTTCTTAAAGGGCAAGGCGGGTGGGTCGTTGTCTTTTCTCTCCCACCTTCTTGAGTGGAATGGACTTTTGAGGGTCTGCGACGCATTTTTACTTTCGAGCTGGGACGCGCGGTTTGAATTGCGTCTGAGAAGTCTCAAAGAAGCGCCTCACTCTTTGCTACTTAACAGCTGACGAAGCGCTTGGGCCTGCGTGCGTCACGGCTCCGCGGACTTGTGTTCAGACGCGCAGCCAGGGTGTCAGGATTAGGAAATTTCTCCCGGGTAGTCCAGCACCCCGACACCCGCACGGGCAAAAGAAGCAAGTTTCTTCCCGGCCCAGGGCTAAGGGGGGTTCTCTTTGGACCTGAAACTTGATGGGGAAAGGGAGAAAGCAGGGGCTGCCAGAGGTTGAAGACAGGAGGTATCTGATACCTTGAATGGTTTGATCTGAGCTGTGGAGAGTAAAGGTGGGGAGAATGTTGAAGCAACATGGGCAGCTGGGTTTTTGACTTTGGAGTTGTAGTTGGCTACTTTATGTCTCCACCTCAGCTGGAGTCATTCAGGTATTTGGGCCCAAGCTGTGTGCCAGGCCCGGGTTTCCTGAGAAGAGCCAGACAGATAACAGTGCCTACCTTCGTGGTGCTCTCAGTTTAGTTGATTTATAGCCGTCTTTGATTTTATACGTTTGTGTCATAAAATAATTAATTGCACAAATACATAAGTAGTTCAGAGGCGTGTGAGTGTGTAATGAAAGAGGAATGAGTGAAAACTAGAATGAGACCTAAAGGGTAAATAGGAGTTTGTCAACAGGGAGCATAACACATTTCAGGAATTGCAAAAGCTCGTGTGCTGGAGCAAGGTTAGTAATTTATGTGAGAGATAATTGTAGCTTAGACTAGGGTGATGACAGTACACTGAATGATATTTGAGGGTTAGAATGGTTAGGGCTGGATGATAGGTTGGATGAGGAGGAAGAGTGAGAATGACTCCCAGAGTATTGAAATGGTTAGCTTTACTTATATGGGGAAGATGAGTAGGTTGTGGGGGATTTTTGAAAATTTCTTGTGCTTTTTAAATCCGAGATTTAACACGCCAGCAGTGGGTGCTCAGGTGGTTGCATTTGTGTGAGCTTTGAATCCTTTTTGCGGGTTATCTCAACTTTATCCACACCTTGGAAATGGGGCTTTTACTCCCAGTTCATAGATTGGGAAACTCAGGCAAAGAAAAGTGAAAGGAAGTTGCTCAGAGTGAGGACATTCACTCAGGGCAAGTCTCTCCCCCAGCAAATGAATTCCCAGAATGGAATCGCTTCCATTTTGTAATTTTTACCATATGTTCACTTATCATATAATGGTTATTGTACTTCTACTATGTGCCATTGACTGTGCTTAGTAGTGGCCGTTCTTAAATAGTCATAAATACTGCTTACTGACTGGATGTCTGCTGTGTCCCTCCATTTTCCCTACTTCATTCTCTTTGCCCCAATTCCTTGTTTTTATACTAGTTTGCCTTGATTTTCTTTTCTTGCTCATTTTTATGTTGATAGTGTTGTTTTAGGCCCATGTGTGATGGCTTAACAGGCGTTCTAGACTAGCTCACAGGCTTGCTTTTCTGTCTGTTTTATGCTGAGGTCAGCATGGTGACATCCCAGATAGAATTGCTGTTCATTTTTTTAAATTAATGTTTATTGGAGTATAGTTGATTTACAGCATTGTGTTAGTTTTTGCTGTTCAGCAAAGCAAATCAGTTACATATATACATGAATTCACTCCTTTTTAGATTCTATTCCCATATAGGTTATTAAAAAGTATCAAGTAGAGTTCCCTATACTAGACAGCAGGTTCTTATTAGTCAACTATTTTATGTAGGTGCTCAGTTGTGTCTACTTTGTGACCCCATGGACTGTAGCCCACTAGGCTCCTCTGTCCATGAGATTATCCTGGCAAGAAACTGGAGTGGGTTGCCATTTCCTCCTCCAGGGGATCTTCCCAACCCAGGGATTGAACCCCATGTCTCTTTCAGCTCCTGCATTGACAGGTGGATTCTTTACCACTGAGCCACCTGGGAAACCCCATTCTATATATAGCAGTGTATATATGTTAGTCCCAATCTCCCAATTTATCCCTTCCCTCTCCTTTCCCCTTAGTAACTGTAAGTTTGTTTTCTACACCCGTGACTGCATTTCTGTTCTGTAAATAGGTTCATTTTTACCTTTTTTTTTTTTAGATTCCACATATAAGTGATACCATATTTGTCTTCTCTGACTTCACTCAGTATGACAATCTCTAGGTCCATCCATGTTGCTGCAGATGGTGTTATTTCATTCTTTTGTGTGGCTCAGTAATATTCCTGCAACTTATTTCTTAGAATATTTTAAATCCAGGCAGTTTAACTGTAGCCCTAAAAAGCTTATTTGCCGAGTTGCTGCAAATTCACTGTCTTTGTACTTAAGAGTTGGAAATAGAGCATTAGAGGCAAAAGCTGACATGGATCTCTAGTAGAAGAGATTTGGGAGAAACAAAGATGCTCTTCCCTTTGGCAAGGAGGAGTCTGACCATTCATTGTCCAGGAGAACCTCCTGTAATATGAGTGATAAAAGATTTTTTTCAAAATCCAGAATATATAGTCTCTCTAGGCACAGGTTGTCCTCTGAAAAATGAAAGATTTGTTCTTGATGACCTCGGAACTTTCCCCCCAGATCTAACATTAGGTAGTAATTTTAAATATGGGGTATAGGTGACATTCCTACTAAATAGGTGCAGATTTGGAGGAAAGGAAAAATATGGATTGTTTTGATGTTGAAAAAACCTGTAGCAACTTGAGACTAAAGTGCTTTTAGGTACAGAATGAGAATTGGTTGCCAGTGTAGAGGCCAATTTAGGAGTAGCTAAGGTGGAAAAGGAAAGGAAGGGATGGTTCTGGAAAGGTTTGCTAAGGCAAACCTGTGACTCTTCTAGAAGTCAGTGGGTTTGTTAAAGAGAAGAAGTCTGGAGCTAGGAAGTCTTACGGCTGAGCCTTGACTCTCCTTACCTTGAGCAAGTCAACTTCTTAAAGCTTGAAGAATCTCAGTTTGTTTATCTGTAAAATGGGAATTCCATTTGTTTTGTTGGGAGTATTATTATCTGGATAATTTGTGAGAAGCTCCTAATACCATTTACAGCAAGCATGTGTCACCAGTGAATTTTAGTTCTCTTCGTAGTTTCTGCTAATTTGTTCTGTCCTCTTCCACTATTTTCTGTACTCTTTCTATTGAGGATCTATGACAGTACTTGCTTCATCAGCAAATAAATTTGAGAAACTAAGAACAGATCCAAAGTACAGTTCTTAGGGATTCTTTCTTTCTGGTGGGGCCAATAAAATAGGTTTGTGATATATTTACCCCTACTTCCATTGCTGATTTGTTAATAATTGTTAGAAATTTTCAGAGTTGGAGTTTAAAATCCTGAATATTTATAACCTTAACTATATTAGTAGAATGAATGATTTTTTTTCCTAGGTATCTTAGTATATGTTTTCCCTGCTCCATCCATCCATCCGAGTTACAGGTAGTATTTTCTTTAAAAAGAAAGAATGTTTCTGTGCCTAGAAGAATAAAAAATAGAAAATTCTCTGGATTAGACCATCTCTAAAGTGCTTACAAGTTCATGAAGTAGAGATCAATAAAGGAATGTATAGTCTGCCCTCAATTCTTGGTGTACTTAACCATAGTGAATTTGAGGAATGCAGTTCTGTAGATTCCATCTTTAAATAAAAAAAGTCTTACAGTAAGTAAAAGTCACTGGAGAAGACCTAAACCATATGATATAATACAAAAGATATGAGATTTTTTGTAAATTGACGTAAGGCACAGTGGCTTAACTGTGGAATGCAGATGTGTGTGAAAGTGACTTGAAATGGGCCAGTGTAAGGTATCACTCCCCTGTGAACCCCAGTGTTGAAAGGTAACCTTTCAGTGGGAAGAGGAACTACAACTAAGGAATGACAGGAGTTTCCTCTGTAGATAACCAAACATCTTTACACTAATTCAATCTTGTTAAATTAATCAGATATTGATCATTAGATGCTTTACCTTAGAATGATTTCTAACTTTAATACTATGTATAGAGAACTCTTTCTCATTCTTTCAGCTCTAGAAAAAAAATTTTCTCTTTTTTTTTTAGAATTGTTTTAGGGAGTACTCACTAGCTGTTGTAGGTCTTCCCAAATGTGAAAGAATAATTAGCAGAGTGAGATTGAGTCATGCCATTGAACCACCTAAGGAGGAGGTAAGTAAGTGCTTAGTATTTCCAGTGCTGCTTGTTTTGACTCAGTAGAGATCCTTGTAGAATTGCTAGACAGATGCTAATCTTTTAGTTCAATTCCATAAATATTAATCGCATACAAGTTTTCTGTCTGGCAGAGGGCTGGGGTAAGTACTAAATATTTTTAGATGTAGTGCAATCCTTAAATTTATGGTGGTGGTCAGGGGAAAAAAGATACAGGAATGCTAAATAAATAGACAATAGTGTAAGAGGAGAGGTAACTATAGGACTGAGACAGAAAAGAACAAATTGAGCCTGAAGCACTTTGCTATATCATTTAGAAAGCAAAGGAACAAAGACTACTAGGGTCTTTTTTTTTTTTTAATGAGTACTTTTAATATCTAGATAGACATTTTTTTATTGAGGTACAATTGACATATTAGTTTCAGATGTACAACATGATTCAATATTTTTATGTATTGTAAAAAGATCACAGTAAATCTAGCTAAAATCCATCACCACACATAATTAAATAATTTTTTTCTTTTTGTTGGGAAAACTTTTAAGATTTACTGTCTTAGCAACTTTCAAGTATTCCGTATGTTCAGTTTAGTTGGTCAGTCATGTCTGACTCTTTGCAACCCCATGGACTGCAGCACACCAGGCTTCCCTGTTCATCACCAACTCCTGGAGCCTAGTCAAACTCATGTCCATTGAGTCAGTGATGCCATCCAACCATCTCATCCTCTGTCGTCCCCTTCTCCCACCTTCATTCTTTCCCAGCATCAGGGTGTTTTCAAATGAGTCAGCTCTTCACATCAGGTGGCCAAAGTATTGGAGTTTCAGCTTCAACATCAGTCCCGCCAATGAATATTCAGGACTGATTTCCTTTAGGATTGACTGGTTGGCTCTCCTTACTGTCCAAGGGACTCTCAAGAGTCTTCTCCAACACCACAGTTCAAAAGCATCAATTCTTCAGTGCTCAGCTTTCTTTATAGTCCAACCCTCACACCCATACATGACCACTGGAAAAAGCATAGCTTTGACTGGACGGACCTTTGTTGGCAGAGTAATGTCTCTGGTTTTTAATATGTTGTCTAGGTTGGTCATAACTTTTCTTCCAAGGAGCAAGCATCTTTTAATTTCATGGCTGCAGTCACCATCTGCAGTGATTTTGGAGCCCCATCCCCCAAAAAAGTCTGTCACTGTTTCCTTTGTTTCCCCATCTATTTGCCATGAAGTGATGGGACCAGATGCCACGATCTTAGTTTTCTGAATGTTGAGTTTTAAGCCAACTTTTTCACTCTCTTCTTTCACTTTTATCAAGAGGCTCTTTAGTTCTTTGCTTTCTGCCATAAGGGTAGTGTCATCTGCATATCTGAGGTTATTGATATTTCTCCCGGCAACCTTGATTTCAGCTTGTGCTTCATCCAGCCCAGCATTTCTCATGATGTACTCTGCATATAAATTAAATGAGCAGGGTGACAAAATACAGCCTTGACGTACTCCTTTCCTGATTTGGAACCGGTCTGTTGTAATATAGTATAATTAATTACAGGGCTTCCCTGATGGCTCAGGTGTAAAGACTCCATCTGCCAATGCAGGAGGCACAGGTTTGTACCCTGGGTCAGGAACATCTCTTGGAGAAGGAAATGGCAACCCACTCCAATATTGTTGCCTAGAAATTCCATGACAGAGGAGCCCGGCAGGCCACAGTCCACGGGGTCGCGAAGAGTCAGACACTACTTACTTAGCAACTAAACAACAATATAATTACAGTCACCATACTGTACGGTACATTCCCAAGACTGACTTATTTTATTTTTTAATTTTTAAAAATTTTGTTTTTGGCTGTGCTGGGTCTTCATTCCTGTGCAGTCTTTCTCTAGCTGCAGTGTGCAGGTTTCTTATTGTGGTGGCTTCTCTCATTGGAGAGCACAGGCTTTAGTGTGCATGGGCCTCAGTAGTTGTGATTAAGGGCCAGAGCACTGGCTCAGTAGTTGTGGCACATGGGCTTAGTTGCTGTGCGGCATATGGAATCTTCCAGGTCCAGGGACTGAACCTGTGTTGCCTGCATTGCAAGGCACATTATTAACCACTAGACCACCAGGGAATCCTGGTTTATTCAAGGCACACTATTAACTATTAGACCATCAGGGAATCCTGATTTATAAGTAGAAACTATATAAAATAACACTCCTTATCACTCCCACCCTACCCCTAACCTCACCCCTGGCAACCACCTATCTGTTCTCTATGAACATGAGCATAAGTGAGATTATACATTGTCTTTTGTGACATTTCATTTAGCATAATGCCCTCAAGTTATCACAGACAGCAAGAATATGGCTGAATAGTATTCTATTGTATATATACACCACATCATTTTTATCCATTCATTCATCAATGAATACTTAAGGTTGTTTCCCTATCTTGGCTACTATAAATAAAGTGCTGTGAATATCTAGGCGCGTACATCTTTTCAAAATTTTTGTTCTTTGGATAAATACCGAGAAGCAGAATTTCTAGGTCCTACAGTAGTTCTATCTTTAATTTTTTGAGGAACCTCTGTACTCTTTTCCATAGTAGCTGCACCAATTTACATTTCCAGTCATGGTGCACAAGGGTTCCCTGTTCTCCTCATCTATGCCAGCACTTGTTATTTGTCTTTTTTTTGTTGTTGTTATTTGTCTTTTTCACAATAGCCATTCTAAGGTGTGAGGTGATACCTCATTGTGGTTTTGATTTATATTTCCCTGATGACTAGTGATGTTTAGCACCTTTTCATGTACCTTTTGGCCATCTGTGTGTCTATGGAAAAATGTCTATTCATGTCTTCTGCCCATTTTTGCTTGGATTATTTTTTTGCTATTGGTTTGTGTTAATGTATTTTTGGGAACTAACTTCTTATCAGATACATGATTTGCAAATATTTTCTCCCATTCAGTGGGTTGCTTTTTCATTTTGTTAATGGTTTCCTTTGCTGTGCAGAAACAGCTTTTTAGTTTGATGTACTCCCCACCTTGTTTATTTTTGGTTTTGGTGTCAAATCCAGTAAGTCCAAAATTGATGTCAAGGAGCTTACTGTCTCTGTTATTAAGTGTTTGGTTTTGGGTCTTACATCCAGGTCTTTAACTCACTTTGAGTTAATTTTTGTATGTGGTGTAATAGTGATCCATTTTCATTCATTTGCTTGTGGTTGTCCAGTTTTCCTAGCACTGTTTATTGAAGACATTGTCCTTTACTAATGGGGTCTTGTTAAAATTAAGCCAGTATAAAGCACAATGCGTGCGTGCATCCTTGTGTGCTCCTTCACTTCAGTCATGTCCAACTCTTCGTGACCCCATGGACCACCCACCAGGTGGCTCTATCCATGCGATTCTCCAGGCAAGAGTACTGGAGTGGGTTGCCATGCTCTCCTCCAAGGGATCTTCCCGACTCAAGGATCGAGCCCTCCTCTCCTGGGTCTCCTGCATTGCAGGCTTGATTCTTGACTCTCTCAGCCAGCTGGGAAGCCCCGTGAAGCATATTAAGCAAGTTAAAACGCATGAGTTCACAAAGACACCAAGAAATTTCACTGATCTCACCTTTGATTAATACTAGAAAACTAACTCATTTTAAAAACCAGTTCTTTCCCATAAGAACTATACTTCAGGTTAACTAGTTACTTGATGTGAGGGCAAGTGTCTCACTGTAGAGGTATTCCATATAAAAAATGAAGAAAAAATAGCATAGTATATACCTTTAATGAAATTAAGAGAACTAGGTAATGATCATCAGTGGCTGCTGACATCACAAAAGAGCCAACCAGAGTTGTATACCCTTTGATGAAAGTACATACCACCCAATCTTGTCAAAAAGCTTAGCCTGAATCAGATCCATAGGGGATGAAGAACATGCTGATGACATCACAGGAATGCAGTCAGTGAAATATAAGATGTCAGAGGTTGCAGGACAAAAACATTGCAAAGTGGAGGAAAAAGCAGCTGAGAAACCTCTAGTTTTAAGAGAGACTTACAGGACGTATCAACCAATACAAGGTGTGGGCTTTACTGGCTCCTGACTCGTTAACAGTTGGAAAAGTTACGGAACTTCCCTGGTGGTCTGTGGTTAGGACTGTGCTTCCACTGCAGGAGGCACAGGTTCAATCCCTTGTCAGAAAATTAAGATCTTGTGTGCCCTGTGGTGCAGCCAAAAAAAAGTTATGAAATTATTGGGAAAATTTGAACACTCACGGCTTTTCTATTAAGGGATTAATTTTTTGATGTGATCATGATATTATTTTATAGAATAATCCTTTTGGAGGTACATACTGAAATGTTAGAGTAAAGTTATGATTTCTGGAATTTGCTTCAAAATAATCCAAGGGAAGATAGATAATATCAAAAGCTGTAAGTTCCTGAACTGAACATTAAAATTTTGAAAAATAAGAGTGTAAGAATTTGAGTGAAACAGCCAGTGTGGGCTGAATGGGGAAGGCTTCATGAAAGAGGGTAGATCAAGGATACCTAAGAAATGGAAAGGCAAGATGGAAGATGGCTAAAGGCAAGGGGGACATGGATCAAGGGTTATGGCTTGAATTCAGCAGTTAGACTAATAAGGTAGATTGATTTCCCATTTAGGAAAAACTTATGGTTCTTAACCCCCTTTTGGTCACAGATTCCTTCAAGAAATCACTAAGAGCAGTGGACCATTTCCCCAGAAAAAAATATTTGCAATCTCACAGTCTTTAATCAGTGGTTTCTGGGTCCCAGAAGTCACTCATGTGGACTCCCCACTTCCCAACCATTGTCCCAAATATCTACCTTTTGGACCTGTTAAGGAGCTTATGGTTTAAATGGAACATTTCCTGTTTCCTGAGATCTCCTGAGTTGAAACCTGTAATTATTAAAGGTTGGTTCAGGTGCAGTATTCTCTCGAGTGTGAAAATCGAGTTTCCTAACTATTCCATCAGAAATGGGATTGATGGTGGTGCATTGTAATTAGGTTTAACCATATGAGATTGGTACTTGACTGGTTTTGACCTACTTAAATGGCTGTTTCAGTGGTTCTTTCTATAACTGCTACATTGTCTGCTTCACTGATTGAATAGTATAGGTTGCTTTATAGCTCCTGTATCCAGGGCTTTCACTCATTGCATTGTTCTTCTGATACCAGAGGAAAGTAAAGACGACATAGCCCTTACAAAACAGCCTTAGGACTAGAGTATGGAGTCACAGTGGTATCTGAAATACTGAAGGGTGTTTGAAGCAGTTTATTTTCAAATTTTGATTTGTTTTCACTCCCAGTCTTCTCATGTACCATCTGTAAGACCTTCTTTCTTTACTGCTCCGTCTTGCTACAGAATCTCGAGTATAAATGTTATACTTAAAATTAAGCCACCCTTACAGATTACTTATTAAAGGTAACTTAATGATCAAGAAATGTGGAGCAAAGCACAGACGTTACATTGTTCTCCCTGGTAACTGATGCACTTGATAAAGACAAAGTATTCCTACCAATAATGTGTACATGACTGAGGATGAGGAAATCACCAGGTGAATCCAAAGGGCTCTTCTGTAAAACAAATGGCCTCTACCCTTCAAAACAACAAAATCAACATCATGAAAAGACAAAAAGGCAAAGGAACTATTCGTATCAGTGCTAAATTTCCTGATTATTAGCTGTAGGGAGAATGTTTTGCTCTTAAGTGTGCTGTTTAGGTTGAAGTGTCACGATATTCAGAAAACATGTAGAGAGCGAGCACAGTGTTAAAAAGTACCCGTGGCAAAATGCTAACCGAATCCACATGAATCGTGTTTTTAGTGTTCATGATAGAATTCATCTAGATTTTCTAATAAGAAAAAACTTGGGTAAACTTTTTTCAAGTCAGCAACAGGTATTAACGACTTGATACCTAGGAAGTGTAAAAGAGGGTTGCACATTTATTCTGGTCACTCTTACTCCCCCTTGCTGGCTTAGGAGTACCTCAGGCCACACTTTTAGTTCTGTAAACACTTAATTTCTCCTTGAATTCTTTTTCTAAATAAGACTTTAATCTTTCACCAATTTTTAGTTTCAGTTTCTAGGTGTGGTTTGTTACCCCTAGAACTCTTGACAGATGAAGAGTATAATTTATATGTAAACTTAAAAAGTAAGGCTTTTCTCTCGCAGATGGAGAAAGCAAACCACCCACAAGTTTTGGACAGTGGGAGAGATTGTTTTGACAAGATTTGAGTGCTTAAGTGACAGGCATTGTTCTAATGTTGGGAAGTAACAGTGAACAAGTTTCTGGCTTCTCAAAACTTGCAAAAAAGGGTGGGCCTTAGTTCATTCAGGCTGCCAGAATAAAATAGACTGTGAGCTTAAAGACAATTTATTTCTCACAATTAAGGCTAGAAGTCAGAGATCAGGGTGCCAGCATGACCAGGTCAGGGCCCTCTTCCAGGTCATAATGTGTCCTCATGTTAAGAAGGGCATCAGGGATTTCTGGAACCTCTTTTATTAGGGTACTACTCCCAATCATGAGAATGATCTACCTCCCAGAGGCCCCACCTCATAATACCACCACCTTAGGAGTTAGTATTTAAAAGCAGGGATTTGGAGGACCAAAAAACTCACATAGCAATGGGGGAAAAGACAAATTAGGTGGTAATAATTACTGTAGGTAAGGATAGGAAAATGACAGGGACTTGAAGGCTGCTATTTATGACAATTTCAAAGCCTTAAAAAAGTGAAGGGAGGAGTCAAGTGGAAATATGGGAGAAGACAGTCTGAGCAAGGTCAAAGTATAGGAGTCCAATCACGTGTTGTTCTGTTGTACAGCAGGGGTGCATTTTAAGTGGGGAAGACTATTTGGAATAATCCCAGTTTTCCTTTTGGGACCTATAACACATGTGTTGCCACAAAATGAAGATTGTATCTAAGTTTCTTTTTGCCTTTCAAGGCTGCTTGTGCCAATGTTAGTTTTACTAGTGGGTAACTGAACCACCACCATATAAAAGGCAGTTTGAGTTCATAAAGAAATCCTGCACATCCCCCAAGTTTCCCATTAAGTGTTCATGTGGTTGAAAACTCGAGCCTATTATTTCTCATGAACCTCAAGAAGCTTTTAAAAGGGTGTGAAAGTCTCCTTAATTTTTTAAAAAATAAGTAATTCCGAAAACTTGAGTTATAGATGTAGTCACCTTCCTGGATCTTAAATTGGTGACATGTGATATGTAGAACTACATTTAAAAAAGTAGGACATGACAACTCGCTGAGATTGAAAAAGCAGAACTATAGAAATCTGGGTTTCTGATGTTTAAGCCACTGAAATCACACCTTAGGACTTAATGTTACATTATCGTGAGCCAATTCTGAAGTTTTTATTTAGAGCAAAAAGCAGCCTGAAAAGTATGAGGCCTAATTTTCATGTTAAAGATCTAACATTCAACACTCCAAACCTCAGATGGGCTAGAAAGAAACTGCTGAATCAGACTCGTCTTTGGTGATAATGATTATCATATCAGCCTTCTCAAGTTTTCAATTTGTTAGAAATTGAAATTGGCTAGTGTTAGGAAATCCAGTATACAGATCAGGGAACTGGGAAATGTAATTCATATCATATTATTTCTGAAGCTAAATTTCAGGTCCTCGGACAAAAAGATCAAGATGGTTTTCCTATTTATTTTTTAAAAAAGTCCAGAATGGATCAAAAAGAACAGTCATCAAGGACACAGGTGCCAGACATAAGGCCAAAGGGTAGCTAGGAAAGTATGCCTTCAGAAAATTTGGGCGACTTGTGTTTTAAAAGCTGGATCTAACATAAATAGTTAGCTCAGTTTTCTGTTGATCTAGCTTTCCCTGCCCTTCCTCCCAACATGGCACAGCTGGCTTGCTTTGCGAGGCCTCAGTTGAGGAATTCCACATACACACAGGCTGGTACAGCAGTACTCAGGTCACTAGAAGGATCTCATCAGCTTATGGTTTCATTCCAGACCCAACTGTCTTCACTGTGAGATTTCACCCCTTGAAAACACGGCTACTTCAACACAAAACAATGTTACATCTTTAGAATGATCAATAAATCATCTTTCCAACTTTACATGCAGCTGAAATGAAAAACAATGACAGGCTAGAGACAGATACTGTGAATTTTGTACTGCTGGACTTGTCACTCATGAAATGATCATTAGCTAATGGTCACTGAATTTACATATTCAGGAAATTATATATAGAATACTGCAAAAACACAGTAGAAGACTGAAGTTTGCCCATTTCAGCTCAGGAAACCCCTTCACTCCCAAGCATGTTGTCCTTTCAACTCCAAAGTTTACTGCTGTTACTGTTTCTCCTCCTTTTGATTGTCCTTTTGCTCACCAGTGCCAGAGCTTCCAGAGCCTTCTCGCTCAGATGCCATCTGTAAGAAAGCATTTGAGAGTCACTTGTTTAATGTTAAGGGTGACAGTTTGTTCTCTGATGAACTAAAAATGAAGGAGCTATATCCTACCTGTTCCACTCTCCCAGTGTCAGTGATTTCTTCCCTTTGGGTTCACCCCCTCTCCCTCCCAAAGTATTCAAGAAGACCAGGAAGTTTACTTCCAATTCCAATACTCCCAGTTCCATAAATGGCTGTGTAGCAGTCATCAGTGAAAGTAATCAAGAGCAGTTACATCGAGTTAGGAGCAAAATACCTTTTTGTATGCCATTTCGAAAAGCTTCAATGATGCTTGCTGAAGGGAAGATGCCGCCTGCCTTATGTTTTCTCCGGTTTCACTGTCTTTCCGAGCAAGGAGCTCCCTCATTTTGGAGATCTCTTCTTTTAGCTTGTTGCACTTAAAACCAAAACAAAGCCAGACCCTCACTTTTTATGGTTTTCTTAGCCCAGAACATATAGCAGAATGTTTAGAGAGACACTTTTTAAAAGAAATTGCTATCAAGATCCAGAGAAAAATGACTGTCAGTGACATTAGTGACAATACATCCCAAACTTATTGAGCTGTTTTAAAAGAGAACTTACTTCATCAGCAGGCAGTTGGTCCTTGAATTCTTCCATCTTGGTCTCTGTGTCATGGATGATTCCTTCAGCCATATTAACTGCTTCAACTCGTTCCTTAGAGAAATTAAAAATGTAGCATGAACGAAGACTTACCAATCAACCTGTTAATGGCTACACACAGTTAAAGAGTATAAACAGTAAGAGGAAGAAATCACTGTGGCCTGAGATGTCTTTAAGAGATTTTAGCTGGATTCTATACTATAACAATTTTTCTATGAGAATAAATAAGAAAGGTACTTCACGTAAGTTACGAGTGAAGTAATCACCTTCTTTCGCCGGTCTTCCTCAGCATACTTCTCTGCATTTTTAACCATATTTTCAATATCATCTTTGCTTAATCCACCAGAAGACTGAATCACAACTATAATGAAAAGAAGGCACCGCATTATTTCCCAGGAAAATGATATACTTCATATGCTTCTTTCTCTACTGTATTAAGAAAACAAATCCTCCTGTTCCGAGTACCTAATCTTGATGTGAATTATGGAGAAGAGGAATACCCTACTGGCCTATAATAAACAGAGGGAAACCAAGGGTCTAATATACAGAGATCAACTAACTACCTTACCTACCAAAAACTTCAGCAATCCAGAGGCACAGTGCTTGTTTGTTTTGGGGAATAAACACCATACCTGAGGGCAAGGAGTCATCATCCTCCCCTAAGGCTGGGAGGGAAGATATACAGAGTCCAGAGTGTAGTTCCTAACAGAGAGGAACTTCAAAGTCTACTACCTCACTCTTGTTATTTTAGTCACTAAGTCGAGTCTGACTCTTTTGTGATTCCATGGACTGTAGCCCGCCAGGCCCTTCTGTCCACGGGATTTCCCAGGCAAGAATACTGGACTGCGTTGCCATTTCCTTCTCCAGGGGATCTTCCTGACTCAGGGATCAAACCCACATCTCCTGCATTGCAGACGGATTCTTTACACTGAGCCACTAGGGAAGCCCTTACCTCACTCTGTTTACAATCTAATAAATAAGAGAACTTACTCTGCTGCTCGCGTCCTGTACCCTTATCTTTGGCAGAAACATGTACAATCCCATTGGCATCAATGTCAAATGTAACTTCAATCTGAGGGACTCCACGAGGGGCTGGGGGAATTCCAATCTAGAATAAATAAATACCAGAGTAAGCTCCTCTCACCAACATGTCCAGTGCTCTATTTCCAAAACCTGTATGATCTTCTGGGGAATAAGTTACCTGTTTTCTAGGAGAAACAAGTGAAACTTACACTTTAAATGTACAAAGAGTTTGTAGGTTAGGGTAGTACTTTCATTGCTGCCTGAAATAAATAAGACTCATACCAGTGAAGGCTGGCTGCAGCAAGTAACTGTAATGGCTTTATGTACCTAAGAATACACAGTGAGAGCAAAGTTCTCCATCGCTCATGTCAGTAAGAAACAATAAGCAATGCTGACTAGAAGCTAGTAGCAAGCGATTTCCCTAGCAGTTCACTGGTTAAGACTCTGTGCTTCCACTGCAGGGGACACAGGCTAAATCCCTGGTCAGGGAACGAAGATCCCACGTGCCGTGCGGTATGGCCAAAAAACCAGCAACAGTATCAATGTCTTTAAAAGTAGTAATGAGAAATTTCTTCTAATAAGCACTGTTTATGAACATTTCCCTGAAGCTTATAAACTTCTTGACTTAGTTCCCAAGGCACAAGAAGCAAGGCAAGGCTTTCAAGTAAAAACTGAAGCCCTGGTTATCTGGCTGCAGAATTCATTTGAATACTATGCTAAAATAACAAAAACTGTGTCAACAGTTTATAATAATATTAGAAGTCAGAATAGTGTAATTTCACCATAAAAAGAATGATCATGAGCATGAAATTCAGGATTCCTAACACCTACCAAAGTAAACTGTCCAAGAAGTTTGTTGTCTCCAGCCATCTCTCTTTCACCCTGACACACTTTAATCTCCACTTGAGTCTGTCCATCAGCAGCTGTAGAAAACACCTAGGGAAAAGAAGGAAACTTGCTGGGTTGGCAGCCAGATTAAACTATTACCCCCTACAAACTGCTAACCAAAGGAAGAAATTCACACCCCAACGAAGAATCCTAATGTACTCTATGTTCAGAACAAAGGCCTATGTCTTTACAGAGAACAGGAGTAGGATTAGCACAGCAGAAGGGCATACAATAGCTATTGTTTCAGCTTAGCAAATGCATTGTACAAAGATGCAGCACTAGCACATTAAGGCCTCAAGAGAAGGAGCTATAAAAATTGAGATGTTGAAACATGCTCATCCAGAGAAATGGGTCAGAGAAAGGACATTTATGTTCATAGTTACAGGAAATCATCACTTTTCTTCAGAATGATGTGGCAATGTATCACTGCAAGCATAGCAAGAGTCATAGTTCTTTCATAAAAACATCAAAACTCAGCAAGTTAGGAAGTAATTCTAAATCTCAGACCCACTGTCCAAATAACCCTGGGCTTGGTATCCCAGAACTATCATTTACTGGGAAGACAAGCACACTCTTCTAGTGTCGGCCAAAACATTTTATTTACTGCCTCTGAGAATAAAGTAGGAATCTTCAAATAATGAGGCTCTTTCTGGCACATTATTGTCCTGTGAAGGAAGACACTTGATGACTTCCCTAAAATCACCACCACTTGTTACAGGTAAAGAGAACTTTTCCAGGAATATAACAGAATAAAGGACAAGATTCTTACCACCCACCCACATTCAACCAGTGTGACTGCAAAACAAAAGGAAAAGTTTTCTAGAAAGAGCTCACAAAAGTGGCTACAATCACATCCCTCACAGAATCTAGTATCTCTCTGAGAAAGTAGGGAGGGGGTGACTTTTACCTGGCTCTTCTTGGTTGGAATAGTGGTGTTCCTGTTAATAAGCTTGGTAAAGACACCTCCCAGGGTCTCAATACCCAGAGACAGGGGAGTGACATCCAGCAGCAGCACATCTGTCACATCACCAGCCAGCACACCTCCCTGAATGGCAGCTCCTATGGCCACAGCCTCATCAGGATTGACAGCTTTACTTGGAGCTCGGCCAAAGAGATCCTGTACAGTCTGTTGAACCTGAGCACCAAGAAAAAAGAACCTTGTCACTAGCTACTCAGGGCAGTTGCCTGAGAATGAGGGAAGCACATGTATCCACAGACCCCACCAGATCCAGGACCGGCTGCTTCAGATCCAAGAATGTTTACTCAAATTATTATTTTGCAGTTGAGTTATTATTAATGAGCTAAGTATATTATTTAGTAACACATATTTTACTAGGAATATCTCATTTATAGCCTTTTTAAATTTGGAAATAATTTGCCTAAGTTTTGTCATCTGATTTCCCAAGCAACACAATAGGAATAGAAGCCGGAAGGCAAGGGGACTTAAATCGATATTGTCCAAGTCCTCTTCTATGTGTCAACTAAAACGCAGCTTAAAAGCAGCAATAGTAATTCAGTAATTCAATACCCGTACTGATGTTAGGCATGTTTTCCCCTCCATATTTTACTAATGCTAGGAAAAAGTTCTATTTGAATATAACATCTGAGATAATTTGTTAACACAAAGATATCTGCTTGATTCAAAGCCTCTCTTTTTCACCCCCCGTTTATTGTTTGCATTATTTACTTAAGCATAAGTACTCAAAAGAAAAAATTATGCAAATCAAAGCCCAAGATCGTTCTATTCAAGCTATAAAGAATTATACCTTCAACAGGTTCAGTGCTCAGTCGTTAGTTTTCCACACACCTGTCTTATCAGAATGATGTGTTGATACAATGCATCATTGCACAAATCTCTGTTGAAGATGGTATTAGAAACCCAAACACTATACTGCAAAACACATATCCAAAACTACCTATAGAGGCTAGTTAGTTAAGCTGTACATTAAGATTTCTTGGACCTCATACTGTTTCATTCTGAAAAATTCTATAAAACTGAAGTTCAGAGTCCTCCTTGCTAGTACTCCAGAGACATTCCCTGCCTTCTTAATCCTTTTTAAAAATACTCTTTAAGACTAGAACTCTAGCGAGTACACAAATTCATACCTCTTTCAGGCCAAGGTGGTAGAAAGTTCATATACACGTCCCTATACAACATAAGCCATATGGTGTGCATATGCTGTGTCCTAAGAAATCATATGTTGGCCCTCTCTGCTCTCCATGCCAAGAATTCCATGGGTACTCACCTTGGGCATCCTAGTCATGCCACCAACCAGAATCACTTCTCCTATGTCACTCTTGCTGACTTCTGCATCTTGCATGGCTTTTTGGCATGGGGCAATGGTCCTTCTGATTAGATCAGTAACAATCCCTTCAAACTGAGCCCGGGTCAGCTTCATATTCAAATGCTTGGGTCCAGAAGCATCCATTGTAAGATATGGCAAATTAATGTCAGTCTGCAAGGGAGGCAGGAAGATCAGTTGTGAAGTCTCTTTATTACTTCAGTTAAAGACTACACACTAGAAAATATTTCAAAAGTCACAGGGAGGATCAGACACACTTTAAACAAACAGCTACCCAAAATAGACTCAAAGATTCAACCTCTTTATCTTCAAAGAAGTAACACTACAAATCTATTAATAAATGAAGGATGGAATAGAGAAGCAGGAAAAAAATCCCCATTCAGAAGGTGAAGAATTGTCCTGCCATTAAAACATGCATTAAGAAATCACACTACTGTGTTTTTACCACGTTTTTAAAAAAAATTCTGTGTACTTTAAGAAAAAACTCACATATATGCTCTGAACCGAATAATCTGCCACCAAACTAGGGCTTTACAAGTCTAAGATGGTTAAAAAAGCTACAACAAAAATGCCTAAAGGACTGACTGCTGCTATGATATTCACAGAGAGCAGCAAACACTGCTACAGTCACACCATGTAACATATTGTATCAATAAATGTGAAATCCTAATAAGGCATGGATTAAGAATTTTTAGACTAACAAAACTCACTACTAAACATGTAGAAACAGGTGTCCCAGGGGTGAACTCCTAGGAAGAGAGTTAAAGTTATGCTGCACCTCCAACTTCACATCAAAGCAAGGCCAAAAAGCAGTAAGACTGAAGGGAGCAAATCCTTAACCACTTTTCTTCAGGTAGAGTACCCTGGACAGTTACAGGCTTAATAAGAATTAACAAACCTTCTGTAAAAACAGTGATACTGGATATAGTTTTAAGAACACCAATAACAATTTCCTGTTTGCACAATGTTAAACCAAATCAGAAAAAAAATTATCTAAGTTAATGCAATCCAATAGAACTTTCTGTGGCAATGGAAATGCTACCTATGCGTCTCAATCCAGCAGCCACTAGTCACACATGGCTGAAAAGCTGAAATTCACCTAGTGCAACTGAGAAATGGAATTCTTAAGAATTGTATTTTGGGACTTCCCTGGTGGGTCCAGTGACTAAGACTGCTCCCAATACAGGGTGCCCAGGTTTGATCCCTGGTTAGGGAACTAGATCCCATATGCTGCAATTAAGGGTCTGTATGCAACTAAGACCCAGTGCAGTCAAATAAATATTTTTAAATTGTATTTAATCTTAAATAGCCATATGTGGTTACTGTACTAGTGCAGTTCCATATGCTCTAAGTTACAAACTGAAAAACTCCAGGACTTTCCACCTTCAAATGCCAGTTCCATCATGAAGTTTCGTCCCTTCTCTCTCTCAAATCGAGCCATGTATCTCTCCCTACCTCACCCTGGTCCATGTCCTTTCCTCTCTCACCACCTGGTTTAGTTTTAACAGCCCCCTACATTTTCCCACATCCATTCAGGCTGCCACAGCTCCCCCTCACTTTCCACTCCACCTCAGGGTGCTTTCCCCAAATCCACGTCACTGCCAAAACCACGTCACTGCCCCATCTTAAAATTTTTCAGTGATTTGTAGTCATTATCTCAGGAAAGACACCAAATCCTCCAATCTATAAAGCCTCCAGCCTTATCTTCTATGCTCCTCCTGCCCCTCTAAGTCTGTACTTCAGCCACATTGACCCTTTCTCAGGTCTTACCCCACCACCTCATCCTTATCTGGCACTTTATGTTTTCCTGATCAACTCACCTTGCAGGAGCTCTAATGATGTCCAATACCTGTCAAGTTCCTCTATTATAAATCTAAGTTTGCCTTTTTTAGAAAATAACATATACACTTACAGTACCACTTGCTATTTACTACACACTCTCCTAAGCATGTTATACCTATTAATTTACTAATCCTCACAACTCTAAGGGGGAAATGGAGTGCTAATTATCCTCATTTATATAGACAAGAAAACAAACGTTAGTAATTCATCCAAAGTCATACAGCAAATAATGAAATACAAACTTAATCTCCACCAGTCTATCTACAGAGTAACTGTTAACCTCTGCATTACTTCTGACATTTACTGATATAATGTTTAATTAATGTCCACTTTTCCAAACTACAGTATAAATTCCACAAGGGCAATAAATGCTTCTATGAGTTTAACCTACAGACTTACAGTCACATATGCACAAACACTAATGTACAAAGATGGTCAGTGTATCTTGCTATTAATAAAACAGCAAAATGCAGAGAAACAATCTAAGTACCTTTCAATAGGCTACAGCCACAGTACAACCAACCAATGTACCACTCCAAGAAGTGAACCCCCTAGGAAGAAAGAATCATAAGCTATCCTCGGGTAGTGTTACATATTTCGGCCTTAACCAGCGTGCTGCAAATTCTGACAGCTGAACAAAGGAATACCATCAACTTCATGGATGACCCTGTACAACTTTGTCCCTCTTCATAGCCGCTATTAAAAAAAGAAAAAAGAAAAAAAAAAAAAAAAAAATACAGATGTGACTGAAGGTCACCCACTTTACCAACACAACAGCCACTATAAACACCTGTTCCCTTCCCAGAGTGGGTGATCAACTACCTAGCAATATGCTCTTTCCTGCTGCCACTTGAGAATCTAGAATTAGAACTCCTGCCATCTTGTTATATTCCTGACATAGACCTAACATGCTGTTATTCTGTTCTTAGTGGTTAAGGAAAGAAAAACTTCATCTCTTAGAACTGGAGCAACATATGGTAAAACCTTCAACAGATTCTGAGCAAATCTGACGCCCATGGAGGCAAATTTGCACAGGTACATATTCCCCGGCATTCAGCCAGGTTTCATTAACTGTCTAGACTGGTGATCCAAATAAGACAATTAGAAACTTACATAAAAAGGTGTCTGAAATTAAAACAGAAGTAGTTCTGAGAGTCTCCTAGTATTTCCATGTGAGTAATTCTAATTTTGCACACTGCTCAGTCTAGATTTTCCCAAGTGGTGCAGGTGGTCAAGAATCCGCCTGCCAATGCAGGAGACATAAGAGACTTGGGTTCCATTCCTGGGTCAGGAAGATCCCCTGGAGGAGGAAATGGCGACCCACTCCAATATTCTTGCATGGAGAATCCCATGGACATAGGAGCCTGGCGGGCTATGGCCCATAGGTTCAGAGAGTCCAAAAAGTCAAAAAAGACTGAAGTGACTTAGCATAATGGTGCAGTCTAGATTTTAAAAATATTATCTTTAACGCAAATAAGTATATTCAATATCATTCAGCTCTCGATTAAACCATTATTTGGCTCCTGTAACATAACCTGATTTGGTGCTTAACAAATTTCAGCTCACCCATTAAAAACACAATGATTCTGTTAATGGAAGTTTTTTTTTTTACCACCAACCAGAAAATGGTTAAAAAAAATAATCTCACCAACATTATGCCAATTAAAATATGCTATTCAAGTAAACTCCAGCTGAAAAGATCCATCAAGGCTGCTGGAATTTGTCCTTGTCTCACCTGCACAGATGAAGAGAGTTCACACTTGGCCTTCTCAGCAGCTTCCCGAACTCTCTGAAGCGCCATGTTGTCTTTGGTCAAATCAACCCCCGTCTAACAAAGACATAATATAACTAGTGTAAGTGAGAAAATGAATACTACTTAATTCACAGTGGTAAGGTGTAGACAAGACAAAATAAAGCCATACCTTTATAAACAAGCAAAAAATTTATTGCTTTTAAAAATCTACAGGAAAAAGACCTAATCTCAAAAAAGATATATTATGTCTGGAGTTAAAGGGATGAACTGTTCTCACTTCTTCCCAGCTGTAGGATTCTAGCTCAAAAAAGGAGTTCTCAAAATTCCTTTTCCAATACAGGTATTCTCCCACTTTTCCAAACCTTGCTTTAAACTACACCTTACTTTTATACAAGATCTATATTAATACCTGCTTTTGCCAACCAAATGAAATCTGAAAAGGATTTTCACATTTACAAAAAAGGCAAAAAGGACAACTAATATTCGGCATTTGCTTTGCTGCAAGCCATTATAGAGGCATTGTGCACCCCAAGCTCCTTGCCCAGTAACTACACTTATCTGAGCATCAAGCCACCATAGCTTTGAACTATCTGGGAGCATATGAACATTTTGTTTTGTGCATCCGGTAGCAAAACATGCCCTAAGGTAATTGCTTCTTTGTTTCACAACATTTCAGCTTATCATAGGTCTCACAGGAAGACATTTTCAGATAGTGGAGGAAACATATATAGTTGTCCATCAGTCTCTGTGAGGATTGGTTCTAGCATTTCTCTCCAAAAATGTGGATACCCAATCCAAAGACATTCAGGTTTCCTATATAAAATGCCATAGTACTATTGTACACCAGATACTGTATCCTCTTCATTGTTGTCTGTTCACAATTTGAAGTTACAATAACCGGAACAGTTCAGTGCACCCACGAAACTGAAGTGCAATTTCAGTGGACTATGAAACAGTCTATTAACGGAAGAAAAAAATCATAACAAAGCAAACCGCAGTCCAAAGAAATTCTCGGTATTTCAATGTCTACATATTAACCACACTGGTAACTAACCTCTCTTTTGAACTCCTTCACAATGTGACGCAGCAAGGCCTGGTCAAAGTCTTCACCACCCAAGAAAGTGTCTCCATTGGTGGATTTCACCTCAAATACTCCTTTCTGAATTTCCAGTATGGAAATATCAAAAGTTCCACCACCTAAATCATATACAGCAATGCTAGAAAGAAAAAAGAAGGCCTTCAAGAACAAAATTCATCACAGGTAGAGTTTAGTAACCAAACCAACATAAATCTGGCTATTTCCCCCCACCCAGATGTAATTATGAAAGTTGATGACTGCCTAACTGTCATATGTCTTAACATATTGTCCTTATAGCAACATATAAAACACATAAGCATTAAAATGAAATGCTAAACTTCTGGATGAATACTTGCCAACAGGCATACCAAGGGAGTAAAATAACCATAGCCAGTACTTTTAAAAAGAAAAGAAAGAAAGAAAAGAGAAAAAGTAATCAAAGGAATAGTCTTGAAATGAATGAAAAATACAGACCATAGAAACCTAGGGAAAAGGTCAAGGCAGTACATTTTTAGTCTAAGGCGCAACACTAAGAAATCAAGATGATGACTGAGGATAGGTTTCAAGATTCCATGAACTTAGTCTCACGCATCTAAGTGGAAATTTATTACACAAACTTACATTTTGTCTTCTGATTTGTCTAGACCATAAGCCAGAGCAGCGGCTGTGGGTTCATTAATTACCCGAAGCACATTTAGTCCAGATATCTGGCCAGCATCCTTAGTGGCCTATAGAAAAAGAAAAAAGTATTTTTCACCCTTGTGTCCCAAGTACCATTAATTTCGTGACTAAAAATGCTAACTGAACTCACCTGTCTCTGAGAGTCATTGAAATAAGCTGGGACTGTGATCACAGCATTTTTTGCTGTATGCCCCAAATAATTTTCTGGAAAAGAAATCAATGAAAATCAACCATGAGAATTCTATCAGATAAAATAAGCTACAATTAATAATGTAGCCTGACAACCCATGTCATCCTCTTGAGATCACAAACAGTACTGTTTTGTTTTTTAGCATATGACCTAACATGTAGAGATCTTCTTGAAACACTGATTTAAAAAACCCAAGATCTCACCTTTAACACATTAGTGAAGGCTCACCAACTACAATGACCTAGTTTTCTAGACTTAAAAGAGCCACTGTTTCTCAAACAGGAAGTTATAAGTTTTATCTAACAGACACAACATAAGCTTAATGTGTAGTCTTTTGGTTTCCCTTCTGGGAAAAAGAAACATGCAAGCCACCATTAGGAAAACTTGGAAGAGAAATTCAATTTGTAGAGAAAGAGTAATGAAGTTTTGCCATTTCTAGGTATTCTGTGCAAAAGCCACTGCAAACTCATTCAAAGGTCAATGAGATACGGAAGCCAGTGATCTAAGACTAATTATGCAGTTTTGTGAATTTTCCCAGGTATGAACTAAACTTTCTCACCTGCAGTCTCTTTCATCTTCATCAACACAAATGCTCCAATCTGACTCGGGGAATAGAGTTTTCCATGAGCTTCAACCCAGGCATCGCCATTAGAGGCACGGACAATTTTAAAAGGAACATTTTTACTGAAAGACACAAATATTTGAGAAAACATGCCAGCACAATCTACCATGAAGTTACCATACACCATGAAAGCCCATCTTCCACCCGACGAGATCCATGGCCAACAAATAAGAACTTCAGGAATTCACTTAAATGAAATCCTTTAGAAAGTAATCATTAACATGTAAAAACATCCTGATGAAACCTGAACATTATTCTCACCAAAAACTTATGCAGCTGCTCTGGATAACACAGAGATACCATATGACTCAAAAACCTCATTACTAGATGTCTACCCAAGAGAAACGAAAACATACATCCACATAGAAACCTACAAATGTTTATGGTAGCATTACTCATTAACAGCCAAAAAGTGGGAACAACCCAAATGTCATCAACAAATAAACACTAAATTCTGTATGTATGTATGCAATACAATATTTGGCCATAAAAACAAATGAAATACTGGTAACATGTGACAGCAAGGATAAACCTTGAAAACATATTGAACTATCTGATCAGCACAAGATGGAGCCTATGTCATTATCTGTCTCATGTTTATGCCACTACTGATGGCTGAACACCCTAGAGATCCTGGTCCACAATAAGAGAAGCCATTGCAATAAGACAGTAGCCCCCACTGGCCCCAACTAGAGAAAGACTGCATGTAGCAATGAAGACCCAGTGCAGCAAAGAAAAAAAATTTTTTTTTAATTGCCAAAAAGGAATTAAAAGATCCAGGTGCTTCAAATATTATTGAGGAGAACCATGTGGGACTAAAGATTTTTAAGAACAGAGTAGGTAGGATTCAGGAGGAAGAGCCTCTACCACAGCAGGAAATAAAGAACATTCTTTACTTATGACCCAGCCTTTGCATTGTTTGGAGCTCCACTTGCTTCTAAACTGTTTCTGCACCTTTAACTTTTAAAAAGTTAAAAGGACTTATAAAAAGGTAGAATTCTATTATCTCTGTAGTAGGACACACTTAAATCCTGGCAAGTTAAATCCATTTGATTATTACCAGCATAAATTAACCACAAAGATGCTTTTAAACGCAACCTTTAAAATGTCCCTTATCTAAGCCAAAGGACACAGAATTCTGAATTGTATAATAGCTACCACTATATGGTCCAGAGCCTCCAGTTATGCTCACCTTTGCTTGTTTACCTTCCATAACTGCCACACAAGAGTTGGTAGTACCCAAATCAATACCAACAACTGCTCCCTTGATTGCTTCTGACCTGTAAGACATTTAAAACAATGCTACGATCAGTTAACAGTGGTGTCCAAAATGGTGGTAAAAAAGACCTATTTTACAATATGAAGGTAAGCCTTGAAGAAGGTTTGCTAGAAAACAACTATTTGCTACTGTGGTGAAATGAACACTCTATTAGTAAATATAACAGTGTTTTTTTTTCCTGAACAAAATAATCATAAATTTGGAAACCATTGCTCTGGGACTTAATATTTATCATCTTACTATTAAAGGAAATGAAACTATACTTACGCATAGTCCCGCCTTGAAACAATTCTAAAAGCCTCATGACTAAGGCCATTCCAGCCATCCTTAAAAAAAAAAAAAAAAATTGCATCAGCTACATAAGAAAACTTGGGCTTGTTTTAACTATTCTGAAGAATATGTGAACGTTTGAGATTTTCATTCTGACTGGCTACCAAGCATAAAGTACACTGAAACAAGAAAATATTTTATGTGTAACAGGCATAACGGTACTGACACAGCAATCAAGTCCAAATAAGTCAGACAAACAAGTACATGTAAAACTGTCCTGAATTACATTACCAAAAGGTTTCTCAACTCCAGCATCATTGGTTTTGAACAAAACTTTTGTTGGGACCTGGGCAGTTCTATGCATTGCAGGATGTTCAGCAACATCTTGGACCTTTACAACTAGAATAGCTAGTAGTAGCAAAGTTACCCAGATTGTAACAACCAAAGTTATTTTCAAACACTGCTAAACACCCCTGGAGATGCAAAAATACATTACAAATAACTATTCAATTTCACTGTCACAGCAGTGCCCACTTAAGATCCACACATGTGTGTGCTGCAAATATAGATTTAACTTAATCTGAGCCATTTCCCCTGATGTTGCCAAGCTAATGCTTTAAGGGGACTAGAATCAGCAACCTTGTGAAGTCAGTTTAGAGGGGGGGAAATGTAGAATGGGGGAAAAAAATGTCAGGAGTGGCCTCTGATCAGGATCAAAGACCTTTGTTACATTCTCACCTCAGGCTATTGCAAGTGGTCCTTTACTCAACCTGAGCGCAAAGAAACACAATTCCAAAAGATATGTTTCTAGTCTTACACGATAATGATCCCTCCATGGCCTTTTCCTGATTTGCATATTTTTTCTGAAATAACGGAGAAGGTGGTTCTGGGAAAACAACTATTAAATGTTCGTAAACAAGAAAATCAGAGCTTGACTTTTGATTTATTGCTCGGATGCTCTTTCTTCCTTCGTCATATGATAGTAACGGGGTCCTTGCACACTCCGGATTTTAGAATACTCCTTCTTCTACCCATAAGCGAAAATAAAAACTATAATAGCTATTCCTTCCCTGTAGACTACGAGCTAAAGGCCAAAACTGCGTAATCCGTATCAAAAAGCCTATCAGAACGACTACCAGCTATTCGGTGAAATATAACGGTGAAATACAGCTCTACGCTCCCAAGGGGAGTGACTCAGCAAAGAGAGAAAGGCAAAACCCTGAATTAATTATTGAATCAGCAACACTGAATACTGAAGGTCTGTTATTTTCCGTCCCTGTTTCCCGGAGGATTCTGACCCCGAAGGCTGCGGCCTGCCGGACTGAGTCCCAAGACCGTGAGCCCCTCGGGGAGGGCCCGGCAGTCCCTTACCTGGTGGCGGGCGGCTGTGGGGCCCCGGGAGGCTGCGGTGCCGACGAGACGGGATACTGCGGCTCGGCTGGCGCTTATCATGGCTGCTAGACGATGGAAGTACGAGACAGCAAAAAGGCGCTCGGACGGCCGAGGGTAGCGCAGCGCAGAGGTGCTAGCGCTTCTGGAAACCTCCTACCACGTGGGGTGGGGGGCGGGGGTTGACGGCTGCGGCCTGGAAGCCCGCTCATCCTCTGAGGCGCCGCCCGTACCGCCTGATCAGAGAATACCTGTACGCCGCGCCCGGAGTCAGGGCCCATGGCTAATACGCTTCGAAACCTGATAGTTGGGAACAGTATGTCCTTCTGTGCCGACTGCGGCAGGTCAGGGCTCCGTGAGAGACGAAGAGGCCTAAGAGCGGTATAAGGCAGAACTGTGGACAACCCCGGTCCTCGGAGGCAGGAAGGACTCAAGGTCACACGGGATAAACTGCGAACAGATTACAGTCTCCTTGCGTCAGTTACGTGGGAGGAGGGGTCTGTTGCGCCTGCGCAACTGGCCGCCCGCCGAGGGCCTGGAGCGCATGTGCACAAGGAGTAGTGAATACCGGGATGGAGTCTGACTACCGCTGTCATAGGGTGCTCCAGCTCACGTGAGTTTCGTACTCCCCACCCCCGTTTCCCTGGGAGATCCTGGCGGCCGCAAGGTCCGCGCGAGTTGACTTTTCCTTCTCGCGGAGGGCGCCATTTTGTCTTGCGCTTTTGTTCAGTGTAAATCTGGGGTTTAAAACCTTTGTTGCTCACCCTCGTCCTTTGTCGTCTTTTGACTGCATGTTGCTGTTGCAGTAACTTGAAGTACACTTGCATGTGGAGACCTTAGGCGAATTCTTTCTGTGTTTTAGCACAGGGACCTTGGGTTTTGAACTACTAAAGAAGACTCGTTCATACAAAGCATTGGGTTACCTTAGGCTAATTATCGTGCAGACTGTCAAGAGAAAAACATACTGAGCTCAAGATCCTACTGCCCAGCTTTGCTGGGCCTCACTGAGGCTCAGAAACCAAGCAGGCCCCTGTGGGGCCGACCTGGGCAGGAAAGCCCTTCTTTTCCCCCTGTTTCTTGTTTATAAACTTCTTTTAGCTTCTTTAAGGTACCCTGAATTCCAAAAGTCAGATTTAAGCAGTTGCTTATTAGGGGAGGGAAACAAGAGAGGCTTAGTCAAGTAAGAAGAGCACAGTACTGGGGCACAGTCAAGGTTCCTCCTCAGGGAGTGACTCCACAGACTGTAGCCCACCAGGCTCCTCGGTTGAATTTTACCAGGCAAGAATACTGGAGTGGGTTACCATTTCCTTCTCTAGGGGATCTTCCCGACCCAGGGATTGAACACCTGTTGCTTGCTTTGGCAGGCTTGGTCTTTACCACTAACATCACCTGAATATACGTAGTATTTATGAGTTCTATGGGAATTAGGCCCTGCCAAGATGGAGGATGGTAACTTAAACTTGAGGGCAAGATTCCTCACTACCAACCCATCAGAAGGAAGTCACATGCCTTGCAACCCTCCTCCCAAATTTTGCTTATGAAACTTTACTCTCTAAAAGCTGTCAGTTTAGGGGTTTATTTACAGCATGAGCCACCCTTTCTCCTTGCTTGACCCTGCAATAAAATCTTTCTCTGCTCCAAACTCCTGTTTTGGTTGGTTTGGCTTCAATGTGTATCAGGCACACAAACTTGTGTTCTGTAACAGGTCCTCAGGCCCATCTCAGAACCTTGTTGCATGGGACAGTGGGCGTGGGTTGTGGAACAAGATGCCAGTGACTTCTTAAGTCTCAAAGTCCAATTGCAAAAGAGAAAGATGATCCACTATTCTGGTGTGAGGACTTGTGAAGGAAGTTTGGGAGGGAAAGAAGACAGCTGAAGAATTTACATTGTAAGAAGAGAAGTGGGAGTAAGAAAATAAAGGTCCAACACTGTATTGTTATAGGTTATACAGGTCCTTTTAAGAAGTACCCTCACACTCTTATTGGTTATTTATTATCCTTACTTGTCTACTTAGTGCTTTCATTTCTCTGGTTTTGTTAATTCCCTCAGAAGTAGATTTTTCTGCAGTCATCCAAGATACAGTCTGATGACCCCTATTTTTAGAATATTTGTATACTAAAACAATACACTGATGCTGAGGAACATTGAGGGGAGGGATAAATTGGGAGCTTGTGGTTGAGGTATACACACTACTATATATTAAGTAGGTAACCAATAAGGACCTACTGTATAGCACAGGGAATGCTACTCGATATGCTATGATAACCTATATGAGAAAAGAATCTAAAAAAGAGTGGATATATGTATTTGTATAACTGCTTCATTTTGTTGTACACCTGAAACTAGCACAACGTTGTAAATCAACTATGCTCCAATAAAAATTTTCAAAAAAAGAACATAGAAACATAGGGAGGAATGATAAATAATATTAAACATGGAAGCAAAGTAGAAATTGAGAATTTCACATCCCTACCTTAGATATGACATGGAGGAGGGCAAGTGGGATAATTGGTATTAACTGCATCCTCTTCACATCTCTCTTTTATCTACTTGTTCTCCTAAGAATTTGCTCTTTTTCCTTCTTGTTGCATACACTTAAAAACCAAACAGTGTTAATCAGAAGAATTCTGGAATAAAATAGTGTTAACTATTTGATTAAAAGATGTCTGAGAGGATGATTCTGGGGGTACACATATCGCTGAGGTTTTTGTTAGTTTCCCCAAGAGCCTGGTAAATACTCAGTATGACCACAAGGGGGATGTTGTAGCTCTAGACACTATTCAAAGCAGTATCCTGAAAATGAGACTGCGTGTATCCTGTTATTTGCCAGTGTGAAGGACAAGCTTTGGGGTTGCTTTGCAAATTAACATAGCCTGCAGCCTGAAGGCTGGAAGAAATGAGTCTGAGTCTAAAAAGAAATAGGGTGCAAATAAATAAGAGTGAATGATTAGATCCATGGTCGACTGATAAAATTCTTCATCATATAACACAGCACTGTATTCCATTTCTCTGTTACCATTTCAGTGTCATACTGAAAAGTGAAAGCAGTTGGTACATAATTTTCATGCAGGTAATTGTTTACCAGGCAGAACAGATGGCTGTCTAATACCTGTGCATACTATGTTTTAAATTATAACTTTTAAACATTTAATTCCCAATCATTAACAGGAATTGTCTTTAGATAGTAATCACTAATAGTTGTCAAGTGTTTACTTAAGTGCTCCACTGTCCTAAATGCTTTCTAACATTCTTTAATGGAATGTGCAAAAAAAAAAATAGTCTCAAGGGAATAATGCTATTGGTATTCCCATTTTACAGATGTGGAAACTGAGGCTTAAAGTGGTCCAGTATGTTATATAGGTCACATGGCAATTGAATGGTAAGGCCATATTTGAAGCCAGACTGTCTGACTCCAGAACCTATACTGTTAACCACTAGGCTTTGCTGTCTCATAACATACTGGGTCTGATCATTTATCTCTATGTATACGGAAGAAGAGTTTTGTAACATTGGCCTAATTCATTATTTACATCAGTTATTTTAGGCAATTGAGTTAAAGCTATAAAAATATTTTTATGTAGTTTAAGTTCCAGGACAACTATAAAGGAAGTTCAATCTGTAATAGAACACATAAGATCAAGTTTATATTTTTAAAGGAGTCTCTTTAAACTGGTGGCTCAGATGACATTTTAGTCAGTCTTCCCAAAGATGAATATCATGCTGTGGCACTTTCCATCTTCATGAAATAAAAATGTGACATACTGCAGGGATTTGTCATTTTTATTCTCCTTGGAATTTTTCATGTACCTGCAGTAGATTTCAGGAGACAGTTCCCACTTTTTCTGTTTGGGTATTAGCTGCACTATATTGGAGTACATTACACAGTGTCACTTCACTCAAGTCTAATTTCAACAGAGCTTGCCCCAGTGAAGTGTAGGAAGTATCGTGTCAGTGATGTTTCTGTCCTCAGGGGTGGTGACAATTAGTAGGTTTCTTTCTGTACGGAATGCCCAGTAACCCACCAACCTGCCTGCCTTCTGAAAGGAGAAGAGAGAAATAGAGGATGATCCTGAAAGAAAACTAAGGCAGCAATGAATTAAGATCATCACTTTGATTAGATTGGATATTTACATTCTAGGAATAACGCAGTCTCATTGCACAGGGTAAAAAATAAGTTAACTTCGCTTGGATTTTCATTCAGGTTTGAAAAACAGTAGGGTATTAGGTCCAAGGATTTGTGTGTGAAGTCCCTATTTGGGGAGGGTGTAGGACTGACAGAAGCAGAGATTTGCTCTTTATGAAGACCCATTTAATAATTCTTAAGAATGTAGGAGCCTTTTCTGAATGCTTCCATTTATTCTTAATCAGAATGATTTAGCGAAAGGAAACCTGAACTAGGAGTTGAACCTGAACTTGGGTTCTAGAAACATAGAAATGTCTTTAGATATCACTTAAAATCTAAACTTTGCAGGCAGGGATAAATTGGGAGATTGGGATTGACATACATACACTACTGTATATAAGATAGATAACTAATAAGAACCTACTACTATAGTGCAGGGACCTCTACTCAATACTTTGTAATGGCCTATATGGTAAAAGTGAAGGTCGCTCAGTCGTGTCCGACTCTTTGCGACTCCATGGACTATACAGTCCGTGGTATTCTCCAGGCCAAAATACTGGAGTGGGTAGCCTATCCCTTCTCCAGGGGAGCTTCCCAACCCGGGGACTGAACTCAGGTCTCCCACATTGCAGGTGGATTCTTTACTAGCTGAGCTACCAGGAAAGCCCAGCCTATATGGGAAAAGAATCTAAAAAAAGTGGATATATGTATGTGGTGGCTCAGGGATTCCCAGATGACTTAGTTCAGTTCAGTGGCTCAGTCATGTCTGACTCTTTGTGACTCCATGGACTGCCACCAGGCTTCCCTGTCCATCACCAACTCCCAGAGCTTGCTCAAACTCATGTCCATTGAGTCGGTGATGCCATGCAACCATCTCATCTTCTGTCATCCCCTTCTCCTCCTGCCTTCAGTTTTTCCTGGAATGAGAGTCTTTTCTAAGGAGTCAGTTCTTTGCAGCACCTGGCCAAAGTATTGGAGTTTCAGCTTCAGCATCAATCCTTCCAATGAATATTCAGGACTGATTTCCTTTAGGATTGACTGGTTTGATCTCCTTGCAGTCCAAGGGACTCTCAAGGGTCTTCTCCAATACCACAGTTCAAATACATCAATTCTTCGGTGCTCAGTTTTCTCTATGGTCCAACTTTCACATCCATATCTGACTGACTGCTGGAAAAACCATAACTTTGACTAGATGGATATTTGTTGGCAAAGTGATGTCTCTGCTTTTTAATATTCTGTCTAGGTTGGTCATAGCTTTTCTTCTAATGAGCAAGCGTCTTTTAACTTCATGGCTGCAGTCACCATCTGCAGTGATTTTGGAACCCAAGAAAAGAAAGTCTGAAACTGTTTCCATTGTTTTCACATCTGTTTGCCATGAAGTGATGGGACTGGATGCCATGACCTTAGTTTTTAGAATGTTGAGTTTTAAGCCAACTTTTTCACTCTCCTCTTTCACTTTCATCAAGAGGCTCTTTAGTTCTTCTTTGCTTTCTGCCATAAGGGTGGTGTCATCTGCATATCTGAGGTTATTGATATTTCTTCCGGGTATCTTGATTCCAGCTTGTGCTTCATCCAGCCCGGCATTTCACATGATGTACTCTGCATGTAAGTTAAATAAGCAGGGTGACAATATACAGCTTTTACGTACCCCTTTCCCAATTTGGAACCAGTCCATTTTTCCATGTCCGGTTCTAACTGTGTTGCTTCTTGACCTGCATAAAGATTTCTCAGGAGGCAGGTAAGGTGGTCAGGTATTCCCATCTCTTGAAGAATTTTCCACAGTTTGTTGTGATCCACGCAAAGACTTTGGCATAGTCAATAAAGCAGAGGTAGATGTTCTTCTGGAACTCTCTTGCTTTTTCGATGATCCAGAGGATGTTGGCAATTTGATCTCTGGTTCCTCTGCCTTTTCTAAACCCAGCTTGAACATGTGGAAGTTCTCCGTTCACATACTGTTGAAACCTGGATTGGAGAATTTTGACCATTACTTTGCTAGTGTGTGAGATGAGTGCAGTTGTGCAGTAGTTTGAACATTCTTTGGCATTGCCTTTCTTTGGGACTGGAATGAAAACTAACCTTTGCCAGTCCTGTGGCCACTGCTGAGTTTTCCAAATTTGCTGGCATGTTGTGTGCAGCACTTTCACAGCATCATTTTTTAGAATTTTGAAATAGCTCAGTTGGAATTCCATCACCTCCACTAGCTTTGTTCATAGTGATGCTTCCTAAGGCCAGCTTGACTTTGCATTCCAGGATGTCTGGCTCTAGGTGATTGGTGACACCATCATGGTTATCTGGGTCATGAAGATCTTTTTTGTACAGTTCTTCTGTGTATTCTTGCCACCTCTTCTTAATATCTTCTGCTTCTTTTAGGTTCATACCGTTTCTGTCCTTTTTTGGGCCCATTTTTGCATGAAATGTTCCCTTGGTATCTCTAATTTTCTTGAAGAGATCTCTAGTCTTTCCCATTCTATTGTTTTCCTCTATTTCTTTGCATTGATCACTGAAGAAAACTTTCTTGTCTCTCCTTGCTGTTCTTTGGAACTCTGCATTCAAATGGGTATATCTTTCCTTCTTTCCTTTCCCTTTAGCTTCTCTTCTTTTTTCAGCTATTTGTAAGGCCTCCTCAGACAACCATTTTGCTTTTTTGCATTTCTTTTTCTTAGAGATGGTCTTGACCACTGCCTCCTATATAATGTCATGAACCTCCGTCCATAGTTCTTCAGGCACTCTGTCTATCAGATCTAATCCCTTGAATCTATTTGTCACTTCTACTGCATAATCGTAAGGGATTTGATTTAGGTCATACCTGAATGGTCTAGTGGTTTTCCCTAATTTCTTCAATTTAAGTCTGAATTTGGCAATAAGGAGTTCATGATCTGAGCCACAGTCAGCTCCCAGTTTTGTTTTTGGTGACTGTATAGAGCTTCTCCATCTTTGGCTGCAAAGAATATAATCAATCTGATTTTGGTATTGACCATCTGATGATGTCCATGTGTAGAGTCATCTCTTGTGTTGTTGGGAGAGGGTGTTTGCTATGACCAGTGTGTTCTCTTGGCAAAACTCTGTTAGCGTTTGCCCTGCTTCATTTTTCACTCCAAGGCCAAACATTCCTATTACTCCAAGTATCTCTTGACTTCCCACGTTTGCATTCCAGTCCCCTATGATGAAAAGGACATCTTTTTTTGGGTGTTAATTCTAGAAGGTCTTGTCATAAAACCTTTCAACTTCAGCTTCATCGACATTTGCAATTGGGGCATAGACTTGGATTACTGTGATACTGAATGGTTTGCCTTGGAAACGAACAGAGATCATTCTGTCATTTGTGAGATTGCACCCAAGTACTGCATTTCAGACTCTTTTGTTGACTGTGATGGCTACTCCATTTCTTCTAAGGGATTCTTGCCCACAGTAGTAGATATAATGGTCATCTGAATTAAATTTGCTCATTCCAGGTCATTTTAGTTAGCTAATTCCTAAAATGTCAATGTTTACTCTTGCCATCACCTGTTTGCCCACTTCCAATTTACCTTGATTCAAGGACCTAACATTCCAAGTTCCTATACAATATTGTTCTTTACAGCATCGGACTTTACTTCCATTACCAGTCACATGCACAACTGGGCGTTGTTTTCTCTTTGGCTGTTTCTTCATTCTTTCTGGAGTTATTTCTCCAGTAGCATATGGGGCACCTACAGACCTGGGGAGTTCATCTTTCAGTGTCATATCTTTTTGCCTTTTCATACTGTTCCCAGGTGGCTCAGTGGTAAAAACAAAAAAAAACTGCCTGCCAATGCAGGAGCCTTAGGAGATGTGGGTTCGATCCTTGGGTTGGGAAGATATCCTTGAAGAGAAAATGGCAACCCACTCCAATATTCTTGCCAGGATAATCCCGTGGATAGAAGAGCCTGGCAGACTACAATCCATAGGGTCACAGTCAGACATAACTGAACACACATGCATTTACCATATGTATATGTATAATTGATTCACTTTGCTGTACACCTGAAACTAACTGAACATTTTAAATGAACTGCATTCTAATAAAAGTTTTTTAAAAAAGATTGAAACAGGGACTTCCCTGGTGGCCCAGTGGCTAAGACTCTGTGCTCCCAAAGCAGGGGGCCCGGGGTTCAATCCCTGGTCAGGGAACTGGATCCCACATGCTACAACTAAGATCTGGTGTAGCCAAATAAATAATTAAAATATTAAAAAAAAAAAGATTGAAACAGTTTTACACAAAAAATAAAGTAAAATCTAATTTATCGTTTAATAGATGAGGAACTGAGAGAATTAGTGAGTTGCCCAAAGTCACACAGACAGTGTAGCTTCTGTTCTACAGCCTCCATTTTTACTTGGTATGCTTTTTAGAAATCACCCACGTGATTTCAGATTAAATGTTCAATTAGTACAGGATCTTTTTTCAAATGTTTACAGACACTTCTGACTCATATACCTACTTTCTCCTGTCTTATCCTCATTCTTTAAGGTATACAATTAGTGAAAGTATATTAGCTATCTTTTCAGTTCTTCTGACTAACATCTTTTCTATGTAAGAGGCTGTTGGTTTCTAAGGTTCCCCACCCCTGCTTCCCAACCATCAGGAGAGGAAGTACCCAGGTTTCTTCAGGTGATAAGGATTTATTTGAAGGCTAGTTGGGAAAGTACAGGTATTGTCTCAATACCCATAGAACCAGAGTTCAAGAAGAACGAGGGGTAGCTCCTCCTCTTTGGTCAGGCCCCAGCAGGACCAGTCATCTTTATGGAGTTTCTGATGTTCCCTTCTGCACTGACCCTGCCTTTTCCACAGCTCACTTCTTTGTGTTTGCTTCTCTAATTCTTATATGGCAGTAGTTCCCATATTTCAGTAGGCATCAAAATTACTGGGAAGCTCTTTAACCATACCAACCCAAGCGATTTAGTCCTCTAGGTCTGAGGTATTTCAAGTAATCTTCATGTTTAACAAGTTTGACAGGAGGTTCTGGTAGGGGTGACAATTAAGGATCACACCTTGCTTAGAAACACCCCAAGTATCATGGTATCTTCTGGTCTCCACATTTTTTCACTATCCATTCTATTAGAAGAATATTTGAGGGACTTCGCTGACAGTCCAGTGGTTAAGACTATGCTCTTCCACTGCAGGGGGCACAGGTTCCATCCCTAGTTGGGGTAGTAAGATTCTGCATGCTGCATGGCATAGCCAAAAAATTAAAAACAAAAAATTTGAGCACATATCTCCATTAAGAATATTTATGTATTTAGAAGCTTTGCATGTAGTACTACTATTAAAATATATAAAACAGAAAAGATAAAAAATAAATGTAAATACATTGGAATACTTTTTTCCTGTACTCTCATGTATCCCCAGGGCTGTTTGCACTACCCGTGCTATCTTTCTGTGTGCTTGAAGTACACCTTCATTACGGAGCGCCTTTATTGAGCAGAGTAAAGGCACAGAAAAGTGACACGTTGTTTCAAGGCTCACTGCGTCAGCTCATAGGCCTTTCCTTTAGGTGCCAGTTCTTTGTTTTATTGAGCTAGTGATTGGGGTGGGGTGGGAGTAGTGACTGTGTGTGTGGCATCATGTAAAGCAGGCTGGTTCCTAGAGGGAGGCTGTGATCCCCTTCTTCAGGGGCAACGGGGAATCTGTGGGTGTGATAGCTAGACTAATAGACTAGCTAGACCATAGACTAATGATCTGTCTCTAAGCCTGTTTAGTTGTCAAGTCATGTCTGACTCTTTTTTGACCCCATGGACTGTAGTCCGCCAAGCTCCTCTGTCCATGGGATTTTCCAGGCAAGAATACTGGAGTGGGTTGCCATTTCCTCCTCCCGACCCAGGGATTGAACCCTTGTCTCTTATGTCTCCTGCACTGGCAGGCGAGTTCTTTATCACTAGCATCACCTGGGGAGCCTGGCAAAGTGCAAACTCTCTGTAGAGAGAGACACCACAGAGGCTGTGGATGAGGCCCCCTGTGTGTGCTCTTTCAGCTTTCCGTGACTTCCCAAAAAGAAGTCTGTTTTACCCTGGGCTGTGCCAGGAGATGGAGTGGTATGTGTGTGTGTGTGTGGTTGCTCTCAGGATTAAAGGCAGCCAGTAAGAACACCAGCACCAAAGCCCTGGAGAACAACACCTGCATTTGAGTGATCAAATGTCTACAAGTAACTTAATGTGAAGTAGTAACTGAGTCCCTGAACTCAAATACAAGTCTTCTCTGTGTATCTACTCTGCTCTTGGATATATACATACTCCCACTAGCCAAAGAGGCTTCACTTTTCCTGATTTGCCCAATTTGTAGTTCTCTGATACTACTTGCTTGCCCTTGTGCACTGTTTTGTGAGTGGAGCATCATTTCCATGAGATAGAGTAACCACATTGGGAAAAGCAGACCTAAGGCATTGTCAGAGCCCAGAGTCAGAGCTGGACAAATCCCAAGCACATTTCAGAAATCAAATGACATCTAATAAGTCGTTGAAGTTGAAAATGGGTTTCCCACAATCTTTTTTTCCCAGATAATTTTCCTACCCTTACTTGGAGACTTTTTGTAATTTAGCTTTCTTCTGTCACCTTGGGTATTTGAGTGCAGGTGTTCGATATTCTCAAAGGCCATGGAGAGTGGCCCACTGTTTTGAGCTCTGCAGAGGAGAGAGACAGGGGTTTCTTGGATTTAGGGTAGCTAGCAGTCATATATATGTGTCTTTATCCTGTTTGATGGGGATGTTTGAAAAATAAATTATTTAGAATTTAATTGCTTTTTGCTTAACTTTATGTTATTGAAAATCTCTCGGCTGGAAACACCATTTTTAAAAAATAATTTTTATTTTTTTAATTTATTGGCTGTGCTGGGTCTTCACTGCTGTATCAAGCTTTCTCTCGTTGTGGTGGACAGGGGCTACTCCCTAGTTGCAGTGTGCGGGCTTCTCTTGTTGAGGCTCCCGGGCTCTAGAGTGTACAGGCTCGGTAGTTGTGGCACATGGGCTCAGAAGCTCCCCTGCAAGTGGAATCTTCCAAGACTAGGGACCCCTGTCCCCTACATTGGTAGTCAGATTCTTAACCACTGGACCACCAGGGAGGGCCACACCATTTTTTCTGTCATTTTGTATTTTTCCAGTCAGTGTATGTGCTTGCCATTTTTGTGTTCTGCTTTTTATGCCTTTCCTAAAAATATTTGCTTATCAACCTGGTCACATATACTTGTCATTTTTAATGGTTGTCTATATAATCTTATTCTTCCTTGAGATTCATAACTTTATTCCACTTAATCCTCTTTGCTTCTACTATTTTGCAGGTTATGTGGAAAGATTTGCTGCATTTCTAAAGAATCTCAGAAAACCAGCTGCATTTCAGAACCTAAACCAGCATTTGCTTTTCTTCACTCTGAGGGAGCACACAAGTATTGAATTCTCTGCCACTGGGCACGCCAAGGTATTGAATTCTTTTCCCTGGAGTCCATGTCTGTGGGTCTGACTGGGCCACTTGATCAGCAAGAGGTCTCAGACACCAAACTGGGGAAAAAATTAAACTGACAGAATGGTCGGTATTTCCAAAGAGTCACTTTAGGTTCTGTCTATTGCTGCAGTGTTCAAAACATAGACATAGTTCATTGCCGTGATTAAAGTGACTTTCACCATTAGCCTCTTTGCTCCTGTAAGATATAGTGGTAGGCTATAGCTGGTTCATCATTTGGAGGTGTAATGGTTACCTAAAGCTA
Source organism: Okapia johnstoni (assembly GCA_024291935.2). Classification (NCBI taxonomy): domain Eukaryota; kingdom Metazoa; phylum Chordata; class Mammalia; order Artiodactyla; family Giraffidae; genus Okapia; species Okapia johnstoni. The sequence goes on from CM044316.1 coordinate 42,429,547, forward strand.
TTTTTCTACAAAGGGCAAGTTATTTCCTTAGTTTTTCTCCAAAATTTCAGCTTTAGTGGGAAAGAGCCATGAGTTTTGTGACATAGCGGCCTCCTTATCTGTCTTGGGAGTTATAGACTGCACATATAAGACAATTCATGTACCTCTGCATAATGAGGGGAGTTTTAGAAATCATAAATCTTCACTTAACATGCAGGTGGTGTTGGGTGGCAGCTTTAGAAAAACTGATGTAGTTGCCAAGTTCATGAATGTCATAAATCATTCATGCTAAGGTAGCCCAGAATTGTGCTGTCCTCTGAGGCAGACCAATTTCAAGGTGGTTGTTAAACACAAAAATGTGACTCTGGATGATTGTTTTTCAAAATCAAACACACTTTTTATTTGAAAAGTAAAACCAAATTATCTTCCTTTTCTTAGTTGAAGTCAGTTTTCTAAGACCCTCCCTTCACCCTCAAAGAATCTATCAATGATAATAATATCTTTTCATCCCTGATCCCTAAATTCTATCAGAAATACATCACAAAATATATAACCTGTACATTTGCAATCCAGGCCATTAATGTGCTGAAAATAAGATTTTGATGTTTCAATAAATCTTGAGGCACATTAGTAGGGAAAAATTCTATTAGAGTTTTTTGAAGTATTTTCTTCTTGTGTCATATTTTACATGAAGTTGTAACTGCACAACTCAGATGGGACTCATACCCAGCCAAAACCCAAACTGGGACTTGAACCCACTGTCTTTTTATTAAGATCAGATACCTGGTTTCAGGGCTTAATGAAGCTCAGGTTCTTTATGTCTCAGCATAGAAGCAATTCAGCTAGAGACAAAGTGAAAAGAAGTGGATTTATTTAGAGACATACACATTTCATAGACAGAATGTGATCTGCCTCAAAAAGCAAGAGCAGCCCTGGAAGAAAAACAGTCCACAGACAGAAGATGAGAGGTGCCGAAATATGGATTGGGTACTTTTTATGAATCTGATCATTTCATAGGCTAATGAGTGGAAGGATTATTCTAGCTATTTTGGAGAAGGAGCAGAGATTTCCAGGAATTGGGCCCCTGCACATTTTTTGGCCTTTCATAGTTGGTCTTGGAATTGCCATGGCACCTGTGGGTATGTCATGTAGCTGATATATTACAGTGAACATATAATGAGGCTCAAGGTCTACTAGAGTCAAATTTTCCACCATCTTAGACCTAACCAGTTATAACCAGTCTTTGTCATATCCTCAATGTCTGTGTCATTCGTTAAAGTTTGTTCCCTGCCGTCTTCCCTCCTGTTTTAATGTTAAAATGGATAATAGGCAAGCATAGCCCTCTTCCACACTGCCCATGTATTTAGGGCTAAAAAGGGGGAAGAAGTAGGGCTTAAAGGGAAGTGACCCCTGGGACAGAAAACTGAGCACTATGATGAGCTGAGCAGTCTCTGAGTCACCAGGCTTTATCTAGACTCTTGGAATATGGGTTTTAAACTAAAGTATTTCATCTGAAAGTTGCTCGTTTGATAGATGAAGACTATGAGGTTAGATAGTATCTTTTTTTAATTAAAGCTATTTTACTGGGGGATACATTCATGTAGTCCAGGTTGGATAGTATTGAGGAAGGAAAACATGCTAGTATTTTCAGTTAGAAGTCTTCAGAGAGAAAAATGAAGTTTTGCCTGAGGCTGTTAGGTACTGAGTGGGTAGTCAGGTTCTCAGTGGGTAGTTAAGTGTCTGTATCCTTTTGTGTAGTCTCCAGCACAGAGCCACATACTGGTGACACTTTTCTTTGTTGTATCTCAGAAGCTCTCTTGAGGTGAATGTGTTGATTATATGGGTAGCCTCGGTTAAAGATTTTAGGGGACAATTCCAGGCAGAACATCTTTTTCACTGAATGTAATCTCCCACTCCTCCACTTCAGGCTTACTACTACTTTGTGCTTTAATGCCTTGTATATACCTTTCCCACTATTTGACATGCCCCTCTATTTCTTATCCAGGTGTTGAGCTCTTACTTATCCTGTAAAACCCTCTTAAATCTCATCTTCTCTGTAAATCCTTTTCAAGCTTCCTGAGACAGAACTTCTCACTTGATCTTCTGTGCTTCTAGAACATTTATTCACAGTTTTGTTATGACACACACATGGGAGCTTAATTATTTGTCAGCATGTCCATCCCTCCCACTAGATTGTGAGCATCTTAAGGACACGAATAGAGTTTTATTAATATGGGTATTGCTAGTACCTCATGGGCTTCCTCGATGGCTCAGATGGCAAAGAATTGGCCCACAATGCGGGAGACCTTGGTTCAATCCCTGGGTCGGGAAGATACCCTGGGAAAGGGAATGGCTGCCTACTCCAGGGTTCTTGCCTGGAGAATTAATTCCATATACAGAGGAGCCTGGCAGGCTACTGTCCATGGGGTTGCAAACAGTTGGACACAACTGAACAACTAATGCTTCATTAATATCCCATATCTGACACCAAGTGGAAACTCGATGAAATCTCATCCTTTTGCTTTTTTTTTTTTTTTTAAAAGATTTATTTATTTAATTTATTTTTTGACTGTGGTGGGTCTTTGTTGCTGTATGCAGGCTTTCTCTAATTGCCCCGAGCAGGGGCTACTCTCTGTTATGGAGCATGGCTATAGGTGTGCACGCTTCAGTAGTTGCAGCGCGTAGACTCAGTAGTTGTGGTGCATGGGCTTAATTGCTCTGCAGCCTGGGAGACCTTCCTAGACCAAGGATCGAACCAGTGTCTCTTGCATTGCAAGGCGGATTATTCTTAACCACTGAGCCACCAGAGAAGCCCAAGAAGAAAGCTTTTTAAAGTTACATCTCATCATAATTTATGAATGCTAAGACTAAACATAAAGCATTTACTTGAGTCCCCTATAAGGATGTCTGAGAGTGACAGAGGCAAGGAGATATTTCGTGCGTTCTCACTGTGTCCTGGGATTTTCTGTAGATTCTTGGCAGAGGAAGTCCTTTACTTTCTTCCTGTATGATATCTCTAGGACTTGTATGTCTTTGTCTTCTTACTTCAGTAATTCTAAAGTAAGTGACATTTTCTCACACTTGAACTGCAGCAATTATAGCAGGTATGACTCTCAGTTTATAAATTTAGATGTGGAGAAGGTATCACATTTATTTATAAGCTTAAATAAAGGTAAGGTCCAATTATATGCTCCTACCCTGTCTGACTGGTGGGGAATTTAACCTCACTTATGTTTCATCTTCGGAGAAGGCAATGACACCCCACTCCAGTACTCTTGCCTGGAAAATCCCTTGGATGGAAGGGCTTGGTAGGCTGTGGTCCATGGGGTCGCTAAGAGTCGGACGACTGAGCGACTTCACTTTAACTTTTCACTTTCGTGCATTGGAGAAGGGAATGGCAACCCACTCCAGTGTTTTTGCCTGGAGAATCCCAGGGACGGGGGAGCCTGGTGGGCTGCCGTCTATGGGGTCGCACAGAGTCGGACACGACTGAAGCAACTTAGCAGCAGCAGCAGCATGTTTCATCTTCAGACCTGTGTTGTGGTTCCAGAATCCTATATTTCGCCATGAAATTGGAAGGGGCTTTGAGTTGCTGGTTATTGCTGAGACACCTGGTGTCCCATTATTTGCACCAACCGTTCATGTCCAGTGCCTGAGTGTCTGATCTTCATCCTGACTCACAGAAACTTTTTGTGAGGCTGTAAATCCTGCTTCCTAGAGTCCTATCTCCTGGTTGTAACATGGGGCCAGTCTTCTCTGGGTTGTGTTCCTTCCTCTGGTGCTGCCAAGGAGCAAGGCCTGGGTCCCCAAGTTGTAGGTCCTACAAACTCATCTTCATCTACAACCCAGGGGAATCTCTTTCTAGTCTGTCTGGAGCACTTGCCTGCATTATGCTCCTCTGAGGCTGGTTTATCTTGCTCGTTTATAGCAATCTTAATGGTCTTTTAAATCCCAATCCCCTGTCACTACAACCAAAACTTTTGTTTCCTTTTCCTTAAATTTCCATGGGAGGTTAAGGGAGACATCTGTTATCCAGTTCTTTCAGCAAAAAAAGAGAAGAAAAATTTTAAATCTTACCATATGCTGATCTCCTAACTGACATCCTTGCCTTTTTTTTTTTCTCTTCTCTGTTCCAATTATTTTGTACATTCCAGTCAGAATAGTTGTTCTAAAACTCCTGCCCAGAAACTCAGTGGCTTCTCATTGTCTCTAGAATAAAATCAAAGCTCCAAGCTCCTTAGTCTACCATTAGGGCTTTTCATGATCTTCTTCACCTTTGAAAGCTGATTTCCCATTACTCCTTCATCAGAGGCCCCTGATCTAACCCTGTTCCTCTAACCCCACGGCTCCACCTCCTGACCCCCTGTGTTTTCCCGCCTCCTCACTACCCCTGACTGATGTGCCACCCAGATCAAGTGCTTGCTGCCTCAGACGGCTTGGTGGCTGTTAGCCCATCCCCAGTGATCTGGTCTACCTTAAACCTAGTTCTCGTCTGCACAGCCGCTTGGTGCCCGAGGTTATGGCTTATCATATGATGTGTGTTTCTTCCTTTCTCATCTAGATCTGTGAGCCTCTCAAGTACAGAGGCTTCCATTTTCCTGTATCCTGAGCCACCACAGAGCTCTTCACAGTATGGGGTGCTCACTAAGTGCTGATTAACGAATATCATGACCTGGCCACGAGATCCTTCCTGAGTACACCCAGCCTTGCCATAGCATAAGAAGCAGGAAAATAAAGGGAAAAGGGGGCCAGTTTTATTACTGCCATGAAAATAAAGTGTTTCATTGGTTTGTACCATCAAGGAGTATCCTCCTTGCTTGGCTCCAGCGCCCAACGAAGCATCTGCCCTAACAACGGTGAACACATTCCACTATCAGAGTAAGTAGTCCAGAGCTCCTCTGGGTGGTGGGCACTCTAGCTTTGCTGTCCTTTTGCTTCTCCACAGGTTGCCCTTCACAATAGTTTTCTCTGTCATGAATGCAAACTAGCCAGTCCCTCTTGAATATATCAACCTGCTATGTTGAACATATCAACATACCTTGACACCTGCTCAAAGTAATTTTCCTGTCGCTAAGCTAGGGTTAATAAACACAAATGGTCGCCATTTACTTCTCCTTGGCTGATCCTGGGAGAATGTCTTCACAAAAATAGGCAGGTTGGCTGGATAGGCAACTCTAGCTCATACTCTGGGGAAGTGGAGAGTTTCCTACTTCAGCCTGTGGGGCTCACTTCACTTGCTGCTTATACCAGCTTCCTGTGGACTTCCTCCCCAGCCCCTATGCTAAGTCGTTTCTGGCCTTCATTCATGTTGATCTAGTGACAGAGAACAGGCAGAGAGGATTCCAGCATCATCCTGGTAGTCTGACTGGATAACACTAAAAGCTTTCCAATACTTCAAATCTTTGATCCTATAATTTTTGCTTGCATTGCTTTTAATCAACACTTAGAATCCTCTAGCTTTTTGCTAATCCCTTCAGCCTCCTCACCTTGGCCTCTTTCCCACTTGATAGATTCATTCTAGCCACTCAGGCCTTCTCTTAGCTCCTTCAGTGTGTTGCTTCTGCTTTCCCATGTGTTCTCTCTGCTCTCTAGGTCTCTATTCTCCCCACCAGCCATTTGTCTAATCCTACTTAGCTTTCAGGTTCCCCCATATTTTAATGTCACTTATGTAAGCAAACTTCTTTAACCCCCAGACTAGATCAGATTCCTAGTTCCCAGACCAGTCCTACATATTATCTTCCATAGCACTTTGTGCACCTGTATTCATTAAACTACTTTTTAGAAAAAATTTGCTTGGTGCTTATCTTCCCCAGTACTTTGAAAGCTCCATGTGCACAGAGACTGTGTCTATTCTGTTTACAATTTTATTGCCAGAACCTAGCCCAGTACCTGACACCTAGTAGCTTATTCAAGTAAATGTTCATCAACTGGCCAGCTCCGCTCCTCACCTCAGTCATGCATTTCCCCTGCTGTTCATCATGTATTGGCTTAATGCTGCTTTTCTGCTCTTTATGCTTATCTATTTAATGTTAGCTCTCTTAAGTTGTACTTTCCTGGAGGGCAGAGAATTCACATATATAATTTTCTCTGTATAAAGCTTTGTATGTGAGTGTCTGTGTATGTGTCTCATCCCCCTCCCCTCCCCTGGAATATAGGGGAAGAATGAGGAGGTAAAATTGAGAAGATGGAAGTAAGTGTTTACATAAAAGAGACTCTGAAACTGTTGAGGTGGCTTGTAACTCCCCTTGTTACCCCTGAGGATGCTCAGGGTGCAAGGGACAGGATATGGGGCAGGAACGTGACAGTACAGGAGGCTTTTGGACATTGTTAAAAGTAACTTTGCTCAGAACTGTGGTATGTACTGCGGGGTAGCAGGAGGAGGGAATAGAGGATGCTTTTGGAAATTCAGAAAAAAGGGGAAAAGTGGGAAAAAGACCTAAACAGATGTTTGAATGGATAAAGAAGTTGTGGTACATATACACAATGGAAAATTACTCAGCCATAAAAAGGAATGCATTTGAGTCAGTTCTAATGAAGTGGATGAACCTAGAACCTATTATACAGAGTGAAGTAAGTCAGAAAGCAAAAGATAAATATATTCTAACACATATATATGGAATCTAGAAAAATAGTACTGAAGAATTTATTTACAGGGCAGCAATAGAGAAACAGACATAGAGAATAGACTTATGGACATGGGGATAGGGGAAAAGAGGGTGAGATGTATGGAAAGAGTAACATGGAAACTTACGTTACCATATGTAAAATAGATAGCCAATGGGAATTTGCTGTATGGCTCAGGAAACTCAAACAGGGGCTCTGTATCAATCTAGAGGGGTGGGATGGGAAGCGAGATGGGAGGGAGGGAGGTTCAAAAGGGCGGGGATATGTGTATACTTATGGCTGATTCATGTTGAGTTTTGACAGAAAACAACAAAATTCTATAAAGCAATTATCCTTCAATAAAAAATAAATTAACTAAAAAGAAAAAAGGGGAGAAGTGGCAGAGCTTAAATCCATAGGCCTCATTTTCCACAAGGATATTAGAGTGCTATTAAGCCAAGGAGAACCATTAACTCTGACAATAATTCCTCTTGCTGTAACCCCTTTGGTGGTGTGTTTATTACTTTTTAAAATAAAGGTTGAGAAACAACTTTTACTGTTGTAACTAGAACAGTGATAAGCAGGGCTCATGGTATGTAATCATTAAAAAAAAAACAAAAAACTTTGTTTTTGGCTCCCACTGTTGCTTTAAACTTGCTCCATAGTGGTAGTCCTCACTCCACTCCTGGACAAACATTTCTTGTGCAGTTATTAGGAAGCACTGTAGTTGCTTTATGTAGTAAAACCTGATCTCAGTTAGATATTTAATATATTCAGCCCAGATATTGTCCCTGTTTCCAAAGTTTTTCAGTATTAAGCTATTTGTCCTCCTTCATCTGGGGCTTGCTACAAGTAAGAAGATGGATGTGGTCCTTCTTTCTTTCCTGAAGTTTCTAACACTTCCAGGATTAGAGCAAGAAAGTATGAGGGAGCAGGAAATACTGTACTTGCTTCACGTTGTTGAAGCCAGTTTTGTATTCTCCAGGAATGGCCAATGTTTAAATTTAGCTTTCTCCTGGGGCACTTCTGTGAGTTCTTCAGAGATCTGTACCCCCCCCCCACCCCACCACGTATACATATACACACTTGACTTGGGCAAGTACACTCTCTTCTGTCAGTTGCTTTCTTCCTCTACAGGAATTCAATGGCCTGTTGGTAAGAAACCAGTGTTTTGCTCATACAAGCTCTGAGACTGTGGGCAATCCCAGCATTGTTAAGCAGATGCTAGCCCATACAATGGCCCTTGTATTTCTTGGGCTGGAATAAAAAATCAGTCCATTCTGCCCCTTTAACTGCATGGGACATGTATCAAGCCCCCTGAGGGTTCCCTTGAAGCTCTTCTCAGTAGGCTAGTGGTGAAATGCAGGTACCTTCTTTCTCTGGAGGGGGATACCCACAGCATACTAACACTTCTCACCAAATAAATAGTCTTTCAAAAATTTTCTTTTAACACCCAACAACTTCTTAATATGGGTGAAGATTTTAGGGTTACATCACCATTTTTCAACGGTTTTCTATGAAAATTTACATCTTTGCTAACATCTCAACTTTCATATGACACAGATACTACATAGTGGAGCCTGTGTTGAAACTTCCAAATTGCACTGTGTACCTACTGTAGTTGAACAGAGATTTCAGGAACTAAGTAATTCATTTCCGTATAAAGGTATGTAATATCATTTTCTCCTTCTTTCTTCTGTTGCTGCTGCTGCTGCTGCTAAGTCGCTTCAGTCGTGTCCGACTCTGTGCGACCCCATAGACGGCAGCCCACCAGGCTCCCCCGTCCATGGGATTCTCCAGGCAAGAACACTGGAGTGGGCTGCCATTGCCTTCTCCACCTTGCCTTGCTAAGTGTAGATAAATAAGAAATTGTGAGCATAAAGATGGCTCTGGATGGACCACAGGCCATAGGGAAATAATCTGCAAAGGAGGTATTTTTCACAAAGAAGGCAAGTAGAGATGAAGGAAAGGGCTTGATGGAAAGAAGAAAAGAAAAAGCCCAGCTTCATCAGTGTTTTTCTAGACTCCATCCTAACCCCTCCCATCTCCACCTTGGTTTGGAGCTGTCTTCTTGTTATACGCAGGTCCCTATTATAATAGCCCCCAAACAATGGTTGCCCAGAGCAGAGACAGCTCCTGTTAGATCAGTAATTCTTGGCTTTGTGTTTTCCAGCTGTATTTGTATCTATGTCTGCAGGTTTAAGGTGGGGTGGGTAAATGTCATCACTTTTGACAAAATGGCTGATTATCTTTTCTCTATCATTACAAAAAGATATCTTGCTCTCCTGGTTCAGAGCCAGAACCTGCCTTGCAAGGAGTCGAAAGACAGCAACCCAGGGCTGCTGTCAAACCAGCAGATGGAGTAGCAGTACTTCTCTGTGTGCCTCTGGGCCCACCTGGGCTGTTGTGCTGGGTGATGCTAGGCCCAGCTCTGCAGTCAGAAGGGACAGAGAAATGAATACAAATGATAGTGCTCTATTGTCATAGCTGCTGTTCTGTTTGCAGAGGAGTTTGGTAAAATATAATCCTGGGAAAGTTGTTTTCATATGCCTCTCTGGAAGCATTTGTAAGGAGTGAGAGCTTGTATGCCTAAGATAGCTGTAGGGCATAAGAGAAGGAAAGCTACAGAGATGACAGAATCAAGTGGGAGAATATGACACAATTCCCCTTACCCCTCAAAAACCTTGGTGAGGACACGGGAATACAACCAGTGGCTCTTGGTAGGAAAGGGCAGGTTTAAGAGGCAAGTTTAAGAGGAAAGACAATGAAGCTGAATTACCATCTGCCTAACTCATTCTTCTCTGTCTGAATTGCAGGTACTGGAGTCCCTCTTACTATAATCTGTAGATTACCTAAGAAATTAACTTTGAAGCCAATGGCAGAATTTAAGCTTCCCTAAGATTCCTTCTTCCTATTTTCTAAGAGTCTTCCATACAGCTGAATATTTGACAGCTCTTAATAAATTATGGAGGCATTGATGGCATTCTCATTGAGAACTCTCTTCTGCCTCTCTCAGGCCTATAGGACCCCCTCTGTAACAGGGTGAGTCCTTTGGCCTCCTCCCCTGTGACTAGAAAAAGGCATCAGAATGGAGGATGGGGAGACAGTGGATAGATTTCTACTTTCTCTGGGGAGGCCTGTGTGACTCTCCTCCCTGACTTCCTCTATATAAATAACAAATCCAGAAGTAGGAGTGGGTTGGGGGACTCAGGATAACCTCCATAACCCATGGCCTAACCATTGAAGACCGCCTCAGAAGCCAGAGGGAAGGCATCTTCCTGATTGGTCCTTTGCTCAGTCCTGAACTGAGGGGAGTTGAAGGTGCTTGGGTTCTTAGCTGCAGAGCAGGTGGCACAGTGTGATCTTCATTGAGAATCCATCAGTGTCTGGCAAGTCTCTTGGCCACAGGCCTCCCTGGAGCCCAGAGCTCTTTGAAGAGAAGAAATAGTTCTAGGGAAAAGGAAGCTGCTGCTCTTGATGAAAAAGTTGAGAGGGAAGAAAATGAGACTAACAAGGGCTGAAGAGAACTGTCTGAAGCTGAAGAGAATGTTAATGGCTCTGCTTTGGAGCTTCAAAGCTTGAGCTGGATAGGATTGCACACAGAGGCCTCTGCTGTCACCTACAGAATACTTACCAAGGGCTGAGGCTTGCAAATAATCACATCCTGACTTTCCTAGGGCAAAAAGCAGTGCCTGCTGAGATGGAGAAAAGAGAAACTGTTGGGAGATCCTAGGCCCAGTCAGCTAGTTGGGGGGTCTAACTGGTCTCTTCCACAGCAGATGACAAATGGGGTTCTGGAAGAATTTAGGTGCAAAGGAAATGGCTCTCATTGAACAAATCTAGCTAACAGTTGTCTCGTTTCCCTGTTTACAAAATGATAGCTGTTATGGATTGAGTTTTGTCCCCCTAAAACGCATATGTTAAAACCTTAACCCACAATGTGATGGTATTTGGAGGAGGGTCTTTGGGAGGTAATTAGGTTTAGATGAAGTGGGTAATTAGGTTTATGAGGGTTGACTCTCCTGATGGAATTAGTGCCCTTATAAGAGAAGACAGAGTCAGAGGACTTGCTACTTACCCTACCCTACTCTCCCAATCCCCCACCCCATGTGAGCACACAGTAAGAAGGCAGCCATCGACAAGTCAGGAAGAAAGCCCATGCAAGAACTCAACCTCACTGGTGCTCTGGCCTCAGACTTCCAGCTTCTAGGACTATGAGAAGTAAATTTAAGCCACTTACTCTGTGGTATTTTAATAAGGCAGCCAGAGTTGACTAATACAGCAGCTCTAATGAATGCTATTGGTACCCTGCCCAAATTCACTTACCACATCAGTGTATCTGCTTCAAGCCTAGCTGCTTGTATTGAGTCCAGTGTCTCATAGATGCCCCTTTCTCCAGAAAAATTGCTCCTGATGAATGGGAGACCCTGTCTTTACATGCTGCAGCTTTCAGTCAAGGAGGTACAAAGGCCTCGAGGAAGGATCATTTCTTTACCCCAAAGAAGGAGCAATTCTTTGGTGCCATTCATGCTCCAGAATTGTCCTGTGGCATCAGGTTGAGGCCAAATACAAAACTGTGACCACATCCATCTTTATTACTAGTTCCTGCTTCCTTCATTCTCTTTCTCCTGAAGGCAGACCTCAACAAATCACATGACCTGCATTCTGTTTCACATTATGCTTCTGGGGAAGCATAACTTAAGGCAGCACTTTTCCCAAGTGGTAGAGTATAGAGCAACCTAAATGACACTATAATGCTTTGTGAGTATAGTGACAGTGATTAATGCCCTATGATAATGAGCACTGGGAACAACAGCCCTTATTTTTGTGTCCAGAAAGTATAGAGGAATAAAGGCCCACTGAGAGAGAAGATGAGGATGTGTTCTTCCAACTATAGATGGCTTCTTCAACAGGCATCTGGTAGACAGCTGTGCTTTCCTTGCCAGGAAGGGTTTAAACAGCTTTGTTAGCACAGCACCACAGACTGAGGTTCCACATGGGCTTAACCAATTATGGAAGCATCTTGACTTCAAGAACCCTTGAGCCATGACTAGGTGGCAGAGTCAATTGGGCAGGTTTGTGCATTGATTGCAGAGAAGGCTCTGGCGACCCACTCCAGTACTCTTGCCTGGAAAATCCCATGGACGGAGGAGCCTGGTAGGCTGCAGTCCATGGGGTCGTGAAGAGTCGGACACGACTGAGCGACTTCACTTTCACTTTTCACTTTCATGCATTGGAGAAGGAAATGGCAACCCACTCCAGTATTTTTGCCTGGAGAATCCCAGGGACGGAGGAGCCCGGTGGGCTGCTGTCTATGGGGTCGCACAGAGTTGGACACGACTGAAGCGACTTAGCAGCAGCAGCAGCAGCAGTGCATTGATTGAGAGGCAGCCAGGCTCTACACTGCCCTGGGCTGGGTCCAAAATTTTCTGAAAGGAGAACACCAGCACCTGCCCAGGAAACTCGCTGCTTTGATGGGGTGATATATTAATAGATACTCGAAAACTGTCCCCTCTCTACCATGTTTTGCTCAGCCTACTGGCTTTTTCATGATGCTGTTTTGTTCTTGGGAAATTCTGTTTTACTCTTTTTGTAATAATTCCCTGTGTTTTCCCTCCCTCTTCCTTTTCTACCTGCTGCTTTCCTCTCTGAGTCCAGGGTTCATCATCAGAGCCTCTGAGATTTGAGACTGGCTCTATCTTGAGAGAATGAGGGTGAATTCTTACATTATTCCAAGAAAGCCTCCACAGGACAGTTTCTTACTGCTTCTGATTACCTCTTAGAGCTTAACTTTCTTAGTTCTATTGGTGAGGATAGGAAGGGATGGAGTAGGTGAAGTGGCGGAGAACTCTCTCCTGATATGCCACTGACACACCTTGTCCCATCTGTTTTGATAGTGGCCCCAGGAAAAATGTGTCAGAGGTAACAGTAAATACTTATCCAGGTGCTCTCAAAGATTTATGGACATGCCTCAAATATCCCTAACCTTTTTAACAAGCTTAGTTACCCCACAGGAGAATGAGAGTGGCTCCTGCTTCTTCTCAAGAGATCTTGTGTTTAGATCAAGAGATGAAAGGGGGAATTTTGGATAGCTCCTACTCATTTCCCTAACTTTTCTCCCAGTGTATTTTGTGGGAGGGAATAAAATAGAGGTGGCATGAGGCCCTCATATCAGACAACTGAAAGACAGAGCTATCTGTTCTCTTCCCAAACATCTCCAATGAAGCATAGATTTGCTTCAGAAAGACTAAATCCATGAGTTCAAATGATACATGAAAGTGTAGATTATTTCCATCACTTGGCTTTGCTTGCTGCTATATTGCTTCATTCTTAGACAGGATCTCCACACATGGCAGCCAGGTGGCCACTAGCAGCTCCAAACCAGTGCTACCACATTCCAGAGGGAGAAAGCATGCACCTTTCCCATTACTCCTACAGAAGCCTAGAGAAGACTGTGATTGATGTGGTTTTAAATCATATGACCTTCCTTGAGCCACTTGCTGTGGCCAGAAGTGTGAAATAATCTGATGGGCTAGGCCTTGATCGTGTTCTTACTGCTGAAATCAGGAGGAGGACCTTGCCCCTCCAGTCTTGGAAAAACTAGAAAATGGGAGAGACTTCCTTAAGGAAGGGATGCTTGGGGAGGAACATGTGTCCTTTACATAATACATTGCCTATTTTCCTCTTTGACTATGCACTATGTCTAACTTATTCAAATGAAATTGCTTATGAAACACAAATTATGGATAAAGTAGTCACTTGTGAATATTGTTTTCCTGACTCAAGTGTGAAGAAAGGCAAGCTCAGCTCAAGAAAGGATCAAATCAGTCCATCTGGTTTGCAGAGCCTCTGGTCATAGTGTTCAGGAACCAGCTGGATAGGGGTGTTGGAGAACCACGAGGAGGAGTCAGTCTTGCCATGAACTCAAGGGCTATACGAGGAGGAGCAGCCTGGCACATAGTAGCACTGAGTTAATACTTGTGGAATGGCTTCTGTATGAATCGCAGGTCAAAGATAAAGCTGGGAGAAACAGGAAGAACCAAGCCAAGAACTGAAGGCAGTGCCCCATGCCAGGCCGGAGTTCCATTCTTTGATCAAGCCGTGTTTCCATAATTTGCCAGATGGTATGCAGCTGTACTCTAGGATTTTCCCACACTATAATTAAAGTTATTGTTTTGTTGTCTTTATCCTGAACAGCTAGTAAAGTATATGACTTTATAATAACTCGTGGTAGAGGTCAGAGTAGGTACGAGACAGCAATGATACTGTGGGTGTTACTAGTCTCAGGCCCAGAGTCTTCAGAAACAGGCTATGCTTTCTTGAGAGTGGCTTTTAGACTTTGTGACATTGTAATAAATTGTCACAATTATATAAATGTCGAGAAAGATTCCACAGTCAAGGCCTTTTAAGCAACATTTTCTTGGACAAAGTTGGACCTGGGAGATGTGTGCTGATTTATCCTTCCTGCTGTCCTCCTTTCCCCATCTCCATGAACTATTTCTGTGTCTGGTGGACAGGCAGGCATCAATGTGTGCTCTAGGGAAGTATTTGGGCTCTCAGACCAGGGAGCTGGCACTCAGTGACCTGGCCAAGGCACAATGTGGAAATAAAAAGATAAAAACCTGAGATATGTGCTAGGGGATGTAGTTTGGAATAAATGGGTTCAGGCCCTCTGCCCAGTCAGCCTAGCACTCTGGCAGCTGCTGCATCTAATGGACAATTCCATTAACATCTCCTTGGATAGAGGGAAGGAGGGTAAGGGAGAAAAAGGGAAGGGGAGGAGGGAGAGATAGGAAAGGAGGGGAAGGCTGGGAGGAGATGAGAGAGAGAGATAGTGAGTGTGTGTGTGTGTTTGTATGTTGGGAGAAACTGAGAAAAACTTGGAGCTTTCCTTCATGTCCCAGGGGGAACTTTGTATGCCTTAGTTTGTGTGCTGTCTCAGGTTTTGACAGCTGAGGTAGAGCTGGGAAGGTTAGTAGTTTGGATAGAGTAGCATAAGGGCTGAAATCGCCTGCCTTCTCATTCCCACAGGATAAGGTGAATGAGAAAGAATATATCCTTTTCACCCTTGTAATGAATAAATTTTCGGTCCTGGAATTCAGAGGATAAAAAAAACAAGGGGGATTTTGGGATACCCTCTGATTCTGTGATGAGGAGAGAGGAGGAAAGGGGACATGAAGCGAGTCCAGGATTCAGAAGCTGGGTTGTGAGTGAAAAGAAACTGATTCCCACTGCAGGAGGAGAGGAGGGACAAGTCTAAAGAGGAAAAACAAAGGAAGCAGTTACCTATCATCTCCCTCAGCATGCTTAAGTTCAGGCTGTCTCTGCAGGCCTGAAAAGGATGAGATGCCTCTTACCATGGCTAATGAATGAAACTCAAAATCTGTCAGACAGTCGTGGTGCCCGAGCCTTTCTGAGTCCCCGGCATAATCTTGGGACCATGAAGAAGAGTAACAAGAAACCACGTTTCCACTGAGGGATTTTCAGTCTTAGTATCTTCCCACTGTAGCCTTTTAGCTGCTGTCAGACCACATCAGGGCAGAATACTGAACCTAACCATATCACAGCTGCTGCAGATCTCCCCAGAGGAGAGTGTGTGACAAGAGTGGGAAGAGCAGCTCTGATCCAAAACTTTGCTCCTGGCATCCCTGAACGCCCTTGCCAGCTCACTTCCTCTCAAAAGTCACTTTCAGAGGCACAGCTCGATATCTGGGGTTCTGCCTACCCACCAATCCACAGAACTGAGCACGACCTGCTCAGAGACAAGTTCTCAGTCAGATCAAGACTGTGATTCTCGAGTGGATGGGCCTGACCCTTGAGTCCTAGGTTGAGGTGGAGGCCAGATTGGAGGGAATAGTGAATGGGTCCTTGGCTTAGAGGTCAAAATCGCAAGGTTCTGGTTCTGATTCTACCCTCAGTAGCTATATGACCTTGAGCTATTGGTTGACTTCTTCAAACTTCAGTTTTTCATCTGTAAAATAGGGATAATAATACCTTCCTCTGAGGGCTGTTATCAAAATCAGGTAATATATAAAAAGCACTTTGTAAAATGCTGTATTGGTAGAAAGGAATTATTTTTCCATTCCATCATTCTGTTTTCCAAATCCAAAGGCATCTCCTTGGAATGTGTAAAAGCTATTGGATCAAGGTGAGTATCTGGAAAGGTGTGTGTGTGATGAGAGCAAGGAGATATAGAGGGAGGATAAAAGATGTGGTAAAGTGGTGTTCCCTGCAATCATGGAGGATTTGACATGAGCTTCTTACTCATACCAGAAGCGTCTATAAACACTAAAGGAGTTGATACCTGTGGCATAATAAGAAACACATATTTGATCATTGTCTCCAGTTTCTGACAAAGAGCTCCCCAAACGCTTGTAATTTCCTGAGTGATAGGGGTGATAGTAGCATCTTTTGTTTCTGACACAGAGCTCCTAAATCCCTTGGAATTTCCAGGGTGTTAGGAGCCTCTTTTGTTCTAATGAGGTGACTCTTGGTGAGATCCTAGATGGTCAGGATAGGGGCTGGTTATCAGAGAGACTAATCTTGATTAAAAACCTGGAACTTTCATTCTGATCCTCCTACACTCTGGGGAGAGGAAAGGGGCTGGAGATTGAGTAAATAATCTGTCTTGCTTATGTGGTAAAACCTCCATTTTTATGGAGCCCCTAAATGGCAAAGTTCCAAGAGTTTTCAGTTTTGTGAATGCATTCACATGCCAGGAGCGTGGTGCATCCCAAGTCCATGGGGACAGAAGCTCCTGCAGTTGGGACCCTTCTGGC
The DNA here is from genome assembly GCA_024291935.2 of Okapia johnstoni. NCBI lineage: Eukaryota > Metazoa > Chordata > Mammalia > Artiodactyla > Giraffidae > Okapia > Okapia johnstoni. The sequence goes on from CM044316.1 coordinate 42,445,908, forward strand.
CCTCATCCAATGTCTTCCTGTCAAAGACAGGAAGACCAATGTTGATGGTTATTCAACAGCTAGTTGCAATGTTGGTGCTCTGGCAGAAGGGGCGCACGTCCTTCTACTCCACCATCTTGAACCAATCTATGTATGTATTCTTTATAATAGGGCTTCCCTGGTAGCTCAGCTGATAAAAAAAATCCGCCTGCAATGCAGGAGACCCCAGTTCTATTCCTGGGTTGGGAAGATCCGCTGGAGAAGGGATAGGCTACCCACTCCAGTATTCTTGGGCCTCCCTGGTGGCTCAGATGGTAAAGAATCCATCTGCAGTGCAGGAGACCTCGGTTCGATCCCTGGGTTGGGAAGATCCCTTGGAGAAGGGAACAGCGTCCCACTCCAGTATTCTTGCCTGGAGAATTCCATGGACAGAAGAGCCTGGCAGGCTACAGTCCTTGGGTTTGCAAAGAGTAGGACACGACTAAGTGAATCCTTTATAATAAACTAGTAACTGCAGGTAAGGTGCTTTCCTTAGTTCTGTGAGCTGTTCTAGCAAATTATTGCCCCTGAAGAGGGTCATGGGAACCCCTGATTTATGGCTGGTTGGTTGGAAGTAGAGGAGGCCAAGGGCTGGCAACTGGCATTTGAAATGGGAAGCAGTCTCGTGGGACTGAGCCCTTAACCTGAGAGACCTGATGCTAACTTCAGGTAGTTAGTGTTGGAGTTGAATTAAATTGTAAGATACCCAACTGGTGTCCAGAGAGCCAGAGAATTGATTGTTGGTGTGAAAAAAGCCTTCCACACATTTTAGAAGTGTCCTGTAGGTAGAAACAGATTTTAGTAGTAGTACTCCAGCCAGGAAGGCAGTAGCTTGAAATACTGGAGAGCCTGATATCTCTGATGAAGGAAGAGCAAATGAAGTACCAGAAAAATGGGAATTTGGGGGAATTTCCCTGTTGGTCCAGTGACTAAGACCCCGTGTTCTCAATGTAGTGGGCCTGGGTTCAATCCCTGGTTGGGGAACTAGAGCTCACATGCCACAACTAAAGCTTCTTCATGCCACAACTAAAAAAAAAGATCCCACCTGTTGCAACTAAAGATCCCACATGCCACAACAAAAATTCAAGATCCTACATGCCGCAACTAAGATGTAATCGTGATGTTTGGCAGATTTGGCAGAAACCAACAAAATTCTGCAAAGCAATTATCCTTCAATTAAAAAATAAATAAATATAAAAAAAATGTAATGCAGCCAAATAGAACATGGGAATTTTGGCATGGAGAGAGAGGAGCAGACTGGACAAAATTGCTTGCTGTGACTCTTATGCCTCCTCCTGGCTCCTCTGTGTATGATCTTTTCAGCTTTCCCTCCTAGCATTAATCATTCTTCCCTGTGTCTCATTCCTAATTCCCCAAAGAGAATGTGATTCCTTAAACTTTTCATGCCAGACCTCACCAGGTTGCCTCGGTTCAGAGTTATGACTGGAGGGCTTGGGCTCTCATCATAGAATACTTGGCTGCATAAGATAAAAAGATCAACTCATATTTATTGAGGGATTACTATGTACTAGGCAGTGTTAAGTGCTCCTCAGGGCTTATCTCACTAATACAATCCTCCAAACAACCCCACTGAAGTCAATTCTATTATTTTCTTCATTGTATAGATAAGGAAACAGAGAGGCTAGATAACTATTAAATGGTAGAGCTAGTATTTGAATCCAAGCAGGCTGACTTCAGGGCCACAGCTTGTAAACAGCTTCTATACTGCTTCTGAGGTAGGGCCATGTGTGAGGTTACAAAAGCAAGGGTGCTGGGCATGCAGGCAGTGTGCTCTATGTATGTAGTCCTGATGTGCCCTCCAGGAGGCATGGCAAACCAGTGTGATTCTGGAGTCTTCCAGCTATTTTGTGAGTGTTCCTTTAGGAGCTGTGAATAAGTATAGCATGAAAAAGGCTCCAATGCCATTTAAGGTTGACAAACACTGGGAGTTATATGTGTGTGTTATATGGCCCCCCTGAGATAACTGGGTATAGAAATGGCTTTGCGTTTTGTTGAGTCTGGAGTTTCCTAAAGTTATCTGAGAAGATAACTCATTTATTTTTCTTTGCAAGATGACTACTAGTATACAGTTGTCCACTGTTCCAGGAATACTGGTTTGGGAAATACTCACCTAGAGTATAGGTGGGTGGAAATACTCTTCCACCCACCACCACTCAGTCCCCTCAAAGTAACAGCTGCACTGAGGATAGCAGCTAAGTTTTCAGCAGAGAGCAAAGTGCTCTGGTGGCCAGTCAGCTCGGATGGCAACCACAGGATGCTAATTAACCAGGATCAGGCAGAACTGACATTTCCTAGGCTTTATGGAGAAGCCATCCAACAGATTTGGGTGGTTTATTTCTTGCTTTCATTTCCCCTTGTCACTGCTCTTGTCTAGACCCCTTACATGTCAAGTCTAGACTGTCAAAATAGCCTCCTGACTAGTCTCCCTGCCAGCTGGCCCCCTGCTCCAGTCCATACTGTACACCTGGCCATATCTGTCTTCCCAAAATGCTGCTGTGAGCTTGCATGCTCCTGTCTCAAATGTATTCATTCAACTTTCGAGACTGTCCTGGAGGGCCTTCCCTGCTTCCTCCTCACGCTGTACATTCTAGATGCAGCTGAATCATTCATGCCCCTTTGTGCTCTCTGCAGGCCACTTCCTCCAGCCAGTTCTCAAACAGCTCCCTCCCAGTGCCCTGTTTTCCCTGTCAGAACTTTGTGTTCTCATTCATTCACTTATCCATTCAACAAGAATTTATTTGGTGCCTTCTGTTTGCCAGGCCCTGTGCTAGAGAAGACAAAGTCCTTAACCTCAAGGAGGTAATACAAACACACAGGGTGGTGTGTAACATGATGGAGTGATGCTCAGGGTTTCGTGGCAAGGGCACCTATGCCTGCCTGAGGCACAGGAAGCAAGTCAGGGCTTTCTGGAGAAAGCAGTGTTGATGCTTAAGGGGTTAAAAAGTATTAGTCGTGTGAGGGCTGTGGTGTGGGGAAACAGGCCAAGGATGTATTGTGTACCTAGATCTCAGCTGCAGGGCAAAACAGACAGGTTCTCCCCAACTTCCTTGTTCCCACAGAGAATCTAGGTTGGTCCTGTTGACCTGGGGAAGACAGGTGAGGGGAAAGCACTTGTACTCATCACAGGAGTGGGGTTGAGGGCTGGGAGGAAAAAAAAAAGAGGACATGACTGATATGCTGCTGCCTGCATCTTATGGTTCAGTCACTTCCTCCATCTCCCAAGTCTCCTCTAAGAGATGGCATGCCACTGGAGCAGCTTGGTTGCCAGGGGCAACCCTGGAAGGCAGCCTTATTCCAAAGGCAGTCACTGAAGCCCCTTGCCGCAGGGCCTCATAAGCCTGCCTCTTATAGACAAAAGGTAGGTGGTTTAACTCAGCCAGACCCCTCTGTAAGGTTACAGGACAGGGCCAATATGCTCAGGTGGGTCTGAGTAAAGGGTGTAGAAGATAGCCCTTCCGGCCACTCAGCAGGATCCTGAGAAAAGAAAGGGCTTGCAAAACAGTAGATTGCATTTTAATTCATACAGATACTTGATATGAGTAACATAGCCTGTTTTTTCTGAGACGTAGCCTGATTTACTTCAGGCCTCAGGCTTAGTAACTTAACATTGACAACCTGCAGGTTTGATACATGTGTGTGCAGGTCTGTAGTGCTAATGAGATTGTAGAAAGGATGATTTTTCTCTTGCTCAGTTTTCCTACTCTGAGGTTGTCCATCTCTAAGTTTCTCCTTTTCCTGAGCTAGGACTTGGATCTGGGAATATGGAGCCTATCTAAGGGAGAAGGCAGAGCACATAGGCTCTTTTTGAAAAAAGTGAGAGAAAGAGAGGCAGGCGCTTAGCTGCTTAGTTCGCTTCTGGTGCAACTGACATGTAATTCATAATTTGCTTTACTAAGGCTCCCTGTGTCTTTCTCTGGTTCCTGCTGTTCTGCCTGCTTGAATTGCCTGCTGTTCTTCCCACATAGAGGGGAAGCTTATGCTGTGTGGATTCAAAGCACCTGAGTTTCAGTTTCTGGTCTATGACTTGGACAGTGTGCATACTCATCCTGAGCTTCAGTTTCTTCACCTGTAAAATGGAAACAGTAACAGTGGCCCTGTCCAATCACAAGGTTAGTGTAATATCAAACGAAATAGTTTATGGAAAAGTATTTTGTCAACTGTAAGTAACAATAATGGGAATAATGAGAAGCAACTGCTGCTGCCAGTTATTGAGTGGTTACAGTGCCAATTGCTGTCTTCTTCATTCACATTATCTCCTTTTAATCAATAAACCATTATTTTTATTCAGATCCTCCTTGTCCTTTAAGACTCAGCTTAGGATACACCTTCTCTTGAGAGCTTCTTTGACAGCTCTTGCTCACATTAGTTCCTAGCTTCTCTGAATTAGTTTACACCGTCTAAGTTAACCCGCCATTATTTCTTAAGTTCTAGTTGTCTTTCCCCAGCTGGATTCCTTCAGGGTAGGGACTAGGTGCTCTACTTCACTTACCTTCCCCAAGATACAAAACACATAGCCAGTACCCTCGAAAACTGGAGATTGAAAATTTCTGCCCATATTGTTCAGTCTCTAAGTCATGTCCAACTCTTTGCTGGACTAGAGCACACTGTGCTCCTCAGTCCTCCACTGTCTCCAGGAATTTGCCAAAATTCATGTCCATTGAGTTGGTGATGCTGCCTAACCGTCTCATGCTGTTGTCCCCTTCTCCTTTTTCCTTCAGTCTTACCTAGCATCAGGGTCTTTTCCAGCGACTCGGCTCTTCTCATCAGGTAGCCCAAGTATTGGAGCTTCAGCTTCAATATTTCCAATGAATATTCAGGGTTGATTTCCTTTAGGATTGACCATGGTTTGGTCTCCTTGCAGTCTAAGGGACTCTCAAGAGTCTTCTCCAGCACTACTGTTCGAAAGCATTAATTCTTGGCATTCAGCCTTCCTTATGGTCCAATTCTCACATCCATACATGACTACTGGAAAAACCATAGCTTTGACTATACAGACCTCTTTGTTGGCAAACTAATGTCTCTACTTTTTAATACGCTGTCTAGGTTTGTCATAGCTTTGCTTCCAAGGAGTAAGTGTCTTTTAATTTCACGGCTGCAGTCACTGTCCACAGTGATTTTGGAGCCCAAGAAAATAAAATATGTCACTGCTTCCATGTTTTCCCCCTTCTGTTTGCCATGAAGTAATGCCCACACAGTTATTGCATAAATTGAAAATTCTCTACATTTTATGAAGCAAAGTCCTGAATGGAGAGTTAGTTATTGCTCTCTGTCTCTGCGACCAGGCAAAGACCCATCTGCTCAATTCAGGTTGGTAATCATCATCTTTGCTGCTGCTGCTGCTAAGTCGCATCAGTCGTGTGCAACTCTGTGTGACCCCATAGACGGCAGCCCACCAGGCTCCGCCATCCCTGGGATTCTCCAGGCAAGAACACCAGAGTGGGTTGCCATTTCCTTCTCCAATGCATGAAAGTGAAAAGTGAAAGTGAAGTCTCTCAGTCGTGTCCGACTCTTCATGACCCCAAGGACTGCAGCCTACCAGGCTCCTCCATTCATGGAATTTTCCAGGCAAGAGTACTGGAGTGGGGTGCCATTGCCTTCTCCGAATCATCATCTTTACAAAGCCTTTATCAAGCTCCTAGGCTAAGAATCTGATTGTAATACCTGCCTGTGGAAATGCCAATTGTTAACCCTCCTCTTTGTTCATACAAATATATACAGCATATAAATACTGATGGAGTCTATTATTAAAAGACAGAGTGGCCCCCCTTTAAGACTAAGAAGATAGCAAAAAACACTAGAATTAGATATCAGGAATTACTTCCTTCTCACTCTAGTATGGAGACTAAGGAGCTTGGAATCTGTGGATCCTGTTGAGCCTTTAAGAGAAGAATCTTCCTGCTTCCTAACTTCTCTCTAATTTACCTCAAATCACTGCCCAGTATGCCCCAAAACACATGAGCCTGCTTTCCTCTGGAACTGCCATCTCTAGTCTAGCTTTGAGGCCTTTGTACTATCTGTTCGCACATACAGCCTGGAAGCTGCTACCCAGAGACCTTTGCCTGGCTGGCACCTTCATATCATTTGGGTTTTAGCCTAAATTACAAATTTTTCCTGATCTCCCAATTTAAAATAATTTCCCTGAGGGTGGGGGGGTGGTTATAGATTCCACACATGTATTTGCTTTTTATATGAATAAATTTCTCTGGAAGGATGCATAAAATATTAAACTTTGCTGCTTATATGGAGGGAAACTGGATAGCTTGGATACAGGGCTGGGAGAGAGTCTTCTCTGCATATCCTTTTTTAAATTTAGACTCACTGAATATATTATCTATTCAAAAATATTTTTAAATATGAATAAAAATAAAAAAAGTAGCTCCTTGCTGAGCATTTTTTATTTACTTTATAAATTTTATTTACAAAACTGGCAGTGGGACATAGTCAGCCGATCCTATCCTTGTGCTATTATATTATCTTATCGAGCATTCATCCTGGCACTGATTCTTATTTTACTCATTTCTTATCCATTTTCTCCCACTAGAATCCAAGCTCCATGAAAGCACAGTCCTTTTCTGTCTTATTATTGCTGTATTCCTGCACCTGGGACAGTTTCTGGCTCACAGTAGATGCTCGATAAACACTTGTTGAATGACTGTTTGAATGGATTATGTTTCTCTGGGCTGTAAAGGAAGAGCAGAGCTATTTGAAAGGAGATAAAATGGGATAAACTTTTGGTGGTCGCCCCTCTGGGAGGAATAATCTCTATTTTGGTCATCCTCAAGAAAGCCTGACCTGTAGTTCTTGCCTCAAGGAGTAGCTACTTAGGCAGGTTTCCTGAAAGCAAATGCAAAACTGAGTACCTCTCCTCCTAGGACACATTCCAGAAGGTAGAGAAACCAGTGGATTCACTGCTTCTCAGTTTGGGGAGAAGGAAAAATACCACATACACACACACCTGGGGAAGCTGCTCAGGTGGCAGTTTGAGCTTTGCAAACAGTCACCCCTGAGGGAGTAAGGGAACAGACTCTCACTGGCAGAATGCCAAGGGTAACAGCCAGGACCTGGGGATGGGGAGGAGCTGGGGGAGATGGAAGGAGGGAGTTTGGCACATTACAACATAGGTGGCACATTGCCCTGAACAAACAGCCTGCATCTCCATGTGCTGATTAATTTTTAAATGTTTCTGAACCAACATATTCTCTGCCTGTCCGGGGCTGGGCTTTTTGCAGCCATGTAGCACACTGGCCAAGAAAATTTGTGGTCCTGAAGGAGAAACAGAATTCTAGATGAATCACCCATGTACTGGGCACAGCCCACCCAGGGAAGGACTCTGCTTCAAGGGAGCTGGCCTCATCCCCAGTGCTGAAGGTCAGGCAGAGGTCAGGAGACCCAGGTTGCACTACTTTTTGTCTCCCTTGGAAGAAGGTCAACATGTAGATTCTTCCTTTTCTACTTCTGCAACATCATCTTTACCACCAAACAATCTCACAGTCACTCAGAGGCAGACGGGAGATTCCCAGTGGAGTGACCTTGAGAAGCAGTGGAAAGGGCAAACCATGTAATTTTGATCCAGTCATGTGAAATCTCTGAACCTCAAGCTTTCTCAGCTTCCCCTAAGATAGCACTTTGTGGAGTTATCTAAATTAATGTGCATAAAATACAAAGAATAATGGAGATGTCTAATAAAGAGAAGGACTTTGGAAGACGAAAAGGCAGTGTACTTGCCTAGCAGTGGCTTGGAAGGAGAAGAATTAAGTCCATTTTAGGCTGTCCACTTGGCGCTGAGCTCATAAAGCCTCATCTCACACAGCAGAGGATGGCCTTTTGACTTTCCTGTTCAGGGTCTAGCCTGGCAACTTTGGGACCTCTGTATTTCAGCCTGGTGTGCAGATTTATCAACTGGTTTTCATTGGCTGTTTCTCTTGGAGCTTTGATAGCTCCTCAAATCCTTTCTCCTTCCCTCATGTAGAAGGGCCTCTCCCTTAGACAAGCCTGGGACATCAGCTGAGGCTGAGGGGAACAAGGAGGCTGCAGACTGTGGCCTGTGGCAGCCCACACTTCCTCTGCCCCCTAATTAGGACTTGGTCTGTGTCTTCTGGGGTGTGCTGCTGGAGCCCATGGGTGTTCTGAGTGGAGACTACTAAGGAGAGGGTTGAGCATGGTAGCTCAGCTGGTAAAGAATCCTCCTGCGATCCAGGAGACCCAGTTTGATTCCTGGGTCAGGAAGATCCCCTGGAGAAGGAATAGGCAACCCACTCCAGTATTCTTGGCTTCCCTGGTGGCTCAGCTGGTAAAGAATTTGCCTGCAATGCGGGAAACCTGGGTTTGATTCCTGGGTTGGGAAGATCCCCTGGAGAAGGGAAAGGCTACTCATTCCAGTATTCAGAGCTGGAGAATTCCATGGACTGTATAGTCCATGGGGTCTCAAAGAGTTGGATATGACTGAGTGACTTCCACTTCCACTTTTTTTTCACTTTTTGAGCAGTCTGCTGGTCCTGTCACTGGTGGTCCCTGTGCTTGAAGTGCTGAGTGATGCACTTCGAGACGTGCCATTCTTTTACAGCACAAATGTGCCCCAGCATCCAGCAGCATTTTCTAGCCCATCAGAAGGGAAAAGGATCAAAGGAGGGGACCTGGGGCGTGGGTTGCTTTGGGCAGATCTGTGCCACTGTGACAAGGAATGTCTTGCCTGAGTGTTCCTGAGGCATGGCTGTGCCCGCCAAGTTTCCAGTCCTGCATGTGGGTGTGTGTATGGGTGAGTTTGGGAGGTGGTTCACAGTTCTATGTGTATAGATGCTCTGGGTATGTGTGAGGTTCAGCACTAGGGGGGGCCTCTAGGATTTGTCTGTAGCTTAATCTCCCACCCACCAACCCTGCTCCTGGAGGGGGAGCTGTATCTCTGCCCTCAGCCTACCTAGCTGCATTTCCCCTCCCTACCAACCCACCATCCTCTCGTTCTGTCACAACAAGAAGCTTTGGCAGAAAGGGAGGGAGCGTGGGTGCTGCAGAGAGAAAAACACCCCAAAGTTTCAGTAAAATGGCAAGAGAGATGCCAGCACACAGGGAGCAGGAGCCTTATGTTTCTCACAGCCTGCACTGCTGGGCTGGGGAACTTATACCATGATTTCCTTTCCTTCCTTCCTCATTCTTTCCCATTTCTTCCCACCGGATGTTTGGGAAAGGGAAACCTGTGGTGAGGGAGAAAAGCAACAGATTCTTGTCTTAGGGACCAACATCTTTTGTAACCAACAGAATGGGCATTTCTGGGCCCGACTTGTTTTAGGCAAAGTGGAATGTGTGTGTGTGTGTGAGAGAGTTTATATGTGTGTGTGTGTGCAAATGTGTGTATCTGTGTGTGTATGTGTTTGTGGGGGAGGGACAAGAAAAATAAAGGGCAGATAGAACAGAAAAAAGCAAACACAGTATTGGTTAGGTATCTGTCTTGGTTAACCCACACATGAATAATTGAAAATCAACTGTATTTGTGTAATAGGTTGGCCGTTACCCAATTTTTGCAACATTAGAATAAATATGCATAAAAGGGAAAATCTCAGGATTGACATTTTTCCTCCTGCTTTTGTAATTAGAGCATTTCATTTGTGCAATGGCTCCATTTCTATAGGGTAAAAACCTCTTTTATTCAAATCTCAGGAATGCAGTACTCTAATCTTTGCACCTAAATAAGAGCTAGAGTTCATCTTAGTACTATTTGCTTACAAAATATTTGAATTTGTAAACAGGATCCCGGGGGAATGTTATCCCACTCAAGAAAACAAGTTACTTTTCACCTCTTTGAAGTATCTATTTTCATTCCAACAACATGGTACTTAATAAATCACTCTGCTCTAGCAATTCATTAAAACAACTCCTAGAGGCAATACTTAAAAAATAAGGCTGTATTTATTTATTTAAAAGCCTGTAATGAGTGAACAGTTTATCTGAACTATGGATGTCCATTCATATATGATCGTAATACTTTTAAGTTTTATTGAGTGCTCCTTGTGTACCAAGGGCTGCATTAACTGCTTTACTTCTATATTCTCATTTGGTCGTTCCAACCAGGGAGGTACTGTTACTTTACAACTAAGGCATAGAGAAGTTAAGTAGCTTAACCAAGTTCACTTATGTAGTATCAGGACAGAACTTAAATTCAAGTTTTTATCCCAAACCCCATCCCTTATCAACATGCTATATTGCATCTCTTTGTATTTACTGACCAAGGATGGCAAACCATGCCAGCAAGAGGAATGATGATGCAGGTACCTACAAAGGGGCTGTCTCCACAGAATTCTTGGCTCCTGGTCCAGACCCAGGCTGCAAGGCCAGTGCCTTGGTATTTGGTGTGAGCCCCGCTCAGGGATGATAATTCCTGTTGTTGGGATGGGAGATGGTAAACCCAGCTGGAATATGGCTCATGAATTCCACTGGGATTTTTCAGTTCTCTCTGGGACTGCAGGTTTTTGTAGGGTTATCTCTGAAAGATGTGTATAGCCTGAGACATTGGTGTGAGGACATGAGTGAATGCAAAGCATATCGTAAAGTATGTATTTAGTACTGTGATCATCAACCCAGCTGAGAATTAGCTCAGAAGGTTCTAGGAATAGTGTAGGACTTTGAGGAAGGGCATTGACCCTAAACTGCCCTTCAGTTTGGAAGGGGTAGAGGAGAGAAGTGTGCATGTGTACCAAGTCACTCCCGTCATGTCTGTCTCTTTGCACCCTCATGGACTGTAGCCTGCCAGGCTTCTCTGTCCATGGGATGCTCCAGGCAAGAATACTGGACTGGGTTGCCATGCCCTTCTCTAGGGGATCTTCCAACCCAGGGATCAAACCTGCGCCTCTTATGTCTCTTGCATTGGCAGATGGGTTCTTTACCACTAGCACACCTGGGAAACCCCCAGGGGGAGGAGGCAGAGAGGGGAAAAGGAAGATCATAAGAAGAGTTGAAAGGGAGGGTGTAAGGGGTATGTGTGCCTAAGAGGAAGCATGCAACCCGATGAATAATGGAGAACAGCTTTATTACTTTCACTTTTTGAAATAAGAACTGGCTTATGAAGGTGGGGAGGGAGCAGCCTGGGAATAAATGAAATGAGAAAGGAAATTGAAACCATCATTTCTGGCCTGCTGACGAGAAGATGTCAGCATGTCCTTAGCCTCTTGCTGTATTCAGTACTTTCCTAGAGATAAATGGTGGTGCTCAAACAGGTTCCATCGGGGCTCTAGAATGTTCTGATTATGAAAAAAGAGGACTGGAAGTTGGGGACTAGTTGCTTAGTCTCTGAAGGACTTTTTTTATATGCGCTGTTCTACCATTAGCATTGGATTTAACTGCAAAACTGAAGGGAGGTCAAATAAGAACTTATAAAAGAGTAGGTTATATGTTGCTGGGGTCTCTAGCAAGGTGACTCTAGGGATAGACTTGTTGGAATATCTAGAAAGCAAAGACTTGGAAACGCCTGCATGAAGCCACTGAGAAGCCTAGCAGAGCCCAGAATACTTGAAACAAGCCTGCCTTTAGGCCTTCCTCACAAGAAGCCAGGTCAGAGGGCAGGGGAGAGAAGCAGTTCAGTCACTAGGTACCTGAAGGGGCTAGAGAGAGAGGCTGGCTCAGGGATATAGCCTGAGAAAGCAGCCCCTGTGCTGAAATTCATGAGAAGTTCTCTGTGAGGACTCACTTCTTGCAAGAGGAGACAGGCAGAGTGTATACCTAAGACCAGGCATCTTGAGCCAGAATTCTTCATTTGACTCTCGGCATCCAGCCAAAGGAAGTTATTTAATAAAAGTTAGGAGACTTCGCTGGTGGTCCAGTGGCTAAGACTTCAGGTTCCCAGTGCAGGGGACCTGGGTTCAATCCCTGGTCAGGGAACTAGGTCTCACCTGCTGCAACTAAGAGTTCACATGTGGCAACTAAAGATCCTGCATGCTGCAACTAAGACTAAGCACAGCCAAATAAATAAGTAAATAAAATAAATATTAAAAAAAAGTTGGGAGAAGTGGGCAAATATCACAACTTGATGGGTTAACCAAGGTCTGAGGCCCCCTTTGGGGTGTATAGGCCCAGCACAGGGAGCAGTTTTGCCCCTGGGGCATATTTTGCTGACTCATGGAATATACAAAAGACTATACAGTCTGAAATCCTGCCTCTAACAGAGAGGATGGAGAACCTGGGATGGAAAGAGAGATTGAGGGGTGCTATGAAGACCAGAATCCCAGTCCCAGGATTGAGGGACCTGACTCTGTGTGACCCCATAGACGACAGCCCACCAGGCTCCTTCATCTCTGGGATTCTCCAGGCAGGAATATTGGGAGTGGGTTGCCATTTCCTTCTCCAGTGCATGAAAGTGAAAAGTGAAAGTGAAGTCGCTCAGTCATGTCTGACTCTTCGCAGCCCCATGGGCTGCAGCCTACCAGGCTCCTCCGTCCATGGGGTTTCCCAGGCAAGAGTACTGGAGTGGGGTGCCATTGCCTTCTCCGCTTGTCTGATGGGACAATACCAAACATGTGAATTCTCCTATTGAAAGCCTCATCCATCAGCTTCCCTGATAGCTCAGTTGGTAAAGAATCCACCTGCAGTGCAGGAGACCTGGGTTCAAGCCCTGTGTAGGAGTCAATAAGCACTTCTTGAGCACTGAGGTTATATGAGGGGTACATTTTTTAAAAAAATGCTGTGGCTAAAGATCCTGCATGCCACAACGAAGACCCCACACAGCCAAATAGATAAGTAAATAAACATATGTAAACAAGTATGAGACTGCTCCTACTCTGAAGGAAATTAATGTCTTCTGATGAGATTGGCACCTTCTGCTTCAGCCACTTCTTTCATCGCTTTCACATGTATGATCCTTTGTGCATGCTCTCAGTAGTGTCCGACTCTTTGCAACCCCATGGACTGTAACCCACCAGGCTCCTCTGTCCATGAGATTTCCCAGGCAAGAGTACTGGAGCAGGTTGCCATTTCCTCCTCCAGAGGATCTTCCAAACCCGGAGACTGAACCCTAGACTCTTGTATCTCCCACGTTGCCAGACATATTCTTTGCCACCGGTGCCACCTGGGAAGCCTGTTTGATCCTTTACCTCTACACTTGCACTCCTCTTTTCTTTTCCTCTGTTTTCTGGCCCATTCTTGTTCCCTTCAGTCATTTTCCTCTCTGAATATCCTTGCTCTCCATCTCCCACTTGATCGTCTCTAACCTTGTTTCTTGGTCTTCCCAACTTCCCTCATGCCCTGGGATGATGAGAAGGCTGGCTTACTGCTGGCTCCAGATTGCTGTAGGCCTCTGGCAGAGGTTAAAATTCTGTGGTCCTATGTTTCTAGACTTGGACAGGCACAGGGATCCCTGATTTCCCAGAGTTTAGAAACGGCTTAAATGAGCTAATCTAATCTGTCAAAGTCTGTATGTAGAGCCTGTACCAGAAGAGTCTTAACCATGTCCAAGTAACATTAAAGATATGAGTCAAGAAGCATGTCCTACTCTTGTTGTTGTTTCTATGTCTAATGGCCTAGACATAAAAACAACTTCCAACCCATGGAACAAGTTGATATGGAATGAGAGGGGCAGTGTGACTCGTTAAAATTATAATAATAATGAGGAACAAGTAGAGAAAGACCATAGAAAATGACAGTTTCATGGGTAAGACATTCTGTTTTTCCACATTTTATACTTGGTGAATGTGTGTGAGTGATCAACACACCCAGACTGTACTTACTATCTAGGTATGACTTCAGTTTCAACAAAACCTAAATTTGAGGCCCTCAGCCCAGACTCTCTTCTCCTTTCCTGAGTACCATGGATCCTGTTGGTGTTGTTGGCATTAGTAACTTCAAGGTAGAGTTGAATGGGTTTGTGTAAGTGACTTTGTATTGAAAATGATACCTGAATTTTCCTTGCTCAGCCTCAGCAGTGCCTCAAGGACTAAAGGTAAAGAAGTGTGCACTGGGTTTTAATCAGGTATCTCAGATGGCTTTTTATACCTTCTTTTCATACCTTCCTTCCTTCAGAAGGAACCTGAATTTGTGACCCTAATCCACAGTTGGCACACTAACTCTAGACTGCCCAGCAAGAAAGGGAAATTAACTGATTGGCTTATTGTTGTTGGTTTTTTCCCCATTCACTTATTTACTTGCACAGTGCCAGATACTGGAAATATAAGAATGGAAAAAATTATGGTTCCTGTCCTCCGAGAAGCACAGTCTTGTTGGGGAGACAAGCATAGAAATAATAAGAGTCGAGGTTGGTAATTGCTGTTGTACAGGTAACATGTGATCTCAGAGGAAGGAACAGCTAACATGAGAGAGAGAAGAAAAGAACTGCTCTTGTTAAAGGATGAGTTGAGAATTGGCCAGTCTGAATGGAGAGAAAAAGTGGATTCCAGACAGCAAGAACAGGAATTACAAAGAACTGTGGTGAATGCAGAGAATGGTGAGTTTAGCATGAGTAGAGGTAAGGGACGTCCTGCGAGAGTGTCTGAAAAAATGACTAGAAAGGAAATTGGAGAGCAGTTGTGAAGGGACTGGTGTACTTTGCTAAGAAGTTTGGACTTTATCACGTGGAAAGTGGGGAACTACTGAATGCTGTTAAACAAGGGAATGCTGTTAACCAGCTCTTTCTTTATAAAGAGTTCACAGAGCAGAGTTGGGGTAGAGACAGTTTGTTCCAGGGTCCCACTTTCTTAGGACTTGACATCTATTTCCTATCATGGTCCTCAGTTGAGGACCTCTTGCTTTCCTTTCTTTTCTCCTCTTTCCTTCCACAGAAGTGTGACAAGCATTTATCATAAAGCAGGCTCTTTTAGGTCCTGGGAAAATACAAATGAGTAAAAACCACTCTCTGCTCAAAGAAGCTTATAGTTTGGTTTAGTTATTTCCTGGTATTTACGGGTCCATTTCACTGCCATGGTGAAATGAGAAAAAACAAGGGCAATGTAATGAGTCTTTAAATAAAGCTAAATATATTCAATATAAAACATCTCCTCTTTAATGTGAGGTTATATTCGTATTTTCACACTGTCCTGAAAAGATGATATTAATAGATAGTAGATTTCTCCTTTAACTTTACTTATTTGGCAGAAAATCAGCCATATCTCAAAAATTGTGTGTGTGAGGGAAGTTTACTGGTTAATTTTCTCATTCCAGCGGTGGGTCTAAGAAAAGGCGATTTTTACCCAAAGGAGTGGACCTATGCAGGGAACATGGGTTTACTAGTCATGACTGAGACAAAAGCAGGCTCTCATGCTACTTCCCAACCTCACTAGACTCAGAAATAAGGGAAGGGGAGAGATCCTCGTCCCAAAAGAGTCAAGGTTCGTAAATGTCCTCTCTAGAGAGCAGCTGCTCCTCCTGACAGCACAGAGGGGATGGCCGATGTCCCAGAAGCTCATAGGCCCAGGAGGTTCTGGATTCATCTCCTCTAGCCAGAGTGAGGGGGTGGTGAGAAGGCGAGGGAAGGATAGCAACTCTACAGAGAGATCCAGCAAGTGTAACAGGAAAAGCTGGTGAAACAGGAACAGTCTGCTCCATAGTGAGAAGCCTCTGGGCTCTATCTTTTATGGGGTAATGGAATGTGGTCACCAGCTTTTATCAAAATTAACCAGGCATTCAGGTGTTCCATGGCCAAGGCACAAATAACCCACCCACCAATCCCTTTAATCATATCACTTAGCCAGTCACACTCCTGCGATCAGCAAAGCATTAGCACCTAAACTCAGACTACTGCACTATAACAAGACTGCATCATCCTGTTTATAGCTTAGGGCTTATGGGTTTGAACTAATTTAGGAATCAGTTTGGGGGCCAAATGGAGAAAGTTTTGTTGTGAGTTGGCAATTTGCTTAGTGAGTAGGATGCAATGCATGCATAGCATCAAGAGGTTAGGGAGCCACTGGTCTTATTGAAGATTCAGACATAAAAGCAATTATTTCAGTAGAGTATAATAATTGCATGTACAAAGGCACAGAGAACTATGATATAGGAGGAGCATGATAAGTTTAGTAGGAGTAGAGGAAAGGTACATTTGGTGGGAGTTTCTGAAAAGGGGACTAGAAATGGAGGGTGGAGTCTGATTGTGAGGGGTCAGCCAGGATAGATTCTTAGGAAGCAGAGCTGAGGAGAGAGCTTCTGACCAAGGGATTAGGGAGGTGAGGGGAGGCTTTCCTAAGGAGCTGGCCGTTGGGATGAGTCTCTTGTCTAGACCTCTCTTTAAGTCTCTTTTCTCTTCTTCCTTTCCCCCTGCCCCACATTTTCATGCCAGGCCCAGAACATCCTTGCAGCCTGCTGCTCTAATTACTTCATTCCATTTTAATTCTGCTGAGTTAGGAGCCTCTGAACTCAAGAGGAAATTCACGCAAAATACCAGACAAATTGAATGTGCTGACATTTCAGAAATACGGCTGACCCTATCTGCCCCTTCATGTTCCCTTCCTCTAGCACTGCCTCAACCAGCAGCAGATAGAAAAATCAACAGTAGGATGTGCTGATGAGAAGAGGGTGATTGCACTGATGGAATAAGAACTGGGGGTTAACTGACTTATTGGAGTCATTACCTTTTATGGAAAGAGAGAAGGACAGGGTAAGGTCTTTCTGATAGGGGGCTTTCCCTAGACCCTTTTGGAAGCTTCTGGGGTCCATCTTTGCAGCTCCAAAACTTTGTGAGTGTTTGTGAGTTGTAATAGTTCTTCTTCCTTAGAGATATTTGCAAACTGGGAAAGATACCCTTATTCTCAGCTGTTTATTGATGGAGATGGATAGAATGACCTCTCAAAATGAGGGGATTTAAGTTTATAAATCAGCAGTTCTCAAATTTTTTTTGCTCTCAGGATTCCTTTGCAATCTTAAAAATTATTGAAGACCTCCCAGAGCTTTTGTTTGTGGGTTATACCTATCAATATTTACTGTACAAAAATTAAAACTGAGAAATTAAAATAATATTTATTAACCCATTTTAAGATAATAATAAACCATTATATGTTAACTTAAATATTATATTTTAGTTAACTTTAGAAGACACCTGGGTTCTCACTTCTGCTTTTGTATTCAAGTCAGTATCAATATTTTGTTTTGGTTGAAGTATATGAAGAAAATCTGGCCTCAGAGAGTTGGAAAAGGTAGGAGTATTTTAGGTTTCAAATAATTGTGGATATTTTTCTTTGATATTACACCAAAACTCTACACATGGTAATTTCTTAAAGATCACTTGCAATGTGGAATCTGAAACTATCATTTTCTACTCCATTACATTAAAATTCATTGGTTTAACTTGCACTTTGAATAAATTTTGTAATGTCATGATCATTTGGAAAATATAGATCCTCTGAATTGTATAGATCTTCCAAATGTTGATACATTTCATTTACAATATTTTAAAAATCACATTCATTGTAGCACCATCAATATCATCAGGGAAGTCTTTAAGCATTGGGTAGCCATCAAATTCATCGTGGCAGATACAAGTGTCTCAAAATTCTAATTTTCACTTGAAAGCTTGAATTTTATCATTGGCAACAAAAGCTGTCTGTTGTTTTCCTTGAAGTGACAGGCTAACTTTGTTCATTTTTGGGAAACTGTCTGCCAAACACTCAAATCTGAATAATCTTAGATTGTCTTCTAGTCATTCTAACAAGCAAAAATGATGTTCCATGAAAAACGAGGGTAATTCAGCTTGAAACTCAAAAAATTGCAAAAATGCTTTTCCTAGAGACAACCATTATACTTCAGATACAGCAGAAGTGCTTTATGTGTGCTTCTTGTTTCCTCAGACAGAATATTAAAAAGATATACTCAAAGGTAGAGATTTAGTAAAAATTAATAGTGTTTACAGTTATATCAAGGTCAGTCCTAAGTTAAAGTGAATTTGTGTTTTTACTGCAATGAAGAATACAAGAACTGCTTGTACAGTTTAGTGCCACTGCAAGGTATAAGTTATTTTACCCACTGTTTCATTTGCACCGTCAGTGCAAATGTCAACATGGTGAAAAATGAAAATAATGTCTTAATTTTCTTATCAAAATAGTTTTGACCTTATGGACTTTTAGAGTCTTGGGAACCTTCCAGTGGAGGAAAACTACTGCCCTAAATGATGTGGTCAAGTTCCTCAGGGTTTGACTCAAAGTCTCTTTTCTTCTCACTCTCTGCTCTCTCCTTAGGCAAACTCATCTACTGTCTTTGAACTACTTTTGAACAAATGACCCACACATTTGTTATCCCTAGCCCTGACTCCTGCCTGGAGCTGGAGACCCATGTATCTAGCTGTCAACTTAACATTGGCACTTGGATGTCTTGAAGGCTCCTGAAGGGCAACCTCAGACTTTTCCTTGTGGCCTTTGCCTCCCTTGTTTTCTTCCATCATGTTATCCAAGCTGGAATCCTTGTTCTCACACACTCTCCACATTCTCCCTCCTCCAAATCCAATCAATCACCGAGTCCTGTAATTTTACCTCCTAAATATCTTTTTAGTCCACAACTTCTATCACTACCACCACCACCACTACGAAAGTTAGAGGCACCATTATCTCTTGCTCGGAATTACCTCAACAGTCCCCCTTCAGTCCATTGTCTTCATTGTAGCTGAGTGATCTTTTTAAAACCTATATTTGATCCTGCCAAAACTCTGCTTAAACCCTTTAATGACCTCACGTTGCTCTCAGGATGAAGGTCAAAATTTTTAACTCGATCTGACTGCCTAACCTGTGTCAAGTTCTTCATTATATGCTCTCATTAAACACATTCTTTCTTTCATAATGCTCATCATGATTTGTACTTAAATATTCATGAGTGGGATTGTTTGGTTAGACCGTAAATTCCTTCCTTGATGAGACTGTAAGTTTCAGGAGAGCAGATATTTTATAAATATTTACTGAGTCAGTGATGAAATGAGACCTAGGACAATTCCTGTGAGCATAGATTAACCACTGAAAAATAAGTCATCTGTCCCAGGGCCCTGAATTGGGGGAAGACCTATTTTTATTTTTATTGTCTCATACCATTTTGAAAAAAAAAATGCTGCCTTGTGTGAAGCTTTCCATCAAAGCATCCTCCTAAATGTGGGGGCACATTAATCTTCCTTTTGACATAGAAGCCCTCTTTGCTCCCTATCACTCATGCTGCCAGTGGCTCTTGGAGAGGGTTAGCTAGCAATTCTGGCCCTTCAGGAATATAAAGGAGGACACATCTCTCTCTCCCACTAGGTGCTTGGCTAGGAGGCTCATTTCAGCAAAAAGGAATAAAATATATCAAGTGGAGGTGCCAAGAGGGAAACAAAAAGAGGATAAGTCATGATGTTTGTCCAGGGAGACTTCAATCTACTGTGGAGGACAGAGCCTCATCTTGGCTTTTTTGGTTTTTTTAGCTGAGCTCAATATAGCACTGGGAGTGGTCCTTCCTACAGGAGGGAAGGGAAACAATGTTTATTAAGCACCTACTCTGTTAGTAAGCAACTATCAGACTGTTGTTCTCTCAGTTAGTCTTTTTTAAAAAAATTCATTTATTTATTTATTTTTGGCTGTGCTGGGCTTTCATTGCTGCACAGGCTTTTCTCTAGTTGCAGTGAGCGGGGGCTATTCTTTAGTTGCAGTATGCAGGCTTCTCATCATGGTGGCTTCTCTTTTTGAGGTCCACAGGCTCTAGGGTGCTCAGGCTTCAGTAGTTGCAGCTCCCAGGCTCTAGAGCCCAGGCTGAATAGTTGTGGCACCCGGGCCTAGTTGCACCAAGGCATGTGGGATCTTCCTGGACCAGGGATCAATCCCATGTTACCTGCATTGGCAGGCAAATTCTTTATCACTGAGCCACCAGGGAAGCCCCCTTTCATTTAGTCTTTACAACAACCCTGTGAAGTAGTAATTTTTCCCGTTTGTTTCAGTTCAGTCGCTCAGTCATGTCCAACTCTTTGTGACCCCATGAATTGCAGCACGCCAGGCCTCTCTGTCCATCACCAACTCCCGGAGTCTACCCAAACCCATGTCCATCGAGTCGGTGATGCCATCCAACCATCTTATCCTCTGTCGTCCCCTTTTCCTCCCGCCCCCAATCCTACCCAGCATTAGGGTCTTTTCCAGTGAGTCAACCCTTCGCATGAGGTGGCCAAAGTATTGAAGTTTCAGCTTCAACATTAGACCTTCCAATGAACACCCAGGATTGATCTCTTTTAGGATGGATTGATTGGATCTCCTTGCAGTCCAAGGGACTCTCAAGAGTCTTCTCCAACACCACAGTTCAAAAGCATCAATTCTTCGGCGCTCAGCTTTCTTCACCGTCCAACTCTCACATCCATACATGACCACTAGAAAAACCATAGCCTTGACTAGACGGACTTTTGTTGCCAAAGTAATGTCTCTGCTTTTAAATATGCTATCTAGGTTGGCCATAACCTTCCTTCCAAGGAGTAAGCGTCTTTTAATTTCATGGCTGCAATCACCATCAGCAGTGATTCTGGAGCCCCAAAAAATAAAGTCTGACAGTTTCCACTGTTTCCCCATCTATTTCCCATGAAGTGATGGGACCAGATGCCATGATCTTAGTTTTCTGAACGTTGAACTTTAAGCCAGCTTTTTCACTCTCCTCTTTCACCTTCATCAAGAGGCTCTTTATTTCTTCTTCACTTTCTGCCATAAAGGTGGTGTCATACGCATATCTGAGGTTATTGATACTTCTCCCGGCAATCTTGATTCCAGCTTGTGTTTCTTCCAGCCCAGCGTGTCTCATGATGTACTCTGCATATAAGTTAAATAAGCAGGGTGACAATATACAGCCTTGACGTACTCCTTTTCCTATTTGGAACCAGTCTGTTGTTCCATGTCCAGTTCTAACTGTTTGTTTAGATGAGAAAAAACTGAGGACCAGAGAGCTAAAGTAACTTGTATAAGTAACATAGTTAGAATATATATATTAGGTCTGTTTATCTA
Organism: Okapia johnstoni; assembly: GCA_024291935.2. NCBI lineage: Eukaryota > Metazoa > Chordata > Mammalia > Artiodactyla > Giraffidae > Okapia > Okapia johnstoni. Next base: position 42,466,838 of record CM044316.1, read on the forward strand.
CCCACTCCACATCCCCCTTTGTGACTCTGTACTGGTCAAAACTTGGCTGCAGGCAATGTTATATACCACATGAGACCTCTCACCCCAACTTCTTAAACTACCATTTACCCATCTCCATCTTCCTCTACTCTTAGGTGATTGAACCAGAGGGAGATTCTGACCCAAGGTCAGTCAGTTCATGGGCTAGCCAGCCACCTCTAATTTATGGCCCCATGGAGAAAAGATGATTTGAGCCAATTTGATTCACTCCATCTATCTATTCCTTTACTTTAGGTTGGGAAACCTCAACCTAAAGTAAAGAGTTTTCAGCAGCAATCAGAGCCTGCAAGAGAAGCATATTTGCCCAGTGGAGCTGAATCACATTAGGGGCCAATGGAGCCTGACACGACAGAGCCATGACTTCCAGTTGCTGAGGAGCCTTGAATTTAAATTCCTTCCCAGCTCCAGTGACTGCCTCTGGAGGTCCTGAGAGGCCCAAACTTCTATGCTTGAGTTAACTTAAGGGGATCTCTTTCCCCATGAGTTGGACTCACAGGGTTACAGAGTAGCAGAATCAGAATCTGAACCCAAGTTCATCTGACTGCACACCTTGACTCATTTCATTTTTCCACACTGCAGAGGGGGAGTCCCTGAGCAGTGTCAAGGCCCAGCACCCTGGAAGTGAACACAGTCAAGTTTGGAGAGTGGTACCAAGTTAAAGAAGGATGTCTGAGGAACCCTTTCCTGCTGGGTCCTGTGAGGTGGTCAAAAGACATTAATAATGGCTGACCTCGCTTTGGGAAGTACAAACCATGCAGGCTAGAAGCCCTCGCATTGCGTTACAGCTGAGTGTACAACATCATGTGTGAAGTGACTAGTCATCAGTGATGTCTCTTAGTGATACCATTCCCATAAAGGCCTAGACCCTGAACTGGTCAGAGTGAGGAACTACAAAGCACCAGCGCTCAGTTGCTCACATGTGTCTGACTTTTTGTGACCCCATGGACTGTGGCCCGCCAGGCTGCTCTGTCTATGGAATTTCCCAGGCAAGAATACTAGAGTGGGTTGCCATTTCCTTCTCCAGGGGACCTTACTGACTCAGGGATCGAACTCGCATCTCCAGAATTGGCCGGCAGATTCTTTACCACTGAGTCACTGGTAAGCCCTGGAACTGGGCAGGCGGGGTTCAAACCCTCTTCCTGCCTGTCTGTCCCTGGGCAGGGCAGCACTGTCTTCTCACTGTTTTCCTATTATTATATCATTATTGGTAAAAAATGGAGAAAATTCCTACCTCACAATAAGAATTATAAGAGATAAATATGCAACACCCTACGCTGAGGGAGTTAGTGTTTGATGGATACAGAGTCTGAGTTGGGTAAGATGAAAGTGCTCTGGTGAGTGATGGTAGTGATGGTTGCACAACAGTGTGAATGTACTTAATGCCACAGAACTGTACATTTAAAAATGGTTAAAATGGTAAAATTTTATGTTATATATTTTACACTAAAAAAAAAAAGGTTTTAAATTGGTCTCCCATTTGCAAGTGCTTTGTAGGTGCTGGTTTCCATTCTTATCCCCTGTGGCAGAAGCCAAAGTCCAATCAGTCCCAATGCTCTTAACCCAAGGCAACCCTCTAACCTCTGCTGCAAGTCCCTGAGGCACGGGGCCCACCCTAGCCCCTGCCCTAGAGAGCTGGAGGCCCATCAGGGCAATGAAGTAAAGTACTCAGACCTGGGATGTCAGGGCAATACTCTGAACTGAGTACTTTCCAGGGCAAGAGGCCAACGCTTGAAGCTGTGCGGGCAGAGGAGAGCTGGGTTTGTGTTTTGACCAGGCCTAGCCTCAAGATGCCACGGGACAGTGTGCAGGGCTCTGACTGCCGAGAGAGGAGCCCCAGAGAGAACCCTCATCAGGGAAGAGTGGGTGGATGAGCTGCATCTCTGCTGGAAATTCCAGAACTCTTCTGGGTGGGCGATTTGCTCTCTAGTTACCAGTTTTCTCATCACACCACTAGCAGTGCTCCTTATGCGCTGTGTGAAACTGGCCTGGTGCCGTCACCCCCTCCTTATAGTAACCTCTCTGCCTCCCCCAAAGGTGCGCCTGTGTTAATATGATAATGGTGTGACAATGGCCAGGAGATGACCTCAGCTAACTGATTAGGCCCTCTGGAATGGCATCTGAGACACTGCTTTTGTTTTCCCTGGTGAGGAGGCAGCCAGGGCCCAAGGCTGGAGCACAGACACTGGCTGGGAAATTGCATCTGGAAAAGCACTGAGGGGGAAAATTGGAAGTATCAGAATTTCCCAGGTCGATGTTCCATAGGGGCCAAACATCGTCAGCAGCAGCACTAATTATGATCCAGGAGTGTCAGGCCTGGCTGCCGAGCCTGCCCAGGTAGTCCTTGAGAGCCGCCTTGGGAGCCAGCAGGGCAAAGGAGGAGCTGCAGGGATGCCTGGGAAGCTGGGAGAGGAGAGATAACAGGGTCATTCAGATATGTGGGTAAGGGGAGCTGGATAAGATTCAGTTGCTGGGTGCCCTCCTGTCCTTCAGAATGCTTGGGACTCTGATAGGATGGGTGGAATTTAGGCTGCTAGAGTGATTTCTACCTGCTGGGAGTTCAGAATTGTTTCCACTTCCTCTCTCCTCATTCTCTCGTGTCCTCAATGCTCCACTGAAAATTCTCTTCTTGTCAGTGTCACTGGTGGCTTCTCATTTCAGCAAGATCCCTTAGTCCTCCTCTTACTCATCCTAGCAGCAACATTTGACATATATGTTGCATACATTTCTTTTTAAGACATCCTCTTCATTTGGCTTCCCAGACGTTCCTCTCTCAGTTCTCCTCCTACCTCCTCAGTGTCCGGTGCTGTCTCCTCACTTCCCCTACCTCTGATGCCCTAGGACTGTCATCATAGCTTTGTTCTTCTTTCTCCACCCTCCCTAGATAATCCCATCTATCTCAAGATGTTAAAATCACCTATATGTTAATAAGTCCCAAATGGCTATCTTCAGGCCCTGCATCTCCCAATGAACACTATAGTCATATCCAGCTACTACTTGATATCTCCATGTGAATGTCACTGATAGTCCACTCAGACTCATTGGTACCCCAGTCTTCTCCATGGCAATAAATGCAACTCTGTTCTACCAGATTTCCAAACTTTGGAGTCATTCCTGGATTTTCTCTTTCTTTCATGTCTCCTTATCTAATTCTTCGGAAAATATTGTCAGTTCTTCAACATACAACTTCCATCCTGTTGCCTGAGATAGATGCTCCAGCTGTCACTGTCATGTTCATGAGATTCCAACTGATGGAAATGGGAGAAGGAAGAAGTAAATAGCAGGCCCCTTCCTGTAAGAACATGACCTGAAAGTTGCATATATCCCTCTACTCACATCCCATCAGCCAGCATTTTGTCACAAGGCCACATTTCAATGCAAGGGAGCTTGAGAAATGTAGTTCTTTTTCTGAGTAGCCTTGTGCCCAGTTAAAATGTGACAGGAGAGACTGAATTTGTGGGGGACATGAGTGAGCTCTGTCATAGTTCCTGAGTGTTTTCTTGCTTCAGCTCTACCTCCTACAGGTTTTTCTCAACACAGAAGCTGGAGTAGTCCATTAAAATCAGAACATTTCACTCCTCTGTGCAGAACTTACTAATCTCTTCTCTCTCTCTAAGAATGAAATCTACAATCTTTATAATCTACGGGGTCTTATGTAATTTGTGTACCATTCTCTCTCTCGTCTCATCTCCTACCTCTCTCCCATTGTTCACTCCACTCCAAGCTGGGTTCCTTGCAGAATGCCCCCACTGCAGAGCTTTTGCATTGCTCTTCCCTTCACATAGCTGCACGTCTAGCTCCTTCTCTTCCTTCAGGTGTCTGCTCAAACGCTAGCTCCTCAGAATGGTTCTTCTTGACCCCTATTCCCAGCATCCGTAGCTCTCTTACCTACCTTTTTTTTTTTTTCAAGACAGTTAATGCCACCTGAAATGCATGTTTTTTTTCCCCATAGGCCTTAAGATCTACAGTCCACATATAGCAGGTGTGCTATGAACATTATTCCTTTTGAATAAATGAATGAAGATGGCTGTGCCTGGCATCAAAGGTGACAGGATGGAGTTTCTTTCCTAATCCTTTCAGGGAGAACTCATTTCTTGATCACTGTTATAGTTCCAGTTTGGAAACAGACTAGTTAGTTTCTTGTTCTTGGGCACTCTCTTGAGTTCAATTGATCAAATATTCATTAGGCAGCTAGTCTATTAGACATTTAGTATGGTGGATATAAAAGAAGAATAAGCTATAGATGGGTATTGGCCCTCAGGAAACTTGCAGGTTGGTTAGGGACTGAAATTTTGTCTTTTTTTTTTCTTTGCAAGTATGGCCATTCAGGTCCGGTATAAAAGGTCAGGAAAAGAGTGGTTCTTCTCTTTCTTTATGGCAGCGTTGTGAACTGATGTGGCCTGGGCTGTGGGAGAGGGACAGGTATAAAGAAAGCCTGCCCCATTATAGATTATAGTTTTAGGTTATGATGGACTTCACTCTCTTACTCCCTATGGAGTAGGGCCTCACTCACCTGTGGTCTGCTTAAGAAACAGTTTGAATTAGTTCTTGTTCAGTGGATGAGGGGAAATAACATGAGATGCAGCAAGTAGCCAGAGGGGTAGGGAGATGGAGAGGAGGAATGTGAGTCTCAGGGGGGCCCAGGGGAAAGGTTGCTCAGAAAAACTGAGCAGGAGATAAATTACCTGAAAGGGTTGTTCCATTATCCTTTCCTGTTCTGGGCAAAATGTGAAAGGTCAGAGTTGATTATTTTCCCCAGGCTCCTCTGTGCAGGGCCACTTAGACGCTGCTCTGACATTTGCAGTCCGAGAAGATCAGAGGACTCCTCTGAGGCCTAGCTTTGGAAGTCAGCTTTGGGAAAGTTCCTATTTTTTTCTTTTTTCCTTTGGATGAGGTTGCTTGTTGCATCCCTCCCTAATTCTCCCTTCTTTTGACATTCCCCTTCCATCTGAGAGGTAGAGCCAAGAGCATTGGCTCATGAACTTAAAACAAGCATTAGAGCTGCCTGGAGGGTTTGTTAAAATAAGATTGCTTGTTGTCACACCCAGAATTTACCAGTTCAGTAGATCTGGGATAGGGCCTGAGAATTTTCATTCATAACAAGGTCCCAGCTGTTGCTGGTCCCAATCACATTGGGAGAACTGCTGGCCTGAAGCAACTAATTTGGGTCTAAAGGTGTCTCATCCATGACCTTCCGTTCTAGTCCGTTCCCCCAATTCCCCAGCTACTGGGAAATGGGCCTTGAGTTATCCCAAGATTAATGTAAATTAGACGTCAAGGGGGACTGCCCTGGTGGTCCGGTGGCTAAGACTCTGTGTTCCCAATGCAGGGCACAATGTTCTATCCTTGGTAAGGGAACTAGATCCCACATGCTGCAACTAAGAGTTTGCATGCTACAACTGAAGATGCCACAATGAAGATAAAAGATCCTGCATGCCTCAGCTAAGACCCGGTGCAGCCAAATAAATAAAAAAATATTTAGATAAAATAAGTTAGATGTCAAGAATTTTCTGATTATCAGGGTTATTGGCCAAGGCAGCCCCAGGAATCACCCTCCCTGTGAATCTTCGGCAATCTCTTCTACTCTCATTTGTCTGGGTGAGTGCAGATCTATTCCCACCGCCCCCCACCCCATTCATGGAGGTGGGGGGAAGCCCTCCTCAGTCAGGGAATCCTTGGATCTGAGAGTTGCAAAAACTGTTGTAGGTAGAGGATGGGAGAACAATAGATGCAGAGTAAGCTGAGGAAACCCACCCCTCCTAGATTTCTAGTTCTTTGAGATTAAAATATTTGTTCTTCCTGGGCTCTGCTCACGCCCATGACTGGGAAACCATTTATGCTTAATGTCCCCAACCCATTAGCAGCCCAGCATGGGGCTCTGCCAATCAGGCTTCTTAATGGCTGTGCTGTGAAGAGTGAGGTTGTAAGTGTCTGCATCTGCTTCCCAGCCTCAGCTAGAGAGAAGCATCTAGACAAAGATCAGGGCCTAGATAGGCTCAGAGGTGTCCTGAGAATGATTCATGTTAGTGTAGGAGGCCCATCTCATTCACGGTAATTTGTCTTCCCACCTCCCTTTTAGTAGAGATGCCAGATTAGGCCCCTTGGTTACTTTGGCTGAAATAAGATATCTACCCCCCCACCACACTCCTACTCCAGCCTTCTCTCCTACATTAGAAGACAACGAGCTTCTTTGGGAACCTATTGCCGTATCAGTGGCCCTCATGCAACAACTGAGCGGTTGACCACGCACGCACACATTTAAGGGTAATATATAATATTGTTAGGTGAGTGTAATCTCCTCGGTTCTGTCTCATCACAACAAAGATTTGAAGTGACGGACATTAAAGCCCTCAGTGCGTCGCAGCTCTTGCGTCTTGGACAGACCGTGTTATAGCTCTTAGACAGATCAGTGTTACAGCTCCATGTTACAGCTCTATTTTATTTATAAAATAGCAGGAAAATCTATCCTCGAGGCGTGAGGGCATGCTGACCCAAAGACGCCAAGAGAAGAGAGTGGGAGAGCGTGTGAGCGAGCAGGAGAGAGAGAGCCCTGGCCCTTTGGCTCCTCTTTTTATATGTGTTTTCCTCCCCGCCTGGGCCTGCCCTATGTAAATTGGGCTAGCCAGGAGTGCTGTTTGTTCTACCCGAGGTCCTCACTCCGGTCCTCGGACCTTCTTTTGACCTTCCTTTGTTCTATTTTCGCTGGCTTTTCCCTTCCTTGTCTTTTAGCCACCGCCATTTTGGACTCCTGTTTCCTATCCTAACTACCTAACAATATTCTCAGAGAAGAGATCATGCCTTGAATCCAGTCTCAGAGTTTCAATATTTGTATCTTGCTCCTCTTAACATCTCTTGATGCATTTGGTCTCACTAGATAACTCAAACTACTGGCAGTTCCACAAGACCCTGAAAGGGAAAGTTGTTCTCCTCCCCACTACTCCCTTCAATGAGATACTTGAAAGAAGAGATGAGTTTTTACTATTAAGAGGCATGGAGGGAGCCAACAAGTGCCAGTGACTTGTTCCTACTTGCTCTTCCCTCATTTCTGGGAACTCCAGGACCCGGGACAGGTTAAGCACCTTTAAGGGGGATCCCAATACTGAGCCTCTGCAGCCAGTCAGGATCCTAGGGCTAGATAATGCTGACTTTTCCCAGGCAAGGAAAGCCTATACATTTCAAGCCACCAATAAGCCGGCCTGTTGGCCAAGACTTTGGGGGCCTCCTCTTTCCTGTGTTTTCTATCCTGGCCCCTCGGCCTCAGGTCTGAGCCACGGGGAACCCTGTCCAGTCTGCTGGAACAGACCATCACAAGCTGCTCCTGTTGTGGTATGGGCTGCCAGCTCCCCAGCCTGCTGCTGCTGGAAGAAGGCTATGATGTCAGTAATCAGTCCACAACCTCCCTCTACATGCCAGCCGTTTGTGGGGGAGAGGAGCCCATTTGGAAAGAATCACATCTGAAGCAGGCAATTTGGAGGGAGGTGGGGAGAATGGAGGAAGGGAAAACTGCTCAGGTTGCCAATTGGGCACAGCCATGTTTTAGCCAGGCCACATTGTCCCCACATTTTTCCTGTAGCCCAGCCTTCCCGCGTGGCCCGTTTAGGCCCATCTGCCCACTTCTCATTCTCTCTGCCGCTCCTGGGCCCTGGAGAAATGCCAGCATTTCCCTTCTCTGTCCTTTCTGCCTTCTTGGCCCCACCTGGCCCACCCCCAAGGTGTACAAACATCCAGCTGGAGACTGGCTTAGAGGCAGGCAGTGTAAGCAGGGCAGGGGCTATAACTGTAGTTTTTGAGCTGATGATACTGTGTTCCAGAGACAAGGGTAGGTGGATGTCCTTAGCAGCTGAAATGTTACTTGTTTCCTGGTCTCCTAAACTACCAGGATGTAATCTCCCTGAAGAGTAGAAGACCAGTGCTGGACTCAGATCTATCCCTTTTCTAGCTGGTAGCTTTGGGCAAGTCAACTCCTCTGAGTCTCTACTTCCTCAACTGTAAAATGAGGGCATTAAATAGGGTAATTTGAGAAGAAATGGGTAAACTGGGAACTGCAGTACAGATCTTGTCTGTCTTCTATCTTATCTGTTATCCTTCTTGTGCCCTGCCTTTCTGGGTCCACCGGATGCTGATCACACAGGGGACGGTGCTCTCTTGTCTGCCTAAGGGGTCAGGATGCTCTGAGGAGCATCCCCACCCTGTCCAGGAACAGCCAGAACTCTGAAAGCCCCTAGGAAGGGGTGCATAGACCCATGTCTGTGTTGTTTTTCCAAGAATCCAAGGGAGTGGGATGACTTGAAGATAACTGAGGTCACAGGAGGCACTGTGGGATGCTGGTGTGGGGTCTCATTTCCTTCACTTTGCTCCAGAAGTCCCCAGAGTATGGATGTGCCGGGTTTTTCTCCTGCCTGGCCCTGGCCAGGTTTGGAGGAGGAATCCCCACTGAAGATTGATGTCACAGACTTGCCTTCCCCTCCCCCAACCTCATCTTTGGTGATTTAAAGAAATTATTTGGACACAGGAGTTAATGGAAGTAGGTTGCTGGTGTGTGGGCGAATTCAGCACTGTCTCCCTGCATTCTAAGAGCAGATCTGTCTTTCAGGGTGAGATCCTGGAGTGACTTTCAAAGGTCTGAGAAATATAGGCTGTCTTGGGAGGGCAGAATTGGGGACAGCTTGGGCAGGGATTTCAAGGATTTCAGGGAGCTGGGGTGACTGCAAAGTGGCTGTAAGGACTGACCGGGAGGGCTTTCCCTTTTGTTTCTTTAATTATGGGAGAAGGGAGGCAGAGGGTATTGGCATTTCTGGGAATGTTGCTGCCCTTCCCACCACTGGGAAGTGGGCTGTTCCTTGCATTCCACTGCTCTGGGTGAGGAGGACTGTTCCTGCAGCTGTTGAGGGCAGTGATGAAAGAGGTAGAGGGGAGGGGAGGTAAAAGGAGTTTGTTTGATGGGGGTCGTGCTCTGGAGGGAAGAGGATTGCTCTCCTTACTTGCATCCCCTCATTTGACCAGCTCAGCACTTCATGGAGGTGGCACTCAGGCAGGGAGCTGTTTTGAAATCACCAAGACCTAGTGCTGGAAGACTTGGAGGCTGGGAAGGGGGCTGTGAAAGGGAACATAACTATGCAGGTAGGGGCAGGACTCTCTGACCAGGAAAGAACTGCTGCCCCCTCCAGGCCCATATCCAGCTAGGTCTTTCCCACAGTCTAAGCACCAAAGAATCTGCCTGCAATTCGGGAGACCTGGGTTTGATCCCTGGATTGGGTAGATCCCTTGGCTCTGATCTTGAAGACAGGAAGTGTTAGAAAAAGACCCTCCCTCCTAGCTGCCCCTATTTAGGATGCAGCAAGATGGATTTAAATCAGGTTAAAGAAAGAACTAAGAGTGGGGAGTAGTGGGTGGTCAGGACAGAAGGCAGCCACTAGGGGTGGGGTGGGCTGTGGAATCCTATAGGCTCAGAGAATGTTGGCGCTGAAGAGCCCTGAAGAATCTTCTAGTTTCTCCTGAGCTTATAGACATGGAGCCGAAGGTCTTTTTGGAAACACTTATTCTTATCTGTATTGTCAGTGGTAAATTTGGTCACGTCTCACTGGCATCTGAGGGAGTTTCTGGGGAGAATCGGGATCTCTCCTGTGTAGATCTCCCACCGCACTCTCACTGAGGTAATTCACCGAATGTGGCACAGCCTCTTCTCTCTGGGGCACAGAGGAGGTGGCTGACTTTGCTACGTGGAACCTGACCTCCTGAAGCCAGGGACCCGTGCAGAGTGGACAGCCCTCCTCTGAGCTCTGGGCATGTGCCGGAGGCCAGGCTGCAGGGCCCCAGTGTGTTGTCCTTCTCCCAGGTCAGCTCCTCTCTGGCTGTTCCCATCCTCAGTGACTCCTGGGGAGATCCAGCTCTGATTCGGGCTCTGGCAGTGTGTGGAGACGGCAGCATAAAGCGTGGCCCCTGCTGCTGGAGCAACTAGAATGGGCTTTAACATGCCTTCCTTCTTCCATCCCAAACTGGCTTCAGACAAGCCTGGCAGCAGGGGGCACTCCTGGGTCATCCCAGGAGAGAATTCTAGGGACCACCTTCAGCCTGGACTCTGAACATAATAGAAATTTTGTGTATCCACCTGTCATTCTGTGGGTGAACAGGGCAAACCCTTTGAGAGTTGGAAGTAGTCTTTTTCTAGCAGGCAGAGATGGAGACTTGAGAGAAAAATCACTTTTCTAAATTTTCCCTGAGACTCCCTGGGCTGAAAGGAACCTGACTTTTGCCTCTGGGAGATTAGTTGGGAGGGCAGGTCTCTATCTGGGAGCCGTGGCCAAGACCAAATGGGGCTCAGTTTGGGGACAGTGTAACTCCTAGCCCCTTGCTAGTCCTTAGCAGCTGATAGTGGTTTAGCTGTCTTTGGGGAGCTATATTTTCTTCAGAATGACTTCCAGATGAATCTGTGTTGCTAATACCCATGCCGTGCCCACTAGATTCTTCATCATGGTGGGGAAACGGGAGAGGCTTTTTCTGTTTTTCCCAGACCGAACACAGTGCTCTGTGACTATTCCTGGACTTGTCTGGGAGTCTGATGAGAATGGGGTAGGAGATCTGCTCAGTAGGAGTGCTGAGCAGATTGGTGGGGTGTGGCTCATTCCTGACCCATAGCTGACCCAGTTGAGGCTTTCTGGGCAGCAGCTGCCCTGAGGAAAAGCCCCTAAGAGGAGACTTTCCAAGTACCCCTACTCTTGCTTTCTTCCACTCATCTCCCTCAGATTTCCTCATCCACCACCCAGTCATCTCAAAGCCAAATTCCTCTTCTCCAGTAACAAGGCCTGTGTGAGTATTGACTTAGGGGCACAGGGGATGGTAAAATGCCTGTATCAGTAGTTGTCTCTGTTCAAAGAATGGGGGGAGGCCAGTATACAGTGGCTGGTGGTAGAGGACAGGATCTCAGGTATCGCTAGCAGAGCTGAGGTTGTTGTTTAGTTGCTAAGTTCTGTCTGACTCTTTGCAACCCCATGGACTGTAGCCTACCAGGCTCCTCTGTCCATGGGTTTTCCCAGTCAAGAATATTGGAGTGAGTTGCCATTTCCTTCTCAAGGAAGCACAGGGCCTAATATGTGAATTTATTCTGGGGGAGTACAAGTCCAAGTCATTCTCAGAACTGGTGTCTGACTTCAGAACCCCAAATCACTAATTTTCTCTACAGTCTGGCTCTGCAGGAATTCCCAGGCCTTCAGGGCCCCACTTCATCCCACAGGCCTCAGTCCTCCAGACTCTGGAGGAGAGGAGGGTAAGGGGAACGGGAAGGCAAGCTCAATGTAGGAGGGCCTGGCTCCAATGTCTTGAGGGTCCGGAGAGCCCCAGCCCCACCTACCCCCCACTGAGGGGTTAACTCTCAAGCTCTTTAGGGAAGGAGAGATTAGGGACTGGGCCTGCTCCAGATGAAAATCTGCAGAGGCATGAATTCCATAGTTTACCTGTAGCCTTTTTCTCTGTGTCTCCCAGATCCTTGAACAAGGACATTTTCCTGAGATTTCATCTAAGTTCTTCCAGCTGTAGTTGTAAGCTTGCAGCATACCCTGGAGACCCTGGGACACCCTCTTGTGCAGTTTGTGTGCGACTGGCTCATGAGGTACAGATGTGCAAAAGGGGCTGAGTAGGGAGAAGTATCAATAACCTCAGATATGCAGATGACACCACCCTTATGGCAGAAAGTGAAGAAGAGCCTCTTGATGAAAGTGAAAGAGGAGAGTGAAAAAGTTGGCTTAAAGCTCAACGTTCAGAAAACTAAGATCATGGCATCTGGTCCCATCACTTCATGGGAAATAGATGGGGAAACAGTGGAAACAGTGTCAGACTTTATTTTTTTGGGCTCCAGAATCACTGCTGATGGTGATTGCAGCCATGAAATTAAAAGACGCTTACTCCTTGGAAGGAAGGTTATGGCCAACCTAGATAGCATATTTAAAAGCAGAGACATTACTTTGCTAACAAAAGTCCATCTAGTCAAGGCTATGGTTTTTCCAGTGGTCATGTATGGATGTGAGAGTTGGACGGTGAAGAAGGCTGAGCGCCGAAGAATTGATGCTTTTGAACTGTGGTGTTGGAGAAGACTCTTGAGAGTCCCTTGGACTGCAAAGAGATCCAATCAATCCATCCGAAAGAGATCAATCCTGGGTGTTCATTGGAAGGTCTGATGTTGAAGCTGAAACTTCAATACTTTGGCCACCTCATGCGAAAGGTTGACTCATTGGAAAAGACCCTAATGTTGGGTAGGATTGGGGGCGGGAGGAGAAGGGGACGACAGAGGATGAGATGGTTGGATGGCATCACCGACTCGATGGACATGGGTTTGGGTAGACTCCGGGAGTTGGTGATGGACAGAGAGGCCTGGCGTGCTGCAATTCATGGGGTCGCAAAGAGTCGGACACGACTGAGCGACTGAACTGAACTGAACTGATGAGGAAGACTGCATCATAAACAGGCCAATTCATGGGTCTCAAAGGTCAGAAGTGTGACTGGGCCCTAGAGGAGTGTTGGTGTTTCCTGAGAGGAAGATGGCAAGTGTTTGGGAGCAGTCTGCAACTGCTTGTCATATCTGAGATCTCATTATGGAAATGAGGCCTCAGCTGGACCAGCAAAAGTCAGGAACCTTTAAAAGGCATTGTAACTCCACCCATGTGGTCTTTCATTTATTCTCTTGTATCCCTGATCCTAACTTGGTGGCTGACATTTTTCCCTTCTAAATGACCATAACCCTTTTCTTTCAGGATGCTGATTTAGCTGGACATTAGCCTGCGCAGGGAACCTAAGGCTCCTAAGACGGGAATGAGGGAGTGCAGAAGTCAAAGACTTATTTTTGATCCAGAAGTAAGTTAGAAGTTCAGTACAGTTCCAGAAACCTCCTTTTCACAGCCAGTACTACTTAAGGAGTTAGGAGTTTGGGCCAGCTCAGGGATAACTTCCAAGTACCTAATCTGAAGGCTTGGAGTTGGGGGGAGGGGTGGCAAGGGAGATGTAGAAATCATAATAATAACAGGTCCAATTCATTATGCACTTTCTAAGGGGAGGATATTGTTCTAAGCATTTCACATGCTTTATCGTGTTCAATCTTTGACCCATTGAATCATGATTCCTCTTTACAGATGAGTAAATGGAATCACACAGTTATAATAAAAATTAAAATGCTACTAATAAGGATAAAATGTTTAACAGCTAATTTTTTTTAAAAAAAACTGACCCGGTGGGACTTCCCTGGAGGTCCAGTTGTTGGTTGAGACTCGGCTTCCAATGCAGGGAACATGGGTTTGATTCTTATTTGTGGAGCCAGTATCCCACATGCCAAAAGGTGTGGCCAAAAATTTAAAAACAAAAAGTCACCCTGTACCAGGCCTTGCATGAGCACATTATATGTGTATGATATTATTGAAAATATCAGTTGCTCAGTTGTGTCCAACTCTTTGTGAGCCAATGGACTGTAGCCCGCCAGGCTCCTCTGTCCATAGGATCCTCCAGGCAAGAATACTGGAGTGGGTAGCCCTTCTCTTCTCCAGGGTATCTTCCCAACCCAGGGACTGAACCAGAATTAAGTCCTGAGAATTTATCATACTATCCCCATTTTCAGCTAAGGAAACCGAGACTGAGAGAGAAATGACTTGCCCAAGATCACAGAGTCTTAGGAAGTGACCACAGCAAGAACCAAACCCACTTTTGTTTGATTCCAAAGCAACCTGTGCTCATGATCCCTTAGCAACTCTGCCTCCTGTATGGAGAGAACAGGTGGTTAGAAAAAGGAGTCCCACTGGATTTTTTTTTTCTTTTCAAAATCACTATTTAAATATTTGCCATTGAACCGCACATAAGAAAATCCTTATCTGACGTTAACTCAACCACTGGATTTTAAAAGCAGAGGTTGGGGCCAGGAGCCACAACATCTGCCATTTTGGGAAGCTGTGGAGGAGATGCCCACCATCCCCCCTAACAGTGCGGGAAGCTGTGTTCTCACCTGTCTTCTCACCCACCTGGGACTGGGCTGCAGGAAAACAAGTCCTGGAACAGACTGGACAGGGAGGCAGGGGATGTTTCTCTGGCCTGAAGCCTCTGCCTCTTTGCTCACCCTGGAATGTGTGTTCCCACCCTGACAACGTGTCAGGGGCCTGCTGTCAGTCTCTGCTCACTCTCTCTTTTCATCATCACTGTGGATCTTGCTGGGCTGTGGTTGCCTTGGTAACTTGATGGGAAGCTCTTGAGGCTTTCTGAAACTACAGAGAGCTATGGGAGGGAGGAACCAGTCTCTGCTAGGCTGCCAGTCACAAAAGGGAAGAAACCTCACAGCCCTTGCCAGCCATTCAGCCAGTCTTTCTTTGGGTCTGACCTCAGCCTCTTCTGTTACAGCTGCAGACTCTTAGCAGCCTTTGGGGCTGGGGCTGAGAGGAGGGAGCTGTCACGTACTGCTCTGCCCTTGGAGTTGGCTCACATAGTCGCCAGTGCTGCCTGGACTCTGGCTTGCTTCTGTGCCCTGGCCCTGAAGTCTTAATTGGTTTTATGAAGTTCAATGCCTGTTTTTTATGAGACAGATAATTACGGTGAGAGAAGGTCAGGCCCTTCTCTGCTGGACTTGGCGGGGCCTCCAGAATTGCTGACTCCCCAGTCAGCACCAGGCAGGTGAATGGGATCATGGTGGGCAGGGGCAGGCCTGGGGAGGGGAGGATACTCACCACAGGAGGAGGCCCTGAGTCTCCAGGCTGCAGTCCCTGTGAGGGGATCAGGGAGGAGAATGTACACCACCTGCCTCTTGAAGGAGCCCACACATCTGAGGTGGGCACCTGTGGATGCGGTCCTTCTGGGCAGTTGGTGGGTGGGGTGTGTGGCTCTTCTTCCAGAATTCATGGCAGCTTTCTCAGGGTTCCTGGGGGCATTTCTACTTGGAGGTGTTCCTGGCTGTACCAAGAAATCCTCGGTCTACACAGTTGTTACCTGAGGGGCTGTTTCTTCCTCCCTCTCTCTTTCCAGTCTTCTTTCCTCTCCCACAGTCTCAGTCTGAAACATGGCCTATGTCTTCCTTAGTTCAGTCTCTGTAACTGGTCTCTGTTTCTCTCTGGTCTTTTCCCTAGTTCTAGTCCATGATAACCTCCCCACTCCCATCTCTCCTTCTTTCTCTCCTCCCCAGGTGGGAATTGACTTGCGGCCCATTGGAGTACAGTTTCACACTGTGATTCCCTGCTGACACAGGCAGGGTCTGAGGGTAGTGGGGAGTAGGTGGGGGGCAGTGCAATGAGAAATTCTGCTGATGCCAAGGATGGCTCCCCTCCAGCCCTCATGGCCAGGAAGAGTAGGTTTATGTGTTCTCTCCAGGCTGGGAACCACTGTCCAGTTTGTGACTCCCAGGTAGGCTGAGAGGTCGACCCTGTCCCTAGACCAGGAACAGGACCCCTAGCTCTCTGGGAAGGACCTTTGACAACCTGCTCTAGCTCTAGTTACTGTCTGTCTGTCCTGATATCCTCTTCCAAAGGGCAAGAAGGTGACTGACCCCTTCGTGGAAGACCCATAATTACACTTTTAGACCGAGCCAGTTGCTGGATATGACTGGATATGTGACAGAATGACATCAGGAAGACTCTTACCTACTCAACATATTATTTTTTATTATTTTAAAAATATTTATTTTATTTACTTGACTGCACCAGGTCTTGGTTGGGCATGCAAGATCTTTGAGCTTCATTGTGGCACGCAGGATCTTTAGTTTTGGCATGCAGGATCTAATTCTCTGACCAGGGATCGAACTTGAGTCTTCTGCATTGTGGAGTCTGAGCCACTGGATGACCAGGGAAGTCCCTCAACATATTGTTAAACTCCCTCCTCTCACTTTGCTTTCTGTCTCAGTGGCCAACTCCCCTCAAGTTTCTTCTTCAGAGTGAGTCCAATCTTGCAGAAAAAGAATAAAGGAAAAATAAGGCTGAAGCTGCCCAGGTCAGGAGGGCCTGGAATCCTGACTGCAGATTTTGGGACCTCTTCCGTCTCATCCTCCTCCATTTAATTAGCTAATGTCTGTAAAGGGTTGGGCAGCAGAAAAGCCCTATACAAATGTTGAGCACAACCAAGACTCGCCAAGAATATATTTGCAGACTTGAGGGAAAGGTCACTGGGACTTCCTGGGACAGAAGGAGGACTCCCTGCAGGGCCCAGAGAGAGGAAGCCAGCACTGGGCAAGGAGAGGCCACAGTGGAGGCCAGGGTCTGACTCTCTGTGGCCCTATGGACTGTAGCCCACCAGGTTCCTCTGTCCATGGGATTCTCCAGGCCAGGATACTGGGGTGGGTTGTCATGCCTTCCTCCAGGGGATCTTCCTGTCCCAGGGATCGAACCCATGTCTCTTACGTCTCCTGCATTTGCAGGTAGGTTCTTTACCACTAGTGCCACTTGGGAAGCCCTAATGTTCACAACAACTAGTATTTATTGAACACTTACTGTATTCCAGGCTTTGCTAAGGGGGCTGGAGCTCTTCAGCTTGGGGAAAAGTGGCTGTCTCTTGGTGCAGTGGAGTAGGGAGCTTTTCAGTGAAGCAAGCCCCTGTGTGCTGTAAGCCAGGTCTGTATCAAGTGTCTCTGAAACCTTTAGGAGAGGGGTATCACTTGTCTTCTCTGACCAGTGAGAGAAGTTTCTGTTCTGTATTCCAGGTCCCTCCAGTGTGGATATTCTATAAGCTTCTGCACTCTCCTTTCCTTTCCCCAGTGACAAGTCACCTGGCCCTAAATCCATTATGAAAGATCACTGAGGCCGATTAGCCTTGACAGGCTGCATGTTCAAGGGATAACTTTCCAGTTTTTGCCTCAAGGCCTGATTATGTGTCCCTGCCCCTCTCAGAATTCTTTGTTATCCTGTATCTAGAGGCAGTCCCCTCCTTCCATCTCTGGGCAGGACTTGGCTTTGGGTGAGGGCCAGATTGGAGAGACTGAGAGAGTAGAGTAGCAGCCTTACCCCTCACAACTCACAACCATGGTCAAGGTGAGAGGGCAAGAGATACAGCAATGCAGGGATTGGAGGCTCCTAGAAAAGGCAGGTAGACCAGGCCAGGGATACTGATAACATATTTCCAGCATCCTTTGGGTTTCCTTTGTACATCCCCTCACCCTCTACAATCTGAACAGAGCCGGAGTGGACTTTCTGAGAGACAAGGTCCTTGAACCCCCAAGTTCCACCAACCTCCATTCTGTTCCAGTTGTTTCTCTGGCTTCTCTCCAGAGCCTGGGAGCTTCCATGTGTCATCAGTTCATTATCATTCTGATAAAGTCATTAGTCCTTGAAAAAACATGATTCCTCAGCTGAGGTCAGGCCCCTATAAACTGAGAAGGAGTACAAATGGCTGGGGATTAGAGCAGCTCCCTCAATAAAAGCTGCTTATTCAAAAGGTGCTTTCATTTAATTTGCATTTACTTCATGGATATTAAAATGCGTGGAAGAGCTCCTCTTCAGCCTCCCTTCCTGTTTCCATTTTGAATCCCTGGCCCAAACACCCCTCCCTTCCTTCCAGGCTCATCTCCTCTGCCCCGACCAGTGGGCACAGGTATGGATTTGGAATGGGGAGTGGGAGGTGGTGAACACCGACCACTGACCCATGGTGGAGGGGCAGCTCCACAGACAGCCAGAAGTGGCCAAAGCTAGGAGAGTTTTCCCAAAAGAGAGAAAGGAGGACTGAGGCCCTGGGGGAGCCCCTTCTAGTCACCCCAGGGTGGGTACAAGCCTGATCTCCTAGGGAAGGAGGAATCTGTTTGCTGTTTGCAAATAGGGGTGTGATGGGGGTCAGCAGAGTCAGCTTCAACTTACAGGACTTCTGTTGGCAACCACCTGCCATGCATTCAGTTCACTCAAAGGATATTTGACACCTACTATGTGCCAGGCTTTATGCTAAGCATCTGGAATGCAGTGGTGAACAACATAGTATCACCCCTGCTCTTACAGAAAATTCAGTTTAATAGGGAAACCCCACAAAAAACAAAAAGATGAAACCAGCTCAAGAATACAGAATTACAAATTATATGTAAACAGTACTATAAAGTGAACAAGTGGGGTGCTGAGATAGAAAGGGGGACCTACTTCAGATGGAGTCATCAGGGAAGGACGGTGACATAGGAAGAGCCTAGAAGAGGAGGAGCCGGAGGAAGGATGTTTCAGGTTTCAGTAGCAGGAGTGTTGGAGAAGTCGACAATGGTGTGTGGCTGGTGTGAGGCAGTAAAAGGAGAAGTCCCTGATGAGGTTAGTATGGTTAAGATGGGCAGGGTCAGGTCTTGTGAACCTTGGGAAGGAATTTGGTGTTATCCTAAGGGAAGAAGGACCCTCACAAAGAGGTTTAATCAGGGAAGCAAAAGATGTTGTGGTGCACGGGCTTCTCATTGCTGTGGTTTCTCTTGTTGCCGAGCACGGACTGTAGGGCGTGAAGGTTTAGTAGTTGTGGTTCTTGGGCTCTAGAGTGCTGGCTCAGTATTTGTGGCCCATGGGCTTAGTTGTCCAGCAGCATGTGGAATCCTCCCGGATCAGGGATTGAGCTCATATCTCTTGCACTGGCAGGTGGACTCCTATCCACTGTACCACCAGGGAAATCCTCATTGTCTTCCTACCCAAGTGATCTGGAGCATGCACAATGGCCAGTGTGCTGGCCAAGTCAGGTAGACCCAGAGCCACCCACCCCCACTCCCCAAGCCAGGGTCCCAGTGACCCTAGAGCCAATTTCAGCTCCCCTGTTGCCCCTCCTACCATCAATCAAGGGATCAGAAGCATGTCAGAATCAGACTAGGGGAAGGGGGCCACTCAGAGCCTGAACCACCCCCCAGGAATGCAGGAATATGAGGCAAGGATCCTGAGCTTGAACATGTAGCACTCAGGATCGAAAACTGATTTATAGTCTAAACACAGGCAGGAGGGAGTGGGAGGAAGGTGGGGAGCTTTGTGTACAGTGCAGCCTTGTTGGGCAGTGGTAATTATATATTACATTGAGCTGTCCTTGCAGCACAGTGAAGGACAGTGGGAATGAGACTCTAAATCACACTTTCCTGTTGCTCCCCATTGCTCACCTCTCTGTGATGTGGCCCTAGAGCTCAGGGCTGACACTTCTGCATGCACACAGACACACAGACACACACACACAAAGCCTGGGGGGAACCAGCCTGACTGGGGACCCAGAGAGCAGGAAGATAGAATGTTATTACCTCTGGCAGCTTCCAGGGGCTGCTCATCCTACAGGCCTCGTTGTTTATTGTCCCCCTACTTCCCGCATTGTCTGTCCCCCTTCTCCCACCCGTGCCTGAATGTAGGCTGTATCACTTGAAGACATCCCTGTTCGCCCTTCATTTGTTCACTCCTGCAGCATCTCTCTTCTCCATACCACAGTCACTGCCTTTGTTTGGGACCTCATCACTTCTCTCCGGGATTTTTGCAAACGTTTCCTAACTCACCCTGACCCCTAATCTACTACCTTTTATTTTGCTGCCATGGCGATCTTCCTAAACACACCTCTGACCATAATCTTGATCTCATTTGTTGGGATTACAGGAATGGAGAGAGATGGTCAAAGATTTTGGGATCTTGTGGGCCCAGGATGGAGGAAGCCTCCCCAGGCTCATCTCAGGTTGGTGATTGCTGGCGCACTCTGAGCAGTCAGCCCAGGAGGCACTCTGGTACTCATCCTTCCTTCTCTAGCTAGAACCTGGTCCTTAGACCAGTCATCTTGTGCCTCCCTCCAGGCCTCTGACAACAAGTGACTGGCACTTCCTTCATTAGAGAGGCTGTCATGCTTAGTAGTGATGAGAAAGGGCTCTGGGGTCAGAAAGATCTGAATTTAAATTCTGGCCCATGAACATGCATAAGATGTTTGGATAGCGAACTGATTAAGAGCAAGAACTCTGCAGCCAGACTGCCTGAGTCTGGCTCTGCCTGAGTCTTTGCTACTCTTGAGTCTGGCTAGGGAAAGTTCCTTAACCTCTCTGTGCAATTTCTCCATTTCTAAAACTAAGGGTAATAATAATAACTACTTCATAGAATTGTGCAGATTAAATGGGCACAATAATAATACATGTAAGCATCCCTGACGTTACAAAGTTGTGAGTGTGAGCTGTTATTATTTTAACATCACCTCTCTTAGCCTCAGTTTCCTTGTCTATAACAAATCTCCATAGTATTAATGTATCTCCTCCCTGCCTCAGGGTTGTTGTGAAGATCAAATGACACATTTCCTTTAGAAACTCTCAAAGGCTCTACAAATGTAAGATATAATTACTATTCATTATCAGGTACTTGTTCCCTGAGGTTCAGAGTTTGGGCAAGAGGGTCACATTTCCTTTAACAACAAAGCAGTTACCTTCATCCTCCTCCAACACCAGCTTCAAGGCAGGAAACTGTGGAATCCTGGAGCCAGGAGCAGCCTTAGGAGGAGGAGCTCATTCCGATCTTCCACCCAGGGAAAAGACTGTGTTGACAGGCATCTCTGATAGATGATCTCAAAGGAGGCTGCTAATTGAATTAGAAATAGGGAGTTTATTCTGTTCACTGCAGAGGTGGACCCAGGTTTTATGGGTCCCAAAGTTCATACAATTTGGGGAAGCTCTCTTTAAGAAGAAGAATACAAAATTATAGACATAAGAATAAGTGCAGCCTTTGGCAGGGGCCTGTGAAAATTTGTAGCCCCGAAGCTTAAGCTTCTTTAGCTTTACAGAAAGTCCACCTCTGCCACCATGTCAAATGGGCATTGAGCAAATACTTGTGAGTTGGTTGTTCACGGCCAGAACAAACCATTTCCACCACAGGCCAGGGTCTCCAGAGGACTGGAGTGGGCTCATCTTCCACCCAGACTCTAGAAGTCACCCCCATTATGTGAGCTATGGGTTCTCCACTGCCTTTACCCCAGGCTAATCGTTCTTCTTCAAGGCCTGAAAGCTATTTATTTTTGCTTTCAATGTATTTGCATGTTATTTTCATAGTATTAATATTCCCATTCATATTTGGAACTCTTGATCTGCCCCTACTTAAGCTGGGTTCCTGGAACTTAGTTAACAAGGGAGATTCAGCTCTCTCTTCCCAGGATGTAGAGGGAAAGATATAGTCAGTTTGAGGGTGGGTGTGTAGGAGAGGGGTATCTTGTGAAATTTGTCTTGGAGTTAAGTTTCTGAAGTCTCTGCCGCTACTCAGATTATCCTTTTCCGCATATCCCCATCCCTTGCCAAGCACATCCCTTCCCAATTTCCCCATGATTATGAAGCTGGAAATGAACGTATTCAAGGACACATGCCTATTCAAATGCTGAGCTTATTTTGGCTCTAGTGTGCAGTCTCTGAAGCCAAGAGGCACAAGGCATCAAGATGCCAACAGATAAGCACACAGAAGCTCTTCCTCAGATCACTCCCCGGGAGAATCTTGCCCTGGAGTCCCCTAGCATTGTTTGGAAGCCCAGTTTATTCCCCTCACTGAAGGAAACAGATGGCAGGGGGGAGTATGTTTGAGAGTGTGTGTGCGCGCACGCATGTGTGCTTGCATGTAAGCTGTGCATACATATCAAAAGTGTGCACACGTGTGTGAGACAGTGAATGCCCATGTGCACATTAGTACCTCTAATAAGACAGGCAGAGAAATTGGAGCAAAGATGTAGGAAGGAAGGTCTCAGTCTAAGAAAACCACATTGTGGTTCCAAAGGACACCAAAGGTGAAACCTGTTTCCCCAGCCTTGCCCTGTAATGAGGAGGCAAAAAGAAGCTAACAAAGGAAGTAAATGTCTCTGGGCAGGAATGGGGTGCAGCTGCCAGTGTCAACATCAGCTCCAGCAATGACATCATCCTCCTAGATCCCTCCTCTGGGGTGGTGAGTCACCCAGAGCCCAATCAATACTGCATTCCATTTGTCTATGCCTTCTTTATGCTCTCATGAGCCAGTTCACGCTTTCCTCTTCCACACAGCTCAGCCCCTGCCCCCCACATCCCCCTGAGGAGCCTGAGTGTAAACCCTGGGGCTTAGCTCTGGTGTCTCTCTATCAGAGAAGGCAGAAATTCCTGCTTCTGGGTGAGGCAATCAGAGAGAAGAGAGGGAACAAGAGAAACAAAAAGAGACACTCCTGCATGTTTAGGGGGTCTAAGAATAGAAATTGAAAACTTGCAAAGCCAGCCTGTGGATAGGAGAGGAGAAAGAGGAAGAGGCAGTGAAAAGACAATGGAAAGAAGAGAGTCAGAAGAGAAAGAAGAAACAAAGAACTGGGACTGGGGAAGAGAGGTGGGGTGAGGTGATGCTGGCTTCTGGGGACTCTCCCTTCTCAGGATCTTAGGATTGCTACCCCATTTTCCTTGCCCCTCAGTCATGTTATAGTCCCTGGAGCTAGTGATGTGGGGGTAAGCCCAGTGCTCTAAACTCCCTCCCCAGGAGAGGAGCCCCGATTTTTACCTCATGAGGTCTCACCTTGATCCCACTCTCCTTGTCTGAAATGAGGTTGGGTGGGCAGTGGGGAGGAGCCAAGAGTGAGAGGCACAAAAGAAAGGCAGTGCCCACTGGGGCAGCTCTGGTTTCTCTCTGGGGACCTCAGTTTTTTCCCAAGGCCTTGGCACCTGCCCAACCATTGTTCTATCTGAGCAGGCCCTTGTGCTCAGTGGCAGTCTGAGCATCATCCCTCACCACTGACGGGAATCAGAACAGGGGCCCCTTTCTCTGACATTGAGAGGGACTTGACTGTCTAGTTTCTTTGACTTCAGTTTCCCAAGGTGCTGTTGTTCCCAGGGTAAAGTTAGCTGCCACAAGGAAACAGAATAGCCTTTTTGGGTCCTGTGTGGGTCAACAAGATGGCACTAGAGAGATAAGGCGGGGCTTTCACAAGATCACACAGAACTTTCAGTGAAGACCCTTTGTCTGGAGATTTTCTCCCCTCCCATCTCACTGTGGCAAGTGTCTTTGCAAACAAGAGAGACTGTTTCCAATCCCTACTTCCTAAATCTCCATTAACAACAACAATAATAATACTGATACTAACTGTTGTTGTTGTTCAGTTGATCAGTCATGTCTGACTCTTTGCGACCCCATGGACTGCAGGATGCTAGGCTTCCTTGTCCTTCACTATCTCCCAGAGTTTCCTCAAACTCATGTCCATTGAGTTGATGATGCCATCCAACCATCTCATTCTCTGTCTCCCCCTTCTCCTCCTGCCCTCGATTTTTCCCATTATCAGAGTGTTTTCCAGTGAGTTGGCTCTTCACATCAGGTGGCCAGAGTATTGGAGTTTCATCTTAAGCATTAGTCCTTCCAATGAATAATTCAGGGTTTATTTCCTTTAGGATTGATTGGTTTGGTCTCCTTGCAGTCCAAGGGACTCTCAAGAGTCTTCTCTAACACCACAGTTTGAGAGCATCAATTCTTTGGCGCTCAGCCTTCTTTATGGTCCACCTTTCACATCCGTCCATGACTACTGGAAAAGCCATAGCTTTGGCTATATGGATACTAATACTAAATAGCAATAATAATAACTTTGCTTTATTGACTATGCCAAAGTCTTTGACTGTATCGATCACAACAAACTGTGGAAAATTCTTCAAGAGATGGGAATACCAGACCACCTTACCTGCCTTCTGAGAAATCTGTGTGCAGGTCAGGAAGCAACAGTTAGAACCAGACATGGAACAACGGACTGGTTCCAAATTGGGAAAGGAGTACTTCAAGGCTGTATATTGTCACCCTGCTTATTTAACTTACATGCAGATTACATCATGTGAAATGCTGGGCTGGATGAAGCACAAGCTGGAATCCAAATTACTGGGAGTACTGTCAATAGCCTTAGATATGCAGATGACACCACTCTTATGGCAGAAAGCAAAGAGGAACTAAAGAGCCTCTTGATGAAAGTGAAAGAGGAGAGTGAAAAAGTTGGCTTAAAACTCAGCACTCAAAAAACAAAGATCAAGGCATCCGGTTCCATCACTTCATGGCAAATAGATGGGAAAACAATGAAAACAGTGACAGACTTTGTTTTCTTGGGCTCCAGAATCACTGCAGATGGTGACTGCAGCCATGAAATTAAAAGACGCTTGCTCCTTGGAAGAAAAGCTGTGACCAACGGTGACAGCATATTAAAAAGCAGAGACATTACTTTGCCAACAAAGGTCCGTCTAGTCAAAGCTATGGTTTTTCCAGTAGTCATGTATGGATGTGAGAGTTGGACAATAAAGAAAGCTGAGCGCTGAAAAATGGATGCTTTTGAGCTGTGGTATTGGAGAAGACTCTTGAGACTCCCTTGGACAGCAAGGAGATCAAACCAGTCAATCCTAAAGGAAATGAGTCCTAAATATTCATTGGAAGGACTGATGTTGAAGCGGAAACTCCAGTACTTTGACCTCCTGGTGCAACGAACTGATTCATTGGAAAAGACCCTGATGCTGGGAAAAATTGAGGGCAGGAGGAGAAGGGGATGACAAAGGATGAAATGGTTGGGTGGCATCACTGACTTGATGGACATGTATTTGAGCAGGCTCCAGGAGTTGATGATGGACAGGGAAGCCTGGCACGCTGCAGTCCATGGGGTTGCAAAGAGTCGGACATGACTGAACTGAACTGAATACTAAATAGTGATAATAATAGCAACCATTTGCTGAGCACCTAATGTATGCTGGAGGGCTTGGTAAGTGTCTTATGTACATTATTTCATTCCATCTTACAATAGCAATATGGGGTGATCACCATTGTGGAAAGTGAAGGAGGCAACTGAGGTTTCCAGAGGTTGGTTGAGATTTCACAGCTTGAGACAGAGCTGAAATATGATCCGAGATTAGTTTGATTTTCTCTGCCTCAACAGTCCAAAGGATTTGAGTTACTATCCAAAGCCTTTATCTCCAGAAGGTGCTCTTTCCCTCCTCTCTCCATCAGCTCTCCTTTTGTTTTGTTGGCTGCGGCATGTGGCATCTTAGTTCCCCAACCAGGGATCAAACCCCTGCCTCTTGCATGGGGAGTGTGGAGTCCTAACCACAGGACCGCCAGGCAAGTCCCATCAGCTCTCCCTCTTGGACTAGCTTCAGGAAGCCCCTGGTTTCCCTGGGCCTCCTGGACTAGCCTCCTGGAAGCCCCTGGTTTCTTGCTGGCTCAAGTTAGGTTTGGAGTTCCCTCTGTGGCCATGGGGTTGAGGTGGTGATGAAGAGAGCAGTCTGCCCTAAGCTCCCACTCCCCAGGGAGGAAGAGAGGCAGATGAGAGTGGCTGTCATTTCACACCAGGAACAAAAACATGAGATTATGGAAGAGGTTTAGGGCCACTTGGGAGCTGGGGCTTCTGGTTCTCTGGAGTTCTACAAAAGGGAATAGAAGAATGTGGAAACTATCAGGTCCTCTAGGAAGCTGGGGATGGGGCAAATGAGAACCTTCTTTTCCCACCAGGGCATGTGCCCCTCAAAAGCTGGTGCTGCTATTTGACGACAGGGGACAGTCATAATTTCTAAGACTGCTTGAGATGCAGCCCAGCTTGCATTCCTAGACACTTTGTTCCAGGCCTCAGAAGACCCCAGACCCCTCCCGACATGCTCATTAAGGATAGTGTGCTGCTAGGGCTCTGACGAAATTACAGAGTCACCTCCCACCAGACTTTCTCCAGGCCCCTCTCCGAGGGGATGTTCTGGAGCTCACCTGGGAGACCCATGTGGATCAGATATCCCTCTGAGATTCTGTGGGCAAGTCATGGAGAGATGTGCAGAGAGAAAAGAACAAGGCAAAGACAGCTGGGTGTTCTCACACAGGGAGGAGCTGTCACCACCCAAAGGACAGTCATGGAGCAAAGCAGCAGAGAACAGCTGTCCTCCTTTCTCCTGGAGTCTGGGCACATGCACTGCAGAGTGGCTCCAGGCATAATTTAGGGCAATTTCCTTTTAAATATAAGGGAGTTGAAGGTCAGGGAGGGGCCAGGAGCCGCCCTAGGTCACATGGCTCCTGAATGGATCTCCCCTTCAGTGTTCTGGGGGTGATGAGAGGAGGCGGCCCAGCCCCAGCTGTCTTTTCAGAAACAAGGGGACCTGAAGGTAGGGGGTCGCAACGTCAACTACCTGCACCATGTTGCCCCCTCCTCAAGGATTTCAGGGGCTTCTCTTTCATCTGTGAAATGCCCTGGACCCTCAGTTCCCTCATTAATAAAAACAAGGACAGGAACACCTGCTTTCCTTGCAGGGCTGTTGTGACGATCAGCTGGAAATAACGCATGGGGAAGAGCTTTACAAGCCAGGGTGTTATTATGTTTGTGATTAGGCAGGTCAGTGAGGGCCACAGAAATAATGGGAGGATTAATGGCAACGCTGTGGGAAGGAGGGAGGCTAAAGTCTGCCTTGTCCTCTTCTCTCGGTCACCTGACTGAGAAGAAGCAGTCGGTGTTTCCAAATTGACTTAAATAAGGAATGTGCAGCGGCTGCAGCCATTCCTCACTCAGCCTTCACTTGCCCAAGGCAGAGAAATTTTAATTTTCAAGCTGTAATGAGAAAAAGAAACTCAGAATTAAAGAATATTCCAGTGAAGCAGTCAAAATAGCTGCCCAGACTCTGAATCTAGGGGAGAAATGTAAATTAAAATTTCCCCTTCCTTCCCTAGCACCAATTGGACTTGAAGAAGCAGGGCTGGGCTTGGACACAGCCAGTCAAAGTCCACATGACCTTGGCCCTGAGGACGGATGGGTGGGCAGGCTCTACCCCAACCAGGGTACTGACAGGACAGCAGGAACAGAGAACTTCCACTCACTCGCCTCTGGGCACTTGTGCTGCAAGGTGCCTCTAGGCATAACGATGCTTCTCTGGGGGCTCAGTGGTAAAGAATCGACCTGCCAATGCAGGAGATGTGGGTTCAATCCTTGGGTCAGGAAGATCCCCTAGAGAAGGAAATGGCAGCCCACTCCAATATTCTTGCTGGGATAATCCCATGGACGGAGAAGGCTGGTGGGCTACAGTCCATGGGGTCACAAAGAGTTGGATAGGGCTGAGTGACTAAACAACAAGTCTTTTAAGTATAAGGAAGCTGACGGTCAGGGAGTAGACTGGAGCTGCCCTAGGTCACATGGCCCTGGGTGGGTCCTCCCTTCACTGATCTGGGGGAGATGAGAAGAGGCAGCCCTCTCTCCATCAAAGACAGCTTCACCTCCACCGAGGTCGGACATGAGCCTACTGAGTGAGTCAGGCCTTGAATGTTGAGTTCAGAGGTGGCGGAGGGTGGATGGTAGGTGGGGGTGACTGCCTGATTCCCACAATCTAGTCTTCTAAGGCACAGAGATGCTGCAACCTACTTTTATTTCCTCTTCTCCCAAATGCTGGCTCACTCAGGTTTGGCACACCTCTCTCTATCCCCTACCACTCAGGCCAGGGGTCCTGGGCATGGGGAGGGGCTCCTGGGAAGGAGGGAGCACCTGAGTCCTCCACTCCCCTTCTTCTGAGCTTCAGTTTGTTCCCAAGGGGCACCTTTTCAAACACAGTTGGAAGCTGGCATGGTGAGAATGGCACCGGTCCCAGTAAAGGTGTGCAAACCTTAAGGCCAAGACCCGGCCTTCTCCCCACTCCTCTTCTGGCCTCATCTGCCCTTGACCTTCTCTTTTCTCCCACTCCTTTTCTCACCTATTTATCCAAGAAGCATTAATTGGGGAACCTACTTTGTGCCAATATCTGTGCAGAGATTGGAGGCTACATGAGTAAACCAAACCTAGGACTGAAGATTGTGATACAGTGTAGAGGATGCTCAGCAGTCAAGCATGGAGTTGTTCAAAGACCCTGGTATTAGACTGACCAGATTAAAAAAACTGCCTCCATCCCTCACTCCTTACAGTGTGGCCTCAGGCAAACTGTCTAACCTTGATAAGCTTCGCTTTACTCACCTGTGAAATGGGGATGACAAACTTACCTTATAGGATTGTTGTGAAGATTATGTGAGATAGTCCTGCTAAATGACAAGGAACAGTGCCTGGCACATGGTAAATGCTCACTAAAGGCCAGTTAGTCTTATTTTAAGTATCCTAATGATACTGCTGACATTTATTACCCTTTATTGGGCGCTTACTCTGAGCTAGCCAGGGTGCTACGGTCACAGCAATGACTCAACTGTGGCTCTGTCTTTAAGGAGCCCACAGCCTATTAGGGGTGACAGATGTGTAAACAGACCACTGAAAAAGTGTGATCACTGCCATCATCGCTCCAAGAACTGTCATTGTCTGAGCCTGACCATGTGCCAGACACAATTCTAAGAAAACATCATCTCTTAATTCCTCCCTAACCCTGCAAAGGCTACATTACTCTCATTTTATAGAGGTCCCATAATAATCAGTAACTTGCTCAAGATCAGTCTGTTTGCAGAGTGGACTGTTGAGCCAAAAGAGAGTGATGAGCTCTGTGTGAAAAGGCATCAGGGAAGGCTTCAGAGAAAAGGTGATCTTTGATCAGGATTTTGAAGAACGAGTAGCAGTTTTCCAGGAGCCAAGATGGGGAAGGAATGAAATGACATAGCTCTTCTGTGGGCCTCCTGGCGGACTGGAGCCGCAGGCAGCATCAGCAGCAGTCCCCCAGGCCTACAGGTCCTTGTGTCTCACCCCAGGGCTAAATAGGGTCCTGGTACCCTGCACTCACGCTGACAACCATTTTCTATGTCACAAAAAAATCACATAACCTAGATGAAGCATAATTATTTTAGAGAGAATTTAGTCCACAGGCTTGTAACCCCAGAGGATTTCCGCTGAGGCACAGAGCTGGAATAACTGCATGAAAGTGGAGCTCCTCTCCGCCTATTCCCTGACTTTGCCGAGGGTCCAGCAAATAATGCCTTGGGATGGGATCCCTAGGGAGGCTGGAAGGCACTGACTAGGCTGAAGTCAGGGAGATAGTCTCAGTGATCTTGAGAAGGCCCCACCAGATTTGGGGCAGATGAATGAATCCTCTCCCTTTCGTTACAGTCATTTCCCCTCTCTTCTTTCTCTGCCTGTTTACTCCTTTCACACTGGGCAGCAGCCGCAGAGGAGGCAGCCATTTGGTACAGTCACAGATCCAGTGGACTGAGCCAGGATGTGGCGTTAGGATCCATCTGGCTGGTTCCACACCTGGGAAAATCTGGACTCGTCACTGTTAACATTCTGTTTCCCTGTGCAGAGCAAGGAGAAGCAGGCACCCTGCACTAAGGACAGCAGCAAGGGGGAGACTGTTACAGCAGAGCAGTCTTCAGAGCTCAGAGCAAGGTTCAAGACCACCCACCTTCAACTGCACAATGTGGGGCTTCCAATTCCAAGGCAGCGTGGGGGTTGATGGAAACCTTGGGAAAATTGTATGACCATAAGGTGTTAAGGCTTTGGTGCACCCAACAGGTCTGCAGGTGTTCTCCAAACTCCTGCTTGAATAACACAGCTTTGGAGGAAGGGGGAGGATGGACAAGGTACAACCCTGAGGATGACCTACCTCCACCTTTGCCTTGAAGCAACCCACAGGCCTAATTCATTCCTCACATTAAGAAGCAACCTGGGAGGGAATGGTCCCCACGAGAAGCAGGAAGCACGTGCACACTCCAGTAAAACACTCAAAGAGGCAATTATTTCTGGGCTGCCTATCCCAGCCCAGGGTACCAGCAGCCAGATTTCTAGAGCTGCTGTCATTGCCTCTGGCTGTTAAACTTTTCTTGAGAAATTAAAATGAGCTGGCCCCCAGCTCATGGGGGTGGAATTATTTACCTGCCTGAGGCTTTCACTGTGAGGCTGGGGAGAGCAGGAGGTGGGTGTGGGAGCAGGGAGAGATTATGGAGAAAGCAAAGTTAGCATCATAGGCCCCCACCAGGCAGCACATACCTGTACCATGTACATTGAAATGTGCATGGAACATGTACCAAATCTGCCTATCACCCATGGGGATATGAACTCCCCCCCTCACCATGGGTGAGGGCATGGTTCTTGGCACTCTTGATCACCTCAACATGCCCTGTGCCTGGGACAGTGCTTGGCTCATAGGAGATGCTCAGTAAATAATACTGATTCCTGAATGAATGTGCTCACTTATGCACCAAGCCAGAGTCTCGTGATGAACACTGTGAGAATCCTTCCCTTCAGCCAACACAGGTCACATGAGAGTACCTTGAGGAGCATATAAATGCCCTGCATTCTCACTCCTTACATGGGATGCTGCTGTGAGTTCAGTTCAGTTGCTCAGTCGTGTCCAACTCTTTGCAACCCCATGGACTGCAGAATGCCTGGCTTCCCTGTCCAACACAAATTCCCAGAGCTTGCTCAAACTCATGTCCATCGAATCGGTGATGCCATCCAACCATCCCCTGTCATCCCCTTCTCTTCCTGCCTTCATTCTTTGCCAGCATCAGGGTCTTTTCCAGTGAGTCAGTTCTTCGCATCAGGTGGGAGCTTCAGCATCAGTCCTTCCAATGAATATTCAGGACTCATTTCCTTTAGGATTGACTGGTTGGATCTCCTTGCAGTCCAAGAGACTCTCAAGGGTCTTCTCCAACACCACAGTTCAAAAGCAACAATTCTTCCACGCCTAGCTTTCTGTATGCTCTAACTCTTACATCCATACGTGACTACTGGAAAAACCATAGCTTTGATGGTTTGATGGACTATACAGACCTTTGTCAGCAAAGTACTGTCTCTGCTTTTTACTGTGCTGTCTAGTTTGGTCATAGCTTTTCTTCCAAGGAGCAAACGTCTTTTCATTTCGTGGCTGCAGTCACCATCTGTGGTGATTTTGGAGCCCAAGAAAAGAAAGTCTGTCACTGTTTCCATTGTTTTCCTATCTATTTGCCATGAAGTGATGGGACCAGATGACATGATCTTTATTTTTTAAGTGTTGATTTTTAAGCCAGCTTTTTCACTCTCCTCTTTCACTTTCATCAAGAGACTCTTTAGTTCCTCTTTACTTTTTGCCATTACAGTGGTGTCATCTGCATATCTGAGGTTATTGATATTTCTCCTGGCAGTCTTGATTCCACCTTGTGCTTCATCCAGTCCAGCATTTCTCATGATGTACTCTGCATGTCAGTTAAATAAGCAGGGTGACAATATACAGCCTTTATGTACTCCTTTCCCCATTTGGAACCAGTCTGTTGTTCCATGTCCGGTTCTAACTGTTGCTTCTTGACCTGCATACAGATTTCTTAGGAGGCAGATCAGGTGGTCTGGTATTCCCATCTCTTTCAGAATTTTCCACAGTTTGTTGTGATCCACACAATCAAAGGCTTTAGCGTAGTCAATGAAGCAGAAGTAGATGTTTTTCTGGAACTCTCTTGATTTTTCTATGATCCAACGGATATTGGCAATTTGATCTGTGACTCCTCTGCCTTTTTTAAATCCAGCTTGAACATCTGGAAGTTCTCGGTTCACGTACTGTTGAAGCCTCGCTTGGAGAATTGTGACCATTACTTTGCTAGCATGTGAGATGAGTGCAATTGTGCAGTAGTTTGAAAATTCTTTGGCATTGCCTTTCTTTGGGATTGGAATGAAAACTGACCTTTTCCAGTCCTGTGGCCACTGCTGAGTTTTCCAGATTTGCTGGCATATCGAGTGCAGCACTTTCACAGCATCATCTTTTAGAATTTGAAATAACTCAGCTGGAATTCCATCACCTCCACAAGCTTTGTTTGTAGTGATGCTTCCCGAGGCCCACTTGACTTCACACTCCAGGATGTCTGGCTCTAGGTGAGTGATCACACCATCATAGTTATCTGGGTCATTAAGATCTTTTTTGTATAGTTCTTCTGTGTATTCTTGCCACTTCTTTTTAATCTCTTCTGCTTCTATTAGGTCCATACCGTTTCTCTCCTTTATTGTGCCCATCTTTGCATGAAATATTCCCTTGGTATCTCTAATTTTCTTGAAGAGATCTCTAGTCTTTCCCATTCTGTTTCCCTCAATTTCTTCACGTTGATCACTGAGGAAGTCTTTGTTATCTCTCCTTGCTATTCTTTGGAACTCTGCATTCAGATGGATGTGTCTATCTTTTTCTCCTTTGCCTTTTGCTTGTCTTCTTTTCACAGCTATTTGTAAGGCCTCCTCAGACAACCATTTTGCCATTTTGCATTTGTTTTTCTTGGGGATGATTTTGATCACTGCCCCCTTTACAATGTTAGGAACCTCGGTCCATAGTTCTTCAGGTACTCTGTCTATGAGATCTAATCCCTTGAATCTATTTGTCACTTCCACAGTATAATTATAAGAGATTTGATTTAGGTCATACCTGAATGGTCTAGTAATTTTCCCTACTTTCTTCAATTTAAGTAAATTCCCCCCAAATGAGAAATTCCCCCAAAGTGAGAAATGGCTTCCTCAGCACACAAAGACACAGACAGTGGCCTGGTTAGATGCTCCACAAAGAGGAGGTCTGCTCTGGGGCCTCAAACCACCATAGCTCACTCTTCCACCCATGTGAGGAACATTTGCCTGCCCAGACCAACCTCCACCGCCCTCTTCTGATGTGCACAGCTCATCCCTCGTATCTTCAGCCTCTCACATTGTGTCCTTCTTACTCTATTTGGATACCTCTTGTGCCCCACTTCCAGTTCTCAGCTTCACCTCTCATTCCAGCCATTGATGTGACAAATAGCTTCACCCAGTTCATGGGCATGACCTGACAGCACCTTTCCCTCAGGCCCCTGACCTTTCCCTCTGGCTTTCTGCCCTAGGGCTTCTTTCTTGGCCAGGCAGCTGTTGGGCTTTCCTGAAAGTCAAGTGCAGGGTAGATAATACCCTGGGGCCAACTCTTGACTACAGGAGTGGGAACCACTGGATAAATGTTTCCCGCTTACTTGCCCCAGGTGACGGTTCTGAGACCCTTCTATAAGTCTTTTCAGAATATTCCCTGACTGGTTGAAGCTATGATCAAGTCAATACATACAGTACTCATAGGGGCTGTCCTTGGTCTCCCTCCTCTGATCCTCTTCCCTGATCCCTGGATTACAGCCTTTGTGCTATGGCTGACTTTCAGGGGAACTCAGAATAAATAATTTCCCCTTTCCCGTTTCCATCTCTTCCCCAGCCACATTGGTTTTCTTTGAGCTCTTCAACTCTCCCACCTCAGGACTGTCAAACAAGCTTTCTCCTCCACCTGGAGTGCTTTCCTCTCTACTAGGAAAGTCCCTTGGTAGAGACCTGAATGACTGGAAGGAGGCAGCCTTGGAAAGGAAGATCTTTTCTTATTTTATTTATTTTTTATCAATATTTTAAAATTGAGATATAGTAGATTTACAGTGTTAATTTCTGCTGTACAGCAGAGTGATTCAGTTTTATATATATATATATGTACACACACATTCTCTTTTTTTAATATTTATTTCCATTATGGTTTATCATAAGATATTGAATATAGCTCTCTGTGCTATATAGTAGGACTTTATTGTTTGTACATTTTATACATAAAAGCTTACCCTAACCTTCCACTCCATCCTTCCCTCAATACTCTCCCCCTGGCAACCACCAGTCTGTTCTCTATGTTCATGATGCTGTTTCATAGATAGATTTATTCGTGTCATGTTTTGGATTCCACATATAAGTGGTATCATATGGTATTTTTCTTTCTCTTTCTGACTGACTGCAGTTAGTATGATAGTCTCTTGTTACATCCATGTTGCGGCAAATGGTATTATTTTGTTCTTTTTTATGGTTGAGTAGTATTCCATTATATATAAGTACCACATCTTTATCCATCCATCTGTTGATGAACATTTAGGTTGTTTCCATGTCATGGCTATTGTGAACAGTGCTGCTATGAACATAGGGGTTTATGTATCTTTTTGAATTTTGTATGGATATTTCCCAGGAGTGAGACTGCTAGATCATATGGTAATTCTGTTTATGGTTTTCTGAGGAAACTTCACATCATTTTCCACAATGGCTGAACCGAGTTCCATTCCTACCAACAGTGCCAAAGAGTTCCCTTTTCTCCGTACGGCCTCTCAAGCATTTGTTATTTGTTGACTTTTTGATGATGACCATTCTGACTGATGTGAAGTGGTACCTCATTGTAGTTTTGATTTGCATTTCTCTAATAATTAGGGATGTTGGGAATCTTTTCATGTGTCTATTGGCCATCTGTATGTCTTCTTTGGAGAAAT
This sequence comes from Okapia johnstoni, assembly GCA_024291935.2. Lineage (NCBI taxonomy): Eukaryota > Metazoa > Chordata > Mammalia > Artiodactyla > Giraffidae > Okapia > Okapia johnstoni. The sequence goes on from CM044316.1 coordinate 42,500,899, forward strand.
GTGTGTTTAGGTCTGTTGCCTATTTTTTGATTGGATTGTTTGTTGTTGTTGCATTATATAAGCTGTTTGTATATTTTAAAAATTAAGTCCTCGTCGGTAACATTGCTTGGATATATTTTCTCCCATTCTATAGGTTGTCTTTTCATTTTGTTTATATTTTCCTTTGCTGTGCAAAAGCTCGTAAGTTTGATTAGGTTCCACTTGTTTACTTTTGTTTTCATTGAAAAGGAAGGTCTGGGAGAAGAATGTTCTAGGCAGAAGGAACAGGCAGTGCAAGAGCTCTGAGGCAGGAATGCATGTAGCCGGCTCAGGGTATAGCATGAGGGCCTTTGTGGCTAGAGAGACAGAGACAGGGAAGAGGCACAAAATGCAGCTGGAGAGGAGGACAGGGGCCAGAGCAAGTGCAGCTTTGTGGACCAGTAGGAAGTTTTCATTTTCAATGCATCAGGAAGCCAGCTCCAAGAGGGCAGGGATTATGTTTATCTGATTCACAGCTGGCCCCTAGTGTGGGGTAGGCACTCAATAAATGTTAGTGAAATGAATGAATAAACATCCCTGCTGTATCCATGTTCCTACAATCCCTCACCCCACAAGGTGACAGAGTTGTCCTCTCTTCTGAGATGACAGCTCCCAGGAGGGAGAGGTTGGGCTGGTTTTGTTGTCTCCTGAGAGTCCCCTGGGAATGAGAGCCCTGCATGGTCTGCACACTGACTTTCCTCTCCTTTTTCTCCCTCAGTCAGTTCTGATGTCATTGCTCACTTCTCTGCTCATGTTGGACTCTGCTCCTGACACCATTAGTCACCTACCTCACTTCTCAGCTTTCCTAATGACCAGCTGTCTTGTCTTCAGTCTGAGACAGGCCTCCCCCTGCCTGCTTCTTCCATGGGAAACCAAGGTTGGGGATGGGAGTGTAAGGCTCAGAGAACGGTCCCAGTCTTCCTCTATGCTCCCCATGTGCTGTGACAGATGTAGGAGGACAGACAAAAGTATTATCTCTGGGCAAAGGAGGAGGCAAGTCGAAGACAGCTTTCTAACTTCCCTACTGTAAAGTCCATGGAGGGGACCAGGGACAGGCTGAGATATAGCAGGAGGATCTGAGCCAGGCCCGAGGGGAGAGAATCCATCTTGGTGGGCCACTGAGGCCAGAGGACCTCTGCTTGCTTGACAGCCTTTCCTGGGCTTGCCAGCCTCTGCCTTGTTACTGATCATGTGTGGAGGCAGGGAGGTGACAGAATAACCTTTTAAGGGTCCTGCCAAATACCAGAGAACGCTTGATTGAGATTCCTTGATTTTTGTGGACTGATCTGACGCAACCCCAGGCAAGGATGCCCATCAAGTGGCCAAGGAGACTGGGGGTTTCCTGTTGCTGTGCCACAGTGAGAGGCTGCACTTGGCAGGGATGGGAAAGAGATGGCACGCTCAGAGAGTCAGTTGAAGAGAGGCAATGAAGGAAATGTTTCCTGCGTGGGGTTGCAGGAAACATCAAAGGACCTGGAGGCACCCAGGCCTGGCCACAGAAGAAAGCAGTTACCAATTCCATGCTGGAAGGCCAAGGGGTAAAGGAGGGAGTGGTGTTGGCCAGAACCTATTGAGAGCTGTGTTTAGGAGAGCCCTTTCTAGGCAGCTGTAGCCTTCTGTAAAGGAACATAATTGCTGCTAACCCTGAGGCCCAGCAGTGGGAATAGGGGCGGGGAGTAAATACCCCTACCTTTCTCTCCTCCCATTGGCTTATCTCCTTCCCATGCCTTTCACTGGCCAAACCCAACAGGATGCTGAGGGCAAGGAGCCAGGGGAATACTGTCCATAGAGGCAAGTTTCCTGGGCCGCTCAGCAGAGTGGAGGAGATTGGAGCGTGAATCTGAGGCCTTCTTATCTCTTCCTTCTGAGGTTACCCACCCCTAAGCCTACCTTATCCCTACCTAGTTCTTCAGAAGCTTCTAAGTCCCTCTTCCACCTATGCTCAGAACTCGTCCCATCTCTCAGGCTGAGGTGGACCAGGTCCAGGGAGGCTCCAACTAAGTGGGGGTAGATTTCAGTTGCCCTGAGACTCGCCCTACCCCTGCTGCTCAGCATCAGGATTCTCATATGGCCTCATTCTCCTTGTGTCAGGGCTTTAGGATCAGAGAGGCTGGGTAATTATATTAATAATTTCCTAACAAACTTTTACCCAGAAATAATGTTTAGCCAGGTATCTGGATTCCTGTGTCCCAGTCAAGTGAACATAGACTATTAACCATCACATGTACCTACCGGTTCAGGTAACTGTGCCAGCCTTCCTGTCTCTCCAGTCTTCTAAGATGAACTAAGCCTTAGACTTTCCCAGACCACACGTCTTGCAGTAGAAAACTACTGTTTTGGCCTGTTTAGTCAGGACTGGAAAAGGTCAGTTTTCATTCCAATCCCAAAGAAAGGCAATGCCAAAGAATGCTCAAACTACTGCACAATTGCACTCATCTCACATGCTAGTAAAGTAACGCTCAAAATTCTCCAAGCCAGGCTTCAGCAATACGTGAACCGTGAACTTCCAGATGTTCAAGCTGGTTTTAGAAAAGGCAGAGGAGCCAGAGATCAAATTGCCAACATCTGCTGGATCATCGAAAAAGCAAGAGAGTTCCAGCAAAACATCTATTTCTGCTTTATTGCCTATGCCAAAGCCTTTGACTGTGTGGATCACAATAAACTGTGCAAAATTCTGAAAGGGATGGGCATACCAGACCACCTGACCTGCCTCTTGAGAAACCTGTATGCAGTTCAGGAAGCAACAGTTAGAACTGGACATGGAACCACAGACTGGTTCCAAATAGGAAAAGAAGTACGTCAGGGGTGTATATTGTCACCCTACTTATTTAACTTATATGCAGAGTACATCATGAGAAACGCTGGGCTGGAAGAAACACAAGCTGGAATCAAGATTGCTGGGAGAAATATCAATAACCTCAGATATGCAAATGACACCACCCTTATGGCAGAAAGTGAAGAAGAATTGAAGAGCCTCTTGATGAAGATGAAAGAGGAGAGTGAAAAAGTTGGCTTAAAGTTCAACGTTCAGAAAACAAGATCGTGGCATCCAGTCCCATCACTTCATGGCAAATAGATGGGGAAACAGTGGCTGACTTTATTTTTCTGGGCTCCAAAATCACTGCAGATGGTGATTGCAGCCATGAAATTAAAAGATTCTTACTCCTTGGAAGGAAAGTTGTGACCAACCTAGACAGCATATTGAAAAGCAGAGACATTACTTTGTCAACAAAGGTCCGTCTAGTCAAGGCTATGGTTTTTCCAGTGGTCATGTATGGATGTGAGAGTTGGACTATGAAGAAAGCTGAGTGCTGAAGAATTGATGGTTTTGAACTGTGGTGTTGGAGAAGACTCTTGAGAGTCCCTTGGACTGCAAGGAGATCCAACCAGTCCATCCTAAAGGAAATCAGTCCTGAATATTCATTGGAAGGACTGATGCTGAAGCTGAAGCTCCAATACTTTGGCCACCTGATGCGAAGAGCTGACCCATTTGAAAAGACCCTGATGCTGGGAAAGATTGAGGGCAGGAGGAGAAGGGGACGACAGAGGATGAGATGGTTGGATGGCATCACCAACTCAATGGACATCGGTTTGGGTGGACTCTGGGAGTTGGTGATGGACAGGGAGGCCTGGCGTGCTGTGGTTCATGGGGTCGCAAAGAGTTGGACATGACTGAGCGACTGAACTGAACTGAATGTCCATTTCCCCTGGCATCAGTTTTGGGGGTTTGTCTTGGGGCACTGATGTAGCAGTTACAATTTGTGGATTGTTGTTGTTTTTTTTTGCTACACCACACAGCTTGCAGGATGCTAATTCCCCAACCAGGGATGGAGCCCGAGCCCCCTGCTTTAGAAAGGCAGAGTCTCAACCACTGGACCACCAGAAATGTCCCCCTATGGACTGTTTAATGAAGACAGCCTCCATTGCTTGGCCAAGGAGTTGGCATGTGACCCTAGCTAGGCTAATCAGATGGTTTTTCTCCCTTTAGTCTTGAGTGATATGACATGAAAATGGCATTCATATATTGCCAAGACAGCAACATGAAGAGGATACTCCTTAGTTCTGGCTTCCTTATTTCAGTTTCCTGGCTCTTCATCTTCCTGGAATAGCCACTTCAGTATTTTCTTTGATTCTGTAAGCCACTTGCCCCCCAGCCTCCCAGCCATTTCTTTCTAATATAATCATTTTTTGCTTGTTACCTAGAGTTTTTATGTTGCTTGCAACCAAACATCTTCACCAATATAAATTCCTGTTTTCCTGAGGAGTTACGGGCTCTGCCCCTCTAGTGGGCTTATATCTGGAATCTCTGGCTTGAATTCAGATCTCATCTAATCCTGGAATGAGAGGGAAGAGAGCTCCTGCTGCTAGTGGATGCTTGTCACACCTCATCTCAGGAACATGGTCTTTGTTGCCTGACTCATCAGGACCCACTCCCAGCCTGACTTCCACGTCTCCACACTCAGGTCACAGCCTGAAATAGCCAAGCTTATCTCCCATGACTCCCTATCACAAGTCCTACAGCCAGGTCAGCCTGGTCTCCTTGTTATTTTCCACAAATAGCAAGCTCATTCTTGTGCTGTGCCTTTGCTCGTGATGTTCTTGGACATCTGACAAGCTAGTGGCCCTCTGCTGAGTGCCTGAACCCTGCTCAGACCTTCAAACCTTGGGCCACATTCTTCCTCTTCCTTCCCTAAGCCTCCTGTGCACTGTCAATCCCACTGCAGCTTCCAAACCAAGCACCTCTGTGGGCTCTCTTTGATGTCAGACAGAGAAAGTGCTTTGTTTGGTTGAGCTTTGTTTCCTTTGTAGACTTAAGTCTTTGAGAACTTGAGTCCAGGCTCAAGTACTTTTACCTTATGGGCCTCAGCGTTAGGCATGAGGTTGAGCACACAGTGGCAAGGTGGGTGCTGATGTTTTTACTGCATCCCTAATTTGGAAATTGTCTTGGTCCTGTAACACATCTTCTTCATTCATTCGTTTACCCAACATTTATCAAGCGCCTACTAAGTATGGGTTCTCTCTAAGCTCTGAAGATACACAGTAAATAAAACATAACCAAGGAAATCACAGTCTAGTACTGAAGATATATTGAGAATTAGATGTAGCAGAATGACCTATTAGGAAAATAACCCTGTCTAGTTTTTCTCAGCTGCAGGCTCAGCTCACCTCAAAGGAATGAAAAGCATTCTACCCCTTCTGGGAGGAGAGCCAAACTTTGTGCCTTTGAGGTTTACTTGTTGGACCCCCCATGAAGATTTGTGTATTTCCGGGTAGAAAGGAGAAGCTGCAAGCATCGAGCTATTGAGAGGACAACTTCCATACAGCCTTTCCTAACAAAGATTAGGGTTGGAAGCTTAATGCTTCCCACACTGAAGAGGGATGGTCCCAAATCAGGAAGGTTGGTTGGAATGAAGGCATGAGTTCCATCAGAGCAGAGACCTGCGCTCATGTGAATGCAAGCCCTCTGAGATGGGAGGACTTAGGAGGAAGAATATTTAGGTGGATAAATACATGATAACAGTAACAGCTGGCATTTATGGCACACTTACTGTATGCCAGGCACAGTGTTGAGCACTTTATATGCATTCACTTACTTCTCACAAGACCTCTGTGAAGTAAACAATATTATGGTTTCCACTTTACAGATGAGGTAAACAAAGATTGAATGAATTGCTCAATGTTATGGGTCTGAGAATCAAACCCAGCAATCACTGAGGGCCATTTGAGGCTGGAGCACAAAGGGCCACAGTTTGGGGAGCTTTGACAAGGGTCACTGTGGCTGGACTTGTCACAGAGGTCATGGAGCTGCCTGAGATCCCTCACTTTCAGATGTACTTGGCGACACAGGGAGGGAGTAAGCAACTGATCTGAGGACCTAGTGGCTTGATAAGAAGGGGCTTGTATCAGTCAGCTATGACTAGTGATGCTATACAACAATCACCAAATTACAGTGCATGCAACAGTAAGCATTTACCTAACTTATGTGTTTGGAGATCACTGTGAGTTAGTTGCTTGTAGGCTGGGTTTGGTTGCGGTGGTTTGGTTCTGCTCCATGTGTCCCTCATCCTCTTCCAGGAGCAGCAGGCTAGCCAGGGAATGTCCATCTAATGGACACAAAGGAATGCAAAGGGGAACAGCCCTGGTGCACAACCCATTTTAAGTCTCTGCTTGTGTCAAATCTCATAAAATGCCTCTGGTCAAAACAAGTCATATGGCCAAGCCCAGAGTCCACAGATGGAGAAATAATACTCCACCCACAGGAAGAATCTGTAAAGTTACCTGGCAAAGAATGTAGATGTATAATCTTATTACCTAGGGGGGAGCAAAGAAATGGGACAATAATCTAGTGTTCCACAGAATTTAAACTGAATTTAATTTGGATTTAGAGAGATAATGAAATCCTACAATGTATCATGGAACAGTTCATGCCTATTACAAAGATAAAAATCTATCTTCGGAGACCACAGCATTTGCTATGTGAATATTTAAATTTTTAGTTTTTCTTTTAGTGAAAAATTTTAAAATATCATTTGACAAGAACATATTCTGGATGGTCTAGATATCAACAATAGCTGCCTTACAATGTTGAAAGCCTCAGTGGTCACCTAGGGTGCCAATATTTAACTTTCTAATGCACGCTTCTCAAACTGCAGGGTATCCTTAGGAAATACATGTTTTCAAGGTAGGAAAACGTTAATGAAAATGATATACAGCAGACGATGTATAGAAGAGGCCCACATTCAGTTCTGAGGGCATCAAAGAGTGCAGGAGGCAGGGCCAGCTATGGGGCTTAGGGCAGGGTTTATGGTGCTTTGCAGGATAGCAGTGGTGGCATTTAAATAGGTCTTGAAAGATGGTGGGGTGGTATCCTAGGGATAATCGTCAGATTCCTTCTCTGTGTGTGCATAACCAGATTCTCATTTCCAGGGCTTCCCCAGAAAGAAAATGCTTTATCTTCTATCTCTGCAAATCTAGAATCTGTTGTACAGTTTTGTGTCATAGTCTTGTCCTTCACTTTCACATATATGCTGTTAGAGCATCTGAAGAGGAGGCTGGGGGGTATAATAGCTAAACTTCCTGGTTTTGGAGCCAGGCCAACCAGGGTTCAAATCTTGGCTTTGACATTTACTAGCTCTGGCCTTTAGGTGAGTTGCTTAAACTCTTGTAATTCCAGTTTCCTCATCTGAAGAAGGGAATACTAATTCTTCCATGGGATATTTAAAGAATTAGAACCCACCACTGAAGTGTAGATTTTCTTTATGGGAAGATTTTTTACTTCTGGTTCAGTTTCTTTAATGATTATAGGATTTTTCAGTTTTCCTATATCGAGCTGAGTCACTATTAGTAAGCTATGTATTTTAAGAAATTTGTCTATTTCACAGATGTCTTCAGTTTTATTGGTACAAAATTATTCATAATATCCTCTCATTTTCTTTTTAATGCCTGAAGCATCCATAGCAAAGAGGGATATTCTCTTTTCATTCCTGACATTGTTTATTTTTGTCTTCTTTCAACTTTTCCTTGATCAATATCATCAGAGATTTTTCAGTTTTTACAGAATCGGCTTTTGGCTTGGCTTACCCTCTCTGCTTTATATTTGGTTTCTGTTTCTTCAATTTCTATTCCTCATCTTGCTATTTCCTTCCTTTGACATTCTTTGAGTTTATTCTGCTTTTTTATATATATAATTTACCAAGATAGATCTTTAGCTCATTAATTTTCAATCTTTTTTCTTTTCTACATTTACGGCTCTATGTTTCCTTTCGGAGGCTTAAATGAAAAAGATATATGTAAGTGCCTGGTCCTAAATAGGCACTCATTAAATATCTTATCATCACTATCATCATCATTATCCTGTCTCAGATGAGACTCCCTAGCTTAGGTTCCATCTCTCTTGCTTTCTAACATGATCTCTGTCTCCTGAGTATTTACCAGTGGGCTCTGTGAGGATGTCTGAGAACTTATTCTGGGCCAAATTGTCTCCTTTTGGGAGTTCTGGGGAGGCTTCCTCTGAAGATTAACGCAGGGCAGAGATGGGCATGTGCCTTTGGCTCTATCTTCCTCAGGGAGCTCAGACCTTATTTTTCTAGGATGGCTGGCAAGGTCTCTGGCCCATGCAAATGTCAGTTCTAACCTGCAGGTCTGTGGCAGATTATATTTTTAAAAAATAGCCACAGTAATATTTCCCATCTCATATGCTCTTCTAGAACTTTGTCATTCCCTTATCAAGACGTAGAATATACTTCCCTTCCCCTTGAGTCTGAGGTTTATAACTTCTTTATAGTGCTTCACTCATAGCTCAGTTGGGAAAGAATCCGCCTGCGATGCAGGAGACCCCGGTTCAATTCCTGGGTCAGGAAGATCCACTGGAGAAGGGATAGGCTACCCATTCCAGTATTCTTGGGCTTCCCTTGTGGCTCAGCTGGTAAAGAATCTGCGTGCAATGTGGGAGACCTGGGTTCGATACCTGTGTTGGGAAGATCCCCTGGAGAAGGGAACGGCTACCCACTCCAGTATTCCGGCCTGCAGAATTCCGTGGACTGTAAAGTCTGTGGGGTCTTGCAACAAAGCTAGTGGAGGTGATGGAATTCCAGTTGAGCTATTTCAAATCCTAAAAGATGATGCTGTTAAAGTGTTGCACTCAATATGCCAGCAAATTTGGAAAACTCAGTAGTGGCCACAGGACTGGAAAAGGTCAGTTTTCATTCCAATCCCAAAGAAAGGCAATGCCAAAGAATGCTCAAACTACTGCACAATTGCACTCATCTCACACACTAGCAAAGTAATGCTCACAATTCTTCAAGCAAGGCTTCAACAGTACATGAACCATGAACTTCCAGATGTTTAAGCTGGATTTAGAAAAGACAGAGGAACCAGAGATCAAATTGCCAACATCCGTTGGATCATTGGAAAAGCAGGAGAATACCAGAAAAACATCTACTTCTGCTTTATTGAATATGCCAAAGCCTTTGGCTGTGTGGATCACAACAAACTGTGGAAAATTCTTCAAGAGATGGGAATACCAGACCACCTGACCTGCCTCCTGAGAAATCTGTATGCAGGTCAAGAAGCAACAGTTAGAACTGGACATGGAACAACAGACTGGTTCCAAATTGGGAAAGAAGTACGTCAAGGCTGTATATTGTCACCCGACTTATTTAACTTACATGCAGAGTACATCATGAGAAATGAAGCACAAGCTTCATGAGGATGAAGCACAAGCTGGAATCAAGATTGGTGGGAGAAATATCAATAACCTCAGATATGCAGATGACACCACCCTTATGGAAGAAAGTAAAGAAGAACTAAAGAGCCTCTTGATGAAAGTGAAAGAGGAGAGTGAAAAAGTTGGCATAAAACTCAACATTCAGAAAACTAAGATCATGGCATCCGATCCCATCACTTCAGGGCAAATAGAAGGGGAAACAATGGAAACAGTGACAGACTTTCTTTTCTTGGGCTCCAAAATCACTGCAGATGGTGACTGCAGCCATGAAATTAAAAGATGCTTGTTCCTTGGAAGAAAAGCTATGACCAACCTAGACAACATATTAAAAAGCAGAGACATTACTTTGCCAACAGAGGTCCATCTAGTCAAAGCTGTGGTTTTTCCAGTAGTCATGTATGGATGTGAGAGTTGGACTATAAAGAAAGGTGAGTGCCAAAAAATTGATGCTTTTGAACTGTGATGTTGGAGGAGATTCTTGAGAGTCCCTTGGATAGCAAGGAAATCCAACCAGTCCATCCTAAAGGAAATCAGTCCTGAATATTCATTGGAAGAACTGATGCTGAAGCTGAAACTCCAATACTTTGGCCACCTGATACGAAGAACTGACTCATTGGAAAAGACCCTGATGCTGGGAAAGATTGAAGGCAGGAGGAGAAGGAGACAACAGAGGATAAGATGCTTGGATGGCATCACAGACTCTATGGACATGAGTTTGAGTGAGCTCTGGGAGTTGGTGATGGACAGGGAAGCCTGGCGTGCTGCAGTCCATGGGGTCGCAAAGAGTTGGACAGGACTGAGCGACTGAATTGAAGTATTGGTTACAAATGATAGACCAATAGGTTGCAGCAGAAGTGGTGCCAGGAAACTTCTGTTTGTGCTCAGTCGCCCAGTTGTGTATGACTCTTTTTGACCTGTGGACTGTAGCCCACCAGGCTCCTCTGGCCATGGGATTCTCCAGGCAAAAATACCTGAGTGGGTTGCCATTTTCTTCTCTGGGGGATTTTCCCTAACCCAAGAATCAAACCTGCATTTCCTATGTCTCCTGCATTGGCAGACAGATTCTTTACCACTGTGTCACCTGGGAAGCCGGAGAAACTTCTGAGGCTTGGTCATGAAGGCAGTACAACTTCCACGTTATTAGCTGAAAAACTCATTATTTAAGCCCTGAGTCATATAGGAAGTTGGACTAGCCTGCAACTATGTTGTAAGGAAGCCATACCACCTAGAGAGGCCACGTGTAGGCACTCTGGCCTCCAGTCCTAATCTCCAAGTCAAGATACCAGACATGACTGAATGACCATTTGGTGATTTTAGCTCCAGACTGTTGAGAGACCTATATCCTTCTAATTGTACCGGCCGAGGCCCCAGACACTGTGAAACAGAGACAAGCTATCTCCCACTGTAGCCAACCAAATTCTTGATGTACAGACTCATGAACATTAAAAAATGATTGTTTTCAGCTCTTAGACTTTCAAGTATTTTACTACACAGCAATAGATAACTGGAACAATGTTCATGATCTTGTCTGGTACCCAAATCCTCCATCAGACTCCTTATACTCTATTTCCTACTGAGGCCCAAGGAGAGCCCACAGAAGCAGAGCACAGCAAAAGTCTTCAGTGTAAACCCTGTAGGGACAAACTGGAAATGGAGATGCTCTGATTCTCTCAATTTGTCTAGACTGAGCTCTTCCAGAACCATTGGTTCCCAACCTTTCTGAGTGATAAGACATTCATCTCATTTAAAAGTCTCGCAAATGGTTTTACTTTCAGTATAGCTTCATTAATAGCTAAAGTCTGCTGAGACCTTACTAGGTGCCAGGCACTGTGGTGAGTATTTTATATATATTATTTCCCTGAATCCTCATAAGAAACCCATGAATATTGTCATTCTTGTTTTGTTGTTGTTCAGTTGCTCAGTTGTGTCTGACTCATTCCTGTTTTACTGATGTGAAATGAAAATTGCCCCTGCAGCCTGTTCTACATATCAATTATAGAGCTCATGAAGGCAGGCCTATAGAATAATATCCATACCCTTACCCTGATGTGATGGTGAGTGTTGTTGTCTGGCTCTACATTTGCCCTCTACACTATCCCCCCAAGACCAAGCAGCTTGCAACCCACATTTCCTATACTCCTTTGATAGCTGGCTTTGTGTTATGTTCTTCCAGTTGGAACCACTGGCTGGAGACTGGAAGGCAGGAGTAAGGGAGAAGCCACGTTCTTTTCCACATTTTGATGGCACCTCTAGTAACGGCAACAATTGCTTGCTCTTGTATTCCTTCTCAGGCAAGGAATAGCAGTTTTCAGCTATAGTTATAACCTCTGCCCAATTTGTTTTTCCAGCCTTAGAGTTAATAGTGACTTCCTGTGATTACTAATCTTTGGAAAACCTCATCTCCGTCTTTTGTTCCTCCAGCCTTTCCAACATCTTTGCTACCAGTTCCTCAAAGTAAACCCCTTCTCCTTGAAACTCTAGAGTGGTTTCTGATTTCTCCTGATTGTCTATTAACTAACACACTTAGCTTTACAAAACTTTGTATAATCTGATCTTTATCTAACTCTCCAACCTCAATTCTAATCATTCTCTGTCTTGCTCACTATGCTTCAGTCACACTTGTCTGCTTTCTGTTCCTCAAATAATTGCAGTCTTTTCCTGCCTTGGAGCCTTTGCTCCTCTTGTTCCCAATGCTTAGAATGCTTTCCCCCAGCAAGTTGCAAAGCAGGTTCCTTCCCTTACCTCTGGTCTCAGCATAAACATCAGCTTTGCAGAGAAGCCTGCCCTAACTAGAAGTCTAGAGTAAGCCTACCCAAGCACCCTTATCACTTCACCCTTTTGTCTTCACAGCACTTATTACTAACTAGCCTTATCTTGCTGATGTATTCCTTAACTTGTTTATTGTCTGATTCCCACACTAAAATGAAACCCTGAGAGAGCAGAGAGCTGCTTTGTCTTGTTTATTGGTCTGTCCAATGCTTGACACAGAGTTGGTGCTTAATACATATTTTTTAGTGAATGAATGATGGAATGAGTGATATGCAAGGCTCTCCTCAGGCCTGAGATATACTCTGGCACCTACTGAGATATTGACCTTGGAGGCTACCCAAAGGAGAGATCCTCCTGCCTCCATTGAGGTAGGACCACCAAGGATTACACCTACTAACAGGACCCTGAGCTCCTCTTACATCTGCAGGCAGGCCGCTCCTGGGCTGTGGGAGGCCTTCCTTTGGCCCTGCATCTGTATTCTGGCATGTTCTAGTCAGCCTGTTTCTTTCCATGCTTCCAGCAGGCTGCAGAGCATTAATGATTAAAAGTGCAAACCTGCCCGGGGCCAGTATCAATTAGACCACATGCCCACCATGTGGGTAACTTATTAACTCTAATAATCCAGGACCCACTCTCACAAAGCTTTTTCCATCTGTGTACTGCATTTGATAACTGCAAAGAAAACAAACAAGAGTGTTATAAAATTAATTTTACTGATCATCACATTCTCATCACATAATAAGAAGCAGAAACTTTCTGTTACATAACATTTAACCCAAATCATTGCTGTAATAATAAACTAATCCAGAAAGAATGACATTTGTACTGTAATGCATGCAACTGTAAAAAGCTATTATATTTTTCTTTTATGACGTTATGAACAAAATAAATTATGGGATCTTATTCTAAACAAAACAAAACAGAAACCCATTTTACTGCTGCAGTAGAAAAGAGAAGCCAGTGGAATGAAGCCTGAGGCTTTCTTTACAAGGTTGGGCACACTACCTGGTCATCTTGTCCATCCTACTGCTTCTGGGGAGACCTCGATTTTTTTCTTTTAATTAAAAAACGTACTTATTTATTTATGGCTGTGCTGGATCTTTGTTGCTGCACCGGCTTTTCTCTAGTTTTGGTGAGTGGGATCTACTCTCTTGTTGCAATGCATGGGCTTCTCATTGAGGCAGCTTCTCTTGCTGCAGAGCACAGGCTCTAGAGCATTTGGGCCTCAGCAGTTCCGGCTCCTGGGCTCGAGAGCACAGGCTCAACAGTTGTGGCACACAGGCTTAGTTTCCCCATGGCATGTGGGATCTTCGCAGATCAGGGATTGAACTCGTCTCCTGCATTGGCAGGCGGATTCTTTACCACTGAGCCACCAGAGAAGTACTTCTTTTTTTAAAAAAGAAATTATTTATTTTTATTTATTATTTGGCTGTTCTGGGTCTTATTTGTGGCATGTCAAATCTTTGATCTTCACTGTGCCATTCCAGATCTTTTAGTTGTGGCATGTGGGATCTAGTTTCCAGACCAAGGATCATACTTGGTCCTCTGCATTGGAAACACAGAATCTTAGCCACTGGGCCACCAGGGAAACCTCTTTTTAATGTCTCCTGGTGTGGGAGTATCATCTGGATAGCAAGCTGACTGATACAGGCAGAAGAAATCAACAGAAAATGTATAGAAATGTTTATAAGAGCATTAGAAGTCCAATTTCTAACAAAACTTTGAAAGAGATGTTGAGAGAGAGAGAGCTAACTCTGGGCTAGGACCTGGACTTGACCAAGTCAAGAAGGGCAGAAGAATCTAGCCAAGAGCTCACCTACTCTGGACTCATTTACCAGCAGTTTCAGGCACTGTCCTGGTCCAGGGACCCTTGGATGGGCAGTTGGATGGAGTGGGATGAGACACTATGCTCTCGAAGACCAGCAGACATGCTCATCTTACTATCTTTCCAGTTATTTCCTTCCAATTTCTCTGCTTTAGGCTAACTAAACCATTCACCATTCCCTGTTTAAGCATCTTACTTTCCATGTTTTATGGCTTTCTTATGCTGCTCTTCCTCTACTGGAATGTCCTGTCTTCTTCTTCTATACCCACCTAGATCCTATGATATTATTCAAAACCCAGCCCCAAAGCCAGTTCCTCCTCTTGGAGTGAACTCTTCTCTGGTCTCCCCAACTGGAGAGGATGCGTTCCTAATGCTCTGGATCCGAGGGCTCTGATCATTTTATGTTGTATCATAAGTACTCATGTTCTTTTACCCCTTATGATTTTATGGTGATTATATTGTTTTTCCATATTATTCACTTTTCCTTTCAGTAAAAGTATTATAAATTGCCATATATTGGCATGTGACTTTCAGTACTTCCCTGTGGAGGGAGTATATTTCTTTACCCCATTGTCATAGGTTTGGTCATGAGACTTGCTTTGGCCAATCGGTTGAGAATAGAAGTGATCAGAGGAGAAGCTTTAGGAGCCATCACAGTATCCTTTACCCTCTGCCATAAGAATGACATGTCCTAGACTCTTGGAGCAGAAGCAAAGCTAACCTGAAGCTGATGAGCAAGAAACAGACATCTGTTGTTATAAACCACAAAGTTTGGGGAGCTGTTTGTTACTACAGTGTAACCTGGTAAAAGCTAATACATCTTTACTAAACTACAAGCTTTTTTATGGGGAAGATAACATCTGATTCATGATTTGTTTCTTCTTTTATCATAAACCTAGGACAAAGCCTTTTTTAGAGGCTCAGTAACTGTTCACTGAGTGAACAAGTAAACAAATCTATCATTTACTAAGTCCTACTCTAATAATCCCTCATCTTGTATAGTGCTATGCAGCCCACAATGCAGTTTCACAGACACTGTCTCACTGGGCCTCAGGGAAACCTTGTGAGGGCAGTAAGGGAGAGTGGACAACTGTTGCTTTCTGTCTGTCTAACATCCCTGTTTCCTTTGGGGAAATCACTCCTCCCCCACTGCTTGTGGTTCTGTTGGGGCTGCCAGTCATAACACCTGCCCCACTAGCAACGAGGGTAAGTATGTGACCCAGGTCTACCTAATCATAGTATCTCATCCTCTGGGCACAGTGTTTGGACCAGAGATAAGCGTAAGGCCTAAACAAAGCCAATCAGGACTTTTTCCAGAGGGGAGGTATATACCCAGAAGAAAGATGTCTAGAGAGAGGTCCGGGAATGAATGGAACTCTAAAGAGGCCACCTGCTGCTGCTGCTGCTGCTAAGTCGCTTCAGTCGTGTCTGACTCTGTGCGACCCCATAGACGGCAGCCCACCAGGCTCCGCCGTCCCTGGGATTCTCCAGGCAAGAATACTGGAGTGGGTTGCCATTTCCTTCTCCAGTGCATGAAAGGGAAAAGTGAAAGTGAAGTCGCTCAGTCGTGTCCGACTCTCAGCGACCCCATGGACTGCAGCCCACCAGGCTCCTCCGTCCATGGGATTTTCCAGGCAAGAGTACTGGAGTGGGGTGCCATTGCCTTCTCTGAAGAGGCCACCTACTGTTCTGTAATTATCCTATCAATTCAGTTCAGTCGCTGAGTCGTGTCCGACTCTTTGCGACCCCATGAATTGCAACACGCCAGGCCTCTCTGTCCATCAGCAACTCCCGGAGTCTACCCAAACCCATGTCCATCGAGTCAGTGATGCTATCCAACCATCTCATCCTGTCGTCCCCTTCTCCTCCTGCCCCCAATCCTACCTAGCATTAGGGTCTTTTCCAATGAGTCAGCTCTTCTCATGAGGTGGCCAAAGTATTGGAGTTTCAGCTTCAACATCAGTCCTTCCAATGAACACCCAGGATTGCTCTCCTTTAGGATGGATTGATTGGATCTCCTTGCAGTCCAAGGGACTCTCAAGAGTCTTCTCCAACACCACAGTTCAAAAGCATCAATTCTGCGGCGCTCAGCTTTCTTCACCATCCAACTCTCAAATCCATACATGACTACTGGAAAAACCATAGCCTTGACTAGACGGACCTTTGTTGGCAAAGTAATGTCTCTGCTTTTAAATATGCTATCTAGGTTGGTCATAACGTTCCTTCCAAGGAGTAGGCGTCTTTTAATTTCGTGGCTGCAATCACCATCAGCAGTGATTCTGGAGCCCAAAAAAATAGAGTCTGCCACTGTTTCCACTGTTTCCCCATCTATTTCCCATGAAGTGATGGGACCAGATGCCATGATCTTAGTTTTCTGAAAGTTGAGCTTTAAGCCAACTTTTTCACTCTCCTCTTTCAGTTTCATCAAGAGGCTCTTTAGTTCCTCTTCACTTTCTGCCATAAGGGTGGTGTCATCTGCATATCTGAGGTTATTGATATTTTTCCCGGCAACTTGATTCCAGCTTGTGTTTCTTCCAGCCCAGCGTGTCTCATGATGTACTCTGCATATAAGTTAAATAAGCAGGGTGACAATATACAGCCTTGACATACTCCTTTTCTTATTTGGAACCAGTCTGTTGTTCCATGTCCAGTTCTAACTGTTGCTTCCTGACCTGCATACAGGTTTCTCAAGAGGCAGGTCAGGTGGTCTGGTATGCCCATCCCTTTCAGAATTTTGCACAGTTTATTGTGATCCACACAGTCAAAGGCTTTGGCATAGGCAATAAAGCAGAAATAGATGTTTGTCTGGAACTCTCTTGCTTTTTCAATGATCCAGCGGGTATTGGCAATTTGATCTCAATTCCTCTGCCTTTTCTAAAACCAGCTTGAACATCTGGAAGTTCATGGTTCACGTATTGCTGAAGCCTGGCTTGGAGAATTTTGAGCATTACTTTACTAGCTTGTGAGATGAGTGCAATTGTGCGGTAGTTTGAGCATTCTTTGGCATTGCCTTTCTTTGCGATTGGAACGAAAACTGACCTTTTCCAGTCCTGTGGCCACTGCTGAGTTTTCCAAATTTGCTGGCATATCGAGTGCAGCACTTTCACAGCGTCATCTTTGAGGATTTGAAATAGCTCAACTGGAATTCCATCACCTCCACTAGCTTTGTTCGTAGTGATGCTTTCTAAGGCCCACTTGACTTCACATTCCAGGATGTCTGGCTCTAGGTGAGTGATCACACCATTGTGATTATCTGGGTCATGAAGATCTTTTTTGTACAGTTCTTCTGTGTACTCTTGCCACCTCTTCTCAATATCTTCTGCTTCTGTTAGGTCCATACCATTTCTGTCCTTTATCGAGCCTATCTTTGCATGAAATGTTCCTTTGGTATCTCTAATTTTCTTGAAGATATCTCTAGTCTTTCCCAATCTGTTGTTTTCCTCTATTTCTTTGCATTGATCACTGAGGAAGGCTTTCTTATCTCTGCTTACTATTCTTGGGAACTCTGCATTCAGATGGGAATATCTTTCCTTTTCTCCTTTGCTTTTCACTTCTCTTCTCTTCCCAGCTATCTGCAAGGCCTCTTCAGACAGCCATTTTGCTTTTTTGCATTTCTTTTCCATGGGGATTGTCTTGATCCCTGTCTCCTGTACAATGTCACGAGCCTCTGTCCATAGTTCATCAGGCACTCTGTCTATCAGATCTAGTCCCTTACATCTATTTGTCACTTCTACTGTATACTCATAAGGGATTTGATCTAGGTCATACCTGAATGGACTAGTGGTTTTCCCTACTTTCTTCAATTTAAGTCTGAATTTGGCAATAAGCAGTTCATGATCTGAGCCACAGTCTGCTCCTGGTCTTGTTTTGGCTGACTGTATAGAGCTTCTCCATCTTTGGCTGCAAAGAATATAATCAATCTGATTTCGGTGTTGACCATCTGGTGGTGTCCACGTGTAGAGTCTTCTCTTGTGTTGTTGGAAGAGGGTGTTTGCTATTCCCAGTGCATTCTCTTGGCAAAACTCTATTAGCCTTTTCCCTGTTTCAATCTGTACTTCAAGGCCAAATTTGCCTGTTACGCCAGGTGTTTCTTGACTTCCTGCTTTGGCATTCCAGTCCCCTATAATGAAAAGGACATCTTTTTTGGGTGTCAGTTCTAGAAGGTCTTGTAGGTCTTCATAGAACTGTTCAACGTCAGCTTCTTCGGTGTTACTGGTCGGGGCATAGACTTGGATTACCATGATATTGAATGGTTTGCCTTGGAAACGAACAGAGATCATTCTATCGTTTTTGAGATTGCATCCAAGTACTTCCTTTCGGACTCTTGTTGACCATGATGGCTCCTCCATTTCTTCTAAGGGATTCTTGCCCACAGTAGTAGATATAATGGTTATCTGAGTTAAATTCACCCATTCCAGTCCATCTTAGTTCGCTGATTCCTAGAATGTCGACGTTCACTCTTGCCATCTCCTGTTTGACCACTTCCAATTTGCCTTGATTCATGGACCTAACATTCCAGGTTCGTATGCAATATTGCTCTTTACAGCATCGGACTTTGCTTCTATCACCAGTCACATCCACAGCTGGGTATCGTTTTTGCTTTGGCTCCATCCCATCATTCTTTCTGGAGTTATTTCTCCACTGATCTCCAGTAGCATATTGGGCACTTACTGACCTGGGGAGTTCATCTTTCAGTGTCCTATCTTTTTGCCTTTTCATACTGTTCATGGGGTTCTCAAGGCAAGAATACTGAAGTGGTTTGCCATGCCCTTCTCCAGTGGACCACATTCTGTCAGACCTCTCCACCATGACCCATCCATCTTGGGTGGCCCCACACAGCATGGCTTAGTTTCATTGAGATAGACAAGGGTGTGTTCCATGTGATCAGATTAGCTAGTTTTCTGTAATTTTAGTTTCACTATGTCTGCCCTCCGATGCTCTCTCTTAACACCTACCGTCTTACTTGGGTTTCTCTTACCTTGGACGTGGGGTATTTCTTCACGGCTGCTCCAGCAAAGTGCAGCCGTTGCTCCTTACCTTGGACAAGGGGTATCTACTCACAACGGTCCCTCCTGACCTTGAATGTGGAGTAACTCCTCTCGGCCCTCCTGTGCCCACGCAGCCGCTGCTCCTTGGGCCTGGGGTAACTCCTCTCGCCACCGACCCCGGCCCCTGGTCTCTCTAGCTCCTCTCGCCAGCCGCCCCCAGCTCCTGGCCCATCCTAGCTCCTCTCGGCCGCCGCCCCCGGCCCGGCCTAGCTCCTCTTGCCGCTGCCCCCCCCCGGCCCCCGGCCCCCGGCCCGGCCCGGCCTAGCTCCTCTCGCTGCCGCCCCCGGCCCCCGGCCCAGCCTAGCTCCTCTCAGCCACGCTTCTGTGCGGAGCCGTTGCAGCCGCCTTGCTTCTGCGCAGAGGCGTCGCAGCCGCGTGGCTTAGTGATCTAAATAGGAAGGAAATCTTAAAAAGAGCAGATACATGTATATGTATAATTCATTCACTTTGATGTACAGCAGAAACTAACACAACACTGTAAAGCAACACTATTCCAATAAAAATTAATAAAAATGAAAAAAATACTAAGGTTAAAAAAAAAGATTTCTCCTTGGCTTCCAAGACACCATGCTCTCCTGGTTTTCTACCTCATGACCACTTCTCAGTCTCTTATGCTGGCTCCTTCTCTTCCATGAACCACTGAATAGTAGATAGTCCTGGAGCTCAACCTAACACCTATTCTCTTCTCTATCTACATCTAGTCCCATGGTGTTTTTCTATGACTGCCAAACTAGTATCTCCAAAATAGACCTAACCTTTTGTTCAGCCTTCTATACCTGTCAGCTCACTGGATGTCTGCTATTGATTGAGTTGTGTCTCCTGAAAAGATATGTTGAAGGACTTCCCTGGTGATCTAGTGGTTAAGGTTCCGCATTCCAGTGCAGGAGGCGCAAGTTCGATCTCTGGTTAGGAAATTAAGATCCCACATTCTGTGTGGCATAGCCAAAAAAAAAAAAAAAAAAAGAGGTATGTTGAAATCCTCATTTCCAATACCTATGAATATGCCCTTATTTGAAGGTAGAGTCTTTGCAGATATAATCAAGTGAAGATGAGGGCACTTTTTCTAAGCCTATGGATTAGAATAGGCTCTAAAATCAGTATCACTGAAGAAGGGAGGACATAGAGACACAGAGACAGACGGAATGGCATATGAAGATGGAAGCAGAGATTGGAGTGATGTGTCCACAGCCAAGCACTGCTGGCAACCACCAGAAGCTAGAAGAGACAGACATGGAACTCATCCTCCCTCAGAGCACCCAGAGAGAACCAACTTGATTTCAGACTTCTGGCCTTCAGAACTGAGTGTGAGAGAATGAATTTCTGTTATTTTAAGTTTGTGGCCGTTTGTTACAGCAGTCCTAAGGAAATAATGTAACATATTGGCAGCATCTCAGATTTAACATCACCAGAACAGAACTCTCCTCCCCACCTATGGCCCAAATCTGCTCCTCCCTCTAGCTTTTCCTCCAAATCCTTTTTCTGTCCTGACTCCTGTTCTCCTTCCTATACAGTAACCAGAGAGTTCTTTTAAAAATATAAGTTAAGATTAACTCCCTCTGTTGTTTAAAACCCTCCAAATAACTTCCCACAATCATTTGAATACAATAAAAATTCCATATCTTGACCTTCATGCTCTGGTCCTTTCCTCCTTTTTTGTTCTCTTCCTGCTCACTGCTCTCCATTCACACTGGCTTCCTTCTGTCCTTGAACAAACTTATTCCTGACTTAGGGCCTTTGCAGTAGCTAAAATATTACTTCTGCCTGGAGCCACCCTATCCACAGATCTGCCCATAATCCACCTTTCCTGACCTCCCAACCTAAAGTGGGCCCAGACTCTACCATACCATGAGGTTTGATTTTCATCATGGGAGAGCATGGTCCTTTCATGCCAAGTCCCTGGTTCCAGTCCCTTGGTCCTGTGTTTCCTTTGATCCTTTGATTAGAATCCTCCTCAAGTCTGAGAGTCAAAGCATTCAATTTTTACTAAGAATTTGAGAGAGGTTTCTGACACTTCCAGTAGAAAGAATCCTGCCTAATCAAAGGCTAAACCCAGTTCTCTGCAAAGGACCACACCCCAAGGAAGACTGATCAAAAGTCCAAGCTCTTCCTGTGCATGAAGCCTGCTGGCTTTCGATTAGTATCCTCAAACTTTCTGTCCTGTGATGAGAAAAGGACGTATTCAGCTTCTACCAAGGGTAGAGGGAGGCAGAGCTCACAGTTTGTTTCTCAGATGCCATCACCCAATCAACCAGCTCTCATAGTTTTCCTGACTCTGGTCTCCTTACAGACTGAGGGAGAAGTAGAGCAGGACAGAAGAATTCAAGGAGAGACTAACTTCAGGAATATGTCTGTATGATCTGTGCTTTGCATCATCCCCCCAAAACTGAAAGTAGATCTATAGTTCCAAGTATCTTCTGATGATGCAGGCACTGTATTAGGACCTAAATAATAATAACATATCAATTATGGCCTTCCCGGGTGGCTACGTGGTAAAGAATCCACCTGCCAGTGCAGGAGCCTTGGGAGACACAGGTTCAATCCCTAGGTCAGGAAGATCTCCTGGAGAAGGGAATGGCAAACCACTTCAGTATCTTGCCTGGGAAATCCCATGAGCAGAGGAACCTGGCAGGCTACAGTCCATGGGGTCACAAAGAGTAGGACTTGACTTAGTGACTAAACAATAACAACAATGCATCAATTGCTGCCATTTGGAAAGTGTAATCCAGCACAGGGATAGCAGTCTAGAAACATAGCATCTAGTTCTCACAACAGTTCTCTGAGGTAGATATTAACATCCCCACCTAACAGATGAAGAAACAGGCTGAGTGAGCAGACGGACTTGCCAGGTGGTTTCTGTTGTAAAGCTGTGGTCTTCCTTCTACGTAGCATTGCCTCTTTGCTAAACCTCCTGGCACCTGATTCCCTTCATGAGACAAACCTGTGACTAAATGCAGGTACTGGGACCTGAAACCCTCTATTCCAGACAGTGAGTCACAAGAGTGGGAATCTGTCAGCCCAGGAACTTAACCCTTAAGGAAGCTGCCCCTAGCCCTTCTACAGCTGTGCTTCAGAGAGAAATGCCAAGGCTTGAGTCACTTCCCTGGGAACTCCCTTGCAGAGACTGTCCTTGAAATAAGATAATGCAGGAATCTGAGCTGGACTGCCCAGGGGGTCAGTTCCCACCAGTCTCCACTGA
Source organism: Okapia johnstoni (assembly GCA_024291935.2). Taxonomy (NCBI): domain Eukaryota; kingdom Metazoa; phylum Chordata; class Mammalia; order Artiodactyla; family Giraffidae; genus Okapia; species Okapia johnstoni. The sequence continues at coordinate 42,522,981 of CM044316.1, forward strand.
TGAGTTGCTTCTGCCCATTCAGGGCATTACAGCAAGGGTGAGCTTGAAGCAGCATTCCAGCAGGAGCTTCTCCAGACATGAAGAGACTGAACAGGTAGAAGCTGCTGCATTGGGACAGGTCACATGTGGAGAAGGATCCTGGGGGGTGGACATCTGCGAAAGGGACAAGGTGAGCATCTCTCATCAGGAGAATGATTCCTAAGGCGTCCTTACCAGAACTGCAACCTGAGATTCTGTCAGGAAGGGATGAGGCTGTGTTAGTGACAGGTCTGCAGCTTGATCCCCCGTAGGAAACAGTGAGGCCATTGGTGTGAGTATAAGCCATGGCAGAGACTCAGCAGAGAGTTAGTGGACAAGAGTCAGGAGTCTCAGGCTAGATATTGACACAGGCCTGAAGGTCCTAGCTGTGTCATATGTGGCATGTTGTGATGGAAGCCTTTAGGGATGTAGATTCCAACCTCCTTATGCAAATGGGGAAACCAAGTCCAAGAAGAAGAAGTGAGCTGCTCAAGGTCCCCAGCAATGAGTGAAATAGCTGCCACCTCTCATACTTCAGTGCCTTCCTGTGGGAACCACCGTCCCCCATCTCTTCCCTACTCTAACGACAGAAAGTAAATCATTGAAAATTCAAAAATAGAACATGGAAACCAGGAGGCGAGCTGTGTTTAACCTGGCTGCGTTGTCTGAGCCCATGTCATGGCCCTTGAGTATCCCTGGAAAGCCCAGTTGGCCTCCTGCATTGTGTGGATGGGGTTCATGCTTGTGCCAGTCACACACCAGCCCACCTCCAAATGCAGAAGGGTGTTTGCTTTTGGGCACGGCATCTTCGCCTGTGATTTTCCTTTGATGATATCTTGTTTTGCCAACTAAATTAAGACTATGACAGAGAACAGAGACTACCTCTAGCAGTTTAGTTCAATTAAGATTTCACATCAACAAATTAAAATGCATCCTTACCGTCTGCAAAGTAAATCTGCCTGCGTTTAGGAGGAGGCTCTGACATTTGCTGTTCAGGCACCTAACTGCTACAAGCTAAGTGTCAGTGGGGACCCACCCCTTCTGGGACTGGATTGGTGGTGGGAGCGGGGTGGGGGGTGTTCAGGGCCGGAGTTTATCTCCAGGGACTGACAGCTTTCTGGGCCAGAGCTTCCAAAGCCTGAGTGTGAGGACCAGGCTGAGCCTTTGATGAAGTTTTCACTGGTCCTCTGTAAAAATCACAAAAACAAGAAGTATGAGGTCACGTTTTTCCATAAAACTGAGTCAGTTCAAACTAAAGGACTGTTAACAAATAGTTTTTAATTTGACAGTCACTCTTCAAGGGACTGAGGATTCAACAATGAACAAAACAGATGAAAATCCCTGCTTTCTCAGAGGTTTTATTCTATGGGGAAAAGACAGAATATAAATAAGACAAATGAGTGAAATATGCAATAAGTTAGAGAGTGATAAGAGCTGTGGAGAAAAATAAAGCTGAGAAAGAGGATAGGGAGTGTGGAAGGCAGAGGGATTTGCGATTTTTAAATAGGACAGTTGGGAAGGCCACTATGAGAAGGTGACAAATGAGTCGAGACCTGGAAAGGTGAGGGACTGAGCCGTGAGGATATGGGAGGCAGAGGAGGGGCACTCCGGATAGACTGTTGTCAAATACGAAGGCTGATGTGGGGCTGTAGGTGGTGTGCAGTTGGAACAGAGTGAGCAGGAGGGAGAAGAGGAGGAAAGGGGATCAGAGGAAAGGGATTATAGACCATTATAAGGATTTCAGATTGTTATCTGAGTGAAGAGAAAGTCAGCACATGGATGGAGCAGAGAAGAGACAAGCTCTCCCTTAGGTTTTAACAGGATGGTTATGGCTGCTTTATGGAGCACAGGCAGAAGGAAGGCAAGGTTGGGAGCAGGGAGACAGGAGACTATTATAACTAAGTGAGATATGGTGATGGCCAGAGTGATGGCTGAGGAGCAGGTCCCATGGAATACGTTGGCTCAAAATGTTTAATATTAGTAATATCCTAGAAAGTCCAGCATGGAAGGCCAGCTTCTCCTTGACCTCTTCGGCAAAAGGCAATTCCATTGGTGGTCCTGGGACAGGGCCCTCAAATCCTTAATGGCAGCACAGGGACCACCCATAGTGTGGTGCTCCAAAAAATAGACCTTTTCCTGTGTAAAATGACATAAACAATCTTTTCTTTCTAGAGAAAGCAAGTAAAGCTATTTCCTCCATTGAAAATTAGAGAACTTGAGAGAGTGCAAGCCTCACAAGGGCAGGTCCTTGTCCTGTGTCCATGTCCTGTTCTCAGATGTTCCCCAGCAGCTACTTCTAGGTCCAGGAGATGTGTACTCCAAAAATAGTTGTTGAACAAATGAATGAGTGAGTACCTATTTCTCCTATATTTTAGACAGGGAGTTATAACAAACTTTGAGAACATATATATGGAAAGTATAAGTGTTAGTTGCTCAGTCATGTCCGACTCTTTGTGATCCCATGGACTGTAGCCCACCAGGTTCCTCTATCCATGGAATTATCCAGGCAAGAGTACTGGAGTGGATAGTCATTCCTTTCTCCAGGGTATCTTTCCAACCCAGGGATTGAATTTGAGTCTCCTGCATTACAGATGGATTTTTTACCATCTGAGCCACCAGGGAAACCCATATATGTATATTTAAAACAGAAGGCTGTTTGTATGTGGTGGTGGTGGTGGGTTTGGTTTTTGTTAGTTTGCTTGTTTTCTGTGAATATAAAAACTATTACATGGGTTAGTTCTTTCTGATGAAGGATTTGGGTAACTTCAGGGTTTGTTTCTCATCCTCTCTTTTCCTCTTCTTTTTTTTTGTTTCCTTTCTCCCTCTTCTTCTGTAATCTTATTTGGCCATCATGTAAAACTGGACAGAATTTTATGCTTCCTATTTCTAGTCTCTAAAGTGGATGCATGGAATGTTTTTTATTTTTATCTTTTACAAAAACCCAATAACTACATTACACTATTTTTTACTTATGGAACTCTTAGTTGATTTTTCTCTCACAGTATGTCAGCATCCCCACTTTCTGAGTCTAAAAAGTTAATACTACTTCCTGGTGGGAAGGAAAACACACCCAACATGGGACTCTGGACTTCACCACTTTAAACTTCTTTGCTATTTAACTTGCATGGTAATTTGCATATATCTACATATGTTATGCAATCAGCCTCCTCTCCTTTTACATTTAAGCCTAAAATAATTGTGCTTTTATGATGTTCTTCTTCTCTGCTGCCTTCTTTATTTCTTAGTGGTCCTGTGATTTAGATTTTTGTAAAAGGAATTGATGAAAGGCCAAAGGTACAGACACATTACCCAAACAGCTATGGGGGAGAGAGAGACTGGGAAGCAGCATGGTGAGATTGTCTTTGCGATTTATTTATTCACTCACCAAATGTTTATCGAGCACTTACCATATTCTAGGCTCTGTGCCAGGTGCTAGGAATACAGTGGTGAGGAAGCCAGGCAGTTCTTACTCGGGTAGAGCTTATATTCTCTTGAGGAAAATAGACAATAAACAAGTAAACACACGAATACATCATGGTTTCTGATACTAATAAGCACTAAAATGGAGTCATAGTGATTGGAAAACTGGTTTAGATTTCAGCTCAGTTCAGTCGCTCAGTCATGTCCAACTCTTTTGGACCCCATGGACTGCAACACACCAGGCTTCCTTGTCCATCACCAACTCCCGGAGCTTGCTCAAACTCATGTCCATTGAGTTGGTGATGCCATTAAGCCATCTCATCCTCTGTCTTCCCCTTCTGCCTTCAATCTTTCCCAGCTTCAGGGTCTTTTCCAGTGAGTCAGTTCTTCGCATCAGGTGGCCAAAGTATTGGAGCTTCAGCTTCAGCATCAGTCCTTCCAATGAATATTCAGGACTGATTTCCTTTAGGATAGACTGGTTTGATCTCCTTGCAGTCCAAAGGACTCTCAAGAGTCTTCTCCAACACGACAGTTCAAAAGCATCAATTCTTCGGTGCTCAGCTTTCTTTAATTCATAGAAAGTCTCTGTGGAAAAGTGAAATTTGAGCTGAGGCCTGAGTGATTAGAAGGAGACAACCAGGGGAACATCTGGTGGAAAAATATCCCAGACAACAGGAACAGCCCCGAAATGAGAAGGAGCTTGAAGAGTTTGAGAAACAGAGAGGAGGTATGGCATTTTGAATGCTTTCAGTGGAAAGAAGGGAGAAGGTGCCTCAATTCAAAGTGGTGTGAAAAAAAGGAAAAAGAGGAATTTTATTACCTCATATAAAGAAGCCTGAAGGCAGAGGGGCTAGGGTTGTAAGGTTGGTTAATTTAGCAAATCAGCATCATCTAGGGCTAGACTATTCCTTTCTTTCTTCTCAGTCACACTCTTGTGCTTAGGTCCTTCTGGGTGCCAAGATGGTTGCCAAAGCTCCAACTCCCTCGACCAGTGTCTAGGAAGAGAGCAAATCCTTCCGTTTTTAGAACAAGGAAACCCTTCCTTTGACACTATGCAGATTTCCCTTCATATCTCATAACATAACAAAAATTTCATCACATATGCATTCGTGAACTGGTGATTAGCAAAAAGAATGAATGACTCATTGGTGTAGAGTTGGGCAGAGGAGCAGTCTAGCTTCTGCTGAACTCCATGGAAGAACCAGTGCTATCAATTTCTGACAAAAACCAGGCTTCTAGTTTTTGAGAGTAAAATTAGGCTTCTGTGAGCAAGGAAGAAGTAGGGAATGACTGACTAATTTGGTGCTCAGGAATATTGCTGCAGGAGGACAGTGCCTGGAGCACTGATAGAAGAGAAAGTTATGGAGAGGGAACTGAGGGAATGCAGAGCTTGGTTCAGGTTCTTCAAATGTAATCTTTCAGAACCATCTAAGTCCCTAAGACCTTATCCCATTTTGCACTAGTTACTCCCTCCAGCGCAGTCCCTCTCCCTGTCACCCCTCCCCCACCTGCACCCCTGCAGGGAGCCACCTCACCTCAGGGATGTGGGTGGAACTCTAGAAAGGCTGCCCAGCTCAAGTATTAGACAGGGACTCTAACACTAGCTGATAACTCTGGGTAAGTCACTTCCCTTCCTTAAGCCTTAGTTTCATTACCTATAGCAATGACACAATAGCATTCTCTGGCTAACTCTTCAGGAAGGTTATAAGAATCAAATGGAAGAGTTTCTATATGTTCTTTGAAAACTATAAAGGGCCATCATTATGATTGTTATTACCGTCACTCACCTTCAATGAGAGACAAAGGGTTTTTTAAAATTTTATTTTATTGAAGTATAATTGACTTGCAATGTTGTGTTAATTTCTGTTGTACAGCAAAGTGATTCAGTTATACATATACATATATACATTCTTCTTTATATTCTTTAACATCATGGTTTATCACAGGATATTGAATATCGTTCCCTGGGCTACACGGTAGAACCTTGTTGTTTATCTGTTCTATATGTAATAGTTTGCATCTGCTAACCTCAGACTCCCAATCCATCCCTCCACCACTGCCCTTGGCAACCACAAGTCTGTTCTCTAGAGACAAAGCAATTTTATATTTTGAGTAGTCACTTCCTCCAGCCCCTTGGGAAGGGACAGCTGTCATTTTGGAAAGTTATGGACTCCGAGGGGGTAAGCAGGGTGGCCTTGGGCTCTCTTTTGCCCTTCATTGCCCCAGATCTTTCCTGAGTGTCTCTCCCCCTGCCCACCCCTCAGTTTCTATGCTTCGAATCAGAGATGTCCTTAGAAACAAGCTGGGCTGATGTTCAATAAAATGTGAGCTAAAGCTGGCTGAGTTATTATCCTTTTTTCTTGATAAAAAGAGTGGATGTATTTTCATTACTGGCAGAGTGCTTTTAGCTGGTGCGGACAATTAAGCCCTGGAAATGCAGCAATCCATTTCACAGTGAGAGAAGATTTGAGGGATGACTCACCAAAACACCCAGGCCCTGGAGGAGCCAAAAACATGGTCACTGTTCCCAATAATAAAATCCAGAGCATTTTCGTGGTAATAAGGTAAAGTAGCCCCCAGATGACCCCAAGTGGTTTGCCCCACAGTGGAATGCTGCTGCTGCTGGCACCTCTCCACATACCTCAAGACCCTTCTTAGCCATCCTCTTCCTTATTCTCATCATTTCTTGGGAAAGCAGACTGGGAAGAGCTCTGTGTTATGGGCAGTATAACATTCTACCACATGTTACCTTTTAGGTTCAGATACTCTTCGTGACTTTGCTTCGTAATATTTTGATCACCTGCCTCACTCTTCAAGCCAGACTCTATGTCCAAAGAACCAGTTCTCTGAGACTAACAGAGTTGTCCATCCCAAAGCTACAAGATCAATGGAAAAAACCCTCCGTTAGGAGATCAGTGACAATCTCCTCTCTCCTTCTTTTCCTTCTTTTTTTCTCTTTTTCAAAGATAAATGAGCAGTTCTAATTTCGCGTCCCCACAGGGAGACGTGAGGCAGAGGTGAGATGACCACTCCTGACTTCCCTGCCCCACCAACCCAAGCTGAGAGGAAGAGTCTTAAGCTGCAGATTTTTGGAAGCTACACATTTGCTGGTAGTGTGGCTCATTTGGCTACACGTCTATTATACCTCCATCCTAAAGAACAGTGGGGCGCCAAGGACAGTTTTGCCACCTCTTTCACCTCTATGTCTCCTGCAGCAGTGCCTGGGATAGTCAGCTCATAGGTATTTGATGAATGAACGAATGAAGCCACCTCTGTCTTGGTTTATTTCTTGTGGCTTTATCGTTTTGTTCTGTTCAGCATACAACTCCCCACCATCATAACTTAGAAAGTGAAAATTACTTCAGAGATATGGGGACTAAGTGAGTATCAGTGGAGTTAAAAGCGATTTGGTACATTATTACAATTTTTTCTTAAACCACTTAAGCTCTAGTTTCCCTCCTGTTTATTGTTAGAAGGGATCCCAAATCAGTCATGAACTTTCATCTGCTTTGAGGGAGTAAGAGGAGAGGGTTGGGGTGGTTGTCCAAGCTTGTTATCTTCTCCATTACTCAAGCATGTTCCCCTGAGCTTTCGCATGATTTTATTTTAATGCTGTTATTTGTATTAGGCGAGTCTCCAGCTCAGTCAAGCCAAAAAGGGAGGTAGAGGAATCAGGGAGGAGCTGATGGAAAAATAAATATCCTGTAGGTTCATGATGATCTGACCATGGCTTTAATGTGAATCAGATTTGCTCTAACCTGCTTTCCCACAGTCAGCATTTCTGCTAGAAATAATTTGTAATTATCAAACTCCAGTTAGGCTAGAAGACTCCTTGCAAAGGACTTTGATATGATTAGGGAAAGGCTTGGAAATGTAATTTGCATGGTTCTTGTCCTCTCTGCCAATGACATTCCTGGAGAAAGCACCTTGTCCTTCCTGGCAGCAGAAATCCCAAAGGCAGATAGGAGCTGGGGACCAGATTTCAGAGTCCCTGGGGCTGCTGCTCCAAGGCTCGCCCAAGAAGATGCTTTCCTGAAATAATGAGCCTGAAAGATTTCCTATCTCAGCATTTCAAGAACTGAGAGTCAGGGAGTGGCCCAGATGAGACAGTGCCAAGTACATGCTGACCTGCAGCTGTGCCCAGCACTTCAGCATGAAGGCCCTTAGGTAACTGCCCAGCCCCTGGCATGGGTTATCCCAAGAGAGTCCTGGTCTTGCTCCTGGCTGAGAACAATCCTACCTATCCCTTTCCTCATCTTAACCCTTCGGCTCTGCAGCAGCTGAGGCAGAGAAGGACAAAAGTTAAGCAAAGGTACACTGAAAAATACAATATTATGGAAAGAAATTAAAGGAAGCCTAAATAAATGAAAATATATCCCATGTTTGTTACTGAACCAGATTCACTTCCTTTGACATGCAGCAAGTAAAACGGTGAGACGCAGCAGAGAAAAGGGTTTATTCACAAAACAGCCAAGTGAGAGATGTGAGAACAAGTCTCAAATCCACCTTCCTGCAGGTGAAAGGCTTGGGATATTTATGGGATAAAGAAGCAGAGTGGCCTGAGATGTGGGGAAAGATAATTGTAGGCAAGAGAAAGGTGAAGCAATTGCCATTCCACGCAGGCCTATCTAAGTTACATGCTTCTTCATGGGATGCATGTTCAGAAAATGGCTGCATTAACATGAGGATAGAGTTTTTGGCCCTCTGATATCCAAATGTTATCCTTCAGAAACTCAAGCAGGCTCAACTGAATGGTTGGTGGTCTTGAGTGGTTTGAACTGGCCAAGACTAGCTCCATGTTTCTGGAAAACAGTGTAAGCAACGGTTACTATAGTGATCCATACATCAGAGGTATTATCTATAGGGGCTGTCAGTTAAAGAAGTCTTATGGTACGTTGTCTAAGCGATGTAAAGCTTAGAGGGTATGCAATTGAAAAGACAATTGAAGCAAGCTTAGTTAGTAAAGGCAAGTTATGGGATATTATTTACTAAGCAAGTTAGAGTTTGAGGGCTCTAACTGATAACTGCCCTGTTTCATATTCATGGAAGACTCAATATTGTTAGGATGGCACTACTGCCTAAATTAATTTACAGATTCAATTCAATTCCTATCAAAATCCCCACTGCCTTACAATAAGAAAAAAACTAAAACTGAAAATCAACAACTTTTCTTAGACTCATCAGAAACTGAGATCACAGGACAAACTGCCATCCTGAAAATGAGAGAGCTAGGTGAATGCAGAGAATGCAGACCAGTTTACCTGAGGAAGAAGTGGCTGGAGCCAGGAACCAGTAGCACTGAAGTACTGATAGATACGGCAGTACAGATGAACCTTGAAAGTATCATGCTACGTGAAAGAAGCCAGTCATCAAAGACCATACATTATATAATTCCCTTGAAATGAGTATCTGCAACAGGCAAATCCACAGAGACAGAAAGATTAATGGTGGCCAGGCTGGAGTGAGTGGGAAGTGAGGAAAAGCTGCTAACTGACACAGAATTTCTTTCTGGGATGATAAACATGTTTAGATTGTGGTAATCGTTGCACAACCATGTGAATATATTAAAAACCACAAAATTGTATGTTTTAAAATAGTGAGTATTAATCTATGTGAATCATATCTCAGTTAAAAAGTCACAGGTATCCAAAGATGATTTGGAGTGGGAAATTCAAATTTCCCTTCAGATTTGGCTTCCAGACCATTTTCGGGAGCCAGAGCCTCTGTAGGTCATTTTCCTACTGACTGAGCAAGCCAGCCTTTGACCATCTTGCTCCCACCTCTCCACAAGGCACTCTCTTGGGCTTTGCTGATCCAGTTAGAGGAGTTCTGGGGTATGGAGAAGGAAAGAGAGTAAACAAGGGGCCTGAAAGAAGGGGGCTAGGGCTGGGAAATGCTTGAAATGAGACTCCAGGGCCTTGTGATTGTAGCTACTGTTCTGCAGGAAGCTACCTCCTGGGTGAAGTCTTCCTGGTTTCTTCTTTCCCTAATGCATTTCATCTGACATGTATCATTTTGACCCGCAGACCTCTCTCTTTACTGCCTTGCTGCCTTGTAGGCTCTCTGTTTAGCCCACAGTGGGCTATTTTACTTGTCCCAGATATGTATTCCCTCCACAACAATACCACAGCCCCTTCCAGGGAAGGACCCCTGATCTTGGTCTCACAGACCCTTAATGTAGGAAAGAACTTTGGACATCACTGGCCCTCTGTTCCTTTTTTTTTTTTTTAATAGTAGAGCCATTTTGTAAGATAGATTGGTAGTTTGTTTCTTTTTAAAAAACATTTATTTGTTTATGGCTGCCCAGGGTCTTTGTTGCTGTGTGCAGGCTTTCTTCAGTTCTAGGGCGCACTGGCTCAGTAGTTGTGGTGCACAGGCTGAGTTGCTCTGTGGCATGTGGAATCTTCCTGGACCAGGGATCGAACCCGTGTTCCTTGCATTAGCAGGTGGATTCTTAACCACTAGACCATCAGGGAAGTCCCCTTCCTTCCTCGTTTAAATGTAATTCAGCTATCAGCCTCTTGGGTTTATCCAAGTCTCCCAGACTCCTGGGGTCTCTTTCCCCTCATGGTCAGCTAGGAGGACTTACTTTATGCTGCTCCCCACCCTCAAGTACAATAGAAATCTCCATGTCCTGAGCCCCATGTCTTGGGAATTCTTGTGAAGTGTTTGAGAAGAATGACTTTGGGGCCTTCGTTCACATTCCAGCTCTGCCATTTATTGGTGGTGTGACCTTAGACAAGTTATTTAACTTCTCTGTGCCTCAGTTTCCTTGTATATAAAATAAGAATAGCCAAAGCTCCTCCTTTATAGCATTAAATGAGTTACTAGTAATATATAAACATAAACCACTTAAAACTGTATCTACCACTCCATTAGGGTTATAAAAATATTTAATGTTATCACCTGTTTCTGCTGAATTCTTGACCTGCTGTGCTGCTCCTTTCTTCTCTCAGGCCGCCAATATTCTTCACTCTTCAAAGCATCTCTAATTCAAGTCAATATGTGACAGCCTTTTACTGAAAGCTTGAGGAAAAGCAGAAGGGGCCCCATACCACACAGCTCATCAACAACTTAAAATTTTGTCTTGGGCCTCATTGTTCTTCAAAGTCCCCTGATCATTCTTGCCACCAGGGATCTCTCAACCACCATCCAGCTTGCTGCTTTGCTCTGTACACCCAGTGTCCATCAATACCTTCTCTCATCTCCTCCCTTTCTCCAGTCAGCCCCTTATCTTGGGAACTTGAAATTTCATAGTGGAATTCTGTTCTCTCACTAAGCCTCACAGTAGTCATCTAAACCTTGCATGAAGGGCGCAGGGGAGCATAGGGCGAAGCAGGGAGAATATCTGCATCCAGAGAGGCCTGGAAGCTGGTTTCCTGTTACAGAGGGCTCTCACTATTAGGACTTAAAGAGGCCCAGCAGGAGCCAGGGATACCCCCAAGGTTTCCCCAGATGGAAGGAGGTTACCATCTTCCCAAAGAATGCATTGCACACCCAGCAAAAGCTGTATAAAGCACCCACTGCACAAAGGACTGCCCAGAGAGCAGCAGAGTAAAACTAGCTTCTTTGTGCCACTTGCCTTGCATAATTTGTTACTAGGCCCAGATGATCAGGGAGTTATTGTTTTCCAGGGAGGGTTGGAGGTGATATTTTAGCCCATTAAGGCCTCTGCTTCCCTATGCCTGATTTTCCTCTGGCTCTGAACTGAACTTTTTCTCTAGCTGCCAGGGCAAGCAGGATTTCAGGCGAAGGTGATTTATGTTAATTTTTTCCCTTTCTGGTCCATTAACTTTTGTGATGTTAATATATCTTACTCGGGCCTCCTCACCGCACTAGCTGCTGCTTTGGCTGGGAGCTGCAGGGCCTGCACAGGGGGGCGCCTGCTGACTCCACCTCCTGGGCCCTGAGCATGCCCTTCCTCCACAGCTTGAGATGTTGGTTGAGGGTGGATTGGCTCCCACCCGCTCAGATGAAAGTTAATGGTTCCCTGAGGTGGGATTCCTGGAAGCTCTGGGAAAGAATGTTGCCAACAAAGATCTTCCCTGGGCAATTCCTTCTGGCCACCCCCGTTCCACACCCAATTTGATAGAATGCTAATGGGAGATCTCCTGAGAGGAGGCTGGGGTGGAATAAATTGAGCAACGCACATTTCCTTACATTATATGTGCAGTCTTGCAGGCAGAGCTTTGGGGATTAGAAAAGGAATAAAAATCACGTTGCCCTTCAGGTGCTTTTCCTATAGTTGGGGGGTGGGGGGCAGAGGGTAGATGTACCCAAATAGAGTCAGTTCTGTTAGAAGGTGATGCTGAGGAGGGGGAAATTTTCCCCTCTACTCCTCTGGAGTTCTTGTGAACTGATAATAAAATTGACATCAGACAGATTAACAGGAAAAAAAGAAACAAATTTTAATTCATGTACGTGGAGGTACCATAAAAGTGGCACCTAAGACATGGCCAAAGCAGGCGTTTTACACTTTGAAGACAAGGAAATAATAAATTGGTGAGAAATTGACAGGACAAAGAAACTCGGGTTTTGAGCCCCCAATTAGTGAAGAATATAAACAATGTTTGGGCTTGGGGTAGCAAATTAAAGAAGTAACATGGTTCATATACATCTCTTGGCCTGAATTCCCTGTCTTTGGCCATAAGGGCGTCCTTTTACCTCCAGATGCAGGGCATGCATCTGTCACATGAGAGATTGATTTCCTGCTTTCAGGGAGACAGAAAGGAGAGTCACACTGTTCCTCTCGTGTTGGCTATTTAAGTAATTTTAATTAAAAATAAGCAAAATGCCATTGAGGCACATTTTGGAGTAGCCTAACCTGGGCCCCAACAGTGACGTCACGTGTGCTCATAAACATCACAGACCCTTGCAAAGTCTCTCAGGGCTTATAGAAAAATGGGATTAGGAGCACAATAGTGAAAACTTCACCAGTAACACATTTAAAAAAGATAGGAACCTGATAAAAATGATAGCATAGCTTTATAGATGTTAAACAGTTAAGAAAAACATAAATATTATAGTAAATATAGCACTCTGATTTGAAAAAACCAACTGCCGTTTGTGGAATTTAGTGTTGGCAAAGTCGCATCTTGTGAGTTGTGAAGTGGAAGAAGGTGGGCTATCTGAATTTGTTGGGAAGTTGTCATACTAGATGTGGATGGGTATGGATCATAATACATGTATGGTGTTTGTGTGTGTTGTATTTTGTGTATTTCTACGTGGGTTGATTCAGGTGGGTGGATTTTTCTGCACTTACCTTGTGGTTCTTATGGGTGAAGTTGCACAGAAGCAAACTTTTCATTTTTGTTCAAATTGTTTCCTAATATATCAATCAGTTTGGAACAAATTCATGTTTTCAAAATAATCCTTATAGAGACATAAGACTATACATACACCAAATTCTATAATATAGGTTTATAATTGGATAATTTATTAAGATAATAATTCATTAGTTCTCTCTACAATTTTTTCCTCTTCTCCATTCCAAGCAGATGGCTAAGTTCTTTGTAATTCTTTGCTTCCATGACGTTTGCAGAATAGAAAACATGCAGTCATTCAATCAATCAATAAACATTCATGAGTCTCTCCTATGCGCCAGGCAGGGTTCTATGCACAAGAGGATAGAGCAGTGAACAAACCTCACAGCCTTTGTTTTCATGGAGTAAGGGTTCTAGTAGGAGAGAGAGAATAAAAACAAATACAGGTATCATAGAATGTCAGGCAGTGAGAAGTGCTGGAAAGAAATATAGAGCAGAATAAGTGGTTTGAGTGTGACTAGGGGTGGAGGAGAGGACATAACTCCTTTAAAATCAGACGAACTAGTGGTGGGAAAGGGGCCATTTGAGCAAAGATCTAAGTGAAGTGAGGGAGCAGGCCATATGATTATTTAAGGTAGGCGTGTTCAAGGCAAAGGGAATAGCAGGTGCAAAGATTCTGAGGAAGAACCATGCTTGGTACATTCGAGGAATATCAAAGAGGCTGAGGGCTGGAAGGAGTGAGAGATGGAGAGGGCAATACGGAAACTAGCTAGGAGGCACAGCAGGAAGCTGGTCACATAATGTTGTAGGTCACAGTCAGGTCTGTGGATTTTTTTGGGAGGAGGTGGTTAAGTGTGATAAGAAGTCACTGGAGCACGTGGAGCAGGTGCCAGACATCTGACTGAAGCGTTAAAAGGCTCACTGTAGATCGATACTGTCCAAAAAATCTTTCTTCAGTGATGAAAATGTTTTGTCTTCTCTGCCCAGTGTGATAGTTGTTGGCCACATGTGGCTACTGAGCATGCAAAGTGTGGTAAATATGATTGAGGAAATAAAATTTCAACTTATTTAAATTTATACTTGAATAGCCACATGTGTGTGTGTGCTCAGTGGTGTTTGACTCTTTGCAACCCCATGGACTATAGCCCACCAGGCTCCTTTGTCCGTGGAATTTTCCAAGCAAGAATACTGGAGTGGGTTGCCATTTTCTCCTCTGAGGGATCTTCCCAACCCAGGGGTCAAACCTGCATCTCCTGTGTCTCCTGGATTGGCAGGTGGATTCTTTACCACTGCACCACCTGGGAAGTCCTCCACGTGTGGCTAGTAGCTAGTATAGTAGACAGTGCACTTCTGGATGTTGAGCATAAAACAGACTAAAAGGGATTGAGAATTGAAGCAGGAGGGCTAGTTATGAATGCAGTAATCCAAATAAGAGGTGATAAGCACGTGGACTGAGGTAGCACTGGAGGTGGTAAAGAAGTGGTTTTATTTTTATTCTGGTTATATTCTGAAGATAGAAGCTTCAAAATATAGATATATTTTCAAAATTTAGATATATATAGAAGACAGAGACTGATGGATTAAATATTATATAGTGTAAAAGAAAGAAAGAAATTGAAAATGATGCTTAAGTTTTTGGCTTGAGGGTGAATGAAACAGTGCTTTCATGTTCTACTGTGGAAAATAATGGGGAATGAGCAGAAAATTTCCATTTTGTGTTGTTTTGTTTTTTCTCCCTGAGCTCATTGATGAGGCTGTACTAGGGTCCTAGACTGAGTAGGAGAGAGGAAGCCGCCCTGGTAGGCAGCCAGGTTGGGAAGAAATCTAAAGTCAGGAATATTTTAAACTGTGCAGACCTAAATCCTACTCCTTGCAGAACCTCTGAGAGAGTGCAGTAGAGAGTTTGGCACCCCAAGAACCCACCCCAAAGTAACAGAGCTTCCTGATCCAAGGGCAACAGGGGGCTGGGACCGTGGGTGTGTCAGAGGTGGCTTGGGTGGCTGACATGTGGAAGAATCTATATGACCCTGCCTGAGACATTGGGCTTTGTGAGGGTGGGTAAATGATTAGACATCAGTGTTCTACCAGCCTCAAGAGATGGTTATTTGGAGTCATCTTTGGGCTTCTCAGGTGGTACAGTTGTTAAAGTATCCGCTTGCCGATGTAGCAGACCCAAGAGACAAGGATTTGATCCCTGGCTTGGGAAGATCCCCCAGAGGAGGAAATGGCAACTCCCTCAAGTGTTCTTGCCTGGAGAATCCCATGGACAGAGAAGCCTGGCAGGCTATAGCCCATAGGGTCGCACAGAATCAGAGGTGACTTAACAACTGAGCACAGAACTTCACATGCATTTAGAGTACAGAAAGAAGTGTAGGTACTTGAGAAGCCTTGTGTATGGACTGAGGCTCTGTGGATGGCTGTGGCCGGGGGCTGGGAGCATTCAGAGGCAGAGTTAGGTACTTCTACTGCATAGACTCTAGATTCTGAGTCCCACAGTTAACACTCAGTTTCGTCTAGAAACTTCTCAAGGGTTGTAAAAGATCCTTACTTTCAAGCCATTCAATAAACATATTGGAAATAACTTTCAATCTTTCCTGTTTTCATTTTGAGGAGGTTGGGAGTCACATGCTAGGATGTCTGTGCCAAGGCAAGGATATACTTCTCACAAGCAGTAGGTAAAATGAAGAATGCAGAGTTAACAAATCTGAATCCCAGGTCCTTCCCACACTAGTTGTGTGATTTGGGGCAATTAACCTCAGTTAATTAATCACTTTTTTCTGAGTCTCAGTTTACTCATTCATAAAATGGGACCTCCCAGGACTGAAATGAGGAATAAATAATATATGTACAATATCTTGCATGGCACCTGACACATAGTAAGAGTTCAGTAAATGATCATTTTCCCTTCCTATAGAATTGCCCAGAGTTGCTTATTGTAGCTTTGGTCCCAGAACCCTCTAACACGCTGCCTAGAATCTCCTATTTGACCTGGGTTGTCCATGACTTGCTCAGATAATATCATGGCTTTTTTCCCCCTGCATTAATGCTAAGCACTTCCTGTTAGTCTAGCAAAATTCTTTCTTTGCCTCATACCTTGTGATCTGAAAAAGGAACTGTAAATAGAAGGTGTGCCCCCTGTGACGCAGCACTGTTGGCATTTTGCTCTTTAAAGGTTAATGGCCAGGGCTGTACCTTTGGAAAACTCAGCCTGTAGCACTCACCAGAAATTGCTGTGCAGGAAAGTGGGTTTGAGAGGATGTGGGGAGGGTGCTAAGGAAAGTCTGTGGAGTGGAATTGGGAACCTGTACAGGGAGAATTGTACATTCTGAGGAAAAAAAGATGGGCCCGGGAAGCCCCTAGACATGAGAGGTAGCAGGACTATGGCTTCTGTCTGGCCCCCTTCCTGGATGGGACTGGGGTCTTATTGTCTATCCATTGACAGAGAATTCCTGAGAGGATTTGCAGTGATAATTTGATGCTCGATTATGCTTCAGTTGCAATTTATTTAAAGTCAACACTGGGTTTCTTGCCTTTTAGGAGCAGATTCCCAGTAGTTGAATCTCTGAGGTTGGATTTTTTTATCTTGATAAAAAGGAAATTATATTTCACACTTATTACAACACCTGACACCTGAAACCCTTCAGAGACTTTATAGAACTAACGAAATGAAACCCTCAGCACCATTGTAAACAGGGAAGAGGGTGGAGCAATCAGACCCCATCTCCTCTGCCAAAGGAGACAAAGGACCAAACCCGCCTCACCTCCACCCTACAGGTAAATCCATAGATTTTTTTTAAGCCAGTCTTCAAAGGGCTTTTGATTGGTTCTCAAAGAGATCTTAGCTCACAGCATCTCCTGGAGGTCAGGATCTGCTTGAAAAATGAGTGAATCAGGCACCAGCATATAGCTCTTATGTGTATGGAGATGAGTCTTCCAGACCCAGGAACCCTGCTCCAGCTTTTCAGGCTGAGCATCAGACAGTAACAAAGAACCTGGATTCATCTTTGCCAAATGTCCCAGGTCTTGATGTATATGGGCATTTCTGCCCTGAGATGGAAAAGTAAATGCCGGATTTGGGGTTCAACCAAGGAAAAGTACAACCATATGATTCTCCCAATCCTACAACCCAGCAATCTTGATATCTCATCCCTGATTGGGTCCCTCATGGAAAACAATGGGCTTTACAGAAAGAAACCTTCTGCCACTTTGTTGTTTAGTCATAAAGTCATGTCCAACTCTGTGACACCATGGACTGCAGCATGCCAGGCTCCTCTGTCCTTCACTATCTCATGGAGTTTGCTCAAACTCATGTCCATTGAGTCAGTGATGCTATCCAACCATCTCATCCTCTGTTGTCCCCTTCTCCTCTTGCCCTCAATCTTTTCTCAGCATAAGAGTCTTTTCCAGTGAGTCAGCTCTTTGCATCAGGTGGCCAAAGTATTGGAGCTTCAGCTTCAGCCTCAGTCCTTCTAATGAATATTCAGGGTTGATTTCCTTTAGGATTGACTGGTTTGATCTCTGTAACTGTCCAAGGGACTCTCGAGAGTCTTCTCCAGCACCACAGTTCGAAAGCATCAGTTCTTCGGCGCTTAGCCTTCTTTATGGTCCAACTCTCACATCCGTACATGACTACTGGAAAAATCATAGCTTTGACTATACAGACGTTTGTCAGCAAAGTGATGTCTTTGCTTTTTTAATATGCCACACACACACACACACACACACACACACACACACACACGTTGGTCTTAAAAAAAAAACCAATTTGTCATGCTCACAGATTCTGCAGGTTAGTAATTTGGACAAGGCACAGTGAAGATGAGTTGTTTCTGCTTCATGACATCTGGGGCTTTACTGGGCTGACTTGAAATGGCTCAGCTTGGACTGTTGGCCACGGCCTCTCCATATGGCTTGGGCTTCCTCTTAGCATGGTGGCCTCTGGGCCTTCTTACATGATGATTCCAGGTTCCAAGAGTGAATGTCCCAGCCAGCAAAGCAGTAACTTCATGGCCTTTGATGATGTAGCCATGGGGCTCACATGGCATCATTTGTACCCTACTCTATAGTCAAAGAAGTCACCAGCCTGCCCAGATTCAAGGGGAGACAACACAGGATAGATATCACCTTTTGTTGGAAAGAGAAATAAAAATTTAAAGCAATGCTTTCAAACTGCCACCAGTTCCTTCCTCATTGGTTCCTGAGAGAAATGATATAACAACCTTGTATGTAGTAGGGGCTCAATAAACAGTATTCTGTATTCTCTTTAGCTCCTTTGGACCTTGCAGAACGATTTGCACTCACTCCAAAGGAGAGGAGCACAACCAAAACTGCCAAAATAACCAAGACTGCTTCTCTCTTTTCTGTCTTATGTCCAACTCTGGATGATCTCAAACCTAGGAAAATGGTCTCTCAATGCCAAATCTTATGGTGGTGACCTGGGGCAGGTAGGTGATTTAATGTCCCTTGGGAATTTTCAGAGCTACTTCTCAGGATAGAAAATTAAAACAAAAAGGGGAAAACCGAGTTCAGAGCTTGAATCCTCTGCTGATAGAGAATGCAGCCCTATAAGTCAATTCTCAGTGTGTCCAAATCCTGCACTCAAGCTTTAAAATAAGTCTGTATTTGTGTATTCCCTTTGTGCTCTGTGAGGAAACTACCCTGGGAGTGTTTGCATATCTCTGATGGAAAGAGCCATCCAGTGAGGCAGAGGGACTGAGTCAGAGGAGGTCAAGGAAGCGGCCAGGTTTGGAGTCCACTTAGAGAACACAAATTCCAGATTCAAAATCCAGCTCCAAAGTTTTGAGGTCCAAGTTTTGTTTTCTCTTGGTAAGCTCACTTCTTTTGTTCACAGAAGGAGTAGAAACTTTTTTTTTAATACCACCAGTGATCTATCCATCCACATACCTTCTCACCCACTCACATACTCATCACCCATCCCACCAGCCAACAAACATTATTTAAGAGTAGAAGCTTTAAGAGGCTCAAACATAGACCTCTCTCACACCAAAAGCCCTTTCTCAAGGCCATGGGGAAAAAGTTAAGTATGCACGAATCAGGAACTTGATACTTCTTTTTTTCCTTTGAATTGTATATAAGGAAACATAAATTAAGGGGAAAAACTGCTAAGGGAAAGTAAAGTGGGCAGTTTCAGCCAACTCTGAAGCTTTGAAAGCATTTTGGGAATCATGTTTTGATGCCTTCTACCAGGGCCAGCAAGAGATGCTGGTAAGCAGACGGACAATGAGAACCATGTGGAACAAGCAGAAAGGCCTTGGATATCATGGGGAAGGTGGTATATTAAGGCAGTATATTAACCTATTGCTGTGTAACAAAGTACCCCGCCCCCCAATGTAGTAGCTTTAAACATTTATTATCTCCCATAGTTTCTGAGGGATGGAAATCGGGGAACAGTTTAGCAAAATGGTTCTAGCTCACGGTCTCTCAGGAGATTCCATAGCCTAGGACTGCAGTCATCTGAAGGCTTGACTGAGGGTGGAGGATGTATTTCAAAGATGAGTCACTGTTATGGCTATTTGCTGGAAGTCTCATTGTCTCCAGAGATGCTTATGAAATGGCAATGGAATCTGAGAGAAAATAATGTGAGAGAGAAAAGCCCAAGACATAAGCTGCATTGTCTTTTATAACCTAATCTCAGCAGTGCTGTACCATTACTTCTGCTATATTCTACTGGTCACATAGACTGACTCTGGGACAGCCTGGGAAGGAGCCCCACCAGGTGTGAATGCCAGGAGATAGCATTTATTGGAGGCTGAATACAGATGGGAGAGGCACAGACACCAGGAAGGCAGTTGGATCTGGCCTCCTCCCAGAATGTTTTTTGGATCAAAGAAGGGCAATCTTCCTATGATCTCCATTCTGTCTCTCTCTTCTGCACCCACAAAGGGCTGTAAACTCTGTGAGGAAAGAAACTGTGGAACTGTGTCTGTCTTGGCTCTTCCCTGGTGCTTGGCCCATGCTTGTTATGTAGAAAGCCCTTGATTTTTTTTTTTAAATATTTGTCTGTCTGTACCAGGACTTAGAACTGTGGTACATGGGATCTTTGATCTTCATTGCGGCATGCAGGGTATTTAGTTGCAGCATGAAAACTCTTAGTTGCAGCATGTGAATCTAGCTCCCTGATCAGGGATTGAACTTGGGCCCTCTATATTGGGAGGTCAGTGTCTTAGCCATTGGACCACCAGGGAAGTCCCTTGATGTTTGTTGATTAATAAGATGCATAGGAAAAGACAGAAGTAGATTAGGTAAAGAATGGTAAATTGGATTAAAGCATTGAATTCCAGGCTCAGGAATTTTGTATCCTGGGTGATGGGAACCCACTGGGAGGGGCACCCTTAGGCCTGATTTATGAGCAGACTCTTATGGCTTCTGCTGCCTGGAATACTCTCTTTAGTATTCCTGCTCCTCTGTTAAGGAGGGTAACTGAAAATGGAACAAAGTCTTGGAGGAAGCAAGAGGTGTGTATGTGTGTGACTGTGTATGTCTGTATGCACGCTCATAGGCACATACGTGCGTGCATGCAGAAACTCA
Source organism: Okapia johnstoni (assembly GCA_024291935.2). Lineage (NCBI taxonomy): Eukaryota > Metazoa > Chordata > Mammalia > Artiodactyla > Giraffidae > Okapia > Okapia johnstoni. The sequence goes on from CM044316.1 coordinate 42,543,230, forward strand.
GGTGGAAGGGAAATATTCCAAGACAAGAGCATAGAAAAAAAACATGGATTGAGGTTCAAAAATATTTTGAGGTAGAGAAGAGGGACCTTTTAAGGCCATAGAGACAAGAGAAAAGAGGAAGAGTGAGGGGTTTTGTGCTGCCATGGCTAGCTACTAGGGATAATAAGGGAGAGGGGGGATAGCTTAGTGAGGGGTTGTTTAGTTTTAAGGGATAGAAACCAACTCAAAGTGGCTCAAGTTAAAGGGTGTTGATTGGGAGGCTACAGCAGTTTGTATCAAATGTCACTGTTGTTGTTTAGCCACTTCAGTTGTGTTCGACTCTTTTGAGACCTCATGGACTGTCGCCTGCCAGACTCTTCTATCCATGGGATTTTCCAGGCAAGAATACTGGAGTGGGCTGCCATTTCCTTCTCCAGGGGATCTTCTTGACCCAGGTACTGAACCCATGTCACCTGCATTGGCTGGTGGATTCTTTACCACTGAGCCACCAGGGAAGCAAATGTTGCTGTGGCCCTGCTCAAATCCTCTCAGTGCTCACCTCTACTCACCAGAGGCTTCTTGTTGCAAACACTGGGGACTTTCCCTGAAGGCTTAGTTGTGGCCAAAGATGCATACTTGGCCTACGCACAGGGAAAGCAGGGAGCGCCAGGGAGTTAATGGCTCAGCTCTGAGCACTGCTGTCAGCCAGTAATGGGAGTGTGCATGTGGCCCAGCTTCCTCACCCCTCAGCGGGTAACCCTGGGGCACCTTCACGTTATCTTCCAGTTCCCAGCACATCTAAGTTCCAGTGTCCATGTAACTTTATAACACACCCTTTAGTGGTTTCCTTTCCTTCTTTGTCTCACTTCCTCACTTCCCTACCAGTGTTTCCTGGAACCACCTCCCAAATAAACAATTTGCACCTGAATCCCTGTTTCAGGGTTTGTTTTGTGGGAACCCAAAACAAGATGTCTCAGAAAACACAGGCAGAGATGTTAATCTTTAGGTCTTGCTTGGAGGAGATGCAAGACAGGGTCTGATTTTCCAAAGTCCAAAGTCAGGTTGAAGCATCTACAAGATGCTTTTCTCTCTTATGGTCTAGCTCTGGTAGTTGTTATACTAATAATATATCTTTTCTCCAACAATCTCTTTCTCCCTCTTTTCAAAACCTGCCTTCTAATTCCCTAGTTTGGTATGTGCCACAGTCCCTGCTCTGTCACATATGCCACTGAACTCATCATACCTAAAAGAGCTTCATAAATGCTGGTATTGAGCAAATGGAAGAAGGGAGGAAGAGGGGGAGAAGGAGGAAGAGGAAGACAGGGAAGGAGGTGGAAAGTCTATAAAGTAGGACACCTGATGTCTGGCACAAAAGGCAAGGGCAGGGCAAGGGGAGGCAGGTTACAGAAAGGAACCAGAGTTTGGGCACTGAACTTTTGTAGGAAGCCAGTGTTGAAACAGAGCCTATGAATAGCAAACACGGGCCTCCGCTTGAAGCGGTTCTTCAGTGCTCCTTGACTTCATTTTAAGGAACCCTTGCCAGGCTGGCATGTGGCAGACTGGGGCTGCAGTGACTGGGCCGGGCTGCTCACAGCTGTGCTGCGTGACGCTGTGTGGCATTTCTTCAGTTTCTTTTGCTTCTGTGTCTGCTGGTAACTGGGAAGGATGGCTCAGAGGACCTGCAGAGCTGAGCCATGTACTGTTCTGGATTGTAACACTCAGAACCCTCCCTGGAGCTAACTGCAGATCGCTAGATACACAGTATTGGCTTTCTTCACGGCTAAAATCCTGGGGGTGGAGCAGAGGCAAGAGAGGTTTTAGGGGAGTGGTGGGGGTGGGGGGAACTTAGGTCAAATGTCTAGAAGGCCATCCTAGCCCTCTGGGTGTTCTGGGGAGAGAATGCAAAGACTGCAAAACTGACAAAGAATGCAGGGTGACTGGGGATGAAAGCTCCCTTTGCCCTTTCCCCGGAGAGGAGCCTTTGTGCTTCGTTCCTTCCTGGAATTCTGCAGCAGGCAGGGGCCTAAGGCTGGGTTTGCAGAGATTCATCAGGACACAGGAAACAAGGCTGGGGAGGGAGTGATAAAGGATTCAAACCAGGGAATGAGACCATTTTGGGGTTGGGAAAGAGTCTTTGTTGTGTTCATTCATTCACTTATGCTTCCATTCATACATTCATCTACTCGCAGGCATCTACCAGACGTGCTGCGCTCAGACAGAGGTGGCCCAGATGCACAGAGCTTTCAACTTGTGTGTCTGGCTGTCAGGCTGCTGCCCTTAAGGACAGCTCTCTAGCTATGCTGAAGCAAGTCTTTTCTGTCCTCTGAGGTGCAGATTACCATAGTTCAGGCACCAGGGGTAGATGTGAATTCCAGACTACTGCTTGTGGAGGGCATGAGCTTTCAGGGGTAGGAGGCCTGGCAGGATCAGTGTGCCTCACTTTCCAGCCCATCTCCCACATCCCCCTGAACCCGAAAAGAGGGCACAGCTGTGTCTGTTGCAGCATGTTCCTTTATTTATTCACTTAAAAATTTTTTATTTTGTGTTGGGGTATGGCCAGTTAACAATGTTGTGATAGTTTCAGGTGCACAGGGAAGGGACTCAGCCATACATATACATGTATCCATTCTCCTCTAGAGCAGCATGTCTCCACTTGGGCAGTCTGCTTTTTTGCTTCCTTGGTTCGTCACTCCAGCACTGCCTCAGTCCGCTGAATGGGAGGGACTTACAAGATGATATATTCTTCCTTCTTTCCATGTTTTCTCTTTCCTTTCCTTCTAGTATTTACTGAACATCTGCCAAGAGCCAGGCACTCTACTCGGTGCCCTCCTTAAAGCTGTTGAAGTGAAACGGTACTTTCTAAACGAGAAGTATGCTGTAGTCATTCCTCTTTCTTCAGCCACGTGGAGCTAGGCAGAGATGTTTTTTCTCCCTCTCTCTTTTCTCCACCTCAGCTTGTTTTTCTGAGGTCACAAAAGCTGACCTTTGGCTCCCTTCCTAAGGACAGCCCATTACAGCCCTCCCTTCCTTTCCCCACTTTCTTTGGCATCCATGGGCCAGATGAGACCGGAGCACCATGAGTCCAGCCATCTTTGTCACTTTAGGGTATCTGGGAGCTGGGACGCTTTCATAAACCCCGGAGAAAACCAAAGCCATCCCTTCTGGATGCCAAAGGTTCCCTCCCATGTGGCTTCTGAATCAACAATCTACACCCCCTCCCCCCCCCCCCTGCTTTCTTCTGGTGGTTTTTTTGGTTTGTTTCTGCCTCAGGCACATTTTCTCTGTAATTTTTGGAACCCAAATATAAGGGAAATCTCATTTGCTCTGTTCTGACTCATTTACAATTAAATACACTTGTTCCCATCTGTGTCTGTATACATCTGCATACATTTGCTATAGCATCGCCCTTAATTTTGGAAAATGATGCGCCTGGTGTTATTTTTACTCTGACTGCTAAATTGGCTGAGACCAGTGGGTGTTCACCCACCCAGTGACAACTCCCACCCAGACTTGTCCCTGAGGGAGGTGGTGACAGTTCTTACATCGCAAAGACATGAGACCCCTGACCAGTTCTGATCTTTGTGGTTGCCTGTCTTAGAGGGTCCTGCTGCCAGGTCAGGGCATGTTCCTGTCCATCTCAATGCCAAGGCCTCCTGACCACAGAGATGGGCCTTCATTCCCTAGGCCACTTACTGGCAGCTGCTTTGCTAAGTGTGGAATTTACAAATGGAATGGGGGACTTGCTGATGTTCAAGGAAGGTGACACTGAGGAAGCACTGCCAGGTCACCTCAGCCCATCACCTCCTGGTCCAGAAGTGAGGAGCTGTCTCTATTGTTCAGAGGGATGTGGTGACATGTGTGGGTGCCTACCTCACCTACGTACCTAAAAACACCAAAGCATGGTTGTCTACCACTTTCTTCCTCAAAAACCCAAGTTATATTCATATTTAATGGGATGATGGTGCCTTTCAGTACACATTGAGACCTTTTTATATTATCTCATTGAATAATTTAATTTATGGTCATATGCTAAAATAGAACTTGGCCAACAATAATATAGGAATCAGAAAACAAGATGTCAGCTGCTGCCAACCAAAAAAAAAAAGTTTATAGCAAAATAATTCTTGAAACAATACTCACTTTCTGCTGATCTTTAACATCTCTTGGAAATCTGTGATGGGCAGTGTTGCTACTGCTGTTGATAAATAATTCAGATCTTCTCAGAGAAAGGCTAGGCTTTCATATTTTTTCTGCATTACTTCCAAGACCCTGGAGTCTACACTTCATGTTGATGCCAGAATTGTCCACAGTGTGATTCTTTAGCCTGAGACCTCTTTAGGCTGAGAAACAATGATCCCTGGGCACTAGTTACATTATGAATCCTCTCTGTTACTTGGCTTTGTCCTGGGCCTAAATACTCCACAGAGGGGGAGTAGCTGCCATCCTTGCCCTTGGAGAGCTGAATGCTTGGCCAGTATTTCCAATCTAAAGTTGAGGATCAGTTAGCTACTTTCCTCTAGTGGGTTCCTAGGTCTCTGCCACCTCCACTGAGAACGTCTGCCCAAGATTCTTCAACTAGTTAAGGTCTTATCCCTTGCTGAGTCTGAGTGGCTGCTAATCACTCTCTCTCTCTCTCTCTCTCTCTCACACACACACACACACACACACACAGTTAGTTGTTTACAGAGTCAGCTGCTCCTTAAGCAACCAAATCTACTATGCATGATCCCCTTTACCTAGGTTCTGGCCCTACAATGCCTCTTAAAATTTCCTGTCTTCTGGCTGGTTAATTCTTTGCTATCCCTCAAGTCTTGAATGAGATACCACCTTCTCCAAGAAAGCAAGTTAGGAAGTTGGGCTGGGTGGCCCTGCTCTGTGTCTATACAGCAGCATATTGTAAATGCTTAGAGAGCATCTTTGGTTATGCTAAACTGTGTGCTTTTTGCAGACAAGAGCTGTGTCTGTCTTACATCCCTTGTGCCTAGAGCAGGGCCTGATATTTGGTAGCTGTTCAATAAATATGTGTTAAATGAGTGAACAAATGAATGCATTCCTAAATTATTTTATACAATCCAAATTCCATAGTCATTTCCACTCAATCCATTCTATGAAAGAAACCAGTTTGCTTAAAAAGAAATTGATATTGCATATGTAGAGATAAACATCTAGAGATAGCTATCCCAAAATAAAACATTAATGGTTGAAGACAATATGAGATAGTAAAATAATGGGTGAATTTAATTTTCTTCTTTTTACTTGTGTGTTTTCTAACTTTTCTACAATGAGATATACATACCAAAAGAAGTTACTATGCACAGGTATGCTATATAACTATCCTAAATTATTTTCATAAATTTGCTTTATATGCCTCTTCCCCTTCCTAAGAAATAATGATAATGATAAATAATGTTTATTAAGAAGCTGTTGTGACAGTGTGGTCCTCTGAGAAACAGACATCAAGATGAGATTAGTCATGGAAGAGATTAATGGGGGAGCATCTGTGAAGGATAAAGGGAGAGGGAGCTAGGGAAGATGATGAGAGTCTTCTGAATATAAAGCAGATTAGACAACCTGGCAAAGGAGATGGGCAATAAGGGAGACTTGGGTAGAAAGAGCTTCAGACTGAAGTGCAGTTCTGAAGAAGTCTCAGCCAGGCTCACTGACAGTCCTGAGCAAAGGTTGGCCATCCAATCAAAGAGTAAACAAAATGGGGGGCAGGGGGAAGGAAAGAAATTCCCATGGTCAGATAATTTTTTGTAATTAATTAAAAAAAGAATAAACAAAGTGTCATATATACAAAACACAGAATATTATTCAATCTTAAAGGAAAGGAATTCTAACACATGACAACATGCATGAACCCTGATGGCATTATGCTAAGCAAAATAAGCTAGTCACAAAAGGGAAAACACTGTAGGATTCCACATACGTGAGAGACCTAGAGTAGTCTAATTCATACAGATAGAAAGTAAAATGGTGGTTGCCAAGGGCTTCAGTTGGGGTGTGGGGGTGGGGAATGAGGAATTAATGTTTAATGGGTATGGATAGAAAGATAAAAAAGTTCTGAAGATGAATGGAGGTAATGGTTGCACAACCATATGAATGCACTTAATGCCACTGAACTGTACACTTTAAAATGGTTAAAATGATAAACTTTATGTTATGTGTATTTTACCATACACACAAAAATAGAAATCCCATATTGGGCAAGAATGGCCCAACTCCAGTACCCCTGCTAGGTTCAGTCGTAGGTTGAGAGAGACCCAGAGGATGCATGGCCTTGGTGTGGATGCTGTGATAGATCTTGAAGTCAATCAGCTCTGCTCACTATAGGAGTTTTCGCAAAGGGAAATCTGAACAGCACATCACATGGCCACCGTAGCCACAACTGTGTAATGCCTCTGGACTTCAACTGCCTGGGTTCAACACCTAGCTCTGGCACTTTCTTGTTCTGTGACCATGGGCAAATTACTCAGCTTACCTTTGTGCACCTTAGTTTCTTTATCTATAAAAGGGGTGATGATATTAGTTCATATCTTATAGGGTATTATATAAATGAGCTAATATATGTAAAGTGATTAGACCATTGCCAGTCATAAAGTAATGCTGTTTGTATTTACTAGTATTCAGTTCAGTTCAGTATCATGAAGCAATTACTGTGGTATAGGCTCTCTGATAAAGAGCTTATTTGGTTACTTCCAAAGAGCCTCCCTACAACCTAAGAGGTAATATCTCTCCATTTAGAGATGGAGAAACTGAGGCTTAGTTGGGTTACACAGCCGATCAGAAGTAAAGCCCTGAGGTGGTCACTGTTGGCCCAGCTTGAGTTCAGACAATTACTGGGCTGTATCCTGATCAGCCCTTTGCCTGAGATATTGGCTGTTGCTCCATTCTAAGACAAGGGTTCCCTCTTGGCCCTTGTCCTCAAGGATAGCCTCTTCATCATCATTATCAAACCTGCCATCATCTTCAGCATCATCAGCATCATCCACAGGCCTTTATTAAAAGCATCTAATTACACACTCTTCTGTATTTTAGGCAATAATTATACAGACTTCTAGGAGCTTAGCAGCTAAAACTTGGATGAACATGTTAAGAGCTCCCAAATAGCAGGATAAAGGCACAGCTATAGAGCAACTCACTCCTGGTGTTGTCTCCTTGGGCAGGCAGTTCTGAGTCTCTTTGATAGGATAAAACCTACTTTCCTTCCCCCTAGACCCTAGTGAGATAAGGCTTGAGGACATGCTTGGAGGAGTGGAAAGCACTTTAGCTTAGAAGTATAGACTTTAGCTAGCACTTCTCCCAGGCCTCTTTGCTTGATCTTGCCAGAGTTGATAGTGAGAATGCTCCTGTACTTCTCACCTGTGAAGTCACTGCTCTTTTTTACTTCAGGAGTACATGGATAATTAGAAGTAGCATCTTTCTGGCCACACCTTCAGCCTTTTGTTCTTAGTTATCAGGATTTAATATGGTATTATTTTCTGGTTTGGTCCATAGGAAGGGGCTGCCTCTCTGCTTTAGGTCTAGATTTATAACAACCCATCCTACTCCTGCCATAAAAATGACCACAGTTTCCTAATCCATATTTCTCTGAACCACATTTTTCTTAGTCAGCAAACATTAGTGAAGTACCTATCGTGTGCTGGTTATTGTGTTGTGTGCTAGGGATAAGAAGGTGAATGGATGCGTTCCTTGAGGAGCTTACAGATGTGGGCAAGTGGGGTAGATGACAGGTGAGCATCTCATTGTAGTACAGGAAGATCAGCCTTGACAGAGGTGTGTACCAGGCTTGAATATCTGGGAAGATTTCAGAATTTGGAAGAAAAGAGAATAGTTGTGGGGGTAGGAAGGTAGGTGGTGGGGAGAAGAGGAAAGTTGTTCAGGATGAAGGAATTAGAGACTTTGATTAGTGAAGCAGGTCTAAGGATCTCCATAACCCTCCATCCTTCCAAAGCTCAGGGAATGAATGTAGGAATTGAGTGGTATAAGGTTGGAAAGATAAATTAACACCATTCATTCGTTCAGCACCTACTACATGCCAGACATTTCTCTAGGTACTGGGGATAAACCAGTGAACAAGACAGACAAGGTCCAAGATGTCAGGCTACATCGTTGTGGGAGAAGACAAAAATAAGTAGGTAGACAAGTATGAATAATTTTGGATGGTGACATGTATTATGAAGAAAATACAGATGGGGTAGAGAGTGACTATCCAGTTACCTTAGAGTGGGTGATCAGGGTGGCTGAGTTGAGGCAGTGACTTTCGAGTTAAGACCTGAATGATAAGAAGGCATTGCCATAGAGAGATTTGGGGAAAGAGCCCACCAGGCAGGGGAACAGCTGGTAGAAGAGGCAGATCCCCAAAGGCCATGGAGGCAGGCTAAATTGTTTAGCCTGTAACAAAGGTCCTGTAACAATGGTAAGCCACCTGAGGCAGGGAGTTCCTGCCTAAGCCACATTTTGGAAATCTTACCCTAGTCTCCTGGGCCTCAGCCTTAGTGAAGACACAGGACAACTTCTCCCTACCCTCTAAACTGAAACACCCCTTGATGGACAGGGTCATCAGAAGGTATTGCTTACCACCAAGTAAAAAGTGCTTTGGTCTAGAGAGCCAGCTGTTTGGCTGAAAGCTCAAGGTAAGAGCAAAATGCTGAGGGCAAATGATAGCAGTCAGGGGCTCACATTCCTCACCTTAAGCAAATTAATGAAAAGAATAAGGCCTTGAGATCCAAGGGGACCTTGCCCTGTGTACTCCATTATGGCTCATGAGGCAGAGGGAACTCGTGTACCCAGTCTTGGCGGCACTGATGGGTTGTTTCTCAGCACAACAGGCAGATGTCTTCTGCATTCATGACTGTTGTTGGTCCTGAGCTAGGCTATGGATGCTGGGGAGAATTAGTAATAAGGTGGCTAATTTCATTTGCTAAACTGGACCTCACTTAAGCCAGGAAACCCCCAAGAAGGGTTTCACTGAGGGCATAATGCCCACATTCAGTAGGATCTGTTGCTCTAGATAAAGTGTGGCATGTTGTGGGGGGCAGAGTTCACTCTCCTCTCTGTGTCCAGAGACGCTTCTAATAATCCATCTGGCCTCATCATTCTCCTGCTTAAAACCCTTTACCAGTCAAAAGAATTTATTAGCATGGCATGATTCTAACCTGCTTGCTTCTCTATTCTCTTTAACCTTGCTGTGCCCTTCTTAGCTATAGCCCAGCCATATTGAACATCTTGCTTTCCTTCAGAATCTACTATGTTCTGTAGCCTTTGTGCCTTTGCACACTATTCCTTTGCTCTGGAATGCCCTCCTTTCACCACCAACACCCCAGCGTTGTTTCCTTTCTTTTTTCTTTTATTTTTAAATATTTACTTATTTAATTTAGTTATCTGTCTGTGCCAGGTCTTAGTTGAGGCACCACCTTTGTTGAGGTATACAAACTGTTAGTTGTGGCATGGGGGGGTCCAGTTTCCTGACTAGAGATTGAAACTGAGTCCCCTGCATGCTGAGTGCAGAGTCTTAGCTGCTGGACCACCAGGGAAGTCATCTTTTTTTCTTTTTCCAGTTTTATTGAGACACAATTGACAATCTTCCTTTTCTTTTTTACCTCCCTCTTTACTTGCAGCTCATCCTTTGGTCTCCTGCATCTTCCCAGACTAATCCAAGCTCCCCTCTTATACATTCTCACATTACTTTTCTTTCATAGCTCATATCACAGTGGGTAATGATATGTCTGTGAGAGTTTTTAATTAATGTCTGCTTCTGACATTAATCTGTAAACACCATGGAGGTATGTATGTTGTCTGTTTTGTTTATCATTGTATTCCAAGAGCTTGGCACACAAATATTTACCAAATGAATGAATGAATGAATTCCCTAGGTACCCTTAACGTATGGAGATTACTCCCAGCACAGCACTTAGCTCTTTATAACAGTTTCTGTACTTCTCTGTCTCTCCAGCTACCTTGTAAGCTCCCTGAGGGGAGGAATGTTGTTTGGCTCACCATGATTTCCCAGTGCTTGGCATACTGTCTGGCAATTAGCCACTCAAAAAATATTTTTGAATATGTGAATAAGTTAATGTATGATGACAAGCATTCACTCATGTTCTCTTATACTTCATTCTTCTTTTTCTTTGGCCACACCCCACAGCAGGGCACGGGGGATCTTAGTTACCTAACCAGGGATTGAACTCCTGCCCCCTGCAGTATAAGCACAGATTTTTTTTTTTAATTAATTGCTTTACAACATTGTTGGTTTCTACCATACATTAAAATGAATCAGTCATAGGTATACATATGTCCTCTCCCTCTTGAATCTCCTTCCCACCTCCCTCCTACCCACCCTTCTAGTTTGTCACAGAGCACCTGTTTGAGCTCTCTGAGCCATACAGCAAATTCTCACTGGCTGTTTTACATATGGTGAAGTATATGTTTTCATGCTATTCTCTCTATTCATCTCACTCTTTCCTTCCCCACCGTGTCTACAAGTCTGTTCTCTATGTCTGCCTCTCCTTTGCTGCCCTGCAAATAGGTTCATCAGTACCATCTTTCTAGATTCCATATATATGCGTTAATATACAATGTTTGTTTTTCTCTTTCTGACTTACTTTACTCTGTCTAATAAGCTCATCTCATTAGAACTGACTCAAATGTGTTCCTTTTTATGGCTGAGTAATAGTCCATTGTATATATGTACCACAGCTTCTTTATCCATTCATCTGTCGATGGACACTTAGGTTGCTTCCATGTCCTGGCTATTGTAAATACTGCTGCAGTGAACATTGGGGTACATGTATCTTTTTCAATTATGGTTTTCTCAGGGTATATGCCCAGTAGTGGGATTGTTGGGTCATATGGTAGTTTTATTCCTAGTTTTTTAAGGAACCTCCATAATGTCTTCCAGAGTGGCTGTATCAATTTACATTCCCAGCAACAGTGCAGGAGGGTTCCCTTTTTTCTACACGCTCTCTGGAATTTATTGTTTGTAGGTTTTTTGATGATGGCCATTCTGACTAGTGTAAGGTGATACCTCATTGTAGTTTTGCTTTGGATTTCTCTAATAATTAGTGATGTTGAGCATCTTCTCATGTGTTTGTTGGGCATCTGTATGTCTTCTTTGGAGAAATGTCTGTTCAGGTCTTCTGCCCATTTTTTGTTTGGGTTGTTTGTTTTTTGATATTGAGCTGCATGAGCTGTTTGTATATTTTGGAGATTACTCCTTTGTTGGTTGCTTCCTTTGCAAATATTTTCTCCCAATCTGAGGGTTGTCTTTTTGTTTTACAGTTTCCTTTGCTGTGCAACCACACTTCATTCTTAATATAGCAGTCCAGTGACCTTTTAAAAATGCAAATCAGATCATGGTCACTTCATTTCTTAATAGTCTGAAGGGGTTTGCATTGCTCTTAAAGGACAACCCAAACTTTTTACCATCACTTACAAGGTCCTACGTGATTTGGCTCCTGCCTACTCCTCTGACCTTATGCAGTACTATCTTTTCCTCATTTTTCACTCCTCACACACTTGCTTTTTTCATGTTCCTTGAATATGCCAGGCTTTCCCCCACCCTCAAGCCTTTACACTTGCTCTTTCCTCCCGTGAGATATTCTGCTCCATCACAGGACTCTTTCTGGTCATTCAGGTCTCAGCTCAAAGATCACCTTTTCAGTGAGGCCTTTCCTGACCTTTCTATCCAAATAAGCATGCTTCCTCATAGTCACTCTTAGCACTTACCCCTATCTGAAATCACATTGTTTATTTAACTGTTACCTACTTATTATCTTTCTCTTTCTCTGGAATGTAAATTTCATGAGGACTGCCCACTACTTTATTTCCAGGATCTAGTACAATGCACTTCACATAGTAGGTGTTCTAAAATATTTGTTGACTGAGCAAACAAATGGATGAATGAATGAATATGGTAATGGTCTTCTGTGATAGAGGGGCAGGTCCTGCCAAACTCAAGGGCAGATAGAAGAGTGAGTTACTGTGACTAAAGAAATAAAGAAGCTGGACTAGTAAGAACTGATGGCAGGAGACAGACAAGAGGGAATGTATGTTGGCCAGACTCCACTGTGAGCTCATGGAGTCTGGGGATCCTAGGGCCTACTTGACCGCCTAACTCTAGTCAACCCGAATCAAATTCATTCTGGGCAAACCAAAGACAAAGGCTGCCCGGCTTCTACTTTAAGTTCTCCTGTATTCAGTGTCCATCTGGGGACACATGTGGGCATTAAAGATTCTTGGCAGATGTATATCTCTGCTCTGTTCAAACAGGTTTTCTTTTTCTCAGAGTTTCTTGGAATTTAGAAAAATTGTTGTTAAGCAATGAAAGCAATGAATGGAGACAAATGACTCATTCACTAATACATCTGAAATCTAAAGTGTATTAATTGAGTTTATATTACAGTGCAACAATTCTTATCTTGATAGAACATTTCATACCCTTATAAAAATCTAAAAATGTCAAAGAATTTTTAGAATGGTGAATACAAAGAACAAGCTTTCTATAATAAAGCCTACTGATACTTTAAAAAGAAGAATAAAGCACCACACCCATCTCCATCTCCTTCCCTTTTTAAAAGACTTCTTTTAGATATGACTGTGTTTGGTTGTCTTTAACTTTTCTCTTTTCAGGTTCTCTTTCTCCATTGTTATCAATAAAAATATGAGCATGAAAGGGCAAGGGGAGTTTTTGTTTTTGTGTAAACATCTTTGATCATATCAGAGGAGAAAGAATCATGAACACTCACTGCTTACTGATTTTAAAAACTAAATCTTGATTTTAGTTTCTACAGGGAAGATGAATAACACAAATAAAGAGAACATTATGCATGTTTCATAAGTGTCAAGGGCCTAAGTTTGGTTGTTTTTATTTACAACTTAAATCACTGATTAAAGCCAGTAGCATTTTCCTATTAGAAGAGGCCTGTAAAGGATACAAGTGAGCACCTGTCCTGGCACTCCACCCCCTAAAACACCCCCAACCAGCCCCACTTATCACATTGTTGTAATAGTATAACAACTAGGGATTGAAATTACCACCATCATAATATAGTCTTAAAATGAAAACTGTTCTGAATGTAGCAGGTCAACAAAGAGTTTTTAAAAGCCATTGACATTTCAGAGGCTAAGTGGGAAAAGGTTAAGAGTCTGGTTCTGGATTCTGGTTGATCTGGGTCCCAGCACTGCCATATTCCCAGTGTGATCCAAACTTCTGTTTTTCATTTACAGAATGAGGGATAGAGTAGTAACTACTTTAGGATTGTTAAGAAGTTTTGATGACATGTGAAGCTCTTAACATGGAACCAAAGTTCTTAACATGTATCTAAGACTTAGTAAATATAAACCATTATTATTTTCAGTTATTGAGTATTAAAATAATTATGATTCTGTGAAGAAATGAATTAATGAATGAGTTTTAGGTATGTGTGATTTGACTTTGTTTTCTCTCCAGCCTTAGATAAGTTATCAGTGATTCTCAGTTCTGGCTTCACAGGAGAATCACTCAGGGATATTTTTTGTTGTTGCTGTTAATATATATTTTTTTATTTTTAGCTGTGCTGGGTCTTTGTTGCTGCTTGTGGGCTTTCTCTAGTTGTGGTGACTGTAGGCTACTCTCTCGTTACGGTGCATGGGCTTCTCATTGCAGTGGTTTCTCTTGTGAAGTGTGGGCTTTATGCATGTGGGCTTCAGTAGTTGTGGCACACTGGCCTAGTTGCCCCTTGACAAGTGGAATCTTCCCAGAGCAGGGATCAAACCTGTGTCTCCTGCACTAGCAGGCAGATTCTTAACCAACGGATCACCAAGGAAGTCCACCCAGGGAGATTTTTAAAATGCTTATCCCTACCTAAGAACAACTGAATCTGAGTCTTTCAGGTGGTACCTGGGTATCATATTTTTAAAAAACCTTTCCAGGTGATTTTAAGGTACAGACTGTGTTGTGAACTGAGCTACACAGAAATGAGGAAAATCTCTGGTGTTAGCTAAGCTAATAGATAACACTGCCAGGATGGCAGGGCTTTATGGCTTTCCCCTACTCATCTGAAAGGGAACAGAAAGGCAACCAGGACCACCAGGCATCCAATTACCTTTGACCCTGATGTGGTCCCACCCTTAAGTTTTACCTTTAGTTTTTTTCTCTCCTGTCCAAATCTGACTTTGCTTGTTGTCTTTCTTCAGGCTAATCCAAGAGTCCTTTTGATCTTTGCTATGGGCCTTATTGGGCTTCCCCAGGGCTCTGTAGTAGAAGAATCCTTCTGTGATGCAAGAGTCACAGAAGACTCAGGTTTGATCCCTGGGTCAGGAAGATACCCTGGAGGAGGGCATGGCAACCCACTCCAGTATTCTTGCCTGGAGAATCCCACAGACAGAGGAGCCTGGCGGGCTACAGTCCACAGAGTTGCAAAGAGTCGGACACAACTGAAACAACTTAGCACCATGTACATGCGCATCATTTCATGGCAACAAACAAGTGGTAAAGTCTTTCCAAACTCTGATTGCAAAGCTGCCCAGTCAGTTCTCATCTTCATTGTTTTCAGATCTTTACTCATTCTGCTTCTTCCCTCCTCAAATGAGATAACATTCAGAAACCTGCTTTGTAAACTGGTAAGCTATTTACCAGCACATGTAGATAAATAATAATGAAATCCTCACAATATAGCCCTTCATGGATCACAGCCTTGTTGTGGTGAAGGGGCTTGATTCAGTGAAGCTATGAGCCATGCCGTGCAGGGCCACCCAAGACCGATGGTCATAGTGGAGAGTTCTGACAAAATGTGGTCCACTGGAAGAGGGAATGGCAAAGCACTCCAGTATTCTTGCCTTGAGAATCCCATGAACAGTATGAAAAGGCAAAAAGATGACACTGGAAGATGAGCCCCCCAGGTCAGAAGGTATCCAATATGTTACTGGGGAAGAGCAGAGAAGTAGGTCCAGAAAGAATGAAGAGGCTGAGAAATGAGGCTCAGTTGGCTGGTGGTAAAAGTAAAGTCTGATGCTATAAGAAAAATACTGCATAGGAACCTGGAATATTAGGTCCATGAATCAAGGTAAATTGGACGTGGTCAAGCAGGAGATGGCAAGAGTGAACATCGACATCTTAGGAATCAGTGAACTAAAATGGACGGGAATGGGAAAATTTAATTCAGATGACCATTATATCTACTATTGTGGACAAGAATCCCTTAGAAGAAATGGAGTAGCCCTCATAGTCAACAAAAGAGTCCAAAATGCCATGGTTGGGTGCATTCTCAAAAATGACAGAATGATCTGTTTGTTTTCAAGTCAAACCTTTCAACATCACAGTAATCCAAGTCTATGCCGCAACGAATAATGCCAAAGAAGCTGAAGCGGAAAGTTTCTATGAAGACCTACAAGACCTTCTAGAACATCAAAAAAGATGTCCTTTTTATCATAGGGGATTGGAATGCAAAAGTAGGAAGTCAAGAAATACCTGGAATAACAGGTAAGTTTGGCCTTGGAGTACAAAATGAAGCAGGGCAAAGAGTTTTGTCAAGAGAACACACTGGTCATAGCAAACACCCTCTTCCAAAAACACAAGAGACAACTCTATACATGGACATCACCAGATGGTCAATACCGAGAACAGATTGATTATATTCTTTGCAGCCAAAGATGGAGAAGCTCTATAGAGTCAGCAAAAACAAGACCAGGAGCTGATGAGGCTCAGATCATGAGCTCTTTATTGCAAAATTCAGACTTAAATTGAAGAAAGTAGGGAAAAGCACTAGGCTTTTTGATCTAAATCAAATCCCTTATGAATATACAATGGAGGTGATGAATATAGATTCAAGGGATTAGATCTGATAGAGTGCCTGAAGAACTATGGACGTAGGTTTATAACATTGTACAGGAAGCAGTGACCAAAACCATCGCAAAGAAAAAGAAATGCAAGAAGGCAAAGTGGTGTCTGAGGAGGCTTTACAAATAGCTGAGTAAAGAAGAGAAGCCAAAGGCAAGGAGAAAGGAAAAGATATACCCAACTGAACCAGAGATCCAGAGAATAGCAAAGAGAGATAAGAAAGCCTTCTTAAATGAACAATACAGACAGATAGTGGAAAGCAATAGAATGCGAAAGACTAGAGATCTTTTTCTTGAAGAAGAAAATTGGAAATATCAAGGGAACATTTTAAGCAAGGATGAGCATGATAAAGGACAGAAATCAGAAGAGATTAAGAAGAGGTGGCAAAAAAAAAAAAAAAAAAGAAGAGGTGGCAAGAATACACAGAAGACTGATATAAAAAAGGACTTAATGACCTGGATAATCAGGATGGTGTGGTCACTCACTTAGACCCAGACATCCTATAGTGTGAGACATTACTACAAACAAACCTAGTGGAGGTGATGAAATTGCAGCTGAGCTATTTCAATCCTAAAAGATGATGCTGTTAAAGTGCTGCACTCAATATGCCAACAAATTTGGAAAACTCAGCAGTGGCCACAGGACTGGAAAAGGTCAGTTTTCATTCCAATCCCAAAGAAGGGCAATGTCAAAGAATGTTCAAACTACCATACAGTTGTGCTCATTTCACATGGTAGCAAAATGATGCTCAAAATCCTTCAAGCTAGGCTTCAACAATACGTGAACTGAGAACTTCCCTATGTACAATTTGGATTCAGAAAAGACAGAGGAACCAGAGATTAAATTGCTGACATCTTTTAGATCATAGAAAAAGCAAGGAAATTCCAGAAAAACATCTACTTCTGCTTTATTGAATACGCTAAAGCCTTTGACCTGTGTGGCTTACCACAAACTGTGGAAAATTCTTCAAGATGGGAATACCAGACCACCTTACCTGTCGTCTGAGAAACCTGTATGCAAGTCAAGAAGCAACAGTTAGAACTGGTCATGGAACGACAGAGTGGTTCAAAATTGGGAAAGGAGTATGACAAGGCTGTATACTGTCACTCTGCTTATTTAACTTATATATGCAGAGTACATCATGCAAAATGCTGGGCTGGATGTATCACAAGCTGGAATCAAGATTTCCAGGAGAAATATCAACAACCTCAGGTATGCAGATGATACCACTATAACAGCAGAAAGCGAAGAGGAACTAAAGAGTCTCTTGATGAGGGTAAAAGAGGAGAGTGAAAAAGCTGACTTAAAAA
Organism: Okapia johnstoni; assembly: GCA_024291935.2. Classification (NCBI taxonomy): domain Eukaryota; kingdom Metazoa; phylum Chordata; class Mammalia; order Artiodactyla; family Giraffidae; genus Okapia; species Okapia johnstoni. The sequence goes on from CM044316.1 coordinate 42,560,336, forward strand.
TCAACATTAAAAAAACTAAGGAAAAAAAAAACACCTATGATCATGGCATCTGGTCCCATCACTTCATGGCAAATAGATGCGGAACAAGTGGAAGCAGTGACAGATTATAATTTTGGGGGGCTCCAAAATCACCACAGATGGTGATGGTGACTGCAGTCATGAAATTAAAAGATGCTTGCTCCTTGGAAGGAAAGCTATGACAAACCTAGACAGCATATTAAAAAACAGAGACATCACTTTGCCGACAAAAGTCTGTGTAGTCAAAGCTATGGTTTTTCCAATAGTCATGTACAGATGTGAGAGTTGGACCATAAGAAGGCTGAGGGCCAAAGAATCAATGCTTTTGAACTGTGGTGCTGGAGAAGGCTCTTGAGAGTCCCTTGGACAGCAAGGAGAGCAAACCAGTCAATCCTGAAGGAAATCAACCCTGAATATTCATTAGAAGGTCTGATGCTGAAGTTGAAGCTCTAATACTTTGGCTACCTGATGCGAAGAGCCGACTCATTGGAAAAGACTGTGATGCTGGCAAAGATTGAGGGCATAAGGAGAAGGGGGTGACAGAGGATGAGATGGTTGGATAGCATTGTTGGCCAATGGACATGAGTTTGAGCAAACTCTGGAAGATAGTGATGGACAGGGAAGGCTGGAGTATTGCAGTCCATGGGGTCGCAAAGAGTCGGACAAGACTTAGCAACTAAACAACAACACAATGTAATGTAGAAAATCTTTAAAATGATCTCTGATGGTTCATCTTTATTGACATTTTGACATTATTTTATGTTACTTTTCAGAATACTCCATGAAGTCCTTCTGATTGACTTTTTTGAACTATTTTTTCCTTAACATTGTTTTTTGGGGGGTTTTGTTTAGAAGTATTATTTTTTATTAATTAATTTATTATCTATTTTATTTTTGGCTGTGCCAGGTCTTCATGTTTTGCATGGGCTTTTCTCTAGTTGTGGCACTTCTCTTCATTGCGGTGTGCAGGATTCTCCTTGCAATGGCTTCTCTTGTTGTAGAGCACAGGCTCTAGGTGCGCAGGCTCAGTAGTTGTGGAGCACAAGCTTAGTTGCTCCGAGGCATGTGGAATCTTCCTGGACCAGGAATGTGGAATCTTCCTGGACCAGGAATCCATTTCTCCTGCATTGGCAGGTTCTTATCCACTCACCCACCATAGAAGTCCTCCTTAACATCCTTGATGCACCTTAATCAATCCAAACTTGAAACCTGAAGTTTCAACCCAGATATCATCAACTGACATTAGTGAACAAGTCCTTAACTTCTGTGACACTTGGCTTTCCTTCTATATCTATGGCCACTCATTCTTTCTCCGAATATTTTTAAAGTGCATTTTATCTTCCAGGCACTGTGCTAAATTATTTGAGCAGAGAAGTAAAAAAAGTCAGACAAGATTCCTGTCCTCATGCAGTTTATAATATAATAGAGGAGACAGAAAATATATCAGGGGTTTCCCTGGTGGCTCAGTAGTAAAGAATCTGCCTGCCAGTGCAGGAGACATGGGTTCAATCCCTGGTCTGGGAAGATCCCACATGCCACGAAGCAGCTAAGCCCATGCACCACAACCATTGAGCCTGTTCTCTAGAGCCCACATGCCACAACTACTGAAGGCTGTGTGCACTAGAGCCTGTGCTCCTCAACAAGAGAAGCCACTGCAATTAGAAGTCCATGCACTACAACAAAGAGTAGCCCCTGCTCGCTGCAATTAGAGAAAGCCTGTGCAGCAAGGATGAATAAGCACAGCAAAAATAAATAAATAAATACATAAAATTATTAATAAAAAAAGAAAAAAAGTCATTAGACAAGACAATTCTAGAGAAGGGATAAGTGCTGTAAGTAAGAGAATGTAGTAACGTGGGTGGAGAGGGATTGGGGTGTATGGGATGTGGTCAGGGAAGGTCTCTGTGACCAGATGTTGAAACCCCTAATATGTTAGGTGGTGACAAGTGCTAAGAAATAAAATGGAGAGGGGAAGAAAGGGTGCTAGTGTTATTTTACTAAGGAAAGCCTCTTAGACAAGGTGATATTTGAACAGAGATCTCAGTGAAGCCATGGAGTGAGCTAAGGAGCTATCTGGGAGACCATTCCAAGCAGAAGAAATGGGAAATGAAAAGGCCCTGAAGAAGGAAAGTGCTTCCTTGTGTTACAGAAATGTCTAGGACTCCAGTGTAGCTTGGAGTGGAAAGATAGAAGGGAAAAGCCAAAGATGAGTTTGAGGTTGCTGGGCAAGACCACTCTTGAGAGTGAGATGGGAAGACCTGGAGGTTTTGAACAGGTGGTGGGATTTAAATGGCTCAGATGCTATGAGAAAAGAGCATTAAAACAAATATGTATACAGTGTTCAAACATAAATGGGATATTATGTGCATTGCTTTACAAGCTGCATTTTTGCAAAATGAATTTTTAAAAAAACAAAATGTGATCAACTTACCTGTTTGTTTGAAATCCTCTGTGGTGCCCCATTCCCTCACAATCAAGTCTGAAGCCTCACAAAGCCTTCTCCAGTTTGGCCTCTGCCTGCTTTACTGCTCTCAAATCACAGAACTTCTTTTCCAGTAGTGGGATTTGGGGCTGTCAAACTTGCTTGTCCCTTGTCTAGAATTACTCTTTCCTTCCTTCCCTATCCATACAGTCAATGACTTTTCTATACATCTCATGTATTCTTTCTTTCATTCATTTAACAAATGTATATTGAGGACCTGCTATGTTGGAGAAGGAAATAGCAACCCACTCCAGTATTCTTGCCTGGAGAATCCCATGGACAGAGGAGCTTGGAGGGCTACAGTCCATGGGGTCGCAAGAGTTCGATATGACTTAGCAACTAAACCACCACCACCATGTCCTTCAGGTCCTCTTCTAGAAGTATATTCCAGGTACCAGGGACATAGCACTGAATAAAACAGACAAAAAGTCTAACCCTCACAGGGCTTAAATTCTAGTGAGAGTTAGGAGAAAATAATAATTATGAAAATATACATATAAATATATACTATATGACTTTATATGTAAGATGGTGATACATCCTAGGGAGAAAAATAAAGCAGTGAAGGAGGGATGGGATGCTGGGGGGAGGGAATGCGATTTTAGATCCTGTGGCCAAGAAGAAGCCTCACCAATAAAGTGAAAGCTGAGCAAAGACCTGGGGGAGGTGAAGGAGTGAGTCAGGCAGCAATTTGGAGGAGAACATTCCAGGCAGAAAGCAAAGGCCCTAAGGCGAGAGCCTGCCTCCAAGTGTTCCAGGAATAGTAAAGAGGCCAGTGTGTCAGAGGGGTGTGTGGGGGCAGGTGAGCTCTGGAGGCCCTTATATGGAACTTGCCTTTTAGTCTGAGACAGGAGCCACTGGAGGGTTTGGGGCAGAGTAGTAGTGACATGTTTAGACTTATTAAATTTTTTAATAGAATCACTCCAACTACTGAATTGAGAACAGACTGAGGGAGGCAAAGGCTGAAGTAGGAAGACTAGTTAGGAGACTCCTGTTAAATTCCCAGGTGGTAAAGAATCTGCCTGCCAATGCAGGAGCCGCAGGTTCAATCCCTGGGTCAGGAAGATCTCCTGGAGGAGGAAATGGCAACCCACTCCAGTATTCTTGCTGGGATAATCCCATGGAAGAGCCTGGAGGGCTACAGTTCACGGGATCACAAAGAGTTGGATATGACTGAGGTTGCATGCACATGAAATTCAAGCTAAGTGATGAAGATAGCTTGACTCAGGATGGTAACAGTGGAGATGGTAAAAAGTTGGTAGATTCCAAATATATGTTGAAGAAAGAGCCACAGGATTTGCTGAGGAATCAAATATGAAATGTGTGCATGAAATAGTCAAAGATGACTCCAAAGTTTTGGCCTAAACAACTAGAAGAATGGGATTGCCATTTATGAAATGAAGAAAATTGTTAGATTGGTAGGTTTGGACAGAGGTTTCAGGAAATCAGTTTTGGACACATAGACATACAGTGTGAGATGCCTAAGTGCCTTCTGGATATCCTTACGATGGTACCAAGTAGGGAGCTGGATCTGCAAGTTTAGAATTCAGAGGGAAAGGTTCAGGTTGAAAAACAAACCTACAGTTGCCAGCATATTTAAAGCAAAAAGATTGGATGAGATCTCCAGTGGGTTGATGGTAGACAGAAAAAGAGTTTAAGGATGGAGTCCTGGGACACTCTTAAGAGCAGTTCTTAAACTTTTAAATCTCAAGATCCTTTTACACTCTTAAAATTTTTTGAGGATCTTAAAGAGCTTTTCTTTATGGGAGATTGATCTATCAGTATTGACTGTAGTATTACATGTTATCATAAATAGCTTTTTTTTTTAATATAGAAAGTCTTAAAGTTTATTTTGGCAGATGTGCTTTTATAGGCATTGGTTTAAAGTAAACAGTATTTTTAAAAAGAAAAATAACAATGTTTTCTAAAACAAAAGAAAATTCAAGGGGAGAAATGTCATTGTTTTGCATTTTTGCAAATGTCTTTAATGTCTGGCTTAATGCAAGGAAGCTGGATTCTTGTATCTGCTTCTGCATTCTGAGTGATACCATATTATACATCATGTAACCTATAGAATGCTTCCCAGCTGGCTCATTGGTAAAGAATTTGCCTGCCAATTCAGGAGACCCAGGTTTGATCCCTGGGTCAGGAAGATTCCCTAAAGTAGGAAGTAACAACCCACTCCAGTGTTCTTGCCTGGGAAATCATGGACAGAGGGCTATAGTCCATGGGGTCACAAAGAGTTGGACACAAATTAGCAACTGAGCATGCACACAACCTGTAAAACACTCTACACCATAAGAGATTGTGAATGAAAAAAGCAAATGGTATTTTAGTATCACTATTAAAATAGATTTTACCTTACAATCCCTTGGAAAGGTGTCAGGAGTTCTTAGATTTCACTTTGAGAACTCTGGAAACTATTTAGAGGTTGGGAAGATGTAGAAGAAATTAACTAAGTCTCAGAAGTTGTATTCAGGGAGGCTGAAGGAAAATCAGAAGAGCCTAGTGTTCGGAGATCCAGTGGAGATGGTATTTTAATGGGGAGAGTGACTAAACACTGCTGATGGTACAAGTCAACTGTGGGCAGAGACTGATCACTGGATTTGGCATCATGGAGGTCATTACTGACCTTGATAAAGGGTGGAGCTTGGGTGGAGAGTTTAGTGAAAAAGTCTGGCAAGAGTGGGTCACAGCATAAAGGTGATTTCCTTGGGTCACTGAACCCCAGATTAGGTTCAGTTCAGTTCAGTCACTCAGTTGTGTCCGACTCTGCAACACCATGGACTGCAGCACACCAAGCTTCCCTGTCCATCACCAACTCTCGGAGCTTGCTCAAACTCATGTCCATTGAATTGATGATGCCATCCAACCATCTTATCCTCTGTTGTCCCTTCTCCTCCTGCCTTCAATCTTTCCCAGCATGAGGGTCTTTTCTAATGAGTCAGTTCTTTGCATCAGGTGGCCAAAGTATTGGAGTTTCAGTTCAGATCAGGTGGCCAAAGTATTGGAGTTTCAGCTTCAGCATTAGTCCTTCCAATGAATATTCAGGACTGATTTCCTTTAGGATTGATGGGTTTGATCTCCTTGCAGTTCAAGGGAGTCTCAAGTGTCTTCTCCAACACCACAGTTCAAAAGCATCAATTCTTTGGCGCTCAGCTTTCTTTATAGTCCAACTCTCACATCCATACATGACTACTGGAAAAACCGTAGTTTGACTAGATGGACCTTTGGTGGCAAAGTAATGTCTCTGCTTTTTAATATGCTGTCTAGGCTGGTCATAGCTTTTCTTCCAAGAAGCAAGCGTCTTTTAATTTCATGGCTCCAGTCACCATCTGCAGTGATTTTGGAGCCCAAGAAAAGAAAGTCTGAAACTGTTTCCATTGTTTCCCCATCTATTTGCCATGAAGTGATGGGACCAGATGCCACGATCTTTGTTTTCTGAATGTTGAGTTTTAAGCCAACTTTTTCACACTCCTCTTTCACTTTCATCAAGAGGCTCTTTAGTTCTTCTTTGCTTTTTGCCATAAGGGTGGTATCATCTGTGTATCTGAGGTCACTGATATTTCTCCCAACAGTCTTGATTCCAGCTTGTGATTCATCCAGTCCAGCATTTCGCATGATGTACTCTGCATATAAACTAAATAAGCAGTGTGACAATATGCAGCCTTGACATACTCCTTTCCCAATTTGGAACCAGTCTGTTGTTCCATGCCCAGTCCTAACTGTTGCTTATTGACCTGCATACAGGTTTCTCAGGAGGCAGGTCAGGTGGTCTGGCATTCTCATCTCTTTCAGAATTTTCCACAGTTTGTTGTGATCCACATAGTCAAAGGCTTTGGTGTAGTCAAAGCAGAAACAGATGTTTTTCAGAAACTCTGTTGCTTTTTCGATGATCCAATGATTATTGGCAATTTGATCTCTGGTTCCTCTGTCGTTTCTAAATCCAGCTTGAACATCTGGAAGTTCACGGTTCACGTACTGTTGAAGCCTTGCTTGGAGAATTTTGAGCACTACTTTGCTAGCGTGTGAGATGAGTGCAATTGTGCAGTAGTTTGAACATTCTTTGGCATTGCCTTTCTTTGGGATTGGAATGAAAACTGACCTTTTCTAGCCCTGTAGCCACTGCTGAGTTTTCCAAGTTTGCTGGGATATTGAGTGCAGCACTTTCACAGCATCATCTTTTAGGATTTGAAATAGCTCAGCTGGGATTCCATCACTTCCACTAGCTTTGTTTGTAGAGATGCTTCCTAAGGCCCACTTGACTTCGCATTCCAGGATGTCTGGCTCTAGGTGAGTGATCACACCATCGTGATTATCTGGGTCGTGAAGATCTTTTTTGTACAATTCTTCTGTGTATTCTCGCCACCTCTTCTTAATCTCTTTTGCTTTTGCTAGGCTCATACCATTTCTGTCCTTTATTGTGCCCATCTTTGCATGAAATGTTCCCTTAGTATCTCTAATTTTCTTGAAGAGAGCTCTAGTCTTTCTCATTCTATTGTTTTCCTCTATTTCTTTGCATTGATCACTGAGGAAGGCTTTCTTTTCTCTCCTTGTTATTCTTTGGAACTCTGCATTCAAATGGGTTTATCTTTCCTTTTCTCCTTTGCTTTTAGCTTCTCTTCTTTTCTCAGCTATTTGTAAGGCCTCCTCAGACAACCATTTTGCCTTTCTGTATTTCTTTTTCTTTGAGATGGTCTTGATCCCTGCCTCCTGTACAATGTCATGAATCTCCATCCATAGTTCTTCAGGCACTCTGTCTATCAGATCTAATCCCTTGAATCTATATTCATCACCTCCAGTGTATATTCATAACGGATTTGATTTAGATCACACCTGAATGGCCTAGTGCTTTTCCCTACTTTCTTCAATTTAAGTCTGAATTTTGCAGTAAGGAGCTCATGTTCTGAGCCTCGTCATCTCCCGGTTTTGTTTTTGCTGACTCTGTTGAGCTTCTCCATCTTTGGCTGCAAAGAATATAATCAACCTGATTTCAGTTTTGAGCATCTGGTGATGACCATGTGTAGAGTCTTCTCTTGTGTTGTTGGAAGAATGTGTTTGCTATGACCAGTGCATTCTCTTGGCAAAACTCTATTAGCCTTTGTCCTGTTTCATTTTGTACTCCAAGGCCAAACCTGCCTGTTACTCCAGGAATCTCTTTACTTCCTACTTTTGCATTCCAGTCCGCTATGATGAAAAGGACATCTTTTGTGGGTGTTAGTTCTAGAAGGTCTTGTAGGTCTTCATAGAACCATTCAACCTCAGCTTCTTTGGCATTTGTGCTGGGGCATAGACTTGCATTACTGTGTTACTGAATGGTTTGGCTTGGAAACGAACAGAAGGACCATTCTGTCGTTTTTGAGACTGAATCCAGTACTGTGTTTCAGACTCTTTTGTTGACTATGATGGCTACTCCATTTCTTCTAAGGGATTCTTGCCCACAGTAGTAGATATAATGGTCATCTGAATTAAATTCGCCCATTCCAGTACATTTTAGTTCACTGATTTCTAAAATGTTGATGTTCACTCTTGCCATTTCCTGTTTGACCACTTCCAATTTACCTTGATTCAAGGACCTAACATTCCACTGTCCTATGCAATGTTGTTCTTTACAGCATTGGACTTTACTTCCATCATGAGTCACATCCACAACTGGGCATTGTTTTCTCTTTGGCTGTTTCTTCATTCTTTCTGGAGTGACTTCTCTACTCTTCTCCAGTAGCATATTGGGCACCTACTGACCTGGGGAGTTCATCTTTCAGTGTCCTATCTTTTTGCCTTTTCATACTGTTCATGGGGTTCTCAAGGCAAGAATACTGAAGTGGTTTGCTATTCCTTTCTCCAGTGGACCACATTTTGCCAGAACTCTCCACCATGGCTCATCTGTCTTGGGTGGCCCTACAAGGCATGGCTCATAGTTTCATTGAGTTAGATAAGGCTGTGGTCCGTGTGATCAGTTTGGTTAGTTTTCTGTGATTGCGGTTTTCATTCTGTCTGCCTTCTGATGGATAAGGATAAGAGGCTTATAGAAGCTTCCTGATGGGATAGACTGACTATGGGGGAAACTGGGTCTTATTCTGATGGGCGGGGCCATGCTCAGTAAATCTTTAATCCAATTTTCTGTTGATGGGCGGGCCTGTGTTCCCTCTCTGTTGTTTGACCTGTAATGAAGATAATGGTGACCTACTTCAAAAGGTCTGTGCACCCATAGATGCAGTCAGGGCCCCAGACCCTGCAGCAGGCCACTGCTGACCCACACCTCTGCCGGAGACTCCTGGACACTCACAGGCAAGTCTGAGTTAGTCTCTTGTGGGGTCACTGCTCCTTTCTCCTGGGTCCTGGTGTGCACAGGGTTTTGTTTGTGCCCTCCAAGATTCTGCTTCCCCAGTCCTGTGTAAATTCTGGTGGCTCTATGGTGGGGTTAATGGTGACCTCCTCCAAGAGGACTTATACCACACCCAGGTCTGTTGCATCCAGAGTCCCTGCCCCTGTGGCAGGGCACTGCGGGCCCATACCTCCTCAGGAGACACTCAAATACTCAAAGGCATGTCTGGCTGAGTCTCTGTGGGGTCTCCTGGTGCGCACAAGGTTTTGTTTGCACCCTCCAAGCATCTCTGGCGGGTATGGGTTTTGATTCTAAATGCAATTTCACCCCTCCTACGGTCTTTCTGGGGCTTCTCCTTTGCCTTTGGACAGGGGATGTCTTTTTTTTGGTGGGATCCACCATTCTCCTGTTGATGGTTATCCAGCAGCAAGTTGTAATTTTGGGGTTCTTGCAGGAGAAGATGAGCCCATGTCCTTCTACTCCGCCATCTTGGACTCATTTCCAAGAGATGCAGGTTGGATTGAACCTGCATCTCTTACATTTCTTGCATTGGCAGGTGGGTTCTTTACTGCTAGCACCTGGAAGCCCCAGATCAGGTTACTTTTCACCTAAATCTCCTTGTTGCTCTACCCTGTTTTCACACTTGACTTTTTTTTTTTGTAGTTTATTTGTTTTAATACCTGTCTCTTCTATTACATTTCAAATTTTGTGAGAACAGGGATCTCAATTTTATCTCAGTTTTAAAGTCAGTGTTATTCATTGCTGCTGCTCCATCACATAGCAGGTGCCTTGGACTCAGTGAATGCTCAAGTTGCCCCTAGTAAGCTTTTCATGGTTTCTCAGGGGTCAGAAAGTGACTTACCATAGCTTACAGGGAACACTGCAAGTCTCTTATCATATTCTTTTTCTGTCACCTGATCCTTATTTTCCTCAAACAAATCCACACTTTCATCTTTAGGACCTGTCTTATTCTTTTGGGGCTGCTATAACAAAATGCCACAGAATGAGTAGCTTATAAATAACAGAAATTTATTTTTCACAGTCCCAGAGACTGGAAAGTCCAAGATCAAGACATTAGCATCATCATGTTGTAGGGAGACCTTTCATCCTGATTCATAGTCAAAGCTCTGTTCTCCCATGGCAGAAGGGGCAAGGGAGATCTCTGGGGCCTCTTCTGTAAGGGTACAAATCCCATTCATGGGGGCTCTGCCCTCATGACCTAATCACGTACTAGAGGCCGCATCTCCTAATACCATCACCGAGGGCATTAAGTTTTCGATGTAAATTTCGGGGAGAGGGGAAACATTCAATCTATACCAGGGCCCTGTGCTTAGGGAGGCTTCTCGTGTGTGTGTGTGTGTGTGTGTGTGTGTGTGTGTGTGTGCACTCAGTTGTGTCTAACTCTTTGTGACCCCATGGACTGTAACCCACCAGACTCCTCTGTCCATGGAGTTTCCTAGGCAAGAATCTTGGAGTGGGTTGCCATTTCCTCCTCCAGTGGATCTTCCCAACTCAGGGATCAAACCCGCATTTCTTGTGTATCCTGAATCAGCAGGCAGATTCTTTACCACTGTGCCACCTGGGAAGCCCCATGCTTGGTTTAATGCTCCGATGTTGGGATCTTGAAATGTTTAGCAATTTTTGAACGTGGGACCTTGCAAACTAAGTAACTGGTACTTTAGTGAAGTGATGAATATACAAAGTTATGGAACATAATCCTTTAACTCTATCTCTTGTTAGTTCAAATATTTATTGATTGAATACTATGTTCTAAGGTAGCTAAGTATAGTGGGGGAAGGGGAGGGAAGCCATAGCCACTCCAGGCAGAGGAGGCCATAGAAGCAAAGCTTCTGAAGCTAGACATAGAATGAGATGTGGCTGGACAAAAATGGCTTTGTTAAAGTCTGTCTCCTGAAGGTTGTTCTCTCCCTTCATGCTCCTACTGCCTTTTGTCAGCAACTCCCAACTAGCCCAAATCCATAGTGCTTTGAATTACAGCGGGCACATTCATCCACAGACATTAACTGCCTATGGGATGAGCATTGTGCTGGGTGCTGTAGGGAACACAGCTGCTGTCTTCCAGGAGTTTGAATTTCCTGGGAAAGGGAGATGTAAGTAGTAAAGGGTAAACATGCTGAAGGGAGGTCTCCCTAGCACCTTGTTCAGTGCTCTGTGGGTATTGTTGTCTTGTACTATTTTGGATTTATAGACTAATACTGAAATCAACCGTGTTCATCATCCCATGATGGATAAAAAAAGTCATTAGTGTTTTCTATACCAGGCTGATAGTGAATGTGTTTTATCTATCTTGTAGATTTTTGGGGGGAACATTCACCAGGAAGTTAAGAAAGGACACAGAGAATAAAATTCCCTAAATGGCCAGAGGCATAGGGACAGATGCCAGGTCCTTCAAATTTGTGTGTGTGTGTGTGTGTGTGTGTGTGTGTGTGTGTGTGTGTGTGTGTGCGCGCGCGCGCGCGCGCCAATCTCAGGAGGGACACCGCTGTGACAAGATTCTTGTCCTCCATCAGGAGAGCTCTCAGTTACCCCATTTGTCAAGTGACAGATGGAGTAGGTGATTTCTCGGAGGGCTTCCATCGAACATTATGAGGTCCCTAGAGTCGGATTCTAGTTCCACTTCGCCTCAAGCTGCGAGGCCTCAGTTTCTCTTGCTGTGAAACTAGGAGCGGGGGCTAGAGCACTTTTTTCCGGAAAGCCGGTCATTGAGGAACACCTGTGGCACTCCTCAGAGGAGCGTGCCCGGGACTCTGCGTTGCCTCGCCCGCTCCCTGGGGCACCAGCGAGGGGGTGGGGCCTGAGCCGGCCGCGCCCGGAGACTCACCTGTGCGCGGAGTGGTGACTCACCTGCTCTCCCCCGCTCGCGGGCTGTTCCAGGAGTGAGCATTCCTCCTTCCTCTCGGGGGTGGTAGGGGTGTCACTCCCATCTTTGGTCACTAGTAGCCTGGGATGAAGTAACTCAGAGGTGAAGGGAGGAGAGTAAGAGGTCCTTTTAGGGGTCCGGGTCTGGCATTGCCAGCCTCTTTGGTCGAGGACTCGTCCCCAAAGGGAGAACTGGGAAAGCTGGGCGGCAGCGGGAGGCGCTGGGAAGAGCGCGCCGGAGGGAGGTGCTGGGAAGGGCGGGCGGGGCTCGGGCCGCGGGGCGGGGGCGCCGGGCGGCCCATTTCCTCCTCGGAGCAGGACTGGGGCAGACAAAGCGGCGGCCCGTCGGCTTCTGGCCTCTAGAGTCTTCCAGCGCTCGCCCGGCTCGCCGCAGGTAATGGTCTTCGTGCGAGTGCGGGCTCCGCAACCGTCCGAGGGGCTCCTCGAGTGGGCGGGCCGGGCGCGGTCACCTCAGCGACCTCCCCCGGAATCGGGCTTCAGGCCGGCGCCGGTGCGGCCTTCGGCCCCCTTCCCCGGCGGGACCCCCGGCCTGGGCCCTGGCCCGGCGGGCGGGGCCGGCGCTTCCTGGCCTTCGGGAAGTTGAGGGGCCGCGGCGGCTGGAGCGGAGCGAGTGGCGGACCCCGCGCTCCCGCGGCACTTCCACTCTGGAAAGTTTCTCCCGGTGTCTTAAACTTTGTTCGAGTGGGCTCGGTGCGCGCGCCAGACCCGCGCTGGGCCCCCGCGGCCGCCTTGCTTGTGGGGAAGAGTCTCCCAGGTGCTGGTGGTTCCGGGAATTGAGTTTTCCTCTGAAGTGCGTGTGGTTTGTGGCTTCTGTGGTCGCACCCCTCCCCCACCACCGAAACTTCCAGGTCAGATGGACGCGACGTGGGCTGAGCCCGCAGCCCCGCATTGCCGGCCCGAGCGAATGTGAAAGTTTGTGGCCCTTTCCCTGACACAGCCTGGCTGGGAATGGGCGCCACACCCTTGTGTGGACTTTTGGCTTGCACCGAGTTAACCATTGTTTTGAAATTACTCTGACTTACTGTGCTGGTTAATTGGAAGTACTTAATTCTGATTAGTCCTAGTTTTCACAGTGGCTTTGGAATCTCTTTTTGTTAACTTTTAAAGGAGTGTGCGTGTGTGAAGCACTTGTTGGAAAAAAATGTTGACGATGCCTAACCTTGGCTCGGCAGAAATGGCTTCCCAATAATGCGGGCGGCAGTTGGCTCAGATCCAGGACTCACACCCTCTTATGTACCCCTGCGTCTTCGTAACATTTTGTGTGTGTGTGTTTTGGACAAAAGTTACAATAATTTAGAATAGACTAAGATATGTTAAAAAAGTAAGTTTCCAACCAAGTTAAGGATTTTTCTTGTTTACGGTGAAGAAAATGATTACACCATTGTATTGTTGCAACAGGATAGGCATTTCGATGAGAGGGTATTTTCTTTAGTAGTGATTTTTAAAGTTACTTTAGGAAAGGATGAATTTATAAATCAAGTTAATTAGGATGTTATTTTGTTTTACAAGAGGAACTGGTTGAGAAGTTATCCAGAGCCTCTGCCCAATTATTTACTTTTACTAAGTTGAATATTTTTTTATCCACTTTAAGCGCCCACAGTTGAATAAGAAACGGTCTCTAACCCCAAGACCTCACAGTGTAATAGGAAAGAGACACACACACCCCAGGTGTAGTACAAGAATGATGACGTTTACTACCATAAAAGTATTGATAAGAATGTGAATGGTTAGTCTTAGATAATAATAATGATAGAAACTGGTGGAGACAAGGAAAGGGGGCTAGTAAGTTTTGTTTAGATAACACCAGAATGCTTCCAGGAGAGGACAGCTTTTGAACTGGATGAAATAGAAGTAGGGTTTGGTTGGGAGGAAGCATAAAACGGCTAAGGAGTTTATGGAAATGTGATCTAAATCTCTCCTGGTTTTCCTTTTACTCTTGGTTCTTGTTTCTCAGTCTGGGTTTTTTTTTTTTTTGGTTTTACTTGTTGTATACACTTTTACCGGGGGTTCTATGCAACATATCTCGAAAGCATTACATCATTGACGGGGTGTCACCCTCCTTTCATTAGCAACATCTCATTCCATACAGTGACTTAGAGATCAGGGGTGCCTTCTTCCTCTAAGTTGAGAATCACTTCTCTGCATAGTCTTCCTGTCATCAAACTTAGGTTAAAAGTCCAACACTGATACTAAAGTGGAAGCTTCTCTTTTGAATTCGAAAGTCTCACTTGATCCATAGGATCATTTGTGCACCAGAGAACTGCTTGGGTTTCTAGACCTAAACCAGGTGTGGAAGAGGCTTCTCAAACTCTGGGGTTTCTTTGAGAAAGGGACAGACAGTGAGATACCTGGTTGTTGGGGTTTGTTTGCTGATGAAGATCTAGACAGAGGAAACAGGGATCTCTGCTTTCCTGAAGGTCCTGAGACAGAACAAGACTTCAAGCTAGCGCTTTCCTTTTTGGTAGCAGATCTCTTCCACCAGGTGGTGTACTCCGTTGCACTGCACCTTGTTATTGACATTCCTGTTTGTCTTTTCTCTTAGAAAGTGAGCCTTGGTCTTTGGCATGGTACCTGGCCTGGAGAGTAAAGAAAACATTAGATGCCCATTGAGTGAAGGAGGAAGGAGTCTTTTCTTTATGGAATCTGGCTTGTGGGTGGAACTATGACAGATGAGCGACAGTCAGATTATGGAGGGCCTTGATTACCAAGTTGATATTTTGAGTGAAAGAGAACTATACTCATTTCATTCTTACTCCTTTCCACCCAGCTGTAATCAGATGAAATCCTTTCCATCTTGTCTTCCTCTTATAAGTTCTTGTTTTCCCTTCTCTCTGCTTCCACTCTAGATTAACTTTTGAACTATCAAAACTGCTTGTAGTTCTCTAGATAAATTGTTTTATAATGTATGTATATTTTAATATATTTATATAAAACAAAATTACATTTTATATACATTTTATATAATTTATATTTAGAAATTTATATAATTTATGCACATTTTTCTAAAGAGCCTCTTGATGAAAGTGAAAGAGGAGACTAAAAAAGTTGGCTTAAAGCTCAGCATTCAGAAAACTAATCATGGCATCGGTCCCGTCACTTCATGGCAAATAGATGGGGAAACAGTGGCTGACTATTGACTCCAGAATCACTGCAGATGGTGACTGCAGCCATGAAATTAAAAGACGCTCCTTGGAAGGAAAGTTACGACCAACCTAGACAGCATATTAAAAAGCAGAGACATTACTTTGTCAACAAAGGTCAAGGCTATGGTTTTTCCAGTAGTCATGTTTGGATGTGAGAATTGGACTGTAAAGAAAGCTGAGTGCCAAACAATTGATGCTTTTGAGCTGTGGTGTTGGAGAAGACTCTTGAGAGTCCCTTGGACTGCAAGGAGATCCAACCAGTCCATCCTAAAGGAGATCAGTCCTGGGTGTTCATTGGAAGGACTGATGTTGAAGCTGTAACTCCAATACTTTGGCCACCTGATGCGAAGAGCTGACTCATTGGAAAAGACCCTGATGCTGGGAAAGATTGAGGTCAGGAGGAGAAAGGGACGACAGAGGATTAGATGGTTGGATGGCATCACCGACTCAATGGACATGAGTTTGGGTAGACTCCGGGAGTTGGTGATGGACAGGGAAGCCTGGCGTGCTGCGGTTCATGGAGTCGGAAAGAGTCAGACACAACTGAGCAACTGAACTGATCAGTTTTTTATTTTTAATAAAACAAAAAAATTACAAGTATAGCCTACGTATAGAAAAGCATTTAAATGATAGGAGTACTGCTTCATGAATTGAGTGAACACCATCGTATCTACCATCCAGATCAAGAAACAGAAAATTACTAGTACTCTAGAAATCCCTTTCCAGTCACTACCCACTCCTCCTCTCTTCAGTTTTTATAATCTGAGAATTTGGAACATTATTGTTGCTCTGTAAGTGTCTGCGTAAGTTAATTGAATTTCTTACTGTCTTTCCCTCCACCATTCAGTCTTTTACATACAAGCGATACTTATTATTCTTTTGGGGAGATACGCTGCTGTCTTGTTGCACTAGTCAGAATTTTAGATTGGCATTCAACACCTAAGTCCTGGCTCTAAAACTTATTTTTCAGCCTTATCTTCTATTGTGAATTATTGCTATATGTCTCTGCATCTGACAGGCATTTGTTCTGGAATGCTCTGTCCTTCTCTTTACACAAATACTATCCATCTGATCGATGCCTCTTCTGTTGAGACATTGATCATTGTTGTTGAAAGTGATCTTTAACTTACTGGAAATTCTAAAATTGGCACCTAATTAGGACATTCTCATTATCTTTTAAAAATATACATAACAATATGTACCGTTTAAATTATCTTTATATGTACACTTTAGTGGCATTAAATACATTCACTTTGTTGTGTAACCACTGTCACTGTCCCTATCCAGAAAAAATTTTCATTGTCCTAAACTGAAGCTCCATAACCGTTAAACAGTAACTTTCCATTTCCTCTTCCCCTGGCAACCACCATTGTACTTTCTGTCTCTCTGAATTTGACTGTGTTAATAGCTGGCTTGTTTAACTTAGCATAATACTTTCAAGTTTTACCCCTGTTGTGAGTATATCCTTTTTAAGGGTTGAGTAATACTCCATTGTCCAGTCATCTGTTGATGAACACTTGGGTTGCCTCCACATTTTGGCCACTGTGGATTATGCTCCTGTGAACACAGGTGTGCAAATACGTGTTTGTGTTCCTGCTTTCAGCTCTTTTGGATATATATACCCAGAAATGGAATTTTCTAGTTCATTTGGTATGGTAACTCTGTGCTTAAATTTTTGAGGATCTGCCATATCGTTTTCCACAGTAACTGTGTTATTTTATATTCATAACAGTAATGTGTAGGTGTTCCATGTTCTCCACATTTTCATCAACACTTACTAATTTCTATTTTTAATTTTTAAAAAGATTTATTTACTTTTTAATAAGTCATCCTAATAGATGTGAGTTGATGTTTCATTGTGGTTTTGATTTGTATTTCTGTAATGTTTAGTGATGTTGAGTGTTTTTCATGTGGTCATTGGCTATTTGTGTATTTTCTTGGAAGAAATATCTGTTCAGGTCCTTTGCCCATATTAATTGTTCGGGTTTTTTGTTGTTAAGGTATAGGATTTCTTAGTATCTTCTGGCTGTTAATCCCTTATTAGATATAGGACTTGAAATATTTTCTCTGTTTTACCCTGTTGGTATGTCCTTTAATGTACAAAAGTTTTAAATTTTGATCAAATCCAGTTTATCTGTTTTTTTTTGTTGTTGTTGTTCCTCATGCATTTGGTGTCTTCTAAGAAATCATTGCCCACTGCATTCTCATAGAGCTTTTCCCTGTGTCTCCCCCCGCACCCCAACTCTTCCTCAGCTGAGCTGTGACTTCTTTGAGGACAAGAGATAAAGTTTTTTATTGTGGCCTCTTTACCCTACAGTACAGTAAGTACATAGTGAGGAAGGAAAACTTATGAAGAGAATTTTTTTTAATGTAATACTTAAAATGTTACAACAAATAGTAATTGTATGGCAGGACGTTTTCTGCTGTTGCTAATTTGTCATTGATTATGTGTCTGTTACCTGATTTATGATGATAACCTGCTTTTAGTGAAAGTTGCTCAGTCATGTCCGACTCTTTTCGACCCCATGGACTGTAACCTACCAGGTTCCTCTGTCCATGGGATTTTCCAGGCAAGAATACTGGAGTGGGTTGCCATTTCCTTCTCCAGGGGATCTTCCCAACCCAGGGATTGAACCCCGGTCTCCCACATTGTAGGCAGACGCTTTACTGTCTGAGCCACCAGGGAAGTCAACTGCTTTTTAATCTTAATGAATCTCAGCTGGAGAGTTTGAACTTTGTCATCTGTGTAACGAATGTGATGAACTTATGAAGGATACTTGGGCTTCCTTAGTGGCTTAGATGGTAAAGAATCTGTCTGCAATGCAGGAGACCTGAGTTCGATCCCTGGGTTGGAAGATCCTCTGGAGAAGGGAATGGCTACCCACTCCAGTATACTGACGTGGAGAATTCTGTGGGAAAAGGAGCCTGGCAGGCTACAGTCCATGGGTTCGCAAAGAGTCAGACTGGACTGAGCAACTTTCACTTTCATAAAGGATATTTATTTTTAATGTCTGATGTGATAAAATGCTAATTTATTATTTTAGTTATGGAGTGCTGTTATTTACATAGCACTGAGTTGCTGATTTACCTTTCTAAAGGCTCTTGTGGACCATGAATTCTTTTGCTAAGTGATGAGTTCCTTCAAGGCCATTACATTCTTTGCGTTTTTCAGTCTTTTGTGATACCTGACTCATGTCTAATATGAGTAGATATACTTATGCTATATATAGGATTTGCCAGATTGATATGGGGGTGGAGGTAGCTTGGCTTTAGATCCAATGCTTTTTTTTAAACATTTTATTTTTATTTATTTGACTCTTCCTGGCCTTAGGAGAAGTCAGTGGCACCCCGCTCCAGTACTCTTGCCTGGAAAATCCCATGGACAGAGGAGCCTGGTAGGCTGCAGTCCATGGGGTCGCTAAGAGTCGGACACAACTAAGCGACCTCACTTTGACTTTTATGCATTGGAGAAGGAAATGGCAACCCACTCCAGTGTTCTTGCCTGGAGAATCCCAGGGACGGGGGAGCCTGGTGGGCTGCCATCTATGGGGTTGCACAGAGTTGGACACGACTGAAGCAACTTAGCAGCAGCAGCAGCCTGGCCTTAGTTGTGGCGCATGGGATCTTTAGTTGTGGCATACGGCACATTCCCTGACTAGGGATCAAACCCAGCTCCCTGCATTGGAAGCATGGAGTCTTAGCCACTGGACCGCCAAGGAAGTCCCTACATCCAGTTTTTTTTTTTTTTTTTTTTTTAATATAACCACCACTCATTTTTATCACTTAGAGATAAACACTATTAACATGTTGGTGTACACCGTCTGATATTTTTTCTAAGTGTGTATTGACTATAACTTTTATAAAAACTAGATTTTTACTTTATTTGCTCTTGTCCATTTATCATATCCATCTATCATACTCAAACATTTCCCCTATTAATAGCATTAAGATTAATCTTTATTGTATGTACCACTGAGAAAAAATAAGGGCTTCCCAGGCGGCTGAGTGGTAAAGAATCTGCCTGCCAATGCAGGAAACGCAGGAGATGTGGATTCTATCCCTGGGTTGGGAAGATTCCCCTGGAGTACAAAATGGCAACCCACTCCAATATTCTTGCCTGAAAAATCCCATGGACAAAGGAGCCTGGCAGGCTACAGCCCATAGGGTCGAAGGGAGTTGGACATGACTGATCCCACACACAAGAAATAAACACTACTAAATACACTAGGAACTACCATCAATTTTAGAACACATCCAAAGTTTAGAGACTTAAAGATGTGAGATATGTATGCTTTAGAATTGATGAAATATGTTAATCTCACAGTGTTAACATAGCATGTTAATGATCCCCAACTGTTCCAACATAGCTTCTTTAATCAGTCCTCTGTTGGGCATTTAGTTTGCTTCCAGAGCTGCTTTAATTTGCAGCTGAATCTTCTGCCTGTCCTGACTTCTTTTTTTTTTTTTTTTTTTAAAATATTTATTTATTTACTGATTTATTTATTTGGCCGCACCAGGTCTAAGCTGTGGCATGAGAACCCTTGGTTGTGCATGTGGGATCTAGTTCCCCACCTGGGGATTGAACCCAGGCCCCCCTGCATTGGGAGCACAGAGTCTTAGCCACCAGGCCACCAGGGAAGTCCCTGTCCTGACTTCTTAAGGGAAACTTCTTAGGAGTGGAATTCCCCAGGGAAAGATTTGCTACTCTTAAAAGATTTTTTTTTTTAAACTGGAGTTATTAAATACACATAATGTAAAGTTTACCATTTCACTATTTTTGAGCATTAAGTGCGTTTACATCATCCCCATCCATTTTCAGAACTTTCCCATTGTTCTGAACAGGATCTTTACTTATTTAACAGCAACTCCCCATCCTGCTCTCTCCTCAGTTCCTGGTAACCTCTTTTCTACTTTATTTCTTTATCAATTTGCCTATTCTAGGTACCTCATATAAATGGAATCATATATTTGTCTTGTTGAGGACAACAGCAACATTTTTTGTATATATTCCAGTTAGCTTATCCATTCAATTGTTAATGAACATTTGGATAGTTCTACTCTGGATGGTATACTGCTGTGAACATGTGTTCAGATATCTCTGAGACATTGCTTTCAGTTCTTTTGGGTATATACCCAGAAGTGGAATTGCTGGATTATATGGTAAGTTTATTTTTAACTCTTTGAGGTACTGCCATACTGTTTTTCCACAGTGCCTGTACCATTTCTCATTCCAACCAGCAGGGCACAGGAGTTCTAATTTTTCTCCATATCTTTACCAACACTTTATTTTTCCTCTTTTCTGTTGTTGTTTTGATAGTAGCCATCCTAATGAATGTGAGATGGTTATCTCATAGTTTTGATGTGCATTCTCCAAATGATTAGTGATACCGAGTATCTTTTCATGGGTTTATTGGCCATTTGTATATCATCTCTGGAGAAATGTCTATTCTAGTCTTTGGCACATCATTGAGGTGTTTTTTTTTTTTTGGTTGTTGAGTTTTAGTTCTTTATATATTCTGGATATTAATCTCTTATCACACGTATGTTTTGCATTTATTTTCTTTTGTTGTCTGGATTGCCTTTTCCCTCTTGGTAGTGTCCTCTGATATACCAGTTTTTATTTTGATGAAGTTCAGTTTTTGTTTTTTTTTTTCTATTGTTACATGTGTCTTTGGTGTCATATCCAAGAAAGCATTACCAAATCCAGGGTCATAAAACTTTTGCCCTGTGATTCTTTTTTAAAGTTTTGTAGTTTTAGCTCTTATGTTTAGGTGTTTGATCCATTTTGAGTTAATTATCGTATACCATAGAAGGTAAGAGTCTAACTTCATTGTTTTACATGTGGATATCCAGTTTTCTCAGCCCTATTTATTGAAAAGACCGTCCTTTCCTCTTTGAATGGTCTTGACATCCTTGTTGAAAATCATTTGACTATCAGAGGGTTTGTTTCTGGGTTCTTCATTTTGTTCTGTTGATCTCTTATGTCTTTATGTGGTACTTTATGCCAGAACCACATCGTTGTTTACTGTAATTTTGCAGTAAGTTGATGCCAAATTAGATCTTGAAGTAAATAGTTTTTTGTACATTTATCTTGCATGGTTTAGTTGAATGTGTGTGCTGTTGTGAAAATAAAACAAATTCTTTTCACTGTTTTGTCTTTTGATTTTGGAGGTGATTTCAAAAGTTGTAGAATAAGGAAACTGAAGTGACTTTTACTGCATATAAAAAAGAAAAACAGGTAAAAATAAACTCATTAAAAAATTTTTATTTTTCAAGTTTGACCTTCTATATAAACAAATAGTGAAAAACGTGAAATCAGTTATCCTTTATGCTTTCCCAGCCCGATTAAGTTTTTTTCTCTTGAGTGACTGTGAAGCCACACCCTTAGAAGTCTTGAAGCAATTTTAGTTATACTTTATGTGTTGGAGGATTTAAGTCTTATTAGTACCTTCTGTTTTCTCTTAAGAAAAAAAGTTAAATAAACCAGGCATTGTAGAGAGTCTCACAAAACAACAGCTACTGAAATTTGCCCAGGTGCCAGTGTGCTTGCTTTGAGATGGTGAGAATGTTTTTTGTTGCTTGTGCATTGCGATGGTTGACTCAGCCCCCTTGCTGTGGGCTTGGGCTGAATGGGCTGAACAGGGTATTGAGGTGAACAGTCTGGCTTGATTTGCCTTGTTTCATGCTGTTTTTGCTCACTTGCAAGAGCACTATACTAAATTTATCCATTATTGAAAGTTCAGAGTGTGCAGAAATAACCTTGCTTCAAAATATAACTTCAGCATTGCCCTTTCTCTGTTGGAGCTTCCAAATGTTCATTATTTTCCTCTTTAGTTTTTTTTTCTTTCTAATAACAAACTTTCTCCATGTGCAAGCATACCCCCTACCCCATTTCTAATGGAGCTTGAAATGAGCATGCATTTCTGTTTACTTGTTGATGGACTGTCATCTGTCAAGCCCCCTTTTGATTGGGATTTAATTTGTGCTTTTCCACTGGCTGCAAGTTTGAAGCAGTGCATTTAAGGCAAATACAGTTAGAAAGGCAACTTTGAGTGTTTTTCTGAATATTTGTAACAAAGATATGATCGTTTGGATCAAGTATTGTATGAGTAGTGTGATTAGATTTTAAAATTTCTTGTCTATTCAGTGTTCCCATTGTAGTAAAAGAAGAAAGGGAATTATATTGTGGAAGTTATTTTCATCTGTAAGAGTTTTTGAAAAAAGACTTCGAGAGCTTTACTGAAGAAAAAAACTGTAACATTTCTGTTACAGTTTTTTCTCTTTTGAGTCTCTTTTGTGTTAAATTTTTGTGATGAAATAATTTAATACAATTTAATCTTAGTGTTAAATAACTGATGTTATTCCTTAATTGCTAATTTAAAGAGTAGTTCTTTTCTGGATTACTTCATTTTGGCTCTTCTACTTCATTATATTGAGCTGTGGATTTCTTTCTTTCTCTTGTTCTGAGATTTCATTGTTAAATACTGTCATAAACAAGTGGATCATCAATTGTATTTTGAAAATGCTTTATTACTCTGGTTTGTTTTGTTAGTATTAGACATTATAACGGAGAAGGCAATGGCACCCCACTCCATTACTCTTACCTGGAAAATCCCATGGCCGGAGGAGTCTGGTGGGCTGCAGTCCATGGGGTCACTAAGGGTCGGACACGACTGAGCGACTTCACTTTCACTTTTCACTTTCATGCATTGGAGAAGGAAATGGCAACCCACTCCAGTGTTCTCGCCTGGAGAATCCCAGGGATGGGGGAACCTAGTGGCTGCCATCTATGGGTTTGCACAAAGTCGGACTGAAGCGACTTAGCAGCAGCAGCAGCAGCAAGTATAAATTGAGGAGTAAGTTGGAAGCGTGGTTAATTACCAGATTACATAATCTTGTACTGGTTTATTAGCCAGGGTAGAGTACAGGCTGTTCCTGAAACTGAAAATGTGATCATAACTCAGAAAACTCGTTCATGGTGGCCTATTTCAAGTTACATGAAGGATAGGAGCCTTTGCTAATAGTCCATTTGCCCTGTGCAGCACCGATACATGCTTTGTTTCCAGGCAAAGATGCATTGTTAACTATTTCCTCGTGATACGTTGAACATTTCATTATGTTAAATATTTCAGTATTAATCTAGACTGTTAATCATGGTTTATGAAAAATGATAGTGTACTGAGTAAGGCAGAGTTGAAAAGGTAAGTTACTATTACTGATGAGCCAGTGTTCATGGGGATTTCTGTTCCTGGGGATCTCTAAATTGGCAGAGGTTTCTTATAATCATCTGTTATCAGTTTCTTGCTTCCTTGGACTTGGGGTCATCATGTTCTCAGAAAAGCTCTGGACTGACTTTGAAGTGTACCTTTAGAAACCTGTCATTTTGCACAGAAGTGGGAAAGTGGACTGTGAGCTTCATCCCTTGGGAGGAAAGGAGAAAATTCAAGGAAATGGAATATGGCAACCCTTGAGAGAAATTTAAATTTCTTTGGAGTCATTAAGACCAGTGGAAAAGGTGGTATTTTCAAGGTATCTTTATTGAGTTAGGGTCTAAGGCTATATTTGCTGTATCTCAATTTCAAGAAAGGGTTCAGTTAAATACAGTTCATTTATTAAGCCTGACTTTAAAAGCAGGTGCTAGGGAAGATGTTAAGAATGTGTAAGTGGTACTTCCTTGGCTGTCCAGTGGTTAAGACTCTGTACTTCCACTGCAGGGGGCACAGGTTTGATCCCTCTTAGGGGAACTAAGATCCCACAGGCTGGGCAGTGTGCCCAAAAGAAAAAAAAAATGTAAGTCACCATTGCTAAACTTAAGAAGTTTACAAACTAATGACATTAACTTTGGTAATATCACTGATAGGTAAGAATTAGCTATCTGTACCTGTTTTTCTAAAGTATTGCGGGAGAGAGAGAGTTCTTCGTTCTTTCCACATGTGTCAGTGTTACTAGGTGAAATCTTAAAACAGTTAAGCCAGTTCAGTTAATCATTTCTAGGATGTTGTTAGAGGAACGTTACCGTGCTCAAAAAATGCATGGTCCCTGTGCTCCGAGGAGCGGTCAGCTTAAAGGGAGACGGACACACTGCTGCCGCGCTGTGCAGCAAGTGCTGTGATAGAGATGCTTGTAAAATGAGAGGGGAACCAGAAAAGAGGGAACAGCTCTTAGAAGCAGAGGACATCTTTGTGACCCTTGAAGGAAGATGGAAAAATTTGAAGGTCTGCCCTGAGCAGAGGATCGGGGTTGCACAAAGGTCTGGAGACATGCACGCCCTGGAGGAGAGTTTGGAATGCAGGCAGGTGGTGAGGTTGACAGACCAGGGTGAGTAAGGTTTGTTTGTTGGAGTTTCAACTTTATCCTGTCTTTGGTGGGGAAGCAATCCTATGCTTTTTTCAGAGGAAGTTGATTCCATGGTGATGATAACTGCCTGGGGCTATCTGGAGAATGATTGGAAATGAGAAGATTCCTGAGAACAGGGAGGGTAAGTAAAGTGAGATGCAAGGTGCAAGGAGGGGAAGGAAGAGGCGTAAAGGGGCCTAGAGTCTCCTAGGGGCCTACTTTGGTAGAGCTTTGGTCAGTGGAGATGAGGAAATCCACAGGGGGAATAGATGAGGAAGAAAATGCTTGGCTCTGGCCTTGTGGGTTTTGAGGAATTGAACTCTCCAGTGTGTGCGCGAAGGCCTTTAGACTGGGGAAGTGTTGCTGGCCAGAATGGCAGTGGCTTTTGGTTTTTATTGTGGTTATTGTGGGGGAGGGGTTGCCTTTTATCTTTGTGTTTCTTTGGGGGAGGGTGCTTTTCAGGATTTCTTAAGTATTCTATAAATAGTAAGAATAAAATTGTATTTTTAAGTTAAGATAATCTCTGATGCCTTCTTAATTGTTTTGCTTATCTTTCAGCCTTATCTTCTGCCATTTCACTATCTGTCTAATATTTTTCATTCACACCTGTGGTTCTTGGAAGGTGCCAAAGGTCTTTGGTCCCTTTGCACAGCCTGAAACAGCTGCCCTCCCTCCTAGGACATCAGATCCTCAGTGATGATTCTGCCTATTGGGGATTCCCTCCTGGGTGCTCCTCTTTGCATTGATGGATCGCTTTACAACTTTATACTTTCTGTTATATTATAAACTTTTTCTTTCTAGACTGTGAGCATTTCCCTCAACTTTCTTTTTTTTTGAAATTCTTCAAATGTACAGAAAAGTCAAAAGTAATACAGTGAGTACTTGATTCTTCAGTTCACCTAGTTTCATCAATTGCTAACATTTTTCAGATTTCCTCTATTACCATATATAAGCTTTTTTCTGAGGCATTTGAAAGTAAACTGAAGATACCAAGTATTTCACCCTTATGTTTTTTAGCACGTAACTCCTCTAAGAGTAAGGACATTGCCTTACTTAACTAACTATAATATATAAGAAATTTTACTTTGATATAGTAACATGATTCCTTTTAAAGAGTGGTCCAAGAGCCAATGTCTGCCCTCCCTGGGAACTTGTGAGAAATACAGACTCTTAAATATTACCCTAGACCTACTGATTCAGAATTTACCTTTTAACAAGATTCCTAAAAGTACTGATCTCCTGTACATCCATATTAAATCCCACAAGTTGTCCCAGTGATGTCCTTCATAGTTTTTTTTTTTTTCTTCTTCTTTTAAATCCAAGAATCAATAAAAGATCCTATAGGGAATTTAGTTGTGTTTCTTTGGTTTTGTCAGTCTTTTTATTTTTTCTGTGACATTGACACTTGGAGAGTTTAAGCCAGTTGTAGAGAATGCCTACAGTTTGGATTTGTCTCATTGTTTCCACTTGTGGTAAGAAAAGTACATATGTGGTGATGTACCTTTCTCAGCATTGAAATGATTGTCAGGTTGTTCCACTTGTGGTGATGCTAATAAGTTTAAACACTTGGGATTAAGTGGCATCTGCCAGATAGCTCTATTGTAAAGGAACATTTTTTCCTTTTGTGCTTAATAATTGATTGCTGTAATTGCTATGATGATTTGGTAGGGATTTCTGATTAGTCTTTGTGTCCCTGGCACCTAGCAGGATCCTCAGGATGTGGCAATTGGTCAGTCATTGACAAATGAGTGATAACCAAGTCATCAAAGGTATATGCTACAAGTTTTAGAGACATTTCTTTCTTGTTTTCTCAGGTGTTTCTCACTCAGCCTGGATAACTTCCTCTAGTCAAGTTTGAGCATCTTTCCTCCTGGCTCTATAAGAAAAGTACAGTCCTCTTATTCCTGTGTGCTTATCAGCTGGGTGAGAAGTTTCTCTGCCTTTTAGTCCCATTGTTGTAAAACAAAACCCTCTTTTCCCTTTTGTCTCTCTGTTCTCTTGAGCTTCCAGTCCAGATGCTGGCTTCATCTTTGTTTTTCAGACCATCCAGTTTCTTATGGAAACAGGGGCTTCCTGTGGATCCATAATCAGTTATCTGTTGTGAGGGCTTAGTGCAGTTTTCTCTTAAATACTTGCATTGTTAATGGTCTCAACCATGTGGAATGGAAGCTGAGTAAATGGACATAGATATCCGGCCCACAGTGCAGTTACTTCAGCAGCTGTGGAGCTTGTTTCTGTTTTTCTCTTCATTTGATCTCTCACCTCTTCTCTGTGCTCCAGGCTCACTGGTCACCTCTTTCTCTAAGTCTTGGGAGATTCTGCCTTATCTCTGTCACCTCTGTGTGCAGTGCTCCTCCCCCAGATAATTCACTTGACTGGCTCTTTATTGACTTTCGGCTCAAGTGTTCCAGATGGAAAGGTCCTAGAAGGATCCTACCTCATTTCATTACCATTACCCTGCTTAATTTCCTTTCTAGCACAGATATTGTTTTGTTTACTTATTTATGCTGTTACTACAGTGTAGTTTCATGAAGACAGACTTTTTTTTGTCTCGAATAGTGTCTATACAGAGAAAGCAGTAAAATGTTTGATTGAGTGGCTGAATAATGGACCAACCATTGCTTTTTTAGGTTTACCTTTTGTCCTTTGCTTGGTGCTTTTGTTAATCATTGTGTTTCCTGTGTTTCCCCATTACCTTCGATACTCTAGAGAAGATAAGAAAATGAGAGTGATGCGATGTTTTATTATGATTAAAAATAATTATAACCTTTAGCAGTAATAAATTATCATAATATTACAATGTTAAAATAAAACGAAGACCTAGCCGTGTCCTTTTTCTTATAGAACTGTATACCTGAGTGACAATTTGTAGTGTGTGCTGTATAAGTGATATAAAATGTATCTGTATATGAGTGGATCACATAAAATGATGGTTTATGTAATCCAGTACTCTGCTGTAGATGGAAACTTTACTCTCATTGTGTTTTGGCTGTCAGGTTTGACCAAGGCTAAATATTTTTTTTTGGAATGCGAGGACGATGATACTGTACTTGTAATTAGAAAGAGACTGCATTTTTTTTTGGAAGCAGGGAGAAGGGAACAAGTTTTCTTTTTGTTTACATGAACCTGTGCTTTCATACATCTTATTTTCTTATCCCCCCTTGTCCCTCTTACCCCTGTTCCCAACTAGTTTACATTTTAGGAGAAAGTGACAGGCTTGGGGACCTGTAGGTGCACCTGTGTTTGCTCAGTCACATCCAACTCTTTGTGACTCCATGGGCTGTAGCCTGCTGGGCTCCTCAGTCCATGGGATCCTCCAGGTGAGAATACTGGAGTGGGTTACCATTTCCTACTCCAGAGGATCATTCCGATCCAAGGATAATCATAGGACCACTGGGGAAACCCAGGCTTGGGGATGGATTTGGTCAAATAAACAGGTGTCAGTCAGTCTTAATCATAAGGTTTTTTGTCTTTTGTTTTTTTTTTTTTCATACAGTAACCTGGAGATTTGAAGGTTAAGATCCCAACAGCTTTGTTAATTCTGTTTAATACAGATGTAGCCTAGCATCCCTAGGACTGCACTGACTAATCCACAATCCTGTATCTTGTGCACTGTGACAGTGTTACTGTGGATACTTTTAATTTCTAAATTTCTTGATTTGCATTTAAATGAACCATCCAACCATTGCATTAACTTAACCTTGCTGTTTATACTGGGGGAAAAAAAAAGTTGGCATTGAGTAGCTAGGTAAGGAGACTCCAAAGCGTTGGAGCAGACACATTTTAGGAATGATGTGGCCATTCCATTGTAAATGAACATTTAATGTCTTTGGAGAAGGTATGTAGTTCTTTGCATGAATGAGGCCATTTGCCAACAATCAGCCTCCTTGGTTCTGAAGGAGCTGGGCTTTTACTTTCTGCTTATTGCTTCTCCATTTCTCTTTCTATCATGAAGATTGCTAGTCAACTGCCCACTGTCTCTGCCCCTTTCTGAATTTATAGTGAACTTTTGCTTTATAGCCAGGATTGCTGTTTATAAGGTATTGAAGACTGAATAACTACAGTTTAACATTTTATTTAGTTTCACCAAGCATGATCTCCTCCTGGAAAAACCTCAGGTTGCTGTAATTCATTAAGGTTGACTAGCTCTAGTAGGTTTTGTAATAGATCTTGTGAAGGAGTGCTCTGTAAGTTAATTGGAAAACTAGAAATTGCCTAGAGTTTAAAAGTTATTTGTTGAGCTACTTTAAACGATGTCATTTAATTGTAGAGAAGCAGAAGATATGACTAGGATTGAGGTATGAACTTTGTCGTGGTAGGCTTGTAAATATTTTAAAATCATATTGCATAAATTTAATTCAGCTAATACTGTGTCTGCGCTGCATAAAGCATCTTTGCTTAAAGCACCTTGCCAGCAACTTAAGGCTTGTAAAGAAGCATAAGCATAGTTGTCGTCTTTAAACTTAAAATACAGCTAGGGTTACCATAGTCTAAACCTGGGAAAAATTAAATTACGTTTAATGAAACAATTCACAGGCTATTGAGAGATCATTTCAGGGGAGGGAATACTAGAATTTCAGAACTGAAAAGACTTGGGTTTAGAATTCAACCCCTTCCATTTTGTAGATGAGAAAACTGAGGATTCAGAAAGCTGAGGTAACTTGCCTGATGTCAGGGAAAAAATAAATGATGAAGCTGGTTCCAGGAGCCATGTTCTTTCCAGAGAACGTGTTTTCATTAGATTAAATGTTCTACCTCTACTTTTTGAAATCCTTTTAGGGTTGTAGTCACAAAAGCATAACTTGATTTTGTAGTATGGTTTAATAACATTTGGTGTCACTCGTGGCAGGACCTTTGATTAAAGATGCATCACAAAGCAGTCTGCTTCCTTCATGGTTGTTGAAAGGCTTGAAAACACACTGGATGGGTTCTCAGTTTTCAAGTGTCAGTATATTTCAAGTTTCTCAATGGAAGTGAGTGAGTGAGTGAGTCCTTTGCCTTAACATCTTTTAGTGGGAGCCTTAATCTAGTGTATTTTATGGGGGAGGCTGAAGACCCCCTCAGAGACATTACTTAAGAGGATGTGGAGTTCTGGAATGTATAATCAGAAAGGACTTCATGGGGAAATTTTCAGTGACTGCAAAGTGGTGACCGAAAGGGCAAACATAGTACTCAGACATGATTGTCCCAAACAATGATAAAATTTTTTGGAACAAGTTTCTAACATTAAATTTGGAAGATTTAACGTAAAAATCTGCATGTTCGGATTTCTTAAAAAATTGAATGATCTGCCAACCTTAGATATGTGTAATAAAGACTGCTGGGGCTCATGGGAAGCTGGGCACAGGCTTTTCCCATTTACCAGTTCCCAGACCCAGAGAGATCAGGGTTGTTTGAATTTTGTTATTGTGCTTACACTCTGCCTTTTTTTCTGGTTAACAAGAAAGTGAAATTATCTTGTACCCCAGAGTATCAAAATTAGGGAGACAAAAGACAAAAAGACATTTTTTGAGAATACGTTTATTATTTTTATCAAGATGTGTACGATCATCAGGGGACTCTTGTTCTTTCTCTAAGGCAATTCTAATTTTTCTCCAAGTGTCTGAAGCCTTTTTACCCCATGACTGGACTGGTTCAGTCTGCCCAGGCTCACCTTGGGCAGCTTGTTCCCTCTTTGAGTTATCTCTGAACAGCTTTCCTTTTCCTTGGTAGCTTTTCTGTGGCCTGAACCCTGTCTTTCAGCTAAGGATTCTCATCCTAGTCTTCAGTTTTGCTAACTGGGCTTGAGCTATGAATTCTAAATCAATAAGAATGCATGTGTTCGGTGTTTGGATCTTGATTTGCTGGTTTTCAAGAGTGATCAAGTCCTTAGGCTCAGTGCCTTTCCCCAGGCAGGGGTTGACCTAATGTTTTTCTCTGGACTCCTTTCATAAAGGCTTTTTATTGAAAAAATGAATGTATTTCTTTGGGAAAGTGAGTTGTTGTGTGTCGTACTTGTTTAATAATTAAAATCCAAATGTGAAAATGTGACCGCATGTCTGCTTGCAAGTAGCTTCACTTAAGTTGTCTTTGGGCTCATTCCCTCTACAAGCTTTGAAAGATTTTCTGTTTTGTGTTGATAAAGTGGCTGGAATGCTAGGATACAGAAATGCGGGATGCATGGGGAAAATAATTCCTTCTGAAATGTCTTATCTTTGACATTTCATGACATTTGCTTGAGCTACAGTTGTCAGCCCTGTAGCAATATAGACTAGTCCCAACTACTGAGGTTTACTGACTTGGATTAATCAGCTTAGTGGACAAATAACCTTTTAAAACCAGAGTATAGGCTTTATACAATATGAGTGTAGAGAGAGTAAATTTGCCCACTTGAGAAGAAGAAAATTCTGTGGAAACTGGCATTCTTTGTTACCAGATTAAATCTACATTCCTTTTGGCATCCTATCTTCAGTGATTCTAGAATTTGTTTAATTTTATTCATTTATTTGGCTGTGCTGGGTATTCATTGCTGCTTGGGCTTTTCTCTAGTTGTGCTGAGCGGGGGCTACTCTCCAGTTGTCTTGCATGGGCTTCTCATTGTGGCAGCTTGTCTTACTGCGGAGGACAGGCTCTAGAGTGTTTGGGCTTCCGTAATTGTGGCATGTGGGCTCAGTAGTTGTGGCTTATGCGTTCCAGAGTGCTGGCTCAGTAGTGATGGTGCAAGGGGCTTAGTTGCTCTGTGGCATGTGGGATCTTCCTGAACCAGGAATTGATCCCGTGTCTCCTGCATTGGCAGGTGGATTCTTTATCACCGAGCCAACAGGGAAGCCCAGGTTCTAGAATTTTTGATGCTTACATAAGTCTTTGAGAAATGTTAGATGATGCTTGAAGTAACATTTTCAGCGATATCTAAAGGAGTCTTATCTGTTTGTGCCTCAAGCATGCATTTAGGGGAGAGGATGCAGACAGATGTTTTTATATTAAAGTTGTTAGGAGTGGACTAGTCACAGACACGTGCAGTTCTACTTTGTCCTGGTCATCATTCAAATATGAGATGTAGATGTCTGTTGCTTTTCTGTAGAGGGTTTAGAACTGTGCTGTCTGATAAGGTCATTAGTGGCTATTTAACATTAATTAAAATGAAATAAAATTTAAAAAAATATCAGTTCTCAGCCACATTAGCCATTTCAGGATGTCTCCCTCCCTCTCCCTTCTACCCCTTCTCCTCCCCTCTGCTTCCGCTCCCTCTCTCCTGCTTCCCCTCCCTCTCTCCATCCCTTCCTTCTCCCTATCCCCCATTCTTCCATTCAGTTTCCCTTTGTTCCTTATTTCTCCTCTCCCTTTTTTCCTTCTGCCTCCCATTTTTTCATTCTTCTTTGTGTATATGTATATATTTAATACATTTTTTTTCTAAACCATATGAGAGTAAGGTGTAGACATTATTCCCATTATGTGTAATAAGGACATAGCTACAATACAATGATGGGAATTTTCAAAGTTTAACATTGATATATTACTATTTATTATCTATTTCAGAATCCCTGATCAAATTTTATCAGTTGTCTACATTGTTTCTTATTCCTAGTGCAATTTTCAGCCCCAGAATGACTGCATTTAGTTTTCATGTCTTTTTTTAGCCTCTTTTAATTTGGGAGTATTTCTCACCCTCTTTGTTTTTCCTTCCTTGACATTTTTGAAGACTGTAGCTAGTTACTTTATAGAATGTCCATTACTTTGAGTTTGTCTGATGTTTTCTTATGACAGGATTGGGGTTATGTAATTTTGAAATACCACAGAAAGCAATGCTGTATCCTTCTCATTGTGTTGCATTAGGAAGTACATGATGTCCATTTATCCCATTATTAGGGATGTTAATTTTTGTCACTTGGCTAAGGTGGTGTTTGCCAGGTTTCTGCTCTGCAGAGTTAAATACTATATTTCCCCTCTTGGTAATCAGTAATCTCTTGGGAGTTACTATAAGACTATGTAAATACTTAGTTTCTTTTTCATTTAAATTTATTTTTAATTGGAAGATAATTGCTTTATGATGTTGTATTGGTTTCTGCTGTACAACAGCAATGTGAATCAGTCATAAGTATACATATATCCCTTTGCTCTTGAACCCACCCCCGCATCCCACCCCTCTAGATTGGCACAGAGCACTGGGTTGAATACTCAGTTTCTTAGTAAACTTTTCACTTGTTTGCTTTAGCATTCTTTGCTAATTCTTGCGTGAATATATTGTAAGGTTTCTTAAATGGTGGTTTTTCTATATGTGTTACTCCTTCTCTATATGTTAGCTGATTTCCTATTATGGAAGAACTTTTCCTTCTTTGTTTGTGTTATCATGGACTCATTTTATTCAGTGGCTCATAGTCTGTTTAATTTTCACATGAGCCCTCTAAAGATAGTGATAGTCTTTTTTTTTTTTTTAAAGTAAATGATAGCCTTATTTTATAAATGAGTAAACAAGCTCAAAGTGGTTGAGTGATGATCAAGCATGCCTTTTGATTATGTCTTCCTTGCACCTTATAAAATGAAGATTATAAAAAAAAAAAAAATAAAATGATTCTACTTCTTTCATTACAAAAGCAACTTTCTAAATACCTGTAATTTTGTAAAATCAGAGAATACAATCGTGAAAAAAGAACGTTAACACCACTCGTAATCCCCCAATCTTAAGATGTAACACTGTTGTTAATATTCTGGTTTATATATCCCACTGCAGTTAAACTTCATATTGTTTTTGAAATCTACTTTCCATCTTCAGTAGTATGTATTTTGAACATTTTCTCATAAACCTCTACAACATTTTCTTCATGTTGTTTTTTTTTTAAATTTCTACCAGTTTATTGCTACCAACCCATCTCCCTCCACCCTCATGCATGCATGCTCAGTCATGTAACCCCATGGACTGCAGCCCGCCAGGCTCCTCTGCCCATGGACTTTTCCAGGCAAGAATACTGGAGTGGGTTGCCATTTCCTTCTCCCATTTTCTTCATTTTTAAGATGAGAAATTTCAGGTGTACCCAGCCACTCCATATTATCTCCATCTAGATTTAACAGTTATGAATATTGTTTAATAATTCCTGGTCTCTCTGTGTATGTTTACTTTTGCTGAATTTGAAAGTTGCAGTCACCCTGACATTTGACTCCTAAAGATTTCAGTACGCATCTCCTAAAAATAGTCCTTTTTCTATATAGCTGCAGTTCATTATCACACCTGTGAAACTGAGCAGTAATTCCATAATATAATCTAATTTGTTGTTGTTCAGTCGCTAAGTCATGTCCAACTCTTTGCGACCCCAAGCACGCCTTTCATATTGTCCATGGGGTTCTCCAGGCAAAAATACTGGAGCCATTTCCTTCTCCAGTGAATATAATCTAATATTTAATATAAAAATTTACCAGTTTTCCTACAAATGTCTTCTTAATAGCTTTTTGTTTCAAACCAGGATCCAAATGAGATATGTGTATTGCATTAGATTCTTTTGTCTCCTTAGTCTTCTAGTCTAAATTACGTCCCACACCTCCTTATTGACTTTTTGAAGAGTTAAGGCCCCATTGTCTTATAAAAATGCCTTATATTCCAATTTGTCTGTTCCCTTGTGGTATTTAACATGTATCTGTATCCCTTATATACTTCTATGAAATTCAGTTCAGATTAGGGTTTTTAACCTGCACTGAATATGGATTGGAAAAGTTTTGTCTTCGTTATTATTAATAGGAATTTATTATTAGCAATAGAAAACAAATTCCAACTTCATTGAATCTATAACTTTGTCCCAACAGTAGGAATCTCAGTGCTTTTCATACATGAAGTAATTGTAAGCTATCTTGAAAAAGTGTGTGTTCATTATTACTTTGAAGTAGTTATCAGAATTCTTGACATCTTATTTAGTATGTTAATAAAGAGCATATATATTGCTTTTGATAGTTAAATCTCAATATATATGTTTCCTTTGTAATCCTTTGAATTGTATTTCATGCATTTACAGAAAAAATTCTGAGAAAGTGTCTGTAGCTGCACTGTGCGCCACTGAAGCCCCATCCACATGTGGCTCCTGAGCACTGGACATGTGACCTGTCTGGATGCAAATATGCCTTAAGTGTAAAACACATCCTAGATTTCCAACACTTAGTACTTTGTAAACCATCGTATGTAATCAGTAATTTGAAAAAATCAGTTACATAATGAAATGATAATATTTTGTATATACTGTGTTAAATAAATATATTATTGAAGTTAATTCATCTGTTTCTTTCTACTTTTTAGTGTGGCTACTAGAAAAATTTAAATTGCATAGGTGGCTTGTATTATATTTCTACTGGACAACATTAGTCTATAAGATTCACTGGACTGCTTAAGGGATCCATACATTGAAAAAGGCTTAGAATCCCTATGCAGAGGCTTCATTAGACTCAGGTTAAATATTTAATTTTCATTTTGCTTTTGGACAATTAACTTTGCTCGGTTTATAGTAATACTGAGGCTCTTGAAAAACATCTAAAACTTTTTTTTTTTTTTCATTAAGAATACTTTTTAGGGAATACAGGGCACTTCATATTTCGTTATGTGAGGCATATAATATCAGAGTTGCATTATTAGCAATGCTAAGTTTTGTTACTTAAGGAGATGGCCATTAGATCTCAATGTTGTAAAGGTATGTCTTGCCCCCTTTGTAATTAGTTAAGTAAAACCTGTCAGGTGATACTTTGGCACCTTACAGATAGTTTGTTGCCCAGTAGTCTATCACCTAATGGTGTTAATATCCATTGATAGTCCTAGTTTGAATCAGTTATTACATTGGGGTTTACAAAATGGTCATTTTCTAATTCTCTTGTACATTTATGGTACAGAAATTTTCTTCTCACCCCCTTTGTTTTCTTTTGAGGATCCTTAGGGCTTTCCCTGTGGCTCAGAGGTAAAAAAATCCACCTGCATTGCAGGAGAACATAGGTTCATTCCCTTGGTCGGGAAGATTGCCTGGAGAAAGGCATGGTAGCTCACTCCAGTATTCTTACTGGAGAATCCCATGGACAGAGGAGCCTGGCGGCCTAGAATCCCATGGACAGAGGAGCCTGGCGGCCTACGGTCCATAGGGTGTAAAGACTTGGACACAACTGAAGCGACTGACCATGCATGATCATAGGATAGCTGCTTAATAGGCAGTTACAGTTATCTTCTTGATATTCAACTTGTGAATTTAGCCAGTGGAGCCCTTGGTTCTTGTATCTTTATGATATGCTCTTGTTAGTCATTGTGTCTTTCCTTGCTTTCTCCACAATAGGATATATCAAACCTGGAATATACCTTTTTTAAAAAAATTTTTTTAAAGGAATTAGTACTTAATAGAAACAAAGACCTGGGCAGTGAGAATACTATTATTTCTTCCTAAATTTTGTTAATGTAGTTTTTTAAGAGCAGCACAGTATCCCATTTTGTGATTGGTTGTTTGATTTATTTATTCAGTGGTCAATTTTTTGAAATGTAGGTAGTCTCCAGGTTTTAATGGTTATACATAGTGCTTTTGTAAACATCATTGTACCCAGGCTTTTCCATGGACCTTCATTTTTCCTTTAGAGTGAAAATCAAGAGGTAAAAATTCATAAGAATGCACCCTTTTAAGTTTTGTATTTCTGTGGCCAGTTTGTTATATTAGTGTTTACCTCATCTACATACCTCACCTGTTTTTCTGGTTTAATCTTTGAGGCACTACTTTTAGAAGCAAACACCAACTGCCTGGTATTATGGCTGAAGTCTTTTCCCTTAGTCTTAAAGCCTCTGTCTAATGGAAGTTTACCTTGACACAGTGATACAGTGATACTTGACTAAGTGTGACTTGAAATTTCTTCAGGCTGTGAGTGATAATAGCTGTAGGTGCAGAAGACAGTAGACTGAAGTGTTAGGTTTTAATACAGTAAGATAAGATAGTCTCTAAGAATCCATCAGAAAATGAAGCGAGGTTTACTTTTTAGATAATAAGTGTATTATAACTATTGCTGAATAAGACAAATCAGAATCTTCTGTATTAGCCTTCTTTCCTGTGAGCTTTTCATCCTGATTCTAGGTTAGTATGAAAAAACTGGAGGTAGAAGTGCCTTGGTGCCAGAGAAGCCCAAGGGGAAAACTCATGATTGGGAGTGCCCTCTTGTAGTACCCATAATGTTTGTAAACTCAAAATCTTATGTGTAAGAGGATGTAAGAGTTACTGGGCCCTCATGTGCAGGCTAGTAAGAATTTCTTTCATCTTGTGGTGATTGTAACTTTCCTGGTGTAAAAAAGTCCTTGAGTAGAAGATTTTTTATGTTTCATATGTGTGTTTGATATTTGCCTGACTGGCTCTTTCCCTTTCAGAAATGACTGCTGTCCACACAGGCAACATAAACTTCAAATGGGACCCCAAAAGTCTAGAGATCAGGACTCTGGCAGTTGAAAGACTGTTAGAGCCTCTTGTTACCCAGGTAAGAATCTGCAAACAAATACATAGTTGTTGTAACATGGTTCCGTAATAGTAGGCCTGGGTAATAAACACAGGGCAGAGTTGTTTAGTTCAAAGCCTTAAGTTGAGTCGTTGACTTTATCTGATAGTAATGAGATGGTTTGTCTCCACTAATAATTAAATATGTATGTGTGGATTCATTTAGCCCTTTAGAAGTATATTTGCTGCCATTTTATTCAGTCTTGATTGGCAGTAATAGGGGCTAGTGGTATGCAGTGCATATCACTTGATAACTTAAAAGTATTTCTAAGAAAGATGAGATATGGAACCTTGACTATTAAGTCTGTTCACCCTGCTTAATACACCTTTTGTTGTCCAGGATCAGTTAGAAGGTCATTTAATTTGAGAGCGTAGGTTTGATATGTTCTGTTACAAGTACAGATATCACAATGTGATGACATTTCATTAAACTGTTAGCAACTTGCTGTGCACATGTAGCGTTTTGGCACATTTTGGCACGTGTATGTGTCTTGTGTGTGAGTGTGAGGGAGACAGACATTGTACTCGAGCACGAAAATGAGAGGTAATGGCATGGTTGCAGTCACCATCTGCAGTGATTTTGGAGCTCAAGAAAATAAATATTTTAAATATAAATAAAGATATTTTAAATATAAATATAAAATAAATATTTTTAAATATAATTATTTTCTTGGGCTCCAAAATTCATTATTAACCTCTCTAAACTCCTCGATGACATGATAGAGACATGTAACTTGTTTGTTGTTGGTTTTTAATCTGTAAAATGAAGCTTGAAAGCCTGATGATCATGTTTGAGAAATTAAAGTATTCATTATATTTCCTAACTTACATGTTGAGATAGCTAAATTATTTTGGAAACTAAATATGGAGTATCATTACTGAATATTTTAAATATGGAGAGAATTTTATCTTATTTGTTAATATTAACTGGACACTCATAAATGTGATGTTTCATTTTACTATGAGTAATTTATTCTTGCTATCTGTAAACATGTTACTCTTTCTGTTTTTTTTCTTTTAATTTTAGTTGGCTACAATTTAATTATCAAAATTGAAACTTTTAGGTTACAACCTTGGTAAACACCAATAGCAAGGGGCCCTCTAATAAGAAGAGAGGTCGTTCTAAGAAGGCCCATGTCTTGGCTGCATCTGTGGAACAAGCAACTGAGAATTTCTTGGAGAAGGGGGATAAAATTGCAAAGGAGAGTCAGTTTCTCAAGGAGGAGCTTGTGGCTGCTGTAGAAGATGTTCGAAAACAAGGTAGATCAATACCACTTTTCATATGGAGAGAGCCAGGCTTTTCTAGAAAAATAATCCTTGAAGGTGACTTTGTGGTCAGTATTTTCATTCTTATATGTTGCCAGTTGCTCAAGTAACTACAAATATTCACTTATTGGAAATGTATTAAGTTGTACTGGCTTAAGCTTTAATCAGGAGTGGTTAACAAAAGTACATCTTTTTTGGAGAATTTGAATCCAATTCTCTTCAATATTCCAAGTAATAGTTGTAGGAATGTTGTAGCACAATTTGATGGGAAATATATGGGGCAGAAGTTTATCTTTTATCCTGTGTAATATGTTAGTTTGTGCTAAAGATACAGGGGTGATAAAATAGAAAAATGTTTAGCAATTCTGAAAAAAACCTAGACAATGTCTCTTTCTGTCAGACTGATAGGTTAAATCAGCTATGCATATTTGCACTGGCTTGAGTTTAAAATAATTTAAATGTGAGCTTAAAGGAAACATGTTTTGGGAAACTGAGAAGTAATAAGAAGTGAAATGGTAACCCACAGCTTACCAATGGTTACTGTTAGAAAAACTGCCATCACTATGATGCAATAATCATGATAAGAGGACTTTATTTTCTTAAATTATTTTATATTGGAGTATGGTTGATTAACAACGTTAGTTTCGTGTGTAGAGCCAAGTGATTCAGTTATACATGTATCTATTTTTTTTTTTTTTATTCTTTTTCCATTTAGGTTATTAAAGAATATTGAACAGAGCACCCTGTGCTATATAGTAGGTCCTTTTTGCTTATCTAGATAAGAGCAGTTTAAATCTGAAAGAAGAGGTTTTTGAAACCTGTAGTTTTTTAACTTCTGGTCCAGCAGGAGGACTTCAACAAAAGCATAGGTTTTTTTTTTTTTTTTAGGGCTGTTGACTATC
The DNA here is from genome assembly GCA_024291935.2 of Okapia johnstoni. Taxonomy (NCBI): domain Eukaryota; kingdom Metazoa; phylum Chordata; class Mammalia; order Artiodactyla; family Giraffidae; genus Okapia; species Okapia johnstoni. Next base: position 42,599,170 of record CM044316.1, read on the forward strand.
AGCTAAGGTGAACTGACTCCCATGCTCTGTGCATATGCTCTACTGGCCTTTGGGAGAGCCTCAGTGGCCCTCTTGCAGAAGGCAATGGCACCCCACTCCAGTATTCTTGCCTGGAAAATCCCATGGACAGAGGAGCCTGGAGGGCTACATTCCATGGGGTCGGACACCACTGAGTGACTTCACTTTCACTTTTCACTTTCATTCATTGGGGAAGGAAATGGCAACCCACTCCAGTGTTCTTGCCAGGAGAATCCCAGGGACGGGGGAGCCTGGTAGGCTGCCGTCTATGGGGTCGCACAGAGTTGGACACGACTGAAGCGACTTAGCAACAGCAGCAGCAGTGGCCCTCTGGCTGACAGCAGTATACATAGTCCATTGGAGTCTTAAGTCAAATTCATCCCTGTGATAGTATCCAAAAAGGGCAAGGCATTAAATGGAGATGCTATCTCCTATTGTTCTGAGTTTGTGAATAAATATTTCTAATACTGAAAATGGTGAGGTTACTTAAGTTCCATAATCCTAGCTGAGTGGATGTGTTAGTTTTCTCTGGCTGCCATAGTAAATGACTACTAACTTGGTAACTTAAAACAACAGAAATTTATTTGTTTGGCGTTCTGGAGGCTAGATATCTGAAATCAGGGTGTCAGCAGGATTCGTTCTTTCTTGGGGCCTTAGATGAAGACTGTTCCATGTTCTTTCCTAGCTTCTGCTTGTTGCTGGCAATCCTTGGTGTTCTTGACAGGTAGACAGGTCCCTTCAGTATCTGGCTTTTTTTGTCACATGTTATTTTCCGTGTATCCGTGTTGCCAGGTTCCCTCTTATGAGGATGTTAGTCATTGAATTGGGGTCCACTCTAATCCAGGATGACCTCATCTTAATTTGGTTATATCTACAAGGACCCTATATCTAAATAAGGCCACATTCACAGATTCTGGGAGGATCTAAATTTGGGGGGGATACTGTTCAACCTGGCAGAGTGAATTTTGAATGAATTTACAGTGATTTAATTGTCTGATTCAGGACCATTTTTGAGCTTTTTGTTGAGGAAATCAGGATGACTGTTATTTCTCTGCCCTCTGTGAGAAAGTTTTGCTTCCTTAGTCTTCTTGCTTCCCCTAATGAAAGTCGCAGTATTAACAGGTGAATTTGGTCAAGTGTTCATGGGTCTACAAAGACATTTATTTTCAAAATAAGTTGAATTGTAACAAATGATTTTTTCCCCTACTAGATATGTTCCTTGTTCCAGAAGTTTCTCTGATACACATCTGCAGCAATTGTGATATAATACACCCTCCCAAGCACAGCCCCACCCCTCCCAATTGTGAATGCATATCTAAATTTCAGTTTCTGTTGTTTTCGTTTGTATCTGAGAAAACTTTGTATGTGGCACTGAATCATAAATACTTAGCTGTTCCAGTACAGCTTTGCAATTATTTTTTATCTATTCATGATCTAGTCTCCATAATTTTCCTTCTCCTTGCAGGAAAACAAAACAGAACTAAAACTAAAGCAAATGTATAACTGCCTCCCATCACTGTTACTGGGTCAGATGTGAAAAACCTCAGATGTGAAGTGCCTTGCCTTTCTTCTGTTGGCTTAGTTTTTTCTTTGGTGAATGTTAACAAATAGTGATGCAGTCTCTCTCCTATTACAAATAGAACAAAATACATGGTATGATAATGGTTAAGCACAGATTCTTGAGTCAACCAAGCCTTGTAGGTTATATTGTTGAAGCTATTTACTCATCATTTAAAACCCTGAAGTGATGTTAATATATGAAGATTCTTTAACACCTCTTCCTTTAAAAATGAGGCCTAATTTTGATTCTCTTGAATATGTGTTGTACTTAGAGACTCTTACTTAGTTCTCTAAAGAATAGAATGTGGTGTGGAAGTTACACTATTTACTTTCGAAGCAAAGTCACAAGGAGAATTTTGTGTTTTCCTATCTCTTTCTCATGGATTATTGATTCCAGGGGAAGCTGGCTAGGTTATGAGGACACTCAGGAGGTCTTGTGGAGAGAAACTGATGTCTCTTGTACCAGTTTACCAAGCATGTAACCAGGCCACCTTGGAAGAAGATCACCCAACTACAGTTAAGTTTCAGATAAGGCAGCCCCAGCCAACCCTGAATTCCTGACCCACAGAAAACTTGGGGAGATAATAAATGTTTAAGATACTTACTTGAGGGTAATTTATTGGGCAGGAGTATATAATTAGTACAAAAACCTTTCCCAGGCCTGCTTTCAGCAGTCCTGAGCACTTAAGGAAAACTCTGACCTAACTGCTCTGAATTTTACTGGTATATAAAATGTAGAGTGATTACGATTTATCAAGAACTCCATAGTGGATTGACTAATAAAGTAGAGTTCTTTGCATTTCAAGTCTGTTGCTTATCCGTTGTAACATCCTTTAATTGCTAAAGGATGTATAAAAAGATGTTTTTGTTCTGAATCAGTGTGGGCTACTTTCATCCAGTACAAGTTGGCCTTTTTTTTTTCCCCATAAAGGACCAAGTAGTAAGGATTTTAGACCTTACTGGCAATAAGGTTTCTCTTAACACTGTTGAGTTCAGCAGTTGTGTTGGGAAAGCAGCTATTCATTGTAAAAACAAATGGGCATGGCTTATGTTCCAGTAAAACATACTTATGAAAACAGTGGATTGGCTAGATTTGACCCAGAGGCCATAGTTAGCTGACCTCTGATCTAGGGTTAAAGATGTGTGCTTACTGTCTTCGAATAAATAGTTGATTTAGGTTCTTATTTATAATGCTTTTGAGCCAAAAATTGAACCTTCTGTATCTTTTGCGTTTGTATAAGCCCTGTTTGTGCTCTTCTGTGCGGTCATTAATAATCAAAGACTTGAACGTATGCAGTTTTTCAGCATAACTTAATTTTCTTTTTGTATTTGCCCCTGATTACATGAATAATAAACACAACCATTTGTGAGTACACTAAAACCTTGTCATAACACTGTCAGTGGGTAAAACATACACATACAAAAATGCAGGGTTGCTTTACCTCAAGACCAGGTGAGTCTCCTGTGGTGGATGGGAGCCAGTTATCAATTTAATGGCCTCCAAACCCCTGCGACAGAGAAGGCAATGGCAACCCACTCCAGTATTCTTGCCTGGAGAATCCCAGGGACGGGGGAGCCTGGTGGGCTGCCGTCTGTGGGGTCGCACAGAGTCAGACACGACTGAAGCAACTTAGCAGCAGCAGCAGCAGCAAACCCCTGTGAAACAGGGATTTTGTTGTACTGCTTGTCAGCCCAAACTAGTTGTTAACTACCTGATACGGGCAGAAGCTTACATGTGTCTCTTAGAGATGTGTTTTTTGGGGATCCTGCCCATCCTCACATTACCCACTCTGATTAGGTCATTCTTACCTTTATACTTTTTCTTCCTAGCTCTTGGCACAGTGATAGTTAAATAGCTGGTTATCTTCCCTTCTTAGGCTCCAGCAGCATAGGTTCTGTGATGGTCTGGCAACTGTTTTCTGTGGCAGCTATCATGGTGCCTGTCTGTGATAGGCACTTAAATGTATGAGGGCGGTAATTGACTATGTTCTCCAAGAAGTATGTGAGAAAAGGTATTTCTTAAAAATTAAGATGTTTTCGCCCCAGTTCCAAATGAAGTACAGGGATACTGGTGGAGAATCTTACCTTTAAAAAAAAAAAAAAAAGATAATTCACTTAACATAAAATTCACATTTTAAAATGTATATAATTCAGTGTTTTTTTAGTATATTCACAGAATTGTACAGCTTCACTATTATTTAATTCCAGCACACTTTCATCATTCTCAAGATAAATCTCATACCCATTAGCAGCTTTCCTTATATATACATACTTTAACAATACCTGTATGTTGCAAAGAGTATCTAAAAATATTTCATGGATACTTGAATAGGGCTTTGATGAGAAAAAGAGGGCTCTTAACTGGTTAGGGGACATCCAAGAGGCAGAGATGGGAAAGCCTAAATGAAACTTGAGATGGGAAAGCCTAAATGAAACTTGTTTGAAAAGGGGAGAGACATTTAAAAAGGAGGACCAGTGATGATAGTAATAAATAGGAAGTTAAGTGATGAGGAATAGTTTCTACTAGAATAGTGTTTTTTAATCCATTAGCTGCAATTTACAGTAGATCTCAAAGGCCAAGAACAGAGACTTGCTGCTGCATCAGTAACTTCTTCCCTACAGCTCATGGGCATTTCGGGGTGAATGAGGGAGGAGAAGGTCCCAAGAGTCTCAGGTGCACCTTTATGTATTCTCATATTCTCACACGGCTTCTAAAGATACTCTTCTCAGCAAAGGGGAGGATGATTGGTGAGCTGCAGGTTCACAACAGTGTGTTTCCTGGGGAAAAGCTTGTGTTAGGCCAGAGTGGGGAAAGGGCTGGGTGACCATGTGTGGTCTGTCATGAAGAGAGACTCTCTTGGGGAATTCCCTGGAGGTTCCTTGGTTAGGACTCTGTGCTTCCACTGTAGGGGGCCTGGGTTCGATTCCTGGTCAAGGAACTAGGATTGAGCATGTAGTGCACAGTGGCCAAAATAATTTTTAAAAAGGAGAGAGAGTCTGACTTCTAGCAGACAGGAGGCTGTTTTCCCTGGTTTTTTTTTTTTTTTTGTCTCGGAGCTTGTAATCAGGACATATGGACATAAAAAATAATAGTATGAGTAGCATGCAAAGAATGGAATGGAATAGGAAGGTATGCACGGGATTAGAAAAACTTCCTGAAGGTGTACTGGATCTTGAAAGGTAAAAGAAGGGAGGGGGACAAAGTCATTCAGGTAAGAAAAGCAGCAGACAAAGCAAGATGTGCACCAGGAACACTGAAGGCTCTGACTGGAGAGGAGTGCTGGGAGGAGAGGTTGGATACAAAAGAGCTTGCAGCTAGATTTTAGAGGGTGGCTTGGAATGCCAAGTGAAGAAGGGAGCACTATCAGGGAAATGATACTGAGTTAGAGAGTTCTGTGGCTGGAATAGATCTCTCAGGTTCAGGTTCCCATATACTTAAATATATCTAGAGACACAGGACTTGCACCTCTGGAAGCAGCTTTTTCCAACATTGCTTTGTGTTTATTTTTAACACCTTTTTCTTCTTAAATTAAACTGAAATATGTCTACTTAACTTTGTTCCTGTTTTAAGAAGTTCTACCATCTGGATAACATGGAATATGAAAAGAAGTGGTGTTTAGGGGAGATTAGTTTCTCAGGTGTGTACAGGAAGCATTAAAGGGTTTGGGGGAGAGCCTGGAGGCAGGACTAACAGTCAGGAAGCCATTGTCATGGTGGGAGGTGAGATGGTGCTGTTAAGGAAGGGACTGTTGCAACAGATCATGGAAAGGCAGAATTGGCCAGTTTTCATGCAGTCATGCAGTTGCCGAGAATTGGACACAACTTAACAACTAAGCACACATGCACACATGCATGCAGGTTTACTGCCAGCTTGGCTTGTATAAATGGCTGCTCTTTATAGATAAAGCTGAGGGACCTGCTATGTGAAAAATTAAAATACCTTCCTCAGACATGAATCACTTAGGGTATGTATTGAGGCAGTGTGTGCTACTAAAAACTCCAGGTGAATTACCTAACATTAGCCTACTCGCATCAACTTAGAACCACGCTGAGATTCTGTTGTGCAGAGTCTTCTGTCAAATTAAAAATTCTGTTACATTGTTTGTTTCAATGTTTATTTACACTAATAAAAAGTAACATGTTTTTTTTAAACTTTTCGTTTTGATTAACAGGGAGTTGCAAATATAGTAAGGAGAAGGAAATGGCACCCACTCCAGTATCCTTGACTGGAGAATCCTGTGGACAGAGGAGCCTGGTGGGCTGCTATCCATGGGGTCCCAGAGTTGGACACAACTGAAGCGACTTAGCAGGCATGCATGCATTGGAGAAGGAAATGGCAACCCACTCTGGTATTCTTGCCTGGGGAATCCCAGGGATGGAGGGGCCTGGTGGGCTGCCATCTATGGGGTCGCACAGAGTCGGACACAACTGAAGCGACTTAGCAGCAGCAGCAGCAAATATAGTATAGAGTAGTCTAGTATACCATTTACCCAGTTTCCCCCAGTGGTTACATTTTATGGAACTCTACTATGAAGCTATATACAGTCAGCAAAAACAAGACCGGGAGCAGACTGTGGCTCAGATCATGAACTGCTTATTGCCAAATTCAGACTTAAATTGAGGAAAGTAGGGAAAACCACTAGTCCATTCAGGTATGACCTAGATCAAATCCCTTATGAGTATACAGTGGAAGTGAGAAATAGATTTAAGGGACTAGACCTGATAGACAGAGTGCCTGATGAACTATGGACAGAGGTTCATGACATTGTACAGGAAACAGGGATTAAGACCATCCCATGGAAAAGAAATGCAGAAAAGCAAAATGGCTGTCTGAGGAGGCCTTACAGATAGCTGGGAAGAGAAGAGAAGCGAAAAGCAAAGGAGAAAAGGAAAAATATTCCCATCTGAATGCAGAGTTCCAAAGAATAGCAAGGAGAGATAAGAAAGCCTTCCTCAGCAATCAATGCAAAGAAATAGAGGAAAACAACAGATTGGGAAAGACTAGAGATCTCTTCAGGAAAATTAGAGATACCAAAGGAACATTTCATGCAAAGATAGGCTCGATAAAGGACAGAAATGGTATGGACCTAACAGAAGCAGAAGATATTAAGAAGAGGTGGCGAGAATACACAGAAGAACTGTACAAAAAAGATCTTCACGACCCAGATAATCACGATGGTGTGATCACTCACCTAGAGCCAGACATCCTGGAATGTGAAGTCAAGTGGGCCTTAGAAAGCATCACTACAAACAAAGCTAGTGGAGGTGATGGAATTCCAGTTGAGCTATTTCAAACCCTGAAAGATGATGCTGTGAAAGTGCTGCACTCGATATGCCATCAAATCTGGAAAACTCAGCAGTGGCCACAGGACTGGAAAAGGTCAGTTTTCATTCCAATCCCAAAGAAAGGCAATGCCAAAGAATGCTCAAACTACCACACAATTGCACTCATCTCACATGCTAGTAAAGTAATGCTCAAAATTCTCCAAGCCAGGCTTCAGCAATATGTGAACCGTGAACTTGCAGATGTTCAAGCTGGTTTTAGAAAAGGCAGAGGAACCCGAGATCAAATTGCCAGTATCTGCTGGATCATCGAAAAAGCAAGAGAGTTCCAGAAAAACATCTATTTCTGCTTTGTTTACTATGCCAAAGCCTTTGACTGTGTGGATCACAATCAACTGTGGAAAATTCTGAAAGAGATGGGAATACCAGACTACCTGACCTGCCTCTTAAGAAACCTGTATGCAGGTCAGGAAGCAATAGTTAGAACCGGACATGGAACAACAGACTGGTTCCAAATAGGAAAAGGAGTGTACATCAAGGCTGTATATTGTCACCCTGCTTATTTAACTTATATGCAGAGTACATCATGAGAAACGCTTGGCTGGAAGAAACACAAGCGGGAATCAAGATTGCCGGGAGAAATATCAATAACCTCAGATATGCGGATGACACCACCCTTATGGCAGAAAGTGAAGAAGAACTAAAGAGCCTCTTGATGAAGGTGAAAGAGGAGAGTGAAAAAGTTGGCTTAAAGCTCAGCGTTCAGAAAACTATGATCATGGCATCTGGTCCCATCACTTCATGAGAAATAGATGGGGAAACAGTGGAAACAGTGTCAGATTTTATTTTTTGGGGCTTCAGAATCACTGCAGATGGTGACTGCAGCCGTGAAATTAAAAGACGCTTCCTCCTTGGAAGGAAGGTTATGGCCAACCTAGATAGCATATTTAAAAGCAGAGACTTTACTTTGCCAACAAAAGTCCTTCTGGTCAAGGCTATGGTTTTTCCAGTGGTCATGTATGAATGTGAGAGTTGGACGGTGAAGAAGGCTGAGCACCGAAGAATTGATGCTTTTGAACTGTGGTGTTGGAGAAGACTCTTGAGAATCCCTTGGACTGCAAGGAGATCCAATCAATCCATCTTAAAGGAGATTAGTCTTGGTTGTTCATTGGAAGGACTGATGTTGAAGTTGAAACTCCAATACTTTGGCCACCTCATGCGAAGCGTTGACTCATTGGAAAAGACCCTAATGCTGGGTAGGATTGGGGGCGGGAGGAGAAGGGGACGACAGAGGATGAGATGGTTGGATGGCATCACCGACTCGATGGACATGAGTTTGGGTAGACTCTGGGAGTTGGTGATGGACAGAGAGGCCTGGCGTGCTGCAATTCATGGGGTCGCAAAGAGTCGGACATGACTGAGCGGCTCAACTGAACTGAACTAGTATATCAACAGCAGGAAATTGACATTGGCACAGCAATTCTCTGGTTTTAACCTGTGAAGATTTGTACAACCACCTCTGCAAACAAGGTACAGAACTATTCCATCACCACAAAGCTCTCCCTCTTGATACCTGTTAGTCATACCCATGTTGCTTATATTCCCCATCATCCCTCACCCTTGGCATCTAATCTGTCTCCATCTCTAATTCTTTCATTTTAAGAATATTGTATAAATGGAATCATACAGTGTATGATCTTTTGAGATTGGCTTTCCCCACACCAACACTCCCCCCCCCCCGCCCCGCCAATACACACATGCAACTCAACATGCTGCCCTTGCTGCTGCTGCTAAGTCGCTTCAGTCGTGTCCGACTCTGTGCCACCCCATAGATGGCAGCCCGCCAGGCTCCCTGGGATTCTCCAGGCAAGAACATTGGAGTGGGTTGCCATTTCCTTCTCCAATGCATGAAAGTGAAAGTGAAGTCGCTCAGTTGTGTCCGACTCTTAGCGACCCCATGGACTGTAGCCTACCAGGCTCCCCCATCCATGGGATTTTCCAGGGAAGAGTACTGGAGTGGGGTGCCATTGCCTTCTCCGATGCTGCCCTTGAGAGCCCTCCAATTGGTGTGTGTATCAATAGTTTGTAGCTTTTTTTACTTGTAGGGTAGTATACTGTGAGTACTCTGATGTGGATGTAGCCTGTCTTTTCACCCTCTTAACTGATCTCTAAGTTTTAAATAGCATACTAAGTTTTTAATTTTGGTAGTCCAATTTATTGATCCCCCTCTCCCAATGTATGGATCATGCTTTTGGTGTCATGTCTAAGATTCTTTAACAAGCTTTATTTAGCTCATGAAGATTTTCTCCTATTTTCTTTTAGAAATTTTATGTTTTACTTTTAACTCTTGAGCTCATTTTGTATTATTTTTGTATAGCATGTGAGGTTTAGGTTGAGTTCTTTTTCCTTGGTGAACATCTAGTTGTTCCACTATCATTTGTTGAAAAGACTATTTCATTGAGTTGCTTTTGCACCCTGTTAGAAATCAGTCAGCTGGGGAAAAAAAATCAGTCAGGCTGTACTTGTGTGGGATTATTTCTGGGTTCTCTATTGTGTTCTATTATCTATGTGTCTATCCCTCAGCCAATACTCACAGTCTTTATTGCTGTAGTTAAAAGTCTCAAAATTGAGCTGAGTGATTTTTCCCTCTTTATTCTTTTTCTAAATTGTTTTAGCTATTCTAGGTTTTTGTTTTTTTTTTTTTTTTTTTTTTTTTTTTGCTTTTCCGCATAAATCTTAGATAATCTTGTCTATAGAAAATCTGGGGTCTTGATAAGGGATTACATTAAACTTTGGGGAGAGGCGACATTTTTACTCTGTTGAATCTTTTATGAATAAAATACATTTTCATCTGTTCAGATCTTTTTAAAATTTCTTTCATTGGTGTTTAGTAGCATGTATATATACAATACATATATCCTCTATATTTTATTAGATTTACATTTTTGGGGGGTTATTATAGATAGTATTTATTTAGTTTTGTGTTTCTTTTTAATTCCTTGGCTACCTATATGGATTTTATTTCTAGCTTATACCATTTTACTGTTTTCTTTTAAAAATTTTAAACTAATTACAAGCATTTCTTTTTAGGATTTAGTATAACCTTTGTATTTATAATCTTTAAAACTATATACTTTCTCTTGTATCATTTCCCTATTATTGAACTTAGCTATTTTTATGTTTTTGATACAAAAATGCTGTCATAAGTGAAGACTATATACATATAATATTTTCCCTTTAAAAAATTTTTATCTTTAAGGTACATTTCCTGGAGTAGGAATATAGGGGCACAGATCTTTTAAAAAACATTAAGAGCATATAAAGAAAGAAAGACTATAAAGAAAGCTGAGTGCCGTAAGAATTGATGCTTTTGAACTGGGGTGTTGGAGACTCTCGAGAGTCCCTTTGACAGCAAGGAGATCCAACCAATCCATCCTTAAGGAAATCAGTCCTGAATATTCACTGGAAGGACTGATGCTGAAGCTCCAATACTTTGGCCACCTGATGTGAAGAGCTGATTCATTTGAAAAGACCCTGATGCTGAGAAAGATTGAAGGCGGAAGAAGAAGGCGACGACAGAGGATGAGATGGTTGGATGGCATCACAGACATGATGGACATGAGTTTGAGTAGGCTCTGGGAGTTGGTGAAGGACAGGGAAGCCTGGCGTGCTACAGTCCATGGGGTTGGACTGCAAAGAGTCGGACATGACTGAGCAACTAAACTGAACTGAAGAGTGTATATTTACATTATATATAGCAAAGTATACAGATTGATGTACAGTTTGAAGGAGTTTCACATAAATGTGTACTCATCTAACTACCATTCAGAAAGTTTCCTCAGGGACGTAGATTTTAGGACTTTAAAATGTAGTCCTAAATTGTTCTCTAGTAGGGCTTCCCAGTTGGCACTAGTGGTAAAGAACCCACCTACCAATGCAGGAGACGTAAGAGACACGGCTTCGATCCCTGGGTCGGAAGGATCCCTTGGAGGAGGCCGTGGTAACCCACTCCAGTATTCTTGAATCCCTTAGACAGAGGATCCTGGTGGGCTACAGTTCATAGGGTCACAAAGAGTCAGACTCAACTGAAGTGACTTAGCATAGCACAGCACATACGGGGTTATATCACTATCTTGCTTAATATTCATATAACCTCACCAATTACAAGATACAAAAATTCAACTCAAACTTGTTTAAACAAAAAGGGAGTTTTTGGGTCTTTGTGGTTGTTGAGTTGCTGAGTTGTGTCCGACTCTGCGACACCATGGACTGTAGCCCTCCAGGCTCCTCTGTCCATGCAGTTTCCCAGGCAAGAATACTGGAGTGGGTTGCCATTTCCTTCTCCATTTCCTTCTCTGACCCAGGGATTGAACCTGTGTCTCCTGCTTGCCAGGGGGATTCTTTACCACTGAGCCACCTGGGAAATTCTTAGGAGTTTTAGTTTGGGAATTCCAGAGTAGATCCAGAGTTCAAGCATAGCCAGATGTGACTGACTGAAAGGATGCATGACTTTCTTCATCATTTGCCTCCTTGTGTTTATCTCTATTTCCATATGTACATATTGGGTAAGATGCCCACCTCTAGTTTGAAGTGGTCATACTAGTTTTTTCATCCCAGCAAATAAAACTTAGTGTTTATATCTTAGTCATGGAGGAGACTGGTTAGCTTTGCTTTGGTCGTGCTCGGCACTGAAACACTTCCTACTGCCAAAGGAGATGGTTTAGCCAGTGTGGATTGCATGTTCACCCCAGGACACAAGGAATGGGGGAGCTCCCCGTTCTCCAAAGGAACACGGAATATAATATTAATAATATGATGTTTAATGAAAGGAAATTATCCTGCTTGACAAGTAATGGGATAGTCCATTAATATTTTCTGCTGTCTTTAGAGGTGTAAAATGCTACTTTCTTTTTAAAAATTTGCATTATTTGCAGTAATTGCTGTTGACCATTTCTTTGTGTTTATGAATATATCTGAAACATGATGGTGCTTGTGAGAGTCTCTAGGGCAGTGATAAGTATTTATAAATAATAGTGCTCTTTTGCAGATTTGTTGAATCCTTGTTATTTTTCTTATTGATTTGAATTCTGCCAGGTTTTCAAAAATTGAGACTTGCCTTATTGGCCTGGAGATGCTAATCTTCTAGGTTTCTCATCGCTAGTCTTATTGGTATGCAGAGGTAGCATTAACTTGGAGTTGAGAATCAAGACACGATTGTGTCTGTCTTTAATGATTTTAATGGTGGGAACTGATTTATGGTAGTCCTTGAAAAGGTGGTTGAGTTCTGGTGAATAAAGCAAAGACTGCAGCTAAATCCATGGCTCTTACTGCCTCTCAGACCATTTGTTTTGGTTTTTGTTCCATGACTGCCTTACTACTTACTAACTATACTCACCTCTCATGTGTTATTATTCACATGGTGAACAACATGAAAATATCTAGATAATTCACTGCAATAATCTTCTCCAGTATTTGAAATTTGGAGATTATTTTCTCTAATATCGGAAAAACATTTAATTGTAACACCTGCATACCCCTTCTCTCTAAATGGATAGAAAGTGAAAAAAATAAGTAAATTTTTTTACTAAATGTCTTTGTCCAGTAAAAGCAAACGTTTTAATGTTTGGCTTATAGTTTTCCACTTTTCATGTCTGTTTATGTCAGGCAGTATTTGTGTTAAGATTTTTTTGGAGACTTGTCCAGTTCTGGTTTGGGGATCATTATTCCTTTTTAGGTAAACTTTGATTATAATGCAAGCCCATTGTCCTTGAGTAGAAGAAGGACTTCAGCTTATGAGAGCAGTCAGTGTTGTTCAGTACTTAGTTGCTGTTGTTACAGGAACCATCTTTTCTGTAGAAAGTGTCTTGTCACTTAGAGCAAGAAAGCAGTGTCTATTGGTCTTCTGAAACAATAGTTAAAGCTATTGAGTTTACCAGCTTCTTGTGATATTAGCAGTTATAGTTCATTGGTGACTTGGACTTGTTGCCCAGATGTCTTCTTAGCTTTTTTCAATCTTGAAAGTACAGAATTACTAATAAAACTGACTGTCTTTTAAGGACATTGTCATAAAGAACCCAGTGAGGGTTTTAAATTGATATTAAGAGGCATTCTTTTATTTATCATATTATGTAGTGAAATTGAGGACAGAGAGGCCTTCTTCCTTGTTATGTGTGTGAATGATTTGTATAAAGGGAGAAAATGGTATATACATATGGAGAAATATATGTGCACACACATTTACCTGTGTATGATTGTACATGTTTGTGTGTGTGTATGTATGTATTTATTTTATTGTAAATCTTGGCAAGGCAGTCTTAGGGAAAATAATGATGTATTTTATCCCCGACAAAAGAATATTAAGCACAAGCTGTCAGGCTCTTGGGGCATAATTTTCTCCCTGGCAACTGACTAGAATCAGATTGAAGGAGGTGAAAATTGGCCTCCTGTCCAGTGCAGATGTTGACAGCTTTAGACTGATGTACCCACATCTAATATAGGCAGTCTGCAAGATAAATGTTAAAAGGCAGATGTGATCAGGACAAAGCAGCTGTCAGTGACAGTTTCGAGTAGGATTTGAGAGGTAGACAGGAGACAGAGTGAAGTCTGGGCTTGCTAAGTTCATGATCTGAAGACTTGAAACATAGCTTCGAGGAGCTTTGTGTGGGTGTGTGAGAGAGACTGCAGTTTAATTTGTCTGGTGCTGTTAGTGTGGTTTTATTCAGGTTGGAATCATGAGCTGGATCGTATACATGGGCTCTTTAATTTTACACAGGAGAAAAATGACAAGTATTCCTTCCCTGGAATATTGAGTATGGACTTCAAAAAGTGTTAATGATGCTATGGAAAAGCAATAGCAGAGAAACATTTAACATTTTGAAAAAGATTAAATTTAAGTCAATTAGGTTTCTGAATTAGTGTAATCACTTTCTTCATTAAACTTAACAAGAAATCAGCTGATTTTTCTCATACTCTTGCTTTAAGTTCTGCCTTCTCATTTGTTATCCTGTCTTTTCCCCTTGCTATCTCAGTAGATTTTTCATCCTGTTTTCACTGCTTATTTTTGTGGATGTCTCTTTGTGTGTGATCCTGTGATGGCTGTATCTGTTGTTTAAAGGGCTCTGACTCTTAATTCCTACCCTTCATATGTTCCTGAGGACTGTGATTAATTTAAAACTTGTTCATTATTGACCCCTGTTCCTCCACTCTATTTAATCCATTTTCTGTTGCTCTTCATTTAACTTGAGCAGGAAAAGCAAAATATAAATTCCAAAAAATCATTAACTGGTTGTCATCCAGGTGTTCTATGTCTTAAAGTTGTCTGTTTGACTTAAACTGTAAGTCTTTAGGGTGAAGGCTGTATTTTCTTTGACTTGGGATGTGTCAGGGGTGCTGTCCACTTGTGGATCACTGTCCTTGTGTGAGCATATGATACTTTGCAGAGACTTGGGTTCCGGTGTAGCCATCTTGAGAGTGAGGAAAGGAGAATGAAGTTATTAAATTCTAATGTTTCCTGTCATTTTGAAATTGCTCCTCCCTTTTTTTGAAGTCTTGTTAAACTCACAAAAATAATAGTACTAACCAGGATAATAATACTTTTGAGATACAGTGGATAATATTCCTGCCTTAATATGTTTGTACGGTGTAGCTGAGGAAGTTAGGTACTGAATTTTTGACTTTGGCCTGACTTCAACCATGATGTAGAAACGTGGTTTCTACTAGTTAATTTCTTAAGAAAGTGATTCCAAGTTGAAATGCATGTTATGCATTTATTTGAATGTGTAATCAGGAAGTAAGTGACTCTCTTTGGAGTGTTTTTGAATAGCAGCAGGGCACACTTGAATTAGTAAGGAAAATGAGAACATGAATATGTGTGGTACTCTATTTTAATTTTTTTAAAAAATCCATTCTGTCCACTAGAAAAAGTAGAAATTCAAAACTCCTTTTCTTACCCACCGTGGATGGAGAAGGGTGTAGTTTGAGAGTTTTTCTAGGTGTTCCCTGAACTGATTCAGATGGACTTATAGTATTTAAATAACATGATATTAAATATTCTGGGTTGATTTTCTGAAGATAAACAGTTTTGTGGATTAAAAATGGCATCCCAGGAAAGTTCTCTTAAAGCATCTGTCAGAAATTCTTTGAATCATGGTCCGTTTTTCTGTAACTATGGAGGTGTCATCCAGGGGTCTGTGGTTTTTGCCAAATATCCCTCATTGATGAATGGAAAGGTGAAGGCGAAGAGGATTAACTGTTTTATTCATGTTTATCTGTGTGTCATAGGACGTGTGAATTATGCCAGATATATTCCACCGTTTGGTTCCTTCCCATAAGTACTATGTTATAAAATCTGTTATTCTTTGCAAGTATGCTGCCAGTTTGTCTTCATTGATGAGTATGGAAGATGTCTTACTTTGTTACCAGATCATGGAAAATGAATTTAAAAATTTTGAAGCCTGGGGGAAAGGGATTGGGACAGGCTGGAAAATGCGTGCTAATCCTTGATTATCTTGACGTTGGCAAATAATTTTATGAAGACTTGGTCCTGTCAATTTATCATTTTATAAAAAGAAAGTTGGAATGATAACAAAGAAATAAAAACAGTTATCAGTTTTTGTGAGATCCTTTAATCAGATAAATTTAGAAAATCGGGTATAAAGTAAGTTTATCAGTGGAACTAAAGTGATAAAGAAGTAACTTTCAAGAATTAGGAATCCTGTAATAGGGAAGTTCTACGTATTCAAATTTAGGGCTGGATTTTTTTTTTTTTTTTTTTTTTTTTTTTGCTTTATGCTGTGTTAAAATGCCCATCTGTTAAGTACAGGGCAGTTTGTAACAGACTTAACTGTGATGTTGGTTGCTTGCTTTTTTTTTTCCTCTTCTTCCTCTGGATAGAACTAAAAAATTGCTTTAGCAAAAGTTAATTTTCTGCAGTTAACATGTTTTTGATAGAACCAAAAAAGAAGTAAAAATCAGTTATAGTTTTGTTGTTACCCATAGATGAAGTCAATGGTTAATATTTTGATCTAGACCCTTCCAGTTAAAAAAAAAAAATTATTTGGCCTTAGTTGTGGTATGTAGGATCTAGTTCCCTTGACCAGGGATCAAACCCAGGCCCCATGCATTGGGAGTGCAGAGTCTTAGCCACCAGACCACCAGGGAAGTCTGCATTTTTTTTTGCCACTTAAATTATTTAGTTTTTTAATTGAAGGATAATTGCTTTATAGAATTTTGTGGTTTTCTGCCAAACATCTACAAGAATCAGCCATAGGTACACCCAGGTCTTTGATGAATGTACTGACATGGGTAGAATTATGTTTTGCTCAGTTTTACTTTTTTCACTTAATGGATCCTGAACTTTCAGTATCTTTAAGTACTCTACTATAACATAAGTTTTAATGGCTGAATAATATCCTCTATAGAGTAATATGATTTAAGGAGGTTATTTTGAACCAGAAAACTAAAGACTTCTCTTTAATATTGTTATGACCAGAGTTTTAGTTAGTCACTTTTCAGAAATCTAAAAGTGTGGTAAATAGGGCAGTTTCAAAGACTGAACCTGCTGTTGTTAGCAAAGGATAGTATGAGATATCTGAGAGGATGAAAAATTTTAGCCAGTTAAAATCATTTTGCAATAAAGAGATCAAAGTGACTTGAGCAAGTCATCCAGGAAATTAGTGGGAGAGGGGGAATCAGAATCCACATATGGTCGTGAAATTGATCATGAAATGAATAAATAATTGGAACATGCTTAAGATGATAAATGGCTTTTAACTTTTCCTGGATGCCTCTGTTGTTTTAACACTGAACTAGCATATTTGGGTGGATGTTTTAAAATACCTTTTTTTTTTTTGGAATCTGGCAGTTGTTAAAAAAAATGCTTTTATAAAATGTTCTGTTTAAGAAATGTCTATTAAGGTCTGTATAATAATTGAACTTGTCCTGCAGCAACTCAACAAAAAATAAAGACAGTGAGATTGCGGCTGCAAATGGGCCCCTTCTTTATTTTACTCCTTGTTTTCCCATATTTTGGATAAGTTTTTCAAGATACCTGATTTTACAAAGCTTTCATTTCATAATGTATGCTGATTTTCCTTTTTTGCACTAACACTAGTAGCCATGGGATTTTTTTATACTTCTAAAGAAAGAAATTTTGCATACAGGCTTTTTTGGAGTGTTTTAAGTTACTCTTTTCTAGGAAAACCTGAGTTTTATGTGTCACAAACATGAATTAAGGATATTTTACATTTTAAAATAATCATTTGAAGACTTTTTTCTTTAAAAATACATTCACTATAGAAAGTTCAAAAAGAAAACCCACACAGAATAGAAAATAATCACCCATCGGGCTATACAACCTGATGATACACCACCTGTGTTAGTATTTTCATGTATGTTGAAACACCTCCCCATCCCACCCTAATGATGTAAACACGTTATGATTTCTGTTCTTATTGTGCAGTACAGATTCTTGTATATCTGCGATTTAAGATAGAAATTTTAAAAAATTCTTCTCTTTTCATTAATAAAGACACCTGAAGTGGGTGCATTATGTAGTTTACAGAAGATAAACCATGTTCCTTCGCTGGGCTGGCAGAGTTCTTTTTTTTCTGGGCCTAAAGGTAGTAAAAGTTCTGGCCAAGGAACATATTAGAAGTACCCTTCAGTTCCGTTCAGTTCAGTCGCTTGGTCGTGTTCGACTCTTTGCGACCCCATGGACTGCAGCATGCCAGGCCTCCCTGTCCATCACCAACTCCTGGAGTTTACCCAAACCTTAGTATTGTGTTTAGGAGAAATATAACTTTATCGTACTAGTCTCCTTGGAGGACATTTGAAGGCTTATAGAGATGTTTCCATAGCTAAATTTCTGAGGACTTGGTATCCTTTGCTATGGCATTGTGATTGGAGGTCATTCTTATGGTATGGCATAGGCTTTTGGGGATGAGAAGTTGTAAATAGGATATATAAGGAAGATGACAGATTTTTACAAACTTGGAAGAACTTCAGATTGGCTTAATTCCCACCCTCCCCCTCCCCAGGGGTCTCTCCCTCTCTTAATTCTAAAAATCAGATGGAAAAGCTAAAATAATCAGCTGTGCATGCATGCTAGGTCAATTCAGTCATGTCTGACTCTGTGCAACCCCATGGACTGTAGCCCGCCAGGCTCCTCTGTCCATGGGGTTCTCCAGGCAAAGAATACTGGAGTGGGTTGCCATGCCCTTCTCCAGGGGAATCTTCCCGACCCAAGGATTGAACCTGCGTCTCTTACATCTCCTGCTTTGGCAGGCGGGTTCTTTACCACTAGCACCACCTGGGAAGCCCCCAGCAAGGGGAACTAACTCGAGCTTTGCTTGTAGCTGTTATCACAAAAGGATCAGTTTTTACCACTTTCTGCACTATGGAGATTGGAGTGAAGGAGGCACCTCTTTTACTGCTTCATCACTACAAATTAAAAGTCAGTTTTTCCTTCATTCTCTAGGAAACTTGCTAACATGACCTTATTTCTGAAAATTAAGTGATTGATGTGAGAGCAATGACAATGTTCTGAATAGTTTTAAGAATTGGAGAAGGTAGGTGGGAAGGTGGAAGGGGCACAGAAATAATTGTTGAGCTTTGTATTTATTACCTCATTTAATTTTCAAAACAGCCCAGTGGGGTGGGAGATGATATTCTGATTTTACAGAAGAGAAAACAGAGCTGAAGCAACCTGAGGTCACACCAAATAGCCAAGTTGGGATTCAGACCCAGTTCAAATACCTTGTTTGATCTATGCCAGACAGTGTTCTGGGAGAAGTGTATGTTCACTAACATAGCAACATCTTTTGTTTTAAAGGAGCAATATAATCTCTCATAGTATCTCATGTTTCCTAGGCTCAAGTTAGAAGAAATAAGCCTTCTCTCTCTCTCTCTCTGTTTTTTCTTTTCCTGTCTATTTGTGTGTGTGTGTGTCTGTTTCTCGTACACCCACACACACTTGTCTAGCCTGTCCTTTCCCCATAATTTTATAAGTTAAGATTGCTTTGGAGGGAATTTACTCAAGGTATTTGCTTCAGAAGGCCTTTATCTTGTCCTGTTCTAATGTGGAACTGTGGTTTTTTTGGTTTACTTTATTTACAGTTGCCTTTTGTTCTTATTTTGAACTCCAGAGGAGCTTAACTTTTATCCTCAGCTTAGTTAGGGGAAAATGCCAAGGGATGGACCTGGTGACAGATCTGTTTTTATGGTTGATGGAAGAGTAGTAGTGCGTTCTCTTAAGTTCCATGTCCATTATATCTTGGTTAATACGAGATGTCAAGTAGGAGACTCTATAGACAATTGAGTCACGGCTAGAAGACCCAGCTGTATTCTCAACCTTTACTGCTGACTATGTGAGCAGTCTGTCTCAGTTTTCCTAGTTTGCCTTTTTTGTGTATAGAAAGAGTGCGTTTGGTAACTTTTACATGTCTGCATTGTAAACTAATTGACAGTTCTATTTTATTGTTTTTAACTTATTAACCATCAGTTCAGTCTCAAAGTGTCATGTTCCTTTTATAGAGATGACCATTGAGCAGGAATTTGAGCCTCCTGCTGTAAAGCTAAAGGCATATTTTCATATTTGTTCATAGTTTTGTGAGTAGAAAATATTTGTATGTTTTAATCCATCATACAGTATGTTTCTCATGTATGTTTTCATTCCTAATAACGTATGTTTAGCTACGAAGTTAAAGATTTGCCATTATGGTTGTGAGCTAAGAGAGATGAGGGTGGATATGAATATATTTACTTGACTTCTTCCTTTAAGTTCCACTTATTCGTTACCTGAGTTGATACTATTTTGGAATGATATCATGCAAACTGTAGAGGCATGAAATTGTTTAAGAGGAACTTGGGTCGGAATGAAATTTGGAAGAAGGGGGCTATAGTGCAAAGAGATTAGAGCTGGGAATAAATTGGGGGATTATTACAGTGAGATTAAGTAATTAAAGTTAAGGTTAAATTTTACGACTTTATACTTGTCCATTTGAATGTAAGCTAATCATTAAATAGTTTTGATTGATTTAGGTGGTCTGTAGCTTTAAGAATCTACTTTCAGTTCATCCTGTTTGGCTCACTCTGGGCATTTAGTTCTTGCCACAGTTCTTTCATTTACCTCAGGTTAATTCACTTTTTCATTTTCTATAGCAGCTGCTTCAGAGTTTCTTCCACTCTCCTCAAACCCTCATTTCCATTTCCATCTTCAGTTTTTTAGGAGAGCTTCATTTACTGCCTCTGAGGAAACAGATTATCTAGTAGTGCTGAACTTCATACTGCCAGGAAGCCTCTGCTTTCGTTTCTCATCCAAGGGTACAAGAACTCCATGGCTCTCACTTCCTTTTGTGGTTCTGATTATGTGTGTTCCCTGATCTAGAATCTCCATTCTTTACTTATGTGTCTTTAGTGTCATTTTGCATCCTTTCCCCGCTCAATCTGTCTGTAACTAATTCCAGTAGCAATAAAAAGGATAGTATGGGAGTGCTGACAGTGTTATAACCCCTCTCCTAAACACTGGGTTTCATAAGTCTGGGAGGTTGATAGAGGCAGTTCTCACTTTGCATATATCCAGTATGCACAGATTTCTTACCACAGTTTAGTATTACCAGTCCTCCAATAACATGGTTCAGATATTAGTGTATTAGCTGAGTGATTGCATAAAGTGCAGACTTTGCTGCTAACTGTGAAGTGTACAGATCACTACATAAATAAAAGGTGTGCATCGAGATCACTGACGAATCATGTTCCTTCTTTCATGGTCTGTTAGTGATTGATTGATCACTGCAACTTATTCAGTTCATGCAATGTGTAGCTGCATTGCCTCCTTGTATCTCGGTGATAAACCCCCGTGAGCCATTTTATAAGAGAACCTTGAAAGAGGGAATTTGCAAAGATGAAAGTGCAGCAAAGAAAGGAAAAGTAATAAATCCAAGAGGAAAGTTACAAGGGACTCTTGGAGAAGTTCGTCGTTTCTGTTACTGCCCCTCCATAATTGATTTATTTATTATGTTTGTTATCATTCCCTCTCATTAAATTACAAGCTCACTAGAGCCAAGAATTTTTGTCTGGTTAATTTCTATACCAAGTGTTTAGTGCCTGGCTCATAGCAGGCACTCAGTAAACACTTGTTGAAAGAAGGCAAGAATGCCCTTGAGGAACATTGTTGAACAGATTTGAATACTCAGGAAGTGATCTTTTCTCTGTCTTCTCATTGTGTTTTGCCTAATAGTAATAATTTCTACCAACCCTGTATTATCTCCCAGTGCAAGGTAATATAGTAGGCATTTTATATGTGTTATTAGTTGACCCTCACAGCAAGGTATTCTCTACATATTTCAGAGGAGGAAATAGGCTATGGAGTTTAATCACATAGCTGTTAAGTGGCCAAGTCAGACCTTAAGCTAACCTCTAACTCCACAGTGTGTACACTCTCAGGTCACTGCATTTGATACTCTTGTTTGTCTTTGTTTATTGAGCCATAATTCACATACCACAAAATTCCCTCTTATAAAGCATACAATTCAGTGGTTTTTACTGTATTTACAAGGTTATACAGGCCATCGCCACTATGTGATTCCAGAACATTTTCATTACCCTAGAAAGAAACCTCAAACCTATTAGTTAGTAATCCTCAGTCTTCCTTTCAGCCCCCGCCCCTGGCAGCCAGTGAGCGTTTCTGTCTCTATGGATTTACCTATTGTGAACATTTCATATAAGGGGAGTACTACAGTATATGGCTTTTTGTGACAGGTTTCTTTCACTTTGCATAATGCTTTGAGGGTTCATCCGTGTTGTAGCATGTATCAGTATTTTATTCCTTTTTATGGCTAAATATTTGATTGTGTAGATGCACCACATTTTCTTTATCTATTAGTTGATGTGTGTTTGGATTGTTTCCATATGTCAACCGTTAAGAATAGTGCTTCTGTGAACATTCATATATTTGTTTTTGTGTAGGCATTTGTTTTCAGTTATCTTGGGTATATACCTAGGAGTAGAATTGATGGATCACATGGTGACATATAGATAGCATCACTGACTCAGCAGACATGAATTTGAGTAAACCCTGAGAGATAGTGAAGGACAGGGAAGGCTGGCATGCTGCAGTCCGTGGGGTCGCAAAGAGTCGGACATGACTTAGAGACTAAACAACTATGGTAGCTCTACATTTAACGTTTTGAGGAACTGCTAGTCTGTTTTCCAAAGTGGCTGTACTATTTTATATTCCCACCAATGAGCTATGAGAGTTCAAGTTTCCCTGTATCCTCACGAATATTTGTTGTTATTTGTCTCTTTTAAAGGTGGACAGAACTTAGCAACTAAACAGCAACAACAACAATCCTAGTAGAAATGAAGTGATATTTCATGATTTTGACATGCTTTGCCCTTAGAGCAATTGAGATTGAGCATCATTTCATGTGCTTATTAGCCATTTATATATCTTCTTTGGAGAGATGTGGTATAATTCCTTTGCTTATTTTAATTACTTAATTTGTTTTTGGCCACACCACACGGCATGTGGGATCTTAGTTCCTCCACCAGTGATTGAATCCATACCTCTTGCATTGAAAACTCGGAATCTTAACTACTGGACCACCAGGGAAGTCCCCCTTTGCTTACTTTAAATAGGATTTTTTGTATTTTTATTGTTGATTTTAAGACTGCCTTTTTTGATATGCATTTTCCTTTTTTTAAAATGATTTTTGGCTGTGCTGGGTCTTTGTTGCTGTGTGGGCTTTTCTGTAGTTATGGTGAACTGGGGCTACTCTCTAGTTGCAGTGCGAGGGCTTCTCATTGCTTTGGCCTTTCATTAAAGAGCACAGGCTCTAGGGCCTGTGGGCTTTAGTAGCTGTGGCTCCTGGGCTCTAGAGCACAGGCTCAGTAGTTGTGGCGCATGGGCTTAGTTGATCTGTGGCCTGTGGGATCTTCCGGATCAGGGATTGAACCTGTGTCTCCTGCGTTGGCAGATAGATTCTTTACCACTGAGCCACCAGGGAAACCCAGGACTTCTTTATGTCTTATTGGTACTTTGATCCTCATCAGTACCCCAAATTTTCTCCCATTCTGTGGGTCTTTTTACTTTCTTGAGCATGTCCTTAAAAGCACAAACATTTTACATTTTGATCATGTTCAGTTTGTATCTTTTTTCTTCGTGGTTTGTACTTCATGTGTTATATCTAAGAAACTATTGCCTAATTGGAAGTCTTGAAGACATATCAATGTTTTCTTCTAAGTGTTTTATAAATGTAGCTCTTAGATTTGGTTTTGGTCTATTTTGAAAGTATATGATATGAGGTTGGGGGTCAAGCTTCATTTTGTTGTGTGTGAATATTCAGTTGTCCCAGCACTATTTGTTAAAAATATTTCTTCCCTTTATTGGAATGGTCTTGGCAGCCTTGTTGAAAATGAATTCATTGTATTTCTGGATTCTCAATTCTCTTCTGATGATCTACATGTATATATTTGACTTTGTTAACCACTTTCGTATCCAAATGCTTCTTGATTTTGACAGTCTATCATCTTGGGTCTCCTTGTTTCTCTTGTCACAGAGTCTTCCTTCCCTTACTCCTAAACCCACAGTCTCAAGGACTCTGGTTTTTTTTAAAAAAATCTTCCCCAATTCATGTGCACACATTTAGTATGCTCTGGCTCTCTTCTCCATCTCAGGACAGGTGTACCTTGAATTCTTTAAGTGATCTTCCATTCTTTCTTTTCATTCACTCCTTTTTTTTTTTTTTTTTTTTTTTTTTTGGTGGTGGGAGTGCCATGCCAATGAGCTTGTGGAATTTTACTTCCCCATCAGGGATTGAACCCAGATCTTTGGCAGTGAAAATGCAAAGTTGTCACTACTGGATCACCAGGGAATCCCTCCCTCACTCTTTAATAATCAAGGGTTATCATATCATTTTACCCCAGCCTTTATAGTTTACTATATTGCTCGTTCCCTGTCTCCCCAAATTTATTTATTTTTATTTGGCTGCTCCAG
Source organism: Okapia johnstoni (assembly GCA_024291935.2). NCBI lineage: Eukaryota > Metazoa > Chordata > Mammalia > Artiodactyla > Giraffidae > Okapia > Okapia johnstoni. The sequence goes on from CM044316.1 coordinate 42,623,024, forward strand.
GTCTCAGTTACAGCACACAGGATCTTTAGCTGTAGCATGCGGGATCTAGTTCCCTGACCAGGGATCGAACCCCGGCCCCCTGCATTAGGAGCTCGGAGTCTCAGCCATCTGGACCACCAGGGACGTCCCCTTTCCTGGGCTCTTATTGTGGCTTTGTGATCCATATCTCTGGCCAGGTTTATTATATGTTAGGTTGACTTTGATTTCCTTCTTTGGCTCAGGGATTTTTCTTTGCACTTTGTCTATGGCCTTCCACCCTCCATCATCTGATGCTTGCTTCTATACACATCCCTGACTTCCAAGTTAAACTAGAGAACTCAGCCCTCAAATACACCTTTTTATTGGATATGCTGCCTGTTAAGGGGTCCTAAGACCATAAACATTAAGCATTACAAATCCTGACTCTGTCATTTACTGTTAGGTGAATTGGTTAAGTTAGTTAACTTGTCTAAACTTTAGTTGTCTCTTCTGTATAGAAGGGCTAATACCACCTACTTTCGGTGGTGGATAGTATTAAATAAAATATATGTAATGTCATTTAATAAATGGGCATTTAATAAATGTTAGATATTAGTATGTTGCTGTTCCTTTTGCTTGAGGTACTAACTCCCTTAACTCTACTGCCCCAAATTCTTCCTGTCCTTTGATGGTAGATTCTATTTCAGAGTACTCTGTCTTCCATAAAACTGTTGCTGGCATTTCCCTTATACCCCAGCCTGGTCATTAGTACTTCCTTTTTTGGCCCTGTGCTATTTTGTGCCTTTCTTAAAGCTTGTATGTTGAAAATGACACATAATTTCTGTATGATCCTTTCTTTATGATTTATAAACTATTTGAAAGTAAGTCTTGCTCAGCTTCATATATCCCTGGCAGTGGATTTGTTTTAGTGTGTAATAAGCTCTCAATAAATAGATGGAACTCTATTGCTTAATATTAACGCAAATATCTTTTTTTGCAAGACAGTAGAGACAACTTCGTACATGAGTAAATAGCTTTTCCTAATGTATTCCCATAGCACCTTGTCCACAGGGCTATTTTAATTCTGGTTGCATTGTAATATTCCCTAATTTGTGGGCCCTTTGAGTACAGATGCCTTGTCTTAATCAGCTTTTAATTGTTTGCTTGTCTGTCTTCCCCCTCCATAGAGCTCAAGGAGGACATGGGCTGTTTCTTGAGCACTGTTATCACTGGCACCTAATACAGTCTTTGAGGTGCTCAAATATTTGTTGAATAAATAAATAAATGAATGATTGAGCACTCATTTTAAGTACCGTAAGATAGCATTTTTGTTAAACATCCATGTCATTGTCATGTGTCTGTATCTTAGATCCAGGAAAACTTTTAACTATCAAATTCTTCATTGTGATTTGTTTCTAACCTGACATATACACAGAGCTTGTCTTTACTCTTAATAATGTATGGTTCTTCTTAGCCTAATTAATATATGAATCTGAGGGTGAATTTGTTTCTGCCCTCCAAGAGTGTGTTTCCCCAGTCCTGTGGAAGTTCTGTAATCAAATCCCACTGGCCTCCAAAGTCAAATTCCCTGGGGGTTCTCAGCCCCATTGCCGATCCCTAGGTTGGGAAATCTGTTGTGGGTTCTAGAACTTTCTTAACAGTACGAGAATTTCTTTGGTATAATTGTTCTGCAGTTTGTGGGTCGTATGCTCAGCAGCTCTATGGTGGGGCTAATGGTAACCTCCTCCAAGAGAGCTTATGCCACATGCCGTGTGATCCAAGTTTGCTGCAGCCAGAGCCCTTGTCCCTGCAGCAGGCCACTGTAGATCCATGCTTCTGCAAGAGACACTAAAACCCTCAAAGGCAGGTCTGGGTCAGTCAGTCTCTGTGGGGTCTCTGGGTACTGGTGTGCACAAAGTGTTGTTTGAGCCCTCCCAGCGTCTCTGGCGGGTATGGGGTTTGATTCTAAACATGAGTTCACCCCTCTTGCTGTCTTGTTGGGGGTTCTCCTTTACCCTTGCATGTAGGGTATTTTTTTTGGTGGGATCCAAAGAAATAGAGGAAAACAATAAAATGGGAAAGACTAGAGATCTCTTCAGGAAAATTAGAGATACCAAGGGAACATTTCATGCAAAGATGGGCTCAATTAAGGACAGAAATGGTATGGACCTAACAGAAGCAGAAGATATTAAGATGAGGTGGCAAGAATACACAGAAGAACTGTATAAAAAAGATCGTCACGACCCAGATAATCATGATGGTGTGATCACTCACACTCACCTAGAGCCAGACATCCTGGAATGTGAAGTCAAGTGGGCCTTAGGAAGCATCACTACAAACAAAGCTAGTGGAGGTGATGGAATTCCAGTTGAGCTATTTCAAATGCTAAAAGATGGTGTTGTGAAAGTGCTGCACTCAGTATGTCAGCAAATCTGGAAAACTCAGCATGGCCACAGGAATGGAAAAGGTCAGTTTTCATTCCAATCCCAAAGAAAGGTAATGCCAAAGAATGCTCAAACTACCGGACAGTTGCACTCATCTCACATGCTAGTAAAGTAATGCTCTCTCCAAGCCAGGCTTCAACAGTATATGAACTGTGAACTTCCAGATGTTCAAGCTGGTTTTAGAAAAGGCAGAGGAACCAGAGATCAAATTGCCAACATCCGCTGGATCACTGAAAAACCAGGAGAGTTTCAGAAAAACATCTGTTTCTGCTTTATTGCCTATGCCAAAGCCTTTGACTGTGTGGATCAAAATCAACTGTGGGAAATTCTGAAAGAGATGGGAATACCAGACTACCTGACCTGTCTCTTGAGAAACCTGTATGCAGGTCAGGAAGCAACAGTTAGAACTGGACATGGAACAACAGACTGGTTCCAAATAGGAAAAGGAGTACGTCAAGGCTGTATATTATCACCCTGCTTATTTAACTTTTTTGCAGAGTACATCATGAGACATGCTGGGCTGGAAGAAACACAAGCTGGAATCAAGATTGCCAGGAGAAATATCAATAACCTCAGATATGCAGATGACACCACCCTTATGGCAGAAAGTGAAGAAGAACTAAAGAGCCTCTTGATGAAGGTGAAAGAGGAGAATGAAAAAGTTGGCTTAAAGCTCAACGTTCAGAAAACTAAGATCATGGCATCTGGTCCCATCACTTCATGGGAAATAGATGGGGAAACAGTGGAAACAGTGTCAGACTTTATTTTTTGGGGCTCCAGAATCACTGCTGATGGTGATTACAGCCATGAAATTAAAAGACGCTTCCTCCTTGGAAGGAAGGTTATGGCCAACCTAGATAGCATATTTAAAAGCAGAGACATTACTTTGGCAACAAAAGTCCATCTAGTCAAGGCTATGGTTTTTCCAGTGGTCATGTATGGATGTGAGAGTTGGATGGTGAAGAAGGCTGAGCGCCGAAGAATTGATGCTTTTGAACTGCGGTGTTGGAGAAGACTCTTGAGAGTCCCTTGGCCTGCAAGGAGATCCAACCAGTCCATCCTAAAGGAGATCAGTCCTGGGTGTTCATTGGAAGGACTGATGAGCTGAAACTCCAATACTTTGGCCACCTGATGTGAAGAGTTGACTCATTGGAAAAGACCCTAACGCTGGGAAGGATTGGGGGCGGGAGGAGAAGGGGACGACAGAGGATGAGGTGGCTGGATGGCATCATCGGCTGGATGAACATGAGTTTGAGTAAACTCTGGGAGTTGGTGATGGACAGGGAGGCCTGGCATACTGCAGTCGATGAGGTCGCAGAGAGTCAGACGTGACTGAGTGACTGAACTGAGGCTGAATTTAACTCCTCCGCTAAAGCTCATATTCTGCAACTAAAATTTTGATAGCTAAGAGAAGTTTTGTAGGTCTCTTCAGAATTAGCTTGGCTTCATGACAGCACACTTTTTTACATTTGTGGAAGAGATGAGAGAGTGAATAGTCTTTAGGCTTTAATCTGAAGTGGACACGTTCAGTTGAGGGAGGGAGTAATTTCTTTTCTAGGAATCCAAAGATAGTCACCATAGAGAAGAGCAGGCCCTGGCTCTCCAGTTACTTCCAACTATAAGAAAAGAGAATACAATAAGCACCTTAAATGATTATTATTAGAAACACATAACAAAAAAGTATAATTTACTTTACAAGTTTCTAGGAAATGTTTGAACTTCTTAGCGTTGTTGAAGGTGGGACTGTATAAGCTGGATATTCCTCATAACTGTAGTAAAATATTTATATTTTTAGGTTAATTTTTAAAGTTATGAATATGATGTCTGTTATAGAAAATGTTTTTATAAGTACAGAATAATGTAGAATTAGATTGTAATCTTGTATAATTGTTATTTGTTTTGACTGCAGTCTTTTTCCTTTTTTAAAAAGCACAGATTACATACATTTATCATTTCATCTTTTTTCTGTTTAAGATTTCATAAACTTGAACATTTTTCATATATATGTTAATATTTGCATAATAGTCAGCTGTAGGCTTTACCATAATACACTTAACTAGATGCTTGCTTGGGCATTTGAACTGTTGGAAGTGTTTTGCTATGAGGAAAATGAATGAGTACGTGACAAACTCTTGTCGTTTCACATACCAGTGAGTCTCTGTTTGAGCTCTATGCATTAGATAGTTGAAATGCTTAATGAAGTGTGGTGGTCCTGCCTAATGGTTGCCGTGTTTCTCTATCATTCTTTGGATGTATGGGTAGATTGTGTTAGATCCATTTTTTCCCTCTCATTCAAATCTTGAATTTTTTTTCCCTGTTAGGATACATATAATGGTCCTTTTTGGAGAGAAGTATTACTAGATCAATGGAAAGAAGTATTTTTTTTCTTACTGGAAGGAAGTATTTTTAAGGCTCTTGATATGTAGTGCTAAATCACTTTGCAGATACTGTGCTTTTACCAGGAATATATGTGGTTGCTTGTCTTAGTGACAGCTAGAGGACAAATGCAAGAGGAAAATAGCAAAAAAAAAAAATCCTGAAATTCTGTGTATGAATATACGAAGTTTGAATTATTATCGTTTTTTAAAATGTAGACCGGTTATTTGGTTCATTCCTGCTGAGTTTATTTTCCATTCTGTAAAACAGGTGATTTGATGAAGAGTGCTGCAGGAGAGTTTGCAGATGATCCCTGCTCTTCTGTGAAGCGTGGCAACATGGTTCGGGCAGCTCGGGCTTTGCTCTCTGCTGTTACCCGGCTGCTTATTTTGGCTGACATGGCAGATGTCTACAAATTACTTGTTCAGCTGAAACTTGTAAGTACAGGCCTATGTCTGTAATTTATTCTATCACAGCAAGGCTGCTGCTGGACATACTTAGTTCAGCATTCCTTAAGATTTGGTTTGGTTATGAACTTGGTTTACCTAAGTGGGCCAGAAATGTTTTTAATTTCCAATTGCTCTCTATTGCACGTGGACATCATACTGGCTGTGCTGTGGGCCTATGTTATCTTTGCAGAAAAGGTATGGTTTTTGACTTCTTCCCTTTTTGTGGTAGTGATTAAGTATTTCTTTGTACCAACAGAGTTCCAGAGTTGAGAAATCAAGATATGTTAAATTATGTCCTTTTACATGAAAGTCAAAATAATACTGTCCTTTCCCACCTCCCATAAAACTCCCATGTGGTACCTTCCCAAATGTAAATTTAAGAGGAAGTTTGGATTACTATCTGAGTAGCTGTTGAAAGGAATAAAAAGTTCTAGATCTTCTTTATGTACAGACTTGTATTGTTGAGAATTTTTCGTTTGTGGGGGTATGTTTTATAGGTAGAAGATGGCATCTTGAAACTGAGGAATGCTGGCACTGAACAGGACTTGGGAATACAATATAAAGCCCTGAAACCTGAAGTGGATAAACTGAACATTATGGCAGCCAAAAGACAACAGGTATGGTCATGATTTGGGGATATATTTAACATGTTTATATTACTACCTAGTGGGTAATAATTTAACCTAAGTCTTCAAAAGGTACCAATATCTTTCTCTCCTAATATAGTTCCATTAAGACATGTAGTTTATGATGTGTCCTTCAGTATTGTTACTTAAGTTAGAATTAGGTTGTATCCACATTATGCTCCTATTTTGATTCCTGTGAAAATTTTACTGTAGGTAACTTAGCAGTTTGCTATAGCATTCAGAGAAGTGATACGCCTTTCTTCTCTGTGTTCAAGGATGAGCTTGAGTTGATGGTGAAATTTAATTCAGACTTCTAAAAAACCAGTCAAAAACATATTGGAATTCTATATAAGAAAGTACCTTGCCCTCCATATTTTGTAACTTTTAAGTATTTCTTATCATGTTATTAGTAGATTTTATAGTATTAGGAATTTATGTTGTGTGGCATGTGGATCAGTGTTCTTATTTTTCCAGCTTTTGCTCACCCTTTGGTGTTTTGCTGTCGGGATGCTTGAAGTCTTCCTATATGCCCTTTCTATTGGATGCTGTGTGTTAAATGTGTGTTCTATAGGGGGGATGCATGTGTCACCATCTGACTCTAATAACTTCCATAGCCCTGATTAAGCTTGTGTTATTCTTATTTTTAAAAAGTCCTGAAAAGGTGAATTCTTATTTGTCAGCTGATACCTATATTGGTCAGGATAATTTTACACTGCATTTTACAGAAAACCTAGCTCCTAAATTGCATGAACATTGAGGGGTTTATTTTCTCACTGATTAGAAGCCCCAGGATAGGTTAAGTGACTTCAGTTCAGTTCAGTCGCTCAGTCGTATCCGACTCTTTGCGACCCCATGAACCGCAGCACGCCAGGCTTCCCTGTCCATCACCAACTCCCGGAGTCCACCCAAACCCATGTCCATCGAGTCGATGATGCCATCCAGCCATCTCATCCTCTGTCGTCCCCTTCTCCTCCTGCCCTCAGTCTTTCCCAGCATCAGGGTCTTGTCCAGTGAGTCAGCTCTTCGCATCAGGTGGCCAAAGTATTGGAGTTTCAGCTTCAACATCACTCCTTCCAGTGAACACCCAGGACTGATCTCAAAGGATGGACTGGTTGGATCTCCTTGTAGTCCAAGGGACTCTCAAGAGTCTTCTCCAACACCACAGTTCAAAAGCATCAATTCTGCAGCGCTCAGCTTTCTTCACCGTCCAACTCGCACATCCATACATGACCACTGAAAAAACCATAGCCTTGACTAGATGGACCTTTGTTGACAAAGTAATGTCTCTGCTTTTTAATATGCTGTCTAGGTTGGTCATAACTTCCCTTCCAAGGAGTAAGCGTCTTTTAATTTCATGGCTGCAGTCACCATCTGCAGTGATTCTGGAGCCCACAAAAATAAAGTCAGCCACTGTTTCTACTGTTTCCCCATCTATTTGCCATGAAGTGATGGGACCGAATGCCATGATCTTAGTTTTCTGAATGTTGAGCTTTAAGCCAACTTTGTCGCTCTCCTCTTTCACCTTCATCAAGAGGCTCTTTAGTTCTTCTTCACTTTCTGCCATAAGGGTGGTGTCATCTGCATATCTGAGGTTATTGATATTTCTCCCAGCAATGTTGATTCCAGCTTGTGCTTCTTCCAGCCCAGTGTTTCTCATGAGGTACTCTGAATATAAGTTAAATAAGCAGGGTGACAACGTACAGCCTTGACGTACTCCTTTTCCTATTTGGAACCAGTATGTTGTTCCATGTCCGGTTCTAACTGTTGCTTCCTGACCTGCATACAGGTTTCTCTAGAGACAGGTCAGATGGTCTGGTATTCCCATCTCTTTCAGAATTTTCCACAGTGTATTGTGATCCACACAGTCAAAGGCTTTGGCATAGGCAATAAAGCAGAAATAGATGTTTTTCTGGAACTCTCTTGCTTTTTCGATGATCCAGCAGATATTGGCAATGTGATCTCTGGTTCCTCTGCCTTTTCTTAAACCAGCTTGAACATCTGGAAGTTCACGGTTCATGTATTGCTGAAGCCTGGCTTGGAGAATTTTGAGCATTACTTTACTAGCACGTGAGATGAGTTCAATTGTGCGGTAGTTTGAGCATTCTTTGGCATTGCCTTTCTTTGGGATTGGAATGAAAACTGACCTTTTCCAGTCCTGTGGCCACTGCTGAGTTTTCCAGATTTGCTGGCATATTGAGTGCAGCACTTTCACAGCATCATCTTTCAGGGTTTGAAATAGATCAGCTGGAATTCCATCACCTCCACTAGCTTTGTTTGTAGTGATGCTTTCTAAGGCCCACTTGACTTCACATTCCAGGATGTCTGGCTCTAGGTGAGTGATCACACCATCGTGATCATCTGGGCGGTGAAGATCTTTTTTGTATTGTTCTTCTGTGTATTCTTGCCACCTCTTCTTAATATCTTCTGCTTCTGTTAGGTCCATACTATTTCTGTCCTTTATCGAGCCCATCTTTGCATGAAATGTTCCCTTGGTATGTCTAATTTGCTTGAAAAGATCTCTAGTCTTTCCCATTTTATTGTTTTCCTCTATTTCTTTGCATTGATCGCTGAGGAAGGCTTTCTTTTCTCTCCTTGGTATTCTTTGAAACTCTGCATTCGAATGGGTGTATCTTTCCTTTTCTCCTTTGCTTCTTGCTTCCTGTCTTTTCACTGCTATTTGTAAGGCCTCCTCAGACAGCCATTTTGCTTTTTTGCATTTCTTTTTCTTGGGGATGGTCTTAATTCCTGTCTCCTGTACAGTGTCACAAACCTCCATCCATAGTTCATCAGGTATTCTGTCTATCAGATCTAGTCCTTGAAATGTATTTCTCACTTCCACTGTATAGTCATAAGGGTTTTGATTTAGGTCATACCTGAATGGTCTAGTGGTTTTCTCCACTTTCTTCAATTTTAGTCTGAATTTGGCAATAAGCAGTTCATCATCTGATCCACAGTCAGCTCCTGGTCTTGTTTTTGCTGACTATATAGAGCTTCTTCATCTTTGGTTATAAAGAATATAATCAATCTGATTTTGGTGTTGACTATCTGGTGATGTCCATGTGTAGTGTCTTCTCTTGTGTTGTTGGAAGAGGGTGTTTCCTATGACCAGTGCGTTCTCTTGTCAAAACTCTATTAGCCTTTGCCCTGCTTCATTCTTTACTCCAAGGCCAAATTTGCCTGTTACTCCAGGTGTTTCTTGACTTCCTACTTTTGCATTCCAGTCCCCTATAATGAAAAGGACATCTTTTTTGGGTGTTAGTTCTAGAAGGTCTTGTAGGTCTTCATAGCACTGTTCAACTTCAGCTTCTTCGGTGTTACTGGTCGGGGCATAGACTTGAATTACCGTGATATTGAATGGTTTGCCTTGGAAACGAACAGAGATCATTCTGTAATTTTTGAGATTGCATCCACGTACTGCATATCGGTTCTTTTGTTGACTGTGATGGCTACTCCATTTCTTCAAAGGAATTCCTGCCCATAGTAGTAGATATAAGGGTCATCTGAGTTAAATTCATCCATTCCAGTCCATCTTAGTTCACTGATTCCTAGAATGTCGATGTCCACTCTTGCCATCTCCTGTTTGACTACTTCCAATTTGCCCTGATTCATGGACCTAACATTCCAGGTTCCTATGCAATTTTGCTCTTTACAGAATCGAATCTTGCTTCTATCACCAGTCCGATTCACAACTGAGGGGTGTTTTTGCTTTGGCTCCATCCCTTCATTCTTTCTGTAGTTATTTCTCCACTGATCTCCAGTAGCATATTGGGCATCTACCGACCTGAAGAGTTCATCTTTCAGTGTCCTATCTTTTTGCCTTTTCATACTGTTCATGGGGTTCTCAAGGCAAGAATACTGAAGTGGTTTGCCATTGCCTTCTCCAGTGGACCACATTCTGTCAGACCTCTCCACCATGACCTGTCCATCTTGGGTGGCCCCATACGTTGTGGTTTAGTTTAATTGAGTTAGACAAGTCTGTGGTCCATGTGATCGGATTGGCTAGTTGTCCGTGACTGTAGTTTCAGCCTGTCTGCCCCCTTATCCCCTCTCTCAGTGCTCCACCGTCTTTCTTGGGTTTTTCTTACCTTGGACACGGGTTCTCTCTTCATGGCTGCTCCAACAAAGCGCAGCCCTAAGTGACTTCAGTGTTGTTAAATTTAAAGGTTTTGCAAGTATCATCAAGGTTTCCATGTCTTTACATTTTCCAGCACTGCCATCCTCAGTGTGCCTCACTGAAGAAGCTGCAGGCATGGCATTTGCACATAGTCAGTATGTCCAGTGAGGAAAGAAAAGTTTGTTTCTTCCATATGTCTCTCTTAATAATCAAATGATCTAGAAGCCTTTAACAGATCTGCCCTAGATAATGGATTGTATAATGTGCCCATTCCTTACTTATCAATGGAAAGAGGAAAGCAGTTAACTATATCTGACTCAGGATAATGAAGATGTGCCTTCTGGTGTGACAGGGGTAGACCTTCCTGAGAACAGGAACATTCAACAAGAGTGCTCTGAGAGGCATGAGGAACATGGGGTCAGTATTGTAAATGTCCAGTATATTACAGCTTCAGCTTTGGAGACTTAGACTTTCATTTGGTTACATTTACATTAGAATAAAGATTCTATCCCATCCCACAAGTTTGAGAAGATTGAATTAAATAATGTATGTGAAGTATGTAATATAGCAGCAGATTCTTTAGTAGGCCCTCAGCAGTGGGCAGTTGGTGAATAGTAGTTATTGCTCATATTTCAAGCTATAAGATGTGATCAGACTGAATCTGCACATACGGGATCCTGATTTTATGTTTCCAGTACTTAACATTATACATGATAATATAGCTAGATTTGTTGTATTGCCTGAGTAATTTAGTTAATGTAGGCTCAGTGCACTTTTATCATTTGTCCTTGAATTGGCTTATGTCTCTATCACATAAATCACAAATAGTTTTTTCTTTTTGCTGGTGCTGATTAATTCTAAGAAGAACTTGTTGTATGATAGTATGGTTATTCTGTAAATATGGCACAGTGCTGAAATTATGTTCACAATTGATTTTACTGGGTGTTATTGATATAAGTTCTCTTGAATATGTGAAGTAAATGTTATATTTAAAAAATAAAGTTTGGTGAATAGTCCTACTCTCTTAAAACCTAGTCTGATCTTGATTTACGAAGACTTACTATGATTTGAGGAAAGTGAGAACATTCAGACTGACACTATTGCATATCTTTCAAAATGGTGGAATAAGTAAATTGATGATGTTCTTGAGATAAACACAGTAATAGTCCAGAATTTTGTATGCTACTGGAGAAACGTACTGGAGTGTAATGCTACCTGAGTTTTTAATTCTGTGTGCTTTGAGTCCATGAAGAGTTCCTTAATTATAATCCCTTGATGTATTTAAAAAAACACTTCCCAAATAAGATGTCATAAAAAACTCGAAGTTACTCGTTAATGTGCCGGAATGTCTTCCATAAGTCCCTCCATATCTGTTTTCTGCCCCTGATACCCTGCTCGCTGCCCCAGGAGCCTGACCTATTTACAGGACTGCGTCCAGGGGCTCCTTTGTCCTCTGCCTTCTGGTTGGGTTGGCTAGTGGAAGCACCATTAGGAGATCAGAGGACAGTAAACTGGGGTTTATCCCTACCTCCTGTTTGTCTTGGGTGGCTAAATGTCATAGCCTCTTGGGTTGTGTTCTTCCTCTGCCTCATTCCCTGGGTTCTGGTAACTGCTGTCTCATTGGGCCCAAGTGCCCTAATAGCCTGTGGTTTTTCTGTACTTTATCCCTAGTAACTTTTGTAACATAGTCTCTAAACATCTTTGAATTACCTAGTTTCATCTTACCATCTGTTTTCTGCTGGTATCTTGAGTGATAGATTCTAAAGCTTGTCTTGGGTCACTTAACAGTTTTCCTTGGGCCTGATTCTTTAACCTTTAGCCTCCTTCAATAGAATTTGTTGAATAGGCTGGCTATGGGTGCCTGTGTGCTCCCGATCATAATATGACCTTTTATAGGACCTGGGGCTTGGTGTGTATTTCTTGAAGCTAATGCTTTTCTTGGGAATTAAAATGCAATTTATTTTATCCTAATGTGCCAGCCTGGTGGAATCTTCAGCCTCCCTTTTAGGTGCTTCCCACTGGCCTCCTTTCTTTACTGGTCACAGTTTTCTACACTTTGTGTTTTCTGGCAGAATTCCTCTACTGCTGTATTCTTAGTATCCTGGACTGTTTTCACCTTTGACCTTTCCTTCTCTCCCCAGGTATGGTTTGGAATAGTTCACCTCCTCATCAAGCCTTTTATCTTTGCAGGCAGCCCTAGTCCAGAAAAGGGATTTCCTCGCAAGCAGTATTTGGATATGATGTGTATACTTGGCTGCTTTGGCTCCCCTATACCATTTAAGCAACAGCCACCCAGTGAGGAAATGCTGAACCTTATAAGGTGTACAGGCGCTCTGGAATTTACCGATTTGTCTTTAAGGTTTTTCTGGAACATGGTGTAGGTGTGAGGATGTTGTTGAAAATAATAATAATGTTAAAAAGGTGTTTACTATGCACTAAATACTGTTATAAGCCCTTTGTGAGGACAAATTTGTTCAATCCTCACAAAAATATAAGGTAGATCCTATAATTGATCAGATACTAGTTTTATTGATGGAGGAACTGTAGTGTAGAGAGATTAATTAATTTGGCACGGACATTCATCTAGACGTGGTAGAGCCAGTTTTGAACCTAGGCTTTATGGCTCCAGAAGACAGGCATATTGTTTAAACTGCTACTGTAACCCCTAGTGCCTAGAACACTGCCTAGATACAATAGTGTTCAATAAATACTTGTTTAACAAATGAGAGAAAAACCCCATTTTGCTGTACTGCAGATCCATCTGAAATGGGATTCTGTGTGTGGCCGTAATCTGTTACTTTCTTGGGCTAGAATATTATTTGCTGAGTAGAAGTTTTGAATTTCCATTAGACTGGCTGCAGACTCTTCTTTGACTGTCAGGGTGAAATAGATGGTAGGGGTAAGGATATTCCATAGCACTGACACTAGTTTTTCTGAGGAGGACTACTTCTGCCTTACAGCGTCAGCTCTGCGTTCCCAGTATGCTAAAGATGGACTACTTTGATGTTTACATTCCACCCATCCAGGTACATGAGCTTGTTGAGATAGGTTTGTTACAAACGTAGTGCTTCTTACCTAGTCTGTCAATTCTGATTTTCGTGATTATTTTTCTGAAAGCGTGAACAAGTTGGTAATGGATAATATTGCCACTATCCATTTTATGTGTAAATCATGTGTACTGGATGGGTTTGACCATGGATCAATTTTTTAAGTATAGGCATTTGAATACAAGAGAAGATATCTGATCAAAAGTAACTATGGCTGCAATTTTATATTGTTAAGAGGGACATGAGAGGAAATTGTCATTTGAACTTCCAGATCTTGGTTAGAAAGTGTTCTGGATTGCTTAGAACTTAGCTTCTGTTTCTTGGTTACTTGTGTGATGGTTAGTTCAAATTATGTTGGAAGGAGTCGTTTCCGCTTTGTTTTGTTTGTTCCTGAGTTTGGTCACACTGCTGCTAAGTCGCTTCAGTCGTGTCCGACTCTGTGCGACCCCATAGAAGGCAGCCCACCAGGCTCCTTCGTCCCTGGGATTCTCCAGGCAAGAACACTGGAGTGGGTTGCCATTTCCTTCTCCAGTGCGTGGAAGTGAAAAGTGAACGTGAAGTTGCTCAGTCGTGTCTGACTCTTCGCGACCCCATGGGCTGCAGCCTACCAGGCTCCTCCATCCATGGGGTTTCCCAGGCAAGAGTACTGGAGTGGGGTGCCATTGCCTTCTCCGTTGGTCACACTAGGGAATCGTGAAGCCTAAAGTAGACCAAGGAACTCTAATTTTGTATGTAATCTATTACATAGCTTAATAGCTTATTTTCCTCCATTAATCTGGATTACTTACCAGCCCTGTGTATCTTATTTTTGGCTGCACTGGATTTCAGTTGAGGCATGTGGGATCTAGTTCCCTGACCAGGGATCAGGCCTGAATTGAGAGCATGGAGTCTCAGCCACTGGACCACCAGGAAGTCCTAGCACTGTATATTTTGAAAAGAATTCTTATGATTGATCATTTTTTTTAATTATAGTAAGTAGTGCTGCCTTGTGATAATGTCTGTTTTCCTATCTTTACTTAAATCTAGTTCTTTATGCTATGGCAGAAGCACTTCTAAAAAGAGAAGCTAGAACACTTTAGCAGTTAGGACAAATGATGGTAGCTGTCATTTTCATCATAGATTAAAATACATCCTCCTTACTTGTAAAAAGAGGTCTGTCAAAGATACATTGTGGTGAGGGCAAGATACTTAGAAAATGCCACACAGCACATGTGCACCAGCTGCTTTCATATAATGGTGAGCCCTAGCCCTTTGTTGTAGCATGAGTCTTGAAACGATCATCCATGGTGTCCTTTTTGAGTATTGAACCTCATGTAGTCTTTGGGAAGGTAGGAGTTTATCATACCAGGCCGGGAAGTGGCTTTAGGAAAGTCATGTGTTGAACAGGAATTGTGGCACCTATTATAACTTTGGGTGACCACAAGTGTCTTTGGTAACCTTGTAAAAAGAGGTCTGTCAAAGATACATTGTGGTGAGGGCAAGATACTTAGAAAATGCCACACAGCACATGTGCACCAGCTGCTTTCATATAATGGTGAGCCCTAGCCCTTTGTTGTAGCATGAGTCTTGAAACGATCATCCATGGTGTCCTTTTTGAGTATTGAACCTCATGTAGTCTTTGGGAAGGTAGGAGTTTATCATACCAGGCCGGGAAGTGGCTTTAGGAAAGTCATGTGTTGAACAGGAATTGTGGCACCTATTATAACTTTGGGTGACCACAAGTGTCTTTGGTAACCTTTGTAAAAGACTGTGCTGATTTAGGCTGTAGATACTTAGGAAGTATGTCAAAGTTGATTGCAAAGCGTTTTTATAAAATAGAGGATATTATAAAGGAAAATGCCTCCTTAGAAAGCATAAAAGTCCCTGAGGTTGTGGTGAGGGAAGACATTTAGGAAATGCCACACAGAACATGTGCACCAGCTGTTTAAGCATAATGGTGAGCCTCAACCCCCTGTCATAGTTTGAGTCTTGAAATTCCACGGGGTCCTGTTTCTGAATATTGAGCCTAATGTACTGTGCCACAGGGCATTTGAAGTGCTATGAGCTATTACTTGCAAATTCAAATTCCAAATGAGAAAAGACTTCTAGCAGGAAAAGTAAGTTGTCATACTGTACAAAGTTTCAATAAAGATGCAAACCTAAAACATAGTGAGATGAAGTTTCAGAAAAATGCCAGTTTGGTGTCTCTAATGCTTAATTAGGAACTCATTTAGAAAGATGACCCATAAACAGTTAAATCAGACTTTAAATTGAGTAATTGACTTTGGCCTTTCTAAGTCAGTTTTCTCTATACTCTAGGACTCAGTTGATGACATTAACGTTGAAATTCTAGGATCACACATAAAATAGAGTTAAAACAATTGGTGGTCAGTTATGGTTATCACTTATATTTTTCTTCTGTGGTGGCAAATCCACATTTACTGAAGACTTAGTTTTCTCTGAGTAATTACCAGAAGTACTCCCCATCTTGTTTATTGTTGGTATCACTTAGCATATTCACCCAGTTTACCAAGTAGATGCTGGTAGTTGAAACTATGTTAGGAACCTCAAATCATTTTAACTGTGGATTATAATCATGGGATAGAGGAAATTGAGAAAGGACAGTTCACCTAAGATTGTATGTCTATTGAGTATTATAGTGAAATATTAATACAAACCTTTTGGGTTAAAGTCATGGAATCCATGGACCTCAGCTTTATGCCCTAATAATCTGGGTCCTAAGGTGGTCTTTGGGATGGGAAAAGAGATGTTCTGTACTTGGGAGAACAGCCTTTCACATCCTCACTTGACTGGTTTGAGTAGTTTGTGGTTTTGAGCTATCTGTGGTATCACATCCCAAATTTCACAAAACTCTCTCAGTGAACTTTTATAACTTAATAAAAAAGTCCTCAATAAATTTTGCTGTGTTTAAATGTCTCTTATTTTTTGTATTTTAGTTGAAATAGGTATATCCATCTTAAAAACTAACCTTATTAAACTAGTGTAACTAGTCAAGATGCTAGTTTTCATGGTTTTGTTTTTATTAGTGCTGTTCTAGATGTGTTACATGCATTGTTCCATTTAATCCTCAAGGCATTTGTAAGAGAGCAAAATATTGCTCCTATTGTACAGAAGGAGAAACTGAGTATGGAGAGTTTAAATAGGATCATAATAGTAAAAACTAGAGCTGGAAATTCAAATTCAGGTCTTTGTGTTTTGGGAAAGTTTGAATTGTCAGCTGCTAAGCCATATACTGTGTCCTTTGTGATGAACTTTCAAGCCAAACTTAATGAAAATATCATCTAATTAGCAGAAATTCTAACTTTTTAGAATTCATTGAGAAATTTTTATATGAGTAGAACCAATATTCTTGTTTTACTTTTGTAGGAACTGAAAGATGTAGGCCATCGTGATCAGATGGCTGCAGCCAGAGGAATCCTGCAGAAAAATGTTCCAATCCTCTATACTGCATCCCAGGCATGCCTACAGCACCCTGATGTCGCAGCCTACAAGGCCAACAGAGACCTGATATACAAGCAGCTGCAACAGGCAGTCACAGGAATTTCTAATGCAGCCCAGGCCACTGCGTCAGATGATGCCTCTCAGCACCAGGGTGGAGGAGGAGGAGAACTGGCGTATGCCCTCAATAACTTTGATGTACGTTATGCTTGGGAGACTTCAGGCTCTTGACGATCCCTCAAAGTTAACAGATTTCTGGGAAAATGTGATCAAGGTTTCTCATGAAAGCTCAGTTTTGACTTAGATTTGTAGTGTAAGTTGAAAGAAATTTTATGAACCATCAATCAACTTGATCTTGGCCTAAAGCATTTATCTTTTCTTCCCCCTCCCCTCCCTCTTCCCCTTCCCTTCTCTTTTCTTTTTTAGTTTTAGTTAAACTTCTGAATTTTTTTAATGCAACTTGTGTCTCCTAAGAGGTCATTCTTTAGATACGAATTCATTTCAACCAAGATTTTAACCTTCTGGGAGATGTGAACCTGTGGAAGATACAGAGGCAAAGTGCACTTAGGCTGCGTGCTCCAGGGACTTACAGTCTAGTGCGAGTTACAGACACATCATAAATGACTACAGCGAAAGTACTGTCATCTTAATCTTGTTTGCCTAGACACACTTCTCTTCTCAGTAAATTGTAATAAAGACAAAATCAAGTGGGAGCAAATTGAGGATTAAAATACTTTGTTAGCATAATGCCATATAATCACTTTTTATAAATGATGCCCCAGATATGTTCTGTGTATATATTCTATGCACACACTATACTATGTGTCAACTCTATCATAATTTTGGGGGATGTATTTTATGTTTTTAAATTTCTACCCACAATGCCTCATGGCTTCCAGTAGATGGCAGCAGTTCAAAATTTAAGTTTTTTTTTTTTTTTTGAAACAACTATTAATTTTTTTTAAAAAATTAGTGTAAGAGAAAATTACCTTCCAGGTGAGAAGCATCCTTTCATAAGTAGGAATGCTTTGAAGTATAGAATCAATATAATAGAGTGCATTTTAACAGTTTTTCTTGATTTTTCTTTACTTTGTCTCACCTCTTTACTTTGGCTTGGGTAAAGACCGTGTTAAGCTGAAAGTCTATGATGTTAGAACTGAATTTTTACCCTGGAGCCTTAAACATTAAATTAACTTACAGCAAATTCTTAAGATATATCTTACAATTAGCTGGCACTGGTGTTTTTCCCCTTCAAATTTGACAGTATTAGCTACTGGCCTCATTCAAGGCAGTAAGGGTTACATTTTGCCCTAAGTTGAGTAGTATCTATTAGAGGTCACTTAACCTCTTCAGGGTACAGTGAAACTTCTTTCATAAAATGAGGGGGTTGGACTAAATGCTTACAGGTCTGTTGAAGTTCTGTGACTGTTAAAATCCTGTGACCATTCCTTCCTCCTTCCTATTGGTCATTGTGAAGAAGGCATTGTGTATTCAGTTTTGACCATAGGAATGACTGCAGTAACTTAGTCTGGTAAGAAAAACGATCAGGTATAATGTAGGTTAATAATAAACTGAAGGAATCGTATGTTCAGTTTTGAAACGGACGGTTTTTTGGAAGAGAAAGAAGAAATGTGTACTTATTGGAAAAGGGCAGGCTTTTTTTAGGGGTGAAAAAAAAACTTGGCATTTAAGTTGAAATCAATAAGAACGTAGTCCCTATAAAGAAAATAAAGGCAAAATATTTGTACAGACATTTATTGGTGTGAGGATGAATTGTATCAAGTGGAAAGTCTATGGAAGGCCAGTAGATCCTGTCCTGCAGCTGTTGTACCTATAGCTTACTTGTGACCTGACTTTATTCATCAGTGGTAAATCTCGATTTGAGTGGAGTCAAGGGAGTAAAGGGGAGACAGAGGAAGGATTTATTCTTTGGGGGGTAATTGTATCTTTAGAGAGTGGCTTTGTTGGGACAGATTGCTGTCATCTCTTACATAATATCTGAAGGTCTTCGAGGTAAGAAAGTCTCTAATTTGGAATTAGCAGAATAAATTTGAGACTGAATCGTTTATAAACTTTGAAATGTATAAGGTGAGGACAGTTGAAACTGATTAGAAATGACTTTTCTGAAACCTTGAAGACAGAAGTCAGTGCTTTGATTTGATTTTATTTTTTGTGGTGAAACGGTTCTGTTACTATCATGTAACAGTTTTATACTCTGTACATAGAAAAGAAAAAGAGTGCTGATGTTTATTTTTCTTGTAATTCTCATTTGGTAACTTACTATTACGATATACGTTGACCTTTAGATATTCAGAGTAAGTAGCATGAACATGATTTTTATGCTGACGTATTTCTGTTTGCATTTGAGATACCATACCTTATTCAGACCCCTTCAGCTTGATAGTATTGCTTCCAGCGCCTTCTCTAAGAAGTAACCCACCATCAGCTAACTTGTGTGGGATGCCCCTCGTCTGCCAAGTATAACTTTGTTTCAGGCATTGAAATTTTTTGTGTTATATATTGGTGTTTCTAAATAGCATTTTCCTCACCTTCATGAATATTGGAGGAAATAGAGATTACACTAATAGTCACTAATGCTTCCTTTGCAGAAACAAATCATTGTGGACCCCTTGAGCTTCAGCGAGGAGCGCTTTAGGCCTTCCCTGGAGGAGCGCCTAGAAAGCATCATTAGTGGGGCTGCCCTGATGGCTGATTCGTCCTGCACACGTGATGACCGGCGTGAGAGAATTGTGGCAGAGTGTAATGCTGTCCGCCAGGCCTTGCAGGACCTTCTCTCGGAGTACATGGGCAATGTGAGTAAGAGGAATTTTCTCTGACGGGTGTTGGTTCTGAGGTTTTTTTCAAAACTTTCTTTGAAGTAACAAGAGTTTTCTGTAATAATTGTTGGGTCTGAGGTGTTTTAACTGTAAGTGTCAAATATGTTTTTAGCTCCTTGGCTTTTGGGTGGAGTAAAATTTTTGAAGGAAAGGATAGATAGCTAACTGTGTGTCCCCTTTCTCCTCAACTTTTTAGTGTGAAAATTTTTAAGCTTATGGAAATCATACCATAAACCCTTTATCTAGATTCACCAATTAACAGATAAATATGTTTGTCTGTATAAATATATGTGTGTGTGTATATGTGCATATATACAGCCCATTTTTCTATGAAACATTTGACAGTAACTTGCAGAAATTGTATTCCTTCACCTCTGTCTACATATTTCAGCATGTGTCGACATGGATAGTAACCTTCAACACCCCTAAAATTCTTTTACCACATCTAGGTGACTATATAATTTTGAGCAAAAGGGAATATTGAAAATATTCATAATAGATGAAGTTTCTTGAATGAACTGTATACAATGTGATAAGACTAGGTTTTTGCAAAGTAGAGCAAAGAGTTGGACACAACTGAGTGACTGAACTGAACTGTTGTGTTAGATGAAGTGAGGAGTGTTTTTGAACTTTTAAGATTTGTGTTTAAAAACCAATGCTATGAAATTTAACACTTTTTTTTGGCCATAGAAAATACTGTACTTGTTTTGTCTATCATTAGTGTCTTTTTTATTTCCTTAATAGTTTTCCATTTCAATTATTTAATGCTGGTTTAGGGTTACTATAGTTTAGATCTTGTACCCAATATTTTACGGTGGCAAAGAAGGAATAAATTAAATAAAAATTATAGAGAATCATTTTAAAGGGAAGAAGGACAATGAAATTAGTTCTAACTAGTGATTTTTGTCTACTTAATAGTTTTTAGGTAAAGATCTTTGGTACTTTCTCATGTGTTCATTTGCCATACATCTTGTTTGTTCATTTATATTCTTACATAAGTGAACATATAATGGTGGGTCATGATGGAATTCCTGGGGTGAAGATGAATGCCTTCCTGTGTTTATCTTGTTTCTACCATATTGTGAAATTAGTCAAGCATATTGAATTTTTTTAAGCCATTGCCATGTTTTGATTGTATGCAGTCTACCTCAGAAAAATGAGATTAGAGGCTTAGTTAAATCAGATGGCAAAAGCAGTTGATAAGTCAACAGTGAAAATGTGGGACACATTTAAAAACCCATATGTAAGCCTGGAAATCAGAAAATGTAAAAAACGAATAATTTGAAGACTAACTCACGATATTAGAGTCTTAAAAAGGGAAACAAAGGACTCATGGCATGTATGTGAATCAGTTTCCTGCTATCATGTGCAGTGCTGAAATGATGTGAAAGTGTCTAATAGTTATGATTGGGAAGCCATTTTAAAAACAGCCTTTGTAGGGGAGAGTATGTGATAAATCTGTTCTCATTGCTACATACCAGAGCTTCCTAACTAGTCTAAAAAAGTATTCCTTCAGTCTTAGGTTTGGTCAGGTCTCGGGCTAGTCACCTCTGGTTGTGAGTCCCCTCTTGGGTTCTCCCCAGAATGCCAGACATTTAAACAGTACTTTCTGTTTTGTGCCATGGATGTAAGTAAAAGTGGGAAATATTCATTTATACTGACGATATGGGGACCATAACAGCCATCTTACATAATATCTTACTATGTAAGTGAAAGCTAGAACAGTGATTGATGTTGGGCAGAAATTAAAGATTATGATGGGGGTTTTGAAGGGAATTATGTCAAGATTCAGAAATATATTTTAGAAGAAAATTTCTGAGCATGTTTCTCCTAAAGATAAAAATACTTAATAGTTCGCTTGAATTGACTCACATAACAGTGATCAGGCTGTGTCCTGTCCAGAAGCATTGGAGTGAGGATAAAGGGGGGAGAGAGCAGTGAAGCACCTTTGAAGAAACCTTAGGGTAAAAGGATCTGCAAGAAGCAGAATCAACTGGGGATAGGGTTTACTTATTCATGAAGCATTCAAAAACCTCCAGTGACAGTCAGACCTTACCTGGCAGTATCTTCTGCTCAGTCAGATCATACTGTGGGTCATCTGCAGAGTAATGTGCTGGGCACTGTGTAAGAGGAGGAATGAGGCACTGATCCTTCCCTTCTGAAATGCACAGCATCTCTACAGTACATTTTTTGGGAGTGCCATCATAGGTTTTACTAAAATACCATGAGAATTGCAAGGAGGATGAGTTTATTTCTAGCTGGGAAACCTGAGGCAGTTTATCAAGTATTTATTTTATAGTCTGCATTGAGCTTTACCTTGATTTTTAAAAAATGGTTCACTTCAGTTTTGATTATTTCTTTTGAAAAAGATGAGTAACTATGGTATATGGAGAATTGGGGCAGTTTGGATTAATTAAAACTGGTTCAGTACATAGAACGTGGTTGATGGAGTGGTAAAAATCCAAAAAGACTCATGTATTTTTACTCTTTCCTCTTCTTGAATTCTCCCAGTCATGTCATTATTTTTATAGGTACATACTTCAAAAATTTTGCTGTAATTTCTTGAGCCTTCCTTCTTCATCTTGTGTTGCCACTTACCAAGTTACACTGGTGTTTCCTCTGAGGCAATGATTCTTTTTTTTTTTTAATTTAATAAAAGTTTTATTTTCAAAATGTACAGTTGATGAGATAGGGCAGTGATTCTTAACTTGGGATGGAAATTAGAATCCTTGGGCAATTTTTAGAAATCCTGATGTCTAGATTGTACCCAAATTAAGTCAAAATTACCAGATTCAGTTCTAGGCATCAGTATTTTTAAAAGTTCCCCAAGAGATGCCAGTGTACAGGCAAGGTGGAGAAACTGCTAGGATGGTTTATTGCATTTGTCCTTTTTTGTCTCCATTGCCATTGTCTTATTCCAGGCTCTATTCACTTTCTCCATTTCCAGTTTGTTCTACCTGCTAGATCAGTCTGAGCTTATGCCTTCAGTAGGACATTGTTCATTATGTTTTTGAAATACCCTTCCTACTTGATTAAATCTAACCTGCTTTTCCTTCAAGGCTCACATTTCCCTCCCCCATCTCTTTTCTGAAAGCCATTTCAGACTACACCATTCTACATTATTTCTTGCTAATTGAAGCAAGTAGCACTCAGTTGTTTTACTTTCTTGAATTGTTGCTTAATTGTATTTCCTTTATCTGTGCAATTTCTGCAGCTTGGTTTTAAACTTTTGAAAGATGGGCCTATTTTTAAAATATTCTTCCAGGGTCCAGTATAATGCTAGAAGAGATACTCAATAGGTGCTTGCTTCGTAAGAACTCATGCTGACTTGGGAAAAATGGATAAAGTGAACAGTTTGGGATATTGTTGGTGCTAGGGATACATTAGTGAAAAAAATAAAGATTCTTGTTCTCATTGGTCTTACATTCTAGAGCATTATGTAGGAGGAGGCCATGGGTGGTTTACCCCTACTTCTGGTAGATTTTTCAGTTTTTCAGTATACAGATGACATTTTTGGAAAAAATTAAATCAGATACTCAGAAATAAGCAGTGAGGGTAAATGATTATAAGGTGAGGGCCCAACTCTCTTTTAAAGGCTCCAAGGGCCAGAAGGTCAGCAGCCTTAATGCTGCTTCTTGCATTGTAGTTTGGAGAGTTAAAAGAGATGATGTTAGGTCTGTCACTGACTTACTCTGAAGCTTTAAGAAACATTGATGTTAAAAATAATTCATTTGACCCCTGCTTACTTAACATTATGGAAATACTTCAGATGCCTGACAGTAGAGGGTTTTTGACTGTTCAGTGGATCTCTGTAGTTTCACAAATGACTTCCCAGGTTTCCTTGACACGAAATGTAGTTATTGTGGTTAAGTTTAATCTGTTCTTGCTCTATCAACCTAAGGTTATTCTGCCTGTTAAGATTCTAGGGAAAGAAAAACAGCCTGGATGGGTTTAAAAGTGAATGGATTGAAGTTGAAATGTAATTGAATTTGAAAAAAGTTATTGCCACTTTATTTTTTCTAATTGAAAGTTACACATGTGCACTAAATTATTGAATCACCATTGCTACTAACATTTAGGTATATGTATTTCCAGTTGGTCCATTTTCTTGTATGCAGTGTTTTCTAAATTTTAAAATAATGTTTTAACCCTCTTGATATTCTCTACATAGTCATAAGATATTCATAGAATGTTCAAACTGTTAAGTTAATGGGACAACAACATGGATGGACCTGGAGGATATTATGCTGAGTGAAATAAGCCAGACACAAAGAACAAATCCTCTATGATCCCACTTCCATGAGGTTCCTAAGAGTTGTTAAATTCATAGAGACAGAAAGGAGAGTGGGAGTGCCAGGCACTGGGGGAGATGGGAATGTTGAGTTACTGTTTAATGGGAACAGAGTTTCAGTTTGAGAAAAGTTCTGGAAATGGATGTGGTGATGGCTGCACAGTAATATAAATGTTCTGAAGACTTGTGACCTATATGCTTAAAATTGACTAAGATGGTAAATGTTATGTTATGCAATTAATATAATAAAAAATAATAATGAACAAAATGAAAAAAACAATTAGGTTAACAGATTAAAACAAGCTACTAGTTTAATGTGTTCAAATTTGTTTCTTAAATGTGTAGTTGACTTTCGAGCCCAATTCTGTGTTAAAGTATTCTCCGAAGATATTTCAGTGCCAGTGAAGCACCTCCTTCTGAAGAGTTCTGTACTTGATACAGCTGATTTCTTTATTTCACACTCTTCTTTCTGCTTAGGGATATGCTGATCCTTCATGTGGTCCTTTCTCCCTTTGTTAGGTCATGTGCTTTGAGTTTTTCCCAGTAGTAGAATTTATTAGGACCAGACTTATTTGTCTCTTTTACCATACTCACATTCCCCTCAAAACACAAGTGAACAACCCTTCTCCTTCACCCCCACCCAAAACCCTCTTGCCCCCAGTCTGAAAATTCTTAACACAATGTCTGAAACATAAAAGACCTCAGTCTTTGAAATGAATTCCATTTGAGTGTGTTTTGTTTGTTTGTTTGCCACACGCACAGCTTATGGGACTTTAGTTCCCTCACTATGGATCAAACCTAGTACCTCTGCAATGAAAGGGCAGAGCCCTAACCACTAGGGAATTCCCAGAATTCCACTTGGTTGTGACCTTAGCAATCTTGTCTAGCAGTTCAGTCATGTGCTGAGTTACTAGAATTAGAATTTGTAATTGGTGAGAAGAAGTACATGTCTTGGGCTTGAGTAGCTTTAGCTTGGTTCCATCCAATGTGGTAACCAGTAGGCATATGTGGCTATTGAGCACCTAAAATGTGACAGGTCCAAATTGAGATGTTCTGTGAGTGTAAACTATACACCAAATTTCCAAGACATACTTCACTGAAAAAGCTGTAAATATCTCTATCTCATTGATAGTATTTTGGATATATTGGGTTAAATAAAATTTGCTCTTTAACTTTTTTTTTTACCTGTTTCTTTTTACCTATGGCTACTTGAAAATTTTAGATTACATATGTAGTTTTTATTTCTTGCTTGTCTTATATTTCTCTTGGATAGTTACAACTACTGGATAGCCAACCAGTTAAGAGGAGTAGCTAAAGAGTTAAGCCATCAACTTCTTCCTTCAGTATCTGGATGGTAACTTACATAGTAGCTATTATAGCTTGTATTTTTTTATACCTTAAACTAGTTTTAGGCAGAATAAAATTGATACAGCTTAGCACCTGGTGAGGATGATGTTGCTTAAGGTTAAATTTGTCTTTGTTCTTGCCCTGAAACATTGGAAGCAGTGATTTTAGGACCTTTAAAGAGTAATGAAGTATCTAGACATTTTTTTGTATTGGACTGGGCCTGTGTTTGAGGGGTTTGATTATGTTAACATACCAGGTATAAAATTTTTATCTGATTAAGATAATAGATATGGAATGTATGAATAAGGTGCAGTTAGTGTTCGCTCTCGAAGATATATTGTTATTGCAGTAAAGGGAAGCACTTAATCTAGATGCTGATATCTTAGTTTTGCAAATGCTTTCCTGGAACTACTTAAGCAGAGCCAGAGCTTCCAAGCTTTGGAAGGACTCTTCGAAGAGCTTGTTACTCTTCTATTTTGTGGCTACATTTTCTAATTTTCAGAATTAGAATAGGTTATTTTATTTCTGATTATAAAGTTCTCTGTTCATTATATGTCACCATTTTTGGTATATAGCATGCCAGACTTCATTTGGACTGTGTGTGTATGTACACATTTATCTGTTCTTATTGTTTCTTTTTTTCATAGCAGAACTAAGGATTATCTTACTATTATAGTGCTTACCATATACTGGTCATTGTGCTGAGAGACATATTACCTGTTTGACTACCATAATAACCTTTATTGAATTGTTACTTGCTCAGAAATAAGTAATCATATAGCTGAGGTTTGAACTCAGATCCCTGTGATCCGAAAATCTGAACACTTACTACTTTTATCATAATGCATCTTTGTAAGTCAGAAAATATGATTTTATTCCATCATCTTTAATAATCATGGAATTTTTCACTGTATAGCTCTATAAATGAAACTTACTACTGAAATACTTCACAGTAAATAAGGTAAACCCAGGTCTTGTATAGCTGCTTGAAGTGAGCTAACCAAGAAAAGAAAGCTCTTTTAGAGTATCCTGCAAAGCTAGACTCTCTGGTGTTGCTTGATGTCATAGATGTTTCAGTTGGTTCTGTGATGTGCAGCTATAGGGCCTGAGTTTTGTTATATAATACGCTACAATTTCCATCTTTGTGTGAACCCTTGGGTTTCCTGCAGTAGACTCTTCCCTGTATTGCTAGTCCATAGTTCTGTAGCTGTATGATTTTATTGGTTTGTTACTGTAAGCTTTTCTGTGATCAGCCTGGCATATTTGGAGAATTTAGGTATAAATAGATGTTGCATTGAATGCAAAATTCAGACATGTGTAGGTCTTCTTCCTCTTGACATTTATGTAATTTGGAAAGCTTATTTGTCAAAAATTGCATGATTTTCTTGTGGTGTGAGATGAGAGGTTTAAAAGACTTTAAGTCTGAGGAAGATGTCTCTAGTTGTATTTTATGTTGCTTTCTAAGAGGTTTTAGGTACTTCTAGCTATGCCATTCTGGCATTATGAATTGCAGTATTTAACAGGCAAGATGCTAACCTTTTGTACACAGAAAGATGTATGTTTATATATTAGATAAAATGGCACTGGCTTAATGGAGCAGTAGTGGAGTGATCTCTTGAAATTAGGATGATGGAGCAGGCCCAGAAGCTTGTCCAGTGTCAGGCTGCAGATGCATTCAGTTTTAGCCTTTACCTTAATAAAGGTAAATTTATTTATTTATTGCCAAATTCACACTTAAATTGAAGAAAGTAGGGAAAACCACTAGACCATTCAGATATGACCTAAATCCAATCCCTTATGATTATACAGTGGAAGTGACAAATAGATTTAAGGAACTAGATCTGATAGAGTGCCTGATGAACTATGGACAGAGGTTCTTGACATTGTACAGGAGACAGGGATCAAGACCATCCCCATGGAAAAGAAATGCAAAAAAGCAAAATGGCTGTCTGAAGAGGCCTTACAGATAGCTAGGAAAAGAAGAGAAGCGAAAAGCAAAGGAGAAAAGGAAAGATATTCCCATCTGAATGCAGAGTTCCAAAGAATAGCAAGGAGAGATAAGAAAGCCTTCCTCAGCAATCAATGCAAAGAGATAGAGGAAAACAACAGATTGGGAAAGACTAGAGATCTCTTCAAGAAAATTAGAGAGACCAAGGGAACATTTCGTGCAAAGATAGGCTCGATAAAGGACAGAAATGGTATGGACCTAACAGAAGCAGAAGATATTAAGAAGAGGTGGCAAGAATACACAGAAGAACTATACAAAAAAGATCTTCACAACCCAGATGATCACGACGGTGTGATCACTCACCTAAAACCAGACATCCTGGAATGTGAAGTCAAGTGAGCCTTAGAAAGCATCACTACAAACAAAGCTAGTGGAGGTGATGGAATTCCAGTTGAGCTATTTCAAATCCTGAAAGATGATGCTGTGAAAGTGCTGCACTCGATATGCCAGGAAATCTGGAAAACTCAGCAGTGGCCACAGGACTGGAAAAGGTCAGTTTTCATTCCAGTCCTAAAGAAAGGCAATGCCAAAGAATGTTCAGACTACCACACAATTGCACTCATCTCACACGCTAGTAAAGTAACGCTCAAAATTTTCCAAGCCAGGCTTCAGCAATACGTGAACCATGAACTTCCAGATGTTGAAGCTGGTTTAAGAAAAGGCAGAGGAACCAGAGATCAAATTGCCAATATCTGCTGGATCATTGAAAAAGCAAGAGAGTTCCAGCAAAACATCTATTTCTGCTTTATTGCCTATGCCAAAGCCTTTGACTGTGTGGATCACAATACACTGTGGAAAATTCTGAAAGAGATGGGAATACCAGACCATCTGACCTGTCTCTGGAGAAACCTGTATGCAGGTCAGGAAGCAACAGTTAGAACTGGACATGGAACAACGGACTGGTTCCAAATAGGAAAAGGAGTACGTCAAGGCTGTATATTGTCACCCTGCTTATTTAACTTATATGCAGAGTACATCATGAGACACGCTGGGCTGGAAGAAACACAAGCTGGAATCAAGATTGCCAGGAGAAATATCAATAACCTCAGATATGCAGATGACACCACCCTTATGGCAGAAAGAGAAGAAGAACTAAAGAGCCTCTTGATGAAAGTGAAAGAGGAGAGTGAAAAAGTTGGCTTAAAGCTCAGCGTTCAGAAAACTAAGATCATGGCATCTGGTCCCATCACTTCATGGGAAATAGATGGGGAAACAGTGGAAACAGTGTCAGACTTTATTTTTTGGGGCTCCAGAATCACTGCAGATGGTGATTGCAGCCATGAAATTAAAAGACACTTACTCCTTGGAAGGAAGGTTATGACCAACCTAGATAGCATATTTAAAAGCAGAGACATTACTTTGCCAACAAAGGTCCGTCTAGTCAAGGCTATGGTTTTTCCAGTGGTCATGTATGGATGTGAGAGTTGGATGGTGAAGAAAGCTGAGCGCTGCAGAATTGATGCTCTTGAACTGTGGTGTTGGTGAAGACTCTTGAGAGTCCCTTGGACTGCAAGGAGATCCAATCAATCCATCCTAAAGGAGATCAGTCCTGAGTGTTCATTGGAAGGACTGATGTTGAAGCTGAAACTCCAATACTTTGGCCACCTCATGCGAAGAGTTGACTCATTAGAAAAGAGCCTAACGCTGGGAAGGATTGGGGGCAGGAGGAGAAGGGGACGACAGAGGATGAGATGGTTGAATGGCATCACTGACTCGATGGACATGGGTTTGGGTAAACTCTGGGAGTTGGTGATGGACAGGTAGGCCTGGCGTGCTGCGGTTCATGGGGTCACAAAGAGTCGGACACTACTGAGTGACTGAACTGAACTGAACTAATAATGTGATTTTTTTTTTTTTTTTTTTGAGGTAACGATTCATTTAGGACTGGTTTGACTGAGAGAGTGAGTTGTTGGAGGTAGGAGGGGACTTTGTTTACTACAGTATATACTTGTAGAAAGTCTTGATCAAAACAGTCAGTTAGGAACAGCGTTGGTCCAAAGAAGACCTTTAGCGGTGCCCTGGAGGAGGGAACAAGCACCCTGGTCAGAGATACGTCTAATACACCGACTTACTGTGACCTAGTAAAGGCTGCCAAAGATGTCTTCAACAAAGGATATGGATTTGGCATGGTCAAAATAGATCTGAGAACCAAGTCATGTAGTGGAGTGAAATTTTCTACTTCTGGTCATGCTTACGCTGATACAAGGAAAGCATCAGGCAACCTAGAGACCAAATACAGGATCTGTAACTGTGGACTGAGTTTCGCCCAGAAGTAGAACAGACAGAAATCACTTGGGAGAGTAGGTTGGCTGAAGGTTGAAACTGACTCTTGATCCCATATTTGTACTGAACACAGGAAAGAAGAGTGGGAAATTGAAGTCCTCGTATCATTGGGATTGTTTCAGTTTTGGCAGTAATGTTGATGTAGATTTTTCTGGACCAACCATCTGTGGCTGGACTGTGTTGGCCTTTGAAGGTTGGCTTGCTGGCTATCAGATGAATTTTGACCCAGCCAAATCCAAACTGTCACAGAATAATTGTGCCCTGGGTTACAAGACCGCAGACTTCCAGCTGCACACTCATGTGAACGATGGCACTGAGTTTGGAGGGTCAATCTACCAGAAGGTGAATGAGAAGATTGAAATGTCGATAAACCTCACATAGACAACCAGCAGTAACAACACCCGCCTTGGCATTGCTGCTGAGTACAAGCTGGATTGTAGAACTTCTCTCTCTGTTGAAGTAAACAATGCCAGCCTGATGGGACTTTGACCAGGAGTGAAACTGACCCTGTCAGCTCTAATCTATGGAAAGAACTTCAGTGCAGGAGGGCACAAGGTCAGACTGGGATTTGAACTAGAAGCTTAATGTGGTTTTGTTCCTGGAGGTGAAGAGAAATGAACCCACTGTGTTTTGACTTTAAATTTCTTCTGTGAAATTTTGAAAGTGTGAACTTTTTATTCTTCCAAAGAATTGTAATCTTCCTGTAATCCTCCCTACACTGAAGCTTAGGTGCCGAGTCCATCTAAAGGGAGGTGCTTGAAGGCATGCCTGGAAGTTGTCACATTCGTCCACATTTCAGTTCAGTTCCTCAGTGTTCTTTTTAGTGTGTTCTTCAGTGATAGTGTAGTGTCATGTTACAAAGGAATTGACCATACCCTCTAGTTGTCCATCATGTCCTACATGTCCCACACCACTTTTTCATGATCTGGTAATATATTGATCTCTGTACGGTAGTAGAAATCTTAGGTTTTGCATCAGAGTAAAATAAAATAAACCCATCACATTTTGGGGGGAAAAAGTCAATTATCTTTGTGATAGTGTTTGCATTATCCTTTTTCTTCAACTATTGATCAGTGATTTTTTGACCTTGGAAGTATAGAAGTATAAATTTTAGAATTTGAAAGTAACATTAGTTATCATAGTGTAGGGTTGACAAATTAAACTTACTAGGTAAAGTCTTGCCTGCCATCTATTTTTGTAAACTTTATTGGAACATAGCCATGCTCGTTTGTTTAGTTACAGTCCGTGGCTGCTTTTACACTGCAGTGACATAGTTAAGTAGTTATGACAGAGATGGAATGGCCCTAAAAGCCCACCGTATTTGCTATCTGGCCCTTTACAGAAGTTTGCCAAGCTTTAATCTAGTCCAGCCAACTAATTTTTTTGAAGGTTTTAAAATACAAACTCAGTTTTTCTTATTGGATATGATATTATTTAGGTTATATATTTCTTCTTAGATCAATTCTGAGAGTTTGTGGCTTTTAAGGAATTGGTCCATTTTATCCATTTAATCAAGTTTTATGTGAGAAAATTGTTGGTAGCAGTCTCTTATTATCCGTTTAGTGTTTATGGGGAGTCTATAGCCATATTCTCTAATTCATTTCTAGTGTAGGTAATTTGTGTCTAGTCTCTATTTTCTTTGCCAGTCTTGCTATAGATTTATCAATTCTATTTATCTTTTGAAAGAACCAGATTTTTATGGTTTCATTGTGTGTTTTTCCTCCGTTATTTTCAATTTCACTGATTTCTGTTCTTCATTGTTTCTTGTTTTTCTTTAGGTTTATTTTGTTCATTTTCTAGTTCCTTGAGGTAGGAAATTAGGTTATTGACTTGAGACCTTTTCTCTTTTTTGGTGTAAAGATTTAGGGCAGGTTTCCATATGTGCCCTGGTATGTCTTCATATTTCATTTTTGTTTAGTTTAAAATGTTTAATAATTTTCCTTGAGTTTTCCTCTTTGACCAGTGGATTATTTGGAAGTACAGTAAGTTTATTTTTCCAAGTATTTTCGTGTTAAATTTCTGTTACTAATTTCTTGTGTATGTGTGTGCACAGTCGTGTCTGACTTTTTGTGACCCCGTGGACTGTAGCCCACTATTCTCCTCTGTTCATGGAATTTTCCAGGCAAGAATACTGGAGTGGGTTGCTATTTCCTACTCCAGGGGATCTTCTGGACCCAGGGATCAAATCCTTATCTCCCGCATTGACAGGCAGATTACCTCTGTGCCACCTAGGAAGCCTTTACTGATTCCTAGCTTAATTCAAATTCAGTATGGTCAGAGAACATATTTTGCATGACTTTAGTTTTTTAAATTATTTATTGAGATTTGTTTTATGACCCAGTAGTGCTACCTTTGTGATATTCTATCTGCATTTGACTATGGTTTTTGTTGGGTTTTTTTTTTTTTTTGCTATTGTTGGTTGGAGTGTTCTTTTAATATATATGCTAATAGATTCAGTTGGTTGATGACATTGACTGATTCAGTTGGTTTAGTACTTCTGTACCTTGATTGTTTATTTGTTTATTTAGAGTCTGCTTGTTCTGATAGTTACTGAGACAGATACAGCCCTGTCTGCCAACTGTAACTGTGACTTTGGTCCTTTTTCCTTTCAGTTCTCAAGATTGCTACTCTGTGTATTCTGACCAGGGTTTTTAGTTGCATTCAGTGGTATAGACAGGGTGGAATGGGTTTACCCCATCTTAATCAGAACTAAAACCAATCACCTATTTTCAGAGCAGCCTAAAACCTGGAGGTAACTTGGCCCTGATCATACCCAGGTAAGAATAGTTAAGATTAGAATTGAGGCTTCTGATTTTTAGTCCAGAGCTATTTTTGGTGGTCCATTTCATATGTGATGCCAAGGATGGTAGATAATAATGCTTACATCAAATAGGTATCATTAAAGCTTGATCAAGTAGCCTCCCCCACAGCTATTTTCTCAGCTGTGAAACAGTCATTAATAGCTACCCTTCTACCTGACTTTGTTAGAAGGCACAGAGAACCACTCAAGACCAAGCAAAATGAAGAAGAGGGGAAAATTGATGGTGGGAATGCAAAATATCGAAATGCCTTGAGACAAAAGAGCATTAAATGAACCGTAGCCTGGAACAAGATGAACAGGGATCTGGATAGTCAGTGACTGAGGCTGCTGTCCTGTCTTCTTGGCTCTGTGTGATATCTTGGTTTCTTGCTCTGTCTGTAGCAGAGAGCCAAAGCAGCAGTCTCCACCCTCGGTTTGCATCATCTTATAGTTCAAGCATCTAATCTTAGCTGACAGAGGATCTTCTTCCCACCCCACCTCATTTTAGTGTGGAAAGGAAAAGGGATGCCATGTTTGACGTGCACATAAAACTAGAAAATGCTGTGTACATGTGCAAATTGGTATTGTTTTAAGAAATTAATAATACAGTTCCTTCTTCCTCATCTATTCTTTTTACTTTTGGCAAAGTTGTCATGTTGAAAATAAATCGATTTACTAAAAATAGTGTCATTCTTTAAATGTAGCAAACTACGCATTTTATTTTTTTAATAAAATAAGCCTGTTTGTCTAGAATACCCATATCGGACAAAAATGTTAAATTAAAAGCTTATCCATCATAACTTTCTACCCTAATATTTTCTGTCCAGTGATCTTAATTTTTTTTTTAAATTGGATGTTTTAGAGGACCTAAGGTAGTTAAAAAGAACTCATTTGAGTTTTCAACTGTACTTGCCGGAGACAGATGTAGCCCTGGCTGCCAGGAAATTTCTTTTCTGTGATTTCATGCCTGCTCTCTTGAAAGTTACTTTGGTTTTTGTATTTCTTCATCACAAAAGTCAGTGGAATGTGATGTTTTTCTTCTCTGAGTGGATGTCCCTTTTTTTTTTTATTTTATGTTGAATCTGTGTTCACATGAGATGATTGCTAGATAAGTACTTGACAGCTGATAATTTATTTATTTTAAAGTGGAATATTCAGTATTTAGAACCAGAGACTGCTAAGAACAGATTTTGTTTGGTCATTCTCTGAAAAAGGCATAAGACCTTTTCATAATGGTGTAATTTGGAAACGTACCATAAAGAACATATTTCACTTGAGTTGCTTTATGCTAAAATAATAACTAGTCAGTAAATTGTCTTAAAAGTATTATTTTCAGATGGGTTGAAGTGATTGACCTCCTGGTTTTACTCCAGTTGCAGATACTCTAACTTCGGGTTTTATAATTTGCAGTTTGTACCATATAGATGCAGTGTGGCATCTTACTTCTAGGCTTCCTTGCTAATTGTTCTTTAAATTTAACTCTAGAACTTACTTGTCCTGAATTACTTCTCCCTGCTTTGAAGGAGAATTATTGGTTTTATAGACTCACATAAGAAATTCATCTTCTAGGATTAAAAAGATCTGTGTTTTGACTTGCCCTTGTTTCTATATGAACTTTGCTTAACCTGAAATATTTTGTAAGAAAAATTTTAGATACTGGAAAATTGTTTAGTTTTTTAAAATTGGTCATTTATATATACTCTTATTGAGTCATTTTTTTGGTGATAAAGGAATCCCTTGTCCACTTAAACCTTTTCAAACATGGTTTTTCTTAGGCTATCAAAATTTCTTAATTTAGGAAATGGACTTCAAATCATTAGTAAGACGTTTGTTGAATTTTTCTGTTTCAAAGCAATATTGAACTTTGTAGCATTTACCAAAAACTTCCATTTAAAAGTGAAATTCTAATCACAGTGTTTGTTAAAACAGATTCCGTTGACTAGCTCTTAATTTACTGTCTGTAGATCTTCATTTTGGCAAACTCTAGAGCAGGAATCAAACTTTTTTTTTGACTTGGTTTTCCCTGCCAGTGCAAAATTAATTTTTTTTTTAAAACCACTCTGAATCAAGGATTACAGTAGACTGGGAATTGTCTGGTGGTCCAGTGGTTAGGACCCTGCCCTACCATTGCCAGGGACCTGGGTTCAATCTCTGGTCAGGGAACTAAGATCCCACCCATGAGGTATAGCCAAAAAAAGAAAAAATTTTTATTAGTTTTAGGGTTTTGATGATAAAGGCCAGTAACTGTATATTTGCAATTTGAGGTTTTGGACAAATGATAGTTCTTTTAACTCTCAACGTTTGACAAGATTTAACCATCCAGAGATGAACATAGGCTTATGATGAATGCCTTACGAAATGACATGATGTTGTAGATTTGTTTTAAAATACCCTACCCCAAAACTAACATAACTATTACAAATGAAACAAGAAAGCAAAAAGTTGATGGCTGGTAATACTGCATAAGGAAGTTCTTTTTACTATTCTTAATCTTTTTGGATGTTTGGAAAAATCCCATAATAAAAAGTTAAAAGCCATATCTTATTATTATGGTTATTTGAGTAGATGTCAGCATATTAGATATTTAAGGGCACAGTCTTTGCCATGTCTTACAGCCTTTCTGAAGGCATTTGTCGGTCTTGCAGACTCTAAAAGAGCTTGCTTTATTCTATCCAGCTCCTTTCTCAGCCCCCAGTTCTTAGGTTAATTAATTCTCTTGGGAATTCGTATGGAAAAATAATGAGAAAATGATGCAGTTAGTAAATGGAAACTGAAGTAAGAAATTATGCCATTAAGTAGAGTCAAGGTCATGAGTGGTCATGGCAAAATGAATTTGTGGGTGGGCAGCAGCTGTGAATTAGTTAGGCCGCATGGAGGGTAACATTGGGCCAGGCATTTGAGACTGGAGAATGGTGCAGCCAGTTAGGAGGAGGATCCTAGGCTTCCTGTATCACCTCTGAGGCCGGTTGCCCAGCTGTGCTTGGTTTCTTGTGCATTTGTCCTTGAAGTACACCCTTTGTCACTGTATTTGATTTGAGTTCCTTGATTCTCCAAAAAGGACTGTAACTAGTGTAGTCATTGAATGATGCAGTGTTCTTGGCTAAATTGTTAGCAAGCACTTTTTTTTTTTAGAAGATCCAGAAACGGTCGTTACTTAATCATCTAGGCATTCCGTAGTCTACTGCCTCAAGCATTATCACAGCATTATCACAGCCATTGCCCTCCCCTGAAGCATAGTTTTAAATCTCTGTCATGTGTAGTAAGAAATTTTTGTTTCTGATCTGTACTTGACTATTGTATAATTTAGTAGTGACGTTACCTTTGTTGTTCACTAAACTTTGAATGGAATATAATAAATGATAGTAATTAGCCAAGGCGCCCCCCCGCCCCCACCCCCTGGTCACATGGTTTATCTTCTGTAGACTTCCTGCTGATTAAGAAGTTGCCTCAGCACAATTTTAGGTGGCTTTAACAGTATTTTGTTGGCCATAATGGTTTCAGATGCCTTGCTTTCGCTGTTGATTATGAAAATACATGGCCTCTAGCTAGGGAAAACGGTGTTTGAATATAAACATTTTTTGTACTGTTGGCCCCCCCCCCCCCCTTTTTTTTTTTAGCGCTCTTTTTGTGGGCAAAAACCGAATGAAGCGATCTGGCTTAGAAGAGACAATGCTGGTGCAATAAAGTTTTTTAAAAAAGCACAAATGAAATTATCATATTATAAAACACTGGAGCAAGTCTATAACTATACTAAATAGGGTATTCAAAGACAGACAAGGTTGGCATTGATTGGCATTGAAGAGTGGGTGAAGGGAGAAACAATAATAGATATAGAATCAGCAGTTAATTAGTGTACAGGGGATGGCAAACCTGGCTTGGTGGGAACGAAGAACCCTTAAGGTACCATTTCACAAGGAAGATTTGCTCGAAGCAGTCCTCTTTTCTCCTGTTAGTGGGTGGCTTGCTGACAGTTAGAGGTGTTGGGAAATGTTTGCTTTTTCCCTTTAATTTGCACCAATGTAGAAAGTTACTATTCTGATTCTAGTGATAAGGGGCTTATGGAGAGAGGAGTTTTAATCGTATTACTTTTATAACATCTTTGATTGACAGCATTCTTGTAAGGTGGTTTTAGCCTTTGATACATTTCCTCAGGCCCCCAAAAATGATCTGCTAAAGCAGAAAGGAATGAAACCATTGCATTTAACCTCTAGACAGCGACACATTAAGGACTAATGACTGCCAAAAGGAAATGTCAACCACTGAGCTAGTCTACTTTTTTTGGCAGCCGAAAATCCGGTGAATCAACAGTTTTTGGGGTGTATATTTAATGTGGGTGGAGGAAAAGAGTGTCTAACATTCTTTAAGGCCTGTTAATTTTGGCACGGTTGGACTTGGAGCCCATTTCTACTTTTCTAAACCCAAGAAAGGCACGTGCCATAGAATAAGGATAATTACTTATTATGTAGATAGTATTGGATAGACACATTTTAAAATGTGTTTGTGCACTTTGTTTTTATTTATTTTTGTTTGTTATGGGTGCTAAAAGGTGGTGCGTTCATGTATATGAGGGAATGTACTTAAGAGTTGATTGCCTTGATACCCTTTTCACAAACAGGAATTACTTGAAGAATGGATAAAATTGTGATTCTGGAGGTTTAAGGAGCAAATTTAGATTGAATACTAAAAATTACTTTTAAGAGAAGAGCAACAAATTTAGGGCATTAAAACTTAAAACGAAGTATGCTCACCGTGTCCTGGATATTGAAACTTTAATGTTGATACTCAAATATTCACATCTAAGGATTGGAGGAGTGATAGCTGAAGGGTATACAGGGCTTCTTTTTAGGTGGTAAAAATGTCCTAATGGTAATGGTTGTATATATCTGTGAATATACTTTAAAAAACATCAAGTGGTATACTTAACCTGGGTGAGTTACATATCAACTATGTCTTAATATATACATTATAATAAATACATATATCTTAATACATAAATACATATCTTAATAAAGCTGTTTAAAATATTCACATGCTTTTTCACATGTATGTATCCTAATGCTGTGACGAGTATTTTAAATTATATTTTCTATAGATTCATGCAACTTGTTTATCCTGTGTGAAGCAAAGAATGTTTTCCCTATTTTGAGATGGGGCTTGTGTCTGTTATTGCCATCAGAATGACATTGGCCACATTAAAAGCCTACATTGTGTATTTAAGTTGGCCTCTTTAATCTTCTTGTTTTCTATTGAACCAGCTAATGGCCTGTAATTTTCTGTGGCTATTTCATCTAAATTGTGAATATGTCAAGTAAAGGATTTTGTTGAATCAAAAATAATTGTAAAAATTGAGAAATCAGATTGAACATGTATCATTTCAGAGTGACTTTTTAAATTTTTGTCTCTGAAAAAGTGGTGGATCTGTACAGTATGCATATTGATGGCCCTTAAGCTATCACATTTTAAATACTATGGACTTTTTAATGTGATGATTCTGCATATAATCACTAGAATTTGATTAGCTTAGAACTCTAAGAACTATGAAAAGGAATCAGCTTTTATATTAATTACATAGTCTTTTTAGAGTAAAAACTTTTTTTGAGCACAGGAATATAATGGATTTGAAGGAGGAATTTTGATAGAAATAATGGTTCTCATTAAATTATAAATATATATATCTCATAGCTATGTTCTTGGCCCATTTGAACTTGAGGAAATTGCAAGAAAGATGCAGAAGAGGCTGTAAGTGAAGTGGCTTGTTCAAAGCAATATTAATTACTTTGTTAGCCTATAATAGATTTTTTTTCCCTTTGTGGGTTATTATTTGTAGATCAACAGTATGGCTCTTCAGTTTGTGTCATACTGGCTTTTTCTGATCTTTGTGGTACACCTACCGAAACAGCATGGTTGATGCTGTAGGACTTGCTGCTGATTTGTGGAGTTAAACTGTAAATCTGTCAACTTTGGTGAACCCAAGGGGCTTATGTATGGTGAAGTGTAGGCAGAAGTTATCAGCCTTCTTCCAGCTTTCAGTGATTCTTGGACTTTAGAAGTATGTTCAGTTCCATCATAGAAATCAGCAACAACTATACAAGCTTAAAATAAGTCGTGTATATAATATATATAAAATTACAGTTACTAACAAGGGTTCAAATTAACCATAATGACTTCTTTTCAGTGTTTTTCCATTTATGTTAACCTGCTAGGTAGTTAGTACATTTTATTTCCCAATGTTTTCTACCAGACCAAACTGTTACAAGCTCCAAAAACATTCATATGAGAGAAGGAATTTTCAGAAGTTCTTAAGCTTTTTCTGAAACAAGCGGGAAAACTGTAAACATTCATTTTTAGCTGTCATAATTTCTTAGTTAAAATGTCAGTTGAAATAGACAAATATAATCTCTTTTCCCCAGTTTTTATTGTCACTTTGTTTGGGGATATTTGTACCTCCTCCCTTTTTTTCCCCCTTAAAGAAGACTCTCAGAGAGAAGCTTGATAGAATTTCAGGCACAATGGCAGAAAGTAAGAAAAGATGTGTTTTGATAGATACAGTCACCGTCAGATCAGTGTGGACAGGTGCTTGTGAAGCCTATTTTGGGTAGGGAATCTCTCTTTTAAGCTGATGTCCTGGGATACAGAGCATATGTTTGCTGCCCCAAATAAATTTTCAATGGATTATAGAAAGGGACTATTTGAGTAGCTCTAGCTCTTAGTTCTGTTGCTGCTGCTTGGAGTTTGGTTCTGATGATGTTGATATTTCTTTATCTGGGGCTGAGGGGTTGAATAGAAGCTGAAAATGAGAAAGATTGTATAGGCTAGTGGATTTCTCATTAGTTGTGAAGTTGTCAGGGATGCTTGTGTACACGCATATTTGTGTCCGACTCTTTGAAACCCCATGGACTGTATCTACTAGGCTTCTCTGCCATGGAATTTTCCAGGCAAGAACACTGGAGTGGGTTGCTGTTTCCAACTCCAGGGAATCTTCTCCACCCAGGGATTGAACTTGCATCTCTTGAGTCTCCTGCATTGTCAGGCTCATTCTTTACCACGGCTCCACCTAATGTTACTTACGTTTCTGCAGAGAAATCAGGTGTCTCTTCTGTTTAAAATTCTGTGTTTAAAATTCTTTTTGCGTTGTTGGGATTTAGCGGCCTGCTCTGGGGTGGTGAAATCTACCTAATTGGAAGCTTTGTGTTCCATCCAGAGATCTTTGAACTCTGTGTTTATTGATATGTATAGGTTGTTGGCATTAAGATAAATTTCTTATTGAAAGGATTGTCAGTGGAGTGAAGTTCTTCTATTTCTTGACGGCTTCACTGAACAGGAGGAGTCACTCCCCAATCTTGGTCATCTCAACACTGAGTTGGGGATGATGGTTGTGAGCTTGTGAAACAGCCCCTGCTATTCTTACTACTGCTACGATTACCACTACTATTACTAATAAAGTTCAGAAGTTGGTGGCCTTATTCCCAGATTCATAATATGTTCTCTTTACTGTTAAAACGTATACTTTGCTTGGGTCTGGCACACTTCTTTATAGAATTCTGAGTTTCCTGGCATGGAGAAGCGAGGCTCTTGACTGTCAGTGTTCATTCTCTGAATTGAGTTTTGTATAGGCATCTCTGTATAAAATCTCTTCATTATTCTTTCCTGCTCATTTTGGATTTATTTGGTGACTGCATTTGAAGTAGATTTCTAAAAATTTGAATACTATGACTATCCATGCAGTTTCTTTTGTTGTTCTCTTTTTTTTTTCTTTTCTTTGTAGCTTTTTGTTTGGCTGTGCCTTGTGGCATGTGGGAGCTTAGCTCCCTGACCAGGGGTCCAGTCTGAGTTGGAAGCAGAGTCTAAATTACTGGACCACCAGGAAGTCCCTTTCATTCGTTTTTCTACAAGTCACATTGATTTGTTCTCTGTAGTTTATTGAAACTTCTTTCTAGCACCAGAAGATGATGTTATGAATAAAACTTTTTCTAGTCTTATTAATAAACTCACTAGCTCACTGAGAATTTACACACCCTAGAGCTGGTTAAATAACCGAAAACAATGTTTAGGTGTTGCATATGTAGTATTAAAAAGACCCTGGAACAGGTAATGTGAAGTCTAGAAGGTTTCTTTTCCCTTTGATATTTATAATCTTTATTTCTTTTTAGAGTTCTAAAATGGCTGAAGGGAAAAGTCTTTGTAGTTAAGCTGGGCTGACTTAGAAGTGAGGCATGTGGACTGGCTGACATCATCAGTCTTCACTTAGGAGATATGAACAGTTGCTTTCAGATGTTATGTGTGAACTTACTCATTGGATTAATGGTTAGTTACTTCAGAAATGATATGGAAAAGTGGGAAAGTGTTTCATTTGCGGACTCTGATAGGTTTGTTTTGAAAAATGTAGGTCTTTATTGTTAAGCTGAGATCCTTATGACTACAGTATTGCTTTCTACCTAAAAAAAGGTTTTTTTAATTCTTAAATAGGTAATGTATTTACATAGTGCAAAATAAAGGGTATAAAAGGGATATAGTGAGTTTATATGAAGTCCCCTTTCATTCCTGTTCTCTAGCCATCCATTTTTTTTCTTCTTATAGTTTGTTTCTTCCAGAAATGTTTTCTGTAGGTACAGTAAAGCACACACACACACACACAATTAAAGATGTCTGGTTTGAGAGTTAATTACTTAATTGTAAAAGAGACTACTCTGATAATCTCCTGACTTCTGCTTGGGGTTCCCCGCCCCCTGCCCCCAAGAGTTTTCTTGAGTATATACTTTGCTCTTATGACCACTGAATTGCATTCCACAGCCCCCTTTTTTGGTCAGAAGTTTCTGCAATCATTTTTCACTCCTAAGAAAGCTGTTTCCTGTTTGTCATTGCTTTCCTGCTACTTTCTTAGGTATTTAATCTGAGCCCTCTGTTTTATTCTCTCTACTGGGGCATCAGCTTCCAGTCCCTTATTGTAATGAAGTCTGTAAACCTCACATGCTTGGAATGTAGTCATTGTGTTGTGTTTCATGTCTGAATTGTTTTTCAACCAAGTCAGATTGAGTAGCCCTAGGCTAGGTGCTCGATTATTTTTTTATTTTTTATTTTTTTATAATTTATTTTGGTTTTAGGGTAAGGTAGGCTTTTATGTGAAAGTGAAGTTGCTCAGTTGTGTCCGACTCTTTGTGACCCCATGGACTGTAGCCTACCAGGCTCCTCTGTCTATGGGATTTTCCAGGCAAGAACACTGGAGTGGGTTGCCATTTCCTTCTCCATAGGTGCTCGATTATTGACTGTTCTGTATAATATTGAGGTTACTTCTCTTTAACAAATAATTATTATTATGACAGCACATCTTAGTGTATTATCTGTATAGCCAATAGGCATTTACTGTTCTCTTTGAAATGTTTAGAGTGTCACATCTCTTTATACTTCATAATTTATTACCTTTTATCACCACAGATGGTTTATAGTAGTCTTCATTCACTATAATAATTTTCAAGGTTTTATCATTTCACTATAGTCTCTTTCAGTTTTGCATATCTGAGAATTCCTGTGGTCTTTAACTCCTAACTCTGGCTCTTGTCCAGAAAAAACACTGAATGATGCTTTCTGGTTTTAGAGTCCCAAAGATAATACCTCTGTGACTTTTTTTTGCCTATTAACCACTACTAGGGGCTGGGGAACCCTGTCTACTTTTGTGACTGATAGTAGTTTCTGCTTTCTAATATTGGATCTTTAACTTCAGCCATACAGAAGGACTTTTTAGATTCAGTTTAGGGGATATTGTGCATTGCCTATAGCCATGGTAAAAACACTG
Organism: Okapia johnstoni; assembly: GCA_024291935.2. Taxonomy (NCBI): domain Eukaryota; kingdom Metazoa; phylum Chordata; class Mammalia; order Artiodactyla; family Giraffidae; genus Okapia; species Okapia johnstoni. Next base: position 42,664,832 of record CM044316.1, read on the forward strand.
CCACACTGTGCTATAGGAAGAAAGACTGTTAATAAACAAACGAAAAGTACTCTTTGCCTTGTGGCAGTGGAAAACATGCAGTGTAACGTAACACTTCTTTCTTGGCAATTTTCCGGGACAGTGATTCCAGCCTCTTTTCCACCGTGCATCCTTTTTTCACTGCCTTCATTCTTCGGTTTTCTGTCCCACCCTCTTCTTTTTACACCGTCGTACTTTCCTTCCCAGGATCCAGTGAATCTGGTGACTGCTGCTAAGTCGCTTCAGTCGTGTCCAACTCTCTGCGACCCCATAGATGGAAGCCCACCAGGCTCCCCCGTCCCTGGGATTCTCCAGGCAAGAACACTGGAGTGGGTTGCCGTTTCCTTCTCCAATGCATGAAAGCGAAAAGCGAAAGTGAAGTCGCTCAGTCGTGTCTGACTCTTGGTGACCCCATGGACTGCAGCCTACCAGGCTCCTCCGTCCATGGAATTTGCCAGGCAAGAGTACTGGAGTGGGGTGCCATTGCCTTCTCCAAATCTGGTGACTACTATAGTTTAATTATAGCTGCTTTTTAGACTCCATATTGCCTTTTAAAATGTAAGAAATTAGGAGTCACTTTTAACAGGTGCAACTGTATATAATACAGAAATTATAAAGGCAAAGATAATTCTTTTAAAATTTACACACACCCATACACATGCACATAGCTTTCTACACAGGCTAAACTGGAACTGTACAGGGAAGGGAATTCTGGAAAGTGTAGTTCTGATTTGGCTAAATTGACCCAACACAAATCCATCACAATCTATCATTTGCCTGATGTGAGATAAATGCTCCAGTGTTTCTTCCAGTTGGATGGTGACTTATGTTTATACTGCTCATTAAATAAGCTATTGCTGTGTGTGTACATGCAGAAGTAGTACCCAAAAAAGAGAAAAGATTGTTTTATTCTGGTTCTAGGAAAAGAATTTTCAGATGAGATTATCATATAAATTGACATAATCCAAGTACAAATTCCTTTGTAAAAATTTCATGGTTGAATACAAAGTTAATTGCCTGACTTTGAGCTTCTATACAATTTTCCAAAAAGATGTTTCCTCCACACAGGCTATTTTAGTTGTTTAGGATTAGAAGTCATTTGTCTTGGCAGGAAAGGGAAGAAGCCCAATCATAGAGCTGGTTTAGTATAGGTTTTCAGAACATTTCCTTCTATATAGCATTGTATGGTAAACTTGTCTTTCACAATTCTCATTGACATCCCATCTGCAGGATTTCTACACTTGTAAATAATTTTCAGAATATTTGTTTTTATTTTTACCTACGTCGGCAGAATTTGTGTGGGTATCTGTGGTTTATTTATGGATATACAAGTTCTTGAATGCAAGCATTGAATGTAACTACACATATTCAAGCAAGAGGTTCTTTCTTTAATCAAGTAAAAATTTTGGTACAAGGCTTGAAATCAGAGAGAGGTGCCAAAGTTTAAAAAAAAAAATCTTCGACAAGAAATGAGCTAAATAATGGCTCTATCTTTGAGACAGATAGAGGCTGTTTTATTTTGTCTTGACATAGGTCTTTTTACTTCCGTTTTTCCCCAACTGAATGCAGAGGACTTGTGCCTGTGGAAATATTCTCTTCCATAGACTTAAGTGAAAAGTGTAAATGCTTGAAAGCTCTCAAGTAAGGAAAGGCTGAATGAGTAGGCTGCCAAGCATCACTGGAGAGAGACTTAAGTGAGAGAAGAGGTGGAAGAAAGAATGGTTTGTCAAACTTCTCTGGCTGCAGTAGTGTAAAATACAGACATTTTGTGATATACTGACAGTAAAGGATTTTAGGTTGGGATGCATTTGACCTACTGTGTCCCTCTGTTAGGAGAAAAAAAAATCCCCCTAAGCCTTTCTGTAGACATTTTTCCCAGTTCCTTCCCTCCCCCTCCCCTCTTTGGACTAATTTATTATGATGTCATCTATTCTTTCTTATCTCATGTGGATACTATTCATTTAAAAGGGATAAGGATGGCTTATATATTATACTGTATGTAGAGGTATTTCTTACTTCATGGGACATATACTCTGATTTCTCCTTAGCTTTGAAAAGCATTTTCACTGATATCCTCACAGTTTTGAGTACCAGTTGTAACTATTGACAGATGTTTTCAATTTCACAGACAAAAAGTGTTGAGTTCAGAATGTGAAGAGCAAATCTGATCTCTACAATGACCAAACTCCATGACTAGCCTTTTAACCAAGCAAACTAACCAACCAGTTGTATATATAAAAGTTATTGTGAATGTTAGAAATTGTAGATTCATCAGTAGAAACCCTGTAATACCAATACAGAAAATATAATACAGGCTCAAGAGGGAGCCTGTATATAATTTATATATATAATTAAGACTGATTCGAGTTGTATGGCAGAAACCAACACACCATTGTAAAGCAGTTATCCTCCAGAAAAAAAGAGAAAATCTAATACATACTGGGTAAAACATTTTCCCCCACCTGTCTCCTAAAAATTTGTACTTTGTTGAGAACTGTATTTTACCAATGGTTCTAGTTGCAGACCCTCGCCTGGAGTTGTTTTGGGGTCCCACACGTTCAGTGTTAGGTGGGTGAGACAGTCTCCATTTTTTCCCTTTCTAGCAGAAGAGGAAAGCATGTCCCTTTTTTTTTCTTGTAAAAAGAGCTGCAGAAAGCAACAGAAGTTGATATCTGGTAGGATCTCCCCATTTACAGTTTCCCCTACTTAGGTTAAATTTAAAAATACATGTAAATTTATATATTTATATATAAAATTATACACACACACACACACAGACACACACATATAATTTGACTGCATGGCACTTGGGATCTTAGTTCCCCCATCAGAGATCAAACTCGTGTCCTCTGTGTGTTGCCTGCAGTGGGAGCATGGAGTCTTAACCCACTGGACTGCTGGCAAAGTCCCTTAAATCAAAAATTATGTAGAATTCTTTGTTGTTCAGTCGCTCAGTCGTATCCGACTCGTTGCAGCCCCACGAACTGCAGCACACCAGACTTCCCTGTCCTTCACAATCTCCTGGACTTTGCTCAGATTCATATCCATTGACTCAGTGATGCCATCCAACCATCTTGTCCTCTGTCGTCCCCTCCTCCACTTGCCCTCAATCTTTCCCATGATCAAGGTCTTTTCCAGTGAGTTGGCTCTTTGCATAAGGTGGTCAAAGAATTGGAGCTTCAGTTTTAGCATCAGTCCTTACAATGAATATTCAGGGTTGATTTCCTTTAGGATTGACTAGTTCGATCTCCTTGCTGTCCAAGGGGCTCTCAGGAGTCTTCTCCAGCACCACAGTTTGAAAGCATCAATTTTTTGGCGTTCAGCCTTCTTTGTGGTCCAACTCTCACATGTGTACATGACAACTGGGAAAACCGTAACTTTGACTAGATGGACTTTTGTTGGCAAAGTGATGTCTCTCCTTTTTACTATACCGTCTAGGTTTGTCATAGTTTTTCTTCCAAGGAGAAAGTGTCTTTTAATTTTGTGGCTGCAGTGATTTTGGAGCCCAAGAAAATAAAGTCTGTCAGTGTTTCCACTTTTTCCCCATCTATTTGCCATGAAGTGATGGGACTGGATGCCTTGATCTTAGTTTTTTGAATGTTGAATTTTAAGCCAGCTTTTTCATTCTCCTCTTTCACCTTCATCAAGAGATTCTTTAGTTCCTCTTCACTTTGTGCCATAAGGGTGGTGTTATCTGCATATCAGAGGTTATTGATATTTTTCCTGGCAGTCTTGATTCCAGCTTGTGCTTCATCCAGCCTCACAATTTCCCATGATTGTACTTACTCTGCATATAAGTTAAATAAGCAAGGTGACAATACATAGCCTTGATGTACTCCTTTCGCAGTTTTGAACCAGTCTGTGAGTCTGTGATTCTCTCTCTGGTTCTAACTGTAGAATTCTTAAGTCTGTACAAAAACATCTGGATATCTGATAATTTTCATGGTTTGCTTAAGTAGAGAAATTTATCAGCTGGTCTTCTTTTAAAGAGGGAAAAACTGATTTATTCTTCTTTTCTCCTTTCATGTACTTTAAAAAATACATAACTTTTTTACACAGTTTTCCCATTTATTTGTACAGGTGTGTTTAAAAGTGCTCAAATTACCCTATATGTTTTTAATTTTCCCTTCTTCTTTTTGTTTTAGCCATTCTTGATTGTAATGAAAATCTGGAAAAATAAAAATGTATTTTCTTACTCGACACACCGAAGAACTCTTTAAAAGTATGATGGTTTCCTAGTCTTTCTAAAGGAAGAGAAAGTATTTGATTATAGACAGGGAACCAAAAACATGATGGTATTAAATTTGGATAGGAGATGAAAGGATTCTGAAATTCTGAAACTTGTTTTAGTTGTGAAATGTAACCCTTACGTTTGGGGCTTTGTCATTTTTCATCCACTTCAATTTGAGGTATCTAACAGTGAAGCCATTAATGAACCTCTTATATATGAAAGTAACGCATTAAACCTTATAATAAGATTCTTTTGTAATATGTGAGGGAGTTAGATTAGCAGGTTGTCACTACACTGTGCTCCTGCATTTCTGTTTAATATTTGTACCATGCAAGGGAATCAGAAATTATTGTTCTAAAAGTTTAAAAGTTTAGCTTGCAGAGAATTTAAGAGTACATAATAGATTTTGTTAGAGTGAAGGGGACCCACGCAAGGAATTTGCTCCATGCTTCAAAAAGTAGGAACTGGTTTTGCCTTTTCTGTGTCTCATTCAGGAGAGGGAGTCCTTATTGACACTTGATAAGAAAGTTGTAAATACAAAAACATGAAGAAACCATGTTTTCCTGGTCCCAGAAGCCCCTTGGCATTTGGACTTATCTTTGCTCACCTATTGGTATCAGTTTGTCAGGTCAGAGGTTTTGGCCACCCCCCCACAGCCAGTCATATTGAAATCCTGCTTGTACTTTTGTACCTAGCTTAAGGCTGTTTTCTCCACTGCATTCTTCAGTGACCCCCCTCCTTTTCTAAATCCATCACAGAGATCCAGGTGGCACCATCCAGTTCATATTTTGGGGGCTTCTTTTATTAGTTACTTATTGACTCTTTTAAATTTAACCTCTGACTAAACTATAAACTCCTGAGGGCACGTGCCTATATCACCTGAACATCTCATATAGTGAAAGTTGAAGTACTTGTTGAATTATTTAACTATATTACGAAGTAGTAGTAGTAATACAGGTTACACTTTAGCACTGTGTGCCAGGAATTGTTCTGAGTATTTTACACACATTCCCATTTAATCTTCTGAACATGAGCTTCATACTGTTAAGACAGATTAAACGACTCGTTTAAGATCTCACAGGTAGTAAATTCAAAACTACACTTTGAACTTAGCCTGACTCCAGAGTTCAAGCTCTTAGCCACCATGCAACACTATAGTTCCAGTTGAGAATAATGTATTAGATGGTCCATACCATAAATTAGACTTGTGATTATATATTCCCTTTCCTTCCCAAATTTTATTAGGAAAAATTTCATACATGTATAGAACTGGAAAGAATTTTTCAGTTGAACACACATATTTACACACCTATTTTGTAGATTCTGTGATTGATTTTTTGATATTTGCTTTATCACATATTTATCCATTCCTGTGTCCATCATATTACTGTTTTATTTATTTTAGGTTTTTTGGGTGGGGGGACTGTGCTGGGTCTTCATTTTTGCACTCAGACTTTCTCTAGTTGCAGTGCACTTGGTTCTCATTGCAGTGGCTTCTCTTGTTGCGCAGTGCAACAGGTTCTAGAGTGTGAGGGCTTCAGTAGTTGCGGTGCTTGGGCTCAGTAGTTTCCGTGCACGGGCTTAGTTGTCCATAGGTGTGGGAAATCTTCCCGGAGCAAGCATTGAACCTGTGTACCCTGCATTGCCAGGTGGATTCTTAACAACTGGACCACCAAGAAAGTCCCATCTTATTATTGTTTTGATTCATTCCAAAGTCATTTGCAGATACTTAGCATGTTTCATCTGTAAACATTACAGCATGCATCTCAGTTTAATTTTTTATGGTGAATTTTATACAGTAAAATGTACAAATTTTAAATATTCAATAGGTTTTGATAAATGCACACACTTTGTAACCCAATCCTCTATGAAGATAGAGAACATTATATGATTATCATTTTATTAAATACTTGCCTTGTTTTTCAAGTAAATGAGTCATACCTTTCCCCCCATATTGAAACCTGCTTTTCTGATTGTCCCATGTTCTCTTACTGGATCTTTGGTTTATTACACAGACCTCATTGAGGGCAGAATCATCTGTTTCAGGTACTTGGATTGGAGAACATACTTAGAGGTGTGACGAATGGTGGGTTTACTGTAGTAGTAATCATTCTCCCTTCCTAAAGTAATGTGGATCCTTAATAGTACCGATTCCTTTGATATGCAGTGTTTCAGCTCATTTTCATGAATTAAGTTGACCTTATTCCTGTTAGTTTTCCAGTAGAATGTTTTGCTCATGTGCCTTTGGTGTTGAGAGGGGGGTGCTGCACTTGAATCCCTTCCTTTTTTGGTTGACTGTTATTTGATAGATAACTGTTTAAAGGTTTCTCAGGTTGATGTAGAAGAGTGTGGTTTTATGAATCCCTTCTCCATCTCTCAGTCCCTTGAAGTCATTCAGTCTTATGACTTAAAAATTCCTCTATTTGTGGATGATTTCAAAGTTTATATTTCCAGCTTTGATCTTTATTCTAAATTTGTCATTCATTACTTGAATTTCAGCTTTTAACATGTGGAAAGCAGAATCTTAATCTTTTTCACTCCTCGCCTTCTCAATCTATGCCACCTATAACGTTCTTACTCCCAGTTGATATTAGGTCTTGGAATTCAGTTAGTTTAAATACTAATTCATAAATCAGACTAAAGAATATAGCCTTTCATAGGTTTTATCTAATCCCTAGGCCCCTCCCCCATCCTCTCTTCAATTTAAACTGAGGAGTGTGTATGTGTGTTTGAAAATTGACATAAAATATTTATAAGGCATGATCTTAAAAATACTGATTATTATTTTGGGAAGCCAGAAGGTGAGTATTTTTAACAAAGTTATATTTGCTTAATTGTTTTTGTAATAACTTAGGGTGATGTCTTTGCTGGGAATGTCAAGCCCACTTTAGATAAACCCTTTCACAAGTTGACTCTTTCTTCGACTTCTATCTGTAATTCATCTCACGTGTAATTATAAGTGAGCACAAATTGGATGTCTAGATGATGGTATCGCTTATGCAGTATAATTTCTTTTGACACTTTAGGAATGCTGCATCAAAAGGAAGAAAATTCCTGACCACCTGCTATTAGGTTTTCATGTAGAGGAGTAGATAAATCTTAGACTAGCAGTTTTACCACAATAATAAAATGGGCTGTAGTTGTTGGACGTTGATGGCAAATGTCAGAGAGCAGTTTTGCACTTACTGGCCTGAAGGGATTGTCAGGAGACAAGAGGAAGACGTGGTGACGTGGTGACTTGGCACTGTCCCAGAATGCCTATAGAAGTGTGCTATATTCTTTGAAGGTGGTATATTCTTTTTCCTTCTTTCTTACTCCCATTTTCCCTTTTGAATTTCAAGGGAGAGTTAGGGAGATTGATCAGAGAGAAGGTAGCATTCACAGGGTCATTTCTGGACCCAGTTTCTTGGTGTGTGCCATGGGTGACAGTCCTAGCATGAAGCGCCTAATGCTCTTATCTTTCTATTTAGAGCAAAAGCTATGGCAGAAAATACTTTCACTTGAAAGATCAGTGTTTTTGTGGCCAATTCAATGGAATTCTGACAAAACGCATGTGAAAATTTAGAGCGCAGATGAGGGAAGTAAAAATTACCAACTATTATCTTGAGAACTCTACATTTCTGAAATTTTTAGAACCATGTTCTCTATACCTATGTCCTTTATCCTCTAGGGTGCATTCCCCATCTCCCACATAAACCCAGCAAAATAACTATTAACATTAAACATGTGAAGAGTGTTAGGGATTTTATTTAGTCATAGACCTAGAGTGAGTGCTATTTATTAAGAGCAAAAAAGTCACTATCCTTAAATGGCTCATATTTCTTCTTTTGACAGTATAAGAATGGTGAATAATAATATTTGATACTTGAATCTATACAAAGGCAAGGGTAGACTAAGAAGACAACTCAAGATGTGTACTTGTGTTTCTAATAGTATTTCCCAAGTTGTATAGATTCATTTGCAGCGGATAGGCATTTGGTTTTGTGGAGCTGAGTATTTTTGAAATTATGGCTATTTCTTTAAAAGGGGTTGCTTAGCAATGGATATATGACAGTCAAACTTTTTCCTCTTAATAGAGTAGCTTATCTTCCCTGTTTTGGAAAGCATGAAGAGAAGTGGAATGTGGTTATAAAAGAGGAAAGAGAGCAGTTAGGGCCAAGAGATGTGGGAAAGTGCAGAAAAGTTGTGGGTAAAGGAGCAGATAAAGCAGTTTGCCTTGTTGGATAAACCATATAATGATCTTGGAAAGAGAATGTCAAGAAAGAAGTCCTTGAATTGAAAAATCTGGGCCACATGATCTATAGGCTTTGATATGACCAAATGTAGGTCTTCATTCTGAGAGGTTAATTCCGCACAAGTTTTATATTTAAGAGAGATTTTGGTAATATGGAGGATCACTGTCCAGCAATCATGAAACATATTCTCCTTGACTGATAGGTTATCTTTGTCTTAAAATTCTCATACTTCACTTGATCAGACCCCTCAGTAGTTCTGGCAGATCTGCCTGGAACCCAAATCCTCCACAGTTGGATGGGCTGCTTCCTAAATTAGACGTAGACTTGAAGTATGTTTTTTCCTAAGTAGAAAAACCCCAACATAATAGTGATCCTTAATCCTCAGTTATGTATTTTGTCCTAAAATAAAATTGTCAGCGGCTATCAATGAGATTATTTTATATTTCTTTTGAAAAATAGTATCTGTTTATGATAATGGATAATATGTGTTGTCCTATGTAATTACTTGATTTTTAAGTGACTGCCTTACTCAGAAGGAATTTTGGAATTAGGAATTCTAAATCTTTAAATTTAGCCTTGATTCATAAAGCCAAATCAGAGTAACGCTGTGTCTACTATTATAGTACATTTATGTAAAGCAGATTACTTGACTGTGAGATAATGTGGTCAGTTCTATATTAGTATTAGGTATAGGAAGTGTATCCAGGTTGTTAGCTTATTAAAAGCTCTTGCTAATTATCAGTCTTCACTTTGGATACCATATGTTAACTTAGTGTAGAAAGTAATACTGGAAAGTAGAGTTTCTGGGAGCAACTCAGGAGCCTAATATGTCTTTAATAGGATTAAAGATGGATGTGTCACATCTAGTTCTCACATATTGTTATTAAAAATAGCAAATATTTGTTAAGTATTTACTGTGTGCCAGCCTGTTTTCAGGACTTGGCATGTATTAAATTTCCCTTTTGCTTGTTACTGCTAGTAATTCCATTTTAGGAGTTAGAGACCCAAGGCACAGTAAGGTTGATGAACTTGTTCAGTGTGACAGGCCCAAGTGTGGAGCAGGTCTCTAATCACAAGTCTCTATTTGCTCTTGTTGAAACGTAGAAGGTTTTGCTAATGACATACAGAGTGAGTTTTGAATTTTAAAGACAGTTAAATTTCTGACAGCTATTCACACTAGTGAATGCTTTATCTTTTTAAGTGTGTTCTTTCTTAGGAAATTGGTTATCATCTTATAGATTCTTATCCAAATCATTCTTTATGATTATCATCAACATACCTAGAGATGCATGAACTGTGCTTCTCTTCATTCATGATGTAGTGGAAGATTTTTAAATTGTACTCCTAGCCTGGAAAATTTATAATGTAATGGTAGGTTAGGAATTTACTGGATGTCCCTATGTGATGAACACTCTAGCTTGGGTCCCAGGGACATTATAAGGAGGAAATGCGAACTGTACTTGCAAGTTGGATACATATTCATTCTTGCTGACTTGATAGGCTCTTGCCTTGCGTCACCACAAAGGCTAGATCATACCACAGAGCATGCATCATGCGTGCGTAGCCTCCTTTTCCATAGTTTTTCCAAGAGTTGATGTGAAAAGCATGTCTACCTGTTCTGTAAAAGCTCCTTGGAGGTACTGACATGTTTCCTTATTATTCCTACAGCTGGCTCTTTTTTAAAGGCAATTCAGACTTTTGCATTTGTGTCATTCCCCTCAAATAAACCGATGTGCTTCCTTTATCAGACGAAAGCTGTTGATTTTGTTCTTTCCCTTGGCTACTAGGAAGATCAAAGCCAAACTAGTGTATACTAGAATATTCTGTTAGGGCTTTTTGGGTGAGTTAACCAAAACGGTTTAGGATCTGGTAAAATTTCTAGATTCATACACAATATTCACAATATAATTTCAAGAAATTGTTGGCATCCTATGAAACATCCTCGACTCCCTGCCTTTGATCTTTTTACATCGGTATGTCAACTATTCTGTATGTGTGAATGTATTTTACTCAATTTCCTTGACTTTATAGAAGTAGACCCTGTGTAAATAATAGACACGTTGCTTTCAGAGATCTTGAGGTGCTGAGCAGTTGCCTTCTATGTATAATACTTGGCAGCAAGGCCAGGGGAACATTTTTGGTTCTCATGATAATGACATATATAAATGGCTGTAGAGTTTTTATCTTATGGTTTTCCAGAAAATGCAAACTGGAGATTGTGTTTCTGTGTGTGTGTGTTTGGTAGAAATACCAGAGCATAAAGGTGGAGTTTTTGTGCACTGAGCACAATTGTGAATCAATATTCAGTCAAGTTATGATATTGTTGCTTCTCTTCACTATGGTTCTTGGTAAAGTCTCTTCATGGAAGCTGTGAAAAGGCTTTGGAAATTGTCTCTGGGGCTGCAGTTTTAAAATCTGGTTCCCAAATGAGGAAAGAGCCTTTTCTCTTTGGGTGATGGTGTAGCCATTGGCCCCTACCTTCAGAGTTGTTGGCGGTGGTTCATAGGTGCTCCATCATGTTGGGTTTCTAGCCAGGATGCCTGGGCTAGATTTGCTTTTGGTCTTCTGTGTATAAAAGGATGGTATATTCAGTTTGGGGGCTCTACAGGATAGCATGTTTCATTGTACTTGCCTTTGGAGATTTTTTGCTCTTTAATGTCTCCTTCAGATAGGGCTTCAGGGAGGTTCAGCATCTGTCCCTTAAGACTGTTCCCGAAACATTGTCTAGTGATGAGGAACTCATGCTAAGAGGAGATGTTGGGAATAGCTGTGATTTTCACCTCTTTTTCCTTTTCTTTCTTTGTAAAAGACAATTTGTAGTACATTTTGTCTCTCTAAGGGAGACTTGAGTACCCAGCTGGTTAGATATATTTAAAGAAAGAAAAAAAATCTCTTTAAACAGACCTTGAAGAATTCTATTACAAATCTGAGTGGGAACCTGAGAATGCTGTGGCATACAGGCAAAACTAATTAAAATAACTGATAAATCAGATGTAGCTTTACATGGGATTTTCAAGATTAAAATGTACGAGAATTATGTTAATAAACTCGGCTTTTAACTCCATAAAGGGTAGGCTCTCATTTCTTTTGTGCAACTTGAAACCATAATCACCTGTGCCCTCTAGTGCATACTGTATGAGTTAGTTTGACAGTCAAATTTTGTATTGTGCTTCCTGCCTCTGCTCTAATTACTGCTGAGGTTCTTGGTGTAAGAACTCTCTTAGCCCCTCTGATCTCATCTCTGGATGTTTACTCCTGCCTGTCTGTTCTTGCTGCACTGCTGATCTGGAGAACTGTTAAGGTCATCCTGGCAAGTATGGTGACCTATGGCAGTCAGCTCTCAAGGCCAGGTTAGCTTCTGCCCCCAGTGCTGCCCAGGCGAAGTGCCCTGTCGGGATGTTTATGCCAAGCAAGGAGAGATTGGTTAAAAATATTCCCTTCCTTGCCCCATCCATACTTACTGAGCTACTGTCTGGGACAGCGTGGGTCACGTAGGGATCCTAGAGACCTCAGCATGGTCAGCATCTGTGGACTTCCCTCCCAGGAGTGGTGTGCAAGGTACTGCTAGGATGTGTACTAACAGATCCCTGAGGTAGAGGCCAAGTTGCTATTTGCTGGGTATAGGCAGTTGAGTACATTCTTGAGGTTTCCCCAGGCTGTGGCAGAACACGAATGTTAGAGGGGTGGGGGCTGGTGGCCAGCCTTAGGGCCTGTGAGCCCTGTAGGACAGCTGTTTGTCCAGTAGCTAAGGCTTGTGATAAAGCAGCTTCTTATTGTATGACTGCTGTTTATCAGCTGGGTGGTTTTTTAGCCAGCCACCCTCCCCTGCTTTACTTCTTAGCCTAGTTTTTGCCTGTCTTTGAATGAAGACAGGTGATGATTAGCTGCCCTATTTCCAACTGGCACATTTGGCATTATAGAGAACATGGTACAAAACAACTGTTCATTTAAGGTTTCTATATCTGTCATAAATGATTTTTCAAGTTTCACATGTCAAAATTGATAGGTTACCAAGGAAAAGCTTTGGGAAAAAACAGACATTCACTTTTTACAGTATACACAATTTTAATAACAAAACTTTCCTGTACACTGCACTTGGTTACCCCCTGACCCGGTGTAATAGTATTTTCTTCTCCCTTCCCCTCCAACCCACTTGACCACCTCCCACCCCACCCCACCCCCCTACCACTCCCACAGAAAAATGGCTCTTAGGGTGATTGAACACAATATGTTTGGACTGTACTTTTAGTTTCCAGTTTCAATGTTGGTCAGAAGGTTCATCAAACATTCCATAGATTAGGCTTTTAAAAATTACCAAGGAGGAACAGGTTAATTGCAGGAGTAGCAGACATTTCCAAAATGTTTGCAATAGCAGTATGAAAGCTTAAATAGCCATTTACTATTTGTTTTGACCTTAAATTAAGTACTACATGTTTGCCCTAGGTTAGGAACAGAAATATTTAATTATCTATCTTCATCTCTTTTATCTTTTTCTAGTTGAAGCAGTTTAACCTGTAAGGTATGAAAAGCATGTCCCCAAACAGATTTTTGAGTCAGATCTGTCACTGTATTGCTTTATTAGGAAAATGATCATGTAAAAATAATATTTCAAAATTTCATATTAATATCCATACTTTAGAGAGAATAGGGCATTTATAGTTTCCACCCCCCACCCCTCATCGTTGTGTAGAGGAGGTATGCCTAAAGAAAATGGTGTGCCTGTTTTGAATTTAGGATTAAGACCTAGTGCTACATAGGGCTAATTTTTATTGGAAAGAGTCTAGATCTTGGTGACTAGCATTAGAATAAGCAGATGGATTTTAATAATTAGTGGAGTTGGGAAGTTCAGTCAATTCCATTCATTGAATTGGTACAGAAATTAACTTAGCCACATTAAGAAATTACATGTGTTAGTGCAGATTTTTGGCTTAAAAATTAGTATCTTTGCTGTTTGTTGTTGGCAGTGGGTATTCTCTGAGTTGTATGCATTTGCGAATTTATCAACTCACTCTAATTTCAGAAAGGTGATGGAAATCCTGGCAAGCTACAGAAATGAATATAAATAATTCCAAACTAGCTCTTGGTTACTAGGTGGGTATAGTATCAGAGCCTTCGTTAGCTTCATTTTTCCAGAGAGATTTATTTTTCTGGTTTTCAAGTGGTCATTTTCTTCTAATCTTGAAAATGAAAAGGGGGGTGGTGGTGGGGGAATTGAAGAGAATAAGACAGTAAAAAACAAAAGGCCTAACATTATATTGCCACCATCTGCAGTGTACTTGTAATGCTCTTCTACCCGAACCAGTTGGTAAAGAGAGCACATATGACTAACAGTCTCATCTTCAAACCTGTGCTGATACAGAAGCACAAATAGACCAAAATTAAAAGGAATCTTGCCTTCTATAGGCATTTGAAAAGGGAAGTTTGCTTTTTAAATGGAAAAGGAAAGCACTATTTGGCACTGTTATTCACTTTTCTCAGAGAGCATTGCCCAAAAAATGAAGGGCCAAAAAAATGTTATTTTTCAACTGAAAAGTATGCCTTGGTGGCCTTGGCTATGCTGTTCCCTTGAATTACTAAATGGCTTGATTTTCCCAATTCACTTTCCTATGTACATTAAGGATTTTGCCAACTGATGGTCCATTTTACTAACTGTAATCTTGAGGATTAATGTGGGGATTCCCAGCCAATATTTCTCACCCTTCTGCTCACAGTTTCAATTAATTTTGGGTTGTGGTTGAAATGATGGAAACTACTCTGCTATCCTCCAAAGCTAGTGGAATCTTGTGTGTCTAAGACACAATTGTATTGTGACAAAGCTGTTCCCTGACAAATGGCCATGATTATCTTGATAAATGGGTTGGTAAATTTTAGCTTGTGGAGCTCTCATTTGTAACAGGGGCTTATGATCCAGCCCTTCTGTAAGGAAATTGTGAGTTGTGCTCTGTGCCAGGAAATCAGCTTCTGTCCTTGCCCAGGCAGGCGTAGGGTCTAGTTTTGTTAAGAGATGAAATGCTCACTGCTCAAGATCTGATGAGGTGGACTGAGACTTGACCAAACGGATCTGCCCACCTTAGAAATTGTAGAGAGCACATTTTTACCATAATTTGTGATCTTGTCTGCTTTTTACTGAGACACATTTTCTTTGAAATGTAGCTAGACATCTCTCAGTATTAAATCTCATGGATTAAACTATAATCTTAACATATTTCAGTTCCGTCCTGGGAAGAAATATGCCTTGAATGAAGTAAAGAATAACTTTTTTTTATGGTAATGATTTTCTCTAAGAATTTATGCCTTTTTTCCTCATCAGCAAATGTCAGTTTTCATCTTCTAAAAACCAAGTCAGTAGTCTAATTTCATGGTTTTTGCTAGTACATACGTGGAACCTCTTTTATGGAAAAATTCTGTGTGAATTGGTAACTTACATCTAAATCCTAAATATGTTATAGTTTCTCTGGGGAAATCATAATTGAATAAACAAAATACTTGTGGCTCTTTTCTACACGAAAACTGTGACATCATTATAATTTTTAAATTACTGAACATTTATATTAATAACAGAGAATCTCCCCCCTCACCCCTTTCCAGCTGCAGGTCCCAGGGCCTTTGGCCTGTTTGATTCACATCATGTATAGTTGCCCATTTGCTTGGCTTCCTTTTAACTTTGCTAACCTGTTTCAGGGAGAATCAGATTTCAAAATGCTGCCTTTCTCTCATCCCCTCACCTCCTTTGAGTTACCACTGTGTGGCTGCATAAGCATGTAGAGTGTTCTGCCATGAGAAGGTTTGCTTCAGATCTGTGTTGTTCCCTTTACTTAGAAGGACCTGCTCTTAAACAGTAAGAATTGATATCCATTAAAAGGTCAAAATTTAGCATATAATACTTAGAAAGTACTTTTTTAAAAACGATTCTTTTAAAATACATTCTAACAAGAATCAGTATTATGCCTGTTGCTAGCCAGTTATTTTTAATTTGGCTTTTTGAGGCTTGAAGATCAAGAAAAGGCAGAAGAAAGGTTTAAACCCCTTTGTCAAGGCATCTTTGATCATGACAGTTGAGGAGAGGGGGAGGGAGAGAGGGGGACAGGGAGTGAGGGTGTATTTGTGTGTGTGCTTTCAAACTACAGTGAGCAGCTGGTCATAAGATTGTTAAATTGACTCAGTTTATGTCTTTTCTCTCCAAAATAATTTCTAAATCTTTTTTCACATATAAATGTAAGTATAGGATTTAGTAAACTAATTAGTAAAGTGATAATTTAACACTAGTTTAAGATAATTATCTAAATGCCACAAAAATCAACATGTCCACTCTTAAGTCAAACTAGAGATATGATACGAAGTCAGTGTCATTATTTAGTATTGATTTCATTGTAATGAGACCTTTTCACACATCACTTGGATTCATTGTTTAAATATATTAAAGAGTCACTCAGCTTATTAGAATTACATAAAGGGTTCTGATTTCATGATAGGGACTTTGATAATACCTACTAACCCAGGCAAAAACTCTGGAAGAAGAGTGTTTAATATTGACCAGTCTTCAGCATACATAAAATTCTACTCCCCACACTGGCATTAAATTGTAGGTTTGAGTAAATACCAAATTATCATACAAGAGAACTTTGCTAAGTCTCCTTTTAAGCAGCAAGCCAGTTGTGGTACTTGGGGTGGAGAGCAATGATCAAACAAGTATTGATCCATATCTCTTTCTGCTCAGCAGCGTCTTTCCAAACTGTTTCAGCAGAAAAAAATAGCATATGGAGACCTTAGTGTAAATGTTTACACACAATAGTATATAATTACATACATGAAATGTCTTATTTTGAAGTAAGCATTTTTAGACTTTCCCACAAGAGTGCAAATTAATGTGAGCGTTGCTTCATTTAACACTTAAAATATGGTTTCATTTAAAAAAAATTAAAAATACTTCAACACGTCAGAAACCTAAGTCTCCACTTGGTTTGGAAAAATTAGGCTTAATGTCACCATTGGTAAAAATTAGATATGTATTTAGCCCCTACTATGTAAAATAGGTTACTTATCTGATGTAATTTTCGATGATGGGTAGATATTATACTTCACATTCTTTGTATGGCAGCTGCTGACACTTGCACTGTCCATAACCATTAATGATGATGAAGGGTCCTTCATGGGTAGGTTCATATTCATTATATGGTCCTTGGTCTGACATGTTTGACATATGGAGTCGTGTTTGGGATCGGAGCTGCCTGTGGTTCTGAATCATTGAGCACTGCCTAATTCTTCTTAAAGTGGGAGGGCAGCACTTCCTGGAGATGAACACTATAAAAATAATAAAAAAGAAAGAAAACAATAAAGCCATTGTTCCTGTAATTACCCGCTGAGTGAAGATGGCATTGTCTGGTTCCGGAACGTGTTCCTCAGTAGTAACTGCTATGCCTGCAGTAGTTGGGATTTCTTTGTCTCCCACATGGTAACTTGATGAGCTTATTCTTTTTGTATATTCAGTGGTTGGATCTTTATAAGTTGTAGCCATGGCAGTGACGGTGGTTGATAAATTCCAGCAGAGCTGAAATCCATGGACTGCGTCTAGTATATCCTCTCCCTGGGTGTGGTCGGGGCTGTGGCATAGGATGGAATGCTCCCACCGACCTTGGAAACTGCCCAGCCAGGAGGCCAAAGCACATATTCGAGGGCTGCATTCCCACAGATTGCCAGAGAGGCCAACGGTTGTGAGGGACCTCAGGGAGTTTAAGATCTTGGAATCAAGGCTGTTTAACTTGTTGTTATCCATGAGGAGTATTTTAAGATTAGGCATCGTTTCAAATACTGTCAGATCGATGGCTTTTATTTCATTTCCAGTCAAGTCTAGTTTTTCTAAAGTGCCCCAGGTCCACTCCATCCCACATGTCAAGTTGCTAATTTTGTTCCATTGTAAGAAGAGCGTGTGCAGACTGCTTAGCCGTAGGAAATGAGCAAAATTAATCTTTGTCAGCTGGTTGTGCTCTAGATGAAGCTCTCTCAGTTTGATTAATCCCGCAAATCCATTGCGAGCCAAACTTCGCAAACGGTTTGTGCTCAAATCCAGAAACTCCAGACTACGACAGTCCCAGAACAGGCGTACTGGGATAGTCCGCAGGGAGTTGGACCGTAAATGCAAGGTCTGCAGCTTCCGGAGGCCATAGAAGAGCTCTGGGTGCAGAAATGACAGCTGATTAAAAGACAGGTCCAAATTTTGCAGGTTAATCAGTTGGGTAAAAGTTGTGTTTGGCAAATAAAATATTTTGTTGGAACTCAAGATTAATTCCTTAAGTTTATATAGTCCTTGAAAAGCATCTTCTTTTACTGTTGATATTTGATTGTGGTCTAAGTGGAGCCAGGTGAGTTGACTGAAGCTGGCAAATTGGTCCCTTTCGAGCTCTGTGATGTGATTGTGCCTCAGGGACAGGCCCAGAGAGCCCTTGTCTGTGGTGTTTGGCACTGAGTGGAAGCCCTGAGAGTCGCAGTAGAAGAGCAGCTTCTCACAGCGGCATTTGGGTGGACACGCCATACCCAGCGCAGGCAGCATTTTTAAAACCATACTCATTGCATATATTGCTGCTAGCATAGGGGCCCCTAATGGCCACTTGAAATGTAAGCCTGCAGAATATAATTTAAGGAAAACAAGAAGATAGAATATTTTTCAGCAGAGCATACGGGCTTTTAAAAAACAACAACAACATCATTATGGCAAAAGATTTCACTACATATAACTTATTTTTTCATTTGCTGTAGAAGAACTAACCTTGTTAGTATATCTAGAACAAAACTTAAACCATTAAGAAAGGAGGTACAACACATCCTGTCATCAGCAGTATATATTTTACCTAAACCTCAAAATCCAAAAATGTGACAAGTAATTTATCTCATAAAATGTTAATTCAATGGCTTATTTTAAAAGTGTGACTCCTTGCTGACTGTACAAGACACATTAAATACATGGACTTACCCATTCTTCTGAGCACATTGGAGGCTGCATTCAGTCTTGGTTGTCAGACTCAATGCAGTGAGTCTGTAAAAGGCTCTAACATGCAGGAGCCTTTGACCAGTTTCCTGTTTTCTATGTCCCAGGCTTTCCGAGTAAAATTGAAATCCACCAGGGCGAGTTGTTTTTTCCTTACGATATTCCTCTCGAAAGCATTGGTTTCATTTTCTTTGACCACTCTAATCCCCTAAATCAGTTTTGAATACAAGTTATTAATTTCGTCCTCCTCTAACTGCTCAGCTGGTTAATCAAAGCTTCACCCTCTCCTTTCTGCAGCCGTTAGTTCTCTCGGTCTTAACTTGTTGATGGCAGATGGGCTGCTTGTTGGAGAGAAGAGCTCCTGGAGCAGCATGAGTGCATTTACTGAAAAGCTTTTCCGAGAAACGGCACAAGAATGGATTTGCTTATGTGCTGCGACCACACAGAACTGTATATAGGCTGACGTCACCGGGTGACGTGTCTTTTGTTTGGGTTTTCCAGAAGCTTTACTGTTATAAAGCAGCGTGCTTTGTAACAATATCGGGGTCATTGTAAGACCCCCGATTATAATAAAGCAAGAAAGAACTCCTGACCTGAAAACATGGTATTCCTTCAGTGTAGGAAGCAGCAGTGAGGTTGTAATAAAGGCTGCATTCAAGAAGATCCTTCTGAACAGTGAGTTGGATTAGCAGAGTGACGATTTTTTAATGCTTGGAAGAGCCAGCGTTAGACTGCCGATTCTGCATAGAGAGATCATCTAAATGGGCAGGAGCCTGCACGATTTATGAAGTGCTGATTTAATAGCAGCCTACGCGAGTGCCTGCTGCTCTGGTAGTTTGGAAAGCTACTCAATCACCTAGTTGTCATGCTTGGTTAAGATAGAAGTTAGGACTGTGGTTTGCTTCAGATGTGTTGGTAAACTAGCACAGTGGGCTTTGCTTCTTTGCCATTAAGAGTTTAGCATTATAAACCAAGAATAAAGGGGGGGAAAGGTTGGAAAACAAAGTATTTGGTTATTTTACTCTTTGAGAATTTTAAGAGAAAGCTAATTAAAATGATTTCTCCTTCTCTGTCTTATTTTATATAATAGTGTTTTATCACAATGCTAACTGAAAAATAACAATCCAGAAATCTTTGGATGTCTTGGTAGGAGAAAAGCGTAGGTTGATATAGTCATTTAATATTGCATGCTCTAAGTGTTAACAGTGGAACAGAAGTAATTTAGGACAAGTGGTACAGCCTGGCTAGATTTTGACGTGGTCGCTTGTATTTACCTCAGAATTTCAGTTAACTCCTTAAGCTAAAAGCCTCTACTGATCTGGGTTGGGGTATTGTGGCCCTCAAACAACAGAGTATTTGCATGCTCAATAGCGCCTATTGGCACACTTAAGAACTGACTTCAAGTCTCATACTGTTGTTAGAATCTCTCTAGGGAATACAAAAGGTCACACATACTTTGGAATAGGATTTTTGCTTTGGCTGTTTTTACTTAACCTAACACCATCTTCACTTTTCAGAATTTGGTTATGAATATACAGCTCCATGTTTACTACTGTATAAACATAAAAGTTGTTTCTAGTGTGAGTTAGGGCCATAGTTTCAGGCCTGATGAAGGTAAGGCCTCTTGTACACGTGACATTACTGATTTGGCCTTCTTGGCCATTTCTCCCATACTTATCCTCAGTAGGTCTTGTCTCAGACTTAAAGGCAGAAATCTGAAAACTACCCCATGGTATCTGTGAAACCAGAACATCATCAATCTGTTGGCTTCCAGGGGCTTTATCATACTGGGTGTGTGTAAGAAGTTATTTCTCAAGGGGTGCTGTGTCACTGTTGGAGTACAGTGCCGGAGTGAGGACTGAAGACTCCAGGGGCTTTCCTCAGGGCTCTGTGGAGACAGCAGCAATTACAGGTGTGTAGTTTGGCTCCTCCTAGTAACAGACCCCAGGATAGGATTAGAGGTATAAGAATTTTATTGAGGAAAATGCCTGGGATGTGTAAAGGGAGAAAGAAGTTGACAGAAATACTCCTTAGGTTTGGTAGAGTCTAAAAACCCATGGGGCATGTCTGACACCTCTTAAAGGAGAGGGGAAAGAAAGACCCTACCAGCAGGGCAGTTCTCAGTTAGTTTCTCCCGGCCAGAGAGAAGTCCCCAGGCCAAAGTTGCCCATGAGTGGAACCCCTTATTCTCAGGAACTAGTATTCCCAGTTTTCCTGTTTCCTGGTTAAGGAAGAGAGGGAGAGATCTTCGTTTAGAATTCAGGATGCCATTCCTCCACTGACCTGGATCCTTTCCATAGTCTGTCCCTCTGTAGGCTGAAAGTTCTTAATCCGAGTCCGTAATTGGCCTGTAGGATTTTGTTGTTTGTGCATTTTTCTGTCGATAAAGTTTAATCAAATTCTTAGAGGGTCTGTGACCCTAGGTTTCAGAGTGACCATTCTATAGGAACAGAACTTGTTCTCAAAGCTCCCAGTAAGGGGTGTCTGATAAGGGTGGTCTCAATTTTTTTTGTTTGTTTTTTTTAAGGAAAAGAAACCCTGGGGATACTGTAAATGCTCTTACTGAAGTTAGTCACCCTCTGATGAAAAAAAATCTTTTCAAGGCAGGAGAAGCTGGATTAAATTCTCCCCTGAAGTAACCACTTTAGTTCCATGTGGAGAAAAGTGTTGAAATCAATTGGATTAGAGCAGCCATGATTAGGAATGAGTTACATGTGAAAATTTAGAGGAAAAAGCATTTCCTTCTCCTTGAACTCTTGGTTCCCTTCTGCTCTTGTAGTCTACTTGGCCTATTTACAGTATACTAACAGATGAAAAACCATTAAATTACATTATCCTAATACTATTATAACAGATTTGTGGGCAAGGAAAATTGTGTGGAAAAGCACCAGTGTAATCAAGAGTAATTATTTTTCGATGCACCTGCAGAAGTGGGCAGTAATGCCTGCTATACCACAGTACCCAGAGAGCACAGTCTGTCTAGGTCGCTAGCCGTCTTGCCCACTTGACTCCTCGTTGGGTTCAAAAGGTTTAGGCTGTGGAATCAAAGATGTGATGTTTGTCTTAAAATGGGTTGGAGTACACTGCTCCTATTGATGGAGATTTGTATCGTTTTTTGATCTTTATCTCTCGTTAGCTAAAAGGACTAAAAAGAAACCCATGTTCTTTCTGAATTAAACCTTTTATTGGTTTCATTTCACAATGGCTTTATTCTGCATACATATACCTTTGACTTAATTAAAGTGGCAATACAACCTCTGGAAAGTACTCTTGATATCATCTGTTTCAATTTTCACTGTTCTAGTTGTTCGTGACAAGGCAAAGGACAAGTAAAATCTAGCCCGTCTGTCCTCTCTGTGGAGGACAAATTAAATGAGTCATGTGGCAGGGTTTAGGTGTTAACACTTATCTGCATTACTCTTTATGAAAGTTTGCTTTTAATATATGTTGCTAATCAAGAATAAATATTTACCTCTTTGGAAAAGCAGATGTATAACGTGAAATTTTCTAATCTTTTGTGGTAGAGAGGGAGCTGGATTTCGCTTTATGCTGAAAAATCAGGTGTTTCTTAACCAATCATGTCCGACTCCAAAAATTTTCATATCCCAGAGGTGCTCGGTTAAAGAAAATCTTCTGGCTACCAGTCTCGGTCATGGTTCTTTGGAGATCTCCTCACAATTATCAGAAAGTTGCAGCCATTTTTAGGGTGGAGATCCCAGATTTGTGGGTCTGAGTGTATCCCTTCCCAAGGACCTTTTAGGGTTCTTAGTTGGCAACCACAGTTGGGCCTATATTGTAGCAATATCTTTATTTGAGTGAGTTTTATCAATACTAGCCTTTTTTGAGAGGCGGGAGGGAATGAGGGTGAGAGAAAATTATGATAAATCCTAGAGTTCACTGTTTTTAAACGTGTTTGGAGGCAAAGACTGACTACTAAGTTTTTGATTTACTCTTTATTTTTATTTTTGGCCGTGCTAGGTCTTTTTGTTCCAGTGCATAGCCTTCTCGTTGTGGAGCACAGCCTCTGGAGTGCACAGGCTACTAGTTGGCACTGTGTAGGCTTAGTTGCCCCATGGCATTTGGGATCTTGGTTTCCAGATCAGTGTTCAAACTTGTGTCCCATACATTGAAAGGGAGATTCTTAACCACTGGGCCACAGGAAAAGGCCGTGATTTGCTCTTTAAGAAATTACTGGTGTTTGGCACTAAACATCAGTTTGTTATCTTCCCAAGAAACAGAATCTGTCTGATAGAGGCAGATAGAATATGTAAGGATTGATGGCCTTACCAATCTGTCATGTTAGACATGGGCTAAAGAGTAGTTAATTGATTATCAAGTTAATTGATTATCCTAGGTAGAGCCAGAGAATCTGAGAACATTGAAAATTCTAGACTCTTTAGAGTCTTGGTGAAAACACAGAGGACCACTGTTGAGTGTTAATAAGTATCTCTGTTGCTGCGAATCTTTCCTTCCAAAATCTTTTTAAGAAGTAGACTGTCCACATTAGGCCTGCAGAATCCACAGTTTGACCCCATCCTTGCCTTTCTTTGATAGTGATATTTTAAAAGTCCTTTTATTATCTTCATTAAACATGACTGAGAAAGCAGAAGGAAGGAGTGATGGTTACACTAATGATGGTGAGCTGTGTTCCTTTTGATGCTGTGACTTTCAAAATGTGGGATTTCTCCTTCTAGTTTTGGAGACATATGGTTTTGGGCAATTGTTGCTATTGGTGGAATGGCAGAACTAGTGTCGTGTGCTCCCATTGTGTTCTGTGCCCAGAGGTAAAAAATTCAGTAAATTTTGGGGTGATAAATCTTAGGTAAGGGAAAATCCTCCATAGAAGTTTGAGCTGAGGTGCTTTTAAACCACAGAGATCTTATATTTTACCTATTGTAGACATCAGACCAACCCAAACCAAACAGAACTGTCCTGAAGTCTTGATAAGTACACATACTGATTGAAATTTATATTACCAAGCCCTTGGGGATTCCCAGGGGGCTCAGTGGTAAAGAATGTGTCTGCCAATACAGGAGAGGAAGGTTTGATCCCTGGATCTCGAAGATCCCCTGGAGGGGGAAATGGCTACCCACTCCAGTATTCTTGCCTGGGCAGTCCATGAACAGGGGAGCCTGGTGGGCTACTGCCGATGGGATCACAGAGAGACGGACCCAGCTGAGCGACTGAACATGCACACGTTTCTCACTCTTGCCTGCCCGTGGCTTCATGGTGTTCATGTTTCCTCACCCTCTGTGTGTGGTAGGCTGCATTTTTTATTCTGAAATAGAGCCAAGTTTGGATTTGTCTTTCCTGCTGCTTCTCCCTTTCTGCATTTAGAGTAACTTTCTATTTAGATATGTTTCCTCCTGCCTACATAGACGGCCACAGGCTATACAAAACCATTTGCACAGGATAGGATTAAGAGTTGAGATACACATTCATATTTAGAAGAATCTCTTTCAATTTTAGTGAGCTCTTTGACCTAATTGGCTAGATTTGAGAGGATGAATTTGCAGTATATCAGCTATACGCAGTCTTGGTTTTTGAAGCTTGGAAATGCCGTTCCTTCTCTCTTAATGTGCTCTGGGGTAGAGAGATGGCAACATGTGCTTAAGGCAAGCAAAATATTTGAACATGTGATATCGTCATTGTAGAGAAATCCAATAACAAAAATTAAGCCCGAAGAGAACAAGATCACTTCTTATTAGGAATGGCTTATAGCAGCATGTCAACATTATAGCTGCTGTTGAGATATTGACCCCATATTGCTAAGGCTTGAGCTCCCAAGGGAGCTGATTCTTTTCCTCTGTTTCTTTGCGCTTGTGAAAGTGAGAACATGGAGGTCTATCTAATGGCTTCATAATTTTTCCGTGTGTGTGAGCGTACACGTGTATCTAATAGCTTCATAGCTTTACCCTTGTATGGCTATACTATAATCTATGGACGTGTAGTTTTTTTTGAGGCTTTTGACACAGTGTAAAACGAATGTTTTTTTAATATCTTTGCATACTTAGGCAAGTTTGTATATAAGGTAAGTTCCTAACAAAAAATTGTTGGGCTGTAGGGGGTATATATTTAAAATTGATAGACATTGCCACATTACCTTCCAAAGAATTTTAAACCATTTATACTTCCCCCAGTAGTCTGTAAATGTATAGCAACCCTCCCCCGACCTTAACACCATATTAGAAGCCAGCAGACTTTAAAATTGTGAATCTGATAGGTGAAAAATGCTCTCTTTGATGTGTTATGAGTGAGACTGAGCATCATTTTGGATGTCGGTATACTGTTGTTTTTGTTGTTTTCTGTAGATTTTGTATTTCATTTGGTCATTCCACTTCCCACTCCTACAGTTGGTCATTTCTTTAAAGATTTGCAGGGATTATTTGCTTATTAAGCTAATTTTGTTTGTGATATATTTTACAAATATCTCCTCCAATTAGTCATTTGTCTTTTAAAGGTTTTACGATCTTTGCTATATATGCTTAATTTTAATGAATGGTGAAACAGATGATAATCTTTCTTAATATTCACACATTTGCCATATTATGGTAACGATCCAGTACAAGTTGGTGAACATGAAATTTGTAGTATCTTCAGTAAACAGAGATTCCCTATTAACCCATTATCTTTAGCAGAGAAAAGGATCAGATCCTTCAGAAGGTTATTTATTTTTAAATTAATGCAGAAACCAAAAATGTTTCCTGGTTTATCACAAATCTTAATCTGATTTTACCAGTTAACTGAGCATTTAAAAATCCTTCTGTACAGGGCCACAGTGGAGACGCAGACATAGAGAACAGGCTGTGGACACAGGGGCAGGAGAGGGTGGAACAAATGGAGACAGTAGCATGAAAACATACACTACCATATGTAAAATAGATAGTCAGTGGAAATTTGCTGTATGACTCAAGGATCTCAGACTGGTGCTCTGTGATAACCTAGAGGGGTGGAATGGAGTAGGAGGTGGGAAGGAGCTTCAAGAGGGATGGGACATATGTATGCCTCTGGCTGATTCATGTTGATGGTATGGCAGAAACCAGCACAATATTGTAAAACAGTTATCTTTCAATTAAGAATAAATTTTAAAAAAGATCCTACACTTTTTAAAGGAAAAAAATCCTTCTGAAATATCTTTACATTTGAATCATTTTATTTTTTCCTGGATTATTAGTAGCTTCAAAATTAAGGCTTTTTTAAATGATCTTTATATATTTAGTTTGTATACCTATTTGCGCTTCTGACAACTTCCCAAGTTACTACGCACAGCGCGCGTTAACCAGTAGATGTTTTTTTTTTTTAAGAAGAAGACTGGTGTCTCAAAAGTGATTGGAATATCTCAGCTACATGCTTCAGTTTGGTCTTTTCTCCATCGTGGATTTTGTTTTCCCCAGGAAGAGAAAGTAGTAGTTCATACATTCATTCTGGTCTCCCAGGGTTTGGTGGAAAGGTTGCAACAGATTCCCTACAGTTCATTTAGTTCTGTGCTATAGTGGACATGTAAAGGGACATGGCATAGTTACGCCATAGTGGAATGTTAATGGTGGTTGTAATACCTAAGCTTGTTAGAACTTATAGGCACATTGTCAGGTGTAATATGGCATGGGGCTGAGAAAAATCTAAAGGTAGTAAGCAAGGCTGGCTGTCATCTGAAAAAAATAGATGAACCAGTAAGGCTCATTTCTAAGTCCTCATTGAGGGGAGAGAGAAAGAAAGCGAGGTTATAGTATGTAACATTAGAATTTCCTACCCAGTTTTAACATTTTTAGGATGAAATAGGTAACATTAGGTAAACCAGAAACTTCTATCTTTTGCAACTGTAAGGAGCGAGAGGGTATCTTTGGAAGGAATTTGGGAATGCTGGTCTATTTGACCATTATATTCTAATATTAAGTTACTTAATCATTGCCTCAACTCTGTCACTCATTCAGTTTATGCAAAGCCATGTGTAGGCCAGGTAGAACAAGGGTCAAATTGCTTCTTCTGTTACCCACTAAATGTATATTGTATGATAATGTGTTGCCCATCCCACAGCAAACCTTTTAGTCCTACTTATGAAAATATAGGGCTTCCCAGATGGTGCTAGTGGTAAAGAACCTGCCTGCCAATGCAGGAGACATAAGAGACTCAGGTTCAGTCCCTGGGTGAGGAAGATTTCCTGGAGGAGGGCGTCGCAGTCCACTCCAGTATTCTTGCCTGGAGAATCCCATGGACAAAGGAGCCTGGCAGGCTATGGTCCATAGGGTTACAAAGAGTTGGAATGAGTGAAGTGACTTAGCATGTGTGAGGATATGGACTGAACTCAAGTCTCCCTGGGTTTTCAAAATATTTTTCTTGAGAATTTCTTTAACATCAGGTCCCCTGTTCTTCTCTGAAGTCTTCCAGCAGCATCTTGGTAACACGTCCTTTCTAAAGTTCCTTATCCCTGGCTTTACCTGATGGAAGTATAGTGGATGACAGGCCTCATTTTCCCTTTTGTACCTGGAGGTAACACTGCTGCTCTGTTCTTTTCTCTCTCTCATTGTCTTTGGGGGAAAGAGGCTTCAGATGCCCATTCTGACTTGGATCTTGTGAAATCTCATGGTTCTTAGTGTTTAAATTTTAATTTTCTAATGGCTGATGGAGGCATTGTATTGAACTAGACCTTCCTATTAAATTAATCGTAACGTCCTATTTCCTTTTAAATAGTTCTTAAATGTTCCCTTTTAAATAGTCCTTAAATTGGATTTTACCTTCCGCTGCTATTCTCTTCCAGCCTTACTCTAGATTAAATATAGAAAGTATTTGGTAGACAGTATTTGAGGTTATTTGAAAAGCCTTATATTTTCACTGATAACAGGAAAGCAGGGAGTGATCATTTGCCATGTAGATGACACACTAAGTCCTATGACTTTTAAGCCCACCTGTGGTCCCTGATTTCTCATCTTGTTCATGTCAACAGGTGTCCCAGGGTATGATTTGAGAATGGCTATGAGGGGAAACAGGTGCTGTGGAAGCACCCCAGAGGAACACCTTAATGAAACTTAGGGTTGAAGGTGGCCACAGGGAACTTCTACAAGGAAATGTGATACCTCATCTAAAGGATGGGTAGGAGTTAGAAGAAGGAGGGGAAGAGTATTCCAGGTGGGTGATAGAGAGCTTGGCATGTCTGAAGAATTTAAATGTGTGTGGATGGATCATATCTGAGTGACTAGAGGCAGTGAAGTGATGGGAGTGGCTGGGCTCTGGCAGGGTGAGTGTGCAGAATTAGGAGAAGGAAGCCTTTCGCAGAAGAGCCCCAAATGGACCATGTAGAATCTTCAAATTAGTGCACTTTTCACCCTGGAAGTATTGTGGAAGTTTTCACTTTGTGTTTTTCCCTGGAAGTACTGTGTTTATTTTGTGCTGTTACTTTTGAGGCATTTACCTGGGAATCTTTGTCACATTGCATCTAGGGAATAATGTGCCTTGAGATGCCACCTGCAGTGCGAGGGACATATTTCATCCCTTTCCAGCTGGGAAGAGTTAGAATGAAGTTAGGGAATGGAGAGATGGTAGGATATGGGCAAGGGATTGGTGGACCTATGTGCCAGACACAGCACTCACACCTACACCTGGTATCATCTTGAATGGCTGAGAGGTGTGGATTTGTTTTAAGAGAATGCTTATTGTTTCTGAGGCAGGAGACAGTTCTTTGGAAGAAAAAAAAAAGTTTGTTCACTCAGAAGTCACCACCAAAATGGGTAAAATCCTCCAGAAAATTCTAGTTCTTAATACTTAAAAAAAAAAAAAATCAATGCCAAACTTAAATGTAACTTCCTGTGTGACTTTGACGTACTGCTCTGACCCACTGTTAATGTCATTCAGAACTCCTGTCAGGCCCAGCACAATACAGTGTCTTGCTGAATTAGGAGTTGCTCTGAATTATTTTATCTCAGATTAGAAACCTTCTGAGAAAGAATTACAGCTAGGCCTGCCTGCTCCCGTGGATGCAGAGTACTCACTAAAGAATATCTAAATAAATAGAAGCAGGAGGAAGGTGAAGTGGCTTCCTCATGCTTCTCTTGAAAATGGGTTTTGAAAGCCCTTTTACTGTCTCAACCAGAACTGAGTTGCTTAGAGGCAGTCGCAGCTAATAACCTTTGCCTCTCATCTGATATTTACTTGTTGAGGAGATTTACATTGAAACCCCAAACATGCTTTATCTTTTTCTTAGAATGCCTTTGTAACTGCTTAGCAGGGGCATACATATCAAAACTGAGTGAGCCTAGGTGGTCTCTCTGCTTTGTGGGATAGTCTCTCAACTAGGTGGGAGCCAAGAACTTACTTAAATTCATCGGGCACTTTACTTTGGCCTAGCCAAAACTAGAAACAAAAGATCATAACAGCTTTAATCTCAAAGAGAAGATGTTATTTTATAGGTCATAGATGTTATTTTTATAGGTCAGCATGCTTCTACTTTCGTCAAGCTTAAGTGTGTGTACTCACCTCTATTATATTTTAAATGATTGGAACTATAAACTTGCTGTTTGGGCTGGTTCTTTGTTTTTTCTTTTTAAAAGGATGCTTTGATTTAAAAGATGATCTATCTAGCATAACCTAAAAACGTCAGTAAATAACTGCTTCTGAACTGCTCCCCACCCCCCCACCCCCCCCCAATTAATGAGGCATAAGCCTCTCTTTCCTAAAGTAACAAGAAAGACAAATTGATTTTTAGGATAGTATGACAAAGGATTAACAGATTTGTGTTGTGTGTTGCATCTTAAAGTGAATTTTGCTGTGTGAATGTAATTCCCTCAAAAGTCAAGCTTAAGAATTTGCTTTTATATAACTTTCTAAGTAAATCCTTCTACCCAAATTGAGGACATTTCTGGCGTTCGATGGTTGCAAGTAATTAGGCACTCATGAGGTCGTTGAACTCAACCTTTAAGTTTCAGATAACATGTTTTCTGAAATAAATGATCTGTTAGAAACACCGCCCCCTCAAACATAGCTAGATATAATGACAGATTGTACTAGGTTTACTTCTAAGTGAATGCTTGAGTTTCTAAGAAATGTGCTGAGATTTTCCTGATTTAATCATTAATTATGGGGTCAGTTTGATTTTTTTTTTTTTTTTAATTTTAGCCACCTTTGCCTTAGATCCTTGTATTTTGATCTTTGAGGTTGTCAGTAACTAATAATTCTTGTCAAGTTCTTTTCTGACTGATGGCCATGAATAAATCACAGTTCATTCCTACAGGTAGATACTTGCTCAGTTTTTGTTGAGATTTTTTTTTTCTTAAACCCATTAATATTAGTGAATTACTTAATTTTATTGATAGTACAGGTGGAGAAAAGATTTGGAATGTGACCCTGACTAGATTTGATAGGGACCATATCAATGTATTGGTTGTATTTCAACTTCTAATGTTTTGTCTCCTACTCTCTTTTGCTGCATAACCTATATCCCTAAATATTCCTTCTCTTTTTTTCTAATAGTCCAGAGATGGAGGCAGAGGGACAAGTATCATTGTCCACATTCAACAGATGGGGGATAAGAGAGAAATTGAGTAACAGTTGTTAAAAGGCACTCAGAAAGTGTGTAACTACATCTTCTTGGCTCTTCATCTGCTATAGTGACTTAGGTAGATGGTATATCTATATCAGAATGCCTTGAGGGCACCCAAGGAACACTGCTAGAGGAACACTGGGTTAAGTTCCTTTGTCCATTTGTATTGCTTCTGTAATTACTACAGGCTTTACAGAATGAGCCACATTTGTTGACTGGGCACTTTGTAAGGAAAAGCTTTTAATATATTCCATAGTTTAACCTGATGTCTTACAAGGTATTTCTAAGCACATGGCTAGCCAGCTCTACCTGGGGTGACTACCTTTGTCCCTTTTCTTTCAACGACCATTAATTTTGTTTTTGCTTAGAATGTTCCCCAAGGCAAATGTCCACTCAACCCCCTGCCCTCTTCAGAAATGCTGATTTATATACCTCTCTCAGAGTGGCCGATAATGTTCTTTTCTATGCAATACAATTGTATTAAGCTTAGCCTAGACTTTTTAAGTAATCTTACAAAGCGTTCTTATTTGGCCTATATGATGTACAGTATTAACTGAAGTAATCTTAATCAAGCACTCTTTTATTTGAGGATTTGTACCTAGTTATTGACTACTATTAAATTATCTTATAAATTACTGCATTGTGCATCTCTTTCCTTGTTTTCCAGGCTGGACGTAAAGAAAGAAGTGATGCACTCAATTCTGCAATAGATAAAATGACCAAGAAGACCAGGGACCTGCGTAGGCAGGTAAGCTGAGAAAAGTGCTGATTGCTTTCCCAAGTTCTTGGTTTTGTTATTTTGGTTAAAATTCCAACAAATACTGGACCCATATGCTTCCTTGAATTAAAGGATGACTTTTTTCAGGAACTTTGACTGTTTTGTTGCTAATAAGCTTCTAAATGGCTACTAAAATCTATTGGGGACCTGGAATAATACAGTCCTACTGGAATGGACTGAATAAATTATGCTGTAAAAATGATGCTCAGGTAAGAAAATCAATTTAAAATGACTTGGGGACCTCTGAAAATACCCTGAAGGATCTTCTGATGTTAACTTACAAACAGTAGAGATAGAAATTGAAATTACTTGCTTGACTTGCCCCTTTCTGATTTGATTCTTGGTGAAGATGTGTTTCTAGTACAGATATGGTGAGTATAGAGTTATTTGGGGCTCTCAGTATTCTGAGTTTGTAAGTACAGACATCTTTCTCTTCATTTAATGTTAAAGAATCTCATTAACATTTTGGGAGCAAATTGAGTATTAGTCTTTAAAAAAAGGTAGGATTGAATTTGTAAAGCAACATTAAGACTTAAAAAGAAGTTGTAATACAAACAATTTCCAGACTTAGT
Source organism: Okapia johnstoni (assembly GCA_024291935.2). Taxonomy (NCBI): domain Eukaryota; kingdom Metazoa; phylum Chordata; class Mammalia; order Artiodactyla; family Giraffidae; genus Okapia; species Okapia johnstoni. The sequence goes on from CM044316.1 coordinate 42,696,178, forward strand.
GGAGAAATATTTTATTGTTCATGTCTGATATAAAGCAAAATTAAAGATGGAATGTAGCTACCCATCATCCTTTTGGTAAAGTAATATCACAAATGGTTATAAAGATAACTTTTCAGTTTTAAGGTTCATAATGTGCTAACCGTGTTCAGAAAGTGCTAACACCCTCTCCCTTCTCATTTTTATTTAGCCAACTAGGCCAGTTATAGTCCAAGGCTATGTGCTAATTCAACCTAGAGCTCATTTCTGTTTAGTTTTTTTTTTTTTTAATTACTCCTTTAAGATAGAAGCTTTAGTTTTGTAATTCCCAAGAAAAAAGGGTTTTATTTTGAAAACTGAGATTCTGTTACTGAAATGCTTTAACTGTAGTATAAGCTATTATCTCCGGAATTGTATTTCCTGTGTTGCAGATTATATAACTGCATGGCTTACATGAGGGGTTCTCATATAAGTGCAGCCAAACTGTCATGAATTTCCATTAGATTTAAAAGTGCAAGAGAAGAAAGCAATCTAGCTTTTTGGTAGAAACAAAATCAAATTTTTACAATTTAATTATTAGCTCCGCAAAGCTGTCATGGACCATGTTTCAGATTCATTTCTGGAAACCAACGTTCCGCTTTTAGTATTGATTGAGGCCGCAAAGAATGGAAATGAGAAAGAAGTTAAAGAATATGCCCAAGTTTTCCGTGAACATGCCAACAAATTAATTGAGGTAAGTGTGTTAGCCGTTTTATTAACTATGGGTAACTTGGTGGAGTGTGGTGATTTTTAACCATATTATTTAATCAGCTGAAGAATTTAGGGATTCCTGTTATTTACAATATGTGTAAGACAAAAGTCTTTTTCATAATTACTTAAACATCTATCCAAAACTACCATTTTGGTAAGTTTACGTTAAAATAGTCCCTATTCCTGGAATTTTAACATCTCCACTTAGTTTTAATGCAGATACAGATAGATCATGACATGGTTAATCTCAGAAGACACTGTAGAAAATAGTGGCTAGAAACTGGAGTTTAGAAGTCATACTGCCTGGGCTTGCATCTTGGCAAGTTACTGAATCCCTATGAATTGCATTTCTTATCCACAAAATGAGAATATACTAATGATGCCTATCTAGGTATTATTTTGAGATTTAAGTGATGATGTGTGTCAAGTGCTTAACCCTTTGCCTGAGAACAGCCTCCATTCCATCACCCTTTTTAAAAACTAAAGAAATTGGGAACTCTCTGGCCTTCCAGTGGTTAACACTTTACACTTCACTGCCAACGGCACAGATTCAGTCCCTGGTTGGGGAACTAAGGCCCCACAAGGCATGCGATGCAGCCGCCACCTCCTGGCCCTAAAGAAAGAAGCAGCCCTAACATGCTACTAATTAGATATGTTTGAATAGTAGAAATCTGTATGTTAGTGTTGGTTTGTTAAGGTGACAAGAAGAAAGAGTGAGTTGCTATTTAATTTCCAGATAAGTTAGGCTTGCTCCTACCTTTTGATTACTGAAATTATGTATTACTGTTTAATTGATTCATTATTACTATATTTCAAAAATTTGACACATACTAAGTATATGGCACGTTATTTAATTTTGTAACCCGAATGTAAAACACCTAATATTTGGAAGAGATATTCTGTAGACCATCTGGTAAGTTGGTCATTATGTAACAACAGTAAATGAGCCTTTTATGTAAAATGTGTTTCTTGTACACTTGGATTTATAGTGACATTAGGCCAGGTTAATACTGTAAAATAGTCTAAGGAAAGCATCAATTATCACATTAAACATGTTACTCATTTCACACCTAGTTTTCTTTGAACATTGTTCGTCATCCTTACCTGAATTCAGTTCAGTTCAGTCGCTCAGTCGTGTCTGACTCTCTGCGACCCCATGAATTGCAGCACGCCAGGCCTCCCTGTCCATCACCAACTCCCGGAGTTTACCCAAACCCATGTCCATCGAGTCAGTGATCCCATCCAACCATCTCATCCTATGTCGTCCCCTTCTCCTCCTGCCCCTAATCCTTCCCAGCATTAGGGTCTTTTCCAATGAGTCAACTCTTTGCATGAGGTGGCCAAAGTATTGGAGTTTCAGCTTCAACATCAGTCCTTCCAATGAACACCCAGGACTGATCTCCTTTAAGATGGATTGATTGGATCTCCTTGCAGTCCAAGGGACTCTCAAGAGTCTTCTCCAACACCACAGTTCAAAAGCATCAATTCTGCGGTGCTCAGCTTTCTTCACAGTCCAACTCTCACATCCATACATGACCACTGGAAAAACCATAGCCTTGACTAGACGGACTTTTGTTGGCAAAGTAATGTCTCTGATTTTAAGTATGCTATCTAGGTTGGCCATAACCTTCCTTCCAAGGAGTAAGCGTCTTTTAATTTCATGGCTGCAATCACTATCAGCAGTGATTTTGGAGCCCACAAAAATAAAGTCTGACACTGTTTCCACTGTTTCCCCATCTATTTCCCATGAAGTGATGGGACCGGATGCTATGATCTGAGTTTTCTGAATGTTGAGCTTTAAGCCAACTTTTTCACTTTCATCAAGAGGCTCTTTAGTTCTTCTTCACTTTCTGCCATAAGAGTGGTGTCATCTGCATATCTGAGGTTAGTGATATTTCTCCCAGCAATCTTGATTCCAGCTTGTGCTTCATCCAGCCCAGTGTTTCTCATGATGTACTCTGCATATAAGTTAAATAAGCAGGGTGACAATATACAGCCTTGACGTACTCCTTTTCCTATTTGGAACCAGTCTGTTGTTCCATGTCCACTTCTAACTCTTGCTTCCTGACCTGCATACAGGTTTCTCAAGAGAAACCTGAATTAGTTATGTGCAAAATATGTAGGTCAGTCTTCTATTCAAGTTAATGATTCTGGCATTTGGTCCAAAGGCTTGCAGTTCTTGTCTCCATTAAGAATAATCTTTTCACAGTAGTTGTATGACTGTATGAGGTGTAACCTCCAAATATTGAAAGATTGTCTTCAGGAAGCCAGCCTCCTGTAAGTAGCCTGCATCTCAGAAAGTGTGCCTGTGAGATAGGAAGCAAGGACACTGCCAGCCCACAGCCTAGGGTAACAGGCAGCTGTAGTGTCATGGGAAAGGGCAGGCTGAACCTTCAGGGCAGTCCTGGTCTGTTCTTCAGCTGGAGGAAGGTCACTTTTTAAGGACTTGCTGTACAGTCCTCAGCCTCTGCATCCAGCAGAACTGACACTTGCTGAGCACCTACTGTGTACCATGTATGGATGAAAGTGAAAGTGAAGTCGTTCAGTCGTGTGTGACTCTTTGCAACCCCATGGATTGTAGCCTGCTGGGCTCCTCCGTCCATGGGATTTTCCAGGCAAGAGTACTGGAGTGGGGTGCCCGTGCCTTCTCCAGGGGATCTTAACAACCCAGGGATCGAACCCGGGTCTCCTGCATCGCAGACAGATGCTTTACCGTCTGAGCCACCAGGGAAGCCCCATGTATGGATGCAATATATGCAAATACAGTGTACATCCCTCATTTCTCAGGTAAGGAAACTGAGACTTAGGGAACCTAAGTAACTTACATCCGCTCTTAAAATGAAGGCTGTGCCACTCGGGCTCACTGGTGTAGTGGACAGCCTCATGCCCAGGAAGAAGCACTAGGTGGACCTGGTGGCTTTGGAGACCTTCCTCTAGGAATTTTGTCCGTGCTCATACTTTTTATTTCATTCTGGACTAACCAGGCGCCCAATAGTGTTCAGAGTTTGATATTCCCTGTCACAGCTCACTTCTGACTTTTTTCTCACCTCTCTCCCCTCTCAGTGACCTCCACCCCCGTCATCCCCCACGCATAAAAATATATGTATATTAAATGACACATGGCTTTTCATTGCTTGAGGCATAACCAAAGGCCTTGTAGTACCATTCTGCAAACATTTAAATTACTTTGTGATAATAAGGGTACTAAGATAAATAATTGCATGTGTGCATAAAAACAAAATGAATTTTTAAAGTGTTTGTTATAGAAGCCTCATATTCCTGATTCAAAGAGTAACTTGATTCTTCAGTGACAGGCCTTCTCCTCCCCACACTAGTACTTTTGTATTACAATGAAACACTGAATTAGTGAGAGACTTGTTTTAAGCAAAGGTAAAATACTCCATTGTGATTATTTTGTTAATATCCTGCCATCTTCCTTCCCTTCTATTAATTTCCCGTCCTGAGTGGAATAAATGTCTGCAGGCCAACTTTGTTTTTAGGGCCATTTGCAGTTTTTTCCTGAGAGTTTGGAGGAAGTGAGAGTGCTAAGTGAAAGTTGGGAAAGGCTGGTGTTCATAGGCCTCTGGCAGGAAAGGAAGGGCTCAGATTCTGCAGCCACTGAGAATTCTGCCAGATACTTCTGTTCTAAAATAATACAGTTCTGCCACTAACCACTTGGAATTAGGATAGACTCCACAGGTAAACGGCATAAAGCCCAGCAAGATTGTGCTCATTGTAGATGCCAACTGCAAATTAGGGGTCCCTATCCCACCTGTACTTCAGACCTAACTGTGTATAAATTCAAAGGTTCCCATGACCAACTCACCCTCTGTTCACAAGACTGCCCTCATTACAAATGCCAGCTGCAAGTTTGGGGGTCCCCAGTCCACCCAGTCTTCGGATCAGCCAGCTACAAATTTGGAGGATTCCTTTGGCCCACTTCAGGTTCAATAATTTGATAGAACAGCTTATAAAACCCAGGAGAGTGTTCTCCTTTGGACTCCCATTTTAATGTGAAGGATGCAAATCAGGACCATCCAAATGGAGAGACACAGAGGGTAAAGTATGGGAAGGTCTCAGAGACAGTTTCCTGTTTTCTCCCAATGGATCACCCTCCTGGCACATCGATGGTTCAGCTGGGAAGCTCCACTGAGTTTCAGTGTCCAAAGATTTTATTGAGATTCCATTATGTAGGTGTGATTGATAGAATCCCTTCCTCCTCTAGATTTAGGTTTTTCCTGAAAGCCTCAGTCCTCTAATCACATGGTTGGCATTGGCCTCCTCTTCCTCAGTTGTCTCATTACATTAGTCTAACAGATGTAGTGGCTCACCTCTAGTTACCTCGTTAGCATAAGTGATGAGTAGCAAAGACAGTCCTAAAATCTCCTGAGAATTCAGAAGTAATCCAATGCAAAGACCAGACCTTGTGTGTGTGTGTGTGTGTGTGTGTGTGTGTGTGTGTGTGTGTGTACACGCACACAACACCTCCCCATCTTGAAGGTACATGGGAATATATGGTTTTCAGTTAGCTTGCTACCCAGCCATAAACACCACACAGAATAAGTGACACAGGGCAGATTTGTGTGCTGCAGCTTTATGTTGATCCTATTTGTGGCCAATTACTCACTGATTTACCACTTGTCTTATCTGGTGTTCCTTGCATTGTTTTACTTTTCGCTGGAGGTTTGCCCTTATGGAGCCTAGTTTTCTGATTGAGTCCATCTCTTCTCTGTGAAGTAAGAGGTCCTTTCTCATAGAAGTATTGATTGTCCCTCTGGTGTGTAAATCCTGTTCTGTTTAATACCCATGCATTGACACTTAACCTTAGACTCCTTCAGCAGTGGGAGACTCCCTTTTTCCAGAGGCATCACATTCCACTGGTGGATTCTCTGGTTGTAGGAATGGGGCGGCCACTGTCGTCTTCTCTGGAACTACCCCTGTCCATCTTTTTATTGCCGCGCACAAGTGAATTGAGAGGAGCTATAAGTGTAAAATATACACCTGATTTCAAAGATATGATATGGAAAAAGAATGTACCTAAAAGATATCATTAACTTTTTAATTGATTACATGTTGAAATGTATTATCTTGAGTTTAAATATTATTTTTTCTAATCTCACCTCTTAATGTGGCTCACATTGTATTTCTGTTGGACAGCACTAGTCTAGATGATTTCCTCAGGCCTTTGAGAGGCTCTCTTCATTCTGCCTCTTCTCTGAATGCTCTCTACTAAAGTGCCAGCCCTTGTCAAACACTTGCTTCATGGGCGGGTGGACGGACGGAGTCAGACTGCCAAAGCTGCCGTTGAGAAGTGACCTCACAGTCAGTTAGCTCCAGGGTTTTGCCTTCAGAGATGCTGCTGCTCAGGTTCATCTTCTCAGTTCTGGTCTTTGTGGGGGCAGGTGGGTTTTTTTTGACTCTCTGTTTTGACACTCATCCAGAATAAACTTCTTAGATTCAGTCTAGTGTTTTATCTGTCAGGACTGTTGCTGGCTTTACTGTTAATATTGACAACACCTTCCAAACTTGACATTTCTTTCTTTTTTAAAAAATAAGCTTATCTTTTCTCCCTATATCCAATCTGATGTTTATAAAATACCGTTTGAGACAAGGCATAGGATAGAACCTTTCAGATTGCCACTAGAAATCATTGTGTTGATTGTACAATTCTTTGTATATAGTTTACTGCTCAATCAGTTACAAATTCCTTAATTTTTGTCCCCCCAATAAAATAATGTAAAAAGGTTATGCCTTAATTTGGGATGTCATGTAAAGTTGCTTTGAATGTATTCATGGTTTCTGAGTGGTATTAGGGATAGCATTCACTGAGAAATGGGAACCTTTTATGGTACTTTCTCTGTACACCACATTTTGAAAATACGAGATTAGTTTGAAGAATAAAAACCACATACTGACTGTTGAGATTTTAGGAGCAGAAGTGAATTTCTCCAGCCCTGCTCTGTGGGCATAGTGTTTGGAAGGTTGTGTGGTACCTGCTGCCTACCAGATCCTTATTAAATGACTTTGTGATTTTACTGGAAAAAACAAATGCCAGTATTTGCTGTGTGACTGCTCTTATTTTCTCAGGGTCTGACTGAGACCTCTGATGTGTCACTACAGTTGTCAGTGGGATCTGTTAGCTCCACACATGGTATTGAGTTCCTTTTCTTATGTGAAGGGTACATAGAGGTTGTGTGTCTCAAGGCCAGTGAGTAGGGGAGCAGGAGCTAAGAGTCAGTATTGATGAGCCAGTGACCCTTCTCTCCACCATTTTCTTCTGTTCTGGAACATAGCGCTGAGGGCTTGTCTTTCATCTGTTTATGAAAGGGCATGGCTGTGCTTCATAATAACAGTAACATCTTTTCTACCTGATTTTCTCCCATATCAAGTTAATGATTTCTTTATGTTGCTTGTCAGTTTAGTGTATTGAGGTGAAAAATTTGTTTTCTGTCAGAAATACTTAACTTTTTTGTCATTAGTGCAACATCCATGTGTCCCTTTTTAACTTCCTCATTCTTTGCCTACCTCCTTTGCTGTGAGCAGCTTAATAACTAAAGAGGAATCAGTTTTCCCTTTTTAGTTTTGCTGTCTTCTGGGTTCTTTTTCAATTTCACGAATTGAGAGTGAAATAGGAAAAATACAATTCATGAAATCTTGCCTATAAAAACTATCATTTAGTATCCCTTTCCCCTCAGCCCCAGACATTGTATTAAAACAGGCCTCTTATTATAATGAACTTGCTACAATAAGATAGTATTTCATTCATTGTCTTGTGAATTAAGAACCAGAAAGTAAATGTAACTGGTACAGTTTTGAGCTGGAGCATCATTACTTGCTTTGCCACTCCCCCAGTGCAGGTATTTCCCATTTTCTGGGACTTCATAGGGTATGGCTTTATTGGTTTGAAAAGTGTATTTTAACTTCAAATTGAGTGATCTGCATTATAACTTTTATTCTGCGGTATGCTGATAATACACAGGAAAGTGACCTTGAAGAAGCCTCTGTAAGGAGCACTTGAATTAAACAGGGACCTTATACAACCTACCTGTGACATCTTGGATATTTTCTCAGTATCTCTGCAATACTGTAGGCTGAAATTCTTGCAAATGGCAAATCAAATGAAGCTTCAATTTTCTAGTACTGTAGCATGTTTGCATGAAAGCAGTGAAGTATTCTTGGGGGAGAATGCTGACCTTAAAATTAGGAAGAACTTCCTAAGCATATTGAGCTTGACTTTATCACATTTTCAAGGGTGTGCAATTTCAGATAAATGGGGTGTGTAAGACAAAAGTGTCTTGCATGTACTATTTTAACACCTAACCTCAAACAAGCTTTTTTGGCTGAACTTAACAACTTACTCAAATTTGGGGATGGTTAGGTGAAGGTGATGGATGCATTTTGTTCTTAAGAAGCATTGAGAATCTCTTCTCTTGGAGCCTTGGTAGGAACAATTAAGGAAGCGCTCTGCTTCAGAAAAGAGTGTAATCCTGTTGCCTCACCAGTAGAGTTGTACTAGTGTTTAGACAGGCACCATTCCTAGCTTTACTGACTGATTATCCAGGAGATTAGACAGAAATAGGGAACTTTTTCAAGTGGTCCATATAGTAACACGTAAATGGAAATGACAGTTTCATCTGAGTGGTTATCAATACATGAAAAACTTTTTAAAAATATCAAATAACAAAACTGTCTAAAATAGTTCATGATGTTTTAGTAAATTCACAGTTTCTAATCCTGTTACTGGAGATCCTTATATTTATATCCTGCCTCTTCTTAAAATTTGATTTGGTATGGCTCATTTTGAACAAAAACGTAAGATAAGGTAGATGTGCAAAATCAGGATGCAGATGAGAAGTAATATACTTCTCATCTGAACTATAATTGCCATGTTTGTGTTTCGTTGTGGCGTTGCACTTCCCGGTAGCACGGAGGAAAGGAAGAAACACAATTGGTTGTGTAGTTTTTGTCTTTAGAATGGAGGAAGTATACCCACTTTTTCTTGGGAGATAAGCCTATTGTAAAAATGTAAAAAAAATCCTAATGTGGGACTTTCACATAAGGGACAATGAATGAGTTAATACATAGGGCCCTCAATATTTTAGTAATAAATGTAGTGGCAGGTACCATGTGGGTTTTTTTTCCCCCTTGTAAATTCCCTCTAAAAAGGAAAGGTCATAACATTCAGTTGACACCAAGTTGAGTCCTAACATCTGTTATTTGGTGAGGGGCTAACCCAGCACTTGGCCTTCAGCCTCCCTGTGAAAATATTAGGGGAACTGAGGGGCTGTGAGTCCAGTGCTTCCTCCCGATCACCCCAGTGTAGCTTTCTTTCTTTTTTAAAATAATTTTCATCCCTTCTGTTTCTTTGTGCTTTAAATATGTCCTGTAAATAGCATAAGTTTAGTTATTTTTACTCAGGTTAGCAGGGTTTTTTGTTGTTGTTCATTATGGAGTTTTGTTCACTGAAATGTGGCATGACATGTGGATTCATTCTTCCCACTGCATTTTTATTCTCTCTTTCCTTTTAACCCACTGCTTTCATCCCTCCTCTATTTCTGACTCTATCTTTCTCTTTTGGATTGGTTGAGTCCTCCCACTTTCTCCTATTTTTTCACCCCCTCTTCTTGTTTGGAAATCATACACTCTGTTTTACTAGTAGCAACTCTAGATGTTTTAGGCATATATGTTTAACTCAGAGGTTGAGGTTAGTCAGTATCTTTTTCTCCTTCTGAAACAACATGAGAATCTTAGAATGCTTTAACTTTAGTTATTCTCTAACTTAAATATTCTTGTACAGTATTTCATTTCTCTAAATTTTTAGCCCCATGAGTTAGACACTGTTGGTGTTTATTTAATAACTTATTTCAACTTTGCATAAATTTTACTCGATACTATATTTTCATTGCTTCTCATTTCTTCTTGGACATTAAATCTTATGAGATTGTTTCCTTTCCCCTGAAGCATCTTTGTATGAAACGCCTTTAGTTGAGGCAGGAAAGATCTGTCTGGAATAAGTGCTCTGAGATTGTTTTTGGTTTTGTTTTGTCTTAATTTTTTATTTTGCCTTGATTCTTCAAAAAATACAGTAGTTATTGGATGTATAATCCTAGGAGGATTTCCACCCCACTACCCTCTTCAGGGATTTGAAGATATTATTATCCTGTCTCTGGCTTCCATTGTTGCTGTTGAGAAAGCAGCAGGCAGTCTCACTGAGCTTTCTTTGTAGATAATTTGTTTTTACTTTCTGGCTGTTTTTAAAATCATCTTGGCTTTGTTCTAAAGCTTTACTTCAATGTGTCAGGTTGTAGATTTCTTTTTATTTACTTTGCTTAGAATCTGTCTTCCCAAATCTGAAAATTGTTTCATCGTCACCTACCTCTTTGAGTATGGCCCCTTCCCCATTCTCCCTGTATTCCCTCCTGAAATCAGTCCCAGTTTATCTTGCATGTCTCTTAATTTATGGATTCCGTGTCATGAAAATGTCTTGGTTTTCCTGAATAATTTCTTCAGTTTGACTTTCCAGATTAATAATTCTCTTTTCAGCAGTGTCTTGTCAGTATTATTTTAAATTTCTAGAAATGGTAGTCATTATTACTTTCCTCTTGAAATTCTATTTTGATCCTTCTCAAATCTGCCTAGTTATTTTTGAGTGTGTTTTTCCTTTTCTGTATTTTGTATACTTTGTTATTTCCGTTAATGTAAAAAAACATTTTTTAATACTCCACTTTTGATCATTTGATTATTTGCAGTCGTGGATCTGATTACACAGTTCTTTTGCTTGCTTTTGCCCAAGATCCCTATTTCCTTGTATGCAAGTGAAAGTAAAAGTTGTTCAGTTGTGTCTGCCTCTTTCCCACCCCGTGGACTATACAGTCTGTGGAATTCTTCAGACCAGAATACTGGAATGGGTAGCCTTTCCCTTCTCCAGGGGATCTTCCCAACCCAGGGGTTGAACCCAGGTCTCCCTCACTGCAGGCAGATTCTTTACCAGCTGAGTTTGGTGGGTTCACATTTCTGGTATTTCACATGTGGGAGTTCTTTGAGGCCTGGGTTTAGATTACCTTCCATCACTGAATATTTCCATTTATATTTACTTCTGCCAATTGCTTATAGATACTAGTACATGATTGAGGTATAATTTATAGACCATAAAATTCACCCATTTTAAGTGTACAATTCGATTGTTTTTACTAAATTTATGTAACTATGCAGTCTTCATCATAGTCCAGTTTGGAACTTTTCTGTCACCCATGTGTGCTTCACTTTTGAGTAAGCTATCTTATTCCTCCTAATAAGACACTCAAAACACCCTTCCCTGGAAATTGGAAAGTTAGAAGCTTAACCTCTGTTCCATCATTTCTTTTGTGGGTTTGGAAATGATTGTGAAAATTTTCTTGAATGGTTCTGATATGATGTGCAATTGGGACTTCTCTCTTCCTATATGACAAGTTTAGAAAACTTGATTTTATTATTACTTTGGATTTTTTTGAGAGTACAGATAGCTTAACCATTTTTAAAGAAGAAATCTCAGGTGGTAGCTTGACCTAAAACCATGTAGCAAGTGATGTAGGTTTTGAGCTTCAACTTTATGGCCTGCTACTCAGGTTGTGGGGTCCTTACTTAGACTTAAAAGCTTCCTGTTTCACAGTTCTTCTCACTTGTTTCACCCCCACAACAGGTATAGACTACTATGAGAGTAGGTCATTAATTTATTACTAAGAACAAAAAGAAATCTCTTCTTTTCTTCCTGTAAAGGTTCCAGGTTAAGAGGCAGTGGGAAGCAACTTGTGTTTGACTTAAACTTTAAATAAATTTATTTAAAGTCATCAACACATGTATAACATGAGAATTTGTCATAATAATATAGTTTTTCCACCTTATAACTTTGATTAATAACTTTTTTTAAAGAAGTTCTGGAGCTTTCCTCAGTGTCTGAAAAGTTGTCTTTTCTGTCATGTACAGATGTCATATTTGTTGATTTTACACAGCCTGGCTGTGACAATTTTTTTCCACACAGCACAGATTATTACTAAAACCAGCAAAAGCCCAGGGCTGTTTTTTTGGGTAGTTGAAAGTTTTCTGAAATGTTGTGCTTGTCTACAAGGTCCACACTTAAATGGAATAGGTAGAGGTAGTGCAGAAGCGATGTCACAATTTCAAAGGTGGGAGTCATAGTGTCAATCTTAGCCTACCCCTTAGATTAGCGGGAATCAAAGACATTTAAATTATTAATACATGAAGTTACCGTGGTTGCAAAGATAAGACAGTTTATTCCCAGAGCAAATTAGGGACTCATCACTCTCCAAAGTCTCAGCTCTGTTAGGTTCTCTATGGAAGTCAGCTGCTTTGAATGTTTTTAATTCAGACTTTAGAAACTTGTTCAGTCTACTTAGCTGCTATCCAAATTTCTAGAGCCCCACAAAGAGATTATTTAGGAAGCCCCTTCCCTCATACCCAGCTTTCATGGCAGTCAAGCCTGGCGCTGGTATATGAATTTAGCTTCAAAGAGAGCTGTGGTTGAGATGTTGCATTTGCACATTTGTCATGGTTAGAAGTGAGTAGCCCTGTCCCTGGAGGGTGAATTGAAGCTCATTCATCTGGAGAAGACTGTCAGTGACAGGCGCCCGCTTCCTCCTCCCAGGGCAGGCGGGGTGGCCTCCTGAAGCAGGCAGTGTACTCTTTTAGAACATTACTGCTTCAACAGTACATCAGAAACACTTTAATGTTTTAAAATAAAGAATAAGTCTTCCATAACTTATATTTTGTTAGGATTTGTTTCAGAAAACAGGAATGATGGTGCACAGTATTTAGCCATTTCAGCTTTAGATAATACTTATTGTACTGTTTTGTTTCTTAACTTAAATATTTTTTTCTGAGTTTTACAGATTCATAAAGTTGGGAGAATATAAAATTGTGTGGTGGCTAGAGAGTTGAAGGCAGAAACAGTGACAGACCTTCCTGAATGTAACATTTGACTGACCTAAAATGGTGGGAATGGGGCGGGACCAGGGGTCTTTGTTAGTCCCAAATTGCTAATTCGGTCATCAGCCTCCAATTTTATATTTGGTTTCAAAATGCCTTCTTAAGGCAGTGAAGCAATAGAAGCTATGGTTTCATAAACACTTCTAATTAAAGCTTTCTCCTTCAGTAGAGCACCATAAAATGTATATTTGAGGAATAATGTTTGTAAAAGTTTTATGTCATATATTGCAGCACTTTAAAGCAAACAAATACAAATCAACAATCAGCTCTATAGGTCGTTGTCATGAATAGAAGTGCCTCTTTGTTCAGGTCCAGTTGACACTGGCCAGTGGAATTGTAACCTTCAGGGAGTGTAAATGTTACTTCTTTATGTGATTTTGAAGGCCCCTACACATTAAAATCTGACTTAATTTTCTTTTTCCATACATTTCTGTGTTTAAATTGCATGTTCTTTTGTTTCTCCTTATGATTAAGCATTGCAGGATTCTAGTTATGATAGTTAGCAGTCTTACAGAAAGCTGATAATCCCTAACTGTAACACTGCAAACAACAGTAACGGTATATAATTTTTCTTGTGCCTTTATGTGCTTAACTTGGGTAGAGCAGTGAAAATCAAAGGTTATTGCCATTGCCCTTGTTTACTCTGGCATTTTAAGAGTGTGCCTGTGGTACTCAACTGCCTACGCATCTATCATTCATAACTCAGTTAGCAACTGGGGAGAAGGTATCTCTTAGCACCATGTATTCAGCTGGTCCTTGGTATTGCTAACAGAATTGGCAAGCCTGTTTATTTAGAAACGTGGATAAGTGATCATGGCCCTAGCAGCCACTACAGAGAAACATTCTCAGCACAGCCAGAGCTTCAGCAGAGGAAATATGACACAACTTGAAAAGATTGTTTCTGGCTACATGAGTAGTGTCATTGAGGCAGTTAGATGAGAAGGTAAAGATTTTTTTTTTTTATATTATGGCACTTTTATTGCTAATTCTAAGGATACATTTTCATGTGGGAAAAAAAGGAAGATAATGCATTGAAAATGTTGAATATTGACTACAGTTTCTAAGAAGATTTCTTTTGTATTGTTAAGATTTCTCCTTGTTGCTAATTAGGCATATAGTGTTGTGCAAAGCCTTCAGAAAAATGGAGTTGCCTTCTGGAAATTTCTCTTGACCTAAAAAATTGATTTGGAAATACATTATGCCTTCAGAGTACTTGCTGTCAGGATAAGGGTTTTGATGTATTGCATTCACACATTACAGGGTGCCTAGAATGTGTTTAGTGGTGTGAGAGAATCGATACGTCAGCTCTGTAAGTTGTGGTGCATGTTTGATGGAGTTGATACTCAGGTTGGCATGATAGTATCAATAGTAACAGTCACAACACAGTTGTAACTGGCATGAAGGAATTGGTGGTGGTGGTAGCTTAGTCGTTCATTCATTTCTGACTCGTGTGACCCCATGGACTGTAGCCAGCAAGGCTCCTATGTCCATGGGATTTCCCAGGCAAGAATACTGGAGTGGGTTGCCAGAAGATTTTAGTTCAGATGAAGTAGTATCATTCAGGAAAGAGTCTAGCTGTCAATGCTTTTAAGAAACCAGTTGAAGGAGAGTTTTGCTCTTAACTATGGGATATCATCTCTGTTTCTTTTTTCATTCCTTATGAGGATGGCCTTACGTCCATCTCAATGTGTTAATGCTGTTCTTTTTTCATTTGAAAAATAGCCTTGCATTCAAATAAAACTCCTCTTGACTTTTAAGTATCCATTCACCTGTCAAATGAGAACAGCAACTTAGAATTTCGATTTCCTTCCTTCAGGAATAGCTGCAAAATACATTTTTATTGTAGTTGAGGGTACCAATGATTATTTAGTGCCTCGTTTCCTTAGCTTTCCTCACATCACTGGCCGCACCAGCAGACCCTTGTTCTGAGGTTACTGTTCAGGCAGGTTAGAGCCCATGTAAAACTGGTGAGTTACAAGCCCTAGGATCTTTCAGGGTTCTGCCACCAGCTTACAATGTGACATGTGTTAGGAATCTGTTTAATTTCCTTAGCACAGAGCTAAAAAATTTGTCCTCATAAGCAGGTAATCAGTCTGTGAGAAATAAAACACCTTTGTTGCTTTTTGCATTTGTTCTCTAAAGGTCAGGGATGGGGTAGATGTACATTTGTTTTCCTTTGCTGTCAAAAGAGAAAAATCTTCAAAGATCTTTATCTTTTCTTCTAGGTTGCCAACTTGGCCTGTTCCATCTCAAACAATGAAGAAGGTGTAAAGCTTGTTCGAATGTCTGCAAGCCAGCTAGAAGCCCTCTGTCCTCAGGTAAAGTACAACCAGCAGTGTTTAAGCTATCACCAAATTGGATTTGGGTTATTAAGGTGGAAATGAATTTTATTTTATTAGTTTCATTTTTAGGATCTTAGATAGAAGCCTTGAGGACAAAATACTGATCCACAGTCCATGTAGAGAAATGTATGTTTAACTTCCAGTGATATTTCCTAAAGGCGTCATGTGTTACTGTCTCCTTGCCCTTCATTTGAAATGTATAGCCTTTTTCACTGCTGGCAAATGGGAGGGCAGGCAGTGGCCATTCCTAAGGGCCTTTCTAAGGGAGGGCCACCTTCAATATGTGGTAATCCTGACATCAGGATTGTTACCCCATGAGCTTGAAAGGATAACTGCTGCCCACCCACACTGCATCTTTATGCCCAGTGTTTGGATCTTGTTAGAGGGCATGAGATTAAAGAACTGGAAGCCTTAATCTGCTGTGTCCTGAAGTACCCTTATGATACAGATATTAATAACGTATTGCAGCCAGCTACTGGTAAAACTTGAGAACTTCTCTCCATTTCTAATGGCATATTGTAAGACTGGTGATTAGGCTAGGTTAAGCATCTGGGGCTTTAGAAAGACTCTGAAGCATGCAGAAGAATGCTTGTTTTGTTAAATGTTAGATGAGCTGCTCCCTCCTGTGAGGTGTACTGATCATGTTTGTGTGGCTTGATACTCCATGCCCCTCGCAGGGGTTTCTGAGTAGTGTCAGTGCTGTTTTGGTGGAAGAGGTTGCCTCTCCAGTTTCTCAGGCAGAGAATGATCATGGGCATACTCTGAAGATTTACAGTAAACCTCTTTCTAAATGTCCTGCCAGATGACATTGGCCACAAATAAAGAGGAATAAACCAAGGGAACTGGAGTATAAGATCACAGGAATGAATTTTCTGTGTTATGCCTGCCACCAGCTTTAAGATACACTGTAACCATTACTTTGGCTCTTTCATATGCATGATTCCTGTCCAAAATAAGTAAAGACTGGTGATTAATCTGGGATCCTGACTGGTACACAGGTTAATTAGGGCACTTATTCTCATTCTCAACCATGTGGGTTAGTTTGCAAATGAGAGTTGCTTCCTCTGGGTGTTAGTGTGTGGGGTCAGCTGTGGATCCACATGATCTGATCAACATTTCCTCAGCTTTAATCCAGTCATTAAGTCGGTTACTGGCCAGTCAGTAGCTGTACAGATTATAAGCACAGTGAATTTAATCACTTGCAGAAAGTTCATGGATGATCAAGTTGTACGAAATAAATTTAGAGCAGATTTTAAAGATTTGGCATTCTTTTCTCAGGCTTGCATATTACCCTATCAGTGCTTTATTTTTAATGCCTTTGGTTCTCCATTTGATTTTGAAATGCTTGAAAAGCGACAATGCTTTCACATATCGGCTGAAACAGATGGTAACATACGCTGATCACACCTACTAAGAGTATTTATATAAATGATCTTAAAGCCTTGAAAAAGAGAGTCTAGTAGATTCTAATGAGAGTGATGGTGAGCATAAGTCACGTTTGCTGGGACTTGTTGCCCAGGCTTTAGGTTGCATCAGAAAGCAGCTTTTCTCCCTCTCTTTTGTAGTTCATTTCTCCTACTAGAACAGACCTCAGGACAATACCCAGATAACACCTGGCATTAGGTATAGAAAGAAAAGAATGTGAATTCACTCTGTCATGTCTGACTCTTTGTGACCCCATGGGTTGTAGCCTACCAGGCTCCTCCATCCATGGAATTTTTCAGGCAAGAGTACTGGAGTGCCATTAGTTGCCATTAGGTATATGTCCTCAATAAAAAGGTGTTCAGTTCAGTTCAGTCGCTCAGTCGTGTCTGACTCTTTGCGACCCCATGAATCACAGCCTCCCTGTCCATCACCAACTCCCGGAGTTTACCCAAACCCGTGTCAGTCGAGTCGGTAATCCCATCCAACCATCTCATCCACTGTCGTCCCCTTCTCCTCCTGCCCCCAATCCTTCCCAGCATTAGGGTCTTTTCCAGTGAGTCAACTCTTCGCATGAGGTGGCCAAAGTATTGGAGTTTCAGCTTCAACGTCAGTCCTTCCAATGAACACCCAGGATTGATCTCTTTTAGGATGGACTCGTTGGACCTCCTTGCAGTCCAAGGGACTCTCAAGAGTCTTCTTCAACACCACAGTTCAGAAGCGTCAGTTCTTCAGCGCTCAGCTTTCTCCACCATCCAACTCTCACATCCATACATGACCACTGGAAAAACCATAGCCTTGACTAGACGGACCTTTGTTGGCGAAGTAATATCTCTGCTTTTAAATATGCTATCTAGGTTGGCCATAACCTTCCTTCCAAGGAGTAAGCGTCTTTTAATTTCATGGCTGCAGTCACCATTTGCACTGAATTTGGAGCCCCCAAAAATAAAGTCTGACACTGTTTCCACTGTTTCCCCATCTATTTCTGGTAAAGTGATGGGAACAGATGCCATGATCTTAGTTTTCTGAACGTTGAGCTTTAAGCCAACTTTTTCACTCTCCTCTTTCACTTTCATCAAGAGGCTCTTTAGTTCTTCTTCACTTTCTGCCATAAGGTGGTGTCATCTGCATATCTGAGGTTATTCATATTTCTCCTGGCAATCTTGATTCCAGCTTGTGTTTCTTCCAGCCCAGCATTTCTCATGATGTACTCTGCATATAACTTAAATAAGCAGGGTGACAATATACAGCCTTGACGTACTCCTTTTCCTATTTGGAACCAGTCTGTTGTTCCATGTCCAGTTCTAACTGTTGCTTCCTGACCTGCATACAGGTTTCTCAAGAGACAGGTCAGATGGTCAGGTATTCCCAACTCTTTCAGAATTTTCCACAGTGTATTGTGATCCACACAGTCAAAGGCTTTAGCATAGTCAATAAAGCAGAAATAGATGTTTTGCTGGAACTCTCTTGCTTTTTCGATGATCCAGCGGATGTTGGCAATTTGATTTCTGGTTCCTCTGCCTTTTCTAAAACCAGCTTGAACATCTGGAAGTTCACGGTTCATGTGTTGCTGAAGCCTGGCTTGGAGAATTTTGAGCATTACTTTACTAGCGTGTGAGATGAGTGCAATTGTGCGGTAGTTTGCGCATTCTTTGGCATTGCCTTTCTTTGGGATTGGAATGAAAACTGACCTTTTCCAGTCCTGTGGCCACTGCTGAGTTTTCCAGATTTGATGGCATATTGAGTGCAGCACTTTCACAGCATCATCTTTCAGGATTTGAAATAGCTCAACTGGAATTCCATCACCTCCACTAGCTTTGTTTGTAGTGATGCTTCCTAAGGCCCACTTGACTTCACATTCTAGGATGTCTGGCTCTAGGTGAGTGATCACACCATCGTGATTATCTGGGTCGTGAAGATATTTTTTGTACAGTTCTTCTGTGTATTTTTGCCACCTCTTTTTAATCTCTTCTGCTTCTGTTAGGTCCATACCATTTCTGTCCTTTATCGAGCCCATCTTTGCATGAAATGTTCCCTTGGTCTCTCTGATTTTCTTGAAGAGATCTCTAGTCTTTCCCAATCTGTTGTTTTCCTCTATTTCTTTGCATTGATCGTTGAGGAAGTCTTTGTTATCTCTCCTTGCTATTCTTTGGAACTCTGCATTCAGATGCTTTTATCTTTCCTTTTCTCCTTTGCTTTTCACTTCGCTCCTCTTCCCAGCTATCTGTAAGGCCTCCTCAGACAGCCATTTTGCTTTTTTGCATTTCTTTTCCATGGGGATGGTCTTGATCCCTGTCTCCTGTACAATGTTACGAACCTCTGTCCATAGTTCATCAGGCACTCTGTCTATCAGATCTAGTCCCTTAAATCTATTTCTCACTTTCACTGTGTAATCATAAGGGATTTGATTTAGGTCATACCTAAATGCTCTAGTGGTTTTCCCTACTTTCTTCAATTTAAGTCTGAATTTGGCAATAGGGAGTTCATGATCTGAGCCACCGTCTGCTCCCGGTCTTGTTTTTGCTAACTGTATAGAGCTTTTCCATCTTTGGCTGCAAAGAATATAATCAGTCTGATTTCGGTGTTGACCATCTGGTGATGTCCATGTGTAGAGTCTTCTCTTGTGTTATTGGAAGAGGGTGTTTGCTATGACCAGTGCGTTCTCTTGGCAAAACTCTATTAGCTTTTGCCCTGCTTCATTCTGTACTCCAAGGCCAAATTTGCCTGTTACGCCAGGTGTTTCTTGACTTCCTACTTTTGCATTCCAGTCCCCTATAACGAAAAGGACATCTTTTTTGGGTGTTAGTTCTAAAGGGTCTTGTAGGTCTTCATAGAACCGTTCAAGTTCAGCTTCTTCGGCGTTACTGTTCGGGGCATAGACTTGGATTACCGTGATATTGAATGGTTTGCCTTGGAAACGAACAGAGATCATTCTGTCATTTTTGAGATTGCATCCACGTACTGCATTTCGGACTGTTGTTGACCATGATGGCTCCTCCATTTCTTCTAAGGGATTCCTGCCCACAGTAGTAGATATAATGGTCATCTGAGTTAAATTCACCCATTCCAGTCCATCCTAGTTTGCTGATTCCTAGAATGTCGATGTTCACTCTTGCCATCTCCTGTTTGACCACTTCCAATTTGCCTTGATTGATGGACTAACATTCCAGGGTCCTATGCAATATTGCTCTTTACAGCATCAGACTTTGCTTCTATCACCAGTCACATCCACAACTGGGTATTGTTTTTGCTTTGGCTCCATCCCATCATTCTTTCTGGAGTTATTTCTCCACTGATCTCCAGTAGCATATTGGGCACCTACCAACCTGGGGAGTTCATCTTTCAGTGTCCTATCTTTTTGCCTTTTCATACTGTTCATGGGGTTCTCAAGGCAAGAATACTGAAGTGGTTTGCCATGCCCTTCTCCAGTGGACCACATTCTGTCAGACCTCTTCACTATGACCCATCTGTCTTGGGTGGCCCCACAAGGCATAGCTTAGTTTCATTGAGATAGACAAGGCTGTGGTCTGTGTGATCAGATTGGCTAGTTTTCAGTGATTATGGTTTCAGTGTGTCTGCCCTCTGATGCCCTCTTGCAACACCTACCGTCTTACTTGGGTTTCTTGTACCTTGGATGTGGTTAGAGTGAAAGGTGTTACTTGGTGATTATTCTCCCAGATTCTCTCCCAGGCTCCTTCCTACTACCCTGGCTTGCAAACAGGTCTGGGCAGATTCAGTGACTGCAAATACAGCAGACATTGCAGGCATGGTAATGACAAACTGAATAGCAAGTGCCATTTCTAAATGAGGTAACTGTGACTCCATTCCAGCCCATTATTGCTAGATTCCTTCATTATTTGTAAAGAGAAGTCAGCAATTCAGATTTTTTGGTAAGTCCCAATTTTAAAGGATCGGTAACTAAAATTTTGAAATTCTTTGAGGCGGGTAAAACGAATTTCTGGGAGCTGCATCTCACCTACCCTGGCCCATGTGTTTCATACTCGAAGGACCTCTCCTTTAAGGTGGCTGATGGCTGTCCCTCTCTTCAGCATGATATGGGCAGTGATGTCAGACATCACTAGCTTGTTTGATAAACCCTAGGCAAGCTAATCAACTTGAATAAACTAGTTAGTTAATTCACCAGTAGTTTAACATGGTGTTTAATATGCTGTAGCATGTAGACAATATTAAAAGTGTATGTTTCTTTGAGGCTACTGTCAGCATCCATCCACAGTATAGAATATGTGTTGGGTTTTTCCAGTCTCTTATGTTTCATACCCACACTGCTGCATTTAGGCAGCCCTGACCCCTCTGTTGGGGGCTTTTCTGTGACCCCACCTATAGTGTGGAGTTGGCTACTAGACCTTATTGTTCGTTTCTGGAGGGGAGAGATGACAGATGGAACCTGTAGAGCAGTTTTCTTCCCCATCTTTCTGTTCACCCAATAGCACATTAACTTTTGGAAATGGGAAATTCTGTTCTAAAGTACTAACTTTTTAGGAGTTAAGCTATTTTAACTCCAAATGTTTGTGGTATTAAAGCTGAGTTCAGACGACGTAACCTGAAGGTGGATTTATTTTGTTGCTTGGGGGGAGAAAAGAACCCACATTTTTTGGTGACTTACTGTTGTCATGAGTAGGGAAGAAAGTAAGTCAGCACTCTCTGCATTGCCTTCTGCTTTGTGTCTGCAGTATCTCACTCTGTTCTCCAGAACAGGGACCTACCTCCATCTGAAGAGATAGCACCAGTTTCACATGCTCTTATCAGGGGAAAAAAAAAATCATACTGTTCTGGAAAACAACATGATTGCCTACATCATCTCACTCATGGGTGTGCTGAAGTCTTAGTCCTTGGTAGCTGCTTAAAAGATTTTCATTTTTCAGTTCATCCAATGCTGGTCAAAACAAAGTGCAAAAACCCTGCCAACAGCAAGCTTCTGACAGTTGAGTCTTTAAAATTAGAGAAGGGCATTTTGGAGAAGATCTCACTTAATATTTTATTTTTCTTAGTTCATTATGCAAGAATGAGCATTGTACATTTAATACAAATCTGGAAGTTTAATATTTCATATGGCTGGGTTTAATGCATGGCCTTTCTTGGAAATTTAAGCAAGGGTGAATCAAGTGTTTGAAGCTGCTGCTTTATCTACATTTTTTTTGTCCTTTTTTTTGGGGGGGGGTGGATTTCTTGCTAACTGGATTGAGAAAGAAGAAATGTTCTTATGTTGTTTTTTTCTTCTGCCTCCTTAGATTTATCTTTCATATTATTGCTTCTTCCATTGTGCTGTGGGAATTCTGATCATTTTTGTGGCTAACAGGCTTGACAAGCATTTGTTGTTGTTCATTCCCTATCAAATAAGCATAAACTCAGACAGGCCTGGTCTGTATAGTTAATGAGAAAATATATAGCTCTTATTTGAGCTAAGGCATACCAGCCAGGGAAGCCTGTGGCATCAGGCTCTCATTCATGTGTTATTATCTCACCTTCCCACTTCTGATTTTCTCTAACATTTTTACACAGCAAGTGCACAGAAGAGGTCAAAGGAGATGCTTCTGACTAAAAGTTTTCTCACAGCATTTTCTGTGTCTCTTTCCTCCCTTAACCCCCTCCCATGGAGGTCTGGAGGTAATAGGGCCCCAGAAACACTCTAGTCTCCTTGTAAACCTTGTATATTGATACTGGTCTGTTGTTTTGTTTTGTTGTAAAGTCTGATTTCCATACCGTAAGAGGTTTCCCTGTTCCATTTGCTTGATAAGTCTATATAATTGGTATTAGTTCTTTAAATGTTTGGGGAGAATTTATCAATGAAGCCATCGGGCCTGAAATTTTCTATATGGGAAGATTTTAAACTAAATTGTTTAAATTATTATTTAAACAATAAGAAATTATTTCTTTAATAGGTATAATGATATTCAGATTATTTGTTTAAACATTTAGCTGTTTATTCTTGACTGACTTTTGATAATTTGTATTTTATCACTTGCTACTCTATTATTTTTTTCCTTCTACTTGCTTTGGGTTTATTTCCCCCTTTGTCTAGTTTCTTAAGTTAGAAACTTATAAATCATTCATTTGAGACCTTCTCTTCTAATGTAAGATGTAATGTTGGTGTGTAGCTTCTCAGATTGCTCAGTGGTAAAGAATCTGCCTGCCAGTGCAGGAGACAAAAGGATTGGGTTCAATCCCAAGGTGGAGAAGATCCCCTGGAGTAGGAAATGACAGCCTGCTCCAGTATTCTTGCTTGGGAAATCCCATGGACAGAGGAGCCTGGCAGGAGCTACAGTCTGTGGGGTCGCAGAGAATTGGACAGGACTGAGCATAGACACACATACACAATGTTGGTGTGTATGTTAAATCGCATGATTGGGATGGTCAAGAAAGACCTCACTGAGACGGTGATGTAGAAGCAAAGACCAGAAAGGAGATAATAGAACAAGCCAGGGATTGTGTCTGAGGGGAGAGCAGTCCAGGAAGTTCAGTCGCTCAGTCGTGTCTGACTCTTTGCGACCCCATGAATTGCAGCACGCCAGGCCTCTCTGTCCATCGCCAACTCCCAGAGTCTATCCAAACCCATGTCCATCGAGTCGGTGATGCCATCCAACCATCTCATCCTCTGTTGTCCTCTTCTCCTCCCGCCCCCAATCCTACCCAGCATTAGGGTCTTTTCCAATGAGTCAACTCTTTGCATGAGGTGGCCAAAGTATTGGAGTTTCAGCTTCAACATCAATCCTTCCAATGAACACCCAGGACTGATCTCCTTTAGGATGGATTGATTGGATCTCCTTGCAGTCCAAGGGACTCTCAAGAGTCTTCTCCAACACCACAGTTCAAAAGCATCAATTCTGCGGCGCTCAGCTTTCTTCACTGTCCAACTCTCACATCCATACATGACCACTGGAAAAACCATAGCCTTGACTAGAGGGACTTTTGTTGGCAAAGTAATGTCTCTGCTTTTAAATATGCTCTCTAGGTTGGCCATAACCTTCCTTCGAAGGAGTAAGCATCTTTTAATTTCATGGCTGCAGAGGGAACAGCAAATATAGAGACTTTGAGGAAGAAGGGTGAAATATCTTAACAGGAGTGTGAATGGTATAGAGCCTTTTATAGGGCCATGGTAAAGCATTTGGTTTTTTTACTTTGAGTCACATGGGAAGCCATTCATGGGTTTTGAGTAGAGAGTTGACATGATCTAGCTTTGATTTTACCAAGGTCTCTCTGACTTCTGTGAGGAAAGATAGACCCCCTAGAAAGCTGTGGTAAGCAGAATAATGTGCTGTCCCCACTCCCAATATCCTAATTACTAAAACCTGTGAATATATTGCCTTGTTTGGCAGAGGTAAATAAATTAAGGATCTTAAAATGGTTAAGTTAACCTAGATTATCTAGTAGGTCCCTAATATAATTGCAAGGGTCCTTATATGAGGAAAGCAGTGGTGTTGGCATCAGAGAAGGAGATGTGATCATGGAAGCAGGAGTTGGAGTGAAGTGGCCACAAGCCAAGGCATGTGGGTAACCTCTAAAGACTGGGAAAGACAAGGACTGGATTCTCCCCTAGAGCCTCTGGAATGAACATTCTGCTAACACTTTGGTTTTAGCTCTGTAAGACCCACTTTAGACTTCTGCCCTTCAGAGCTGTAAGATAACACCTTTGTGTTGTTTTAAGCACAGCTAGTTTTGTGATAATATGTTATAGCAGCTTAGGAGACCGAAACAGAGTCAAGAGTACAGTGGGAGTGGTAAGCACTGGTTATAGAGTGCAAATATATTTTGAAGGTGGAATGTACTGAAGGATTAGCTGTGAAGTGAGGGGAAAGAGAAGAGTCAGGAAAAATTCCAGGTTTTGATTCTAAGTAACCAGAAAGATGGAGCTATCATTTCTGTTAATTTTGTGGTGCGTGTTAGATATGCAATCAATAAAGTCAAGTTTAGGGAAGAGGAATGGGTGAATTTAACTCAGATGACCATAATATCTACTACTGTGGGCAAGAATCCCTTAGAAGAAATGGAGGAGCCATCATGGTCAACAAAAGAGTCCAAAAGGCAGTACGTGGATGCAATCTCAAAAACGATAGAATGATCTCTGTTCATTTACAAGGCAAACCGTTCAATATCACGGTAATCCAAGTCTATGCCCTGACCAGTAATGCCGAAGAAGCTGACGTTGAACAGTTCTATGAAGACCTACAAGACCTTCTAGAACTAACACCCAAAAAAGATGTCCTTTTCATTATAGGGGACTGGAATGCAAAAGTAGGAAGTCAAGAAACACCTGGCGTAACAGGCAAATTTGGCCTTGGAGTACAGAATGAAGCAGGGCAAAGGCTAATAGAGTTTTGCCAAGAGAACGCACTGGTCATAGCAAACACCCTCTTCCAACAACACAAGAGAAGACTCTACACATGGACATCACCAGATGGTCAGCACCGAAATCAGATTGATTATATTCTTTGCAGCCAAAGATGGAGAAGCTCTATACAGTCAGCAAAAACAAGACCGGGAGCAGACTGTGGCTCACATCACGAACTGCTTATTGCCAAATTCAGACTTAAATTGAAGAAAGTAGGGAAAACCACTAGTCCATTCAGGTATGACCTAGATGAAATCCTTTATGATTATACAGTGGAAGTGAGAAATAGATTTAAGGGACTAGATCTGATAGACAGAGTGCCTGATGAACTATGGACAGAGGTTCGTAACATTGTACAGGAGACAGGGATCAAGACCATCCCCATGGAAAAGAAATGCAAAAAAGCAAAATGGCTGTCTGAGGAGGCCTTACAGATAGCTGGGAAGAGGAGCGAAGTGAAAAGCAAAGGAGAAAAGGAAAGATAAAAGCATCTGAATGCAGAGTTCCAAAGAATAGCAAGGAGAGATAAGAAAGCCTTCCTCAGCCATCAATGCAATGAAAGAGAGGAAAACAACAGATTGGGAAAGACTAGAGATCTCTTCAAGAAAATTAGAGATACCAAAGGAACATTTCATGCAAAGATAGGCTCGATAAAGGACAGAAATGATATGGACGTAACAGAAGCAGAAGATATTAAGAAGAGGTGGCGAGAATACACAGAAGAACTGTACAAAAAATATCTTCACGACCCAGATAATCACGATGGTGTGATCACTCACCTAGAGCCAGACATCCTGGAATGTGAAGTCAAGTGGGCCTTAGAAAGCATCACTATGGGGACTTCCCTGGCGGTCCAGTGGTTAAGACTTCGCCTTCCAATGCAGAGGGTGAGGGTTCAATCCCTGGCAGGGAGTTAAACCCCACATGCCTCCGGGCCAAAAAACTAAAACATAAAACAGAAGCAATCTTGTAACAGATTCAATAAAGACTTTAAAAATGGTCCACATCAAAAAATAAAAAAAAAAAAAAACATCACTATGAACAAAGCTAGTGGAGGTGATGGAATTCCAGTTGAGCTATTTCAAATCCTGAAAGATGATGCTGTGAAAGTACTGCACTCGATATGCCAGCAAATTTGGAAAACTCAGCAGTGGCCACAGGACCAGAAAAGGTCAGTTTTTGTTCCAATCCCAAAGAAATGCAATGCCAAAGAATGCTCAAACTACCGCACAATTGCACTCACCTCACATGCTAGTAAAGTAATGCTCAAAATTCTCCAAGCCAGGCTTCAGCAACACGTGAACCGTGAACTTCCAGATGTTCAAGCTGGATTTAGAAAAGGCAGAGGAACCAGAGATCAAATTGCCAATATCCACTGGATCATCGAAAAAGCAAGAGAGTTCCAGCAAAACATCTATTTCTGCTTTATTGACTATGCCAAAGCCTTTGACTGTGTGGATCACAATAAACTGTGGAAAATTCTGAAAGAGATGGGAATACCTGACCATCTGACCTGTCTCTTGAGAAACCTGTATGCAGGTCAGGAAGCAACAGTTAGAACTGGACATGGAACCACAGACTGGTTCCAAATAGGAAAAGGAGTACGTCAAGGCTGTATATTGTCACCCTGCTTATTTAACTTACATGCAGAGTACATCATGAGAAACGCTGGGCTGGAAGAAACACAAGCTGGAATCAAGATTGCCGGGAAAAATATCAATAACTTCAGATATGCGGATGAAACCACCCTTATGGCAGAAAGTGAAGGAGAACTAAAGAGCCTCTTGATGAAAGTGAGAGAGGAGAGTGAAAAAGTTGGCTTAAAGCTCAACGTTCAGAAAACTAAGATCATGGCATCTGGTCCCATCACTTTACTGGAAATAGATGGGGAAACAGTGGAAACAGTGTCAGACTTTATTTTTGGGGGCTCCCAAATCACTGCAGATGGTGATTGCAGCCATGAAATTAAAAGACGCTTACTCCTTAGAAGGAAGGTTATGGCCAACCTAGACAGCATATTTAAAAGCAGAGACATTACTTTGCCAACAAAAGTCCCTCTAGTCAAGGCTATGGTTTTTCCAGTGTCTTGTATGGATGTGAGAGTTGGACGGTGAAGAAAGCTGAGTGCCGCAGAATTGATGCTTTTGAACTGTGGTGTTGGTGAAGACTCTTGAGAGTCCCTTGGACTGCAAGGAGATCCAATCAATCCATCCTAAAGGAGATCAGTCCTGGGTGTTCATTGAAAGGTCTGATGTTGAAGCTGAAACTCCAATACTTTGGCCACGTCATGCGAAGAGTTGACTCATTGGAAAAGACCCTAATGCTGGGTAGGATTGGGGGCAGGAGGAGAAGGGGACAACAGAGGATGAGATGGTTGGATGGCATCACCAACTTGATCGACATGGGTTTGGATAGACTCCGGGAGTTGGCGATGGACAGAGAAGCCTGGCTTGCTGCAATTCATGGGGTCGCAAAGAGTCGGACACGACTGAGCGACTGAACTGAACTGGACAAAATATATAAATGTGGGATTCTTTAACACATAAGTGGTGCTTAAAATCATGAGCTTTGATAAGTTCACCAGTGGAATGGGTAAACCCAGAATAAAAAGTTCTGGGAAATAAGACTGGGGTTCCCAGATATCTAGAGTTTGGGGAGGTGAGCAGTATCCAGCAGAGGAGATTCAGGAAGTATTACTGACCAGAAGATCACCAGAAGCTCACTCTATCTGGGAAGGCAAGTGGGGAAAATGTTCCTAGGAAAGAGTCATTATTCATGTCAGATGGTTTTAGAATGTGACCTGAGAATTGATCCTTGGATTGAGCAACATATGGAGGTCACAGATGATCTTGAACAAAGAAGTTTAGGTAGAATTTAGGATATCCACTAGAGTAGATTCAAGAGAAAAGAGATGAATTGAATGCAGCAAGTTGATAGCTCTTTCAAATTAAATGTAAGGATAATGGAGATGTGGGGTGGTAGCATGTAGTACATACGGGGTTGAGAGTGACTTTTGCTTTTTATTTTTAGTTGGGAGCTTTTTTTAACATTCAGCTGATGGAAATAATCCAGTAGTAAGGAATAAAGACTAGAGTGATAATAAAGACTAGAGTGGATAGAATTACTAGGATATTGTCCTACAGTAGAGGAGAGGAAGTGAGATCTGTGGATAAGTGGCAAGACTGTTCTGAGATAAGAGCACAGATAGGAACATTCACAGTTAAGAAGAGGTAAGACAGAGCATGTGGCGTAAATGCGTAGATGGCAGTGATAAGATTTGAAGACATTCTCTTTTGATTGTATTCATCTTTTTATTTAAATAGAAAGCAGAGCTATAAGCTGAGAGTGATGATGCTGTCAGAGGTGTGACAAGTTTGAGGAGAAGATATGGAATAATTACTCTTTGAGAGTCCAGACTTGAAGAGAGGAAGATACTGATTGGACTAAGGAAATCTGGTTCTCCTGCTGTCCCCAACACTGTGAATCCTCGTGAAGTTGAGTGATAGATATTTTAAAGTGAGATGCATTCAAGATGGTTGGGAGCAGGAAATCATGAGTTTTATTTGGGACATATTTATTTTGAAATACCTGAGACATCTGAGTAGAGCCTTTGGGTTTGTAGATAGGAAATGAGCTGCGGGCTAGAATGAGTGGTCTGGGATGGAGATGTGGGAGTAGTTGGCAGATAGGTGGTATGTAAAATCATGAAACTAGAAATTGCTCACAGGTGGGAGAAGTGTAGAACAGCATAGGATCAAGCCTTGGAACTCCAGATTAGTGGAAAAAGATGACAGCAAAAGAGACACAGTAGAAGTAGCCAGAATGGTGGGAATGAAACAGGAAAAGCATTTGACAGAATATAACATCCAGACCTGATTAAAGACACTTTGTGAACTAGGAATAGAAGAAAAATTTCTCAGCCTGATGGCATCATACTCAATGATGAAATGCTTGAATACTTCCCTGTAGGATCAGAACCAGACAAGAATGTCCTTTTCAGTGTTGTACTGGAAGTCTTAGACTACAGTAGCATTTAAAAAGTTGCCATTGTTATATGGTGGTAGTGCCTAGTTTGTGGCTCTTTGCAGATTTGATGAGTATGAAGTTCAGACTTTGACTCTTTCTTTCCAAATAGACCATCAAATGTAAAAATGGACCATCCCCCATCACTGATTTGTGATGTCTCTTTTGTCATATATTGACTTCTGCTTTATGATAGGGTGTGTTTTTAGATTATTCTTTTCAATTACTTTAGCTTTGTATTACATTTTAGCTCTTCATTACTCTTGATCTCTATCCCATGTAAATATTTGCTGCTCTCAGCCATTAACTATTCCAGATTAATTTGTGAATAAATAGGTCAGTTCCCCCACTCCTAAACATGGACTGTGTTTCTATTGATGCAAGTTTTTTTTTTAATAATGTACTCAGAAAAAGTCACTTTTGTTATCTCGGTCCTTTAGGCTTCTTTACAGATTTAATTCCACATATTTCCTATTAATTATTTTCATGAAGAGCTAATAACTCCCTTCATTTTATGTCCTGTTTTCTGGTATATAGAAATGTTACTCATTTTTATATATTTACATTGTCTCTAGCTACCTTAATGAACTCTTATTAATTCTAAGAGGTTTTTCAGTTGACTTACTTTAGTTTTCTAGATAAACAAAGATGTTCTACACTGAAAAGTAATTTTATTGTCTACTTTCTAAACAGCCTTTTCTTATTTCCATTTCTCACTTTATTTCATTAGCTAGAAAGACCATTATTAATTAACTAATGATGACAATAGGTATTCCAGTCAATAACATCTTGATTTTTAAAGTAAATGATTCTAGAGTTTTCCCTACTAAGTGTCATGTTGGATGATTATTCAAAGTATTATTTTAAGTATCTTTCTGGTCCCAATACATCAGAAAACAGTATTTAATTTATTGTGTCCCACAGTTTTGTAATCAGAACAAGAAAGTTCACCTTAGACAAGGTGCTTTTCCTCCATTATACTGTATGAGAAAAGATTACAGAACAAAGGGAGCAATTTTCTCTTTGTAAGGGAAAATTATCTTAGTATTTAAAACATACAATTAATTCCCTGCCGGTGTTTACTTGGCCCTCTTAAGAAACATTTTCTTCACCCAGGTTTTCTTCCAAGATCTAGCTCCACTCTGATTCATTGATAACATCAGTGAATTAATGAGTTAATTAATGAAGAGTAGTCCACAATCTTGAATCACCCAGTGGGAAACAAAGGGAAGAAGGAAAAGAGGTGAAAGAACAAGCCTGGAAATGATGAAAATAGGAGAGACCATGGTATAACACATGGGAAAGCTAGGATACTTCTGACAAATAATTTATTGTCCAAACCCATTCACTTTTGAAAGTAGTGAGCTATTAATAGTAACTGGGTTGGCCTAGTCCTCAAAACCTACAATCTATAATTGATAGTTTCGATAATCCATTCCTGCTCTGGGAGAGAAGAGAAATTAGTTATACCAGTCAGGTGGGTCTGATTCTTCTTTAGTTTCTTGACTGCAGTCTTTGAGGGGTAATTTGATAACCTCACTCTTGGATACTCCTCCAATATATTGGGAATTACAGACATGACCTGAAGGCATGTGGTTTCTATAGCACCGAAAAAACATGATCCCAAACTCCTGCCCTCAGGTACGATGCCCAAATGACTCTATGATAACTACTGTCCTGTCTCACAGATCTCAACTCCATCACCACCAATTTCTCCTGTCTTTGCTTACCTTCAAAGTTGCATTACTATGAACACATTTATTTCTAATAACCCATAAGCACCTGTACCTAGAGATCTTCCTAATGATTCTCTCAGCTCTTTTTCAAACTACCTTCATTATTCATTCATTCAGTGAATATATCAAAGTATCTGAAAGGTATTTCTCCAAAGAATATACACTAGGGGTCAGTAAGTACATTAACAGACAATATCATGAGCCATCAGGGAAATGGAGATCAAAACCACAGTGAGATAACACTTCACACCCACAAGGATGGCTGTTATTTAGAAAATGGAATAGGGAGAAAGGGAAAACAAGTGTTGAAGATATGAGGAAATTGGAACTCTCATATATGCTGGTAGAAATGTAAAATGGTTCAACTGCTTTGGAAGATAAGCAGTTCCTCATAAAGTTAACCATATGACCCAGCAATTCCATTCCTAGTTATATATAAAAGAACAGTGGAAATAAATGAAACAAGTATGTAAATGTTCATAGTATTATTCATAATGACCAAAAAGTAGAATTCAGATGTCTATCAGCTGATAATTGAATAAAGAAGATGTGGTAAATTCATATAATGGCATATTATTTGTCAATAAAAAAGGCAAAGTACTGATACATTTTATAGTGTGTATGAACTTTGGAAACGTGTTAAGTGAAAGAAGCTAGTTCCAAAAATGCACATATTAGTATGATTCCATTTATAGGAAAAGTCCAGAATAGGTAATTCATAAAAATTTACCAAAATAGATAAATTCAAAAAAATCACAAAGTTAAGTTAGTGGTTGCTGGAAGATAGGATTAGGGAAAATAGGGAGGGACTGCCTGTGGATATGGGGTTTCTTGTTGGAGTGATAGAAGTGTTCTAAAAATGGTTACAAAACTGAATATACCAAAAATCCTTGGATATTACAGTTTAAATGGGTGAATTGTTTGGTATATAAATTATATTTCAGTAAAGCTGTTTATTGTTGTTTTTTTTTTAAGAAATGACATTATTATTTTAGAAGAAGAAACTTTTAAATTTAATCAATATTATACTTTCTTTGAAGTTGTATGTCAAGTACAGTATGTCTCAGAAAAACATTTTTCACATACATAGTTTGAGAACGTACCAAGAGCCTAAAATGCCAAAGTTCATCACAAGATTATGATGCATGACTGGAACAAACCTAGGCATCCTACAGTCGGAGTAGTTATGTGCATCTATAAGATGGAATAATAAACAGTTAATGTTTTAACATACATTTAATGTTATGGAGAAGTATTTAAATGAAGCAGGATAGTCAGTTTTATTAGCATATAATTCTAATTGTGAATTTTTTGACTTGGCAACATGTATATGTGTATGTGAGGAGAAAAAAAAGCCTGGAATATCAACGTCAGAAATTGTGAAGAGTTGCTGTCACAGAGTGGGGAGATTAGAGATAATTTGTGTTTGTTACCGTCCATAGTCCCAGTATTTCCAGTACTGTATTTCTGATGAGTTGCTTCTCCATTCATGTGTAAAGCCTTTTGTTTAATGCTTCTCTGTTTCATCTTTGTAATTGTTTAAGTGGAGCATGTGGTGTCCTCGCACAGGAGACAAAGCCGTGGCCACTCCACCGATCAAAGTGTGTGGCTTATTTTATTTTCCTAACTCGGAAAGAGTATACAGTGAACTCTAATGTCTTTGCAGGTTATCAATGCTGCACTGGCTTTAGCAGCAAAACCACAGAGTAAACTGGCCCAAGAGAACATGGATCTTTTTAAAGAGCAGTGGGAAAAACAAGTCCGAGTTCTCACAGATGCTGTCGATGACATTACTTCCATTGATGACTTCTTGGCTGTCTCAGGTAATGAGCTGATTCCCCAGAGACGTATGTAAGGATGTGCATAGTTACTTTCACCTATGTTACAATAATGGACAATCAGAACACCCCCACGTCTGGGCAGGTAAATTATTCTAGCAGTAATACTGTGCTGGTTTTCATTTTAATTAAAGAAAACGGCTACCAATGACACCCAGGCAGTGGGACATGGGGTTGGAGTTGTTCTGCTTGTGGTGGGGCTGGTCTCAATCTCAGAGACGTGAATCAGGAAACTGCCTGGAGGAAGTTGTTTCTCTGTATGGAGTAAGATTTTGCAGCTGTGACATGTACAACACCACTGCTGCTGTTGTGTGTAGAAAAAACACTGACCTGCGTCCTA
The DNA here is from genome assembly GCA_024291935.2 of Okapia johnstoni. Lineage (NCBI taxonomy): Eukaryota > Metazoa > Chordata > Mammalia > Artiodactyla > Giraffidae > Okapia > Okapia johnstoni. The sequence goes on from CM044316.1 coordinate 42,728,934, forward strand.
ACTGTGGTGGTTGTTACGAGCCTGTGAGACTTAGGAGGTGGGATTCCCAACATCATCAGCTTCAGTTGCTTTTGTAAAAATTGTTCCCCTTGAAAAGCATCTCTCTCTCTCCCTCAGAAATGATTGTAGTTTAACTGACTACTTTTGAAAGACTCTGTCTGCATGATGCACAGATAGAAAACAGAGAGGAAATATTTAAGTACCATTTAATTATGAACTTGGAAAAAATAAATCTGGGTAATTCACCTCACAAAAACAGTTGATTTCATTATATAAACATAAACTGGTAATGACATAGTAAATTGCATTCATATAGAAAATGTCTGTCAACTGCAATTCCCTGTTTATCACAGAGAGATAAATTTCAATCCATCTCCTTAGAGTTGGGCAAGTATAAATGCATTCTCCATTTAACAGGCCTCTGCTGCCCTTGGCTGTACTGCTTGCTCTCTGGAGGTGCCTGGCTTCCTGGGGCCAGTGGCTGTGGGCAGTCAGCGGCTGGTCCTTGTAGGGCTGAAACGACCTGTCACCCCAGGGAACCACAGTCTGGAACGTGGGAGATGTGAGCGGCAGTGGGGCTTGAAACAGGAGCGGTACTTAAGTACATGCACAGCGCAGTCCTCCAGCAGTGACCTATATAAGGTGACAGTGTGTTCTGCATACCAATGTTCCCCTGTCTCTGCTCGCTCTCCTTGGGACTGGAGCATTGGCTCTGCTTGAGAGAGTGGGGAGCAGGGAGTCTATAAACTGCAAAACAAGGGGGTGAACCATGCTGCTGCAGGATTGCCAAATTGCAGGTGCTGGTACTTTAAAACAAAAAACCTATTTGCAAGCACATTTTTGCAGGTGCCAGAAATGCAGCAATTGCTTTTTTGGGAAATCTTGGCCTTCTGTTGTTTTTCCCAGTGAAATACTGAATTATTCTTTTTCATAGGCTTAGAGAAAAACATTCCACCTTCACAGCACACTTTTAAGCAAACAACAAATTCTGAAATCTAAATGCAAAGCCCCCCTCTGGAGATAGATATTACATTCCTAAACTTACTTACCAAGTAAGGCTTGGTCTCAAGGGATTTTTAGTCCTCTTACAGCAAAATAAAATGTAATAGAATCAGATGTCCCTCATGCAGCATTCTTCAGATCAGAGAACAAAAGGGATTTTGCAGTGGCATTTAGTGGGATCCAGGCAATATCTTTAGGGTATATGACATAAAACAGAAGAACAGTAAAGAGAAATCAGGTTTTCTAACAGATATAACTTTTGTCTGATGAGTACGTTCAATTTTTATGCAAATGTGGGAAAATAGAAGGGTTGACTTGATGGAAAGGAGTTTAGACAGTTTCCACTTAGCAAATAAACACACAGAACAGTCGTCTCAGTCAGGAGGTGGTGGTGCTTTCAGAGCATCTGAATTTCAGAGACCGTCATTAGTGTTTCTCTAAGGTTTTGTCACAGGCTTGCTTAATAGTATCAGATAATTAATTAATTAACAGGACAAGGCTGTTACTCAGAATTCCTCTGGTTGTCATGGTATGCTTTTCAGGGGCTTGGGATGAAAGGAGGAGACAGGCAGATGCCTGTGTAGAGTGCTACTGGATTAATCAGTTAAGTTTTGGCATTTAGATTCCTTTATACCCTTACGTACTAACCTCATCCATGGCAGCTTTAGCACTATTTATGTGGCAGTTTAGAGATATCTCCCCATCTCACTCAGCAGACTGGGTTTCGTTGAGAAGAATCCTATTTTCTAGTGGGCAGGCACCCAGTGGTCCCCAGCTTACAGCCTCTTGAGAGGTGCCCCCCAGGTTGGACAGCAGGTTTCGTCTGTAGCAACCATATGCTTTTTAGCAGACTTTCTAGCAGAAGCCAAGGTCTGCCCTCTCTGCCATTTCCCATCACCCAGAGGCACAATGGTGCTCAGTAGTCCCTCAGCAAAGTGGGCATGTTTCTCAGTAAGGGGCTGGTGGGCAAGTGCCCAGCACAGGCTCTGGCTTAAGGTTGGTGCACTTCATGAAATTTTACCTAATGAAAAGTAAGAATGTGACTTGACTCCTTGGAGTGTTGGGGTGTTTTCCCATGTCCCGGGGTTTTGTGGCCCTTTGGCAGTGGGATAGGTTTTGAGGAATATTTCCAGTAATGCGTTTTCCATCAGTCCCTCTTGGAATCCATGGGGCCTGTATGTTTGCTGTAGCCCTGTGTACTCATGAGAGCCCTCCCAAGGGTAAGTTACTTAGGGGATAGGACTGAAAGGACCCTCTGCTGATTTAGCTCCATTATTTCTTCATATTCTGTCCCATTGGTTCCAGAAGTTCCCTTGTGCTTATTATAAGTTACATCCCAAATTTGCAGCTTAAATAATAATGGTCATATTGTGTATAACTTATTAAAGCCACCAAGACCCTGATGCCAGTGTTTCATGAGGCTGCAGGTCAGGGGAAACTTGAGTCACCGTGTATCAGATGTGAGCCAGTGGCACTTGAAAATAAAGAGGGACATGCAAGCCGCTTCTGGGGAGGAGGGAGGGGCACTCGTTTTCCCTAAGCTATTCTATTCAGAATGTTGCCTTGTAAATATTGGAGGTGATTTAGGATGCTACACAACATTCAGTAAACCATGAATATATTTATATGGACTGATTCCTTAAGGACAGTGGTTTGAAATTTATCAAAGCGATAAAGGCTTTGAATTTCATTTGAATTGTATTTGATAAATGTTCTCCGTGGAAATGCAATTTACTTTCTCATTCGTTTACTCTGCTTTCATGTGGAAGTTTTGATTTCCACACCCTACCCCCCCTTCTTCTTCTTCTTCTTTTTTTTAAGTTGCAAGTGGTTGGTTAGAGTGGTTATAATTGGGTTTATTGTTTTCTTAACCAAGTGCTCTTGCAAACAATATAATGCATTAGATACTTTGGGACACCAAATAAGAGGAGTAATTTGTACTCCTCTTCATTGTCACTGTGCCAAAATAATTTGGTCTGATTGGTCTAGATAAAGGATTTTTGTACCTAGTTTTGTTTATTTGTTTGTTTGTTTAATTGCAAAACTCCAGGACTGAAGATAAGGTAAGGAAGTGGTGATATTTGATCTCTGACTTCCATGCACCCTAGATTGAACAAGTCACTCAATACCTCTGTGCCTGGTATCTACAGTAATTAATAGTGATTTTTTAAAAAATAGTTACTACAGAGTGAGTCAAATGTCAGGCACTCAGGTTCTTTTCATAATATTGGAGTACATTCTCTATATAGAGTATTAATATTATCATCTTGTGTGTATGCATAAGGCTGCACTGATAAAGATATCCAGAGCAAGGGGAGGGCAGAATGAGCCCTGTTAGACATTGTGGACTGAGTGTAAGTTCATGCAGGCTTTTTGGAGAATACCAGTTGGATTGATTCCCGGAGGGCAATTAGGCATCATACATCTACTTTATACGCATATGCCTTTTGACTTAGTAATCCCATTGCTAGAAATTTTCCCAAGGGATGGGTATACAGATGTTTGCAAAACACCAGTGCAAGGATGTTCACTTCCAAAACGCCTAAGAGAGGACTGGATAAGCAAATGATGGCCTCTCCGTCTGTTCAGTAGGGTACAGCACAGCCATTGACATGGCTGAGGTAGATCTGCAGAAGCAGTCCTAGAAAGATTTTCAAATGCAAACCAGATATATTAATATCCATAATATGATCCCTTGGAGATAAGAGTGTTGTGTTTGTGTGTGTGTTTTCCTGTTTGAAGCATCTACAAATAAAGACTATATTGAACCATCAGAGTTTTTAATGGGATCCAGACTGGTGTGTCTACTCGGAATGGAGTTTCCTTAAAAATTCTGTTAAAGATTAAAGTAACTTATGGCTTAAGTTAGTGTGGGTACCTCCAACCCTCCTGTGTTTGCATGTATGTCCAGTGGAACTCACTTCTCCCTTAGGGCTCAAGTGTAGAGAGCAGGTTGGTTGTGTACTGGGTAGGTAGTGGCCTCAGCTGGCTGGGGCTTTCTCAGTGAGGGTAGAAAATGTTACTTTACTCAGCTTCCTGAAATAGAAGCCTTCCTTGGTGGCTGAAGAATGACAGGCCCTTCCCTGATTTGGGTTCGTCTGGAAGAAAACCTGTATAAATTCAAGAAAACCTAAATTGATTTTTAAAAAATACTTGCCAAGATGAAGGTTAATAAATCCTTGGTGAAGTTTGGGCCACTTTGTTTAATGAATGAAAAAGAATGCTGTGCTTTAGTGATTCCAAAAGGTGCTTTTCCACCCCAAGTATTAACAATCCTGAAACTAGGATGAGTCTTGAAAATCAGTGATATGAGAAAACTTTGGTTCATAGTTTAATTAGCAACATTGCTTCTTTTTTTATTCCTTCTCTTCCCCATCTCCAGATATTGTGTTAGAGTCAGTAAAAGTAGCAATTTTTAACCTAAGGCCTGAGTATACACTGGAAGTGACAAATAGATTTAAGGGACTAGACCTGATAGAGTGCCTGATGAACTATGGACAGAGGTTCGTGACATTGTACAGGAAACAGGGATCAAGAAAATCCCCATGGAAAAGAAATGCAAAAAAGCAAAATGGCTGTCTGAGGAGGCCTTACAGATAGCTGGGAAGAGAAGAGAAGGGAAAAGCAAAGGAGAAAAGGAAAGATACTCCCATCTGAGTGCAGAGTTCCAAAGAATAGCAAGGAGAGATAAGAAAACCTTCCTCAGCGATCAGTGCAAAGAAATAGAGGAAAACAACAGATTGGGAAAGACTAGAGATCTCTTCAAGAAAATTAGAGATACCAAAGGAACATTTCATGCAAAGATAGGCTCGATAAAGGACAGAAATGATATGGACGTAACAGAAGCAGAAGATATTAAGAAGAGGTGGCAAGAATACACAGAAGAACTGTACAAAAAATATCTTCACGACCCAGATAATCACGATGGTGTGATCACTCACCTAGAGCCAGACATCCTGGAATGTGAAGTCAAGTGGGCCTTAGAAAGCATCACTACAAACAAAGCTAGTGGAGGTGATGGAATTCCAGTTGAGCTATTTCAAATCCTGAAAGATGATGCTGTGAAAGTGCTGCACTTGATATGCCAGCAAATTTGGAAAACTCAGCAGTGGCCACAGGACCGGAAAAGGTCAGTTTTTGTTCCAATCCCAAAGAAAGGCAATGCCAAAGAATGCTCAAACTACCGCATAATTGCACTCATCTCACATACTAGTAAAGTAATGCTCAAAATTCTCCAAGCCAGGCTTCAACAACACGTGAACTGTGAACTTCCAGATGTTCGAGCTGGTTTTAGAAAAGGCAGAGGAACCAGAGATCAAATTGCCAATATCCGCTGGATCATCGAAAAAGCAAGAGAGTTCCAGAAAAACATCTATTTCTGCTTTATTGACTATGCCAAAGCCTTTGACTGTGTGGATCACAATACACTGTGGAAAATTCTGAAAGAGATGGGAATACCAGACCATCTGACCTGTCTCTTGAGAAACCTGTATGCAGGTCAGGAAGCAACAGTTAGAACTGGACATGGAACAACAGACTGGTTCCAAATAGGAAAAGGAGTACGTCAAGGCTGTATATTGTCACCCTGCTTATTTAACTTATATACAGAGTACATCATGAGAAACGCTGGGCTGGAAAAAACACAAGCTGGAATCAAGATTGCCGGGAGAAATGTCAATAACCTCAGATATGCAGATGACACCACCTTTATGGCAGAAAGTGAAGAAGAACTAAAGAGCCTCTTGATGAAGGTGAAAGAGGAGAGTGAAAAAGTTGGCTTAAAGCTCAACGTTCAGAAAACTAAGATCACGGCATCTGGTCCCATCACTTCATGGGAAATAGATGGGGAAACAGTGGAAACAGTGTCAGACTTTATTTTTTTGGGCTCCAGAATCACTGCTGATGGTGATTGCAGCCATGAAATTTAAAGACGCTTACTCCTTGGAAGGAAGGTTATGGCCAACCTAGATAGCATATTTAAAAGCAGAGACATTACTTTGGCAACAAAAGTCCGTCTAGTCAAGGCTATAGTTTTTCCAGTGTTCATGTATGGATGTGAGAGTTGGACGGTGAAGAAAGCTGAGTGCTGAAGAATTGATGCTTTTGAACTGTAGTGTTGGAGAAGACTCTTGAGAGTCCCTTGGACTGCAAGGAGATCCAATCAATCCATCCTAAAAGAGATCATTCCTGGGTGTTCATTGGAAGGTCTGATGTTGAAGCTGAAACTCCAATACTTTGGCCATCTCATGTGAAGAGTTGACTCATTGGAAAAGACCCTGATGCTGGGTAGGATTGGGGGCTGGAGGAAAAGGGGACGACAGAGGATGAGATGGTTGGATGTCATCACCGACTCGATGGACATGGGTTTGGGTAGACTCCCGGAGTTGCTGATGGACAGAGAGGCCTGTCGTGCTGCAATTCATATCTGTCATGCTGCAATTCATGGGGTCGCAAAGAGTCGGACACGACTGAGCTACTGAACTGAACTGAACTAGTATGGTAGGCAGGCTCAGTACCAGTCTGTTTAGTTTAAGTAATATGTAGATATTATTTATATACATATTGACATAATAAGCATATGAAAGACGTTTCTAATCTAAACATGGGCTCTAAATCGCTTTATTCTTATTGGTTCATTGTTGTTGTTCAGTCATGTCTGACTCTTTGTGACCCATGGACTGCAGCACGTCAGGCTTTCCTGTCCTTCATGATCTCCTGGACCTTGCCCAAACTCCTGTCCATTGAACTCATGTTCATTGAGTCAATTATGATATCTAACCATCTCATCCTTTGTCTTCCCCTTCTCCACCTGCCTTCAATCTTTCCCAGCATCTGGGTCTTTCTTGGTGAGTCATTTTCTTCACATGAGGCAGCCAAAGTATTGGAGCTTCACCATCAGTTCTTCCTATGAATATTCAGGACTGATTTCCTTTAGGATTGACTGGTTTGATCTCTTTGCAGTCCAAGGGACTCTCAAGAGTCTTCTCCAAACCACTGTCAAAAGCATCAGTTCTTCAGCACTCAGCCTTCTTTATGGTCCAACTCTCATACCGTCCATGACTACTGGGAAAACCATAGCACTGACTATATGGACCTTTGTCAGCAAAGTAATGTCTGCTTTTTAATATGTTGTCTAGGTTAGTCATAGCTTTTCTTCCAAGAAGCAAGCGTCTCTTAATTTAGTGCCTGCAGTCACCATCTGCAGTGATTTTGGAGCCCAAGAAAAGAAAGTCTCTCACTACATTGTTTCCTCATCCATTTGCCATGAAGTGATGGGACCAGATGCCATGATCTTAGTTTTTTGAATGTTGAGTTTTAAGCCAGCTTTTTCACTCTCTGCTTTTACCTTCATCAAGAGGCTCTTTAGTTCCTTTCCCTTTCTACCATAAGGGTGGTGTCATCTGCATATCCAAGGTTATTGATATTCCTTCCGGCAATCTTGATTCCAATTTGTGCTTCATCCAGCCAGACATTTCACATAATGTACTCTGTATATAAGTTAAGTAAGCAGGGTGACAATATACAGCCTTGACATACTCCCTTCCCAATTTGGAAGCAGTTGGTTGTTTCATGTCCAGTTCTGACTGTTGTTTCTTGACCTGCATACAGGTTTCTCAGGAGGCAGGTAAGGTAGTCTGGTATTCCCATCTCTTTAAGAATTTTCCATGGTTTGCTGTAATCCACACAGTCAAAAGGCTTTAGCGTAGTTAAAGCAGAAGTAGATATTTTTCTGGAATTCTCTTTTTCTATGATCTAACAGATGTTGGCCATTTGATCTCTGGTTCGTCTGCCTGTTCTAAATCCAGCTTGTACATCTGGAGGTTCTTGGTTCACATACTGTTGTAACCTGGCTTGGAGAATTTTGAGCATTACTTGACTAGCATGTGAGATGAGTGCAGCTGTGCAGTAGTTTGAACATTCTTTGGCATTGCCTTTCTTTGGGATTGGAATGAAAACTGACCTTTTCCAGTCCTGTGGCCACTGCTGAGTTTTCCAGATTTGCTGGCATATTGAGTGCAGCACTTTCACAGCATTATCTTTTAAGATTTGAAGTAGCTCAACTGGAATTCCATCACCTCCACTAGCTTTGTTTGTAGTGATGCTTCCTAAGGCTCACTTGACTTTGTACTCCAAGATGTCTGGCTCTAGGTGAGTGATCACACCATTGTGCTTATCTGGGTCATTAAGATCTTTTTTGTTTAGTTCTTCTGTGTATTCTTGCCACCTCTTTTTAATCTCTTCTGCTTCTGTTAGGTCCATACCATTTCTGTCCTTTATTGTGCCCATCGTTGCATGAAATGTTCCCTTGGTATCTCTAATTTTCTTGAAGAGATGTCTAGTCTTTCTCATTCTGTTGTTTTCCTCTATTTCTTTGCATTGTTCCCTTAGGAACGCTTTCTTATCTCTCCTTGCTCTTCTTTGGAACTCTGCATTCGAATGGGTATACCTTTCCTTTTCTCCTTTGCCTTTTGCTTCTCTTCTTTTCTCAGCTATTTGTAAGCCCTCCTCAGACAACCATTTTGTCTTTTTGCGTTTGTTTTTCTTGGGGATGGTTTTGATCACCATCTCCTATACAGTGTTATGAACCTCCGTCCATAGTTCTTCTGGCACTCTATCAGATCTAATCCCTTGAATCTATTTGTCACTTCCATTGTATAATCATAAGGGATTTGATTTAGGTCATACCTGAATGGCCTTGTGGTTTTTCCCTATGTTCTTCAATTTAAGTCTGAACTTGGCAATAAGGAGTTTATGATCTGAGCCACAGTCAGCTCCCAGTCTTGTTTTTGCTGATTGTATAGAGCTTCTCCATCTTTGGCTGCAAGGAATGTAATCAATCTGATTTCAGTATAGTCAGACTGGTGATGTCCATGTGTAGAGTCATCTGTTGTGTTGCTGGAAGAGGATGTTTGCTATGACCAATGTGTTCATATATTACCCCTAAAACTGGTTATGTGAAAAGTTCAGTACATTTTATCTTTTAGTAGTGCAGTGGTATAAACTCAAAACAAGTCTCCCTAATTTTTGAATTTGTTGTTTTTCAGTCATTAAGTCATGTCTGAATCTTTTTGACCCCATTGACTGCAGCACACTAGGCTTCCCTGTCCTTCACTGTCTCCTGAAGTTTGCTGAAATTCATGTCCATTTGGTCAGTGATGCTGTCTAACCATCTCATCCTCTGCTGCCCCCTTCTCCTTCTGCCTTCAGCCTTTTCCAGCCTCAGGGTCTTTTCCAGTGAGTCAGATCTTTGCACCAGGTGGTCAAAGTATTGGAACTTCAGCTTTAGTATTATTCTTTCCAATGAATATTCAGGGTTGATTTCCTTTAGGATTGACATATTTGATCTTTTTGCGGTCCAAGGGACTCTCTTAGTCTTTTCCAGCCCCACAGTTCAAAAGCATCAATTCTTTGGTGCTCAGCCTTCTTTCTGGTCCAACTCTCACATCCATATGTGACTACTGGAAAAACCATAGCTTTGACTATACAGACCTTTGTTGGCAAAGTGATGTCTCTGCTTTTTAATATGCTGTCTAGCTTTGTCATAGCTTTCCTTCCAAGGAGCAAGGGTTAATTGCTGAATTATGGTCTTGTTAGCTGTCTTGTGGTGATTCATTCTCCCCTCCATTTTTTTTTTAACTGCTGTATTTTGGCTCCTTGGAAAGATATTTATTTTAATTGATGATTAAAAAAATTTTATTAAAAAGACTTTTAGAGCAATTTGAGAGGAAGCCAAATTAAGAAAGTACAAAGATTTTTCTATTTTCTGCCCCCACACATGCACAGCCTCCTTGTTAGCTACATCCCCCAGCATAGTAGCACATTCATTACAATTGATGAACCTACAGTGACACTGTTCACTCTTGGTAGTGTACAAATGTAGCCATCATTATAGTATCATACAGAGTGTTTTCATTGCCCTAAAAATCCTTTGTCCTCTACCTATTCATTCTTCCCTGCTCCAAAACCTGGCAACTCCCGAGGTTCCTTCATGTCTTTTCATACCTTGATAGCACATTTAAAGTGCTGAATAATATTTCATGGTCTGGATGTACCAGTATTTCAGGTTGCCTACTGAAGAACACCTTGATTGCTTCTTAGTTTGGGCAGTTATGAGTAAAGCTGCTATAGACATCTGTGTGCAGGTCTTTATGTGGACTTATGTCTTCAGCTCCATTGCATAAATAACCATGGAATGCAATTGCTGTATCACATGGTATGAGTATGTTTAGTTTTGTAGGTGCAAGCTATACCTGCCATCTCTAGGGAACTAAAAAATGGAGGGCCCTGTTCCTGGAGCTTGCTAGGGATGTGGAAGCCCACAGGCAGAGCATTGTGGTGGCGCTCTTCTTTGCTGGATCTGCTATTCCACTTGGCCTCTGGCTGCCCTTGAGATAAGAGGAAACCGCAGCATGTCCACTTGCTTGTTTGAGGTATCTTAGGAGGTAAAGCTGTTGTAATCACTCTTCTAGACATTGTGTTATGTAACATGACTGTGTTAGCAGAGGCTATAAGGGAAGGGTTATGACTTTTAGAAGGGAATTAAATCAGGAACCAGTCCTAGATAATGACAGGTCAAAAACATAAGGTAACCAGGATAGCAAAGAAATAGTCGGCTGTGTTTCTCTGTTTTTATTATTTATAAGTTTATTTATGTATGGCTCTGCTGGGTCTTCATTGCCGCACCTGGTTTTCTCTAGTTGCAGAAAGCGGGGACTTCTCCTGTTGCGGAGTGTGGGCTCTTGGGCTTCAGTAGCTGAGGCATGTGGGCTCAGCAGTTGTGGCACATGAGCCTAGTTGGTCCGTGGCATGTGGGATCCTCCAGATCAGGGACTAATCCCATGTCTCCTGCATTGGCAGGCGGATTCTTTACTACTGATCCACCAGGAGAGTCCCCAAATGTGTTTCTTAAACAGATTACATTTGCTCTCATTGTCCTGACTCTTCCAGAAGAACCAGAGCCATTAGTCTTTCACCTGTTGTGACATGTACTGTCTTGGTTTAAGAAAGGGAGCACGTCTTTAACAGACACTGCTTCTCAGATTTCTTGTGTTTCTTAAGGAAAGCTGCTTTCTGAGCAGGAAGAAAATAGCCAGACAGTGACCTGGAGACTTTGTGTCGCTCACCCACCGGCCCCATGTGGTGTGGGCAGCCCTGTCATGAGGGCTGTCTGCTGGGGGACTGCACAGTTCCTGGTGGTGAGAACATTCCCTTTCCCATTCTGGGTCAGATCCTCATCCATTTCAATGGCTGCACAGTGCCCATAATTTATTACTCGGTTCCCGGGGCATTTTGGTTGCTCCCACTTCGCTATTATAGATGAGGTTAAAGTGGACTCCTCGTTCTGGGGTTGCTAATACCCAGGATCAAGCTTTGTCTTTGAGGAAAAACAGTTCTGGTAGATCTTCCAAATCCAGCTCCATGAGGCTTTTGCCTGCCTTCCAGGCCCTTCTTCATGTTCCAGAGCTGTCCTGATGTCTTGGTCGTTTGTCTAAATACCATTGGCATCTCCTGGAGCGAGGGGCAAGAGACTGGGAATACTGAACCTTTTCTTCTAATTTAGACTTTGGGATATAAAATCAGTGAAATTGTTTAAGGGAAAGAGAAGTTATCAAGGATTCTGAAAGATGGGCATCTCTGCCTCTCTCTTCTAAACCTGGAATAAAGATGGTTATTCTTGGAGCTGATTACAGGTTGAGTTTCCGGGGGAGAGTTGATCCCATGGGTAATCTGGTCTCTCGAGTGAAATGATATGTGTAAAGCTTTTGGCACTGTAGCTGGCACACGGTGAGCCCTTGGTGAATGACAGATGCCAACTGAACATTGTCCCCTGCTAGTGGGAGGCCTCCTCCCTCATTCAGCTGTTTTTGTTTGTTCCTCAGAGAATCACATTTTGGAAGACGTGAACAAATGCGTCATTGCTCTCCAAGAGAAAGATGTGGATGGGCTGGACCGCACAGCTGGTGCAATTCGAGGCCGGGCCGCCCGGGTCATTCATGTTGTCACCTCAGAGATGGACAACTATGAACCAGGGGTCTACACAGAGAAGGTGCTGGAAGCAACCAAGCTGCTCTCCAACACAGGTGCGGGGGCTCACTCCCTTACCTGTGCTACTCACACACAGATGGCCCTGTGGTTAGGAAGTGGGACACTGGGACTCAGTTTGGTTTTAGGACAAGAGTTCTGGAAGGTACGTCAGATTTATGAGTCTTTGGTCAGCCACAGTAAGACCACACAAACACGTTTCCCTTACTTGTGTCCCACAGGTGGTAATGGGAGTCACTCTGAACTCAGTATTTTAAGATGAACTTCCGAGTTATATCTCTAGTTAGTGAACACACTAAATTAAGGAGGGTCCCATTCTAACAAGGCCTCTAGTTAATCCCAATTCAAATTCTCAGCCATCTAAATCCTGTGTTGCAGACTCTGGCCAGAGACAAAGAAGAGGATTCAAGTCTTTTAAAATATGGCATTTAATTTATTTGAACCATAAATACCTCTCACATAGGTAGAAGCAGAGGCTCTCCATCATACACTCTGCCTTTCTGCATCTGACTGAGGGATTTAGGAGGGCTGGTGGTGATGTTATCGGCTCTCTTCTCTGCAGTCATGCCACGTTTTACTGAGCAAGTGGAAGCCGCTGTGGAAGCCCTCAGCTCAGACCCCGCCCAGCCCATGGATGAGAATGAGTTTATCGATGCCTCCCGCCTGGTGTACGATGGCATCCGGGACATCAGGAAAGCGGTGTTGATGATAAGGGTGAGTAACTGCATTTCAGATGTTTTAACAGCTTCCTTCTTATCATTTGCTAAACTTGAGTAATGCATCATTCTGGAACTCAACAGATGTGTTGGCAGTATATTAAAACCATGAATCTAAGGGCTGTTAGAATGAGATATGTTTAATTACATTGTCTAAAATGACTTTTAGTTGCAAGTTAGAGCCCAAACTTGGGCTGAGAAAAGGGGACCTAGTATGAGTTGAGGCTTCCTCTTGAGTTAAAGGGCAGTGACAGAAGATAAAGGCTCGTCAGTGAATTTCAGAGAAGGGAGTATTTCCTTTATGCAGGTTGAAGCTGTACTTTACGTGGAGCACTCCTCGCCTCAGGGGGGTGGCAGGCAGGCAAGGTAGTAGAGCCCCAGGGTGTTGAAGGTGAGGATGAGGGGCTGTGCAGCCCTTGGTGATGCTCCTGATCTCAGGCCCAAGTGTCGAGCCCCCTCACCATGGCTGAAGGGAAGTGCCACCTGCTCTGGGCCCCATTTTGACCCGTCCTCTCTGAGCTAGAGGCAGTTCTTTCTCACCGTCTGAGACAGTGTCTGGGGTCCCCTGAGGGTGGGCATGAACAATGGGGTTTTGAGAAACCACCGCCTCCTCTGTGATCATCCCATGTGCTAGGCTGGGACTCATAGCAGCTGATCCCTCACATGCTGTTCTGAGCATGAACGTGTTGCTCTGGAAGCTGAGAGCAGGACCTGTGCCAAGCTCTCCCGGGGTCACCTGGATGCCCCCAGGCTCAGGCCAGCCCTGCCATAGCCACAGAGCCAGCATTTGGAAGGCAGGCCTGCTGAGACGGCTGCCGGGCTCTGATGACAATCTAGTCCTGTCAGGGTTTCCGTTACACCTTCACAGTTTGCTAGTCAGACCTCCCAAGGTGGGCAGGGTTCTGTCCCCCTTTTTGCCCCCTCAGGTGGAAACAGAGGCCATTCCTAGGGTAGCTGCATCAGGCTGGATGCATTCTGTATGCAACGTAGAAACACTTGGGCGTTACTGCACTCCTCTCAGGAGTAAGGAGCAAAGAGAATGGCTCAAGAATTGTATGGCTGGCTGCTGGCTGTTCCTGCAGGCCCGGGTCACCTGCACGTGCCGGGGGTTGGGAGGGAGTCTGGGGGAGCCTGTTGCTTTCTTCCCCCCTGCTGCTGTGCTGGAGAGCACCCCATGCTCAGGGAGGCCTGGCCTCCAGAGGTGCAAAGGTATCCCTGGGTCAAGTGCACCAATGGTGGCAAAATGAAGCCGTTTTTCCAAAGTTCTTTGCATGCTGACAGAGAATAGAAGAAATATTTTAATCATCATGAGTTGTTGAGTGTCTGAGGTTAATGCCTTTGGGGTTTTAAATGAGCCAGCACTGCACACACCCCAGGATGCCTGCACATCTAGGGCTTGTTCTATGGAAGCAGGATTCCTCCTCATGTCTGAGACCCTAAGCAAGTTCTCTCATCTCTCTGAGATGCAGATGATGGTGTTGATAGCTTTGATGTGATGAATTGGAGATAACGTGTTCAGGTCACGGCCTGGCACGTAGTAGCTGTTTCTTGCATGCTTACTGCTGTGTTGGAGCCTAAGTACGACAGAGGCCCTGGCAGGTGTGGTGAGATGGAACCTGGGTGTGGTCACCTGGGAGGGCTCAGAGAGCAAGGACAGCAGCCTTGGTTTAGCTCCTCCTTTTTGTCCTGATTTAATTCAGGAACCATCCTTCCAACCCCAGGGCCTCTTGGTTTCTTGATGTCTTGTCCTCCCCCATACTCAGCCTCTTTTGCCTACTCTTGCCTGGTCCTGGTCATAACCAGTATCTCCATCATCCCCTTTGGTCAGCTGCTCCCTTCAGTTCTGTGGCTCCCAACAGTGCTTTTGAGTCCATCAGGATCTTCAGCCAGTTGGTCCTCCCCACTTGCAACCCTCACTCAGCCTCTCGGGTCCTTGCCTCACTCCTATTCCATCTTCTGTTTCATCAGTACAATCTCTTTTGCCCCCTTTTACTCCCCTTATTTGCCTTTCAAGATACAACCCTAGTGAAATCCTGTCTCCTGCTGAACATGGTGCATAAAAGTACAGTCATTGACTGGGGTCACTGGACCCAGGATGTCAGGGGACTGTTGGTGCTACACAGCCGTAGAATCTGGGAACACTTCATACCTTCCTGCTTGCCTCACCTTTCCTCACCTGTGCCCCATCCTCCCTGTCTGGCCCTGGTAACCGTTTCACTGAGGAGCCTAAAAAGTGAAAGTGAAGTCACTCAGTCATGTCTGACTCTGACCCTGTGGACTGTAGCCCGCCAGGCTCCTCCTCCATCCATGGGATTTTCCAGGCAAGAATACTGGACTGGGTTGCCATTTTCTTCTCCAGGGGATCTGCCCAACCCAGGGATCGAACCCGGGTCTCCCACATTTCAGGCAGAAGCTTCATCCTCTGAGCCACCAGGGATCCATTGTTCCCGAGGATCCTGAGGTGGTTTAAACATCTGCTCCTGCCTGAGCCTGTTCCCTGCACTGGGTCTCGTTCCCTATTCCTCCAGCACTTTTCCCTCAGCAGACAAACATGCCTTAATTTCTCCCTTCGTAAGAAAATCTTCTGGCCCCCTCCTTAGTCTTGCTGGTTTCTCCTCATCCTTCAGCTTCGCAGCCCTTGACCACGGGTACACCCAGTTTCTCACCTCTTTTTCTGACTGGACTCATTCGCTTGGAGCGTAACGATGAGAGAAAACCGGTGAGAGGCTGACCCCCATGGTCCACTCCTCTAGCCACCCTGCGTGCTGCCTCGTTTGTCTGCCTCAAGCTTGTCATCCCCAAGAGAGCTCCACATCTCTCCACCCTTTTCTCTCATCACTTGATGGCACGTCTGTCTTCCACTTGCTTAGGCCCAAACTTTAGGTTCACCTTTGATTCCACTTGTTGCCTCATAAACTGAATCTGATTTATCAGCAGATCCTGTTGGATCTACCTTCACAATAAATAGGGATTCTGAACATGGTTCCTACCCTGGTCCAGGCCACCAGCATCTCTCACCTGGACTCATGCAGCTGCTTCTCAGTCTCGCTGTTCACATCCTTGGGTGCCTGCAGTCTTGTATCTGTGAGAGCGGGGATGTTTGTCATTCTGTAGCTTAAGGACCCAGAACTGCTTGCTTGGCACACAGATATTCAACAAGTGAATGAACGAATAGAAGATAATTTGGTTTTCCTAGTAAGAATAATTCTTGGGTCTGTGATGGGCTGTGGAGGAGGGTGGGGAAGTAGAGATCCTGTTAAGAGGTGCCCCTCACTACAGGGCTCAGGTGTCTGTCACCCCAGAATCACAGTGGCCACAGCAGCTGGACTCCAGGTGATGCATTGACATGTGACTCACTGGTGCCTCAAGTGACCCCCACTGTCCTCAACTCCACACGGAGGGACAGGTCCAGCCTTCACACGTGTACAAACCCAACATATTCTGGGCAGTCCGGATGCTTCTTCACAGGAAACCCTCAGGCTGGGGTTGGATTAGGTCCTGGTGCAGATGAGGGACTCGCCTCACTGCCCTCTTGTCACAGGCCGGCCGGCTGGGCCAAGAGCCAGCCCCAGCTGTTCTGCCTGCTGCCCTGTTGCTGATAATTTCCAGAAGATTACATTATGTTTCAAGTCAGCAGCTAATCACGAGAGGCTGGAGGGTGTACAAAATAAGAATTTTTATTTCATAATTAAAGCAAAAAAGTATAATCAGTTCCTTTGGTATTTACTCAGACTTTATCTGCCATATCGTTTCCTTTAATAAAAGTACATAAAAATACATTGCCTGTTTTTACTCCTCAGATCAACCTTTGCTAACCTAAAAGAAATCCCAGTATTAATTCACTTAATTTTTTTTTCCAAAAAAAAATGGCAAAGTTACAAGAATCTGTTTAATGTATGAAACTGCTATTTTTACTACAGTACGTTTTCCACCCAGAACAACTCACATTTGTCTTAAGATGCAGGTGTTTGAGAAGTACATGAAGTGAAAACCTTTTGTCAAGCAGTCTTGACTCTTTGGTAGAAACTGAAGTCCCCTAGTCCTCTGGGAATGCTGGTGTCCCCTAGTCCTCTGGGAATGCTGGTGTGGCACCTGTGCTCGCTGTTTGTTGACCGGACTGCTTGGCACATGCATCAATGAATCAGGGTTCAAATATTGAGCAATTTTAACCCTATTCCTCATGGCTGTTTGGAATACTGCAGAAAATTGTGGATGTCTCTACATCAGACTCAGGGGCTGTGGGCCCAGGGGCTCGGGGCTGCTGGTGGCCCAGGGTTGTGTTTGACTTGTCATTTCTGTCTTGGTGGCAGACCCCTGAGGAGCTGGATGACTCTGACTTCGAAACGGAAGACTTCGATGTCAGAAGCAGGACAAGTGTCCAGACAGAAGATGATCAGCTGATAGCTGGCCAGAGTGCCCGGGTAAGGACCAGGTTTAACTTGTCCTACAGACCTCCCTGTCTCTCTTCTGTTCTTAGCTTTTTCTTTTCCAGAAAAACTCTCTCATTATTGAGAACACCATTTTTCCTCTCGTTTTCTCTGGCAGTGGAACCTTTTCCTAAGTTGTGGCACCTGCTAGTCCATTGTAGGTTCATCCAGAATGTCTCAGCTAGAGCAGGGCAGGAACATGGGCCCCTCAGCTGTACCCTGAGGCTTTGGTTTATGAAGAGCTCCGAGTCAGGAAAGCACTATGCTCCAGTCAATGCAATGTTTGTTAATAGGACAGTGAAATTCAAAAAAGATTGCTGTCTTTGCCTATCTCAATGATACCATGGGCATGAACTATTTAATTATTCATGGGGAAAAAAATAACAGTGGTACATTCAAGAAAATCAGAGCCATTGCATTCATTTGAGTCGTTAAAACTTCAATCAATTGCATTTATGTTTTTGGGAGGATGCCAAGAAATATTACTAAGGAGTCTTTTTTCACCCCTTAGAAGTCGTTTTGAACAGCGGGTTCATCTCTGCTTTAAGCCCCACCGGGTCCTAGCACTTGGGGAGCTGAGTCGAGAGGAGCCCTAGGCCTGAGTCTGGGGCTTGAGGGTAGGCAGCGGGCCTCCAGGTGCCGCAGGCTCAGGTTGAGTGCTGTCTCAGGTGCCTGAGAAGTGTGCTCTGCAGCAGGTTCTCTTCTGCCTTCTTTAAAACTTACATTTTAAGACTACTTCTGGGTCATCTTGGAAAGCTGGAGATGTATAAACCACCACCAGGGAAAGGCCTGCATGCATTAGCCCTTCCCTTATCCCCATGGCAGGAGGCAGGGGATGACTTTTTTTTTTAAGGTTAAAGGAAGTTTATTTTTCTTCAAAATAATTTTATTTGGAGTATAGTTGATTCACAATGTTATGTTAATTTCAGGCATACAGTAAAGTGATTCAGTTATACATATATTCATTCTTTTTTAGATTCTTTCATAGGTTATCACAGAATATTGAGTAGCATTCGCTGTGCTATACACTAGGTCCTTTGTTCATTCCAAGCTCCTGATTTACCCACAGCCCCATCACGTTTCTCCTTTGGTAATCAACCCTAAGTTTGTTTTCAAAGTCTGTAAGTATGTTTCTGTTTTGTAAAAGTTCATCTGTATCTTTTTAAAAAACATCAGATTCCACCTATGTCTAATATAATGTGATAGAAAGACCAGTATCACATTATATTAGACATAGGTGGCATCTGATTTTGTCTTTCTGACTTCAGAGGATGAAACTTTTAAAGAATTAAGCAGGTTTTGTCCCTGTGCAGGTGTGATCACGAAGCTTCTTGTACATTAGCCTTCAACCCCTCATCCCCTGTTTTTCTCTGTACAAAAGTTATTCTTGAAAGTCGGTCGGGAAGCCATAAACTTCTGCACAAAACAAGAATAAATGGCTCTTCAGGCAAAATGAAACCTATTAAAGCATCATTCTACCTATGTCATAGATTGCTTGGTGGAAATATTCGTGGTTAATGCACTGTGAGAACTTCATATTCTCTTTATGTAAGAGCTTTCCGTGCTTCTGATTTCAGGCGATCATGGCTCAGCTTCCTCAGGAGCAGAAAGCAAAGATTGCGGAACAGGTGGCCAGTTTTCAGGAAGAAAAGAGCAAGCTGGATGCTGAGGTGTCCAAGTGGGATGACAGTGGCAATGACATCATCGTGCTGGCCAAGCAGATGTGCATGATCATGATGGAGATGACGGACTTCACCCGGTGAGCAGCCTCTCCCTGCAGGCCACCTCACGTGGGCAGGATGTGCTGCTCCGTACATACTTTGCTGTTCATCTCCACCTAAGAGGGCTTTAGTTACAATCATCCTCGTTCTCTTTTTTCAGAGGTAAAGGACCACTCAAAAATACATCAGATGTGATCAGTGCCGCCAAGAAAATTGCTGAAGCAGGCTCCAGGATGGATAAGCTTGGCCGCACCATTGCAGACCATGTAAGTAACAGACTTGCCCCACAGGCCTCAAAGTTCATCCTGGACTTGGGCAGCCCAGTGGTGGTAACGGTGTTTTTTCATGAGCCGCAGCACTTTTCCCATCTCAGACATTGTTCTTAACTCACCAACCTGCTTGACTGACACCAGCATAGAGTTTTAAGGATTTCTGAATTCCTGTTTCTTTGACAAGTTTTGTAAGATAGGCCCAGTTTGCATTACAACACATCTCTGGAGCAGGTGTGTATGTCCTAAAATCTTGACTTGATTGACAGCTAAAACCAGCCTTTACTGTTAGCTCTTCGGATCTCTTTAGGATGTCAGCTCTGGGCAGGAGCTAATTCTGCAAGCCCCAATAATATACTGAAACTAAGTGTGTAAGAGCCTCTTGCAGGTGTTATTTCATGTAAGAATCAGGAGCTCTTTTGTCTGGTGCTTTGGAAGCACGATGTGCCCAAGTGGGGACAGACATCTGTGTTCCCAACCACCCAGCCTTCATTCCTTTCCTTTACTGATGTGCTAAAAAATTGTGTAAACCTCCAGGAAAGTTTACAAGCCATTTTTGGCTATAGTTACAAAGGCTTCCCACTCCTTTCCCTCAAGTGTCCACATGCTCAGCCTGCATCAGGGCTGCAGGACAGTGACAGTGGTCCCCCACTGCTCAAGCCAAAGACTGGGAAGCCCTCCTCAACACCCCTCTTTCATGTATAATCTGGTACTCAGCCCCAGTACATCTACTGGCCACACTAACATGAGCACCTTTTGGTCTCTTCCTCTTAGCAGCCACCACTCAGCCCCTCGTGCACAGCCCGTGCCCACAAGACCATGGCCTCCCCTCACTGACTCCCTGCTCCGCCCTCCACACAGCTCCCAACACAGTCTTCTTACACAACCGTCTTAAAATGCAAATGAGGTATGGCTCTGCCATGCTTCAGGAGCTGCTGAGAATAAAAAACCCCAGCCTCACAGAAGGGAGGTGTTTACGTCAACACTTGAGAGGTGCTCTGCTTGCTTCGGTTGATTCACTTGTTCTCCATCTTTGCCTAAAATGACTCTCCTTTCATCAGGTGTTTACAGTGTGCTCACAGCTGAGCAGATCTGGTCCCTCTGAGCAGACAGCCCTTCACTCTAGCTCATGGTACTCTCACTTTTCTCCAGAGGCAGACTCTTGCTCTCACCTTAGGGGCAGGGACCCCCAGCAGAGTTGCTGAGGGTGGTGACAGCCCAGGTACCTGGATAATCCTCTCTCATCCTTGCTGCAGCACTGAATGTGGAAGTTGGGGCACTGACTGAGCCTGTCAGAGTAGCCCTAGGGGTGGGTGTGTTTGGGCCCAGGGTGCTTGGTGCTAAGTCCGCTCTCTCGTCAGTGCCCAGACTCAGCCTGCAAGCAGGACCTGCTGGCTTACCTTCAGCGCATCGCCCTCTACTGCCACCAGCTCAACATCTGTAGCAAAGTCAAGGCCGAGGTGCAGAACCTTGGTGGGGAGCTGGTTGTCTCTGGGGTAAGTTTCGTCTGTCAGTGGGGAAGACATGCTGGGAGGGGACCCCAAGTTTCCTCTTGGCAGCTGAGGGCTGCACATCGTCTCCTCTGTGCGTAGTGCAGCTCTGCTGAGCTTGGTTGGTGACAGCTACTGTGCTGGCCTCTCCCCTTTTGCTTCTGTATTTTTATCCTCCTTTCTTTTCCTCCTCTAGAGAGAAAGTGAGCCTGTTCAGAAATTGCAGAGATATACAGCCTTTCTCAAACCCCCTCCACCCTCAGAGAGCCCCAGTATACTCTCTCCCCTTGTCTGTTTCCCAGGTCACATCACAGTTCTGGACCTGTCACCCTAGGGGAACAAGGACAACCTCCCTCCATGGAAGCCCCGTGGCTTCTGCCAAACCCCACAGTTTCCTTTCAAAGAACTTTGAATGTTGGACATACTTGGACCATTTGCTTACCTGCTCCAACATCAACGCCCCTGTCTCTGGGGAACAATTATCCATCTTCTCTAAATGTGAGGGGAGCCCCCTGGGTCATTACTGAAAGCATGGGGCTCTCTGTCCGGGAGGCTGACTTAAGCCCCCCACCCATCCCTGTGGCTGTTCACAGTGCTTGTTCTGCAGATCATCCCCCACCTTGTTTGAGTGAAAACTGTTCAGGGGTAGGGCAGGTAAGGTATTGGTACCTTATGTTTTTATTACTCCTCCCTTCAGAAGATCCGAAACAGGCATTTTGAGGGTGTTTGAATGAGAGCACCCAGCCGTTGGGAGAGCTGATCAGGAACAAGGGCTGCTGCCGGGCCCAGGGGTAGTAAGGACTCCCTTTCCGGGACTGACAGGCCAGCTGGACCTTCCACCCCCTGGCCTGTGCTCCTCACCTCCTGTCTGTGCCTCTCAGGTGGACAGCGCCATGTCCCTGATCCAAGCCGCAAAGAACTTGATGAATGCGGTGGTGCAGACAGTGAAGGCATCGTACGTGGCCTCCACCAAATACCAGAAGTCCCAGGGGATGGCATCGCTCAACCTCCCTGCTGTGTCGTGGAAGATGAAGGCTCCTGAGAAAAAGCCCTTGGTGAAGAGAGAGAAACAGGATGAGACGCAGACCAAGATTAAAAGGGCATCTCAGAAGAAGCATGTAAACCCCGTGCAGGCCCTCAGTGAGTTCAAAGCTATGGACAGCATCTAAGGTTGCCCCCGGCCCTCCTAAAGATCCCTCACTGTTCTTCACTCATGTGTATTTGCTAAATAGAACACTGATGTTAGATTCCATAGGGAAATAGATTCTTGAGACCTGGCCAACCTGGTGAATTTTGCAAGGACGTACTTGTGTTTAAGTCAGTCAAAAATACTTTTAGAATTCAGGAGCATATATCTAGCTATATTTTTTATACTGCTAAATAATTAAAAGTAAAAATTCCATAACCAAAGAAAGAAACTCCCACATGAATGTGTTAGTAACACTGTTGACCAAGTTGAGATGCCTGTCCTAGTGGTGGCAGCAGTAGGTTTGGGAGAGGCGATCTGCCTGCACCCTGGCTCAGGGAGAGGCTTCCCCCGGTTCTGGCCACTTGATTGGTAGTAAATGACCAAAGACGACCCGGAGCAAGCATCCTGGGCGTCTTAGCAGGCCCTGGAGAAAGGAACATTCCCAGACAGGTCTTTAGAGGGACAGAACACACAAAACTAATTAAAACAATGTATCACAAAGAAAACAGATGACTCTCTCTCTAACATGAAACGAGGATTTTAATGCATGGTTACAATTACTAATGTACTCTGCTGTGGGACATTAATAAAGTTGCTTTTTTCTGGCTAGAATGTTGTGATGCCATAATCAGAACATGCTTTTTTACCTTCCTTCAGCTTCAAATGCAAATTCATCATTGGATTCACTTCTAAAATTGCAGTGCTTCCTGCCTTGGACTTAGGAGAGAAGCCTGACAAAATAGTGTTTGCTTAGGCAATAATTTAGACTTACCTTATTTGTGATTACTATAGCGATTACTATAACTACAAGGTATAATTTTACTTTATTTAAATTTTATGAATTTGAATGTTTTTTACACTAACTTTTCCCAATAAAGTCCACTATGAAACCAAGTCTTAAGGGGCCAGAGTCCTTTTCTTTGCCTTCCCATAGAGTGGAGTTTTACATCAGACATCTCCTGGATTTGCCCCCAGCTTCTGCGATGCTTCGGCCTCCCGTTGGCCCTCTTTCCTGGATGGTACTGCCCAGGGAGGGAGCAGACTGTGCCCAGGGCTCAGGGCTGTACCTCCCTGTAGCTTCCAGGCTGGGCCCGCTGGGAGGGCCACGCCCACAAGGGGAATTCACACATCCACACTTCAGGGTGCAGGTCAGAACCTCAGACGCATCCTTGACATCTCCCTGGATGTCACCCCCTCCCCTTCTGAAGTACCATGATAATGGCAGCCTTACAAACCTCCTAAACCTGCTGTCCTTTCCCAGCCTACATTCCCATTCCCTAAAGAGTGTGTCATCCTTGTCTCCCCTTCCTCACTTCCCGCCATTCCAGTCAGCTCTGCACTCCCATCTTCCTCTCCTCACCGTCAGCGGCCCAGGTGCACAGGCCCTCCCCGCTCACAGTTCCTCCCTTGTCCTCCGAAGCACCTCACTCTGGTTTCCTGTCTTCCTCATGGGGTGCTCCTCCTCCTCTTCCTAGCTGTTCAAAGTTGTGCTGTCTGTCCCAGGGCTCAGTCCTCAGCCTCTTCTCTTTGGTTCTGCTCACTCCTGATCTTAGCCAGATTTCTGGCTTTAAATACCATCCAAATGCCAACTTTTCCTAGCACTAGACTTCTATAACTGGCGGTCTCCTAAACTCTCTACTTGGATGTCTTTGTACATATTTCACACAAATTCTTCCCTTTGAAATGTATGCTGGGGCCGACTACTTCTCAACAGTTCTGTTTGCCATCACCTGGTCTAAGACCTCATCACTGCATTAGCTTCTCTTAGCATGTAACAAACTGACCTAAAACTCAGCAGCTAAGACAACAGGCATCACTCACAGTTTCTGAAGATCAGGGATCCAGGAGCAGCCGAGTGGAAGGTTCTGACTCTTGGGTCTCTTTTGAGGCTGTGTCTCTGGAGGCTTGTGAGCAGAGGACCCACTTCCAGGCTCCTTTACAGGGCGGGGCAGGAGGCTGCGGTCTGTGCCAGGTGGGCCTTCCTGCAGAGCAGCTTGCGCCGCAGCAGCTGCCCCCCCCCCCCCCCGCCCTCACCAGAGTGAGCCCAGAGGATGGCAACCAGATGGAAGCTACCGCACGTTTTAAAAACCTGATCCCCAAAGCGATACGTGATGCCGTCAGTGTTAGGTTGGTGACACAAACCACCCCTGCTCCACAGTGGGAGGGGACAACACAGGGGCACAGGCCAGGAGGTGGCTCCCATGGTCGTCTGCTTGTGGACCACTGCAGTAGCCGCCTTCCCCGCACCGCCCCCCCAACCCCCACCCCGATCACCCTGTTGCCACGGCTCACAGTAACCCCTCAGAGACAAGTCAGGACATGTCATTCTCTTAGCTCAATCTTCCAGTGGCTTCCATGTCCTAAAAGCCAGAGACCTAATGGTGAGTGTGGCCACTTGTCTCTGGCCTTTCCTCTCACCATTCTTTGCATCTGCTCTTTGCCACTTTGGTTCTGCTCTCCCCAGAGACCCCCATTCCTTCTCAAGATCTCCTTCAGGTGTCTTGTCAAAAGTCTCTATCAGAAAGACCTCCCCTGATATTTTGCCTCCCTGCTTCACAGGGATAGGAATCCACTCTCCAAGGCCCAGGACACAGTGAACAGGTACCCTGGGTACCCAGGGATCCCTCATGGGGCCAGGCCCACAGATGCTGACCTCCCTTCACTCGGCCCCTCCTCCTGGCTGACTCAGAATCCACGCTGACACTTGAACACTCATGGCTTTTGTTGCCATGACCTACAGCCCCACACCCCAGCACCAGGTAGACCATCCAGTCCACCTGTCTGCTCAGCCCATCCACTTCTCTCAGAGGCTGAGCCCACCCTGGTCTGGACAGCCCCCTCCCTCAGACCCCAGCATCCATTACCCACTCTTCATCAAGTGGTAAAAGAAGCTTCCAAAAACATTTCTCAAGAGTCAGTCCTCTGCACACAGCCCTCAGGGACCCCATGCCCGCCCTGGGAGTATCTGGACTGACCGTGCCCTCTGCACCCACATTGCCCACTGGAGGCGATTCCTAGGATGCTTGCATACTGCCCCCCATGAGCCCATGACTTGCATGTCCCAGGCATCACCTTCGCCATCCCAACATTAATAGCACACACTTTACGAAAAAGATGAAAGTTCTACTGAGTTTCGCCTCCTCCTTAAGCAAAAGCTATGAAATGTTCGATGTGCTACAGTTTTTCTAATACACATTAAAATTAACTTTAGTAGTGTTCATTGCTGTAGCACCTAAAATCTCCCCTTGTGCCACGATGGGCAAGCGTGGCCCACGACCACCCCCCTCTCACCAGGCCTTGGCCCTGTTGCACCCAGCACATGGCGTCGCAGTGGCAGCCCACACAGGACTGTCTGGCATTCCTTGGGGAAAAGGTGGTGGTCTTGGTGACCCCATAACCTCGCAAAGGCCCTGGCACGTGCTTGAGAAATAGTTGTTGAACTATTTGAATGATTCACTACTTATTTAAACCAGTCAATCAGAAGATACTGGGAGGCAGAAAGCAGGTCACAGAGGGCACCAGAGGTCTTGCCCAGCGATCCTCCACCCTCCTCACAGACCATGGGCTGAGCTTGGGGGAGACCAGCCTCACTGTGTCTGTGTGGGGGTTGCTCCTGCCCCTTGGCCACCACTAAGAGGACTGTCTCCCCTCCCCTCACATCCTGAGGCTTCTTGCTTCTCAGCCAGGGCAGCCTCGACCCTCAGTGTCACCTCCCTGTGTGACACCTCCTCAGGCCAGCTCCTCCCCTTGGCGTCTCAGCCTGGCATTCTGGGCCCAGCCGCCCCGTACCCCTGCTCTGGCCACGACCTCACGTAGGGTGGGCAGAGCCCTGCTGCTCTCCCCCTTGCCCTGCTAACCACAGGGCAGTGCCTCCCACAACCCCTGGGCAGACACTTCAAAGGGTCCTCCCCCCCCGCCCCACTTCTGCAGCCTTAATCCTCACAGCTTCCACTCTCCACCCAGGCAAGGATCACCCTCCATGGAAGGAAGAGGAGGAGCTGCTGCATGCTGGGCACACCCAGGGCCCATGTAGGCCTTCACCCACATCCCCCCCGTCGCTCTTTTGCTGCCCGTGATGTGTTGCTATTACTGCCCCTCAAACTACAGGAGTGGGGACCGACTCCCTCACCCAAGTCACACAGCTCACAAGTCACCCAGCCCCTCTAATGCCCCCAGGTTCTGCCCAGCCCTCAATAGCCCCAGAGGCTGCCGCTACACCTGCCCCGTTCCTGCACGGGGCCTCAGGACTGTGTGTCAGTGTGCGGGGATTCTCCAGGCTCCTGGGTGAGGCCACCCCGTGACTAGTCACTGGATCAGCAGTCCAATGCATCCTAGCCCTCAATGCTCACCCCCCCATTTCCTGCCTGACCAAGTTTGCCTTCTCCCAATGGTTCTCATCAGCACACAAAAACATGTTGTCATAGACCCCAGAGTTTAAAACAAGGAGACAAAAAGCTTTCCTGGGTCCACATCTCCCTCCCCTGAGACAGAGCTCCTCAGGGGAACGTTGGGGCCGTCTCCAGTGCCCACCATCACTCTCCCCGCTCGGTCCAGCCCTCCTCTCAGCCCCACGTGCTGCTGGCAGCCACGCTCTCCCTCCTTGTCACACCTTCTCCAGATTTCCACCATCACATCCTCACTCACCTTGCTTGAGTCTCCTTAACATGCTCCCCATCTTGGCCTCTAACACTCAGCTGGTCCAGGCCACTGACCTTGGTTCTCTTCTGCTTGATGAATAATGTGCAACAACCAGGTTTTCAGGGTGGGATGGGGAGAGGTTGCATATATATCCATATATTTTGTTACACATTTTACTCCTATAAAGGAATTACAGTATACAACTCACAAGTAATGAGATATGTAATATTCTTTACTCTCGATTCCACACAGCTTAAATTCCACTGAGGTCTCTGATTTTTGCTCAAATCTTGCATCCATACCAACCTATGGTTGAAACTGACAAATGAGTCTAGTTCTGACATGAATGTTGGTTGATATTTTTGTTTACCTGAAGGAGTAAAGAAGTGAAAGAACAAAAATATATGTGGGAATTTCACTTGTCAGTGAATGATGACTTTGCTGAATCAGATAATATCTGTCAAATACTATAAGACAATTTCCTCAATTTTTTTGTACTAAATATAGATGACACACAAAGTTTAATTGGCATTAATGTCTTCATCACCCTCTTTTAAGTCTAGACAATCAACAAAACAATAAATTAAGCCTTGATTTGTACATTTCCTGACTTCCCTGGTGTAAATACTCCCACGACATCAGATTTCCAGCCACCCACGAGGTGTCCTGCTGGTGGAGCTGGGAAAAGAAGTTCGAATGCATGGTTAGTGCTTCCACCATCAGATGAGATAGACATTAAGTAATCTCGGAAGCACAGAAACCAGTCAAATGCTAAGAAAGGAAACGTTTGAGTATTTAAAAGTGTTAGTTGCTCAGCTGTGTCCAACTCTTTGTGATCCCATGGACTGTAGCCTACCAGGCTCCTCTGTTCAAGGGATTTCCCAGGCAAGAATACTGGAGTGGGTTACGATTTCCTCCTCCTCGATCTTCTCAACCTAGGGATTGAACCCAGGCCTCCTGCATTGCAGGCAGATTCTTTACCATCTGAGCCACCAGGGAAGTATTTATTACAATTTTTTAGCTGTAATTTACAGAGTAAAATTCACTTTCTAGGGTGTCTGAATTTTGACACACGTGGTGGTTGTGTAACCACAACTGAGGCACAGAACAGTTCCAACACACTCCCTACGATTTCACTGTGCTACCCCACTGTCGTCAAAATGTCCTCCAAGTCCTGAAAAAACCCTTTCCCTATAGTTCTGCCTTTTCCAGAATGTCACATAAATAAAGCAACAGTATGCAGCCTTCTGAGCCTGGCTTCTTTCGAGTCAGCAGCATGCATCTGAGATGCACGCATGTGCTGTGGGCATAGTGGTCTGTTCTTTCCACGTGGAGCAGAGTGTGGATTATTACCACGTTGGTCCATCCACCCCCAGATAAGGGACATTTTACCTGTTTCCAGTTTTGTTTTTACAAATAAAGTTGATACAAATGTTCAAGCACAAGTTTTTGTATAAACAAAGATTTTTATCTTGGGTAAATACCTAGGAATGAGACTGAGATGCTGTCTCACTGGCATTTTTTTCACCTGTTTATGTGTCATTTGTATATCCACTTTGGTGATGTCTTTGCAAATCTTTATTTTTGAAAATTGGGTTGATTGTTTTCTTGCTTTGGGAATTCTTCATATATTCTGGATACAAAATCCTTTGTCAAGTCTTTTTTTTGACATTGATTCTGGATACAAATCCTTTTTGCCAAGTATATATTTTCTCCCTGTTTTTGGCTTGTCTTTATTTTCTTAATTTCACAGAACAAGTTTCTAATTTTGATACAGTTCAATCTATCAGTTTTTAACTTTATGAATTGTGCTTCTGGTGGTATAGCTAAAAACTCTAACACAAGGTCACAAATATTTATTTTCCTGTTTTCTTCTAAAAGTTTTACAGTTTTTCATTTAGGCCTATATTTGGTTTTGAGTTAAATTTTGGGTAAAACCACAGCTATAGGTCAAGGTTCATTTTCTAAAACATGGCTCTCCAGTTGCTGCTTCACCCTTTACTGAAGTCCTGAGGTAAGTTCATCCTTGCCTCTCTCTCCCTCACACACCATATGTAGTCAGTCAGCACGTCCTCTCACAGTGACCTTCAAAACACAGGTGGAGTCTGACCAGCTCTCATCACCTTCTCCATCATCACCCTGGTTCACACCACATCAGCTCTCACCTGGATTTTACGTCAGACCCTGCGTGGGCTGCCTGCTTCCGTCCTGTGTCATCTATTCTCACCACAGCAACATGCATGGTCCTGTTAAAACGTCAGTCAGGTTGGGTCTGTCCTCTGCTCACAAGTCTCCAATGGCCCCCATTGCAAAGCAGCAGCTCTAGTCCTCACCAGAGCTGCCAGGGTCCACCCTCCTCGTGGTGCTTACTATTCTCCCTTCCACCGACTCTTGCTTTTCTTCCAACACCCCAGCCATGTTCCTGCCTCTGCTATTTCCTTATATACAAAGAACTTCCCCAGATCCCACAGGGCTCAGTGCCTCACTTCCTTCTCTTAACACTGCACCTCCTCAGACAGGCCTTCCCTGCACTCCTCATCCCCCATTCTGGGCTTTATTTTTCTTCCCAGTTTTCAGCATTCACTGCCAGACATCATGTTATGTAGCCCAGGTTGTACTCCTTGGCCATAGGTCCCGATGTCACCCAAGGGAAGGCAGACAAGGGCTCCTCCTAGACCTGCAGACAACAGTTGCGGATAAATTGGATGGTGGAACCAGAAGCCACACCCCTGAAGCCCAAGCACTGGGTCACACTGTGCCTGTCTCCTGGGAGGCTCTGTCAGGGCCCGAGACTAAGGACCAAGAAGGGAGAGGTCCAGGACGACCCAGATGAGGCCACTGAGAAGGCAGACTGCAGACCAAGCTTCATCCCTGCTGACACCTTGTGTTGTGTATGTGAAGGAGACAGTAGACGCAGTGCCATCACCTGGCTGTGGGCTCAGTCGCCTGGCACTATCTGCCTCCCCTCACTCACTCCCACGTCCCAGCACCTTTCTGCACCTGGCCTGCTCGGCCATCTCTCCTGGCCCTCCCACCACCGCTTGTCAGATTAAAATGATCTTCTTCTGAGCCAAACATGCAAGCTTTCCGAAGCATGTTCCACTCAGCAAACTCCAGCTCTGCCCCTCGCCACCTCTGTGACCTCAGGCAGATCATTCAGCCTCCCTGGCTGTGACTTCCTCATCTGTGAAATATACAAGGAAGGCAACTAACAGGTTTAGAGGCTGTGAGCCAGCAGGCATCCAACTCTGTGGATTCTGGTCTGAGCCCCATGACGCCCGAGCCAGCAGGCATCCAACTCTGTGGACTCTGGTCTGAGCCCCATGACGCCTGGGCCCTGAGGCATCCTACCCCAACTGCACAGACCCTGGCCTCCCTCCTGTCCCCCAGGAGAACACTCTGCTGCAGCAACCCTCCCAGGCTCTCCGTGGGCAGGAGCAGGGCTGAGGCCACTGACCTGCCCCAGGTTCCTCTGGGCCTCAGTTTGCCCTCAGCTAAGCGAAACTGCGATTTCTACACGCAAGGCCAGGATGGGGAGAGTTCTACACAGAGGCTGGGAGGGGCAGCCTAAGCAGCAGGAGCAAGCCTCTGGTGCACTGGGAAAAGCTGAAAAACAAACACACCAGAATCCAAATCAGGAAAGCCCAGAGCAGGGGTTGCTGTGGCAACCTGCAGCAGGCTCCCAGCCTGGCGCTCAGCCTCTCCGGGGTGGGGGCTGCGACTTGTCAGGCTCAGCTGCCCCTGCCTCCAAGGCTGCCACCTCCGGCTCAGTGCAGATCACATGGATGCAGAAGAGGGGCAAGGGCACGGAGAGGCCCCTCTGCTCCATCAGGTGGGCCCAGCAGGCCTGGGCTCCCACTACCAGCTGTAAAGAGATTATTCCTCTCCCAGAGTGATACCTCTACCCAAAGCCCTCCAGAGTGCACGGAGCTCCCCCAGTCCCACCACCCAGGACCCAGCACCAATGAACAGCTCCAGCCTCACCCATCAGCTGCCTGGGCTGACACAGCACCCGTGTGTGTGGAGATGCCCTCAGGCTTCTGCCACCGGCCTTGAAACAAACACGCAGGCATGGGATGGAGGGGGCAGAGTGCCCTGCACAGCTGGGTGAGGAAGGACGAGCATGAGCACTGGACACTGGTGTGGTGCTTTCTGTGTGTCTTCTCGCGTTTAATGGCATTCCCCTCTGACAGAAGAGAAAACAGTCTCAGGGAAGTTAAGTGTCATCCTAAAGTCACAGAGCCACTAGTGGGAGAGAGGTGGGTCCAGCTGGGATTCTCTTAACTCTTGGGCCTGGATCCTTCCCATGGGGCCCGTTACCAAGCGACTACCCAGCCCGTCACCAGGGAACCTCAGGGGCCTGTCACCCAGTGACCACCAACGTGCTGTGCCAAGACTGCACGCACACAGCAGACATTGGCCATCACGCCTCCATTTAATGGCCAAGCCAGCACTGCCCAGATGATGCTCAGGCCCCAGGAGGGAAGTCCTCCTTTCTGCCTGGTACCCCCCAAAGAGCCCACCCAAACTGGTGCCCCTCAGTCTCACAAGTAGCGTCCCGGTGTCAGGAGCAGCCTCATCTCAGCTCCGTCAGCAAGCTGTTGATGGAGTCCAGGAGCTCCTGGAAGTAACCCTCGTCCTCGCCGTCCTGGAGCTCCAGGGCGACCAGTGCCTGGTACTCAGCCTGCAGGGTGCCCAGGGTCCTGCGGAGCTGTGTGTCCTGATGGAAGCGGGCCCGGCAGGTGGCCAGGAGGGCGCCCAGCGTCTGCAGCACCTTCTCGCGGGCGTCGTGCTCTGGCAGCGCCAGGAGGTGGGCGGTGATCTCGCACCAGCCCTGCTCCTGAAGGCTGGGCAGGAGGTGCACCTGGCGATACTGCTGCAGTCTCTCGGGGGACATGTCCCGCGTCAGCTCGGCATCCTCCTCCGCAAACATCTGCCGTCCGCACGGCCGGGGCACACGGACAGAGAACACACGGAGCGCCGTCAGCTCTGTCCTTCAGACTTGAAGGCACCTGGTTGACCCGTGAGCCTGTCCCCTCTTTCCATACCCTTGGGCCTCAAAGGCCCTTCGGGGGGAAGGTCAGCTGGATTCACAGCTCCACACATGCTCTCCAAACCGTCCAGTCCACCCATCTGTCCATTCATCCACTCAAAAAAAAAAAAAAAAACCGCAATGTGCCAGGTGCTGAAGAAACCAAGATGGGGACAGGATCCCTGCCCTCAAGCAGTCTTATCTGTCACGATGCATTTTGTCCAGCAGGGTGGGGTGGAGGCAGATAGTCTGGGCTCAAATCCTGCTCCACCACTGACAGCTGAATGACCAAATGGCTTTGAGCCAGCACTGAGCCTCCCTAGGACTCAATGTCACCATCTCTCATGTGGACGAGATGACGAAGCCCCTTCAGGACTGTTGGGAGGACTCAGTGGGACAGCGAACATGCAGCCAGTGCCCAGCACATGGAGCCCACCAACGAAGTGAGCTTTACCATCGTCAAATGTCAGCTGTGCCAGCAGCAGCATCACCACCACAACCACAGATCTACTCCCTCAGAGGAAACGGGCACAGCGGGGAGGGGAGGCTGGCATTTCCCTGAGTCTTGAGAGGCTTGTGGGAGTTGTCCAAGGGGACGAGGGTGGAGGGTTCACACACACGGGAGGGCTGTGACAAGGGGCCTGGGCCCGTCTCATGTTTGTAGCCCGCAGGCTGTTACGGTGGATGGGCACCAGGGCCAGGCTGGGCACAGAACACACACAGCCCTGCGCATCCCTGGCCTCTATGCCAAGGAAGGTCTGGGCAGGAAGTTCACACATGGCCTGTGTCGGTGATGTGCAGAAACTCACCTCCAACAGAATGTGGTGGGAACCAATCCTGGAAGGCATTCAGAGGCAGGGAAGGGAATACCTGCGACCTGACAGATTACCACCTCATTTCATTATGCAGAGTACTAACCACTGTACGATCACAGCACACCACCCGGAGTCTACCAACCTACTTCACCCGTCAGAGGAAGGTATGCAGAGACAGAGGAGCAGCAGTGGGTGCACTAAATGTACTCGCAGGAAGACAGAAGGACTCGCTGCCCTAACTCCAGGGGAGAATGGGGCCTGCAGATGACAGGGCAGGCAAGAAGAAAGCCCAGAAAAAGCTCAGGGCCCACAGCAGACCACCTGATGGCTCTGGGGCTCTCAGAGCCGGCAGAGGAAGCAGGGAAGCAGAGAGGGTCAGCTTTCTGACATAGAAAATGCTGAGAGGGACATGGTTGTCGTTTCCTAACCTACTCCCATCCTGCCAGCTCCACCCGCAAAACACACCCCAGTCCTGCCAGCTCTCTGCCCCAGGGGCCCTGCTCCTCACTGTACTTTTCAGTCCCCTGCCTCCTGGGCCCAGCCTGCCCCATCCAGGCCTCACCCCAAACCCTTCACACTGGGCATTTCTGATGATAAAGATGGACTCCCCTCCCTGGGACGTGGAGGCTCTGTAGGCCCTGCCCCCGGGCGCTCGGACGCCTCCCAGCTGGTGCCCTCACTCTGGTACCTGTCACACTAACCGTACCTCAGGGCCTGTGTAGGGGCAGCTTGCACTTCCAGGCACCCTGTCACCCGGCACCAACTCCACAGTCAACCTGACTCAACCCTCAGATCTCACTCAGCAACTCCCCTGACTGCCTCGAAGAGTCAGGGCACTGATCGTAAGCCTCCATGGCCCACACACTTTAGGAGGGTCTCCGGTAAATGTCTGCCTGGAAGCACCAGGAGGGCAGGGACTATGGGCCAGGCATGGCACTGGGCAGGCAGACACCCAGGCAACACTTGCGGAAGGG
This sequence comes from Okapia johnstoni, assembly GCA_024291935.2. Lineage (NCBI taxonomy): Eukaryota > Metazoa > Chordata > Mammalia > Artiodactyla > Giraffidae > Okapia > Okapia johnstoni. The sequence goes on from CM044316.1 coordinate 42,762,250, forward strand.
CCCTTCAGCTCCATGGAGGCACAGGAAGACGTGGGTTCATGACCAGAGGCAGCGTCCCAGCTCTGCAGGAGCCTGGATGTCGGGACACAGTTTCTTAGTAGAGGGCCTGTCCAGAGCCAAGGGACAGAAGAAGAAATGCCTGGGGTTTGGCAGACGATGGAAGGGGCAAGGACCGAGGAGCCTGATAATCTGGGAGGTGGGTCCACACTCTCCTGGGAATTCTGAAGTCCAGCCACTACCTCTCCACACCAAAGATGCCCTCAAGGAGCATGGCACCCCAGCACCCTGTCACACCTCTTCCTTCGGGAGCCCTGTACCCATCCCCAGTGTATTCTCTCTGAGAAACCATAGAACAAGAAACCCTGACGGCCTCAAGCGTAGAGCACGTCTGCCATCTGTTCTAACGCTCAGGCTGAAACCCCTCTACCATCTTCCTCTTGCAGACAGACGGCTGTCTTCGTACTGTTTGCAGAGAGATGCCAGGTCCTCCCTGATCCTCATGGCACCCCAAAGCCTCAGTCCGGCTCCTGGGCCAGCTGACTCAGAGAGCCTTGGTCAGACTGCCAGCAGCGGCTCCCCGGGGATGATGCAATCACAGTGCTCTGTGCCAGGGCTGGGGGCAGCAGAGACACCCAAGACACCACAAGAAAGTGACGGGGTTCTCCCAGGAAAAGTCGACCAATGCACACATCCTTCCCCAGGCTTGCTGGCCTGTTCCCAGGACATCCACTGTGCCCAGGCCTTATTAACTGGGTGTGAGCACCACATGGCTGCCTGCTGTTCTGAGAAATCAGGTTTCTGCAGCTTAGAGGGGTGAAGGAAGAGGGGGGGGGGGGGGACAGACTGAGAGATGAGACAGGACAAGAGAGGCAGAGAGCGCGAGTGCACACAAACAAAAGCCAAGAGGTGGAGAGAAAAGCAGCAATGGACAACCCTGGTCCAGCCTGAGGCCTGGGGGAGGGGTGCACAGAGCCGGGGCGGGGGTCGGGGGTGGGGTGCGATGAGGAAGAGGCTGGCCCTCTGCTCCAGCGTGGTCCCCGCGGCCTCCCAGCCCTGTTCCACTAATCCGAGTCAGCTGTGGGGAGAGTGTGGCCCCAGAGAGGCAACAGAGAAAACCCTGCCAGAGCTCTCTGCAGCAGCTGAACCAAGAATCAGGCCTGGCTGGTTTCACCCTCTCCTTAATTAAGACACTTTTCAAGCTCACAAAGACCAAAGTGGGCTGGGCACCAAGTCTCCTTGAGACAGCAAGCCCCTGGGGCCCTTGATGGCAGCTAGTCTGAGCCCGGCCCAGAGCCAAAGCTCTCAAACCAGAGGAGGCACCTTCAGGTTTCTAGAATCTTCAGGTTCAGTGTTATTCCAGCCCGGCTCCTCAGTCTCCTGGCTGCCGTGGTGGGTCCAGACACAAGCTGCTCCACCCCACCTGCTCCTGGCCACCCCTACCCTACGCTCCACCACACGTGACCTTTCGTTCCATGGACGGCTGATCTTGCCTGTTCAGGCCTTCGGTAACACTGAACCCTGTGCCTGCACACTTGGCCTTGACCACTGCCAGCGTCCCCTCCTCCCTCCCACTCCGCGCAGCTCTCAGGTGTGAGCTCAGCAGTCACCTCCCACAGAACATCCGCCCTGACGTCTCAGAAGTCCTGGGCTCCACAGCATCCCTGCCCAGCTCCAGGCTGGCACATTTGCTCAGGTCACTCCGCTATGAGGATGGAGGGACGGATGGCAGATACTGGGGGAGGGGGAGGTCAAATGACCAGAAGCACACACAAAGCAGGGGGCAGGGGTGGCCGGGCCCTGGGCACTCACCTTCTCAGTGACCAGGTCATAGAGCAGGGTGACCACACGCACGGCCAACACCTCCATGCCCTTCTCCTGGACCAGACTCCTCAGCACCTGCAGGCCCCCCAGCTTCAGGAACTGCTGCTGGGCATAGGGGAAGTGTCGTAACAAGGAGCACAGGGCGAACAGGGCCTGGGGAGAAACAGACCCAGATGGGTGAGGGGCCACAGAAACCAGGCCTTGGGGCAGGCACCCAGAGGAGCCCCAAGTACCCCCTTCTCTGGCTCCGCCACCCTCAGGATTAGCTGCACCCCAGGACCCAAGGCTGAGAGAGCCAGAAGAGGCATCAGACACCTTTAACATCACCCAGTGGACAAACGGAGCCCAGGGCAGGACCTGGGACAGCACCTGGGAGCTGAACCCAGGCCTCAGACACCTCACAGGCTGCCCGGTTGCTTCAGAGAGAGGCCCTCCCCCCCCATGCCACCCAGGGATGGTCATCCCTGACGTGTGCAGTCTGGAGAGGGACCCTCGCCTTCTAGGTTTTACAGGTGTGCTGAGGTCTGAACAAGAAAAAAGGGCAAAAACACACCTTCTTCTTTGTGGTGAGAGGCTGCTCTGTGGCCAGAATGACCAGCAATTTCTGCAGGGCTCCCCCTTCAATGGCCTCCACCTGGACCTTTGGGTTGCTGTGGGGAAGAACAAGAAAGCATGATTTTGCCCAGCCCAGGTAAGGAGGCTGCCACCACAGTGGCCCATCCCTGGGGAAGAACAAGGGGGGATTACCACTCTGGACAGGCTAGGACTTAGCTGGGCAAATGGCCTACAGCACAGGTGACAGGGCCAAGGGCCCCAGGCCAGCGTCCACTCCACATCAGCCAACAGGCTGGGGTGATTTGGAGATGGAAATCCCATTTTAAGATCCTGCTACGCTAAACGTGCTCCTTCAGGGTCCCTCCAATGGAAAGCCTTCCTCCAGGCTCCTCGAGGCAGCCATACCTGCTCCCCAGCTGCCTCCAGGATCCCAGGAGCATCATGCTCTGGGGAAACACTAATGGGTTGTGGAGGTGCAAGGCCTCTTCCGCCCTCTCCCCTCCTGGGTGGCGCACACAGACAGAGCGTGGGGAGGAAGGCAGGCAGAAAGAATAGGATCCAGGGAGCCTCTCGTCCTGGGGAGATCCCGACACAGGACCAACCCAGCTGTCTCCTGCCGCACTCTCCACTCTTTGTCTGTCCCCGCATCCTAGCACAGGGTCTGCTGTGGTGCAGGCCCCGGACAACAGGGAGTGAGTGAGCTGACACGTGTACAACTGTGACTGCATCAACCAGCAAACGGGCAACAATGAAACACTCAAAACCCAGGGCTGCCCCTGGAACGCCAGTCCTCATTCTGGGCTGGAGAAAAGAGTGATGAGCTTCAAACAAACATTTCAGGCAAAGCCCTCCTGGATGAAAGGATGGGGGGCCTGAAGGGTGAGACCTCCCCTGGGGCAGGGTGCCAGACAGGGACATGGCTGGGAACTATTTGCTTTCTAAGACCAGACTGGTGATGAATTAAGGATTGAGAGCCAAGTGCAGGGACCTGTGTAGTCAGGCCCTCGAGGAAGACTGAGATGCCCTCACCAGCAGCTTATGAGACCTTGGGAAAGGTGGCAGGCAAGTGAAAGCCTGAGACCAGCAGCAAGGGGACGGGGTCGAGGCTGGGCCCGAGGTGAGATGCAAGCACACAGAGGGCCCCCACTCTCTTCGTGCTCTGGCTGCCAAAAAGTACCCTGGAGACCTAAAAAGCACCTGTTTCTCCAAACCCCCACCTCGGCAGGGGGCCCTCACAGCATGGGGAGAATAAGGCAGGATGCTCAGGATACAGACAAATCACAGAGACGATTCCTGGTCCAAAACCCAGAGAAAAGGGAGGCGGGCAAGAAGAGAGAGCAGGCGGCTCACGGAGAGGCCCTGGCTGGACAGTACAGTCATGGGGCCCAGTGAGTGGCCGACGGCCCACCCTCTACTCCTGCCAGGCAGCGGCTTCAAGGCTCAGTGCAGACCAAGCACACAGGGCCAGTCTGCCTGCTGTGAAATGGGAGGGGCATCCCCTCCGCAGAAAGGACACAAGGGTGGGTGCCGGCCTCTCCCACTGCAACCTCACTCGTGTCTGAAGAGCCGTCTGGAGAAGAGGGCTGGGGTCCCTGGGGAGGAAGGCTGACAGCTCCTCTCCAGACAGGCAGGTGGGTGCTGATGCTGGGAGTCTGGCGCTGAGCCTCTCCCCTACCCCCTGCTCCCCCAACTTGAGACAGGCAGCTGCTTCATCAAAGGGTAAGCTAATTAGGGCTGTCTCTGCCATCGTGTGTCTGAGGAACGTTCACCCACAACAGGCAGGGTCTAGGAAAAGAAGTCAACCACGCTGAGAAATTCATACAAACGTCAGATGCAGTCTCCCAAGGAAGGGGGGGCTAGGAGGCCCAACATCACATCAGCCTCAGGGAACAGCAAAGAGGAGCCCCGTCCCCAGCGGGCCCCCAGAGCGGCACAGACAAGCTCCTTCAAAGACGGCATGTGAAGCCTCGTTCTCGTCTATAGATCTGCTGAGAACAAAACCCAGAGAGGCGACACAGCTCAGGAGCGGAGGGGCCCCCAGGGAGGCCCAGCCTGAGCGGCCCTGGAGCACCTCCTTGTCACCAGCCTGGGCAGTGTTGGGGGAAGGGAGAGACATGAAGAAGACTGGTCTCTGCCCACCCAGGTCTCAGCTGGTAGAATGGGAGAGAAGACCCAAACCCCAGAGGGAACCAAAGCACAAACAGTAAAAAACAAACTACCAAAGGCCAAGGGGAGGGCACATACTCTGTAGGCAAATCCCTAGGATCCTCCAGAGGAAGAATAAGCCAGTGGGAGTAAACAAAAAGTGCCCAAAGCTAAGAAAAGACATGGCTTCCCAGTATTTCTGTCCACAGAAGCCTGATGTGGGGTAGAATGGGCCGCATAGCATTGTGCCAGGGAAGATCTAGAGGAAGGCACAGGCTGGGCAGTTAGTTGCTCAGAGACGCCCCACGTGCAGAACAGATCCTCGCGGACACTCAGCCTCTTCTCTGCCGCTCAACACTGACAAGCCAGGCTCCACACATAGGAGAGACGCCACACCACCATACTCCACTTACAGGCTGCAGGCGAATAAGTGAATGGCTACGTTAACTTTAGGCCCTGCCAGGTGGCTCTGAACCTACGGTCTGTGGGGCTTCAGAGAAGGAATAGGAAAGTCTGGTCTGGAAGAGCCAGCAGGGCTGCCCAAAAGAAGCGAGACTGCAGGAGACTGGGAGTCAGGTGGAGAAGATGGTCTGTGGACCAGAAGACTGGCATGTGCTCAGGGAACAGCATGAGCATGTTCAGAGAGGCTAGGAGACCATTCAGTGGAGGGCTGCCCTGAAGAATTACAGAAAACGGGGCTGAGAGGTGCAGCTGACCCCTGACACAAGGGCAAGTCAGGCTGTGACTAAGCAGGGGAGACACAGGACCCATAACCCACCTAGTAAGTGGAATTTGCTCCTGCTTCTCTTTCCTCGACACTTGCAAGGCAACATGGGGAGTTGGAAAGGTGCCTCCAGGGCACAGACACAAGAGAGGGCCCAGGAGAAGGGCCCGGGTCAGGACCATGACACAGGGGTGGGAGAGGACTTGGAGGGACACTCTGAGGCAGGCCAGCCCACCACTCGCAGGTCAGGCCGGCACTGTGCTGCGGTGTGTGTCTGTATCTGCCCAGCGTCCTTTCTCCTCACCAGGTTCTGACACCCTTTCCTCCCTTCCTCCTGTGACTGACTCTCCCACTCCCTGTGGTCCTGATGGGTAAGGGCCTCTGGCCCAGCACTGGTTCATGTTCTCCCTTCACCAGGCCCTCAGTGGGCTGCTGAGGATGGGCCATCAGAGCCCTTCAGTCTTTGACCCTGGAGTCAGAACACAGAAGTTTCTTCTCTACAAGGCAGACAGTGTGCTGCAAGCCAGGGGTACCTATAGCCAACAGCAGCCAGGTCCATCCCGACCCCTCCAAATGGAGGGAAGCCCATCCAGGGTAGGAAAGAATAGAGCTCAAATACAGAAGTATACCAGAGAGAAAAAGGGAAAGCCTCGTGCCTTCTGCTACTTGATAGAATCACTTTCATGAGATAATCAATCTACTCTTTCCCACCTGCAGCAGAGTCCTGAAGACTGGGTAAGAAGAATAGGACCAGTGGCCAAATGTGGGCCTGTAGCCGAGTGTGGCCTTGGCAGCCCTGGGCCTACACCTTGACCAGCTTGAATGAGAGAACCCATGTAACTCGAGGCCCTACCCCAGGGCTCAGGGCTTCAGTGGTTCCATGGACATGCCAGAGACTCCATACAAAACCCTTCTGAAAACAGCGTTCTAGTGCTGTCCAGTCAAGGGGCTGAGGAAACACAGCTGGAGGGTGGAAAAGACCAATCTCGCATTTCTAGATGGCACTCAGTCCATCCATCAGGGACAGTGGAGAAGGGCTTCTCTTGAGCCGTCCGCCCTGGAAGGGCAGACACCAACCTGCTCTCAGAGAACCTCTCTCCTGAGAGCTCAGCCTTGGGCTCTGAATGCTCTCTGCTATCTTTTGGGGGAAGAAGTGCCCCAAACAGCTCAGAATGAGGTCTACAGGATGTGCAAGGGGTAGGGCCAGGAGAACACTCAGCGAGAATCCTGTAAACAATGGCTGATGGCCTTCGGTGAGTCCCTTTGCTTCAGAGTCTTCACCTGGGAGGCAGAGCTAAAACTACCTTGAGTTAAAGACAGAAAAGCCAGTGAGCACCAAAATGCTAGCCAATACATTGTGACTGGAAGATTACAATCACCGTACGTTTGCAGTACATGTTTTGTGGCCAGACCATATCCTTGAGAACACAGCTTCTCCTCGGCCCAGAGGCCCCAGGCACATGTATGCTGGTCTCAGCCCCTCCCAGTCCACACACACAGGATCAGAGCCACAGCCATGGAGCCTGGGGGTGGGCGTGGGGTTGGGGGTGTCTTGCCGGCCGGATGATGGGTATCCTGACAACCGAGGATGTGAGTGAGTTAAAAGCACAGGGGCCCGGCATGTCTCTCAGCGACATCAGTGGCGCTGGTGTGCTCAAAGTCAACAGAAGGATATTAAGGACATAGCTCGTCTCCCATGAGATAAATGAGAATAAACCTTGTTCAGGGCTAAGCTGGCTGGGCTGAATAAACACCATTAGCACTTGGATTACTGGGATGTTCACAATCAGCAGGCGAGTCAGCTGTCTGAGTGCAGAGGGACAGCAGCAGCTGCTCCTCGGTAAATCTTGGTGTCGGGGGGAGGGGGCACTGCAGAAAACGGAAGAGACTGCATTTGCAGAAACCAAACAATTTGGGTTGGGGTGACCGATGTGGGAACCTGCCAAGGGTCAGAGGTCGTGTTTTAGCTAACCAGGCTGAGCAAGTGTCGGGGGGTGTTGAGGGGGTGGTGGAGCTGATCTCAGGGTGGGCAGCCAGGCCTGGCCACGGGGGCTGAGGATGACGCTGCCTGCTTCAGAGGCAGGAGTGCCCTCCTCCCTCCCTGGCACTCAGGACTCAACTACATAATGTTTAAGGGAACGTGGGGCCCTTGTTCTAAAACTGACGGCTTTCAAGATGGTGAGGGCAGAGCAGTAAGTCAAGCACAGGCCCTCTTCCTTTGTGGGGTCCTCTGCGATGCACGAGGGCCGTGGAGCAGGCACTGCTGGCAGTGGGGGCGTGTGCCCAGAAACAGGAAATGCACAGAATCTGCTCACCCAGCATGCTCATGGGTGAATCACAACAGTAAGGGCTAAAAAGGGAGTCTGAATCAGTGGAAAAGGAGAAAAACAGAAAGGGAGAGGACAGGAAATACGGATTGGGTTGATGGCTTCAATGGGGGCTGAGGAAATACTAAGGTGAGACCCCTGGCGTAGAGCCTGTGTGGTCCAGAGTCCCAGCCCAAACCGAGATGTCAGGCCTGTTCTCAGCATGCGGGGGACACAGCGGGCATGTGCTCTCTCGTGAGTCCCTGCAATATTTCTAGGTAGGACAATCATCACTCCTTCTGTCTTAATAACAGAAGACAAAGCTGCCACTGTTCTGAAATGCTCTCTCAGAAGATGCTGTGCAGAGGGGAAAGGGGGAAACCTCAGGCTCAATCGTTTGTGATCCTGCCTGATGACACTGTGCATACTCAGAGAGAGAAAGGCCCCTTCTCTGACGGCCTCAGCCTGTCTGAGCCCCAGCGAGTGGCCCTGGGTCACCTGTGAACACAAGAACTTGCAGGATGTGTACTCCTGAAACAGGCTCATTAAGGATCTATACTAGCCTACCATCTAGGGATTAATGTGGTTAAGCAATCAATTAATCAATCAAGACATGGACAGTTACCAACTTAGGGGAAGAAAAAAACCACATACAACTCTTCCACATGAAAATGAAGCTGCCAGGAGAAATAAAGACATCCAGCCTGTAATGAGCTTCAAATCATGTAACTGTGGTGGGAACCACGCTGGGCCCCTTAGAAGTTCCATCTGGACATTGAAGAAAAGAAGGGAGTGTCACAGGACCCATTCAAATACAGTCCCCAAACAGTTGCCAGTCAAGGAAGCCAGGGAAGGACGCCTGCAGTTCACCACAATGATACAGCTCACGAGAGCATCTCCAGAACATCTTTCCAGACACAAACACACAGAATGATAACCTGCTCACCCTGGGAGAGACAAAGGGGCCTCAGAGGTAGGGGCACTGAAGAACCTTCGTGACATCTGGGAGCCCTCAAACACAGCGCTGCCTCACAGTCACCTGGGCACTCCCTGCCCCACCCGTAAATCACTGCAGCATGTGCATGCTAAGTTGCTCAGTTGTGTCTGACTCTTTGAGACCCCATGGACTGCAGCCCACTAGGTTCCTCTGTCCATGGGATTCCCCAGGCAAGAATATGGGAGTGGGTTGCCATGCCCTCCTCCAGGGGATCTTCCCCACCCAAGGATCAAACCTGCACCTCTCATCTCCTGCACTGGCTGCTGGGTTTGTTTGTTTGTTTGTTTTTTACCACTAGTGGCACCTGGGAAGTCCAAATCATTTCAGACTGGGCACTAAAAAACTACCATAGAGGGATTTCTCTGGTGGTCCAGTGGCTAAGAGTCCATGATCCCAGTGCAGAGGGCCTGGGTTCAATCCCTGGTCAGGGAGCTAGATTCCACAGGCCGCATCTAAAGAGCCCACCTACCTCAGCTAAGACCTGGTGCAGCCAAATAAATAAATAAAATTTTAAAAATGCCATAGAAAATTACATGGAAAAATAACTCACAGAAAAGTGGCAAAATGAAAAAAGACTTTCATCAACAGTCACAAATTGGTACCATTTTACTACATTTTCTCTCTATATATTTACACATTTTTCCTGGGATCTGAAGCCCCTTTACCCCTAAATGTATCAAGTGTGTATTTCCTAAGAACATAACCACAGTACAGTTATCAAAATGAGGAAATTAACATTGACACACGATCTACAGATATTCAGATTTTGCCAACTGTCTCCAAAATATCCTTTATAGAAAAATAATGTTAGTTCAAGGTCCAACCCAGGCCTTACATCATGAATTGAGAAGCAAGTCTCTACATCTCCTTTAGCTCTGAGACAGCCTTCCTTAGTCTGTCTTTGTCTTCTCTCATGACGGTGACGGTTTGAAGAGCACAGGCCAGTTGTAGAATATCCCTCAGCCTGAAGCTGATGTGTTTTCCTGGTTAGACTGCGGTAGTGCACGTTGGCAGGAGTGACACAAAAGCAGTGTCTTGTCTTTCTCAGTGCCTGATATGAGACGGCACATGACATCATTCAAACTCAAGAATGGTTGGGTTCACTTTGATTACTTGATCGTGGTGGTACCTGCCAGATTTCTCCACTATAAAGATACTACTTGTCCCTTTGAAATCGACATGTATTTTGTGGGGTGATTTCTTGAGATATGAAGACAACCTGTTCCTCATCAAACTTTCATCCATTAGTTCTGGAATTCACTAATAATTTTTATTTAAAATAATTAATACTCTGCCCCAAGGCCATCTGTTCCTAAAACCTGAGGCCATATCCAAATTTTTGGTAGTAGTATCACAAAACTGATTAACACTGGGCCTGCCTAGGTCAGATCCCTGAAGGCTGTTCCTATCACCCTCTGATGAGGCAAGGGTTCCCCAACACGGCCCTGAATACAAGCAGAGCAGGTAAAAAGCCAGTTATAAATGGTATGGGTGGACTGACACCATGTATTTGTTCCTGCATGGTAAGATTAAAAAAAAAGCCAAAACAATGAATGTGGGTTATTTATAAAATTAAAAATTTAGTAACAGCAAAATTTTAAATGTCACTTTCCTATGTGCTTGGACAAATACTTCTGAAATGTAGGTTCCCTCTTTGTCTACAACACTGAGTCTTAACTCCTAGGCTGGCAAATCTTTCTAAAAAAGAAATCAGAGTTAGGAGGGAGCGTGGGAGTCTTCTGGAGTGCTGATAAAGTTCCATTTCTTGACTCAGGTGGTAGTTACATGGGTATATTCACTTTTAAAAAGTCATCAAGTGGTACACGTAAGATGAATGTACTATTCTGTAGAAGGAAGAGAAGGAGGAAGGAAGGGATATGAAGCTTTAAATCAGTCTATTTTCATGGAACCCACACTAACTCCAAGAGATCACCTCTCTTTAGAAATGCTCATAAATGAGGTCTCAAAACTTGCCCTGTTATTCTGAAAAGCAAAACAGTTACCATGTCTGCTTACTCCTCTCTCAGTGATGCTTAAACATCCATATGTGCACAGTCTCATGATGATATCCATGAGCTTTCATTTGATTTATCAGACCCTAATTAGTTTTAAGAAGCCAGTGGCTCTTCTCTCTCCTTCCTCAAGTTCTTCTTAACCATGTTTCCTTTACTCTCTGACAGGAGGGCCATTCTCCTTAACAGAGAAGTGAAGAGGTAAAAGAGAAGGACGGCAATGAGCCCTCTGTCACCTGCTACATCGAGTCACCTGGCTGAGGCAGGAGGCCCAACGTCCTCCCTGCCATGCCTCGCTCCGAACACCAACTGCTCAGGCAGGTCCTTTGCTCTTAGCACCCCAGTCCTGACAGTGTTCTCGGAGATCTACACCTTTTGTTCTCTGTTTGTTCTTGGTTACAGGCCCCTTTATCATCTCTTAGACAAAGCTCAACACTAACAACTCCCCAAGTTGCCTTATTGGTCTGAATAGGTGTCTCCTCTCTGTTCCTTGCAGTAACCATTTGTGACTGTACTAAGCACATTTCATTGTTCAGACTATGAGTCATCCTTCCCTTCAAAGCCTTTGCCCAAACATCATATCTGCTTTTCCCTGGACCTTCTAAAATCTGCTTTCCCTCAAACTCAGAGTTCTGTATTTCCCTTGGTTTCTCTGAACATGGCCACTTTCTACTAAAGTTTCCAACACCTTCACTTCACCAAACAAATCATTCATGACACTCAGAATACCATTTCAGTGAAGCCCCTTTCCTTAACCTTCTGAGGGATAAAACAATCAGATAAGTGAGTTAAGAATTAAAGCAATTCAAAAATTGATGAGATTCTTGTTTTTTGCAGAAGGAGGTTTTTCCAAGGGTCCAGATATATTAAAGACCCATAGCACCACACAAACTTGCTTCTGCACCAAGTTTTATTATCTCAGTTCAAAAACCCTCTCCCACACTAAGGGTAAATAGCTGACATCCCAGCATGTTTTTGGTGATCTAAGAGCCAGTGATCTGGACTTTCATCTTATCAAAAAGCCCAAACTCAAAAAGCAAATACTGAGTAAAAGCTGCTCTGGAGTCAGAGAGACCCATGTTCAAGTTCTAGTTTCAGTGTTTTCAAGCTGTGTGACTGCAACATGTTACTAAACCTCTTCGGACCTCAGTTTCTTCATCTATAAAATAGGAATTAGTAATATTTATCTCATGAGATTGCTGTGGGTATGAAGTGTGATAATATATAAAGAGATTATAGCACACTTCCTGGCAAATACCGCATTCAAATAACAGCTTTTTTAATCATAATATATTGTACTTTAATGAAAATTGTTCTTACCTTTCTGCTAAGAAAGGCACAGTGGCTGGGTTTTCAGGCTTCTCAGAAGTGGGAGGGGCTACCTGTGGTACGGGACAAAGAAGGTAACACCTCCCACTGAAGAGCCCTGGATTCTCATTCCCAGCTCCTCTGGCTAGACAGACAAGGCCAGTACAGGAAGAATTCACGGGGGAGAAGTGTAATTAACAAGCTAGAGGGAGAGACAGGGAGGAAGGATCAAAGAAGCTAATTAGAACCGGCTAAAGGTAGGCCCTGCTTATTTAACTTATATGCAGAGTACATCATGAGAAACGATGGCTGGAAGAAGCACAAGCTGAAATCAAGATTGCCGGGAGAAATATCAATAACCTCAGATATGCAGATGACACCACCGTTTTGGCAGAAAGTGAAGAAGAACTAAAGAGCCTCTTGATGAAGGTAAAAGAGGAGAGTGAAAAAGTTGGCTTAACGCTCAACGTTCAGAAAACTAAGATCATGGCATCTGGTCCCATCACTTCATGGGAAATAGATGGGGAAACAGTGGAAATAGTGTCAGACTTTATTTTTGGGGGCTCCAGAATCACTGCAGATGGTGATTGCAGCCATGAAATTAAAAGACGCTTGCTCCTTGGAAGGAAAGTTATGACCAACCTAGACAGCATATTAAAAAGCAGAGACATTATTTTGCCAACAAAGGTCCATCTAGTCAAGGCTATGGTTTTTCCAGTAGTCACGTACAGATGTGAGAATTGGACCATAAAGAAAACTGAGCGCTGAATAATTGATGCTTTTGAACTGTGGTGTTGGAGAAGACTCTTGAGAGTCCCTTGGACTGCAAGGAGATCCAACCAGTCCATCCTAAAGGAGATCAGTCCTGGGTGTTCACTGGAAGGACTGATGCTGAAGCTGAAACTGCAATACTTTGGCCACCTGATGCGAAGAGCTGACTCATCTGAAAAGACCCTGATGTTGGGAAAGATTGAAGGCGGGAGGAGAAGGGGATGACAGAGGAAGAGATGGTTGGATGGCATCACTGACTCAATGGACATGGGTTTGGGTGGACTCTGGGAGTTGATGATGGACAGGGAGGCCTGGCGTGCGTGGTTCATGGGGTCGCAAAGAGTCGGACACAACTGAGAGGCTGAACTGAACTAAACTGAACGGGAGGCCACACAGAGTGGGGAACATGGAAGAGAGAGAGCTAAAGGAAAATCATCCGTGGCCCTAGAAATATTCAACAAATGTCTCCCATGATTGTCTCAGGCAGTCTGAGGAAAGCAAGGTGGGATCAACAAAGTTAAACAGAAGGAAATTTAGGCTAAATCATATGGAAAGTTTTCACAGTGAGATTTATCAAGTCTATCAGAGAACCCAGAGTGAATGTGAGATGGGTCTATACCAGCTCCCCTAAGTGCTAAAGGCTGACAGGAGCAGACAGCTTGGTGTGGCAGGGTATGAGCACCCCAGGAAGACTACTGGCCATCCTCGTTCCAAGCTGCAGGCAATACACCTTCTCAACAGGCCTTTAGTAGCTCAAGAGGAACTTCATTATTCACGTAAATCCCGCTCTCAAGAGTTCTGAGACATGTGCTGGGAAATCACTCACCTTTCCTCCCAACCGCCTCATCTCCTCAATCAGAGCCAATGGAGTTAAAGCAAAGCCTATTTTGCTTTTGCCACACAACTGCAGAAATGTTTATGAATGAGCCATCTCTCAATAGTAAAAGGAAAGGCAACGATCGTGGGATGGTCTATAGCAGAAAATGACAACACTGAAATGCTTCATCTCCAGGATTTGGAAGTCGTATAGACTACAAATCTCTCTGCTGTGCAACATACATAACAAATCCCCAAAATATCCTTTGTTTGCTGAGGTTCTGCTTAGATATTTAAGGTTTCTGACAGTTTAAATATGGTGAACAATATGGTGAACCACTCAAATATTCTGCATTATTGGTATTTGAAAAGATCTTTGTGAACAATTAGTTCCAGCTCCAAGAGGCAAGAACAGTCTCAAGAGAGGCAAAGCTCTTCCTGGTTTTCCATGGGGGTGGATCAACATGGCCTCCTTGGCCAGCTCCATTTCAATATGGCCAATCTCATGGCTCGAGTGACTGTGGGACCATGTACCCCAGCCACTTCTGTCCACTTTCTCCTCTGTAACAGAGAAAAAAACTGGATAGAGTGGGTCTGCAGACTTCCTGGCTAGGCTCAGGGCTCAGCAGGTCTCCTCCAGGTTAAGACACAGAGCTTCCCTGATGCAGGAACAAAACTGGGAGGACTAGTCTTGCCCAAAGCCTTTGTGCCTGACTCACCAGACACTGAAATGGGAGCCTAAAAGGAAAGTAAAGGCTTCCCATTCTGTGGAGATCTTTAAACACTGGAGAACACCCCCAATTACTCAGAGCTTCCAGAGACAGATCGATGGATGGTTTCATTTGTGAGCATGCTATTTGTCTGAGGCTCTTTGTCCAGTCAGCTGGTAGACAAATCCTGATTGGGCCCAGAGTGCACAGGGTCCTTAGCTAAGCATCTTGGGGCCAAAGTGAAGAATGAAACTAGTTCCTGCCTCTAATTAGACAAAATTAACAGCTGACAGAAACATGCAGAGAGGGACTCTATTAGACAAGTAACTATGCAAGAGGGGGGCTTCAATATTAGGTGAACTGTAATCTGAAAAATGGAGGGCTTGACCAGGAAGGTACCCTAGAATGACCTCAGGAAGAGCAAAAGCCTCAGCTTGGAGGAGAAAGGCTAAAAGTCTGCATGTATTTATTACCCAATAAATTCAGATAAAAATCTACTTTTTTTGTTTCCTTCAAAGAAAATGTTAAGAATCACCTTCTATAGACCCTTTTAACTCTTTTACTAATAAGTCATTAAAAAGGCCTTCTGTTAGAAGCATTCTAGTGACAATGAAAAAGTTACACTCATAAAATAGTTAATGTCAAAATGTAAATGGTTTGTTTAAGATTCAGCAATTGTTGCAGAACCAAACACAGAATCTCTATGGCCTGGGAAATAGCAAGGGAAACAAAAGGCTTGACAATTTAGTGCTCATTAAAGCCTGTCTGGCTGAATTTTAGATTGCAACTTGAAGAAAAAAAAACCATTAAACCAGTTCAAGTGTGAAGTGACATATGCACAGCAGTTTTCGGCTGCCTGCAAATGGAGCAAGGACACAATCTGGAGTGTGACTTGTACACACCAAGGGTGTGGGTGAGTGTGATCCCATGTCCAGGGTACAGGCATAGAGTCAGAGATGAGCAGAATCCCAGAAAAAAAGCAAAGGGACAAGAGCCCAGGCTCCCATCGGGCTTGAGTTCATTCAGCATGGTGGAAGAGCTTAAGCCCAGTTAGCTCTTTGCTTCAGGAAGGCTAAGGGGCTTAAGGACAGCCAAGTGCTAGGCTGGGGATCATAGTAATTGGGGGTTTCTGGGAGAAATGAGAAAGCCTAAGTTTTTTGCACTTCCTCGCTTCCTGGCCTCGCATGTCAGCCACAGTGGGACTTCTGTCTTGATAAATCTAATTGACTTTGTGACCCTTACTGGCCTCAAGTCTGGTCTTAGAAATAGTTCTTTTTGGTACATTTGTGGGGTGCTGAGCAGAACCTTCGTCTAAATTCTCCTGCTCACTGGGCAATAAAAGTGCTTAAAATCTTACCATCTGGGGTTTGTTTCTTGAGTCTTAAAGGTCCTCTATTAAAATTCCACTGTCCCTGGGTTGAGAAAACCAATCACGTGCACGTAGGGTGACTACATAATTTATTGTTCAAACTGGGACATTTTTAAGAGTGAAAAGAAGCACTATTAATTATTGCACTGGGAAAAGAGGCATAAACAGAACATATGGTCATCCTCTATATAAGGTTTTGTGTTAAATTCTATGAATATACAAAGGTGAATTAAAAAAAAAAAACTTCCATTGTCCTGGACACTAAGCTGAGGAGCAAAGAATACCGAGAACAGGACAAGGCTAGGCACCTACGGAAGAGGGAAAATGACACCCCAGAGGGAAACATCATGGTAGAATGCAAGGAGGTAACTTCACAAAACTTTATAAAGACCATGGGCTCTGGAGCCAGACTGACCTGAGCTGGAATCTTGGACCTCCTTTCTGCTTAACTGTAATTAAACTATCTTTGCCCAAACTTCTTCATCTGTAAAGTAAGGATTGTTTCATTGGGAGGATTAAACGAGATATCCAATGTAACAGTGCTGGGCACATACTGTTCAACAGGTTGAATACTATTAGCATCATCAGGACCAGCCCTCCACTTAAAACATGCCCCAGTCAGAAGGTGAAGGGAGGAGTCAGGAAGACAGAAAAACACTGCAAGGGCAGACTGGGCTTTTCCTCCTTATAAACTAACCTGTGAGCTGAAGCTCCAGGGTTGAGCTTCAACTGCAGCAGCTCCTGAGGAGTTAACTGATGACCTTGCACTCCTGGTCTCAGACTCCACACGCTGACCCCGTCCAGCAGCTACCGCTCCACCCCAACTCCAAGAGGCACACGCCATCCACCATTCCCTCAGAGCAGACCACAGGGAGGAGGACCTTTCGAAAATGAGGGAGCCCCATCCTGACTGCCTGAGATAATGCCGTCTACTGAGTAGTGGGACATTCTCCTGGGCCTCGGTGACAGCAGAAATGCAAAAAATAAGGGCAGCGCCTCACAGTCCTTAGGAGAATAGATTCTGGGGTTCCAACACTTAACAACAATTAAGTGCTTTTCAAATATTAAGTCACATAATTGTCACTACAACTCTATGGGGCAAACATTATTATTACCCCATTTTACAAATCAATAAGCTGACTCAGGGAAAGTTAAGTAGCTTTTTTCTCACGGTCACATAGCTAATAAGTGGCTGAGGCCTGAAAGCTCAAGAACACGAGCCAAGAGATCTGAATTCCACTGGGGCTATGCCACATGCTATCAAAAAGTCCTTAACTTATATGAACTTTACTTCTATTATTTGTCAAGAAGCTGAGTTACTTAACCAAGGGGTCTGTTTTTCAGGATCAAACAATACAGGGTGATTGAAAGCACTGTAAAAGTGTTTAAAACATTATGCTGCCACTGCCAACATCTGCTATCATTTAGTTTCGGAGAGCTGGACCAGTTTGGGGAAGGAATCTGGTCCCTCACTATTTTCCCGTCCATAGGACCCTGGACACTCTGGCTCAAAGTAAAGCAGGAATTACACTAATACCATGGTTTTCAAAGTGTGGTCTCTAGACCAGCAGTACCAGCATCACCTTGGAACAAGGGTAAAGTAAAAATTCTCAGGCCCCAACCCAGACCTAGTGAATCAGAAACTTTGGGGATGGGGCTTGGAAATCTGTATTTTAACAAGTCTTCCTGGTGCTGATCGGAGAAGGTAATGGCACTCCACTCCAGTACTCTTGCCTGAAAAATCCCATGGACGGAGGAGCCTGGTGGGCTACAGTCCATGGGGTTGCTGAGAGTCAGACACGACTGAGCGACTTCACTTTCACTTTTCCCTTTCATGCACTGGAGAAGGAAATGGCAACCGACTCCAGTATTCTTGCCTGGAGAATCCCAGGGACGGCGGAGCCTGGTGAGCTGCCGTCTGTGGGGTCGCAGAGTCGGACACGACTGAAGTGACTTAGCAGCAGCAGCAGCCTGGTGCTGATGCCTGATTACATCTTAGAACAACTACGCTGGAGTGTCCCTGGACAGATGACAGGCTGGGCTCTATCCAGCCCTGGCTGGGAGAAGCCTGTTTCAGCGGCTTGTGGCAGAGCCCAGCTTCTGCAAGAAGACCCAGGCCCCAAGGGCCACTGCCAAGAAGATGAAAAGCTCCCAATAAAACCCAGACCTACATGGCCACACTGATCAAAATACAATAAAGCAGAAAGTGAGAAATCTGACAAAAGGAAAACACAGCTTCGGTGGGGGACAAAATACAACAATCTTCTGTGGGAGATGAGAAGCATAAAAGGCATGTTAGATGTTCAAAGAACCAAATGTCGAACCGACAAAAAATACGAGAATAAAGACAAAGCGCGGACATCAATACCGCATGGGCCTCAGTCTAATGACGGCAATAGCAGGAAACATCAGTCCCCCAAGACTATAGCCTGCTCTTCCCCACCCCCAACATGACAGTCTATATAAATAGTCTTGATGAAAAAAAAAAAAATACCAGCAATTAGTCACTGAATCTTGCTTGCTGGAATGAAGAAAAGCTTGTGAAAAGTCACCAGAGGCTCTGGTGAGAAAAGCTTGGCTAAGAAGGCCATGCAGACTGGGAGCGGTAGCAAGATCATTAAGGGAGAAGGCCTGTGGGGCGTTCCTGGCAGTCTTTGATACCTGCCAAGTCTTAACCTGGAAGGGAAAATGGAGGGCCTGGCCATGAGGCTATAATGAGCTCCAAACCGGGCCTGCATCCAGAAGGCCTTTTATGTGGGCTTGGGCCAGAGGCAGGGGGTTGGGGAGGCCTCAGCCAGTGTAGCAGGCCCAGCCTTGGGCTGTGGGTACCTTGGAGGATGAGGCAGTAGAACACAGAGCCTCTGACCCAAGTGTCTCCACACAGAAAGCCTACCTGGCCACACACATCAGTGAAGCAGCCTCAGTGTTTCCATTCAGGAACCCGCTGAAAACAAGCCCACGTAAAAACAAAAACTGACCTCCTCCTGCAATGAACTTCTCAACTCAAATGTGCCACAGATCACCACTGACTCTCTGCCTGGAGTGTCCTCCCCCAAACACTCCCCATCCCTGGCCCCAGCTTCATCAGGCTAGTCCTTATTCCTCCAGGTCTCTCTCCAACCGTTTCCTCAAAGAAGCCCTCAGTGACCACCTCCCACACAGGGCCCCTGCTATGCATTCCTGGGACCCCTTCACTCAACAGACTTGGTCAAAATCTGTCTCCCCTACTAAATCGTCACCACCGTCAAGGACATGGACTGTGCCTTGCTGCCTATTCACCTGTAACCTCACTCTCTAGATGGTCTAGCCCAGTAGCCAGTACTCAATGAGCAGCAGCTGCCTAAAAGGATGAGGCCGGCTTGCTGTCACTCCCCTGCTGGGACACTGAAGCCTGGGTGGTCCAGCCCTATAACTAGGTATGTGGATGGGTTGGACACACGACCTCCCTCCCATTCGGAGCAGCTTACCCCCTGCAAGGGCTCACACAAGGCAGACCCCAGCTAATGTTCTCAATTTTTGCCTTCTCTTCCTTTCCTCCTCCAGTTTGACTCCCTGTGTGTCCCCACCACCATGCTTTCCCAACTGCTTGAGAAAAGGGACACAGCAGAGGTGTTCCATGACCCCTGGCATACCCCTTCTGGGAGTATCTATATTTGTCCCCAAAGAGAGGTAATGCATGTATTTAAAACATCAAGACATTAACTCCTAATAGTATTAAAAATTTTTAGGCAGCAGAAAAAGAATAAAAAAAACCAAAACAATCTGGGGGCCAGGATCTTCCACGTGGTTCCTGAAATCAGTCTCCAGTAGGTAACTTCCACTTATTGTGTGTCTGAGCTCAGCCGACTCACTCTTAATGTCAGGCACCACTTGCCAGCCATGGCGGGGCAGTCACAGACATGTCTGCACGTGTACACTGTCACCTCCTTCCTGTCACTTCCTCACCTGGCTGACCTTGACAACAGCACTCTGGCTAAAGACCATGGACTTAGGCTACAACTTCTGCTTTCTTTCTTGGCAGCCTAATACCAATCCAGCTTTCCAAACCGAAGTCAGGTCGGCCTGGCCTTGCAGATGGCTCCTTGGCCATGCTCCTCCCTCTGAACTACTCCAAACTCCACCAACCTCTGCTTCATCTAAGAGCCACTCACAGTTGGCTCTGCCAGGGGCCCTAACAGACTGACGTGCTGGGGATCCACTGAGAAGGTGGCACAGAGCCACAAAGGGGAGCATGAACACTGGAAGAGGGCAAGATCAAGCTAACAAATATCATACAATGAGAAAGAATTGCGTGAACTGCAGTGGCATAATGTAGCATAACAGATGGATAATTAGATTTATTCTAAGAGCTGTAAAAGAAGGTAATTAAATAAAAATATGGAACAATGAATCTGCCACAGAGAGACACCTAACAGCCTCACGAGGGCCCCGCAGCTGGCACAAGCAGCTTGGGAAAGAAGCAGTGGGCAAGGAACCTCTAACACTGCCCTGATGTTTTAGGGACAATAAATTCAGCATCAGCTCAAGATGGGCACCAGAGGACAGCCCAATTTCAGAGGGACATAATCAGATTTGCAGCCTCAAATAGCACTGTGCCACGGGAATATGGTTCCCTCTCTACATATGGAAGACAGGAGCCTGCGGTAGACTGATCAACTCCCCATCACTGGCATGTTTGCCAAGGCCCCTGCAAAGCAAGACTGACAGTTTGTATTTATCTCTGCAGAAGCAGAGGAAGGAGATGAAAAATGCATGCACGGATGACAAGATTAACTGACACCAAGAGGCAGGCTGGGAAACCCAGGCTCAGGTCTCCACCCTTCTCCCACAGGTTGGCAGCAGATGGAGAGGGTGCTGTTACTCAGGGAAGTAACATGAAGTGAGCACCCAACGTGTATGAAGCAAGTTTTCTGTATGGGGTCCCAGCCATGAAGCAGCTTCCCTGGACACGATACTGGCTATTTGGAAGCAAAGAGTTAGATCAGTTGGAAGCTGTTTTCTATTAATCAGGACTCTTTCTGAGGGATCAAAACTGAATTCAGATTCATCTAAGAGAAAAACTTAGTTTGTTGGGACCCATCATGAAGAATAATGATGAAAGTAAAAGGACAACTGGGTCAGCATGCCAGGCCCTCCCTCAGGCTACATCTCTGGGCTCTGCCTTCTCTCTAGATGAAGCTGCATTCTCCACAGAAAGATGAGTCTGATGGCCACTGGTTGCCCCCAAATGCATCAATCCCAGCATAAGGAATTCTCCCTCTCAAGTGGGATAGAATTCCAGGGCAGGACTTTGATCGGTCCTGCCTGTGTCACATGCCAACCCCTGGGCCAGTCACTGCACAGACGGAAGAGGCACTACAAATGTCTAGTCCAGGTTATACGACAAGTCCTAACTGGGAACAGAAGAGGTGGGTCACAAAGACTAACAGCCTTATTCCCAAAGGAAAGAAGGTGGTTTCCAAAGGAGGAAGACAGAAGAATGTTTTGAGAGACCAAAAACAATATAAATCAAGAGCCTTCAGAGCTCACCATACTGTTTCATACCACCTCAAGCCATAATGGTTGGTGGTTTAGTCACTAAGTCGTGTCTGACTTTTGCGACCCCATGGACTGTAGCCTACTAGGCTCCTCTGCCCATGGGATTCAAGCCGTAATACTGGATAGTAATTGGCTGTTTGGAGCTAGACTGGGAGTCAGGTCAGGTATGTAACAGTCTGGTTACATGCTCCAAATGGCTTGCTATCTGTCCCCTTTTTGCAGGGGGGTTGGGAGGGAGGGGGGAGCTGTACCCCGTGACATGTAGCGTCTTAGTTCTCCAACCAGGGATCAAACCCATGCCCTCCTGCAATGGAACTGCAAAGCCTTAACCAGTGGACTGCCAGGGAAGTCCTTTAACAGGGGCCCATCCTTACAGATCTGTCCCCATGGCCCAAGCACAAAACCATGTGGACACCAAGCAGCTTCATACTTAGGAAACTCACACAGTATTAAAGCATTAAAGTCTTCAGACAACCAACTCCTTGGAGGTTTCCTTTACCCACAACTCAAACCTCCTTCCCACAGCACCCACCAACCATGAAGAATATGACTCCCCAAACCTGGAAACTTCAGCTCAGCATATTTGATAAGGAGCTAAGAATAGGTATGTGGCTCCCTCCAGAACCACTGCCATTCATACCAATGCCATTCATACCAATGGCTCCATAAAGTGGCTCTCTATTCCAGGATATTTCTACCTCTTGGAGAGGAAAGCAGGTATTTTAGGTACAAAAAGGGAAAACCCACCACATCCCCATTGACACAAAAGCCACCACTTGCTCAGCATCTAGCACAAAGTGCTTGCATTGGGGCTCTCCCCCTAATCTGGCTTGAAGGAATAGAGTCCCTGGCCTTCCTCACCTCCAGAGCCCAGCACACACTCCTCTAACTCCCTCATCAGGCCCCAGCCAACAGCCTAAGTCATCTCTCAGGCTAATTATCAAAGTTAATTATCCCCTTCTCAAGGGACTCTGAGAACTCCTATCTCCTTCAGCCTAAACAAGTCACATCCTTCCTCCAAAAGCCCAGAAGGGCTCTGTCAGGGTCCTTGGGGAGAGGTGAGACAAATTCAGGAGGCCTCTTTGCTCTAAGGCCAGCTGGGGACAGGAGATCACAGGGACCTTCAGGAGCCAGATCCAGCAGAGGCATCTCTAGGCTTCATTCAGCTCCCAAGTTCTGCACGTTCTTGAGCCATTCTAACAACTTCACTACTGACCTGGAGCCTGCCCTAAGCAGTGATGCTGGCCAACATGTGTCTACGAAGTTCTTTCTGCCACTAAGGTCTTCTCAAGAAATGGAAATGCAGGAAAATGGAGCTCAGCTTCCACGTGGAGCAGCTAAATGCTCTGGCTATGCCTAGTACTCTGGAGCCACGTTTGAAGGTTTGGCCTAAAGCAGCCATGCTGGGCTCAGATGTAAGAACCTCCAGCCAGGCTGAAAAGCAGCTTGCCCGCAGATGGGCCCTCTGGCCCAGGGCTCTTTGAGCTGGCTCTGCTCCTGCTCCACACACATCACAATTTAATGCTGCTGTTAACAGCCCCAAAGACAAAAAAGCTCCTGCCTCCACTCTGCCCCTGCTCCTCCTAAACACATGCTGGAACCAACCACCAGTCAAGACCTGGAGTGAACCTCAGTAACTATGAACCCCAAACTGAGCTCAAACAACTTTTTCTAACCCACAAACTAAATGAAAGTTGTTTTGTTTTTTTTTTAAATCAAGAGAAACAGTTCAAATACCAACTAACCTTTCTCTTCCCTTCAAAATTACTGATCTTGGACAAACCACATATCAAAATAGTATCTGGATCAAGAGTTTAATCCTCCTCAGAAGCAAAAAGGAGTCTAAATGGATAACTTCAGGGTAACCCCGGGTCTAGCGGATGCAGGGGAAATGGTTCCTGGGTCCTTAGGGAAGGAGAGTGGTGATGATAAGAGCAGGAGGGAGGACGGCAACCTCGGGACTAAGGCACTGGTGACGAGGGGCAGATGAGTGCTTGTTAAGCCCCATTAACTTAACTCTAAGGGAGCCTGGGCCATGGTGTTCAAGAATAATGCCTCACTGGCCACCTGGATGAAGGGATCTGAATGAACTGTTGCGTCCAACTCCAAAAATCAAACCAACTAAAGGCTACATACCACAACAATTCAAAGAACTCATAACAGAAAACCCAATAGCAACTTCTTATATGTTTTGATTTCATTCTACCTTTTAATTAGAAAATGATATAAGCTCATGGTGAAAAAAAAAAAAAAAGATTCATAAGAGCATAGGAGATGCAACATAGAAAAGTTTCTCTATCTTTTTCAAAACCTCATTCCTCACACCCTCAGAGATAAAAGCTGATTTTTATATTATGTCTTTATATGCACTATAAATTTGTAAATAAATCTTTGTTTACTTTTTATATGAAGGGATCATTTCAATGTAGAGCCCCTACTTTACAGGAAGGTTTGGCTCCTCAAGTTTCCTAAGGCAGTCCCCTGATGCCAAACAGAAGGGAAGAGGATAGTCAACCATATTTTAAGGGACTCCAGGAATAGCTAACATTTCAGAGTCAGGAATTCCATGGCAGTACAGTGGTTAGGACTCTGTACTTCCACTGCAGGCGACCTGAGTTGGATCCTTGATCAGGGAACTAAGATCCTGGAAGATGCATGGCTCAGTCAAAAACAAAAAAACATTTCAAATTTAAATTCAAAGAGTTCCTCTGGGAAGCATGACCCTTTACTCCAACAGGGGCCCTCCCTCTGGCCCAGGTGAGAGAAAAGGAACCTTGTAAACCATTCCTTGCTAGCTCTCCCGGTCTGCGGTCAGCAGCTTTGCTTTCCCCAGGATGTCATTCCAGGGCTCTCATCCTTCATTCTCAAACCCGACCGCACTTTTGTCCTCCCTCCTTGGGCTCCTCTCTACAGCCTTCACGCTCCTCTGAAACATCACCACTGGCAGGGCTGAGCAACTGAGAATAAGAGGAGATGACCTCACAGCCTTCACATTCTAATGCCAGCTCTCAATTACTTGTACTGTTGAATAATTGAAAGAGGAGAATAATCCAGTCAGCTGATCTGAGAAGCTGGCCAGGCACACAGATTATCTCAGAGTGAATTATTCACACTAGATAATTGGGAGTTGCCCAAACTTCTATTTGTGGTTCAGGCATCACGTGGAAGGACATTCAAGCTGGAAAGTATACATGCTGGAGGAGTGATGGAGTCCATAGGCCCAGAGTCCCTCTGTGCTACTGGGTAAGTCGCTGCTCCTCTCCTCATCTAACTTAGGGTCAAAGAGAGCAATAATAATGATGATGAGACTGATGCCAACAATATTACTATGGAGAGCTCTTGTATTTGTTTACCATGTGCCATGCTCTGTGCTAGGAGTTTCGTTTATACTACATGTACATTATTTCATTTAATCCTCACAGTGAGTCAGTGAAGCAGCACTGTCTCCACTTCTTGGCTGAGGAAGCTGAAACTTAGAAGGTTAAGTAACTTGTCCAGGATACAGAGTGTCAACAGGCCTGTCTATCCAGAGCCCAGGTTCTTAACCAAGAAGCTCTTTTGCCACCCAACTCTTACCTCTCCCAATCCATAAGGGAGATTCTTCCTAACAGAACACATCAAACTATAAGGAATGAAAATGTTAATAAGCCCTTTTTTAGTACAATACCATTTACCCTCATCTTGAAATGACTGGATTTCAATGTGCCAAAAATGGCCCCCCTCCTCTGAAAGCTTGTAAGAGGAGGTTGGTCAACTGGTCAGTCCACCTCAAGAAATCCAAAGTCTAACGCACAAGTCACTGACAAGAGTTGCAAGAAAGCAGTCTTCTGTCACTCACTTTAGCTATTATCATGATCAAAGACTGAAAAATGAAACCACTGTCCTCCCCCTGATATGCCAGCACTTCAGCTAAGAGAAAGTTCAGCACTGTAGGGGTGGAGCTTGGGGAAGGGTTGTGGGTAACACTGACCTCACAGACAAGTATCTACAAAGGGACTGATGCCTGGGATTCCCTCCACAGGGTCTTTTTAGGAAAGCGTTCTGGTGTTCTAGGTATGGGAGCCAGTCTCCAAAATGGTCAGCAAGAATCCTTGCCTTCTGGTATTGATTCCTTTGTATACTTCCCTCCGCCATTGAACATGGCTTATCTGTGTAACAGAAAGAAGACAGAGGAGGTGATGGTGTTGATTTCTGAGGCTACATCATGAAAGGTAATGACACTTCTACCTTGCTCTTTTTCTGTTATTCACTCTGAAAGGAGCCATGGGGGATACATGAACAGCCCTGTGAAGAGGCTCACGTGGAAAGGAACTAAGACCTCTAACCAACAGCCAGTACCAACTTGTCAGGCATGAGAGCTGGAAGCAGATCATGTAGCCCAGCCAACATCTTGACTACATTTCAAAATTCATGACTCACAGAAATTGTGAGAAATAATCAATGAATACTGTTGGTTGAACTCACTAAGTTTGGAAGTAATTTGTTATACAGCAATACAAGAAACTAACGATCAACAAGGAAACAAGAGAGACATTTCAGTGTTCTGTTTCCTGCAAGTGACACATCAATGGAAGAACTGGGCCCAGTGTCAGGGCCACAGGCCAGCAAAAGCTCTGACTAAGCCCCTAAGATCCAGAATACTATACAAGAGAGTATAATCAACTTTATGACCCATATATCCCAGCTCTCCAGCTGGGAAAGGGAAAAAAAGCCTGCTTAAAACAATGCCCATACCTCTGCCTCCAGTCAGAGTAACAGTAACAATAATAAAGCTATCATTACTGCGTGCTTACTGGCTGCTCACCATGTGCAAGGCACTCTTTTTACATTACCTCCCTTACCCTTCACAATGCTACTCAGAAGATGTACATAATGGGCACTCAAAGTATATTTGTTGCATGAGTGAATAAACTACCAATAGGCAGTTCTCTGCAACTGATCTATGTCCTTTTGATGTCATTTCAACTTTCTATACTACATATTACTTTAAGGTTTGGAAAGTTTACATTGAGCACACATTTCTTTGGGTCAGAGGAGATAATACATATGAAATCTTAAAAAAATATTTTCAGAGCAAGCAAAGCTCTAATGACTATGTGCCTTCTACTGCCTTGCCCACACAAAGTGTCCTGAGCCGACTCTCTGAGTTAACATTTGGGTGAACAAAGATGATAATAACAGCAGTTACCATTCTGATCACTACCTGCTAGGCAGTCTTCTACATGCTTTACAAGTATACAGCATTTAATTCTCTCCAATAACCAACCTTAGGTAGGTTGGTTATCCCCACTTTACAGACAAAGAAACCGTTTGAGGGATTACATAATTTGCCTAACATTTGACACCTAATGAGTAGTGGAGTGTGTATGTGTGTGTTAGTCGGTCAGTCATGTCCAACTCTGTGACCCCATGGACTACTCTGTTTGTAGGATTCTCCAGGCAAGATTACTGGAGTGGGTTGCCATGCTCTCCTTCAGGGGATCTTCCAGGGATCAAACCCACGTCTCTTGTGTCTCTTCCATTTGCAGGTAGGTTCTTCACCACTAGCACCACCTGGGAAGCCCCTTGTCTAGCCGTTGCCAAGAACAACAACAACAAGTCTGAAGAGCCTAAGGTTCAAGCCAGGGTACCTCATCAAAGCACCTTGGGGATCCTGGACTTCACTGCCAAGGGGGAGCATTTCACCAGCTAGGCAAGGAGGGCAGAGGTATGGTATGGGAGTTCAAGGTTGGCTGAGTTGTGGGAAAGGTTTGGACAATCAGGGCAGGCGAGAGGTAGCTTCACAAGCAGGAAGGTGAAACACATGTGTGGGAACTCATCAGCATCAAAGAAAGGGATTCAAGGAGCCCCTGCCTCCCACTATGTCATCTTTCATGACAGGAAAGAAAGGAGGGGCAGAATGAGCTTGTGTGGCGCATGCAAGCATGTGTGTGCACACACACACAAACACACTTATGGAGTTGCCCTGGAAGGGTAAATAAATATTCATGAACAGTTCAGTGTGTGAAAATCAAGGACAGAGAATGACAAATGGTGCCAATTAGAAAGAAAGGGTGGTATCTATTTTTAAAGTGGCTGAATAAACAATAAAGGATTACTTGCTAAAAATACTGCGCTTGACCCTCTCCCCACTGACAGGGTCTCCTTCCTGTGCTTGGTGACAACAGGCAAACTCTCCTCCCAGAGGTGTGGGTCCAACACTGCCACGGAAGCCTCATATGTGCATTAGAGATTCACCCTGGGTGCTTATCTCCAGCAATAAGTAGATGATTTCTTCTGAGAAGCATTCTGGGCTCAGGATCACAAGCTGAGATGGGCACTCATACTCTCAAAGATTCCAAAGGGAGCCTGTGGTGATGAGGAGGCAAGAGAGCAAAGGACTCCGATGCAGAATTCAACTATAGAGGCACCATTACTCAATCTATCAAAAAGGAGGGAAGAAACCCCAAACTACCCTCCCAAGGCAGCAGAGCCCTTTGTGACAGGAGTGTTTGATGAGGGTCATTTCCCGGGATTGGTGATCCACCAAAATCAAGTTTTTTATCTACTGCCCTTTCCTGATACAAATCCTGATTTTCCTCCTAGGGTTGGATCTGATCTACAGCACATGGAAATAAAGGCAAAGAATAAGGCTGATTATCACTCACAGGCAGATAAAACAATAGAAAACCACCACATATCTAGCTGGTCCTCTCTCAACCTCTCTCATCTCCTCACTTTTCCATCCATCTTTTCTCCTCTCTTTCCCCTTCCCCCATCTCTGTCTCTCTCTGTCCCTCAATGTACCTGTCTTTCTCAATGTTTCTGTCTCTCCTTCAGCATTTGTCATCACTTTGGCATGGCACATTGGTGAAAAACTTGGCTTTTGAGTCACACTGCCCGGGTTCACACCTTAGCTCTAACACAGTCTAGCTACGCGACCCTAGGGAAACAGGTCACATAGGTCTCATTTCCTCATGTATAAAATGTAAATGATAGTTATGTTTATTCATAATAGTAACCTATTGGATAAATTCAATGACAAAATGAATGTAAACCTCTTAGCTTGGTGTCTGGAATACTGAAGTTACTCTGGTTATTTCTCAACATTCTTCATGCCTTGATGTGGACTCTATAAACATTTTGAGGACAGTAAACATGCCAAATTCATCTTTCCATCTGTTTGGAAGGTAACAGGAGCCGAAATTCAGTAAACACTTGTCAAATGAGCTGGCCTCTCTCCACCTGTTTGCCATGGGCAATAAGCAAGGCCACCAAATGCTTCTGCCCAGTTCACAGTTCTGTTGTGCTCATTAGCTCGCAGCTAATCCTCCCAACCCTCAGTGAGGTGTGCAGCGCGGGCAGCATCTGCCCCTCCCTTCGTTAGGAAAAGGTGAGAATAAACTGGAAAACAAACAAGCGTGGGCAGTACTTTCGGCTCCTCTGAGTGGTGCCCTATCGATTTTCAAGTGTCACTATTTATAACAACCACTACTGGCAGAGATACAGCATTCCTCTTCCAAGACAATCAGAGCCATTTTATTGGAATAATCTCATCACTCTCCATGGCCCCAGGAGGCATAAGAGACTATTCCCCAGTTCCAGCTAAGAGCGCAGAGAGGTCAAGGGCTTTGGCTAAGGTCCCTGTCCAAGTCAGTGGGGCGTTGGTGCTCCTGGCTTGTGGGTCCCTCAGCATCCCCGGATGGTATTTCTGCTTCCTGTAGGACTTCCCCAGCATGCTTCTTTGGGGACACTAAGCAGATAAAGTCACCTCTTAACAACTTACCCGTGGTGGCAGGTGGTAGCTGGCACTATTCCAAAAACTGTCCCCCTTGGTGGGAAGCCCTTAGCCCTGACTGCTACCTGGCTTAGTCCTCCCCTTCCAGCTTGTCATCAAGAATCACATTTGCACAGCAGTCCAGAGGCTGGAGTGCCACACAGAGAGGGGAGAAGGGTAAGGACAGGGCCCTCATATTGCACGAGACATACAGAGATATGTGTCCAAGCAGACGTCTGTCCTGCCACCACCTATCCCACACTTATGGGTCTCCCATGTTCCAGACTTTCCCATAGAGTTTGTCCACCTACCCAGTCATAATAGAGAACAC
This sequence comes from Okapia johnstoni, assembly GCA_024291935.2. Taxonomy (NCBI): domain Eukaryota; kingdom Metazoa; phylum Chordata; class Mammalia; order Artiodactyla; family Giraffidae; genus Okapia; species Okapia johnstoni. The sequence goes on from CM044316.1 coordinate 42,791,409, forward strand.
TGGCCCCAGAGAAGTGACAACAAGGCCTGGCAGAAACTCTGAACATGAGTAACACTGAAGCCCAAACAGAAAGAGACAGTCTGTGAGACACAAGCCTAGGAGGCATCCCTCCTCCCAGAGACAGATCCTAAACACAGACTATGAGTTTCCTCTGCAGGGAATGGCCTCTTTCAGCATCTCTCTGACCACATCTCTTCCTGTCCACAGCCCTGGACACTGGACAGACATGTGGGAGACGACAGCCACAAGCAGTATGTGATAACCTGGAGACTAAAGTAAGAGCTTCCTGTCATACTGGCCTTCCTTGGGGGGTTAGCAAAGGTGGCTATATCTGCCCCCTGCCCCAGAGGACGGATTCCAACCAAAGTCTGGAGAACCAAAGATGGCACTGCTAAGTTCCTCTTCCACCTGTTTTAACAAGCAAGGTTAAATGTCAAGCCTGTCCTCTTGTCACTGAATAGAGCAGCTGCGCTTACAGGAACAGCACTGCTTTAAGCAGATGAGAGGTCATGTCCAGGCTCAAGCACAAAAAGAGGAATGAGTACTGAGACCTGGATGCCAAGGACCACTTGGTCCCAGGCAAGACTGGCACTGCACCACTAATTCCTCTTTTTCCCATTCACACTTGAGTCCTTTCAGGTCCAGGAAACCAGGCCAAGCCCCCTAAGCATCACCATCCCCCTTCCTCTCCCCACACACCCACACAAAAGCGAGGAGGAGAGTCTGCTGAGCACTGCTGGCTCTTGGGGTCCAGGCTAGTAAGAGGCAGAACGTCCAGCTGAGGCTGAGCTGGGAAAGGAGCAGACAACTCAGACAGGAACAAAGGCTGTATCAGACACAGGGGGATTAGATGCTTCTCAGCTCAGGGATTAGACACCATTCTTCATAAAGGGAACTTCAACAAAACAAGCAAATTAAACTCCTTTGTGCCTGACACAATGGTAGCAGTGGAAACCACAGCCAGAGCAGCTAGCAGGGCCAATGTAACAGCAGGACACAGGGGAGGGAAAAAGGGGAGGAGAGAAGACAGCCCAGTTCTTAGCTCTACAGCGGCCTAAGTGTGTGCTATGGACTGTGGCTTCACCTTCTCTGCCACCGGGACCAAGAAAACCTCATCTCGTTCCCTTGGGGACAGTACTCTCTAGGCTTAGAGAATGCCGGAACTGTCATCAAGGAAGGTTTTTTCACCCCCTTCGGAGGTGCTCTGCTGTACTCTGTTCCATCTAGGGATGAGCGAGATCCTTTATGATTCCCTCTGACCTGCCAGGTTAGCAATTCAACAGGAAAACACCTCCTACGGCAAAATGAAAGCAGACTTCAAGATGCTTGCCTTCTGACTGTCTCCAATGTAAATGAGTTGCCTGCAGCCTGACTCACAAGAGCTCAAAATGGAAAAAAGAAAAAAAGCTCAGTTCGAAGGTAAGGGTAAGGTTGGCCTATCAGACGAGGCTTCTATGGGCCTAAACCCAGCATGTTGCCAGGAACGTGACATGAGCACCAGTGCCTGGAAGGTAACTCAGAAAGGAAAGGGATGGTGGCAACACGTCTCTAGTGAGAAAGCCCCTTATGTACCTATTCCTCTTGTTTTTATATGTAAAACAATTACTCAGATGTTAGTTAGCTGGCTCCAGATCTGAGACTGTGACCCATGTGAGGGCAGGACTAGATGAGAGTCACCCTCGGGCTGAGGATCCTCTGCCTGACACCCCAGCCCATGCCCACAGCTAGAGTCAGTGGAGCAGAGGGCTATGAGGGAACCTGGACTTCCTCCCTCAGCCACAGGCCCAGAAGAGTGGAGCCCATCCTTGAAAGCAAACCTGAGCTCTCTAGCTCCACACATGATGTTCTGTACTAATAGGCCTCCTGGCAAGGCACCAGGGCACCGAATCCTAATAGGCTTGGTAATTCACGTGGCTGCAGTCCTCCTTAGCACCTAGAAGGCCTTCGTCCTCCTCTCTCCCTGGATGGCAGGGTCTCCATAGGCAGAAGCTGCCCTAGGTGACTGTTTGGTCCAAACATTAAAAAAAGAACACACCCATCTATTCACTACGGAAAGGAGGCAGTCATTTCAAACCTATACTTTCATGCATCTCTGCTGGAAAGAAGAGCAAAATTAAATTAAAATTCTCTCTGGAAAACTTCTGCCCCAAAAGCCGAAAAGCACTCCACAGTTGTGCCCAGTTCCCTACCCTAAGCAGCTTTCTGCTCCCTCCTCCCTCTCTCCTTTCTGGCTGGCCGGCTCCAGATGTGTCACTGAGTTTCAATGATTCACTCTAATGATAACGCACCCTCAGAACAAATCATGGACTCTGATTGATTTAGAAGGCAACTTGCACAAATACCTGTAATCTAGTTCTAATCTTGTTTGTTTCCATTCCAATTATCCTGCATCAATGGCTTAAAAATGGGAACTGTCTGGTACATACATCCAATCCATTTTAATAGAGGATAAATCTGGGTTGCTGTGACCCTTTCCTCTCTCAGGCTCGGGACAGCACCAGCCGTCTCAAGGCGCTGATTGGGCTGGATCAGCTCTAACTCTATTCAGCTCTTCGAGGATTCAATTAATCATAAAGCCAATTCCATTCTGGGCTCCATCTGTCTTGCCTCCCTCAGGGACTAATAATCACTCACTGTGTGTTTTTACACACTAGTTGAACTGAAATTAAGACTGATTTCATCATGGAACACTCAAGAAGAAAATGCATTTCTTGGAGGAAAATTTCAGAGCTATTCTAATGTTCAGTCTGGGTAAATATAATATTAAATAAACAAAAGAACATTCTTTTTAAAAACTTCAAAATTATTGATACTGTAAAATAATTCTTGTCATAAAAATCCTAGGAAGTGGGTAGCTCTTCAGCAGAACTAGAAACTCTCAATGTTAGATCATGCAACAGAGATGCTTAATTTGTCCTTGGGCATCAGCAAAGCATGGGTACCCAAAAAATGTGAGGAAAAAAGCCCAAAGTCAATTTGACATATGTTTGTAAAAAATATAATGAGCCATCTTTTCTGGGGCTAGCAGACTTAATTTAAAATTTGGAATTACTTCTATTTTGAGTTACCTATTTGTGGGGAGTAGGTGATTTGAGGGTGGGGGGAGATGGGTACCATATTCTTTTCAGTGTTCAGAACCTCTGGATGTCTTATATTGGCCCTGAGGATTCTAAACCAATGCACTCCTCCAAAGAAAAAAAATATGGCTTTTATCTTCTGTAAATAGCCTGGCTCTCCCACAAGCATTAAAGTGGCTGCCCTGGCAAACACTCAAGATGGAGCTGTCCTACTCACCCCAACTCATTCCCTGATCTTTCTTGGATCATCTCTTTACCAAGAACATAACCACAAGAGGGCTAGAGCCCAACCAGTCAGCCACCTGGGTCTGGAAGCATTCCCAACTGTCAGCAGGTTTCAGGAGGGAAAATGTAAATAGCTAAGCTTTTTTATTTTTACTTTTTATAGTTGCAAAGAAAGATCTGGGCATCTCCAGATCCAAAGTGCTGAGTGGCCATGGCAGACCTAGTGCAGCCCCCTGATTATTACAAAATGGTCCCAGCACAACATAGGGGAAGCACTACAGCCAAGGAGACCAAGTTTATGGTTGCTTTCCTCCCTTAACAGGTTTTAAACTAAAATTCTGAATTGCACAAACTCCCAATCAGAACTAATGACACAGTCATTCTAAACTTATCATCAAAGATGCTTTGTGAGTCATACTGGCTCTAAAAAGCCATCAGTAATCACTTCTTAGACACAACAATCAAATACATCCTTCATTTAAACAATAAATTGTGCCTAAGTAATATGTCTAATTGGAGCACTGTCATTTTTAAACATGGGTCAATGCACACACTTCCCCAAAGGTTTCTACCTGAGTCATTCTACATTTATTAAAATGAAAGTCACCTCCTAAGAAGCTGTTTACGTACTGATAAAGAATGATGTCTGTGATATATTGTTAAATGGAAACAAGTAAGTTGTATACACAGTGAAGTACCCTTTGTGTAAATATAGGAAAAAACACTATATGGGTATATTTGCTTAGACTATACATAAATATCTCTAGAAGAAACTGGCAACTCTTGGTTGCTTTGATGAAGGGAACCTGGATGACACAGGGATGGGGTGTGAGGAAGTTTACCATGGCCTTAAGTGTCCTTTGACTTTTGAACCATGTGAATATATTACCAAATCAGAGCTGAAGACATAAAATTTAAATTTGAATAAGTCACCTAATGACACTAATCTGGACATCTGCCAAAATACTATAGAGAGGTCTAACCACATTTTATGGAGAAAACAAGACTCTTACACATCTCTTAGCTGGGCAGTTTTAGTGAGCCTTTGGGTGCAGACTTTAAGAATGTAGGACCAGGGCTTCCCTGGCGGCTCAGTGGTAAAGAATCTGCCTGCCAATGCAGAAGACATGGGTTCAATCCCTGGTCCTCGAAGATCCTACATGTCATGGAGCAATTAAGTCATGTACCACAACTACTGAGCCTGCACGCTAGAGCCTGGGAATAGCAACTACTGAGCCCATGTGCCAGAACTACTGAAGCCTGTGTCCTTCAACAAGAGAAGCCACTGCAATGAGAAGCCCATACACTACAGTGAAGAGTAGCCCAGCTTACTGCAATTAGAGAAAGCCCATCCAGCAACCAAGACCCAGCACAGGCAAAAAGAAATAAAAATTACTTAAAAAACAAAACAAACAAAAAAAGAATGCAGGATCAGGATTAGCTGTAGTTAGAAAGATGCAGGGACCCAAGTGATCACTATGACTACCTGAAGACAAGGTTGAAGCAACAAAGGAGAGAGGGGAAAGGAAAGTGGAGGGATGGAGAGGGAGGGCAGGCCAGACACTTTATGTAAGACACCCCATAAGGCAATATCTAGCTTGATAAGCCCCCAACAATTTCTTACTTTTGCAAAGGCAGAAACTGCAGCTCATATAATGCACAGTTTACTGTGAGTTACAGGGCTGGAGAGAGGGGATTTATCTTAATCTTGCAGGAACACGCTGCTCTGTATCCCAAGAGTCCTCTGTGCAGGAAATGCTACCTGAAGGCCACATCTTAGCTTGAAAAAAATTACAGAATTTCTGACTCATCTTTTCATTTTGTCTGCCAGCTGGCTCTGTGGTCTTGAATAAATCATTTCAACAGAGACACTAAGGGGGATTGGAGGCTCCTCCACTCAGCTATTTTCCACAGTTCTTTGGCAAGAGCATCTATGCAACAGGCATTTCATGTTAGATGGCAAAGGTATGCACCAGGGTTTGCTGATTTCTGTCCTCGCTTCCTGCCTGAAAACTGCCCAGCAAGTTTACTCCTGGGCTCACCTTCTGCTTAGCCTTTGCTTCTTTTTGAATCTTAACACTCACCCCAGTGTGGACACACACCCAAAAGAGTTTTCCACAAAGACACTGAGGATTGTGAAAAGATACTTGCTCAGAGTGAAGTACCATAGTGCCCATCATGAAGGAAAATCCCTCAGGATGCCCCTCAGGAACCCTCATCCAAACAGAAACCCTACTGGAATGGCCTTTTCCCTTGGAGTGAGAATCTAAATGACCTCATCACAAAAAGGAACTTGGGGAGGACTCCTGGGAACTGAGCAGGTGGACTACATTTTAGTCTTCATGCACTTTCCAGCTGGTTTTTAAGAGTCTTCAGCTTCCCCTTTATCCTTCTCATAGTCTGGATGTTTTATAAAAGGAAGACTCCATGACAACTTAAACTACCCTGCGTTTGCCAGTCAAAGAGCAGAGGAAGCCTCTGAGATATTCTGTGTTCTGGCACTCTGACCAGATGCTCCAGACGAAGCTGGGGCATGAGGGCCCAGCTATAATCCTTTCCCGGCAAGCCTGGCTGAAGGGGCAGTGAGACTAAAGCAACTGACTAAATGCAGTATAAAGCTGAAAGAAAATGAGATAGAAATAAATTAGCTTTAAACCTCAAGGCTGTGTATGCAATGGGGGTTGGGAGGCAGCCTGTGAAGTCAGTCTTAGAGATTTCCCTGAAACAAAGGGATTATGAATTGTCCAATACGAGCAAATCCTTTTGCTCCACAGCCACATGACAGCCTTGTACCCAGTGCTGTTCATTAAACACTTTGCACACATTTGGAGATAATGGGATGCAGCCAACTTCCTGAAAAAGCTCTGAGACTCCCCTTTCCCAAGTCTTCTACTCAGGAAGTGCAAGCTGTGAAGTATGGCTGTCATCAGCAGGGACAGGGCTGATATTTCCTGCCATTCTTCAATTACTGCCTGCCCCCTTGTCTTTCTGGGTTCTCCTTTGTAACTAATGTTACCTGCAGATGAACGGCTGGGAGAGAAAACGTCTAACTGATCAGAACTAAATAAATAAAACACTCAGAAGTGCTTGAAGGGAGGTAGAAAAGAGAGGAAGTATGACAAAAGAAAGTTCCCCATCTCTGACACTGTAACTTAAATCCCACAGAGAAACCACGCAGAAGGGACTCAACTGTTTTGAAAAATGAACCAGAGCAGCAAACTTCCAAACATGCTTGCCCAGTCTGAGCAGCCCCATTCCTGGAAAGGTAGGTCAGAGCTGTTTTCAGGGTTTATCTCCAATGGGCAAAAGAGAGTGGCCATGAATTTCCTAAGGAGGCTCATGCTAGCCAGTGCCCGCTGGACTGCCATACTAAAGCATAAGCAGACCATGGAGAGCAAGGAAGGAACAGACAGATTTTTATCAAGTCACATCCTGACCACCACTCAGACTGCTGGCTATCACAGATGGCCTGAATAAAGAGACCTTTCCATACAGCCCATCTATTACCTCTTGATTTCAGCTTGTGATTCCTCCAGCCAAGACTGCTGGGAGAAATATCAACAATTTCAGATATGCAGATGATACCACTTTAATGGCAGAAAGTGAAGAGGAACTAAGGGAGCCTCTTGAAGAAGGTGAAAGAGGAGAGTGAAAAAGTTGGCTTAAAACTCAACATTCAAAAATCTAAGATCATGACATCTGGTCCCATCACTTCATGGAAAATAGATGGTGAAACAATGGACAGTGAGAGACTTTACTTTCTTGGGCTCCAAAATCACTGCACATGGTAACGGCAGCCACGGAATTAAAAGACACTTGCTCCTTGGAAGAAAAGCTATGACAACAGTGTATTAAAAAGCAGAGACATCACTTTGCTGACAAAGGGTTATATAGACAAAGCTACGGTTTTTCCACTAGTCATGCACAGATGTGAGAGTTGGACCATAAAAAACGCTGAACACTGAAGAACTGGTACTTCTGAACTGTGGTGCTAGAGAAGACTCTTGACTTGGGCAGCAAGACTCCTTGGGCAGCAAGGAGATCAAACCAGTCAATCCGAAAAGAAATCAACCCTAAATATTCACTGCAAGGACTGATGCTGAAGCCCCAAAACTTTGGCCACCTGATGGGAAGAGCTGGTCCACTGGGAAAGACCCTGATGCTGGGAGAGATTGAAGGCAGGAGAAGGGGACGACAGAGGATGAGATGGTTGGATGGCAACACCAACTCAATGGACATGAGTTTGAGCAAGTTCCAAGAGATGGTGAAGGACAGGAAAGCCTGGCATGCTGCAGTTCATGGGGGTCTCAAAGAGTCACACACAACTTAGCGACTAAACAATTACATCCTCATCTCATTGCCTGCAACTTCAAAATATCAAAGTTCAGAGCTTGCATAATGGATGAATAAAAAGACTAGTATCACACTCAAGACCCTTAGAAACATGGCTCTCTTTATGGGAATCTGTTAACTCTTCAAACTAAAGAATGAACATGGGCTTTAACATCAAGTTCTGGGTTTAAGGTGTTGAGTTCAGTCGCTCAGTCGTGTCTGACTCTTTGTCACCTCACAGACTATAGCAGTAATATCTTTGCTTTTTAATATGCTGTCTAGGTTGGTCATAGTTTTTCTTCCAAGGAGCAAGCATCTTTTAATTTCATGGCTGCAACACCATCTGCAGTGATTTTGGAGCCCCCCAAAATAAAATCTCTGTTTCCATTGTTTCCCCATCCATCTGCCATGAAGTGACGGGACCAGATGCCATGTTCTTAGTTTTCTGAATGTTGAGCTTTAAGCCAACTCTTTCACTCCCTCTTTCACTTTCATCAAGAGGCTCTTTAGCTCTTCTTCACTTTCTGCCAGAAGGGTGGTGTCATCTGCATATCTGAGGTCATTGGTATTTCTCCCGACAATCTTGATTCCAGCTTGTGCTTCATCCAGCCCAGCATTTCACATGATGTACTCTGCATATAAGTTAAATAAGCAGGGTGACAAGATACAGCCTTGACATACTCCTTTCCCGATTTGGAACCAGTCTGTTGTTCCATGTCCAGTTCTAACTGTTGCTTCCTGACCTGCATACAGATTTCTCAGGAGGTAGGTAAGTGGTCTAGTATTCCCATCTCTTTCAGAATTTTCCACAGTTTGTTGTGATCCACACAGTCAAAGGCTTTGGCATAGTCAACGAAGCAGAAGCAGATGTTTTTCTGGAACCTTGTTGTTTTTTCTATGATGCAACGGATGTTGGCCATTTGACCTCTGGTTCATCTGCCTTTTCTAAAACCAGCTTGAACATCTGGAAGTTCATGGTTCATGTACTGTTGAAACCTGACTTGGAGAATTTTGAGCATTACTTTGCTAGCGTGTGAGATGAGTGCAATTGTGCGGTAGTTGGAACATTCTTTGGCATTGCCCTTCTTTGCGATTGGAATGAAAACTGACCTTTTCCAGTCCTGTGGCCCCTGCTGAGTTTTCCAAATTTGATGGCATATTGAGTGCACCACTTTCACAGCATCATCTTTTAGGATTTGAAATAGCTCAACTGGAACTACATCACCTCCACCAGCTTTATTCATAGTGATGCTTCCTAAGGCCCACTTGACTTTGCATTCCAGGATGTCTGGCTCTAGGTGAGTGATCACACCATCATGGTTATCTGGGTCATGAAGATCTTTTTTTGCATTGTTCTTCTGTGTATTCTTGCCACCTCTTCTTAATATCTTCTGCTTCTGTTAGGTCTATGCCATTTCTGTCCTTTATTGGGCCCATCTTTGCAAGAAATGTTCCCTTGGCATCTCTAATTTTCTTGAAGAGATCTCTAGTCTTTCCCATTCTACCGTTTTACTCTATTTCTTTGCATTGATCACCGAGGAAGGCTTTCTTATCTCTCCTTGCTATTCTTTGTTTTGTTTTTTTTTCCTTGCTATTCTTTGGAACGCTGCATTCAAATGGGTATATCTTTCCTTTTCTCCTTTGCCTTTCGCTTCTTTTCTCAGCTATTTGTAAGGCCTCTTCAGACAACCATTTTGCCTTTCTTTTTCTTGGGGATGGTCTTGATCACTGCCTCCTGTACACTGTCATGAACCTCCGTCCATAGTTCTTCAGGCACTCTGTCCATCAGATCTAATTCCTTGAATCTGTCACTTCCACTGTATAATCCTAAGGGATCTGATTTAGGTCAGACCTGGGTAGACTCCGGGAGTTGGTGATGGACAGAGAGGCCTGGCGTGCTGCAATTCATGGGGTCACAAAGAGTCGGACACGACTGAGCGACTGAACTGAACTGAATGGTCTAGTGGTTTTCCCTACTTTCTTCAATTTAAGTCCTCCCATAAACCATTTGGGAGTCCTTAAGCAATTACCCTGTTCTGTAAAGCCAGAATAGTATTACCTACAGCACATGCAGACTACATCATGCGAAATGATGGGCTGGGTGAAGCACAAGCTGGAATCAAGATTGCAGGGAGAAATACCAATGATCTCAGATGTGCAGGTGACACCACCCTTATGGCAGAAAGCGAAGAGGAGCTAAAGAGACTCTTGATGAAAGTGAAAGAGGAGAGTGAAAAAGCTGGCTTAAAACTCAACATTCAAAAAACGAAGATCATGGCATCTGGTCCCATCATTGCATGGCAAATAGATGGGGAAACAATGGAAATAGTGACAGACTTTAATTTGGGGGGCTCCAAAATCACTGCAGATGGTGACTGCAGCTATGAAATTAAAAGATGCTTGCTCCTTGGAAGAAAAACTATGACCAATCTAGACAGCATATTAAAAAGCAGAGACGTTACTTTGCCAACAAAGGTCTGTCTAGTCAAAGCTATGGCTCTTCCAGTAGTCATGTATGGATGTGAGAGTTGGACCATAAAGAAAGCTGAGCGCCAAAGAATTGATGCTTTTGAACTGTGGTGTTGAAGAAGACTTGAGAGTCCCTAGGACTGCTAGGAGATACACCCAGTCAATCCTAAAGGAAATGAGTACTGAATATTCACTGGAAGGACTGAAGCTGAAACTCCAATACTTTGGCCACTTGATGCGAAGAACTGACTCACTGGAAAAGACCTTGATGCTGGGAAAGATTGAGGGCAGGAGAAGGGGACAATCGAGGATGAGATGGTTGGATAGTATCACCAACTCTATGGACATGAGTTTGAGCAAGCTCCAGGAGCTGGTGATGAACAGGGAAGCCTGACGTGCTGCAGTCCATGTGGTCGCAAAGAGTTCAGAGAACTGAACCGACAGCAAGAGCTGTTGCAGGATAAAATAGAGACAATATACTTTAAGAACCTGCCCCTTGCAGGCTCCTTTTCCACAACCAGCCTTCCTCATTTCCACACTGTACTTGGTCCAAGCTAGTCCAGTTCTCTCTGGCATACTGTGCTCTTCAAGTCCTCTCCATTCTACAGAAAAGAAACTGAATTTTTTAAAATTTCTCAAATCTCCAAAGGAAAAAATAATAATTTTATACTTAACTATCCTAGGGCCCCATTCATGGATCACTGGGTTATCACGGTGAAGGGGCTTTCCTAATTCAATGAAGCTATGAGCCATGCTGTGTAGGGCCACCCAAGACAGATGGGTCATAGTGGAGAGTTCTGACAAAACATGATCCACTAAGATGGTTCATCCTAGGAATCAGTGAACTAAAATGGATGGGAATGGGTGAATTTAATTCAGATAACCATTATATCTACTACTGTGGGCAAGAATCCCATAGAAGAAATGGAATAGCCCTCATAATCAACAAAAAAGTTCGAAATGCAGTACTTGGGTGCAACCTCAAAACTACTGAGGTGCAGTACTTGGGTGCAATCTCGGTTTGCTTCCAAGGCAAGCCATTCAACATCACAGTAATTCAAGTCTATGCCCCAACTACCGATGCCGAAGAAGCTGAACTTGATCAGTTCTATGAAGACCTAGAAAACCTTCTAGAACTAATACCAAAAAAAGATGTTCACTGGGGATTGGCATGCAAAAGTAGGAAGTCAAGAGATACCTTGAGTGAAAGGCAAGAGAACAAAATGAAGCAGGGCAAAAGCTAACCAAATTCTGTCAAGAGAATGCTCTGGTCATAGCAATACTCTTTTTCAACAACACAAGAGATGATTTTACACATGGACACCACTGAATGGTCAATACCAAAATCAAATTGATTATATTGTTTGTAGCTGAAGATGGAGACGCTGTAAACAGTCAGCAAAAACAAGACCTGGAGCTGACTATAGCTCAGATCATCAGCTTCTCATAGCAAAATTCAGGCTTAAACTAAAGAAAGGGGGAAACCACCAAGCCAGCCAGGTACTACTTAAATCCCCTACGAACATGCAGTGGAGGTAAGGAATAGACTCAAGGGATTAGATCTAGTTAACAGTGTGCCTGAAGAACTATGGAACGAAGGTCTGTAATACAGTACAGGAGGCAGCGAACAAAACCATCCCAAAGAAAGAGAAAAGCAAGAAGGCAAAGTGGCTATCTGAGGAGGCTTTACAAATAGCTGAAGAAAGAAGTAAAGAGCAAGGGAGAAAGGGAAAGGTGAGAGAAAGTCATTCTGTCGTGTCCAACTCTTTGCGACCCCATGGAATTCTCCAGGCCAGAATACTGGAGTAGGTAGCCTTTCCCTTCTCCAAGGTATATTCCCAACCCAGGGATCGAATCCATGTCTCCCACATTGTAGGCGGATTCTTTTACCAGCTGAGCCACAAGGAAAGCCCAAGAATACTGGAGTGGGTTGCCTATCCCTTCTCCAGAGGATCGTCCGGACCCGATCCATGTCGCCGATGGGTATCGAACCGGGGTCTCCTGCACTGCAGGCAGATTCTTTACCAACTGAGCTATCAGGGAAGCCCAAAGGGAAAGGTACAAACAACTAAATGCAGAGTTCCAAAGAATAGCAATGGAGAGACAAGAAGGTCTTCTTCAATGAACAGTGCATAAAACTAGAAGAAAACAACAGAAGGGCAAAGACTAGAGATCTCTTGAGGAAACTTGGAGCTATCAAGGGAACATTTTGCCCAAAGATGAGCACAATAAAGGACAGAAACGGTGGAGATCTAGTAGACGCTGAAGAGATCAAGAAGAGATGGAAAGAATACACAGAAGAACTGTACAAAAAAGATCTTAATGAACTGGATTACTACAACGGTGTGGTCAGCCACCCAGAGCCAGACATTCTGGAAAGCGAAATCAACTGGGCCTTAGGAAGCACTGCTATTAATAAAGCGAGCGGTGTGATGGAATTCCAGTAGAACTATTCAAAACCCTAAAGGATGATGCCATCAAGGCATTCAATATGTTACATTCAATATGTCAGCAAATCTGGAAGACCCAGCAGTGGCCACAGGATTGGAAAAGGTCAATTCTCATCCCAATGCCAAGGTGAGTAGTACTAAAGAATGTGACAACCATTGGACAATTGCACTCATCTCCCATGCGAGTAAGGTCATGCTTAAAACCTTGCATGCTAGGCTTCAGCATTATGTGAACCAAGAACTTCCAGATGTCCAAACCGGGTTTAAAAAAGGAAGAGGAACCAGAGATCAAATTTTCAGCATTTGCTGGATCATAGAGAAAACAAGGGAATTCCAGAAAAACATCTACCTCTGTTTCATCGACTACACTAAAGCCTTTGACTATGTGGATCATAACCAACTGTGGAAAGTTCTTCAAGAGATGGGAATACCAGACCATCTTATCTGACTCTTGAGAAACCTGTATGCAGGTCAAGAAGCGACAGTTAGAACTCTGTATGGAACAACTGATTGGTTCAAGACTGAGAAAGCAGTATGACAGAGTTGTCCATTGTCACCCTGTTTGTTTAACCTATTACACCAGGCACATAATGAGAAATGCCAGGCTGGATGAGTTACAAGCTGAAATCAAGTTAGGCAGGAAAAACATCAACAACCTCAGATATGCGGGATGATGCCATTCTAATGGCAGAAAGGGAAGAGGAACTAAAGAGTCTCTTGATGAGGGTGAAAGAGAGTGAAAGAGCCAGTCTAAAAATAAATATTAAAAAAACTAAGATTACGGCATCTGGTCCAGAAGGAGAAAAGGTGGAAGCCGTGACAAATTTCCTCTTCTTGGGCTCTAAAATCACTGACGATGGTGACTGCAGTCATGAAATCAAAAGATGACTGCTTCTTGGCGGGAAAGCTATGACAAACCTAGACAGTGTGTTGAAAAGCAAGAGACATCACTCTGCCGACAAAGGTCTGTATCATCAAGGATATGGTCTTCTCAGTGGTCATGTGTGGTTGTGAGAGCTGTAAAGGCGGCAGAACATCAAAGAATTGAGGCCTTCAAACTGTGGTGCTGGAGAAGACTCCTGAGAGTCCCTTGGACAGCAATGAGATCAAACCAGTCAATTTTAAGGGAAATCAACCTGAATACTTGGTGGAAGGACTGATGCTGAAGCTAAAGCTCTAGTATTTTGGTTATCTGATGAGAAGAGCCGACTCATTGGAAAAGTCCCTGATGCTGGGAAAGATTGAGGGCAGAAGGAGAAGAGAGTGTCAGAGGATGAGATGGCTGGATGGCATCACCAACGCAATGGACATGAACTTGGGCAAACTTCGGGAGATGGTGACAGACTGGGAGGCCTGGGGTGCTGCAGTCCATGGGGTCGCAAAGAGTCAGACACAACTGGATCCCAGAGCAGGGCTTCCCTGGTGGCTCAGTGGTAAATAATCTGCCTGCTAATGCAGAAGACGTGAGTTCAATCCCTGGAGAAGGAAAGATTGGGAAGATCCCCTGGAGAAGAAAACAGCAACCCATTCCAGTATTCTTGCCTGGGAAATCCCATGGACAGAGGAGCCTTGGGGTGACAAAGAGTCAGACATAACTTAGCAATCAAACAACAACATCCCACAGCAAAGAGTTTTTTGTTTGTTTGTTTAACTTAAAACTAGTTGTGGTAGAAATTGTGGTAGAAATTGCTAGTGGTTCCTCATGATCTGTTCTCCCATTCTTCCATGGAAGCCAAATTTTTGTTGGGCAAATGAAGTATAAGTAAAAAAGACTACATTTGGGCCAACGAGATATAAGCAGAAACATCATTTGCCAGATTTCAGGTCTTCCTTAAAAGACTTAAGTGTCATTGGCTTCCTCTTCTATGTCCCTTCTTCCACTCTGCTTCCTAGGATGCAGATCTGGTCATTTAAAATGATGAAGAAAGGGTTATTCCTTAGGGCTGGAATCATAGTGTGACTAGAATGAACTCAAGACCCCCTGTGTCTACCTGAAGCAGGGCTGCCACATCAGCCCTGTTGACCTGAAGATCGTGTTTAGATGAAAGAGAAAAAAACATCTATCTTATATATATCATTTCCTGTTACTTGCAGACAATTCATAATATCTAGACCAAAATCAGACACATCCCCTTAAGTAAGAGATATGACTTACTTCTAACCAACACAGGAAAGGTAACAGGATGCATATGAATATGTACATGTCATCGCACTACCTGACACTGTAATGTCTATTTTGCTGAGAACTTGCCCTTCTCTTTCTCTCACTGGTTTTGAAAAACCAAGCTGCCATGTTGGGAGCTATTTATGGAGATGAACACATGGCAAGAAACTGAGAGCAGGCTCCAGTCAGCAAGAAAATGAAGCCCCTAATCTGACAACCTTCAAAAAACTGAATTCTGCAAAAACCACTGGACCCCCATGAGCTTATTAGAAAGATATCCTTCCCCAGTCAAGCCTCAGGTTAGAAGTCAGCTATTGCAGTGATACTGGAGATGGAAATGGCAACCCATTCCAGTATTCTTGCCTAGAGAATCCTGTAGACAGAGGAGCCTGGTGGGCTGCTGTCCATAGGGTCGTACAGAGTCAGACACGACTGAAGCAACGTAACATGCCTGCATGCGTTGGAGAGGGAAATGGCAACCCACTCCAGTATTCTTGCCTGGAGAATCCCAGGGATGGAGGAGCATCGTGGGCTGCCATCTATGGGGTCACACAGAGTCGGACCAACTGAAATGACTTAGCAGCAGCAGCAGCAGCAGCATTGCAGTGATACAGATGACCCACTAAGTCATGTGTGGAATCTTGAACCATAGATACTGAAATAGCAAATGTGCATTGCTTTAAGCAGCTAAGTTAATGGTAACTTGTCAGATGGCGACAGATATCTAATACACTGGTCAAGAAAATCATTACAGATATGTAAAGATGATTCACTGTTGGGTAATATACAAATATAATTTGCAAATGAAAGGTCACAGTAGAAGGATTATCACACACTCATCTAGGTAGATGGCAAAAAGGCATACAATTCACGATAAATTCCTTTTAGACACCCTTGGTGAAAATGAAATTTATATATACATACTAATGCTACAGCATATTAAAAAGCAGAGACATTACTATGCCAACAAAGGTCCATCTAGTCAAGGCTATGGTTTTTCCAGTGGTCATGTATGGATGTGAGAGTTGGACTATAAAGAAAGCTGAGTGCAGAAGAATTGATGCTTTTGAACTGTGGTGTTGGAGAAGACTCTTGAGAGTCCTTTGGACTGCAAGGAGATCCAGCCAGTCCATCCTAAAGGAGATCAGTCCTGGGTGTTCATTGGAAGGACAGATGTTGAAGCTGAAACTCCAATACTTTGGCCACCTGATGCAAAGAGCTGACTCATTGGAAAAGACCCTGATGCTGGGAAAGATTGCGGGCAGGAGAAGAAGGGGACAGAGGATGAGATGGTTGGATGGCATCACTGACTCAATGGACATTGATTTGGGTAGACTCTGAGAGTTGGTGATGGGCAGGGAAGCCTGGCGCGCTGTAGTTCACAGGGTTGCAAAGAGTTGGACATGACTGAGCGATTGAACTGAACTGAATGCTAGTCTAACATATTTACTTGACATAAACATATGTAATATAAACACATATAAAAATAGATAAAACACACATACACATCAAATGCCATCATCATGTATAATCATGAAATACCAAAAGGATTCCTGTCAAAAACAAATGACCTACTATATCACTATAAAAGAAAATATGTATTTTTCTTTGCAGGTATTTTGACTGTATAAACTAAAGAATAAACTGAAAATCTTTTATAAACAATAAAATAGTTTAGTAAGGTACTCTGCAACATTTTTTTGAAAAATTCAATGGCCAACTCATTTCCAATAAAGTGAGTTATATTATTCAGATCAAACCACTCGGAAAACAAAAAAAACCTGAATATAAAAATATGTCACTAAAAGCATCAAAAAAGCAACAAAATGTTTAGGAACTACAAAACCAAAAGCTAAGGAAGAGACAAAACAGAACCAGAGTACTAAAGCCACACAACCCTGCAGCATTCACTGATCATTCAACTTGGGTTTTGGTTTTGGCAGCCTTGTGGGGAAAGGAGAATAAAGCCAAAGTCTAGAGCCACCCAAAGTGGGAACTCTCCAATCATTTTCCTCAGTGTTTAGTCTTTCGAATTCCTAGCTTAAAGGTGAATTAGAAAGACTGCCCTGGCAATCCTCAGTATGACAGCTGTGTGGGGAGCACAGGGAAGTGGAGGAAAAAGAAAAAGGAAAAGAAAAAGCTGACCCCAAAAAACTGAAGCTACAATTTGCTTCCATATAGTTTACAATCTAGACTCACATCTCTTGGGCAGACTAAAAAACCTCAAGTTATAAACTTGATTTGCCATGGTTCCAGATCGTTAATTACCTCAAGGCACCTGGCAGAAGAGAACTCAAATCTGCTCCAAATAATTTTTAATAATAATGAGTAGTATAGTAAAACCACCACCAAGCTTGTAAGGAAACAAGGAACCATTGATGCAAACTGGCAGAAAAAGACCTGGAATTGTAAAAATATGTATTTTAAAATATGTATACTAGGTTTAAATAAAAGACATCCTTTAAAATATCTGCAGCAAATAGGAAATTTTAGAAAGGAATAAATCAAACTTTGACAAGATACAAATAAAACTTCCAAAAATTAGAAGGTCACCACAGAGCTGTTCTTGTCAATGAGGAACTTGGTAAATTTCCATTTGATGGCATTTCCCAGTGTGCTCCTCCCCTTGGGCTGAATTTTCATCCACTTCCACAGAGGGTGGGCATCATCCCCATTCACATAGATCTTACTGAACTTACCGAAAATAAATTTGTAACTGAGTATTTAATGGACAGATTCAATAGTAGATTAGACACAGTAGAAGGGAAAACAAGTAAACCAGAAGATACACTGCACAAAACTATTGAGATTTCAATAGAAGTGGCATATAGAGGGGAAATATGGAAAACAGGTAAAAAAAAAAAACCTGAAAGACTACTGAATAAGAAGGTCTAACATATGTTTCTTTGGAATCTCAAAAAGATAGGAAAAAGAAACAGGCAGAGACAATATTTCAAGCTATAATAGCTATAAATGTTCTAGAACAGATGAAAGACACAAATCCAGATTGAATAAATTCAACAAACTCCAAGCAGGAATTTTTTTTTTTTAATCCACACCTAAATACATCATCATGTACAGAAAAATCATAAAAACAGAAAATCTTAAAAGTAGACAGTTGGGAGCCGTCTGTACCACCTGCTGAAGCTGGCACTACTCTGTGGGGCCCTGCCCGCTCCTGGTCAGCATCATGTATGTGTCCTGTGACAAATGGCACTAGGCACACTCCATGTAGGAATTCTCAGTCAAGAACATTGACGGGAGCATGGTTAACCTGGACAAGCACCAGGCTAAGTGTGCCTAGTCACCACTGTGACCTTGCAGAGAGGCAAGACTACACTCAGCTGGGAGACATGAACAGCCAATGTGCAGAGTGTCGTTTACAGATTCTGGCCTTCCCTTGCAACCAGTTCAGGTGGCAGGAGCCAGGAAGCAATGCTAAGATCAAAGAGTTTGCCATGGCTACAGCATCAAATTCGGTTAAGTTCAGTAAGATCTATGTGAATGGGGATGATGCCCACCCTCTGTGGAAGTGGATGAAAATTCAGCCCAAGGGGAGGAGCACACTGGGAAATGCCATCAAATGGAAATTTACCAAGTTCCTCATTGACAAGAACAGCTGTGTGGTGAAGTGGTATGGTCCCATGGAAGAGCCTCTGGTGATAGAGAAGAACATGCCGTGTTACCTCTAGCTCTAGAAGTGTGATGCCCTCAACCAAGCCTGCCGCCTGTGCCCCAGGAGCCTTCCACCCGTGCCCATGATGGTCTGCCTGAAAACCAGCCCCCAGTGGGGCAGACCCACCCTTGAGGGAGGAAGGTTCCTTGACCCAGCTGCAGCTCGGCAACCCCACCCCTGGCTGCCTTGTGGGGATAAGACATACAATACAAACAAAGTAGGAGAGATTGAGGGACAGAGATTATTTTCAAAACAGTGATCACTTGATAGCCAGATTCTTAACAGCAACAACAGAAGGCAGGATGGAATAATACATTTAATTCACTAAGAGAAAACAAATGTCATCATAAAATTTCATATCCAGAGGAAAGAAAGGGGCAGAAGGGAGGAAGAAAGGGAAAGGCAGGCAGGCTATCTCATAATCAAAGTGTAGAAGACATGTTCTTTTCAGGCACATGTGAACACTTATAAAAACTGTTCATACACTAACAGAAAGTCTCAATTATTTTCAAATGATTGAAATTATAAAAGTGTTTCTCTAACCATAAGATAGATGTTACTAAAAAAAAAGGTAACTAGAAAATTTCTGTTGCATTTAGAAATTGAGAAATACACTTAAGGGGCATTCTCCATCCCCCTTCTGATGTCTATGTCAGAAGGTTTCTCTGTCCCTTTTCTTACTTTAATAAAACTCTGCTACACAAAAGCTCTTGAATGATCAAGCCTGGTCCCTGGTCCCAAAGCTAAATCTTCTTCAGAGATCACGAATCCGACATCGTTCAACGTAAGCTATCATCTTGGGGGCTTGTCCGGGATCTTCAGGACAAGGTAAGAACACTCAGAGTTCTAGCCTCTCTGCTTTCTCAGTATGCAAGTTTTCTGATTGACTTTACTAACTCTATGGTGTGCTTGTGTGAATGAATGACATGTCCTGCATGAAGCAAGTGATGAGCCCTGTTCTGTGGTTTTGCAGTGCCTTCGTAATGACTTTGTCATGACTGAAGGCAACCCCAAAAAGGGGAGCCTTGTCGGGAGTTTATACCGACCTGCCAATGCCAAGAGAAACCCAAGGTCCCTGCGAGGGGAGTGATCAGAAATGGGCAAAGCATGTGGATCGAACTTTTCCTTTCTCGGTCATCTTTCCCTGGTCTCTTTGACTATTTCGTAATTGCATGGGGAATTACAACTACTAACCTAATTTGTCGGATGATAGACTTTCAGGGGAACTGTGATCCATGCTGTTACTATGTACTTTTACTTAGACCCCATGTATGGAAGCGCCTAGCCTTGCTAGGAGCAGAGTTACAGAAGCACGTTTGAGAGCAAGGCAGAGCTCTAGCTCCGGGAATGTCTCTCAGGCTAGAGGTTACTCTCTTGGCTGCCTGCCTCAGGGGCCAGCGACCTAAAAGTGAGTCTTTGTCACGGCTGTGTCTCCTACCTATGTGGATAGAAGCCCTGCTGTTGACCATGAGGGTTTTGAGGACACAGATTGGGAATTGAAGGATCCGGTCAGATTGGAAATGCAATGGGCTTCTTCCTTTGGTAGCACTAGCTCTTGGTGGACCAGAGGAGGCTCTCTGATGGCTTTTGTCTCAACTCCTTAGATATTCCTTTTGTGGAATCTGTGGAAATGAACTGGAAGGATTGGCCCTAATAGCTAGAGAACAAAAATCACTTTTTCCTCGCTGGCCAACCCTCCACCATCTTTTTTGCTATCACATATACTGGTGTGGTGACACTCAGGAGGGACATCTTGGTTGTTGTTCGTCCCTTTATGACTCACTGCTTCTACTGCAGTCAGGACTGTACTCAGGAACGCACATATGCACACATAAGATGGATGCTTCCCCTAGTAGTCCTAGCTTGGGAAACATTCCAGGAAAGCTCTGTTACACTCTGGGTGGCATCAGAGCAAAGGGCAAATCAAACAAAGGTCTTGGTGGCATGGAACTAAATCAATCTGGCATGCTATCAGGTCTACCACTGGTGCATCTTCATCCCACCTCGGTGATAGAACTGGGAGGGACGAATAAGACGCCTGCATCGGTAAGGACAAACTAAGTTCAACCAGGGAAGGAAAGTTTCAGTGGAGAGTCTGTCTACACCCCCATCTAGAGCAGGGAAGGACGCTTCCGGTGGAAAAAAGCCACGGCTATGAATGCCACTTTTTTCTCTCTTACAGATGGGAGCTAGCAGTTTCAGAACTTCTTTAAAATGTATTTAAAAAAACTGGGACAAGTTCAGTCCCCAGAATTTAAAAAGACACACCTGATCTTCTGTGATACTGAATGGCCACAGTATCCTTTGGAAGACAGGGAATGCTTCCTGTTGAAGGATCTCAATTATTAATGTTTTACAACTAGACCGGTTCTGTAGAAAATAAGTGAAATGTGTAGAAGTGCCATGTGTGTTGCTCTTTATCTCTCTGAAAGACATGCCAGACTTATGTCCTAAGGGTGCAGATTTGGGTGTGAAACCTTCAGCTGCCTCCTGTTCTCTTACTTTGCCCCTTTACCTGGGGCTCCCAACTGAACAGGCTGAAAATCAGGGCACCCTTCTCGGAGGGGGTTGCCTCAGTCTCAGTAGAATTTCAAACAGTTCCAATTGCGGTTGAGACTATTTAGAGGATCTAAAATGTACATAGAAGTCTTTATGGGACTAACTTGACTTTATGAGCTTACTTGGAGAAATGTAATGTATGTCTTGGGACAGACACTGATTCCTGACACGATAGCTCTAGTTTTGGGGGAAGCTACTACTTTTGGAGATGAATGGCTTGAGCGTGAGACAAAGGGAGAGAGGGAACACGAAATAGCCCTCCTTCCTACTGGGAGCCAAGCGGTTCCAATAACAGGGTCACTTTGCCGAATGTATTCCTGTAGGACTCAAGTGAGCACATGCTAAGACTTTATGCTAAGTTGGCTGACACAGAACAGGAAGAGAAGGAAACTCCTGGTAAATTCCTAGATAGACTATGGGAGGCTTTCCACAGGTTTACTGATGTTGATCTTGAAATTGCAGGAGGAGGAATGATCTTAAAAGATAGACTTCTCACTCAGTCACCTTCAGATATCTGCTGTAAGTTACAAAAACAAGCATTTGGACCAAATCAGTCTTTAGAAAAACTGTTGCAGCTGGCTCAGACCGTATATTATGGTAGAGAATATGAGGAGGAAAAATCGAGGCAAAAAAGAACCAGGCAAAAGACTGAAGCCCCAACAATGGATGTTAGACCTGCTCTGAAACAGTCTGAGAAAAATGCCCAGAGGGACCCAGGTGAAAAGGGACGGACTTGTCATTACTGTGGAAAGGAGGGGCATCTCAAGCAGGATTGCCCTCAGGCATCTAAGCCGCCCCCGGCTCCGGGTCCAGTCTGCAAAGGACCATACTGGAGAAGAGACTGCCTTCTGAAGTGTAGGCCCCAGGGGTTGGACTCTCAAGACAATCTGGACTGAAGGTGCCCAGGGGTCCCCATACAAGCTCCCGTTCTAATTACACCTGAGGAACTCTGGGTATTAATAACTGTGGAGGGCCAATCGGTTGACTTCTTTTGGACACTGGGGCAACTTTCTCTGTGCTCACTGAAGCCCCTGGTACACCTTCCTCCCGATTCACTACTGTAATGGGACTATCTGCATGAACCAAACATTACTATGTCAGTCATCCTTTAAGTGGCAACTGGGACTCTGTGCTGTTTTCTCACGAGTTTCTAATCATGCCAGGGTCTCCCTCACCCCTTCTGGGGAGGGACATACTAAACAAGGTCCAGGCCTCTGTTTTCATGAATATGGAACCAGCTCTTTTTAATGGAACAAACTGTAAATCCTAAAGTGTGGGCTGATGGAAAAGCTGTGGGTCAAGCACAAAACGCTGTTCCTGTCATTATCAAGCTCAAGACCCTCACCTATTTTCACATCAAAAGCAGTATCCACTAAAGCCCAAGGTTAACGAATGGGCAAAATCTTACTGTACTGACTTCTCATGATGTAAGTGGGATCTTAAACTCTAAAGATCAGAGCAACAATGCTCTACTTTTAAAACTGCTGTAATTCAGTTCAGTTCAGTTCAGTTCAGTCGCTCAGTCGTGTCCAACTCTTTGCGACCCCATGAATCGCAGCACACCAGGCCTCCCTGTCCATCACCAACTCCAGGAGTTTACCCAAACTCATGTCCATCGCATCGGTGATACCATCCAACCATCTCATCCTCTGTCGTCCCCTTCTCCTCCTTCCCCCAATCCTTCCCAGCATCAGGGTCTTTTCAGATGAGTCAACTCGTCACATGAGGTGGCCAAAGTATTGGAGTTTCAGCTTCAACATCAGTCTTTCCAATGAACACCCAGGATTGATCTCCTTTAGGATGGACTGGCTGGATCTCCTTGCAGTCCAAGGGACTCTCAAGAGTCTTCTCCAACACCACAGTTCAAAAGCATCAATTCTTCGGCACTCAGCTTTCTTTAGAGTCCAACTCTCACATCCATACATGACTACTGGAAAAATCATAGCCTTGACTAGACAGACCTTTGTTGGCAAAGTAACGTCTCTGCTTTTTAATATGCTATCTAGGTTGGTCATAACTTTCCAAGGAGTAAGCATCTTTTAATTTCATGGCTGCAATCACCATCTGCAGTGATTTTGGAGCCCAAAAAGAGAAAGTCTGACACTGTTTCCCCATGTATTTGCCATGAAGTGATGGGACCGGATGCCATGATCTTTGTTTTCTGAATGTTGAGTTTAAACCAACTTTTTCACTCTCCTCTTTCACTTTCATCAAGAGGCTCTTTAGTTCTTCTTAATTTTCTGCCATAAGGGTGGTGTCATCTGCATATCTGAGGTTATTGATATTTCTCCTGGCAATCTTGATTCCAGCTTGTGCTTCCTCCAGCCCAGCATTTCTCATGATGTACTCTGCATAGAAGTTAAATAAGCAGGGTGACAATATACAGCCTTGATGTACTCCTTTTCCTATTTGGAACCAGTCTGTTGCTCCATGTCAGTTCTAACTGTTGTTTCCTGACCTGCATACAGGTTTCTCAAGAGGTAGGTCAGGTGGTCTGATATTCCCGTCTCTTTCAGAATTTTCCACAGTTTATTGTGATCCACACAGTCAAAGGCTTTGGCATAGGCAATAAAGCAGAAATAGATGTTTTTCTGGAACTCTCTTGCTTTTTCGATGATCCAGCAGATGTTGGCAATTTGATCTCTGGT
This sequence comes from Okapia johnstoni, assembly GCA_024291935.2. Lineage (NCBI taxonomy): Eukaryota > Metazoa > Chordata > Mammalia > Artiodactyla > Giraffidae > Okapia > Okapia johnstoni. The sequence goes on from CM044316.1 coordinate 42,815,009, forward strand.
TCCTCTGCCTTTTCTAAAACCAGCTTGAACATCTGGAAGTTCATGGTTCACGTACTGCTGAAGCCTGGCTTGGAGAATTTTGAGCATTACTTTACTAGTGTGTGAGATGAGTGCAATTGTGTGGTAGTTTGAGCATTCTTTAGCATTGCCTTTCTTTGGCATTAGAATGAAAACTGACCTTGTCCAGTCCTGTGGCTGTTACTCAAGGGGTATCAAAAGCTCTAGGAATAGAATAGCACTTACACTGTTCCTGGAGACCCCAATCTTCATAAAAAAGTTGAAAAGGCTAATGATATTATTAAAAGACACCTGTGTAAGCTAACAGAGGAAACACATGACAGTTGGTTTACAGTTCTACCCATAGCTTTAATGAGGGCTCGAACTGCTCCCCCCAAAAAGAAGGGACTGTCTTATGACAGACTGTTTTTGTGCACGGATACTGTCATAGAAAAAGCATGATATTGTCATCAAAAAAGCAAGAGAGTTCCAGAAAAACATCTATTTATGCTTTATTGACTATGCCAAAGCCTTTGACTGTGTGGATCACAATAAACTGTGGAAAATTCTGAAAGAGATAGGAATACCAGACCACCAGACCTGACTCCTGAGAAATCTGTATGCAGGTCAGGAAGCAACAGTTAGAAGTGGACATGGAACAACAGATTGGTTCCAAACAGGAAAAGGAGTACGTCAAGACTGTATATTGTCACCCTGCTTATTCAACTTATATGCAGAGTACATCATGAGAAATGCTGGGCTGGAGGAAGCACAAGCTGGAATCAAGATTGCCAGGAGAAATATCGATAACCTCAGATAATGCAGATGACACCACCCTTATGGCAGAAAGTGAAGAAGAACTAAAGAGCCTTTTGATGAAAATGAAAGAGGAGAGTGAAAAAGTTTCCTTAAAGTTCAACATTCAGAAAACAAAGATCATGGCATCCGGTCCCATCACTTCATGGCAAATAGAAGGGGAAGCAAAGGAAACAGTGAGAGACTTTCTTTTTTGGGGCTCCAAAATCACTGCAGATGGTGATTGCAGCCATGAAATTAAGACGCTTGGAAGGAAAGTTGTGACCAATCTAGACAGCATATTAAAAAGAAGAGACATCACTTTGTCAACAAGGTCTGTCAAGTCAAGGCTATGGTTTTTCCAGTAGTCACATAAGGATGTGAGAGTAGGACTATAAAGAAAGCTGAACGCCGAAGAATTCATGCTTTTGAACTGTGGTGTTGGAGAAGACTCTTGAGAGTCCCTTGGACTGCAAGGAGATCCAACCAGTCTATCCTAAAGGAGATGAGTCCTGAGTGTTCACTGGAAGGACTGATGTTGAAGCTGAAACTCCAATACTTTGGCCACCTGATGTGAGGAGCTGACTCATTTGAAAAGACCCTGATGCTGGGAAAGATGGAAGGCAGGAGAAGGGGATGACAGAGGATGAGATGGCTGGATGGCATCACCGACTTGATGGACATAGTTTGGGTAAATTCCGGGAGTTGGTGATGGACAGGGAGGCCTGGCGTGCTTTGATCCATGGGGTCTCAAAGAGTTGGACACAACTAAGTGACTGAACTGAACTGATTGTTATAGATCCTGAAGTCTTACAATTAACTGTATGACTCAGCTTTTAGCTTTTCAACAGACATTACCAGGGGATTAACTCTTGACCCAGCCTTTGAGTTAAACAAGCCGCTGTTTGAGCCAGGAACTGAGATGGGCTTGCTTCTGCTGACTCTGAAAGTCCTGAGTCTGCCGTTTGACCCTCAAGACAGCGCCTTCCTGTCCTGGACTCATTCCTATGCTGCATTCCACAATCCATCTAATTGCTGGGTCTGCAGAGCACTCCCCTCCTCATCAATTGAAGACTTACCATGGTGGGTTTCTCTACTTCAAGGAAAGGACTTTCTTCAACTCTGTGATGACATCTAACAATGCTAAGATGGACTGATGCAACTATGGACATAATGTAACTTTTAATTTTGATTAGGTTTTAACTTGGTTTAATGACTATTTTGCCTTACATCTACAACTGTAAAATCGGATTTGTTTCTAACCATCTGAAAGCTTTTAAGTTACAAATGGTTGTCCAAGCTCCTACGAGTGCCACAACCTCCTTCAACTATTACTTGGGGCGCCTGGATCAGAGACCCTCAATATGAGGGTTAGGAGAATATGTTGCCTCAACAATTTAGGGACAGCGTCCCATCTCGGCAGGAAGTAGTTATGGAATGAAAACAACACCCCTTTCCCTTGGCAACATAATTCTCCTATAAGAAAAGGGGGGAATGAGAGAGTCAATTCCTAGGCAGGGTGATAAGAAATCTGGGGTCCCCGAGGAGGAGAAAGGGCTCTGGGGCTCTCAAGGAGATAGGGGTGTGGAATTCTCAAGGAGGAGGAAAGGACAAACATTTTTTTTTCTCTACATTCCTTAGTCTTAGTCACATAAAACATTTTTTTTCTTTAAGCCCAGAACTGATGATTACACAACAAACAACTCAGTTTAAACTCTGTAGTAAGAATTACATGGGCTTCCCTCATAGCTCAGTTGGTAAAGAATCTGCCTGAAATGCAGGAGACCAGGGTTTGATTCCTGGGTCAGGAAGATCCACTGGAGAAGGAAAGGGTAATCCACTCCACTATTCTTGCCTGGAAAATCACATGGACAGAGGAGCCTGGTGGGCTACATACAGTCCATGGGGTTATAAGAGTCGGACACTCTACTTAGTAATTAAACCACCAAGGATTATATAACAACAATGTATCCTGCTTGAGGACAGTTTCTCCTTCCTGAAAACCTTCTGGCTAATCCTGTTATCTTAAAATGTAAATTATGGGAGTGGGTCTAGTAAGATCCGACTTCCCTTGTGGCTCAGTTGGTAAAGAATCTGCCTGCAGTGCGGGAGACCTGGCTTCAATCCCTGGGTTGGGAAGATCCCCTGGAGAGGGGAAAGGCGACCCACTCCAGTATTCTGGCCTAGAGAATTCCATGGACTGTATAGTCCATGGGGTCACAAAGAGTCGGACACAACTGAGCGACTTTCACTCACTCACTCAGTAGTAAGATCTTTACAACCTCCAGACATTCTTTTGATTTACTGTAATAACTAATTAAAAAATATATAACTCCCTTGCTAACACTAGCGAGGGGGGCATTCTCCATTCCCCTTCTGAGGTCTATATCAGAAGCTTTCTCTGTCCCTTTTCTTGCTTTAATAAAACTGCTACACACACAAAAGAAATACACTTAAATATAAATCATGAACCAAGTCATAATTAAAATTTAAAAATATTTTGAATGAACACTACTTAAAGTAATGTATATCAAAACTTTTGGATGTCACTGAAGCAAATAGAAAACCCCTAGAAATGAAAAATATAGCCATTTAAATTGCAACTTTATGGATGTAATAAACACATCAGACACTACTGGAGAATCAATTCTTGAAAATAAAGTGGAAGAAGTCATTCAGAAAGAAGCATAAGAGATGAAGAGATGAAAAATATGAAATAACAGTTAAGAGACATTAGAAACACATGGTCCAATATAATCCTGATAAAAGATTAGGGAGAAGAGAAAAGTGAGTATAGGGGAAAGCCAACAAACCAGGAAATGACAATAAATCAGGAAATTTCCACAACTGAAATCTAAAGGTTGAAGTAGCATACTGAGAGCCAAACAGGATAAATTAAAATAAATTCCTTGGATATATAATGGTAAAACTGGCTAATAATTAAATACAACTGAAAAACCTTAAAACAATCAAGGGAAAACTGATCTCCTACAGAAGGAAAAACTATTAGATTGGCAATAGATTTTCCATCAATAACAACAGATACCAGAAGGATAACTAGATACAGTATCATTCAAGGAGAGCAAAAGGATGACAGTTTCAGGAAAATCTAAAAAAGCTTACCAGCTCAACATCTGATGAAAGAATAATTTGAGAAATCGATCTCCAGAAGGAAAAAGTAGGCAAAGGAATCAATAAACATATAGGTAAATATGAACAAGCATGAACTGTAAAATATTAGCATTGATTATGATAATAATGACTACTTATAAACTTGGTTAAAAACAAGTTGGAAATAAAATATTAGCCAACAAAATCATAAAGAATGGAGAAATCAGAATTAAAGCATTCTTAACAGTTCTTATATTGTTTGAGAGAAGGTAAAAAAACTTTACACTTCAGCAGCCCAATCAAACATGTTAAAAACGTAAAGGTCATCACTGAAACAAATAGCAGAAATTAATCTAACTATGTCAATAAATCACAATAAAATGGACTGTATTAAATTCACCCACTAAAAAGCAAATGCATTTAACTGAATTAACAAAATAAAATCTAGCTATAAACTATATAAAGAAAAAATATATCCAAAATACTATGGGAGAAATATTGAAAGAAACGGGATGGAGAAAGATATGCCAAGAAAATGCTAACAGCAAAGAAAGCTGGTATATAAGTAATGCAACTACCATGTAAATTGAGGGAAAATGGTACTGTTTGGCTTGAAACTTTATTAAAATTGATCAACATTTCAGGAAAAAAAAAAAAAGAAAGCTGGTATATATATAAATATCAGATGACATGGACTTCAAGGCAAAAACGACTTTTTAGGGATAAAAATAATCATACTGACATAAGGCCCAGTGCATCTGGAGGTTATAAGAATCCTGAATCTATATATATTTAACAACCTTAACTCAAACCAAAAATTGAACAATTATAGGAAGAAAAATAATCAGAAAAAGAGATTTCATTACCAACTTCTCAGAAAAGAAAGCAAAGCTAGCCATATATTAGTAAGAAAACAGGAAACATGAACACCTTATGTGTAAAATTAAATTCACATATGTAAGTATATAAAGCAAAAAAATTACATATATCAAATAAATTACTTATTCTTTAGAAGCACTTATAGGATATTCATAAAAACTAACCACCTGGCAAGCAACAAAAGAAATCTCAGCAAATACTGAAGAATCATTATCAGGCAGACCATAGTCTTTGATCACAAGGCAAACTACATACATACACACATACATACACAAATATAGAGACAGAAACACTGTACTGCTGACCCTCAAACAACCCATGGGTTAGGGGTGTGGACCCTCTGTGCAGTGGAAAATACACATGTAACTTACCAAAAAAAAAAAAAAAAAACACAACCAGCTAACAAAATAACCATAATATAAATTACAGACTATTTAACTAAAATGGTGTTATAGGGAAAATGAAAACCTTGTATTATTTTTGAGTTGAAAAGTTACCAAAAGAATGAGCCCAAAGAGAGTATATAAATGAAAATAAGTTAATTGCAGAAATAAATAAAAAACAAAGGTTTTTAAAAAAGGATTAACAAAGACAAAAGACTATCAGAAGACATACTTCTAGAAAGACTGGCCAAGTTAAAGAGGAAATAAGCACAGATAAATAATATTAGGAATGAAAAGGGAAACTTAACTATAGATGCAGTACAGATAAAAGTAAAAAGTCCTAAGGTGGGGACTTCCCTGGTGGTCCAGTGGTTAACAATCTGCCTTGAAATGCAGGGGACACGAGTCTGACCCCCAGTCAGGGAACTAAGATCCCACATGCCACAACGACTGATGGAGAGTCCATGTGCTGCAATGAACAATCTCACATGACACAACAAAGATCCTGCATGCTACAACTAAGATACAACGTAACCAATTTAATTTTTTTAAATCCCCAAGGTAATACTTTCAACAACTTTATGTCAAAAGTTAAATGGAATATAAATGGAAAATGACCAAAGTTGACTCAGAAAGATAGAAAGCAAATCAAAACTATAAGGAGGTATCACCTTACACCAGTTAGAATGACCATCATCAAAAAATCTACAAACAATAAATTCTGGAGAGGGTGCAAAGAAAAGGGAAGTCTCCTACACTGTTGCTGGGGATGTAAGTTGGTGCAACCACTACAGAGAACAGTACGGAAGTTCTTTAAAACACTAAAAACAAAACAACCATTATGACCCAGCAATCCTACTCCTGGATATATACTCGGAGCAAAACAATTTAAAAAGACACATGTATCCCAAAGTTCACTGCAACACTATTTACAATAGCCATGACATGGACATAACCTAAATGTCCATTAACAGAGGAATGGATAAAGAAGATGTGTACACATATATACAACGGAATATAACTCAGTCATGAAAAAGAACAAAATAATGCCATTTACAGCAATATGGATGGAACTAAAAGATGGTCATACTGAGTGAAGTAAGTCATACTGAGAAAGACAAATATCACATGATATCACTTATATGTGGAATCTTTAAAAAAGAGGAGGGGGGTACAAATGACCTTATTTACAAAACAGAAGTAGAGTCACAGATGTAGAAAACAAACTTATGGTTATGTTACCAGCAGTTACAGGGTCAAAAGAGATAAATTGGGAGACTGGGACTAACATATACACACTACTAAATATAAAATAGAAAACTAATAAGAACTTGCTGTATAGCACAGGGAACTCTACTCAATACTCTGTAATGGCCTAAACAAGGAAAGAATCTAAAAAAAAACTGGATATATGTATATGTATAACTGAAGGCTCTTGAGAGTCCCTCAGACTGCAAGGAGATCAAACAAGTCAATCTCAAGGGAAATCAACCCTGAACATTCATTAGAATGACTGTTGCTGAAGCTCCAATACTTTGGCCACCTGATATAAACAACTGACTCACTGGAAAAAGATCCTGATGCTGGGCAAGATTGAAGGCAAAAGGAAAAGGAGGTGACCAAGGACGAAATGGTTAGACAGCATCACCAACTCAATGGACATGAATTAGAGCAAACTCCAGGAGAGAGTGGAGGACAGAGGTGCCTCGCATGCTGCAGTCCATGGGGTCGCAAAGAATTTGAGACACAACTTAGCAACTGAACAATGGTAACTGATTCACTCTGCTGTACCCCTGACACTATACTCTAATAAAAATTTTTTAAAAAGAAATATAAAATCTAAAGAGACCTAAATATTAGTGAAATTGAATATGAAATTAAAAAAAAAAATCTACCCACACAAAAAAGTGCCAAGCAAGGTGGTTCTACAGGTAAGTTTCATCAAGACTTTATGGAACTGATAACCCCATCTTGTACAAAACGTTCCAGACATTAGAAAGGGAAGGAAAGCATTTTATATCCTTTTATGACATCACTATAAGCTTTATAGAAAACATATAAGAACTGTATGACAAACACTAAATTTGAGCTTACCTTGCCTGTTACCTATGTCAAGTAAAATTTTATAGTAAGCTCTGATAACTCTTTTCAATTTCATAGTTTTCTCTGGATTTATACTTGAACAACATATCTGAGTTTATATAAATCTGATTGGTTTTCATGGTATTCTCTCATAAAAATGAGATATTTGGGGGGGGGAAGCATTTTTTTAGAGCTCTTTGTCTGTGGAGTCCTAATATCTATCTCAATAAAAATAATTAGGGACTTCCCTGGCAGCCAGTGTTTAAGACTGAGCTTCAGCTGCAGAGGGCACAGGTCCAACCCCTGGTTGGGGAACTTGCATGCTGCAAGGTTGCAGTCAAAAATAAATAATAAAAATAGTAAAGTTTATATTTTGTAACCCACGAGAACACCAAAGTCCTTAATATTGTTAAGGTCACATTTTGATCATTATTAAGCATTAGGGCTTCTATAAGAATAAAATAAATGCTTCTCATAAAAAAAGACTAGTATAATAAAAAAAATCATATGACCAACCTAAATTACAATCACAAATTCTAAAATTCTAAATTAAGGAGTAAAAAGCTAAGTCAAACAAAATATTAAAGATAAAAATGTATCACAGAATAGTAGAAAAACTCCTAATGCAATTCATCTCATCAGCGAGTGAACAGAAACAAAATCATACAATCACTTCTACAGATAAAAGAAAATATCAATAAAATCTAATACAAATTCATGATAAAAAACCCAGCAAACTGAAAAGGGAATTTTTTAGCTTATTAAAAGCCTATAATAAATATCATATTTAATGGTAAAATATTAGACTCATTCCCTCTAAAGACAAGAATAAGACAGGAATGCCTATTAATATTTTAATAAATGTTGTATTAAAGATGCTAAAAACTACAATAAGAAAAGAATAAATGAGTATAAAGATGAAAAAGAACGAAAACTGTTATTTTAAAATGACATGACTGTCTAGGAAGAACTACTAAGAAACACAGATAAACTATTAGAAGAGATAAAACTTTGGCAAATTTGTTAGATACAAAATCAAACATCAGCAACAACAAATTAGAAAATGAAAACTTGAAAACAATCCTATTTACAATAACAAATCCTGTAAGGTACTTATGGATAACAAAAGATATTTAATGCTTGAGTAGAAAATTACATATCTTAATTAAAAGATTTTAAAACATCTACCTGGAAAGATGAAGTTGGACCATAAAGAAAGCTGAGCACTGAGGAATTTATGCTTTTGAACTGTGGTGTTGGAGAAGACTCTTGAGAGTCCCTTGGACTGCAAGGAGATCAAACCAGTCCATCCTAAAGGAAATCAGTCCTGGGTGTTCATTGGAAGGACTGATGTTGAAGCTGAAACTCCGATACTTTGGCCACCTCATGCGAAGAGTTGACTCATTGGAAAAGACCCTGATGCTGGGAAGGATTGGGGGCAGGAGGAGAAGGGGACAACAGAGGATGAGATGGTTGGATGGCGTCGCCAATTCAATGGATGTGAGTTTGAGCAAGCTCGGGGAGATGGTGATGGACAGGGAAGCCTGGCGTGCCACAGTCCATGCAGTCACAAAGAGTCTGACACAACTAAGCAACTAGATTAAACTGAACTGAAAAGACAAGCCATGTTCATAGATGGGAACACAATTTCATAACTATGCTGATTCTCACAGATTAATCTGTAAATTTACTTTAATGGAAACAAATAGTTTTTGTTGACCCTGACAAAGTGTGTCTGAAATCCACATGGAAGAGTAAAGGGCCAAAAACATTCAAGGTGATTTTAAAGAAGAAAAAGAACAAAGGATTTGTTTCACCTGATAGAGAAACAAACATATAAAGCTATAGTAATGTAAATAATATGAGATTGGTGTAAGGATAGATATAATTTCATGCAAAGATGGGCACAATAAAGGACAGAAAAGGTATGGACCTAACAGAAGCAGAAGATATTAAGAAGAGGTGGCAAGAATACACAGCAGAATTATCCAAAACATACCTTAATGACCCAGGTAACCACAATTATGTGATCACTCACCTAGAGACAGATATTCTGGAATCCAAAGTCAAGTGGGCTTTAGGAAGCATCACTACGAACAAAGCTAGTGAAGGTGACAGAATTCCAGCTGAGCTATTCCAAGTCCTAAAAGATGATGCTGTGCAAGTGCTGTACTCGATATGCCAGTAAATTTGGAAAACTCAACAGTGGCCACAGGACTGGAAAAGGTCAGTTTTCATCCCAGTCCCAAAGAAAGGCAATGCCAAAGAATGTTCAAACTACTGCACAATCGCACTTATCTCACATGCTAGCAAAGTAATGCTCAAAATTCTCCAAGCAAGGCTTCAACAGTATGTGAACCGAGAATTTCCAGATGTTCACGCTGAATGTAGAAAAGGCAGAGGAACCAGAGCCAAAAGCCAACATCCGCTGGATCACGGAAGAAGCAAGAGAGTTCCAGAAAAACATCTACTTCTGCTTTATTGGCTATGCCAAAGCTTTTGACTGAGTGGATCATAATAAACTGTGGAAAATTCTGAAAGAGATGGGAATACCAGACCACCTTACCTGCCTCCTGAGATTCTGTATGCAGGTCAAGAAGCAACAGAACCGGACATGGAATAAGACTGGTTCCAAGTTGGGAAACGAGCACGTCAAGGCTGTATATTATCACCTTGCTATTTAACTTATATTCAGAGTACATCATGCGAAATGCCGGGCTGGATGAAGCACAAGCTGGAATCAAGATTGCTGGGAGAAATTATCAATAACCTCAGATACGTAGATAACACCACCCTTATGGCAGAAAGCAAAGAGGAACTGAAGAACCTCGTGATGAAAGTGAAAGAGAAGAGTGAAAAAGTTGGCTTAAAACTCAATATTCAAAATATGAAGATCATGGCCTCCGGTCCCATCACTTCATGACAAATAGATGCACAAACAGTGGAAACACTGAGAGACTTTATTTTCTTGGCCTCCAAAATCACTGCAGATGGTGATTGCAGCCATGAAATTAAAAGACGCTTGCTCCTTGGAAGAAAACTAAACAACAAACAGAAGACTCAATGGAAAACTAGACAAAGGATATGAAGAAGTAATTCCAAAAAGTGCAGCCCTGATGGCACAAAAACAAAAAACGCACTCATCAAAAAAAGGAGCGGGGGGATAAAGGAAATTTTTGAACAGTATATACAGTATGACTCCAATTATGGGGGGGGGGGTGGATGTATTCAACCTTTATATAAGTTATGGAAGAGTGAAATAAAAAGAAGGATAGGATACCATTTCAAAGCTGTCAGACTTGTAAAAGCTTAAATATAAACATACATATATACACACAGAGATGAACACATATATATGATAAATTAAAAAAAAAAAAAAACAGATATATGTTCTCAAAACTGAGAACAGTGGTTACCCAGGGAAGAAGAAAGGGAAATAGAAAGGATTATGAAAAGGTCTTCAACTGTATCTAACACTTAGAAAGATAAAAACAGAAAGAAACTGAGGTTGGCAGGAGTTAAGAAGTAGGAATGAGATGGTTAGAGAAGTTCATGCTGGCTGCCTCCTCATCAGACTCTGTAGTTCCACCTTTCTCTTTCCTCAGAGAGATAAACTACTTTCTTTCCAGTAACCTCGGCCCATGAACAGACACTTATTAAGAAATCTGGCAGACTTGATATACCTTCAACTTTAGGAAGCATGGTGGATTCTTCCTTGAATCTGGATGTCTAAGAGGACCAAGAAAGAAGTATCACAATTGATGGAACTGTGATGGCAATTACTGTCTAGAACTGAGGAAGGGGGCATTGGAGCCTCATTCTCAGGCCAAGCAACTAGGCTAACAATACTCATGGCAAAACTGTTTTTCCTCTTTTTTCCAAGTACCACCCCTAATATAAAGGACAGATAAAGGACAGAAATAGTATGGACCTAACAGAAGCAGAAGATATTAAGAAGAGGTGGCAAGAATACACGGAAGAACTGTACAAAAAAGATCTTCACGACCCAGATAATCACGATGGTGTGATCACTCACCTAGAGCCAGACATCCTGGAATGTGAAGTCAAGTGGGCCTTAGAAAGCATCACTACGAACAAAGCTAGTGGAGGTGATGGAATTCCAGTTCAGTTATTTCAAATCCTCAAAGATGATGCTGTGAAAGTGCTGCACTCGATATGCCATCAAATTTGGAAAACTCAGCAGTGGCCACAGGACTGGAAAAGGTCAGTTTTCGTTCCAATCCAAAAGAAAGGCAATGCCAAAGAATGCTCAAACTACTGCCCAATTGCACTCATCTCACATGCTAGTAAAGTAATGCTCAAAATTCTCCAAGCCAGGCTTCAGCAGTACGTGAACTGTGAACTTCCAGATGTTCAAGCCAATTTTAGAAAAGGCAGAGGAACCAGAGATCAAATTGCCAATATCCGCTGGATCATCGAAAAAGCAAGAGAGTTCCAGAAAAACATCTATTTCTGCTTTATTGACTATGCCAAAGCCTTTGACTGTGTGGATCACAATAAACTGTGGAAAATTCTGAAAGAGATGGGAATACCCGACCATCTGACCTGTCGCTTGAGAAACCTGTATGCAGGTCAGGAAGCAACAGTTAGAACTGGACATGGAACAACAGACTGGTTCCAAATAGGAAAAGGAGTACGTCAAGGCTGTATATTGTCACCCTGCTTATTTAACTTCTATGCAGAGTACATCATGAGAAACGTTGGGCTGGAAGAAACACAAGCTGGAATCAAGATTGCTGGGAGAAATATCAATAACCTCAGATATGCAGATGACACCACCCTTATGGCAGAAAGTGAAGAAGAACTAAAGAGCCTCTTGATGAAGGTAAAAGAGGAGAGTGAAAAAGTTGGCTTAACGCTCAACGTTCAGAAAACTAAGATCATGGCATCTGGTCCCATCACTTCATGGGAAATAGATGGGGAAACAGTGGAATCAGTGTCAGACTTTATTTTTTTGGGCTCCAGAATCACTGCTGATGGTGATTGCAGCCATGAAATTAAAAGACGCTTACTCCTTGGAAGGAAGGTTATGGCCAACCTAGACAGCATATTTAAAAGCAGAGACATTACTTTGCCAACAAAAGTCCGTCTGATCAAGGCTATGGTTTTTCCAGTGGTCATGTATGGATGTGAGAGTTGGACGGTGAAGAAAGCTGAGCGCCGAAGAATTGATGCTTTTGAACTGTGGTGTTGGAGAAGACTCTTGAGAGTCCCTTGGACTGCAAGGAGATCCAATCAATCCATCCTAAAGGAGATCAATCCTGGGTGTTCATTGGAAGGACTGATGTTGAAGCTGAAACTCCAATACTTTGGCCACCTCATGTGAAGAGTTGACTCATTGGAAAAGACCCTAGTGCTGGGTAGGATTGGGGGCAGGAGGAGAAGGGGACGACAGAGGATGAGATGGTTGGATGGCATCACTGACGATGGACATGGGTTTGGATGGACTCCAGGAGTTGGTGATGGACAGAGAGGCCTGGCGTGCTGCGATTCATGGGGTTGCAAAGAGTCGGACACGACTGAGTGACTGAACTGAACTGAACCCCTACTACTCTGTAGCTCATGTGTTATTTCTCTGTTTTTATAACTCCAGCTTTCTACAGCCTTGCTACGGTGTTAGAAATGTAATTTTTCTTAATCACTCGGCTTGGGATGCAGCAGGATATTAATGAATCAGACATGAATTGTCTTTCATCAATTCTGGAAAAGTGTCAGCCAAAGCTCTTAAAAGATATAGCTTCTCCCACATTTTGTTTCTCCTAGGATTCACGTCAGACCTTTTTCATTCTATTCCCCACGTCTCTCTACTACTATTTCATTTTAATTTTTCCATGTCTGCCTCTTTATACTACACTTTGGGTAATTTCTTCAAGTCTATATTCTAGTTCACTTAATTACTCTTCAGCTGTGCCTTGACTAGTTATTTGCCTTATCTACTGAATTCCTAACTGCAATTATCATATATGCTACTTCTAGAAGTTCTATTTAGATCTTTTTTAAATCTTTCTGGATGTTGTCATTTTTGACAGTCTATTATTCTTTTCTCATACTTTTGATGAGATGTTTTATTTCTTTAAATGTATTAAAAGACTTACTTTACAAACTATACCCTCAAAATTGTACTCTCTATAGTTAGAGGTCTGATTGTTTCTGCTGTCTTTACTCATGATACCTTTTCTCATGTGTGTTTTGTGATACTGTTTATAAGCTCACAATCACTGCATTTTTTCTTTGTAGAGATGCTTTCAGGCCTAGATATGTTCCTCCAAAAAAGGTTTACATTTGTTTCTACCAGTAACCTGGTAATTCAGCCAATTTGGAACTACATTTTAAAAAAAATAACTTTTTCTGACAAAGTTTCATCTATAAACTAGACAGAATGGTATAATAATCCTTCATAAATGTTTCAATATATTTCTATAAAATATTTCTCTAAAATAACTTTTAAATAACTTTTAAAAAGACACAATCATCATATAATTTCACATTAAAAAGTTTAACAGAAACTTCTTAATATTATCAAATACCAAGTGATTTTTAAAAGGCCCCAATTATCTCACAATTGTTTTTAAACATCACTGATATGGTCAGGCTCTAAATAAATGTAACTGATTGATATTTATCTGAATCATTTAATTTACAGGTTTCATTCCTTCCACCTTTTTCTTATAATTTATTGTTGAAAATCTAGTAGTTCTACAGTTTCCAACATTCTGAACTTTGCTGTTAATGTGTCCATTATATAATTTCACATATCTGCTGGCTCCCGTATTTCCTTTAAATTGGAAGTTGGATCTTGATCAGATTCAGATTTTATTTTCTAGCAAGACAACTTCATGGGTGGCAGTGTCTACTTCTATCAGGAGATATATCAGTCAGGTTTCCTAAGAAACAAACTTAAGATTTGTGGGCCAAGGTCTGGGGACTACTCTTGGGTACAATACCTCTAACGTATGAGGGAAGCAGGATTAGGCAATGGGAGAAGCTGAACTGTGACACAATTGCAACAGAGGGCTCAAGTGACCTCACAGGAACCTCTGGAGCTAGGACCGTCTTTCAGAATTGCCCCCTTTGAGGTAAGGGTGGAAGTGCTTTGAACTACTTTGTGTCATTGGAAGTAGCCTACCCCCAGGAAGGGGCCATAACCTTAGGCAAGGCAGTTCCATTCTGGATGAATTCTTGCAGGAATTGAGTCATAAGCCTTTCGTAGCCAACACTCCCAGGCCTGGGGGAAAAAAATGCCTGGGTCCTAAAGGGATGGCTTCCCTAGTAGCTCAGTGGTAAAGAATCTGCCTGCCAAAGAAGGAGACATGGGCTTGATCCCTGATCCGGGAAGATCCCACATGGAGCAATTAAGCCCGTGTATCACAACTATTGAGTCTGTGCTCCAGAGCCTTGGAACAGCAATACTGAGCCCAGGAGCTGCAACTACTAAAGCCTGCGAGTCCTAGAATCCATGTTCCACAACAAGAGAAGCCATCGCAATGAGAAGTCCAAGCGCTGCAACTAGAGAGTAGCCCCCCATCGCTATAACTAGAGAAAAGCCCGAGCAGCAATGAATACCTAGCAAAGCCTAAATAAAAAAAATTTTTTTTAAAAAAAGAGATAACTGGATATGTACCACATCATCCATAACAAGGCAGATAATGTTTGCTTGCCTTTCTTTTGCAGCCATTCACAGTCATTACCAAGATCCATTAGTTTGTTAAAGGTTACAGGATGGTAATATTCTAACTGCAACACTCTTCCTTTTTTACCTAGGATTTCTCTATTAAAAACTTCCCCTAAAGTGGAAGGGAGGGAGGGAGGCTCACGAGGGAGCAGATATATACATAGTTATGGTTGATTTAGGTTGCATGGCAGAAAATAACACATTGTAAAGCAATAAAAATAAAAACTTCCCCTCAACTAGTTGAGTATGCAGAGATTCAGTTCATATTGTAAAGAAGAGATAAACATAAAATGCTTTATTGTTTCCATTTATTTGTTACTTTCGATTATGAATTGGTTCCCTACCCAGCACTCTCCAAAAATGACCGAAGAGGTTTAAAATTTGTTCAAAAGTATCATGATGAACTTGGGGATTTAAACACATTTTATTTGCTTAAATTCACTGCAGTTATTATCCATCTTGAAATTCCTAGAGTCCCTTCTATGGTCACTGGGAACCTTTTCAAGTTGAATCCTGAGTCCTTTACACAAGACCCAAGTAGTCTTTGAGAATGTTCTTGCTTTTGATTATGACAAGACATCCAAGATCATTTTGCATGTTTTACTCCAGATTTGAAATGAGCCAATGTGAAATCAGAGTTCCTTTTAATGAAAAGTGCTATTTTAGAGGGAAATGTTATTTATTAATAGAAAATACAATCTAGAAAGCCCAGTTGATCATTGCTACTAGCTTTATCTTTTTCCTAAATCCTTTCAGTGGACAGAGCTAATAAATACATTTTTTAAGAAAAAAATTTATCATAAAATCATGCTAATACTTTCAATCCAAAATCAGGACTAAGAGGGATTTTACTCAATATCCAATTTACATCAGTATCTCCCCTCTGTCATGCTGAAAATCCTGGCTCTCAGAGAAACCAGTATAAGTATTCATCTGCTTTATCCCACAACACACATAACAGTCTCAGAATAACAACACTAACATTTCCATTAACAATAAGATTTCTGAAAAGTTTCACAGATACCTTTGTCTTTAAAATGCAACCAAATTGGGATATATAGTTAAATTACTGAATTGTAAAATCACATAAAATAGTTCCTCCTTGTGTGATTATCCCACCAATTCTATAGACAACTAGATTCAATTGTTTCATTTTGTTCTCAATTTTTACGAGAAATAATTTTTTGTAATTACTTTGAGTTTTAAAATTACATAAAATATCTGCATGATTGCAGTCCCTATCCCTACAGCAACAATTTATTCCTCATTTTTTAAAAAAACATAAGCACATATGCATGCTTAATAGCAGTTATTCATAATTTTCTCTACTTTTTTTCATTTAACAATATATCCTGGGAAATATCACAGCAGAAATATTCTGTATTATACAGAATCATTCCTAAATCTTTTCTTAAAACTCTGCAGCACTCCATGGAATAAATGATACAATTTATGGTATAGTATAATTTATTCCATCTATTCCCTGCTGATGGACGTTTGGACTGATTCCCCTCTTTTGCTATTACAAATAGTGCTACCGTGAACAACGTTGAGCATATATATGTCTTTTCATATCTTTATCAGTATTATTTTAGAGGTAGAATTCTAAAAATAGGAATAATATTTCAAAGGGTAAATATATGTGTGCAATTTTGTTAGCTACTGTCAAATTTCACTCTGTAAGGGTTGTGCTATTTTTAAATTCTGCCACCAGTGTATAAGAGCCTATTTCCCCACAGCTTCACAAACAGAATATACTATCGACTTTTTTGAACTTCTGCTATCCTGATAGGTGAAAAACGGTATCTTAGCATAGTTTTAATTGGTCTTTCTCTTCTTATGAGTGAGGCTGAGCATTTCTTCCTATGGTAAAATCACCTACACTTCTTTTACTCTGCAAACAGTGTGTGTCTACCCCATTTTTCTATAGGGTTATTAATGTACCGTCTCTCTATTTTTAGGTACTCTTTATACATATTGGAATACTAATGTTATATCTCTAATTTGCAAACATTTTTTCCACTTTATTATTTATTGAGATTGTTTTAGACTAAATTCTCAGCTTAGAGACTTTTAGGGCACAAAAAGAACATGATTTCCAGCCCCAGAATACTCAAGGGTGAAGAATTTCCTTGGAAATTTTTCTACCTTCCATTCAAAGCCAAAATGCCTTTTCTAAGTAGAAGATGTTCATTTTTCTAATTCTCCTTTTCAAGGGCTCAAGTTTTTATCTCCTGTCTCCCAACTTAACATCTGTTGAAACCAAGTGATCTTGGCCACTAGGGAACAAGTGTTCTCATAACAGATGTTAACTTTCAGTGTTTCGTATCTCTTAGAATTTGTGTCTCTGGAACTTCTCTCAATTTCTTGCAGGACTACCACATAAAGAATATGTTATTTCCCCTTTAGGCATTCAAAGCAGTAGCCCTAAAGTTCTTCTGTCAGCTGAATTGAGCAATATTTAAGGAAACGTTTATATGTTACAGATCCAGCATCTTCAGGTTTTCTGAACCAAGAATTCTTTTTGAGAAATGTTAATCACCATATGCCAGATACAGAAGTCTTTCAACTTTGTTTTGCTACTTATTGTATAAATTTTAAATACAAATGTAATACACACTCACTGGAGGAAAAATAAAACAAAATAGAAAACAAAAAGCTTCCCTGTTCCTTATGGCTTCATTACTCCCACTGATTTTTGGTGATTTCAGCTTTTGTGTTGGACCATTTAGTTTGCACCATGAAATGCTCTAAGCAGCTACATGAAACTTAGCTTCTATAAAGTGCTGTGGCTACCACAGGCTTGGGTACCGGTTTCACTCTCAAGAAGCTCGGTTTTATTGGGGAAACAGAGGAAAGAATTGGCATATGCAGATAATTAGTTGTATGAGACAGTTTAGGAGTCCAAACAACAAATGTTAAAGTTGAAAGGAAAGAACTTTGTGGGCTGGAGTTATGCAGTGAAGAAATTAAGGAGGAGGTAGTCAATAACGAAAAAATCTGAAAGCAGCCCCAGAGAGGATCTGGAGGAGGCAGGAGAACATTACAGAGATAGATTCAAAAGAAATGCAGAAAGGGAAAGTTCATTAAAAAAAAGTGGTGCCTCCCTCCCCACAATGAGCCCTTTGTTTCTTCAGTACCCTGGTCAGGCTTAGCTCTCATTTTCCATTTGTCATTAACTGCCATTTGAAAAAAGAAGTAAGACTCCGAATCCAGCTTTAAAACCTATAAGGCTGTCCAACTGCTTAGGCCAATCTGGTTCATATGTCGGTTAATTTATGAGATACAAAATGGTTTGAGTATCTCACTGCATCTGGAGGAATGTGAAAAATTAGGTCATGGAGTCAAGAGGTCAGAACTAGCACTAGAAATCGCACTTGGACTTTTATTCAAATTTTGGCATCTCCAACGTGTGACTGCATCCCATCTCTAACCTTCTATTTTCTGGGCCTTCAGCTGTGGGGAAGGGTTGGGGGTTTGGAGTGGGAAGTGTTGCTACATATGTATTATACAGCCCTAGATTTTTAAAGGGTCAAGGTGATATATCTGACAATAATATACAATCTTGACGTACTCCTTTCCCAATGTGGAACCAGTCTGTTGTTCCATGTCCAGTTCTAACTGTTGCTTCTTGACGAGCATATAGATTTCTCAGGAGGCAGGTAAGGTGGTCTGGTATTCCCATCTCTTTCAGAATTTTCCACACAATTTGTTGTGATCCACACAGTCAAAGGCTTTGGCATAGTCAGTAAAGCAGAAGTAGATGTTTTTCAGGAACTCTTTTGCTTTTTCTATGATTCAGCGGATGCTGGCCATTTGATCTCGGTTCCTTTACACCTTTTCTAAATCCAGCTTGAACAACTGAAAGTTCTTGGTTCACTTTGAAGCCTCGCTTGGAGAATTTTGAGCATTACTTTGCTAGCGTGTGAGATGAATGCAATTGTGCAGTAGTTTGAACATTCTTTGGCGTTGCCTTTCTTTGGGATTAGAATGAACACTGACCTTTTCCAGTCCCGTGGCCACTGTTGAGTTTTCCAAATTTGCTGGCATACTGAGTGCAGCACTATAACAGCACCATCTTTTAGGACTTGAAATAGTTCAGATGGAATTCCATCAACTCCACTAGCTTTGTTCGCAGTGATGCTTCCTAAGGCTCACTTGACTTCAGACTCCAGGATGTCTAGCTCTAGGTGAGTAATCACACCATCGTGGTTATCTGAGTCATGAAGATCTTTTTTGTATAGTTCTATGTATTCTTGCCACTTCTTCTTAATATCTTCTGCTTCTGTTAGGTCCATACCATTTCTGTCCTTTATTGTACCCATCTTTGCAAGAAATGTTCCCTTGGTATCTCTAATTTTCTTGAAGAGATCTCTAGTCTTTCCCATTCTACTGTTTTCCTCTATTTCTTTGCATTGATCACTGAGGAAGGCTTTCTTATCTCTCCTTGCTATTCTTTGACCCTCTGCATTCAAATGGGTTTATCTTTCCTTTTCTCCTTTGCCTTTCACTTTTCTTCTTTTCTCAGCTATTTTTAAGGTCTCCTCAGACAACCATTTTGCTTCTGTTTCTCTTGGGGATGGTTTTGATCACCACCTCCTGTATAATGTCACGAAGCTATGTCCATAGTTCTTCAGTCACTCTATCAGACCTAATCCCTTAAATCTATTTGTCACTTCCAATGTATAATTGTAAGAGATTTGATTTAGGTCATACCTGAATGGTCTAGTGGTTTTCCCTACTTTCTTCAATATAAGTCTGAATTTTGCAATAAGGAGTTCATGATCTGAGCCACAGTCAGCTCCTGGTCTTGTTTTTGCTGACTGTATAGAGCTTCTCCATTTTTGGCACAAAGAACATAATCAATCTGATTTCGGTATTGACCATAAGGTGAGGTCCATGTGTAGAGTCATCTTTTCTGTTGCTCGAAGAGGGTGTTTGCTATGACCAGTGCATTCTTTTGGCAAAACTCTATTAGCCTTTGTCCTGTTTCATTTTGTACTCCAAGGCCAAGCCTACCTGTTACTCCAGGTATCTCTTGAATTTCTACTTTTGCATTCCAGTCCCCTATGATGAAAAGGACATCTTTTTTTGGTGTTAGATGCCATGATCTTAGTTTTCTGAATGTTGAGCTTTACGCCAACTTTTTC
The DNA here is from genome assembly GCA_024291935.2 of Okapia johnstoni. Lineage (NCBI taxonomy): Eukaryota > Metazoa > Chordata > Mammalia > Artiodactyla > Giraffidae > Okapia > Okapia johnstoni. Next base: position 42,835,099 of record CM044316.1, read on the forward strand.
ACTCTCCTCGTTCACTTTCATCAAGAGGCTCTTTAGTTCTTCTTCACTTTCTGCCATAAGGGTGGTGTCATCTGCATATCTGAGGTTATTGATATTTCTCCCAGCAATCTTGATTCCAGCTTGTGCTTCATCCTCATGAAGCTTGTGCTTCATTTCTCATGATGAGTTACTTCTTTATGTAAGTTAAATAAGCAGGATGACAATATACAGCCTTGACATACTGCTTTTCCTATTTGGAACCAGTCTGTTGTTCCATGTCCAGTTCTAACTGTTGCTTCCTGACCTGCATACAGATTTCTCAAGAGGCAAGTCAGGTGGTCTGGTATTCCCATCTCTTTCAGAATTTTCCACAGTTTATTGTGATCCATAGTCAAAGGCTTTGACATAGTCAATAAAGCAGAAATAGATGTTTTTCTGGAATTCTCTTGCTTTTTTGATGATCCAGCGGATGTTGGCAATTTGATCTCTGGTTCCTCTGCCTTTTCTAAAACCAGCTTGAACATCTTTACAAGAAAACAAAATCCTTCCCAGAAGCTTTTCCAGCAAACATCTCCTCATGTCTCATTGTCCAGAACTTGGTCAAATGTTTACCTCTAAATCAATCTACATTCACAGAAAATGGGATTGCCATGCTTGATTTAAACTATTCAGGGCTCATTTCCTAGCACTGGGAGGGGGAATCCCCTCCCTAAACATGTTGCTGCCCTTACAATATCAAGGTTCCTTAAAATAGATTTATAAAAATGAAATCATCGTTTAGTAGACAATAATTGTGAAAATAAAAATTCACGGGACTCAGTGACCAGGTAAATAACTAGAGAGAAACAAGACTCAAATATCACTCCAAAGTTTCAAGCTTTGGTAACAAAGACAATCATAAGGCCAAGAACAGATAAAGAGAGAATTGGGAAGAAAAGCCTAGCTTGTGAGATAGACAAAAATGAATTCCATTTTCTTCTCTTTCAGTTTGATGTGCAATGACAGTCTGATAGAAATGGAGGCAAGGACCTGAGGAGACAGGCTGGCTTAGACACTGGAGTTATCCACAATGAGGTAGAATTTGAAACCATGGGAAAAGGTAGGACCATTGGTAGAGAAAATGAAGAGACAATAGTGACAAGGCCATAAAAATTTTGGTAAATGGCTGTAGTCAGGAGATACTGAGAAGATAATGTTGTCATAAAAAGAAAAGAAGTTGGAGTAATTAATCACAGACATCCAAGAACTAAGGGACTATAATCACATGGCAGCTGAGAAGTAGTTTCCAAAGGAAAGTAGTGGTTGACATTGTTGAATGTTAATGGAGATATCAATAAAGACAAAATACTCTTGAACCATTTCAGGGATTGTATCTCATGCGCACTTATTGGATCCCTAACTGTCTAATCTTTCAAGAAGTTTGGAAGGGAAAGCTGGCAGGGGTCAGTGGCTAAGTAATCGAACATTTGTGGGCTAAAAGGAGGGAGCCTAGAGGGTGGCAAGACAGTGAAGAACACTGACAGTGAAGGGGAGAAAAGGAGGATGTGCAAAGGATGGAGATCATTACAACGGTAAGAACCATATTTAAGAGGAGAGATGAAAATGTGAAGAAATGATGGAAGTAGGCAGAGACCATGAAATGTTGGGGGGGGGATCGAATTTCAAGATATCTAGTGGATGACAGCAGTAAAGGTAAAGGTCAGTGGAAATGATCCCCGAAAAACCCACAAAAGTCAGGAAAGACAAAGACAATACAGATAAGCACTGAAATTCATGAAGGATAGCAGGAAAGAAATCTGGAAATTGGAGGCCAACAAATAGAAATGGGACAAAATGATTTGACACTGGCCAAATGGTTAAAATTAATTAGTTAAGTATCTGTGGGAAGGGTACAACTAGGAAAATTAGAGAACCAACAAAGCACAGGGTGAGAGGGTGAAGGTCAGCAGTGGGGTGAACAGTCATTTTACAAAGAGATGTATGTAACCCAGTATTTCCTAAGGAGGGTCCAATGAAGACGTCAAAGACAGGGTAGAGTGTAATCCTATTCCAGGGATCCATCATAAGAGAACATAATTGCACTATGACTGATAGCACAAATACCTCCCTTTTTACACTATGCATAAGTTCATGTAAAAAGGACTGCATATAGTGAGCATTTACAAGCCGATGTAATTGAATAATTCATACATATGCATAAAAGAACTCATGGACAGTGGACACCAAAAGTGACTGAGAGAGGTGCCATCATAAGATGAAAGCAGGTCATAGAAAGACCACTGAAAATGTGTGACTTGAAGAAAGGAGGAAGGGAAGGAGGAAGGAAAGGGAGGGAAGGAAAGATAAAGATGCCAAAGGCATCAGACTCCTACCTCCCTATTTCTACATATCTTTTTATGCAAGAGCCTGACCTGCCTTGCACATGGGCCAACAAAAACACTGGCAGCTGAAAATGAATGTGCATGACCCATAATAAGTGTGAATAATATTTAAATAAGGGAACAAACTGTTTCAGTGGCTATGTAACACTGAGTGGCCACATCAATTATGTTTATGTCATCTCTTTCTTCTTGATCTTAGAATAACTGCTTCCCATTTAACACCACAGAAGAGATCTCTTCATCTACAGAAATGTCTGTGGAGGTCTTATGAAGTAATTAACCCAGGCAGGCAAACAAATACCCTCATAAAGCAGCAAGACTGACACCAAGAGATATATGTGGTAGAAGGTAGGCACTTAATAGAAGAGAAAATGAGGAAGACAAAGGTTTGCACTGTAAAAAACAAAAGAAACACTTTAACTCCAAGTTACAGTGAAAACTCAAAGTAAAAAGGACACACTATGAACACGATGATGTTATACCCCATGTCACTGACAGGTGCTTTATAAGCATTTCACAGGACTTATTGTATATTATGTTCTTCCATATTCATTCAGTCTTATGAAATGCAGTGGAAACCTATTATTGTTTCTAGATAACAAATGAAAAAGGTGAGGCTTAGAAAAGTGAAATCACTTGCCCATAGGTAAACAGCCAGGAAATGATAGAAACTGGACTTGAACCTAGATTTTCTGACTTAGGTACCAGCGGTCTACCTAGTTCTCCCAAATAGTCAAACATCTGAACTGAGTGAGCTATGTTTTTGCTCATCAGCAGAAAACTGGAAGGAACTATCTCTAAATAAGATTCCCAAACCATGAGACTCCATGATTCCAACAAGCTCACAATCCCTTGAAAGCCCTCTTGACAGAGAAAGAGCTGATCCAATCACTGCGTGCGTGCACGTATGCATACACGTGTGCTATGTGTGTGCTCACCTGCAGGCTGAGGGCGGGTAGGAAGCTGCAGAACCAATACTTAGGACACCAGGAATAAATAATGAATATCAGACTAGACCTCTGAAACCTGCCTCTGCATGGAAACATTCTTACCTTGCATCAAGTTCCTCTTTGCATAAAACACTTACATTTTCATGGTGTTCAGGAGCTTGCTGTTGGCTTCCAAATGCTCTGGCACCATACCATGCTGTCACTGTAACTGCCCTCCAGTGAGCCATCAAAATCCCAGCTAGAACATTTTGAATATGGCAGTTTTCTTGCCACCAAAACACTAAATTGCAATATTTTATATTTATCTCTACTTAAATTTTAGCAATGCCGCATAAATGTTAACACAGTCTTACACTAATACAATCATGGAAAAGTCTTAATAACACCACATATTGGCACAGCCTCCAGATGAGTTATGGCCTGCTAAGCAGCCCAAAGCAAGCTTCTCAAGTCACTTAGTTCCCCTAAACCAAGGAGTGAGATCAAGACTTTTTTCCCCCATGAAATGTGTTTCCAGAAGCAATGGCAAAGTACACACAGAATCATCTGTTCACATTCAAAGTACAGAGAAAGTACTGGAGATTACAGAGAAGATTTCCAAAAAGGGTTTGGGAAAAGTGGTTAATAATGTGTGAATCAATTATTTTATAGCTTGAGAAACAAAAAGTGAACTTCAGTAAGTTTTCAAGCCTCTAAAGTCTAATGAAGATAAAGATCTTAACCTGTGCAGGGCTGAAATCACAGCTACCAATGACAAATTTATAGATTCTTCACCTTTTCAGTAGATGCTCAGGCAGTGATTTCCCTGTGTGGCTCTGGTCAATGACAGCAAGAGAGGTATGTTCTGGAGTCCACAGGACAAGCAGGGCTTAAAGATGGGGCAGGTAAGCAAGAAGGGAAACAAAGGCCTGCAGTGCTCCCAGCCTCTCACCTGCAGCAATTCTTCTGGCTTTCCTAACTTTGCCTCTCAATTTACTAAGAAGAAATAGCCAAGTCTTTTAGAATTAGAGAGTATCAGATTGAGATTCTGATTAAATAAAGATAATCGTAGATGAAAGGCAAAGGAAATTGTTTCAAAACAAAGATTCCAATGGTAATGTTCAAAATAGCCCTTCTACGTTATCACAATCCTGGCAAGCAAGCAAGGTAACCCTTAATAGACACCACACATGTCCTGACAGCAAGAATTCGAATAATGGTTCCTGTTGTAGAAGAACAAATGGTCCTAGGAACAGACTTTCAAAAATGGAACAAACTGTAGCTCCAACGGACCAACTGCAGCTTGAAGACATTTTGACTTTTTTAGTTTGAGTATAATGATATGGTGCTCCTATCTATTTCTCCATCTACCCTTTGGAGATGCTCATTCTTCTCACCTGATCAGTCTTCAAGCATAAGCCAGACTAATTGAAATTTAAACAACTCTCAACCCAGAGAGTGTGATAACCTGGTGGCATGTTGATTGGTTTCAGGCAACTGGAGGAAGGCAAATCTCCCCGCAAAGGCCCTCCGTGGTCATGTTTATTGTTTATTCATCACCAGATGAAGCTTTTCTGCTAAAAGGATCAACTCTTGGAGTTCACTCCCCTTCCTCTCAACTACTTATGGTTGGTGTAACTTCTAATTAGCTTTGACTAAAACAGAGAATGTGACCTAAAATATGTTATGAAATGTCCATACATATAAGATGAGGGGGAAGAGAGAGTCACAGATGGTGACAACAAGGGTGAAAATTCTTATCTAGTTAGAATAAAGGCAGAATCAAATTTTTACTCTAGTTTCAATGAGATTACACTAAGCTGTGGATAGAGATGTACATGAGTTCAAATGTATCCTTCCTCCAGGCCAATCAGGCCAAGAGTAAAGCTAGACTTCACTTGAAGGGTCCAAAGGATCCTGACCAATGCAACGACCATCGTGCTGCTCACCTGGAAAAGGCAGCCCCCAGCACAAACGCTGCATACTCCTTCACCAGGGGTTCTGTACTGTTGAGCCCGTTGATCACCACCTGAAGGCCACCAAAGGAAAGCAGGTCCTGTGCATTATCCATCTGGAACAGAGGCACTGCTTAGTGTAGTATAGACATCAAGGTAAGTATTTCTTTTTGTAACTATTCAAGAACAAACTAAAAAAATTAAGTAAAATGTATTGGTGGCCTTTCTGACTAATTAGGAAAGGGTCTGTAAGAACCAACTAAATTTTAAAACAATCTTACATTTGAGAATTCCCAATTCATCTACTATGATTTATGAGCACCTGCGTGGGAACTGGCAAAAATGGCACCTAGCAATTGCCAAACATGTCCTAGAAAATTCTAATACCATAACGAGTCACAAGGTTACTCGTAATGTACAAGCTGTTAACACCAAGATCTGGCGTCATCGGCACTAGTAAATGACACTATGCTCCTGGTGATGTCCAGCCTCAGTGGGAGCAGTGGAGGCAGCAGACACTTTAAAATGCTGGTTTTTAATTAGAAATCAGGGACTATAAAAGGAATTCTGTTGCAGGTGGAGGGCTGGAAAAATGCTAGGAGAAGAATAACAATAGTATGCTTCTCTTCCCACTTTCTCACTTTATAGTCTAAGGTTGAATGAATCTGAGGACACTTTGTGATAAATCTGCATAAAAGTCTCTCTCAAAAGCTTTAGCCTAGGCCTGTGCTAACTCACTAGTGGCTATTACTGGACAGTGTAGAACATTTCCATCATCCCATAAAGTACTATTGGGCCACACTGGTCTAGGCTATACTTAAGGTCCAAAAGCCCCAAAATTCAGACTCTGTCTCTTTTATTCTATAGGGGATCTCATTTCCCAAGCTTCACTTGCATCCTGGAACAAGAAGACTATACTTCCTCAGAAAGGTCACTGGATCCTTTTTTCCCCATGCAGCAGCTACAGTCTCCCTTGGAAATATCTTTGTTTCTACAAAAGCTGCCTCTTGTCTACATGCTCATCCCACTCTACAAATCATCAGGAAGAGTCAGGAAGCCCAACAGCAATGTGACTACTACCCACATTTCTCCTCCAGATACCACTAAGAGTCTTACCTGACTCTATTCTTTCAAACGGGAAGATGGCTCTAGCAGAGAAATCCAGTTTGAAGGGCTGTATTTGATTATGCCTATGTTTTGGGGCAGGCCTAGCCTGTTGTTACCACTTAGAAGATCATTCTTCTCAAACACAAGAGCAGGGTTTTTTTGTATTTCTGTCCACTGGTATAGGCCCAAGGATCACAATAGTCTATGCATATAGCTAAGCGTTCAATACAGTCATTAAATCAATGAATAAATTCGATCAGAAAAAAAAGGTCACTGAAATAAACTCCACTGTGAGTAAAAAAGGCAGTCTGGGCTACCCATGCCAATAAAATGAATGGGTTGCTTGTACCACAGACCTAAAAAGATGGCCAACCCAAGGCCATGAAGTAAGCACGGAGTCTGCTCTGTCATAAGGGCCCCAGGCCAGGGTTGGCATTTGTCTGCCCTAATCTGTCCTTGTGAAGGGGAATGATTATTGGACCATAGCCTAGCGAACTAGGGAGACTCAGAGCGGGGTGCTTTGTGACATAAGCACAAATAAATACTGAGTTTTCCTTCCTTACATACTCTGATTTTAAAATCTAAGAATTCACTACCTTCTCCTTTGGTCTTCCTTTCTCTAGGTTTTCCAAATACAAAACCCTGGCTCAGAGAGTCCTGTAATTCCATGCCTGAGACGGCTACTTCTCAAGGTTGGTATGAGTTCTAGCAGAGTAAAGCAATGCAGCCCAGAGTCACAGAAGTACTATTATAGATTCAGTTTATCTTCACTACTCTAAAGATAATCCAGGGTATTATAAAGGCTGACATTTACATAAGCTCTTCAGCCTTTTCAAGATGTTTTCTCATTTGTTATTTTATGGGAGATGAAGTAGGAAAGAGTCACTCCGCCTACTGTACACACAAGCTCCAAAATCTGGGCCCTGACCAGTATCACACAGCAGAAGGCATGACCAGGGCCAGGGTCTGGGCCCAGAACTTTCCCCAGGCTGCTCTCAGGACTGGGTGGGACAGAAAGAAAGGAGCTCAAGGTAGAAGGAGGGAGTGCATAATGAAGGAGGCAGTAGGGCACTGTGCCAATACTCAGGAGGAAAAGAGAAACAGAAAACTGACAAGACAATGAGAGAACATGGAAAATAAAGAAAGGGAGAAATGATGGCAAATAATTGGGGAGTCACATGAGGGAAGGCAAATACACCGCCACAGCATGGATGGGGCAGACAGTGGCTGCTCCTTATAAATAATTCACATGCTGTTTCCACACACATGATTTTGCTTTTCACAAATCTTGTTTAATAATTCAAACATGGCTGTGAGGAAATCCTTGGGCAGAGCCAGTTTGGGTCCTTGAAGCCCATGACTGCTCAAAACCTCCAATCAGCAGTCTAGAATAAAAGTGGACTGAGAAAGTTTCTTGCAAGAAGAGTCCTATCTTCCTCAAATCTAGCACTACATCACCCCAACTGCCCACCACAACTGGAACTTGAGGCCAAGCTATGTCTTCTTCAATACCCCTGTGAAATAACAACTTAACACTACTGCATGGAAGCCTGACATACTAGCCCACCACCTTATCTGTGTTTCCACTCGAAAGACTAATGATCTAGAACACTTAAGACTCTTCCGCCAACAGATCAAGTTTGGTCTCCACCAGGGGACTAGTTCCTGGACTGATAAACAGGATAAGTTTGGTGATGTCCAAGAAATTGTTAATCCCTCTCAGTGACCCATGAAAGCACGACGGGATGTCACCCTAGTGATGATACTGCAGGATGACCAAAGAACTTGCAAGGGAAATAAAATTTATAAGGGCCCTGTTACCCTTCTCTGTACTCAATCTCCTCTGGATAAGCTAAGCTCTCATAAAAGGTCATTTTGGCCTTTTATGCTGCAGCTAAAATAAGAGCCTACAGAAACCTGGTACCTAAAGACCCATCGAAGTATGTTAAGGTGAGAAAAAATAAAAGCTGTCAACATCAGAGCAGGACTGAGTTGGCCAATAACCCTAGGATCCTTATTCCTTTAAATATCTGTAACAGAAAAGCTGTTGAGCTTTTTGGTTTTTTACCCTGGAGAGAAAGACTGGAAAGAGGAAAGAGAACCCAGGTTCATTTTCTTCTCTAAAAGGATCATAGACCTGCTATTTGAGGCCTGAGAAAGAATTATGAGCAGAAAGAGATGAAGAGGCCATCCCATAATTCCTGCAAATACAGTACACACTCATCCTCTCTCAACACAAAGGCTGGCAAAATCCTAAAGAATGTCTTTTAGCTTAGTTTATAGAGAACAAGGACGCTGTCATGCGTGGGAGGACGCTGAAGATCTGTATCTTGATGAAGATCTCAAGCAAGCCTTTGATGATGATTACACAGCCCTCCCAGGCCACCATTGCCCCTAGTCTGGATTACTGCAACAGCCTCCTATCTGGTTTTTCTGCCTCTACCCATGCCCTCGGCCTACAGTCTAACTCTCAACACAGCAGCCAGAGGGATCCTTTAAAAGAAAGTCAGGTCAAATGCTTCTGCAACATTCTCCCAACACTGTCCAATTCTATTCTTTTCTATGGCCCACAAAGTGCTCCATGATCTCCCTCCCATTGTCTCTCTGAGCTTCATCCACTTCTCTCAGCTCCTGCCACATAGCTGTCCCCAAACATACTAGACATGCTCCCACCTTAGGGCTGTGGTACCTGCTGTTGCTCCTGAGACCTTCCTTCCCAACACTGATAATCCTTATCCTGCTCTATTTTTCAATTTTTCAGTAGTATCTATCACCTTCAATCATATTATTTATAATTTACTTGTTAGGTTTGTTTATTGTCTATCCACCTCTTCTAGAAGGTAAGCTCCAATTCCATTCACAAATGTATTTTAAGTGCCTGGAACAGTGCCTGGAATTTAACAGGCATACAATAAATTAATTCATTCAATAAGTGAATGACTTCTCTTGGCTCCTTCTGCTTAGATCCATCTATTCTCTCTTAGGCTTCATTCAGGTGGTACCAGTATCCCGTGAGAGGCAGAGTATCCAAAACACTAAGAGCACAGAGTTTAGGGTCACACAGACCTTGTTGCAAATCCTAACTCTACACTAACTGGGTGACTCTGGGCAATCACAAAAGTGACCTGTGCTTTATTTGCCTCAGTTAAAAAATGGGATTAACAGCAGTGCCTACTCCAAAGGCAGGTATGGAAGTCAATCAATTAATGTGTACAAGACACTTGACTACGTGCCAAGTACATGACAATGCTCAACAAACATTAACTATTTTAATTATGGCACAAGTCAGATCAGTAATTTCCCTGCTCCAAACTCTTCAATGGTTCTTAGGATCAAGGATAAAATTATGAAAAGCATGATTTTCTCAAGCCCACATGTCTGATCCCCTAACCTTTCCACTTTATCTATGTCACTCACCCACTGGTCTCTGTGCTCCAGTCACTCCAGTCTTTACCAGGTCCTTGATCTCACCAAGCTCTTCTCTGACTCAGAATTTCTGCACATGCTGTTTCCTCTGCCTGAAACGCTCCAATACAATGGGGGCAAACTTTTCCCAAAGGGCCTGATAGTAAATATTTTTGGCTTTATGAGCCATAATGGTTCATGTCACAACTACTCGACTCTGCCACTGTAGTATTAAAATAGTCAGACAATAAAACAATACATAAACAAAGAGATGTGACTGTGTTCCAATAAAACTTTGTTCACAAAAGTGGGCCACAGTTTGCCACCCAAAGCTCTAATCTCCCCTCTTTGTCTACTCAACCCTTAATCATCATTTAATGCTTAGCCTAAATGTCACAATCTCAGAGAAGCCTTCCCCAGTATCCCTGACTAGACTAAGTTCCCCCATTAGATACTCATCCTTATCACAATCTTAAATTATCTCATTATTAAACTGTTAATTGGTTCATTATTCAATTGTTCACTATTTAACTGCACCCTCTTTCAGACTATAAGCTACATGGAACAAGTATCACATCTATTTTACCTCTGTGTCCTCAGTGTTGAAAAATTAAAAGTAACACTCTGAATGAAATAGAGCTTGGCTCCAGTCTCTAAGAAGGTATCTTACTACAACAGATAATGGCCTAGATTAAAAATGCTCTATGCCTTGAGAGATAAGTAAAGATGATGACAATATTTTCTTAGGGCCTTGGGCAGAGGGTATATTTTTGGAGCTGTTAGTTAAAAGTCAGACCAAGAGACAGTGAAATACAATACCTGATGGACATAATATTCGAGATCAAACAGTGCAGCAATCTTCTCTTCCAGGCTGGAGCTGGAACTATTGAACTTGTTGATCAATCGTACCATGATCTGCATGTCTGTCTCAATGACAACATTCAGCTCCTCAAAGTCCTTCTTCAGCTCCTCAATGGGACGGAAGAGCCGCTTAACTTTGGTCTGCCTTTCCTAAGAAAAGTAGCAAAGAGATGATTAATCATCAACTGCAGACATCTCCCCAACCAGCCTGTGGTCTGCCATGGATGCCCATCCTCAAAGAACTGCTGTTTCAGGGCACAACCTTCTTTAATCTGTACTATCAAAATCTATACTTTATAGGATGCCCAGAGAGAGAGCCCTCAGAATCTACACATATAGCCCTCTGCCACAAGAACACACTCAAGATTTTCCAAGGTCCACTTATCTCAGCCTGCCTTCCAATGCTCAGGAAGAATGTAAAGTCTCCTTGTAATCACTGAGGTCAGGGTAAACAATTTCAGCTCACCTTCAACCCATAATCTCACATGGAAAAGCCGAGGTCTAAGGTAGAATAATCCATACCTTGGTTCTCTTTCTTCTACGATTAAAGAATATCTTTGCTTTACCCTGCCCATCCAGCAACATTTTAGGGAAACCCAGATACAGGAAACTGTTGGTAAAGAGCTGTCAGAGTGGGAGCAATTTGCTGATGAAAATTAAATCTCTGTCATTACTGTCAATCTAACTACAGGTGTACAATTTGTTCAACTGTTTGAAGTGGCTAAATTACTGTATGTACTATACTCAAGTCTCAAACAATTTTTGCTCAGTCCCTCTCCACCCCACACACATATAAAGATTTTTAAAATGAAGTTATGTTGGAGGTGAATAAAAGACTTTAATTAGATATTTTATACATGTGACACTTTCTGTTTTCTTCCCAATTTCAGAGGATAGTACTTATAAAGAGAGTCTGAAAGGTCACAGTGGCTTATGTCTCCATTTTCCAAGAATAATTAAAAGGCAGGGATATTTATAAAAAGCAGGATGATGAGCAGCTGTCAGCTCTCAATTGCTCATCTATTACCTATGGGTTTTCTCCCCAGTTACATGCACGCCATAGGAACACCAACCAAAGAAATGAATCAGTCTCTCTTAAAAAAGACCGTTCCCAGCACAGCAATCACATCTATGGGATGCTATATTCTTCTCCTTTAGGCTAAAACAGTGAAATGCTCTCCTTCCCCCCTCCTAGAAGACTCTGGTGGCCACCAAAGGCCATGTAAAGAGGTCAAGGAAAGCTGAGGGTTGACAGACAAGTGAGCAGGATAAGAAACTAGTTATCTTTGCTTCATAAAAATGATGCATGCCTGGCCCCCAGAAAGGCCTTTAACAAAATTTTTAATTTTGCAATTATTATAAACTCAAAGGAAATTACAAAAATAGTAGAGAGTACTATATGCCCTTCATTCAGCTTCCTCCAATGGTAACATCTTACATAACAATACAATGTCAAAACCAAGAAAGTGACATAGGTACAATACTATTAACTAGACCACAAGTCTTATTCTGATTCCACCAGCTTTTACATGTACACATTAGCATTCATGTGTGTGTGTCATTCTATACAGTGTTATCTAATATAAAGATTCATGAAGCCACCAGAACAATCAAGTTATAGAACTGTTCCATTACCATCAAATGACTCTACAGTGCTCCTCTATATCTGCACTTTATCCTCTCATCCCTTCTCTCCTATCCCTGTGCCTGGGCAACTACTAATTTGTTCTCCATCTCTATAATTCTAGCATTTCGAGACTGTTATACAAATAAAGTCTGTAACTTTTTGAGACTGCCTTTTTACTGAACTTAATGCACTTGAGATGCATTAACTCACTATCCAATTTACTGTAAATATCAATGGTTTATTTCTTTTTAATGTTGAGTAGTATTCCATTGTATAGACGTACAGTTTAACCATTTACCTGTTGAAGAATGTCTGTTTGCAGGTTTGGAGTATTATGAATAAAACTGCATGAACATTTATATGCACTTAAAAATAAACCTAAGTTCTTGTTTCTCTGGGATAAATGCCCAAGAGTGTAACTATTGGGTATTTTCCAGAGTAGCTACACCATTTTATATTCCCACCAATGAAAGACCCAGTTTCTCCACATCTTCAATAGTATTTAGTATTATCATTTTTATTTTAGGCATTCTAATAGATGCATAGTGATACCTTGTGGTGGATTTAATTTGCCTATCTATAACAGCTGATGACATTAGACTTTTTTCATGTGATTATTTGCTATCCATATATTCTCTTTGTGAAATGTTCGTTCAGGTCCTCTTTCCATTTTCAAATTGGTTGTTTGTTTTTACTGTTAAGTCTTGAGTGTTCTTTACATGTTCTAGATAGATACAAGTCTTTTATCAGATAGTCCTTGCTTTGTACAGATCTCATATGCACCACTTTCGAATACCACAGTTTACATAATTACTAGTCTCCCAACATGACTCAAATTTCAGTTGCCATCATATATTTAACTACATTAAGTACCAAATTTGCTGCTAGCTCTTCAGTTCATAAATCACTATGTAAATTATATAAATGCCAATCACGAACAGTTGCTGATCACATTATTTATTTCAAAATCTGTCAGTGAATGGCCACTGTGCACCCATTATTCAATTCATATACAGATGTCAAGTGTGTAGCAGTATGTCTTCCTCAGGATAAAACCATGAAACATTTCATAAAAATGGATAATGAAAAGATAGAACTGACAACAAAGTTGAAAGCACAGCAAAGGAAAAAAAAAGTGGTAACTTTGGCAGTTGAACTATATATTAAGCATATATGGAACTACAGATGATGTCATAATTTTTGCTGCAACTATCAAACATAATTTTAAAAATTTGAGAAAAGGGTAGTCTATTATATTTTCCTTTACTTTTATGCACTTCACAGCTCTTTCTTCCCATTGTCCATGTTTCCTTCTGTTATTATTTCCCTTCTATTTGAAGAATATTCTTCAGTCATTCTTTTAGGTACGTCTGCTGGTGATAAATTCTTTTAACTTTCTTCTGTGTGAGAGTGTTGTGATTTCCTCCCTTCCACTCCTGAAGGGTATCTTCACTGGCTATAGAATTCTGAGTGAACAGTTTGCTTTTTCACCATTTGAAAAATATGCCACATATTTTTGACCTCTGTGATCTCAGATGAAAACGATGTTATCATTCAAACATTATTCCCTATTGCTAGTATGTGGTTTCTATCTTGCTGCTTTCAAACTGTTTTTCTGTCTTTAGTTTTCAGGTTGACTATGATTCATCATGGTGTTGATTTCTTTGAATTTATCCTATTTAGAATTCACTCAGCTTCATGAACTTGTAGGTTTATGATTTTCACCAACTGGGAAGAGTTTTCCATCTTTATTTCTTTGACTATTTTCTCAGCTCCATATTATTTCTCCTCTCCTTCTGATACTCTGTTACACAAATCTTGGATTTTCTGTTACAGTCAGTCCTACAGGTCCTTAAGTTACTATTTATTTTCAATCTATTTTCTGTTATTTAGATTAACTTTTATCTGCCTTTAAATTCACTGATTCTTTTCTCTTTCATCTCTAGTTTACTATTAGGCCTATGCGGTGATTTTTTTCCTTTCAGTTACATTTTTCAGTTCTAAACTTCTATTCTGTTCTTTATTATCTTCTATTTCTTTGCTAAGGTTATCATTTGTTACAAGAGTATACATAACTGCTTGAAGCATTTTTATGATAACTGCCTTAAAATTCTTATTAGATAATACCAACTTACGGGTCATATCACTGTTGGCATCAGTTAATTGTCTTTCCTAAGTCAAGTTTTTATTTTCCTGGTTCTTGGTATCATGAGATACAATTTAGGCAACCTGAGAGTTTTGAGTATTATGTTATAAGATACTGAATTCTATTGAATCTTCCTTTTCAGTAGGCAGTCACACTATTTAAGTTTAATATCTTGGTTCTGGTCTTCTTGTGAGGTTGTCAACCCAAGACAATTTAGTTTTCAGAGAATTTGCAGTGTTATTTAGGTCTCCCTCCTCTGTGTGCCCCCCAGAGCTAATCTAAAATCCTGGGCAGTATTTCACACTGTATTTCCATTCTTAAATCTGTTATATCCGATCTGTTTCTCTTGTGGATCACTAAGGAGCATTCCTAGAACTTCATTTGCAAAATTCCTTTCTCCATCATCTTTCCCTCCAAAATCCTACTACCACTCTCTTAGTAAGGAGAAAGAAGAACATCATCTGTCCCTGCTGCACATTCAACACTGGGAGTGGAAGTCTTTCCTTGGCCTCTACTGACATCACCCTGGTGGGGTAACTAAAGCACTGCCTTATCACTGCTGATCTAGGGGTAGAAGTTCAGGTTCCTCATTTATCCCATTAACACTACCCCAGAGTGGAAAACAGAATGCTGATTTACACTGCCTTGTTCCCACCAGATGGAGGTTAGAAGTACAGACTCTCCATTGGCCACACCCTCTGGCATTGCTAGAGCTAAAGCAAGTGGAAAACTACCTTGATGGCAGCAGGGGACAGACATTCAAGTTCCCTTCTTGGCCTCTGCTGACACCACCCCACCAGAAAAAAGCAGACTGCTACACCCCTGTGAGGGGTGAAAATCAGGCTCCACACATGGACTCTGCTGATACCACAGCAGTGGGAGAAGAGGAGAATAGTCTTCTTTCACTGGGCAGAAGGTAGAAATTCAAGCTCTCTGCTCAACACCACCTTGGCTGAGATAGGAGAGTACCACCTCATACCATCTACTGACACCAGAGGGGTGCAAGTTCAGGCTCCCCACTCAGCTTCTGCTGACACCACTCTGGTAGAGGTAAGAATATAGCTTTGCTCTACTACACCAACTGGAGGTGGAAATCCAAATTCTACATTTAACTCGCATTGGCGCTAAGGGAGGTGGAAAGATTTCCATGGTCTTTGGCTAAATGAGAATAGGTATTGTCAAAAGATTTTTATTAGGCTGCCCTTTTCCTGGTTCTTTCTTATAGAGAGCAGGACATTCTTAGGGCCTTTTTTCTATCTGTACCTGTTGGCATTTCCATGATATGGGCTTCTCCAGTATCCACTTTGGGATATTTAGAGAGCAAAAAGAAAGGCAAGAAATTCACTGCCATGTCATCCCTCAAATTCCAAGGTCCCTATCCAATCCAACGTCTTCTCATCTTTAACATATTTTTATATTTGCTTTTAGTATTATGAAAGCCTTTGGCTGTGTGGATCACAACAAACTGTGGAAAATTCTTAAAGAAAGGGGAATACCAGACCACCTTACCTGCCTCTTGAGAAACCTGTATGCCAGTCAAGAAGCAACAGTTAGAACCGGTCATGGAACAACAAACTCATTGAAAATTGGGAAAGGAGCATGTCAAGGCTGTATATTGTCCCCTTGCTTATTTAACTTATATGCAGAGCACATCATGCAAAATGCCAGGCTGGATGAAGCTCAAGCTAGAATCAGGATTGCTGGGAGAAATATCAATAATCTCAGACATGCAGATGACACCACCCTAATGGCAGAAGGCAAAGACGAACTAAAGAGCCTCTTGATGAAAGTGAAAGAGGAGAGTGAAAAAGCTGGCTTAAAACTCAACATTCAAAAAAAGCAGTTTATGGCATCTGGTCCCATCACATCATGGAAAATAGATGGGGAAACAATGGAAACAGTGAGAGACTATTTTCTTGGGCTCCAAAATCACTGCAGACGGTGACTGCAGTCATGAAATTAAAAGAATTTGCTCCTTGGAAGAAAGGCTATGACCAACCTAGACAGCATATTAAAAAGTAGAAAGATCCCTTTGCCGACAAAGGTCCATTTAGTCAAAGCTATAATTTTTGCAGTAGTCAGGTATGGATGTGAGAGTTGGACCATTAAGAAGGCTGAGTGCCGAAGAATTGATGCTTTTGAACTGTGGTGCTGGAGGAGACTCTTGAGAGTCCCTTGGACAGCAAGGAGACCAAACCAGTCAATCCTAAAGGATATCAATCCTGAATGAATATTCATTGGAAGGACTGATGCTGAAGATGAAGCTCCAATAGTTTGGCCACCTGATATCAAGTGCTGACTCATTGGAAAAGACCCTGATGCTGGGAAAGATTGAGGCCAGGAGAAGAAGGGGGCAATAAAGGATGAGATGGCTCGATGGCATCATCAACTTAACGGGCAGGAGTCTGAGCAAACTTCAGGAGATAGTGAAGGACAGGAAAGTCTGGCACAATGCAGTCCATGAGGTCAGACATGACTTACCGACTGAACAACAAACAACAACAGCAGGAAGAATAGGAAGAATTGAGTCTATTTAATCTTGCCCAGACTCAAAAGTTTAAGAAGGCCACATTTTAAAATGGAACAATTTATAGGATATAGCTGAACAACATTTGACATGATAAAACATAAAGCATCAAGCAATCTGTATGGTAATAAGGGGATAAAGAGATCAGATTCAACAACAATGACCCAAATCTGTTGGGTGACACAGAGCTTTTCCATGAAGCAAGGGACTCTGGGAAGGACTGATTCATTTAAATCTAATAAGTTGCCAGTGGATGTAATGGAATTGATGCCCTCCCCCCCCAAAAAAAAAATTCATTCAATTGGTAAGATATGACCATATCTCACAGAATTGTCCTTATAAACAGTAAAAGCACATACCTGTACTTGCAAGTCACCATGTAAAGATTTTGTTTAAAGACTGATAAACCAAAGTATGATGGTATCTGCAACCAGGAGCTGGAGACATGTAAGAAACTCCCCAACCTACTTCAACTTGATTTATTTTCCAGTCCCAGTACATGGGCAAGTGGCTGAGTCAGTCCAGGAAGGATACAAATGAAAGTGAAAAAAAGACCCCAGGATCAGTACCTCGGTGAAGAAGCTAACAACCTAAGCACCACAGAAGTAAAGAAAGAGTGTGGCAGCCATAGGTCAGAAGTGGCAGCTGACACAAATCAGACGGAACAGGGGTGTCACATTTTGCTGCCATTATTGGGGTCTCCTCTTGCAGAGAGAGAGAATTATTTTTAATTGCAAAAAACAGCAACTGAAAACTTAAAAAATCTCTTGCTTTTACACATAAAAAACATTTTTATAATATTCATACTTTTCTATACTAATTGAATTATGAGATAGGAATACCAGTAAAGAGAATAAAGAGAAGAGACAGGGGTGCAGTAGGTCTTCCATCTCCAGAGAAAACATGGAACAAGGGCTGATTTTTATGTTCCCATATGCCCCATGTGGAGCTCATGGTGAGAGAATGAGTGGGAATGAGCCCAAGTCCTGGTCACAGGAATACCAATCTCCGCTCCAGGCACCTAGGAATCCACTGCTCTCCTTTGCTAGCCTCACCTTCACCAGGTAGGGGATTTGCTTTCCCTCACACCTCTCCACTCCTGCAGTTAATACACACCTGCAGTGGGATACAGAGAAGGCAATGGCACCCCACTCCAGTACTCTTGCCCGGAAAATCCCATGGATGGAGGAGCCTGGTAGGCTGCAGTCTGTGGGGTCGCGAAGAGTTGGACATGACTGAGCGACTTCACTTTCATTTTTCATTTTCATGCATTGGAGAAGGAAATGGCAACCCACTCCAGTGTTCTTGCCTGGAGAATCCCAGGGATGGGGGAGCCTGAGAGCCTGGTGCGCTGCCATCTATGGGGTCGCACAGAGTCGGACACGACTGAAGCGACTTAGCAGCAGCAGCAGTGGGATATAATTTTGTGCATCACCTTCCTTCACCACTACTGCTGCCATCCTGCTACTCACCTTCTCTTATCATGTGCACTCTTCATATTAAGATACAACTTCAGTAAGATGAGTGAAGACATGGAGGCTTGGCTTGTATATTAACACTTCCTCCTGAGGTCCTCTCTGTCTCACACACACACACAGGTCCATCTGTCTCAGAAATACTTAGTTCTGAAGGATCTAAAGCTTCCTTCACTAACACACAGACTGTCAAGAATCCGGTGTTGCCTCTCTAAGATACTGCCAGAATTCTGGGATGAGGGCAAAGAGATAAGCAAAGAAGAGAGAATTGTAAAGAGGAGGAGGAGGGAGAACATAAAATGGTCTGCAAAGTGGCCACTGGAGAAAGTTCTTTCAAGGAGAGGACTCAAGCAGAAATGTTAAGGACTGATTTGCAACATTCTCTGGCTATCACAGGACCTCATGATCCATCTAAGAATAAGACTTTGTTCTGATAGGTCAGGATCCACGAACCATCCCAGACATAAGGGACATAGCCAAGGGGCTACTACTCTGCCTCTTTCTCCTTCTCATTCCCTAATAGCTTGTACATAAATTTAAGAGTTGGAGGAAACCTCAGCCATCTTGTCCCAGCCCCATATTGTACATTTAAGGGATCTGAGGTCTGGAAAAGGTTTGCTACATGTTCAAAGGGCAAGGACTTGGGCTTCCTCCTTCCTGGTCTAGGTCCCATCCTTTAAACTTGTATCTAACCCAAGTGTAAGTGAGGAGATGTGAGTTCTAATCTCTGTTCCCCTCACTGATGTCTGTGGTAATACAGAGTATGGCTATCTATGCTCTGTGCTTCAGTTTTCCCAAATATGTAATGGGAAGCTGAATCCTAATGAAACGATGACAGAAATGCTCCCAGAAATTTATTAATAGTCCACAAAGGGTTATTTATTTGGCATTGTTTCTTAAACTATTTGGCAATATTATTGTTATTATTACCCATGTTTACTGCTAAAGCTTTAGGAAACAATGACTCCCTCTCATGTCATTTTGCAGGATGGTATGAACTCACTATAAACAACATTACTAACCTGGTCTTCCTTTGAATTTTCCATCTCTGCCCCCTCCTTGAATTTTGCCAGTGCGTTCTTGAGGTCCTGAGATGTATAGGTATTGGTGTTGATGTCCAGCCTGTCCAAAGAGAAGTTGAGAGTCATGAGGCGGTACCATCTTTCCCAACAAAAGAACACCCCTCTGGATGGCTGGCACTCCAAGGCAAGCTAAGCCAGGCTAACTCACAGCACACTATCCACCTTTGCCGTGGGTCAGCCAGAAGTCTAACAGGATGATCTCACCTTGAAGCTAGAGGAGGAAAGAGCTGAAGATGGGGTCACTTCATAAAAGAGGAGAAAATGGCATGGGGCAGACAGAAGCCCACTGTGGACAGAGAGCTCTCAGCCAGTTACTCAGGCAGAAACAAGTCTGGAATGTCTGTGCAATGCTGCTCTCTCAGCAGGTGCCAAAGTAAGACCTCCTGGGGGACAATGGGGCACAGACAGAGGACATAACATGCACCCTATATATAATTTTCCAGGAAGGAGACTACATAGGGACCTGAGCCTCCTCCCACCCAAATGTGTGCCTAACCTGATTTGACAAGTCAATCTATCTTTACAAAAAAAGGCTAAATAAATTCATACCTTTAAGACAAACCCCTGAGCACAGACTATATGCAGGGGGTATGAGTCAACCTGACAAAGGAATGGGTTTGAGACATGAAGAACTAAAACCAAGGCCAGCCACCCTCTGCAGCCAGCCTCTCAGGAGAGGGAAGAAAGGAACCAAGATAGACATAATGTCAGGAAGCTGGCAGAGACTAGAGTGGTATCTTCAGGAACAGTCCTGGAGCTGATCCAAGCCACAATTCATCTTGACTGGCGAGAAGGTATTTGTGGGGCAGGGGGGTGGAAGGCAGGTTTTGCCAGCAGCACTCATTTCAGTTCAGTGAACAGAGGTAAGGAAAAGTGACACACACAGACAAAGGGAAGTGTAGAATGTGGACTGTGCATGGCAAGACTGGCTCTCTCTGTTCCAGGTGAGGTGAGTACCTCAGTCTCATGGCCCAATATCCTAGCCAGCCTCAGCTCTCATGAGAGGGTCTCAGTCTTTGATTCATCCCAGAGACCCCTTAGAGCCCTCAGAAAAACACTTGACTTCTTTAAACCCCAATCCTCCTAAACTAACTAATAATAGTTAATCATTCCCATTTACAGAGCACTTAACCATGTGTCAGGCACTGTGTCAATCCTTTAAAACTAATATTTCATTCAAATCATTACCACAGTCCTACCAAATAGGACAGACAACACCTCTCCTGTCAGAGACTCACCTACTGCCAGCTGCAAGAGGAGGCCACTGCCTTGATCCTTACTCTGAAGAGGGAGTGAAGTATTTAGGGCTATAACTTTTTTAATTTATTTATTTTTAATTGGAGAATAATTGCTTTGTAATATTGTGTTGGCTTTTGCCAGCCATAGGTACACATGTGCTCTCCCTCTTGAACCTCCCTCCCACATCCCACCCCATGCCAACTCTCCAGGTTGTCACAGAGCACAAGGTTTGAGCTCCCTGTGTCACACAGCAAATTCTCACTGGCTATCTATTTTACATATGGTTATGTATATATTTCAATGCCTCTCTCTCAATTCATCACAACCTCTACGTCCCCCACTGTGTCAACAGGTCTGTTCTCTAATGTCTGCGTCTCCACTGATGCCCTGCAAACAGGTTCATCAGTACCATTTTTCTAGATTCCACATATATGCATTAACAAACGATGTTTTTCTCTGACTTACTTCACTGTATAATAGGTTCTACGTTCCTCCATCTCATTAGAACTGTATGTGTTCCTTTTATGGCTGAGTAATATTCCATCATATATAAGTACCACAACTTCTTTATCTATTTGTCTATAGACATCTAGGTCGCTTCTGTGTCTGGTGCTGCTGCTAAGTCACTTCAGTCGTGTCTGACTCTGCGCGACCCCATAGACGTGTGTCTGAGCTACTGTAAATAGTGCTGTGATAAACACTGGAGTATGTATGTCTTTTTTTTTATTATAGTTTCCTCACGGTATATGTACAAGACTATAAGAAGCAGATTAGCTCCTTTCTCCAAGACTTAGGATTAACCCCATCGTGTCTACATCTCTGTTTACTGTATAAAGTCCCACTCTCCCAGGCCATCCATCATCACCCGCTCTTAGCCCCAGCTACACACACACAAATGTACATGTGTGCCTACATGCACACAGCTGCTGCTGCTAAGTTGCTTCAGTCGTGTCCGACTCTGTCAGACTCAGGCTCCCCCATCCCTGGGATTCTCCAGGCAAGAACACTGGAGTGGGTTGCCATTTCCTTCTCCAATGCATGAAAGTGAAAAGTGAAAGTGAAGTCGCTCAGTCGTGTCCGATTCTTCGCGACCCCATGGACTACAGCCTACCAGGCTCCTCCGTCCATGGGATTGTCCAGGCAAGAGTACTGGAGTGGGGTGCCATTGCCTTCTCAGCACACAGGCACATGTACAACTATCCTCAGCTGGTATTCTTATTTTATTCTTCACTGAGAAAAACAGACGTTATCATCAATAACTCATTCATCTTCCCATCATCTACTCTATATACCAGTTCAGTTGCTCAGTCATGTCCGACTCTTTGCGACCCCATGAACTGCAGCACACCAGGCCTCCCTGTCTATATACCAACCTACACCTAAACTACATTTTCTGCTTCCCCTACTATTAAAAAGGATGACAGTGTCTCTGCCCCTGTTGAACTTAGGATAGAGATCCCACTTGCCTTTTCAAAACCTTTAACTCCCATAATTATACCACACTCCCACCTGCCTGCATCATCAGTTTTTCCTTTGGCTAGATTATTCCCATCAGCATACCAACACCCCTTTGACTCCTCAATCTCTAATTATCATGCCATTTCTCCGCTTCCGTTCAGATTAAGTAAAACTTTATGAACACATTGTTTTCATTCACTATCCACACCTCCTTGAATGCTATTTAGATTGCCATATTCATCAACCTGGATCTTGTTCCCAAAACTCCACTAAAATTGCTCATCAAAATTACCAATAATCAATGGTCAAATCCAATGGATTCTTCATTAGTGCCTGTTCCTCAACCAATCAGCAGCATTTACACAGTTCACCCCTCCCTCTTTGAAACACTCTCCTTTCCTGGCTTTTTGTTGCCACATTCTCTGGGATTTTTCCTCTTCTTTGCTCCTTCTCTAACTCTTCTTGCTGGTTCCTTATCTCTTACCTGAATCCTATATGCTGGAACACCTCAGAGTTCAATCTTGAACAATCTTTTCTTCTCTATCTCTACACTCTCCATGTGTGTGTGTGTGTGTTTGTGTGTGTCAGTCATGTCCAACTCTTTGTGACCCCATGGACTGTAGCCCACCACACTCCTCTATCCATGGAATTCTCCAGGCAAGAATACTGGAGTGGGTTGCCATTCCCTTCTCCAAGGGATCTTCCCAACCCAGGGATTGAACCTGGGTCTCCTGTACTGCAGGCAGATTCTTTACTGTCTGAGCCAACAGGGAAGCTTCTCTAGTATTCTTGCCTGGAGAATTCCACGGACAGAAGAGCCTGGTGAGCTATAGTCCATGGGTCACAAAGAGTTGGACACAACTGAGCGACTAACACTCTCCCCTAGATACTTGAAAATATCTATCAGGCAGTGATGCCTAAAATTACATCTTTGACCCAAACCCCTTCCCCGAGTACTAGCCAGACTCCTGTACAACTACTGATACATCTTGGATCTTTAACAGCCATCTGAGACTTATTACACCTAAACCATAGGTCTTGACAGTTCTCTCCATAAATCTGTCCCCTTCTCAATCTTTTCTATTTCAATAAATAGTATCTTCCAGTACCTGGTTATGCAAATCCCAAATGAGGCTTTACCTGAACCCCTACTCCCCTTTTTCCAACCCCTAAATTGTAAAGCTATTGCTGCTACCTCCAAATTAAATCTCCAATTCATCCACTCTTTGTTACACACCAGAGACTAAGCCACCATTATGTTTTGCCTCACCCACTGAAATGACATTCTAACTGTCTCTGTTCATCTTTTGTCCACCTTCAATCTATCCTCGGTATACATAGCAACTATAATGATCTTGCTAAATTACATTAAATAATTTTCCTACCCAAAATCCTCCAATGGCTCTCCATTACAATTCTACTTAAATGAAGAACATTCAACATGCTCCTCAAAATTCCACATGATCTGGCCCTTCATACCTTTCCAATCTCATCTCATATTAGTCTTCTTCCTCTCCTACCCATTAATCACTCTGATCATTTTCCTTTTTCTTGAACTTGACAAAGCCCTTTCCATAACAAAGCCAGGAACTCTTCTTGTTTCTTCTGCCTGAAATGCTCTAACTCTAAACCTATAAAATTAACCCCTTGCATGACTAAGTGCCCCTCATCCTTCAGGTCTCAGGCTTTGACAAGGCCTTCTCAAACCGTCCTTTCTATTGGGTTGCCCAAAAAGGTTGTTCGGTTATTCACAAAACAGTACAGAAAAACCTGAATGAACTTTTCGCCCAATCCAATAGCCTCCATCAGGGATTTATCACCTTATTTCTTCCCTAGTATTTATTATAATCTATAATTACCTTACTTGCATACTTATTTCTCTTCTCCTGCTTGCCAGCCTCAATAAAGCTAGCGTCTTGTCTGTTTTATTTACTACTGTATCCCCAATGCCTGGCACACAGGCACTCGATAGGTCTTTTGTGAAATGAATGGTGGAATAAGTAAATAGTCCTGTCCATGGCCCACTCCCTTAACTATTATACTATATTATACTGTGGCAAATGCTCTCAACAGGGCTTCCTACATGGCTCAGTGGTTAAGAATCCACCTGTCAATACAGAGACAGAGGAGACACAGGTTCAATCCCTGGGTCACGAAAATCCCCTGGAGGAGGAAATGGCAACCCACTCCAGCATTCTTGCCTGGAAAAATCCATGTACAGAGGAGCCTGGTGGGCTTCAGTCCATGGGCTCACAAAGAGTCAGACAGGACTTAGCAATTAAACACACACAAACAAATACACAACCCAATATGGAACAATTTGGATGCAGTTTGGTCCTTTAAATGTAAGAGGATGATTCAAAAAGCTGATTGTTCTAAGGCAAAAGATGTACTATGGAGAAGTTGACAGGGATACAGACTAAAACCAGTGAAGATGGCAATGTCTAACACACAAATAGCAAGAGGAAAACCAGTTGCAAGCCAACTGTACGCTGAACTCAGCAAGTGCCCAGAGAACCCTCTGGGACAAGTCAGAGTAAGGAGACCTCTTCCGGGCTTTAGAGCTCACAGGAACTGTAGCTCTAGGTAGCAGTGTGGCCAGTCACCTGCCCAGCAGGACTAGTGGAGAAGCTGCTGTGAATTAGGCTGAATGGACTATCCCATCTCTCTAGCCACTGGTTCTTAACTTCGCAGGATCACCAACTTCTTTGACAGACTGATGAAAAGCTGTGGGTCTTGTTTCTTAAAACAGTTAAGTCAGTAAACAAAATATTGTTAACAATTTTGAAAACTAGCCCTGTCCTTTGGTCTCTGTTCCCATTCCAGAACTAAAGAAGCAGGAAGACACTGTGAAGTGGAATTAAAGGAGCACAGAAGGAGGTTCACTGCAGGAGGAGAAAGTCACCACCAGAGACTCACTGAGCTCACAGCACTGAACACCCTCAACCACCTTGTCAATGCCTTTGGGCTTCTGTTCAGACAAGTTTGTTGCTAGCTATAAACACTGAGAAGGAAGAAGACATATCCAACTTACCCTGGAGGACACTCCAAGGCAGAGCCCTCAGAAACATTTCAAAGGAGAAAAGTAAAGAGGCGGGAGTAGGAATGAATATTCTTCTCTCATGGTGTCTCTACTATAGACCATAGATGGCTCTGCTTTCTAGTCTAAAAAGACAGGAGCAACAGGTGAAGCAGGAAGAGTTCCTACTGATGATCTATGGCCAAGTATTGGAGAAATTACTTTCCACAGTATCAAAACCAACAAATATTAATAAAAAAGCACCAAATTAACCAAGTTCCTAACTCAATATTCTTAAACCAGGGAAAAAATAGGTTTCTTATTCAAAAATAAGACTTGGCTTAGATGTGAGAAAAGACTTTCTAAGTACTTTGAGACACTTTCCCTCAGTACTTTGAGACACTGAAAGATGTATATGCATGCTAGAAATGGAGGGATATTGACAGGGGTTGCAACAATGAGATTTGATTCTTTCTTTGATAGTTCTGAGAAAGTAATCATCATACAACCTGTGTTACTTCAGGTACATGCCTATCTGGAGAGGCAGAGAAAAATAAAGATCTGTCCCAGTTTAAGGTGACTATAACGAGGACAAATAGCTCCTTATTTTACAGATCATAATACAAAGTTGAATTTTCTGACAGTGAAAAATGTCCAAATCTGAATAAGCTATTTTGTGATCTTGTGAGTGCCACATGGACAGGATGGATGCCCTTTTGTCAGGTCCCCTTCTGCCTCATCTCTAACTTCAAAATATTGCTAAAATAATAAAAATCCAAGGACTGAGTAACACTAACCTTGCTCAATCCATGATTGATTCCCAATACTAACATGAACAGGCATATCTCAGAAATATTAAGGGACTGGTAACAGACCATCACAAGAAAGTAAATATTGCAATAAAATAAGTCACATCAATTTTTTGGTGCATAGAAGCTATGTTTATACTATACTGTAGTCTATTAAGTGTGCAACAGCATTATGTCTCAAAAAAAAGTATATACCTTAATTAAAAAATACATGACAAAAACAATACAAACCAAAAAACCAATTACAATAGTTACATCAAAGATCTAATCAAAGAACTAATCATAGATCACCATAACAAATATAATATTAATGAAAAAGTTTGAAATATATTGTAACAATTACCAAAATGTGACACAAAGACGTGAAGTGAGCAAATGCTATTGGAAAATGGTAGCAACAGACTTGCTCAAGATAGGGTTACCACAAATCTCCAATTTGTGAAAAATGCAGTACCTGAGAAGTGCAACAAAGTGAGGTGCAATAAAACGAGACACTGCCATATTAGAACAGGGACAGGAAACTATTTGTAATAACCAGATAATATTGTGGGCCTTACGGGACGATTTTCCCAACTACTCAACTCTGCCAGTGCAGCAGGAAATCAGCCATAGACAATACATAAGTGAATGAACATGGTTATATTCCAATAAAACTTTAATTATGGACGCTGAAATCCAAATTTCACATAATTTTATTCAGTCATGAAATATTCTTTTTCTTTTAACCATAAAAAAAATTAACAACCACCTAACTTATGGGTCATACAAAAACAGGCAGTAGTCCCAATATTTTGCTGTAGGCCATAATTTACTGGTCCTTGTGTTAGAAACTTTATGGTTGGTATTTATACTGACCTTTCAAACTGCACAATTTCAACAGCCCCTGTAACCCCATGCCTAAGCCTCCTTCTCTCTTACACAGGAAATAGCAAGCAAAGAAAACTTGCTAAGTCAAAAAGAAAAAAAAAAAAAAAAAAACAGAAAAATAGAGACCATGAATTGCCCAAAAGTAAATCAACTAAACTGATTATTAAAAAATAGGCAATTCTTACCATTGGAGAACTTTTATATTATAAGAAAACCTGTTTTAATATGGACAAACAAGACGAAAAGTTACTCTGAATTAAAGACTTTAAAATGCAATTTTATTGTCCACCAAGGAAGTATTACTGCAAAGCAGAAGGCCTAACAGGCCTGTTTTAATGAATAGATGACTCATCTGTAATCAGCGCATTAATTGTTGGGATTCAAATGGGTGCTCTTAAAGTACTGGGGAAAAAAGACTTAATTTTTAAAGCAGGCTAAGCATTCCTCTACAGCCTTTTTTTAAAGTATCAGTTTGCTTTGCAAACTATTTCTTTCCAAAGACCATAGAGGTAAACATCCATAAAACCATGAAATATTTATCACAAATTCTAAGCTATTAAATTTCAAAAATTTTTAAACCCACATGTATTTGGGCAAGAAATAATACATTAAATGGAACTGATGAACCTATCTGCATGGCAGGGCTAGAAACACAGATGTAAAGAATGGTCACAGGGTGGGAAGGAGAGGGTGGGACGCATTGAGAGAGTAGCACTGATATACATACATTACCATGTACAACACAGAAAACTAGTGGGAAGCTGCTGTACAGCACAGGGAGCTCAGCTAGGTGCTCTGTGACAACCTAGAGGGGTGGGATGGGGGTGGAGGGTGAGTGGGAGGCTCAAGAAGAAGGGGATATATATATACATATAGCTGATTCAAGCAGATGTACAGCAGAAACTAAAAACATTGTAAAACAATTATACTCCAATTTAAAAATTAATTTAAAAAAAGGTCATACAAAAACAGGTCATACAAAAACAATACATTGTCATTACTCTCAGCATTACAGGGTCAATGCTGTCAGTCTCCCAGTCCCCAGGCTTGACACTGTACCTTTTGCCTTTTTTCAACCCTTTCAAATTAGTTTGAAACTTGTCCTCATCTTGGAGTTTCACTTCCCTTGCCCCAGTCTGGAGATTCAGCCGCACATGGGATCCTGCAGGAACAGCCTGACCTAAAAGCCAAGAAGACAGAGAAGGCTTATGAGATATGGTACTTGGAGGAACACTGCAACATGAAAAATTCCTTCAAGGGAAGCATACAGCACAAGTTCTCTTGGAATGATCAGGTAAATACTGAGCATAAAAGAGCAATGATGTAACAAGAATCCAAGTTTTCTCAATTCTGGCAAGATGATAGTGAACTACAAGCTACACCAACCACCATGCCTCCATCAGAGAACCAAGGAGTCAGGGAATCACCAGGCCAAGACAACTGTTTTCTGTTCCTGCCATCCCACTTCAGCGGGGAGTTTCTTTACCTTTGACTAAAAATTAAAAGCCAAGTTGAGTACATAAGCGTATGTACGTAATGATCCACTTCTAATCTCAAATCCATCCATAAGGCTTCAAGATTTTTTTAAAAAAGGTATGTTCAAGTAGAACGGGAACATTTCTCTGCAGAGGCTCCCTGAATAAGGTTAAGTCAGGGGTTAAATGAGGCAAGAAGTGAGACCCAGACTGGGGAAAAAGTGAATCCCAAATAGATAGAGTCCTTCGTGCAAAGACTCAGACACAGAAACTGACAGGACGCATTCAAGAGGCAAGGAACAGAAGAGGCCAGAAGAACTGGAAGGACTGTGGAGGCTGATATCTTGAAGCACTACCTGAAGCCCAGTTTGGGGTAGGAAAATAAAAGTAATGGCTGAGGAAGTTGGTTCTTCGAAGATAGGAGGCCAAATCCTGCCAAAAATAACAAAAAAAACTGATAACTTCTATTCTATTCCTATGATCATGGGCTAAGAGGTAACTTCTTTAGCATTAATCCCATCTCTAAGGGAGTTCCCTGGTGGTCTAGCAGTTAGGATTTGGTGCTTTCACTGCTGTGGCCCCTGGTCTGCAATTGAGATCCCAAAGCCATGCATGACCAAAAAAAAAAAAAAAACCCATCTCCAAATATATGAAGCTAAGCAGATCATCCTTGATATTCCCTCTACTTTGTATCTCCCATATCCAATCAATCTCCCAAATCTGATGTTCTTCCTGCCATGTCTCTCTTGAATTTACATCCTTCTCTCTGTCCTCCCCACTACTGCCCTTAGAACCATCACCATCTCTCTTCCAGATACTGCCAAAGCTTTCCAACTGTCCTCTACTAACTACAATTACCTCCTAATAAAACTATTCTTTACAATGAATGATTTTTTTTTTCAAAATACAAATCTGATGATGTCATTCCCCCACCTCAAACCTTGTAGTGGCTTCCTACTGTTCTTAAGGATGAAAATCCTCACACTGGTCAATGAGGCCCTTTTTAGTATCTAGCCACTGCTTGCCTCTTCAAACCTGTCCACTCCTCATTCCCCAGGCTCTAGGCCACAATGGCCTTTTTCCATTCCATGAAAGAAACCATGCTTCCTCCTACCACAGGGCATTTCACCTGCTGTTCCCTTCACCCAGAACACTCCTTCCAACCCCAGCCTCCATCTCTTCATTCTTCCAATCCCAGCTGAGAAGCTGAGAGGCATCCTCTATTTCCCCAGACCAGATCTGGCTGTCCCCCAAAGGCTTTCACAACACCATGACCATTTTTCTTTTTCTTTTTGACCACACTTGACAGATCTTAGTTCTTATGCAGCTTGAGGGAGCTTAGTTCTCCCACCAGGGATTAAACCCAGGGCTACAGCAGTGAAACCGCTGAGTCCTAACTATTGGACCACCAGGGAACTCCTTACCATGACCCTTTTACTCAATCACACTTTTCACAATCAATAGTTATATCTTAAGTTTTTTAATTTATCTGGCTAATAAAAATGCTCACCATTTTATTCTCAGGGTCTATCACATATCCAAGCATATGGTAAACCCTCAATAATTATTTGTTAAGTGAAAAATTAAAAATGGAAGCGAGAAAATCCTAGCGTTACAGTAGTATGAGGAAATGACAACAAAGATTTTCACTAGGGCAGCAGATTCATAATAATCAGCAGTAGGGCTGGGGCATTGGGATGGCCCGGAGGGATGGGATGGGAAGGGGGGTGGGGGGGGGTTCAGGATGGGGAGCATGTATGGACCCATGGCTGATTCACGTCAATGTATGGCAAAAACTACTACAATATTGTAAAGTAATTAGCCCCCAACTAAAATAAAAAAATAATAATAATAGTAATAATCATCAGTCATGTTGATAGTTATTTTTAGTAGTAATTTATACTAATACCAGTAATAGCAATAATAATAATATCTTGAATTTTCAGACTTTTGATCAAAATTAGAAATAAAAAAGAGAAAAAGTACATGACTTTAAAAGTTCAAGAAAATAACAAGTTAGACTGTGCTAACTGGCCAAGGAAGAGATTAGGATCTCATGTGAATCAATTTATTTTATTTGGGGAAAATTCCAAAATTACTCCCTTCACATAAGCCACCACAGGGGGCAAGAGCAACCACAATAACATTAACTTAAAATATGGGTTACGCTCATTTAAAATACATGAAACCAGCCACGGCAGCAGTGGCAGAAGCAACAGAAAACACAGTATTTCAAATGTTTCCACCCAACTGGGAAAAAGGCCAAGTTAGAGAGAGAGTGTGATCTGTGAAGGAAGCAGAATACTGGAGAAGAACGGAGCAGAGGCAAAAAGTCACCAGATACACTTAAGGACTGGGAGATAGAGGAGAAGGGGATAATCAGAAAACAAGACAGGAACCCAGAAAGACAAAGAGGCCTGCAAAGCCTGCAGTGTCTGTTTCCCTAACACTGGCTCCCTGAGGGGAAAAAATATGAGTGGTAGATTGTATCATTGTCACCAGTTCTGTTCCATCCACCCCCTGTGCTGTGTGACCTCACAGTCCCTCCTACTAGTTGGTATAGTTTCTCACCCTTTGACTTTGGACTTGGCCTGTGACATGCTTTAATCAGCAGGATGTTAGCAAATGTGCCAAAGAGGTTTGAAATGTGTTTGTGTATTTGACTTGTATCGGAATTGTGTATCACTGTGAGAAGAACATGCTCTACAAGCATTCTGATCCAAGAGGGATGAGAGACCCATGGAGCAGACCTGCACCCAAATTGCAGACTGGAGCTGAGCCCAACCATGGTCAGCCGAGTCTAGCCCATCTGCAGACATGTGAGCAAGAATAAATGACTGGGTATCTTTTTAAAACCTTTTACTTTGAATTACTTTTAAACTTACACAGAACTTATAAGAATAATACAGAGAGTTTCCATACATCACTCACATGACTTTTCCCAATGTTTAGTATCTTACATAGCCATAGACAACTACTGGGAGAATAATACTAGTAACCAAACTAAAGATCATTTCAAACCTTAACAGTGTTTCCACTAAAGTCCTCTTTCGTTCTATGATCCCATATAGCCCATGGTTGTTCAGTTCAGTTCAGTCGCGTCCGACTCTTTGAGACTCCATGAAGCGCAGCACACCAGGCCTCCCTGTCCATCACCAACTCCCGGAGTCTACCCAAACTCGTGTCCATCGAGTCGGTGATGCCATCCAGCCATCTCATCCTCTGTCGTCCCCTTCTCCTCCTGCCCCCAATCCTTCCCAGCATTAGGGTCTTTTCCAACAAGTCAACTCTTCGCATGAGGTGGCCAAAGTATTGGAGTTTCAGCTTCAATATCAGTCCTTCCAATGAACACCCAGGACTAATCTCCTTTAGGATGGACTGGTTGGATCTCCTTACAGTCCAAGGGACTCTCAAGAGTCTTCTCCAACACCACAGTTATTTCTCCCTAATTTCCTGCACTTTGCAACAGTTCCTCAGTCTTCCCTTGTCTTTCCTGACCCTGACACCCTCAAGAAATACTAATCAGTTATTCAGGATTGTTTGCTTTTGTCATGATTAAACTCAAATCTTGCCACCTTGACAGAAGCACCAGAGAAATTATGTCATGCTCTTCCCAACACATCATATCAAAGGGTTCATGATGTCAACATGTCTTATACTGGTGATATGTCTAGTTATAACAAACCTAGACTGCATATTAAAAAGCAGAGACATTACTTTGCCAACAAAGGTCTGTCTAGTCAAAGCTATGGTTTTTTCAGTAATCATGTATGGATGTCAGAGGTGGACTATGAAGAAAGCTGAGCGCCAAAGAATTGATGCTTTTGAATTGTGGTGTTGGAGAAGACTCTTGAGAGTCCCTTGGACTGCAGGGAGATCCAACCAGTCCATCCTAAAGGAGATCAGTCCTGAATATTCATTGGAAGGACTGATGTTGAAGCTGAAACTCCAATACTTTGGCCACCTGATGCAAAGAGCTGACCCATTTGAAAAGACCCTGATGCTGGGAAAGATTGAGGGCAGGAGGAGAAGGGGACGACAGAGGATGAGATGGTTGGATGGCATCACCGACTCGATGGACATGAGTTTGGGTAAACTCCGGGAGTTGGTGATGGACAGGGAGGCCTGGCGTGCTGCAGCCCAAGGGGTCACAAAGAGTAGGACACGACTGAACGACTGAACTGAACTGATCTGCATAATAGGTGTGCTCATTACCACTAGGTTGTCATTGCTTCTGGGCTCTGTCTTTGAATCAGAGATAAGAAATTTATGTATGTATATACACATCTATATTTCTATATCTATTTGTCTGTGGACCTATTAAAAAGTGGGCTTCCATGATGGCTCAGCAGTACAGAATCCACTTGCAACACAGGAGATGAGGGTTTGATCCCTGGGTTGGGAAGATCCCCTGAAGAAGGAAATGGCAACCTACTCCAGTATTCTTGCCTGGAAAATTCCCTGGACAGAGAGCCTGGTGGGCTACAGTTTACAGGGTTGCAGAAGAGTCAGACACAACTTGACAGCACAACAACAACTATTAAAAAGTACAAGCTTGTACTGATACCTCAGACGAGATTGTGTGCATTCAGGGTGATATGGCCATAGACTATACTGATACCTGAGATTTCAATCAACACTACAGGGTTCATTTGTCTCCCCCCTCTTTCCTTGTTTGCAACTTCTTTCTCCAACAGTAAGAAAACTGGCTCTTTTTATCTGCAATGTTTTATTTACTGTTCAATTCTAGTACACATACAAAGTAGTTTCAAAATTGCTAACCATACCACTGTCAGAAACACATTTACCAAACTAGGTTACAGCATTTATATACAGCTCCTTTGTCTTTAGTTTTACAGTATCTAGTCAAGGTATCATGTCACAAGGCCATTTAGTTTAGTTCCATTCTCCCCTACCCAAGTCAGTATGATTATGTTATCAATTTGTAATACTTGGTTCATTTGTTAGTGCCAGTATTCCATTTTGTTGTCCCCATTCCTCCACATCCTGGCTGGTTTAATTTTTTATTTTGGGGTATCTGAAGGATATGTGAACCATTACTACAGTTCTAAGAGAGCAATACAAAAAGAAATTACTATCATTTTAAAGCTGAGTTTTGAAGTGGTTTGTTTATTGTCACAATTCATTCCAATCGTCCTGAAACAAGGAATTTAAAGTGTCCAACATAAAGAAGAGTCCTTTTTTCTGAAATTATATCATTTCTATCTATTTAGTGTTAAAACGTCCTTTTATAAAATGAGATAATGATGATGATGGATGACAGTGGATTGTTTCTATGTTAAGGTCCTTAACTTAGAAAAGTAAAAAAGCTGGCCTTTGGTCCCCAGGATTTTCTTTTAAAGTTTTCTGGTTCATGAAATACCGTAGTCTGGAAACTACTCGTCTGTTCTATCAAAGTTCCCTAGGACATTTGAGAATTATTCCCACTGTACACTTTAAATGAGTGAATTTTATGATATATAAATTTTATCTCAATAAAGTTGTTTCGAAATTTCATTTCTTTGGATAAAGCAGTACTTCTTTTGAATCCTGGAACAGTAATTAGACTATCAAATATAGTCCAAGGTGACAGCAAGTATTACTAGAGGCAAAGAAAAAGCTAAGTTCAAAGCCTAAACACAAACCCAGAAGGACAGTTTTGGGTAGGGTAGGAAAAAGAAAATGAGCCTAGAAAGCCTGAAGCCATCAAACACCTGGGCAAGAGGAATACTGGCAGAAGGGCAAGTAAGAAATATTGATCCTAGATGCAGAAGTCAACTCAAATGCCCATGGGGGACAGGCAAGTAAGAGAGATGAGTGAGGAAGGCCATCTGTAAGACAACAGGGAATGGTGAGGGCTGAAGAAAAAATGCCCTCTCTAAAAGCATTCAAATTTTTAAATATAAAAGCCAAACAAAACATACCTATATTTGGAATTCAGCCTACAACCAATTTGCGACTACTGGAAAAGATGTGTCACCTATTGACAAATCTTGCCTGACTCAATATTTGTCCCCATTCACCTAACTGCCCAGTAATTAGAAACTTAGCCTTCCTGGGCTCAGAGTGGCAGCGTCCTCCTTGGGAAGTGCCCACAAGGAGCCCTCTGTATAGTCTGACTGCCCTGCTTCAGGGGAGCCAGGGCCAGCTGAGATGGATGCCACAGTGTCCTGGTTTCTGTGATGGCATCAGATGCCTAGGAATAATATGTTTTGGGGAGGCATAAAAGGTATGGGATGTCATCTGTGGGCTTCGAACTGGAAACATCCCCCTCCAGCGACCCCGGGCTCTTTCAAGTTAAACATGGATACAACGGCAGAAAAATCTAAGGCTGCTCCAGCATGGCCTGCTCGGATGAGAACTGGTCATCGACCATGAGCACTGGAACTCTGCTACCCACTCGGCTATTTCTTTGAGAGCCGGTAAAATCAGCCAAATTCCTTTTTCTTTCTGAATCTTCATGACCTTATGTGTCAAATGACAAGAATCTATTGTGCCTGCTTTCACTAATGTGTTAGATTGTTGTGAAGAATAAATGAGAAAACACTGTGTCAGAGCTCAGAAGAAGTTAAAAGTGCTTCAGGAAACACAGCCCCCAAAAGGTAAATGTCAACCAGGATGAAGCAAAGACATTTTATTTATCAAGTCCTGTAGGTATATATGTGTTAACAAGAGTAAAAATTCCCAATTATGCCAAGTTTCTGAAGGGCAGGGACCAATTACTTGTGCCCACAGCTCAGGCTCAACTCTAGGCACACAGTAGGCCACCAGAAAGGTCAGCTTGAATGCCAGCCCCCTGGCCCCACTTCCAAGACCAGGATTAATATAAGGAATATGGGACAGGAAGCAATGCCACTCACCTCCAAGCTCCTAACCAGGGCGAGTCAGAGCTGAAACTTCATAAGCCTGGTTGCCATGACTACCACAGCCCTCTCCTCCTGCTTTTTTATTCAAAAACCCCAAACAAGTCCTGGCAAGATCCTGGCTTCACACAAATGAGCATCTATCCTGTCTCCAAGGCAGGACTTGAACTGAACCAGTAACAACAACAAAAAAACGTGCACAAACCTCTCTAGGGTGCTGAACCCTGAACCAACGCTTAATGTTTTTTGAAAGGAAACACAAATGGAGATCTTTTTTGTAAGCAGCAAAACACAGAGTGAACCAGTCTGTCATTACATTCATGCATTTCCTAAAAGGGCTTAACAATGGCAAAATAAGAAAAAATAAAAATATTCTCCAAAGTGATTTTTTTTTTACTCTGCTGCATAATCTACAATCTGGGCAGAGCCTTAGAAGAGTCTTCTGGCAGGGCTTTCAAGTAAGGGTGGAAATCCATCACCTGCACTAAAGCCCTTCAGATCAGGAGACTCCACAGTCTTCCTCTGGGAATAGCTATCCTGATAGCTCCCACCACATTCCAGAACTACCCTCCAAAATTTTATCTGCTGTGATCTAACCAATGTCTCCTTTCCAGTTCCAAGAAGAGACAACAGCTGTTCACAAATCTCTGCCCACAGAATTCACAACAGCAGTGCTCTTTAAGTATAAGGACTAGCCGTGCTACTTAGAGGATTTCCTGTGTTTCAGCTGGAGAGGTACTCTGAACAGCCATCAGGACAAAGGCTCAAAGTAACCATAGCTAGGACACAGTGAGTCGCTGTCCACAACTGGTTGGTCAACAAGCATATACTGAGGATTAGGTAAGAGCCTGCCTGCTCTGTTCTAGGCATTCCTTCTACCACAGCTTACTGTGCATCCACTGAAGAAAGCCACCTGCAGTGTTGGGCACTGGGAAGGACACCACATCAACAAGACCAATAGCTGCCACTGAGGAATATGCAAGGAGATCCAACCAGTCCGTCCTGGAGGAGACTGATCCTGGGTGTTCATTGGAAGGACTGATGCTGAAGCTGAAACTCCAATACTTTGGCCACCTGATGCGAAGAGCTGACTCACTGGAAAAGACCCTGATGCTGGGAAAGATTAGGGACAGGAGGAGAAGGGGACGACAGAGGATGAGATGGTTGGATGGTATCACCGACTCAGTGGACATGAGTTTGGGTGGACTCCGGGAGTTGGTGATGGACAAGAAGGCCTGGCATGCTGCAGTTCACGGGGTCGCAAAGAGTTGGACACGACTGAGCGACTGAACTGAACTGAGAAATATGAAATAAACAAGGAAGAAGAGTAACAACATTCACAGTCCCAGTTTTCTGGCAAGCAAAGAAGTGGGCATATTCAGGGGGCAATGAGTAACTCCTTCTGAAACTCAGCATATAACAGAAAGATAAGAAGTAAGGAGACTGGTTAGAAAGATATTATACTTGACCTAATCAGATACAATCAAGCCTGAACAACAGGAATGGGTGGGGAATGGGAAGAATGAGACAACAGTAAGGGATGACAGTATTTGGATCAGAAAAACAAGGACTTCTTCTGACAGTGGTCAGTCCTCCTCCCTTCAAAAGCACCAGACCTTTAAGCATGTGCAGTGCCTCCTTCCACTAGCTCAGGAGACCTGTCAGAGTCCCACAGTTTAGTGAATCCAGGGGTAAAGGAGAACAGGGTAAAGGACAAGAGGAACAGAGGGATACTTTCACCCAGAAATCCAAGATGGGCATCCCACGCCTGTTTCCTAGCCCACTGGTTTCCTCTGTTCCCCTTTCATCTCTACCCTCAACATATTTCATGTTCCTCTATAGCTCAGAAGACCCAGTGAGACCAGCAGATAAAGCACAGCCCCTTAATCAGACTTGAGCTTTTACATCCATGGGAACTGGTTTTTAATAATCTTATTGATTGCTAGAGTCTACCAGTTACTGTCATTTCTTTTTTTAGAGAGATACTCCCCACTGAGGCATCCCAGGGAGCTCAGTAGTGAAGAATCCGTCTGCCAATGCAGGAGATGTGGTTCGATTCCTGGGTCAGAAAGATCCCCTGGAGTAAGAAATGGCAATCCACTCCAGTATTCTTGCCTGGAAAATGCCATGAACAGAGGAGCCTGGCAGGCTATAGTCCATTAGGGTAGCAAAAGAGGTGGACAAGACAGGACTGAGCACGCACACTTATTCCCCACCTATTCTCTCAAACCTACAAAATCTTGAATATATGCAGATTTCACATTTTCAATTGTGCATATGTGTATGTGTATCTGTTGGGGATGAGGAGACTGGGTAAAGACTCAAGAGAACTGGAAGAAGAAAGGAACCATTAAGAGACCAAAGGCCAGGCAGTTGGAAATAAACCACAAATAAAATAAACAGCAAAGCTACAGTTCTTCCAGCTCTCTGATCCCACCACTTAGAAATTACTGAGTCAAATGAAACCATATTTTAAAAGTCTCACTGAAATTGAAGTTAACTGTGAGATACTGACAATGAGCTTCATTTAATAATGCAGAGGGGAAAAACAGCAATTGGAAGTGAAGAAGTCAAATGTGCCCTTTTCCCAGAGGTCAGGGACCATAATTCCACTACAGCTCATTTTTTGGAGAAGACTCTTGGGGATTCCAGAATGCCTGCATTTCCCACCCAGGCACAATTTCATTAGCAGCTCATTAGCAAGAGTGGCAACCATTTCTGACTCTTGTTTTTCATAATATTTATTGGTTAATTGACACTTTGAACACAAGTTGACTAAGAACCAAATGAAAGTGCTAAAACCATTCATTAGTCAAATTTAAAACACAAAGATTGTATTCTAAACACACCCTTTGTTCTCATTTATTTTCCACAAACAGAAGTCATAATTTAATAAGGGGGCTAAGAAGCAAAGTGCCAAGATGCTGCGCTTTAATTTTTAACCTTTTTTTTCCTATCCCATCAGTCCCCAGGGATCCTGACATCATAATTGGCTCTGTTCTCTTCAACAGCACCTGTTACCTCCACAGTCAAACATGGCTGTGTGAATAATTTCAAAACAGTACCAGATACTCCTGACCTCCACAATTTCCTCAGTGTCTGCTGCAAAAGCCCCCCACTTTGGATTCTCCCTGCAGTGGAAAGAGAGGAAATCCATAGGTATGAGGGGATCACAATTCCTAGAGCTAAGTTTCTCTCTAGATCAGTTCTAAAGGAAGGGACTCAACTCCCTTCCTTTTTGAGGGAGGGGGGCAGAATGCAAACGAGAAGGTGAAAAGATGCAGGTGGAGCAATGGATACAGTGTAGAGAAGGCAGTCAAAGAAACAACTGGTCCCAAGTCCTTGCCCCTGCATTATGAGAGGGGCCCCCTTAAACGTAGGCAACTTGAACAACAACATGAGGTTAGTTACCTGAGCCTTCTTTCACCTAGCAAAATGTAATAACAATCCCAATTTGTTGCCTCTCAGCTTAAAGTTTTGGATCATGTGTATTAAGAGACCTACTAAGTGTGCTGTGTTTTGCTTTCTTCATCTGCATTGCTAGTTTCACCAGAAGGAGCTACAGCTTCTAGCACTTGGGTTACCTGGGCAGTTATCCAGTCCAGAGGTAGAAGGCATAGGCCAAGGAAGACCCAGATTCGAGGTCCAGTTCCACCACTTAATAGCTTTAAGATCTTGGGACAATAAGCTTTGTGGCCATGTATAGAATGGGGCTCCAAGTACTCACTTCAGAGAGTTCACAGAGTTCACTGTGAGGAGTAAGAGATAAAGCAAGCAGGATGCTTAGGGCTGACTCCAGAGCACTCTCAATAACGGTGTTTACAGACTCCTGTCTCTCTGTGACTTGTTCAGTTTTCCCACCTATGGGACAGGGACCATTACAGATGGTTAGACTGAGTATTAACAGGCTCTCAGTATGTATCTGACTGAATTCTGTAGGGGATAAGCGAGTACATGATTTTTGTAGAATTTTCAGGTCAGATTGAAGCCAGTTCAGTAACAATGAAGGCTTCAGGGTACACTAATTGAGAGAGCAGGTGATTAAACCAGGCCTCTAACACACTGAAAACACACACTACAGCATTCCTTGGCTAGGGCCAGCCGTAGGCCAACCAAACCCATTTAAGATGGAGCAGTTTCAGGCCTCCCTGGTGGTCTAGTCGTTAAGAATCCGCCTGCCAATGGAGCCAACACCAAGGAGTTCAATCCTTGGTCCGGGAAGAACCCACATGCCAAGGAGCAATTAAGCCCATGCGCCAGAACTACCGAGCCAGTGCTCCAGAGCCTGTGAGCCGCGACTACTGAAGCCTGAGCACCTAGAGCCCATGCCCTGCAACAAGAGAAGCAACCGCAGTAAGAAGCCCATGCACAGCAACGAGAAGTAGTCTCCACTCACCACAACCAGGGAAAGCCTGGGCACAGCAACAAAGACCCAGTGTAGCCAAAAATAAATAAATACATTTCTAAAAAAGATGGAGCAGTCTCTATCTATACCATTCCCCAAATCAGAATAGAAGTCAGAAGCCATATCCATAAGTATAACTTAAGCAAACGTGGGAGGGATTTAAATGAGAAAACTGCCCAGCCAGCAGCAAAGGAAAGGGTTTCTGGTTTCCTGATAAACTTAATTCAAACACAGGTTGAAGCCAGTTCTGTAACAATGCACCATCAGGCTTATAAAAGCAGCTGCCCTGCTCTGGCTTCATGCTCCTTGGGGGATCATCCTTGCAGGTGCCCATCCAAGCATGGGTGAGGAGGTTTGGATGTTCCAGGCCACTGGGCACAAGGTTGGTGCTTCAGCAAACCTGCTGATGTGTACACTTCTGACAAGCAGCCTGCTTCATACTTCCAACCCATCACAGCAGCTGATGCTGCCCCCAGCTGTGCCTCCCCACAAAGCTCCCAATCCTTAGCACTTAAACTCTGCAACTGTCACTTGATTACATGCACTCTACCTGCTACACACTCTCAAGTCCCCTACAAGTACCCAGGCAGTGCCTGGAAGTTCTGGCCTTGGTGCTTACTACCATTCAAGGGTGAATTCACTCCCTATTGAGGGATTCTGGTGTGGATCCCTTTTGATAGAAGTCACCTCACAAAAAGCCATCTCCAAGACACCCTCTTCCCCCTGCCATTTTAAATTTATGAGAGGAGGCAAACCCTTCACAACTCCAGGCTCACAAGCACCATGAGCTAGAGATCATGAGGAGATCATGAGACCTAATCTCCACTGAAAAGATACAAGATCCTTCCTTGAGCCCTGCCTCCTGCCACTACAGGCAGGAGGAGCACCCCCGAGGAAACTCTGTTGGCACTCCTCTCCTTAAAAACCTTCAGTGGTTCTTTGCTACCCTCCCAAGTACCAATACCCCAGCTGGTGTTTCAAGGTCCCCCTAATACAGCAAAGTCCTTGCCTGATATTCTCTGCATTATCTCCGCTCATCCACAAATACCCTACTCTCTGGCCAAACCCATCCACACTTTCTTTGGTCCTTGATAACTACCCCTTTACTTGCTTTTACTCTGTTGAATTTAAATCCATTTTTTAAAGGCCTAGCTCAAACAATGCTATGCCATTTTATACATTGTTTTCCCTCCATTTCAACTTTGAGTATTTTGCTTATTCCTCTCAAGTGGCACATCCTCTATTCATTTTTTCTTACTCATTTGGATTCTTTGATACTTATTCAACAGATATTTACTAACCACCTACAATATGGCGGGTTTTAGGGAAATTAAGGAAGAGACATGGCCTCTCTACACTTAAGGAAATCACTAGGCTAGTGAGGGAAACAATTATATAAAAACATGATATTTGTCAAATTTTCCCCGGTAGGTTAAACTCCCCCTGAAGTCAGAACATCTTTATATTCCTACATTACTAAACAAGAGTGCCTGGTAGTAAATGTTCACTGTGTATATATTTCAAAACAAAAATAATTCAACTTTATGAGATGAAAAACGATTTCCTCTTTCTGAAATGTGGGGAAAAGGGATGTATTGCTGCAAAGACAGACTTTAACATGGGATCATCAGAAAGTAAAATCTAGTAAATACAACACATATTTTTTAATGTGTTTTAATTCCACAGTATCACTCCTCAACCCACAAGTTAAATGAGATAGAGGTACAAAGACTAAGAATTGCACAAAGAGGAACATCCCTGGCTTTCCAGTGGTTAAGAATCTGTTTCCATTGCAGGGGTCCATCAGTTTGACCCCTGGTCAGGAAATCATGCTGCATGGCCGGGCCAAAAAAAGATTGCACAAAAAGGAACAGAAAGCAAGAGATCAAAACAGAATGAGAGACCTACACTGTTGGTGGGAATATAAGTTGGTACATGCACTATGGAGAACAGCGTATAGGCTCCTCAAAAAACTAAGAATAGAGTTTCCATATGACCCAGCAATCCCACTGTTGGGAAAATACCCAGACAAAACTATAATTCAAAAAGAATTATTACCCTATGTTCATAGCAGCACTATTCACAATAGCCAATACATAGAAGTAATCTGTATGTCCATCAACAGATAATGGATAAAAAGGATACACACACCCCCATACACATACATACAAGGGAATACTACTCAGCCATAGAAAAAGAATGAAATAATGTCATTTGCAGCAACATGGATGAAACTAGAGATTATCATACTAAATAAAGTCAGAAAGAAAAAGACAAATACCGCATGTCACTTATACGTGGAATCTAAAATACGACACAAATGAACTTATCTATGAGACAGAAATGGACCCACAGACATAGCAAACTGGTAGCTGCTAGGAGGAGAGGGGGGATGGAGTGGGAGTCTAGAGTTAGCAGATGCAAACTGTTATATATAGAATGGGTAAACAACAAGGTCCAACTGTATAGCACAGGGAACTATAGTCAATATCCTGAGATAAATAGTGGAAAAGAATATGAAAAAGAATGTACACACAGGTATAACTGAATCACTTTGCTGTATAGCAGAAATTAACATAACATTGTAAAGCAATTATACGTCAATAAAAAATTTTTCAAGAAAAAATGAATAACCAACAACAACAACAAAACAGAATGAGAAAGAAGTGCAGTTGAGCTCTTAACTGTTAGTAAACTACACTCATCAGAGTTCATTGTGGACTTCAGAGTATCATAACCTCCGATTACAGGCTTCAGTGGATGAATATTGGCCAAAGCTCTACAACTGCTCTTTATCCTTAAACTTTCAAGTATTCCCAAGTCCACCAAACAGAAGCAAGAGAGATCTGATGGCTAGGAAGGCAACAATAAGAACTATGTCACCTGAGACCAGTTGGTGAAGACTATAAAACTGTATGTGAAATATTTAAGTATACAATTACATTTTTCTGAAATGGTTTATCGCTTTCACCAGTTTCCTAAAGAG
Source organism: Okapia johnstoni (assembly GCA_024291935.2). Classification (NCBI taxonomy): domain Eukaryota; kingdom Metazoa; phylum Chordata; class Mammalia; order Artiodactyla; family Giraffidae; genus Okapia; species Okapia johnstoni. Next base: position 42,877,694 of record CM044316.1, read on the forward strand.
GTCTGTAAATCTCTCTCCCAATACACATATAAACATGCCATACCTTGGAGTGCCTATAGGCCAATACCAGGAAGGCTACACAGTAAGAGGCATTCTAATACACTGTAGGTAAAGATACAAATTTGTGCAATGCTTTGGGGCATCTGGCAACATCTATTAAAACTGCAACTGTTCATTTCATTTAACCCAGTGGATTCCACTTGTAGGAATGTATCTAATAGAGACAGTCACCGAACTGCACAATGATATACTGACAGAATGTTCATTATAGCATTTTAATAACTGCAGACAATGAGAAACAAAACAAAATGTCCATCAGTAAGAGATTTATTATACAATGCAGCTTATGTCTTCAATGGAATACAACAGTCTCCAACAAGATGGAGAGAGAATTACACTGACACAAAAAAAAGGACTAGGATTTCCTGGTAGCTCAGCTAGTAAAGATCTTCCCTGTAGCTCAGATGGTAAACAATCTGCCTGCAATGCAGGAGACCTGGGTTCGATCCCTGGGTCAGGAAGATCCTCTGGAGAAGGCAATGGCAATCCACTCCACTATTCTTGCCTGGAGAATCCCATAGACAGAGGAGCCTGATGGGCTACAGTTCGTGGGGTCGCAAACAGTCGGACACGACTGAGTGACTAATCCACCCACAGCTAGTAAAAGAATCTGCCTGCAATGCCCTGTTGGCTCAGACGGTAGAGTCTGCCCACAATGCGGGAGATCTAGGTTCAATCCCTGAATTGGGAAGATCCCCTGGAGAAGGAAATGGCAACCTACTCCAGTATTCTTGCCTGGAAAACCCGATGGACAGAGGTGCCTGGCAGGCTACAGTCCATGGGGTCGCAAAGAGTCGGATATGATTGAGCAATGTCACTTTCACTTTCAAAAAGATGACTAAGACTGTGCAAAAAGAACAAGCTGCAAATACACAATTTCATCTTTCTTATTAAAGAACATATATGTTTAATATGGCAGCAGTATAAGATTTTAATCTATTCAAACCCTCACAATTAAAACAGACTCAGTGACTAGATAGCAAAACAAATCCTACAGGCAATATTTGTATCAAAATGAAGTAAAAAGACACCTACAAATTCCCAGACAGAAGTGAAGCAGGTGAAGACAAATCACCAAACCTACATGGAATCAGTCTCTGTGAGGGAGGACACAGGAAACAACAGGTGTTCAAAAAATTTGAAAAAGGAGAAGTCCAAAGTAGGTAGGTAGTCAGTAGGTATTCACACACATACATACAACAAAACAGGCCAATGGGAGAATAGCAGTTGAACCTAGGAGGGACTTTCCCCAGTCTAATAATAGGTAAGTACAAGAATCCTGGTGGTAAATACTCAGTGGCTAGAGCAATAGAGCCCTACTGAACTCTCAAATTTAATCAACCAACGCTCCCTATTAGAACACTGAAAAGTTAGGACAGAGACACTGAGAAGACACTTCTGGAAGAGACATCAAAAATTAAGCAGAACTGAAACAATAGCAATAAAGGAAAGAGAAGGTCCAAATAAAAATGCTGGAAGAAAACAGAGTCAGGAATTCTCACAGAGCAAACTGCCATGTTTTTAAATACTACAAGGAAATAGAAAAGGGGGCACTGTGATTTTTTTTTAAGGTAATTAAAGCCATGCTTCTTTTCTAATAATTCAAGAACACCAACTTCATATAAAAAATGATCTGAAAAGGACTGAGCTCAAATCCTATAAAGTTATTATAAGAAAGAAAAATAGAATTAGGAGAGGAATAACATCTCCATGGAAAATAAAAACAAGTCAGAAAAACAGGCCATGAACAGACCCAAACTGCAACTTCCTATTTCAAAAGGAGCTAAATACACGTTTTTGATTATACAAGATATTTAAGAATAAAAATAAGAAATGAGGTGCCAGAACTCAATGAAAGTTGGAAATAATAAAGCAAAAAATGTCATAAAATAAGTAGAAGGTGAACGGAAAAAAATCTGAAAAAACAAAAATGAATGAAGGGAAAAAAGTAAAACTTATCAGAAACTGACAATAAAGATAGACAAAAAAAATCCAATATTAAAGAAGAAAACTCAAAAAAGGAAAGAGAACTCCAAAAACTGTAATGCAAAAAAATTTCCCCTAAAATAAAAAAAGTTTTAAAAAACTATGTATTAAAAGAACACACTGTGTACCTCAGAGAATATTGATCAGGAATGTCTGACAGCAAACATAATCTAGTAAAATTACCTGATTTTAAAGGAAAAAAAAAAATCCTTAAGGTATCTAAGCCCAAAATTAGATTCTTAATCAGTGTTTTTGCCAGCAAAGCCTACTGCCAGAAGAAAATAAATTGACGTATTTAAGATACTCAAAGAGAAAAATGTGAACCAAAAAGTTTATGTCTACCAAAGCGGCTTCTGGGTAGTCACTTTATATTTAAAACATAAAGACCACAGACAAACTTATCAATATCCAAGAACTCAGAGAATATTGTTTCAAGGAGTCCTGCCTGAAGAATCTACTAGGAAGCCCATTTTAGACAATCAAAATAACTATGAAGAAACACTGTCATTAAGACTGGAGTTAAGTATCAAATCAGTTGAGCTCAGTCGCTTGGCCGTGTCTGACTCTTTGCAACCCCATGGACTGCAGTACGCCAGGCTTCCAAGTCCATCACCAACTCCTGGAGCTTGCTCAAACGCATGTCCAGCGAGTTGGTGATGCCATCCAACCATCTCAACCTTTGTCGTCCCCTTCTCCTCCCGCAGGAGGAGGAGAAGTATCAAATATATATATATATATATATATATATATATATATATATATATACACACACACACACATACATATATATATATATATAATTATTTGTAGAAATAAGACTAAATGAATGTTAAAATGAAGAAGTGCCTATATGCTCTGACAATATAGAAACAGTACAGCTGTTTACAAATGATGAGCAAACACACACAAAAGAATGTTTTTAAACTCTTTTCAGTAATCCTAGCAGGGTGGTTGTACTGCCATTCTGAAACTGTAATATGTATAATATGACACGGGACAAATGAGTAATTATTATTCTAATTGTATACTACTTCTATTCCAGAACCAGAATTCTTAATATAAAATAAAAGATACAGATGCAATACCAAAAAGCTAAAAAAAAATCCTGTACTCCTGAATATGAGCTGAATATGAGTATCTGTTAAAATGTATGAAGTATATTATCAGATATATTTCCTAGCTCTCATCAACTGAAAGACCTAGAAACAATGATCAGTACAGTATCAGTGAACAACCCTAATGGCCGGAACATAGTGTTAAGACACCATTTCCTATTAAAAGAAACCAGGGCTTCCTGGAGCAACAGTTAATTTCAGAACTAAGCAGGAAATAAACAGTATGAGCCTAGACTATCTTGTCACACCGAATAGCAAAAACGCTATCAACAACTACTATGATAATGTCAAAAGAGCTTTGAATCAAATGACAAAAGACAATATAATTTCAGTTTCAGTAAAAACAGTCATTGCAATGGGTTGAAACTTACTAAACATTCTTAAAGGGAAAAATTTAATCACTCGTTAAACCTTGACTGGGAAACAATTCATTATCTTGAAAACTGATAAAATTTAGGATAAATTAGGAAAAAGAATCAAGCATTTCTCCTGTCTTTCCTTTATGAACTGAACCACTAGATAATCAAATAGTATATGAGAGGCAATGTCTCTTTATAAAAATTATACAGAGACTGCCCTGGCGGTCTAGAGGTTAAGAATCCGCTTTGCAATGCAGAGGATGCAGATTGGATACCCAGTCAGGGAACTAAGATCCCACGTGCTGTGGAGCACCTAAGTCCATGCTCCACAGCTACCAAGTCCGCACTCTGGAGCCCATGTGCCAAAACCAGAGAGTACGTACACCACAAAGAAAGAACCCACATGATGCAACAAAGATCTCTTGGGCCGCAACTAAGACCTGATGCAGCCAAATAAATAATTTTTTTTTAAGTTATACAGCTAAAAGCAAAAAGGAAATGGTAAGTTTCAATATCACTATCTTGTAACCCCACAAAAAGAAAGGCAACCAGACATTATGTACTCCCCAATACAAAAACCCAAATCTATTTACAACCTTGTGATAGGGACAGAACCTGAATTTGACTGAGCCTCTGGATCCAGCTGACAATTTATAAGAAACACTGAGGTGTGAGGATCATGATGAACTGCGTCATGAGTATGAAAGCAGTAAAATTCAATCTGGGAAAAGGCTCGAGTTCTTCAACAGACAAACTGTAAAGATAAGGAACAGAAAAGGGAATAACCTGTGGATTCAAGAAAATTTAAAGGATATAACAATTTTTTTAATAGGAAACATTTAGAGTCTAGGGTGCACACTTGGGTAATATGCTATTTTAAAATGAAACGAAGCAATTACTATAAAAGCCAGGAGAACAGCTGCATTTGGTAGGAAGGAGATGGTGTAGCCAGGATGGGACACAGGAGGACCTTCTGAGGTGCTTGGTAAAGTTCTATTTCTTGACTTGGGTAGGATTTCATGAGTGTTCACCTTGTAATAATTCATTAGGCTATACATTTTTATTTAATTTTCTGTATCTAATTTTACAATAAAAATGGTTTTAAAAGACTATATTAAATATATGTTATTGAGAGGGGAGAAGAGGGTAAGATGTATGGAAAGAGTAACATGGAAACTTATATTACCATATGTAAAATAGATAGCCAACAGGAATTTGCTGTATGGCTCAGGAAACTCAAACAGGGGCTCTGTATCAACCTAGAAGGGTGGGATGGGGAATGAGATGGGAGGAAGGTTCAAAAGGGAGGGGATATATGCATACCTATGGCTGATTCATGTTGACGTTTGACAGAAAACAACCAAATTCTGTAAAGCAATTATCCTTCAATAAAAAAATAAATTTAAAAAAAAGAAGGATTTGTACTTCCTATGTTACATCTTATGACTTTTTATTTTACTTTTTTTTCATCTTACGACTTTTTAATGGTGAGCATGTATTACTTTTAGTACCAGAAAATTAAATAAAGATTTATTTTAAAAAGAAAAAAGGAAGGGAGCTGGAAAAAAACAAACCATTTTAAATCTCTTACTATAGATTGGGTTCATTTGAGCTCCCTTGAAATACACTGTTATAACTGGGATCTATCTACAAATTACATACCAACAACAAACACATTCTAAACTGAGAAATGATGACTCAACAGCATGTATTACTCAGATACATTCTAACACATACTGCTAAGTAGACACAAGTCCAACCAATCAAATGTAAATTGCAATAAAGTACCTGAAAGGTATTTCGCTAGGGTTATGACTTTACAAAAAGGTGGTGCCAAAGGCTGAGAACAAGGACCTTGCTCAAACACAAATCAATAAGATACTGGGTTCAACCTTAGTGCCTTTATTCCAACATGACCTCAAACAGAACCCTCAACCAATCAATCAATCTGCCCGTCAAGGCAAAGGAAACCAAACAGTGGAAGAGAAGGGGCACTTCAGAATTTGTATGCATGTGACAGTGGTCGGAGAGGTGGAAGTAGAGAGGATTAAAGAGCTTTTTTTAATGAGAACTCAAGTCCCTTCAACCCCTCTTGCCTCCAGAGCTAAGCATCTCTGAGTTATGTTTAATGCTTGCTATGGAGTGAACGTTTGTGTCCATACCTCCCACAAAATTCTTATGTTGAAACCTATTTCCTAACATGATGTTATTTGGAAGTGGGGCCTTTGGGAGGTGATTAGGTCACTTTCTATGGGGTCTGTGCCCTCATATAAGAGACCTCAGAGAGCTCCCTTGCCCCTTCTACTAAGTGAGGCCAGAGTAAGAAGACAGACAACTATGATCTGGAAGTGAGCTCTTATCAGACACTGGGTCTATTGGTGCCTTGATCTTGGACTTCCCAGCCTTCAGAACTGAGATATAAATTTCTGTTGTTTATAAGCCACCCAATGCATGATATTTTGTTATAAAATTCCAAACAGACAAAGATGACACTTTGGTTACCAACAGGGAAAGGAGATGGAAGGATAAATAGGAAGTTTGGGATTAGCAGATACAAACTACTATAGGCAAACAAACAGTCCTACTGCATAGCACAGGGAACTATATTTAATACCTTGTAATAAACTATAATGGAAAAGAATATATATATATGCATAACTGAATCACTTGGCTGTATACCAGAAACACTGTAAATTAACTAAACTTCAGTAAAAAAAGAGTTCATGCTAAATGCCCATAATGATTGAAATGCACAAATCAGAAACCTGAGTTTGAGAGCATAATTATCCACAGAATCTGCTGAAGGAAGGGTGTGCAGACCAACCTAGACAGGGTTCTCCTTGAGGCAGATGGATGGAAGCCATTACTTCTTAAAAATTTCCATTGCCTGGAACTTTATTTTCCCTCTGCAGCACGAGATATCTCAAAACAAGGACATCAGTCCAAACTGCTCTATGGAGTAAAAGTTATACTCCAAGGACTTTTCTAAGTTTGTGGCAGCCACTGAGAGGTATGAAATGATACGTGTGCTTAAGTTTATGTCCAGTCCCACTAATTCTACAAAATGGAAACTAGTCCCCTAAAAACCAAGTACTCCGAGATGCCCTAAGCAATCCCCACCACTTCCCCTGACTCTGCAGACATCAATAACAGAGTGTGTGTGTCACAGGGAATAAAACACGACCATAAGATAATGCTACATAAATGCTGGTGCATTTATGGGGAATAAATGTCAAGGTAAAACAGGAATATTTATTTTCCATGAGGGAGATGGTGATCTTGTGTGTCAATGCCTATTATGCTGAATTGATTTCAGTTTTTACATATCACTAAAATATTTCACATATGGTTATGGCAGTCATAGTGCCAGACAGAACATACAATGACCTTCCACAAGGTCTAGCTTCCAGAAATCTGGACTTCACAACCTCCTCTATTCTAAAGTTCCATTTTCCCAGGACATACATAGTGAGCATGTAGAACAGGCAAGTTTTGATTCACAGTAGGACTTGCCACGAGCAGGTCGACTCTCTTGGCCTCTTGGCATTCCAGAGAAGCTGGACCCCAGGTCTTTCCAAGGATCTTAATGTTCTGTTATTTAGCCCCTTCTGAAAGTTGCTTAAAAGTGACATTAAGGAAGCAGCTAATTTACAGCCCTATTCTTTTAATCTTGGTCAGCCAGATTTTCACAGACATCAGTTTATTTCGCTTTATAATATATTAGACAAAACAACAGTACCAGAGTCAGCTCCAAGGCAGCAACTCACTCTCAGGGGTTCTGCTGACATTTATAAACTGATCCTATTTCTCTCTTGTGTTTTATGTTATCAGCTAAACCTGTCAGCTTAAATTATTGCCTTGTAACCAAATCAGAGTTATCTATTACTCTGGTATGTGTACATTTCTGAAGCTTTGTACTTATATCAAGTTTTGCAAGGGTAAAAAAGAAGACCATAAATAAACAAATGGAAAACAGAATATGTTACCATTACTTTAGCAACAGAAGCTAAAAGTCAAATGCATTACATGGAAAGCCACTAAAATGGCTGAATATATATAGACGTTGGAAACAGCAAAAGCTTGATACTGATAGTCACTCGTACATTGCCCCATCCTGTGATCAATCTCTGGGCTCTGATAACTCAGAGCATCTCCATTTAGAAGAATAACTAGGTGTCCCTATGGCCTGTGACAGATGGGTAGACATTTGAAAAACTGGGGGCATGATGTCAAAAAGTTTGAATTTATAGCCACTCCATTATTTCACCAGCACACTAACAAAGAAACCAATTTCCCTTCAACTGGTATGGCTAATGGTCACTCTTAAAAGGCCACTATGACCCAAATCAAGCAATAAAAGAGATTCCAATAAGACATAAAAAGCTCTTCCCTTCTCAGGATTAATTCTGGTTCTTTAACCATACCCTTCCCCTCTACAATCTAAAAACAAAATTCTCCCCAATTTTTCTGAGATTTCATGGTGCTAAATGCGTTATATTTTATGAACAAAATTTTCGCCAAATTTCTATTATCCAATACCCAAGACTTTCTCATTATCTCAAATTTTTTATACTTTACATATCTTGTCATAAGCATTAGTTAAATATTCTCCATGACTTTCAATTACAAGCTCATAGTGTTCAGAGATAGTAATTTTTTAACTTGAATTCCTTTATAGTTCCCAGCATGACAGCATATCCCTAAAAAGGACAGCGCTGACTGCAGGCTCAATGGAACAGAGAGGCATGCTACGATCTACAGAGAGATGCTGAGGCTTAGAGGACAAACAACCACATGAGACACCATCAAGTGGACTGATGTTTCTCTGAGTTCTCATCAGCTTTCATAATGAAATTCTAACAGGCCCAAATACAGGAAGAGGAGGCCAGAGTCCCTCCCTATAACAAAATACTCCATCTCCCCAAACTCTTATCTAGTACATAATTTCAATCTAATAATCTTCCTCATTCTCTCTGGGAATTTATCATTTAATCTATCTTAGCTTTTCCTAATAGCTAACCACCATACTCCCCGAAGCTACTAACTGAGGCCTTGCCACACATTACAAGTAAGTTTACCCAAAGTCCCCTCTCCGAATAAACCTGAAAGGCTAGAGCAGGGAGCAAAGTTCTATGCAGAGGCACCAAAAGAGTCACTGATGGGTTGGGATTTCAGGGCTACCAGAAAGACACTATAATCCCAATACCACCCAAATTCCCATTAATCAAATTCCACTGTTGGAGAGCTACCTTTCAAATCAAATCTTTAGCTTAATCAAAAGATTTAATGTACCTTAGGAGGAGGGCATGGCAGGAGTGGTATATATGAGTGCGCCTTCCACTGTCCTCATTCCCTCTAACGCTGCCCAGATAAACTAAAGCACTGATCAAGGAGGCACACATCTAGATCTGGGATCTAGAAAAATTTTGTATGAACCCAGGGACCCTCAGTGCAGCAAAAATGTACCTCCAGGGTCACTTATGCAATGTGGCTATATTTTTCCACGTTAAAATCTCACATTCATCTTTCTAAGTACACAAGAAACAATATTTGGTTACTATACACTCTTGTGTCTCTAATATTTGGCTAACCTCACCTTGCCCGAAAAAAAAAAAAAAATGCAAAGAATTATACAACTGTGGACAAAATTGTGATTGACAAAAAAGCTTCCTGATCTCTCATTTAGGTGTCTGGGAAATTTGTTAAAATCTTCATTTCTGGAATCATTTTAACTCTAATGGAACTCTCTGGACTTGATTTTCACTCTGTAGGTCCTGAAAGCCAAGCATCTTCCTACCTGAGTCTCCCAGTTTCACTAGACCTACCTTCTTTGTGGCTCCCTGATGAGGAGTCAGAGCAGCAGGAGAATGCAGGTCCCAATATGCAGAGGCCACCCTCAATGTCAGGTACAGCTTCTCTGCTGAGAAGTCTTGCCTCACTACCTGCCTGTCAACTCTGCACCATTCCCACTGGATGGAGAACCACTACCACATGGCACGCACATGAAATGCCAGGCAACAAGAGGCAGAGAGCTCAGGACTGCTGCCAGTGGCTTCAGCTATCAATATCTAGCACTTGAGAATTTTAAATTAATAAAGAAGCAAAATAACAATGACCATGAAGCAGCTATTTAAGATACACTATAGCAAAGGATACAGTATAGAAAAACAGGCAAGTGTGGCCCTAGAGTACAAAAGGAAGCAGGGCAAAGGCTAACAGAGTTTTGCCAAGAGAATGTATTGGTCATAGCAAACACCTTCTTCCAACAACACAAGAGATGACTCTACACATGGACATTGCCAGATGGTCAACAGTGAAACCAAACTGATCATATTCTTTGCAGCCGAAGATGGAGAAGCTCTATACAGTCAACAAAAACAACCCTGGGAGCTGCCTATGGCTCAGATAATAAACTCCTTATGGCAAAATTCAGACTTAAATTGAAGTGGGGAAAACCACGATCTGAGAGACAGAGTGCCTGAAGAACTATGGACAAAGGTTCATGACACTGTACAGTAGGCAGTGATCAAAACCATCCCCAAGAAAAAGAAATGCAAGAAGGCAAACTGGTTGTCTGAGGAGGCCTGACAAAGAGCTAAGAAAAGAACAGAAGCCAAAGGCAAAGGTGAAAAGGAAAGATATACCCATCTAAATTCAGAGTTCCAAAGAATAGTAAGGAGAGATAAGAAAACCTTCCTAAGTGAACAATGCAAAGAAATAGAGGAAAATAATAGAATGGAAAAAGACTAGAGATCGCTTCAAGAAAATTAGAGATACCAAGGGAATATTTCATGCAAAGATGGACACAATAAACAACACAAATGGTATGGACCTAACAGAAGCAGATGATATTAAGAAGAGGTGGCAAGAATACACAGAAGAACTATACAACAAAATGCCTTATGTCCTGGATAACCATGATGGTGTGATCACTCACGTAGAGCCAGATATCCTGGAGTGTGAAGTCAAGTGGGCCTTAGGAAGCATTACTATGAACAAAGCTAGTAAAGGTGATGAAATTCCAGCTGAGCGATTTCAAATTGTAAAAGATGATGCTGTGAAAGTGCTGCACTCAATATGCCAGCAAATTTGGGAAACTCAGCAGTGGCCACAGGACTGAAAAGGGTCAGTTTTCATTCCACTCCCAAAGAAAGGCAATGCCAAAGAATGTTCAAACTACTGCACAATTGCACTCATTTCACATGCTAGCATGGTAATGCTCAAAATTCTTCAAGCTAGGCTTCATTCAACAGTATGTGAACTGAGAAATTCCAGATGTACAAGCTAGGTTTAGAAAAGGCGGAGGAACCAGAGATCAAATTGCCAACATCCACTGGATGATAGAAAAGACAAGAGAGCTCCAGAAGAACATCTACTTCTGCTTTATTGACTATGCTAAAGCCTTTGGCTGCATGGAACACAACAAACTGTGGAAAATTCTTCAAGAGATGGGAATACCAAACCACCTTACCTGCCTCCTGAGAAACCTGTATGCAAGTCAAGAGGCAATAGTTAGAACTGAACATGGAACAATGGACTGATTCCAAATTGGGAAAGAAGTACGTCAAGGCTATATACTGTCACCCCGCTTATTTAACATATATGTAGAGCACATCATGCGAAATGTCTGGCTGGATGAATCACAAGCCAGAATCAAGATTGCAGGGAGAAATATCAATAACTTCAAATATGCAGATGACAATGACACCACCCTAATGACAGAAAATGAAGAGGAACTAAAGAGTTCTCTTGATGAAGGTGAAAGAGGAGAGTGAAAAAGCTAGCTTAAAACTCAACATTCAAAAAATGAAGAGCATGGCATCTGGTCCCATCATTTCATAGAAAATAGATGGGGAAAAAAATGGAAACGGTGACAGACTTTATTTTCTTAGGCTCCAAAATCACTGCAGACGGTGCGTGCAGCCATGAAATTAAAAGACACCTTGCTCCTTGGAAGAAAAGCTATGACAAACCTAGACAGCGTATTAAAAAGCAGAGACATCACTTTGCCGACAAAGGTCCGTCTAGTCAAAGCTATGGTTTTTCCAGTAGTCATGTACGGATGTGAGAGTTAGACCATAAAGAAGGCTGAGCACTAAAAAACTGATGCTGGAGAAGACTTCAGAGTCCCTTAGATATCAAGGAGATCAAACCAGTCAATTCTAAAAGAAATCAACCCTGAATATTCATTGAAAGGACTTATTGCTGCTGGAGTTGAAGCTCCAATACTTTGGCCACCTGATCGGAAGAGCAGAATCATTGGAAAAGACTCTGATGCTGGGAAAGATTGAGGGCAGGAGAAGAAGGGGATGTGTGGCAGAGGATGAGGTGTTTGGATGGCATCACCGACTCAATGGAGTTTGAGCAAACTCCGGGAGATAATGAAGGACAAGGAAGCCTGGCGTGCTGCTGTTCATGGGGTCACAAAGAGTCAGACATGACTGAGTGACTGAACAACAACAAATATATAAGGAGGTTATGTTTCCACATCAGCAGTCAACTAAGGAGTTCTAGCATCAGCCACTTACTTTCTAGACTAGCATTATTCAACAGAACTTTCTGTTGTGATGGAAATGTTCTAAATCCATGCTGTCCATTATAGCAGCCCCTGGCGACATATGGCTATTGAGTAGCTCACATGTGACTAATGAAACTAAGGAACTGAATTTTAAATTTTATTTGAATTTAAATAATCACAAATGGCTAGTGACTACCATATTAAACAGCACAGAAGTAGATCCACATTTCACAAATGGCACATCCCTGGAGTACTGTGAGAGCCCAGTCAAACACTGCCTGGAAAAGGGCTTGGAGAGGCATGATGAGCAGCACAAACACAAGCTGAAAACCTGATCCGTGCAGCAGAGGCTCCTCTAGGGTATTCAAATCTGATTTACAAAACTGAGTAACTCTTGCCAGTTCCACTTCAGGAAACCCTAAGCCAAGGAGTAAATAAGAGTAGCGGCTCTCCAGAGTCAGACAGGAGGCCAGGGATCCATTAGTACCACATCTCCTCTGAGGACAAGAATTATGGTTAATTCCCTCCCTCCAAGCTAATTGTTATAACAGACACCTAGTCCCTGAAACAAAAATGCTCAAGGGTCATCTCCATAATTGAAAGGAAGGCTGAGTATAATTGAATGCAAACATAAATAACAGATGAAAATAGATACAGAATACCTGGCCCTCCCAAACAATTCAGATAACCCTTTCAGAGATGGAGCGAGACTGAACGGGAAATAACTTACGAACTTACAAAGGAGGGGCAAAGGGATAATGAACTGCCCTGGATTTCTTTAATTCAGGTGGTGGCAAAGAAGAACTAAATGGCAAATTAAACTCTACTGAATAGCATCTTATAAGATTAACTGAAACCAAAAGGTTTAACAAAGTAAGCAAATAACTTCATAATCATTTTATTCATATACACTCTGTGGCTTTCCTCCATTTCTGAGGTCTAAAGGAATTGTATACATTAGTAAATGCTGGCTATACCAACATTTTACAATTTCCACTTTTTTTTCCTCTCCATGCCAACTTCAAAGTCCCAAGAGGAGAAAAACCAAAGGAAACAGATAGGAAAACCTGGGATTTCTCCTTTCTCTCATACAGCCACAACTAACATCTTTCAGCAAATCTCCTAGGCCCGTATTTACTTCTGATCTTAAACAAAAGCACTGAAGGCTACCGTCTTCAGTGGGGGTGAGAGGGTGGATGCCTGTTACCGCACTTGGCAACAGATTGTGAGTGATATACTTTTCTCCAAATAAAACTACACACAAACACAAAATTTGCTGGACACAGATTTTTACGACCTGTTGGATATCCTAATGAAAATTGTTAAACAATTCACTATGATTTTTATTAAAAAGTCAACATGTGTCCAATCATTTTTATATCACCATAATGCAGAGAATGAACAAAAATGGATCATTCCAGATAAAGCGCTGTCTTGAAAAATGAAAACACTGACCAGTTAGATTGTACCAAGTCCTGGCCAAGGTTTCCTTTTTATTTATTTATTTTTGGCTATACTGGGTCATCATTGCTGTGCGGCTCAGGCTTTTCTCTAGTTGCAGCAAACAGGGGCTACCCTCTAGTTGCAGTGCAAGGGCTTCTCATTGTAGTAGCTTCTCTTGTTGCAAAGCAAGGGCTCTAGACACAAGGGCTCAGTAGTTGTGCAAAGGCTTAGTTGCCCCATAGCATGTGCAATCTTCCTAGACCAAGGATCAAACCTGTGTCCTTGCACTGGCAGGCAGATTCTTAGCCACTGGACCACCAGGGAAGTCCAAGTCCTGGCCCAAGTTTTCAGTATTAATCTGACCAAAAACCAACCTGACAGAGCAGATGTTTGAGGAAAGCAATCTAAAATACAGGCTCTCTCCATTCTGCTAAGGGGATTTTATATTGTATCCTAGTTAAAACAGAAGAATGCTCACTGGATTTGTCCCCTATAAAATATTCACTGAAATCTGTTCTTTTGTGTGCCCTCAGGTTCTATATAAGGAACAGACTGAAAAAAAAATTCTGCATTTTCTGAAAAAACATCCTGTTAAAGACATTGTCCAGTACATGATTTAATGTCTATTATAAAAATGCTTTTAGATGAGTTTTTACTAGTACCAGGAAAAAGCTTCTTTTTCAGAAGACAACCTATTTTATAATATTTGGCTATTTTACTAGATGAAAATTATGTGATTCATCATATTTCCCTTTTTCTCTTGCCTGCCAGGACATTCAGATTTACATTTAATGTTTAGATCCTGTAACCAAAGTAAACAAGGTGGTTATTATGTTTGTTTCCCCCAATCCCACACCCATAGAGAGTTTAAATTTAAATTTATATTTAAGTAGTCATACATCTTTTACTAAAAGCTACTTAAAGTCCTTTTAACTAGCAGGCAGCCTCATAAAAGAGTTGTACTACCACACTATGAGCACAGCATTAACCACTGTTATCACAATGTGTTGTCAATGATCATTCACTTGATAAAATCCTGTCCTAAGATAGACATTCAAGAGAAGAACAGCGAGTACAGTCAGGGCAACAGAAGGGAGGCATATCCTTCAGGACAATGTGGGTAGGGGAATGCTCTCTCAGAAAATAGATTTGAACTGCAATATACATTCTAGATAAGGCAAATATTACTTTTTTGCAGATAAGAAAACAGATGATGAAAGCTCAGGTATCTTGCCTTAGTCTTTGGCTCTCTCCACTGCACTCATGCTTGTGCCATGAGTCACTGATATGAATGAAGCCTTCACAAACCATGTGGATAGCTACAAGGACCACAGAAGACAATCTAGATGGAGAGAAAGGCCATACTTGCTAAAAATGAGATATCTTCAAACCCTTCTCACTGTAGTCTATTACATATGAACATAGTAAGTCATAAGACTTCTAACCTTTAAGGTATAAGAGGGAAGGGGGCAGAAAAGAAGAAATTAGCAGTTACCAATTACCTCTTGATGCTAGGCATTAGAATAGCTGCTGTACATATTTTACTTCACTTTCATGACAACTCTATGGGGTAGGTAGTCCCATGTTACAGAAGAGAATACTCTGCGTATACAACTACCCCAACTCCACAAATATTTACCAAATATCAAATCACCAGGCATTTTGATTCTGCAAACTACAGTGATTCCTTCAGACTGGTAATAGAACCAGGCCTCCAGCCCAGGTCTGTCTGAAGAACTTCAAAAGCACTTCTTCCACAACCAACATTGCCTCACTCTGTCTCTGAGCCAGGCTGAAGCCATGCTCAGCCCGACAGTATTTCAGGAACAACCAGATCCTAACTGTCAACAACCTCTGCTGCCTACCCCTCCCCCCAAGAAAGCTAACTGAGGTCAAAGAGAAAAGTCTCTCACTATGTGGTATAAATCCTTTGATGCAGAGACCAGAATCTATGGTGATCCGGGGCTTGGATGCACCTACAAAGCAGACATCATTAAAGCTCAAGAGAAAGATTGGTGAGCTGGAAGAATAACAGATTCCCTAGAGGCTGGACAGCTCAGCCCCTTTGGCCCAAAACTCTTCCATCATTTTCTCCTGCCATTCTTGGCAGGCACTAATTCACACTTCAATTACTTTGTGTCTTGATGGATTGCTGAATTGAATTTATCTAATGCTAGGTTAGGGCCTAGGTTGCAATGTGGAAATGGATTCCTCTAGGGATCAGTAAGAACACAGATGAGATTTCCAATCACATCCTTATCAATCATAATCATCAGGATCCTACTCAGGAAGCTGGTAATAAATTAAAGGCCAATCGATCAGTCCCATCAGCCATACAGCTCCGTCTGTTGAAAAAGCAGGGCCTTTAGTCCTTCCCAACGCATAGGAGCACTAAAGCCCCAGTATGCCCAGAAACATCTGGGGCATGGCAGCCCAGCCAACAAAGACGGAGCAGCCACTGAGCACGAGCACCCAATGAGACCCTTACAGGCCTTCAGGAATTCAGATGATAACCAACTCCTGGTTCAGGAACAATAGGTGAGGAATAAGGCAAACCCAAAAATTACCGCAATATGAGGCTCAATGCGAGATTCAAGGGAGAGGTTGTGGGGTGAGGGTGGAAGCTGGGGGAGTGAAAAGTGTAAGCACCTGCCACTGGGGGAAACTAGGGAGGAAAAAATCTGGATGAACCTTGAAGGTTGGGGACAATTTTTTTTTCCTCATTTTTCCTTGCTTTATGTTTTCTGACTACTACAGAAATATACAACCATTTTAAAAATCAAACATTAGATGAATATATAATCATCCTACAATCCCTATAATCATTATTTTCTTCAGGAATTATCATTAAAAGGACATAGTTTTCCAATTTTTTCTGTATACATTCATATACATTTACTGCTAATAATTTTTTCAAGAATGGGATCCTATATATTGTCATACATGTTTTTTAGTCATCTAGCAGTATATCTTCAACATCATGCCATGTCAGCACATATACATCTACTTAATTTCTCAACAGGGTCACAGTATTCCACTGTAATGTATATAAATCAACATGATTTTAACAGGGAGAAATTATGTAACTAGGGAGCAAGGGAGTAGAGAAATTGGAAAGCGGAAAAGACACTTCAGGATGAAAAGAAACATCAACAAAGGCAGCGAAGAAGGAAAGTCCAGGACATAATGCAGGAAACAGAAGCAGTCCCATGGCTAGAAAATGAGGTATGTATAGGATCATAGCAGGAGGTAAAGAAGAAAGAGATGTTACGGGGCTTCACAACCCACAGAGAAGTTGGACCTTAACTCTCTAGGCAGTGGGGAAGCATTTCAGTTTCTTCGTGTTCTAATGGCTTAGACAGACTGACGCAGTGGCCAATTATGTACAGAATACACCTGAAGGCAGATGCACACGGAGTTAGCGAAACTGGGAGAGGAGCCACAGCTCAGTAAGAAGTCACAGGGGTAGGAAAACAAGAGGGAGAAGTGGGAAGAGAAACAAGTGATGAGGCACAGCAAAGCAAGGTGACTGATGAGAACGGGCTGAGGGAACAGGAAGAAGGGAGATGCCAAAGTTTCAAAGAAAGGTAAACGGGAGAATAATGACACCATGATTAAACAGGAAGAAGAATGAGATATCTTCAAACCCTTCTCACTGTAGTGTATTACATATGAACACAGTAAGTCATAAGAGGGTTTTAGAGGAAATTATTATGAGCTTGGTTTTAAAGAATGTGAAGCACCAATTGGACAAGTAGATATAAATCAGACAGCTGAAAATATGGGATGGGGGTTCAGGAGGCAAGGCTGAGGCTGGCAACACAGGCTTGGGAGTCACTGGCATGGCAAAGAGGACTGAAGTCAGAAATCCCTGAGGCAGAAAGTGAAGAGAGAAGAAACAATACTTTTCATCCTGGACAGCCCTGATAAATGGCTACATCTGAAAAACAGGAAGGAGAAAAGGAGTCAGAAAACAGGTAAGAATGGACCATGTTATAGTAACAGATATAGAAGCAATTTGCCAAATTTAACTTCTACATAAATGAATTATTAAAATAATAAACTATACTTATAGGCTATCTTCCTTCCTGCCTCTTTCAGCTCCAACTCCACTCCTAGAACTAGCAATTAGTCAACTCCAGGCCAGACCCCAGGACTCTAACTTCCACCCTACAGCCATTCTTCATTCCTAATCCAACATCCTACAATGGTCCCACGTTTCCACTATATGACAACAAGGAGAGGGAATCAAGTGGGCTGACAATAAAGTGTCTTGGAAATGACAAGTGCCATGAGGTTCCATGCCATATCACTTAGAGGACACAGGGACACTGAGAGGCTCAGAGAATCAAGATGGGTCACAGGCCTGGCTCCCTGGAGTACAATAACAGCTTAATGGGATGTGGGGGCAATCAATGGACAAGAGAGGGGGGTCAGTCATATTGTTTTAAATTCTAGGTGACAGAGTGGGTAGGGCTGTGAGGCTATGGGAGGGTACTACTACAAGCAGAGGAAAGCCACATAATTCTCAAACAATGGGGATGGGTAAAGCGTCCTAAGAGAAAAGACAACCAGACTACTCCCTGCATTTCCCAAATGACTACATGTGGCAAGTATCCAGCCACCTATCTACTTCCAGGTACAAACTCTCTCTTCCTACAAGCCAGCAGAGGCAGTAGGTACCTGTCTGCCATCACTTGGGAATCTCCCTACCCCACCACTGTGCCTCTGTTTCACACTCTATCCCTCACCCTCTCTTTCCATGTTGAGCTATTATTAAGCCTGTCAAGCTGCTACCTCTGGAGCACAGATTCCTCTGAAGAGATGACACAGAATTCTGACCCCCTGCTTCCTGCTGCTGCTCTGCCCACAATGGTTCTTTCATTCACTCATTTAGCAAACAGTTGCTGACTGCTGACTAGGTGCCCTTTCCATTTTGTTACTTTTCTGACAAAGAATAGTGAAGTCAAAAACATCATGAAACATTTTCAAAATCCAAACCATTCCTGGTTAGTTGATTGGCTGAGAACAAAGACTTTCTAATAAGTGAGATTTCATTCCCTGTGGGAACTTGTACTCAAGTCTTCAACTGCCACAGCTCTACCTGAGAAGTTGAGTGCAATTTCTGGTGCCAACTCTACCTGCCCACCCAGCTCCTGTCCATCAACTTAGTTTCTAAGAACACTTCCTGGGGAACGACGGGAAGACTCATTCTGAGAAAGTCAGCTTCCTATATGCCTCAACTCCAAGCTGTTTCAGCGAGGTTCCCAGCTATCCTGTGGCAGATATGCTCAGATTCCCCTTTCAAAGAAAGACATGCACAGGTCAGCAGGTTACCTATAGTGTCAGCTCCTTCACAGTTTGTCTCAACTGCAGAGAACTACTTTGGTCAAGGTCACGATGTTCAGGGGCAGCCTACAACAGGTGACTGAGCCAGGAATGGGTATAAAAATATAACCATTTTGTTATAATGTAGGGCAATCTGAAAAACAATACCTACTCCAAAATGCCTTGCTGGGATGGTCATGGCTTCATCAAGGTTTTATCACAAGCTGACTTCATCCTCTGTCCAATCCTACTACCTTTCCCCTCCTATCACAGATGTTGATCTCTTATACATACAGTGCACCCCATCATCAATCTCAGTGTCTGCTCCAGGAGAACACAACCAAAAAAAAAAGCTGTTCATACCTGTGAAGCTGCTACACCTTGTGGGTCCTTATTTATGGCAGAACCCCCAACTCTGATATGGCTATAGCACCGTTTTAGAAGAAAAAAGCAGAAACAAGTAAACAGTCCCTCTGTAATCTGTAATACAAACCTGCAGATGGGTTTAAACCAAGACCCAGAGATGAGACTAAGTCAGTTTTGCGAGACCTTAGGCCATCTAGTTCAGCTAGATAGTAGGTAGGCAGAGTTAGGCACTTGGAATAGCTAAGGCTCTTGAGGCCCACGTTCTCTGCCTGACCATCCTCTGAGGGTAGGGGAGTGGAAGGTGAGGAAGAAGGTCAAGGATGGGAAGCCCCTGGCAGGCTGCATTGCTGGTAAAGAACATATGATCACTCAAGACTTTGATTCACACTCAAGGATCTTTAAGTACTTGGTTTCTTTTTCTTTCCTTCCTTCCTTTCTTTTTGCTTCCCCTCCTGGACACTCAGACTTTAAACCAGATAGCCTTGAAAGAAATTTTTTTTAACAAAAATGTAGGCTGTTATTTGGTACAAATTTCTCCTTTATAAGTTTCCCCTTTATATAACTCTATTTCTGAAGATAATTGAACCCAACTGTGATATTTTAATACTTTTAAGAAGGTACATTCTGCTCTACTTGCAAAGGGAGGGGACCCCTTGGCCTCTTCCTTAAGACAGGCAAAATGGAAGGGATGCAAGATGCCCTGCTTATTTGCATCCAAAACAAATTTACCCCAGACCCAGGCCCAGGGCCAATTCCTGTACCCAGCAGAGAGCAGGCCTTTGTTCAGAAAGCACCACAGGTGTGATGGGCACAGCACCAAAAACAAAGCAAAGTCACTATATATTCGGGCTCAAGACAAGGGAAACATGAAAGCAACAGGAGATGGAGAATGCCAGGCACAAAGGAAATATCTTTTACCCTACAGTTTTGTTGTTACTGATGACTTTTGTTCAGACCTGAAATCAGCGTGACTCCATTCTTTGGGAAGTATGTCCTATGGAGGCTTAAAAACATACTATGAGATATTTCCAATGCAGGAAAAACTTGACACTGAACAAGCACTGCCTGAAATCCTCCAGACCTCAGTCAGGTCCGCCTGACAACTAACATTTCCCCACTTCTTGCACCTGAAAGATGCTGACAGGACAATTCTCCACAAACACCATCTCCATTAATGCATCAGAGGAATGCACAGGACCTCCTGCCATAGGACTGAGTGTGGAAGAGACTGGTCCTTCTCCACTCTCTTCAGTGATGGTCCTCAAAACTCTCTGTCCCTTGCCCATTACACTTCTAGCAGCCACACATTTTTCTCAAAGATACTTTCAACCACATATTTACTATTCATTGTATGAGGCATGTTTGCCTTGCTGCTGCTGCTGCTAAGTCGATTCAGTTGTGTCCGACTCTGTGCGATCCCACAGACAGCAGTCCACCAGGTTCCACCGTCCCTGGGATTCTCCAGGCAAGAACACTGGAGTGGGTTGCCATTTCCTTCTCCAGTGCATGAAAGGGAAAAGTGAAAGTGAAGTCGCTCAGTCGTGTCCGACTCTTCGCAACCCCATGGGCTGCAGCCTACTAGGCTCCTCCGTCCATGGGAGTTTCCAGGCAAGAGTACTGGAGTGGGGTGCCATTGCCTTCTCCGGCATGTTTGCCTTAGTTCATCCTAAATTTAGTTGCCATAAGGTCAAGCAGTGTTGTCAAGTTCTACTGACCAAGAACTACTGAAACAGTCCACATTTCCACCATCTCTGTCCTCCAAATGTTCAGTGATTGTCACAGCGAAGCTTAACATGTATTCATGATTAAATGAATTTTCTTGCGCTGGCTTTACTTCTCTAGGTCACAGTGTCCTATGCTTCCCTCATTGTCTTCACTATCCATACACATTTCATGTTTGTCATGCTGAACCAGCCAGTCCTGGAACACAGGTTTAACCATGGGGGAGAAGAGTGTAGGGAAAAGAGAGTCTCTCATAAACCAATCCTCACCTTCAAGAGGAACAATTTCAGCCAGGAAAGTAGTAAACTATATCATTTACTTGTTCTTCCTGCTGATGGGTAAACACACTCGACCCACACAACCCACTTCTGACATGCTTCTCATTTTCATGTGAACTAAAGTAGAGTGGAAACAACAGGTGTCATTTCATCCACTGAAATGGGACACCATAGGAGAAATCTCAGAAGAGAAAGGAAAGCCCAAACACAAAATCCTCATGTTGTTTAAGCACAAAAGGGTGATACAGAGGAATTCGTTATTTCATTTATTAAAAAATATTTCTCAACCACCTGTTATGAACTAAGTACAATTTTGAGCCTTGAAGATCCAAATATGAGCAAGACAGGCCAAAATCCATATTCTCTCAGAGTTTTATAGTTTGGAAACAGACAATAAACATTATTAGTAAAATATATAGTATTAGACAAGCAAGTACTAAGGATCAAAATAATGTAGGGAAAGGATATGAAAGGACAAGGAGGGAAGAACCTTGTTTCAGATGGTGGCCAGGGAAGGCCTTGTTTGAGATGGTGACTTTGGGCGGGGGGTGTAGTTTTAGATTTATGGAAAACTTATGATCATAGTACAAAGATTTTGAAATATTCTTGTACACCTCTCACCCAATTTCAGTTCCCCTAATATTATGATCTTCATTACTGTAATACAGTTGTTAATTTTAAAAAAATCAACATTGGAGGTGTACAGTCAAGACAGTGCAAGCAGGAAGATTTTGACAGAACCCACCTTCTCCCATTAGCCCATGAAAATTTTTAACTATTTACAGAGCAACTATCAATGATCTGAAGACTAGCAAAAAAAATTTTCCATGACTAAAGATATAAAGAAGGAACCACAAGAAGACTGGTAGGAGGAGCAGTGACACACACACAGAGTCAAGACACACAACCTTGGGTAGGCAACCCACAAATGGGGGGATAATCACAATTGCAGGGGTTCTGCCCAAGGAGTGAGGGGTCTAAGCCCCACACCAGACTCTGCAGCCTGGGGGTCCTACACTGTGAAGACAAGCCCCCAGAACATCTGCTTTGAAGGCCAGTATGCTTGTGCACAGAAGAGATGGAGGGCTGTAGCAAACAGAGACTCTACTCTTAAATGGCACACAAAAAATTTCACACACTCTGAGACCCAGTGCAGAGGCAGAATTTGAAAGCAGCCTAGGTCCAGACCCACTTGCTGATCTTGGAGAATCTCCCACGGAGGCAAAAGGATGCCCCCTAGGAACAGAGAAATTGGTGGCAGCCATTTTGGGGAACTCATTCTACCACAAGGATACTAATGCTGGCAAGCACCTTTCTGGAGTCCTCTCTCTAGCCTACTAGACCTAGAAGGTAGCCATCAGGGACACTCTGGGACCTGCTGCCAGCCACACTGGAATTGGCCCTGCCCAGTGGCAGCTGAGTACTAGCCCCAAGATCTCCTGAGTCATGAGCCAGGCATGCCAAGACCCAGCCCCATCAACCAGAGGCCAGTAGCCTCTAGACAAGATAGGCCCAGGCAGCCAGGTAGGCTGGGGGCTAGTCCCACCTACAAACAACACATCCACAGTAACTGGTGTTACCACAAAAGGGCTTATGAGGCCACATAGGGGGCACCCCTCGAGCATACAGCTCTGATAACCAGGGTGGAGTGTGCTGCTGGGCCCCACAGGATGTCTCTTACATAAGGCCACTTCTCCAAGATCGGTAAACATAAATGATCTATTACTACACAGTAACAGAGAATTATGCAAAATGAGGCAACATAAGAATACATCCCAAATGAAGGAACACGATAAAACCTCAGAAAAAGAATTCAGCAAAGTGGAGAAAAGCAATCTACCTGATAAAGAGTAAAAGGTAATGATCATAATGATACCCAACAAACTCAGGAGAAGAATGGATGAACACAGTGCGAAGTTTAGCAAAGAGTCATAAAATATAAAGAGAAGCCAAACAAAGATGAAAAACACAATAACTGAAATAAAAAATGTATCAGAAGGGGGACTTCCCTTGGGGTCCAGTGGCTAAGACCCTGCACTCCCAATGCAGAGGATCCGGGTTCAATCTCCAGTCAGGGAACTAGATCCCACATGCTACAACTAAGAGATCATATGCTGCAACTAAAGATCCCACATGTCACAACAAAGATCAAAGATCCCACATGCTGCAACTAAGACCCAGTACAGCCAAATAAAGAAAGAAAAATAAATACCATCAAAACAAAAAGAAGAGAGAGGGCCCAAATCAATAAAATCAGAGATGAAAAAGGAGAAATTACAACCAATACCAGATAAATGCAAAGAAGAGTAAGAGATTACTATAAACAATTAAACACAAATAAAATAGACAGCCTAGAAGAAATGGATAAACTCCTAGGAACTTACAATCTTGCAAGACTGAATCGAAAAGAAATAGAAAATATGAACAGACCAATTACCAGTGATGAAATTGAATCAGTAATTTTCAAAAAAATTTCCAACAAACAAAAGGCCAGGGATAGATGGCTTCACAGTGAATTCTTTTTTTTTTTTTTTTACAGTGAATTCTATCATACATGAAAAGAAGAGTTAACACCTATCCTTCTCAAACTATTCCAAAAAAACTGAAGCAGAAGGAATGGTTCCAAACTCATTCTACAAAACTAGCATCACACTGACACCAAAACCAGATAAAAACACCACAAAAAAAGAAAATTATAGACCAATATCACTGATGAACACAGGAGCAAAAAAACTCAACAAAATATTAGCAAACCAAATTAATCAACACATTAAAAGGACCACACACCATGATCAAGTAGGATTTATCACAGTTATGCAAGGATGGTTCGATGTCCACAAATTAATGTAATATAACACACTACCAACCTGAAGAATAAAAATCATATGATCATTTCAATAGAAGGAGAAAAGACTTTTTTCCAAAATTCAACATCCATTTATGATTCAAAACTCTCTACAAACTCAAGAACATACACAAAGAGGGAATATAGCTCAACATAATAAGGGCCATATATGACAAGCCCACAGTTAATATAACACTCAGAGGAAATGATTTCAGATTTTCACTATTAAGTTTAAGAACAACAACTAAAAAAGGATGTCCACTATCACCACTTTTGTTCAACACAGTATTAGAAATCCAACCACAGCAATCAGATAAGACAAAGAAACAAAAATCCAAATTGGAAAAGAAGTAGTAAAACTGCCACTGTTTGCAGATGGCAGGATACTATATATGGAAAATCCTAAAGACATCACCAAAAAACTATTTGAACTAATGAAAGGATACATTAAAGGTGCAGGATACAAAATTAACATACAGAAATCTGTTGCATTTCTATGCACTAACAACAAATTGTTAAGAAAAAGGCAAAACAATCTTATTTATAATTGCACCAAAAAGATCAAAATACCTAGCAATAAATCTAAGGAGATGAAAACAAAAAACAAAAAAAAAAACTGTACTCAAAAGCCTATAAGATACTGATGGAAGTCATTGAAGATGACACAAACAGAAAGATATATGGTGTTCATCAACTTGTAGAATTAATACTTTTAAAATGACCATACTCCCCAAGGCAATTACATATTAAATGCAATCCCTATCAAAACACCAATGACATTTTTCACAAAACTAGAACAAATAATTCTAACATTTATGGAAATTAGGAGATTGGGATTAACATATACACAGTATTATGTATAAAACAGATAACTAATAAGGACCTACTGTAAAGCACAGGGAACTCTACTCAATATTCTGTAATAACTTAAATGGGAAAAGAATATGAAAAAGAATAAAGATATATTTTATATGGATAACCAATTCATTTTGCTGTACACCCGAAAGTGACACAACATTGTAAGTCAATTACACTCAAATAAAATGTTTTTTTAATTACACTGAAACATGTAAAGTTAAACAGGAATAAACAAACACTGAAAAAAATAAAATAAGATTTCTATGGAAACACAAAAGATTGCAAATAGCCAAAATAATCTTAAGCAAGAAGAACAAAGTTGGAGGTATCACATTCTCTGATTTCCAACTATACTACAAAGCTACAATAGTCAAAATAATATGGTACTGGCACAAAAATAAACACATAGGTCAATGGATCAGAACAGAGATCCCAGAAACAGACCCATCTTTATGTGGTCAATTAATCCATGACAAAGGAGGCAAGAACATACAATGAGGAAAACACAGCCTCTTCAATATATGGTGTTGAAAATCTGGTCACATGCAAAAGAATCAAACTGGACTACCTTCTCACATTGTAAATATATATTTAAAAAAAAAAACCTCAAAATGGACTAGAGACTTAAATGTAAGATCTGAGACCATAAAACTCATAGAAGAAAACAGGTAGTACACTCTTTGACACTAGTCCTAGTGGTATTTGGAGGTTTGGTTTTCTGGGGGGGAGTTCATTTTTTCTATTTTTTGGCTACACTGAGTGGCAAATGGAATCTGAGTTTCCTGAGCAGAGACTGAACCCACACTCCCTGCACAGCAGTGGAAGCACAGCATCTAACCACTGGATCATCAGAGAAGTCCCTTAGCAGTATTTCTGGATGTCTCTCCTCAGGCAAGGGAAACAAAGTCAAAAATAAACAAATGGAACTACATCAAACTAAAAAGCTTTTACACAGCAAAGGAACCCATTAACAACAAGAAAAGGCAGCCTACTGAATTGGAGACAATAGCTGCAAATCATGTATCTGATAAGGAGTTAATATGCAAAATACAAGGAGCTCATATAACTCAACATCAAAAACAAACTTGATTTTTTTAAACCGGCAGAGGACCTTTGCCAAGAAAGACATACAAATGGTTAGACACATGAAAAGATGCTCAACATCATTAATCATCAGGGAAATGCAATTAAAACCACAATGAGATATCATCCCACACTTATTAGAATGGCTATTATCAAAAAGACAGAAAATAAAAAGTTTTAGCAAAAATGTGGAGAAAAGGGAATCCTTTTGCATGTTGGAGGGAATGTAAACTGATACAAACACTATAAAAAACACTACACAGGTTCCCCAAAAAATTAAAAAGAGAACTACATACTACACAATCCAGAAACTCCACTTCTATTTCCAAAAAAACCAAAAACACTAATTTGAAAAGATATAACCACCCCCATGCTACTGCATCATCATTTATAAAGCCAAGATAAGGAAGCAACCTAAATGTCAATACATGAATGGATAAAGAAGATGTGGTGTATATGTTTATATTATATGGTATATAATATTCCATTGTATATATACATTCCATTGTATATATACAATGGAATATTAGCAGTAGGAAAGAATGAAATCCTGCCATTTTTGACATGAATGGATCTAGAGTATATTATGCTAAGTAAAATAAGTCAGAAAGAAAAAGACAAATACCATATGATTTTACTCTTTTGTGCAATCTAAAAAAAAAAAAACAGATATAGACTCATAGGTTCATAGACTCAAAGAACAAACAGGTGGCGGGAGGAGAATAGGACGATGAGTGAAATAGGCGACGGAGATTAAGAAATACAAACTTCCAGTTACAAAATAAATTGGTTAAAAAGGTGAAATGTTCAGCATGGGGAATATAGTCAATAATTTCATAGCAACTTTGTATGGTGACATGGTAACTAGACTTATCATGGTGATCATTTTGTAATGTATAGAAATATCAAATCACTATGTTGTATACCTAGAACTAATGGTGCTGTAAGTCAAATTATATTTCAATTAAAAAAAGAAAAAAGCAAGCAACATTGTTACATTCAGTTCAGTTGAGTTCAGTCGCTCAGTCATGTCCAACTCTTTGCGACCCCATGAATCGCAGCATGCCAGGCCTCCCTGTCCATCACCAACTCCCGGAGTCCACCCAAACCCATGTCCATTGAGTCGGTGATGCCACCCAACCATCTCATCTTCTGTCGTCCCCTTTTCCTCCTGCCCTCAATCTTTCCCAGCATCAGGGTCTTTTCCAATGAGTCAACTCTTCGCATCAGGTGGCCAAAGTATTGGAGTTTCAGCTTCAACATCAGTCCTTCCAATGAACACCCAGGACTGATCTCCTTTAGGATGGACTGGTTGGATCTCCTTGCAGTCCAAGGGACTCTGAAGAGTCTTCTCCAACACCACAGTTCAAAAGCATCAATTCTGTGGCGCTCAGCTTTCTTTATAATGTAACTCTCACATCCATACATGACCACTGGAAAAATCATAGCCTTGACTAGACGGACCTTTGTTGACAAAGTAATGTCTCTGCTTTTTAATATGCTGTCTAGGATGGTCATAACTTCCCTTCCAAGGAGTAAGCATCTTTTAATTTCATGGCTGCAATCACCATCAGCAGTGATTTTTGAGCCCAAAAAATAAAGTCAGCCACTGTTTCCACTGTTTCCCTATCTATTTCCCATGAAGTGATGGGACCAGATGCCATGATCTTAGTTTTCTGAATGTTGAGCTTTAAGCCAACTTTTTCACTCTCCTCATTCACTTTCATCAAGAGGCTCTTTAGTTCTTTGCTTTCTGCCATAAGGGTGGTGTCATCTGCATATCTGAGGTTACTGATATTTCTCCCAGCAATCTTGATTCCAGCTTGTGCTTCCTCCAGCCCAGCGTTTCTCATGATGTACTCTGCATAGAAGTTAAATAAGCAGGGTGACAATATACAGCCTTGACGTACTCCTTTTCCTATTTGGAACCAGTCTGTTGTTCCATGTCCTGTTCTGTTGCTTCCTGACCTACATACAGGTCTCTCAAGAGGCAGGTCAGGTGGTCTGTTATGCCCATCTCTTTCAGAATTTTCCACAGTTGATTGTGATCCACACAGTCAAAGGCTTTGGCATAATCAATAAAGCAGAAATAGATGTTTTTCTGAAACTCTCTTGCTTTTTCGATGATCCAGTGGATGTTGGCAATTTGATCTCTGGTTCCTCTGCCTTTTCTAAAACCAGCTTGAACATCTGAAAGTTCACAGTTCACATATTGCTGAAGCCTGGCTTGGAGAATTTTAAGCATTACTTTACTAGCATGTGAGATGAATGCAATTGTGCGGTAGTTTGAGCATTCTTTGGCATTGCCTTTCTTTAGGATTGGAATGAAAACTGACCTTTTCCAGTCCTGTGGCCACTGCTTAGTTTTCCATATTTGCTGACATATTACATGCACTTTCACAGCATCATCTTTCAGGATTTGAAATAGCTCAAGTGGAATTCCATCACCTCCACTAGCTTTGTTCGTAGTGATGTTTCCTAAGGCCCACTTGACTTCACATTCCAGGATGTCTGGCTCTAGGTGAGTGTGAGTGATCACACCATCATGATTATCTGGGTCATGAAGATCTTTTTGGTTGTTTATCATAGCCATGACAGTATGAGGAATACTGGTCAGGTATTTTGTAGAAAGTTCCTCAACTTGAATTTGTCTGATTTTTCTTCTCATGATTGAAATGGAGTTACTGGTTTCAAGGAAAAACACCACAGAGGTGAAGAACTCTTATTTTCACATCATATCAAGAGACCTATCATATCCACATGACAGAACTGGTGATGTTACCCTGAATCACAAGTAATGCTTACCAGGTTCTCCACTGTAAAGGTATTATTTTTCTCTTTCCATAATCTACTCTTTAGAAGTGAGTCACTAAATCCAAATCACACTTTAAGATCTACCTCCTGGAAGGGGGTAGAATCTATATATACTATTGGAATTCTTCTGTACGAGATTTATCTTCTCTCTCCCATTTATTTAGCTATTCATTCATTCATTCATTCATTCATTTATATAAGTTCACACTCTTGTATATTTATTTTATACTTTGGGTTATAATCAAATACTACATTATTTTGCTGCTTAAACCATTCCAGCTTTGGCCACTGGAAGAGAAGGTCACTTCTGAGTAAAGATCTCAGAGAAGCAAGGGAGCAACCCACAAAACTATCCATGAGAGGAGCATTCTAGGTCCCAAGGCATGATGGGCCTGGTGCATTCAAGAAACATGAGGAAGGCCAAGGTGTCTAGAGGAGAGGGAATGTGAGGGAGAGTAGTACAAGATGAAATGACAGAGGTAAGGGTGGTAATACACAACACAAGGCTCATTCCAATCTGTGTACAGCACAGAAGGGACTTTGACTCTTCCTAAGAAATGAAAAGCCAAAGGATATTTTTGAGCACAGGAACACAAAATAAAAGGATTATTCTGGTTGGCTGTGTTGAGAACTGACTGGAAGCATTAAGGGCAGGAGGGAGGCCAGTTAGAAGCCTACTACAATAACCCAGGGGAGAGATAATGGTAATGACAGGTGTAATGAGAAGTGGTCAGATTCTGGATATATGTGAAGATAGATCTGTTTAGACTTGCTGAGAGATAGAATGTGGGTGTGAGAGAAAGAAAGGAGTCAAGAATGGCTCTGAGCGTTTTGGCCTCTGGGTAATTGAAAGGATCAGTTCAGTTCAGTCGCTCAGTCGTGTCCAACTCTTTGTGACCCCATGAATTGCAGCACGCCAGGCCTCTCTGTCCATCACCAACTCCTGGAGTCTACCCAAACCCATGTCCATCGAGTCGGTGATGCCATCCAACCATCTCATCCTCTGTCGTCCCCTTCTCCTCCTGCCCCCATCCTACCCAGCATTAGGGTCTTTTCCAATGAGTCAACTCTTCACATCAGGTGGCCAAAGTATTGGAGTTTCAGCTTCAGCATCAGTGCTTCCAATGAACACCCAGGATTGATCTCCTTTAGGATGGATTGATTGGATCTCCTTGCAGTCCAAGGGACTCTCAAGAGTCTTCTCCAACACCACCGTTCAAAAGCATCAATTCTGCGGTGCTCAGCTTTCTTCACCATCCAACTCTCACATCCATACATGACCACTGGAAAAACCATAGCCTTGACTAGATGGACCTTTGTTGGCAAAGTAGTGTCTCTGCTTTTAAATATGCTATCTAGGTTGGCCATAACCTTCCTTCCAAGGAGGAAGCGTCTTTTAATTTCATGGCTGCAATCACCATCAGCAGTGATTCTGGAGCCCAAAAAAATAAAGTCTGACACTGTTTCCACTGTTTCCCCATCTATTTGCCATGAAGTGATGGGACCAGATGCCATGATCTTAGTTTTCTGAACATTGAGCTTTAAGCCAACTTTTTCACTCTCCTCTTTCACTTTCATCAAGAGGCTTTTTAGTTCTTCTTCACTTTCTGCCATAAGGGTGGTGTCATCTGCATATCTGAGGTTATTGATATTTCTCCCGGCAATCTTGATTCCAGCTTGTGTTTCTTCCAGCCCAGCGTTTCTCATGATGTACTCTGCGTGTAAGTTAAATAAGCAGGGTGACAATATACAGCCTTGACGTACTCCTTTTCCTATTTGGAACCAGTCTGTTGTTCCATGTCCAGTTCTAACTGTTGCTTCCTGACCTGCATACAGGTTTCTCAAGAGACAGGTCAGATGGTCGGGTATTCCCATCTCTTTCAGAATTTTCCACAGTTTATTGTGATCCACACAGTCAAAGGCCTTGGCATATTCAGTAAAGCAGAAATAGATGGAGAAGGTTACAGGAGCTCAATTTTAGATGTGTTAAGGATTAAACACCCACATAGAGGCAAATGGACAGATGGGTCTGGAATTCAGAAAAGTATAGACTGGAGATTTTAAAAAATCTGGGAGTCATCAGCTTACAAGTAAAATGTAAAGTCATTAGGCCAGACAAGACCACCAAAGCATTAAGAGAAGAGTAGGGGTCCAAAGACTGCGCCTGGGACACTCTGGCACTGAGCAAAATCAAGGCCTTCTTACCTGCCCTATAATCAGAAACAAATTTAGCAAAATTTTTCCCATCTATTGTGTACCTAGTACTGTTCTGGAGCCCATAATTCTCAGGTATCTCAGTATGCAACCTGAGCTCTCACCTTTCGGCAATTTCCTGCCCCCAATCTGCTCCTTGGGCTTCCCTGGTGGCTCAGGAGGTAAGGAATCTGCTTGCAATGGGGAGACCCAGGTTTGATCCCTGTGTCAGGAAGATCGCCTGGAGAAGGAAATGGCAACCCAGTCCAGTATTCTTGTCTGGAGAATTACATGGACAGAGAAGCCAAGTGGGCTACAGTCCATGGGGTCACAAAGAGTCAGACAAAGCTGAGCAACTAACACTTTTACTTTCAATCTGCTCCTCTGCTGCTGTGCAACTGGTCTCCATCATGATATAGTCATTACTGCCACCATCCCTTTGCAAGCTGTTCCTCCCATTTGGAAAACTCTTCCTGCCCCACCTCATCAAATTCCAACTCTTTATCAAGCCCTAGTTGTCCCTCCTTCTCTCTGAGATTTATGTATCAATTTTGGCTCATAATAAATGACATTCCGCTTCACAGCAGCCCATCTCTGAAACTCTGTAACACCTGCTATCTGTACAACTAAATATTTATCACTTACTGACTTGTATGGCCAGTTAACTTTACTTATAAATAGCTCTTATCTATATGTACTGAAGCTTCAAGAAGAAGAGCATCTCAGTCTTTGCTACCCTCTCCCAAAAGTAGTCTAGAGCAAATCCTACCACAGAGCAAGTGCTAGATAAACACATGTGGATTATTTCATGTCAGTTCTGTTATCCAGTCCAGTTCAGTGAGCTCCTTGAAAGTAGGGGCCTGTTTTATATACCTCCCTCATCTGGCACTAAGCTGCACACAGGTGGGCAGGCACTCAACATCTGTTTACCATCAAAGAGACTGATGATAATGTCCCTGTCCTGGGGACCCTATAGTCTTGGTACAGAACAATGAGAACATGCGTTCTGTGCTTGCTGCCCTGTCTTCCCTGAAGCCAGCTATTTCCTAGTCAAAGGAGAAGTATCTAGGGACCACAAAGAAAAGAAATCCCAGGGCATCTGATGTGTGATGCACAATGGGAATGAGAGATACTCAAAACATGGTGTTATTTTAACAGCCCAGACAAGAGGTTGACCCAGCTGAGATGCTGGGCAAAAGCATCAGAAAAGATAAGCAACCTCTACTTTGGTGAATCTCTTCTAAGAACATAAAGAGCACATAAAAACATACAGAATGTTTTTGAATGTTTATTGTAGAATTTATAATAATGAAAAACTGGAAGTCACCTAAATATGTGAAGTGAAGTCGCTCAGTCGTGTCCGACTCTTTGCGACCCCATGGACTGTAGCCTGCCAGGCTCATCCATCCATGGGATTTTCCAGGCAAGAATACTGGAGTGGGTTGGCACTTCCTTCTCCAGGGGATCTTCCCAACCCAGGGATTGAACCTGGGTCTCCTGCATTGTAGGCAGATGCTTTTACCATCTGAGCCACCAGGGAAGTCTCATAGTTAAGTCTCAATAATTAAGCATAATTTGGTGTATTCTTACAAAGAGCAGCATTTGGAAAATGTTCCCTGTGTGCCTAATTATGTGATGGAGGCTCTAGCTTTTAAAAACCTATAATATGTAGCTCCCAATTTCTAAATGGAAAATATAAGCCTCCAAATATTATGTAGAGAATGAAAGCACTTTTACAAAAACAACTGGAAGAACATAAACCACGTTATCTTTATATCTGGGAAGTAGTAGGGATGGTTTTGTTGTTTTCTTTTGTGCTTTTTTGTTTTTTCCAAGTTTTCTGCTTCGAAAACATATTACTTTGTCAGCAGGCAAGGAAAAAATAAAGCCATTTTAAAAACAAACACATAAGAGCTAATTTCTCAACCATCTAAGCATCGATTGCTAGAAGGTTCCTACTTCTGATGCAAAATGCAAGAATCAAAGCCTGAGCCCTTCCCTTATCCTCCCCTGCAGCCCTGTCACACCACCCCCCACCCCCTGCCACCTACACACCCAAAACAGCAAAAACAAAAAACCACACACACACATGAAACTATAAGACTATGAGCTTTTTGAAGGTAAGATCCTGTTTTATTGATTTTTGGTATCCTGTGCCAGTTTTCAGCACCCGGTAAGGCACAGATTTACATGCTCAGTAAACACAAATGGGAAGGAGAAAGTGTGATGAACTTGTAAGGCACGGATTCCACTAATGTAATGACATTATCCTATCTTCACACTACCCACTGCACGCCATTCCAGGTCTCATTCTTCCCCCCCCTATCTCGAGGTACTGAACAAGCTGGCCAAGTGGCTCTTAGAACAAACTGCTGACTGTTTACACCATAGCATTCATCTTTTGCTGTTTTTTTCCCCTTTCTTTTCTCCCTCTTCTTAAAAGGTGATCCTGCCTTTCAGCTAGTACTATGTGCCGCACTGAACCAGCATGCCAGTCTGCAGAGAATCACTGAGAGAATGAATTTGAATAATAAAAGTGAGAACAAGGAGATACCTTGGAGAGAGACTTGGTATAGTACCTTCAATTTAGAACCTCATTTCAGTGGCTAATGCAGTCGTTCGAGACATTAGCCTAATTTTTGCCAGGAGAGTCCAGCAACACAGCAGTACTAAACATGGGCACAGAGGAGCCTGCTCATCTCAGAGACAGAGTGCGGAGAATAAAATTAGCAGCACTGCTCTTCTGGTGCAGGGGAAAGCAAATCCCCACACCCTTCCACCAATTCATCACCAACCACGTTTAAAATGAAAACACACAGGAATGAGTGTGGGAGTCAGCAGGAGCATGAAGTTCAAGAGAGGCTGAGACCCCTGAAGAGGCCCCACGTGCACTTACAGACTACAGGAAAGTTAATTTCAAAGGACATCCAATAAAGGCAGCCCTACAACAGACTCTGTCACTGCCAAGCCCCATATGCTGCAATGGCTCCATAACTTGCCAGCAGGTCAGTTTGCTGAAGCCAGAAATAGGGAGGAAAGCCCCAAAAGGTCAGACTGGAAGGGAGAGGTTTAGCTCCAGACATGGCTACACAGACTTAGGGGTTAGGGAGGTTGTTCCTAAAACAAGAGCTTCCCACAGGCTAGGCTAAAAAGAAGGCACATCTGGTCTGGTCCAGACTTGCCCTAAATCTCTCCCAAGTGGTCAGTCTCCTTGCTGCAAGAGCCACACAGCTCAGGACCATGCGCTTTCCTGTGGCTACTTGAAGAGGGGAGCAGGAGCCTCAGAGGCACAGGGGCTACTTGGGAGGAAAAGCAAAAAGGATGAAAAGCTGGACACCCCAGACTCCACCCAAGAGGCATACACAATGAGGGGAGCAGCAGCGCAGGCATCGGGAGACAAGAATCAATCTCCATTTACACTGCGTGTCTGCCAACATTTACTGGATGGCAGGAATCCTAGATCTGTGGGCGAGGAATGAGTCATGCGATGAATCCCTTTTTTCTAAGCAGCATGTGCAAAAACTCCTCCATCTCAGGAAGGGAAAGTGGTGGTCTACAACTGGAAGCACAGACTTCATTCTACTGCTGGAGCAGCCTCCTCAAACTACAGAGTGCATTCTGGAAGACACCAGGAGGGCTAGACTGCGGCTCTGGATAGAGTCAAAATACCACTGCCATGAAACTATTATCATTGCAGTGTTGATAATTTCCCTTTAAGAAACAAATCTTCCTTTAACTGTAAATCAATCCCTCACTGCAATTTTAGAAATCTATCCAAAAAAAAAAAATCAGCTATTACCAGAAATCCTAAATGCTAGACACTAGGAGCTGAGTTCCAGTATAATTAGGGGAAATTCTGAATGGTGCCCCGAGGCAGACTATACTAGAACAGAGTAGAAGGGAATTATATACACTTAGAAAGCTCATTTAGGGAATAGGCTGTGCATAATGTATGTAGGCCTGGGAGTGTAGACACTCCCTCCCAGTGGCACCTCAAAGACAGACTCCGAGCTGTGACACCAGCAGATGGTTACCTCAGTGGCAACTGTGCACGCTTCAATGGCCGCCTCCTCCTATCCACCCTTGAGCACAGGCTTATGCTCCCACAAGGCGTGGGGAGCACCGGCAGACATTACCCCCAAAGACTGGTGCCTTTCCCTAGGGAAGGTAAACATTTCCATCAGAAGGCAGAAGCTGACACAAGGCAGTATCTCTCTGTGCAGGGAAAAGAAGCCACAAACATAAAGTTGCTCATTCAAAAGAGACAGATGATCTCTGCGAGCTGAGCAGTACCAAACTGTGTGCAAAGAGTTTGCACATCCATCAGCACAAGCGGCTGCGTGGGGGAGAGGAAGCAGAAGCATGGAAGGCCCACTGAGCGTGCAAGACTCTCTGGCCTCAGACCACTTGTTATCTGACTGAAGAGAAGCCCCAGGAGAAAGGAAACTGGTCATCTTTCCACTGGGGACCCAGTCTGAGCAAAGGTCTGATTTGGAACCGTGTCTCTCTTCTCTAATCCAGATGTTCCCAATCTTCCCAGTCCACACCCAAGGTGTGTCCACTTCAAGCCGCTATATTCCCAAGCCTTCATGGGTAGTTTACTGTTCAATCTTGAGCCAGATACTTCTCTCTCCTACCACCATCTCCTGTTTTGTTTTGTTTTTAATCACACGGAAATGACAGTTCACTAGTCTTATGCCTAAAATAACCTATAGAGAAATATGGTTTTTGAACACTCCCGTAATACAATACGTAATTCAGAGCCCAGCCATTTGGCATACTATTGAATAACCCGCACACATCCCCAGGGTGTGACAATAAAATTTGTAAATCAATAGCAAAAAGTAGTACAGCATGGCCAGTGAGTTAAAATACAAAGAACATTTTTTAGCATTGATTTTTTTTTAACTTTGAAAATATGGGCTTCGGGAAGGTAAATACTGGCGAGAGAGCTCTGTGCTAGAGTGGAAGACTTTATACATTTCAGACCCCCTCCCCTCACAGCTGACTTCAACACAAAAATAAAAACTCCAAGATTCACATTCTCCCAATGATAATAATGGCTTTCTTCCACAAACCCTGCTATTAGCATGACAGAGATGGCCACATCAGTCATAAGAAAAGCATATGTCCCTTCTGCACCCAAGAAGAGCAAGCAAAGTACCTGCTTTGTGTAAGAGAAAGGCACTTAAAACAGGAAAGAAAATAAATTACTGCAAAGCTTGGTTTGAACTGATTTTTCTTTCTTCTAGATGATCAAACAGTGAGCGTAAGCGTAGGGGTAGGCATCGAGATCTGCAAACATATTGCCATAGTGATTGGTGCTTAGATAACAGGATAAAATAGGCACTATTTCATTTATATTCCAAGGAACAGAGGCAAATGCCCTGATCACTCAGCCTAAAGGCCAATGAGTGGCCTCCACCCTAGTAGCTATGGCACTGTTGCAGAATCAGAAATGGAGCATGTGTCTGGGTCGTCATCTGACCAATTATCCACCTGACCTCTGCTCAGGATGCAGCAGGTGTTCAGGAACTAAAGGCCAGGCATCGGAGCCCCTTGGCAAGAGCCCACTCCGTGACATAGGAGGTAAGGCTGAGTCAGGTATGATCTGCTATGCATGGTTCCACCCTGGTTAGTTTCTCCTTTACCTAAAAGGTCACTTGGACTTCATTTATCTTTTTATTCTGACCTAGCGAAAAGTTGCAAAAACAGTACAAAGTTCACATATACCCTTCACTCGGCTTCCCCTAATATTTACATCTTACATAACAATTATCAAAACTAAGAAATCAACATTGCTGCAATAGTACTTAACTAAACTACAGACTATTTGCATTTCACCAGTTTTTTCCTCTGTTCTTTTTTCTGTTAAAGGATTTAATCCAGGATATGACATCACATTTAGCTGTCACGTCTCCTTAGTCTCCTCCAATCTGTGACAGGTTCTTAGTCTTTGTCTTTCTCAATCTGGACATACTTGAATACTGGTCAATCTTGAGATCATGTCTCAATCTGAGTTTGTCTGGTGTCCACTCATTTTTACAGCAGAAACAATAGTAGCTAACATTTATTAAGCTATTCCTATACTCTTAGCACTAGGCTTACCCGGTGGCTCAGATGGTAAAGAATCTGCCTGCAATGTGGGAGACCCAGATTTGACCCCTGGGTTAGGAAGATCCCCTGGAGAAAGGAATGGCTACCCACTCTAGTACTATTCTTGCTGGGAGAATTCAATGGACAGAGGAGCCTAGCAGGTTATAGTCATTGGGGTTGCAAAGAGTCAGACATGACTAAGCAACTAACACTTTCACTTTTTCATACACCTGGAACTATCATAAACACTTCTGTACTTCCCTTATTTACCCACTTACAACAATCCTCTGAAGTAGGAATTATTACTATCCCTATTTTACAAATGATATTTCACTACAGGATATTTCATCAACCCTTAGTGGAATTAAATAACTGGCCCAAGGGTAACCAGCTGTTCAAGGCACAGTTGAACCTCGGCAGACTGACTGCAACTCGCTGCTGTCTGCTAATTTCAAGACATTGTGACAACAACTAGATGCCAAAATACAGGCTGGACTTTGACCTCTGGTAACTCCCTCCCCACAGGACCCATCTCTTTGAAGAGAGAGCATTCTAGGCTTCTGTCTTTTTTCCAAGGGAGATAAACTATCCACTTTAATTTCTAAGTTATGCCCAAACAACCAGAAATTTCTTTCTCTTCACAGGAAGCATCTTCCTGACCTAAGGACAAAGAAGGGGCCAGTGTTCTCCTGAGACCTCACCCTTGACCAGTACCAGGAAAGAGTGAAACATACAAACACGTAGGTATGCTAGAATCAAGAGAACTCTCTTCCAAAGGCCTCCACAAATACATGGAGACACTGCAGTAAAAGGATAAAAAAGAAACCTTTGGGGGTTGCTTCTTTTCCATGTTATGGCCAGAGATATCCAATGATGGGAAACACAAGCTGACACAAGCCTTCTCTTTAGCATCATGTTCTTTGGGAAGGTTGAAGCACAACTCATTGGTGTAGCACAGGGCAGAGCATCAAGGGACACAGCTGTGGAAGTCGGGCTGGGAAGAACTCTAGCTACACTCCAAGATTTGCTCTTAATGATTATAACTTTAGACCATTAAGTTCCACAGACTTGATTTTTCCCAAACCCCCTCTCTGGCAATGCTAATGTGTTTTTCCTCTTGTTCTGACTAATCAGTGAAATACATGGCTGAAAGGATTGGCTTGGAAGTCATTTCTTTGATGCTGAGAGAATTGAGAAAATACTCCCCCAACTACACACCCGCACATCTATCCACCCCTGCCACCTGACTCTCAGCTGCAGGTAGAGGCCATTACAGCAAGGGAGAAAAGAATGCAAAGAGGGCAGGCAGTGAAGGAGGAAGAGCTGAGAGTGTGAAAAGGGAGGAAAAGACAGAGAAAAAGAGACTTTGGTTCAAATTCAGTCACTATAGAGCCAAGACTTCCACTGACATGCATAAGCAGGGTTAAATGATGTCAGTAAACATGTGAGAAGACTCAGCCTTCCTTTGATTTGCCTTTCTCTTACATCTCCCCACTTTCCTTCACCCCCTCAAAGGGCACCTCCCAATCTCATCACTTAGGTTCCTATAAATCAAACATTGCATTTGGCTACCAAGAAACAGCTCCTCTCCTTTGAAGTCTACCATTTTATATCTAACTCCAAGGTATCCTCAGCTAGCTATTTTGATCAAATATTGAAGGTTGAAATGCTAATGGTCTTTAGGGAACAATCCCTCCAGCCACTCCATCTGCAATCTAACCCAGTGGGAATCTAAAGCCAGCTAATAGCCCTCCAATCACACTGCACACAGGGCTACTTACTCCACCGTGTTTATGGAACACCTGGATCGACCCCTAAGATCTAACCTAGGAAACAAAGATGGAGCAGCTTGAATAATTCTTCATCCTCTTGAATAATTTCCCCTCTCAATGTCAACAGCCTTCAAAATTCACATTAGTTTGTTCCCACAGAGACTTGAAATAGCACTACTTTCAAGCAGTGATCCTACAGTTTCTATCTTCAGAAGAAAGAAAAAAATCCTGGGAAGGGCAATGGGACCTGAGGCCCCTTCACTGGCCAAATACAGGTTCCAAGAGACCAAAAGAAGGGATAAATACTTCTTTACAGAAGATTTTTTGTGGTTTTTTTTTTTACTCGAAGTCTCCCTTAAATAACATACACAAAGCACCAAGGACTAAGGGGGTTCCCCCAAAGCGCTGATTTTCTTCCCTTCCCCATCAGCTAGACTAGAGTTCCTGGGTCCTATTCTGCCTCAGTCATTCTTGGCCATGAGGTACTAAATAACTTTCTCATTCTCTGTCCAAAAGCCTGACTTGGCAAAACCTGGATGACAGAATGGAGATTAACAAGACGACGCTTATGCAATATTTATAGGGCTGCTTTCGGTAGGGGTTAGGGGGTAGTGTTTCCCGCCCCCACCCCAGGCAAAAAAAAAAAAAAAAAAAAAACACTCAACAAAAACATCATATTGCTACTCATAAAAACTCACCACCTCTGCCCAGATAAACTAATTATGTACCGTCTGAGCCAGCAAGGAAGTCCAATTATGGCCACAGGTAATCAAATCTGAAAACTTTTTAATTCAAAGGAATCATTCTGTCCTCTCAAACAACTGCATTATACAAACCATAAACACACTACTCTGAGAACTAAACAAATTAAAATACAAATCAATCTCTGTTTGTCTCAAATCAACATATTATAGGAAATGAGGCAAGATCAACAACCTCCTAGTCTATGAAAAGTAACAAAGCAAGACACAACATAGAAACAAAACCAGCCTGATCAGAATACAAGGAACACAAGGCTTACAGAGCCTGCACACAAGCTCTGCTTCATTCAGGTTATTTTCACGCCTGCCTAGAAAATCAGTAACCAGTGGGATACCACCACAACTCTGACCTTGAGCACTTCCAAGAGTCTTGATAATCCCTGTTTCAGAAGAGGGGAGGTTGGAGTAGGTTCAGAAAAGCTTCCACTAATGCTCTCCAGCTTGCCCCATAGGTCAGACAGACAAAGGTCTCTCTCTCTCATCAATCCCAAAAACAATCCAACAAATCTCCTTAATGATCTGCCCATCATTCCTCACACTCCAGCTATTCACTGTCCAGAGCTCACATTGCTCTAGAACATGGCCAAACCCACTGGTCCCAGACCACCACAAAGTCTGGCTGTCAGATGTCAACTGGGCCCTGATGCTGAGCAATGCTTAGTTCTGACCTCTTGACTGTCTAAACAGCTTCTTCACAGTGGTTCTTCCTTAACCTCTCCATTCCTTAAGCACCCAATCAAGCCCTTCTAATGCATCATCCAAGGTAAAA
Source organism: Okapia johnstoni (assembly GCA_024291935.2). Lineage (NCBI taxonomy): Eukaryota > Metazoa > Chordata > Mammalia > Artiodactyla > Giraffidae > Okapia > Okapia johnstoni. The sequence goes on from CM044316.1 coordinate 42,918,060, forward strand.
GGCTCACCCTTGTCTGGACTCAGATAATCAGACATCTACTGGAAGCTTCCTCAATCTCCCTCTATATCTCTCCCACTTTTCCTTGTTTTTGTCCAAGTTCATCACATTCATGAGGCCAAGACATTCCATCTGCCACCTAAACAACTTGGTCTCATCAATGATCTGCTCTCTGGGATTTCAAATCTCTGTCAACAGTGCCTCCTTTCTCCTTTGCCTTTCAACATACACAAAAGTTCTCTCCATTCAGCTTCAGTGACGTTGCCTCTGGGAAGATGTTCCTTAAGGCCACACCTCTGTATTCTCATAGCTTTATATTCCTGTCTGGGATCTTCCTACACCATAAGCCCAAGCAGGCAAGCCTCTGTTTAATGCCCATCATGGTATCTCTGACATCAAGCACTGTACCTGGAACATTATAAGAGTTCAACAAATGTAACAAGAAATAAATTTTTTGGTATGGCTGTCTCTGAAGTTACTATTTTTATTCTCTTCTTCCACTTATTTTCAAACCCCAAACCCAGGAGTTTATATCACCCTTCTTAATTTCCTCAACTCTCATTCACAGCACAGTCCTGAAGGGACTAAACTACACACTTATTTTTACACAGTCAGATCTACTGTATTTCAACTCTCTTTCCTCCCATCACCCCCTACCTGACAGAAGGGATGCAGCGCACCACTACCATCTCGTTATTCTCCTACACATCACTGCCTCTCCAACTAGATCAATATAGTCTCACATTTAGAGTGAGAGTTCATGTCATCCCCTCTTCTCTCCTGCTCCCTACCTGTCCTCTTCTCCACCTAATCGAATATTATCTCAAGTTATCAATCAATTCCTATCTCCAGTACTGTGACAAAGCTAAGAATGGAAAAAGCTCTGGAAGAGGGTCTCTGATTTCAGCTCCAGGTTAGTCCTTGAGAGCTATTCCCAACCCTGGTTAATCCCCATCTTGGAAATGGCCTAGACAGTCTTAGCCAGTCAAGTGAGGTCAATATGAGAGAAAGAGGGGAAGTCGAGGCTACAGAGATTCTCTGAATTAAAATCAAGCCCTGGGTATAAGGGCTGGGACTAGTTTTGGCAACTAGTTTTCCACTATCCCTACGCCAGTCTAAGTTTTTTATTTTAGCCAGTTTCGGGGGAGGGGGGTCCTTGATCTTTGAAAGCTGTGGCTGCGCAACTCTAAGGACTCTTTATTAAGCCTCAAACAGATCAGGTAGATGGAGGAAAAAGAAGAAGAGGAGAATAAGGGCCTAGGGTGAGTATTAAGCATACAAACGCTTGTGAGAAAGTGGATATCCAATAGTTGCTCTTTATCACTCCCAAAGTCCATAGAAGGCAAACTGGACCCTGGCCTGCCCCATTCATACTTCTGTACTTAAAGGCAAAGCCCAGGTAGAGATGCTCTGGGCATCTCTACAGCACAGTGGTCACCCAGCTAGTCTCAAAGTGGCCTCTAGCCTTGGCAGTGGCTACTATGGAGGTCACAGGCCTTCCTGCCCTGGCCTCTACCTGCTTTGCCAGCAGGATGTGGAATTTGGCTGCTATTGGAGCAGTGGTCAGCCATGCTGGAAGTTCACATATGGGAAATGGTGTCTCTCTGAAATGAAGAGCTCTAAACTGTCCTTATGGAGCCTGGTGGGGACTGCATGTATTCCAGCCCACCATCATTTTCTCTCCCAGTACAGGGTATTTTGGAGCCTCTGACAATGCTCCTACAGGCCTCAAGAGACCTGGCATCCTGCTATGCCCTGAGCAGTAAATGAGATGCTCACAGTGGAGACACTTAACAAACGCTAGGGAGGTGGCAGTAATAGGGGAGGATGGATTAGAAGTATAGGTACGAAAGGGATAAATGAAGCCCTCAAGGAAATCTCCTGAAGACTTGAAGAGTTTCAAAGTAGGGGAGGAAGGCACTGTGCAGAAGGAGGTAGCACCAAAGCTAAGCTCTGTTGAACACGTCATCCTCAAATGTTGTTGGAGACAGCAACTTGTGTTCAAGAGAGGAGACACATTACCAAGATACCACACAAAAACCACATAGTTTCCTCTACCCAGCCCTTGCTCTACATTTCCAGCACTGCTCTTGAGCCAGGGTGAAAGATCATCCAACAGAGGTCCCCTGCTAAAGCCCTCCCTCAGGCCACTAGCTCCTGGTGGCAGCTAAGAAGTCCCAACTGCCTCACTCTCATGAGCCAGAGGAGTTGAGCTATGAACTGCCCTTAACCAATACTCCTACTCTCAACCACTGCTCATGGACCTCGAGGTGTGTGCGTGCCTATGTGCGAATGACAGGGCACACACAGGTCATACTCTTGCGGACCATCCTGGGGAATGAAATAACCCATAAAGAAGATCCTCCTGACTAGGGGAGAAAGGGAGGGTTACCCGCTTCCCAATCACAGAGCTGGATAGGTGGCAGAAGGCACCAGAGCTTTGCCCCTTAGTCCTACCTCAATCGTAGCTTGAGGTATTTAAAATAAAAAGTATCTGGTCTTTATCCCTGGTTCCTGAAATGACTCCAGTGAGGGACCAGGGGTAGAATTAGGTAATTTCCAAGATGGGGGCAGGTCACCAGAAAGATGAAGGCTTGCTTAGACAGAAGGAACTTTTAGCCCCACCTCCAGGTAGGGAAGCAGGGCTGGAGATTGAGTTCAATCTCCAATGGCCAATGACTTTATCAATCACACCTAATAACAAAAACTCCATAAAAGCCCTGGAGGGCTTTCAACAGCTTCTGATTGGTGAACCTCAGTAGTACTAAGAAGACAGTGTGCCCAGAGAGGGCAGGAAAGCTCTACACCTTAGCGACCATAACTTCTATGCATCTCATACCTGACTACTCTGAGTTGTATCCTTTATAATAAACCAGTAAACATGAGCAAAATGTTTTCCTGAGTTCTGTGAGCTGTTCTAGTAAACTTGAGGAGGGAATTTTGGGAATCTCCAATTTATAGCTGGTCAGTCACAAGGTCTGTGGTCTGGGACTCGTGACTAGCATCTCAATTAGAGGCCATGGGACTCAGTCCTTTAACTGGGATCTGACACTAACTCCAGCTAGATAGTGTCTAAATTGAATTACTGGATATGCAGTTGGGATCCGAGAACTGGAAGATCACACAGCCTCTTCTAAGCTGCAAGGGGCAGAAGACCTCAGAGAGACAATCCCACAGTCACCCAGACCAGAGTCAGATGCTCCTTCAGACAGATGTCCAGAGCCTGCAGGAAATCAGACTCCTCCCTTAAATGCTTGCAAGAGAGTAGTTGGTCTACCATAAATGAGGTTTTTAAAATTCAATTCCCTCCTATCACTCATACAGATCTGAAATGATCTGACCAGATGGCTGGTGCTCTGTAATTCTTGGATTGCTCTCATCAGTTGCTGATGATTTAATTTTTTTTTTTATATACCCCCTCACATGAATGTGTTCCTGCACAGGCTTCCTGCATGCTCCCATCAAGTGGCTCTTTGTACTAATGAAAATATTTCAGAGGCTCTCACACAGCATTTCAGATCCTGGAAGTCACCTCAGGTCAGTAAGAAGCCCCAGGTCTAAGCTTCCATGAGTCCATATGGGACCAACATACAGCACTGGGTAACAGGCAGAACAAGAGATGACTTTGCTCAGACAGCCTCATCGCCTCCACTTTTCCTTCAGGTCCCAAGGAAAGGAAGGCAGCAGCAAAGGTATATTTTTAAAATGACAACTATAGCCATTTATTGAATATTTCCTACGTGCCAGGCCCTGTGTGAAACATTTTACATATGTTAATCTTGTTTCAGTCTCACACCATCTCTGTGAAGTAGGTATTTTCATCCCTGTTTTCAGATGAGGAAACTAAGATTCAGCGATCCTCATCAATCTGACAAGGCCACAGAGCTCAAAGAGAACTGAAAGTGGGTTTGGAGGTTTAGCATCATAAAATTTGACTCAAAGCTCCACCAAAGTCTCAGGGATAGAGAGAAGGCCCTGGCCTGGCCTCCCCACACCCTCCTTTGTGCCCTCACTGAGCACCAGGCACTTTCTCCAGGACAATGGATGTTTGCATTTCTCCATTGCAAATGCAATTTCTCATTGCAATGCCTTTTTCTCTCTGTATCCTCTATGAGACTATGAACTGCTGGAAGGCAGGAGTCACGTCTCATTTGTTACCCAGAAAGACAGTATGGTACAGTGGTAGAGGTTAGGCTTAGAGCCAAACAAAGCTAGATTTGAATTCTGTCTCTATCACTTGGTCATTTTTAAGTCACTTCTCTTGAGACTCAATTTTGTCTACAAAAATGAGGGTAGTTATAGCACCTACCTTCAAAAGATGCCTGGCACAATGGATGCTCAGTAAATGTGAGCTATTATCTGTCTTTGGCTACCAGTACAGTGCTTGGCACAAAGTAGGATCACAGAAAATGCCCAAGGAGCAGAAGACCCACCATATCTGGCTGTGACTCGTTTTCTCTAATAAAAAGTACACAGGTACAAAGCCTGGGGTTCATGGGTGCTCAGCCTTAGGACAAATTTCTGAGCTCCTTGCCCAGAACCCACAGGACCTGCCAGCAAACAGCTTTCCTCTGCTTGCTTGTGAACAGCTGATGCTGAATCCACACTCAAACGCTTGCTGTGCCTCCGTAAGGTATGACAGATCCCAAAATAAACTGAGAGAGAGAGAGAGTGAGACAGGAAAATCACTTCCAGGAACAAGTAACTCACAGCAAGGATGCTGACAGTAATAACAAGGTGGAGACTTCGGGGGAGTGACCTGCAGCTGCTCAGGGCTGGGTGGCTAGGGCCCAATTCCCACCTGGCCTGGTAGGAAGGTTCATGAAGTTACAAGTTGGTCCCCTGGTATTCCAGGCTACAGTAGGCAGGATATCTACCTTCAAATAAGCCCAGACCGTGTAGCCCAGTAACTCCTCCTTGGGAGACTTGAGGACAACACAGATGAGGTCCTACCTTCAGAGACCTAAGGAGACAGAAGGTACTGAACTGAAGTCAATAACTGTCAACATAAACTAGCCATTTTGCCATTCTCTTAAAAGTCCCCCCAAAGATATTCCACCATCTTCCTATGCCATGTCCTAGTTCTTATGCAGGAAATGCTGTGCTAACCCATTCCACTCCCTTACCAAAAATCGTCCTGGAAGGAAAGAACATTCCAAGACCATGGAAGTCTCTCCTTGTCACTGTAAGTTCCCTTCCCCATCTAAAGCCAGAGAGGATAGGAAGGTTACACACTCATGCATACCTACTGGCATCCAGTTTCACAATCAAGTTTAAGGGGTGGCACAAACAGAGAATTTACCATTTAAAATCAGAACTAAAAAAAAAAAAAAAAAATCAGAACTGCTGTGTACCGGGTTATGTCTTCATGTTAGAAATCCTCAGAACAGCCTCTACAGGAGTTGGGCAGGACATGTCTCCCACATTACCAATTGGGGAACTGAGGGATTCAGTGACTTGCCCAAGATCCCCTAAGTAGCAAACCTAAGATCTGAATCCAGGACTGGCTCAGTCTAAAGTCTGTGCTCTTTACCACTATTAATAAATTATACTACCCCTTCATTTATCTACTCATTCCAGGACTAGTTACATTCCTTTCAACCATTCAGTAGCTGTGATGGAAGTTCCCAGGTAGCATTCAGAATATGGTGGATTAAATATACTGATTAAAGGCAAATGCCAGCTATGCACACAGACCCCTGAGATGTCAATCTCCTACCAACAAACATATATAAAAACCTTCTCAATGTACACACAGAACATCTTGAAGAGAGTCTTGTCTGCCTCAACAGTACCTCTCAATCATCACACATCAAACCTTGAAGCCAAAACAAATCTCTCACCTTCCCTCCTCCCCTCACTGGTCCTGCTCTGGGGGGTGAGTGTAGGTGAAATGAAAACATTTTTGGAATACGGGGCAAGCACAACTGGAACTAGACTTGCTTTGCCCTCAGAGCTGTGGGGCCTGAGTGTCTGTGCTCAAACACAATTCACGAGCCTTTGGAGTGGCTTCAAAGAAACTTAGGGTAGAACAATTTATAAGGAGCCTTAAGAAACTAGAAGGCAGAGGATGATGTCAATGGGGCAGCAAGTTAAATGTAAAAATTAGTACTCCACTCTAACTCTCCAAGAGACGCTTAGAGCCTTCAGCCTGCCCTTGTCACATAGGCGTTGGCCCTCCCTCCCCAAAGATATAAAGAGAGGTTCTTTTGCTTAACCATTATCAGCAACCCCACTGCCAGAGGCTGGGCAAGGGCCCTGGGTCAGAACTTTCAGGCCTGATCTGCAACATGGACTGGGGCCTTAAAGGGTGCCACAGGAAAAGAGGGTAGGGGTAGGGACACTGACTCCCATGTGCTCCAGGCACTTGCCTGGTCAAAAGTGGCATAAGAACTTTTAATCACATAAAATCAATGAACATAACCCACATCCTCCACTTTCCACACCCTGAGAGTCCCTCTAGTTTTAGTCCTCAGAGACCAGGGGGCTCAGTTCTCAGGGAAGGTGCAGGAAAGCAGCCAGAAGTTGGATTTGCTGAACCCAGTACCTCTGCCCCTAAAATCTCCCTCTACCCAACACCATTAACACCTACTTGGTTTCCCTGGTGGTTCATCACTTTTCTGTGGCAGTAACTACCTGCACTCAAGCACAGCAGGGGCAATATCGCTATCAGAAAGTTGGCTGGCAGAGCAAATGCTGCCCCTGCCCAGCACAGCAGCAATGCAGCAGTGAGAACATGGTGATGAATATCGGCAAGGAGTTGATGAAACTATGCTCTGGCAGCTGCCAGGGCTTGTCATCCCACTGCAACAGTGCAGAACACAAATAGCCTATTCCTGAGAACAGGCCCAGTCGGGCTCCAGCCAAGGACAAGTGGGAGGAAGGTGGGTCCAGGCTGGGGTCAATGACATTGGACAAGTTAGCTGAATGACATAGGGCAAGTCACCTACTCTCTCTGAGCCTCAATGTTTTCATCTGAAAATAAAGACAATAATAGCTCCTATTATTGTGAAGACTGAACAAGCTTATGCACATGAAGCACCTAGCACAGTATCTGAATATGGTAAACACAACTGCTGGCTTATTTCATTATTATTTTAATCCTTGGGCCCAGGGCCATAAAAGGGTTCAAAAGTTGTCCCTTCTGAGGATGCTCCATTCAAAAACCAGGCCAGGATCAGCCCCTCCGAGGAAGCCAGAGAGGGGCTGCTCCTTCTTGGCACAGGCTCCTTTAACAACAGAAAACTCCTACCCTGCACCGGTGCTCAGGACTCTCCCATGAACAGTATTTCAGCAGCACTGAGCCGAGCAACAGAGCCCAAAATAGCACCTGCAGAGTGAGGCACATGTCACTGCCTCTCCTGCGCTTCAGAAGCGCAAGGAAAGAAAGTTTTCAATCACTTGCTCAGAAAGCTCGGCCACCCACCACCTCCCTGCCTTCCAGGGCACTCAGACACGGCAGTCTCTGTTCTGCAGGAACATGAAGGTCCCTGAGTCCTGAAGCAGCAGCCACCACTACTCCCCTCCGAGGAAGCCAGAGAGGGGCTGCTCCTTCAAAACAGCCCTATGGGGACAAAGGACATTGCACATTTTGAATTTCAAGTTTGTTTCCTGGAGACAGGGCTGGGCTTGGTACCTGGACGAAGTGCCTGCCACTCATGGGTCGGATGAAACACCTCCAGAATCTGGGGTTCCAGCTCCTCCTCTGTTACAGTTTCCTTTCTCTCTGTTTCTTTGGTGCTGCTCTTCTCTGGGTTGGTCAGTGCAAATTCCTTCAGAAAAAGGAAAACAGGGCATGAACCACCGCAGCTGGGTAGTAAGCAAGCAGAAAGAAAACGGCCTGGAGGAGCACACTCTCCTCCTCCTTGCCTTTCCTGCCCTCCCTAGCCATGTTTGGACCTTTCACAAGATTAGTCTCAGAACCAGTACAACTGAGGTGATATGATTAAATTAACACAGCAGGTGTTGTGTGTATATGGCACTTTTGTATATGCACTGTTTAAAAAGCCCAGAAGGTTCCACACTATCGTGAGGGGTTTAAGGGAACATACTGGGGAGAGGGGTCGACAAAATGAGACAATAGGAGACTAACTTTCTACTTGATAAGCTCCTATATACTGTTTGATGTTTAAAATTCCTATTACTCTTATAATTAAAAACTAAAGATATTTATAAAAGAAAAAGCACACAACTGAATAGAACAGTAAGGCCTCAAACGGTCAACTCAGATGTACAAAAGCTGGTAGCTAAACCCCAATTAATTCCTAAGGCACCCAGCAGGGCAGAGTAAGGGCCTGGGTACCTGAATTCCCCAGGGTACCTATGGGGCATACATGACCTCTTGGGACATTCCAATCCATGGAGGAAGGGATGCAAGTGGGAAGGTGCAAGTCTAGCTGGGCTAATGGAAGATGCCCAGGTTGGAAACCTCTTCCTAAAATCTGTTTCCTTCCACCCCAGGGAGAGTATGGAGGATTAATGAGATGATGTCTGTCGCACACTTTGAGCTCAGGAGAGAAAGATGTAATATAAATACAAAGTATTATTCATCTATATTCCTTCCCAGCCTCCCATCCTTCCTGTCCCATTTTTAAACCTGTTTGTGTACAAAAAGCAGTAAGGCCTCAGGAAACTGGAACCAGAGGGTTCCAGAGCTCTGAGAAGTTACATCTGGGAGGGCAAAGAAGAACCCACACTGGCACGCTGGAAGATTATTTCAGCACTCCCACCTCCCCTGCCATCACTTTACCTCCACCTCCCAATTCTTCCCCTAAGAGTATTTTTCATGGATTCCTCCTATGAACCCAAACTTGTGCTAGGTACTTTATGTAGATCTCATTTTGGTCTCCCAAAAAACTTTAATCCTACATGGGAGGTAACAATGCCATCTCTTTCAAGCAGTGCCCCAGGTCCAGATAGGAACCCTTACCTCCCTGGGTCCCTTAGGGCCTGATCTTTAACTAGCTGACAGAGGAAAGATTAAGGGGTTAAGGTGTTGATGATGACAATGTAAAGCCCCTCCAAGGATTTTTACATTTTAACAAGAAAAAAAGCATGAGATTCAGATGGCAGAATTTCAGATCTGGTTAAGGACCAGTAAGGAAAATCATCTCGGACAAGAAGAGGTCCTTAAATCATGTTACAAGTAACGAGACACACCGATGATAGAATCGTAGCTTAAAATTGAAGCTCTGCTTCAGGTAACCCAAAGTTCAATTCCAAGTTGCTTTTGACTCCAGGAAAAGTTACTTAACTTTTTAAGCTTCAGTTTCTACAGTTGTAAAGAGGAAATAACATCTCACTCATATGTTAGAAGAAGTATTGCCCTGGCTACACAGTAGCCATTATACCTATCACTCGTAAAGGGCGTCATACGTGGGGGCAGGTCAAATGAGTCTGTGCTGTGACATCCAACAGGGACTTCACAAAATGGCTTCACTCAGGCAGGTCAGGTTTGGGTTGTGGTCACTTGTGCAGCCTGGTACCTCAAACTCCTCCTACCCTTTCAACTTGAAGTCCGCACAAATCTGAGCTCAAAAGAAAAGCGGGCAACAGAAGAGTAGGTGTGTGTGAGACTAATGAGCAGACAGACTGGCAGGAGGCTCCCTACATTCTGAGGGCATGGACATCACACTTCCAACAGCTGAGTTTCCTGAGGGCAGGCACTGTGTTAGTCTTTTTCACCACTGTATATACCCCTTGCCCAGCCCAAGGCTTAGTTTGTAATCACACAACAAAGGAATGAAAGAAGCGCTTCCTCCTACAGGCAGGTGTATCTTCTGGAGACAAGCCCAAAGAGTTTGCTGGCAGCCAGGAACTAGCCCCAAACTTCAGAACAAAGACCACCTTGTCCACTAAGTACCTGGAGCCTATATACTTCAGGGCCCAGCCATGCTGGTCAGTCTCTGCCAAAAGTGCCATACACTAGACCGCGGGGCTAGAAGACCATAAATAATATTCACCTCTGAAGTATGTGGATTAAATGCCTCCAGAAGCCAGACAGGGATGGATGTAAATGTGCTGTGTGCCCAGTGTAAAAACAACTAGGAGGAGTGGAACTGTGAAAGCTGGAGTCCTCCTGCCTTGACCAAGAAACATAGCTGTTACTCAGCTGCCACTGCCATGAAGGCATTCAACTTGGTGAGAAACAGAAATCCGTATTTTTCTGTGATATTTCTTACTTTTAGAATGCAAAGAGGGTCAAACTAAACATCTCTAAGCTTTACATCACAACTCTTGCTTTAGTGTATCTATTAGCCAGGTTAACACCTAGCAGGTATATAACCATAATCAACTAACCAAATCCTCAACATCAAGAGAAGCAGAAAGAGGCAAGGGTAATGGTGATGATGAAAATATGACCCTTCAAAATCTAGGCAAGGCTAGTGTTCATTTTGATGAGTAGAGGCTAAGAAAGCCCTTCTCCCTGGATCTTTAATGAGACTAACAGAGTAGGTTCAAGAGGAGGGATTACAACAAGATATGAACCACTGAGACACATACTTGAAGCTTTGGGAAAGCCGCTTTTTCCAACAATCCCAACACTGCTCAGAATATTTTTTTAAGTTTCCTCTTGGTATCATCTTTGAACCATATTTTAAGCTACACACACACACTCTCTCTCTCACAATCTGCCATTATTTTACAGTTCACCTGTTTTTAGTAGAGGTGACATAAATTTGGTGCTCATCTGTCTGATCAGCTCACCCTGTTCACCAAATCTGGCTCTGAGTGACTTCAGCAAGCACTGAGGGAGGCTTGGTCACACGAATATACTACAGGCTAGACAGTCACTTCGAAGGTGGAATTCCAGAAAAGGTTTTCAGGAAAAGCAGCATCATGGAGATGGGGTTGTAAGGGAAACAGCAGCTACCATTTATGAAGCTCCTACCCATATGCCCAGCACTGGTCTCAAGTGCCTTCCATGCCACACAACTCGTCCAAGTTTCACCTATGAAACACACACTTTTAATCCCATTTTACACACACAGGACCTGTGCAAAACCACACTGCTGAGAGAAGAGCAGAGATTTAAGTACAGGACTGCCTGAATCCTGACTCACTTCTATGTTTCTGTTCTTAGTCAAGTGTTCTATCGGTTGTGCCTTGGATGCTAAGGGAAGCAAGCAAGGGGGGATGAGATCACCCCAGCACATTTATTAGCACAGCCCTGCCCTTTAATGGACAGGGTGAGAAACACAGTTGCAGAGAAAGGGATGACCCTCCCACTGCTCCAGCAGGGTCCAAAACAGGAGACAAAGACCAAGAGGTGAGGGAGGCCAGCCAGGGCGTGGCCAGCTCTGAAGTAAATCTCATGCTCTGGTGCCCTTTCAGTTGGCTTTTCAGGGCTCCTTTCAATGCTGAATTCTCTCTTCTCACTGCCATAAATACTGTAAATACCAATTTCCTCTGAAATGACAAGAAATCCCAGCTAAGGTGTTAACTGACAACAGCTTACCATGATACACTTCCTTACACTTGCAACTGAATAAGAGATTCTTAAAGACCAAAGCCTTCAAGATCCAAGAGAATAAATGAACCTCTCAGGGTAGGTGGATTGCTGTTGTGACAGAGACAGACTGAGGGGGCAACATTTTGGGATAGGAGCCTGGCTGACAGAGCCATAAATTAAACAATGGAAGCAGCCACCCCATACTAAAAAATAACAGCTGATATTTATTGACCATCCATTAGCCATACAGTGCCAGTCTCAATTCTAGGTGCTTTATATATATAATCACATTTAATCTACAGTAAAATTTAAGAGGGAGGTGCCTGTTTTACAACCCTGTTTTACACATGAGGAAACACAGCTCAGAAATGGTCAAACTGCCAAAGTGGGAGGCAAAAGAGAGCTTACTAAGGCTCTGTGCCCCTTTATACTGGGTTCCCCTATCCCACTCATCATCTACCACCTCTTGAAGGTGAGTATACCACACAATACATCCCTTTAGCATTCACACTGCTCCTTAGAAGTGACGCCCCAGAGAGGCGCCACAGCAGGAGACAGGAAGGGAGGATGGCTCCAGATCATATCCTGATACATACAGCCAACCTTTGCTGGGTGGCCATTAACCTGTAACAAATGCCCTTGGGGAGAACAATTCCAGGTCACCAGGAGCATTTGTCCAGACTCCAGGCTCTGAACAAAGGATCATGACCACTCCCATCTCCCCCACCACCCATTTCCACTGTTGCGAAGGTGGCTGGCTGCATAATTTGGATTTTAAATGCCATCAGGGCAGCAATTTTCATGGTATGAGAGAAAAGATGCTTCAATTCCTACTTGTACTTAGCACATGATGAAAGATTATGACAAATGGATACAGCTTAGGAACAGACATAAGGATAAAAGCAGCTTCTGCTGATGAAAGTCAGTATTAACATTTTTCTGAGACTAGGCTCAATAGAGCTAATATAAATGGGCCAGAATAATTATGGCTCTGAAAGCTCATCTATTTGGTTGAACTATTATCCAAAACGGACTTACTAACACATGGTCCTTAAGTAAATTCATCAGCACGCTTTTGTTAATTGTGCATCTGCTAAAGCTCATGATGGGGAGTACCCAGATCCTCAAGAGCTGCGGGCTAAAGGGGACACAGCCCTAATCCCTCAGGAAACTTGGGTGCTTTTCTGGGCCAGCTATGTCAGAGCCAGCCCCAACCTCATGCTGTGGCCAGTTCCACCCTCTGGGGCCAGTGGGATTCCAGTCTTACTGTCCTTGAAGAGGAGACCAGAAAAATGACAGCAACAAGATCTTAGTCAAAGAACATTAAAAGCTCAAAAGGATTCGTGACTCCTAACTGTACATTCTCCTGTTCCACAAAGTAGGGAGAAAGGCAGAGAGAAAACAAATGACTTCAGAGGGAAGGTGGAAGTTTGCCATGAGCCAGAGGTGAACGTTAGCTGAGCTGAATTGCTATTAAATTCATCACAATTGTCATTTGCACTTCAAGGCCCTCCAGTTCCAAAGCCTCCAGCACTTTACCCAACATTTAAGTAGGACCCCTGGGGTTGGGGATGGTGGCCAGGGGAGGGTAAAACTGTCAAAGAGTTGACAGTCAGGGCATCTCAAGGAAGAGGAAAGAGAGGGCACTGGGAGCTGGTCAAGGGCAGGCTGTTGCTGGGGCAGGCCAGGGAAATGGGGCCAGGACACCCTGCAGCCAGAACAAGCTCAGGGCCTTCTCAGGCATTCTGCCCCTGCCTTTGTCAATGAGAGAAACCCTCAGTAATGAGGTCTGGGTTAATGAAAAGGAGACCATAAAGAACATGCAAAAAAAGGACAGGGAAAGAGGACACAGAAATGGAAGAGGGGAGTAGAGGAAGAAGCAATCTTGGTGCTCACCACACAAGTACCCAGTCCTTGGGGAAAATCCTGACCTTCTCAGCTCTGCCACAAACTAGCTTTATAATGTTGGCCAAGTTACTTAGTATCTCTTAGTTCTCCTCCTTCTCAAAATGAGGATAATAACTTCAGTTGTCTACTTAACAGGGTTGTTGATAGGATTAAGTAAGAATACATATAAAAGCACACAATACAATGCTTCATTGGATCATAGAAAAAGCAAGAGAATTCCAGAAAAACATCTACTTCTGCTTCACTGACTACGCTAAAGCCTTTGACTGTGTGGATCACAACAAACTTGTGGAAAATTCTTAAAGAGATGGGAATACCAGACCACCTCACCTGCCTCCTGAGAAATCTGTATGCAGGTCAAGAAGCAACAGAACCGGACATGGAACAACAGACTGGTTCCAAATCGGGAAAGGAGTACGTCAAGGGTGTATATTTTCACCCTGCTTATTTAACTTACATGCAGAGTACATCAAGCGAAATGCTGGGCTGGATGAAGCAAAGGTGGAATCAAGATTGCCAGGAGAAATATCAATAACCTCAGATACACAGATGACGCCACCCTCATGGCAGAACTCTTGATGAAAGTTAAAGAAGAGAGTGAAAAAGCTGGCTTAATACTCAACATTCAAAAAACAAAGATAATGACATCCAGTCCTAACACTTCATGGCAAATAGATGGGGAAACAATGGAAACAGTGACAGACTTTATTTTCTTGGGCTCCAAAATCACTGCAGATGATGACTGCAGCCATGAAATTAAAAGACACTTGCTCCTTGGAAGAAAAACTATGACAAACCTAGACAGCATATTAAAAAGCAGAGACATTAGTTTACCGACAAAGGTTCGTATAGTCAAAGCTATGGTTTTTTCAGTAGACATGTATGGATGTGCGAGCTGGACCATAAAGAAGCCTGAGTGTTGAAGAAATGATGCTTTTGCATTGTGGTGTTGGAGAAGACTCTTGAGGCTCCCTTGGACTGCAAGGAGATCAAATCAGTCAATCCTAAAGGAAATCAGTCCTGAATATTCACTGGAAGGACAGATGCTGAAGCTGAAGCTCCAATACTTTGGCCAACTGATGTGAAGTACTGACTCATTGGAAAGGACCTTGAGGCTATGGAAGACTGAAGCAGGAGGAGAAGGTGACACAGAGGATGACATGGCATCACCAACTAATGGACATGAGTTTGAGCAAGCTCCAGGAGTTGGTGATGGACAGGGAAGCCTGGTGTGCTGCAGTCCAAGGAGTTGCAAAGAGTTGGACATGACTGAGTGACTGAACTGATAACATTTGGTACATGATAAGCTTATCATTATCATCATTACCATCTTTTCCCCAAAGAGAAAATGTGTCGTAAGCTTTAAACAGAGGCCAGAGGACTAAGGGATAGGGGAAGAAGTGCACATATTCCGTGACCCAGCACTGGTCACATTCCTATAAGAAACTCCCACAGAAGCCCTGGTAGCATGGAGACTTTCTTGGACCCCAAAGATCCCTCTGCTGCTGCTAAGTCGCTTCAGTCATATCCGACTCTGTGCGACCCCATAGATGGCAGCCCACCAGGGTCTCCTGTTCCTGGGATTCTCCAGGTAAGAATACTGGAGTGGGTTGCCATTTCCTTCTCCCAGAGATCCCTCTACTTGTGCAAAAATACTTACCGAGTTCTTATGACAGTGGCAGAATTTGAAGCAGGAGACCATCAGCATGCCGAGCAGCATGCACAGAGGAGCCATCCTAAAAAGGAGCAGGCCCTGGTGAGGCATAGTTAGAGGCCTAAGGAATGTAAACACAGAAGATAGAAGGTCAATAGGAAGCTTGTGCCTGACACCCCTCCCTGCCTGCCCCAACGCAGTGATTCCCATGATGTCACTTTTTTCACAGATGTCAAACATTTCAGATGATGTCAGATATTTCCAGAATAGAGGTATCACAGGTCTCCTATCCCAGACGTAGAATAACCTAAAGTAAGCCTCCATTCCCCCATATGAGGAGAGAGGCCTTGGCTGAAACTGTAGTCATCCAGGACCCTTGCATGAGCTATTCAGGTGTATGCAAAAGTAACTGCAGTTTCAGATCGTAAATTTTAAATCATTATAAGTAGGCTCAAACATATCTTTATTAATCAAAATAGGTATCTTTACAATAAACACATTTTTGCCAATGAGAAATAAGCTGGTTTATTCCTGTAGTGTAAAAATCCATGCTTTGGGATTCAACAAACTCTTGAAAAGTATTTTCTGCCTCCTGCTGGTTGTGGAAGCATTTTCCCTGCAAAAAGTTGTCGAAATGCTTAAAACTATAAGTTGGCTGGAGAGAGGTCAGGTGAATATGGAGGATGAGGCAAAACTTCATAGTCCAATTCAATCAACTTTGGAAGCGTTGGTTGTGCAACGTGCAATCAGGCATTGTCATGGAGAAGAATTGGACCCTTTCTGTTGACTAATGCCAGCTGTAAGCATTGCAGTTTTCAGTGCATCTCATCGAATTGCTGAGCATACTTCTCAGATGTAATGGTTTCGCCAGGATTCAGAAAGCTGTAGAGGATCAGATGGCAGCAGACAACCAAACAGTAACCAGGACCTTTTTGTGGTGCAAGTTTGGCTTTGAGAAATACTCTGCAGCTTCTTCTCAGTCCAACCACTGAGCTGGTTGTTGTATAAAATCCACTTTTTGTCACAAGTCACAATCCGATTGAGAAATGGTGCATTGTGGCACAGAATAAGAGAAGACGACACTTCAAAACGATGATTTCTTTTATTTTCAGTCAGTTCATGAGGCACCCACTTATCAAGCTTCTTCACCTCTCCAATTTGCTTCAAATGTGAAATGACCGTAGAATGGTCAACGCTGAGTTCTTCAGCAACTTCTCATGTAAGTTTTAAGAGGATCAGCTCTGATGATTGCTTTCAATTGGTCATTGTCAACTTTCAATGGTCATCCACTAAGCTCCTCATCTTCAAGGTTCTAGTCTCCTTTGCAAAACTTCTTGAACCACCACTGCACTGTACGTTCGTTAGCAGTTCCTGGGCCAAATGCGTTGTTAACACTGTGAGTTGTCTCTGCTGCTTTATGACTCATTTTGAACTCGAATAAGAAAAACACTTGAATTTACTTTTTGTCTAATATCATTTCCATAGTCCAAATTAAATATAAACAGCAGGAATAAGTCATTGGTAAAAAACATAAAGAAATGTGCATTAAAATGATGTATAACATAACCATATTAAGAAGGTATTCCAATATCAAATGGCAAATTTCAACAATGCAAAAACTCAATTATGTTTGTTCCAACCTAATATAATAGGCCTGTCCCTTCCTTCTTCATTATCCAGGTTGTTATCAGGTTGCACAGGGTGGTATTAGCTATGGTGAGGAAAGAAGGAAACTAACCAAATGATCTGTGTGTGAACAGACACAGGCTCAAGTTCACACAGCCTTTATAACCATTCACTTTTTTAAAAAATTTTTTGTATTTATTTGACTGCCTGGTGTTAGTTGCAGCATGCAGGATATCAGATCTTCATTGCGGCATGAGGGATCCAGTTCCCTGACCAAGGATAGCATCCTGGACCCCTGCATTAGAAGTGTGGAGTCTTAGGCACTGGACCACCAGGGAAGTCCCTAAATGGTTATAGGTTATATAGTCCCTAAATGGTTATAGTCCCTAATGGTTAACAATTCACTTCTAAACCATATCTACTGTTATACCTGAAGGCAGATACCATCAGCATCCCCTAAAACAGCAAAATTCAATATTCCCAAGTCATAAAGCCTTTTACATCACTTTTCAGACAATCATACAAACCAAAGTGCAGGCCCTGATGGCTGTTAAACTTTAAATGATACAAGGATAAAAGGATATCCCATGTTCACAGATTGGAGGCTTAATATTGTTAAGATCGACAGTACTACACAGAGCAATATTCAGATTCAATGCAATCCCTATCAAAATCATGATGGTGAAGAGTTTGCTCACAGTCCAGTGGTTAGGACTTGGCACTTTCACTGTTCAGTCCTTGGCTGGGGAATTTAACATCCTATTAGCATAATGTATGCTCCCCCCAACCTCTGCCAAAAAAAAAAAAAAAAAAAAAATCCCAATACTGAAAAAGAAGAACAAAGTTGGAGGACTCACATTTCCTGATTTCAAAACTTACTACAAAGCTACAGTGATTAAAACACTGTGGGGAAAAAACAAAAAAACACTGTGGTATAGGTGTAAGGACAGATGTACAGACCAATGGAACAGAACTGAGAGCCCAGAAATAATTACATATGCGATAAATTGATTTTCAACAATGTTATCTAGACAATTCAATGGGGAGAGGACAGTCTCTCCAACAAATTGTCCCGGAACAACTGGATATCCACATGCAAAAGAATGAAGTAGACTCTTCCCTTATATCATATATAAAAATTAACTCAAAATGTATTAAGAGATACAATTCTTAGGAAAAACATAGGGAAAATCTTCATAACCTCAGATTTGGCAACAGTTTCTTAAATATAATAACTGAAGCACAGACGATAAATGAAAACACAAACAGAACTCCTTCAAAATTAAAAGTTTTAATTTTGTGCCTCAAATGACATTATAAGGAAAGTGAAAAGACAACTCAAAAAATTAGAAAAATATTTGTAAGTCTTCTATCTTATAATGATTTAGTATCCAGAATATATAAATAACACCTATAACTCAACAACAAAAATTTAAATGGGCAAAAAACTTGAATAGACATTTCTCCAAAGAAGATATACACAGGCCAATATGGACATGAAAGGATTCTCATCATTAATCACTAAGGAAATGCAAATCAAAGCCACAATGAAACACTGTACCATTTTATATCCACCATTATGGCTAAAGTTTATTTTAAAAAAGAGAGAGACAGTAACAAATGTTAATGAGGATGTGGAGAAACTAAAACCCTAGTACATTGCTGGTGGGAATGTAAAATGGTGCAGCTGCTGTGGGACAGTTTGGCAATTCCTCAAAAAGTTAAATATAGAACTACTATATATATGATACAGCAATTCCACCCCAGGTACATACTCTACCTAAAAGTTCCGAAAACATTGACTCAAACAGGTACCTCCATATGAATGTTGATAGTATCATTATTGACAACAGCCAAAAAAGTAGAAATAACTTAGGTATTCAACAGATTTTTTTTTTCAAATGTGGTACATACAAAGGAACATTGTCATAAAAAATGAAATTCTGATACATGCTTCAACATGAATGAACCTTAAAAATATTATGGTAAATGAAATGAACTAGACACAAAAGAATAGATATTGTATGGTTCTACTTAAGTGAAATATCCAGAATAGGCAAATTGGAGTAGTGAAAAAATTTTGGTCAGTAAACTAGAGAGGAAGTCAAAAGAACTTAACCCAAACATGCAAATGACCCCAAAAAGAAAGGCAGAAAGAAAAAATAATAATAATAAACTTAAAAGAAAAAAACCTTAGAGGGACTTCCCTGGTGGTCCAGTGGCTAAGACTCCACACTCCCAATGCAGGGGGCCCGGGTTCAACCCCTTGTCAGGCAGCTCTATTCCCATATGCCACAGCTAACAGTTCACAAGCCACAACAAAAGAGCCTGTATGCTGCAACTAAAAGATCTCGCATGCCGCACCTAGAACCGGGGGCAGCCAAATAAATAAATCTGGGGGGAGGGGGGAACCTTAGAAAACTTCAGAACCTGTAAGTATCAGCCCAAGACCCTTATAAAAGGTTTGCATGTTGATCATTCAGCCCCAGTACACCTCATTAGGCAGTTTACTCAATAAAGTCCTAACTGAATTAATTATAGGGGAAACACCTCTAGAGAGTATGGTATTTTACCTTTTCTCTTTCCTATTCCTGCCACGCTCCATGTTCCACCTCAATAAACTGGTCCTGTGACAAGACTGCAGTGGAGCCCAAGGCTCTGCCTGAACCCACTATCAGAAGTTATTACCCCGTGCCCAGCCCACACCTTCTCAGGGGCAGACGGAAACTTTCCCTAAGGACATCTGGAGCCATGAAGGAAAACAGCCCTGCTGGACTGACACTGTGCTAAAAAAGCACAGCCAAATGGAAAAGCAAAGGCTTAGGAGCTAAAAATAGCTGCTAAACTCACCCAGCAGCAAAAGCCTTCGCTTTCTGCCAGTTTCTCCCCTCTTTTTTTGTAGACAAAATGGAATGGCTGAATGCCACATGAGCTTTCCCCAGCAACCTAGCTCCCTAGGGCACCAATCACACTGAAAGACACGAAGTGAGTTCACAGCACAGCACTAGGTTCTGGACAGGTGCCTGGACATGCCTAGGTGTGCAGGGGAGTGGGGTGCAAGGCTCAGCGAGGATGAACAATGGGCAGAGGCAATCAAAATTGAGAAGTCTAGAAAGGTCCTGGGAAGATGGGTCCCAAGGAGACACGGTCCTGAAGCTTCCTATAATGTCCCATACCTTTTTTATTTCTGCATCCTTGGCTGTAGAGAAAAGAGGAATAAAAAATGGAAGCAGTGGGCTCACAGCACTAGCAGGACAACATACATTAAGACAGAAAAGGTTTATCCCAAAAGACTTCCCTTCCCCTACATGAGACTGTTCATGTGTATATGCATATACACACAGAAAGAATTACATGCTCCCTTCTTACAGCCAGGGTTACACACTTGGAACTGACACTGGGGAAAAAACGAGGAGGAAGAGATAAATGAGAATGAAACCAAGAGCAAAAATGACAAATGAACAGGAGGAGACCCAGAAGGGACGGAGGAAGAAGAGGTTGCGGCAGCTGATGTACAAACAGCAGCTTCCCCACCTCCTGGAGCGGGACTGGGGGGCAGGGGGTACAAGAGAAATGGCAGCTCCCACAGGGCTCCCTACCACCTCCATCTCCTGCACACACACTAACACCTCAGAAGCATTTTCTGCCAATACCAAGGATAAGAGATTGATTTCCAAATGGTCCTTCATCTCTCCCACAATAATTCCATGTGGACTGCACAACTGACCTATTTATTGCCTCCATATATTTTTCCATGAATCGGAGAGAGAGAGAACATGGTGGGGCCGGGGGTGGGGGGGTGGTATGAGAAGGCCTAGGAGCAGTGAGGCTGGGAGAAAGGGGTGAGACAGTTTCCCAGGCTTTGCAAGGGCACCCAGAGAACAACTGCAAACTCTGCAGCATGCAGACATGGGTAATGGTATCTTCCGTCCTCTTAAGACCTGGCCTTCAACTATGTCCACCTGGCCTTTGTCCTTATTTAAGAAGTGGCAACTGGAGAGCAAGTAGGGAAGTTTTCCCTGGGCTTTACATGGAGGCTGGGAGAAAAGGAAAGGAGAAGTAGCCCATAGTTTGGTTCCACCATCACAAGCAGGGACCTAGGCAGTGGCAGCAGCAAAAGAAAACCTCAGGCCATGACATAACTAAAGCCAAAGTCACAGAATCCCATTGAGGCACAGTGTGGCATAACTGGCCTGAGGTTGGTACTCTTCCCAAACCACTTGCCATCCACTAGCCCTGGGTTCACCTCATCACCTGCTCCTGTACACCCTGCACAACAAACCTTCCCATCACCCCTGGCTCTTGAAAGAAGACAGAACTACATCTTTACATTGAAGGCCTTTTTCTGACTTACAATACCATCAATTCGCTCCAAGAAATAGGAAAGTATTTCAGTGTTCCACCAGTAACTCTTTCCTTAAGTATCCTTGGGCTTTGGGACAAAAGAGATAATAAGGTACTTAAGATGTCCATTTTTCTATCAAAACTGGCCATTTGTAGTCTGTACTTCTACTTAAATAGAGGTTGGATGCTCTCAGCAATGTGTATTGCCAACTTACTGCTGCCCGGAGCAGCTGCTGAGGGCATAGGTGGGAGGAGGCCCTTGGACTCAGCAGCCCACGCCTCCCTGGTGCTTCATGTTCTCCTCTCAATTCATACAGGACTGGGGAGGCGACTGGGCCCTACATAAACATGACATTTTCCCATAACTTTTACCTTCTCTTAAGGAAGGAAAACAAAACAATGCCATGATGGATGTCAGGAAGCCAGGAGAAGGAGGAGTGAAACTGTTGGACCTCTGAAAACTTCTGACGTGGCTGGTAGGCCCCATGGATACTGGCTGCTCTCCAGTTGCAGGGCCAGTGCACAGGGAGAAAAGGTAAACATCACAAGCGTTCTTGGCAGGGAGAGCCACCTCAGCAGCCTGCCTGGTAATGCTAGGAACTCCATCTTATAAAATGCCCATATTCTTAATCTATAGCATATTGTCCATGTATTTGTTTCCCCAAATCGTCTGAAAAAAGTGAAAGGGCAAGAATTTATACTTCCATCTTACAAGAAGGAAATTAAAACAAAGAGATTTAAAACATTAAGTTGCAAGTGTAAGTATATGAATTTAGAGTCAGACACATGTAAAGCCAAGTCTTGGCTCTACCAATTTCTAACTATGTGATCCTGGACACACACTTCACTAGGCCTCAATTTCTTTGTCTATAAAATGGGCATAATAAAAGCTCCTACTTCAAATAATATTAGTGCTGAGTGCTGAGGCAGACCAGCCCACTCAGTGCTTTTCCCAGCATATTACTCCCCAGAGAGCCAGGCCACCATCATGTAGAGCTTTCATTTGCAGGAACAGCTATAGAACAGTCTTCTGCTTTACAAACTGAAAGAGGATGAGCTCTTCCCACAAACACATTCACTACTATTTGTGTGCTACACAAACTCATACATGCACACACACACACACAATCACCTCTCCACAAACAGAAATTCACCACCTAATTTAGGCAAACAAATATCAAGCTGAAAAAACAATGCAGAGAGAACACTGAAAGGACAGCTCTGACAAGGGAGAACAACGTGCAAAGTCTTAGGAAAAGAAATGGATTTTTCAAGAATAATTTGAAGGACAAGAGAAGTAAGTTTGAAGAGGTCAGGCAAACAGGCTTTTCCCTTAAGACATAAATTAAGCAGAAAGTCAGGAGGTAGACAGCAATTAAATGAAAAGAGCTTTTGAACTGCAAAAGAAATGTGGCTTCTAACCCCAGTCTAAACCGTAACTGGTAGCAAGCTGGACTTGGAACATCCTTAAGCCACTGACCATTTGTGTAATGGCAACAGTGTGTGCCCCAAATACTGAAGTCATGCCTAAAGCCAAGCAAATGGGGACTGCTCTCAATAAAACCCAAGGCACCCTAAAAGGACAGTGATTAGATGAAGCTACTGGAGGGTACAAAGTTCACAATGGACCTAAGCCTCTGCCTGACCAGAGAGGAGTTACAAGGCCAAAATCCTCTTGTAAAGCCTACAATGGAGAGACCTAGTAAAGCCTTTCCAGCGGCAACACAGAAATAGGTGTTGGCCCTGGCAGAGAGCACATGGAACCAAGAAGGGCCCCACAGGCCCAGCTGGCACTGCAGCTCTGGAAGGAAAACAACACAGGATGGGATGAAATAGGAAGGGGCATTTCTAAGCCCTTCTCAATACTCTGTACTCCAAAATGAGAGGGACATGACCAAGCCCATCCCTACCCTACTTGAAGAGAACAGATCTTCAAGAAGGTAGCCAAGTTGCTACTACATATAAAATAGATAACCAACAAGTACCTACCATACAGTACAGGGAAACATACTCAGGATCTTGTGTGTAAGTCACTTCAGTCATGTTCGACTCTGTGCAATCCTATGGACTACAGCCCGCCAGGCTCCTCTACGGGTTCATGGGGGTTCTCCAGGCAAGAATACTGGAGTGGGTTGCCATGCCCTTCTCCAGGGGATCTTCCCAATACAGGGATCAAACCTGGGTCTCCTGCACTCCTGCAGGCAGATTCTTTACCATCTGAGCCACTAGGGAAGGCCTCAATATCTTGTAACAACCTGTAATGAAAAGGAATCTGAAAACAGATAGATAGATATGTATAACTGAATCACTTCGCTGTATATGTGAAATTAAAGCAACATTGTAAATCAACAGTATTTCAATTAAAAAAGATTTTCTAAGGCAGCTAAGCATATTAGCAAAAAACTGCAATCCCACAGACAAAAGATAGTGGCTCCATCAAAAAGAAATCGAGTGACAAGTAGAGTGACTGAATAAAATGGAGCCCAGCCTGGCCCTCTCCAGACCTATCCTATTCAGCCCCAGCCTTCAAAGAATCTAATGCTAGAAGGGAGCTTAAGACTCAGTCTTCACTTGGCCTGCTAACCATCGATACCTATATACACAGAATGACCAGATTTCAATGCCTTTAGGCACGGGCTGGTCATTGCATCCAGGAAGGCTCTGGCAACCTCATGCCTGTCGAAGACAAAGAGGTAGATAGGACTCGAGCAAGAGAAGAATTTTGATGCCATCATCCAGAAGCGACAATCAAAGCAATAAGAGTCCTTCTATTAGGGAGAAAACGTACAGAGAAAGGAATAATGGGCAAAGAAGAGTTTTCCAGTCATGACTGGAGGTTAGGAAAAGAAAGAAGAGCAATCCAGGGGACAAGATGAAAAACATTAAGAATAGTGCAGAATTATACAGGTCAAAAGGGGAGAAAATTCTGAGAAAATCAAGTTGTGGGGAACAAAGTCAAGAGTCAGAATGAGGATGAAAAATCAAGTTGTGGGGAACAAAGTCAGTCAGAATGAGGATGAAAAAAGCCACTGGATTTGGCAATGAGACAGCCAGAGGGCCCTTCTAAAAAAGAACTAGAGGCACAAGGGTAGTACATTTGGAAAGGGTGAGTAGGTCCAGTGAAGTTTGGAGATTTGGGGCCACTTCTCTAAATCCAGTTTTTTCAACATTTTTCCTAAAGTCACAATGATAAGAGAGAAAATACTAGCTCCAGTGGTCCTCTATAGAGATTCTCTGATGCTATACAACAGGTTCCCATGATGGTGTAGAGCTTCCCGCAAACACACACATCCTCAGGATAGTGATGAGCACAGTCACACCAGTGGAGAAAGGAGGAAGGGAGACAAACTCTTCAAGAACAAACTCCTATAAGACACAACTCCACCTTCTCTGAGCTCTCAGATCACTCAGAAGCCTTAGTCTTTACACTCTGTAGAGCTGTAGTAATCATAATTACAGCACTTGGACTGAAGGATAAAGAGAAATACCCCAGTGACACCTAATCCTCAAGTATTTAAATGCAATATTGGGCAGCCCAGAGAAAAATAAATTCTAATTATAGCCAATATTTATAAAGTGCTTTCTATGTTCCAAGCAAAGTTCTAAGCTCATTTATTCTTCACCACAACCCTATGATGGGGCTCTAATATGCTGTTCATTTTGCCCATGATGGGACTAAAATTCAGAGAGGTTAAGCAATTTGCCCAAGTGCACACAGCCAGAGAGTAGTAGAGTTAGGATTCAAAGCCAGTTTGCACCCAGAACCCATGCTCTTTCCAGACCATGCTGCTTTTCCAGTGGTAGATGAAATCAGCCATTCATTTGTTTTGCAACAGTGTAAATACAAAAGCATATATTCTGTGTCAGCAGAGAAATTTTTTTTTTAATGAGCCTACTGTGGAGAGACCACTTCTACCACATCTGTATTTCTGCACACCATACACACACACACTGTAATTAATGAATGTCCTTGGCACAGTACAGCCCACAGGAGAGGCACAGACACTCAAGAAGAAGAATGCCTTTGACTCAGGCTGCAACCAGTTCACTGTCACCCTGTATGACTTGACCTCGTAACCTCCCACAACCTGGGCTCCCCAGCTGTCCAAGAGAAAAAAGCACCCTTGCTTTCCCTTACAGTCCAGCACTAAGCACTCCCCTCATACACACTCAACTGTCTGGAAAGAACTCAGCAGAGGTGAGGAGAGAGCTCTATTTCGTAAAAGTTGGCCCAGATGATATCCAGACTCACTTACCACTAGTCTTTGATCCTATTTCCCACACATGGCATACATAGGACAGAATTATTTCTATACAGCAGATAAAGAAAATAGAGACCAAAAAGGTGAATGGGGCTTGCCTAAGCACACCAGCAAGCAACAAGGCAAAGTAGAGAAATATCCCAGCCAGGGTGAGTGTACTTTCTATTAGGCCCTAACCTGCAAGTTTCTATGTAGCAGGCTGTGGGCAAGGAGATCTACTCCTTATACTTGCTCCCTCACCCTCTGTGAGATCCTAGGAGTGATTAAGCTGTTTCTGATGAAAGCAGCCAAAGTTACCAGAAGCTCTACTCAATTCCATCTCCACTCCGATGTGATGAAAAGAATGTGGGTTCTGGATTTCCACTCAGGTCTCCCCAATTAGTTGTGGGACTTTGGACTAGCTGCTTAACCTCTTTCCAAGTTTCAATTCCTGCATCTAAAAAGGAACTTAACAGGAACTATTTTGTAGGAGGGCTATTAGCATTAAATGAGATGACGTGATGATAGGAAGCATACAGCACAATGCTTGACACAAACCAAGAGCTTGAGAAGCTTGTAGCTCTCATTAAACACTACCGTTAGAGAAAAGGGCAGGATAAACAAAAGCTGTGAGACTGCACTCCCATATAGAAATGTATTCTGACAATTAAGTCTCTCCTTAGAACCAACTTCCCTGAGCTGCAAATCTGCCCACATACCTGGACTACACTCTAGCAGCTACAGAGACATTTCCATTGAAAGCTTCAAGCAATATTGGCTGGCTCTGCATCAGTGCCCACTGAAGAGTTGACTAAGAACAGCCACTTCAGAGCCCAGCTTCCTGCTGACTCGGGCTTGTCTTCCTGCTGCTGCTCTCCTACCTCTAAGGGAAAAGAGGGAGGGCAGGAGCAACATGGGCAAATTCAGTAGACAGACTGCTTGGACCACGTTAGACAGGGCCAGCTGCTGTCCAGGGAGTAAGGGCCACCTCCTTCCTTCTCCCTTTAAACTAATATCTGCTAACAGTAAGCATGATGGCCTTTCTTTATAGCCTGCTCCTCAAGAATACCAGAGACTTTCATACTCTCATCTACACACCACCAGCTGGGGCTAGGGAGGTATCAGAGTTCATCTATTCTTTGCCTGCTGTCTCCAAACTTCCAGCAAAGGTCAGGGCCTCATTGTGGGACTATGACAGGAAGGAGGGTATGACTTCTAGTCCATAATTACAAATGGACTATCTGCGAATCAGTAAGAACAGTAACCCTTATTCTGTGTCAGCTACTCTGGCACTTTAGATTATAAGCATTCAGTATTCACACTCTAGAAACAGGTCCCTTGTACCTCAGGTCCCCTGAGCACACTGGGAACCTTACTGCATAACAGAATATACATCACTGTCCTCAGGTGCTTTCTGCCTTGCTCACTATCAATGACTTGCATGGTTTTCCACATCTGAGTCTCAGACAGTACAATTAAGAAGAAAGCTCTCTTAAGGAATATGCCACAAAAAAATAGATACTGTTACCGGCAACTGGAGACACAAATTACAACTTTGAAATGATGAGAAAGGCAACAATTAGGGTGATCCTTAAACTAATTGAAGAACCCTAAGAAAACAGCATTTACTTAGAGAAATACTTAGCGGCAGCACAAGGATGGGTCACCAAGCACTGAACTTGTTACTACCATGTTTGCCCTGACTATATCTTCCAGGTAAGTCATCAACTGAAGCATCATATTTGATTTTTAACATGCCTGAGAGTCCAAGACTATTCATAATCCCAGATTCTTAAAAACTTGAAAGGAGGATGAGTTTTTAAATGTACACATTTACATATGTGGGGAGAAACACAAAAATCAGATGCTTCTCAACACACCTCAGGGAGCCATAACTCACAGCTTTCACAATCCCACCAAACACCCAGAGAAAATCTGGGTGCCTTCTCTGAGAGATGGTGGGAGGCTGGGTAGGTAGCCAAGAAACAAAGAAACCTAAACTCAGCACTTGGCAAGACAATTAAGTAGCAGAGGATTTAAAACGCATTGTTTCTGACTCTAAATATGTCTACATTTATTACCAATTTGGGATCAGAAACCACATTTAGTTCTGCCGTGACCACGCACTAAAAATATTAAGCAGAGTATTGCCTAGGAAACAGCAGTTCTCCCTGCTGCGGCAGTCCCTTTTCAGAGCTGACTCTGCCACAGTCCTAGGGCTCCCCATCCTGGGCTTCACTGAGATCCCTGTCACAAGCAGAACTGCCGCTGCCCTGACAAGGTCTCACTTGCTTTTTAGAAGGCAGGAATAGGAGCCAGGGCTAGAGACTACACAACCTCCTCATCCTCTCCAAGGCTGTGTTACATGGTCAGTGAAATTTCATTTCATGAGCCTATAACAATTACCACCCATCTGACTGGGAGCTCCCCAAGGGTAGGGACCATTGTCCACCTAAACACTGCTGGATCCTCATTGCCTAGCACTGTGCCAGACACTCAAAAAATATCTGTTTGTTGAATAAAATCAATAATCTAAAAAGGAGTCGTGTGGAATACACAATGGAAAATAATGTCAGTGAAAATATGCACTGCAGTGAAACATGAAAACAAAATGCATAAAATACTGCTGAGTATTGCTTTTGAACTGTGGTATTGGAGAAGACTCATGAGAGTCTCTTGGACTGCAAGGAAATCAACCCGGTCAATCCTAAAGGAAATCAACCCTGAATATTCCCTAGAAGGACTGATGCTGAAACCCCAATACTTCGGCCACATGATGTAAAGAATCGACTCATCAGAAAAGACCCTGATGCTGGGAAAGGCTGAAGGCAGAAGGAAAAGGGGACAACAGAGGATGACATGGTTGGATGGCATCACCGACTCAATAAATATGAGTTTGAGCAAGCTCCAGGAGATGGTGAAGGACAGGGAAGCCTAGCATGCTGCTGTCCATGGGGTTGCAAAGATTCAGACATGACTGAGCAACTGTACAACAACTACTGAGTGAAGCAGAACATAATGGCACATGTGTATGAAGTACCAGAACTTTGAAAAAAGTACCTGTAGCCATCTCTGTGGTCAGATATGAAGTCAGAATTATGTGAAGCTATGTTCAATGAAATCTTTCTTCCTAAAATGTTAGACATACTTAGAAAATACGCTATTTTCAACACAGAAACTGTTCCCTTATCTACTAATTTGTTCTGTTGACTGGGATCACAGAGGCCTTGTTCTTGTTCAGCAAGACCATCCACCAATTAAGGAAAGAAAGAGCACAAGGAAATAACTGCAGTCTTAAAAATCCACCTCTCAAGTTCACCTTTTTTAAAAAAAAAAAAAAAAAAAGACAACTTTCAATCTTCCTCACCAGTATAATTGGCTCCCCAGACAGGGGGCCAAGATGAAGGTGCAGAGCCCCCACCAAAAAAAAAAAAAGGATGCCAGAGCTCCAAATTGGTACCCCCATGTCACAAAGCCCATGGCCAATTACCCAGCAACATGCCTATTCAGAAGGGTAGCAGATGCCAACTCTTCTAAAATTTCCAAAAATAGAAGAAAAGGGAATACTTCTTAATCCGTTCTGTAAGACCAGAATTACACTGACACCAAAGCAAAACAAGGACCCTATAAGAACCGATATCCTTATGAACATACATGAAAAATCTTCAACAAAATACTAGCAAGGCAAATTCACCTGCATTTCAAAATGATTATACAACATGATCAAGTGGGATTTATCCTAGGAATAAAGAGGTGGTTTATCACATGAAAATTAATCCACTTAGTAAATTACAGTGGTAGAGTGAAGGGAAAAAAAAATCACATAATCATCTCAATTGATACAGAGAAGGCATTTGACAAAATACAACATCCTTTCATGATAAAAACAATAAACCAGGGATAGAAGAGAACTTTCTTAACATAACTAAGGTCATATATGAAAAACCAACAGCTAACATCATACTCAGTGATGAAAGACTAAAAGTTTTTCCTCTAAGATCAGGAACAACACAAGGACGCCTGCTTTTGTCACTGAGGTTCAACATAATACTGGAAGTTCTGCCCAAAGCAATTAGGCAAGAAAAAGAAACAAAAGGTATCCATATTAGAAAGGAAGAAGCAAGACTATCTGTTTACAGTTGACTTTATCTTATACAAAGAAAATCTTGAAAAATCTACAAACAAAAACTATTAAAGCTAATAAATTCCACAGGTACAAAATCAAAACTTAAATCAGCTGTATTTCTATACATTAGCCACTAACAATCCAAAAAGGAAATTAATAAAATAATTCCATTTAAAGCAACATCAAAAAGAATAAAATACTTAGGAATAAATTTAATCAAAGGAGGAAGATTTAACTAAGGCAAAAAACTTATACACTGAAAACTACAACAGAAATAAAAAGACCTAAAAGAAATTAAAGAAGACCTAAATAAATATAAAGATGTTCTGGGTTCATGAGCTGAAAGACTTAATTTTATTAAGATGACAATACTACCCAAAGTATTATACAGATTCAACATATTCTGTCAAGATACAGATTTAACATATTCTATGAAAATCCCACAAGCATTTTTTGCAGGAACAAAAAAACTAATTCTAAAATTCACATGGAATTTCAAGATACCCTACCCAGGGACTTCCCTGGCAGTCCAGTGGTTAAGACATCATGCTTCAAATGCAGGGGGACATGGGTTTAATCCCTGATTGGGGACTAAGATTTCACATACCATGCAGCCCAACTAAAAACAAAAATAAATCAAGGTATTATACTCAAAATAATCTGGAAGAACGATAAAGCTGGAGGATTCACACATCCTGATTTCAAAACCTATCACAAAGTTACAATAATCAAAACTGCATGAAAATCACATAAACATATAATCTTATATTGATATAAGGATAAACACACACTCTTACATCATTACATCAATTGATTTTTAACAAGGGTGCCATTGACTAAAAATGGATCAAAGACCTAAATTTAACAGCTAAAACTATAACATTCTTGGAAGAAAATGTAGGGGTCAAAGTGCTTGATCTTGGATCAAGCAACAGCTGCTTAAATAGGACATAAACCAGAGGTGATAAAAATAAATAAATTGAACTTCATCAAAGTTTTTAAACTTTTATAAACAAAGTCCTACTGTAGAGCACAAGAAATGATATTCAATATCCTGAAATATATAACAGGAAAGAATATAAAATAGTATATGTACAAGTGTATCACTTTGCTGTACAGTAGAAATTAACACATTATCAACTATACCTCAATAAAAAAATAAATTTTTAAAAAATTTTAAAAATGTTTGTACCTCTCATTAGCAAGAAGATGAAAAGATAACCCACATAATGAGAGAAAATATTGGCAAATCACATATCTAATAAGGGTTTAACATTCTAGAATACATAAACAACTCCTACAACTCAACAAGACATGCAACCCAATTTAAAAATGGGCAAAGAACTTGAATAGATATTTCTCCAAAGACAACATACAAATGGTCAATAAGCACAGGAAATGATACTCAGTATCAGAGGTCATTGTGGAAATGCAAATCAAAGTTGTAGTGAGATATCACTTGATACCTATTAGGACAATTATTTTTTTAATGAAAATAACAAGTATTGGCAAAGATGTGGAAAATTAGTCCACTGCCACTGAAAATGTAAATGATGTAGTCACTATGGAAAAGTCTGACAATTCTTCAAAAGCTAAACATAAAATTATCATACAACCCTACGTATATATGCAAGTAACTGAAAACAGTAACTCAAACAGACACTAGCATATGAATGTTCACAACAGCCAAAACGTGGAAACAACCTAAGTATAAATAGATGAATAAATTTTTTAAAATAGATTTTTAATGTGGTATACACATATAAAGAAATATTATTCAGTCATAAAAATGAATGAAGTTCTTATACATGCTGCCATATAGATGAATCTTGAAAACATGGTTAAAATGGCAAACTGCATTGTAAATATGAATTCCCTGAGAGAAAAGACTCCTTCCTTATCCAGTGTTCCATCTTAGCTAGTGCAGGGTCTAGGACACAGTAGACTCTCAATAAAAGTATGGCTGATAAATAAATAAAGAATGGGTAGGTGGAGACATGACCGGGTTAGCAGATAAACACCATAATCCATAACAGTGACACTCCAGAAGGTGAGCAGAGCAGATTTTTCAGGCGAGGAGACCTTCTGAGGGCTCACTGACCACTCCATCGAGGCATCATCTCTGTCTATGGGCACTTCAGCTTACCTGCAGCTCTATAAGCTGAACCCTAGCCCGAGACTCTCATCTCCCGACTTAACCTCATTACCCAGTCAATAATGTCCACAGTTTCAGTGCCTGCTTTCACACAAGTTGCAGCCCTCATACCAAAGCACAGATCCTATGCTGGGATTAAGGGGGAATATGGCATTAGTTTCAAATGTAAAGTGTTCCTCCCAATCTTTTATAGCTTACTTCCAACAATCAAAAAGGCCTCATCCTAACCCTGATTGGCACAGCAAGAGCCCGCCCCATTAAAAATTCACTGCATCAGCAGTACAGAGGAGGAGAGCAATCAGCAAGGGAAACAGCTGAATTATTTCAACAGCTGTTAATTATGTGTTCTCTCTTCCTCTCCTCCAAGTCCACATTCAACTGTGCCCCACGCCTCCACAGTGACTTGGGTTTGTCAAGTATCTATGTCAACTGCAATAACCAAACTTGAGTTCAAGAAGCAATATTAAAAAGCACTAATTAACTGATATTTAAATAACTATGCTTAATGTCAACAAAATCACACTTTAACTTTAAACATCCCCACGTCTATTAGTTGCTTAATTAAATTCCTTAAGCTCCCTGGACACTGGCACAGACCACACCTTGGGGAGCAGTTCCCAGGCCCTGGCCCCAGCAGACTGTGGAAGGGGAAGGGCCCAAATCCCTGAGGAAGTGCCAGGAGAGCCCAGTTTTCTTCTAGAGTCTCCTATGAAGTGGTTTCTCTTCACAGCTCTGCTGGTCTCCATAGGCCAATGAGAACATAAATATATCCTGAGCCAGGAAAACTGCCAAACCAGGCTACAATTTTTTTAATGTATTATCATTATTTAAAGTGAAAAAAGTGCAAGTCACTCAGTCATGTCTGACTCTCTGCAACCCCATGGTTGTAGTCCACCAGGCTCCTCTGTCCATGGGAGTCTCCAGGCAAGAATACTGGAGTGGGTTGCCATTCCCTTCTTCAGGGGATCTTCCCATCCCAGGGACTGAACCTGGGTCTCTCTCACTGAAGGCGGATTCTTTACCGTCTGAGCCACCAGGGAATAAACCCAGGAAAGACAATTTTCCCATCTGCTATCTGTTCTTAAGAGTGGTATATGATGAGATGCTGAAGCAAGTGTACAAGGGGAATACAACAGGATTCATGACAGCAAGTAGGGTCAGAGGGCCCTGCAAGATGCCACCAATCACATCTCAGCCTGTCAGGAGTCATCAGCCTGCAACTGACAGGGGTATAGCTCAACCAACAGCAGTACCCCAGACTAGAACCTGCAAAGAGATTCTGGGTTCCAGTGAGTGAGCTTGTGATGCCAGTGGGACTCCAGGAAGTCTCTCCTGCCACAGTAGGCTCCATGAGGATGACTTGCCAGCTAGTCTTCTCAGAGCACGAGATCTGCTGAAAGGGGATAACATGCCAGCTACCTGCCCAGGTAAACATACCCTAGAAACAATCAGTCTCACAACTGGCCTTCAAGTGGAGCACATTCAGCTAAGGATTAGTAAGCATTTGGAACCCACATTTTGGGCAGCAGATGCTCTGAACCCAAACCAACTGGGTCATGAGTAAGACAGAATCATTTCCAGAGTGCCAAAGGTGTGTCAGATGCCGAGTGGCCCTTGCTTGCCTTACCCTTAGAGCAAGGACCCCAGTTCTTTCTAGTTTCCTTACAAAACTACCCCTTTACCTCTCAGTTGGTATTACATTTTTATTTCTGTCAGCCAGCACCTTTCCTACTCCTTCTATCTTGCCTAAAGGGCCTGGTCTGACACAAAGTAGGAGGCAATTCTTTCCAATTATTCTATCTCTGTTCAGTCTCTCACTGCTCAGGGATTCCTCTTGTGGCAGCTCTTCTTAAAACAGCCACCACAGCCCCTGGTAATGCCAACAGAAAACACTGTAGATGAAGACTGGTTGATACTACAATCTCTTAGCCTGAAAGGCAACCACTCCCATCAACAATCAGGTACAAGCCCTGGCTTCAGAAAAGTTGGATGTTTGGGTGGCAGCTCATGAAAACGTGGAAAGCAGCCAGAAAAACACAAGAGCACTACACCCATGCAGCCCAGACAAACCATTCACTTACTACCTGTAGCTTCACACCCACGCCAAAATCATTTCAACCCCAGGTGAGCACTCAACAGCCACACTAATCCAGAAACATATTTCTGCAAAGACCTTGGTCACCTTCCCATACAGAAGAGCTACCAAAAAATCAAAAACTTTTTCACTATGAAAGATAAATAAACCCTTACCACTTACTAGGGAACATATATCCAGTTGCCACCACCTCCAACACATCCAACTAGCAGATTATTCACCCTTCCAGCACATATTTATTGAGACCGGCTACATCCCAGACATGTTCCAGGTGCTGAGAATACAAAGACTAAGTAAAAACGGGTCCTGCTGTCCAGGAGCCTCCAGATGGCCAACAGAAATAGATGAGTAAATCAGCAGTTATAGTAAGCACTGGGTTGAAAGAGCCCTGAAGGAGCAACCTAGAAGGCTCTGGCAGCAGGAAAGCACAGGCATCTCCCTCAGGAAATCGGTATCAGAGAGGACTTCCTGAAACAGGAAAAGGAATTAACCAACCAAAGACAATGAGAAAAGCATCCCAAACAGAGGCAAGACTGCTTTTTTGAAGGCCTGGAGGCCTAAAACTCAGAACATGTATTTATTTCCACAATGCTGGAGGAAAGGATTTACAGAGGAGTGGCATCGTGGTATCAGATGGGTTTCAAACACATAGCTTAGGTTGTCTAAGCAACCCTCTGGAATCTCTCTCCTTTTCAGAATTGCCCCATGGTGAAAGGGAGACTAGAGAGAGGAAAAAGAAGATATGAGGGTCACCACTGTTTGTGAAATCTGCTTATGAGCTCACTCCTTTGCCTTGTGGTTCAGGGTTTGTTAGTTCTCACAAATTCTCAACATCTATTAACAGAAGGAGTTATTTGTAAACAAAATTTGGATTTGGGCTGTATTATCCCTCACTACAGTGGCCCAAAACCCAAGTGGGTAATTTGAATAGGAAATCAGCCTGAGAATCTAGGCACACTCTCCCTGAGGCTATGGCTTGCTCTATTCTCCTCTGTATTTTTCACGCTCAACATGCCCAGAGATACTATATTGATCCTCCTCTAGAAATGCCTAGCTTTAACTGCACAAGCCAGAAACCTAGAAGGCCTCAACACCTCCCTCTCCTTACCCCACTTCCTGTCTGCCCCCATCCATCATTAACTACCAACTAGAAGACCTACAAGACCTTTTAGAACTAACACCCAAAAAAAGATGTCCTTTTCATTATAGGGGACTAGAATGCAAAAGTAGGAGGTCAAGAAACAACTGGAGAAACTGGCCAATTTGGCCTTGGAGTACAGAATGAAGCAGGGCAAAGGCTAATAGAGTTCTGCCAAGAGAACGCACAGGTCATAGCAAACATCCTCTTCCAACAACACAAGAGAAGACTCTACACGTGGACATCACCAGATGGTCAACACCGAAATAAGACTGATTATATTCTTTGCAGCCAAAGATGGAAAAGCTCTATACAGTCAGCAAAAACAAGACCGAGAGCAGACTGTGGCTCAGATCATGAACTCCTTATTGCCAAATTCAGACTTAAATTGAAGAAAGTAGGGAAAATCACTAGACCATTCAGGTATGACCTAAATCAAATCCCTTATGATTATACAGTGAAAGTGAGAAATAGATTTAAGGGACTAGATCTGATAGACAGAGTGCCTGATGAACTATCGACGGAGGTTCGTAACATTGTACAGGAGACAGGGATCAAGACCATCCCCATGGAAAAGAAATGCAAAAAAGCAAGATGGCTTTCTGAGGGGGCCTTACATATAGCTGTGAAAAGAAGAGAAGTGAAAAGCAAAGGAGAAAAGGAAAGATATTCCCATTTGAATGCAGAGTTCCAAAGAATAGCAAGGAGAGATATAAGAAAGCCTTCCTCAGTGATCAATGCAAAGAAATAGAGGAAAACAACAGAATGGGAAAGACTAGAGATCTCTTCAAGAAAATTAGAGATACCAAGGGAACATTTCATGCAAAGATGGGCACAATAAAGGACAGAAATGATATGGACCTAACAGAAGCAGAAGATATTAAGAAGAGGTGGCAAGAATACACGGAAGAACTGTACAAAAAAGATCTTCACGACCCAGATAATCACGATGGTGTCATCACTCACCTAGAGCCAGACAGCCTGGAATGTGAAGTCAAGTGGGCCTTAGAAAGCATCACTATGAACAAAGCTAGTGGAGGTGATGTAGTTCCAGTTGAGCTATTTCAAACCGTGAAAGATGATGCTGTGAAAGTGCTGCACGCAATATGCCAGCAAATTTGGAAAACTCAGCAGTGGCCACAGGACTGGAAAAGGTCAGTTTTCATTCCAGTCCCAAAGAAAGGCAATGCCAAAGAATGCTCAAACTATCGCACAATTGCACTCATCTCACATGCTAGTAAAGTAATGCTCAAAATTCTCCAAGCCAGGCTTCAGCAATACGTGAACTATGAACTTCCAGATGTTCAAGCTGGTTTTAAAAAAGGCAGAGGAACCAGAGATCAAATTGCCAACATCTGCTGGATCATCGAAAAAGCAAGAGAGTTCCAGAAAAACATCTATTTCTGCTTTATTGACTACGCCAAAGCCTTTAACTGTGTGGATCACAATCAACTGTGGAAAACTCTGAAAGAGATGGGAATACCAGACCACCTGACCTGCCTCTTGAGAAACCTGTATGCAGGTCAGGAAGCAACAGTTAGAACTGGACATGGAACAAAAGACTGGTTCCAAATAGGAAAAGGAGTACGTCAAGGCTGTATATTGTCACCCTGCTTATTTAACTTATATGCAGAGTACATCATGAGAAACGCTGGGCTGGAGGAAGCACAAGCTGGAATCAAGATTGCTGGGAGAAATATCAATAACCTCAGATATGCGGATGACACCACCCTTATGGCAGAAGTGAAGAGGAACTAAAGAGCCTCTTGATGAAAGTGAAAGAGGAGAGTGAAAAAGTTGGCTTAAAGCTCAACGTACAGAAAACTAAGATCATGGCATCTGGTCCCATCACTTCATGGGAAATAGATGGGGAAACAGTGGAAACAGTGGCTGACTTTATTTTTCTGGGCTCCAAAATCACTGCAGATGGTGATTGCAGCCATGAAATTAAAAGACGCTTACTGCTTGGGAGGAAAGTTATGACCAACCTAGACAGCATATTAAAAAGCAGAGAGATTACTTTGTCAACAAAGGTCCGTCTAGTCAAGGCTATGATTTTTCCAGTGGTCATGTATGGATGTGAGAGTTGGAGTATAAAGAAAGGTGAGTGCAGAAGAATTGATGCTTTTGAACTGTGGTGTTGGAGAAGACTCTTGAGAGTCCCTTGGACTACAAGGAGATCCAACCAGTCCATCCTAAAGGAGATCAGTCCTGGGTGTTCATTGGAAGGACTGATGTTGAAGCTGAAAATCCAGTACTTTGGCCACCTCATGCAAAGAGTTGACTCATTGGAAAAGACCCTGATGCTGGGAAAGATTGAGGGCAAGAGGAAAAGGGGACGACGGAGGATGAAATGGTTGGATGGCCTCACCAACTCGATGGACCTGAGTTTGGGTAAACTCCGGGAGTTGGTGATGGACAGGGAGGCCTGGTGTGCTGCGGTTCATGGAGTCACAAATAGTCAGACACAACTGAGCGACTGAAGTGAACTGATTTTATCTATTTTCCTTCAAGTTCACCTGCCCAAACTACTGATGCCACCCTCAGCCACCACCTCTCAGGTGAGGGCACCCAAGCTGATAAGCACAATGAGGAAGCAGAAGGTGAACAGCTTTAATGAATCTGTTTCTTTTCTCAGCCTAGTGTTTCTGAAATAACCCAAATCCAGTCTTCTGAACCCCTCTGAAAGGCACTCAATAAAAGCCACTTTCTTCCTCAAATGAAGAGCAGCACTCAGGTAACCCATTCAATAACAATAGCAAACTGGAATATGTGCTGCAGAGAAGGTTTCGTTGCCTAGAGTCCTCTAGAGATACCAAAGCCTTGGGACCCCAGAGACCAAAGCCAAACCAGTGATTATGGGAATTAAATCCTAGGCAAAGCAAACTTGCCTCCTCACAGTCCCACCCCTCATAGCCCATGGAGACTTACAAATGGGGATAGCCACTGAGCTAAAGAGTCTTCATACCTACTCCATCTGCCCTAAAAGAAACCATTTTCTTCCACCAAAGCAGGTAGAAGATAGCAACTTCCAGGAGGACGGTGTTGGTGCTGAGAGTAGCTTAGAAAACAATAGCCAAAAAAAAGGGATAAAATGCAATGAAGAAGAAGGGGACATCTAGCCGTGGCTCTTAGCCTCAATTCATTAGGAACTTCCCTTCATCCCATTCCTTACCAGTGGTCCACACAAAAGCCCAGAAGGAATAAATGTATATTGAATAAACGAATGAAGCAATCAACAAATAAGTAGACTGAGAGGCTGGAGGGAGGCGGCAACAAGACAGAAAAATGGTCCTGCTCAAAACCATCCCTCCAGTCATTCAAGTGTCCCTGGGATCTCAATGTACTACATACCTGTGCAAGCTGCTGGGCACATACAGGCTGCACAAACTATGAAAAGAGGGCAGAGAGAAAAGCACTCTCCCTCATCTCCCTGAGACAGCATATTTCCAAATACTACTTTAACGGCACTTCCCATTTGTCTGACATTAAAGTCATGCCTAATGGCACACAGGCAAACAAAAACTTCACTTTTTACTGTTTCCAGTACTTTGGGGCCTTGTGGTTTCTTTTCTAAAGAAAAACACGTCATTCATCTTATTGATTAAAAATTGATTTAATTTGGCTTTCATTAGGTAGGTACAAGGGGAAAACATACAGATTCACAGAGATACCTCGCCCAGCAACAGGACTGTGATGAGCTCTAGTGACTGCACAGTTGGGTCCCAACTCACTGCTGAAAAAAGAAAATTAAAAAGCTCACAACGTGGAGCTTAAGCTCCAGCCAAAAGGAATTATCTTCCCACAAGCATCTCTGTCAGATTTTTGGTTAATGTAAAAAATTTTTCGAAAGGAAAGGAAACGAAACCCCAAGGATATTTAACATATAACTTAGAATTTCTATATTTTTCAAATTCCCTTGCAGAGAGAAAAGGGAAAGAGGTCTTTATTTCTCAATCCTACTTTTCAAAACTTTTCCCATTGATTTGACATTGTCATAAAAATTGTCAATTTGTAGAAAGCACAAAGCTGAGGAAGGTACAATGACAGGAATTTTAAGCTGCTGTGAAGGGGGCACTGAGGTGAGGGTGGAAGGAGCTGCAGAAGAGGTGGGAGCTACAGTCCTGAACACCAAATGCTCAGCCACACAGCCTGGGGTCCGGGTTCAAACATCAGGAACTCAGGTCTGGGGCAGGCCACACTCTCTTCAGGCTCTTGCACTTAGTGATTTAGAGCAAACGGACAGACTTTGCTGCAGTGTCAGAGGATAAAAGATCAGCAAATTACAAGTATACACCTTGATTAAACGTTAGATGGATTATTCCACAGCCAGAGCATGAATTTGATCCTACCCTCCCCCTGCTTGAAACCATTCAATGTTTTTCCAGGGCCCTCAGGGAAAAGGCCAAATTCCATACCCAGACCTTCCACCATATCAAGCCCCAGTCAATGTCTTCAGCTTCTCTTTTTTCTCACCCTATCTACAGCTGGCCTTATGGAATTTGCTTCCCAGTGCTCTAAGACATTCTGTCTCCTACCTCCAGACCTTCACACGTCTCCTTGGAGTTCTATTCCCTCTCCTATTTATCTGGCAAATTCCTACTCACCTTAAAGGTTTGCTACTCACTCTAAAAGACATTTCATCCAGGAGGCCTCCGTTGACCCTCCTCACTAGACTCCATTAGGCACTGATATAGCACTCATATTTTTCTTTTCATTGCATCTACTATACTTTCTCTTATACAGTTTTCCTCCTCCACTGCTAGGCCTTAAGCATCGTAAGGATAGGGAATATGCCCACCTGCCCAGATAACTTGACACAGAAAAAGTATTTGGTAAATTCTTGAAAGATTTAGATTCTGTGTCAATCTCACTTTTCACTTCTATCCCACTCACCCACCCCCCACAAAGTCAATTACATGCTCATGTCCCCTCTGCCCCATCTCAACCCACTACATTTCAGTTCTTAATGGATGGCTCACCCAGGCCTTAACCTCAAGAAGGTGCATCAGTTACCTGTGCAGCACGTGCTACGTGATGGACTCAGTGTTAGATAATTAAAATACAGAGATGACTGAGCCCCTTCTATCTTCTCGGAGAAGAAAAAGCACATGAACAAATAATTCCCAGGTAGTATGACAAGTGCCATAAAGGAGAGATACATAGGTGTGTGGGTGGTACAGAAAAGAATTAAGCCATTCCTCCCAGTGTCCCCTTTCCCTCAGTGTCACAAGCTAACTATTCTCTGTCCTTCCTCATTCTTAGATAGAAATCCCTCTCCATTGCTCTTTCCCTGAGTATCTACCCCAGATCAGACTTCTCTAAACTGGGCTCCTATTCAGTTCCAGATAACTTCAAATCCTTTCCTGGCTTCTGCTTTCTTCCCTTCTTCATTTCTTTTCCCGGGCATCTAATTCACATACATCTCTGCCTCTGCCCTAGCCTCAGCCAACTTGTCTCAGATACTACTTTTCTATCTCCTCCCTCAACTGTCTTGGGTGATCAGTTGACATTTATGAAGCATCTGCACTTAGAAGGAACATACATAACAGTCCCTGTCTACAATGAAAAGAGGGGACTCATGAAGCCAAAATACCAGAAAAAACTAAATGCAAAATAAACCATCCTCAACACAGCCTTTCTCCTCTACTGTTTCCTCTTATAGATCCAAGTGCTAGGGCATCATGGCCCCAACAGGATGCTCCCAATTCTGTTCCCAACTTCCAGGGAGGTTACAGCACACTTCACCCACTAGCCCCCAGCCAATGAAGCCCTGCCTACCCCTTCAGTCTTTCTGAAGGCAAAGACCACTCTATCTAGCCACACATTCACTTAGTCAACATGTACTGAGCATCTCTATGAGTGGAGAACCTTGTTTTCCACAACGCTACACACAATGTCCAGTACAGAACACATGTTCGGTTAATGTCTGTGACTGAATCTCTGAAAGGAAGAAAATCAGCCTCTCCTGACCTTAGCCCAGGAATACCCCAGTGCAAAAAAAAAACACTCTGCAATGAAGCCTGAGGTTAGAGGTTCCCCAAAAGCCTCTTACTCATCTGAGCCCAGACCAGGGAGACCTTCAACCGCAGGTAACAAGAGGCTTTCATAGCCCTCCATCAGTACGCCAAGGAAGCTGGAGAAACCACTACTGTAAAACACCCTTTAATTGAGTGATTTGTCTCCACTTAGTGTAGATTCAGACAAAAATTTTCTCAAGAAACCAGTAATAAATGGAGGGGAGAAAAGAACAGAAATTAATGAACGCAGTAATTATCCCCCAAAGTTGCAAATAAGAACAATTCCTCACTTGAAGACAAGTATGAAAAACAAGATTAAAATGCTTCAGGGATATGTTTGTGAAGCAGCAGGTGATGGAACAGATAAAATGTATTTACAGTACCTCGCTGGGGACATGTACCTTTTGGCTAACAGCTATCAGATACTAAATATCACTGTAAAAATAATATTCTTCTATGCTTCATTATGGAGTTACAATTATCCATGGGAAAACAGCAACACAGCAAACTGTCTTGAATGGTAACTGGTAATCATTTCAGAGCCCAAGCTTCTCCTCAGGTATCTGAGCAGAAGCAGGTGTGAACCAGATTACACCCCCCATATTAGTCTGCTAACAATATCATAACAAAATGCCACACAATGGGTGGCTTAAACGTAAGAAATTTATTTTCTCATAGTTTTGGAGACTAGAAGTCCAAGATCAAGGTTTTGGCTGCTATTATTTCTAGTGGGAGCTCTCTTCTAGGCTTCTACACAGTGACCTTTTCCCAGGCCTCGCATGGCATCTCAGTGTACTTGAATGATGAGGAAAAAAAAAGAGTTCTCTGGTATTTCTTCTTATAAAGACCATAATTCTATCAAATTAGGGCCCCACACTTACTACCTCATTTAACTTTAATAACTGCTTCCAAATTATGGGATTGGTCAAAAAGCTCATTCAGGTTTTTCATACCAATTTATGGAAAAACTCAAATGAACTTTTTGGCCAACCCAATACTTCTTTATTCCAAATACTGCCATACCAGGGGTTAGTGCTTCAACATATGAATTTTGAAGAGAGAGCAACAGAAGGGTGAGGCCTGTTCCTAAAGATTGGTGCATGCACTGAGAAAGGATAATGGAGGACTAGTAATAGAGTGGTCCTGAGGACACAGCTGCTCACTGTGGTGGATGATGGCCAAAGATCCTAGGGATATGGGGACAATGACTGGGGGTGGGGGGGTTGGGGAAAATGTCCAAAGTCAAAGTCTTAAGGAACTATTCGTCTCTCTTTCACACAAGACAGCTAAATAATAATAATAGTAGTAGTAAGATATATGTACATAAATGAGAATATTCACTGGGAATGTGGGGTTGGTAGATGCAAATTATTACATTTAAAATGGACAAACAAGGTCCTATTCTATAGTGCAGCAAACTATATCCAATCTCCTGGTGAAACAGGAGGGAAGGGGGAAGAACACAACCTTTAAAAGAACGACACAGCTATAAGTTGTAACAAAAACTGGTTAGAACCAATTAGGTCCAAGATGGTGGAAGATTCAACTTTCAGAAGACCTGGAGTCTCATTATACACTCCTTGTAATACATTAGCATATGCTAAATGATTCACCCACCTGCACCATGACAGGTCCAAAACCAACCAAAGATCAAAAAGTGGGCAGTGGCCTAACTCCCAGAAATCCCCACCCCCTTCCCCAAAACAGTTGGAATAATCCTCCCCCTCGTTAGCCTATGAAGTTACCCAACCCATAAAAACTAACCACTCCATATTTTAGAGCCTCTTGCCTCCTGAGATGGCCCACCAATCTCAGGCGTGTGTTTCTCTCTAAATAAACCCACTTCTTATCTACCACTTAGCCTCTGAATTTTTTCTGTGGTAAGATATAAACAACCTGAGCTTCATTAAGTCCTGAAACCAGGTATGTGATCTCAATCAAAAGACATGGATTCAACCCCCAGTCTAGGTTTTGACTGGGTTCAAGTCCTGGCCCATGAGTTTATAAGTCCCATATCTGAGCTGTGCGGTTTCACTGGGTAAACCATAACAGAAAGAATATGTAAAAAAAGAACATATATCTATATGGGTATGTAACTGAGTGCGGCAGTGCACACACAGACCTTTTGAAGGAAGTCGCCATTATCTTCACTACCTCCAGCATAGTTTAGCCTCAGGTCAAACAACAGGAAGGCAACACAGCCCAGAACATCAACAGAAAATTGGATTAAAGATTTATAGAGCACAGACCCACCCATCAGAACAAGACCCAGTTTTCCCCTCAAGTCAGTCTCTGTCATCAGGAAGCTTCCAGAAGCCTCGTATCCTTATCCATCAGTGGGTAGACAGAATGAAAACCACAATCACAGAAAACTAATCAAACTGATCACATGAACCATAGCCTTGTCTGACTCAATGAAACTATGAGCCATGCTGTGTAGGGCCACCCAAGATGGACAGGTCATCATGGAGAGTTCCGACAAAACAAGGTCTGTTGGAGAAGGGAACAGCAAACCACTTCAGTATTTTTGCTTTGAGAACACCATGAACAACATGAAAAGGCAAAAAGATAGGACACTGAAAGATGAACTCCCCAGGTCAGTAGGTGCCCAATATGCTACTGGATAACAGTGGAGAAATACCTTCAGAAAGAATGAAGAGACAGAGCCAAAGCAAAAACAACACCCAGTTGTGGATGTGACTGGTGATGGAAGTAAAGTCTGATGCTGTAAAGAACAATATTGCATAGGAACCTGGAATGTTAGGTCCATGAATCACGGCAAATTGGAAGCGGTCAAACAAGAGATGGCAAGAGTGAACATTGACATTTTAGGAATCAGTGAATTGAAATGGGCTGGAATGGGTGAATTTAACTCAGATGACCATTATATCTACTACTGTGGGCAGGAATCCCTTAGAAGAAATGGAGTAGCCCTCATCGTCAACTAAAGAGTCCGAAATG
The DNA here is from genome assembly GCA_024291935.2 of Okapia johnstoni. NCBI lineage: Eukaryota > Metazoa > Chordata > Mammalia > Artiodactyla > Giraffidae > Okapia > Okapia johnstoni. The sequence continues at coordinate 42,961,777 of CM044316.1, forward strand.
CAGTACTCAGATGCAATCTCAAAAATGACAAATGATCTCTGTTCGTTTCCAAGGCAAACCATTGAATATCACAGAAATCCAAGTATATGCCCAACCAGTAACGCTGAAGAAGCTGAAGTTGAACGGTTCTATGAAGACCTACAAGACTTTCTAGAACACACACCCAAAAAAGATGTCCTTTTCATTACAGGGGACTGGAATGCAAAAGTAGAAGTCAAGAGATACCTGAAGTAACAGGAAAATTTGGCCTTGGAGTACAAAATGAAGCAGGGCAAAGGCTAACAGAGTTTTGCTAAGGGAACACACTGGCCATAGCAAAAAACCCTTTTCCTACAACACAAGAGAATACTCTACACATGGACATCACCAGATGGTCAATACCGAAATCAGAATGATTATATTCTTTGCAGCCAAAGATGGAGAAGAACTATACAATTGGCAAAAACAAGACTGGGAGCTGACTGTGGCTCAGATCATGAACTCCTTACTGCCAAATTCAGACTTAAATTGAACAAATTAGGGAAAACCACTAGACCATTCAGGTATGATCTAAATCAAATCCCTTATGATTATACAGTGGAAGTGACAAAGAGAGTCAAGGGATTAGATCTGATAGACAAGAGTGCCTAAAGAACTATGGACAGAGGTTCATGACATTGTAGAGGAGGCAGTGATCAAGACCATCCCCAAGAAAAAGACATGCAAAAAGGCAAAATGGTTGTCTGAGGCGGCTTTACAAACAGCTGAGAAAAGAAGAGAAGCAAAAGGTAAAGGAGAAAAGGAAAGATATACCCATTTGAATGCAGAGTTTCAAAGAACAGCAAGGAGAGATAAGAAAGCCTTCCTCAGTGACCAATGCAAAGAAATAGAGGAAAACAATAGTATAGGAAAGACCAGAGATCTCGTCAAGAAAATTAGAGATGCCAAGGGAACATTTCATGCAAAGATGGGCACAATAAAGGACAGAAATGGTATGGACCTAGCAGAAGCAGAAGATATTAAGAAGAGATGGCAAGAATACACAGAAACTGTACAAAAAAGATCTCACGACCCAGATAATCATGATGGTGTGCTCACTCACCTAGAGCCAGACAGCCTGGAATGTGAAGTCAAGTGGGCCTTAGGAAGCATCACTACGAACAAAGCTAGTGGAGGTAATGGAATTCCAGTTGAGCTATTTCAAATCCTAAAAGATGATGCTGTGAAAGTGCTGCACTCAATATGCCAGCAAATCTGGAAAACTCAGCAGTGGCCACAGGACTGGAAAAGGTCAGTTTTCATTCCAATCCCAAAGAACGGCAATGCCAAAGAATGTTCAAACTACCACACAATTGCACTCATTTCACACGCTAGCAAAATAATGCTCAAAATTCTCCAAGCCAGGCTTCAACAGTACGTGAACTGAGAACTTACAGATGTTCAAGCTGGATTTAGAAGAGGCAGAGTTACCAGAGATCAAATAGCCAACATCCACTGGATGATGGAAAAATCAAGAGAATTCCAGAAAAACATCTACTTCTGCTTCACTGACTATGTTAAAGTTTCTGACAGTGTGGATCATAACAAACCATGGAAAATTCTTAAAGAGATGGGAATATCACACCACCTTACCTGCCTCCTGAGAAACCAGTACGCAGGTCAAGAAGCAACAGTTAGAACCAGCCATGGAACAGACTGGTTCAAAACTGGGAAGGAGTACGTCAAGGCTGTATCTTGTCACCCTGCTTATTTAACTTATATGCAGAGTACATCATGTTAAATGCTGGGCTGGATGAAGCACAAAGTGGAATCAAGATTGCAGGAAGAAATATCAATAACCTCAGATATACAGATGACACCATCCTGTTATGGCAGAAAGTGAAGAACTAAAGAGTCTCTTGATGAAAGTAAAAGGAGAGAGTGAAAAAGTTGGCTCTAAACTCAATATCAGAACAACGAAGATCATGGCATCTGGTCCCATCACTTTATGGCAAATAGATGGAAACAATGGAAACAGTGACAGACTTTCTTTTCTTGGGCTCCAAAATCACTGCAGATGGTGACTGCAGCCAAGAAATTAAAAGATGCTTGCTTCTTGGAAGAAAAGCTATTACCAACCTAGACAGCATATTAAAAAGCAGAGATATTATTTTGCCAACAAAGGTCCATCTAGTCAAAGCTATGGTTTTTCCAGTAGTCATGTATGGATGTGAGAGTTGGACCACAAAGAAAGCTGAGCACCAAAGAATTGATGCTTTTAAACTGTGGTGTTGGAGAAGACTCTTGAGAGTCCCTTGGACTGCAAGGAGATCCAACCAGTCAGTCCTAAAGGAAATCAGTCCCGAATATTCATTGGAAGGACTGATGCTGAAGCGCCACTACTTTGGCCACCTGATGCGAAGAACTGACTCAATGGAAAAGACCCTGAGGCTGGGAATGATTGAAGGCAGGAGAAGGGGACAACAGAGGATGAGATGGTTGGATGGCATCACCAACTCGATGGACACGAGTATGAGTAAATTCTGGGAGTTGGTGATGGACAGGGAAGCCTGGCGTGCTGCAGTCCATACGGTCGCAAATAGTCGGACACAACTGAGCGACTGAACTGAACTGATAACTGAGTCACTTTGCTGTACAGCAGAGACTGGCACAACACTTAAAACAATTATATTTCCATAATAAAATTTTAAAATACCCCCCCTCTATAAAAGAATATTTACTAGGTACTAGGCAACAATTATGTATTCGGCACTGTGTTGAGTGTCTGGCAAGCAAGATTTCATTTAAGCTGCATGGAAATTATTCCAGAAGATAAAATTACTATTTTAAAGATAAGGAAGAAAACATATTGGTGAAAGTCTAGAAGCCCTCCAAAGATATCAGGTCCTAATTTTTGGAACCTGCAAAATATACCTTATAAGAAAAAAAAGGTCTTCAAAGATGTGATTAAGCATCTTAAAACAATTATCTCAGATTATCTGAGTAGACCCTAAACACAAAATCACAGTGTGATTCCTTACAATCACAATGTTCTTGTAAGAAAGAGACAAAGGGAGATTTGACATAGGCATGGATGAGAAGGTGACGTGAAAACAGAGCAGAGGTTTGAAGATACTGAACGTAAAGAATGGAGTGATGTAGCCACAAGCCAATGAATGCCAGCAGCCACCAGAAGCTGGAAGAAGCAAGGAACAGATTCTGCCCTAGAGCCTTTGGAGGGAGTGCGGCCCTGCCAACATGTTGATTTCAGCCTAGTGATACTGACTTCAGATTTCTGCCCTCCAAAACTAGAAAGGAATAAACCTCTGCTGTTTTAAGTCATCAGGCTTATTTTAACCTTTTACAGCAGCCACAGGAAATTAACACACCCACCTAGAAGTCAGCAAAGTCAGCCTGTGAACCTGGGTCCTTGTGATTTCAGGCCTGCACTTGATCCCTGTGCCTCACTCCTTTTCTGCACACAGCCTCCACAAGCCAGACCTGTGCACTGTCTGACAGGAGACTCTGCCAAGACTTGAAGCAATGGGCACTGACAGCTCCTCTACAGCAATGCCCCCAGAAAAGCATCTCTTCCTCCTACTCCCATGTCAGAGCAAACGCTTATCAGAGGCAAAAGGAGAATTTGTTCCAATTACCAGGAATGGACAGAAACAGCCCACAGTCCAACATTTTGATGAAAATGCAAACCAAAGTGTCTCACAAAGGTTTTCACCGAACTGATTTGCTTGCACTTGACTGTTTTCCAGAGCATCGAGAAGCTGCCAACCTCTGTTGCTCTGCTCCATTCGGCCCATGATTTGTTCTTTCCCACACAAACACATTTGGGGAAGAGTATATCAGCTGCAAGAACTGTTCTCTGCTTCCTTGTTCACCACTTGATGACTTCTCAGGGACACAGAAAAAAGACCACCACACTGAGCCCCTCTGCTGAAGTCTTCAAGATGAGCGTTGGTTTGAGCAGGCTGGCACAGAGCTGCCTCAAGTTAACCAATCCTGGAATTAATAACCAAGCTAATAAACACATTGTCAAGGCAAAGGTACAGCATCCCAAAATGCACTTTTTGAACCTATTCTAACAAGTGCGGCGAGCTTTAATTATTTGTAACACTGCAAAGTGCAGGTGGAAAAACAAATCAGTACGTTTTAAAAATAATAATGTCCTGGTAATGGAGGACATCGTGACTGTTGTGTCTATTAAATCTTTGCAGAGGAGCCAGTAACAAGGCTGGGTGTTTCTGGGAGAACAATCAACTGGCTGGATTAACAAAGGGGAAGACTTGGGATTTACTAATGTAGTAAAACAACAAGTAACTCATTACAGTACCCAACGTTCTCCTCCATTTCTTTTTGCTAAATGTTTTTTCCTCTCCCTCATCCTATCTTCCTTCAGTTTTTTTTTTTTTTTAGCAACTTCCTACCTATTGTCTCCTGCCAAGAAGTTTCAATCTAATATTCTATCAGTATCTTAAAATTACAATTACAGCTAACGTTTTACAAAGTATTTATTCACCAGACATTGGACTCACAACAGTCCTATGTCAGAGGCACCATCGTTACCCTCCATTATGTTTCAGAAAGCTAAGACTCATGGAGTAAGGTCACTTTTCCAAGGTCACAGAACTAATCAGTGGCAAAGTCAGAATTCGAAAGCAGATCTGACTCCAAAGTCCAAGCTCTAACCTATACATAACTGCCAGCCTCCCCAAACAAACTGGGGGCCTAGAGAAGATCTTAAGGAGATAAGCCCATGTATCTTTGGCTCGATGCTCCAAGTGCTCAGAAAGCCTGGCAAAAACTGTCCAGAGAACTTCCTCTTTCCCCATTTCTCAGAGAGAATCATCTGGAAAATACAGTCAGTCCCAAAGAATCCTTGGGAGAATGCAAAGGAATATAAAAATGGAAGGTTTACCCCTTCCCTAGACAACCCAAAACTCCTGGATTTAGCAGTACCTGAAGGGAGCCCACCTCAGCTCCTTCTACCTGCCTGAATATCAGCAAGGTAGATCCTCATTCCACTATCAAGGGAATAACAGAGAATCTCTAAGTCTTGGGAAGGAAACCAAAAACAAAGGCAAAAAGGGATGGAATATGTAAGAAGAGAACAAAACTCAAACACCTATTTATTATGTCTCAGCAGGTTCTGGTTTTTTAAGTTTCTTTTTAAACTATTCTGGCTCCAAATTTCTTTGCTTAGTCCTAATTATTGCTTCAGCTCTCTTCAAATGGGCCCCCAAAGATGTTGAAAAAAGTAACTGAAAGGTCACCTCCTTCCATGGGAACTTCAGGGAAACTCCCTGGTTCTTGCTCTGAAATGCTATTTTGTAGCTTCATAAGCTAATACCCTATTTAATCAGGTAAAGGGTTCTCCCTTCCCCCTGGCTACAAGGCTCACCGGGACTAGGCAGGCAAGGGGAAAGAAAGAAGGTACCAAGAGAGAAAAGCCCCATTTCCTTATCTAGCAGCACATGCACAAAACAGGCTGCCAAACTCGACCCAAATCTTTAGACTAGTACTGACAACATCAAATTCCAAAGCTACATGTCACTGTCATTCTAATGGGGGTGGGGATCAGTAAGGTGCTGGGAGATGAGGAACTGGGGTGGCCAAGAAAGAGAATAGAGAAGAAATATAAACCATAAATTAGGGCCAGAAGCCCTGCTGCTTCTCCTGCTAAGAGCTGGCAATGAAGGACTGAATCAACTTTCTAGGTAAGACCATGAAAGAGGATGTTAAAATAAATTGAGAGAGAAAAAGGAAAAAGATCAGAGGAGAGGAGAGTCTCACTGCACCAGGTTTGCAATTTGTCTGTTCTCAGAGCTGAGGCTCTGAGTAGCAGGTTTTTTGAGGTTTATTTTAAGAGCTTTGAGGTCTTTTGGGGAAAAAAGAAAAACTTGCTAATTCTACCTTTCTCAAAGTCTGTCTCCTGAATTTTGCTGTAATGGAGGTTATTTGCATGAAACAAGATGGATTTCTCTTAGAGAAGTGTCCATTCCTCAGGAAAAAGAATGTGTTCACATGTGTGCATGCATGCATGTGTAAGAGAAGAGAGACATTTGAGAGCTGTGTACACAGCGGCTGATTATTCTATCAGATACACAGGTGAAGAAGGACTGAGAGGCCTGACCCTCCAAATCCTCGTGAACACAAAGACTGGCAACTGGTTTTAAAGAAGTTCTCACTTGGGATTTAGGACAGACAATCAATGCAAATCAAAATAAAAAGAGATACGAGTTGGTTTACTTTTTAACCAAAAAATAACAATAACAACAACAAAAAAAACCTCAATCTAAAAAAAAAAGAAAGAAAGAAATAGGTAGCCTGATAAGCTACCTGAAACTTAGGCCATCATCACCACCCCTAGCCTGGGGACTCACTGGCTGATGCACCTTTAAATGACTCAGGATTATGGATGACAGTGAACATGGGGTGGGAGACCAGTGCATTTTACCCATCCCAACCACATTTCTACAATCACACACATACATACAACCCTTATATAGCCTGGGGGAAAAGGAGACAGAGCCTAACATGTTATCTACAATACTGTCCAGAAGAAAGCTGTTGAAATTCTGAAAGAAAATACTCCTTTGAACAAGAATTATGGAAACAACAGGAGGACCAGGAAACAGAGCAAGTGAGAGAAGATTAAAGGAACAGAGATCATCATTTAGCTCAGAAAAGACTGACGGGAGAGGTGAAAGAAGTGAGGAGTAATAATGATTTCTGAGCCCAGAGAAAAACTACCTTTTGGTACCAGAATATTCAAATACTTGTCTTGCTGACATATCGCTGAAATTCTTGCATTAAAACAACAACAACAACAAAAAAAAGTAAAGAGGAATTCACTACAAGTGGACTTCTAAATAAATTTAAACATAAAAGATTACCCTAGATGGATAGAGGATGGTCAGTAATGATAGCAAGTTAAGACACTGACTTAGTAGTAACAAGTGTCACCAAATACCTGAAATTAACCACAAGTCTAAGTCCTTCAAAGAAGGAAAATAAGCAAAGGAGAAAACTGACAAAGAGCTATCCAATGTCTTCCTTTTCTGAGCTTTATAAATAGTGAAGAGTCAACAATATCTAAAGCAAGGTAAGATAACCATGTACTTAGAGACAAGGAGAAAGAAAAGGCAGCTTTAGCTGGGAGAAAGGGAGTCTTGGAAACGAGTAGAGACCAGTACTTGGAGGGCTACCTTTCTCGATAAACACAGAACATTTTCTGGGATTTAAGCCCACATCTGCCAGCTGACTCCGTTCCAGACACCCTTTCCTGCTCATGTTCATGCCTGGGATTTCATTCTCTAAATCAAGAAGCACTCTATATCTTTGACATTTAGGACCCAAACATTTACAAAGATGACTGGATTCCTGCTCCTTTCTTACTCTAGGAGCTTGGAGAGCATTCTTAGCAGAGCAAAGCAGGACTGTCTAGGACTTACCAGGTGGGCACACCAGCACTGAGCCCACAGTCCCTGCAGCTCTGCAGGCTACAGGCTGTCTGCAAGGGAAACAGTTAACTGGTCCAGGTCTCACTCATATACTAATAATTGCCACCAAAAAAAAAAAACAAACAGGCCACTGTCAGAAAGAAAAAAAGCACTATCCCCTGACTGTTCCGCCTGCTACTTACTCACATTCTGTGAATTTGTATCTATCTGGCCATCGTCGATTTGTCAATTCTTGCCTAATGCCCCTGTCTAAGTACTTAGGTAGTATTGCAAAAATTGTCAGTAGAAAATCAAAGTGAGATAAATTTGCCATCCTGGCAAGCTTCTGTGTTTGTTTTTATTCCAAGCAAATGCACTAAAGTCTGCTTCCTTATAACAGAAAACCTAAAAATCAATGCCCAAAGCCCAATAACTACAAACTCCTCTTTCCAATAACAAAATGCCAGCAAGAAACAAAGCCACATAAAATGAAGCCAGAGAAAAATAGCCTCCCTCTAGAAAGTTCCAATTAATGGTTGAAGGGAAGTGGGAAGACACTTAATAAGTAATGAACAAGAAAGAAAATCACCTTGATTACATTTACTTTGGAAACAAAGCGGTATGAACATGAGCACCTGTGTACCCAGTTAGCATAATAACAAAATCCATTCTCATTCACAAGCTCATTCGTTCAATAAATGTTGTTTGATCATATATTACTACATGCCAGGAACTATTCTTACCACTGGAAATACAGCTGTGAACATGACTGACAGCAGCTGTTCTCATTTGAATGCAGAGTTCCAAAGAATAGCAAGGAGAGATAAGAAAGCCTTCCTCTGGGATCAATGCAAAGGAATAGAGGAAAACAATAGAATGGGAAAGATGAGAGATCTCTTCAAGAAAATTAGAGATACCAAGGGAACATTTCAGGCAAAGATGGACACAGTAAAGGACAGAAATGGTATGGACCTAACAGAAGCAGAAGATATTAAGAAGAGGTGGCAAGAATACATGAAGAACTATACAAAACAGATCTTAACGACCCAGATAACCACAATGGTGTGATCACTCACCTAGAGCCAGACATCGTGAAGTGTAAAGTCAAGTGGGCCTTAGGAAGCATCACTATGAACAAAGCTAGTGGAGGTGATGGAATTTCTGCTAACCTATTTCAAATCCTAAAAGATGATACTGTTAAAGTGCTGCATGCAATATGCCAGCAAATTTGGAAAACCCAGCAGTGGCCACAGGACTGGAAAAGAGAGATTGGTTTTCTCTTTCCTGTCCAGTGGCCACAGGACAGGAAAAGAGTGTCTGAGATTAGTTTTCATTCCAATCTCAAAGAAGGGCAATCCCAAAGAATGTTAAAACTACCACACAATTGCACTCATTTCACACGCTAGCAAAATAATGCTCAAAATTCTCCAAGCCAGGCTTCAACAGTACGTGAACCGAGAACTTCCAAATGTTCAAGCTGGATTTAGAAAAGGCAGAGGAACCAGAGATCAAATTGCCAACATCCGCTGGATGATAGAAAAAGCAAGAGAATTCCAGAAAAACATCTACTTCTGCTTTACTGACTACGCTAAAGCTTCCAACAGTGTGGATCATAACAAACCATGGAAAATTCTGAAAGAGATGGGAATATCAGACTACCTTACCTGCCTTTGAGAAACCAGTATGCAGGTCAAGAAGCAACAGTTAGAACCAGATATGGAACAACAGACTGGTTCCAAATTGGGAAAGGAGAATGTCAAGGGTGTATATTGTAACCCTACTTATTTAACCTACATGCAGAGTATATAATGCGAAATGCCGGGAGGGATGAAACACAAGCCGGAATCAAGATTGCTGGGAGAAGTATCAACAACCTCAGATATGCAGATGACACCACGCTTATTGCAGAAAGTGAAGAGGAACTAAAGAGCCTCTTGACGAAGGTGAAAGAAGAGAGTGAAAAAGCTGGCTTAATACTCAACATTCAAAAAATGAAGATCATGGCATCTAGTCCCATCACTTCATGGCAAACAGATAGGGAAACAACGGAAACAGTGACAGACTTTCTTTTCTTGGGCTCCAAAATCACTACAGATGGTGACTGCAGTCATGAAATTAAAAGATGCTTGCTCCTTGGAAGAAAAGCTATGACAAACCTAGACAATGTATTAAAAAGCAGAGACATTACTTCGCTCACAAAGGTCCATATAGTCAAAGCTATGGTTTTTCCAGTAGTCCTGTATGGATGTGAAAGTTGGACCACAAAGAAGGCTGAGGGCCAAAGAATTGATGCTTTTGAACTGTGGTGCTGGAGAAGACTCTTGAGAGTCCCTTGGACTGCAAGGAGATCCAACCGGTCAGTCCTAAAGGAAATCAATCCCGAATATTCATTGGAAGGACTGATGCTGAAACTGAAGCTCCAGTAATTTGGCCACCTGATGCAAAGAGCCGGATCATTAGAAAAGACCCTGATGCTGAGAAAGATTGAAGGCAGGAGAAGGGGACGACAGAGGACCAGATGGTTGGATAGCACCACTGACTCAACGGACATGAGCTTGTGCAAGCTCTAAAAGATGGTGAAGGACAGGAAAGCCTGGTGTGCTGCTATCCATGGGGTCTCAGAGTCAGATACAACTAACAACAACAACAACAAACTTACATTCCGGTAGAGGGAAAACAGACAGTCAACAAGAAGAAAACAAGAAAAGTATCAGATACCTATGTTACCATGATGTGAGAAGTTACTTAATACCAGACAAATGGAAGGGCCTCTCTCTTAAGTAACAGCAGAACTGAGATCTGAATGACAAGAAGTCAATGGAGAGAATATAAGGGAAGCGTATTCCAGCCAGAGGGTACAAAGGGAGCAAAGGTCCTCTACGTGAGGAGCAGAAATGTCCGAGTGGCCAGAACACAGAGAGTGAGTGGGAGAGTGCAGGAAATGTGGCTGCCATTTCAGGCAGAGGGGGATCTGCTCGGTAAAGGCCAATAAGTAGGGTAGGGAGTTTGGACATTATTCTCAGTATGATGGTAAGCCAACAGAAACTGAAGGCAGGGGAGCTACGGTCTCCTTAAGAACTTACTGTGGAAAGCCGGTAACTTATTCCAAGATATAGACTGACTTTACAAAAAATTCACCTGGCCCCAGAAATTTTGAAGAGTTTCATTTCCCAAGAGATATACAAGTCACTGAATACGTACTATGTCAAGGGCACTTTGCTAACTGCTTTACATGCATTATTTTTATTCAATCCTCAACCAACACTATGAGTAGATATTATCATTTCCATTTTACAGATGAGGACACCAAAGTTCAGAGAGGAGGGGAAGTGACTTGCCCAAAACCATACAGCGTGTACAAAACAGCGCCATGGCTGGAACCCAGGTCAATCTGACTAGAAAGAGCCAGGGCCCCCAGACACTTTGCTCTAAAGAGTCCAACCCCCTTCTGTTTGGGGATAGGTGAGTAGGGGGAAAGACGAACAGTTCTTTCAGGTTGCCACACAAACCTTCTGACTATTATTCCCTCTCTTCAAACTGAAGCACTTTCTCATATTGCCCAATGAGAAACACAGATTGGAACACAGACTCCAAGTATCTTCCCCAGGAACCTTCCCTAACAAACCAAATCCATTCTCACTGGTCTGTGCCCTTGGCCAGCCTTTCTCAGAACTTATGGTCTCATCTATGGCTTCTCTACTTGATGGGGTTTCAATTCTTTGAAGGTACTATAAGCCTCATCACTCACTGGGCATCTACCACACGTCAGGCGATGATATACATTATCTCATTTCATCCTAACTGTCCCAGCAGGTGAGACAGTTATTCAGATGAGGAAACTGTCACAGAAGTACTAGGACAGGGAGAAAGAACTATCAATTAGCAGAAGTGGAATTCTCTTTCTTCCTACAGAACACAGTGCATGCAACCTACTAAATGATGAGTGAATGAAGGGACATACAAACTCACTGTGGCAACCCCTATCACCATGAATGAGGAAGAAAGCACAGCCACAGGTCAGGGCCTGCACTCCAGCTCCAGACACTCTAGACCAACATATCTCACCTCCTCAGCCAATAAAGGCTCCAATTCAGAGAATGTGAAAGGCTCTGACCTTCCCTTACCTTCACTTCCACCCCCACAGGAATCAAATAAATCAAAATTAACTTTCCCCAACACCTCCACCAAATACAATCCCATTACAAAGATCATTCCCCTCCCCAACCCCAAGACCACTGGGGAGTATTTTATTTTACCCAATTTGGTACTGAACAAACCTTTACAGAAACTACAACACAGGTTATTTTTCATGGTCTCTTTTATGTCAACCACCTTACACGGCATTTCACAAAGGAAGAGTAGCAGCAACAATACACTGTTTTAAGAAACAAACAAAAGAGCCCAAGGATGTGTTCACTACCAGAAATGGAAACTCAGAAGGCAACAAAGAGAGACGGCTGCTCCAGATGGTGCAGTCCCAGCAAGAAGCAGGGCTACACCTCACCAAGAGTGGATCACTCCCACTCTCAAGCCAGGAGCAAACAGGAGTCAAGGCATGCTGGAGGCCAAGGACCGCAGGAGTAGTAAGAGGCCCATAGGAAGACAAAGCATCACCAAGTGGGCATCTGACCAGGATCCTCTCCAGGAGACTCTTTGTTTTATTGAAGCATGACCACACAGAAGGAGACAAATAGCAGAAAAAATTACCACAAAACTGAGTACCTCAAAAGCAGGACATCTTTATGCCATGCCCAGCAAGGAGTCCAGCATATACCAGACATGCAAATCTAACAAAATCAGCCAAATAAACCATAACAACAATCATAACCACGGTTTATTCATCATTTAGGCTGTGAAGAAGCTAACCACCTTTCATACATTCTCAATGATACTTCACAACAACTCCCCCGTGAGGCGGAAATCTATTATTATCTCCCAGTGAGAGGTAAGAAAACTATGGGTCAGGGAAGTGAAGTAACTTGTCCAAGATCACACAGCTTATAAGTAGTTAAGCAGAGATTCCAGCTAACATCTGCTCAATTCCAAGGGTCATGCTCCTAACCACTATATGCAGCATGGCCTTCCAGCTGAGTAAGTGAGGAGCAGTGGCCTAGGCTACAGTACTGCTGAGGACAGGCTCTGATCTAGGGTCTGGAACCACCTACCACGCGTCTAACACTTGGTCTGACAGCATGTAACCCTGACCCAGGCTTCTTTATACTATGGGTCCCTCCTGCATCTCAGTCTTCCTGATGACACAGTGGGAAGAAGGACGACAACACATTTCCAGCCCTCCAGACACTGGCTGCTGCCAAGAGAGAACATGTACACACCAACATCAACCAGAACTGAGCTGTACACAAACCACAGGTGCTGGCTTTGCTAACTTGGCACATCACATTTCAGGAAGATACCCATGTCAGTGGCTTAAGCGGTCCAAGGTGAAAGGCATAGCCCTTGCCCAGTTAGTGACAGCCAACACAGAGATGGCAAGTCAACAGGTTACAAAGTGTGTTGTTGCTGTCACATGTTAACAAGTGACAGGCATGAAGCCTCCAGGTCTTTTTCTGGGAAGACGACAAAATGCCAAATGCCAACACTCTGAGCCACCACATCTGCTGAATGACCAGGTGGCCCCAACAACACATTGACAGTAGGCACTGAGAGAGGGCTTGATTCAGGAGGTATAAGGCAACGTGTCATGGGGTCGATATCAACATTACCATTCAGTTGACTGAAGGAAAAAAAGTAACCCATTAATGTAATGTTCCTTCTCTAATCTTCATTCTCATCAAAATGCATCTAATGTACCATCTAACAGAGTGATCTGTTCATACAACCCTCCAAAGGTCTCCCAGCTCTTCTAGTACAATCAAAATGCCTTGCCATGCTAAACAGGCCTATGCTTGCCACCCCCTCCAACCTGACCCTGTGCCTATCTCCTCTCACTCTCTGTGCTCTGGCCACATTTTGTTTCAGCTCCCCACAGAAGTCACGTTTCTCTGCTCCCCACCGTGCCCCCAGGAGACTGTAAAAGTTAGGCCCTCAACCGGAAATGCCCTTCAACCTCATGTCACTTCACTTAGTAAACATCCGTTTGTTCTTCACAACTCAAAAATCACTCCCTTAACAAAGCTCTCCCTGATACCCTCTTAAACCCAGGATCAAGTCAAATCCCTGTCAAATATTCTCATGGTACCACATTCCTTTCTTTCCACACACTTATTATAATCATAATTTCACATTTATGTATGAGATTATAATTTGATTAATGTCTATATTCATCAACACTCTGAACAGGAACTGTATCTGACTTGGCGACAAGTATATAAAAGGGATAACCACAGTGTCTGGAATGTAACAGAGGCTATTAATGTGTCTATTGACTGAAAGAAAAATTCAGAGAGAAGGAAAATGAAGCTCTGTCCAAAACAAAATGGTTCTGCTTAGAGAAGCTATTCTCCTCTTGTGACCTTAAAACAAACTATTCTTCCCCTTCCCCCCTCCTCTTTCCCAAATTTCTTCCAAAAGTTACTTTCTGTATCCTGCCTTTCTCCAAATGAGTGGTAGCCATAGTGATAAGCTGGCCTATAGCCAAAAATAGTCTAAAAAGATATTACCTTGTCTGAGTACTCCAGGCTTCCAAAATAAAAGTCCACAGCAAAGGCCCAGGCATATAGAAATACAATAACCCTGGGACTCCTCTGGTGGTCCAGTGATTAAAATTCCATGCTTCCTCTGCTGGGGTTACAGGGTGATCTGTCAGGGAAGTAAGATCCCCCACGCCATATGATGCAGCCAAAAGAGAAATATAATAACTTTTACCCAGTAAAGAGACTGAATGAGCAGCTTCTGTAAGAAATAAGCACTTCCCAAGGCAGGCAGTGCTCCCAATTGACCCACACAAACCAAAGAGGGGAAAGGAGCACAGTGGCAGGGGACTGAGGCAGGAGTACGGATACTGCTCCCCGAAGGGATTTTTAAACCCCATGTTTTACTCCCTGGATAAAGCAGTGAGTGAAGTCACTCAGTCGTGTCTGACTCTTTGCAACCCCATGGACTGTAGCCTACCAGGCTCCTCCGTCCATGGGATTTTACAGGCAAGAATACTGGAGTGGGTTGCCATTTCCTTCTCCAGGAGATCTTCCCGACCTAGGGATCGAACCCGGGCCTACCCAAATTGTAGGCAGACGTTTTACCGTCTGAGCCACCAGGGAAGTCCAGATAAAGCAGAGATGCGCCCAAACATTAAATATCAAAAGTCTTCCCAATGAGTCAGCTCCAAAGGAGGTCTACAGGTTGTGGTTCAGAGAAGCAACACCAGGGCCTGAAGAAACTCACCTATTAATCTCCAATTGTGGTCAAAATTCCCTTTGGAAGCAAGAGCATCTTGTCCCTGCCCTTCTACTCTTTAGGATAGGCAGGTGGGAGTGGGGTGGGGGAAGCAGAAGCATTCACTAAGCTCTACTTAGTGGCAGGCATAGTGACAGTTACTTCAGAGACAGGGCTCTTAGTGAAGAATGAATGAGACACAGATGAGCACAAAGACAGGGATGAAGGCTCAGTCAAGTTAAATAACTTCTCCAACAGCTAGTGAGTGCCAAGGTCAGGAGCAAACCCAGGTCTGCCTGAATCCAAACACTCTTTTCTCCTACCCCAGTGCTGCCTTTGTGGGTCATCTCTGAGTCCAGTTCTGCTCCTCACCCCTTCACCACCACCTTCCTAACCATGTGGGAACGCAGCTCCAGCAAGCTCTCTGGGTGAGAAGAGGCCGTCTTCTGCAAGCACCGCCCACCACAATTAGTATGTACACATAAAAGAGGTACACCACCACCCCTAGGTATGGAACACATTTCACTGCAGGAAGTAGAGTTCGTCAATTGTAGCTAAGAAAATGAGGCTGGATTTTCTGAAAATCCCAAATGAACCTATGGGAATAAACCCATTGCTGCTGGGTGTTAGGATGGTAAAACTTAAACAAAAGGAGGGTGTATGCTCCATCACACCATGAAAAAGACAGTACCTTCCAGGCAGACAACCCTAGCTGAAGTTTCCATAGCTCCTCTAGCTATTGAGAGACGGGGGAACAAATCAGTACCTGAATCACTTGCATCAACAAGGCATCTCTTACAAGGTTAAGCACCAATTCACTGTGCTGTAGTTGAAGGTTAACCCTTCCCTTGCACTCATTACAGGATCTGCCTCTTATCAAATGCTATGCCAGCTGATTATTATGATAACTATTATGCCACTATAATAACATTATTGCACTTTTTTCCTGCAGTTGACATCTGTTGGCTGATAGGTTTAACTGGTACATAAGAAATAATTATTCAGTGCTCCCTCTTTCCAAGCAAGCCTCTAGCATGACTCTTTTTTTTTTTTTTTTTTTCTTTTTCTTTTTCTAGCATGACTCTTAAAGCTAAATCCAACTGCAGCAAATGCCCAATCCCAGAAGCAGTGGGAAGCATGGCTCATGTGGGCTCAACCACTATATTTCCAGTGTCAGAAACAGAGACTCTGCTAGGTCCCTAATTGTTGACACACTCCCCCATTCCTGGGAAGGTGATGGAGTTCAGGGGAAAAACCAAGCAGCAAGCAATTTATTGCTGAAAATCCCTACAGGGCCAGAGGAGTCACAAACAGGCCTCAGTATTGCAGAGGGACAAGTAGTACCAAGTCACAATGCTACATACCACAGCAAGAGGAGGAGGAAAGGAAAATGCACTTCTCCACTGGGGGCTCTCAAATAAATGGTTCCCAGAGAGCCATTCTGCCTGCTCCCTGTATACACTTCCTGGCAACTGCTGGTAAATTGGCAACAGAAAGAGGAAGAGGGAACAGAGAGCTATCTTCAGGCCCCTATTTTGAAGCTACGAAGTCCATCAACCTGGCTAGTAGGCATTCTTTATTTCTTTATGCAGGAACCACTAAGGGCCAGGATGCAGCATATAGTCCAAAGTGAAGAACCAATTTCCACTTCCTGTCAGCTGTCAGTCAAAGCCCCTAACACATCGTGTGTGTGTGTGTGTGTGTGTGTGTGTGTGTGTGTGTATCACTATATGTCACACTACATATGACAAACAAGGTGGAGAAAGATGTGAGATCCTATGACTGCAGAATAGCAGTATGCTTGAATTACACATTAGCCTTATTAAAGAAAAGGCAACCCATAGCCAGGCTGCATAAAAAACATGATATAGCAAACCCTACCGGGAGACCCAGGCTGCCCCTCTTTGTTCTCTAACCTCTAATACACAGGGCTTTTTTTTTTTTTTTAAGGAGGAGAGGAGGCGGAAGGTTATTTGAATTTAAATTACCCATGAACACTATAATCTGTGTGCAGGAGAAAAGGAACATTCAAGAGTGCCAAGCACAAACCTTTGGGACATGTGTGGCCGAGGCAGTAATAGCCCACAGGGCTTTCTCCTTCAGCCTCAGCTTGCTACTCTCATCACTTAGGAGCAAGCAAGGCAGCAGGCAAGGTCCAGGCAACACAAAGGAGTACTGTCTCTTAGGTCGAGGGAGAAGACTGCCCTCTCAAAAGGAAATTAGGATGAAGCAACAAAAAAAATGCACAAGACCAGTCATCCACAGAAGTAACCCATCTGAGAAGGGGGTATGGAAAGGTGTTTCTGCCTCACTCACCACTATATCTCATGGCCAAGTAGTAGCTAACCCATAGTGGGTGCTTGGCAAAGAACTATAGATTCAACAGTAACCAGAAAGACTCCTTAGATTGAAACAGACAGCAGAGTTAGAATCTAGTTGTTCCTACTGTAACCTGTGGTAAAAGAAAGACTGATCTACAAAGGGTATGTAAAAGGGAAGCTAGAGAATGAAAGTGAATCTCTCTCCAATGCATCCCTGGTGCCCTAACAGACTGAAAAGTGTATTTTGGTCAGAATACAGATATAGCCCTAGAAGAACAAGGCTGGAAGGGAAGAAGAGCAGACGAAAGGAGATGGGGGAATAAACAAGACAGTCTTTACTGAGTGCTTACTACATACATATCTGAAAATCCTAGGGCAGTCAGGGAGAGTGGGGGTGGCCGCCGGGGGTTGGTTACAAATGAAGAAATCGGAGCAGAGGTTAAATAACTCATCTCAGATTTCTCACAGCTAGTATATGGTTTGAATTTGGGTATATCAATCTATAGACAAGAGCTTTCCACCATACTTCACCTTGACTTCCTTCAGAGCTGACTTGGCTCCCAGCTCACCTTTCCTGTAGTGGAGACAATGCTCCTACCTGTCCTCACAAATCAACTTGGTAATCATGTTTCTTGGAATTAATTAGTTAACTGGGACTGTAGCTCAATGGTCTCATGAATTTTGCATGCTTTAAGACCCAACTGGGACTTAAACATAGATGAACTAGCTGAGTTTCCAGACCTAAAAAGCTGCCAACCAGTGAGGCCTTGACTAAGCCATCAGCTGGTATGTATCTCTATGACAACTCTCTTTGGCACAGCACAGGTTAGGGCTAGGTGAGGAAAAGATAACCTGAGCATGATCTCTGCATGCCCCCAACAAGTTCTCTTCAGATACTGCAAAGGAGGTACCAGGAGCCTCTCCCACTCTGAGTGGTGTCATTAATGCACAGAATCCTCTTTGATGGCAACCTAATTCTGATTTAAGTAAGAATAGAAAAAGTAAAATGTCAAAGATTTCTGCTTAATGCTTAGGAACAGTTGAGACTTCCTTCCGTGGTGCTCACTGCCTCTCTGGAGCTTCCAGAGACTTTCCACACCATGACAGCATGGGAAACAGAGTGGAAAGGGTAAGATGATTTTCAATATTGTATTCTGAAGAGCCCAGTGGTGATGATCAGCCATTGTTTCTAAAGGAAGTGAATACCCTGGACAAACTCAGGGGAAACTAAGAAGTACTAGAACATACTGTCTCTCAGGGTTGTCTGTTTATTTTGCCTCCTGCATGAGGGCTTTCATCAGCTAAAAAAATTTTTTTCAGTGTTTAGGGAAGCTGACAATTTACCCAGGTGCATAACAGCTGCTGGGAAGACCTGTAGGAAGGGGCCACCCGGCAAAGGCGGGCTGTGTACATGAGGAGGGTCTCCCAGGAATACCCTACATGCCAAACCATATGTTGTCAGGATATTAATCCAAACCCATCTTGCACACTTTACAATGTTTACTCTCCCTGGGATGTGGAGCATTAAATTATATCCAAGAACTACATGGGTCCTTCCAATTCTATTCCACATTCACTTCTTTGCTAAAAAGATTTGTAACCTGGAAACACAGCCCTCTGCCTAATAGCAGCAATAATATTCAGCAAAGCAGAGGAAACTAGACTGTCAATTCAAGCTTCCCTAAAAAGTACTGCCCCTATGGAGCCTTAATTTACCCAACGTAGAAAATGGAAAAACCTGCTTCTGACCCCTTTTTTTCTAGAAAAAACAGGTCTATGTAACAGACAGTCCTAAAGAGGGAAAAGACTAGAAAGAGGAAGGAGAAAACACCACAGCTCCAGCCCTGCCCTAACTGAAACATCTCCGGAAACCGCTAAGGGAATTCCAAAAAGACAAGACAACTTCACTGCCATAAGAAGTTAGAGCGAGGCGCACTAATGTGAAGTATGGCTACCCAGATCAGTCACAGCTCTACCCTGACCAGCTGTATGGCCCCAAGTAAGTCACTTAGACTCTCCAAACCTCAATTTTTCACCTCTAGAAAGCAGGAATGTTTTAAGGATCAGATAAAATAATGTTATCTGAAAGCCCTTTAAAAATAGTAAAATGTTGAACATACTTTAGGCCTGTCATTCTAAAGATCCCTAAGTGAAAAACCCTAAAAGACTTCTGGAGAACAGAGAAGTGAGGCTGCACCTCTGAGAGACAATCTACAGTGACCGGGTCCAGGTGTTTCCAGAGAAACACATGCTTCAGGAAGAAAATGACAACAGAGAATCTGAAAAGGAGCTCACACTTGGGCTTGCTCAGGTACATTAAAAAATAACAATATATGTGCACAGTTCAAATCAGAGAAAGCACACAAAAGTACACAGTGAAAAGTCAGCCTCCCTCTTCTCCCTTTCTCCAGCCACGCAGGGGCTCTCACCAAAGACAACCACTCTTTTCAGTCTCCCATGTAGTCTTCCAGATACTCCATCAGCTACTTTCTGCCACAGACGGGAAGACCACTGGTGAAAACACTTTCAGACCCAGAAGTAATACCAAGCAGTAAGCACTGACAGGTGCCCTTAGAGACTATGCAAAGAACAGGACAGCCAGGGGATACAATATGGCCCTGCAAGAGGTTCCACAGAGGTACAGATTTCCTTCCAGCTCTTATACTGCTTTGCCCCTTGGCTGACATTTAGGCATTGATTTTGTTCAGTATATTTCACTTTTGGTTGTACTTGCTCATCCAGAATCCCTTCTCATGGAAGTCTTTAACAGGAATGGTCTCTGTACCAGCCTGACCACCAGGCCCTTAGAAGTCGACAGAGGCAAGAACCACCATCAAACCTGTCTTAGCTGAGGCTGGACAAAAAGAGCAAAAATCACAAAAGTCCCTAGAATAGCATCTTTCTAGGGACAGAATACAAGAGGATGAAGCCCAGACCATACATGGTCTCTATAGCACTCAGCCCAAGAGAGTAAGTCACTACCCATAGAAAATTACAGGATACTCTCAATCAAAGGTAGGCTTTCACCAAAACTCCCTAAAAAGCTCCCTCAGTTCATGCTCTCCCCTCCCTTTCTTCTTCCACAAAGAAAATTTGTGGCTGGGAAATTTCAGCCTCAACCCAAAGGCCACAAAAAGAAAGCAAACAGGTCAAATCTGGACCACACATGCACTTTGGTAGTCCTTGCAGATATCACATTAGAATCTGAATTTCTAGCTTCTCTCATAATATGAGATGAGGAGGCCACTAAAGCCATACTCACCTGTGGCAAAAATGGACTGGGAAGTAGCTGTTCCCCAGAGCACATAAGCACTCCAATTTGACAGCCCAACATTTCTTGTTGCCTCACACTGTTTCCAACCTGGCCCTGGGAACATCTCTGAGTTGGAGACCCCTGGCCAGTGAGTGACAGAAGGCTGATCAACTGGTAGGCACAGCGACTGACCAAATGGCTGGACTCTTGGATTCAAAAGCATGTATTAAACACCCTCTGTATGCCAGGAATTGTGCTGGGGGCTGGGTACACAAAGAAATATGAGGAATGCAATTTGTACCCTCCAAGAATTTCTAATCAAGGTGGGAAGACTGACTCTAAAGAATCAGACTGTTTCAGACACAAAGGGCTCTGGGAGTTGAGTGTGCCAGACTCACTGTGATTAGGGATCAAGGAATGTTTCTGGAAAGAACTGGGATTTGAACAGAACTGCTAATCATTTCTCAGGCATTCATGTATTCACTCATACAATAAGCATTTATAGTGTCCATGTTACACAGCATTATACTGGAGACAAAATAAAGTATGCCCATGTCCTTGGGAATCTCATACAATAAGAGACAAAACAACAAACCAGGATAAAGTATGCTGAACTCTATAATCAAAGTGTTGCTATGGAGATACAGATGAGGAGGTATTAGGCAAGGCCCACTGAAGACAGTGGATCTGCAGAATAAAGTAGGAAACTAAGGAGAGAGTACTCCAGACAAAAGAACTGACTGAGACAAACATGCAGAATGCTTAGAGGACCACATGGATCAGTGTATCAGGAGCAAACAGTACTCGTATGTAATGACAGGGGATATAATTAAAGTGGTAGGACAGGGATACACCGTGATGGGCATGAACACCAGGACAACTGATACATAGGGAATTTATTTAGCAGCCAGTAGGTGCCACTGAAAACTTCTAAACATGAGTGTTCTCCAATCAGAAATGTATTTAGGAAGACCCTAACAGCAGTGGTACACAATGTCCTGGAGGGAGCCAAAGGAGGAGATAAGAGGAGACTCCTATAAAAACCCAGGTGTATGGGGGAAAATGGATATATGTATATGTATGGCTGTTCACCTGAAACTATCACAACGTTGTTAATCAGCTATACCTCAATATAAAATAAAAAGTTTAAAAAAAAAACACTCAGGTGTAGTTCCAGGAAACAGAGGAAGCAGTAAGACAGGATGAGAAAGACACAGCAGAGGCCTGCCTCAAATTTTAAGACAATGGCATCTCTGAAAACATTTTGTGTGTGTGTGTGGTAGTCAGGATTATTTTTTTATTTATTTTAATTGGAGGATAATTACTTTACAATATTGTGATAGTTTTTGCCATACAGCAATTCATGAAAACACTCCTTGATTTCGGTTTTTCTACCTATGCAGACTGGTCTTGCCCCTAAATAATGAGGTTTAACTCTATTTGTTTCATTCAGAAGTAAGGCACAGGCAATAGTTATGATGTCAGAATTTTTTAAAACTCAGCTTGAAATCAATAAAATGGAGGCGGGGCTGATTAG
Organism: Okapia johnstoni; assembly: GCA_024291935.2. Lineage (NCBI taxonomy): Eukaryota > Metazoa > Chordata > Mammalia > Artiodactyla > Giraffidae > Okapia > Okapia johnstoni. Next base: position 42,983,632 of record CM044316.1, read on the forward strand.
TAACTTCAGGGGCTTTTCCCCCACTTCCACTCCCACTGCTACACTGAACCAGTTGCAAATCTCAAAGCAAAAGAGAGCCAACTTGAGCACAAAATCCGGGTCAGTGTAATTGACTATGCCTCTCTGACCTCGCACAAGGCCAGAAATGGGCATACAAATCAGAAAAAGGCCGTGACAGAAGTCAAAGTTCCTTTAATGAGCTAATTGCTTCATGTCTGGCTGAAAAGCAGAAGGCCAGAGACAAGGAGAACACATTGTCTCAGAGGGCTGTAGGCAGGCTCTGGACCAGCCGGCCCTGCTTCATTAAAATCACCATGTCAGATGCCCCTTGACTGGGGTAGCCAGTAGAGCGAGCCTCAAAAAGGTGAGAACTAAATCAAATAAGGATGGAGGTGGCAAAGAAGCTGCAAAGTCCTTTGCTGTTCACAACTTTTAGTTATTTAGCATGAGCATGATCAATGTGACTGACAGGAATAATAAACCAGCCAACAAAGACAATGATGCGATGGTTAAGATCACACTTAAACAGTCAGCATAATTTATCCTCTAACCGGCTCAGGAAATGGAAACTGTTGTTTCTGTCGTTATTGATAATAATATACAGAGCACTTACACTGTGCCAGTGAATGCACTTTCTACAATTCTCAATTCTCAAGACAGCTACAAAAGTAGCTATTACTATTCCCATTCTACAGATCATGAAATCAAGGCTTAGAGAAAGTAAGCATCTTGTTAACAATCTGAAACCTAAAAATAGAAGATTAAGAAACCAAATGAGCTGATCCATGAGTGGGGCTTTTTTTTGATTGTAGTTCCCCAGTAGCATACCGGACACCTTCTGATCTGGGCGGGGGGAGGTCATCTTCTGGTGTCACATATCTTTACTTTTTCATACTGTTTATAGGGTTCTCTCAGCAAGAATCCTGGGTTGGTTTGCCATTCCCACCTCCAGAAGATTACGTTTTGTCAGAACTCTCCACTATGACCCGTCCATCTTGGGTGGCCCTGCACAGCATGTCATATAGTTTCACTGAGTTATGCAAGTGCCTTCACCATGACAACACTGTGATCTATGAAAGGTTGACTGAGGAGGCTTTACAAATAGCTGACAAAAGAAGAGAAGTGAAAAGCAAGGGAGAAAGGGAAAGATAAACCCAGCTGAATGCAGAGTTTCAGAGAATAGCAAGGAGAGACAAGAAGGCCTTCTTAAATGAACAATGCAAAGAAGCAGAGGAAAACAATAGAATGGGAAAGGCTAGAGATCTCTTCAAGAAAATTGGAGATATCAAGGGAACATTTCATGCAAGGACGGGCATAACAAAAGACAGAAACAGTAAGGACCTAACAGAAGCAGAAGAGATTAAGAAGACATGGCAAGAATATACAGAAAAACTACATAAAGAAGGTCTTAATGACCTGGATAACCACAATGCTATGGTCACTCACCTAGAGCCAGACATTCTGGAGTGTAAAGTCAACTGGGTTTTAGAAAGCATTACTACAAACAAAGATAGTGGAGGTGATGGAATTCCAGCTGAAGATACTTCAAATCCTAAAAGATGATGCTGTTAAGGTGCTGCACTCAGTATGTCAGCAAATTCAGAAAACTCAGCACTGGCCACAGGACTGGAAAAGGTCAGTTTTCATTCCAATTCCAAAGAAAGGCAATGCCAAAGAAGGTTCAAATTACTGTATAATTGTGCTCATTGCACATGCTAGCAAGGTAATGCTCAAAATCCTTCAAGCTAGGCTTCAGCAGTATGTGAATCAAAAACCTCCAGATGTACAAGCTAGATTTAGAAAAGGCAGAGGAACCAGAGATCAAATGGCCAGCATCTGCTGGATCACAGAAAAAGCAATAGAATTGCAGAAAAATATCTACTTCTGCTTCATTGACTACACTAAAGCCTTTGACTGTGTGGATCCAAAAAAACTGTGAAAAATTCTTAAAAGAGGTGGGAATACCAAACTGAGAAACCTGTATGCAGGTCAAGAAGCAAAAGTTAGAACCTTACATGTAACTACTGACTGGTCCAAAATTGAGAAAGGAATATGACAAGGCTGTATACTGTCACTCTGTTTATTTAACTTATATGCAGAGTACATCATGTGAAATGCCAGGCTGGATGAATCACAAGCTGGAATCAAGACTGCCAGGAGAAATATCAACAACCTCAGACATGCAAATGATACTATTCTAATGGCAGAAAGTGAAGAGGAATTAAAGAGCCTCTTGATGAGGGTCAAAGAGGAGAGTGAAAAAGCTGGCTTAAAACTCAGTATTCAAAAAATGAAGATTGTGGCATCCAGCCCCATTAATTCATGGCCAATAGAAGGGGAAAAAGTGGAAGCAGTGACATATTATTTTCTCGGGTTCCAAAATCACTGCTTATGATGACTGCAGCCAAGAAATTAAGACACTTGCTCCTTGGAAGAAAAGCTATAACAAACCCAGACAGCATATTAAAAAGCAGGGACATCACTTTGCCAACAAAAGTCTATCTAATCAAAGCTATGGTTTTTCCATTTGTCATGTACAGATGTAAGAGTTGGGATATAAAGAAGGCTGAGTGCTTAAGGACTGATGCTTTTGAATTGCGGTGCTGGAGTAGATGCCTGAGAGTCCCTTGGACAGCAAGATCAAACCAGTCAATCCTAAAGGAAATCAACCATGACTATTCACTGGAAGGACTTTGGCCACCTGATGCAGAGTTGACTCACTGGAAAAGATCCTGCTGCTGGGAAAGACTGAAGGTAAAAGGAGAAGAGGGCATCAGAGGATGAGATAGATAGCATCACTGACTCAATGGACATGAAACTGAGCAAACTCTGGGAGATAGTGAAGGACAGGGAAGCCTGGCATGCAGAAATCCATGGAGAGTCAGACATTATTTAGTGACTAAACAGCAGCAACAATAGTTAATTTACAATGCTGTGTTATTTTCAGGTGTATAACAGTGATTCAGATAAAGAATATATACATATATAAAGAATATATATTTATATTATACATATATAACATATAAAGTATATTCATTATAAGGCTTTCCTGGTGGCTCAGTTGGTAAAGCGACTGCCTGCAATGCGGGAGACCTGGGTTCTATCCCTGGGTTGGGAAGATCCCCTGGAGAAGGAAATGGCAACCCACTCCAGTACTCTTGCCTGGAAAATTCCATGGACAGAGGAGCCTGGCAGGCTACAGTCCACGGGATCACTAAGAGTCAGGCATGACTGAGAGACTAAGCACAAAGAACATATATTGTATATATATGCATGGCATGCAACCTCTTAGTTCGCCAACCAGGGATAGAACCCAAGCCCCCCATAGTGTAAGCACAGTCTTAACCAATGGATAGCCAGGGAAGTCCCTCCATTACATTAATTGGTTATTATAAGATATTGAATATAGATCCCTGTGCTATACAGTAGGTCCTTGTTGTTCATCTATTTTATACACAGTAGTATGTATCTGTTAATTTCAAACTAATTTATCCCTCTCCCCCTTTCCCCTTTGGTAAACATAAATTTATTTTCTATTTCTGTGTTTCCATTTTGTAAATAAGTTCATTTGTATCACTTCTTTTAGATTCCACATATAGGTGATATTATATGGTATTTGTCTTTATCTGACTTCCTTTACTTAGTATGATAATCTCCAGATCCATCCATGTTGCTGCAAGTGTCATTATTTAATTCTTTTTTATGGCTGAGTAGTATTCCATGGTGTGTATATATATATACACCACTTCTAGTTTATCCATTCGTCTATTGTTGGGACACTTAGGTTGCTTCCATGTCTTGGCTATTGTAAATAATGCTGCTATGAACACTGGACCCGAGTGGTTTTAAACCACTGTGACATACCATCCATTTCTTCACTTTTTCTTTTAGAAATGTTTTAGAGGTTTGCTTGGGTCACAAAATAAGGTCCACTGCTTCACTGGCTCCATTCTTTATAGAACACACAGCAGTCTGGCCTGGGCACTACTTTACTGTTTCTAAAACAAGTGGAAACTTCAAATCTATTTCCTTTGGAGTAAGAGCAAAAGGAAACACTTATAAATGGGAGAAAAATTGGCATGACACCCAAAAACCTCACCTGTGAGAGTTGTAAGATAATGAACAAGGCAGTCAACGGAGGCAGGGCCTTCTCCCTCCATAGGGATTTTTAACTGCAATAACATCTTGCATCTTTACAAGGCTCTAAATAATTCCAACAACCTCTATGGCCATCTTCTGCAAGCCCTCTGGCTTGAGTCTCAGCTCTGCCACTAATATGCTGGTGGCCCTAAAAAAGGTATATGGCCCATTTCAGGTGCCTGAAGCCCATTTCATCAGTAAAATAGGAACCCATCAAAAGTAAAACTGAAGCACTGGGTGGTAACAGAACTAGAAGGGTACCTTCTGACTGTTTACTCACCCAAGGAACCACAAAGAGCCATCCCTTGAATTTGAACCAGACTCAGTCCTGATGTTTGCAATGAAATTGACATAAAGACCTCCTAGGATGATCTCTTCCAGCACAGAAATAACGTGAATTTAGACTGACTATAATCGAAATCAAATCCCATGAGTGAATATAACCTAAATCCAATCCCATGAGTATGACATGCCAAGGGTCACAAAATCAATATTAAACTCCTTGCTAAGGAGTTGGCCTCTTATGCTTCCAATGTCTACTACTCCCTAGGTTCAAAGCATGATCAATCAATGTTTGTATTGATTGTCCTACTTTATGTTTCTTCCTCTGAACTGAAGCCTGCTAGTTTTCCACAGTTTGGTCAAATGGATCCTACCTCCTTGGGAGTCTCACAGAGATAAGAGGCATAAGCATGAAACTAGTCACAAATGTAAAGAAATGTCCATTTAAAAGTCCACTGGCATCAGCCTTCCTCACCAGACCTTTGGGATGCATTTCTCATCTTCCAGTTTCTAGAACTCCTCTCTCTCACAAGACAGAAAGGGAAGACAACTTGCAGAAGGGAAGTGGCAAGACATGGATCAATTCATTGACTGCTGTATGTTCTTCTACCTGTGAGGACAGTAAGTGGTAATTAAAAGGCATAATCAGAATGCTTTCAGTCAAGACATAGCCAGCAAGCAGACCTCAGAAACGTACCCCTTCCCATTTCTCTGTGAATCTAACATGTGACATGGGCTGAACAGACACTACCCAATTTTCAGTCCAAGAACATCTGCACTCAGCTGTGATAAATGAAGGCCAAGGAGCCACTAGAGAAACAAATGGCAAATGCAGTACCTGAAAACTCTTAAGGTTTGGAAGAAAATAAAAACAATAAAGAATAAACTCAATTCCAGCCTATTTGGAGAAGTCCAGATAAAAATATCCCTCCTACCTTCACTCATATTCCATTTCTTCTCCAACTCCCTTAACATCATTAGGCTTTGAACCAGACAATACAGAATAACTTCAGAAAGGGACAAACAACTTCTGCTCTGAATTATTAAGAATAGTAATAAGCAAAAAATAAACATAATTCTTACTAATCCTCATGCTCACAAACATCTAATGGCCAACAAGTATACTGGGCCCACCACACGCATTTGGTCAAACTCTATACATGACATGCTCAGTGATTAGAAACAGCTCTACTGGTTGGAAAATGGAGTTAGTAAGTACAAATCCACAGCTTTGACACTCCTAAAAACCAGCTAGCTCCAATCTTTCCATGAAAGCTGTCAGCTACAGCCAGCCATCTCATAAGAGGGCCAAACAGAGGAGAGGGACAGATGCCTATCCCTAAGGCATCTCCAACCTGGAAAAACTCAATGACCTCTTCAACAGCAGAACTATTTTCACATTTTTCTTTGGGTTTGGCATCCAGTAGGACCTTAAGGAAGTAAGCTAAATGGTCGATTATCCTGATGATGACTGCAGACTTTTAAGGGGTGGAAATGGGTAGCAAACTGCAAAGAAGTAATTCTGGAATCAGAATTGGATTTAAAGACTGGCTACATCAAATTTTACCTCGATCAAATCACTTAACCTCACTGAGCTTCAGTTAGTTCATCTGTAAAATGGAGATAAACTATCTTACAAGGTTGGTGTGAGGATTGAATGAGATTAATATTCTCCTGTTTTTACTAGTGTGGTGTTTGAGGTATTGAAAAAGCTTACGGTAACATCTGGAACTTCTAGATAAAAAACAAGTCTTGATGCACAAGAAAAGATATTCAACATTGCTAATTATTAGAGAAATGCAAATTAAAACTACAATATCACTTCACACCAGCCAGAATGGCTATCATCAAAAGAAATCCACAAACAACAAATGTGGGAGAGTGTGTGGAGAGAAGGGAACCCTCCTACACTGTTGGTGGGAATGTATATTGGTCCAGCCACTATGAAAGTTCCTTAAAAAACTAAAAATAGAACTACCATATGACCCTGAAATCCCTCTCCTGGGCATATATCCAGAGAGAAACATGATCTGAAAGGATACATACACCCCAATGTTCATTGGAGCACTGTTTACAATAGCCAAGACATGCAAGCAACCTAAATGTCCACAGACGGAGGAATGGATAAAGATGTGGTACATATACACAATGGAATATTACTCAGACATTAAAAATAATGAAATAATACCATCTGCAGCAACATGGATGAACCCAGAGATTGTCATACTGAGTGAAGTCAGACAGAGAAGGAGAAATATCATGACATCCCTTATATGTGGAATCTAAAAACAAAAAAAATGAGACAAACAAACTTACCTACAAAACAGAGACTCACAAACTTAGAGAACAAATTTATGGTTTCTGGGGGGAAGAGATAATGAGTTTGGGATGGACATGCACACACAGCTATATTTCAAATGGATAACCAAACAAGGACCTACTGTACAGCACAGAGAACTCTGCTCAATGTTATGTGGCAGCATGGATGGGAGAGGAGTTTGGGGGAGAATGGATACATGTAGACGTACAGTTGAGTCCCTTGGCTGTTCACCTAAAACTATCAACATTGTTACTTGGCTGCTGCTGCTGCTGCTAAGTTTCTTCAGTTGTGTCTGACTCTGTGCGACCCCATAGACAGCAGCCCACCAGGCTCCCCTGTTCCTGGATTCTCCAGGCAAGAACACTGGAGTGGGTTGCCATTTCCTTCTCCAATGCATGAAAGTGAAAACTGAAAGTGAAGTCGCTCAGTCGTGTCCAACCCTTAGCGATCCCATGGACTGCAGCCTACCAGGCTCCTCCGTCCATGGGATTTTCCAGGCAAGAGTACTGCAGTGGGGTGCCACTGCCTTCTCCGTTAATTGGCTATACCCCAATTAAAAAAAAAAGTTAAAAAAATGAGCCTTGATGACTATATTAGTGAGACAATATAGGATAAGACCATGCATTCTCAATGAGGGCAAAATCACCCCCAAAGGGGTGAAAATTGATTCCTGAGGAAGAAAAAAAATCTTAGCTATTACAACAGCTTGTAGCCCAAAGGGCTACAGTACATAAACAGATACACAGTATACTGTGTTGTATTAAAATTCCATTGATTGGAGGCAGAGGGGCAATTAGGGGAAAAAAATGTCTCAAAAGGTGCTAATGAACAAAAGGTTGAGAGACACCAGATTAGATGTCCAAAGGGACAACCCAGTTTCCAAAAGAACCTGATCATATTAGCAGCCTAATCTTTCACATCCAGCCTCCAGAACTGCAGGAAATAAGTGTGTGTTATTTATAGCAGCCCATAATGGACTAAGTGACTTCTCAAGGCCTCAAATTTTTCCTAGGACACTATCAGGAGAATGAGGGCAGACATGACCAGCCAACACAACCACGCCCTTGTCCATCAGTCTGGACTATAGTTCAGTTGCTCCTGGGTTCTGTCTCCAAGGTAGAAAATTGCACAAGTGAGGATGCCAGCTATAAACTCTTCACAAATCAGGAAAATTCTAGCAGGTTCTTCACATGTATCCTGAGTAGTTTCCCTCTTTTATGAGATTTTTATCCCAAAGACAAATTCAATTATTGCTGAAGCTGGTCACCAGGGGTCACCCACAGCCTCACCTGAATGACAACCAGCTATCCTCTTTCCCTACTTGGCAGTAAAACCCTTGGTGGAAGTAAATGAAGAAAAGATAGGATAAAGAAAAGCAGGATATTCCTTCCTTACACCAAATATAATTAAAATAAGAAGCTCTATGTTGCAGAAGACTAAGACTTGCAGCTTAAAGCCGACTCAGAGAAGGATAAAGCATTCATCCTCGCTCAGAAAGAGCAAAGATTAGCTCACAAGGACACGTCTCCAAACTGACTCCAAATCCAGGAGTTAGAGATGACTGTGCTATAGAGCGTGATCCAAACACCAGCTGAGGCCCCACAGAAAAATCTCCAGGAATCCACCACCAGGGGGCTGGCATTATAAGAGTGTTCAGATTAGCTCTCGTGAAAAGAGGCTTACTCCAAGAGACTGGCAGACAGCCTCCACAGCACAGCGTTACTCAGGAAAGGATAGAAAATGAATAAAAAAAAAAAGACAGGCAGGATGAGGTCAGAGCATGAATCTACAAACATAATGAAATGACAATTAGAAGGCATCCGCCTATTTGGAAGAAGGTACAACTTGCCTTTACAAACTCTCTTGTCTTTTTTAATATTTTCATTATTAGCAAATCTTTATTGAGGGTGAAAACAGTTACTGTATTCCTGTGTCCCAAAAGCTTCATATGTACTACCTCATTTAACCACTCTTCAAAGTATTATTCCCATTTTTATCCACTGGAAAACCAAGCCTTAGAAGTGAAATAACTTGTTAGAGGTCATATTGCTAATAAGTGATAGACTCAGAATCAAAACTCATGTTCAGGGAATTCCCTAACAGTCCAGTGGTGAGGACTCCATGCTTTCACGGCCGAGGGCCCGGGTTCAATCCCTCATGGGGAACTAAGATCCCACAAGCCATGCAACATGCTCACCCCCATCCAAAAAGAAAAAAACCTCACATTACCACTAGGTCCACTTCAAATGAACTGTTAATTCATCTGAGGTCACGTGACAGGTTGCCTAACCATGCCATTTGTAGTTAAAAAAAAAAAAAAAAGAACAGCAGCAACTGTATGGTGTCATGTATTAATGAAACTGATCTCTCATATGGTTCAAAAACATCTCTGACAATTTCAAGATGGATTTTCAAAACTATTTTGTACAAAGGCCATATCAATAAAAAAAATTTTTTAATGGGACTTCCCTGGAGGTCCAGTGATTAAGACTCTATACTTCCGATGCAGGTTTGATTCCGGGTTGGGAAACTAAGATCCCACAAGCTGAGTATGGAGGCAAAAAAGAAAAAAACAAAAGGCCATTATCAGGATGCCACCCTCAATCCCCACCACTTACACATGCCATTCTAAAAGAGAACAATACTCACTGAGAATTAAGTTTTGGCATGCTTATTTGAAAACCATTTTGTTACTTTGCAGTTTTTTAATTATTCTTTTCTCCTGTCAACAAAACACACCAGGGCTCAAAATTGGCCTCTGCAGAAAAGTAATAGCTGGCATTCAAAGACATCAAGCAAGAGGAAGAGAGCAGGAATCAGAGGACAAAGCTCATTTCTGGGCTACCACATCTCTACTAATATACTACCCATTCTCACCATCTGTAAAATGGGGGCAGTAAGTCTTGTCTGTTGTCAGTTTCATCCGAACAGCACATGTATTAATCTGCAGATTAAATCCACTAAACACCCAAAAGAACAGTAAAAATAAGTCTGATATGGCAACACCTTAAAAACCGAAGGGCCAGGCTTCACTAGTGGCTCACAGGTAAAGAATCCACCGGCTATTGCAGGAGATATGAGTTCCATCCCTGGTCCAGGAAGATCCTACCTGCTGCAGGGCAACTAAGCCCAAGTGCACCATAACTACTGAGGCTATGCTCTAGACCCACATGCCCCAACTACTTAAGTCCAAGCCCCTAAAGTCCCTGCTCCACAACAAGAAAAGATACAGCAATGAGAAGCCGGCACACCACAACTAGAAAGCAGCCCCTACTCTCTGTAACTAGAGAAAAAGCCCATGCAGCAATGAAAACCACAGTCAAAAATAAGTAAAAAAAAAAAAATTTAATTCCATTTAGAAAAAAGCGCAAGGACCAAGTTCTCAACTGAAGCTACAGGCCAAGTCCTGATCCATTCCACACAAATATCAATCCTGGTATCCTCCTGTCCTAGCTCCCATCAAAATCCTATCCAATCTCCAAATTTGGCTATAATTTTATCAGAAAAGAAACTTGGGTGGGTTGAGAGCTAAAAAGACACACAGATACAAAACACATCTTTCACAAGGTCTAAACAAACACTGTGTTTATAAATATCAATTTATTCTCTTGGCAAACATGAAGGATTCATTCTTATCCTGCTTACCTAGTCTAGGTTTAACCTAACTTCCTAAATCCCCAAAAACAGTTTGCTGTTTTGTTTTATTTAGGTCGGAAAGCCAGTTGGACTTGAATTCGAGGCCAAGTATTTAAAAACATTTATTTAAAAAACTAATCTTACATATCAATCATGTATTTTAAGTTATTTAAGGTATCAAACAGCCCTCTAGCTCCTCTAGTGCAAAGGAACCCCCCCAGAAACCTCACAGGTGCTGGGTATTTCCTGATCACCTTGTTTTTCCCACAGGTGGCTCATAGTTCAAATGATTTTCTATTGCTTTCCGTAGCAGAGAATTTCAAAGCGAGGACTTCGGGACCACCTGAATCAGAACCACCTGGGGAGAACTGCAGGTACCCATGCCTCACTTTATCCAAAATGCCTGAAAATAATGCCCAGAGATAAACACAACCCTCTGGGTGATATGAAACACACCAGGGATACGCACAACCTTCTGGTGATTTGAAACACACCAAAGTCTCTAACTCTGACTTTACAGGCAAGTATTTCATCTACCTAGGGCAAAAAAAAACACAAGATAGAAGTGGAAATACAACGCGGGTAGCGTTCAATTCCATATGGTGAAGAGACACCAGAATGTCAACCCTGGAGCATCTGGACAAATGAAGAAACTGAGACCGGGAGAAGAGAATAGGGAAGGAAACAAAAACAAATGAGAAGCCAAAAGCCTGTCTCGGACCCCCATTGCCTCCTCTCCTGGCATTCAAGCAGGTATCCTGGAGACGTTTTGAGTGGGAAAGATAGGGAAGGCAGCCTTGGGCTGAGAGGCCAGGTCTGCAGAAACAAGTGAGGAGTCCAGAGCCCACTTACACGTCCCGCTTCAGAGACACTGGTGGGATGTGTAGGGACCCCGAACAGTGCAGGGAAGGCGCCAGGGCCGCTGGCGGGTAGAGACCGGGGCAGCGCCCTGAGCCTCCAGCCCAGGCCCAGGGCCGGGTGGCCTTACTGCCCCTACCTTCGGCTTCCCGCCCGACAGCCCAGGGGCAGACACAATCCCCACAATTCCAGGCGGCCGCAGCGACAACCAGCTCCCCGTACGCAGACGCGACGGCCACAGTCAGAACCCGTGAGCGCGCGGCTATTATGTCACTTGCCTCCTCACCCAATTGTCGCCTTCCAGAATAGCCGAGCGGCGTCCCACTCCCTTTCCCGCACTCGGAGTTGTTAGCCCCGCCCCTCTCGCTTCTGTTAAGTCCCGCCCCCTAGCGTCTACCTGAGCGAACCTCCTGAACCTTGTTAAACCTAGTATCCTTCCGCCAGTGTGAGATACTTGCGGGTCCAGTTTGCTTCTAAGTCAGACAGAAATAGAACTTTGAAGTTTCGCCTCTGATTTCCCAACAGCTTCTCCTTCGCGGAAGAATCATCAGAAAGAAACTAGAGGTGGCACTGCACCAGAAATCCAGTGGTTGAGACTCAGTGCTTCCACTATAGGGGCCTTGGGTTCAATGCCTGGTCGAGGAGACTGCAAGCCTCGTGGCCTAGACAAAAAAAAGAAAGAAAGAAACCAGAAGGGTAGGGAGTGAAAAAAATCAAACTGGTGCGACTAAGCTGGGATATAACAGGGACATGAAAGAAGCTTTGAGAAAACTCATCAGTAAGATACCACTGCCTTTTCAGAACTGTGTTATTTAATTGCCACACACTTGTGTGTTTTCTAGCTGTTATTCTCTTATTTAGGGCTTCCCTGGTGGCTCAGACAGTAAAGAAGCTGCCTTCAATGCAGGAGATAAAGTTCAATCCCTGGGTCGGAAAATCCCCTGGAGAAGACCATGGCAACCCACTCCAGTATTCTTGCCTGGAGAATCCCATGTATAGAGGAGACTGGTGGGCTATAGTCCATGGGGCCATAAAGAGTCGGATACAACTGAAGCAATTTAGCATGTACACACGCATTCTCTTATTTATTTCTAGATTCATACCACTGTAGTCAGAAATGACACTGTATGATTTCAATATTTTCAAAGGTATTGATACTTGTTTTGTGGCCTAAGACGTGAACTATCTAGAGAGTGTTCTATGTGCACTGGAGAAGATTGTTCGTTCTGCTTTTGTTCTGTGTAGTGTTTATATAGGGCTTCCCTGGTGGCTCAGAGGGTAAAGAGTTTGCCTGCAATGTGGGAGACCCGGGGTTCGATCCCTGGGTCGGGAAGATCCCCTGGTGAAGGAAATGGCAACCCACTCAGTATTCCACACAGTCTTCTTGCCTGGAGAATCCCCATGGACAGAGGAGCCTAGTAGGCTACAGTCCATAGGGTCCCAAAGAGTTGGACATGACTGAGCGACTTCACATTCTTTTCAGTCTCAAACAATAAACAGTCATTTTAGAAAATTCATACAGAATAGGGCACCTGCAAGTCACCTACTTTATATACTTAAGTATTGTGTGAATTGACAACGACCAATTATTTTAAAAATGAAAGTTACCTGCAGCTCTAATTCTGCTCTACCACTGAGTGTCTTATTTATGTATGCCAGGTGTTGCATATACATTATATTTACTTCTCATAACTTTTCAAGATCAGAATTGTCACACACACATCCCTTTTCATAGATGGGGAAGCTATGGCTCAAAGAGGTTGAAGGACTTATGCAAAGTCATACAGTCACAAAGTGCTAGAACCGGGAATTTAAGTCTGATTTGGATGCCTGCAAAAGTCCTGTTCTCTTTCCATAGTACCTTCTTGCCTGGAAGGGCTTAGTGTTAGTTGCTTAGTCCTATCTGACTTTTTGAGACCCCATGGACTGTAGCCACCCAAACTCCTCTGTCCATGAAATTCTCCAGGCAAGAATACTGGAGTAGGTAGCCATTCCCTTCTCCAGGGGATCAAGACTTGAGTGAGTACTGCCAGTTTATTAGAAAGACCTATGTAAGGCACTTCACTGGGACTGGGTGGGAAAGGACAGAGAACCACTCACTTTTCCCATGGAACACTCAGGAGACCAGTAAGAGTAGCTGGACCCAGGAATAATTCTAGTTTGTGTCACTGCCTAGTACCATGAAGACAGGTTATAAATGTTCAACAAATAGTTATTGCATCTGGGATACATTGCAGAGTGAACATATAAATTACAATTGAGCCTGACACAAGTTATAAAAAAGATATTAATAAAGTACTACAAGAGTAAGAAGTTTAAAAATAGAATAAGCTCAAATCTCAGAATTCATACATAAATGCATGAGCCAAGAGAAGAGTCCAGCTGGACAGAGAGCAGCCAGCACTCACAGGAGCCTGGCTTCCTTCTTGGGACAGATCTAACCAGGTCAAATATGTACAGAAGGGAAATTCCATGTCCCCCAATCTCCAAATCTTTAAAAGCCCTGTTTGAGAGCCACCTTCCCAGGGGAATTAGCTCTGAGCTCAAGCCTATTGAGCTGCTAAAATCAGTGTGCAGGGCTGGGCCTAAGCAGACTGTCTTTATTCTCATGGCCCCAAAACAAGGAGGACCACTGTAAAGGCAGAAAGTTTGAAATCCAGGGATCAGATTGGGTGGTAGGATCCCATTGGTCTCTTCTGTTTGTTTCCCTGTATTACTCTTGGAATTGAGCAGAAGTAAATTTTAAATTTCCTTTAAATAAGTAAACAACCACTAAAAATGCCTTCTGTCCCTTAAAGCTCTGTTGGAGAGTTTCCAAGTTCCCTCCTCTGCTCCCCAGAAGAGCAACACCTTTGAAAGATAAAGGGCCTGAGGAACCCTCAGGGAAAGAAAGAAAACCACAGCACCCACCCTAGGGCCCTAGCTTGGCGGAGATTTATATGTTCAACCCCTTCTTTAACAAGCAAAATGCGTGAGTGGATCATTTCTCCTCTGATCAACCTTTTTCAGTCTCCCACAAGCCTGATACCTAGCTGTGTGAAAGCTTCCTGGCATCAGGAATTGGCTCACTGGTCTCTCTGGGTGGCCCTAGAATGTTGAGTGTCAGGAGTTGGAGCCCTAGCTCTATGTCTCATCACCCTATTGTCCTGCTCCCCTCCTCTCTGTGTGCCCCCCAATCCCAGCTCTCACCATACATTTTAAATACTGCTGCCAGCAATCACTTCTGGACTCTAGACATTTTATTTGCTTGAACATGAGTATCAAGCTACATGCCAGCAATTGGCTGTGAGGATACAGCTATGATAATATCCCACCTGTTCTTACCCTCAAAGAGCTCAAAGTCACATGAGAGATTCAGAAATGTAAACAGATCAAATCAACTCAGTCCAGCAAGGGCCATAAAACAGAAATATTAACAAAGAGCTATAAGAATAAGCCCACTCTGTTTACACTGCTGTCTATCTTTTCAGATCCCTTACGTGAATAAAACTCTTTCACATTCGTCATCTTGTTTCTTTCAGACAGCCCTATGAGGCAAATGGGGCCGATTTGTATCCCCATTTTACAAATAAAAGAAAACCTCTTCTCTCTGAACTCTTCTGAGCTGTGCTGTCCAACACAGTAGCCAACAGCCATGTGTACTGCTGCTGCTGCTGCTGCTAAGTCACTTCAGTCGTGTCCGACTCTGTGCGACCCCATAGACGGCAGCCCACCAGGCTCCCCCGTCCCTGGGATTCTCCAGGCAAGAACACTGGGGTGGGTTGCCATTTCCTTCTCCAGTGCGTGAAAGGGAAAAGTGAAAGTGAAGTCACTCAGTCGTGTCCGACTCTTAGCGACCCCATGGACTGCAGCCTACCAGGCTTCTCCGTCCATGGGATTTTCCAGGCAAGAGTACTGGAGTGGGGTGCCATTGCCTTCTCCGGCCATATGTACTATTTAGATTTAAATTAATTAAAATTAAATAAAATTTAAAACTCAGTTTCTTAGTTACACTGGTCACATTTCAAGTGCTCAAAAACCACATGTGGCTAATGTCTACCATATTGGACAGTGCAGATTATGAAACATTTCATCACTGCTAAAAGTGCTATTGGACAATGGTGCTTTAGAGGTCCCGAGAGCCTGAGAGGCAATGCAAGGGCAGGAGTGTAAAGCAGAGAGAGCTCTCTGCATTCCTGGAAAAGTAAATCAAGAGCCAACATGGAGGAAGCAAGAAGCTGATGGGGTACTTCCAAGGAGACCAAGAGGAACTGGCCATCAGAGCCAGGGTTCTCTACTTCCTGGGCTGCACTCACAGGCAAGGCAGGGCAAAGACCAGATGACCTCTGCCCTGAGACCTGGCACACTTGAGCCCATAAACAGCTTCCTTGGTGGCAGTCATAAATTTTAAATCTCTCTATCCCAGGAGACATCAAGGACCCCAGTGTCTGTGCTTTGCTCTGTCTCTGATGCATTTCTGAAAAGGAAAATTTTAAAAACTGTTTTCAGCCCCAGTGAAAGGCTTGTGAGGCCTCTGGATAGCAACCTCCCACCTGCTAGAAGGCTTTGGCATCTCCGGAGGGGTTGACCAGAAAAAAGGTCAGTAAATTTAAGCTGCAATTGCTTTCAGCTGAACAGGCCTCTCTGGCTCAAAGGGAAAACATGCAAAAGAAGAAACTTAGACAAGATTTCAAAGGCTTCTCACCAAACAACTTCCACTGAGGCCAAAGTTAAACCCCAAGAACCCCAAGGAACACCTTCAACCACACACCGACTGAAGTACACAGACATCTGACACAAATAAACTGCCTACAGTCGCTCACAAAGGCATCAAATCACAGGAACACACACACAGTTAGGGCAGACACAGCTATAGGTACATAACAAAGTATCCACATTTATTTAACAATTTGGGCAGGGCTTGGTAGGGAAGAACAGACTCTGCTCTGTGCACTGTCCCCTGGGGCTGGCTCCACTAATGCATGGAGCTCACTCACATGGCTGGCAGGTAGGACCTCAGCTTGGGGTGTCAGCCAAGACACTGATAAGTGGCCTCTCCCTGTAGCTGCTTGGCCTCCTCACAACTTGGTGGCTGGTTTCCAAGAATGAGCATCCCAGGAGAACCAAGCATTAAGGTGCCTGGTATTTTTATGATCTAGCCTCAGAAGTTATGTAGCATCATTTCTGCCACACGCCATTGGTTGAGGGAGTCATAGAGGTCTGCCTACATTTGAGGAGAAGGAAGGGGAGCCCACCTCTCGATGGGATGAGTGTCACCATAATCTTGTAAAGAGAACATGTGGGATGTGATATATCACAGCAGCCACCTCTGGAGAATACAGTTGGCCACAAGCCCCATACCCTGGCACAAACACCCACACTCGTGCACCCAGATTACACATCCAGATTCATAATACACACTGCACACATACATGTTTACATGTATAGATAAATTAAAACATCCTGCATTTACATATATGAACTCTGTTACATATTGCTTGCACATTGCCACAGACACATTTCTCTATAATTACACAATGAGACGTATCTAGTAAAACATGCAAACATAGATGTATAAAGTAGCCTTGAAAGCCAATCAGAGATCCTAGGGAAACCAGACTAGTAACAGATGGAATATAACCCAGATGTCAGCTGTCCCCTCATTCTGCTCCATTTCCCCACCAAGAAGCCATACTGCAAAAGCATCAGGGTGAAATGCAGGATATAGTGAAGGCATTGTAGGGTGATGGGGGAGGACATTAATACCACACACCCTGCAGCAGACAACCTGACAGCCTACCTGAGCCATTCCTCCCCCACCTTCATGTACATGCCTCACCTATGTCACCTCCATGGATCGTATTTTACCATTTTCTTTCCCTTGCACAGTACCCAGTCATCTAGTTCACATCTCTGTCTCCTAGATTTTCCCTCAAGCTTCCAAATTCCTCACCCACCCCTTAACCGTACAGTTCAGGTTTGCCCAGGCCCATAGTAAAGGACTGATGTAAAGACAAACAGGCAGGACTGGAACTGGAACCAAGTGCTCTGAAAACAGGCTACTCGTTCATCTCTCCTTCTCATGGACCACTTGTTCTGTTACTCTTGACATCTGCATCAACCTGAGATGTCTAACTGGCCAAGACAGTTTAACTGTACATTCCAAATTTGGGGCAATCCCGGTTGACTGTAATAGTTCATTGCAATCCCAAGGCCCACCTCTGGAAGAGCCCTAAGAATCAGGCCACTTCAGGTCCACTGTAGGGCAGGGAGCCTATGTGGATCTGATACTGGTCCAGTCTGTGCCTATCCCTATACAAGGGCCACACAGGGAGCTGCAGGAGGGATGGTGTCTGCTACAAGGGAATCCTGGGCATGGTGGGTACAGTGACTAACCACACCAACACAGACTGGGGTCAGCAAGCCAATGATGGAAGAACATTTCCCTCCTCTGACACTGGCCTCAGTAAAGGTCTCCAAGCACCAAAGCTTTGTGAGATCACATGTGGAGAATAAGGCCTGCCATGTGGCATGTCACAGAACACTGGATCATTAAATCCAATATCGCTGTTAGCAGAGAGCCTAGATTTGGGGTTGTGGAATAATTTAAGAACAGACTTTGAAATCAGACAGACATTTTAAGTCCCGACTGCTCCTCACTAGCTCAGCAAGTTGCTTTAACCTTAACCAACATCAGAGGTGTGTTTCCTTATTTGTAAAAAGCATGTAATTTTAGTACTCACCTCAATAATTGTTATGGAGATTAAATAGGATAATATATACAAAGCATTCAACCTGGTGCTTAGCACAGTAACTGCTGAGTAGTTCTTAGCCTTTAGTACTATTCTTTTCCATGCCTGTTGGCCACACAGACATTGTGCTAGAGTCTGGGCAAAGTTAAATGACACAAATATATACTCGTGGGTACTTACAGACTCACACAGGGATCCTGCTTTATATCCTACTTATATTCTAAGTAATTATCCAACTCCCAGATGTACACACACTACACATGCATTATACATCATGCTCAGAATGTATAGGAGCTTTTGTGGAAAGGTTGGAAGAAGAGGTATTACTCAGGCAGACAAATCCTCCCTCCAGTCAAAAATGAGACACACAAAAAATGAAAGGTATGGCAATGCCTCTGGGACAGAGGGTTTCAAGGGGGGGACTTCCAGGGAAAAGGATACTGCATTTTCTGAGTTGGGTAAGAGTGACAAGTCGAATGTGGTTTCTCTCAGCAGTGTTTTTTTACCCCATATGTTGGAGCACACAACGGGCCAGCTCAGGTGACAAGCGGCTGGTCACATGCAACTAATCATTCTTATTTGTTTACCTAGTGTGGTTTCTCATTTCCCAATGGCCTCTGCAGAGACACCTAGGGTGGGAGGAATTGGCACCAAGATCATTATGGAATTATGAGACCCACCCATTAGAGCCACTATGGAGAAATAAATCTTCCCTGGCTAGAATTTCACTACATGGCCATGGTGCACCCTTCTAATGTCTGTTCCTCAGGAACTGAGCTGAGGAGTAGGGTAAGGTTGAGGGGTCCTTCCCCATCTCCTGGGGATCTAGGGGTTCTGGCCTTGTCCACTCCTCATCCTAAGGAACAATGACAATAATGACAACCTAAAGTTAAACAGAACTTTACAGTTTATAACACTTTCTTAGACTCACTATACCATTTAATTCTCACAGGAATCCTGTGAGATACAGGATACATTGTCCCTCATTAACGAAAAAGGAAACTAAAGTTCAAACACTCTGAGAGATACTACACAGTAGAGAAGACCCATGGTAGTCCCAAAAGGGAACATATGGAAAGGAGTGCTTCTAAGAGTTCAATTAGACCTCAGCCTTGATCAAGCTGCAAAACTAATATTTTTTATTACAAATAGCTCAGATTTTATCTACCAGAGTGTATTCATTAGGTAACTAACTTATTGAGTCCATATACCAGGTGGTGTGCTAAGAGTTGGCAATATAATGGCGAGTGAGGGAATTAGTCCTCAAGTTAATTAAGGAAAGTCTCAACGTTTTTGCATTCCTGTCATTCAGAGGTGGGTTATATTTCCCCTCCCTTTGAATCTGGCTTGGCCTGACTGCTTTGACCAATGGGGCATAGAAAAGGTGACACTCTCCAATTATAAGCCTTCTTTGAGAGTTTCCATTTTGGTTTTTTGGATATCTGAGCCACTCTTATTAAAGTCCAATCACCCTGAGGGATAGACAGTGTGGACAGGGGCCCAGCTGAACCCAGGCTTCCAGCTATCTTACCAAAATACCAGATATATGAGTGAAGCCTTCTTGTACCCTCTCGACCAGACTAGCTTCTAGCTGAGTGCCACTGAGCAGTGCCAGTTAATATCACATGGAAGAATCATCCAACCAAACCTCTCCTGAAGTCCTGATGCACGAAATCATGAGATGTAACAAAATGGATGTTTTGGCAAACCTTTTCTATAAAGGGCCAGATAGTAAGTACTTTAGGCTTTGTGGGCCATGTACCATCTCTGTCACATATTATTCTTTTTGGGTGGTTTCTTTTATAACGCCTTAAAAATGTGGAAAAAAAATTCTTAGTTTTTCAGTTATAAAAAAACAGGTGGTAGGCTAGATCTGGCACCAGGGTCCTACTAAGCCAGCCTCTGCTGTAGGCCACTAAGGTTTGGAGTAGTTTGTTACTTAGAAATAGCTAACTAGAACAGTCCATTCCTTCATGAAGCTAGAAGACTTCAAGGAAGACAACATAAAACAAAAAAAAAAATAGTTACTAATTAATCAAATTGCTACACATGCTCCAGGTGCCATGGGACTTTAACATTACTGATCAGTTCAGTTCAGTTCAATTCAGTCACTCAGTTGTATCAGACTCTTTGTGACCCCATAAACCACAGCACGCCAGGCCTCCCTGTCCATCACCAACTCTCAGAGTTTACCCAAACTCATGTCCATTGAGTCGGTGATGCCATCCAACCATCTCATCCTCTGTCATCCCCTTCTCCTCCTGCCTTCAATCTTTCCCAGCACCAGGCTCTTTTCAAATGAGTCAGCCCTTCGCATCAGGTGGCCAAAGTATTGGAGCTTCAGCATCAGTCCTTCCAATGAATATTCAGGACTGATTTCCTTTAGGTCTGACTGGTTGGATCTCCTTGCAGTCCAAGGGACTCTCAAGAGTCTTCTCCAACACCACAGTTCAAAAGCATCAATGGCTCCCCACAAAAGCAACATTTAAACTGAGACTTGAAGGATGACTAGAAGTTTGCAGGTAAAGAGAAACAAAGGAGAATATACTGGGCCCACCATTTTGGATCAGTGTGGGGCTCTCTGAAAGGCAGTGCTAGTTTCAGAGCCCTCTCTTGGATTGACCAATGATTTCTTCCTCCATCCAATCTTCTTCTGCCTCCTTTCTTTCATAAATATTGTTCCCTAATAAACATCTGGAACACTGAACTCTGTCTCAGTTCCTTTCTCTGGATAACCCAACCCATGACACTTGCTAAAACAAAAAGGGAATTTATTGACTCATGTAAGTGGAGAGTCCACAGGTATACTCCTGAGTTTCAACAGAGGTAGACTTAGAGCTCCAACTAGGGTGACCAATGTGGAACAATGGATTTTCGGTCCTAAAATCAGGAAAATCACACACAAACTCCAATGTATAACCAGGTCTTGAGGACTTCCCTGATAGTCCAGTGGTTAAGAATCTGCCTGCAAGGAGATCAAACCAGTCAATCCTAAAGGAAATCAGTCCTGAATATTCATTGGAAGGACTGATGCTAAAGCTGAAGCTCTAATACTTTGGCCACCTGACGCGAAGAACTGACTCATTGGAAAAGACCCTGATGCTGGGAAAGATTGACGGCAGGAGGAGAAGGGGATGACAGAGGATGAGATGTTGGATGGCATCATCCAACGACGCGATGGACATGAGTTTGAGCAAGCTCCGGGAGTTGGTGATGGACAGGGAAGCCTTGTGTGCTCCAGTCCATGTGGTCGCAAAGAGTCAGACACGACTGAGCTACTGAACTGAACTAAATGTTGCACAGTTATCACCATTATCTAATTCCAAAACATCTTCAGCACCTCAAAGAGAAACCCCACACCCATTAGTGATCATTCCCCATTCTCCCTCCCTCCAATCTCGGGCAGTCATGAATGTACTTTCCATCTCTATAGATTTACCTATTCTGGATATTTCATATAAATGTAATCATACAATATATGGCCTGTCTTCTTTCACTTAGCACAATGTTTTCAAGTTTCACCCACATTGTAGCATGAACTAGTGCTTCATTCCTTTTTGTGGCTGAATAATATTACCTTTCTATGAATATACCAACATTTTGTTTATCCACTCATCAGATGATGGACATTTGGGTTGTTTCCATCCTTTTATTGTTATGAGTAATGCTGCTATGAACATTCACATACAAGTTTTTACTTGAAGACCTGTTTTCAATTCTCTTAGGTATATACCTAGGAGTAGAATTGCTGGGTCACATGGTAACTATCCATGTCCCCATTTTTCAATCAATCACTGTGGCATGGTCATAGCAAATACTCTCTTCCAACAATGCAAGAGAAGACTCTACACATGGACATCACCAGATGGTCAACACCAAAATCAGATTGATTATATTCTTTGCAGCCAAAGATGGAGAAGCTGTATACACTCAGCAAAAACAAGACCAGGAGTGACTGTGGCTCAGATCATGAACTCCTTATTGCCAAATTCAGACTTTGAAAGTAAGGAGAGTAAGGAAAACCACTAGACCATTCAGATATGACCTAAATCAAATCCCTTACAATTATACAGTGGAAGTGAGAAGTAGATTTAAGGGACTAGATCTGATAGAGTGCCTGATGAACTATGGACAGAGGTTCATGACACTGTACAAGAGCCAGGGATCAAGACCATCCTCAAGAAAAAGAAATGCAAAAAAGCAAAAGGCTTAACTGAGGAGGCCTTACAAATAGCTGTGAAAAGAAGAGAAGCGAAAAGCAAAGAAGAAAAGGAAAGATATATCCATTTGAATGCAGAATTCCAAAGAATAGAAAGGAGAGATAAGAAAGCCTTCCTCACTGATCAGTGCAAAGAAATAGAAGAAAATAGAATGGGAAAGACTAGAGCTCTCCTCAAGAAAATTAGAGATACCAAGGGAACATTTCATGCAAAGATGGGCACAATAAAGGACAGAAATGGTATGGACCTAACAGAAGCAGAAGATATTAAGAAGAGATGGCAAGAATACACAGAAAAACTGTACAAAAAAGATCATCACAACCCAGATAATCACAATGGTGTGATCACTCACCTAGAGCCGGACATCCTGGAATGTGAAGTCAAGTGGGCCTTAGAAAGCATCACTACGAACAAAGCTAGTGGAGGTGATGGAATTCCAGTTGAGCTATTTCAAATCCTAAAAGGTGATGCTGTGAAAGTGTTGCACTCGATATGCCAGCAAATTTGGAAAACTCAGCAGTGGCCACAGGACTGGAAAAGGTCAGTTTTCATTCCAATCTCAAGAAAGGCAATGCCAAAGAATGCTCAAACTACCACACAATTGCACTCATCTCACGTGCTAGTAAAGTAATGCTCAAAATTCTCCAAGCCAAGCTTCAACAGTACATGAACCATGAACTTCCAGATGTTCAAGATGGATATAGAAAAAGCAGAGGAACCTGAGATCAAATTGCCAACATCTGCTGGATCATCACAAAAGCAAGAGACTTCCAAAAAAACATCTATTTCTGCTTTATTGACTATGCCAAAGCCTTTGACTGTGTGGATCACAACAAACTGTGGAAAATTCTGAAAGAGATGGGAATACCAATCACCTGACCTGCCCCTTGAGAAATCTGTATGTAGGTCAGGAAGCAACAGTTAGAACTGGACATGGAACAACAGACTGGTTCCAAATAGGAAAAGGAGTATGTCAAGGCTATACATTGTCACCCTGCTTATTTAACTTATATGCAGAGTACATCATGAGAAACGCTGGGCTGGATGAAGCACAAGCTGGAATCAAGATTGCTGGGAGAAATATCAATAACCTCAGATATGCAGATGACACCACCCTTATGGCAGAAAGCAAAGAAGAACTAAAGACACCAAAGTGTCAGACATGACTGAGTAACTGAACTGAACTGTGGCCTGGAGAGTGGAATGGTCTGAGTCATGGGCTCTAATCCTGGTGCTGAGGTTGGAGTCAGCTTCACTAGAACAACATGGACTGAAGAGAGAACGATGTTTCACCAGAAGGAAATGTGGAACAGCTAGTAGATGGGCTCTAGGCAGCAAGTCTACAGATGACCCCTGTAAATAATTACTTTTTGGAAAGCTTAGTATGAAACAGGCACTGTGCTAAGTACATGCATTATCTCATTTATCCCTGATAGCAGCTTCATGAGGGCTCTACTATTATTCTTCTTTCACAGATGAGGAAACTGAGTCTCAGAAAAGTTGAGTAAGTTGCCTAAGTTTGGGTATCTGGGAGGTGGGAATTTGAACCCAGGTCTGATTGCAAAGCAAGGTGCCAGAGGAAAAAAAGTGATTTTTAGTTATTTTAAAATGCATCTACTCAAGGCTCTTTTACTTCATTTGCCCAACATTTTTATAAGCATTGTAGAAGAGTTTGTGTAACCAAAAATTTCCTTTTACATCAAGAACAGGGAAGAACAGGTTTCATAATGAAAAAAAATCACAATTGACAATTTTTTCCTTCAGATTTCCAACTAAGCTTCCAATTTAGTCAGATACTACATCATTGGCATTGAAATTAAGCA
Organism: Okapia johnstoni; assembly: GCA_024291935.2. Classification (NCBI taxonomy): domain Eukaryota; kingdom Metazoa; phylum Chordata; class Mammalia; order Artiodactyla; family Giraffidae; genus Okapia; species Okapia johnstoni. Next base: position 43,007,642 of record CM044316.1, read on the forward strand.
GTTATATTTCTCAGAAAGGCCCCATGCTTCTTGTAACCAACCATCTTTTTCAAATTGGTCTAGCAGAAATTCAGCTAAATTTTTCTTGTCATGAGATTAGGAAATACAGAACTCCACAGCATGCTCTTAATCTCTTTCAGACATGATTTATAAGAGTTCTTATCACAGGCTGTTCTGCCATCCTCATGGTGAGGACCTGTGGCCAGGGATCTCTCTGACTCCCTACTTTCTGCTCCAGTAGACCAGAGCTTAAACAGTGTGAGATGGGTGGGACAGAAGACATGAGGTAGCTGAAGAGTTGAAGGGATATATGAGGATCTGCATTTCATTGCTCCCACAACCACCACCAAATCCAAAAGGCCAGTCTTTGGAATAGCAAGGCAGAACAACTTCATATTAAGCTGCAAATTGTATTAAGTTTCATGCTAAGCTTCAGGCTTAGAGCACCACAGTGACATCTTAAGAGACCTCTTCCCACCACTTCCTCCTCCCCAGTACACACACACCCTCACCAAAGCAACTTGCATCCTAAGCCCTTGAAAGATTTACTGCCAGTACCACAGAAAAATTAGTGAATGCCCGGGCAGTTGTTTCCAAAGACAGGATGCTCATTTGCATGAGGAGTTGCATGTCATTTGCATTATATTTGCAAGTAATTTGCATATCATGTCTGCCCTGTCAAAATGCACATAAATCCTTTATACTTCTGTTTTTTTATTTTCTAAAAAGGACTACGCCTCCACATCCTGCCCAGACTGTCTGGTAAAATTACAAGTTGAGTATTTCTAGCTTGATTGTGAAAAGCCTCACATGCCATGCTAAGGAGATCTCCCCAAGGATATCAGAAACCAGTTTGAGATGCTTCATTCATTTGCTTATTCACAACAAATCTTTACTGAACATCTATGATGTACGAGACACTGTAGTGGGTGTTGGGGATATATCTATGAACAATGAGATAAAAATAATTACAACATTAAAAGTTAAATGCTGTCATTTCAGAAGACCACTTGGCACGAACCCAATCTATAAGTGCAAACAAACACTAAAATCTCCAAGTGCTTGGTTAAAAGGTAGTCATCTGGATATTACAGCCTATGCTTACACTTTTTAACTAATTCTGAAATTAAATAATAAATTTCTTAAAGGGTACTGAAGACCCCAGAGAATGCATCCCCAGTGACCCATGAATCCCAGGTATGAGACACATTGAATCAAGAGTCATTAAAAGATCTAAACAAGGAAATGACCTGGGTTTGTGTCTTAGATCGTTCTGGCAACTACATGGGGGGTGGGGGGACTGGAAGCAGTTTCAGATCAGAGGCTAAAATATCAGTGAGACACTTCAATAGCCCAAGTGTGACTCAGATGTGGCACTGTCCATACTGCCAGCCTCACGAACTCTGGATCCCTCAATGGCATCTGTCTGAAATCAAGTCACACCACTTACATCCGGGCTTCAGAAGTTTTGCATAAAAATTCATGCAGTCTCAGAGAGGGGTCACAACATACATCATTCACTTGAAAAGTCAGCTCTAGACGTGTCTATCCAAATTCTCATAGGTAGCCATACCATAAGTGGAAGATTCTTCTCAACTCTTCCATCAACCAGCTCTCAACTGACTCTAGTGTCTCTCTTCATCTTTTAAACTCTGGGACTCCAAAAACATCATGCTTTAATTTTGTGGAGCAATTCAACTTCTATCTCAAAATGGAGTGTTTGAAAACAAAGGGCCCTTCAGTTTTAGAACCTATGCTATGAAAGATAATAAATAAATTAGAAAAGAAAATCTGCCCTTAAGAAAAATCTAGTAACATCACAAGCACGGAAATTGAAACTTTAATCAGAAATCTCCCAGCAAACAAAAGCTCAGGATCAGACGGCTTCAGAGCTGAATTCTACCAAAAATTTAAAGAAGAGCTAACACCTATTCTACTCAAACTCTTCCAGAAAATTGCAGAGGAAGGTAAACTTCCAAACTAATTCTATGAGGCCACCATCACCCTAATACCAAAACCAGACAAAGATGCCACAAAAAAAGAAACCTACAGGGCAATATCACTGATGAACATAGATGCAAAAATCCTTAACAAAATTCTAGCAAACAGAATCCAACAGCATATTAAAAAGATCATACATCATGACCAAATGGGCTTTATCCCAGGGATGCAAGGATTCTTCAATATCCGCAAATCAATCAATGTGATACACCACATTAACAAATTGAAAGATAAAAACCATATGATTATCTCAATAGATGCAGAGAAAGCCTTTGACAAAATTCAACATCTATTTATGATAAAAACCCTCCAGAAAGCAGGAATAGAAGGAACATACCTCAACATAATAAAAGCCATATATGATAAACCCAAAGCAAACATTATCCTCAATGGTGAAAAATTGAAAGCATTTCCCCTAAAGTCAGGAACAAGACAAGGGTGCCCACTCTCACTACTACTATACAACATAGTTTTGGAAGTTTTAGCCACAGCAATCAGAGAAGGAAAAGAAATAAAAGGAATCCAGATAGGAAAAGAAGAAGTAAAATTCTCACTGTTTGCAGATGACATGATCCTCAACATAGAAAACCCTAAAGACTCCACCAGAAAATTACTAGAGCTAATCAATGAATATAGTAAAGTTGCAGGATATAAAATTAACACACAGAAATCCCTTGCATTCCTATACACTAACAATGAGAAAACAGAAAGAGAAATTAAGGAAACAATTCCATTCACCATTGTGACAAAAGAATAAAGTACTTGGGAATGAACCTACCTAAAGAAACAAAAGACCTATATATAGAAAACTACAAAACACTGATGAAAGAAATCAAAGATGACATAAATAGACAGAGAAATATACCATGTTCATGGATCAGAAGAATGAATATAGTGAAAATGAGTATACTACATAAAGCAATCTATAGATTCAGTGCAATCCCTATTAAGCTACCAACGGTAGTTTTCAGAGAATTAGAACAAATAATTTTACAATTTGTATGGAAATACAAAAAACCTTGAATAGCCAAAGCAATCTTGAGAAAGAAGAATGGAACTGGAGGAATCAACCTGCCTGACTTCAGGCTCTACTACAAAGCCACAGTCATCAAGACAGTATGGTACTGGCACAAAGACAGAAACATAGATCAATGGAACAAAATAGAAACCCCAGAGATAAATCCAAGCACCTATGGACACCTTATCTTTGACAACGGAGGCAAGAATATACACTGAAGAAAAGACAATCTCTTTAACAAGTGGTGCTGGGAAAACTGGTCAACCACTTGTAAAAGAATGAAACTAGAACACTTTCTAACACCATAAACAAAAATAAACTCAAAACGGATTAAAGAGCTAAACGTAAGACCAGAAACTATAAAACTCCTAGAGGAAAACATAGGCAAAACACTCTCTGACATAAATCACAGCAGGATCCTTTATGACCCACCTCCCAGAGTAATGGAAATAAAAGCAAAAATAAATGGGACCTAATTAAACTTACAAGCTTTTTCACAACGAAGGAAACTATAAGCAAGGTGAAAAGACAGCATTCAGAATGGGAGAAAATAATAGCAAACGAAGCAACTGACAAAGAATTAATTTCAAAACATACAAGCAGCTCCTGCAGCTCAATTCCAGAAAAATAAATGACCCAATCAAAAAATGGGCCAAAGAACTAAACAGACATTTCTCCAAAGAAGACATACAGATGGCTAACAAACACATGAAAAGATGCTTAACATCACTCATCATCAGAGAAATGCACATCAAAACCACAATGAGGTACCATCTCACACCAATCAAAATGGCTGTTATCAAAAAGTCTATAAACAATAAATGCGGGAGAGGGTGTGGAGAAAAAGGAACCCTCTTATGCTGTTGGCGGGAATGTAAACTAGTACAGTCACTATGGCGAACAATGTGGAGATTCCTTAAAAAACTGGAAATAGAACTGCCATATGACCCAGCAATCCCACGGCCAGGCATACACACTGAGGAAACCAGAATTGAAAGAGACACATGTACCCATGTTCATCACAGCACTGTTTACAATAGCCAGGACATGGAAGCAACCTAGATGTCCATCAACAGACGAATGGATAAGAAAGCTGTGGTACATATACACGATGGAATATTACTCAGCCATTAAAAAGAATGCATTTGAATCAGTTCTAATGAGGTGGATGAAACTGGAGCCTATTATACAGAGTGAAGTAAGTCAGAAAGAAAAACACCAATACAGTATACTAACGCATATATATGAAATTTAGAAAGATGGTAACGATGACCCTATATGCGAGACAGCAAAAGAGCCACAGACGTAAAGAAGAGTCTTTTGGACTCTGTGGGAGAAGGCGAGGGTGGGATGATTTCAGATGGTAGTGTTGAAACATGTGTATTATCATATGTGAAACAGATTGCCAGTTCAGGTTCAATGCATGAGAAAGGGTGCTCAGGTCTGGTACAGTGGGATGACCCTGGGGGATGGGATGGGGAGGGAGGTGGGAGGGGGTTTCTGGATGGGGAACACATGTGCACCCATGGCTGATTCATGTCTATGTTTGGCGAAAACCACTACAATATTGTAAAGTAATTAGCCTCCAATTAAAATAAATTAATTTTTTTAAAAAAAGAAAAATCTAGTAAGAACCTTATCAAGAGCAATAGCTTTGTAATAGACAGAAGAGACAGAGATAGCAGAAGGAGAATCAGGACTATAGGGAGGAAAGGAAGCCCATGAAAGTGAAAGTGAAAGTTGCTCAGTTGTATCTGACTCTTTGTGACCCCATGGCCTATACAGTCCATGGAATTCTCCAGGCCAGAATACTGGAGTGGGTAGCCTTTCCCTTCTCCAGGGGATCTTCTCAACCCAGGGATCGAACCTAGGTCTCCTGTGTTGCAGGTGGATTCTTTACCAGCTGAGCCACAAGGGAAGCCCACCTTGGGTTTTTAACCAGACCCTATTTAGGTATCTCTGAGCTTCTAAATCAAACAATAAACCCTAACCATGTGACCAAGACCTGAAGAGAGTTGTTTGTGGCCTACCTGTTGAATCTTTGTACTTTACACAGGGTAGGGACTTACCTGGCAGTCCAGTGGTTAAGACTCCATGCTGCTAATGCAGGGGGCTCAGGTTCAATCTTTGGGTGGGGGAACTAAGATCCCACATGCCCCACAGCTCGGCCGAAAAAAAGAGAAACAATCTAGGGTAATGCCAACCAAAAAGAGAGAAAGGTAATGGACAGGAGCCCAAGAGGAAGTACATAGCAGAAAACAAAAGAAAGAGGGAGCCAGCCATGTAGACCATAACAGAGAGGTCAACTATAAAGAAAACTGGAGAAAAGTCATTGGAACTAGCAATCAAGGTGACCAAAGGAGCAGTTTTGTGGGAGACACTGTCAATTACTCACCTCAAAGCTATTTTCCCACCCTTCTTCCTTACTGACAAGGACTATCTCCCACTATAGGGGCTCAAAAATATGCTGGATAATCTCTCAGTACATCTTCCACCACTCCTTTAAACCTAAGGATAGACAAGTGACCTAGTTCTGGGCACTGGGACTTGAAAATGAGCCTGGAAGCTTATGGAAAATATTATCCTTTTCAATAAAATAGATATCTTCAATTCCTTCCTTTCCTGCCTTGAAAGTTGTATGTGAGCTCATGTTGTTCAGTGCTGTGGCTGCCATCTTATGACTATGAGAGGACAAGCCCAAGAATGGAACAAACACCCTGAGGAAGGCAAATGAAAAAAGTCTGGATATTTCTTCTTTTTTTTTCAGGAGGTGGGGGGCTGACAAACCAGATGCCACAGCAGTGAAAGCACCGAATCCTAACCACTGTACCACTACAGAACTCTCCAAGGCTTGGCTCCTTCGTGACATTATTGAGTAGCTAAATTACCCAAACCTAAAGCTATTTATCTCTGGATTTCTTGTTATGTGAGATAAATAAATGTTCTTACTGCTTAAATTACTGTTAGTCAACTATTTCATTATTTACAATCGTGATATATTGTGAATATGGCAGCCAGAATTACTTTTTTACTGAGGAGGGAATGGAAAACAAGAAACTAAAGATTCTTAGTGTTGTCCAATGGTTTCAAAATGCCAGTTAATGAACTGGCTGCATTAAAATTACAGAAGGAGATTTCTAAAAATACAGTTTTCTGTCCTTTATCCCCAGAATGCTCTGATTCAGTAAATTCAGCACAGAGCTCAGGGTTCTTGCTTTTTGATAAGAGCCCCAACTGGTATACCATTTTGGAAAGTTGTTAGCACTTTCTTATAAAGTTAAACATACACATATATACCTATCCTATAACCTACAATTCCACTCCTACATATTTACCTAGGAAAAAGAAAAATATATGTCCACAAAAAGATGTGTATGAGAATATCCACAGTGACCTTATTCATAATAGCTGAAACTGGAAACAAACCCAAATACCCATAGGAGGAGAATGAAAGAGATCAAGAGCTGGGGATGATTACAAAGATAACCAAGGGACATTGGAGTCCTGACCACAACTGAAAATCAGACACTGGAGCCAATGAACATGGTTCTGTGGTTTTCTCTAGTAGCCTGGAGGCAGGAGCAGAAAAAATGAATGTTGTCCAAGCTATGTGTGGAAATTAAAATGGTAGGGACAAAATGACAGGAGGCAAAGGAACTAGAGGCAGTGGTGAGAATGGAGGAAAAGTGACTTATCTTTGTGTAACAATGCTTTTTTTTTCCCCACACTTTGCTGCTTATAGGAAATTAGTTCCTCAAGCAGAGATTGAACCCACACCCTTGACAATGAAAGCATGAGTCCTAACTACTGGACCACCAGGGAATTCCCTGTATGAGACTGCTTATGAAACACCCCTGTCCAGGCTTCCTTTATTCTGTCCCTTGTAGCTCTGCCCTCCGTGCATTTCCTGCCTCTTCTTCCTTGGATTCAAAAGCAGGAAAAGCAAACAACCCACTTTGCACACTGGGATTGAGGCTTAGAGGAGAGAAAGTAGGAAAGGTCAATGTCAGTGTTGAGAAAAGTCAAGCAAAAACTGAGGGCAAGGCAGAGATGCCCCTGAGATGTTCAGTCTACCTGGGGATCCCAGAAAGGGCAGAGGCAAATCTGGAGTTTGTGTGGCAGCCAAGGAGGTTGACCCTGCTCTCGCTGAGGGTCTGAGGAGCTGTCATCTATGAGATAACTGGTAGCCTGAAAAATTAATTGGCCTGCTCCAGACAGGAGATAAAAGGAAAATCCTGTCCAAGCAGGTGTCACACTAATTTGGCAGAAGGCTGGGTGCTGATTTACATATGTCAACATCCTCTTTCCATCCTCCCTCTCCCTCAGTCAGGCTGGTTTCAAGCTGAGTCTGACTCAAACTCTGAACTGTTTCTATTATAATGAGCTGAGTGGTGTTTCTGTGTGTGTCAAAGGTCAATTGACCCTGTACGCAGTGTAGACACTTACCTGTAGAACACTGACTTGCAGGAGAGGGCTCAATTTTCGTAATTCCCAGGGCACCTAGTGACACACACACAGTAATGACTGACTGTCACCCATCAACAATAACAGTAAAATAACAATGAGAACCACCACTTCTTGAGATTTAAGTACTAAGCATTATTGTAAGTGCTTTATAGGTATTATCTATTATTTATCTTCACAATAAACCTATGATGCACCCAATGATTATCCTCTCAAGTACCCACGGAACACCTAAAAAACTGATCATATACTAGACAGAAGAGCACAACTCTTCAGATATTTTAAAAAATCAGTAAACTACTTTTTAAAATAAGAATAGAACTTAACAACAAAAAGATAATAAGGATCCCGTACATTTGGAAATGACACCACCCTTATGGCAGAAAGTGAAGAAGAACTAAAAAGGCTCTTGATGAAAGTGAGAGAGGAGAGTGAAAAAGTTGCCTTAAAGCTCAACACTCAGAAAACTAAGATCATGGCATCTGGTCCCATCACTTCATGGGAAATAGATGGGGAAACAGTGGAAACAGTGTCAGACTATTTTTCTGGGCTCCAAAATCACTGCAGATGGTGATTGCAGCCATGAAATTAAAAGACGCTTACTCCGTGGAAGGAAAGTCATGACCAAACTAGACAGCATATTAAAAAGCAAAGACATTACTTTGTCAACAAAGTCCGTCTAGTCAAGGCTATGGTTTTTCCAGTAATCATGTATGGATGTGAGAGTTGGACTGTGAAGAAAGCTGAGTGCCGAAGAATTGATGCTTTTGAACTGTGGTGTTGGAGAAGACTCTTGAGAGTCCCTTGGACTGCAAGGAGATCCAGTCAATCCATCCTAAAAGAGATCAATCCTCGATGTTCATTGGAAGGTCTGATGTTGAAGCTGAAACTCCAATCCTTTAGCCACCTCACGCGAAGAGTTGACTCATTGGAAAAGACCCTAATGCTGGGAAGGATTGGGGCCAGGAGGAGAAGGGGACGACAGAGGATGGGATGGCTGGATGGCATCACTGACTCGATGGACATGAGTTTGGGTAAACTCCGGGAGTTGGTGATGGACAGGGAGGCTTGGCCTGCTGTGATTCATGGGGTTGCAAAGAGTCGGGCACAACTAAGCAACTGAACTGAACTGAACTGAACTAGACTCATGGGACAAACAAATAAATCAAAATGAAGATATTTAGAAATTAAAATTAGCTGTGGGAGGTAGATAAAGTAATATTTAAAGGGAAATGTGTGGATTTAAAGGCTTATATAAAAAAGCAAAAGCTGGAAAAAAGCATCCAACTCAAGAAATTAAAAAAGAAAGGACTAATCCAAAAGAGAGTAGGAAGAAGAAATCACAAGACAAAGCCAAATCTTAATGAATTAGAAAACAAAGGCACTATAGAAGATCAAGAAAACCTTTTGATAAGCTCAATCCAGGAAAAGATAAGGCATAAATAAACAATATGAAAAAATTTTGAGGGGGGCATACTAGCAGATATAGTAGAAAATTTTAAGTCATAACAGAATTCTGTAAAGAACTTCTAGGTCAATAATTTTTAAATTTGTAATGAGATGAATAATTTCCCTTAACATGGAGAAACAATCCTATAATGGAGATATTATATTTCTTTTCAACAAATAAGGAAACTGAGGAACAGAGAGGAAATTATTCAAATTCCCCATACTAGTAAGAGACAGAATCTGGATTTGAAGGCCCAGGCAGTGGACCTCTATTTCACCCTTCTTCCCTCCCACATTGACTGAGCACCTGCCATTGTGCTAGGGATTACAGGAATAAAAGACAAATTTCTCAGAATTCCCTGGTGGTCTAGTGGTTAGGACTCTGTGCTTCCAGGCAGGGCGTCTGGGTTTGATCCCTGGCTAGGGAGCTAAGATTCCATTCCAGGTAGGGGGGACTAGTGACAGCAAAGGATTGAACAGGGAAGCACCATGATCCCTGGTGGGAACTAACTGCTGTCTGGTATTTCAGAGGCATACAAATCAGCGCAGGGCAGAGAATGGCAGAGGAGAGGCTAGAGAGATGGTCAAGGTTCTTGTCATTGTAGGGTAGGTGCTAAGGAGTTTTGACTTTACCTTGAAGGGTTAAGCAGAGGGGTGACACAGGCAAAGTCATAGTTTAGAATGAGCCCTCTGGCTGGAATGAGAATGGTGATGGGAGCTGGAACAAGGCTGAAGGCACAGAGATGACTTAGAAGGACATAGCAGTATCCAGGCAAGAGATAAAGAGAGCCTGCTCTAGGGCAATAACAATTGGAATAAGAAACAGGAAATGGATTTAAGAAGTATTTGAGATGTAAAATTGGCAGGACTTAGTAGTTGATTGAATGTGGGAGAAACAGGTGTGAAAGGAATCAAGAATGAGACCCCTCACCACCCAGTTTCTATCATGAATAACTGGAGTGCAGTCATTGGAGTAATACCAACTTCTGACTCGTTCTTGATTCATGCATACCTCTAATAATCTATTCATCTTTCTAGTCATTTATTAATTCATTTTTGACTCATACATCTATAAATCCATCCATCTATACATCTATCCTTTAGTCAAATTCTTATAAGTGTCAAAGCACCATGAAGAATATGGGTGTAAAAAGATATACTATTTCCCTTATTTATTCATCCTTTCTCTAAATGTTTATTGATATCCTTCTATGTGCCAGATAATATTCTAGGTAATGGAGATAGAGCAGTGCCTTTTGGCTAAGATCAAGTGTGGAGATAGAGTAGTGAAAAAGCAAAAAAGGTCCTGCTTAAAGGACCTAATGTTCTAGTGGGAGATACAAATAGAACACTAAGAAATAATATAATTTCAGGTAGTCAAATTTCTTTGTAATAAAAGAAACCAGAGTTCCGTGGAGAAAGGGCTGATTCTAAGGATGGGGCAGGAAATATACAATGTGAGCCTGGAGCATCTTGCAGTGCCAGAAACAAAGGAAGGACTCAAAAACACAATGATGGCAATATATCAAAGGGACATAACAGCCAACGTGAAAGGGCTCACAGTAAACAAAATTGGAACAATCTGAGCAACAAAATAAAGTATTGCTGGATTATAACCTCAAGTAAAAAATAAGTATTCATGAATACTGATTTAAAAGAATTTATTGAATAAACAAACAAGGGAGAGGAGACAATTTTCTCTTGCAGAATTTCAAGTAATTTATGTAGCTGCTCCACCTTCAAGGAGGTGGAACACAACTATCTACTCCTTAAGTGTGGGTTGAACATAGTGACTTCATTCCAAAAAGTACAGTAAGGAAAGGAAGGAGGAATAACTTAACAGTGGAGAAACCCAGCAAATGTAAACTCAGCCAGGTGATAAACAATAACATCAACAGTAATAAGTCAGCTTATTTATTTTAAGTAATAAATTTTTAGTTTATTACTTAAAATAAATTTTAATAAATACTTAAATTTTAAGTAAGTATTTATTACTTAAGAATTTATTTTAAGTAATAAATTCTTAAAGAGGATGGGAATACCAGACCACCTGACCTGCCTGCTGAGAAATCCACATGCAGGTCAAGAAGCAACAGTTAGAACTGGACATGGAACAACAGACTGGTTCCAAATCGGGAAAGGAATACATCAAGGCTGTATATTGTCACCCTGCTTATTTAACTTATATGCAGAATACATCATGCCAAATGCTGGGCTGGATGAAGCACAAGCTGGAATCAAGATTGTTGGGAGAAATATCAATACCCTCAGATATGCAGATGACACAATCCTTATGGCAAAAAGTGAAGAAAAACTAAAGAGCCTCTTGATGAAAGTGAAAGAGGAGAGTGAAAAAGTTGGCTTAAAGCTCAACATTCAGAAAACTAAGATCATGACATCTGGTCCCATCCCTTCATGGGAAATAGAGGGGGAAACAATGGAAACAGTGATAGACTTTTTTGGGGGGGCTCCAAAATCATTGTAGATGGTGACTGCAGCCATGAAATTAAAAGATGTTTGCTCCTTAAAAGAAAAGCTATGACCAACCTACACAGCATATTAAAAAGCAGAGACATTACTCTCCCAACAAAGGTCCATCTAGTCAAAGCTATGGTTTTTTCAGTAGTCATGTATGGATGTGAGAGTGGGGCTATAAAGAAAGCTGAATGCTGAAGAATGATGCTTTTGAACTGTGGTGTTGGAGAAGACTGTTGAGAGTCCCTTGGACTGCAAGGAGATCCAACCAGTCCATCCTAAAGAAAATCAGTCCTGAATACTCATTGAAAGGACTGATGCTAAAGCTGAAACTCCAATACTTTGGCCAACTGATACGAAGAACTGACTCATTTGAAAAGAGCCTGATGCTGGGAAAGATTGAAGGTAGGAGAAGGGGATGACAGAGTATGAGATGGTTGGATGGCATCACCGACTCAGTGGACATGAGTTTGAGTAAACTCTGGGAGTTGGTGTTGGACAAGGAGGCCTGGTGTGCTGCAGTCCATGGGGTCACAAAGAGTCGGACACAACTGAGTGACTGAACTGAACTGAACTGACTGGTTTTAAGATTAAAAATGTATTTTTTAAAAAGTTCTTTTAGAAAAATAGAACAAGATACAGGATAGTCAGTAATAGAATGGTGCATATCTTAGATATGCTGGTCCAGAAAGTCCTTGTTAAAGTGACATTTAAACAGAATCTGGGCAATTCCCTGGTGGTCCAGTGGTTAGGACGCCATGCTTCCATTGGCAAGGGCCCAGGTTCCATCCTGGTCAGGAATTAAGGTCAGGAATTAAGATCCTATAAGCTGTTCAGTACAGCCAAGAAAAAAATTAAAAAAACAAACAAACAGAGACTAGATGAGGTGAGGGGAGAGCCCTGCAGAGATATTAGAGAATAGAGTAAATCAGGCAGTGGGGTGGGGTCAGCAAATGTAAAGATCTTGACATTAGGGCACATTTGATATGCTCAAAGTCAGTGAGCCAAGAACAATGTGAATGACAAAGCTACTTGGAGAGGTAGGCAGGGTGAGATTATGTAGAGCCTTATTTATTTATTTTGTATTTCACCTTACCTTATGATTTTTTAAATTGTGTTAAAATACACATAACATAAAATTTAACACCTTAACCATCTTCAAATGCACAATTCAGTATTAAGTGCATTCACATTGTTTTTGTGCAGTTAGTCTCCAAAACTCTTTTCATCTTGTAAAACTGAAACTCGATACTCATCATAAGGAGATATAATAAATAAATTAGTTTCTTATGACTGCCGTAACAAATTTGTATACCTTGGTGATTTAAAACTGCAAAAATTTCTTTTTCCTGTTAGAAGTTCAACATTACTTTACATATACTATAGTTCATTTTCTTTCATTGTTGTGTAGTATTTCATGAATGAATGTACCACAGTTTATTTAGCCATTCTCCTGTTGATGCACATTTTGGTTGTTTCCAGTTTGGGGTTATTATGAATAAGGTTGTTAAGAACATTCTTGTACATGTCTACACATGCACTCCTTTAACTTAGGTATATACCTACAAGTGGAATTGTTGGATAATAGGGAAGATAAATGTTTAACTATAGTAGAGAGTGACAGTTTACCAAAGGGCATTCCCCAGTTTACATTCCCACCATCGATGAATGAGAGTTCCTGTTGCTCCACATTCTTGCCTACACTTGGTGTCAGAATTTTAGCATTCTCGTGTGAATGTAATGGCTTCTCAGTGTGGTTTAAATTTGCATTTTTCCTGGTTAATAATGATGCTGATCATCTTTTCATTGGGCACCTTTGAGCAGAAGGGACACGTGACAATATTCTTAAAAGATATCTCTAACTCTTGAGTTTAAAATAGATGAGTTAAGAGGAATTCCCTGGTGATCCAGTGGTTATAACTCCGTGTTTGCACTGCAAGGGGCGCCAGTTCGATCCCCGATCAGAGAACTAAGATCCCACATGCCATGTAGCAGGGCCAGAAAAAAAAAGGGTGAGGTAAGGATCTGCCAGGAAAACCATGAGCATGTTAGTGCCCAGGAAGCCAAGTGAAGAAAGTGTTCCAAAAGAAGTGTGTCATGAATAAGTCAAATGTTAGTGAGATGCAGACTAAATGACAACTGAAAATTGATAAATAGATTTGGCAAGTGGCTTTAAGTTGCTTCTTATCCAAGAGAGAAACTAAGAAAAGTGAGGAAGAAAAGGGAGCACCTGTGTTACTCTGGAAAATAAATCCTTAACCAAGATATCTGGGGGTGAGGTGGGGATAGTTAGAAAGATTAAACCCACCAGACTGTCAACATCAAGTGCTTGCATTTCAGACCACCAGACCAAATGGAGCATTTACTAAATCTTCAGGCTAGAAAGATCATCACTAAACACAAAAATCTCTCCTTGTCTTCCATGGAACTACACCTAAACTTGCAAAGAGAAGGGCTTGCTGGCTGAGGGACCACCCCAAGATTCTAGTTCTTTGTTCATAAAGTATTTATGGAGCCCCTATTATGTGCCAGGTAGTCTATAGGCTCTACAGAAACAGCAAAGAACAAAACAGACCAAACTCCTTGCCCTCAGGAGCTGACAGTCTCCTCCCTGTACTTTCCTGTAGTCTCACCCTCTTTATTGGGCTTCCCTGCTAGCTCAGCTGGTAAAGAATCTGCCTGCAATGCAGGAGACTCCAGTTCGATCCCTGGGTCAGGAAGATGTCCTGGAGGAGGGCACAGCTACCCATTCCAGTTATTCTTGCCTGGAGAATCCCCATGGATGGAGGAGCCTGGCAGGCTACAGTCCATGGGGTCGCAAAGAGTCAGACACAACTAAGCAAGCGCCCTCTTTATTACAAGCCCAGAGACCCTGAGGCTATAGGGCAGAACTAGGCAGATCTAGCCATCACCCCCTGAGCCCTGGTAAGACATAAAACTCTCCTGTTCAGAACTAAGTACAGTGATCAGCCCCTTTGGCGGAAGGTGAATTTTCCCCAGGGGTACACCCAAGCTGGGACCAAAGGCCCCACATCTGAAGTGCCATTAATTTGGATGTCACTGCAATTATCATGTTGGCTCCAGACAAAGCCGAATCACAACTGAGGATAGGATTTTAAATCACGACTTTCCAGAGTCTCATTAGGTAATTGATGCTGATCACATTGCTTAATGGGGACCTATAAAATGCTTGCTATTTATATTACAATGGGCAGAGAAAAGGCTCAACCAACCAGATAATTGACTGATGATATGAGGGACTAGGGTGAAGGGTTGGGAAGAGGCATGGAAATGTGAAGTTTCCCTGCCCCTGGCTTTTAGTGTCTTATTGGTGATGATTGTTTGACTGGATTCAGAAGAGACTGTGTGCCCTGGTCTTCTTAAAGCCCAAAGCTGCTCTTCCCAGGAGCCACGGACTAAGATAAGAATTGTCATTTAATAGGATTTTCTACAGCAGGCTAAATCGATTGCTAAATGAGCAATTTCAATCATCCTTTCCCATCCACTTAGGAGGGAATTACACTCACTTCCTTTCCAGCCTATACCCCCACCTCTCACGTCCTCATTCCCTCACCAGCAATTAGCAAGAAAGAAAGATGGTCTGGTTGGGGAATAGAAGGTACAGATTGTAGCAAGATGTTTAAGTTCACCAAATCAGGAAGCTGTAAGAGAGTTACAGCCCCATTCTCCACCCCTGCACTCCCCAGACCACCGTTGGAGATTCAGACACACCCTCCATATGCTGGTCTCCCTAGAACAGAGACCCCAGGGAAGGCAAACTTCTCCAAAACTCACCAAGAAGGGGCTGTAACACTTCCTTCTGCAAAAAGAGGGGTATGATGAGATTAATTTATTTCCGTTATTGAGACTTGGGCCTTTTCAACAGGAAATTTTGACTAAATCCCACCAGTCAAGACATATAAGGTATTCTCATAATGTCCAGGTATTTGGAAGAGAGGTTAGGGAAAAGGAATGAATGATCTTGGGAATCAAGAAGCCATAACATCTTCCATCTATGCACTGAAATCAGATAAATGGAACATGCATCTGGTAAGGAAGAATTCAGTATTCCCAAATTCTGCCTCTTAGGACCTCACCACATCTGGATTCATTTCTACTTGCTCCATGTGGATGACCATTTTCTCTCTTTCCCTCTCTCTCTCTTTCTCTTCCTCTCTCCCTCCTCTTATAGGCTTTTTTTGGTCTCCTTTTGCGTTGGGATTGATAGATGGCATGATGTCCTGGTTAAGAAGGAGAGTTTTCTCCACAAATTGATCTTTGGATTCAACAAAACGCTTACCAAAATCCCAGTTGATTTCTCTGCAGAAACTGACAAGCTGATCCTAAAAATCATATGGAAATTCAAGGGACCCAGAAGAGTACAACAGTCTCAAATAAAAAAAAAAAAAAAGAAAGAACAAAGTTGGAGTATAATAATCAAGACAGTGTGGCACTGGGATAAGAATAGACATATAGATCAATGGAAGAGACTTGAGACTCCAGAATAAGCCCTCGCTATTATAATCAGTTGATTTTCAAAAAAGATGTCAAGACAATTCAAATGAAAGAACAGTCTCTTAACAAATGAAACTGGATATCCACATGTGAAAAAATGAACTTTGACCCCTTTCTAATACTATATATAAAAGCCAACTCAAAACAGGTAATAGACTTAAATATAAGAGCTAAAACAATAAAACTCCCCAAAGAAAACGTAAAAGTAAATCTTCACGACTTTGGGTTAGGCAAAGCTTTCTTAGGTATGCCAATAAAAGCACAGGCAATGGAAAACAAAAAACTAAGTGGATTTCACCAAAATTCAAACTTTTTTGTGCTTCAAAGGATACCATCAAGAAACTGAACAGGCAGCTCACAGAATGGAAGAGAACATTCGTAAATCATAAACCTGATAAAGGACTTGAATCTAGAATATATAAAGAACACTTACAACTCAATAATAAAAAGACAAATAACCCAATTTAAAAACGTGCAAAGGATCTGAATATATCTTTTTCACTAAAGAAGATATGCAAATGGCCAATCAGTTCAGTCAGTTCAGTCACTCAGTCGTGTCCGACTCTTTGTGACCCCATGAATTGCAGCACGCCAGGCCTCTCTGTCCATCACCAACTCCCGGAGTCTACCCAGACTCATGTCCATCGAGTCAGTGATGCCATCCAACCATCTCATCCTCTGTCGTCCCCTTCTCCTCCCGCCCCCATCCTACCCAGCATTAGGGTCTTTTCCAATGAGTCAACGCTTCGCAGGAGGTGGCCAAAGTATTGGAGTTTCAGCTTCAACATCAGACCTTCCAATGAACACCGAGGATTGATCTCTTTTAGGATGGATTGACTGGATGGACTCTCAAGAGTCTTCTCCAACGCCACAGTTCAAAAGCATCAATTCTTTGGTGCTCAGCTTTCTTCACCATCCAACTCTCACATCCATACATGACCACTGGAAAAACCATAGCCTTGACTAGATGGACTTTTGTTGGCAAAGTAATGTCTCTGCTTTTAAATATGCTCTCTAGGTTGGCCATAACCTTCCTTCCAAGGAGTAAGCGTCTTTTAATTTCATGGCTGCAATCACCATCAGCAGTGATTCTGGAGCCCAAAAAAATAAAGTCTGACACTGTTTCCACTGTTTCCCCATCTATTTCCCATGAAGTGATGGGACCAGATGCCATGATCTTAGTTTTCTGAACGTTGAACTTTAAGCCAACTTTTTCACTCTCCTCTTTCACCTTCGTCAAGAGGCTCTTTAGTTCTTCTTCACTTTCTGCCATAAAGGTGGTGTCATCCGCATATCTGAGGTTATTGATATTTCTCCCGGCAATCTTGATTCCAGCTTGTGTTTCTTGCAGCCCAGCATTTCTCATGACGTACTCTGCATATAAGTTAAATAAGCAGGGTGACAATATACAACCTTGACGTACTCCTTTTCCTATTTGGAACCAGTCTGTTGTTCCATGTCCAGTTCTAACTGTTGCTTCCTGACCTGCATACAGGTTTCTCAAGAGACAGGTCAGATGGTCTGGTATTCCCATCTCTTTCAGAATTTTCCACAGTTTATTGTGATCCACACAGTCAAAGGCTTTGGCATAGTCAATAAAGCAGAAATAGATGTTTTTCTGGAACTCTCTTGCTTTTTCGATGATCCAGTGGATATTGGCAATTTGATCTCTGGTTCCTCTGCCTTTTCTAAAACCAGCTTGAACATCTGGAAGTTCACGGTTCACGTATTGCTGAAGCCTGCACCTAAAAAAGATGTTCAATATCATTAGTCATCAAAGAAATGAAAAGTAAAACCACCAGGATGGCTAAAATTTAAAAAGAGAGATAATAACAAGTACTGAACAGGATGTGGATAAATTGGAACCCTCACACACTGCTGGTGAGATCATAAAGTGATGGAGCTGCTTTGGAAAACAGTCTGGCATTTCTCAAAAGGCTGAACATAGAGTTACCATATGTCTCAACAATTCCACTCCTAGATATATGTATACCCAAGGGAGTTGAAAACAGGTGTTCATACAAAAATTTGTACATGAATGTTCATAGTAACATTATTCATAATAGCCATAAAGTGGAAGTAATCCAAATTTTCAACAACTGATAAATGTATAAATACAATGTGGTATTTTATGGTATAACCATACAATATGCATACAATGGAATATTATTATTCCATTCCATTAATATTAATGGATATTATTCAGCAATGAATATGCTAAAGACTTTGACTGTGTGGATCACAAAAAACTGGAAAATTCTGAAAGAGATGGGAATACCAGACCACCTGACCTGCCTCCTGTGAAGCCTGTATGCAGGTCAAGAAGCAACAGTTAGAACCAGACATGGAACAATGGACTGGTTCAAATTTAGGAAAGGAGAACATCAAAGCTATATATTGTCACCCTGCTTATTTAACTTATATGCGGAGTACATCATATGAAATGCCGGGCTGGATGAAGCACAGCTAGAATCAAGATTGCCAGGAGAAATATCAATAACCTCAGATATGCAGATGACACCACCCTTATGGCAGAATGCAAAGAGAAACTAAAGAGCCTCTTGATGAAAGTAAAAAAGGAGAGTGAAAAAGCTGGCTTAAAACTCAACATTCAAAAAATGAAGATCATGGCATCCTGTCCCATCACTTAATGGCAAATAGATGGGGAAACAATGGAAACAGTGACAGACTTTATTTTGGGGGGCTCCAAAATCACTGCAGATGGTGACTGCAGCCATGAAATTAAAAGACACTTGCTCCTTGAAAGAAAAGCTATGACAAACCCAGACAGCATATTAAAAAACAGAGACATTACTTTGCTGACAAAAGTCTGTATAGTCAAAGCTACGGTTTTTCTAGTAGTCATGTATGAATGTGGGTCTTGGACCATAAAGAAAGCTGAGCACCGAAGAATTGATGCTGCTTTTGAACTGTGGTGTTGGCGAAGGCTCTTGAGAGTCTCTTGGAACGCAAGGAGATCAAACCAGTCAATCCTAAAGGAAATAAACCCTGAGTAGTTATTGGAGGGACTGGTGCTAAAACTGAAGCTCCAATACTTTGGCCACCTGATGCGAAGAGCCAACTCATTAGAAAAGTCACCGATTCTGGGAGAGATTGAAGGCAGGAGGAGAAGGGGATGACAGAGGATGAGATGGTTAGATGGCATCACTGACTCAATGGACAAGAGTTTGAGAAAGCTCCAGGAGATGGTGAAGGACAGGAAAGCCTGGCGTGCTGCAGTCCATGGGGTCGCAGAGTCAGACATGACTGAGCAACTGATCAACAAAATTCAGCAATGAAAAAAAATGAAGTACCAATAAATACTACAATATGGATGAACCTTGAGAACATTATGCTAAGTGAAAGAAGCCAGTCACATAATACACGATTCCATTACGCTAAGTGAAAGAAGCCAGACCACATAATACACGATTCCATTCATGTGAAATGTCCAGGCTAGGCAAAGCTATAGAGACAGAAAGTACACTAGTGGTTGCTTAGGGCTGGCAGTGCTGGGGGGAAATGGGAAATGACTCCAAATTGAGTACAGGGTTTCTTTTTGGAGTGATGAAAATGTTCTAGGGTTGACTGTGGTGATGGTTGCACAACTCTGTAAATATACTAAAACTATTGAATTGTGACTTTAAATGAATGGCATAGTACATAAATTATGCCTCGATAAAGATTTTATATACACATACATGTATGAAGAAAAGCAACAAGCAAGCCAAAAGTTAACTAAAAATTCTATACGAAATAGTTGCACTAAGAGGTCTGATCGTTGCATTTAAAAAAATAATAAAAAAGTTCTTAAACCAAATTCTGAGGGTTTTGCCGACCAATTTCAGTCCTGGCACCTGCTGACTTTGTAACCTTGTATAGGTTACTTAACCTCCCTGAGCTGTTATCTCATCTGTAAAATAAGCATGAGGTCATTATGAGGATTAAATGAATTAATGTGTAAAGATACCTGGCACATAGGAGATGCTCAGTTAATGAAAACTATAAAAAGTCAAAGAATAGCAATAACCAGAGAAGGAGAGAAGAAGAAAAAAATAGTATTTATGAGCCAAGACCACTTTCATACATTTTTGCCTATCCTCTGAAAGGACTCTAGGGACAAAGAAAAGTCTCTGGACTCTGAGGAGCTGGAAAGCTAAGAGATCAGGCATTCCTGAAAAAAAAAAATCCAACAAAATGAAACAAGTACTGCAACAGAGTTATAGACTAGGTGCTCAGGGACAGAGGAAAAGGCTTTTAAAGTGGAGGAGACTTAAAAAGTGAGGAGACTTCCTACAAACAGTAAATGCTGGAGAGAGTGTGGAGAAAAGTGAATCCTCCTACACTGTTGATGGGAATGTAAATTGGTGCAGCCACTATGGAGAACAGTATAGAGGTTCCTTAAAAAACTAAGAATTAAACTACCATGAAGTGAAAGTGTTAGTCGCTCAGTTGTGTCCGACTCTTTGCGACTCTATGGACTGTAGCCTGCCAGGCCCCTCTGTCTATGGGATTCTCCAGGCAAAAATACTGGAGTGGGTAGTCATTCCCTTCTCCAGGGGATCTTCCCCACCCAGGGATCAGACTCAGGTCTCTGCATTGCAGGCAAGTTCTTTACATCTGATCCACCAGGGAAGCTCAAAACTACCATTCAACCCAGCAATCCAACTCCTGGGCATAGATCCAGAGAAAACCATGGTTCAAAAGGATACATGCACCTGAATGCTCATTGCAGTGCTGTTTCCAATAGGCAAGACATGGAAGCAACCTAAAAGCCATCACAGACGAGTACATAAAGATGCAGTGTGTATATACAGTGGAACATTGCTCAGCCATCACAAAGAATGAAACAATGCCATTTAGGCAAGACGTGGAAGCGACCTAAAAGCCACCACAGATGAGTGCATAAAGATGTAGTGTGTATATACAGTGGAATATTGCTCAGCCATCACAAAGAATGAAACAATGCCATTTGCAGCAGCATGGATGGACCTGGAGATTATCATACTAAGTGAAATAAATCAGACAAAGACAAATATCATATGATATCTCTTATATGTGGAACCTTAAAAAATTATACAAATGGACTTATCTTCAGAACAGAAACACAAACTTAGACAACAGACTTAAGGTTATGAGGGGAAAAGGGGAGAGTAATAGATTGGGAGTTTGGGATTGACATGTACACATGACTATATTTAAAATGGATAACCTACAATGGAATACTACTCAGCCATAAAAAGGAACACATCTGAGTCAATTCTAATGAGGTGGATGAACCTACAGCCTATTATACAGAGTGAAGTAAGTCAGAAAGAGAAATATAAATATCGTATACTGGCGCATATATATGGAATCTAAAAAGATGGTACTGATGAATTTGTTTTCAGGGCAGCAATGGAGAAACAGACATAGAGAACATAACTATGGACATGGAGGGAGGGGAGGAGAGAGAAGGTGAGATGTATGGAGTGAGTAACATGAAAATTTATAATACCATATGTAAAATAGATAGCAAATGGGAATTTCCTGTATGACTCAGGGAACTCAAACAGGGGCTCTGTGACAATCTAGAAGGGTGGGATGGGGAGGGAGAGGAGGGAGGTTTGGGAAGGAGGGGACATGGGTGTACCTATGGCTGATTTTTGTTGATGTATGACAGAAAACCACAAAATACTGTAAAGCAATTATCCTTCAATTAAAAAATAAAACAAAATTTTTAAAAGTGGATAACCAACAGGGATCTCCTGTATAGTACAAGGAACTCAGACCAATATTCAGTTATAACCTAAATGAGAACAAAATTTGAAAAAGAATGGATACTTGTATGAATATAATGAATATAACCTCATATAATCTCTGTGCTATACATCTGTAACTAATACAGTATTTTTAATCAATCATACTCCAATACTCCAATATAAAATAAAAAAAATTTAAATAAATAAAGCAGAGGAGAGGTAAAGATTTGGCCAAGTGGGAAAGTGATGCATGCACCCCTGTCCCCCCACCACTGTGGGTGCCAAGAGGATGTGAAGCACACCCTCCCCCACCCCACCCAAGCCCTGTGGAGAAGGAAACTGGATAGAGTCAAACTAACACAGGGACTATTTGTGGCCAGGATGGTCAATGAAGCTGGCACATGAGAGAGAAGGTGGCTCCTGCCTACCTGGACTTGTAAGAGGTAGCTGACCTTCAGGAGCTCCTCCTCTCTCCCCTGTTCCTCGCTCCTCTCAGCCCCTAACCCTCTGGATCTCCTTTTCCCTCCCACCAACCCTCTTTTTCGGAACAGCCCGATGCACTGTGGGCAGAGCGTGATGCCTCCATCACTCCTCCCTCCAGTGACTCATCCCCAAGACTGGGGGTGGCAGGAAGTGCCAGGGCCCTAGAGCTGCAGTCCCATCCGGATTCTGGCAGCTTAGAGACATCCTATCTTCTTCCCTCCTCCCTCCACCCCCGCCACCTCCTCTACTTTCAGCTCTGACTCTTGATGTTTCCATGTAAGAGACACCCACCTCCCCCAAAACTCTTGCTGCCTTTCCATTCCTCCTCTAGTCCCTAAACTCCAGCTCCCAGGGGTTGCTGGAGTTTGGGGGGAATGAAACAGCCTGATCTCTAGGGAAGCAGGCACAATCCAGACTTAGGGGCCTTTCATCGGGGGACGTAGCCAAGTAAGAGCTATACCCCCACGAGCGGGCCTTTGAGGGGGCTTGCCCATGATGTAGACAGCGTTCTGAGCAATGCTTAAAACAACAACCAAATTATTTTACTACCTCCTAAGGACTTCATAAGTTTTCTCATTTATTCCTCGCAACAACCCTATGAGGCAGGTACTATTATCATTGCCATTTTGCAAATGAGAGAAGTGAGGGGAACTAATTCGGCAAGTAGCAGACTGAGACTCAAATCCAGACTCTTAACCACCAGGCATTTCTGCCTGTTTTGGGAACAGAGGGCAGTGTAGGCCTCCTTGAGCACAGCCTCTCAGTAATGTAGGGGAGCATACATAATCCTGAGGTTCTCGTTACAGCTACCCTGAGGTCTGGCTGGGGCTATGAGCTTTGACCTTAGCCTCCCTTCCTATTCCCATTGTCTCTGTGGACTTGCCCACTCTCCACTACTGAGTGGTGGGAATGTGGAGAGCTACATCTAGGATTCTCATCTCCCTCAGGAGCTTATTTTCCTATTAAACTTCTAGGACAAACAAATATCAACATGTTTCAGGAGTGCCCAAGGGCTACTTAGAGAGAAAAGAAAGTGCATTGCTTATAGGTGTAGCCAAAAGAAGGCACTCAAGCCTCAGTTATCCCAGGCTTGCAGACATTAGACACCTGTTACACTGAAGGGGCACAGAGATGGCCCACATGACAATAGAAATAGTAACACCCTTGAATTATGTAGCACTTTATAATTTCTCAGGCACTTTACAAACATTTGATTCTCCAGATGACCTCCAGAGACCCGAGGAGGCAGGAAGCATTTTTTGTAAGCTGTTGCCACATGTTAAGTTTTCCCCCCAGAGGAGGAAAGGCAGGAAGCAGGCAAGGCAGTGAATGAGTTAGCTAAACCCAAGCCCCAGTGGGTAATTGATAGTTTTAATGATGACTTTATCCTCAGACTCCTCAGATATCATATTTCCACTGGATTACCACATTTACATAACAGTGCAGAGTGAAAGACCCTGATAAATCTCTGCTTGGGGATGAATACAGTGCAAATGTACTTTGTTGACAGCGATTTGTTTTACTATACTCCTGCCTTTCCATTTTGGGAGGAAAGAGCAAGGCTATTATGAAAAGAGGGGGGAAAGGAGGGGAAAATGGAAATGGAGGGAGGAAGATTGGAGATCTGGAAAGAGAGAAATGAGTGAGAGGGTTAGAGATGGAGAAAAAGGGAGAGATCTGGGCAAGCTGGAAAAAGAAAGCAAGAAAGGAAAGAAGGAAAGCCATCTCAGCAGTCAAGGGTTTCATGGCAAAAGCAATGGAGTGATTCTGTGCCATGTGGCTGGCTGCTGGGGAGCAGTCCACAGTAATGGGGTGAGAAAGACTCAGGGGTCTTTTGGGTGGCTCTCACCTTTGTAGCTAGTCAAGAGAGGCTGGAAGAAGGAGAGTCTCAGGGCACAGGACTCCTTTAAAGTCCACTTAAGGTGTCATAGAAGACCTCTCTGAGCCTCTTCTTGTCACATTCCACCACTCTCCATCCCCCTATATCAGAGAACAGGTGGGCTTCTAGGGGCATGAGGACTGGGCTCAAAGAATACCTGGAGTCCTTCTGATCCAGAGGCTTGGATTTCAGTCCCTGCTCTGCCACTAACTGAGGTGGATGGTTTTAATCCCCTAAGATCTCAGCTTCTGTTTCTCTACTGGTAAAATGGGAATTATCTTTCTGTCCAACAAATATTGACTGATTGTACACCAGACATTTTCCACAGAGCAGAAAACAAGATAGATAATTGTCCTTTCCTTCAGGGAAAGACAATTCAATGAAGGTAACCATACTTCTGAGAAACAGGCTGTCTGAGAAACAGGCTCTGCCCACAACAGGATAAGAGATGAGAGTTCACTCTGTGCCGGGCACTGTGCTGAGTGCTTCATGTATTAATTCCCTCACAGAAACCCAGTGAAAACACTTCTATTATTATTCCCATTGCATCTTGGGTGGGATGACAGATGACAACACCTTAGTTGTCAACACACCCCATCCTGTAATCCTGTTTCATTGTCTTCACAGCATTGACCACTATCTACAATGAATGTATTAACTCACTTGTGTGCTGATTGCCTTATTCACATCTGTATCCCACACATTTTGAGCAGTTTCTGATGGTGCACAGTAGGTTCTCATTAACTACATGTTGAAGGGATGAAGGAACAAAGGATAAGGAGCTGCTGGAGAGTGAGTGCCTCCCTGCCCTCCACGCAGGGTGATGATGACAAGTCCCTGTCCTCTGTGCAGGGTGATGATGACAAGGGGGATCTGAGGGCAGGTGCTCAAGGTGCTCTATCACTGCAGACACGAAGGGGGCTGTTATCAGCTTACCTTTCTTTAGGAAGGAAGAAGTGTGTGTTCTTTTCTCTAGTCTTCAGCGGTCTTCTTTGTAACTTCCCTCAGATGATCTGCCCCCTCCTGTCCCACGATTCATTCTACTTCCTCTAACTGTATCCTTCTTAATTTCTGTCTCACTCTCGTTCTTGTTCTTTTTGCTTCCATGCTTCTTTTTTTCTCTTGGAGAGAAAGCTCATCCAAAGAATTGCAAATTGGTGATTTCAAAGGCCTAGTGCAAGTTCAGTCTTGTGCCAAAGCCTTCTTCCAATAGAGGGTACTTTTCTCCAACTTTAAAATGGGCAGAAACTTAAAAAAAAGAGGCAGTTTTTTTAACAAGTGCCGGTGGACCTGATAATCACAATGGTGTGATCACTCACCTAGAGCCAGACATCCTGGAATGTGAAGTCAAGTGGGTCTTAGGAAGCATCAATACGAACAAAGCTAGTGGAGGTGATGGAATTCCAGTTGAGCTATTTCAAATCCTGAAAGATGATGCTGTGAAAGTGCTGCACTCAATATGCCAGCAAATCTGGAAAACTCAGCAGTGGCCACAGGACTGGAAAAGGTCAGTTTTCATTCCAATCCCAGAGAAAGGCAATGCCAAAGAATGCTCAAACTACCGCACAATTGCACTCATCTCACATGCTAGTAAAGTAATGCTCAAAATTCTCCAAGCCAGGCTTCAGCAATACGTGAACCGTGAACTTCCAGATGTTCAAGCTGGTTTTAGAAAAGGCAGAGGAACCAGAGATCAAATTGCCAATATCCACTGGATCATCGAAAAAGCAAGAGAGTTCCAGAAAAACATCTATTTCTGCTTTATTGACTATGCCAAAGCCTTTGACTGTGTGGATCACAATAAACTGTGGAAAATTCTGAAAGAGATGGGAATACCAGACCATCTGACCTGTCTCTTGAGAAACCTGTATGCAGGTCAGGAAGCAACAGTTAGAACTGGACATGGAACAACAGACTGGTTCCAAATAGGAAAAGGAGTACGTTAAGGTTGTATATTGTCACCCTGCTTATTTAACTTATATGCAGAGTACGTCATGAGAAACGCTGGGCTGGAGGAAGCACAAGCTGGAATCAAGATTGCCGGGAGAAATATCAATAACCTCAGATGTGCAGATGATACCACCCTTATGGCAGAAAGTGAAGAAGAACTAAAGAGCCTCTTGACGAAGGTGAAAGAGGAGAGTGAAAAAGTTGGCTTAAAGTTCAATGTTCAGAAAACTAAGATCATGGCATCTGGTCCCATCACTTCATGGGAAATAGATGGGGAAACAGTGGCTGACTTTATTTTTGGGGGCTCCAAAATCACTGTTGATGGTGATTGCAGCCATGAAGTTAAAAGATGCTTACTCCTTGGAAGGAAGGTTGTGGCCAACCTAGAGAGCATATTTAAAAGCAGAGACATTACTTTGCCAACAAAAGTCCGTCTAGTCAAGGCTATGGTTTTTCCAGTGGTCATGTATGGATGTGAGAGTTGGACGGTGAAGAAAGCTGAGCGCCGAAGAATTGATGCTTTTGAACTGTGGTGTTGGAGAAGACTCTTGAGAGTCCCTTGGACTGCAAGGAGATCCAGTCAATCCATCCTAAAAGAGATCAATCCTGGGTGTTCATTGGAAGGACTGATGTTGAAGCTGAAACTCCAATCCTTTAGCCACCTCATGTGAAGAGTTGACTCATTGGAAAAGACCCTAATGCTGGGTGGGATTGGAGGCGGGAGGAGAAGGGGACGACAGAGGATGCGATGGTTGGATGGCATCACTGACTCGATGGACATGGGTTTGAGTAGACTCTGGGAGTTGGTGATGGACAGAGAGGCCTGGCGTGCTGCAATTCACGGGATCACAAAGAGTCGGACACGACTGAGTGACTGAACTGAACTGAACTGAACTGGTGGACCTGTGGGACAAGGGTCTCAGGATCACAGCACTGACCTTCCCACATCCTCATCCAGAGAAGATTCATCAAAGCCTTAACCATAGTAGTCCCATAACCAACACATACCTATTTCCTCTCCCACTCTGTGTGTTATTTAAGTGTTACTTGCCATAAATATCAAAGGATAATAAGCCTGGCTTTCCCTCTCTCTTTGGGTTTTGAAAACTCCTCAACCCACTGCATAGTAGGTTCTGCTCAGGATGTAACCAGCAAGGCCATGGGTTAAGTTAAGGAGAACCGTGTCACTACATGGCTGACAATATTGTTACCAAAAGTAGAATTTGGCTGCTCACCGCTCTAAAGCCAATGAAGAGGCAAGGCTGGTGGAAAAGAAAGTTTGCTTTATTTCAGAGGCTTCCAACCAAGGGTGGGGCCAGACTCCTGTTGTCCAAAGTCAAACTTACCTCATTGACAATCAGTGCGCAAGAGCTTTTTAGGCAGAGGGAGGGGGCTACATGCTGAAACAGTACAGTCAACTCAATTAGGGTTAGGCATCCTGAAACTGGTCATGCAGTGGTCTGATTAGCATCATCTTGATTATTTTAAGTACAGTTAATCTTCAGTTCCAGAGTCCATTTGTTCCATTTTTTTGAGGGAAATTCTTGGAATCACGGAAACTTCTGCCATGGCTACAGTCTGGTCATGATGGAGTTAACATCTTCCACCTTGTGGGGGTTTCAATATCTACGAGACAGCTCAGAGGAGTATGGCTTGGAATATTATCTATAGCCCTTGAAGAGGAACTAAAGCTCCTTGACTTTGTTTAGTGACTAAACTATTATTTGGTCTTGTTTGACTGTTTTCCTTTGCTTACACATTTTCTCATTTCTCTGATTAAACTTTTTCCTTGGCTAAAGGTTTTCCAGGGACAATATGCCAGCAAAAGTCTTAAGGGGAAAGACCATAGGGTCCTACTCCATTTCAGTATATTAGAGTGGTTGGGAAAGTGGGCCTGAAGATTCCCACAGCCCTGAGTCTGAAGCCTGGCTTCTCAGTGAGTAGACTACAGATGACAGGAGCAGAAGTTGTGTCAGATGAGTCTTTGGGTACTTTCCTCAAATCAGGCATTCCTTGAAGGACCACCATAGTGCCCCTGTGTTAAGTCAGCTTGACAGTTCGAATTGGGGTTATCTCTTGCAGAAATGTCCAATGCACAGGATTCTGACTGCCTCCAAAACTCAGCTTTTTCTTCTTTGCATCCCTAGAAGCAGGCTACATGCTGGACATACAAGAACCACGTTGTCCAGACCCAAAGATACTCATTTACTCCCTCTACATACTGCTGTTCCTTGAGACTTTGTTATGCTTAGCACCTACTATGTGTCAAACACCCTAAATATGTTACCTCATTTAATCCTATAATGGCCCTTGAGTTAAGGATTGAATGAGACAATAAGCATTATCTCTCACCTGGACTATGGAAAGAGCCTCCTTCTAGAACACTGAGTTCTTCCTCATATGATACCTATAGTCTATTCACACAGCAGCCACAGAGCCTTTTAAAATCATGTCACTCCTCTGCTCAAAACCCCTTAATGAATGTCCCCATTTCACACAGCATAAAGTCCAGAATCCCTAGTATAGGATTCTGTAGTTCTGTAATTCCACAGGGCCCTCTTTTACCTCCCTAACTCCAGGCCACAAAGTTTATGACCTCCTGCCCTACCATTATCCCCCTTGTTCTCTCCGATAAACTGGCTTCCTGACATTCCTCAAACACTGCTGCATACACTCCTGCCTCAGACCCTTTGCACTGGCTATCCTCTGTGCCTGCAAAGTGCTTTTTGTTTTTAATTTTTGGCTGTGCTGGGTCTTTGTTGCTGTGAAGGCCTTTCTTTAGTTGTGGCAAGTGGGAGCCACTCTACTTGCTGTGCACGAACTTATCGTGGTGGCTTCTCTTGTTGTGGAGCACAGGCGCTAGGGTACAAGGGCTTCAGTAGTTGTAGCTCCCAGGCTCTAGAACACAGGCTCAGTAGTTGTGGCTGGCTTAGTTGACCCCTGGCATGTGGGATTTTCCAGGATCAGGAATCAAACCCACGTCTTCCATAATGGCAGATGAGTCTTTACCACTGAGCCACAAGGGAAGCTCTACAAAGCTTTATCCTGATGTGTCCATGGTTTGCTCTCTTGCTTATTTCAAGTCTTTACTCAAGTGTTACTTTTTCATAGAGGCCTTCCCTGACTCCTGTGATTTTTTTTTTGGGGGGGGGCTTGCCATGTCACATGTGGGATCTTAGTTCCCCAACCAGGGATCAAACCCATGCCCCTTGTCTTGGGAGTGTGAAGCCTTAACCACTGGACCACCAGAGAAGTCCTCCCCACCCCATCCCTGTGGTAATTTTTAAATATGCCTACAAATCATCCAATACTCTTCCCTTTGAGAAGTAGAACACAGTTCTCCTCCCCCTGAATGGTTGTCCAACTTAGTGACTGCTTCTAAAGAACAGAATAAGGCGTAACAGTGTGTGACTGCTAAAACAAAGTCATAAAAGGCATTATGATTGCCTTAGTCTGATCACGAGAAAACATCAGACAAACCCAAACTGAGGGACATTTCACAAAATACTTTATTAGTACTTTTGAAATTCTCAAGGTCATGAAAAACAAACAAAGACTGAGAAACTGTCACTGATCAAAGGGGACTAAAGGAATGTGATGACTAAATGCAACGTGTCATCCTGGATTGGATGCTAGAACAGAAAAAAGGACGTTGATGGAAAAACTGGTGATATCTGAATAAAGTCTATAGTTTAGCTAATAGTAGTGTACCAATGTTAATTTCTAAGTTTTGACAAATGTACCATGGTTATATAAGATATTAATGTTAGAGGAGCTTGGATAAAGTGTATATGGGAACTCTCTGTACTATCTTTGCAACGTGTCTCTAAGTCTAAAATTATTGCAGCATAAAAAGTGGCTTCCTCGTTGCTCTTTTTCTTGACTCACACACTGCCATGCCATGGGGATGCTTAAATGGTGAGGACCATGTGGCGAGCAACTGAGGCCTCCAGCCAAAGTCGTGTGAGAAGCCATCTTGGAAGATCCTCCAGTCCTACTCAAGGCTTCGTTCACTGCAGTCCTGACTGACCCCTGGAGTGCAGCTTCAAAAGAGATCCTGAGCCCTAACTACCCAGGTTAGCCACTCCTGAACCTCAGAAACCATGAGAGATAATAAATGTTTCTTTTTGCTTTAAACCTCTAAGTTTCAGAGCAATTAATTATGCAACAGTTCAGTTCAGTTCAGTCGCTCAGTCGTGTCCGACTCTTTGCGACCCCATGAACTACAGCATGCCCAGGCCTCCCTGTCCATCACCAACTTCCAGAGTCCACCCAACCCCATGTCCATCGAGTTGATGATGCAACAACAGATAACTAATACATGCCCTAATCTAAATGTCTCCTTATAGTCACACTCAACCCCCTTTCTGACCTTAATTTTCTTCATAGTACTTACTACAGAACAGCTTGTTTAACTTGTCTCCACACCAGAATATGAGTTACATGCAATTGAAAACTACGTCCCTAGCACCTAGAATTGTGCCTGACACACAGCAAATGCTCAGTGAAGGATAGTTGTTGTAGATATTACTATTGGGTAATAAAGACTTCCCTGGTGGCTCAGAGGGTAAAGCGTCTGCCTGCAATGCAGGAGACTTGGGTTCGATCCCTGGGTCCGGAAGATCCCCTGGAGAAGGAAACGGCAACCCACTCCAGTATTCTTGCCTGGAGAATCCCATGGGTGGAGAAGCCTGGTAGGCTACAGTCCAGGGAGTCACAAAGAGTCGGACATGACTGAGTGACTTCACTTAATAAAGGGTTAGATAAAAATTCCTTCCCTTTGTCCTTACCTGGGAAAAAAAAACCTTCCCCTGAGGTTCAGGGTGGAGGATGAGGGCAATATGGCACCAGGAAATGTGAGCAGAGATGAAGTGTGAAACCCTGATTTCTAAGTCCAACTTCCTCATCCACTGAGATCCCTTAGACAAGCTCTTCCTCCCTCTGGGTCTGTTTCCTCACCAAAAAATTCTAAAGACTGGGATGACCTACAAGTCACCAAGATTTTTTCTTTGGCTCTAACAACCAATGATTCTAAGAGTGGGCTGGAAGAAAGAAGTGCAAAAGTTCAAATCTGGAGCCGGAGGAAAGGGGAGGGGTGAAGAATGTGTTTATCTTACACAGGGATCAGGCAGAAGCTGTGCCTACCACCTGGAAACCTTTTTGTTTTTGACAACCTACTCCGTTGCCCCAGGCCCCGCTGCCCTGCTCCCCTCCTCTGCAAATCCGTCCTGGGGCCTGGGTTAGCTGCCTGTGTCTCCAGGCTCCTATTTTCCTTCACATAAGTCTTTATAAGACACTTTTCAAATAGTATAGTAATGGAATCTTTGTGTCCTGGAGCTTTAGCTTGTAACAGAAACAAGCAAGTCCCAGGAAATACTCCTAGTTCTTGCAATTCCCCCCATGGAATATGAACTCTAAAGGGAAAAAGGAAAGAGAAAAGGGAGAGGGAGGAAGACTAGGTCTGTGCTGGGACTCCCCTAAACCCTTCCCCTTTCCATTTTCTCCAGCCTTAGGCTCACTACCAAGCGAAGCATGCCTACCAGCCTGCCCACCCCTGTCTCACCTATGTATACGGTCAAATGCCACTTATGTGAGCCATGTTATCTTTATCTGCTCCTCCCTCCCTTAGTGACCATGCACCTCCCACAACAGACTTACCCTAGGTACCTTCCTAAGGTAAATCTCCAGATCTCCAAAAGCTTCCTGCTATTTGGTACGAAGTCATTTCTCTCCAGAAGAATAGCTCATATAAAAGTTTAAAAAACCTGGTATGTTCTGGGAAACATAGGTAGCGTGTGCCATGTTTAATCATGTTAAGTGAGGTTGGAAATAGTGGAGATGGAGCAGGACAGGTAGGCAGGAAGTAGCACTGGTGGAGAATTTTATCTCATAGGCCATGGAAGCCATTGAAGAATTCTGCACAGGTTGGAACTCACTCCTCTTCTTCTCAGTCCTCTTCACTCACATCTCTTCCTATCTTTTTCTGTACCCATCTTGCCCCCAAGCATCCCATTTGGCTCATATCACAATCTTAATAACATCAAAAATGTATTGAGAACTTTCACTGTGCAAGCCTTCTGTTCGCACTACCTCATTTCAACCTTTAAGTATACATGAGGTAGATGTTATTATTGTCCCTGTGTAACAGAGAGAAAAATGATTCCAGTGATTTGTCCAAAATTGCAAATCAAGGAAGTAGCAGAGCCCAAATTTTTAAGCATACATTGATTGGTCCATGCTTTCTGCCCTCTTCCAAAATCTCTTCTTTGGGGGAAAATTAGAGATGTCTACAGGAGGTTGTGAAGTCTGGAGACAGAACAGGAAAGAATCCAGAGACTAAATAATTCTGGAAGAGAGATTTCCGGGCTCTGATGGAACTTATCTCACCTAGTTGTACTGCCTGACTGTGCTTGCGAGGCAGTCTTTTTCCATTTTTCCCACTCCCTGTCTTGGCCCACTTGCTTCCTCCAGTTCCCACATCTTCCTTCACCTCCTTGGATTCTGCTTGCCCTTGTTCTTCAGATTCTGGGTAATGTATTTGTTCTGAACATGCCTAGATGGACCAGGACCTTCTGGAAGCCTCCAGATAATTCAAGTATCTGGAGAGGATAGCCATACTTCCTCCCTCTTCCCCAAACTCAAACAAAAAGGGGCTGGCCTCATCCAGGGCTTCCAAGGCTCTTCAGCAAAGGCTAGGTCCTCTCTATCTCATCTCCTACCCCTGTGTCCTCTTACAAGCTAAAAATACATAACCACAAGAGCTTCTCAGAACATGCCAAGTTCCTGAAATCTTTGCACATGTATTTTCTCTCTCTGGAATGCCAACATCCCCTCCACACCAAGTTTGTCACCAGGAAAACTCCTAAGTATCTTCAATCTTGACTCAAACCTTGAACTTTATCCCCACCAACATCACTGTTCAGGCCATCATTCTTTGCATGGACTATTCCTTCACTGGTCTATAGGTTGCTACTCTGGCCTCACACCATCTATCTCCCACACTGTAACCAGAGTAATCTTCCTAGAATGTAAACTTAATCTTATCACCTCCTTTCTTAAAACTTTTAAAGGTTTCCCATGTCCTCAAAGTAAAGACATAATCCTGGTTTGGGGGCTCTTCCACCCAACTCCCATCCATTTTTCTAGAAGGTGTGTCTTCCAGCTGAGCCTACCACCATACTGGTATTCCAGCCAGATTTCCTGACACTTTTACTCAGTTCCTTGAAACTTGCTATTCTCTCTTGACCCTACATGATGTTCCCTTGGCCTGGAATTCTCTTCCCTTCTCCTTCCCCAGCTGACTTCCACCAACCTTTCAGGCAGGTCTCAGCCTGAACTCCCTTCACATTGAACCTTCCAGAACTCCCTAAACTAGGCGAGCTGTTTCTGCTTTTTGCCCCCAGTCCCATTATTTCCCCTAAGACAGCATTTATCCTGTTTTTTATTACCTATGTATTTATTCATATCCCCCCAAACTCAATTGGGAGCCTACCTTATCACCTGCTATAACCCAGAGTCTAGTACTAATGGGCTCTCCATGGATAACTGTTGCAGTGGTTAGTGAACACAGCCTTCTCTGTCTTCACAGTGTAAACTCAGACCCCACTGCAGCTTCTGCCACCATCATCCACAGAGTTACTCTTATGGATTACTGCTTCTCCAGGTGTTCCTCTCTCTTTATGGACTGGCATGGCACCTTTCATGTTAGTACTCCAACACCCAATACAGAGCATAGCATTCATCCTTCCATCCATTTTCTCATTATTGTTTTTTAAAAAAATATTATCAGGACTTCCCTGGTAATTCAGTGGTTAAGACTCCACACTGCCAATGCAAATCCCTGTTCAGGAAACTAGATCTGGGCATTCCACAACTAAGAGCTGGTGCAGTCAAATAAAGTTAAAAATAAATAAATATATATATATATATACATATATACACTAGACACTTTGGATACGGCAGTGAACAAGATAGACAGGCCCTGCTGTCAAGTTCATACTCTAGTGGCATATATGGGTAACTAGTGAATAGGAGGTTGAATGGATCCCAGTCCTACTGGGAAGCCCCTGGGGACTTTCCTCTCCACAGTTACAAAGCATGGAGCATAGACTCTGAGGGAGGAGAACATGTTCTCTTGGTGACCTCTGGATCTCCCTTTTTCCAGGTTTCCTTGGGATCAGCCATGAAGCAGCAGCAGCAGAAGCCAAGAAGAAGGGAATGAGGGAGGTTGGGCCGCGTGGAGAGGGTCCCAGCCTCTAAGGACAGGGAATGGTGTTGCACCCCCATGCTCATAAGCACTCTGCCAGAGCAGTTTGGTAACTAGCTTTCCTCTCTATCCTGGAGCAGAGAAAGAAAGAGATCCACAGAGGGGAAGACATCAATGGACAGAGATGACAGAGGAAAAAAGAAGGATAGAAAAAGTGGAACAGAGAGGTGGAGGAGGAGGAGTCAGAAATACAGGGAGAGGGAAGGAGACTGAAGCATAAAAAGAAGGCCTGCAGGACTGAGCCCTCCCTGTGTTGCTAGGAGAAAGCTTAGCTTCCCATTCAGGTCACTGGGGGGAAAAAGATTCAATTTTGAGCCCCTGGGATTCCTGAGATGCTTTCCCAAGACCTCTGATCCCTCAATTGTCTTTGGCCCCATCTGATCATCCCAGGAGCCTTCTGCCAAGGACCCATTAGCCCCCAAACCAAGATATACTCTATACAGACCCTGACAAGCAAAAGATAGGCGGTGATGGAAAAACACAGTTGCTCTGAGCACAGCAACCTCTGATTTTCATCTTTTTCAGAAAAGACCATAGAAAAGACCCTGCATTCACCATGTTTCCTAACTGGGGGCTTCAGGCTCTGCTCATTGAGATACCAGCCTGACCATAGCCTAATCTGCAGGCACAGAGCAGAAACTTCCTGAGCTGGGAGCTGGGGAGGCAGAGGCCCCCACCCCAGGAACTCCCAGATGCCAAGCAGGAGTCTGAGTTCTTAATTGTGCTGCTGCTGTTGCCAGCAGTCTGAGCTGCCCGCTCCTGAGGCTGCGATGCCATCTGCTGCTCAACTGAGGAAACTGGCTGAACTCTGACTGCACAGCCAAAGCTGAACCTGGCAGGAGTCAGCAGGGAACCCGTCTGGGTCTCAGGAGAGCCCTGTCTTTGCCTCTGAACAGACTCAACACTGGGCCTCAGGGACTGAGCAAATACTCTCTTCCTTGTCATCAGTCTTTTTAGACCAGGCAGGAAGCCTTCACATGAAGGTACAGGAGGATGTGGCAAGGTAGGTGTGTCTTCATAAAAGTCCAGTGTCAACTCAAGGTTAAATTGCCCAGAGAGGTCCTAGCCTGCCTTTGAAGTTCTACTGCTTTCCTTAAAGCATTTTTTTTTCTTTGCAGGTTTAACTAAGATTAGTCCAGGTTCTGTTAATTAGGTGAATGAAGTAATGAGGCCAGGCCTAGAGGAAGTGGGGCTTTGATGAAAAGAAACATCCTCCTAGAGGAGGATGAAGTAAGATCTTCAGACTCACAGTGGGTTTCTGAAGCTCCTGCTCTGTGTTGGCCCTGTTCAGGCCTCAACCCAGATAGGGTTGTGAGCACCAGTATTTTAGGGGCCACATGCTAATATCTGCCACATATTTGTTGAAGTAATGGTTATTTTAAGGACTTTTTCTTCCTCAAACTAGTTATAGTAGCCAGCCTCCAAGGTGATCCCCAAAGACCCCCATCTCTTGATATTCACATACTCGCAGTCCTTTCCCACATAGTACCAGGGTTTATATGTGCAACCAACAAATATAACAGAAGTAATGGTATGTAACTTTAAGGATTAGATCATAAAAGATACTGTGGCTTCCCCCTAGGTTACTTTCTCTCTGGTGGAAGCCAATTGCTACATAGTGAACAGCCCTATGGAGAGGTTCATGTGAGGGAACTTGGGGCTTCTTGTCAGCAGCCCCCTTACTGAGCTTGGAAGCAGATCCTCCAGCCTCAGGCAAGCCTTAAGATGACAGAAGCCCTAGTGGACAGCCTGACTATAGTCTCATGGGTGACTCTGAGCCAGTTCAATTGAGCTGTTCCCAGTTGAGAAACTGTGTGAGATTAACTTTTGCTGTTTGAAATTCTTAAAGTTTGGGGGTAATTTGTTATGTAGTAACAAAACAGACCTATCATATGGTATAATATACCTGTCATATGACATATCATCTGCATTATATCACTTCATTTCCTTCTAAGAGCTGGCATCAGGACCCCAACCCTTCAGTTTCTCTAACCTCATCTCCTGCCACTCCATTCTCCCCACTCACCCTCATCTTAGGCTCACTCCTGCCTGAGGCTCTTTGAACTTGCTTTCATATCTGCTGGAGATCCCTATTAAACTATGCTAAACCTCTGCATGGTCACTTCTTTATCTCCTTCAGATCTTTATTCAGATGTAAGATTTTCAGTATAGCCTTCCTTGACCCCCTGCACTCCTTATTGGCAACTCCCACATTTGTCTATCCTTTATTCCACTTTATTTTTATTCTTCGCCTTTATGATTAAAATCCCATGGATGGAGAAGCCTGGTAGCCTACAATCCATGGGGTCGAAAAGAGTCAGATACAACTGAGTGACTTCACTTTCACTTTTTCTTTCTTTATGATTATAAGGCATATATATATGTATTATGTAACATAAATAATAAAATATATTTTATGTATTTATAACTTCTATCTCCCCCACTAGAATGTAAGCCCCATGAAAGCAAGAATTCGTGTTTTTGTCTCTTTTGGTCACTGCTCTGTCCCCAGCAACTGAAATAGTGATAAACACATTGTAACAGTTGTACAATACATATTTAGTTGAATGGGGAAAATGAATGCTGTAATTAACCAATTATAGTATGTATGTCTTTTAGATCTTATATCATATGTTACATGCCATATGTTGATGTCACATATATATTATATTTAAACACAGTACAGGAAATGGCAAACTACTCCAGTATTCTTGCCTGGGAAATCCCATGGACAGAGGAGACTTGGTGTACTACAGGGTCACAAAAGAGTCGGACATGCTAAACAGCAACAACCATGACATCTTGATGTTCTCTTCTTATCCTTTCAGTAATCTATTTAACTTTATACTTTGTATATTTGTAAATCCCCAATGGCTCAGTGGGTGAAGAATTTGCCTGCAGTGTAGGAGACACAGAAGCTTCATCCCTGGGTCAGGAAGATCCCCTGGAAAAGGAAATAGCAACCCACTCTATGGCAACCCACTCCAGTGTTCTTGCCTGGAGAATCCCAGGGACGGCGGAGCCTGGTGGGCTGCCGTTTATGGGGTCGCACAGAGTCAGACACGACTGAAGCGACTTAGCAGCAGCAGCTAGTAATCTTGCATGAAAAAATGCCATGGACAGAAGAACCCAGCAAGCTACAGTTCAAAGTGTCAAAAAGAGTCAGACACAACTGAGCGACTAAGCATGCACAAGGCAGTGCAGAAAGAGTATACCCATAAATAAGAAGACCTAGCTTTTTGTTGCTTGCTGGTTAGCTATGTTACTATGAGCCAGGCATGTAATCTCTCTGAGCCTCAGTTTTACTTATCTATAAAATAAGTCTATTATAATTTCCCTGTCCTATCATAGGGTAGTTGTAAAAAATCAAATGATAATGAATGTTACAGCATTTTTTTAAAATGTAACACATAAGTGTCTCTGAAATGTGTTCCAAAGACCACCTGCCCCAGGATATGCTCTGTGGAGAGAAAAAAAAGATCAAGAGGTTTGGGAAAATGAATTCCAGTATTCTAAGCCCCCCCACCTCCCCAACCCTATGGACACTCACAACTTATTAGCACATGAAAGGCTCTGAAAACCCTTCTGCAGGAAAGGTTTTCCCCGAGTGCACCTGACTACACTTGGGGGGAATCTTGCTCTCTAAATATAGAGAGCATCGCCTTTGTTAGCAGCATAACAGTGTTACTTTAGACTAAGAAGGAATTCTAAAGTTTTTGGAATCGAAATCCCAGCAGGGCAGGCGACGGAGATCCAACAGCTGATATGGAGACTTGGGGGAGGAGGAATGGAAAAAACGAAATGGAGAAGGCACGAGAGAGGAGGGAAGGAAAGCAGCGAGAATAAGGAAAAGAAGGAAGAAGAAAAATGGTGGTAAAGGGAGGAAAGGACAACTAAAATAATGTCCTTTGAAAAGCACTCAGCAGAGCAAAGGCAACCTGAAATTTCCTATGGGTGAGGGCGGGGGAGCGAATCCAGGAATCCTGGTGCTGCCTGCTGAGCCAGGCTTATTCCTTTGAGCGCTGCCTCTGCCAATTTCCGCAGTTAGAGCTCTGGCTTCCTTTTCAGTTTCAAAGAACCTCTGATTGAAGAGATTTCTTCTTTATCAGGGAGGAGGAATCAGGTAAACCAAATCAACAGCTTCTCAATTTGGTGTACTTATTAAGTGCCTGAAATGGCAGCTGCCATTTTTCCTTGTGAGCAATAAGCCTTCTGGCAGCATTCATCTCCCCAGAGCATGTTTGGCTTAGAAAAGGAAGAAGAAGTGCAATTTCTCTTGAAAAAATTCCCTAGGCTAAATGGGACATGAAGAGGTTAGCAGGTTTACCTCTGGATCAGCCTTCCCCAGCCCAGTCTAAATAGATACTTTTAGAAAAAAAGATTCTGTAGCTGTCCCAGGCATCCACTTATATTTCCAGCCCTCAGAGTCAAGAAGTTCTTTGTTACACCTTATTTCAGTCTTTTTGTATAATTTCATTATTTTTACTACCTTTTCTTTACCCCAGAATAAGGAAGTAATCTGTCATAAATTATATGTATAGTGCACTTTGTAGTAACCGATTTCTCTGGGTATATGACTGGTTAATAGCAACTGAAGAATCTCATTTCCCACCAAATGAGAGACTGGACTTTTTTTTTTTTTTTTTTTGTAATGGTGAGATTCAAAGATGGGATAAGGAGGTAATGGGAAAGGAAGCAAATATGTTGGGCACCTGCCTGGTCCCTTATGTATGCTCTCTTATTTAATCATCACAACAATCTAAAATGCAGAGATTACAATTTGCACTTTATAAGTGAGGAAACTGAACTCCAGAGATCAAACCGCTAATATGTAAGTGGTGGAGTCAGAATCAGATCCACATCTGACTGTCAAATCCATGTTCTCTCTATCCCAGGGGCTTGTATATAACATGGAGAAACCTGGGTCTTTGATTGTCTTGCATTCCCTATAATAAATTTGGTGTATTCTTTAACCCCACAAACATGTTGGGATCTGGCCTGTTTTCACAGGCCCATTTACTGCAGGTTAAACTTAGCGTCAGAAAGGTGCTAATAACTCCCTGAAGGTTCTTCTGTGACCCAGACTGAACTCAATCTACCTGATGTCACCTGCTTCATTAGGCTGTAATCTCCACAATGGTAAGAACCATGTCTGTTTTATTCACCACTGTATTCTCCTAGTGCCTAGCACAGGACGTGCTACATGGTAGATATTCAATATTTGTTGAATGGATGAATAAATGCATGACAAAGGCAGACAAAAGACTCCATAATGCAAGATAAGAGAAACTAAGATGAAGATTAAAAAGGCCAACATTTATTTTAAAGAAGAAGCAAGGAAGAGTAGAGATAGCCAGGAAGAGAATGAGAGACAGCAAGATAAGAAAATTCAGCACAAACAAGCAAGATAAAAATAGCCTCTTGCCACTGTCCTTTTAAAATTACTTTCTATATTTGAGTCTAAGTGACAAGTGAAATCTCCTCTGTAATTTCCCATGTGTTCAGCTTAATGAATTTCCGGCACATGGCTTCAGTATTGGAGGGCCAGTTTGGACACTGTGGGGGTGGGGTTGGTGAGAAAATGAGGGGTATGGAAATAGACTAACTAATTGAGTCTAGAAACCAAATGAAGGGAGTGATTGGAAGCATGTGAGGAGGGAGCCAAGTCTTGGAACTTAACTCAACATTAAGAAGGACTTGGAATTAGTCTTGTTCTAGCTGATATCACCATATTTCCCTACATGCCATAGAGGGAGCCTAGAATCCCAGGATGCCTTGCAACTGTTCTTTGTACCACATTGTCTATTTTCTAAAGACCTTTATCTGTCTATATACAGGATATTCTATTAAAAATTTAATTTCAGCCACTGGAAAGAATAAAGAGACTCTAGCTCTTTCAGGTCCATATACCTTCTATGCAGTAGGTACACTGTAAATGTTAAACCAAAACAGTATGAGGGAGTCAAATGAGGAAGTGAAAGTTGTTCAGTCTTGTCCTACTCTTTGCGACCCCATGGACTATATAGTTCATGGAATTCTCCAGGCCAGAATACTGGAGTGGGGAGTCTTTCCCTTCTCCAGGGGATCTTCCCAGCCCAAGAATTCAACTGGGGTCATCCTGCATTGCAGGCAGATTCTTTACCAGCTGAGCTATCAGGGAAGCAAGCTAGGGAGGGGGAATATAAGAATGCACAGTCTATCCGTCTGCATCTGTTTGTGCTGCCAACCCTAATGCATTTTCTCTGTATACTGACGAAGAAACTCTGAAAGGCCACAGGGCCCAGAATAAAAAGTCCTTTCTAGACCTTAAAATTGGCAATGACCATGAGGTCCACTATTTTAATCAGAATTGCAGATCTTTTAGGTCCCCAAGTATGCTTTCCATTGTTGTTTTAACCCCTTGATTGAGATATAATTCACATTCCATACAACTCAATCATTTAAAGTATACAATTCAATGGTTTCTATTATATTCACAGATGTGTGCAACCATCACCACAATTTTAGGACATTCTTATCATCTCAAAAAGAAACCTCATAACTTTTAGCTATCCTACAGCCCTCCCCCTTTTGACCTAAGCAACCTCTGATTTGCTTTCTGTCTTTATGGATTTTCCTATCCTGGACTTTCTTATGTATGGAATTAAGCAATATGTGGTGAAAGTAAGTGAAACTGTTAGTTGCTCAGTCATGTCCAACTCTGTGAACCCATGGACTGTAGCCCACGAGGCTCCTCTGTCCATGGAATTCTCCAGGGAAGAATACTGGAATGGGTAGCCATTCCCTCCTCCAAGGGATCTTTCCAACCCAGGGTTCGAACCCTGGTCTGCTGCATTGCAGGCAGATTCTTTACTGTTTCAGCTACCAGAGAAGGCCCGCAAGTTGTGGTTTTGTAACCAAAAGTGAGATCTGCTTGCTGCTCAAAAGCCAATAAAGAGGCCAGGTTGGTAGACACTTTGCTTTATTTGGGATGTTAGTAACTGGGGAGATGGGGAGCAGAGGGACACCTGTCCAGAGGCCAATTCTCCTCTACCTCCAACAATCAGGAGACAAGAGCTTTTTTATAGTTGCAGGGAGGGGGCCACATGCAGAAACAGTATAGTCAGCTCTGACAGTTATCTTGAAATTGGTCTTTGGTGATCTCACCAGCAACATCTTGTTTTAGGTACAGTTAATCTTCAGTTCTGTGGTCGGGTTGTCGTATTTCCTTGAGGCCAGTTCTCAGAGTTGTGACAGCTTATGTCATGGCTATAATCTGGTCATCATGTAGTTAACGTCTTCCACCTGGTGGGGGTTTCAGTATCTACAAGACATCTCACAGGATATGGCCCAGAATATTATCTATGCCCTTGAGAAGGAACTAAAGTCCTTAACTATGCTAAGGGCTAAACTGTTATTTAGTCTTGTTAGACTGTTTTCCTTTGTTTTTGCATTTCTCTGATTAAACTGGTACTTTGGCTTAAATTTTTCTGGGCTTCCCTGTTGGCTCAGTGGTAAAGAACTGCCTGCCAATGCAGGAGATGCAGCTTTGACC
Source organism: Okapia johnstoni (assembly GCA_024291935.2). Taxonomy (NCBI): domain Eukaryota; kingdom Metazoa; phylum Chordata; class Mammalia; order Artiodactyla; family Giraffidae; genus Okapia; species Okapia johnstoni. The sequence goes on from CM044316.1 coordinate 43,049,417, forward strand.
CCTGGGTTGAGAAGATCCCCTGGAGGAGGAAATGGCAACCCACTCCAGTATTCTTGCCTGGAGAATTCCCTGGACAGAGGAGCCTGGCGGGATACAGTCCACAGGGTCACAAGAGAGACACGAGTAAGGGACTAAACAACAACAAAAGTTTTTCCACAGACTAAAGGCAGGTGGAGGACATGGGGAGCAAGAACCATAGGGTCCTACTCCATTTCAGCCTGGCTTCTTTAACACAATGTTTTCAAGGTTCATTTAGGTTGTATCGTGTGAATTAGTACTTCATTTCTTGTTATGGCCAAAATATATTTCACTGTATAGATATAACATATTTTGTTTATTCACTTGTCAGTTAAATGACATTTGTTTCAACTTTTAAACTCTAATGAATAGTGCTACTATGAACATACATGTGCAAATTTTTGTGTAGATTTGCATTTTCACTTTCTTGGGTAATATACCTAGGTGTGGAATGGTTGAGCCTTAAAGTAACTCTATGTTTAATACTATGAGGAACTGCCAGGCTGTTTTCCAAAGCGACTGTACCATTTCACATTCCCATCAACAGTGTATGAGGGTTCCATTTTCTCTATATCCTTGCCAATCCCCATATGCTTTTGAGAAATAAGTACTACAGGGCCCCACTCTAACTTGGGTAGCTATTATAGAGCGGCAGCAAGGGGTACAGGGATGCAGGAGGGATCCCTCTTCTACTCTAAGCCTTTACAGTCAGCGAGAGGGAATACTGCTATCTTTAGTACTCTCCCTGATTCCGCAGGGCAGGCTAGGTTAGCTGCCCCCTGACATATGCCCAAGGATACTTATTTTACTTATCTTTCTTCCCCACTAGATTGTAAGCTTTAGGCAGGCTCTGACTTTACACACAGTACCCGATCAGGATCTGGTAAATGGTAGATGTTCAGTAAATGTTGATTGGCTGATTGACTAATTGAACAAATGATTAAATATTTCTCTACTGGTGATTCTTGTCCAGAGAAGGGAGGAAAAAATCAGTCTTAAGGGCAAAACACATCCAGTAAGGAAGAAAGACGGAGAGGATAAATGAGGGAGAAAGGCAAAGGCAGCCAAGAAGCTTGGAAACAAAAAAAAAAGAAGAAGCTTGGAAACCTAGTGTCCTTTGGGGCCAGCTTTGAAATTATGAGGTCAAACTAGGGGCTAACGGACCTATTCTAATCTTTTTGCCTTTCATCTGGCTGCTTTTTTTCCCTAAAATTTTCTCTTTCCTTTTTCACTATTATTCCTAACAATTTTGTCTCATCTGGCTGCTTTTTTCCCCCTAAAATTTTCCCTTTTCTTTTTCATTATTATTCCTAACAATTTTGTCTTTTTAAGCATAAGAAACAAACAAAAAGGCAAAAAAGTAGTTAATACTATAAGTAAAAGACCACATAATACAACTCACCAAAATGAATTCAGAGTTTAAAAGGATGGAGATTAAGACTATAAAGGACTTTTTAACTGGAAAACGAAGAAATCATAATCTAGGTTTTCCTCAAAAGCACACTGAATGGCCTATACCTTAAAAAGGTGACTCCATTTTCAATACCACATGAGAAAATGGCCCATCTCTCAGCCTTACTTATAATGACTGACCTTCCCTCTACACAAATCCTGCCTTCTCCTTGGACTGATCTGTGAATTCAGTTGATTCCAAGTCATTTGGTTCCTCTATCCCCAAAGGCCCTGGTATCTCTCTATTCCCAATTACTTCCTGTCTCTGCTCTGAAAGCACGCATGCACACTTTCACACAAACTTCATCTTTTCTTCTCATGAATCCTCAAGGTAGTTGTGCCTTCTCCATTTTGTGTGTATGGAACGAAAGAAAGCAAAATATATGAGATGTCAATGCAATTTCTCCTTTAGCAGAGCTCTGCAGGACAATTACCCACCCAATCTGCCCAGTTTTACAGCTCTCATAACCATCCTTTACGAACACACTGTGACAGCTGGATGTGGGCACTGATTAGGGCGGCAGTCTTCAGCCACATTCCTATTTAACTGCAAAGCAGATCTCCTGCCTACCAGCCCAGCACTGATCATGTGATGTTTTTAATTACTGTATTTATGTAAGCCTTTTTCCTACCAGAGACTGTGTCCAGCTCCATCCAAACTGGAGAGCATTTGTGTTTGCCACTTCAGGGCTCTCTATCCTTAGAGCCTGAAATTTTTTCCTGGAATCAATGTAGGACTCTGGGCTTTCTCAGCAGAGGTCTGGGAGGGTTGAGGTTTATAAGAAGCACATTTTTTTCCCCATTATGAAATACCTGAGGAAATAGATAATAAAACATGCTGGTAGATGACAAGGACTTTGGCTACTCCCAAGGGTTCACCTGACAAAGGTGCCAGGTGCAATACATGGGCAGAGCCAACCAGTTGCTGGGGGGTGGGGGCAGGGAGATGCTAGGAACAAAGTGGTTTTAGAATTTGGAAAATTATAGAGTGGATTTAGGAATTACTCCTACTGGACCTTGCCTTTCTCATCTTCAGCTTCACCAAAATGTTCAGCAGGAGAGAATCATACTGATTCCAAGTAGTGAGGGGAGAATTAGTGTTCAAAAGAAATGCTGATAACCTGGTGGGCAACCCGTCCAGACCAAAGATGTGGCCTCTTTGGTGGCTGACCGTGCCACGGTGGAAGGCAAGCTTGGCAAAGAAATCCAGCACTCTTTAGCAGCTGCAGCTCAGCTAAAGATCCCACTGCAGGGCCCCAGGGATGTGGTTCCGCAGGTTAGGCTGTAGGAGTGACTAGCATAATCCAGGCGAAAACCTCCTGGAGAGATCCCAAAAACCAAGGTGACCTGTGTGCGTGGGCGATCCGTTGGCTGAGTGACAGAAATGCTGAAGAAAGCCAGGAAGAGGATCTGCGTGGGAGGTGGAAAAAGCATGGGCTGAGCTTGCAGCAACCAAAAGGCGCCACACACGTGTGCGAGGAACCCGTGGCGCTCGGTGTGGGCTGACAGGAAGCACCGCCCCACTAGGACACACCAAGTTTTCTCTTAAGCAGTTTCAAACCCAGCGCGCTTTCCACACGTAAGTACAAATGAGATGGGTGTCAAATAACCGTAGCGCTTGTTCGGATTTCTATCTTTTTTCTTGTTGGGTCTAGCTCCTGTGTAGAGTATGCCCACCTCTACCACAGCTCTCCCATTTTCCTAACGCTTTCCTGGGCGGGGTTTATGGGCCACGCCCACCGAGGGCCCTCCCAGTAGCCGCCCCGGGGCGGGGCTCCCCTCGGCTCCCGACTGCCCTTTTCCCCTGCGGTCTCTGCCCGGGCTGCAGTGTCCCTACCGAGCTCCGGACACGTGCCGGTGAGTAAGGGCAAAGTGGGGAGAAGCCTTGGAGGTTTACCAGCCAGGGGCGATAGACAGTGGTTGGGAGGCTTCTTCCGAGGGACGGGACGAAACTAGGGCTCGTTCCCTAGTGACCCCAGGTTTGCAGGGCATCTTGAAGAAATGCTGAGGGATCGTACCCCTAGAGTCACCCCCTGTTTTCTACCATCCCTGCTGTCCCTGGAGAGTTGCCGAGAGTCGGTCGCGGGGAGCCTTGGTCCCCAGGCACCAGGGCCAGGGACTTGGGAAGGTTCGTGAGGAACACGTGGTCGGGTGGAGCTCCGTCAGTCCCTTGAACCTGAACGCTGAAAGGGAAAGGCTATTTTTAGATTTCGTTTTTAGACCTGCGGAATGAGCCCCTTCTATTTTCCTTTTCCTCTAATTGTTTGGAAGCGTTTTGGAGTGAAATTAGAGGAAGGCTGGGAAAAAGTATTGTCTTAGATACTCTCACCTCATACAAACAAGGTAAATTGTAAGGGTGAATGGGTAGGAGTGTTTATTAACATGTTTGCAAATATTTTGGTTATTGTTTTCAACCAGTAGTTGGGGTCGTTGGCAGGAATGGCAACCTAACTGTCGCCAGTTTCTTTACCATCCGTTACTGCATCCAGTTATTTTTTAAAATGCTGCTTTTATGGTTCAAGAGATCACATAATTGAGGTCCTTCTCAATCTGGTTTCAACCACTCTTCCCAATTTTCAGTGCCCATTGCTTTCCATGGATAAGTTTCCCTCCTGCTCACCAGTATTCATCATCTCTTTGCTTAGAGTAAGTTCCTGATAATAGCAAATGTTTAGTGCCCAGTCTATAGCAGATATTATCTTATGCACTTAATTTATTATTCCATTTAAACCTCCCAACCACCCTGTGTACAACACCCCCATTCTACAAATGAGACTGAGGTACAGAGGTTAAGTTATTCGCCCACTATCACTTGGCTGTTAAGCGACAGCCAAGCTTCCTGATATTTGTTGTTCAGTTCAGTTCAGTTGCTCAGTCGTGTCCGACTCTTTGCGAACACATGGACTGCAGCACTCCAGGCCTCCCTGTCCATCACCAACTCCCGGAGTCCACCCAAACCCATGTCTATCAAGTCGGTAATGCCATCCAACTATCTCATCCTCTGTCGTTGCCTTCTCCTCCTACCTTCAATCTTTCCCAGCATCAGGGTCTTTTCAAATGAGTCAGCTCTTTGCATCAGGTGGCCAAAGTATTGGAGTTTCAGCTTCAACATCAGTCCTTCCAATGAATATTCAGGACTGATTTCTTTTAGGACGGACTGGTTGGATCTCCTTGCAGTCCAAGGGACTCTCAAGAGCCTACTCCAAACCACAGTTCAAAAGCATCAATTCTTCTGCACTCACCTTTCTTTATACTCCAACTCTCACATCCATACATGACCACTGGAAAAATCATAGCCTTGACTAGACGGACCTTTGTTGACAAAGTAATCTCTCTGCTTTTTAATATGCTGTCTAGGTTGGTCATAACTTTCCTCCCAAGCAGTAGGCGTCTTTTAATTTCATGGCTGCAATCACCATCTGCAGTGATTTTGGAGCCCAAAAAATAAAGTCTGACACTGTTTCCACTGTTTCCCCATCTATTTCCCATGAAGTGATGGGACCGGATGCCATGATCTTAGTTTTCTGAATGTTGAGCTTTAAGCTAACTTTTTCACTCCTCTTTCACTTTCATCAAGAGGCTCTTTAGTTCTTCACTTTCTGCCATAAGGGTGGTGTCATCTGCACATCTGAGGTTATTGATATTTCTCCCAGCAATCTTGATTCCAGCTTGTGCTTCCTCCAGCCCAGCGTTTCTCATGATGTACTCTGCATATAAGTTAAATAAGCAGGGTGACAATATACAGCCTTGACGTACTCCTTTTCCTATTTGGAACCAGTCCGTTGTTCCATGTCCAGTTCTAACTGTTGCTTCCTGACCTGCATACAGGTTTCTCAAGAGGTGGGTCAGGTGGTCTGGTATTTCCATCTCTTGCAGAATTGTCCAGTTTGTTGTGATCCACACAGTCAAAGGCTTTGGCATAGTCAATATGTTTTTCTGGAACTCTCTTGCTTTTTCAATGATCCAACAGATGTTGGCAATTTGATCTCTGGTTCCTCTGCCTTTTCTAAAACCAGCTTGAACATCTGGAAGTTCACGGTTCATGTGTTGCTGAAGCCTGGCTTGGAGAATTTTGAGCATTACTTTACTAGCGTGTGAGATGAGTGCAATTGTGCGGTAGTTTGAGCATTCTTTGGCATTGCCTTTCTTTGGGATTGGAATGAAAACTGACCCTTTCCAGTCCTGTGGCCACTGCTGAGTTTTCCAGATTTGCTGGCATATTGAGTGCAGCACTTTCACAGCATCATCTTTCAGGATTTGAAATAGCTCAACTGGAATTCCATCACCTCCACTAGCTTTGTTCGTAGTGATGCTTTCTAAGGCCCACTTGACTTCACATTCCAGGCTGTCTGGCTCTAGGTGAGTGATCACACCATCGTGATTATCTGGGTCGTGAAGACTGTTTTGTACAGTTCTTCTGTGTACTCTTGCCACCTCTTCTTAATATCTTCTGCTTCTGTTAGGTCCATATCATTTCTGTCCTTTATTGAGCCCATCTTTGCATGAAATGTTCCCTTAGTATCTCTAATTTTCTTGATGAGATCTCTAGTCTTTCCCATTCTATTGTTTTCCCTTATTTCTTTGCATTGATCGCTGAGGAAGGCTTTCTTATCTCTCCTTGCTATTCTTTGGAACTCTGCATTTAAATGGGTATATCTTTCCTTTTCTCCTTTGCTTTTCGCTTCTCTTTTTACAGCTATTTGTAAGGCCTCCTCGGACAGCCATTTTGCTCTTTTGCATTTCTTTTTTCTTGGGGATGGTCTTGATTCCTGTCTCCTGTACAATGTCACGAACCTCTGTCCATAGTTCATCAGGCACTCTGTCTGTCAGATCTAGTCCCTTAAATCTATTTCTCACTTAAACTGTATAGTCATAAGGGATTTGATTTACATCATACCTGAATGGTCTAGTGGTTTTCCCCACTTTCTTCAATTTAAGTCTGAATTTGGCAATAAGCAGTTCATGATCTGAGCCACAGTCTGCTCCCAGTCTTGTTTTTGCTGACTGTATAGAGCCTCTCCATTTTTGGCTGCAAAGAATATAATCAGTCTGATTTCGGTGTTGACCATCTGGTGATGTCCATGTGTAGAGTCTTTTCTTGTGTTGTTGGAAGAGGGTGTTTGCTATGACCAGTGCATTCTCTTGGCAGAACTCTGTTAGCCTTTGCCCTGTTTCATTCTGTACTCCAAGGCCAAATTTGCCTGTTACGCCAGGTGTTTCTTGACTTCCTGCTTTTGCATTCCAGTCCCCTATAATGAAAAGGACATCTTTTTTGGGTGTTAGTTCTAGAAGGTCTTGTAGGTCTTCATAGAACCGTTCAACTTCAGCTTCTTCAGTGTTACTGGTCAGGACATAGACTTGGATTACCGTGATATTGAATGTCATTCTGTTATTTTTGAGACTGCATCCAAGTACTGCATTTCGGACTCTCTTGTTGCCTATGAGGGCTACTCCATTTCTTCTAAGGGATTCCTGCCCACAGTAGTAGATATAATAGTATGATACTTGTTGATGAGACCATTAATTTGCTACTTTTGAACTGTTGTGGTATGCAAGTAAGAATGACGACAATATAGCTAACCAAGGGAAAGCTGTTTTTTTTATTGTTGACTCTTGTTTCTGTGGTTCAGGCCTCACTAAGTTAAGGGAGTTTTGAGGGTAGGGGTCTTGAATGCCACACAAGTGTTCACTAACTGTTGGCTGTCTCTAACCTGGAGTGCTTTGATTGCAGAGCATACAGCTGTGAACTTTTGAGCAGATGCAGCCCCAGGTAAGTGCAGCTCCATTAGCCTACTTTTGGCCCCAGCTGTAGGCAGCTGCCTAGGTTTCTGTGTACCTAGGCAAGTGTTACACTGCTGGGAGAACAGCAGCCGATAGCTGGTTGGCATTCTGGGCCTGGTTCATGCCTACTCTGTTGTTAACTATACCAGGATGCCAGCATAGTTGTTTTTCCATTGAGATTAAATCTGCAAGCATGTGCCTTTGCAGGGAGAAACCTAAGGAGGAGAGTGGTTCTGGTCTGACAGGTTTGACTAGTATGAAGTTCTTTGAATCATACCTTGGAAACAGAAGAAATAGAGGGATATATAAGTAGAGAGAAAAAGTTGAGCTTTTTTTTTTTTTGAGTCTACTGAGTGCTCAAAGGGGGCCATGAGATTTTTGCAGATTTCACTGAAATCAAAGTTCATAGCTCCCACTCCTCTACCAACACAGAGCTACTCAGGGTAATCCCTTTGTAGAAGGATTTTATAACTGTAGTTACTTGTGAGAATGCCATACCTTACAAGGAATGTAGATGTGAATTCGCTTTAAAATGATGAGCATTCTGTATCTCATTAATAGAATATAAAAATAGCAGTTAATTGAGGGGCTCCAAATACTAGGCCTAGCTACAGCAATACTAATTTCTGCTTCAGGTTGACAGATTTCTAATTTTTGTTGGTATCTTACTGATTTTTGGGATCTTACTGATTTTTTTTTGGTATCTTCCCTTGTGGCTCAGCTGGTAAAGAATCTGCCTGCAATGCGGGAGACCTGGGTTCAATCCTTGGGTTGGGAAGATCCCCTGGAGAAGGCAAAGGCTACCCACTCCAGTATTCTGGCCTGGAGAATTCCATGGACTGTATAGACCATGGGGTTGCAAAGAGTCAGACACGACTGGTGACTTTCACTTTACTGATTTTCAGGAGTAAGCAGAGTTATTGCCTCTTTTGGAGCAGTAATTGAGTCTCCTTGGTAGTGATTTTGTTTTGGAATGCTAATTTTCTGAGAAGAGATGCTTCTCAGTTCTAGGTGATAGTGATGCTGGAGGTTATCCAATGGGGCAGACTTAGTTGCTGCTTTCAGTGAAAAGTAACATCTTAGTTTCTACAGAAGGAATTGATGAGGATGTTGGGAGGCAAAGGCGTTACTTATCAAAGCTAGTTTTGTTCTATCAATTGGCTTTCCCTTAAAAGAATTTTCTTAGCTAAACGTTGGGTGCTTTGTGTGAATACCTCAGATGTTCATTGTGAATAGCCTTTTACATATGGGTCCATAATACAAGTGATATCTAGAGAGCTTTAGTGGTAACAGGCAAGAAAAAAAGACAAGTAATGGGAAATAATTGCTGAGGATATAAAAATTTGGTAAATCATAAATGGCAGACAGCATTCTGTTTCCATCTCTATAGAAAAGCAGCCTCAGAAGCTAGGATGTTGAACACTGAAATCTGTTTCTTTTTAGGATGATTCAAAAGTAGGGCATCCTTGGCCCTCCTGAAGAGAAGAAATTAGTGGCAAGTGGACCATCTATCTGTATGGCATTATCAGGTAAATGTCCTTACTCATTCTGATGCTGACCATGTGCCAGGCCTGTTGGAGCCCATCAGAAAACAACTGGAAGGCAGAAACAATTGTATTTGTCCCTAACAAATTCAGCCTCTGGGCAGAAAAGGGCTGAATAGGATTTTGGTGATTATGGTCTGAAGGTATTTGAGATTATCTGTATCATTACATCAGAGAAAACTGAGGGGAGATTGTAAATTTCATGATGGAAAGGATAGTGTATCTTACCTTGTTCACAGATCCCAATCCCTAGATCCCAAGCACAGTGCCCAGCACATGGCAAGAACTCTCAGTGTTGGATAAAATGACTGAAGGCATGGGAAAGGGTTTCTTGTTTCCTATTTGTTTCAAGGTTTTGACAGCAGGGTCTGCAATCAGTGCTTCCAAGCCTCTGTTTTGCAGTCAATGTTCAATTCATGGGGATACCTTCTGAAACAAGTAAGAAAACTGTTTCAGGAATCATCCAGCAGTTGTCAGCTATCCAGGCTAGTGTGATGCCTCAGATGGTGTTACACTGTTGGAAGAGCAAGCACTGCCTTGATTGAGGTCTGACTTCAGCACTGTTTTGGTGTTGTGGCTGACTACCTCTGGGCAGCGTTTTGCACCTCTGAGAGTGGAGTAACTCCTCCTGTGGAGTTGGTCCTAGTCTGGGTGCAAACAGATTTTTTCTGTTAGAAAAAGACCTTGTCTTATGGACAGCCTGTCATTTGTTTCCTCTTTGAATCCTAGATGCCTTTGCCTGAGTGAGAAACCTTCCTCCATTGGGACCTCGGAGGTCTGATGGCCCTTTGTGACATCCAAATAAGTAATGTATGTAGTCCTTTTGTCCTGAAGGTCCAGGAACATCTTTTGTTCTAATACTTGGTCTTTTAATCTGGTTCCTGACAGTGAGCTCCTAAATCCCTTAGAACTTCCTGGGTGATAGGAAAGTCTTTGTTCTAATGGGACTGGAATTTTTACACACTCATATGATACACACTCATTCTCCAGAGAGGGGGGAGGGGTTGGAAATGATCATGATGAAGCCTCCATAAAAATTCCATTAGTAAAGGGTTCAGAGAACTTCCAGGTTAGCTAACAACACACAGAGGTGCTGGGAGAGTGATGCCCCTTCCCACATACCTTCTCGTATGCATCTCTTCCATCTGGATGTTCATTTGCATCCTTTATCGTATCCTTTTGCAGTAAACCAGTAAATAGTAAACTGTTTTCCTGAGCTCTTTTGAGCCCCTCTAGCAAAAATTAGTCAAACCCAAGGAGAAGGTTGTGGCAATCTCTGACTTACAGCCTTTCTGTCAGAAGCACAGGTTAACAACCTGGACTTGGGTCTGGCATCTGAAGTTGAAGAGGGGCAGTCTTGTGGGACTGTGCCCTTAGCCTCTGAGATATGAAGTTATTTCTAGGTGTAGATGGTGTTAGAATTGAGTTACATTGCAGGACACCCAGATGGTGACAAGACCCACACATCTGGTGTCAAAAATACTGAGAATATGGCCAGAGTTTGAGATTGAAGGAAAAATAGGAGGAGGCATGAGGTTTTCTTAAAAGGTAGAAATACTTAACATTCGAAAAAACTGTGGTGAGAACTAGAATTGTAGAGGAGAATTTTAGAGTCCAGTGGTTAGGACTCTGCGCTTCCACTGCTGGGGGCCTGGCTTTGATCCCTGCTCAGGGAATTAAGGTGCAGAACAGCTAAAAATAAGTAAACCCAAGACTTAAAACTAAGTCTTCATATTCTAGAGCTCTGCTGCATAGTACATGTGGATTTAAAACTGACAAAATCCATTTCTCCATCTCAGTACTTAGTGACTACCAACTGGCGAGCTCAGAAGACATTTCCACCAATACAGAAAGTTTTATTATACACTGCTATTCTAGAGCAGGGGTAGGCAAACTTCATGTAAAGGGGCTGATAATATTTTAGGTTTGTGTACCACAAAAACTTTTATCTGTTGCAACTACTCAACTCTGCAGTTTCAGTGTACAAGCAGCCATAGATAATGTCAACAAATGAGCACTACTGTGCTCCAATACAACTTTATTTAGGAACACTGAAATCAAAATTTCATAAACTTTTCAGTGAAGGAAGAAAATTTCCCTCAACCATTCTAAGCTTGAGGGCCTTTCAAAAACAGATGGCAGGCCAGAATTACCAACCCCTGTCTTGGGGAATGAAATTCAGGCCTTGGGAGTTTACAGATCATTAGCAATAGATTTAGGGCCAGTACCAACATGTGTCCCTAAAAAATCAGATGTTATCAATACCTTTGCCTTATAACAAGCTTTTACCATATAGTATTAAGCTCTTCAGCTTTTAGAGTACTAGGGTGACTTTAGTAAATTATCCAGTAGTAGGATAGTTCTTATTTCTTATGCTTGGGATTTGTTGTATGTGCTTTTTGAATGGGTTACTTATAATGGTTCTCTTTTTTAAATGTACACCTAAGGAAGAGGTCCTAAGAAAGAACAGCAGTGTTTGGTTTCCAGCAGAACCTGGTCACAAACCCAGTTCTAATAGTGAAGTAGAAATGGTCCCTAAGGAAAGAGGAAATTTTTACATATCAAGAATAGCCAGAAGAAAGATACTCTAATGCATATATATGAAATCTAGAAAAATGGTATTCTAATGCATATATATGGAATCTAGAAAAATGGTGCTGAAGAATTTATTTACAGGGCAGCAATGGAGAAACAGACATAGAGAACAGACTTATGGACATGGGGAGAGGGGAAAAGAGGGTGAGATGTATGGTAAGAGTAACATGGAAACTTACATTACCATATTTAAGATAGCCAACGGGAATTTGCTATATGGCTCAGGAAACTCAAACGGGCTCTGTATCAACCTGGAGGAGTGGGATGGGGAGGGAGGTTCAAAAGGAAGGGGATATATGTATACCTATGGTTGATTCATGTTGAGGTTTGAAAGAAAACAATTCTTTCAAAACAAAATTCTGTAAAGCATTATCCTTCAATTAAAACCTTGCTTTGAATAAAAAAAATAATAATTATGTCATAAAAACAAAAAAAAGAATAGCCAGGAAAAAAAAATCCAGGTTTTAAAATCTGGAATCTCAAGTTATTAGAATATAGATGGTTTTCCTGAACATGGTAAAGCTACCCAGGTGCAGGGAGAGGCCCCTATGTTGCTACTTGAAAAAGGAAAATTCATTTGGCGTTTATGCCTGTATTCAGTACCCCCAGAGGTTTCAGTGGCTTAATCATGCACATTAAAATAATTTAATGGGATTTCCTACTTGATAAGTGAAGTTAATTAGTCACCTACTACTCCCTGTCGGTTTGGGTTTTTTTTTTTTCCTGGTGAGTCTAAGATGAAGTAACACATTTCAGAGTAGTTTTAAATCCATGCCTTCTCTTTCTCCATCACCCTTTTCCCATGCTGCAATGAAAATTGAAATTGAACTGGCAGATATTGGTCTGTAAATATCCAAGCTGCCACCTCCTGCCATAGCTAGCAATTAGTAAACACAAGTGCCCCTTTTCACTGAGCTGCTCAAGTTCAGGACCCATACCATATTAAGAAAGGAAAATTAAAGCAGTATGAGTAGGGGGCCCAAAGTATTGAGTCTGTCACCTGTCAATGATTTATTTCCTTTCATTCAAGGTTGGAAAAAACTATCGTCAGTGAGCTTTTGTAATGAAATTTTGGATTACATCTCAAATTTTAATCAGGAAAAGAAAACCCCAGAGAAACAAATTCTGCAGGCCCCAAAGAGACACAAAAAGGTGGCTCAGGACCTAGGAATTCACACTAAGGAAAACAACCTGGTTAGAGCAACTAATTAAGAACCTAAAAGAGTGACAATGGCTCCTCTAAATTTTGCTTAATTAGGGCTTTATGAACAGCTCCAGTTAATAGACCTGTCAATATTCTCTTGGAAAACAATTTCACTGAATTAACAATTCAACTCTAATATTTACAATGTCTGTTTTGCAACACCTTGCTCTCTACAGTTATTTAGGAACACTTAATGAGCCCACTTGCTAGGTCATAGATTTGTCAATTTAGGATCCTAAGGCCTGGTTCAAAGGAGCCCCTGTTACTTTGGCTCTCCCTATTCTCCATTACAAGCCCTTTAGGGTGTAAGAATATTTTATACTGCTTTTTAAGGGCAACTTTACTACCTGGGAAGAGGTGATAAAATGGACCTTGAAATTTATTTTATTTTAGGATAGTTGTAGATTTACAGAAAAGCTATGAAGACAGTACAAAGAAATCCCATGTACCTTGCACCCAGTTTCTCCTAATAGTAACATATTAGTATAGTACATGTTACTAATTGACTAAAGTTCATGCTTTATTCATATTTCCTTATTTTTCACCTAATGTCCTTTATCTGTTCCAGGATCCCATTGAGGATATTATATTAGTCATCATGTCTCTTTAGGCTTCTCTTGGCTGTAATAGCTTCTTAGACTTCCTTGATCTTCTGCCCATTTTTTTATTGTTTTTTTCTTAATATTGAGTTGTATGAGCTGTTCGTATGTTTTACAAATTAAACTCTTGTCCATAGCATCATTTGCAAATATCTTCTTCCATTCTGTAGGTTGTCTTTAATACTCAAAATGCCTTAGTTATAGTCTTTATTCTCTTTCATTTAGAATAGTGGTTGAGCCTGTTTTTTATAGTAGATGCTGTAGCCCCCAAATGACTGATTATTTTTACCTTATGAGCTCACAGTACAGGATGGAATTTTGTATCAGCTGGTGGGAGAAGGGAGGAGCCAAGCCCAGGCCCTAGTGTAGGCCCAACTCAAAGAGTTGAAGGAAAGTAGACAAATCCCCAAGGCACACAGCCTGTGAGTTAGATAGAACCTGGACTTCCTCAGAATGGCAGATGGTAGAACTTCCTCTTCTTATTCTCAGTTGTAAGAGTTCTCTAGATGAGAACTCTAGCAGCTAATGGTTACAATATGCTGGCCACTCCAGGAGAGTTTTCGGTGCTCACCTATGCTGCCCCTATTCCAATGGCACTATACTACTACACTAGGCTTGCATTTCTTGCCCCTGTAGAGCCCAATCATGATCTGTTCATCCAGAGAACTCTTCATATTTAGTTTCTTGGGGCCCTAACCTCCCTCTTATTTGTACGTATAATATATCCAGGGCTGAGGAAGTGATAATAATCTATGCTATTTGCTCATCTTGTCAGAAGACTAGTCATTCAACTCATACCCTTTTTATGGTTTTACAGCTTTTATTAACTGAACGCTATGCTAGACATGGGTGATACGTGATGAACACGACACGGTCATGTTTACCACCTTCAGATTTCTTTCTGACCACGTTGGTTTCTTTCAGTCCTTTGTGTCTAGGTCTCTGCACATGCTGTTTCCCTTTCTGATTCCATCTTCCATTTCCACTTTGTATACTTTTATATCTCAGCTCAGATAGCACCTTCCCTGAGCACCCATTTTATGTGTCATTATGCTGTGTTCTACCACAGAGCTAGATAGCCAGATGCCATGTTAACAGTCCTTTGAAAAGGTATTCTTCACCAGTTTTTAAATGTTTATCTCACTCCCATATAGCCAAGCAGCCTCAATTATACCAATAGCTGACTAAAGAGCTTCAACTGGTAAATATTAGTATCAGTGTGTCATTATGTACCCAATATAGAGTAAGGTCATAGGTGTATCCTACTTTTTAACAATACCCTGGTAAGTAAGGATAACAAGAGTGCTGGTTTGGTTTTGTTTAAATTTTGAAAAAAATCATGGAAACAAATATGTCGGTTTCCAAATCATTTAGTGGACTCTAAAGATATAATGTGTATGTGTGTTAGTCGCTCAGTCGTGTCCGACTCTGTGACCCCACAGACTGAAGCCTGCCAGGCTTCTATGTCCATGGGATTCTCCAAGCAAGAATACTGGAGTGGATTGCTGTTCCCTTTTCCAGAGGATCTTTCCGACTCAAGGATCAAACCCGCATATCCTGCACTACAGGCAGATTCTTTACCATTTGAGCTACAGGGAAGTCCTGAAGATGTAACAGTGCCTAACTATTTGAAATCCTTAAAATACACATGGTTGATGGTGGTTGCCTTTAAGGGAATAGCAGTTGGGAAAACTTCTGTGTGTGCTTTGAATTTTACTATATGTATTCCTTATTCAAATACTCCCCCCCGATTTTTTAATTTATTTTTGGCCGTGTTGCATGGTTTGCGGTATCTTCCTGACCAGGGATCAAACCCAGGGCCCCTGCAGTGGAAGCATGGAGTTCTCTAACCACTGGATCACCAGAAAATTCCCCAAAATCTTTAAGCCCATTTCCCCTCCCTTGCAACTGCTAAAAGAGCTGCTGGTTAACAGTTTTCTGTTTTTTATAAATAGCCTATTAAGTTTTGAAATGACCTGGTCCTAGGACATTGCTGCTGCTGCTTAGTCGCTTCAGTCATATCCAACTCTGTGCGGCCCTATGGACTGTAGCACACCAGCCTCCTCTGTCCATGGAATTCTCCAGGCAAGAGTACTGGAGTGGGTTGCCATGCTCTCCTCCAGGGGATCTTCCCAATCCAGGGATTGAACCCTGGTCACCTGCATTGCAAGCAGATTCTTCACCACTGAGCCACCAGGGAATCCCCTCCAGGGCATTACATCTATTTAAAAAGTAGATGGTGAACTGCCAGGAGACTATAGCTTTGCTGAAGGCAGTCCAATATAATGCTCAAATGCTTTGGGTTTGGATTTATTTAGAACTGACTTCAAATCCTAGCTAGGCAAGCTTCTTAATCTCTTATTTAAAATAAGAGTAATGGTACTTTACTCTTAAAATTATATTATCAGCTGCTTAGTGATTGTATGGTGTGAAAATATATGTCCTCAACCAATATGACTCCTCTGCTCAAAACTTTAGAAAGGTACTCATTAGCTTTATGGAGATTGTATCCTGGTGTTTAAAGTTTTATTCCAAATTTGTCACTTAGACCTTTCAAAGTCTTAGCAGAAATTCTTGCAGTATAGCCTCTGTCATCCCTGGTGTACCATGCCTACTCCTAAGAAACCCAAATGTGAATAGAACTCTTGATCCATCTCTTCTCATAGCCAGGCCCATCTTGAGGCCAGCCTCCTTGTCTTCATCAGACTGAGATTCTCAAAAGCTGATAATCTGTCTTATCCAACATTGTATGTGTGCATGCTCAGTCGCCTCAGTCATGTCTGACTCTTTGCGACCCTGTGGATTGTAGCCTGCCGGGCTCCTCTGTCCATTGGCTTCTCCAGGCAAGAATACTGGAATGGGCTGCCATGCCCTTCTCCAGGGAATTTTCCCGACCCAGGGATCAAACCATCCATCATGAAATAGGCATTTGACGACTGAAATCTTGTATTACCTTTGGTTTCCAGTGTGTCTTTTTGCTGTTGACCTACTAAGCAGATCCTCAATAAATAATTACTCAATTGAAAAAGTTTGCCTTTCCTTCTTTGTACAATCACCAAATTGCATGAATATCCTGTACAAAAGCATGGTAAGTGTATATCTGAAATAAGCATGCATTCATGTTTCTGAATCTAGAAAAGCAGAGCTGCTTTCATCTAAGATCTGGGGAGAACATAAAGTGAAGTCTTAGCCAAAATCAGTTGGAATCAAAGACTCATAGAGTAGAAGTGAAGGAGGACCCAATATTCACTGAACAAATTTCATTCCAAAGTTAACTATGTAGTGGCCTTAGGGATGCCCCAGTTCTTGATGTATTCTACCAAATGCCTTCTCAAAGCCTGTAGAAAATCATGCAACATAATAGAGATGTGGGATTACAGTTCCACTCTTCACAATGGCTATTTAAAATTTTTCCTTCATGTAACTAGCCCTTTCCATAGATGGCTTAGTCACAGAAAACTTAACTCACTTGACTAATTCCTAACGAAAATTTAGCACCATCCTCTCCGTACCTATTACAGGAAAGGGATGTCTCCTCTAGATCTCATCCTTTGAGTAATGTCCAATATGAATCTTTCCTTCTCTTGCTGCCTTTCCCAACCAATCCTTTAATAATATAACTCTTCTGCAAACATTTTAATTGCCCCAAATCTCCCATAGTAAATCAAATCTTCCCCAACGCTGCTTCTCATCATAGCCAGTTATTCTGCATTTGGTAGTTGGTTTTACACTTTTCATATACTAAGCACCTCCCATCTTACATCCTCTCCCACTGAACTGGAAGTCCCTGTTGCCATCTTTTGTAGATGTTTTTAGTCTTAGTCTTGACCTCTTGGTAGCATTAGACCCTGTTAATCGTTTAGTCCTTTGAGTACTTTGGCTGTCAAGGCAGTACAATTTCGGTGCCTTTCCCTCTGCTTTTCTCCCCCATCAACACGGTCTCTTGCCATTTAACTACTAGATTAGTTTCTCAAGGCTTGGTCCTAAGGTTTCTCTTTTTACCATACTATCTCCAGCTCATCTCTTAACTCTCACTCCTTCATTTATATTAGCTCGAATTTGTCACTAACCTACACCCTTTTCTCCTGAGATCAAAGTCAATAAATATAACTCCTTTAAAGCTGATCCCAAACCGAAGCCTTACTGCCCCCACCTCCCATTCTCAATAGCAATGCTAAACAGTTGTCTTTCTTACATACTTCTCCATCTTCCATATCCAATCAAGTCTTGCTTTTTGTCCTAAATGATTTTGAAAATTTTGTACAGGTCTGTTCGTTTTTGCCCTGTCCATTATCTGCACAGTGGACCCAGAATGGTTCGGCAAATTTTTGAGGGCTATTAATCTGACTTGTATTCGCTAACTTACCTCAGACGTCAGGTGCCTGCCTGTCCCTCTGCATTTAAACTTAAAACACCAGGGAAGTGGCCCTTTCCTCCATCCTTATCTATACAATTTCTCAGGATTTTCACATGTGCTATATTTCTTTGCTCATGGGGTACTTGAAGAGTGTTCTACATTCAAATTCAAATTCACCAAATGGCGGTGGCGGTCTTTTCAGTGGAATGGGTCTTCCTCAATGACCTTCTGCATAAAATTTCTTAAAACCACTCAAAATTGTATCTGTCTCCACTTCCTGCCCCGAACTATACCACTTCTCCGCGGTTTATCAGAGAATACCAGAGAGGGTAGAAGTCAGGGAATCCTGCGGCGCACTTCTAACACATACCTTATTTAAATTTTGCACCAAGCAATATGGAAGAGTAGGGGGGAAAAAATCCTTTGTGGGGAGTGAGACTCGAATTCTGTAAACTATGGCTCTCCATTTCCCGCCCATAGGCGAGCTACAAGATAAGAGAACAACGATCGCCGCTGAGGGCGCGAGCAGCGTGCGCGCGCCGGGTCGGGGGAGGAGCCTGGCGCGCGCAGAAACGGGACCTGAGGTGGGTTGTGGCGAGCTCTCGCGAGAGTGGGTTTGTTCTTGGGTTGCCGCTTCTGCTGCCACCTCTTACCAGCGCCGTTGCTGCGGGGGATTGTGGGAGCCTCCGCGTCCCGCTCGCTTGGAGAGAGGTACCTCTCGTTTTCCCTCTCCCTTTCTTCAAGGTAGGCGTGAAGCGGGTAAGAATCGGGGTGGGGTGGCCGGGGGCTCTCCGCGTCCGCCGGGAGGAGGCAGCGACGGCAACAGGGGCCGCGGGGAGCCGGCGGCGCGCCTTTCTTGCTCGCTCCCGCTCGCCCGCTCTGCCTCCCTCCTCGCTGCGTATGTGAGCCGCCTGATCGGCGGCCGCCATGTTAGGAGCGCAGTGGCGGCGCAACCAGCCTTCTCGGGCGGCGGAGGTGAGCGGTCCCGGAGGGAGACACGCGGCCAGCCAAGGGCCCAGGGTGCGGAGGCAGAGTCGGGGCGCGCCGAGGGCAGCTGATCGGCCGAGCTTCCTGCGTTCTGGGCTGGCTGTGGGCGGGGGCGGGACGAAGAGCCCGTTACACGCGGGCTGCCGCTCTGAGGGAAAGGGAGGAGCGCTCGAGGCCTGAGGGACCGACTAACCATGAGGGGGGTGGCCTGCCGTTTGGGGAGGATAGTTAAGCTAATACCAGCCCCAGATATATTTGCTTCCCCCCCACACCTTTTGCGCTTGAAAACGTTCCCCAAAATGGAGGATTTCATAGACTCTGAAAAGCTTAGCCGTTTGAGGAGCGTTTCTTGGTGTCGCGGCCTTCGCTCCTTTCCTCGCCCATCGTTTCATAGCGCCCCCTAATACTCCCCTGTCCCCCGCCCACACACAGGCGCGCGCGATTTTAGCCGGACCTCAGAAGCAATCCCCCCTCCCCCCGCCATCGCGTAAAAATGGCCGAAAAATGAAACGTTAACGCTTGTTCATCGTGTTGCGTCGTGGATAAAGCCTTCTGCAGTACGCTGCGAAGGAGATTTGTTCTTGTTTAGAGAGTCACCTCACATTTCTTTCATCTTTATTAAAATACTATCAGTCTAGGCTTCTCTAGAGAGGATGGTGTGGTGTGGGGACCTTCCGGTTTCCAGACAAAGGGTTTAGAGTAGCCTGGTGTAGTCGCGGCATCGTTGTTCTTTTCATTGCCGGCGCACACGTTCTGTGTTATACAAAGACTTTTCCCATATACAGTGGAGTAGTATCTCCTAGGTATTTATCCTGCTCTGTGGCGCTATTCTGTGTAATAGTCTTATTGGATCAGTTACAGTTTTCCAGCCAGATTTTTCTAGAACGGTTATGGCGCTTCCAAAATTCTAGCCTTTCAAGAGCGTCGGAAAGTGTGCGAGTTGTTGATTTCCCAGGCCGTAGTCAAGAGATTTTGCATTGATGGTGCGTTCTGCGCGTTGAACAGAGGTTGGTTTAAGATTTTTAGATAGTCGACAAAACAGTTTTCTCCCAGGTAAATTTAAAGAGTTGTACTCTGCGGGCAAAAACTATATTTCAGGCTATTTTCATACGTGTTCAAAATTACCTTTTAAAAATTAAACGGCTCGATCATCGGAGTCTAGCGACATAATTGTTCAACGTTAGTATTGTTTTGGAAATCAAGAATTCGGATCTCTTTTCTTAGCTGTATGTAAGTGGAGTTCCTTTTACGTAACATTTTGAACTAATTAATTCGAAAGTATTTAACTGCTCTTGACGTAAACATTCGGTACGTTAAAGAAGTCTTTATCATACTAATTTTACTAATGCTTTTAGGGAAGTGTAAACGCTAAATATTACAAGTCAGTGATATATAAAGACATTTTAACAACTGAAGAATGCAAAGAAAAAATCTTTTTATGATTTTAGAAATAACAAGTAGCTCGAATTCCCAATTTTAAAGAAAGAATTGACGTCCAAGGAAGTGCTTGTTACGTAGGTAACCAATGGCAATGAAGCCAGTGTGTTGAGAACGCTTACATTTTGATTCGATACTTGATTCAGGCTCTGCATGTTACAATAAATAGGCTTAAAATGGAAGAACTACGCTTACAGGAATTTATCCTGTAAATAAGGGAATAGTGTGTCAAATGTATGTGTACATAAATGTTAATGTTGGTTACTAAGTATATTAAAAATCGGAAGGATTCAACAGTTGGGAAATCTGCTAATTATAGTGTGGCCATCAAGTGATAAATCTATACAGCTATTTAGAAGTAAGATTGATGATGGGAAAATTATAGTGGAACATAGTACTAATTGGGGAGAAAGTGCTGCTGATACCAAATTTGACGACTTCTGTTGTTTTTTTGAAGGAACATGTAAATGTAAAAAATATCCCTGAATGTTGGCTTTATCGGTCATTTGTATTTCCTCCTCCTCCTCCTTTTTTTCTTGAAATTTCCACAAGACGTTACACTTACTTTTGTAATGAGAAAAGTGAAACATTTTTTGTAACTGCTAGAACTGCTGAAAAGACCAGAATCTGACATTTTGTTTTTTTTAGGATCTCACCTTTGTTTAAGGGGAATTGAGATGGAAATGAGCCAGCTTCTTGAAATCTGAAGTGCAGTTTTCAAATGCGACAAAAAGAAGTGCTTGTGTAAGATATTCTTGTTATTATGTGTAGGCACACAGAAATCCGAAGGCATTCTCACATAAAATTAATATTGATAGGACTAATAATTACGATATGAACTGCAGCCATTAGCTGTTTGTAAATGATCGAAATCAAAGAATTAATTGGACAATGGTTTGTTAAGTGGTCTTAGCAAATTTTCTAGTTAAAAGTCCATGCTTTGTCTTTATATACTTCTTTTAGTTAGAATTGCATTAAAATTGTCCCACACCGTGGCAGTAGGTTCTCAGTATACCTGACTGACTGAAGGTTTGGGGTGGACATTACCAAATTCATGGTTAGTGAGGTGGAAGGATTGTGGAGAGTGTGTAGTTTTGCAATTTTTTATATATGGGGTTATTCCAAGGTTAACGCTGTCCATAAAATTGCTTTAATTTAAAATTCGTAAGTATGTAGTGGGTCTTCTCATTGGAGCATTAGGTCAAGGGTTCTGAAATGTTTGATAAAAGGTTTTTAAATAGAAAAACTGTTTTAGTGGATAGTAAAAGGTAGAGCATAAGAAGCCCAGTGGATTGAGAGAACTGTGAATATGAAACCTTTTAAAGTACTTTAGCTTTTGATTTGTTGTATATCATATTGACTATAAGCTACAACAGAAGTTATATGATGAAGTGCTGTGTTCTCTCTCCTGACCCGAATGTAATTTATTAGGTGGCAGGTCTGAATGGATGCAGTACCTTTGATGTGTTGCAACCTCCATGTGATTGATTTTCCCAGTTGTAGGTCAAGCCCTAATGTCTGTCTAAAAAAGGCTCAGGAGTTTCTGACATTGAAATTGATATGAAGTAACGATTAAAACTTAGGTGTAAACTTTTTATTTAAAAAATTATTAAATTATTTTAAATTTTTAATTTCAAGATTTTAAAAAGCTATTCCAGAACTTAAAACTAATTAATATAAAAACTTGCTCTTTTTCTGAAAAGTTTTTTAAATGACAAATTTCTGCCTTTCTTTTGTAGAGTACCAATAGCCTGTGGTTGTTGGTGCCTGTCTTAAGGCAGAAACAGGTTAATAGGAGAATAAAGAGGGTTCCCGTGGTGGGTGGTGGGATCATAGGTCTTCCAGCTGTTCCCATTGGAATAGCTGCTGGATAAGAAGAGCAAAGAGGAGGAAAATGTCTGTAGAACATGTCATGGTGAGCAGTAAATGCAAATTGAAAAGGAGTCTATTGATAATAGAATCTCAGTAGGATCTTTGGTTTGTAGTAGTAGTGTTAGTTGCTCAGTCATATCTGACTCTTGGTGACCCCATGGACTGTAGCCCGCCTCTGTGGGCTACAGAATCTTCTGTCCACGGGGTTCTCCAGGCAAGAATACTGGAGTGGATTGCCATTACCTTCTCCATGGAATTTTCCCAACCTTGGGATTGAACCCAGGTCTCTTGCATTGCTAGCAGATTCTTTACTGTGTGAGCTACAGGGAAGATCCAGTGATTTGTAGTATAATTGCTTGTTAATGAAATAGATAATTTTCTGGTCTTTAAAGGTGATTTGTATGGTTTTTTTCCCTCTGGAAATTACTAGGATATTAAACATCTCTCTTTGGTACAGTCACTGATAGGAGAAGAGCTTTTATAGCATATGTGAAAGTTTAAAATCAAGTGTTTGAACACCTGACTCACACAGAAGTTGGGAAAGGAACAGTAATAGCAAAGAAATACAAACATTTGTACTTAAAACATTCTCACTGTGAAAAGGTGTGAAGTAATAGAACAATTGTAATGCTTAACTGTGTATCCTTGTGTGGGTTATGATATTCTTGAGAAGCACAATAGAGGAGGGAATTTTATATTGAAGCATCAGGAGACCAAGAAATACTCATAACAACATTGTTGATAATGACAGGAAATTAGAAACAGTCTAAATGTTCATCTTCTGAAAAACAGATAAGTAATGTATGCCATAATGGTATCTATATAACAGTGAAAATGCAGTTTTAATTCATGTGTAAATTAGTTTTAAACGAGCTATATATATATACACACACACACACAAAGCCCATTTTAAAGCACTTCAGAATATTAATTCTTTTTTTTTTTTTTTTTTCCCAGCCTTCTTGGGTACTGCGCTTTATAGTTTTTCATTGTTGTGTGGTGAGGCACATTGGTGTATACAAAGTTAATAGAGCTGGATAAGCAACAATTATATACCACATAGCACAGGAAAATACTATCTGTGCATTATCTTACAATGGATTGTAATATGCAAAAATACTGAATCCTATGTTGTACATCTGAAGCTCATATAGTATTGTAAATCAGTTATACTTCAGTTTAAAAAAAAAAACCCTTAAATGCAAGTTATAAAATATACTAGAAAAAGATATAGTGATGTAAACTAACATTAAGATGAAATTTATTTAATACTCTAAAATGGAAGCTGTGTTGATAAGTTATTTATAAAGCCATTATAAGGTTAATAAGTGAGGAACTTTAAGGAATGTTTACTTCAGTTGAAGGACCCTGTACTTCAGTTTGAGATGAATTAGTCAAGTACTTGTTTAAATGCTATCTGTTGGTGACATGGTTAGGATTTGTGTTGTTGGTTACTGTGTATATTTGGCATATTTTCTTATGAATAAGTTAAATCACAAAGGTGTTTGACCTTGATAGAGATGGGAAAATCTCAAAATTTCTTGCACCCGTTTGTGTTACAATTCAGAAGCTGTTTTCTAGCTGTTGTATGTTAAATTTTTATGTGCAATTAAAAGGTTATTATGTCAACATGTGGATATTTCTTTCCTAAGTACCTCTACATGTGTTTATGATTATACTATCTTAAAATCAGTTATTTTTAGAAAGTGATTTGTTTCACACAGTCAAAAAGTATAAAGATCCATATGGTGGTATTTAGTTTAGTTCAGTTGCTGAGTCCTGTACCACTCTTTGGTGGTATTAGATACCTTTAAAACGTAGTGTTTTTAAGTTCAGATGCTGAAGGTTTCTTCTGTATCATCTTTTAAAGAACGAAAGTATGCTTATGCTCATTTTGCTTCCTGCTAAGTAACCCTCTGAAATAATGAATATATAATAGACAATTTTTATTTTACACAGGAAATTTGGATACGGAATACTGTTTGTGTTCTCCGTGAACTTTGTATGTGTTTAGCTTTTGTTTGTTTTCTAAAATGTTTTAGTATTCCATTTCTTCTAATTATTGAAGAAAATAAAGGGTATCAGATTTATGGAATGTGGAGGTTGAATATTATTAACTGAAGCTTATTTCTTAACTATACATATTTTTTCAGATGTTGAATGTGAAGCTAACATCTTTTAATAGAATTTATATCATGAACTTTGTTCATTGAGAATTTGAATATCAGAGTATAGTTAAATGGCATTTGTGAAGCCTACTTTTCTTTTCTAATGTTTTCTGATGGGGGAGGGCGGAGGCACTTTTTTGAAAGTGAAAGATCTGTATTGTATATAGTTAAATCGGATTTTAACATTACATTTTAGATTAGTTATCTCGAACTATTTTCAAACTTTATTAACCTCTATGAAAATGCAGCTTTATGGAGAAAAAACACAGTAAAAGAAGCTAATCTTTAAAAAAAAAAAAAAAGCACTTTAGTAACTTAATAAACCTCTCAGTATTGTGATGGTTTCATAGGCAGTAGGTCTCACTTAAAGGAGCCTTTAAAGTGCCTCGTTCATCTTATATTTGTTGACCAAAGATAAAATGCTAAAGGAACTTTTTAGTAAATGTTCTTGCATCAGTGCTATCTTGTCGGATTTCTCTTAATTTCTTTGTTCTAATAGAAAATTTTTAAGAAATTTGTTTCAATCAAAAGTTTGACTTAAGTTCTTTTCCAGTACTGCTACTCTCATGTCTTGGTGTGGGACTGAAGTTGAAACTGAGTCACAAAAATATTAAAGTTATTCTTAAATTACAAGTTGTCATGGGATTTACATGGTTGTCTTTCTCTTTTTTTTAGTTTTTCTGACATCCATTTTCTGTTTTGTCTTAAGGTAATCACCTTTTACCTTTACTTCTCTTAACCTTTCCTTTTTGCAGCTCCACCATTCATATATGTTGCCAAGAAAAGTAATTGAGATCTCTGTAATTCAACAATCATTTCCTTAAAATATCAATGTTAAAAATTTACACATGATCATAATGCCATAGTATAATTTCCCTAAAGGGAAAGAATAGTTCTTTTGAAAGGCTGGCTTTTCAGTATACAAAGCTTTGACTCCCAAATGAAGGTCAAAGCTGCAATTAATAGTAACTTAGATACTCTGAAATTTTGATTTCAAAAAAACCCTCTTAATGGTTTTGAGTGGTTTTTTTTTTTTTCTTTTTAAACAACGTATGAAAGCATAAGAGGGTACTACAAATGTTTCAACAGTATTTTAACCGCAATTCTGTATGATATTTAAAAGTCATATCAGAGAAATCTTCATCCAATGATGTTCACTTACTCTTGTCTTTATTTTATTAATCTTAAGGTGTAAGTAGTTTACATAATGGATCTCATCTGGAACTAGTTTCTTTGGTGTCTTTTCTCAAATTCATCTTTCTTGGTGTGCAAAAACATCTGTAATTCCAGTCACCTCTGATAGCATTTCTGTGTCTTTTTAACTTTGTTACATCTTTTTGTAAAATCTAAGTCTTGCCTGCAACTTTTCTTTATACTTCTTCTACCACTGTTTCGTCTAGTGTTTCCTTCCTTTAATCTGTCATTGGTGGAATTGGTCCCATAATTGACTTGTAACTATTAAATATTGCCTGGTTTTTATGTTGATAAAGTTTAATATTTTAAACTTAAGTGGTTAGGTATATGGGTGATCAAACTTACGAGTTAACTGAGCAGTGCCTCTACATAGTAGAATTATGTAGCGAACAATTTAAGACTTACTAAACCTCTGTGTGTAATTGTGATTATAAAATTGTTTCACCAGGGACAGTTATGTACGTCATTTAATACTTTATGAGATCATTAGTAAATGCTTTGTGAATTCTTATGTAAAAACTTTTGAGATAAAATAAGAAAATAAAAATGAAAGTAATTTCGTTATTATCACATCTTGGAGGAAACGCATCTTGAGGGATTGTATTCAGAATTTAAATTTTCCGGATGATGGGGCTATTCTTGTGAAGGAATCTGTGTTTACAGAAATCTATGTAAGCAAGATCTCGTTTTCATTTTCACCTGTTTTGAGCTCTAGAGGTGTTATATAGCTCTGAGCATTAAATGAATGTTCATGGCTACTACCTTGGGGAGTTTCACTTCTTTAAATCACCTGTACTTCCTGTAGTTGTGGTGGTTCTTGGGGAGTCTCCTATTTCTGTACTGACCATATTTGATTCTCCTTACCTTTTAAGATTAGAAATGAAATAAGCAACTGCCTGATAGAGGATGGAGAATAAGGCAGTTAATTATTTGGCTTAAATTTGTGCAGAAATCGGTAAACTGTAGGAAGTCACTTATTTTTCTTCACATCTGTCTTTACCTCAATTTGATTTTGCTGCATAAAGTTCTCAACTATAGTGTTTGGTCTTAGATCTTATACTAGGTACTTGACACTTAAGCTTCGTTACTTGTGATTTTACTTGGTTCTTTCTGATAGTGTTAATAGGTCTCATTTTCTAAAACAATACAACTGATTCATCTTTGACTTGCTGACCTTGATTTTTTTTTTTGTTTTGTTTTTAGTCTTCTGTAACTTAAGCATCATATTATAGGGTGTATTTTTCTTCTAAAAGAAAAGACCCATCTATATTTTTATTGAAATTTTGATATATTCAGACATCTGAACCCTTCAATTGAAATGTTTTTAAATTCAGTATGAAATTCCCTTTAATAGTTAAACTTTAGCATGAAAGACTACTTTTTAAGTATATGCAAGCTCTGCATACATCTGAAATCTGTTTAAGTTATGTAATTCTTTGTTAAGTTTGAGATCTTAAATGTTTTTTTTTAATCAACATGATGCATAAGTTTTTTTTTTTTTTTTCTAAAAAAAACGGCATCTACTTAAAGGGATTTATGACTAAAATTGCTTATTTTTCTACAGAGTTGTCTGCTGGTTCTCAGCTTGAAGAAGATTCTACAGTCCTTATTGATCCTTTTTCTTGGCGTTACCATTTTTTGAAGCAAAGTTAACTTAGTTTTCTAGTTGAGCTTTCTTTTTGGCCATCTTTTAAAAAAATTTTTTTTTTTTTTAATCTATAAACTAGACAAGAGATAGTTCTACAATGTCCAAGTCATTCCAGCAGTCATCTCTCGGTAGGGACTCGCAGGGTCATGGGCGTGACCTGTCTGCAGCAGGAATAGGCCTTCTTGCTGCTGCTACCCAGTCTTTAAGTATGCCAGCATCTCTTGGAAGGATGAACCAGGGTACTGCACGCCTTGCTAGTTTAATGAATCTTGGAATGAGTTCTTCATTGAATCAACAAGGAGCTCATAGTGCACTGTCTTCTGCTAGTACTTCTTCCCATAATTTGCAGTCTATATTTAACATTGGAAGTAGAGGTCCGCTCCCTTTGTCTTCTCAACACCGTGGAGATGCAGACCAGGCCAGTAACATTTTGGCCAGCTTTGGTCTGTCTGCTAGAGACTTAGATGAACTGAGTCGTTATCCAGAGGACAAGATTACTCCTGAGAATTTGCCCCAAATCCTTCTGCAGCTTAAAAGGAGGAGAACTGAAGAAGGCCCTACATTGAGTTATGGTAGAGATGGCAGATCTGCTACACGGGAGCCACCATACAGAGTACCTAGGGACGATTGGGAAGAAAAAAGGCACTTTAGAAGAGATAGTTTTGATGATCGTGGTCCTAGTCTCAACCCAGTGCTTGATTATGACCATGGAAGTCGTTCTCAAGAATCTGGTTATTATGACAGAATGGATTATGAAGATGACAGATTAAGAGATGGAGAAAGGTGTAGGGATGATTCTTTTTTTGGTGAGACCTCGCATAACTATCATAAATTTGACAGTGAGTATGAGAGAATGGGACGTGGTCCTGGCCCCTTACAAGAGAGATCTCTCTTTGAGAAAAAGAGGGGCGCTCCTCCAAGTAGCAATATTGAAGACTTCCATGGACTCTTACCGAAGGGTTATCCCCATCTGTGCTCTATATGTGATTTGCCAGTTCATTCTAATAAGGTGAGTTAATGCAACAGATACTTCTAATTTCTTTTACGTTGTAGTGCCTATTCTGTATTTACCTATATCTTGTACTCTGAATCTGTAGTCTGATGACATTGAGTTGATCAAGAATTTTTATACTTTTGAGAACACTTTATTTGGAAGGTAATTGTTTTTGAGCATTTTAAACCAGGGCTTTACATTAATATAATCTGCATAGATTACTTCTGGCCACAAAGCTGTCATCCACTGGAATTATCTTGTTGGTTTTTGGCATCAATATGTTCTTCTTAATCGTATATTTAAGCAGGTTTTTTTGTCTGCTTTGTTGAATTGTTTTAAGTATTTTTTCTGTTTTTTTGCAGTCAATGTGCTCTGCCATTCAGGATGCTAGATAATTAGCTCTCCATCTGTCTTAATTACTGATTCGTATGTAGTAAAGATACATTCTTGAACAATTCTCTTTTTTTCCTTATCTGTGGCTACAGGGAAAGAGTTAATGTAGAGCCCTGGTGTTTGTTTCAGTATATTTCATATTTTAGATTAGTTCATTCTTCTTTTTTAATTTCCCTTTAACGCAAATTCTCATGCTGTAACTGAAATTTTTCATCATTTTTTTTCTCCTTTTCCACAACTTTCTTAAACATACTTCAAAACTCACTTTTTATTATCCCATATTGCATCTATCCCTTTAGAGACTTGGGAAAATCACCTACCTGCAGTATCCTGCTCTGTGTTCCTCATAAGCATATTCTTTTTCTGACTTAGACTTCTGGTATACTCATTTGAAGAAAAAAAAAATCTAATTCTCCTTTGCTTTAATTATCACATCTGGCAAAATGGGAACTTTTTCAAAATGCCCTTTTAAATATGTTGTCCTTTCTCTTTCAACGTTTTCGATGCTAATCATTCGCACTGTTTTTTTCCCAAAACAAAATACAGTGCAGTTGACTTAAAGTCAGCATTGTAGCACTCCACTAGCTTGATCTGTAATCTGACCATCCATTTTTCCTGATGTGCTGTACTTAATTGGAACATGTTGCTGCCATGAAATTGATTTGATGGTTGCTGTTACAGGGTTTTTTCTTCACAGTAACATCTGGAAGGGTCATTTTCTTTTCATATCTGTCCCTTTAAATGCATTTTTAAGTGAGTTGATTTTTTGAGTAAACTAAATCGTGTCAGTCATTAGAGATTTTGTTTTTGATCTTTTTAAAAGTCTTACCAATCAATCCCTTTTCTGTGTTTAGATCTCAGTATTTTTGTCTCAGATAATTAAGAGACTTCTTATACTGTTTGAATTTGCAGAGTATTTTGACCAATACCTTTTTAAGAGTGATCTCTAGTTAAAAGTACATGTATATATATCTATAATACAAAGATCTTCTGAAGTAAGTTTAAGTACACAAGGAATATTTTATTCTTCAATCCATGTCACAATAACTTCAAATGGTAAATTTACATTCCTAGATTAATTTTAATGTAAGACATGGAACCACAAACTCATAAAAGTTAGAGAATTGTATTTAGTAGGTATTTTGGTGTTTTCTTTTTTCAAATTTGTTGAATACACTTAGTGTATCATGTTTAGTTTTTGTTCAGTATTCAACTTCAAGGTTTAGATCTGGTATGAATTGATGTAATGAAAAAATCCATTAAACTCTAGTGACTCCAAAATGACAGTATGAGAAATATTCTCAGATAGGTTCTCTAAATTCCAAGGAAGATAGCTAGTTACAGTGTCTCAAATGAGAATGATTGTAAGGGACTTAATCTTTGCTACTGGAGTCATCATAAATTAAAAGCCACTGTTGGAAGTCTCTTCATCCTGACTTTGAGCAGTAATTTGTTGCCACTTACATATAGGAAAACAATTCAGTAAAGGAACACAAAAGGAAATCAGGAAGGACTTGAATCAGAAAAAGTTTCTATTTTTGTATATTATTATTTTCTGTCCAGATGTTGCTACTTTCTAGTTCCTGAACAGTTAATAAATAATGATAGTAAATGGATCTAAATTGGCCAAAGAACATTTTTGAATATTTGAAACTTTGGATTCAAGAGTAAGGCACCTTACCTAGTACAAGAGATACTTTTAATCTGCAAAAATGCAAATTTAGAAACAGTTACTTTAGAGGCCCTTTGATTTTCAAAATTTGTAGTATTTGTAAATTGTACCGATTTTAAGAAGTTTTAACACCTGCATTCTCTTAATATAGTTTCCTTAACATAGCTAATGTTTTCTAGATGTCTTCATTATTGAAAAAAATAAATGCTCACTTTTGGTAGGGATCTTTTTAATTTATAGCTGATATAGAATCACTGAGTTTAGAGAAAATTCTTGTGAAAGTAGATAATGAAAAATTTTTAAAACGTTTAATCCTGCTCTCTGGTATTGCTGCATAACTTGGAAAATCTGTTCTTTTCACTTAGTGGTAACATTAAATAACTTACATGATCAAAACTTCTTCTTACTATGAATAGTCTTTTAGGGGAAAAACATCTGTCATTATTTTTGATATTTTAAGTAACTTTTAGTGATGATGTTGCTTTTATTTCTTTCTAGGTCATTTTAGAACATCAAGTTGCTTTTCTGCACAGCCTCAAACTTGCCTCAAAATTCCTTTCACTTAAAGAAAACTGGCCACTACAGCCCTTCTGCTGTCTTGTCACTTGAGTTCATGTTTTTCTTTTAGTTTTCTAGACGCCCTTAAGTTATTCTTAACTTCATTTTGCCATTCCACATGTGCTTCTCCAAATTATCCTTTCTTTATATAATTTAGGTATCTCAATGACATTAAGGTGAATGTAGTTTTCCTGCAGAACTTCTGAATTCAAAAAGTGAATCCTTATTCTTTATTAATCTGAGTGTTGCCTCAATGTAGAATCTAAGGATACAGATTTTTTAAAAAACCCATTATGGTAGAGCAGATTAGTAATGGGTGGGTTTGGGAGGTATAACTGATTCTTTGATCTTGGTTTTCCTTCTAGTACTTTGTAAGACCAACCACACTTGCAAAAGTTTGAACCCTTAAAAATCATGGGGAATTGGATATAAATAATTTCTGGTCTACTAGATAGCTTTACCATCTCCTATTAATTAGAAGCATGCCTAATAGGGTAACTTTTACTCCTCTCTGAACACACTGTTTCTCAAGGATATTTTAAATCTGAATAGTTTTCTTTAAGACAATTCTTGGTTAACATATTTGTTTAATCCCGCTTCTGAATTTTGTGAACTTTGCCTATGGTGCCTCTTGATTACAGCCATTTTTAAAGTGGCTTCCAGCAAGTCAGTGGTCTGTTGCTTTGCAAATAGAAAGTTTTTATACCCCAAACATTTGGTTATAGAGCCAGCTGGACAGATCTCTTCCAGTTCCATAACTGTTAGCCATAAAGACAATCTAACTTTGAAAGATAGCTCCCCAAGTTCTTACAAGTACCATTCTGTTGAAATGTTCGTTTTACCTCATTCACAGAATTTTAATTAATTTTAGTAGGGCAAAGAAATGTGTATAAATGCTCAAGCTGTAAGTTTTTAAAAATTAGATTCCATTTATAAATTAACTTTTTAAAACTTCAGAATGGTTATCTCTTGTAATTTGGTTCCTTTAGTTCAGCTCTAAGTGAGACTCCCTTTAAGGACATTCTGATGTTTCAGGTAGTATGAGTCTTGGAAAAGTTGCCTTATTTTGTGAGGGTTTGTGAAACAATAATACTTGTAAAGTGGGGATTGTAAAACAAGATAGCTTTATAAGAAGTGTAATAATAGTTGCTTTTCTTCCTTTTTAATTAAAAAGTATTTTTATTATTAGCACTTCTTATGTGCCCAGCAATGTTCCAATAAACAGGTTACCTTTATTATTCATTTATTTTCCACAAAACCCTAGAAAAATATTGAACCACAGTGTTTTTAAATAACTTGTACCAAGGATTCACATCTAGTAAGTGGTACCTTGGGAATTGAACCTAAGCAGTCTGGCAGCAAAGCCTACTTTTCCTGACTCCTCTTTTTATATTGCCTAAAATGCTAGTCATTTACATGTGGATTTTTAAAGAAAGGATAGTTTATTTGAATAAAGAAAAAAATAATCCCTTCAAAATTTAAAATAATCACAAAGCAAATATTGAAGAAATAAAATGTTTTCCTTCCTAAAATTTAGAAGTGGACATTCCTGAAATTTACTTCTCTCATTTTGGGAAATACAATGGGAGCTTAGGTTTTTGATAAATTGGGGAGTGTTGCTTAGAAAAGTCACTCCTGTTGAATCAACGTAGCTTTCTGTGACTATAGTACACTTGCAACATACCTCAAAGGCTCAATGAAATTAAAGATACTATTTTTAACTAATTATTCATACTTACAGTATATGTTTTCTTAAAAAGTGATACAAGCATGAATATTTTATCAGTTCTGTGAAAGCAATTCTAATATGTGAATAAAACTTCAGTTTTGTCTACAGCAGAAATTAATATGCCTACTGATCTCAAAGTCAGTTACTACTCTTCATCTTTATTAACTCTATCTTTTCCCTATCAGGTCTATTAGTTTGTTAACCAAGTTACCAGTTTTTCCAAGAATGTGCATGGCGTATTTGAGGGCAGGATGAAGCTACAAGGATTCAGAGAAATGGTTTTAAATAAGTGTGATTCATGAATGGTCAGGTGTTCAGTTTATGATAATTGCTTATAGACATATAGATTAACATCCTAGAGTTTGAATGGTTGAAAAGAAATCTTAGTTTTAGTTTTGTTAATTCTACTAATTTACTTTGCTACAGGAGTGGAGTCAACATATCAATGGAGCAAGTCACAGTCGTCGATGCCAGCTTCTTCTTGAAATGTAGGAGTTTGAAATACCTTTAAAGCATCAGTTAACTGTGTCAGAAACAGCCATTGATTGGTTTCGGGGAATTCATCGTTTACTTGTAATATCCACGTTGTTATTACTGAATAGTTGACAGTGTCCAGGCAATGCCAGTTACAAACAATGTTTAGGTCTGGAATTGTATATGGAATATTAGATGGAGTGATAGTGGTACTTTGTTATTTAAAATTGAAAGAATTTTTAAGAGACCTAGAGATAACCATTGATACATAGAAGAGATTCATAAGAGCATTTTCAATAACAATAATATGTGCTCTAAGAATAAAGAAAATACTTGAAGAAAAGGGGGAAGTTATACTAGAAGTAACAAGTTTTCAAGCAAAACCCTTCAGGATGTATTTTTTGCTTTTGAGACACGTGTGACTAGCAGTTTAAGCTGCTAGAATAGAATTTGTAAAGAATCTCCCTACCTAAACAACATAACCCATTGTTCACTGGGGTGGCCATTTTTATGTCTATCCTTTCTGTCTAGTGCCAGAACTCAGGTCTGCTCTTCATTTTTAATGTTGGAGGAAAAAGATATCTGTGGTCAATCTTTGTTTCCCTATATAACCCACATTTCCAGTCCCTCATACAGCACATCTTCTCTTTGTGAATTAACAAATACAGGGAATTCCTGGAGGCTCAGTGGTTAGGACTCCATGCACTTTTTCAGTGCCATGGGCCAGGCAGGGTTCAATCTCTGGTCAGGGAACTAAGATCCCACGAGTCGTGTGACCCTTCCTGACCCCCACCCCCCAAAAAAAAGATAAGGGACTATTTTAATTGCAATATACATTACTTAACATTTTTAAGCAGTACAAAGCAAGTTAATTCTCCTTCATTTGGATTAATTTGAAATTTTCCTTTGGAAGTAGCTATATGACATGTTTTAAACTGTAATATTTCTAACACTTATATTGCCGTATAACTTTACTAATAAATCTATTTTAAAGGCCAAGCAAGGCTACTTTGTGAAAAGAGCAGTTTTATTTTAAAGTTAATTTTCTGGTCTTTTTAAAGCTACCCAGAATGGAATCCTGACACTGATACAGGACACACAATGTAAGTTAAATTTTTTAAGCTGTTGTTTGTAAAGGAGATCAATGTAAGGAATTCAGGTTAAATTTTTCACATTTTGTAAACAATATTTTCTTAATTTATTTAATAAAAGAATTAAAGAGTTAAAGAATGTGTAAAAGAATTTTTAGAAACTATTTTATGTAGTAATTTTAATTTTTTTATGATAGTTACTTCATGCATAAATGCCCCCAAATATTGGAATCATAGTCACACAAGGCGTGTTTTAGCAGTAAATTTTAGTTATTTTTGATGGACCTCTTTATCATACTTTGTATTTTATGTTTTCACATTCCCAGGGGTGATCCATTCATGTTGCAGCAATCTACAAACCCAGCACCAGGAATTCTGGGACCTCCACCCCCATCATTTCATCTTGGGGGACCAGCAGTTGGACCAAGAGGAAATCTGGGTGATTATAAAATTCATGTTACCTTTTTCTAAGAGCTTTTATCATAAAGATTAACTGCAGTGATTTTAGGCAAAAGAAGTGTCATTGAAATGTAACTCAAAGATGACACTTCATGAGAATACATGATACTCATATGATATTTGTAATATCCTTTTGCTGTTGGAAAGATGTCTGTTTTTCAATTAAAATAGCCTGGTAGGGCAAGTATACTTAGTTTAAGACTGAAAATATACTTTTTCCCCATAAAGGTGCTGGAAATGGAAACCTGCAAGGACCAAGACACATGCAGAAAGGCAGAGTGGTCAGTAATAAAGCTCTTGCTTTTACTGTATTAACTGTATTATTTTATTAACTCTGGGGAAATGTGATTTGACTTGAATCTTTGCTAATTGAATCTGTGTTGTAGTCCTTATTACAGAAAGATTGCTTTAGTTTGACAACCAACAGCTTTTATATGTGACTCTGATAAGAGTTAAAACTTGGTTTTCCTATGTCCACAGTCTAGAGATTTTACCTTGATTCAAAGTTAAGTTTGCCATCTAATTATGTAACAGTAGTTGATTTAAATATCAGTGTAGACAGTCTTTTCTGAAACTATGAGGCTTGTCCCAGTGACATATTTTAAATATTTGCTTAATTTGTTCTGATTGACTGTAGATTATAAAATATTTAATATTTTACTGTTTCGTATTGCTTCTAAAGAAATTTGTTTACTAACTTGGTTTTTTCCTAACGAATAGGAAACTAGCCGAGTTGTTCACATCATGGATTTCCAGCGAGGGAAAAACTTGAGATATCAACTATTACAACTGGTGGAACCATTTGGAGTTATTTCAAATCATCTGATTTTAAATAAAATTAATGAGGTATGAGTTACGTGTGTAGTATTTATTCATCACTAAAGTATATCCTAAAGAGAATACATTATTTTGTATTAGATAAAAGAATGTTAGCTTAAATCATCAATGTGGAATGTAATGACGGAAAGGGCCAATAGTTGAACTAATCAGTAATAAATTCTAGTACTAATAGATTGTTAGTAACTTTATAAATTGTGATTCTTAAGCAGTTACATTGTCTTTATTGTACTACTGCTACAGTAAGGACTATATAAGCATAATTATTTGGAAAAACATTTTAAACTTTAACCCAAATGGTGCCAAATTATTGTTCCAAATTCAGTAGGCATAATAAATGATAGTGTTAGTGTCATGAAAGTAATAAAGTCTGAGATGATCTTTAATAAAGTAGAAAATTAGAGATTTTTTTCTCTCTCTCTCAGGTTCTTGAAAATGCTTTCTATTTAATGATTAAATATTTTTGGAAAGACTTTGGACAGTGTGGAATTATATTGTTTTTTGGAAATGTAAATATATATTTTTTTCAATTTTAGGCATTTATTGAAATGGCAACCACAGAAGATGCTCAGGCTGCAGTGGATTATTACACAACCACTCCAGCGTTAGTATTTGGCAAGCCAGTGAGAGTTCATTTATCCCAGAAATATAAGAGAATAAAGGTAAATAATCTATTTTTCCAGATTTGTATCACCAGTCATTTAGTGTATCATTTTAATATTTATTAACTAACTTACAGCTATTTAAAATTGTTGCTAGTATCTAGAATAATCTCGACTAATAATAATGGCATACATACTAACATTTGATTTCTTCTGTGTTTTTTTTTTTTTTTCCTCCTGTGTGTATTAAAGAAACCTGAGGGGAAGCCAGACCAGAAGTTTGATCAAAAACAAGAGCTTGGGCGGGTGATACATCTCAGCAACTTACCTCATTCTGGCTATTCTGACAGTGCTGTCCTCAAGCTTGCTGAGCCTTATGGGAAAATAAAGAATTATATACTGATGAGAATGAAAAGTCAGGTAATATACATGTAGAAGTTTTGAAAAATATTATTTCTCAAAGTTTTTTTTTTTTAAGTTTTTGTTTTTTAACATCCTCATTTTTAGTGAAGGGGTGGGGGAGTAATTTGGCGGCCAAAGTGGACTGGTTCTTTATCATAAAGTCATAGTAGGTAGATATTCAAGAATATTGAGTAAATAAAGTGGAAAGTAAAGATCTTTTTCTCTAGTTTGGCTAATATTATTTCCAGAGTTTGCTTCCAAAGATCTTCCTTTGTGTATATAAGTATACTTTCCCCCTTTACTTCAAATGGGATTATATTAAACTGTTACTTTCCACTTTACACATGATTCCATTGAGTAAACTGATGAATTTAATTTCTTTAATTAATGGATATTAGAGATGCTAGTTTTTTGGCTGTGCCATTAATGCTGCTGTGGATTTTGTGGCATGTGAATTTATGCATATAACTGAAGGATACAGTTTCAGAATTGAAGTTGTGGATCCTGATACTTGCTTTCTTTTCTTTGACGGTGCCAAATGCTCTTCAAAAAATACTACTCATACACAGTCATACTAGCATTGTAAGAGCTTTATAAACACTAGGTATTACAGACTTTTCAAATTATGTGAATTAATAGATGGATTAAGTCATTTTTAAAATTAATGGTAAGTAGAGCATCTTTTCTTTGTTAACCTCTTTGTAGCTTCATGAGTTTGTATCCTTCCAAACTTTTACTTTTTAATTAATTTTTTTTTTCCTTGCCCCAGGCCTTTATTGAGATGGAGACCAGAGAAGATGCAATGGCAATGGTTGACCACTGTTTGAAAAAGGCCCTTTGGTTTCAGGGGAGATGTGTAAAAGTTGACCTGTCTGAAAAATACAAAAAATTGGTACTCAGGGTATGTAGTGTTTGATTCAGGTTCTTTATAAAGCTTATTTTCATGCTTTTCAAGCCATGACATTTTTATAAACATTTTTACATGCTAAGAATATAGGATTTAGGAACTTCCCTGGTGGTGTGGGGGACACAGGTTCAATCCTTGATCTGGGAAGATCCCTTCTGTGCACAACTACTGAGCTGGGCTCTAGCCATGCTCCGTAACAGTGAGAGGTCCAAGCACCTCAACGAAGAGTAGCCCCACTCACTGCAACTGGAGAAAGCCAGAGCGCATCAACAAAGACCCAGCGTGACCAGAAATAAGTAAATAATTAATACATATATAGGATTTAGTTATTGAAAGAGAGTAATCTTTTCTATTTTTCTGGTCTTCATTAATACAGAAGTTTTTAAACTGATGTCTGTATAAAGCATCTTTATTTTTATCTGTTTTACTTAAGGTTTTATTTGAACAGCTTTGTTAACAAAATTATTATTCACTGCTCTTGAAATGTTGGTTGTAATGAACTAATAACTTTAGGGCAGCTTACATTTTTAGATGTGGTTTAAATACGGTTAGTTGATATATAGAGGATGATCATTGTTTATTAGTTAATTGGATAATTAAATACTCTATGAAATCTAATACATTTATGTAACTGGCGAAATTTTTGTCTTTTAGATTCCCAACAGAGGCATTGACTTACTCAAAAAAGATAAATCCCGGTAATTTCATTTTGTGTGTGTGTGTGTGTGTGTCTCTGTATACACTAGTATGTTAAACCTTCATTTTCCAACTCAGTAGAATTAATTCAGGTGTATGTTTTGGTTTCAGGAAAAGATCTTACTCTCCAGATGGCAAAGAATCTCCAAGTGATAAGAAATCCAAAACTGATGGTTCCCAGAAGACTGAAAGTACTGCTGAAGGTAAAGAACAGGAAGAGAAGTCAGGTGAAGATGGTGAAAAAGATACAAAGGATGACCAGGCAGAACAAGAGCCTAACATGCTTCTTGAATCGGAAGATGAGCTACTTGTAGATGAAGAAGAAGCAGCAGCACTGCTAGAAAGTGGCAGTTCGGTGGGAGATGAAACAGATCTTGCTAATTTAGGGGATGTGGCATCTGATGGGAAAAAAGAACCTTCAGACAAAGCTGTGAAAAAAGATGCAAATGCCAGTGCTTCTGGAGCTGCAAAGAAAAAGCTTAAAAAGGTAAAAGAAGGTTTTATGTTGACTTGTTTCAGCAGAAAACTAGATCAGTGTTTCAGATTTTTTATCTTAGGGTCACATTTAATAGAATTATTCACTTATATTAGGAAGAAATAGGAATCACTTAAAAAAATTGAAATCTAAACTCTGCAATACATAGATTGAATAGGACTAAACAGTAATAGAAAAATGTCATTTCACAAAGGGAACTTTTCAGTAACAAAAGAGAAAGACTTAAAGCTATATATGATTCTGTTTGATAGTGGTAGTATGTAAATAGTAATAGGCAGCCTTTATATATAGTCCAGCTTGTTTTTTTAAACATGGGGTATGGATTTTACAGTAAGTTAACTGACCTGACCCGGGATAACTGACCCCGGACACTTAAAACATTGTGTCAAAAATGGTAGAACTTGAAGAATTTTCCTATTAATGTAAGGCAAATAGCAATATAAAAATATATACATGATAAAAGAAGAGTAAATCAGAAGACCTGTGGTGTACTTGACTATCTACATTAAAGATTAGAGCATTACAGTGCCTTTAGAACCCCATAAGATAAATGAGTCTTGAAATGAGATTATTATAATCCTCTTTCATTCATTCTAAGATATGCTCAACTACCAGAAAACTTACTGTTTACCTCCAGATTTTGATGGCTTGGTCAAATAAGTTAACCTTGAGGTTCTTTTTCTGGCTAAAATAGATGATAGTTATTTAGTACTATGTTTGTGCTCTTAAGAGCTGATAATTATTGAGCATTTATTATGTGCCATCAATTTTCCTAAACTCTTATGTGTGCTAGTTAACTGATTCTTACAATAACCTTATGCCACAATGCTTGTATCCATATTTCATGAATGAGAAAATAGAGTCATGTTAAGATGCAGTAGATAGTGGTCATACTGCTTGTAAATGGCAGAGCCAAAAATTAAACCTAAGCAGTTATGTTCCAGAGCTTGATTTTTAAACCACAGTGGTATTTTAGACTGTTCTATAAACAAAAACAGTTACACCATAAGATACCTTCTTTGAAGGACATGATTCGACTTATCGATACTTCATGAAATCAGCTCTCTGATTATCTTGCAGCATAATAAGTCTCAAAGTATAGAGTATGAATGTCCTCAAATTTATTTTCTGCTCTTGGATTACTTAGTTTTAAAACAAGCTAAGGTTTTTTTTTCTTTTTTAAGATTAGTAAATTTGGGGGGAGAGAAAGAAAAGGTTTTTTTTGTTTTGTTTTGCTTTTTTTTTTTTGAGAAAAATGAAGGCAAAGACGCTATCCCTTTCCCTTCAAGTAAAGCAAATGGAAGGGATACTGCAGGATAATTGTTGCAGAGTAAATTTGTCTTTCTTAACAGCGTCGTTTCCCAGGGAATATGGAAGGTTTTGTCACTCTAGATGAGGTTGGTGATGAGGAAGATTCGGAACTTCAGAAACTTCGTAAATCGGGCATGGCATTTAAATCTGGTGACAAAAATGATGATGGTTTGGTTGAAATTAAGGTGGACAAGATCGAGGAACTTGACCAAGAAAATGAAGCAGCGTTGGAAAATGGAATTAAAAATGAGGAAAATACAGAGCCAGGTGCTGAATCTGCTGAGAATGCTGATGATCCCAACAAAGATACAAGTGAAAATGCAGATGGCCAAAGTGATGAAAACAAGGAGGACTATACAATCCCAGATGAGTATAGAATTGGACCATACCAACCCAATGTTCCTGTTGGTGAGATTTAAAGCTTTGTTATTCCCCCTCACCCTCCCCAAACTCTTACTATAAGATTTTTAAAAATTGGTGTTAACATAAACTCTGACAACATGAAGTTCTATGCAGAACAATTTGTAAATCTTACTTGAAGCATTCTTTTTTCCTCTTTTTGTTACCATTCCATAATATGTTCTTTTTTCTCCTCATAAAATTTTCTGAGAATTTCACATTGCTTTTTGTTTTGTTCACCGTTCTATTTCAACATTTTTAAGAGAACAATTAGGTGTGGGCCCTTAAACGTCAATTAAATACAAGCTATTAACGATGTCATGGTTTTTGCTT
Source organism: Okapia johnstoni (assembly GCA_024291935.2). Lineage (NCBI taxonomy): Eukaryota > Metazoa > Chordata > Mammalia > Artiodactyla > Giraffidae > Okapia > Okapia johnstoni. Next base: position 43,089,626 of record CM044316.1, read on the forward strand.
TGTTTTAGCGTAGGCTGTATTGGACATGTCACAACTGTTAACTCGTTCAAATTATATTGACAGGAAAAAAAGATTTGAGAACACTATTAAAACCTTCAGTTTACTGAATTTGTAAGAATGTATGTTTGTGTTCTAGGTATAGACTATGTGATACCTAAAACAGGGTTTTACTGTAAGCTGTGTTCACTCTTTTATACAAATGAAGAAGTTGCAAAGAATACTCATTGCAGCAGCCTTCCTCATTATCAGAAATTAAAGGTAAGGCTGAATCTAAAAGAGGAGAGTTCTTTTGTGAAAACTAACAAGTCACGTAAGTTTATGGAGCGATACCATCTGTGGACCCAGCACGCTTTATCCTGATAATATTCTTTATTGATGGGCCTTGAGCAGTTTGATGAACTCTGGAAACATCTGCTAAACCTCTTTCTAGAATATACTCTTAACTAAACGATAATTCAGTAATTTCTAAATTTGTAGATTTAAACATTACAAATTCTGTTGTATAATTAAGAGTTATTTGAGTATTCTCAAATGATTAGTAGACTGTAATTTCTCTAATTTGGAAGATACTGGAGGCCTGAAAGTCAAGTTAAATACTATAAAGCCTTTTTCAACTTTATAAAGTGCCATATCCCTTTATACTTAATGATTTTTACATTGACTTTAAATTATTATTTTATTAATAATGACACTTCAGTGAAGTTTTATGACCAAAAGGATATACAGGTAAAAGGAAAAAATTAATAAAGCACAACATAATAAAGAATAATAAATTTGTTTGGATATTTCGAAGTTTGATGTTTTAGTAGCTTAAGGACGAAGTATTGAAATAGATGAGGGAAAACTTGAAAGTAGGAGTTAAAAAAATAATACTGATTTATAATATAAAGCTGCTAGAGTATTAAGGACAGTGGTTATTTTCAGTGGTAGCAGCAATTTAATAATATTTTGTCCTTTTGTCTTAGAAGAAGAGGCATTGAATAAATACATGTCATTTAACTAATCTTAAGTTATTGGGGTAGCAGCAGTTATTCTATGTGTGTATTTTGGTCTTTGTTTTCTCATCTCTGTAAGTTAGTCTTAATTGCACATTGAAGTAACTTTTTCATATTTTACTGTTTCTTTTCCCATGCCTTACTGTGGTGTCCAGTTTAGTTTTATACCTGCTTGATAAGAATAACTGGATCTTAAAAATATTGACAAGGTTATATAGTTAAATTAGACTCAGGTCCCTAAACTTCAGTAGACTATTTTGTTTTGTAGTTAATCCATTTGTTATGTTTCACTAAGATGACTTAATCCTTGTAACTTTTTCTTTTCAGAAATTTCTGAATAAATTGGCAGAGGAACGCAGGCAGAAGAAGGAAGTTTGAGATGTGCAAGAAGCTTAATGATTTAAAAGAAAATAATGGTTCTTTGTTTTTAAATGTTAACCTTTTTTAAATACAATACTGATAGTTAGAAGAAAACTATTGTACTCTTTTGTTTTAGTGGAAAAACAATAGATAATAGATGTCTGTTCATGTGTTAAGTGTTATAGCAAAAATACATATACGGTTAAGTTAATGAAGAATTGTTTTTGTTTTATCAAAATGGTAACAGACAGAAATACTTTGTAGAGACTGACTTCGTATGCTAAAGACACTTGCACCACTAAGAAAGATATGTAGAAGCATTCAGAGAAATGAAATTTAGTAGTTCCAAGCTTGAAAGATATGTCAAAACTTTTGATTCCATTCAATAAAGAACAAAACCAATTGTATTTTTATTACTTTCATCTGAAACATTCCACATTTTAATCTGAGCCTTGCGGACTTTTCATTTAGAGTTTGAAGCATTTTTGGTTTTGTTTCATTTTTGGAGAACTTCACTAATGTGAGATTGGTAATTAAAATGCAGGTGCAGTTTTCTTTCAATGTCATGTTGTTGTTTAGGTAATAAGAAATATTACGTAATTGGCTTTAGATTTTGTAATTTTTTTCCCTAAGTTCCTGCTAGATTTCGTATTCTAGAAGTCAATGTATTTTCAGTGAAATGTAAAAATATTCCCCTTCTCTTTGACCAGTATTAATTTCTTGAGATCTTATTGCTTGTCACTTGAATCCTGTAGCTGTCATACATCATCTGGTATAAGCAACGTTTGATTTTTGAAGTGTGTAGACCATCTCTTTGTATTTTCAAGATGTAATTTTACATTTCTGCATTTTAAAAACAGTTTGGCCATAATCTTAGACGCACGCTTCTAATTCATATACTTGCATATGTGACCTTTGTGAACAGAAATTTGCATGTATAATCTGTGTTTACTTGTAACTTTCTGGTTATATACTGCTTATATCTGTGGATTCAAGTTTCTTAAGTGAGTACCAATAAAAAACAAAAACCTAGGCCATGTTCATTGGTTATACATGTTTGAGGTGTTAACCAATATATTTGTCACAGTTGTGGTTTTTATTTACTGTTACACTTTCTTGCATGCTTTAACAAATTATCCCATTTTTAATCTAGAGTGTTCTAAAAGCTGCTACTAAAATCTGAGTTTTAAAGCTTTTGGTGCTGGTGGATTTCTTGTTCGTGTTACATAACTAAAAATTGGACTATTCATAGTTTTTTCAGACCTTGGGAGTTCAAAATGCTAAGGGTGACAAATGACAAAAGCTCATGTTTAGACATGTCTAAGTGTTAACAATAAACTTGGAAATAACATGGAATAACAAGAATTAGTTCTGTCAGCCTTTTAAAATACGTTGGGATAATTGGTTTAAGAGATTATTGTCAAGCAAATTTTTTAATTTAAAAAAATTTAAGGGATTCTCTTTCAACCACTTAAATCTATTAAAGGATGTATCAAATGGAAGAAATTTTATAATCTACCACTGAGGGAAAAATGACACTTTAATGTAACATGCACAAAAAATCCTTACCAGTTTACTTCAGTTTAATTTTGGCCTTTACTAATTACCAACTTTTAATTCCAACTGTTAACTAACAGTAGCTAGACAAAGTATTTTGTGTACAGGGGAATCCCTTGTTTTCTGTCAACTTTTTTTCATAGATCCTACTTTGTTAGATATACCAAGGTGTAGAAAAGAATGTTTAATATCTTCATTTGCTAGGGTTTGGAAAGTAGAAATTCTCATAAATTGCTAATGATGAATAAACCTGTAACAGCTATTTCCCAGATTATGACAAACCTTTATTTAATAGGAATGTTTTTCACTTAACCAACTATAAAATAGAAAATTTTCCCATCCCTATTTTAGTTTTTAGTTTAACATAGATGTTAATCCTGAGTGGAGGAAACTTGATGTTTGTTTTACAATTTTATCATTGCTAATAAATATGGCCTATGAGAATGACTCTGGTAAAGCTTAAGTTGGCTAGCTATAGTAATGTGTATCCTAAAAACACTTGGTTGACCAAAAAGTTCGTTCAGGTTTTTCCATAAGATCTTACCAACCCAATAATTTTATTTAGAATTGTAAATGAGGAATGTGAGTTTCTGGCTATTGAGTACCAAATAAGTGCTTCTAGAGATTTTTATATGGTATAGATTATAAGGAACTTTTAAAGCTTATATCCAGCTTCTGAATTCTCTTACCCCTTTTTCTTGGGTAAAAGGGCTTCCATGGTAGCTCAGCTGGTAAAGAATACACCTGCAGTGCAGTTTGATCCCTGGGTCAGGAAGATCCACTGGAGAAGGGATAGGCTACCCACTCCAGTATTCTTGGGCTTCCCTGCTGGCTCAGCTGGTAAAGAATCCGCCTGCAATGTGGGAGACCTGGGTTCAATCCCTGGGTTGGGAAGATCCCCTGGAGAAGGGAACAGCTCTACCCACTGTGGTATTCTGGCCTGGAGAATTCCATGGATGTATAGTCCATGGGGTCACAACATGGACTAGGTCAGACATGACTGAGTGACTGTCACCTTAGGGTGAAAAGGACATACACACTATTGAGTAGTATGGCAGCATTAGGTTATAAAAGGGGAAGAGTACACATTTTTTTGCCTGACTTTGTTCACAATGTACTTTTAGTGTCTTTGAACTGGAAAATGACATGAGTAAAAATCGTGACGAAAGAGGCTTGTATGTAGTGGAAGTCTGTACAAATGCTTCATATTATATTTTTAAATCAGACAAAATTGGTATACACAGTTTGTAGGATAATACACTGTAAGGCTAGGAGTGAGCAGCTCTGTACTCTGTATTGGCTGCCATAGAATATGGCCTAGGATAGCCTAAAGATCAACTGTTGGGTGGTAATGCATTTGAGGTATTCTCCAACCTGGACCCTGAGCTGAGCTGTTCCTTAAGCTGGAGTTAAAGTGCCTCTCCAATCTGATGCACGTCCTTTGCATGTCAGGTGTGAGACATGGTATACAAACAAAATGCTTCTGTGAATTCTTTAAGACTAGTGGTTCTCATGTATCAGAATTAACCTGGAAGCTTCATTTAAACATTACTGGGCCCTGTTCCTAGAATTTCTGATTTACTGGGTGCAGGGTTGATATAACAGTTTGCAATTTTTTTTCAAAAATTAACCCAGGTGATGGTGATGTCAAGGATAGAGGCCACACTTGAGAGAATGATTTATCTATAGCTGAAGTGTACTGCTAGGGACTTGTCAGATGCCTGATTTAGATACTGTTGCTTAAAGGTTTTGCTACTGTTACTAAAGGTAAGGGAAATGATGGAAAAGAATATTTGGGATTCCTCATGAAGCATTTTTTAAAGTTGGGAGACACCCATTTCAGAGCCCTCAATACTGCTTTCCCTGGTGAACCCTTTATCTTCTGCTTGGGACATTAATAAAATCAGCAGCTAATTTACTGAAGTTTTAGGTGAATGGAAAAATGGAAGTGGATACTGTTCACTCCATATATAATTTGCTGAATTAACTAGTTGATAGAAGCTAGAGCTCAATTAAGGTACTAATTATTAGGAAAAAATTTCACATTTTTGTTGTGAAAGTTGAAGAAAATCCCACGTGAGAACTGTTAGATAATATATGATTAATTTTTCAAAGGCTGTATTGACATTTATTAAAGCCTTTATCTTTGGCCCTGCCTTTAGATTTATAATTTCGATACATTTAAGAATTTTTAAAGCCAAATGTACAATAGGGAACATGAAAATTAAGAGGGGGGGCAGTCATGTGTAGTAGGGAAAAATGGTGTTCATGCCAATAATAAACAGTGAAAATTGTAGATATTAAGTACAGGTTTAATGATCTTTGAACCATCTTGTCATTATGCTTTATATATTGCACCATTCATATACAGGTTTAATTACCTGATCCAAATGGAATATACCAAGAGCAGCAGGAATGTCCTACCTTTTACAAGGACAGAATACTCCAATTTCAGTCATTGCACCTGACTGTCAAAAAGTAGGACCAATTCCTATTTGCTCAGTTTTGACAGGGTTGTTAAATCACTTTCATCAGCTACTTCCTTGGCAACTGCCAAGTCTGTTCTTTATGTGTATACCTCCCCCTCCACTTGTATCAGGAAGACACCAGTTTATGCTCTGAGTGTGCATTTAATCTGCTCTGGGATAAAAACCTGTGGAAAGGAATTGGAGTTTAAATGGTCATTAGTATAGTAGATGATGAAAACTAGTGAAAACCTAACTCATTTGTGGCTACTTCTGCTCACAAGCACAAGTTGTGTCTCTGATCCATTTCATCGTAAGTAGCTAAGCTGTGCAAAACCAGCAAGGAAGGGCTTGACACTGTAAAAGAGGAATTTCTCTGCCCTTACATTTTGCACATCTGTAAGTATATATCACTCTTTAAAAAAAAAACCTTTGCCTATTTATACTTACAACTTTCTACAAATTTGACCCTGATAAGTCAGGCCAGTTTTTGTTTTCATACACAAAATATCCTAGCCATTTTAAAATACCATCTTATTCTGCTAATACCATAACTCATTTAACCAATTACCTTTTGATAGGCTTTTCCATTTTGACTATTAACAGCTATGAGTATCCTTATCTTTACATCTTTCCAATTTCATCTATATATGGAGTGTTTGAGACAGAAGATTCACACATTTTTACATTTGATGAAAACTCAAGAGTGACAGCCTGTTCATAACCATCCTGTGCCTTCATAACCATCCTCCTGATTCCTGCATCCTACTTCATCTTCCATCTCAAGTTAGAATTGTTGGTGCCGGAACAATACATGAATTTCTGTAGCATTTTAAAACTGGACTTCTGATGATTCCATTGCAGTGTCTTACCACTGGCAAACTTAATAGCCTTCCTTCTTGTGACACTTTTCCCATCAGACCATCGTCACCACCATCCAGACAACATCTACAGATTATAAACTATTTTGGTTTTATACTCCCTCTGTTCATGCCTCTTCTAGCCTTGAGTTGATAAATTACCTTCCAGGTTTCTTGAATTAATCATACTCCATAAACCAGTAAAACACCATCTTCCTCCCGAGAGCTGTTCGTTGAGCAGGCAAGAAAACCAAGCCCTTCTTCCCTGGTTTAGGATTGTTCAGTCATAAGTCATGTCCAACTCGGCTACTCCATGGGCTGCAGCACACCAGACTCCTCTGCCCTCCGCTATATCCTGAAGTTTGCTCAAATTCATGAACAATGATGCTATCTACCCATCTCATCTCCTGCAGCCCCCTTCTTTTGCCTTCTTTCATTCCCAGCGTTGGGTTATTTTCCCATGAGTCAGCTCTTCCCATCAGGTGGCCAAAGTATTGGAGCTTCAGCCTCAGCATCAGTCCTTCCAATTAAAATTCAGGGTTGATTTTCCTTAGGATTGACTGCCCTGATCTTGCAGTCCAAGGGACTCTCAAGAGTCTTCTCCAGCACCATAGTTTTAAAGCATCAATTCTTTGGCAGTTAGCCTTTATGGTCCAATTCTCATGTCCGTACATGACTACTGGAAAAATCATAGTTTGACTATATGGACCTTTGTCAGCAAAGTGATGTCTCTGCTTTTTAATATGCTGTCTAGGTTTGTAATAGCTTCCCTTCCAAAGAGCAAGCATCTTTTTTAATATGGCTGCAATCACCTTCCACAGTGATTTTTTGAGCCCAAGAAAATAGCTGTCACTGCTTCCACTTTTTCCCCTTCTATCTGCCATGAAGTGATGGGACCTGGATGCCATGATCTTAGTTTGTTTTTTAATTTATTGTGACTGCAAGGTGTCTTAGTTGGGGTATGTGGAATCTAGTTGCCTGACTCGGGATCAAACTTGGGCCCTCTCCATTGGGAGCATGAAGTCCCAGCCACTGGACCACAAGGAAGTTCCTGATCCAATTTTTTTTCATGTTGAGTTTCAAGCCAGCTTTTTCACTCTTTATCCTTCATCAAGACGCTCTTTATTTTTTTTCTTTCTTTCTTTCTTTTTTATTATTATTTATTTATTTTAGTTGGGGGCAAGACGCTCTTTAGTTCCTCTTCACTTTCTGCCATTAGAGCGGTATTACCTGCATATTGCTATTTCTCCCAGCAATCTTTTTGGTTTTGTTTTTTCTTATTATTTCTCGCAGCAATCTTGATTCCAGCTTGTGATTCATCCAGCCCAGCATTTTGCATGATGTACTCTGCATGTAAGTTAAATAAGCAGGTTGACAATATACAGCCTTGTTCTTTCCTTTCGAACCAGTCAGTCTTTGTCTGGCTCTATTAATAAATGTTGCTTCTTGACCAGCACACAGGTTTCTCAGGAGACAGGTAAGGTGGTCTGGTACTCCCCTCTCTTAAGAATTTTCCACAGTTTGTTGTGATTCACACAGAGACTTTAGTCAATTTAGGATACAGATTTGCAAATGTGGCCAACGTGGTTGACTGAGGGGTAACCACCACATTTTATTTCTTTGGAGCTTTGGGCTGACTCAAGGATTTTTAATGAATGAAATGGCCCTAGGTAGAGAAAAGCCCTCTCGGATTCAGGACTTCCATGGAGGGAGCTTTTTTTAATTTTTGTCTTCAGTTTTAGCAGATAGAAAAGCTTGATTTTTTTGTTTTAAGATTAAAGGTTTACAAGAGAGTAAAAAGATAAACCTCAGTCCCTCATTTTACTTCCCCAGGGGGAAGAAAGTTTTCGTGTGTCCCCTTTCAAATGTATACTCGGAGATTTTTTTACACATACTATATACTGTACCTTGATTAGTATCACTAAAAACATACGTAGGACTTGCCAATGAGGAAGCAAGGAAGCATGGATTAATGTATGGCGGGCAGCGCATCCGAGATAATGGAGGAGGAAATTATTGGACCCTTAACTCTCACACTTCTGTCTTACCTCTGAACAGACTATTTCCTTTGTAACTTCGAAAGGGGGTTATAGATCTCAATTCCCAGCTCACATTGAGTTCACCATTGGGATTGAAAAAGCCTGATTGGCCAAGGGTACTTTCACGTTTTCATGCTGTCTGGATAGTGGTGGTAAGATCTGGGTTCGAAAAGGGTGTACCTGGACGTGTGTGAGTGCAGGTGCTTGTGTAATATGCCTCTGTGAATTTGTCTTAGTTTATTATTTCTGTGTTATGTTTTCTGTGTCAGGATCTGTCGATATGGTTTGATACGTGTCACTCAGTGTGACGCTGTATATCACGTTTGGTGTGTGTGTCTGGCTGTGTGACTGCACTCTAGTTATCTAGATGTTCCTATTTGATGTCAGTGTGTTTGAGATAACTGTTGCGGTGTGTAATAGTCCACGTCTGTGTATCTTGTCTGGGTCTCCTTCCTAGCTCCCCCACTCACTGCATCCCATCATCCTTGAAAAATGGGCGCGTGTGGGGACACTGGCCCAGCTCCATTCCGGTTTTCCTAAGAAAACGCGACAGCACTCCCAGCGTTCCCCGCAGTCTCAAGGGTACGGAGGAAAGGCCTTTGCGCATGCACACGTGTGCAGCTTGGGCGACAAGAACTTCGGGGGTCGCCCTTTCTCTCGCGCGCGCTCTCTGGTGGCCTCGGAAGGCAGCGCAGACAGATCGAGAGGCGGGGCCGGCGGCAGCGGCGGAAGTGAAGTCACTTCCGGGCTGGGTGTTTGTTTGGACTGGAGAAGGGAGGCTGCGGGCGAAGCGCGCGTCGAGCGGGGGAGCGGCGCTGCCTGTGGAGATCCGCGGAGGCCGACCGGATTCGTTGGCTGCCGTCCCCGCTGCCGTACACTGGGTGAGGGGTTCCCTCGGGCGGAGCGGCGAGAAGGGTGCGGCGGCCCCGGCGGTCGAGGGACAGCACCTCGGCGACGGCTGAGGGGCCTAGAGGGTCCCCTGGGTCGTTGGCCACCAAGCCCGTACGGCCCCCGCTTTACCTTGCCTCTTCCAGTTGAGTCTGAGAGATGATCTTGGACCAACTTAGTCTCTTTCTTCTTTGAGAAATGGCCGTCGCTCTTTTTTCTCATTGTCATTATTATTTATGATTTGGATCTTGCAGCTCTCTATCCGGGTCCTCGGTGGCGCGCGATGGTTGCCGGGATAGCACTTTCTCGCGAGCCCCCACCCCCACCCCAGTCCCTTCACCCCCCTCCGGTACCCTTTTCCCCTGCCCCCCGCCGCCGCCTCGGCAACAAAGCTCATTGTTTCTCCCCACTTTACGCCTGCGCGTCGCCACGCGCTACCCCTACTTGCTGCGCTTGCGCGCTCCTCCTGAAGCGTGGGTGGGGGAAGAGAAAGGGGCGGAGGGACTGGCGGGCTGCCTTGCGTACTAGTAGAGCGTTTTGTAACCGTCCGCGAGCCTGTACCTTCGTGATCTGTTTTCTCCGGTTCCTTCGACATCTCCTACCCCTTATTTTTAGTTACATTGTATTCGGGTTAGGAAGTCCTTTGGAGTACTGGCAACTCCTACTCCAGGACTGTTTTGAACCAGTTGAACTTTTAAGCGCTCAGCCAATTCACGTTTTTCAATTTTGGTTCTTTCACTTTTTAGTTTCTCTATACTATGCTTATTCTCTCGCATCATCAGAAATATATAGCTTGTGGTAAAGTTGTTTGTTTCAAAACATTTGTTGAAGCAGCCAGCATTGGTATTTTATGTAACTGCAAAAAGGGGCCTTTTCTGCTTCTTTTTGTTGTCTTGTTTTCCTTGATTTTGCAACGCCATCATCTCACAGAAACCACAAACTCGAGAAAGAATTTGGCATGCAGTGTGCCGTGGGAGAAGGTCTGACAGCTGACAGCTTTTGACATTTCAGTAGAAGACAAATTCCCATTTTGCATGTGCTGGCTAATCTTGTCTAATTAACCTGGTGGTATGATTTTTCACAGTTTGCGTTTAAGCAGTTGGTCAGGTGTTGGTTTGAGTTTTCTTTAAATAGCCTTTGAAATTTCATGGGCTGCAGGTTATATATGCAAATAAAGTTCTCTAAGGGTTTTAATGAGATTCCTAGTGTTTGCTGTTTTGTGTTTCTGTTCCGGTCTGTGAGAGGATATTTTGAGCAAATTACGCTGTTTATACCACTTGTTAATTGTGAACTTGAACAGAACTTAATTTTTTCTCACAAGTAGGTGTCTTTAACAACAAAAAAGTAACTCTCCCAAAAGTGTAGCCTACTTGTCTGTTTCTTTATGGGATGGAAGGTGATTTTCGTATTTAACTTGTGAAATAAGCAGGGAGAGTAAGTTTTATCCTGCCCATTTTGAAATCAGTAGAAACTTGAGAGATTATTTTATTAGGCACATACTTCTATAGCCCTTAGTAATGCAATGCATTGTTCAAAGTACTTTTACAACTATTTACTCTTAAGTGTCTTTAGGCAGCAAGTACTACTGTAAAATGAAGATTATAAATGAAAGAGAGATGTGAAGTAACTTGCCCAATGTTACACAACTAATAAGAGCTGGAATTCAAATCCAAGCAGAGATTATGTGCTCTTAACCTCTGTAGCATGCTGCCTGTGATTTAGTAACATATTCAGAGTCCTCTAGGTGGTTAATGGCATATCTGGGATTTGAACCCAATCCAAAATGAAAGTTGTCCAAGTTGTCTTGGAGATCTGAATCACCCTGTTGCACAGATACATTAAGATTTCACGTATGATACAGCCTGAGATTCACTATCGGTAACTCAATCTTTTTCCTTAATTGCCTCAAGTGTTTACTGTCCAGTAAGATAGCTACTGAGCACATGTCTGTTGAGCACCTGCAATGTAGCAAGTGCAACTGAAGAACTAAAATTTTGATTGTATGGAATTAAAATTGTTGTTGTTCAGTCACTAAATTGTGTCTGACTCTTTGACCCCATGGACTGCATGCAGCACCGTTGGCCTCCCTGTCCTTCACCATCTCCTGGAGTTCTCCCAGGTTCATGTCCATTGAATCGGTGATGCCATCCAACCATCTCATCCTCTACCACCCTCTTCTTTTGCCTTAAAATTAATTTAAATTTAAATAGCAACAAGTGGAGAAGGCAATGGCAGCCCACTCCAGTACTCTTGCCTGGAGAATCCCATGGACGGAGGAGCCTGGTGGGCTGCAGTCCATGGGGTCTCGAAGAGTCGGACACGACTGAGCAACTTCCCTTTCACTTTTCACTTGCATGCATTGGAGAAGGAGATGGCAACCCACTCCAGTGTTCTTGCCTGGAGAATCCCAGGGACGGCAGAGCCTGGTGGGCTGCCATCTATGGGTTCGCACAGAGTTGGACACGACTGAAGTGACTTAGCAGCAGCAGCAGCTGGTGGCTACCAAGTTGGATAGTGTGAATTTATTTGAACTGACTCTGCTTCTTCTTTGTATCAATTTTTGTAAATAAGGATGGTATTTCTGATGCACTTTGAGCTTTTTTCAGCAGTGTTGTACCATCCTTGTTCTTACCTGATAACCTAGTTACACTACAGTTGAGATCAGGGTTATAGTCTTTGGGATTTTTCTGTGACATTGTTTCACTCCTACAAGTGGTTGGACCTGTTGTTTTTATCTTATACTTTGCCCTAGCAATCTTAATTGTTCTACATGTTTAGTAATACTGTTATCTGCTAGGTTGTTTGCCTAGGTACTCTTATTATTATCTGTTTTACAGATAGGGAACCTGAAACAGATTAAATAACCTGCCCACTGTCACATATCTAGAAAGGCAGAAAGGTTCCAGAGCCCATGCTTTTAATCATTATTTTATACTGCCAAACAGTAAACAAAAAATTCAGTGCTGCTCACACCCTTCTGAATTAAATATAGAAGCTGATGCAGAAATTTCTGTATCTTCTCTCACTAACTAAAATACATACGTATACAATATATGTGTGTTTAAACACAAATAAGTTTAAAGAGCCTACAGTAGTTCAGAGTAGTCCAGTGGAATAAGAAAAGGTGGTAAGTCTGTGAAGTCAGTTTCTTTTTGTTGTTTTGTGGGGGTTCTGGTGGCACCCCTCGGCTTTTGGGATCTTAGCTGCCCCACCAGGGATTGATCCCTGATTCCTGGCAGTGGAAGCCCAGAGTCGTAACCATTGGCCCACCAGGAAATTCCTTGTGGAGTGAGTTTAATGAAAGAAGCAGAAAGAATCCTGTTTGAATTTTAATAAGAATTTTTTTAAGGGTTAATGTTTTTATTTTTTATTCCAGTTTTACTGAGATATAATTGAAATATAGCACTGCATAAGTTTAAGGTATATAGTATAATGATTTTATTTACATACATCATGAAGTGGTTAATGACAATTCTTAAGAGATGAGGAAGGGGGAAACTTTCTAGAACTTAAAAGATTTATTTTCATATTAAAATTTTGTAGGGACTATAAATGTATGGACAGTGCTGGAAACCAATAAATGGCAAAAAAAAAAAAAAAAAAAAAAAAAAAAAAACAGCTGAGGAAAAGAGTTTGTGGATTTAAAGTGCCAGATAGCAGGAAAAAACTGCTCTTAACCTGACCAAAATCTGGTGAAATTTCTTTTTTTTTTTTTAAATTAAAAAAAAATTTATTTGGCCTCACTGGGTCTTTGTTGCTACATGTGGGCTTTCTCTAGTTTCGGTGCATGGGCTTCTCATTGTCGTGGCTTCTCTTGTTGCAGAGCACATACAGGTTTTAGTAGTTGTGGATCACAGGCTCTAGAGCCCAGGCTCAGTAGCTGTGATGAACTGGCTTAGTTGCCCCAAAGGGTATGGGATCTTCCCAAACCAGGGATCTAACCTGTGTCCCCTGCATTGGCAGGCAGATTCTAAACCATTGGGCCACCAGGGAAGTCCCTGGAGAAATATCTGAATATAAGGCTCTCAGCAAAACAGCATGTTTACAAAAGAAAGAAAATTCATTGTCTACAATAGTGAAAGTTGGAATATTTGTAGATTACTGATAGAAAGGACAAATCTAAACCTATCCCACTTAATATTACTATTCAAATATGAAAACAAAAGAGTTTTAAGATATGCAGTAGCCTAGAAATTTACATATTCTCGGGTAATCTTTTGAAGAAATACTAAGCCAAAACAAGTAAGGGCAAGATGATTATCTGTATACTCTAAGAGAAAATCTAATAGTGTAGCTCTAACAGTGCTAAATTATTTTTACAAAGTTCAGGGTGTGGGGTGGAGCCAGAAAATGGGTAAGTAAAATTTTAAAGGTCTTGCTTTGTGTGGAGCAGAGATTGGGTTGGGTATATTGAGAAAGGAAAGTAAAGCATTCAAAATGTCTTGAATTGGTTGAAAGTGTATAGACTATATTTTTAACTGATAGGAAACTATTCAAACTGTTTAATTTCACAGTAGATCCAAGTCAAGTCATTGTGCTGTACACTTGTGTACTTATACAGTGCTGTATGTCAATTATGTCTCAAACTGGGGGAAAAAACCAACTGAGATTCTGCAGTAGTTTGTAAGTTACAGAAAATAAATATTTTTTTAATCTGCTTAAAGTAGGAAAATAAACACTACAGAAATAGTATAAAAAAATCTATAATAAAGGTAAACATGAGGTTATAATGGAAGACTACCAAACATCAGTTACCAAAAATGTTAATTCCCTATGAGACAGAGTCTCAGACTGGGTTAAGTAATCTACTTGGTATAGTAGAGGACTTGAATACATCACTTTCAGGATTTAAAGAATTAGCCTAATAATATATACATCGTTTTTTATGTTAGAAATAGAAATCACAACAGCAGAGTCCTAATGTATAGCCGTGTGTATGTATAACAGAGTCAGTTTGCTGTACAGCAGATATTGGCATTGTAAAGCAACCGTACTTCAGTTAAAGATTTTTTTTTGAAAAAGAAATTTTAAAAAGATAACAAATACAAATCACATTTTTCTCTTTAGACCCAAAGAACATTTTGCAGCAAAAACAGTTGTCTGCAAACAAAACTGTAATAAATTCCCTAAAGTGAAGGTTTTCAGGCTGCATTTTATTATAACATAGTAAAATAAAACAAGAAATCAGGCATCAAAGGGTAACCAAAAGAACCTTAATCACTTGGAAATTAAGAACATTCTTCTGCATATAAATTAAATAATTTGTAATTACCTAAAATTGATAACTGTATTGTGTTAAAACTTCTAGGGAAAATTCGTAGATACAAAATTTTTATTTGTAAAAGGATGAAAATGTCAACTTGTAAAAATGAGCAACAAATTTGTTATGTAGAAAGGAAAGGAAGATAATGTGAGAAAACTAAGATTAATGAAATAAAAATAAGTAGAAAAGACCAATAAAACCAAAAACAGGAGTTTTGTTTATTAAAATTGAATTTTTAAGTAGGTAATCCATTCCCAAAAAACAATACAAAATGTATGCGTAGCCATCTTGTTCTCCTCCCTGTGCATGCATGCTCAGTCTGAGTGTCTGACTGCAACAGTCTGGTTGTGTCTGACTGCGGCCCCATGGACTGTAGCCTGTCCATGAACTTTCCCCAGCATAATTCTAGAGTGGGTTGCCATACCCTCCTCCAGGTTCCCAACCCAGGGATCGAACCTGGGTCTCCTCCATTGCAGGCTGGTTCTTTACCACTGAGCCACCCGGGAAGCCGTCAGCTCCATGTAGGCAACCATATTCTCAGTTTTGTTTTTAGCTGCTCTTACTGAGCTGTAGTTCACATACCATGCAGTAGTCTTTCATATATTACCAGAGTTGTACTTCTATCACCACAGTCAATTTTAGAACATTTTCATTACCCCCAAAAAATCTTAGGCCCATGATCTGTCATACAATATGTGTTCCTTTGTGACTGACTTCTTTGATTTAGCATGATGTTTTCAGTATTCATCTATCAGCTGGTGGACCTTTGGGTTGTATCTATTTTTTTTACTATTACGAATACTACTGCTATGAACAATGTGCCTGTGTAAGTTTTTATGTAGATACATATTTTCATTTCTCTTGGGAATATACCCAGGGGTGGAATTGTTGGGTTATAAGGTAATTCCATGTTTAATCTTTTGGGGAGCTACCAGATTGTCTTTCATTTTACCTTTCCCACTGGCAGCCAATGAGGGTTCCAATTTTTCCATATTTTCACTAAATATAAAGTATTATCTCATGGTTTTGATTTGCATTTTCCAGATGGTTAAGGATGTTGAGCATCTTTTCATGTGTTTTTTGGCCTTTGGAGAACTTTCCAGATGTTTTGCCCATTTTTAAATTGGTTGGTCTTTTATTGTTGAGTTGTAATAGGTCTTTATTCTAAATAAAGTTCCCTTATCAGATATGATTTGCTTCTGTTTCTTTTCTGCCTTTCCAGAGATTCTATGCATTTGCAAATTGTGAACACACACACACCCCTCTTTTACCTATATGAAGAGTTTATCACACTCACTGTGTTCTGCAAATTGTAAAGCTGAAATTTTTTTTCCTTACAATAAATCCCATGTCAGCCTTATCAAGGAAAAGAGGGACATAGTCAAATTAGCTATGAAATAGGAGAAATTAGTTTCTGTTGTAACAAAATTGAAATTCTGGAGAAATGAGATTTTAGTGAAATAAAAATTACTGAAATAAAAATTAACCAGAGAGGTTTGTTGTTATTCAGTTGCTAACTCAAGTCTGGCTCTTTGCGACCCCATGGACTGCAGCACTCCCTGTCCTTCATTCTCTCCTGGAGTTTGCTGAAATCTATGTCCATTGAGTCAGTGATGCTATGTCACCGTCTCATCCTCTGTTACCTTCTTCTCCTTTTGCCTGCAACCTTTCCCAGCATGAGGGTCTTTTCCAGTGATTCAGCTCTTCGTATCAGATGGCCAAAGTAGTGAAACTTAAGCTTCGGTCCTTCCAATGAATATTCAGGGTTGATTCCGTTTAGGATTGAATGGCTCGAACCAAGGGATTTGCAAGAGTCTCCTGCAACAACACAGATTGAAATTGTCAATTCTTTAGCGTTCAGCCTTCTTTATGTCCAACTCATATCCCTACATGTAGAAAACCTGAATAGACCTATCAAAACAAGAGAAAATTAAAGGTTGTTAATAATGTACTAGTTTTAAAACTACCAAGCCCTTATAATTTTAGTTTCATTTGTCTTTGTAGATCCCGTAATTCTTGTTATTCAAACTATTCCTGGATATAAGGATGGAAAAATTCCTAGTTCAATTTTTTGAAAACTATATTTTATGTAGGGTTCTCACAGTCTGGGTTTGCAGTTATTTTCTGTTGGAACTTGATACTTGTCACTCTGCCATCTATATTGTTTGAACCCTCTTGTATTTTTTATCTTTTTGCTGTTTTCTGGATACTTTCTTTTATCTTCAGTTCTATTGTATAGATCTAGTCTGCTGCCAAACCCGTTATATTTTGTTTATGTTGTGATTTTTATATATCATCATTTGGCTGTTTTCCAAATTTACTGTGTGCACTTTTTATATTTGGCTGTTCTCTGAAGATATTTTCAAGCTTGATATGTAATGATCATTTGGCCACATGAGTGGCAACATGCTGCATGAGTTTTGATTATGCTTTCTGTAAATTGCACTGCTTCTTGCTTGTTTTTGCCTTTGGAATTTGGTTATCTTTCATTTTGAAATCTTCATTGGCCTTAAAGATTTATTTTTTGAGGTTCTTAAGGCCTAGAATGAAGATGCCTTCCTCCCAAGGAATTTTACGTTTGCTTTTGCCAGGCTCTGGCACTGGGGACACTGCCAACTAAGGGCCGCTTTATACTCAGTTTATGACTTGGGATGTTCTGGACCTCCCAGGTGATGAGAATTTATTCCTCCTATCCATAAGAAGTCCCGCCATAGTCACAGTGTCTGTGTTCCCTTCCATCTTTTCCTTTTGATTTGCTTGGTGGGGAGTGGGAGTCGTTTTTGGTTCACCCTTAACCTGAGTGTATAACCCTTTAGGGTCCCAGCTTAGAATGGGAGGATCTCCTGTTCCACTTTTCCTATATGCCTTTTGCCCCACGAAGCATCCAAATCAACTCAGAGAAACCTAATGGGCAGAAGCCCTCAGTGCAGAGGCAGCCTCAGTGTTTAAAAGTTCCACTTTGTTCTTTGAATTCCCACTTTACTTACTTTTCAACACTTTTGAGTGTTTCTATAGGAATATGTTATCCATCACTTTTAGTGGGAAGACTGTAAATAATCTAGTCTACCACTGTTGGTAAAAAGTTCTGATTCGTTTATGCTTTAAGGAATTGAAACAGTTCCAAGTAAATGGATATGCCATCTTCCTGGCTAGAGGGCTTAACATAAAAACATGATCCTGATTAAACTGCAAATTTTTAGTAAAATTCCCATCAGACTGTTATGGACAATTCTAAAATTGATACAAAGATGAAAGTGTAAGATTCCCCTCTCCCCCAAGAAAGTTGCTAAGGGATTTGTGCTACTAGGTATTCAAACTTTCTGAAAGGCTACTGTATTCAAAACAGTATGATACTGTGCTGAAATATTTGAAGATGAAAGATCATGATGAAAGGTCTGCAACATAGCAGATGGTTAAGCCAAAAAAATTGTATAGAGAAAACAACTGTGGCAAAAAGCTAATAGTTGATGAATCTAGATTAAAGGTACAAGTGTTCATGATACTATTATTATGACTTTTTTGTAAGTTTAAAATTCTTCAAAATAAAAGTTGGGGATAAAACAGTATACAATATACCATCATGAAACAAGGAAACAGTATAGTAGGAATTTGATCATGATAAACCTGAGGAACAAGCTTTCATTTAAATAATGATGAATATAGATCTTTTACATCATACTCAAAGTAATGCTCGCATGAGTTAAAGATTTAGAGGACTTCCCTGGTGCTCCAGTGTCTAAGACTCCATGCTCCCAGTACATGGAGCCTGGGTTCAATCCCTGGTCAGGGAAATAGGTTCCACATGCTGCAAATAAAGATCCCATGTGCCACGACTAAGGCCCGGTAAGCCACATAAATATGTAAAAATATATTTTAAAAAATAATGTAAATAGTTAGGTTAAAAAAAAAAAAGGTTTAAATGTAAAAAAGAAACTATAAAAATACTGAGAGAAAATAAAGGAAATAAAACCTCAAGATAGGAAAAGACTTCGTAAACAAGATGAATATATCCTGGCAGCTGTAGAGGAAAACTGAGATTCTTCTATGCCCACCTGTTTGCAAAAACAAAAGGCTATATTGATTATATAGAGAGCTGTTGAGGATGCAGAGAAATGGGAGCACCCAGCTTATAGGAATGTATATTACCATAATGTTTTTGGCATATGATCTGTCTTGTAAAGCTACAAATGCACATGGCCTTTGACCCAGTTATTCTCACTTAACGGAATGTATCCCTACAGAAAACACAACTAGAAAAGGATATGTGTAAAAGGGTGATCAAAGGAGGTTTATTTGTAATGAAAAAACTGGAAATAGAAATGTGCATCAGAGAAATGGTTGAATAATTGCTGCTGTATCCATTAAAAAAATCAAGTATACTTGTGCACATTGACTGGTAAGAATATTTCATGTAATACATTTAGTTTAGCATGATTCTGTTAAAATATATAAATTCTTTATGTGTGTCTCTATAAGCAAAGAAATATGAAAGGACATAGACTAAGCTGTTAACATTGATTACCTCTGGGTAAGATTGAAGATGGAAAGGAAAAAACTTACTTAAGACCTGTTTAAGTAGGGTCTACTTTGTACATACAGTTTTTTCACTTTAATGCTTCCTTTTCCAACAAAATTTCTTAACTATGTGGAAAAACCCATTATCCAGAATTTTTCAAATGATTATTGAAAACACTGATACATTGTTCTACCATTTTGTGATTTTTGTTTAGGAAAATCTTATTAGATTTATTCTTAAAACTACTAGATTTTTAGTATTAGTAATTTAATATTGCTTGTTCTGAATTAGTACTACTGTGTTGTTTTAGAAATCCTTTTATGAGATTAAGGCTAAAGATTAAATTTTTTGAACTACATTTTGTGATAATTTTAGGATTTTAAATAATAAAAATAAATGTTTTTTGAACCAATAAATGTTCTTTGAAGCAGAATAAATGTTCTTTGAAGCAAATATGAACATTAAAAATTGGAGTAAGGGGATTTTGGGTTTTCTCTGTTCATTTCTGCCAATTTTTAAGTGGTTTCCATTAAATCATGAACAAAGACAAGACAGCAACAGATTGTTATGGTTTACTTATCAGATTTTTTTTTTTAAACTGTATTTGTCAAGTCATTATATACATTGTGCCCTCAAACATCGCTCAAGCAAATTAGGTGCTTCTGTTTTGTTTTCAGGAGTTCCTGTTTAAGTTTTTGTTGGTTTTGTTCTAGAGAGAAGCTTTTTATCAGCCACAAGAGACTAATATATATAGATTTGAGCTCATTGACTTGAAGCTGCTGCTTTTGGACTGCCTCTGAATTAGATGATGATACATCTCAGCAGTACATGTTACACTATATATTTTTTTGGTGGTTTTTCCTAGTGGTTACCCTGAACATTAAAAATAACACCTTAGTTTGTAACTAGTGTGAACTAATGCTACTTTAGTTTCACTTAGAGAAAAAGAGGAGTTATAAAGCAAGAAATCTATTTGTGACTTTTGTATTTACTGTGTAGTTACCATTGTTTATTTCTTCCAGTGAATTCAAGTTAATGCTGGTATTCTTTTTATTTCAATGTGAAGGACTCAGTTTAGCTGTTCCTATAAGACAGGTATATTGGTGATGAATGAACTCTCACTTTTTTACTTATCTGGGAATGTCTTAGTCGTCCCCCCCTCCGCCTTTTATCCCTTCATATGTGTTGTCCTGTTTTCTGGCCTCTAGTTTCTGATGTGAAATCATCTATTAATCTTGTTGTTTTGAAGATACTCCTTTGGTCTTTGACTTTCAATAACTTGATTACAATGTGTCCATGTGGATTGCTTTGAGTTTATTCTACTTGGGAATTCCTTTAGCTTCATGGATAGGTTTCATCAAGTTGGAGGAGTTAGGGGCCATTATTCTTTACTCTTTCTCTTCTTCTGGGTCTCCCATTATGCATATATTGGTACATGTGATGGTATCCTACTGATCTCTGAGGTCTGTTCAGTTTTTCAGACTAAATAATCTTCATTGACTTACCAAGTTTACTGATTCTTTCCCCACTCAAATCTGCTGCTGTATGCTGAGGCACACCTTTAACACTTGAGCACTTTACAGCTCTTTCTTAACCTTTTTATGTGGAGAGCCTGAAGCTTGAATAATCTTGCCAGATCTTTTCTGAGTGTGTTGCCAGCACTGGGCGTGCCTGTGGCCTCTTAGGTTTCCCAGAATATGTAGGAGCTTTTCAAAGCCTTTATTCCCAAAGCATCTCCTTCACCAGCCTTTCTTCCTTTCCTTGTTGCTCCAACTGTTATTCTTTGTTGGCACTGGCTACTACATTTGCGTTTAACTGTTTTTGACAAATGCCGATTTAAAATAATAAATTTTACGGTATTTGAACTATATACTCAATTTTTTAAAAATAACACACACGTGTGTGTTAATCATTCAGTCATGTCCGACTCTTTGCAACCCCATGGACTGTAGGCCAACCAAGCTCCTCTGTCCTTGGAATTCTCCAGGCAAGAGTATTGGAGTGGGTAGCCATTCCCTTCTCCAGGGGATCGTCCCGACCAGGGATCAAACCCAGGACTCCTGCATTGCAGGTGGATTCTTTACCATCTGAGCCACCAGGGAAGCCCCAAAACATACATAGGACATAATATAAAGTGTGTGGTCTAAGAAGAATCAAGAACAGGTCATAGAAGAAAATTTAAAATCTGATAACAATATCTTGTATTAAAACACCTTACACTCAGTAATTGTAGGTCTGTCAATGTTCTGAAAGTAAATGATCCTCACCCCTCTGGCTTTTCCACTTGACTGGCTATAGTAGAAATCTGGTCAGCAGTTGTTCCTTCCTCAGCTATCTTAAGATGTAAGATTAGTGCCCTGTCTCCAGTTGATTTTACTGGTTCCGGTTACGATTTGTTTCCCAGATCTTGCTTGACAATGAAATTTTACTTATTGTCCTTCATATACTTTCAGTGGGATCTGTACCAAAGCCACAGGTTGTTTGATGAGGTGATAATGGGCAAAAAGCTGACCTAGAGACATGTCAAATGCAGAGCTTGGGCCCTTTTTGCTAAGCACTATTTATATTTTGTTACTAGTTGGCATCAAACAAGGAGGGAGGGATTCCCTTGAGATTCCCAGACTATAGAATTTGCTGATGCAGATTTTCATTGTTTACATAAGCTTATGCTCATGAAATGTATGGAAAACACTTTTTTTCTTTAAAAAATTTGTATTTTTATATATATATATATATATATACACACACTACTGTAGTCACTTGAACCATATTCAAAAACAAGTTAGTGGTATTTCTAGTACAGGTCTCACACATAATTGCTACTTAACTGTTTAGTTCTACTTGAATATTGAATGTCCTGTACTCTGCTAAACATGGTTTTTATTTGCTATTTTTAACTAAAAATATAAGTCACTTGTTAATACTGTGGTCTTCTGAAAGGTAGGATTTAATGGGTATGAGTTGGGATAGGATACGTGTTGGGAAAATAATGAAAAGCTGTTGTATATTGAGATGTCTTTGAACATAGTTTAATGATCGGTTCGTGTGCAGAGTAAACAAAGTTCCATCAAGTTGCAAAGCAGAATTGACCTTTTCATAATATTTGAGTCTACTCTAAAATGTAATTTGTTTAAAGATGAGCATGTAAATGTTTTGTAGCCTGATATATAAGAATGAGTAATTTACTTTAGAGGAACTGATTGCTGTTTAGTCAGAACTTGTTATCAAAATAAGAGGGTTTATTTTATCCAAGATTAATGATAAATAAAAATATCAAGGATGTCTGTCATCGGCTGTGTCTGTTTTCGTAGTTTTTTCTATTTATTGATTTAGATACACGCTCTAGAGCACAGGCTTGGTAATTGTGGCGCACGGGCTTAATTGCTCTGCGACATGTGGGTTCTTCCCAGATCAGGGATCGAACCCGTGTCTCCTGCACTGGCAGGCAGGTTCTTAACCACTGAGCCACCAGGGAAGCCCTCTCAGTAATTCTTAATTCAGGACTTCCTAACAACTAAAAATGTTAGCACTGCAATACTATTGTCATTAGTATTCAGTATTGGGGGAAATGCATATGTGCATCAGAATTGGGCCCACCCACCCCCACTGCTTAGAGACTACATTCACATTATATGAAAAGCTGTAAGTTTTTTAATACTTATGTCCTGATAAAGATAAGTTCATAAAATGAGTTTAAAGGGCCAGGCAACATACATAGAGCAAGTCTGTCCCTGAACCTTACCCAAAGAAGGAAAACTATTTCTAGTATATTTTGGGTTTAGTGTTTAGTTTGATTATGACAACTTTGGAGTAAGAAGACATTTTTTAAACTCTTATCTTCATATTAGGTATGTTGCCTTCCTTTGGCATAAATCACACTAATGTTTGGATTTATGTACAAGTCTCTGTTGCTTTACATAAACACATTTTTTAGCAATTTCAGAGTTAATAATTGGTAGACTGTTATTGTAGGGGCGTCCCAGGTTGCGCAGTGGCAAAGAATCTGCCTGCCACTGTTGGAGATGCAAGAGACATGGGTTCGATCTCTGGGTTGGGAAGATCCCTTGGAGTAGGAAATAGCAACCCTTTCCAGTATACTTTCCTGGGAAATTCATGGACAGAGGAGCCTGGTGGGCTACAGCCCGTGGGGTCGCAAAGAGTCGGACACAACTTATTGACTGGGTGTACACACACAGACAGACTGTTGTAGAATCTGGAACTTTAATGCTTCAAACTTTTAGCTTGCAGTATATCAATTAGGTTAGATTTTGAGTAGTGTATAAGATTACTGTATGAGATTAGATGCCTGAAACTCACTGTGGGGAAATCCAGACATGGAGGAACTTAACATGGACCCAAAGATAAAGCAAATAGAGAATGGGCTATGAAGTGGAGAGAGCCATAACTATACCTTGCAGCTGAAGAACTAGGAGTTACTAAAAGTTTGTTAGTTTTCACTTCCAGTCCTTGGATTTTTTAATATCGATTTTCCAAGCCATGCTTGTTTTATGAAACATAGAATATTCTATGTTTTAAAAATTGGATGATTTGGTGATTCCATTTAAACAATTGTTTGCCTTTGTTTACTGTTATTAGAATCTAGGCTATTCTCAGTTATTCCTTAGACATTAAAATCGTTGAGGAGGAAAATGAAGCTTTCCAAACGCTTGGTTTATCATGTACATTAATGTATCATATGCATCTCATACCTAACCATGAGGGCTGGTAATAATAGATGCTCACTAAGAACTGAAAGAATGACTGACTAAATTAACTGTATTGTTGTTTTAAGGTTAAAAACTACATCTAACGCCAACCATGAAAGATCCAAGTCGCAGCAGTACTAGCCCAAGCATCATCAATGAAGATGTGATAATTAACGGTCATTCTCATGAAGATGACAATCCATTTGCAGAGTACATGTGGATGGAAAATGAAGAGGAATTCAACAGACAAGTTAGTTTTGTGTATAAACATTCTTTTTTATTGTAGCCCATGACAACCATCAAATAATATAATTGTACTTGTACTTGTCCCTGAAATGTGTTTTTCACCTGGTCCTTTATATATGAAATACATGGATTTATGTGCCACCACTCCTGTTTTATTTGGATGTTGGTTACTACCAGGTTTGACTGCTCAGTTGAAATAACCTTGGGAGATTTTTTTCAGTGTCTGACCCCAGAAATTCTAATTCAGAAGAGTTTAGGGTGAGACCTGGTAAACTTATTTTTTTTGAAGGTCTCAGGTGATTCCAGTGAGCTGTAAAGTTTGGAAACCACTACCTTATACCAATCAGATTGTCCTATTGCGGTGAAAGTCAAGAGAATCTAGAGTAGACAGGCACAGGTACCAAAGTACTGGTTTTCACCTAAGGTTCTCGTTCTGACCAGCCCCCAAATCTGACACCACTGTTCTCTTTAGAGAATTCTCATACGTTGTAGAGAATTCTCATACATTGATAGATGTCTTTATTTCCATATTTCTTGTACCTGTTTTCATTTTTTGTCTTGTTTCTCCCTGATCCTGGCTTTGGTCATCAGTAGCCAGCTTGATTTGACCATATCTAGTTATATATATTCAAGAGTGTTTAAAAAAAAAAAAAAAAGGTTAAGCAATGTAGTCTTCTATTTCAATGACAGTTAAGTTGCTGACCCTCTGAAGATTATTTTTCCAGTCATTTTGGGGTGGGTTTAAGGTTTGTATAGTTTTGGAAGTATCATAGATAATTCTGATACCCAGTCCTGCATAAGAACACTTCTTTGTTACTTCTTCCCTGCCATCTTTAGTGGAAAGAAAGAATATTCTTCTATGACAAGTAAAGACATAGCAAAAATCTAAATAGATCTTTCCAGGTCTTATGGAAAAGATTTTTTTTTTACCTTAGCATAGAAGCAGACGAGGAAGGTATGACATTGTGATTTTTAATGGTTTAGTTCAAGATACTTTAAGCCTTTCTTAGTGATGTCATCTTACCAAGTATGCTATAAATTACCCTTTATTATAAATCCAGATAGAAGAGGAGTTATGGGAAGAAGAATTTATTGAACGCTGTTTCCAAGAAATGCTGGAAGAAGAAGAGGAACATGAGTGGTTTATTCCAGCTCGAGATCTCCCACAAACTATGGACCAAATCCAAGACCAGTTTAATGACCTTGTTATCAGTGATGGCTCTTCCCTGGAAGATCTTGTGGTAAAGAGTTATTTTTTCACCTTTTTAAAACCTAGCTCATCTTTCTCATAAGTGGAAAAGCCAGCACCCGTTTGTTTAAGAAGAGTTCTACGTCTCTTTCCCTTCAGAAATTCTACTGCTTCTTACTATGGAAGCAGAGGCCTCCTGGTCTCACTTATGATATGGAGTGACTTTTGGCAGCACTCTGGAGCTAGTGTGAGACTACTAATAGACTTCTTGACACTACTTTTAGTTATGACAACTATGATGCCCTAGGATACGTAAATGTCTAAAAGCAGTCATTCAAAAGGGACAAGTATGTTCATGTGACTTGCCTATGCAAAAGTAGCTTGATGGAGAGGTTTTGCTCTGTCTTAAATATTTGGTGAAATTACACATTTTTTCTGAAAGGTAAAATTTTGGAGATTTTTTTCCTAACCCAGGATTTTCATTGAGTTACCCTAACTCCGTTTGGAATTGTTATTTAATAAAGACTTACAAACTCTTGGCAGAAAAGGAACACAAACCTGTTTATATTTTTAGTTATTCCCAGTGTCTCATTGCTGACGGTTTATTTGTAGTAAAAAGTTTTTTCAGGAACTGTGATAACTAAGCATGAGTACTAAAGTAAAACCTGATGATCCTTTCGCTAAAATTAAGATAATTTAGTCAGAATGTTAAACTTTCTCTCCATATGGACAGTCTCTAGTTGCTTCTGCAAGACGGTTCTCTGGAATATACGTATACCCTAGACTCTGAAGTCATTTTATAATTGTCTTTTATTCACTGTGCAGTGATTACCTAACCTGGCTGTACATCACAATGACCTATGAAGCATTAAAAACAGAAATTTTCTCAGGAACATCCCATCCATAGACTCAATCATCTAGACATGCTAATTTTTAAAAGCACTCCCAGAGGATACCGCCAGCCTGCCCTTTCAGACATTTGGAAACCGTTTTCCTAAAGGGCTGTATAAAGAACACTGAAATGTACATTGTGGTATAGCTTTTGTTGCAGTAAAGGACAGTAACCCAGTTAGGCAGATACGTGATCTGAACAGTCTGTTGGGATATGCTTGCTTATGGCTAGATTAGTCACTCCACAAACAATCCTGATTCCTCTGAGGAAAAAAGCTCTTTGCTGGGCATAACATGTAACTACCTGGACCCAGTATCATTCCACTGTCTAGAAACTGGTTTGTTTGACTCAGTCTATTTGAGATTAACTCATTATTTTGTATCTGCCCAAAGTTTAGATTAATTTCCCTTGAGACATGAGAATGATTATGTATAAATTATGAAACTTAAATTTTTGCTCCAATATGTTGTTTAATATGCTTTGGTCTTGAAATAAGTAATGTTGAGGGCTCAGATTCAATCTAAAATCCTGCCAGCATGCCTACATTTCAGGCCCTGGAATCCATCCTGGTTTCTTTTTGTCTTGGTCAATTTGCATTCAGAGATGTGGTAGAGGAAAATTTCCAGCTATTCCCTGTATGCTAACATATCTATTTAGGAAAGTAAAGGCTTAGAAATACAGAATGATGGTGGTACAAGCCTCTAAGGCTCTGAGAGGCTTTGGCTCATTCCTCCCCTAACTGATACAAAAACAGTCCCAGAGAGTGACTTATCCAGGCCTGTGTAAGAAGTTACTTAGCAGAGCTGGGGTTCCAACTTAGATCTTCTGACTCCCCATGTAGTTTTCTTTTCCTGTTATATTTGCTTCCTGTGGGAATTAGAATATAGCAATTGTAGAAAGGCAACTCCATATTTTCAAGGAGCATCATGAAGTAAAATTAATCCATAAACAATTCCCCAATCACTTTAATCATCATTTCAACACTTGTTTAATGTTTGCATAGTATGAAACTGTTTAAAGAAAGTCAACTATCATAGTTAAATGAATAGAATCCTGTGTTCTGAGACATTCCTTTGGTGGATATGCAGTTAGTGAGTTTCTGGTTACACTTAAGCAAATTTAATTTCAATTCCTACTTTCTGTTTAGGAAATTGATAAAATTTGATACAATATACATAGCTTACATCTAGTTCCTTCTTTCACTGCTATAGATGTTTTTTAATTCAGTTTGACCTTACCATCTGAATTCTTGCCTTTGTCTTGTATTTTTGGAAGATGTTTTTGCATGTGGATCTGGGTTGAATGCTTCTGAGTATCTGAAGCTATCTGTTAATGAATTTGCTTTCTTATGTACTTATTTTCCAGGTCAAGAGCAATCTGAATCCAAATGCAAAGGAGTTTGTTCCTGGGGTGAAGTACTAAAATATTTGAGTAGACGGGGCCCTCTTTTGGTGGATGTAGCACAATTTCCACACTGTGAAGGCAGTATTAGAAGACTTAATTGTAAAAGCTCTCTCTTGTCACTGTGTTACACTTATGCATTGCCAAAGTTTTGTTAGTCTTGCATGCTTAATAAAAGTGCTGAGACTGTTATTAAGTAAAAAGCTGTCAAACATTTACTGAGAATAGAATTGGCCCCATGGCTTGAAGTGAAGACAGCAAGGAAAGAAGCACCAGTCAAGTTGTGTCAAAGCATCAAATTAAATGATATCTAAATCTAAATTAAATTCTAACTGTTAAGTGAGTTTCTCAGTTCAGACTTAAATTTGTGTTTGTTCCCATCAAAAAGAATCTCCTTTTTCTGAAAGAAGGCTTGCTGGTTAATTGAAATAATTCAGTATAGACATTTAAGTATGTCTTTAGCTAATGAGGTTACAAGATAGTGAACCTAAGTCTCCTGGCTTTTACGGTGTGTTACCATGTAAGAAAATACTGAATTAGCCTAGTGTTAACATCTAAGAAAGTATGTGATTTGAGAATTCCATCCTTTTCTAAGGAGTCATTGCATCATAGCTATTTACCTGTGTAAAATCTAACATTTGACCAACCCATAATTCAATTGAACAAAGAAATTGTTACATATGATTTGAGTGGTGCTTTTCCTTGCTTTGTTAACCATCACTACAATAGTCTGCAGCACAACTTTTCTTTTAACAAAGCTAGAACAGTTTTGGCTTCTTAAACTTCTTATTTGGGTAGGTTAAGCTGCCATACGTGTTCAGTGTGAATAGTGTTTAAGTTGAAAATATTGTAAAAAATTATATTTTTTCAAAAATATTTAAAAAAATAAATAATAGTAGAACTGAGCTGCTGATGTTTGTGTTTATTGGTGTTGAAATACGGACTCTCAAGTGGTGATACTCACTTTATTGTGTGCCTAGTCCCTTAGGACAACCCTGTTTGCAAGATTTGCTGAGAGAGCAAGCTTTATTAGATTCCATAGTGTCAAATATGTTGTTATGTAAGTATCTGTCTAAAATATAGCAGTAAAATAAATACCATAGCCCCTTCTGTAGCCACCTTGGTCACCTCAGGCTGCAGTGTCAAGGCAATCATACATACCCATGTTAAACTTTCTGGCTGGCCAGTATGATGGTAACCTTACTCTAGTATAAGCTCCACTGGCTTCTGCCCTTCACAAACCATTGCTGCTCTGATTGGCCTGGTTTGCTGTTTGGATTCATCTGGATCTTCCCCTTTTTCACTCTCACAAACTAATTTATAATCTTTATTTGGGATAGGCTGTTGGTCAACTAGCAATTTCCTGGTTCCACATACAATTCTGCCTCATGGCCCTATTCTTAAATTTGGAGGGCTCAAGATTAAGAAGGCCATCTAGTCAGTTCTGGTTCACATTTTCCCTATGGTCCTTTGATGTCAGTACCTGTGCCCGGTGTTTTTTTAATGACTCCCTTACTAAGCTAATAAACAGGTTTTTTAAGACTGAAGTAGATGATCCTGTATGACTCTTATTCTTTTTGGAGCCACAATACCACCAGCCCCCTCTGTTCTCTACTAGCTCAGTACCACAAGTGGCACAGCAAGCTGCCAAGTATGTGAGTGTTAGAGACCATTTCTCTAAGCCTAGATGGGTGGGCAGATGAGTTCATTTCCACATACTGCCAGATGATCATCATGCAATGTAATTAGAGGTTATAAGCTTGAGTAACCTAATGATTAAGAGCAAAGACTAACCAGACTTACTGAATTTGTGTCCAGTGATTGTGGGTAAGTCCCTTAACCTTTCTGTACCTTAGTTTCCACCTTGTTAAAATGGTAGTAATAATAGTATCTATCTCAGGAGTGTATTTAGTTAATACACATCAAGCACTTGAGACCATCCCCTGGTACAAAGTAATAAATCACTTAACTAGAACTTTCTATTACGGAGTCATCTAAGCTAAGCTCTCACCTTGTTGGAACTTGTCCGTCTGTGGCAATGTGCACCTTAAAACTACTTTTTTTTTTAAGGCCTTGAAACATTATCACCCCATCAGGGCCTGTATGGCATAGTTTTAGGGTAATTGAAATCATTCTGTTTTGTAGAGGTTTTATTACTATTGAAACAGGGCACCTTATGTGAGAGAATTTTTAATATTCTTATACTTGTATCAGTCATTTCTCAACCTTTTCCATGTCATGAAGTATAATTTATCATACTGGAGTGCATGGATGAGGTTGCCTATAGCTACAGGTCATGGCTCACGGGCTCCAGTTGACCCAGTATCCGCTCAGATACCCAGAGGCCGAAGGGATCAATATTTCAGCATACTTTTAACCTCCTACACAGTTAATGGCCCACACTTGTTGGTAAGTTCCACTGTCACTATAAAATCCAAAGGCCAAAGGGATCAATAACATTCCAGCATACTTTTAACCTCCTACAGGGTTAATGGCCCACACTTGTTGGGAAGTTCCACTGTCACTATAAAATGGCTAAGGAGTTCCACATACATACAGTGACTTTTTACCCAGTCTGCCTTTCCATTGAAAACGTTCAAATAGGTCACAAAAATGGAAATTTGAGTAGTTGTCTCTTTGGTTAAAGCATAAGAATGTTGTGATTTTCCAACCCTCCCACAAAAGCCACAGGCTAACATACAATCCTACCTTTCCTGGGAGTAATTTTTCAGACCTTGGTGTACATGGTTTCTGTGTTTTCTGGGGTATCTTCTGGAACTGGAAGCTGGTTTTTTGACCTTGAAGGAAATCCTTTGAAGACCGGGCAGACAGGAATGTATTTCAGAAAGGCAATTCTTTTTACCATGCTCATCCCAATGGGAAAGTCATAGCTTTTCAGGCTGGAAGACATCTCACTGTCGGCATGGGCCCCAGCTTTCCACTGTATCAGACCTCGTTCCTCTGGGCTTCCTGCAAGTGGACAAAGGAGTCACCAGAGCCAACAATCCTCTGCTACCTCCCCTCCCCATAACCTAGTCATGAGGGAAGAATCCAAGAGTTATCTTGATTCTCAGTTCTCTGGTCCTGCAAAGTTGAATCTATGATCTCAGCTCCTAACTTGGCTAGAGCTCTAGAGATCCCTAAAAGATACTGGTTATACGTAATCAACATTTATTGCCTATCTACAGTGTGCCATAATGCTCTGTGCTTAAGTGCTTTAAGTTCATTGTCTAATTTCTTTGAAACATTGGTGGGAGGTGTATATGCACTGTTATACAAAATTTTATGATGAAGAAGGTTAAGTAAGTGTCAGCCTTCACCTTGAGTGTGGGGCTGGTGTTTCCTGGGCTAGTGGGGACCAAGTAGTGCCCAGACTGCTGTGGAGGTAGGAAGGTATATTTTGAAATACTGTAATCAGTATTAATATTCAGTATTATGATTCCATATTTGGAAAATAAACTCTGTAATACAAACCTCAGAAAGTCAAGCTAAGTAAAATCTTTGTTGGTGGTAGGGATACACAAGAGATTTTTCACAAATGGGGGGAAGTAGGTATGGGAGGGATTTGTGAATTCTCTGAGGTTTTCACAAGAGAGATGAGGTTGAAGACAAGTGAGTGGAAATCTAGTGCAGAGATTTCCACACACTGGCACCCCAGGTTGAAAAACCCCATGAGTAGAGAAACCAGATGTATCCCAAAATCTCAGAGGAGAAGGCAATGAGGAAGGGCTGGGATACTCGGGAGAGACCACCTGGAGGAGGTGCTGTTTGAGCTGGGCCTGGCTGCACAAAGAGAACAGGTAGCAGAGGAGCTGGAGCTGTGGCACCAGACTGGGGTGTCTCAACCCCACTCCTCACCACTGCCGGGACACAACCACCAGTGCATGCTCCCCACCTGCCTTCCACACCTCTCCCTGTGGTGCCTTCAACACTTGTCCACAGTCCAGTCTCCTTGGCCCATCCAGAATCATCCAGGAAGCACTCTGGATGACTCAAGCTCAGGCTCATTCACCTTCCTGCTCTAAATTGCTTTCAACCCGGTTTTCACTTTCTATCTTGTTGGCTGACTTTTTTTGCCCTTAACATGTCTAACTCAGGGCCATACTGGTAGGCTTCAGAAGCACTTGCTGAACGAAACTTTTTGCCCCTCTAAGGTTGGTCTGTGGGTAGGTAAAGAGGAAAGAGCAAATACAAAGTGGTCTATCCGCAGAGTGTACCCATCCCACAGAATAAAGCTGTATGACTCTATTATTGACTGGGTTCTGAGCCAGCCAGACCTGGGTTTGAGTCCAGGTTGTGTGACCTTAGGCAAATGATTTAACCACCATGAGCTTCAGAGTCCTTATCAATACATATTGAAGGACTGTTATCTACTATGCAGCATAATACATATAATGATTGGCAGGGATGGATTAATGATGGGCATTTGGGTTGAAGGAGAGGGATGTGAGGAATTCTGCCAATCTGAGGCTGTTAACTTCTGGGTAGCTTAATCCAGCTGCCCAAATCACAAACCCCTCTGTACAGCTGCCTACTCAGATGCCCTCCATCTCTCTGGATTCCCTAGGCATCAAGGTTGCCACTTCCCTGTCTTCATATCCACAGAACGAGCTTCAGGTCTCACTTCAGCTTCCTTTAGATGGTGTGTGTAGCGGGGGCGGCGTACCATAATCAGGTACCACCCATCCATTCACTGGATAGCTGCTACCAGGAGCTCCCTCATCTGATGCTATCTAAAATCCCTGAAAGTACCAGGGAGCCCTGCCCCTTCCCTATGTAAACTCTAACCCACCAGCTGTGCACAGCCAGCCCCTGATACCTGTGCTCGGAGTAGACACTTCTGTCTTCAGAGAGGGGAAAGCAAGTGGAGCCAGCTATGATTAGGCTGTTAAGTGGCAGCGGATGGAGAGCTATCATCTTGTTTTTCCAATCTCTCATCTCTGTGGACTAATGCAATCTAGCCCTTGTCTCTACTGAGCTTTCCTTGATCTTACACTTCCCCTGGAACTCTCCAGCAAAGTGGTAGAGTGGCTGGGACACAGACTGTGAACTAACTGCATTGGATAGACTTTATTTAAATCCCAAATTTGCAGTGTTTAAAACCTTCAGTGAGTCACCTAACCTCTGATTCTTTTTCCTCACATAAAATGGCATTGATAGTCTGCCTCACAGGATAGTTTTTGAGGATAAAATGAGACATTTATCTCCCTGCCTGACCCATAAACATTTGATAAATGCTAACAAGTCTTATTACTAGTCAGAGCACCTGGTAACATTTAGTTTTTGTATTTTCTGGGCACAAAAACATGGACTAGGAGGATTCTCAGGGACCCCACAAAGTATCCTCCACGACCCCTGTAAAAAGCCCTGATACCAAAGAGAAATGTTAAGAGCTCTCCTAGTAGCCAGCATGACAGATCACTGGTATATCTGGAGTGGGTTTTGCCAACATACTAATGCTACATTCCCACCTGTCCTACTCTAAGAAAACAAAGGCACCCCTCAATCCAGTGGCAACCAAGAAATGGAAAGGAAACAATTCATGGGGCCTAGGAATGACTCTCCTAGCCACATCTTCAAGACCAAGAGGTAACTTAGCCTCTATGAGACCAGTGGTTTCTCCCTCCAGCCCATCTGTTCCTGCTTCTCCCTGCAGAGCCTGCATTGCGTCTGACCTGGCCACAGCTCCGGAGACATTGGTGGACTGCCTATGAGTCCACCATGGTTCTCTGTTCCCCTCCCAGGGCTGACCCATACCTGGCACTGTGTTGTCCAGTATGAAAGCGAGGCACCCACCCACGAACATCTCCGTGGTCAGCAGCACAGTCAGAATCTGGTCCACTTCAGGAACGCCTGTCAAACAGGCCAAAGGCCAGTGAATGTGATGGCCTCATCCAGAGAACAGAGCTCAGAGACTCTCCCAACTTGCGCAGCCTGCTGACTTCATCGAGCAGTTGTGGGGATGGGACAGTACAAAATCCTGACATTCAGGATTATACCCTCTGCCTCTCCCATCCTCGGATTCAAATCCCAGTTTGCTGGTTGCTGCTTGTCCTGCAACAAATCATTTAACCCCTCTCACCTGTAACATGAAGATAGTATCTGTCTCATGGAGCTGTTGTGAAAACTAAAAGAGCACATGTAAAGCTAAGACACAGAAAATGTCTTAGTAAAAGACAGTTATTAATTAGCCACTTGGCTGCTGACTAACATCCAGAGTTGGGGAGGATTTGTGGCTCTGGCTGTGTGGAGCCTTTGAGGGAAGAGGCTCAGAGTCAAGCCCACAATACCTCCCCCACCCTGAGATGGGTAGACTCTTGGGAATACCTGTGTTAATGACGTCCGGGTTGGAGTCCAGGTAATTGGGCAGCGTGAGACCGAAGAACATGGAAAATCCAAGCACGAAGAGGTTGCGGGAGGAGTTCATGTCCACGAACTGCAGGTTAGACAGCCCCACAGCTGTAATCATGCCTGAGGGCACAAGAGAACCGCTGGAGGCTCCTAGCCCGCTGAGTGGGCTTCATTCACTGCGACCACGCTTCGTCCTCAAAAGCACGCGCAACACTCACCAAAAAGGGTGCAGAACATCCCCCCTAGAATGGGGTCAGGGAGCGAGGCGAAGAGAGCCGTGAACTTGCCAATGGTGCCTAGAACTAGCATGATGCCCGCACCATACTGCACCACACGCCGGCTGCCCACCTGCCAGTGAGCCAGGGGTTGGGGCTAGACCCAGAGGACGAGGCTGGGGGGAGGGTTAGTTGTGGGACGGGAGGGGTGTGTAGGTTGGCAGGGCCTGTTACAAGAGCAGGGCACAAATGGGTCAGGGCAAGATGTAGGGCGGGGCCTCTCAAAGGCAGAGTGGGGCTAGGCCAAAGTAGGACTAGTTTGGGGCAGGGCCTGCGGTACGTGGAATGGAGGCGGGGCTTTGGGCCGCTCTGGCTAATCCGGGTACCTTGGTAATCCCCAGGACGCCAATGTTGGGACTGGATGAGGTGGACCCGTTGCCCGTGCCCAAGAGCCCCGCGATAATGCAGCAGATGCCTTCGGTGAAGATACCCCTGTAAGGAAAGGGCAAGCGAGGGCCTTGATTCGTGCTCTATCCTGGCTTGCGTCCTCCCCATTGCCCTGGCCAGACCTCTCGCGTCTCTAGGACTGTGCAAGCTACAACTAACTGTCCATAGTAGTCCCCCACTCCAGGCCAGAGGGGGTCTGGAAGCCAGGATCCCAGGTCTGAATGCTAGTCCCATTGTCCTGGCACTTAATCCTTGGGTGATTCTGGATATCAATTTCCTCATCTGTAAGATGCGGACGACAGGAGTACCTGTCTTACACAGCCGTTAATGGATTGCATAAGAGAACGCAAACCAAGGGCTAGACACATGGAAGGTTGTCAGTGACTGTAGTTTCTCTAAGACTTTGTTATCTCCTCAGCTATCCGCAACAGTAAGTGATGGGAACATTCTCACTTCATAAGTAAGGAGGACCAATCCTGGTAAGTTAGTGACTTGCCCAACTCCTTGTCCCCCTCCTCTGGGGTTCAACTCTGTCCCAATGTTTGCTTCCTGAGTGACCCTTGAGGGGATCAGACATTAGGGAGGGCAGGTGGGCATACCTGTTGATAGCGTGTACTGGAGGGGGTGGTGCACCAGCCAGGCGGGCACAAGCATAGTAATCCCCAATGGACTCAATGATGCCTGCTAACGTGGCACTAAACATTCCCAGGACAGCTGCTGCAGTCACAGTGGGAAGCCCCCACTGACCTGAATCAACAGGGAAAAGGGAGGATGGATGCAGTGAGTGTTCCTAGGTGGCTCAGGGAGTGGAACAGGCAGTACTTGGGTAGAGCAGCGGGAGGGGTAAAAGGATCTCAGGCTGGGATGGGAGCTGTACAGTTGCAGGAGCTTATTTGGGATCACTTAGTCATAAAGCTGGAGTGAGGCTGTGTCGGAATACACCAGCACTCTGCCTGGAACACTTTAAATGTGCAGTTGATACTTATTATGTCATCAGATGGACTAGGGTCACCAGGGGCCACATTGATGGTCTCAGTTGGAGGCAGAGGGGCCCAGATGGGTTGCTCACAGGGATAAGGGATGCGGATCCAGGGAGCAATAGCCATGATGTCCCCTCGGGCATCTGTTCGTGCCTGGAAGCCATAGGCTGTGGGGTCTGAGGGCAGCACATCCGTCAGGGTCAGTATATAGCAGAGTAGCCACACGGTCATGATGGCTAGCACGATCTGAAGTGAGGGTGGGGTGAGGGGTGCACTGAGGGCCCAGGAGAGCTCAGTCCAGGCTAACCAGCTAACCTTAGCCCCAGTCCCAGCCTGTGCCCCAGCCCTAGTTCAGACCCCGGCCCCCATTCCTGGTTGGGACCTCATCTTTGCCTCTAGCTCCCCTACTGCCTCTGCCCTTTCCCCCAACCTTGGCCCTGGACATAGGTCCAGCCCCTGCCTTAGTCCCAGCCAGAGCTGCCTGTCAGCTCCTCACGGGAAACATCTTGAAGATCTGGACGCGGAAGAGAGTGAGGCCCTTTCCCCAGCGGAAGACAGGCAGCAGGAAGGTGAGGTTTCGCAGGTACTGGGAGAAGAGGACGATCAGGAGAATGGAGCTGGGGGCAGAAGCACAAAGAGAAGATGGCTGGTAGTGTGCGCTGGGAGCAAGAGCCAAGGCTAAGGGGGCAGGACACAAGGGAAGTGAGGGACTGGGGCTGGGCAAGGATCAGGCCTGGTGCCCACTCACCAAGCTGAGATACCCCAGTGGGAGCCAGCTCGGTCGCCAGCAGCTTGGAAGACAGAGAGACCAATGAGGGAGACAGTGGGGGTGACTGTAAGAGGCCCAATGTAACTGAGCAGGGCCCCAGGCAGCCCCATCAGCCCAATCACCACCTCTACCATACTGGACACCATGATTGCACCCTGGACCTGGAAAAGCAAGATCAGCTGTAAGTCACTATGTATAGGCCATGACATCTATGTTAAAAAAATTAAAAGAAAGTTCGAAGGGGCTTCCCTGGTGGCTCAGTGGTAAAGAATCTGCCTCCCAATGCAGGAGACACAGGTTTAATCCCTGGTCCAAGAAGATCCCACATGCCTCAGAGCAACAAAGCCCGTGCACCATAACTATTGAGCCTATGCTCCAGAGCCAGGGTACCACAACTACTGAGCCCACGTGATGCAACTACTGAAGCCTGCATGCCCTAGAGCCTGTTCTCTGCAGCAAGAGAAGTCACCCCAACGAGAAGCCCATGCACTGCAACGAAGAATAGCTCCTGGTCGCCACAACTAGAGAAAAACCCACGCAGCATCCAAGACCCAACACAGCCAAAAATAAATTAATTAATTAAATAAAATTATAAAGCAAAAGTTCCTGGACCACATTCTCACATCCCCCGATTCAGCAGTGGCCTTCCCCTCCATCTAGCCACACCCTCAAGTCCAGGTCTCTTCTACGCGACATGCAAACCCACCTCTCGTATCCGTGGATGCCAAATATGTGAGGTATTAAGGGGCAGACTCCAGTTACCGTAGATCTCCTCTGTGGGCAGAGATAGGAACACACACATAGACAGAGAGAAAGTAAAGATGCTGCCCTGAATGGACATGGGACAACCCCGACCTCCAGGCTCCGGGGACTCCCCTTCCCAGTGCAGACCCCAGAAATGCACCCACCTTCTGGAGGGCATTTCCATCTCTCTAGGGCCAGGATGGCTTTCGCTGGGACCAGAAATGCAAAGGCGCTGGCCTGGAACAGCGGCAGCCTGGAAGCAGAGGCACAGAGCCACAGGGACAGGATGGGAGGTGGGGAGGCAGGACCAAGAGACAGGGGAGACGAGGAGCGGGGGACCGGCACAGAGAGAGGCACCGGGAGAATCACAGGGACAGAGACACAGAGGAACAGGGGCCGGGGCAGAACAGAAGGAAGTCACTGAGGCCTCAGGCCAGACTCTGGGACACTTTGGGCACCTAAGAAAGAAAACAAATGGAGCCCCTAGCCCATAACCTGCTCCCTTTCCTTCTTAGCACCAGCTCCTGCACTGCGATGGGCCATGGGCACGGGAGTGGACAGCTCGGCTCCTGTGTGCAAGCTCCGCTCACAACCTTCCTTCCCACAAACAACCATCCTTAGGCCACCCAGGCCTAGGACTGTGCACAAGGGGCAGGGAGCCCCCAGGAGGACAGGCCCCTGAAGGGGCCCGCAAAGACCCTGGAAGCAGGAGAGCGAGTGGTCCCGATTACCCAGAGTAAGGCTTAACAGAGGAGAGCCCAGCTAGGCACATTCCTTTTCCTTGAGGAACCCTCAAGGGTCCAGGGTGGGACCCCAGCTGCCTGGCTCTAAGTCTGGCCTGGAGGCCAAAGCAGCAGGTAGGCACAAATAGCAGCTCTTTGTGTCCCATGAGAGTCCTCTGAGACTGCTCCTGCTGTGTGGGTCACTGCGTGTGTGTCTACGGGAACGGGGTCGGAGGTACAGGTGGCACATGGGGCAGCTCACCGGATGCCCAGGGTGGTCTGGATGAGGGTGGTGATGCCCACACAGGTGAAGATGGTGCCAATGAGCTGGCTCACCATGTACTGGTCACGGCCCACACACAGCGCCTCAGCCAGCAGGAAGGGCACAGCGATGGTGCCACTGAAGCAGGTCAGGTAGTGCTAGGGGTGGAGGAGAGCCGGGGGAGAGAGCGTGAGGCAGGGCCCAGAGAACCCACCGGGAAACAGGGGGTACCTCAGAGCCCTCACGCCTGCCTCAGTGGACCTAAGCCCAGGCCACCCCTGCCAGTGAGCCCACTTGGGACTGATACTCCCATGAGGGATTCCCACAGAGCGACTGCTCACCTCTCTGGGAGTTGCTAATCTGCCCCAAGTTACAATCCTGCAGCTCCTGTGGAGTGGGCCCTCCTCGCTGTCACTGGCACTCCCCCTGGCGGGTGATGTGCCATCCCTTTCAGGCCCTCCCTACTGACATGGCGACAGTCACTGCTTCTGACCTTAGGTTTCTCTTCCTGTTACCCAGGATGACCTCGTTGGCCAGGGAGGGGGCTGGGATCCTGGGGCGGGTGCAGGGTGGTCGGGGCTGGGGGTGTGCAGGGCACGCCCTGGGAAGACGCCCACCTGGAAGCCCAGCAGGACACACAGGTACCAAGGTGGCACATCTTCGATTTTGTACAACATGTCAAACTTGGGTTCTGTGGACAGGGACACTGGGGGGTCCCTCGTGGAGGTCCCTGCTGAGCCCAGGGACTCATGCTGGGGGCAGCACAGAGAAGAATTCAGCATGGAGCGGTGACACCGGAAAAGTCCATTCTGCTTCAGAATCAATCAGGTGCTCCAAGTGGCCTGTCGGCTCCACAGATGGGGGCCCTTGCCCTCCCTCAAGCTTCACCCACCCAGCTCTCCCTTGGCCTGGCTACACCTGGCTCCCACCTCACGTTGCCTTGTCCAGAAACGAGTGCTGGCTCCTGGAGTCCCCGGAACCTGGGCCTTCTAGCCAAGGGAATGGCCCCATGAGTCAGAAGCCTGGAGCTACCCCAGGAAGAGGCCAAGGGGGCTGAAGACCGTGACAGACCCTCTTGGACCCACTCTGGTCCCACCAGTGCCCCAGTCCTTGGAGTGTCCGCTAGCAGGGTGGTAGGCTGGGCCCCTGCTGGTTCCAAGCTGGAGTCAGCCAGTCCCAAAGCAGAAATCTCCTTTACCCCCACTACCATCCCCACCCCCTCCCCCAGTTGCCACATTCCACCTGGGACAGTCACTCTTGATCCAGTTCATCAGAACTTTTCTCTCTGCCCTCCCAGGGAGCAGGCTTGCACAGGGCCCCACCCCCACCCACCCCACCCCACCCCACCCCGACCCCCACTCATCCCCCAGCACCTGTGTCTGGCCCTCAGCGTCCTCCCGGGCCCTCATCTTTGGGGCATAGGTGTGAGCTGTTCCTGAGGAGAAGGAGGGATGGCTTTACGAAGGCCAAGGAGGACTTTACTCCACATATCAGACATTGTTTGAAGTAAATCTGTAACCAGATCTCTAGCACTGATTGCGAAAGGAGGGCCCAGGCTGAGGTAACGTATTAACTCCGGCTGTAGTGGCAAAGGCCGCCCAAGCCTCTGCCACATGTACCTCCTGAGCACTCCCTTGCTTGCCCACACCTGAGCCTGGGCACGGGCCACGAGTTTTCCAAGAGAGGGCCAGGGTGAGGGTGAGGAGTGGATGACCTTGGAAGGGTACCAGGCCCTGGGTGAAGTGAGAAGAAAGGGAGTGAACCTGGGTACATATGATGTCACATTCTGAATCAGGCTTTTCCCTACTTATTAATAAAAAGTTAATCATTATCATCATCATAACCCATCTTGTTATTAAGGAACAACTGCGTGCCAAGCAACATCCTTGTATTGTCAAGTCTAACCCCAGGCTCTGAGTGCTATTAACCTGTTGTACAGCCGATGAAACAGATTTAGGAGATGTGATCTGACCAAGGCCACACAGGTCGCAAGGTTTTAGAAAACCATTCCAAAAATTAGGTTTGCCTGAACGCCTAAACCCACCGTGTTTATTTCTACATTAAAAGTCATAAAGGACTGCCCTCCCCAGCACTACCGCTCAGGGTCCCTGAGGCAAAATCAGATGTGCCCAAGGAGCTGCCGGGGCTAGCCTGGTCTTGCCTGTACTCTGTGTCAGGACAAGGATTCCTTTCCTTCTCTCCCAGGCAGGACCAGCTGTGTGCTCTGTGGGACCCAGTGCAAAATGAAAACCTGGGACTCCAGT
This sequence comes from Okapia johnstoni, assembly GCA_024291935.2. Taxonomy (NCBI): domain Eukaryota; kingdom Metazoa; phylum Chordata; class Mammalia; order Artiodactyla; family Giraffidae; genus Okapia; species Okapia johnstoni. The sequence goes on from CM044316.1 coordinate 43,129,757, forward strand.
TCCAAAAGTGTTATAAATTTTAAAACAGTAACAGCAGAGCATTAAACCAAGCTGGGGGGCCTTTCTAAGCGTCAGGCCCTGTGTGACAGCCACACAGCCCCCGAAGCAGCCCTGGGCCAGACCATCTTCCCCGGGGAAAGCCCAGGGGTTGAGGCTCTCGGCTGGTGGGGGCTTAGCCTGAAGTCCCAGGTTCAGCTCCCTTCTGTGCCTCCCAGCTGCCTTAGGGTCTACCTACTTCTGGGTCGCTGTGCCCACGGCCAGGCCCTGCCCAGAGGGCTCCCAGGCAGCACTGCTGTCCAGCTGGGTAGCAGCTTCATGTCACAGCCCTGAATCCGAAGGCCTGTCCAGCCTCCAGCCCGTTGCTCTGCCTGCCTGTCGTCTCTTCTTCCTTCTTGGCTACTGCTCCCAGGTTCCCAAAGTTGTCTGACCAGTTCAAAGCCTGTACTCCTCAGCACTTTCCTCCCCACCCTCTTTTCCTCAGTACTCCCTAGGGGGCTGGAGAGACAGCCCCACCCTTTCCACACACTGTCCTTTGGTCATTCAAGTCAACCCAAACCACATACCACACACACGGAGACAAGGCCGGCAAGTTGCACATGATCTTAGATACATAGTTGCACAAACGCACCCAGAGTCAGATGCAAAGTCTAAGTCACCCCACAAACACAGGACCACGCAGGTCCACATCACGGCTCCCAGCTCCACACCTGCTATTTCTGACGCCTCGGCCAATGCCCTGGACCCTGGCTCTCCTTGGGCTTCCGGGTCCTCTCTTGAGGGCCAGGGGAGGGGCCTCAGGCAGGTGGAGAACAGGTGATGGAACACAGAGTGCTGGGCTGCACGGCAGCTCAGAGAAGCCACAGTGGTCAGGGCCTGCCTGGACACTCCCATTCCTCCAGCACTACCCTTCCCCCACCCCCTAAATGTGAATTCCCTCCCAGCCCTGTCACTTCGCCTCGGACTCTGCCTGAGTCTTTTTTGTTGTCCGAGCCAAGGTGTCAACAGAGTATTACAGTGTCTGTTCTGTCCACCTTCCAGAGATACAAAGGAAACTGTAAGCTTGAGTATCACTGACCCCAGATACCCAGACTCAGGTGCAACCCAGGTGGAGCTCTTTTCTCTGCTGCTAAAGGAAGGGCCACAGGTGAGAAGAATTTCTGGGGAGAGCAGGACGTAGAGCCAAGATCCAGAATACAGTCTGTTCTGGGAACCCTGCCCTGCCCTGCCCTGTCCCAGGGCCCAGTCATGCCAGCTGGGTCAAAAGCGGAGTCTAGAAAGTGAGCAGCCACTGGGCGTAGACCCAGGGAGACTAGTGTTCTGGGAGGGGCACAGAGAGGGCAGTGGCTGCAGTGGGTGTGCCCGCAGGTGACGTGCTTATGGAGCTTTCCTTGGCTTTCGTTTTCTCTCATGAGGCATCTGGGGTTCCAAATGTGCTGAAAACTGATTTCATGTGCCTTTGACAGCTCACTCACAATTTCAACCATGACAGATCTCACTTACCTCTGGGAAACTGTGGGGCTTGTCCCTGGCCCTCTCCAGCAGAAACACCAATGTTTATCCTCCCAGCCCCCCAAGAACCTTTTGCAGAGAGAAGGAATCGAGGTCACTGGTTTTATTTGAGTCCAGAGGGAAAGGCCCTGGCCATGTCCCAGGCCCCCGAGGCTGGAGGAGGGAGGGAGAGAGGAAGAACAGACTCGAGAGCGAGGCCTCCCTGCACTCGCCCTCCAGGCTGCCTGCAGAAAGGAGGGAGGCAGATCAAGAGGGAGGCCAGCTCTCTTCAGGGGCTGACCGGGAAGGAGGAGTTGGACTAGAGCTCTGTCCTTGTGTCTGGAGCCTTCTCTGAACAGGCCCCCCGGGGGCCTCCACACAGCAGCGCCTCCAGGGTCCCTCGACCTTGTTGGTGGGCTTCATAGATCTTGTCTTCTCCAAACTCCCCCAGGTAGTGAAAGCAGGTCTTGGAGAGCCTAGGGGAGCCCAGCAGGAGCCTCAGACTCTGCCCTGCCTACAATGGGCAGATCAAGGCTGCAAGGGCTCCATCCCACTCCAACCCTCCAGTCATCACCTGGTGGGCCACAGCCCCTCCATGATCATCACCATGATGCTCGGCTGTGCCCCCGTGCTAAGTCCTGGGCCCATGAGACGTTTCACCTGGTCCACTTCTCCAACTCCATAGCTGGAGGTGGAGGGAGGAGAGGGAGACAGCATTAGTGGAGCCTGTATCTACCCGAAGCTGGACACATGGGACATCTGCCAAGTTTAGTGCCCAGATTCTGGTCCTCTCTGCTGAAAAACTGAGGGCCAGAAAGGGGAAGCCTCTGGCCCAAAGTCACACAACACCCTTATCCCCTGGACACCCACTCTTCTGCTTGCTCCCAGCTCCAGAGTTCAGCCTCTGTCCCAACCAGTCCCTACCCTTGGGCCAGAGCCCTTGTGGAGTGTGTATGGTGTGAGTGGGAGGATGGGGACCCCGACTCATCAGCCTGCCCCTGGAGAAGTGAGGCAGGGGCCAGATTTTTCAACTCACCCCTGCCAGGTCTGGGAGCAGCTTTGGTCCAGGACGTCTGTGTATACTGACTCACTCAGCTCACGACAGCCCCCAGAGTCCAGTGGAAGAAGTTTGGCCTCAGCTTTTGTCAGATGTTGCCACATCTGGAACAAGGAGGGGTTCAGAACCAGGGCTTCACAACTACTCAGTGCGGAAGGAGGGGCAGGGGAGAGCAGAAGCCTGAGTCTCAGAGGAAGAACGAGGCAATGGAGCCTTTTGAACAGGAAGCACCTGTGAGGCTGACTTCGTGGCCCTCCCCCAGGTCGAGAGAGCTGGGAACACGCCAGCTGAGGCAGGATCCACAGCCTTGGGATGAGGTGGGTGGGTGGGCAAAGCTGAGCTGGCCTGGGCATTGGGGACCTCCTGCAGGGCACACCTGCCCACCATAACCACACACGATGTAAAACCACAAGAACAAGGAAAGAAAATAAAACCACTCAGTCATCAGTGGCACATGTATTCATAGTACTTACACACACACACACATACACACACACACACACACACACACAAGTACTCAGACACGCTTGACAGGTTTGTATGTGAACTCAAGACACCCACACATGCTCATGGGCTCACGGACACGACAAATACGCACACGTGCACACAAACCCCCGTGCTCCCCAGGCGTGCTTTGGGAAAGAGTCTGGACTTCAGGATTGGACCAGAAAGAGAGAAGTCTGAGAGGACTAGCTAGGGACTCCTTCATGTCCCAGAGATGGTCTGTCTGCTCTTTGCTGGGCAGACAGGTAAACTGAGGCACAGAGGTTCTGGTGAGGTGAAGATGGCAATATCATGGAAGGCTGAATCTAGCTTGATGCCTGGTGGTGGGCTTGGGGATCAAAGGCCAGTGGTGGAACCTGAGGCAGATAGAAGGGTCTGGCTTGAGAAGGGGCCTGCGTAGGGGCAGGAGAACTGCTGGGGGAGGGGGGACTCACCTGGTAGGCCACCGCCCTGCAGGCATCACATCGCAGGTGAGTCGGCATGTGAGCTGAGAACTTCTCTTCTTCGTCCAGCTCAGGGGCGGTGGCAGTGAGCGAGGGCTTGTCTCCGAGGCCCCCTGGAATGGCCCAGGCCCCAAGCAGCGGCAGCAGTAGCAGCAGTGACAGCCTCATGGCCGGTGGAGCTGACTCAGTGAGCAAGGGCTGTGGTTGGGGTGCAGGTGTGGGGGCACTGTCTGCTCCTTAGGGGAGGAGCCACTGAAGGAGGGACGCCACAGTGTATGAAAGACACATGTGATACTCTCCCCCAAGCCACACCCAGGCATGGACGGCATTGTAGGGGGTGTTAAGGGGCCGCAGCAGGAAATTAGACACTTTACGCCAGTTGTTCCAGCCATCGGGGCCATTGGGTTTATTGCACATCACGATGAGGTGAGGGGCCCAGGAGTGGCCCAGGGCCCTTCTTGGCATCGGCATCTCTGGCCACAGAAAGATGTCCAGATTATTCTGACTCACAGTTCTCTGTTTCCAATCCAAGGCGAGGGGGGCAGTGACTCCAAGAGATCCAGGTCCACCAGAGGCCTGGAATTTAAGAAAGGCATTGATCTCCATCCCTAACACTGCTTCTAATGGTAACTGTTCTTCCGAAAACTCATCACACCACGTATCAGTCCAGCAAGGCCCAGTCACTTCACTCAGTACTCTACACAGACCCCCCATGAAGAGCACCTCCCACTCTGTACGTCCCCCTCTGCTCTCCTGGAATCTCGAGGCAACTGGAACACATGCTGTGGGGCCTGTCCCTTCCTATGCTGTGACCAGCCTGCAGAGCCAGCCCCTCTCTAGGCATAGTTGCCACATCTGTTACCAGGTGAGTGGAACCGGCTGAGAGCTCCACACAGGGGCATCCCTTCTTTTGCCAGCCCTAACCCACCCTCCACCCCATCCAGAGAGGTCAAGAGTCTCCTCTGGGACAACAGCTCAACCATCCTCTCTGCTTTTAAGTCTTTCCCAATGACCTACTCATCTGTTCCTCCCCCCTCGGTGGGAATAGCCAGAACCCCCACTTATAACCCCAGAATGAGCCATTTCAGTTCTGAGGGTTTAGACAAGCCAAGTCAGAGGCTGGAGTTGAGGGGAGAGTGAGGGGCTGTACTCCCAGCTGCAGACTACAGTCACCTCCCACCTTCTCCCCAGTCTCCACCCCCCTCAAGTCCCAGGCTGACCCTTCATGGCCCCTCCCATACTACTTCCCCGACCTACATCCACCTCCTGTCCCTGCAGCTCCCTTTCTCAGATGATCCTCGCCTAGGGCCTGCTCCAGCCACTTTCCCCCATAGCCTCCCAGGTCAAGACTCAGATCCCCTTCCAAAGAATAATGGACTTGATACCAGTGTCCTTCTCCCTTCATCCCATCATTGCTCACTAGCCTGCTCCATCTCAGCTGGGCCCACCTTCAGGGAGAGACAGACATCTCCCTACCTCTAGGGGCAGCCCCTTCCTTGCAGCTCCCATTTCCTGCTGTCCCTGAGGAACCCCATCACCCCCTCAGGTCTGTTCCTGGGGCCACGTCCTGGGATTTCTCACACTGCCAACTAAAAATTGTCACTTGTCACCTGCCTCTACAAGGATGAAATCACTAGCCACTGCAATAGCTGACCTTCAACACACCCTGAAAGTTCAGGGCAGAGATCAGGAATGAGGCCCTCTGTGCTCTGGGAGAAACTGGCAGAATAGGCCTCTAGATATTTATTTTCAGGGGAAGGTTTTATGAGCCCAATTTCTTGCATCTTCTCATATCTAGAAAAGCAATAAAATAGACATCTGCTCCTTGTGACTAGCAGCAATCTTCTTCCAAAATGTGTGCTTGATTGCACTCTCCTTCACCAAAATCACATATATACTGACTGACCCCCACATAGCCAACCTATGTGAGAGGTTGTCTTCCAGGCTTATAGTTTTCATTTTGCCCCAAATAACACTTAACTCACAAATCTCATGTTGTGCATTTTTTTCAGCCCACAACACACACACACCCACACACCCCAACACACCACACTCTGGAACTTGGGGAAAGGGTATAGGATTTTGCTGGGGGAGGAAACAGGCAGCCATTTCCTGAGCTCCAGCTCCATCAGCCCCCAAACCCCACCCCAACGTGTCTCATAATCTGAAGGTAACTTCCGGTCTAAAAAAAAAAAAACCGCCATGAGATGGGTAAAAGGAAGAGATGATTGAAGGAAAAGAGGGTAAAGGACTGGATGCCAGAACCTTTAAGGCCATCAATAGGCCCCAACATCATGCGGATCAGGCCCTGGGGCCTCACACCGGGAACAAGGAGCCCTTGTTGGGCTGCGCGGGACTCAAGCTGGAGGGTGGAGCACAGAGAAGCAGAGGAGGTGCGGGGCTAGGGGTCCCACTCACTGGCAGGTAGTACATCCCGTCCAGGGGCCCCGCCTCGGAGGCCCAGGGTAGCTGCGGGCCGCTGAAGGCTGGCGGGCCGGGGGATGGTGGCAGTGAGAGGCCAGGAAGAGGCCCATAGGCTGGCGGGTAGAGGCCGGGGCCCAGGGCCAGTGGGGTGTAGACGCGGCGGGGTGGCACCGAGGGCGAGGGTGGCAGCAGCACCTCCACGTACTGCCCGCTCTCGGGGTCGAAGAGCAGCCGCAGTCGAGGCTGCCTCGGCGCCTCCACAAAGTAGTAGCGGCCGCTCTCGGGGTCCACCAGGACCTTCCCCGAGTTTGCAGCCCCCGGCGGCCTACGCGCCCCCTGGGAGGAACCGTCCGCGGACCGGTCCAGCGGAGGCGCCGAGGCAGCGCGGGGCTGGGCCCGGGCCGTTCTACGAGCCGACGCCTGGGGCTCCCGCGGGAGGGGCGACTGGACCGCCACCGCGGGCTCAGGGGCCTTAGGGGCCGTCTCCAGTTTGGAGTCTATTCCAGAGCTCGAGCTAGGGTGCGCCAGCGGGGAGTTGGGGCGGGGCGGTCCGGGAGGTTGGGTCTCTGCCGGCCCTCTGGGCGATTGCTGGGGTGAGGTGCGAGCGCCGCCTAGAGGGCTGGTCCGACCCTTGTCGTCCGGAACCAAGCGCGGGGCCTCTGCATCCCGGTTCTTTCCGCCAGGACCGTGCACCGCGACTCCCCGGGTTCTCTCAGGCCGGCGGCCTAAGGCCAGGGCACCAGGCAGGCGGATCTCAGTGCGCGCGAAGGGTTTCGCCGTGCTGTTCTCTGCCCTCCGCCGGGGGACCCCGCTGGACTGCGTAACGTCCCGGGGGACTGTGTCTGGGGTTGGCTCTGGGGGCTCGTAGGGGTGTGACACGACCGGCAGAAAGTCCTTGAGAAAAATGGAAGTGTAGTGAGACGGGGCAGGGGGCCCCAGCGCCTGAAGCTCTTGTGTCTTGGATGCGCCGCATTCCTCCCCGCGGGGTTCCGCAGGAGGGGCGGGGAGCCCTGAGCCTGGGGTGCTTGCCGGAAAGCTCGGCGCGTACGTGGTCTTCACCATCTTGCGTACGTCGCGGGGCCGCGGAAGGGCCACGCGCGGGCGCCCTGAGGCCGCTTCTCCAGAGCCCACCGCTTCAGGGCGCGCATCGGCATCCAGGGTGCGACTGAGAGGCAGCTGGGGTGCAGCCACCTCTGGCGACAGCTGGTTGCCTCGGAAGGCAAGATCCGGCATCTCCCGCGTGGACGGACTTTGAACCTCTGTTAGCTTTGGAGTCCCCAGTGCAGACGGCGTGGGCGGCACCAGTTCCTCTTGGGTCGCGCCATTCATAGCTTCCTGCGTAGACACAACCGATGAGCTCTGCACTGTGGAGTTCCACGTCTCCTGGGGCGATGGGCTCCACGTTCCAACAGGACGATCTAGAGTCTCCCACGAGGGCAAGGTCGGCGGGGACGGGCTCCTACTTCCCTCAACTGCATCCCCAACTGCCGGATGCGGCACCTCCCACGAGGAGGGAGCTTCGGGGGACGGGCTTCTTGCCCTGGTAACACCCCGATTCCACTGAGAAAGGGTCGGAGGGGAAGGGCTCTTTCTGCTGACAGTTTCCGTGACAGCAGCATCCTGATTGTCCCACGTGGAGGATGCCTCGGGGAGCGATGGGCTACTCACCTTCCGAATAGTTCGATTCCAGGGGGACAGGTTCTGGGGGGAGGTGCAGTGAGGCCCCTGCACGTTCCCATTTGGGGCTTGCCACGGCGGGGATGGGCTCCTCCGTCTCACAGCCTTACTCGAAACTTCCCAGGGGGGCCTAGACTGGAAAGGCGGACCCTGTGTCCTCAGGACAGTTTGATTCGGAGTATGTCGCGGGAAACGAGTCTTCGGTTCTTTTTGGTGCACCTCCTCGGTCTTCTCCCCCGACTTCAGGAAGATGCTGGAACTAACTGGACCCAGCGGCTCGGTCCCCGGCGCGGGCTTGTCGCGCCGAATCGCGCGCTCCCGGAGGCTTGGCCACGGTCTTGGGGCCCTGGCTGGGGCTGAACTATAGTTCACACGAGGCGGCAGAGACTTGGCTTCCTCCAGGGCAACCCGAGTACTACGGAGTGTTTCCGGGGTTGCAGGCTCCGGCGGTACCGTGGGTCCAAAGGTGGCGTTGCTTGGGGCAGGGGGCGCCGGGCTCAGTTTTCTGGCTAGCGCCGTCTGCACGAGGTCCGCGGCAGCCTGCAGGCGGCTCAGAGACTCGTCCAGGGAGCCGGTGCGCAGAAGCAGTCGAGGGCGCGGCGCATTGGCCTCCCGCGGGGGACTCCGGTGCCGAGGACGCAGCTCGATCTGACGTTTGGGCACCGTGCGGGGCCTGGCAGGCGCGGTACGCTCCTCCAGCGCCACCTCCACACACTCGAACTGCGATGGGGTGGCAGGACTCGCCGCGCGGGGCCGCAGCTCCAGGTAAGTGGCCCAGCGGGAGCCACCGTCGGGGCCCTGGGGCTGCGGTTTGGCAGGGATGGGAGACGCGGACCCGGGCGGAGAGAGGCTGCTGAAGGCCCGCGTCGTGAGCTGTTGCACTTCTCTATCCTCTGCGTCGGAGCGGCTGAATAGGGGCCCAGCGCCGAAGATGACTTCCATCTCCCCCGACGGCAGCATGCGCAGCTGGGGCTGGGGTGGTCGCGGGCCGGAGGCCGGGCCTCGCGGGAAACCCGAGCCGGGCAATAGCTGCTGGCGGCTATTCTGGGCACTGACGGACAGGCGAGGCTGCACGCCCGCCCCCAGCGCAGGGGCCACCCTGGGCCAATTCGCCCGGCCCTCCGCGTCCGGCCCAACGTCCCGGGGGCTCTGGAGAACCCGGAGCAGTGTGGTAGGAGCCTGACGAGCCGGACGAGTCCTGGCGCCGAGCGGGGGCCGCAGGCAGCCGCCCTGGGAACCCAGGCAGGGCTGGCTGGGCGAGCGCGGTCAGCATGCTGGGGCCGGACGCGGCGCACTACCTCCCTCGCATTCGCCTCCGCTGGAGCCGCGGACGGTCGCATTGTCCCCGCCCCGCCCGAGGGTGCCGTGGGGGTCACCGCGCCTTAAAGCGGCCGCGTCCGCTCCTAAGACAGCGGCATAGGCAGGGCCCAGGGCCCTACCCTCCTAGATCCCTTCTCGGGCGTGAACCGGAGAGCCTAGGGTGACATTTCAGGCTTTGGTTGACGGGAAGGTGAACGGAGGGCAAACATCCAACTTGGACCCAGGAGCCAGGCCCAACTCCACTCGTTCAGGTGAGGGAACTGAGGCTGAGCAGGGACCTGCTTGAGGTCAAGTATCCTGTATGGATCAGTGAGCCAGGAGACCAGACAACCCGGGTCTGGCAATTTCATCTGTCAACTCCCCACGTCTTCCTATCACTGCAGCGTACGCCTCTTCTCTGGCCCTCACAAAGCCTGTCCCAGCCAGAGCTCATAAGGGAGCATGCATCATCTTCCTTGACAATCACCACCACGTGCCCTGTATCTCTGATAGAGGAGCATCGCATGGAGGGCTCCCCCAACTCCAAAAGTTGTACTGGGGCCTCAGAAAACATGTCCCTGGCTAGACCCACTGCCTTTGTGGAAACCTAGGCTGGAGGGGACAGTGCTAGCTTTTCAGGTTGTCAGAACAAGGCCCAGATGCTAATATGGCATCTTTTAGTAACATTTAGGGTAGCTGTGGTCCCTTCTCTAAAGGCCTGTGGTAAGAATAGCTCTGTGTTTGCCCAGGCATTCACAACGCCCTCATTTCAGGCCCCATCACTTCAGGACCTGTCCTGGGGACAACTGCTGATGGGGAAGCAGCCACCACCTGTTACTATCCTGGGACGATGACAATGGGCACCACTTGCCCTTAAACTTCTGGCTTCAAGGTCCTGCTATGACTCAGGCCCCAGCTGGCCCTAGAGCAAGAGCACCAGCCCTTCCTACGCACTCAGCCTCACACTGACCCAGGAAAGGCTAGACTTGACAATCTGACTCAGCCTCCCGAGTGGGTCCCCTGCATGGGTGTGTCCCCTTGATCACCTAGGGCACATTAGTGATGGCTTCTGAGAGGACCAAGCCTGGCCATCACATTCAGCTCTGTATATGCAACTCGAGCAAGTCATAACCCCTCCACAGACTGTTATCCCACCTTAAAAACAGACATGGCAGGAAAAAAAAAAAAAAAACACCACCACCACCATAGCAGTCTTTTCCTCTTCCTCCATTTGTGCAAGTAAGCTTCTGTTTGGGAGAAGTGTAAGAAGATGCAAAGGTGATTCACAAGTATAACATTCTTGTTATGTGATGGAAACCAATTTCCCAACTTCACTGTGGTCCTGGAACCCACCATTTTTGAACTCTTCAATTGGGGTTTCTCAGACACATACACAGCACATACACACATAGCCCTTCAAGTTTGGAGTTCAATTCACAAGGGCGCTGGGGTAACCAGGGCTGTTTATCTAGGAAGGAATTTAATACCAAGAGTAAGAAGGCACAGTGCCTACCAAGTAGTCCTTCCCTAGGCTACAACCCTATACCCCCATGGTCCCCACTATCACCCAAGGGAGGGAGCCAGGGGAGTAGCAGGGGCTGGAGACTCGAGGCGCATCCTCAGACTTCTGAGCACAGGAACGGCCTGGCAGGTGGTGGTCCAAAAGGCAGGCAGGGAGGAAGGAAGGGGTGTCTTGCCTTTTACCCTGCCTCTTCCCTGGGGTCCAGGCCACTGTGAGGCCTGAGGGAAGTACCCACAGGGACAGGAAGGGTCAGGATGGGGACCTCCAGAGCAGAGAAGGCAGAGGTTGGGCATTACAGCCAGATAACAGGAAGGTGACCACCATTTTATTTTTCCCTGGGACGCTGGCGGCTCCGGGCCCGACGCGTCCCCGAGGCTTTCTTATGCTTCTGGTCCAGCACTTGGGCCATGTAGTTCTCTTGCTGCTTCTGGATCCGGAAGTCAGACATGTGATTCCTGCAACGGAGCCGGCTGGGCGTGGGGGACAGCCCAGGGTAGGGAGCAGAAGTCTGGCTCCCCACTTCCATCAACAACCCCCAGCCTGGCCCAGACCCCTCACCTGAAGATCTCTTTCTGCTGGCTGATAACTTGCTGCAACTCCTTAATCTCATTCTCTTTGCCATTAAGTATGTCTTCTTGCTTTATAATGTGAGACTCAATTTCTGTGGGGGAGAGAGGCAGGGAGGAGGAGGGGTTCCCATCCTATGGGCTCCTTCCTGAGATAAGGTATTCCCTTGTGTGTCTTTTCAGAACTTGGCTACCCCCCGCCACCCAGGGGTTGTCCAAAAGTAGTTGCTAATGCCTTTGTAAGGATGAATTTATTATGGAGTCCCGATGGGGTGGGGGTGTGTGTCAGTGACTTTACAACTCTATTCTGGACCAGGTGGCTCCCATGTGGGCATCCAAAGGCCCTTGGAGAGAGATGATCAGCCCTGCCCTCAACTCCTGCAGCTCTTTACAGATATCACCTCCTTGGTGAGACCCTTCCTAGTCTAAAACTACAACCCTTCACTTCCCAATATTTCCTATCCCGTTTTCCTGCTTTATTTCCCTTTTAGCACTTACATCTCACAGACCTCCTGTTTTGCTCATGTCTTCTCCTCTACTAGAATATAAGGTCCACAAGGACAAGGATTTTTGTTTTATTCACGGCTTTAACCCTAAGGCCTAAAATAGTACCTGGCACATAGTATTAAATAGATGCACAATACATTTATTTGTGGAATGAATAAACAAGATGTCCCCTGGGAGTTTAAGTCTTAGAAACATCACCTAGCTCAGTCACTGCAAACCACTCACCCACTGAGGGATAGCTGGATGCCCAGCCCTGTGTTAGGGCTTCAGGCGAGAAGACAGGACCCCAGGAAGATAGTGGTGGCAAAGCTTACCCCCAGATTAAGTGCTCATTAGATGCAAGGATGAGTTTTGTGTCTTGGCTTAAAATCCAATGAGGCTGTAGGGGTCTGGGGTCGCTTCATTTACATAATGTCCCTCAGGGAGCCCTGAAAAATTCTGATGCTCAAAGGAAGAAAATCCTACAGTTTTTAAAGGCTAGACAAAGATTAACTAGAACATAAGCTCTGAAAATGCTGAAGCAGTTAAGGTTTCAGAAGAGAAAATCTGGTAAAAAGTTACGGCATATGTTGAACAGAGACATGGGTGAAGGAAAAGAAGGAAAACCTGGGCTCACTGGGTCACAGAACCAGCGCTATTTAACCTCCTTCCCCAGGTCAGCCAGTGAATCCAATCTGATTGCTTATGAAGTTCTTATGGGAAAAAAACATCAGAAATTTGTTTGAATCTTAAATGAGAGCTATTTAGAGCTTAAATGAGAGCTAAATGGCACCCAATGAGTGGTTAGAAAAGACTTTCAGAAGAATAAGGAACTATGTAAGTGTAAAACCAATCTGGAACCACATAAAGGGAGGTGTGGGGGGTTAGAAGTCAGGCCAGGGGGTGGCTCAGGTCACCAGATCTGCTCAGGTGAGGGCTTGTGCCCTTCTGGAGGAATTCAGAACATTTTGGGGGGAGGCAGCCAGGCTCCTCCCCTATGACTCACACACACCTTCCACAAGCAGAGGCAGAGCCCTGAGGCCATGGCTAATCTCTAGGAATGTCCTAGAGGAAGGGCCTCAGCACTAGGAAAGAAGCCTAGGTTCCTTTAAGGGAAGTAGGGGGAAGCCCAGGGAAAAGGGAAGGACTAGGGGAGCAGCATCTTTGGGTATGGAGGCATTGCCTGCCTGGTGGGCTGCAAGAGGGGCCATGAGGCCATGAGGCCATGAGGTTGCCTTAGACAACCATGAGGCTTGTTAGTCACCTGGCCAGATAAAGATGGCAGCCTGCTGGCATCTTTCCAGTGAGAGTACTCACCAGGGAAAAGAGAAGGCTGCACTGGTGGGTAGGGGGTGTCCAAGACTCCAGGTGGGGGCCCATCAGGAGAGACCCTGAACCTCTTTTGGGCTTGAACTCTGGTCTACTCAAAATGAACACTGCAGTGAATGAAGGTAATGTTGCATATGGAATTCATATCTACTTCTTAAAGTAGGTAAGGGGAGTTTAGCATTCTGGGAAAATGAAAAGGGGTTCTAAGGTCTCAGGACACTGAATAGCTGACCGAAAGTGCCCCAAAACTCAGAGCACTAACTGAGCCAACAAGTGGCCACAGGCATCTTCATAGAGCAGAGGTGAAAACTAATGGCCCATAGACATATTTTCCTTGGCCCATACAATACTTTAAACATTTCTGAATTTTTTAATTTAGTGCCAACACAAAAAAGTCAGAAAAGCTTCCATTAGAATGTGCTTTCCAGTTTCTTTTTTAAAGATCTGACAGTACTGGGCCCCTATTCCCACAGCAGAGGTGCTAGGCCCTTGGGAGGGAGTATGGCTCTCCAAATTACCACAGTCCCCATTTCTCCCTGTTGGGTCCCCAACACTCAGACTAAGGGTCAGCTTCCATACAGGACTATTCTTTCCCTGAAAACAGAGTTATGAGTAAAGTATACTATTTCTATTAGTCACCAAAAGTGGGAAGACAAAAAGGTGGACTAAGAAGGTCGTATGTTTCAAGAAAAATGGGAGCGAGCCCGTTTCTTTATGGCCACGAAGAATATTGTACACCAACCACTTCCCTCATTTCCGTGGCCTGCCTGGTCCCTGAAGGCCTTTGCGAAGGTGTGGCCCACTTGGGCTGGCCTGTATCCTCAGCCGGGGACAGAAGTTGGGGTGAAACCCTGCCCTGGACACAGGCACTGGGCTGTTAGGGAAGAGCCCATGTAAGCAAGCGTGGGAGGGAGCACGGGCCTCCCGCCTACCATTGCACTTGGTGATGAGCTGGTCCTTCTTGCTGGACTCCTTCAGGGCTCTGCTCTTGACACTGGAGAGCCTGAGTGGAGAAAATAAGGAAAGGTGGGAAGGCTGGTGGGCAGATGGGTCCCCCAACTCTTCCCCCACTACCAAGGTCCACTCACGCCTTTTCAAAGGCCAGCTTCTCTTTCTCCAGCTGTTTAGATAGCACCTCTACCTCTCCGAGGGCAAACTGCAACTTCTCCTCTTCCTTGGCCAGGAGAACCTTGGTCTTGGCATGGGCAGCTTTCTCTTCCTGCAGGGGCAGCAGCAGTGACCTTATCACCACAAACCATGCTGAGTCTCCTAGGCCCCCTTAATCAGCCCCCTTTCTCAGACGGGCACATAGAAGGCATGGCACAGGAAGATTCTGTCACCACTATGGGGGCTGGAGGCGCTCAGAGACCAGTGCTCAAGGACTGCCCAACCACTGGGATCCTGGGAAATGGGGGAAGATGAGAAGCTGACAAGAGGCCATTACTTACCACCAGCTTTTTCTCCACTGCATGGAACTCTTCTTTACTGACAAAATTTTCATCCTGGAGAATCATCTGCAACAGAGCCTGGCTCAGGGAGGGCCTGGGGTTGTGATGGGAGGGGTTTCTCTAGGCACCAGGGCCTGGGATAGATAATAGATGATGCCCAGGGCATGTACGATGACACTGGGGCCCAGGGAAGGGAGAGTTCATTCCACAAGATTCACTGATGCTCAACTCTAGGTCCTGTGCACAAGGCACAAGTCTCATGGAGAAGACACCGTGGCCACCATGATGTGTGCCATGAGGCCTCTGCCTCAGCCTGGGGAAGGGTCAGAACTGCTTCAAGGGAAGGGATGTCAACCTGATATCTGACTGCTAAATATGGGTGGGCCAGAAGAAAAGGATGGAAAAGAGACACGTTCCAGATAATGAGAACACACATGTAAAGGCCAGCTGTCAACAGAAAGGCCTGGGTACCTTTAGGTAATTCAGTGTTCAGAGCTGCATTCAAACACTGGAGTGAGAAATAGATGTGAAGTCAGTTTTATCTATGTCCTCACCTTCTTATCAAGATAAAAAACAAAACAGAAAAATCATATATCCCACTTGGCCATGATTTTACCATACATGTTCAGGAAATTTGTGGCTCCAGTGCTTTGCCCCAGCTTTGCATTTGATTGACAAGGCAAAAGCAAAGGACATAAAGGGGTTGGAAGCCCTTAAGTCAACATGTGAAGAGCTTACAGCACTCAGCATGGGGAGGGGATTCCACAATAGGGATGATGTGATAGTTATCTGTACACAGTGAAGTCATCTCCCGTTAGAAACGGCGAAACTGAACCTCAGTGAATAGGCTGCCATATCTACCAGGCCCTGGACAACCAGGCAAAGAGAGTAGAGAATAACTTGGTTTTCTCTAAAATTTCCGGGTAAATGTTCCTGAGACACAGTCCCTTTTGGGCTCTACCCCTACCAGCCGGAACACATCTGGGCCCCGCCTCCTCCGGATGACGCCGTGGGCAATGTGGTCTCGGCACGCCCCTGGCATTGGGACAGGGCCTGGCCCCGCCCCCACCACGTAGGCGTCCAGTCAGGCCTCCCCCAGCTCTCTGGTTGCGTACCACGTTCCTCAGCTGGTGGATCAGTTCCTCCTGAGACTCAATCACGTCCCGCAGTTGATCAAAGGCGAGACACACCGACCCCGACCCACCCTGCGACCACCCGACGGGCGTCGCCATCTTTCGCCCCCGCCAGCTCGTTGGAAATGGCTGCCGCGGGCTGCCTCACCGCTGACGCCCACCAATGAGAATGCGACGCCACAAAGCACTCTGGCAACCAGGGGCAGGGACTTCCTTTGTTTGCAGGGATGGGGCCCGCCTCTTAAAAGAGTCGCTCTCTTACAGGAGCCGCCTGGAGCAGAGAACCTGCAGCACCGTTAGTAATTTAGGTTTATAGGGAATTTGCACATTTGTTATATGGTGTCTTTGTTACTCAGTCCTGAGGAGCGGGCAGGGCCCGGTTTAAACTTACTCCAAGGGATGAGGAGCAGGCAACACTCACACCGGCCCACAGCCTTTCCCCAAGACCCATTAAACTACATACAAGACCTTGAAGCAAGAGTTATGGACAACCCCTGCATGTGTCTTTATCCCACTCTAAACCCTGAATTTCCCTCATAGTATGGGACTCCTGTGATCCGTCTTCGAAGCTCTTAGGAACGCACGTAGTACTTAGGGGGCCCGAGCTTCCTAATGAAGGGAAGCTCAAAAATAGAAAAGGAAAGTGACTTAATCTAAGATAAGAGTCCTCATATTCTGGCACTAGGCTCTGGGCAACCTGAAGAGTCTGAAGATATTAGAACTGAAGTCAGGCATGAAGGAGACTGGTAAAATGGAGGCAAGGAAGAATAAGATGATTACACATCCCCACCAATCCCTGTTGAGGGCTTGTTTTGAAACCCAAATAAGATTATGCTTGGGGTAAACCAGAACTAATATTTATCAAGTATTCACTATTGCATGATACTGTTATGCCTTATTAGTATTATTTCATGTGACCTTCATAATAACCTTGGGAACTTGATTCTAATATCCCCATTTTACAGATGAGAAAATGTAGTTTCTATGAGAATGAATAACCCAGTAAGTCAAGGTCATCCAAGCTATTGAGCTCTGAAACAGAGTTTTGACAGGGGCTGTTTGATTTCAGAGTCCATGTTTTTAACCATGATGCTATGCAGTATTTTGTGAACATAATGGATTCTGAAGTTATGGAATTTGAAACTCCCAAGTAGGAAATGACTATATTAAGAAGGAATTTGGGAAAAAATGTTGTCAATGACCATAAAGGGAAGTTGAAATATCAGCTAAGTCACTTAGGGTGCTCTCCTCAGCCGCCTGGGTATCTCTTTTTGGCTGGATGTTGTGACCTGACAAGACATGGTCATTCCTGTGGATCTCCCAGTGGTAGTCCTTGTTTTATTTTTCCCTTTTTTTCTTTCCTTTTTTATTGTGTCTGTTCTGATGTCCTTGAGGGTAAGGCCACCTCTGTGGATCAATCTCTAAGGTCATAAATGGATCCTTCTGTGATGGAAATATTCTGCGCTGTCCAGTGCCAGCAGCCACTAGCCTCATGTGGCTTGGTAGCACTTGAAATATGGCTCATGTGACTGAGGAGTGCTTTTTAAATAGTTAATAAAAATTCCAATTAGTTGAAATTGACATTTAAATAGCCATATGTGGCTAGTGGCTGTGGTATTGGATTATCATGGGCCTATAGGGTGCTCTGTGATTTATGTACCTCAGGACAGAGTCCTCTTGGAACTTTGTGTTTCAAATGCGAATGTTCCTCTGAATCACCCTGGACGAAGCTGTATATTGCTCTGGGGCAGCAATCCCTGAGTCTCTCCTCTCTAGGGTCTTTCACGAGGTGCTGCTTGATGTCCCTTGCCACTCAAAGATCACTTCCACCAGCTGCTCTCCATGTTCAGGGCAAAACCCTGGAGTGAAATAGGTTCCTGCAGCCAGTTCCTAGGGGGTGGGAAGTAGTGAGCAAGAGAGAACCCTGGATCCAGGCCCACAGCATACTAGCACGGACTTGATCCGGGATGGTCCCTCTGGTTGGGGACTGCCAAAGACTCCCACTCTGTGTCAACAGACACTACGGGTTCCTCGACAGTTGGAGCTCAGCAAGGCTCAGGATAATATGACATCACAGATAGCTTTGTGATCCTGCTCCAGGAAGGACTGCCTTTCTTCACAGGGCTGTCATCCCGGTTGATGTTCTGGTTATCTATTGCTCTATTAGCAAACCACCCAAAATTAACAGCTTAAAAAAAGTCATTTTGCTCAGAAATCTTCAGCTTGGGCAAAGTTCAACGGTGAAAACTTCTTTCTGCTCTATGATGACCAGGGTTCTTGGTGCCTCTCCACGGGCTGCTTGGGCTTTCTTATAGCAAGTGACTGGATTTAAAAGAAAGCATCCAAAGTGACTAAATACTCTGGTGGTCCAGTGGTTAGTTAGGACCCTGCGCTTCCACTGCCAGTGACCTGGGTTCAATCCCTAGTCAGGGACCTAAGATCCTGCAAGCTGAATTTGCAGCCAATAAACCCTCAAAATGACAAAATGAGAGATGCCAGTTTCTTAAGCTCTGGGTCTAAAAACTGGGTTAGTGTCATTTCTGCCCAACCCTATTGGTTCGAGGAACCACAGAATCCAGATTCAAGCAGAGGGGACACATCCTACCTTTTGATGGGAGTAGTTTCAGAGAATTTGAGCTGCACTTCCAGAGGAAGTCCTGACAGGTGTCATGTCATTTCCTTCAAGGTTCAGTTCAGATAAAACCAGACTGGAACTTAGTCTAATGGGGGAGACAGATAATAATCAAATAAACACCCAAATAAATCCCAGTTTAAGTCATTATTCAAGCAAGAAAAAGAGGAAAGAGTAATTTAAAAGGAAATTTAGCCCAGCCTGGGTGTCAGGGAAGGCTGTAAGGAAAAGATGTTTGAGCTGAATGAAACCTATTAAGGTAACCAGGAAACACTTAACAAAGGCGGGCAGGGGCAGGGAAGTGGGAAAGGGTACCAGAAAGAGGGAAAAGTATCTACAAAGTCCCTTGGGGAAAAAGGTTGGCAGAGTGTAGTAACTAAAAGGTTAGTATGGCAGAAAAAAATATATATATACAGGACATGCAAGGATAGAGGCCAGAAACTTTGGTAGAGCCTTGTTAAGCATTAGGCCATGCTGAAGACTTTACTGATTCTTATTATGAGGACAAAAGAAAGCTACTGAAATATTTTAAGCAAGAGGGTGTTATACTATAATTTATGCTTTGAAAATATATCTCTGGTTGCAGCAAGGTGTACAGATTGGACGGGACCCTGAGTAGATGCACAGAGACTACTTATACTTAGGCAACTACTGCAGTGGTTTCTGTCAAAGTGGATGGTAGTTTGGGAGTCAGATGATATCAGAGGAGACAGAGTAGATGGATTTGGGATGTCCTGGAGGTAAAACTGATAGGATTTAACAATGGAAGGGATATGGGGAAAGGAAGCCGAGGTGTTTGGTTGTCTACTGCTGCAGATTACTACAAAATATAATGGCTTAAAACAGTAGCCAGTGTATTACTTGCTCAAGATTCTGCAGTTTGAACTGGGCTTGGTATGGAGCTCATTTCTGCTGTGATCATCCGCAGGGGTGGCATAACCAGTTTGGCTCAGATGATACATGTCTGGAATCATTTCTTGCTGCCAGCTCAGTTGTTTGGTTCTCCTATGGATGGCTTCTCCATGAAGTTAGCTTAGTGGTCTCAGGGTGGTAGGACTTAAATGGAAGCTGCTGGCTTTGCCACCTTCTATTGGTTAAAGATCAAGGCCAGCCCAGGTCAGAAAGGGGACTACACAAGGTCATGAATATTAGGTGTGATCCATTGGAGGATACCAAATTTAAAAGTCTACCACACAAAGTCTTCTGGGTTTTGACTTTTTTCTTGGATGGATGGTGGTGCTATTCATGGAATGGGAACATTTCAACAGTGTTGCTTCCATCCCCATTTTTAATCACTGCACTCTGTAAGGATGATTACATTTCAAGTCTGTTTTCCCTCAGCATTGTTTTCATTGATCCTTTATCCTGGATTAAGTCCCATTGTTATAGATTCCTTTGGTCCCCCCTTTGACATTCATCCCACTGGGGACCCTTGTCAAGTTGGCCTCCCTGTTAGATGACAGCTCCAGGAGCCGTGGTGCTGGCTTTCACTGTTTACTGATCTCCATCCCAAAAGCTCAGCCCGCTGAATTGAGTATCATCTTAATCTTTCTTCACATGAACGGTATTACTATTAACAGCGTCCTGTATTTCTAAGCCAAGACTAACCTAACAGGACCATGAGGAACAAAACCAGCAAGGAACTGGGATAACACCTGATGTTCAGATGCTAAGTAGTTTGATGTGTCTGTTGGTTGTAATAAGCTGCAGCTGCTGATATCCGATAGAAAACAAATATTGAATTGGTGGTGTCACCAATGCTATCTATTGTTCTAAACACCAATAATTCCATTGATGTATGAGGGAACACTGGAGCAGAGGTCAGGAGCTCTGGTCTAGTCTAGTCCTAAGTGGCTCCAAGGAGTCAGGCAATATGCAGGACCTAAGAGTGCCATGGGCAAAGGTAAAAGAACAAAGGAAAAATATAAAGCCATTCTTTTAATATAAAATCATTTAATTTCTTTCTCTGTTAAAATACACTCAGTCCAGATGCTGTGGATCAGGTGACCAGATTTTTCAGGATTCTCATTCCACCATAAGCTGATTCCATCTGTGTCAAACCTGGTTCTGGTCACAGAACATTCACATCTTTAATTACAAATACTCAGTGTGATGCAAATGATGTAATCAATATCTAACACATAGGTATATAGTTTCTCGGTGGTCACTGCACGAGGTATCAACAATGCAGGCTCAAAAAATAAGATGTATAGTAAGTTGGTCCTTTCCAAAAATATATTAGGACACTAAGTTTACACCTTAAATGAATAAAAAATAAATACTAATTAAGCGCTAGCTCCTGTGAGGAACAGTGCATGCAGACAAAGAACTCGCATGTGTGGCCATTCATAACAGAAAGCTCTGGAATCCCACCAGTGTCTCCTCACAAAGCCAGTCCTGAGTGTGAGGACTTAAATGAGAATAACACATAGCTTGGCCAGGCTGCTGGATTCCATGTGGGGTTTGGAGTTCAGCATAATTTCTAACAGTTTCCAACAGAAAGAATAGCAATGGTGTTTTCTTACTGGTCACTTCTCCCAAACTGTGAGGCCTGGAGCCGATCAAGGAAGTTCAGAAGCCTTCTAGTTTGAGCAGATGAACCCCAGGGTTGCTAACCTGGGGACACAGATGCCTTCAAACTGTAGTGCCCTTTGTAATGAGAAGGGTTTTTATCCCACCCTCCTCACTGCTGATCATGCACCACAGAAGGCACTTCCATTCTTTTGAGAGCTTCGCTTTCTGCTTGAGCCTCAAGCCCTACCTCATAGCCCCGTCTCCAGTCTGCATTCATGCTCACAAAGATAGTCGAGAGCTGCATGCCAAGTTCTGACAGCAAGAATAAGCCATAACTAGGAAGTTTATATATGATAAAACCTTCCAAATGATGTAGGCAAGAGGAAAACGCTTATTTTACCACCATGCAAACAACCCATCTAAAAATGCAACCCAGGAAGTTATAGTTTAACAATATGCTGGACAGTACCAAATAGATTAAACTATCCTTCAATCCAAAGCACATACCATCCCCTTGAGGAAAACCAGATGTGAGTGTTGTCGTCTATTAGGTAATAAATAAAACAGTACCATCAGTGCTATAAAAACAGACAATAGACCCAACATCTAATGAAGTGAGTTAGTATTGCCTCTATTTAGCATCATCACAGATAACTCATCTCTGCCATGAAATCCATAAAATGTGTGACTACACTATTCATGGGCACCTAGAGCAGGGACTTTTAACCTGTCAAGTCAGTTTAATTATGGCCCATTTTCTAGCAGAGGTTGGGGCTGGGGAAAGTAGAGCTTTGATTTTTGTATGTATAGGAAAACAACTTTCTACAGCCCTTCTGGCTCATAGGCACATTTTACCATGTAAATCCCTTCAGTCACTCCAAGTGGAACAAGGAAGTCCCCCTAAACCCAGGAAGATAGACCTAGTTGGGTGACAAAAATTTGGCCATCTCTGGAGCTGCTCTCCCTCCCTGGAATTGAGCAGGTGTCCCCTACCAGCCACCAAAGCCCCACTCTTTACCTCTGCACTCATCTCCTGACCCTGCGGGATGCCCCCAGGTGGAACCACACCAGATACGTCTGCTTAAATCATGGCTCTGCCACTGAAAGGAGAAACTCTACTTTGGAAATGAGTTTTAATGTAGACTATCCTTGCAACAGGAACTTTTCTTCCATCCTGAAAAAAACATGGAGTGTTTACTACAGTCACCTACTGATCCTTCTAGGTTCAGATTCATGATAGAATCTGGGCAGCTCAATCCTGTAGCTCACCTCCACAGGAAGTCCCAGAACCATACAGTCCAGGCGACGGCTTCCCTCTTCCTTGTCACCAGTGGGGAGAGTTGCCTCTTTTTGTTTGGTATAAGTGGTGTAGTGAGGTGTGCTGAGTGGATGCAGGACTGCCATAGAAAGGATACCAGGTCCCAGGCTGGGAGGTGGTGCAGGAGGGGCATCCTTGGGAAAACTTCTGCTTTTACTAATATGGCTAAAATCGCCTGAGCAAGGGGGATGTGCACTCACTTTGTACTTGATTATCAGCCTACCATTTAGCTCTGCCACAACCAGTTGTATGACCCAGGTCAACCATGCAGCCTCTCTGGGCCACTGTTCCCATCCATACCAGGCACTTAACGGACACTGACTACATGAAAAAAGCATCTCCTATCACAACCACAGATCACTGGATTAAACAAAGTGACTGCTGCGCCAACGCCAGATCCCGCCAGGCCCCAAAGCCACAGACTAAGGGTCTTTCCTCTCTATTTCTAGGTCTGAGCAGCCTGGCTGGGTGGGAATGCCTCCTCTTAGGTCTGACCACTGTACCTCTATGGGGTGTAGGGACTCAGCTCAAGTGTGATGCTGCAAGGAAAAATGACAAAGAACATTCTCTGGGTTCTATGATGGACTAGGGAAACTGCACTGGACAGCTGAGACTCAGACTTGCGTTTTACCTTCACCCCTGGCCCCTGTTTCTGTGTGTCCATTGAACTGTGTACTCAGTAACTCTTAATTTCTGGGCCCTCTGTAAGAGAGACGGTTAAGAAAGTAAAATAAACTGAAATCAGGTAGTTTGATAACGCCAGTAACTGAATAGAGATTAGGCAAATGGAAAACTGTGGACAACAGTTTGCGTTTCTCTGCATTCCCCTTTGAAAATGGAAAGCTGAGTTGTTACAACAACTGCATCTGGTGGGGAGATGACTCTAACAAAAGGAGAGGTATAATTCTTGTTGCACATTGTAAACAACCATTAAGCTGCTTTGGCTAAGCCTAGGAATGACTGGGTATTGAGACTTCACTGAAGAAGGAAGAAAATATGAATCTGCTCTGGGATGCTCTGAACTACATTACTAGAGGCAGGTAGGTACAGCGCAGGGGGCTGGATCTGATGCTTGGCTGTGAATTTAGATGACCTGCCCCTTGTTCCTGAAGCCAACTCCCAGGATGGATTCTGTGACGACAAGCTTGGCTCCACGCTGAAGCGCCTCCAACTCTGCCCACCAAACAAAGTTAGCAAATTGTGAAATGTTCATCATTTCCTAATTTTGTATTATAAAATGGAATTAGGAACATAAAGAGTAACACATAGCAAAACCCCGAGCCTGCGTACGACTATCAGCCTCTCAGCCACCTCTGCGTAGGCCAATAAGTTTGGAAAGTTTTTCACAGTTTTCAAGTTTCAGCGATTCTGCTTTCTGTTTCAATCGTTCATCTCTGTATAATCCTGCCAAATTGGTCAACTCCGACTCTGAAAGATAAAAGAGGTAACCAATTTATCAAGAGAGTTGAGCTCCTTTGTTTCACTTCAATACTTCTGGAAGCAAAGCTCCTTTTACTTTATTTAATGCTTTTTCTTTCGATTAAGTTTTTTTTTTTTTTTCGATTAAGTTTAAGAAAAAAACTCATTTACTCGAGAAACATGTATCAGGAAGCTATACCACACCAGGTGCTGAGGATTAAGGGACACCTGTGATCCTGGAGTCTGACAGTATCTGTGCTCCATTACAAAAGCACTGGACTTAGTTCTTATCAACAGAACATTTGGCACCAGACTTAGGGAACCTGCACGTGTGCAGTAAGAGGAGACTCTGTTTCAAGGCTTTCCTACGAATGGTATTCAGATGGCAGTTGGGAGAGAATGGAGTCAGATCGCCTATTCCTGTCATCTGAAACAAAGGCAGCTGCTTCATCCTTCCCAAGTCGCTGGAGCATAACTCACACGCGCTGACGGACACAGAGCCCTCCTCTGGGGGCCTGCCTGCTCTAGGTGCCCAGGCTGCTGGCTGCGTCCTTAATGCCCTCACCACATGGGGGGCCCCTGACTCAAAGGGCAAAGGCAGCTGGGCTCTTTTAAAAGTGAAATCATCTGGATCTGGTGACCTCTATCTCCTTGATGAAATGTATTTCATTTTCTCCTCATAGTGGAGAAGGTCATTCTATTTTTAGCCAGAATATAATCTCTGCTGTCCTCCCGCACTCAGCAGTGGTCTGGCTACCTCTCTTTTTTATTCTTTTGTATAGTTTCAGAGACACTCCGAGGAAGGAATGCCTGAAGAGAACCTCCAGAGACGTGTTGTGTATTAACAGGAAGGCATGCTTGGAGGGCCTGTGTAGCTTCAACAGCAGATAGCTACTCAGTGTTTAAAGGCCCATGCTTGTGAAAATGCTGTTTTAATCATTCTTAACTATGCCTATCATTCTTTTTTTTTATTTTTTTAGTTCTACCAGTTTATTGCTACCAACCCATCTCCCTCCACCCTCATGCACGCGTGCTCAGTCATGTAACCCCATGGACTGCAGCCCACCAGGCTCCTCTCTGTTCATGGACTTTTCCAGACAAGAATACTGGAGTGGGTTGCCATTTCCTTCTCCATGCCTATCATTCTTAATCATCTTGCTGACAGATTTTGTTTTTCTTGGTGAACGAGAGGCACCTGTCTGATTAACCAGCAAACTGACTGGAAACAGGACTTAATACTTTGCCATGGGGAACAATGGGCATTGGTTTCTGAATAAGTCTCTATCAACACAAAATACTGGCATTTCTGCTCACAATAATTCCATTTACACCAAGTAAGGCCCAAAGTGCAGATTAAGTGCAAGACTTTAGGGCAAGGGGTGGGGATGCATGAAAACCCACCCTCTACAATAGGGGCTAGAGCCCGGGCCCTAGCCCAGCAGTTGCTCGGCAAGCAGCAAGTCTCCTAGGCTCCAGAACCGTGTGCTTTCTCCCTGTGGCGTGGGGCTGCATTGCGTGCCAGCCAGAGCTTGCCTTGGCATGGGCATCCTCGCGGGTGATGCGGCTTTGTGGAGGATCATGGGCCACACCCAAATGAGAGCCCTTGCTGCCTTGTTCCACCAGAGATGGGCACTGACTCCATTTGTCTGGCTGCTTCGGCATGTGGGAAACCTGTTCAAGAGGGTTCTGTGGTCCTCTGGAGTCACAGCTACACCAGTATGTGAAGCTGATTCTGTGGCTCAGCTTTTCCTTGAAATGATTTCCATAGGTTTTTTTGTTACTGACCTTATCCAAATGTCTCACTGCCTGAAATCTCATTCCAGAAAACATTAAGGGCTAGTGATTCTATTTTATACACTGACAACCACTGTAATAAGCTGATGAAGGAAAACATATGTACACATATATGAATGCTTTCTCAAAACATGCTCCAAAGTTTGAGAACCCTGCTCCAGAGCAATGACCCTGCACAAGGACAGTGTTTCAAGGAACCATACCCCACACCCCCATGATCATGGTTGGAGAAACCTCTCCAGATAGCCACTGAATCCTTTTGTACTTCAGTGAACAAAAGGTCAACTCAATGAATATGTTACTTTTGACAAGTTCTGTTACTATTCAGTACCTTCTAAGGAAAAACAAAATCTTCGGCAGGGGCAGAATAAAGGGAACATTTTTTTCTTCTCTGCATAATGTTTCCCTTGCCCTGAATGCCAGTGTAATAGATGAACAGAGTATTGAGCCTTCAGAGTAAACTGACTCGGGCAAATTGCCAAGAGAAGCAAGTCCCAGAGCCTCCTCTCCCAAAATACTCTGCCCGAAAGCTCAGATGGGAGTCCTGACAGATCCCAACCACCCTCATGATCCAGCCCTGTGAGACAGAGATACATTCAGTTGAGCAAGGCCAAGCAAGGTCTGGATTCTATTAGGATCTGGGCACTTACTAAATGCTAGACACTATGCTAAGTGTTATACTCATGTCATCCTCTATAATCCATACAACCTCTTTGGGAGGAAGTTCATTTTATCCCCATTTCAAAGCCTAAGGTTCTGCCCTCTCTGCTATCCTGCTCCAGAGCATGGAAAGTTCTCCTCCGCCAGACAGAGCTGGGGTCTCAGTCCCACTCAGCCAGGTCAGGAGGCAGTCCTGCCTTTTATTTTGGTCTGTCCCAGCCCAGGGCCATGGCCACCTCCCCTGGCGTTGGCTTTATTATCTAGATGCAGCTGTGAAGGAGTAGACAGGGCGATCAGTGTTTACAGTAAAGGAGTACTCACAGAAATTCACCCTGATGAAGCATTCTAAGGAAGAGCAGAGCAAAGAAGTTAACAAAAGATTTTAAAAGACAATGGCTAAACTTTGCTAAAAGCAGTTTCCATTCGGTATTTTGCCAAGACTGAACTTTGTTCTCAAGCAGGTTTATTTTTACAACCTCCATCCATGTGCTAAATTTAACCATGTTGGCTGCACTTGCTGCTGGATCCGGAGGGCAGATGCTATCTGTTCTCAAATGGCACTTGGGTTGTGTGGAGGCTCCGGACAGCCACCATCCTGAAATGCCAGAAATAGATTTTTAAGGGGTGTGTGCTGATAACCCCTGGTTTGGAATTTGTGGATACACGTGTCATGCTCACCCACTTGATTATACCTGGAGGGTGCCAAAGCCCTGGAAGCAGGCCTCACGAGGATGGGGACACAAGGCTAGAAGCCACCTTAGGTGTAATCCTTTCCATGAAAGTGAAAGTGTTAGTCGCTGAGTTGTGTCCGACTCTTTGTGACCCCATGGAATGTAGCCTGCCAGGTTCCTCTGTCCATGGGATTCTCCTGGCAAGAATACTGGAGTGGGTTGCCATTTCCTTCTGCAGGGGATCTTCCTGACCCAGGGATCGAAACTGGGTCTCCTGAATTGCAGGCAGAGTCTTTACCATCTGAGCCACCAGGAAATCCTAACCATGAGCTCTTTTCATAGTTCTAGCTGCTGTGTGTGTATGGTGGGGAGGGGGTTAAGAAATAATATATTTTCATCAATTTCTTGCATAAAGCAACAAATTCAAAACCCTCTCATGGCCTAAAACAATGGAGACTCTTAGGACATACACTGACCCTTTCCTAATTTGGATCAGGTGATCAATTATAATGCCTTTAAGTCTAAGGCCTCTATCTTGCTCTAAAATTATTTCCTGGTTTTTGAAACTAGAAAAACCTAGTTTAACAGTGGAGTAGGGTTACTTCCAGACCCCTCGTTTTTTGTTTTTCAATTAAAAAAAGCAATCGCCTCCTCCTGCTGAATTCCCCCTTACATCCAAGTCAATGCTCACCATGCTCCTCAGGCACTGAGAGGTCAGGTGGCCTCCACCCTACAGGAGTAGACAGTGGATACAAGGTCCCTCAGGG
Organism: Okapia johnstoni; assembly: GCA_024291935.2. Taxonomy (NCBI): domain Eukaryota; kingdom Metazoa; phylum Chordata; class Mammalia; order Artiodactyla; family Giraffidae; genus Okapia; species Okapia johnstoni. Next base: position 43,156,908 of record CM044316.1, read on the forward strand.
CCAGGGTTGGGACACTAGCCCTTCTCAGTGATCCCTAGTCCTCAGCAGTTTCACTTTTTCCAGTCCTGAGAATCCTCTCTTCAAAAGACATTTGTTGAGCATCTGTTCTGAAACAAAGACTGTGCTAAGGGCTTGGGACACAAGATTAGTAAGACATGGTTCTTGACCTCAGAGAGCCCAGAGTCCAGCAGGGAGACTGTCGTGTACCTAGAGAACACTAACACTGTGAGGGTGGTACTGTCTCAGTAGAATGAATGAAGGGCTTTAAACATACAGAGGAAGGAGAGATTAACTTGGGGTGGGGTTGGGATGCAGATGGGTCAGCAAGTGCTTAGTAGCACTGTGACTGAGGATCTAAATTTATCAGACACTGTTAGATGTTTAATAATACCCAGTGATAGGTTTTCTTTAAATGAGTTAGTTTGCTTTTTAAAAATTAACCAAAGCCAAGTTTTATAAGATACAATTACTAATGCGTGTGTGTGGGGGTGGTGGGGGGAATTCAAGTGGGGCAAAAAGGAGCCTGTTGGCTGAGGCAGGGCTGCCTTGTTACAGCACTCCTCATGAACGCTCACTGGAGTCATAAGCCAAACCGTAAGCCAACACCGTCACCAGACAGGGAAACAGTGTGGAAGGCCTGCTCCAGTGAGAGAGTCACTTTTGTTCTGTGTGGCCACAGCTGATTGGAAGGGAAGAGAAGGGGCAACAGACTCAATAACAACAACCTATCAAACTTTGGTTAGGCTGGATCAGATTTCCCTCTGGGAAATGTGGAATTAGGAAACCATGGACCAAAGCAGCGAGCTACTTAAAGAGGAAGCTTGTGACATAGAAAGGGGCCAATGACTGGTGGGGTTGGGGAAGTTGGGAGAACAAATAGGACGGTGGCAACCAAAATAAACTAGGGCAAATCAAGGCTGTGAGGGAGGAGAGCTTGAAAAAACGTAGGAAAGCAGTTGACAAAGAAAGGACAGAAGGCAGATAGGCAGACAGATGTAGCAACTCAGAGACAGACAGACAGACAGGCAACTAGTACTGCCTAAGTCCCTAAAGATTTCAAGCCCTGGTCACAGGTATCCTGTCAATCAACTTCCTTTTTTATTATAATATTTCTAATATCCTGAATGGGCCTCTGTCCTGTCCTTGTTCACATAAATATGAGTAGCTCAGAAAGAGAGGAGAGATCAGTACGCTGGGGATACCTCAGGGTGGCACCAGCTAAAGCCCCTTTCAGAGCATCTTACTTTGTTGTTTCTCCTTCCAACAACTGGTCTGGATGTAATCAATGTAATCCTTCTCTATCGTCTTCTCCAGGTCACGCAGAGATGCACCTCTGTAGACCTTGTCAAAGTTTTTATCCACGAAGTAAGGCACCTGTAGGTTCTGGGTTTCTCTAGAAATGGTGTGGCCCAAGGTCCTGAAACAAGGAGAGGCTCAGGTGTGCTTGTTATATTTGGAAATATCACTCTTAGCACTGGCCTTGCTGACATCATCATCACACTCACTTCTTCGTAGATGCAGAGACCATTTCTAACACATCAACATTCATTATTTCCCAAGCAAAGCAGTAAGTGCAATGTCGTCATTGTCACTACTCTATGAGCATGTTCAAGTAGATTCAGTCTCAGCATATTTACTTTATTCTCTTAAATAAGTCATCTCCCTCTCTTCTTTCTCCCTCTTTCTCTGTCTTTAAATTTAAGACATACATCTTGATGGGTTTACGTATATTGTGAAATGATTACCACAATGTCTAACATGTCTAATAGGTAATCCACTAACATCTGTCTTCTCATATAGATACAATAAAAAGAAAATAAAGAAGACCAAAAAAAAAAAAAGACAAGAATAAAGGAAAAAATTTTTCCTTGTGATGAGCACTCTTACTACTTGGTCTCTTTAACTTTTCTATCATTTCCTATCACACAGCAGTGTTAACTACTATAACACTGTATTGTATGTGACATACATCGTATTTACTAATATTTATCTTACAACTATTAGTTTGCACCTTTAAGCATCTTCCTTCAATTCCCCCTCCCTCTCTCCTCCACCTTTGGTAACCAAAAATTTGATCTCCTTTTCTGAGTTTTTTTTTTTTTTTAGATTCCACATATAAGTGAGATCATACAGTATTTGTCTTTCTCTGACTTACTTTGTTTAGCATAATGCCTTCAGAGTCCCTCAGTGTAGCCAGAAATGTTAGAATTTTCATTTTTTAGGGCTGAATAATATTCCTCTGTGTGTATATGTGTGGGGGGGGGGGAGGGGCTTTTTCCATGTCATGGCTACCGTAAACATTGTTGCTATGAACATGAAGGTGCAGCTACCTGGATTCACCTCTCTTAGACTGTTTTCTCTGTTAAAAGTAGAATGCTGAATGCTTAAAAAGCAATTTATATATTCTGCAGGACCTGGCATGGCAGCTGGCACAGAGTGGCTACTAGTAAATGTTGGTTGAATGAAATGATCGCTACTGTAAACTATTCACAAATAACTAGACAGCTTATACCAACTTAGTTCCAACTTTTAGGACATGATAAAAAGTACTTCACACATAGCTGTTAGATGAGAACTGCAAAAAACTGAGACAAAAGATTTCAATTATACCTCCAGGCTAACTCTTAGTGCTATCCAAAAGTCTCTGATGTTCAGAAACTTTAACAGGTCGTGGGTTAACTAAAGTCTAACCATAAAAAAGTATAGAAAGGAGCTCAAATTCCAGTTAAAACAATGTGATGGTAATGTGCAAATCCAAGCTGACTTTGTTCAGACCGAACAAAGTCTATCTTAAAGGAGTTATATTTCACCTTTTCCTAGCTTTTCCTTTGATCTCTTAACTCATGGGTCTTGGTAGATGTCTAAGAGCTCAGGCCATGATTGCTCTCACCTCTCTCTGGAAAGCTGAGGGAAGGTTCCTGCCTGCCTCACTGGCCTGACGAGAAAAGAGGTAGCAGTAGCATGTGGAGAAATATGGGAAGTCAGGAAATTAGAGGGACTCAGGCCAGCGTGACCTGATAGCAATAACCTCTCTTTGAGTCTCAGCTTTCCTCTCTGTAAAATGAAGATACTGATCTAGAATGACAGCCTTAAGGCTACAGTGATCACCAACAAGAACTCTTCCTCTTAGGTACTGTTCCATAACGGAGTCCACCTTTGAAAGGTTTTTGTCTGCTAAACTCTAATCATGAATAATGGCTCATTTCCCGTTATTAATTAAAAAAATAAACCAGTGATTCTCAAATTTAGTATGGACCAGAATTATCTGGAAGGCTTGTTAAAACTCATATTGTTGGTTCTCACCTCTAGAGTTTCTGATTCAATAGATACAGAGTAAGGCCTAAGAGTTTACACTTATAACATGTTGCCATTTAATGCTTGGTCTAGGGATGCTTGGTCTAGGGATGCTTGGTCTAGGGATGTTTGGTCTAGGGATGCTTGGTCTAGGGATCAAACTTTGAGAAAGATTTAACTATTTAATTGAAGAAATTTAAAAATTCCCATCAGAGCTCATATTTTTCATGCAATACAAACTTTATAATGATTTCTATATTTTTAGCAAAAGCAAAGAAATGAGATACTATGGTTTGGCTGTACAGCCTTATGAATAAAGTCCTATTCCTGCAGTTTCTTAAATTGGACATACTCACTAGATCTTAGTTACTATGTTCTCAGATTCACAGGAGTGCAGCGATACTTTCACAAGCTCATTAAGGTCCTTTCAAACTCTAACATGGAATGTTAAAGATTTAATCTGAACCTGCAGTTAGTCTGTTAATCCCTCAGAAACCAGCTGTTGCTGTTCCGCAGTTGACCAGATGATGTCGCTGTATAACAAAACAATCCAGGTCCTGAATGCATGGGAAACTGCCTGAAGTAATTTTGAGTCTCTGCATTATTACTATCCAGCTGTTTCTTTAAACACAAAACTAGTGTTTTCTACAACAAAAGGTGACATGAAATGTTAGTAATGTACCAGCTTGTTGTTAAGAAAGATTTGTAAGTATTTGACTTACGATTTATAGAATAGACTATATGGGGGATTAGCAGCTAGCAGCTGAGTAATCACAGATATGATCACAATCACCAGAACTGGAAGTAACTGAATAAATGCAGAATATGTAGTCTGAAAAATAAAAAATATTTGGTGTAAGTGCTCTTCATCAATATAAAGCTTACTGAAAATAGGACAGTTTTCCCAAAGAAAATATGCATTACCAATGCATTGCACATTGCCCAAAGTTTTTCTGAGAAGGTTGTATTTTCTGCTGAGAAGTACCAAACAGCTCCATTCTGTCTGCTGAAAAGGCTGAAGGGGGCCCACCCACAACCTGGACTGACACTAGTAATCCTGCAGCCTCCTTTTCCAAGACCAATGAAGCAGACACCTGTGCGCTCGTCCGCCCAGTCTGTGACCCTCACAAGGTCATGTTATTATGCAGCTCTGTTGCCTTGGCCTCAGCTGAGAAGACTGGGGGACATCTAGCAGACATCTAACTATAGCAGGGATGATCACATTCTCCCTCCTAAGAATCTAGGATTGAAATTCATCACCATTCACTGCTAGGCAGTCACTTGAAAGGACACACACTCAGAGGCACTGTAGACTGGACACCTGCAAGGGGAAGTAGAAAAGCCACGCTGCTTAGAGAGAACAAAGCAGATGCAGAGAGTCAGGAAAACTGGAGACAGTCTGGCCCCAAGAGTCACGGAGAGCACAGCTGCGTGATGCCTGACAGCACCCCAGGTCCTGGTTCCCATCTGTCACAAGGCCCAGCGTGCTTCCTGCCCTTGAGCTTCATGAGACTCCCTCGATCCCTTAATTTAAACCCCCTTTAGTACTGAATATTATAAAGGGCGTCCCTATTCTCCGCAGTCAAGAAAATCTTTTTCAAGACAGCCCCATAGGAGAATAGATTTCCCGGGATAGTCACCAAAAAATGGGTGGGGGAGGGGTACCATTCTGGCCTATTTGGGCCAGTTATCCAGCTCTTCTTACCACGCCTCCACTTTCCTAAAGCACGCTTTAGCACATATCTCAAGCTGAACTTCAAAAACCTGATCTTACTCCACAAAGGTCAGTTTCAGTATGAGCATTTATGGGCAGCTGTTGTCCTGTCCTCCCCAGGTACCTGAGGCTTATCTTCTTCCTCTTCCTTCCGTGTCTGCATTCTCTCATGTCGGTGCCGCCGGCGGTAATAGTGGGTGTCATCTGTCACATTTGAAAACATATGAATATTTCCTGGAAAAGAAAGAAAAATACTTAGCACGCAATATGGCATACACCTCTTCCTTGCCTTTTCCAAGGTCCATGCTTCCAACTAGGCTCTTTGAGGGTAGGGTATTGTCCCATTTTACCCAGTAGAAAAATAAGACAGTAGGTATATCAAGTGAACCAGCTGAAAATGGGACATGCTTAGCTCTCTCACCCTTATTTAAACAGTCCTTTGTAACTAATGAGTGAGAGAAACCCAAGAGGCAGAGAAAGAAACAGCACTTGGGCCATGAATCCTGTCTGACATGCTCTTATCTGCCTTGTTGCCCAATATCAGATTATGTCACTAGTATCTTTAATAGAAATTCCACAAAATTCAATTACTTCCAAGGCATTTAATTAACCCAACTTCCAACTCTCTGGGGGTATTTTTCTAACCTTTACATTTATATAAATGCTAGTTTACAATAAACATAATATAGGAATTTTGCTTCTAATTTATAAAACACTTAAAAAATATCCAATCCTTATAGCAGCCCTGTGAGGTTGGTATTATCAGCCCCATTTTTTCGGTAAGGAAACAAGATCAGATGGACTAAGTAAAAGTCATTCATAGTTGGAGGCTGGAGATGACTTCAACCTCAGCTTATCCGATTCCAAAGTCTTGTTGTTTCCACCATACCATGACCCCTCTATTCAGATCCTGAAAATATATATGACTGTTTTTGGCCATGCCATGTGGCATATGGGATCTTAGCTCTCTGACCAAGGATCAAACCTGAGCCCCCTGCAGTAGAAGTGCAGAGTCTTAACCACTGGACCACCAGGGAAGTCCCTAAGACTTTTTAAATGAAAAAATTTGGGATACTAACCTGTAGGAAAATGTCCTCCAAAGAAGACATTGAACAGCTCTTCTGGAGTGATGTCGGTTTCAAAGTCCCTGTAATAATTATAAGGTCTGGCTCGAGGGGCAGTGAAAGTCACCTGTTCATCTCCATATTCATCATAGCGGAGTCTCTTGTCAGGATTGCTCAGGACTGCAAAGGCATTTCCTATTGCTGCAACAAAAACAAAAAGCACCAGAGTACACAGTCTTTGTTGCAGCTGAGGGTAATCACAGTAGTAGCAGTGAAGAGCCCAGAGTAGCAGTGAAAAGGTGGTGCTGGACAACTTCACAGTGACCCAAGGAGAGGTGCTTGGGCCTGAAAAGTTCACCGAAGTGCTTGCCCTTGAAATCTTCCCAAGATCTAGTTTGATAAGCCTGAAACAACACTAGAGTCAAGATGAACTCAGAAGTACTGTTTTCCCTCATCAAAAATGTGTTATTTCACTTGAGAGCATGGTCAGAAACAGTTTATACATAAGCAATGGTATTCTAACATGAAGTCACATACAGTCTCCTGAATAAAATAATAAATAAAAATGCTCCCACTTGTTTAAAAGCAAAGTCCTCAGTCATCAGTCTTATTTCGGCTTACTTTTAAACATAGTCTTTAGAAATTAGGAAATGTATCTCCAGGGAACTCCCTGGTGGTCCAGTGGTTAGAACCTGTGCTTCCACTGCCGAGGGTCCAGGTTCATTCCCTGGTCGGGGAACTAAGATCCCACAAGCCAATCATCGTGGCTTAAAAAAAAAAAAAAAAAGTATGTCCAGTGCCTCAGTGAGGGATCAAAGTCTGAAGAGACTACGTAAGCATACAATCGCTTCTCTTCCCTGTGCACAAATGTGCAAACTTTGTCCAAGTTCATTTAAACATACAGTCAGTACCACCAATCAAAGAATCACCAAAGAAATCTTAAAAAAAAAAATCTTTTAAGTCACTCCCACCAGCCTACCTTTAATTCAGTCAACACTATCAGAAACATAGTCAGAAAGAGCATTTCCTTGTGATTCTTCTAGTTGGGGAATTGTATTAAGTATTTATAGCAATAAAACAGTTAAGCAGAAAAAAACAAACAGAAAAACCTAAACAGAGTTGTTTAAATATTCACATCCCTTGAAATCTGGCAGATTTCTTAGAGAAATGGCATTAGTCTGTGACGTACCCTACATGAAGGTATGAGGAGAATGTGGTTTATCTGTTTCCTTATAGAAACTGTGGGGAGAATGAGATTCACAAAGGCACATCAACAAAGGTAGCTTGTCCTCGAAGGTAAATGCTGACTTTAAAAAAACGTCTCAGATCTATAATTTTTTACTTTTTATTTTTTACAAACATTTATTTATTTGGCTGTGCCGCATCTTAGTTGGGGCATTAGGGATCTTTAATCTTTTAGTTGCAGCACGTGAGATCCAGTTCCCTGACCAGGGATCGAACCTGGGTCCCCTGTATTGCAAGCACCGAGTCTTAGCCACTGGACCACCAGAGAAGTCCCTACTTTTCCTTTTGAAAAATTCAAATCTCCAGAAAAGTTGAAAAAAACAGTACAATAAACACCTTTACCCTTATTCATCAATGTTAGCATTTTACCACTTTGCTTTTCTCAATGCTCTACACATACATGCATATATATAATATGTATTCATTTTTTCTTGCTGAATCACTTGGAAGTAGGCGGAAAATATTATGACACTTCACTCCTAAATATTTCAGCATACATCTCTGAAGAAGAAAGATACTTTCCTACATGATCAAAATATCATATCACAGTTAAGAAAATTAACACCAATTCATTATCACCCAGTAAATCCATTCAGGGTTAATGTACTGCCTCTGGTTTCATCTCTTTAGTTTCTTTTCATCTGGAACAGTCTCCCCACCTTTTTTGCTTTTCTTTTATTGAATTTTTTGAAGAGTAGTTCAGTGTTCTTTGTAGAATGTTCCATATTTTGATTGTTTCCTCTTTATTAGATTCAGGTCAAACATTCTGGCAAGAATACCACATAGTATTACAACATGTAATGTTAAATTGTTCTAGTAATGGTGATGATAAATTAGATCACTTGCTTAAAGTAGTAACAGCTAGCTATCTCCATTACTTAGAAAATTTTCCTTGTGCAATCTGGGCTTCCCAAGTGGCTCAGTGGTAAAGAATCTCCTTGCCAATGTAGCAGACTGAGGTTCGATCCCTGGGTTGGGAAGATCCCATGGAGAAGGAAATGGCAACTCACTCCAGTATTCTCGCCTGTGAAATCCCACAGACAGAGGAGCCTGGTGGGCTACAGTCCATGGGGTCACAAAAGAGTCGGGCATGATTTAGCAACTAAATAACAACAAAATCATTTGACATTATGTGAATACTCTATTCAACAACAACCTATTACCCAATGGTTTTAGCATCCACTGATAATCCTTTCCTGAATCAATGACATTCCTCAGGGTGAAGCTCTTAAGTAAAATTTTTATTTATGTATTGGAGCCAAAATATTTTTTGAGGATATGTTTCTGAAAGTATTACAGAAATCAATGGGAAAAGCTTTGATCTATAACTATGTTTTTGCTCTTTACAAAGTCTTATAAAGCCTTTTTATACTAATCACATGTTTATAATGGAGGGTTCATGAACAAAGAGTTTCATGGTCAAAGAAGTTTTGAAACGCTGTCTAGGCCCTACCTGCAAGTGGCCACCAACCTTTAAGTTTCACAAGAGGAATCATATCAGTTTTACTTACCCTGGCACCTGGCACATAGATCTTCAATAAATATTTGCTGAATCAAAGAATAAAATGTTCTGTAAGGTATTACAGAGAAACCAATCTTTTTTTTCCAAAAGAAATTAAGGTAAGAAATTAAGGAGAGAGCTATGCTAATAATCACTGTCTAAGAGGTGTGGCAGGAAAAAACAAGACCCTACTTGTGGCCTTAGAAAACAATTACAAGGGAGGCTGGAAACAACTCGCTGTGACCAAACATCACAAGGAGGGCATAATTAAGCATTAGTTTAGGATCAGACCTTTGAAAGCATCTGTTGCTCCAGGAGCACAGTTCTTGTCAGGATGAAATTTCAGGGCAAGTTTTCGGTAAGCTTTCTTAAGCTCTTCATCACTAGCATCTCGTGAAACTCCCAGAATTTCATAGTAATTTCTGCATTTCTTGATCCTAAAAACACAAATCAGAAACATTTTTTGGTATGTTTACAAAGGTGCCTTTTGTACAATTAACTGCAAAATAGTAAATCAACCCTCTTTCCAATCTGTGAGCCCCGAAGCAGAAAGAAAGAAAACTGGTGAACACATTAATGAATCATTCAATTGACCAACAATGTCCTTTTCCCAGTGAGCTTAATTCCTTTCAAAGTATTTTTACATCTAATATTTTATTCTTTCTATATCCCTGTCAGTGGGTAGAACAAGTATACTAATCCTCATTTTAAGGCCCAATCTAAGGTCCTCAAAGTTGAACCACAGGACAGCAAAGGCAAAAGAAATACCCTAACCATTTTTTTAAATGTACTTCGTTTTTTATGGCTATCTTTTTAAACTTTGTTTTAAAAAGTTATAAAGGCACCTTACCTACCTCCTGAGAAATCTGTATGCAGGTCAAGAAGCAACAGTTAGAACCGGACATGGAACAACAGACTGGTTCCAAATTGGGAAAGGAGTACGTCGAGGTTGTATATTGTCACCCTGTTTAACTTATATACAGAGTATATCATGCGAAATGCCTGGCTGGATGAAGCACAAGGTGGAATCAAGCTTGCCCGGAGAAATATCACAGAAAGCGAAGAAGAACTAAAGAGCCTATTGATGAAAGTGAAAGAGGAGAGCAAAAAAGTTGGCTTAAAACTCAACATTCAGAAAACTAAGATCATGGGATCTGGTCCCATCACTTCATGGCAAATAGATGGGAAACAATGGAAACAGTGACAGACTTTATTTTTTTGGGCTCCACAATCACTGCAGATGGTGACTGCAGCCATGAAATTAAAAGATGTTTGTTCCTTGGAAGAAAAGCTTTGACCAACCTAGACAGCATATTAAAAGGCAGAGACAACAAAACTCTATAAAGCAATTATCCTTCAATAAAAAAATAAATTAAAAAAAAAAAGCAGAGACATTACTTTGCCAACAAAGGTCTGTCTAGTCAAAGCTATGGTTTTTCCAGGAGTCATATATGGATGTGAGAGTTGGACTACAAAGAAAGCTGAGCGCCGAAGAATTGATGCTTTTAAACTGTGGTGTGGGAGGAGACTTTTGAGAGTCTCTTGGACTGCAAGGAGATCCAACCAGTCCATCCTAAAGGAGATCAGTCCTGAGTATTCATTGGAAGGACTGATGTTGAAGCTGAAACTCCAATACTTTGGCCACCTGATGCGAAGAACTGACTCATTGGAAAAGACCCTGATGCTGGGAAAGACTGAAGGCGGGAGAAGAAGGGGATGACAGAGGATGAGATGGTTTGATGGCATCACCGACTCAATGGACACGAGTTTGGGTAAACTCCAGGAGCTGGTGATGGAAGGTAGGCCTGGTATGCTGCAGTCCATGAGGTCGCAAACAGTCGGACACAACTGAGCAACTGAACTGAACTGAACTGAACTGGAGGGAAAGCAGGGGTGGGGGAGTGGGAAGGAAGGGGACAGATTAGGACTTGGGGATTAACAGATGCATACTACTTTATATAAAACAATCAATAAGGCCGTACTATATATATATAGCACAAGGAACTGTACTCAATATCCTATAATAATCTATAATAGAAAAGAATCTGAAAAAGAACATATACATATATTCAGTTTTACATAACACAATACTTTGCTGCACACTAGAAACTAATACAACATTGTAAATCAACTGTACTTTTAAAAAAATCTACCACATTCTTCTAAAGGGTACATATTCTTGCACTGTTATGGATATATGGGCTTCCCAGGTGGTTCAGTGGTAAAGAATCCACCTGTCAATGCAGGAGACTTGGGTTTGATCCCTGAGTCAGGAAGATCCCCTTGAGGAGGAAATGGCCCCCTACTCCAGTGTTCTTGCCTGGAAAAATCCCATGGACTGAGGAGCCTGGCAGGCAACAATCCATAGGGTTGCAAAGAGTCAGACACAACTGAGTGACTGAGCATGCATGCATGTACATTTCCTATTGATGGGCATTTAAAGTACCTCCAGTTTTTTCTATTACACAACTCAGTTGAGCAGGCAGAGGCTCAGAGCGTTGCTGGAGAGTTCACAGGAAGTTAGTAACACAGTCAGGACTATTAATGCAGGGTCTGGAATGTCAGTCGGGGCCCTTCCCCAATAGCTGCTTGTGGGGATCCTATGGATTCCTCACCCTAGTTTCCAATTCCTGATTCCATGGCAAATACTCCCCTGCCTCTCTCTTTCTCTTTCCATCTCTCCCTTATCAGACATATAATTTGAAAATATTTTCTCCTGTTTTGTGGGTTGATTTTTCACCTTCTTGATGGTATCTTTTGAACTACAAAATTTTTAATTTTGATGAAGTCCAATTTGCCTATCTTTTCTTTTATAACTTGTACTTTGGTTGTCAACACAAAATCAATCCCTAATCCAATGTCACAAAGCTTTACATTTATGTCTTCTTCTAAGAGTTTTATAGTTTTAGCTCTTATATTTAGGTCTTAGGTCTTAGAATTAATTTTTTTATTTGTGTGAGGAAGGAGTCCAAGTTCATTTTTTGCATGTGGATATCCAGTTGTCCCAACAAGACTAGTCTTTCCCCATTAAATTGTCTTGGCATTCTTGTCAAAAACCAATTAATCATAAATATAAGGGTTTATCTCAGGAGTGTCAATTCTATTTCATTGATCTAAATGCCTATCCTATGTTAGTGCACACTATCTTCATTCTGAATCTTTGCAGTAGGTTTTGAAATTGGGAAGTATGGGAAGTATGAGTCTTCCAACTTTGCACTTTCTTCCAAGACTGTTTTGACTTCCCTGGTGGCTCAGATGGTAAAGAATCTTCTTGCAATGCAGGAGACACAGGTTCAATCCCTGGGTTGGGAAGATTCCCTGGAGAAGGGAATGGCTACCCACTCTAGTATTCTTGCCTGGATACCATGGACAGAGAAGCTTGGCGGGCTACAGTCCGTGGGGGTCACAAAGAGTTGGACACGACTGAGTGACTAACGCTTGGTTACTCTAGGTCCTTTGCATTTTCCTATGAATTTCAGGATCAGGTTGTCAATTTCTGCAAAAAAAGGTAGCTGGGAATTTAATAGGGATTGTGTTGAATCTGTGGATCAATTTGAGGAATATTATCAATATTAAGACTGCTGGGAAAAATATCAATAACCTCAGATATGCAGATGACACCATCCTTATGGCAGAAAATGAAGAACTAAAGAGCCTCTTGACAAAAGTGAAAGAGGAGAGTGAAAAAGTGGCTTGAAACTCAACATTCAGAAAACTAAGATCATGGCATCCAGTCCCATCACTTCATGGCAAATAGATGGGGACAATGGAAACAGAGAGAGATTTATCTTTTTGGGCTCCAAATCACTGCAGATGGTGACTGTAGCCATGAAATTATAAGATGCTTGCTCCTTGGAAGAAAAGCTACAATCAACCTAGACTGTATATTAAAAAGCAGAGACATTACTTTACCAACAAAACTCCATATAGTCAAAGCTATGTTTTTTCCATAAGTCATGTATGGATGTGAGAGTTGGACCATAAAGAAAGCTGACCACCAAAGAATTGATGCTTTTGAACTGTGGTGTTGGAGAAGACTCTCGAGAGTCACTTGGACTGCAAGGAGATCCAACCAGTCAATCCTAAAGGAAATCAATCCTGAATATTCATTGGAAGGACTGATGCTGAAGCTGAAACTCCAATACTTTGGCCACCTGATGTGCAGACCCTGATGCTGGGAAAGATTGAAGGCAGGAGGAAAAGGGGATGACAGAGGATGAGATGGTTGGATGGCATCACCGACTTGATGGACATGAGTTTGAGCAAGCTCCAGGAGCTGGTGATGGACAGGGAAGCCTGGCATGCTTCAGTCCATGGGGTGATAGAGTTGAACATGACTGAGTGACTGAACTGAACCAATATTAAGTCTTTCAATTCATAAACACAGGCAAACTTCCTATTTATTTAGAGTTTCTTTAATTTCTTTTAATGAAGTTTGTAGTTCTCAATGTACAATCTTACATTTGTTAAATTTATTCCTAAGCATTTTATTCTTTTTGATGCTGTTATAAATGAAACTGTTTTCATTTTCAGATTGTTCATTGCTAGTGTATAGAAAAATAATGATTTCCCTGTGCGAGTTTTCCCTTATAGGTGCCCCAGGGCATAGCTCAATTGTTGCTAGTGGTTATTCCTAAGTTATATACCAAAGACTCCAGAAGGCTTTTCCTCGAAGAGTCAACCAGGTGGTGCCCAGGACCCTGGGACAGCAGCTGGCTCCTGAAGAAAGTCCATGACCATGGGCACCTCTGTCTCTACCCTCCATGGTCGTGACGCCACCTGGCCTTCTCTTGCATGTTGGACAAAGGATGAACCACAAGAGTTTCTTATCATCACTTTCAAATGAGGGTTTTTCTCAAAATAGCAGTTACTGCCAGGGAGGTTTTATTCATTTCCACAGTTTATACTGAACCTTTTGGAATTACTGTTTTTCCCAAATTTTTCTCTGGCGGTGGATGTGTCATTGAGCCAGCCATCCCCTGAAGCCTTAGTACCCCAAGCTGCCATCCAGGAGGGGGTCATTACCCTCCTGGAGCTTCTCTTGGCTCTCTTTTAAAAATTCCCCAACAAATAGGATTCTTGCTGGGAAAGGAAGCTTGGTTAAGAAATGTCAAATATGGCTTTATAAATAAAGTCCTGCCCTGTGATGAAGTGGCCACCCTAGCCCAGAGAGATGCTCAGAATTGGATATGGATGAGAGCGACCTGCCTGTGCTGACCCCGGTGTTCTGCCCCCACCACCCCGACCCTCTGGTCTCAGTAGATGTCCCTAGATGGGCTGAGCCATGTGCAATAAGAACACAGATCCTAACAGATCCCCTGAGAAGCTGTATTTCTTGATTATAATTCCGAAATTGTATATCTATAAATATAGGTTTATTAAATGAAAAAAAGAAAAATAATGATTTTTGTACATTGATCTTTGCTGAAGTCATTTATTAGTTCTAATAGTTTGAGTATGCATATTCCTTAAAATTTTCTATACTAGATCATAACATATGTGAATACAGTTTTACTTCTTTTTTCCAATCTGGTTGGCTTCTTATTTTTCTTGCCTAATTGCCCTGGCTTGAACCTCCAGCACAATGTTGAATAGTAATAGCTAGAGTGAATGTACTTGTCTTGTTCCTGTCCTGTTTCTGATCTTGGAGAGCATCAAATTATTCATCATTAAGTCTGATGTTAGCTGTGGATTTTTAGTAGATGACCTTTATCTGGTTGAGGAAGTTCCTTTCTATTCCTAGTGTACTGAATATTGTTATCATGATAGTGTTGGATTTTGTCAAATGCTTTTTCTACACCTATTGAAATGATCATATGACTTTTGTCTTTTATTCTATTAATATGGTGTATTCAGTTTAGTTCAGTTCAGTCCAGCCGCTCAGTCGTGTCCGACTGTTTGCGACCCCATGAATCGCAGCACGCCTCCCTGTCCATCACCAACTCCCGGAGTCCACCCAAACCCATGTCCATCGAGTCGGTGATGCCATCCAGCCATCTCATCCTCTGTCGTTCTCTTCTCCTCCTGCTCCCAATCCTTCCCAGCATTAGGGTCTTTTCCAATTAGTCAACTCTTGGCATGAGGTGGCCAAAGTATTGGAGTTTCAGCTTCAACATCAGTCCTTCCAATGAACACCCAGGACTGATCTCCTTTAGGATGGACTGGTTGGATCTTCTTGCAGTCCAAGGGACTCTCAAGAGTCTTCTCCAACACCACAGTTCAAAAGCATCAATTCTTCGGCGTTCAGCTTTCTTCACTGTCCAACTCTCACATCCATACATGACCACTGGAAAAACCATAGCCTTGACTAGACAGACCTTTGTTGGCAAAGTAATGTCTCTGCTTTTAAATATGCTATCTAGGTTGGTCATAACCTCCCTTCCAAGGAGTAAGCGTCTTTTAATTTCATGGCTGCAATCACCATCAGCAGTGATTTTGGAGCCCCCAAAAATAAAGTCTGACACTGTTTCCACTGTTTCCCCATCTATTTGCCATGAAGTGATGGGACCAGATGCCATGATCTTAGTTTTCTGAATGTTGAGCTTTAAGCCAACCTTTTCACTCTCCTCTTTCACCTTCATCAAGAGGCTCTTTAGTTCTTCTGCACTTTCTGCCATAAGGGTGGTGTCATCTGCATATCTGAGGTTATTGATATTTCTCCCAGCAATCTTGATTCCAGCTTGTGTTTCTTCCAGCCCAGCGTTTCTCATGATGTACTCTGCATATAAGTTAAATAAGCAGGGTGACAATAGACAGCCTTGACATACTCCTTTTCCTATTTGGAACCAGTCTGTTGTTCTGTGTCCAGTTCTAACTGTTGCTTCCTGACCTGCATACAGGTTTCTCAAGAGACAGGTCAGATGGTCTGGTATTCCCATCTCTTTCAGAATTTTCCACAGTTTATTGTGATCCACACAGTCAAAGGCTTTGGCATAATCAATAAAGCAGAAATAGATGTTTTTCTGGAACTCTCTTGCTTTTTTGATGATCCATTGGATGTTGGCAATTTGATCTCTGGTTCCTCTGCCTTTTCTAAAACCAGCTTGAACATCTGGAAGTTCACGGTTCACATATTGCTGAAGCCTGGCTTGGAGAATTTTGAGCATTACTTTACTAGTGTGTGAGATGAGTGCAATTGTGCAGTAGTTTGAGCATTCTTTGGCATTGCCTTTCTTTGGGATTGGAATGAAAACTAACCTTTTCCAGTCCTGTGGCCACTGCTGAGTTTTCCAAATTTGCTGGCATATTGAGTGCGCACTTTCATAGCATCATCTTTTAGGATTTGAAATAGCTCAACTGGAATTCCATCACCTCCACTAGCTTTGTTCGTAGTGATGCTTTCTAAGGCCCACTTGACTTCACATTCCAGGCTGTCTGGCTCTAGGTGAGTGATCACACCATCGTGATTATCTGGGTTGCGAAGATCTTTTTTGTACAGTTCTTCTGTGTATTCTTGCCACCTCTTCTTAATATCTTCTGCTTCTGTTAGGTCCATACCATTTCTGTCCTTTATCGAGCCCATCTTTGCATGAAATGTTCCCTTCGTATCTCTACTTTTCTTGAAGAGACCTCTAGTCTTTCCCATTATGTTGTTTTCCTCTATTTCTTTGCATTGATCGCTGAGGAAGGCTTTCTTATCTCTCCTTGCTATTCTTTGAAACTCTGCATTCAAATGGGAATATCTTTCATTTTCTCCTTTGCTTTTTGCTTCTCTTCTTTTCCCAGATATTTGTAAGGCATCCTCAGACAGCCATTTT
The DNA here is from genome assembly GCA_024291935.2 of Okapia johnstoni. Classification (NCBI taxonomy): domain Eukaryota; kingdom Metazoa; phylum Chordata; class Mammalia; order Artiodactyla; family Giraffidae; genus Okapia; species Okapia johnstoni. The sequence goes on from CM044316.1 coordinate 43,173,483, forward strand.
GCTTTTTTGCATTTCTTTTCCATGGGGATGGTCTTGATCCCTGTCTCCTGTACAGTGTCACGAACCTCTGTCCATGGTTCATCAGGCACTCTGTCTATCAGATCTAGTCCCTTAAATCTATTTGTCACTTCCACTGTATAATCATAAGGGATTTGATTTAGGTCATACCTGACTCAGATCATGAACTCCTTATTGCCAAATTCAGACTTAAATTGAAGAAAGTAGGGAAAACCACTAGACCATTCAGGTATGACCTAAATATGGTGTATTACATTATTTTACTTTCATGTGTTAAAACAACCTTGTACTCCTAGGATAAATCTCACTTGTTCAAGATATATAATCCTTTTTACATGTTTTATATGTTGCAGAAATCTGTACCCATCTTGTGATGCTTTCGTCTGTTTTTGGTTATAGGCTAATATTGGTCTCATAGAACGACTTGGAAAGTGTTCCCTTCTTTGGTATTTTCCATAAGAGTTAATGAAAGATTAGTTAATTCTTCTTCAGACATCTGGTAGAATTCACCAGTTAAGTCATCGGTGCCTGGGCTTTTATTTGTGGGAAATTGAATTTATCCATTTCATTTAAGTTCTCTAATTTGTTGGCATATAATTGTTCACAGTATTCTCTTACATAATCATTATTTTTGTAAGACTGGTAGTGATATCCCCTATTTCACTTCTGATTTTAGTTATCTGAGTCTTCTCCCTTTTTTGGCTTGGTCAGTCTAGCTAAAAGTTTGTCAGTTTTGTTGATAACTAACAACTTGTGGTTTTGTTGATCTCTTTTGTTTTGCTATCCTCTATTTCATTTATTTTCACTCTATACTATTTCCTTCTCTTTGTTTGAATTTAGTTTGTTCTTCTTTTTTTAGATTAGGTTATTGATTTAAGATTTTAGAAAAATAAACATTTATAGCTATAAATTTCCTCTAAGTATTGCTTTAGCTGTATCCTATATGTTTTGGTATGTTGTGTTTTCATTTTCAATCATCTCAAAGTATTTTCTAATTTTCCTTGTGACTTCCTCTGGACCTATTTGTTACTTAGGAATATGTTGTTTAATTTTCACATATTTGTGAATTACCCAAATTTCCTTCTGTTGTCAATTTCAAAGAACATACAGTGTTTTATTTTAATCCTTTTAAATTTATTAAGGCTTGTTTTATAGCCTAACATATGGTCTACTCTGGATAATGTCCCATGTATACTTGAGAAGATTGTACATTCTGCTGTTGTTGAGTAGCATGTTGTACAGATGTCTGTTATGTCAACCTGGTTTTCCCTGATTCTCTTAGAGTAGAAGCAGGGCAGTTACTTGAGATTATAGCCTAACACTCCACTTCCACCTAACTTTGCCTCAGAGGCCAAGATGTTATTGTGCTTCAATGATAATAATAATAATAGCAGTCAATACTTATATAACAGATCATCTGTGCTAGGCACGCTACATAAAATCACTCATTTAATCCCACCACAGGCTCACCTTTGTACTCCAAGCAGTTGCTCCTCTGTATAAGTGGAGTTCCCCTCACCCTGTCGGGTCTGACCCCATTCATTCTCAGACTTCTTTTCCTTCTGTCCCCTCATGCAGTTACAGCAACCACAGGGGTCATGACTTTCAGGAGGTCTGTCTTCTGGGTATTTGTTTCTTCTGACTGCATCAATGTAAGCTGCAAAACAACAGCACCTCCATGAGGGTTCACTCTGACCTGCAAATCAACTTTGCTACTGGCCTTAGCTATCTGGGAGGCTGCCTGTAGGCCAGTGAATGTTTGAGGGCCAGGTTAGTGGTGTCATACTGACTTTTACAGATCCAAATCCATGCAAAGCAGAAGAAACATCTTCCTTGAGAAAACAATACAGAAAATATAGAAGCAATCATGAAAAACTTTTAATGTCAGAAACATGAAGCATTAAAATGCCCATCATCCCTATATGCATCAGCCAGCAAATAATCTTGATTCAGGGCCAGTAAAGGCACTCCAGAGGCATTTGCCCAATACCTTGGATTTAGGGCAGCACCGGGGAAGTCTATTTCTCTGTGGTTCATGGTCAGAAGAGAATTGTTCATAACATATTATTTTTTGTTGCAATGCTTTCCACCACTAAGATTTAAAGTAGAGAAGAGTTCAATGTTTAAACGGTTATAGAACTAATACGTACAAGACATTTGGCTAGATAGATCAAGGAGGTGTATCAGTAAGACCTACTCCTGACCACAAAGAGGTTACTGTTTAAAGGGAGAGGATTTAATTAATCTTAATGCCTGCAGAGTGTGAAGAGGGCCATAGCAATATAGTCAAAGAAGGCAGAATGCTCATGTCCTGTCTAGAGGATCTGGGTAAGACAAAAAACCCTTTTCTCCTGCTTAACATCTTAGTGACTACCCATTGCTCCATGTTCAGACCTCTTCTCATGGGCCCAGCCTGTCTCTTTAGCTTCAAATCTCACCACAAGCTCCTCTGTACTCTACCTTCTACCACAACAATCTCCCTTCAGATCAGCAATGCCTTGTTTTCTCTGGGCCTTAGCACATGCTGTTCCTTCTGCCTGCAAAACTTTTCTCTAAGTAGGTCTGGCTAGCTCCAGCGTATCCTTCATGTCATCATATGTAACGCTTTCTTCATGAGGCCTCCCCTGAAACCCAGGTCGTGTTGAGTGCCTTAACAGTATGCCCCCCAAAACCTACGACCCTGCTGTGTAGCCCAGGACATTTTGGCCTTCTTTTGTAACTGACTGTTTACCTGTCAAACTCCCTCAGTAGACTGAGAGTTCTGTGGGCTCAGGGGACCATGTCTGTCAAATCCATAATGCAGAATACACAATAGGCATTGGTTCAGTCCTCTTTGCCTGACTGTAGGATGGAATAGGCTGGCCTATCCGTCCCAGTGCTGGATGCAGGGACAAGACGAAACCCAGGTCGAGGGTCAGGCAGGCAGCCCAGTTTGGAGGCAAGGATAAGGACCGGGTAAGCAAGCTGCGGGAGACCGCGTTACCCCGCCCACCCTGGCGCGGGCGGGGCCTGATAGCTGCAGGCCTTGGGCGGGGCTGGGGGCCGGAGGCAACAAGTCGTCACAGGTGACAGTGGGTACCGAGCCGGGTCCTCAGCTTGAGCCAACGCTCCTGGATTCCATATACCGGTCCCCTGTCCTGGACAGTCTCCTACCTCACCAGGAACCCCACTCAGCCCCAGCATCTTCTCATAGGCCTCTGTCCTTCATCTCAGGCCCAGGATCTCAGCCCTTTCAGGTGCCATCAGGAGTCCCATCCCTGATTTCTCCGAGACCCTGCCCTGTCCCACCCTCCGGCCAGGACCTGGTACCTTCCGTCCAGCGCTCCCCGCTGCCCAAAGTCGCTGCCATATCGGTTCCCAGTCAGCCGGTCTGCCGAGCCTCCCCCGCGCCCGAGGCTGAAAGGGAAGGGTGTGTGTGTGGGTGGGGGTGGGGGTGGGGGGCAAAAAGCGCGAGGCATGCTGGTCATTGTAGTCCAATCCATAGGAACTGCGGCTCACCGGACTACAATCTCCGGCCTGCATTGCGCCAAGGGTCGCAGCTGCAGTGGTGTAAAGGGGCGCGACCCTTGGAAGGCCTGTGGAAGCGTTTTGCTGCCAGTTGACTGCCTTCTGGCTAGCGGCTCATAGCTGCTACTGTGACAACTGCAGGCAGAGCTTTTCCTCATCTGTAGTGTGGGGATAGTGGCTTCCACGCCGCATAACAGCTGGGAAGTTCAAGGAGACGCGATGAGATCCATTGGGGAAGACATTGCAAACTATGGGCTAGAGGGTGACATTGTGACTATTTTTAGCCTCAGGGATGTCCTTTTAAAATTTACGCTGACGCCTATTCTGTGTAAAAGTGTGTGTTTGGTCCAGGACAAGTTGTGGTGATGTTGAACCCAACCCTGGAAAGAATCAAGGAAATAAAAAGGTGAGAGTTTTATGTGGTTAGAAGGGAACGTCTCTGGCATAGTTTCATTAGAGTGGCCAATAGAAGTCACGGGTAGAGAAAGAAGAAAAAGGCAGGTTTTGGAGCTGGCGTTAGATTCCTCTCTTTGCTTTTCCTTAGTCTCCATCCATCCCAGGATGTCTGAAGTCTCCATCAGACATCCATCCCTGAAGTCTCCAGGGCCCCTCTGAGACCTCTCCTCCACTCCATTCGTTCACTGGGCCCATCCTCTTTTCTGAAGGACCAGGCCCTAGGAGATGAGTGAAAAGGAAATGAAGAATTATCCCTGCATTTTTCCACTCAGGTTTACATGGAGCCTAGCAAAGAAAAAAAACGATCCTTAAGTGCCCTTACTGACTCATCCCTGCAGGTGAGTTGGGATGGCCAAAAATCAGGTCTGCAGAAGTGAAACATGATCATGTACATCCCCAAACAAAAAATCACCTGGAATTCACTGAGCTCTTACTCAGGAAGACCAAATAAGTTATGTCAATTATGATATCAGACAGCAGCTACTTAGGTAGTTGGGGTGGAGTGGGGGAGATATACAGCCCTAGACACAAACTGAAAAGGTAAATGCCTTCAGTTGTAAGCAGTTCCATCCCTTCCCTGCAGTCATGGCCCTGGGATACATGAGCATCAGTGTGTACACAGAAGGCTGGGTCCTGAAGAAGCCACTTGTGCTCTTCAGACAAGGGGTCTGATCAGGGACATCCTTTAGGTGGTTAAATATAAAAAGGAAGTTTATTTAGTTTAGGGAGGCTAGACAGACTACTCTAGAAGATGGGCAGGGAAAGGTGGAATATGTCTTGAAGTCCAGGGGCACTGGACTAGAGTCAAAGATGTCAGAATACCATGAAGTCAGAGGTATCTGGTTGAGAGTGGGGATGTTAGAGCATTATATGGGAGAAATTGGATTGATAAGAGGTGCTATGAATTATGGGGCTACTTAGGAGTAGGGTCACAGAAAACTAACCAAACTGATCATATCAACCACAGCCTTGTCTAACTCAATGAAACTTTGAGCCGTGCTGTGTAGGGCCACCCAAGATGGACGGGTCATGGTGGAGAGTTCTGACAAAATGTGGTCCACTGGAGAAGGGAATGGCAAACCACTTCAGTATTCTTGCCTTGAGAACACCATAAACAGCATGAAAAGGAAAAAAGATAGGACACTGAAAGATGAACTCCCCAGGTTGATAGGTGCCCAATATGCTACTGGAGATCAGTGGAAAAATAACTCCAGAAAGAATGAAGAGATGGAGCCAAAGCAAAAACAACACTGAGTTGTGGATATGACTGGTGATGGAAGTAAAGTCTGATGCTCCAAAGAGCAATATTGCCTAGGAACCTGGAATGTTAGGTCCATGAATCAAGGCAAATTGGAAGTGGTCAAACAGGAGATAGCAAGAGTAAACGTCAACATTTTAGGAAATAATGAACTAAAATGGGATGGAATGGATGAATTTAACTCAGATGACCATTATATCTACTACTGTGGGCGAAAGAATCCCTTAGAAGAAATGGAGTAGCCATCATAGTCAACAAAAGAGTCCAAAATGCAGTACTTGGATGCAATCTCAAAAATGACAGAATGATCTCTGTTCGTTTCCGAGGCAAACCATTCAATATCACAGTAATCCAAGTCTATGCCCTGAACAGCACGCTGAAGAAGCTGAAGTTGAACGGTTCTATGAAGACCTACAAGACCTTCTAAAACTAACACCCAAAAAAGATGTCCTTTTCATTATAGGGGATTGGAATGTAAAAGTGGGAAGTCAAGAGATACCTGGAGTAAAAAAATTTGACCTTGGAGTACAAAATGAAGCAGGGCAAAGACTAACAGAGTTTTGCCAAGAGAACGCACTGGTCATAGCAAACACCCTCTTCCAACAACACAAGAGAAGACTCTACACATGGACATCACCAGATGATCAATACTGAAATCAGATTGATTATATTCTTTGCAGCCAAAGATGGAGAAGCTCTATACAGTTAGCAAAAACAAGACTGGGAGCTGACTGTGGCTCAGATCATGAACTCCTTATTGCCAAGTTCAGACTTAAATTGAAGAAAGAAGGGAAAACCACTATACCATTCAGGTATGACCTAAATCAAATCCCTTATGATTATACAGTGGAAGTAACAAATAGATTCAAGGGATTAGATCTGATAGAGTGCCTGAAGAACTATAGATGGAGGTTTGTGACATTGTACAAGAGGCAGTGATCAAGACCATCCCCAAGAAGAAGAAATGCAGAAAGGCAAACTGGTTGTCTGAGGAGGTCTTACAAATAGCTGAGAAAAGAAGAGAAACTAAAGGCAATGGAGAAAAGGAAAGATATACTCATTTTAATGCAGAGTTCCAAAGAATATCAGGGGGAGATAAGAAAGCCTTCCTCAGTGATCAATGCAAAGAAATAGAGGAAAATAATAGAATGGAAAAGACTAGAGATCTCTTCAAGAAAATTAGAGATACCAAGGAAACATTTCATGCAAAGATGGGCACAATAAAGGACAGAAATGGTATGGACCTAACAGAAGCAGAAGATATTAAGAAGAGGTGGCAAGAATACACAGAAGAACTATACAAAAACCACCTTCACGACCCAGATAATCACGATGGTGTGATCACTCACCTAGAGCCAGACATCCTGGAATGCGAAGTCAAGTGGGCCTTAGGAAGCATCACTATGAACAAAGCTAGTGGAGGTGATGGAATTCCAGTTGAGCTATATCAAATCCTAAAAGATGATGCGGTGAAAGTGCTGCACTCAATATGCCAGCAAATTTGGAAAACTCAGCAGTGGCCACATGACTGGAAAAGGTCAGTTTTCATTCCAATCCCAAAGAAAGGCAATATGAAAGGATGCTCAAACTACCGCACAATTGCATTCATCTCACATACTAGCAAAGTAATGCTCCAAATTCTCCAAGCCAAGCTTCAGTAGTACGTGAACCGTGACTTCTAGATGTTCAAGCTGGTTTTAGAAAAGGCAGAGGAACCAGAGATCAAATTGCCAACATCCACTGGATCATTGATAAAGCAAGAGAGTTCCAGAAAAACATCTTCTTTATTGACTATGGCAAAGCCTTTGACTGTGTGGATCACAATAAACTGTGGAAAATTCTGAAAGAGATGGGAATACCGTCACCTGACCTGCCTGTTGAGAAATCTGTATGCAGGTCAGAAAGCAACAGTTAGAACTGGACATGGAACAACAGACTGGTTCCAAGTCGAGAAAGGAGTATGTCAAGGCTGTATATTGTCACCCTGCCTATTTAACTTACGTGCAGAGCACATCATGTGAAATGCCAGGCTGGATGAAACACAAGCTGAAATCAAGATAGCTGGGAGGAATATCATTAACCTCAGACACACAGATGACACCACCCTTATGGCAGGAAGCAAAGAAGAAGCAAAGAGCCTTTTGATGAAAGTGAAAGAGGAGAACGAGAAAGTTGGCTTAAAACTCAGCATTCAGAAAACTAAGATCACGGTCCCATCACTTCATGGCAAATAGATGGGGAAACAATTGAAACAATGAGAGACTTAATTTTGGGGAGCTCCAAAATCACTGCAGATGGTGACTGCAGCCATGAAATTAAAAGATGCTTGCTCCTTGGAAGAAAAGCTATGACCAACCTAGACAGCATATTAAAAAGCAGGACATTACTTTGCCAACAAAGTTTTGTCTAGTCAAGCTATGGTTTTTCCATAAGTCATGTATGGATGTGAGAGTTGGACTATAAAGAAAGCTGAGCGCTGAAGAATTGATGCTTTTAAACTGTGGTGTTGGAGAAGTCTCTTGAGAGTCCCTTGGACTTCAAGGAGATCAAAGCAGTCAATCCTAAAGGAGATCAGTCCTGAATATTCATTGGAAGAACTGATGCTGAAGCTGAAACTCCAATAATTTGGCCACCTGATGTGAAGAACTGACTCTTTGGAAAAGACCTAGATGCTGGGAAAGATTGAAGGCATAAGGAGAGGGGGAAGACAGAAGATGAGATGGTTGGATGGCGTCACTGACTCAATGGACTTGAGTTTGAGTAAGCTCCGGGAGTTGGTGATGGATAGGGAGACCTGGTGTGCTGCAGTCCATGGGGTCACAAAGAGTCAGACACGACTGAGCAACTGAGCTGAACTGAACTGAACTAGGAGTAGGGTCCAGATTCATGAATGCTGGACAAGATTTGGGAAGCTGAGGCCTCTTGGAAATGTCTGGTACCTCAATGACCTTTCCCGTTATCCTCTGAAACCTCACTTCCTCCACTTCTAGATGGCTCAGTGACTTCTAGATCAGTAAAAAATGGTTTAGCATTGCAACTTTCCCAGATATTACCATGCAAATATGTCCTTCAGCTCATTTACACCTCAACTAACACTTCTGGGTGAATTTTTCTGTGACTGTATCACCAGAACTAACTTAGAACTCCAAATCCTCAACATTTAGAACACTTATGTGCCAGTTTTTGCTTAAGCACGCCAACCACTCAACAAAAATAATTCCCACTGTCAAATTCAATCTCTGTTTGGCAAAAGAGGAAACTGTGGGCTTAAAGGGCTCAGGATGGAGGTGCTGGGGAAAGTAATCAGCAGGAAGAGTGAGAGCACCTGAGAAGGAAATAAGGGATGAAAACTTGGCAGTTCTCAAAGAAAGGGAGGTAGGTGCAGAAAGAAGTTCAAAGAGATGAGAAAGGATGTCCACAAATCAAGGGGGAAACTGCTGAGCAGAGCCACACAATGTTTCCTAGCAAATTCAATAGAATTGAGTAGTACTAGCCTGGCTTTGGGAAATTGTGTTCAAGACCTAGGCTGGGAGGCCTGCAGTAACTCATCTGCTAAACCACTTCACCTAGAACCAGCCTCAGATTTCTATCAGTTTCTCTACTTTTAGAAAAATTTGTTGAACTGTAGTGAATTTTTGCTGGTGATACTGATGTTTGCTGTGTGCCCTATATGATTGAGGTGCTGCCCCATCCAGCCCTGGAAGAAAGATACTGAATAAATCATCCCTCTGTTTGATGGAGCCTGTGCTCCTGAGCTGACTTGTCAGTTGACCTCCCATTGGATGCAGGGAGAAGCAAGGACGCACAGCAACTAGCCCACCCCGCCACCTGTTCCTGCTTTGGAGCCCTGGAATCCTATGTTAGAATAGGGAGGAAGCCGTCCACCATCCTGTTGTCTAGACATCAAGGAAGAAATATGGGCTCAGGGAAGCTGCAGGGAAAGGCTATACTTGGATTTCCTGTCAGAGGTGGGGTCCTGTATTTACATAAATAGTAAGATTCTCCAGCAGAAACCCCTCTAATACAGCTTGCTAGAGAGCAGAATTCAGCATGAAGTGAATTCATCCTTAACCTCTTCCCAAAGGGTATTTATATTTGACAACAGGAAAGTCAACTTGGCTAATGTGTTATTTCAATGTCAATTTCAGGGTAAAGGCTTTCAGTGTCTTGTTGATACCAGTTCACCCCATTTCTCCCACATATAAATTCCTTAGGACAAACAGCTCATATTTGTATAACATTGTCCAGAATCAGGGGGAAGTTTGTGCCTTATAATGAAAATGTCAACTGAGTTACCTAGAATGAAACCATGTCCTTAACCTAATTAGTCCAGCATGATAAAGAACTGAACTAAGTCCCCCTGGCAGTCAGAGTAACAATAACAATTCAAAAAGAATCCAGTACTTCTAGACATTGTTAGGTCACCTGGAGAGTTCTATCCCAGTGAATGGATTTTTGTACTGGAACTGGCTAGGAAGTCATGTGTTTTTTGCATTGTGGCTTAAATAAAATATATCAATTATTTTTCAAATGTTACAGAATTGCTGTCACATGTTGGGTACTCCAGGAAATAGTCTCTGAGATTTGCATGCTGAAGGTTTATTGGTGAGTGTTCCTAACATTAAGTTGTGAGTTATAAGGGAAGCAGAATTAAGCAGAGGGAGAAATTGATATAAGGAGTCCAGGTCTTCACTCCCACCTCCACCCTCATCAACTAGTCATAAGTCAGCTATGAGCCCTCAGCAGCCAACACTCCCAGCAGTTTAAGATCAAGGGTCTTGATTCTGGGTAGTGGTACTCCACCTTATCTGCTGCAGTTGCCAGCTATCCCTTTTACTTTTCAAGTGTCTCCACATTTACTATTCCATTTTACCTACCAAGTAGCCTGTGAGATAGACAGGGCTAGGCTGGGATCATTCTTCCACACTGATGCACACTAACACATAGGAAAATCTAAGTCCCAGAGTCACCCAATACTTGTCTCTGGCTCCCACCCAGAATGATCTCTGCTCAAAATATTGTGTTCCTTTTCTCTTATATCTTGAGTTTACCAAATGTAGAATATAAGAACCAAAAAAGATAGGGAAGACCAAGTAGTCTACCCACCTCACTTTAAAAGTAAGAAAATAGTTTCAGAGGTGGGAATGGTTTCACCCAAATCAAGCTGCAAGTCTGTGGCAGAGCCCAGCCTTTTGAATAGATGCTCTGCACTCACAAGCCAGTTTTCACGACCTCTGATGTACTGGGCATGATGTACCACATAGAAGCTACAGACATGAGCAGGTTACAGGCCCTGCCCTAGAGGATATTGAATCCAGTAGGTTTCTTCAGAACACTTTAATAGTTTCATTTAGACAAGTAGAGTAAAACTTTCTGTTCTAAGCTTTCTCTCTCCTGTTACTTCACAGAGTCTGAATCCAGAAGAAAATAGCATATGGTTGCTTCAGAATGGCTAATTTGTGTTTTCCTGTGTTCTAAACTGTCATCAACCAGATGCTTATGGCACTCCATGCAGACATACCCAGATGACTCTTCCATTGACTCTCCCCAACAAAGATTCACTTCCAAACCAGTGTCATGGTAGAGATTACTAAGAATGCAGATGACTTTCTTTTTCTCATTCTCTTTAAATGACTTTACAGTGTTTGTGAACCTTCATTCTGTTTCTCAGACACAGAAATCATAGCTGTGTGGGGCAAAGGGGGTAGATTTAGGTTTATGAAGTCATAGATCTATCCTTCCCAGTGCTATTCCCACCACTAGGATGAAGGTGAATCATGTCTACCTGGGGCAGGCAGAGGACATTTGCCTTTATATTATTCAGCTCTTGTCACTGGAGTGTCTGAATCCAAATGCATTGTGCCTCTGGTGTTCTCACCCTGCAGACCAACTGCTGACAGTTGGTCACTGTTTATAGCTCCTTTTCTCTCCCTTCTATTGGAGCGGTTCATCCTCATCACTACTTAATAAATAAGTAGTGATTTATAATAATAAATAAATAAACAATAAGTAAATAAACCAAGTAAAACAAGGCAGACCTAATCAAACGTTCTCTCCACCTCCCATGTTTCTCAGAGAGCTCCCCACAGGGGTAGAAGCTTGTACATGTGCTTTACCTCCAAAAGGAGGCCCCAGAACTGCTAAAACACTCTAAGAAATACTCATGGGAGCATAGACCTTAAAAGAAATTAGACTGCAGGTGAGAAAATAACTTTAATGCCAAGGAAAAAGGATCAGTTCACTTTGTCATTTTCCTTGCTCTGGCTCTGTAGGCTTCTCCTTCCTGTGACTTTGAAATGGCAGGGAGGAGCAGGCTGTGTTTCTAGGCTGACTGTCCTCGTGGGAAAGAGTCTCTCATACTGGCAGCTCCCTCTCAGATCTGGAGGGATGCTAGTGTCCTTTCAATCTGGGAGTAAATGGGAAACAATAATTTATATCTGGTTCATTGCCTCTACTGATGCCATCACCTTCTTCCTTACAGTCACAGGGCAGTTGCATCATCATCAGATCCATTGGGACCCAAGGTTGGTTTTAAAGAACCTGCAAAATAAATACATAATGAGGATGGGTGAAGTTATTAGCCATGGTGGGGTAGGGAAAGAAGAGTCTGGACCTTCGAGAGTATCTCCTTTCTGGTTAAGGAAATAGAGCCTGAAAGGAGGAGGAAGGAGGAGGAAGGAACCAGGAAAAAAATGCACCTTCTCTGCTGAGGGGCATCCTTTGCTGTTATTCATGTTGATGTTCTTCATCGAGATAAGAGTGATGCTCTCTTTCTCTCCATTGGCTGTGGAACCACTGGGGAAGGAAGGGAACATGGGTTTTAGAGAGAAAGAGCTGCAGGGCACTAGGGGTCAAGGAATTGTTGAGGGGGGGGTGTTGAAACTTAAACCTTTGTTTTGAGAAGCCTTTATTTTGGTGGTAGACTGTCATCAAACGAGTATGTGCTTTGAAGCCCAAAAGACTTGCGTTTAAATCTTAGTTTTATTACCTACTACTTGTGTGACCTGGACCAAGTTAAAACCTCTCCTGCGTGCTAAGTTGCTTCAGTCGTATCTGACTCTTTGTGCCCTTATAGAGTGTAGCCCACTAGGCTCCTCTGTCCATGGGGTTCTCCAGGCACGAATCTTCCCGACTCAGGGATCAAACCCACGTCTCTCATGTCTCCTGCACTGGTAGGCAGGTTCTTCACCTCTAGAGCCACAACTTCTCCTTAACTTTTTTAATGTGTAAAATGCAGAAATATCTGCCTTGAAGAACTCTAAGGACTTGAGATAAAATTACAAAATACCTAAGATAGTGCTTGGCACATACAAAGTATTCAGAAAGTGGTTCCTTAAATACGTACCCTCTGCTTAAGGAGTATATTAGAATCTGAATTCCTTCACTTTTCATGAAGAAGTTAATCAAGACTTAGCCTTGGGGGTAAAGGATTCCTTGGGGGTAAAGTCTATCTCCTCTCACCTGACTATTTCCTTTCAGTTCCACCCCTATCCTGTCCACCCCCAGCCCTGGCCTCGGTGAGGCTGTCAGGACTCTGTGTGTGTATGTGTGTGTGTGTGTGTGTAAAAAGCAGGAAGCATTGTTTCCCTCTTGGAGTGGAGGAGTAAGAGGTCAGTAGATGATTCTTTTCTTGCACTCCTAACAGTCTTACCTTTCAGAGAGCCCTGAACTCCCAGGTTTCTGGGGATCTGTAAAAACCCAAAGGCACAGGTTGGAGGCCACAGGCTGTAACTCAGAAGCTCAATTGGCCCTTCAAAGCCCACCTAAGTGGACCCCCCTCCCTGCCCCCGCTATTTCTCATTTGCCCTGCGTGCTGTTCCTTCCCTCAGTTCCTGGCTGGGTGTCATGCCTAGAGTCTGGCTGTGGGTCCCTCATCAAAGAGAGGCAAAGGGGGCCCTGAGAGTCAGGGCATGTACCTTCAGACTCCTTGTTCTTCTGACACTTAAACCTTAGACTGACCACACTGACCAGGACAATCACCACAACCACTAGGATGGCAATGAAGCTGATAACACCTGAACAGGAAAAAGAATGGGGTGAGGGAAAGGCAGAGGAAGGGACAAAAGAGGGCAACAGAAGTCCAAATTCCCTTCCCAGCTGAGTGCTGTTTATACAGGTTCTGGGAGCAAAGTGAATTCCCCTTCACTCCCAAATGAATGCGCTGTCAGCCTGTATCCCTAGCCAAAGTGACCTCCACAGCCCACCCCATCCTCTCTTAAGAACATGGAGTCCACCAGAGTCCAAAAGAGCTGAGTGGAGGGACTGTGGAGGCTCCTTCCCCACCACCATCTTCCTCATCAGCCAACCCTCCTGAAACAAACGGGCAAGATTTGAACTTGTGTTCCCAGACCCAGAGTTCAAGTCAGTTCACAATGAGCCCCCCCCCCCCCCCGCCACTCCCCACCTCCTCCCTCTCACCAAATGCAGCCACAGTGAGCACCGTCTCTGACGTGGGGCTGGGTGGGACAGTGGAGTCTGCTGTCGTCCTAAAACTCATGTTGGGTGATGTGGAAGTAACATTATGAAAGATGTCTAGAAAGGAGTAGCGAGGGATGGGGGTGTCAGCGAAGGGACTGACTCAGCCTACATGAGAAAACCAGCCCCCTCCCACTTCCCCCAGGTAGAGGACTGAGGAGAGAACTCCCACAAAAGACACTCTCCCACCCTTCAGAGCTGGGAGACATGGGATCACAGGAAGAGCACTGCTGGTTGCTTGTGTTCCTAGTTCCGGAGGACTTCAGAAAGTTCAGGATGCTTCCCCTCATTATGCTCTTCCCACCACACCCATGGGGCCCAGAGGAGGGCTGTAGAGATAGGGAGCCAGACTGGGCTCCTAAAACAAAACACGAGGAGCCGTCTGTGTTTTCCCAAATGTTGAATTGGAAGGAAGGAAGGGCACTGGATGTTTGTCCCCAGGCACTGACCTAACAAGTCAGGCTGCCAGTTAATGGACACAAGTTTCTGATGCTCTTATAATGCAGTACAGTTGCCCATCTCTGCCCAGCTTCAACACATTTACTGTAGGCCTGATTGCAATTCCACGATTCCACTTCCTTATCCTCACCCCCCTGCCCCACCAAATAAGGTGGGAAGTATAAAAAAAGTCACAGAGCAGAGGGCTGGGACAACAGAAAGGGTCAGGGCACTCTCCTCTGTGAGCACAGACAGGACATACCTCCACTCATGCTGTTGCTGCTCCTGCCACTGCTCGGAACATCAGTGCCTGCACCATAAAACAGGGCCCAGATGGAAGGTACCCACCCACTCCTGGTTTTCTCCCATACTGCCGGGTGAAGGCGAACCTACCCTGAGAAGCGTGTAGCCCTTTCCCAACCTTTTATGCCTTCCTTTCCATCATTTTGCGTTTTCTTACCCCACCTCCCCCCCACTTATCTCATCTATGCCTTTATCAATCCTGAGTCCAGGCTCCTTTTACCTTCACTGTGACCCATTCCTAGCTCCATTCTCCCCACCCTCACCCCCAGGCCGCTCTAGTTGTCTCCCAAAGCGGGATACCACTGATGTGGATCCTGGTGTGAACCCTCACTGTGGGGCAGGACCCTGGGCCTCCTGAGTGAGGAAGAAGGAACCCAGTCAGACATGATCCAGTGTTTTTCCACCCCCAGCCCCAGGTACTCACTGAGTCCTGACGTGTGTTTCTGTGACTGGGACCAAGTCAGTCCCGGAGAGGACAGCAAATGACCAGCCACGGTGCTTGAACTCAGAGTCACGGCTTCCGTGGAGGACTGTGAGGGCGTCTCTGACGCTGCTGCAGATTAGGAAGCGCGTGTGGCCTGCTTAGGGCCTCAGCCAGCATGTGACCAGGAAGGCTCTTTAGTCCCAAACCTGCCTTCAGTTCCTCTGGGCCTTTACCTTTGCAGTGCCCTCTGCCTGTGGTATGCCCTACTGCCCTCCACCCGACAGCCTCCATCTGACTGACTCCTTTTTGGGCCTCAGCTTCAGAGACCACTCAGTCTGGGATGTCTGGCCCTTCATCTGAAGTGGTTGATGTTGCCTGGGTTCCCATAGCACCTTTGGCTTATGCCCATCACGGCCCTTCCCCGCCTCCTAACTGTCAATGTGAGGTCCTATTTACTTGTCTGGTCCCCTATTACTCTGTATTGTCCATTAGAGCAGACTCTGTGTCTGCCTCATTGTTGGACCCTCTCTGGGTGGCATCTATAACCTGAGCAGCGGGGTACCTGTGGTCCAGGTGCCGGACAGAGGGCTTAAGCTGTTGGCTTCTGTGGAAGGACCTGCAAATATAGGTGAAGGGCAGTTGGAGGCTGGGCAGGTTTGGTGATGCCACCACGCTCCCTAGCCCACCCAAGAACCCTTGCACTCCCAGCAGGTCTAAAGGGTTGGGGAGGGGGCTGGGCAAGGGGCAGGACTTGGCCACCCGGCAGCCACACTCACTTGTTTTAGGGGAAGTTGGCTCTGTGGTTGAACTTTGACTGTTGAAGGCTCCTGAAACAGATCATCTGAGACTGAGGGTCCACTGCCTCTGACTGTTCTGTCTCCCTCTCTTCTTCAATAAGCTGGAGTTTTCTGGACTTTTCTCCCTACCCCACCCACCACCCAATCATCCATCTCTCTCCACTCTCAAGGCATGTGAGAGATTACTGGAAAATGGGCCTGGAGCTCTTCCTTTCTAAGCACCCAGCCCTGAATGATGGAGTAGGCCCTGTGAGCTGGACGCTGCGGCCAGCAAGAGAAAGGAGAACATATAGACTAGCTTGGTGAGCTTTCTGCCCAGTGTTCACCCTGGAGAAGAACTCAGGCCTTTTGGCTTCCAGCCCCCTGTGCTAGAAGACAGACACCCTGGCAGAGGGCTAGAGGATGTGACTCCAGCTCGTGGCGCTGGCTTCCTCTGTGACTCAGTTGCACTGTCACCACCACTTCACGGTTCAGTGTCCCAAAGTCTTTTCCGGTCTCTTCAACCCCACGTGGGTTACATACAAACCTGACATGAGTACAGGGGAAGGTTGTTTCAGATTAGCAATATGTCCGAGGACAGAGGGCCAGTGACAGGCCGCGTCTAGACAAAGACCCAGAACTCAGGTCTCTCACTGCAGCTCTCACTACAGTGCTGCAGAGCCATTCCTTTTCTGTGAATGCTGTCACATCCTGGCCTTGCCCCAAGGGAAGGGGATGAAAAGATGTGGTGAATAAGATGGAGTTAGGGGCTGGGCTTGGTGTCTGGGCTGTCTCTCTGTCCCTCCAGCTGGAGGTGGGGGCCTACACAGGAAGCAAGTTCTGAGGTACATACTGGAGGCAGGGAAATTCTAGAACGAGCAACCAGTGTACTCTAACAGGTAGAGGCTACTTTGGAAATGGTCACTGTTAGCCAAACCCAGGGAGGAGGGAGTTATCAGGAGGCCCCGGTCACAAGCCTTCATTCCCTTTTGTGTATGTACATGTGTGTGCCTGTGGGCCTCCTTGCAGAGGTTGTGTGTGCTGGTGTGCCCATACATGTGTCCCCTGTGTGTGTGGGACCTGAGAGGTCAAGTTGTGTTTGCTCATTTTCCACGATGAAATCATTCCTGAAACCTGTGAACAATGTGAAAGGAAAACATCGTGGGGAAGTGGAGCCGCCCAGCTGGGTTCCCGTCCTCCACTGGCTGGGCAGGGACTGCAGCCACTGGCCTGGCCTCCTGCTCCCTAGGCCCCTGGTCAACAGGGAAGCAGCAGACCTGGAAGCCCGGGGCCCGGGTGAACAGAGGCGGCTAAGGGCCAAGGGCCCGCCCAGCCTGGGGCAGCCTGCTGGTCTGTTTATTTTCTTTAACCACTGCCTTTCTCTGTGAGGCCATCACTCAGATGGAGAGGAATTAATTGTTTCCAGGCCCAAGCTTGCCCAAAGCCTGGGCCATGTTTTTCCAGGTCACCATCTCGCATAGCCCCATTCCCTCCTTGGGTAGGGGTGTCAAGCGGGGAGCTAAAGCTTCTAGGTGCCCCAGCCTAGAGAGAATCCTTCCCAGCTGGAGATGACCCTGGGTGAACACTTTCAATCTGAGGCATGTCTATCATCTACCAGGTAGATCAATCTATCAGTTATTGATCAAGCATATCTAAGGTACCATCTTAGTTCTAGAAGGTTATAACTTTGGTTTTTAGTGGGAAGGCACAGTTCACTGCCTTCTTGCACTTTTCTAGAAGCAAAACTAGTTAGAAGGAGTTTCAAAGTCACAAGCTCCAACTCGCAGTGGCCTGCTCTCTGTCTCCTGTCTCCCCTCCCCCGACTGGAACACTGTGTCAACAGTGGATTCCTCATTGAAGAGAGGAGGGACTTGGGAAGCTTGTGTTCCTACAGGCCCAGGTGCCTCAGACCACTGGGCACACAGAACTGGAAGAACACTGACCACAGGAATTTCTTACTTTCTTGCGTCCTCTCCCTTATCCCTACCTGCTTCATTCACTTCTAGCCTCTCTCCTTCCCCTCTTCACCACCACCACACTGTGTTCCTCAGCAGCATAGCTGAGCAGTTAAAATCATGGATTTTGTAGACTGACGGTCTTGGTTCAAGCCCTGATTCTGTCACTTACTGTCTGAGCTGGGCCTCAGTTTTATCATCTTTAAAATGCAAGTGATTTTAGTAGCCCACAAGTTGTGACGATAAGAAAATTCACACAGAGCACTTAACACAGGGCCTGACAGCTCACGCTCAAGAAATTCTGGACATTTTAATTTTTGCCCCCTTCTCTTAAATCCTCCAAGTTTCAAGTCTGACCTGAATCTGCATCTCCATAGTCAAGTCTCTCTGTGAGCCTGAATATCCTCGAAAGATTCTCCAGTACAACAAAGAAGGCAACAGTGAGAGCTCTGAGATCCTGGGAGGAGCGGTTAGGATGCTCAAGGGTGCTCATGGCTCAGGTAGAAAAACTAAGGACATTCCCAGCCTTGGTGCTTGCCTGGGGCAGGATGGCAGGTAGGGAAGCTGGGAGAAGCCTAGGTTTGTGAAAATGTCCCCTCATGAGTCTCACTTTTTAATTTCCTCCTCTGCCATTTCTGCTGTTTCTACAACCACCTAGTCCCGAGCCCCAGGTCATGTGTGTGACTCTGTCCTCCTGGGAGGGGGTTGGGTGGGGGGGGATAGGATTGAGATGATTGGAGTCTTCGGGCTTTCAGAGACAGGTCTGACCTCTCCAAGAGACAGACTGTTGGAGTACTCAGGCTCTCTCACCCACCATCAAGAAAAAACCATCCTCCCTCCCCTCCCTGTCCAAATACTCTGGAACTTCCTTCTATTGCTTTGAGCACATGCTCCTAAATCCTCAGCGGAGGGCTTGTAGAGGGTAGAGTGGGGGTGGGGAAGGGATGACCAAAGGGAAGTTTCTGCCCTGTGAGTCAGAATCTCCTGGATTTCTCATGATTCCCAGCAACTGCTCCCTAATTAGAAGACCCCTTATGAGCTACCTCACGAGTCCTAAGCTACCGAGCCCTGAGATGTATTGTTCCCAAGTCATTAATTCTGGGGATTGTTTCATCTGGCCCCCAGATGAAATGTGTACAGCTTCTTGGGCAAATAGTTCCTTCTATCTAACCTGAGTCCTCCTTGCTGTGATTTGACCGTAAAGTCAATATTTGGAGATCCTAGGTTGTTATTTCTCATATGAAAGAAGAAAAAAATCACCTGTGAAGCCCAAGGTACAGACCATTTTGTGCTAGGACAGCCTGGAGGGAGCTTTCCAGCTTGAACCTCACACCAAGACAGTCACTTCCCACATTTCAGGGGGCCAGCCTCCTTGGGGGGCCCAGTTCTCCTTGGAAAGTTTCCCACCAAAGCGTCTAAGAATATTTCTATGTTACAGCTGCCTGGGAATGATCAGCTCCCCACCCAAGTGATCCCCTTCATAACAAGGCTTTGGAATTCCCTCCGGCAGAGTGAAGCCCTGGATGTAGAGCCTGCGTGCTGTGTGTGTCCCAAAGGAGAGACAGGCACCCAGAACTGCAGGCCACCAGAGAGGAACTGCTGAAGGACGGTGGTGGGTGCCTCTTACCTTGGAGCAGGAGGAAGCCCAGGATGGCCCAGCGCAGCTGTGTTTCTCTGACGCTCCCCATGTCAGCTGGGTCTGCGATGGGCAGGCAGCCTCTGAGTGGAAGCTCTGTCCATAGTGGAGAGGAGAGAGGGACTGCTGGGGCGGGGTGGGGGGTGGGGGCCGGCTCTCCAGGAGCTTCCTGTCAAAGAATAGAAGGAAACAGATTGGGACTGGCTCCAGGGGCCCTGCTCAGTCAGGCAGCCCAGCTGAGGATGTAAGGCCGAAACAGCAGCGCCTGCGCCCAGGCTTCTCGTGGCCTTGGCTAGGGCCACGTGGTCTCCGCCAGGACCTGGGCACAAAAGCCAGTGATGGCGACCTGGCCCCGCACCCCCACTCTTCCCTTCTGCAGGGGTCCGTCTGTCCCTCTGCACACCACCCGGAGGCTTTCTTGGAGTATCACTCTGTCTCACTGAGCCCTAAAGCTTGGCCCACTGGCCGCCCACCCTCTGTAGACTCTGAATCCTCTACACATCTCTCCCTCCTCAGGGCTCCAGATCTAGCTGGGACTCCTTAAATCTTTCAGGGAGACATTACAACATTCTTGTTATTCTGCATAGAAAAACTAGAGAACCATGTTCTAAGCATCCCTCCCTCAGCCCTCCCCTCATGTTGGGGTCAGGTGTTCCCTGTGCTCCAGCAGCACCCTGTCCTTAGCATCCAGCCAGCCAGTTGCACTCACTCTGCAGGTCAAGTCAGAAACCCAGTGACCAGCAGCTTAAGTGAGCTTGGAGGTTGAGTGGGGTCCCTAAACATCATTGTGTGTAGCAGCTGGGCTGAGAGATAAGGAATCAGGAGGCTTACCTTCTGGGATCAGATCACTGGGTGAGAGGAGTTCCTAGGGGGTCTCCTGGTCTCCAGACTAGAATAAAAGGTGGTGGCTGCACAGTGAGGAACAGATTGAGGGATGGCTGGTCCTATGGAGTTAGTTGGGGACCAAAAGTTATCCTTTATATACTGTTTCCAGAGAGAGGCGAGATTAGTGGGCACTTCTTGTAACTCAGAAGCATTAAAGCACACACATTCACAAATGAAGTTATAGACAAATGCAAATAGACATAACAGAGTTCATACTTGTAAAAACCAATGAAGAAAAAGCACAAAGAGAAAAGAATGCCTTGATTGGGAACGATAAATATCAAATTCAACAAGATGATTATCCCTAGGGTGAGAAGGAGGGGAGAGGTAGGGAGTGAAGCTTCTATTTGTAATGTTTTAGTTCTTAAAATTCTTTGAAATAAATGTGACAGACTATTGAGATGAACAGAGCTGGTGGCTGGGCCAGAGAGACTTAGTATATTATAGTTTGCACTTTTCAGTGTGCTTGAGAAATTGCTTTAAAAAAAAAAAATCGAAGGATAATGACTTCAGGGAATCAGTTGGGATGTAGAGCCAGCAAGTCCTGGGGGGAAGGGGTGGGGTTAGGACAAGTGTTTGGGATCCTGTGGAGGAGGGATGAGCAGGCAGACTCAAGCTCCTGAAGGTGGCAGGGGACGTGAAAGGAGGTGCCTAGGAGTAAGATCAAAGCACTGTCAGAGTTGAGGGCTGGGCACAGGGTAGTCCAGATGTTCAAGGAAGTGAAAGCGCGGGAGAGAGCAGTGAGGGTGTGTGTGCAGAGGGTGTGTGCCTGTAAACCCCATAGACGTGGCAGCTCCGGGTAGGGACCCAGCTGAGGCAACAGGCTCTTCTTTGCCCGGCTGGCCGCCAGTCCCAAGAGAGCCTTGCACAGCCGGACAATGCATCAGGTAGATTCTCATCTCACCCCCTTCTGCCAGGTTGGTGAAACTCCCCCAATCAAGGGCCCCAAGTCTTGCACGAGCCTATGCTTCCCTTTTCCCCCTGTACATCCGGAACTGCTTCCCCACCCCCTACCCTGGGAGCTCTGTGGCCTGGGCCCTAGAGAGCACAAGACTTTCAAGCAGGGGAGGGGAGGTAGCTATTAAGCTCTAAAGATGCCAAAGGATAGGTGCTGGGGATGGGTGGGGTGGACAATGTGACTCAGGAACTAAAGGGAGTGGGTTTGTCCTGGCCAGCCCTCCCTGGACCCCAGTTGCCTACCCATGGGGATGGCCAAGCTGAGGTTTAGAGTTAGGGGAGGGTCTCCACCCCAAGGGCTGCTCCTCATGGTCCAGCTGGGGAAGGGAAGACCAGGGGGAGAGCTTCTTGAGCCTGTGATAACCTTGTCAGCTCTGGGGCCTACGGTTTGGAGATTTGCTACCCTGATAGTAAACCCCATCGCGACCCAATACTTAGCAGGGTAGAGACAGACAGAGGTAGGGATCATGACCCCCAGCTTTAGGCAGAAGAATGCTGGGACCTTGAAAGAGATAGAGGCTGGCAGGGGGTCTCCTTAGTCCATCTTGGACAGAACCAGGAATCCCCTGTGAGCATTCCCTACCCTCTAGCGCCCCCCACAACCTGATCCGAAATGGATATTGTGGGCTGAGGTATAGCTCTTACCTCCCCCAAGCTTCTGGGGTTCATGCCTCCTCTTCCTCTCTTCCTCCCCTGGAGTACCAGCCCTCTTCCTACCATGTGGGTGGGGAGTAGTGGGAACCTAAGAAGCTGGACACAATGACTCCCTTTTCCCGGGACTGTAAGGAACAGTTGCTCACTGACCCCTGACCAAGACATGGGAGAGCAGTCCAAAATGTGCTAGGACTCCTGACTCAAGACATTAGATGTATTTAGGAATTTTGCTGGAGACCTTGGAAAAGAGACCAGTGGGAGAAGACTTGGTGGGGGAAGGAAGGATAAACTTCATATGCTAGGCTGTAATAAAGCCCCTCTCTTTGTCCCTTTCTGAATGACTTTGTCTCCTGATCTCTGTTTTGTCCCCTCTGTTTCTGTCTCTCTGTATTTATCTTCACTTCTATTTCTTTCTCTCTCTCTCTCTCCTTGTATCTTCCTCGTTTTCTCTGTATCCCCTTGTCTCTTTCTTTCATTCTATCTATTGCTATGTGTTTACCTCGATGTTTTTCTGTCTCTGCCATCTCTTTCTATTTCTCCATGTCTTTACTGTCTCTCTGTCTCTGTCTGTTTGTCTCTCTCTCAGTTCCCTTTGGGTGTCTATCTCTCTCTATCGTGGTCTTTCTCTGTGTGTACATGCCCATGTCACCCTCTCCCTCTACTGCTTCCCTCCCAGGCTGGCCACCATCCTTGGCTTTCTCCAACTGTCAATGGCTCAGCAGGGCAGGAGCCCCAGAAGCAGCTTCCGGAGGTGCTGGGCGGCGCCTGGGAACCTCGTCCAGGGGTCGGGCTGCCCCTGCTCACCATCATCGTCGCTGTCTTTGTCTTGCTGGCAGTCTGTATCGTGGTGGCAGTCCACTTTGGGCCAAGGCTGCACAAAGGCCATGCCACTCTCGCCACAGAGCCACCATCCCCAAAGCCAGAAGGCGGCATCTACCTCATCCGCTGGCGCATGCTGGGCCATCAGGACAGTCACGAAGACGCCCAGCAGAAACCTCCGGGCCCTGACTCCCGCCCTGTGCCAGATGGGCCCAGGTTCAGCTTCGATGAAGTCACCTTTCTGTAGGAGGGAGACTTTGGAAAGTTGGCCTCAGCTGTGTCAGAACAAGAAACTGGACAGAGTAGTGCATGCTAAGTTGCTTCAGTCATGTCCAACTCTTTGCGACCCTATGGACTATCACCCACTGGGCTCCTTTGTCCATGGGATCCTCCAGGCACAAATACTGGAGTGGGTTGCCATGCCCTCCACCAGGGGATCCTCCCAACCTGGGGAATGAACTCGAGTCTGCCTGTGTCTCCTGCACTGCAGGGGGGTTCTTTACACACTGAGCCACCTGGGAAGCCCGGACAGAGAAGTGGGGCAAAAGCAAACTGGGGCCTGGGCCTCAGAGCTTCAGAAGGGCACACCTGGACTCACTGGAGCTGCCCTCTCAGCAGAGTATTTGTAGAAGAAGCCCTGTGAGGACCAAAATAATAGAAGAAACTTGAGAGCCCTGCCCAGAAACATGCTGCTGTGAGCGTTCCCAGTGCCCAAAGCCACCCTAACAAACCTACCCCCTCCTCTTCAGGAACCACCAGACCCCTGAACCTCCTCCTCCGAGTTTCTACTCCCTCCTCCACTCCGTATCTCCCCTTTTGGTATCAAAGCGAGTTCAGCTGGGAAGACTCCACCATCCACCCCACCCTTGTGTAAGGGTGTCAGAGGTTCCTGGTGGAGGCGCTGTCCCCACAGCCCCCAGGTCCTGTGAGGGCAACCAGAGAGAGCCAAGTCAAAGAACCTAGGGGTCTGCCTTCTCTGGGACTCAGGAGAGGAAGGCAGACCTACCGCCCTTCACTAACTGAGCGACACCCCTTTGGCTGTCAGGTCCCCGGCCTGGCCAACTTCCAAGGGGCCTAAAAGCCCTAAGCACCACTTGCATGTGTGTGCGCTAACTCGCTTCAGTTGTGTTTAACTCTTTGCAACACGATGGACTATAGCCCTCCAGGCTCCTCTGTCCATGGGATTTTCCAGGCAAGAATACTGGAGTGGGTTGCCAAGCCCTCCTCCAGGATATCTTCCCAACCCAGGGATTGAACCTGCATCTGTTACATCTCTTGCATTGGCAGGCGGGTTCTTTACCACTGATGCCACCTAGGAAGCCCACTTGTAGATTCCCAAATTGTTTTTGAATCACCTCCACCATCTTGGGGTAAGACTCTATCTCACTTTCCCAGGATGGGGTAGGGGAAATTGGGGGGTTTCATTACCTCCCACTTTCTGTGTGCATTGGCCTGTTGGAACCAGTCTAGAATTTACTGCAGGACATTTCCCAGATACAGAACCTTCCAGCTGGTAGGAAAACAGGAAAGGAAAAGGAGCTCTGTGGAGGTTGTCTGGGGAAAGAAAGGAGTGGAGGTCCCTGCAGAGGGAGGGACATGGAGGTTGGGAAGATGCAAGAGGCAGGGAAGGCAGAGCTGAGCCTCTCAGTGGCTCTCTGGAAAGGCTCCCCTTCCTTGGACACCCTTGAACTTCACTTGACTTGTGCAGTCAAGAACAGGCAGACAGACGTTTGTGGAGGGACTTCTGGGTGCTTTACTCTGGGGAATACCTGAGTGTAACAAGTCAACCTTGAGGACTGCCCTCAGAGATACCCCAGCACAATCAAGGACTCTGAGAAATAACAGATAAAGAGGAACAGAGACTAATGTGTGCAGAGGACTGGCCTCCACTGGGATTGGTAAGAGGCAGCTATAATGTTAATAGTTGCTCCTTCTTGTGGGCCCATTATGTGCTGGGCTCCAGGCTCATCTGTGGACCTACAGATATTATAATGTTTACTCCTCATACAGCCTTAGGAGGAGGAGGAGCCACTGTTATCCCCATTTACATTTGGGGATATCAAGACCCCAGCAGGACCCGGGTACTAAGTGGTAGAGTCAGGACTTGAACCTGAAACTGGCAGACTTCACAGTCTGAGCACCATGTTGAGGGCTGAATGGGTAGGTAAAGATCTTGTTGGGCTGATTTTTAGGTGTTGGAGTGACTGATGTGATGTTGGGGGATCCTCAGGGGCAGAATGGCTGGCACAGTGGGGGAGGGGAGGGGACTGTTTCCCCTTCACTCTCTTGGCTCTGTCATCCTTGGGGGCAGTGGGTTGCTTCTGACAAATGTGTGTCTGTGTGGAGTTTTTCTCCATAGTAATGCTGTACTCAGAAATTCATATTGAGCATTTGTGATAAAAACAAAGATGGAAGAGAGAGAATAAGTCTTGGGTGGAATGGATAGAACTGGCAGAAACAGGCTGTCTGGCCTCCCAGATGGGGGCAACTTTGCCCCCACAGTGGTTGCCGCAGTGGATCAGTTCTAACAATGATGGGCACGAAGTGTGGCAGGTGAGTAGCCAGCTGTGTTGTCCAAGGTCTCCAGAGTATATCCCATCACCTCATACAAACTCTCCTCCCCCTTATTCAAGGCATTCTCATCCGGGAACATTTATTCAGTGGCCCCTGCTTCTTTGAGTAGTCCCTTTGCCCAGGATACAGCTGTGTTTACTCCTTATGGCTTCTCTGTACCGGCTCAGGCCCCTCTCTGTCCCCCAAGCCACCCACTGGAGACAGGGCCTTGAAGGGGCAGGCGAAGTGGGATTCTTCCCAGCTCTATGCTCTCAGCTTGACTGGTGGGCTCTGTCTGCATTGAAATGATGGCCACTACCCCATGGCCCTGAACTAGTATGAGGAGGCATGTAAGGAACTGTGTGCAAGCAGATTTGGACGTTGTCGATAATAAAGGGCAACCGCCTGTATCGAGTCTGGCCAGAAAAAGATGGCATACTCAAATAAATAACCTGAAGAGTGTTTAAAAAGGGGGCTACTTAAGGACTTCCCTGTTAGTCCGATGGTTAAGAATCTGTTCTTCCACTGCGTGGGGCTCAGGTTCAATCCTGGGTCAGCAAACTAAAATCCCACATGCCGTGTGATGTAGCCAAAACTTTAATTTTTAATTTGTAATTAAAAAATTTTTAAATAAAAATTAAAGGGGACTATTTAGAAAGGGCAGGTATAAGGAAACTACAAGTGAGAGTGAGCATTCCAGGTGAGCATCAGTGAGATGCCAGTACCATGGTCAGGCCTGAAGAGGGATGGGGAAGAGGAAGTTAATGAAACCTGGAGATAGACAGAGTTACTGAAAGGGTCCTTTAGAGATGAAGAGAGCCCACAGTGACCTCGAAACTCATGGGAGGGATGTGGGGGAATAAATATCCCAGCCTCACCCCCCTCTTCTCCCTTCTCTCACTGCGGCTTCCCTTCGTCTGAATGTGACCAGAAGTCAGAGGGAAAGGGTGCCTGTTGATGCCATCCTAGGACAGAGGAGAGGTGGAGGGTAGGTCTGAGCATCCAATGGAGGACACCTGGAGGATCCCTTAAGTTTACGTTATTTATAATAAGTAAATATTACCTTATAATAAGTTTACATTTATATATTTTTTAAGGACTTTTTCATTTATTTATTATTATTTTGGCTGTGCTGGGTCTTTGTTGCTGCATGCGGGCTTTGTCTGGTTGCAGTGAGCAGGGGCTATTCTTAGTTGCTGTGCATGGGCTTCTCATTGTGGTGGCTTCTTTTGTTGCAGAGCACAGGCTCTAGGCATGGCCTTCAGTAGTTGTGGCCCATGGGCTCAATAGTTGCAGCTCACGGGCTCTAGAGCACGGGTTCAGTAGTTGTGGAGTACCAGGCTTAGCTGCTCCGAGGCATGTGGAATCTTCCCACACCAGGGATTGAACTCCCGTCCCCTACATTGGCAGATGGATTCTTAACCACTGGGCCACCAGGGAAGCCCCTGACCTGGCATTTAGAGTTTGCAGAAAACCCATACAGCCATACTACTCATAAATACCCTGTGAGATATATAGGGCAATGATTATAATCCCATTTCATAGATGAAGACACTGAGGCTCAGAGAGGTGAAACAACTTGTCCAAGGTCACAGGATTCATCTTGAAATGTCAAGTCCAAGGACCTTCTCTGAGAGGGAGGAAATGGTTCTGCTAGGCCTCCAGCTGCTGAAGAAAGAAATCCTCTCAGAGTCTCATGGTTGGCTGGGGGCTCAGGAAAGGTGACTGGGGCCTTAGAAGACATCCGAGCGGAGCGGGAGAGGCTTTTCCATGCCACTGATGAGGAGCTCAGGCTCTTGGGACAGTACAGAGGAACGGGGGATCGCCGAGGTCTCCATGCTGCCCATGGTAACTTCCCTTTCCTCCTGCCGAAGGTGCTGGAGAATTTCCTGTGACAAGGAGAAGCTGCTTCCTTCTGCAGGTTCTGGAATGAGGAAGGGAATGTGTAGGGGGGTGAAGGCCTCACACATGCCCACTCTAGCACACCCGGAGGACTTGCTGGGGGGCCCCTCCAACCCTCCCTCTCCTATCCATTGGGACTAGAGTTTCATGAAATCCTAGAGCTAGCAGTGGTTTTAGAGATAAGAGGGTTTAGAGATACCCTCCTGCTTTTAGAGATGGTACGTTAGAGATGAAAGGGACAGAGACCTGCCTAAGTCCACAGAGCAATGGAGTGACACTGCTGAGGCTGCAGTCCTGGTGTCTTGGCTGGTGGCCGGGGGCTATCTGCTTCCTCTGGCACTCTAGATGAAGTAAGAGGCCCCTGGAGCCACCCCTTCATGCTCCACCCAGGACCCATAGCCAAAAACCTCAGAAAGCCATCGGGTGTCCCATGGTGGGGAGATAGGACCTTGTCCAGGGGAGAAAGGGGCAGGGCTTGAATGTCCTGACCACTCAGGAAGGCCGAGGACTGTCCTATCTCCTGCTGACCCCCTGGTAGGCCCTTGGGTCCCCCAACCCTTCCTGTCCTTCAGCTTGTCACCCCCTTACCCTGGTAGACAATGAGGCGGCAGTTGTTCTGAGACTCAGGGGCATTTGCCAGGATATCTTCAAGTGTCCGGCAGAAGAGTTTGGCCTGCTCCAGCCGATCCTCCCGGCTAAAGCCAGCTCGGCCATCCTGTGACATGGCAAACAGGGTCTGCAAGGGGGTGGCGTATTCCAGGACACAGATGCCTGCCTGGAGGAGGTAAAAGAAAGACAAGACTCAGCCAGGGGCCAGGTAGACAGACTCTGGACCCCATTGCTCAATCTGTAGGGGTGGAGTCTGGGAGGTGGCCACCTGATGGGGTCTATGACCTTTGCCTGTGAACCCCACTCCTAAAATCACAGCCAGGGACTGCATTAAATTTACCCTTCCCAGATCCTTCGTCTAGGCTGTCAACTACTCCAGCTGGAAGTCAAGTTCGGGGACTGGACTCTGGGTTCAACTCTGCTTGGGTTCCCCACAGCCTACATTAAATCCTTCAGACATTCTCTAGACCTTCATCTGGGCAGTTTTATGTTCCAGAGCATGGTACACTCAGGGTGAAATCATCCACTTCTGCCCTGGTTCTCTGAGTTTCAGTGTCCTCTTCTACAAAGCAGGGGTCATAACAGTCCCTACACCACAGAGTGGTGGTGAGGATTCGATGAGGTGGTCAGATGAAGCACCTGGAAGAGGATCTGGCTTGCAGTAAGTGCTCAATGAATGTTGCTAGGAATTCCATGGTGGTCCAGCAGTGAGGACTCCATGCCAGGGTTCAATCCTTGGTCAGAGAACTAATATCTTGCAAGCCTCACGATACGATCATAAATAAATAAATAAATGTTACTTAATCATTGTCACTCAGAACCTAATTTTCCCCAGCCCTGGGACTGATCAGAGAAACTGAGGCACAGAGAAGGGCAGTGAATTTTTATCACGGCTTGGCCAGGGCTCTGAGTTCTGAGTCTCTAGGCCTGACCCCTTCCCAGTGCCACCTGCTTCCCTGCACACTCACCCGCTGCCCATTTTCCAGAAGCTCATAGATGCTGTTGGTGTAAACCCGGCCCTTGATGCCAGCACGGTCGGCACTCTGCTGGGGCAGCTCGTGTAGGAAGCGAATGTTGGGGTCAGCCACGCTCAGGTCGTCAGGCACCCCACAGTCCAATGGAAAGAGGATGTGCAGCCGGTGGCTCCCTGCGCCCTGCAGCGCGTTGTTGTGGAACTGATTGTAAATTTGGATCCTGGCCCGGAACCCTAGGGTGGAGAGGCCCAAGAAGTCATTTCCACCAACTCAGGACAGAGATGCACTCACTGTGTGGGTGCAAGAGCCCTGGGGGGCAGTCCACAGGCATTGCCTGGGGGGCCAGGCGGGGGAGAGCATTAGGCAATAATGTTTCACCTATTCCCACCACCCCTTTCTCCCCCTCACTTGACCTTTGTCCAGATTTCTGTTAGCCCCATTCCTTCCCACTACAGCTTTCAGGGCTCTGAGAGGCAGACAGAGTCCTGGGAGTTGCCATGCCCAGCAACCTCAGGTGCACTGAGTCAGGCCTCTAGCCAAAGCCCTGCTGTCTAGCAAAGGCAGCCATGAGATGGGGGAGAACTACAGCCCTGGCCAGCAAGTCAGAAGAATGAGATGCGATTCGTTTCCAGTGGTGTAGTCAAGGGTCCAGGCTCTGGACAGGCCCGTGTGCGTATCCTGCTTCTTCCTCTAGTTAAGGTGTGTGACTTTGGACAAGTCACTTTATCTCTCAGAATAGTGATGTTCTTATCTCTGAAACAGGGGTGATGATCATCCTGTCCTCACAGAAGTGAAAATGAAAGTCGCTCAGTCGTGTCCTACTCTTTGCGACCCCATGGACTATAGAGTCCACGGAATTCTCTAGGCCAGCATACTGGAGTGGGTAGCCTTTCCCTTCTCCAGGGGATGTGAATTAAAAGAGAAACTGTAAATGAAGGGCATACAGCTTGCAGCAAATATTTATTGAAAGAATTCATGGGTGACTTGGGACAAGTCAGTTAATGGATCTAAGCCCCGAATTTCTTCCTGCAAAACAGCCTTCAAGCCTATAAGATCACTTTTGGTATCATATGGCTTGTTAGACTGAAAATGTTTTGAAGGAAGCTCAACTCTGTGCTCTGTGATGACCTCGACGGGTAGAATGGGGGTGGCATGGGAGGGAGGTCCAAGAGGGAGGAGATATATGTATACACATAGCTGATTCACTTCATTGTACAGCAGACACTAACACAACATTGTAAAGCAATTATACTCCCAACAGCAATAAATAAATAAAGCTTTGGAAAAATAAATAGCAATTGAGAACTCTTGGGGAAAAAAAAAAAAGAAAATGCTTTGAAAAATATAGTGACTTCTGGAAACAAGATTGCGTGTCTTACTGTCTGTCTTGTAGATCTAGAAATGGGGACATAGAGGACAGCCCACCTGGCAGGATCAGCCGCAGGTATCCAATATAATATGACCAGGCCAGCCCATGAGCCACGTTGAAGTTCCTTTTTTCACAGATTGCAGAGACCTCTGCTGGGGCCAGGCCCTGTGGACAGCAGGGTGGGGCCGGGGGGCCTCCATGAAGGATAACGAGAGCGCTCCTCCCCCAAGAAGACTTCCCAACCTCCTGCCACCTGGCTCCCTTCTCTGCCATTGCTGAACCCAGACTATTCTAGGCTCTAGTCCAAGGATCAGCTTCTAAACTGATCCCACTCCCAGTACTGAGATCAGAGCAGATCACAATAGCCACACCTCCACCCAACCAGACCCTCCACCTCCCTGTGTGTGATACCTGGAGGCCCAGGAGGATGTTAAGTGCCTGTGAGAGGCCCAGGAGAGCAAGCATCCAAGTGAAGGGCAGGCCAGCCATGTTTGGGAGGGAGCAGTAGAAATAGCAGGACAGCAGCAGCAGGGCCCCGCAGCGCGTGGAGGAACACAGGCAGGCCCACACAGCCCTCCAGTAGCTGCCGTGGTACCTACAGGTGACATGCAAGTTCCAGACCCCAGCTCAGCTCAGCCAGAGAGGGGCAGGAGGTACTTCAGGGAGTCACCTGGAGTGGACGTGGTGCAGCTCCTCGGCCAGACTGCAGAGCCCCTTGATCAGCAGTCCCATCTGCTGGGAGGCCAGATGGAGTACCAGCCACTTGAGAGTGTAGTCTGGTGGCTCCCCCAGGCCCCAAAGGGCCACCAGACAGGCACTTAGCAGGACCAAGGCTGCCTTTTGGGCCCTGTGACCCCTGGGTTGTGGGATGGATGGATGCAGGCTGGAGTGAGGCATCTGTGGGTACCAAGAAATCCATGGTTGTGCTCCCCTCACTCTCCTACAGTTCCAGGACTGAGGCCCTGACTGGGCACATCCCCCAGCTCTCCAGTTCCCTGGTGCCCAGCCATGCCCAGAAGATGCTCCTGGAGATACCTCTAGGGGACAGTTTGGGCATATAGCATCCCAGCGCTCCAACCCGAAAAGATTTGTTGCAGAGTAGGTGGAGAAAGAAATGCATGCATACAAGAGTTGGAGCAAACTTGGGGAGATAGGGAAGGACAAGGAAGCCCGTCGTGCCATAGTCCGTGGGGACGCAAAGAGTTGGACATGACTCAGCAACTGAACAACAACACATACACACCTCACCCAACCCCAGTGAGACCACAGATGTGGTGAAGAAAGAAGACAGCGACTACCGCAGACCCAGACCTGAAATTGTCCTATGAGGTACCACTTACCAGGGGACCAGGGCTTCCCTCTCCCCACAGTCCACCCCAGGGAGGTACCTCTCAGATTGCAGGTTGTTTCTGGAAGTCGACAGGGAGAGAAGGCCCAGCACAGGGGCTCCCAGCAACCAAGGGTGGCTCTCAGGGTAGAGCCTGAAAAATGAAAAGTTAAAAACAACTGAAGCTTCCTCCACAGCACTTCAGCACTGGCATCTCACCAGACCACAGCCTCACTGTGCTTGCTGAAGAGGTTATTTCCTGCCTCCCAGGGCATCTTGGTCAACCACGCCTGCCTTGGGGTGAGGGAGAAAGCTTGAGAAGGCCTCCGTTCCATTGTCCACCCCTCAAACCAAGGGTGTTCAGAAACCCTCTCACACTCCTTACAGCCACAACCCTGAACACCAGCTGTCCCTCAAGCCCCCCCCCCCCCAGTCAAACACACTCTACCAACACCCTCGAGAGACTCACACGCCCAGCCAAGCATACACACTACACCATGCTGCCTTGCCTGGTGGTTTTATTCTGATTTGCAGATGCAGATCCTCTTTTTCTGAAGACTGTGACATCAGACTAGAGGCGGGGAAAGTGAAGTTATTTCCTGTAACAATAGCCTTCTAGTAAAAAACTTAGTGGGAGCCAAAGGGCTGCTGAAGTGTGTGGTTTCGGCTCTCCATAGGAAATATTATAGCAACACCTGTGACTTCCCAGAGAGAACCTGGTGCTTCCAGCCAAAAAGGCAGTCGCGTGGATAGTGATAGTAATAATGATAATAATATTAATAATTTAGTGCTTACTGTGCTCTAGACATTATGCCAAGTGTTACATTATTGTTTCACTTAGTCCACTCAGCCACCCTATCAGGAAGGTATAATACTATTCTCACGGACAATCTGAGCTTCAGTGAGGTGAATTAACTTGCCCCTGTCCCCCAGCTAGTAAAGGAGGAAGTAGGGATGTGAATCAGCTGGTTGACTCCAAAACCCAGCTGGTCCTGTGCCTTGATTCCCCAGAAAAGGGTGGAAGGACCAGGATCAAATTTCATGCTTGCACTTTTCCGGAGGGTGGAGAAGGCTGGTCAGTTTCTGGCATACCAGTAGGCTGATCAGATTCAAGAAGGGGGCAGGCTCAGGAGTGGGATTGGGACAGAAGCCACAGAGCAGAAGCAGTCCATATATGCCCAGGCCAGAGGATACTTGCCTAGACCCTTCCCCACATCCCAACCAGACACAAGAAGACACACCACATTCATAGATGCCACTGGCCTCTTGGGAGCAAGAGGCTCCCAGAAAACTCTCATTTTTAAAAATAATTTTCCAAGAATGGAGAGAATTCCCTGCACTTTCTCTCCCCTACAAAGGCTCACAAAGAGGGCCCCTGCAGTGGACAAGGGGCTTGGGTGCTTCAAAACCAAAGAATGTCAAGATTGTCAAAGAAAACGTCTGAGCAGAGTCCTCCCAGAGTGGGCAACTCCACAGCTGTCCCAAAGTCCCCCTGTGCCAAGCAACCTTTGGCCTTCACCATCCTGCCCAGCAGCCAGCACCACCTCCCCTGGGTGGTACCATTTCTGCCAGCTCCACCGCTCCACAATGGTCATCATTTCCACTGAACCTGTTCTTCATCTCTGCCCCCTTCTCCTAGAGGAAGATTCTCTGTTTATAGGCCAGATTGGTACCATGCATCAGAAGCCTTAAAAGACACATAGAATCATAGACCTAGCAATTCACTTCTGGGAATCCTTCATTGAGAAATAATCAGGGCTTCCCTGGTGGCTCAGTGGTAAAGAATCTGCCTGCTAATTAAGGAGACATGGGTTCAATCCCTGGGTCGAGAAGACCTCACATGCCATGGAACAACTGGGCCCGTGTGCCACAACTAGAGAAAAGCCTGAGAGGCAATGAAGACCCAGCACAGTCAAAAATAAATAATTTTTTTTAAAAAGAAATAATCAGACAAAGGCACAAAGATGCCCATTTTCAGATGTTTGTGCAAGTGTTGTTTATACCAGAGAAAAACTAAAAACTAAATGTCCAACAATAGGGGACTGATTAAATTGTGGTTTATCTTAGAATGTTAGGTAGCCACTAAAAATGAAGATGTAATTTTGTATGTTGACTCTTAAATATCTTTAGCATATTGCTTCTAACTGGAAAAAAGCAGAGTACAAAATAGTATAATTGCATTTTTAGAAATACACGTTGCATGAGAAAAGGTCTGGAAGGCTACATGACAGGAAAAATGCTAACAATGATTACTCTGTGTAGCAGGACTATGGGTAATTTTTGGTATGCTTTTTCCTTTTTGCTCATCATGTTTTTAAGGTTTCTTTTCCTGACATTGAACATGTATTAGTTGTTTGGAGTATGCTGGTGTTAGAGAAGGACCTTTCTTTGCCTTTCTGGCAGCCCCAGGTGTTCTTTGGTTTTCAGCTGTAGCATTTGAGCCTCTGCCTCCATCATCACAGGATGATGGTGTGTGTCCCTGTCTTCACATGGCACTTCCTCTTCTTATAAGGTCACCAGTGTTGTCCATCGGATTAGGGCCCACCCTAATCACCTCATCTTGACTCAGTTGCAGCTGCAAAGACATTGTTTCCAAATAAGGTCATATTCACAGGTACAGAGAGTTAGGACTTCAGTATCTCTTTGGGGGGACACAGTTCAATCCATAACAAAGTCAGTGCTGGAATAAAGATTTCTGGAGAATTGTTTGGAGTCTTTTGGGTTGTGGCCAGGGCCTCGGGGCATGGGGAGTGTCAACAACTGCATGGATGGGATTGTCCTCATCAGCTGTGCTGATAGGCAGAGACCTCAAAGCTCTTTCAGATGGCCATCTGGCACCCAAAGAGGAAGCTGAGGACCACAAAGGGAAGTTAGGTCCAAGTTGCAGAAGACACATGGAAGCTGTAACTGGGTTGGAAATAGAAATGAAAACCACTTCAGACCAGCAGTTCCGGGGTGGCTAGAGACAAGAAGCAACTGCCAGTAAGTGAAGGAGAGGCCCCAGGAGCAAGCAGGCTGTGGAACAGAGCATTGGCACTCAGAAACACTGACCAGAGGGCAGCAGCCTGTGAGCTTGGCGGTCTGCAACTTGAATCTAACTTCCCTCCCTTTGACCCAGTTATTTAACTTCTTTGAAGTTTAGCTTCCTCATACCTAAGTGGGGGTAGTAATACATTTTTTTTTCTCATAAAATTGTCATGAAAATGAAAAGAAATAATGTGTTTGTAGGCCTGACTTGTAAGTTCTCAGTGAGAGCTAACTCTAATCACCATTACCATCACCATCATCATCATAACTGTTGAGAATCACATTCTTCGAGTTGTCAGCCCCTCTCATCTTGGCCTCTATCCTGGACTCAAGCAGACACAGAGACTTGATGTCTCACCTGTGGGTGGCTCTGAGTCTGACCCCAGCCACCTCTTTGTTGTAACTTTATTGCCCCATCATGCAGCTGTCTAGTGTGTCATCGTCTTTCTTGGACAAGACAATATCCTAGTAAATGTGATAGAGAAAGGGGCTGGATGATGCATGACTGGGGTTGGGGAAGCACAGCTGATTGAGCTACTGTATCTTCAGAGGATAAATAATGGCCCTACATCTTCCTAGAAGGTGGTATTCATGCTGCTGCTGCTGCTGCTAAGTCGCTTCAGTCATGTCCGCCTCTGTGCAGCCCACCAGGCACCCCCGTCTCTGGGATTCTCTAGGCAAGAACACTGGAGTGGGTTGCCATTTCCTTCTCCAATGCATGAAAGTGAAAAGTGAAAGTGAAGTCGCTCAGTCGTGTCCGACTTGTAGCGACCCCAGGGACTGCAGCCTACCAGGCTCCTTCATCCATGGGATTTTCCAGGCAAGAGTACTGGAGTGGGGTGCCGTTGCCTTCTCCATGCTATTCATGAGGGTGGCGAAATCTACAGTTGTTTTTTGTTACAGCCTAATTGAGATATTCACATACCGTACAACTTACCTATTTAATGCACAGTTCAATAGTTTTTAATATATTCACATCACCACAATCAAATTTAGAACATTTTCATCACCTGAAAAGAAATCTTGTCGGCTTCAAGGTTGAATTCTTTCTTCCTTTTGGTTTCTGCCCTCCAAAGTTTGGTCCAGTGATTTGTATAAGCTTTGTACAGGGTGATATTTGGGCTGAGTTGTTTTTTTTTTTTTCCTCTGATGTGCAGGGCTGACTGAGGTGGTAGAGCTCTCACTGTTTGCAGATGACATGATACTATACAGAGAAAATCCTTAAGATACTATCAGAAAATTACTAGAGCTAATCAGTGAATTTACCAAAGTCACAGGATACAAAATCAATACACAGAAATCACTTGCATTCTTATACACTAACAATGAAAAATCAGAAAGAGAAATTAAGTAATCAATCCCATTCACCATTGCAACAAAAAGAATAAAGTATCTAGGAATAAACCTACCTAAGGAGACAAAATAACTGTATACAGAAATATAAGACACTGATGAAAGAAATCAAAGATGACATAAATGGATGGAGAGATATTCCATGTTCCTGGGTAGGAAGAATCAATATTGTGAAAATGACTACACTACCAAATGCAATCTACAGATTCAATGTGATCCCTATCAAATTACCAATGGCATTTTTCACAGAATTAGAACAAAAATTTTCACAATTCATTTGGAAACACAAAAGACCCTGAATAGCCAAAGCAGTCTTGAGAAAGAAGAATGGAGCTGGAGGAAGCAACTTCCTGATTTCAGATTATACTACAAAGCTACAGTCATCAAGACAGAATGGTACTGGCACAAAAACAGAACTATAGGACAATGGAACAAGATAGAAATCCCAGAAATAACCACACATCTATGGGTACTTTATTTTTGACAAAGGAGGCAAGAATATACAATGGGACAAAGACAATCTCTTCAATAAGTGGTGCTGGGAAAACTGGACAGCTACATGTAAAAAAATGAATTAGAACACTTACTAACACCATACACAAAGATAAACTCAAAATGGATTAAAGACCTAAATGTAAGACCAGAAGCTATAAAACTCTTAGAGGAAAACATAGGCTGACTACTTGATGACATAAATCAAAGCAAGATACTCTATGACCCACTTATCTGTCTTTTTGATTATAGTCATTCTCATTTCACTGATATGAAGTGGTATCTTATTGTGGTTTTGATTTGCATTTTCCTGATGGTAAATGATGTTGAGCATCTTTTTATGTGTTTATTGCTATTGCATATCTTTTTTGAGAAAAGCCTACTCATATTTTTTGTCCATTTTTAGTTGGGTACTTGTCTTTTTACTATTATTTAATAAGTTGTTATTGTGATAATCATAGGCGGGTTTTTTTTTGTTTGTTTATTCTAGATACAATCCCTTATCAGATAAATGCTTTGCAAAAATTTTCTCCTATTCTTTAGGTTGTTTTCTCACTTTCCTTATGGTGTCCTTTGAAACACAAATGTTATTAATTTTTATAAAACCTAATTTAGCTTTTAGTTTGTTGCTTGTCCTTTTGGTGCTATATCTAAGAAGCTGTTGCCTAATCAAGGTCACAGTGATTTGTATATATGTTTTCTCCTAAGAATTTAATGATTTTGGCTTTTACATTTATATCTTTGGTCCTTTTTGAATCTTTTTATATGTGATGTGAGTTAGGGATTCATGTTCTTCTTCAGATAGATACCCAGTTGTCCCAGCACCATTTATCAAAAACTAGCCTTTCTCCATTGAAAAGGCTAGTCAAAAACTAGCCTTTCTCCATTGGCACAAATTGTTTTGTCAGTTGTCAAAAATAACTGACTCTAAATGTGAATTCTATTTATGAATTCTCAATTCTTTTCCATTGATCTATGTATCTATTGTTATCCTAGTCCACACCATCTTGGTTACTGTAGCTTGTAGTAAGCTTTGAAATTAGAAAATATGAGTCCTCCAACTTTGCTCTTCCTTTTCAAGATTGGTTTGGTATTTGGGTTGCTTAATTTCCCATACAAATTTTGGGATCAGCTTATCAATTTCTGCAAGGAAGTCATCTGGGATTTTGACAGGTATCACATTGATTCTATACGTCAGTTTGGGTAATATCATCATGTTAACATTATCAAACCCTTGAACATGAGATGTTTTCCCATTTATTCAGGTCTTTTAAAATTCCTTTTAGCAATGTTTTATGTTATATACAGTAGAAGTTTTGCACTTATTTAGTATTTTACTCTTTGGAATTTCTAAATGAGTATAACACAAAATTTGCCTCTTTAATCATTTTATTTTTTAAATATATTTTTATTACTTTTTATCAGTCAGTTCAGTTCAGTCGCTCAGTCGTGTCCAACTCTTTGCAACCCCATGGACTGCAGCATGCCAGGCTTCCCTGTCCATCACCAACTCCCGGAGCTTGCTCAAACTCATGTCCATCAAGTCGGTGAGGCCATCCAACCATCTCATAATTTTGTTTATTTATTTGGCTGCACTGGGTCTTTGTTGCTGTGCACAGGCTTTCTTTAGTTGTACACAGTGAGGGTTAATCTTGGTTGCAGTGCACGGGCTTCTTGTGGTGGCTTCTCTTGCTGTGGAGCACAGGCTCTAGGGCACTCAGCCTCAGTAGTTGTGGCATATGGGCTTAGTTGCTCTGCAGCATGTGGAATCTTCCTGGACCAAGGATTGAACCTGTGTCTCCTGCATTGGCAAGTGGATTTTTATCCACTGTACCACTGAAAGATTGTTGTTGAGCCGTGAAAGACACAAGGATTCTTGGCCTTTGGAGGAGAGGAATTCAATCCAGGGCCAGTGATGAGGCTTGACTGCTCAGAGCTTTTATGTAATAAAGTTTTATTAAAATATAAAAGAGATAGAGAAAGCTTCTGACATAGACATCAGAAGAGGGCAGAAAGACTGCCCTCCTGCTAGCCTTTACCAGTATGTTATATACCTATCAGCAAGCTGTTAATTAGAGAAAGGAGATGTCTCAAAACTCAGAGTGGCACCAGGCCCCTCACCCACAACATGCATTTTAAGATAATGTTGGAACCAGATGAGTCATCCTGGGCCATAAAATGATTGACATGAATATTGAAGAAAAGCAGGTTTCTAAGTAAATATATAATTTCATTAACATAGATTAGGAAAGCAATGTGTCAGTAAAGCATACAGGTTTGTTGAGCACTTATCAGTTCTGGGTCTTAAGCGGAGCTGACTTGAAGAAAGACAGAGTCTAGGGTAAATACATAGTTCATTAACATAGCTTATGACGAATATTTACATAAGAAAAACGCATTGGTTAGCTCAAGGTTTGAGAAAAGTTAGGTTCAGGTGGAGCCAGTTGTCATGGCAACACAGAATTTTAAGAGAAACCTCTTTTTAAATTTGTATAGAGAAGGGAAAAAAATCTAACACTTGCTTGTTTCCTCCTTCTGCTTAAGAGAGAAATAAAAAATGTCTGACACTTGCAGCCTATTTTCTCCGTTTGGAGACCGCTGGCCTTCCTGCCTGTTACTCTCTCACCACCAAGGAATTCCTAAAATTCACTTGTTTATTTCCTCTTGCCTGGGCTGGATCATGTTTTCCCTAGCTGCAGAGAGAAGGGGTTGCTCTCTACTTACGGTGCTTGGACTTCTCATTGCGGTGGCTCCTCGTGCTGCGAAGCACAGGCTCTAGGGCTTGTGGGCTTTAGTATTTATGGCCTATAGGCTTAGTTGCCTTGAGGCATGTGGGATCTTTCTGAACCAGAGAGTGAATCCGTGTCCCCCACGTTGGCAGATGGATTCTTAACCACTGGACCACTGGGGAAGTCTACACTTTAACCACTTTAGGTGTACGATTCAGGTGCAGTAATTACATTCACAGTGTTGTACAACAGTCACCACTATGTTTCCAAAATTTTTCACCATCCCAGACAGAAGCTCTATACTTATTAAGCAGTAACTCTCGACTTTTCCCTCCCATCAGTCTCTGGTAATCTACTTTTTTGTCTCTATGAATTTGCCTGCTGGTGGTGGTTTAGTCGTTAAGTCATGTCTGACTCTTGCAACCCCATGGACTGTAGCCCTCCAGGCTCCTCTGTCCATGGGATTTCCTGGGCAAGATTGCTGGAGTGGATTGCCACTTCCTTCTCCATGAATTTGCCTACCCTCTGTATTTTTTATAAGTTAAATCATATGCTATTTGTCCTTGGTGTCTGGCTTATTCCACTTAACATAATATTTTTAAGGTTGATCCACATAGTGGTATCATATATCAGAACGTCCTTCTTTTTTATGAAGGCAAATTTCAGGGAGGGGAGCTAAGTGACTGAGAGCAGGTAAGAGGAAGACTCACTTTTAACTGCATTCCTTTTCATGACTGAATTATATTCCACTCTATGTATGTACCGCATTTATTTATTGATGAACACATGGGTTGTTTCCATATTTTGACTATAATGAATAATGCTGCTGTGAATGTTTACACACAACTATTTGTTTGAGTTCTTGTTTTCAATTCTTTGGGGCATGGAAAGTGGAACTGTTAGGTCATACAGTAATTCTATGTTTAACGTTTTGAGGAACCCTCAAATTACTTTCTATTTTATTCTTTTTCATGTAATTGTAAACGAAATAGTTTTCACAACTTTATTAGATATACAGTCTTGTAACTTGCTTTTTTTAAGATGAGGGATCATTTCATAGACATATTTGTGGATCAATAAAGATAAAATTTCATCATGATTTTTGGTGTATACCTAGCACTCCATGGTATAGAATTATGAATCATGATTTAATCAGTGACCTATTTGGGGACATATCAGTTCAGTTCAGTCGCTCAGTTGTGTCTGACTCTTTGTGACCCCAAGGACTGCAGCATGCCAGGCCTCCCTGTCCATCACCAACTCCCGGAGCTTGCTCAAACTTACGTCCATCCAGTCAGTGATGACATCCAACAATTTCATCCTCTGTCTTCCCATTCTCCTCCTGCCTTCAGTCTTTCCCAGCATCTAGGTCTTTTCAAATGAGTCAGTTATTCTCAGCAGGTGGCCAAAGTATTGGAGTTTTGGCTTCAGCATCAGTCCTTCCAATGAATATTCAGGACTGATTTCCTTTAGGATGGACCGATTGGATCTCCTTGTTGTCCAAAGGACTCTCAAGAGTCTTCTCCAACACCGCAGTTCAAAAGCATCAAATCTTCAGCACTCAGCTTTCTTTATGGTCCAACTTTCACATCCATGCATGACTACTGGAAAAACCATAGCTTTGTCTGGATGGACCTTTGTCAGTAAAGTAATGTCTCTGCTTTTTAATATGCTGTCTAGGTTGGTCATAGCTTTTCTTCCAAGAAGCAAGCTTTTTTTAATTTCATGGCTGCGGTCACCTTTTGCAGTGATTTTGGAGCCCAAGAAAATTAAGTCTCTCACTGTTTCCATCGTGTCCCCATCTATCTGCCATGAAGTGTTGGGACTGGATGCCATGATCTTCGTTTTTTGAATGCTGAGGTTTAAGTCAACTTTTTCACTCTCTTCTTTCACTTTCATCAAGAGGTTCTTTGCTTCTTTGCTTTCTTCCGTAAGATTAATGTCATGTGCATATCTGAGGTTATTGATATTTCTCTCTGCAGTCTTGATTCCAGTTTGTTCTTCATCCAGTCCCTCATTTCACTTGATGTACTCTGCATATAAGTTAAATAAACAGGGTGACAATATACAGCCTTGACGTACTCCTTTCCCAATTTTGAACCAGTCTGTTGTTCCATGTCCAGTTCTAACTGTTGTCTCTTGACCTGCATACAGATTTCTCAGGAGGCAGGTCAGGTGGTCTGGTATTCCCATCTTTTTAAGAATTTTCCACAGTTTGTTGTGATCCACACAGTCAAAGGCTTTAGCGTAGTCAATGAAGCAAATGTTTTTCTGGAACTCTCTTGCTTTTTCTATGATCCAACAGATGTTTGCAATTTGATCTCTGGTTCCTCTGCCTTTTCTAAAACCAGCTTGAACATCTGGAAATTCTCAGTTCATGTACTGTTGAAGCCTCTCTTGGAGAATTTTGAGCATTACTTTACTAGCATGTGAGATGAGTGCAATTGTGCGGTAATTTGAGTATTCTTTGGCATTGCCTTTCTTTGGTATTGGAATGAAAACTGACATTTTCCAGTCATCTGGCCCCTGCTGAGTTTTCCAAATTTGCTGGCATATTGAGTGCAGCATTTTCACAGCATCATCTTTTGGGATTTGAAATACCTCAGCTGGAATTCCATCACCTCCACTAGCTTTGTTCACAGTGATGCTTCCTAAGGCCCACTTGACTTCACATTCCAGGATGTCTGGCACTAGGTGAGTGATCACAGCATCGTGGTTATCTGGGTCATTAAGATCTTTTTTGTACAGTTCTTCTGTGTATTCTTGCCACCTCTTCTTAATATCGTCTGCTTCTGTTAGGTCCATACCATTTCTGTCCTTTATTGTGCCCATCTTTGCATGAAATGTTCCCTTGGTATCTCTAATTTTCTTGCAGAGATCTCTAGTCTTTCCCATTCTATTGTTTTCCTCTATTTCTTTGCACTGATCATTGAGGAAGACTTTCTTATCTCTCCTTGATATTGTTTGGAACTCTACATTCAGATGGATATATCTTTCCTTTTCTCCTTTGCCTTTTGCTTCTCCTCTTTTCTCAGCTATTTGTAGGGC
Organism: Okapia johnstoni; assembly: GCA_024291935.2. Lineage (NCBI taxonomy): Eukaryota > Metazoa > Chordata > Mammalia > Artiodactyla > Giraffidae > Okapia > Okapia johnstoni. The sequence continues at coordinate 43,215,427 of CM044316.1, forward strand.
CTCCTCAGACAACCATTTTGCCTTTTTATATTTCCTCTTCTTGGGGATGGTTTTGACCACCACCTCCTGTACAATGTTACAAACCTCCATCTATAGTTCTTTAGGCACTCTATCAGATCTAATCCCTTGAATATACTTGTCATTTCCGCTGTATAATCGTAAGGAATTTGATTTAGGTTATACCTGAATGATCTAGTGGTTTTCCCTACTTTCTTCAATCTAAGTCTGAATTTGGCAATAAGGAGTTCATGATCTGAGTCTGCTCCCAGTCTTGTTTGCTGACTGTATAGAGCTTCTCCATCTTCGGCTGCAAAGAAAATAATCAATCTGATTTCGGTATTGACCATCTGGTGATGTCCGTGTGTAGAGTCTTCTCTCATACAGTTGGAAGAGGGTATTTGCTATGACCAGTGCGTTCTCTTGGCAAAACTCTGTTAGTCTTTGACCTGCTTCATTTTGTACTCCAAGGCCAAACTTGCCTGTTACTCTAGGTATCTCTTGACTTCCTACTTTTGCATTCTACTCTCCTATGATGAAAAGGACATCTTTTTTGGTGCTAGTTCTAGAAGTTCTTGTAGGTCTTCATAGAACTGTCAGCTTCTTCAGCATTTGTCGTTGGGGCATAGACTTGGATTACTGTGATATTGAATGGTTTGCCTCGGAAACGAACAGAGATCATTGTGTCATTTTTGAGATTGCATCCAAGTACCGCATTTCAGACTCTTTTGTTGACTATGATGGCTACTCCATTTTTTTAAGGGATTCTTGACCATAGTAGTGGATATAATGGTCATCTGAGTTAAATTCACCCATTCCAGCTATTTTAGTTCACTGATTCCTAAAATGTCAATGTTCACTCTTGCCATCTCCTGTTTGACCACTTCCAATTTGCCTTGATTCATGGTTCTAACATTCCAGGTTCCTATGCAATCTTTTTCTTTACAGTATCGGACTTTACTTCCATCACTAGTCACATCCACAACTGGACGTTGTTTTTGCTTTGGCTCAGCCTCTTCATTCTTTCTGGAGCTATTTTTCTACTCTTCTCCAGTAGCATATTATAGGCACCTACCCACCTGGAGAGTTCATCTTTCAGTGTCATATCTTTTTGCCTTTTCATACTGTTCATAGGGTTCTCAAGTCAAGAATCAGTCAGTCAGTTCAGTCACTCAGTCGTGTCTGACTCTTTGTGACCCCATGAACTGCAGCATGCCAGGCTTCCCTGTCTATTACCCACTCCTGGAGCTTGCTCAAATCATGTCCATTTAGTCAGTGATGCCATCCAACCATCAAGGCTAGAATACTAAAGTGGTTTGTCATTCCCTTTTTCAGTGGACCATGTTTTGTCAGAACTCTCCACCATGATCCGTCTGTCTTGGGTGGCCCTGCACGGTATAGCTCATAGTTTTGTTGAGTTAGACAAGGCTGTGATCCAAGTGATCAGTTTGGTTAGTTTTCTGTAATTGTGGTTTCCATTCTGTCTGCCCTCTGATGGATAAGGAGAAGCTTGTGGAGCTTCCTGATGGGAAGGACTGGCTGTGGGGGAATCTGGGTCTTGCTCTGATGGGTGGGGCCATGCTCAATAAACCTTTAATCCAATCTTCTTTTGATGAGTGGGGCTGTGTTCCCTTCCTGTAGTTTGGCCTCAGGCAGTAATGGTGACCTTCTTTAAAAGGACTTATGCCAGGACTGTTGTATTCAGTGCCCCTGACCCCATGGCAACCCACTGTCAACCCACGCCTCCACCAGAGACCCCTAAACACTCACGGGCAAGTCTGGCTCAGTCTCTTGTGGGGTCACTGCTCCTTTCTCCTGGGTCCTGGTGGACACAAGGTTTTGTTTGTTCTGAGAGTCTGTTTACCCAGTCCTTTGGAAGTTCTGTAATCAAATCCCACTGGCCTTCAAAGTCAAATTCCCTGGTGGTTCTCAGTCCCTTTGCTGGATCCCCAGGTTGGGTAATCTGTTGTGTGCCCTAGAACTTTCACAGCAGTGCGAGAACTTCTTTGGTATAATTGTTCTTTGCAATAAGCAAAGAACAATTTCTCTGCAATAAGCAACTTTGCACCAAGCATAGGAAGGTGTATCTTTGTGTACTTTTCTGATTATTAGGAGAGATTCTTAGAAGTGGGATTGCTGGATCAAAGATTATGCCTATTTTTCAGGCTTCTGATGGATATTACCAAAAGGCTCACTAGATCTATGCTGTTTGTTTTGGAATCCACCACAAGAAAATAAGAAACAACTCAAATATTCAACACCAGGGGATCAGTTAAAATAATGACAGTACATGGTCAGCAGCCACAACAAATTATAATGTTGCAGCAGAATTACTGACACTGAAAGACACTTATACTCATTTTAAAGTCACAGAACTAGTTACAAAGTAGTCCATATTAAATAAATTTGGCTGCTTCCATTCAATGAAATACTCTGCAACTCTTTTAAAAATGAGGCAGTTCCCTATGTACTGATATGGAAATATCTGAGTGCTGCAGAATGAGATTAAACAGTAAGTTGCAGAGCAGTGAGTGTGGAAACAAAAGGATAGATGTGTATGTATCTGATCTGGCTCAGATGATGAAGAATCTGCCTGCAATGCAGACCTGGTTTCAACCCCTGGGTTGGGAAGATCCCCTGGAGAAGGGCATGGCAACCCACTCTAGTATTCTTGCCTGGAGAACCTCCATGGGTGGAGTAGCCTGGTCAGCTACAGTCCACGGAGTCACAAAGAGTTGGACATGACTGAGCAACTAAGCACAAAGCATAGCACATGTGTGTGTGTCTGTGATGTGCCAGAATCAGGTGAAGGCAAACTTCAGGGAGGGGAGCTAAGTGGCTGAGAGCAAGTAAGAGAGGGAGACTCACTTTTAACTGCATATACTTTTATACCTTTAAATTTTTATAGTGTGAGTTATTATCTGTTCATGGAGAAGGCAATGGCACCCCACTCCAGTACTCTTGTCTGGAAAATCCTATGGATGGAGGAGCCTGGTGGGCTGCCATCTACGGGGTCGCACAGAGTTGGACACAACTGAAGTGACTTAGCAGCAGCAGCAGCAGCATTACCTGTTCAAACATTACATAAGATAGGAATTAACCCCAGAATGAACATTATGACACCCATTTTTATTTTTTAAGGCTGATGTATATATTTGCATGAGAAACATTCTGGTCGTAAATACGACAAAATGTTCATAGTAGTTATTTGGGAAGGGAATTTGGGGTATCTGGAAGTTTAAAAAAAAATCCACAAATTCTTTCATATTCTTGCCTTCAAAAGGTGAAGCATAATTCCCCTCCTTAGTAAAGGATTAACTAGATCATAAAAGGTATTGTTACTTCTTCCTTGTTCTCTTTCTTGGATCACTCGCTCTGGGGACAGTCAGCAGCTGTGTCAAAAGCCTGTGCTCTAGAGCCCACATGCCATAACTACTAAGCAACAGCTAGAGAGTAGCCCTTGCTCGATGCAACTAGAGAAACCTCACGTACAGCAACTGTGTTCCACAATGAAGACCCAGCACAGCCAAAAGAAAAAGGTTGATACTGAATGGCATTGAAGCTGCTCACCCTTTGTCTGACCACAGGGAGATCTCAGGAAGTCTTCCCAGCCACCAGACTGGGTGAAAGTCTTGCCTCCTGCTCCATGTCAGACCAAACATCCTCTATCTGGCCTTGTGCAAGATTTATCATTTCTGTTGGTTTGGTCGTTGGTTTCTTGGACAGACAACAAGCCACGGGAGGACAGGTCTCAATTTGACTTGTTCTCTGCTGTGGCCCTGAGGTCTGTCACACTGCAAATTCTCCGTATACAGACATTAATACTGAGCAAACAAACAAACTCAGGAGACCTCAGCAATCTCTTCAAATGCCTGAAGTGCTGTATGCAGCCAAAGAGCTCTCTTCTACTGGCCTATAGAAGGCAAAACAAGGACAAAGTGATTGTTAAGTTTTGGTTCTAAGTCAGGAAGGATCTTCTAAGAATAAAGGCTGCCTGTGTTACTGACCCCGATTCTTGGCATCTTTAATCAATAGAAATTGATAACAGGCCAGAGGAGAAATGCAGGCAAAGCTTTACTGGGACCGATGCTGCAGCAGGAGGGAGTGAAAACAAGTAATGGGTTGTCTTGCTTGCTCCCCTCGGTTGGGGTGGGGGAGGGTGTGGGGGGGTGGTAGTGGATGGGAATGGGGGGGGTAAAAGGGAATGAGGAAGGGGAAGATGGGGTAGTGGGGAGGTGGGGAGGCAGCTGGTCCCTTAAATAAAGTGAAGGTATGGGCGAATTTGTGGGTCAGGCCAGAGGGATGGCTTAGGTTAGGGGTCCCCAACCTCCAGGATCTAATGCCTGGTGATCTGAGGTGGAGCTGATATAATAATAATAGAAATAAAGTGCACAATAAATGTAATGTGCTTGAATCATTCCAAAGCCATCCCCCATCTCCGGTCCTGGAAATGGTGTCTTCCACGAAACCAGTTCCCGGTGCCAAAATGGTTGGGGCCCACTGGCTTAGGTGGTCTGCCTATCCCCTGGGTGGCTCTGCGTGCAGGGATCATTCACAGTACCCTGCTTTTGCTCCCTGAACCCCAGAAGTGGCAGTTGGATTTTGGTCTTTTTGTATCTCGTTCACAATTTGCCCCAGCTGCACGTGTTCACAGTTATTTTCAGTCCCTTGTAGTTTCCTGATATTCTGTTGCTCAAGGAGAAGTTTGTCGAGGTGCAGGAACTGCAGTAAAGGGTCCCAGATCCCAGCCTGTCTCACTTTCACAGTGGTAATCGGTGGTCACCAAAGGGGTTTACAAGAAGTTTGGTGGGCTTGCTGTGAGGGATGGGCTGTAGAGAGAATTCCAGACTGCACAGAGGTTATGAGTTCCCAATATCCCAAGCAAGCTGGGCTGCTGGGGAAATCATGAGTGTGTCTTTCTGGTGGGGGAGGGACAAGGAAGTGGATTATTTTTGCACTTGAGGAACTTGCTTCTGATCCTGGCTGGCTGAGCAGAGCTGGATGTTTTCACTCGTTCACACTTCCCCATCCCAGCCCCACTTTCCTTCTCAGGCCTGAGGGAGGCTGTGTGGCTGGCACTGGTGACACCTGGTGGCCAGCTGGACAAGGACAAAGGCAACCCCACCATCTACCTGTCCTGTCCATCTGCTTCATAGCTGTCCTATACAGTGCTTGGACCGGAGGAGGCCCTGGCTTTTGAGGAATGAATGGATGAATGGATGGATGAATGAACACAGACAGTAAAGAGGAAGAAGAGATGCTGTCTCTCTCTGATCCGGAGATCTAAGCAGGTGGACCAACCTGGACTACAGGAGAGGGCCAGACAGTTCATCCACTCAGGGAAGTACAGACAAAATGGTCTCTGCTTTCTCTTTTGCCTCCCTCCTCTGTGCCTGTCTTGTGTCCTAGGGGAACCTATGAGGTAGGGGGAGGGTCTATTTCAGGAAAAGGCTAAAGTTAATTATTAATAAAAGTTGCTCCTTCATCTAAGCTTAATTGTCCTATGAAGCTATGAATAGAGACCCATGGGCTGATTTGGAAGTTCCCGAATAAAGCTTCTTTCAGGGCAAGGACAATGAGGCCCAGAGAGGGCAGGAACCTGCTTAAGGTCCCACAGCCAAAATGTAGCAGGGCCAGGACTCCCAGGTCCACCTCCTTAGGTCAAATCACAGCATTTGACCACCTAACATAGAAACACAGAGGAAAGGAACAGTTGATATAAAGCTGAGAGGAGCGATTACAACAAGCACCTTAGCCTGGCAAGCAGGGCTTTCCCATCACCTTATGACACCCCCCACCCCCAGCACATGCCTTTCCTTTCAACTGAAGAAATTAATGTGCATCACCTCCCAACCCACCCAGAACCCTCCTCTCAACCACTCTGCTTTATATCCATCCCTTCCACTGTATGGATGGACTTAACCTCCCTGAGCCTCAGTTTCCTAATCTGCAAAGGGATTGTTTGAGGTGTGAGAGAAGCTGCTAGCCAAATGCTTAGAACAATGTTTGGCACAGGGTAAGCATTCAATGGGCTTCCCAGGTGGCGTTAGTAGTAAAGAACTCTCCTGCCAATGCAGGTTAGACTTAACACATGTGGGTTTGATCCCTGGGTTAGGGACAAACCTGGTGGGGTTTGTCCCCTAGAGGAGGGCATGGCAACCCCCTCCAGTATTCTTGTCTGGAGAATCCCATGGACAGAGGAGCCTGGCAGGCTGCAGTCCATAGGGTCGCACAGAGTCAGACAAGACTGAAGCGACTTAGCATGCACACACGCAAGTATTCAATAAGAATGACAGCTGTTATGACTGTTGTAATTAAGACCCAGTTCAAGACCTTCCCACAACTAGATGGAAACATCCTTGAGCACAGAGAGCAGAATACCTTGATTCTGTGTTCAGAGAAGCCCTGGGACACAGAGAAGTCCTCTTTTTGGCTCTAGAGGGCATCTGCTGACTGGTTTCTCTTAGCACCTTCTCTACGTGCAGCTGTCGGAGCCTGGCTTTGCAGCTTTTATTCCTTAAAGCTGTAATGAGTCACTTGTCTGGACTAGGTGTGAGATTTTTCTGATGGATCAAAAAGCCGAGAGAGACAAAGTGCTGCTGGAGTACCAAGATGCCATCCCCAGCTCCCCTGGGTGGCATAGGGTTGGGGGGGACTCAAAACCCCCAGCAGAAGAGCAGGGGTGGGTCCTTAAGGCCACAGAGAAGAAAGCTGATCCACAAACATAGGTTCTCCTTGGCATCCTTGGGAGGTGGTTGTACCCTTAATCAGACCCCTCTGAGTAGCAGCTTGAGGGGAACTGGAAGGACCCCTACTTCCTAACCCCTGGATACTTCCATTTCTCCATCCTCAGGGCAAGTTTATTCTTGGTTGCTCTTCTCTCTTCCCGCACCATGCCAGATCCTTGAGCTTAGAATATGCCCAGATATTCATTCATTTGGGATTCAGGAAGTATTTACTGAGTCCCTTCTCTGTACCAGGCACTTTACCATAGGAGGTTACATTCTGGTTGGGGATTGCAGGTGGGGACAGACAAAGAAGCAGACAGGCAATATTCTACTTAATAAGTGTTGTTTTAGGAGTAAGCCTAGGGCAGGAAGGAGGTGACCTTTAAACTCAGTATGAAGGAAGTGGAGGAGGTATAGTCACCAGGCAATAGGAACCTGTGTACAGCCCAGGAGGAAAGAGAGCTTTAGCTTCTTTTTTTTTTTAAGATTTTTATTTTTGGTGTGGGCCATTTTAAAAGGCTTTGTTGAATTTGTTATAAGAGCCCTAGCTTTTGGAGGAGCTGCAAGAAGTAGGTTTCAATCATGGGAGGCTTATTAGACATGGGTGCCAGTCTCAGGGATTCTGATTTGGTGGACTTGGGGGTGGGGATCCAGAATCTTCACATTTAACAAGCTCCACTAGTGATTCTGAAGTAGGTGGGACTATGGCTCAGCATGTGAAGGAGACATTGTGAAAGACGGGCTGGAGATCACAGGGACCAGGCTGTAAAGGCTGGTGGGTCAGCCCGATGAGGTTAGTCTTTATACCAAAGGAATCAGAAGGCCACTGAAGAGCTTTCATCCAGGGAACAACAAGAATCTCTGCAAAGATCTCTCCTCCAGCTGCAGTGTAGAAAGAGGACAGGACTGCTGGCTGATGTGACCTTCCAGCCTTGAGTGGGTGTTGGCCTGAATTGAGAAAAAGGCAGTGGGGCCAGAGAAGTGGCTGAATTTGGGAGAAGACGGGGGCGGGCAGGAGCATCCACAAGACCTGGTAATGGGCTGGCTGTGAGATAAGGGAAATGAGTTGGCCAGAGGGCAAGGAAATCAGTGGTGAGGGGCAAAAACCTGGTACAAGAAGTCCAAGGAGTATGAGGAATCCCTAAAACCCAGTTCCCATGCTGAATTTATGATTAACCTCTCTGTCCAAAGCTTTATTCCCTTTCTTGTCCCATCCCTGACCCCCTCAGGATTGAGGACTATCAGAGAAAAGGGAACCCTGAAACTGAGCAGGACCCTGAGGGGCCTTCCCAGGTACAAGCCCCTGTTTCTTGTTTGGCCTTCCCTGAGTTCCAAAGAGCAGACTCAAGCAGTTATGACCAGAGTAATGAGTCTGAAAGGATATAGACAAAAATGTGAGTTGTTCTGCAGAAACTCAGACCCCCACCCAGTGGAGGATGATGATGACTTGCTGCCCACAAGCATGTAGACTCCAGACTGATTGGAACCAGAAGGCTAATGATGGAGATTCCTGAAGCATCACCTGTTACTTCACCACCAGCCATTCAGAAAAATGGCCAGGAGCTGATTATACTCCCTGTGACCTTCACCCTTCTTGTTATCTTTTAAAACCCTTGCCTGAAAACTACTGGGGAGTTTGGGACTTTTGAGTACTAGCCACCCAGTTCTCCTTGCTTTGTGCCCTGCAGGAAACACTGTAATGTCCCTCACCGAAATCAAGTATCAGTAGATTGGCTTTGCTGCATTTCAAGCAAAAAGACCTGAGCTGGGTAAAAGGGATTCAATGTGGAATCTGAGGGGTAGAGAGGTCAGATCATAATGTCAATGCCTGGTGCCTGAGGGTAGGGAAGGTACAATCCCTCAGGGACCCCAGAGTCACGGAAACCGCACAGCCTGGTCCATCTCTCATCCACAGTAGGACAGAGACCACCAGAGAGGCCTGGCCCGCAGCTGGGTCCATACCCTTCCTCCATCCCTCTGGTGACCCGCCCCAGCAGCTGCCATTCCTGGAATGCTTCTGTGTGGTCCCCTCATGGGGCTTGGTTGCCAAGGGCCTGGGCTCTGCTAGATGGCCCTGCTCCAAGCATCCCTCGGCCCCTCCTGCTGCTTGGCTGGCACTGGGAAAGGACCAGGAAGGCAGGCTGCTTGCTCCGGCTATAGCGCCCCTTGTGTGGCTGATTTGGGCCTTCACTGCGGACACGGCCAACCCATCAGAATGGGTCCGCTGACTGGCTGGCTCTGGCTCTCATCTCTGTACTTTGGCCCAGAGAATGTGTGCTTTTGCATGCGTCTCCCAGGTGTGCAAAACTGGGCATCATCCTTGAGAACGTTTTCATCCTCACTCCCACATCCAGGCAAGAATCCATCAGGGGGTAAATATAAAGCCAGTCAAAGGCCATGGAGTCCAGTGGTTCTTTCTGCCTCCCAGTCATCTTCAGGACTCTTCACTGATCCCTGCCCTTTCTCAGGTCTGCTAGCATGACAATTAAAGGAATAGATTTCAGGATCAGCACCTTGCTATGGCTTGAGGAAACAATCTTCCCATACTCTAGTTTCCCTTAAAATCATATGGAAATAATACTAGTTCATAAAATTGTTGGTAAGACTAAATGAAATAAACTCTTTTCATTACAAAGCAAGTGGTCAATAAATGTCAGCTATTTAACACTTCTCTTTGTGTTTCTGGTATATACTCACTAGCCCAAACTCTTCAGTGACTTCCGATTGCCCTCAGGATCTCAGGCAAACCTTTAGTTTGGCCTGTAAAGGGCCTTTCAGTCTCATTTCCTGTCACTTCCCATCCTTTGGCTTTATCATAGATTCCTCTGTACCTTCGCCTATAGACTCTTTCCCATTTTTCCTACCTGCTAAGACCCTCTTTGCCATCTGATGGTGGTGGTTTAGTTGCTAAGTTGTGTCCGACTCATGCGACCCCATGGACTGTAGCCCACCAGGCTCCTCTGTCCATGGGATTTCCCAGGCAAGAATACTGGAGTGGGTTGCCATTCCCTTCTCCAGGGTATCTTCTCAACCCAGGGATTAAACTTGGGTCTCTTACATTGCAGGTAGATTCTTTGCTGACTGAGCCACCAGGAAAACCCCAGATGCCATCTGAGACTCATCTCAAAAGCCTGCCTGTCACATACCCTACAATAACCCCAGAGCTTTAACATGTCTGAAACTGGAAGTATTAGTCCCTCAGTCTTGTCCAGCTCTTTGTGACTTCATGGACTGTAGCTCACCAGGTTTCTCTGTCCATGGAATTCTCCAGGCAAGAATACTGGAGTGGGTAGCCATTCCCTTCTCTGGGGATTGTCCACCCAAGGATCGAACTGCATTGCAGTTCAGATTCTTTACCATCTGAGTTCATCTCTTGAGCAAAGGATAGTGAAGGAGGAGAGCTGGAGAAATGGCAAGAGGATAACTTGTGAGGGACTGGAACCTCTGGAGGAGGTGGCTCAGCCCTTGGTGTACCAGGGAACAACAAGGTACCCATTTTGTGGAAGGGGGCTTCTGGGAAACTTGTCCTGGAGGTCTACCTGCATAAGAATTAAAAAGCATCAATTATCCATATCAGAGAAAGAGAGGGGACTCCCAGCCCCCTATTGGCACTGCCAGGATCATGTCCCTGACTCTCCTGGTCATCAGAGATACAACTGCTAACACCAAAGAGTATCAAAAAAGAGACTACCAAAGTTCTTGGGTGTTCTTTCTTCCTACTGCTTTTCTTTTGACCCAAAAGTTTAAATCTGCTGGGGCTTCTTACTCTGGAGTTTATTGGGCCATGGGAGGCAAGAATCCATCAGAGGGTAAATATAAAGTCAGTCAAAGGCCATTAACTCCCATTTCTACTCAAGTTTTTCCAAATATGGGCTTTTCTCCCTTTACTACAGGATTAATACATGCTCATTTGCATATAAATCAGAAACCACAGATAAGCGACAGCAAGAAATATTTAATATAATGTTTTATCATTTTCTTCAAAACTATGAAAAGTTAAATAAAAGACATTCTAAACATTTGTTTCTGTCACTACAACCTGCTGCTGCACAATTTGTAATGATTGTAGTCTGTTTTGTTGGCGATGGGGAACATGGGGTGTGCGAGCATATGCCTGCATGTGCGTGCCCCAGAAAGGATGGAGGGGTGGCTGGACTGGGAGGGATCACTTTGTGACCCCAGAAGAGTCTTAAATAATTGGAGGGACAACGATAGATGATGGAGGGTATTGAAAATACCACTGGGTGTCCTGGAGGTGAGAGAGGGGCCTGGAAAAAAATTCCTGGTAAGAGGAGGTCAGGGGAAGCTAAAGCACTGCAGAAGGAAGAGGACTGACAGGTTTGGAAGTGCAGCCTGCAGGGAGGTGGCACATACTGGTTTCAGAATCCCAGCAGGACTTCAGATGCCAATCTGGCCCTTTGGTTGCCATAATTTTGAACTGTTAAGGACCTTCTGCCTTCTTTTCCTTGTCTGTAACAGTATCTTCTTCCCAGAATAGTTGTGAGGGATTTGGTACCTATTAAGCACTCAATCAATGCTAGCTATTATTATTACCAAGTGCTAAAGATATGGTCCCTTCTGTGCTTCCTGCTCAGTAACAAGAGGCCACTGTTATGTATTACTGGTCCACCACTGGAGGGAGAGGGATCAAAGGAGGCCTGAGCATCTTGAATGTGAAAGCCCCTCAGGAAGCTTCAAGGCCAGAAAGGCCTTTATGATGATTATTAAGCAATAGGCAGGGGCCCAGTTCTAAACCTAGCCCTATCACCCACCCCCTCTTTCTCTGGAAGGGGTTAATAGTCCCCCTAGGGCTTTGTCAGGCAAAGTTTAAAGACCAGGTGGGGGACTTCCCTGGTGGTCTGGTGGTTAAGGCTCTGAGCTCCCATTTTAGGATCCCTGGTTGGGGAACTAAGATCCCACATGCCACACAGCATGGCAAAAATAAATAAAGATCCAGGTGGAACTAGGTGAAAGCCACACGCAGAAGCTGGGCCAGGTGAGAATGTTGTCCTCTCCCCATGCCAGCAGACAGCATGTAGTCTCCAGATACAGGTGTGGGCAAAGAAAGAGTGGGAGGTGCTGCTGTGAGCACCGCCTCCTCTCATGCCTCCTTCTCTCCCCAAGGGTGTTTGACAGACTGTGCCTGGAACCAGAGGGAAAAGAGTAAGTTACAGAGGATCTTAAAAATAACCTTCCCTTGCTACAGAACTCAACTGAAGGAGCTGAATCAGCAGTAGGAGGGATGAGATTAGACTACAGAGGGATTTTATTTACCTACTGACAGCAATGTAAGAGAGCTACTTATGTGTGTGTGAATCGCTCGGTCCTGTCTGACTCTTTGCGACCCCATGGACTGTAGCCCTCCAGGCTCCTCTGTCCATGGGATTCTCCAGGCAAGCATACTGGAGTGGGTAGTCATTCCCTTCTCCAGAGGATCTTCCTGACCCAAGGATCAAACCCAGTTCTCCTGCATTGCGGGCAGATTCTTTACCATCTGAGCTACCAGAGAAGCCAGAGCTACTTACAGAGAGGTTGGAAACCTTCTGTCAGAGACCTGTAAGAATAATATTAACTACCTAGTTAGGTGCCTGGTGCCTGGCACATGAATTCACCAGATTCTGCAGCAATCCCATTGGGTCAATGCTATTATTATCCCCAGATGAAGAAATTGTGTTCAGAGTTGGGGGAGCCACTGGTGCAATATTATTCAGCAAAGTAAATGGCAGTGGGGGCAAAACCTCCACCCAGTGGGTATCTCTGCCTCTTGGACACACTCTTTCAAGAAGGGACTGGGTGGGCCCACTTTTAGAGCCTCCCTCAAGGCCTCTCAAGGATTCTTGTGTTTAATTTGTAGTGTCTGGTAACTCCCATAAAGCTGTGTCACCTTCTTACAGATGAATGTGGATGCTGTTTGTCACTGGCTACCATCAGTGGGGGGCTTCCAGTGAGTTACAAATGAGGCTCAAAAGCCACTTGGCGAAAGTCCCTAGTGTCCTCCCTTCAGGGCCAGGGGCTTTATTAAAAAGTGGAACCATCTTGTGTGGGGTTCTCATCTGGAGGGTAGGAGGTAAGAAGGCAGGAACTGCACAAGCATTGCCCTTCATTTTTTTTTTTTTTTAAGATTTATTTATTTATTTAATTTTATTTTTTGGATGCACGCTGGGTCTTCACTGCTGCATGCAGGCTTTCTCCAGTTTCAGTGAGTGCAGTTACTCTTCGCTGTGGTGTGCAGGCTTCTCATTGCAGTGGCTTCTCTTGTTGGGTAGCACAGGCTCTAGGTACCCAGCTTTCAGTAGTTGCACCAGGCAGTCTCAGTAATTGCGGCTCACAGGCTTAGTTTCTCCTCAGCATGTGGGATCTTCTTGGACCAGGGGACGAACCGGTGTCCATTGCATTGCAAGGCAGATTCTTAACCACTGGACCATCAGGAAAGCCCCATTCTTTTCTTTTTTTCAATTGAAGTATAAGTGATTTACAATGTTTCAGGTATATAGCAAAGTGATTCAGTTACTCTTTTTCAGATTCTTTACCATTATAAGTACCAGATGTAGTTCCTTGTGCTATAAAGTAGGTCCTTGTGGTTTATCTATTTTACACATAGTAGTGTGTACCTGTTAATGCCAAATTCCTAATTTACCCCTCTCCGCATGTACTGTTTGGTAACTGTAAGTTTGTTTTCTCTGTCTATGAGTCTATGTCTGTTTTATAAATAAGTTCGCTTTAATCATCTTTTGATTCCACATGTAAGCGATTTCTATGATATTTGCTTTTCTCTGTCTGACTTACTGTAGTATGATAATCTCTGGTCCAGCCATGTCACTTCAAATGGCATTATTTCATTATTTTTATGGCTGAGTAATATTCCATTGTATATACATCACATCCCCTTTATCCATTCATTCAACCTGAAGGACATTCAGGTTGCTTCCATGTCTTGGCTATTGTAAATACTACTGCTGTTAACACTGGGGTGTGTGTATCTTTTCAAATTAGAACTTCTGACTTTTCTGAACATACGCCTGGGAGTAGGATTGCTGACTCATATGATAACTCTTTCTCTCTCTTTTTTTTTAGATTTTCAAGGAATCGCCATGCTGTTTTCCATAGCGGCTGTACCAATGTAATTTCCACCAACAGTGTAGGAGGGGTCATTCATTCTTGATTTTGTAATTTTCATGCTTGGGATTCCCATCTGCCTACAACCCCATTTTTACAAATGAAGACACCAGCTTGGGAGATATAGACATGCAGGTGTCTGAGCATAAGATACAAGTGGCCAAAAAGCATATGAAAAGGTATACCTAACCCATTTGTGATGAGGGATGTTGTTGGGTGTAGGGAAACATGTGGTCTTATTTACTAATACTGTTGGGAGAGAATGTAAATCTTATGGCCTCTTGAGCAAATAATCTGGCAATACCTACTGAAAATTTAAATTTGCATATCCTTTCATCCAGTAATAGCACATCTAGGATTTATCCTACAAACATGTCAAGAAAAATTAACCTTAATTTTCTCCTTCAATAGGGGATTAATTAAATTACCTATGATAGAATCCTTATTATGAAAGATTCTACAGTCTTTAAAAGGAAAAGTATAGTTCTGAATGTAACATGTAAAGATGTCCCTGATACATTGACACGTAAAACAGCAAGTTGAAGCAAAAAATAGTATGCTTCTCTTTATAGAAAGAAAACACATAATTTAACAAATTATTTGAGTAAAAAAAAAATGTATTGGAGCTCCATTTTCACCTAGTTTCCTGGGTTACATGGGATGTCTTCCCTATATTTGGCACATACTAAATACGGAGAAGGCAATGGCAACCCACTCCAGTAGTCTTGCCTGGAAAATCCCATGGACAGAGACTCAGTAGGCTGCAGTCCATGGGGTCACTACGAGTCAGACACGACTGAGCGACTTCACTTTCACTTTTCACTTTCATGCGTTGGAAAAGGAAAGGGCAACCCACTCCAGTGTTCTTGCCTGGAGAATCCCAGGGACGGCGGAGCCTGGTGGGCTGCCGTCTATGGGGTTGCACAGAGTTGGACATGACTAAAGCGACTTAGCAGCAGCAGCAGCAGCAGCAAACACTAAATAAACATGAGCTGAGGGGTTTCCCTGGTGGCTCAGTGGTAAAGAATCTGCCTGTCAATGCAGAAGACATGGGTTCCATCTCTGGTCTGAGAGGATCCCACATGCCACAGAGCAACACAGGTGCCTGTGTACCTGCACCACAACTATGGAGCCTGTGCTCTAGAGCCTGGGAACCACAACTACTGAGCCCATGTGCCTCAGTTACTGAAGCGTGTGCCCTAAAGCCCATGCTCTGCAACAGGAGAAGCCACTGAAATGAGATGCCCTCTTACCTCAACTAGAGAGTAGCCTGCACAGCAACAAAGACACAATACAGCCAAAAATAAATACTTAAATAAATAAAATTATTAAAAAGAAACATGAGCTGTTATTATAGCGCCACAGTCCTTTTCAGAGTCTCATCCTCAGGGCACTCTTCTTCCCTTTACATTCAAATATTCAGCCTCTGGACCCAGTTAGGGACTCAGTCTGCCAGGGCCAACCACCACACATAGAGAGCTTCCAGCAGAAGCCCTAGATATGGCAGAGCAGAGATAAGCCATCTACGCTGTACCCTGTCTGAATTTCTGACCTGGGAAATCCATGAGCATACTAAATTTTTACTTCACTGAATTTTGGGGTAATTTGTTACATGGTTACAGTAACTTTAAACACTCCTTCATTAGGATGTGAGCTCTGTGAGGGCTGGGGCTTTATCTCCTTTACATCCTGGTGCCCAGTGTTGATAGCATAGGAGCTAGCACAAAATAGCTGCTCCATGAACACTTACTGAAAGAGAGAATGTATCTTTCTCATTATTCTCTATAAAATAACTCATACAATTTGTCCTAAGGAGTTAAGGGCTGAAGTGCCCTTTGCAAGGGTTGTTTATATTTTAGAAGGGAAATTTTGATTCCCAGGAGTAAACCTCAAGGTGGAGATTCTGGGGCTGGGGGAGAGTGTGGCTCACCAAGGAGACCCCACACACATACACACGTGCATGACTTCCAGTCTGGCTTTGGTGTTGGCAGCTGGACATGCTGATCTTACTCTGGGCACCCTGTGAGTGTGACAGGCTATCCATTCCCAGGGGCTTGGCAATATTTGGAGTAACCCCTTATTCTCAAAGGGTAGTTTGGTTGCAGGGTCTGGTCTACAAGATGACAAAGGGGTCTTGGGGAGAAACAGGCAGAGCTGGCAGGGGACAGATGCTTGTCCTGGGAATTCTGGAAGTGGATGCTGGTACAGGGGAGAGAACGGCCACAATAGCTCCCCCAACTCACGAGCCCTTGTGCCTGCTTTACCTGTGCCTGGAAAGGCAGCCCTTCTTCACCAAGGCCTGGTACCACCTACGTGTAACTCAGTTTTCCAATGAGAGGTTGTCCCCTCCAAAACTCCTTCCCTGAACCCCACAGTCTAAATGAGGACCCCTCCTTTGTGCTATACAACTGTCTGCGTTTATCTTTACCAAAGCCTTGGCTTCCTGATCTGGAAATAGTTTACTCATCTTAAAAGTAGTATCTGCCTCATAGAGTGGTTTGGAAGATTAAATGAGAATAAAGTTCAGAGTCAGGGGTCAGTAAAAATGATGACTGTTGTTGTTTTTACTGTTGCTATAGGATTTACTCCAAAGTTTCCCTGATAGCTCAGTTGGTAAAGAATCTGCCTGCAATGCAGGAGACCCTGGTTCGATTCTTGGGTCGGGAAGATCCACTGGAGAAGAGAGAGGCTACCCACTCAAGTATTCTTGGGCTTCCCTTGTGGCTCAGCTGGTAAAGAATCTGACTGTAATCCGGGAGACCTGGGTTTAATCCCTGGGCTGGGAAGATCCCCTGGAGAAGGGAAAGGCTATCCACTCCAGTGTTCTGGCCTGGAGAATTCTATGGACTGTATAGTCCATGGGGTTGCAGAGTTGGACAGGACTGAGTGACTTTCACTTTCACTTTCATAGGGTTTATCCCACAGGATTAAAATCACCTATATTTTTGTTTTGGGATTATTAATATGGTCCCAAAACCAACATGAGGTGCCATTTCATACCTACTAGGATGGCTATTTCAAAAAAAAAGACACGCACTGGTCAGAATGTGGAGAAGTCAGAATCCTCTTACACTTCTGGTGAGAATGTAAAATGGTGCAGGTCTTTTGGAAAACAGTTTGTCAGTTATCCAAAATGTTAACCAGAATTTTCATATGACACATGAATTCTACTCCTAGGTGTCTACCCAGAGAAATGACAACACAGGCCCACACAAAGACTTGCATGTGAATATTCATAGCAGTCTTATTTACAATAGCCAAAAAGTGGAAACGCATTTCGGTTGTCAATTAACTGATGAACGCATAAACAAAATATGGCATATCCACATAGTAGAATACTATTCAGCAATAAAAAGGAACAAAATATTGACACACAGTACAACATGGGTGAACTTCAAAAGCATGCTAAGTGGAACACATATTGTATATAATTTCACTTTCATGAAATGTCCATAAAAGGCAAATCTATAGAGATAAGAAGTAGATTACTGTTCATATAGGGCTGGGAGTAGGACTAAGGGTTGACAGTAAATGGACACGAAGTTTCTTTATGGGGTGATAAAAATATTCTAAAATTAATTTGTGGAGACGGTTGCCTAACTATAACTTATAGAGTGATGGCTGCATAACTTATAGAGTTATGGTTGTATAACTATAAATAATATACTAAAACTCATTGACTTGTACTTTTGAAATGAGTGAATTTGATGGTATAAAAGTTATATGGCAATAAAGCTTTTTTTATAAAAAAGGAAAGGATTGCTAGTGACCAATATTTTATTGTGTGGGAAAATAAGTAAGCGCAAGAATTTTCCTGGAAAACAATCTCTCCATGTATGTAAAAATCTAAAACATTCACATCATTTGACCTAACACTTTTACTTCTAGAAATTTATTCTAAGGAAATGGCTAGTTGGGCAGTTCGGTTCAGTTCAGTTCAGTCACTCAGTCATGTCCAACTCTTTGCGACCCCATGGACTGCTGCAAGCCAGGCCTCCCTGTCCATCACCAACTCTTGGAGTTTACTCAAACTCATGTCCACTGAGTCGGTGATGCCATCCAACCATCTCATCCTCTGTCATCCCCTTCTCCTCCTGCCTTCAATCTTTCCCAGCATCAGGGTCTTTTCAAATGAGTCAGCTCTTCGGATCAGGTGGCCGAAGTATTGGAGTTTCAGCTTCAGCATCAGTCTTTCCAATGAATATTCAGGACTGATTTCCTTTAGGATGAGCAGAGACAAGGATATTTCCTGCAGCATTGTTTAGAATATTAAATATTTTGGAAGCAATCCAAATATCCTCTAATAGGGAATTGTTTATATAAGTATGAAAGTATATGTAGCTCTTAAAACTCATGAAATACAGAAACTCTTTTTCACGAAGATGGCGGCGAAGGCAAAGAAGGAAACCCCTGCCCCTGCTAAAGCCGAAGCCAAAGAAAAGGCTTTGAAGGCCGAGAAAGCAGTGTTCAAAGGCGTCCACATCCACCAAAAAAGAAGATCCGGATGTCACTCACCTTCCTGGCGTCAGCCAAACACTGTGGCTCAGGAGGCAGCCCAAATATCCTCCGAAGAGTGCCCGTAGAAGAAACAAAGTTGACCACTATGCCATCATTAGATTCCCCCTCACCACCGAATCAGCCATGAAGAAAATAGAAGACTACAACACACTGGTATTCATTGTGGATGTCAAGGCTGACAAGCACCAAATTACACAGACTGTGAAGAAGCTCTATGACATTGATGTGGCTAAGGTCAACTCCTGATCAGGCCTGATGGAGAGAAGAAGGCATGTGTTCAACTGGCTCCTGACTATGATGCTTTGAATGTTGCCAACAAAATTGGGATCATCTAAACTGAGTCCATCTGGCTAATTCCAAATATAAAAGTTTTCACTATTAAAAAAAAAGAAAGCATGAAATACATCTCCATATATTGACATGGAAATATGTTCATTAATATGTATTTTCATGGAAAATTTTCAACATACACAAAGGTGGACAGACTAGATTACAATAAGTTCTCATACCTCCATTCAGTTCAGTTCAGTCGCTCAGTTATGTCCTTTAGGATTGACTAGTTTGATCTCCTTGCCATCCAAGGGACTCTCAAGAGTCTTCTCCAACACCACAGTTCAAAAGCATCAATTCTTCAGCGCTCAGCTTTCTTTATGGTCCACTTCTCACATCAGCTCAGTTGGTAAAGAATCCACCCGCAATGCAGGAGACCCCGGTTCGATTCCTGGGTTGAGAAGATCTGCTGGAGAAGGGATGGGCTACCTATTTCAGTATTCTTGGACTTCCCTTGTGGCTCAGCTGGTAAAAAATCTACCTGCAATGTGGGAGACCTGGGTTCAATCCCTGGGTTGGGAAGATCCCCTGGAGAAGGGAAAGACTACCCACTCCAGTATTCTGGCCTGGAGAATTCCATGGACTGTATAGTCCATGGAGTTGCAAAGAGTTGGACATGACTGAACAACTTACACTTTCCCTTTCTCACATCCACACATGATTACTGGAAAAAACCATAGCTTTGACTAGATGGACCTTTATTGGCAAATTAATGTCTTTGCTTTTTAATATGCTGTCTACGTTGGTCATAGCTTTTCTTCCAAGGAGCAAGAGTCTTTTACTTTCATGGCTGCAGTCACTATCTGCAGTGATTTTGGAGCCCAAGCAAATGAAGTCTGTCACTGTTTCCATTGTTTCCCCATCTATTTGCCATGAAGTGATGGGACTGGATGCCATGATCTTTGTTTTTTGAATGTTGAGTATTAAACAGCTTTTTCACTCTCCTCTTTCACTTTCATCAAGAGGCTCTTTAGTTCTTCTTCACTTTCTGCCATAAGGATGGTGTCATCTGTGTATCTGAGGTTATTGATATTTCTCCCAGCAATCTTGATTCCAGCTTGTGTTTCATCCAGCCCGGCATAGCTCCATTACCCAACTTCAATAATTATTATGTCATGGGAAGTCATGTTTCATTTGTACCTTCACTTGTTTATTTCCTGACTCATTTTAAAACAAATCCCAGACATTATTTCATCTATAAAAATATTTCAGTATGTATCTCTGAAAGTAAAAGGCCCTATTAAAAACCATAACTATCATCCCATTGTGTGATAACCATATTGTCATCCCACTTTTAAAAATAGTAATAAATTTTTTAATATACTCAAGTGTCTAGTGTTCAAATTTCCAATTGTATCATAAATTTCATTTTTAATAATTTGAATCAGAATATAAATAAGGTCCACATGTTTTGATTGATTCATATGCTTCTTAAATACTTTTTAATAGTTTTATTGATATATAATCAGATACCATATAATTCATATATTTAAAGAGTAAAATTTAACACATTTTTGTATATTAGATTTGTACAAGCATCACAGTCAATTTTAGAACACTTTCATTCCCCAAAGTAACCCTCATTTCTTAGCCATTACCTCCCAAATCCCCCATCACCCCATATATGCTTTCTGTCTCTATGAATTTGCCTATTCTGGACATTTCACATAAGCAGAATCATGCACTATGTGGTCTTTCATGACTGGTATATTTTGTTGAGTATATTTTCAAGTTTCATCCATGTTGTATCATGTTTTTATTGCTGAATAATATTCTACTGCATGGGCATACCACATCATGTTTATCTGTTCATCAGCTGATAAACATTTAGGTTTTTCCATTTTTTTTACTATTATGAATAATGTTGCTATGAACATTTGCACAAGTTTTTGGTGGGGATTCTTAAATATCTTTCAATTTATAAGTTTCGTCTGTGTGTGTGTGTGTCCTTACTTGCAACTTCTTGCTAAAGAAACTGTGTTGTTATTGTTCTTACAATCTGAATTTTGTGGTTGCATTTCTGACGTAGTTTTGACCTGCTTTTCTGTCCTTCGTATTTCCTGTTACTACATAGTTGGATGTAGAGGTTTGATGGCAACACTGCTTCATAGTTGGTATGGTATAATTCTACCAGAAGGCAAATTGTATGATTGTCTCTTACTAAAAAATTAGCAGCCATTTACACTCCATGCCTAGATGAATTAATTCATTAGAGGACACAAAATGCTGATACTTTCTCATTACTACTTAAAATATTAGCTACACTACTTCTATAAAGAAAAATTTCCCTTCATGTACTATTCTGTTAATAGGTGGCATGATACAGTTTTAACAAACAAAAGTACATTATAGAACATCCATGTTCATAGTAGCATTTTTCACAATAGTCAAAGGTAGAATCAACCCAAATGTCCATCAACAGATGAATGGATTTACATACAATGGAATTTTATTCAGCCTTAAAAAGGAACGAAATTCTGACATGCTATATCATGGTTGACTATTGAGGACAATATGTGAAGTGAAATAAGCCAATCACAAAAGGATAAATACTGTATGTTCTACTTATTTGTGCTATCTAGAGTAGTCAAATTCATAGAGACAGAAAGTAGAATGGTGGTTGCCAGGGGGTGGGAGAAGGAGAAATGGGAGTTATTCTTTAATGGGTACAGAGTTTCAGTTTTGCAAGATGAAGAAGATTTCTATGGATGGGTGGCGGTAGTGGTTGTATGTAAGTACATTAAGTACAATGTAAATATACTTGGTGCCACTGAATTGTACACTTAAAAATGATTACAATGGCAGTTTTGTCCTGTGCACATATTTTACTACAATTTTTAAAAAAGTTTTAAGTACATTACAGAATGGAATACTACACAGCAATAAAAAACAATGAATGTTGAGACACACAGATGGATCTCAAGGGTATTTTGCTGAGTGAAAAAGCCAGTCTCAAAAAGTATCTCAAAACTCATATAAACAGTATGAGTTCATTTATATATCATTCTCAAAATGACAAAATTACAGAAATGGAAAGTAAATTAGTAATTGTCAAGGGTTAGAGATGTTGAGGGTGATGGTTAGTGGAGATGGCTGTAACAAGTACTGTGAAGGAGTTCTGCAGTTTTGGAATAGTTCTGCATCTTGATTCTAGTGGAAGTCACAGTAATATGCACATGTGATAAAATGACATTAAACTATATATACACACTGTGCCAACATGAGTTTCCTGGTTTTGATATTGTCCTATCATTATGTGAGATGTAACTATTTGGGGAAACTGAATGAAGGGCACTGGAACTTTCTATACTATTTTGCTACTCCCTGTGAATCTGTAAGAATTTAAAAATTCATTTGAAATTACATTTATAGAACCACAAAGGTAGTATGAATCTATGTCTATAAAATTTTTTTTGAAATTTTAAAAAGGAGCTATTATTTACTATTATCTTCAGTTTACATTTGAGAAAACTGATGTCCGGGATAAGGCTGAATTGTCAAAGTTAGCCTGTATCTAACAGGCTAACTTTTTAGTGGTTAACCTGTTAACCACTAAATCATACCATATGTATATTTATACATACAATATTTACATTAAAAGATTTGGACAGACACACAGTATTTGTTATGGTAGTTATTTCTAGGAAGGCAGAATTAGGGAAGGTGGCTTTAATTTTCAGCTCTATAGGTTTCTGTATTGTTTGACAATAAATAAAACTTTAAAAATCAGACAAAAATATTAAAAGGTAAAGCAGTAAACTACTGAGGCAGCCCCTCTTCCATGCCTCACAATGGATCTGGGTTACCCTACTATAGTCAAAATATTATTCTGAAAGCCAAAGCTTGGCAGGTGAGCCCCCAGCCTCTGTTAGAACGTCCCCTTTCCTCGCCCTGTTCTGTGTTCATCTCTTTGATCATTCTGCCTTCTTTGAGCCCAATCATCCCTCTAAATCTGTGTGGATCCTGGATTGTAGGTGGGGCTGGATGCAGAGGAAAGACCAGCCGTTCGGGTTGGTCCCCCGCCCCACTTGGCGGGAGAGCAGAGACACTGGGATCAGGACGGAGCCGCAAGCTGTAAGGAGGCGACCGGCTGTAGATGCAGCTTTCTAACTCGCGGCTAAAGACTCTCGAAACCAGTCCCGCCTCTCAGGTCACCGGTTCCTGTTTCCCATTGGCTAAATTTTATGGGACTAAGAACCTCTCCAAAAGAATGCTTCTAGGGCATCGTCAAAAATAAGACATTTTAAAAGTGATAATGTTCACGCAGAGCGTTGCGGCCAAATCCCAGTTCTTTCCTGAGAGCCCTGTTAAGGTTAAAAGGTCGTGAGATAGTACCTAGCATTCAAGTTCGTCTGCTTTCTCCTTGAAACAAAAGTGACTTCAATCAATAGTTCAGTTTCTTTAATGCAAATTAAAGGGGAAATCAGGAATACTGTCATGTGGACTGGACACAGTTTGCCTGAAGCCTTTGCACTGTTCTGACTTCATTTTCTTTATCCAGTGAGAGGGAGGGAAGGCAGCAAAAATGTCCTTGAAACCAATGGAGTGATTTAGGGGACCCCACAGAAGACAAGGAATGTTATTTTTCTATTTGGTTTTAATAACAAAAGAAAATCATCTTGTTATCTTGCCCATCCCTGAGTCTTGCGAGACCTTAGTTCCCCAGACCAGGGGTGGAACCTGTGGCCTTTGCAGTGAAAGCTCCAAGTCCTAACCCCTGGATGGCCAGGGAATTTCCATTTTCATTATTTTAAAATGTAAATAATATAGAGGAGTATGTAAAGCAAAAAGTGCAAGTGCCTTCGCTCACTTTCTTCTAGTAATTCCCCGGGAATAATTAAGTTAAAAATTTGGTCTTCATCTGTTTAGATCTTTTCCCATGCACATTCTAACACATACACAGATGTAACCAGAATTTCATAAAGATGAAAAAAACTTCTATTCAGATATTTGTCAGGCACGTGCCTGGTGGTCCAGTGGCTAAGACTCCAGGCTTCCAGTGCAGGGGATCCAGGTTTGATCCCTGGCCAGGGAACTACATCCCACATGCTGCAACCAAGAAAGACCCCGCATGTCACAACTAAAGACCCCACAGCTTAGACCTGGTGCAGCCAAATAAATAAATATTTAAGGAAAAAAGAGAGAGATTTGTTAGAATAAATTGTGCAAATCTCAAGTGTAAACAGCTCCATGAGTTTTTATTGGACATTCTTTAACCCACAAAAATGGAATTATATCAACTATATTTTGCTGCAGTTTTTGTTTTTTATCTCAACAATATTATGATAGTTCTTCCACAGTGGGACATACGGATTTAATAATTATTTTCATGGTAGCATAGTATCCTGTAGTATGAATTTAGTACTCTAATTAACCTTTCTTAATTGGTGAATAGTTAGACTGTATCCAGTTTTTGCTATTTCATGTTATAGATTTTAAAACTTCTTTTCTTTATATAAGAATAATACATGCTCAGTGTAAAACTTTCAACATTTCAGAAATGTTTGTCTTAGAAAGCAAAAGTCCCTCATAATCCTCTCTCAGAAACCACCAAACACAGATGTTATTCTCTTCCTATAACACATCCATTATCTATATTGTGTGATCTTTACACACTATTGGAAAAACAAATAAGTAACAAATACTATATAACTGTTAGGACTTCCCAGATGGCACTACTGGTAAAGATTTTGCCTGCCAATGCAGGAGACACAAGAGACAAGATTCGATCCCTGGGTCAGGAAGATCCCCTGGAGTAGGAAATTTTTCTTCTACAGGTAGTAGAGGAAAAATTAGATACTATGAATAAATCCATTCTAATGAATTGGACAACTTAAATGAAATGAACAAATTCCTTGAAAAACAATGGACACAAGAAGAAAAAATAATTGAAATAGCCCCATACATATTAAACAAATTAACTTATTATCAAACTTCTGCAAAGAAAACTCCAGGACTAGGTGGCTTCATTGGTGAATTCTATCAAATATTTATTTAAGGAAGAAAAATATAACAATCCTGCACAAACTCTTTCAAAACACAGAGGAAGGAACACTTTCCAACTTATTTTATGAGACCAGAATAACCTTGATATGAAAAGTTGACAAAGATATTATAAGAAAAGAAAATTATAAATTCTTATCCCTCATGAACTTAGATGTAAAAATCTAATTAGTCTTTGACAGAGCAATTTCATTTCTAGGAATTTATACCCAAAACCCCTCAGAGTTGTACAAAGATTAACTACAGAATATCCACTATAGCAATATTTTTGTTGTTGTTCAGTCACTAAGTTGTGTCTGACTCTTTTCCACCCTATGGACTGCAGCATTCCAGGCTTCCCTGTCCTTCACCATCTCCCAGACTTTGCTCAAACTCATGTCCATTGATTCAGTGATGCCATCCTACATCTCATCCTCTGTCATCCCTTTCTCCTCTTGCCCTCAATCTTTCCCAGCATCAGAGTCTTTGCCAGTGAATCTGCTCTACGCATCAGGTGGCCAAAGTATTGGTGCTTCAGCTTCAGCATCAGTACTTCCAGTGAATATTCAGGGTGATTTCCTTTAGGACTGACTAGTTTGATGTCCTTGCTGTCCAAGGGACTCTCAAGAGTCTTCTCCAGCACCACAGTTCAAAAGCATCAATTCTCTGGTGCTCAGCCTTCTTCCTGGTCCAGTTGTGACATTAGTACATGACTACTGGAAAAATCATAGCTTACTAAACAGACCTTTGCCACAAAAGTGGTCTCTGCTTTTTTAAAAAATATATTTTTATAATTCAGTTCAGTTCAGTTCAGTCGCTTAGTCATGTCTGACTTTTTGTGACCCCACAGACTACAGCATGCCAGGCCTCCCTGTCCATAACCAATTCCCAGAGTTTACTCAAACTCATGTCCATTGAGTCGGTGATGCCATCCAACCATCTCATCCTCTGTCATCCCCTTCTTCTCCTGCCTTAAATCTTTCCCAGCATCAGAGTCTTTTCAAATGAGTCAGTTCTTTGCATCAGGTGGCCAAAGTATTGGAGTTTCAGCTTCAGCATCAGTCCTTCCAATGAATATTCGGGACTGATTTCCTTTAGGATGGACTGGTTGGATCTCCTTGCTGTCTAAGGGACTCTCAAGAGTCTTCTCCAACACCACAGTTCAAAGGCATCAATTCTTCAGTGCTCAGCTTTCTTTATGGTCCAACTTTCACATCCGTACATGACTACTTGAAAAACCATAGCCTTGACTAAATGGACCTTGATGATGCTGTGAAAGGCTGCACTCAATATGCCCCCAAAATAACCCCCCAAAAAATAAGTCTCTCACTGTTTCCCCATCTATTTGTCATGAAGTGATGGGACCGGATGCCATGATCTTAGTTTTCCAAATGTTGGGTTTTAAGCCAACTTTTTCACTCTCCTCTTTCACTTTCATCAAGAGGCTCTTTAGTTCTTCTTCGCTTCCTGCCATAACGGTGGTGTCATCTGCATCTGAGGTTATTGATGTCATCTGATAACAATAACAAAGGGTGGTGTCATCTGAGGTTATTGATATTTCCCCCAGCAATCTTGATTCCAGCTTGGGCTTCATCCAGCCAAGCGTTTCTCATGATGTACTCTGCATGTAAATTAAATAAACAGGGTGACAATATACAGCCTTGACATACTCCTTTCCCAATTTGGAACCAGTCTGTTGTTCCATGTCCAGTTCTAACTGTTGCTTCCTGACCTGCATACAGATTTCTTAGGAGGCAGGTCAGGTGGTCTGGTATTTCCATCTCTTTCAGAATTTTCCACAGTTTGTTATGATCCACACAGTCAAAGTCTTTGGCATAGTCAATAAAGCAGATGTTCTTCTGGAACTCTCTTGCTATTTCGATGATCCAATGGATGCTGGCAATTTGATCTCTGGTTCCTCTGCTTTTTCTAAAATCAGCTTGAACATCTGGAAGTTCACGGTTCATGTACTGTTGAAGCCTCTCTTGGAGAATTTTGAGCATTACTTTACTAGCGTGTGAGATGAGTGCAATTGTGTAGCAGTTTGAGCATTCTTTGGCATTGCCTTTCTTTGGGATAGGAATGAAAACTGACCTTTTCCAGTCCTGTGGCCACTGCTGAGTTTTCCAAATTTGCTGGCATATTGAGTGCATCACTTTCACAGCATCATCTTTTAGGATTTGAAATAGCTCACCTGGAATTCCATCACCTCCACTAGCTTTGTTTGTAGTGATGCTTCCTAAGGCCCACTTGACTTCGCATTCCAGGATGTCTGACTCTAGGTGAGTGATCACACCATCGTGGTTATCTGGGTCATGAAGATCTTTTTTGTATAGTTCTTCTGTACATTTTTGCCACCTCTTTTTAATATCTTCTGCTTCTGTTATTATTCATGGCTGTGCTGGGTCTTCATTGCTGTGTGAGGGGTTTCTCCAGTTGCTGAGAGCAGGGACTACTCTCTAGTTATGGCACGTGGACTCTAGGGCATGCAGGTCATGAGGGCCCAGCTGCCTTGCGGCATATGGGACCTTCCTGGACCAGGGATCGAACCTGAGTTCCCTGCACTGGCAGGCAGAATCTTAACCAATGGACCACCAGGGAAGCCCTGATGTCTTTGCTTTTAAATAAGCTGTCTAGGTTTGTCTTACCTTTTCTTCCAAGGAGCAAGCGTTTTTTAATTTCATGGCTGCACTCACTGTCCACAATGATTTTGGAGCCCAAGAAAACAAAGTCTGTCACTGTTTCCATTTTTTCCCTATATATTTGCCATGAGGTGATGGGACCAGATGCCATGATCTTACGTTTTTGAATGTTGAGTTTTAAGCCAGCTTTTTCATTCTCCTCTTTCATCTTCATTAAGACACTCTTTAGTTCCTCTTTGGTTTCTACCGTTAGGGTGGTATCATCTGCATATCTGAAGTTGTTGATATTTCTCCCAGCAATCTCGATTTCAGCTTGTGATTCATCCACCCTGGCATTTTGCATGATGTACTCTGTATATGAGTTAAATAAGCAGGGTGATAATACACAGCCTTGATGTACTCCTTTCCCGATTTTGAACCAGTCTGTTGTTCCACTATTAATATTTATTTATTTGATTGCATGAGTTCTTAGTTGCAGCATATGAACTCTTAGTTGTAGCATGCAGGAATCTAGTTCCTTGACCAAAAACTGAACCAGGGCCCCCCACTTTGGCAGCATGGAGTCTTAGCCACTGAACCACCAGGGAAGTTCCATATAGTAATATTTTTAATAGTAAAAATATTAAAACTTAAATGTCCCCCAAAATGTGATAATTAAATATGGTACATTTATGATTGAATATACAACCATTAAAATATAATAAAAATATGTCTTGACACAGGAAGCTTCGCCATATAGTGTTTATTTTAAAAGTAAGTTACCTGACAACCTAGAGGAGTGGGATGGGGTAGGAGGTGGGAGGCAGGTTCAAGAGGGAGAGGACATATGCATACCTATGGATGATATCATGTCAATAAATGGCAGAAACTAACACAATATTATACAGCAATTATCCTCCAACTAAAATAAATATTTTTTAAAAAGTAAATTACCAAAAATTTCAGGTGCTTTCACTACACACACACAAAATGAATAGAGAAGTTAACTGTCGTGACTGTAATCATGCCATTATGTTTATGTATATCAAATCAACATGTTGTACACCTTAAGTCCATAATTTTTTTTAAACAGGTATATGACGAAATAGTATAATGGCATGATCCTACTTTTCAAAGAAAAATATATATTTATATATAATGGGAAAACACTGAAAGGACAGAAACCAAATGCCACAAATGGTTAATTGTTGGATGATGGGAGTATAGTAGACTTTTATTTCCTTCCTTTTGCTTATCTGTATTGCTTATTTCCTTATCTGTATTTCTTGCAATGAAAAATGTAAATTACTTTTTAATACAAAGTATTGTTGAAGAAAAGTTTTAAAACTGTGACCAATGAGCATTTTTGTACCTCTCCCATTACAGTTCTTAGGAAGAAAAGATTGAGGACTTTGGAATCTTCCTCTCTACCTCCAATCTAAAACCTATCCATCCTGAGCCACTGGACATAGCTTTTCCCTCCTTTGACGCTGGATCCATGGTGGCCCTGCCTTATGGGTCCAACCTGTATTCAGTTGGTTAGGCATTACAAGTTTTGCAGCTGACTTATGGCATGACTTTTACAAGATCCTTTTCCTTAGGGGCTCCAGTTTCTCCTCTCTTAATCAGTGATCTTTAAGGTGCCTTCCAGACAGAGGAAAGAACAGATTTAGAATCAGGAAACCCTGGGGGAGACTTGGGAATGTAGGCATCACCGCCCAGAAGAATATTCCTTATTATTCTTTGTGTCTTCAGGGTCCCCGACCAGGTAAAAAGCACCTCCCAGACCAGGCCTTATAAAACCAGTCAGCCTTATATTTCTCTGGTCCTGTTTGCAGGGCTCCACACAGAGTAGCTGCTCAGTGAACTCACTTTTTGCCTCTTTTAAAAGTAACCCCAGAATAGGTTTTTTAAAAAATTAATTAATTTATTTTAATTGGAGGCTAATTACTTTAAAATATTGTAGTGGGTTTTGCCATACATTGACATAAATCAGCCATGGGTGTACATGTGCTCCCCATCCCATCCCTCAGGGTCATCCCAGTGCACCAGCCCTGAGCACCCGGTCTCATGCATCAAACTTGGACTTGCGATCTGTTTCACATATGATAATATACATGTTTCATTGCTATCCAGAATAGGTTTTCTAAGCTTGCTTTTGATGGTGATCTGAAAGCAAAGTTGGTTTTAATTATTGGGGCACATATTGTGCAAGTTTTTTGCTGAGGTAACAGCTTTATTGCTTATTTTTAACAATTCACCAAGCGGAGCACCTCTCCTGACAAGCCAGAGGCTGAGAGACATTCAAATTGTCACTCACTTGGGGCCTTCGTGGGGAAAATCATCTCAGGGCTGCCGGAGGTGTGCATGTAGAACCACAGTCCCGCAGGTGCCCAGGCTGTTACCACGCGGCTCCCCGAGAGAGATTTTACCAGGCTCTCCACTTAAGGGAAGTCCCAAGCTATGCCACTGTGGAGCTGTGTGACCTTGGACAAGTCCTTTCCTCCTATGGACCTACGTGCTCTTCCCCGGTCGGTTTATGCTGTGGGGACGGTCGAGTGATCTGGAAAACATTTGCTTTTAAACGTTTATTCATCTCAGGTATCACGCGAATGAGAGCCCACGAGCAGGGCAATTAAGGACCACTACTGGCAAGCCTCTGCGACCCGCGTCACAGGTCTCGCGAGATCTCCACTCGGCGCTTCGCGGCGTCATCGTCTCGCCGGCCGCGGCGGCGACGGCGACGGCGACGGCGACGGCGCGTGAGGTACTCACAGGGGCGGCCCGTATCCCCTCCGCCGCCGGCGCGGCCCGGCCCTCCCTTCCCCCGGCCCGCCAATCCCCGCTCTCCCGACCTGCCTCTCGGCCTGGGCCCACCCCGCGCTCGGCTGCCCCACCCCGGCGGCGCCGCCCGCCCGCGCGTCCCTCGGTCCACCTGCAGCAGGCAGTCCCTCCGGCTGTCCTACCCAGAGGCGCCGGCCGAGCCCGAGGCCTTAGCTCTTGCTCCCCGGCGGAGGGATCCGCGGCGGCTGAGGAGGCGGCGCTGAGCCTAGAAGGGAAGAGGCAGCTACCGCGGTGGCGGCGGCGGCGGCGGCGGCGGCGGCGGCGGCGGCGGCGGCGGCGGCGGCGGCTGCTCGGGCGGCAGCGCATAAAGGGGCCGCCGCCGGGTGATGCGGTGACTGCTGCGGCAGGCTCAGGAGCCGAGTTGGCCCCGGCCCTAAGTCTGTCCCGCCGGACCCGCGCTCCGGAACTCCCCATCTTCTCCGGCCGATCCGCAATCACCGAGGCGGCCTCGCGCCCCCTCGCCCCTTCCCCGTCCCTCCCCTGCCCCCGTCCCCGCCCCGGGGCCGCCGCCACCCACCTCCCACGATGGCTCTGAAGAGAATCCACAAGGTAAGCAGCCAGGGATCGGCTGTGTGTTCGGGCATCTAGGCGGGTTGGCCGACCTGGCTGCGGCCTGCACTTCCCGTCGTCTTCGCCGGACTCCCGGCTTCTTCGGACCGGGCTGCGGGCGATGGCCCGGTCGGGCGGCCTTCACACCCCACTCCCAGTGATGGCGTCCGTAGAGGCTCCGGCGCGCTACCCGCACTTAGGCCGGAGGTATGCTCGCCGGTTCAGCGTTCCTTCCCGGCCTCCTTTCTAGGCCCCGCGTGGTATGGAGTCCCAGGGCCTCTCCCCGGCCTCGGACTGCTGTGCCAGAGGGCCATTGTCCGGCTGTGCCAGGAGGGGGTGCTGGAACTGGGGCGTTGGGCGGCCCCATCGACGGAGGTCGAAAGGGCTCTTTGCCCCATCTCTGCCTGTGCACCCCCTATCCTCACCTGCCTAGGCTTCCTCCGCAGAACCCCTTGAGCTCGGGGCCCGTATGAGGAAACCTTTTTGTCCAATCCAGAAATATTTCTTGAGTTCACTTGCCGTTTAGCGGCCGCACGCTTCCGTCCACTCTGCTCGTCCAGAAACTAAGTAGGAAATTGAGGAAATAAGCATGACTTTTATGAGGAAGGAGGGAAGTGGAGGGAGAAGCATTTTATTCCTTGAGGTTGCCAAATGTAGTCAGAAACATACTTCACTTTGCAGGAGTGGATTTAATAGAAAGGGTATTGTCAAGGGTAGAGTTAGAAACCTGAACGTTTGAAAACCACTGGAGAGGATTTCACAAAGTTTCCTTTTACATTCTCTTCCCAAAATGGATTTTAACTCTTAAATTAGGTGATGTTTTCTGGGAGATGCTTTTAATGTAGAAAGGATTTTGCTAGATTTTTCCATTCGAAAAGATTTCTTTGCCCTTTAAAATGAAGGGTTATCTGTAGTTGTCTCCACGGAGGTTTTTCTAATACTGCTTCTAGATTATGGACTTGCGTTAAAGTTTAGGGTTTTTTTTCCCTTCCCTCTAATATTATAACTTCCTATTATCTCTCACTATCTTTTTTACTTAGAAGGGGGAAGCGGCACTGATGATTTGTTTGGTGTTTGACTTGGCTACTTGGAGAGGCTGTACTAAACCTCTAGACAGTAAGAAGAAGATCCTGGGATCCATTCTCTAGGATGGGATGGAGATGCAAGGGGGAAGAGAACTAATTTTCACCTTGCATTAAACTCAGTGAAAATGGAGATTTGGTCAGTTTAAACACTTCAGCTCAGCAGTTGGTCCTGGTTTTATTCTTGATCAAAGACCTTTCCTGTGGAATTAATCCCAGTGGTTATTGTAAATTAGGTTAGATCCTCACCAACTTCTTTTGACTTTGATTTCTATCAAATGAAAAAGGGCAGACTTCAGACAGTAGATCTTGTACTAAAGTGAAGCAGGTTATTTGTTAAAAGAAGCTCATCCTTAAGTAGAGACCTCTTCAACCCTTTTAAGGGGCAGGAGCACACTGAGGACAAGTTATGCAAGTAAATAATAGCATTTTTAAGGCTTTAAGGAGTTAATAGATTCTTAAGGACTAATTGAGAAGTTATCAACTTGAGATTATACTTGTAGAAGATTGTGCACTTTTAAAACATGAAGAAAAGTAAATATGATGTGCAATCACAGATCAAGAGATATAGCCTTTAATCTCTACTCTGGGTGGTATGTGTGCTATGGAGGTTTTTTTAGAGAAGGAAATAGCACTCAAAACGTGCATTTTAATCGTCTTTCTTGCCGCCTTTTGAGATACTGCATGTTTGCCAGATTTTCTCTAAAAGATACCTTTATTAAAATTTTAGTAAGAAAAATCAAGTGTAGACCATGATTATTTGAACTTTAAAACTCAGTATTAAAAAAAAAATTAAAAAAACAACAACAACTCAGCATTAACCTTTTTTCACCTGGTTTATAACCTAGAACTGTCCTCAAAGTATGGCTCAACTTAGACTGCCAGGGATTTGAAAAATAAACTTTGATTTTTGGTGTACATACTAGTCAATAAGATTGTGAAGACAAAATGAAGATTTTTTTTCCGCCAGGCATTTTGTATAACATCAATTTTAAATTGAATACAAACTTAACCTAGATATGGATAAGACCAGTCCTATCTCACCCTCAGCCCTAGTAATGTATCTGCGATGCAGTCCCCCAAAGACAGACTTGGCTTACATAATTGGTCTTAGTCTTGAATCTTCCCAGTTACCACTCTCTTAGAAAGTAGTTCTGTTTAAATACCTCTCAACTTCAGATAGCATGAACTACTGCATCTGGGTTCTAATAAAATTTTCTTAAGAACAAATACTTTTGACCAAGGCAGCTTCAGGAATTCTGTGTCTTGTGTTTCATTGACAAAGGGTAATAGTGTTCCGTGAATCTCACAGTCCTTTAAATGCCATGACTTTTTTGGAAAAAGCTCTTGATGGACTTTATTTTGATAGAAACTTTAAGGTCGTTTATGCTGTAACAGAGTTTACCAGAGTTTTCATTTTGAACATCCATTATAGTTCCATGCAGGGTTTAGGACCCTTTGGTATTGTTTATATCTACACCAAATGGCCCCAGCCTCTGCTACATTTTGAGGTTTTCTGCTGACATGATGGGTCTTCAACTTTGATTTTCATGCTTTTAGTGTCTGCCTGTAGCAGCACCACCCCCAGCCTTTTTCCAGTTGGCTGCATCTCATCTGTTGTGGGCTGGGAAACCAGATCACTGAGCTTATTAAAATTATGTCTAAAATAAGATCCAGTAGGCTCTGAGTGAAGAGGGCTTCATGTGTTCTGTGAACTGTGTGGTCTGTTTGACTGATCAGAGACTTTTTTTTTTTTTTTTTTTTTTAACTTGCTTCCTGTTTTTCTTCTTTACTTTTATTATACAGATGCAGGAGGCTTTTTTGTGCTCTTACAGTGCCACAGTATTGAAATACAGGGTAAATTTATTTTGAGGACGAGTAGAAGGCTAAATATCATGAGGAATTGAAGACAGACCAAAGTTAGGATACTAAAAGCTCTTAACAATAATAGTGACTTGTACATTTAATGGTGTCCTGCTAGATATAATTAACATTTGGTATACATAGCTTTAATGCCAGGACTATCACTTGATTTACTGTATTTCTATGATTAAAGTGTCTTAAGTTTCCTGAAAAGCCCCGTCAGTCAGTTAACTTTCCAGTAAAATAAAATTTCAAACTCTGATGGCTAGGCAGGTAACCAAAGTGAGCAAAGGGAATTGGAGGGAACTAGAAATTGCATGTGGTTTTAGAAGAGGGCAGCTGCTATTCAGCTCCCTCCAAATGTTGCTGTTGCCAGGATCTGTGCCCAAAGTTACCAGATTTTCTTTTTTTTTTTTTGAGGGAAGCCACAAAACGAGATTTTTGGCAACCAATTCAAATTAAAAACAAGGATAGCAAAACCGAAAGACACCTCTACACTTTTTTTGGTAGATTGGTAGGTACCAGTTTAATGTATGAATTAAAATTAACAAAAGATTGAGGTTCAGCGAGTAACTAGGAGTGTAAGGATTAAATCATTTGAACCATACTTCCTGTCTTTTTCAAAGTTTCAAAGTATTGCTTTATGTAAATAGGCATAATTAAGTAATTTTTTTGGTGAACTTTTAATTAACTTCTTCAGTAAAGTTTTGTATGGTTGTGGTTGTAGGAAAAACCAGTTTAATAGATACATTGATCCCAGGCAGATGCTTACAACTTACTCTTCATTGTAATGTTTCATGTTATGAATCATCTTTCTGTAGACTACATAGTTTCAAAATATCTGAGATTGCCAGTTACCAAAGGATGATTTTTAAGGATATGGGAAGGGAGTTGTAATATAATAATAGTACTAGTTTTAAGATTATTTTAAAAAAGAAGTGTGATATGATACATTACATTAATCTTATCAGAAGTAAGGATTCAGTTAATTCCAGTCAAAATGATGAAACAAATTAGCAAACAGTCTTGTAGAGTATTTGAAACTTTAATATAAGAAGTGGTTGACAGGAGATGACTGAATTAGTTACATATTGGAAAGCAGACATTCCTTATTACTCCAAAAGATAAACTTCTTGAAATCTCGGGGAAAATTTTTTTTTCCTTTAGAAATGATTCTTTGCTTCACAAAGGTTTGTTGAGTTGAGAAACTTTCTTTGGCCCAACCCATTGCTATTTAAATATAAACAGCCGTCATTAACTTCATAAATCTAGGGGGGTGTGTGTGTGTGTGTGTTTAAAGTCTCCCAAAGTATATTACTGTACTGCTGACTGACAAGGAGGAAGTTTTGACCAAGTCCAATTCTGGATATTTTAGTCCAGAGAGAGAAGGCTGCTGAAATATCCTAGGCAGTTCCCAGGATAGGAATACCTGACTCATGCTTGATGCTGCCAGCAACCTTTGCAGCCTCATCCCAAAATTGAAGGAGCACACTTGTTTTTTCTGTAGAAACAAAAGTTTTGGTGGTTAGGTTCCCAGGCTAACCTTCAAAATCATGTTAAAAATATGACATAGAAAAATAAAGTACCATTTCTTTTTCTGTACACACAAATCAAGTGAGATTTCAAGTAATAGAATCATAAAATTTTAGCTCTGCATCACATCTCAGAGCTACGTCCTAAAAAGGCCATGTGACTTAGTAGGGCTGGATTAAGAACCTGGATTTCTTGACTGCTCAGTGTCTTTTCTGGCAGGCACTGTACCCTTACGCAGTCGTTAGGGGTGTAATCCCAGGGAATGCAGCTTTTTCTTCTGTTCAAACAATTGAGTATTTATGTTCTGGAACCAGAAGATTTTACCTTCAGCATCTCTTTTTATTGTTGGAGAGGTGTCTATGAATTCCCTTAAAACAGTGCAGTTTTTGTTTTGTTTTTCAGTGTTTTAATTCCTATAAAGCAGAAAAATAAGAAACTAGGCAAATTCTGGGTGTTCTGTTCTCTATATATCTTTCATCATAGTCAAATGGGTTTTTTAATCTCTCCAAAAGACTGAGAATCACTGTCCTACCTCCTTAAATACTCTGTTTTAATCTCAGTAGGTGACCCAATTACCTATTCTGTAGAGAAAATATAAACCTATGTGAATCCTTTCAAATTTCCTTTGAAGACTTTAAAAAGAAAAAAGAAAAACCAGACCTCATAGCCACAATCTTGAGAGTACTCAGTGTGTATCAGAATGACTGAATCTTCTGAACAACCCTGTGAGAATTCTGTTCTCAGGTTAGAAGAGAAAATGGAGGCTTGGAGAAGTAAACAAACTTGCCTGTGATTATATGGCTATGATATGAAGAGCCAGGATTCAGATGCATTCAATCTTGACCAGGGAGCCAACTATTGCTCCAAATGTACCTTAGTCATCACTCTTCTTCCTTGTTGTCTCTGGAGAAGCTCTGCTTTTCCCACTGCAGCTAACTTTTGCTGTTCATCCTATTCTTTTGCCAGGTCCTTGGTCTCTAGTAATTGTCCTGCTCTCTTAGTTCTGATCTCTTCTTTGACTCCCCTCAGCATCCAAACTTATCTAAGACTTTCCTCATCTTAAGAAAAACACAAAAACAAAAAAAACTTTTAACCTCCTCTCCCCAACTAAAGCTGATTCCTTTCCTTCCTCTTCTTTATCTCTTCCATCTCTGACATTTCAGTGCCAAAATTCTTGACAGGATAGTGTCTATTCACGGTTTTGAAACTGTTCACTGATGATTACTTAATTGCCAGATTCAATGGATACCTCAGTTTTTATTTACTTTCTGTAACAGTTGATGTGATTATTACTCATTTCCTCCTCCTGCATATCTAGTGTTCTAATAAAGTTAGTGTTTCCTAACTTTTTTAGAATAATTTTAAATTAATATTATTGATGAATACAAATAAGAGTTCATGAAATAATGTATACTTGGATTAAAATTGACAGCACACATGACCCCAGATAAATTAACATATCACTATATAATATCACAAGCACAAAAATAGGGAAATTATTTACAAACAAAATACATTGAGAAGAAGCATTGTTCACTGTCATTTTGCTGTAAAGTAACAAACTAAGAATAGTATTTTAAGAAAATAAAAGGGATCATCATCAGATGCTGCATTAAATGTGTTGTTACTCTTAAGAATTCCCTGTGGTCCAGTGATTAGGACCCCTCAATTTCACTGCTCATTTCACACCCACTTTCATCTGGGTTCAATCACTGGACAGGGAACCAAGATCCCACAAGCTGCTTGGTGTGGCCAAAAAAAAAGATGTGTTACTCTGTGTTGTTTTCATTACAGTATAATGTGAACATTTGTTTTAAATAGGTGCACTGCAGCAAAAGAAAGAATTAAAATTGCATATTTTGCAATATTCATGCAGTTAGACTACTACCAACATTATTGTCTCATGGACAGACAGGTCACTTAATTTAAAAAAAAGTATTTGCTTTACTTATGTTAATTTTAAAATAATCTGTTATTTTTGGGTTTAAGAAAGGACTTTGCTTTTCATTTAAAACTTCCGCATTCTAGCTATAAGTCCATAGGGACTGAATTGGTATAGTAGAAATATTAGTGTTCAATATGCTTTGATTAAATAACTTCTCAAATATATATTGAATTATAATAAGCAGAATAAATCACTGAAGTTAAATAGATAATACCCATGGTTAAATGCTGTTTGTGCATCAGAGCATAGACATAATTTGCTTTGTAATGTGCAGATTTCTTGAGGCATATTACTGCTTTAAATTAGTGTAAATATGTAGTATTTCTTAAAAACATGTATTAAAGTTAGGTAAAATTTAGGACAAAAATATTGCCATCGTTACCCCTGTAATACATGTTAGCATCTCATAAGAAATACTACTGTAATTGAAACAGTTCTCAGAATTATTTTCCTTTAGTCTTTGTGCTTTTCCTTATGCCTTCTTAACCCACCCCTTCCTCCTTCTGAATTCTTATTCATCCTTGGATATCCAACAGACCACTTCTCTGTGAAGCATGCCCCAGGCATGCAGGCAATAGGGTTCTACTATAGAACTGTTTCTTAGTATGTAGACATGATTGATTATTACCCCCTCTAGACTGAATTCTTCTGGGCAAAGTCCCTGTCTTATTTATTATTTTCCCAGTACCTGACATATAGTAGGCATTCAGTTTTTGCCAGCAATGTTTAGTGAATGTCAACAGCAAGTAGTATGGTGGGAAAACTAGTAGAATTTTGGAGCTCCATGTCTGCTCAGTCATGTTCTAACCCTGCGTGTGTGGCCTTAGGAAAGTTATTTCATTGATTTTCTTTGGTCTCAGCTTCCTTGCCTGTAGAATGAGGATAATGTCACATACCTTGCAAGCCTGTGGGGTATGAGTAGAGGAAATATGGACCACATAAAAGATAGTTTTTAATATTAATTACCACTGGCTTAATTGCCCAGTAATGTTGACCTGTGAAATTAGTAGAATCTTGAAATCTTAGATGGTGTCAGTGATAAGTATTTTCCATTTCACTTCATTGCCACCCCAGTCAAAAAAGAAGGAAAAAAATGTACATCCTGATGTAAAAATTATGTTTTATAATACTTCTAAATGGAAAAAGGGACTGAATTCCAAATTTTTTCTTCAATAAACTTCTGACTCAGTTCAGTTCAGTCGCTCAGTCGTGTCCGACTCTTTGCGACCCCATGAATTGCAGCACGCCAGGCCTCCTTGTCCATCACCAGCTCTCGGAGTCTACCCAAACCCATGTCCATCGAGTCAGTGATGCCATCCAACCATCTCATCCTCTGTCGTCCCCTTCTCCTCCTGCCCCCAATCTTTCCCAGCATTAGGGTCTTTTCCACTGAGTCAACTCTTCGCATGAGGTGGCCAAAGTATTGGAGTTTCAGCTTCAACATCAGTCCTTCCAATGAACACCCAGGATTGATCTCCTTTAGGATGGACTGGTTGGATCTCCTTGCAGTCCAAGGGACTCTCAAGAGTCTTCTCCAACACCACAGTTCAAAAGCATCAATTCTGTGGCACTCAGCTTTGTTCACTGTCCAACTCTCACATCCATACATGACCACTTGTTGGCAAAGTAGTGTCTCTGCTTTTAAATATGCTGTCTAGGTTGGCCATAACCTTCCTTCCAAGGAGTAAGCGTCTTTTAATTTCATGGCTGCAATCACCATCAGCAGTGATTTTGGAGCCCCCCAAAAATAAAGTCTGACACTGTTTCCACTGTTTCCCCATCTATTTGCCATGAAGTGATGGGACCAGATGCCATGATTTTAGTTTTCTGAATGTTGAGCTTTAAGCCAACTTTTTCACTCTCCTCTTTTGCTTTCATCAAGAGGCTCTTTAGTTCTTCTTCACTTTCTGCCATAAGGGTGGTGTCATCTGCATATCTGAGGTTATTGATATTTCTCCCGGCAATAACTTCTGACTACTGTTATCTTAATATATTTCCAGTACATGTGATGTTTTTGTAAGCCTAGACTAAACAATTTTCTTAACATTATCTTGTGATAGAAGTATCTGCTTCTGTCCTTTGAGCACATACCACCCCGCCCTCCCACCACTTGCAGAACGTCATTACCTGTTTAAATCATAGCACTCCTTTGTCAACTTTTTAAGGGCCTATATCAGATTAAAAAAATTTGAAATCAAAGCTGAATTTTACAGAAGCCACAGTGATAATAGTTTAGAAATAGATTTCTTAAAATAATAGTATACTAATGGGAGTGAGTGATTTTCTTTCGATTAAATGTGCTCATGTACACCAGCTGTATCAACTTCATAGGGCTGCTGTAATAAATTACACAATAAATTACTGAGTGGCTTAAAACAGCAGAAATCTATTCTCTCACAGTTTTGGAGGCCCAAAATCCGAAACCAGTATACCAGCAGAGCCACACACCCTCTGGAAGCTATGTGGGAGAATCCTTCCTTCCTTCCAGCTTCTGGTGACTGTAAGCATTCCTTGGTTTGTGGCCACATCACTTCAGTCTCTGCCTTCATCTTCACACTACTTTCTCTGTGTGTGGTTTCTCTTTTGTCTTTTAAAAGGATACTTAGGGCCCATCCAGGTAATCTAGGATAATCTTATCTCAAGAGCCTTAATTTTAAGTATGTTTACAAAGACCCTTTTTCTAACTAGCATTTATAGGTGATAGGAATTAAGCTGTGTCACATATCATTTTGAGGAGCATTCAA
Source organism: Okapia johnstoni (assembly GCA_024291935.2). Taxonomy (NCBI): domain Eukaryota; kingdom Metazoa; phylum Chordata; class Mammalia; order Artiodactyla; family Giraffidae; genus Okapia; species Okapia johnstoni. The sequence goes on from CM044316.1 coordinate 43,255,279, forward strand.
TGAAGTATACCATCTAATCCCCAAATTCCAATCAATGACTGTTTTAGATTGTAGTCACCTTTAGTCTTTTCTGTTTTTAACTTTCTAAAATTCTGAAACAATCTCAGACCTACAGGGAGTTGCAAATACAATACCTAGAACATCTTTTTCTTTAACCATTTCAGAGTAAGGTACCAACATGATGACTCATCAACCCCAAATACTTTAATGTGTGTTTCTTACAAACATGGACATCAAAATTAGGAAATTTCCATTGAAATATTACTGCAATCTAATCCTCAGACCCCGTTTAAGTTTTGCTAGTTGTTCCAATAATGTGCTTTATAGAAAAGGGTCCAGTCCATAGTTACTTGTTTAGTTTCCTTCGGTTCCTTAGTCTTTCCTTTGCTTCATGGCCTTGACACTTTTAAAGATGAGAGTCCAGTTATTTTGTAGAATGTTCCTCAGTTTGTGTTTTTCTGTTATTTCCTCAAGATTGGGTTTAGGTCATGTATCTTTGATAGGAATGTCACAGAAGCGTTACTATTTCCCTCTCTGCATCCTATTAAGTGATGCATGATTTTGGTTCAGTTTTTTTCATTCCATCCTGTCAGGTACTATTCAATTTTAGTTTGACCCACTATGGAGAATTTTCACTTCCATCACTTGATTAAGGGGATATCTACCAGGGTTTCATACTATGAAGTTACTTTTTTTTCCCCTTTGTAATGAATAAATAGTTTGTTCAGAGACACTTTGAATATATGTACTACTTCTCTGTGGTTTTTTTTTTAATTTATCTATTGCTGCGTAAGAAAATACCCTAAAACTTAGCTGCTTAGAGATGGGTGGTTCTGGCTCAGGGTCCCGTGGTTATTGGCAGATCTCAGTTCTTTATGGGTTGCTGGACTTACAGACTCATTTCCTCCCCACATCTGTTTCTCCCACTGAGGGCTGCCTGAGTGTACTTAAGACAGCGCTGGGTTCCCTCAGAGTGATCTGCGAGAGATAGAGCAGCCAAGTGAAAGCTGTAGTAGCTTTTATTAACTTAATCTCAGAAGCAACATACCATCACTTCTATGTTCTGTTGGCCTCACAGATTACCCCAGGACAGTGTGGAAGGGAGGGCTACATAAGGGTGTGAATACTAGGAGTTAAAGATCACTGGGAGTCAACTTGGGTACCTCACAGTTACTCAGAAATTTTAATTTATTCATTTTTAAATTTATATTTGTGTGGACTCATACTTTCTTTCTTTTAATTCATGTGAGTTATACTAGTTTACTATCGTTTACTTTAATGCTCAACTTGTCCCCAGTTTTCTTTTTTCCCCATCAGTTGAGCACTTCTTTATGTTCTAGCACAAAAGATGTTTCCTGCTTTTTCTTACACTTTCCTTGCTCTAGCTCTGTAATCATCTAGGTATGCTGATTGCTTTTGGAATCTCAATGTTTCCACACTTTCTCAGTGTAATTAGTGGATGTAGCTAGGGAATATGTGAATGTGTAGATTTACTTTACTCTCTGTGTATCCGAGACCATGAATTCACACTGATGCATCTTAATTCCAGTTCAGGACTATAGGGTTCATCCTGTATTTCTTCTTTTCAATATTGACATTCCTTTTCTTACAGTGAAAAACTTGGCTTTTGTTAATGTAATTACTCATTTGATCAGTTCCTCTGTGTATAATCAACTTCCCATTGCTGTGGCCCACCTCCATAGATACTGTTTTTTGCTCCCCTCTCCTAGGGGTGCCCTTCTTAACTCTCTCCTTCCTGACTTGGACATCCTGCACTGAGTTATGCCTATCCCAGTGTGGATAGCCTCACTATTTTTAAAAAACAAATTAAAATATAGGACTTATTTGACATAAATATTTAGGTTAAAAACTGTTAAAAATAGTAGTGCTAGTTTTTTAAAATAGATATAGAAAAATCAAGTCTAGTGACTGTGACCACATAGCACTTTTCCCAGTTAGGGAATATAGCATTTTCTGTAGCCCTTTTTTTGAAAAGACTAAAACCATAATTTTAGTTTAGTGTTATTATTATGAAACAATTTTGATAATTCTAGAAGCCTGTGTAAACTTATCTGCATTCTTAGAAATAATTGGAAACAATCATAATTTAAAATCCTGAAGCTTAATCTTTTATTATGAAAGTTTTAGATACTGATAATGACCAACACCTAGGCACTTACTATCCAGCTTAAGATTCAGACCTATGTAATTTAGCTTCAGTGTTAGTTTAGTCAGGAACCATGGCTTCTGTTGGTAATTTATGAGCTTGGGATCTTTGCATATATTTAGAAATATTCATGTTTCGATAAAGGTACATTGTTGTTAGTGATGGGGAATTACTTGTGCCACCTCCTCTACTTTACCCATTATGTCAAGGCAGTAATATATCATCACTGAGGTTATAGTAGGTCATTTTCCTGAGGTACATACAACATTAATACAAGATTAAGAAAATTGTTCAAACTTTGAGGATCAAGTAACAATGTATTGGCATTTGAATCATGAACATGACTTGAATCTCAGAGTCTGAGGTAGGACCACTGGTGATAGCACTCTTTTTACTTTTATAATCAGTATTTTCATTATCTTCCAGCTTCTGTTAAGTCCAAAACTATTCTGATTCGTGATCCTATATATGTGACCACTTTCCTTTCTGGAAGCTTACAGATTTTCTTTGTCCCCAGTATTGTGAAATTTCCTGATGTTTGGTGCGTAGGTCAATCTTCATTTATTTTGCTTGACATTCACTTGGTCTTTTGGGGTCTGTCTATATGGATTTGCTTATTCTGGACATTTCATATAAATAGAATCGTACAACATATGACCTTTTGTGTCTCGCTTCTTTAATTTAGGCAGTGTTTTCCGTTATCCAAGTTGTAGTGTGTATCAGTACTTAATTCCTTCCATTGTATGAATATACCATGTTTTCTTTTTCCATTTATCAATTGATGGGCATTTGGTTTGTTTTAATTTTTTAACTATTAAGACTAATACTGCTGTGAACATTTATCTTCAGATTTTTGTGTGAACATATGTTTTCATTCCTCTTGGATATATACCTAGGGGTGGAATTGCTGGATCATATGGTAATTTTATTTTAAATTTTTATAATTATTTCCTTCTAAGAGTTTTTTTAGCTATAACTCTTATATTTAGATCTTTGATCTGTGTTTTCCAATTTTTAATTTTTGTAAAATACATATAAAATTTACCATTTTCACTATTTTTAAATATACAGTTCCTTGCTAGTAAATACATTTGTGTTGTTGTACAACCATTGCTATCTCCAGAATTCTTCATTTTTCAAAAGTTACCTGTTAAGCAGTGACTCCTCATCTTTCTCCCTAGCCTTTAAGCACCCACCATTGTACTTTTTATCTCTCTATGATTTTGACTTGATTACTCATGGAAGTAGAATCATACAGTATTTCTCTTTCTGTGACTGATTTATTTCACTTAGCACAGTGTCCTCAAGATTCATCTATACTGTCAGAATTTCCTTCCTTTTTAAGGTTAACTCTGGGAGTTGGTGATGGACAGGGAGGCCTGGCGTGCTGCGATTCATGGGGTTGCAAAGAGTCGGACACGACTGAGCGACTGAACTGAGTATTCTACTGTGTGTATATACCATATTTGCCTATCCATTCATCTGCTTTTGGACACTTGGGTTATTTACACATTTTAGCTCTTCTGAGTAATTCTGCAGTCAGCATGGGTGTATCTTTAAAAGATCCCCCTTTCAGTGATTTTGGGTATATACCAAGAAGTGGAATTGCTGAATCATACGGTAATTATTTTTTAATTTTTGAGAAACTACCATATTGGTTTCCACAGTGGCTCTACTGTTTTACATTCAGCCCCTGCTCCCCCTCTCCCTTGTGATGCCCAAGGGTTTCAATTTCTCCACATCCTCACCAGCACTTACATTTTCTGTTTTTGGTTGGTTGGTTGCCCCCCCCCCCCACCTTTTTTTTTTAATAGTGACCATCCTGGTGGAATGAGATGGTGGTCTTTGATCCATTTTAAGTTAGTTTTTGTATATAGTGTGCGGTAGGCATCTAAGTTCATTTTTGCATGTGAATATCCAGTTGTCTTAGCACCATTTGTTGAAAAGATCATTCTTTCCCACATTGAATTGTTTTGGCAGCTGTGTCAAAAACCAGTTGGCCATGAATGTATGGGTTTATTTCTGGACTCTCAATTCTGTTTTGTTGATCTGTATGTCTTTTCTTATGCCAGTACCATACTGTCTTAAATACTTTAGCTTTGTATTAACTTTTGAAATTAGAAAGTGTGACTCCTCCAACTTTGTTCTTTTCCAAGACTGTTTTGGTTTTTTAGATCCCATGCATTCCCTATGAATTTTAGGTTCTGCTAGTTGTTTTTTTTTTTTTTTTTTTAATGGCAGTTGGAATTTCGATGGAGATTGTATGGAATCTACAGATAAATTTGGGGAGTATTTGAGCTAGTTTTCCTATATTTTCTATTTTCCATCTTTATCTTTTATCTGTTTTTTGGAAAGACTTTATCAGAATGTTTGCTTGCTTGCTTGTTTTAAGGATTTTCCTCTTATTTCATAGAAGGAGTAGCTTCTCTTAGCTTTAAGGATATTCATGATAGTTTTTCTTTTAACTTTTTCTTCTCCCTGCATGGTCTTTGCTTTTTCCTGCTTCTTTTTTTCTTCACATTGTTTTGGTCTTGATCTTTCACCTTGAGTGATGTTGAAGATGGCCAGTTTCTTTCATTGTTGTTGTTTATCCTTTTTTAGAATAGGGTATTAAAAAGCTGATTAAAGGGTCTGAGCATATGGGAGTGAGGTTTGGCAACTGTGAAACTCTATAGTTTGCTGCCTGGGCTATTCTGCAGATGAATCACTGATGTCAGTGAGTCATATAGCTCTTTATCTTGTGCTGGTCAGTTTTTCTTGAGAAGGATCTTTTCATCTTCTGCCTGGAATGTACAGGTCAAGCTTCCCATGTTTTCAGGACGTTGTGTGTATGTTTTTAGGACAATGTTTTCAGGAAAAAGGGTGTATGTAAATATTCACTTAACCTTTTGATTTCTGTACATCATTGATGCCATTAACTATGCTCAGTGTCTCTGAGTTCTGAGACCTTATGTTTTATCCTCTCTGGAGAACAAACCTCTGGCTTGCTTGGATGGAAAGGACATTCACTGGTAGAATCAGGGAAGTGATCTGGATGTCATTTTTAAAGTTATTTTCAGATTTTTACCCATAAACAACATATAATACTGCTTTGGATGTTGTCAATTTACATAGATGTTATGGAAATGTATACATTTTAAGTAGCATGCATTTTAAATGAATATAAATATTCCAACAATATATTTTAAAATTTATTCCCCCTATAATATACATTTTGTTTCCAAGTTTTTATTAGTAAAGATGTTGAAGCTCAATGTTGCCTTGATGCACGCAGGTGAGAGTTTCTCTTTATAGTCAGTAGGATTGTTTGGTTGTAGAGAGAGGCTTTTTATTTTTGTAAGATAATGCCAAATTAACTTTTTTCTTTAAAATTTTTCATTGTTTTGAATATAACACGCTATATAAAGGTACACAAATAAGTGAAGTCGCTCAGTCGTGTCTGACTCTGTGACCCCATGAACTGTAGCCCCCCAGGCTCCTCCGTCCATAGGATTTTCCAGGCAAGAATACTGCAGCGGGTTGCCATTTCCTTCTCCAGGGGATCTTCCCGACCCAGGGATCCAACTCCGGTCTCCCACATTGCAGGCAGACTCTTTACCATCTGAGACACCAGGTGTCTAATAAATTTCAGTGAAACTTTCAGATGTACCCAGACATTCAGTCCACAACATATCACCATGTGCCCCACCACTCGTCATTTTGTGTTTATTCTTGATTACCTCTTCCACCCTTCTGGAGTATTTCAAACTCAACCCCAAATGTTATATCATTTTATCTGTAAAGAATTCAGAATGCTGGAGAAGGAAATGGCAACCCACTCCAGTATTCTTGCCTGGAAAATCCCATGGACAGAGAAGCCTGGTGGGCTACAGTCTGTGGGGTCACAAAGAGTTCTACAAGACTTGGTGACTGAGCCTGCATGCTCAAGTCCTAACATTCTTTAATTTGAAGTTTCTAATTTCTGTGGCCGAAATTTGTCATGATCATATCTTAAGTTGTTTATCCAAAACAAATTTCCCAGGAAATTTCAACCTCCTGTGAAGAGGCAATGGGAGCCATTTTTCTCTACAGAAGCAGTAAATTTTATAATTCTCCTACTTTGCCTGCATTGCAGGTAATATTTAAAGGATAAAGTAGCATTTGGAAATGTGACCATCGGGTATTAACTTTGCCAGAGCTTTTCCTATTTTTAGGGCACTATTGATGCCCATAACCCCCACAAGAAATGTTTTATATCTGTCTTTGTAGAGCTTCTTTTCAAGTAAAAATATTTACTTTAGATCTTCCTGGGGACAGAGACAGGGATTGAGTTGACAGTCATAGGCTAAAGCTCAGTGCCCACCTTCTCAAACGACAGATGTTTTTGTGGCCAAAACTCAGTCTCTTTCTTTTCATAATGTACTATTTTAGGTCTTCAACATCTGCCATTGGTATTATTTTAATAATTGGTTTCCTGGCCTCCAATCTTACTATCTTACTGTTTCTGCCAGATAAATCTTTCTAAGGCATAGCCCTGAAAATAATTCTTGCTTAAAATCCTTCAATGGCTTTTTATTGAATATAGAACAGAATAAAATCCTCCAAGCCTGGGATTCAGGGCACAGTATATTCTGGCCCCGAAATTCTTCGCAGAATTTCTTCCCACCACAGCCCCCTCTAGTTTGAACTCCAGCAATGATACCACGCTTATCATCCTCCGTTTTATCATTCATTCTTCATGCCTCCAAGTTTTTGTTCATGTTGTACCTTACAACTAGAATTCTTTCTTTCCATTCTTTAAAAAAAAAATTGTTTTAATCTCTGGGGACCAGTGCAAATATTTCTCTAGGAAACAGAAAGACCTTTCTGCTCCTCTTTATCTTCACTTCCACAGACTTTGGCACACATTTTAATCAACCCTCTGTTGTGTTCTGCAGACCTGCTATAGTCCATGGGGTCCCGAAAGAGTTGAACATGATTTAGCAACTGAAACAACAAACCTGCTTGTCACACTTGTAAACTCCTAGGGATCAAGACTTACATTATTTCCTCTTGTATCTCAGGAAGACCTTAAGGAAGTTTCTAAAATTATTTAGTTCCCCCACAGTGGTCAGTCGCTACATTATCTTCTGAAAGTTCTCCTAGAGAGAGAAAATGAGGATGCAAGGAAGAATCTCTTCTGTTACTTTAGAACTAAAGGATGAAACTTCACTCAAAAATGTCTATACTTGAAATAAGCCCCTATGGTCTTTATTAAAAGCTTTTCTCAGTCGTCTTGGCTTTACCCAATTCCCAAATAGCATAACTGATAATCTGGGTTTTTTATTTTATTTTACTGCTTTCAGATCAGGAGCCTGGGTCTCTGGTGGCTCTCTTGGGAGAATCACTCCTCCACTAGATACTTGCCTAGAGTATCTGCCTAACTGTAGGAAAAAACATGTTTTCAAGCTAAAAACAAGCGCTTCTGCAGAAGCCAAGGAAGAGAAGCCTGGAATTCTGGGTAGGTCTTACCAGAGCTGCTCAAAGATATCAGATAGAGAAGAGTGTCCTGAGGAGACACCAATGTGAATCACAAGATGGGACACGGGGAGGGAAACAAGCTGAAAGATTAAACAAAGAGTAGAGTTCAAGAAATAGATGAGAGTCGGTGTCAAAAATAAGGGAACCTCAGAAAGCTAAATGATTATATACAAAGAGTGGATTTCATTCCTTAGAGGGAAGGTGTACAGAATCAACTGAGAAGCTGTTGATGGCAACTAACAGGAAACTAAACTCAAACTCTAATCTATTGATGTTTAGTAGTTGAAATGCCCCCAAAATAGGGCAGGTCCAGTTGAAATTTGACCCTAAAACTCAGCAGTGTCTCACCAGAACCAGCTTCCGTTCAGTTCTTGATTCCTGCTCTGCCTTCCAGATTTGCTCTCATTGACCAGTTTAAATCATGGTTTCCTTCCTTCCCAATTAATTTGGCTAGAAAAACAGAATGTGCTGATTTGCTTACACCTGACTTTATGTGCATCTTCATGAAAAAGCCACTATAGCTGGGAAGGAAGCCTGGAGTTTGCTTACTGGGAAAGACCCAGAAAGACCTATTCTCTTGAGATGTGGGCATCAATCCTATTCAAACTGTAGACTGGAAAACATTACATTCTTTAAGGAAATGAAATGGGATGCTGGGTAGACAAATAGCAATATTGACTAAACATGAGAGGATCGAAGATGGAATTCTGGAAAGGCACTCTATTTAAAGGACAGGCCAAGAAAACAATATTACTGCAAGAAAATGAAAAAAAAAAAGTGATTCAAGAAGTAAGAGGAAAACCAGGGAAGAGTAATATCTCAGATACCAAAGAAAGAGTTTCATGTGTGCCCTTGAGACTGATTGTGCTCAATTCCCTGAATCAGAAAAGCCAATATGATTTTGTTTTTAGGAATCCATTAAGTTATTATTAAATCTTTCCAAAACTTTTGTAAATGAATGGAAATGAGGATATTACTCCAATGTTAGCATAGTATGATCATCTAATATGATTGCTTGAAATTTTACAATAATTTTCTCAGGCTCTTGAGATATTATTTTTCCTTTGAGGGAGAAAATATGGAGAGTACAGTCCCAGACCTAGATGTGTGGTCTTTGTTGTGGGGGACGAGGGGTGGTCCCTTGACCGTCTAGCCAGCTGAAGAGATCTCTCTGATGCCTTTGAACTGAGCATTATCTCCTACTCAACTCCCAGGCCTTAGAAGGCATTCAACCTGTAGCTACACATTTCTAATGCGCAAAGCACTTCTTCCAAGATTAAAGAGGTGGGATAAATTCAAATATTATCTACTGGAAAGACTTATTACTGCAACAAAGGTTCAGCACTACTTTAGGAAAGAATTGAAGTCTGGGGAGAAGAGAGGTCCAACACACCTGAGTTTGAATCTGACTTCTGATGCCAGCTGTAGGACCCTAACCAAATTACTACATTCTTATGAGGCTCAGTCTCCTGACTATAAGATGAAGAATCTGACAATATCTTGAAAAATATTTATAACGTTGAGTAGGCAATATATACCTGTTAACTACATTGTAGCTGTTCAATAAATTGCTGTTATAAAGTTCAAAAAAAAAAAAAAAGAATTCAGAATGTATTACTTAGAGATAATGCATTGGTTCTCAGTATGGATAGTTTTGCCAACCAGGTGACGTTTGGCGTTGTGAACATTTTTAACTGTCATAGCTGGGAGGCTACTGGGCGCTACTGGCATCTAGTAGATAGAAACCAGGGAGCTACTGAACATCCTACAGTGAATAGGATAGCCCCCCACAACAAAGAATTATCCTGCCTCAAATGTCAGTCATTTCCCAGATTGAGAAATCCTGAGATAAGGAAGTCTGAGGTACATTCAGTGGTTCTTCCTGTATATATTTCTAAACACATGCTGTTGTATTACACAAAGATTTAATTTCTGGAAATTGTAACTCTAAAAAAACAAGCACTTTAAACATGTATATTGTCATATGTGAAGCAGAACACCATTCCATGTTCTATGCATGGGACGGATGCTCAGGGATGGAGCGTTGGGATGACACTGAGGGATGGGAGGGGGAGGGAGGTGGGAGGAGGGTTTGGGAGGGGGAGCACGTGTGAACCCATGGCTGATTCATGTCGATGTATGGCAAAAACTACTACAATATTGTAAAGTAATTAGCCCCCAACTAAAATTAAAAAAAAAAAAAAATTAAAAAAAATAAATAAATAAAAGTCATACAAAACTCCTGTGAATCTTACTATCTTTATGTAGCTGATAAACGTATTGGACATTTACATATTTTTAAAATAGTTCATGAATATTATTTGGTGTTATAAAGAACCCTGGGCAATGTATTGAAATGTTAATTCTGAAGGGATGTGGATCACTTGAAATAAACTACTTTTGTCATGACTTTTCACCTTTCTTGGGCCAGTAACTTTCAGTAGCAGGGTAGTTTGGGGTGGGGGTTATGTGTGTGTTTGTTTTCCAGTATGTTGCAGAATTAGAAATTGGTATTGTTTTGCGGAAAAATTGCTATGGTAATAATTGTTGGAAGGATCTATCGTTGAGTCTTATTATTTTTAGAGGCTGCATGGAAAAGGAAATGGCACCTCACTCCAGTACTCTTGCCTGGAAAATCCCATGGACGGAGGAGCCTGGTAGGCTACAGTCCATGGAGTCACAAAGAGTCCCACACAACTGAACGACTTCACTTTCACTTTTCACTTTCATGCATTAGAGAAGGAAATGGCAACCCACTCCAGTGTTCTTGCCTGGAGAATCCCAGGGACGGGGGAGCCTGGTGGGCTGCCGTCTGTGGGGTCGCACAAAGTTGGACACGACTGAAGTGACTTAGCAGCAGCAGCAGCAGCAGCAGCAAGGATATTTATCAGTTAGTTTTGCTGCATAACAATTCCGAAACATAAAACAGCAGTGATTTATTTCTTAGGATTCTGGATTGACTTGAAGGTTTCGTTTCATGTGTTATCAGCCAGGGTTATTCTTGTGGCTGTGTTCAGGGTTAGAAGGTCCAAGAAGATCTCTCTCATGTGTCTGGGGCCTTGATGCTGACTTGGCTGCATTGTGCACCACTGTTCGTCAAATGGCCTTCCCAGCAAGAAAGCCTGGACCTCCTGTGTGGTGGCTTAGAGCTGCTGTGGTGGAAAGAGCAGAAAGAAAAGCTGTCAAGTCTCTTCAACACTAGACTTGTAACTGACGCAGCGTCATATTTGCTTAATTTTTTTTTTTTGGTGGAACAAGATCCAAGGCCAGCTGGGATTCAGGGGGAAAGGAAATAGACTACTTCCTAATAAGAGAAGTGGCATGTTCTTACAGGGAGGAAAAAATTGTTGGCATCCATCTTTGGAGATTATTTACTGCAGGAGAAGTTGTAGTAAGTGTTGTCTTATACTAACATGTTTACTTTTTGGATAAGGTCACTTGTTATAAATTTAATTCTGTAGTAGTAGAATTTTGCTTCTTTGGATTCATTAAAAATAGTTCTGAATGGTTGGGTAATATTAAGTTATTAATAACATTTTTTCCAGTTTTAATTCAGAGAAGTTTTTAATGAAGTTTTTTTTGGCCAATCAGTAGGAGGAGGGAGGAAGGGAAGAGTAGAGGGGAAGGGAAAGGCTTGTTGGATGTGAAATGTAAAAATGTGCTTGTTTTGAGGAGAGGTATAACCATTTACTTGGGGTTTTGTCTTTTCCTGTCAAAATAACCTAAGTTGCTTTGTTTACCTGCTTTATTGAGATATAATTGACATATAACATTGTGTAAATTTCTTATACAGTGTGAATTTGATATTTACATAGTGTAAAAAGATTACCACCGTAGTGTTAGCTAACACTGCCATCATGTCCCATAATTATTTCTTTTTTTTGTGGTGGGACCATTTTAAGATCTACTCTCTTAGCAAGTTTCAAATATATAAAACAGTATTGTTAACTATAATTGCCATGTGCATTAGATCCCCAGAACTTAATTATCTAATAACTAGAAGTTTGTACTCTTGTTATAGGAACAAATAATTTTATGTTACCAGTCTTATTCTTTCCAAGACTGTCACATAACTCATGATCTTGATAACATAAGGCTGACGAGGTTATGCTTTTTTTTCTTTTCTACTTGATTCATAATGTTTTCATACTTTTCCTGTTACCATACCAAAGAACAACTTCTGCCTGCCACCTCCTCTTTGTTAAAAAAGTGCTCTCAGAATCCTCAAGTAGCACCACTATAATGACTATATAGGTTAAACATTCTCTGTAGGTTAATTGGTTAGATCTGCCATGTCAAAAACTGCTTAGGAGAACTATGCTTTGTTGTTAACATCAGGAATATAAAATGTTTTTGACGCAGGTAATAGTACCAAACCTTTCTCCAGCCTAACTATGGACTTGAATTTTCTGTCTGGCCCTCCCCCAATCTTTGCTGCAGACAAAATGAAATCCTTTTGTACTGCGAACTTCATCATAGCAAAAAGGAAACTGTTCTTTTCTCTTATTGTCATGATACTATAGTACCTTCCCCAACATAGTAGTACATGTTTCTACTATTGTGTAGCATTTAGTTGATTAAATGGCATCTCAAGTGATCTTAATGTGGACAGAGAACTCTCCTGTCTCTAGGCTAACCTAAAATGTAACTTTGAAAAGACATTTCTTTAGATGTACCTATTCACACTTTGGTTAATACTGTTTATTTAGTGTCATGTTTTGGAGGTTGGACTGTCCTGAGAGATGGACAAGTCGTTTTTATCTGTCTTTATAGTTGTTCTAAAATACAATCCCAAGCTTGAGAATTGGTTGTGTGTGCCTGTTTTAACTTGAATTATATTTTCTGTGCTTTGATTCATCACATGAGACAGTTTTGCAAGTATGTAGCAAGTCATCTACCAGAGTACAGTTTAAGTTTACTTGACTGTTGGTCACATCTTACAGAGATTTCAGTCTGTAGGAAGACTGATTTAACTGTGGATAGATTCATCGTCTTGAGCAGGTGGTGCAGTGGTAAAGAATCCACCTGCCAGTGCAATAGATACAGCAGACTTGGGTTCAGTCCCTGGGTCGGGAAGATCCTCTGGAGAAGGAAATGGCAACCCACTTCAGTATTCTTGCCTGGAAAATTCTATGGACAGAGGAAGTTGATGGGCTACAGTCCATGGGATCACAAAGACTTGGACATGACTGAGCAACTGAGCACACATGCTGATTCATCATCGTGAACTCCTTGAGTTAGTGTTAGAGAACTCATGGAACAGAAGCTGTGCTTTGGAAGAGTGAAGAGTAAAGTCCATGGAAAGTGTTATTTTTAAGTTTTGAGGATTTATAGTCCTGTAGTGGTTTACTCATTAAGTTGTGTCCGATTGTTAAGACTCCATGGACTGTAGCCTGCCAGGCTCCTCTGTCCATGGGATTCTTCAGGCAAGAATGTTGGAGTAGGTTGCCATTTCCTTCTCCAGGGGATTTTCCTGACCCAGGGATCGAACCCGGGTCTCCTGCATTGCAGGCAGACTCTTAGCCAACTGAACTACAAGGGAAGCCCTAATTAAATAATATTATATATTTCAAAACATCTGAGTACCAGAACTTAACCATATGCTACTACTAAAAATAGTACATGTGAATTATTTTAGGGACGAGTGGGGTCTTATGGTTTTATGGAGTATAATGAGAAAAAAGATGTTGTTTTTAACTCTTTTTAAGGTCCTCATTGTCCTGCCGCTCTTAAGTAGCCTAGAAACACACCAAGATGGTGATAGCATCATTTGTTTATTTCTCCATTTTCTCAGACTTTAGACTGTGTGGTACATGGTGATTAGTGCCGTAAAAGAGTTCTTTAGGCTTCTAGTTTGCTGTGTAGTTGTTAACTGAGGTGGAATCGACTGTTGTAGATTCGGGTAATTCAAATGCCAAGAACGGAGGTCTTTTCTTAGTATTTCAGTGTTTTCTTCTGAGCTTAGTGCTGAAATCTTTTGGTATGTGTAATAAGCACATAGACTCTTCCTATCTACTTGGCTATATGCCAGAGTCATTTTGGAAATAGAGTGTGGAAGAGCACTGACCACTGCCTCAGTAAGTGAAAGGAGAGGTAATTTCAGATCCTGACAGAGACCCTGTGTGTAGTCTGACCTAACCTGACAATTTAGCTACCAGCCATCATCAGCTCCAAGAGCAAGAAACCACTACTTGCCTCTTTTGCTTCTGGTGCCATTTGTACCTCCCTAATATTTTTGTCCCCTTACTTATTACAGAATTAGTCTTCTGGAAGACTTGTGATTTTCCTATCATAACTGGCATTTACTCAGGCACTTTCTACTTTGTCCTTGATTGCCAAAATTCTAAACTTGTTCTTTGTTAGGTATTTATAGGATCCCGTGGCTGCAGTATCAGACTATTACTGCCTTCTCAAGTGCCTTACTTCTTAAATCTAAGATGCTATCTGTTGAAAGATGTAGAAGAAGTGAAGTCACTCAGTCGTGTCCGACTCTTTTGTGACCCCATGGACTGTAGCCTACCGGGCTCCTCCGTCCATGGGATTTTCCAGGCAAGGGTACTGGAGTGGGTTGCCATTTCCTTCTCCAGGGGATCTTCCCAACCCAGGGATCAAACCCAGGTCTACCCGCATTGTGGGCAAGACACTTTACTGTCTGAGCCACTGCTGCTGCTGCTGCTGCTGCTGCTAAGTCGCTTCAGTTGTGTCCGACTCTGTGCGACCCCATAGACGGCAGCCCACCAGGCTCCGCCGTCCCTGGGATTCTCCAGGCAAGAATACTGGAGTGGATTGCCATTTCCTTCTCCAGTGCATGAAAGGGAAAAGTGAAAGTGAAGTCGCTCAGTCGTGTCAGACTCTTAGCGACCCCATGGACTATGTAGCCTACCAGGCTCCTCCGTCCATGGGATTTTCCAGGCAAGAGTACTGGAGTGGGGTGCCATTGCCGTCTCCGTCTGAGCCACTAGGGAAGCCTTGAAAGATGTACTACTAAGAAAGAAAAGATATTGCCAATGAATTTGACATACCATTGATTATAGTAGGCAGCTTGATTTCAGGTATATTTTAAAAATCATACAATCAATGAAAGATAGTATTATCCTTCTCTAGGTACTTAAAGGAGAAGGAAATGGCAGCCCACTCCAGTACTCTTGCCTAGAGAATTCCATGGACAGAGGAGCCTGGTGGGCTGCTGTCCATGGGGTCGCACAGAGTCGGAAACGACTGAAGCAACTTTGCATGCATGCATGCATTGGAGAAGGAAATGGCAACCCACTCCAGTATTCTTCCTTGGAGAATCCCAGGGACAGAGGAGCCTGGTGGGCTGCCGTCTGTGGGGTCGCACAGAGTTGGACACGACTGAAGCGGCTTAGCAGCAGCATGTATTTAAAATTACTGTGTGTAATTGTAACAATCTGTTCTTCAACAGGTATTTACTGGGACTCCCTCTGTATCAGAAACTGTGCTGGATATCAAATTCCTATTTGTTATTGGGTTGAGAGACATTAAATAATCATACATAAAACTATCTTGAGTTGCTAAGGCAACTTGCACTTTTCCATCAGTATTTAAACAGGAAATGGGGGGAAAGGGCTTCTAGGAAACCTGTCTTTCAGCACATTTAAGTGAAGGCTAAAGGTGCATATGGTAGGAGGGTACATAGAGTATTCCAAGCAAACTGTTCCTAGAGTCTTGAACTAGTTGAAATTTAAAAGCTAATTGATTAAGAAAAAGCTTTGAAATGAGTAAATGATAGTTCATATAGGTAAAATAAGGTCTTGAAAAGGTTCTTGATCCTCAGTAATGAACAAAGAATATTGTCTTTAATTAGAACATTTTCATCTAAGTGGTTATTGCTGAAGTGCTCAAAGAAATGAACTCCTTATTCTCTGGTGTTACCCAGTCTCACTCAAAACACCTATTCCATTCATGTTCAGTAATTAAATCTGAATATATTTTGTCACTATAGACTTTCTATTTCCTGGCACTGTAGGTGACTAGGCTGAATCGGACTGGACTTCCTCTTGGAAGTTGTTAATGTGCTTTTTGTTTATCACCTCATTTGCCAGTGTTTGAACATCAGTTCTGCTTGATATTGTGCTAGACAGTCATTCATCTACTCATTCAGACATTTGAGTGTCTCTTAAATTCCATTCTGGAAAATGTGGTAAAGATTATATTATACCTTGTCTCTAACTCAAGGAATTTAGAATTAAGTATTCCATGGGTGGAGAAGGCAATGGCACCTCACTCCAGTACTCTTGCCTGGAAAATCCCATGGACGGAGGAGCCTGGTAGGCTACAGTCCATGGGGTCACTAAGAGTCGGACACGACTGAGCGACTTCACTTTCACTTTTCCCTTTCATGCACTGGAGAAGGAAATGGCACCTCACTCCAGTACTCTTGCCTGGAGAATCCCAGGGACGGTGGAGCCTGGTGGGCTGCCGTCTATGGGGTCGCACAGAGTCGGACACAACTGAAGCGACTTAGCAGCAGCAGCAGCATTCCATGGGTAGCGTTAAGGGTACACATAAATTTTGGTAGTTGTGGGTAAAAAAATTGATCATAAGGTATTACTATACCATATGATACTAGATTTGTATAGTATAGTTAATAGTAAGCTGCTTGGAGAAAGAAGGACGTCCCTGGGAAATAAGATTTTTTTTCATCCTAAAAAAGAAGTAGATGGACAGTAATCTTTTAAAGTGAAAGTATTTAGTGTTGATGTGTTTTAAAATCATAACTGTGCTATTGTGAAGATAGATGAAAGTGAACTGGGGCCTAGCCTTTTTAAAACAATTTTTTAACCTCAGATTCATAATTAGGTTAGTTACATGCATTTCACATTGGTTTCTCCTTTGTGTGCCAAAACAAATATGAATCCTTATAACTCAGCTGTAATTTATTTTACAGAAATTTTAGGGAATTCACTGGTTGTATAAGCTTTCAGTATTTGCAAACTTTTAGTACAACAGATAGGATTATATAAATGACAAATTTTGCTAATATCTTTATATGGCATATCATTTCCCCTTTAAAAGATACGTGCTCCCCCCCCCCCTTTTTATATAGAAAAAGTATTTTAAGCCAGAAACACATCAGCTATATATTTGATCACTACTGGAAGCTATCAACATTGTCACACAAATAGCACTTGTAAGGATTTCCAGGAACTTGACAAAAGTAACTTCAAACAAACAGACAAAAAAAAACCCTGTCTTTAAAAATTAGTGAAAACGTGATTGCCTTAGAAAGGAAATTTATGTTGTAATAACTACATCTGAAAAGCTATTCATAATGTGCTTTCTCTTACTTTAAAGAGAAACTATAAATGTTACTCTTAAAACATTTTGATCACAGTGTTATTAATGTACTTAATACCACTGAACTGTATACTTTAAAATGGGGGGAAAAAATGGATAAGATGGTAGATTTTATGTTTGTGTATTTTACCACACACAAAAAACCAGACTGAAGTAATTTATAGTCCAGATTAGGGGTGGGGGGGACAAGGTATAGATAACTTTAGGACAATATTAGCCATGTTGGGTAGATTTCTCTATGTCATGTTTAAAAGTCTTTTATTCTACAACAAAAACACTACTTTGGGATAAAAAGTGTTCTTGGTTCCTTCAGACTTATTTCTGACTTTCCCACAGACGTTAGGCATTTTGTAAGAATAAAATCTTGGGTGCGGAACGTGGCATTGGAAGAATGGGCCACAGGAAGAAGCAAAGCCTGGTTCTGTGCCCAGACAATAGTGTTGCCTTTATTCAGGACTTATTTAGAATTTTGAATATTCTTACAAGGATGTGGATTATAACATTTCCCAAATTGATTTGACCCTTAAACCTATAACCAAACCGTGCTTTTTAGTTTAACTTCATTGTTTTATAGGTATAGGCGTTCTGATCTGGAGAAGTCGAATGACTTGCTTAAAGTTACCAAAGAGCAGAATAATAAAACTTCAAGGGATGTTAAGACTTGGGAAAAACTGACTTCTGCCTGTTGCCCCTGCTGATATCAACAGGAACATAAACAGTTGTAGAATAACCATTATGATCCTTATGAAGCTAATTTTCATTTAACATAATTACACATGAGATGGTTAGTTTCCAGTATTTACAGAAGGCTTGTCAGATAGTGGTGAATGAAGATTCAGATGGCAGATAGTTTCTATCATGTTCATCTCTATGTTCTTAGATGTTGGCAGATGAATTGACCTCTTGGTTAAGCATGCTCTAGGAATAATTTTCCCATCTCTAGGCAATGATTGGGTTTGCAAGTTCCAGTGTGTTGAACGGTACACTTATTTTTGCCTAGGTGTATGGGTTGAGGAAGTAATTTTTAAAAACCCATACATAATCAAAGGCTTTGGTACACAGTTAAAAAAGAGGAGGGGTACTTATTGTTTATAGGGTTTCCCTGATGACTCAGCAGTTAAGAATCTGCCTGTAATGCAGGAGATGCCTGCAGGAGACATGGGTTCAATCCCTGGGTTAGAAAGATCCCCTGAAGAAGGAAGTGGCAACCCATTCCAGTATTCTTGCCTGGACCATGAACAAGAAGAGCCTGGCAGGCTATAGTCCATGGAGTTGCAAAAGAGTTGGACACGACTTGGCAACTAAACAACAGCTTGTTATTTAAGTCAAAGGAGTGTTTAGTTGGAAAAACTCATGTATATGCAAGAATGTGGGTATAAGAATATTTACCAAAACATTATAATAGTGAAAAATAGGAAATAAATATCTGTCACCTAAAGAAAGGAAACACTGTGGTTTAGGCACCCACTAGCAAAATAAACAGCGGTAAAAAGGAATAAACTAGATCTTCGTGGAAAAATATTAATGTCTTACTATGTTGAGGGAAAAGCAAAGTATAGAAGAGTACATGCCATTTAACACTTTTTAAATAAAAGTTTAAAAACATGATAACAAGACTATGTTGTTTATGGACACACAGAAAAAGTATATAAGTATGCAAGAGAATGATAAACTCTGAATTTAAGATAATCATTACTTTGGAGAGGAAAACACAGGGGACTTCTTAAAGATCTAGTTTGATCTAGCAGTGTTTAGATTGGGCTAAGCTGAGTAAAGGTCAGGTTTCATTCCAATCCCAAAGAAAGGCAATGCCAAACAATGCTCAAACAACCGCACAATTGCAGTCATCTCACACGCTAGCAAAGTAATGCTCAAAATTCTCCAAGCCAGGCTTCAACAGTACATGAATCATGAACTTCCGGATGTTCAAGCTGGATTTAGAAAAGGCAGAGGAACTGGTGATCAAATTGCCAACATCCGCTGGATCATCAAAAAAGCAAGACAATTCCAGAAAAACATCTACTTTTGCTTTATTTATTGACTTTGCCAAAGCCTTTGACTGTGTAGATCACAACAAACTGGAAAATTCTGAAAGAGATGGGAATACCAGACCAGCTGATCTGCCTCCTGAGAAGTCTGTATTCAGGTCAGGAAGCAACAGTTAGAATTGGACATGAAACAACAGACTGGTTCCAAATTGGGAACGGAGTACATCAAGGTTGTATATTGTCACTCTGCTTGTTTAACTTATATGCAGAGTACATCATGTGAAATACCTGGCTGGATGAAGCCCAAACTGGAATCAAGATTGCTGGGAGAAATATCAGTAACCTCAGATACGCAGATGACATCACCCTTATGGCAGAAAGTGAAGAACTAAAGAGCCTCTTGATGAAAGTGAAAGAGGAGAGTGAAAAAGTTGGCTTAAAACTCAGCTTTCAGAAAACTAAGATCATGGCATCCGGTCCCATCACTTCATGGCAAATAGATGGCGAAACAATGGAAACAGTGTCTGACTTTATTTTTTTGGGGCCCCAAATTCACTGCAGATGGTGACTGCAGCCATGAAATTAAAAGATACTTGCTCCTTGAAAGAAAAGCTATGACCAACCTAGAGAGCATATTAAAAAGCAACAAAGGTCCATCTAATCAAAGCTGTGGTTTTCCCAGTAGTCATGTATGGATGTGAGAGTTGGTCTCTAAAGAAAGCTGAGCACTGAAGATTTGATGCTTTTGAACTGTGGTGGAGAAGACTCTTGAGAGGTCCTTGGACTGCAAGGAGATCCAACCAGTCCATCCTAAAGGAAATCAGTCCTGAATATTCATTGGAAGGACTGATGCTGAAGCTGAAACTCCAATACTTTGGCCACCTGATGTGAAGACCCTGATGCTGGGAAAGATTGAAGGTGGGAGGAGAAGGGGACAACAGAGGATGAGATGGTTGGATGGCATTACCGACTCAGTGGACATGAGTTTGAGTAAACTCTGGGAGTTGGTGATGGACAGGGAGGCCTAGTGTGCTGCAGTCCATGGGGTCGCAAAGAGTTGGACACGACTGAGCGACTGAACTGAAGGTGAATAATAGGTTTGTGCTGGGTATTTTCTATAGTCTTAGTTGACTTGAATTTTTTAAAAAGAGTATAGACATTAATCTCAAATAAGGTTACTACTTCTGGTTATACTCAGTTCAGGCAAAGATTGCTATTCATACATTTTCATCAATTTGTCTTTAAAATAGAAGGCAGCATTATTAAGAGGGAAATAGAAAATATTTGAGAGTGCCAGGGGATTAAGTCTATCAGTACCAGGTATAAAATATTCTGTAATTTGCTGTTTTCAGAAGTTACAATTTTTTTTCAAACTGATCTAGGATAACTGAGTTACTAATATTTCCAGAGTTTTAAAAATGTGTAATTTTAAATACTTTAGCAGTTAATTTTTAAATACTAACTTCAGATATTATGCTGGACACATGAGTTAGCATTTCTGTTGCAACCCTGGTAAGATAGGAGTAGGGCAGGGAGAATGCAGTACTATGGTAATGACAGACTGCTTGCCTTCAGTGTGCCTTGAAAATGTGGAAAACACCCCTTTCTTGAGTTCTTCATTCAGTGCTACCATGTTTTCCTTCACCTTCCCTTCACTTTGAGTCTTGCTGGTAATGAGTTTTCTAGCCGTGTCTTTTGTCTTTGATGCTTAATTCGTTAAACATAAAGGCAGTCAGGATTTAGTGTACATCACAATTTCCTGGGGAACTTGTTAAAACGCACCTTGTTAGGCTCTGAGACTGCAGAGTTTCTGATTCAGTAGGTCTGGTTGGAGCCTGAGAATCTGCTTATCTAATAAGTTTTCTTGTGATAATGATGCTGCTGTGCCAGGGTCTCATTTTTGAGAACTACTACTTATCTAGCTGTTCTTTCTTTGCTGTTCATTCATCTTAAAGGAGGTTCAGTTTGATTTCCTGGGCAACATATAGATTCTCAGATATTCTAACTTGTACATTTCTACTATTTTAGATTCAGACTAAAGAAGCATGATATAATAGAACATATATAGTAGAACACCATGCCCTTACTCTAATTGCATATTTTCCTTGGATTAGCTACTTTGTATCTTTTATATATATAAAATGGATTAGTCTAGATATCTTTTCTAATGTTGAATCTTAATTTCTGCTTAAATCTTCTCATATCCTGATTATCCACCAAAGACCTTTGATTTGTACAGGAAATTTTAGAACTATTAATGCTTGACTTTGGAGCCAGTTTCCTACGAAAGTAACTATAATCTCTCATTTTCCCATCTTGTTCCTTTTACCATTTGCCATAGGGTAAAACCAAAATGGTGAAACAATCTGTGTTCCATACTATGTATATTTTGCTTCATAATTGTTAAGACTGGGGAAAGAGGGTTTTTGAAAAATAGCTAATAGGATTAAGTTTTACCAATTAACGACCTATTTGAGTACTTGAGGATACAAGGAAAGCAAAGTCAGCATAGCTCTTGTAGGACCCCATCCCCACAGTTAGGAAGTCCCCTTTCTTTTTGCTATAGTGCTATAATACAGAAATATCGCAGGCTCAGAGGCTTTAGTGTTCTGTTGTCTGTAACAGTGGTCCCTTTTAAAGAAGGGCTAATCCTTTGGGAAATAGGTATTTTAAGATAATAATATATAAGGTATTATAATCATTCCTGTGTATCTTTATTGGAAAACATATTCCTGAGCCAAAAAAGATAGTAGTAGGAAATGTATTTAAAAGTTTGAGGACTTCCCTGGTGGTCCAGTGGTTAAGACTGCATGATTCCACTGCAGAGGGCAGTAGTTCAGTCCTTGTCGAGAAGCTTAAGATCCTGCATGACACACAACATAGACAAAAGAGTTTGTAGTGAATTCAACTTTACTTGAAAATAATTAATTGGTATAAGGTTTGGGGGCTGTTTGAACTAAATTAAACGCTTGGGAAAGTTTCAGATAATCAAAATTGTTTATAACCCTTAATCTTTAAAAATAATGGTTCTGTATACCTAGAAACAAGGGGAGTGTACAATGTCAAAGAAAAAAAATCTTAATTGAGAACTCTTAAAATCCACAGTTTATTTCCAAAATAAGACTTTTATTGTAATTTCAAAGTTAAGACCATAAAGTCTTTTTTAGAAATTGAGGATTCTTTACCTTAACTGTCAAACTTCCCTTCTCCCTTTTTTTTCCCCTAAATTTAATTATATGTACTTTGTCTATAAGGGCTTCCCAGGTGGCTTAGATGGTGAAAAGTCCACCTGCAATGAAGGAAACCCGGGTTCAATCCTTGGGTTGAGAAGATCCCCTGGAGGAGGAAATGGCAACCCACTTCAGTATTCTTATCTGGAGAATTCCATGGGCAGAGAATCCTGGTGGGGTACAGTCCATGGGATCACAAGGAGTCAAATATGACAGAGTGACTGACACTTTCACTTTCTCTCTATTGCTATTTCTACAGAAAAGAAGTTTTCCAATAAACAGAAAAATTGCTTGGTTTTGGGTTTTGTCCTAGCTCTACTCTCAATCCCAGTAATGTATGATTTGCTATATGATATACAAGACAAATCTGAATACTATTTTGGGGGAAATAAAAAGTCATGGGAATTAATGTGTAGGTATAAAGCCATATGATGAAGCCAACAGCCTGATGTAATAGGGTATTTTTTTCTGCCCAGTGATTTGGCTAGATCAGTGCCTTTAATTTCAAGATTTATCTTTATTTTGTGTTCTTTTTGCCACACTACTCTGCTTGCAAGGTCTCAGTTCCCCCAGGCCATGGTAGTGGAAGCCCAGAATCCTAACCACAGTACTAGTAGGAGACTCCCTTCAGTTTCCCCCCCCCCCCCTTCAGTTTTAATCATAATGCAGGGACATCAGATTTTGTGGTGGTGGTTGTATAGTCGCTAAATTATGTCCAACTCTTGTGACCCAGTGGACAGGACCCACCAGGCTCCTCTGTTCATGGGATTTCTCAGGCAAGAATACTAGAGTGGGTTGCCATTTCCTTCTCCAGAGGATCTTTCCAACCCAAGGATCAAACTTGTGTCTCCTGCATTGTAGGTGGTCTTCATTGCAGGTGGATTCTTTACCACTGAGCCACCAGGGAAACCTCAGTTTTGTATCTTCTGTGTTTATTTATTCTAACTGGGTTTTCACTATTCTGATCACCCTTCAGATAGTCACAGCTTTTTCAGAACTAGTGTTTTTTTTATCCGAATGTATAGTCAGAACTGGTAAGTTATTTTTTAAATAGACAATAAATATACTTGTTAAAGGTATAAAAGAAATACATGTAGTTCCTATTCTTACCCCCAAAGCAAAGTTTCCTTCTGAAGGCAAATACTTTGAACTAGTTTTGTGTCTGTTCTTCAGAGATACTGTATGCATATGTGAAGATGAATGAATATATGCCCTTTTAGTAAACAACTTTATGGTCTATACAATAAAATCATCAATTTTAAGTGTACAGTTTGAGTTTTAATGAGTATAATTCACAGTTTTGCAGTCCCTACCAAAGTTATAATATAGAATATTTCCATAGCCCCCCAGATTTTCCTCATGTTCCTTTGTAATTAATCCCCTCCAACTCCTTCTAGCCCCTGAAACTATTAATCTGGTTTGTATTGCTATAAATTTGCCTTTTCTAGAATGTGTATCAATGGAATCACACAGAATAGTCTTTTTATGTCTCATTTCACTTAACATACTTAAGTGAGTGCCTTAAACCAAGGAAGTGTTGCAATGAGTATGTTAATTGTGTATTAGCACAAATTTGAGTTAAGGTTTTCTTTTTATTTTTAATTATATAATACTGACTTATGAAGAGGACAAGGATTTTGTTTCCTTTTAGCTTTTTGAGATGTAATTGGCATAGTGTATAAGTTTAAGATGTTCAGCATAATGATTTGACATGCATATATCATGAAATTATTACCATGGTAAGTTTAGTGAACATCCATTATCTCACAGGTACAAAATAAAAGGTAAAGAGGAAAATTTTTTTCCTTGGGATGAGAACTCTTAGGATTTACTCTGTTAAACTTTCATGTATAACATACAGCAGTGTTAATTAACCTCTTCTTGCCTGGAAAATTCCATGGACAGAGGAGCCAGGTGGGCTACAGTCCATGTGGTTGCAAAGAGTAGGACACAACTGAGTCCGTGTGTGTGCGCACACACATGCGTGCACGTGCACACACACACATACATATTACAGCCCTATCACTTACTTAAAACTGTCAGTTTGTATCTTTTGACTACCTTACCACCTCCCCTCACTTATGATAATCACAGATCTGATCTCTTTTTCTGTGAGTTTATTTATTTTTGAAGTATAATTGACCTACCACACTATGTTACTGTCTGGTATACAACATAGTGGTTTGATATGTTAAAAAGAGAGCACCACCTGATGAATCCTTATATTCAGCTTAGATGAAGTTAGTCAAAAGAAGTAGCTTAACTTTTGTGTCTCAGATCAAGTGAGCTCTCTTAGTTATAGTGACCTGTATTGCAAACATTTGGGAATGGGAACTGTACAGTAGGTTTTTTGTTTTTCTCCTTGAGATGGGCAAGGAATCTCTGTTGTAGAGAAATACAAAATCCTCAAATTGAAATGTGAAAGAAAGTAAATATTGTTAAATCTTTATTTCAATCCCAGCACTTAAAAAAACTAAACAGAACTTTATTTCTATACTTTATGCTTTGTCTTCCAAGCTTACAGATAGGATAAAACAAAATAATTGATGTAATGACTGGTTGAATAAGTTAACTCAGAAGAAGGAACTTACAGAAATATCTGTGTTGCAATTTAAAATATTTATTTATATAACTCAATAAGATTTGAAATAGTTTTTAAATGGTAGGTTTTACCGTTGTAGTTTTAAAATATAATTAAAACTAGTCCTTCCTCAGAGTTTGTTTTTATCTCACATACCAAGCCAAAGGGAAAGGGAATATAGCATGATTTCCTGCTTTGTGGTTTTTAAGGCATCCCCACCCAGTAACAAATCTCAAGTTTGTGGGTTCTTGTGTTAAAATAGCTAAGAAGCTGGCATGTTTTATAGAGCATGACTACATGTAATTCCATCTCTGATTTCAAAACTTTATGATGGGTTATATCCAGCCAGCCTTTGTGTAACATATCCCTTTTTAAAGTTTTTCCTCCTACCTTTGGAAGCTTTGTAATGGATATGAGCTGAAAAAATACCACCATCTTGTCAGATGGTTCTGTATAATTTGGAACATTTATGACTGTTTATCTGAAGTGTAACTTAATGGTTTTGAGGTACAAGAACCAGCTGTTGATCTTTATTGGAAAATAATAAGTAAGGTGTTTACTTAAAACCAGTTTTTGTGAGACTTCCCTGGCAGTCCACAATCCCAGTGTAGGTGCATAGGTTCAATACATGGTCCGGGGACTAAGATCCCGCCACATGTTGTGGCCCAAGAAAACCCAAAGAAACAGTTTTTGTGGTTCTTTAGTATATGATGCATGTTTACATTCCTTATATTTAATACCTATGAAACTCCAAGCAAAGCAAAAATGATATACGTTTAAAAACATACATTTATATTCAGGAATCCCAAATATTTTATAGATTTCATTAATCTACCTTCTCTTCTCTGACTTTGAAGGAGTGCTGCTAAAAGCTTTACTGGTGAGACAGAGATTGTTGGTAACAGTGATGGTTTTATTAATGGATAATAGTTACATTTTTGTTAAATATATTTCTTTATTCTCTCCTTCTTGAAGGAATTGAATGACCTGGCACGGGACCCCCCAGCACAGTGTTCAGCAGGTCCCGTTGGAGATGATAGTAAGTATCTAAAAGGAATAATAAAATAAAACATAAAACAGCATAACAGTCAGCCTCTGGTGAACTCTGGTACTAATAAATATATATCTGCTAAGATTATTTGTATGAAGAGTTAATTATGCAATTTACCTTTATTTGCCCATGAAAGGTGCAATTTTATATGTATTCCATCATCTTTTTTACTGTATTGCATTTTGAACGTCTTCTGCCAGATGTTGTCTATGTAGTTGTTCTGGCTCCTTCTTACCTATCCTTGGTTCCTTCTGGGTATTTACCTAAGACAAAATATTCAAGCTTTTGTCTACAGCAAGCTGTTCTTCTTTAGTAAGTCTCATGGGGGGCGGTGTATGTGGGTCTGTGTCTTTCTTTGTATTGACTCATATTTGTGAAGACAGCTACAACTTTATCTTTAATGTCCAGTTTATCTTCTTAATCCTTTTTGAAATGACTTATTGTATCTTACCATACATGTTAGATAATAATTTTGCTTTTGTTCCACTTGTCTCAAGACAGCTTTTCCCCCTAATACCATCTTTCAGCCTTTTAAAAATGGAGGATATTTGAACAGGCTGTGTAACTAATTCTCACACACAAAAATGCAACATTTAGCAAATAAGGGACAAGCGGAATATACTTGGAGTATATTTAGAAGCATTTGTGTAAGGGAAGTGTATAGGTTAAGACAGAAAATAAATGAGGTTATATGGGCTTGTGTGTAAAATTAATTTTTTCCTCATTTTTCTTAAGATTGTTGTTTTGGTTTGCTAAATCCTTAGGAATCAAAGCAGAATCCTTGTACAAGGATTGCTTTATAGATAAAACAGATGTTATAAATTATAAGACTAAGTACTTGTTATGAAAAATCCCATTTATGTTATGTTTAGATCTCTCCAGTATTATTGAGTATATATAGTATTTGATATCAAACAGGACAGGCCAAGTACTTAAACACATTATCTCATTTAAGCCTCACAGTTCTTTAAGTGATTGGAAAATAAATTGTTAACTGTTTTAGAGAAGAATCTAGTGAGAGCCTTGTGGTGGTTCTTGAAGTAGACTTACTCTCAGATTTTCTGATCTAGTTTTGTCATTCCATGGTATCATATCCATCTGCATCAATGTGGTCATTCAGTTTTGAAAGAGTGTTTTTATTTCAGGTAAATTCCTCAGAGTTGAGAGAGGCTGATTTTTTTTTTTTTTTTTTTTTTTGAGAGAGGCTGATTTTTAATTAAAAGTGTTTGAAGTCTGGGGATTAGATTTCATTTTTGAAGTTCTGTAGTGTGCTAAAGTAATTTGCCTTTGCTTCTACCATAGTTGGTACTATTACATTCCTTTCTCAGATTGAAAAGTGGTTACCCTGGAGAGTTAAACTCCCCTAAAAGCGTAAGCAATAAAAGAAAAAGAAAGGTAAATTAGACTTCATCAAAATTTAAAAATTAGATACAGCAATGATACTATTAAAAATGTGAAAAGATATACAAAATGGGAAAATAAATTTGCAGGTCATATATATCTGATAAGGCATATTTATCTAAAATATATTTTAAAGTGTTTATATCTCAACATTATAAAGCTAAATAACCCAATTTTAAAATGAACAGACGATCTGAGTAGCTTTTTCTCCAAGATACTCAAATGCAGTAAGAACATGGAAAGATGTTCAGCATCATTAATTATCAGGGAAATGCATATCAGAACCATAATGAGGTGTCAGTTTACACCCACTAGGATGGCTAGAATCAAAAGGTCAAATAGTAAGTGTTTATGAAGATGTGGAGAAATTTGAACCATCATACTTTGCTGGTAGAATGCAAAATGGTACAGCCAGCTTGGAAGACAGTCTGACAGTTCCTTAAAAAGCAAAACACAGAGCTAACCATATGACCCAGTGAGTTCATTCCTAGGTATGTGTCCAAGAGAAATAAAAACATATGTCCCTATAAAAACTCACGTGTGATTGTTCATAGAAATTTTATTTATAATAACCAAAAGGTGAAAACAACCCAAATGCCCACCAGCTGATGAAGGGAAAAGTCAAGTATGGTGTAGCCATACAGTAGAATATTATTTGATGGTTAACAGGAATGAAATATTGATATATGCTACAACATGAATGAGCATTAAAAACATTGTGCTGAAAAAACCTGTACTCTGAATACCATAAGATGCTGGTGAAAGAAATTGAAGATGACATAAACAGATATTGTTAAAATGACCATACTGCCCCAGGCAATCTACAGATTCGGTTTAATCTCTTTTGAATAACCAATGGCATTTTTCATGGAACTAGAACAAAACAAATTTAAAATTTTGGAAATACAAAAGACCTCAAATAGCCAAAACAATCTTGAGAAAGAAGACTGGAGCTAGAGGAATCACGCTTCCTGACTTCAGACTGTACTACAAAGCTGCAGTAATCAAAAATAGTATGGTGGTTGCACACACAGAAAAAAGCATATGGATCAGTGTAACAGGGTAGCAAGCCCAGAGATAAACCTATGCACTTACGGTCAGTTAATCTACTGCAAAGGGAGCAAGAATATACAATGGAGAAAAGTAAGTGATACTGGAAAACTGAACAGGTACATGTAAATGAATGAAATTAGAACATTTTTTCACACCATTTATAAAAATAAACTCAGGGATCTAAATGTAAGACCAAATACTCTAAAATTCCTAGAAGAAAATGTAGAATACTCTGGCACAAATTGCAGCAATATTTTTTGGATCCATCACCTAGTGATAGACAAACAAATGGGTCATAATTACTTAAAAGCTTTTTCATAGCAAAGGAAACTGTAAACAAAACAAAAAGACAACCTGTGGAATAGAATATATTTGCAAAACGATGCAACCAACAAGGAATTAATTCCCAAAATATACAAACAGCTCATACAGCTAGTTATTAAAGAAATGCAAATCAGAACTACAATGTGGTATTATCTCACACTGGTGAGAATGGCCATCATTAAAAAGTCTACAAATAATAAATGCTGAAGAGGGTATGGAGAAAAAGGAACACTCCTACACTGTTCGTGGAAGCCTAATTGGTGCAGCCACTATGGAGAACAGTAAGGAGGTTTCCTAAAAAACTAAAAATAGAGTTGCCATATGATTCAGCATTCCCACTCCCGGCATTTATCTGGAGAAAACTCTAATTTGAAAAGATATATGCAGCCCAGTGTTCATAGTAGCACTGCTTAACAATAGCCAAGACATGGAAGCAACTTAAATATGCTCCAGAGGAAGACCTAAGTCAGTGACTTTAGTAGGTATTCTTATATGTAACCAGTGTGGCAGAATATGTAATTAAGATTTAAAATGGTAGGTCTCCAAATGCTTTTTGTTAATTAAATTAATATGAGGCCTTTTATAGAACCTTTGTTGAAGATACTAGGACTAATCTTAGTGTCTCAAAGTAACTTTCTCCTTAGCTACTTAATCCATAAAAAAATTAGTTGGCAAAAGTTAAGAGGAATTTTTCTTAGTACTAATGATGAGTAATCTAAAAAGGAGAGCCTCAGCAATACCTATCTTTTATTTTTAATCCCTGGTAAACGGATTGCTCTTTGTAGCTTGAGGCCCCAGTGAAGGACAAGCCAACCATAGGGGCAGTTCTCATGCAGATGGTCAGAAGGAATTTAAAGGTTTTGGGCTGACATCCCAGTGGATTTTTGTGTGGCTTTCTAGTCTTCACATTACCTCCTTGCATCAAGAGTTAGCTGGTTTGAGTTGCTTGTGTATAATCCCATTGACAGCTTCCCTTAGTTTACCCAGATCCTAGTGTGAATGTTAAGTGCTTGGTAGCTTGCTTAGAAGTGAAAACTGGGTTTTTGATCTTTGTGTTGTACTTAGTGGCATCACCTTTGAAACAGAACATGTGCTGTTTTTTGCAGTTTGAAGAGAAAATTTCCTTACTAAACAAGTTTATGATTTATTGGGTTTATCCCCAGAGTTTGTAATCAAGCTTGGGACTTTCAGCATACATTTTCTTTATTTATTGAGGTACCAGTAATTCTAAAGATCTACACATGAGAACTCTTGGAAATTTTTTTCTCACTGGAAAAAACTAGCATTTCCTAATTTGAGTATTATCTACTTTAAGTTTACTGTTCTGCTCTATACCAGTACTATAAAAGGAATATATTACAGATATTTGTGTTGGGGAAATGATAGAATCAAAGAATTGAATCTTGTGGTTCTTTTTTACCCTTTGAGGTAAGGAAGTGGCTGTTTAAAAGTGAAACTTTCAGCCTTGTCAAGAATTTTGTCTCCCTGACTGAATTTTTAAGATGTTTTAGCCCAAATACTTTCTTGTTGAGCACCTTATCAGTGTTCTACACCATGCTAGTTATTTTTGTTTTCTCTTCTCAGACTCCAACTTAATTTAGATTCCTCATCCTACCCAGGACTCATCATGTTTCTTACAAATGAACTGAGATTACATGGGGAATAATATGTTGTTATGGTGTAGGTATACTGTAGATATTGCTTCATGGTAACTTTTTGTTGTTCTTTTTTCAGTGTTCCATTGGCAAGCTACAATAATGGGGCCAGTAAGTATTCAGATTAATTTCAAAATAAATAGCTTAGGTAATTCACTCATTTTAACCCAACTTTTTTTGTTATCAACAGAATGACAGTCCCTATCAGGGTGGAGTATTTTTCTTGACAATTCATTTCCCAACAGATTACCCCTTCAAACCACCTAAGGTAACTGGGATATGCAAATTGTTTTTTTATCTACTTTCTACAATGCTAATGAAACCGTTTATAAGAAATTTTCCTTGTTTTGATAGGTTGCATTTACAACAAGAATTTATCATCCAAATATTAACAGTAATGGCAGCATTTGTCTTGATATTCTACGGTCACAGTGGTCTCCAGCACTAACTATTTCAAAAGGTAATGGAATGGATATTTGATATCAAAATAAAGCCTACTATTTTTGTGTGTGTTTGTGTCTTTTTTAGGTTACTTATTCTTGAAAGAGTTAGTCAAATTCCTTTTTAAGAAAATGTAGCAATCCCCCTTATTTTTGATCTGGGGTTTAGACCCACTAGAGAGAGTTGAATTTTTAAGCATACGTGTTCTTTGGTGCTGTGATTGCTCTCTGTCCATTGTTCTTGCTGTTCAGGCATAGATTAGAATATGGCTCTTGTGAATCCATTTTTTTAAGAACATGGTTAAAGTAGAAAACAAGTAATGTCTTTTCCAGCCTTGAGATCCATGAATGGAAAGGATAGATAGTGTTCAGGAATAGGAAAAAAACAGCCCTTGTAGAGGAATGTTTGTACTATAATTATAGATACTAGTTTCTTGAAGGACAAAGTATAGATGAATTCATATTCACATTATTTAAGGTTTTACCTGTTCTTGTCTTTAGGTTTTTATCAAGAACAGAGTCATCATCTAAGATAATCAATTTAATGTATATTTTTATGTGAGCATCTTAGTCTGTGGTATATTGCTGCATGCACGTGTGTGTGTGTTTGAAAATGTGTAGAGAAAATTAGTTACTAACTTTGTGATGAAAGATCCAGTAGTTCTTTTAAATAAGACCTAATTATATGAGTAGATTGGAGATTTTTTTTATATCCCTGAACTGAATATTATCTTACTTGTTGATTTGAAATTATACAACCTCTCAACGTCATACTCAAATGAAATCACAAGAGGATTGAATGTTGTCAAAATACAATGCAAGAAATAGGCTACAAGTATGATAATGGGCTGATTGGATTGGGAAGATCCCTTGGAGAAGAGAATGGCAACCTACTCCAGTGTTGTTCTTGCCTGGAGAATTCCATGGTAAAGGAGCTTGGAGGACTACAGTCCATGGAGTTGCGAAGAGTCCGACATGACTGAGCAACTAACACTAACTAATGTGCACACACACATGATAATGGGCTAATATGTTTAACAGATATGAAGAACATATAAATCAGTAAGAGGAAAAACCTAGATCCCAGTAGATGAGTGGACAGAAAGGAACAGAATAATCAAGGAGACACAAATTAAAATACATACCCAGTCTTCACCTCTTGGGGCTTCACTAGTGGCTCAGACGGTAAAGAATTGGCCTACAATGTGGGAGAACCAGGTTCAATTCCTGGGTCAGGAAGATCTCCTGGAGAAGCAAATGGCTACCCACTCTAGTATTCTTGCCTGGAAAATCCCATGGACAGAGGAGCCTGGTGAACTACATATAGTCCATGGGGTTGCAAAGAGTCAGACATGACTGAAAAACTAACATTTTCACTTCACCTTTTTAATTAACAAAGGTCTTTTAAAAAGGAAACTAAATATTTTTTCTTTTTGAAAGAAAAAGAACATTGAAGTACTTTGTGAAGTACACTGAAATTATTGCTTATATATGCTACAGATAGATTTGTTTAGTCTGCCTGTATGTATTAAGAGATAAGAGATTTAATCATTAATATTGAGTGAAGTCGCTCAGTCGTGTCCAACTCTTTGCAACCCCATAAACTGTAGCCCACCAGGCTCCTCCATCCATGGAATTTTCTAGGCAAGAGTACTGGAGTGGGTTGCGATTTCCTTCTCCAGGGGATCTTCCCAACCCCGGGATCGAACCCGGGTCTCCTGCATCGCGGGCAGATACTTTACCATCTGAGCCACCAGGGAATCCCTTTGATGCAGTAATTCTAGGTTCATTCGTTTGTACTAAGAAAACAAACCCAACTGTTAAAATCTTTCTGTGCATCTGCAACAATGTTATTTCTGAAAATTAGAAAGGACATATAGGTTCAACAAGAGAAAAAACATATTCGGTTCTGGCACATGCATTCAAAAGAATATTGATCCTTACAAATACTGTGGAAAATGGGAAAATACAGTGTTTGCAAAAAGCAGAAAAGAGATAAAATGTTATACGGTGTACCTTGCATTGTATAGAAAGTATATTAAATAGCTAGAAAGAAATAGTTTGGGTATTTGAGGCTGAAATTTGGTACATGAATTTTTTTTTTTTCTTATCTACTTAAATTTTATCATTTCTTTAATGCATATATTTAGACAGGAAGCAACATAGTTTCATGGTAAAGAACATAGATTCTGGATGTAACTGCCTGTGTTAGGATTTCAGCTCCACATCTTATTGGTTGAGATTTGAGATGGATTAGCTTCTGTATTCCACAGTGTTTTCATCTATAGAGGAGGGGTGATAAAAACTATTTCACTATTATTCTGGAGATTAAAAAGCAAAAATGCATAGTTAACTGATTCCTTGTAAGCACCCAAATAACTGGGATAAAGGAACTGTTGTAAAAAGTATTGGATATTGGTCATGTTATGATTATGGTAACACTTGTATACCCTTCCACATTAATTTTTTTTTTCCACATTAAGTTTTTAAAGGAACAAAAACTCTGAGGCATTAAATTAAGATTTCTGGGGTCCTAGGCAAAAATATGAACAAAAAAATCAGAGGACCACATATTTAAAAGTTGTAACTGAAAGTTTTCCAGCTAAGTGGCCCCTTTTGTTTTTGTAGGCCTCCGTGACATTCAAGGGGTGCTTGTGAAAGTACTCATATGCCTGTTGTTCTTGTGATTTCCTGACCTGTTTGCTCTTATTTTACCAAGTAACTGTGGAGATATAAATCTAGATACAAAGAGAGGTGGGACTCTGTGTGTGGGTGGGCGGGAGGGTGGATGGTGGTAGGGGAGAGTCTGTCTGGATAGCTGAAATTGTTACCATAGCTTTTTTTCCTTCCCTTCTGTGCCTAGTGGTGTTTTTTGTTTTGTTTTGTTTTTCAGTTATTCTAAGTCATAAGGGCTGTTAATTTATTTGACTTGATATGTTCTGTCTGGATAGCTATCTTTTAAAATAACTACAGTACCATTTTGTTGAATTTGGTTTTACCAGCATTCCTAGGTTTAGTGTTTTAAAGACTTTCGTAAATTGAAGTATGGGCAAGCATTTCTGTGAAAGGCCCAAATTCTATGTATGATATAATTATTCTTTAACATATTCTGTTTTTAAGGGCAATAATCTAGACCCAAAATGCCCTCCTCTTTGAGTATATAGGTAAAGGACCTAAATATACAGAAAACTTGAAGCAGGTTAACTGTATCATAAAGCTACTTGATTATATGGTTTTAGAATTGGAAGTGACTGAGTTATGACACTAATGAAAATGGTTATGTACTGATGAAGAATATATATATAAGTGAAAATTTAGTTACTTAAGTAAAGAGTCTTTACAAGCTGTAGAAATAGAAGTTACTCTCTTTATAGAGAAAGAAAGTATAGTATATTATAACCCAAAATCAATTTTCTACAAATTAAAGGAACTAAGTAGGTGCTAAAAATCCTTTCACTAGATCCAGATAAGGAAAGTTATTTACTTAAAAGCTTATCTTTTTAAAGTGATGCAAATGAACTTATTTACAAAACAAACATTCACAGACAAAGAAAACAGATTTATGGTTGACAGGGGAAGGGGGATGGGGAGGGGATAAATCAGTAGGAGTTTGGGATTAATAGTTATACACACTACTGTATATATAAAATAAACAAGGACCTACTGTATAGCACAGGAAACTATATTCAGTATCTTGTAATAACCTATAATACGAAAGGATCCGAAAACGAATGTATATGTATAACTGAATCACTTTGCTGTATCCCTGAAACTAACACAACACTGTAAATCAACTATACTTCAATTAAAAAAAAAATATATATATATATATATATCTCTTTAAAGTGGCCTGTTTTAAATAGTTGAACAATAAGTAAAGAGAACGTATAACATACTAATTTGGTAGTGTATCTAATTTTAGGTAAAGAGTCAGTAGTATTCTTGCCAGCTTGATAGGTCCGACAGGTTTCTTCTGTAGTCAGTAATTTCATGAACAATCAAAAATCTATAACTCCCTGTTGTCATTTCCAGGAAATACATGAAATCTTTCCTAATTGCTGTTAGAATGTTTTGTGCTTGAAGAGGGCATCAGGTGATACACCTGACAATGGGAAAAGAAGATGTTTTGGGAATGCCATCTGCCAGAATTGTGGGCAACAGGAATGAAGAGTCAGAAAACATCTTTCCTGATGTTTTTTATTTTCCATATACTCTTAAGGCAAGGAAATAGCTTTTTTGTCAACAACTGAATGATAAAGGGCATGTAAACTTTCTTCGTCTCTTAGAAGCCCTTGATCTCTGTAGAATAGATTTGATGAGAAAATGAATAAATTCCTTTTCCTGCTGAATTGATATTTTGGGAGTACAGTGGGCTCTGAATTATTGTCTCTTGCTACAGAACATTAGAGAGAAGTAAGGTAGCTGAGTTCTGTTAACATCAGAATAGGAGGATTGGAATTTATTTTGGTATGTCAGAGGCCACTGGATTTAATATAATTAGTGGCTTTGACCTCCTCTTTGCCTTCAATAAGGGAATATGTAAGTTAACAAATTTAAATAGAAGAAATTGTACTATTGAGATTTGTCTGCCACATTTCAGGTTGTCGTCGAGGAAATGACTGAGATGAGATTTTAAATTACTGAAGATAGTTTGAGACTTTTGTTTGAGATATGTCATATCATCTGTAATAAGTGTGGCCAGCCCCATTTGGGGACAAGTACTGGCCTCTGTGTTCTTAAACTGAATTGTTTTCAACTAAAAAGGAAACAAATCCATTGCATCTGAACATGGTACCTGCCATCAAGAAAGCAATAATTGCTGAATTTCATAGTTGTCATTTCTTACTAAGAGCATTCAGTAGTGTGGTTGTCTTTAAGACCTGTATTCTATTAATAATTCCACTCTAATTACTCTCTAACCAGGGAAATGGGGCAAGACAGTTCACCAGCCTGGGCCAGCTTCCTTATTAGTTCAAGCTTAGAGAAGTCTTAGAATCTTTGTTAATTACTGTTACTATAAACTTAGGTAGAGCTTACAAACCTGCTGGACACTACAATAAATAAGGTCTTAGAGTTTTCTCTTATGTTGGCATCTCATATTTCTTTCAGCCTTTTTGCTTTTATCCTAATTTATATGTTTTTTCATTCTAGTACTTTTGTCCATCTGTTCTCTGTTGTGTGATCCCAATCCAGATGATCCTTTAGTGCCTGAGATTGCTCGGATCTACAAAACAGATAGAGAAAAGTAAGTATGGTCTCTAGACAGAAGAGTGTCTGATAGGGTGGAGATGTGTCTAAGGTCTGAGTATGGATCAGACACTTAAAACCAAGTCCTAATATACTCAGTTGGGGACAGGAAAGAGGAGTGTTTGCATCAAGTATCATTATAAGTAGATGATTTTATCTCTGTTTTGTATGATTCCTACTGTCTAGAAGAACTTTTCTCCAGTATATTTTCCAACAGCTTTATGTCGTCTTGGTTTTTGACATGTAAAGATTTTGCATCAAGAGCCCAGTTGTCTTAGGTAGGTATTTATAAATTAATGGGAAAGAGAATAAGAAAGTAAATAAATACTACAAGACCCAAAAGCCCCAAATTTCCTTTAAAATAAAACTTGCAGAATTTGCACGTTTTAGAATTGTATTATGAATTATTGAAAAGTGGTCAGGGTATCAAAAGATATAGTAACTGAAATGTTGTAATCTTTTGTTTGTTTTGCTTATTCAATAAGATTGTGAAGGAGATAGATGGGAGATAATGATTCATTTTCAAAAGTTAAAATATGAAAGATTAAACAATTTGAATTATTGGTTAGAGAGGCATATAGATAAGCTATTTTAAAAAGGAACTGCAGTGAGAATGGGGTATTGTAACAGCAGTTGGGTCTTAGTTTTTTTTTTTTTTTTTTTTTTTTTTTTTTTTTTTTTTTTTTTTTAGGTTGTGGGGTTTTTCTTTTTAGTTTTTTTTCTGTGCCTGAATCTACATAGTATCTATAAGAATTAAAGATCCTTTGCCCTGCTTATTTGATTATTGGAATGTTCTTCTGAAACAATAAAACCATTCATTTTAGCAACCAAATTTTTAAAATAAGTTCTGCCAGAACTGGTTGTTTTATTGATGCAGGAAAAGTATTATGTCAGTTTGATCATTTTTATGTGATTTCAAGAACCATATAATATAGAATTATATTGTTTAAAGAACTCCAAATAAGTAAAACAAGGGTTGAAAATCATCTCAGAAATAGGTCAGTGAAGTAGAGACTGAAGGTATGCCAGCAAATGCTGAAATTTAATTAGAATCCTGTATAGTGTTTATAGGGTATTTCTAATGTTTATTAGAAATTTGGAGTAGGAAGATGGCTTCAAGTTCTTATAGAACTTGAAGTTCTATAAGTTCTTCCCCTCAAGTTACTAGATGGGATAATGAATGAACTCTGTTGCTTTCTGACTGACTCCTCACCTGTGTTAAGCCAAGCTTCTCTTTGTGTGTACAGGTACAACAGAATAGCTCGGGAATGGACTCAGAAGTATGCGATGTAATTAAAGAAATTATTGGATAACCTCTACAAATAAAGATAGGGGAACTCTGAAAGAGAAAGTCCTTTTGATTTCCATTTGACTGCTTTCTATGAGCCCACGCCTCATCTTCCCCTGTGCACATGTTTACCTGATACAGCAGTGCTGCGTGTTGTACATACTTGGAACAACAAACTAGAAATACTGTACTTCTGTACCAACATTGCCTCCTAGCAGAGAAGTGTGTGTGTGACAAGCCAGTTCTCCAGGCATAACCTAGGTGTGAGACTAAAAGCTTTCCTTATTGACTAAAATTTGGATAACGGCAAGGTGAGGGGTGGTGGGTATGTTGTGTTCTTGGATGGGGAAGAAAAGCTTCACTGACCTGTAGGAGATTGTTTTTTAAGTGAAATCCTATTAAACTCAAAACAGTTACGAAAAGCAAGGTGAAAAACATGAAGCTGTTTCTGTATTCCTTTTATTCCAAAGGACTTACGTCTTAGGTGAAAGTTATGACCAACCAGATTAAACTCTACCCACATCCTGTATTTTAAGGTCTAAGTTTAACTGGTCAACATTTAAATGGATTGGAGCTATTAGTAAGTAATGTGTGATGGGCTTTGCTCCCAACTCTTTTACATCTCCCCACCCTTCAACCTTCGTCTTTCAGCCCCTCTTTCTCTCTTCCATATTCTTTGGTTTGTATGTGGTTTCTCAGTTAATACATAGCTAATAGCTCTTATTTTTCTTATGTTTTTAACTGCTTAGGTCTATCTGGATGTAAGGGTGAAAATTCATTTGATGGAAATACTTGTGTATATTTAAAGACCCAGTTGCTCCTCTGGAGCTTGTACGTTCAAGAATGATTAATCTGTGTAATAAACTGATTATTACAGTCATTACATATAATTTGTGTGAATAGGCTTTTTGATTTTAAGAACTTTGTCTAGCTGAGATTAGTGGTGGGTTTTCTCCCACCCCTGAAATGTTTTCACTTATACTGGTTGCACTTCAAAATCATGAAACATTTCCAGTTTACATAGTAAAAAGTATATCTTGAAAGTAATTTTATTGAACAAGATAAACACATAAGCTTAAAAGAATTTCCATGAAACATATGTGCAGTATTCCAGGAACATGACTGTTACATAAGAAATTTGCTTTATTATTGAAATTAAGCTGCATTTCACCAAAACCTTGTGATATTCCTTTGGTACATAGGACATAAAACAAAGGCATTGCTGTTTGGTAAGTTAAGCTTCTGTGATTGTGATTGTAAAAGAGCAACATTGACCAAACCTGGGAAACATGAGCACAATCTTGTATTGCCGAGTCTACATAATTACTTTGCACTACCATTGCAGGATGTTCATCCAATTTTAAATTGTACTGTATGTGGCTTTTTGAAGTCTTCCCTTGACGCTAGTAAAATGTAGTTTTAAACTTGTAAACAACTGTGTTTGCCAGAAACATCGTTCGTGTGAACTAGGCAAGTTACCATTTTTCCCCCTACTTCTTCTAATCTAATTGTAAACCAGGCTAGCCTGAAAGCCATGGCTGATGCTCTCTAGCCGTCAGGTTCTTTCAAATGCATCTTTACACTCTTGCACAAAAATTGAGGAATAAATGTCCACTGCTTTTGGTTTTAAACTTGTTTAAGTTGTCTTATCTCTCAGTGTCACTATATCAAGTGTGATACACAAAACCTTTTAAAGTGCTGCATTTTAGCTGCTGGCTACTTATTAGTATTTCTAGTATCCTTGACTTTGCAAAGAAGGTTTGACTGTTAATAGTTGTGGGTAAAGGAGTTAGAATTGAGCTCTAACCTAGAGTTACCCTCATTCTCAGTATCATGGCTAAGTGGGAATTCAATTTTTGACTGTTGACTATGGATTATTTGTGCAGATCCTGAAAGCCTCATTCTGTGGTCATCTTAGAGACCAGCCAGCTTATTACCATTTATTAGGCCATAACATAGATATTTTTATAAGAGTGCTTTTAAGTCAAGTGCTAAAGTAAAAGTCATCGTCCTGGTGTTCAGGTACTGAATGAAACATTAGTCCTTTGAATGCAGTTGGTCTTGCTCATTTGAGGTTGGAAGATACTTTGTCAAGTTTGGTTGTTATATTCCTTGGCCAGAATGAAGGCTCAGTGAGGGAGGCCATCTTCCCCACTCCCCAAAAAAGTGTGTCATTTGGGATGGGTCTCATCTGGGATCACGTTGCTTTTTATAGAACTGTCTCTAGTTTTATCACAAAAGCTTGTTTGCAGTAGATTTGATTCTCTTGGTGAGGCATTGGTTACAAGGGAATGTCAAGTGTATGGGTTGCTTTGCTTTTTTTTATTTTATTGAAATATAGTTGATTTACAATGTTGTGTTAGTTTCAGGCATACAGCAAAGTGATTCAGTCATACATACATATTTATTTTTTCAGATTCTTTTCCCTTAACAGGTTATTATAAAATCATTGAGTATAGTTCCTAGTGCTATACAATAGATCCTTGTTGGTTATCTGTTTTTTGATACAGTGGTGTGTATGTGTTAATTGCTTTGCTTCTCAACAACGTGGAGCGCTCGATCAAGTTATAGTTGAAGCAGTCTTTTTCACTAAAACTACATGATTTCAGATACTCGCATGCTCTGTTACTGGCCAGTGGCCATTGTCCGCTAGTTTCTACATTTTGGGTAATGTAAAGATTTGGAAAGAGGACTGTTGGGTAGGGGAGTGGCAAGGAGGTCTATAAGAGAGAAGGATATGGTGGACAAAGAGAGGAGTCCATGTTCTCTGCACTAACTTAGCAAATGAAGCATTCCTTTTCTGCTTCCAGCAACTAAAGTATTCCACTTTTCCAATCATTCCTCTTTGCCTCAACAAGTTATTTTGAGCCCTATTGTGAGGAGAAATGAATTATTTCTCAACTACAGTTGGAAAGCCTATAAACTACCCCTTGACTGCAATTAAAGTGAAACTGGCCTTGTCTCATCTGCTGTACCATACCCCTTAACAAATCCAGGAGGTAGGTTTTAGTGGAAGAACTTTCTTCAGTTCCTAGGTCTTCTGAATTATGAGCACATCCTTCTTTCCTTCCTACTTAGGAACAGCATCTTTGTTACCCTGCAGAAAATTGTCACTCATGTTAGGAACCCGTCTCCTTTTGATTCCATTTGTGACCCGGTCTTTTAAGTGATGGGTTATTCCAGTGAGTGTGGTGTTATATAAGAGAAAGCAGATTTTTTTAAAAAATTTAATGATGCAAAGCACAAATGCTGACTTGACATGAAATTCACATAAAGCTTTTTCTCTTACGTTAATAATAGATTTGTAAATCCAGGGGAACTGTTATAATCACTATATAAAACATACTATATTAGCATTTCAAAAGTTTTTTCCAACTCATTTCTTCTTTATAGTCTAAAACATCTTCATTATATGTGATAAGATAGAGCCACAAGAAGTTGGAGGTACCCAAGACCAGTCCAACTTTCAGCCAGAGTTTGTCATGTGGTAGCTCCCAAACATAGAACTTTGAACATGCTAAAAAGCCATTCAGGATCCTGGCTGGGCCAGCAGCCTGGAGAAGTGTGGAGAAAGCAGATTTTTAATATGAGAATAACTATGAAGGTAGCAGTCTATCAGAATATGCATTCATATCCACCCAACAAGAGAAATAGACTTCCTTTGGGAAGCTCCTAGAGCCTGTTCCCTATTTCCTTATTACTTTTGTGTGTGCTTAGATGAAAAGTGGCTCTGAGTTCTCAGTACCAAACAAAAGCCTTCCTTAAAAACCTTTTCCTAACCTTAGCCCCAGCTTTTCCTAACCTAACCCCTAGCCTTCTCCAGAGGATCTTCCCAACCCAGGGATTGAACCCAGGTCTCATGCATTGCAGGTGGACTCTTTACCAGCTGAGCCACAAGGGAAGCCCCCAGCTGATGTAAGTGGTTGCTATGGAGGCCCCTCTGAGTATTTCCAGGCCAGTTCCTGGGGTGGGCTTAGAAATAATGAAAACTGGCCATGGGATCACTTTGTTAGAGTGATCCCAAAACAAATACATTCCCCCATTGTTGCCATATTTTACCCTAATCAATATAAGTGGAAAAACTCAAAGATTGAGACTGACTATACAACTTTTAAGGCCTTTGGCCTCAGTGTAACACAGTCACCAGCCAGCTTTGCCCTTTCTCAGTGCCAGTTCCTGGGCTGGTTAAAGAAGAGGTCGAGTCGGACATTTCTGTGACTCGTGATTACTTTTCATCTTTGAATATTTTGTGGAGCTGCATCTTAACCAGAGCAAACTTCAGACGCCTGCCTTCAAACTGCCTCTCATCAGATGAAGAACTAAATGAAGGTCTTATCACCGGAATAGCAGTTTAATAGTTTTCCGCAGCTTGGGGGTTTGTTTATAACCTCCAGTGTGAGTTGTTAGTAGAATGGCTTTTTCCAAGGTTGGGGTTCCTGATAACCTGACAGTGCACACTGAAAACAAATGGTTGATCACTTTTGGAAAAGTAAAGAAAAAAGTTCCATGCTCTGGTTTCTCTTCAGATCGAATAAATCTTGCGCCTTTTACTAAAAAAAAAAAAAAAAGAAGAAAGAAAAAAGTTCCTAAGTGCCCAGGTCAGGCCTCTGGTGACTAATGTCCAAAGAAGAGCAGTGCCCGCCTTAGTGTGCTGTGTTCCTTCTCAGACTTCTCCAAGGATATGAGCGGAGACAGCAGCCATTTCCCCAGGCACCTCACTTCTTGCCCTGAGCCACTTGTTCTTCTATTTGAATTTCTTCCTAAATACTTAGGAATCTTGACTCTTAAAGGATACTCCCCTACCATAAATTGTAGGGCCTCTTAGAGAACAAGAGTTATGAGTAGGGAGGGTTTGGCCAGCTTTTTCATCTTTGATTTTCCATAGGAAATGAAGGTAGCTTTGGAAGCTCTACAACTGCAGCTGCTTAGACCATCTGACTTGGAGGTTTCTAGAAACAGTACACAAATACAACCTGACAATTGGGCTCCAGAGCCAGCTCAGGGGTGAGAGAGATTCCATGCTTGAGTTAGCAAATCTAGGTTAACTCCCTGACAGCAGGAGCATGGGATCTTCCTCCAGCTAATTGAGGGGCAGTACTGGTTCTTCTGGGCAGTGTCCCCTCTACCTACATTCTACATCTCTGCTGTCTTTGAAAGGTGGCTGCTTGCAGGGTGTTGAAGTAAAAGTTGGGACCTGGCATTTCAGAGGTGCCCAGGACTTCCAGTCACCTGCTGCAGTGTAACAGAGGAACCAGGGGACAAAGGCTTTCTGAGACCTGCCAGAGAAGTCGAGCTTTCTCAGAGGATG
Organism: Okapia johnstoni; assembly: GCA_024291935.2. Classification (NCBI taxonomy): domain Eukaryota; kingdom Metazoa; phylum Chordata; class Mammalia; order Artiodactyla; family Giraffidae; genus Okapia; species Okapia johnstoni. The sequence continues at coordinate 43,297,829 of CM044316.1, forward strand.
GCTCTGGGTCATCTAAGCCTGGCCCTTCTTTGGAGAGGACAAAGAGTAAGGGGGAGGTTCTAGTGCATTATAAGAGGATATGGGGTGGGTACTGTTTTTCTAAGCTGGATAGAAAGGATACTTCCAAATTTTGGGTGTAAATTTTGGGAAGAATTGGGCAGAATTCCTTTGTGATTTCTCCTCTTAACACCGTCCCTGGGTTCCTCCCTGCTTATCCTGTCCCCTGCCACCCTCTGACTTTAACTAACAGTTGGGTAGATTTAAATTTCTGTGCCTTCAGATGGAGGAGGTGACTGAAAGGGGCTTTTGCTTGGGTAGAGAGGGAGCCGTGTCTGAGTGGATGCTAGTACCTGGAGTTGCCAGCAGAGGGCAGTGGTGACCTATAGCTATAACAATCGTGAAGTGGGTGGTCAGTAAATCTGCTTGGACAGAACCTGGGAGGGGCTTTTGTTGGGCTGGGGAGGCCTGTTTGGGCTTGGCTTTGTTTACAGATTATCCAGAACTGGGTGGCCCAGTGCCTAGCTCAGTTATGCTCCATCATAGCCTTAATCACAGTAAGGAAACAGGTTAGTATTCTAGCCAAGGTCTGCCAGAAGTATCAAGCCACCTTTTCCGCTCAGCATTGGTATAGTAGCCATGTGCATGTGTGTGGACAGGTTCGTAGGGACCAGTCCAGGGCCTTTGCCACCTAGCTTTAGGTTGCATGGGCACAAAGACCTGTCTGTTACTTCATGTGAACAAAGGGACCCCATATTTCTAATACTTCTCTGCCTGGTGCCTACCTTTAACCTTTCCCCAAAGATTAGGCAGTCCCTGTGACTAGCCTTGCCTGCCTACCTACTCTGGGCAAGCAGGACATGACTTCATATCTGAGGGATGGAGGTGGAGAACAGGAGGAACAGAGCTGGGAACGGTAATAAGACCTGGGAAATGTTATTCCCTTGTCCTTTTCAATCTTATCTTGTGTTTGGGGGCCCCAGACTCCCCAGTCTTCCAGCCCAACAGCTGTGAGCCTCCAGGGCCACTACCCGGAAGCCAGCTGCCTCTTCTTGGGGAATTCTTTGAAATTCCAGGCTTGGCCATCTGGGTATGCAAATATCTCCAGATTTGCTGAGCGCGCCAAGTGGCTGCACCCCAGGCAGAGCTGTGAGAATTAACTGCTACTACCCCCAGATGGGGAAAACTGCCTAGGGGCTGTTGGTGCATGGAACCTATGCTTTTACCTATTGAGAGACTCTTAAGAGTGGTAGAGAGAGAAGTCCTGGGGGCTCCCTAGGTCCTGCTCTAGTTACTAACTGTATAATGGATTTTGCATCCAAAGGGTGAGTTGGGAGACCCTTGGAGTCCTCCTGGAGTGTGAAGCTCTCAGCCCTGAAATAAGGAGGGAAGCCTTGGGTCTGGTGTGGCTGAAAGGATGGGGGCTATCTGCAGGGAAAGCTTCTGACTTCCTACCATGCTAGATCCAGGGAATAGAACTGGCTTAAACAGCCCAGAGTAGGGCCAGCAGTCAGGCCCCCAGAATGCCTTGCTTTCTCCCAGGCCTCCCCCTGGGGCTGGTTATCTGGCTGTAGCAGGAGGAATGTGTGCTCTGAGTGGGGAAGGGGGGAGAGGCAGGGTCAGGGCAGAAACCTGGGAATGTGGACTTGCTGCCTGCCTCTGTCCCTGTTGGAGGGAGGGAGCCATGGAGAATGTGGTTGACAGGCCCCAGGCGTGGGAGAATGTAGGCCTGCTTGTGTGTGTTTGTGCGGGAGGGGGCTGCCCATGTGTGTAGGAACTTGTGCGAGTGTGAGAGAATTGTGAGCATGGACATTCCTTAGTGTTTATGCATATGGGTGTGAGCCTAAACTGTGTAGCCTTTGAGAAACAGAAGTCAAATCTGGATTTGAATCACAGGCCTATGACTTTTCAGTTGTATATTCTTGGGCAACAAATTTCTCTCTTTTGTTTGGTTTTCTCATCTAGAAAATGGGTACTTGAAAATGGTTGGGTCACCAGCAATGCTTGGTGGAAAATGGCCTTAACATATTAAAGGGTTGGGGCTGCCTGTGAATGCTCCTGGATTCAGGGAAGTTGGCCTAGGTAGTTGCACATCTTTGCTGGACTCCTATACAAGCCAGAGGATTTTGAGCAGGACTATCTCCCAGGAAACCCAGGGACTTGGGGCATGTTGTCTGGGCCCCTTTGAGGCCTATGCCTTACATACCCATTTGGGCAAGGCCTGCAAAAATTTACCTAAAAAACAGGTAGGCATTTAGATGGACATGCCTGGCCAGCCTGTGTGTCCCTGTACAGGGTCTGTGTCTGTTACTTTTGGGGGACAAATGAGGGGTCCAGCTACCCTTTCTAGTGAATAAAAGCCTGGAATGGGATTGCTAGGAAGAGCAGCTTCCAGCCACTTGGGTTCCTGGTGGAACATTTAGGGGGCGCTCCCTGGCTGCAAGGGATTACTGGAAGCCCCTGGGAGGGCCCAGGCCTTAACTGGAGGAAATGAGAGCTCCAGCCCAGCTAGCCCTACAACTGGAACCACAGGAGTGGCCTATAAGGGTGTGTTGAAGGATCTTGGCCTTGTTCCTACACACATGTACCACTGGGAAATGGTGTTTGGGGGTTAGGGGTTGGATTTTTCAATCTGGGGCCAGCCCTCTTTCCTGATTTAGATTTGTAATAGGGCTCTAGAGCTGATGCCTCCATTTCTATATGAGAAATGAAGCAATGGAGAGACTGATTTGCCATGGTCTTTAAGGAGCTTGTGTGGGAGGTTCTGGGACCCTGTTGTAACTGAGTGTTATCATTGTTGGGTGGGAGGCGCTCTGTGTCTCAACCTTGTGAGAGTGGCAGGAAATGGGGCGAGTAACTATGTACTAGTTGAGTTGTACCTGATGAGAGATTGGAGGTGGTTTCCCCACCAAAGTCCCAGAGTGTGTGTGGCCAGTGTGGCAGTGTACTAAGAGAATTGATATGTGTGACCACTATGTGAATGAGTATAGCAGTGTGAGTTTGTGATGCTTGGATTGTGTTTCCCAGGTGCATGTAATGTCTGAACTAGTTTTGTTGCTGAGATGAATCAGATTTCTGGAGAGGGAGGGACCTGTCTGGAGAGAGTGATGTTATTAAGTAGTTATAATCATTATATTGATATGACTTAATTAGTATACGGATGTTAAAAATAATCCCAGTACCCACTGTGTTTTGAATGCTTACCAGGTACTTGGCCCTGTACTAAGTGCCTAACCTGCAGTAAGTAGCTCATTGGTTCTGTAAGAGCCCTCAGAGTTAATGCTGGTTTGCCTGTGCCACAGTGTTTATTTTCCCATGTTATATTCATATTGGGGGATGGGATTCAGCTGCATCTGTTGTCTTAGTTGCTGAAATGCAACTTGTGGCAATGTGGGGCCCTGTTGTATACCTGGGCTCTCTATCCTTTTGGGTTGCCGATATGGGGCACTGTTGTTTCTTAGTTTTAAGACCCAGTTTGACAATGTTCTTTGAGGTGATGGTGTATAATTCGGCTGTGTGACTTTTTTGCTTTTTTGTGTGACTTTGTTGTGCAGCCAAAGTATGTGACTCCCTTCTGTCATGTAGTTGAGACCAGCTAGTGGAATGTATGACTTTTGTGTCTTGGTGATAATTGTGGGTATCTAGTGTAGGATCACTGGTTATGGTGGTGGTGTGAACTGGTTGTGTGATACTGTGACTGGCTGTATTGTTATTTGTGTGTCCGTGGGAACCATTTGTTTGACCCCTTGACCTCTTGCCATAACTTGTGTCAGACACTGTAGTAGTGTGCAATAACTCCATGTGGGGAGTGTGCTTCCTTGGTGGGGGCCGTGGCCCATAGTGACCCATCCCTGTACAGATTGTGTGTCCATGTGACCCTATGTGCCGCTGAGCCCCTTTTGGGGTCTGCGTGTTATTTGACCTCAGCCGCGGATGCCCCCACCTCTGCCAGTCCCGCTGCCCCTCCCCCGCGCCGCCCGCCCACGCCGTGCAGCAATCGATCGCCATTGATTGTCCCTGACGAGCTGCTCCACTTTCCAGCCAATGTCAGGAGGGGGGATCTCCGCCGCCCTGGCGGTGTCATTTCCACACACTCCCTGGGCTGCCGCCAGTGCGGGCGCCACTAAGAGCCGGCCTGGATCGCCCGGAGAGCGGACCGCGCCGCCCACACCACTCCAGGACGCCGGACGGCGAGGCCTGACCAGCGCCCCCCCACCTCCGCCTGCCTGGCCTGCTGCCCTGCACCCAGACCCTCCTCCCTGGGTGGGTGGATGTTGTCGATATTCCTGTTTGAGCTGGCCCTGGGGAGGGTGGGGGCACTCTCCTTTAGCCAGTGTGCTCGGGTGGGGGCGTGAGGGGCCGTTTCCGGCGGGCGGAGGCGCCTGCGGGCCAACTTTGCCGCGGCCCAAACAGATGCTAATGATTTTCCGGGAGGCGCCGGTTATCTCTGGTCCCAGCCAGCCAGTGCTCGGGCCTGGGCCGGGCATAGCTCCCCACCCTCCCCTTCACCCGTCTGACCCTCGCCAAGTGACCACCTGGCCCCAAGTGGACAGTGGGGGTCGCAGTCTGCCCGGGGCTCCCCCAGAGCTCTTGCTACAAGAGGATATTTGCTCCTGTTCACCCAAGATGCTGCTGCATCCTCCTCTGAGCCCCTTCCCAACTCAGGCCTCTGCCCCTCAGCGCCCAATCTGAACAGGGGAAACTGAGGCTCAGGAAAGCCCAATGCGAAGTCATGCTGACACAGCGCCTGCCAGGCTGAGTGGGTCATTCTCTTTCGAGGCCACCCTGTCGGGGTCGGGGACTCACAGCCTTTCTGGTCCCCCTTTGCCCAGGGGCCAGAGCCAGTTTCCAGGCTCCCCCGTGGAAGTGCTGACGTGGCTTTGGGCAGCTGTCTGGGGCCTGGAAGCGGGGCAGATGTCACAGCCCAGGGGAGGAGGCGGCTCCAAGGGGAGGGCGGGGAGGGCCTCTTGCCTGGCGAGACACGCCTCCTCCCCTAGGCCTGGCGTTGTCTGGGGCTGGGGCACAGCCACTGGTCAGGCTGACCCGCCTCCAAGTGTAGCTCCAGCACCTCTGTGTGGCAGCTGACAAGCGCTGTAACTTCTCTGGTCCTCTTCCTTCCCCGTGGAGGAATATAACAGCACCTGCTTTGGATGAGTGTGAACCTCAGGTGAAAGCAGAGGTGTGCAAAGCCCCCAGTCCAGTGCTGGACACACTGTTCCTGCTCAACATGTGTTATTTGTTATTAATATTGTCATTGTAAGTGGGAATTTGGTGTGTCCAGAAGCAAAACCGAGTCCTGAGAGGGCCAGCTGGCTTCAGAGGTCATTCCAGCCAGCCTCCTGCCTTGGTGCCCCTGGCCTTCTGCATTTCTCATGCCTGTCTAGCTTTGTTTCTTCTCATTGAAGTGTCAGCCCCCCTCAGCTCTGCCTGCTGCCAAGCTGCCCCCATCCCCTCTTATCGGTGTGGTTCACGCCTATCTGGCCACCACATTGGGTCCCTTGAGCAGCACAGCCCCCCTGGGAACAGCAATCGATGGGGCGGAACAGCCTCCCTGACAGATGGACCCACGGAGGCTGGGCTGCTTCAGCAGAGCTCCCTAGGAAACCAGAGACAGGAGCGGAGCCACCATGGCTGCCTCCTAAATAGAAGTGGGAGGGGGCGGAGAGATGAGGAGGAGGCCAAAGCTTGCAGCCAGCCCCAGGCTGAGCCAGCCCCCTGGGGATGGGCCTGGAGGGGTAGGGCAACCCTTAGCTTTTCTATAGGCCCAGTTCTTGAGGGGAGGGCTCTGTAGAGCTCGCTTGGTAGGTAAGATATGTCCAGAGTCCCTCTCTTGGGCAGGTGAAGTTTTGCCACGCACCCCCCCACCGCCCAGAGGCTGGTGGGTAGGTGGGTAGGCAAGCGGCTTACCACATTCCTCAGGCCACAAGGAGCCTGTGGAACCCAGAATGGCAGAAGGACCTTTTCTGCTCTGCCTGTGGGGAGTAAGAGATGATGAGCCATGTCTGTGTGTGTGTGTGTGTGTGTGTGTGTGTGTGTGTGTGTGTGTGTGTGTGTGTGTGTGTGTGTGTGTGTGTGTGTGTGTGTGTGTGTGTGTGTGTGTGTGTGTGTGTGTGTGTGTGTGTGTGTGTGTGTGTGTGTGTGTGTGTGTGTGTGTGTGTAGAATGCCTCCTATCTCCTACCAGACTCCCATACTAGTTAGGGACTTCTTCCCAGGGTTTCTCAACCTCAGCACTAGTGACATTTGGGGCCATTTGATTCTTTGTCTTCTGCATTGTAAGATGCTTAGTGGCAGTTGTGACAACCAAAAATGTCTCTAGATAGTGCCCAGTGTCCCCTGGGAGGCAAAATCAGCTCAAGTTGAGAACTGATGGTCTAACCTGAAGACCATCCCCCTGGGTTGGAAGGTGTGGCTAGGACCTCATGGGGATGCCATATATCCTTTTAAATAGTGAGTGTAAAGGGAGGTTTCCAGAAAGGCTCTGTCCCCAGCTGCCTCAGGCCCAGGAGGGTGGGAGACACCCTCCCCCCACCCCTCATGGCCCCAACTGCTGGGTTGGAGGGAACCAAGCTTGCCTGAGATGGCAGGGCTTTTGGCGTCACAGCTCAGCTGCACCAGGCTTGGTGCCAACACCTTACTGCTGAGACTACATAGCATGGGGGTAGGGAAGTGGGGGCATTCATGGGGATACTCAGGCTGCCTGGGAGACCTTCTGTCCAGCCAGCTTGAGATGAAGGGAGCCAACATGGATGATCAGCCTCCTCCCTTCCCCTGGTGCCCTGGCAATGTCTCTGCTGCCTCCCTCTAGGCCTGTGTTGGTTTGGGAGTAGGTCTAGCAGGCCTGAGAGCCAGTGGGGGCTACTGCCTGGAGTAGGAGGATTGTGGACACAAGTCCAGCAGGCCCAGCCAGCTGACAGCTGGGCCACCTGAGTGCTTAGGTCTCCCCTTTAGGAAAGGGAGAGAAGAATACACTGTGGGCTGGCTAAATGGTACCTGAGTCCCCTCAACCCACAAGCCCTTGAGCCAGAGGATTGGGGAAGGGACTCCCTCTGGATTCATTTACCTTTTCCTACCCAAGCAGACAGGCAGACATTGAGGAAAGGGAAAATCTTCTAGAACACAGTCTCACTGCTCGGAAGTCCCTACTTATGTCTAACCTACTTCCTTTCTTCCTGCAGCATCTGCCCTATCCTAGCTTGCGTGATCTAACCCCAGCAGTCAGGGCGCAAGATTACAGGTTCTCTGGCCAGGGTGTCCCCTTATTCCTTGGGACAAGCACCCCAGAGGAGAATTTTCAGTCAGAATAAAGGTCAGTGGGTCCTGGTGTGGGTAGAGGGATGAGGGTGCCTAAGTGGGCTCAGCTAAGGGATGGAGAGAGACATCAGTGCTAGTTGACAGACCAGGGCCTACAGAGAGTAGGGTTGCCCCAAGACACGTTGAACCCTAGAGCCTAGGGGGTTCTAGGGTGGGGAGAAGGAAGTGGCAAGGAGATGGGCAGTCAGTGGCTTTGTAACCAGAGATGGCAAGCCAAGCAGTCTGAGGCGGCAGCTTGGAGCTGGAGTTTAAAATAGTGCCTCGGCCTGGCCGGGATCAGATTCAGGTCACTCACAAGGCAATGTGGCCACCACCATCCGGCTCGGGTTTCTTGACTTCCCTGATGATTTAATGGAGGAGGTGGCTACCCAGGCAGGTAGGCCTAAGAAAAGGGGTCTAGGCACTGCCACTTCAGTCCCGTGAGCAGGCTCTTGCCTATCCTTTCTCCTCCACACCCACCCCCATGGGACAGATTGCCTTCATGCCCTCCCTCCTCTTCAGTAAATATTTGACACCAACTGGCGACCAGGTACTGGACAGAGCATGGAGGTGAGTTAGGCCTTGCCTTTTCTAAAGCCCACAAGTTTTGGTCCCCAGGAGGGGGAAGGTGATGAGTATTCCACAGAGACTCTCCATGATGTCCTAGCCTCAATCCTGAAAGTCCTAGGCATGAGGAAGCAAGGGGCAGAAGGACCCCTGCAAGCTGCATGAGAGGAGAGTTGGACCTTGAAGAAGTCTTCTGTTTCTTCCTAAGAAATGGCTGTGGCTACGACAGAGGGGAGAATGTCTTCTCCAAAGCCAGTGATCATCCTTGAAAACTCCCCAGGGTGGTCCACTCCCCCAGTGTTCCCTGACCTGCCCCCTCCCCCAAGGCAGAGCCCTCAGACATAGATGTGAGAGTACATTCTGGGCCTTCGCTGTCCGCACAGAGTGACCACTTCCTCAGGCCACCCCAAGCAATAGGGCAAGGGGTCAGGGGATATGACCCCTCTTTAGTCATATGACCTCTCTTTAGCAGGGAGTCCCCTCTTTAGTTTTTCGAAGAAAGTAGTTCTAGCCCTGCCACATCCCATTATGCTTTTGAAAAGTGGGGAAAAACTACTTCAATCAATAAAAAGTTCCAACCAGGGACTTCCCTGGTGGTCCAGTGACTAAGACTCTGTGCTCCCAATGCAGGGAGCCCAGGTTTGATCCCTGGTCAGGGAACTAGATTCCATACACTGCAACTAAGAGTTCGAATACCGCAACTGACTCAGCACAGCCAAATAAATAAATATTAAAAAAAAAGTTCTGACAATAATCCCTCTGCTCCACCCTCCCTGCTAGAGTCTTTGGGCCCCTAGGGGCAGTGGCAACCTCTGGGCAGCAGCTCTTGGGGCCCAGCAGGTAAGGTTTCTCATCACTTTGCTCTTCTTCCTCATCTATGAGTCTGAGGAGGTGACACAGCAGGCCAAGAGAGCTCCAGGCCAGATCTCTCTAAGTGGAGCACTAGCCAGCTATCCTGACAGAAATCACATATATCTAAAAAAGCGTCTTGTATATCTTAATGATTTCTCAACAGCCCCTGATTGAAGCATGCTCAATTTAGCTGTGCCATAAGTAACTTTTTATATTTCCTTGGGGAATCATTTCACTTATGAATCTTTTCTGAATCTGCAATCTCGATTAAAAGTTGATTTTTTTTTTTTTTTTTTGTCTCTCTCTCCTCAGCTTCTGAGATGTTTCCCTAGCGAAAAGGGTGGTAGCACCATCAATCCTCTCTTGTTAGCCTGTTTGGGTCAGGAGAATTCTTCCTGAAGGGTCCGGGAAGCAGCAGTCAAGCCTCTTCTGTGATAGCACCTGGGGCTTTGTGACCTGAGGGGGAGCTGCCCTGGCCGAGGGGCTTATAGAGAGGTTGGGAGCATTGCCAGTCTCCTGCCCACATACACTCCCCTACCCACCCCCCCTACACACAGTGTTACACTGGGGGGACTGTCTAGCCCATTCTGCCTTTAGAATGTCTCCTCACCTATAGTTTAAGAATTTAATAAGGAGACAGAGAACCCTTCAAGGGTTCAGCTTGAGAGCACACAACAGGTTCAAATCCTGGCCCCGCTCCTGAAGAGCTGTCACAGCCTGTTAGGTCACGTCTCTGGGAGCGTCAGTATCCCTATTTGCAAAATGAGAATGTGATGGCTAAATAACTTACCAAGGAGATAAAGAGTTTAGCATAATATCTTCAGAAAGCAGCCTTTATTTCTCTTGAGGGAACCCCAGCACCAGGGAGCAGGGTTGGAACAATGCCGAGGGTCCTATCCCAGTTCTGAACAGTATCTAACTCTTTTCCCCAACCACTCATTATCTAGTCCTAGTGACACCCCTTGGGGTGAAGTGGTGGGACTGGCAGTTATCTCCCTGAGATTAAGGGTCTGGTGGGGTTGGGACTTGCCCAGGGGCTGCCCCATGAGGCCCACCCAGAGTTTCTGACTCCTGAGAGACAAAGGTCAGGGCTACAGTGGGAAGGCTGGAGGGCAAACTAGGGTGAGAAGCTCTGAAGTTAGAAGAGCCTTTGCCATAGACACTGTGCCCATATACTCCCTGCCCCCCACCTCCCTCCAATCAGGGGAAAGATTTGTCCAGGTGCTGGGACCTCTGGCTCTGACCTCTAACCTTCTACTCTGGCCTCCAGTGGGCTTTCTAAGTCACAAATGGGGGTGGGGCTGGGGGACACGGCAGCGGAGGCTGCTCTGGGAGTTAACGATTTACGAGGGGCCCCTTCCTGAGGCCTCCCTCCTCACAGGCCAGGCAAGGCAAGCAAGCAACCCCGTGACAGCCCAGGCGACTAGACACAGAACCAGTCCCGCCAGTTCAAAGAGCAGTTCATCCGGGGCCTACCCCAAGGCAATTGCCTGAGCACCCCATTCTCTGGAAGAACAAAGTAGGGCTTGGTAGGTGAGGTCTAGTCTGGGGAAAGAGGCTGGGTCCTGTTTTCAGGTCTCAATGGTCTGCCTTCTGGGGCTAGATCTGTGAGGGGAGGCTGAGCCCCACCTCTTCCACCTCCATGTTTTCTCCCTATCACCCGACCAGAGCCTGTAGATCTTCGGTAGAGCACTTTCTGGCCAGGCTGGCTTCTGAATGCCCAGGGCACACACACCCTCACCCTTTGTTCTGGTCTACGGTCTTCAGATTTGGGATGCTGTGTCCTCCTGTCCCCCAAGGCCCCATTCTGTTACCTCAGGACCCCTCCCTCTTCCCATGATTCTGAGGGCCATGGAGCCACACAGCTTTGGCCTCTGAGTGCACCCAGTCCCTTTCCACTTCACATTGGAGAGACAGCTGAACCATGATGGTGCCTAGAGAAGTCGAGAGTTACTGTCACAGGCATGACACCCCCAACTGTCCCTGACCCTCTCCCCGTGTCACATTTGGCTGAGTTCCCTATTTCCCTGGGTCTGGCAGAGTATCGGGCTACTTCTGGTTGTGTGTGGCACATGTGTAGCTGTGCCTGGGTGGGCAGAACTACAAAGGGTGTGAGGTGCATGTATTGGCCTGGTCTCTGCTCCCTCCCAGCCTCACCCCAGCGTCATTTTGTTCTGGAACTGGAGACGTAACCCTTCTGCTGGCCTTTTCCACTCCGTTTGCACAGCTCAGGGCCAGGCTGGGCCACCAAACTGACTTCTTAGGGATGGACTGGACCTTGACCTAAGAAACAGACCTAGCTTTTCTGAAATTTCCTTCTAGTTTCACACTTCTCTTGTCCCTTCAGAGGTCACGGGGACAGCAGTGGGACCTAAGGGCCAATGATCAGTATGTGAGTCCTGAGACCCCAGAGGCCTGGGCCCATGCCTAGGCAGTCAGGAATCTCTCTTCCCCTGCCCATGTTTGCACTCCCAGCCCTGCTCTGGGTGAGGTGTAATCGCCAGTGTGACCCCACTGAAGACTATCCTGCACCCTGCCCTGAGGCAAGACTCCAAATGCCCTGGCTCTCATTTTCTGTGATAACAGATGAGCGAACTGGAGCCTCAGTAGAAGGGTATGCCAGGCTCTGCGTTGACCATCTACATTGGAGCCCCTAACTCCCACACTCCTCTCCACGCAGCCATTCCAAGCCATTGGATGTTTAATCGATGACTGACATCAGCTAAGTGAGTGGTAGTAATGGAAAAGGTAGATCCCTCCTACAAGGCATGGGTTTAAATCCTGGTTTTGCTACTCTGTAACATTAAACAGCTGTGTGAGTCCTAGGATTAAGCATATTCACTGAAAGCAGTTAGTATGGTGCAAGACACATAGTAAGTGCTCAGAAAAATATTGGCTACAATCCTTATTACTGGTACCTACTTAGTGCCAGGCTTCAGGCCCAAAGCAGGTAGAGGACTCTCCCTTACTCTCAACAAATGTTTGTGGATGGTAGTAGTGAGGGGACAGGAGACAAATGAGCAAATAAAAGCTATTTCTGTGCAATGTGGTCACTGTGGCCATAGGAGGGGACAGATGCGGGGCCCCAAAGCCAGGCCACAGAGTAAAATTGCTCAGTACATGCACTACAAAAAAGCTAGCTGGCAAAAGGAGTAAGGAAGACTGGAAGACAGTTCATGACCTGCTGCCAAATGGGGGTACCTATACCTGCCAAAAAATGGTAGCTTTTTCTGATTTGCACAAAGGCTAATGCTGGCTCTGTAGAGAGAAGCCAAACTGAGGCAGGGAATAGAAGTCAGAGAAGATTCCCAGTGGAGTGATAACATGCTCTTGGTCTTCAATGAGGACTTCAGGACGTGAGCTTGATTAAGACCCTTTCCGGGCAGAGAGAACAATTTGTGCAAAGACATGCAAACTTGAAGGGAAGTTTTGGGGTGTCTGAAAGAACCGCCAGTGTTGAATGGTGTTGGTCAGCAGGGCTTAGGAACTGCGGGGAAGCCAGACCAAGTTGGGGCAGGGGCTTGAGCTGAGCCCAGTGGGCTCTGAGGAGTCACTATAGGATGATGATCAAGGTGAATCCCAGAAAGAGAAGCTTCACTAGGCCAGCAAATCTCAGGGGTTAGGAAAATAACTTTGGTGCCTATCATGTCAATTTCCTTATCTGAAAATTGGGGACGCTACCACTACTGGGGATGATGTAAGGATTAAATGAGATAAGGTGCCTTAACTGTTTAGTTTAATGCCCTGCTCAGGGTGAAGGCTTTGTAAATGCAAGCTATGGATATTCTAACCAGAACCAGGAGAGCAGGATCCTACCCAGAAGACAGGGCAGGTGGCTGCATGGCTCTTCTCTTCCCCACAGGTACTGGAGACTTATGGAAATTGCTTCCTAAATCTAAGCGGATTGATTGAATAGCAATGTGAAAGTCAAATACTTTTTGGAAGGAATAGTGAACCAGGATCCCTTTACTTCTTGTGGAAGGGGCATAGGGTGGGGATAGTCACCCCCAAGGCCAGAGACCTCCTGCCCAATCTGTCCTGGGTGTCTCCCCCTTGTCTCACTCGTTATGGTAAGAGAGTTCTACGCAGATGGTTTACACATGGCATTTCCTGTTCATGTTGCATTTTCCATGTGGCCAGTTCTGCTACTCTCCTCTCTGATTCCTATCTGGGGTGGAGAGGTGAGGATCTGGGTCTCCCTCCACTTCTTAATTCCCAGGAGAAGGGGAAGACTCCAAGACTGACTCTAAACTGGGCCATACATATGCAAACACCCCATCCCTGAGAAAGTCACCATTGGGATCACTTGACTCATCTCCATTGCAGCCTGCAGCCCCTTGACTTTGCCAAGTTGGGGAGAGTGGGCAGACGTCTTTGGGAAAAAAGTGGATATTTAGTAGTAATTCTCTAAGGTAGAGCTACTGTCCACCCCATGAATTTCAGCATGAAGCTTTTTTCAGGTGTGCAGGGCCTGATTCCACAGTTGCCCCTAGGCTGCAGTTCCCTGATGACGGAGTTTCATTTCTTGGGTCCTAACCCTCTGAGGCCAGCTGCTGACTTCTGGGGAACAAATCCCCCCTCACAGTCTGGGCCTGAGCTTCCTCAGAAAAGGTAGATCGTAGTGGGCTAAGTGGAGATCTTTAGTCATTTTGGCATGGGACGCTGCCTCCTTTTTCCTCATATAGTCAAGTGAGTGTCCAACACAGTACCTGACACTCAGGGTTGGCCAGAATGTCTGTCTTTAAGCAGTTTAGGGGTGATAATCTAGAGGTGTTCATTTGTCTTAAAACTATGTTCTCAAAGCAAGTACCTTGCTTTCCTCATGTGGTATGTTTGGGGTGGCTTTGAGGAACGCTGCTGGAAAGGAGAGGCTAAAGCCTCCCACCCACTTAGGAGCCATTCCTTGACACACAGTTGAGAGAACACTTCTCAGCATTTGAGTAAGGGAGGGGGTGTCCACAAGAGGGTCACTCCCTGTGGCCTTGGAGGTCAGGGCAGGTAGACAGGCAACACATTCCAGATGAACTCTGCCCTCTGACACCTCCCTCACACCCCTATCCCCTGGCTGGGTTAAAGTCCCAAAGCCAAATTTAGAAAGCTTGAAAGGTGGGCATCCACAGGCTGCTCCTGTGAGACCCAGGCCCTAGGTGCTGCGATACCCAGGCAAGCAACACCAAGGAAGAGAAGCGAGAGTGAGGTGGGAACTGCTTCCACTTCTTCCACGAAACTGCTCCTGTGACTGGAGGCACCCGGGCTGCCACAGTTAACTCCCAGTTGTCTGGGCCCCAGGCTGTAACGTTGAACCCTAGGCAGACTTCCCCAACTGCCCTCCCTGCCGCTTTCCTGCTAGGGTCTCTCCTCTGGGGGCTGTGTTTTCTCTGGCGCAGGAAGCACAAAGCCACCCCCACGAATTCCACAGAACTGAAGAAACTTTCCACTTGGGGAAAGACCCGGGGCTTGCGCTATAGGTCTCTGAAGTGGCGAGAGGTCGACATATACAGTTTTCGGATTAGCCCAAGCTGGGCAGATGGAGGAACCGGTGAATGACGGTGAGGATGTGCGGGTCCAAATCTGAATCCACTGGGCTTTCTTTCAGCCAGTGTCTGTTGACCATGGCGCTGTGCTACGCACTGTTTCAGGCTCAGAGTTCACAGGCCACCGTCTCAGAGCACCACTGTGTGGTCGCTTTAGCTTCAGGACTCAGTGTTTTGGTTGGGGGCGGCATAGGAAACAAAATGTCCTTCCTCGAATCAGTTTCCTCATCTGTGTAATGGGAACAGGGACGTCTGCCCCCTTTCTCCCTGGGAACTAGAGCCCACTGAGTATGGGAAAGCGCTCTGGGAAAAGTGGAATCTTTGAACACGCGTCTAGTGCCAAGAGTGCTCGGCTAGGAGTACCCGGCCCCACGCGCACCTGAGCTGAGGGGCGCGGCCAAACCCTCCCTACTGGTCCTTGTAGCTTTGCGGCCGGCTGGCGAGAAGGGGCAGAGGGATGGCGGATTTCCCCGTAAGGTGAGTCTTCAAGCCCATGCACTCCTCACAGAACGGGTGAGGTCCTCTTATGTTTTGTAAAGTTGCGGGAAAAGAGGTGAAGACCGGGCGCGCTGGAGAGCTGAGCCTGGGCCGACCTCGTCAGAGCGCGGGGAGCTAGAGGCGCAGTGGCTGCGGCTCCGGCCTCAGAGCCTGCGGCGTCCAAGTGGCCAGAGCTGCGTCGGGAGGGAGGCGGAGGGAGGAGGGAGGGGAGCCGAGGTGGCGGGGGGGGGGGGGGGGGGGGGGGAGAGGGAGGAGGGAGAGTGGAGTCCGGTCCGGGTTTTGCCGGCAGCCCCCGGGCAGCGTTCAGAGCTCCTGCCCGGGCGGGCGCGCGGCGGCGGAGCCCTGAGCGGGGATGTAGAGGCGGCAGCAGAGGCGGCGGCGAGAGCAGGCGCCCGAGCCGAGAGAGAAGAGCAGCCGAACCTTGTTCCCCGAAGCCGGGCCCCGCGTCCCAGCCCTGCCCAGCCCTGCGCCCATCCATGCGCGCCGCCTGCTGAGTCCGGGCGCCTCACGCTGCGCCCTCAGCCAGCCGCTCCGTGCTACGCTCGGGGGTGATTAGTTGCTTTTTTTGTTGTTTTTTAATTTGGGCCGCGGGGAGGGGGAGGAGGGGCAGGTGCTGCAGGCTCCCCCCCCTCCCCCGCCTCCGGCCAGGCGCGGCGGCGTGACTCCGGCTCCGGACCCAGGCACGGCGGGCGGCGCGGCTGGAGCGGAGCGCACCGCGGCGGCGGTGCCCAGAGCGGAGCGCAGCTCCCCGCCCCGCCCCTCCCCCTCGGCCTCGCGGCGGCGGCGGCAGTGGCGGCTTGGACGACTCTGAGAGCCGGTAGGTGTCGGGCCACGGCCCTCCCCCGACCCCCCCGGAGGCCGGCCCCCTCCCCTTCCCCGCCTACCTCCCTCTCCTCCCCCGGGGCCCGGAGCGCGGCCGGGGCCGGAGTTCGCTGCAAGTCTGCGGAAAGTTTGGCTGCGCGGGCTCCCCCGAAGTTCAGGTGCGGAGAGCCAGGGACGGGAAAAGAGGGGTCCGTGTTTGGGTGTGGCGGGGGGCGCCCGTAATCTGAGCCTCGGAGCCCCGGGGGCTAGGAGCCCTAGCTCCAGTGATCGCTCAGTGGCCTCTTCTATACTCAAGCCTCCCCAAGCCGCAGTCAGCTCGGTCGCAGATCACTGAGTTCAGACAAAAAGAGGGGTTTTAGGGTCGGGGACGGCGGCTTGGGCGCCTTGGATTGGGGCCGGGGCTCTCCCTGCGGGGTACTGTCCCCTCCCCAAGTACTCGAGCTTGAGGGCACAGGGGCGGCGGGAGCCCGTGTCTTCACCTCTCGGCGCTGGGCTCGCGCTCCGTCTGCGGGGGCGGCTGACTGGAGATCTCCGGCGCGCACTCGCCACAACAGACCCCATTCGTAGTCCTGTCTTTTGGGGGCATCACTCACTGCTCTTAATGCCCTAGACGACGCGCGGCTGAGTCTCCCCCTCCTTTTGGAGGGGGCGGTGGCCACTTCTACATTTCCCTTCGGGCTTCTCGCCCCCGCTGCCCGCGGGGTGTCTGGCGGGCAGATCAAGTTTGACCTTTTTTTTTTTTCCGTCAAAGTATCACCCCCGACCACCACTGCTCCCCGCGGCCTCTCTCTCCCTTCCTCCCTAGCCTTAGGGAGTCTTTCAGCCTGTCTCCCGAGCCCCGCGTGGCCAAGCAGCATGCAAAGCCAGGGAGGGAAAATGGGGGTGTTCTAGCTGCGGAGCTGTGGGAGGCGGGTGTCCCAGCCGCCTGCTTCGCTGCTCTGGCCCCAAATTTACCCGTGAAGTTTGGCCCCGAGCCCCCCTCCCTCTTTGCTTCCCCAGAGCGAGGGGCCGAACCGCCGCGAGAAGAATGTGTTAATTTTCTCGCTGGGGGAAGTTGTCCTCGCCCGTAATGGGCTGCTTTCCGGTGGGGAGCGCGGGGTGCGCCTGGCTTTGTTTATTTGTAGGATCCACAGAAAGTGAGTGACCCCGGTTTTTAAATGGGGGGCCGCCTCCCGGGACCTGTCAGAAGAGCTGAAGCGCCCAATGAGGAAGCAAAATCGCTTTTTGGCGCCCCCACCTCAGGAATCGGAAGGGGTGCGCGGAGTTGGGCTGGTGCCACGGGCTGCAAGGAGGAACCAACAGATTTGGGGGTTCTGTAGGGATTCATCTAGGAAGACCTGCTCCCTGTTGTCTCCTGCGACGGGGTTCTGAAGGGTTGGCAGCCGCGCCCTACTTTGCCCCCTGGACCCTGGGTGGTCTGAGAGTCGCGTCTTCGGATAGAAGGGGCTGAAGCGGGGGGCGGGGGTTCTGGCGAGCCAGCCTCTTGACCTCCGCCTTTCCCTGCACCGCAGCCGCTGTTCCGAGTCCGAGGTTTTGTGGTGGGCCGGCTCCCCACCCCATCCCCGCCTCCCCGCGTTTGCGCAGGAAGCGCTGGGGAGGGGGCGTGTGCGTTCGTTCGGCCCTCGCCCCCGCCGGAGCCGCCCCAGGGCGGCCGGCAAACAGAGTCCCTTTCAAGTTTTCCGCTGGGGGGCCGCCTGGCGGGGGCTGCGTGCGCGGTCGCTGCGGACTTGTTTGGAGCGCTATTTGAACGCCCGGCGCCACCTCAGCTGCCCCGGCCCGCGGGGGCGGGAGGCGGGGGCCGGGGGAAGGCTCTCCATGCAAGTGAGAGCATTTCAATTAGATGGTTTTAGGGGGCGTGCTGGCCGAAGCTTGCCCTAATCCCCCTCCCGAAAGACCCCCCCCACCACCCCGTACCCTAGGTGCCTACCGTCTTAGGAAACCGGGGACTGAGACCCGAAGCCGCCTCCCAAACGCCTTTTTGAGAGCGATGCGGGGAGACTGAGGCCAGCGCTACCTACCACTGCGTAGTGTTGATTTAGCAGTTTCCCTGGATGAGGCTCAAGCAAGAGCTGGCGGGGTTGGGGGGGGCGGGGGGGACGGGTAGTGGCCCGCTCTGCAGCTGTCACCCCCTTCCCAGAACGGAAATTGTCCTCTCTCCTTGGGGAGGAGGGAGAGGGGGTGATTTTTGCCCTGGGAAGGGGTGGGAACAGCTGAGGGAGGTTGGCCTCTGAGTTCTCAGTTAGTCCTGGGGCCCTTGGTAGAAGCCCACCCCTCCCACACCCCCACCTCCAATCCTGGCAGGAACCTGGGGCTCTCCCAGAGAAGCAAGAGCTAGCCCTGAGCCTCCCTTTCCAATGCCACCTCCCTTTCCAAGGTGGGAGCAGAGGTTCCTCTGCAGAAGACAGACCCTTGGCTGACTGGCTGTCCGTTGGCGCCTTATTTATGTGTGTATTTGGGCCCGGCTGTTTTCCCGGCTCAGCAGGTGACCCTGGCTGGGGCCTCCTATCTCTCCCCCGACAGAGCCTGTTGACTTACCCGTGGGCCAGCGGCCTCGTCTTTATCACGTGAGGCCTGGAATGTCCACCCGGCAGGGCTGGGCTGGGTGGGGGAAGGGAAGGGAAGGGGAGGATTCTGCATCCAGGGCCCATGCCAGATCAAGCCTGTGTTCTGTGGGTTCCTCCTATGACCCCCAACTCTTACTGCCTCTTTTCAGCTTCTACCCACTTTGCAAATGAGAAGCTGAGGCTCATAGGATTGGGGGGCAGGTTTCATCTGGATAAAGAAACAAGTCTAGGGGAATTAAATACCCTGCTTTCTTTAGGACCTCACCTACTTATTCATGGGACAGTAGAATGGAGATTGGGGGAGTCTCTCTGGGAGGGAGAGGTGTAGACTGGGCCGAGGTCAGTTGACTTTCCAGGGTAAAGGGTAGGGTGGAGGGATGCTGGGATGCTGATGAGCCAGACTCTGGCCTACTTTCTTAGATCCCCTGTCTTTTGGGGTGACCATGAAGTCAAAGCCAGCTCCCCAGCTGATGTTCAGAAGCATGTCTGAATTGGCCAAGTATGGGGCGGGGCTCACTTACCATTACTCTTATTATTATTGCCCACTCTTTATATGTGGTTCAGTTCTTCATTCATTGGCCCACTGTGTATTTATTGAGCACCTACTATGTGTCAAGCCCCATCCCCTGGGCTTGCAGAAATGAATCATTGACTCTACCCCCCACCCCCTGGAGGTAGGCCCAGGGCAGAAACTCCGACCTGTTTACCTGCCCCCTGGGCCCCTGAATGGAGCTTTCCCCTTTTTTATCTGAGGCTCTCCCTCTCTTACCCCCTCACCCCCTGGTCACATCCTAGCCTCTGTGTATGGTTGTAGGGTGTGCGTGTGTGTGTGAAGTGCCCTTGATTAAGTGTATTAATAGTTAAACTCTCACTCATAGCTGAAACTCACCAGACCACAAAAAGCCTCCCCAGTTACTCACGCGCTACTGCCCAACAAGAATATCCCACTCAAGTTTTTTTTTTTTTGCTTTCTCTTACTTCCCCCTTTATTCCCCCCAACTTTGAGCCCACCTCCCAGGCTGCAGGCAATGAGAAAGGACTGCCCCCTCAAGGACCCAGGAATCTCCAACCATCCCACCTGCCCCCTAAAGCTAAAGGCAGTGTCAGCTGCTCAGTGAGGCTATGTAGGTCTAGTCTGTTGGTATGGGATGTGGGAATCTGGGCAGTGTGTGTGCTAATGACTCAAGATGGATATATCTGTGACTCTGTGTGTTGAATGTGTGTCTGTTTATCTTGGGGTGTGGGAGACTGAGCCTGTGTATATTTGTGAATCAGGACATGTGTTTATGGATCTAAGAGTTGTGTCTGCATCACATATATATACCTGTGTGTTGTGAGTCTGAGAGTCTATATCTGAAAGTTGGGTCTGTCTCTGTAAATCTAGAAATGTGTATATTCTGAGTTGTGTGGGCCCTGAATTTTGGAGAGGGTGTGTTCATGATTTGGGTATATCTGTGTGTTTTGTATACTCTTGTAAATTTGGGAGTGTATCACTCCTTGAGTGGTTCTGAATTGGGAAAGAGTGTGTGACTTTGGGAGTGGGCATATCTGAGCTATGCTAACAGTGGTCTATGTCTTTGGTAGCTGGTGTCTGTGTTCCTTGCTCTTTCTGTATCTCTGTATGCCCATCTGTTTTTCTGAGTCTCTCCCTCCCTGGTTGAGGCCCTGAGTCTGTGAGCGTGTGTGGTGTTGAACCTCTCCCACCCGGTCCTTCTCCTCCCCAGCAGTAACTGGGCAGCCTCCCCGTCTGCCTGCCTGCTGGGAGTTTGGAAGCCATGGAAGGAGACAGGCTGGGGCCGGGGTGACAGCGCGTATCCACGGCAATGGCAGCCTGTGATTACGGGAATAAAAGGATTTTAAGGTCATGGGTGTATTTTTTTGTTTTGTTTTGTGTTTTTCTTCTCTTTGGTGGAGCCATTGGCAACAAAGGGCCATTGCTATGTGTCTGCAGGTTGGGAGCCTGTCCCCATGCAAGTGAACATGGATCTGTGGGTCTTTCCTGGGAGCATAAACACGTGTGTATATGCATGAGTGGGGCCTGTGAGAACGTGTGTTCCTCTCTGCCTGCTCCCCGTGAGAGAGTGCATAGGGCTGTTCCCTGGGGAAGAATTCTCAGGAAAACTTCTTGATTTGGGGTATTTCATGGAGCTGGAACCCAGCAATCCTGTGTGTGCTGAAGAGTGGTCTGGCCCCAATCTTTGCCTACCTGTCTCCCTCTCCCCATTCCACTCCCCATAGGGTGTCTCTGGCCAGAGACTGGCTCAGCCCAGTCACCTGGGCCAGGCCACATCTCAGGGTGTCAGTGCCCCTGGCCCTGCTCCAGCCCCTGTAATTGCATTCTGCCGCCTAATCCCCCGCCAGCTCAATTAGATCGCAAATTCTTCTTCATTTCCTGCCTCTGATGCTGGCCTCCCTCCGGGCTCACAGGGCCTGGGAGGGAGGGAGGGGATCTTGCCCCCTCTTCCGCCTGCACTGGAGGCTCTGGAGGTGGGGGGTGATTAGTTCCCGGCACACCGGCCCTCAGGTTCTGATTGCAGCCCTGGGGGCCAACAGGACAGGGCTTTGCTGACCCTTTATAGACCAGCCTCAGTATCCCTATGCTAGGAGGAGGGGCTTGTGTTACCTGGTACCTGGGCTCTAAGTAGACCAGGCAGATCACTCTGGCCAAGCCCCTAAACAGTGTCCTCATTGTGGGTCCCCCAGGCTCTGCCCATCTTGTTCCCAGAGGAGTTGCTGACCACCCCTCGGTCTAAAAGTTGTGACCTTGTTTTTGACCTTTTCCTGGTGGCTGTTCCAGGCACTGATAGGATCACTGAGCTCCCCTGCTACTGGGCCCTCCTAACCCCCAGCCTCGACCTCACCCAAACAGGTATATTTGACCACTGGCTCAGGAGTCAGACCTGGCTCCAAATCCTGGCCATGTCACTGCCAAGCTGGATATATGACCTTTGGTCCATATATATTCTGTGATCCTCAGTTTCCTTATCCCTGAAATGGGAGTGTAAGAGTGCCTGCCTCGCAAGGCTTATGTTCATGCGGACACAGGGATGGCTGTGCAGTGCCCACCATAAGTGGCTAGCCCACAGTCAGCATTCAATAAAAGTTGGCTTTTATGGTGATGAGGACTTCCTGTCCCCCAGTGAAAAGGAAGAAAAGAACACATGGCTTATGGTTAACATTTCTGTCTTTATTCTGCTAGTTGCCAGGTGTGTGACCTTGGGTATGTCACTCCGCTTGTCTGGGTTTCTCTTCCCCATCTGAGAGATGGGACCCACAATGGGCCTGACCTCACAGGATTACCTGCATGCTTGGCCCTAGTCCTCCCTGCAGGTTTTCAAGGTATTACTTGTACTCTTATTTCTTTTCCTCACACCAAGCCTGAGGTGGGGTGGGGCTGGTGAAAATGCAGGCTCGGGGCAAGGGGACTGGCCAAGGTCATGAGGTTGATGGTAGGGCCTGGGGGGGGGGGCGGGGGGAGGGCTGGGAGATGACCTGCTGGCTTGCTCGCCTGTTCAGCTGAGCTGTGAAGCATGGCCTTCCCTCCCGCTGGTCTCTGTGGAAAGTGGTGGCTGATTTTTTTTTTTTTTCCTGTGAAGGGGAAGCTGGATGTCTACCCCCTCCTTCCCCAGGAGGTGCCTGTGGCAGAGGTTGTGCTGACAGGCCTCCTGGCCTTCTGACTAGGGTGGCTGGCAGCTCTGGAGGGCCGGCTGCGCACAGATCAGCCAGAGGGAAGAGAGAACCGCAAGGTCCCCTGCCCTCACTAATCCCCAGGGCCCCTCCCACCCTCAGCCTGTCCTCCGTCTGGATGGAAAGACAGAAAGCAGCCACTGCAGGAGGAGAGCTGGGCGAGGCTGGCTGGGCTCAGGAGGTGGTGGAGGGGGACTGGGGACGGGGGCTGGTCTGCTTCAGGGTCCCTGTATCTCCCTGGCTAGTCTCCTTATTTCTATGACCTCTGTCACTCATTGGCCTAGGGTCTTTAATATTTCATGGCCTTTGGAGCCAGCCCCCTGCCCCAGCCCACAGGCCCCCTTTGTCTGCCTGCTGCCCCCCCGGGGTATCCCTGTCACTGAATTGCTGAATTACTGACCCCGGGGCTGCCTGTGCCTCCCCCCAGGCCTGATACCATCGTATCCCTCTTGACCTGCCCCCCCCACACACACCTCTGCCTGTCAACTCGGTCTCTCCTGCGTGTCCTCTCCCCCCCTCACATCTCTGACTGTCCCTCTGCCCTTTCCCTCCATTTTTCTCTTTTGTTGGCCTCCTCCTCCCCAGCAGGACAGAAACAGTGGCAACTGGTGCTCCTGGCTGCCCCCCCCAACCCTGTCCACCCCTTCCTGCCCCCATCCCCCCAGCTGTGCTGGCCGTGAGAGCTGGTTTTATTTATTTTTCTGTTTGTTTGGGAAGAGGGCAGGGGCAGTCCTGGGCCCTGGCTGCTGCACTCTGCCTAGAGCAGCGGGCAGGCGGGCTGCACTGGCCTCCCAGGAATGTGGCCGGGACGCCCCGCGCTATATTTACTTCCCTCCAGCTGCTGGCCCCAGCAGGGCAGAGCCAGGCCTGCCCGGTGGCCCCAGGGGAGCCCTGTGCCCACCCTCCCCTGTCCAGCAGACCCCACATGGCCCTTGGGCCCTCTGTTCACTCCCTTCACCGTGACCTCCCCTGACCTCCTCAAACTTGCCCGGTCTGCCAGCAGGAACGCTCATATGCCATGCCAGGACAGGCATAAAGTGCGGGCGCAGTGGCCTGATCCATGTGGGACTGCAAGCACCTGGCAGCCCCCACACTCCGACCTAGGGGCCTAACCTAAGCCTGTAATCTGGTGGCCAGAACTATGCAAAGCATCTTTTCGGGCCTCTCCCCACTGGCCGCTTGCCATGGTCCCCTCAGCTCTGTTGTGATCACTGGCCAGGGTGGGGTGGGCTAGGGTGGGAGGCCTGAGCCAGCATCAGCAGCTGTGTTCCCTTCACTGCTGTCTCGCTTCCCACCTCACCTGCTGGCCCTCCCAGCCTTCCTGTGTAGACATGTATTCATGTGCATGGTTAAAAGCTTGCACATACATGTGCAGCACCCATGAACACATGTTGGAATATACCTTCCATGAAGGCAGGGCCGTGCCTCTAACCATCGAGTCCCTTGATCATCAGATGCTAATGGGAGGTTACTGGGCTTGCTCCTTGCCAGCCTTGCAAGGGGATGTGGCAGTGATTTCTTCCTGTCCCCTCAGTGTCTGGCACCAGCTAAGTGTTTGAAGAGCTTTGGCTGCTGCTGTAATCACTCGCTGTCTCCCAGTTATTACTATAATAATCATAGTAGGTCTGAACAATGGTGATGACAAGGGCTAACCTGTCCCAGCCCCTGACTGAGGGCAGGCACTGTGTGGACAGCTTTCTAGCCTTCACTTCATGCGTTCCTCACGGTAGGCCAGTAATGTGGATGCTGTTAGCTTCCCCATATACAGATGAGAAAACTGAGGCTGGAACGTTTGAGACTTGCCACTCCAAGTGGGATTGGGTCCTGGCAGAGCCCTTAATGTGCCATGAGCACCACAAGGATGGCCAGGGTTGGGCTGTGTGTGGCAGTCCACACTGCCTAGCACACAGCAGGCACTCCGCCAATGCCTGCGGTGTACAAGCCTTGCTCTCTTTCCTTCCTGAGTCCCCGAAACCCCTGGCAAGGGACCTGGCATTTGGTGGGAAGATGGGCTGATTGGCTAGTTGGGTGAATGAAAGAATGAATTAATGAGTGAGCAGGTGATTGGCTGTGGAATTGAGTGCTCTTAAGGGATGCCAGGATGCGGGAGGTGTCCTTATGTTGGTGAGGAGACTGGTCAGGGGAGACCCACTGGCCCTGCAGAGGATTTTGGGAAGCAGGGTTGAGGGGCGGGACTGAAGGATGCATCAGAGACCAGTAGGCTACCAAGGCTGAGCCCTTGGGGCAGGTCATGTTGTCTTCTCCCCCCCACCTCAGTTTTTCCATCTATCAAATGGGCTTGGGAACCTGGCCCCCGCTGGCTGGCTGCCAACTGGCCTGGGCTGGGGCTGGCCTGGGAGCCTGAGAGGTGAGGGACTGTGGTGGGAAGGAGGAAGCAGTGGGTGGTGAAGACGGGAAGATGAAGCGTGGAGCTTGGCTTGGAACCTGAGAAGCAGGGAGACCAGCCCTGACCTGACACCCCTCCTCCCTCTGAGCTCCAGGGTGGGGGCACAAGCTGACCAAGCCCTACCTGCCCGCTTGCGCTCTGGCGAGGTCTGGGCCTCCTGACAGCTGCAGCGTCCGTGGCTATGTTTGCCACAAGGTGGTGGCCTGTCCTCCAGGACTAGGCCAGCTTGAACCCCATAACCCCCTGCCCTGCCCCATAGCCTCAAGTCCAGTTCCTGGTGACCCTGATGGGAGAGCCAGCCCCTTTTCTGCCTGACCTGCCTCCCCAAAAGCTCTATACAAAATTGCTTAGCTGGGCCCCCAGCAGCAAGTAGGAATGGACTTGGCCCCCTTTCTTTTGGCGGTGTCCGATCTCAGTGGCCTGGAATCTTAAGTCACAGGAGTCTAGAATCATAGAATGCTTGGAGCTGAGGGATTCTTGTCAGGATTCTTGTCGCGTTGAGAGTCTAGAATCACAGAACCGTGGGCTTTACTGCTGGAAAGAAGCGTGAATGGTCATGTTTCAATCTTGTTCGACGCTAGGAACATTGAGAATTGAGAGGAAGAGCTTCCCTGTGGTGCCTGCCAGTGACATGAAACCCAGTTCTGCCTCTGGTCTACCCCTCTCTGGAAATAAATCACGCCAGCACGGAGAGTGGACTGTGTGGGCCCAGGCAGGCAGTGAAGGGACGCAGCTAGCCTACAGGCACGGGAGGGGTCCTCACGGCAGTGCCCGCCCGCCCACTGCCCACGCTTCCCGAGGCACCAGTGTGAGGAGGAAATGCAGGCTGTTGCTTCCAGCGACAGCCGGCAGGGCCGGGCGGCTTCCCAGCTCCCCCTCTGATTCACGGCCGCCTGCGGCTCCCCCCTCCCCTGGGGGCCTCTGCATCCCCATCTGTGCAATGGGGAGAGGAGGCTTCACCCCACAGTCTAGTCACAAAGACAGTACAGTTGTGATTCTTTTAAAGCCCACCCTTACACTTGGGGAGAGTTGTGCCAGTGGTCCTGAATAGTCAGCTGGGCATTTGGCCCCAGAGCACTGAGAAGTTCTGTGTGGAGTCACCCTGATGCCTGAGAAGCTTGGGAGGGCTGCATTGGTTCCTGGGGTAGAAAGTATACCAGGTGGGAAACGATAGAGAAGGGCCCTGCCGCCAGGGCCTGAATGGGAGCTGGGCTCGCTCCTTGTCTCAGTATACCCATTGTAAAATGGAGCATGTCATTCCATGTGGCCATTCATTCATTGTCTGCTCTGTGCCTGGACATGTGCTGGGTACTGGGGATGCTGAGGCAACTGGGAGGATGGTAGGGAGAGGAGGGGTGTCCTTGGCGGTGGGGTGGGAGTATGATTTGGCTGAAGGGGCGACTCTGGGAGAAGGAATGAGGTTGGGGGGGCAGATGAGGGGCTGACTGGTGAGGCCAGTGTCCAGCGGAAAATCCCAGCTGTTCTCAGGAAGTGTTTCCTCCACTGGTCCCCAGGGAGGGAGGCGAGGCAAGCAGGAAGGAGGAGAGTTGGGGGCAAACAAGGCCCCCAGCCAGTCCAATGGAGACATCCCAGGCCTGGCAGCTGGGCGGGTGTACCCCTCACACTGCAGGAGGGCTGGAACGCAGCCCCCCATGCTCCAGGGCTGGACCTGTGGTGGGGGGCCAGGGCTCTCAGGAGGGGCCGGGCCATAGTCCAGATTTCAAAGCCTTCCCCAGGGGCCTTGCGGTGCCCTCCGCCCTGTCCTGAGCTGCCGCCGCGGGGGTGGCAGATGCTGTTTCATCGACTGAGACGAGTGGGAGGCCTCCGGAAGGTCCTCCTGGGAGGTTCCGGGGGGCAGCGGGGGCGTCGGCAGCTGCCGCCTAGCTAGGGCTGGTTCACGGTGGCCTCTCAAGTCCCTCAGTTCCCCCAGGCCTGGGGATGGAGCACTGAGACTGATTCCTCCTGCCTTCACTCCCCCTACTGCCCACCAGGCTTCTTGGCTCTGGCCCCCCTCCCGTCCCTGGCTGTGTCTGCAGAGCCCCCCGGGGAAGGCAGGGGAGGAGGCGCAGCGGGCTCAGAACAGCGGGTGCCCGCGCAGCCAAGTATTTGCGCGAGCTGTCAGAGACAGACAGGCATGTAGGGAATTCGGTGCGTGTGGGGCTGGGGGAAGCAGCCGGGTGGGCAGGCAGGCAGGAGGGGGGAAGCTGGGGCTGCCTCCCCCGCCTGTTGAACCCTGCGGAGACCACTGTTCTCCCAGCCCAGGCCAGAAGGTGCATCCTGCACCTCCTTCCTGTCTGTACCAGTGCAGGGGACAAGAGGGACGGGGTGGGACCCTGGCTGATGATGGGGCTGACACTGGGGAAGGGGTGCCCTGCTGAAGGCCAGAGCCTGGGAGAGGCTGTCCGGTGGAGTGTGGAGCTGGGCAGGAATCTGGGTTGTGCCCAACTGTGGCCTCCAGGAAATAGCAGCTGTCATGCTCCCGCGTCTCCCCCCTCCCCAAGCCTGGCACAACTTGTTTCCTGGCCAGGGTCCGGCTGGGGCAGATTGGAGGAGCCTGGTATTGCCCAGCCTGGGCAAGGAACAAGCAGGATGAAGGGGACCATGTTGATAAGCCTGAAGGTACTTGGGGATGCTGGCGAGAGCTTCCCCTGGTATTCTTTTGCTGAAGCAGGCTGGAGTCATTTTGAAGGAGGGGCCTTCAGCCCCTACCTCCCTGGACAAAGACCCCAATTTAGTCACCTGCATCTTCTCTCCGAAAGGGCCTATTAGGCAGGTCAGAGTCTAGAGCTGAGTAGTACTTGATGTTTCATAGCTGAGAGCCCAGAGAGAGGGATACACTGGCCTAGGGTCACACAGTGGGTTCTCCAGCCTTCTCCCTACCCTCATGTGGGTGGGGTCAATGGGAAGAGGTGAACATTGGGGGTTTGCTGGGGTGGGGGGCTATATTTAGACAGTCCTGCAGAGCCAGGGGGCCCCTGGGAGCAGCTGTTGAGGGGGGCAGACAGAGGCCTCGAGCTGCATTTAGTCTGGACAGAAATATCCTCCCCCCACCCACCCACCCACCCACTGGCTGGGCGGCCAGGCTGTGGGCTTGTCCCCTGAGGGGCAGCTTGCCTGGGCCTGGCGGCCGGCGGGACAGGCAAGATGACCCGATAGGCTTTTCCCAGCTCAGGTTTCGATGAAACGGGAACCGGAGCCGTAGCCTGGGCTGTGGGGGCCAGGGCCGCCGGAGCTGGGGGGCCAGGACTGCCTCCCTCCTGCTCCCCACTGCTCCCCACCATGCAGCCTCCCCTTCTCAGAGGCCTGGGGAAGCAGCAGGTTATTTATCAGGCGGCCTCCCTGCCGCGTCTGCCCGCGCCTGCCTCCCTCCCACCCCCCCAACCCCCAGCGCTGGCGGCCATGAGCCCAGCAGAGCAGGGTGAGCTGGGCGGGCTGGCGGCGGGATGAGCTCAGGAGACGTGAGTCACCCCATCCCCAGCAGCCCCACGAGGCCCTGCGGCCTGGCAGGCAGCGCGTACTCACGCACATCCCACGCGGCACACCCAGGGGCACACGCTTGGGACAGACAGTCACTCAGCACACGACCCAGCACACACGGCTGACACTCACGGGCAGGGCCCGGCCACATTCGCTGTGGACACTCCGAAAGCACACTCGCTGTCACACTCACAGCCCCAGCCTCTGGCGCACACATATAACACATGCTAACACATACACGTAGACGGATGGACAAACACAGTCACACATGGACCCCATACACGACTCCATTAAGGCGGTGTGGTATGTGTGCTCCATCCAGACACAGGCTCAGGCTGTTGTCCTCTGGCCACAGCTCTTAACCAGATGGTGTGAAGGGTTGGGCCAGGAGCACTGACCCCACGGAGCCTGGTGCGCACACAGGCGCGCTCCCAACAAGGTTGGGGCTCCATTCACTGAAAGGCCCCCATGTAAGCTCACACAAAGGAGACCCACCCTTGGCCATGTTGAGTCAGCTGAATTCTGCAGGGTGGGCACGGGAAGGGAGATGTTTCCCCACCCCTGGGGAAGGAGGCCCCAGTCATGGGCATGGAAGTGTTAAACTCACTTGCCCTCCAGTATGGGGAACTCTAGCCCAGGCAGAGCCGGTTGGGGGTTGATGGGGAGAGCTTGGTAGAGAAAAGGCTGGAGAAGGAAAGCCATGGAGAATCGATTTTCCTGGGAGCGCCAAGTGGCCAGCTGCTCCCCCCACTCAGGGAGCGGGGTCCTGGAGAGATTGTGGGGTGCCAGAGACTGGGGAGGAATGAGACTCCCTTGATCTAGTGGGCTGAGTGCCTCAGGAGTCTGTCAGTCTACCCTCCCTGGTCACCCTGGCCTCCTGCCTTGCAGCCAGCACCCTAAGACTCAGAATTCAGACTTAGCCCCTGATTTTTAGTCCCTGGCCTGAGTACAAGGAAGGGCTGGGCTGCTGGGTTAGGGGGATGCCCTCAGGGAGCGTTTGTGCTTCTGCTACCCACTGGGGCTGGCGCTTGCCTTCCCTGAGTAAGCAGAACTGGGGGCATAACCCATATTTCACACACGGAAAAAGGCATCCTTTTTCAGATGAGAGAATTGAGTCCAACGGGGATGGCTTCATTGGTCACGAAGGACTTTGGACACAGTCTCCTAACGCTCGGGAGGGCAGCTCGTTCTGGGCCCACAAGATTGAGACAGCCTAGCAGAAGTCAAGGGGCAGGTGAACCCTGGCCCATGTTGGCTCCCACTTCCTGGCCACATAGGTCTCCCCCATAAAGGCCTGGACAGTGGTCAGGGAGAAGAGAGGACCAGGCAACCTGAGGAAGACAAACAGCAGTGGCCAGTCAGGAGAACTGGATGTCCCCCGAGCCATCAACTCTAGAGTTGGACAGGCCTGGGCTGCACACTAGGTTTGATCACTGCCTGCTGTGTAATCATGACCTGGTTTGCCAACCTCTCTGACCTCACTTTAGCCACCTATGAAATGGGTATGACCCTTATCTCTGTCTTAAAACTGCAAGACCTGAAGTAGATGGTGGGGCGTGGTTTGCACCATGTCTCACTTGGATCTCCAAGTGAGTCCAGCCCTCCTCTCCACCTGTTTGCTCCACCAAAGCTGGCATTTTTCTGGGAGTGGTACCCCACACCAAAGACTCCTTAATTAGAATGTCGTGAATTTAGCCTTCTCTAGGGCTGTTCTTAGATGGGAATGATGGAGTTGTGGGATTGAGGAAGCTGAGCTCGGGGTCACTGGGAGGGGGATGGTTGGGAATAGATGGGACCCAGGACAGAGGAACCTGGGGTCCTTGGGTGCACACTCCTGGGGGCTTCACAGTATGGTTAGATACACAGAGAGCCAACCATGGTTCCCAGATTTTTTTTTTCTATCCCCTAACTCCCGACAGATAGCAAAGCCACAAGTTAGACTCAGGCAGGAACTTCCAGGTGGAAAATGTGGCCTTCGCAGGGTAGTGAGGGGCTTGGAATACACCTATGGAAGGGCTGTTGGGACTGTGGGAGCTTGAAGAAGCGCGGACATGGAGCAGGCAGGTCTGGAGTGGAAAGGGGGACAAAGAAATAGGAGGAAAGGTTGGCAAGAAGTGGAGATGGGCTCTTCCTGTGGCCAGAAAAGCACGGCTGAGTGCTGCCCTCGCTGTAGCCCTCAGACTCCTTTCTTGTGCGCACCTCCCCGGGTTCCTGCAGGTAAGAGGGCAGGACAGGGGATGCTCTACTTGAGGCTGGGGAAACTGAGACATAAGGGATTGGCTCAGACTCAAACAGTGGCAGAACTGGGGCCACAGCCTGGGTTACCCAACATTCTTGGCTCGAGCAGTGCTTTCACTCATTCTTGTGTTGGCTGAGGATGACGGTAAAAATAACCACACAGCTCTCATTTATTGAGCACCTATGCATGTTGGCCCCGCACTGAGAACCTCACATTCATCCTGTCTAGGACTCTGGGTGGGGGTGGGGCTGTCATGGTGGGCATTTCACAGATCAGGGAGTGGGCTCAGCAAGGTCAAGCCATTTGTCTGAGGTCTCCTAGCTTGAGGCTGTAGATTGGGAGGGGAACCCTGGCTCCAAACCCCATGTAGACCTGTGCCTCAAGGGGGCTCCTACCCATCTCCCATAATTCACACAATGAAGAATATTCCTAGTTGGGCCAGCCCCCTCCCCACCTAGGCGCCACCCCATGACTCTTCTAGGGCCGTCTGTTATCTTGGACCCAAGAACCTTGGGACTGCTGATCCCGTAAGCCCTGCTGCCCTTGGCTTCTGCAGAGACGTGATTCACTGGGTGTCGGGTAGGAGTCAAGGCGTGGCCCAGGGAGCAGATTGAGTCTCCCTGGGGTTGCAGGGATTTTCTTGCAGACAAGTTCTGGGAAAGTCAATTGCTAGGCTCGTGAGAGCTGCTTAGGGGCCTGGTCAGCACCATACACCTCTCCCATCCCTACCCTCCCACCTCCCTGGGAATGCCTTTCTCCTCTCGGGGGAGCCCTGCAGGGAGAAGGTAAAAAAGTGCCCTTGAGCTGGAGCAATCCTCTTCTGTACCCAGGGGTGACAATGACCACCCCATCCCGATCAAAAGTTAGCTAGAGAGAGCACCAGGCACAGCGTGGCCCTGGGGCAGGTCTCACTAAAGGTCACCGAGTTGGGTTTGTTTTGCTGGATGTTGGTGCCGGCCTGAAATGGAGGGGCAGAAAGTCTGGGTTTGGGGCCCTGTGCCGTGTGGCAAGTCACTTCCCCTTTCTGGTCTCAGTTTCTGCATCTCTGAAATGACTGAGAGTCTGCTGAGCACATGCTCTGAGACAGAGGTAAGCCACAGTCAGACAGCCACACTCACAAACTCTGCAGCTGGTCTCCGGGTCCCCCAGGCCCAGGGCTCCTGCAGACCTTGTGTCAGCACGGAATTCAGGGGGGAGCAAGGTGGGCTCTAGAGATGGGCCACTTCCACCATCCACAACTTGAGTGACTTTTAACTCAGTTCTGAGCCTCGGTGTTCTCATCTGTGAAATGGGAAGGCCATGGTGCCTACCTCTTTGGGCTGCTGAGAGAATAAAAGAAAAGGGTGTGGACAGAGCACCTGGCACGGACTCCATCAGTGATGGCTCCCGCCCCCACCTCCGCCAGCTGTCCTCCTGGTTGCTGCCCCTCCCAGTCTTGGTCTCTGGGCTTCTGGGAAGGCGACAGTGCCAGTCTGCTGGCTCAGCCGGCTTGGCCACTGACCTTCAGAGCACCCAGGCTGTCAAGGCTGCCTGACTGCCTGCCGGGCGGGTGAGGGGAGTGCCAGCCAGCTCCTCGCCTGATGCTACCCGCCCCTGCTCCCACTCTCCTCTCCCTCTCTGCGCCTGTGTGTGAGCTAATTAATCTCAGCCCCTTTGGGAAATTAGAACGCTGCAGTCGTGGCCTCCTCAGCCTCGCAGTGCCTGTGCTGCTACTGGGCCCTGCCAAGACCCACTGTGGTTTGGGGGCACAGGGTGGGGGTGGGGACAGCAGGATGAGCTAGGTGGGCATGGGTGTCCCTGAGCCCCCCACTGCTTGGCTTGAGGAGGTGGGGGGCTCTGGTTTCTTGGCCCCCTCCCCTTCCATTCAGCATCCATAAGGATACCAGACCATCGCCCTGCCGGGGTTAAACCCAGTCTCCAGTGCCTCTGACCTCTTCCTGGGGCCAGTATGGTCACCCCCTGGTATGGTCACATTCCATCTCATTGCGGGGTCATCTTGCCTGCCCGGCTCAGGCTGATGGAGATAGATGTAATTATGGAATTTTTCTTGGGAAATTAATTTGAAAAAGTTAATTAATTGGCGGTTCTGGAGGTGGCGGGCTCCACGCCCAGCCGGTCCTGCTGACGTCAGTGCTGACCCGCCTGAGATGGGCAGGCTGGGGAGAGGGACCCCAGTGACCTGGCTGGGCAGACCAGTGTCCTGGCTCAGGGGGGACACCTGGGAAGTGGATGTCACCTGGACCTGCTAAGAGGAACTCTGAAATTTGAGAACTCAGCCACTTGTTTGTACGTTCACCAAGCAGTTGTCAAGCTTCTACTGTACAAGTGCCCCCAGCCAATATAGACCACTGAGTGTTTCATCCAGTTCTTCCAAATCCCTTTTCTCAAGGAAAACCTCTAAACCTGTTCCCAAAGCTTTTCCATAGAGTTTGGATCCACTGTATAGATGAAACAACTGAAGACTCAGAGGGTCTGAGTTGCCCAAGCCATTCAGCTATATTCTCCAGCAGAATGGAGTAGTGGATTTATAAAGGTTAAGCTTCTTCCCTTCTTCCCCTCCCTAGTGTGTGATAGGAGCCTTAAAGTTGACTGTACCTGAGAGAAGGCCAAAGAACATGGCCAACTCCCTCCACCCTGACATCACTGTGCCTCCTCTGTCCCCCTCCCCAGACATTTGTGGTACCCTGTGTTTGTATCTTGGGACTTTTCCCACCCAATCTTAGGGATGACCCAGCTGGGCTGAGGCAGGAGGCCCCATACCCTAGGGTTCCCAGAGTATTTAGGGACCCCTGCTACCTCCTGGGCCCCCTGCAGTGCCCCTGATCACAATGGTCTGACCAAGATCTTGTGTCTGGAGGCGTGCAGATTCAGTACAGTTTCTGTCTAGACAGAAGATGAGTTGGGGCTGGGGCAAGAAGCGGCCAGTCATGGGACAGAACAGGGATTGCCCTGTAGGAGGCCAGCAAGGTGAGCAACATGGGCTTTCAAAAGATTTAGGCCTGGGTTTCCTTAAGCTGTGTGGCCTTGGGTAAGTCCCTTAGCTTCTGCTCAGAGCCTCATTTTCGTCACTGGGACACAGGGACAATCACATATGCCACTCAGAGGGCTGTGGTGAAGCACAGGGAGGAAGGAGACAGTGGGAGGTATAACCACTTGAAGCCTCTGACTGTTTCCCTGCCTGGTGGAGGCCGGCTGGGTGGGAGAGCAGGGAGCCAATGGAACTGAGTGGGTGCCAGGGCCTGAGAAGGCCGAGTTTGTGGAGGGAAATCTGGTGCAAGTGGGTGGGACAGGAGCTGGAGGACACACGAGGAGGTGGCATCTATGAGGTACCCAAGAGCCACCAGCTAGCGGCCCAGAGCCGTGGGGCCTCTAGGGGGAGTCAGTCCATACAGCATTTGCTCTGTCACTTCAGTTGTGTCCGACTCTTCGCGACCCTACGTACTGTAGCCTCCCAGGCTCCTTTGTCCATGAGATTCTCCTGGGATGGTGGGTTGCCAAGCCCTCCTCCAAGGGATCTTACCAACCCATGGATCCAACCCATGTCTCCTACTTCTAATGCATCCAAGGCGGATTCTTGACCCACTGAGTCACCAGGGAAGCCCCATTATAGCATCTGCTCCTGAGTTTGCTGAATGCATTTCCTTACCTCCAGGATGTCCCCAGGGACCAAGTGGGCCTGGCAGATAATTGTGTAGGCCTCACCTCTCATAGTTGTTCAGAATAAAAGTGACTATCATGGACAGACTGAGCTGGGCATTTTGCATCGAATATCCCTCTGATGTAGTCTGTAGTTCTGGGTTTCTTCAAGGTCTGACCTCTAGCTTAGGGTTTAAGTGGGCCACACCCATTCCCTGAGCATTCTATGTGGGTTGTGTTAGTAGCTTAGTCATGGCCAACTCTTAGTGACCCCATGGGCTGTAGCCCGCCAGGGCTTCTCTGTCCATGGGATTCTCCAGGCAAGAATACTGGAGTGGATTGCCATTTTCTTCTCCAAGGGATCTTCCTGACCCAGGGATCAAACCCTGGTCTCCTACACTGCTGCCGGATTCTTTACCATCTGAGCTACTGGGGAACGTGCTTAAAAGGGAGACGCTTCCTCTGCCCACCTCACCTCCAAGAAGCCCTCAGCAGGTGACTGGCTTGAGTGCTTGGAGTTCTCTGCACAGACTCTTCTAAGCCCTTCTCTCTGTGTGGACATCCATGTTCTCTTAGACTGGGAGCTCCCTGAGCATGGGGTTCATGACATCTCTCTGATACCATGCCCAGCACAAGTTAGCGCTGGGTGGGGGTCATGGGGCCGCTGCTTTCCTATTTGACAGATGGGCCAGTTAAGGCTGTGTGAGGACATTGCTCAGTCAAGGTCACATAGCCTTGTGAGGGGCAGAGCTAACCTGGCCCAGGTGGATATGGCGTCACTGGACCTTTCTAGGGTCTTCTGCAGGCTTCCTTAGGACCTGCAGCTCCTAACTCACTGGCAGACAGTGTTCCAGGTGTCCAGCCCTAACTAAGCCCCAAGCTACTGAGACCTTGGGGGTTGAGGAGTTTTGGCATCGGAGGGGCAGAGAGACCTTAAGCTCTCCAAGCCTCAGTTTCTTTAACTCCACAATGGGGATTCTGGTACCTCTTCCTGATAGTGCTTGGGGATTTTGGGTAGGTGGTTAAAAGAGATGTTCTTAACTGCATGTCCGAAACTTAAGTGAGAACTTTAAGTGTTCACCATCTTTATTATTACTATTGACACTGTGATTTTGTTATCATTATATTATTATTCACCCTCCCAGGGCCCCAGCAGCTGCCGTGGCTCTGGGCCTGGCTGCAGAGCTCTGGTCTGCAGAGAAGTCACGGTTGCTAATTAGTCAGTGCCCTGAGGAGAGGGACGCGGTTTTTTATTTTTGCTGGAGGATCCCACCTGCCCGAGGCTTCCCCAGGCCCTGTCTTCAACTGAGCTAAGGTTGCAGGCCCCTCTCCAGCCTCAGGTAGGGGGCCTGGCTCCCAAATTCCCCCTGCCACTCCCTCCCCCTCCCAGACCTCCAGGGCCATGAATCATTTATGAGGCAAAAATGAAACCAATTAAGGACAAACTTTGAAAGCCTCTAATTGCTGCGCCTGATGGCACTGAGGAATGAGGGAAGGCAGGCCTGTTCGGGGCCGGCATCTCTTCAACCCGGGCCTTCCCAGGCCGCCCGCCCGTCACACCGCGTCCCAGGGCTCGCGGCCTCCCGGCTTCCCCGCCGCCTCCCGGCCGGGCGCGGACGGCACCGGCGGCCGCGTCTGCCGCCCCGGCGCCCGCCCGGGTCCCAGGCAGACTAATTAGGCCCGGCTGCCCTCCCCGCGCCGCCGCCTCCCGCTCCAGGCCCGAGGTGATGGCGGCTGTTCCTGCCGTACTGGGGCCTGTGCCCCAGAGCTGGCCGCCGTTCTAGGGGCGGGAGCCAGCCCTGCTGGCCTAGCTTAACCCAGCCGAGCCCAGGACACCCTGTCCCTGAACTGGGAGCCTGGGGTTCCCCGCGCCCCCACCCTGAGGTCCCAGCATGGTTAGGAGCTGGGCGGTGCTGGAGTACCTGACTTGAACAGTCCAGTTCCAACTCAGGGAGAGAGCTGCTCGTGTGGCCCCCCGCCGCCCTCCGAGAGTGGAGGGGGCCAGGGGATGACCGATGAGATAGGGAAGCTGGAGGACCACAGGGGAGAGGAGGGGATTGAGTTCCTGGGGTGGCCCCTTGGTGCAGTAGCTTTGCCACAAACACCACAACCTTACACGGATTCCTTAGCCTCAGTTTCCCCATTTGTCAACTATCAGGACAGGCCAGTTTTCTGTTGGATTTGGAATTTGAGGAGCTGGGCTTTACACGTCCCTCACACACCTCCACCCCTGCTCTTGGGGGCTGCTGAGGCGGAGGAGGTTGGGGTCTGGACCCAGCTTGCCACTGGGAGCCCTGGGCGCCAGTGACCAGCCTGCCCACTGTGCTGAGGGCCAGGCAGGCCCTGGGCACTCAGGCACGTTGTTTGCTGAAACCAAATTTCTGTGCTTGTGTTTTTCCATAATTATATTAGCAGGTGGGATTTTTCCTCCGGGAAGTGGTGGGAGGGGGAGTGCCATGGCTGTGTCCCCACCCGCTCTGAGCGTGAGCTCACATGGCTCTGCCCGCCTGCCTGCCGTAATGATTTTTTAATTATGTAGCCAGTGCTCAGAATTGCTAATCCGCCTCCAGCCCAACATCCCCTCCTGCAGCTTGTACCCCAGCCCCTCACTGGTGTCCCCAGAGTGGTGGTGTCCAGCCCCACACCATCTCTGTGCCCGGAGCACCCTTGTGGGGTGAGAAAGGGGAAGCCAGGATGACCACAGGGCCACCTCTCCTCTGTCTGCTAATGACAGAACTTGGTGGTAGCTGGGGATCAGGGTGCCTTTGGCTCTCTTTGCACCCCGCCACCCCTGACCCCAGCATGGCTTGCTTCTGCCAGGACAGGTGTGGCTCTGGAAGAGGGCAGGGGAGTGATCGGTGACCCCGAGGACACACACACACACACACGTATGATCTTTGTCATACCCACACTCACAACTTGCTTCTCTTAACCACACACTCTCAGCCTCATAGCTACACAAGCACGATAGTACCCTTACACATACAGCCACACCTGAGGGCCAGGGTGCCCTCAGGAGACCCCCACTGCTGCCTCCCATGCCCTGCAGTGGTCCTGTCCCCGCTCACTCTCTTTGCCTCCATCTCCTCCCCCTACCCCCTGCCTGACTGGGTTACACTCTAAGGTCCCCCAGCTCCCACCTGTGGGGGTGGCTGCCTGCGGCTGGGGCCTGCCTGAACCTCCATCGACCCGGTCTAGGGGAGGTGGCGGGTTGCGGGGGGGTTGTTCGGCAGCACTGTGGCGGCGGCTCCTCTCCAGGCGCCCAGCTGTGGCATCTGTCAAGGTCAGATAGCGACTCCGGAACCAGCCAGCTCGGCCCCATGGCCCCTCTCGCCTCATTATTTTTGTGTTCCGGGGCTGCGGCGACACCTCCCTCCCTCCTCCTGAGCCTCCCGCCTATTGCCTGCCTCCCCCACACCTCTGCAGGGAGGGCCTGCGGTCTGGGGGCTTTTGTTTTCCAGTTTTCTCCACGCTCAGGCCAGGCACACGGGTTTAGATGCTGGCCAAAGCTGTTGGGTCTTGAACGGCAGACGAGGCAGGTGCCTCCCTCGAGGCTGGGACAGCTTTTTGGCTAGTGGAGCCTCGGGTTGATTTCTCAGGGGTATAGACTGAACCTGGGTGGAGCCCAACCTCCACCACAGCCCAGGTGTTCCTGTGGGCAGCTTCCTGTTTCCATAGGGGCCCCAGCACCTGGCATGAGTTCCTGTCTGTGCCATCCCCATGCCAGTTGAGCCCCAGACCCGTATCTCAGAACCCCTCAGAGGTCCTGATACAACTCACAGTGAGCACATGCACACACGCACACACACACACACACACACACACACTTGACAGGCCAGGAGAACCCAGAGATATCCAGCCACCATGTAAACCACTCTACTTGGACACGTGCACACTCAGTCATACGCATACATCCACAGATGCAGATAGCCACACTCCACTCCTACACACAGGAGGTCACACAGAGACCTCCACCTCCACTGGTATCTAAGCCCCATTTGTACATCAGTACTCAAAACCACAGAGTAATAACTGAGACTAAACACACACCTGGGCACAGCCCCAGACACACATTCTCATCCATGCAATGTGCACAGGTTTCTGACACACCTCCCAGGTGGACACACGCAGATATACTTGGCCCTGGTGCTGCTCCTCACCATATACAGTCCAATTTGAGCATGCTCCCCGGGGTCCGGTGTACTTGAGCAGTTGCAACACCCAAGGAGCTTTGGACCCCTGAAATGCTGAAGTGAGCTTGAGGCCTTCCCTTGGATGCACGTTGTGTGTCCAGGGAGTTCCTGGAAAATAGGAAATGGTGATTGACAGATGGGTCACCCTACCCACCTGGCCAGCCTCCATGGATGTCCACCAGCCTGGGCACAAGTGCACTGAGATGGAGTGGGATGGGAGAGTCCTGGATGGGTCAGGATGGGCTTGGTGACAGCTGACAGGGAGGGCAGGCTCAGGGGGGTGGCCTCTCAGGCTCTGTCTCTGGGTCCCTTTGCCCACTTCCAGCCCCTGATTAGGGTGTGTTGGGGGAATGAGATGTGGACACACGTCAGGCCCCGGGGTCTCTGGGGTAGCCCTGGTCATCACTCACTTCCTCCTCCAGCTGCGGACTGCTGTGACCGCCCCTGAGAGGGGGAGGTAGCTGGAGGTTTAGCAGTTGTGGGGCCCCCACCCCCCAGGAAACTCAAAACCCTGGGCCAGCCGCGGGTGGCGGGTTAGGGCAGGCACAAAGAGGGCCTCTGTGCAGGCCGGCTAGGCTGCCCACAGGATTCTGGGGGAGGAGGCAGGAGCCGGTTTCCGTCCCATTCTGCTTCCTGCGGAGGCTGCCGGAATGCCCGGAGCTCTGGCCCAGCCTGGCCCGTCCGGCCCACCCGCAGCCCCTTCCCCTGTCTTCCTGGGCCTTAGGGTACAGCTGCAGACTTCTCTGTGACAGCATCCCAAAGTGTATTGCTCAGAGCCTGAGAACTACCCCCCTTCCCCCCAGGACCAATGAGAAACCAAGAGGGTTCCCCTAGGCTGAGGGTGCCCCTGGACCTCACCCTTTAGCCAAAATGTGCCTCAGAGCTTTTGGGCAGTGCTGGAGAGCCAGGCCCTGGAGTCTCAGAGATCTGGTTTCAAATCTTGACTCTTCCGCTGATTGACCTAGTGACCTTAGGCAGGTGAGTCTCATCTGTAAATGGGGTTAATAGTAGTTAAAGAGTTAGAGATTTCAGTGAGAAAATGCATGTGAAATGCTTAGCACTGTATGTAGCAGAGAGTAAGTGCTCATTATTAAGGTCTGCTATTATCATGTTCTCTGGGGAGATAGGAAAGGGAGGGGGCTGGATGCTCCTCACCCCAATCAGCCTCACATCCTCTGGAGCTCGGTCCCAACCCTATGGCCTGCTCAGAACCCTGTTCTCCAAGCCTCAGTTTCTCTATGTGAAAAATCTCATCAGGAGCCAGTTCAGGCTCCTGGAGCCTTCCTCCTGGGATTTGGAGGGCGGGTTGCTATCTGGAGTCTTTTTTCTGTATCTCTCCAACTCTTTTCCCACAGGCCCTTCTGGGCTCATGGTTTCTGCAGCTTGGGGTGAGGAGCAAGAACCATTGATCTCTATTTTACAGATGGAAGCTGAGGCTGAGTGCAGGGGAAGGTGTCAAAGTCAGCAGGAAGGGACAGGCTGGAGCCACAAACCTGGACCTGCCGACTCCATGCCCTGGCCAGTCCTGTGGATACATGCCCTCTCCCAGTGGGGACCAAATATCTCTGAGTTGGCTTTCCCTGGCTTGTCCTGTGGTGAGGCCCACCAGGAGGGAGGTCCTAAGTAAGTGTGGGCTCTGATCCCAGGCTAGTGTCAGCTCAGACATCTCTACTTTGGGAAACCTTAGTCTATGATCCAGTAGTCTATGATCCAGTTCAGTTCAGTTCAGTCGCTCAGTCGTGTCCGACTCTTTGCGACCCCATGAACCGCAGCACGCCAGGCCTCTCTGTCCATCACCAACTCCCGGAGTCCACCCAAACCCATGTCCATCGAGTCGGTGATGCCATCCAACCATCTCATCCTCTGTCGTCCCCT
The DNA here is from genome assembly GCA_024291935.2 of Okapia johnstoni. Taxonomy (NCBI): domain Eukaryota; kingdom Metazoa; phylum Chordata; class Mammalia; order Artiodactyla; family Giraffidae; genus Okapia; species Okapia johnstoni. The sequence continues at coordinate 43,337,468 of CM044316.1, forward strand.
TTTCTTCCCACCCCCAATCCTACCCAGCATTAGGGTCTTTTCCAATGAGTCAACGCTTCGCATGAGGTGGCCAAAGTTTTGGAGTTTCAGCTTCAACATCAGTCCTTCCAATGAACACCCAGGATTGATCTCTTAGGATGGATTGCTTGGATCTCCTTGCAGTCCAAGGGACTCTCAAGAGTCTTCTCCAACACCACAGTTCAAAAGCATCAATTCTTCGGCGCTCAGCTTTCTTCACCGTCCAACTCTCACATCCATACATGACCACTGGAAAAACCATAGCCTTGACTAGACTGACTTTTGTTGGCAAAGTAATGTCTCTGCTTTTAAATATGCTATCTAGGTTGGCCATAACCTTCCTTCAAAGGAGTAAGTGTCTTTTAATTTCATGGCTGCAATCACCATCAGCAGTGATTCTGGAGCCCCAAAAAATAAAGTCTGACACTGTTTCTACTGTCTCCCCATCTATTTCCCATGAAGTGATGGGACCAGATGCCATGATCTTAGTTTTGTGAACGTTGAGCTTTAAGCCAACTTTTTCACTCTCCTCTTTCACCTTCATCAAGAGGCTCTTGAGTTCTTCTTCACCTTCTGCCATAAGGGTGGTGTCATCTGCATATCTGAGGTTATTGATATTTCTCCCGGCAATCTTGATTCCAGCTTGTGTTTCTTCCAGCCCAGCGTTTCTCTATGATCCAGGAGCTCCCAAACAGGGAGGCAATCATTTTCTCACAATTGCTTATCAAACTGTCTGTTCTAAATGGGGCAATCATAGTACTTCCTTCAGAAAGTGGATATGAGGATTCTATGAGACAAGGCATGTCCACTGTCTAGCACATAGAAAGATCCCCATATGTGTTAGCTGTTATCCTCATGGTGCCATGTTACAGATGGGGAAGCTGGCTCAGAGGCCATATACCATGATCACACAGTAAGGAGAGTCCTCTGGCTCCTATGACTCTTCTAAAGAAGGAACCTGGCCGAAAGGAGGTGCCTGTTGAGGAAGGCCTTGTCTTTATCAGAGGTGTCCCAGGATCCTTACCTCATTCTCTAGAGCACTAGGTCAGGGCATACCTCCTGCCTGGGGCCTCAGTGTTTTTGTCCATGAAATGGGTTGATCCCCTCGTTTGGCTCCTTTTGGGAGCTCTGTAAGGGCAGGCAGAACCCCATATACTCCTGGGTTTTCTCAGCAGCATGTTTCAGTCCTTAGGGAAGGGGGGTTGAGCCTGCCTGAGAAAAGGGGCATAAAAGGCCAGGGAGTGTAGAGTCAAGGAAATAGGACTACAGCCTTCACCCCCATTCTGTCCTTGGCAGTTGGTCTTGGGGTGTTAGTCTTAGGGAGACCCTAGTGGCATTGAGGGCGTGGCCCACTCCAGACCATCTGCTGGGTGCTAACAGTGGTCAATGTGTCCTTGCATGTGTGTGTCCCTCCATAACTGGCTATGTGCCCTGGCTTCTCCAGTAAGGCCTGCACTTCTCTTGGCCTCCAAGACTGGTATCCCCGTGTGTCTCCTTAGGCCTGAGTAGGGCTTTTTTTTTTCTCTCTGGAAACTCCCCAGGCTGAATCATGGAAATCAGAGATGGAAACCCCCACACACACCCAGTTGCTCAGCTCAGTTCAACCACCATAGCCTGTGGTCTGCCCTCCCCGCCACCACTGGCCTGCCCACCATCAGTCAGTCTGTCCAACTCCCCCTCTCCATTGGAGACCAAGGACACCAGCCCATCAAGGTGGGTGGAGGGATGTGAGGGGATGTAGCACGCATGTCAGGAGTGCACACACAAGTGTGGTGCAATGAGCAACGCTGGTGGGCTCTACCGGGTCATGCCTGGGATCCTGAAGGCCCTAATAATGCTGCCTCTTCCAGGAAGCCCTCCTTCGGTAGGCGGGATGGCTGGGAGGCTGTTCCAACCAGCAGAGAATAGGGGATAGTTGCACAACTCCATAAATTCACTAAAAATGATTGAATTATAAATTTTGGAATGGGTGAATTTTGTAGTATGTCAACTATACCTCAGTAAATCTGTTTAAAAAAAAATCCTGCTCTTGACCTCAAGGCCCCGCCCAGTTGAAACCCTGCCAACCTCATAGCCACACCTCACCCCTGCTTCCCCATTTCTTGGGAACCCTTTCAAGCTTGTGTCCACATTGGTAACCTCTCCTTATCCTTAACTCACAGGCTAAGCAGCCCCTTCCTCCAGAAAGATCCCGGTGTCCCGCTCAATCCTTTTCCCACCTTCCCGTTTCACATTGATTCATGTGCCCATCAGCCCAGCTCCTTTGTAACCCTCCAGAGCAGTGCCAGTCTGATCTGTATCTTCCTAGGACCACAGGGCATGGGGCTGCTACTGCTACTAGATGTGTGCAACGTCTAGAACATCTCACCATGGCCACGTGTGTGCAGGTCTCCATGCAGACAGCTCCATCCCACCCCCATGGCCTCCTGCCCCACCCCCTGCCCATTGCTGGGTAGCCTGAAGGACCCAGGACAGAGTCCTGCTGAGGACAGTTTGGGCTCCCCTGGCACTGAGGGTGGAGTGAGCGCTCTGCCACCACCTCTGGTGACCTCACTGCCAGCTGGCATTATGACATCACGGGTCCAGCATTCCCTGTTCCTGCTTGGATATCGCCAAGCTCCCGGGTGGGGACACTCCCCTGGGGCCTGTGACAGCTCATGCCTCACCACGTAAAGGTGACAAGCATGGTAACAACCCACGGGGAGGGGGTGAGGGCAGCCTCCGGTTGGCTGGGTCACCTTTCCCTGGTAAAGCATAAGCAGTTACAAAGCAGGGTGACTAACACTTTGGCTCTGGGTTCAAGTTCTCCCCCTACAGGGAACCATTCTTTGACTTTGGCCCGTCAGCTTGAACCTCTCTGAACCTCAATTTCTTCATCTCTGGAAGTGGTTCATAGTTCCGGTTCCTTGAATCCTGGGGAGGAATCAGAAGGGAGAGAGAACATGTAGAACATGGGAGTACAGGGCCAGGGACACAGTAGGTGCTCACTAAATGCTAGCAGATAGGGTCCGTTAGATAAGGGAGCCTGAGGGTCGCTTGGCAAGAGCTGGTTAGGGAGGGGCCGTGTCCCGTATTTTCGGGGGCTGGCCTGGGTCTGGGAGTAGAGGGAGGAGTGGCCCCAGCTTTGACTGTCTCTCACTTCCCAAGACAGCCGGTGAGCTCCAGTCCATAGGACGCGGGGTCCCACAGCTCGGCCCTGAGACCAGGAACCCCTGACCCCCACCCTCCTTTCTATCTCTTCCTCTTGGGCCTTGGACCCAAGTGGACCGGAGCTCATCTAGTCTCCCCCACCTCTGCATCCACCTCCCTCTCCCAGGGGCATGTCCAGCTGCCTTCTCTTGGTCCCCAGGTCCTCGCGTGTGGGACTCTCCTCAGGGTTCCGTCTCCATGTCTCTCAGATCCTCCCATCTCCGGGCTGGGCCAGGTAGCCTGCATCTCTGAACCCAGTTGTCCCAGTCTCTGCTCCCCATGATGCTCTAACCTTGACCCTTTACCCTATCCTCCCTCAGCCCCTTTCTCTGACCTACCCCTTGAGTTCTGTGTCTCATGATTCTCTATCCCCACCACCTGTCTCTATTCTTCTGGCCCCACGTCCCCCTCTGCCCCCCAGCGTTCCATGACTGGTTCCCCCCCTCACCCCCGCCCCCTGGGCTCTGTCCCCGCCCGTCAGCCCCTGGTCCCAGCTCCCGGCCGGCCCGGCTCCTGCATGGACAAAGGGGTCCTTTGTGGGCTGACCGCGGCTGGCGGGGCGGCGGGGCGCTGGCTCCGCATTGCTGATGAAACGGAGCCCTTTGTTGTCCCTCCTCAGGCGCAGTATTTCTTTTTGGGGGCTGGATGCGTTCCTGGCAGGGCCGATGATGGATGCGCCCGCCGCCGCCCGCCTGCCCGCCAGCTTTCCCTCCCGCTCGTTCCCGCTCCGCTTCAACGCAGCCCCAGCTCCTCCCCTGCTGCCTGGGCACTGCCAGGCCCTTTCTGGCCTGGGAGAGGGTTGCTGTGTGCCTTGCAGTAGAGGCTGGGGCCTGGGAGAAGGTCTCCTCTTATGTCTTCCCCTTCCATGAGTAGGGCCCATGAGCCCTGTGGTCAGTGGTCCGCTGGGACAAGGGCGTCAGCTTTTCCCAGGGTCTGAAGAAGATGGGCCAGGTATGGGGCAGATCTGGGACAGCCTTGGTTGGGGACCAGGCCATGGGGACTAGAGGTTGGTATCTGCCCACCCTGGGGTTTCAGGACAGAGTTACCCTATGTGCCAGTCCTCCTTGCGTACCCCTAACTTCACTTTCTGAGGCTGACAAACCAGCGTTGACTGCCTGCAGCACCTGTTCCATGACATATCACGTCCTCTGGGCCCGAACTCAGCATGTCCCAGGACCTAGTGGGGGGGTGGGGGCTGCGGGAGGGGAGTCCCTGAGGAAGGACAGAAAAATGAAAGATTGGAGAGATTCAAAGAGGGGGCCAGAGACAAACAGAACATGAGATTAGGTCCCCACCAAGAGAGGCTCGGGATGGAGACAAAAACAGAGAGAGACTTAGCCTGAACACAGGCCCGCCAGGCCCAACTGTGTGGCTGTGTCTGTGTCGAAGGGAGCTGACTTCTAATTGACCTGCCCGCCCCACACGCAGAGCCAGATCGTGGAGCTGGGAGGAGGGAGGGAGTGGAGCAAAAGCAGCGTTAATGCAGCTATCGATTTCTGCCACCAGCCTGCAGGCCTCAGAGGCGGGGGACTCACAGAGGGGCTGGGGCACAGACTGCTCCCTTCCCCACCTCTCCAGCCCGCGGGCGCCTGCCTCCTCCTATCTTTTCCCTCACCCTGCATCTGGGGCTGTGGTCCAGGGCAGGGTAGTTGAGCTCAGATGGGCAGGGGCTGGGTGCCTGAGCATGACAGTCACTGGCCCTGCTCTCAGTGGTCATGGTCCCCCACACCTAGCCGGGGTCACTGATGCCTGGAGGGGCCCTGATCTCTGATGACAAGGGCCCAACGGCCAGCCTGGGCTGGAGTCTTAGTGGGTAGAATAGAGCATAGCTGTCCTGGATGCATATATGCACTCCCCCTCCTTTCCTCTTATTATGACTCTGACCCCTGTGACACCCCCCGGCCCAGTCTGGACACCTTGCCAGGCCATCCTGGGTTTGTCCTAGTGGAATCTGCCAGCTTGCCCAGCTCTTCCTCACCACCCATCTGCCTTCACTACAAAGGAGCTTAGGTTGGGCCAGTACCTGCTGGGGAGACAGAGTGGCTGGCTGGCTGCTGATGCCTACCCTTCGCCTTACCCTGGAGAATGGAGCTTTTCCCTTGCCGGCACTCGCTTCTCCTCGTGGCCACTCCTTAGCAGTCCTGGGCCAGGGCCCCTGCCTGCCAGGGCCTCGATTTCCCCTTCTGTCAGTTCACAGGGTTGGGCTGGATGACCTCCCAGGGCAGGCTGAGTTCTGTGATGGGGGGATGGTGAGGTTGCCTGGGGACAGAGATGCAGTATGCGCCACCCCCAAGCCCAGGGCGGGACAGGCCCGGCCAGATGTGCGCCTCCCCCCTTGAGTCGCCAGCTGCTCATGGCGGGGCCCCGTCCTCCCACCCCTCTCTTGGGGGTTGCTGGGCCGCAGCAGGCAGATGCTAGGGAGCCAGGGCTGATGAGGAAACTACCACTCAGCTCCATCTGGAACAGTTTCTTCCAGAGCTCTGGCCAAGGAGCCTGGCTGCTCACATGCCTTAGTCTTGGGGCCTGAGCAGAACAGGCTCTGTCTTGAGAAGGGGCACCCCAACACGTGGACGTGGCCAAGGAACAGACTTTGTTCCTGAGAGGGTCACACCTACTCTCGGTCCCAACTTTCAGCAGCCAGAGGTCCCTTTGGCCCAGAGTCCACTCTGCGCTCTCTGTTCCCACTGGGACCTCCCTCCAGACCCATCTGGGAGCCAGGCTGGGGCACAGCAGTGAGGCCTGTCTAGAGACAAGAGTGGGTCCTGAGGTTTGAGAGGGAGTGGGGAGTATGTGCTGATGGGTGCACAAGGGTGGCCCCCTACTCTTCCAGAAGGAGGCTTGTCCTCTGGCACAGGGCTGCCTGCCCTAGCAGGAGGGTACGTGCTCCTTCAAATAAGGGCTCTGCGCTCTATTTGGCAAATTCTGTGAAACAAAGTCACTTACCTTTACCTGCAGGACTTGACAGAGCCTTGAGATAATTAATGTGTATTAGGTATCTTGGGCTTCCCTGGTGGCTCAGATGGTACCTGCCTGCAATGCGGGAGACCTAGGTTCGATCCCTGAGTTGGGAAGATCCCCTGGAGAAGGAAATGGGAACCCAATCTAGTATTCTTGCCTGGAGAATCCTGTGGACAGGGAAGCCTGGCGGGCTACAGTCCCCAGGGTTGCAAAGAGTCGAATATGACTGAAGGCTTAACACACAATTAGGAATCTCTAATCAGCATCCAGAGGCAGCTTCCATACTTCGGTCTGTATCGCCAAGCTCTGTGACCACCCCTCTTCTCCATAATTGGGTCAGTGAAAGATTAGGAAGCAGAGGGTAACCTCTGAGGTTAATGGAGCTCTCCCGCTCTCTTCACTCCCACTCCCCCCACAGGAAGGACCGTCTGCCTCCATGAAGTCTTCCCAGACCCTAGCAGGGGGACCCGGCTGAGCCTCCACTGCGCTGCTGAGTGGCCGTGTATCCATGGGACAGTCAGTTCTCCTCCCAAACCTTGTCTTCCTCACCTTATCAGATAGGCTATTCCTAGCCACTATTTGTAGGTTTTTTATGAGTCTTAACTGAGATAGTACAAATGAGAAATTCCTAACTTTGGCTGGCACTTGATGAATGCCCTGGTGAGGCCCATGGTGGTTACCATGGCCATGCCCTTGGTGGTGGCGGAGGTGTTTACCACTGGCCTGACCCTGTATCCTCTTGTCCTGACAGAGTGAAAGCACTTCCACGTGGACACCCGACCATGTACCTGCGCTGAGTGGCAACTCCCACCAGGCCTCTCTGTCCTGGGCGGCAGGACCCGGGTGCTTGTCTGTGGACCCCCGCAGTTGGTAGGCTCCCCCGGCAGCGGGGTCTGGGCCTTGGCCCCACCATGTCGAGCCTCAGCAGTGGCCCCCAGGACGCTGGCGGCAGCAGCAGCAGCACCAGCACCAGCACCAATGGCGGCAGTGGCAGTGGCCCAAAGGCAGGAGTGGCAGACAAGAGTGCGGCGGTGGCCGCTGCTGCGCCAGCCTCGGTGGCGGATGATGCCCCACCCCCCGAGCGGCGGAACAAGAGCGGCATCATCAGTGAACCCCTCAACAAGAGCCTGCGCCGCTCCCGCCCCCTCTCCCACTACTCTTCGTTTGGGGGGAGCGGCGGCAGTGGTGGCGGCAGCATGATGGGCGGGGAGTCAGCCGAAAAGGCGGCCGCAGCCGCCGCCTCCCTGTTGGCCAACGGGCACGACCTGGCGGCGGCCATGGCTGTGGACAAAAGCAACCCTACCTCAAAGCACAAAAGCGGTGCTGTGGCCAGCCTGCTGAGCAAGGCGGAGCGTGCCACGGAGCTGGCGGCCGAGGGACAGCTGACGCTGCAGCAGTTTGCGCAGTCCACGGAGATGCTGAAGCGTGTGGTACAGGAGCACCTACCGCTGATGAGCGAGGCGGGTGCCGGCCTGCCTGACATGGAGGCCGTGGCGGGTGCTGAAGCCCTCAATGGCCAGTCCGACTTCCCCTACCTGGGCGCCTTTCCCATTAACCCAGGCCTCTTCATCATGACCCCCGCGGGCGTGTTCCTGGCTGAGAGCGCGCTGCACATGGCCGGCCTGGCCGAGTACCCCATGCAGGGAGAGCTGGCCTCCGCCATCAGTTCGGGCAAGAAGAAGCGGAAACGTTGCGGCATGTGTGCGCCCTGCCGGCGGCGCATCAACTGCGAGCAGTGCAGCAGTTGTAGGAACCGAAAGACTGGCCATCAGATTTGCAAATTCAGAAAATGTGAGGAACTCAAAAAGAAGCCTTCCGCTGCTCTGGAGGTAACGGCGCCTTAGAGGGAGGTGTGTGGGCTCTTGCGTCTGTCTGGCAGTCCAAACTCACCCCCGTCCCCAATCACCACCTTTCCTGCTTGGGCCTGTGTCGGGGATGCCTGGCTGTCCCTGGGCTCTGGAGTTCTAGGCCAGGCTCCAAGACACCAGTTCACTGCCCCAAGAGTCAGAGCCACATCCCAAGATGCCCTTAGGTTGTAGTTTGCAACCTAGGGAAGCACGTAATTCCAAACGGGGGCCTAGCATTCCCTCCAGGCCCCAGGACTCCGAATGCCACACCCCCACCCCCCGCATCACCCAGAGTTCTAGGTCAGGTATTGAGATTCCCACACAGGTCCTAAGTCTCTGACTTTCAGACATGTCCTAAAGTTTCCAGTTTGTGACCTAAGTTCTGGGACTCTCCCCTGCCCCATTTGTGGGGTTCTGTCCTGTAGATCCTCTGGGTTTGAGGGATAAGCCCTCTGTTTGCCCCTTCAGAGGCCAGCCTTTTCCCTAAGGCCACCCAAGAATAGAGCAGCTCCAGTGCCGACTGCTCTGCTCTGAGGCCTGGAAGATCCTAGCTCTAGGCATCTAACTGACAGACTTGGGGTGCCTGGAGGCCCCAAGTTCAGTCTGGCTGCATAGTTAATGGCCAGGGTTTCTATGGGCCTGGGAGATGGCTTGAGCCTGGGATGTAGGCAAAGCTTGCCCACTGTGGATTGGCTTTGAGAAGGCAGAAAGGTTCCTGTGATGCTTTCTCTCCATCCTTTTGGCAGGGCCTGTCCTCATGTCCCCAGCCATGACAGCTTCACTGTGATGCCAGGCCTGGGTACAAAAGCATCTTTTCAGCCTGCTGTCCCTGCTCTTTCCCGCCCCTCTGCAAATGGGCTTGACGGAAATGTCCAAAATGGTTGCAAAATTATAATGGCACCACAGCGTGGCTATCCCCTCCACCTCACCCAGCTCTAAACCTCATACGTCTGCTCTCCTGCCCAGAGAACATACCTGGATGCACACAAAGGCACCCAACTCTCCTCTTGTGTAGAGACAGACAGATACACACACGCACATCCTGCCTTGTACACAGTCTTATTATAGACTCAGCCTCTTAAACACAGCAAGCATCCTTCCACCTCACCACAGCTCCACACACGACACACTGTAACATAGCTCAAGGCACACATCCTTGGGTGCGTCCAGTGCACATGCGTACACGCTTATTCAACAGAAACGTGGACATAACTCCTAGAGGCAACATGGCCACTTGGCGCTTGTGGCCTCTGGACCAGGGAAAGGGGTCTTCCTGTCCGGAAGGAGGGTTCCTGGGCACAGTGGCTCAGCCGGCCTCAGGGTGCTCCGGGTGCTCCAGGCCCTCCAGTGGCCAGCCGGTCAGGCTCCTCTGGCCTGACCAGGATGGCAGGAACTCCACGGGGTGGCTGCTTTTACTCCATGCCCATCCCTCCACCAGGAGGCCATCCACGGGGAAACGTCTTTGCGCCAGGCCCAGCCGGACCCTGACTGAACTCTTTCCTTGTTTTTGTCTCCCGCCCCCGCCAGAAGGTGATGCTTCCGACGGGAGCCGCCTTCCGGTGGTTTCAGTGACGGCGGCGGGAACCCAAAGCTGCCCTCTCCGTGCAATGTCACTGCTCGTGTGGTCTCCGGCAAGGGATTCGGGCGAAGACAAATGGATGCACCCGTCTTTAGAACCAAAAATATTCTCTCACAGATTTCATTCCTGTTTTTATATATATATTTTTTGTTGTCGTTTTAACATCTCCACGTCCCTAGTATAAAAAAGAAAAAGAAAAGAAAAAAATTTTAACTGCTTTTTTTGGAAGAACAACAGCAACAACAACAAAAAAAAGAGGTAAAGACGAATCTATAAAGTACCGAGACTTCCTGGGCAAAGAATGGACAATCAGTTTCCTTCCTGTGTCGATGTCGATGTTGTCTGTGCAGGAGATGCAGTTTTTGTGTAGAGAATGTAAATTTTCTGTAACCTTTTGAAATCTAGTTACTAATAAGCACTACTGTAATTTAGCACAGTTTAACTCCACCCTCATTTAAACTTCCTTTGATTCTTTCCGACCATGAAATAGTGCATAGTTTGCCTGGAGAATCCACTCATGTTTATAAAGAGAATGTTGATGGCGCCGTGTCGAAGCCCCTCTGTATCCATCCATGCGTGTGGAGCTGCCGCTAGGTGCTCACAGCATGGGAGGGGGCAGCCCACCTACCCCCAGGGCACCCACGGGCCCCAGAATGGGAGCCCCCCCCAATCCTAACAGTGATGATTTTGCAAAAATGAAAGTTCTATTCATTTATCCATTGAGATCTGGGGAGCCCATGTCTCTATTTCTGATCCTGGTTACTTACCTTAGAGAAAATAAGTCCTTTTTTCTGGCCTCACTGATGGCAACAGAAGAAAGGACTTCTCTGCGTGGCCCCCTGCCAGTGGGGGCAGGTGCCCAGGGGCCCCCTGTGGCCTGGGCCCCCTTGCCCATGGCCAGCTTCCTGCTGATGAACATGCTGTTTGTATTGTTTTAGGAAACCAGGCTGTTTTGTGAATAAAACAAATGCATGTTTGTGTCACGAAACACCACTGGCTTTTTGCTGTCCGGTTTTGGGGCCTGGCTTAGGGGCTGTTGCCGGGCAGGGGTTGTCTGGGACGACTTTGGGAAGGAGGAAGGACGGCCTGGGGACACTGAGAGTGGGGATCTCTCGGGAAGTGAGGTCTTCACTGGATCCAGAAATGGGGCAAGCCAGAGCAGCCAGCCTGGCGGACAGGATGGAAATGCTCTTAAATCTGGAAGTGGCCGGTACTGGAGCACCTCACCTGCCTGATTGTGCCCCCCACCCCCTGCTGAAACCTGGACCGCCAGGGACCATCACTTACCTGGGGCCACCTTCTCTGTTCACCTCAAGTCACCAGGTCCGATCAGTGTAGAGGAGCCAGCAGTTCTGGCTGGGGGTGGGGCCTGAGCTGCCTGTTCAGGTTCTCATTTCTTCATCCTTGCAGGGATCTAGAAAAGTGAAGCTGCAGGGAGCAGTTTCAGCCCAGGTTCATGGGGACCTGGCTGTGCCCAGCACACACACACACAGACACCCCCCTCACTACCCCCATATACCCCCCTCCAGAGCTGCTGGAGTAGGGCCTGGAGGTGTCCCAGGCTTGGGCTCTTGTCTCCACCCCACCCTCTCCTCTCCCCCCCCCCCCCCAGAAAGACTGTTGGCACAAGGTTGTCTGGGGCCTCTGAGGCCAGATGTCTGGGGAGGTCACCACAGCCGCATGGTCTAGGCCCAGGCAGCCTGAACAGGAACGGGTGGCAGCTGCACGCCCCATCCCTGGACATCACAGAGGCTGGATATGTGCAGGATGCAACCATCATCCACTTGACCAGGAGGGGCTCTTCCCACCCAGCAGCTATGAGCCTGGCTGAGATGGAGCTAGACTCAAGGAAGAACTTTCTGACAACATTGGAGCCTGGCTTCAGGTGGGTGAGGGCTTTTCAGATGATGGAAGGGGCAACTTTTGAAGCTAAGTGGGCGGTCAGGTGGGGGGAATGTCTCTGCTATTGTTCCTGGAAGGAGAGAAAGCAGCCAAGTTGGGTGGGGGCTCTGACTCCCCGACCCCTCCCTGGGTGTCATAAGCTCCCTCCGAGCGCCCGGAGCTCGGCAGCCTGGCCTGGCACAGCAGGGGCAGGCGGGGTAGTGGGAGGCAGCTTTCAGCTTCATCTCTTGCCTGGGAAAAATTCCCTTTCATGTGGCTGCCTGTGATCTCTCCAGGCGGCTCTGCCGAAGGGGGGCGTCCAGCAGGGAGCAGGGGGAGGTGTCATAGCCCAGGGCACCCTCACCTCCTGCACAAGGCAAACTGCAGCACCTGCAGAAGCTTCTGGGGATGGGGAGGGTCCTCCTTGGGTGAGTGGGGATGGGAAGCCTGGCCAGCAGGGGGCACCCGGGCAGGAGGCCTCGGCCTGCCCCCGCCTGGCTGCTGGCAGTGCATGGGGCCGCAGATGGTCTCGGCCAGCCCTCGTTGGCATGCCTACAGGTGTTGGGGTGGATGGCTCTGGTGCCAGCCCTGAGGGGGGTATGCCGTGACTCAGCCAGCCTGTCCCCTTTTCGTGTGCCAGCCCGCAGCCCAGCTCCTGGGCTCACCCTCCATCACAGAGAAGCCTGGAGTCTGAGGCCCCTCACCTCTTCCAACTTCGTCCTCTCAGGCTGTGCTTTGTGTAGAGGGCAGGCCAGCCCCTCTATCTAGGGGAGGCCTAGGCAGGGGTGGGGATGACTGTGAGGTTGAGCACATGATGAGACCTCAGTTACCTCATCTGGGAAATGGAGACAATCATAGTCTCACCCCCATCAAGTTGCCTGAAGATGAAATGATACCACTCTAGGGAAGGGCCTGGCTCCTTGTAAGCACTCCGTCAATAGTAGCTGGCGCTGTTATTTTAAAACTATTATGCCCCTAAATCTAACCAAGATATCTCCCACCTCAGGGGGTGCATCCTCCCTAAAGCCCAGCCACCCCACCTCCCATCTCTCCACAGAGATAGCTGCTGCCGCTGCCCTAGACCCTGCTCCCGCATGTCCGCCTCTTTATTTCTCTTTTTTTAATTAATTATTTTTGGTCACACTGTGCACCTTGTGGAGGTCATAGCCCCCAACCAGGGACTGAACCCCAGCCCCAGGGGTGGAAGCACTGAGGGACCCCCAGTCCACCTGGGGACCCCCAGTCCCCAGGCCTGTCTCTGCCTGTTTCTATCTGGCTCTGTGTCTTGGAGGTCCTTGCTTGCTTCTGACTCCCTTTTCTGTGTTTCGTCACCTTCCCATGCACCTCAGTCTCCAAGCGTCTCTTGTGTCTCTCACTCCCTGTATCTCTCACTTCTGTCTTTCTGTTGTGGGCTCACCCCTGCTGCTCTCCCATCTGACAGAGAAGTTCTTAGAGGCGGGCTCCCCTGTGGAGCTGAATGTCCAATTCCCCTCCCTGGGGGTGCCCTCAGCTCCCTTATGCTGCAGTTGGGAGCCTGACCTCCTGGTGACCTGGGAGCTTTACCTCAAGTACACTGTACCCCCACTTGGATGGCAGGGGGTGGTTGGAGAGGCTGGAAGTGAGCATACCTGGGGCTGGAGATAAAACCAGCCTCTGTGTAGCTCTGTGTGTGTGTGTGTGTGAGAGAGAGAGAGAGAGAGAGAGAGAGAAAGAGATGCTTCAAGGCCCAGACAACCAAGTGAGACCTTGCACAGCAGTGTGGCTATACGTGACACTGAGACATTAAGAAAATGGGTCTGTGCAGTGTGTGGTAGACTGACGTGAGACCTCATGTGGCCATGGATTCGAATGTGATGTCAGCAGCCCCACACTTTGGGATGTCCTGCATGTATAATCCTGTGACGTTGTTCAATCCTGTAACAGACCCAGTGTGATACCAGGTTGTACAGCTGAACATGTGGCACTGGCTATGCAACACATACTGTATGGTACGCATGACCCTTAGACAAGATTCTGGGTGGTTCTGTGCGGTTTGCGATGTGGTGTCTGTGTGGCCATCATGGGTGCGGCCCTGGGACTGGTGTCAGGATTCTGTGTGAGTGTGTGCTGCCAGCCTGTGATCGTGCTGTGACCTTGTGACGCTGCCTGGGTGTGTGCTCGTGACATTGTGTGTTGGTGTGCACCTGTGCTCCCCTTGGTGATGCTCACGTTATGCACCATGTGTCTTTGTCTACAGCATTTCCTGGGTCTCTGCCCTGACAGCCGTGCCACTCTGGGGACAGAGCGAGGGCCCTGGCAGCCCCTCGTACCCCAGCCTGGCCCTGAGGCCCAGTCTGGGTGGGGGAGCTGGCGTGGGGGCAGCAGGCACGGTTCCCACGGCCACCACAGCCTCTCTCCCAGCCCCACCACCGCCGGCTTCAGCTCTGCAGAATATCCTGGCAACCCTAGCCTCTTTGTTCTCTGTGGCCGCCAAAGGCCTCTCCCCACCCCAGCCTGCCCAGAGCCTGCCAGGCACCCCCTCCCCCCCACAGCAGTGGGGTTTGGCCTGACCTAGTCCCTTGCTGCCCTTATCCCCAGCTCAAACTGGGGCCCCTGTTTCATGCCCTGAGCCTGACTCAGCACGCCAGACTGGGCCTCTGACCCCCTGCTGTGAGCCTACTGTCCTTGTCTTGTGCAGGAAGAAGGAAACAGGACAGCCCCTGTAATATCCTGGGGGACTGTGGGCCAGGAACTAGGCTCTCTGTGTGGGTACTTCTCCTTGGCCCAAGGCTAGTTGGAGGCTGTCTTCAGCCTGGGATGGTTTCAATTTGCTCAATAAATTTGCTTCTTTGGCTCCAGAAAATCATCAGGATAGGGATTATCTATTTTACAGATGAGCAACCGAAGCCCAGAGAGAGTTGTGGACACACCCAAGTCACAGAGCAAGATGGTAAATGGACCTGATTAGAACTTGGACTCCTGGCTGTCAGATGCCTGCACCAGGCCTCTGGGAGGATCACTCGCTGCCATGGATGGGAAAGAAGGCAGGGCCTGGGAGTCTGATCTAGACACATTAGTCCTCCCCTCGTCTTGGTCACTATGTGTCAAAGCCACGTTCTGCATGTGTATGTGTGTGTATGTGTGCGCCCTTGTGGATGACCTTGGCTAAATGCCCTTGCCTCTCTGTTCCTAGGAAAAAAGGCTAACATAACCAGGGACCATAGGGTGAGGCACTTGGTGGGGTGCTTTGCAGAGCAACAAGGTCACCTTACGGTGCCAAAACCCATAGCACCTCCAGCAAGGACACGGAGCTACTGGGCCTGGAGGCAGATTCTGCCGTGGGGCCCCAGCCTCTACTCCCAGAGCCAGCCCAGCTCTGCTGTCACAGAGGAGGTGGTGGTGGCCCCATGGCTCTGCTGCATTCAAAGCCACTTTGGCCTGACCCGATTGCAGCCCCAGCTCCCACTCCCTCCCAGGTGCTGGAGATGGATGGATGGAGGTCACTGTTTGCCTGGCCCTGGCCCCCCACCACCCACCCACCCGCCACCCTGTACTGACAGGTAGTGCTGACGACAGCCAAGGTGGGGGAGGCATAGGCAGCCACCAGCATGTTAATACAGACCTGGCCTAGGCACCCTGCAGGCAGTTAAGCGACACAGAGAGGCCCAGCTGCCCCCCAAGCTCACACAGCCCTGCAGGGAATCCTGTCCCCCAGGTCCACATCTCCCCCGAGGGCCCCTTGAGGGCTCCTCCTGCCACACCGAGTGGAGAACGGCTGGGGAAGATAGAGGGGGTATGGGAGGGTCCCCCGAGGCCACCGACCCGGCTGCCAGAGCGGACACTTTCATCTCTCTTCGCCTGTCGACCTGCCATCCCTCAGCGGCATTAAATTCCCCTCCTGCCAGAGAACAAGGGCTGCCTCAGATTCCAGGCAGCAGGGCGTGAAGATGGGGTGGGCCCAGGGGAGGGGCGCCAGGTCCTCCAGAGCTCCCGGCCTGGGCTGGGGGCAGGGCTTGGGCTGAGGGCTGTGGCGGCCAGCGACAGGTCTCTGTCCAGATGTAGTCTGTTTCCTGCCACCTTCTCCTCCCTGACTGATGCCTTCCTCCCCTTTCAGGTGCTACCTCCTCAGGAGCTTTCTGAACCCCTGCAGGCCATGTCTAGTGTCCCAGTGCCACCCCCGTCACTGCTGACCACTCGGTGACATGGCCTGGCTTCAGGGCTGTGGTCTGCAGCTCAGTGAGGCGTCACTGGCACCAGAAACCTTCCGTGGACTGAATAAACACATTATCTCCTCTTTCTGGGCATGTTTTTCCTCTTGTGTGTTTCCAGCTCTAGTTGAAGTACCAGTCACAGGTGAGGGGAAACGTACCAGAAAGAGCCCCCTTTTCCCAGCCTGCTGGAAACTGCATATTCTGCATCTCTGCCCTTGGTCAGAGGTGCTGATGACTTCGCCGCCTCACAAGAGGCAGAGCTTGTTGCCTGTGTGCCAGGCATTGGGCCAGTCCATTGCATACACCAGCTCTGTGAGGACAGCAATGATCAGTTATCCCATTTTCTAGATCAGAAAGTTGAGGTTCAGAGAGGTAGAAGTAGAAAGACATACACAATGTCACAAAGCCAAGTTCCTCTGCTTTCAGAAGCTGGCTTGTAAATACCTGGTGATGCCTCAGGCTTTGGCTGGAAGAACCCCCCACCCCCACCCCACATGCTGCCTGTGATCCTGCCCAGATTGGGATTAGGGTCAGGCATTACTTACTTAAACTTTCCTGCGCTTTTTGACTATTTTTTTTTTACTTTTTTTTCAGTAAATATATATTGCTTTTCAAATCAGAAAGCCCAATAAAGTTCTTTAACCAAACCTTCTTAGGCCCAGGAAGGTTTGGAAACAAAGAGCACAGTGTGGAGTGAAGGTGGGGGATGAGAAGGGAACGCAGGATCACAGACCCCTCCCCTGGAATGACAGGATCAGGTATGGGGGGCCCGAAGTGGGTGCAGCCTGAATCTACAGAAGCCTCTGCCCTTCCACACACACCCCCGCCCATCCCTGACCTGTCCCCATCACCCTCCCAGCCACTCACCCAGCTCTGAGGCTGCCCAGGAAGGGGCATCGCCTGTGGCTGAGCTGGCTCAGCTGCAGTGGGATCCACAGGCAGCTGCCAGGGTCCGGGGGGAGTGACTGCAAGGGTGAAGGCAAGGGCAGTGCCCGCTGCCACCGTTGATAAGGCGACAGAGCCCTGGGGAGCCAGGACGCAGTGAAGCCATGGAAACAAGGCTGAGGTGTGAGGCTGAGGCTGGCTCAACCACTTCCCCCAGGTGGCCGCCTCCCAGGCCTGGCAGGGTTCCAGCAAGACAGGTCCACCGGCTCCCTGACCCCCCGGGCCGGGTTCCAGCAGGCCACTGGGTAGGCTTGATGTCACCCCAGCCCTCTTTCCCCAGGGCCAGGCTGGGGTCAAGCCTTGAGCCTGAGTGGGGAGGATTGGGGACAGGGGCAAGGGTGCTCTGAGCCCTTGGCTCCAAAACCCCCTGACCCCTTCAGTCCCTCCCACTTACCACCGCCCCCTCCTCTCCTATGAAACTGTGTGCATTATTTACCTTAAGCATTTTGATAAATCATAATAGGAGAGACATCTGCCGTCAAAACTGCAAACTGCATTTGGGGCTCAGCTGGCAACTGAGGGCTAGAGGCTTGGGGTGCATGGGCTCTAGTGGTCTGAGGCAGGTAATACGGACACCCCCCCTGTCCCCTCATCTAGGGCCAAGCCTTGAAGGGGATACAGGCCTCATTATTTGGGACCCCTCCTCACCAGCTGCTGACTACGAAACCTTCCCAAGGAGTCTATCCACTCCCCCCGCCACCCCTGCCTGCCTCCCTCTGCCTCAGAATTAATGCAGCCGTGACAGCGTCTGAGAAGTCCCCCGAGCGGAGATTAACTCCAGGGGCAGCGCGGGCGGGGTTGACCATGGGAGGCTGAGGAGTGGGGGGCTGACGCACAGGCCTCACAAGATTAATCGCCCTGCAGCCGGCCTCATCACGAGGGTGCCCAGTGCTCCAACCCCCACCCCCAGGAGGGGTGCTGGGTCCTGTGTCAGGAATCTGCCCTGCCTCCTGCAGCCACCCGTGGCTCTGACGAGTGGGAGGATTTGGGAAGCCAAGACTGAGTTCCTTTCTCATTTTCTCTTCCCTTCCTTGTGGCCTTTGGGGATCCTGAGGACCAAGCAGCAATCCTGGGGCCTCTTTCCCTCCCCTGTTCCCAGCTTGGCTCAGCAGCTGAGGGAGGCAGGGCTCTGACCCTTGCCTGTCTACCTACCACCCACTGGACCCACTGATCCCCAAAGCAGAGCTGAGGGGTTGGGGGCTCAAAGAGGGGTGCAATGGATCTGTTCGTTCTAGGCCTGCTGGGCCTGTGGTCCAACCAGCCCCTTTGACAATCCTGGTGGATCTGTGGAGACAATGGAGGGAGGGGATCCCCAGCAGAAACAGTGAGATTGCTGGTTGATACAGCGCTTGGGGTAAGGACCTGGGTTTTGGCCTTTCTTGGCCAGTTGTCTTTCAGGGGTGGCTGCCAGTGGGACTGAGGTTAGGTATAGGAGTACAGTTTCCTAAGCAGGAAGAACCTAAGGGATGCTGAGCTGTGGTTGGCATCCACCTTGACTCTGTAGGTCCAGCTGGAGAACCTTCTTCTCTGCATCCCCCTGCCCTATCACAGCCCTACTGGGATCAGACTGAGTGAACCCTCCTCTGTTCACTTGCTGGTCTTCCTGGCTAGAAAGTGAGCTCCAAAGGGGATGGGCTTGTCTACCTGGAACACGTTAGGTACTCAATAATGTGGAATAAATAGCTGAAGTGGAGGTAGAGAATATGGGGTACGTGCGTGAGTGCCTGCTCAGTCATTCAGTCATGTCTGACTCTTTGCAAGCCTATTAACTGTAGCCCGCCAGGCTCCTCGGTCCATGGGAATTTCCCAGGCAAGAATACTGGAGCAGGTTGCCATTTCCTCCTCCAAAGGATCTTCCCGACCCAGGGATCAAACCTGAGTCTCCTGTGTCTCCTGCACTGGCAGGCAGATTCTTTACCACTGCACCACCTGGGAAGCCCAGAGAACACGGGGTGGCCCTCTATATATAAGGAGTTGGACAAAGACCTGGATCTCAGCTGGAGGATCCCAACTGCAAAGTCACAGGCTGGTGACTGCCAAGAGGGGGCCCCAAGAGAAAAGGGGACTTGCAGCCAAGCTGACACTCGCAGGTTGCATACCCTTCTACAAGAAGCTTCTCTCTCTTGGCTTTGCTTCCCAGAGATACTCTGAGAATGGAATGAAAAATCTTGGGTGATGTCCTTGTCATCTCTCAAGCCTTGTACCCCTCAGTGAACAAGAGATCTATGTGGATGGGAAAAGCCAAGAAGGCTTCTTGGAGGAGGGGTGAGTAGGACTGAGCTTTGAATGACTGTGTTGCTTACCTAGGAGACTTAGAGATTCAAGCAGTGAGGCAACCACACTGCACGGAGCCCACAGAACTGTGGTGTCAGCCTCAAGCTCCAGGATGAGTGAACTGTATTTTGTCTTGGGCACAGTGGGAGCCAATGATGGTTCTAGAACCTGGACAGCCTTTGAAGGAACTTAAGTCTGCCGTGAGGCATTCAATCAACCAGGGTTTGTAGGACAAATTCCCAACCCTATTCTGTGCCCCTGGTGCTGGGCTGGGGAGTCAGCAGGAGAACATGATCATGCTACCTACCATTCCCCCTTCCAAAGGAAACGTGCCCTTAATTAGGAACTAGGGGGCTGGGCTTACCAGAAGTGACCTATCTGTTCTAGGGCCTTGACCACTCATTACAGGATGGGGAACCCAAGCTGCAGAATGGCCAGGTTGGAGAGCCTCAGGACCTGTTCATATCCTGGGGATATCTGGGTCCCAACTCCTATCCCCCAAACCTTAGCCTTGAGGCAGCAGAGAGCTGGGCTGAGAGGCAAGGGGCTAGGTTTTCCATCCAAGCTGTAACCTGGTAGCTGGCTTTGTGATTACACGACCAAAGGTATAACCAGCCCCCCTGTCTAGCCTTCTCAATCAATGCAAAGGAGTCCTTTCCAGCATCAATCAGCCAAAGTTCTAGGTCTTTTCTAGGGGTTTAGACATCAAGAAGGAGCTATAATTTGGGGGCGCTTCAATACAGCCCCCTCTCCCACCTCCGTGCTGGGCTTCCTCCCTTCCTCTGTTCCGACCCCACACCCCCTCACCCCTGACCCTGTGGCCAGCAGCCTCTGCGGCTGTCATCCGTTGTCATGGGAACCTCATAGTTCTGACCTGGCCACGCAGGAAGGAGCTGGTCTGGAGCTCCTAGCAGGGGAAGCTGAGGGTAGCAAGGGATGACATGGGGGTGCCTGTCCTTGCCAGCTTGGCTGGGTGATGATGCACCCTACAGGAAGGGTGCATTGGAAGGAGGACCTGGATGGGGGTGGGCTGGGGTGCAGGGTTTCAGGGCCTGATTGCTCCCAGCCCCTGGGTTCTGTGCTCTTTCCTAGGCTGCCCCCCCCCCCCACCTAAATCCGGCTTCACACTGGTGATGGTAGGGAGGGGTGGCGGGGACCTTCCCATTTCCCTCACTGCTGGTGGTTGCTCAGAGCCCTGAGCTCAGCTCATTTTCGAGGCTAAAAATACCAGGGAGGCAGCAGCGCTAGCTCCCCTGACACCCTGTCCGTCGCACACCACCCCCCCCCAACCAGCAACACGCATACGCCCAGCCTGAACCAGGTGCCAAGGTGCAGCTTAACTCACTATGATCCAAGGAGTTTCCTAAAGTCCCACTCCTGTGCAAGACTCAAATCTGGGTTCCGCTTCCCAATCTGCTATGTGATCTACAGTAGACCTCTGACTTCTCTGGGCCTTGCTTTCCCCTTCCATATAATGAAGGTGCTATAAGGAAGAGGAGAGACTTGAGAATGGAGTAGATGGTCAAGCCCTGGCTGCCCCAACTCATTTCATTACCATGGAGGTCCTGGCAGCACCCCAAACTACACAATGGGTCATTATCTCCCTTTTCTGGATAAGCACACTAAGGCTGGAAGGTAAATGTGACTCAAAGGTGCTAATCAGGCCTTTGGATTCCAGGGTGGCCCTCTCTTGTCCTACAGTAGTAAGTGGAGCTTCTGGGACCCCCAGGCATCTGCTGAAAAAGAGGTCTGTGCCTGTGTAGTAGGGGAGGGGTTAGCTCCCTCAAATCTCAGAGGAGTTCCTGGTTCTATGAGCATGACTGGTATTGAGGAGGAGTCCACATGGCTCTCCACCCGCAGTCTGGCCACGCTGCCCATCTGCAGTTCTGGCTGAGGCCAAGGGTTCGCACTGCCCACAGGGAGCTGAGGTCAAAGTGAGTACCCATCCCAGCCTTCTGCCCTGAGCCTATATCTTCTCTCCACCAGTCCTGGACTCAGGCTTCATTTTAAGTTTCATACTCTTCCTTCTCTCCTGGACACCAGATTTTTTTTTTTTTTTTGGCCACACCACGTGGCATGTGGAAGTTCCCTTACCAGGGATTGAACCCGTGCCCTCTAAAGTGGAATCTTAACCATTGAACCAGCAGGGAAGTTCTGGAAACCAGAATTTTTGCTCATCTACCCTGCTTTATTTATTAATATATTTATTTTTATTTATTTATTTGTCTGCGCTGGGTCTTAGTTGCAGCACGCAGGATCTTTGATCTTTGTTGTGGCACGCGGGATCTTTGGTTGTGGCATTCAAACTCTTAGTTGCAGCATGTGGGATCTATTTCCCTGACCAGGGATGGAACTTGGGGCCCTTGCAATGAGAATGTGGAGCCTTAGCCACTGGACCACCAGAGAAGTCCCTACTCTGCCTTAGAGAAAGCCTGGTTTCTTTCATATGGGGAGAAAAGGGGAAAAGAAAGATAGGTGCCCCTGCTAATTCCAGCACCCTACATGGAAGTCACAACCATTGTGTGCTGAGAGGCCTGGAAACCTATACCCAGATCTCAGCGAGCCCTGGGGGTCCACACTATGAGACCTGTGTTATTGAGTCCCACTCCTCCCTACTCATCCTGGCACCCAATTCCACTGACATCCTGAGAATCACAGGGCACACTTCCCCTAAGGTCTCAAAGGTTGGAGCTGGTATCTGTAGGACCAGCGCATGGGTTTTCTGAGGGGGTCGCTCAATCCTGCAGTGCAGAGAGTAGGCTTCAAGTCATAGACCCTAAGTTTGCCATGCTGGTTCTTCCTGAGTGACCTTGGGTAGGATACTTCCTCTTCCTGGGTTTGTCCATCTGTAGAACCGGTGTTTAACAGTACTAGTCTGTAAGGGTTGGTGAAAGAATTAAATGAGATATTCCCATAAAGTGACTGGCAGAGTAAACACTCAATCATCATCATTTCATTCTGGAGGCTGGAAGGGAAGGGGCATTCTCTGAGAGGGTTCTGGGACATCTGTTTATTAATTATTCCAGTGTCAAGAATTATGTTGGTTGCTGGGTCATAGGACCTGAGGCCCCAGCTGGAGTCCCCGGGTCTGAACTAGGGGACTCCAAAAGAGAAGTGTTGCCCATTAGTTTTGTAAACATATTTTTAGCCCATAAATGGATGTTCTGAGGTAAAACATTAATAAACTGCATCACATTGGTGGGGAAAATTAAATGTAAATTAGATAATTAAAAATGAAGCCTATGCCCGCTGCTTGGTGCTATTACTTCTTATTAAAAGTTATGAGAGGTGGACCTGGGTGAGGTGGGAGGCTGGTTGTGAGGTTTCAATGAGGGTACGGTCTGCAAAGGATTACCAACTGGAGCCCAGTCTGGTCTTTGGAAGAGTCGGACCTAGGGGATGATGGAGGGCCCTAGGGGTGCTGTAACCAGAGCCCTGGGGTCCCAGAGTCAGTGCCTTCCCCTCACCAAACTTCAATGTTTCCTTATTTGTAAAAGAAGAATAACAGGACCTACCCTCACAGGACTGAGGCAGGGGTGATGTGAGATAACTTCTAGAAAGTAACCAGCCTAGGGCTAGCACGTAGTAGATGTTCATTAAATAACTGTGATTACTTGTAATGACATCACTACCATCATGGTGATTAGGTCTCTCTCAAGCAGCAGACAGACCCCGAGCTGAGGACCTTACAGACCAAAGCTTCTGCACAGGCCATCCTGGCTAGCAAGCCGGGTGTGTACTGTAATTCTTACTGTATTAGATGAAGGAAAGTAAGGCTCAGACAAGGGGAATAAGGGATCCAGGGTCGCATAGCCTAGGAAGTAGGTGGCATTGTTTACTATTTCAAGGTCACTGGACGGGAATGTTGCAGCATGGCTCTGGATCAGGCCAAACGCTCAAAAAAAATAAATAGGTTTCCAGGCTTCTCAGCACCCAATGGTTGTGACTTCCATGTAGGGTGCTAGAATTAGCACCCTATCTCATTACCCTGCTTCCCAAAGGTAACAGGTTACATCGACTCCTCTTTTCTGCACCTGCCCTGTGTTTCAGGCTGTTTGACAGTGGGGACCCAGAGGTGAGTGAGTCATCCTGGAGTGAGGGAAACAGCCTGAGGGGCTATGTCCCAAAGAAGCTAGTCTCTAGAGCGAGACTGGAGAGAACAGACAGGCCAGGGGAGGGGGTCTGAGGTCTGCCCAGGAGGTGTGATCTGGCTCAGCAATATGAGGCTGGTGGGGCCTGGAGGGCAGGCAAGGCAGGTAGCAAGACCAGCTGGAGCAAAGGCAGGGAGGCTGGGAAGCCCGCGGCCGGGCCGGCGGTGGGCTGTGGAGGGTGCACGATGAGGGGGTGGGAACACGAACACGGAGCGGGTGAGTCACCGTCTCTGGGCCAGGCAGGCGGCGGCTGCGGAGCGGGGGGCGCATTCCTGGCTGGCAGGGCGGCCGGCACTAATGTCTTTCCCACATGGCCCCGAATTCCCGGCTCGGCACGATCACACGGGCAAGACGCTCCCGCGGCCACCCCCGCCCCAGCTGCCTCCTTCCCACGGAGAGGGGAAGGGGGGTTGGGAGTGTGGTGGAGGCAGGCTGAACGGCGCCCCCGGGGCAGTGGGGGAGGGGGGCCTTCAGCTTGGCTTCCCAGAGGGCGGCGCCCAGGGCGCCTTGTGCACCTTGACGGAGTAACGCTGCGGTATTGGTCAAAGAGCAAGGTCCAGCCTGGGAAGCAAGCAAGGGAAGGAAGGAGGTCCTAAACGGCCATGGGTCCTTTCGGCCGCGTCCCTGCTTCTCTGGTCCCATTCATTCACCCCTCCCGGTGTAAGGCCCTGGCGCGGGGAGAGCTTTATTTACTAATTTTTTTTGAGCGTTTGGCCTGATCCAGAGCCATCTGCCCCACCCCTCCTTCCTGCCCCTCCGGCTCCGCAGTCTGGGGTGGGGGATTATCTGAGGCTGTGGGGCATCCGGCAGGGGACTGGGGCTGGGGTTCCTGGAAGAGGCCACACCCAGCCCCCCATTCCATGGGGCGAAGGACAGGCCCAGCTCAGACTAAAGAGACTGTGAGCCACTGCTCTCCCATGCAGCCCCTGTCACTGGGCCAGGCCCCTGAGGGGAAACTGAGGCTGCAGGGGTGGCCCACCCAGAGCTCCCTGTCTGCTGGGGGAAGCTGGTGGTTGTCCCTTCCATCTGGGCTCAGAGGCGCTAATGAGAGTTAAATGTGGGGCGTGAGTCACTTCAGGGGGGGGGCTGGACCCACCTCCAGATGTGGATCCTGGGTGGAATGGAGTTCTGTCCAGACGGCTCGGCCTTTCCCCCAGTCCTCTGTGCTTTGGCAAGGGGGATGGATTTCTGCCCTAGCAGATCAGGCCCTGTCACCTGAGCCAACCTCTTCCAGATGGCTAGCTCCTTAAGGTCTAGGGGCCTATGGAACCACAGGGGGATAGAGATGGGGCTCAGTTCCTCAGGACTTGGGGATAGACCAACACCTGGGGTTGTCTAGTGATTATGAGCCCTGGGGTATGGTGATGTGTTTGGGATGGGGGTGGGCAAAGGGCCCAGGCCACCCGGAAGGATTCCCTCACCCCCTACAGCCCATCTGGCCTCATTCAGACCACCAGGCTTTGACCACACAGGGTGCCTGTCCCTCCACCCCCCAGACCTGACCTCAGGCCAGCACAGGGACTTCAGTCTGCAGTCCCTGTGACAGGACAGACTGTGTGTGTGTGTGTGTGTGTGCGTGTGTGTGTGTGTGTGTGTGCGTGTGTGTGCGCGCCCCTGTGATTGGGTCTATTTGTATTTGGGACTGAAAGTATTTTTGTGTATATTTATGTGTGATTGGCTGTCTGTGTGGGTCACAGTATTGCAGGGAACTTGAGAGGGGATGGTGGGTTTCTGCATGTCTCTATCTGTTGTGTCCCATGTATGTCTTCATGGATCTTTCCGTGTGACTGAGTGTCTGTGTCAGGCTAGCCCCATCCACAAGTTCCCTGGCTCCTCCTTGAGCATCCTATCACCACCATCAGGAGCCACAGTGTTAGGGAAGTCGATCAGCAAGGGAGCTCTTGGGGGGATGCAATGCCCACTGTTCCCAGAATGTAATGGCCTGGTTGGGTGGGCAGCACCAGGGGGTGGGCAGGGGCGTGGGCAGCCCCAGGAGAGAGAGAAAGGGGGACGGCGGGGGGGGGGGGGCCTGCTCAGAAGTCTCCTCCCTTCTCCCTCCGCTCCCAGCCCAGAGCCTCCTGGCAAGAGCTTATTTGCATGGTATTTACATTTCATTTGCATCGCGTTCAATTAAAAACCTGACCAGCTCCCGCCTGCCTGGCGCTGCCTGCCCAGCCTGGTGAAATCGTTGGTTGGGCATTGCCTGCTGCCTTCCCTCCTTGCCCCCACAACCCACATGGATTGACTGATGTGGGAGGGGTCCTCTCCTCAGTGAGATCATCCAAGTCACCCATCCTAGGAGTCAGAGGGCTGGAGGTCCAAATGGAGAAACTGAGGCTCAGAAAGAGTTGCTGGTGTCCCCAGGCTAAGGGCCAGACTTGGACAGAGCTAGAAGAATATTAGCTGCCCCCTTATGGCAGAATCTGTGTAAAGAGGGGTGGTAGCACCTGGATGCAATATCTCATTTGAATGAGAGCAGGCCTTCCATTATCCCCATTTTACAGATGAGAAAACCAAGACTGGAGAACGCAAGCCCAAAGTCACTCAGCTGACCCAGAATTCAGATCTTTGTTGGTATAACTTACAAATCTATGCTCCAAACCCCAAGCGTGAGCATGCCTGCCAAAACAGTGCCTCCTTCTCTCTTCCTGGTGAATGGAGCTCGTTACCTCCAGAGTCATTAGCTCTAAGATGAGCTATTACAGCTATCACTCTAACCTGGGGGGCTGACCCAGCTGTTCCCTGTTCTCTGGCTTCCTAACTTTGACAGTCATGTCTATCCCTTGCTACAGGGTGGAACACTCTCCCTCTAGAAGTCCTTCCTGGAACCTGTCCATAGTCTTTCCTGTTGCAAGACTGCTCTTCTTGGCAGTCAGAACTGGTGACTTTGTGAAAGGCAATTAAAGACCCTGCTAATGAAACAAACTCGAGGAGAAACAGCCAGGCTAAGGGTGAAGGATCGGAGAAGGAAATGGCAACCCACTCCAGTACTCTTGCCTGGAAACTCCCATGGACGGAGGAGCCTGGTAGGCTGCAGTCCATGGGGTCGTTAAGGGTCGGACATGACTGAGCGACTTCACTTTCACTTTTCACTTTCATGCATTGGAGAAGGAAATGGCAACCCACTCCAGTGTTCTTGCCTGGAGAATCCTGGGGACAGGGGAGCCTGGTGGGCTACCATCTATGGGGTCGCACAGAGTCGGACACGACTGAAGCGACTTAGCAGCAGCAAGGGTGAAGGATGGATGGAGAGATCAGGCAGGCCCATGGAGAGACATCCAAGGCCCCGGAGCAAGCTTGGACAGGGGGAAGACTCAAGGCCCCTCCAGTCCTAGATCAAGAGGCTTCCTGGAGCTCCTTCTCACCTGGCCAGAGCTGGACTGGTGGATGTCATCTACCCAGGTAGGAATTGGGGAGAGTGGAGGTCCTCAGGCTGCCCATGGAGGAGTCATCCAGGACCCAGAATCTAGCCCTGGAAATGGGGAACCCTGGGGTTGACTGGCCCCAAGTGCCTCCCCACTCCAGGACCTCCTTTACCTGCCCCCTCCACCCTTAGGGCTCTAGAGGGACTCCACGTACCCCTGGATTAGTTCAGGGTCTGGCCAATCAGATTAAATCCCAGGGCTTTGGTTGGAATTATGGGGTGGGAGTTGTCTAGTATGTTGTGGAATTTGAGGCTGCTACCCCTTGGGGACAGTTATCCATGAGTGAAGCAAGAAAAGGGAAACTGATCCTTGCTCTTGAAGCCAAACACTCTTATACTTGAACCTCAGAATGAACCAGTAGGTTCTAATTTTGTTTAAGCCAGTGTGTGTTGGGTTTCTGTCACAACCTGAAGTCCTGACCAGTTAATGCATGCCTTACGCAGTTCTGCCTTCAAGGCTTTGCCTGTGCAGTGGTCTTCCTGGAACACCTTCCTCTTGTCCTTTCCTGACTAGTCATGTCTATGTTAGAGGTCCAGCTCACCTTTCCTCCTCTAAGAAACTCACTTCCATTCTGTACCCATCTCTCCTGGCTCCACTCTTTTGGGAATGTTATCTGGAACTTCTGTCCCCAGCATCTATACTCAGAACTGCTGTGTTAATTCCCTTTCCCAGGGCTTCTGTCTCATTGCCCCAAAGTGGATTGTAAATTCCTAAGTGGCAGGAGCTGAGTCTCCTCCTAGGGAGAGAAGTGATCTACTATAGTGGTTAGACACTAGCTTTGGCATCAGGCAGCCTCAGTGCAAATCTTAGGCCATCTGTGTGATCCAGTCCCTCCACCGCTGAGCCTCGTTTCCTATCCTTTAAAATGGGGATGCCCTGAGGACTGAATGAGTCTGCGTGAAAAAAAATGTACTTAGCACAGTCAGTGATTAAATGTTTACTGGGCACCCCACTCTGTGCCCAGAACTGAGTGCTCAGCTGTAAAGCCCCCACAGGCATGGCAAGGTCCCTGCCCTCAGAGCAGCTAAAGGTGGAGGCTGGGGCAGAGGGCCCCAGCTGGAGCAGCCAATCAGCAGACCGGGGCAGTCCTCCCCAGCTTGCTAAGGCTCTTCTCTGAGAGCTGGGGCCCTCTCCATCCCCCCTTCCTTCCAAGGCACAGGGGGCTCTTGGTGGGGGGGAGGCTTGGTCATCCCCTCCTCCTCCCTGTTGTGGTCCCTGGGAGCCGGTGCCGCTCAGAGTTAATCTCCTCGCCCGTCAGGGGGTGACAGGAGGTGTCTGTCATTCGGAGCCGAGGCCGTCAGCCTCGCTGGCTAATTGGGGCGCAGGCTCTGGGAGCACGGGAAATGGCCGGAGGGAAGGAGCGGGAATGAGAGGAGGGAGGATGCCCTCACCTCCTTCCCGCCAGGCTCCGGGCTGATCCACAGGGCTCCCTAGGGGAGGAGGAAGGCCAATCAAAGGGAGAAGGGGCTGTGGGATGGGGACTCTGTGACCTTGGGCATATTGCTATTCCTCTCTGGGCTTTATATTATTATTATTATTCATAATGACAACAGCCAGCCTTTATTGAGCAATTACTGTGTAAATCAATACCTAGTGCATGCCTGCTGAAAACCTCCAGTGATTTGCTAAGGCCCTTGGAATTCAAGACAGACTCCTTCCAAGGTCTTTGAGGACCCCCAATGCCCATGCCTCTGACCTACCTGTTCCCCTTGCTCCAGTCATACCAGCCTCCCCACAGGGCAAGCTCTTCCTGCCTCAGGGCCTTTGCACTTGCTGTTTCTGCTCCTTGGAACACCCTTGCTCTCCCTTTTAGCATGATTGACTCCTCATTATTCAAGTCTCAGCTCAGATGACACGTCAGAGACAAAGTCCCTGACCATCTTATCTAAAACCACCCACTGCTACATCCAGTGGTCCTGTTATGTCCCCCTATTACATTATCCTATTTATACTTTCACGTTTGTCACAGTGTAAACATGTATTTGTGGTTTATAGTTACTCTCCCTCTCTAGAATGGAAACCCCTGAGACCTGGAGACCTTATCTCTGTGATTTACTGCTGAAATCCCAGTATCTAAAACAATGCCTGGCACATGGAAGGCACTCAAAGAGAATGATTAAATAAATGAAATTTAGGTCTTCTGTTAAGGACTTCACTCAACTTAATTCTTATAAGAATCTTTGAAAGTTGGCATTGTCTTCATCTGAGATGAGAAAACTGAGGCCCAAGGAGACTGTGTGACTGCAAGTTATGGTAGCTGAAGTTACGCCCAGGGCTGTGTGATACCAGAAGTGTAAGGGCTGTGGGGATGACTGTGAAGGTATCAGCTGAGCATAGGCTAGTGACAGGACATGCACAGTGAGAGGCCAGGGCTTGGGAGAGGCCACACCAGGTGGCAGCATCCTCTGGGAGCTCAGTTGGAGCCTCTCCTGGGCATGGGGGCTAAGCCCACTTGGGCTGCTGTAACAAAAATACCATAGACTGGGTGGCTTAAACAATAAACATCTATTACTCACAGTTCTGGAGACTGGAAAGTTCCAGACCAAGGTGCTGGCAAATTGGGTGTTCAGTGAAGACATGCTTCCTAGTTCATAGACACCGTCTTCTCACTGTATCATCACATGGTGGAAGGGGCAAGGGATCTCTCTGGGCTCCCTTTCACAAGGGCACTATTTCCACTGATGAAGATTCCACCCTCATGACCTAATTGCCCCCAAACCTCCTACCTCCTTATACTACTAAATTGGGGGCTAGGTTTTCAACATATGAATTTGAGGGGGACACAAACATTCAGTCCATCACAGAGGCAGATCCCAACATACTGTGCAGGGAGGTGAGTGTATGGAATGATGGTGCACTGGGGGCCTTTTCAGGCCTAGCACTTTGTATATCCCAGGGCAGGGTTAAGACATGAACTGTAAGCCAGGGTGGCAGCCTCTTCCTTCAGTGTGCACCCACCTTTCACATCTTCTACAGCCTGTCAAGGTGCCTGTGTCACCACTCAGTCAGTATCCTTCTGTCTCCCAGCCATCCAGGGACCTCATGTGAGCCCACCATTCTGAGTTCCTGTGTCTCTGGTTCCTGTTCAGCTTCCGGGTGCCTCCAACCCTAAAATCTCAACCCGGAGTCGGGGAAGGGGCATGTGTGGACTGCCAAGATGACTCTGCAAATCACAGTCCTCAACTGTTGACACTTCATGGCCCTTCCGACCCCTACACACTCATTACAGTGATGTCTGAGTCCAATCAGGACATCGTACTCTGTTAACTCATGTGTCCCCACACCCGGTCTCTTAAAGAGTTCCTAAAGTGGTTAAGAGCCCAGGCTGAAGCCAGGCTGGGTACAGACTGTCCCTCTCTTTTCCCAGAGCCACGGTTTCCTTCTTTCCAATCCTTGCTACCATCCCATCAGTCTCTATTTCTTCCTGTCCGTCTCCCCACCTCCCTCCAGCCCAAGCAGCCATATCAGAGGGGTTTGTAGCTGTGAGGTTGGCTGTGGGGGAGGCCGTCTGACCCTGTGAGAGGAGAGGTGGGGACATGAGGGTGCCCCAGCCATCGCCACAGCAGCAGTGCCTCCTCTTTTCCCTTCTCCTCATCCTCTGTCATGGGGTGCTGAGCACCCAGACCCCAGATGTTTCCTGCTGCACTGCCTTGTGAGTGTGTCTGTGTGTGTGTGTGTGTCGCTTCTGCACAAACATTGCCTTCTGCCCCTGGTTCCCCTGCCCTGACCCAGAATTCCGCCAGGAAGGGATGTAGGGGAAGGAAGGATGAGGGACAGAACTCTTCCCATCTCTGTCCACACAATGCTGGAAATAGATAAGGTTAGGTGGACCCTAAATGAGTACTCCCCAAAACCCTCACCCCCTTGTTCTGGTCAGCAGGTTGTGATGGGGGCAGTATGCCAAGAATAGGGTACCAGGGGGGACAGGGTACCAGGACCAGGCTTTTGTGTATTTTGATGTTATATGAACAGTATGCAAAGCAGATGCAAATATTATGCAAACTATAACTTTTCTTTTTCCAGTCAGCAGCACTGACAGGCTCTGAAATGGGATGCAGGGGCCCAAAAACCCAAGGGGGAGTGGTGGTGAGGGTAGGCATCAACATTGCTTTGTCAAGAGGAAGCTATGTTCAAGTAGTACTACTGTATACCTGGCATCAATCAGGCTGGGTTCCTGAGGGTTTAGATTAAGATTCAAGCATAGGGAAGTTGAATGAAGTAAGGGCAAAAGCCACGACCACAGGAATTTGACTGAAGGCCTTTCAGAGATATCCTTGCATTTAACAGAATCTGAGACCAGATAGTAGAATGTTTAAATTCTCCTGTTCTGACCTCAGCCAGACCTGGGTTTGATTCTCAGCTCCACCACTTAATTGCTGTGTAATCTTGGGCAAGGCACTTCACCTCTGGAAGTTTGTTTATTTGCTCATAAATTAAGGCTAGTAATAGTATGGACCTCATTGGGTGTTTATAAGGACTCAATGACATGCCTGCATGTAGGGTGACTAGCTCTGGGTAAAGGCTCCATAAATGGGAGTTGTGACTGTACTCCTTTCCCAACAGAGCCCCGTCCACCACCTTCTCCAGTCCTGCTCTAAGCTCCTAGAGCACAACATTCCCTAACCACAGTGGAGTCAGCCCAGCATCTGCCTGAGGGCAAGGCCTCAGTTTGCTTTTCTCTGTCCCTAATTCAGCCTTGCCCAGAGGGTCATTTCATCTGATTGAATGAATGATAACTGAATGCTCTCAACTCCACTGGCAGTCATGGAGGGCAGGCCCATATGGAGACCACCGAGGGGCTTGGAGGGTTACCTGGATTGGTAAACTGGGGTCCTAGATGAGGAGGGATCCCAGCAGTCAGTTTAGTGAACGACTGAGTTAGTCCTTTTCCAATTAACTCCCCACCCAACTTCCTTCCAAATAAAGGTGGGGTAGGGGGAATGAGAGCAGGAGTTTCTACTCTCAACAAATGAAAGCGAGGCCAGAGGTGGGGTAGGAATGCCAGGGGATGGTCCTGACACAAAGAGGCAGGTGGTGGTGGTGTGGGGTGTGGGTGTGGGGGAAGTAAAGGCCCATAAAAATAGCCCAAATTTATTGAGCACCTATTTACCAGGCTTTGTGATAAACACTTTACAGATGTTATCATATTCAAACCTTACAATGACAATCTCCTATTCTTTTTAAAATGCTTGGTGATATTGATAGAGATGCTGCCCAAGGTCACTTGGCTGGAAAATATCTGTACCAGCATTTGAACCCTGGCATTCTTGCTCCATAGCTTTAACCTTCACCTCTGGGCAGGCCCTCCATGTTCCCAAAGGCTGATCTAGGTTCAAGGCCTGCCTCTTTCTCACCAGGCTTCTGTTGTTGGTTCACCTCACCTCCACATCCACTTCATCAGCCAAAATTTATCACTACAGCAGAAAGCCATCCTCCTCTCCCCATTCCTCCCCTCCAGCCACATCCTCCCTGCTCCTCTCTGGTCTCTCTTATACCTCTGCCTTCCTCTGATCTATACAGTAGCCAGAGGGATCTTTAAAAATGTAAGTCAGACCATGTCACTTCCAGCTTAGAACCCACCAAAGGCTCCCACTGCACTTTTCATAAACCCTGATGCTTCACGTGATCTGCAAAGCCCTGTCCTGTCTGGTTCCCCTTTGGACCAAAAGTCATGTCCACAGTGGCTTGCTCCACACCCTCTCCTTTGCTTGACTGGTTCCTTCCGGTCTTTCAGGTTTCAGTTCAGATGTCACCTCCTCAAAGAGGCCCTCCCTGACTACCATAACACAGTCCCCTCCCTGAAATCCAGTCTCACATGACCTGTTTTAGTATTTTCATGGCTCTTTAGGGTCTCCGAAGTGATTCTTTTCAACTATTTGTTTACTTGATTATGGTCTGTCTCCCTGAATTAGAATGTAAGCTCTAAGAGGCTGATGTCCCCATAGTCTAAATAGTGCCTGGTACTTAGTAGGCACTCGATAAACATCTGAAAGAATGTTGTGGTTGGTGTGACCTGGATCAAGAAGTCCAGCCCTTCTCTACCTCAGTTTCCTTTCTCTGTTGGGCTCTTGTCTCCTTCTCTCTGCCTCCCAGGGAGAGCTCTGGATGAGATCAGAGATGGCAAAAGCCTTCCTCCGGGGGAGGGAGGGCACGATGCCCGCCTGGAGATGAGGTCAACGTGGCAGGCACCTCTCCGAGCTGTGCAGGAGGCAAGGAGAGTTGCAAGGATCGTTTTGACTAGACCCCTGCCCGGAATGAGATCCTAGACGGGCTGGGGAGGGTGCGCAACCCCTTCCTCCGGTGGGAAGCTCCTCCCGGCGGGGCCTCCAGTTCCCCCCTCCCCGGGGAGGCAGGTGGAGCTGCGTCCCCATCTTTGTTCCCATCTGGAGC
This sequence comes from Okapia johnstoni, assembly GCA_024291935.2. Classification (NCBI taxonomy): domain Eukaryota; kingdom Metazoa; phylum Chordata; class Mammalia; order Artiodactyla; family Giraffidae; genus Okapia; species Okapia johnstoni. The sequence goes on from CM044316.1 coordinate 43,370,315, forward strand.
GCGTTTGGCGCGGCGTGGCGGGGGCGGGGCTGCGCCCCCGCGGTGCCCGGAGAGACGGGCCCGCCCGCTTATCTGATCTGCGGCTAATTGAAACTCCCTGCTCGCGAAGGTCAGCTCGGTCCCCTGACAGCTGCCGAGCCGAGCCGGGCCGGATGGAAAACCCGGGCTGTGCAGGGCCCGGCCGGGCGCGTGGGGGAGGGGTTGTGGGGGGCTGCCTCTGCGGCAAAGTAGACAAAGGCTGCCCCTCCCTCCTAGTGCGCGCTGCTGGGGGTCGCCAGAGGTAGCGGCCTTCGCCCTCACCCAGCGGGGCGCTCCGGCCGGGATCACGTGGCCTAAGGCTACAGAGGCTGGGGGTGGGGGAGCGCCCTTAATCCCTACGCGCCCGCCCACCCCGCTCCCACGCCGGGGCCTGTCTGGGGTCTCTGGGAGAGTCACCCCCAACTTCCTGCCCCTACCCCGCCTCCACGCCCCGGCTCTGAGACTTCCTGCCTCCTCGGCTCCGGGCTGCTCGGGCTGTGGGAAGCTGGCGGGGGGGGGGGGGCGGCCGGGTCCCCTCCCCCCTGCGTGCTCCACGGGGCGCTGGGGGTCCGGGAGGAAGTGTGCGCGGTGGGGGGCACGGCCTGGCCCCGGGGCGGCCATCCGGTGGGGCAGGTGCGGCCTCAGTCCTGGGAGGGAGGGCAGGGAGGCCCGTTGCTAATGGTGCTGGGGCAGGAGGGGGGTGGGGCGCGCACTGCGGGGAGTCCCATCTCTAGGGTTCCGGGTGCGGATGTGGCTGGCTAGGAGGTCCCGCCCGTCGCGCCCCCAGGCAGGCCCAGGCTCAGCAAAGCAGGCACATGTCCCCTCACCCTCTGGCCTGAGACTAGGCTAAGATGCTGGGAAGCTCCCAAGGTGTAACTCAGCCTTCGGGCTGACCGCGCCCTTGAGCCATGCTTTTTGGGCCTCGGCTTTTGCAGTCTGTAAAAAATAACCCTAGTGACAGCTACCATTTTTCAGAACCACGTGCCAAACATAGTGTTAAACGTTTAACGTACTTTTTTGGTCTCAAGCCACGCGACAATTCCATTTTGCTGATGAGCAAGGTGAGACGCAGAGAGGTTGCGAAGTCACATAGCTAGTAAGATACCTAGGCGGGACTCCAGGTTCTTTACCGGTAGTCTTGTTTTAGCAAGAGGTCTGGAGTGGTGCGCCTATATAGGTCGATCGCCCAGGGCATTCACTAGTGCCGTGAGCCCCTTGGTGGCGTCTCGCTGCACGTGTTCCAGTCTTGGAGCTGGGCACGTGTATCTTGGCGCACTCCCGCGTGCCAAAGCCTGGGGACAGAGGCATAGCCTAGCGCACTGGTGCCCAGGTGCGCCCTTCCCGGTTAGGACCCGGCAGAGTCATATGGCCTGAGCCGCGGGCTGAGTGGAGCGGGGGCGGGGAACTCAGAGTAGAGTCCACGCAGGCCGAGGCGCCTGGGAGGCCGCAATCCCGGCGCCTGCAGCCGGCGAGGCTCGGGGTGACGCGAGGGGGCCCAGCTACCGTGACCTCCTCCGCGGTTTCCATGGAGACGGTGCACTATAAATAAAAAAAAAAGAGAGAGGAGGAATTTCAAACCCGTTTTCTACCGCGCTAGGCGGGAGGGGTGGGGTGGGGAGGAAAGCTCTCTTTGAATCGAGTTTCCCATTGCACCTTCCCAGGCGGTGGGAGCGCTTCCCCCGCAGCCTAGCCGGGAAATTGCCGCCCCTCACGCCGCGTGGCACCCCCCGAGGAAGCTAATTAGTGCAGCCCGGGGAGCTGGGGACTGGGGACCTGGCACCGGGGGGCCAGAGCTTGCCTCTTGAGGGGGGAGCGCCTACAAATTGCCGCCCCCCCCAATCTCTCCAGGCGCGCACGCAGCCCGGCGCGGGCCGGGGCACAGGGCGCAGGCGGGAGGTCGCATCTGCAGCTTTGGCGCAATGAATCAGGCGCGGCGGCCGCCACCGCCGCTGCGGAGCGCGTCTGGCATCCGGAGTCTCCCGGGATCGAAAATAATTTGGGCAAAGCGGTGGGAGGTGTGTGCGTGCGCTCCGAGGGGAGGGCGGGGGAGCCGGCCGGGCCGGGTGCGCGGGGCGGGGGGAGGTGCCATCCGACAGCCCCGCTGTGGTGAGAACAGAGTTGACACTTCTTTCCTTTCCACTTACTGCGGCAAGTAACGCGAGGAAGCTTAACCCTCTCATTGCTTGGAGGATTAAAGATGCCGCGAGCGCCCTCATGAGGGCGCGCTAGTGTTGGGGGGCCAGGTGTGTGGGCTCTTTTGAGGCTGGTCTTTGGGGCCTGCTGGCTTCAGCCCTTTGGCTCTTCAGACTGGTGCTCCCACCTGAACATTCTTTAAGGCATTCTCCTTGGGGCTTTTCTCCATCCTCCTTTTACCTTTTCCAAATCGGCTAGCGTCAGTGTTATGGCCTCAGTTTCCCCACTTGTACAAGAGGTTGAGAGTCCTGTAGCAGCTTTCTAGTCTGTCTGGAGACCCAAGTTTCATGACCTGGCTGGAGCACTGGGCAGAGGCAAGAGTGGGTGGTTAGGGCGGTGGATGCAGGAGTTGAAACCCCACCCTCTTTCATCTCCCGCCTGCACTGTGGGCGCCCTTCAAGAAAATGGCCGAGTTCCTGTTTTTGCCTCTGACGGCAGAAATGTCACCGCCGCTGCATTAAGCACGCTCGGTGGGAACTCGGGTTTGGATGGAGAAGCTGGCGCTCAGCTTTGCCAAGCTGCCTGCTGCAGGGGGGTGGGGATGAGCTGGCTGGCCAATAGGCCTGGCTGGGGTCAGCTTTTGTATGTGCGTGTTCCCACCTTACTGCCTGCCACTCCAGTATCCCCAGGCTCCCCTTCCCTCAGCTATGCTGGTTGGTCCCACCTCACTCAAGGTTTTTTTCTTTTTTGGGGAGGAGGCATCTATTCAGACCCTTGTTCCTGTCCATCTCAGGGAGGGCAAGGAGAGCTGATTAAGGGGCAGAACCCACTTCTTCCTTCTCCCCACCCCCATAATAGATAACACTTCTAGAATTTATTGATCTCCCCATTAGATGAGGAATTGTCCTTTGGATGAGGAAGGAATGGTAAGCCAGACCCCAGAGCATCCTCAGCCTTGTGACTTGAAGTCCTAGCAGGGCTTGAGTGGGGGGAGCTTTCCACTACCTTCCTTCCTGTCAAAGGATCCCACCACCCCAGAAATTCTCAAACCTTGGTGCACAGCAGATGATTTGGCCTTGTGAGCTTGCAGATGTGGGGAGGGAGGGGTTGCAGTATGTTGAGAGTATGATTCAGTAGGTTTTGGTTGTCCTGTCATCTGCATGCTTCACAAGACCCTAGGGGGAGGCCCTGGCTCTCACTCTGAGGCATGATCCCCTCACCCAAGGAGTCAGAGCTGGGAGTCCCACAGAGCTAGGTGGTCATGGCCATTAGCAGCCCCACTGCATAGACGGGGAGATGGAGAGAGGAGAAGCGACCGTATAGGCTCACTCTGTGAGGTAAGGGTTCCATGGTTAAAGTGTAACTCTTGACTCAAGCTCTCTTGACTTTGCTATGAATCAGCTGCATGTTGAACTAAACTGTGCCATGTTTTCCTCTATTATAAAATGGGGATAACAGTAATAGTCCCTAACCTCACTGAAACAGTATGTGACCTCAGTGAGATAGTGCATTGAAAGTGTGAGCATAGGTCTGGGTGTGATAAATGTGAGCCTTTATTATCATTGTTATCACTATTAGAACTAGAACTCAAGTCTGAGATTCAGATACTAGTTTTGGGGGGCAGAGACTCTGGCCCAACTGTTGCTGATTCCCCAAGTCTGGTCCTTCAGGACTTCACCAAGTCTTAGACAGGGAAGAGTGTGTATGGGTTAGGAGTCAGTCCACCCGGGGGGTGGTTTGTGAGTCTCCCCACCACAAGCCCTACACTTTGGTCCTTTTTCACCCTTGGGAAGTATTGGTCCTCTCACAGTTCCAACAGTTCCAGATGCCCAGCGGGCAATGGCCTAGTTAGTGCTTGAGGGCTCACCTCCACCCTAGGCCCATGTCCAGTCAAGCTTCTTTGTCAAGCATCAGATCCTGTGATGGTGGGAAATAGGCCAGGTAACTTAGTATCTCCTCCCCGCCCAGGGAGTGTTGGTGTGGGGCCTTCTGGGGACAGGAATAGGATACTCAAATTGGAGAGATCTTTGAGGGTGGGGAAGCCCACCTTCCTCTTTGGAAAGGCAGGTCAGACCTGAATGAGGACATAGCACCAACATGTGCTTGGAACACAGGACTGATGGCTGTTTCATTTGGGAGCTTTTGGACTACTGGTTTCTGAAGTGTCACCCAGGGATTGTGGTTAGAATGCTGGAAGGACTTCCTGAAAACCAGGGGAGAGTTCTAGGGGGTCATCCCTGGGCACAAGAGCATTGAAGTCTGATGTGGGGAAGGAGTGCGCCTGTTCGAGACTGGCTGGCAGATGGCCGAGATGGCCTCTCAGACCTCCTTAGACTGTAGATAGTGGAGCACCAGCTTTGGGCTCTCAAGTTCTCACACACGCTTGCCTAAACATCTGCCTTTGCTCACTCATCTAGACTCACACTGTGCTCATATGTTCTCATTCCCCACATGTATGTACCCATGAACATTTGTGAACACACATGTTAAAGCATCACATGTGCAACACACACACATATACTTCTGCATGAATTCACACTGGTAAGCAGTTGAGCTCCCAGATGCACAGATACTAACATACATATGCACATAGTATCCTGATGCACTCAATGCACACATTAACACCTATGCACGCACATATGCACACATCAACACTCATGGATGCACACATGGGGACTTCCCTGGTGGTTCAGTGGTAAAGAATCGGCCTAGTGATGCAGGAGACTTGGGTTCGATCCCTGGGTCAGGAAGATCCCCTGGAGAAAAAAATGGCTACCTACTCCAGTATTCTTGCCTGGGAAATCCCATGGACAGAGGAGCCTGGTGGGCTACAGTCCACACGGTTGCAAAAGAGTTGGGTGTTATTTAGCAACTAAGCAACAACAACAAATGCACATATGGGCCAACCCCTAAACGTTTGCTCTCCCATCAGCTAACTTGTGTGTATGTGGATTGTCTGTTTTCTATGAGGAGAGTTCTATCTTCAGTTGTTTGCAGGTACCCCGGAGAACAGGGATTTGTTCTACTTCAGGGCCCACATGCCTGGTATTTGGAAGGTGTACAATACAGTATTATGTGGAATAGATGAGTAAATGTGTTAGTGTACACAGGAATGTATGAGTGAACAATACCATAATAGTAAAAGCAGTTACCATTTATTGAGTACATGCTAAGAGTCTAATCCTGTGCTAAGTGCTGTCTTTAGAGGTAGCATCTCATTGAAGCTTCATAGCAACATATGGTTGGTGGTTGGAAGTTTAGTTGCTAAGTCATGCCTGACTGTTGTGACCCTATGGACTTTAACTCGCTGGGTTCATCTGTCCATGGAATTCCCCAGGCAAGGATACTGGAGTGGGTTGCCATTTCCTTCTTCAGGGGATCTTCCCAACCCAGGGATTGAACCCACGTCTTCGGCACTGCAGGCAGATTCTTTACCAGTGAGTCACCAGGAAAGCCCTATACAACCTATGAGGCAAGTACTATTACATTTCCTGTTTAGGACTGTGGGAACTGAGGCTCCAAGCAACAATAACTACTTGTATTAGTTTCCTAGGGCTGCCCTAATAAAGTACCACAGACTGAGTGGCTTAAACAACAGAAATGTATTGTCTGAAGGTTCTGGAGACCAGAAGTCTAAAATCAAAGCATCGGTGACTCCTTTTGCGGGCTGTGAGGGAAGGAACTGTTCGAGCTCTGTCTCCTTGACTTGTAGATGACAGTCTTCTCTGTGTTTCTTATATCAGCTTCTCTCTATGTGTGACTGTGTCCATATTTCCCCTTCTTGTAAAGACATCAATCATATTGGATTAGGGCCCACCCTAATGACCACATTTTAACCTGATTATCTCTGTAAAGGTCCTATCTCCAAGTAAGTTCACATTCTCAGATACTGGGGTTAAGGACAGCAGCATATGAATTTTGGGTGGAAAGTAATTCAACCTGTAGTGCTACCCAAGGACACATCTGGGAAATAGGGGAAGCAGGATTTGATCCTGGGTCTGGAATGTCAGAGGCCATAGTACCATCCTACTGTGTCGTACAGAATGTGAACAGGTGTGTGTGTCCTAGCAGTCACTCTCTGTGGCTCCCCTCTCCCATCAGCACGTGGGTGTCCAGTGCCTGCTTGAATGAAGGTGTTGGCTTTGTGCAGCCCGGGCTCACTGGCATGCTGGTAGCTTTAATGCTCCTCTGGACATAATACGGGCACCTAGAGCCATCCCCCGGGACCCTGGTGGCCAACGCTGCCTGACAAGTCAACATTGACAGGAGTGCCTGGAGATACACACAGGGGGCCGGGGGGCTGCCTGACTCCCCCCACCAGCTGCCAGTTTGGATGCTGCAGCCTCATTTCAGAGGCTGCTGGCTTTGAAGTGCTCAGCCCAGTCAGGTGGGAAGCTGGAGCCCGAGTTGGGGAAGAAGGGGTAGTCACGAGGCTTCCCTGCATCAGCTGGGGCAGCTAGGGCCAGGCAGGCCCTGGGCTGACTTGTGTCCACAGCCTGAACCTCTGCTTCTGCTGTGACGAGACAGGGGGGCTGGACCTCTCCCCTTCTTGCTCCTCTGACCTTGGCTGGGGGAGGGTCTAAAAAAGAGACCTGGCCCCCAGGCCAATGAGGGCGACAGAGTTTGAAGGGAGAGGCATGGCCTCAATTCTATGGGGAGCCCAGACTTTGGAGACATGGTCTCTGCCTTCAGGGAGTTTTCAGTCTGAAAAGTCCTAGCTTTCCCGAGGCCCGCTTTGTCCATCCAGGAAGTGGGGATGACAGTTTGTTGTGAAGGTTCTGGAAGTTACTAGGGTAGAGGATGGGCTTCCCTGGTGGCTCAGATGGTAAAGAATCTGCCTGCAATGCAGGAGACCTGGGTTCAATCCCAGGGTTGGGCAGATCCCCTGGAGAAGGGAATGGCAACACACTCCAGTATTCTTGCCTGGAAAACTCCATGGACAGAAGAGCCTGGCTGGCTACAAAGTCCATGGGGTCACAAAGAGTTGGACACAACTAAGCAACTAACACACATAGTAGAGGAGGATTGGAATTAGCCTGAGTATCATACCCCACGCATAGCTACAACATTTATGGGGATGATGATGGTAATGGTGAAGGGTAACAGTTACTGAGCACTTACTGTGCTGCAGACTGAGTGCTTAGTGTCCTCTTAACCCAGTTATCCCATTTAATCCTTCTGAGATATCTGGAAGACAGCTACCATCATCACTACCATTTTAAAAATATTTATTTATTTGACTGTGTTGGGTCTTGGGTTTCCCAGGTGGCTTAGTGGGTAAACAATCTGCCTGCAATGCAGGAGATGTGGTTTCAGCCCCCAGGTTGGAAAGATCCCCTGGAGGAGGCATGGCAGCCCACTCCGCTATTCTTGCCTGGAGAATCCCATGGACAGATGAGCCTGGCAGACTACAGTCCATGGGGTCTCAAAGAGTCGGACAAGACTGAAGCGACTTAGCGCACACACACACATACTGGGTCACGCAGCATCTTCAATCTTCGCTCTGGCCTGCGGGATCTTTTAGTTATAGCATTAGGGGTCTTTACTTATGTTATGCAAACTCTTAGTTGTAGCATGTGAGACTTAGTTCCTCAACCAGGGATCGAACCTGGGCCTTCTGCACTGGGAGTACGGGTCTTAGCTATTGGATCACCCAGGGAAGTTCCATCATTGCCATTTTTAAATGAAACTGAGGTTCAGTGAAGTGGACTTGCTCAAGGTCACACAGCTAGAGAATGAAGGTATGTTCTGATGCTGCTCTTAAAATTTCACAGCAGGCCCTGCAACTTTATGAGGATGGGGTCTTGGCGGGGGGGCCCTGGGGTAAGACTGTCATGGCTGGCAATAGCACTGATTTTGAGGTCTACACACTCTGAGCCCTACGCTGGCCTAGGTGACAGTGGCTGAGGCCTGTCCATGATAATGATGTTGATGATGATAAAGTGTGTCCTCTGTCAAGGTGAACCAAGCATCTGCCTCCACACTTTTGAATTTGGTCCTCACAGCAGCCCAGTGAGGTCAGCAGGGTGGGAGTTATTCTTCTTTTACCGATGAGTATACTGAGGGTCAAGAGTGTTGGGGTCAGTCTCCTAAGCAATTCAGAAGGTGGTGAGTTGTCCCTCAGCTTTCCTGACTCCATGTGAATATTCCTTCTGTTAGACGCAGGTAAGCATCTTCAGGTTATTTCAGAACAAAAGCCTTCCCCCGTTTTCTTCCCCACCTCTGCTTGCTGGCGCTGTGAATGAGGGCAGGGACAGGTGAGGAAAGGGTGCTGATTCCCAAGAATCAACTCCCAGTAGCCACAGGCCCTCACTTTGTGGTGTGCGTGGTGCTTATGCGTGTTTGTGCGGCCACTGCTTCGGGCAGACCTGCCAGCCGACATGAGTAGGCACAGGAATTCAGTTCAGGTGAGCCCGCATCAGTGAGCACCTGCCAGACCCCAAGCACTCGGCTGAGACAGAGGGTTGCTGATGAGAACAAGGGCAATGACTAAGAGGTAGATGTGAGACACCGGTGATAACTGTTAATGTTTGGGAACGGCTAGACTGTGAGGACACAGGCACGGGTCTACCTGAGGTGCTAGAAAGGTTTCTCAGAGGAAGTAATGCCTAAGCTGAGGACTTAAGGGTTTAGGATTTAGCCAGACAAAGAAGGAGTGGCAGGGAAGAGTTCTAGGCTGAGTATAGCCTAGAACCATGAGGCCTAAAAGGTGGAAGGAGAACAATGTATCCTAGGAAATTAAGGATGCTAAAGGTGCTAGAGCTGGAGGGGGTAGAGGAAGGGTAGGCCATTGACTCAGGACACATCAGGCCAGGATAAGAGGTCTGGTATTGCCTCTGTGGCATGGGGGCCCACTTATCCTGCTTCCTGTCCCCTCTTCTACTGAGATAGGTACTCTCCTATCTTCAAGACCCTCTTTCATCAATCAGATTCGCCCAATACCCCCTAGCAGTAGGTGGAGCTGGGGTCACCATATACACTTTACAGATGAATAAACTGAATCTCAGAAGTTATTGGCTTGGTCCATTTTACCTGGCTGGTGTGAGGGGCATTGGGCCTGGGCCCTAGACTTCTTCAGGCCAGTACTCAGCCTGGGCTATTTGCAGGACATCAATGTAGATTCGGGATGGTGGTATGCCGTGGGGTAGGGGCACAGCCCGGTGTGGGGAAGCCCTGGGGATGGAGAGAGGGTGGGGATCCCCCTCCCCAAAGCTCCAAGTTGGTGAAGACTGTTGCCGCCTCCCTCCCGTAGTCCCCAGAGGCTGGCTAGGGGTGAGTCAGCCTGGATGAAGTCACCGGCTTCCGCGCAGCCTGTGCCCCCTGACCTGGGAGGCGCCTGCCAGGGGCACCCGCCTAGCGGGAGGACAGGCTGGGCAGCTCTCCAGGTCTCTCTGTCGCAGCTGATTTAGGGGGGCTGGAGGTGTCCGGAGCCATCAGAAGCAGCTGGGCGTCTGGGGCTGCGAGGCCCATAAGTCATGCCGCCACCCGCCGTTCCCTGCAGTGCTCCCCGAGAGGTCTGTGATGAATCGCCCGGGACTGGGCTCATCAAAATCAGTTTATGCCAAAGGGAAATTAATTTCTGTCTCTCTGAGATGGGGAAGGGAAGGGCAGCTCCAGAGGCAGGCCAGTGACAGCAGTGCAGGAACAGGAGGGGTGGCCATGGCCCGTGTGGCCATGGTAGTCCCTGGCTAGAGACCCTAACCCTGTCCCTTCTACAGAAGGGGTGACTGAGGCTTGCAGGAGCCTCTTAATCTTGGGGACAAGAACCCAGATTTTGTTCTGTATCAATTCTGTCTCCCCTCCCTCCCTGCTTTTATTTACTGAGCACCCACTACGTGCCAGGCTCTGTCGTATGCTGGGAACACAGTGAGCAAGACAGAAATCCTGCTTTCATGGGACAGACATTCTGCCTGGGTAAGACAGACAGACTGGTAATAGGTAAATAAGAAAATACCAGACAGGCAAGCATTAAAGTCAGGTGATGTGGCCAATTTCCCCACCATGGTCAGGCAAGACCTCTCTGAGGAAGATACAGTTAAGCTGACACTTGAGTTTCAGAAGGGGGTAACCCTTCCATTGTGAAGCAAATTTTCTGAAAATCTAGTGTTGGGGGCTAGGGTAGGAAGAGTGCATTTCAGGGGAAGGAACCAGCAGATGTCAAGGCAGGCTATCCCAGACAAGCATTCCCCTCATGATCCTGGGCTGCTGACTGCCACCACCTGAGCAGCTGTACCTGGGCCTGGCTGTGTGGGTGGCTGGGGGAAGGCTAGTGAATGGCTCTGCTTCCTGGACTGTATCTTTTACTAGGGGGGAGATCAATAATTTAATGTTACGATTTAAATACATTAGAAACAAGCCTGAATTGCTTATAGGGGAATTCACAAGACTCTTCTTTAAAGATAAAACAGGAGATGTCAAAGAAACGTTGGGTGGGGCAACTCACCCTGAGTCAGTGATCTTCTTAAAGCCAAGGGCTCCTTTGTGGTTCAGTATGAGCTGCTGGGTCAGTCTCTTCACAGCCAGGCTTGAATCCCTCTGTCAGGAGTTCCTCTGTGGCTCCCCAATGCCTGTAACAAGAACCTTAGGTTGGGCGTGGCACCTGTCTGAATGCTCAGAATGATGCTGTTAAACAACTATTGTTACTCCCATGTTACAGATAAGGAAACTGAGACTTGGACAGGAAGGAGACTTTTCGAAAGTCTTAGGCCTAATTAGTGGCAAAACCAGTATGCAAACACACAACTTGAGTCATTCTTCATCACTGCCTTCCTGGTAGCCACATCCTCACTCTTACTTTCTCTTGATCCACTTTCCATTATCCTGTGTTCCACAGATAGCATACCTCACAGGTTCTCACCCCAGCACCTTTGTACGTGTGGTTCTCTCCACTTGCAGTCCCCTGCCTCCTTATATATATTTGTTGAGACCCTAACTATTCTTCTGCCTGCAATTCGGGAGACTTGGGTTTGATCCCTGTGTTGGGAAGATCATTTGGAGAAGGGAGTGGCAATCCACTCCAGTATTCTTGCCTGGAGAATTCCACAAGGATAGAGGATCCTGGCAGGTTACAGTTCATGGAGTCACAAAGAGTTGGACATGACTGAATGACTTTCACTAACCAGTCCTCATGGTTTTATTCAGCTGCTTCTTCTTCTGATGGCTGCCCTTTATCTCTTATGCCTCACAGTTCTATTTGCCCTACTCTCTGAGCCATTATCACACACATTTTGTGTGCCCAGGGATTGCGATGTGACAGACCAGGATTTAGGTTCACGTCTCATTTCTTTCTTTCTTTCTGTGTGTGGCTGTGCTGCTTGGCCTGTGGCATCTTACTTCCCTAACCAGTGATCGAACCCTGTCCCTCGGCAGTGAAAGCACTGAGTCTTAACCACTGGACTGCCAGGGAAGTCCCCACGTCTGTCACATATATTGGCTCTGTGATCTTGGGAGGGCAACAACTTTTAAGAACCTCAGTTTCTTCATTTGTTAAAGTGAGCCTACAATGTGGAGCCAAGAGATGATGAATAGAAACACTCAGCATAGGGTCTGGATGTCTGAAAAAATGGCAACAGTTGTTACAGAGCCTTTCCTAGCCTCAGTTTCTTAATCTGTAAAATGGGATTCAATGTTCCCTTGTAGGTGGTCACAAAAGATGGCAAAGGGTGTCCGATGTGCCTGGCACACAGTGAGTCAGTACTCAGCCAAAGAGGGTAGATCTAGGGCTTCCTCACATCTCTGTCTCTCACGGATCCCGCCCAGGGCTTCGTGGCTCTGAGCATATTTTTTCAGTTGAAGTTGAGGTAGATTTACATTTCCAGCAGTGTGGGTTCATTCAGTCCAGGCAGCCCTCATGGTCAGCCTGGTACAAGAGGGGAAGTGACTTTTCACCCACAAAATCTCCGTCATGATCATCATAACAGTAATTAATTTTTTGGTATGGGCAATTGGCATTTTCATTTTATATAAAGCACTTTTGGAGGATTTTGCTGTTTTTATTGATCTGCAATGTATTGTCTAAGTACAAACAGCAGCTGCACAGGCAGTTTTAAGCAAAGCCCTCAGCTCCCTTGCAAACAGATTGCTGCCTGAAGTCCTTCCTGAAGAGAAATTTGGGAGCTCCCTCTGTCCAACCGTGCCCCACTGCAACCCTCCTTTGGTTTTGAAACAAATTCTCTGGAAACTCTGCCCTTTAGTGTCTGGGGTTAGAGAGGTAGGGGTAGGTGAAGACCCCCAGCTTCTTTCACAGAGGGAGGGGTTGTCTTCAGTCACTTTTGCAGGGGGAAGAGGTCTGAACAGCAATAACAGAAAGATGGCCTGATCCAGGGGCAGGCAGGGAACTCTGCTTTGTGGTGAGGGAGGGACTGCCCCCAGAGGTCCAAAGGTGCCTCTGTCCCTAAAGATGTGTAGCCTTTCCCACCCTCTCTTCAGGCTGATTTCAGAGTTGGGGAGACTGAGATTGACGTTCCAGTGGCCCCCATCTTGGGGCTATTTCTCTGGGCAGTGAAGTTGATTACACTTGATAAGTAGAGACACAGCCAGTGCAAGGCAGGCGCTTCATTGTGTGTCCTTTTGGGGCTGCAGCTGATGGAAGGAAGTGGGGCTTCTCAGAGGAAGAGGTTCTGTCCAGAGGGCAACCCTGAAGTGTGAGGTGCCTGTGGTCTCGTGTGTCTGCTGGGTGCCTCAGTCTCCCTCTCCACTGGTTGGGGTCTGAGCTTTATTTTGGCCACACTGAATGGGAGCTGGAGAAATGACCCTATAGTTTGGAAAACTGGGTATAAGAAGAGAGAAATGGCGCAGCGGACTGTAAGAAGGCTCTGTCTCTTTAGTTCATGGTGCCTGAGGATTTCAGGAGAACTTTGCCTGGAAGGGCACAGGGACCTTGGAGCAGATGGGCCTCCAGGTGTCCTGAGGGGCCTGACAGCCCCTCTACCCTCCCCAGTTTTCCACAGCCCCATATACTCAGGGACTGCAGAGGTCTTACTCTGAGTGACAAAGTAGATGGTGTGTGACCTCGAGAGGGGAGAAAACTCCTTGGGCCTGTCTGGACAGCCCCTACCTCCTCTCCCCCTGGGTGTTGGGAGTCCAGCCATCCTTACTGAGCTTGAGATTATTTAGTCAACAGTGTTTCTTGAGAGTCCCCAACGCCCAGGTTTGTGTTAGGAGCTGGACCACCAAGTCCTCTCCAGGGACTCACCGTCAAGAGAGGGGAGCCAAACCCATGGCCAGCTCATTCCATCTCAGACATTTGAGCTTAGGGATGCTCATAGCAAAGGCCTTAATCTGGTCTGGTCTGAGAGGCCAGGGAAGGGTTCATGGAAGTAACTTGTTGGGTTCCAATCACAGCTCCACCACTTACTAGCTGTGTGACCTTGGAAGAGTTTTTTTTTTTAATGTTGCTGAGGATTCAGTGAATTAATACACGTAAATATCCCTGAAGACAGTGCCTGCCACACAGTATGTATTCTGTAAATGTTAAATAAAAACTAAAAACCCCAACAGTCCAGTGGTTAGGACACTGTGCTTTCACTTCAGGGACACGGGTTCAATCCCTGGTCAGGGAACTAAGATCTCACAAGTCATGCAGGCAAAAAAAAAAACAAGTACCACTTGGGTGAGTAGGACTTGGCAAACATATGGGTAAGAAAGAGTATCCTCAGCAAAGAGAACAGGGACATGGATGTGGGAGAGCAGGTTCCTCCAAGGATCTCCCTTCTGTGTCACCTGGTGGGGGTGATGGTGGCTGTCCTGATCTATGATTTGGGCTGGTAACTCCAGCTCCCTCCCTCCACCACCACAGAGTGGCCTTGGGGCATGAGATGCGACTGAGTCCCTGCTGTGCCCACTTACCCAGTCCTCTGCTGGTCCTGCCAGTGTCTGTGAGCCTAGCCCTGGATGGGCAGTGCTGGTCATTCTCCTATGGGCATCTGGAACTCCCCATTTGGCTGGTGGGAAGCTCGGGGGTCAGGAGGGCTTCTTGAAGGAGGTGCTCTCTGAATAGTGTCCTAAAGGAAAACGAATCCTTTCCTAGACAGGGGGAGGGGGGCGTTCCAGGCCCAAGTGCACAACCTGTGCAAAGGTTGGAGAGATCCCAACGCTGGGAAAACAAAAAGACCTTGGGTGGAGTTTAGGCGCCGGGCCTGGGGAGCCCTACTTTGGATTGGTTTTATCAGGAGGTCTGGATTGTCCTCCCTTTACCCTCCAGCCCCAGCAGGCGTGGTGGCCTAAGAGGTTAAAGTCCAGTCTTGCTCCAGGGCCAGCCCCCGGAGCTGGGGGTAGGGGCGCCAGTTGCCCCGTGCCTCCCTCCCACTCCAGAGCCGGGAGGGTTTGGCAAAGTAACAACGCAGCCTTTGTGCGTCTCTGCGGGTCTAGGCACGTCTGGCCCAGCCTAGGCGGCTGCGGGTTTCAGTGCCCTGTGATCCCAGCCAGGCGGGGCGGGGCAGCGTAGGGCGTCCTCAGAGCCTACACAGTGTGGCTCCTGGGTCCCCTGCATCCCCGCCAGGGCTTCCCAGGTGAGGACGCCCGTGGTCTTGGTTGGAATACCTGGACATGGGTGGGGCTGGCAGTGAAGCTATAGAGCAGGTAGACGGTGGGCGGAGGTGGGCGGGAAGGTGGGGGATGGGAGCCGGGCACATCCCGAGGCTCCCGAGTGCTGCAGCATGCAGCCCGATGGGTACCCCGGGGTGAGTCTGAGTGTGCATTGGGGTGAGAACATGCTTCAGGGTGTGAGGGTCTGGGGTGGAGCACATGAGCAGCCCCCAGCCTGCTCAGAACAGAGCGCTGCTGTCTCTCCCCGTAGCGCCAACAACGAGGCCTCTCTCTCGGCACATAATGTCCCCTCTGTATTGTCTGCTGCTCAGTGGTGACGATAATTTTAAGGCTCAGATCCTTTTCGCGGGTGCTGGGGGAAGGATGGAGGCTGTCTGGGGGAGGGCCAGGTCTCCCAAGCTGAGTTTCAGCCTGTGCTTCGGGGGAGGTCTGTCGCGTGTTTGGGGTCCCCCCCTAAACACCCACCACCCTCGCAGGGGCAGCAGAGCGAAGTCAGCCTCTCCGAGGAGCCCCCCCTCCCCTCCAGTCACGTGGCCCCGCCCAGCTCCAAGTCCTCCCCCACTTAGACGTCTCAGTGGGGGCCGAGACCTCTTCAAAGGAACCTGCTTTGGTAACCCCTTTTGGCCTGTGTCTGCTGAGCTAGATGTTTCTTCATGTCTACCTCTAGTCTTTGCTGCTGTGGAAGCGCTAGACCACAAGTTGTCAACCATTTTGTTCTCAGGACTCCTTTTCATTGTTCATCGGCTAGTCGTGTCTGACTCTGCGACCCCGTGGACTGCAGCACGCCAGGCTCTCCTGTCCTTCACTATCTCTGGAAGTTTGCTCAAATTCATGTCCATTGAGTAGGTGATACTATCTAACCATCTCATCCTCTGCTGCCCCCTTCTCCTTTTTCTTTAGAGGCTTGATAATTATTAAGGACCCCGAAGAGCTTTTGTTTATGTGAGTTATATTCATCAAGACTTAACTATATTAGAAATTAAAACAAAATTTTAAAACATGTATTTAATCATTCATTTAAAAAATAATACTAACTCCATTACAGATTAACATAGACAATATACCTTTATGAAAAATAACTTGATTTTCTGGAACAAAACAAAATTAGCAAGAGGAGTGGTGTTATCTATACATTTTTGCAAATCTCATTAATATCTGGCTTTATAGAGCAAAAGGCCCCTTTGGGGTTGGATTTCTCACGTCTGTTTTTGCTTTCAATCTGTTGTGGTATGTTTCTGTTGTTTTGTTGAAGTGTACGAGGAAAACTTGGCCTCACACAGATTTCTGTTTGGAAAGTGATGAGTATTTTCCTAGCCTTTGCAGATAATTTGATACTACACCAAAACTTGACAAGAGATAGTTTCTTAAAGGTTAGTTGCTATGAAGAATCTGAAATCCCATCAATGAGCCTTTTATATTCTGTTTCATTAAAGTCCATTTGTCTATCTTGTCCTTTGAATGGCTCTTTTACCCATGCATAATTTTATAACATTATGCATTGGTCATTTAAAAAATATTAGTTCACTGAGTTATGCAGATCTCTCAAATGTTAATATATTTCATTACATAATATTGGTCACATTGATATCGCCATCAATTTCATCAGAAATGTACCAGCAAGATCTCAAGCTCATGGTGACCTATACAAGTATTTCCCAATTCAAATTTTCACTTAAAAAAATAGAATTTTATCATTGGCGATAAATGCTATAGTTGTTTTTGTTGAAGTGATAGACTTACTTGGTTATTTTTGAGAGCATATCTGCCAGATAGCCAAGTCTAAAGTTTGTCAGTCTTTCTTGTCTTTTTTTCTTTCTGTCTTTCCTTCTTTCTCATCCCAGGAATCGAGCCGGGGTTTCTGCATTGCAGACTGATTCTTTACCAACTGAGGTATGAGGGAAGCCCTTAAAGTAAAGTAGTATTCCATAAAAAAGTAGCTAGTTCATGTCATAACTCAAAACAACTGCAGAACTGCTTCCCTTTGAGGTAGAAATCATACTTTGGTATGGTACAGACTGTTTTATGTGAATTTCCCAAATCATCACACACAATGTTTACTAGATGTATATGCAAGGTTGAGATTTAATAAAATCACTAATTTTTTACTGCTTCACTTCAACAAGGACATTCTTAAGTGAAATTGGCTTCTTTTTTTTTTAATGGAAGCTCCTGACAGTGATATTTGCAATGACTTCTAGCATAGTCTGGTGTCACTGCCTTGATTTGTGCTAAGGTACAAACGATTTTACCCACTATTATTTTTGTATCATCATTGCAAATCTCAACACAGTAAAAAGCCTTAGTATTATTGGTAAAATAATTTTGACCTTACCTAGCCCTAAGAAGGTCTTGGATACTCCCAGGATTCTATGAACCCTGGTTTGAGAACCACTGTACTAAGTTATAGGCTTCCCAGGTGGCTCAGTGGTAAAGATTCCACCTGCCAATGTAGGAGACAGGAGATGCAGGTTTGATCCCTGGGTTGAGAAGATCCCCTGGAGGAAGAAATGGTAACCCACTCTAGTATTCTTGCCTGGATAATCTCATGGACAGAGGAGCCTGGTGGGCTACAGTCTGTGGGGTTGCAAAGAGTTGAACATGACTGGGCAAAACTGATCATACTCAGGCATACTGAGTTATTCTGCCTCATTCTGTTCTTGGTGGTGATGGGCCATGTTTTACATATTTCACTGATTAGGACACTGAGCCCCAGTGGAGCCTCACATGGGTCCTCATCTCTCATTCCAGCACCAAAATGAGAATTTTTTTCCTGGCAGGGATTGGGGAGACTTCTTAGGAGAGGTGGTGTTGATTTGATGGTTGGCCAGAATGCAAAAGGTGGGGGTGGGAGCTGGGGAGTACATTCTTAGTGGAAAGAACAGCACTGGCAAAGGCCTAGGGAAAAGAACACATAATGAGGCCAGATAACTAAGGATATTGAATGCCGGCCTCAAGGCACTAGGCACCACAGAATGATGTTGACAGGGGAAGCAATGGCTGTTGTTGTTTAGTCGCTCAGTTGTGTCCAGCTCTTGCTACCCCATAGACTGTAACCCGCCAGGCTCCTCTGTCCATGGGATTCTCCAGGCAAGAATACTGGAGTGGGTTGCCTTTTCCTTCTCCAGGGGGGATCTTTCCAACCCAGGGATCGAACCTGTGTCTCCTGCATTGGCAGGCAGATTTTTTACTGCTGAGCCACTGGGGAAGCCCAGTGATGGATGAGATGAACCCAAAAACAGACAGGGCCGGAAATGGGGCCCTGGGCCTTCAACAGGAGGCCTTTCCATGCCAGCTGGCCTCAGGGCTGTGCCCTTAGAATGGGGTGACGTGGCCACTTAGAAGGACTCATCCTTCATGACCATGACTGGCAGAGTGTGGTCTGCTGCCCAGAATCCCCTGGTGAAAAGTGTCTCCCAGGTTTCTGCACTGACAGCTTCTCTCTTCCTTTGTATCAGCTGTCGTGGTGACAGTGACCAGCCTTGCCAGGTTTCTTGTGTCATGTGTGCATGGGAGGGTGACCTGAGCAGAGGTGACAGCTGCAGAGAGAGGTTGGTCATAGTGGCCTGTCAGTGGGTGATAAGGGCCTGGGCCTGGGAGCTGTGAAAGTGGGGGCTGCGGCATTGACCTTGAACAGGATTGCGTCCCACCTCCACCCTGGGCCAGGCGTGCCCTTCTCCTCCTCCAGGGGCTCCGTGTTCCTGATCCAGCGTGTCCCCCTGTGCTGCTGGGGCTCAACTCCTGGCCGGGTCTGAGATAGGACCTCAGTTTCTACGTAAGACAGGCCTCTCTACCCTGCTGTGCTCCTGGGTACTGGGCCCGTATGGGTGTGCATGGCTGTGCTGTGTGACTGTGTGGGAGTGTCCTATGCCACATGTATTTGTGACTGTAGCATGTGATGTGCCCTGTAGCGCAGATGCTTGTGAGCTTGTGTACCCTACCATGTTGAGTCGTGTGTATGTTTTTGTGCCTTTAGTTGGGTGGCGTGTATTTTAGTACATAGTTTTGTATATCTTTTGGGGGTGTGAGTGTCACTGTGGTGGGTGTGTGTTTTTGTGTGATGGTTTGTCAGTGTATATCTTGGCCCAGTCCCAGAAGAAGGCCTGCTGAGGCATTGGGGTTGGGGGTGGGGCCTGTGCTGGGCTAGAGAGCCCAGAGCTGGGAGGTCTGACTGGGAATGGACATGTCCTCACTGGCTCAGTGAGCATGCGTGCTCAGGGAAGTCTGACCCCATGGACTGAAGCCTGCCAGGCTCCTCTGTCAATGGGATTTCCCAGGCAAGCATACTGGAGTGGGCTGCCATTTCCTCCTCATGGGGAATCTTCCCAGGGATCGAATCCGTGTCTCCTGCATCTCCTGCATTGCAGGCAGATTCTTTACAACTGAGCCATCAGGGAAGCCCCACTGACCCAGAGAGCATTGCAAACCATCAAAGAACCCCTGTCCAGCTTTGGCATCCCGGCTAGTCAGGGTGGCTGGGTGGAAAGGAGGCATGAGGGAACCAAAACAGGCTTGGCCCGCCGCCAGCACCTTGCTGCCCCTTGAGCCTCGTGGTGGTAGCCCAGTGCCCTGGGCCCATCCTCCTAAGGCTCCAAGCACTTTTTGTTGTGGGAGTTGGGAAGGGGCCAAAGGCATGGCTCAGTTTGGCTTTAGTGGTCAACTTCAGCTCGTGGTGGACCATGGAGGCAGAGCTGGGCCCACACTGTGTTGGGCAGGGGCTGCAGGTAGGACTAGCTCTACTGAGTCAGGGCTGATGCTAAGTTCATTACATGTGTCATTCACTCAACAAATGTTTATTGAGCGTGTGCTCTGTTCCAGGCCCTGCTTTAGATGCTGGCAGTATAGCAGTTAGACTCACTGAATTGGAGAGAGGAGAGAGGGCCTGCTGCTGTGCGTGTTACAGAAGAAGAACCAGATCCTAATGGGTTAAGTGATTTGCCCAAAGTCA
The DNA here is from genome assembly GCA_024291935.2 of Okapia johnstoni. Taxonomy (NCBI): domain Eukaryota; kingdom Metazoa; phylum Chordata; class Mammalia; order Artiodactyla; family Giraffidae; genus Okapia; species Okapia johnstoni. The sequence goes on from CM044316.1 coordinate 43,389,957, forward strand.
CGATGAAGCTGAGATTGGAAACCAGGCCTGTCTTGTGCCAGAGACGCCCTCCTCCTGCCCTTGATGTTCACAATTGCAGCCTACATGCTCACTGAGCTAGGACCAGCAGGGCGAGAGGATGGGCAGACAACGCTTGGCTAGCCTTGTGCCCTGGGCTATTGGCTGATGCTGGAGAGTGGGTACAGGAGCTAAATAGTGAGCTCCTAGTTGCTCTGCAGGGAAGGTGAGGTGCTTGGAGTGGTCCCCAGAGGGGTCTCCAGAACGTAGAGGTGGTCAGGTAGAAATTCAGGTGTGGGGAGGAACTGGAGGGTGTACCTTGTGTTTCCAGGGTGCAGTGACCCAAGGGAACACTTCCTCTCTGGCTATGTCAACTGAGATGGGGCTCTGCTTCACCCTGAGCCTCAGCTTCCGCATCTGTAAAGTGGGTACAATAATTGTCCCCACCAACCCCAGTGGGTACAATGCTCAGGGCTTGGTGGCTGGTGCACAGTAGGGCAGCTGGGGGGCTAGGGCAGAACTGGAAGTAGGCAGGGTCTCCCCCAGGGCTCTCTGTTCAGCCCCAGGAACTGGGTAGGGGGTAGGGAGGAGGAGGAGCAGATGTGCCCGCGTCTCACAAGAGCAGCCGCATTTAGCCACCGAGTCGGGGATTGAAATATTCCTGAGGGAGAAGAACCCTGAGGCTTCAGGGCGGCAACAGCTCGTCAGTGGGGAGCGGGGAAGGGATGTTGTCACCATCTGCCTCGTGTCTGTCTGTGACTAAAATAATACTGGGGTGAGACTCGCCGCAGGCACGGGCCCAGCCACAAGGTTCCCCGGAAGAGGGAAGGGCCAGGGGGTGCTGCGAGGCTGGTGGGGGGATCAGTCTCATGAGTGCAGGGCCACGGGACCCCCAGACCTGCCTGGGGTCTGTTCCAGAGGGGAGACCAAGCGTATGGTGAGATCCCAGTAAAGCAGGGGCAACAACAGAAACAAAAGCAAGAGGGACAGACAAATTGCCTGATTCAGCTTCCATGAGCAGATCCAGAATATTGAAACCAGAAAACGTAGCAAGAAGCTATTTTAATTTCAGCCAACATATAAGTTTCGAGTCTATGGTTTACTGTGGTTTTTATTTTGAATCAAATATGGAGGATGTTCCATAAGCTGCTCATAGCTCAGGGCTCTGGGGATAGAGCACCCACCTGTCTCACTGGGCACAGCAGTCACATCCCGACTGCCTCTAAGGGTTGGTACCCTGGGGCCTGGGCAGACACCCCTTCAGATGCAGACCTGGCTGGGAGCCTGATGCTTGGCCTCTGGGCAGTGAAGCAGTCATGCCTGGTCTTCTGCTGTGTGTCTCACCAGACACGAGCTGTTGGGTATTTTTGTTTTTGCAGAGAAAACAGACCCATGACCTCAGCAGTTTATTTTAACTGCAGAAGCACCCTAACTGCTGGTTGCTATGTGCTGACACGGTGCAGTGCTGTCCATTCAGCAGGCAACACATGAGCACCTACTGTGTGTAGGCCGTGAGTGGGGCAGGCTGGACCCACTCTTAGCATACAAGGCCAGACACCTGGGTACCAGGGAGGGTGCTGGGGAGGTCAGTGAGGTGTGCTGGATATGGCAGGAGACCATGGCTGTTGTCTCGAAGGAGGTGGTGGATGCACTCAGCCTTGAAGAGGAGACATGGAAGACATTTGGCATCAGCAAGGGAGAGCGGAGAGGATGCCCCAGGCAGGGGGAACTGTGCGTACACAGACCACGACTTTGTGGCTGCCTCTTTATGGGAAATGTGTCTGCATCACAATCTTAGCTGCGAAGCAGAGCCCTTCCAGTAGGCCAGACCTTGTGCTTACTGCTTTACGTGTGTTTTCCTGGTCATTCCTTTCCAAGCCCCCAAGAGTTGGTACACTTAATGTCTATCTTACAGATGAGGAAACTGAAGCTCAGAGATGTCTAGTAACTTGTCCTGTGTGCTACCCTGGCACAATGCCCTCATTTGGGAGGCAGAAGTTAAGCACCCAGTACTCTTGCCTGGAAAATGCCATGGACTGTGGAGCCCGGTGGGCTACAGTCCACGGGGTCGCTAAGAGTCGGACATGACTAAGCGACTTCACTTTTACTTTTCACTTTTCTTGCATTGGAGAAGGAAATGGCAACCCACTCCAGTATTCTTGCCTGGAGAATCCCAGGGACGGGGGAGCCTGGTGGGCTGCTGTCTATGGGGTCACACAGAGTCGGACACAACTGATGCGACTTAGCAGCATTTAAGCACCTACTATGCACAGGCCCTGAGCCAGGGGGCCTTCTGGAATCAGACCCAGCAGCACACTCCTGAGTTTTGTTCTCAGATAGCTGGGGTCTCTCATCTCTATCTGGGCACAGTGACCATAGGAACCTCTTTTCAGCATGTGTGAGTGTGTGCACATGGGAGAGAGAGATGCAGGTGCCTGCATACAGGAGCCTTGGGATCCCCACTTTATAGTCTTGAGCAAATTTCTCCTCTGAGCCTCAGCTTCCTCATCTGTATAACGGGACTGTAGTACCTATGTGCAGGCTTCTAGTAAGGATTAAAAGTGAAAGCAGGTATGAGAAGCCCTTTGTAAATTCAGTGAGTCCCCAATCAGGGCTGATTCTCCTCATCTTCCCAGAACAATCCAGTCAGCAAGCTTTCCCTGCAGCTGACAGCACCCCTGGCCACTGCATCAGCCACCCCTCTGAATTATTCAGGACTCTCACTCCAGGCCTCTGTGGCCACTCTTCCCCTCCTCTGCAAGCCTGGCTGTTAGCACCCACTCTGAGTCTCTGTTGGGGCTCTGCTGACCTCAGTTCCCTCAAACTTCAGTCTGTTCAGGTGGGGCGGTGAGTGTGATAGGGTGTGTGTGTGTGTCAGAGAGTGACCGGGAGTGTGTGAGGGCACAAGAGTGTGTGACAGTGTGTACAAGCATGTGAATGTGGGAGGGTTACGGAGTGTTTGAAGTGTGAGTGTAAAAGTGTATGTGACCGTGACAGTGTGAGTGTGTGTGGACACTTGAGGGTGAGGATGAGTTTTTGTGTGAATGTGTATAAGTGTGAGGATGAGTTTGTGAGTGTTTGTATGTGTGAGTGTGCTATACTGTGAGTGTATGTAGAGGCCTGGGCCCTCTTTAAAGTGCAGGGAAGCCAGGCTCAAGAGTACACAATGACCTGGAGTCAGATTCCAGCCTGGAGAAGGAGGGGGTCAGTTCACCTCTATTTCCAGGGTCTCTTCATAATCGTGTGCAGTGGGGAGAGGTGGGAAGAGGCAAATGTTTGGGAAGAAGGGTATGTAGTGGTTAGATCATGGACAGGACCTGAATCCCGTGCCCTACGGGGGCTTTAGCCCACTGCCAGGCTGTTCCTGGTCTGCCTCATTTCCTGACAAACTGAGACCCTCGGAGGAGAGCAATTCCCTCTCACTGGTCATTTTCCTCTCCCTGAGCTGGGGTGAGCTGAGAACCCCAGTGGCTGAGACTGGGGGACTATTCCCTTGCATCTATAGCTAGGTGGCAGCCCACAGAGGTCTTAAGGGGGAGCTGTGGAGGGGAGCAGGAATCGATTGGTACTCTTGCTGGAGGGCCCCCACCCATGGGCTGGAAGGACATAGCAGACTTCCCTCTGCTTGACCCCCATCGCGACCTGCATGCTGGTCCTGTCTGGAGCCTCACTGTCTAATGTACATAAATTTGGAGTACTGAGGTGGCTGTGGGGGTGGGATTTAGGAACTGGGAGCCTGCAGTGTATGGAGGTTGGGGATGGACTGTGTGAGAGAGGCCTTTAGTATGGGAGAGGTCTGTGTACCGGTGTGAGGCTATGGGTGACTGAGTGTACGTTTGTATCCGTGAGTTTTTCTATGTGCATTAAAAATGTGTGTGTGATTGTGCTTGTGTTTATCTGCAAGTTTTTGTGTGAGTACCTGTTTGTGTGATTGGATAAGCATGTACAATCTATATTGGAGCATGTGTTTGTAGAAGTTTCTATTTGTGTGAGGGGGTGAGAGATGATTGACAGGGAGGGGGTAGATGGGGGGCCACCCTAAGCTCCATGGCTTCAGTCTTCCTCAGGCCTTGCTTGGCATGGCCACTGAATCTGACTGCAGTGGGGCCACTGGCAGTGTGATTGCCTGGCTTTGTGGCAGAACCTCACAGCCCCATGGCGGGGGTAGCTGTAGGTTGGGGTGGCAAGGCAGGGTGAGAGACTTGATTTTTGTGGGGGACAGAAAGAACTGGGGACAGAGCCAGAGCTCCTGGAACCTGATGCCTGGGTCCAAGTCCCAGTTCCTCCACTCATTTGAGTGAGCTGGATGAGTTGCTTCTCTCTCTGAGCCTCAGTTTCCTCATCAGAACAGTGGGGATTCTGATGGTCATGAGACCTTGGGGTACAGTACCTGCTCATTAAGTGTTATCCACCAAATATCCTGAGACTGGGTTTTCCTCTAGACTCTGGGAAGTTGGCCAGTTGAAGGCCTGGACACTGGCCTCCAGAGGCTGGGGAGATGGTACCTTTTCCCCTTTTCTGGGCCCAAATGGCCTGATTTGTGTCTACTGTACCTCTCCCATCAGCAGATATGTGTGCATGTACGTGTGGAGGGTGCAGAGGAGTATAAGTCAGCTGGTCATCCCGTCCATCCCTCTCCATTCTGGGAGGGTCAGTCCCCAGATCAGCGAGCGTTTTCCATTCTGCTCCTCCTTCCCATGGTCAGAAGCAGGGATGGAGCAAGTCCTGCCCGTTTCCTCTCTGGCCTCACTCTCTCTCTCTGTTAGAGCCAGGCGGCTGGGAGGCCTGAGTGTCCCTGTTGCTAGGTCCTCAGAGCTGGCTAGCTCCCCCAGTGCCCCACACCCGCTAGCCTGCAGAGCTGTGGCCCAGGCAGCTGTCCGGCTGAGCGGGTTAGCAACACAAGACAGATGGCGAGGGATTATCTCAGCTTCTCAGAGTGCAATGGCGGCAGCGGTTGGGGGGAGGGGGAGGGCCTCTCACACCCTCCCCATGTGTGTATCCACATACACAAATACACATGCAGTTCCCCACTCCTGCCCCAGACCTAGCCCAGCCTCCTGATATTTATGAGGTAGGCAGGCAGGAAGGAGGAGAGAGGAGATTCTGAGAACTGGTGAGAACCGTGGGACTTGGCAATCTTGCTGCTGTCCCCCTGGACTCCTGGACCACAGGCTGAACCAGCTGGGCTTCTGAGAAGGCCCTCCCAGGCCCCTCTTGGACTGTGCCTCTGCTTCTAGGGTTTCTCTGCAGCTGCCCCCACTGGGAATGGTGTGTTCAGAACATGGACTTAAAGAGAAGCCTGAGGCTCAGAAATCTGTGAGCTGTGCCCAAAGTCACACAGCAAGTTTGGCGCATCAGCAGGCTGAGCCCTGGGGCTTGGCAAGTGGTGGAGGGCACCAGACTATGAGGTTCCTGAGTCTTCTGCAAACAAAATGTGGTTCCCCTAGCACTTGACGCAGCTGCCCAAGATCTCACAGGCATGTGTGTATGACCTGTCCCGGGAGAAGCTGCACGCACACAAGGACTCAGGCACAGCCTCTTTCACATAGACGTCAGCCTGCATGCAGGCTGTTTGGAGTTGACTGACAGCTATGTCTCCAGGCTGTGTCACTGGGTAGGAATTGGGGTGAGGTTAGAGCCCCACTAGAGTGAATTCTCCCACCTGTCCCCTAATTTGCCACAGGCGGACAGTAGAGAGCGCTTGAGCCAGAGACTCAGCATTAGTTCCCCAACCTCGCCTTTGGACACCCTTCCCTCCCCCCAGGCCTGAGTCATCAGTGCTGGGCCCCAGGGAGGGGTGTGGGCTAGGAAGTTGGGCCAGATTTGCAAATGACCTCCCCAAGGGACCCTTTTCCCTAGCATGGGGGCGGGGGAGGGGGCAGGCCAGGGTGGAGACCTCCAGACAGAAACTTGGTCTCTACTCACAGATACCAAAGTCCAGACCTCTCCTCCCTCCCCTACAGTGACTCAGGGCCTGCTGGACCCACGGATGTGGACTAGAGGCAGTGGTGCTAGGCTGCGTGGGTGGCCTGGTTCCAGTCTCTGCACGGAGCAAACCCACTCCTCTAGGCCCCGGAGGCTTCAGCTCCTTACTCTGCTCCTAGGGGCTCATGTGTGGCTGTCTAGGACCCAAGATTGAAGTCAGTTGGGCCTACCCTTGAAGCTGCATTATTTGCTGGGTTGCAGAACTTGGAGATACCACCCACACTGTTCCTGTCATTCTGTGCACCACAAGCTCCTCACCTGCAAGGCAGATTAGCCCCTCTGTCTCTAGTCTGTGATGACCTGACTACACTTCTGGCTCTCCGGGGCACAGTCCTGGCCAATCTCTCTCTCTGACCCTTTGGGCTCAAGTTGCTCGTCCGCATTCTCTATCCTGAGGGTTGGGTGAGCCCATATCTAAGGTCCCCACGTCCCCACAGAGCTGGGCCTGGGGAGGTCCTACGTGAACTTCAGGGGTCTGAGCTTGCCCCGTCTCAGAAGTGAGACTTCTCGCGTTCTTTCCTTAAGGTTTCAAAGTAACATTCTAAAGAGGCACCGTGAAAGCCAATCAGAGAGCCTATGTAAATAAGGAGTCGCTGATTGGCTGTCTCCTTCACGCCCTTTACGAAACTTCAACTTCATCAACTCAGCAAAGATTTTTCCCTTTGGCCTCTCGCGCCCTGGAGGAGGTGGGGGTGAGGGTCACCGGGGCCATTCCCCTGCTGTAGGGTGCCTGATCCACCGAGTCGGGCCACTTTGGGTCAGGCAGGGGCGAGTGCGCCGGACCCTGAGGGTTTATTCTGGCTCAGAATCCCGGCAGAGGCGGCCCGGGGAGTGTGCCCCCTCCTCTTTGTAGGACAGCTGCAGAGAGGGCTGCAGGCCGCGGGTATCGAGCTTGGCTGGGCCGGATCGATATCTGCCCACTGGACTGATGCGCCGGGGAGTCGGCTCGACAGGGGCTCCGCGGCAGAGTGATGGCCGTGCAGCTACCCTCCTCCTACCCGCACCCCGCCTTCCCAGGCACTCCCCGGGAAACCGAGGCGGGGGAGTGGTGTTGGGATCGAGGGCACGGAGTGCGACAGGCGACAATCTCTCGTTCTGGGCTGCTGCCTTCGTGGTGGGGGCGGGGGTAGCCGGGGACCGCACCCTGCTCCCCAACCTACGCTTGTCCCCACCCCCAACGATTGCCCGTAGGTCGAGGCTGTCCCTGCCTCTATCTCGTCCCCTCGTCCTATCCTTCGCCTTTCTCCCCACTCTCTTTGTGTGTCTCCTCCCTGGCTCTGAGGTCCCTCCCTCCCTTCTGTCTCTGTGGTGTCTATCTCTACATCTCCGTCTCCATTTCTTTCTCTGTCTGTCTCTTTCTCTAGCTGCCCCTCTGTCTCTGCTTAGGCCTCTGCTCGCCTCTTGCTCATTTTCACTTCCTCTCTTTGTCTGGCTCTCTCTTCTCTCCCTCCCTTCAGACCCCCCCACCCGCACACCTCACAGCCCTGTTTACGACATCCCCAGGGCTGGCAGGTGGGCGGGGCTGCAGCAGAGAGGGGGTGAGTGAGGGAGACGCAGCCTCCCCCCCAGCTGTTAACCTTCACGCTTCAGGCCTCTGCGGATGGCAGAGGAGGGGGAAAGCCCAGCTGCCAGCTTGGCGGAGGTGACCAGGCGGGGACTGGGGGCTGCCCCTCCCTTTGGGCTTGTCTCTGGGGAGATCTGGGGCCGGAAGGAATGTGATGGAGGGCGCCTCCGGCCGAGAGAGGCTATTAGCCCCCAAAAGCTTTTGCTGGCCCAGCGGGTACCCAAAGGGGGCTCTGAGCGGCGCCGACTCTGCCCGCGGCCGGGCCGGACGTGGGGGCCGGCGTGAGAATCCCGCCCATCTGTGAGCCGGCCTCACGCCGTCAGACCCAATTTATCTCGCCGCCAAAGTTTCACAGCCATCTGCTCGAGTGGAACGGCTTCCAGCGCTGGCCCCACCGGGCCCCCCAGCCAGCGCGGGGATGTTTTCCAATACGGCAGTATCGCAGCCCCCCCACCCCAAAGCAAGGAGGGAGTGTGGTGGTGGGGGGGGGAGGCGACAGAGCGCGGTGCGTGGGGCTGGCAGGCAGCCCTCTCCCGCGAGCGAGCCGACCCTGAATTTTAAGCGATTGATCAGGAAGCGCAGGCCGTTCCCATCACTTAGAGCAGCCAAATGCGACAGCGCAGGGATTTCAAGGGGCCTTTGCGGAGGCGGTAATGAGGTCACCGTCACCGCGCCAGCAGGCGGGCAAGAGGGGGCGAAGGCCTGCGGGTACACGTGTGTGCGCACACGCCCGTGTACAACCACACCTGTGTACACGTGACCCCAGCACTGACCAGGAGAACTCAGCATTTGGGTGTGAGCCGATCACTGTTCCCCGACCGCCATCCCGCACCCCCTAGCTCTGTCTTCGTGACCTCGCTAGAACTCAACCCCTGTCCCAACAATGATCACCTTAGCTTCAGCACAGGAACCCCAAGCTTATCCCCTCCCTTCATGTGCCTGAAATACAAATGTTTGGGCACTTGCAAGGACACATGTACCTTGGGCCTGGGTGATCACACAGGTGTGCACATTTCGATTACACACTTGACCTCAGTGCTCATGCATCCTACACTCCCAACCTCCCTCTCCAAACAACCCCACCACAAACATGCATGCAGGAGCTCCACCGTTCTCAGCCCAGCACCAAGGAACAGAGAGCCTAACAGAGGTCCTCCACACCCACTTCCCCAGGAAGCACACACATGTGCACACTGCCTCCCAAGACTCTGAGCGTGGCGCTGTGTCCTCGAGGTGGGCGCCTCCACTGCCCTCCAGGCAGCGCGGGTGCAGACCTCAAAGAGAACAAAGGCCGAGCGGATGCAGGGAGGGGGGCGCTGAGCCCCCGGCCTCATCCTCCTTGGCGATGCTCCTCTGTCTCGGCTCCACAGCCACCGCATCGAGCGGCTCTGATTGCCGAGTAAATCACAGCGATGATCTGAATAATTATCGTCTCCTGAAAAGCGAAAAAAAAAAGGGGAATAAATAAACAGAGGAGAGAGCAGCCACCTGATTTCTCGCAGCCCTGGGCAGGGGGGAATACATTGGGGTGGGTGTCAGTGGTCTCCTGAAGATCCTAAGGCCTTTTTTGGGATGCAAGGCAGGTGGGGGTAGGGTAGGCCTCAGGGCAGAAAGTCCTTCCAAAGAAGGGTATAATGATGATCTGATCCCCTTTGTTCATTCATTTCCCCAGGTTAAGTCATGCCAGTTCCCATACCCATTCCACCCCAGCAGATCTTTCTCTGCCTCACACAATCAAGCCCACCTGTCCTGTAGAACTCCCTCCTGTCTCCAGTCCCAGTTCGTTGTTCAAGCCCATCTGCCCCCAAGGATGCCCTCTCCTTTCTGCTCCAGCTTTGACTGACTCTCCCATCTCTGAAGGATGAACCCCAGGCTACGTCCTCTGGGAGTTTCTTCTGGATTGTCCAGCCTTCCAGGATCCTCCCCTCCCAAGGGTTCAGTGTCTGCTTCTACATAGCCTGACTGATTTGGGGATGTTCACCTGGTCTCCTCAGCTGGATGGAGAGCTTTGGTGGGAGAGCTATGTTCTAAACAAAATAACGATTATTACAATAATAGCAGTTCTTACCCCATCCTGAGCATCACTGATGTACAGGCCTCATGCTAAAACATCCTTTCACATGGATCCTCCCCAAAATCCTGTGTGGGAAGTAATAGTCCAATTTTACTAATGGGGAAACTGAAGCTTAGCAAAAGTGAAGCTTGGCCCTGGCCTTTCCTCCAGGATTAAAATGCTTCTGGATCCTTTCTGGAGTCATCCCTCCCCACCTCATCCTACAGGTTGGAGGAGCTGCTGTCCCTCTCCAGGTCTCAGCCCACTCCTGCTCTTTCCACCTCCCCCACCTTTGTTTTCCTATCCTCAGGAGGGGTGCCATCCATGCTTTTTGACCCTCAGCCCCCTAAAGGGCACGACCCTTCCCCACAGCCCCAGCATCAAAGGAGGGGCAGCTCAGTCCCTTGCTTCTGCTGCCTGAAATGGTTCCAGATGTGGGGACTGCACAAGCCTGCAAAAGACTCGGGTGAGTGTGCAGCACATGGTGAATTTCCTCCTGGAGGCTGCCCTGAGGGAGACCCATCTACCTTCTACTCTTGGCACCTGGTCAGTAAATGGGAGCAGAGCATGGTTCATGGAAGGGGTCTCCCCGGAGGCTGAGGGAGGAGGACACCTTATGGAGCCTGGTTGTCCAGGAAGATTCCACATGCCTGTCTTGGAGCAACTAAGCCCATGTGCCACAACTACTGAGCCCTCTGGAGTCTGGTTGTCTGGGGCAGAAGAGAAACCGAACCCATTGTGAGTTTGCATTCTACCCTTCATGGAGGGCAGGCTGTCGGATCTTGGGCCTAGGTTCTCCGGGCCAGGGAGGCCCAGGACTTAGCATTTCAGATCCCCTTCCCACTTCCAGAGATAAATGCTATTGTGGATTGGGCAAACTGAGTCAGGGGTCCCAAACTGACTCCTGGGTAATGGTACTTGTGAAGAGCTCTCCCATGGGGGTTCTGATTCAGGGCCTCAAGTGTTCCTGGGGTCATGGGTGGACCCCAAAGATTTTGTCTGTGGCTTGGGTAAAAAAGGGACAGGTAGTTTTGGTCTAGAGACACATCGAGGTAGTCCCGCCTCTGGATGTGGAGGAAGATGAGGCTGGGCCAGCCTGGCTCTGGGAAACCCTCACTCCCTTCTCATCAGGCCCATGCATGTAACAGTCATAAACATTCACACCCAGGTACACATGGGCACGAAGACATTCACACTAACATCCACACACAGGGGGACACACAGCACCTCTAGGTACAAACAAGTACATACAGACACACTCCATGACAAACACACAGGATATGCAAGCATGTTGCACACACAAGAATCCCCAGGCCCCTGTGCTTACCCCCACACACATGCATATGGAGAACAGACAGGTACATACAGACACGTGCACAAAGACACGCAAGCACGTTCGCACAGGCACACACATAGGCACACACCAGATCACTCGCCCCCACCCCCCGCAGGGAGCTGGCTGCCCGCCAAGTGCAGTGCTTTCTGCTGGGTGTGCACAACCTTTCACAGGCTCTAATTGAGTCGAGGGTGATTTATAACTCGGCAGTGCCCCTGCCTGAGTGGGCTGCCCCCTCCTATTGCAGCCCTGGCCAGAGCCTTCCCCCACTTCTGCCCCAGAGTCCTCACAGCAGGGTCACACACGCAGGTCCCTAAGACGGAGAAGAAAGGACCTCTCCCTCCTTGCCACCAGCTCCTCTCTTCATTCTTGCCTTTCTCCAGGGCCAGACTTTGAGTACTGAGAGTTTTTGCCTCAACCCACTCACCACCAGCAAACCCAGCACTGCACAGTTCAGCCTCCCAGAGACCAGTCACAGCCTTTCTAACCTGCCCTGTCTAGGGACAGACAGGACTTGGACTGCACATCTCATGTGCCTCCTTTCTCTGCAGCGAGAGAAACTGAATTTACACACGAGAAGGGACTTTCTCAGTGTGTTCGGGCTGGGGGGTGGGTTCTGGTCAACAGGGGCTGGGAGAGCCTGGGTTTAGGATGGTGGGAGAAGGGGAGATCACTGGGAATCTCCTTTCCTGCCTCTCCACCCTTTGGGGTAACTGAGCTGACTGTGACCCTCCCTCCCAGCTGTCCCCATGGCCTGTGTGCCTGGGTCTGTGATTAATCGCGTTAATTAGGTTGGAGGTTTGGCTAATAAAGTCCCCTTGTCCACGTAAGACGGAGCTGCAGTGAGGGCCTTTGTCCTGGTGTGTGCGGGGAGTATGCACCCTGACCCCTCACCTCTGATCTCAACGTGGACTAACAGCCTCAGCCATGGTCTATGAGCTCAGCCTGAGGGCAATTTCATCCTCCCGGTGGCCTCCTGTGTTAGATGCTGATGCTGTTAACCCATTGGACAGTGAAGGCAACCCAGGTTCAAAGAGGCCAAGTCATTGACCAAGTTATACACTTGGTTCATGGTGGGAACTGGCATTTGAAATCAGACAGTAGAGCAAAGCAAGCCTAACCCAGACTCTGGCCTCACCATAGAGTCCCATCTGGCCCCCAGATCCCCTGGTGCTCAGGGTGCTGTGTTTTTTTTCTTTTTGGGAGCAGGAGAGGCTCCTTGGAGGGGCTAGCCCTCTCCATTCCCAGGACTGGGACTTAAAGCATGAGGGACTCAGATAAGAGGGACCTTCCTGGCAGAAGGTATGTGTGTGTGTGTTGGAGAGAGGTGCCCTGGAGCGTCTGGGCTGCCCCTAAGGGAGCCCACATGGAAATGGCAGCCAACATTTAGTACCTGCTTATTGCCTATTGACTCACATAATCCCCCGGGAGAGAAGTTGAACCCTATTTCAGAGATAAAAACAACTGATACACTGACATAAAACCCATCTCCCCCAGCTTCATGGACTCAATGCAGCTGCACCCCTAGTCCTCCCCCACTGCCATGTTCTTTGTCCTCTGTGGCCCAGGGACCCCACTTCATCTCTGCTGTGGCCTTGGCCCTCCAGAATTTGCTTGAATGCACTTGAGCCCATGCGAGTGAGGGTGTGAAGTGGGTGGCCTTGAGGGCATGGGGTGTGTCTCAGAGACTGCTGAGGTGCGGATTTGCGTGTGGATGTATGTGTCAGTGTGTGTGCTTTTGTGATCCAGATCTGTTTATGTGTGGAGGTATCTTTGGGAGTTGGCGTGGGTTTGTGTTTGTCTATAGGTGTCAGTATATATTAATTTACCTGTCTCTTTGCATGGCCTGTGTGGTGTGTTTGTCAGTATCTGTGTTTTCTCCGCATTTGTCTCAGTGTGTGTGTGTCTCTTTCCTGGCTTCTGGGTGTGTCTCTAGGTGAGCATTTCTTCATGCCCTGCTGCGCGCGCGCGCGCGTGCGTGCGTGCGTGTGTGTGTGTGTGTGTGTGTGTGTGTGTGCGCCCATGTAGCCCTATGTCTGTTTCTGCAAGTGACTTTAGGTGTGAGAGTGTGTGTGATGGTGTGTCCCTCTGCGTGTCAGGGTCAGTTTGTGTGACTGTGGGTGAGACTGTCTGGAGTGTACCCGCGTGCCTGTGAGACGCCGTGTGTGCGTGAACCTGAATGGTGCTGTCTGTGACCCTGTTTCAGGGCTGCGACTACGGTGGGCACCACATTTCTCAGCAATCAGGAAAATTCTTTCCGTGTAGTCTTTTTTCAAAAATCGCAATTAATGCAAAACCGGCACGGTGGAAAAATATAAAAATAGTTAAGGCAGGATGAGGCTGTGTGCGCGTCTGCGTGACTGTGTGTGTCCTCCCTCCCGCGCCCGCCAGGTGAGCCCACCCCCCTCCAGTCACGCTGCGCTGGGCTGAGCCGCGGTAATTTCCGAGTCTGCGGCGGCTTTGTGTGCACCGGCCGCTGTCTTGGGGGCGGGGATGGAAGGGAGGGTTATTTCTCCCCCCTCTTCCTTTTTATTGGGTCATTAACAACGGCCCGGACTGCCGCTGCGCCCCCGCCCCCCCCCCCCTCTTTCATGTCTGCCGCGCCTCCCGCCATTATCTCCCTCCGCCGCGCGGCGTAATTCGATGCCAATCAGGTTTGGGGCGCTGAGGCAGCCGGATCAAAGACGGGGCTGCGGCGCTGGAGGGAGTTGGGTGGGGAAACGGCTTATGTCCCCCCACAAGCCCCGAGGTCGGGGCACCCACCGTGTGTCCGGCGCAAGTGCCCAGGGTCAGACTGGAAAGCCCTGCCGGACCCGGGAGGAGGGGTTCGGAAAACCACTTGGGGGGATGATGTGGTCCGCGGCACTGGGGCCCTTGGTGTGCTAGAGCTCAGAGGTGGTTTCTTGAAGGGGGTGGGGGTTGAGGGGGCTAGCCTTTACGCGGAGCCTTGAAAGATTTTGGTAACAAAAGTGGAGCTAGCTGAGAGATGGCGTTCTAGGTAGAGGGACTCGCCGGGGCAGAGGCTGGGAGGTAGGGATCAGCAGTGTTCGGGGAACAGAGAAGAAGCTGCAGATTGTTGTCAGTGGGTGTTTGTGCGGGATCCCGCAGCACGGAGCAGTGGAGGGTTCTTGGGAGGAGCAGAGTCTCAGCTGGCCTTCAGGACAATTCATCTGATGGTGTCCCCTGCCTGCTGGAAGCCCTGCTGACTCAGTTTCCTCCTTTGGGAACTGGGGACCGTATCAGCTCCCTCCACCTCCTCCACAAGACATTAGTAAGAGAGTGAACATTGATAAAACAAGCAAAGAGAGCACAGTTCACATTTATTGAGCCCTTACTCTTTCCCAGGCTAGGTCCCTGCTTTGTTTCATCCTCACAACAGCCCTACACGGTTGAAACGCATTTTATAGATGAGCAGGTAGAGGCACAGAGAGGTAAAGTGACCTGCCCAAGAATCCACAGTGGGTGAGGGCTGTGGTTGGGATTTAAACCAGGCTTCCAGACCCAGAGCGCACAGAAAGAGGCTCCTCCCCTGGGAGAGTCCCTGCCCCAGCTCTCTCCCAGGCCACCTGGGCCTTGGGGAAGGACGGGGTAAAGGTTGGAAGCTCTTTGATTGGGGTGTTGATTCCACAGAGCAGGCTGAGTGGGGAGTGGGACCAGTATCATCTTCCCCAGACTCACAGCCACCTCTGTTGCTTACAACCCTTGGCCTTAGATACCTCAAGGCTACCTCCACCAAGTCTGCTTCTGTAAAATGGGGTTAGCACGTTTTTTTGGCTTGTCTCTGAGGAGTCAGTGAATGAATGCAGCAAAGGGTATTTTGAAAGTAAGATGTAATAGAAATGGTAGTTTTTATTATTTTTGCCATCAGCCAAAGACTAGTGAAGGCAGGGTGGGGTTGTCTGCAGGACAGTCCTAGCAGGGGATGGAAAGCCCCCTTCTCCCCAAAGAAAATGCCAGTGTTTAGTCCCAGTGATTTTGAGGAAAGCTGTTTCCCTACCCCCACTCCTGAGAAGGAGAGAAATAGATTTTCTCTCCCAGATAGTGCTGGGTCTTCACAACTCTAAATATCTCAGACCAGAGAATGTTCTGAGCAAACCACGGTATACATAATACATGTTTCTGTCCTCAGCTACAAACAGGGCTCCGGACCTTGAGGGCACCAGCCTGCAAGGGTCCCTGCCTCTGTTCTCTACCCCTAACATTCAGGTCTGGGTTCTAGTAAGCACTGGTTGGGGAGAGTGGGGAGTAGAGGCCCCTGAGCCCTTGGCGCCTTCCAGATGGTTTCCTGAGTACCTCCTTGGGCTGGGTCTGTGCTGGCACTGAGGAGATAGATATAGGAGGCCCACAGAGAGTGCCCATCCTGGTGGGGGTGGCCAGTGAGAGCACAGTCCTGCACAAGGGGCTCTGTGCTCACATGGGCCAGGCTCCTAGTGGGCCTGGGGGACACCCTCTGTGCTTGGAGGGACAAATAAGTTGGATTGAGAAGAATGAAGTTTACCAGATGAGGGCTGGGGGCAAGAAGCACACTTCAGAAACATGCAAAGCCTGGAGGCTTGAAAGAGGAGTGCACAGTGAATGTCTCTGGAGATGGGGAGGATGAGTGGGGTGCTGGACTGGAGAGGGCTGCTGGACTCGGAAAGAGGGGAGCCTGAAGGAGCTTGGAGGGGAGGGTGCTAGGGACCCAGGGCAGCAATGCAGCAGCAAGTCACCGTACCTCAGCCTTCTCATCTGTACTATGGGCACAAGACACCACGCCCCCCCCCCCTCACCCTGTTCCAGCCAGGCAGGCCTACACGGAAGGTAAACAGAGGAGGGGAGGCACTTGTGCTTTCACAGCCCCTTCCACTCAGGGAACTAAGTCATGGGCAGAGGCTGGGGTGAGGAGGCAGGGATGTGGCGCTCTGTGCCCACTGTTCTCCATGCACAGGGAGACAGCTCCTGAGCCCCTCCTCCCAGATCCAGTAGTCATGGTTTGCAGCCCCAGGTGCTGTGAGCCTGTGGTTCTGGCAGCGGCTGCCACCAGGGAAATGGGATCTTGGTTCTAGCTTTCAGCTCAGGAAAGCTGCTCTGTGCTGGGGGGCTCTGCAGGGCCCAACCTCAGGCCTGACCAGGTTCTCTTTTGCCGTCTGTTGGTTCTACATCTCTTTCTTTCCCACAGAAGGTCCGTTGGCCCCCCCTCATCCCCCATCCCTCCCTGGGAGTCTCTGCCTGACCCAAGCTGGGTGCCCGTGTGCATTGGGGAAAGGAGTGCTTGCGCCGCACACCGCAGATCCCAGCCACCTCTGGACGCTGAAAAATCCAATTTTCTTCCTAATTGCCACCGCCCGCGCTCTCTCTCCCCTCACAGCCTACTTCTGCTCGGCGGCGCCGCATTCCCCCCACGCTCCCCCTACTCCTGCCTCCTGCTGCCCACCCCACGGTGGACGCTGCCCCCCCTCGCGGTCACCCGTGTCGGGACGCACCATATATCATGTCCGCAGTCGGGAGGGGCTCAGGGAGCGGACAGCCCCCGCCCTGGGCTCCCTGACGAAATCGTCCTTTTCTGCGGCGGATGACAGGTTGTGGGAACAACAGCTTGAATTACGGAAAGAAGTTTCCCCACTGAGTTAATCTGCAGTGGCTGGAGGTGACCTTCTGGAGACGGCGATTAATCACGGGCCGTGGCGGGCGCCGCGCCACGCCGGGCCCTTTGGGGGAATACTAATTCCACTACAAGATAAATCATAATTTGACAATAATCATCTGCCCTAATCACTCCAATTCTTCCATTTAATTATTTGTATACACCGTGTTTCTTCATCGAGGACCCTGTGTGCCCATGGGTGGGGAAGAAATGGCCACCTGGGTGCAGACCCCTGTCTGGGTCGCTCAGCCTCTGAGTGCTGTGGCTGTGCCTGGGGAGGCCTGACTCAAAACTGCTTGGGGGTACACTGGGGCTCAGAGTCTCGAGATGGCCTGACTGGGGAAACTGAGAGAGGCCAGGCCTGGCCCAAGGTTCCACGTCAAGCGTGGGGTGACTCAGGCTGAAAAGACTAAAGCCTGTGATAGTGAGTCCCAGGGGCACCCACTACACCACTTTGTTGAAGAACTGGTCCGGAGAGCCTCCCCTCCATTGTCCAGTGACCTCTCCCCCCAGTCTCCTGGGTGCCTGGCCCCACTCCCCATCTGCCGGCATGCACAGAGTTGCTGGCTGCTTCCACTCTCCTCCTCTGAGCCCTAGGCCTGGCTGTCCACTCAGGACGTGAGGATCAGGGCTTATGGGCCTCTGAGCAGACATGGCCTGCCCCTGCCTACCAGGTGCCCTGTGACTGCTGACAGGTGACAGGACCTCTCTGAGCCTGTCGGCTTTACCTATAAATTGGGTGAGGCTCCCTCCCTTCCAGGGTGGTAGAGACCTGGCCTGGAGCCAGATACAGGGTGCTCTCAGATAGATACCTCCCATTGCTACTTCTTGTTCTGCAGGGCCCAACTACTAGGGTGCTGCGTTTTCTACCTTCACCCTCTCCCAAATCTGGCCTCTGGTGCCCCAGAGCTCAGCCCCTGGTGGGACTGCAAGGAGAGTTCCGGGGGTCTGGCTCCTCCCCCAGTCCTGTCTCCCTTGGAGGAACTGGCTAGGCTGCCACCAATGCTGTTCCCTGAAGCGGGAATCAGAATGATGCAGGGTCTTTCTTCTTCCAGGCCAGCTCCCACCATGGGCCCATGGTTGGGGGTGGTGGTAAAGAAGGGATCCAGTGGGGGTTGCTGGACCCAGCCAGGCCCCCCAGATGAGGTTTGTGTGGGAACCTTGGTGTGCCTTTGTGGCAAGTAAGAGGACACCTTCCCTAAACAAGAGCCAAAAGCCTAGGTGAATGCTGATGGGGCTACCGCTGTAGAGAATGATATAGCAATGACCATGAAAATGATGATAACAACAGTGAATGTTCATTCCCAATAGTGGCCTGCCTGGCCATCCTCGTCCCAAGGATGACCTATGGTAGGCTAATGGTAGAAACACAGTGCCTATTCTCAGGCTGACCTAGGCTCAGGAAAAGATGTGGCTCCTTTGCTCAGATCTGAGAGAGGAGAAGGAAGCTGGGGAAAATACAAACCACAGTATTACTTGCCTAACATTTGTGGAACTCCTGCCATGTGCCAGGCCCCCTGCTTAATGCTCTGCCTTTTTCACATCTCTGAGTCCTCATGATCATAAGTGAGGTATGATAGCCCATTTTACAGATGGGGAAAGTAAATTGCAAGGAGGCTAAGTCACTTGCTCTGTGTCACCAAACTTGCAAGTACGAGGTTGGGATATAAACTCAGCCTCCACCTTTATTTCTTCCTGTCTCCCAGAAATCTTGACAAAGGCACTTCATCAGTGTTGTGGAATTTCTGGTCAGAAGATCTGGGGAAAGCTGAGTCAGTCTCTTCACCTCTCATGGTCTCAGTCTTCCCACCTATGAAAAGGGGTCTGGGGGCAGTTGTGAGAATGGGGATGTGAAATGGCAGCTGGTCCATGTTTCCATACTTGTAAGTCCCTTATGGGATCTGAATTCCCTCCCTTCTGTACTTTCCCTTCACTCATCCTCTGTGGACAGAGGGCTCCCTTCTTGGTCTTTGGCTAGACCTGTGCTCTTGAACTACAGCTTCTCAGTGACCCCTGCCTGGAGGAGGAGATACATGTGGGACTGGCCATGTCCATCTGATGCCATTCCCTGACAGCCCTTGGGCAGAGCAGCCATGGCTTGTGACCTGTGGGGCCTGATGCTGGCTCTGTGAGATGTGTTTTGTTCAGGCACCTTCTCTAAACATCCTGCTGTCCTCACTCTATCCATCTGACCTTTTGGGGCCAGTATTTCCACACACCAGGAGGGGCTCTTGAGGGTAGCCATGCAGGAGTCCCCCAAATGTAAAGACCCAAGGGGGGGTCATTTTGTCTTTCTGAGCCTCAGTTTCCTTATCTGCAGACCAGAGGTAATCATAATAAGTGCTTAATAATTGTTATTTATTGTTAGTATAAGGATCAGACTGCATGATGAGATCACAGGAGAGTTGGCCACTTGTCACTCTCTCCTGGCCTGACCCCTGAGTTACCTATTTGGAGTGTTCAAGAGGGGAGGGGCAACCGCCTGCAGACAGCACTGGAGTCAGAAAAGCCTGGCTATGGGAGTCAGGCCCCTCCCACCTGGGCTGCCTCTCTTCCAGGGAGGAGGGGGGTGGGGGGCGCGGGAAGCTGGCAGGGAGGTGGTGGAGCGGGGGCAGGAGAGACGCGAGCAAAGGTTGGGAGAGATGGCCTGGGGGGAGAGCGGCTGAGTCGCTGGGGAGGGAGGGAGGGAGGCCGTCGCGCTATAAATACCTCCCAGGTAACAGGACCTGTAAATGAAGGGAGGGAATTAGTCACATTCCGCGGCGCCTCGGAGAGAGGACAGGGAGCAATGACCTGAATCCATGGAAGGGAAAAAATTAGGCTAACCTTGGCAGGGGGTGGTTTGGGCTGGATACTGTGCCTTGTCGGAGAGGTGCCCCAACGGGATCTGCCGGACGGGCCACGGAGGACCAGCCGTGGAGGAGGGGTAGCTTGTCCGCTCCGTGCCCCGGTGTGTGAGGGGCTCTTTTATTCTCAAGGATTCCCCGGCTTCTCTCAGAAACTCAGACCCATTCCTCTGGGAAGTCCTTCCAGGCCTCGAGCCCTGATCTTTCCTCATGTCACTCTGAAACATGTTCTCACTTGCTGCCCTCCTGAAGCGCTCGCTTTCCCTGAAGCCTCCACATTATCATGCATTTCCCTCCGTGGGGTCACTCCCCGGATTCCAGATTCAGGCAGAAGAATCTGCGCGGGAAGGCAAGAAGGAGGTGTCCTGCTTCCTAACTGGACCCCACTGCCAGGGGGCTGGATCCTTGTCCCTTGTGGGGTGATGAACATAGCCTTCTCCCCAATTGTCCAGCTTCATCCCACTCAGGACCAGCGCCCCCACCATGATTGCCAGAGCAACAGTCAGTGACCTGCCCTCCCTTGCTCACACCTTCCTCCTCCTCTAGGAAAGGAGTCCAGGCCCCTTGGCTTGGCATACCTGAGCCTCTCAGATCAGCCTCCCAGCAGCTTTCTAACCACATCCTCGGCCCTTGCTCTCCCTCCCACCCAGCCTGCCGCTCTAAATTCACCAGGTGTTTGCTCTGGTTGTCATTTTGGCCAAGGATGCCTCCTCTTGCTCTGCCTGGTAGATCTGCGTTTTCTCCCGGGCCTCCTAGTCTAAAATTCTCCCGGCCACCTCCCCAGCTGAGTGGGGAAACACTCTATGCTGTGGAAACACTTCTGGCAGGGGTCCTGTGGGGAAGTGGTTAGGATCCATACCATGTGACCTTGGGTGAACAAAAAGTTCTCCTTGCCTCGGTTTCCTTATCTGTAAAAGAGGATTCTCACAGTGCTTTCCGAGGGTCTACAGTTTGGGTGAGATGCTGCCTGAGGAGGGCTTAGCGCAGTTAGAGGTGGCTGTTGTTGGGGTCACAGTATCGATCACAGTGTTTCTGTCTGCTTCCTCTGTGGGCTGTGAGATGGGGAGGGAGGGGTGGCGGCGCTGCGTCCCCGTGTGACTCGTCGCAGCAGCCGCAGTGGCCATCTCGCGCCTGGCACTGAGACGGTCGGCAAATGTTTGCTGAATTAATGAGTAGGGGCTGCAGGGCGGGCTTGGGCTGCAGTTCCGCCTGGGCTGCTGCAGCTGGGGCGCCTGTGTACATGTGTGAGCCGTGGGAGGACGAGTGAGGGGTATCTGTGGGTGGGGGATTCGTATCCGTGTCCCAGGGGTCTGGCGGCGCCGTGGGCAGCCTGGCGCGCCCGCTCCCTGGGGTCCCCGCCGAGCGCCTGCCTGGCTGCGGGACCCCGTTGCCAGGAGCAGTCAGGATGCGGCAGCGTCTCCATGGCAACGCGGCATCTCGAGCCGCGCGCCGCCCTCCCCCGGCGCCCCGCAGTGGGCAGGAGGCCGAGCCTGGCAGCCCCTCCCGGCCCAGCAGCCAGCAAGCTGGGCCAGGAGGCCGAAGCCTGGTGGGAGGGATTGAGGAGGGGGTTCCTTATTTTTCTAGAGATGAGGGGCTGACCTGTCTTTACTTCCCTCTCCATCTGGGGGAGGTAGACAACATGAGGGTTCGGTCCTGAATCCATGTGCACTATTCCCCCACCTCCCCTCCTCTAGCCAGGAAATCAGGAATAGGTTCTGGTCAGAACAGGAGACACTCACTGGCCAAGGGACATCTCTGATCAAAGTCCACGCTGTGAAAATGGTACAATGATCCAGGCTCTAGAGGCTGTTTAAAGGGGGGCACTGAGATACTGCTGGGGAAGTGCCATCCTGTCCAGGGTATGAGTACAAGCCCAGTGACTTCCAGTACTCACCCAGTGTCCACCAGTATCCCCACTTCTCACCAACAATGCACATATCCCCGGTACCCTGAACAAACAAACTCAGTGCTTCCCACTGTGGGCTCAGGTCCCACACAGTGTCTTTGGTACTCACCCGGTATCTTCCCAGGGTGAGTATTTCCTGGGATCCTGGCAGTAAGTCCTGCCAGTATTTCCAAGTACCCACTTGACACCTCCAGTTGGTATCCACTAGCCCCCTCTGTTTACTTAGTATTTTCAAATATCCATTCAGTACCCCCCCCTTTCTACCCAGTAACTATATGGTACCTTCCTTTCACTTTAGGCTTGGTGCCCCTTAATATCCCCCAGGGATGACCCACTGTCCCAGGTACCTGCCTAGTGGCCCCTAGTGCCCTCCTCGTATCCAGCCAGTACCCTACAGTCAGTACCTTAACAGTACTCCTATTCACCCAGTGCTAACCACCGCAACCCAGTAAACCCCCACTGTGCACCACCTGCACCGCTGTCTACTCAAACTAAATCTCCCTTTCCTCCTTGTCTGCGCCCCTCCCCACTCTATCCCCGCAGCCAAGCTCCAACAGACTGCAGTGCTGTCGGTGGCCAGGAGGGGGCGCGCGATTGGTCAGCCGAAGACCGAAGCTCGGGGCGCGGCCCGGGTGGAGGTCGAGGGGCTGAATCCCAGGCCTTTGTCTTCCGAGCCTCAGTCCGCGCCCAGGATGGGGCTGCATTTCAGGGAATTCTTCCGGGAGTGACCGCACCCCTACCCTTACCCTCTGTTAGCTGGGTCTGCCGCCGCCGTCGTGCTTATGGCTCTGGGAGGGGGCGCGTGCCCTCTGGTGGCCATGGAGCAGCACTGCTGCCTGGGCTGCAGCACGGGGACAAGGCGGTGCGTTCTTTCTCTTCATCCTTCCAACATCTTAGTTTATTGGGTCTGTCCGGGTGCTGGCACGCAGAGAGTAGGCGGTTGGAGAGTTGGGGTTGTTGGCAATCCAGGCCCCTCTCTGGTGGCAAGGCAGAGGGACTGGAGCCTGGGATAAGGGAGAGCATTGGCTAGGGAGCTTGGGACTGGTGGTGGTGGGAGGGGGAGTGCTGAATTGGCTAAGAAATGGATCTCTACTCAAGGATTCAGCAGTTTGAGTTTTTTTTCCAGGGTGCACTGCCTGCAGAAGGACTGAGGAGTGGGTGGGCCCGGGGTAGGGTGGTAGGGTGAGGCAGCTTTATTCCAGGCCTGGCAGCTCCTGCCTGGCCCTAAACCCTTAGCCATGGGATCCCCATCGACCCACCTACTTCTGAATGAAGTCATTACTGCGTCTGCCCACCTGCCAGCCCTCAGTCCCCTGCCCACCAGCCTGGACTAGTTCCCCAGTCTTTGGCAGAACTGGGGTACCCTTTCCTTCTTCCATTTGGTGAGGTTTTCTCTTTACTGTGTATTGGGGAAATAGATGGAGTTATAGCAGGTAGGACCCAAGTTAGGGTCTAACCAAGTTATATTCCTACAGTCTGTCCTTGATTTGGGTGACCTTAGTCTGTAGGACCATCCAGGATCAGATCTGTCATCTTGTAGCCTACTCGGGTCTGGCATCTGGACAGCACTCAGCTAGCTACTGCTCATCTGGTGTGGGAAATGGCACCCTACTCCAGTATTCTTGCTGGGGAAATCCCATGGACAGAGGAACCTGGTGGGCTCCATGGGGTCAAAAAAAGTCGGACATGACTGAGCACACACGCACACACAAGACAGAAGAGGGAAGGTTTCCCAGTGGAGGAGTTATCTAGACTGGGTGCCGAAGGATGTAAAGAGCTCCCATCAGCGCTGTTGCTAGAACCCTATAGACACACTGGAAGGGAAGGAAGTTGGTGAGAAACACAGTGCCAACCTCATTTTTTTAAAAAACATCTTGTATCTTCCATTGCGGGCTTCCCAGGCGGCCAGTGGTAAAAAGTCTGCCTGCCAAGCAGGAAATGCGGGTTCGATTCCCTGGATCAGAAAGATTCTCTGGAGAAGGAAATGACGATGCACGCCAGCATTCTTGCCTGAGAAACCCTGTGGAGAGAGGAGCCTGGCGGGCTACAGTCTATGGGGTCATAAAGAGTCAGACATGCAAAACATGCACACACACACAGCCTCTGCTCAATGGATTAGTGAGTGAGTTCCCTTAGATTTATAGGTCCTTAGAGATGCCTTCTCCATCTTCCTCCTCCTTGTGTAGATGGGGAGACTGAGGCACCCAGCAGGTAAAGAATTATTCCAGAATCACCAAGAATGGATGGGTGGGAGGGTGGGTCCCAAGATGACAGAGAAATAGGACGGGGAGACCACTTTCTCCCCCACAAGTCCATGAAAAGATCATCTGCATGTGGAGCAACTTCCACAGGAATGGAGGAGTGGGTGGCTGAGCAGTGAAGTGATGAAGACCACTGGCCTGATCTGGGTTTGGGCTCAGTTTTGAGACTTTCTGAAGGTGCTTGGGCAAGTCATTTCTTTTTTCCTAAGCCTCAGTTTCCTCACTTATAAAATAAAGATTTAAAATCTCTGTCTACTTCCCAGGATAGTTATAAGGATTAATATGGTGATGGTGATGTTGGGGAGATAATGATCAGAGGTACTGTCAGCTGAGTGCTTTCTTTGAGCCAAGTGCTGTGTCAAGTGACTCAACACGTGAGATCCTAGAGGTTGATACACTCGGTTGACAGAGGCTGTGGGCCTTCCTGAAGAGGAGCTCGGTAATGAGCAACTCACAGGCAGAGTGACGAAGCCCCTACCAGGCCTGGTGCTTTGACTTCAGGCCTCCAGGATGTGCTTCAGGGCTCCTCTGGCTGTGCTCTGGCTGGAGGCAGAGGGAGGGACAAGATGACCTTGGGCTGTCCCCAGTGCAGAGCTCCCATGTTCTCTAGGCCTGGATCAGATTTCCGGCCCCCGGGGAGGGCAGAGGGGGCTAGTTGATGGAGGAAGCATGTGTCCTGGCCTGGGTAGCTGGACCTAGGGGCCTTGCCCTGGATCCTGGGGCCTTTCCTGCAAAGGGAATATCCAAGAGCAGGAAGGAAGGAAGTGGGGAGGGGGAGGAAGGGGGGGAGGGAGAGAAAGGATGGGACAGGCCCCAGCTGGGAGTGAGTTTTCTCTGGGGCTGGCTGAGAAAAGACATCTGGCCTGGCCTGGCTGAGAGGCCGTGGGTCTGGTCACCCTGGCCGGGGCTTGGATGTGGGTGAGGAGGTGGCGGGGCTGGGGGGAGGCCAGAAAAGAGGATGAGTCCCACCCTCTGTCTCCTCATCTGTGTCACAGGTATGAGAACACCCTCTTCCTGGGCAGGATGGGGAGTAAAGAATGAAGTCTAAAATGCAGAGTGTCACAGGGGCCTCGTAGGTGCGTCATGCCTGTTTGGTCCTTCCTGCCTGGCCTGGCAGCCTGACCTGTGAGACTGCATAGACCAGACGGAGGCCTGTGAACTCGGCATTCATTCAGTAACCATTATGAAGCACCTACTGTGTGAGGAGCACAGGGCCTGTGATGGCCCAGGGGCCTGTGATGACTCAGGCCAGGAGGCAAGGGAAGGCTTCGTGGTAGAGGTGATATTCATGCCAAGACTCAAAGGATGAGTGTGAGTTTGCCAGAAGGAGGGGCCTGGTGGGGAAGAAGGGTACTAGGTGGAGGGAAAGAAGAACAGGTCCTGAGCCCAGGGTTCAGGGTGAGCAGTGCTATGGCGGCAGCAGAATGCGTGGCCAGGAGCAGAGGTAGGAGGGGAGGTGGGGCCTTGGGGCTCTGCGGTAGCACTGTGGCTTTTATCCTGAGGGCCCTGGGGAGCCACAGAAGGTTATAGGCAAGGGTGGCACAGTCAGAGTGGAATAAGGCCCAGTGGAGGGCACTCAGGGCACCCACCCCTGTGCCCTCGTCTCTCACAGGCCCTCAGAGCAGCCAGGCTGGAGCCTCAGCGCCCCTGAGTAACTCCTCAGGTTTTCCCACCCCATTTCTTTGTCAGGGCTTCTTCCCTACCTGGAAATTATTTCTCTGGAGAAGCCAACAGCTTCCCCTGACCATGAAGATGCAGCATGGGGAGGACGGAGCAGCCCTCAGTCCCCTTTCCTTTCCATCCTTCCTCATCAGTGAGCCAAAAGGAGAGAGTGTTGGTAGAATGTGTGCGAGCTGAGTGAAACAAAGACAGTTGACTTAGTTTGTGCAGTGTTCCTGCCACTCAGGTAAGAATAAAATACACGTGCATGCACAAGCTACAAAATGCAAACTGTGTAATTTCGGTGATTCTACACCTGAGTGAAATGTCCTTATGTTTGCATTTAAAACTCGCATTGCACAAGGTAAAGGTGAATGGTAAAAGTCATGCTGGTGATTAAAATTTTTAATTTTCCTTTACTTAGAATGACATTAAATAGCCAATAAAAATTATCATAACAAGTTGAGAGACCACACAGGAAAGGAAAAAGCTTTATGTATATTAATATTAGGCACTTTCTCCTTGCTTTTTGGACTAGGAAGGGGCTCTGCATTTCCATTTTCTGATGGGTCCTGTTCTGGGTGAAAGACCCCCTCCACGTCTGTTTTAGGGTGGGAGCTATGAGGCTGGGGACTCGGGGCTGCCTCAGCCCTGGGCAGTCCTTCTGTGGTGCAGTCAGTGTGGTGAGTGAGGCTCTTAACTCCCTGAACCCAGGAGTGCAGGCAGGAGATGGAACTGCCTTCTTTTCCATCACGTTCCTCCCAGCTGGGGGAAGACTTAGCCCTTCCTGGGGGTCCTGTTTTCTCCCAGTCAAGGGTTTGGGGCAGGTCACTGGAGGAGGCCAGCCCCCTCAGGCCTGAAGATGATGCTGTCCTTGGCCTGGGAGGACCTCTTCACTGATTATCATGCTACCCTCCAGTCTGCAAGCCCCAGGGGACTCCTGGCTCCTTTCCCCTAAGACAGGGCTCCCCAAGGGCTGGACCTGCAGAGGGACCTCGGAAGCAGGCTGTTGTGAAACTGTAGGGGACTTCTGTCTCCCCTCTCCCAGCGCCACCCCAACTGGGTGAACGAGAGAGGTGGGTTCTTTCTCCTTGGCTTGCTTTTGAGGGACAGTGAAGGGAGGAAGGTAAACCCTGTGGCAGGGATCAGCCAGCAACCTGGCTTCTACAGAGGGAGTGGGGGGGGGGTGTGTGTGCAGTGGGGTGGGGAGGAAGGAGCCTCCTCACACTGGGTCTCTGAGGGCAGGTTGTCTGGGGTAGTTAAGACTCCCTTGCCACTGTTTGCCTCCTGTTCTAGTCTCACAAACTCACCCAAGCTCTCTGACCCTACTTCCTCCTTGATATCTCAGGATAATGACTGCACGTGCCCCCAAGGACTGCTGTGAACGTTCTCTGAGCTAACACACAAAGAGCATTTAGTGTGGAGCTTGGCACTTAGAAGACACCACTCATAGAAGCTCATGTGTTGTGGAAGAGGAGGTTGGTGACTTGGTGAGACTTCCCTCCTCTGCCACCAAGAATGCCCTCCATCCCCTTTCCCTCCTGAGTCCGCCTCCTTAGCTCTTTACCCTGCCTCCCCTCCTCCTCTCTCTGCTGTTCCTCTAGCATACGAGGCTTGTGCTCACCTCAGGGCCTTTGCACTTTCCGCTCCCTCTCTCTGCAGCTCTGGTCTCTCAGATGCTTGAAGACTGACTCTCATTTCTTGGGTCCCACATAAATGTCCTCTCCTCCGGATGGTGTGCCTGACTGTGCTAGCTGCTGTCTTCCTGGTGAAGCCGCTCTTACATTTCACTTGATAGGTGATAATTTTGTTTACTTGTTTATTTGGCATCTTTCTTCCTCCCTCTGCCAGGCAGTGAGCCTCAGGTAGGGGGGCGCCTTGTCTCTCATGCTCCCCAAGTCCTCAGTGACGGGCAACACATAATAGATGCACCACAAAGACAGAGCCCTGCTTTTCTGGAGTTCACAATTTAATGAGTGAGGTAGGATTAAACGAGCAAATGTTTTGATATATATTTTTATTTATTATTTTTCATGGTGGTAAAATATATATATATATATAATGTTTGTAACCATTTTTAAGTATATAGTTCAGTGGCATTGAGTCTTTTCACATTGTTGTGTAACCATCACCACCATCTATCTCCAGAACTCTTTTCATTCTTCAAAATTGAAACTCTGTATCCATTAAACAACTCCCCATTCCTTGCACCCTCTCGAGCCCTGGCAACCACCGTTTTCCTTTTTGTTCCCAAGAATTTGCCTACTCTACATAGCTCAAATAAGTGGAATCATGCACTATTTGTCTTCTTGTGACTGGCTTATTTTGCTTAGCATAATGTCCTCAAGATTCATCCGTTTTGTAGCAGGTGTCAGAATTCCCTCCGTTTTTATGGCTGAATAATATTCTATTGCATGTATATATTGCCCTTTGTTTATCCATTCTTCTGTCGATGAACACTTGGATTGCTTCCACCGCTTGGCCGTTGTAAATAATGGTGCTGTAAACATGGGTGTACACATATCTTTCCAAGACCCTGCTTTCAATTCTTCCGTGTATATACTCAGAGGTGGAATGATAGGATCATATGTTACTTCTATTTTTAATTTTTTGAGGAACCATCATATTATTTATTACCTTGGTGGCTGCACCCTTTTACATTCCCATTAACAATGCACAAGGGTTCCAAATTTCTCCATATCTTCACCAACACTTGTTATATTCTGCTTAAATTTTTTTAGTAGTCATCCTAATGAGTGTGAGGTGGTATCTCAGTGTGGCTTTGATTTGCATTTCTCTAATGATTAGGGTACACATTTTGAAAGAATGTTTAGAGAGAATGGAGGGTAGGGAGCCTTTTAGGTCTGGTGGTCTGGACGAAGGTGGTATTTCAATTGAGGCAGAACAGAAGGAGGCAGCCAGTGGAGGATCTAGGGGAAAAATATTTGGGGGAGAGAAAACAGTAAGTGAATGGGCTTGACGTGTGAGTGCGTGCTGTATGTTTTTGCTGGAGAAATAGTGAGTAACGGGCAGGTGGGTGGAGGTGGGAGATGTGGTCTGAGGGGTAGACTATATTACCCAGGACTTTTAGGCCAGGGAAAGGAGTTTGTATTTGCAATTTACAGCAAGCACTGGTTTCCTTAGATTGTGGGCAGGAGGTGGGGGGGGGGCAAGGGGAAACACAGGGGACAGAGGGGTGGATGGATGGAAAAGGGGGCTGGCTGGGTGGTGATGTCATTGTGTGTGAGTGGGGCAGTGTGTGTCCACAGGGCTGGTGTGTGCCTGCGTGTGTGTGTACATGTGGCAGCCTGAGCCATGTGGGCATTTACGTGCAGACGTGTGTGTGTGTGTTGTGTGTGTACATCTCCAGAGGCCCTGAATCATTACTGATCTTCTTTCTCAAGAAGGTGCTGTGTCCTCCTACCTCCTGACCACAATGACAGCCCCAGTCGGCAGGGCGCAGTGTTGCTTCCTGGGCTCCTCCCACTGGCCTGGAACCAGCAGGAAGGATCCAGAGCCATACCTAGGGGTCGAGGCTGGCCTCTGTGTATGATGATTAGGCTTTGAAGGTTGGGAGACAAGAGGCTTGTCTGCCTGAGACCAGCAAGGCAGCAAGAGTCCCCGGGTCCTACACTGGGTTAGCCGGGCAGGCTGCTGCAGTACCGAGAATGGCCACACGAGGGAAGCCGAGGACGCGGAGCGGAGGCGAGGAGGCGACGGGAGTGAGGGGTGGCCCTGGAACGGTGTGTGCAGAGGGTCCAGAGGCGCGCACAGGGCTGGGGAGAACCTCCGCGGGGCTCTGAGGCTTGTTTCTGCTTCCAAGTGACTGTGTGAGTAATTAAAAGCAGCCATGAGCTCCTCGCCATCCCAGTGGCTTTCATTTCATCCTCAGCAACAAACTCTCAGGCCCAGAGAAGTGGAGCCACTTGCCCAGGGTCATTCAGCAGGGCATTCAGACCAGGCCGGCCTGACCTCGCAGCTTGTGCTGTAACCACTGCATACCCTGAATACGTTCATGGGCAGATGAGTGCTGGTTTGTTGATGTCTCTTGGCCTTACCTGACCCCAACATTCCCTGTCTCAGTGAGCACGCACCCTCTTGGGCAGGGCCTGGACAGCCTGGGGAGGGAGACTGGGACTTGAGGCCCCTCCTAGAGGCATCTGGGGATGAGGGGTTCAGGGGCCCTGGGATGAGCTCAGGTGTATGCCGCCATCACCATGGGGGAAACAACGTATAATAACATCAGTTCCCTTTCTGACCTTCTCCTTGGCTGAGGGCTGGGGAGCAGTGGGAATGGGGGCTGATAATGGGCTGAGCCCCTAGCCTGCGTCTGAAGCCCCTGCCCCCTTGGTTGAATCTCACCCAAGCATCAGGCCCAAGTCCCAAGGGCTGTAGGCTGGCTAACAACCAGGGTCTTCAAGAAAACTCGCCAGTGACCTCTCCCTGCATCTAAGTGTGTGACTGAAGCCGTTTGGCCATCCTTGGAGAAAAAAATATGGATGGTTTTAACTGAGACCATTGAACAGAAGGGAAGACTGAGGCCCAGAGAAAAACAGGGAGTCATTGAGGGTCATGCAATAAGGCAGCAGCTGAGGCCCTGTGTGTTTTTATCTGGAAAGGGCTAGAGGACCCCAGACAGGGGAATCAGTAAGATATATACCCCTAAAGTGGAGATTAAGGGGCCAGAATGACAGTCATCTGGCCTCCTCCTCCAGAAAGTCCTCCCTGACCATCTCCTCTGCCACCAGTGTTAGAAATGGACTCAGAGCTCCCCTGACACTTTGTTTGGACAGGGAGGCTAAAAACACCCTCTGAGTTGCTTTAAGGGACCTCAGAGTCCCTTAGTCCATTCTCTTAGTCAGCCTAGAAATCTCTGCTCTAACTCTTCTGACAGGTGCCCATCTTGCTTGCACACCTCATGTGACAGGAAGCTCACTGCCTTAAAAGGCAGCCTGTCCCATTGTAGGATAGCTCCTTCTACTGAATCCACACTGGCCTTATTGTGCTGTCTCCCGGTGGGAACTAGCTCACCCTGTGGATCACGGGACAGGTGCACTCAGGCCCCAGCTGGCAGCAGAGAGTTCTGTGTCCTCCCACCCCTATGCCAGCCTTCTCTCCAGCTTAGGTGATCCTGCCTCCCCATAAAAACCTTTCCAGCCCTTCATCTTCTGAGTAGCTCTTCACTGGGTTGCTCTGGGTGGGAGTGGCTCCTTCTGTGGTGACGACTTCTTTCTCAGTTCACAAGATAATATGTGTTTGTTGTAGGGAAATTGGAAAATACACCAAAAAAACACCCTCAATCCTGTCACCCAGAGACAACCCCTTTTAGCTCCTTAGGAATTTCCTTCTGGACTGACGCCAGTGCACATGTTCATGAAGTTGGAGGTCAAAGCTGGTGGTAGGAGTCCTTTTAGGGCAGAAACGCAGGTTTGTTCAACTTAACACCTTGACGGGTCATTTGGTTGTGAAGACAGTTCTGCTCTGGAAGATTGAGGGAAGGAACAAAGAGAAGGAAAAGATCCTGATAATAAAGAAAGAAGAATTTCCAGTCTCCTCCAGGGGCCATGCTTGAGATGTAGGAGAGTGTTTCTGGAGCTCTGTCCCCAACCACCATTTGCTCCATCACCTTCCTCCTCCCCGAGCCTGAGGCAGCCAGCATGGAAGCGGGGCAAACCCAGGTTCCACTGGCAGCAGCCCCCTTTAGAGTAGGGGAGGGAATGAAGGCTGCAATCGTGAACCCCTGGGGAAAGCCTCCCACAAGATCCAGTCATGCGTGAACACTCCCTTTGCCCAAGTCAGGTTGTAAGTCCGGCAGGTGGCACTGGAGTGTGAAGGAATTAGGGAGTTCCCAAGTGGTAGGGCAGGGGAGATAGAACCGTGCTTGCAGGAGGTAAGATGCAGATGGAAATGGAGAATTTCCTGGAAATAGGGAAACAGAGCCAGCTGTGATGAGAAATTAAAACTCCCCAAGAATGCCAGGGATTGGGATGACGCATGGAGTATCCTGTGTCATGGGCTGGAACCTTTAGTGAGGGGAAGGGTAAACGCTAGAGAACTGCTTTTCCTTCTCAACTAGTATATACATAGAGAGCATGCCTTTCCACTTCAGCAAATGCTTGTAATGCACCATTTTCATCGCTGCACAATACTCCAGTGCTTAAAGATGCCATGATTTCTCTAACCCCTGCCCTGTTTTAGGATATTTAGGACTTTTTGCCGTCATGATTAACATTGTAATGAACAATCTTGTAGCTACATCTTTGCCCCCATCAATCTTTATTTTTTTAAGATAAATTCCTAGCAGTGGAACTACTAGGTTGAAAATTAGGAACATCTTTAAGGCTTTTGATGCTACTGCTGCTGCTCTTTAGTCACTAAGTCATGTCCAACTCTTTGGGGCACCATGGACTGTGGCCTGCCAGGCCCCTCTGTCCATGCGATTTTCCAGGCAAGAATACTGGAGTGGGTTGCCATTTCCCTCTCCAGGGGATCTTCTCAACCCAGGGATTGAACCTGAGTCTCCTGCACTGCAAGTGGATTCTTTACCACTGAGCCACCTGAGAAGCATTTTGATGCGTGTTGACAAATTGATTTCCAGAAGGTGGCAGCACTTTTGGCTCCTAGTGGGTAACAGGAGTGTGAATATGTCCGTTTCCCCAGACCTTGACCATCAGTTCTCTTTTACCCCCAAATTTTTATTGTTCAGATTTTAAACATACAAAATAGTTGGAATTTTTTTTTTACAGCAGACACCCGTATAGCCATCACTCAGATTTGGCAATGGACATTATACTATATTTGCTCTCTCATCCTCTATGCATCTCTCCTCCCTTCATCAGTTCATTTGCATTTTGGGAGCGTATTTCAAAGTAAGTTGCAGGTACCAGTACATTTCACCCTCCAACATTTCAACATGCATGTCACTAACTAGAGTTCAATATTTGTGTCTGGTTCTATGCTTCTTTGAGATGAAACACAGACAATGAAGTGCACTAATCTTAAGTATATCATTGGTTGAGTTTTGACAAATACATCGATTTATATGCCCTGATTCCTATCAAGATATAGAATATTCCCATCCCTCCAGAAAGTTTCCTAGCCTAGTTCTGCCCATTCTGGACCTTCTTAACAATGGAATCATATAGTGTCTACTTTTTGTGTGTGTCTGGCTTATTTAATTCAGCATGTTGTGCAGATCTGTCCATGTTATTGCATCTAGCGATAGTTTGTTCTTTTTTGTTGCTGAATAGAATTCCACTGTATGGATATATAGCAGTTGGTTAATCCATTTGCCTCTTGATGGACACCTGGGCTGTTTCCAGTTTGAGGCCATTATAAATCAAGCTGCTATTCTTTGCCCAGAATGAAGCAGGGCAAAGGCTAACAGAGTTTTTCCAAGAGAACGCACTGGTCATAGCAAACACCCTCTTCCAACAACACAAGGGAAGACTCTACACAAGGACATCACCAGATGGTCAATGTTGAAATCAGATTGATTATATTCTTTGCAGCCAAAGATGGAGAAGCTCTATACAGTCAGCAAAAACAAGACCAGGAGCAGACTGTGGCTCAGATCATGAACTCCTTATTGCCAAATTCAGACTTAAATTGAAGAAAGTACGGAAAACCGTTAGACCTTTCAGATATGACCTAAATCAAATCCCTTACGACTATACAGTGGAAGTAACAAATAGATTCAAGGGATTAGATCTGATAGACAGAGTGCCTGAAGAACTATGGACGGAGGTTCATGACATTGTACAGGAGTCAGTGATTAAGGCCATCCCCAGAAAAAGAAATGCAAAAAGCAAAATGGTTGTCTGAGGAGGTCTTACAAATATCTATGAAAAGAAGAGAAGTGAAAGGCAAAAGATAAAAGGAAAGATATACCCATTTGAATGCAGAATTCCAAAGAATAGGATGGGGAGATAAGAAAGCCTTCCTCAGTGATTGATGCAGAAGCAGAGAAAAACAACAGAATGGGAAAGACTACAGATCTCTTCAAGAAAATTTGAGATACCAAGGAAACTTTTCATGAAAAGATGGGCACAAAAAAGGACAGAAATGGCATAGACCTAACAGAAGCAGAAGATATTAAGAAGAGGTGGCAAGAATACACAGAAGAACTATACAAAAAAGATCTTCATGACCCAGATAACCACGATGGTGTGATCACTCACATAGAGCCAGACATTCTGGAACTCGAAGTTAAGTGGGTCTTAGGAAGCATCACTATGAACAAAGCTAGTGGAGGTGACGGAATTTTGGTTGAGCTATTTCAAATCTTAAAAGATGATGCTGTGAAAGTGCTGCACTCAGTATGCCAGCAAATTTGGAGAACTCAGCAGTGGCCATAGGACTGGAAAGGGTCAGTTTTCATTCCAATCCCAAAGAAAGGCAATGCCAAAGAATGCTCAAACTACCACACAATTGCACTCATCTCACATGCTAGTAAAGTAATGCTCAAAATTCTCCAAGCCAGGCTTCAACAGTATGTGAACCATGAATTTCCAGATGTTCAAGCTGAATTTAGAAAAGACAGAGGAGCCAGAGATCAAATTGCCAACATCCACTGGATCATCGAAAAAACAAGAGAGTTCCAGAAAAACATCTGCTTTATTGACTATACCAAAACCTTTGTGTGGATCACAACAAACTGGAAAATTCTTAAAGAGGTGGGAATACCAGACCACCTGACCTGCCTCCTGAGAAATCTGTATGCAGGTCAAGAAGCAACAATTAGAACTGGACATGGAACAACAGACTGGTTCCAAATAGGAAAAGGAGTACGTCAAGGCTGTATATTGTCACCCTGCTTATTTAACTTATATGCAGAGTACATCATGAGAAATACTGGACTGGATGAAGCACAAGCTGGAATCAAGATTGCTGGGAGAAATATCAATAACCTCAGACATACAGATGACACCACCCTTATGTCAGAAAGTGAAGAAGAACTAGAGAGCCTCATGATGAAAGTGAAAGAGGAGAGTGAAAAAGTTGGCTTAAAACTCAACATTCAGAAAACTAAGATCATGGCATCTGGTCCCATCACTTCATGGCAAATAGATGGGGAAACAGTGTCAGACTTTATTTTTGGGGGCTCCAAAATCACTGCAGATGGTGACTGCAGCCATGAAATTAAAATATGCTTGCCCCTTGGAAGAAAAGTTATGACCAACCTAGACAGCATATTAAAAAGCAGAGACATTACTTTGTCCACAAATGTCCGTCTAGTCAAAGCTACAGTTTTTCCAGTAGTAATGTATGGATGTGAGAATTGGATTATAAAGAAAGCTGTGCACCAAGGAATTGATGCTTTTGAACTGTGGTTTGGAGAAGACTCTTGAGAGTCCCTTGGACTACAAGGAGATCCAACCAGTCCATCCTAAAGGAAATCAGTCCTGAATATTCATTGGAAGGACTGATGCTGAAGTTGAAACTCCAATACTTTGGCCACCTGGTGTGAAGAACTGACTCATTTGAAAAGCCCCTGATGCTGGGAAAGGTTGAAGGTGGGAGGAGAAGGGGACAACAGAGGATGAGATGGTTGGATGGCATCACCGACTCAATGGACATGAGTTTGGGTAAACTCCAGGAGTTGGTGATGGACAGGGAGGCCTGGCGTGCTGCGATTCATGGGGTCGCAAAGAGTTGGACACGACTGAGCGACTGAACTGAACTGATTCTTGTATAAGTCTTCGTGTGAACATGTTTTCATTTTTCTTGACCATCTAGGAGTGGGATTGCTGGGTCATAGGGTAGGTGTGTATTTAGTTTTTATAAGCAACTACTCAGCCTTTTTACAAAGTTGTTATACCATTTTATACTCCATCCAACAAAGAATGATCTCCAGCATTGAGTTCAATGCTTCAAACACAATGCGCTTGTTACCTCCTTGGTTTTGGATGCTATACCTCAGTGAATTCCACTGAAGTTCATAGTGACAGGCTTGGCTGCCATTGCCCTGGCAATCAGCTGGACACTTTGGGCTGTTTCTCATGGACAGGTGAATGGATGGCTGCCCAGCTAGGTCTTCCTGACCTTGAACTTGTACAATTGCTTTGTTGGAATTTGAATGTTGGCTTTTCCATTTGTCCTCATTAAATTTCATTTTGTTGGTTTTCACTTAACCCTCCAGCTAGTCCTGATAATGGTGACAGTAGCAAACTCACACACACAATGTGCCAGAAAAAAAGGTGAAAAGTGTGGGTTGTTCAGTCATGCTCGACTCTTTGTGACCCCATGGACTATAGCCGGTCAGCCTCCTCTGTCCATGGAATTCTCTAGGCAAGGATACTGGAGTGGGTAGCCATTCCCTTGTCTAGGGAATTTTCCTGACCCAGGGATTGAATCCAGGTCTCCTGCGTTGCAGGCAGATTCTTTACCATGTGAGCCACCAGGAAAACCCCCAGCACGTGCCAGATGCTGAGCTAACTCACTCAGGCCCGAGAGCGGTCCTGCTGAGGAGCTGCTGTCATCCTCATTCTGTTGCTGTAGTTTTAGTTGCTAAGTTATGTCTGATTCTTTCGACCCCATGGACTGTAGCCTGCCAGGTTCCTTTGTCCATGGGGTTTCCCAGGCAAGATTACTGGAATAGGTTACCATTTCTTTCTCCAGGGGATCTTCCTGACCCAGGGATCGAACCCATGTCTCCTGCACTGCAGGCAGATTCTTTACTGCTGAGCCACCAGGGAAGCTCTATTCCCATTTTAGACATCATGAAATTGAGGCACAGGTTAAGTAACTTGTCCAAGATGACCCAGTCATAAATGCTGGGAATAGAACCACGTAGTTTGGATCCAGACATCGTGGTCTTAATCAGTCACTCTTTTGCCTCTTTTTGGCTTCAGACATCATCTCCCTGCATCTTCCACTTTCTCTTAGCACATTAAGCGTGCTTCTAAGTCTTCCAGATTATCGGTTAAAAATCAAAACCAGGGAATTCCCTGTTGATCCAGTGTTGGTTAGGTCTCTGTGCTTTCACTGCTGAGGGGCCAAGTTCGCTCTCTGGTTAGGAAACGAAGATCCCGCAAGCCATACAATGTGCCCAAAAAAGAAAAAAACAAAGCCAAAAATTCTATGGACCGGATAAGTCCAGGGTCCAGGACAGAGCTTGGCGGCATGCCTCTAGATCTCCTCTGCCACACTGTGTTTTCCCTTCATCTGTTGGGTTTTCAGGTTGTTTCCACCTTTTGGCTCTTAGGAATCATGCTGCTGTCAAGCTTGTTAATTCTTATTTCATAATACCTTTCTCATCAGGTTCCCCTCAACCATCCTCACTACGGTGGCTCCCATCAAGGTCCTCAGGGACATCTGTTTTGGTAAATCCAGTGGTCAGTTCCCATCTCATGTGATCCATCAGGAGCACTTGACTTGGTCCATCTCTTTCTTCCTTGATATGGTTTCTTTATTTGGTGATGGGATCCCACATTCTCCTGCTCTTCCTCTGCCTCTTGGAGTGTCCCTCACCCGTCCCCGTTTTTGATGCTCTCCTTTCCCCCATCTACCTCTGCATACGGGAAGCCCTCAGGGCTCTGTTCCTGGCCCTCTGACATGCATCACCCCACCCCTTGGTGGCCTTCATGACTTTTCCCCAATGCCCATCTCTAGCCCAGACCTTTCTGACATATCTCTCTGTCTATCTGACATCTCCACTTGGGTGGCCAACTGATGCTGCAACTCCCACCTGTGCTCCTCAAGCCTGTACTTCCCCACCTTAGTTCCCGGCAACTCCATCCTTCCTGTTGTTCAGATCCTCACATTTTGTTCACTCTCGACTCCTCTTTTCTCTGATGTCCCACACCCAATCCCTCAGCTCATCTTATTGGCTTTAACTTGAAAATATATCCAGAGTCTGCCCACTTTTTACCAGCTCCACTGCTACCACCCTGGTCTGGGTTCCCACCAACTCTCCCCTGGAATTCTGCAGTGGCCTCGCTGGTCTCCAGGCTCAGCCCTGACCCCTCCTATCTATCTCCAACATAGTGGCCAGAGGGACCCTTGAAACATATACATCAAATCAGGTTAGTTCTTTGTCCTAAATCTTGGGTGGCTTCTTATGTCACTCAGTGTCAAAATCCTTACAATGGCCTCCAAGGCCCTGAGTCCCCTGGCCCTTTCTCTGCCTCATCTCCACTCTCCCCTTGTTCCCTTTGCTCCTAGCTGTTCCAGGAACATGCCCAGCACTCTGACCTCAGGGCTTTGCACTGGCTCTTCTTGTTCCTTGGGACTCTCCTCCCCTCGATAGCTACATGACAAATTCTTTTTTACCTCTTTCTTTTCTTTGCTCGAATTCACCTTCTCAAGGTGTCTAACAGCAGTTCTCTCTTTAAAGTTGCGATACCCCTTACCCTGTCCACCCTCCCGATCCCTTCCATGTACCCTATTTCTCCCTGTAGCACTCATCATCATCTACACTGTTATAAACTTAACTTCTTTGTTGTGTTTATTGTCTGCCCTACCCCCCACCATTAGCAGCGCTTTAGGAGGGCAAGGCTTTTCCCCTCTTTTGTTTACTGATATGATTTGCCAGAAGAGTGAATATGTAATGCCCTAATAACAGTTTGTTGAATGAAGAAATCGAGCAAGAAAGTAAGTAGGATAATTTAGGAAGGGGTCTGCAATCTAAAAATAGGTTGGAGTCAAGAAAAGGTGGCTTCCGGCAGGGCCAGGTGTTGTGGACATCAGGGCTGTTTGCTGTGTAGCAGTAGAGGGTCCTGTGACTCCTAACCCTTTTCCCTTTGGAACCTTTCCCCTCCCACCATCAGTCCACAGAGACTGCCTGGGGCTGATCCCACTCCTCACTCCAAGGTGGGCAGTGGCTCCTTAGGCTACAGTGACTGGCTCAGGGCTGGGCATATTTCGTTGATCAGGGCAATGAGACTGAAACCTAAGATTTTGCTTACATTCTTGGCATTGGGCAGGTTTCTTCTCTCAAAGCTAGACAGTCGCTCAGAGCTGCCTGAGCCACACTGGGCTGCAGATGTGTAAAAAGGTCACTGTTGGGGGCCCTGATTTGGTATTTCCTGCAGCTGGATCTACACCTGGACTTTTCATTTATTTGAGCCCCCTTTCACTGAGGCCAGTTTCTGTCACTTGCAGCCACTCACACTGTGCCTGCCTGAGCTCCTGAACTAGGAAGTGAGGAAGGGGCTGGGTAGGGTCAGCATGGGGTCTGTCCCAGGTGAGAAGGGTTTAGCACATGGAGGGCACCCAATAATCAGTGTTGAAAAGGGGGAAATGGGAACAGATTTGCCTTGATCCAGCCAGAGAGGAGCTCTCAAACTGTCAGGAGAGAAGGACATGGGAACTTATGGGGCGAGAAAGACTGAGGAATCCCTCCACAGGAGCTGCTGCACGCTAAGCTGAGATGGATTGCACCCGAGGTTGGGGAGGGAAGTGGGAAGCGGGAGGTCTTCCCTAATAGAGTTCATTCCAGACCTGCCACTCCCCCATCACCTCCAGTGCAGGAGGAAGAGCCCAATTAAAGTACACCAGGGACAAAGTGCATACCAGAGGGTGGAGTGTGGGCTCTTTTTCGCTAGAGGTGTGTTTTGCCATAGGTCACTTCTTTTTCTTAGCTTCAGTGCCTTTCTGGGTAAAATGGGCTGAATGATGTCCACCTCATAGGGTTTCTGTGTGGGTGAAATTAGATAATGTGTGAAATGAGGTAATGCGAAGAACTTAGCATGAACCTGGCTCACATAACCGTCTTAATAAAAGTCATCTGCTGTAATTGTTACCCGAGGTCTCAGCCCATGGTTGTGCGTGGTGGTGCAGGCGCAATTCTTATAAGCACCAGCAGATGGCGCCCCGACCTCAAAAATACCCATTCCTGAACTGTTTTCTGCAGGGCTCCGAGAGGGGATGGGCGGGGCGGCCTCTCCTTTCTCAACCAGTTAGACTCCTGCCTTTCCGAGTGCGCTGGGAGCAAGTGCCTGGCACGCCCCTCAGTTCCAAGAAAGAGGGGCCTGGATCACCATAGGATAATGAGTAGAGCCTCAGTTTTCCATCTGTATTGTGGAAGAGCATGGATTTCGGAGACAACCTGAACCAAGTTAAGGAAATACTTAGGTTGGTGCAGGTAAAGGACTTTCAGAATGAGCAAGCATCTCAGGACCGAGGCTGGTTAACAGGTCCTGCGACTGGACCTTGGGGGCGCGGCTGAGCCTGGTGCTGAGGCAGAGGGATGACCCATATGACCTCTATTCGCTTCCTCTCTGGATGAGTGAGAGAGAGAGGGAACCGGGCTGCCCGGCGCGGAGGACCCAGAACGGTGCGTGGTCCTATGACGCGAGACGCTCTGGTAATTCTGAGTCGGGCCAGCAGAGGGAGACCGAGACCCCTCGTGGACCCCGCTCTGCTTCCCTTCTAGCCTGGAGCTCGCCCTCCTTGGACCATCCCCGTTGGCCATGCCTCCCCGGGCAGGAGTTGACATGTCCCTTTGCTTTGAAAAACCCTTTTCCTCTTCTTTCTGGCTGGGCTTCCTGGGGCAACGTGTGGGGTGAGAGGAAGGGTCAGATTCAACCCTAACTCTCTGAGCCCCAGCTGAGCCCCATCCCCTGGGCCTCAGTGACTTGGATGGGATCTACTGGCCATTCTCATCCTAGCTGCCCCCACTTCCTAAGATGGGGTGTTGTGAGCTCCCCAGAGGGTAAGGATTTGGGGAGCAGGAGATCCTTTTCCTAACCCCCCATTAATCCAAGCCTGGATGGCCAGCTGGACCTCCGGAAGCAGGGGGTGCACCCCATCCCACCCTGGCCAGTTCCCGGCATTCTCCTTGGACTGGCTCCCAGAGGCCCACAAAGGCCCTCAGACAAAGTTCTGGGCTGGGCTTTGCCTGTGCCCGGGGCCTGGGGCTGGCTGTCTCTAGGCACTGAGAGTCCCTGGCACTCCTTGTGGGGCTTTGTCCACCAGCCCTGGACCAGTACTGGCAGGGCCACATGTGCTGGGGGAGGGAGTGGGCCAGGCAGCTCTCAGAGCCTGAGAAGTCTCCCTCCCCTCCTGCACGTGGCCTCGCTGTCCTCCAGGACACCTTCTCTCTACCTCACCTTGCTCACTCTGACTTCTCCTCTTGGCTGCAAGCTTCCCCTTCTTCAGGGGCCTGCTCCTATTCTACTACTCATTTATTCATTCATTTGTCCCCATCATTCAATACCTATTGAGCTCCGGCTACACTCCAGGCCCCTACTAGATGCTGGGGATCCAGTAATAACAAGATGCACAGTTCCTGCCCTTGTTGGAGTTCACAGTCTGAGTGAGATTGAAGGCAGGAGACTAGTAACATCCATACCTAAAATTTGTTTTCATCTTGTAATAAATGGAGAGAAGCAGATAAGCTGCCTGCCCCAGGAAGCTCCACCTACAGAGACATTTTCCCTTGGGAAATCATCTGCTAGGCTGTGAGCTGTGGAGGGAAGAACTTCATTTAGGGCCTGTACCCCACCCTCCCAGGGCCTGGCATACAGGCACACAGTAGGTGCCCAGTAAATGTTTGTTGAATGAATGGATGAATCATTAGCTTCATAGTGTGGGGGGGCTGCCAATGAGAATGGTCTTTTCACATTACACTTCCTCCCAGTTAACCCAGGAATCGCAGGTAATGTTGGGGGTCTACAGACAAGAAACTGGGGCTCCCAGGATTCCATCTCTGGCCACTCTGACTCCTTGCCTGCTCCTCACTGCACAGCTTTCCTACCTTGGGCCCTGTCAGAGCCCCATGGGCCATGCGTGCATTTGTCCATCACCTCTCATGAACCCATTCTTGGGCTTTATCACCTTTTCAGTGGCTATCATGTGCTGGCCCTGGGCTCAGGAGGAGCTGGGGACCCAGAGAGGTGGGAGAAGGGTCCATGCCCTCCTGGACCATCCAGTCCAGACAGTAACGGCACAGTGTAGCATGTGCCATGATGAAGGAAGAGGATGGCACTGTTACAGAAGTGACAGAACAAACTTCCTGCCCTCTTGGAGCTTATGGTCCAGTGATGGTAGTGGTGGGAGGGAGACAGACAGTAACCATAATAAGCGAGGAAACACGTAGTATACAAATGTGTGTTATGGAGGAAAGGGAAGCAGGTGAAGGGGAAATGTGGGTAAGGGAGGGAGTAGGATTTTAGATAGGGTGGCTGGAGAAGGTGACATTTGAGCAGAGAGCTGAAGGGGATCAGGGGTGAGTTATGCAGCTACCTGGGGGAGGATGTCTCAGGCACCAGGAATAGCACATGCAAAGGCCCTGAGGTGAGAGTGTGCCTGGTATGTTAGAGGAACAGCCAGGAGGCCAGTGTGGCTGGACAGGTATGAGATTAGAGAGGTGACTAGGGGCAGATTGTAGTAGGACCTTGCAGCAAGGCTTGGCTTGAGTCTTAGTGACAGGGAGCCATTTGAGGATTTTGAGCAGAGGAATAACGTGAGCTGACTTACACTGAACAGGATCCCTTCAGCTGCAGTGTTGGGAATGTTGATAGTGGGGCTGTGTGGAAGAAAGAAGGGACCAGGTAGGAGGTTATAGTAATAATCCTGGTGAGAGAGGATCGAGCCGGAAAGTGGCATTAGAGCTGATAACAAGTGGCTGCTTTGAGACTGCTTTGAAAATAAATCCCATGGGATTTGTTGAGGAATTGGATGTGGGGGCTGAGAGAAGGAGAGGCCAAGATAACTCCCAGGTATTCTGCCTGGGCTGAGGGAGGGATGGTGGTGACATGGGCTGCAATGAGAAAGGTTTGGTTGGGATAAGTTGGAGCTGCTCTTTGGACATCCTAGTGGACCCTTCAGACCAGCAGTTGGGTGTGTGGGTCTGACTTCAGGGGGAAAAGGTTGGAGCCTGAGAATC
Source organism: Okapia johnstoni (assembly GCA_024291935.2). Lineage (NCBI taxonomy): Eukaryota > Metazoa > Chordata > Mammalia > Artiodactyla > Giraffidae > Okapia > Okapia johnstoni. The sequence goes on from CM044316.1 coordinate 43,432,018, forward strand.
ATGCAGTGAGAATCATCAAGGTTGAGATGGGCCTTGAAGCCAAGGTGAGCTCAGCATGGTAGTGCAAGGGGGAAAAGACAGAGGCCTGAGCCCTGGCGCACATTGGCATTTGGAGGTGGTGGGGGAGGAGGAATCACAAAAGGAAAAGAAGAAGGAGGAAAGTCAGGAAGGAGGAGGAGAACCAGGGCAGTGTGGGTCCTAAAAGACAAGAGGAAAACGTATTTCTGGGAGAAGGGGGTGATCAACTATGTCAAATGCTGCCAATAACCTAAGATAAAGCTTGAGAATTGACTTCTGGATTTGCATTGTACTGGTCACGTAGGACCACTATCGAGTCCCTTTGAACAAATACTGGGAAGAAGGCAGCCCCTCCAGGGAGACCCGGCTATGCAGGCATACAAAAGGGAGACCTCTCAGTGTAAAGGAAAGGGTGTCTCTCTCTTGGCCACATGTAACTTTGTAGCAAGCACACAGCATGGTAAGAGGACAGCAGGCTGGATTTCAGCTCTCTTTCCACTCCTTTGCACCGTGGGGGCCTTGTGCAGTGCCCAACCTGGACATCTGTCCCCAGCAGCTGTGCTGGTGTCAGTGGGGTGAGTGTGGATGAGAGGATGAGAGTTGGCTTGGAGTGTGCTCATGAGGGGATGGTAGAGGAATTGGAGAGCATGCACAGCTTTTTCAAGGAGCTTTGCTGTAGCGGGCCAAAGAAAAGGGGACAGTGATTGGAAGGAGCTGCAGGGATGAGAGGAATCTGCCAAGTGAGAGTGGGCGAAGGGGAAGACATCCAAATCAGGGCACCCACATATGCAAAGTAAGGTCATTAGGAGTGGTTGGGATGTAGCGGGATCCTAGAATGTCGCATTTGAGGTGGGAGGTATCAGGAGAGGATGCTGCACTGGTGGGCTTAAGCCTCTGTCTTGGGGGCAGGGTTGGAGCACAGCTAGGCATACAGTAGGTGCTCACTGAGTGCCCTGGGATTTCTTGGGGAATCCCTTCCCAGTCTCTCCTCCAGGCCTCAGTCTCCCAGCTGGCAGATGGGAGAATTGGATGTTTCAAATGTTCTCTGAGCCAGGGCTAGACCTGAATGCCCTCCCCCCATTTGGTAGGTCTCAGGTCCTGGCCTCTTCTCCTCCCTGGATGCCACACCTTGTCCAGGCTGAGGAAGAGCAGGAGGCCCTGAGGCTGGAGGTCAGGTGGAGGCCTCGCATTGCAGAGGCTGTGGTGGGCTGAGTGGGCTGGGAACTGCGTCTCCTGACCCATCCAGCCTTTAGGAGCTGCCTTCCTGAGACTCCCCCTCAGGAGGAGCGGGAGAAGTTGCTGGTTCTTCCTTCCTAGAGGGATGTCAGGGAATACAGAGCATTTTGGCTGCTGGTTGGGGGGACACTGACTTTGTTCTCTTTCAAGGTAAAAGTGGCTACAAGGAATAATAACAGTAACCCTCTCTCCATGCGCATGGCACCCAAAGTGCTGTCTCACTCAGAGCCCGCCTGGGGCTTTGTGACTGTCCCTTGAAGCCCTTTGAGCTAGTCCCACCGGACATAGGAAAATGAGGCTCAGGGAGGGGATACAGCTGCCCGTGGCCATGCAGCCAGGAAGCAGCCATGGCCAAACCAGAACCTGGGTTTCCTGTCTCTGGCCAGCCCATGCCCCCTGCAGCAGGCGCCCAGAGTTTGGAAGGTTGGGGAGCAGATTCCGCCCAGGGACTAGGTTCTGGTGCCAATCTGGCCCAGATCAAGTGCAGAGACAGCATTGACCTCCCTCTGTTTTCTCTTTTCACATGCAGTTATTAAGCCATGCTGTGTATGAGGTGCTGAGGGTGCACTGTGAACAAGGCAGACCTGTGTTCAAGGCGCTCAGAGTCCGTTTAGGTAGACAGAGATGAAATAATCCCATCCGTGAGTTGTTGTTGTTCAGTCTCTCAGTTGTGTCTGACTCTTTGCAATCCCATGGACTGCAGCATGCCGGGCTACCTGTCCTTCACTATCTCCTGAAAGTTTCTCACTTTCTCTTAACTCTGTTTCTTTGCATGAGAAATAGAGGTAGTGACATCCACACTGCAAAACCACTGGGAGGGTTAGATGGGGAGTCACATAGGAAGCACCTAGCACCACAGTGCAGTGTTCCACAGACAGTGGCCGATGATACCATCAACATGCTGTTGTCGTTCAGTCGCGAAGTCATGTCCAACTCTTTGTGACTCCATGAACTGCCACACACCAGGCTTCCCTCTTAACTGCTCAGCTGTGTCTATAGGATCAGACCTCCTGGCTTATGCTTTTGGAGTCTTACGTTTTCTCATCTGTAAAATAGGTTGTAGGACTGTTTTGAGGGTGAACTATAACACATGGAAAGCATTTAGTGTGGACTCTGGTACATGGGAGATGCACAGTTAATAGCAGAAGTGTCACCAGGGTGGATGAAACCTCAGCTCCAGCTGTGGCCCAGATGAAGCAGGAGGAGACTGATCACAGCTCAGACCCTGTGCCTCTAGTTGCTGGAAGCAGGGATTTGAGCATTGGGTAGGAGTTTGTTGAGCACAGCGGGATCAAGGCCTGATGGAGCAGAGGGTGGAATACTTGCAAAGATGTGGAGGTGGGAAGGAATTGGGTGTAATGAACAGTGCTTGGGGGCTGGAGTGGAAGGAGAAGGGTGGAGAGTGGCTTCCTGTGGTAGGGCTGGACTCGAATCTGATCTCCCTTCTCTGTGGCACGGGGTCTGCTCACCCTCCCTGCCTCCTCATAGCTCCCGTCTCCTGATTCCTGTGGAGGAGGAGGCCTTTATCACCCCTCTGAGAGGTGGAATCTTGCTCTGTAGGAGGCTCACAGCCAGCATGTACTTTTTAGTGTGTAGCCCAAGCACAATTCTGTCAACCACCTCCTCAGAGCTAGGGTCCTGGGCTGGGGGAGGGCTCCCCGGTGGAGACTAGCAGCATCTGTGGGGCAGCACTGGGCTCCTGATTGGCACTGAGACTCTGCACTCCTCTTCCCCCCACCACCCCGATCTCCCCTCTTTGTCCCTCTCTCCTGCACCCCTCCTCACTGCATTCCTTCCAGCTCTGTCTGGAGCCCCCTTCTTACCCCCATACCCAAGGACTGTCCCAGTAGGTCTGGAGGTAGGAAGGGCTCAGCCTCCCTCTTGCTGGGATCTTCCACCTTGGTTCCTGCACTCCTTCTTCCTCTCTGTCCTTTGGGTCTCTCTGGGCATCTCTCTCTGTGTGTGTGTGTGTCTGTGTGTGTGTCTGTGTGTGTTGGGGGGTGTGGAGGGCAAGGAGTCAGACCACAGACCAGGGGGAGGGCAAGGACCCGTTCCCTCCTTCACCTCGAGGAGGGTGGATCCCAAGGGCTCAGGGTCCGGGCCCTCGGTCTGGCTGAGCGGGCCAGTTGGGTCTGGCCGCCTGGCCGGGGGTTAGAGGACCGGGGAGCTGGCTGGGCTAGGAGGGGGGGCGGAACCTCGCAGCGCTCCCCTCCCCCACTTTCTTAAAGGGCCGGTGCGGGCTGGTGTGGGACGGGTCTGGCCGCCCTTTCTCAGCCGCGGGGTGGGTTGCACGATCCAGCCTTCAGTGCAGAGAGGCGGGCAGGCGGGCAGGCAGCCTGGGTGGCCGGTGTCACCTCGCCGATCCGTTCCTCCCCCCCCCCCCCCCCCCCCCCGCCCCGCCGGCAGTTCCCCCGCCCTTCCCCGCCCTTCCTGCTCCTCCCTCCCTCCCTTCTCTCCTTCCTTCCCTCCCTCCTGCCGTCCGTCCCCCCATCTCTGCTCTGCTTCTCCACAGCCGCGGCTCCGACACCTGAGGGGAAGCAGTGAGCGCTGGAGCCCCGACTGGCGGTGGCAGAAACGGGACGGCCGGTCCACGGTGGCCTCCTCATGGCCCCGCCGTGAGAGGCTGGACCCAGCGACCGGGAGCAGGAGCGGTGAGTGGGGCCGCGCTGGGCCACCTTGTCCCCAGGGCAGGCGTGTTCCCGGACCCCGCCCCTCCCGAAGCCGGGCTGGGGGCCTGGAGGGGCTGCTGGGGTTGGGGGGCTGGGTGGCGGCGCCGCCCTCCGCCCTCCGTGCCCGCCTGGGTCTGCTAACAAAGCTACATTGCGAGATCAATTCCGTGGAGGCTGGAGCATCCGAAGGATACGGTTGTCATGGAGATGGGGCCGAAAGACGAAGCCCGGGATGGCAGAGTCTGGGCCAGGGAGAGAGGGCACCTCTAGAGAGCCCCAGGCCAGCCTGTAGGGAGGATTAGGGCCGGCAGCCCAATTGTCCCCTGATGCCCCCTCCTCATTGGTCTAATCCGAGTGTATATGTGTACCTTGATGGGGTGCCAGTGGGAGCTTGGTGGCCAGGGACCTGGGGTGTTCGCTGCCAGGCCTGCTGGCAGCCACCTTTACCACGGAGCAGCTTTGAGGATTTATTTCTGTTTCCAGTTTCCCAACTTTGACAGCCTGGCTTGGCGGCCAGGCCTCAGCGGCTCCCAGCTCCGCCGCTGGAGCAAGGCTTGTATGGGGGCGTGGCAGGCAGCAGCGGGCAAAGCCAGGAGGCACATAATGGCTATGGCAGCTGCAGGGAAGTGGGGTCCTCGGAGTCGCTGGTGGGGCTGGGGTGGGGCAGGGAGTCCAGATGTGGGGACCCTCTGCCCGACACCACCCTCCCCCACCCAGAAGGACGCATTCTAACTCTTGCTGTCCCTGGAGGACCCAGGGGCTCCCTGAGTCAGAACTGGCGGTATTGCCTCTGCACCGGTCCAGGGGGCTGCTGCCTCAGCCCATCCCTTCATCTTAGGGCCATTGTGGGGGGCCCTGGGAGAGAACTGGGGGCATCAGCCACAATGGAAGTGGGTCTGAGAATTCCTGGCCAGCTCAGGATAAACCAGGCTGAACTCGATGAGTGGGTGAATGAGAAGCAAGGAGAGGGCTCAGGGCTCGGCCACGGTCAGTGGGTAGCCTGGGCTCCGGGAGAAGCATTTGGACTTTCCTGGGTTCTCCAGCTCCTTCTTTCAGACTGTGGAAACAAGAGCTGCTTAATGGAGGATACTCAGACAGCTCAAAGGAGAGTGGGGAAGGGGCACTGGGATCACCTCCAAGCCTAGTCTGTTGCCCTGGGCAGATATAGTCACTTTCCACCTATTCCTTGAGAGGTTAGAAATACCGCCTCCCAACGACACTGCAAACTCTATGACCTGTGATCTCTGAATCAGCAAAATGGGCCAGCTGCTCTCTTTACCCACCTTGCATCTCTCACGTCACACCCACTTTCCCTCTCAAGAGCCCCCTTTCCCCAGCCTATGGTAAGAGACAGTGCCTTTTGAATGGGGCTACTGCAGAGTTTGGTCCTGGTGGAAACAGGGTAGGTCCCCAGGTCATGGCTGAACCAGAGGGTTCCACACAGTGGGATGAGTGGGTGGGTGGTGGCCCAGCTCTAGAGAGGAGGTTGACTGGAAAGCCCTTGGAAGGCGTCCCTTGCTGGTGCCTTTGCAGGGAGGGACTGAAGCCACAGTGCTTGGGCGGCTTGCGCCTTGTAGTCCCAGAGTGCGCTATGGCAGCCTGAGGGGCTTCCCTCCTGCTGCTTGTGCTGGTCTGACAGCTACGGGTGTGTGCTCCCCAGCTGATCTGACCCTGAGTGTTAACTGAAGTAGGGGGTGGAGCAGTTAGCTGGAAAGAAGGACTTGCTGCTCTTGACAGGACTGAGAGAGGGGTGGGGGGACATGATGTCACCCAGCTTCCATACTCGTGCGCGGCCACGGTACTCAATACTCTTGTACACAGGAAGGTACGCCCATTGTTTCTGTTTAGTGGATACTTAGGCTCAGGAGGGCTTCCCAGGTGGCTCAGACTGTAAAAAATCTGCCTGCAGTTCAGGAGACCTGGGTTTGATCCCTGGGTTGGGAAGATCCCCTGGAGGAGGGAAAGGCTACCCACTCCAGTATTCTTGCCTAAAGAATTCCATGGACAGAGGAGCCTGGTGAGCTATGTAGTCCATGGGGTTGCAAAGAGTCAGCTCAGGAAAAGTTGCTTGTTCTAAGTCACCTAGTTAGTAAGTGACAGAATCAGGATTTGCACTTGGGCAGAAGTGATGGCTCAGTGGGTAAGGATTCCACCTGCAATGCAGGAAACACATGAGATGTGAGTTTGATCCCTGGATGGGGAAGTGGTACCCCACTCTAGTATTCTTACCTGGAAAATCCCATGGACAGAGGAGCCTGGCAGGTTACAGTCCATGGGGTCACAAAGAGTCAATAACGGCCGAGCACAAGGCACACAGAACTGTTTGAAGCTGGGACTTCTGTCCCCAGTCTTCCTCTTCTTCCTTGGAGATGCAAGTTAGGAGGGTGGTGGGACTGAACACCTTCTCTTCTGGAGCGAGGAGGTGAATTTGGAGAAAACTGAGGCGCTCAGCTGGGGTATTCTAGAGAGCCAGGATCGAGGTATTCCTGTCCCAGACGACGCTGGCTTGCAGGAGAACGACACTGCCTCTCGCGACAGACAATGCTGTAGACATTCTGTGCCAGATGGTCTTTTCCAGGAAAATCTGTTTTGAGCGGCATCTTATGTCTGGGCTCCATATTTAGCCTGGCTCCTCACATAGGAGAATACACTCAGGCTGTTGCCCCTTGGGGGGTTTTTTGGGAGGGTGGGCCTGGGCCAGACCTAGTTCCTTGCTATGGCTTAGGCAGAGGTGGGTTAGGGCCCCTGCTCCGGACAGCCTTGCCCCAGCTGAGGGCAGTTGAGGGCTGCCCTGCTGGTCTCCCTGGGGCCTGCTTGTTTCCCACAGGGCCTGTCCTTCTAAGCTGGTGTGCCCATATGTTAGCATGACCCTGTTTAGGGGGTGAGTCGCTCCAGGACTGTGTCTGCTTGGTCTGGGTATCTGCTTGACTCCAGGGTCCGGGCCGGCCCCACCCATTGTGTGGGCTGCTGTGTGAGAACTGCCCTTTCCTGTGACCCTGTGCCTCCACACCCGGCCCTGAGCTCCCCTCTTTAGAGTGTTCTCCACTCCCTTCCTCCTCTGTAACTTTGTGTCTTGTCACACCTAATCATACAGTGGACACTCACTGTATAAGTATATATATATATATATATACCCATACACACATACCCTTTGCCTAGAGACCTCCATTTGTCAGTTATTGACATTTTGGCCACATTTGTTTCTCTCTCTCTGAAACTTTTGAAAGTAAGTTGCAGATATCATAGCACTTCAGCTTGAAGTACTCAGTATGAATTTCCTGAAACGAGGACATTTTTCTACAATACATAATATTGTTGTTTAGTTGCTAAGTTGTGTCCAACTCTTGTGCAGCCCCATCGACTGTAGTCCCCCAGAATCCTCTGTCTGTGGGATTTCCCAGGCAAGAATACTGGGGTGGGTTGCCATTTCCTTGTCCAGGGGATCTTCCCAACCCAGAAGCTGTGTCTCCTGCACTGGCAGGCGGATTCTTTACTGCTGAGCCACCAGGGAAGCCCAATACATAATGACTATACTGTTAATCATATCCAAGAAATTTTAGTGATGCAATCTAATCTCATATAATCCCATATTCAAATCTCTCTAGTTGTCCCTGTAATGTCCTTTATAGGTTAAAATTTTTTTTTGATAAAGAATGGCACATTGCATTTAGTTATGTCTCTTTAGTCTCTTTTAACCTAGAACAATTGTCTGCTTTTTTTTTTCTGAAGTCTTTTATGACATTGTCAGTTTTAAAGAGCCCTGGTCAGTGTTCATGTAGAATGCCCCACATTCTGGATCTGTCTTACTGCTTCCTCACGAGTAGATTCAGGTTAAGCGTTCTGGGGTCGGAATATCCCATAGGTGATGTCGTGTCCTTCTCGTTGCCTCTTACTTGTCATTAGCTGCGCTATAATCGTGGTGCTAAGTTAGGTCACTTGGCTAAGGAGTCCCTTTGTTTCAATCCCGTTCCTCCCTCTTCCTTACCTCCAGAAGCTTCATCCACCTGATCGTCTGCATTCAGACCACACGCTGGAGAAGGGTGCTTAGGCAGATGCTGAGGGGGCCTTCAAGGAGTTCATAGCCTCAGGGGTGTGGATGGGATGAGCCGCAACTCAGGGCAGGTGCTGTCAGAGTGGAGAAGAAGCCCCGAGAAAGCAGTGAGGGGCACAGGGTGGGGGGACAGTGGAGAGCCTGGGGGGCAAGACAGGAAGAAAGGGGGTGGGGCCTGGACCACCACTGGCCTAGAATGTGGGCTGACAGCTGGCCCTTTCCCCAGGGCACCACGAGCTACTGAAGGGTTTTAAAGAGTGGAGCGAGGAGGCAGATGTGAGTGCTTGGAGGGGCGCTCTGCAGAGGGTGGCGTGGATGGCAGGGCCGGCGTGGTGATAAAGACGGGCAGGAGGTCCTGACATGGTTAAACACAAGATGCTGGTGCACTGATTCAAGTGCAGTGCATGGGGGGTGGGGTGGGGTGGGGTGGGGTAGGAATTCGTGTGCTGACCCTGCTGGGATGGGGGGTTGGAGAAGGGATGGAATAAGGGATTAAGAGGCAGTGTGATGAGCACTGGTGTCTGGTTGGGGAGCGGGGGAGGCTGTGGAGAATGCTGTTTTCAGTGTGTGAGGTCTGGGGTATTTTCCAGGTCAAAGAAACAGCATGTGGAGAGCTCCCCAGGTCTTGGTGGCCACCTGTGACCGCCCTCTTAGGAGCTTGTTTGGGATGAGGGCGGAGGGAAGGCCCCACACAGCCCGCAGCAGGGGGCAGATAGTGGGGCTTTCAGGCACCAGCAGGGCTGGGCCTTTGAGGGGGGACAGGGCCGGCTCAGAGGCAGCTGCCGCAATGAAAGTCATGATGAACACTGCCTTGCAGGCCCCCCAAGTCCCTTACTTCATTTTGCTTCTTCATACTTTCTTGGCAGAGCCCCCACCCTGGTTAAATCCAATGCCTGGTCTGCCCTCCGCCCTCTGTGCTGCTGAATGGGGCTAAGAAAATCCACTGCCCGACTGGTCTCACTTTTAGTTCAAATCCATGAACTTCAAGTGGGTCCTTAGCGCTGCCCCGCAGTCCCACATGGGTCCAGGCCTATCCCCTCACTCCCTACCTGGTGGCTATTTCACTCTTTCTGTTCTGCCTTCAGCCTTAGCCTCTCTCCTGCAGTCCACCCTCAAAGCAGAGGACATTGCCTCCTACTTCTTTGAGAAAGCAGAGGCAGTCTTCAGACTGCCAGTGCTGTGTTCATCCATCTATGGGCCTCTTCATCCATGGGTCTGCCTTTCCCCGTCCCTGTGGGTGAAGGGTCCCTGCTCCTGGTTTAAGACACCCTCTATTGTGCAAGAGATCCCGTCCCCTTGTGGAGTAGAGGGGGACCTATATTGTGGGGGGCCCACACTGCTCCAGCAAATGCCCCCTCCTGCTATAAGGTTCCCTATAAGGACCTTATAAGGTTCCCCCTTAACCGGATCATTCCGTCAGCAGATATCTTGTTATCATTTTTCCTGTCTTAAAAGATGACTCTCGTTTTCATCAGCCAGCTATCCCTGCATCTCTGTGCTCCCCTTTACAGCAAAACACCCCAGAAAGGTTGTCCATTGACTGCTCTTCTCAAGGTCACCAGTGACCTCTGTGTTGCTACATGCAATGGCCTCAGTCTTCATCTGTAGTATCTGACACCTTCAATCTCTCCCTCTTCCCTGAAATACATTCCTTGACCTCCAGGACATCTATTGTCCTGTTTTCCTCTGACCTCGTGGCTGCTCCTCCTGTCTCCTTCTCTCCCACTCCCACCTTAGAACATTGGAGTGCCCGGGACTCAGCCTTGAGTGGCTGCTCTTTCTCGTTTGCATTCACTCTTGAGCTGACATCATGCAGTCCTGTGGCTTTACACATCACCTACGTGCTCTCAGCTCCCAAATTTGTATCCCAAATCTTGACTTCTCTCCTGAGCTCCAATAGCTCACTCAGCATCTTGGCCGCCATGTCTGCTGGACACCTCAAACTCATCTTGTCCAAAACTGAGCTCCTTTCTTCTTGATCTTTCTTCCCAAACTTGCTCCATCAAGTCTTCTCCATCTCAGGAATGATGCCTCCATCCTTCCAGGTGCTCAGGCTCCAAACACTGGTGTCATTCCTGACTTCTCTTTTCCTCTCCTACCCTGTGGACTGTCCATCAAGAGGTGAGGCTTTTACCAGCCCCCAGGTCTCCCATCGGTGGGCTACGGCTGAATAGGAGGGTCAGTTTCAGAGATGAGGACGGGGAGGTGATCGTGCAATGGCCCAGCACAGACCCTTTCACACTTGCTTGCTTTGCACCACATGCTGCTTGCCCTCAACTGGGCCCAGGGAGACCACAACCTTTGTCAGGCCCTGTGCTGAAGCCTGAAGCAGAGATAGGAGAGGACAGGGGAAGAAGAGGGAAGGAGAGGAAGAGGGGACTTGGCAAGGGAGGGGTTAAGTAGCATGACATAATCAGGAGGTTGGGAGAGGGTGAGGAGGAAGGTCTCAGGGCAGAAGGCAGAGAAGAGGCAGGGTAGATAGAGAACAACACTAGGCTCTGGAGGGAGTGAAACTTGGGCAGGGAGAAGGGAGTATGACATTTCTTGGTTATCTCTTCTGGCTGTTGAATCAGACTGAGGGAAAGCTGCTCAGAGTTTGAGCCCCTGGAGTCTGTCCTGACCCAGGCTTTTTAGCTAAGACAGGACTTGTTGGTAGGACTTGCCCTTGGTCAGTTCACTGTAGCTTTTGGGGTTCAACTCTCAGTCTGCAGGCTAATGGCTCAAATGTGGGTCAAGAAGCAGAGTGAGCCCCAGGTGCCAACTGAAGTTCCAGGAAGACAGGCAGCAGCCAACTTAACCAGAGCAGCCTTGTCCTCCGTTGCCCCTCATAACTGAGGGCTTGCCCTGCAGGGAAAGTTGGCTGAGGGCGGAGTCACCACCTATAAACATGATTCGGGGTTTGACAGCAGGCGCTGTGAAGTTCATCAGTGTTGAGGACTCTCCAGCCAGCATGCAGATGTATGCAAATGCTAAGCAAATGAAGGTGCCAAGTGGCTGGAGGGTGCAGAGTGAAGTAAGCTGGGGGATGTCAAAGAATGACCTTTGCAGAGCTGGGCCCAGGGGCTCCTAAAGTCCCAGCAGGCTGCAGGGCACGTGCAAATAAGATGCAAATGTATACCAGCCCTAGGAACCTCTGCTTGCTGACCATGGGAAAGGAGGCCTTTTAGACCCTCACGACCAAAGGCAAAGCTGGTTTCCCAGGGGCCAGGCTGAGAGGAGGAAAGCTGGGTGGTGCTGGGCTCCTGGTTAATCCCAGATTGACATCACCTGTAGGGGATGGGCGCCTTTTAAGGGAGGTCCAGCCCTCTGGCCCTTGCCCTGCACCCGATGTGGCTTTTGTGCCTTGAGATGGAAAGATTGGAGGAACCCTGGCCTGGGGCCAGGACTGTAGGGTCCTCACCTGCCTCGGGAAAGGAAGGGGCACCCTTTCTGTCCCATCTTCCTACAGGAGCCATTCCCCTGCTTTCACCCTCAGGCTGAGTCTCTGATGCCGCTGCCTCAGAACCTGCTCTGACAGGCTGCCCAGGGTGAATGTCTGCTGGGACACATGGGTGTCCTGGACTGCTCTCCTGTGCATTCCGTCCCCAGCATGGGCAGCCAGCTTGCTTCCCTGCAGACCTGAGAGATGGTTCTGGAAGAGCAGTAGCAGCTGCCCATCCCTGAGCACTTGTGCCCGACTCTGAGCTGAGCCTTGCACCCACAGCATCTCCTCTGTCTTCCCTACCTTGAGAGGCAGATGCTGTTAGCACCCCACCCCCCATGTTGCTGAGGAGGGTTCTAAGGCTCAGAGAGGTGGGCAACTGTCCCGAGGCCACACAGCTTGTGGGATTTGAAGCTAGGTCTGTCTGACTGTAGGGTTCGAGTGCTGACCCACCCTCCTGGACTGTCCCATCTGAGGCACTTGTTGCTGCAAGGTGGTCCAAGCTGAGAAGACCAGGTGAGTAGAGGGATTAGGGTCACTTTGGGGAATGGAGGCAGGGCAGTTCTCAAGGCTCCTGGCTAGACATGCCTATCCTGGACACCTATCCTGTCCTGGGCAGGTAGGTCATGGAGGAAGCACACGCCCAGCTGACCTGTGCCTAGGAGTGTGCTCATATCTTTGGGGTGACAGCAAGGTCCAGGCCTCCAGACTCCTTGGCTGGCAGAAGTTATGGGGAAGCACGGTGAGCTGTGTGATCCAGGGGCCCCACCTCCCTGGTGCTGTGCTGTCAGCGGCTCAGCAGGTTCTTTTGGAGGCCTGGAGTGTGCAGGGCTGGGCCGGCCCAGGCCCCGTGAGTGGTATGGAGTGCAGCTGGCCAAGGTCTGTTCTGAGCACTTACAACACACCTGCCCTTTTCACTGATTACCTTATTTAACAGTCCTTGTGTGTTCGTGTGTGTGTGAAGATTCCAGCTTATGTGCTGAAATCTGGGTGAGCTGGGGAGTCAGTTAGTGTCACACAAATTTGGGGGAAGGGCAGTGGAACCACTGGGGGTGTTCAGCTTGGGTTCCCAGGAGGCAGAGAATAGAGCTGAGAATGAAAGCTTTCCAGCTTTTTTTCTTTTTCTTGCAAGTAGCCTTCATGAAACTCTGTGAGTGGATGGTGTCAGAGGTGGAAGGTCCTCGGGGATTGTCCAGGTTGGGGTTCATGCCCGGTTTCTATGGATGGGCCGTAGGGGTCCATGAGACTCTCAAAACACACACAAATGTTGTACACTGTGTGAGTCTGTCTGGAGCAGATCCAGAGCTCCATCAGATGCTCAAGGAGGTCTCAGGCTTAGAAATGGTTAGGAATCTCTGATGAACACAGGGAAATGAGGCCAGAGAAGGGTTTCCTTTGCCCAAGCTCCCCTAGCACCCTGAAGGGCAACACCTGAGTGCCTGGCTCCCAGCCCTGCTCTCTGGGACACTGTGATCTCACTGTTGCCTCTACACTGACATTCCAAAATGATTTTCTCTGCTCCAAGTCCCCATATATACCCTGCCTTGGACATCCCGCTGACTCTTAGATTTGGCTTGTCCTGGGTAGTACTCAGCACCACAGGTCCCCTATCCCAGCTCTGCCTCATGTTCTCCCATTTCTATTAAGTGGGCCTGTACTCCCCCATCTCCCCCCAAATCTACTCAGCTGCCTGATGCCACCAGTATGGCTGTGGTCACTGTGGGTGCCTGTCTTCCCCACCCCCTGCTCTAGCCTGAAGCACTGGGTTGTCCCTTCCCTGCCCTGGCTTCTCCTAGAGCAGAATGGTTTCAATGCCAGCTGCCCAGTGATGTAGGCCTAACTGCCCTAGACCTTGCCTCAGGCCCGTGGACTCCTCATCCCACCTCACATCCCACTGGGGGACCACCTTTTGAGTGGCTGCTGCCTCCCTCCATGTGTGTTTTTGTGTCTCAGTGTGTGTGTGCATGTGTGTTTGTGCCCACAAATGCTGTACCGTATGCTTGCTCACAGACATGTGCACAGGTGCTTGCACCTTTGCACCTGCCCTCTGTATTATTGAACACGTTGGGCCCTCCAGCTCTTTTCTTGAGCTTCCCACACTCCCTGGCTTGGGTCCCAGCATGGAAGGCACTTTATGAAGTTATCCCTTTGACAGTCCTGTGTCATTATAAGCAGACACCAGCCTTGTCACTTTCCACCTTGGTGACCCTGAGCATGGTCCTCAACCTCTCTCGGCCTCACCCTACAGTGGGGATGATGGTAATCTCTAGGTTTTCATTTGCCAAATATTTAAAAAGTGACCACTGTTTCCCAGGACCTGTTCTAGACTCTGGGGGAAACAGCAGTGAATGTGACCTGGTCCCCACCCTCACTGAACTCACCAGCTAGTGAGGGAGATGGGCAGAAAATAAGGAAACAAATGGAAAATGGAGTTTCAGGTCTGCTAAGTGGTGCTTGGCAGACACAGTGCTCTGTGAAGAAATGTGAACGAGTGCTAGGTAATCAGGGAGGACCTCTCTGAAGAGACAGCATTGGAGTTAAGCCCTGAGTGACAGAAGAGGCAGTCGTTTAAAGATCTAGGGAAGGAGCATTCTAGGCCAAGGGTACAGCTGGTGCAAAGGCCCTGAGGTGGGAATGAGCTCAGGGAGCAGAAAGAAGGCCAGTGTGGCTGCTGGGGTGGGGGATGGGCCGAGGGCTGTGAACCAGCTCAGGCAGAGCCTTTTTAGGCCATGCTGAGGAGGCCAGATTGGCGATGGGAGCCGATGGGGTTACCAATGAGGGAGGAGGTGTGATGTAATTTGTGTTTTCATAACTCACTCCAGCTGCCATGGGGGGAGTGGGAAGGGGGCTAGGGTTGTCATAGGAACACCTGAGACCTAGCCCAGCCAGAGTTCCATTACCATCTTGGTTGGTGCTGAAAAAGAGGCTGCTCAGCCCAAGGTTATCCCAAGGGCAGTCCACGGAGCCACTGCCTGGAGTGGGGCCTGGTTATGGCTGAGGGAGGAGGCAGGGGATGTAGCCACTGCCAGCCTGTCATTTGCAGGCATCTCCTTGGCATGGGTGCCCTGTGGCCCAGCTGTCTCCCCGTCCCCTGCTCTTGCTGGCAGGGCTGGAAGTGGGCAGGGCCACTGCTTTGGGTAGACGCTTCTGGTGGAGGATTTGAGCCCAATATCTCGTGGGAGGGTCTGACGGAGGGTCTGGGAAATGGGGGCTTATCCTGTACTTCCAGCCCATCTGGGTGCAGAGAGAGGCTGCTCTTGAGTCTCGAGGCAGCTACTCACCCTGTGACCTCAGGCAAAGTCTTTCCTGGTTCCATGCCTCAGTCTCCCCATATGTCAAATGCGGTAGTAAAGAGAGTGGGCTGTAGCTGCCTTTCTCCTTGACCTCTGTAGTGTGTTTGTTCTACCTTGGATCTCAGCACTCATGACCTTAAGTTCTCCCACCAGCCCTGGGGAAGGACGGTGAAGGTGATGCCCCCCATCTGCAGATGGATTCATAAAGGTCAGATGGGACAGTGATGGGTCCCAGGGCACATGGTGATTCAGAGCAAGGATTTGGGGCATCGTTTCACATTCTGCTCGGAAGACCCCTCCCCCCACCCCGGTATGCACCCCTCCTTGGGTCCAGCGAGAGAGGAGGGGTCCTGGCTCAGCTCTTTCTGGGCTCAGCTGGCCTTTAGCCCAGGCAGGGACTCTGGGCCCCCACCCAAAGTGGAGCTCAATGTGCCCCTTGTCTGTCCACCCCAGAAGCTGAGGACACGGCCCTGTGCCCGGTGTTGGCAGGACCTCCATCATGCTGTCAGCTGCAGGAGGACATGGCAGGGCAGGTAGGGCTAGAGCCAGCCTGAGGCAGCTGCTGGGAGCCGGGGGTGATGTTGGGGCCTCCCAAGAGGTCCTTGATTTGTCCACAACCCTGGCTTTGGGGCTGGTGTAGACTGAGCACCAGGGGAAGCTGCTTATGCTCTCAAATGTCAGGCTTCACTGGGAGCTCAGGCAGAGCTCTGGCCAAAGGGGAGGTACTGCACCCTGTTGGGCTCAGCCTCCCTGTGTGGCTGTGGGAGCCTGAGGAATCCTGGTGGAATTAGGCTGATGCTCTGTGCCCCAGATCCAGTGCTCACCCAGGCCCGTGGGCTAGAATGCAGACCAGAGGACCAGAACTCAGGCAGCAGGCCTGTAGACCCCTCTGTCCCTCCTCTTTCCTTTCTAAATGCTTCCCTCCCTGCAAGGAGTCTCAGCTGAGGAGATGACCTCCTGTTCTCCCTCCTCTGAGCACACAACCTGAGGGAATGGATTGAAATAGCAACTGCAGCAAGGGATTTAGGGCAGACCAGAAAGAATCCCTCACTCAGTGCCAAGCCCCTTGGGGTCTCCAGCGTCCTAGGATCAGGGCCCAGATAGTCTGGAGCCTGGCTCGTCACATTTTTTTTTTAAAGTCTGTGCAAGTTTTCTTTCTTTTAAAGTAAAAATCTTCTCATACAGTCTTCAAAACTCTAGGAGGCGACACTCAGGGGTGGGTGGGCTGAGGCCCCAGATCCCGCATCAGTCCTACTCTCTTCTACTCCATGTTTGAAAACCAAGGAGCATGTGAACCTTAAGTGGTCCTGTGGTGACAAACCTCCCTCCAATTGCTCAGGAGCCCCCAGAGTAGACTCACCTTCCTCTCCGGGCTCATCTCTATACGGGAAGTTAGTCCCAGAGTCTAACACAGTGTTTCCCAAACTTGCCGTATGGTAAGAGTAACAGGTCACTATACCCATTCTCCAGAGACTCTGATTCAGGAGGCCTGGGGGAGGGCCTGTATTTAACAAGTTTCTCCAGGTGACATTTACGACCAGGTGAGTGTAGGAAGTGTGGGCCTTCCTTAAATCCCCGTCGCTGTATCCACAGCTTGTTCTGCTGCAGCTCAGAAGGCGGACCAGTCGCTCTCCTCCTCCAGCCTTTCCTGAACCCCCAGCATCTCTTCTCCAGAGGAGAGTGGGGGTGCTGGGGGAAGCTGAGGCCCGAAGAGAGGAGGAATGGAGTTCTTGGGAGGGACTGGTCTGTGTCCTTGCTGGCAGAGGTCACTGGGGGTGGGGTGGGGCAGAAATGGCCACAGACAGAGAGGGATGAGGCACACAGCCCATCACTCCATCCTCCCACCTGAGATTGGGCAGGAAGCCTCTGGGAAACTGAGCTGGTTCTGATGTGTTTAAAAAGGGGTGAGGTGGAGATGGCAGGTAAAATGGGTCTTCACGTTTTACAGAGGAGGAACAGACCCCAAGCAGGCAGAGGGAAGGGGGTGTTGGCCTGGGGGGAGCAGTGAGGAGTCCCAACCTGGACCCTCAGGAGGTCACACAGTGAGTTGGGCTACCCTGGAGGGCCCCATGGCAGCCTCCTCATGAGTCCCTCTTCAAGGCTGGGTGAGCTCTGGGGGCCAGGTGTCGAAGGGAACCCCAGCTCCCCCCGCCCCCCCCTTCCCTCTCGCACAGCCAGAGCGTTGGGCGATGCGTAGTGGAGGAAGCCCCGCGGTCTGTTGAGTCTCCCCGGTGGCGCCGCCCCCGCTCAGCACCCTGGACAGCACCTCGTTCTGCGCCTCAGAATAGCCTCCTCCGGGCCTCACTTTGGCTTCTCTGGGGTGGCCTCTGTTCTGATTGACGTCCTTGCCTCCTTTCTTAACTGTCCCTGTAAAGGCAGACCCTAATCCAGAGCTCTCCACGCACCACTTCTCTGGCTCCTGGAGCCAGGGTGAGGGAACTTGGAAAGAGGCAAAGTGGCTGCCTGCTGTCAGCCTGGGGTTTTGTTCCCTCACTCACCAGCAGGAAAGGAAGTGGTCTTGGAGGAATCTTGGACCTTTCCCTAGTCCCACCCAGCCCAGATCTTCCTTAGAGGTTTTGGTGAATTCTGAAGGACACAGCAGAGATACATAAGAGGTAACAGGGAAGGTAGGACTGTGGCACAGTGGTGGCTGGGGGTCAGGGGAGAGGTGAGTGGGGCTGGCCTGAACAAGGCAGTGAGACTCAGACTCCTCCAAGGCTCTAGCTGAGATGTCCTGGGAAGATCATCTGGGCCCACCTCTTCGTCCTCAGGCCTGGTGCTGGTTCTACTGGGCATTGAACTCCCAGCAGCTGTTCTTTCTGATCCACCCCCTTCTCTCTCCATCTGCTGCCAGGTCTAGAGGAGTCCCTAGAGCAGCCAGCAGGGGGAGAAGCAGTGGCTGCCATGGATGAGGATATGCTTCTGTCTGCACTGCCTGGGGAAGATGGTGCCACCTGGGACCCCAGCCTGGAACCCGAGGGGGAACCTGGGGTCCAGAATGGAATGGCATCCAGTGAGGACCTGAACAGTAGCCACACCAGCCTAGGGCATGCAATGAGGGGAACCCTGGCAGGCACCGAAGGGCATACAAAAGGCCTGGACATGGCCCTCCATGGCCTCAGCCTTGACCTCTCCCTCACCAATGGCCTAGCCCTGGGGCCAGACTCAAACATTCTGGAAGACTCTACAGAGCCCAGGCCCTGGAGGGCTGGTGGGCTGGCCGAGAGGGATGATGCCTCCAGGAGCCTCTGTCCAGACACTGAGGATCCTCCACTGGGGTAAGTGGGAGTCTCGGAATGGGGGTCACCACATTTGCTCCAGTGCTGCATGGCCTGGGCCTTGCCACTTAGCCTTTCTGGTTCTTCTTTTCCTCATACATGAAGTGGGAATTTGATGTCCCTGTTTTGGGAGGATAGAACTATAAGAGAGATTCCAAAGGCCAACACGCCTGTTGTGTTCCCACTCTCAGTGCCCCTAATCACCAGAGGCTGTTTCTTTTTAAATAATTTAAAAGTTTAAAAACTTTTTTCTTTTCTTTTTCTTTTCTGTTATTGCTTATTACAGATATTGACTATAGTTCTCTGTGATATACAATAGGATGTTGTTGCTTGTTCATTCTATATATAATGATTTGCATCTGTCATCCCAAACTCCCAGCCCATCCCTTCCTCACCTCCCCTTCCACCATGGGCTGTTTCTGTGTAGAGCTGGAGGGCCACACTCCCTCCATCCCAGGCTGGGCATCAGAGTTCCAAAATGCCTTGATGTGGGAGGTCATCTGGCCCATCCCTCTGCTTCCTGGAGGTGAGAATCTCCCAATTCCACAACCGACCTAAAGAAAGCAGGCTTTGTAGATTAATCTCTGTCAGCTCTTCCTCCCTGAGTGCCATCCGGGAGTTCGACGAGGAACTTCTACTTATTGGAGTAAGTCCTACTTCCTGGAGTTACAGCCCCATTTCTATTATCTCCAGCTGCAGATGGAGAGGCTTGGCATCTTAGAGGTGCCAGTTGGACAAGGAGAGTAGGGATGGTTCAGGGGAATGTCTAGAAGCCCCCAAGGTGAGCTGAGAAAAGAAAGCATATACAAGGTTTGGTGTGCCCCGCTTGCAGGGGCTTCCCTGGTGGCACTAGTGGTAAAGAACCAGCCTGCCAATGCAGGAGACATAAGACATGCAGGTTCGATCCCTGGGTGGGGAAGATCCCCTGGAGTAGGGGATGGCAACCCACTCCAGTATTCTTTCCTTGAGAAATCCATGGACAGAGGAGCCTGGCGGGCTATGGTCCATAGGGTTGCAAAGAGTTGGACATGACTGAAGGGACTTAGCATGCACACACTGGTGTAGGCCCTGCTCTGGGCAGGAAGTGTGTAGGAGGTGTGTGAGCGTGTGTGTGGGGGACATGCATGTATATACCTGGCCTGTGTACTGATGCATGCGTGACAGTGTGTGAACCTGTCTGTGTGCCTGGCCTGTGCATTAGGGGCACATTTTGGTGTGCACGTGGATGCATGGAGCTGGAGTGTGTCTAGGTCTCCAATACAGGGTCAGATGCCTGCATGTACTGGGCATGCCATATGAGGGTTTCCACCTGGGCAGGACCTAGTGTGGTGTGGGGCCTCGTGAGGTGCAGGCAGGGGGCTTGGGCTTCTTGGAGCTACTGTTTGTGTTTAGGTGGTATAGTTTTGGAGGCTGGCTGAAGGTGGGTCAGATGGGAGTCTGGAGACTGGTCTAATGGTCTTTAAGCCCCTATCAAAACTGCCCCACAAGTGTGCTCATGTGCATGAGAGGGTGGAGTATGTGGGGGAACCATTCATGGTTTTGACATGGGATGAGCCCCCAAGGGCAGGACTCTGTCTTATTGTTCCAGCACCCCGTACGGGCCTGGCAGAGAGAGCTGCTGGGCAGATTTGGGGAGTCTGCTCTGGTGGCCAGGGCAATGGCCCTTCTCTTCCCTCCCGTCCTCCCAGAGGTCAGTAAAGGCAGCTTCCACCCCAGCCCCCTGCTGGGCAGCCTACTTGTGACCCAGTGTGACACTTTCCCCTACTTCCTTTTCCATATGAGGCTGCCCTCTCAACTCCTGTGGGACTGGAGTGGGTGATGGCTGTGGTCTCAGCTTTTCACTCTCAGGTCAGTATTTCTCCAGGAAGCATGCAGGAATCAAATCTCAGGCATGGTGGGGTGGCCGTGTCCAAGGAGTGCCTTGAGGGGGCGGAGCACTTCCTTATCTTTCAAATAGGACGCAGTTTCTGTGAGGCCCCAGGGGTTGGGGGATAAGCAGGACATGGCCAGATCCTCCAGGGGACCAGGGTGTGCTTCTTTGCAAACGGTGGGCCCTAATTTACCTGAAATGGGCCGGGCTCAGCCTGCTTCTTTCTTGTGCTGTGTTTCTTCCTCTTGTTGTTTCTGTTTCTCTCTCTCTGTCTCTTTTTATCCGTTACTCTCTGTCTCTCTTATGCGGTCTCTCTTTGTTTTCTGTGCTCTCTGTATCTCTTTTCTGCCTCATTCTTGTCTCTCTTATTTCTCTTCTTTTCCCTCTCTCTCCTTGTCTCTGTTTTGATCTCTTTTAGTTCTCTTCCTCGCCTGACTTCCCTGCTTGCTTGCGCACCTCCCCAGTGGGTAAGAGGCCTCGCTTCATCTGTGTGTGTTGCCCTATTTTAGGTTCTGGGGATACGCCAGTGAACAGAATATACAAAAAACTCCTCCTACTCTCATGGAGCTTATGGTCTAGTGAGGAGACAGATAATATATCATAAAAATAATAGATAATTGCATAGTATGTTGGAAGGGGGCAAGGGCCTTGGAAAAAAAAGTAAGAAAGAGGGGTTGGGGGAGGGAGCAGGTCCCAGTTATAAATAGGGCAGGCAGGGTGAGAAAGGGATGTGGAAGGAAGGCTCCTGAGGGAAGAGCACTCTGGGCAGAGGGAACCATTGGTGCAAGGGCCTCTCTGGGGGACAGCACAAGGCAGGGCTTAGGCAGCGGGGTGGCCTCCAGGCTGACAGGCATCTGCCATTCGGCAAGGCTTAGAGGATCTCCTGTGTGCTGGGTGCTCCCTGGCCTTGTGTGTGTGTGGGGAAACAGGTGTAAATAGGGGAATAAACAGAAGGCTACAGGCTGAGAGGGGCTAGGAGGAGATAAAGGGGCACCCTGAGGATAGACACTAATGAGGGCCCACTGTGGTGGGTGGTCTGGGCCTGCCTCCGTCAGTCTCTTGAGGAGGTGACATGAAGGCGAGGCCTGGACAGCCAAGCTAAGAACCACCCAGGCTGTGGGGCCAGCAAAATTGTGTCCCAGTGAGATACTATCTGTGATGGGGAGCCTGGAAGGAGGAGCCCCCATCCTGCCTGGGCCAGGCAGGAGCGAGAGTCTCACACTCATTCATTTAGATGAATGATGCCTACTGGGGGCCAGGCCTGGTGGGCACTTGGGGGCAGGGCCATGCCTGTCCTTTCAAGCTGTACCCCAGTACCCAGCCCAGCATCTGGCACCTGTGCTCAGTAAGGGTTGACTGAGAGAATAAACAGGACATGATCCCTGCCAGCTCCCCACACCCAGGGAGCTCCCAGACATGGATTAGTGCCATCCTAGCACCTGTAAGGGGCCATCTGGCAGGATGGTGACTGCTCCCCGCATCCCACAGGCCGGATGGCCCTGGAGAGCCAGATGTGCGAGACGGCTTCAGCGCCACATTTGAGAAGATTGTGGAGTCGGAGCTGCTGCGGGGCACCCAGTACAGCAGCCTGGACTCCCTGGACGTGCTGAGCCTCACAGACGAGAGCGACAGCTGCGTCAGCTTTGAGGCCCCTCTCACACCCCTCATCCAGCAGCGGGCCCGGGACAGCCCTGAGCTGGGCGCGGGCTTGGGCACTGGGGACATGGGGTCTGAGGGAGACATGAGCGCAGCCGGTGGTGGCGGGGCGCTCGGCAGCCCCCTGCGGCGCTCCATCTCCGGCAGCCGCTCGGAGAATGTCCTGAGCCGTCTGTCTCTCACGGCGGTGCCCAACGGCTTCCATGAAGATGGGCCCCTGGGCCCACGCGGGGATGAGGAGGATGACGAGGAGGAGGAGGAGGAGGAGGACACGGACAAGCTGCTGAACTCGGCCAGGTGAGGCAGGGCCCGGGCTGGAAGCCGAGAGAACCGTGGAGCAGATGGGGGAACCGAGACCCAGAGGAGGCAAAACAAGTCAGGACAAGCCAGGGCCCGGAGTGAACGGCCCTCTGCCAGGTCTCTGTACCCACCCTCTGCACCCAGACCTCCCACCCCCGGCCTGAGTTTCCATCCTGCCCTTCCAGGTCTTTCCAGCCTGGGTGGGGTCAGGGAGCTGATCATCTAATGGTTTCCTTTGAGGGTTTTTCTGGAAATTTAACTTGACTCTGTCCTGATGCAGTGGAGCTTCTTTCCCTGGTGTTGGGAGACCTTCCAGCACCTGCCCAAGGGTCTCTGACCCCCTCATCCCCGCCCCACCTTCCCTCTTCAGCGACCCCAGCCTGAAGGATGGCCTGTCGGACTCGGACTCAGAGCTGAGCAGCTCGGAGGCGCTGGAGTCGGGCAGCACAGACCCACTGGCCAACGGGGGCCAGGGCGTCAGTGAGGCTGCCCGCCGGCTGGCGCGCCGGCTCTACCACCTGGAGGGCTTTCAGCGCTGCGACGTGGCCCGGCAGCTGGGCAAGAAGTGAGTTCCATCTCCATCCCCCACTCCAAGCAAACCCCGTGTCTTCCTCACCCCAAGGTGATGTGGTGACATCCCTCAGGGGTGCCTAGTGCTGGGGGCTCCCAACAGTCCCCAAGAATTGCCACTGTCCTCGTTCTGGGCCTTGCCCTAAATCCGTTTCCTTTCTGGGCTGCCTGGGCGAGGGCCCCTGCTCCTAGGGAGGGGAGGTAGGGTTGGGGGGGTCCCTCGGGGCTGGGGGAGTGGCATGTGGCATGTGGTGGTGGGGCCGTGGGGGATGGCAGCAAGGACGGAGCAGCCAGGCAGGGTCTCGTGGGTGAACTAATGGGGCCAGGGAGGGAGGAGCCACCTGGTCTGAACAGGGACCGCCTGGGACCCTGGAGCTGGGGGAGGGGATCCTGACCCTCACTGAGCCCCACTCACTGTCTTTTGGGACCAGCTGAAGAGGGGGAGCTGCCTACATACAAGCCCTGGTCTTTGGACTCAGGGAAGGGAACTAGCCAGGTTGAAGTCCTGGGGGGTGGGGGACAGTCAGCTGTGAAGTCAGTTGGTGTGTCCTGAGCAGGTCTGACCACCGGCACAGCCTCCTGCCTTGTCCTCCTTGCCTTGTTCTCCAGAGGGGCCCCCACACCCACATAAGCCTTCAGGTTGCACAGAGGCAGGCCTGGCCTCCAGAGAGGGCTGCTCCCAGGCTAAGAGAGGCAGCCCAGACTCTAACCTCAAGTTAGAGTTGACGGGGCCTTGGGCCACAAGGGGGTCCTGTGGATGCCCCCCTTCTCCCCACTCCCGCCTCCTCCACCCTCTGTAGCCTCCACAGCACTCCTGCCCGGGCCTCCCCCAAATCATGTTGCCTGCAACCTCACCTCTCCCACTGGGCTACAGCTCCCCAACCTAATGACATCCTCCTTCATTAAAGTTGACCCCCACCCTCCCTGTATTTTCAACCACTCTGTCTTCATGAGTTTTCCCATGAGCATTTAGTTGTGCTTAACCCTCTCCCATCTGAAACAAAAATCCTTCCTCAAATGCACTTCCTCCCTCTGCCTCTTCACAGCCAAAATTCTGTCTTCTGCTCTGGGTGGCCTCTGTCCCCTCCCCTTCTGCACGTTCAGCATCTCCAGGTTGGCTTCTTTCCCGTCCCCCACTGCCCTACACAAGCCCCTCATGCTAGAGTCAGTAGCAGCCTGGTGTCTTTGAATATGGTGGCCTCAACTCTCTCCCCTTCAACAGCCTTGACATACCGACCACTCCTTCTTCTTCTTCAATCTTTCAATGATGAAAATTTTGAGCACACACGAAAGCAGAGAAAGTAATACCTTAAACCTCCTTGTACCCATTATTCAACTTCAAAGTTATCAACCTTCTTCTATTCTTGTTTGATCTCTTCCCCCCGCAGCTTCCCCTCACACTTGCTGAAATATTTTAAACCATATTTCAGACTCTATCATATGATCCATAAATATTTAGTATGTGTCTCTAACTGACTAGGATTTTTTTTTAGATAGTCATAATTTCTGACAAAATTCCTTAGTATCTCTAACATTCAGTCAATGTTTAATTTGCTCTGGTTGTCTCCAAAATGTTTGTTCAAATCAGCACACAAATAAGGTCTTTGATTACATTTGGCCAGTATGTTTCTTAGGTCCCTTGTAGCCAACAACAGTTGCCAGGCCCCCTCCTTTTGGTCATGCCATGTATTTGTTGAAGAAACAAAACCATTTGATGATGCCAAGTATTTGTTGACCAAACAGGAGGGAGAGCTTGGGGCTTGATTGGAATGAGGTAGAATTATGTTCTCTCTTTTGGCAAGAATTCATCACTCCAGTCTTGAAATTCTCTTCCTTGGCCTCCAGGACACCACACTCTACCGCTGTGGCTACTGTCTGTCTCCTGCACTGGCTGTCTGTCTCTTCAGCCCACCCTGAGAGGGGTTCTCCTCAGATCTCTGAGCTGGGTCTGCTGGCGTGTCTGAGCCCTTCCTACAGGCTTGTCCCCCTTCCTACTCTTACCAGTTAGGGTCAGACAGCTCTCATGTAGGTGCTTCCAGACCTGCCTGTTGTCCTGGGCTCTGGGCACCACCCCAAGGGCTACTTGGTCATGTCCCATACCCACTCCATCCCTCCCCATGTCTTGTGGATTCTACCTCGGAAACATCCCTCCTCCCCACCCTTTCCATCTCTCTCGTGGACAGCTCCTACAGCTCTCGGTAGGTCTCCACTCTGCAGGCAGTGTTCCAAATACAGATCTGACCCTCTCATTCACCTCCTGCTTCAAACTCTTCCAAATCAAGTCTCGATCCTTGCCTTGGCCCTCAGGCCCAGATCCCTGCCTCATCTCTTGCTGCCCCCATTCCTGCTCTCCAGCTCCTGCCACATGGCCCTGCTGGTAGCTTTCTGGACAATGTCCTCTACTGGGGACACTGTATATCACCCCACACCCTACTCCCTTCACCTGGCTGGCTCTTACTTTCCTGAAGGTATTTGATGAGACATCAGCTCCTCCAGGAAGCCTTCTTGACGCTCTCACACCCTGGCCCACTGGAGAAGGAAATGGAAACCTATTCTAGCATTCTTACCTGGAAAATCTCATGGATAGAGGAGCCTGGCGGGCTATAGTCCATGGGGTTGCAAAGAGTTGGATACGACTGAGTGACTGAGCACACCCTGGCCCAAGGTTGAACTGTCAGAATCCAATTGCCCAGCAAAGGAGGCAGCAGAGGGATGGATGGACAGGTCTGGGTGAGTGGGTCAGGGTCCCCTGGGGTCAACTGTCCCTATGCCCCCACTGTCTACTGTGTCCTGCTTCTAATGGACACCCCCTGCTCTCCTGGCAGCAATGAGTTCAGCAGGCTGGTGGCCGGGGAGTACCTCAGCTTTTTTGACTTCTCGGGCCTGACTCTGGATCGAGCGCTCAGGTCAGTGCGGCTGGGCTGGGCGGTGCCCACAGGCGATGCATCTGGATCCTCCTGCCAGCTCTAGTGTGGACTTGCTGTGCAGCCTTGGGCAAGCCCTCTTGAGCCCTCTGGGGAGGCTGTGGGGAAGGGCCCATGAAAGCAGCACAGTGCAGAGACTCACCGAGGGCTGGTTCATGGGGGGCACTGCCAAGGTGAAGGTGGGAGGGCAGAAGTGATCCTTCAGGAGGCATAGCCTCGACACACCCTGCTGACGGCACCTTAATGACACCCCTGTGAGGTGGGCGGTACTGTCCCATTTACAAGCGGAGAAAGTGTGGGCCAGTTCCCCGCAGTCACTGAGGGAGGACATGGTCAAAATGACATTGGACATGTTCAATTTGATCTCATGTCCTATTGGTGTTTGGACCCTGGGAGTAGCCCTCAGGAAGGGCAGGTGCAGGCCCAGGGAGCAGAGGGCAGGTAGTGGGAGGATGAAGCCCAGTGTCAGTGGACCTGGCAGCAGGGCCAGCAGGGAGATCCCAGGCCAGAGCCCTCGCAGGTAGGGATGGCGGACTCTGAGCTGAGAGACACACCTCCCCTGTGTCTCTAATACTTTTAGAAACCGTATTTTCTCTTTATTTTCTCTGTTTCCGTTGGTATATTTTCTACTGACCTGCTTCCAATGCACTTATTCTTCCTCTGTGTCACAGATGCTGTTAAACCCATTTATTGAGTTTTTACTTTCTGTTGTTTTATTTTTCAGATCTAGAAATTATATTTTGTTAAAAAACTGTTTTTGGTAGCTTCTAAATCACTGCCTTGTCATGGCGAAGGGGCTTGTGTAACTTGATGAAGCTATGAGCCTTGCCTTGCAGGGCCACCCAAGACGGACGGGACATAGTGGAGGGTTCTTACAAAACGTGGTCCACTGGAGGAGGGAATGGCAAACCACTCCAGTGTTCTTGCCTCGAGAACCCCATGAACTGTATAAAAAGGCAAAAAGATATGACACCATCACTAATTCAATGGACACGAAGTTGGGCAAACTCCAGGAGATAGTGAGCGACAGAGAGACCTGGCGTGCTGCAGTCCATGGGGTCACAAAGGATCGGACACGATTTAGCGACTGAACAACCGCAACAATTCTCTGGGGGCAGAAGTCCTCATTTTTTCATTTATTTTTACTTACTTTCTCCATCTTTCTCTCTCTTTTGGGGAACATATTAGTCACAGTTGATATTTGAAAGCCCTTGTCTGCTTACTATGGTATCTGTGTCATCTGAATCATCTGTATCTGGTTCTATTGTTTTTCTCTTGGTTTTCCATTATTTATCCTATTTCTCTGTGTGCTTAGTAATTTTTTATTAGATGCTGTACATTGTGCATAGAATGACAGCAGCTCTAGATCATTATGTGTTCCTCCAAGGGGTGTACCTTCTGCTTGTCTAGGCAGCTAGAGGAGAACAGGGCAGGTACAGTCCCAGTCTATCCAGGGCTGAGCTGGGGAGCAGCCACTCTGAAGTTTGGTAAGGCTCAGAGTTCAACCCGATCACAGGGAAAGGGCTGCAGGGCTTTCCACTGGGAGCCTGGTGTGTTCACTGGGGCCTCTCCCTTTGGTGGATCCTAAATTTTAATTTTGTCTCCTCAATGCGGCAAGCCTGTGCAAAAACCAAATCCCTCTGCTTTCTCAGAGAGGCTTTCTGCTTAGCTTTTCAGTGTACTGCCCCTTCCATCTTTAGACTTTGGCAAATATCTCACAGGGAAACTAGCCACATGTTTATAGCCCCTGAAGTCTCTCCAGCTCCATGAATCCACTGAATGTTCTGCCTCTAGCCTGTGTCCGTAATCAGCAGTGTCCCCAGGGAGAACTGCAGACCGGCCTACCTCCCTGAGTTCTCTACCCCCTGGGATCTTGGTCCCATTGGTGTCTGTTGCATCAGCAGTTTTCTGATAGCTTAAGAGAGATGTATTCTGTCTGGCCTTTTTCACTGTTCTCAGTGGAAGTGTTTGTCGGCTGCAAGATGCTCTATCCTGAGCTGAGTCAGGTTCACACTGGATGATTCGGCGGGGAAGGTGTTTGGTGGGTTGGCTCGTGATCAGAGGCCTGGGTGCTGGGCTGGAGGACCTTGAATATACAGCCCAGTAGATTGAGACTTGACTGCACAGGCCCTGGGGAGCCACAGCAGGTGCTGGGTGTAAAGCAGGGTTTGGGGAGGCAGTGGTAGCAACACTAGGCTGGTGGCCTTTGATCCAGAGGCTCCTGAAGAGGATCAGGTGGGAGAGGATGAGGCCTGAAGTTGGGCCACAGGGCTCGAGGAATGATTGTGAGAAGCACAGAGGAAAGAGCAGAGGGGCTGGTGATGCCAAGATGCAGAGAGAGAAGGGGGTGGGCAGCAGTGAGGCTGATCCTGGGGACAGCCTGAGAGTTTGGTTGGAGCTTAGTGAAGACCCCTGAGGAAGGTGTGTTTGGGCTGGGGAGCCCAAGCTGGGATGGATGGCTCATAGGTAGGACAGGCTATGGTTGGGATGGGGGATGGTGTTGGTGGAGTGTGAGGAGAAGAGGGAGGGGCCGGATGCAAGGAAGAGAACAGGGAACAGGAGAGACAGAGAAAGGAGGACAAGAAGGCGGATGGAGTGTTTTTATATAGCTGTTGACTGACTGGGATTGAATCAGAGAGTGCTCTGTAGTTTTCCATGCTTTGGGAGACCTCCAAAGGTAAAGACTGGCCAAAATGGGGCTCACGGGTCCCAGAGTGCCTTAGAAGTAGTTTAAGAGATAATAGAGCAAAGTGGGCATAACAGAAGCCAAGGAAACTGCAGCAAAATCGGGAACAAGCTAGTCTCATGAACCCAGGACACACAGAGGCCCAAACTGTCTCAGCCTCCTGTTTCTTCTCCCAAGGAGGGGTGTGCCTAGGCCCCAGGTGAGGGACCCCAGGCCCATCTCCCATCCCCTCTGGTTTTGGTATCCTCTGCCAGGGACCTCTGAGTGCTGGTGACCTTTGAATTTTGGCCTTGAGGGGAACTCAGCTGCCCAGCAGAGGAGGCTCAGACTTGGGGTGGGGGAATAGAGGGGGCTAGGGTGGTTGGGCCTGGGGCCATCACGTGAGGGGTAGCGCATCTGGGAAGGGTGGGAAGGGCTGAGGGATAGTGCTCTGGGGGAGCAGTGTGGACGGTCTGGGCCCAGCCGTGGAGGAGGGAGTGAGGAGTGGAGCGGAGGCTGGCACTGAGGTGTTGGTCAGCCTTTGTTCTTCACAATCTTCCCCCTGTCTCCTTCCAAAAAGGCCCTGAAGGATGATGAGTGTTGAAACTCCACACTTCAGAGGCTGTCTGGGACAGCAGGGGACTCAGGGTTTCTTCCTGGGCCCAGATGCTGGGGCTCTGGGACCTCAGCCCCCTCAGGCAGGCTTGGGTGGTGTGTGTGTGGGGTGGGGGCTCCTACCTGGAGTGAGGATTCGGATGACTCAGGGGTCCTCAGGCCCTCAGCACCCTTGCATCGCCCTCCAGAACTTTCCTGAAGGCCTTCCCGCTGATGGGGGAGACGCAGGAGCGTGAGCGGGTCCTGACGCACTTCTCCCGCCGGTACTGCCAGTGTAACCCTGATGACAGTACTTCGGAAGGTACACCTCACCTGGCACCCCGACACCTCACCCCGCACCCCTGATGCCTCACCCCATGCTCCTGCCCCCCAGCTGGGCCCTGGCTTCCTCCTACCCTTGATCCACCCGCCACTTCTGTCCTGCTCGAGAAACAACAGTGAAGGCTTGATGGCGTGTGGCAGGGGGACTGTCTGCTGGAAAAGGCCCCTCCCAACTATCTGGCCTGTTGTCACTCCCTGTGCCTGAAGGTCCTCTAGGTCCTCTGTGCCCTAGAGTCAGTCTTCTGTGTCCTTCTCTGTGGTTCCCTGTCACAGTGCTGATCGCTGGGGTGGTGGGAGTCCTGGGTCCGGCCCCTCTTGTCCCATGGGTGGACCTGTGTCCCAGGAACTGAGGGGCTAGGCTGGTTACTAGAGGAGACATGGGCCTTGGAAAGGGTATAGCCTTGGACCCAGAGGCTTTCCTGGGTATGAGATTCAAGGTGAGTTTGGCCATAGGAGGCAGGAATCTGGGCTAGAACAAGTCCAGGGTGATCAGGTCCCCCACTAAGGGAAGAGTGTTTCCTGACCTGGGGTGGAGGAGTGGCTCTGATGCTGTAGAGGGTGTAGGGCATGGAGCCTCATGCAGGCCCTGGGCCCTGACATGCGGTTGGCAGGTGACTGGCCTCTTGCAAGGCCTGAAGGCTGGCTCTAGCAGGAGATGAGTGGATGGCTGTGGTTGAGAAAGAGCTGGGTGCTCACACTGAGGGTGCTTCTATCTCTGATTTAGATGGGATCCACACGCTCACCTGTGCTCTGATGCTGCTCAACACGGACCTGCATGGACATGTGAGTTGGGAAGGCCGAGCTGGGGTGTGTCCTCTCACTGACTCATCCCGGGTTGTCCGAGGACCAGCCCTTTCTCCAGCCTCCTTCCTGAGACCTCTCGCTTGCTGGCCCATGTTTCTTTAGCAGACCTGGGAGTCAGGCCGCTTGGTTTCTAGACTTGGCCTTACTCTGGTTTTATCCACTTGAGACCTACCTGGGTCCTCACCCCCAAGCAGGGCTGTAAGAACAACTGAAGTACACAGGAATTTAGGATGTGCTAAATAAGATATGTGCCCCTAGCCGTGTCCACGCCAGACGTTGCTAAAAAATCACCTGCCCTTCCTACCCCTCGTGCTGAAAGCCTGACTGCAGCCCTGCTGAAGGGCCATGCCCCAGGCAGCCCCTTCCCCTCAAATGGTAGGTTGCCATCAAGAGGCATTTTCATCACCTCCATCCCCTACTAGGCAGACAGAGAAGTCATGGGGGATACCCTAGGCTGTGAGCCTGTGCCTCTTCTGGGCCCTGGGCATCTCAGTGCTGCTGTGGCTCAATAACTCCTTCTTCTTTCCTCTGTCTGCTCCGGGGACCCCCTCTCTGGGCTCTCTTGCCCTCCCTCAGGTGGTAAGTGTAGCTGGTGGTCTGCATGCCCTGTGAGCTTAGACCCCCCCATCTCCATCCTCCCCTTCTGTGTCCCCCATCACCCTGTCTGGCCTCACTGATCACCGCCCCGTCATTGCTCACCCTGGGGTGGTCAGAGCACCTCTGCTGGATTGCGGATATTTCAGTGACTCATGGGAATAATAGGCCCATGAGAACGGTCCCAGAGGTAACCAGGAAAGTCCAGGACACTTAGGGTGGAAGAAGGAGCTGGGAGAGACCCAACTTCGGATTCCACTCTTGCCTCTGTGACCCAGGGCAAGACTCTAGCACTCTGAGTCTCGGGTTCTACACCTGTGAAGTGTGAATGGTGATTTCCCCATAGTGTCCTGGGGAGGGCTGGGAGAGGTACCACCAAGTATCAGGGTCTGGCACTTAGAAAGGATATTTATTGTGAGTAATATTATTACATCATCATCATCATCATATTCATCATTAATATTAAAATTTAAATGATGGAGAGTCTGAAGGCCCAGCCTGCAGATCCCTGGAGGATCAAGAATATGAAGGACCTGCCCTGATGGCAGCCTCAGCAGGCGTGGGCACACTGGGTGCCTGGCCTGGGGAGAGCGAGAGCCTCGATGGCCTTGGCATGAAGAGTAGTTGTGTGACAGCTTCGGTTTTGTCTGCCAGGGCTGTCAGCCTGAGTGTGGAATGGGAGAGAAGACGTGTGGATTCCATGGGAATGTCACCAGAGTTAATGCCCACTAATGGGCTGATGCTCCCCCAAGACTGCTTACTGTTTGCAGAGAGCAGGTGTCGCTGGCGTACCCTAAAAGGAGCTTTAAGTACACATTCCTCTTCCCATCCCTATGCTCAGCAGGACTGAGGGCCATCTCAGGACCCAGTCACTGCTGTGTTAAGCTCTGGGTGCCTCTTCCCCTGGTTGAGAGCTGCTAACAAGGGCAGCAGTCAGTGAATCCCAGGTCAAGAATATTCTTGAGCTTGGTGGGCCTTAGCTGCCCATGGCACCACCTCCTGCCTGAAGTTGAAGAGAAACATTACTACCTTCATACATTAGACATGGGTGCAGTAGGATTGTTCATATTTGCAGCCAACAGACATTGAAGATCCATTTCTTTCTCAAGGCAGCATTGCAAAACACCAAAAAAAAGAGTTTTAAGTTGTAATCCTCTTTATTTCTCACATGACAGCGTGTGACCTGAGGTGAGTTACTGACTTCCCTGAACCTCAGTTTCCCCATCAGAAAGTCCCTGTGAGATTTAAGGAGACAGCAACTGTAGAGTGTTTAGCCCAGGACCGGGCCATTGCCATCCCCGAGAGCTTTCCCGGAAGTGGCAATGCCTGCTTTGTGCTCACCCCATCCCTCCCTCTTCTCATGCTGCCATTGTTCCACAGAGACTCAGTGCCAGGTGGAAGGTGAGGATCTCATTAATGTGGGGCCTGCTAGGGCCCCAGAAGTGGCTCTGGTCAGAGCAGGAGCCAGTACGGGGACTGGCAGAGGGAGTTGGTGCACACTCCCAGATGGGCACAGCCTAGTGGAGGAATTGGGAGGGCTTCCTGTAGGAGGGGCATTTGGACTCTAGGGGCCAACACCTTCTGCGTTCCATAAATGAGAAGAAAAGAGAACCCCTGCCTCAGGTGCCTACCTTTTAGTTAGAGGAGATAGAAAATAAACAAGTCAACAAGTGATTGCAAATAGTGATAGGTCTATGAAGGGAATCAACAGGCGGGCGTGATGGTGGCTGGACTGGGGGCCAAGGAATGCCTTTCAGAGGAGGCACAATTGGGGCAGAGACCTGCAGGATCAGCAGGAGCCAGTCATGGAAAGACCAGGGACAAAGTCTTCTAGGCAGAGGGACCAGTGGGACTGATTTTCATCTTTTGACTATTGTGAACAGTGCTATGAACATTGGTATACAGGTTTTTAAATTTTTTTAAATTATTTTTAAACTGAATGAAAGATTATTTAAATTCTATAGTGTTTACAATTTTCAGAAGTTTCCCACGCATGACTTCATGTAATCCCATAATAACCCTTTTATCTTCCTACCCCTCTATTGCCCTCCCCCTTCTTGGTAACCACCAGTTTGTTCTGTGAGTCTGCTTCTTTTTTTGTTTTATTCACTGGCTTGTATTTTTTAGGTTCCACATCTAAGTGGTATCATATAGCATCTGTCTTTCTCTTTCTGACTTGTTTTACTTAGCACAAGTTTTTGTTTGAGAACCTGCTCTCAATTCTTTTGAGTGTATACCTAGGAATGGATTGCTGGGTCCAATGGTATTTTTGCATTTAACTTTTGGAGGACAGTAAAACTGTTTCCACTAGTGGCTGTTGAGTCCAGGAGGGAGGTGATGGTGGCTTGGGCTGACAGGGCAGTGAACATGGGTAGAAGGGACAGATGAGAGAGATCAGTAGAGGATGAGTCTGATGGGACTTGCTGATGGGCTGATCAGGGAGAGGAGGAAGGATGGCTTCAACATCTGGCTTAATGGGGGTGCTATTTCCCGAGATGAGAAGGGAAATTATGTGGGTGAGTGGAAGGCGTGGTCAGTGGGAGAGCTGGGGCTCCAGTCCTATTTTTGACATACTGTGTTTGAGATGCCTATTGGACGTGAACATGGGTGTTGCCAAGGAGGTGGTGGGATAAATGAATCTGGGATGCCAGAGAGTGATGGGGTGATGAGGTCACTGTCATCCTGATGGAATGAAAGCCACGGGACTGGCTGAGTGCCTCAGGGAGAGAGGCAGATTGGTGACCACATTGTGGGTCATGGCATTATTTAGAGGTCAAGCAGAGCAGAAGGAGACACTCTGAAGCAGCCATGGAGATGGGAGGAAAACCAGGAGTGTGTGGTGTCTCAGAAGCCAAGAGAAGGAGAAAGAAGTAGCCAACTATATAAAAGGCTGTCATGAGGTCAAGAAAGACAGTAACAGAAAAACAGCCTTTGGGATTGGAATGGCCATTGGTGGGTCATTGTCATTGGATGGTCAAGGTCATTGGAGCCCTTTACAAAAGTACTTTAGGTGGAGTGGGGAGGCCAAATGCCAGGATGGAGTGGGTAGAGGTGAGGATAGGAGGTGAGGAAGTGGAGGCTGTGGAGAATTCTTTTGCAATATTTGGCTTTGAGTGGGATCCTGAAGGGAGCCACTGGCTGGAGGGGTCTAGCAGCGACTTTTTTTTTTTTAAGTTGGAGTATAATTTCTTTACAATGTTGTGTTAGTTTCTGCTGTATAATGAAGTGAATCAGCCATATATATATGTATCCTTTTCCTCTTGGTCCTCCCTCCAACCTCCCATCGCCATCCTACCCATCAAGGTCATTGCAGAATACTGAGCTGAGCTCCCTGTGTTACACAACAGATTCCCAGCAGCTATCTGTTTTACACATAGTAGTGTATGTTAATACACTAGTAGTGTATGTCAATCTTAATCTCCCAATTCATCCCGCCCTTTCCTTCCCCCTCTGTGTCCACATGTCTGTTCTCTATGTCTCTGTTCCTGCCCTGCAAACAGGTTCATCTGTGCCATTTTTCTAGATTCCACATAACATGCGTTAAAATACAATATTTGTTTTTAGGAGGGACTGTTTTAAATCTGACTAGGGTGTTGTGTATATGCCATTAGGATCTACTAGGCAGGTAAGGAGAAACTGGTGATGCAGGAGAGAGAAGGGAAAATCGAAGCTTTCCTTGAGATGAACAGCAGGGCACAGATGGAGAATGGCCTTAGCTGGGAGTAGGGAAAGCTCATTCCTCATGACAGGGTGAACTGGAAGGGAAGGATGTCAGAGGAGGGTGAGCTTAGCCTCCAGACAAGAGAGGATGGTGGCTTGGGTTAGACTTGGCGATGGAGATGGGGAGAGATATTACAAATGTACTGTGGATGTGCAGTCACTAGCACTGGTTGATGGAGTCAATGTTGAGGTGAGAGCAGGAGAAGTCTCTAGGATGAGGCCAGGAGAGGGGGGAGGAGATGGTGGAAGAAGCTGTGCTATGAACCTCCAAGCTGAAACAAAGATAAGTTGTTTTGCAAGAAAAGCTTGATTTCTCTCACACTTGGGCTGCTTGAGGTTTCACAGTGGGAGTGCTGGGGAGGTGGGTTGGGGCCGGATGGTGGAGGACTTGAGGGACAAATGCATGGATCGGCATACTATTCTGAAGACCGGCAGTGGCGGGGAGGCCCTGCCCATTCTCAGATGTTGAACAAGCCTCATATATTAGAACTTTGAAGGAGCACCGAGTACAACTCAGGTTTAGTCTAGATTTGCAAATAGTGATGAGGGTTTTCCTGCCCATGAGACTTTTGACTGGTCCCTTCCCTTGCTCTGAAGGATGACATCTTTCCTTCTGCTTGGCCTGTTTCATTCTTCTTTGAGAAGGGGGAAGACTTAAAGACAGGCTGGGATTGTTCTGACCTCATGCAGGTCACACTAGACCTGCAGAGAAGGCCTTGGAATGGGGCTGTGGCCCGCCCAATCACAATTCTTTTCTGATTGGAGACAGAGGCTGTGGGAACAGATTTTCGGGTCAAGGGCAGGCTTGGAGGCCCTTTTGATCCAAATGTTGGTGGGAGGAAAGGGAGGAACTGAGAACCTGGAGGTCCCAAATCATCCACATCAGTTTGGCTTTGGAGTGTTCTGGGCATGTCTCTCTTTCTCTCCATCTTTCTTTCTGTCCTCCCTCCTTCCCTCCCCTCCTCCCTTTCTTTCCCTCTCGCCTCCCATTCCCTTCCCTTCTCTTCCGTCTCTCTTTTCTCTCTCTGGTATATATCTTTTGGCCTGGTGGCTGTTGTTCATTTACCCAGTATGATTTTACTTCTTTGCAACCGATTGTCTTGCTTTCTCATCCAGAGAGAGATTGATCTTAGTAGCTGCTTCACATGGACTTGAAAATGTATTCTGCAGTTGTTTATTGTAATGTTCTATATGTGTTGATAAGGTCAAGCCTTTTAACTATGTTGTAAAAATCTTTTATGTCCTTAATGATTTTTTTTATCGTGGTAAAATGTATAAGACATAAATTTACCATTTTAACCAGTTTAAGTTGTGCAATTCAGTGGAATTAAGTACATTCACACAATGTGCAACCATCACCGTTCTCTGGTTTCAGAACTTTTTCATCACCCCAAAAGGAGACCTTGTACCCATTAGCAGTCACTTCCCATTCTCTCCTTCTTCTAGCCCCTGGCAACCACTCGTTTGCTCTCTGTCTCTATGGGTTTGCCTCTTCTGGATACTTAATATGAGTGGAATGATACAGTACATAGCCTTTCATATCTGGCTCCTTTCACTTAGTGTAATGTTTACAGGGCTCATCCATATTATAGCATGTGCCATAATTTCATTTGTTTTTATGGCCTAATAATATCCCGTCGAATGGATATGCCACATTTCATGTATCCATTTGTCTTTTAACGAATATTTGGATTACTTCCACCTTTTGGATATTGTGAACAGTGTTACTCTGAACATTTGTGTACAAGTTTTTGTTTGAGCACCTGTTTTCAATTCCTAGGAGTAGACCAGCTGCATCATATGGTAATTCTTGATTTAACTTTTTGACGAACTGTGAAACTTTTCCTTAGTGGCTGAACCATTTAGAAATCCCACTAGTAATGTATAAGGGTTTCAATTTCTTCACCTCCTTGCCAACACTTCATTTCATTCTTTTCTGTTTTAGTGATAGCTGTTCTAGTCAGTATGTAGTGGTAACTCATTTTGGTTTTAATCTGCATCTCCCTAATGACTAATGATATTGAGCATATTTTCATGTGCTTGTGGCCATTTGTGTATCTTCTCTGGTGAAATGTCTATGCAAGTACTTTGCCCACTTTGAAGGGGATATATAATTATTATTTAAAATTGTGGTAAAAATATTAAAAATCATGGTAAAATATGCATAATGTGAAATTTACCATCATTGCCATTTTTATGTATATTTTGCTAGTATTAAATCTATTAACATTGTTGTGCAACAAATCTCCAGAACTTTTTCATCTTCTTAAAAAGTTTTAACTCTTTTTCTTTTTTTCTTTTTATTTTTTTATTGAAGGATAATTGCTTTACAGAAGTTTTGTTGTTTTCTGTCAAACCTCAACATGAATAAGCCATAGGTATACGTATATCCCCTCCCTTTTCAACCTCCCTCCCATCTCCCTCCCCATCTCACCCCTCTAGGTTGATACAGAGCCCCTGTTTGAGTTTCCTGAGCCATATAGCAAGTTTGCGTTGGCTGTCTATTTTACATATGGTGATGTAAGTTTCCATGTTACTCTTTCCATACATCTCACCCTCTCCTCTCCTCTCCCCATGTCCATAAGTCTATTCTCTGTGTCTGTTTCCCCATTGCTGCCCTGTAAATAGGTTCTTCAGTACCATTTTTCTAGATTCTGTATATATGTGTTAGAATACGATATTTATCTTTCTCTTTCTGACTCACTTCACTCTGTATAGTAAATTCTAGGTTCATCCACCTCATCAGAACTGACTCGAGTGTGTTCCTTTTTATGGCCAAGTAATGTTCCATTGTGTATATGTACCACAACTTCTTTATCCACTCATCTGTCGATGGACACCGAGGTTGCTTCCATGTTCTAGCTATTGTAAATAGTGCTGCAGTGAGCAATGGGATACATGTGTCTTTTTCAATTTTGGTTTCCTCAGGGTATATGCCTAGGAGTGGGATTGCTGGGTCATATGGTGGTTTTATTCCTAGTTTTTTTAAGGAATCTCCAAATTGTCTTCCAGAGTGGCTGTATCAATTTACATTGCCACCAACAGTGCAAGAGCGTTCCCTTCTCTCCACACCGTCTCCAGCGTTTATTGTTTGTAGCCATTTTGATGGGGGCCATTCCGGTTCTTTAATCGGTCTGTTTGTGTTTTTGTTGTTGAGTTGTAAGGTTCTTTATTTAGATACTACGCTCTTATCAGATATATGGTTAGAAAAAGTTTTCCCTTTTTGCAGGGATCATGTGTTTTCTCCCTCTCTCCATTCTATTAACGTGGTGTATTATGTTAATAGATTTTTATATGTTGAACCGCGCTTTACTCCTGGATACGTCCCACCCTTTTATGCTGCTATTTTGTTTCATTGAGAGTTTTTACATTTATATTTATAGGGGATATTGCTCTGTAGTTTTATTTTCTTGTGAATTATTTATCTGGTTTTTGTATCAGAGCAATGCTGACTTTATAGAATGAGTGAGGAAGTGTTCTCTCTTTTTCAGTTTTTGGATAAAGCTTAAGAAGTACTGTGTGCTCGGTTGCTCAGTTGTGTCTGACTCTTTGCGATCCAAAGGACTGTAGCCTGCCAGGCTCCTCTGTCCATGGAGTCCTTCAGGCAAGAATACTGGAGTGGGGTGCCATTTCTTCCTCCAGGGAATCTTCCTGACTCAGGCACTGAACTTGCATCTCTTGTGTCTCCTGCATTGGCAGGCAGATTCTTTACCACTGCACCACCTGGGAAGCCCCAAGGAGTATTAATGTTAAACATAAGTTGCTCAGTCATGTCCGACTCTATGACCCCATGAACTGTACCCTGCCAGGCTCCTATGTCCATGGAATTCTCCAGGCAAGAATACTGCAGTGAGTTGCCATTCCCTTTTCTAGGGGATCTTCCCAACCCAAGGATCAAACCTGGGTCTCCTGCATTGCAAACAGATTTTTTACCATCTGAGCCACCAGGGAAGTCCCAAGTACTAGTATTAATTTTTCTTTAAATGTTTGGTAAGCTTCACTAGTGAAGCCATCTGGTCTTGGGCTTTTCTTTTGTGAGGTTTTTGATTGCTGAGTGAATGTCTACTTCTTTTTAGGTTTATTTAGGTTTCCTATTTATACTTAAGACAGTTTTAGTAGTTTGTGTATCTCTAGGAATTTGCTTATTTTATCTAGGTTATATAATTGGTTGGCATTAATTGATTGATATTAGCAAATTAATTGCTTAGGATTCTTGTTCTTGTTACTGAGAAAGCAGTGTTAAAATCTCTAACCAAGACTGTGAGTGTCTTTCTCTTTTTAGTTCAATTTTTGTCTTTTACTTTTTGAAACTATATTATTAGGTACATACAAATTTAGAATGTTTATATCTTCTGGTAGATTGACCTTTAATTATTATGAAATGTCTCTGTAGTAATGCTTCTTGCCTTCAAGTCTATTTTGTGAGTTATTATTGTAGTTATACTGGAGTTCTTTTGCTAGCATTTGCATGCATATCTTTTCTATCCTTTCCCCAAGATTTCTGTCTCCTTATATTTAAGAGATGCCTATTAATCTTTGCCTTTTAATTTGACCATTTAATAAATTACTAATATATTTGAATTCAAGCGTATCAGGTTACTCTTCATTTTCTCTTTGACTCATCTGGTCTATATTGCTTATTTTTTTCTCCTTTCTTGCCTGCTTTTGGATTATTTAAGTATTTTTTTAGAATACCATTTTCCCCTGTCAGTTTGTTAGTTGTGAATTCTTTTGGAATTCTTTTTGTGGTTTGCAATATAGATCTCTCACTTATTAAAGTACTTTAACCATGTCCTAGGAAATGAAATAACCTTAAAATGCCTTAATTTATTTATCTTCTCAACTTACATACTACTGTTATCATCCTTTTAACTGTTTGTATCTCTCTCTATATTTTATTCCCCAGAAAACTTTATTATTTTTATTTTTCACAGTCAGTAGTTGTTTAGATTTAGCTACCCTTTTAATTGCTCTTCATTCCTTTCTGCTTCGCCAGGCTTCCATCTGGGATAACTTTCCTTGTGTCTGAAGAATTTCCTTCCTTTCTTAATTTCAAGTTTTGAAGTGTGACTGGCGTGTTTCCCAGGTCCCTGTCCTTGGTGGGCCCCGAGTTCCAATTTTCGTTTTCTAGTCCTTTTGACCACTCAGTTGCTCGCCCTTTTGTCCACTGCTTGAGAACTGACGGATGCTTTGAAGAGGAAAGCTGCTCCTTGTTGGCCTCCCCTCTCCATGTTTCTCTTCTTTGTAGGACCTTTGCCCTTGAAGTCCTCATTGCTCTTATATTTCTCCAATGTCTTCGCACAGATGTTTTATTAATATTTTGACTAGCAGTTGTTTCATTTGCAACAAGAGAGTCTGTCATTACTAGGATTATAACTCTTGCCTGGTAATTTTTTGATTTTGCACCCACCCCTTACTGATGGCTTGGGAATGTTCAGTGTGTGTGTGTGTGTGTGTGTGTGTGTGTGTGTGTGTGTAACTCAGACAATATGATCAACATTGCCCTCATGTTCCTCAGTTATGACTGTACACATAAATGACCATATATACATACATACATGGATATACATGTAAAATATACACATAGACATATTAAACACATATTAAGGCATTTTTAGGATCATTTCTCCTTAAACCTTTGGAAAAAGTGTAGAAAATTCTTGTTCGTCAGCTACTTATAAAACTTTCTATCATTGTTTTCTGAATTATTTCCTGTGGTGTGTGAATGTCCCACATGGTGTTAATAGAATCATTGCTAAAATGGAGCAATTGAGAAACTGCATGGAATCCTCTCCTTGGAGACTCTCAATACCACAGAAGCACACTGAAAGCTCTGAAACATATAAACTTATTTGATTAT
The DNA here is from genome assembly GCA_024291935.2 of Okapia johnstoni. Classification (NCBI taxonomy): domain Eukaryota; kingdom Metazoa; phylum Chordata; class Mammalia; order Artiodactyla; family Giraffidae; genus Okapia; species Okapia johnstoni. Next base: position 43,471,883 of record CM044316.1, read on the forward strand.
GAAATCCTTCAGGGGGAATTCCTATTCTCATCTGTAGGTGAATCTTGGGAAACACTACCTTATAGCAAACCTAAATCCACCAAATCCTACACCAATAAATATCTAGTGTTCAAGGGACTTTGTCTTCTCAGTGGTGAAGTGCCATCAGTGTTTCCTCAAACATGGACACTGCAAGGAGAGTCTGAAAGTACGCACATCAGATGTTGGATTTGGGGGGCTGGAGCTCCTCTTCTAATCATTGGTAAAAAAAAGGCAGAAATTTGAGGTACAGTCATTCCAGCTCTTTGTCTGTTTGTGCCTCCTAGAGTGAAACCATCTGCTCAGGTTCCCTTGGTCCCAGTGCAGCTCAGCATGGGGTACCCATGTGTGTTGGTGGAAATTGATTTTTGATTCTCTTAAGACCAAACTCTCCCTCACTTCACCTACCTCTTGGAGGTCTTGCCGCCCCTCTGTACAGGTGAGAGGGTGAGACAGTTGTGACGGAATACACAGAGCTTCTGCTCAGGAGTCAAGAGGCCTGGGTTCAAGTCCTGGTGCTGTGACCTTGGGAGAGTTAACCATGGAGTAGCGGGTGAGAGCATGGGCTTTGGTGTCAGACACACTCAGCCCTTCTACTTCCTTGCTGTGTGATCATGGGCACATCACTTCACCATCCTGCACCTCAATTTCCTTACTTTCAAGTGGGGATAATAATAACACCCACCTAACCTTCTCTTTGTTGTGAGAAGGAAATAAGTAATGCATGTCGAGTATAATACCTGGAATGTGCTAGGCACCCGGCAGATGTCAGCTGTTATTTCATCTAACCTGACTCCTTCATCTGGGTTTGAGGAGAACCCCAACCTCTCATGATGCTTGAGGATCAAATAGAATCTTGAATGTGAAAAAGAGTTTTGTAAACTCTTGGAGAGACAAAGGGAAATTCAGGCAGTCTTTTTTCATTACTGCCCTTGATGCTGCCTCATCCCTTCTGGCCGGGCAGGGCAGGGTGTGGGGACCATACCAGGCTCCATCCCTACTCTCAGGCAGAACCATTTCTCCATTACAGAACATTGGCAAGAAGATGTCCTGCCAGCAATTCATTTCCAACTTGGACCAGCTAAATGATGGCCAAGACTTTGCCAAAGACCTGCTGAAGGTATAACTTTCTAAGGGTCCCCATGCTCCCAGCTGTATTTGGGGTGGGTGGGGAGGAGAGAGGTTTATGCTCCACTAAATCCTGATGGTCCAAGTTCTTCATTCTGGGGTCAGGGTAATAATGGCTTTGGGACAGAGGTAGAGACCATCCAGCTCAATACATGACTAATATGTGTTCCCTGAATTAGGCAGAGGGTAGGCTTTGTGAGATTTGTTTTTAGTGCTCCACTATCATTTCTGTCAAGATAGTGCTCAACACTGCCACCCACTGTCACAGCTGCCACCGCCATCACCTTCACCTTACCCTTCTCACCACCACCACCTTCACCACAATCATCAGTATCATCACCACAGGGAAAAGCCCACTCACCCCTTAAACATCAAAAGGAATCTAGTTTTCTTTTGAAAACTTTTGAAAAGTTTCTTTTGAAAAACTCTGGCTTTTCAAGTTTGGTCAGCTCTCCACCTTGGAGGAATAGGAGCATGTTTGGGGGGATAGATGATGAGTTCAGTTTTAGAGGATGAGTTAGAGGGAACTGATGATATCAGGCGGACAATTGGATAGTGAGTCTGGAGGTCAGAAAATAAACATTGCCTTCATCACTCTTACCATAATTATGTTCTTCACTGTCAGGAAGAACTAGTTAAAAGTGTATTTGTAAGTAAAATAAAATGATCCCAGTCCCTTCACCCACCTACTCCCCATCTACTCATCCACCCATCTACCCATCCTCCCATATATCCATCCTTCCGTCCACATACCCACCCTGCAACTCAATCATTCACCTGTCCCTACACCTACCCATTCATCCATCACCCACACTTTCTCTCCCACACAGTCCTCTATACACACACACCCACCTATTTCCTGGCCCATTTACATACTTACCAACTCATTTACCTACTCATCCTCAAGTCTATCCAATCATCTAAACAATACTCACCCACCCCCATTCATTCACCCATCCAATAAATAAGTGTGAATCAAACACCCACTTTGCCCCACTGGCTGAAAAGGTACTCCCTCACTGCATCCACATCGCTAGAGGTAGATGGACTCTGACTCTTCTTTGAACTCCTCTCTTTCCCCCTCTCCTAGACCCTTTACAACTCCATCAAGAATGAAAAACTGGAATGGGCCATGTGAGTAGTGCCCATGAGCACAAATATGGGAAGAGAATTACTGAGAGTGGGGCTGGGGAGTGGCTGATGGTACAGGGAAGTCTTGCTGGTTACTCTCCATGGTGCTGATTTCTCCCACCCTGGGCCCTGGTGACCCCTGACCAGCTGGCCAGCTCCTGCTGTTGAGTTCCCCTTTGGATTCATTTTCTGTCTTGATAAATAGTGTGCAGTTTTACAGCTATGGAATAGATTAAACTGTGACTTCAGTTTCATGATGTTCACAACAGGTTTTCTGTTCAGGGGATATTGCCACTAATTTCAGTGATGATATGTATCTCTTTCCCCTTGGGGAGGTAGACAGGCATGAGCTCTGAGTCCCTTTACAACTCTAGTAATATGACCATATTGAAGTGGTGACTGCTTTTGGCAATGGGGAGAGGTGACTGTCCCCTAACTTCTTCCCGAGAGGGCAGTGAGACCTGGAGGAACCCAACCATCTGGAAAGAGGTGTGGTGACCTTGCTGACTGGGGAGACTATAAGAGGCTCCTGGGGAAAGTTTCCACCCCACTCTGCTGTACTCCCCAGGGCAGCCTGGGTCTTGGGGTCCATGTGAAGGTCCCAGGCAGGGATCGTTAGGAAACCCAACCCAACTGGGGAGAGCTGGCATTTTTCTACCAGGGCTCCAGTGGGGAACCTAGACTTTAGGGGCCTAATCTACTGACCTTCTGTCCCTCATCATGTCCCTGGGACTTGGGCAGTCTGCCCATGGGTTACTTCGCCCTGGGGCTGGGCTTTCAGAGAGGTGAAGGAAGACCAGGGGGTAAATCTGAAGGTAGTAAGGTCTCCAACTTTGTGATCAAAAGTTAAGATTGGAGCTTGGAGGCCAAAAATCAAATTTCAGAGGATGAAGGTCAGAATTGGAAACTCAGGTCAAAGATCTGGATCTATAGTTGGAATTGAAACCCCTTTATCTCTGTTCCTCACCTCTAACTTGCTTCCAAAGGAGTGTTTGGTGGGGAGAGGGCATGTTGGCATGGGGATGAGGCCTCTGTGGAGGTGGTACTCAGGCCTAGTACTTTCCTAGTGATGAAGATGAGCTGAGGAAATCACTATCTGAGCTGGTGGATGACAAGTTTGGGACAGGCACAAAGAAGGTGACACGGATACTGGATGGTAGCAACCCCTTCCTGGATGTCCCGCAAGCTCTCAGTGCCACCACCTATAAGCATGGTGTGCTGACTCGGAAGACTCACGCCGACATGGATGGCAAGAGGAGTGAGTGTCAGGCAGGGAAGGGGCATGGGGAGGGATGCTAGTCCAGAGAGGGTCTGCACCCCCTTGGCTGCTCCTCTGGGAATGCACATGCCAGCAGACATGTAGGGGGACACAGGGGAAGAGATACTGGGATGGGTGTTATGGCCACACTATCCATGCCCCCTCTCCCTAGCGCCCCGTGGGAGGCGTGGCTGGAAGAAATTCTACGCTGTGCTCAAAGGGACCATTCTGTACCTGCAGAAGGTGAGAGATTCCCCCAGAATCTTTACCCAGGAAGGGCCAACTCAGCCCCTGCCTTCTGGTGCGCAGAGGGTCCTGGGAAAGGCCTAGGGCTTATGCAGATCTTGGATCCTCCCACATCAAGGTCCTGACTTTGGCTCACCAAGGACTTTGGTGGTTTCAGAGAAGGGCCTTTTAAAGGGGGTTTCAAAGGAGTAAGGCCTGTTCAAGCTTCTGGGGCTGACTGGGGTGCTGGGAGGAGTGCGTGGTGATTCTTGTTGGGGTGGGCGTGGTATCAGAGTGGCAGCAGCTGAAAGATGGTGGGATGTGTAGGGACAGAGAGAAGGAGAATGACAGGGAGGGACAGTGAGGGTGGAGGTACGATCAGTAAACCAGAGCCTGGTGATGACAGAGGTTTGCCCACCCCTGGCCCGGCCTGTCCAGGACGAGTACAGGCCTGACAAAGCCCTGTCCGAGGGTGACTTGAAGAATGCCATTCGTGTGCACCATGCTCTGGCCACCAGGGCCTCTGACTACAGCAAGAAGTCCAATGTGCTCAAGCTGAAGACAGCTGACTGGAGGGTCTTCCTCTTCCAGGCACCGTAAGTAGGAGTGGGCACCCCCTCACTCCCACCCTGGGCTCAGGACCTGCCCCACACCCTTGCCTCATCTACCTCAGGGGAGGTGCCCTTAGCTTCCCCGGCACAGCAGCCATGAGAGCAAGTGTAATTGCTTGGCACAAACCAACAGCTCAGGTCCCTCCTGACAGCAGTGTTTCTCAAGCGTGATCCCTCAGCATCTCCTGGGAAACTTGTTAGAGGGACTTCCCTGGTGGTCAAGTGGTTAAGACTCTGCTCCCTATACAGGGGGCACAGGTTCGATCCCTTGTTGGGGAACTAAGATCCTGCATGCTGCCCAGTGTGGTCAAAAATAGCCCCAAAACTCGTTAGAAATACAGTTTCTGTGGTCCCACCTTAGACCTCCTGAATCAGAAACACTGGAGGTGGGCCAGCAGTTGTGTTTTAATAAGACCTCAAGATGATTCTGATGTGCACTGAAGTCTTTAAATACAAGGCAGATGGACTCTTTGTAAATCATCCTCCACTTAAAGTTGGGGTGATGGGCGTGGAACACTCACCCTATGGTTTATCCATAAGGCCTTCTTTCTACACCCCTGCACCTCATCCTTCTGTGACTTGAGATTCGGGTTTCATGTGTCAGATGAACTTAAAAGTGGGGAGACTGGCAGGTGAACTCTGAGGATAGGAGTGGACGTGCCAGGCCAGGCAGCAGGGCAGGGCCGAGAGGGCGGAGTTGGGGTGACCAGTTGCCCAGCTGCCTCTGACCTCCCCTGCTGATCTCAGACTCACTAGCTCCAGGCCGTTAGCAATGGACCTGGCTGGGCTGCTTCATTTTCACACGGAAATCCAGGTCTTGTCTGGGAGCTGGGACATAAGGCAGCTCCCTACGCAGACATGACCAGGCCCATCTGCCCCCATCCTGCCACCTTCCCTCACCCCTTTGCCCACCTATGTGGAGGTCTTTGTGCTCTCTCTGTGCCTGGCTGTGCTGGGTGCTGGGTGGGGGATAGGGAGTCCTATTGTGAGAAGCCGGTGGGCCCTCCCTTCCCCTCTCGTCCCCAGGAGTAAAGAGGAAATGCTGTCCTGGATCCTGAGGATCAACCTGGTGGCTGCCATCTTCTCAGCACCCTCCTTCCCCGCTGCCGTCAGCTCCATGAAGAAGTTCTCTCGGCCTCTGCTGCCCTCCTGCACCACTCGCCTCTGCCAGGTACAAGCTCCTGGGCTCATGACACCACCTCCCCCGGCCCCTCATTCAGCAGTGCCTACCTGGTGCCTGGTCCTGGGCTGGGAGACAAGCTGAAAGAGCAGACATTCTCCTCCATTCCCCACCCACACCCCCACTTACACACGGGGAGACTGAGGTTGCCCCCTGCACAGTGGCGTGGGTGTGCCAATGGCAGTGTGTCCTGTGGATGTGGTGTGGTCTGTGGGTGTCCTGTGTGTCTGGGCATGAATGGTTGTGAGTGTGTGTGTCGTGGGGAGCGAATGAGAGGTGAGACTTGGAGAACCTTCATCCAGCTGCTTCCCTCATCTACCGTTACATGATTCTTTGTAATCCTTAAAAATCTCCTGGGCTTCCCAGGTGGCTCAGTGGTAAAGAATCTGCCTGCCAGTGCAGGAGCCACAGGAGACATGGTTTTGATCCCTGGGTTGGGAAGATCCCCTGGAGAAGGAAATGGCAACCCACTCCAGTAGTCTCGCCTGGAAAATCCCATGGACAGAGGAACCTGGTGGGCTACAGTCCATGGGGTTACAAAGAGTTGGACACGACTGAGTGCACACGTGCACACACACACATCAATACTCCATTCTTCAGGGAATTTTTTGAGAGGAGAGGATAAATGCTGGGCTACTACTTGCATGCTGGAGAGTAGGTCAACGCCATGCTTTCCATCCTGTCAGGGCCCGTTCCTGATGGGCCAGTGTCCGAGGTCTTCTCTGTGGAGCCCCTGGGGCTGCTGCTTATGTCCACAGCTGTGCCAGCACTCTTGGTGCTCCCCACACAGGCACACTTACCATTCAAGTACACGCATGTTTGTGTGTGTATACACACACACACATACACACACACACACACACATGCAGCCCAGTGCCCATAAGGCACAAAGGGGGTCTGGCTGTCCTGTGGTGGGTGGGATGTACTGTTCACTTGTCTGTAGTGACAGTGTCTCTGCCTGTCTTTGGGTGTGATCCTGGGTCTGTGGCCCTCAGATGTGTCTAGACATGAGTATGAGAGGCTGTGTGCATCGTATGAAGCCCGGGGAGCCAGGCTGAATCTCGGTGATTGTGTGTCTATGTCAGGGAAGGTGCACACACAAGAGTGAGGGCCTCGCATCTCCTGAGCCTGCTAGGGAGGCTCCGGGGGGAGCTGATGCCGATGGTGGGAGGGAACGAAGGAAGGTGGTGGAGGTGCACTCGTTCAGGCGCAGGCCTGGCTGTGCCCCTGCGTGCTGGATGACCCTGGCAAGGCCTCGGTTTCCCCTTGGGGAAGCAGCTCTCCTTTGGATGAGACCCATCCCTATGACCCCTCGAGGGTGGGACCTCACCGTCCACAACTTATCTTGGCAGGAGGAGCAGCTGCGCTCTCATGAGAATAAGCTGAGGCAGGTGACTGCTGAGCTGGCTGAGCACAAGTGTCACCCGCTCGAGCGGGGCATCAAGTCCAAGGAGGCTGAGGAGAACCGGCTGAAGGAGCATTATCTCACGTTTGAGGTGGGCCCATCACAGGAGGATTTGGAAGGACAGGGCTGGGGCAGGAGGAAGAGGCCAGCTTCTTCCACATCTTTCCACAGCCAGGGACTCCTGCTTTGGGAGCACTCCTCTTTGGGGGCTCCCCTGAGGTCATGAACTGCAGTCACCTGTGGGCCAGTCTCTGCACAGCCCAGCTGCACAGACAACTGTGCCCTCACTTGTGTTTCTACCAGAGACCTCCCTGGTCCTCTGCATCCTTCTTCAAGCCCCTGCCTCACCTCCAATTTCCGCATAGTCCCAGCTTCTCGGGAAGCTTCTACAACCAAACCACAGAGCTCACAAGCCCTCTCCATGTGACTTTCCCCCTCACGTCTCAGGTGCCTCTGTCAGTGGCTTTATTACACAGAGCACCTTGGTCTCTCCTTCTGAGCTATCCCTTTCTCCTGTTTTGTCTCTGCCCCCTACCCTGCTTCTGCCCCACAGTGTGGACTGAAGGGAGGAAGGCAGGAACCACTTGTCCATTTTGGACTGACCTGCACACGGGGGTGGACAGATACAAGAGAGGCTGAGACCAAGCCAGGAAGTCCCTGGAGCGGAGCGGCAGGGAATCACCCATCTCAGTCTCTAGATTTCCATGCTGACTTTCTGTTGTGGTGTAGAAGAGAGAGGATAGATACATCCTGCCTTTTGGAAAAACATGATGCTTTATAGCTTTCGGAAACCTTCTCAGATCCACTCTCTCTGCAAGGTAAAAAATAACCATGCTGATTGCCAGGCATGATTCTCTTCACTTCCCTTATGTTGACTGATTTACTCCTCATATCAACTATATGATGTGGGTTTGTTATCCCCATTTTAGATGGGGAAATTGAGGCTTGGAAAGGTTGGATCATGTGCCTGAGGTGACACAGTTAAGTGCCAGGATCCTAACCAGGCGACCCAAGTGTGCCAGACCCAAGCCCTGGTCTTTCTCACCCCCAGCCTGGCTTAACTGGGGGGGTGAAGTGGCAGGGCAGATGGACTGTAGGGGAGGTAGAGCCCAAAACGAAGAGCTTTTCAGGTTCTGTGGCAGAGTTGGGTGAGAACAGAATGTTATGACCCTTAGTCCCTGCCTCTCCCGGGGTGGTGGTGAGGGCCTGAAGCTCTGAGTCGAGACCTCAGACACTGCCAAACCTCCCTCCTAATTGTTTACCAATTTACAGCCCCTTTAATAGCTCATGAACACAACTCTGTCTCCATACCCTCACCAACACTAGACATAGTCTTCATTAATCTGATAGGTTTAGGAAGTGGTGTCTTATTGGTGTTTTAACTTGGTTTAAATTTTTAAAACAACTGTGATTTAAAAAGCATAGCATAAGATTGATCACCTTAACCATTTTAAGTATTATAGTTCAGTAATGTTAAGTCTTTTCATATTCTTGGGCAACTAATCTCCAGAACTTTTTCATCTTCCAAACTGAAACTCTATAACTATTAAACAACATACTCCTCAACACCTTCCTCCTGGCCCTAGTCCTCGACTACCACAGTTCTACTTTCCGTCTCTCTGAATGTGACTACTCTAAGTGTTTCATACAAGTGGAACCACAGAATTTATATTTTTGTGACTGGCCTGTGTCACATGACAAGGTCTTCAAGCTTCATCCCTACTGTAGCATGTATCGGAATTTCTTTCCTTTTGTTCTTCTGTTGTATTTGGACACTATGTTTTGTCTGTCCTTTCATCGGCTGATGCACATTTGAGTTGCTTTGATCTTTCGGCTACTGTTAATAATGCTGCCATGAACATGGGTGTGGAAATGTTTCTTTGAGATCCTGCTTTCACTCCTGCTTTTATGTCCAGAGGTGGAATTGCTAAATTGTATGGTAATGTTATTTTCACTTTTCGAGGAATAGCCATACTGTTTTCCATAGTAGCTGTATCAATTTACATTCCCACCAGTAGTGTACTTGGATTCTAATTCTTCAACATCTTTATCAACACGCTTGTTACTTTATGTTTTTTTTTTTTTGATAGTGGTTATCTTAATGCATGTGAGGTGATAATCTCATTGTGGTTTCAATCTGCATTTTCCTGATGGATAATGATGTTGATGGAGAAGCTCTATATAGTCAGCAAGAACAAAACCTGGTGCTGACTGAGGCTCAGATCATGAAGTCCTTATTGCAAAGTTCAGGCTTAAATTGAAGAAAGTAGGGAAAACTACCAGGACATTCAGGTATGATCTAAATCAAATCCGTTATGATTATACAGTGGAGGTGACAAATAGATTCAAGAGATAAGATCTGGTACACAGAGTGCTTGAAGAACTATGGATGGAGGTTCGTAACACTGTACGGGAAGTGGTGACCAAAGCCATCCCCCCAAAAAAGAAATGTGAGAAGGCAAAGTGATTGTCTGAGGAGGCCTTACAAAAAGCTGAGGAAAGATAAGTGAAAGGCAAGGGAGAAAAGGAAAGAAACACCCAACTGAATGCAGAGTTCCAGAGAGTAGCAAGGAGAGATAAGAAGGCCCTCTTAAATGAACAATGCAAAGAAATAGAGGAAAATAGCAGAATGGGAAAGATTAGAGATCTCTTCAAGAAAATTAGAGATACCAAGGGAACATTTCATGCATGTTGTGACATGACATTTCGTGCAAAGATGGGCACAATAAAGGACAGAAATTGTAAGGACCTAACAGAAGCAGAAGAGATTAAGAAGAGGTGGCAAGAATACACAGAAGAACTATACAAGAAAGGTCTTAATGAGCTGGATAACCATGATGGTATGATCACTCACCTAGAGCCAGACATCCTGGAGTGTGAAGTCAAGTGTGCCTTAGGAAGCATTACTGTGAAAAAAGCTAGTGGAGATGACAGAATTCCAGCTGAGCTATTTCAAATCCTAAAAGATGATGTTAAGGTGCTGCACTCAATATGTCAGCAAATTTGGAAAACTCAGCAGTAACCACAAGACTGGAAAATGTCATTTTTCATTCCACTCCCAAAGAAGGGCAATGCCAAAAAACATTCAAACTACCATACAGTTGCACTCATTTCACATGCTAGCAAGGTTATGCTCAAAATCCTGTAAGCTAGGCTTCAACAGTATATGAACTGAGAATTTCTAGATATACAGCTGGGTTTTGAAGAGGCAGAGGAACCAGAGATCAGATTGCCAACATTTGCTGGATCATGGAGAAAGCAAAGGAGTTCCAGAAAAACATCTACTTCTGCTTCATTGACCATGCTAAAGCCTTAGACTGTGTTCAGTTCAGTTCAGTAGCTTAGTCGTGTCCAACTCTTTGAGACCCCATGAACCACAGCACGCCAGGCCTCCCTGTCCATCACTAACTCCTGGAATTTACCCAAACTCATGTCCATTGAGTCTGATGCCATCTAACCATCTCATCCTCTGTCGTCCCTTTCTCCTCCTGCCTTCAATCTTTCCCAACATCAGGGTGTTTGCAAATGAGTCAGCTCTTCGCATCAGGTGGCCGAAATATTGGAGTTTCAGCTTCAACATCAGTCCTTCCAATGAACACCCAGGACTGATTTCCTTTAGGATTGACTGGTTTGATCTCCTTGCAGTCCAAGGGACTCTCAAGAGTCTTCTCCAACACCGCGGTTCAAAAGCATCAATTCTTCTGTACTCAGCTTCCTTTATAGTCCAACTCTCACATCCATACATGACTACTGGAAAAACCATAGCCTTGACTAGACAGACCTTTGTTAGACTGTCTGGATCACAACAAACTGTGGAAAATTCTTGAAGAGAAAATTCTTACCTATCTCCTGAGAAACTGTATTCCAGTCAAGAAGGTAGAGTTAGAACTGGATATGGAACTGACTGGTTCCAAATTGGGAAAGGAGTATGTCAAGGCTGTATATTGTCACCCTGCTTTTTTAACTTATATGCAGAGTACATCATGTGAAATACCAGGCTGTGTGAACCACAAGGTGGAATCAAGAATGCCAGGAGAAATATCAACAACCTCAGATATTGGCATATATACATATACCTCAGATATTCTACCACTCTAATGGCAGAAAGTGAAGAGGAATTAAAGAGCTTCTTGAGGAGGATAAAAGAGGAGAGTCAAAAAGCTGGCTTGAAACTCAACATTTAAAACACTTAGATCATGGCATTCAATTGCATCACTTCATGGCAAATACAAGGGGAAAAAGTGGAAGCGGTGATAGGTTTTATTTTCTTGGGTTCCAAAATCACTGTAGATGTTGGCTGCAGCTGTGAAATCAGAAGATGATTGAAATTGGGCTTTATTTTGTTGTTTAGTTCTAGGAGTTTTCCCCCTTTTAATATTCTGGATACTAGACCCTTACTAGATTTATGATTTGCAAATATTTTTCCCATTCTGTAGATTGCATTTTCATTCTTTTGATTGTGTTCTTTGATACAGAGGTGTTTTAAATTTTGATAAAATCCCATTTGTCCATTTTCACTCTCATTGCCTATGCTTTTGCTATCATATCCAATAAGTCATTGCCAATTAATTTGGATTTTTAAAATTATGACTTAAATTTCTGTGCATGCCCTTTGCCTGTTTTTAAAATTGCTTATCTCCTTTTATTGATTGGTGAGAATTCTCTAAATATCAAGGAGAGAGTCTTTTGTCATATAAGGTACAAATGTTTTTTTGCAGTTTGTTGTTTATCTTTTGACTTTGTTTTTGGCCTTTCCCTGCTCTTTTCCCAGAAAAGCCGTTATGAGACCTATATCCACCTCCTGGCTGTGAAGATAAAAGTGGGCTCTGATGACCTGGAGCGGATTGAGGCCCGGTTGGCCACCCTGGAGGGGGATGACCCTTCACTTCGCAAGACACACTCGAGCCCTGCCCTCAGCCAGGGCCATGGAACTGTGACTGGCAGCAAAGCCCCGAGGGATACCACTGGGCCTGATACTTAGCTGGCAAGGATGGGCAGGCCTCAGAGGCAGGCAATTCCCCTGGAGGGGCCAGTGAGCACAATTCCAGCTAGGGGCCACTCAGACAAGCTCCAGACAGTTATTAGGCAGCCAGAGGGGTATGGAGAGCCTTGTGGGCTAAGGAGATGGAGATGCTATTCATGGTGTTGATCTTGTATCCTGGGGCTGCTCTGGGCCTCAGAGCCTCTCCCCAGCCCTCACCTCCCTCTCCACCCTGGAATCTCAGTTTGTAGGCCAGTTGTGTGCATGCTCTAGACACCATCTCACTGGAGAAGCAGGAAGGGTGGTTGGCTTTCCAGGCTCTCTCCTCTTCTCACAAGTTCCTTCCCTCATCTCCCTTGTTTCTGAGGGCAGGTCTCAACCCCAGGTCTCAGTTTGGACTCCCACCCCTCCTCCTCCTTCCTCTGAGTTGACCAGCAGCAGGTCTGCAGACCACCAGCACTGTCCTCTTCTCCCTTCACTCAGCAGCACTGGGAACTGCACCCCGTTCTCCTGCCTTACCCGGCAATAACCCAGCTCTCAGACCTGTCCCTCAGTGCCAAGCTGTCTCCACTCAAGTCCACCTCACCTTCCATCCATCAAGACCACTACTGCTTTCTTTTATATGGACATAAATGTATATATATAAGAATTATATACATATAAAAACTACCCCTTTAGAGATGGTTTCGGAACTGCTATCAGAGGATGAAATGAGGTATGGAAAAGCCTATCTCAGATACACTTGTTAGCGAGGAGGGCTGCTCTTTGGCCCCTGGAGGCTCTGACTCTCTGGAAGAGTAGAGATAGTGTGACCTCCTCTCTCCCTGTTTCCCCTCTTCCGGCTGACCTGTGATTTAAACTGCTCTTACAGTTAATGCTTTGGAATAAATAGTGTGTGTGTGTGTGTGCTGCCCCATCTGTCCCGCAGGCGTCCTGGGGTGTGAGTGGGATGGGCCCACGGCCCTGCTTATATTTTGGTCTTTATGTTGGTGCTGCCAGGTCTCTTGGGCCCAGAGGTGACCTCTTGTACAGATCTACTGCTACAGGAATAAAAGACACTCTGCCTTGCAAATAGTTACTTGTCAACAAACCCAAAGATGTTTGGTGGGGGAAGCTTATGGAAGCCATTAATTCTTGGTCTTGGGGAAATGTGGAATGACAAGTTGTTGATTGTTAGGCTGATATTTCTTACACTCTTTGATTGACTCAGAAATGCTAGTTAAGGACATGTTTGGAAAGGATAATTTGCCACGTGATGATCACAGACTAGCATCTTTTAAACTCTGCATTCCTCCGACTGACAAGTGGTGGGGGTGATGGCACCCTCAATGCAACTGTGATGAGTAAATCCTTTCTATTTTTTAAACAGATTACTGTAGTTTGGCCAGCAGTTTGACCTCAGTGGTAATATATTTAGATAACAATATAAGCCAACCTTGCAACTAAGTACCCGACATTTACAAGCCCACTCACATTTGATGCAAGGGACCTGTGAATCTGTGGAGAGATGTGGTGATTTAAATCCAGATTATTTAATTTGGATCAGCTGAGTGTATTTTATAACCAAACCATCTGGCACCTTCATTTTGCTGAGGGGAAGTTAATGTTCATTTAAGTGAAATTGAAAGAGCAATGTGGCAACATAAAAAGCTCTCTGTACTTTTCCTCTATGCTGTCTCAAAGATCCTTTGAGTTTGGGGTCTGCTTCCCACCCTCACTCTTGAGGGTGGGTGAGTGAAGGCAGAGGAGCAGGCTCCATCTGCTGCAGACAGGTGTGCTTCCCTGAGCACTAGTTGTGCCTCCCATAAGTAAAAAAAAACCTTTTAGTTCACTTTCTTAATTGTATAATTATTTATTGTAAATTATATACATGTAGTACTGTACTAAAATATTATGTACATTATAAAACATACACAAAATAGAAATTTTAAAAAGATGAGATGAAAATAAATCTAAAGCAAAGTTCTAATATTTTTTTTTCTGCATTCCAATGGACCATCATGTTCCCTCCACAACCTCTGCCCCTAATATGTCCATTTTCCAGGACTGTCCAAATCCAGAGCCTTGGAGGACAGCAGGTGAGATGCAATAAGTGGTTTGCGCCATCTGGTGGTCCTGGGAAGTGGCTGCAGGCTCAGGGACCCCCGGGGGCTGACCCTTGAGGACAGCCTCTCTCGAGCCTCCATGCACTCATTCAATGAGATGAACAGCGCTGCACATTGTGCTGGGTGCTGGGGATACTATCCTGAGAAAAGGATAGACCAGATCCCTGTCCACATGGGGCTCACAGTCTAATGGGGAGGGAGACGGTCAGTCACCATTTCCATCTGGGACTCTGGAAGGGCTGGGGAGACAAGGCAAAAATGACCTGGCCGAGAGAAGAAAGAATTGGAGGAGTGGGGAAGACTGACTCAGGAAGCCACCTGAATGTCCTAAGTGCTCCTGGAGGACAGGATGGTAGTAGTAAGGCCCTTCTTATGGCTATACTTCTTCCTGGTAGGCCATACTAAAGATGCAACAAAGCAGAACTGGAGAGGCAGAGTGAAAAGGGGGCCTCTCTGGCCACCTCTGCTCCTAGGTTCCATTTACACCTGTGAATGAACAGGTAGCTGATATGATGAAGAGTCAAGGAAACTGATTAGATTCTGGCCTTAGACTCTCAGCAGGTATCTTAGAATTCAGACCAGATAATGAAGGTACCAAGTGGGATCATGTGAAGCTCAATGAGTTTATCAAGGGGTTATTCAGAATTAATTGGGGTGACATATAGAGATAGATGGATTTACTGCAATCATGGAGGTGGTTTCTGAGGCAAAATTTAGAAGGTAGGTAACTTGGACCCTCAGAAAGGTCAAATGAGGACACGAAGCTGGGTCATGAACAGGGCAATGGGTTCACTGAGAGGTCAGTCACAATTAGTTGGGGTCATAGAGAGGTCAGTGGGTTCACCAAGAGGTCGTTCACAATTACTTGGGGTCATAAAGAGGTCAGTGTGCTCACTGGAGTCAGGAAAGGGGTTTCTGAGAAGGTAGGTAACTTGGGCCCTCAGAAAGGTCAAATGAGGACACGAAGCTGGGTCATGAACAGGGCAATGGGTTCACTGAGAGGTCAGTCACAATTAGTTGGGGTCATAGAGAGGTCAGTGGGTTCACCAAGAGGTCGTTCACAATTACTTGGGGTCATAAAGAGGTCAGTGTGCTCACTGGAGTCAGGAAAGTGGTTTCTGAGTCAAAATTTAGAAGGTAGGTAACTTGGGCCCTCAGAAAGGTCAAATGAGGACACGAAGCTGGGTCATGAACAGGGCAATGGGTTCACTGAGAGGTCAGTCACAATTAGTTGGGGTCATAGAGAGGTCAATGGGTTCACTGAGAGGTCATTCATAATTACTTGGGGTCATAAAGAGGTCAGTGTGCTCACTGGAGTCAGGAAAGTGGTTTCTGAGTGAAAATTTAGAAGGTAGGTAACTCAGGCCCTCGGAAGGGTCAAATAAGGACATTAAACTGGGTCATGAAAAGGGCAATGAGCCCACCAAGAGATTCATTCAGAATTATTCTGGGTTGTCATACAGATAATAAATCACACAGAGATATTACTGGCTCTCAGAAAATTTTAAAGCCAATAGCAAACTCAGAGCCAGCACAAGGATCTGGATGATAGGGGCTGGAGAAGTCGATGATTTGCAGGTTTGTGTAGCACTTAGTTCATTAATTTTCTTTGTTTCTTTGTAACAGGTCCTACCCCCGAACCCGCCTCATCCCCGCCCCTGCCTCCACCCATGTCCCCACATGTCTAGTTCTTTACTTTTCTATATCATCTCCCCTTCATCCAGTTTTTGCCACTCTGTGTGTGACTCAAGAATGCAAAGCACAGGATATGGTCATCACCATCATCAAATTTGCCACTAATAGGCATCACATGCCAGAAGCAATCCTGGGTGCTTTATATAATCTCTACAGCAATGCTTTGAGATAGGTATTAGCATCACCATTTCCCAGTTGAGCAAAGTGCAGCCTAAAGAAGTCACACAGCAGAGCTGGAATTTGTGAATTCAGGCCCTATTGATACCTAAGCCGTTTCAACCCTAGGCCTCTCCATCCTTCCTATCGGTAGGTCTCTGAACTGACCACACACATTTTGGGCTCATTGTATGCACCCTCACACATCAACCACCTGAACTCTTCGGATAGCTGACTCCTTTGTGTCTGGCTGGAATCTAATGGTTCCTAGTGCTGGGTACTGACTTAGTAACATTAATCAATGAGGGAAAAGGCTCACCTTGGACCTCCATCTGCCTTCTCCATGCCTGAGATCACGTACTCTCCATCAGAGACTGCAAGTTTAGACAAGCCCTGGCTTTGAGGGGGTATAAAAAACCCCAGCACCTCCTGGCAGCTGAGAGTACCCATTATGCCATTTTCATGTCCAGACTTTGCCTGTGACATGCCTGAGGCCCCAAGGGTCATCTTGCCTCAGCTGGTCCAGTGCCAACCTTACAACCCTTCCCTTCTCACCCACCTAGGCCCGGAAACTCTTGCCTCATTCTGCCCCCTGGAACTCCAGGGAAGGAACTGGGCCAGCATTCTGAGGCTGAGCTCAAAGCAAAGTAATCTGCATTAGCCCCTTGGCCAGCTTCCCCAGCAGCCATGGGGTGGTAGGGGAGAGGCATTGGGGGACACCTGGTGAATGTTCTCAGAACAGGGAGGAGGGGTGGATCTCATTCTGGCAGTTGGAGCCAGCAAGATTGAAGGGAGGGTCTCTTTCCCCTCAACTGCTGGCTCAGACGGTAAAGAATCTGCCTGCAATGCTGGAGACCAGGGTTCAATCGCTGGGTCTGGAAGATCCCCTAGAGAAGAGAATGGCAACCCACTCCAGTATTCTTGCCTGGAGAATCCCACAGACAGAGGAGCCTGGCAGGCTACAGTCCATGGGGTCGCAAAGAGTCAGACATGACTGAGTGACTAACATACTTCCTCCCAAGAACTGCTCTGGCTTTCTCCAACCTCCACACCAACATCCATCCATCTCTATCACAGGTCTTCATCCTCTGTCTTCCCTCCTCACCTAGGGGCTAGGCACACACAGTCAAACATGAGTTATTTCTGATTTTATTTACAATATAAAAATGTTCAAGTGTCAACAGTCAGGTGTTTGGACATTTCAAGGGGCAGGGTTCCCATTTGTTTAGGATTTTTTTTTTAAACAATTACCTTTTTGACAAATTAGCAGTGGACCCAGTTTTGTGGGGTGGGGAGGTCAGGGCTGGAGAGGAAGTGGAAGTCATAGGTGGGCTGGGGGATGGGAGTCCGGCTGTGAGAAGGAAATGGTGTTACTTTATTGCTAAAAGGGGAATCAAATACACTGTTGAGTGGCTCTTCTCGGTCCCAGTGTGACCATGCATCCAATCTAAAGAATCTGAAATGCAAAGGACATGCAGGCGTAAAATAGAAAAGACGACCTGTAAACGAAGGTGCTGCAGAGGACGAAGGGGCGTCCTGGAGGCCACAGGGGAGGAGGAGCCGCGAACACTTGGGCCCTGGCAGAGCTGCCCCCTCCCCCGCAGAGGCTGTTGGGAAGACCTCTTTCTCAGAGCCCCTTCCTTAGCAGCTGTGAGGAGCGGGGAGGCCCCCTCCCCATTCTGGTTGCTGTCGCTGGGCCTTAGTCTCCCCCTGGACTTTACTTGAACCCAACTCTAGTTCCAAACCTAGGATCCCCACCCACAGAAGGGAGGCCAGAACTCCAGATCTTACGAGAGGGCAAAAGCTACTCCGGACCTCACTTTCTTCCTTGGGACCCCCCTACCCTCGCCCCCACCCGAACCCAAACACGTGGCCTCTTTTCTCTGCTTCCTCTTCACTGCCCCCCCACCTCTGCCCCCACCCCCCGCGAGCTTGGGATCCTACATTCCCCCAACCCCGCAACCCACACTTCTCTCCAGGAGCTCCAGATTAGCGTACAGCAAAAGGCACCACAATAAAGGTTTCTATTAAAGAGTCAAAAAATTGGCCCATCTCTCTTTTTTTTGTTGTTTCTTTTTTTTTTTCCGAAGCTGTAAATCAGGATGTTACATATAAATAGTTTCCCTATAAAAACGTCTTTGCCGTTAGCTAGTATTATAAGACAATTTTTGCTAAAATGAAAATAAAACATTTTGTTATACCTTTTTCCTTTTATAGAAAATAAAAATATTTTTATTTCTTTTTTTCCTCCTTTCTCTCTCCAGTCGGCGGTCTCTGTTCTCCTTAAAGACAGTGGGGCGGGCGAGGCGGAGGGGGCGGCGGGGGCCCTAGAGGGGCCCCGAGTCCTGCTTCCCCCGTGGGGGCGGCCCGCGGCTGTGTCTGCTGCTGGCCCGCGTGCTGTGGCTGTCCAGGGAGTAGTAAGTCCTGCTGTCGGCCGCCGGGCACAGCGGCGGCGAGTCCGAGCGCAGCGCGTCGTGCGCCGCGCGCAGGCCGAGGAAAGGCGTGCTCTCGGCAGCCAGCGCCCCGTCCCCGTCGTCCGCGTCGTCGTCCGAGGCCGAGGCCGAGCCGCCTCCAGAGCCGCTACTCAGCGACAGCGAGTCCCGCGCCGCGCGTGCGCGTTGCGCCGCCAGCCCGTTGAGGCGCGAGCGGCGCCAGCGCCGAGGCCCCGCCGACGTCCTTCGGGACGCGCCGCGGGCGCGCGGCCGCGGCGGCGGCGGGGGCGCGCACTCCTGCGTGGTCTCGTACTCGTCGTCCTCGGGGATGCGGAAGGGGCTGGCAGGCAGGCTTCCCAGGCTTCCACCCAGCGCGCAGGCCCCTCGCCGCGGCCCCGGCCCCGCTGCGGGGTAGTAGTAGCTGTGTCGTAGCTGCGCTGCATGTCCGCGCTGGGCCCAGGCCCCGGTCCCGGGCCGGGGGGCGCCGGTTGCCGCAGGAGCGGCTGTTGCTCCGCCAGGCGGTAATTGATGGGCGCGGCCGGAGGCAGCGACACGGCGTGCGCCGAGTTGGGGGACGTGATCTCAAAAGTCGGCACCTGCGTGGCCAGCGAGTAATGGAAGTCCACGGGAGAGAGGCGCGCGGGCGTGGTCAGGGCAGACACGTACCTGCGGGGAGAGGCAGAGACATGGGCCGGTGGCCAGGGGATGGGGCAGACCTGACGCAAAGCAGTAGTCTAGCCCAGGATCCCTCCCGCAGAAGCCATGCTGGTATTCCTCAGTTCCTTAGTTTCTCTGAGCCTCAGTTTACTTATCTGTGAATCAGGAATAAACACAGTGGTCATTCCATAGCATTGTTGGGTGATTCCATACACGTATCAGTGGTTCTTGGTTGTGGGGATGTTCACAGTCACCAGTGTTCCTGAATGGTTACTTTGGATCAGGCTTAGGCTGGGGCATTTTACGTGTGCCAGTTCATCTAATACAGTAAATCTGTACGAGGCTTCTGTTAATGCCATACTGCTGCTAAGTCACCTCAGTCGTGTCCGACTCTGTGCGACCCCATAGACGGCAGCCCACCAGGCTCCGCCGTACTACTCCTTAGGAAACTGAGACGCAAAACATTTAAGTTACTTACTCAAGGTTCACACAGCCAGGAAGTGGTCAAGCTGGGATGTGAACCCAGGCCATTCAGGTATGACCTAAATCAAATCCCTTATGATTATACAGTGGAAGTAACAGATTCAAGGGATTAGATCTGATAGAGTGCCAAAAAATTATGGACAGAGGTTTGTAACACTGTACAAGAAGTGGTGACCATAATATCTCCAAGAAAAAGAAATGCAAGAAGGCAAACTGGTTGCCTGAGGAGGCCTTACAAATAGCTGAGAAAAGAAGAGAAGTGAAAAGGAAAACAAGAAAGGGAAAGATACACCTAACTGAAGGCAGAGTTCCAAAGAGTAGCAAGGAGATAAAAGAAAGCCTTCTTAAGTGAGCAATGCAAAGAAACAGGAAAATAACAAGAATGGGAAAGACTAGAGATCTCTTCAAGAAAATTAGAGGTATCAAGGGAACAATTTCATGCAAAGATGAGCACAATAAAGAACAGAAATGGTAAGGACCTAACAGACGTAGAAGAGATTAAGAAGAGGTGGCAAGAATACACAGAAGAACTGTATAAAAAAGGTCTCGGTGACCTGGATAACCATGATGGTGTGATCACTCACCATCGCTCAGCCAGACATCTTGGAATGTGAAATCAAGTGGGCCTTAGGAAGCATTACTATGAACAAAGCTAGCAGAGGTGATGGAATTCCGGCTGAGCTATTTCAAATCCTAAAAGATAATGCTGTTAAAGTGCTGCACTCATTATGCCAGCAAATTTGGAAAACTCAGCAGTGGCCACAGGACTGGAAAAGATCAGTTTTCATTCTAATTTCAAAGAAGGGCAAAAGCCAAAGAATGTTCAAACTACTGCACAGTTGTGCTCGTTTCACATGCTAGCAAGGTAATGCCCAAAATCCTTCAAGCTAGGCTCCAACAGTAGGTGAACCGAGAACTTCCAGATATACAAGCTGGATTTAGAAAAGGCAGAGGAACCAGAGATCAAATTGCCAACATTTGTTGGATCACAGAAAAAGCAAGAGAATTCCAGAAAAACTCTAGTCCTGTTTTATTGACTCTGCCAAAGTCTTTGACTGTGGATGGCAACAAACTGTGGAAAATTCTTCAAGAGATGGGAAAGCAGACCATCTTACCTGCCTCCTGAGAAACCTGTATGCAGGACAAGAAGCAACAGTTAGAACCAGACATGGAACAATGGACTGGTTCCAAATTGGGAAAAGAGTACATCACGGATGTATATTGTCACCCTGCTTATTCAACTTATATGCAGAGTGCATCATGCAAAATGCTGGGCTGGATGAATCACAAGCTGGAATCAAGATTGCCGGGAGAAATATCAGTAACCTCAGATATGCAGATGATACCACCCTAATGGCAGAAAGTGAAGAGGAACTAAAGAATCTCTTGATGAAAGTGAAAGAGGAGAGTGAAAAAGCTGGCTTAAAAGTCAACATTTAAAAAACTAAGATTGTGTGATCCGGTCCCATCACTTCATGGCAAATAGATGGGGAAACAATGGAAACAGTGACAGATTTAATTTTCTTAGGTTCCAAAATCACTGCAGATGGTGAATGCAGCCATGAAAAATAAAAGATGCTTGCTCCTTGGAAGAAAAGCTATGACAAACCTAGACATAGAGTTAAAAAGCAGAGACATCATTTTACTAACAAAGGTCTGTCTAGTCAAAATGATTTTTCCAGTAGTCATGTATGGATGTGAGAGTTGGACCATAAAGAAGGCTGAGCACCAAAGAATTGATGCTTTCAAACTGTGGTGCTGGAGAAGACTCTTGAGAGTCCCTTGGACAGCAAGGAGATCAAACCAGTCAATCGTAAAGGAAATCAGTGCTGAATATTCACTGGAAGGACTGATGCTGAAGCTCCAGTTTACTTCAGTCATCTGATTCAAAGAGCAGACTCACTGAAAAAGACCCTGATCCTGGGAAAGATTGAGGGCAGGGAGAGAAGGGGGAGACAGAAGAGGAGTTGGTTGGATGGCACATCGACTCAATGGACATAAGTTTGAGGAAACTTTGGGAGATAGTGAAGGACAGGGAAGCCTGGTGTGCTGCAATTCTCAGGGCTGCAACGAGTTGGACACAATTGAGTGACTGAACAACAACAGGCAGAAACCAGGACTCATACTGCCCAATCACTCATTCTAGTCCCTGCATTCAGCCACCCCTGTGACTCGGACTCCCCTTCCCTCAGGGACAGTTCATCCCTTGGCTGATGGCTACAGTGGGGAAATATTCCTTTTTAAGGTGAAGCTAAAATCTGCCTCCGGGAAGTGACTGCTCCCACCTCAAGTAGGAGCTCAGCCCAGAGCACAGTTACCAAGACCACACTGAAGCATCTCTGCTTGGAGCTAAAGAGCACCAGTTCCTTCAAAAGTGTGCCCTTCCAACTATCTCTCCGTCTGGGTCCCGGGCACCACTCCTTTTTCTTTCTCCACATTTCCCTTTCTGGGTAAACCAGCCTCTTGTCCAGCCATTGTTTACCTCAGGACAGGGACCCCCACCTGCTTGGCTCTCTTTCAAACAGTAGAGCTGGGCACCTCACTGCTTCCTCAAGTCCCTATACTGTCTTTCTGAATCATCTGACTCCCCTGTCTTCCCTCTCCCACATTTTCCACATGCACATCCATCAAGTCTTACCCATTCCCTTTCTCCTGGATCATACCCTCCACCCCGCTCTACTCCATCCTGGGACTGGAGGTTCACTCTGGTCATGCCCCCACCCCAGGATCTTTCCTTCTTCAGCCTATGCACTTCCAAGAACAATCTTTTAAAGTCACATCTCTCCTTTAGGAGGCCCTTCCTGCTTACCCACCCAGGGCCACTGGCTGTCTATCTAGCCCCAGCCTGCCTGCTTACGCCCAGTTCCCCTCTTCCCACACCTCGAGGCACCTCGCTCACCAGCTCGGTCCTCAGTGCCTTTGCTGGAACTGCTCATGGTGTTCCCCTCACCCAGAAGTCCCTCCCCACCTTTCTACCTCCACCCATCAAGGAGTCCTATTGCTCTTGTTACTGTTTATAACCACAGCTCCACCTAGTGAGCACCAGCTCCATGTCAGGTATGCGACAAAGACCTATGCGCTTGATCTTAGGTAGCCTTCATAAGAGCCACGAGACAGGTGTAATGTTCACTGTTCTACAGCTGAGGAAACCAAAGCACAGAGGTGATCAACCTGCCCCAAGTCACAGAGGTGGTGGAACTGGGCTTGGAAAGGTTAGTATTAGAAAAACCTAGTTGCTTCTCAGAGCCCACGGTCAGACTGGCTTTCTCTGACCTAGTGGGGTGTTCTATGTTTAACACTTTTCATGGGCAGCTGGGAGCTTCAGTGGTTTGTGCCCATGGCTGGCATGGAATAGGCTGAGTTGAGCCTTCTCCACCTAGCCTGGAGTTCCTTGTGAAAATGGAAGTGTTAGTCACTCAGCTGTGTCCGACTCTTTGCGACCCCATGGGCTGTAGCCCTACAGGTTTCTCTATCCATGAAATTCTCCAGGCAAGAATACTAGAGCAGGTAGCCATTCCCTTCTCCAGGGGATCTCTCCTACCCAGGGATCAAACCCAGGTCGTCTGCATTGCAGGCAGATTCTTTACCATCTGCGGAGTTCCTAGTACCATGCCACTTTTTCTGCTCTCCTCCCAGAGATCCTACTTGCCAAGAGGCCATTTGAGGGCTGAGCAAGATGCAGCCTGGCCCCTGTGACTCCTGCCTGTGAGTCAGGGAAGAAGGGCATTTCCTGGTTCTCACTGCATTCATTGCTTGGGAACCCAATGGCATCTTGATCCATGGGGGCCTAGTCGCTGATGCTTCCAGGGCCTCAGGCATTCTTGGCTCATTCCCGTCCTGCACTGATCAGTTTTCTCACAGACAGCCTCTCCTCCCACTCTCTCATCTGTTTGATCGTGGTGTCTGTTTCCCCCAGGACACGGGGCCTCTAGGTGACACCAGCATCGGGCAACCATATGTTCTGGTTTGTCCAGGACAGCCCCTGTTTGTTCCTGATGTTCCAGTGTGATTATTATTAACATTCTCTTCTACTCTGAAAAGTGTCCTAGTAGGACAATTAAATTAAATAGTCACAACACACCAGGGTCTACTGGCTGGAGTCCCAGCCTGTCATTAACATGTTAATGACCCTGAGCAGAACATCGAACTTTTCAGGGACCTTGCTTGCCCATCTGAAAAACGGGGATGAGGTTCCTTGGAGTGTTTCTGAGGTGACCACAGGATTGGCCCCAGGTCCATGGTGCCAGCTCTCAGGCTGAGGTGGGTGCAGGTCACAGGTAGGGACTGACCTCTCACTGTGTGGGGAGTCACGCAGGGAGTCTATGGAGTCGTGGTAAGGTGGCACGGCAGCCCTGCGCCGCTCCTCCAGGCTGTAGGCTGCCGCCCGCCGTGCCCGGGCCTCCACACACGCCGGGCTGTTGCACTTGCTGGTGCCCACCGACGACAGCACGATGCCCGACTGGGAGTCAGAGGTCAGGCTCTCAGAACGGTCCAGGCTCCATGTGTGGCTCTCATGCCTGGAGAAGCCAGGTGGGAGTGACATGAGGGGACAGAAGGGACAGGGCAGCCCAGCACGTGTGGTCCCAGGCCCACCCCTGCCCTGGTTCTTCACTCCTTCTCAGTCTCCCTCAGCTCACTGCCCTCCACTCTGGACTGATGTGTAATATCGTAAATGCTAAATCCGAATTTGGGGAGGAGGAGAACTGAAGGCCTGTGGATGGGTGGGTTGCAGTGCACACAGCCCTCTTCCTTGCCTCCCTGCAACAAGCTCCCCTTGGTCTTCTCAGCTGTGACCCCTTCCACTCCCGTGGTCCCGGGACACCTGCCGCAAGCATCCAGCCCCAGTGGCCAATATACAGGGACCCCACTCCCCAGGGAAGAAAGGGGTCAACCATGTTCTTTTTAGAGCTGTATGACTTTGTGCTTGTGTAGACAGGCCTCCCTACCTCTGGAGAGGAGGCGAAGGTGAATTAGGTTCACGTGGAAACCCCAGGAGAGGACATTAAATAGCTGTGGGTACTTGAGGGACCAGGCACTTTTTGCCAGATGAAGTGGTGCAGAAGACGTCCAAACAGAACTAAATGTTAGGTGGGAGCACAGTGATGCTGTTGCTCCCCTGGGGCTGGTTTAGACTAGAAAAAGGAATCCCGTTTCTTGACCTGGATGGATGTTTGGTGGTGGGTTCTGGTTTGAAGCCCCTCACCTCCATCCTCTGGCTCACTAGGACCCTTAATACAGAGCCCAGCCTGGCTGGGGAGTGTTGTGTGTGTCCCCAGGCAGGTGTGTGATGCGTATGTGCACGCCCTGTGGGTGTGCACGCAGGAGTCTGCAAGGCTCTGTGGGCCTGGGTGGTGCCCACCTGTGGCTGGAGGTGGGCGTGGCTGTGGAGCAGTGGTGAGAAGGAGAACAGGAGTGGCTCCCAGAGAAGGTGGTCTCCGTTTCCCTCCGGATGACATGGTCTGTGGCAGGCACATTCTTGGAGATATACTGCAACAGAGAGTTTGAGGGGGCAGTTAGTGACAGATGACCAAGTTGGCCCTCCTTCCTCGTGGGCTTGGGAAAGTGAGATAGTAAGCTTCAGGTAGAGGGTGGGGATGGCCCACTGGATATGTGACTCAGTGTTAGGGCAGCAGTGGCCCCTGGAAGTCCAGCCCCTGACCTCCCTTGAGGAAGTGGGCCAAGCGAGGCTAAGTCATCCTGGGGAGGTGAGGCCAGGCTAGCAGGCAAGGCTGAGCCCAGGATGGGCCGCTGCCTCCCTGGCCCATTCTTGCAGGGGGCATGCGAAGGCGGGCTCTTCTGTGAGGGGTCAGAGTGGGGCCTGGGATCACCACTCACGTCTGCCATCTGAATCTCCTCAGGGTCCAGTCGGGGGTGGCTGGGCCCGTTGGCCAAGCTCCGGTTCTGGTGGGCAGGGCACATGTTCTGTCGGAGGTGGTTATGCATCTGCTTCCGCTGTTTCCTGCAGGAGAAGGTGCATTAGCCTGGCACCCCCATACCCCACGACACACACAAAGCATGAACTCCCCTAGCTGTCACTCCAGGGAACTGGGCTATCTGTGCCCCGGACTGCCATGGCATCTCCTGCTCTTCCTGGGCTCAGGCTGTTCTCAGCCAGGACCCCTTCTATCAACCCCTACATCATCACTACCAGCCTGCATTCAGCAATACCTGAGTGTAGTGGTAATGAGCTTTGGCTCTGCTGAGATAGCAGAACTCTACTTTCTAGCTGTGTAACTCTGGGCACAGAGAAGGCAATGGCGCCCCACTCCAGTACTCTTGCCTGGAAAATCCCACGGATGGAGGAGCCTGGTAGGCTGCAGTCCATGGGGTCGCGAAGACTTGGACACAACTGAACGACTTAACTTTCACTTTTCACTTTTGTGCATTGGAGAAGGAAATGGCAACCCACTCCAGTGTTCTTGCCTGGAGAATCCCAGGGACGGGGGAGCCTGGTGGGCTGCCGTCTATAGGGTTGCACAGAGTCGGACACGACTGAAGCGACTTAGCAGCAGCAACTCTGGGCAAGTTACTTAAACTCTCCATGCTCCACTTTCCTAATCTGTAAAATGGACTGATCATCTTTCCATTTCAAAGACCACTGAGTATGAAGAGTAGATAAGATACTCAAGCACAGCGCTGACCCACTTGCTCATTCATTCATTTGATATTGATTGGGTTTTTACTATGTGCCAGAACTCGCCTGCCAATGCAGAAGACGTGGGTTTGATCCCTGGGTCAGGAAGATCCCCTGGAGGAGGAAATGGCAATCCACTCCACTATTCTTGCCTGGGAAATCCCAAGGACAGAGGAGCCTGGCAGGCTGCAGTCCATGGGGTTGCTAGGAGTCAGACATGACTTAGTGACTGAACAAAGCAAAGATGCAGTTTTGGAGCAGAGGAGACAGATATAGTTTCTGCCCTCATGGAGCTTGCAGGCCAGTAGGAGAGGCAGATGATAAACACATAAACACATCATCTGCCTCTCCTAATAATAATAAAAACAAATTAAAAATAAAAAATAATAAAAATAAATAAACAAGTACTTTCAGCAAAGTGTTATGAAGAAAATAAAACAGGATGCTGTGGTCAGGGAAACAAGACCTGTGGGGCCTCTTTCCTTTGGCACACATTAAGAGCTCAGTACATCTGTTTTGTAATCGACAAGTCTAATCATGTCACTCCCCTGCTACAAACCCTTCATGGGTCTTCAGCATCCTGTCCCTCTCCCTAGCATTATCTGTCAACACCTTGGCTCACTGCATCCTTGGAGGGCTTGTTTCTGATCCGACACTATGCCTCTCTGGCCTCTGGGCCTTTGCATCTAATTGCAGCACATTCTGTGCCCCTTTACCTGCTTACTTCTGCTCGACTCAGGCCCAGCTAAAATGCACCCTTTTCAGGGAAATCCTTCCTGCCCTCCAGCTGAGTTTAGGCACCCCTGAAATACATCCCATGATCCCACACCTCTTGCTTAGAGCCCTGGCCATTTGCCTGGTGCAGGGCCTGATGTCTGTTCAGCAGGCATTGAATGAAAGTTTGTTGAAATGAGTAAATATAGTATAGGTTAGAACATGATGCCTGCTTCCCGCCCTGTTCCCAGTTTTGGGCCTTGGTTTTCCTATGTGGGCTCAGTCTCCTCTCTGGGCTCCCTGAACCCTAAATCTCAAGGTTGGCAAGGCCTTTGATCTCATATATAGGGGCAGCAGGAACCAAGACCCCAGGGCTCAGCCCCCCAAATGGTGGTCATGCCCAGATTCCTGCTTTCTAGATAAGAACAGATGTGACAATCCTCTTTCTGCACTACACCACTCTACAACCTTCAATGGCTTCCTACCATCTGTAGGATAAACCCAGGCTCCCTAGCTTGACATTCAAGGCCCTATGTTGCCATGCAGGCTCCAGCTGTTCTTTTAGACTCATGCACCTTGTTTTCTTGACCTCGCCCTTTGCTTCAACTAGCTGGGCTGCTCAAACTCCATGAATACAGTCAATACTCCCTGGCATTTATCTTTTAGCTTGCTTTGTTCTGCTGGAATTGTCCAGCCCCCTTTCTGTCCCTTACTCCAAGGTTCTGATGTCACCTTTTCTCTACTCAGGGGTGCCCCAACCCCACCTTCTCTGTGTTGGAAGGTGTCTTGCCTGGACTGCTCCTAGGTGGGGCCAGGCAGTTCCCTTTGAGCTCTCTTTTCCCCCTGAGAAGGGGCCTCCCTCTCTGTGCTTCCCCACCCCCGACACTGCCCCAGTGTCTGCCTACTTGACAGGGCAGATGCTCCCCACAGGATGCTCTGAGGTATGTACGAGGATCATGCCCATTTTACAGATGAGGACTCAGAGAGGTTTGTCAGTTTCCATAGGGTTACAGGAATTGGCAGAGTTGGATTTGAACCCAGATCTGTCTTCTTCCAATGCCTGTGCTTATGACCACTCTTGTTCAGTCCTCTAGGGTCTGTCTCTCCCACCCTCTGCTCCTGCTTCTTGGCCTGGCCCTTTGGTCCCACATCAGCTGCAGAAGCCCCTAAGGGGCAGAGGGGAAGAGCAAGGGGGAGGCCAGGCCAGGCATGGCGGAGTGGAGAGGAGAGCCTGTCCCCACAGAAGCAGCCCCTGGTTGGCCTAAGTGCCGACAACTCACTTGGTCTTGCAGTAGGCGACCACACAGACGATGCCCACCACCAGCAGAGCCACGCAAATCCCAGTGATGGTCAGGACCCTCTTCTGGTACAGTTCCTCAGCTTCTGCAGGGGTAGAGGGTGTGAGGGGGCAGGCAGGGGGCAGACCCACAGAGGCAGGGGTGCAGACCCTCCCCTACACCTCATACCTTGGGCTCCCATCCATCTCTTCCCTCCCCAGCCAGTTCCCTCCCTCCTGCTCTCCCAGACTCCACCCACCCATGGATCTGGTCACAAGTGACTACGCCTGAGTTCACTTTCCCAAACCCTGTGCTTTACCCAATGAGTGGAAAATGCAGGGGCATGGTGGAGGTGGGATGAAGGTGAAGGTCCCAAGGTCATAGGGGAGGGCAACCCACTATGGCCTGGTGGCTGCCAAGAGCCTTGATAGGCTGGGGGAAACTGGTCTTCACAGCGGTGAACATGCAGGCCCTGTGCAGATACCTGGCCACTTTGGCTTCCTGAGGAAGGTGGAAAGTGGCTTGTTCAGGGCTAGAGAACAAGCTCGTTCTTGGGCTTGTTCTTGTTCTGGACACCAGGTCCAGAGCCTAGCCTTAGGAGGGATGCCAGGATCAGGGACAGAGCGGGCCAGGCCCACAGAGGCAAGCATGGGGAAAAAGGCTTTGGTTTATCCCTACAGCCTGGTCAGAGTTGTGGCCCTAGCTCACTCTGGCCGCCCGTCTCTGCCCATGGGGAGCCCACAGTGACAGCACAGCTCCCTAGGACAACCCTGTGCTCAGGAGTGACCTCTACTCTTCTGAAGGAGCTGAGGTAGGCTGGGCCTCAGAGCCTTAAAAAAGACTCGACCATCCCCTCTACCTCCACTTTTTGGTGGGGCAGCCCCTACCCTTCTAGAACAGAGAAAGCCTGGAGGAAGAGAAGGAAAAAGGGGAGAGCACACAACATGGTCACCCTCATTCCCACTTGGACCTGCTGGCCGGCCCTTCCATACTGCTCCCTCCCAGCAGGACTGGGATAAGTGGGGACCAGACCCAACCTTGGTGGAACCCTGGGCAATGTCCCTAGGCCCCCAGGCTTGCAGCGCCTCCTGTGGCAAAGGTACACCCAGCAGCACAGACCGGGTACAGACGCCCAGACACACATACCTGGAGGACTACGCCTGGCTGACACACAGACCCTTCACAGGGATAAGGGATACTCTCACGCACATCCACCGTGCACGTGATCAGGCCCACGGACACACAGTCATGCAGAGTCGTAAAACAAACAGCCCTTTACCCAAGATCCCCACCTCTGGACTCTGTGGTCCTCGTCCTGCCTGTGGTTCTCCTCCCCGGCCACCACTCAGTCCTTCAGTCAGGCCTCTGTCTCTGTCACTCCTTTGAGACCACTCTGGTCATGGTCACCAACAATCCCCTGCTGCCAAGCCTCTGGTCCATTCACTTCCCTCTCAGTGGGCTCCCCCATCTGGGCTCACTTCCCCGGATGGTCTTCTCTCCTGGATTTCCTCCTCCTGCACTGGCCCATCTCTGTCTTAGTTGCTGCTCCCCGCTCTTGCATGTGGGCTTCAGTGTAGAAAGGCCCAGAGCTCTCAGGCTTCTTCCTCTCCCTACCTGCCCTCTCTCCCTCCATCATCTCACTCAGACTCAGACTGGAAATACCATCTGTATGTTGCTGAATCTCACATTTCTCTCTCTTGTACCAACTTCTCCCTTAGCTCCAGATTCCTACAGCTAAGGACCGTGGCCAAGCAGATGCACTGACTCTCTCTGCCCACCCCCACTCACCTGCCCTCTGCCCTTCCCATCTCTATGGTGGGAGTACCACTTTTCCTGCTATACAGGCTCCAAGCCTCAGAATCGTTCATTCCTGATCTTCCCACCCACTCTGGTACCTGATCCATCAGCAGGTCCTCTCAGCTCTACCTCCCAAGTAGATCCCGGATCTGACCACTTCTTACCTCTTTCGGGGCTTCCAGCTTTGTCCAAGATGATGCCATCTCTCCCTGGACAGCTGTCCACCTTCTGACTGGTTTCTCTGCTTCTATTCCTCCACATCCTGGCCCCTCACCCAGTCTATTTTCTGCCCCAAAGCCACATTGATTTCCAATCATAAAGCAGATCATTTCGCTCCTCATAAAGATCATAAAGCAGATCATTTTAAGGATGCTTAAAAACCCACATTGGCATCCCACTGCAATTCAAATACAACCTAAAGCCTTACCGTGGCCCACAAGACCCAGGGTCACCTGGTCCCTTCCTTTAGATCCCATCTGTGGTCCTCTTCCCCATATCTGCTGTGTTCCAGAGTCACTGGCAGTCTTTCTGCCCACTGAACAAGGCAGGCCCATCCACATCACCCCTAACTTGTTTATGGTGTCCCCACCATAAACACTACACCCCCACCTACTGTTTGCAGGGCTGGCTACTTTTTGTCAAGTTTTAGTCCAAACATCACCTCACTGGACAGACCTTCTCTGATCACCTAGTTAGAGTCAGTCCCCACCCTGGCTAGGTGCTGTCCCATTCCCTTTTATTGGGCTGGCCAAAAAGTTCATTTGGGTTTTTCTATTACATCTTATGGAAAAATCCGAACAACCTTTTTGGCCAACCGGATATTTTCTGTATAGCGCTTACCACCACCTGATATCTTTCTTGTTTGCTTGTTCTGCCAGGAGGGCAGTGACTCTGCATACTAGGTCCCCAGGGTCTGGCCAACTCTGGGGCTCAGGAGATGTTTTTGAGTTGGTGAGTGAATGAATATACAGACCACTTTTATAGACAGTCACATTACAGATGCTCACACTTGCCTCCACACCCACTGCTCATGCTCAACTCTTAACAACAAAGACTGCACCCACTGCACCCCTCCATGTGCTCACACCCTGCACTGAGAGACCCAATAAGGTGTAAACACGTGAGCCCCCCATAACAACACAGACACACACACCTACAGATTCACCCATGTCCCCTGTCAGGATCACACGGACACCACAGACTTGACCCCTCTCCTCCCCACCCCATCACAGCAGATAGACAGACAGATATACTCTTACACATAGGCTTTCAGCTCCGTCTTCTGAGAATAGCTGACTGTGGCTAGGTGGCGGGGGAACTAGGGTCTCATCCAACCTGCCACAAGAACAGCTTTTTCATAACTGCCAGCTCCGCACACATCTGAGGTCTGACTGCATTGAAGCCTCAACCCCTCTTGAGCTCCTGCTTCTCATCGGCTATATAATATGTGTGGACCAGGGCGGAGGCTCCCAGCACAAAGCCAGAGAGCTGGAAAGATGGACCTCAGAGTCCCTTCCTGCCCAGGGCATCTTCCAGGGGCCAGACGGCAGTCACGGGAGGGAGGTAAGGTTCTGAGCTGGGAGGCAGGAGGTACCAGCCCACCCTAGACCCTTGCTGGTGCTGCCCATAGACAAACACACATGCCCTCGTGGAGACAGATCATGAAGGGAGTAACAGCCTCAAGCAGATGGCAAAGCCTGGCAGACAAACATGAGGCAGGGGGCAGAGACAAACAGGTGTTATCAGCTGCCAGCCTGGTGCAGGATGAAAAGCAATAGAAATGGAAATGGGAAAAGGAAGGAGGATTAAAGTCAAATTGAAAGGGCTGCCTCTCTGCACAGTTTTCCGAAGCAAGATTCTGTGGCTTCTGGACACCCACTCTCCGAGGGACCTGGCTTTTTGGCCAACCCACTGGGCTGCATACAGCTCATAGGGCCTGTTCCCCTGAGTACCCTGGTGATCAGCCCCAGGCAAGGGGGCGCTGCTGTACACTGGGCACAGTCTGAATCCCAAGGGCACCCTGCCGTGCATGAGCTTTTCTCGTCTTCCCCACATCAGTGTAGTTTACTATAGGACATCCTGGCAGGGACGGGGGGATTTCTGAAATCCTCCCTTTTCCATTTTGGGGGAAAGGAAACTCAACATCCAGCACACATTGTATCAGAGGCTGAGGAGAGGGACTGTGTGGATGGTGCTGACCCATACATAGAGGCTCCGTACCCTTTAGTTCAAATCCAAGGTGCTCTGGCAATGCGGGAGAGAGGAGGGTCAGAGAGGGAAGGGATGGAGGGAGAGATACAGACAGAGATGGGGGAAGGGCGGGAGAGAGAGAGAGAAACGTTGGTCAGGACTCTTCAGACACCAGCAGCAGCCTGTGAGGTGAAAGCAGATTAGTGGGGTCCCCTCCCGGCCTCCTGAGCCCCTTCCCTGGCACCCAGCCCCCAGGAGCCCTTGCTGGGGTGTAGGGAGAAGAAGGGTTAGGCTCAGCAGGCAGGGTGGGTTCTTTAGAGATGAGCTGTGGGGTTAGTACCTGGTGGGAAGGGGCAGAAGTCAGTTGGCAGATGTCCCCGGGGGGGAAGTGAGTGGGGGTCAGGGGTCCGAGGTATCCCCATACTCCCCCTCCCAACTCCAGCGCCAGCGCCTTCTGGAGACAGCCTGCTCTGCTTGAGCTCATTCACAGGGCCCTTTTTTCTGTTCAGAATGAGTGCAGAAGGTACTCAGACAGGCCCCTTGTCCCTGTCCTGTCCCCTTGGGCCTCATTGGCCTGCCCATCTACTAGGAGACTGGCATAGAGGCTCAGAGTCTGTGGGGAGCAGGAGTGGGGAGGGGAGCAGGTCACTTCTCCACCTGACACCCCAAACATCCTAGAAACTTGCAGGGGTGAGGCCTTGGGGTGTCAGCCTACTTTCACTACTTAGGAAAGCAAACTTCAATTTGGAGAAAGAGACAGGTGTGCCACCTGTAGAACACCTGTGCTCCCTGCATGGCAGCCAGTTGTGCTCTTTGAAGTGGGATCATGTTGTGAATGTGCAATTTCACGGCCCTTCGAGGTAGATGCCCAGGACATCGAAGGCTCAGATAAGAGGGGCCGCCCAGGAATCAGCTCTGGCACTGACCTGCTGTGTGACCCCAGGGTTCCCTGCCTGTCTGGCTCTCAGTCTCTCATCTGTTGAGTGGGGATTAGGCCTGGCTATGGGATCCCTGGAAAGTCTGCAACCCGGCTGTGCTTCAGAATCACCCAGGCCAATGGAACCGGGCTCTGGGGTGGGAGACCAGAAATCTCCCCAATGTTTTTGAAAAGTGCACCTAGCATTCTAAGGTAGCAGCCGGTATCTGAGTGTGGGCTTCGAGTCTCTCTTTTGTCCCCAGTTTGCTGTGTGTGTGTGGGCAAGTCATTGTCTCTGTTTCCTCATGTGTCAAAGGTGCCTGGAGCCAGGCAGAGGAAGACAGGCAAGGTGGTGGGCCAGGGCCCTCTCCATGGCCTCCCCACGTGCAGAGCAAGCTCCCCCAGAGCCCAGGAGGAGGTGGAGTTGTGTTCTGAGGTTCTCATCTCCTGTGGAGGGAGGGGAGCATGGGCACGTGTGTCCAGCCCTGGATTTCTCCTCTGCTTCCTGACAGGGAGTCCAGAGGGCTCTGCCATTGGAAAAGGGCAAGAGAGCAGGACAGCTCTGACTGAAAAGAGCCTTGAGGAAGATCCTGGGGCTCTGACCCCCGCGCTCCGATTCCATGCAGCGACCACACCCTTGAAGCATGAACCCCAGCTCTTCCAAAGATGAACCCTCCTGGGCACTCCTGTTAAATTTGAGGTTGAGGGTGATCTCTTTGTGGTCTTACATGTATTGCTGGGAGGTAGGAGTTCTTAACACAGAGAGTCCTCTCCTCTCCTGGGGCCTTCCTGGGCTGGCCAGCTGTGCTAAGCACAAACTTGACAGACTCAAGGGGCCCTCAGGGGCAGCTCTCACTGAGCGGCTAATCCTGTAGCCCCAGGGACCCTCCAGGCAGCTCGAGAGAGCTCACAGCATTTGGATATGCAACCAGGCTCCCCAGAGAGAAGAGCCCACTTGGCCATAGCACCCCAGAAGCTGAGAGAACTATGGTTCACAGAGCTGGTTTGGGCTCTACTTGTGGTGGTGTTTGTATTAGATGAGGCAGCTGGGGGCCAGTGGTGCTAGGACACTTACCCAAGGTCATGCAAATTTGGAGGCAGAAAGGAGGCTAGAGGCCAGGTCTGTGATCGTTTGAGGCTAAGCTATGGCTATTCCTGCCCATTGAGTCCCTGGGCAGGCCTGACTGGCTAGTCCTCAGGACAACAACCACCTGGAGAAGTGAGCAGGGCTCCCAAAGTCATTTAAGAGTTTTCTCCTGCATCGCTCCTCTGGGAACCAAGCAGTACAGCAGCAGCTTTGGGGGCTCCTGACTGGCCTCCCCTTTGAGTCAAAGGCCAGTGCTGTCTTGGATTGATGGCGGTAGCTGGCAGGACTGGTTATGTGACTGAGGGCTTGGCTGGCCACTAGAAGGCATCCCTGCTTCCCTTGCCCCGTGGGTGGATTCTGGGGGGCCTGCAGCTATGTCAGCCCCAGCAAAACAAAAACCAAACAAAAAACCAAACAGTCTTCTCATCATATTCACTGACTGCCACTCAGCCAGCACAGAGTGACACCACCAAGTCACAGACAGGTCCTACTGGACAGAAATTTGCATACTGACCAGTAACCATGGTCACCTGCTGCTGAACTCCCAGCAGGGCCAGCTGATCAGACAACAGGCAAAGTCTCCATCCTGGACAGGCCCTGAGACACACGGTCACAGGCTCCTGGATGAGGAGGTCCTGAAGTGGACCCTAGAGCATGTGCTCATGTGCTCATGTGTGTGTGCCTGTGTGAGCAGGTGTCAGCACACGTGTGTGTTGGCATGCGAGTGCAGGCATGTGCTCATGTGTTTGTGAGTGAGTGTGCAGATTTGTGTTCTTGTATGTGAGGGGTATCCAGGTGCCCAAGTTTTGATTCTTAGGAAGTGGAGGGGCTGTCAGGGGAAGAAGGGGAAATTACTGTGGCCGCAGGTCTAGAGGCTGTCTGGACAGACGGGGAAGGTCAGACACTTTGCTCAGGATGTGCTGACAGTCAGCCTCTGGGGGGCCCTCACCCCCAGGCCAGCAGTAGCTGGGAGAAGAGCTTGGCTGTGTTCAAGCAACAACTGCAGGCCCTCGACTAAGCCTGTTATGTGTCTCCCTTCGTTTCATCCTCACAGCAACCCTAGGGGCATAGATGCCATTATCCCCACTTTACAGATGAGAAAAATCAGAGAGGTTAAATGAGGCCCCCAGAACACTAAGCTTAGCTGCTGGCAATATTATTCAGGTCCCTCTGAATCCAAGCCTGAACACTTAACATTTTATACTCCCTTCTCAATAATTATCTGATAGAGCATTGCATGAAGTGCTCCGGGTGAAGTGCTTGAAGAGTATAAATCCTTTACCAAAAGGTGCCAGCAAGAATCCCAGTAACACCAGGCAGAAAGGCTGCATTTCCAGAGTCTTCCCTGGGCTCCCGGAGCCCAGCTGACCCTCCCAGGAGATCTGAGCTGAAAGCTGAAGACACCAGCTGGCAGGGAAGCTTGGACGGTGGCCGAGTTCTGGAGGCTCCACTGCTCTGATTCAGGATGCACTGGGACTCCCTGTCCAGAACAGTCCCGTAAGCTAGGGAGGCTCTGGGCCGAAGGGGGAGAAGGAAAATGCCCTCCACGTCTCTCTCCTGGTCCTCATTCCTGCCTGGCTGCTCTACCCTCCTGACTTGCAGTCCTCCAACAAGGGCTGATCTGACTGCAGTTGGTCCTGGAGCCTGGGCTCTGGAGAATTCTGTTGGGCTGCATGCCCACAGGCTCAGTTCCTATCCCCACGGCCTTCCTCCCTGGCCTCCAATGGGAGGGGCGTGGGGAGAGAGCTGCCCCCAACACTCTATTAAGATAGTTGATCATCTGGGCTGACCAGCCCCCACCTTCCTGGCGCCTCCACTCTCCTCTTCAAATCTTGGCTTCTAGGTTCTTGTTGGGGGGAACATCTAGGCTTTTGTGCTATGGTCTGAGAAGGGTGAGGAGGCTCCTTTCTCCACCCTGAGCCCCAAATCCCTTTTCTCCAAGGGCTGCCTAAGCAGCCCCGTGGGTCCTGCCCTCAGCCCCTTCATGCCAGGCACCATCAATCCAGTTTGAATTCCTCAGGGGACCCATCTGTCTTCCCTGGAGAGGAGGAGGTGGGTGGTAGGTTGATCAGAGGCCTAGTGCACTTTGGAGGATGGGGGCCATGGACCGTTGGGCCCCAGATGGAGTCCATGGCCAGTCTGTGGCTTTCTGCTCTGCTCCACGCCACCTGACAGCACTTAAAGAAACTGCTCCCAGACCCAGATAAAACCCACCACAGTCATGGCCTCATCCCCCAGCTCCAGGGCTCACAGTATTCTCTGCACACTGTGCAAACCAGAAAGTTCCACCTTCAGAAGCGGAAGAGAGGAAGGGAATGAAGTCCTGGATGGGGACTCAGACCAGAGAGGACCTGGAGAGTCGCCAGTTACCCCTCCATTCCTTATTGCCTCTATGTTTTAACAATCTTTGTTGTTTAGTTGCTACTTCATGTCCAGCTCTTTGTGACCCTATGGACTGTAGCCTGCCAGTCTCCTCTGTCCTTGAGATTTCCCAGGCAAAAATACTGGAATGGGTTGCCATTTCCTTCTCCAGTGGATCTTCCCGACCCAGGGATTGAACCCACGTTTCCTGCATTACAGGTGGATTCTTTACTGCTGAGCCACTAGGGAAGCCCATGTTGAGCAACAAACAATAACCGCCTCCTCCATCAGCATTTAGCTGCATAGATGTCTCTAGTCTCCATGGAAACCACTGCCCTGGGGCCTGTATTCCCTCAATCCTCCTCCCCCATCTCCCCAAATCAAACCCAAACAAACTCTGGCCAGATCCCATATCCAAAGGCAGGCTTTCTGAGAACTCGTTTCTCTCTCAAACACACAAGCACACACTCACTGCCTAGCCCTGTGCGCCAGCCCCCCCTCCCCTGACATCCTCAAACAGGCTCTCAGAGGCAGGTGAGGGCTCTGCAAATGCTTCTTCCCATCCTGGCCAGGCTGCCTGACCCCCGGTGAGGAAGAGACCTGAGCCTGGCTCTGCCCAGCTGCAAAGAGAATCCAGTGTGACCGTGACCAAGCTGAGGAGGCAGGTGCTGTCTCAGTCTCCTCTGCACAAAACCAAGGACAGCCCTGTAGCTCCTTCCCCAGGAATGACCCCCCAGTCACCACTGCCTCTTGTTTGTAGAAAAGCTTTAGCCTCCCAGGCCTTTCTCATCGAGTTCCAAAGAGCACATTTAATCAGAGAGGTGAGAAAGTGCAGAAACCAAGGAAAACAATCAAACAAGACAAAATAATATGAGTTTAGCCATAAAACAAAGTCTGGGACCTCTGGTATACCCTTGAGTTGTTTTTCAGATACTAAAACCCCCAGCAGGTGATGACCACCCCCACGCAGGCCCCAGGCTGAGTGGAGCCAGAAGGCTGATGACTGAGATTCCTGACGCATCACCCTGTTCCCTCGCCACCAGCCAGTCAGAGACTGAGCACGAGCTGAACACATACCTCGTGACCCCATCCACCCG
Source organism: Okapia johnstoni (assembly GCA_024291935.2). Lineage (NCBI taxonomy): Eukaryota > Metazoa > Chordata > Mammalia > Artiodactyla > Giraffidae > Okapia > Okapia johnstoni. Next base: position 43,509,421 of record CM044316.1, read on the forward strand.
CAGTCTTTCAAATCCCTTCCCTGGAGTTGCTCATGTCCTCTGCTTGTCACCCTTGCAACAAGTGCTGTTTTTTCTTTCCCCTCAACCTGGTTTGGTAGGTTAGCTTTGCTGCATGTTGGGCGAGCAGACCCAAGTGTGGTTCGGTAAGACACACATGTGTCTGATGAGGGCCGAGAGGACACCCCTGCGCCCCCTCCCCAATCTCTGAAAGCAAGGCCCCCATTCTTCCCACGGGGTGGGGGGTGGGGGTGGGGAAGAACTGTCAGTTAGCAGGGAAGGAAAGAAATAGAAGAAAGAGACATACTGGAGAAGTTGACCATTGCGAACTGCTGACACCTGTCCCCGGTGTATCCCACAGGACACCTACCGAAAGAAAGAAAACCAGAAAGAGAGAGCCAGGATAGCAAGACACAGGCATTGCAACACCCCGGCACGGGCTCCTGCCAATGCCAGTTGGGTTCCTTGCCACTGTTAACCATTTGTACCGGCCTCACCACTCTGCCCCTTACCTGCAGCCCTGAACTTTAAACCCAAGGATTAGGCCAAAAATGAAAAAGCAAAACAAAAGAACTAACAAACCAAAAATACAAAAAGGAAACCAAAAACAGCCAAAGATCAAAACAACCAGCACCCCTGGCCCTATGTCCTACAATGGGGGGGAGTGGGGGGGACTGCACCCAGAAGCTTTCTAAGGAGCAGGGACTTGTGTTTGTATCTTCAAACATACTTTGCTTAGGATCTGGCATGTACAATCGCAAAGGCAGTTTCTCCAAACATCTCTGTCCGAAGAATCCGTTTGGACATCTGGAGAAGGAAAAGGGGAAAAATCACAGAACAAACTGGCATCATCCGCGAGGCTTAGGTTAGAAATCAAAGTGCACAGTGATGAATGAGAAAACCAAGTCGAGCGCTGGGGCACACTCGGGAAGCAGGGTTGGGGGTAGGGAAAAGATGGTTTGGGGAAGCTAGGTGGGGGAAATTGGGGACTTACTTCCTAAAGGTCCTAATGGTCCTTGAGACTTCCCTTCTGACCTGCCTGGGGCCCCATGAAGCCAGACTTTGTAGCCCCTTGGTGCCAGGCAGTCAGCAGGTAGGGTGTTGGGGGGGAGGGTTGGGAGGCTGGGAGCTTTCTGGAATACCAAGTTCTGGGGAGCTATTCCTTCCAGGCCCTACCAAAGGGTTCTTTCCAGGCCCTGGGTGGGATTTCTCATCCATGCAGCAGACTCCAGAAAGCTCAAAGGAGAATGGGTATGCTTTTCCCAGACTGTGCGCCCACAACAAAAGGGGCCTCAGAGATGTCTCATCTGTTCTTTCAAAGAGGGGTTCTGTGGCTAAACAAGTTGAGGAAATCCACTGCCGGGTTTCCTGGTAGAGTTGCGGTGCATGTTAGCATATGAAAGGCCATGAGGAATTTTTTAGGAGGAAAGAGCTGAACTTTCCAGTTTGTTCCAAATTTATCTGACCTTGGAAGTCGTTTTTCTGAGGAATCCTTGTGAGCGTGCAGTTTGGGGAAGGCTGCTCTGGAGCAGTATATATGGGGAAAGCTTAGTGGGGGACAAGTGAGGGTGGAGAGGAGCCTGAATTACCAGCATCCCAAAGCTGGTGGGCCCAGGGTGGGTGTGGGGCATCCGGTCTCTGGTGGCAAGAATCATGATGCAGGGGGACTAAAGCAGGCTCCCTGGAGACCCCAAAGCCTCTTCCACATCAGGGGACCAACTGGCTGCCTGGGACGCCTGCCCTCCTCTCCCCATGACCTGCTCCTACGTCACTGCCTGGCTCTGGAGGGAGTTCATTCTCCCTCGTTGCCTCCTACAGAGAACCACCCACTCCCATCTCCCTGACCTTGTCCTTACCCCCAAGGTCCACTTCCTTCTGCTCCCTAGCTGCCTCTCTCCCTCCAAGTGATTTCCTGTCTTGCAGATTTCTGGGAGACATGCCCAGCCCTGTACTCTCTTCTGAACCCCAGCAAGGCCAGGTACTTAAGGGAAGCTTACAGACAGGGCCAGACTGACCCCCCGCCCCCAGCCCCCTACTCAAAGATGGGTCTATGCTCTTCTGCCTCTTTAATTTAGGAAATTAGGTAAGCCCATCACCAGCGTCCCCTTAGTAACAGGTCAATACAGTTCATCAGTAAACTTCCCCAAGAGGTGAATGTACTATATACCTCTTAGCATTTTAGTGTATACCAACCATCAGTAGCCCCTTGAACTTACAGGGGGTGATGGCCATTGGCTGTAAAGACCCTCAAAAAAACCCTGTGGCCCCCAATCTAGCCTGGAGGATTGGGAGTGGTTGATGAGCAGACAGCTGGAGTCTGTGGGCCTTAGGGTATCCCCCTAAGGTGAGGCAGGAGGCTGGTCTTTGTAGTAGGGGCAGTGTGTATGCAGGTATGTCTGGCCAAAGAGTGGTAGTGGAGGAGAGGGTATCTGGAGAAGGGAGGAGGGGAGCCTGCCAGGGAAGCTGGTGCACCCTCATTCTGTTCAACAGGGTGCTTTGGAAGAGGAAGCTACAACTTTGTCAGTATATCCTTTTCTGACCCCCTTGCCCTCATCCCCAATCATCCCAGCCCAGGAGAATGGAGGCAGTGGCTAAGGCTTTCCATCCAGCTCACGTCGGGCTCAGCTTTCCTTTCTCAGCTCTCAGAAACTGATCCACTTGGGAATGGGAGGAGAGGCGTAGAAGTGATTTTTTCCCAAAGTGGAAGCACCTTTAGGGGTGGAAGATATAGACCCAGGAAGTTGCCAAAATGACTCTTGGAATCCTCAAAGGAATAAGAGAGAGGCTTGACTGTGTCCAATGTCTGAGATTAGCCCGGCTCTGGAGACAGAGGAAACCTGTGTGTGTGGGGGGGTGCACATGTGTGTAAGAGAGAGAATGGGGAGTGCAGGAGCAGGAGGGGACAGAGGGGAATTTATTCCCATTGCAGAGAGCCAGGATGCTTTCTTGTGGCTCTTGGAGATGGAGGATAATTAAGTACATCCCTGTGTTCCTGGCCCCATACCCAGCCTGGACTACCCCGACCGTATCCTCCTATTTTTCATGGCCACAGAGTTGCACAACTCCAGGTGGTGCCGTGGACACTGTCTACCACACAGAAAAGCCCTCTGTAGTTGTGCAATATAGTCCTACCCTTCCTGCCCTGGGAAAGTATGTTCCCTGCTGGCTGAACAAAGGAGAAGGTGGTGGGAGGTGGGCACCTCACGGGGTAGCGCCCTGGCTCCTTTCATTAGCCTTGCTTGTTGAGGATAAGCCATGTCCAGGAGGCTGGGGGCATCCCTGGAGAAGGCTCTGGGGGTGGCCAACAGCCTTGCCACCCTGCTCCCAGGACCTGGTAACAGGGAACAGGCTACATTAGCCTGTTAACCAGGAGCAGGGGCTGAACTTGGCATGGCTGGCTGGTAGTGGGTAAGTTCCCACTCAGACAGGGATTGACTCCCTGAATTTCAGGGACATGGGGTACAGGCTTCCTGGCCCTTCGCCCCACGCCATTATCCTTGACTACGGGAAGGTCTGTGCTCAGGGCTGGAGAAGAGCAGAGGTGAGAGAGGGGCAGAGAGGAGAGCCCGCGGGCTGCACCTGGGATGACAGAGAGGTTGGGACTCTGCCTCCCTGGTTTCCCACCCCACCTCCCGGGCCTCAGTTTCTCCTTTTGGTAGCCTGGGGATAATGCCATGTGTGCTGCCCTCACCCAGGGGAAGGGGAGGATGAGGGATGAGGGTGTGCCCCGGGCACTGGAGGGAGTGAAGGGTCTCTGGCCTCATGAGCGGGAGGGGTGGAGGTGGAGAGGATGAGCAGGCAGATGGGGATGGGATGAGGGATCACCTGGACGTGGGAGTGGGGGATGCGGGGATGGGCTGATGGCAAGGAGAGGCATGCCACTGGTATGTGCACAGGGCTGGAAAGAGAGTCTTGTTCTGTCATCATCCCCTGAACCAGTCCCCAAGAGTCACGCACCAACCGTGCTCTATAAAAACACGGAGAGAAGAGGAGAAAGCAGCAAGAGGAAGTGCAGAGGCTCCTGTCTGACCCAGACAGGAGGCGGTCACCATGATTTGGACCCCCGTTTTCAAATCCCCCTAAGTTTTCCTTTTTAAAACAAAATTCAGCATCAGTGACACTGTTTCTTTTGGCTATGAATTCTAGAAAAACAGGAGGGATGGAGTGTGCCCGCTTTCCAACACTCCCCGCAGGGCTCGGAACCAATACACAACAACAAGTGTCAGAAAACCAGGAAGGAAAACTGATTTTTGTCGAAAACTGGAATGAAACTGACCAGTTTAGTTTCATTATCCAAGCTAAGCGGAAATGCAAAAAAATCAAAATAAAAAAGTAAACAAACAGCACAAATGGTACGACGTGAGTTCCATTTCCTAAGTTCTCTCCTTTTTATTCCATCCATTCCATTCAGGGTGTCATCAGGAACCCCAAAAGGCCTGCCCCCCTTCCCTCCCAGCTTACCCACCCTCAGAATGGCCTCTGGGTTCTGCCATGCCTCCCTCCCCCCTGCCCTTCTCCAGCACAGCTCTGAGGACTTGCCCTCCTGATTGCCATCCCCACCAGGGATTCCCCTCTCCTGGGAGTCCAGGGAGTCAGGGAAGTTGGTCCAAGAGCCCTGGCTGGGGTTAAGTGGGGAGGTGGCGGTTCTGGGTACTGAGCTCAGGTTCTAAGCAGTGAACCGCAGCTGTCCTGTTTGGGGGTGGATAGGACAGCATCTTCACAATGGTTCAGGCTCCAGCACCCTGCTCCTCTCAGATTCAGCTGGGTGGGATCGAGAGGGTCCTAGGGGTACAGTCTTGCTGGCATGGGTCCCCAGGAACCCTATAGCTCACTGTTCTCTTTTCCATCACTAAGCTCTAGCACTGGAGTCCTGGGCTCTGCAGCCCTCCCCAGCCCCAGCACCTGTCCTGGTTGGCTGCAACCTTCCCTATCTGGAGCCAGGGCTGATCAGTGACAATGCTGGGTCCTTTCAAGGGTCTGGGGGTCCAAGGGGCTAGAGAAGATGAGAGGCCTGGCATGTGTGTGTTGTAGGGGATAAGAGGAGGGGGTCCAGGGCTGGGCCATTTCTGTAAGGTATTCCAGAACTCTTACACATTTCTATAGATCTATTCCTAAGTGCTCAGAGCATTTTCAAGGCTAGCATGTTCCCAGGGTCTGTGACACTGTCCTAGAGGCAGAAAGAGAGGATGAGGGGCTGAGTCTGGACCGAGAACTTCCCAGGGGACCTGCTGTTTCTTTGGGGACTGTCCCTTGAGATCCAGGATAGGGGAAGCTGGAAGGCAGATGGCAGCAGGTAGAAGGTGGACCAAGATGAATGCTGGCAGAGGAGGCCAGCTGGAGCAAGAGGCCCAGGGAGTGCCTGGCCATCCACTGAGGGGAGAGCATGAAGGAGGCATGGCCCCCGTTATCACACTGTGAGGTGGGGGCGCCTTTGGCCAAAGTCATAATCAGGAGGGAGCTGGAGGCCAGAGGCAGGAGAGCTGGGAGCACTGACTGGACCTTATCTGTGGGGCTGGCAAATGCCTCCCCCTGAATTTTCATCAGTGCCCTGCTGGCCTGTGCCCAGATGCCATGGGGAACAGGGCAGCTTCAGCACCTCACCAGAGCTCGAGGCTACTTTGAAACCCGGAGTTGCTAACTAGGCCTCCCTCCCTCTGCTCCTCTGGCTCGGAGGGTAAAGAATCTGCCTGCAATGCAGGAGACCTGGGTTCAGTCCCTGGGTTGGAAAGATCCCCTGGAGGAGGGCATGGCAACCCACTCTAGTATTCTTGTCTGGAGAATCCCCATGGATAGAGGAGCCTGGAGGGCTACAGTCCATGCGGTTGCAAAGAGTCGGACATGACTGAGTGACTAAGCATAGCACCTTCTGCTCCTCAGATCAGGCCAGAACCTGTGCTGCCCTCACAAGCTCCCCTACCTGTTCCTGGCTCGCCCACCAGAGGATCTGTCAAGGGGCAACAGGCGCCAGCTCCCAGAAGACATAGCTGGGCCCCAACAAGCCTTCCCTGATCACTGTGCTCCCACCAGCCCTATTGGCTAAGGGTGGGAGCAGGGGTCCTCAGCTCCTGGGAGGTCCTATGAGGCAGCCCTTGGGGAGGCAGAGTCCCTACATGAGTTTGCTCCTCAACCCTGACCTCGCCCACTTGGCCACACCCAAGTGATGTCCTTGCTGGTGGCCCCTCACACCCCAGAGAGGGACTAGGGACTGAAGTGGCATGGGCAGCAGCCAGGGCATATCTGGGCACTGGCTTCCTGCTGGCAGGGAGAACAGAGCAGACCTCAGCTAGCATGGGCTCTGGGACGTGTGCCCTGCCTGACCTGCCGGCTTCTCACTGCTGGGAAGATGCGACCCGGGCAGTGTTCATCAGAATAAAGTTTGGAAAGTTGCTGAGAGATGGGAAGGGCAAGAAAAAGAGAGAGAGAGAGAGAATCAGTGCCCACTGCCCAGGGCAGAGACTGGTCTCGCCATCTCCCTAGAAGGTGTCGGTGAAAGTGGGGACACTGGAAGATTGAGTGGGTAGGGGCCTGGGACACTGGGACTGCAGAAGCCCTGAGCCCTTTGGAGCTTACACCTCCCTGTATTCCAGGAAAGGACTAGGAACTGGGGCAAACCTCCCTGACTACACCCCCTTGGAGACCCCTTATCAGTGGCTTGAAGCCCACTTTTTCCTAGAGCCCTCCACTTCCGCCCCGGCCTCTCTCCCCCTGCTCCTGCCCCCACGCCCACCCCCACTGTTCACTTACTTGCAGGAGAGCTGGTTGATGCCCTCGATGTAGTAGCAGACACCTCCGTTGACACAGTAGGACTTGGCTGTCTCGTTGCACTTCCGAGCATGCCCCGACCAGGATGATAGAGTGGTGCTCACTGGAGGTATGAGAGACACGTGCTGGTGACCCACGGAGACCACCGCTGGGCCCCAGGAATCACCTCCTTCATGATCCTTCATGGCCCATCTCAGAGCTGGATGATCGGAGACTTTAGGAATGGCTAGGAGTCCCTCAAGTCACCAAACAAGGCCAAGGGGAGGCCACTGTGAGCTCTGATCATCTATCCAGCACCACAGTGCACTCACGCTCAAGGCAAACCTCCAAAGGCTGGGAAGATTTTCTTTTTTGAAGGGGAGGAGAGGCTGGCAGAAACTGCTCTGTTTTCTGAAATAAGGGTCCACCTCCACTGCTTCCCCGCGTGCCTGCCTTTCTGGGGGCACCCCTGCAGGTGGGATGAGGCACCATGTCTTATGTGGGGGGGTAAGTCACAGGGTGCAGGGAGGAGACATGTACATCCATTTGTACCACTGGGGCTCTCATGGACCAGGGTATGACTGGAGGAAACTGGGCTTTGTGGAGAATGGCACCTTTTTGGACACTAATTTTCTAAGATCTTGGGAGATGTAGGGAGATCCCCAGCTCCCTTCTCTTTTTCCTTTGTCCCAGGGTGGGGACAAGCCTCCCAGAAATACTACAAAGGCCACTATATCTCCAGAAGCATCCAGGGCCTTCATGTCCGCTCTTGCCAGGCAGCTCCCCCACTTCTGCCCCCTAGAGGGAGCCCCCAGGCCTTGGGTAGCCTGGGCTATAAATCAGGGCTTTAGGTTGTTGGGCATAGGCTAGGGGACAGCTGGGATGTGGAAACTAGGTGAGAACAAGCCTGGGTTCAAGGCTGTTAACCCAGACTGCATGTCTCTGATGGATCAGATTCATCTGATAAATGAAAATCCCCAAAACAGGGCTCTTCAGTGGGATGGCACCCAGAAGCCTGGTTTCAAGTGGAAATTCTTGCCCCCAGTTTCAGTCTTTATCTGCTAGCTATCCCCTCTGGCTGTGTATCCATATTGGCCTTCAACGGGTTCCTGCTCCCCCCCAGTCTCTGGGGCTGGGAGGGCCTCTCCTGCCTGCCCGGCAGCAGCCTCCTGACAGGTGGCCCATCCTACCTTGGCCAGTTCTGTCTCCTCAGGGGTACTGAGTCTCCACCATCCCCCGCAGTAAGTGGGGGGACAAGAGGTGGAGGAGGAGGGCAAGCACTTGGCGCCCTGAGTGTTTAGACGTGTGGAGAGACAGATGGAGCGCGGGAACGGGAGTGTATACACAGCTCTGCCTCTGTATATGTCTGAGGAGCTTGCTGATAAAACCCAGCGGGCAGGGCCAACTCCCACCTTCCCAGCACACCATGCCTGCTGCTGGTCTGGCATTCTTGAGCCCCACCCCTGCTGACGTCTTCCACCACTGTGCAACCCCACACCCGTCTGGGACCCACATGCTTCTGGGTCAGTGAGACCCAGGGAATAGAGAAAGGGACAGAGAAGAGAAACAGCTGAGATGAACACACCCATGAGCTGTAAAATCTCATTGCTGGGAGGACCCTAAAGGTTGTTCTGCCCTTTGATTGCATTGCCAAGGAAGAGCGAGGAAAGAGAGCAGAGAAGAGCCTTCCAGAGACCAGGGTGTGTTGTAACAAGGCCTCAGGGCTCCTGATGTCTGGCTGCATATTCTCACCAGGCACCTGGTCCATCCTGGAAGAACAAGTCAGCACCAAGGCTTGACAGATGGATGCAAACACGATGTGGAGCACAGGCCCAGGTCCTCTCCGGGGCCCTGACCAAGCCAGGGAAACCTCAGGCCATCTTGATGCCCTCTGCAGTCAGGGGTGGCAGAACCTGCCTGATGCTGAGCAGAAGCGCGGATGGTGGTAGGACCATGGCCGCACACTTGGGTCTGCCCCCATGCACGTCTGCGTGCAACCAGGACTTGGGAGGCAGAGGATGACTCCTGAAGGAAAGGAAGATGGGGCCCTGGCTGGGATCTATGGCCCGGGGCTTCCAAAACTGTGTCACAGTGGGGACTAGGCTGGGGCCCTGGAAAGGCAAAAAGGGAGGGTAGTGGGAGAGCTGGTTGCAGAAGGTGTGGGGGAAAGGCCTTTGCACCTCAGAAAGTAGTACCTGGAGGGCCACCCCTGTAATGGCAGGGTCCTCCCAAGTCACCAACTGTGCTAGTAGTGGAGGTTCATGCCAGGAAGATTTCCACATGGAAGATGTGCAGTCATGTTCTTCCAGACACACTCCCTTCATATTTCTTCACTGTGTTCTCCCATGTTTGGGGAGGTGAAGATGACCAATGACCTCCAAGTGGGAGAATCTGGCCACTCCCTAGAGACCACCCCGGGGACAGTGCTAGGCTACCCCAAATGCAGCTCCCACTCCCGTGCCCTGCCACTTGCTCCTCTACCCTTGCTCATCTCGGTGACTAAACAGCATGAATCAAAGGCTTGGAGGGAGTCTCTGATTTTTGGTCCCCCAGCTGTCTCCTCTGAGGCCTGCCTCCGTACCTCCTGGGGCTCTGCCACGTCTTACTGTAGCCTCCCTTCCACCCCCTAGGCCTCCGTGGTCTCTTTCTCGGATGGCCAGTTGCCTCCTCGTAGGTCTTCCTGTCTTCACTCTTGCCTTCATCTCTAATCTTTCTGCTTTGTGGCTGCTGCCAGAGTGGTCTTTAAAATATGTAAATTGATCAGTTGCTTCCAGTATCAAAACCCTCCAATTGTTTTGTACTCAGCCCTCCCCAAGTCTAATCTGGGCCTCACCACCTGTCCTGCTTCTTGTCTTGTCCCTGTCTTGCAGTATATTCAGACTCCATTGGCTTAGTTTGGCTCCTCTAAGAGGCCAAGTGACTCCTTGTCCAGGACTTTCAAAATATCAAGTGTCTCAGAGAAGTTGCTCAGGTCTCCTCCCTTACTCTTTCTCTTAGTTTTGTAACTTAAACTTATAGTATTTATTCTAACAATTAAAGGACTAGTTGTGCAATTACTAGCTGTCTAAAGCCTGAAAGTGAAAGTCACTCAGTCATGTCCGACTCTTTGTAACCCCATGGCCTATACAGACCATGGAATTCTCCAGGCCAGAATATTGGAGTAGATAGCTTTTCCCTTGTCCAGGGGATCTTCACAACCCAGAGACCAAACCCAGGTCTTCTGCATTGCAGGCAGATTCTTTACCAGCTGAGCCATAAGGGAAGCCCAAGAATACTGGAGTGGGTAACCTATCCCTTCTCCAGCAGATCTTCCTGACCCAGGAATCACCAGGGTCTCCTGCACTGCAGGTGGATTCTTTACCAACTGAGCTACCTCTAATAGAAGGTAAGCTCCATCTGGGTAGAGGCTGTCTGCTTCACTGGTGAATGAACTCCAGTGCTGAGCACAGCACTTGGCATGTAATAGGTGCTTAACGAATACTGACAAGTATCTCTACCAAGCAAATAAAGACATCTGATTATTTAGAGAAAGATACTTTCTACTACCATTCCAGGGTCTAGTCTTGTCTCCTTGGCTGCTGCTGATATCAGCATTAAAGCATTAATTCAAGCATTGTCTCTTAGAAAATACAAATACTCATGAAAAATCATTAGGGAAATGAAAATAAAAACCACAGAGATACCACTTCACACCCCCTCAGATGGCTGTATTAAAAAAGGATGGATAATAACAAGTGGTGGTGAAGATGTGGGGAAATAGGAACCCCTTACTTTGCTGCCGGAAATGCTAAATGGTACAGCCACTTTGAAACACAGCTGGTAGTTTCTCAAAAAATTAAACATAGCTACCATATGACCAAGCAAGTCAACTCCTAGGCATATACCCAAGAGAACTGAAATACATGTCCACACAAAAACTTGGACACAAATGTTATAGCAGCATTGTTCATAATAGCTCAGATGTGGAAACGACTAGAATGACACAACAACCCCAGCTGATGAATATATAAACAAAATGTGGTAGACCCATGCAACGGAATACTATTCAGCCACGAAAATGAAAGTACTGATACACGCTACAACATGGATGAAACTTGAAAACATTATTTTAAGTGGAAAAAGCCAGTCTTGAAAGGCCACATATTCTATGATTGTATTTCTGTGAAATGTCCAGAATAGGTGAGTCCACAGAAGCAGAAAGCAGATTCTGGTTGCCAGGGGCTGGGGGGATTTAAAGAAAACACCTGGGGACGTAAACCCAGGAGATCTCTGTTAGGCCCCAGTGTCTTGGGGTGAGTGAGTGTACTGCGGTCCTGAGGAGACAAGGGCCAGGAGGGAGCTCATGCTGTGGAGACATTCTCCCCACCGCCAGCTACTGTAACTGCTGCCCTCCTACCCCTTGCTCATGGACAAAACTTCTCATCTTTCAAGGCTATGTCGATGCCCTTTGAGCAGCCGCTGCTCCCTGGCGGCCCTCCCATGCCCTCTTCTGGCGGCCCCACCCCTGTAGCCCTGGCTTCCCTGGGGCCCAGGCGGGCCCAGTCAACCCACCCTGGAATGAGTCAGAGGGGGGGCAGGCACAGTCGCCCGCTACCCGCTCTCCACCCCCTCCCCAGGGTGGGGCTGCTGCAAGTCTTCCGGGTTCCACGGGTAAACAGGAGCCTGAGCATCTCTACCTGGGAAAACGTTCTTCACAGGACCTCCTGGCCCCCTCCAGTGGCTCTGTCCACCTCCCCACATCAAGGGTAGGCTCTTGCCTGCCTGGACTGAAGGGCAACTGAAGAGATGTGGTGTGAGGGTGTACATGTGTGGTGGTGGCAGTGGCTAGGTGCACAGGATGTCAGCCTCGACACCAAAAACCCTGAGAATCCCAGAATTTTAGGGAGAAGAGCCTTAGAGATCATCTGGCTCAAACTCAGATGGGAAAACTGAAGACTCGGGAGGTGGAGCGACTCACTCAGGGTTGTACAACAGAACTGGAATGAGACCAAAGCTCTGGACTCTGTCCATAGCTTGGCTGCCCCTCTGTCCTGCCTGTTGGAGGGATGAGAGGCACAGAGCCCTGAGGGCCCAGCCCAAAGCTCCACTGTCTGATCTCTGACTGACCAGAACCCAGGCTACTGAAGGCTCACAGAAGCCCATAGGAGGGGTGGGGCTGCAGCTTATCTGAAGGATCTCACAACAGAGCCCAGCCTGAGGCCCCAAGCCCTGTGCAGGAGAGAGGACGTTACTGTGGTTTCCTTCATGGCATGGCAGCCTTTCTTCTTCCTCCACACCCCACCCCCAGCCTCTGATGTAGCTCTAGCAGGGATATCACTCATGGTACTCTGCCCTTCAGTACCCCTTTGCACACACACATGGGCCTGCCAGGATGGCATCCCACCCCCACTAAGTGCATGACTGGGCCGAGTGGGGCACAGAACAAGAATCCATCCCTGTGCCAATGTAAATGAAGACAGACAGACCAAGCTATCTCTTTTCCCTGGGTGGTGCTGGGGTGATGTAAACCCGGAGCTGTCTGAGGCCGTGGCCTCCTCTTTCAATCCTTTCCCTAAACGTGGGGGAAGCCCATTTTACAGGAGGAGAAAAAGAGGCCAACACATTGTGGGAGGGAGCGCCCTGACCCCTGCTCTGAGGTCCAGGACTCTGTCGGGTCTGAGGTCAGTCCTACCTCTGGACTTCTCAGTTTTAAAAACCAATAAATTCCTCAACATAGTTTTATGTTGGGTTCTTATCAGTTCTAACCAAGAAAGTCTTAAAATGTAAAACAGGAAACCTCAAATCCCCAGTGGATCTGAGAATGCCTACCCACTCTGGCTGCAGGGGACGATGCCGGGCCCCAGCGTGGTCCACTTTCCCAGGCTTGAGACAGGCTGGGAGGGGCAGGAGGGCGCGGGTGCCCCCACTGCTGCCATGCCCAGGCTGGGCTACGGGGAGTCAGGAGAGGCCCTGTAGCAGGGTCTGTGGCCCTTCTGTGTTTACCAGGTGCTGACTTGAGCCTGGTGCTGTGGTGGGCTCCAGGGCTGGAGGGGTAAAGAGGCTGACATGGCCCCATGGAGCTTGGGGGGCTCTGTGTTTGCCAACATCTTTCACATCATGTAGGTCTACCTGCTTGACTCTGGGCAGAATATGTAGCCTCTCTCAGCTTCATTCTCCTAATCCATGAACTACACCATGGGGTTGAGTCAGGGCTCCAGAGGGAATATGGAAAGACGATTTGGGTCAGATTTGTGTAAGCTGGGCTGTGGGGCCAAGTTCTTGTTCTGTGGCTCCAAGGGTTGGGGGCATGATGGGGTTAAAGCGCCTTCAGAGGCCACTGCTCTGGCCCAGGTAAACAGGGCTGAAACCTGGGCCAGAGGTGCCCTCGAGGTGGGGTTGGAATGAAAAGAAAAGATGTGAGTGAGAGATCCAGAAAGAAGACTGACCAGGACTTGAAGACTCAGACCTATGAGATCCACTGGCAAGTGGAGGAGCAGAGAGGCTGGGAAGAGAGGGGGACCCCTCAGCACACAGGGCAGACCGAGTCTGAGCCAGGTTCTCCTCTGAAGGTGCAAGGCCAGGGTTGTTGTTAAGACTGCATTGGGTGTGGGGAGTACCAGAAGGCTGTGTGGTGGAAACACAGGTGATGCAGGCAGTTGGAGGATTGGACTCTGTGATGCGCAGGACTGGAAGCAAACCCAACAACCAGGTAACAAGTGGTACCTACAGGCCGGGTGTCAGGAGGAGGAACGAGAGCTGTGGGGCTCAGAAGAGGGGCGAGAGTGGAGGGGGTGTGACCTGAAGATAGATAGGCTTGGTGACTTCCCAGTCAAGGGCAACAACCAGAGGACGGCCCAGCAGGGAAGCTGCCTCTGTGGCGAGAGGCAGCTAAGGGTGCCATGGGCTCCTGACCTTGCACATTTCCCAGGGAGGGGATGACCTGTGGGAGAGGGGCCAGCCAACCCTGAGCAGAGGCTGCCCCCAGGGGTCCAGGGCACCCAGGCCTCCCCACTGTGGCCCTGCAGAGCGGGCTGCCTGCACTCGGGTACCCAGCAAAGCTGTGGGCAGGCAGCTCACACACACCCTGGGTCTGCTTCTCTCCGGAGCCCCGCTCCTGGCAGCCCAGCCTCCCATAATTGCCTTCTAAAAATATCCTTCTCCCACCCCCTACCTCTTGATTTCAAAATATTTAGTTTTCAGGGTATTTAAAATGAGAGCTGGCGGCTCTTCCAGGTCCAGATAACAAAGCTAAACATTTATGCTTCAACTGCGTTTCCCTGAATTGGCTCAGATCTCGGGCCTTGATATGGCAGCAGCGGGAAGGAGGGGAGTCAAGTGCAAGATGGATCATGTGTGGGCCTCTTCTCCAGGGCTGGGGGCAGGGTGACAGGTTCCCCCCACAGGACCCCTCTAGGACCCTTCCCTTGGTTGGGGGACCACCTACCGCTGTTGACGAAGAGCCGGCCCCTGACGGTGTCCTTCCCGAGGATGTTCTCAGCCTCACAGACGTACTCCCCAGCATCCTCCAGCTTCACCTTGTTGAACTGGAGTCGTGAGTTCTTTCTGGTTGGGGAGGGGATAAGAGGGGGAGAGCGTGAGCTCCCCAGCGGTTGTGGCTCCCTGGCGGTCACCCAGAGGTCACCTCTCCCTGCATGGCCACAGTGTCTGTGCAGGTGGATGGGAAGTAGACTCCCGCAGACCAGCCAGTGCTGAGGTCTGGGTGGAATGCACAGTCTCCGGAGCTGGAGGGAGACCTGCAAGCTCAGGAGAAACACAAGTTCTAAGTCTATGGATCCTCGCATCCATCTCTTTTCCAGAAGTGGACTTTCTTTGTAATCATTTTTCCAGGGCAGGAAACTGGCATCCTTTGGGAAATCACAAGGACTTTAGCACCCTTCTCCTGAGCCCATCGCGTCTCCCCCACCCGCTTCCAGCAGAGCAGCCACTAATTCACAGCTGCCTCAGCCTTCCTTCCCTTAGAAGCGGCAGCCCCACCACTCTGGATAGATAAGGCCTGTGCCAGGTACCCAGGAGGGCCAGTAATCTATCAGGTTTCCATGGCAACTGTGTCTAGCCCCCCAGTCCTCACCTGTGGCTCTCCGCTGCCTTGATGCTAGCCCTGCCACTAAGGGGCACTCTGTGGCCTCTTCAAAAGGTTTCTCTTCATTTACTCAACAGATGTTTATTGAGTACCCTCTGTGTGCTGGGGGCTTGGATATCTCAGGGAACAAAAAAGTCTTATCTTCAAGGCTTGAGTTGACTCTCACACCTAATCTGGAGGAGGACCAGGCAGGACTGATGGGAAAACTGAGTCCTTGAGGGGCTTCTGGACTTGTCTAAGAATGCCTGCCAACAAGGCAAAGGCAGAGGTGAATGAGGAGCTGGAGCTGGTGAGGACATGGGCCCCAGGCAGCTCATGGACTGTCTCCTGGAGGTTGATGCTCAGGCTCTGTGGAGGGCTTCGCACTCAGCCCTGCATGCCCAGAGCCGTGGGGCCAGGCCTGGGCAGGGATTCCAGTGCTCTGTGTGACTCCAGGGCACCTGGCCCGGCCTGTCCTCTTCTTTCTGAAGACCATGCCAAACCTTTCCTTCCTTCCGTCGGCTCCTCTGCACTTGCCCGCAGGTGCCTGGCCTCTGCGGGATCTGTTCATACCTCTCACCCCTCCCTCTGCCCCAGTGCTCTTTGGGGCCAGTCTGAGCTCCAGATAAAACCATGGGGACCCCAAGGGGAAACAAGAAGTAGCATGAAAATTTCTTAACATGATGTAACTTCCTCCTCTCGGTCCTGAGTTAAAAAAAATCAGATTCCCAGAACATGCCTAGTGGGTTGGGGAGTGGTGGAATGGGAGCCAGGGTAGCAGAGCTGTCACAGCCCTGAAACCAGGACTGGAGAAACAGAGCCATGAAGCTGATGGGGAAGGAGGGCAGTGCACAGAGAGGCTGCGCCAGGGATGGAGGAAGATGGCAAAATGACCCACATCCCTCCCTGTGCTGTGCTTTGGGGACCAGTCTCCTGAGCTCCTCCTCAGTTCCTGATGCTGGGCTCTTCCCGGACCTCCTAACTCTGGGATCCCCCAAACCAGCCTCCACAAGCCTGTCTAGTCAAAAGGCCTCGTTTCTGTGGTGATGTCCACATCGATGATAAGGTGACAGCTGCCCGACTCCCTTCCACCCCTCCCGGCTCATGCCGGTCTCTGTCTCCTTGGCCTGGTGTCTGCTTACAACCCTCTTCTGTCAATTTGAGTTTCTTCTCTGTATTAAACAGAGCCCTGGAGGCCCCTCTGGCTACAACAGCATCTCCTCCCTGGCTCCTGCCTAATTAGATGCAATGGAGCCCAGCTGCCCCAGGACCAGGCTTCTCCAGCTTCCCGGGCACCAGCTCTTCCTTAACACTAGATGAGCAGGGCAGGGGCTCACCTGGGGTTCTCAAGGTCAAGAAGGCATAGGGGAGAAGACATGCAGAAATGACACCTCGCAAGAAGAAAAGAAGGAAAAACGGGTCATCAGCCTCGGCCCTCAGGTGGCTGAAGGAGAAAACGTGTTTGGTGTGTGCCACATCTTTGCACCCTTCAGTGATACTTCTGTCCACGTCACTGATCTTTCTGGCCAGGAAGCCATCTGCTGTGTAACTGTGGGGAGGAAGGTGAAAGCTGACCGAGGTGAGCTCTCTGCAGAGGCTGCCATGTTGGCTGCCCCAAATGTAGCCCAGAGATGCAAGGAGCTAGGCACCACTGCCCTTCACATCAAACTCCGGGTCACAGGAGGAAACAGGACAAGACTCCTGGACAGGGGGCCCAGTCAGCCCTCAGAGCCCTTGCCCCAGGGATGAAGATTGGGCGAACTGAGGAAGTCACCCTCCCCACCTCCAACAGCACCCACAGGAAGGGGGGGGTCACCATCTGTGAACAGGACTCCTCAGATTATTGTGTTAATAAATTGCCCTGACATAAAAAAAAAAAAAGAAGGTATAAGGGACACAGAGATGGACCCTCCTTGTCACCCACTCACACTGAATTCAAAGGAGCATCCCTTACACCACATCAAATGCAGGAGAGTAAGATGCAGCCAGGCTCACAGTTACCTGGAGGGATGGAAACTAAAACCAGAAGGAAGGGTTTCCCACGTGGAGGGGTGTGAGGTCTGTGGAAAGGTGGGGGTGCAGGGAGAGCCCCTCCCCTTTGAGGAACCAGAAAGAGGCTAGGGGATAGAAACCAGGGCCCCAGGTTTGCTGGTTGCAGGCATCTTGGTTTACCAGCTGTGTGATGATCGCCCCAGTTCCAGGAAGGTGGCCCTAGCCTGGCACAAAAGGTTCTGGGGTCAGAGCTGAAGGGCGGGGCTCTGCAGCTAAGGAGCAGGGCCACCACATTCTCGTGTGCTCACTCCTAGCTCCATCAGAAGCCCCAAGCACTCAGGACCCCCCTCCCACCTCCCTGGCAGGCCCGGTGTCCCCTTGCTAGGCTGACCCAGGTCTGCCCCTGTGATGGGCGCCCTCCTCGCCTTCCTCAGCCAGTTTTCTGCTGGCAGGGACCAGGGATCTGGGTGGCTGCCTCCTCCACCCGTCCGCACGCACGTTTTCCCCAGCGCCTACCTCCTGCTGCCTGCCTGAGGGGCCTGTTCCAGCCTGCCCCTCATAAACAGGGGAACACACGGTTCCGCTGGGGGAAGGGCTCTGTGCCCAGGGCTGGGAAAGAGGGCGGTCTCCTTGGGGCACAGGAAGGCTGGGCTGAAACACCTCAGTGGGACAGTCCCAGAGACAGGCGGCACCCAGTGGGAGGGGCGTCTCCGTAGACCCAGAGTGATATTAAGACAGTGTGGCCTGGGCAGAATGGAGCTCTGGGAGGGCTAGAGTGTGCGCTGTGGTGTGGGCAGAGGACAGATGATTTTGCCAGAAAGGAGACTCCTGCCCCCAGCCCCCATGCCAAGTGAAGTATATGTGTAGAGGTGGCAGTTCTCCGAGTCACGCTGAGGGAATGGGAAATGACAGGGAGTGAGGCACTCTCCATCACGGCCCACTCCTCCAGCCCATTGACTCACTGCCGGGAACAGCCCCGGGGCTGGATGGGTGGAGCCAGGCAGTTTCTGAAATGTGGCCAACGGGACAGGGTCCTGACAGGAAGAGGGCAGGGGGCACACTCAAGCTGTCAGGGGGCCTTAGTACCCAGGAGGAGACCCAGAGGATACATCCAGGCCTTGTGTGGGGACTGGGTGCCCCATCTGTCTGCTGACACCAGGGCCTGACCAGGACAGTCACTTGTTTGAAGGCAAGGTCAATGCAACAGGTGTCCTGCCCAATCCTACATCCCCTGAACCCAGGAGAGGTGAGTAGATCCTGAAAGATCCTTGTCAGTTCACACTGGAAAGCAGATGACCTCTGCCAGTCTACACAGGAGACAGGGTGTGTCTGGGGGTGGTCTCAGAGACTCTCATGCTGGGAGAATCAGCCTCCCACCATGCCGCGAAGCTGTGTCTAAGGCACCATGGGAGGAGATGTGAGAGCTTGCTGGGGGTACTCAGGAGGGTGACCCAGAGGGTGTGACATTTAAGCTGGGCCTTGGAGATTTTTGCGAAGGACAAGGTGAGAGGAGGGGTGCTGCCAGCACAGGGAAAAGCCTGGGTCCAAGCCTAGGAGTCAGGAGCACCGAGGGGTAGAACAGCGAGACGGTGAGTTACAGGCCAGGAAGGGGAGCATTAGAAGGGCCCCATGGCCTAGGCTGTCCCTGGCATATGGCAGACTCTCAAGATCTGCTAAGTAAATGAATGAATGATCAGATATGTGCCCTGTTAGAAAGACCATCCGCTGTCAGAGTCACCTGGGTCAGTGAACCTGTGGACCTCTCGAACCGCAAACAAAACAGGCACACGTTTTCTGAAGAAAGGGTAGAGGCCTTTACCAGTCCCTCCACTAAAAGCTAGACGAGAAACTCCGTGAAGGTGGGAACCATGTCTGTTCCAATCCTTGGTGCATTTCTGGCCTCTGGTAGAGTGCCTGGCACAAAACTGATGCTCAGCACACATACGTGTGAAACAGAAATGAATTCACAAAGGGGCCTATGGCCCAGAAAAGGAGGAGAATGGCCAAGAGTGAGACAGTGGAGGACAAGAGGCTGGAGGCAGGGAGAGCAGAAGTGGGAGGGGAGAAGGAGGCCTCCTTTCTGAGACGTGGTGTCCACCTGGAGGGGACGGCATGAGGGCAGGCACTGGGCAGTGAGCAGTCTGGTTTTGCCACAGCCAAGAGGGGAGTGCAGTGGGGCAAGGAAGGCAGGGCCAGAGAGGACAGGCGGAGAGGCAAGACCAGGGTGTTCTGGATTAGAGATGTCTGGGGTTTTTCCAGTAAGTGGCGGAGGTGACCTCTAAAAATAGTTTGCAATTCATTTGACCCAGAAATTCCCACAAAATCATGCAAATCAAGAAGTTCCAATGTTTGTGTTCACTTTAAGAACACTCGTGAAGCCACCCAGGCCGTTAAGGGTATGCATATCCGAGAAGCCACCAAGTATCAGAAGTATGTCACTTCAAAGAAGCTATGTGTGCCATTCCATTGTTACAGTGGTGGAGTTGGTAGGTGTGCACAGGCTAAACAGCAGGGCTGGACTCAGGGTTGGTGGCCCAAAAATAGTGCTGAATTTTTATTGCACTTGCTCAAAAACGCCGAGAGTAGTGCTGAACTTAAGGGCTTGGATATAGATTCTCTGCTCACTGAGCACATCCAGGTGAACAAAGCCTCCAGGCTGTGGGCAGGACTTAGAGAGCTCACCGTCAGATCAACCCATACATGAGTTCTCCCTGCCACGCGGAGATGGTCCTCGCTGGAAAAGAACAGATTGTTCCTAAAGCAGAAGAGGAGGTTGCATGGAAGACAAAGATATCCCAGAAGAAACTGAAGAAACAAAAACGTATGGCCCAGGAATACACACTGCCAAAAAGAAAGCAAACAAAAGCGAAAAAAGAATAGATAAGCGTGGGGAACCTCAGGGGTGGTGTCTAGCTGGCAGTATGGATTTGGAACTCAGGAAAGGGAAAAAAGCCATCAGACTAGAGATGGAGGCTTGGGGTCATCAGATATGAGAGGCTGAATTCACCCATGGGTGGAGAGCTCTGGGTGAAGAGCGAAGCCCCAGACACAGGAAAGTTCCAGCATTCATGATGCCTGAGAGAATGGGCTCAGAGGCACAAGAGGATGATGAGGAGGAGCAAGGGGCAAGGAAGCAGGGGGCACACATGCCAACGGCTGCTGAGGGGCCTGGCAGCTGGGAGGCCCCGGGAGGGGCCTGAGGTCACTGGGTCTGTCAAGAGCTGCAGCCGCAGAGTGTTGAGGTTGTGTTTAGAGGGCAGGTTCCTGTAGAGAGGAGGTGTGGAGGACGAGCCAGTGTGGAGTCAGTGGGCGAGAAACTTCCTCCGCATGGTGGTGAAGGGCAGGAGCGAGATGGGCAACAGTCGGGGGAGGAGGAACAGGAGACGGCAACGTGGAGAGAGAGCTTTTAGAGGAGAGGCGGTGTTAGTGGTTTGATGGGAGAGAGGGGGAGAATTCACCAGAGAGAGGAGTTTGCTGGTGGCCCAAGGGCTCTGAGGGTGCATGTGCAGGAGGGTGTGGGTGAGTGTGAGGGTCACGTGTGGATCAGGAATGGGGGTGAAGATCGGCCACGTTGTGGATTGTTTGAGTGTAATGTGGATGGCAAGGAGCACCCCCTCTCCTGACTTCTGCTGTCTCAGGGAAGTGGGGGGAGGCCACCTTCCAGAAAAACAGAACAGGAGGGAGACGGGCCCCAACAGCCTGGGAAGCCAGTCCACTCTTCTCTCCAGCTTGGAGCCGGGCATGGCGGGGCAGCGGGAAGGGGTGAGGGAGCCTCAGAAGGTGACTTGATGGGCAACCTGAATTTCTTGCTAACTCCATTGACTGGTGACATCCCAGAAAACCTCCTCCCAACTTTCCTCAGGAAGCAGTGTTTTTTTAGCTGTAAACTTTTGATCTGAACCAAAACCTTCTTAAATCACTTTCTATTTTCTGCCTGGACCACTTTCCAGGGTGACAGGTCCTGTCTTTGCTCCCTGCTCATGGAAAGAGGGTCAGAAAACTGCACGCATCGCCCAGACCCTAACTCCTTCCCTTCACAGGTTCAGATACTAAGGCCAGAGGGAAGGATGTGTACATCCAGGGCCTCCCAGCAAACCAGGAGCAGCCTGAGCCCAGACATTTTTTTCCATTGCTTTTGGCTGTGGGGCAGGCTGGAGGGTCCTCTAAAATCATTTGCATTTTGGGGGGTGAGGAGGGAACGACAGCCCCTGGGGAGGAGTAGGAAAGGCTGGGGTGCCCCTCAGCCAGAGAGGGAAGCCTACTGTGCCCTCAGAATCCACAGAGCGGAGGTCAAGCTTGTTCTGCCTTCTGACAGCCCCTCAGGAGCCGTGAGAGGCAGAAGAGAGGTGAGGGGCTGCCCTTGGATCCTTGGCTTCTCTGTGCCTGAAGCCCCCTGTCTGACCCAAGATGGAAGAGAGACCACTTTCCACAGCCCAGAGACCCTAGACCTTCTGATTCTCTTCCCTGGAGTCTTGACTCAAAGACTGAAGACAATTTCCAAGTCACGGGGGAGCTGACACCAGTCAAAGCCATGGGTCCGTCCCCTCACCTGGCTCCCTGCCCAGTGACAGCTCACTGAGCTGAGGAACTGGTGCATCATCACCCATGACCTCCTAGACACATTATAGATCAGAGTCCTTCACCAAAGATTGCGCAGTGGTGGGCTTCAGACCCTGAGAGTCCTTTGAAAAGTTTTACGGACAAGATGGGACTTCACAGTTAAAGCTGACTTTGACAATCAAATGGCCTTCAACCATCCAGGGATGTTAATTAAGTGGCTACCGTCTGCAAGACACTGGGGCAGCACGCTGGAGCTGGAAGGAGAAAGTAGGAGCCACAAAAAAGGGAGATGGGAACTGGTTCTGTGCAGGAAGGAGGCAGGGCAGCTGGTAGATGGAGGGAGGGATGTTGCTTACCTGCCATTGCCATACTTGATGCGGATGTCCCGGCTGCGGTTGAGCTCCTTGCTGTCCTTGAACCAGCGGTAGGAGGGCAGAGGGTTACCAGCTGCTGCCTCGCACTTCAGCGATTGCTTCTCACCCACCTGTCCCGTCTGGCTCTTCATCTTCTTCAGCTTGGGCCGAGTGGCTGTGGGGGTACAAGGCAGGAGGTGAGTGTGGAGGTGGTGAGACAGCGCCAAGCATGCACAGTGGGGAAAGGGCCACTGTACTGGGGGAGGTGGGGTTTGATCCTGGTGAACCACCCTTCCTGGTGCCATTTCCTAGTTCAAATCAACAAGCCTTCACCGAGGGTCTGTGATGCTGTCAGTGTGGGTACCACCGATGGAGAGTTTTCCTTCATGCCTGGAATGGTCTTCAGAGCGTTATACACATTAACTGATGAAAATAACCCTGTGAGTTCACTGCAAGGATGAAATCCACTTACAGATGGGGAAAACTGAGGCTCAGAGTGAAGTCACTTCCCCAAGGGGATGGAGCTGGAATTCAAATCCAGGTCTCCTGGACTTCAGTGCTCATGATCTAATTCTAGTCCCAGACCCACAGGCCCATGCTGGACCCAGAGGAGACAGGTGGACCAGAATGATGGATACAGCTCCTGCCCTCAGGAAGTCCAGTCTGACAGAGGAGATGGAACCTGGTATCATAGCAATCATGGAGGCTCTGGGGTGCTGAAGCCCAGAGGCATGACCCCAACACAGGCTGGGGAACAGCTAACTCAGCTGAGAGCCAAAGGATGGGGGAGCTGGAAGGGAGGGAGGTGGTCTAGGCTGTGGTTTATCAGAATCGCAATGGTCGGTGAGGTGAGCTGACTTGCATGTGTGAAGTGGCATGGCTGTGTGTAGGGTGGGGCCAGGGGCTAAGGGCCCAACCAGGGCTGCAGGGCTGCAAATGTCAAGCTAAAAGGCTTCTCCTATTTGTCTTGAACACCATTCTATTTCCACATGCCCCAGTCTCCCATGTTTCATCTCCTTGCTCCCCTCCCTCTAACAACCTATTAAAAAGAGAAAAGAAAAAAGTACTCTGTTCTTAGGAAGGTGATGGCAAGCCCATGTCCCCTGCCGGGGTATGAATAATCCCCCTGGGACAGCCCTCAGCAGGCCACCAGTGCCTTCGTGTGTGCTCTCATTTGGTCACTGAGCTCTATGAGGCAAGCGCCATGTGACTCAAAGGGTGATGATGACATTCAGGTTAAGAAACTTGGCCAAGGTCACATAGCCAGGCAGCCCAGAGCTGGGACCAAAGCCCAGGTGCCTGGATGCGCAATATGTCAGGGTTGCAGCTGGCTACTGTCTGATTCTGTAGCCTCAGTATCTCTGTTTGAGGAACCTGGTTGAAGGTAGGGTCTGCTGGGGCCAGAGAGCTGTCTAGTGACAGACAGACCCCATCTAGGCCATTGGTCCGTCCCCCACCACCTCAGAGCCACAGCTGGAGCTGGCCCTGGATTAAGGCAGATGAGAGGCCCCTGGCTATAGATGGGGGCCTCTCAGTGAACCTAACCCTGGGCTGCTGCTTTCAGTAGGGAGTAAACGAGAGTGGGGGCTTTCCTGGTGGCTCAGCAGTGAAGAATCTGCCTGCAATGCAGGAGACACAGGAGACGTGATTTCGATCCCTGGGTCAGGAAGATTCCCTGAAGGGGGGCACTCCAGTATTTTTGCTTGGAGAAGCTCATGGACAGACAAGTCTGCCAGGCTACAATCCCTGTGGTTGCAAAAAGTCGAACATGACTGAAGCCACTGAGTACGCACACACAGAGAATGGGGTGCATGGAAAGAAAGGGATCCCAAAGCCTTAAAAAATACAGTACACAGACTCAAAAAATGGTGCTTGTGAAATGATTTTGTTCATTTTTGAAAATTAAAAAATACAGATGGATAAAAGAAACTAAAATCATCCATTATCCTAGAACTCATAAACAAAACACACACATACTACCCCTACACCTCTATTTGTAAACAAAGTGGGACCAGTGCCAGTAACATGTTTCTTTCATTTAATGAAACACCGTAAGCCTTTCACCTTGGCATTAAGTATTAATAACAAATAATTCCCAAATAATAACAAATAATTCCAAAATGATAAGGCAGTCATCTCCAGAGAGAGGATAAGAGAGATTAATTAAGAAAATCGTTCCATGAGCAACTCAGTTTGGGAAACATGCAGGTATACATTAAAGAAGTCTCTTCGTCAACTTCAGTATGATTCCTCAAGTAAGAGTCCTGGAGCTTTTTGGGGAACCCTTAGTAGCATTTCAAGGAAGTAAAGTTATATGGAATAAGTTCTATAACCTAATGTGTGTGTGTATGTTTATAGGCATATACATATTTTAATAAATATTACATTCACATGATTTAAAATTCAAGAAGTGAAAAATGGTATATGACTTAAACAATTCTGCTTCTGATTTCTGACCATGGCCACACAGTTGCCCTTCTAGGAGGCAATCAATTCTATCAGCTCCTTTTATATCCTTTCAGAGATCTTTTAAGCACAACCCCTCCCCTAGGATTCACACACAGTTTTTTCTGTAGCACAATTTTCAAGGTTGCATAATATTCCTATATGGGTACACCATAATGTAACCAGTTCCTATTGAGGGGGAATTTAACATACAATCTCCCCTGCCTCACTATACCTCCTCATAAACAAGCCCAGAGGAATATTCTTGCAGCTCTATCCAGTGTATATATTCAGTGCACATCATCCTTTGTATTGATACATATCCAGTGTATTCTGCTGTAGGGGCAGTGAGGCTCCTGACTCAGACTGCCTGGAGTCAAATCCAGGCTTTGCAGCTTGTTAGTTCTATGTCCTCTGTTGTCGTTGTTTCGTCGGTAAGTTGGGTCTGACTCTTTTGCGACCCCATGGACTATAGCCCGCCAGGCTCCTTTATCCATGGGATTTCCCAGGCAAGAATACTGGAGTGGGTTGCCATTTCCTTCTCTAGGGGATCTTCTGGACTGAGAGATGGAGCCTGCATCTCTTGCATTAGCAGGCGAGTTCTTTGCCATCTGAGCCACTAGAAGTCCTCAGACCATTGTCTTAATCCTTTTGGGCCTCAGTTTCCTCAGAAGTGATAAAAACAGCTCCTACCTCATGGGATGATGACTAGGAGGATTATATGAGATAAAGCATGTAAAGCCTGGCATGCACAGAGCATTTGAGAAAGGCTGGCTATTATTGTTATTATTATCCACAATTATTTCCTAAGGCAATCTTCCTAAAAGTGGAATTGCTGCGTCAGAAAGGGGTGTGATCTTCCTCAGTTTTACATGTTGCCAAATTGTGTTCTGGAAAGGCTGCACCAGTTTGCTCTCCCACCAGTGAAGGACGGTGCCTGTTTTTTCCACACCCTCACCAACACTAGGTATTATCATGTATTTAATCTCTGCCAATTAGCTAGGCAAAAGATGACGCCTCTTTGTTGTTTGATTTGCATTTTTTTGATTCCCCCTGGTGAAGCTGACTGCTTTTCCTAAGTGTTTTGGCTCACTGTATTTCTTCTTTTTGAATTGCCTGTTCTTGTCTGTACTCTGTTTTTCTATCAGGTGCTCATCTTACTAATCCGTAAGAGTTCTTTATAAATATTAAGGCTGTTCACCTTTTGCTACAATATTTTCCTCTAATTATCTGCTCCTTACATTTTAAAATGCTAGTTTATTGTTTTGGGGTTTTTTTTTTTTTTGAGGTTTTGTGTGGTTTTTTTGTGTGTGTGTGTGGAGATTTTGTGTGTTTCAATCTGTGGGACTTTCTGGAACTTCATTATTCTAATGTGACTGAAGCCCTGCCTCAGCACCCTTCCCCCTTGCCTATACCCCACCATCCTCCTACTGCTTGCTCTGGGGACCCCAGTCACTCCTTATCGATAATTGTCAACCCTAGATACTAATGAGAACCAAATGGTAGTAGTAGTGAAAGTTGCTCAGTCGTGTTCGACTCTTTGTGATCAGTCCATGGAATACTCCAGGCCAGAATACTAGAGTGGGCAGCCTTTCCCTTCTCCAGGGGATCTTCCCAACCCAGGAATCGAACCCAGGTCTCCGGCATTGCAGGCAGATTCTTTACCAGCTGAGCTACAAGGGAAGCCCAAGAATACTGGTGTGGGTAGACTATCCCTTCTCCAGCAGATCTTCCCAACCCAGGAATTGAACCGAGGTTTCCTGCTTTGCAGGCAGATTCTTTACTGAGCTATCAAGAACCAAATAGGAAGCTTTAAAAAGTATGTCAGTGCCTGGGACATTTTCTTGGACATTCTGAAGCAGGACCTGTGAGAGGGGGTCCAGGTATGCAGGTTTTAAAAGTACATAATAAATATGTAACATACTCTAAGCAAAAGCACATAAATGTGGAGCTCAGTGTCTGGCTGCAAGATGAACACGTCTTTACAGGTGGCTTGACTCCAAGTTTGGGTTGGAACCTAGTAATCTAACCTCTTGGTCACCTGGTGACCTGGTCACCTACAACTAGGCTCCACCCCTTCCTCATGAACTGAGGACACAAAGAGCTCTTCTCAGGTTCTAAGGTGCCTTCTTTCCTTGCTTGGAGAGTGTTGATATTCCCTGCAGTTCTGAGATGAGGGAACCCCCTGACCCTAACCTCCTGACCCAGGCCCCCTTCCTCCAAGTGATCCAGGGTGGGGGTGGGGGGTTATCTGGTGGGAAGAGGCGGTGTTTCCTGACAGGAGTCCTGGTGCAGTACTGTGCCCTGAGCCCGTGCCCACTGCTTCACAGTGGCAGTGATGGTGGCACAGAGGCTGATCCAGAGACAGCAGGCATGACCCCAATTCAGAGAACCCAGGGAACAGGGGGCTTCAAGGTTGTTCCCTGCCACCATGGGAAACCCAGAACATCATTTCAGATCATAAGGAGCCACCCCATCTAGTGAGACCCTTCTGTGATTTAGCTACTTCTTGACAGTCTTCTTACTTCAGAACAACCCCATCTGGTTCGCTTGTTCCCCATTCATTCATTCCTTCATTTACCCTATTACATGCCAGGTACTGTCCTGGGTCCTGAGTGTATAGTAGTGAACAAGGCAGATAAACTTCCTGCTCTTAGGGAGCCTTCATTAGAGGGAGGAGAATATATAATAGCAAACAATCTCAGGAAACATGAGGCCAGAAGGAGCTCCCGGATAAAGGCCTTGAGGGGAGAATGAGCTTAGTGAGTTTAAGGGATAATAGAGGCCTAGATGGCTAAAAAATTCTGGAAGACAGGGGAGCCTTGAGAGTAGGCCCGGTGACTGACATGAAGCTGTGTGAGCGAGGATGAGAAGTCTGAGTTTATTTTGCCTCCCCACCCCCGACTTCCTATGTGCCTACTAGAAAATTTTAAATTACCTATGTAGATCATATTATATTCCTATTAGCACTGTTCTAAAGTGCTAATGTTTAGCACAAAATAAATAGGGTTTAGCACAAAATAAAAACAACCTCACATTTGAATCATGCTGTGTTCTTTATGAAGAATCTTCTTTTCTGTCTCTTAATGATTCCCTACAAGCATCCTCTGAAATACTGAAAACTATGTCTCCTGCTCTAGCAGAGTCCAGTCCTGGTCCCTGTTCTCAGACATCTTAGTTCCCGGCTCTTTGAAAGTCAAGAATGGGTGTTTTGAAAGGAAGAGGACTGTAAGAACAGGCTGCACTTTTTTGCTTCAGGCAAGTCCCTTGGAGAGCTGGGCGGCAGCTCCGGGAGCACACCCTACAGGTGGCACTGGGAACAATGCCTAGGGGACCCCTTCACCCTCCATCCTGGGTCTGGAGCCCTGTCAGGCTTTCTGCCATGAGGAATGTGGACAACCTGGCCAATATGGCCCTGGAGCTTTGCAGATGTGATGGAGGTATCAGAACTTACAGGCTGGGGAATGACATGGTCTTCCTTTGCTTTCTGCATTTTAAGCTCATTCTGATCCTGAGCTGCCACTGCTTCTCCCACTGCACCCCATGGATTCAGTACCAGATGCTGGGGACATCTGGGACAAGGCTAAGAGGCTGTGGACACAGCAGATCTTTGAAGGGTTGAAGATGCAGCTTACAGGGCATCAGACATGAGCGGGCCAGCTCCAGCCCTGGCCTGGGCACCCTCTCTGAGTGGGGTCTGGTATTGTTTGGATGTCTTTTATGGCCCAGGGCCCAGAGGGCAATGCTAGTTTGTGGTATTGGGACCACTGCACCGTGTCCCTAAAGTGTCTTGGGGTCAGAGCTGAACCAAGCAAAGAAACAGACTTCCTGGGGTGGATTGAATCTGTCAGGACAAAAGCTGAGGCAACCCAACTGCGTTCATGGAGTGCTATGTGCCAGACAGAAATGACCTAGCCTCTTGTGGAGTAGCTGCTCCCACCCACCAAGGAGCTTAGCTTGTCCCTCTCTGGTACTGTTTTGTTACATAAGAAATACATTTTTGTTGTAGAAAAATTACACAATACAAGGAAAAAGAAAAGCACATTTTGATCCATTCAGTTACCATCAGAGAGAAAAGCACTGTCAACATTTTCAAATACCTCCTGCAAGATTTTTCTCTTGAAAACATTTTATATCCTTGTTTTCTTGGTTAGCATATTATAAAGGCATCTCCCCAAATCTATAAATACAGATCTAAATCACTTTTAAGGTTGCATAATATTTCATTGTTCAGATGAATCTGTTTGTCTCCAACGTTCTGCTAATATTAACAATACTGCCATAAACTTCTCTATAAATTCAGCTTTATGGCCAAAGGGAGGGGGTGTCACAGTCCTGAGAGTCTGTGAATATCTCCCCACAAAGAGAGGGGATCCTCAAAGGCCCAGCACGCAGGAAAGTGGACAAATGAGAGGCATTAGGTAGAACAAGAGGAAAACCTGTGCTCAAAAGAAGGGAGTGGAGATTCCCAACACCCTGCTTCCCCGGGGCTGTGCCTTCCCCACAGGGGATGGACGGGCAGCATGCTGATGGCCTAGGTGGTCCTTGGGTGTTGGTCAGCCTGCCCTTCATGCCCTTAATGTCTCCTGTGCAGACCAAGCCCTGAGCTCCCTTCCTCCTTGAGGGGTCACTTTGTTCACTTCCTAGTCCTGCCACTTATGGACCACCTAAACAGCAGGACTTGGGCTTCCCAGGTGGCTCAGTGGTAAAGAATCTGCCTGTCAATATAGGAGACACCAGTTTGATCCTGAGTCAAGAAGATCCCCTGCAGAAGGGCATGGCAACCCACTCCAGTATTTTTGCCTGGAGAATCCCACAGACAGAGGACCCTGGTAGGCTACAGTCAATGGGATGGAAAGAGTCGGACATAACTTAGCTACTGAACAACAACCAAACAGCAGGACTAGGGCTCTCAGGGTGTGGGGGTATGGGGAGAGCTCCTCTGGCAGTTTTCTAACAACAAGAGGACAGTCTCTCAAGAATGACCCATGGGTGCATGATAAGTCGCTTCAGTTGTGTCCAACTCTTTGCGACCCTATGGACTGTAGTCTGCTAGTCCTCTGTCCATGGGATTCTCCAGGCAAGAATTTTGGAGTGGGTTGCCACGCCCTCCTCCAGGGGACCTTCCTGACCCAGGGATCTAACTCATGTCTCCTACATTGGCAGGCTGGTTCTTTACCACTAGCGCCACCTGGAAAGCCCCAAGGATGACCTAGATCTCCACAAAAAGACCTCCCTTGAGGAGGGGTCCTGTAAAACCTTTAGGCACAGCTCAGTTGCCATGGTTGGGCCATGGTTATCTGGGGGCTTCTGCTTTCTCATCACCTGATGCCAAGCCAGGGCGTTTGGCCCACATCTGTGTGACAGGGAGTCCCCAGAAAGAACCTCACTGAAGATAGCAACACCAGTAAGGACTACCAGGGGTGCTCCTTTCCCACATCCCAGCCCCGAGGCCAGGCGGTACTGCTGCTGCCAGCAGCTTGACCTCATTCCTCTTGGCAGTGGGCGGTGGGTGCGGAGCCTGCAGAGATCTGAGAGCAAGACAGACGCCCAGGACAGGGCCAGGCAGCCCAATCAGGAGGACCTGGCCCAGCCTTCCTCCCGACAACCAGGGGGCAGGGGCAGCGGGCTCTTAAAAGGGTTAATGATCCTCACCTCATGACTAAGGCTGAGCAGTCCCCTTTGCGGGGCAACACCTAGAGACAATGCGGCCAGCCTGCCTGGCATCAAAGTCTCCCACTGGCCTGCTGCTGGCGGACTGTGGGCCAGCCCCCTCCCCACCCCTCTCTCACCCAAAGAGTGACTGCGACCTATGGGAGGTTAATTACAGACTCCAAGTTCAAATAAGGAAGGAAGAAGAAACAACAACAACTAAAAACACAGCTGGTTTAAGGCAGCACAGAGTGCCTGCTCTGAAACAGGCCGTCAGGTATCTCTCCCTGGGGCCGGCGGCAGAGCCACTTGGTATCCACAGGCCAGGCTTCACAAGGGGAATGCGACTCGCTGGGCCTCTTGGCTTTCCCTGAGCCATCTTTCCTCGGCCAACCATGCCCAGCCTAGGGCCTGGGCTTGGCTTGCCCTCTTCTCACACCATTCAACAAATGTCCACCTCAGTCCCTGTGGGGTACCAGGCACCTACCAGCCATCAGGGACACGGTGCTGAGCAAGGTAACGTGGCCGCTGCTGTTGGGCACCATTGAAGCTGGAAGGGGGAAGAGCCTCCCTGGGTGCACCTGTGAAAGCCAGACCAGACCCAATGGGCTGTTAGCTTGGCAGGCCAGGGCCTGGCACCTCAACTATAAGGCGAAGAAGAGGGGCCAGGGCTGGCTGGGGATGGAGCCAGAGTGGGGAGGCAGACGCTGGTCCATGAGTGAGGGTAAGAAGGGGAGGACACAAGGCTTGGCAGCTCCAAGACCAACAGGATGGTTCCTGCCTTAAAGCCTCATCTGCCCATACAGAAGCACCCACCCACTGATGCCCAATCTGGCAGTGTGACGGCAGGGCGAGAACAGGCCCGGCCCGACCGCCAGGGCTGACACTGTGTCCATCCCATCCTCCAGCTCACTCTCCCAGAAGCCCGGCAGCCTCACAGGAACGCCACCTCCTGGGGACCCTCCCAAGACAGGGATGCCCAGTGCTGGGAGTCAGGCTGGTATACCCTGTAGTTCCTCACCTAGGCCCAGGGCTGAGACGTGGGGACACAAGCAGCAGAGAAGGGGGGCTGCGGGGGACGTCACCTATGTCACCACTTCCTGGGGTTGTATACAGCTACCCAGCATGGATGTACAGAGTCCCTGCTTCTTACCAGTGCTGGGGGTACAGGCCAGACACCTAGAGTTGGCACAGAGGAGGCCGTGCTAACAGAGGAGAGAGTGGTAACCCAAGACACCACACATCTCCCAATTTTCCAGCTGTCTGCCTGTAAGTAAGTAGTTTAGCCTTTCTGGGTCTCAGTTAACTCATCTATAAACCACATTCTGTCTGTTTTAGAGGCTGGGGTAAGAGAACGCTCTCTATGGAGGGATGGAAGAGACTACCATCTCTCTGGCTTCTGGAGGCAGAGGGAGGGACAAAGCAGAGATGCCAGTCTGGGGAGGCCTTTACCAACTCTGTTTAATCTCCTCACTGGAAAAGGATGGGCCCTGGCCTCAGAGAACCCTCTGGAGAAGGCCTGCTGCTAAGGGACTAGGCCATCCCTTGCTCAAGGAAGCCAGAGAGAGAGAGAGAGAGAGAGCTGAGGAAGGGATCCCAGAGCCCTGTTCCCCTCTGGGACAGGTCTGCACTTCCCACCTCATCAGCCTGGCTGGAGAAAGTTGTTCCTGAGGCTCCAAGTCAGGGGAAAATGAAGTGGGGGTGGAGAAAGGGGAGTTACTTTACACACCAGACAAGACTGGCTTCTCAAATTGGGTTGCAATGCAAAGCCGCACAATGACCTCAGGGCCTCTTTCTGAAGGGTTTGCCAAGCTCATTAGTAAGGAAAAGCAGCATCTTTGTATTAAAACAAACAGACCTATGATGGAGTACAATGTCAAGTTCATGTGGATTCTTAACATAAAAATACAGGAAATCCGAGAAATGTTGGGTTTTGGGGGAAAGGTCTTAGTTAGCCTCATACAGTTAAAGCCTACGTGTGTACCAAATGCAGATGCCTCAGTGGGTGTGGGGGGCCCACATTGCTAAAGGCCTGGCCACCCTCTCTGCAAGTTATCCTTGGAGAGTCTTGGCCTCTGGAGTCTTGGAGAGCTGAAATGCAGTCCTTGTGGTCCAGATTAGTGAGACAGAACGGGGCTGGAAAGAACTTACCCTAAAACAAATGCTGCCTGGATCTTCAGTCACTAGCTCATGCACAGTGTGTGGAAAACCAGTTTCTCCATTTTTTTTTCTCCAGAGACTGTTCTTTATCCTGGGTTCCCTCTTACAGTCACCTTGTCATCTGTGACAACTCTGTGTTTCTCTTGACCTTCCCCAATGGTGGAGACCAATCACCTTCCACCAAGCCTCATACTCATAACCCTCCATTGTCTGGGGTTCAGGTTACACTGCTCCTCAGCCCCCAGCACCACTCCACTAGCAGTGGACACAGGGAAGATTCACCTCTGCGTGCCTCTCCAACACTCAGAAACCTTCTTTGGCTCCTTGATGTCTGTAGAAGGGAGGCTGCTGGTCTGCCTTGGCTGGAAGCCAGGGCCTTTAGAGGGAGCTTGCTCGGTCAGTGAATGGACCCCTTCCCATACACCTCTGTGCTTCCCCCAACCCATCCCTGTAGGAATTGTATATTCCAGGCTGATCCCCAAAAGAACTTGTTCTGTATTCTGCCTGCCCCCATGCCCTCTGTGCATGCCCTCCCACCATGTCCTTCCCCACAGAAGCACAGCTGAGAGTGTCATAGGCTGGGGGGTCAGACTGGTCTCGGCTTACATTCTGGTCTGCCCAGTGTCCTGTATAACTAGACAAGTTACTTAACCTCTCTGAGACTTTAGTTCCTTGTCTGTAAAACAGAGATAATCTCACCCACCTCTTAAGATTGTGGTGTGAATTGAATGGGGATAATGAATGTCAAGAACTTAGCACAGTGCTGGAAAAGAGAGACAGCTCAACAACTGGCAGTTCTTCTTACTCTAAATCCCTTGAGATCACCTCAGATGCCGCCGCCTTCTCTAATCCACCCAGCCAGGCGCAGCCTCTACATCGCACAGACTCTCTGCCCTACAGGGTGGCTTTCTACCTCGGAGGAACCTGGGCTCTTATCTTTCTAGACTATGGGGCCCTTGGGGAGGGGACATGTGGGAACATAGCTAGATTCCCGGTGTCTGGCACCAAGCAGGCTCTCGCTCACTGATCACTGGCCCAACAGATGAATTAATGATGTCAGGCTGGGCTGTGACAGATGAGGCCTCACAGTGGTCCAGATCAAGACTGCTGCCAGCACTTGGGAGGGTGGAGTCCTTTGATGGCTAATCCCAGGGCCCTTTCCCACCCGATGCTCCTCCACAACTCGCTCCTTGCCTTCCCCCTCGGCCAAAACAGGGATCGGCCCTAGGACCACAGAGCAGATGGTGCAATCAGGGCCTCCTTGAAAGACTATGCACTCAGCCCGCCAGGCTGCTTGAGCACTGAGGGGCCCATGGCCAGGGGCAGGGGGCTCAGTCAGGGCAGCCTCTTCCCATGAGACTGCTCCTCCTCAAATCGGAGAAGGTGCCAGAGGTGTGCATGTACAGGGGTGAAAGAACTTGTTAACAGCCTCCTTCACGGGTTCACTCAACCATGTACCAGGTACTCACTTTGGGAGCTGAGGTTCATGTAACACAGTCTCCCTGGTGGGGATTCTAGCTGAGTGGGGGCACTGTGATGGGGGTGCACTGGGGGCCGTGGGGACACAGACATACACCTCTCTCTTCACCCGAGGGCCAGGAAGGGCTCTGAAGAGGAAACAAAGCCTATGCTGGGCCTGAAGGGCGACCGAGAGGAGGGAGACAGTGTTCCAGGCAAACGGTTCAAAGGCTGGCCAGGGCAGGAGACCACGTGGCCCTTGGGGAACTGAGACACGAGGCATGGTGGGAAGGGGAAGGGGCCGAGTCTCAGGAGCTGTTGTTCTTTCTCTGGCCTGTCTGTGTCTGTGCTGAGTTGCTCATTCGTGTCCAACTTGTTGCGATGCCATGGACTGTAGCCCGCCAGGACCCTCTGTCCATGGAATTCTCCAGGCAAGAATACTGGAGTGGATTGCCATGTCCTCCTCCAGAGGATCTTCCCATCCCAGAGATCGAACCCAGGTATCCTGAATTGCAGGCAGATTCTTTACCTTCTGAGCCAACAAGGAAGTTCTCTGGCCTGGTAGCTGCCAAACTCTTTACCTCATTGGTTTGTGAACTTCTCTGGGCCTCAGTTTCCCCATTTGCACAGGGAAAGGACTAGCCCACGAGCTCAGATCCAGCCTTGCCCAGCTGCGCCAGAAGTCACAGACCTCTGGCGAGGCCCAAACTCCAGCTAGAGTGCTGGAGTGCTGGTGAGCTGTCTGGAGGCAAAGCCTGCGTGCCCTCCACCCACCATCTCCATGCCTATGTCCTGACTGGTTGGCTGGGAAGCGGAAGGAGCCCTGGGTATCCCCTCCCCTTGCCACTCCTTTTCAAACTGGTGGTGGCTGACATGCCTCAAGAGCAGCTCTGGGGGACCAGGTCGGTCTCCTGCTCAGAACTCTTCGCTCCATGCTGTTTCAGAGAAGTCTGAACTCACCAGCCTGACACTCAGAAAACCTGTTTGACTCTACGGGTCTCTCTCTCTCTTACACACCATGTTTAGCAGTGTATCTTTGGGATTGCACTTTATTTCCCAAATACCCTCTGTTGCCCCCTTCTTTAAAATTATTTATTGCTTTGGCTATTCCAGGTCTTAGTTGTGGCATGTGGACTCTAGTTCTCCAACCAGAGTTCGAACCCCGGGCCCCCTGCCTTGGGAGTGCAGAGTCTTAGCCACTGGACCACCAGGGAAGTCCCTGTTGCTCCCTTCTCAGCCCACAAGGTGGCGACCCCATTCCCCATTCCCCTTGCAGCCCCCCAGCATGGTGCCTGGCACAGGCGCTGTGGGGCTGACTCTGGCCTGGGATGCTGGGCCACAGCTTAACAGCAGTTCTCATGCTTCAGCATGCATCATAGTAGACCAGAGGGCTTGCTGAAACATACATGCTGGCCCCCATCCCCACAGTTTTTGATTTAGAAGGTCAGGGGGTGGTGCCCAAGAATTTGCATTATTAGCAAGTTCTAAGTTTATGCTTTCCACCAGGTCCCCATGGACTGAGACATTCACCTTTTGAACAAGGGGTGCCCCCCCAAAAAAAAGGACCTGAAGACTGCCCAGACTGATGCTAGACCCCACTGGGATCTCTGGACCCTGAGCTTGGTTTCTGGCTGGACTACTCGACATTAATACCCTCAGGCTTCCCAGGAGCTCCTGACTGTTGGTGCCCCCTCAGGGCCCTGGGCTGCCCCTTGGGTCAGTGCTCCCCTGTTCCTGCTCACACCTTGCTGCCACAGTCACACTGCAAGCTCTCTGTGAAGGCAGGGACTCAACCTGATCATCTCTGCACCCTTCAACCCTGCCCCAGAACCCAGGAAGTAAATATTTGACCAGTTGTTTGATAGGAAGGACCTGCTCCAACAAGTGGACCAACAAACAGAGCCACCTATGCCCCTCACTGGTTTTTCTTGGGGGCCCAGACTGTGGAAGAACTCGGAATCAGGTGGACAGTGCATGGCAAGGCAGGGCAGGAGGCAGACCTGAGCCTACAACCCCATGCTGCCACTAAGTCATGCTGGATCACAGGCAAGTCATGGACTCTCTCTCTGCCTCAGTTTTCTCATCTGTAAAGTGGGGATGATAAAATAGCACCTAAACTTCATAGAATCAGGACTGACAGGTAGTAAGTGCTCAGTAAATGACAGCTGCCTCCTTTCTCCCTGCTCTTCTCCCACCACCCAGCTGTAAGCAAGTTGGGCATGAAATGTTCCTACCTCTTGGAAGGCCCTTTCTCACTCTAGTGAATTCCAGCTCACCATCCAGGCTCAGCTTAAACGTCACTTTCTCTGTGAAGCCCTCCCTACACCCTCCCTCCCTTTCCTCATCATACACCGCATGTATCTCTGGCTTTACACTTGGTTCCAATCACTGGCATTTGTGTAAAGCTCTGTCTGAGCTTCTTGAGGGCAGGGGCTCTGGTTTACTCACATAGGAGGAGCTCCATGAATGTTTGCAGAACTGAACACACTACAGGAATAACAGCATATGCCATTTGTATAGTTCCTGTGTGGCCAGGACCTGGAGGTATTGGTGAATGGACGGGTGGCAGGGCCAGGCCTGGGCTGGAGGAAGACGGAGAGCATATGCTTCACTCACCTCTGCAAAGTTATAAATGCTGTGCTGCAGGCTCAGACACGGTGGGAAAACATAATGGCCATGGTTCTGATGGGCCCCACGTCTCAAGTTCTGGCAGTGCTTTGCCAGCGTTAAAAAAAAACAAGAACAAAACAAATCTCTTCCCTATACCAACCGTCCATCAGGCCAGCCTTGTGGGCCTGAATGCAGAGCAGACTCGGAAGGCTGAGTGGGGCTAAGACCAGGCCTGGTAGCCCCACCGGAGACCCCACCCCCAAGGCCAGGGTGAGGGCCTGCCCATGCTGGGCCAGCACTTTTTCCTCCATATATCCTCACTCTGACACTACCCTAAGGTCAGCCAGCCCTGAAGCACCCAGCACCAAGGGCAGAAGCGGGGATCACTTAGGGATCCTCATCAATATCTGAGTCCAAGGGCTTCTATCCCCAAGAAGCTGCTGCTTCTTCTCCAGCAGCTCACAGACCACACAGACCAGAGGGCCTGAGAGAAAGAAGGGCCCAGCTCATAGTCTCTTAAGGGAGACTCTCCCCTTTGTTTTCAGCCTGAAACCCTCAGTCCAGTTTTACTTCTATCCCAGACCTACTGGCCACCTGATTTCCCACCACAGATGACTCCCTGTTTGCTCCCAGCCCCACTGCTGTCCCATGTGGAAAAGCTAGGGCTCTCTGTCCCATCGCCCCCATCACTGGGTGCCTGGGACCTGGACTGAGGACCGATGAGTCTTGGTGTGTGAACTGCTTTGAGCTCTCAGGATGAAAGCCTGCTGGGCAGTACAAAGTCACTCTCCGCTTGTTGTTCTTGTTCCTAATGAACCCCGAGGTGCCAGGGAGCCGGAGCGGAGCGTGAGGCACAGGCTGAGCCCCAGAGGGCCGGGAGGACCGCTCCAGGTGCCCGGCACAGCGGGGTCAGCCAGGGGCCAAGGCCAGAGGTGGCAGCTGCCAGAAACAGCTGCCAGATGTGGCTTAGCCACGTGCACACAGGCAGGGGCATGACCACCTCTGACCTGACCCTGGACAGTCTAAAGACAGGAGTTTATCCTAGGAGTCTGGGCGCTATCTTCACCAAAGGCAGGAGATGGAAAAGATGAAAGAGAATGACCTTGCAAGGATTTCTTTGTGCCCACTCAAATGATCCGTGTCCAGAGTGCTCAGCTAGTGATGCTAATCCACCTTCATACTCCTCTGAAGACCAAAGCCTGCCCCCTGCCCTGCTGTGGGAAGACACAGAGTCCAGTTCACATGGGAGCTCCAACAGAGGGACGCTTTCCATCAAACCCTGACTGGCCTTCCAGGGGGCACACGAAAAAGGCCAGTGACTTAGAATCAAATTCCAAAGTCACTCTTCAAAACAACACAGCACTTTCAGGGGTTATCAGTTTCTTTGGGGCCAGCTTTCCCCCTCCTCCCATCCTAATCCAGAGCTCTCCCCCTCTCAGGATTCTCAGAGGCACAGGGCCTGAGGGCTGAGGCTCTGTCCTGGAGAATTTGAGAGCTGAGAGCATAGCACATCTCCTGAGGCCCAGAGAGAGCAGCGCCTGGGACACACAGAGGCTGTACCCCAGGGACCGGAGTGAATTTATTATCCACCCCTCCCCACAAACACTGCTGCCATGGCTGGCAAGGCTAACCAGCCACCCCTACCCCAGTCCCTGGGGATCAGGGAAGATGGGAGGTGAGGGGAACCCAGTCCCAGGTAGGGACACCAGGCATCGGCCCCACCATCTCTCAATGAGTCATGGAGCAGAGCTCATACCTGCAGTTCAGCCCCGCCCGTGCTCCTGAGTTGAGACAGAGGAAAAGTCCATTTCCCCACGCTGACCTGGGTCTGTTGAGTACAGGGGAACCCCTTCTGCTATTTGCCAAGGAGCAGATGGGGGCTGCTGGACGTGTGGTCAGGGACAGGGGAGCCAATTAATTAACGTTCCCTCCTTTTTCCCTCCCACTCTCCAGATATCCTCCCCTGTCTAAGCTGAAGATTTTAATGGATAACTTGCTCACACTCTCCATATCTTTACCTCCCAATCTTTCAACCAAATGTGGCCCCGCCCTGGCTAAGACCCCTCTTCAGACACCCAGTGTCTGTTCTCCCTGGCGGGGGCGCTCTAAACATGAAAGAGGAGGACCCTGCAGCCTCAGATGAGCCTGTAGGGCAGTTGTGAGGGAGGCCGCCAGCTCTGAACACCACTGTTGACTTAAGCACTCATCCTCTGGGGTTGGAAATTAGACCCCTGCCCTCCCCAGTCACACAGCAAGGATTTAAGACTGTTGCTTCTTGCCAACATGGTTTCTTCTGATATCTCGTTTCAGAGCATGACCCTCCCCCAAGATCTCCCTGTTTCAGAGTGTCCTAGGTCTCCAAAATTCCTCTAGCTCAGGCCTTGGGTCTGTTTGGTATCTGCTGACTAGCCGACTTCTTGAAAGAAGCCCTCTGAAGAATTACCCACTGGGAAGCAGGAAACAAGAGAAGAAAAGACAGCAGGAGAGATTACAGTTAGACATCAAGAAAGACTTTCTCACAGGAGTAGAGGATGCTGGAAGAGATCATTGAGAGGCTTGTGACATCTCCTGTTGATAGCCCTCTGCCACCTCTGCCCCAACGCTTGGTCCAGGCTCGTATGCTCAACGCTTTGCAGCTGCTTGGTTCCTGGCACTACTGATTCCCCCCTGCTGAAGCCCATGTGGCTTGCTACCAACTCAGCTCCTGCAACCCTGACATTGCCCTTATGTAGCCAGTCTTCCAAGATGCCCACACTAGGATGTGCACGGTAGGGTGGGGAGAAGCGGGGTGGCTCAGTGAGTCAAATCCATGAATTCTGATCCTGAAAATAGGCACCCTGAATTCCTTCAGATCTCAGATGGGAGCTCATCCCACACGACATGAACCTAGCTTAAGCTGCCTCACATTAGTACCATCAGAGCAGACCCACAATGTCCATTACTTTACGGAGGACTCCCAAACACAGTCGTCCAGCAGAAATGGGCCGAGAGGCTTTGTTCAAGAAGAGAACACAGACTGGGCTTTAGCTTCCCTTAGTTTCTTCTCTCTACTGGGCTGAAGGCAGTATTTAACTCCTAGACTCTTTCCAATAAAGAGACCTCAGAAGCTACCTTGCTACCCCTTCTCCCTCATTACACAGAAATTCAGAAAAGGAAAGTAATTTGGCCAAATTCTTAACCACAGTTGAAGCTTCCCATCTCCCAATCCAGTGCTCTTTTGATGACATTTTTATGTTGCAGCTCTGGCAGGAACCCCAGTGAGGGACAGAGATCCAGTAAAATGGGCATCATTGTTCAGGAATGCTGATTTGAAGCCCAAGACCTTTTTCTGGAACTTCCTTTGTGACTCCAACCTCAGTAAGCCTCAGTTGCTCTCTCTGTAAAATGGGGCTAGGATCGCCCTACCCCCAGGCTCATTATGAGGAGTCAATGGAGATGAACCATTTGAATACGCCTGGCCTGCTGACTAGTACAAAATAGGCATTAACAAAATGCTGGCCTGAAGAACCAAAAAAAAGAAGCGAGAATCCAAGTTTCCCAACAGCGCCCCAATAAGGCAAGCCTAGTCCTGGAGGGGAGGACGTGCACACCTTAAGCCTAGCCCTGAGAAGCCCAAGACCAGTCACTGAATGGGGTCCCCTCCTTCACCCTGCAGCTGCCCAGGGAGGCCACCAACGTGGGTCTCAGCACAGGCTCTGCTGAGAGCACCTTCTCACCTCCCAGAAACCAAGGCAGTCACTCTCCTGAAGGCCAAAGAGGGATAACTGCCTGATGCCTGGTCCAAATCTAAGGGAAATACCTGTCACAGACGCAGTGGCTCTCTATTCCCTGGGGCTCTCCCGGACAGGGCATCCCTTCTCAAGAGCTGGCAGGCGCAGCTGCCCCTGCTCCAATGGCTGAGCAGAACTTCTGGAGGTGTGGCACATGGGTGGGAGCTAGCCCCGAGCACACTTTGAGGACGGGAAAGCAGTGACAGCTCCCTGAGCGCTGCAGCCGGGACAGCCCCCCCAGCGTCTGCCAGTGCGCTGTCTTTCGGCCATCGCTCCCAGCCCCACTTTGCTAGCTGCGGGCTTCTCCCTGCAGGCCGTTCCGCACGAGTCGCGCCTCTTTCCCGCCCCCTCCATCAAGACGCGGCGGCCGGCGGACAGGCGCTCCCAGGCACCGACCGGTTCCAGCGCGCAGTCCCTTGCCTGCCCAGCCGCAGAGACCCGCTTGCTGGCGGGCAGGGTGCTTGTCACCTCAGCGGCCGCTCGTCCAGTCCCGGACTCACCCGCGCGGCTCTGGGGGCGGGTGAGCGGGCGGCAGGTTTCTCCCAGGGAAACAGGGTGTCTGGGCGCGCCGAGGTAGTGCCCTACCTTCCTCCCCGGGTAGGAGTTCCTGCTTGCGCTCCCGCTTCCTCCCTTCTCGGTGCTTAGGGTCTCGGCCTCGGCCCCTCCTCTTGGACTCCGACATTCTGCCCTGGGGTCCCGGGCGGTGGGACCGACGCGAGGCGTGCGAGGCGCGGGAGGCAGGGACTGCCTGGGCTCTCCGCAGCCGCGCTGCGCCCCCGCCGCCTGCAGCCCCAGTGCTGAGCGCGGCGCCTTTCTTATAGGCGGTCACACCCTCCGGGGGAGGGGAGCGGCGAGCCTTAACTCTTCCCCTCCCGCGCCCAACGCCCTCAGTACCCCCTCCCCACCCGCCCCGGCTGCGGGGGGCTGTTGGGCGACTGGGTCTGATCCTGGACCCCTCCCGGGGCCCACCGCGGGAGGCAGGACCGGCGCCCAAAAGAAGCACCACGACCTCCTCGCCAGGA
Organism: Okapia johnstoni; assembly: GCA_024291935.2. Lineage (NCBI taxonomy): Eukaryota > Metazoa > Chordata > Mammalia > Artiodactyla > Giraffidae > Okapia > Okapia johnstoni. Next base: position 43,550,240 of record CM044316.1, read on the forward strand.
GAGAGGGCTGGAGCTGGGCTGGGGGCCTGAGCCAGAGTTGAGGAGGGGGAGTAGAGATCCCCCAGCGAGGGCCAGGCTGAGGACAGCATGGGGGTGGGGAGACAGCGAGAGCAGGGCCCAGGAAGGGACCGAAGTGAAGCCCGCTGGCCAGCCCCGCCGAGTCGAAAGAGTTCCTGCTTTTTGCAGTCTGTCTCCACCGCTTCAGTGCCCCCCACCGGCCCGCTCGCCCACCCCACCTGACGGGCAGTTTGCCTGTGCCTCCCTGTCCCTGAAGGCCTGGTTGTAACCCTCTAGGACACCACCAACGTGGGGGAAGACCTTTTATGGAGCTACCATTTGTGCCTGGCTGCAGGGGTCTGTGGCCCAGGAGCCTCCCAGCCAGGGCAGGCTGCAGTCAGAGAAACCGGGGTGTCCCAGGTGGCCAGTAGCGTCCCCTCCCACACACACTGACAGCCCAGGCTGCCAGTACCAGCTGGCTCTTTTTTTTCAAGGCCAGAGACAGTGAATTCAGACACTGGAATCCCCCCTCCCTGGCAGCACACCTCTCCCAAGCCAAAGGACGAGGCTGTCAGAAAGGACAGCCTCCTGCCTCCTGCCTGGGCATGGTGCTGAAAGGGTTACATAGCAGAGGCTCTCCCTCTTCTGGCTCCCAGAAAGCCTGAGCCTGCGGTTTGCCTCGCTCTGCCTGAGGTGTCCCCTTACAGCCATCCCAACTGGAATCCGAGTCAAAGATCATCTCAGCCAGTCCTCTGCCTCCTCAGGAGAGGGTCCCAAGGCTTCCCTGGACAGTGTCCTTCTTAGGAGAGCCTGGAGCAGGCTAGGACTCTGGGTCAAGGCCAGAGACTCTGAGGCTCCAGGGCTCCCTGGGGGCCTGACCAGACCTTGAGGCCAAATGGGGAGGGGGGTGGCGTTGGGGGAGTGGGAGGGGATGGACATAGAAAGAGAGAAGATGCAGGCAGTGCCCACACAGACGGCTGATGTCCTAGGGCTCTTGGGACCTCAAGCCTGTCCCACTGGGGGCCAGCTCTGGGAAGACCAAGTGCATGAGATCTCCCTCCTTCCACATCCCAGCTGAGGTGCAGGGAACACTCACTTCAATTTAGGGAGCACTGCTCTCTGAGAGGTGGGCAGCCAGGGGTCTGGGGCAGAGCCAGAGTCAGGTCTCACTCCTGTTCTAAACCCCGACCCATTCATTCAGCTTCCGAGGCGGCATTCACACCCCTCCCTCCCCAGCCACCTGTTCTCTGACTCAGCTTACTCTCTCCCCCTGTCCCACAGACTCTGGTCTCTTTTCTCGAAGTCTCACCCTTTCAGTTCTGACCTCCTCAAGGCCATCAGAGTGAGCCTGCTAAAACACAAACCAGATCACTTCGTTCTCTATTGCCTCTAGGTTAAACCTAAGCTCATGGTTGATATCCAAAGCCCAATTCCATTGGGTCACAGCTCAAAGCCTTCTAGCCTCTAATCCTGCACCCCAGCCACATTTACTTACAAGTCAAACACACCATATTGTCTCCTCTCCATATCTTTGCACAGACTAATCTCTCTTCCAAGAATGGCCTTCCCCCCTTCCTCCCTGCCTGCCCTGGCCTGGCCAACCTCTCTGTTCAATCATTTAGCAAATATGTAGTAAGGCTTATTGTGTTTCAGGCCCAGGGTGATGTGCTGGAGATTGGCTGTGAGCAAACCAAACATGGGCCTACCTACATGAAGATTACAGTCTTGGTGAGGATGGACAAACAACTAATTACACAAATAATGAATTAATTAAAATTTGTGTTAAATACTGATGAGACACTGGGTCAACAAATATTTCTACATGTTGACCTACTGGTTGATAGAGGAAACAGATTGTACTGAGGGAAGTCTTTCCCTAGGAAATATTTAAACTGGGATTCAAGGAATAAGTGGAGTTGGCTGGACTAAAGGGAGGTGGGAAAGAGCATTTCTGGCAGAAGCAGCAGTACATCCACTGGTTGTGGGGCAGGAAGGAGCTTTTGTGCCTTTGCGAAACCAAGAGACAATCAGTATGCTGAGGGGTGTGTATGAGTGTGTATATGGGTGTATGCATTGGAGTGTGTGCATAGGGTGAGTGTATCTGCATGTAAGGCAAGTGTGTGTGTACATGGGGAGTGTAGGGGTGACATATGTGTAGAAGGAGCCTGGGGAGGAGGCAAGCAGGGGTCAGATCGAACAGGGTACTGCAGACCCAGTAATAGCACTGGGGGTTATCCTAAGAGCAATGGTCCATTTCCAAAAGTTTTTAAGCACAGTTTGTAAGGGGTAGGAGAGGGCAATAGTTTGATTCTCTGCTTCCTAGTGCTTTCTATGTTTCTCTGGAAGAACACATCACTTTGTATTGTTTTCAGTTTCTACCTGTCTCCCCGGCTAGAGTCGGGCTCCTTTAGGGCTGGGAGCCCAGCACCTAGTACATGGGAAGAGGTGGGTACCTCCCTGGGGGTCAGATGAGTGACCCCCTCCTATTAGTGAACAAAGGCCAAAGGCAGCAGCAAGACACTGTGGCTCCAAGTGGGAGCCTGCAGCCAGAACTCTCATGGCTCAGTATGGATGCATGATCCAGAGTCAGCAATGCCACGGCAACTGCAAGAGGCATGAGCACTCTTCACAGGCTGGGTATCCATGTGTGCTGCTGAGGGAAGTGGGGTTTGAAGAAGGTCTTCCAAGGTGGGGAGATTTCAGTGGGGAGCAGGTGAGGGGTTCCAATGGGTGAGATACGGCAAAGACCTAAGGGAAGCAGTCTCTAGGCACCGTGAGCAGACCAGGTTGATGTGAGGAAATTATGGGAGCTATGAGACATGAATACAGCATACACTTACTGGGCACCTAGTGTACGCCAGAGCTCACAGCGCTCAGTACGTTATGCACGTTTTTTCTTGTAATCTCCACAACGCTTCCAGTGAGGTAGGTTCAGTCATTATCCCTGCTTTACAGTAGAGGGAACAAAGACCAGGAATGATGAGATTACTCATTCAAAGCCATGTGACTGGGACGCTGCAAAGCAAGGACTCACAGCCCCTTTCATAGGGGCCCATATTCTTCCCAACTCCACTACCCTGCTTGTGCTCGGGCCAGAGATGCGCCCTGACTGCTAGGCTGAAGCTTTTGTAAATAAGAGGAATTCACTGATAATTTTTTGAGAAAGAGATTTTTTTGAGATAATGTGAATTAGAGAAATTAATCTGGAATGTGCAGGATGGATGGACAAGGGAAGGGAATGGAGACAAGGGAACCTGTTAAGCAGGTCAACCATTAACTACCTTTATTATATACAGCCAGCTAGACTAGGTGTGAGGCTCTAAATATTGTGAGGGTTAGGTAAGGGGGGGGGGCTTGACCCAGGGGGCAAAGGCAGTGAAAGGAGTAGTAGTAAGAAATGCTAAATTTATAGTACCAACTCACTTAATCCTTCACAACAACACTATGAAGTAAGTCTATCATTATCTCCATTTTGCAGAGGAACACCACTCCCTGCCACCTTCTGGCTGGACCAGGGCTCCTGCCAGAAGCTTGAACAGGACCCTGGGAGCCAGACCTGTTGCCATGGGAACTCCTCCCGCTTACCACAGGTTGTGCAATACCCAGCACAACCTCTTGCGGGAGGGAGCCGAACCTGGGGATGGGCCCAGAGACCAATCACCCAGAGAAGAAGCCTTTCCCCCACCCTGGTTTCACAATGGGACACTAATAGTAACATAACAAGTTAATTCATTTCCTTTAAGGAGCAACAACACAATGTTTAACTGGCTTACAAATTTTTTTTTTTTTCCTTTTTAACATTTTCCCCTCCACTTTGAGGCTGTGCCATGGGCAAACTTTGAAGTTCAGCAAAGTTTAGACTTGTTTGAGTCATGTGCAAAAATGCCTTTGAGTGAAAAGGGGAAAAAAAAAATACTACCCCTTCCTCCACCTGAGACTTTGGGGCTACAAAAGGATTACCGGTAGCGTTCTCTTGAAGCGGGGTCTCAGTGGGGACTGAGACCCCCTCCCCTTGGACTCACTGCTTGGTAGGTTCTCCAGTGATTTCAGGCCAGGGATAGCCTGCTACACTTCCTTAGGGTCACCTCCAGCCCTAGCAAGGGCACCCCTGAGCCAGCCCTGAGCTTGCATGGGAGTTAAAAGTCCTTGGAGAAGATGAACCCTTATTCTCAGCCATCCCCATGTTAGTACCTCAAAGTCACAAGGCTCCTCTTGCTCACTCTCCACCCAGTGAGGCTGCCAGACAGATCAATATGCCACTCCCTGCAGGACCAGAGAGTTTCCCAGTCACTCTGGAGGCGAGCCTGTTACCCCATGACTCTGGGAGACAGTGGGATCCTGGCTGGAGCCAGGCGTGCCCTGAGGAACGCCAGGGGCCCAGTCCCAGCCCACCAAGCCCAGCGAGTGCCTCTCTCAGAAGAAGCTGCACTGGGCCTGCAGCTTCAGCATCTCTGTAAACCACAACTGATTTCTTCTCTCACACACAAGCTCGCTCATGCCTCTACCTCTCTAACAGCCTGCAGAGAACTAGGCAGCCAAAGAGAAGGGAGTGGCATGGTCTGGACAAAAGGGCCTGGGTTAGAGGTTTGGACCCCTGGGCTTGGACCCAGTTTTGCCCCTGAGATTAGGTTCCTCTGAACAGGTCAGTTTCCAGATCACCAGGGACTCAGGCTACAAAATGAGGAGAAATGCCCCCAGATCTCATCACCATACCCCTACTCCAAGTCTGGGAAAACCACTAGAACCTGGGAGATGGAGGGATTAAGAAGACTCAAGAAAAGTGCAGAAAAGCACTCCATTGGCAGGTAAGAATGCCTCTGGAGCCACACACAGCCCTGTAAACCCTGGCTATTCCCCTCCGAATTGTGCCTGCCCACTTAGCACACTGGGGCTTCCCTGGTGGCTCAGTGGCAAAGAATACGCCTGCCAATGCAGGATATGTGAGTTTGACCTCTGGGTTGGGAAGATCCCCTGGAGTAGGAAATGGCAACCCACTCAAGTATTCTTGTCTGGGAAAGCCCATGGGCAGAGAAGCCAGGCAGGCTAGAGTCAATGGGGTCGCAAAGAGTTGGACACGACTTAGTGACTAAACCACAACTCAGCACACACACTCACATCTACACTAAGGTACATGAGCTCCCCTGAGCCCTGGTACTGCCAGGAGATTGAAATCAGTCATCCATCCCACCCAGGCTCCAAACCAGTCGTCTTACACTGTGATGTTCTGAACAAGAGTTGGTTTCTGCTCAAAAAAAAAAAAAAAAGCCCACAGGCCTTTCTCACAGAGATTTCACTAAGTGGATGAGGAAATTCATTTCTGACCTTCTAGAAATGAGGACATTTGTAAAGGGCCCAGCCTTTCTGCAGCCCCCTAGGCTCAAAGGCCGGCGCCCATGGTGCCAAGGTACAAGGCCACGCCTCCCACTATGCCCTTGTGACCCGTCCCCTTTGCCCTCAGCCCCTGGGGGGACCACAGGTCAGCTGTTCCAGAGCCTGAGCTGGGCCTGGCTGTGGGGGCTTCTGGGTGGGCACCCATCATTTAGAAGCCGCTTCCTGCCTCAGCCCACTGAGTCCCAAAGCCAGAAGAGAGTTCATGCTCCCTGCCCAGGAGTTCATCCTTCCTTTCAAGCCCTCTTGAGAGAGGAGGCGGAAGGAAAGGGCAAGCCCAACCCAGGAGGAGCCCCAGGACAAGCTGGGAGGGCCCAGGAGAGGGAAGAAAGCACTGGCCAAAGAGAGGGTGGGGAGACTCCCCTGGCTCCAGGGGCTGGGAGAAGAAAGACGAGGCAGCAATGGGAGAGTAAACCAGGGGAGAGGTGAGGCGACAGGCAGGCCTGGGCAGGGCTCGGAGCAGGATGGAGAGAGGAAGTAAGAAACCGGAGCAGCCCAGTGATGAGGGGGGTGGCGGGCGTAGGGTGACCAAGACGATGAAGAAGCATGGGGCTGCAGGGAGGCCAGCCAGCTGCCACTTCCAGTGTGCCCTGGGGACCTGCTAGGGTGCCCCTGGGCCGGTCTCTTTCCCTCTCTGGCCTGTCTTCCCATCTGGAAAGCAGGAGCTTGGACTAGATGATCTTGAGAGGTCCCCCGTGTGAGGAACCTAAGGGTTCCATGCTTGCCAGCAAGAGGGGAGCAGCTGGGAGCAGACAGGTGAGTGGCACCAGTCCGATGATGGGGAAGGGAGGTAACTGGTCCACAGGCCCTTCTCCCAACCACACGCTGTCCCTCAGCCCTTTCCTTCTGTGTCCTCTTGGCCTGGTAGAAGCCCTGAGTTGTTGCCTGTAGCCCCTCTGTTGTGCTGCGGGGAGGGAGTCGGGGGCGGGCACAAAGCCTGGGGTACGGGTATCAGGCTCCATGGCAGGAGGTCAGGAGGTCCTGGATTCCTACTGTCAGCCTCTTCCAGGGCACAGCCTGGGGGCAAATTGCCTGTTTGCCTGGAAACACCTGGGAGACTCTGGTGCTTCATCTCGTGTGACCCAGAGCCACACTTCTCCCAGGGGTGAGATAGGGGAGCTTGTCTACCTTTCCCAGGGTGTGTGTGTTTGGGGGGGTGATTCAGTCCTTCCGCTTGCCTTCTTCTTCAAGCTAACTGTGTAATTACACAGCAGTAATAATATCTGGCACTTAGACACCGAGGCCTGTGAATGTACATAGTTTATTTATATAACGACATAATGGTTCACTTGCTGGCCTGGGGACTGTGGAGACCATGCACAAGGGCTTAGCTGCTGTCTACACCATCTGGGGGACACGTTGACTGCATGGATCAGCAACCCATGAGAGTAAGTGCTCCCAGAAGTAATTGTCCCGACTCTGCAGATCCTGTTCTGGTGCAGCACGGGTAATGAATGAGGAGCCAGCCTTCTTAGATAGAATAGGCTCACATGTCTCTGTCCCCTCTGGGAGGTCAGACTGGAGGAGCCCGAGTCTATTCCCAGTCCGTTGAGGACTGAGGGGGCTCATCTAGAAAGTTGTAGTCCCTTTCTACGTTGAGGGAGACAATTTGAGCCAGGCTGGCAAATTTGGAGAGGCTCCTGGTCACCACCCAAGGAAACAAGAGGCCTTGCCCAATATAGGCATTTACGAGCCTGGAGGCAAAAAATTCTCTTCTCTCTCTTAGCCCTGCCTAGCCTAGCCCTGCCCAGCCCAGCCCTGCCACCCCAAACCTAGCTGCTGTTGGGACCACAGCCCAGCCTCCCTGCTCTGGTCTGGGTGCTGGTTTGCATGTCAGACTCAGCCCTCTTGGGGATTCCCAAAGGATAGCTTCACAGACACTAATTTCACAGTGGGCGCGGTGGGTCTCAAGGATCCTGAAGACCCAACACTGGCCCTGTCCTCTTTCTTCTTCCTATCCCAAATCACCCTTTTCCTTCTCCTCAGAGCCTCTCTTCACAGCTTATGGAAGTCCTCACACTAACCATAAAAGCTATGAAAACTTCTAGGCTCTTCTTGACTCTTGGAGCACCCTGGCACTGTGAATACCATAATTCACTCAGAAGCAAGGTGTACAAATTCCAAGTAGATGCGATATCAAGAGAAGGCCAGGAAACCTGAGTTCCCCTTTCAGCCTGACCAGTTTTCTTCCTGGTGGCTCCTGGGAAAGCCAAATTTTCCTTTTGGGCCTCAATGTCTGCTTGTCTGTGGAAGGGAAGCCGAAATGCTCTCCAAGGGCCATTCAGAGAAGAGCTAAGTCTCCAGATACGTTCCCATCTCTGGGAACTTCATTCCTTGCCCCTACAGCAGCCTCCCTCCTATCTTCAGAAGGTCAACCATTGGCTGCTGGGAAATTCTACTCTTGTAAGCCCAGCCCATGGGTGTGTATAGGGATCCCCATGGGAACCAGTGCGCACCTGCATGGCCTCAGGAGCTCTGAGCACCTGCCCTGGCCATTGGATGCCGCAGAATTCCTTGCGGTCTTCCTAAGACTGCAGACCACAGCACTGACTCACCCTCATCCTCCCAGCACCATGACAATGACACCCAGGAGGAGGAAGATGTCAATGATGACTTCAGTAGCCCTCTTGCACCCATCCTCACCCCCGAATCTGTTTCTGACACCCTGTCCCAGTCACACCCAGGCTTCTGGTGAATCTGACTCCCTCTCGCACTGTCTCTGAGGTGGTGGCTTCTGAAAACTGTGGTCAGTGAAGTGCCTACCGCAAGCCTGTGTCTAATTACCTACATTGTTCTGGGTTCTGAATGACGTCCAGCCAAGGGCTTCCCTTATGTCATTTTATACACAGTCTGCTCCCCAAATCAGTCCAACACCACCCACTCAGCCCCTAGTCTCTGGGGTTCACCTTGTGGCCAGTGGCTTCAATAGTTTGGCCGCCTAAGGGGGTCTCCACCAGAGCCTTTGTGTCTCCGCTGCTTTGCATCTGTCTGCTCCCCGGAGTCAGACATTGCTTGCTCAGCACCTGCTCTGTGACGGGCACAGTGCTGGGCACCACAGGACACAAAGAACCTGGCCTTAGGGGTTCGCAGTCTAGAGGGAAGATAACACTTTCACAGATGGACAAAAATCACAGCATAGGACAGCAGCATGGATAGTCTCCTACGAGAGGATCAGACAAATTCCTGGAATTTCCTTGGGGAGAGTCAGTGTGACCTGGGATAGTCAGTCAAGGTGGGCACTTTCGATAAAGGAAGGGGAAGATTCCAATTAGCAGAAAGGATTGGAAGTGGATGTGAGCAGGGGATAGGAGGATAGATGCTCATGTATAAGGGAAGCCAGGATACTTCACATCCTCCACCCCTACCTGGGCCCTCTGGCCATTTCCCTGTCCCTACCACTTCAGGATCAGGGACCCCGCATATGTGGAGTGGCCTTGAGGCCACCGTGGGCCCGGAACTCCACCCCACTTAGAGCTGCCTTCTTCTAGCTGCCTTCCAGGGATCCACAGAGAAAGATGCCCCCTCCCCAAAACGCACATGTCCACACGCGCACACCTACCCTAAAGACAACAGCTTCATGAGCTTTTCTGTCAAATCCCCTGGGATCCTCCCATGGATTCATCCTCATCTCTCTCCCTCATTCACTCCAATCCATGTATATTACACCTCGCAGCCTCACCCCTCCTTGCACAGTCCTCCCATCATTACATAACTCTGTTTGGGATTATTTTTGCCCAGAGGTATGAGTTGCATTTCTGCATATTTAAGCTGTCCTTGATTCATTCCTGCCCGTTTCTTAGTTCTGTTTGCCCAGGTGCCCGCCCCACCCACAGGCTCTGAGGCCCCTGGGAACATGCCCACGTCGGGCTCAGCTTGCTGCTCAGCGGCTGCTCCACTCCGGCCCACGACAGCAGACCCCACAAGAGAGCCATCCGGGGCAGCACTCAGGTGGGCGCTAGGCCAGGGTAGGTCCTGGAGCTGTTATACCAGTCACGAAGACTCCAATGCCTTTCATCGCTCTCCCTGCCTCCCTCCCAGAGAGCCTTGGTCCTTGTATCTCCTAATGTTTTCCACCCCCATGGGTAGCACTCCCACTCTCTGGCCCCAGGGCGAGGCCCCAATAACTCAAGGGGAAAGGGACAGTGGGAGGAAAGACAAAATGCTAATTAATGGTTTGTTTCCTATTAGCTTCTCACAAATAGAATGGCTTAATGTAATTACCGAAATGGTTACAAGGGGGCTCTTGTTGCACTGTAAAATAATTATCTGACAATCATTTTATTTTTAAGAGCTCATTACCAAATAGACTGGTACTCGCTCTCCAGCCTTCTCTCTCCTGCTGCGGGATGAGGTGATTGGGTGGACAATAGGGTGGGGGGACTTTTTGCTCAAGGTCACCAGTTGAGATGAGGATTCAACCCAGCAGTTTCTAGCTATTGGGACCAGCCGATGCCAGCTGAGCTGCCAAGGCTTGTTGGGCTTGGTGGTGGCCAGGACCGCCCCCCCCCAGGTCCTATCCATATGACAGTGACTCCTGCATGCCCCTGATGGCTAGATCACCAGGGAGGACACTGAGCTCCTCAGAAGAGTCTGCCACCCGAAGTTTGCCCCTCACAGGCAAACTTGCCTCCAGACGTGTATCCTATGCTTGGGGGCTCTGCTCCAATGCTCCCTGCACGGGGGCTTTGCTCCTCCCACATGCCAGGCTGCGCCAATGGATCTGCATGTGTCCCTCATAACACTTCGAATGCAGCAGAATGACATAGCCTAAAAGTTTGTGAAAGGTTATGCGGTGAATTTCAGGTGATTGGCCAGTTAAAATGAAAGACTTATGGTAATGTCTGTACTGCAAAGACATGATGGAAGTATAGGAAAGACTTTTCTGGAACATGGGACAGCCTGGACAGAGGCACTGAGCAGGAACTGGCAGAATGGGTTCAGAGAATGATGACCATTCTAATGTGGCTGACATCAAAGACACAGATGGGGAGTCAGGAGACAGAAGGCTGGAAAAGTGGGTGGGGACCAGGCAGCCCAGAGCCCTTGGAGCGCATGCCAAGGGAGTGGGAGAACATAGAGGGTTTCTGAGCAAGGAGGTGACCCAACCTCAGTGCTCCTTTTAGAGGCTCATCTGGCAGCATTGTGCAGGGCAGAATGGAGCAGGAGGAGTCTGGAGGCAGCAGGATGGATCACAGCAACACTCTTCCACAATGGACTGTGGCCACCTGTTATAGCCTCTCTGGGGTGCTTCCTACAAACTGGAGTACCGATCCCATCCAATACATTCTGAATTACAGTCTCGGGGGTGGATCCAGGCTTGGTATTTGTAGCTATTCTGATGCAGATGGCATATGAAACACACTTTGAGAAAATTGGCCCTAGAGAATCCAGTCAGCTTGGCATTTAGAGTTTTCTGCAACCTGTCCCCACCATTGATTTTTTTCCCTTACAACTATATTTTTTAAAGTTAATTGAGGGCTTTCCCCATTGGCTCAGTGGTAAAGAATACGCTTGCAGGAGACATAGGTTCAAACCCTAGCCTGGGAAGATTCCACATGCTGAGGAGCAACTAAGCCCACACACCACAGCTACTGAGCCTGTGCTCCAGAACCTGTGAACTGCAACTACCGAGGCCCGTGTGCTCTGGAGCCCAGACACTGACTGGATAGGGACCTGTGCAGCAATGAAGATAGAGCACAGCCAAAAATAAGTAAATAAATAAATAAAAAAAATTAATTGAGACAATTCACATACCATACAAGCGACCCATTTAAAGTACAAATTTCACTGTTTGTGGTGGTGGGGGGGGTTGTATATTCACAGAATTGTGTAACCATCGCTACAATTAGTATCAGAGCACTTTCATTACCCCCAAAAGAAACCCTGTATTCTTTAGCACCCCTCTTCCCCATCCTTTGAAGCCCTCTGAAGCCCAGGCAATCACTGATCAACTTTCTATTCCAGACATTTCATATAAATGGAATCATATGACATGTGGTCCTTTGTAACTGGCTTCTTTCACCTAGTATACTGTTTTTCAAGGCTCATACATGTTGTAGCATGTATCAGTACTTCATTATTTTTTATGACTGAATAATATTCCATTGTATAAATATACTACACTTTTTAACGTATTCATTGATGAAGGAATGATGGTCATTTGGGGGTGTTTCTACTTTCTGGCTATTGTGAATAGTATTTCTATGAACATTTGGGTATATACATGTCTGGGAGTGGGACTGCTGGGACATATGGTAGCTCTGTCTAACCTTTTGAGGAAATACCAGACTGTTTTCCAAAGCATCTTTACCATTGTACATGCTCACCAGCATTTATGAAAATTCCAATTTCTCTATCTTTGTCAACATTTGCTATTATCTGACTTTTTGATGTTAGCTATCCTGGTAGGTGTGAAGCTGTATCTCACTATGTATTTTTTTTTTAAAGTAGCTTCATTGAGATGTAATTCATATATCTTACAAATCACCTATTTATACATTTCAATGGGAACATTACATTATTTCATTGTGGTTTTGGTTTGCCTTTCCCTGATGCATAATGATATTGAGCATCTTTTCTGGTGCTTATTGGCCATCTGTTTAACTTCTTTGGAGAAATGTCTATTCAGATTCTGTGCTCATTTTTAATTGGATAATTTATCTTTTTATAACTGAGTTGTAAGAGTTCTTTATATATTACAGATATGCATCCCTTATCAGATATATGACTTGCAAAAATTTTCTCCTAACAGTGGCTTGTCTTTCACTTTCTTGATGGTGTCTTTGAAGTACAAAGTTGTAATTTTGATGAATTTCAATGTATCTAGTTTTTTCTTTGGTTGCTTGTGCTTTGGGTACTCTTTTTTTTTTTTTTAAAGAAACCATTACTTAATTCAAGGTTACAAAGATTTATGTCTATTTTTTCTTGTAAGAGTTTTGTATTTTTAGCTCTTACATTTTTATCTTTGATCCATACTAATTTTTGTTTATGGTATAAGGTATTCTTTCCAACTGGAGAAGAAAATGGCAACCCACTCCAGTATTCTTGCCTAGTAAATCCCATGGAGAGAGGAGTTTGGTGGGCTACAGTCCATGGGGTTGCCAAGAGTTGGACATGACTGAGCAACTGAGCACATACATTCTTTCCCATGTGGATAGCCAGTTGTCCCAGTGCCCTTGTTAGAGAGACTATAATTGCATTTTTCATCATTTCCTCTCAGTGATTCTTATGTGGGCTGCATGCAGTCTGAGAACCACTGAATTAAACGATGCAGAACTAGGCTAGGCAATGGGCGACAGGGTTTAAACTTTGGTGGTCATATTAAGAACTGAGATAAAAGGATGGGTGAGAGATACAGAGATGAAGGAAAAGGTGACAGAGTGATTGTAGTGACCCACAAAAAGCTGAAGATGACAATACTATGATTACACCTTTTCTCTGTACTCTTTTACAGCTTGAAACATGTTCCCACAAACCTTGTTTTATTCTGTCCTCTAAGTGAGGTAGAGAGGGCATTACCACCTCCAGAAAACGGGTGAGGAAACGGGGTCCAAGATGGGGTTAGTGAGCAGCCAAGACAAACCCTGAGATTATGAACATCAGTGACTATCATGCTGATGGAAGTGGGGAAACAGGGCAAAAGCTGCTTGATCTGCTTAGACAGGTTGGATTTAGTCTGCCAGCAGGACATGCCTAGCAGACATCTGAAAACGCAGCGCCAGAGTGGTCTCAAGAGGTTGGTGCTGAAGATAGACTTTGAGGAGTCACTGTTGAAAAGTATCGTTAAAGCAATAGGGGCAGGCAAGCCTTTTAGGGAGAAAATAGACAGAAAAGAGGAAGCCTGAAGCAGGTACTTGTGAGAAGAGACCTATATTTAGAGGCTGGAAAGAACTCACCAATGTAAGAGGCCATGAAGGAACAAAACAGTGGATGGGAAAAGAGCGAGAAGGATTTTTCTGAGAATAAGAGGATAGGAGGGTGGGTCAACCGGTAGCAAACACTGAATAAATAGCTAGAAGGGAAAAAAGAAAACTTACAAAAGGCAAGTTGGGGGAGGGGTGGAGGGGACTGGAGGAAGTGTCACAGATCATTGTTTTGAAGAGTTGGCCAATGAATCATGTACTTCAGTGCTTGACGGGACTGTGTTACTGGAAGGAAATGCTTTGTGAATCATTTTGTAAAGCAAATAATCAATCTAACCAACCAGTGTCTGTCGGTCAGCTTATCTATCTCAGAGAATTTTCACATAAAAGTTTTGCTTTAAGTTAGCTATTTTTGCCTGTGGAAGGGATCACAATGTGTTTCTGAAATGATTACCTTTCAGGGGCAGAGAAGACAGGCCAGGTTTCTACAGGATGAGTACAGATTAAGCAAGCAGTTCTGTGTTTCGAACTTGTATTCAAAGTCATGTACGGGGAAGAGAAATGGCAGGCATGGGGCCACTAACCCTCCCTTCCCCAAACCCCCCGATCAACCACATGGCCCTGTGTTACTAAGAGCAAGATGCACTTGCCAGGACCTGGTCCTTATGTTTAGCTTGTATGCATTAGCTAGCTGCCTGAGAAAACGATCTTCAAGGTTCCCTGAATCTCTGTAACTAAATGGTACTCTGGAGACAGTAGGGACCACAGGAGGTGAAAAGATGAGAGATGCAATGTTAGAGACATCAAGCATTTGGAGAAGGGTACTGGATACTCTCTTGTTCCACGTCTTAGCCCTTATGGGTTTAGTTTGTATCAGGGTAGAGGTGGGGGGTGAGTTACATGGCTAAATGCCTGGCTTCGTGATAGTTGGATTCAACTGAGCAGGGCTCTCTCAGCATCTAGTACAAGCAAGCTAAGCATAGTGGGGAAGACAGTGATACTGAAGACAAGCTGGTCTCAGGAGTTCACAATTACCACAATAACAGACAAGAGATGTGGTCTCTTGCACATACTTGACGTGCAAATATTTGTGAAAACAAAATTGAATTAAAATATACAATGAAAGTGAAAGTGAAGTTGCTCAGTCGTGTCTGACTTTTTGCAACCTCATGGACTGTAGCCCACCAGGCTCCTCCATCCATGGAATTCTCCAGGCAAGAGTACTGGAGTGGGTTGCCATTTCCTTCTCCAGGGGATCTTCCCAACCCAGGGATCGAACCCGGGTCTCCCACATTATAGGCAGATGCTTTACTGTCTGAGCCACCAGGGAAGTCCCAAAATATACAATACAGGGCTCTAAAAGAGAAGCAATGAATGTATACCATAGAGTACTTGGTAACCACTTCAATGACAAATATGTTGGCTATGTCAATGTACAAAGATTGTAAATAAAATATAGCAATTGAACAGGGCAGAGACCACATCAGAGACATCTATGCAAGGCTCTCAACCAAAATCAGAGAGACTACAGAGGGCAGTAAGGATTTACCTGTCTAGTGTTCCATAAGTTTTCTTCCTATAAACTGTCTTCGGTTCATAATAAAAATGAGTGGTCTGGAAAACAAGTGCTATAGAACTGTCGAGGATGGAGTGGTCATGGAAGAATGAGACTACAGCTGGGCTTGATGGATGGGTAAAGTTCTTCCAAGTCAAAGAGTGTAGGGAACATTCCAAACAAGAACAACATATGCAAGGGTTCTGAGGCAGGAACGTGCAGACTGTAACAGGGCATAGTGAGCAAACCAGCTTAGCTTGGAAAAGCAGATGTAGACCCCAGTGTTGAAAGCTTACATGCCAACCTAAGGTGTCTGGATTCTATTTTATAGGCTGATGAGAGTTCCTGAGGGTATTGGACACTAATTCTCAATCTTCATATTTGTGAGGATTAAACGAGTTAATTTAGGTAAACTCCTTATATTAGAGCTAAATGCTTGTTTATTATTATTATTATTTTTGTGGTTTGTCTTCCAAGCAAACTGTAAGTCTCTTGAGGGCAGGGATTCTATCTTCCACAGCAGGAGGGAGGTGGGGGGGAAGGGTGATGAGCTAACCCAGGCTCATAGGGTCAGAGAAGGTTTCCCAGCATAAAACATGGCTTCTCTGGGACCTTGAAGACATTAATCAGGTATGAAGGAAGGTATACCTGGAGTGGAGATTGAAGGGAAAGAAAGGAGATTGTGGACGTGGAAACAGCATATAGGAAACTCCAAAGGAGAGAAAGTACATGAAACTAAAAAAAGTTTAGCTACCATCCTCTGAGAAGGTTTCTGCTTTAAAAGCAAATGACAAAGAAGTTATAGCATAGTTGTAGGATTCAAGGTTAATATACAAAAGTCAGTCACTTTCTTATGTACCACCAATGAATAAGTGGAATTTGGAATTAAAAATGCATTACCATTTACATAAGCATCCCCCTTAAATGAAACACATAGATATAAATCTAACAAAATGTGTACAAAATGTATAAAACTCTGATGAAAGGTATCAAAGAAGAACTAAGTAAATGGAGAGAGACTCCATGTTCATGGTTAGGAAGGACTCAATGTTGTCAGGATTCTTCCCAACTTGATCTACATGTTTAACACAATCCAATCAGAATTCTAGCAACTTAATTTGTGGATACTGATAGACTGATTCTAAAGTTTATACGGAAAGACAAAAGACCCAGAATAGCCAATTCAACATTGAAACAAAAGAACAAAGTTAGAGGATCAAGATTACTCAACTTCAAGATTTATTGTAAAGCTACAGTAATCAAGACAGCGTGGTATTGCAAAAGAACAGACAAACAGATCAATGAAAGAGAGCCCACATAAACATTGTCAACTGGTCTGAAAAAAAGAACAAAGACAATACAATGGAGCAGAGATGGTTTTCTCAATTAATGGTGCTGGAAAAACAACATCCACATGCAAAAAAATCAATTACATCTTTCACAACAATTAGCTCAAAATAAATTAGAGATCTAAATGTAAAATGCAAAACTATAGAATTCCTAGAAGATAATGTAGGAGAAAATCCAGACAACCTTGGGTTTGGCAATGACTTTCAAGATATATACCAAAGGCACAAGCCTTGAAATAAGTAACTGATAATCTGGACTTCCATTAAAATTGAAAATCTCTGAATGTTCCCACCACAAAAAAGAAATGATAATTATGTGATGTGATAGAGGTGTGAGCTAAAACTACGGTGGTAATTATATCATAAATGTGTCAAAGCAACACTGCGGAATTTCTTAAACTTACACAATCTTGTACGTCAATTATATCTTAATTTAAAAAACAACAACTAAAAACTTTTGCTCTGTGAAAGACAATGTCAAGAGAATGAGAAGACAAGCCACAGACTGGGAGAAAATATTTGTGAAAGACACATCTGGTAAAGTACTATCATCCAAAATAAACATAGAACTATTAAAACTCAACAATTTGAAAACAATCACCTTGATTTAAAAGTAGGCAAAAGACATGAACAGATACTTTACCCAAGAAGTTAAACAGATGGCAAGCAAGTATGTGAAAAGATATTCAACATCATATGTCATTGCTGCTGCTAGGTCGCTTCAGTCGTGTCCGACTCTGTGCGACCCCAGAGACGGCAGCCCACCAGGCTCCCCCATCCCTGGGATTCTCCAGGCAAGAACACTGGAGTGGGTTGCCAGTTCCTTCTCCAATGCATGAAAGTGAAAAGTGAAAGTGAAGTCGCTCAGTCGTGTCTGACTCCTTGCGACCCCATGGACTGCAGCTTACCAGGCTCCTCTGTCCATGGGATTTTCCAGGCAAGAGTACTGGAGTGGGGTGCCATTGCCTTCTCCAGTCATATGTCATTAAGGAATTGCAAATTAAAACAATGAGATACCACTCCACACCTATGGCCAAAATGGCCAAAATCTAGAACCTGACAACGCCAAATGCTGGTAAGGATATGGAGCAACAGGAACTCTCTTATTCATTGCTGATGGTAATGTAAAGTGGTACAGCCACTTTGGAAGACAGTTCGGCAGTTTCTCATAAAACGAAGCATACTCTTACCATATGACCCAGAAATTATGTTCCTTAGCCAAGTAAACTGAACACCTATGTCCACAAAAAAGTCCGCACAGGGATATTTATAGCAGCTTTATTCATAATAGCCAAAACTTGGAAGCAACCAAGAAGTCCTTCAGTAGATGAATGGATAAATAAACCGTGGTACATCCAGATAATGGAATATTATTAGGGTGTTAAATAGAGATGAACTACCAAACCATGAAAAAACATGGAGGAACCTTAAGTTCATTATTACTAAGTGAAAGAAGTCAATCTGAAAAGGCTACTTACTGTATGATTCCAACTATATGACGTTCTGAAAAGCCAAAACTCAGAGACAGTAAAAAAGATCAGTGGTCATCAGGGGATATGGGGAAGGAAGGGATGAATAGGCAGACTACACAGGATTTGGGGGCAGAAAAACTACTCTTTATGATGCCTCAATGAGGGATACATGTCATTACACACTTGTAAAAACCCGCAAAATGCACAACAATAATGAAACCTTATGTAAACTATAGACTTTGGGTGACAGTAGTGTGTCAGTGTAGGCTCACTGATTGCAACTAGTAGACTGTCGTGGTGGGACTTGTCTGTCAATAGTGAGGGAGGCTGTGGATGTGTGGATGAGGGTATAAGGGAACTCGATACTTTCTGCTTATTTTGCTGTGCACCTAAAACTGCTCTAAAAAAATAAAATTTATTAACAACAACAAAGCAAAGACAATTATGAAACAATTTGTGCCACATGATCTCCCAGTAAAATGAATCTTGCGTTCTTCAGAGGTCTCCTAGGTGTGTCTGTGGTAAACAGCCATGAAATAAAAACAGCACAGGGAATTTAGTGTGGAAGTGAGCTCCCAGGACTTGCTAAGAAACCTTGGTCCCTGTCCTGCCTAGTGACTAGTTAGCTCTGTGGCCTCAGATGGGTCTCAGGCTTTCCCTCTCTCTGGGGTCCAGTCTCCTCCTCTCTAACAAAGAGTTTAGGTGGACTACCCCCTCGGCGAGGTCTCTTCCAGCTCTAGTGTCCTGTGTCTGTGCCAAAGAACTTGGGAGCTCTGGTTCTCTGGTTCTTAACTAAAGAAAAAACCCTTAGGAATCAACCTCCAAGGGCTCAGCCAAACCCAGAGCCCCAGTTGTAATTCATAAACTCCGAGGGTTGATGGGATCCATTTGGCCTCCCAGGGACAGCCACGCGTGGGACCTCTAAGCTCCCTGAAAGGGGACAGTGGCTCAGATATGTGAGCTCTAAACAAACAAGTGGTTCCCAGGCCTCTATGACCAAGTCTCTCTGTGCTTCAGCGGGAGTCCTGTTGATCATTTCCCTCTCATGCAGGCTGCCCACAGGGCTCACCAACAAGACGGGCACTGAGAGGTCCAGGGAGCATATCTTGGGTCCAGTACTCCCAACTTCAGGATGGCCAGGGGAAGCAGAGAAGAGAAAGATGGTGAGCACTCCGGGTCTGGTCCAGCCCTGCCCAGGATCACTGGGATGGATGGGTGAGCCTTGTCCCATCTCTGCTGCCATCTCTCAGAGCTCTGCAGGTTAGGCACTGAAAGCATCTTTGAGGGGCCTCTCATCTTGGATGGGGGAATGGCCCTGGCTGCCTGGGCTCCAGCATCCCCATCGCTGTGGATCTCCATGTCTCCTGATCGCCCTGGTGCTAAATCAATTAGGTTTTGACAAGAATACATCTTTTTGGTTTGCAAGACAATATCAAAAGTGCAGAATTTCTGGTAAACGAGAAAAAGAAAAAAACTCTGAATATTTTTTCTTGAGGGCGATGAATTATGCCTTCCTTGTTGTGTCCTACAGAAGGAATTACTCAACCATCTTGTTCTGTTTTAATTAACCCAGCTAATAACTTCCCTGCTGGATTCCCTTGTTCATAACTTCTTGGTTTCACATAATAACGTGTTTGTTTCTTCCTTTGTGTTCTAATGAAATGATAATAACCTTCCCTGGCATTCATTTCATCCTTAATATCCGGAGATTTCATTAATATAAACCCTCTTTCCATCTGCTCCTGCTCCCTTTTAAAGGAAATATTTCTGTGTTCTCTTTACTTGTCTTCTTTGGGGAGGCTCAGCTAATCTCCTCTTTCCTCCAGAAAGAATCTTTCCGTAAGGCTTCCCTGGGCCGATGGGGCTTGGCACAGACTCCATCGGCCACCTCCCTTTCCAGGGCCTCACTGATGTCTCTTCACTGCTGCTTCTGGGACAGAGACAGTGGCTCACTTGGAGTCAGTGCTTGGAGGAAGGCAACGGCACTGAGTTGCTAACACCTTTGGGGGCAAAAGAGTAAAAATGACCTGAGAAGAGGCGGTGACCACTGCCCCAGGGCTTGCCTGAGTCTTGGGTCCCTGGATAGTAGGAGATGTCAGGACTAGGAGCAGCCCATATGGAGGACACAGGGAGGCAAGAAACAAGAGGAGAGCCCAAGGTCAAGGAAGGTGTGAGGTTGACCAAGGTATCGGGATAAGGTAGGGATGGCACAATCTGTTGGTTCATCATCAATGACTTCCACTGTCTGATTGTCCATCTCCTTTCTTGTTTTCTTGCTCAGGAGCTAAATCCTGACTACAAACTAGTGTTAAGGTAGAAAAATCCTTATAGAGGGAAAGTCCTGCGTTTGTGATGCCACGCTGAAGAACCTACTGAGTGACCACCTGCACTGCCCAGACTCGGCTCTTCTTTGTATGAGGGCTTCCCCCGCTGTTGTCACTGTGCTGGGCCGGGAGGAACCCACCTCTGTCCTCAAGATTTTCTATGCTGGTGGGAAACTGAGTTGAAGCTCCCCAAAGCACTAGCAATTCCAGGTCCTGGGGGCTGGGCATGGGGCCTGTGCCCACCCTGAAGTTTACTGGAAGGGAAACCTGCAGCCAAGCAGCCGCTCAAGGCCTCCTCTCGTTCTTGGTGACTTTTTCTTGATTGCTGCTCCAATACATACTAGCTGCCTCTCCAGAGGTCCTCCTATTCTGTAGGTCATTTGGACCCCTGGAGTGGGGGGGTACCACTGGGAGTTGAGGCCCGTGAGCCAACCCATGAGGGGAAAGGCCCAGGCCCTGCAGCTAATCCAAACCATGGAGACAGTGCCCTGGCAGAGACCGCGGGTAGACGCCTGCAGTAAAGCTCCCAAGGCCTGGAGAGGGCTCTGTGGTGGCCGAGAGCTTGAGGGATGAGGAAGGGCACGGTCCTGGTACCATCTTTCCTCAGCTGTCTGGCCTCCACAGCCCAGCAGGCCCCACCACTGCATCCACTCCACGGGGTCCTCTAAGCAGCCACCCATGGATACAGGAGGCTGCACCCACCTGCTGGCAGGGCCCAACCTTGCTGCCCCAGGCGCCTTCACCTCATTTCCTTCCACCTCAGCCCCTGTCACACACACCCAGCAGGTGCAGCAAATGTGACACTGTGGCCCCTGAGTCATCCCATCACCCCTAACATGGCAGTAGGGGGTGGGGACAGTCAGAGTTTTCTTCTGACTGAAGAGTTTAGAGAAGAACCTCGACCATCCATAACAGAGTGACTTCTCTGGGTCCCAGGTGACAATGTGCCATGTCACACATGCTCTGGCTGCCCTGCTGGGATCAGTATGCACTGGTGTGGGCATGTTGGCTTTCTGCATTTAACAGTTGCCTCTGCTCAGATGGTAAAGAATCTGCCTGCAACACAGGAGGCCCAGGTTTGATCTCTGGGTCAGGAAGATTCCCTGGAGAGGGGCATGGCTACCTACTCCAGGATTCTGGCCTGGGAAATCCCATGGACAGAAGAGCCTGGCAGGCTACAGGGTCACAGAAGAGTCAGGCACAACTGAGAGACTATTTTCCTGCACTTTCTGAGCTGGGCATAGGTGCCCACCAGGGATGACACTACAGAGGCAGCACTAGGGCATGAGTCCTCTGCAGGGAGTAGCACGCACACGACAGGTGTGGTCATGCTGAGTCACATATGATTGTACAAGCCTGGCTCTCAGTGGGCTTCCAAAGTAGCTTCCCCTGTCTGATTTCCTCCTGCTTCCCAGACCTCTGGTTGGCTGTGATGAGTGATGGTACTGGGCTTTCGGCCTTAGCAGCCTGCCCCCTGCCTGTGCAGTCTGTCCAGAGGACAGGGCCATGGCTTCCATCAAGTGTACCACTGAGCAGGAATGAGCATGGCTCCTGTGCAGAGGTATGTCTGGGGAGGAAAACCATCTAACTGTGCTTTCTTCCTTACTGCATTAGCCTAGAAGTGGTCAGCCTCCAGGTTCCGGGCTCAGGCAAGGCTGCCTCCAGCCCAAAGGTGATAAGTGAATGCTCAGTAAGCCGCTCCAGGGATGGAACTCCCTCTCCATCTTCCTTGGGAGGTCTGATCAAAGTGGAAGCAGTGGGCCCCATGCCTCATCCATGACATCACATGAGCTCACCTACCAAGCATGTTCCACCCAGAACTTTCTCCAGGCAGTTGGACACAGCATCCTCTGTGACCGTGGAGGGAAGAAAAGCTTCCTGGCTCCCGAGGGGTTGGAGCTCAGGGTCCATGCTGGCCCCCTCTACCATGATTCTATGTTAGGATGTCCCCAACCTTTGTGTCTTGCGCAGAGTCAAGATTCTCATACAGCCCTGTTCTAAGAAGCCAGGGAGAGCCTAATAAAAAGTAGTGGTACCTGGCAAGGGTCACAGCTGCCTATCCAGGAGACCATACTGGGAGAGTTTGCAAGTGAGGGTGGTGGCCTCTCCTCCTATCCCCTCCCTGCCCTGGTTATTCTTGGTTCACTTTGGGGCCATGCGCTTCACCCCTGCCCTGTTGTCCCATCCTATCTGGAGCCTTCAGTGCAGGGAGTTCCGGGTAGCTACTCTCCCCTTCCCTCCCTTCATCCCACTTTTACTCTCCCTTCTGTACCTGAAGCCCTCAAGATTCCTGCTTAGAGGCTGTGGGATTGTTCCTTAAAGAATACAGCAGACAGGAAAATAAAAGTTATAGAAAAGAAATCTGGAAAAACCTACAGGACAAGTTTTGAATATTCTCTAGCCTCACTCTCCCCTTATCTCACATCCAAAGAAAACTATCCCTAGAATTACTCCACTCACCTTTGAAGGGATGGACACCAGCTCACAGCTTTGTCTACCCTCTCTGTGGGAGGTCAAGAAGTGGTCTTCACAAAGATGGGGTGCTACGTCCCTACTCTGCCCCTTGCCCTAGGAATAGCCATCTCAACCCTCATATTGTCACCCCACTGCATGCTCTGTAGAATCCACCACTGGCCAAAGGCAAGAGACAAAGAGGCACTCCCTCGCCATTACTCAGCCTCCAATATTCCTGTGACTGGAGCAGGCATCATGACAAAACAGGGAAGATAACAAGATGGGCATGAATGTCTGGGCCCTGAGTCCCATCACCGGCATGAGCTATGGGACTTTCCCAGTTCATACCAATGCAGCCAGCTGTCTTGACAGCTTCCCGGGATCTCCACTTTTTGCAACAATGAACACTGTGGGTCATCTCCTTCCTGAAAGTCTCCCCTTCTTCCTTTCCCAGGGCTCCTCTCTCTCCTGGTTCTCCCAGGTCTCTGAAGGCTGTTTCTCTCTCCTTCAATGATAAGCCATTCTTTTTTCTCTCAGTACATGTGAGTACTTCTCAGGATTCTGTCCTTGACTCATTCATCTATTCATTTCTCTCTTCCACAAAGATATGAGAGCTGCTCTGGGCCAGGTATCAGGCTGGGCATTGGCTGTTTACTTCTCATTAGCCTCCCAAGGACTTCCACAACCCTCACAGCAATAAGTGTGGCTTCTCAGAGGACAACCCAAGTGTGTTTTCAATGCTGGCTCTTCTGATGGTCAATCCTGCGTTCTTAACTGCAGCTGAGTACTGGAAGATGAAGTCCAGACACTGCAAATGGGACTTAATATCTCCTCCCTCAGCCTGCTCCTCCTTTGTCTGACTCTGACTTCTATTACCTGACTCCAAATTTTCTTGGCTACTGGCGCTGACCTCCGAGAGTTGTCTCTAACTCGCATTCAGTCACTGGCTGTGTCTGGCTAATTCTGCCAGCACAATGTTTGTCTAACCCTTCTGCTCCTTCCTCTCTACCCTTTCTCATCGCTACCACCACAGTCAAGCCTTTCACAGTCCCTCAGCCTCTTTTCTTCATCCTGACTCTTCAGTCCACTCTCTCCCTCCAAAAAAGTCCCACATTAAGTTGTTGGATGAATCCTTCCAAATAGCTTTTATCTTGTCACCCCTCTGTTCACAGGCCTTTGAGTTCTCCATCAGCTCTTAATAGTGTCCAAATACTCCATCTATATTGTGTCTTTTCTCATTGCTCTGGTCACTTGGTTCTCAAACACATCCTGCTCCTTCCTAAGAATGCTTACTTTGGCTCCTAGACTCTTTATGCCAACTCTTATTTCTAAATCCACCCATCCCTAAAGAACTGGATCAGATATTGCTTCTCTCCAATGAAACATGCCACGCCTTCTACCACAGTGATTCCTGTAGCCTCACTGGCCTCACTTGACCATCATCTTCAGCGCACAGGGACCTTTTCTCCTTCTTCACTGCCATCTCAGCCCCTAACACAATGCGTGTTCCTAGTGCTTGTCAGATGAATGAAAATTTAATTCTTGCTTCCTGGGGAAGGCAGGAGAATAAATGGAGATCAGGTTGGGCTAGGAGTTCTTCGGAAGGAAGGTATGAATTATGGTCACATCTTCCAGTAGTTCTGCCAAGCAGAGAAGCCACACTTCCATCTGAGTACCAAGGAAATGGCACCCCTGGGAGGCTACTTGTAAATTTTTCTTGAAATACTTTTAACTGCAGGATTGCTTCTCCTCTTTACCAAAACATTAGATACTATAACTTCTCAAGGACCCCTCCAGCTCTCAGACTCCTTCTTCTGATAGGGCTTGGCATCTCATAAGTCCCTCATAAAACAACTCTTCCTCCCATTAGCTGCTGGGTAATTCTGTTAGTGAAAGACTCACCTCCATATTCCAGTCAATTATGATTCTACCTTGAGGACAAAGGCAAAAACCCACCAACAGGGACACACTCATTTGTTTGAATACGTGATGGCACTCAGTATGAGCCATTTGAACATAGTTCTTAAACCAAGACACCCCCTTCAGCTTCAGAGAGGGTTTCTGTACTGACACGTTAACATGGTTATTTGTGGGACAAACCAGGATTAGAGTATTTTCTCATAGCATCCTCCCCCTCTTTCCAAAAATTTTTCCACTCCAAGTCAGAACTGAATTTATTCCCTCTCAGACCTAATCAAAGAACCAGCTTAAAGCAAAACTGGATTCTTTCTATAAATCCACTGTTTCATGCCTTCCCTGGGGAAAGGGAAGTAAATGAATCAAAAAAAGTTTTCACTTCCAGTTTGTGGATCCTGGGGTAAACCAAAGGACTTGACTTAGCAGTGCAGAGGTGACTATGTCTATCAGGTACTGAAAGCAAGATGTTTCGTAAAGAATCCTTGCAAAGAGATGGCTTATGTTTGATCTGTTTTTGCCATGTGTAGGGTATGTTTGAAAAAGGTTTCAACAAAGAGAACCAAACCCCTCCAGGTCTCAGAGACAGAAAAGGAGCATGAGTTAAATTCAAACTTTTACAGGTTCCCTTTGGTTTGTGTTTCTTCTTCTGGCAGGAGATCTGCTTTCCATCTCTACAGAACACACTCCTGCTGTGCATGATGAAGTGCATGCCTCACTGGCTTCCATATACTCACTGTCTGCTGCTGGCCTTGTTCAGGGCCCCACCTGGCAAAAATGGCTAGAGTAAACCCATTAGGGGGCAACAAAGGCCATGTGGGCTACCAAGTAGAGATTCCGGGAGTGGCAGCCCATGGGTGGATCCTGATAAAAAGGGCAGCCTATGCTACAGCAGACAAGAAGGCCATGGGCTTCTACCTACAGTGACAAGAGGTTTACAGAGAACGATGAGCCACCAGATACCATCCAAAGAACAAACCGATTATCTGGGTCTATTTCGTATCTGGGTGACAGTTGGACTACTGGCCAGCAAAAAGCAAGAGATTACAAGTTCGACTAGAATAAAAAAGCTGAGGGTAAATGCCCTTTGAGTCAGATGGATCTAAGTTTAAATGCCAGTCTAGTGATTCAGTCTCATTAGCTGATACCTTTGGATTCACCATCTAACCTTGCTGAGCCTTGTTTCCTCATAGGTAAAATGAGGAAAATAAAACCTACCTTTATAAGGCCGTTGTAAAGATGAGATGAAATGATAATATAAAACGCCCAGGATAAGACTTGACATGTAGAAGGAACTCAATTTGCTGATATTATAGAGGAGAGAAAGATAATCCTAATCCTGAAGGAGTTTTTAATCTAGTTAGTAATACAAATTATATGAATATTAGCAAACAAACAGGATATGATCAAGCATTAGATTGTGGGGTATAACTATGTAATATTATATATGCTATATATGTTAATGTAGCTGCTCAGAAATTAATAAGATCTCTGAGGGTCACAGTCAACAGGGAAGTCAATCTGGAGAAGGAGGGATGAGAGCAGGTCCTTAAGAGCAGGGTATGAAGGAAAGAAGTAGAGAAGTGGCCTTCCCCTACTCCCATGCCATAGGGGAAATACTGGAGCCAAGTTTAAAGAATGAAGTCCAATGGGTCAAGTATGAGTAAGTCATTCTGAAGATTGACAAGGTAGGGGAAGACAATGTTTGTGGCCTTGTGTCAGGTGCTGGGAGTACAATGATGAATGATGATTCTTGTGCATGAAACAAGCCATGTAATAGGTGCTATGATAGCTTTCATAAATTGCTGGTGGAATGTAAATTGTTGTTGTTGTTTAATTGCTAAGTCACGTCTGACTCTTGTGACCCCATGGATTCTAGCCCACCAGGCTCTTCTGTCCCTGGGATTTTCCAGGCAAGAATACTGGAATAGGTTGCCATTCCCTTCTCCAGGGGATCTTCCTGACCCAGGGATCAAACCCAGGCCTCCTGTATTGCAGGCATTGGCAAAGCAGATTCTTTACTGCTGAGCCACCAGGGAAGCAACCTATATAGAGGGACATTTGGTTAAACAAAAATTTAAATACACATAACCTTTGATGAGGGCTTTCCAAGTAGCACTAGTGGTAAAGGACCTTCTTGCCAATGCAGGAGACATAGAGATGTGGGTTTGATCCTCGGGGCAGGAAGATACCCTGGAAGAGGGCATGGCAACTCACTCCAGTATTCTTGCTTGGAGAATCCCATGGACAAAGCAGCTTGGTGGGCTACAGTCCATACGATCACAAAGAGTTGGACACGACTGAAGCAACTTACAACACATACTCAACCTTTGATGAAGCAATTTTCATTTATAGGAATTAATAATATTTTAACAGCAGAACACTGGAAATAACTATCCACTAGAACAAAACCAAAATAATCCTAATTAACATTCATGGAACACTCCAGCGAATAACAACAGATCACATGCTATGCCACAAAACAAGTCTAAATAAATTTAAGAAGATTGAAATTATATCAAGCATCTTTTCTGACCACAACAGTAGGAGACTAGAAATCAATTATAAGGAAAAAATCCCTGAAGTAAAAGAAAGAAAATCAGTGATTACCAGGGGCATGAGGAAACTTTTTGAGGTAATGGAGATATTCTATGAGAGTGTCAGTGTTTTACATGGCTATATACATTTGTCAAAACACACAGACTTGTACCCTTAAAATTAGGAATTTTATTAGTATGTAAATTCTGTAGTTTATTAGTATGTAAATTCTATCCCAAGTTTTAAAAAAGCATGAGGCAACTCTACCTAATACATATGGAATAAACTCTAAAGTTTCCACTTCAATGAAGGTGGGGAAAACAAAACTAGGTGCAGAACTATGTATATAGCATGCTATCATTTGTGGGAGGGGGGAAACATATGTGTATATCTCATATAGGCAGAAAATATCTCTAGAAGATACCCAAGAAAATATAATAGTGATAGCCTCTAGAAAGAAGAATTGGCAGATGTCATTATCTATCATGCATTCCTGGACTTTCTGCCATGTACATTTTTAAAACGATTACTGATACAGGAGAGGTATAGGATGCTGTGGAATTTCACAGAAGGGACAGCTAACTTACATTGGTGAGGGGTGTTGGAAAATACTTCCTTTAAAAAGTTATACCTAAGCTAAGACTGAAGTACAATGAGGAGTCAGTCAATGGAAATGGGGAAGAAGAGGAAAAGCATTCCATGCAGAAGGGATAGCATGTGCAAAGGTCCCAAGAAAAGAAAGAATGTGAATTGGGTAAACAGATAGCAGCCAGGTTTTTATCATATAACCTAGAGGTCAGGAAACTTTTTCCATAGAGAACCAGATAGTAAATATTTTAGAGTTTGTAAACTAAGAGGCAAAATCCAGGACATAAGGTAGGTACTTATATGAGAAGGGAAAAAAATAATATCCACAATTTTATCGATAAAATTCAAAATATAATAATTGAGGACAACATTTTGTAAAACAGGTCTACCAATGAAAGTAATGGAAATTTTTCAGCGGGGGGAGGAATAATACTTCACTTAATTGGGATGCAAAGTTAGTGTTCCCTATCATGGAAATTGATTGCAAATGTTCACCTATTAATACTGATTTGTAATGAGATTATATATATTTCATCTTTGAAAATGTTTTTTCACAAGCATAAGTACTAACAAATACTGCTAGCAGTTCATGAGCACGTGATTTTAATTGAGTAAATTCATCACTTGGAAGGTATTTATAGAATTCTATCAGATTCTTCTCTTGATATTTGCCTTTTAGACTGTCATTACATTGCAGATTAATCACTTCCAGTTGAAAGTTAGGTGGAAGCTCCTCAACTGCACATTTAAATTAATTTTGAAATATGGAAATTTCCTTTGCACTTGCATCAATGTTGGAAAAAACATGATGGAACTATAGTTTGAGCTCAGAAAATACTTCACTGCAAATGACTGTGGGAATGGAGATCCTGCTTCTTGTTTCAACTTCTGACAGCGTGGGAAGTATATCAAGCAGCTTGACATTACTTGCGATTCAAACAACATAAGTTGTAGTTGAGATTATTTTACCACAATATAAATTTCACAAATAAGCATTATTTTTGCCTTGTAATCTTAGGTTTAATTCATTAACAAATATCAAGTCTGCAGCAAAAGTTAAATTCTAAAGCTATCCAGGGTTTGAGTAGTAGAGAACAGTTTCTCTTATTCGGAAAAATTTCTGTCTCAGCTCTGAGCTCAAAAAGTCACAATAAAACTTTACTACTGTTAAGCCATCAAAGTGCTATATAGTAGGAGAAGTTAATATATTCAGCTCTTATATCTGACAAAAAGTTACAGAAATATCAATAGTTAAGTTTCCAAGAATGTATATATCATAGCTAGATCTATATCTACATAAATAGAAATATAAAGTTTACTGTTGTCACTACTGGTTGAACAACATATGATAGATTAAAATATTTTTCTCAAAGTATCTGCCAACAAATAATGCAAAGAAAAATGATATGCTTTAAGCACCTTATACATTTTTCAAAGTTTTGTAAGTTTGTCCAAGTAAGGTTTTTTCTGTTTTACGTGTATTTTTGCCATCATTAGTTATATTCATAACACATCTTAGCAGATTCCACTTTAGGTTGTACTAAATTAGTGTTTTCTCAACTATTCTCACCTATAGTTGCTCTATGCAGACTATACTTAGAGGCTAATTTTCAGTCACTTCAAACTTGGCATCCATTCTTTGAATAAACAATAACTGGCCAGTATCATTAACATCTGTCAGCTCATCCAGAGCCAAGGAAAACCACTTGAAATCATTTGCCTTGTCTTTTAGTTTACGATTTACATTGCTCCTAATGTCCTCAGCTCTTTGAATGACTGTTTTTGCCGAAAGGCTAATAGTCTTTGAGTGAGTTTATTTTCTCTGGACACATTCTTCAGTTGCTACAATCAAATCCAATTTAATTAACTCACCATTTGTAAACAGCTTTCCTTGCTTTGCTAACAAATCAACCACTTGGAAACTTACTTCGGTTGATTTTCATTTTTTATTTTTGTGAAGAATTCTCTAATGAGATACTCCATTTAAAATTTTCAGATCTTTCTAACCATTGCTCTCCTGTGAATTGAAAACACTGTGATGAAAAGTCGTTTGGTAATGTTGATGTATATTGTATTCTTTTAGCCTGGCTATAATGTTGCACAATAAATAATTTGTTATTTAATCTGATAACAAAATAATCCACAGTATACTGTGGCCTCAGAAGTATGACATTCAACGTTCACTTTTCTGTTCTTTTCTCTTTTTGACCCAAATGTGCACTGGTAATAAAAAGTAACATGTCACAGGACAGTGATACACATGTCACTTGAAACACTGACAAGTTATAAGTGAATCATGATTTATAATGGAGCAAGGTGACAGCAGCATCATATATGGTCTTTAGTGCAGTTACTCAACTCTGCCATTGAAGTGTAATAACAGCTATATATAAACAAGTGGGCATGGCCATATATTCCAAAGAAACTTTATGGGCATTAAAATTTGAATTTCATAAAATTTTCACATGTCACAAATACTGTTCTTTTATTTTTTTCAGCAAATACGTAGATAAGAAAATTAAATAAAAGCCATCCAGATTGGAAAGGAAGTAGTAAACTATATTTATAGATGACATTATCCTATATGTAGAAAATCCTAAGGAATCCACCAAAATAATCCAAAACTATTAGAATAAACAAGCTCAGCGAAGTTACATTATACAAGAAATATATACTTTATATTTGCAAGAATAATGAAATATATATCCTATTATAATCAACATTCTATGTTATATATTATAAAATATATAGTATTTCTAGACATTTGAATGAATGATCAAAAAATGAAACTAACAATTTCATTTATAATAACACCAAAAAAATAAATATGTAAGGAAAATTTAACAAATGAAGTGCAAAACTTAAACTCTCAAAATTACAAAATATTTTGTTGAAATAAATTAAGGAAGATCTAAATAAAACAAAATACATGTTATGCTCATAAATCAGAAGGCTTAATATCGTCAAGATGACAATACTCCCCAAATACATAGAGAATGCTTACAGCTCAATAATTTAAAAAAAAAAAAAACTATTTTAAAATGGGCAAAGGACAACTCAACAACAACAAAAAACAACTTAATTAAAAAATATGCAAAACCAATTAAAAATTTTTTTAAATGGGCAAAAGATTTGATTAGCCATTTTGCCAGAGAAGATGTACAAATGAAGCAAGTGAAGAGACGGTCAACATCATTAGCCATTGTGAATTGCTCAGTCGTGTCCGACTCTTTGCAACCCCATGTACTCTATGTAGCCCATCAGGCTGCTCTGTCAAGGGATTATTCCGGCAAGAATACTGGAGTGGGTTGCCATTTCCTCCTCCAGGAGATCTTCCCAACCCAGGGATCAAACCTGGGCCTCTGAGCCACCAGGGAAGCCCTTAAGGAAATGCAAATCCTTAGCCATTAAGGCAATGCAAATCAGAATCATGAGATGCCTGGTATGACATAGGCAACAAAAGCAAAAATAGACAAACAGGATTACACCAAACTAAAACTTCTCAGCATCTAAGGACATAGTTAATAAAATAAAAAGGCAAGCTATGGAATGGGAGAAAATACTTGCAAATCATATATTGATAAAGAATTAATACCCAGAATATTCGAAGAGCTCTTACAACCCAACAGCAAAAAAAAAAAAAAAAAAACCAAATAACCTGATTAAAAAATGGACAAAGAAATTGAATGAGCATTTCCCCAAAGATGACATACATGTTGACCAACAAGAATATGAAAAGGTGCCCAGCATCACTAATAATCAGAGAAAGGCAAATCAAAATCACAATGACATGTCACCTCACACCATTATAATGACTACGATTCAAGAAAACAACACAGAAAATAACAAGTGTTGGTAAAATGGTGCAACCACCATGGAAAACAGTATGATAGTGCCTCAAAAAATTGAAACTAGAACTCCCATTTGATCCAACAATCTTACTTCTGGTGGTATTTGCATACCCATGTTCAGAGCAGCACTTTTCACAATACCCAAGAGGTGGAAGCAGCCCAAATATCCATCAATGGGTTAATGGATAAATAAAAATGTGGTATATACATACAATGGAATATCATTTGGCCTTAAAAAGGAAGGAAATTCTGACACATGCTATAACATAGATACCTTGAGTACATTCTGCTAAGCAAAATGAGCCAGCCACAACAAAACCAATACTGTCTGATTCTACTTACTGGGTACCTAGAGTAGTCTAATTCATAGAAACAAAGTACAACGGTGGTTACCAGGGGCTGGGGGGAGGTGGGGAATGAAACTTGTTTAGTGTGTATCGAGTTTCAGATCTGCAAGATGAAAATGTTCTGTTTCACAACAGATCTCTGTAAATCTATTTACAGTTGAACCATACACTTAAAAATGGTTAAGATGGTAAATTTTGTTATATGTTTTTAGTCACAATTTTTTTAGAAAAAGTCATCACTGACAAATGACAAGACAGCTTAAAATGGGGAAGGATGAATGTGAATTTGAGTTTCAAAGAAGCAGAATCCAACTACAGGTACATCAGGGAAAGTTAAGGAGACTTTTGGAATATCAATACCAATCCTTTACTTACATGTGACAGCCTCTGCGGTCCTTGCGGACTTCTGAGGCCTAAGACTAAAGTCCTGAAGTAACCAAGTCCATGTGTATGTTCTAGGGAGGAGTTTCGATGCTAAGAGGCTCGATGTTAAAGTTTCAATTTAGCAGCGATTGATACCAGCCAAGAATTAATGCCATGTATCCAAGTGTTTATTTCTTGAAATCTTGCGTTATTACAGATAACAAATTTAAATGTAATGAGTTATAATTTATGTTAATACTTGTGTCAAGTTAATCTAATAAAGAGCTCTACATTAAAAAACAAACACACATAAGACACTACTTCACATCCACTAGGATGTTTAGAATAGAAGACAGGTAATAACGAACGTTGGTAAAGATATAGAGAAATTGGAATTCTCATACTGCTGCTGGGAAGGTAAAATGGTACAACTGCTCTAGAAAACGGTACGGCAGTTCCTCAAAAGGCTAAACTCAGAGTTACCATATGGCCCAGCAATGCCTCTTCCAGGTGTATAAACATACACTCAAGAGAAATAAAAACATCTGTCCATACAAACCTTAAACACAAGTGTTCGTTGAAGTATTGTTCATAAAAACCAAAAGTAGAAATAACCCAAATATCCTTCAACGGATTAATGGATAAATAAAATGTGGTATATATACATATGGGCTTCCCTGGTGGCTCAGACGATAAAGAATCTTCCTGCAATGCAGGAGACCTGAGTTCGATCCCTGGGTTGGGAAGATCCCCTGGAGAAGGGAATGGCTGACCACTCCAGTATTCTTGCCTGGATAATTCCATGGACAGAGGAGCCTGGCTGGCTACTACAGTCCATGGAGTCGCAAAGAATTTACACACAATGGAATATTATTCGGTAATAAAATGTAATGAACTACTGATATAGTTACAACATGGACAAACTTTGAGAACATTAAGCTAAGTGAAATAAAGTTCATAAAAGACCACATAATGTGTACTTCCATATATTCCATGTGTATGAAATATCCAGAAAAGGCAAATCTATAGTCACAGAAGGCTGATTTGTAATTGACTATGGCTAGGGGGAGGTAAGTGGCTAAAGAGTATGGGGATTTTTTTTTTGAGTGATACAAATGCTCTAAAATTGACAGCAGTGATGGTTGTACAACTCCATGAATATATTAAAAACCATTGAGGGACTTCCTTGGTGGTCTAGTGGTTAAGAATCTTGCAATGCAGGAGTCACAGGTTTGACTCTGGTCAGGGAACTAAGATCCCACATGCTGTGGAGCAACTAAGCCCGCGCCACGCCTAGAATCCGTGTACCACAATGGAAGATCCTGTGTGCTGCAACTAAGACTTGACACAGCCAAATACATTTTTTTTAATTAAAAAAAAAAAAACCCTTGAACTGTATACTTTACATGAGTGAATTGTGTGGTATGTAAATTACATCTCAATAAAATTGTTACCCACCCTCTCATTCCACCCAATGTACAAAATCTAGCTTACTGGATCCTATCAAAACAGGCAGCAGGCTCCTTTCCTGGGGGAACTGAACAACCTGAATTGAACCAGGGCCCACACAATCTCATTTCACGTGACAGCTGCTCACACCCAACTGCAGGGCTCCCACCTACAGAGCCCTTTCATTCCAGTGGTGGGAGAGAGGTTCAGCTGTGGACTTCCTAAGAGAACTAACCTAAATGTACCATATTTGTCTCCAAAACAGGTCCACTTCACAAATCACTGTTACCATCACTTTGATTTTCACTGCCACCATTATGGTCCATCATCTCAGCCCCTGTGCAGCCAGTATCATAGTTGCATTCCAGCTACTAGCATAGCCAGTATCCTGGCCATTGCTGCTAGTAGGAGTTTCCATTTATTGGGTACCTCATATGTTGTCCCTAATCCTCACTGCAAACCTGCATACCAAGATGATTCTGGACTTTATCCTGAGTGCTGTAGGAAGCTACTGGATGGTTTTCGACAGTATAATAATAAGGTCATATTTGCATGTTACGATTTACTCTGGCCAAAGCCTGAAGAATAGATGAAAGACTGGATGTTAGACCAGGTAGCAGGCTGTTGCAGTAATTCCAGGTGAGAAAGGATAGTGACTGTGAGGATGAAGAGAACTGGTAAGATTGAGAGATTCTTAGGAGAGAGAATTTCTAGAATGTAATTGCAGGTTGGACAAGAGGGATAAGACAGAGGCTAGAGTCAAGATTCCCTGAGCACAGGCAAGCTCAGCAATCAAGGGTAGCCATTTCCCATTAACTATCAAAGTCTTTGAGTCTCAGTGACCCTGAGGCTCCCAAGACCAGTCAAGTCTCTATCAACAGGGTTCCCCAAAGATCCATATTGTAGGCATTTCAGTTAGGAACTAAACTGACAGGACTAACTTGACCTTCAAAGAAATGGTCTCCTCTCTTCCTTTTTCCTTTAAGAGGAAAAGAAGATCTTTACTCTGCATTTCAAAGGATCTCTAGGAGGCCCAGTCTTTCTTCTGCCAAATTTCTATCATTTCCACCTATCAGTTCTTAAAAATCTATCAGTCAGTTAATTCCAATGACATCTGATGGTCCTGCTATGTATCAGGTATGAAGCTCTGTATTAGGTTTAAGGATTCAGAGGTGAGCTCCCTCCCTCTAGCACATCCTGTTCTTAGGAAAAGATGCAGGGCTAATTTTTATTGAAGCATAAGTGACTCATTTCTTAATGTGTTCTGTCTTTAAGGGGCAGAGGATGAGACAGTTAGATAGCATCACTGACTCAATGGACATGAATTTGAACAAACTCCAGGAGACAGTGAAGGACAGGGAAGCCTGGTGTGCTGCAGTCCAAGGGGTCGAAAAGAGTTGGACATGACTTAGCAAGTGAACAACGCAACAACAAAGATATTACAAACATGTTAGCCTATGTCTTACTAGGCTCTTATGGTATCTCTTTTTTCTCTGTTTTATTTTAACTAGGGAATTGGCATTTCACATAAGAAGGATGTCTTAGGCTAAGGATTGACCTCAGGATAGCCGCTATATGGGGCAAAGAACTTTCCTCAAGGCCTCAAAGGTCACGTTTCTCAGGTTTTCACATAGGTGGTTGCTTCCATGTAAGACCCTGCCGGGTGTCTTGCCAGGGGTCAGTTCAGTTCAGTCGCTCAGTTGTGTCTGATTTCTGGAGCTTGCTCAAACTCATGTCCATTGAGTTGGTGATGCCATCCAACTATCTCATCCTCTGTTGTTCCTTTCTCCTCCTACCTTCAATCTTTCCCAGCATCAGGGTCTTTTCAAATGAGTCAGTTTTTCGCATCAGGTGGCCAAAGTATTAGAGCTTCAGCTTTAGCATCAGCCCTTCCAATGAATATTCAGGACTGATTTTTTTTAGGATTGACTGGTTTGATCTTGCAGTCCAAGGGACTCTCAAGAGTCTTCTCCAAGACTGCAGTTCAAAAGCATCAAATCTTTGGTGCTCAGCTTTCTTAACGGTCCAACTCTCACATCCATACATGACTACTGTAAAAACCATAACTTTGACTATACGGACCTTTGTCAGTAATGTCTCTGCTTTTTAATATGCTGTCTAGGTTTGTCATAGCTTTTCTTCCAAGGAGCAAGTGTCTTTTAATTTCATGGCTGCAGTCACCATCTGCAGTGATTTTGGATCCCAAGGAAATAAAGTCTGTCACTGTTCCCATTGTTTCCCCACCTATTTGCCATGAAGTGATGGGACCAGATGCCATGATCTTAGTTTTCTGAATGTTGAGTTTTAAGCCAGCTTTTTCATTCTCCTCTTTCATCAAGAGGCTCTTTAGTTCCTCTTCGCTTTCTGCCATAAGGGTGGTGTCATTTGTATATCTGAGGTTATAGATATTTCTCCCTGCAATCTTGATTCCAGCTTGTGCTTCATCTAGTCTGGCATTTTGCATGATGCACTCTGCATATAAGTTAAATAAGCAAGGTGACAATATACAGCCTTGACATACTCCTTTCTCAATTTGGAACCAGTCCATTGTTCCATGTCTGGTTCTAACTGTTGCTTCTTGACCTGCATACAGATTTCTCAGGAGGCAGGTAAGGTCTGGTATTTCCATCTCTTGAAGAATTTTCCACAGTTTGTTGTGATCCACAGAGTCAAAGGTTTTAGCTAAGTCAATGAAACAGAAGTAGATGTTTTTCTGAAATATCTTCTTTTTTTCTATGATCCAGTGAATGTTGGCAATTGACCAACCAGAGGGTCCCTCTGCCTTTTCTAAATCCAGCTTGAACATCTGGAAGCGCTCGGTTCATATACTGTTGAAGCCTAGCTTGGAGAATTTTGAGCATTACTTTGCTAGCATGTGCTGCTCCTGCTGTTAAGTCGCTTGCTAGCATGTGAGATGAGTGCAATTGTGCAGTAGTCCTAACATTCTTTGGCATTGGAATGAAAACTACCTTTTCTAGTCCTGTGGTCACTGCTGAGTTTTCCAAATTTGCTGGCATAGTGAGTGCAACCCTTTAACAACATCATCTTTTAGGATTTGAAATAGCTCAATGGGAATTCCATAACCTCCACTAGCTTTGTTTGTAGTGATGCTTCCTAAGGCCCACTTGATTTGCACTCCAGGATGTCTGGCTCTAGGTGAGTGATCACACCATCGTGGTTATCTGGATCATTAAGATCTTTTTTGTACAGTTATTCTGTGTATTCTTGCCAGGGCAGGTGTTCATATTCACCAGCTCCCTCTATACAAGCCCTGTCCACCTTGGTTTTGGAGACTAAGGAAAAGGAAGTAAGAGATACATTCAAAGGCAGGTCAGGGGGTAAGGTCTCCCAGAGGGCAGCGAGAATTTCTACATTCTCTGCATGGCTCCTGTCCTTGTCTAAATGGCAAATTGCTGCTAGAACAGGCTTGTCTATAACAAAGAGACCAGTGAAAATGTGTTAAGAGAGTGGTGTCGCAGACTCTTCCTAGAGGAAACCTGATTAAAGGGATTATTTCAAAGGATTATTAGTAGAAAAAGAATTTCTGGCTCCCCAGGGTAAAGCTGCTTTGAGTCAGGCTGTTTCAACACTTCTAACTTGCCCCTCAAAAGGTCAGCTGGAGTGAGCCACACAGCAGAGAAAAGATTCCCAATGCCAGGGACACAGATGGTCCACACCACCTCATCCCCAACTGGTTGGACATTTCTGACCCACCCCAGGGGAGAGCTGAAGGGTCTGCCCATCCCCGGGGAACTGCAATGCAGCCCTAGAAGTTCTAAGAGTTGCCCCACACCCTGGGGTATAACGTGCCATCTGGAGAACATTTAGCTTCTTCCAAAGTAGACCTCTCCTGATGCTGAGAGAGCTGAAGTCTGTCCTTGCACTGAAACCTAAGAGCACCTTCCCAGTCCCACCTCTTTGAAAAGGTGCTAGTCCTAAGGCTGTGTGGTGACCTGCTCTTTCCCAGGGATCCAGGGAAGAGGTGGTTTAAGCCATCCCCAGGCTGACCATTCCTTCTGCAGAGGCCTAGATTCACACTGACTTCTTCCCTGGGGAAAAGCTCTCCACAGCCAGAACTGAACCAGGGTCTACACTGTTTCACTGCACCTGACATCTTATCATATCACATCCAATCCCAGGGCTCTCACATATAGAGTCCTTTTCTCCAACGCAGGTAAAGAAGTTCCTCTCTGATCTTCCTGAGAGACTTAACCTGAATGGACCACTTTTGTCCCCCAAACAGAGGTTCCCTTCACAAATCATTGTTACCATCACTTTGATGATCATTGCCACCATTCCAGCCCAGCATCTCAGCCCCTATGCCAGCCAGCATCCTAGCTGCATTCCACCTACTAGCATAGACAGTATCCCAGCCACTGATGCCAGTTGTTTTTGTTGTTTAGTTACTCAGTTGTGTCTGACTCTTTTGCGATGTCATGGACTGTAGCCTGCCAGTCTCTTCTGTCCATGGGATTTCCGAGGCAAGAATACTGGAGTGCGTTGCCATTTCTTATTCCAGGGGATCTTCCTGACCCAGGGATCGAACCCGCGTCTCCTGCATTGGCAGGTGGATTGTTTACCACCATGAAGGAAGCCCTTTGCTGCCAGTAGCAGCTCCCTTTTGTTGAACACCTGCTACATTGTCTTTAATCCTCACTGTGAACTTAGAAGTTCACTGAAGAGGAAATTGTGGCTTCAAGAGTCACAGCACAGAGAAGAGGCATTGCTGGACTTTCAATCTAGTCTGGATGGTTCCCCCAACTGGTACTGTTCCCACTGCCCCATGCTGCCTCACTATGGTGGGCCAAGCTCTGGCTGCACACTGAGAAGGAAAACACACACATGCTGGCTATGTGATTTTGGACGGGTCAATTATCCTCTTGGTGCTTTAGTTTCATCTCCGCAGTGACAGTTTTGTATGGGGGCATAGATACGGAGCAGTGTTTGTGAGTGTCTGTGGGTAGAAAAGGAGCTGGTTGTGTGTGTCTATGGCTACGTACTGGGATCAGGTGAGGTGAGGTTGAGGCCGTTGTTCCTGCTCTTTAAGCCCAGGGAGGCCAAGTAAGTACTAGAACTGCCATGGGGACCTAGTCGGTCATGACCAGGCTGGAGGGTGCCTGTCCACCCCCTGCTGCCTTTCAAGGATGCCACACCCTGTGGTCAGGAAGAGGGGTTCCAGGGGTGCCACTGGAATGTGCCATCTGCTGGGAGTCCTTGGAGAACTGATGGATGATAAGGTGACAATAGCAGCCTGGGCTCTGTGGCTCCCTTCTCTCCCTCTTATGAGGTTCCTTCTACCCTGTAGCCATGGAAAGCTCCCAAGTTCCCTCCAGATGCCTCCTTGGCCCATCTGCCTGCCTTTCATCCTATGCCACCCAGTTTCCCCAACTTCTAATTCTGTTTCTGAGGCCTTGGTGGCTGTCCCCTTGACCAACCATGCAGAAAAGCCACTGGTTACAACACTGCAGCTTCAACCCAGCACCCCCCTCTCTGTGCCCCTTACATCTCCCTGGCTTACCCCAGCAGTCCTGCCTGGCCTGGCAGGGAGGCCAAAGCTCACAGCCTCCGGGTCTCGGCTCTGGAAGATCCAGAGAATACAGTGGCCAGGAAGGAGGACCTGCGGATGCGTACAGACACTCACCAGCTAAGTTGCCAGGGAGACAGCACGGCATAAGGGCATACGATTTGTAGTCAAACAGACAAGGTTTAGAATTCTGGCTCTGCCTCTTCCAGGCCATGTGACCTTGGGCAAGAGATTTAACCTTTCTGAGCCATGCTTTCCTCATGTGTAAAACAAAGATAATAATAGCTACCTTGCAGGGTGGTTGCAAGGATTAACCAAGATAATATATTCAGAGCACCTAGCTCAGTGCCTGACACATAGTTGGCACCCAATAAATGCCAGTTTCCTTTCCCTCCCCGATCCCCCTGCTTGGTCTCTGCCAATACCAGTGGGCAAACAAAGTTGGCAGGTCACCTGTAATTATTTGAGGGTCCGGAGTTCAGCCTCTGCAGCTTTCACACTCCACAGGCTGTGGATTGCCAAAGGCAGGAAAGAGGAGGACGAAACAAGGTGGGAAGGGGGTGGGTGGGTGGGTGGCCGAAGAGTGGGTGCAGAGGGAAGTCTCTGCAGGAGATGGGAGCGTTTAAGACCTGGAGCATCTCAAAATAAGTGCACAAGAAACTCGTTAAGAGCAGCTGGCCCCTGGGGAGGGTCGGGGTCGGCTCCAAACTCAGAGCCTGGTTTCTAGCGGGTCCTTCCCACCAGCCTGTCTGGGCTGGAAGCGGGGAACCTGATATTTACATACCTCTGCAGATGTGTCCCAACAGCCTGCCTGCCCTACCACAGAGCAGCAGGAATGATCCACCAAGGCCGAGAGCTCCAAGCTCCCCGCAGAGAGCCGGATGACCTCAGTGCTTCGGGGCTCCAAACAGAGGGGGTGGGCTTGGGTGTGCACGCGTGTGTCTGTGTGTGCACGCACGGCTCTAGCCCCTAGCAGACAAGGCTGCAGGCCAGGGTTCACGGGGATGCAACATCTGGCCAGCTGTGAGCCTGAGCCAGATGCACGCCGGCCAGATGTAGGGCAAGCTCCCCTGGGTGGGGGCTGCACAGGAGGGAGTCATAACCTCATTGTGCGGCCTAATCCTGAACATATTACTCTGGAATATGTGCACCATCAACGGTATTGCCATTAAAAAAAAAGGCCTCAATAAAGAGAGAAGAAGAAAGAGCAAGGCCTCAAGAGTCCCAGCGGCCTCTGACACACTTTCAGGGGGAGGGGACAAGTGTGGAGAGAGTCTGGACCGCACTTAACCCTGGGCCCCAGCAGTGCAGGAGCTGGGGAGGAGTGGAGGGTTGAGCCAGGAGGTGTATCTCCCACCCTGTGGTGAGAGCTACTGAAAGCTCAAGGCCACAAAGAGCCTTTGCAACTGAGGTTTAAGGGTTAATGGATCTGGGGGAAGGGGGCGCCTGAGTCTGGGAAGTGCTGGAAGAAGTGAGCCAGAGAATAGCTCTGGGCCTCTTTCCCTGGCCTTCCTGAAACTAGGTATTCTGGATGGTTCCAGCAGGGAAAGCACTAGAATGAATGTCTACTCCTCCCCTCTCCACGGTCCCCACTCCCATTTGTACTCCACCCCCTCACCTCCAACCCCCCAACCTGAGAGAACCAGCCAGACAAGCCACAAAAGACACAAAGCCAGGATATCAGGGCTGGGCTGCCTTGCCACCTGGGGGCATTGGGCCTGGGCCCAGCCAGCTTGTTCTGGAACAATGACAAGGTGGGGTGGTCACAGCAGGCTTCCTGGAGGATGCAGGGTCTCAAAAGATAAGAGGGATTTGGCTAGATGATGAGATGAGGACAGAACCTGTCCTGTGCAGCTAAGGAGGGCCTCAGGGTCCTGAAAAGCTGAGGTGGAGACGGAAACACTGAGAAAGGAAGAGTGTAAGAGAAAAATCATGTGAGGACCAGGAGGAACTCAGTGCTCCTGTGGCTCCAGCCCTTCACCTGACAACAGGGAGAAAAAGAAGGAAGAGGCATAGAGAGTAGACGTAGGCTGTGAGCGGGGTCTTTAGCCATGGGCTTGCAGACACTTGGGGAACCCTAGGCAGCTTTTCTGCCCTGGAAACCCCAAGAGAGCCAGAAAGAATGGGCAGAGTTGAGGGCAGGTAAGTCTACCTGGACAGTGGTCCAACAGGCTGTTAGGGGAAGTGGTTGCTGGAAGCTGATGAGGAAGAAGACCCAGGGAGGGTGGGAGTCATGCAGGAGCTTGTGAGGGGCCGCCCCGGGTTCTCTCTCTCTACCTCCCACGTGTTTGAGGCAAGCACAACTGCTTCTCATTAGCAAAAGTGACCATGGAGGAGAAGTCCAGCCCATCCCAGGTCACGGTCACAGCCCTGAGCAGTCAGCTTCAGTCAAGCCAGAATGGAGCAGGCAAGGGCCCAGGGGACCTGCAGCTGCTGTCCAGCCCTGGGGTCCCCAGGCCACCATGTCAGTGCTGTTGTGGGCAGCGATGAGAGGCAAGAATGAAACGGAGGAGCAGGGAGGGAGGGGAGTTATGCCAACACCCTCCTTCTGGCCGTCTTGCCTGTTTGCGTCCTCCTAATTCATTCATTAACATCATGGCCAAATCTGACCCCACCAATCTCCCACTGAGAAAGCAGCAATGGCTTCCCAATGCCTAAATCAAGACAAACTTCTGAGCCCAGATATAAAAATTCTCAGATTTGGCTCCCCTGGACCTCATCAATCCTCACTCCCATGATCCTGAACCAAGCTCTCCACTCCGGCTACTCTTCGAAAAGGTCCCCTCGTGTCTCCTGCCAAGTCCTTCTGTATCTTTACTCTCACAGTTTTCTTAGCAGCAAACACCTTTTTGTTTGTACCAACTCATTATTATTCTCCTTTTACATTCCACTCATCTGTAAAATTGGGAGAGTAATAATGCCCACCTCACAGGGTTTTTGTAAGGATAAAATTAGAAAGTGCTTGGAACAGAGCCTGGTGCAAAGTAAACGTTTGCTACTCATATTGTTCTATTCATTCCCCTTCCAGTCCAGACTCCAAGTTCAACCTTCTCTGCTGAGCACCATCTCCCTGACCTGCCCACCTGCGATTGTTATCACCATCCTTCTTGCATTTCCCAGTTCAACTCACTTCTGTTCAAAGAATGTGTTGGGCACCCTACCCCATGGTAGGTAGCAGGGAAGAAATGGGGATGAAGATAGTTATTGTCCTGCCCTCAAAGAGCTTACAGCCTGGAGGAAACCAAATAAGCAAAAGGCTATTAAAAGAGGCATGCATTTGCGAGCGGTGGACCAACTACTCACACAGCACTATGGGAGGCCAGAGGCAAGACTAGCACTGAAGATCAGGGAAGGCTTCTCAGAGGAGGTAACAAATAAATGGGCATCTGTAAGCAAAATAGGAATTAACAGGGTATTGGGAGGAAGAGGTGTTGCAAACAGTAGGAACAACATGAGAGGAGGAAGAGGGTGATGAGTTCGGAAAGTGCAGTGAGCTCAGTAGGGTTAAGCATGGACCGTGAGGAGGAACGGTGAAAGCTGAGGCTAGAGAAGTTTGGCAGGAGCGAGATCTGGAAAGGCTGTGTAAGCTGAACTAGGACGCTGGGGCTGAGGCCTGTGGGCAACGGGGAATCATGGGAGGAGCTGTGCTGCTCACTTTGGCCCTTACCATATGTGCCTGCAACGATTTTAACTGTTTCATGTCTGTCAGAATTGTCTCCCAGGAGGTTACAACCTGGCACCTTTGCACATGCCTTTTTGGAATTCTCCAGGCAAGAATACTGGAGTGGGTAGCCATTCCCTTCTCCAGGGGATCTTCCTGACCCAGGGATTGAACCCAGGTCTCCCGCATTGCAGGCAGATTCTTTACCATCTGAGCCATCAGGAAAGAATCAAGAACAAGAAACAAATGTGTGCCTCTCAGCAACTTTCCTACCCCATCCATGGTGCCCTCTCTGTCCACTTTTCTCTCTCTTCAGCTTGTGGGAATCACTGTTGACCTGGAAGCTGCCTAGTTGCTCTTCCCCCAGTACATCATGCAGTACCTGGGGACCTGAAGCAGGTTAGCCAGCTCTGGGCGGTCCCTGTCCTGATGAGTTAGCACCTCCTCCAGGAAGCCTTCCCTGACTCCCAACTCACAGTACTCCCTCCCTTCTCTGCTTTTCTGCACTTCCAGGCAGCACCATTCATGAAGTTCATGACTGAGAATTCCTTCTAAGGGTTATCAGACCTCACCGGCTCCTCCTACCCTCAAGATTCTAAGCTCCTCGAGGGCAGGATCCGGCTACTGCCTCTCCAGCATCTCCATGGTCCTCAGCATGGGCTTCCCAAAGATGTTGGGTTGCTGGTTCCTGCTCCTTCCTCTCTGAAGCAGAGGAAAAGGATCTGAGGGTCCAGATGGTCCAGAGCTGGGTTCTAGGGATGGAGAAGGGGAGAAAAGTGGCCTCTCCTGACGTACATCCCCTCCACTTTCACCAGGCGAGGGCCATCAGCAGGGAGCAACAGTCATGTAACTGTCAGATGGAAAAGCTCAAGCAGCTGGGCAATAAGTGTCGAAATCCCAATTGGCAAGATGTGAAAGTTCCAGAAGATATGGTGATGGGGTAAGGCGGGGAGGCCAACAGCTGCCCAGCAAGAAATTTAAATGCACTGTGAGCTCCAGTGGGGGAACATGGGTCTAAGGCAAGGCCCTCCAGGCAGCTGCCCCCAATCCCTCCCCAGCTTCACAGTCCAGTGGGTATGTCCAGGGAAGCACAGCTGAAAAGTGAGC
This sequence comes from Okapia johnstoni, assembly GCA_024291935.2. NCBI lineage: Eukaryota > Metazoa > Chordata > Mammalia > Artiodactyla > Giraffidae > Okapia > Okapia johnstoni. Next base: position 43,593,983 of record CM044316.1, read on the forward strand.
TGCCATCTGGAGAAGATGACAGGGTCTGGAAGACAATGTCATCAAAAGGCCTTCTCCCTGAGGCAATCGGGGAAGGCCTCATCAGCTCTTTGCAATGAGCATCTGGCTGGTTCCAGATGTGGAACCAGATGGGAGCAAATGACATCCTGGCACTGACTGGTAGGGAAGTTCAGGGCCCATCCTCCATCCTCTCAGCTAGCCGGGACATCTCAAGGTCTTTCTGTCCATGCCCCTGCCTGCATACCTCCCTTGGTCTCATATCACCTGGGCTGCAAGAGTCTCATGGTTGTCCAAGTGGCTCCTCATGTCTGGCTTCGGTCTGCCCCATAATCAATTTATTGTCTTGTTCCGTGGAGATGAGAACTAGCTGGTCACCATCCCCCAGTCAAAACACATGGTGTGTGTGTGTGTGTGTGTGTGTGTGTGTGTGCACGTATGTGCACATGTAAATACGTATGTGTGTGCACATTCACATAAAGAATCCTGAGAACACAAGGTCAAGTTAGATCCCTGGCCATGAAAGGGGCATCGGAGAAGATGTAGCCTATGCCCTTGTTATTTAGGTAAGGAGGCCAAAAAGAAGGGAGGTCTGCCATGTAGGAAGAGGGAGTGGATCTAGTAGACTTAGAGCTCAGGCATCGAGTTCCACAAGTGTCTCAGTAATGGCACCTCCCCCCTACCCCCCACCCCCCGCAATCCACCCCCTAAACAGGTTCAGCTCCAATCATTGTCTTGATCTGCAGAGTGAAGAGAGCCTGTTTCCTGGGGTTGAGGCTCTCACTGCCAACAGCTGCCAGTATTGATGTGCAAATGTCAGAGGGAGAAGGAGCAATGGAAGGATGGAATGTCCTCTGCCAGGTTGAAATAAGTGGGATTAAGAAGAGCTTGAAAGAAGCCAAGATGGATTTGGGAGATGGGGCAGATGACAGAAGAGAGCCCCTGGACAATGGTTTCTGAGGGATGAAGCTCAGGGAGAGTAGCCTGAGAGGGGAGGGTTCCCTTGTCCAGCCAAGGGAGAGCCCCTCATCTCTTCTAGATGCCTCACCACTTCTATGCAGACCCCTGGTGGGTCCTGGGACTCCAGAGTCAGTGACTGCTGTAGACTATAAAGTGTCTCCTGGAAGTTTCCTGGGACAAGGACCTCAAACATAAACTTTCCAAAGATGGGATCACTTTACCTTAGAAAGCAGTGTAAGGCCTGACTCCAATTTTGCTCAAGCTCAGCCTCTCAGGCTGCGAACTAGGCAAAGACCACCCAGGGTGGGAATGGAAACAGCATCTTTAGGTAGGAAGCATGGCCACCTCACTCCTGAATCACCCGACGTGAGCTACAGTTTGAGGCTAGGGGTCTACCCTGGGTTTCTTGGGAGGGGGCTGCTGTAGAGGGGTGAGGGGCCAGCAAGCAGGAAAAGAATGCAGAGCTTTTTTAAGCATCAATGACTTTCTGAATTTGAAACTTATTTCCAAAGTTTGCAGAGCACATACTGTACAGTCACCTTCATTAAGGATTAATTACTAGCCAAGTTTGAAGTCTTTGGAGTTCTTTGGGAGTTATTTGAGCTGAAAAAGAAAACATAACTATGTTGTTGTTTTTTCTAAATGGAAAAAGAATATTTTTTTGTGGGTGTTTGCAATGCTTACAAACAGCTGAAGGGGTTTTTACTCCATCTTTCCAAAAATCCTTGCTCCAGGCCATGACCAAATATGGAAAAATGACAAAAAAAAAAATCCCCAAACCATGAACTTTTCAGAAAGTTACAAATAGCTGAATAGAAGCATGTAATAGAAAAGGCCAATGGCTTTGCCTAGCACAATTTCCCAGTATTTCCTGGCCACCCTCTTATCCCACCCACTCATCCTCCTCTTAAGTCTGAGAAGTACCCAGGGATCTCTCAAGAGACTTTCCCTTCTAGGCATCCAAGAACAAGAAGCCAGGCGCACAACCGAGTGCTGGGGAAGATCTCAGCACTGGATTAACATTCCCATTTCATAGGCCAGGAAACTGAAGCCCATCAAAGGACAGAAGTGACTTGGCTTAGGCCCCACAGCAAGCTACAGCAGAACCAGATTGCCAAGGTGACTTTTCCCTGGCTGTCACCCCAGCCATGTCGCAGGGCAGACTAGGGCAGGGTCTCTGGTCCTTGGGGAAGCCAGGACAAGGAGCCATCTGTGGTTGCGCTTGGGCCCTGCACGTCTCTGAGAGTAAGGTGGGCATTGTAGAGGAGAGAGTGTGGGGACAGAGACTTCTTTCCTGTCTTAGAAATGGGGATGGTAGGCTCTCATGAAGAATACACTGATGGTGCTAGCCACTGTCCCAGGTAGCTCCAGATCCCTGACCCCAACCCCTCCCAAGCTCCTGGAGACAATTGGCATAGAGGAAACAGTGAGAAGGGGTTGGTGATGCGGCACCCCTTTCCCTGGATCCCAGGCTCTGATTCACTAGAAATTATTCCAAATCAGAAATCTCTCCACAGCACCCCTCTAACCAAGGTCCAGGCCAAGGCTCTGTCATTCCCCAGACTTATTTCCTCCAAGGAGGAAGAGACCGGCCAGGGCTTCTCCTCTCCTCAGGGCTGAGGTTGGAGTTCTGACTTGGCACAAAGGGTCTGCCAAGGATCCAGAATGGTAATCAAATTTTGAGGTTGAAACTCTGGCACCAGACTACTGGGGTTTAAATCCTGACATTGTCACTTCCCCATTGCCTGAAACTGAAAGCTGCCCAACTTCTCCATGATTCAGTTTCCTCATCTGTAAAGGAAAATAATTCTAGCACCTCCATCCTCTGGTTCCCAGTACAGCCTAGGTAAGTTGTAGCTAGTATTATTGTTGTTCTCTGCTCAGTATCGGCCGCTTATGGGAGAGAGAATAAAAAAGTGGATCCTTAAGAACCCAGAACCCATTTCCTAGAGGGACAGAACCTGCCCCTTCCCAGCTCCTCCACAAACCCAGAAAAAGTTGCTAGGCTCGTCTGGGCCTTGGTTTCTCCATTAGTAATTTGGGGATAATAGAGCCCTTTGCTGTTCTCTCAAGTTCTTTGAGAGGCTTGGATAAAAGGCATTTGCATCGGGGTGAGATGCTGCTATTACAGCTAATGACAGAATCAACACGCTCATAAGCTGCTGCCCAGCTCTGACTCAGGCTGTTTACGGTTCTGGGTCTTGCTTGTGGGGGAGCCAAGTGGGTCTGTGGTTGGGGGTGATAGGGTGGCGGGGCCCTGGCTGGTGCCCTCACCTGCCCTACTGTATTAGTGCATCTGCTGTGATCTAGCTTCCTGCAGGCTTCCTCTCCCTGGGTTGAACCCCTCCTGTCTGGTCTCCCTGAGAATCCCAGCAGTCCTCACCCCATCGCCTGTCCCCCCGCCTCCTGCTAGGACTCAGGCTCCTGCCCTGCATGTGACACATTGCTCCAAAGGACAACCAAGCCTGTTTAGAAACATGTGGAAACCATGGTCTTAGGCTGCTGGAGCCAGAAGAATAAGACATTCCCCAAGGCCAGGCCCTCCCTCTCCCACCAGCCCAGGGACAGTGAGTGACCCAGAAGGGGATGCTCAGCATAGAGCTGGACTCCCTCTGTGACCTCCACATCTGGTCAGATTCTGCAGGTCCCTCCCTACCCCGGGAAGCTTCTAATGGGAGGCTGACCAGGGAAGGGAGGTTTTTGTAACTACGACCCCCTCCAGAAGGCCCTGCCAAGCACTCCTGTTACACATCACCAGTTCAGTTTCTAGAATGGCAGATGGCCCCCTGGTGCCTTCTGAGAACTGGAACTGAAGGGGACTTGGTAAAGACATAGAGAGCGGATACCAGGCCATCTCCAGTCCCCTAAAAGAATAGCAGCAGCCCAGCACAGTCCAGGAAACCTGTACATTAGCCTCTGTCCTAAACTGAGCACTGCTCTGAGGACATGCAAACTCAGCTCACAGGGACCCCAGGGTAACGGGGGGTCAAGGCAGCCCTGAACAAATGTCCCTTGGCTGCCCAAAGTGTGTGCTCCTCACCAAAACTCTTGCTTTCCTGACAAATCCAAAAAAGTAACATGTCACTGGAGAGACAGATGGCCAGATGGCAGGAGGCGCAGGCAGCAAGGGCCACCAGCATGCCTCTTCCAATCAAGCGATCTCTCTGGCCCCAAGAACTAGTCCTTGAACCCCCAGCATCCTCCTTCCTTCACCACGCTCCCTCAGGCTTCTGTTACTCCCAAGACCAGCCCCTGATAGTCCTCCCTTCCACCAATGCTGCTAAGCCCCAGTGGCAGACCATGCACGGCAGACACGGAGTTGGGGCTATGCCAAAGCCAGCATCGAAAGAGGAACGTCATACTGGAGGCAAGCTCTGGAGGATGGAGAAGGGAGGAAACTGAACTTCCAATGGGAGAAGGGCTGATCAGAAACCAGCAGGCTTGAAACAGTCAGGACAAAATGGGATCCACTGGGAGAAAACTGAAGAGAGGATCCTAGGCAGGGGTAATGGCACTAGCAAGAAATTGGGTGGGTTGAGGGGAAGTCATTTGGGATCTCCAGGAAAATCAGCTCCTACAGGGCACACAGTTTGGGGGGAAACAGAGAGTGACCCCTAGATTATGCTTTGGGGATCCTGGGGAGTGAAGGAAGCGCATGGAGTGGGGGATCTGTGGGGGTGTAGCCGGGGAAGTTAGCTTAGACTACCTCCATAGGAACTCCCTGGAATTAAAAGATAGGGATCTCTTCTTCGGAAATCAAAGCGATGTTACAGAGGTGGGCTCTTCTCCCTGCCCAAGCCTCGGAAGGCAGGGAGGAGCCATAAAGAAACACTCCTGTCACAGTTTAACAGAGAGGGAAACTGAGGTTCATTAGTGCTGAGTCATCTGCCCAAGGTCTTAGAGTAAGTCAGCATCCAAGCCAGTGGAATATTCTAGACGCCTGGGCGTGGATGGGTCCTCAAGAGGTCACCTACTCCACCACTCGCCCCAGGCAGGCTGGATCCCAACAAATGAGGCTTCTGACCATGCTTAACCATGTCAGGAAGCCTTTTTAATTTTTTTTTTTTTTTAACATCAGTGCCAAGTATTTGTTGAATTCAAATCTAGCCTGAATCCTTCCTGCTGAGGTTTTCAACATACACCTTCTCTGGTTCAGGCAAAATGGAGCTCTCTCTGGACTTGAAGGTTATATTTGGGCTTCACCTCAGTTTTCTCTCGTCCAGAGTCAATCTCAACGTTTTTTTTCTCTCTGGGCCCAAGCCTCCCATAAGTGACGTGACATACACGCTACGTGCTCAGTAACTATCAAAGAATGGGATGGTGAGTAAACGAGCAAATGAACCAACAATTTCCAGACAAGCACAAGGACCGCCACGAAATAGATTTCCTAACGCCCCTAAATTCGCTTAACAGCCTGACACAGTACGTGTACAGCCATTCCCAGGGTAGTCTGGAGATATTCTTAGGCCATATTCTTACCTTAAAAACATAGCAGGGGGGATAAATTAGGAATTTGGGATTAACAGATACACACTACTATATATAACATAGGCAAACAACAAGAACCTACTGTGTAGCACAGGGAATTCTACCCAATATCTTGTACAACCTGTACAACTTGTATAACCATATATATATATATATATATATATATATATATATATATATGCATATATGTGCGTATATATATATAACTGAATCGCTTTGCTGTACACCAAAAACTACCACAATATTGTAAATTAATTATACTTTGATTAAAATTGTTTTAAATTAAGTTAAATAAAAACATGGGTCCTGTCCCTCCTTATCTACCATAGTGCTCTTCCACCTTCAGAGCCTTTGCTGGGCTGGGGCAACACATTTTCTCATTGCCTTCTAAGCCCCACAACACATGCACATGTACACACACACATGCACATACATACGCAAGCGCTTGTGTGTATGAATAAAGCATAGATACTGCCCCTGTGGGCAAATCCACCCCCATTTTAACTAGGTTGGCATCTCTGCTGGGGGGTCTTTTGATACAGAAGGTTACCTCTGCAGACAGCTAAGGCCTATGTGGGCTTCCAAGGTGGCTCAGTGGTAAAGAACCCACTTGCCAATGCAGGAGATGTGGGTTCGGTCCCAGGGCTGGGAAGATCCTCTGGAGGAGGAAATGACAGTCCGGTGCTCTTGCCTAGAAAACTCCACAGACAGAAGAGCCTGGCGGACTGCAATCCATGGGGTCACAAAGAGTTGGACATGACTGAGCACACATGCTAGACCTGTATCCCTACAAATCCCCCTTATCTTCACCCTCAGGATGCTGATACATGGAAAAAACCAAGTCCTATGCCTATAAATGCCATTTATGCTCATCATTGCCAGGCACTGTGCCCAGCACTGTGTATTTATTTTCTCACTTGGTTCCCAAACCACTATATAGATTATAGAAGAAGAAATGGAGACCCAGACAGGTGAAGTTTGAATAGTAAATAACAGAGACAGGCTTGGACTCTGGTCTGCCTGACTCCAGAGCCCTCTCATACCTCATTTGCTCTCCTGCCCCCACCCAGGCCTGGTGGTGAAGGGGAATTTGGATGTCCCCCGTTGCACCTTGCCCTACCCCCACCACATCTAGGTAAGAACACTGCATTGCAACGGGGGTGGGGGGAGGAGGGGGGAGTTGTTCATGTCCAGTCACTTGTCTTTGTTCAAACTGGTTCCTTTTCTGGTTGTTTCCTTTTCTCCTAATCTCAGATTGAAGACCTATTATTTCCAAGCCAGGAAAAAAGAACAAGGGGGAAAAAAAGGGACCTCTGTTCCAGGAACTGTAACATCTCTGTCTGTGCGCTGCCCAGTTTCTCACTTCTCTGACTCTCGGACAAGCCCAGCCATGCCTGGCCCCCAAGTCTGGCAGGACCATTGGTCACAAGCCTTTTTAGGGTCGTCTCTTCCCCTAGAAACCTCCAGGACAGGACTAGGGTGAGAGAACAGGAAGGAGAGGAAGGACAGGGACTGGAAAGTAAGACGTTCTAGCTCCCAGCTGGGCCTTCTGACGTGCATCCTATTCTCTTGGAGCTCTACTCTGCACCCCCTTCCTGGCCTAGAGAAGTAGCTCTAGAGAGGAAGTATGGTTAGTCACACACACACATGCACGCACGCACGTGGATGCCCACACCAGAATGGCAGACTATTATAAACACACATCCCAGCCTGGTCTTATTCACAGAGGCACTCAGAGCCTCAAGAGACCCAAGTCCCCCTGAGGCTAAGACACATAATCGTGAGCACATGCGCTCCCAGTCACATGTTTCCAGCACTGCCATAAACATGGCCTTTCTCTTAAGCACAAACATTGTCACATGCACGCTCAGGGAGTGCAGACCAGGTCTCTCGGCACAGGCCTTTGTGGACGGGCCCAAAGAACACAGGAGGCTGGAGCTAGACCCTTGAATCAGAGGGGTTCCCAAAGTTCACGGGCCTCTCTTTCTCAGCCCAGCCCCCAGCTCCGTTCATCTCTGAAGTTCATGGACTGGCTGGGTCTCGTCCAACCCAGGGAGGGGGAAGGTCTTTTCCAACTCTTCCCGTGGCGCCCACCCCAAAGCATGGCCCATCTACCCTGAGCTAATAGAGGCCAGGCTTCTACTAAGAGGGACTACTTGTGGCTGAATGTCAAGAGACGCCACTGTGTCTCCCTGGGAGAGCAGAGCTTCTGGCCTTGGGCCACCAGGAGCCTCTAACTGGCAGCTGGAATCCACACTCTCAGCTGAAGGAGAAACAAAGGTGCCTTGATGCAAGGGTGCTATGACACTAGACACCACAAATCAGCACCGCCTGGGGCAGGAAGCTGCCAGCACCCTGTTAACCCTGCAGAGTCAGGTGGGCTCTCCAGCCTTCCCACCCAGCTCCACAAAGCCATCCCCTCTTGCTCTGGATACCAGTTGGCAACATTCCCCTCTAGGACCTCCAGGAGCCAATATGAGTGACCCAGAGGGGAGCTGGGTGGGGGAGATGGGAACATCCAGGTTGGGTCAGGGGAGGGTACCCCAGAGGGATATCCCAACTCTTTCAACATGAGGTCACCCAGAACATAGCCTTTCAAGATGGCAAACAGCTATTCAGAGGAGAAAGCAGTCCAGGCCAGCACAGCTGCCAAGAGAGCTGGAGGCACTGCATTGTCCAGACCAGGTCAAGGAGCAGAGTGATACAGTCTTCATGGGCAGCGCGGGCGCCTGCCACGGGAAGAGATGGCTTCCACGCCACCCACACAAGTCCCACTGATATGCCAGTGCATCACCAGGAAGTGAACATTTCCTGCCACCAGACCTCAGATAGAAGGAGTCTGCCACTCCTGTTGAGGAAGCTGGGCCCTCCCGAAGGCCTCCCCAGCTGCATAAAGCCAGGGGCTGCCCTTTCTGCCAGACACATCTCTTTCCCACCCTGGAGATCCCTCCATTCCAGATGTAGTCAGCACTAGAACAGAAAGCTCCCAGGGGCGCTTATCAGTACAATTTTTACTGAGAATGTGACTCTGAAGTAAATCCAGCAGAGGTGGGAATGTGGGGCTTAAGGTCTCTGCAGAGAAAGCACGTGCTACCCCAGCGGGAGAAAGGATGGTGTGGGCACAGCCGCTCCCCACATCAACCCATTCGCTTCCTTTCTAGGACAGATCACACTATGTAATGGTGTTATTTTCATATTTGCTTCCTCACTGTTAGTTTCTTCCACTAGGATATAAGCTCCATGAGGTTAGGGACCATGTCGTCTGTCTTATTCACTGTTGCCTTCCAGTGTCGGCCCAGTGCTGGGCACACAGGAGGGACTCAGGAATATTTACTGAATGAATAAGTGGTCTCTGCCCACACAATCTCTGCCCACTGAGCTCCATCACCCAGAAACACAGGAGTGAAGTATGTAAAAACTCAGAGAATCCAGATCAGAAATGGCAGGAAGTGCTTCAAGGAAGGCCCTCCTGCTCCCCACATCCACCCCATCAGCTTAGCCTCCAAATTTGGCAGGACCCAATCTATCCTGTGAAGAAGGCAATGGCACCCCACTCCAGTACTCTTGCCTGGAAAATCCCATGGATGGAGGAGCCTGGTAGGCTGCAGTCCATGGGGTCGCTAAGAGTCGGACACAACTGAGCGACTTCACTTTCACTTTTCACTTTCACGCATTGGAGAAGGAACTGGCAACCCACTCCAGTATTCTTGCCTGGAGAATCCCAGGGACGGCGGAGCCTAGTGGGCTGCTGTCTATGGGGTTGCACAGAGTCGGACACGACTGAAGTGACTTAGCAGCAGAAGCAGCAGCAATCTATCCCAAGCATATTATTATATGACAGTGGGAGCTGAGGACACTCCATGGAATTAAAAAATAGAAACAACACCTCAAGAAACATGGCCCTTTCCCTTAAGGAGACAATGCCACCTTGGTAAGTAAGGCTGATCAGGAAAAAACAACTCAGTCTGACAGGGGCCATCAGAGAGGTAAGAAGAGAGGCCCTAGCCCAGTCTTTAGGATCTGGAAGGTTTCCTGGAGGAGGGACATCTAAGATGAGCTCTAAGGAGTGGTACGAATTAGCCAGCAACACTTGGGGTTGGGGAGGAAGAGAAAGTCATAAAAAGTGATTAGTATGTAAAGAGTCCAGAGGGACAGAGAGTATGGTTTAAACAGTGAGAGAAGGGAGTTCCGTGTGGCTAGTGATGGTGAGGAAATGCCAAGAGAGGGGGCTGACAAGATCCTGGAGGGTCTGGAAAATGGTGGGGAAGCTGCTGAAGGACTGTAAGCAGAAAAGGAAAAGAGTCTAAGCTTGCAATGTAGATAATTCCCTAAGTCCTCAGAAAGGGAAGCACAGAGCATATTGGCCCAGGCAAATAGTGGGTGGTCCTCCCTCCAACCCTAATGGATGCACAGGAAAGTATGAGAGCTACTCAAAAAGAGGCCTTGGAGGAGACAAGGTAGTGCAGGGCGCCGGCTCAGTCACTAGATCCTCCCTTGCACCTTACTTCGAGAGGTAACCCCTGGGGGACAGCAGGAGACCTGAAATGCCAGTCACATGGGAACCATGTGTGAGGGGGCCCTGCTGCATGCATGGCCCATGGGAGCAGGGTGAAAGGAAGAGCCTGGAGAGGAAGAAGGGGCACAGAGTGATGCTGGGGCCACGGACCATGGCAGTCACATGAGCTATTGAGAGTCAGACTCCTCCCTAGAGCCCGTGTACCTTCAGAGACCAGTGCCACTGATCTCACAATCTGCTCAGCCCCAGGCTTGAAGCAGAGGCCCGCGAAGTGTTTCTCATGGGCAGAGGAAGAGAAAACCCACTCAGGCATTCTCAAGATACATCACTCCCCTCCGTTGAGAGTCCCGCTCCTGAAGAACCAGCCCCCGCCCTTCCTTCCACCTCCCACAGCCCACAAAGGCCACAGGTGGTCAAATGCGCCCTCCCACAGGTCAGAGCAAAAGCTGATGAAGATGCTGCTGCCATGTATGAGGTGGGCCTGGAAGAAGACAGTTGGTAACCCAGTGTGGAGAGAAGCAGAAACACATATAACGAGAGGCTGGTAACTTAAGGCCTCATCAGAGATGTAGAAGGCCTGACTCTAGTCAGAGATCAGACACCAACCTGTCGTGTAACTCTGGAAATGTTTTCAACCTTGAGCCTCAACTTTCTTACCGATAAAAGGAGAGCTGGACCACGTGATCCCTCAAGTCCTTCCAGTACCTTGATCGAGGGGAGAAGAGGCCATGTGGATCCCCAAAGCTGAGGGAAATGCCTTGTGGTTTCCTAGTGGGCAGGGGCAGCCTCCTGTCAGGCCTTTCCAACTCGACAAAATATCAAGACAGGGCCCCCAATCATCATGTCTATTAGACTGTGTGAGAAGGGGTTAGAATGGAGAATATGAAAGCAAGAAGCAGCTGTTGACAGAATACAAAAGGAAAGGGACTCTATTGGCCTGGGCCCTCCGCTGAGAGGGGCTGGGTGAGTGGGAGCTGGGGTCTGGAGCCTCAGTAGTTGAGGAGCAGGCCCAGGATTTGAACGGGGTTTCCCAAGTGGTTCAGTGGTAAAAGAATCTGCCTGCCAATGCAGAAGACACAGGAGACACAGATTCCATCTCTGAGTGGGGAAGATCTCTTGGAAGAGGAAATGGTAACCCACTCCAGTGGGTTTGCCTGGAAAACCCTATGGAAAGAGAAGCCTGGCAGGCTAAAGTCCATGGGGTCGCAAAGAGCTGGATACGACTAAGCACGCAGGCATCAAGATTTAACAACCTGCTCACATAGAAGAGGCCATAGAATGCATATCTTACCCAGTTCTGCAAGCCATCCCCAGGCCTGGCTGTTCTAGTTGTGTGAAAGGAGGAACATGGTAGATCAGCAGCGAAGGGGGAGGAGGGGCAGCGAGACAACAGCGGCTTCGCCCCAAGACCTACAGGGACTTGGAAGGGGGGAAGGAAGGCTGGAAAGGGCAGGAGAGGGGCTCCTGAGCTGGAGCGTCCATCAACCATCTATCTGGGAATCTCCAACCCACTAAGTGCACTGAGGGCCTGATCTTGGCAGGCTGCATCCTAGACACCACTCCGGTGAGCCACAAGGTAACTTCCCTGCTGGGGAAGTCCCTGAAGGACTCAGACAGCAGGGCCACCAAGGGCCAGTTTCCACCACCCCCACGTGGCAGCAGAGGCATCTCCAGCCCTAGACAGGAAGGGAAGCTGGAAACCTCCAGGAGCACCTACAGCCAGGTTAGGCTCTCCAGGTAGCCTTGGCCCAGGAGGAGGGCTCCCCCTGCTCCAGAGGGCAGTGTGGCGTCTGAGACACAGCCTGCCCCGCCACCTGGTGGAGAGAAGAGGAAGGTGCTGGAGATGGTGCTCAGACAGGTAGTGCCCTGCCACCTGGTGGAAAGCTGGGAGGGTTCCAGGGCTCCCGAAATGGGCCACCGGCTGACCACCTTGAATCACTCAGCCCTGTGGAAATCAGTGGTACCAGGCTAGAGGAGGAAGGACACAGCCTTCTAGGGCGTGACCCTGGCCCTTACATCATTTGGGAAGAGGCAGAGCTCATTTACGTGAAAGATTAGACAGTACAATTATGTACGCTCAATCATTCAGTTCATCTCATTTGCCCACCTAACTGCCCATTCATCTATCTAGACAGTCAAATACTTTAGAATCTCTTACTAGATGTAAGGTACTGTAGCGATTATGCAGGGAAATAAATTACCAGACTTGATTCCGGCCCTCAGGGAGCTTAAGCTCTATTATCCTTATCCAAACAAGGCTTTTTTTTTTTCTCTCTCTAGGACTTTTTCCCCAAAGACTTTCACATATATCATCTCCCTTAATCTTTGCAAAACCCAGAGACAGAGAGATTTTTATTCCCATCTTACACATGAAAACACTCAAGTTCCAAGGAATTAAATGATTTGTTCAAAGTTTCACAACTGTTAGGTAGCAGAGCCTAAATAGAAACTCAGGGTTTTTCATTTTTTAAACAAACATTCCTCCAGTGCCTGAGATATGGCAGGCACTATGACCACAAAAATGACCCTTCCTCAAGGGGTACTCACAACAAAAGACACTAAGAAATACACACAGGATTTGGGCAGGGCTAAAACAGAATTTAATACAGAATTCTCGACAGCATGAGCAAGAAGAGTTAACAGTTTTAATAAGGATAATAACAGCTAACATTTAGTGATTAGTATATGTGAGGCACTGCGATCACTGCTTTATATGAAGTGACTCATTTAAGCCTCTAAGAGTTGGGGCAGGGGGTATTAATCCTACTGTTTCCTCTGTCAGTGAGGAAACTGACAGAGAGAAAGGTTAAATAACTAGCTGATAGAGGCCAAGGTGCAAACCTAGGCATTCTGGCTGCAGAGCCTGCACCCTTGACCATTGTGCTATACAGCCCCAAGGTGACGGTTGCAAATGATCAGCACATGCTGCTGGACTGATCTGGGGAAGGAGGAGGGAACTCGCCAGAGCTCAGAGGCTGTGTCACAGCTTCTGACGCTGGCAGCAAACTATGGCTCTGAGGCAGTGCTGGGAAAGGATCATTCTGATTTAACCCTCCAAGATCACGACTAACATGCTTGACTTTTAATGACCTGTGAAGACTCTGACACAGCCTCCTACAGCTGTTCGTTCTGAAGTGAGTTTGGATCTGGCAGAGGAAGTAAGGAATGAGAGCTATCTTCAAAGGGACAGACATAAGACTAGAGGGTGGAAGTTAAGGGGAACAGGCACGGCAGGATCACTAGCTGGTGGAGATGCTAGAAGGGGATGTTAGTGTCACTTCCAACACTGAGATGTCACACTGGCTTCTTCCTCTCTCTCTCTCTCCCTTTCTTTATAAACATGCATTGATTCAACCCTATACTAGACAACGGAGATTTCAGAGGTGACACAACATTGCCTTCAAAGATTTTAGAGTTTAGTCTAATGAGCCTCTAGACCCATCCCAAATGACATATGATGACCTTTAGCTTCCCACATTTACCTCTCTAACAGGAAGGGAGAGGGACATATGTGCCCTTTCTATCCTTCTTGGGACAACTGTATACCTTCGGTTAACATGTGAAATTAAATAATACTGAAAATCAGGTGTGCTATCATGACCAAAGAATAGTGATATAAATAATATTAAAAACAACTGACATCATTTTACTGTGTACAAGGCAGTGCACACTTCCCTTAAGAAGTATCATTTTTACTTAGTTGTGCTGGCTAAAGTTCAAAGGAAAACTTAATAATCCTTCAATATCCTAAAGGGCTCTACCAAAAAAGAGTATCTGCCTGTTTTCCACATTCTTTAAGTTACTTGACGGGATAATGGTTTGATAATGCAAGGCTGGTCTAGCAGTAAAATAGAACATTCTGGGAACAAGATAGCCCAAAACACTGGAATAAAATACCAACCAAGGCTGCGGTGTTTCCTTCTTTGAAAGACTTGTAAAAGTACATGGATAGGAATAGAGGGAATGACCTGGTTTGGATAAGGTCTGAGCATGTGGCCAAACCTTTAAGACCCGGTTGATAAAAGTCTACATAATAAGGAGGTGGCCTTCATAGGACCACTAAGACCAGAGCAATGTCCCCACCTTGACTGGAAGGACAGCTAGAGTGAGGCACCAGACGACGCAGGCAAGGCTTATTGGGTCCTGCCCTGAATAAGACCGACCACCAAGTCGGTCCCATTCCAGCCTGCCATGTTCATATCCATGTCCATGGGCCCCCTGCTCCCCCTCCATCCGTGTCTCTCCCTGACTCTTCCAGCCTTGTTGCCCTCTGCTACACTAATCTTTTCTGGCATACTTCCGGGGCCATCTTCTCCTCCAGCTTTCAACCCCAGCAGGGAACAAGGAAAAGTGGGGATGGTGTGGCAGGGAATGGTGGAAAGGTGGAAGGGTTGGGGGGTTGTGCATCACTGGGAAGCAACCCTAAGTGCTAAAATGTAAAGAGTAACTGCAGAGTGAATCTGTTCATTCAACCAAAGTAGACTGAGCAAAACCTGATGTGACTCCTTAGTCTCCATGGGACTTCTACTCTCCATGACACCTTTCCAAATGTGTTTGCTTCAGACTTAACAGTGAGCCCAGCCTCCATAACCAGTTTTTATTTTTTGGCCCCGGAGTTTTGAAGGTTAATGTATCTCTGTCCTCAGAAGGAGCACACAGCCACAACACCACCATCCTGAGATTTGTCTGACCCCAGTTTCTCTAACATGGGGAGAAAAGAATTTGATCCAGCCCTGTCTTGGGGCCACAGTAAGGACAACCCCAGATGCCTTCAGCCACCCCAGACACCAAGTGTATGGCACATATACAGCTTCCTGAGAGCTCCCAGGGGTGGCACCAAATTTAATCTAAACATGCTACATCCCCTGTGATCTCTCTGCCTGCCTCCCTGGATGGTAAGTTTCCCAGCATCCAAATTGCTGGGCCTGGAGTGGGAAAGAGCTAGGCAAGCATCTGTTCCACAACACGGCCATCCTTAGGAGGCAACTGACAGGGAGCAGACTGTGCCTGGCATTCTTTCCCCAAGCCCCGTGCTCCCGCCACCGGTGATGGCAGGGAGGAGCGATGGCCCCAATCCAGAAGGAAATTAAATAGCCTCAAATCAGGTCAAACATGCTTTTGGCACCAAAGTAAAAACTGGAAGATAGCATATTTCCCTTCTAGTTATAAAACCAATGTATAAAAATCAAGTGCTTTCCTGTATATGAACAAAACATGACTAGAAAATATAGCAACAAAAAAATCCCATTAACAATGTCCGTGAAAACATAAAATAAAGTCAGGAAAAACATACAAGATCTACCAATAGAAAGCTATACTCTGATTATACTAAAAGAAAAAAAGAAACAAACTGAAAGATACAAATTTATAGAAAAGTACAGTACTTTACAATATAAATCTTCCCTAGTTAATCTCTAAATTTAATACCATTCCAATCAAAATCCCAAGAGCACAGCTGATTCTCAAATTCATCTGAAAGAATAAACATACAAGCATAGACAAGAAAAATATCAATACAGAAAAAAGAACAAAAAAGGAATTTGTATTGTCAGGTATTAAAATGTACTATAAAGCTACAATAATTTAAAATCTGTGGATCAGGCATCAGAATAGATTGATCCATAGAACACATTATAAAGGTGAGAAACAATTGCAATGTCTAACAAAAGCTTCATGAAGGGTGCCAGTGCTTATATAAAATGCAATATTATAAATACATGAAGGATGAAAGTGATATTTCATATTGTCTAGTAACTCTGCTGGGATAGCAAGTTAACTAAATTTTTAAAATACCATGCTTATAATACATAAAAATAAGTTGTGGATGGTTGAAAGATTTAAATGTTAAATAAAACACTAGAACATTTACATGGATGTTTATGTAACATAGGAGTAGAATAGTCTTTCTAAGCTTCATTAAAAGGCAGTCCAAAAATAAATACTGCTATGCTTACTACATTAAAAAAATGTAAATCTTCTGTATCAAAGATGTCACAAAACTAAAGGCAAATAATAAAGTGGAAAACTGTATGCAATGTTTATCAAATAAACCTTTACCTTTATAAATAAAGGTAATATTCTTCATATAAAAAGAACTTTGTAAAAAGATAAATACCTCAACAGAAGACTGGGCAAAGACATAAATGAAACACAAAATGCTAATAAACATATTAAAGTGTTCAGCCTTTAGGAAGCAAAGAAAAATAACATTCTTCCATTGGATGCCGTCCCTTACATGTGGAGCTTAAAAAGAAATGATACAAAAGAACTTATTTATAAAATAGAAGCAGACTCACAGACTTAGAGGAAGAGTTTGTGTTTACCAGGGGAAAGGAATAGTTAGGGACTTTGGGACCAACCTGTGCACAGTGCTATTTATTTAAAGTGGATAACCAACAGGGAACTCTGCATATGTGGCAACCCGGATGAGAGGGGAGTTTGGAGGAGAATGGATACATGTATATGTATGGCTGAGTCACCCTGCTGTGCACCTGAAACTATCACAATACTGTTAATTGGCTGTACTCCAATATAAAATAAAACGCTAAAACAAAAAAAAATTCTAAGTATCAATATGGAAAAAGCACACTGGTGAGGGCATGCAGAAATGGGCACTCAAATACTGGTGGTAAAGGTAAACTGGTATCATCTTTTTGAATTATAATTTAGTAAGAGGTATCAAAAGCCTTAAGATGTACATAACTTTAGTCCCTACAGTTTCATCCTAAAACTTTAAAGTTCAAACTTTATCAAGAAGCACAAATGTAAAATAAAAAACTGAAAGCAAAGTTGATTTCTAATTATAAATAACTGATAAAATAAATTACAGTTGTATTTATAAAATGAAACATGATGTGACCTTTTAAAATGGCACAAAAATACAACTATTGCCATGGAAAGATGTGTCTACATACTTTTAAATTGAAAAAAAAAAAGGAAAATTATGAAACAACAGGTAGAGTATGATCCCATTTTTAGAACAATTTTTTATACATAGCATAAGGTCTGGAGAAATTTACTCCAAAATGTTTAGTTTTGTAAGTATTGGTGAGATTTTGAATGTTTGTTTTTATTTTCTTCTTTTTGGCACTTTCTGTGTAATTTTTAAATTAAAAAAAAAGAAAAATTAGGAGCCCCTGGCAATTCCTAGATATCCAGCACTCTGGGAGATAAAAAGGCTTCATTAAGGAGAAAGATGCCATGGCTCAGAAATATATACCTCCCATCCCAAATCGTTTCATAACAATTCCTCACTTGGGTTCCTTCACATCCAAAGAACTGCTGCAAAGGTTATAACACAAGGACTCAGCCTTTCCCCTTTACCTCTGCCCCTCCCCCGATTTCCCAAAGTAGGGACATGCTCATCTTTGGGTCCTCTGAAAGGCATGAACCACATGGGTCATTCCATATCGGAGGAAGGGGTGGAGACCCTGGGCCAGCAAAGAAGGGCTCTGGGTTCCATTGGCAGCACACAAACATGAGGGTCATGAGCAGCCACCTTGACCATAAAACAGCAAGTGGGGAGGTAGCAGAGATCAGGCCTCCCTAAGGGCTGGGGACAGAAGCAAGGCAATCCCACACTCGCTGGGGTCATAATTATATATTTTTCATAGAGTAATTTACCAATAACTTTTTGATGTCAGTAAGAGCCTAAATTAAACATTTCACAATCCAGCCTCCTCCTCTTCCCCAGCTGTCACCACCCCCGACTTCTCTTCTCCACACCAGTCTCAGAAATGGCCTAATCCTTGGTCCGGACCTCAGGACCAACCATTCTCAGCACCACGGCCGGGGACAGCGGCTCTCTGAACGAGCCCTCGCTGAGGGCTCCTCCCCTTAGAGGGCCTGGGCTGCCAGGCCACAAGTCCAGGCCTCTTCCTGCCTAAAGCCAGAGGGGGCAGGCCCACGGAACGACTCCTCAGATGCGGTTAGTGTTCCCTGGATGTGGAAAACCCATTTCCTGGTCTATATGTGGGCTAAGGGCCTCCTAAGAGGGCTGGCAGCCAACTCGCCTCTGGAAAAGAGGTTTCTTGATCACGGATACACCAGTGCCTCATACGTGTGTTACACATGTCCATTTATCATGTGCACCACCTAAGTATGGACGTCCTGGCCACCCTGTATGTCAGTAATGTCCCTGAACCTCCCCATTCTTAAATCTCTTGGCATCACTCAGCCAATTCTAACCCCAGGCAACAGTGGACTTGGAATCCAAATCAAGTCCAGCTTCTCTGATGCTATGCCTTCCAGTAAGGGGAAAAAAAAGGTAAGGGGAAAACAAAAAGGACCTGGTCTAAACACCTTCCCCAGCCCTGCAAGAACTCCCAGTGAGCTCCCTCTGTCTCTATTCTGCTAGGGAGAGGCCCAGATGGGAGCCCCCTGCCAGGGGAGCTGACCCATCTGTGTGGCTCAGCTAGGCCTCTCCTTTAGCCCTGCTCCTACTCTCATGGAGGGCCTGCTCTCAATCACCCTGGTAAGCCTGGTATCCAGGACCCAAGTCTGTCTGTGGAGAGCCAAAGAGGCCCACACTGAGCCAGGTGCCAGGTCTAGGAGATGCCCTGCAGGGGTGTAGGTGGTCCTCCTTACCTCACTACACAGGGGAGGGGCCCCTCCAGAGCCCAGGGGCCATCTGGGGCTGGAGCAGTCAGGGCTGGGCTGGGTCTGTCCTGCCAAAGCTACAGGATTCCTTTGCAGCTGGTGGAGAAGGAACTAGATGGAGAAGCTCAACATACTCCTACCTCAACCTCAACACGTCAGAGCAAAGTCCTCCATCTCCTAGGGCTGCCCTGCTTCTCAGTAATGGGTACTTTCCAGTTACTTGGAACTCCAATAGGGCAACACACCTCAGAGTCAAAGAAAGAATCATTTTTAGAGCTGGAATTAAAGTTGGTCTATTATTCAAACAAATCCTAAAAATAACTACCATTTGCTAAGTATTTATTTTGGGTTTAATGCTAATGTTTACATAAATTATTACATTTCATCCTCAGAACAACTCCATGAGGTAGCTATCCTTCCCCAAGTTACAAACATGGAAATGGAGACACAGAGAGATTGAGAGACCTGTCCAAGGTCACCAGCTCATAAGAGGCAGGTCAGGTCTATCTGACAGTCAAGCCCATGTTCTTCCCCACATTGCCTCTGGGGTCCTGACAAGCTACCATGTCTATGAACAAATTCTTGGTGCAGTGCTTGTCCTCCTCAAAGAGTAGATGCCTTTTATGTTTCAGAAAAAAAATATTACTCAGAGTGACTTCCCTAGAGGCCTTATTCCTAAAGGCCCTGGACCAGTTAAGGGCAATGACCTCAAACACAGAGCCTTGGGCTCTTCACTTCATGGACAGCCAGGTGGCTGGGTCTTATACAGTGATGGATCTATCATACCCACTGATGCCAGTGGCACTCCATGCTTGGGAAGTAGAACCCACCTCCTTCCCAACTTTCCCACCAGCAGCCCTCAGATCTTCTGGACAAGAGCTCTGGGATAGATCCTCAGGGTTACTAAAAGTCAAAGACACAGGGTCATTAATCTAACCCCTATCAGCCCACAGATGAGAAAGCTGAGACTAAAGGAAGAGTTACCGAAACACAGTCTCCTGGTATCCTCTTATCTTCCCCATAAACTTAAGCCCTACAAACAGGGCCAGATGTTCATGCTTATGTGTATAATTCCCTTCCTAGAAGCAGGAGTCGGAGGATGAGAGAGAGGAAGAGATACATAAATTGTTGAGGGCACGACATAGGGGTGAGGGAGACCACAGTTCAAATGTTTACTTGGCTTCTGTACAGCTCTGTGATCTTGTCAAGTTACTTAATCTCTGTGACTCACTTTCCTCTTCTGTCAAAAAAAAAAAAAAAAGAGAAAGAGAGAATAATAGTGCCAACCTCATAGCATTGGTCTGAGAATTAATTAATGTATAGTCCAGTGCCTGACTCAATTAAACAGGAGTATTAAGGAATTCTGAATAAAAGATAGACTTCAGTTAATGATTATGTGTCAATATTGGTTCGTTAATTGTAACAAATGTACCATACTAATATAAGAACTTAATAATAGGGAAAACTGGGTTAGGATATATAGAAACTCTCTGGCCTATCTTTGGGCTTCCCTCCTAGCTAAGTTGGTAAAGAATTTGCCTGCAATGCAGGAGATCTGGGTTCAATCCCTGGGTCGGGAAGATCCCCTGGAGAAGGAAATGGCAACCCACTCCAGTATTCTTGCCTGGAAAATCCCCATGGACAGAGATGCCTGGTGGGCTACAGTCCATGGGGTCACAATGAGTCGGACATGACTGAGTGACTAAGCACACTGGCCTATCTTCACTTTTCTGTAAACCTAAAACTTCTCAAGATTCATTTAAAAAAATAAAAAGGAGTACAGTAGAAGTTGTGCTTGTTATAGAAGAGAATGATGGTGAGCTATGTCCTTGAGAGTCTGCAAATGGCCAGAAAGAATCAAGCAGGAAATCTACCAGCATCAAAGCCCCTAATATCCAGTCAACTCAAGTCTGCTCCAGCTCGTAACTGTGGGCAGTGGGTTTGACAGGCTAGATCCAGGCAACAGAGAAACACACTAGATCTGAAGCCAGACAAACACCGAGATTCAAATTCTAATCTACCACTCGGTACCTCTGTGATCCTGGGCAGATACCCTCCCTCTCTAGAGCTCCTTTTCCTGCTCACTTGTGGGTTATTTCTCCTTGTTGAGAGCATGGAGTGGTTGTAAGGCTGAAATGAGAGACGTGGCAGCCAGCTTCTACTAATCCCCACCTCCTGGTATTCATGCCCTTGTGTGATATTCTCTCCTTGGGTGTGGGCTGGATTTACTTACCCGCCTCTAACAAACAGGCATTGGTAAATGACAGGACGTTGTATCTGAGATGAGGGTATGAAAACACTATGGCTTCCCTCTTGGATCGTGTGTCCTGGGGAAAGCGGGCTACCATGCTGTAAGGGAGCCCCGTGAAGAGGCTCGTATGAGAGAGCTAGGAAGCAGGTCTTCTGAAACCTGCCAGTAACACGTGAATGAGCTGAGAAGATCCTTCAGCCCCAGCTGGACCTCGAGATGAAAGCAGTCCTGGATGACAGCTGTGCTGCAATCTCAGGAGGTGCCTTGAGCCAGAAGCACGCAGCTAAGTCATACCTGGATTCTCAAAACACAGAAACTGAGAGATAACAAATGTTTATTGTTTTAAGCCACTGAGTTTTGAGGCCATTTTTTTTTTATGGAGGTACAGATAACTAACAGAGGGACTATCTGTGAAAACACTTTGTTGGAAACTAAGAAATTTGGTAAAGCCAGAAACAAAACAAAACCCTAAGGCCCATCAGATTCTGAGGACGTTCCCTCCATATGGTCACATTCACGGCATTTCTGAGGATCGCTGTCTCCTTGTTCCCCTCCCTCCCCAAACATCTGGTGGCAGATGAATTTGGTGATGACAGCCCATGAGATTCCCTCAGCCATTCTGTGGGCCAGGAACCTCAGGTGAGGCAGCCCAGCTTTCCCCTGACTCCAGGCAGGTGCTCCACCTCAGATCAAGACAAACGATTGTCCAAAAGTTATTCAGCCCCACTCTTCCGGGGGATTCCTCTTGCTAATTCACAGGATATTCAGTGCATCACCAAAATACCCAAATTTTCCCTTCCTCGTACCTTGTTTTGCACCCTTTGAGGCTGTCCTTAGGATAAAGAGCCCAACCCTTAGATGTGCAAGAATGTCTAGGCGAAGGAGCTCAAATCCACTCCCAGTGCACATCTGTTCCAGGGTGTCTTCTCTGGGACAGATGCCCTACTCCTATGCCCACGCTTCCCAGGCAGCTGTCCTTGAAAGATGAGGAGCAGGCAGATCATCTGCCTTCCAAGGAGAGTCCAAGTCTTCCAGAGGCTCTTTAGTGCCCCAACTCCAATGAGCTCTGGGGAAAGAATCGCCTGGAAAGGATGGGGGCCTCTCTGGAGAGACCCATCTGTTCAGATGTGATGGACTCCACCTGACACCAACCCCACTCTCCATAATCATTTGGCTCCATTACAGAATCCACCCCCAGTCTCTTTCTCTGCCCCTTCCCTCTACCACTCCAAATCCAGCTCCAACCCCAAACCAGGCATCTCTTTTTCCCTAGGGAATCTCCCTCTTATTTTTCTTTCCCAAGTGGCTGAAATCTATGTGTCTCTTGACTTGATTACCCCCTATGAGGAGCCTGGTTGTGCAAAGAGGTTTCTGCAGAGGCTTCTCCGTGGGCGCAGGAGTGGCACGGAGACTAAGTCGCAGCTCCCTGGGTGCAGCTGTGGCTGCAAAGAGCTGGCAAGAGCATCAACAGTGGCAGCAGCTCCCCACCATGGGGCACAGAAGGGCTTCCTGTGGTGTGACTGATCTAGAAATGAGAGCCCGGAATAGAGGCAGCAGGATTCAGGCAGGGCTCCCCGCGGGCACTGTGGCTTGAGAGAGCGTGCTGCCCATGGGGCCAGTCTGAACTTGGCCCCTGCCTGAGAGGGCAGCTTATCTCAGCCTGGGCCCCACCCTCAACTATCCTGTTCCTCCAACAGCCCCCTTTCCCAGAAGGTGGCCTGAGTCATTTTTCCCACATCAAGAGCTAGAGTTCAAGGCAGGTAAATGTAGCCTACCCACCTACAGAGCCACAAGGAAGGGGGCCAGCATTTCCAGCAGCCGCTTCCTTCCCTAATCAGCCTCTCCCTTGTGTGAGCCTTAGCACACCATGCTGGCCAGGGTCAGCATGCCTGTGGCCGTGCCTCTGCAGCCTTCCCCCTTCCCTGAACACAGGGGGACCAATCCAGAGAGTCTGGGAACTGGTAGAGCCCAGCTGAAGTTCTGCTTCTAAACCACGTCCCTGAAGAATAAGGAGGTTAAGAACTGAAAAAGCCACGTGTACCCCAATGTTCATCGCAGCACTGTTTACAATAGCCAGGACATGGAAGCAACCTAGATGTCCATCAGCAGATGAATGGATAAGAAAGCTGTGGTACATATACACAATGGAATATTACTCAGCCATTAAATAGAATGCATTTGAATTAGTTCTAACGAGGTAGATGAAACTGGAGCCTATTATACAGAGTGAAGTAAGTCAGAAAGAAAAACATCAATACAGTATACTAACACATACATATGGAATTTAGAAAGATGGTAACAATGACCCTATATGCAAGACAGCAAAAGAGACACAGATGTATAGAACAGTCTTTTGGACTCTGTGGGAGAAGGCGAGGGTGGGATGATTTGTGAGAATAGCATTGAAACATATATATTATCATATGTGAAACAGATCTCCAGTCGAGGTTGGATGCATGAGACAGGGTGCTCAGGGCTGGTGCACTGGGATGACCCTGAGGGATGGGATGGGGAGGGAGGTGGGAGGGGGGTTCAGGATGGGGAACACATGTACACCCATGGCTGATTCATGTCAATGTATAGCAAAAACCACTACAGTATTGTAAAGTAATTAGCCTTCAATTAAAATAAATACATTAATTTAAAAAAAAAAGAATAAGGAGGTTAAAAAAATATAAAAAAGAATAAGGAAGTAGTGGAACGTTCCTAGTTTTCCACTACTTCTCTGTTTCCATTGCAGGGGGCACAGGTTCGATCCCTGGTCGGGGAACTAAGATCTCACATTTGGCACGGTGGGGCCAAAAAGTTTAAAAACAAAAGAATAAGGAACTAGTAAAAGGGCAGGCCAAAGGTTAAGATTCTGCACTTCCATTGCTAGGGGCGGGTGTTGCTGCATAATGCTGCACAGTGGGACCAAAAAGTTAAAAAAAAAAAAAAAAGAATAAAGAAGTAGTAAAGGGGCAGGTCCCAGAACTTCTAGAACTTCACCTAGAATGCCCTGGTTCCAGGATGCTGCCTTCCTTACAGCTCCGAAGGCTTCAGGAAGCCTAAAGGGAACCACTTGCCAAGCTCTGCATGAGGCTGGGTCCTGTCCATGTCTGCTAAGCACAGACTTGAGCTCCAAGCAAGCACCCAACATGTCTGCCCTCCCTTCTGCCCCCGATGCTGACAAACCTTAGCCTGCCAACCTTGAGCCAGGAGTGTAGGAGAGAGTTCAGGGAGCCATCTGTAGAGGTGCTGATAGAGAAGGAGAGGCTTGCGGCCACCCGCAAGGCCATGCAGGCCCAGTACAGCTCGGTTCTCAGAAGATGCTTCCATGGCTTGGGGGAGCTGGGAAGCCTCGATGAGGGCAAAACGAATTACTTCCGTGGGAGTAATCAGCAAGGCATGGCTTTCTACACTTCCTCACAATCGGGGTACTTCCTACTCTCTATTTGCTATAAAGCGAAGACTAAACTCCTCTGCCTAGAATTCAAAGCAATCTACAATCTGGCTGCCTCCCCCGCCCTCCCACTGCTCCCCAACCCCAAGCGTCCCCACACAAGCCTGGGTACCAGGCCGACTGGCCTCATCAGCGTCATCGCTTTCCGACCACGCTCCCACCTTCACCAACACTGCTCCTTTCTTCCTCCCTCCCTCTTTACAACAGATCTGAACCTTCAAGCATTGGGCCCTGGCCCCGCTCTCTCTCAAGCCTGTTCTGATCCCTTCAGCCCACGCAGATCTTTGCCTTTTCTGAACTCCTACAGCACTCCTAGCCTGCACCACATGACCGAGCACATTTGTAGCATCTCCAGTTGCTCATTAGATGCTTTTCCAGAAATTGTAGTCAGCCAACACAGAGAAGTGGCACAATGACCAGCAGATGACCGCCAAGACTGGAGAGCCAGGTTAAAGTGCTCTGAGGGTTGGGACCATGTGCTTCTGTGTCTCTCCCAGCTCAGGATGGGCTCAGCGAATGCCAGTAATTCTTTCTAGTTCATAGGTTCTACCTTCCTCCCACCTCCCTACAAGGTGCCTACTTTCCCCCAGGACAGAGAGCTGGGAGGACAGCCTTTGAAGACCAGCCCTGCTGTCTACGGATTCTCAGCTGGCTAAGAAGCAGCCACACCCAGGGGTGACTTTTATGAGCTGCCTTAACAGGGGTACATACCACCCTCTCTGTGTCCATGTCCTCCCATGGCTCCCCTTCATCAGGCTTTATCAGCCCCATTCCCATCTCTGCCAGGCCAGGCCCTGACGTCTGGGGGATTAACTGGCCCAACTGCTCAGTACCACCGCCTCTGTTTACGACACTCGGTATCTGGCTGATGAGGGTGGGGAGTGTTGCACATTCCTGCGGACAGGGAGGAACCATCTCACCCAAGATATTCTGGGATGATTCTCCCAGATTCTGTGCTTGAGGTAAGCAGACGGATCAGAGTGGCCTCCCTGCCCCATTCCCACAGCCCAGGACCCAGCCTATCTTAAGATTTGAAAGAGAAGGTGGCTGTGAGTTTGACCAGACAAGCCACTAAAACTGCCTTCCAGATGGTGGAACCCCAAGGCACCGAGGGACAAATGAGGAGGGTCCCTGTTTCTTGCGATGCGTCAGTGCTTTCAGCTGGGAGTGGTTCCCCAGGGCAGAGCTCACCCAGGGCAAGGCCCAGCCTAAAGGGGGCCCTGGCCCATCCCTGTGCTGCTCCTTCTTAGGGCGATCCTATGCCAGGCCCCAAACATGCTCCCTGTGAGGCCTTTCAGCCTCACTTCTCCCTTAGCCCCTCTTTGCCTGTTTCTCTGTTGTTTCTCCTCCTCCCACCAGCCCGTCATCTCATTATAAAAGACAGTGAAATAACCTTTCCTACACTGTTACACCTCCAGTGAGTTCACACAATTTCATGACATCTTCACAACATTCTTTCATATCCAATAGGTTTTGTCTCCCCAAGCCCCAGAAATAATGTGACCTGCTCGTGTTATTAACAATTTATGTAGGGTGTGGACTGGACC
The DNA here is from genome assembly GCA_024291935.2 of Okapia johnstoni. Lineage (NCBI taxonomy): Eukaryota > Metazoa > Chordata > Mammalia > Artiodactyla > Giraffidae > Okapia > Okapia johnstoni. The sequence continues at coordinate 43,619,782 of CM044316.1, forward strand.
CCACAGTTTCAAACACTTAGGCGAGAGCTTGTTTGTTCCTTTTCTAATGATGCTTTGCCTAAACTCCCTGCCCTCTCATACTGAAAAGTTTCTTACCATAAATGATTTGTTTTTCTGGCATAAGACAGTTATAAAAAATAGAGAGAAATAGGCACTAGTTCTATTGCAAAATTCTACCCCTACCCCTGTCTCCCCACCAGGATCATGGAAATATTCACCTCATATATACAGAAACGCCTATTGCAATGGGTGTACAAGGATATACATTCATGATGAATGTATTCATCCATTCTCATCAATGCCTTGCAGTTGTATCATTACATATATAAATATATACATATAATATCTAAGAATTTACTATAAAGAGAGATGAATCAATGCTTTAACTATAAGATTGTTCAACACAGCATTTTGTTGTTGTTGTTTGGTTTCATTTTTTCGGCTACACCATACATCTTGTAGGGTCTCAGTTCCCTGACCAGGAATTGAACCCAAACCACAGCAGCAAAAGCCCAGAATCATAACCACTAGGCCACCAGGGAACTCCCAACATGGCATTCTTTATAATAATGAAATATTTAGAAGCAGTTTATAAGTGGCCTATACTTGAGGATTTGTTAAATAAAGTTTAGCTCTTTCAGATGATGAAACATCAGCCTTTAAAAAATCAGGTTTCTGAAGAATAATTAATGACTTGGGTAAATAAGCATATTGTGATAATGGGTGATAGAAGCAGTATATGAAAGTATATGAACATTAAGATCTAATAGGGAAGAAAAAATGTATACATGGAAAAATGACTTGGAAGGAAAATTACTAAGACTTCATAAGAGGATGTATTCCAGCATGGTGAAATTGTGAATGATTTTTCTTTTTTTCATGACATGTTTCTGAGTTTTCCATATTTCCTACCATGAGCATATATTTGCTTTAAAATGAAAAAACACAACAAATGCTAATTTCTGTTAAATTCCTTTTCATTTTTCAAAACAGCCACTGTCAGTATCAGGGCAGAGGAAGTTAGCCTTTCTTTTTTTTTGGCTATGTAGCATGTAGGATTTTAATTCCCTGACCAGGGATGGAACCCGTGCCCCATTGGAGGTACAGCATCTTAACTGCTGGACAGCCAGGGAAGTCCCCAAGTTAGCCCATATTATAGACAGCATAATAAGCACAGAGAAGCTAACTGACAACCAATGTCACAAAGTGACTGATTTAAGGTCGATATCAGAATTAGGACCCAGGTGCCCTCAGACAGCCTAACAGCCTTTCTGCTTCCCCAGAAGGCCCTCAGATGACTGTTTTCATGGGCGTATGCACTCCTGCCTTGTCTTCCGGGGTGTGCACACGTAGATAAAATCCTCATCTGGGGACAAACATCTGGGAGGATCAGACCTTAGGGGTAGGAGATGAGAGATGAAAATAAGCCAAAAACTATTTCAATTCCACCCCAGGGGCCCGACGGTGCTGGGTCATTGGTACAGGCTCATTAAATACTTGCTGGCCAGGCCCTTCTGCAAGGGTTGTTCTAAGAGCTTCACTCAGCAGAGCTGTCCCCTAAGCTCTGGGGAAGCCTGGTCCTCACTGTTCCTCCCCAGGCAGGAAGGGCAGCTCCTCCCCTCAGCACCCAGTAGGGCCAAGCAGTCAGACCTCCGAAGGCTGTGATTTAGAACCTCTTGACGGTTAACTTAACTCTCTGAGAATATGATGAAAATATGGACCCTCCACAGAAAAATGCATGCAGACTTGTACCCACATACTCTTGTTCATAATTTAAGGCGGTGTACAGACCTTCTGAAGCTAACAGATCCCAGGCATCCGGATCTCAGCAGAGAGCTCTCCTGGGCAGTGTGAATGCTGGGCCCCTCCTCTGAGCCCTCGCTAGATTTGCTCCTTCTGTCATCCTTTCGGCCTGCCACCTCTCTGCCTCAGTGAGCCCTAATTATCACCTCTCTGAGAGGTGACTCAAGGCCATGATCCTCCCCCAACTCCTGATGACCCATTAGGAGGAGAGGGGAAGTGACTTACATAGAGTCATATCATGAGTCAGTGCACAAGCCAAGACTTCAATGTGGCATTCGGGGCTCCCAGGCCTATATTTAAGCCATTGGGAAGGGCTGCTTCTTATAGCAGAGTTTGGACATATGCAGGGCATGGACATGGGCTGAGGCTGTGCACAGCTCTAGGGTGGTAAAAAGACAGAACCTGGAGCTTCATCACCCCTAAGCACTCCTTTCCTGCATCTTAGGATACAGCTTCATCTCCATCCTGCACGGGAAGAAACTGAAGTAATAGAAAGGAAGGAATTTCTGGCTCCAGTCCAACATTCTTCCTTAGGACCACTGCAAACCTTGGAGAAACCTCAGGCTGTTTGCACATCAGGCACAGCCCCCATGGGATTTCCCTTCTAGGACTTGGCACTGGAGGAAAAGGGCTTTGGCTTGGTTTGGTCAATGTCATGAACCAGTCTTCAAGGTTTCTCTTATAAAATATACATAACCACAGGTCTTAAGACATAACAGTAGTAGAACTGGAATCCCTTGTTTAGGGCCAGTGAAGAAAAGGTAAAAAGAACCTAGATGTGATAAGAACCTCTTTCTGAATCAGCAAAGAGAAACCTAGCAAGTCATATTGGTTGATATCAATAATTTTTACCCACTCATCTCAACCCTGCACCTAAAAGGACTGCCGGGAATATTTCCTGAGTAACTCAACTTCAGCAGTGCCAGCCAATAGAACTTACTGTGGCTATGGAAATGTTGCATGTTTGTGTTGTCCAGTATGGTGATCATAGCCACATGTGGCTACTGAGCACTTGAAATGTGATTAGTGTAACTGAGACTCTGAATGGTAAAGTTTTATTTATTTTTAAGTATTTAAAATTTCAATTTAAATTGCGTCAAATGGCTACTATATTGGACAGCACAGCTCCAGAGGCTCTGGGGGGATATGAATTTTAATCATTAATTGATTACTTATTTTACATGCCTGCTTAAGCTTTGCCTGAGTGAGTCAGAAAAACTCCCAGATTTGTTACAAGTCCTCAAGGGTCTTGAAGGGTTGGGGATGGGCAGAGTTTGAGTGGAAGACTCTTGCAGGAAAGAAGGGAAGGGATCTCTCTGAGCCACATGTTATGAGCCTTTCCCAAGGAGAGGGAGATGAAGTCATCTCACATCCTGGACTGCATGCTCCAGAGAAGGACCCCTCGCAGGAGTCCAAAGCCCTAAGGATGTCTACTGCAGGAAGCAGGGAATGCTCTCTGAATGTCAAGAATCCTGGCCAAAGGGAGACCAAACAAACACACAAAAATTATCCCTGGGGAAATTACTAGGAAGATACACATACCTTTAGCTGCAGTGAGACCATTCTGAACACAGAGCTCTTGAAGGAGAAAAGGATGGAACAGCCCTCCCTGGTGGGTAGTGCTTCATACTGCTAGCAGGAGCTACAACAGCACAACCTTTCAGGAAGATAATTCGGCAACAGGTATCAAAAGCCTTATTAAATGCACATATCCTTTGGTATAACAATTTCACTTCTGGAAGTTGAATTTAAGAAATTAATTCAAGATGAAAAAAAGAGAAATTAATTCAAGATGTATGAAGATTAAGTTATAAGGATGTTCATTTTAGACATGTTTAAGGGGCAAAAAAAGTTGTAAACAATCTCGACTACATGAGCAGATTGTTAAATAAATGATGGAGCTTCATGGAATAGATTATGCCTTACTTCCCACATCTAAGCCAGTAGAGCAAGTCCTTCCTTACCTTCCAAATGTGTTCTGATTCTGTCCATTATTTTCAAACACACCTGCCACCATCTGAGTTCAAAGCACCCACTTCCCCCAAACTACTCTGTAGTCTCCTAACTGGTCACCTTGCTTCTCCTTTTACTCCCTTCAACCACACAGCAGCCAGGGATGGCTAGCTTGATGATTGGCTACCTAGGTAACTGTTTTTGTTTTAACATAATAAGCACTCATAAACCCATCACCTAATGTAAAATCTAGGATCTTGACAACCATCTGCATCTAACGATTTGGCTCCCACCCATCCAATCTCCTTCTCCCATACCAGACAGCTGTCATCCTGAATCCTCATTCTCTTTTTAAATTTTATATATATTGTTATTGCATCTATGAAATTCCTAAATATGTATATTTTATTAAAGTTATTTTTAATTTAACGAAAAAAACATGTGGCATGCACTATCTTTTGAACGTCACTGTAGTGCATTTATTTAAACTGCTGCCTAATATTCCATTGTGTTTATAGACCTAGTCTCTCATTAATGGGCATTTAAGGGTTTTCCCTAAATTATTATTATTGTAAATAATGCTGCCATGAACATTCTGGTCCACTTATTGTATACATGCAACAGTTTCTCTTAGATATGTATCTAGGAGCAGAATGTTGGCATTTTAGGGTATGTGAATGTTAAACTTTAATTGTTTTCCAAACTGTTCACTAATTTACACTCCCATTAGCAGTTTTGAAGAGACTGTGGATCTGCCTCCTTTCTGACACTTAATATTACAAAACTTAAAAAATTTTACCAATCAAATGGGTGCTAAAATTATCTAGTTGCAGTCTTAATTTGCACTTCTCTGATCACTGATGACGTTGAACATCTCTTCATATTTTTATGGATCTTAAGTGTTTCCTGTTCTGTGAAATGCTTTACATCATTCATCCATCTTTTTCTTTTTTTCATTTGGGTTGTTAGTGCTTTTCGTACTTTCTAGGGGTTGTTTTTATGTATTTCTTATTCATTTATTTGGCTGTGCTGGGTCTTAGTTGCAGCATGTGGGATCTGGTTCCCTGATCAGAAATCAAACCTGGGCCCCCTGCGTTGGGAGTATGGAGTCTCAGCCACTGGACCACCACGGAAGTCCCTGTTTTTATGTATTTCAAACACTAACCCTTTGCTGATTGTGTGCGTTGCAAAAATCTATTCCCGTCTGTAAATTATCTTTTCATGTTCTTTAAAATGTTTTTTGATATATAAAAATTCTTAATAGCAATATGGTCACATGTGTCTATTTTTCTTTTGTAGTTGACATTTTTGTGTTTTATTCAAAAATCTTTCCCTACTCAAATTCTAAAAGATAATCACCTATATTTTCTACTAATAATTGTAGGGGGTTTTTTTTGTTGTTTGTTTTTTTACATTTCAATCCTTAAACCATCTGGAGTTAACAGGTTTTATATGGTGTGAGGAAGGGATCCAATTTCACCTTTTGGTATACGATTATTTTCAACCTCCATTTATTATATATTTCTTTATTTCCCTGATGATTTGGTACTCTAGTTCTATCGTATACCAAAGTTCCATATCTATTTGAGCCTGTTTCCAAACTCTATTGTTTTGGTCAACTTGTGTACCCTTGTGCCAATACCACACGATGTCTTAGTTATCTTAGTTTCATAATAAGCCCTGATATCTGGCAGGGCAAGTCTTCCTCCCGCTTTTCTCTTTTTGGGATTTCAGAAACCCTATCAAGTAACATGAAAAACCCTGTTGGGGTTTTACTTTGAATCTGCAGATCAAATAGGGAAGAACTGGAGGATTGACATCTTTATGATATTAAAATTTCCTATCTATAAGTATGATATCTCCCTCTACTTATTTAGTTCTCCTTTTAACCCCTCTTAATGAAACTGCAACTTTTTTTTTCCTGTAGAAGACTTGTACACCTCTTGTTAGATTTATTCTTACATATTTCATTTTGTCTAATCACATTTTTAATTCTTCTGTCTTTTGTAGCTTGTTGTTAGTGTATGAAACACAAATTATTTTTCCATATTAATCTTATATCAAGCTAACTGGCTAAATTCTATTATTTCTAGTAATTTTTATACTGTTTGGGATTTTCTATACAAATGACACATAATGTACATAATGACTATTTCATTTCTCCCTTTCTAATTTGTATGCTTCTCATTTCTTTTTCTTATATTTTTGTACTACTGATAAAGGGAACCTTTGTTTCTTTCCTGACTTTAAAGTGAATACTTCTAACATTTCCCCCACTTAAATTGTTAAGGCTTTCGTGGTGGCTCAGTGGTAAAGAATCTGCCTGCCAATGCAGGAGACACAGGTTCAATCCCTGATCCAGGAAGATCCCACATGCCTTGGGACAACTAAGCCTGTGTGTCACAACCACTGAGCCTGTGCTCTAGAGCCCATGTGCTACAACTACTGAAGCTCTCGAGCCCTAGAGTTCATGCTCCACAGCAAGAGAAGCCACCACAACGAGAAACCTGCTCACCATAACTAAAGAGCAGCCCCTGCTCGTCACGTCTAGAGAAAAGCCCATGCAGCAGTGAAGACCCAGCACAGCCACAACTAACTAACCAACTAAATAACACTGCAAACCCCTACCATCAAAAGGAAAAAGAAACTGTTTTTTCCAGTATTTTATAGTCACTCTTATCTGGTGAGGAAATTCCCTTTCATTCTATTTTATCAAGAATGGTCATTGAATTTTTAGAACTTTTTTTACAGCTAAAATGACACAAGTGTAAAAAACAGTACAAAACAGATACACAGCTTAATTATTACAAGACCAGCACTTCCGCAAAATCTTTCCTTGGTTCTGAAACAGAGAGAGCGAGGAAGACACCAACAGCTCTGTAAACAACATCCATGAAAGAAGACAAAGCCAGCCCCCCCAGAAGCCTCACTTGGGTCCGTTCCCTTATAAGCCCCTTCCTCCGCCCACCTAAGAGTAACCGTTCTGTTGACTCTTCAGTAATCACCTCCTTATTTGGGGAGGTAGTTTTATCACCCAAAAATGAATCTCTAAACATTACGGTTTAGTATTGCCTAATTTGTCTTTTTTTTTTTTTTTAATAACTAAGACTCCTTTTAAAAAATTATACAAATTAACTTATTTACAGAATAGACTCAGGGACTAGAAAACAAACTTGTGGTTGCCGGGGGGAAGGGTGGGGAGGAGGGGTAGTTTGGGAGTTTGGGATTGACACATACACACTGCTGTATTTAAAATAGATAACCAGCAGAGACCTATTGTATAGCACAGGAAACTCTGCCCAATATTTTTAGAACAACCTAAATGGGAAAAGAGTTTGAAAAAGAATAGATACACGTATATGTACAACCGAATCACTTTGCTGTATATCTGAAACTAACACAACATTGTTCATCGACTATACTCCAATGTAAAATAAATTTTCTTTAAAGTTTAAAGTAATAGAAATATTTTTTTTAAAAAACCTCCTTTTTATTTTTTTAGAGCTCTTTAGGTTCACAGCAAAATTGAGGGGAAGGTACAGAGATTTCCCATATAACCTGCCCCATACATGTATGACATCCCCTAATATTATCAACCCCCACAAGAGTGGTACATTTGTTACAACTGATGGATATGTTGCCATATCATAATATTTTGACACATCATAATCACCCAAAGTCCAAAGTTTACATTATAGCTGACTCTTGGTGTTGTACATTCTATGGACTTGAGCAAATATACCAAAATAATGACAGTATCCATTGCTGTGGTGTCATGCAGAGAATTTTAATTGCCCTAGAAATCCTCCACGCTCTCCCTATTCATTCTTCTCTCTGCTCCAACCCCTAGCAACAATGATCTTTCTACTGTCTCCATTGTTTTGCCTTTTCCAGAATGTCATATAGTTGGATTTGTGCAATATGGAGGCTTTTCAGATTGACTTCTTTCACTTAGCGATAAGCATTTACCTAATTCTTAAATATGCCTTTTGAATCTCCTTTTTTCCCCTCTTGTAATCTACTTGGTGAAGACACCAGATTGTTGTGTGGTGTTTTCCTCTTTTGAGTGTTGATTTTTATCAAAGTTTTCTCTGAATCTAATGAGATAATGAGGTGGGGATTTCGTCTCTCTTTAAACTGTTAATGAGGTGAATTGCATTTATGGAGAGCAATCTTCCTGAAACAAATCTAATCATCCCGGTTTCCTCCAACAGCTTCTCACTGACCTTAGAATAAAATCCGAAGTCTTGACCAGGTCTTACAAGGTCCAGTAGGGCCCTATAAAAAGTCTCATCTACACCCACCTCTGACTTAATACACAATTTTCCCCTCTTCCTCACTCTCTTTTAGCCACAGTGACCTTCTCATAGTTCCTCAAACCAAGCTTATTCCCAAGCTTTGGTCCTTATTAGCTGTTCTTTTTTTCTGAAATGTTCCTCCCCCTGATCTCTACATGGTAGCTTCTCAGTATCATTAAGATCTCAGTCCAACATTTCCTTCTTCAAAGAGACATTCTTGGACCATCTGATCTAAAGTAGTGCCCCAGACAGCCTCACATCACTTGCTCTTAATAACCCTTGTCAGCATGTGGAATTATTCTGTTCATTTATTCATTTTATTAGCATCTCCTCTAATCCCAACCCATAATGTAAACTTCAAGAAAGCTTTCTACATTGCTTTATTCCTAACATCTAAACTGGTGCCTGCCACAGTGTTGTTGTTTAGTTGCTATGTCGTGTTCGACTCTTTTGTGATTCCATGGACTGTAGCCCACCAGGCTCCTCTGTCCATGGGATTTCCCAGGCAAGAATACTGGAGTAGGATGCACTTCCTTCTCTAGGGAATCTCCCTGGCCCAGAGATTGAATCCACATCTCCTGCGTTGGAAGGCAGATTCTTTACCACTGAGCCACCAGGGAAGCCCCTGCCACAGTGTAGGTCTTTAATAAACATTTGCTGTATCAAAATTATATTATAGAAATCTGTCTGTTGAGAGGTAAAGATATTTAAACCATACTACACTAATAAAAGGAGTATGTATCCACGATAGGATTTTACTTTTGTTTAAAAGTGCATCTGTATATGTGTCCGAGTCTGTAGAGTCAAATATCTAGAAGGACAGAGCACAGAGTGAACAGCAGTTACCTCTGGGTGAGTGAGACTACACCAATTACTGGTATTCATGTTCCTTTGCTTGTCTGTATTTTCTGCTCTGCTTTCTTATTTTTTTGACAAGCACACGCTGTGTTTATCATAAAACAAAATAATAAGAGAAACCTTGTTATGAAGAAAGAACAGACAAGGTTCTTTGTTTTAAAAAATTCACAGTCTAGTTAGGAGCACATAAAGACCCCTCAAATAGCTCAAGAACACATTTATATCAGCACATGCAATTACTGAATAACACATGGTAAGTGGATGCCTAGCTTTATCCTGAGTGTTATAGGGAGGCCAAGGACTAAATTTATTTAGTATTCCACCTTGCTCCAAACAGAAATTGTTGTGGTTCATAGGAAGAGGCCTCCCAGATCATCTGTTTAAGGAGATGAGATATACAAAAATGACACCACAAACTTCTTCCACAACAACTGTGAATGCTTTGTGTTTGATGGCTGTGTCTCTTCTAGCTTCGGATTCCCCTAGACCCTACTGAGGACTTACCTGGAACACTGGAGCTCACTGAATAATGCCACTTGAAATAAATGGTTCAGCATTTATGATATCACAACAGGATCCTTGAAAAAAATGCCAAATAAACCGAAATGGGGTATAGAGTTTCAGTTTTGCAAGATGAAAAACTCTAGAGATCTGTGACACAACACTGTGAGTGGACTTAACACTCCTGAGCTGCACACTTAAAAATGGTTAAGATGGTGGGACTTCCTGGTGGTCCAGTGATTAATATTTCACCTTTTAACACATGAAGTGCAGGGTCTATCCCTGGTTGGGGAGGTAAGATCTGACATGTCTCGCGGCCAAAAAATCAAAACGTAAGATAGAAGCAACACTGTACCAAGTTCATTACAGACTTTAAAAATGGGGCACACCAAAAAAAAAAAAACTTTAAAAAATGGTTAAGGTGTTAATTTTTCTGATATATGGTTTTTACCCCAGTTTTTAAAAATGCCAAATAGAGTGGTACAGACAGTAAAGCATGTAGCCCAGGAGGGATCACTGTAGGAAAGAGCTGAGCTGGCCTGGGAAAGAAGAGTAAAACTGACAAGAAGAGGGCAATTCAGAGAAGGGGGACACCCAGGAGTCAGCATGCAAATGTATTGGGGGCCAGAAAATAAACGGAAAGGCTCTGATGAACTGCAAAGGGTTAAAGGAGGCCAGTAGTAAGAATAAGGGTGTGGAGCAAGGGTAGGTTAGAATGTGGAAGGCCTTAGATGTCAGGCTGGAGAGTCTGGACTCAAGCCTAGAGGCAATGAGGAGAGATGGAAGGTTTTAGATTTGGGAAATGATGTGATAAAAGGGGTATTTTAAAAATACTAATTAGCATTCAAATTAGAATACTGTACACATTAATCTCGAACCTGTTGGAAGGGAAGAAAATGCAAACACCCAAATCTCCGAATGTGACGTTCATATGACAGCCACTGCAGACACAGCATCCAGACCAAACAGGTTATCAGAATGAGCTTTTCAGGGAACAGAGACACTATCTCCCACCTCTACTGCCAAAAGATGGATTCTATCCCCCCCTGGTCTTGTAAGCGCAGAGGTTTGGAATCTCAAAAGCACCTTTTTCTTCCCAGCATTGTAATTAGCTAGACAGTGGGCAGCACTGATGCCCTGACTAGAATACAAAGTATGAAGAAGACTGGATTGAAAACACAGGGCTCCCACATACGCCAACATGAGCCACTCAGCTCCAGCTGCCGCACGCCGAGGGAATATGCAGGTTCCCACAACTAGAAGGAGCACTTAGAGGCTTTCTCTCAGGCACTGCTCTTTGGCCCAGAAATGAGCAGGCTACCCAGTACCTCCCATCTCTGCCAGATAACTTATCTTTTCAGGAACAAAAGACCAGAGTGAACTAAGGGCAATCATCCCCACAGAATAAGGGATAGGTGACTCCACTGGACCAGTCCACCAAAAATTTTTATAGAACGTTTCAATTTTTTTATTGAAACAGAGGGAAAACATAAGAAATTATTTTTCTTATAGTCAATGGACTATTTTTATTATAGTCAATGGACATGCAGCAAAAATAGAAAATGGATAAGCCAAAAAATTAACAAAACCGTCACGTTCTAGCATGTTACTATGTTAACAAACACAAATTTGTATTTGTCCTACTGGACATACTATTTTGAAACTTGATATACTTTTTGTCACTGACCAATCTATTGGTGAATATTTTTTAATGTCAATTAGTGAATTTCTGCAAAAATGATGTGTGATGGTTGCATGGTTGTTCAACAATATGGTGACTATGGGAGGCCATAGGCTAGTGAACTCACGTCCCATTGATGGACATTTAGGTTGTCTCCAATCTTTGGCATTATGAACAATACTCTGATGAACATCTAGGAACTAAACAACCTCATCCCTAGGATTCTGACATTGGTGATGATGAACGTGTTAAAAAATGTGCAACAAAGACCTATTCCAAAGGGAGACTGGTATAACACCTACTGTAAGAAAATTTCATGCCCTTCAGGGACCTGACTCAAATCTCATTTCTTCCACGAAGGCTTCTCTTGACCAGATCTATCCATAGTGCTTTCTCTCCCTCCTGAGAACTCTGATCTGCTTAGCAGGCGTGCCCTTTCTTTGGCACTAAAAACCTGCCTGGCCTGGCCTCTACCACATGTCCCCTGTCTCTCCAATTACACTAGAAGCTGCCTGAAGACAGAGATCACTCTGAGACCACTTTGAAGTCCCAAAATAATGGCACGTGTGATTAGCACCCAATAAATATTTGCTAAATTATCTCATTTAAAAGCCCAAGGGTAAACTGTAGGAAAACCCTCAAATTTTAATTTGAGGAATGAAGAACTAAAACATAAAAGCAACACCCCCCTTTCCTTTGCCCCTCCAAAGGCACTGCTAGAGCTCAGTCCCTGCCTTTGACTTGTTTCAACTCCTTAGCCCTAAACATTCGAATTTCTGACAACTCAAAGAACAGAAGGAATAAATGCAATGATCTTCTAAAGACCATCAGACACACGGTCTAGCAACGCTGCTCTGAGGGGTTATGCAGTGAGCTGACTCAGTCTCCAAACAGCACTTCCCAGGCTCTTTGGTGAAGGAGATGGGAAAGCAAAGGTCAACAAAACAGACCCGCTCCAGAAGTTAAGGGAAGGTACTACTCACTGCCTGATCCCTGGTGAAGGACAGACACAGCAGAGCTACTTGGCCATATCGGGCAGCATCTGCCACAGAGTAGAAATAGATGAAGGCAGCCCCCAGAGAACGGGCTTAGTGGTCCTAAAGAAGATGCCCTCCCTCAGCCAGAAACCAGCCCTAGGATGGAGCAAATTTCCAGGAAAAGTAAGCAGACAAACTTTGCTTATGAAGAACTGCCAAGACTGCCGCCTGCAGGCCAAGGTCTGCCACAGAGAGACACAGGTCCACTCTGAAGGGGCCAGGGTCCCACCTGGGGAGGGGCCAGAGTAAATCCTTCCTGGCACTCAGCTACTCTGAGCATTGTCCCTCCAGGGAAACCAGGACACTTTCGCTGAACATCTTCTTCGCCTAGACCTGAGCTAAGAGTGATGAGGGATGTGGGGAAGAAAGCCTGGGCTCTCTCTGTATAGTGCTACAACCTGGCTAGAGGTCTGAAGTTAGAGACAGAACAAGGCAGGTGTTGGGGCGGGTGGGGGGGCGTGGATATTGTTTCTGTGTCCTTGGTTGATGGGTGAGGATGGGAAGTGGAAAGTTAGGAACTGGGAGTCAGAAGTCAGGAGGCCTGGCTTTAGCGCCCTCTGCCACCAGTGACAAGTGACACAGTTTTGAGTGAGTCACTTAACCTCTCTGGGCCTCTAATTTCTACACGAGAAAAATGAGAGACCAATCCTAATGCAGCCCCCCAAAACTTACACGTCAGAATACTGTTCTGAAAAAAAACACAGAGGTCGCAGAAAGGCCTTTAGCGTGGTCAATACTTACATATTTAGACCAAACCAGAAGCCCAGAAAGCCCTGGTGGACCACCTATGGCTCCATCTCAGGCACACACAGGTAAACCTGTGCTGGGGTCTCCCAGCAGACCAGCCCGGACCAGCACCACACCAGATCACCTCTACATCCAAATCAGAACCCTACCCAGTCAGGGGGCTGCAGCTCAAGAGAACCTGCCTCTCCTCTTCTCAATCCCATCATCTTTGAGTCTGTCTCGACTGGTGATGTGGCAAGAAGTGCAGAACTCAAAACCACGTGAGGTAGACAATCTTGCTTCTCAAGAGGCCCAATGCTTGCTCCTGAGCAGGCTGAAATCACAATTTTGAGCTCAAGATTTCAGAATTGGGGAGTTGGCTGAAAACAAACAACACCTACCATCCAGAGTCAAAGAAACATACTGCCACTCGAAATATGGGATAAGAGCAGAGAATTGTAGGAATAGGGGAAGAGAGGAGGAGGAGGAGTTAAGACAGGGGAAAGAGTTTGCTCAAATCAGCAACACCAAGAAGGGTTCTAAAATGTGCAAGTCCTAGCATAACCTCTGTCTGATGCCCCACATCACTTTCCTCGGCCCACCTGATATTACTGCACAGCTGTTCTGTGTGAGCTCAGGCCCATCCCTGCAGACAGGGTCACACCCCAAGCACACAGCCCCATGGGGCCATTTCTGACCCGTGAGGATGCTGCTTAGTCAATGCGAAGTGGGAGCAAGTGGATAAAAGCTCCAGGCTTACATCTTGCCAGCAGACAATTCCACAGGGCACTCTGTGCGATTCTCAGGAAGTCCTGGTAGAAATGAGTCCCCACTGTCCACAGTAGGCACCTTAATGCTACCCCCTCGTATTAACTCCCCCTCCTCCCTTGCCTCACTCCCACGCACGCTGTTTCCTCATTCCTGCCTCCTGGGATTTCTTCTCGAATAAACTGTACCCATGTCCTCATATCAGATTCTGCTTTCAGGTGAACCCAAACCAAAAACATCAGCAGAGAATCTGAAGCTTACAAGCTGGTTAGAGAGGCCTTTGGTGACTTGGTATCTTTCTTCAAGAGATGCCCCATTACTCTGAAAAGCTTTCTTGGAAATGCCCATGGCTCTCTGCTCATCTACCACGGCCGGGTACTCAGCTCGAGGGCAAGTCTAGCTTGTCATTGCCCCATCCAGCAAGGCCCACAGAAAAAGGGAAGGGACTGAAAGTTCTCTCCTGGTACCCTGTGGCTCTCTGGAATCAAATTGTTCAGGGGGCAAGATTATTATAGCACTGCAATTTCTCCTTCCCCACTGCACACTGTCCCATGCTGAGCTTCTCCGAACATCACCCCGTCCTAAAAAAAAAAAATTAGCAGTCTTTTACAAGAAGCATGATTTCATTTTTTAAAAAGGAGGAGAGTCGTAGGAGGGACACCACCCAGACTACATGGGAAATACACTCTGAGTGAGAACACTTTGAAGTGGAGGGAGTATACAGCGCTGTTCTAAACCCACCCAGAGGGAGGGAGCCTGGGCAAAGATGACACGCATGCACACACACACAAGCCTATGCACACCCTGAAAAATATACACATACATGAGCAGAAAAAAAAAATCAATGTATTGGCCAGAGTTCCCTTTGAATAATGGGAATAATGGGAATAATATTTTATTCTTTTTATTATACTCTTGTGTATTTTCTACAATGAATATATAATACTCAGGTTTCTCATTTTAAAAGAATGACACTTGTCCCTTCCACATGATATCTGCAGGGCCTTAAACATGGCCTATAAATGCCCACAGATTTAGCTAGGACAACAGCAGATCTTAGGTCTGGAGGTTCTTAGATGAGATGTGGAAACACAAAATATTATCATTAGCAGGCATTTTCTCCCTCAGTAATTTGGTCTTTCAGAGGAAGTGAAGCACAGAAACACAAGTTAATTGCCTATACACCTCTGTGCCTGAACTCTGACACTTCCCATCACCACCTCTCTTTGCTTCCAGGTTCTGCACCACCCTTTCGGCTTCCCCTGTTGAAGAGCCATGCAGGGAGCCAGTCTAGCAACCTGGTCACTCTGCTGAACATTGAGGGGACCGAAAGGCAGAACTCAGTGAGCTCGGAAGCCCCTGAACCCAGCCAGTTGTTAAGTAGGCGTGAGAATCCATCAGCTGGAAACACTGAAGGCGGGCAGGCAGGCGGAATGATTCTGGGTGAAGGAACATTGTAAATGTTGTCACCCAAAATAGAGCTGAGATGAACTTGGCTCCCAGGCACTGCAAGCCTCCTTTCTGCTTCCTGTTGGCTCCCCTCTGGGCCCTCGGAGATGCTCCTCAGGCACCACACCTCCTCCTCCCTACTGTCGGGATCGTCCTGGTCTGCACTGCTCCTTGACGCTGCAGGTAGTTACAGGCAGAGGAGCAGCTGTGACCTGAAGCTCCGGGAGTCAGCCCTCGGGACAGGCTCAACCCCTCCTGGCCCTGCCACTATTCATATTCTATAGGTGGACATCAGGGAACTTAATGAGGTCAAAGGCAGACCTACCAGGGTAATAACAGGGACCACCTATCTCTGCCATCACCTCTACCCTCCCTACTTCTACCACTCAACTTGGGCCACATTCTCCTTTCTCTATTCTGTGAACTGGCCAGTCACCCAAGTCAGAAACCACAGCATTATCTTCATCAAACCCTCCTCTCCTACCCTCAGAGTAATTACTCACCTTGATGCACTGACTCTCCCTTCAAACTCTCTCTAGTCCATCACCTTCTTTCCCTTTCCATAGCTCCTGTTGTACTTCAGGCCTTTGTCATCTTTTCCCTGGATTAGTATAGGAACTTCCTAACCACTCTGTGACTTCAGTCCTTCCTGATCTATCATCAGGTCTGAGCTAACATCACACATGATCACTTCAATCCACTCTTCAGAAGCTTTTCAGGGGGCTCCTCCCCACCTACAGAACGCAGTTCAAACTCTTCAATAGGACGGAAGGTCTTTTATCAGCTCTCCGTGATTCACTTTGTCAGCCTCATCTTCCCTCTTCCCTGCCTTCACATCCCATGTTCTAGCCACACCAGACCTCTCAGAGTTCCCTGGGTTTTCCAGACCCCAGGTGTTAAGGTGAACCCTGCCGCCTCCGGCTCCTCTGATAAACCCCTCCCACCTGATCTCCTATCAGCATCTGTACCAATTATTGGGCACTTGCTCATCCAGTTGGGTATAGCTTGTTTTCCTTTGTGTCATCACAACTAGCCTAGAAGAGCTTGAAAGAAGGAACTCTACTTTCATATTCATTTGTCCCTAGTACCTGCCACTGTGCCCTCTATGTGACAAATTTAAATACACCTTGCAGCTTATAGTGATGGAACCATTAGTTATCTTATCACGTGGGTGTCTTTTACCAACCAAATTGTAAGCAACTTAAAGATAAAGGCCACATCTTAAATTTCTTTTTATCTGTCTAAACATAGTGCCTTGGATACCTCATCAAGCAATTGGTAAATACACAGCTCAATGATAAAAGCACGTATTCATTCATTTCACAAATATTTCTTGAGCATCTGCTATTTCCAGGCACTATTTTAAATACAAGACATGTGACAGAGAACAAAAAAGACAAAATCCTTGTCTTCTTGGAATCCATAATTCTAGTGGAAGAAGATAGACAACATTTATAAGTCAGTGAAATATATTGTTAGGTAACAATAAGTGGTGAAGTGAAAAATAAAATGGCAAGAGGAATAAGAAGTAATGGGAGTTGCAATTTTAGATAGGATGGCCCAAGAAGTCCTCCCTGAGGTCACACCGAGGAGGGAACATTGATGAGGTGAAGGCAGTGAGGGAATGGGCTGTGCAGAATTACAGGTGAAGCATATTCCAAATATTAAACAGAAGAAGCAATACCTACAAAGGTCCAAAGGCAGGAACACAGATGGCAGCTTCAGAAGATGGCAAGGACCAGGAGGGGTAGAATGGGGGCAGATAGTAGGAGCTGGGATCAGAGAGGTAACAGAAGAGAACATACAAGGAGGCCTTCAGTCATCTCATGCTGGGTGAGGAGGAAGGCCAAGTGAGGCTTTGTGAAGAAGAGCCACACGGGCTAACTTAGTTTTTACTTTGGGTTAATCTGGCTGCAGGAGAAGGCAATGGCACCCCACTCCAGGGCTCTTGCCTGGAAAATCCCAAGGATGGAGGAGCCTGGTGGGCTGCGGTCCATGGGGTCGCTAAGAGTCGGACACGGCTGAGCGACTTCACTTTCACTTTTCACTTTCATGCACTGGAGAAGGAAATGGCAACCCACTCCAGTGTTCTTGCCTGGAGAATCCCAGGGACGGGAGAGCCTGGTGGGCTGCCGTCTATGGGGTCGCACAGAGTCGGACACGACTGAAGCGACTTAGCAGCAGCAGCAGCAGTCTGGCTGCTGTGTTCACAATAGATTGAAGAGGGGTGAGTGTGGAAGCAGAGAGACCAATCTGAAGGCTATTAAAACAAGAGATAATGGTGGCCTGGATCAAGTGGATAATTGTGAAGGTGATGAGAAAAGAGGAGTTTCTCAGTTAATGGATAAAACTGCCTGGCTATCTCTGGTAATCATTCCCAAACTCCACAATGGCAAGGCCAGTTGTTCAGGTCAAAAATTGTGGAGCCATCCTGCACTCCCCCTCTCCTCTCTCAATCCACATTCAATCCTTTTAAAAATTCAGTACACGCTACTTTCAAAATATATCCAAAACCCAACCACTTCTCATCACCTCCCCAATTATCCACTTGACCCAAGCTACCATTGTCTCTTGCCTAGTTATTTTTATAGCCTTCATATAAACTAGGTAATTTCCTACTTTTGATAATAATACCATGATTATGTAACATGTTACTATTAGGGGAGGTTGGGTAAGGGGTGTATGGAAACCTTTTGTACTATTTTTGCAAGTTTTCTGTGAGCACAGATAGGACTAATAGAGGCCTAAGGAGATAAATATATTATATTTTGGAAAGAGTTACTGCTCTCAAATAAAGAGAGAATAATAGAAAATAAGGAATAATATATTTCATCAAGATTATGTCTCTACATAGACAAAGAGAACAAACATATGGACACTATGGGGATGGGGGAAAATTGGGAGATTGGGACTGACATATATACACTACTTTATGGAAAACAGATAACTAATGAGAGCCTACTACTATATAGCACAGGGGAAAACAGATGGTACAACCTGTTTGTAGGACATATATCAAGTTAACATTAAAAACGCATTCCAATATATAGCTGTTGTTTAGTCACTAAGTTGTGTCCAATCTTTGTGATTCCATGGACTTTAGACCACCAGGCTCCTCTGTCCATGGGATTTCCCAAGCAAGAATACTGGATTGGGTTGCCATTTCCTCCTCCAGAGGATCTTTCCAACCAAGGGATAAAACCTGTGTCTCCCGCTTGGCAGGCAGATTCTTCACCACTGAGCCACCTGGAAAGCTCCCCAATATATACAGTAGGTGCAGACAGATACTGTTTGACTCCACTTATTCCAGTTACCTAGAATAGTAAAATTCATAGAGTCAGAAAGTACGCTGGTATTAATAGATGCCTGGGGCCAGGGGATGGGGAAGGGCAACAGAGACATAGTCTTTAATGGGGACAGAGTTTCAGTTTAGGAAAGTGAAAAACTTGAGAAATGGATGATGGTGAGAGTTGCACAACAATGTGAATGTACTTAGTGCCACTGAACTGTACAGTTAAATATGGTTAAAATAGTAAGCTTTATATTATGTGACTTTTAAACAATAAAAAAGCACATTAAAAAAAGATTATGTCTGTAACTCTACCTTACATTAGATACAAAATAATATTCTACAATTAGTAAAGGCAGAAAGAACAGAGGAAATAGAAACCATCAGGCACACATGGCAGACAACCGTTGCAAAGAGAATCCACCAATGCATGCTAGGACTAGCGGTCAAAAGTCAGAAGAGAAAAAGTTTACATAGTTTCAAAGTATATATTCCAAGATATTTGTTAATTACAAAGAGAGAGATAGTAACTTTACAATGGAGCAGTTGGGCAGACACCCAGGGGATCAAGGTTATCACCAGGAAGATTGTACTAGGAAGAAGACAACCTCATTTCTGTGGAAATTTTGTCAAAAAGGCATAATCGCATTTCAGTAATGAGAAAACATTAGACAAATCCAAACTGTGGTTCATTCTTCAAAACAACTGATCAACTCTCTTCAAAAGTGTCAAGATCATGAAAGACAAGGAAAGACTGAAAACCTGTTACAGATTATAGAGGGAATGGAAGAGAAATAACAACAAAATACAATGTGGGATCCTAGGTAAGCTGGTGGATCAGAAATGGGACATGAGCAGGAAACTGCTGAAATTCAAATAAGGTCTATAGTTTAGTTAATAGTACTGCGCCGGTGTTAATTTCCTTGTCTTGATGATTTTACTATGGTTATGCAAGATGTTAATATTAGAGGAAGTTGGGTGAGGGGGATGCAAGAACTCTGTCCTATTTTTGTAGATTTTCTGAGTCTAAAATTACTTCAAAATTAAAAATTGAAAAAGAAAGATTATGTCTCTAGATTAAACATCATCCCCACAATTCCAGTCACCTTTTCCTCAATTCTACCTATAAAATAAGATGAACCTGCTATCCTCTAGGAAATGGATCATTGAGTGGGTCTCTCAGAAAAAGTATCTATCAGGCCTTGAGCTCTCTAGGGTCAAAATCAAGGATTTGAAAGGAAAGATCCCCAAAGCTTTAAATACCTCTCTTTGATGTATAAGAACTCTTTCTGTGAACATCAAAGGACCCGATGACATATCTGAAATTGCCATTAATGAGCACCAGTTAGCAGTTCACCAGAGATCTCTACCCTCAATTCCACTGGCCAGAGAAAGGTGGTCAGGGACTAGAAGCTGGTGCTCTCCCAGACACAGTCACCGCAGTAGCACAACAGGGCCAACACCGCCCCCATTTGGTTGCCTCATACACTGCTGACATGAAATGGCACAACCATTCTGACAGATAACTAAATAACATGTATCTAAAGTCTTAAAAATGTTCCCACCCTTTGACCCAGCATTCCACTTGTAGAAATTATCCCAAAGAAATCAAAGTTTCACACAAAGGTTGCCATCCCAGTATAAATTCTAGCAGTAAGAAACAGGCTACAGTAAACATTGCACAACCCAAAGTTGATTAAATAAAATATAGGATATCCATCAGATGGTCTTCTGTGTCCATTTTTTAAAAATCACATTTTTCAAGAACAGTTTGCTATATATGGGCTTCCCTGGTGGCTCAGAGGGTAAAGATTCTGCCTGCAATGTGGGAGACCCAGGTTCGATCCCTGGGTCAGGAAGATACCATGGAGAAGGAAATGGCAACCCACTCCAGTATTCTTGCCTGGAGAATCCCCATGGACAGAGGAGCCTGGTGGGCTACAGTACATAGGGTTGCAAAGAGTGGAACATGACTGAGCAACTTCACTTTTTCAAGAACAGGTTGCTGTATATTATGACATGATCCTGACTTGGTGTGTATGTGGTATGGAAGAGGACAGGTACAAAATTTAAAATGCAGGGGAAAAATATGCCTTAATTAATAGCAGTTATCTCAAGGTGGTGCGGGATGCTGACAAACGTTTAAATTTTCTTCTTTATACTTTTCTGTTGCTTCTAAATGTTATCCAACAAACATATATTACTGTTCTAATAAGGAAAACAGCCCCTCCCCATCTTGCAGGTGAATAAACGGAGTTACAGAGAACCTCATTAACTTGCCCCGGGTTCTTCAGTGAGTCAGAAGTGAAACCAAAAATAAAGACTCTGATTCTCAAAAGCCTCGCTCATCTCACAAGCTGTCAGCATGTGTGCAGCGGTAGTTCGGGGACAGTGGTTCTTAACTGGGACGACTTTGCCCCCTAGGGGACAGTTGGCATGTCTAGAGACATTTTTGCTTGTTGTAACTCAGGGAGGGGGCACTACCACTGCTAAGCATCTTCCCTCACACAAGGATAACAGGGTAACATTTGGCTCAAAATGCCAAGAGGGCTACTGGTAGAAGCCCTGTTCTAGGAGAAGGCAGCCACAAATGTATACCCCTCACCCCCCTCCTCCCCACATTGGACTTTGGAAGAGCTCAGGTGGCTCAAAAGTACATCAGGAACCTCCACCTGCTTCACATCCTGTGCGAGCTGTGGTACCTTCTGTTTCAAAGAGGATCTGACTTGGCAGTTAACAGGCCCCAGGGTGTAAGCACCAAGGACTTTATTACTCACATTAAGCAACCTTCCTCTTCCAACTGGAGAAAAATAAATTGTTCATTTCACACAAGAGCCGTAACAGACACAAAGAGAACATAGCTTCAGATGGAGTTAGACTACCAGAGTCAGGCCAATGAAGGCAGAAGGAGCGGCATCCTAATGTCATGACGCCGCTCAGACGGAGGGGCAGGAGGCCTGTCTGCACGTGCTTCCCCGCATTTTCACTACTGAGACCTCAGGAGTCTTGGGTGACCATGCCAGGCTTACCTTCCTTCCAAGTATCTTTAGAGAAGGGGAAAAGGAAAGAGCCCCAACCAAACCCTGAGAGAGGTTCTTTCCCCTCTCAGGAAACTCTTCTATCAAAGGGGCCACCCGCTTGGACTTCTTCATGAGTTTCAAGGAGACAGGGACATCATGCCAGCGTTTCCTGTGCCCTTGAGTCCAAATTACAATTCCCATTCTCAGGAGCTGGCAAGACTGCAGATATAAAAAAACAAACTTATGGCTGTTAGGGGTGTCAAGGGGTGGAGGGATAAATTGGGAGCTGGGGTTTACATATACACACTGCTATATATAAAATAGACAACTAATGAGCACAGGGAACTCTACTTAATACTCTGTAAATACTCTTCCCATACGGGAAAAGAATCTTAAAAAAGAGTGGATATATGTATATGTATAACTGATTCACTTTGCTGTACACCTGAAACTGATACAACTTTGTAAATTTACTCTAATAAAATTAAAAAAAAAAAAGCTGGAAAAAATGTTGGCCAATGCACCCCCTCCCTTTACAGATCAGGCAACAAGCACCAGAGAATCTGAGGATCTAAGAATCAAGCCCAAGCCACACAGCTATGACAGAGTCAACTCCTGATCCCAGACCTCCCATTCTCTCTCCTTTAATAGCATCTCAGTCACCAAGAAGTCCAATGCTGTAGGACCACAGACACTAGCCCTGTCAGAGGAAGCATCACTCATTACTGGCATTTCACATGAGAGTCCCATAACAGGTGTGAATCTCTAGTGTTGCTACTGCCATATCCTTAAAATATGCTGATTTTAGCCGAAACAAAAGGGTTCTATTCCCACTGGGGTTGTTGCTGGCTTCTTTCACTTGAGAGTTGACTACTGTTGGCTTTGTCTATTCAACAAATATTTATTGAGCACCTGTTTTATGCTGGAAACCAAGCCATTTGGGTCTGATTTAGTTTCTCTAAGGCCCAGCCCAGGTCAGGCCATATTCATGGACTGCTTTGTAATCCCAAACTCCTCCTAGGGTATGCTCATCTTTACCTGAACTAGCTTCAGAGAATCTAACTCTGGCTTGTGACCAAAGTGTACAACTAAAACCAAATGAAATGTACATATACTGCAATGAATCCCATATGGGTCAGCACTTAAATGCCAACTTAAAACCTAGAAGGAAAAAGAAAAGCCTATTTACTTCAGCAGTGGAGGTAAAAAAATCTTCTGACAAATGAAAATGTTCAGAGACAAGAGTAATGGGCTCAAAAAATAAATAAATAAAACATGAAGACAGGGGAGTGGGGATAATATGGTTAGAACACAGGCTCTGAAGTCAGACAGGCCTGCCTCTACTTCTAATTAACCGTGTGTGTGTGTGTGTGTGTGTTAGTCGCTCAGTCATGTCTGACTCTTTGTGACTCCATGGACTGTAGCCCACCAGGCTCCTCTGTCCATGGAATTCTCCAGGCAAGAATACTGGAGTGGGTTGCCATTTCCTTCTCTTTCAGCATATTACTTAACCCCTCTGAGTCTCACTTTCCCATATGAAAATGGAATAATATGGCAATAGTACCTTCTTCCTAGGGTTATTGTGAGGACTAAGTGAGATAACAATGTGCCAACCTATAACACGACACTGGTACCTATTCAGTAGCTATTATTTCTGGTTCTTAGGAGCAACTTAGCTCTCACATCCAGAAGCAACTTAGACGGCACCACAAACCTCCCAGGGCCATGTGGTTCACTGCCCTATGGATTAGTGCCACCGTGTCTCTCCGCCCTTTCAGGAGCCAAATGTCAACTTGGAGCCCAGGACCCTCTTGGGGTAAACCAGACTGACCCACAAATCCCGGGATGCTGGTCTGGAAAGTGGTAAAGGGAGGAGGAGAACCTTTGCCTCACCAACACGGGTGGAAGCTCAGCAGCCTGGCTACACCGTGAGGGTTCACCACTCATCAAAGACCCGTGGAGAAATCAATATCTCAGAGTGCTGCTGTTGTGGCAGGACGGGGGCACATGAGGCTTCTCACCTGCCCAGTCTCACAGTGCCAGTGTCCTCAGAGTGCCAGTGGCCTAAATCTAAACCAGATTTCTTTCCCAGAACTAGGCTGATGGTTCTTCAAGAGTAGAGTCTTGTACTCTGAATTTTCCATAACACTCTAAATAGAATTCTATGCACAGGAGGCACTTTTAAAAATGCTCTGAACTAAAAACTCCTTCACTGTTATCAAACAGAACCAGGAATGTGTTGCTAAGTTCACAGGTGAAGGCCAAGTATGCCAGGGCTGTTTCCCTCTCCATTCACAAGGGGCAGTGTCTTAGTTGCAGCCAGGACCCTCAGTGTTCTAGGTGGAGAACTCCTAAAGCATCCGATAGATGGGTGGATGCTCTCCCAGGAGGTTCTCCAAGACTTGTTAATTATTGTCTCGATATCCTTGGAATCTGGCCCCTCTTCACAAGGCCCACTGCCACTGCCTTGGTTCAGGCCCTTCTATCCACTGGAGGGTGCGCTCTGTCACCAACTCCCCGCTCCCCACCCCCACTCCCATTTGTCCCACACATAGCCATCAGAGACCAAAAACTAATCAGGTCACTTTCCTATACAAAAGCCTTCAAGGGACTTTTTTCTTGGGACAAAGAGCAAAGACCAAACTTCTCAGAGTAGCACATAAGACCGTTTCCAGTGGGCCACTGTCTATATCTTAGCAGCAGTATCTTC
Source organism: Okapia johnstoni (assembly GCA_024291935.2). NCBI lineage: Eukaryota > Metazoa > Chordata > Mammalia > Artiodactyla > Giraffidae > Okapia > Okapia johnstoni. The sequence goes on from CM044316.1 coordinate 43,643,875, forward strand.
CACCACTCTGGACATAGTGCATTGCAGGCCTTCACATCATTGCCCATGTTACTTCCTTGTCCTTAAAGTTCTTCTGTACCATCTTCTCCTAGTCAGTCATTCCTCATTTCTTTTGGCAAGCTCCTTAGTCTCCTTCAGGACTGCAGGAAGCAAGCAGCATCTGAGTTGGTTCCTAAAGATCTTAACTCCTAATTTCCCTGCTCCTAAACAATATCTTCCCTTTGAGTGTGGCCTGGGCCTAAAGACTCACTTCTGATGAATATAATCCAGCAAAAGAGATCAGATGTCACTTCTGTGGCTGAGTTATAGAAAGACTGTGTCTTCAATCTTGTTTTCTCCCTCTTACTCTCTTCCTTGCTTGCTTGAGTGTAAGTCAGCTGCCATGTCATGAACCACCCTATGGTGAGATCCATGTGGTCAGGAATGGATGTTTCTGGCCAATAGCCAGTGACTACCTGAAGCCTGTCAATGATCATGTGAGTGAGCTTGAAAGCCCCTTGTTGAGTCTTGAGGGGACTGCAGCCCTGGCTGACTCTTAGTTGTAACCTGATGAAAGTCTGTAGGCCTGAGGACTCCATCAAGTCCCATCTGGATTCCTGACCCACAAAAATAGAAAGCTTGTTGTGAGAAAATAGAAGTCTTGTTTTAAGCCACTAAATTTTGGAGTAATTTGTTACATAGTCATAGACAGCTGATATAAGGGCCAACTCAAATGTCACTCATTTATTAAACATTCCTAACACTCTCTTCTATCCCCTAGTCCATCTCCACCTCTCCCATTGCTCATGGGATCGATCCAAACTTCTTAATAGAGCCCTCAAGGCCTTACATAATGATTCAATTCAACCCACCTTGCCAAGCTCATCTTTCATCACTACACATGGCACCTGGGGTAACTGATCTTCTTTAAACTGCTCCAACATACCCCAGTTTCACCTTTATTCCTTTGCACATACTATTCCCACTTTCTGGAATACTTCTTCCGTCTCTCTTTACCTAGTTCATTTGCATTTATTCTTCGAAGTCCCAGCTCATATCTTTTTCCTCCAGGAAGAAACAACTTTCAAGGCTGGGTTTAGGTATCTTCCATTTGTGCCAATACCTTTCCCTGTACTTTTCTACTTAGAGCACTTATCACTTTGTGCTGTCAGGGCCTTTGACTCAATCTCCTGGCCTGGACTGCAAGCTCTTTGAGGGCAAGACACCTTTCTGTCATTCATTCATGTGTGTATGCTGCTGCTGCTGCTGCTAAGTTGCTTCAGTCGTGTCTGACTCTGTGCGACCCCATAGACGGCAGCCCACCAGGCTCCCCCGTCCCTGGGATTCTCCAGGCAAGAACACTGGAGTGGGTTGCCATTTCCTTCTCCAAGGCATGAAAGTGAAAAGTGAAAGTGAAGTCGCTCAGTCGTGTCCGACTCTTAGCGACCCCGTGGACTGCAGCCTACCAGGCTTCTCCGTCCATGGGATTTTCTAGGCAAGAGTATTGGAGTGGGGTGCCATTGCCTTCTCCGGTGTGTATGCTAGTTCTGTCTTAACTTGTAGTTAGTCAAATACACTTGCACCCATGCAATTGAACGCAGCTGGAGAAAAGCACACAGCCACATACTCTGGTCTCACTTTAATTCATGACCATGAACAAAGATAGGCCCTTAAAGATTCCTGACAATACTGTCCTTCCCTAGTTTATTCTATTCACTCACCTACTCTCCTTGGACTGCTTCACACCTTTCTTCTTAAACCTTCTTAAACCTTCTTAAACCTCTCACACTTCACCCCCACACTCTCAACTGATGACTTTGTTTTCTACTTCATTGAGAAAACTAAAATCAGAAGAGGATTTCCAGACTCCCACCACATTTATGTACCTATCATCATCCATCCACACTAACTTTGCCTTTCCTGCTGTTACTGAAAATGAACTATCCATGGTCCCAGAGCCAAACCTTCTATTTGTGAACCAGACCTCACCCCTCCCCTACTCTAGAAAATCATTCCAACAATCTCCCCTCACACTCCAACAGTATTCCTTTCCCTCTCTCACCCAGATTGTTCCCACCAACATGTAAACATACTGTTACTTCTCTCATATTAAAGAACAATAGAGTTTCAGTTTGAGAAGATGAAGAAGTCCTGGAGATGGATGGTGGTGATGGTTACACGTGAATATAATTTATACCACTAAGTGTACTCTGAAAAATGGTTAAAATGATCATGTTTATGTGAGTTTTAGCACAATAAAATAAGAAGATAAAAACCCTCCTGATTCCACTCCCCCTACCAGCTACCTCCCTGTTACAGTTTCCCTCTGCACTGAACTTGCAATAAATTCCTTCTCTTCCATTTTCTGTTAAAGCCACTCAAATTAAGCTCTAACCTCCATTACTACACTGAAACTGTTAGCCAAGATCCTCATTGACATGCACATTGCCAAACCCCATGGTGAATTCTCCCTCCTCATTTCCTTGATTGATCAGTAGCATTGGAACCAATCCGTCTCTCCCCACCAACATGGTGCGTTTTCCTCTCTTGGCTTCAATATACCATCAAATTTGGAAAACTCAGCAGTGGCCACAGGACTGGAAAAGGTCAGTTTTCATTCCAATCCCAAAAAAAGGCAATGCCAAAGAATGCTCCAGCTACCACACAATTGCACTCATCTCACACACTAGCAAAGTAATGCTCCAAGTTAGGCTTCAACAGTACATGAACTGAGAACTTCCAGATGTTCCAGCTGGATTTAGAAAAGGCAGAGGAACCAGAGATCAAATTGCCAACATCTGTTGGATCACAGAACAAGCAAGAGAATTCCAGAAAAACATTTACTTCTGCTTTATTGATCCCACTAAAGCCTTTGACTGTGTGGATTACAACAAACTGTGGGAAATTCTCAAAGTGATCACCACACTCACTTGGCTTTCTTCCTGTCTCATTGGTCACTTCTTCTCGGTCTTCTTTGCTGACTCCTTCCTTCCCCATCACTTCTTTTTTTTTGCCACACCACATGGTATGTGGAATCTTACTTCCCAACCAGGGATCAAACCCACATCCTTTGCAGTGGAAGCAGAGAGTCTTAACCACTGGACTTCCAGGGAAGCCCCTTCTCCTAACCTCTTATCACTGTAGTGTTCAGGATTCATTTTGGTCCTTGCTCTTCCTTTCTGCTCTACCCATATTCACTCCTCTGTGATCTCATTGGGAAAGACTAGAGATCTCTTCAAGAAAATTAGAGATACAAAGGGAACATTTCATGTAAAGATGGGCACAATAAAGGACAGAAGTGGTAAAACAGAAGCAGAAGATATTAAGAAGAGGTGGCAAGAACACACAGAAGAACTATACAAAAAAGATCTTAATGACCCAGATAACCACGATGGTGTGATCACTCACCTAGAGCCAGACATCCTGGAATGTGAAGTCAAGTGGGCCTTAGGAAGCATCTCTACAAACTAAGCTAGTGGAGGTGATGGAATTCCAGCTGAGCTATTTCAAATCCTAAAAGATGATGCTATGAAAGTGCTGCACTCAATATAATCAGCAAATTTGGAAAACTCAGCAGTGGCCACAAGACTGGAAAAGGTCAATTTTCATTCCAATCCCAAAGAAAGACAATGCACAATTGCACTCATCTCACACACTAGCAAAGTAATGCTCCAAGTTAGGCTTCAACAGTACATGAACTGAGAACTTCCAGATGTTCCAGCTGGATTTCGAAAAGGCAGAGGAACCAGAGATCAAATTGCCAACATCTGTTGGGTCACAGAACAAGCAAGAGAATTCCAGAAAAACATTTACTTCTGCTTTATTGATCCCACTAAAGCCTTTGACTGTGTGGATTACAACAAACTGTGGGAAATTCTCAAAGTGGTGGGAATACCAAACCACTTTGTATGCAGGACAAAAAGCAACAGTTAGAACAGGACATGGAACAGTGGACTGGTTCTAAATTGGGAAAGAAGTACGTCAAGGTTACATATTGTCACCTTGCTTATTTAACTCATACGCAGAGTACATTATGCAAAATGCTGGACTGGATGAAACACAAGCTGGAATCAAGATTTCTGGGAGAAAGAACAGTAATCTCAGATATACAGATGACACCATCTTTATGGCAGAAATCAAACAGGAATTAAAGAGCCTCTTGATGAAAGTGAAATAGGAGAGTGAAAAAGGTGGCTTAAAACTCAACATTCAAAAAACTAAGATCATGGCATCCGGTCCCATCACTTCATGGGACAAACTATCTTTTCTTGGGCTCCAAAATCACTGCAGATGGTGACTGCAGCCAGGAAATTCAAAGATGCCTGCTCCTTGGAAAAAAAAGCTATGACCAACCTAGACAACATATTAAAACACAGAGACATTACTTTGCCAACAAAGGTCCGTCTAGTCAAAGCTATGGTTTTTCCAGTAGCCATGCATGGATGTGATAGTTGGACTATAAAGAAAGCTGAGCACCAAAGAATGGATGCTTTTGAACTGTGGTGTTGGAGAAGACTCTTGAGAGTCCCTTGGACTGCAAGGAGATCCAACCAGTCCATCCTAAAGGAGATCAGTCCTGGGTGTTCATTGGAAGGACTGATGCTGAAGCTGAATCTCCAATACTTTGGCCACCTGATGTGAAGAACTGCCTCATTGGAAAGACCCTAATGCTGGGAAGGATTGAAGGCAGGAGAAGAAGGGGACAACAGAGGATGAGATGGTTGGATGGCATCACTGACTCAATGGACATGAGTTTGAGCAAGCTCCGGGAGTTGGTGATGGACAGGGGAGCCTGGCGTGCTGCAGTCCATGGGGTCGCAGAGTCGGACACGACTGAGCAACTGATCTGAACTGAAGTAATACTACCTGTATAATTAGATGATTCCCATAGTTATACCTCCTGCCCAAATCTGACTCTCCATTTAAAACATGAAGAAGATCTAAAACCTTATCTCCTCCTAAAGGTTGATTCACCCACAGTCTTCTCCAACTCAATGGCAATATCACATTTCCAACTGCTCAGATTAAAAGCTTAGAATCATTTTTTACACCTCTTTTTCTCTCCCACCCTATATGCTACCATCAGGAAATCCTTTGGGCTCTATCTTTTTAAAATATCCAGAATCCAGCCTTTTCTCACCCCCTCCTTTACCTCCGCAATATTTCAAGCCACCACCATCTCTTACCTAGTCTGTAATGGCCTCCTTGTTCATTTCTCTCATCACCCTTGCTCCTGCAAGTCTATTCTCAACACAACAGACTTTGTGACCCCTTTCAAATATAAGTCAGATAATAACATTCCTCTACTCAAAACCCTTCAGGAGATCCTTTTTTCCACAGAAAGAAAAAGCCAAATCTTCACAGTGGCCTACAAGGCTCTACAAGGCCCTACATGATCTGACGCCCATTGCTTCTCTAACCTCAGTTCATTCCATTTCAGACATATGGGCCTTTTTGCTGTTCCCCAAACATGCCAGGCATGCATCCACCTGAGGTGGAATTCCCTCTGTGTGAAATTCCTCTCCCCAGGCTATCCATATGTTTAACTTCCTCACCTCCTTCAAGTCTCTGCTCTTACATCACTTTGTAAATTAGGTCTGTCAAAACCACCCTGTATAAATTGTAAACCACATTCCCCTGTCCCCTTTCATCCCTTTCCATCCTTTTTTTCCTTTTCATAGTATTTACCACTTCTAAACACTACTTAATTTACTTATTTTTTATGTACATTCCATATTATTAGTCTCAACCAATAGAAAGCTAATTCCACAAAGGCAGAGACTTTTGTTTGTTCAATATTCCAAGCACCTAGAAGAAGTCTTGATATACAGGGGGAATTCTGATATTGTTGAAGGAATAAATGAATAAGCCCAGCACAATACCTAGAACATAACAGATGACTACCAAATATTCAATAAATGAGTGAATGAATAAATTGAATGGTCCATCTATCACTAAGCTGTGAGCTTTTCATGGGCAGATGACTTATTCATCTTTGTTTCCTCATTATCCAGGACAGTAATGGAGATTCAGTAAGTGTTGGTTAAATTAAAACAAAAAAACAAAAAAACAACCTGAACATGAGTGAGGTGAGGCTGGAAATGTGAGGTGCCAGCATGTTGAGGTTCATATGCTAAATATCCTATTTCTTCCATGGCCACTCCCAGGTTGGCGTGTTCCACTTCTGGATCTTTCAGGACGTAATTCTCAATGACTAGGATGAAGAGATCAAGTAAAGGTGATAGAGGAAGGGCCACCTTACTGAAGAAGGGCTTCCCTGTAGGTCCTAACTAAGGCATCATCATCGGACCACTCAGCCAGCTTGGACGCACTGTGAGTCCTTAAGTAATGGATGCAAACCAGGCTCCTTCGATGTTAGGCTTCCAGGTCCCAAATTCTGATAATCTAGAAACTGGAAAATCAAGTTACTTCAACAAACGCATGCCTTGTATTCCTCCTTTCAGGGTTCACATCTCAATGGGGAAGGCTGGCGTCGGCTCAGATACCTTTGCAACCCATCATTCATTTCTAACATGGAGAGGAGGGGGGTGAAATGACTCCTTATATACCATCGTAGGGTCAGCTGCTCCTACCTGCCACACCCTCCAGCCAAGAAGGAAGCAATCGACCTTCCAGAGCCCTGCTTGCTCTGGAGAAAACAGAGGCAGAGGAGGCAGGAAGGGGGTGGTGCTGAAGGAGAGCTGGTGCCAACCTGGAAGTCAGGCGGGAGGAGTGAGGATTCTGCTCCTGCCTCATTCTATGACCTTGGGTGAGTGAGTTCAGTCTCTGGGCCTCAGTTTCCTCATATTTAAAACTAAAAATTTGAGCCAGATAATCCAACTATTTGCTTGTTATAAAAATTTAAACTATTATTAACCACTCTAATTTGACCATTTGACAGGACAACATTGTCTGCACATACCTCCTAGCAAATTCATCTTAATCTCCTCACCCTCAGCTCAGTTGTCATTTACTCATAAAATTGAACAATTCTGGTGCCAACTATGTGCCAGGCATTGTGCTTAGGCCTGGATGTACAGCTGTGAATATGACAGACACAGTCTCTGCCCTCAAGAGTCTATGGTCTAGCAGGGAGCAGATATTTGACCTCCAATGATGTTTCAGTCACTGCCATCAATGAATTTGAGAGAGAGTGGAAGTGACTGTGGTGGTGCTAGAGCCGGCAGATGCAGCAGAGTTATGCCTAGTCTGGGGTTTCAGAAAACCTTCCTGAATGAAGTAACATCTGAGCTGAGCTCAAGACAGACAGGAATGAACTAGCGGAAAAGAAAGGGCATTTGAGAGACAGAAAAGAGCACATACAGGTGCCCTGAGGAAGGAGTCAGATCTTGTCAAGGCCAGTGTGGCCCAAGCGCAGAGTGAGGACCAGATGGGCAGAGAAATGGGTTAGAAGAAGTCTTGATATACAGGAGGAGCTCCAATGTTGTTGAAGGAATGAATGAGCCCAGCACAAGGGCCACATAGGCAAAAGTGAGCCCACATGAGGCCTTACAAGAGAAATGTGGTTTTTAACGACTTTTTAAAAAACTCATTATCATCATTGTTTTTTTGCCATATGGTACAGCATCCAGGATCTTAGTTCCCCGACCAGGGATCAAACCCGCATCCCTTGCATTGAAAGTGTGGAGTCTTAACCACTGGATCACCAGGAAGTCCTATATGTTGTCTTAAAATATGTTAAAGTTAGTGAAAGAGGCTGGAGCAGAGTAGGGGCAGCGGAGTGAAATGTGATCAGACAAATGGAGAGAGCAGCATGGAAACATACACTACCATATATAAAATAGCCAGTGGGAATTTGCTCTGTGACTTAGGGAGCTCAAAACAGGGCTCTGTGATAACCAAGAGGGGTGGGATAGTGTGGAAGGTGGGAGGGAGGGCCACGAGGGAGGGGACATATGTATACCTATGGCTGATTCATGTTGATGTATAGCAGAAACCAACACATTATTATAAAGCAATTATCCTTCAATTAAAAAAATGAATTAAAAAAACAAAAAAGCTCACTATGTGGAGAATGAACTCTAAGGGGCACTAGTTAACACAAAAAAGCCAGTAATGAAGCAACTGCAGTGAAACGGGTAAAAAATGATCAGTATTTGATATGGGTGATATCAGTGGAAAAACAGATAAATTCAGGAGAGATTTAGGAGGAAAAAGTGATACGATGAGAGAAGCTGTGAGGGGCAGGCAGGTGATAAAGAAGAAAGTACCAAAATGCATCCTAAGTGGTTAAGTTAGGAAACACTATCAGAGGATCAAGTTTGGAAAGGGGGTGATACTATTAGTTCATTTGGGACATGCTGAGTTTAAGACTGCTGTGAGATACCAAGTAGAGAAGATGAGTAAGAAGGTAAATACATAAATCTGGAGCTCAAAGGTCTCCAATTACAAAATTGAAGGTGTGAATTTGAGAGTCCTCATAGACACAATAAGTGAAGCCATAAAAACAGCATATGGAGACAGTGAAGACATAAAGAAATAAGGGCTTCCCTGGTGGTCCAGTGGTTAAGAATCTGCCTTGCAATGAGGGGACATCGGTTCAATCGCTGGTCCAGGAGGATCCCACATGCTGCAAGGCAACTAAGCCTGTGTGCCACAACTATTGAGCCTATGCTCTAAAGCCCATGAGCTGCAACTAGTGAAGCCTTTACACCCTAGAGCCTGTGCTCCACAACAAGAGAAGCCATTGCAGTGAGAAGCCTGTGCACCACAACTAGAGAATAGCCCCTGTTCATCCCGATTAGAGAAAGCTAGCACATAGCAACAAAGACCAGCACAGCACCCCATCCCAAAAAAAGCAAAGAAAGAGAACCAAGGATGGAGACTTGAGAAAACCTCACATTTAGAAACAGAATAGAGAAGAAAGAGCTAAAACATAAAAAATAAAAATAAAAAAGAGAGAGAGAATACGAAGGAATGGCCAGAGACAGGAGGAAAACTAAGATTTTGACATCACGGTAGCCAAGGGAATAACATTTTTCAAGAACCCAGGATTAGTTAATCCTATTGAAGTGCTGAGAGATGAACTTAGAACATTTTTGATGGAGGGGGAATTGGGGAAGAAGTCAAAGGGGTGTGAGAGGAGAGGTCATGAAATAGAGACAAGATATTAATATATAGACTGTTCTTGCCTCTGTGAAAGAGGAGAGAATGATAGGCTATAGCTGAAGAGGGGAAATACTTGAATATGTTGAGAAATGGATAGAAATGATTCAGCAAAGAAGAAGACAGAGGAGTGAGAGTGGAGAGAAAGAAAAGTCAACAGTATCAGGAGCCTGAGAAGCTGACAAGGGCTAGACTATAGGGCAGAGCTGGAGGACTGGCCTCAGATGACAAGACAGATCCTCTGTGCAGCAGAAGGGAGGGGGGCGATGTTCACAGCTGCATCACTTACCGTTGGCAAGGTATGAAGCAACGTAAGTGTTCATCAGCAGATAAATGGATAAAGAAGATGTGGTGTGTGTGTGTGTGTGTGTGTGTGTGTGTGTGTGTGTGTGTGTGTGTGTGTGTATAATGGAATATTAGATATATAGACATATAGATATGTATAACAGAATACTACTTGAGCATAAAAAAGATTAAAATTTTGCCATTTGTAGCAACTTGGATGGACCTGAAGGGCATTATGCTAAATGAAATAAGTCAGCTAGAGAAAGACAAATACTCCGTTATATCACTTCTATGTGGAATCTAAAAAATAAAACAAAAAAGAATCAGACTCACAGATACAGAGAACAAACTATTGGTTACCAGTGGGGGAGAGGGAAGGGGAGGAGGGGCAATACCAGGATAGGGAGGAAAGGGTTATTATAAGATTATATGAAATCATGTGTGTGAAACTTTTGAAAATTGTAAAGCACTAGAGAATTCAAAGAATTATTCCATTAATAAAAGAAGAAGAAGGGAGGGGGAGAGGAAAAGAGAGTATGAAGGTCAGTGTATAATCATCCCTCCAAACACACAGTCATAAAGTCAGCTCTGCTAATGTTTTCCAGAGAAAACCTCCAAGTCTACAGGCCCTCATACTCTCGGTGAGCTGTGTAGATCACAGGAAGCAAATAATTCTTGTGGGCCCAGTCTTGACACCTCACACAAATCACACACCCTCCTCTGTCCTGCTCACGAGTCAGAACAAGGTCAAATGGGAGCTGCTTCCAGCCCTGAGGTCCATGGGTGATGTGATAGGATCTCTGCAAGAGGGCCCAGGTGTAACCAGATCAAACCTGGGGACATGACTGAAAACAGCAGTGAAGGAGAAGAGACGTCACAAAGTGCCAGCCATGTCGACAAGGAATCAGATGGGTGTGTTAAGAGGGAAAAACAGCCCCATTCTTTCATGCAGTGACTTTGGAAGGGGCAGAGGCTGCCCAGCTGCCTAGCAGACTAAGCTCTTATTTTGCACCCTGTGGTCCTTAGGGAGCTGCCTCCCATGTCACTGCCCAAGCACCTAACCTACCGCTCCCCCAAGCCTGGAATCTAGAGGAGTTTCTCCAGCTCACTGTCTCATAACCATAACTGTGACTCTAGGACAAGAATTCAATCAGCATCTTTTAGCCCAAAGTGCAGAAACAGCACTAGGAGACAAAGATTTAAGAGGACCAGTGCTTACCAAGGTCACGGGAAGGAGAAATCCAACACACAGAGGCTGCCAAATCCCTGGTCAGCACTTGACCCCTAGAGATCAAAACCAACACTTCCCACCCTCTGCCATCCAGGCCCTGCTCCCCCAATCTGCTGTCTTTCCAACCCTTTGGACACTCCCTCCATGAACCGTAGAGAAAAATACTTGTTTACGGTGCCAGTGCTTCTAACAAAAGCTCATTCCTTAGGGAAAATCAACACAAAGCTTAATTCCACATGAAGAACTGTAGCAGGAACCTATTTAAGAATGCTGCCTCTTAAGTCCCTGTCACCCAGAGTCTCCAAAGCACTGGGGAAAAGACAGAAGGAGAAGAAAAGGCAGGGAATCACGGGGAGGTGATAACTGACACTTAGCTGACTGTCTATAATAAGCAAATGACATAATAGAAATAAACACAGCTTTGGGGAGAGATGCTGCAAACATGGCCCTAGCAGGTCCAGGAGCTCCGGGGAGTCATGCTGGGCTAGAAACCCGGTTATTTCTAGGGCACCAAGCAGCATCTGACCTGAATCAGGAGCCTCTGGAAGCAGGGGCCAGAGGGCCAATCAGAGGCTGAGAAATACAGCACAGCCTCAGCCAGGGGCCTTGGTCACCGGCCTACATCCAAGGTTGTGCATGCGTGCTCAGTTGTGTCTGACTCTTTGCGATCCCATGGACTGTAGCCCGCTAGGTTCTTCTGTCTGCGGAATTTTCCAGGCAAGAATACTGGAGTGGGTTGCCATTTCCTTCTTCAGGGGATCTTCCCAACCCAAGGATCAAACCTGTGTTTCCTGCATTGGCAGTGGATTCTTTACCACTGTGCCACCTGCGAAGCCCTTTTCCCAACCCAGGATCAAATCCAGGTCTCCTGCATTGCAGGTGGGTTCTTCACCAGCTGAGCCACCAGGGAAGCCCAAGAATACTGGAGTGGGTAGCCTATCCCTTCTCCAGCAGATCTTCCCAACCCAGGAATCGAACTGGGGTCTCCTGCATTGCAGGCAGATTCTTTACCAACTGAGCTATCAGGGAAGCCCCCAAGTTTGGGCAGGGGAAAAAAACCAAAAAACAGAATTCTTCAAAGAACACCATCCAGTGATGTCTTAAGTCTCCTCATCAGCCAGGAAGAAATTCCCAGGTAATCGGTAAGAGCAAGTAATCCCCTTATCGTTCCTCTTTGTTTCCAGACTGGCTCTGCCTAGAAAGCATGTTTCAGACGAGCATCATCACTTAGAACCAGTGCGGCCAGCTTGGAACACGCCTCAGTGTTTCATTCCTAGATGTAGCGTAGGGAAGGGAAAGTCCACTTTTGTAGGTTGTTGTGAGAGTCAGATGAAGTCATGTCTGCTTGGAAAATGTTAATGCCTCTTCCTTACCCCTCTTTACCTGAGGATTTACATTCATAACCACACGTTCTCAGTCTACATTCCCTGAACCTACAGCAGAGGACAAGGCTGAGGGGGGTTGGGGGTGGGGGAAGGGGCTCAGAAGGCTCTCTGCCATTCAACTTAAAAGATGGAAAGCCCAGGAACTTCCCTGGTGGTCCAGTGGTTAAGACTCAAGCTTCCACTGCAGGGAGTGCAGGTTCGATCCCTGGTTGGGGAACTAAGATCCCACAGGCTGCACCGCATAGTCAAGAAAAAAAAAAAAGGGTGGAAAGTCCACACTCAGATGCTCAAGAAGATATTGAAGTAAGAACTGGTATTAATAAAGAAGCTCAGAATTTGCAATTGAGTCCAAAGAGCTTTCAAAAGGTAAAAGAAAAGAAGAATAGAATTTATTCTAAAGAGAAGCTTCACAGACAGTGTATTGGTCATCCTGTCACTTAGAGGGTTTATGTTAGAGGTTTACAAGACAGGGATAGGAGACCCAGCTCCCCACCTTCTAACACCCCAGGGTCCAAGACAGTCAAATGCAGGGTAATATAAAGTATCCATGAACCAAAATGCATCTTGCCTTCCACTTCTAGGCAGAAGCAGAAAATGACAACAAAATTGTCACTAGAGATTTTTTTCTTTAATCAACAGGCAGGATAGGTCCTAAGATCAGGACATATATATTCAAACCAAACTTTTGCTGCAGAGATCTGTGCAATGAGAAAAGATGATGACAAATGACAAGATATTCAAGGACAGACAGCATTCTATAATTACTGAGACAGCAAAATGTCCCAATGTATTTTAGCAAGATCTTCTCTAGTAAAGGTTGAGAGAAAATAGTTTTTCATGTAGAAAAAAAATTTGTGTAAGTGGTCCACCTAGTTCCCAGAAAAGAATTAGCTGGTTTCATCACATCTACTATGCCGTCAGTTATAAGGCATGGCCAAATTTCAGAGATGTTAATGTATGGAGTGGGGGAAAGTGCATCAGAGAGCCAGTGAAACAGGATATACCTGCCGGAGGAAATAGTCTATGTTGTGAACCATACTCCCATTCTGTGGCCTTGCCCTGTAAGTCCTTGGCAGAGGGACCATGACGAGGTTATGCAAAAGGCACTCTCAGAGCATTAATCTTTAAGAGTTAGCAAACTGGTTAGTCATTGTAATAATAAGAGCACACTCTGATACAGCACCTTGCAACCTCAAAGCACTTTCACAGACATTATTTCCTCTAAGCCTCACAATATCCCTGCTAGGAAAGAAAAGCAAATATCACTAACCTTCTTTTTCAGTTAAAAATAAAACAGATGCCCAAAGTTCAGTTGTCCTAAGGTCACAGATCTAGTAAGTGGCAAACTGAAGTTTAAAGCAACATCTCTCTCCTAGGACTGTGCTCTGTGTTATGAGATGAAGTCTGAGGTTAGGACCATTCCTGCATGTCCACTGAAAAAATCAAAGAGTAATATCTGACTTCTGTATTTTTAAGTTCCATCTCTACTCAAAACTTGCCCTAAGAATGATATTTAAAGGCCTAAGGGGGACTTCCCTGGTGGTCCAGTGGTTAAGAATCCACCTTGGAATGCAGGGGACACCGGTTCAATTCCTGTTCCAGGAAGATCTCATATGCTGCAGAGCAACAAAGGCCATGTGCCAAAACTACTGGGCTCTAGAGCCTGTGATCTGCAACTACTGAGCCCACATGCCTAGAACCCATGCTTTGCAATGAAATGTCACCTCAATGAGAAGCCTGAGCACCACAACAAAGAGTAGTCCCTGTTCACCTCAACTAGAGAAAGCCTGCACAAGGCAATGAAGACCCAGTGCAGTCAAAAATACATAAAGAAAAAAATTTTAAAGGCCTAAGGGGTATGGAATACTAGACTGGACCATGCTTTGACTCTCCACTGGGGGTCACCATCCATGATGTCTTGATCTAAGAGAGCAATCTCCACCACTCAGGTATCCCATCACACAGGGATTCCCTGAGATAATCATCTCTGTACCTATAACATGAGTGTGGTCTCATGTCTTGTCAATTTCTCCTTGAGTCCAGGCAGAAGGGTCCCAAGACTCCTGTCTTTATCTACTTAGGGAACGAAGACCATAAGAACTTTATTTACCCCTGCCCAGGGCATGGTAGCAGAGGGACGTGGGGCTGGGAGACCCTTGAGCAAAGTCAGAACGGTCTCCCCATCTAGGAGAGGAACAGCCACAGCCCACAAGCCAACAGGTCTTATTTTAGGAAATATTTAGGTTCATCCCAAAGTAAGAATAGCCTAGATGTATATACACATAAAACAAACAGGCTCTCTCCTCAGCCCTCCACCCCTCCCTCCCTACAGTCTTCCTTCCAAGAGTCCTCTACTCTTTCAGCATCAGCTATGCACCCCTCAGCCATGGACCCGGAATTCAACCTCTCCAGTCCGATCTTCTCACTTGGGCTCCAGACCTCCAAGGAAATGTCACCCCTCTCTGCTACTGTTTCTCCAACTCATGCTTTATGTTGCAACCTAACGAACCACTTCCCATCCTAGTTCAGGTCAAACAATTACTGAGCTACTTCCTATGCCATGTGCTGATCCCAAAAGATGTTTTGAATTTTCTTTCTTCCATGACATTATCCAAGCTTTTGTCTCTACCAGGAATGACCTTCCTTCCCCTACCACCAACAACCAAAGTCCAACCCACCTCCCAAGCTCCTTCTCCTTTGAGTCTTTTCTCATGTCTCTAACCAGACGTGTCTCTAATAAATATGGATTTATCATACATGTATTTATCCTCCCTATTATTTATGTGCTGCCCTCTCCTGTAGCACAGAATCTAGTATCCTTAACAACAGTTTGACCATCTGCCATTCCCTCACTAGAACTTTACAAGCTCTTTGATGGTATATCCATGTCACACTCATTTTTACATTTCCTGCAAAGACTTCTGCACTAAGAAAGCACCCAATAAACGTTTGGCTTTCTATTGTCTATTGTATTTTCTAGTTGGGTCTCTCATCAACTGGAGGAAGCCTAGAATAATGGTCTGGATTCAAAATCCTGGCTCTGCCATTTATTTATAGCTTCATGACCTTGGGCAAGTTAGTTCAGCTCTCTTTATGCTTGCGTTTTCCCCTTTATAATAAAGAGGATAATAACAATATTTATTTCATATGGTTATTATGAGAACTAAATGAGTTAACATTTATAAAATGGTTAGCACAGTGCCAAGTACATCATAAGTGTCAAATAAGTGTTCATTAAGTAAATAAAATCACTACCAGACTCATCATTTTCCTCCATAAAATTACTTTTCCTCACAAGTTCTCCATTTTTGCTAATGGCACTATGATTTTCCCCAGCTTTCCAAGATTAAACCTTGACCCCTTTTATGCCTGCTACCCAGTCCCTCACCACATCTCACAGAGTCTGGGAGGAAACAGGATAGTTTACCTGCCTCTTCTCCCAGGTTCCATGCTTCAAAGACTCTATAATTCTCTCCTTGATCTCTCAAGCATCTGTCTCTCCCCAGATCCAGTCCACTCTGAATTGTGTAGACAAAGTATTTGCAAACATTCCTCTCTTCATATCATATCTCTGCACCAGTACCTACAATGGTGCCATATCACCTCCAGACCCAAGTCCAAACTCCTCAGCCAGTCTCTGGTGACCCTCCTTAATCCAGTCCTGCCCTCCTGTCCTAATCTTATCTCTCCTATGTCTCTACCCCATGCACATTACTCTCCTCATAGTTCTGGAAAGACTTCTTGCTTGTCTCTGCCTCTGCTCATATTGTTCTTTTGGCCTAGAAACCTTTCCCTTATCCCCCTACATCCCCCAAACCTATTCATTCTTCAAAACTAACCTTTAACCCTGGACTTCCCTGATGGCATAGTGGATAAGAGTCTGCTTGCCAATGCAGGGGACACAGGTTTGATTCCTGGTCTGGGAAGATTCCACATGCCGTGGAACAACTAAGCCTGTGCACCACAAATACTAATCTCACATGCAGCAACTACTGAAGACTACGCCTAGAGCCTGTGCTCTGCAGCAAGAGAAGTCACCACAATGAGAAGCCTGGTTACCACAACAAAGAGTAGCACCGCACTCACTACAACTAAAGAAAGCCTGCACAAAGCAAGGAAGACCTAGTGGCCAAAAATAAATAAAATAAAATAAAATGCTGATTTAAAAAAAATTAACCTTTAGATCCAACACTATCCTAGAAAATTTCAGCCCTCATTGATCTGATTGAATCATCTTTGAATTCTACAATCTATTTTCCCTTTGGCAATTATTATATACCTTTTTCTTTACATCACTTGTTATTGATTCATGTAAATCTGATATCCCCAACTAGACTGTAAACCTCTTCAGAACAAGATACATGACGAACAGACGACCCCAGCATCCTTCAAAGAAAAGAACAATGGAGGAGCTAAAAATACAGATCTATTAGCCAACGTTTGATGATGAACTTGCCTCTCCCTTTCTTTGGGAGGCAGAGAGGAAAAGAATGGGACCGCTTACCCATCCAGCTGATCCTATATGCTGTGTTCACAGATGGTGTGGGCAACCCTACCTGGGGAATTTGCTATAGCCAAAAAGTCTGCTCTCTCTGTTGACAAACGGCAACAATCACTGTAATCTAGGCAGCCATATGGTTCACCCAGTCCTGTAGCAAAATCAGTTTCTCAGGGATGTGAAGAGACCAAGCAGGTTAGCTCTCTGATCTATGGCATGGAGAGAGGTCACCTTGAGCCAGCCCCACCACAAACGGGAAGGCACAGAGTGTCCAGAGCAAGTCAAAGCTCAAGAAGATGCAAAACCCGCATTCCTGAGACCCCTGTCAACTGCATCTATTCCTGGCCTGGAATCCTGCAACCTGAGCCCAACAATCCCCCTGCCTCAAGACTCTTGAGACTCCCCAAGAGAAATCCACAGGTGGGCAAGGGCAATCAGAAGATGTGGCCCTGCTCCCACTGTCTAGAGAGAGTGGCCCAAAGTTGTAGTTTAATTTCTGTTTTCCTAGCATCTGGTCCTGAGGGCCATTAACAGAGTAAGACTATTTCATCCCTGAGCCAGCTGTCTTAATGTAGGAGGGACACTCCCCATTTTTTGATCAACTATTCATCATTTTCCCCATTCTCCCTCCTTTGTGGATTTCAAAGGCAGGAAGAGGTCAGGCCTCATCATCTTCCTAAATTGCCCTAACCCCTCCCATCTAATTATCACAATCATAGACTTGGGTTTGCATTTGATACTCAGAATGGAATATAGGGCAAGTCCAGCTTTAAGAAAGCAATTTTGCACTCCAGGCATCCATACAGTCCCTCAGCCCAGGATTTGCTAAAAATTTTCAAAGTAAAACTATAAACCCAGACAGGCTCCATTTTGAGGGCATGACTTACCCGGTTTGAAACACTCTCCACTCCATTTCTCACAGCTGAAGAAGAAAGCCCCATTTGTCAGCTCAAAACAAAGCCCAGGGTATAAGAACAGCCTGCACAAGGTCATACAGAAAGCTGTGGGCTGAGACTGAACCGGGGAGGCTGATTCCAGGAAGGACACTCATCATTTGAAGACAAAACAACAAAAACACCTGACAAAGCCTGAATAGTCTCCTCTTCCTTAACTAGGGACACCGCCCAGATTCTCCTCCTGGCCACCTAAAAGAAGCTCCTGTCTCTTTTGACTGCTTGATTCAGATTGCAATTCTGTCACCCACTTGTCCCTAGTAACCCTGTCTACATCCTAAAGTCCTAATAGCTCCTAGTCCTCTGTGGCAAAGCAGAAAGCTCTGGGTACAAAGAGGACCCTGGATAAATGACTTGCCTTCTCTTAACTTAAGCTAATTTTGAACCAGCTCTCCTGGCCATGCTCCTTGGATATAGCACATGTAGGTACCTAGAATCACATAGGAGTTGAAATCATTTCTTCACTCATTTCCCCCTCAATTAATATTTATGGAGCTCCTATAGCATGCCAAGAACTGTGAAGGTGATAAGGATACAATGATACACAAAACAGTCAAATTGTTCTATCCCTGGATAACCTTCCTAAGATACTTCCCATAGAGGTTAATAAAACCCAGACTCCAATCCTCACATCAGAAATTTGGTACTTTTTGTTATAAACAGCACCAACAATGATGGTGTAAGAATACAATGTAGAACTTTGTAACTAAACCAGCCCTCCCATTATCATCTGAAGTGGCTGCCTCAGTTTACCACATTCATACCTCTACCAACATATTACATACTTAGACCAATCTCCTTCCATGCACCAGATGTTTATTCCCAACTGCCAGTTCTAATCCCAAGGTAAGATCCATTCTCTTAAGTCACCAAGCAGTTATTAGTCAGTAATTTATGTAAGTCACCAAAAAATAAGTGAGATATAACCTTTGCTACAGTTCCATATTGTACTCAAGAAGCTCACCATCTAGAGGACCATGCACACATACCCTTTTTCTACTTACACATACCCTTTCCCAACCAATTACGCTAAGCGGTAGGATAGACCATTATGATCACAGAAGGAGTATGAACTGCTGCAGAAACATGCCACGGTCCATTTGGACTGAGGATCAGAAAGATCGCCGAGGAGAAATGAGACCTGAGCTCAACCTTGAAGAAGCAGGAGGTTAGCAACTGACAGAGAAGGAAAGGAAGAGCATACCACACCAGAAAACAAAATGTGCAAAAGCACCAAGGAAGAAAAATGTAAGAGGTGTTCAAAATTTTCAAAATAGTACATTTTGGCTATAGCAAAGAGTAAGTGTGGAAAAGTGGGCTAAAGGCATAATGGCAGGTAGAGGTTAATTGTGGAAGGAGTTTTTTCTTTATTCTATAGATAATAGAAAGCTATTGAAGATTTCTGGGTTGGACAGTGAGAATTACTTTGTTTTAGAAAGTGAATTCCATCAATAGATGGAAGAGAGCAGAGATTCTGAAAATTGGAAATTCCATTTAGCAGCCACTGTGGCAGCCTAACGGAGAAGGCCATGGCAACCCACTCCAGTACTCTTGCCTGGAAAATCCCATGAATGGAGGAGCCTGGTAGGCTGCAGTCCATGGGGTTGCTAAGAGTCGGACACAACTGAGTGACTTCACTTTCACTTTTCACTTGCATGCACTGGAGAAGGAAATGGTAACCCACTTCAGTGTTCTTGCCTGGAGAATCCCAGGGACGGCAGAGCCTGGTGGACTGCCCGTCTACAGGGTCGCACAGAGTCGGACACGACTGAAGCGACTTAGCAGCAGCAGTAGCAGTCTAAGTGAGATTTAAGTACCCAACTAGAGCCTCCTGAATGAAAAGAATTAGATTGAAGATAGCTGCAATAGTAAAAACTGTCACCACTTGACAGTGTATTATATACAGAGGATGGAAAAGAACCAAAGATGATTTTGCGGATTCATTTTTTTTTTTAAGATTTTTTTTATGAGGACAAATTTTTAAGTCCTTATTGAATTTGTTATAATATTGCTTCTGTTTTATATTTTGGTTTTTTGGCCGTGAGGCATATGGGATGTTAGCTTCCCCACCAGGGACCAAACCCACACGCTCTGCATTGAAAGGTGAAGTATTAACCACTGGACTGCCAGGGAAGTCCCAAGTTTGCAGTTTCTAATTTCTTGGAAGAGTAGGCGGATTGTTGTTATCTAAGACAGGAGTGTCCTAGACAGAACAGGATATAGTAAGGAGACTATAATGAACTTAATTTGAGATGTGACTTGTATCCTTTGTTAAGACCTCAGAAAGGTCAAAGGCAATGCCTCAAAGAATCTCTGGGGACTTGTTTCTGAGACCAGTCCCTTTCCATTAAAGAACAGTGACTCCTTTAGCCTAAAGAAGAGTGTCCTGCAGCAGCCAACAGGGAGCTCACAGTAGAGAAGAGCTTCTCTTGATAAGATTTGTAGGTATGGCTTTTGTCTAATGTAAGGAACCTTGATAAGATCCATAAGCAAACCACAGATTTTTAAAAAGAAACATACTATAGGAACACCACCAGCTTGGACTAAAAGGGACCAAACAGAGCAAAATGAAAAGCTTCTGGGCCCCAAAATATCTACAAGTAGGAATCAAGCTGAATGTACAGTTCAAATTTTTATTTTCTATGTATTGTGATGTTTTGACATCTTAAAAAGCCATTTCCGGCTGGAGAGGGATTGCCCCTTCTAGGGCTACCCAATTCTTAGAAACAGCAAAGGACTCAGCCAGGAGCATGCCTTTGATGTGTAAACTAACCAGTCCAGAGCCCTGCCTCCTCCATCTGCCCTTTAATCATCCCAGGGCCAGGTACCAGGAAACCAGGGATCACCTTTATAACTTAGAGCCCACCAAAATCATTCAAACTAGCCAATGCTAATCTGTTCACCCTGCCCTGACTTCCACTCTCCAAGGAAACTCCAATAAATTTCAACCTAATGTTTTGCTCTCTTTCCAGTCTTCTGCCACCTGACCAAAACTTGGTACTTCCCCTGTGACCCTGTGTGGCATGCAGTGACCCCCATCTCTAGGAGCAATGAGTACAGTAAACTTGTTTTTTTGTGTGCCTCTCCTAAGTCTCCTCCTCTTGTGGACACATTTGACTAGATACCACCTAAAAGAATACAGAACTGAGAAAACTGCTTAGCTGCAAACACAGACTACATTTTATGGAAAAGGAAGGATAATTAGAGGGCAACACCATGAGCCCATTGGGTAAATCCAAGAGCAGTGGACACTCATCCCCAGGCAACAGGACTGAGCCCTACTTGTGTGCCAGGCTGATTTCAGAACTGCTATGGACCACGACTGGTGGTTCTTCTCTTTCTAAATGAGAACATCTACCCAGGTAGAAGACTAAGGAGACATAACAACTAAATGTGATGTGGGATCCTAGACTGGATCCTGTATCAAGTAAAGGCCATTAATAAGACAACTGGCAAATTTTCAACAAGATCTAGAGATGAGTCAATAATATTACATCAATAGTATTAATTTCCTGGTTTTAATCATTTTGTAGCTGTCTAATTTGGGGAAGCTGAGGAAAGAGGATCCTTTATATTTTTATAACTTTCTTATAGATTAATTTACTTTAAATTTCAAAATTTTAAGTAAAAAATAAAATCATTTAAAGACATTCAAGTATTACTAGTTTTTAAAAGGAGGCATCTGTAGCAGTTATCCTGTGTCTATACCAGCATTGTATTGGAGGGCAGATGATTTATCTCTTTAGTTGACAGTCTTCAGGTCAAGAGAAACAGCATTTGAATTGCTGTCCCCAAAGAACCTCATGAAAGGAGTCTCATCTGCACCCAGGTCTAATTTGGATGATGAGACCCTGGCTCTTGATCCTGAACTTGATGCCATATAGATGAGACTTTTTGAAGGAGGAGGGTCTCGGTGAGGATGAGTTTTGTTTTGTTTTAATAAGTAAGTATACTACTACAATGGACTGTGAATGCAATGGCCAGGATGAGCATATTATTCATGTGCAAGGAATATAAATAATTTGTGACCAGAGGGCAGACTGTAATGGTTTCAAAATATGTCCACAAATTCTTTGACAATCCTTCCATCAAGAGGTAAAGTCTAATTCTCCTCCCTTTGTATCTGGTCAAGCCTTGGTAAACTCTCTTCCAAGAAATAGAATGTGGTAGAAGTGATACTAGTCACTTCTGAGCCTAGATCATAAAAGATAATGCAGC
The DNA here is from genome assembly GCA_024291935.2 of Okapia johnstoni. Taxonomy (NCBI): domain Eukaryota; kingdom Metazoa; phylum Chordata; class Mammalia; order Artiodactyla; family Giraffidae; genus Okapia; species Okapia johnstoni. The sequence continues at coordinate 43,665,550 of CM044316.1, forward strand.
TTTTGCCTGGCAGTCTTATGGGATGCTCACTTATGGACCTTGCCACTATGTTGTGAGGAAACCCAGGCAAGGTTGGTCCCTAGCCTTCATTACCGGCTAAGCTCCCAGATGAGAACCAGCCAGCATCAGTTGCTAGACACGTCAGCGAGGAAAATGGGAAATGACCCAGTCTCACCTACTATTTGACCGCTCAGCTACCATCTGACCAAAAAATACATGAAAGACACTAAACCTCCTAGCTGCTGCTGCTGCTGCTGCTAAGTCGCTTCAGTCATGTTCAACTCTGTGCGACCCCATAGACGGCAGCCCACCAGGCTCCACCGTTCCTGGGATTCTCCAGGCAAGAACACTGGAGTGGGTTGCTGTTTTCTTCTCCAATGCATCAAAGTGAAAAGTGAAAGTGAAGTCACTCAGTTGTGTCCGACTCTTAGCGACCCCATGGGCTGCAGCCTACCAAGCTCCTCCGTCCATGGGATTTTCCAGGCAAGAGTACTGGAGTGGGGTGCCATTGCCTTCTCTGAAACCTCCTAGCTGAGCCCAGTCAATTCCCAGAACTATGAATAACAATAACAAATAAAGATTGCTGTTTGAAGCCACTATATTTTAGGTTGGTTTGTTATGCTGCAATGGATAACTGAAACAACATGCCATAGGCAGCTGGAAACTGGAACTCAGAAAAATTAAGGGACTTTTCCTAAGTTCACATTGCTGGGAAGGAAGAGTCAGGATTTTAAGAAAATATCAGTCTGAATCCAAAGCCATTCTCTCTCAACTAACAATAAGCATGACAATAATAGTAATTGTAGCTTGTCTGCCTTGAATGTTTTCAATCTAAGCAGCCACCAACCTAAGCACTTTACATAAAGCAAACTTTAAAGTAAAAGTAACTCACTGAATCCTTATCACAATATTATGAGATAGGTATTATAATTAGCCCCACTTTACAGTTGAGGAACCTGAGACACAAAATGGTCGATCAATTTGCCTAAGGTTATATAGGGCTTCCCTTGCGGGTCAGATGGTAAAGAATCCACCTGCAATGTCGGAGACATGGGTTCGATCCCTGGGTTGGGAAGATCCCCTGGAGGAGGGCATGGCAACTCACTGCAATATTCTTGCCTGGAGAATCCTCATGGATGGAGGAGCCTGGTGGGGCTCCATGGGCGATAGTCCATAGGGTCACAAAGAGTCGGAAAGGACTGAGTGACTAAGCACACACATATATATAGCTAATAAGTCACAGAGACAAGATTCACTCCTCACAGTTGGCTCCAGAACATGCGGCCTTAACCACTACACTATATGGAGCTGAAACTTCAAAATGGATTATGTAAATTGAGAAGAGAACCAAGGACAATCTGTTAGGAAACGTAACCTTTACAAAGTGCTGAAAAGAAAAAGAGTCAGTGATAGAAGGATCTGAGAAAGAAGCGGGAGAGGAAAGAACCAACCATATCTCCAAAATACCAGAGGAACCACAGCAGGATCCACAAATCGGCTTCAGTCTTTACGGTTGAACAGTCAGACGCAAATGAGCACACAGCCATGCAGACAGAGCAGCACTACTAGCCCTTTCTACTCGTCCTCTTTCAGTGGCAATGCTCACCCCTGCTCTAGAATTATGAGGCTGTTATTTAACTTCAGAGATGAGAAAAGTAAACTCTTATACTTTCTTTAAAAAATATGGTTCATGACCTTGGTCCAGTGAAGACCATCAAACCCACTGGACATGTGTGCATGTGTGCTAAGTCACTAAGTTGTGTCTGACTCTTTGCAACCCCATGGACTGTACCCTGCCAAGCTCCTCTATCCATGGAATTTTCCAGGGAAGAAACTAGAGTGGGTTGCCATTTCCTACTCCAGGGGATCTTCCCAACCCGAGTATTTTACGCCATCTCCTACATTGGCAGGTGGATCCTTTACCACTGCATCACCAGGGAAGTCCAAACCCACTGGGACCCTTTATCAGCTCGATGTTTTCTTCTAGATACAGCACAAAGTTTCAAGTGATCCCTTCACAGAACTAATGTAAAACCAAATGCTTTAATTCTTACTTCTGTACAACAAGCTCTGGGCCTGGTGCAGACCCTTCACCAGAGGCCCCGAGGCTGTGACACCACACAAAAGAAGCACAAAGTCCGTCTTCTGTGTGGGCAAAGGTAGAAGCTGGGGTAAAACTGGCCAAGGTGAAAACAGTATCCCCAAGGGAAGCAGACTCAGTTCCAGCTCCCATATGCCCTCTCAGTTAGCTGAGTGCAAACCATGAACAGTGGAAACCTACTAAGAAACAAAGACAGCAAACTCCCTATCTGAGGGCCACTCAAGTGCCTCCCTTCAGCCTACAAATTAGATTCTTTCCCAGCAGCAAGGAGTGTCTCTGAGAGGTGGTTAAATCTTGCTCTGTCCAAAGTATTTTACGAGGCTCCATATCCTAGGATTTTCCCAGTATTGACCAGAATCACTTGGGCCAACCCCCAGAGGTGCCATCTGAAAGGGTTTATTGTCAGTACTTGGCCAAGACAATTTAATCTAAATGTTACTATGAGGCCAGTGAACACTACTAGCCTTTTTGAAGAGAGCATTTTCTTTTGAAAATGAGACCTAAAAATATGGGAGAAGTTTTTCTTGGAAAAGCCCCATATTTTGTCTAAAAGAACTGGACCTAAGAGAAATTCAGCCCAAGTTGTTAGGTGTAGTTCCACCTGCATAGGTACCTATCTCTTGCCTTGTTCCTATTTTCCCACTAGGTCCATCAGACATAAAGTCCAAGGAAAGACTGGGAACTTTGTACTAGAAAGTTCTGGAAACTTCTCTGCTTCTTGGCTGAGGGATGGCTGTTACATTTATGACACAGCAAGTATAACAGCAGGCCTAAGTAAAAAGGCTAGAGCAAGATGGGATATGGTGGGAGGAGTAGAGCGCCAGGTAAGAGGGTCTCAGAAGTGAAACCCATCTAACAGACTGAAAAGGAAACCCTTTATGAGTGAGCAGTCAGACAGGCTGTCTTTGGAAGCCCCAGTGTCCTTTGAAAGAAACTCTTCACTTGTGGTCCTTGGTTTCACTCTGTAATAAATGAGTCATGTCATGGTGTGAGACTCCATTCTTCCTTTTAAAAACATTCTTCTCTTTCAAATTATTATTATTTTTCTCTGAAATACAATCAACCAATGACAATGTCGGGAAAGCTGCACTGGACGTGGCCCTGCTGTTACTTTATTTCTCACTCAGAAACAGGAATTCAGACAAAGCAGATCATCTACTTAATCCACCTGTTCTGTCCTGACTGCTAAATAAACTCTCTCCTCTAAAGCCATATAAAGTTACTCCAGAGAAGAGCCATCAACTGGGTAGCGCTTGCGAAATTCATTAGTGGCTTAAGCAATATGGTGAGGAGCTACACTGAGATTATGTGTACGGCCACAGGCACTAGTGAAAAGGACTCTGACTTGAGGAAGCTGAGGGCCACAGCCTTCCACAAAGTGATGACTGAGAGCCCTTAGGATCCCTGAGCTGGAAAAGCACTTGCTCTAGAGAGGACCCTCCCACCCCTACCCAGTAATTTAGCCAAGCAGATGTGGCAGAAAATGCCTCATTTTAAGGAAATGGTGAAAGAATGAACATGCTAAATGAGAAATGTGATGAAACACTGGGCTTCTACTCCATACACTTTCAGAAAAAAAGAATGATCCAAGAACCTATACTGGCCTTCGAAAGCCCCCAAGCTGCCTAAAGGCAAAGAGGTACAACCACTCCCAATTTGCAATCTCAGTTTACTACAGTAAGATGTCTCTTACTTCTTTAAGGTATTCATCCTGAAGCATGAACCGGCCAGAGTAACAGAATCCAATTGGCCATTCCAGTGAGAGACCAGGAGAGGGAATATCCAAAAAGCTCACATGGCAAGTAAAACTGAAGAATTTTGCAGAATGCAAACTAACTAAAAGAGAGGAATGAAACACAAGCGAAAATATTGACATGTATGAGGAAAACCATCTAGAGATAATTCTAAACCTCAAGAACAGAGAATTACTCGCAAGAAAAAGAAGAAACTATGGACTATCAAGGGAAAAAACAAAACAAAACCCTGACACATAACAGAGCAGCAAAATTCTGCCTTTTATCCAAATGTCTGAAGACGTTTTTCATAGTTGGTCTAGTCCCTTAGCCTGAGCTGACATTTGAGGAATCTCAAAATCTGTCTAGGACAAAGTGATCTTACTTTGTGATCTAAAGCAAAGGTCTAACTGCTCCCTTACTTAGCAATAGCCAGTAATCAAATACTTACAAAACCATATCTTAAGTTTCAGGCCCCAAAGATCTTACAATCAGGAGAAGGCGCTAAGACACTAATCCATAGCAAGATAATTAGCAGTCCATGGCATTAAATGATGTGTCATGTAAGTGATACAGGCCATAAACACTAAAAGTCCAAGAATAAGAAAAAAAATACTTCTTGAGGTCAAGAATGTGTGGCCAGTCTAGGATCTGAGGGGTAATAATACCAAACAGATATTTAGAGGAAAAATCCAAAGCTGAGTCTTTATTCTAAAACATTTAAGGAGTAAAGCTTCATACTTCCAATGGGTTCCAATGTGTGCCACACATCAATTAATTAATTAAAATTAAACCCCACAAGATCCCCAAATGCCACCTGTTACATGCCCACACCTGTACCCCTCTGACCCAAGAGAGCCACCAGACCCAGCCCGGCCCAGTGTAGAAACAAGGAAAGAAAGAGTATGAATGATTCAGTGTGAACCCATCCCCAACTCTGGAAACCCCCAAATCAAAGCAGGATGAATCAGGGACCTGCTTTCTTTGAAAGAAAAAAGGATGCTTTCAGCCATTTTCCAGGGACTTTCAGCAACTCCTCCTAACAACAATACAATGTAAGATAAGACCCACACGAAGTAAAAGAGCAGCCTGGCAAGACTCCTGAATGTGAACCCTTGGTTGACCCCACAAGCATGATGAAATTTTGAAATGGTCATTTTGGAGTCTGAGTCTTAGCCTTCCCGTTGGTGAAACAGAGAAAAGCAATTTCTATCCACGGGCTTCTCAAAAAATTGACTACATAGACCCATGGACACATTAAAATTTGTAGCCTACTTGGGACCTCCATAGGGCCAGCATTCATATCCTGGACTCTCATGGGCTTCCTTACAGTGAGACCACATATATAACACAGTTGTCACTAAAAACTTCTCCCCTTGTCTGCCTCCAGTCCTTCAGAACTTAGTATTTTCACTTACTAGTTGCTCACGTTGGTCTAAGTTAAGAAGGTTTTGTTAATAACACTTATTGAGCAAGTGCTGTATTAATTATTTTACATGCATTATCTCACTTAATACAGCAATCCTATTATGAGCAATCACTATCACCATTATAGAAAACTAAGATACAGAATGTAATATGCTCAACATCACCTAGTCACAAAATGTAGAAGATGGTTTCTGAACTCAAGTTCACTTGGCTGTAGAGCACAAACTCTTAGTCATTACACTATATTTAGCAGATTTTTTTTTTAAAAGAAGGGCATCTATGAAAAACCTTCAGCTAACATCATGCTTAATAGTGAAAGTCGATAAATGTTTTCCCCCAAAGAATAGGACAAGGCTGTTCATTTTCATTACACTTATTCAACATTATACTTGGCAGTTCCAGCCAGTGGAATAAGGCAAGAAAAAGAAATAAAGGCAAACAGATTAGAAAGGAAAAAGCAAAACTGTCTCTTTTTTTCACTGACAATATAGTCATGTACATAGAAAAAAAATCCTTAGTAAATCTACCCCCCACAAACAGGGTTATTCAAATGAATAAGTGAATTTATTAAGGTCACAGGATACAAAGTCAATATTTTAAAAATTGTTTGTCTATATGTTACCAATGAATAAGTGGAAAACAAAATTAAACAAAAATGCCATTTACCAAAGCATCCAGAAAACATGAAGTACTAAGGAATATGTTTAACAAAATATGTAAAAGACTCATCTACTGAAAACTACAACACATTACTGAGCTGCTTTTAACCTGAGCCTTCAAGTACTACTTCCATAACTACAAATAAACTCATCAGTCTAGCGCTCAAGGTAGGTGGAAATATCATCCTAATTTACCTCTCTAGATCCTTTGCCCATTTGTCCCTTTCTTCCTGGTTATTTTGTATACTACAAACATGCCCCTCTGCTACTGAGAATGCTATTCTATTTATAGGAATTGATTTAATCCATCAGTTCATCTCTATCCATAAACCACCTCCACCTCATCTATCTGACTCTTAAAATCCCATCTCAAACTACTTACCAAAGAAACTTTAATCCTCTAACCAGATCTTTCTTTTATGACTCTTGCCCTCCTTCCAAAAGCACTACATTGGTATATCTTATGGCATTTAGCATATGCTAGATTGAATTACTGTTACATCTTTGTACTTTTAGATTATAAGCTCCTTGGCGACAGCGACTCTGTCTGATGCAGCTCCCTTAAAGTACCTAGTTCTTTACACAGAGAATACATTCCAATACTTGTTGAAGCAAACCCTTTAAAGATGGAAATGAAAGGAAGCTCTTTCAGTAATAATACAAACTCTAGGATACCAAATTGCAACACCGTCACAAATTAATGAGGTCCTGACTTTGCCATGGGCTGGACCAGGTATTTAGCCATGTGGTAACCTTACTCTCATTTGATCCTAAGTAATGTTAGCTCAGCTTGGCTTCTGTTAGTTGGACCAACATCAAGATCAAGACCAAGTAAAACATCCTAGCCTAAAGCACAAAGACAGATCCTCAGTCTGTACAAACAGACAAGGGAGGGAAGGAGGTGGGGAAGCCAAAGCCCTAAGTACAAGAAGGCAGGAAACAAAGGAAAAAGAGAACCATTAAAGATTCTGTTTCAGAAGAGAGAATAGAAAGAAACCTGAACATCACATCTTGGGGGTCTGTGTTGCTAGTGGAATAAGGAAATTCTCTAGGATACCTGTGCCTCCGCTACTCTGGAAACATCTGCAAGGGCAAATGGAATGTTAACCACCTCCAGTCCTACCCCAGGAGGCAAGCAGCACAATCAGGTTCTGAGCTGAGGCACAGAGAAGAGCTACAGGCTCTGTCCCAGAGAAGGTCCCTGGAGAGGCTGTTTGGATCTCACTGCATGTACAAAGCAGGAAGGGAATGTTACTGTAGAATGGAGCTTGCATGCCACATTCTGCCAGCAGCAACTAGCCAGAGCAAGAAGGCTCCTTAACTCAACCTCATTTCATAATTACCAAAACATCACAGCTGATTAGCAGCAAAAGCTCTCAGTCAGTGTGACTCTCTGTCTTTTGACCCCAGGTTGGCAAAAGCTTCCCAGCTCTTGGTCTGGGTACAGCACATCCTCTTTCATGTCATACTAAAGCCTTTTAATCACCCTCCAGGTTTGCTTCAGTTCCTATAGCCTTGCTTGAAACGCTGCTCACCAAGATCATCCGTGTGTACTATTGTTTTTAAAGGAGTCTACTTGAATTTCACATGACAGTCATTTTTTTCAAATTTGTCATAATGCCCAATGTTCAATTCATCTACTGTCCCAATTTTCTAAAGAGTTCCCTATATCATCTCTTGAAATTCAATGTACATATTCCAATAAGTAAGTGGGAAGAGTTAATTCACAGGAAACAAGTAAGACAAAAATCCCCATTTCACACACATCCATCCAAACTCAAAATTTGGAGGGAAATTCCTTTTACTTTTAGTGTAAATTACACTAACAACACCTCAGATCCTGAAAAGAAAGTCCCAAGAACAAGTGTTAAAGGCTACACAGGGGAAAATTCATTGATACTGAGATCATCATTCCTTTTCCAAGTCAATGTTCAAAACTGCCATATGCCACTAAGCCAATAGGCTTTAGAGGGTTAAGATGCCCACTGTTTAGGTTTGCATATTTGCTTTAACCCTACTTATCCAAATGGCAATTCTTTGATCCTCTGAAAATTTAACACTACATTCAAGTCAGTTACCTTAAATGTACTTCAAAATCGTATTCAAGTGGCCAATTCCCTGTGGATTCCTACCAGCTGTACACGAATATGATCAAAATCAAATTCTTTGTCAGCAACTGGGGTCTTTGGCTTCTAAATGAGAATTAAAGCAATCAGGCACTGTGCAGTTTTCTCTTCCCATATATGGGATCATGTGATTTCCCACATGGACGCTATTGTGAGATGACCTACCAAGCGTGTAAACAGTAGCAACTGCTGTGTGAGTAGAGCTGCTGCCCTAAAGCTCAGTGACAAACCTTTGCATCTTCCTTTGAACATCTCAACTAAGACTCACTCACAAAATGCACTGTCATGGAAAACTTCTTAATGGCAAAGTATCTGAAAAATAAGTTGGTATTTTTATTCCTTATCCTAGGGTTATATTTGTAAGGCAGGACACTGGTTGAGATCTTGGATTAGGTTAAAAAAATGTTATATACTACTGGGGAAGAATTTACCATAATATTGACTTAATGGAAAAAGTAACATTCTCCATCTGTTAAGAAAAAATACAAGATTACTTTGAAAAATATTTTGCTTTTAGGGAAATACACATTTCAAGAATATGTAATAATTGCCTAAGATCTGGGTAGCTGAGGACAGGGGTAAGAAAGCAACTTTTCACTGTATATTCTTGTGTGCTTTCTACATTTTGAGCCATATGAAGGTTTTACATATTCAAAATATATATACAATCTTATAAGGGAAAAGTTAATGACATGTTTGCTATTAGAAAATGAAATTAAAATATCCCAGATAATAAAAGATAGTTAAGAGCACTGGGACCAAGAAGTTAGTCACCTACTTAGTTAATATACCACCCCCTCTAGCTCCCAAATCTTTTGTTAATTCAAGCTGATAGTTATTTTTGTTCAGACATGGGAGTTGGGGGAGGTGATAAACTGCCCTCTAAAAAAAAAGGGGGGTGTCTTCTTCAACAAGATGTAGATTCTCCACAAATCCCATTAACACTAATCAGCATAGTGATTAAACACATTGTGGTTAAGTACTCTAGTTGATAACAACTCCTTCAGAAAAAAAGGTTCCCATGGCGACAGGTAAGAGCTTATCATCAAACTCAGCTTTTCAGCACCAGACTTGGTATCACAGATAGGAGAAATAAGACGGGTTTAGTATTAATCTGGAGGCCTGCTTTTTGAACTTCACTTGACTTCCTCCATTCAAAAGACACTTATGAGAATCCTTCTGTAAACCAGGGGCAGTACCAAACATTGAAGGGAAGGAGTGCTAGGAGAAAGACCTCAAAGATAAGATATGTTTCCTGCCCCAAGAATCCCCATCCGCTGAGAAACGCAGCCACTGAAAGAATGAATGACATTGTAATGATAATTCTACCCTTGAATCTATAACCAAAACTGACTAGGACTGGTCAGTTTCTAATCTACTTTCACTTTCCCATCTTCTAGCTGCAGCACAGCTGAGTTTCCAGCTGGCTGGGGAAGAAAAGATTCTTTAAATAAACAGCATTTTAAAAATATGCAGTTGCTTTTGCTATACTGAATTTTGTGGACCACCTTGCTCTAATATGTGAATCTGAGTGCCACATTAATTTAAACTATTCTAAAGAACATAAAGATCCCCAGGAATATAGCTTTTCTATCTTTAACAACAAAGTACACTATACGTTGGAAGAAAAAGCCAAATCAGAAAGTCCCAAAGGAAGAATGATCTTTCTTTAAAAAAAATTATATTTATTGCATCTATTCAATAATGAAACAATTTAAAAGCCATATACATATCGGAGAGCAACAAGAAAGGGTGTGATTAAGCCAAACTATATGCAACCATCATCAAAAATGCAGGACTATTTGCAGAACAGGATGCTTTTATAGTATTGTACAGAATTTCTAATCCCTGAGAGTCCTTTTCAAATCTTTTTCCTGTCCTTCCCTCAGAAGGCACAGAAAACACATCCATGTATGTAGTCTTCTAAGAAACGCAAAGATTTTACTCCACTCTTTACCACCAGAGGTAGTAACTTGGGATGAATGATACACATTAGATCTATAAAAAAGGCCTCTGGCAAATACTGCTATTCCAGGAGGACTTCACAGGCTTCAAGTCAACATTTCATAGTTGTGGTAAAATTACTCACTTACGAAGACCTTCATCTCTCCATAGGGCACCTTGTCCCCAAGTCCTGGCCCACCAAAATACAGCTTTCTGACAGATCTCCCTAGAAACCATACCTCCCAGAACCCAGACAGTTCAGGGCTGAACTGGCTAAACAAAGTCACAATTCAGCCACAGTTGCTCAATTTAAGGGCCATGATGACAGCTTCCAGGTGCCAGTTTCCCTATTTTGCAATGGGCAGATCTGCTCCAAGGAGAAAATGTTCCCAATGACCCTTTGGCCCAGAGGGCTTTCTTTAGACATAGAAAACAGAAAATGAATTTGTTAGTTATTTCCTGCTGAACACAAGGAAGGTGTTGTGGTTAGTCTAAAAGATTTGCTTCCTTATTTAATATACTATTACTAGTGCATGTTTTCTTTAAAAACATTGTAGAAAATAAGAAAACGCAGTTTATGCTCTTCTGTCATAGTATCACCAGTTCTACAAGTTTTCTCGAGAAAATGTCCTTTAATTTCTAATCCCCTTAGATAAAGCCCCCCCCCCAAACGGATCTATTTACCATCAATTCAAAGCAAAAATTTTTGTATTCTAAAATGTTTACTTCCATACATGTTCCTGCCCCTTGATATTCTGTGATGTGAGGGCCTTCTCATTAGCAGTGTTTGCAGCCCTAAATTTATCTTTCTGGTAACTACATTACACATGCTATGTTTACGAGATGATCACAACCTAAAAGTGGACTGTATTTCTGACCCCTAGGTCTTTCATGATCTCCACATTCAACTATTAAGCTATTAAACACTCACTAAAACAAACAAGGTATAACTGAAGAAAGAAGGGGGAACAAAGGAGCAAGACAGGGGATGATGACCATTGGGGCTTGGTGCACCAGACTGGGGATTAGGTGGTGATGTACACAATGCACACTCAGGAGCAATTCACTGAAAACCAAAACAGAAGCTGTCCTTGGACAAGGTTCAATAAATGTTTTTACTATCTATTTCTCGCTGCATAATACAGTTCCACAGCTCCCCCAAGGAATCTCAGGAAAAAAAAATCACTTAATAGAATAAAAAATTAGAAATTCTTAACTGGTTTCAACTTATCATAAAATGTTTCAGAGCACAAAACCAACATTAAAGAGCAGTCAACAATATTCCTCAGAACAATGTCAGAGAGATAAACTGCTGTTATCACCAAAAGTTTTTTTCTTCCTCATTAAGACACTGCAAGATTCTTCTGATTAAAGTGATCACAGTTTAACATAATACATAGATATACTCCCACCACAAACTAAAATTTGTCTCCTGAAGGACAGGGGCAGGGAGGGAGCGGGGGACGTGCGGTAGAAAGGAAGCTTCCAAAAGTCAAAGGCATTGATCTAGAAAGATGAGGGCACAAAACTTCCTCCGAGCTGTTACACATTCTTTGCTACTCAGAGTCTTATTTACACTACTCAGAAGCAGTTGGCAGACTAGTAAATATACCAACTTCTATGACTGACCAGGGTATCTACAATAGTTCAGTAACTGCACAGCTCAGACGCACACTGCAAACATCAAATTCAGCCTTAGTTGGGACAAAATGAAACCCCAATATGAATAAGCACAAGACAGGCTAACACCAAACACCCCAGTCCAGCGACAATTTGGTTTGAAATAGCTTCCTGAGAAGTAATTACTGGATTCAGGGACAAGGAGGAAAAGATCTTAAACTGACATTTCTTTGACTTTTGACATGAGAGACTCCATTCCCAGCTGCACAGATCGACAAATCTGTGTTGTGTTTCTCATCACCTGCATTCCTGTGCAGCACCCAACATCATGAAGATGAGATATGCAGTCAACACATCCTGCGCCGTAAGATGTCAGAGCTGAACTTCACAGCATTCAGAAGTTACTCTATTTCACCCGTCATTACAAGCAACAGACCTAGGAAAATCTCCCAGAAACAGCCAAAAGAGCTGTCTGCTCGCTAGTACTGGAGGTTAACAGAGGGCTGTGCAACCAGCTCAGCAAAGACAGGCAATCACGATGGAGGGAAAAAACAAAACAAAACAAAACCCTGAACCACATGGGGAACAGAAAACAGTAACAGAAAAAGTCCAACTCTCCCTGCGCCAGCGGTTGTGGATGAGCTGAGCCCGAAGCCCAGGACAGGAAGGAGGGGGCGGGGGCCATCATTCCCTAGGAGAACTTGAAAGCGGAGGCCTTCACAGCCTGGGAGTCTGTCCAGCTGCTCCTGCAGACCCTGCCAGCCTGGGCAAGGCAGGCCCTTGGGAGCAGAGCGGGCAAGGCCTCCGAGGCTCACTCCTGACTCACTGAGCTTCGGGCCAGCAACACGCGGACCTCTCCGTTTTTCCTGCCGCTACTGGGCTATGATGGCAGCTTTCCAGCCCCACATGCCATACATCAGCCGCAGATCCCTGCTGGCACAGGCCAGCGCGTCCCCCCGCCCCCCAGCCCTGGCACACTTCGAGCCTAATCTTCCTTCTCCCCAACACCAACCCCCTCACCCACTATGCCAAGCGCCCTGCCCAGGGGCGGCCCCACCACCCGTTCTCCCGCCACCCCCCCCCACCCCTCACCAGCGGCCCCGGGCGCTGCCAGGCCCGGGCACCTGCAGATACCTCCCACCCCACCCCCATCTTCCACCACCTCGCCCCTCCCCCCTTTCTCCAGCAGAGAGAGGGGGCAACTCACCGCAGTCAGTGCACAGGATCTTGCCCACCTCTTTCTTGAGGTTTTTGCCGTTGGTGTTGAGAGGGGCAAAGGCTGTCTTAAAGACCAAGGGCTGCTCCGTGGGCTCCAGGAAAAAGATGTAGCGCTGGTTCCTTTCGAGCGGCGCACAGGAGCCCACGCTGATCACCTGCTCGCGCTGCAGTCCCCCGCTCCGGAGCGGCCACTTATCCAGCACCTTCACCAGCGCCACCCGACCCGAGGCGGGCGGCTCGCGGGTGCTGTTGGAGCTGGAGCCGCCGCCGGCCGGGGCCAGCCCCTGTACCTTGCCCTCCACCACCACGGGCGCCTTGTACGCCTGGTCCTGCACCGACTTGAGGCTAGGCGAGTAGCAGGCGAGCGACACACCGAAGAGCAGCATAGAGAAGCCGGGGGCCGGGTCGCGCCTCATGCCTCCGGCGGCTGCGGCTCTCGAGCGGGCGGCGGCTCTCCGGGCTGCGGGGCTGCGGGGCTGCGGCTGTTGCGGCGGCCGCGGCTTTGGGGGCGCAGCGGGACGAGAGATGCTGCTGCTGTTGATGTGGCTGCTGCTGCTCCTGCCGCTCTCGCCGCTGCTGCCGCTGCTGCTGCTGCTCCTCTCGCTGCTGCTGCTGTCGCTGTAGCTGCTGCACCGAGCCTTCTCCACTGGCGGCGGCGGCGGCGGCAGCGCTAAGCAGCAAACCTGCCGCATCTGGCCAGGCCATTTGGGGGGCTCCGCCGCTCCGCCGCCGCCGCCGCCGCCTTGGGAGGGGAAACCAGAGCCCGCTGGAAAACCGGAAACAGCGTAACGTTAGCGCCCAGTAGCCCTCCACCGGCGGCCCGGGGAGGTGGCCCAGCCAAGGCAGGGGGGCAGGAGGCGAGCGGGCCGAGATGCGCAGCGCGGAGCGGCGCAGCGCTCCCACCCTGCGCTCCGGGTCCGGGAGGAGGATGCGGAGGATGGGACGTCCTCCCACTTGCTCTCTCGCGCCCCCCTCTACCCCCGAACCGAGTGGGGAGCGCGGCTTCTGCAGGGGAAGCTTGGGACTGCACTGCCTTAGTGCCCAGCTTCAGGCCCCGCAGGGAAGCGGGAGGAATCGTGCTACTCTGTGCTTTGGGGATTTATGGGCAGACAGTGGGGGTAGTGCGTGAGCAGAGGGCGGAGTAGAGGTAGCAGATTCTGGTACCGTCCTGTGAAGGTGTGAGTGGGACACAGAGTGTGCCCTGCCTTTGGACATCCGCTGTGGGAGCCAGGGAGGTGCCACGGCTGGGGTGACTGACCTGCCTCCTGGGTTGTATATTCCCTTCCCCAGCAGGACCCTAGGGGCCAGTCCCTAATTGAGCCCACGGGCTTGGCCCTCCACCTGGTGAGTGGCTGGAGATTAGAGTCAGCTGGGAGGATCCCACCCCCGTCATTTGGGGGAATAGTTGAGACTACATGGAGTCTTGGCTAAGGCGCTGGGGCCACCCAACCAGGGGTGGTGGTTAAGAGAGGGTCCAGCCCCTAAGTCTCTGGGCTTTCTCCAGCAGCCAGGCGGAACCAGGCTGCATGCTACACAACCTCATCACCTTCTTCTTTTTTTTTTTTTTTAAGGCCGCTCCCTAAGGAGATGGGGGCTTCTTGGGAGCCAACCTGAGAGCCAGAGACGGTCAGGGCCAGAGCTACCCCACAGGAAATGGTTTCTTTCTCAAAGATCGATGCTTGCAAGAGGCAGGAGAGCTTGCTCCACTGAAGCCAGCATCTGATTTTAAAAAGCAAGTTAAGAATCCTTTCTCACTCTATCATTAAGGATCCGGAGAGTTTTAATACCCAGTTTATGTCCTTGAAGGATACGGAGCTCAGGAATTCCAGTAAGGTCTTGGAGAATCTTATCCTCAACTGAGGACTGCAGGAAACCAGCCCGAGGACGTCTGACTAGAGCTGGGAATGCTATTCTGGAAAGGGAGGAGGCTGGCTCCTGGCTAAGAGACATCCCAAACTTAAAATACTCAAAGCCAACATCATTATTTCTCCCACTCAACTCCAAATTCCATGTAATTATTAAGGGAACCATTTTATACTTGGCCAGCCAATCTGGCCCAATAAGACCCTCAGTCTCATTTTATTATCCCTCATCCAACCAACCTTCAAATCCTTCACCTCTACCTTTTTAAAAAATCCCTACCTTTTAAAAAAATCCCCAATTTATCTAGTTCCTTTGCAACTCTGTGTGAATACCTGAGGTGCACGTGTTCCTCATCTCTCACCTGACCACCGCAAAGCCTTCTAACTGGTTTCCACACCTTTCACCTCATCACCCTCCTCCCATCCTACCACTGCCAGAGTGATCTAAAAATAAAATATAAATATGAGGCCATGCCACTGCCCTCAGGAGTAAAGTCCAAACTCTCCAGCATGGCTCTTCATGGGTTCCTTCTACATTGTCAGCTCAATCCTCTGGGAGCTAAGCCCCTACCCTAGCAATCCTCAGCACATTGTTCTGGTTCTGGGTGTGCTTCTGGACATGATGTCTCTTGTATCCAAGAAGTCACACCTCTGCCTTGTCCACCTGGAAAACTATTCTAGCTTCAAGGCCCAGCTCAGCAGTATGCCTTATCCCTCCCTCGCTATGTGTGTACCACCATCCGCACCACCATACACACACAAAAGAGGAAGTTAATCCCTTCCTCCTCTGCATTACCTAGTGCTATGTACATATTACCATTATGGCAAAGACCTGTACTGTACTTCAAGCAGCTATTAATAAGTCTGCTTTAGACCCATCAGGCTGAGCACCTTAATGGCAGGGACTATGTCCTATTAGTCTTTGGATGCCAAAGGGGTCCTCAACACAGTGCCTGGCATAGAATAAAGATCAGCAAATCCTCAGAAAGAAGGAAGGTAGGAATTATTGAATGGAAACTCAGCTCTCTTAAAGGCATCAAGCCCATCTTGTTGGCCCCTTAAGTGTCTCCTTTTCTGTTTTCATCCATTATAGCTATAAGGAAGATTACTAACTCTACCCTCTCATTTTTTTCAATGGAAGAGACAATCCCAGGGAGGAAAAGGGGATTACTCAAGATCACTCTCAGCCAAGATTGTACTCAGTCTTCTGTTTCTGAGACCAGAGTAGTCAGAGTAGACCAGCGAAGAGCTTGCGTTCTAGGGTCAAGCAGTGCTGGGTTTCATACCAATTTTGTACATTACTAATTTGGGCTTGACTCTATTTCCCTCTCTAGGGCTTAGCGTCTTTATTCGTATCATAGAGATCATACTAAGGTCTACCTCACAAATTGTTTTTTGCTCATTATGTACTTAATTCAATAAATACCTGGCTGAATGTCTCTTCTGTGCCAGGCACCTAAGCCTAGGACTGGTCAGTGGAAATACTGTTGTGAACTGAACTGACACTATCCCCACTCCCAAAGCTCTTACTCCATCTGGAGAGACAACAGTAAACAAGCAGGTGAATAGGTAACTGTCCTGATGAAAAAAAAAAAAAACAGGATGAGATGATAGGAAATGATGGAAAGGGGAGAGGATAGGTCTACTTGGATAAGTGAAGGTTTCTCTGAGGAGATAACATTTAAACTGGGATTAGAAGGATTTGAAGGATGTGGATTATGTGAGATAATAAGTGTAAAGTGCTTAGAACAATGTCTGGTGTAGAGTA
The DNA here is from genome assembly GCA_024291935.2 of Okapia johnstoni. NCBI lineage: Eukaryota > Metazoa > Chordata > Mammalia > Artiodactyla > Giraffidae > Okapia > Okapia johnstoni. Next base: position 43,682,009 of record CM044316.1, read on the forward strand.
AGGGCCAAAATTAATTCTGAATGTTATTGATATTTTACTTATACCAGTGTATAAGTAATCTTAGAGCTGAGACTCTCTATGTGGTATGTAGTTATTGCACATTAGGACTTTCTGTATATTAAAAATGCAATGAAATTTTGCAATACTAGATGCCAGTGTGATGAATAAAAATACATATTCTATCTCTTTTTTTTCACATATCCATTTTAAAGTATAACATGACATGGTTAAGTATGCAGAAGAGTGCAACAGGTGAAGAAAAGTGACAAGATATGCTATCATTTGATCTTTTCTTAAAGGACAAATAATTGAAAAAACATTAATAAAAGATAAATACATTAATATTTGTAGATTCTAGATTACCTTTGAGTGGACACAGCAGAGATGGAAACAATAGTATTTTTCTGGAGAAGGGCAATGGAGGAATGGTGTGCAAGAAGAATACTTTTCATGATGTTCCCTTTTGAACCTTGTGAATTTTTTGTCACATTCATATAACACCTATTTCAAAAAAATGTTGGAGTGAGGATCTTCTAATGTTTTTTAGTGGTGCTGATTTTTTTGTCATGTATATTCTCAATCAAAAGCTACTGAAAGTAGAACTATTATTATATGGAATTTCTTGAAAAATTTTTTAACTTTAAAATAAGATTCTGGTGCTAAAAAAGGGGGGTTGGGAATTATTGCACTATAATCTTATCTTCTTTAGAACACAAAAATGTTTTGAGATTCCAACAGCCCACTAGAATCATTGCGGCCACAGAGGGTGGAGACTTAGGCAGAGATTTCTAAAATGAAGAGATGTCCTTGTCCAGATTTCCCCAAGGTGTGGTGTGTGTGAGCTTTCATAGTTAACATCAGCTGTTTAGTAAAGAAGATCAGGTTTGCTAGGACAGCTTGATTCTCTTCTGGCTTTTCCTTAGGGATCAAAGTGAATTGGTACACAGTCTTCAAAAGTAAAGCTTGATATTCTGAACATGCTAGCTCTACAGTGTAATTCAATAATTGCTTGTCAAAATAATAATAGCTACCATATTTAAATGCCCCCCTGTGGGACTTCCCTGGTGGTCCAGTAGCTAAGACTCTGAGCTCCCAATGCAGGAGGTCCAGGTTCCATCCCTTGTCAGGGAACTAGATTCCATATGCCACAACTAAGAAATGGTGCAGCCAAATAAATGATCTTTTAATTAAAAAAATTTTTTTTAATTTAAATGGCCCCCTGTATGTTAGGAACTTCGTGTTTCCTAAAGCCATGCCCCAGCGACTTTGCATTTCAGAAACTGAAGAGACTTACAGAGGTTTCATAACTTGCCCAAGTGGTAAGCAGTGTTGGGATGCCCATTCAGGCTTGCTTTGTGTTCAACACCACCATGTCTCTGAAGAAAGGAGTCCGAGAGGTCACCAGTCTCTCTAAAATACTTCCACCAATGTCAGGCTACCTGATATGTATGACACTGGAGAGCAGATGGTTTAAGCATCATTTTTTAAAAAAATGAGGAAAACTGAGACTCTGAGAGAACCTGTGACTGTCCCAGGATCACAAGCTACCGATAGGGCCAAGGTTTCTCACAAACACAAGCTCACATTTTGTGGCTTTTTTGGGGGAGGAAGTTTTCTTGTTTTTTATTCTGTACTTATTTTTCTTTATTGATATAACTGAGAGAATTGTCATATATTTAAAGTGTACAATATGATACTATGATACATGTATACATTGTGAAAGGATTCCTACAATTGAGTTAATTAGCATTTCCGTCACCTTTTATATTCCCCCCCTTTTTTATGAGAACACTAAATTCTACTGTCTTAGCAAATTTCAACTATAGAATAATTATTAACTATAGTCACCATGGTATACATTATATCCTAAGAGCACATTCATTTTAAAAGTGAAAGTTTATACTCTTTCCTACCAACCTCTCCCTGTCTTCCCTCACTCCTCAGCCCCTGGCAGCCACCATTTATTCTCTGTTTCTATGGGTTTTCTTTTTTTAAGATTTCACATATAAATGATACCATGCAGTATTTGTCTTTTTCTGCCTGGCTTATTTTACTTAGCATAGTACCCTCCATGTTCATCCATGTTGTCACAAATGGCAGGATCTCTTTCTTTTTTTCAGGCTGAATAATATTCCATTATATATATAGATATAGATACAGATATAGATAGATATAAATATATATCACATTTATCCATTCACCCATTGATGGACACTTCAGTTGTTTCTGTACCCTAGCTACTGTGAATAATGCTGCAATGAACATGGGAGTTCAGGTATCTTTTGGAGAGAATGATTTTGTTTCCTATGGATCAAATTAATACTTTTGAATAGAACCAGACAGAGAAATGGAAGGCAGACCTGTTGACTATACAGGCTCCCCACAGACTTGTGAAAAAACTGGTTCATGGTAGCAGTGGGCTGTGTCACTACATAATAATCACTGAGAACAAAAACAGAAGTAGACAGAATGGTATAGACATACTGAATCCAAGATAGAACACCCACACGAAAAATTTGGCTTCTTCTCCCAGATCCCTCCCACACGAGATGGATTTCTTCCAGCTTTAGCCAATTCAGTGGCCAGAAAGGGCCACTGAACCAGGTTACATGACTTACTACATCCAGGAGAACTGGGCCATCAAGGTGATGAGTATGGCCTTTCTGGGGTCACTGGGGCTCACAAATCAAGCCAAATACTTTGCAGGACAGTCTCATTTTCTAAATAAAGATATTTTGTAAACTTTTTTTTCCTTTTGAGATCTGTTTTCTAAATTTGGCTTCCAGAGTCACTTTCAGGTTCTGTGTGGTTCATTTCTTTTCCTCCAAGGATTTTCTAAACAAGGGACTAAATAGAAAACAGATATTGAAAATCTGAGGATATTAGCATTGAGAAGGAATCAGTGTCAGTGTATCCCGATGGCCTCCTTTCACAGAGGAAGACATAGGGAGCAAGGGGACTCTTTGATTTGCTCGAGGTCACACAGCCCAGTTAGTGGCAGAAACAGCCCTAAAACCCTATTGCAAAATCCTGGCTCCACCCATACTTGGGAGCTTGGGCAAGTCACTTCACCTTTCTATTCCTTACTATCTGCCCCAAATAAAATCAGGATAATAATATCTCTAGGGCTTTTGTGAGGATTCAGTGACATGGTGCATGCAAAATGCTTCAAGTATCTGGCACAGTACCTGAAGCTCCAATACTTCGGCCACCTGATGCGAAGAGCCGACTCATTGGAAAAGACTGTGGTGCTGGGCAAGATTGTAGGCAAAAGGGGAAGAGGGAAGCAGAGGATGAGATGTTTAGATAGCATCACTGACTCAATGGATATGAGGTTAAGCAAACTGCAGGAGACAGTGAAGGACAGGGAAGCCTGGCACGCTGCAGTCTGTGGGTCGCAAAGAGTCGGATACGAGTTAGCGACTGAACAACAGCAACCTGGCACAGAGTAACTGGCTAACTGAGTGGGCAGCAGACTCAGGCTGCCTACATTCAAGTCCTAGCCCTGCCACTTACTCTTCTTTTATTTTAAATTAATTTTGCCTGTGCTGGGTCTTCATTGCTGCACATTCAGGCTTTCTCTAGCTGCGGCTCACGAGCCCTAGGGTTGCAGGCTCAGTGGCTGTGGTACACAGGCTTAGTTGCCCCACAGTATCTGGGATCTTAGCTCCCAGACCAGGGGTCTAACCCGTGTCCCCTACATTGGCAGGAGGATTTTTAACCACTGGACCACCAGGGAAATCTCATGCCACTTACTTAACCAACATGTTGATCTAGTTACTTAACTTTTCTGGGTCTCAATGGTAAATGCCTAAAGTGATACTAGTTCCTACATCATTAAAATTGCTGCGAGTCTTATAGTTAAAAAAATTATATAGCAAATTTAAACGTTGCTAAGAAAGTAAATCTGAACAGTTCTCATCATAAAAAAAAATGTTTTGTAACTTTGTGTGGTGGCAGATGGTAACTAGACATTGTGGTGATCATTTCTCAATGTATACAAGTGTCAAATTATGATGTACACCTGAAACTAATATAATGTCACATGTCAATTATACTTCAATTAAGAAATTGTTGCAAGTATTAAGTAAAAGAGTATATATAGCACACTTAGAATAATGCTTGCACGCTAAGTTGCTTCAGTTGAGCCCAACTCTTTGTGACTCTATGGGCTGTAGCCCACCAGGTTCCTCCATCCGTGGACTTCTCCAGGGAAGAATACTGGAGTGGGTTGCCATGACTTCCTCCAGAGGATCTGCCCAAACCAGGGATTGAACCCACATTCTCCTGCATTAGCCAGGTAGGTTCTTTACCACTTGTGCTCCCTGGGAAGCCCCAGAATAATGCTTAGCACACGTTAACTAGTATTAGTCAGACTAAAATAACCATTTTCTTACTTTCAGTAGCTATACTTTACCCCAAATTCAACAGTTTTAAAACCACTCATTTTCATATTTTTTGAACACATGCTAAAATTCTTAAACATAGAGCCTGATGTTCTGTCACATTTATTTATTTATTTAAAAGTCACATCATTGGTAGTCCTAGCTCCCAATCAAGAGAGGACATGATTCAATAATTTATAGCCTAGGGCTGCATCAGGATTCCAAGGGTTTACAGTCTCCAGTTTGCTGAAGAGGTCAGCAGCCCCTATGTCTGCATTGTTCCATATGGGATAATAATACTTATTTCTTTGCAAAGTGCTTTGAGACCTTTGAATGAAAAGCGCCATGTGAGCACAAATTATTATCTCTTTTCCAGATATCAATTTTAGATTCAAATCCAGAAGCTCCCTAAAATAGACCACAGCAGAAGCACAATCTGGACACAGATATATCTATCCTGTATCTTTGCGATCAGATAATATGCTCGTGAGTCACACCAGCATTTGTTTTCTTTTCTGCATCATAGCCTTTCTAATTTTGATTGAGAAAAAGTGAGATGTCTTTCAAACTGAATGTTTTTGCTGTTTAACAATCAAAGATTTTCCTCTCTGTTTTCCTGATTTGCGTATTTGGAGTTCTCTCCTGAGGTCAACAGGAACTCAGGTTGATTCAACTCTGGGGGCGTGAAGCAGAATGAGAAGAAATTAGCCTCTTACTCCCAAATCCTCAGGCTAGTGTACCTTTGAGTGTTCAGTTCAACCCTGTTTCTACCTCATAATTTCTAGTTCATGTACATTCTTCTTCATTTGCTTCCCAGACTCTTCCAATATCATCCAAGATCAGAAATTTTAAGACTTCACCTTTCCTGAGTTTTCTTTAAAATTCACAAATTTATTTATTCTACCAAAAAGTATTTATGGAAAACTGACTATGCATACTGACCTAGATGCAAAGAAATAATACCCATTTTTGCTGCTAGAGTTAAAATACAGGCAATATTAGAGTCAGGATCTATTATCTGTTGAGCTAGCACCTACCTAGGCTTCCCGCAGGACCTTGTACTTTTCTTCTTTAATGTCATCCCTTTGCCTCTCAGGCTCAGTGTCCCACTGTTCACTCAGCTCTCCCAGTTCTGAAGGCATAGAGAGTAGGCTTTGCAAATGCTAGGTCTTCAATATATTCTGAACGTGAAAAGCTCAATCACACTAAAGGATTAACACCTACTAAGACCCAAGGCATAGCTCCTTAAGTTATGCCTTAGTTTCTAAAACATTCCATATTATTCTCCCCAAAATGAATCTTTTTATTCCCCCAAATAGTTTTGTTAATTCTTTCTTTTCAAAAATCTATTTGATTAAATATTAATTTTGCAATATACCACTCAAAACTATTTTTCGTGTCTGCTCTGGACCAAGCTTCATACCAGATGCTGAGAATGCAAATACAAATAAGACCCACGAGGTTCTGCTCTTAAAGAGCTTATACTCTTCAAGGGAGAGAGACACTAGAAAGGAAGCAAATACAGAAAATATCTCTGTAAGAGAAAAAAAAGAGGAAGGAAGAAAGAGAGTGTGTGGTATGCTTAGATTGAAAGTTACTAGGACAGAATATCACTTACAAGGATGGTCTCTCTAAGCAGTCAATATTTGAGCTGAGAACTTTAGGATGGAGAGAAGTCAGCCACACAAAATTCTGGGAGCAGAGCATCTGAGGAAGGGCCTGAGGCAATAGCCAACTTGACATGATCAAAGTCTGTAAGGAAGGCCAATGAGGTTGGAGATTGCTATAAGAAGGGGAAAGAGTAGCATGGAATGAAGCTAGAGAGATAAGTAAGGATCAGACTTATACTGGGCTTTGCCAGCTATGGTAGGTTGGATTTTATTCTAAGTACAATAAGAAGTCATGAACAACTGAAGTAGAGGTATGTCATGATCTCGTTTACATTTTGAAGAGATCATTCTGAGACATGAAGCAGAGACTGTATTGGGGAAAGAGTGGAACCAATTAGAGCAGTTATGAAGCTGTTACAGTGGTCTGGGTGGGAGATGACAGTGGTTTACACTGGGGTAGCGGCAGTAAAGATGAAGAAAAATGGATGAAATTCAAAACTTATTTGAAGGTGGAACCAGAAAGACTTGTTAGAAGATTAGATGAAGTGGGTACACAAAATAGAGTGATCAAAGATGGCTCAATTTTTGGTTTGAACAACTGGACAGATGGTGGCACCATTGATGAGACACGAAACAGCAGGGAATACAATAGGGCTGGAGAAAAGAGAAAATTTCATTTTTGACATATTAATATTGAGATCCCTTTAGACAGTCAAATGGAAATTCAATTATCAGCTGATATGTAAGTCTGGACTTCAAATGAGAGGTCAGAGTTAGAAGTCTAAATTTGGAAGTCAACATACAGATGGAATTTAAAGCTATGCACTAGATAAGATGATGAAAAGAGGAAGTTGATAGGGGAAGAGGATCTAGAAGAGCATGGCCCAATAAAATATATGTGAGCCACATATGTAATTTTTGAGTTTTCTAGTGGCCACATTAAAAAAGTAAAAAAAAAAACAGATAAAATTAATTTTAATAGACCAATATATCTAAAATATTATTTCAACATGAACTCATATAAAAATTATTAGATATTTTACATATATTTGCATGCCAAATCTTTGAAAATTAAGGGGTATTTTATGCTTACTGCTGCTAAGTCACATCAATCGTGTCCGACTCTGTGCGACCCCACTGATGGCAGCCCACCAGGCTCCGCCATCCCTGGGATTCTCCAGGCAAGAACACTGGACTGGGTTTGCCATTTCCTTTGCATGAAAGTGAAAAGTGAAAGTGAAATCGCTCAGTCGTGTCCGACTGTTAGCGACCCCATGGACTGCTGCCTACTGAGTCTCTGTCCATGGGATTTTCCAGGCAAGAGTACTGGAGTGGGGTGCCATTGCCTTCTCCTTTATGCTTACAGCATATCTCATTTCACGCTAGTCACATTTCAGGTACTCAGCAGCCACATGGGCATAGTGCAAGTTTAGAACTTAGCCCTGGGGCAACTCAACATTTAGAGGTTGAATGGAGGAGGAGACAGGAAAGAAGACTGAGATAATGGTGCCATGGAAGTAAAGAGAAGAAAGTTGTTTTTTTCTTTTTTAAGAGACTGGTTAACTGTGTCCAATATTTATAAGAGTCTGAGTAAGATGAGAAAGAGCCAAAGAATTCAACAACATGGAGGTCACTGATGACCTTGACTGAAGCTGTTACAGTGGAGTGATGGCTTCCTGGAAGGAAGCCAGAATGGAGTCAATGAAAGGTAAGGAAGTGGTGACAGCCAGTATAAACAACTTTTTCAAAAAGTTCTGCTGTGCAGACAAGCAGAAAAAATGAAGCACTAGTTGGAGGAGGATGTAGAGTTGAGGGAGGGTTTTTCTAAACCAGGAGATGCTAGAGCATACTTGTAAGCTAATGGGAATGTTCCAATAAGAAGGAAGAAATTGTTGTGGGGGAAAAGGGGGTAATTGAAGAGGGAAGCCCTTCAGAAGACAAGAGAGGATGAACATAATAGCATAAGAAGAGGGGCTGCTCTTGGACAGAAAAAGTGATTGTTCAATTATAGCGGACATGAGTTTGAGTAAACTCCAGGAGATAGTGAAGGACAGGCAAGCCTGGCATGCTGCAGTCCATGGGGTTGCAAAGAGTCAGACATGACTTAGAGACTAAAGAGCAACAACAAGAAAAGCTATTATAATAGGAAGGAAGTTAGAATATAGATAACATATCAGAGTAGAGATATATTTTTTAATAGATCTGGGTAATAGGCAATTTCATTTTAATACAGAGATGAAGCCATAAGCAAAAAAAGGATACATATATGCAAAATGCTAGCCAGTAAGAAAAAAGATAGGGTGTTGTAGAAGTGGAAAGGTAGGTAACTATTCTTTTTTTTTTTCATGATTAATATAAGTGAAGACTCTACTTTTTTCAGGGTCTGGATTATAGATTGTCCACCCTCCACAGTATCCTTTTCTCTTGATCAAGTTATCTGGGAAACCAGTTTAGTAAACACAAGGTCTCTTGATGATTAGAGATGCAGGGCAAAGGTAATGGATAATCCTAGGTCATTTCATTCAAACTGTAAGAAGAGTTTGAGGAACCATCTCTGAAATATGTAACAGGTACATACATTTGTCACATTCAGAGTGTCTCTATCCAGAATAATCTTGAAACAAAGGATAAAATCTCCTGATCCACTTGTAGGACAGTCTGCCTTAGACCTATTTAGTCTTATCCCTATTTGAAAGTCCAGGCCTCTTCCATGCCTTTAAGAGTTCTGAAAGACTTTTAAAGGGGAAATGTATCAGGCAGGGTCCCAAGCAAGAAATAACATTCTACTCAAAAGAGTTCACTGAAAATAATTTTTTAAAAGGCCTATTTACAAAGATGTGGGCAGTTCAGGATATAGCAAGTACGTAGAGGCAACCAGGGATGAGCAAGAGTTTGCTAAAACCTTCCCCTGCCTAGACATGCAGGGGCAAGGTAGAGAAAGTGTTTTGGGAGCCCCGGGAATGCTGGAGCCATGTAGGAGAGGCTGTCAGGCAGCTACTGCAAGAACATAGCACCAAATGAGGGAGAAAGACGGGAAAAGAAATACCCTGATCTCTCTTTCTTCCTCTCTTCTTCCCACTCCCGTGCCAAGCTTCTGCTCAACCCATTTGAAGCCAGAGGGCAGGGAAACCCAGGTGATGTAACCCATAGAGGTCAGTGCTACATCATTCAGGCCAGGATAGGGAAGGATGGAGAATGAATCTAGGAATGGGAATGGGTCTGGGGTAAGCAGAGTGCAACTAGCACAGGAACATAAGATATCCTTACCTGAAACAATTAAAGAAACAACTGTTAGATATCAACATTAGGAATATCAACTAAATAGGACTACCTGGCGGTGGTGGTTTAGTCGCTAAGACTCTTGAGACCATATGAAGCCTGGTGGGCTCCTCTGTCCATGAAATTTCCTGGCAAGAATACTGGAGTGGGTTGCCATTTCCTTCTCCAGGGATCTTCCCAACCCAGGGATCAAACACACATCTCCTGCATTGCAGGCGCATTTTTTACCACTGAGCCACCAGGGGAGCCCAAATAAGACCATGTATAGAGCACTAAAATGGGGAAATAGGTGGGGAAACAATGGAAATAGTGACAGACTTTATTTTTGGGAGCTTCAAAATCACTGCAGATGATGACTGCAGCCATGAAATTAAAAGACGCTTGCTCCTTGAAAGAAATGTTATGACTGACCTAGACAGCACATTAAAAAACAGACATTACTTTGCTAACAAAGGTCCATCTAGTCAAAGCTATGGTTTTTCCAGTAGTCATGTATGGATGTGAGAGTTGGACTATAAAGACAGCTGAGTGCCGAAGAACTGATGCTTTTGAACTGTGGTGTTGGAGAAGACTCTTGAGAGTCCCTTGGACTGCAAGGAGATCCAACCAATCCATCCTGAAGGAAATCAGTCCTGAATATTCCTTGGAGGACTGATGCTGAAACTCCAATACTTTGGCCACCTGATGTGAAGAACTGATTCATTTGAAAAGACCCTGATGTTGGGAAAGATTGAAGGCAGGAGGAGAAGGGGATGACAGAGGATGAGATGGTTGGATGGCATCACCGACTCATTGGACAAGAGTTTGAGTAAGCTCCAGGAGCTGGTGATGGACAGGGAAGCCTGGCATGCTGAGGTCCATGGGGTTGCAAAGAGTCAGACAAGACTGAGCAACTGAACTGAACTAATAGAGCACTAAATATGTAATAGAGATGAAGGGAGGGGAGAGGGAAAGCTGAATAAAACTAGTTAATTCACAAAAAGACAATAGTAACTTTTAACTTTGTTTTTTACTAGACCAGAGGTTTGGAGAAGGAGGGGGGAGGATTGATTATTTTGTATTTTGTTTTGTCAAAGAAAAGGCTTTATTTTCCCTTTATTATGTATAAGGCAGAAAATCCTAGAGGCAAAAATATTTGTTTGGCTTTTGGAGAAAAGGGATCCTGTGTAGATTTTCATATCCTCTATCCCAGTCTCTCTCCACCTGCGCCACTGGAAAGAGACCTAAACCTCAAGGAGATAGTGGCTTACTGAAGCTTAAATGTAGACAAGAGCCTGACGCAGACATCTGAGGTCATTAAGCTTCTGTCACCAGACGGACACAATCAAACAGAGAGCAATACAGCATTGGGTTAAGAAGGTAAGCTCTGAAGTCAGATTGCTTAGATTTAATGCTTGCTCTACTACTTACTAGCTGTATGACCTGGAGAAAGGTACTTCTCTTTTCCTCCATGCCCTCTGTAAAATGGGAATAATAATAGTGTTTATTCCACAGAGTCATTTTATGAGAAGAATATAAAACACTTCACGAAAGCACTTAGGATACTGTCTGGCATATAGTGAGTATTTTAGGTTGGTGCGAACGTAATTGTGGTTTCTGACTGTGAATTTTAAATCATTAAAACTAGACTCAAACACATCCTATTAATCAAAATAGGAACCATTAAAATAACCATATTATTGCCAATGAGAAATGTTTGTTTATTCTTGTAGCATAAAAATCTGTGCTTCAAGATTTGACAAACTCTTGGAAAGCATTTTCTGCCTTCTGTTGGTTGTGGAAGTGTTTTCCCTGCAAAAAGTTGTCAAGATGCTTGAAGAAGCAGTAGTAGGTTGGCGAGAGGTCAGGTGAATATGGCAGATGAGCCAAAACTTTGTAGACCAATTTGTTCAACTTTTGAAGCATTGGTTGTGTGACATGCAGTTGAGCGTTTTCAGGGAGAGGAATTGGACCCGTTCTGTTGATCAATGCCAGCTGCAGGCATTGCAGTTGTTCGATGCATCTCATTGGTTTACTGAGTGTACATCTCAGATGTAATGGTTTTGCCAGGATTCAGAAAACTGTAGTGGATCAGATGGGCAGCAGACCACCAAACAGTAACCTTGATCATTTTTTTGGTGTTTTTTTTTGGAACTTCTTCTCAGTCCAACCACTGAGCTGATCATTGCCGGTTGTCAGTATAAAATCCACTTTTCATCGCACGTCACAATTCTGTGGAGAAATGGTTTGTTGTTGTATAGAATAAGAGAAGATTACACTTCGAGACGATGATTTTTTTGATTTTTGGTCAGCTCATGAGGCATCCACTTATTGAGCTTTTTCACCTTTCCAATTTACTTCAAATGCTGAATGACCAGAGAATTGTCAATGTTGAGATATTCAGCAACTTCTCATGTAGTTGTAAGAGGATCAGCTTCAGTGATTCTCTTGGTTAGTTGTTGTCAACTTCCGAAGGCCAGCCACTATGCTTCTCATCTTCAAGGCTCTCGTCTCCTTTGCAAAACTTCTTGAACCACCACTGCACTGTACGATTATTAGCAGTTCCTGGGCCAAATGCATTGTTGATGTTTTGAGTTGTCTCCCCTGCTTTACTACCGATTTTAAACTCAAGTAAGAAAATCTCCTGAATTTTCTTTTTGTCTAACATCATTTCCATGGTCTCAAATAACTATAAAATAAGCAGCAAGGAATGTCATTAGCAAAAAAACATAAAGTGAGAAATGTGCATTAAAATGATACGTAACATAGCCACATTATTTAAGAATGTATTCCATATCAAATAGCGAAACTCAACAATGCAAAACCGCAGTTACATTTGTACCAACCTAATACTGAAGAATATTATTATTAATAAAGTCAATTTTCTGATTACAGAGTATTTTGCAATCAATTTCATTTCTCTTGAATAACCTGGTCTTGGTATCCTCTCCACATCTTTAGATTTGTCTCTGGAAACCTCTCTGTCTCTCTCTCTGTCTCACTCTTTAAAGCACACACACACACCCACACACAAACACCCAGTAAGTAGACAGTGGAATCCTCATTTATACAAAAGGTTAGTATACTTTTTAATTCATTCACGTGCTCATACATTTAACTGAGCACCCATTATGTTCTAGGTACTGGACTAGCAAGGAGATCAAACCAGTCAATCCTAAAGGAAATCAATCCTGAATATTCATTGGAAGGACTGATGCGGAAGCTGCAGCTCCAATAATTTGGCCATTTGATGTGAACTGACTCATTGGAAAAGACCCTGATGCTGCGAAAGATTGAAGGCAGGTGGAGAAGAGAACGTCAGAGAATGAGATGGTTGGATGGCATCTCCAACTCGATGAACATGAGTTTGATCTAGCCCTGGGAACTGGTGATGGACAGGGAAGCCTGGCGTGCTGCAGTCCACAGGGTCGCAAGAGTCAAACACAACTAAGCAACTGAACAACAAAAACTGGACTAGGTGCTGAGCACAACATAAAAGTGAGAAAAAACAAACACAGGCCCTTGCCTTGAGGAGCTTGTGATCTGATGAAAGATACAGACACTGATCAAATCACTACAAGTAAACACTGAAAGATAGGTCAATGATAGGATCATTAGCAAATCATGATATTACAGCTTGATTTTTTTCAGTTTATAGAGAAAAGGAGGTGAGCTTCTGTGCTGTGCTATCCAGCAGGGGAGCCACTACCCACGTGTGGCAGTTTACATTTTCATTGTAAGCAATGAAAATTAATAAATTAAAAAATCTGTCCCTCATTTGTCCTTGCCACATTTCAAGTGCTCAAGTACCATACATGACTAGAGGCTACTGTATTAAACAGTGAAAACACAGAAGGTTTCCTGTAGAAAGAAATGTGCAAAATGCATGAACAGGCAATTCACAAAGAGATATATAGTTTTTAAACATATAAAAACCTATCCAACTTCATTCATAATAAGAGAAAAGTCAATTATTAAAGCGTATTGAGATATCATTTTTCACTGGAGTCACGAAACAATCAAAAGCTTGACAGTGCACTCTGTTGGGTACAATAAAACAGATACTCTCATATATTGCTGGAGGGAATATGGCAAAACTACATGCAAATTAACCCTTTAACATAGCAATCCCATTTGTAGAAATTTATCCTGAAGTCACACCTCTGATACAAAAAAACACATGAACAAGATTATACATTATAGAATTATTTGTAATTTCAAGATATTGGAAACTCCTTAAATATCTAAGTGAAGGAGCTTGTTTGAATAAATGATAGTGCACCCATACAATGCAGCTGTAAAGAATGAGCAAGATCTCCTGAAGAACTGGCATGAAATGATTTCCAGGAGATATTAAATGAAAAAAGCAAATGCAAAAGAGCACATATAATATGCTACGTTTTGTGTAAGAGAAAAGGGAAAAACAAGAAAATATGTTATCATCACAAAAATAAATATATGAAGGATAAACCAAAAAACAACAAAGTGTGTTTCCTATAAGGATGAGGGAAATAAATAGAAGAGTCACCCTTCTCTGACAGTAAATTTTTATATACTTTTGACTTTTGAAAGCATGTTAATACCTTACATACTCAAAAATAAATCAATGAGAAGGGAGGAAAAACTAAAACCAAAAGCCAGTCAAACAAATGAACACAGTTTATTTCAACTGAATACCTCAATCACACTAAATGGGAATAAAATAAAAAATAACTAATCCAAGGAAATTATGGACACAGTATATCCTAAGTTTTGAAGAGGGGGAGAGAGAGAAAAGTGAAAACAAATCCTGAATTCTTTTTAGTAGGATTGTTAATTATAGTGGTATGGGCAAAGCAATTCTGAAATTATTTTAGATGTACCCTAAGGTTGAACCACAGTCAGCTCCCGGTCTTGTTTTTGCTGACTGCATGGAGCTTCTCCATCTTTAGCTGCAAAGAATATAATCAATCTGATTTCGGTGTTGACCAGCTGGTGATGTCCATGTGTAGAGTCTTCTCCTGTGTTGTTGGAAGAGGGTGTTTGCTATGACCAGTGAATTCTCTTGGCAAAACTCTATTAGCCTTTGCCCTGCTTCATTCTGTACTCCAAAGCCAAATTTGCCTGTTACTCCAGGTGTTTATAGTCAGCAAAAACAAGACCAGGAGCTGACTGTGGCTCAGATCATGAACTCCTTATTGCCAAATTCAGACTTAAATTGAAGAAAGTAGGTAAAACCACTAGACCATTCAGATATGACCTAAATCAAATCCCTTATGATTATACAGTGGAAGTGAGAAATAGATTTAAGGAACTAGATCTGATAGAGTGCCTGATGAACTATGGACAGAAGTTTGTGACATTGTACAGGAGACAGGGATCAAGACCATCCCCATGGAAAAGAAATGCAAAAAAGCAAAATGGCTATCTGAGGAGGCCTTACAGATAGCTGGGAAGAGAAGAGAAGCGAAAAGCAAAGGAGAAAAGGAAAGATATTCCCATCTGAATGCAGAGTTCCAAAGAATAGCAAGGTGAGATACGAGAGCCTTCCTCAGTGATCAGTGCAAAGAAATAGAGGAAAACAGTAGAATGGTAAAGACTAGAGATCTCTTCAAGAAAATTAGAGATACCAAGGGAACATTTCATGCAAACATAGGCTCGATAAAGGACAGAAATGGTATGGACCTAACAGAAGCAGAAGATATTGAGAAGAGGCGGCAAGAATACACAGAAGAACTGTACAAAAAAAATCTTCATGACCCAGATAATCACGATGGTGTGATCACTCACCTAGAGCCAGACATCCTGGAATGCAAAGTCAAGTGGGCCTTAGGAAGCATCACTACAAACAAAGCTAGTGGAGGTGATGGAATTCCAGTTGAGCTATTTCAAATCCTGAAAGATGATGCTGTGAAAGTACTGCACTCAATATGACAGCAAATTTGGAAAACTCAGCAGTGGCCACAGGACTGGAAAAGGTCAGTTTTCATTCCAATCCCAAAGAAAAACAATGCCAAAGAATGCTCAAACTACCGCACAACTGCACTCCTCTCACATGCTAGTAAAGTAATGCTCAAAATTCTCCAAGCCAGGCTTCAGCAATACATGAACCGTGAACTTTGAGATGTTCAAGCTCGTTTTAGAAAAGGCAGAGGAACCAGAGATCAAATTGCTGACATCCACTGGATCATCAAAAAAGCAAGAGAGCTCCAGAAAAACATCTATTTCTGCTTTATTGACTATGCCAAAGCCTTCAATTGTGTGGATCACAATAAACTGTGGAAAATTCTGAAAGAGATGGGAATACCAGACCATCTGACCTGTCTCTTGAGAAACCTGTATGCAGGTCAGGAGGCAACAGTTAGAACTGGACATGGAACAACAGACTGGTTCCAAACAGGAAAAGTACGTCAAGGCTGTATATTGTCACCCTGCTTATTTAACTTATATGCAGAGTACATCATGAGAAATGCTGGGCTGGAAGAAGCACAAGCTGGAATCAAGATTGCCAGGAGAAATATCAATAACCTCAGATATGCAGATGACACCACCCTTATGGCAGAAAGTGAAGAGGAACTAAAGAGCCTCTTGATGAAAGAGGAGAGTGAAAAAGTTGGCTTAAAGCTCAACATTCAGAAAACTAACATTACGGCATTTGGTCCCATCACTTCGTAGCAACTAGATTGGAAAACAGTGGAAACAGTGGCA
Source organism: Okapia johnstoni (assembly GCA_024291935.2). NCBI lineage: Eukaryota > Metazoa > Chordata > Mammalia > Artiodactyla > Giraffidae > Okapia > Okapia johnstoni. Next base: position 43,697,949 of record CM044316.1, read on the forward strand.
GACTTTATTTTCTTGGGCTCCAAAATCACTGCAGATGGTGAATGCAGCCATGAAATTAAAAGACACTTACTCCTTGGAAGGAAAGTTATGACCAACCTAGATAGCATATTAAAAAGCAGAGACATTACTTTGTCAACAAAGGTCCGTCTGGTCCAGGCTATGGTTTTTCCAGTAGTCATGTATGGATGTGAGAGTTGGACAGTGAAGAAAGCTGAGCATCAAAGAATTGATGCTTTTGAACTGTGGTGCTGGAGAAGACTCTTGAGAGTCCCTTGGACTGCAAGGAGATCCAACCAGTCCATCCTAAAGGAGATCAGTCCTGGGTGTTCATTGGAAGGACTGATGTTGAAGCTGAAACTCCAATACTTTGGCCACCTCATGCGAAGAGTTGGCTCATTGGAAAAGACCCTGATGCTGGGAAGGATTGGGGGCAAGGGGAGAAGGGGATGACAGAGGATGAGATGGCTGGATGGCATCACCAACTCGATGGACATGAGTTTGAGTAAACTCCAGGAGTTGATGATGGACAGGGAGGCCTGGTGTGCTGCAATTCATGGGGTTGCATAGAGTCAGACATGACTGAGCAACTGAACTGAACTGAAGATTGAACAAATTGTTGGGAACCAAATTTCTCACTGTGGAAGGAGGGATATGTAAGTATAGAACAGGGAAGGCAAGAATCCTGTGGAGATAGGTTAGAATTAGAGAAACTGGTATGAACTGATTATTACAAACATGAATATGTGTGTATACATGTTTATGTCTGTTCCCTGGATACACACACACACACACACACACACATATAGGTGTGTATATGTGCACGCATACACGCTCAGTTGCGCAGTCGTGTCCGATTCTTTGCAACCCTATGGACAGTAGCCTGCCAGGCTTTTCTGGAGGGAGTTCTCAGGATTTCTTAGGAAGGCCACAGGATTTCCCAAGAAGAATACTTGAGTGGGTTTCCATGCCCTTCTCCATGGAATCTTCCTGATCCAGGGATCCAACCCACTGGGTGGATTGAACCCACCTGGCACCAAACTAAGTAAACACAATAATGCAGGATTGAGCCCTGCATTAGTAGGCAGATTCTTTACCATTGAGCCACTTGGGAAGCCCTGTATGTATATATACATGCCTATATTTCCTAGCTCTGGCTATTCAAAGGAAAAAAATAGCCAAAGAAACAAATACAACCAAATAGAAATGAGCATGTCTGGTTTCCAGATTTTGGTTCTAATACCATTCCCCACCGAAAGGAACCTGAATTCCTTTGAGAAACGACTGATTCCAGGGCTGGGGCAATGTGGATATTAATACAATTGGAGCATCTTGTTATGCCAGATAGTAAGTGCTAGAAGATTATGGGAACACTTTGCAAGGACATGGTGGCCAACTTGAAGAGGTTCCCACGGGCCAAATTTGGGACAATTTGAGCACCAAATTAAGTAAAAACAATAATGAACTATAGACCACTGAAAAAAATAGCAATCCATGAGTCCACAATCATGGATAAATGATAGATATCAACAGACAGATAAATAGGAGAGTGTGCTAAGTCACTTCAGTCGTGTCCAACTCTTTGCAATCCCATGGACTGAAGCCAGCCAGGCTCCTCTGTTCATGGGATCTTCCCAGCAAAAATACTGGAATGAGTTGACATTTCCTACTCCAAGGTATCTTCCTGATCCAGGGATTGAACTCGGAGATAGATAGATAGATAGATAAATGGGGGAGGAGGGAAATCTCTTGCTTAGAGCAAACTACTGAGGGCCCAAAGTCAACTTGTCCATTAGACAAAGTGTCTAAATCCCCTGATACTTTTAAAGGCCGTTTTTTGTTTCTTTTAAAAGAAAACAAAAGAAAAATAAATGTAATAACAATTAATCCAGCTTGGATCATATCTTTATACCAACACAGTAGTAAAATATATTAAATTAAATTTTTATGGAGTGAGGGAGCCATGAAGGCAAAAGAGCATAGGGCTCATGAAAGTATTATGACTTTCATAAGCAGCCCTGTGGGGGACAAGTGGTAAATGTGGACAGGATGCTAGATGGAAAATCATCATTTGGCAATGTTCATGGTAGATTCAAGCAAGATTCATCAATAAATGCTAAATCCAAGAGAAATTTTTGGTGAAGAATAGGATATTTGCATGGTCTTAAATTATCTCCACTCTCTACTTTTTATTAGTTGCAAGGCAAAAAATTAAAAGATAATTATACAGTGGAGAAAGTGGGTACCACCTTGACTTCATGGTCAAAATTAATGCAGTATTACCTGTGAGGGACAGACGGACATCATGTGCCTCCAGCTGTAGTATCCCAAGAAGGTTACAACGTCATCTTATGCAGGATCCCTACTCCAAGTGTATAATAATCATGAGGAAACATCAGACAAACAGAAAACATAAGGCATTCTATTTTTTTTTAAATGGAGGCATGGAGGAGTTATATTCTTGAAAAATGTCAATGTCAAAAAAGACAAAGAAAGGCTGGGAAATGTTCCAGATTTAAGGTAGCTGAAGTGACATGGCAGCTAAATACTGTTGCATAAAAACTGACCCTGAAATTGAACCTGTCCTAGGAGGAGAAAAACCTATAAAGAACATTATTAGATTAACTTTAAAATGTGAAATATAGACCATAAATTAGATAAAAGTATTCCATCAGTGTAAATTTATGAAGTTATTATCTATAGAGCAAAGCCCTATTTTGCAGAAATATATGCTGAAGTATTTAAGGGTAAGAACTATGATGTGTGTAACTTACCTCAAATGGCTCAGGAAAAAAATTGTCTCCTTAGACAGCAAGGAGATCAAACCAGTCAGTCCTACAGGAAATCAACCTTGAATATTCATTGGAAGGACTGATGCTGAAGCTAAAGCTTCAGTACTTTGGCCACCTGATGTGAAGAGCCGACTCACTAGAAAAGATCCTGATGCTGGGAAAGGTTGAAGCCAAAAGAAGAGGGCGGCAGAGGATGAGATGGTTGGATAGCATCACTGACTCAATAGAAATGAACTTGGATGAATTCTGGGAGCTAGTGAGGGGCAGGGAGGCCTGGTGTGCTGCAATCCATAGGACTGCAAAGAGTCAGACACAACTTAGCAAGTGAACAACAACAAAAACGCACGCGTGTGTGTGTGTGTGTGTTTGTGGAGAGAGAGAATAAATGACAAAGCAAAGGGGATAAAATCACAGTAGGTGACTCTTTGTAAAGAGTATATGAATGTTCCTTGTACTACTTTAATTTTTGCAACTTCTTATAAGTTTGCAATTATTTCCAAATAAGTTTTTTGAAACTTATAAAATAAAAAACGTATTAGAGTGTCACATACAGGTTATAACTCATACTATATGCATAACATTGGCTGGACTTTTCACATTATAGTTTCCCATGTTATTACATAATCTTTTAATCTATCATTTTAAATGTCTGCATAACATTCTATCAAACTGACACTCTACAGTATACTGGGCCATTTCCTTATTGTTAAACATTTAGACTATATTCAATTTTTCCTGGTTTAAACCATGTTTATAATGGTTAAGCTGAAGAGCTGTAGAACCATATTACCTATATCCAAGTCTCAGCTCTGTGCTTTACTAGCCATGTAGCTTTGAGTAAATTTCTTATCCTTCTATCCCTCAATTCCCTCAAGTCAGACATAACAGTATTTACAGAGATGTTGTGAATATTAGATGATATGCTCATGTAAATAACTTACAGTGGTGCCTAACACATAGTAAGCACTCAACAGATATTAGCTTTTGTGTAATTTTTGTGCATTCAGCTTTTTTTGTTTGGGGAGAAATCTTTTGCAATTTTAATATAAAGGCAATACTGATATTTTGGGATATTGAAAAAGATGCATAATATAGACATGATAATGGCAATATTGTGAACAACGAAACCAAGCCTTGCTTTCTTTAATTTTTTTTTAAAGTGTAAGCTGCTGCTGCTGCTAAGTCGCTTCAGTCATGTCCGACTCTGTGCGACCCCATAGACGGCAGCCCACCAGGCTCCGCCGTCCCCGGGATTCTCCAGGCAAGAACACTGGAGTGGGTTGCCATTGCCTTCTCCAGTGCATGAAAGGGAAAAGTGAAAGTGAAGTCGCACAGTCGTGTCCGACTCTTAGAGACCCCATGGACTAGCCTACCAGGCTCCTCCGTCCATGGGATTTTTAGGCAAGAGTACTGGAGTGGGGTGCCATTGCCTTCTCCGTTAAAGTGTAAGGGAGCTGATCTAATAAACAAAATCACATCTTCTGCTAATCCTAAAGTATACCACTAGATGGCAGTATAACCAATTAATTGGCAATATTAATTTCGGTAAATTTCAAACTCAAATTTACAAATTCCCAAAATAGAAACAGGTTCTTTGAAAAGAAGTGTGGTCACAGCAGACACATTAAATCTATGGCTGGTGAATCAGTTGAGGTACATCTGTCCCAATACCTCACTAGGTGTTAGGTTGGCCAGACATCTCTGAACTGATTTCATCTTTCCTCTGACCCGTTTCCACCCAGCTTAAAAACATTTTCCTCTTTCACGATTTCCCATCTCAGTAATGGCACTATTGCCATCTATCTATGGGCTTAAGGCAGAAACTAAAAGTCACTCTATTGTGAGGTGTGGGACTTTTTGTTATTGATTTTCTAGTTTTGTTATAGTAAAAAAAGAATGTAGTCCATATGATGTCAGTTATTTTGCTATTGCTCTGCAGAAATAGCAGAGACTGGCTTTGCAGTTAAATGTTGTTAGTTTTCCATGTGTACTTAAAAAGAACATGCGATATCTGTTAGGTAAAGGATTCTAACTATATCCATGAAATCAATCTTGCTAGGTGTTGTTCATATCCTCTATATCCTAATTAATATTTTGACTGCTATTTCTGTTCTGTAGGAAATGTAGTTTAAAAAAACCACTCTCCCACTGTAATTTAAAATTTATTTCTTAAAAGTCTTTTAATGATATTTTTGCTTTATATCTGTTGAAGATAAATTGTAGGTTTACGTATAGATTCAGAATTGCTGTATCTCCTTGGTAAGTTATTTTTCTATCACTTTTTAAATCAGTTTATTCTTAACAATACTTTCTACCTTAAAGTCTGTTTTGTCTGGCATTAATATCACCACACGAGCATTCTTTCGGGAAATATCTGCCCATCACGTATTTTTTCCACTCATTGGCTTTCAACATTTCTATGCTTTTATGTTTTAGCTATGTCTATGGCAAATACATACAGCTAGATTTTTTCCTTGTTATCTAAGTAGTTCTGATTTTAACTGACAAGATTAATATATATATACTTCAGTTATTGACATATTTGGACTTAATTCTACAATTCTGTGGTGTGTTTTTTATTTATAATGCATTTTAACTCTTTTTTTCCCTCCTTGCATGCCTTTTATTGTATAGTTCCAGTTTTATTTATTCCTCTTTCTTTACCTTTATTGATTTAGAGCTTTTATATTTCTATCCTTTTGGTAATTATTCTTACGTTTTTAACAGGAACATTAGAAAATCTAAAGTTAATTTATTAAAACTTTATCTCCAATGACTTTTCCTCCTATTCTGCTCACTGTTGCTATCTAGTATTTTAGTTTTAACATTTTCTCAGTCTAAACTTTAATATCATTGTTAATGTCATTTACAATAAGTGCTTATTTAGATATGCTCACATGTTTATCAATTTTCTTTCTTACCATTACTTCTCGATAAAAACTCTTCAGTAGCTTCACATTAGAAGGAATAATATCCAAATTCTTTGCCAACACTTCACATGATCTGGTCCCTGCCTGCTTCCCTAACCTCCTATCTGTCACTCTTCCACCTTGCTCACTGCCTTCCAGCTATAATCATCTTTTCTCAGTTTCTGGAACATGCTATCATTGAACTCCAATTTTTTCCCGTACCTCAAATACTATGCATGTTCTTTCCCTTCAGTTCAGTATGGTCTCCTTTCTATTCTCCCTGTTGCTGGCTCGCTCTCTCTCATTCTTCTTGGCTTAAATGTTATCTTCTCAAAGAAGTGCTCTTTTGCCACTCTACATGGATTAGGTCCTCCCCATCCCATAATTCCCTGTAACATCCCTGTTTATATTTCCTCTATGTACTTATCTCAGGTCATAATTACATATTTGAATATGTGTTTTCTTGTTTGGTATCTACCTCTCTGATTATATTTGACTGTATAAGAACAGCAGTGGGAGTAAAAAGAAATGTAAATGTGAATGAGAATTATTTCAAAAGAAGGACTGAACATTTTTTAGACCAAATTAGATGAGAGGGCAAATAGAAGGAGATGTTAAAGGTAATTAGGTTTCCCTTTTGGAAGACTATAAGATAGAGATACCACTTGACAGAAATAGAATAATTGGGAGAATAATTCAATTTGAATGAAATTGAGGAGAGAGAAAATTACTTCTGCTTAGAAATATATATTAAGGCTAAAATAACAGTGGGTCATCTCTGTGAAGATATCACATAGACAATCTGAATTGTGGTAGCAGAACATAGGTATGAGGTCAGAAATAGAGACATAATTTTGGGAGTAACTTACATATTTTTCATCGCCTATCAATTTAGTATTCGATTACTCCTTGAGCCATTCCAAACCTTCTGCTTTATATTATTCAATAAACATTTGTCCTGGCTCTGTGTTAAATGTAAGGACATGATAATTAACTAAGATGGATGCTATTTCTGCTGTCAGAGTCTACAGCACAAAGGGGAGAAACGATTAAATAAGCAATTGCAATAGAATATGATATACTACATGCCATAGGGATTAGATAAGCATGTTATTAGGAACTCACAACAGGAAAAGTTAACCTAGTCTTGGGGTCAGGGAAGGTTTTCTGGGGGCGGAGAAGTGATGCTTTACTGAAACGCAAAGGAAAGTAAGGAGTTACTCAGGAAAAAAAGGAAAAGAGGGAGGCTCCTTATGTGAAGGAAACATGTATGCAAATCTTGAAAGCAAGAAAAACTGTGCAGCTCAAGTATTCCTACTTTCGCCCAGAAACTATTCTCTACACAGCCATTTAAATTTGTTTTTCAACTTGATTGAGATATAATTTATATATAGTAAAATTCATCCTTTTGTGATGTAAGGTTCTATGAATTTTGGCAAACTTGTGCTGTCATGTAACAATTATGACAGTCATGATATGTCATATTTCTATCACCCTGAAAAGTTCTGTCACACTTCTTTATACCTCCCCTACCTCAACCCCCTTGCCACTGCTGATTGCATTTCCATCCCTATAGTTTCCCTTTTTCCAAATGTTGTATAAATGGAATCATACAATATGTAGTCTTTCGAATCTGGCTTCTTTCACTGAGTGTAATAATGGTGCTGTGTGTATCAGTAGTTTGTTCCTTTTTATTGCTGAACAGAATCCATTGTACAGGTGTAGCACAATCTGTTTCATGTTAATGGACATTTGGCATGTTTCCAGCTTTTGTAAAATATGGACAAAGCTGCTATAAATATCTCTTTAGAGGTTTTCTTACTGAAGTATAATTGGTTTACAATATTGGTTAGTTTCAGGTATATAGAAAAGTGATTTTCAGCTATATATATTTTTTAATATATAAATATATATTTATATATATATTTCAGATTCCCACAGTTTTTTCTGTGGGTGTAAGTCTTCATTTCTTTTTAATAAATACCTTGGAATGGGACTGTTATGTCATAGAATAAATGCATGTTTATCTTTATAGGAAATTACCAGAGTGGCTGTACCATTTTGCATTCCCAAAACCAATGTATGAGAGTTCCAGTTATTCTGTATCCCTACCAGCATTCGACATCAGTTGTTCGTTTCATTTTACTTATTTTTTAAGCCATTCTACTAGGTATGTAGAGATGTCTCATTGTCATTTTAGTTTGCATTTTCCTAATGACTAATTGTCTCAAGCATCTTTTCATGTACTTGTTTGCCATCTGTATATCTTCTCCTGTAAAGTGTCTGTTTAAATATCTTGCCCATTTTTTTTATTGGACTGAGCCACCTCACCTGCCATTATTGTCCATCCCCCATCATCACTATCCTTTTTCTCCTCATTCCCCTGCCAAATATTTGGAATGTATGTTCTCTAGAATGCGCCATTTACTTACTACTTAGTCATTCCTGAAAATCCCTGAAAATTTGCTTCCATCCACACCACACTACCAGAGCTAACCTCTGGATGTCACCAAAAACCTCTTACGTGTTGATTCCAATTTCTAGACCCTAATTCTGTACTTTCTTTTAGCTTAATTCTTCCTTCCAAAAATTATTTTTTAACCTCTTACTTCCAACATTCCCAAAAAGTCAATCTAAGTTTGTATAGTAGAGGGCTTCCCACGTGGCTCAGCTGGTGAAGAATCTTCCTGCAATGCGGAAAACCTGGGTTCGATCCCTGGCTTGGGAAGATCCCCTGGAGAAGGGAAAGGTTACCCACTCCAGTATTCTGGCCTGGAGAATTCCATGGACCATATAGTCCATGGGGTCACAAAGAGTCGGACACGACTAAGTGACTTTCACTTTTCATAGTAGCCCCTTAGGGGTTAATTCAGTTGTGGAATGCCATATAAACAAGGGTTTCTTTACTGAATAAATTCTACTTTTTTTTGGCCTGAATTCAGACAGAAGCAGTAAATATGCAATAGGTGTTATATTATGTACAGGTAATTAATTCTCTTAAATGAGTTGACTGTCACCACTTGTGTTTCTCAATGACTTCATTGTCTTTTTAAAAATCTATACGCCCAATAACATAAATTTCAGTGCAACCCATAACTGATTTTTTGAAAATAAATTCTGTATTTAGAGTCCACATGAGTGAAATTTGACTCTAGCTATTTCATTATAATATACATGTTCATGTATATTCTGTATTTGGAAGAAATACAATCCAGGAACAATCTCCAAGCACAGGGAGAGAAGTAGTTATAAAATGGTAAAGTTTGTTTCTAATATTTATTGGTAGAGAAGCTGAAATACAGTAAGATAATCTTCCCCGTAAAGTAAAGTCACAAAGAGGCAGTGCAAAGAAGTTTCAGTTTTGGTTTTACCTCATTGGAACCGTAAAATAGCAAACAGTTTATTTCTCTCAGGTATTCCCCTAACCACCACTCTTTTCCTTTCCATTTGCCTTCTCTTCCTTTTTTATTTCCTCTAATTAGTATAATGACCAGACAATATGACTAAATTAAGTCATTCCATTTCTCTCCACTCTATGTCAAGGTAATTACTTCTGGTTACCCTATTTTCTGCTGGCTTCCCTTTACCTGCTGAAGAGTCTGCTTTCAGATGGACAGCTCCTGCTTTATTCTTGGACAGAGCAAAGGCTGAAATTTTCCTGAAGCTGATTTGTGTCATAAGGCCAGGCTCAGGAAATCAGTGATCTGAGGTCTTGTACGTTTGTAGCATGAGAATATCAATACACTCTGAGCATACTGGGAGACAGCATCATATAGTGGACACAAACTTTGGTGTTAGAAAGATCTCAATTCAAATTAATCTTGACTGGTAAATAAAGTCAATATATCCTCTGGAACACACTTCTTCATCTCTGAAAGACAGATTAATAATATCCACTTTAACAGGAAACATGAGTAAAGAATCTGATACTTAGTAAGCACACAATACAATTTGGTCCCTTCCTTTCCTCTTCAACAAGTTCTTTTAATTGAAAATGACTTTTTAAAATGTCGTCCTTTCATGGTCCACTGATGCAAAGCCTATCCTTTGGCACTTTCCATAGGATACACTGATGTGATAGGAAGATGAGGGGATATACTGTCTCCTGAATAGATTTGTGTTTTAAGAAGGACTTTCAGGATAGGAATTTTGATGTAGCAAGGGCAGTGCCAGTGGCAATTTCAGTATTATGTTCTGGGAAATCTAAAAGTTCTATGAGGCTTCTCTGAAAACATGAAAATAGGAAACATTTCATTTCTGCCTGCTCTATGATCTATAAACACCACCTAACAATAGATACATTGGTCATCAGCATTCAATTGTACTACTTGGCTTAGAAAGAGCTTAACAGGTTTCTATGAAGATTGCACAGGAAATACAAGTCTATAAAGTTCAAAGCACCATATAGATCTTTATTTTGTCCTGAATTATTGTGCATTTATTGTATGAAATAAATTATACACTAACATTAATTTGAAATTCTTTTTGTCAGATTAAGAGTACACATGATCTTTGACTTAATTATACTTCTAGGAATCTCTCCTAGAATATACTCATATGTGTGTACAAATATGCATGCAGAACCATATTTACTGCAGCATATTTGTACCAACAAAGAGTAGTAAGAATTGCTCAAGTATTATAGAATAGTCATACAATAGAATACTATGAATCCATTAAATGGTAAACAATTTTTAATCAGATAGCAACTACATGCTCAGAACCTTATTGAATGCTGAAGGAGAATAAAAAGAACTATATGTCATGATTCTTATCTGGAGGAGCTTATGACTTGGTTGAGAAGGGTCCAAGATGCACAGATCCCCGGCTAAAACTGTATGTCTTCACGCTTGCTTCAGCAGCATATATACTAAAATTGAAATGATACAGAGATTAGCATGGCCCCCTGGGCAAGGATGACATGCAAATTTGTGAAGTGTTCCATATTTTTTGAAAAATAAAAGAATAAACTGAAAAAAAAGTCTGCTATGTAAGTCAACTTTTTGGTTTGTGTTATTGAAGAATCTTCTGGACCAGAGGATGGCAAACTACAGCGCATCAGCCAAATCCAACTCCTTGCCTATTTTTGTAAATAAAATGTAACTGAAACACAGACATGCCCATTCATTTATCTATTGTTTAGTTTACTTTCCTTTTTTAAAAAAAAATGTTTATTTATTTATCTGGGTGCAGCGAAGTTCCAGGTTTTAGCTGCAGCACTGGGGATCTTGAATCTTTGTTGCAGCATGTGGGATTTTGAGTGGTGGCGTGCGAACTCTTAGCTGTGGCATGTGGGATCTAGTTCTCTGACCAGAGATGGAACCCAGACCCCCTACATTGGGAGCGTGGAATCTTAGCCACTGGACCACCAGGGAAAGTCCCTAGGCCACTTTCCTTATACAGAGTTGAATAGTTGCAACAAAGATCTTATAGCCCATAAAGCCAAAAATATTCACTAACTGGCCCTTTACAGGAAAAGTTTAATCCTCTTGTAGGCCTTTAAAAAAAGAAATTCCTTAAAAAAGGGGTTGGTGGTGCTCTGTGACTACCTAGAGGGATGGGGATAGTGGGAGATAGGTCCAAGAGGGAAGGGACATATGTGTGCTTATGGTTGATTCACGTTATTGTATGGCAGAAACCAACGCAACACTGTAAAGCAATTATCCTCCAATTAAAAATAAATTTTAAAAAAAGTCACAGGAAAAAAAAATTGATTGGAATTAAGGATGGTGGCTTTAAAATATGTCCATAAATTCTTCGGTACGTTTTCCTTTACTAGATGAAGTGGAATCCCTGGGGCACCCATGTATGGGCAGTTTGTGCTTGCTGGTGGTGGTATGTTGCTTTCTGATAGAGGTGTGGAATTGGTGGCTGTGGCCTCTGGCTGGAATGAACCACAGTCTCCGAGGAGGCAGGGGAGCTGAGCTGGAACTATGACTAATATAGTGGTAGCAGTTAAGACTGACCATTGTGCAGGTCATTACGTTTTGCAAGCCATGAGGCATATGGACTCTCAAGTAAAACAGACTTTTCACAGTCTATCCAAGTCTGCCTTCACCAGCGACCATTACAGAGATGGGTTTGAATGCAAACTGACAAAATGGGAAGCAGCATTAATACTAGGTTTAAGTCCTACTGCCAATAAAGAAAAAATAAGAGATGCTCATCGATGAATTGTGCATTTAAATCACCCAGACAAGACAGGATCTCCTTAGATAGCAGTCAAAATTAATGAAGCTAAAGATTTACTAGAAGCTCAAGCTAGAAAATGAAGTAAATGTAAGATGAATTTTAAGTTTTTATTCATTTGTGTATGTGGGTACCAGCTTTTTATCATAGAATACCTCAAAGCTCCAAAAAATAAATAACTAAAAATAAAAAATGAAGCTTAATTCTCCCCTGAGTATGGACTGAACTTAGTAACTTCCTTCTAATAAATAGAATAATGTACAAATAAGGGTGTGTGAATCCTGACACTAGATCATAAAAAATGTTACAGTCTTCTCCTTGCCTTCAGATCACTTGCTGGAAGAAAGTTGATTGCTATGTTGTGAGGACACTCAAGTAACCCTGTGCAGAGGTCCATGTGGCAAGGAACTGATACCTCCTGCCAGCAACTAGCAAGGAACCGGGCCTTCTACTAATAGCCACGTGAGGAAACCCTCTTGGAAGTGGAGCCTTCAGCTTCAGGCAAGCCTTAAGATCACTGGAGTCTTGGCTGATGTCTTAACTGCAACTTCATGAGAAACCCTGACTCAGAACCACCCCGTTAAAACCACTCCTGAATTCTTGACCCACAGATACTGGGAAATAATATCTCTTGCCTTAACCTGCTGAATTTTGGGGTAATTTGTTATTTGACAATAAATAACTAATACAAACTGAAAGCTATAGATGCTCTAGAACAGCAGGTCTGCAAACTTTCTCTGGAAGGGCCAGACAGTCAATATTTTAGGCTTTTGAACCATCTGGTCTCCATGGCAACTACCCCACTCTGCTGTCATAGCAGGAGGGCAGCCACACACAATAGGTAAACAAATGTGCATGGCTGTGTTCCAATAAAACTTTATTTACAAACACAGGCATCAGGGTTGTGGGCCGTAGTTTGCCAGCCCCTGCTCTAGAGAATCGAATTTTAATAATATTAAGTAATGATTATAAAGGAGTTGTAGAAGCTGGGGAATTTCTCAGCTGAAGGCTACAAAACCAACCGCCAAGGAAACCCCTGATTAGAAAAGGGTATGTGCAAAATAAGGTCACAATTATTTTTTTATCTTTCCCTGTATGTTTTTGCCAAGAGAAGAGAAATAAAATAATCGGAAGGGTGATGAGATTTTTTTCCCCCTAAGAAATTCTAGAATGAGGACTGAGCACCCACCAGGCAAGAGAATGAGAAAACTGAAAATAGGAGAAAACTGCTCTTATGGTCTTTTTGCCAAGCTGCTAAGACCTGTGAGCTCCCAGTGCCAAGGCTAGTGTTTTAAACATGCAGAGCAAGTTTGTTAGTGATGCAAGATTATCTTTCATTAACACCTGGAAATAGGACAAGGAACTAAAATGTAGTTACTGTTAGTGGAAATTAAAAAGGGACCCAGACTTTACTTAAGTTTATTTTACACCATTTTGCACCAAGGGTGTCACATTTTCTTCATGGTCCTTAGGACTTAGAAATTGTTCAGTGCCTGGAGAATCCCAGGGATGGGGGAGCCTGGTGGGCTGCAGTCTATGGGGTCGCACAGAGTCAGACATGACTGAAGCAACTTAGCAGCAGCAGCAGCAGTAAACTTAGTAAATACAATATTATGAAAAAAAAAAAACTCGTAACTTACTGGAATGACATGCTACCGCATGTCTGTTAGAAGAAAGCCTGACTGGATCTTACCACCATAGTCAGAAGTCACTAGTTTTTAGTGGCAACTTCTCAAACTGCAGGGTCACCATGCAGTCATGCAATCCCAACCTATTATCATCAACAGCTAAGATTTACTGAATTCCTACTAAACACCAGGTGCTGGGCAAAGCACATTATCTGTATTATTTCATTTAATCCTTCCAATAACCCTAAGGGGTTAGGTTTAGCATTATCCTCATCTTAAAGATGAGGAAAAAAAAAACCAACTGAGTGCAGTAACTTACACAAAGTCACTCAGTTTTAAGTGGCAGAGTTAGAGTTTGAACCTGGGAAGTCAACCTACGGAGCCCACAGCCTTGACCTACCCTTGCTGCAAACCCTGAGGAGGAAAGTTTAAGTGCAATATTGTGTGATAACTATGACCTCACATTTTCTTTCAAAGATGGTCAATTTGGTCAGGTAAAGAGAATTCAAATGTATTAAACAATTGAAAAACACTCTGACAAAACACAATAGTAACAATCATTCATTGCTTTTGGTAGAATAGCCTCTAATGGGGGGGGGGGGGGTTGGTTCCTAAATCAACAAGTAAGGAAAAAGTTAAACACAGACAAATTACTCCAAAATGCCTTAAAATTGCTCATGAAGTACATTTTGATAGACACAGCTTTGTAAGGAAACAATAGATTCACCTCTCCCTTCTCATGCTCCCTCTGGGATGTATCCACATTTAGAACGGCTGAGCTTTACCTTCAGAATGTAAATTCTCTCTCCTCTCTCTCTTCTTTCCTCCTCTCTTTCATTGTGTGTTTTTTAATGTACATAATTTTAAAATATGTATGATGTTACTCTGGGCTTCCCAGATGGCTCCAGTTGTAAAAAACCCCTCTGTCAATGCAGGAGACATAGGAGATGCGAGTTCAATCCCTGTGTCAGGAATATCCCCTGGAGGAGGGCATGGCAACCCACTTCAGTATTCTTGCCTGGGGAATCCCATGGACAGAGGAGCCCAGCAGGCTACATAGGGTCCACAGGATTGTAAAGATTCAGACACAACTGAAGCGACTTAGCTTCAGTTACTCTATTGTAATTAGAATATGATGTCAGTCTATTGTACAAACCTAGAATGGAATATAAATGTGAAGGCCACCCAAAGTAAGAAAAGTAATAATTTTTCTTTTATAAACACAGTGCCTCAAGGAAAGCCTGACATGCCAGTGTCATGGTATATACACACTGTCCATTCTTCTAAGCAAATCATCTTAGTCTACCCTGGGCACGGACATGATTCAAGCACAAGCAAATTTCTCACAAGCAGAGCAAATTTCTCTTTCATCCTAGTTGTCTAAAATTAGTACAAGAATTGAGGTTCTTTTTGAGACGACAGAACTTGGAAAGCTGAGATCAAGAAATTTAGGAGATGGTGCTTGGAAAAAGAAACATGAAACAAACAAGAGGAAAGGAAAGGACAATCAAGAATGCTCTGCCAGGGAACTGATTTCAAAGAAAGAAGGCAAAGAAGGCAAGTGGAGTGAGAAAACTGCTGCTGCTAAGTCGCTTCAGTCGTGTCCAACTCAGCGACTCCATGGTCTGTAGCTAACCAGGCTCCTCCATCCATGGGATTTTCCAGGCAAGAGTACTGGAGTGGGGTGCCATTGCCTTCTCCGGGAGTGAGAAAAAGCTCTCTGCAAAATCCAGTACTTCTTGCATATTCCCAGGTCTCATTATATTGAGCCAAGCCCAGAAAGGAGCTTATTCACAAACAACTGTCATAAAGTTTAAAAAGAAGAGGAGGGATTGAAACAAGGCTAGAACTAGAGCAGGGTGAGTGACACTAAAAGATGATGCTGTGAAAGTGCTGCACTCAATATGCCAGCAAATTTGGGAAACTCAGCAGTGGCCACAGGACTGGAAAATGTCAGTTTTCATTCCAATCCCAAAAAAAGGCAATGCCAAAGAATGCTCCAGCTACCACACAATTGCACTCATCTCACACGCTAGTAAAGTAATGCTCAAAATTCTCCAAGTCAGGCTTCAACAGTATGTGAACTGTGAACTTCCAGATGTTCAAGCTGGATTTAGAAAAGGCAGAGGAACCAGAGATCAAATTGCCAACATCTGTTGGATCATTGAAAAAGCAAGGGATATTTCTCCATCTATTTATGTCCTCTTTGATTTCTTTCATCAGTGTTTTATAGTTTTCTACATATAGGTCTTTTGTTTCTTTAGGTAGATATATTCTTAAATATTTTATTCTTTCCATTGCAATGGTGAATGGTATTGTTTCCTTAATTTCTCTTTCTGTTTTCTTATTGTTAGTGTATAGGAATGTGAGGGATTTCAGTGTGTTAATTTTATATCCTGCAACTTTACTATATTCATTGATTAGCTCTAGTAATTTTCTGGTAGAGTTTTTAGGTTTTTCTATGTAGAGGATCATGTCATCTGCAAACAGTGAGAGTTTTACTTCTTCTTTTCCTATCTGGATTCTTTTTATTTATTTTTCTGCTCTGATTGCTGTAGCCAAAACTTTCAAAACTATGTTGAATAGTAGTGGTGAGAGTGGGCACCCTTGCCTTGTTCCTGACTTTAGGGGAAATGCTTTCAATTTTTCACCATTGAGGGTAATGTTTGCTGTGGGTTTGTTATATATAGCTTTTATTATGTTGAGGTATGTTCCTTCTATTCCTGCTTTCTGGAGAGTTTTTTTTATCATAAATTGATGTTGAATTTTGTCAAAGGCTTTTTCTGCATCTATTGAGATAATCACATGGTTTTTATCTTTCAATTTGTTAATGTAGTGTATTACATTGATTGATCTGTGGATATCAAAGAATCCTTGCATTCCTGAGATAAAGCCCACTTGGTCATGATGTATGATCTTTTTAATATGTTGTTGGATTCTCTTTGCTAGAATTTTGTTAAGGATTTTTGCATCTATCTTCATCAGTGATATTGGCCTGTAGGTTTCTTTTTTTGTGGCATCTTTGTCTGGTTTTTGTATTAGGGTGATGGTGGCCTCATAGAATGAGTTTGGAAGTTTACCTTCTTCTGCAATTTTCTGAAAGAGTTTGAGTAAGATACGTGTTAGCTCTTCTCTAAATTTTTGGTAGAATTCATCTGTGAAGCCATCTGGTCCTGGGTTTTTGTTTGCTGGAAGATTTCTGATTACAGTTTCAACTTCCATGCTTGTGATGGGTCTATTAAGATCTTCTATTTCTTCCTGGTTCAGTTTTGGAAGGTTATACTTTTCTAAGAATTTGTCCATTTCATCCAAGTTGTCCGTTTTATTGGCATAGAGCTGCTGATAGTAGTCTATTATGATCCTTTGTATAAATAGATGGAGAAATATTCCATGTTCATGGGTTGGAAGAATCAATATAGTGAAAATGAGTATACTACCCAAAGCAATCTATAGATTCAATGCAATCCCTATCAAGCTACCAACAGTATTTTTCACAGAACTAGAACAAATCATTTCACAATTTGTATGGAAATACAAAAAAACCTCGAATAGCCAAAGCAATCTTGAGAAAGAAGAATGGAACTGGAGGAATCAACCTGCCTGACTTCAGGCTCTACTACAAAGCCACAGTCATCAAGACAGTATGGTACTGGCACAAAGAAATATAGATCAATGGAACAAAATAGAAAGCCCAGAGATAAACCCACGTACCCATGGACACCTTATCTTTGACAAAGGAGGCAAGAATATACAATGGAGAAAAGACAATCTCTTTAACAAGTGGTGCTGGGAAAACTGGTCAACCACTTGTAAAAGAATGAAACTAGAATACTTTCTAACACCATAAACAAAAATAAACTCAAAATGGATTAAAGATCTAAACATAAGACCAGAAACTATAAAACTCCTAGAGGAAAACATGGGCAAAACACTCTCTGACATCCTGATCACAGCAGGATCTTCTATGACCCACCTCCCAGAATATTGGAAATAAAAGCAAAAATAAACAAATGGGACCTAATTAAACTTAAAAGCTTTTGCACAACAAAGGAAACTATAATCAAGGTGAAAAGACAGCCTTCAGAATGGGAGAAAATAATAGCAAATGAAGCAAGACAAACAATTAATCTCAAAAATATACAAGCAACTCCTGCAGCTCAATTCCAGAAAAATAAAAGACCCAATCAAAAAATGGGCCAAAGAACTAAATAGACATTTCTCTAAAGAAGACATACAGATGGCTAACAAACACATGAAAAGATGCTCAACATCACTCATTATCAGAGAAATGCAAATCAAAACCACAATGAGGTACCATTTCACACCAGTCAGAATGGCCACTATCCAAAAGTCTACAAGCAATAAATGCTGGAGAGGGTGTGGAGAAAAGGGAACCCTCTTACACCGTTGGTGGGAATGCAAACTAGTACAGCCACTATGGAGAACGGTGTGGAGATTCCTTAAAAAACTGGAAATAGAACTGCCATATGACCCAACAATCCCACTACTGGGCATACACACTGAGGAAACCAGAATTGAAAGGGACACATGTACCCCAATGTTCATCGCAGCACTGTTTATAATAGCCAGGACATGGAAGCAACCTAGATGTCCATCAACAGACGAATGGATAAGAAAGCTGTGGTACATATACACAAAGGAATATTACTCGCCCATTAAAAAGAATATATTTGAATCAGTTCTAATGAGGTGGATGAAACCAGAGCCCATTATACAGAGTGAAGTAAGTCAGAAAGAAAAACACCAATACAGTATACTAACGCATATATATTGGAGAAGACAATGGCACCCCACTCTAGTACTCTTGCCTGGAAAATCCCATGGACAAAGGAGCCTGGTAGACTGCAGTCCATGAGGTGGCGAAGAGTCAGACACGACTGAGCGACTTCACTTTCACTTTTCACTTTCATGCATTGAGAAGGAAATGGCAACCCACTTCAGTGTTCTTGCCTGGAGAATCCCAGGGACAGGGGATCCTGGTGGGCTGCCATCTATGGGGTCGCACAGAGTCGGACACAACTGAAGCGACTTAGCAGCAGCAGCAATGCACATATATGGAATTTAGAAAGATGGTAATGATAACCCTATATGCGAGACTGAAGAAGAGACACAGATGTATAGAACAGTCTTTTGGACTCTGTGGGAGAAGGCAAGGGTGGATGATCTGAGAGAATAGCATTGAAACATGTATATTATCATATATGAAACAGATCGCCAGTCCAGGTTCCATGAATGAGACAAGTACTCAGGGTTGGTGCACTGGGATGACCCAGAGGGATAGGATGGGGAGGGAGGTGGGAGGAAGATTCAGCATGGGGAACACATGTAAACCCATGGCTGATTCATATCAATGTATGGCAAAAACCACTACAATATTGTAAAGTAATTAGCCTCCAACTAAAATAAATAAATATAAAAAATTAAAAAAAAAAAGAAACAGTGGTTCAAGAGGCAGGAGTCCTGGTCATTGGAACCACTGGAAAAAATCTAGAATTTTGTGTTCAAAAAAAATCCTAGTGATGTCTTGCCATTTGGAATTTATAAGGAATATTTATTTGATTATATAATAACTCATATAAACAACCAGGAAGACATAAGATTAAAAGGAAGAAACAAATGGGACAATTCTCTCTAGGCTGATATTCAGCATGTAACAATATGCAACAGATATTCAATATGAAACATGTTTATTTTTCCATTAAACTCAGCTGTATTAATTAAAAAAAAATGGAAAAGCAAGGGAGTTTCAGAAAAATATCTACTTCTGCTTTATTGACTATGCCAAAGCCTCTGACTGTGTGGATCACAACAAACTGGAAAATTCTGAAAGAGATGGGAATACCAGACCACCTGACCTGCCTCTTGAGAAATCTGTATGCAGGTCAGGAAGCAACAGTTAGAACTGGACATGGAACAACAGACTGGTTCCAAATAGGGAAAGGAGTACGTCAAAGCTTTATATTGTCACCCTGCTTATTTAACTTATATGCAGAGTACATCATGAGAAACGCTGGGCTGGATGAAGCACAAGCTAGAATCAAGATTGCTGGGAGAAATATCAATAACCTCAGATATGCAGATGACATCACCCTTATGGTAAAAAGTGAAGAAGAAATAAAGAGCCTCTTGATGAAAGTGAAAGAGGAGAGTGAAAAAGTTGGCTTAAAACTCAACATTCAAAAAACTAAGATCATGGCACTTGGTCCCATCACTTCGTGGCAAATAGATGCGTAAACAATGGAAACAGTGAGACACTATTTTCTTGGGCTCCAAAATCACTGCAGATGGTGACTGCAGCCGTGAAATTAAAAGATGCTTGCTCCTTGGAAGAAAAGTTATGACCAACCTAGACAGCATATTAAAAAGCAGAGACATTACTTTGCCAACAAAGGTCCATCTAGTCAAAGCTATGGTTTTTCCAGTAGTCATGTATGGATGTGAGAGTTGGACCATAAAGAAAGCTGAGCACAGAAGAATTGATGTTTTTGATCTGTGGTGTTGGAGAAGACTCTTGAGAGTCCCTTGGACAGCAAGGAGTCCACCCTAAAGGAAATCAGTCCTGAATATTCATTGGAAGGACTGATGCTGAAGCTGAAACTCCAATACTTTGGCCACCTGATGTGAAGAACTGACACACTGGAAAAGACCCTGTTGCTGGGAAAGATTGAAGGCAGGAGGAGAAGGGGACGACAGTGGATGAGATGGTTGGATGGCATCACTGACTCAGTGGACATGAGTTTGAGTAAATTCCGGGAGTTGGGACAGACAGGGAGGCCTGGCGTGATG
This sequence comes from Okapia johnstoni, assembly GCA_024291935.2. Classification (NCBI taxonomy): domain Eukaryota; kingdom Metazoa; phylum Chordata; class Mammalia; order Artiodactyla; family Giraffidae; genus Okapia; species Okapia johnstoni. The sequence continues at coordinate 43,718,271 of CM044316.1, forward strand.
TAGTCCATGGGGTCACAAAGAGTCAGACACGACTGAGCGACCAAACTGATTGACTGAGTGACACTCGCCTTGAGCACAAGATTTAAGAGGTGCCAAAAAACTCAGTCATGGAGATAAATAATACTTTAATGCAATAGTCTAAAAAATCAAATTGGCAAACTACAACTTGACACCTGCTTTGCCAATAAAGTTTTATTGGAACCCAGGTCAGTTTCAAGGTGATGTTATTCAGTTACTCAGCCGTGTCTGATTCTTTGCAACCCCATTGACTACAGCACAGGCTTCCTTGTCCTTCACTGTCTTCTAGAGTTTCCTCAGATTCATGTCCACTGAGTCAGTGATGCTATCTGACTACCTCATCCTCTTCTCCTTTTGCCTTCAATCTTTCCTAGCATCAGGGTCTTTTCCAATGAGTCAGTTCTTCACATCAGGTGGCCAAAGTATTAGAGTTTTCAGGTTCAGCATCAGTCCTTCCAGTGAATATTCAGGGTTGTTTTCCTTTAGGATTGACTGGTTTGATATCCTTTCCATCCAAGGGACTCTCAAGAGTCTTCTCTAGCATGAATCAAAAGCATCAATTCTTTGGCGCTCAGCCTTCTTTATGATCCAACTCTCACATACATACATGACTACTGGAAAAACCATAGCTTTGACTATATGGACCTTTGTCAGCAAAGTGATGTCTCTGCTTTTTAATACACTGTCTATGTTTTTCATAGCTTTCTTTCCGAAGGGCAAGCATCTTTTAATTTCATGGCTGCAGTCACAGTTCACAGTGATTTTGGAGCCTTTTCCCCCTTCTATTTGCCATGAAGTGATGGGACCAGATGCCATGATCTTAGTTTTTGAATGTTGAGCTTTAAGCTAGCTTTTTTACTTCCCTTTTTCACCCTCATAAAGGGGCTCTTTAGTTCCTATTAACTTCTGCCATTAGAGTAGTATCATCTGCATATCTGAGGTTGTTGGTATTTCTCCTGGCAGTCCTGATTCCAGTTTGTGATTCATCCAGCCCGGCATTTTGCATGATGTACTCTTAACTCGGTAAAGAATTTGCCTGTAATGCAGGAGACTCCGATTCAATTCCTGGTTTGGGAGATCTGCTGGAGAAGGGATAGGCTACCCACTCCAGTATTCTTGGGTTTCCCTTGTGGCTCAGCTGGTAAAGAATCTGCCTACAGTGCAGGAGTCCTGGGTTCAATCCCTGGGTTGGGAAGATTCCCTGGAGAAGGCAAAGGCTACCCACTCCAGTATTCTGGCCTAGAGAATTCCATGGACTGTATAGTCCCTGGGATTGCAGAGAGTCGGACATGACTGAGCGACTTCCACTTTCACTTTCACTCTGTATATAAGTTAAATAAATAGGGTGACAACATACAACCTTTACATACTCCTTTCCCAATTTTGAACCAGTCTGTTGTTTCATGTCCAGTTCTAACTGTTGTTTCTTGACCTGCATACAGGTTTCTCAGGAAACAGGTAAGGTGGTCTGGTGTTCCCATCTCTTGAAGAATTTTCCAGTTTGTTGTGATCCATAGTCAAAGGCTTTAGCATAGTCAATGAAGCAGAAGTAGATGTTTTTCTGAAAATCCCTTGCTTTCTCTATGATTCAATGAATGTTGACAACTTGATATCTGGTTCCTCTGCCTTTTCTAAATCCAGTTTGAACATCTGGAAGTTCAAGTACTGCTGAAGCCTAGCTTGAATGATTTTGAGCATTATCTTCAGTTCAGTTCAGTTCAGTCGCTCAGTCGTGTCTGACTCTTTGCGACCCCATGAATTGCAGCATGCCAGGCCTCTCTGTCCATCACCAACTCCCAGAGTCTACCCAAACCCATGTCCATCGAGTCGGTGATGCCATCCAACCATCTCATCCTCTGTCGTCCCCTTCTCCTCCCGCCCCCAATCCTACCCAACATTAGGGTCTTTTCCAATGAGTCAACTCTTCGCATGAGGTGGCCAAAGTATTGGAGTTTCAGCTTCAACATCAGTCCTTCCAAAGAACACCCAGGATTGATCTCTTTTAGGATGGATTGATTGGATCTCCTTGCAGTCCAAGGGACTCTCAAGAGTCTTCTTCAACACCACAGTTCAAAAGCATCAATTCTACGGCGCTCAGCTTTCTTCACCGTCCAAATCTCACATCCATACATGACCACTGGAAAAACCATAGCCTTGACTAGGCAGACTTTTGTTGGCAAAGTAATGTCTCTGCTTTTAAATATGTTATCTAGGTTGACCATAACCTTCCTTCCAAGGAGTAAGCGTCTTTTAATTTCATGGCTGCAATCACCATCAGCAGTGATTTTGGAGCCCCAAAAAATAAAGTCTGACACTGTTTCCACTGTTTCCCCATCTATTTCCCATGAAGTGATAGGACCAGATGCCATGATCTTAGTTTTCTGAACGTTGAGCTTTAACCCAACTTTTTCACTCTCCTCTTTCACCTTCATCAAGAGGCTCTTTAGTTCTTCTTCACTTTCTGCCATAAAGGTGGTGTCATCCACGTATCTGAGGTTATCGATATTTCTCCCAGCAATCTTGATTCCAGCTTGTGCTTCTTCCAGCCCAGCGTTTCTCATGATGTACTCTACATATAAGTTAAATAAGCAGGGTGACAATATACAGCCTTGACGTACTCCTTTTCCTATTTGGAACCAGTCTGTTGTTCCACGTCCAGTTCTAACTGTTGCTTCCTGACCTGCATACAGGTTTCTCAAGAGACAGGTCAGATGGTCTGGTATTCCCATCTCTTTCAGAATTTTCCACAGTTTATTGTAATCCACACAGTCAAAGGCTTTGGCATAGTCAATAAAGCAGAAATAGATGTTTTTCTGGAACTCTCTTGCTTTTTCGATGATCCAGCGGATGTTGGCAATTTGATCTCTGGTTCCTCTGCCTTTTCTAAAACGAGCTTGAACATCTGGAAGTTCACGGTTCATGTATTGCTGAAGCCTGGCTTGGAGAATTTTGAGCATTACTTTACTAGCATGCAAAATGAGCACATTTGTCCAGTAGTTTGAACATTCTTTGGCACTGCCCTTCTTTGGGATTGGAATGAAAACTGATCTTTTCCAGTTCTTTGGCCACTGCTGAGTTTCCCAAATTTGCTGACATATTGAGTGCAGCACTTTCACAGCATCATCTTTTAGGATTTGAAATAACTCAGCTGGAATTCCATTACCCCTGCTAGCTTTATTAGTAGATAGTAAAGCTTCCTAAGGCCCACTTGACTTCACACTCCAGGATATCTGGCTCTATGTAAGTGATTACACCATCATGGTTATCCCAGTCATTGCGACCTTTTTTGTACAGTTCTTCTGTGTATTCTTGCCACTTCTTAATCTCTTCTGCCTCTGTTCAGTTCATTTCAGTCACTCAGTCATGTCCAACTCCTTGAGACCCCATGGACTGCAGCACACCAGGCTTTCCTGTCCATCACCAACCCCCAGAGCTTGCTCAAACTCATGTCTATCGAGTCAGTGAAGCCATCCAAACATCTCATCCTCTGTCGTCCCCTTCTCCTCCCGCCTTCAATCTTTCCCAGCATCAGGGTCTTTTCCAATGAGTTGGCTCTTTGCACCTGATGTGAAGAGCAGGTGGCCAAAGGATTGGAGCTTCAGCTTTAGCGTCAGTCCTTCCAACGAATATTCAGGACTGATTTCCTTTAGGATTGACTGATTTGATCTCCTTTCAGTCCAAGGGACTCTCAAGAGTCTTCTCCAAACCACAGTTCAAAAGCATCAGTTATTCTGCACTCAGCTTTCTTTATAGTCCAACTCTCACATCCATACATGACTACTGGAAAAACCATAGCTTTGACTAGACAGACCTTTGTCGGCAAAGTAATGTCTCTGTTTTTTAATACACTGTCTAGGTTTGTCGTAGTTTTTCTTCCAAAGAGCAATTGCCTTTTAATTTCATGGCTGCAGTCACCATCTGCAGTGATTTTGGAGCCCAAGAAAAGAAAGTCTGTCACTGTTTCCATTGTTTACCCATCTACTTGCCATGAAGTGATGGGACCGGATGTTAAGTCTGCCTCTGTTAGGTCTTACTGTCTCTGTCCTTTATCATGCCCATCAGGGTAATTGAGGCAGGGTCACAAAAGTGCTCAATAGCATCTGTCTTCATTTAAAAACTAGAATTTTGTTCAACATAGATATTTTGCATTACTTTTGAATTTAAAAAAATACTACACTAAAACATTGGTTATTTTGATTACTGATTTTGGGGACTCCTCTTATATGTTTTGCCTTACTCACTGCACCCTAGTCTTGGCTTGGGTTTTAAAAGAGAGAGGGAGGAGGCAGGAAGATATAGTCAGTGGTTTAAAGACATATGCAGGGATTTGGGGTCAAGACTTAAAGCAGAAAAGTTGGAGACTCCATTTTATCCTGCTGTGTGCATTCTGTGCCCTGGGCGCCCTCACGCCAGTGAAGGCCGTTCTTTCACTGAGCTCCTTCTCTTGCCTTGGCAGCTGCACTCACTTTTATATGCAGGTTCTGGAATGCTGGGAGCTGTATGGCAGCCAACATCTCTCCTCTCCCTTCTCAAACATGACGTTCTCTGTAATTCACTTACAGACACCTCTTTCCTTAGCCCTTCTCACCCAGGGAGCCTGATCAAGGAATCTAAGAACTAAGCCTCATTTGCCTTCTCTGGGTATGCAAGTGAATTTGCATATATCTTGTGTCTATTTGCATTCCCCTCACATGGGGCATTTAGAATAAAAACAACATTCATGAATCAAAATGAAGCTTGTTCCATTCTTTCTCTGTCAAAGTATGGTGTAAGTAAAAGGATACCACAGTGTGAGAAAAGGGCCGAAATTATATTTGCCAGGGTTATGTGTAGTTTTAAAAGCAATTCAATTTGGTGGCATTTACCACCACAAAATTGGGGTTTAATATTTTTAGGTTTAGCCCAGGAAAATACAATCATTCATGACCGAAATGGCCACCCTCTTCCTCTACCATTCTCGTAGAAATTTGAGCCAAAGGCCCCTAAAAGCTGAGACTTCCCTCTTTTCCTCCCCTTGGTCACTGCATAATGGGTGGGAAGCCTGATGGTTCCAGTCAGTTGACTTCTCCATTTGAGATGAAATGCATGAAGACCAACTAAAAAGGAGAAAAGGAAGAAGGAGTGATGCCCTCATCTTTCCTCAGCCTCTTTGGGAACTTAAAGAACTAGAGAAAAGAAAAAAGTCACCTGATATGAACACTGCACAGAATTTCATCTAAAGAAACAAACCAGTGAACAGAGGGCTACTAGTCTCAAAATGAGAGGGAACCCCAAATAATGAAAACCGACATGATAAACAAGGGTAAATTCATTACAGAGTTGTTAGAACTGTTAAGTAAGAATATGTCAATGAGCTTTCAGCACTAAGAGTGAAAGTACCTAGCTAAAGGGTGGAGTTTTGCAATCTATGTGACAGGTAGATAGTTCAGTGAAGAAGGATGACTCAAACCTTCACAGCTCAAGAAAAATCCACCTGGTGCATTTCACCTCCATATCGTATAATACCCAGTTCTTGAAGCAAATTTCTGGTCATTGGATGATTTGTAACCAAAAGAAGGGGTGTTTTGGAGAATGGATTTCTAGTTTCAAACAGATATACCTCTTACTATAACTTGCCAAATTGGCATCCTAGTTTGTAATTCAGAGTTTCATAAATTTTGTTGTGTATGAATTAATGTGTAATTCAACTCTTGACTGAACTGAAAAAATTAGGCTTCTTAACAAACCTGTCAACAAGTCTTATCATTTCTGCCTTGAAAATGTCATATGCATCTGGAGAAATATTATGATAAGCATGCAGATATATATGAATAGAGGAGCTCCATTACCATCGTTCTAATAGCCATTAAAAAAAATCTTCAGTTCAGTTCAGTCACTCAGTCGTGTCCGACTCTTTGTGATCCCATGAATTGCAGCATGACAGGCCTCTCTGTCCATCACCAACTCCCGGAGTTAACCAAAACCCATGTCCATCGAGTTGGTGATGCCATCCAACCATCCAACTGTCATCTCATCCTCTTTTCCACTATTTCCCCATCTATTTCCCATGAAGTGATAGGACCAGATGCCATGATCTTAGTTTTCTGAATGTTGAGCTTTAAGCCAACTTTTTCACTCTCCTCCTTCACTTTCATCAAGAGGCTCTTTAGTTCCTCTTCACTTTCTGCCATAAGGGTGGTGTCATCCGCATATCTGAGATTATTGATATTTCTCCCGGAAATCTTGATTCCAGCTTGTGTTTCTTCCAGCCCAGTGTTTCTTCCAGCCCAGTGTTTCTCATGATGTACTCTGCATAGAAGTTAAATAAGCAGGGTGACAATATACAGCCTTGACGTACTCCTTTTCCTATTTGGAACCAGTCTGTTGTTCCATGTCCAGTTCTAACTGTTGCTTCCTGACCTGCATACAGATTTCTCAAGAGACAGGTCAGATGGTCTGGTATTCCCATCTCTTTCAGAATTTTCCACAGTTTATTGTGATCCACACAGTCAGAGGCTTTGGCATAGTCAATAAAGCAGAAATAGATGTTTTTCTGGAACTCTCTTGCTTTTTCGATGATCCAGCGGATGTTGGCAATTTGATCTCTGGTTCCTCTGCCTTTTCTAAAACGAGCTTGAACATCTGGAAGTTCACGGTTCAAGTATTGCTGAAGCCTGGCTTGGAGAATTTTGAGCATTACTTTACTAGCATGTGAGATGAGTGCAATTGTGCGGTAGTTTGAGCATTCTTTGGCATTGCCTTTCCTTGGGATTGGAATGAAAACTGACCTTTTCCAGTCCTGTGGCCACTGCTGAGTTTTCCAAATTTGCTGGCATATCGAGTGCAGCACTTTCACAGCATCACCTTTGAGGATTTGAAATAGCTCAACTGGAATTCCATCACATCCACTAGCTTTGTTCGTAGTGATGCTTTCTAAGGCCCACTTGACTTCACATTCCAGGATGTCTGGCTCTAGGTGAGTGATCATACCATCATGATTATCTGGGTCATGAAAAAATCTTGGAAGTAATCAAATGTCAGTCATTAGGAGACTGGTTAAATATATTATGGTAAATTCATACAGTGTGGAACACTACCATACGCAAAATAGACAGCCAATGGGAATTTGCTGTATGACTCAGGGAACTCACACCAGGACTCTGTAACAACCTAGTGGGGTGGGAAGGGGTGGGAGGTTGGAGGGAGGTTCAAGATGGAGGGTACATATGTATACCTATGGCTGATTCATGCTGATGTATTGCAGAAACCAATATAATATTGTAAAGCAATTATCCTTCAATTAAAAATAAATAAAATTTTAAAAGTTCACACAGTGTAGAACTCTGACAGCTATTAAAAAGAATAAGATTTATATATGATGTATATATGATATTTATGATTAAAATGTTCTGGAATGATATCAATATTGGTAGTTGTTTAGAGTAGGATTGGAAAAAGACTAGGGGAATGGTAGACTTTTATAAAGTACTTCAATAACCATTTAAATTTTTACAATGGTCATATAGTTCTTCTATATAAAATATTAATTTATAGTTATTGATATGTAGTAACTGAAGTAATTAATATACCATATACTTATGTGGATTTATTAATTCATATACATCACATACACACAAAGTGAGTGTGAAAGTAAGCAACAGCACATGCAAAAGAAAACATGCTAATTATAGAATTTCTCATTAAGTAGTGGGATACTAGATGATTTTTATTTTCTTCCTTAAAAACTTTAAGATTTTTATAAGGATGTTGGTATAGTTTTCTTGCTATAAATAGCACTCATTTATTCTTTCAAGTTACAAAAATTATCCATTTTCAGAGTAGAAAACTTAGAAAATACACAAAAAAGTAAAAGAACACTATCAAAATTTACCTGTAACTTCAATATCCAAAGTAACTATTGTTAACCTTTTGGTTTGTAACTTTCTGGTCCTTTTGCAGTGTTTTTCTTACTAAAAAGATGATCATTGCATTTGCTCTGTGATCTATGTTTTTGTTTGTTTGACATATTACCCAGAATATTTCTCCATGTCCATAAATTATTCTCCAATATGATTTTTATAACTGCATAATATTCCATAATAGGATATGTTATAATTTACTAAGCCAACACTCTACTTCTGGACTGTCCCACTTTTCTTAACGTTCTAAATAACTCACCAATGAGCATTCTTTCGACTGTATCTTCACATCCATCGCGTTATTTCTTCTGGTAGATTCCTAAAATTGAAATTTCTGGACCAAAGAGTAAGGCATTACATTTTTATTGTGGTAAAATACATACAACATTCAATTTACAATTTTAATCTTTTAAAGTTTACAATTTAATGCCATCAATTACATTTACAATGTTGTACAAACATCGTGACCATCTAGTTTTTCATCATCCCAAACAAAAATCTCATCCCCTTTAAGCAGTAATTTCCTGGTCCCTTTTTCCCTCAGCTCCTGGCAACCACTAAGCTGCTTTCTAACTCTATTGGTCCTTACAGACTGATATATCTCAGTATTCAGATTTGCCTGTTCTAGATATTTCATATAAATAGAAATATTTGGCCCTTTGTGCTTAGCTTCCTTCCTTTAGCAAGAATACTGGAGTGGGTTGACATTTCCTTCTCCAGGGGACCTTCCCAACCCAGGGATTGAGCCCATGTCTCTTATGTCTCCTGCATTGCCAAGGGGGTTCTTTATCACTAGCACCACCTGGGAGGCCCCAACACATTTATTTTCTACAGTGGGCTATACCATTTTGCCTTCCCATCAGCAATGTACAGAGTTCAAATTTCTCCCCATCCTTATCAACACTTGTTATTTTCTATTCTTTTTATTGTTGTTAAAATGACCATTCTATTAGGTATGAAGTGGTATCTCATTTTGGTTTTGATTTTCATTTCCCTAATGACTAATGCCAAATGATTCCTTTTTGCCAAATTCAGACTGAAATTGAAGAAAGTAAGGAAAACACTAGATCATTCAACTGTGACATAAATCAAATCCCTTACGATTATACACTAGAAGTGACAAATGGGTGCAAGGGATTAGATTTGATAGACAGAGTGTCTGAAGAACTATGGATGGAGGTTTGGAACATTGTACAGGGGTGGTGATCAAGTCCATCCCCAAGAAAAATAAATGCAAAAAGGCGAAATGGTTGTCTGAGGAGGCCTTACAAATAGCTGAGAAAAGAAGAGAAGCAAAAGGCAAAGGAGAAAAGGAAAGATATATTCATCTGAATTCAGAGTTCCAAAGAATAGCAAGGAGAGATAAAAAAGTCTTCTTAAGTGATCAATGCAAAGAAATTGAGGAAAACAATAGAATGGGAAAGATTAGAGATCTCTTCAAGAAAATAAGAGATACCAAGGGAACATTTCATACAAAGATGGGCACAATAAAGGACAGAAATGGTATGGGCATAACACAAGCAGAAGATATTAAGAAGAGGTGGCAAGAATACACAAAACTATACAAAAAAGATCTTTATGACCCAGATAACCATGATGGTGTTACCACTCACCTAGAGCCAGACATCCTGGAATGCAAAGTCAAGTGGGCCTTAGGAAGCTTCACTGTGAACAAAGCTGGTGGAGGTGATGGAATTCCAGTTGCGCTATTTCAAATCCTGAAAGATGATGCTGTGAAAAGTGCTGCACTCAATATGCCAGCAAATTTGGAAAACTCAGCAGTGGCCACAGGACTGGAAAATGTCAGTTTTCATTCCAATTCCAAAGAAAGGCAATGCCAAAGAATGTTCCAACTACCGCACAATTTCAGTCATCTCACATGCTAGCAAAGTAATGCTCAAAATTTTCCAAGCTAGGCTTCAATAGTACATGAACCAAGAACTTCCAGATGTTCAAGCTGGATTTAGAAAAGGCAGAGGAACTAGAGATCAAATTGCCAATATTCACTGGATCATAGAAAAAGCAAGAGAGTTCCAGAAAAACATCTACTTCTGCTTTATTGACAACGCCAAAGCCACTGACTGTGTAGATCACAACAAACTGTGGAAAATTCTTAAAGAGATGGGAATACTAGACCACCTTACCTGCTGCCTGAGAAAGCTGTATGCAGGTTAAGAAGCAACAGTTAGAACTGGACATGGAACAAAGGACTTGTTAAAAATTGAGAAAGGAGTATGTCAAGGCTTCCCAGGTGGCACTAGTGGTAAAGAACCTGTCCGCCAGTGCAGGAGATGTAAGAGACGCAGGTTTGATCCCTGGGTCGGGAAGATCCCCTGGAAAATGAAATGGCTACCGACTCCAGTATTCTTGTCTAGAGAATTCCATGGACAGAGGAGCCTGGGAGGCTACAACCCATGGGGTCGCAAAGAGTGGGACATGACTGAAGTGACTTAGCACAGCATAGCGCCTGTCAAGGCTGTATATTGTCACCCTGCTTATTTAACTTATATGCAGAGTACATCATGCAAAATGCCAGGCCGGATGAATCACAAGCTGGAGTCAAGATTGCCGGGAGAAATATCAGTAACCTCAGATACACAGATGACACCACCCTTATGGCAGAAAGTGAACAGGAATTAAAGAGCCTCCTGATGAAGGTGAAAGAGGAAAGTAAAAACCTGGCTTAAAACTTAACATTCAAAAAACTAAGATCATGGCATCCAGTCCCATCACTTCATGGCAAATAGATGGGGAAACAATGGAAACAGTGAAAGACTTTCTTTCCTTGGGCTCCAAAATCACTGCAGATGGTGACTGCATCCATGAAATTAAAAGATGCTTACTCCTTAGAAAAAAAGCAATGACAGACCTAGACAGCATATGAAAAAGCAGAGACATTACTTCACTGACAAAGGTCTGTCTAGTCAAAGCTTTGGTTTTTCCAATAGTCATGTATGGATGTGAGAGTCGGGCCATAAAGAAGGCTGAGTACCAAAAATTGATGTTTCTGAACTGTGGTTTGGAGAAGACTCTTGAGAGTCCCTTGGACTGCAAGGAGATCAAACCAGTCAATCCTAAAGGAAATCAATCCTGAATATTCATTGGAAGCTCTGATGCTGAAGCTGAAACTCCAATCCTCTGGCCACCTGATGTGAAGAGTCAGCTCATTGGAAAAGACCCTGATGCTGGGAAAGATTGAAGGTAAGAGGAGAAGGGGACGATAGAGGATGAGGTGGTTAAGATGGCTTCACTGACTCGATGGACATGAGTTTGAACAAGCTCTGGGAGTTGGTGATGGACAGGGGAGCCTGGTGTGCTGCAGTCCACGGGGTCGCAAAGAGTCAGACATGACTGAGTGACTGAATGGAACTGAATGACTAATGATGCTGAGCATCTTGTTGTGTTCTTGTTGACCATTTGTATATATTCTTTGGAGAAATGTCTATTCAAATTCTTGGTCCATTTTTAAATTGAGTTGTCTTTTTATTGTTGATTTGTAAGAGTTCTTTATATATTCTGAATACTAACCCTTATCATATATATGATTTACAAATATTTTTCCCATTCTGTGGATTGTCTTTTCACTCTTTTGGTAATATCCTTTGATGCACAAAAGATTTTCACTCTTATGAAGCCTAATTGTCTATTTTTTCTTATATTGCTTGTGCTTTTGATGTCATAATTAAGAAACAACTGTCACATCCAAAGTCATGAAAGTTTGACATTTTTTCCTTAAAAAGTTTTATAGTTTTATCTCTTATTAAGTATAATGTTACCTATATTTGATTCGTTTTGAATTAATTTTTTTATATGCTGTGAGGTAGAGGTCTAACTTTATTCCTTTGCATGTGGATATCCAGTTGTTCCATTACAATTTACCAAAAAGATTATTTTTCCCCCATTGAATAGTCTTGGAACTCTTGTTTAAAATCAAAGCATCGTTTTGAGATCAGAAAACAAAATCAAAGTAATACAAATGTATATATGGAACGTGTTTCCTCTTTTCTTCTCTATCACTTCTATTACCTTTCATCAGGTCTTATGCTCTCATATTCAGATTAATGTAAGAGTCTTCTAATTATACAGCCTCAGTGATAGAGCAATATCTTTTTACTACTACCATGTTATTTCGTTGCTCAAGAATGGGTCAGGTTGCTACTGTCTAAATATCAATTGGTGACTAGACCTCAGAGTATAGTTACCTCACCAAAGTATAGTCAACTATGTCTCTTAGCCTAAAATAACCAGCCAGTCTTACCCATTGCTTCTAGTATAAATGGATTTTAAGGAAAATCAAGTTAAAATATATTCAAGACTGAAGGAGTAAAGAGATATTCTTTTTAGCAGGTTGCAAAAGTAGTATTTTGATCTCAAATTTTGTCATTTATTCTTTCCATAAGCATTAACTGGACACCTACTACATCTCAGGATTACAAAAAGGAAGACAATTCAGATGTTGTGCTCTGACTACTCAGAGTTTAGGAGACAGTTATTTAAAAAGATAAATTATAATCTAACATTGTAAGTGCAATAATGAAAGTGTGAATAAAACATTATGGGAACACCAAAGTGCAGCAAGTTTAATAATAGGAAGATTTCTTTTTTTCCTTAATAGATCTGTTAAATTGCCACTATAATTATCTAGAACTATTTTTTTTAGTATTTCCCATCATGAATTTGTCTTTTAATTCATTCATTTACAAATATTTATTAACTGCCTATTCAATGCAGACAAAAGCACAAAGAAATTCCTAATCTGGTTGGGACTGAGATATGACATGTGAAAAGCTAAAAAGCAATATAGGTGTGAAGTTTTCAGTAATATTTTCCAATTTTGTGATATGTTTTAAAATCATATAAAATGAATACATTAGAAAAATAATACAGTAAGAGTCAACAGCTCTGACTTAGGAAAAACCAGGTGAGTAGTAGAAATTAGCAGTTCTTAACTATGGTACCACAGAACAGCGATGTGTTACTACACATTGTGTAGCATGTCAGACTAATGTGTATGCATAATCAAGTTCCATAACTTAACCATTATCAGAGTTTGCACCTTATTTCACACACACACATACACACACACAGAGAACTGAAGATTATTCTTATGATAACATCATTCTGATTTATTTGCATCCAGATATACTTACTTGGGCTTCACAGGTAGCGTTAGTGGTAAAGAACCCACTTGCCAATGCAGGAGACATAAGAGATGCAGGTTCGATCCCTGGGTCGAGAATATCCCCTGGAGAAGGAAATGGCAACCCACTCCAGTATTCTTGCCTGGTGAATCCCGTGGACAGAGGAGCCTGGCAGGCTATGGTCCATAGGGTCACAAGAGTCAGACGCAACTGAAGTCATTTAGCACGCATGCATGCATACTTACTTGAGTGGTCTAGCTATGAATTCTCAAGAGGGAAAGATCGACAGATCCATGAGAGACTCCATGACAAATTTTAAAAATGAGTAGTACTTAAAGATAAATTTGAGGAAATCACAGCCCTCTGCATGGAAAAGATGAGAATGTGCATGATGTATCAGGAGAAAAAAGTAGACTGACCTAGATGAGCAGAGATTTATAGAGGGAAGTACAGCAACAAATAAGTTAGGAAGTCTTAGAGAAGACAATTGTTTTTGCTGCTCTGCATCCCTTTAAACTTCTTCTGGTATTATGACCCTAATTTCCTCTTGCAAATCACTCTCTCCCTCTTTTCTGTCTAGATAAACTTTGGGTAGCAATCCACTCCAGTATTCTTGCCTGGAAAATTCCACGAACAGAGGAACCTGGAGGGCTACAGTCCATGGGGTCGCAAAGAGTCAGCCACGACTGAGCGCATCAGCACAGCACAGTTCAGGAGTGGATATGTAACTTAGAACTGGTCATGTGTTAAGTGAATGTCATAGTTCTCAAATTGCAGAGATGACTCAGGAATAGGCAATAAGACATAATAAACTTTTACTGAGGGAGCCACATGGTCTGGTCTTTTCTTCTGAAATTGCTAATAGTAACAATGCTATGAACTTGGAGCTGCTGAAAGGTGAGCACTTTGTGCCAGGAAATGATTCAACATAGCAGAAGAAAGAACCAAGAGATTAAGAGAAGGAATAAGTCCCACTGATACCATCCAGTCCCTGGATCAAAGCGTGACTGAAACCAATGGACCCATAGTCTTTGCAGTTATGTTAGCCAAGAGGTTTCCATAACATGAGCCATTTTAAGTTAGGTTTTCTGTCATATGCAACAAAAGAATCCTATATTATTTAGGTCTGTTGGGGCCAGTTACTAATGATCCTATGTGACAAGGTTAGAAATTAAGATTTCCCCCATGATAGGCCGCTGGGGAAAAATAGTTTTTAAAGCAGATGTGGGACAGGATGAAAGTAATTTAGTGAATGTCATTTTTTTCATATCAAGGGAGCAAATTACCACTAAAAATAATTTGTTTGAGCATATGGGAGTAGAAATGAGATTACAATCAGACTTCTTAGACTATGGACCTAAACTGCTTGCCCTCTAAGTGTTTCTGTTGTAGCTAGAACTTAGTACTTCTCAAATATGTAATCCTATCTTTTACTTAGTTCAAGTTAGACTAGAAATCAATTAGGCTTCGATCAAGTGAATTTCTTAGAGTATGGTCCATCTTCATAATATGTTCAAAATAATCTGGGCTTTCAATGAATATAGTAGTGGTAAGTTGTCTACCTTAACAGCCAATGAAATGTAGCAGAAATATAGAGTCATATGTATGATGCATCTAAAACCGCTCCCCTGAATATGCAACCCATGCTTCCAATGTATATCAATAATAATACAATACCAATAACTGATCTGTAAAAAAGAAGGGGGTGAGGGAGAACTAAGAGATTTGAGCCTTACTCGAGGTTCCTTGACAATTTTGTATGGGCTTCCCATGTGGCTCAGCAGTAAAGAATCTCCATGTCAACACAAGAGACACAGGAGATGCGGGTTTGATCCCTGGGTTGGGAGATCCCCTGGAGGAGGAAATGGCAACCCACTCCAGAATTCTTGCCTGGAAAATTCCATGGACAGAGGAGCCTGGCATACTACAGTCCATGGGGTCGCAAAGAGTTGGACACGACTGACCAACTGAGCACACATGGTTCCCTGACAGTGCTACATGACTGAATAAATCACATTTCCTTCTCTATGACTCAATTACCCTGCTTAAAAGATAGGAAAATAAAAATACTGAACTTAAAATACAAGAAGATTTAAATATGGCCTTGATCATCTTCATCTATGTTCATTGGATACTTGAAGATACACAGTAATAATAATAAAAGTTAAAACTGAGAACTTACTATGTTCTGGGCACAATTCTGAATGTTTTGCATGTATTAAACAATTTATGCCTTACCTCTTAGAGTCCTATGAGGTAAATATTATTATTATCCCAATTTTGTTGAGGCTTACAAAAGTTATGATTCTTGTCCAAAGCCCAAATCTAGCCATGATTTGAACCCGGGCAATTCTATGCTATCTTTCTACTTATCGAATAGTGTGGTAGATAATATAGAAACAAATATGCTGAATATCACTCATAATAGAAAACTGCAAATTAAAACTTCAACAAAGTGCCACTTCCCATCGATAGGATTAGCAAAGATTATTCACAAGGTTATTGGCAGGTCTCAGTTTCTCACTGGCTGTTGGCTGGAAACCTCATAAGCCTTTCCACAGGTAGGGCATCTGTCTTCAAGACTTAGCTACTGGCTCCCTCCAGAACAAGTGACAGAAGAGAGACACAGTCCATGAGAGAAGATGCAGGTTTTTTTAAAAACAACTTTTTGTTGTCGTTCAGTTGCTCAGTCATGTCTGACTCTTTGAGATCCCATAGACTGCAGCAGGTCAGGCTTCCCGGTCTTCCACCATCTCCTGAAGTTTGTTCAAATTCATGTCCATTGAGTCGGTGATGCCATCCAACCATCTCATCCTCTGTTGTCCCCTTCTCCTTCCTTCAATCTTTCCCAGCATCAGGGTCTTTTCCAATGAGTCGGCTCTTCGAATCAGGTGGCCAAAGTATTGGAGTTTCAGCTGAAGTATCAGTCCTTCCAATGAATATTCAGGACTGATTTCCTTTAGGATTGACTGTTTCAATTTCCTTGCAGTCCAAGGGACTCTCAAGCATCTTCTCCAGCACCACAGTTCAAAAGCATCAATTCTTCAGTGCTCAGCCTTTTTTATTGTCCAGCCCTCACAACCGTACATGACTACTGGAAAAACCATAGCTTTGACTAGACAGACATTTGTTGGCAAAGTAGTATCTCTGCTTTTTAATACTCTATCTAGATTTGTCATTGCTTTTCTTCCAAGGAGTAAGCGCCTTTTAATTTCATGGCTGAAGTCACCATCTGCAGTGATTTTGGAGCCCAAGAAAAGAAAGTCTCTCACTGTTTCCATTGTTTCCCCATCTATTTGCCATGAAGTGATGGGACTGGATGCCATGATCTTAGTTTTTTGAATGTTGAGTTTTAAGCCAGATTTTCACTTTCCTCTTTCACCTTCATCAGGAGGCTCTTTAATTCCTGTTCACTTTCTGCCATAAGGGTGGTGTCATCTATGTATCTGAGGTTACTGATATTTCTCCTGGCAATCTTGATTCCAGCTTGTGATTCATCCGGCCTGGCATTTTGCATGATGTACTCTGCATCTAAGTTAAATAAGCAGGGTGACAATATACAGCCTTGACACTCTCCTTTCCCAATTTTGAACCAGTCCATTGTTCCATGTCCAGTTCTAACTGTTGCTTCTTAACCTGCATACAGGTTTCTCGGGAGGCAAGTGAGGTAGTCTGGTACTCCCATCTCTTTAAGAATTTTCCACAGTTTGTTGTGATCCACACAGTCAAAGTCTTTAGCATAGTCAATGAAGCAGAAGTAGATATTTTTCTGGACTTATCTTGCTTTTTCTATGATCCAACAGATGTTGGCAATTTGATCTCTGGTTCCTCTGCCTTTTGTAAATCCAGCTTGAACATCTGGAAGTTCTCAGTTCACATAATGCTGAAGCCTAGCTTGGAGGATTTTGTGCATTTCTTTGCTACCATGTGAAATGAGTGCAACTGTGTGGTAGTTGGAGCATTCTTTGGCACTGCCTTTCTTTGGGATTGGAATGAAAACTGACCTTTTCCAGTCCTGTGGCCACTGCTGAGTTTTCCAAATTTGCTGGCATACTGAGTGCACTTTCACAGCATATTTTAGGATTTGAAATAGCTCAACTGGAATTCCATCACCTCCACTAGCTTTATTCATAGCGATGCTTCCTAAGGCCCATTTGACTTCACATTCCAGGATGTCTGGCTCTAGGTGAGTGATCACACCATTATGGTTATCCAGGTAATTAAGATCTTTTTGTATAGTTCTTCTGTACAAAAACAACTTTATTGAGATACATATGAAGTTACACACAAGTTTTTGACTGTGTGGGGTGGGGCTAGTGTGGGGAAGGAACAGAGGTCAGCACTCTAACTCCCTGTGTTGTTCAAGGGTCAACTGTAACTCATATAGCATACAATTCACACATTCAAAGTGTACAATCCAATGGCTTGTATGTTTACAGAGATTTGCAACAATCATCACAATAAATTTTAGAACATTTTCAGCACTTCTAAAAGAAACCCTGAACTAAGCCATCACACCCCAAACTCCCCACTCCCAACCTTTTCAGTCTAGGCAACTATCATTCTACTTTTTGTCTCTATAGATTTGCCAATTATGGACATTACTTATAAATGGAATCATACAATACGTGGTCTTTTGAGACTGGTTTCTTTCACTTAGCTTGTCTTTAGGGTTCAACAATCTTGTAGCATGGATCAGTATTTCATTTCTTTTTTATTAAGTGCTCTCTTTTGTTCACTATCTTTCAGTGAAATTCCTACTTATTTCTAATTACATTATGTTATGTCCAGGTTTTTCTCTCTCTCACTTTTTTAGGTCCAAGAAACAAAGACCTGGGCCTTCTTGGCTCAGGATCTAAGTCCCAAACTCAGTTCCTTCTTGAACTAGCTGAGATTCTAACTTCGCCTGTGTTCCCTGCGTCCTTGAAGTCTTTTACAAGCTAGTCTTCCAAGTGACATGCCACTATTTCTGCCACATTCTGTTTACAGAGAGAACAATCCTCATACAATGGGAAAACTGTTAGTTACCCGGTTGTATCTGACTATTTGCGACCCCATCGACTGTAGCCTGCCAGGCTCCTCTGTCTATGGAATTCTCCAAGTAGAATACTGGAGTGGGTAGCCTTTCCCTTTTCTAGGGGATTTTCTCGACTCAGGGGTTAAACCCAGGTCTCCCACATTGCGGCCAGATTCTTCACCATCTGAGCCACTAGGGAAGCTCCCACATAATGGGGAAGAGGGTATAAATACCAGAAGGCAGGAATCAGGGCCTCCTTGAAGGCTGCCTATGGCAGTGAGGATGTTGTCATGTTGCAATCCATGTTAGAAGTAAAAGCTTAAACCTCTAGCTTTGCCTTGTATATCACCACTTACAAAGTAACAAAAACAAACATAAAGCTCACTTACGTGGCTTGGTATAAAGGATCCCCCCTCCCCCACTCAGAGGGAGCTTTGGCAGGAGTTATTCTTACTTCACAGCACCTGATGTCCCTTGATCAGTATGGAAGTGAATATCTGGCCTTATGGGAATAAGGAAAGGAAGTTCAACACTTGGTTTTAAAAGAGAACATTGAAAGAAACAAATGACTGACAGCAACTTGACTAAACAAAATATTAGCTATATAAATAAAGTTGAATTACTGCCAAACTTCATTCAGTGATGAAACCATTTATATACAAAATATTCCAGATCAACACATTGCAGAGCTTTTTACTTAAAACTGTTTTATAGACAGGTATAAATTCAAGACTAGATTAATTGATGATGAGTCAATAGTAAATAATACAATTTTGTATATTTCCATTTCTGCAGAGTATTAACAAGAAATATTAGTTTGTGTATAATTTGGTATCTACACTAGATCAATTGAAAAGCAATATTCAAACTATCCAGTTAGCAGTTTTTATACCCTTGGAAACTATCACACAAATAAATGACTTTCTCTCAAAGTAACTCCCAGGCACAGTAACGTCAAATGAGGCTGTAAGCTCTTAATATAAAAAGGAAGAGGAAGTTTAAAAAGCTTTAGGTAAAGATGACTTTCTTCCATTCTATAAAAAGTAGATATATAACCATTTTACCTCCACTAAACTTGCAAAATATTAAGGGTAATAATACCAGATATTAAAGAGTAAGTAGAGCCTCATGATGAAAGTGAAAGAGGAGAGCGAAAAAGTTGGCTTAAAGCTCAACATTCAGAAAACTAAGATCATGGCATCCAGTCCCATCACTTCATGGCAAATAGATGGGGAAACAGTGGAAACAGTGAAAGGCTTTATTTTGGGGGGCCTCCAAAATCACTGCAGATGGTGACTGCAGCCATGAAATTAAAAGACGCTTGCTCCTTGGAAGAAAAGTTATGACCAACCTAGACAGCATATTAAAAAGCAGAGACATTATTTTGCCAACAAAGGTCCATCTAGTCAAGGCTATGGTTTTTCCAGTAGTCATGTATGGATGTGAGAGTTGGACGGTGAAGAAAGCTGAGCACTGAAGAATTGATGCTTTTGAACTGTGGTGTTGGAGAAGACTCTTGAGAGTCCCTTGGACTGCAAGGAGATCCAACCAGTCCATCCTAAAGGAGATCAGTCCTGGGTGTTCATTGGAAGGACTGATGTTGAAGCTGAAACTCCAGTACTTTGGCCATCTGATGCAAAGAGCCAACTCATTGGAAAAGACCCTGATCCTGGGAAAGACTGAAAGCAGGAGGAGAAGGGGACGACAGAGGATGAGATGGTTGGATGGCATCACTGACTCAGTGGACACGAGTTTGGGTAAACTCCAGGAGTTGGTGACGGACTGGGAGGCCTGGTATGCTGCAGTCCATGGGGTAGCAAAGAGTCAGACATGACTGAGTGGCTGAACTGAACTGAAGAATTCTTATAAATGTTGGGAAGAGTAGAAAACTGTTTGGCATTATCTCACCATAGTAAATATTCGCATACTCTACAGCCCAACAACCCTACTTCTAGGTATATGACCAAGAAAAATACTTTCATGTGTGACCCTGAGGTGTACGTCAAAATTTTTATAGCAACAATGTTTATAATTATTTAAAAGTCTAGAAACAACCCAACTATGTATCAACATGAAAACAAATTGTGATATATTCACACAATAGAACGCTATATGGCACTGAAAATCAACAATCATTATACACAATAACATGAATGAATCTCGGAAACAAAATGTTAAGTTAAAAGAGCAAATCTCAGAAAACTATATATTGAATGAGTGCACTTTCATAAAGCTCAAAAAATACAAATCAAACAATGTATTGTTTCAGCACATATACATTTGTGATAAAACTAAATTAAAAAAAAAACAGCAATGGAATGATCAACACTAAATTTAGGATACTGGTTATCTCTGAGTGCAAGGGGAAGAGATAGAGGAGAAACAATTGTAGATACAATTTATGGGGAAATATTCTAGTTCTTGGATTGGGTAGTTAATTATATGATTAAGCTTCATACCTAAAATATGTTACATATATTATTATACATTAATATATATTATTACATATACTATATACATGTACATATATTGGCCATGCCATGTCGTGGCTTGTGGGATCTTAGTTCCCCAACCAGGGATTGAACCCAAGCCCTCCATAGTGAAATCACCTAGTTCTAACCACTGGAGGGTCAGGGAATTTCCAGTGTTACATGTATCTTTTGCATGTATTAAAAAGAAAAAAATTTAAGAGCATGATCTAATTTATCCTCATCTCTTCCAAGTGAGACCTGAATCATATTCTGCATGTAAAGAAACTGAGAGTAATGATATCACTTACACATAGAATCTAAAAAAGTTAAACCTGTAAAAAAAAAAGAGAGAGAGAGTTAAAATGGTGGTTACCAGAGTTGGGGTAGGGATAGGGGGATAAGAGTGATGGTGTTTAAGGTTGCAAGCTTGAATGAGTAGTAAATAAACCATACAGTCTAATGCACAGTAGAGTCTAATGAATATAGACAGTACTATTGTACTATATGGCCTTCCCTGGTGGCTCAGTGATAGAATCTGCCTGCAATGTAGGAGCCACAGGTTCAATCCCTGGGTCAGGAAGATCCACTGTAGGAGGAAATGGCAACCCACTCCAGTATTCTCGCCTGGAAAATCCCATGGACAGAAGAGCCTGGTGGGTTACAGTGCATAGGGCCACAAAGAGTCATACATGACTGAAGCGATTTAGCGCCCACGCAAGCACTATATGATATAATGTTATAACTACTGCTACCTTGGCAATCATTATTACAATATATAAATGTATCAAAGTAACATGTTGCACACTTTAAACTTATACAATGTAACATGTCAAATTTATTCAAAAAAAGAAAAAGAAAGAAATTTAGGGTGATATGGCCCTATCTTCAAACAAGGAAAGAGACAGAGTTCAGCAAAACAGTACCCCTCTCAAAAATACTGATAGATTTTTAAAGACAGTAATCAGTCTAGGGCTTCCCTGGTGACTCAGTGGTAAAGAATCTTCCTGATAATGCAGGAGACACCAGTTTGATCCCTGGTGAGACGGCCATGAACCCAAGGAGGATCCACAAGCTGCGTGGCAAGTAAGCCCATGCGCCCCAACTACTGAAGCCCAATGCCCCAGAGCCTGTGCTCTGCAACAAGAGAAGTCACTACAGTGAGAAGCCCACATACCATAACGAAGAGTGGTAGCCTTGGCTCACCACAGCTAGAGAAAACCCATGTACAACAACAAAGACCTAGCACAGCCAAAAATAAATATATTAATTAAATTAAAAAAAATCAATCTAACTGGAGCCAAAAGAATTTTAAGTGAAATTAAATTCTAAGTGAATTAAATGGGAATTTTTTTAATGCATGAATGGATTGTGTGATAAATTGAATCTCTTACCTGCCAGGAAATGATGATCCAAGATGGGATCTAGCATCACTAGGTGAAATTAAAACTTCCAGAGATAAAAGGAGCAAGACATTTTGCCGGAAAACTGGAGGTTCAGAATACAATACTCAGGATAAAATGAGCAAAAAAAATACAAAGGCTAAATGGGCTAATTCTTTTTTTTCTTTTTCCACTTTTCTTTAACTTAGACTGTGCAGCAGGGAGGGGGAAAGGACAGAAATAATAGAGATAATTAAGACACAGTCCGAACTCTCAAGGAATTCATATTCTAGTAATCAGAGAAAAACTTTACAATGTGTAAATGGAAGAGATACTTCTCTACAGAACCCATAAAGAGTTGTTCAGATAAGAGTAAATGGCCCAAAACCTGGAAAAGGAAAGAATACTTGGAGGTTTTCAAGAACAATGTAGTTGGCTAATGTAGTAGTGAGAAAGAGGACATTCTTAATCTCAAGCCAACACCCGTGAGCCTGAAATCAGAAGCAAAAAAAAAAAAAAATGGAGAACTTGGCTTGGACCTTGAATGAAGGGCAAGAAGCGTTGGTGCTACTGTGGCTGGGAGTTCACATTTATGGAATACTTACTATACGCCAAATCCTCTTCCAAATGCTTTTTAT
Source organism: Okapia johnstoni (assembly GCA_024291935.2). NCBI lineage: Eukaryota > Metazoa > Chordata > Mammalia > Artiodactyla > Giraffidae > Okapia > Okapia johnstoni. The sequence continues at coordinate 43,740,833 of CM044316.1, forward strand.
GAATTAACTAATTTAACCCATACAATATACCTATGAGGCAGTTGGTATTATTACCCTCATTTGATAAATGAGGAAACTGGGGTCTGTAGAGGTTAAGTAATTTGCCAGTCACAAAGTTAGGAATTTGAAAGCAGAGTTTTGAATCTAGGAGATGTGATTACTCAGCCCACATTCTTGACCACTACACTGAATAGAGGAGGTTTCGCCTAACTGAAAATTAGGGGAAATAGAAGAGCTAAAAAAGTAGTTCATCACATGAATTCATTAAAGTTTGTTTATATACAGTTGACATAAATTGTAAATATTAAGATCTTTACCCCAAAACACTGTTATATCTTGGTAAATATTAGCAATGTGCCTTAAATTTTTGTACTGGGCATGAGGAATATGGAATATTGCAGAACTAGTGGAGAAAGTTGCTCAGTCATGTCCAACTCTTTGGAACCCTATGGACTGTAGCCTACCAGGTTCCTCTCTCCATGGGGATTCTCCAGGCAAGAATACTGGAGTGGGTTGCCATTTCCTTCTCCAGGTGATCTTCCCAACCCAGGGATCAAACCCCAGTCTCCCATATTGCAGAAAGACTCTTTAGCCTCTGAGCCACCAGGGAAGCCCCCAAAAGATCTTCATGATCCAGATAATCACAACGGTGTGATAACTCACCTAGAGCCAGACATCCTGGAAGGTGAAGTCAAGTGGGCCTTAGGAAGCATCACTACAAACAAAGCTAGTGGAGGTGATGGAATTCCAGCTGAGTTATTTCAAATCCTAAAAGATGATGCTGTGAAAGTGCTGCACTCAATATGCCAGCAAATTTGGAAAACTCAGCAGTGGCCACAGGACTGGAAAAGGTCAGTTTTCATTCCAATCCCAAAGAAAGGCAATGCCAAAGAATGCTCAAACTACTGCACAACTGCATTCATCTCACACGCTAGCAAAGTAATGTTCAAAATGCTCCAAGCCAGGCTTCAGCAATATGTGAACCGTGAACTTCCAGATGTTCAAGCTGGTTTTAGAAAAGGCAGAGGAACTAGGGATCAAATGGCCAACATTTACTGGATCATAGAAAGAGGAAGAGAGTTCCAGAAAAACATCTATTTCTGCCTTACTGACTATGCCAAAGCCTTTGATTGTGTGGATCGCAACAAACAGTGGAAAATTCTGAAAGAGATGGGAATACCAGACCACCTGACCTGCCTCTTGAGAAATCTGTATGCAGGTCAGGAAGCAACAGTTAGAACTGGACATGGAACAACAGACTGGTTCCAAATAGGAAAAGGAGTACGTCAAGGCTGTATATTGTCACCCTGCTTATTTAACTTATATGCAGAGTACATCATGAGAAATGCTGGGCTGGAAGAAGCACAAGCTAGAATCAAGATTGCTGGGAGAAATATCAATAACCTCAGATATGCAGATGACACCACCCTTATGGCAGAAAGTGAAGAAGAACTAAAGATCCTCTCTTGATGAAAGTGGAAGAGGAGAGTGAAAAAGTTGGCTTAAAGCTCAACATTCAGAAAACTAACATCATGGCATTTGGTCCCATCACTTCATAGCAAATAGATGGGGAAACAGTAGAAACAGTGGCTGACTTTATTTTTGGGGGCTCCAAAATCACTGCAGATGGTGACTGCAGCCATGAAATTAAAAGATGCTTACTCCTTGGAAGGAAAGTTATGACCAACCTAGACAGCATATTAAAAAGCAGAGACATTACTTTGCCAACAAAGATCCACCTGGTCAAGGCTATGGTTTTTCCAGTAGTCATGTATGGATGTGAGAGTTGGACTATAAAGAAAGCTGAGCACCGAAGAATTGTTGCTTTTGAACTGTGGTGTTGGAGAAGACTCTTGAGAGTCCCTTGGACCACAAGGAGATCCAACCAGCCCATCTTGAAGGAGATCAGTCCTAGGTGTTCACTGGAAGGACTGATGTTGAAGCTGAAACTCCAATACTTTGGCCACCTGATGTGAAGAGCTGACTCATTTGAAAAGATCCTGATGCTGGGAAAGACTGAGGGCAGGAGGAGAAGGGGATGACAGAGGATGAGATGGTTGGATGGCATCACTGACTCAATGGACATGAGTTTGGGTACACTCTGGGAGTTGATGATGGACAGGGAGGCCTGGTGTGCTGCAGTCCATGGGGAAGCAAAGAGTCGGACACGACTGAGTGACTGAACTGAACTGAAGTGGAGAAAAGCTGCGTCTCCAGGGCATGGTCTTAAAAAAAAATCTCATCTTTTGGATCCCTCAGCAGACAGAAAGTTACACAAGGAAAGCCTTGGTAAAGCCTTCAGTTTCTCAGATAATAAACTGATGTACTTTATAGCCAGTCCCAACAATATACACATATTTATTCAGTCTCTCTACCTTCTCAGCAATTTAATAACTGACTTGTTGGCTCATTTGCTTCAGCAATATGCTAATGAGGTAAAATTGATGGGTTTAATTCCTTTTTAGATCTAGTGGCCATGAACTGCACCCCTAAACTTAGCATACATGAGTTGTTGAGTGACCCCAGAGAAATTGTGTTTGGCTCAGAATGTCTATCAGCATTACACAGAAGATAATGCTTTACTTAGTGTGTGTCAGAATCTTCATCTTTGTATTCAAGGATAACACATTAATTTTCACAGAGAACAACTAAAGTAATTTGTTTAATGTTTTACAATGGTTCTCTGGAACAATCAAGAATAGATTCTTGTAAAGTTCAATGTAATATACTTACTCAATTTGACCCTACCTATAATAGTCTTCGCTCAACTTCATGATATATACTCAATCAATCTTGTGATTTTAGGTACTCAACAAATAATAAGTAAATAAATAATATCAGAAACTATTGCAGTTTGTAATTACTTATGGAGGAACTCTTATCTGGGGACAAACTGATGAAAACATAATTCCAACCCCTAAACATGAACTTAATATGCCTAGAATAAAATGATCTGAAGGAAGCTATGTAATTCATTGAGTGAGAGAAACTTACAATGCAGTGACAGAGGTTTATTTGGCAGATGCTACTGCTCAATAAACTAGATCCAAACTTTTTATGTGATCTGACAGCTGACAAGATCACAATAATAAGGGAGGTGTCTCATAATTGTCCAAAGATATTCAAGTGAAAAGGATGGTGAAAGATGATGTTAATCTGGAAACTTATCAGAATGAGAATGAGAATAAGTAAATTTCCAATGTTAACTTGAAATAGAAATGGCTGGAATTATAGCAGGAGCAAATAAAATGAAAAAAGTTATTGATAGATACTTGCTTGTAAATAAAATGTAAAGTTGGGATGTCTGATACTTCAAAGTAGAAGGGAGAAACCACGCTCTTAGAAAGGGCTTATAATCAAAACTTCTCCAAAGAAGAAGGGAGAGTGAAAAGGATAGAGAGTTAGTCTAGTGGCAAAGATTGCAAACTATGAAGGAAAATTGTCTATGTTCAGTTCTTAGCTTTGTCACTTAGTGCTGTGCTTAGTTGCTCAGTCGTGTCCAACTCTTTGCTACCCCATGGACTGCACCCGTAGGCTCCGCTGTCCATGGGGATTCTCCAGGCAAGAATACTGGAGTGGGTTGCCATACCCTCTTCCAGGGGATCTTCCCAACCCAGGGATCAAACCCAGGTCTCCTGCATTGTGGGCAGATTCTGTACCATCTGAGCTACCAGGGAAGTGTCACTTAGTAGCTGTGTGATTTTTAGCAGGTTTCTTAATCTCTGTGTAGCTCAATTTCCTCATCTATAAAACAAGAATAATAGAATTTACTCATAAGTTTATTGTGAGGATTTTATGAGATAATAGAGAGTATTTACACAGTGCTAGGCATATAATAAGAACATTATATAAACCCTATACTTTTGAATAAAAAATATCTAAAGACTAACATCAAGATGATATTTAATCAGAGAACCAAGAAGAAATCTGATACAGATCTACAATCTTTTATCCCAAATCCTTGGAGCCAGATGTGTTTCTGAATTAAATTCCTTTCATATTTTAGGAATGTAAGGTATTATGCTACCTATGTTTTACTTAACTTAGATTGTCCTGGGCAGCATATCTTAATCAAACACATATTTCTATAACAAAATGTATCAATAGCCACACCAAATGGAATTAATGAAGACTTTAAATAGTCATGTCAATTCAGACCCATTTCTGCCACAAAATGAATTAAGAAAAAAGTTTTTTTGATTTTGGAACTGCAGGTAAAGAGGAACTATGAAGCTTTGTCTGTAGAGCCATAAATCTTTATTGTATTAAATAATGGAATAATAATCTTGGTAAATCTAGAGTAACGCTGGGATTAAATGAAAAACTTTTCTGAAAACCTAGTGAGTTTCTTTTTTCTCTTTAGAAAAAAAATATATACCTAATATGATGTATATCTGGATTATACATGTTACCTGAATTATACTTGAGTGACTGACTTTATGTGGCATAAATAAACACCTAGAACATAACAACTGGAACATCTCCCCAGATCTTCCCATGACTACTTCAGGTCTCTGATCATATGTTATCTCTTCAGAGAGACTTCTTTGATCACTTTATTTAAAATGTCAAGTGGTAGACATGCACATACATATTCATACACAATCACACAGAAACTTTCCTCTTACCTGTATTTTTTTCTTTTTAACACTTGTTATTTAGCACCATATTATATATGAGTTTATTACATTATTTGTCTCGCTAGACTGGAAACTCGATGAGAGCAAGGATTTTGTTTTGTTCAAGCACCTAAAACAATGTCTAGCAAATAGGCATTGATACTGTTCAATAAATGACTCAAAAAAATAAGGCTGATTGGTAAATAGCAGTGGGTTTCAAGAACCAGTTCTGAAGTAGCAGCTAGTATTTACTTTCCAAAAGGAAGTTCAAGGGAAAAAAAAAAACATCTAAACTAAGCATTAGCTATCGTATGCTTATGTAATATGTATATTAATGAGATTCTAAAATAGTAATTAAAAACATTTCTTTATTCACATACTTATCAAGTAAAATTTATTTATCAATAATATCTAGAAAATAAAAACTAATCATTCAACTATATTTACAGTTAATAATTAATTTTGAGTAAGCAGACAAGAAGAAAAGTTCTACTTGAAAGACAAAAACTCCGTATAACACAAAGCATTAAAAGAACTCCCTCTGTGTTTTTCCCATGATGTATTTAGATTTTTCCCCTTGACATATTTTACTCACCACAGAAATAAACACAACTGATTTTCATCTAATTGCCAAGTGCTACTGGACTGGGTTGTAAAAATGGCCTAAATTGGCCTCAGATGTATGTACATACCTACTCATGAATGTATGTATTCAGCCTTGCTCCATGTAATAAAATGGCAACACGTTGATAACCTAAGGTAAGCAAGCAAAGGAGTTTTGGGGTCATCATAAAATGTGCAACAAAGTTCAGTGGTACTTTCTAGTCCAATAGATCCACTCTTTGGAAAGGCCCAGCTTTCTTCTCCAACTTCATTCATGTTAGAGTTGGGAATTACTTTTTTTTTTTAAATTATTATTTTATTATTTCTGTTTTATTTGTAGCTGCACTGTTTCTTCATTGCATCTCACAGGCTTCTCGTCTAGCTGTGGCATACAGGCTTAGTTGCCCCGTGGTATGTGGGATCATAGTTCCCCCGTGCTACATGGGATCATAGTTCCCCAACCAGGAATTGAACCCAGGTCTCCTGCATTGCAGCCATATTCTTTTACCATCTGAGCCACCAGGGAAGCCCTAACAGCACTCTTAATGGCTTTGAAATTCTGTTACTTCAGATTACACAAGGATTTTTCTATTAGAATTACTTGAAAAAAAAATATAAACTGAGATTGTTTATATACATTTCCAACAGGACAAGGGACCTCAGAAATAAGACAAGTTAGCACACGTATCTGAACCAGGTGCTGTTAACCAATGACTCCATGATGGGAGGAGGTAGGTAAAAAAGCTGAAGTCAGACAACTGATACAAAAAAAGATCAGAGACTCAACAGTTACATATAGTTTGACAAAGAGGTAAAGCTTAAATAGTTACTGGCCCTTTTGCTCTTAAGTTGCATATTATTATTTAGTGGGCTACATTTTACTGATATTGTGGGTAAGAGGATGAGGAGTAATTTTTCCACAGCTCTATACCCTCAACAGAGAGAATCCTGAGAACTGCTTCTGAGAACTGGTTGAATATCATGTGAGCACTTAAGACGTAAACTAAAGGGTCCACTTCAATAACTCAGACACCAACAAAGAAAGCTACTCTTGTTTAAGTGAAAATTCAAGATCACTAGCATAGTCTGTTTCAGGGCACATATGAACTATACAAGCCTCATACTTCTGACCCTTGTCTTCAAGTCCCTAAACTGGAATAAAACCAATAAATGCCTGAGCAACCACTTCACACCCCAAACACGTGCAAACTTTGTTCAACACAACACTTTACTGCCAAAATGGAGTTGGCAGAAGTTTGGAGCTAAAGGCCCCCAGGCTGCATGATTTGCTGGCGCAAGAGAGCTTAAAAATCTTAACATAATACTGCTGAGTTTGAGTTCTACCAATTTGCTTGAGACTCCTTCTCCAAGTTTGATTTGAGAAAAATGGAAGCTGCCATCAAGAAAGACTTTATTAACACTTCATCACCTACTCAGAAATGATTTGATTTCCCACTCCTGATGGTCATACCTCTATATTTCTTGGTGGTTGTATTTATAATTGTAAACCTAATACAGTCTATTTTGAAATGCATGTAAAGTCAATTTTGTTTTGTTGCTTGGATATAGGGGTACAGGAAGAACTACTGTAAATATACAAGATTAATTACAACAAAGTTCTACTTAGGAAACTCTTGATCCAAATAACCCCCATTACATCCCAATTCATTACCCTCAAAAAACATGGGAGAAATTAAGATACAGAATATCTGTAAATTGCTATCATTTTACACTTGTTTGTCTTTTCACTGGAGTTTGAGCAATGATTTTTTTTACATGAAAAATATAGGAAGCAAGAAAAGGGGTCAAGATGAGTTATTCTCTTCCACAAGGGTCAACAACAAGGTCCTATTCAGGATCTTCATAAGTTTGATGCAATGTAATTAGTGAGGAAAATTGCAACTGAATTTAAAAATTATAGTGAATACTGACAACTATACCACTCACAACTCTAAACTTCTAAATACTTGAAAAAAATGCAGTATTGAGAAACTATGGTTTGCTTTGGAAGGTTACCTTGTGCTGTTTCAACATGAGATCTTTAAAGATGCTACTTTCTCCTCATATAGCTAAAAAATAAAAAAGTTAAAAGTTAAAAAAACCCACATACCTTTATAATATTTTCCCTTGGTAACTCCATGTATTAATTTCTCTGAAAACCTGTTTTTCCTCCTCTGGAGCCTCCTAAGTATTCTAATTCTCAGCTATGATTTCTTATTTTCACCAGCTTCTAATCTTCACAATATAGTTGGAAGCACTTAGGACAAAACACTCTACGATATCAAGTTGCAGAAGACTGTAGTTTTGAACATATTTATATAGTAGTGCTGCCACCTAAAGATGAGGTGCATGAAGAAGCAATTCAAACGAAATGACCCACCATTCTGAAGCCTGTAACAGAAATTTTCTCATCTAACTAGGGATTAATAAACATTTTGCTATTTTGTTAATATGGAACTTTGTTCCACAATAAATTATTGCTGAGTTGTAATTTTCTATGGCAGAAATATTCAAATTCAAACTTTTTAGTGATATGTGATTTGGGGTCTCCAGGAATCTGTCTCCAAACTTGTTTCTCTCAGACATGAGTTACTGCCTACAATACATAAGTGTGTGCGTGGGGTGGGGGGGTGAGGGGCGGGGGATCAAGAGATAGCCAAAAGTAAACTACTGAGAAATCTCTAGTTTAATGGATAAAGCAGGTAATAATAGACCTATGGTGCTTCCCTTCATCGGTGACAGACTGCTTGCAACTCTCAACAACTGACGTATTTCTGCAGCTCCATTTTCTCATCAATAAAATGGGGTTAATTTCACCTCTCTCCTACTTGCCTCTAAGGCTGAGCTAGATAAGTTTCTTAGAGAAGTCCTAAGTGAGTTTACAAGCCTGCTCTTAAAATCAAAACATAAAAAATCTATTGCCTAATAAAGAGTATCTCAGTGTATTGTTAAGTTACTTCAAAATAAAATATACTCAAGTAAACTAAAACATTCACCAAGTTTTCTTAAATCACAGATTGACTTTTCAGAGAGCTATTTAAATAATAAAGATGTAAGTAAAGCTGTTTTCTGTTTCTTTTGCAGCCAATCATTTTCAACTGATTCATCTTCTATGTACACAGTGTTGCAAGAATGAGATGTGACAGCATACAAAGTGAAGGAAAAAGTTAACTTGTATCAAAAGTCTTGTCAAACCTGGTAAGATTTCAAGAAAACTTTTAGAAGGACATTTTGTAGTTTTGCATTTAGCCCTAGCATAGCAATTTATGAAAATTAACTCATCCGTTTTACTCTCTCCCTCTTGGCCCAAGGACGCATAAATATTATTTATCAGGGTTTTGTCCTTAGTCACAGTCCCTCAAAGGGGCCCTAGTTTCACCTACACTGCGTGGGAGGCTGGGCAGCAACCCCACGCTTCCTGTCAAGGATTCCTGGGGCTAGAGCCTGAACCTGGTCTAGCCCCTTTCTTCTTTATGCCAATCCTGCCCCTCCAGCTCCTCTCGGCTGGCGTCTGAAGGCCAAGGTGAGACCCTCCCGGGAGATGAAAGGCCTATCGCCTCCTAAGAGATGCAAGCGGAACGGTGGAGAGTTGGGGGTGGTGGTGGCGGGTGACAGGGTGGTAGCGACACCGACTACGACGCTGAGGGCCCTAAGTTGGAGCTGACGCAGGCCCTACACGGTTCCGTCCCCGCCAGAGCCTGGCTTCCGCCCTCAGAGCCCAACAACCGAGAAGTCCTCCCGGGGGCGCTACAGACGGTGGTTGCAGGAAGGGTGGGCAAAAAAGCCGCAGGGAGCCCCCTCCTCAGACGCGCCTTAAGGCCTGGGCCGTGGGCTGTTGACGCGCCAACGGCTGAGAGGGCGCGCGCACGCGCGAGATGGAGGGCGGAGGGAACGCGCTCGGCGGCCGCCGCCGCGGCAACTGAAACGGAGGGACGCGAGGGCGGAGGGCGCGAGCCACGGGAGGAGGGTGGGGGGGGGATGGTGGGTAGCGGGGAGCGCGCGCTGACGTCGCCCGGAGTCACGCACAGAGCGCCGGGTTACGCGCCGACGTCTGGCTGCCACGACTTGCCGTCTGCGGCGGCGGCGGCGGCAGCGAGCGGATCCCGCAGGGGAAGGAGGAGGAGGAGGGAGAGTCAAGGGGGCTGTGAGTGAGCGGGAGAGGCAGGGTGTGAGCCGGACTTGCCAGCGGGAGGGAGAACGAGCGAGAGCCGAGCCAGCCATCCGAGCCGCCTCCTCCTCCTCCCCTCGGCGTCCCGCCCCCGCCTGCCAGCCCGCCCTTCTCCCTCCTCAGCCGGCAGAGCCCGAGTGAGGCGCAGCTCGGCTCGCGCCGCTGTCCAGGACAGGTGTGCGCGCGCGCGCCCTCCTCCCCTCCCCCCTTCCTCGCGCCTGCCTCGCGCCTGCCTCGCGCGCGCCCTCCCTCCCTCCAGCCCGCGCCCTCCCTCACCTGCGGCAGGACAGCGCCCGCCCGCCCGGGTAAGCCCCTCGCGACCTTCTCTGCTGCCACTGCCACAGTTTGAGGTGCCGCCCACCTTGTTCCTTCTGATTGCCCTCTTATACCCCAGGAATAATTACTGTACCGTTGTAGACATCCCCTCACCCTCCCTCCGGGGACCCTGGCAGTGCAGCAAAGCTCCCCCCCTCTCTCCGGAGCGCACGAACGAACGAACTCCCTCCCACCTCCAAAAAAAGAAAATCACACGCCCCTTAAAAAAAAAAAAAAAAAAAGAAAAGAAAACAATCCTACCTCCGCAGGCGCTGGAGACCACCAGTGGTGCCGTTTGCTTAGAAATTCCTAAGCCTCATTTCCCCTGGCCACCTTAGCCTGGGGCCTGGGACAGTGCGCCAAACCTGGCCGACACTCCCTGCACAGCACCCCTGGCTGGAGGGGAGAGGAAGGAGGGTTCTAGGCTCCACTACCAACCCCTCCTTTCTCTGTTCAATCCCCACCCCACCCCCGCAATGCATACACCCGCCCAGTATGCGTTGCAAAAATAAAGAAGAATACATTGGTGCTGACAGCGCAGATGAAGCCAGGCCCAGGGATGGGTGGCCCGGACAAGGCATTTTTGCTGCCCCACAGAGCTAGGTCAGCTCCATAGTCTCCTCTGCCTTTGTCCGAGGGCAAAAGGGACGGATGTGAAGTTGGGGGGTCTTCCCTTTGAGCGACGGTAGGCCCCGGCAGCGGCTGAGATGTCAATGGGGAAGGGACCCCCACAAATATATCTGCCTTGAGCCTGAATTCGGATAGAGAAAGGCCAAGAGTCCGGCTGGGAGAACGTTGGTTCGTTGCTGTCTACCCCTGAATAAATGCTACTTTAATTTCCGTTGTCTCTGCGGGACCCTCTTGAGGCTTCTAATTTCGTTCTTGTCTGGGCCCCTTACGTTTCGGTCGGACCAGGCGTTTGGGGACCGCTTTTTGCAGCGGTGTCTGTGCTTGAGTCCCGTGTCCTTGGAAGGGAAGCTCCAGTGCTTTATAATAGGCTGAATTTGGTTTGACATCTTTTGGTAGACTGTCAGAGGAGGAAAAGGAATTTTTTTGATTACTTAAAGACCCTCACTGCTCCCCGCCCAAACTGACGTTTTCGAATTGCGGCTTTGAAAATTGGAGTGTTGACTAGAGTGTGGAAAGAGTTGCTGATTTCATTCCTTTGGGTACTAGTAAAATCATTTAAGAATCAGACGAAAGAGAGTTATTGACATTTGCATCGGTTCTGTTTGGATCTTTTGGGTATATAAAATGTCGGGTTCTCTGAATCTTTTATCGAATTTAGAGTGTGTGCTACATTTATTTAATTCTTCTGCAAATGCTTAAAATAACATTTTGTGAAACGTGAGGATTCTATCACATGGATTGTTCTCTTCAGATTTTAAATGTTTAGTTCATATATTTAACCCTAAATATTGAAATAGCATTGGAGAGGCATAGTTTTAAAGATTAAGTAAACTATAGAAAGGGGATAGACTTTTAAAAAAATGATCGTTGAAATACTATTAGTCGTTGTTGTTAAAATGTTAAGATTTACTTGAGAGTTTCCCTTAATTTTCCCGATAGCTAGCCATGAGAAGAAATGGGTAATTCCTCCACTTTGTACAGTTGCAGTACAACATTCCAGTTAGTTTTAATGATTTGGGTATTGAAGATAATTGTTGTCTGGTTTAAGACAGGCATTTAACCTAAGTAGCACTTGAAAACACAAGTAGTAATAGTTTTGCTTCTGTTTTATTTGGGGAATCTGTGATTCTGTGAAATATTAATGAGCGTATTGTTTCTGTTGGAAACTCCATAATCAAAAGAGTTTATTACCCAGAGGTAGATTCCCTCTTTCCAAGTTTATTTTGTAAATGTGTGTTAACTTTTACTTTTAGAATTAGATTATTTCAGACTCATCCGTAGTTCAAGCTGAGGAAAATGAGGGTTTTTTTTTTCCTTCTTGGTCAGCCTAGTATCTCTTTCTCTAGCAAACAATTTTTTGTTGTTAAGAGTTTGTTAAAGATATAGAAATAGAGGGATTAAAAATAAAGCAATCTCAGTTCTCTTCAAAATGTGTGTGTATTGTTAATAGGAGAGCACACTAAATCTAGAGATGTTTATCAGATTTTAAAAATGTAAGCAAACTTTGAGGATAAAGGGAATTTTTTATGGTTTTTTCATTAACACAGATATTTTGTGCATATTAATGTATTTCGTTTTCCCTGTGTCTTTCCTACATTGTATTGAAACTATAATTTTAATTCTGCAACTATTTGTTTTAAAATAACAATGCAAACATCTAGACACTAGAATTGGCTTTTCATTTACCAAGTTAGCATATTGTCTTGGTAATTAACAAATGGCTAGATGTGTTTTTAAATCCACAAGTTTGCTCATGGATTTTCTGTTAGTATGCAAATCTAACTTTGAAATTCTATTTAAGGTTCTAACCTCTTTGTTTTAAGACTTTTCTCTCAGACAACCTTTTAAGGGTGCTGTATTCTATAGCCTAAGGAAAGCCGCCTTTCACCACCTTTCCCATTCTGACCAAAAGTCCACACTCACAGGCTTATCCTGAAATAAACTCTCTTGTTTGAGTAGTGAAAATGTGTTAAATATCCTAATTATCATTGTATTATTTTGGGAAAGGCATTATTAACCTTGATTGTTTTTAGATACAGTTATAAACTAGGCAGGAAGCTAATATATAATGGCAAAATTTTATACATATATAATAAAAAGCATGAAATAAGTACATATTTATGTGGAGAGGTCTAGGTCTCAGTTGTTAGCTGATTTTAGCTTAAAATTCCAAGTTTATGCGTGCAAATGATATTTAACTTGTGCTTTGTCTAAAAACTTTATCAGTTGCCTCTGTGCTAGGAAACTAAGACATCAGTAATGGTGACCATTATTTTTTCAGAAAATAAGGGCATTCCCAAACTCAAACCACTTCAGAACCCTGGACATAAACATTTTGGACAGGGAAAGAAATTTAGACCTCAGAATTGGTTCAAGAAGGCGGTCAGTTTCAAGCTCTACTTTTTGGTTCTGGGGGAAGCGATTTTTTAGTATGGAAGAGTGACGAGGACTGGCAGCCGCGTGCTCTCTCCTCGCAGCCCCACTGGCCTTTGCTGCTTTGAGCTCTCCAGAGGGGACAAGCGCTCGGTTCAGTGCGAGGTAAAATCACGAGAAAGAATAGCGGTTCTTCTAGATCGGTCTTAACCAGGTCGTAGTAGTCTCAACTTACAGGTGGGAGCGTAATGCCCCGCCCAGCTCTGTGCGGAGATCATGCCACGCTGCCTTTGCGACCCTGTTTGGGATGGGGTCTATCCAGGGTCCTGATCGCTACCATGCAAGCCTAGAGGAGCCGCCGCTTCTTCACACATGTATTTTTGTGTGGTGGGCAGTGCACCAGTTGTTCCTATATCTCCTCCCGACAGACTTGGGAACAGGGGCGGGAGCGCATAAAAATCAGCAATGAAAGGGGACTACTCAGTGCTACAGGATGCCCCTAAACTAGGGGGAAGTTCTTTATGGGGCCCAAAACCTGTGATTTCCGTCTCTCACAGTGGGCCTCCTATTCAGAGAGCCGTTTCAGGGACAACTGGACAGGTGGGTAGTTCTGAGACTGGTTCACAGGACTATCCCAGTTTTCTTTTCGGAAGTCAGAGTGTTCTGCCCTATTTCTTCCTCTTTAGCGGGAAGTAGTGAACGTCAGCCCAGAGCTGAAGTAGCTACTGCTGGGTTTAATGGGGCCCTTGGAAGAGAAAAAGGAAGCTGTGGATACTTAGCAGGCAGGTTTGCCCAGGAGATGAAGGGATGTATCAGGGAGCTTTAAAGTCTCAGGCGTTGACAAGACTTATACCCTGGGCTGGTCTGGGTTTCTTTATCATTAGTCCCCTCTTTCCCTTCTCTTTTCCAGGAAGCTTGGGCAGCCAGGTACTCAGATGTCTTGGGGGTTAAGAGTGAGGGAGGCAAGTCTCCTTACTTTTAGGGGGAGAGGATGGGGGATGTTCAATGGGAATAGAGCCTACAGATGACATGGCCATACTCTTCTCAGGATGGAGGCAGCAATCCATGCTTGAGAAAACTAGGAATAGGGCTGTGGGGTCTGTATCCTCTAAGCCCCCTGCAGAAGGTGATGGGGCCATCTAGGAGCACAGGTAGGAGGTGCCCTGGAGATAGGCCCTAGCTTTCCCACAGCTGCTAAGACTGCAGACTGCAGTGAGGGAGTAAAAGCATTAGCTGTCTATCTGGGAGAAGGAAAATAGGCCCTAGATTATGCCTCAGATCTAGGAGAGAGAAACCTATTTCTGAGCCCCTTCCTGAGACCAAAGAAGACCCCTTTTTGCTGTTACTGGTTTAGCTGTCATTGGTAATGGTCAGTAACCTAGCTGTCTTTCTAAAAACCAGTGATCATTTAGTTTTCAACTTTTTGAGAGATGGGGGATCTCCTTGACACTTAGGAGTTTCTGGGAGGATGAGTAAAAGGGGCGAGCGAACCTGCGTTAATGAATCCCGTAAGGAACTGCGTTTCCCAGGAAATTCCTGACATTTTTAGCTCGTGAATTTCCTAGAGCCTGCTTGGTTTTCTCCTTCATTCTGGGTCCTTCCAGAGAGGAAGAGTGGGGCTAGGGGCTGAAGGTCCGGCAGGGCCTGGTTTATCCGCAGAGCTGGCCGGCAACCCGGGCTGGGCTCAGCCCTGAACTGGGTGCCCCCCTTCCCCAAATCTTGGAAGGAGGAGGGGGAGGCAGGCGGGCAGTCTTGGTCCCACAGGGGGCTCTTTGAAGGTTTTGGGGTGAGTGCGGGGTTTCTTTTTGATTGTTGGTTGGGGAGAAGGGCAGAGCCAACGGAAAAAGGCACTGCAGGCACCCCGGCCCTGGTGCGGCTGCCGTCCTCTGCTCGGTTCCCCCCTACCGGTGAGTGCGCCCGCCCGCCCGCCCGACTGTGCGGGGCTGCGGTTGGGGGGAGGGGGGAGCGGGATCATCTGAGGCCAGAGCCGCTGTCGTGTGCGGGGAGGGGGAGCGGCGGGAGCGAGGGGAGGGACGGGCTAGGTGTCTGCTGCTCCGCGCCACTGCTGCCGGCGCCCCGTCCTCATCCCTGGCAGCCCCTTCTGCAGCTAAGGGTTACAGCCGCACCACCTCTTCTCTTCCTCGGCCGCCTCTGCGGCCAGGGCTCTGCGGTAGGAGATGGTCCAGCCAAACTACGGGTGGGCCTGTCTGGGTTTGGATCTGGGTCTGGATGGGGCCCGCAGAGGAGGGGGTTGCCGTGACTCGGTGTCCCCTCTGCAGCAGTTAAACTGCGCTACGCAGGCCCCTCCTCCTACATCCTCTTTGGGGTCACTGGAAAACAGAGCTCAGGCCCGCTCCCTGTGCTTAGTATGGCAGTCCCCTTCCTACCCCTAGTCCCCCAACTCCCGGGGCCGAGGCTGCCCAGGGACTGGCCAACAGCGACAGCTACAGTGGTGGCGGCCGTGGCGGCAGCAGCTGCGACGCGGCGCGTCCTGATCCCCCCCCACCCCCCAGCCAGGGGAGTAGGGTGAGGGCTGGTGGGTGGGCGCCGCCTGGCGGGCGGGCGGATGGGGGACTGGCAGCGGGGAGGGGGCACGGGTCACGTGCCGGCGGGGCGGGTGGGCGCGTACAGTAGGGCGCCCTGCTACTGTACTGGGGAGTCAGTGCCCTGTTACCGGGTCTCGTCTGTCTCGTCTCTCCCGCAGATCTCGCGAGAGTGGCTGACTGGCTGTGGGGGTTGCGGCGGCAGCAGGCGGAGCCGGGGAGGGAAAGCAGCGGCGGCTGAGGCGACTGAGGCGGCGGCGGGCGGAGCGGCAGGCGGCGGCGGCGGCGCGGCGGCGGAGCGCAGCATCATGGCGGACCGAGACAGCGGCAGCGAGCAGGGTGGTGCGGCGCTGGGCTCGGGCGGCTCCCTGGGGCACCCAGGCTCGGGGGCTCCGGCGGGGGCGGTGGTGGCGGCGGGGGCGGCGGCGGCGGCAGTGGCGGCGGCGGCGGCGGCGGGGCCCCGGGGGGGGCTGCAGCACGAGACGCAGGAGCTGGCCTCCAAGCGGGTGGACATCCAGAATAAGCGCTTCTACCTGGACGTGAAGCAGAACGCCAAGGGCCGCTTTCTAAAGATTGCTGAGGTGGGCGCGGGCGGCAACAAGAGCCGCCTTACTCTCTCCATGTCAGTGGCCGTGGAGTTCCGCGACTACCTGGGCGACTTCATCGAGCACTACGCGCAGCTGGGCCCCAGCCAGCCGCCCGACCTGGCCCAGGCGCAGGACGAGCCGCGCCGGGCGCTCAAGAGCGAGTTCCTGGTGCGCGAGAACCGCAAGTACTACATGGATCTCAAGGAGAACCAGCGCGGCCGCTTCCTGCGCATCCGCCAGACGGTCAACCGGGGGCCCGGCCTGGGCTCCACGCAAGGCCAGACCATTGCACTGCCCGCACAGGGGCTCATCGAGTTCCGCGACGCTCTGGCCAAGCTCATCGACGACTACGGAGTGGAGGAGGAGCCGGCTGAGCTGCCCGAGGGCACCTCCTTGACTGTGGACAACAAGCGCTTCTTCTTCGATGTGGGCTCCAACAAGTACGGTGTGTTTATGCGAGTGAGCGAGGTGAAGCCCACCTACCGCAACTCCATCACCGTGCCCTACAAGGTGTGGGCCAAGTTTGGACACACCTTCTGCAAGTACTCGGAGGAGATGAAGAAGATTCAAGAGAAGCAGAGGGAGAAGCGAGCTGCCTGCGAGCAGCTTCACCAGCAGCAGCAGCAGCAGCAGGAGGAGACAGCCGCTGCCACCCTGCTGCTGCAGGGTGAGGAAGAAGGGGAAGAAGATTGATCAAACTGAATGGAAAAAACCCACACACACATGCATACACACACACACACACAGCCACACACAGAGAAACTATACTGTAAAGAAAGAGAGAAAATAAAAAGTAAAAAAGTTAAAAAAAAAAAAAAAAAACCTGTTAACTCCAAGGGAGCACCACCCACAGAACCTCCACCAACTGACAGTTTCTCTTCTTGACTTGCCACCCATCGCTGGATGTTGTCCACTTTATCCACCATATAAAACAGTAAGCAGCTGCTAAAAACAAAAAAAACAAAAAAAATACAAAAAGTAATAACATTATATGAACTGTGTTTCCTACTTGATTAAAAAATATAAAGAACTGAGTGTTTATTTCCCTAATTAACCAAGAACTTTTGTACACGTTTAAGCTATTATTATTAAAAGTGTTTGCAAAATGGTCAAGATTATAATATTGCTGAATTATATAAAAGTCCTTTTCATGTTGAGCTAACATTTGACTTTAGCACAAAAAAGAGATATTTTAGAACACGTAAAATAATATTTTTAGTTTTTCTCATTTTGTTACCAAATTTCAAACCTTACATGGAGGTTATTATAGTATATTTGACACCCTATATACCTGTGATTAGAGATGTGTATATATATGAGGGCTAGGCATGCTGTGTGTCTGAGCTTTGTCTAAATGTTATGCAGAAGTTTGTAGAGTTAAAGGTACGTAGGTTTAATTCATGCAAGGTAAACAATAAGTGCTCTCTTTTATACAATATGCATTGCATCTGGACCTTAAACATATAAAAATGGTCAGTGAAACTTCTGTGAACATGAAGAAATTATTAAAAAAGGCATTTAAATGAAATTTGCTAAGTTGTGATTTTTACGGTTGGAACCAAAGTTATTCAAATAGTAAAAGAAAAAAGAGAAAGAAAGAAAAGGAAATCTCCCATAATATTTTTCTGCATCTGTTTGCTTTGAGTAGGCATTTTGTCATTATTGTGTATATGAGATGTACTTGTATCGTTCATAATATATTTTTTTTATTATGTGTAGAAAGATTTTAAAAACTAACGTGCAGCAATTTCCAGTGAACCTGTACTTGGACATCAGGTAGTGAGTCTATTTGTGGTCACTAGCACTGTCTCCTAAACTTGTAAGAGGTCTGAAGCTATCCTTTGATTTTTGCCAGTGCTATTAACTTATGTAGACCTGTTAACAAGCAGAGCAACACAATTATAGTTATCCTACTGAGCCATGGATTCTGAGCTTCATTTTAAAAGTGAAAGCCAAGTTGGTATATGTAAAGGATTTCCATGTAGCTGTGGTGCTAGTTATTACTGGCTACATTATATGCTAAGTGTATTTGTGTTCCCCAAGTGTACAAGCCTTCTATCAAAAGTATGTTCTATAACTCATATATTCAAGGTGTAGGGTATGAAAATGCAAAGCTTAGGAGAGCACTTTACCAAGCTGGTGTCCTCCAAACTGAAATTGTTTGTAACGATAGTCTTTTACAGGTTTTCATTTAAAGATGTTTGTGTGCTTTTAATTGACAACTAACTTCTTGCTGCTGTATAGTAAAATATTAATATATTTTTATCATTAAACTGCTGCATGACTATCATCTTTGAGTGAAGAGAAAATGTTATAACAAAAAAGATGCCTTAAACAGTACATTTTGGTTTGGAATTCTGTAGAAAGTATTTTGGTTTAAAAAAAAAGGGGTCTTGTCTGACATAGAGAGTTCTGGGGATGGAATTGTTATCTTGGCAAATCCAGCCATATAGATCTAACTGCTGTATGTAGAAGACACCACCTGTAGGAGCTGGAAGGTATCAGTGCTTCTCACATTGTAAAGCATTGGCCTAGGAAGGTGAAACAGTTGTCTTTTTGAAGGATTTTTTTTCTGCTGGTTCTTTGGGTTTTGATTTGGTATTTTTAAGCTCCCTGGTTGAGTGTGTTGTCTTTGTTTTTGAGATCTACTGTATGTGTTGAATAACAAGCTATTTCCATTGTACTGTGCATTTTCCCATTAAATTGTTTGCTTTTAATATTCATACAATGTTTAATATGAGGTGACCGTACAATAGTTAGGAGTTTCTTTACTTACAAAATCACTGGAAATTATTAAATTGCTTTTCCCCTTCCCCCAAGGTGCATTTTTCTTATTTCCACATAGTAAAGTTGAGCTTTTACAGTGCATAATGTGACATTTGGAATGCTTATCAACTGCATGTAAACATTAATAACCTGCACTTTTTTGTCTTAAGGTTTGTTGAGCTGTTTTGTTCACTGTATTTTAACTGTGATATGGAAAAGACTGCATTCTCTGTGCTGTTATTAGTTAGGAAAGAGAATTGCTTTGATTTTGTCTCTTGTTTACTATAGCTTCTTAAAGTTAAGCCTTGTACTACAGGTTGTTGGAGTACTCCTAGATCAGTGTTTCATAGTAGCCAGCAATAAGTAGTGCAAGTCAACAAAAACACAGCAAACTTAGGCAAAGTGTCCTTTCTTTGAGATGCGAGTTCTTTCATGAGGTTTTCTTTAGGGTCCGAGTTACCTAAAGTGAAGCCTTTCATAGCTATAGACTTCAGATTCTGCTTGGAATCCTACCGGATCAAGAAGCACATGTATTGTGCAATTATCTTTACACTATAACAGTTAAACACAATCTTACTAAGATTTTGAAACCAGTGTCTGATTTATGGTCAGTGGATTTTAAAAGAAATCCACATTCAGATCTTTTAAGACTTAAGACGTGATCATAGAAAAGACTAATGACTGTAAAGATGCTCTTTTTTTTTGCATCTCACTTTACCTCCCCAAGTACCCCCAACCTTCTTTTTTCCCCTCTCCTGTTTCATCCTTTTTCCACCCTTATCCCCAGGTGCTCGGTACTTTACCAAGGTTCTATAACTCAGTGTTTCATGTTGGAGTTTTTCCTTGTTTTTATTTTACTAGTTGGCAAACCCTGTTTGTGCTGAAACAAAAAAGGAAATGGTATATTTGACCATATGTGTTATTCATAGAAGACAGTATGATCAAATGTGCCAAAAACATGTAAACAAAACTTAATTCATGACAAGTATGCCTTATTTTTGATGATCTGCTTTGTCTTACAGTTAAGGTCCAAGAGCTTGGTTAAACTATACTATTTGCCTAAGTATAAAAGAACACTTGAAATGCATTACATTCTTTAAAATGAGAGACATTGTCAAGTAATTTAATCCAGAGATCAGCCACCAGATTTTAAATGCCCATATAAGTGTGTGTGTTTGGTATTGTTCGTTTTTTTGTTTTTTTTTTTAAGTCACCAAATCTTTTTTTAAGCTACTTTTTATTTGTGCCTCCTATTTATCATGCTGATGTTGGAAGCAGCAGTCATCCAGCCACAGAGGGAGCTAAAGTTAACTAACCAGAACTGTAGAAATCATTATACATGCCTTTGACAACAAAGGAAGTTCATAAGAAAAGCCATGTTGGCTTTTCCTCCACTAGATACAGATTGGAGGTAGATGAATATTTGCCAAATGGAAAAAAAGACAATGTGAGTCAGAAAGACAGACTTTTCCAGCTTCTCAAAAGCCATGGAGAGTAGAAACCAAAACCAACAGGGAAATAAAAAACCTTGAAAGTCTCACTTTCTAGTTGTCCCATGCAGGGGTTGAAATTTGACTCAAAGTGAAAAATATATCAATGTATTTTATAGGTCTTCACATCTAGAGGTGGATAACTATCCCAATTTGGTTTTTCAGGTGATGGAGAAAGCTGCTAGTAATTTTAACCCCTGCCTAAAGAAGACAGATAATTTCATTTGGGAGCAAGTACTTGTTGCCTTGAAAAATAGCACTGTAATAGCCTATGATAATTAGTTATAGAATAACCTTTTTCCCTTTTAAACTATGCAAATTATTAAATAAGTGTAAATTAGGACTCAATTAAAGATAGTTGATTATATTGCAATCAGATGGCATTCACAAACTTAACTGGAGCATATACAAATAAAATCTATTAGTCTAAGAGTTTTGTATGCTAACAGAAAAAATATAATTTAGCTACCTATTCTAAAAATGGTGAATATTATTAATATTGTACAATAGGACTGGGAAGACTGCCTCCTTTTTTGAAGAGAGAGATTAAGGATTTTTATAATTGTTTTTCATCAAATTTTAATATTTTTGTCAAATTTTTAGGTATTTAATTTGTAAAACAGTTTGCTTTGTACTGGCATACAGAAAATAGGGTATTGATTTTAAACTTTTTGAAGCCAAGTGATCAAGTACATTTGTAATAAAAGTCAATGGATCTATATCAGTTGTACTCACTGTTTTCATTTCTTATACTTATTAATATAGGAATGCTGTACATTTTCTGCAGGAAACAACTAAATTTGGGTGGAAGGGAGGGGAAAAGATAAGTCCATTGATAATGAGAATATGGGTGGGTACCATGGCCCAACTACTTTATGTAATCTTTAAGTCAGTTAAGATTTGGTATATTAAAAAAGATGTATAGGTCACTTTTTTCCTACCTTTTTTCCTATGACGATGTTTGTGGGGGTTGTCTCATTCATTTTTTTCTGTGCTTTTAACATTTTTAGCAATGTTGAAACTTTCTAAACTAACACTGTTTTCTTTTATGATATTTTGGGTTATTGCCAGCCATGATTGACCCCATCATGGGCATGATTGTTTTTATCTCCCACACATGGTGGAGGAAATAGCAGCCCACTCCAGTATTCTTGCCTGGAGAATCCCATG
Source organism: Okapia johnstoni (assembly GCA_024291935.2). NCBI lineage: Eukaryota > Metazoa > Chordata > Mammalia > Artiodactyla > Giraffidae > Okapia > Okapia johnstoni. The sequence continues at coordinate 43,762,097 of CM044316.1, forward strand.
GACAGAGGAGCCTGGCAGGCTATAGTCCATGGGGTTGCAAGAGTCGGACATGACTTACCAACTAAACCACCACCACACATGGTTCACCCTGTCTTCAGTATTCCCATTCATTTTTTCATGTTACACATGCATACGTTTCCATATGATTTCAGAGTGGAGATTTCTGAAATTGTTGTTCTGGTAGCTTTCATAGCTCCTTAATGTGTCTTATTTTACGTGTGAACGTACTTTTAAGATTTTTTCCCCCATGAAAAGTGAGATACCAAATCTGATGACTTTTTTCATTTTCAGTATCAGAATGGGATCCTGCTTTGTATATAAAAGAAGGCTAAGAGAATCTTAAGCCTTCAAACTTAAGTTTGAAAAACGTTGGTGATAACTGAGTATAACATTTATAGTTGATGATCCCTAAAGTTGGATATCAACAATTTGTAGATATATATTTATATGTGCACGCTTCCCCATGAGAATGAAATGAATAGGAAAGAGAATTTATTAGAATTGCTTAAGTGAATAAATTCACTAAAGTAATTTGTGCAAAGTTGTTTGTTAAAGTTGATCTACTTTTAAATCATATAACATTTATTTATTTTCATTGAAAGTTAACCAAATTTAGACCATTCATAATGAAATTATCTGAAACTTAAGTAATCACTGCTATTAAAATCACTATTTTTACCCAGCAACATTAATATAAAGAATTTGCAATAAATTTTTAAGAAAAGCTGATTTTAATGTTTGAAGAGTTATTTGCTCCTAAAATAAAACCTAGATTTAAGGCCTAGGCCCTTTGACAGGCTCTTTTAGAGCAGAAATTTCATTACTATAGTGATCATCTAAATTGGCATTAGCATGAGTCAGGCAGAATTTCATAATGCAAGAACTGGGTAAAAAGTGAAATATATGATTAGTTTCAAGCCAACAGTTTGTTACCTTTCAGTTGCTAAACTGACTACCAAGTTTTGATGTTGGATGGTCCTAGGCAATTTATGTCTTTAGGAAGGTTGAATATGACAAAGGTCACCTGTTAGAAATATTTTTCTTAAAAAGAATTTCATAGCTACTCATTTTTATTTTGTCCCCATATTGTGTTTGGTATTTATTTTCTTTCTTTTTTCCTGATGTGCTTTACTTTTGTGGAAAATTGTCTTGTTTGATAGGTAGAAACATGGTGGTGATCCTCTGTGTAAAACAAAGTTACTTCTTATGGACCAGAAATATTTTACTCATTTTGGAATCGTAAGATTTTTGCATTTTCATGAATATATACTTTATTTTGGTGGTTATTAGTAATTTGCTTATAAATTTTTATAACATTTCCTAGAAAAAATTTAAGCTAAAGAGTTTAATTTTTCTTGATTTAGCGTGCACTTTAGGAAGCCTCCAAGTTCAAGGACCAAACCTTTACATTCTAGAATTGTGAGAAACCTGGAAGTACTCTTGTTAGCATGTGTTTTGCTCTAAACTGGATTAACACAGAAAAATCCTAAGAGGACTTATGTTCTTACTACCAAGTAGCAGTCAAACTTACGGGATAGGTGACAGGTTTTCACATTGACCAGCTCAGTGATGGCCATCCGCTGATGAGTTAATAGTCGTGTTGGGGAATGGATCAAACTCCCCTTGAGCTGGAGTGGATTGGCAGTTTCCAGTGCAGGTAGTTGTTGGTGACATTTGACCTACCTCCCTACCCTATACACTGGAATTTTCTTTTTCCCATCCTCCTTTTTCCTTGTTTTGCTCTGTTTTATACTTCTTGCCATAGGCCTGCCAGTGACACTCCAGTTTACCTCCTTAAGAATGAAGTAAAGAAATTGCTGACTCCTGCCTTAGAAAAGAACATAGCTAACTGATCCCAGAAAGATTTCTGTATTATGAGGTAATTGGGCAGTTTTTTCTGACTGCTGTCTTCCCTGTAGTCTTAAGTTGGCAGTTTGAAGAGCATTGACGTTGTTTGTTAAGATACGTATGAATTGAAGAAAGTAAGAAGTATGTGTATATTAGGTAAGTTCCTGGAGCTGAGATTTACTGGTTTGGAAATTTGAGAGCAGAAAGGGGGAGAGCTGTTTAAATGTGTTTATGAATGGAAGTGTGAGAGGTATACAAGGGAATGGTTTGGAGGTGAAGTGGGAGAAATTTTTACTGAAGGTAGGAAAAGACCCTGAGAGTTTAAATGAGAGTTGTTTGCTAAGGACAATGAAGCTGATGTTCACTAAGGAAGTTTTCAGAGAAAATGGGTCCCTTGTTGGTTATGAGAGAGCTATTGGTCTATGTTATGATGATGATGATGATGCAGTATATAAATCTGTTTTCAGGTATAGGATGTTTGCTTTTCTGGACAAATATAAATAGCACAATTGTGGAATGGCAACTTTTCTGGTTAAGGCAAATGGTGCTAGAGACTTATTTTGAGGGGAAGAAATTTAAAAAGTTTCAAAGTTTTTCATATTTATTTTTAAACTATCAGAAATATTTATCATACAGACTATTCTCCTGGAGTCATGTTACAATGTAGTTTACATCTGCTTCTCAAAATGTTCTTTACATCGAATTATTCAGTTTTGCAGTCCACAAAGATCCGTATTATGCCTTGCTTTATAGAACCTTGAGCCTTTGTTCTACATAAATTTCTAGAAGTACAATAAACCAGGTTAAAAACACTGAATTGAAATCTTAGGTATCTTTTCTATTTGTTTCTGTTTGCAATCCTAGCAAGTTTTTAACATTGTGGCCCTTATGAGACCCTCAAGAATATATATTTCTGAAATTAGGCAACATACCCACCCTCAAACTCAAGTTTCTGTTTATTTCTCCACTTTCTATGTTACTTTAAAATTGTAGAATTCCCAAGAGTTCATTGGTGGCAAATATTAATAATATAATTTAGTATATCTTGGAAGTTCTTATGTCCTTTGTAGGGTGAAACTGATTGTGTTCAGATTTCTGTTCTCAGTATACCAGTAACATTTTGATAAGATGAAAAGTTGCTATAATACTTGTTTTTAAAGTTACACAATTCAAGTATATTTGAATTAACTGTTTTCTAGTTTGGTATGGACTTATTCTCAGTGATTTTGACAGATTAATGTTTCATTTTACCCAAATCTGTATATTTTAGTGATAAAACCTCTTAAAGATAACTTTTAAAAAAGAGGTTCTGATTTTGTATCTGGAATGTAATTTTTTTTTTACAAATGTCAAATACATTAATAATAACAATTATTTTTATTTTAACTTATTTTGTAGAGTTGGCAGTTAGTATGATTTTCATCCAGTAGTATTATATGTCAGATTTTAAATTATGATGGTTACATACTAGAACTTAAGTCAGTGCAGAGCCTTCTTAAATAACCCCTCCCTTAGGAATTGTTTAAAAAGAGGTGAATTCCCAAACCTGTGTCAAGAACCAGTGATTTAAATGACTGTGAGACAAGTCTTTGAAAGGCTTCCTTGAGTCTAGTCAATGGAGATAAATGATAGCCCATTTCCATGCTGCATACAGTTGTTAGGGTTTATAAAGTTGTCAGTATGTGAAAGTGCAAAAGCAGGAAAGACTGTAAAGTTGCCTATAAAATTTCTAGTTTTCATTATTTGCACTATTTATCTTTGCACTTGATTTTTTGAAAGTTAAGACTAGTCACTTTCACTTTTGTTTCTAGTCTTTTCTAATTTCTTACGTTTTCAATATCCCACCCAAAGCAAAACTTATATGCAATTAAATATTCTTTATAAGTCCAAGAAGATATTTCGTAGTGTTAGCTATGTAGAACAAAAATTTGTTTTGATAAAATTTTTAATATGGGCCTTTATTTGCCAATAAAATCCTTTGTAAATGTGAGTTTTATTAAACTATTTGAATAGACAAAGTGAAAGTTAGGGTAGAAAAAATATATATACATACATATATATATATATATATATATATATATATGAAGTGATGTCTTTGAGATCCAATTTCCAGCCTGAAATGGCCTGATTTTGGAGTGTTAATTTGTTTTCAGTGAAGTCAATGAGATTTGAGTCTAGCTGAGCATTGGCTTAAAAAACTGAAAGTGAAGTGGGTGGCAAGTGGCAGCTCCCTCTTTCATGTAGTTTTCCATAATACTCATGGAGTTTCCTTATGGTCTATGTGATATAACTGGTGTTGAAATAACTATATTAGATGAATATTCCTTTTTGGAATTCAAGGTTGACTCACTTTTTGAGGAGGGGGGTGGCAAGGGATAAGAGACATTATTTTAACTAGAGGCATTCTTATAACCTCAAGACGTACTCTAGAAAGAGTAGGAGAACAAAAAGCGTACCTGTGAACATATTTTTTGTCTTAGTGAGATTGCGCTACAGTGTTTGGAATTGCAAAAAACAAAAAAAAATGACAGTTTTGTCAATAGAACAGAAATGTGTTTTGACTGAAATTATTTTTTGTAAATTATTATTTCATTTTATATTCCCTCTCCCATAGCCTTTTAGGAGCTTCATACTTAAAACCAACAAGCTAGAGGCCTCTCTTCAGAGCTGGTTTATTTTTGGAATGCCTGAGTGTGTTTCTGGATGGAAGGGGTGCGGCAGGGGGTGGTGTTTTAATTCTCGACATGCTCTTCTCAGCACGTTTTGCTATTTATTCTGGATCTTAAGTTTGCAAATTCTGTTGAAAATTCAGTGATGTATTTGAAATGAGAAAGTTCTCTATGACATAGTGTGAATGTGTATGGCTGGACTCTATTGTGGAACTTTGTGGCTTTGTTTTTAATTGAGGTAGAAAGTTATAAACTTCCATTGTTCAGACTTGAGGTTTATCTAGTGGAAATGTGCCCGGTAGTTATCTAAATATGGACCAATTTTGGGAAATGAATGTTGACAAATGTGTATTTGACTCTAGATAATCCTTTATTCAAAACTGTAACTTAAAGGCTTACATCATTATAGTTGTCTTAGTTTTTATGTTGTCTTGTGTTAAATGTGGATGATGATCAGTAGTATATCTATGAATTTTCTTTGGGAAAAGAGAAATATTCAGTCTCCAAACCTTTTCTTGGAGACTAAATTTATCATATATGGAAAATGAAAAAATTTTAGAAAGTGGCTTTGATTATTTTTAAATAGGGTTTAATCAGCTTAATTATTTTTTCTAGTTTGAAGCACTTATTTCCCAAATATGAATAAAGGGAAAAGATCAACAATATGCTCCCCTCCTTTTTGAGGACATTTTTAGTTTTTTTGTCCCCATTTCCCAATCCTAGTATAAAACAAATTACGGGTAGCCCTCTTAAGTCACTGTATCACCTTTTTGGGGTCACAGATACTTTTGATTATCAGATGAAAGTGATAGACCCTCTCCCCAGAAAGAAAGTACCACATACACAGTTAATTTTGGATACAACCTCAGGGGCATCACACATCTTCTGGAATCCAAGTTAAGGATCTCTGCTCTAAACTCCATAGAGAAAATTTTAATGCAATTAATTGATAAAATTAGGAACTAAGGATTGTTTCATAAAACATTTCAGATTGGAATTACTGTTAGATGGTTGCCCCTACTAGCAAAATGTGACATTCTAGACAACTTTGTTAGACATTCTAACAACCAGACAGAAGGAAGAGAGAAGCAAAGTTCTGAGAGCTATTTTTAAGGAGTTAGGGCATCTCTAGACATGGGAGCCAATCCTGGTTCAAGGCAGGGGTCAGGGTGCCTGACAGCTTCTAGCAGGGTAGAGTTTGATAAACCACAATGCTCAGGATGCCAAGGGGTTAGCCATTATCTTAACCCCTTCCTCACCAAAAGATTTTATTTAGTTTTGTCTATTGGGAAACAAGATGTCACTAGGGAAGAAAAAGATTTGCCTTACAACTTTGCTGGAACACATCAGTTTGATGACGTATGGGACAGTGGTATTGTTTTTGAGAAAGTACATAAAACCAAAGTAAATTATTCTCTATGTAGAACATTATTTACTAGCAACATTTGTTTGGATGTATTAGCTTTGACAATTTTTACCAGTAAATATTGGTTTTATTTAAAACTGGGAATCCAGTTTATGAATAGGATAGTTGATATATCTGTCCTTTCCCCCTATAAAGAATAGTTTAAAGGTTTATGCATACTTTTTATTTTTCTCTCTTGATGCCGTGGAGTGGGGTGGGTGGGTGGGGAGAGATCTTTGAGTCAACAAATGACAAAATGTCTTCTTCAAATTGAAAAATTGAAAAAGCAGCACCTTATTTAAGTCTAACTGTATACCATTTTAGTGCATGTATTAGTTTTAATAATGATTTTTGGTGCATGCCTTTGGGCTTATTCAAAAGTGTACAATAGGAAAGTATACGTATTTCCTTTCTTAGAAAGGAGATGTTTTTCTACTTTGCAACATGTGATTACAAAAATCTTCCTCTGTGGGAAGATTAACCATGTATTGAACTACTGAAAAGTATATATTTTTAGATATACAGAAGGAATCTACATGGAGCAGCATTCAGACCTATATAGAAGTCGTAGCATTCTGTATAGGACCAAAAAGGAAATAACATTAAACAACTTAAACAGACTTTGTTGGGTAGAAATACCTTTAGATCTTGCATTGACATCCAAAAAGAAAATGCCACAAAAGTTTGCAGAGAACTTTTGTCATTTGAATTTTCTCTGTCAGTGTATTTAGCCCAAATAGAACAGCTTTGGGTTAACACATACATAAGAATCAAAAAAACAAAGCTAACTAAATAAATCAGTCTGGTTTGCAATCCAGCTTGACTAAATAAGTAAACTAATCACTTGCAACATGAAAAACTGTCCAACTGCTCTAAGGTTTTGACAAAATAACCTTGGCTGATGTGGGAAAACTCCCACTTTGATTTCTGACCTGACAGTGAAGGTTCATGACTTCAAACCTGACAGTGTCTGTTTAAGGAGCTATGGTACAGTTTGCTAATTCAATCTCAGATACCTTTTGATTACCTGTGAGATCTAGAGTCCAAAGTAGCCAGCAGCCGTATCCCTGAGTGCTCTGTGCCCATCAGATCTCTTAAAGTTAAGCAGGGTTGGGACAGGTCACAGCTCTGATGAGTGACCTCAGGAGCTGTGGACAGCCCCAGATTCAAGAATTGTATCTGCTTTCTTGGGAGTCATCACTGAACTAATGTCCCACATGGTGTTACTTCCTGTAGATGCTCTCTCTTGGAGGAGGCCCAGAGCACACATCCTAATCGCTTGTGGTACTCAGAGAGGGGGTGCTAACTCTGATGCCCTGGCCAAATTCCAGTTTAGGGATGTGGGTCTTCTTGCCATTCTAATCGGAAATGTGCATCGCTTCCCATTTTCCCTGTTGATCTCAGTGCAGAGTGCACTGGTATATTTCTTTGCCCTGATCCCAAGTCTTTAAGATGCTGGTGTGTATTATATGGGCCAAGTTCATGCCTTTTCCTAATGCTGGAAGGTTGAGGAATGAGTGAGCTTGGTGTCACAGTGCCCTGTAGTTGGAAGGTGAACTCTTGTGATGATTTAGGGATGAAGTTGGCCCTCTTTTTAGCCTAAGTTTGGAATGTACACTGGTCAGAGGCTTCCAGCCATGAGGTATGAACTGAAACCTATTTTCCCTCTTTTCTTATAGCATGTTGAGAAAATCTGTTGGGTTTTTAGCAGTCAGGGAAGGCCGGAGTTCTGCAGCTATAATCTGGGTAACTGAGGCTGGTTTGAGCAAGACTTTGGTTAATTAACTAGGTTCTCAGATGCCACAGACTCCGTGAAAAGTCACCATTATTTTCAATGGTTGTGATAGAATTTCCCTCAGTAGCCATTATTTTAAGATTATATTGCAGAGTTGCTTTATTTGAGCTTTTTGTGTATACACAATCCCAAACTGGAAGAAATAATAATTTAAAAAAAGGAATCCTGCTGTGAAAGGTATATATTACTCTAGATTTTTCTTACTGTAAATATTGTAAGATTGTAATACTGTCGATATTTTATTAACCAACAAATGTTAATCTATGTGAATTCAGACTTATTTTAAATGTGCTTCTTATTTACTGTGTGTGGTCCCTGTTGCTGACAGTATTAAGTTATATTCTGATGTAAGATTAACTTTATTAAAGAATGTAAACATTAATGTTTCCTTATGGGAAAACAAATAAAGTATAAAGAAGACAATTCTTTTCATTAAAATATACTGTGTATTTACACTTGCTAGACCCAGCACCACTTATAAATTTAGTACACTGTTCAAAATTTTAGTTAACACAGCTGACATGGTTGTGCTCTGAAAGCCTAAGAGTAGGTATTGTTGGAATATGAACAGTTTGTATTTGTCTGCTGTGAATCATAATCTTGAAATTTCTAATCAAGTTTGTAAAATTTTTATAGTAAAAAATTTTAATGACAATTTAAAAATTTATCTTCTCTAAAGAATGGTCAAAACAATATCCTTTCAGAAATAGAATTGTTCTTTAATATCTTTCCAAAATGACTTTGGTTAAATGGACCAGATGTATATTAGTTAAAATTTAGGACAAAGTTGTAATATTCTTTGAGTTTACAAGTTAATCCTTATTGGAAATGTGCCAATTATACAGTAGAATATCATTAATTTGCACTGTTTGGGGACCCCATTAAGAATGCTGAATTTTGCCAACTAAGAAGTAAGCAAATGCAATTTAAAAAGTAAATTTGAGCATTCTGTATTAAATATGTGCAGTTATTATCACATGAAGAAGCGCAGTGTGTCGGGCTGTAATATAACCATACTTGCTGTCATGTTCTCCCATCTCAGTGCTGGGAACTCACCATGTGGAAACCAAGCAAATGTGTTGTGCATCAGCCGGCTTGAGTTTGTTCAATATCAAAGCTGAAACTAGCGAGGTCTGCTGTACTGCTTATTGAAGTATTGTGATTCTTTTAGGCATTGATTCTTAAAAAATATATACTGTAACAGTATACTTTGTACAGATTTAAATTTTATTTGAAAAAAATGAAATAAAGTAGGCAAAAAAATAAAGATGTTTATTTTTCATGTGACTGTATAAACAGATCAGTCTTTTGTTTCAGTGCCTTTGGTGGGGGTGGTTATGGTTGCTCTTGGATTTTTTTTTTTTTTTGGATAGACAAAAACCATTTTAAGGGTTCAGTAGCGGGTATATTTGTCTGATAATTAATTTGCTGCTGGCATTAGGTGTGCTGTCTCACACTGGAAAACTTTCCTATTTTATTTTAAAACAAATTAGATTTTATGTGAATGGCTTCCCTATCTTGCTTCTTAAGTCAATTGCCAAAGCACTTTGGCAAGTGCTTGGTGGTGGGACGGTTAACCAAGCCATCACGACTAAAGAGAAGGAAAAACTTTTCCCATAGACTATGCCCCTTTTCCACTGGAAGCTTTTTGTTTTTTGTCGTTTAAATTTGAAGTTGGTTTGGGTTACAAAAGAGTCATGACAAAAGATGAAGAGAATCCTCTGCAGAAAATAACAGTTGTGCTTGAAAATAAGATCCTTTTGAAACTGCTCTTCTAGTGAAAGAAGTTACCATTAAAAATGTGCCACAGGAGTGATCCTTCAGAATAGTTTTAATGGGACTTTCTCATAGAAGATTAGATTATCTGACCAAAAAGAGCTATCTCAGTTTTGGCCTCTAACTCAAAAACCAGCAGTGGCTTCAGTTGTATGGTATTTTCCTCAACCTTTAGAAATGGGGTTGAAGGTTTGGATTTCTGCTCTCTTCTCAATTTATCTTTTCTGGTGCTTTCCCTTACTTTTAGGCTGGATATGAGAAGGCTTGGAATAAGTGGTTGCAGAAACAAAGTTCCTGCAAAAATCACACTTTAATAAAAGATTTTTTTCTTTGCTCTTCGAACGCAAGGAGCATGTGTTTAATCCCTGGTCGGGGAGCTATTTTGGTTGGTACAAAAGTAATTGCGGTTTTGAGGTGTGAGTTTTAAATCATTATAACTAGACTCAAACACATCTTTATTAATCGAAATAGGAACCATTACAATTAACACATTTTTGCCAATGAGAAATAAGTTTGTTTATTCCTGTAGTGTAAAAATCCATGCTTAGGGATCGGACAAACTCCTGGAAAGCATTTTCTGCCTCCTGCTGGTTGTGGAAGCATTTCCCTGCAAAAAGTTGTCAAGATTCTTGAAGAAGTGGTAGTCGGTTTGCGAGAGGTCAGGTGAATATGGCAGATGAGGCAAAACTTCATAGCCCAATTCATTCAACTTTTGAAGCATTGGTTGTGCAACATGTGGTCAGGCGTTGTTGTCAAGGAGAAGAATTGGGCCCTCTCTGTTGACCAAAGCCGGCTGGAGGCGTTGCAGTTTTCTGTGCATCTCATCAATTTGCTGAGCATACTTCTCAGATGTAATGGTTTCTCTGGGATTCAGAAAACTGTAGTGGATCAGACAGGCAGCAGACCACCGAACAGTGACTTGACCTTTTTTGGTGCATGTTTGGCTTTGGCAAGTGCTTTGGAGCTTCTTGGTCCAGTTACTGAGCTGGTTGTCATATAAAATCCACTCTTCATTTCTTGTCACAATCCAGTAGAGAAATCGCTTGTTGTTGTTGCATAGAATAAGAGAAGACAGTTCTTCAAAATGATTTTAATTTTCGGTCAGCTCACGAGGCACTCACTTATGGCTTTTTCACCTTTCCAATTTGCTTCAAATGCTTAATGACCATAGAATGGTCAACATTGAGTTCTTCGGCAACTTCTCATGTAGTTGTAAAAGGATCAGCTTCAGTGATTGCTCTCAGTTGGTTGTTGTCAGCTTCTAAAGGCCATCCACTACGCTCTTCACCTTCAAGGCTCTCGTCTCCTTTGCAAAACTTCTTGTACTACCACTGCACTGTACATTTGTTAGCAGTTCCTGGGCCAAATGCATTGATGTTGCAAGTTGTCTCTGCTGCTTTACGACCTATTTTGAACTCAAATAAGAAAATCGCTCAAATTTGCTTTTTGTCTACCATTTCCATAGTCTCAAATAAATATAAAATAAACACCAATTAATGAGTCATTACCAAAAAATAAAGTGAGAAATGAACATTAAAATGATGTATAAAATAACCACATTTATTTAAGAATGTATTCCAATATCAAATGGCAAATTTCAACAATGCAAAAACTGCAGTTATGTTTACACCAACCTAATAAGCTCCTGCATGCTGTGCAGCATGGCCAAAAAAAAAAAAAAGACAACCAAATAAATAAATATACGTATATACATGTGTATAACAGTAATTATATTCTAAAAACAGATGCATGGTCATTGAAATGTCTCATGTTCACAGCAACACAGTTTCAGGCTTCTTTGAGTAAATTCCAAGAAAGCTTTGTTGTTGTCGTTTGGATTTTTTCTTGCTGAAATGGCTCTCCTTTGTAGAGAGCAGCAGACTAACTATTGGAAGACAGATAGTCACAGCTAGCCAGCTGTTGGACCAGCTTCCACACCTGACAACCACTAACTCCTGTAAAAATAACACAGACACTGTGCTGTATGAAAACTTAAAGCGGAGGGGCCTCTGTTTTGCATGGGTAGGGCAGGTGGCGGTGCCTCTGATTTAGGTGGGCACTTCCTAAAGATTCCCCCTCTCACCTCAATGTAGAGGCAGACAAACTCCTGGGCTTGTCCTAGAGGAGGACTCTCTAGTATTGGAGATTGTGGTAGAAGCTCCAGCCACGATTTGTGGTGACGTAAAAGGGAGTGAAAAGCAGGAAGCCAGGCCCCTTCCTTACTGTCCTGTGGCCTTAATCTTTGAAAGATTCCAAATGGGAATCCCTGACCTCAGGGAATATACCCTGAGGTCATTTTGGAGAGGTGGAGGTGAGGTTCTGTTACAGGGCTGCAGGGGGAACATCCCAGACTTGGGATGGGTCTGAACTCGAGGGCAAGGCTTATGGGCCCATGGGAGCCCCTGAGGAAAGGGGCCCAGCATGGTCAACAGAACTGCTAGCCATTTTTATTTAGCACTTTTCTAAAGCGATGAAATCGGCAATCTCTTCCCACCCCCACCTCTAATGGATGTTAACTTTTATTTAACCATGTAGTATGTCATTTACTTTGGCTCTTTTGCATGATTTTTTTTAGAACTCTCTCTGTTCCTAGTGCCAGTAACAGTTTCTTTCTAAGCAGACAGGACTTTCTGATTTGGGGTACTAGGTTTTGGAAGAGGTTCTGCTCTTACGGGATCGGAGGAACGAGAGATCTCTTTTTGTCTGCTAGCTAACCTCAGGGTCAGCACAGGCACTACTGCTTTCATTTTACTTCAGCTCCGTCCCCCACATTTCAGGAACTTGGGAAGGAACCACTGATTTTTCCCTCTGAAAATGGGGATTTTACCTTAATTTCTCAAATCTCTGGAGAGTTTCCAATAACATCATTCCCGTTTTCCTACCAGCTTTGATTTTCATTCATTTTGATTTGTTCAAATCAGGCCATTTGGCACTTAGGTTGGCAGCGAGAAAATGTCACAAAAAGGCTCACTGAATGTTGCGATGTTTAAAAGAGCAGGATATCCCCACCTCACAGCCAGCAGAGTTGTCCAGTTAACCCCACCATCCTAGGAATCCTGACTCTCCCTGCTTTCTTAGCTCGCAACTCAGACCTTCCCCAGGAAGCAGGAATTTCTTTGTCAGCCTCCCAGGGGGATTGGCAGCAGCTCCAGACTCAGCCGGCCTTCTCTTTCTGCCTCTGGCAGTGACACTGGAGGGTGAGTGTGTACTGCCACCATTCTAAACTTTTCCAAGCCCCTCTCTTTAAAAAACAACAACAACAACAACAACAAAAAACCTCAACGTCGAGTAAACGTCGAGTGCTTAAAATATGCAAGCTAAGTGTTTTGTCTAGGTTATTTCATTAAATCTTACTACAACCTTATGAAACAGGCACTATTATTATCCCCATTTTACAGAAGAGGAAACTAAGACACAAAGAGATGAAGTAACATGCCCGGGTCACACAGAATTCAAGTCACAAGTCCTGGCAGATGATGCCCAAGGACACCCTTGGTCTCAGTTGCTCTAGCGCCTCCTCTTTCCCTAACTCCTAGGGTCTCCCTGACTCTGACAGTGCCTTAGCTCAGGATGTATTCAGCTGGAGGGCAAAACCAATGTTCCCTGAAGTAAAGGAAGATTTCTCTGTATAGCTCACAAGCCACACTTCCTGTTCTGAAAGTTGATTCATGAATGAATCTACATTTTCATTTCCCCCTCCACTTTTATGGGGGAGTGACTTACTCAGACAGGGTCTGAGGAAACGTGGCGAATGGCCCTTCCAGGCCTCTCTCCACTGCTCTTGCTTAAAGTACAGCACTGGGTACTATTCCTGCCTCTTCTCATCCTCATCACAATGACCTGATCAAAGAGCCCTGTGAATGAGCCCTTCAGTTCTGTCCAGTGGAGCTGTTGATTCCTTTCTTGTCCCCAGGTTATACCCCCCAGCAGACACCCTCTGTCTTCCTTATGGCTGACCTCCTATCTGGGCCCATTTGGCTGCAGATAGAGGCTCAAAAGAGAACAGGAGGCAGCTTCCAGGAGAGAATCTGGGTCTGCCCAGATTCCCTAAACCTCACTACTTGCCAATAATTGGCCTAGTAATTGGATCCGTCAGGGCCAGCCATGCAGTTTCCAGCTTAGAGTTTTGCTTGGGCTTGTAACGTTTCTGAAGGCACTTAGCATCCTCTAAAAATGATATTTCCCAGATGCTTCCTGAGCTCTAAGGGAAGCTCCTGAGTGTCACTCTCCTAGGGGCTTCTTCCAAATACAAAATATGAAATTCTTTGGGACTTAGGGCTGGTTTAGAGGCTATGGTGTCTATTAGAACTCTTGTCTGAAAAGGGACACTCATAATCCCTCATGTTTCTTGTATCCTCTAAAGCAGTGATTCTCATGGTGTGTTCCCTCACCCGAGAGCATTAGCACCCCATTGGAAATTGTTAGAAGTGCAAATTCTTGGTCCACACTCCAGACAGAACTGAATCAGTACCTGTCTGAAACCAGCAGTCCCCAATGTAGCAAGCCTTCCAGGAGACTCTGATGCACACTGAAGTGTGAGAACCCCTACTCTCTAAAACAAAGGTTCTTTATCTCTTTTGGCGTTTTTGGTTTGAGAATCTGATGAAAGGTTAGGACCCTCTCACCTGCTTCACAGACCTCCTCAAGTCTGAGTTAAGAATCCCTGCTCTGGAACTGAGAGCTTGTCCATGCCTCTCTGGCTTCCAGTCTCTCCACACCGCCTTGAGAAGTGGTGGCCACGCACCCCCTGTTCCCTCTTTCATTCCTGTCCTGTTGGTTGTCACTGAGAGTGGGCAGCCCCCGGACCAGAGAATACAGGGGAAAGGGCTTCCTGCTCCATTTGTGCTGCAACTGTAACCCATGGCCTCTAGACAAAAACCAAATGCTCAGGCACGGGGCATCAGGCCAGGGCCTGGGCAAACAGAAAAGTGATTCCATCTCCTGGAGCTGGGAGCTCTGTGTCAGGACAGAACTGCTAAAAACTGCGGCACTTCCTGTGACAGTCCCGGCTGGAGAAGATGACTGCAGCTAGAGCTTTGTCAGTGCCGAGGCCTGGTTATTCCTGTTGTCCCTGTTTGATTGTTTGTGGTACCCCTGTTCGCTTGTACAAGTATCGTGGTTTAGACAACAAATCGTATATAGTCACCCCTTTTCCCACCTAACAGCCTCATCACTGGTCTCCTTGTGGCCATTTTTGCCCCCTGCAGTCCATTCTCCATGCAGCAGCTCGCCCATAAATAATGGTTACAAGGCCCTTATGACCTGGCCCCACCTGACTCCCCAGTTTTGTCTCCTTCCTTTCACCTCTATGTTCACCTCTTAAGCCAAGCTGGTCATCTTCCCACGTCTTAAATGCATGAAGCCCATTGCCACCTAAGAGTCTTCGGCCTTGCTCTGCCCTCTGCCCTTGACATGCTTCCCTACAGATCCTCTCGCATTGGCCCTTTTTCATAAACAGGCATCAGCCTTCATGATCTTTCAAGGAGGCCCCCTTCCAATTCCACTCCCTCACAGCTCCATTTCCATTTTCTTCCTAGTGCTTCCTAGTGCAAAATTGTTTTTTCTTTTTCTGGGAGGCTAACACTGTGAGGGCAAAACTAAGGCATTCCCAGTACCTGGATAAGTCTGGCACACAGCAGATACTCAGTAAACATCTCTTAGCTAAGCAGCTAGACTTCATCGAAGCTCAGAGTGCTTCTGGGGCTGACTTCCTTATCCATGTTAAATGCAAGTACTGTCATCCTGTTTTATCTCACCTCTGGCCGACAGGTGGCATAGTACAGGGACCCTGAATATGAGATGATTCTTCTCTGCCTGCTGCCAACTCTCCCTAGCTTCATGTACCTCCCATCTCTGAATGGGCCTCAGCATCTCCTCTCCCTAGGTATTTCATCTCTAGGTGAGCTTCTGGGGAAAGGGCAATAACCCTGGCCTCAAAAGATCGCTTGATGCCCACTGTGCCTCCAGCTGCCCCCCAAAGCACTATTGTTTGGGGCTCCAGCCATTCAATATGCAGTTAGGGGGGCCCTCGGCCACTAAGCTTTCGATGGGCAGCATTCTGGGCTTCTTGATGAGCTGGGAACTCACTCTCCCTGGAATCCCCTAGCTGAGGGAGTGGAGGAGACTAGCTCTTCAAGGAGTTATATTCCCTATTTCCCAGTGCCACAAGCTGGGAGGTGTCTAGAGAATTATGGCTTCCATAAAGCACCAACATCATTGGTGACATTTCACCAAATCCTGGCTCTTCTATTCTCTGTTCCTTGGCCCTCCCTCTGGTCTTTATTTTTTATTTTTAAAATATTTACCAACTTATTATTGGCTTCGTAACATCTTAGTTTCAGCACTCGGGCTTTTTGTTTCAGCAATTCTGCTGCTCTCCAGTTGTGGAATGCAGGCTTAGTTGCCCCAAGGCATGTAAGATCTTAGTTCCCTGACCAGGGATCAAACCCACGTCCCCTGTATTGGAAAGCAGATTCTTAACCACTAGACCACAAGGGCAATCCCATCCTCCCAATCTTTAAAATGAGAGTTGTGACAACGAACCCCTCCCCCAATAGCATTCCAGAGCAGCAGTGAAAAAGAACCTCCCTCCTTCATTCTAAACCTGAAGAGGAAATGAGGCTCCTGAGCTCAGCTGAGTTTAAAATAAATTTAGGCTCCAAGATAAATTTAGGGCTATGGAATATGGACTCAAATAGCAAAGTCATACAGAGAGAAGAAAGAGAGTTCGATGGTTTTCAACCAACTTGCCGTAAAGTGAGTCCTTGATGAGAGCCAGGCTGCTGCATGGTGGGCAGAGGACAGGGAAGGGGAAGCAAGGACTTGGAGACACACCATCACTTTGGAGGATTTCCAGGGTCTTTGTTTGAGTTCTGGCCTTCGAGGAAGGAGCATGGAGGTGGAGGTTAAAAATATTAGTTTTGAAATCAGATCTAGATACAAATGCAGACTCTGCCACTCACTAGCTTTGTGGCTTTCAGCAACTCTACCTAACCTCTCCTGGTCTCAGTTTCCTCATCTGTAAATGGCATAAGAGGGCCTGCTTCATCTGATCATTGGGAAGATTAAATGAAATAATTCATGTGAAGAAATTACAGCACAGAGTAGTGTTTCATAAATCCTTTCATCATCCTTTTCCTCATTGAGGTTGCTGGTCAAAAGGGAGACAAATGTAGAACTTGTGTAGTTGATACGAGCACTTCCTCCAACAGCCTCTGAGTTCCCAGGTGGAGGAGCCAGAGAAAGAGTAGGTGCCTCTTTTAGAGTGATCAGCTAGTCTGCATTTAGCTAAAAGGAGGGGAACCCATTCTGACCCCTTCCTGTTTCGGCTTTGGTCCTTCCTACATTCCTTTCTCCTACTAACCCAAGGAGAGTCCAGTCTGTGGTGCCCTCTTCACAGGCCTAGTTGTGTACCAGACCAGATTCCATTTTGTTTTGCCTCTCACTATCTCTGCTCCAGGCCTGGAGTGTCTGAGGTTTTTTGGCGATGGTGGAGCAGAGTGCTCTTTTGAAAAACAAAATGAGGTCTCTGAGTAGGGACTCTGCTTCCTTCTGGCTACAGGCAACAGCAGAGAATCTAGCATCTGCTAAGGGCATGGGATGACTAGAGGTCAATGCTGAATATTAATTCACCTGTTGGACATCTAAGATAGCAGTTAATCAGCCCTGGGGAATAGCTCTTGCATAAGGAAAGGAGAGATTTGCCTTTGGCAGACATTTTTACGCTGGGGCTTTTGGGGGTCTGTAAAGCTCCTGAAGTTTTTTAAAAATATATTTACTTTTAATTGGGGGATAATTACAGTGTTGTGTTGGTTTCTACCATACATCAACATGAATCAGCTATAGGTATACATATGTTCCTTCCTTCTTGAACCTCCCTCCCACCTCCCACTCTGTCCCACCCCTCTAGGTTGTCACAGAGCACCAGACCGAAGCTCCTGAAATTTTACACAAGTTTATACCTGTATGTGCAAGGTACATTTTTCTGAGAAGAGGATCCATAGTTTTCTTCAAAACTCTCAAGGGAAGTCAGAGCCCAAATAGGTTCAGAATCACTGGTCCTGTTCTGAGAGTAGAAACAGAGCCATCTTCTAGGGGGTCTCTAAGAGGCTGCATCCTTCAGCTTGGCTGATCAGCAGGACTGTTTATGAAAAGGGCCCGCAAGTGGGGTTGCTGAGGCTTGGAGGAAAGAGAGTTATTCTCTTTATTGGACCTGGGGTGACTGGTTGGAGCCTGCTCTATCCAACTGGGGAGTTGGGGATTTTGAGCTAGGTAAATATCCCTTGTTTCCCTGGATTTTGGTTGCGATATTATAAAGCACTCTAAACTGTGGTATTTTGTGCCACATGGGGGGACTGGTCTAATGTTGTCTCAGAGGTGAGAAACAGGGTTGAGTGACTGTGCTAGGTGTGTGCTGGTGGTAGTAACAGCGGGGTCGCCTTACGGGGTCTCTTTACATGGCCCTAATTTGGTTGCTTGTTACATAGTTGGCACTCAGCCACAGTTTTTACATTGCTTTGTCTTTGTATCCTTACTTTTGGAGACAATAAATCTAAGTTCCATAGTCCATTTTTTAAATTTCCCCAGGGCCAGTGGCTTCTCCTTACTCCTGTGCATCCTTTCATGAGAGGAAATGCCCCGGTCTTCTCCCCAGCTGTGCTTATTTACTCCTTACCCCATACCCTACAAATCCTGAAAAGTAGCTCTGAAGGCCAACTTGGGGCCTTTGAGATTGTCTGCTGCTTCTTGGAATATGATTCCATCACAGAGTCTATTTCAGTTCTGGCCAGTCCTGGTACTATCTCCTGCTCTTCTCAATACCTATCATTCCTTGTTTCAGCTACTTGTTCCTGTTGACAAATGGCATCTCTCTCCCTGCTCAGAATTTTCTCCCTCCTCTCCAACCCCAAGTCCATGTGCTCAACCCAGCTCCCTGGATGGCCTCAGAATGCAGCAAGGGTTTCCTAAGATGTGGCTGTCTTCCTACCTGAGTCAGGCAAACACGCTCTGAGCTCAGAGTCAGTTCACAAGTAGGAAGTACGAGCTGAAAGTAACTGAACGTAGTGGTTCCCTGGTCTCCCCCAAGAGCACAGCGTGATCCCTGTAAGCTGAATTTACTGACAGAAGCTCCATGAGACAAATTTCAACTTTGCTTTTGGAATATTCTCCAGACATGAAACAGAGTCAAGTCTCCAGGACATAGGCCTCTGATTTGGAGTCATCAGACTGTGTAAGGTCTTCCAGCTCCCCCAAGAACATGGGTTCTTCCATCCTCACTGCCACTGGAGCTCTGGGCAGGGCCATCACCCCAGGACTGCTGTGATCCCCACAGAGCTGAGGGTTCAGATGGAGGCATTAAAGGCCACACAGGCCAACATTTTCTCCAAAAGCTCTTCCAAAAAGTTCTCTATGCAGGAAAAATGAGGTCCTGGGAGGAGCTGCCTGAGCCACATTTCCCTCTTTGAAAGGTGAGCCTACAGTCTGGAGACCATGACGTCTGCCAGAGGGTCAGCGCTTCCTCCCACTCCTTACCCAGCGCTGGCAAAAGTGTTTCTGCTCCATCCATCTTGCTTCACTGCTCCTCTCCTGCACCCTGATGCACTTCACCCACTCGTTTTGCTATGACTTCAATTGCCTCTCGATTGTAGGGCAATGGCACCCCACTCCAGTACTCTTGCCTGGAAAATCCCATGGACAGAGGAGCCTGGTAGGCTACAGTCCATGGGGTCGCTAAGAGTCGGACACGACTGAGCGACTTCACTTTCACTTTTTCCTTTCATGCACTGGAGAAGGAAATGGCAACCCACTCCAGTATTCTTGCCTGGAGAATCCTAGGGACGGCGGAGCCTGGTGGGCTGCGGTCTATGGGATCGCACAGAGTCGGACACGACTGAAGCGACTTAGCAGTAAGGATGATAACAATGGGAACAGCTACCCTCTGGTGTTTGCTTCCTCCTGAACCCTGACTTCCACGAAGGAATTGTAAGGGAAAGGAAAGGCCTCCGAGGCCATCCGGTCTCACAGTCTGCTGGTCCTTCTAACCTGATAATAGTTCCTTGGGTTATTACAGAGGCTTTTTATTTTGATCAAATTACCTATCCTTTCCTTTATGGCTTTTTATTTTGTAGTTTTTAAAGAAGGTTTCTCCATCCCCAGATAGTAAACGTATTCTCTCATATTTTCTTATGTTTCTTTTATAGTTGTATTTCTGAGTTAGTCCTTTATGTGGAATTTATTTTCATATATATGGTGTGAGCTAGGGATCTAATGGTTTTTTTTTTGCAGAGGGAAATTCTGGCATGCTGCCCAGAATTATCTATCCTGTAGGCCATCTTCTTACCAGTGACTCGAAACACTACTCTTCTCATATTCAAATGTCCCATGAATTCATGTGACTGTCTGGATTCTCTATTCTGTTGCACTGAACGTTTTATATTCCTTGTACAGTTTAGTTCAGTCACTCAATTGTGTCCAACTCTTTGCGACCCCATGGACTGCAGCACGCCAGGCCTCCCTGTCGATCACCAACTCCCAGAGTTTACTCAAACTCATGTCCATTGAGTCAATGATGCCATCCAACCATCTCATCCTCTGTCGTCCCCTTCTACTCCTGCCTTCAATCTTTCCTAGCATCAGGGTCTTATGCAGTGAGTCAGTTCTTCACATCAG
This sequence comes from Okapia johnstoni, assembly GCA_024291935.2. NCBI lineage: Eukaryota > Metazoa > Chordata > Mammalia > Artiodactyla > Giraffidae > Okapia > Okapia johnstoni. The sequence goes on from CM044316.1 coordinate 43,782,258, forward strand.
GTGGCCAAAGTATTGGAGCTTCAGCTTCAACATCAGTCCTTCCAATGAATATTCAGGACTGATTTCCTTTAGGGTGGACTGGTTGGATCTCCTTGCAGTCCAAGGGACTCTCAAGAGTCTTCCCCAACACCACAGTTCAAAAGCATCAGTTCTTTGGCACTCGGCTTTCTTTATAGTCCAACTCTCACATCCATACATGACTACTGGAAAAAACCATAGCTTTGACTAGACAGATCTTTGTTGGCAAAGTAATGTCTCTGCTTTTAATATGCTATCTGGGTTGGTCATAACTTTTCTTCCAAGGAGCAAGCATCTTTTAATTTCATGGTTGCAGTCACCATCTGCAGTGATTTTGGAGCCCCAAAATAATAAAGTCTGTACACCATTTTAATAGCTGTAGCTTTGAGTGTCTTGATACAATGTATTTTTCTCTTTTGTTCTTTTTCCAAACACTGTTTTTTGTTATTCTTACATATGTTTTCTTTCCAAATGTACTTCCCTGTCAGTCTGTCAGATTTCTTTTAACAAGTCCTACTGGAATTTTGTTGGGATTTTATTTATTATGCAAATTAAGTTGGGAGAGAGTCGATATCTTTACGATATTGAATCTTCTCATCCAGAAGTAGAATGTCTCAGATGTGTTCCTAAGGGCCTCCAGGGGAGATTCTCTTCTCCTGACCCCCACCGTCCCTCAGTGGCCATTGGCCAGTGCCCTGAGCCACCAGAGCCTTGTGTTGCAGTGTGCTATGGTTCTAGTTTATTCATTCCCTCTTCCCACTCAGAGATGGATGAAACAATTGAATATTTGATTTTGCTCAGGAATTCCAAGTTTTATTTTTCCAAGACCTGAAAGTACTCAGGGGAATTGTCCCATCTCTTCTACCCTCTGCCTTTATATCCCATTCCTGGAATCTGTCTACTCTTTAGAGTAGAACTGCTTAATGATTTCTTTAGTCCAGATTTCCCCAAGAATCAGGTTGGCCTGGAACACCACCCCTCATTCTGACCTCCTCTCTTTCACATTGTTCCATGTACTTGCTCAGCTTCATCCAGACAAGATGATAACTTGGAAGGAGAGATCACAGGTATCTGAGGGTATAGCAATGTTAGTGATTCTGTGCCTGTTGCCTACATGAGAAGCAAGAGCCTGTTTCCCCAGATTTGCCAGCAGATATCAGCCTGTGACTCTGCTCACCACCTTCAACTTTACAGAGGGTCCAGGAATTCCTAGCCATTTGCGACTCCTGATTTCTGTCATGTGCAACAGCTTCAAGAGGCAGGTTGTTAGATTCGACTGACTGCCAGAGGCCTAGGGGTGAAGCAAGAGGTCCTAGCCCTTCTGCTCAAAACTCTTTCAGGAATAGCCTTTTCCAGCTGTCTTGTTGCCAGTGTGAAAGCCTAAAGGGCCAGAACTAAAGTTCTGTGGGCTCTCACAGCAGGTGTGATAGCCAGGAAGTAGGAAAACAGGAGCCTGACTGGGGTCTAGGGCCCCACCTCATTCCCCAGAATAGCTGAATGTGCTTTAAGGGCAGGTACAATGGCAACACAAAGACCTAGGCAGTTTGCCCAGAGTTTGCATATGCACCTGGGTATCAAGAAAGGCCACAGAGTCCCGACTGTCAGACACGCTTTGCCCAGCCATGTTACTCTTGTGTTTCTGCATTCACTTGGCTGTCTCTGCATCACCTCCTCCTGCTTCCAGGTGCCACTGGGCCAGGTCAGCACCAGTTAGCACTAAAATATCCCCTTGACACATCTTCACCTGCTGCTTATCTAGGGGATAAGATTTCAGGGTAAGGACTGCGGAATTTGTCACAGTGGTTGGAAAGTCACTCCCACATAAGACTCTTAGAGAAAATGATTTCTAGACATTTGTGTTCCAAGGGACAGAAGGAGCCACTACAGCACAGTGAACTGGTTTCAGGGACAGGAAATCCACTACAGGGGCTGAAAAGTTCTGTAACACAAACATAAGTGCAGTATCTGATTCCTAGAGATCTCGCTTCCAAACACAAGATGCTACAAAGAATTTTCCCTGGCTATCTCCCACCACACCCCCCACATTGTTCAAGGCCCAGCCAGCCACCCAGTTTTACATGTCTAAATCTGAAATCAAAGTCCCAGGCAGGGAGAGGGATTGTCACAAGTAATTGCAAAATCCCACAAGAATTTGTTTAGGAGTTAAAAGAAGCCAAACCTGGGCCTTCTCCAAAGCTTGCAAGTCTGAGCTTTTTGAGAACCACATCTGACCCGTTCCAGTGTGTTGAATGTAAATGTTTGTTTTGTGCCTGCTCGGCAGTTCTGGGGGACTCTGCAGGGCTCCTGTGGCCCACCATGGTGACCCGTGTGGCTTCCTCTAGGAGAGGACAGTGTGGGGGACTGCCTGCTATGAGCCACAGGCCCCTAGAGTTGGCAACACTATCCCAGGGAGAAAGGAGGGGTGAGGGCTCTGAGGGGCAAAGGCTCTAACGTGGCTGCAGGAAGGGGCTTACGTGGGACGAGAAGGGACATGGGTGTCCTGCCACACCACCACATTCATTCTCAGCAATTTCTGTACTCTGCCCTTGCCCTCACCCTTACCTTATCTCACTCTATTCTTACATGTTAACTTCATGACATTATTTTGAAATGCTGTTCTTTCTTTTTCCACATAGAAAATATCCATCTTCAAAGTGACAGCTTAGGGCTCAAATGCAGTAGCTACTCCAGCTACATCTCAAGACAGACCAGCATTATTAGGGATATAGTTGGTTGTTATGAACCAGAGACAGTCATCATCATCATCAAGCAGTTACAACTTACTGAGCCCTTACTTTGTGCACAGGCACCTGTGAGCCTCACATTACTATTTCCCTATTTAATGGAGTAGGACCAGGCCTGGTGAGGTTAAATGGCCTGCCCCAGGTCTTCCAGTTGGTCAGAGGAGGATCTGGGCCTCCAGAGGGCCTGGGCCATTGCCATGGCTCATTATCTTCAGGAAGAAGCAGAAGGAAGCAGAGCCCAACAAGGCGCCTGCCAGCCCCAACAATCTAAACCTGCCAGGAACAGTTGGAAGGGGCTTTCAGAGCCTGTCTTTCCTGGGCCCCAGGTCACCTGCAGCCAACCCAGGACCACAGGGTCATGACAACTCAAGATGAGGATGAATGGGAGGGGAGAGGGAGAACGGGGTGGTTCTGCCTTGTTCTTTACAGAACTCTCCTGTGGTTGTGGGCATGGGGGGCCCAGTGTATATGTGTGTCCTACCTCATTCCTCCTAGTTCTCCAGGACTTCAGAGGGGAGGCTTTCTCTAAGAAGGGTAATTCCTTATCCCACCACTCTGGCTCAAGCTTCAAAGAAACGCAAAGGGAGCCAGAGCAGGCCAAGATCAATTTCTACTTGAAGGCCAACAGTCCTACTGTCCCTCAACCCAATTTCTCTTCAAAATAGCCTATTGTCTCTCTGTCCCCTCTGCTGATTTACATGGCAGGTTTATTAAATTAGCCAAAGGTAAGTCAAAGTGCAGCTTGTCCTCAAAGTTAATTAATATTTACTGAGCCACCACACAGTGAGTGACGCCAAGACTGGACTGTGTCCTCTATATCAGCATAGGGAACAGACTTCAACCCCTTGTGCCTGGCTGGGACTGGGAACCGGAACCAGTCAAAGAGTAGGGATGATGGGGCCCCAAGCTACTGTGAGGAGCAGATGAGGCCATGCATCGAACATGTTTGCTACAGTGCCTGGCACATAGTAGGGACTTAGATATTGATGGCTGTGTTTGTAAATTTTAAAAACAAGTTGGCAGGGAAAGGTGGCTGGGGGATCATGTTCCCCTCTGGGGCATGTTCCAAGGGAGAGCAGGGTAACGGTAGCCAGGGACACAGACCCTCAAGCATGTCCCCCATCCCCACTCCCATACTGCCCATGAAGAAATGTGCATGCTTCTCCCTGTTTTCACCAGGCCCCTTTAGAAGATGGGGAAACTGCAAGTGGTTGACCTTGGAGGAATTCAAGCAGAGCATGGATAAATGGAGGCTCTCCTTTAATTGTGATTTATTAGCAAAGGGAAGGAAATCTGTCCTGAGCAAAAGAGCACTACTGGCCTTTGCAGTTCTTCAGTTCTTGCTAGACCAGGACCCTTCCCCTCCTTCTGTTCTCCTTACCCCCAACCCCATCTCTGCACACACCAGAACCCCACTCCACTCTTAATCCAGAAGATTTTTTTTTTTTTGGCTGAGTGACATGTGGGAGCTTAGTCCCCCAACCAGGTATCGAACCTGTGCCTCCTGTATTGGAAGCACAGAGTCTTAACCACTGGACCACCAGGGAAGTCCCACCAGAAGACTTTTGACCCTGGCTTTTCTTTCAAATGGTGCTTCCCTGGGCCCTCGCTGGTGGATTGCCCTGATCACAAGGGCAGAATTTGGTGACAGCGCTTGCCCTCTCCCTCTCCCTCCTCGAGGGCTGCTGCCGTCTGACTATGGGGCTGCAGGGGAGCCCATTCCCAAAGCCCTCTTTGCAGCTGGTGGCTGGGGCATCATGCTCCTAACTCTCTCAGTTCAACATCTGGGCAGTCTCAGTGCGCCTCGTGGAAGTGCTGGTACAGCCAGTGCCTGGGCCTGTGGGCTCTTCACTCTCTGTCTGCCAGGCTTGACTTTCTGACCGTATCGGAGCCTGCCCCAGAGTGAGGATGAGAGGTTACCATGAAGCAGTCCAACCCCAGGATGGCCTTCCTGGATGCTGAGGCCAAGTGGGAAGACCACATTACTGAGACATGACCCAGTGACTGTCTCCACTGCCAGAAAGATAGATTTTCTAAGTCAGAGACGGAGGCAAGATACCAGCAGCTCTTAAGACCTAGACACATTTGGGAAGGAGGGCACAGTGAGGCTTAGAAGTTTCATCCTGAGTTTGCCACATCTTCAGTGCAAAGCCAGAAGCTGAGTGGGAAGCCTTCTTCTGAATTACCTGAGATGACTTTGGTAAGGAAAATGGAATGTGCAATGGGGCAGAAATTGACAAAGCCGGACTGTCAACTACCCTTTGGCTCTGGTGGGCCTGAGGTTCTGGGGCCCCTGCGCCCCCTGCTGACCCCTCATAGGGGCTTCTACCCTTCCGCTTCCTCCTCCCCAGGACGCAGCCTGACGCTTCCTTCCTATCCCAGAGCTACTTCACCATCCCCTCCCGCCTCACTCTCTTACTCTTTTCACCTTTGGACCTAGCCTACAGCTGCTCCCTCTTCCTTCCATAACCTGGGCTTCCTCCTTCTGGACAGAAACCTCTGAGTGCAACCCGGGACTTCATTTTTGTAATGTATGACCCAGCCTCTTGAAGAAGCCACTCAGAACTGTGCAGGTGGCAGCCTTCCCAGCCAGCACCTTGGAGCAGGCTCCGCTGCTGCTCCCCAGAGGGCGCCTAGCCTCAGCGCTGCCTTCTCCCTCTGTGTGCCCCACTGCAGAAGCTGACGCTTCCAGCAGAAGCCCACCCTGACAGACAGAGCCTCTCCCGGCTCCCCAGCGCTCCCAGACCAGCCCTCCACACCACTCCACTGGACTCAGAACATCTTTCTCTCGTTCCCTCCCTCTCCCTCTGCTCTTCCAAACCCTGTCCACTTGGCAAGTTCTGCTGGCTCTAGTGTTCACACTCTAGCCCATCTCCACGATGTCCGCTCCTGAAGCTCCTGCTGCCAGGTCACTTGCTGTGACAAAAGTCTCCCAAGTGTGTTTGTCCTGTGAGACTGGAAGCACCCAGAAGGCAAGGAATTTTACCTCCTACAAAGCTTAGGCCAGCGCTCGCAACCGCGCTGAACGCTGACCCTCTTCGAACCTAGCGCTGCCTCGGGGCTCTCCGCACAAGGTGGGAGGAGTGGCAGGTCCCGGTGTGGTTGGGCCTCCGAGACGCCCATTGTCAGCTCACTTCGGGAGGGAAGACAGAGGAACTTTCCCCAAAACGGGTGAAGATGAGAGGGAAGCTTTCATTTCCAGGGTGAAAGGAGGGAGGACCAGTCGGGAGTCAGGTCCCTGGGTGTCGGCCACCGCTCTGGTGGAGAAGCGCAGGCGGGTTGTAGAGGACGTGGATCCCAGGAAAACGCCCAGACCTCATAGTTGCCTCCATCCCTCCACCACCCCTCCATCTCTCCACCACCCCTCCATCCCTCCCAAGGGCCACCTGCCTCCCGGTTCGCAGCCCTGGGACAGATTCTTGCGTGACTTCGGGCGGCGCCCAGTGCTACTGTGGACAGCTCATTCCGCGGCGGTGGCAGTGGCAGCGGCGGTGCCCGCCGTGTCCCCGGCGCCGCAAGGGGGTGAATAGGGTGCCCGCAGGCTTTCGGGACACCCGGGGCGCCGATGCAGCGCTCGGGGGAGGCCCGGTCAGGGAACTCGCGCCCGCCAGAACCTCCCAGCTTCCCGCCGCCGCAGCCGGGCTGGGCCTGCCGCTACTTCCAGCCCCGCCTTCGGGCTGGCTCGGTCTTTCTGGGCGCCCCAGGCCTGGGCGGGGGGGCGCAGCCGCCGCGCGCCCGCACAGGTGGCAGGGCCGCCAGCGCGCTCAGCTCCGCGCGCACAGGGCACTGCCCCGCGGACTCGCAGCACTCCCTTCCCGCCCCTCCTCCGCCCTCCGGGCAGCCCTAGCTCTGCTCTCACAGCCGCCCGGATTTTGGGGACGGCGACTGAATAGGCCGCACCCCGGGCGCAGCAAATGGAGGACGCTGGAATTTAAGGAGGGTGCGAGGGAGGGCGCATCTCGGCCTCCCGCCTTCTCCCCACCCCTGCGAAGCGGCCGCGGGCGGTGCGCAGCCGGTCTCTAAGCCCTGGGGCTCCGGTCTTGCGCGGGCCGGTGGCGGTGCTGGTGCTAGGGAGAGACCCCGCGCGAGGTTGGTCGGGCACACCCGTGCCTCACCTGTTGGAGCCGGCCTCCACCCGCTCGGACCCGAGCCGGCTCGCGGTACACGCTGCCTGGGCGTGTACTGAAGGGCCACAGTTGGCTTCAGGAAAACAAAACGAAATAGTGGGTTCACAATTACTTATGTCTGCTCCTTCCTGGGTCAGCCGGTTAGGACCACATTTCGGTCAGTCTAGGCCTGCCGGCGGAGACCCCGACGGCTCAGGACCTGCGCCCTGGCCTTGGCTTTGCTGAGGATCTCGATGAGATGCTGTTTCGGTAGAAAAACAGTCTGCTTTTTGGAACCCAAATTAGCCTTTATCAAAACATGTCGGGCCTGACAGAGTTGGTGATAAACATGTGTGTGTTTAAATTCTTTTGTGCCCACACACTAGCCTGCATCCATTCTAGGTAAGTATTTCTACCACAGAATAAAAGAAAGTCAAGCTTATGTTTCGTTTCAACGAGAGTCTTGGAAACAGTACCTCTCTACTCGCCGCTAGTCAATCACACACACTTAATTTTGCTTTGATTTGGTCAGTTTCGGGGGTTTTGCGACCCTGAAAGTCAGAATTAAAGGTTAAATTATGTCTCAAGCTGCATATGAGCTCTGTTTTCAAATCTGCGTACGGCTGCATTAGTGCTGGTTTGATATAGGCTCAAACAAACCGCTAGGGGAGATCAGGAGCGAGTGCGCGCCTCTTCCCCTGGGGAGTTGGGAATTCACAAGGCCTGACCGGTGTGTCGGCAAAGAGGGACCAGCTCTGTAGTCTTAAGTGGCTTTCAGGCTCTGGGATGTGGGGTTGGGCTGCAAACTCCAGACTCTATATCTCTTTAGCATCTGGGACCTGGGTCCCAAGAGACCCTCTGCCTCCTCCTCCTCAGTTCATCTGGGCATGAAAGGTGGGACCAGAAATCAAGCCATGGTGAGAGAGCCTGGTTGATTCTGCAGCCCTGAGGGAGCCTCCCCTCCCCCTGTCCCCTGACCCCACACCTTCCCAGGACACAGCGCTAAGGCTCCCTGAGCCACCCTATGCCCAAGGTGAGATCCCAGCCCTGGTCCCCCAGTCATTCCGTGTCTGAGACTTCCTTGCTCCGTGGAGACAAGGAAGGGCCTACAGTCCAGAGCCTCACATCTGAAGAGCAGCACTTATGGGAGCCCTGGCCCCCATCCCCACCTCAGGAAGCTCTGGAGATGGATGGGGTCAGGTGAACCGTCTGCCTGACCACAGCCTCTGACCTTGGCCCAGACACCTACCCTGCTGCCACTCTGTCTCCTCTGAGCTTCCCCAGAGGTGAGTGCTTGTCACGTATGTCTCCCACAGTTTTCCCGTTTACCTGAAAGCAGCGACCTGCTGGAAGACCACCCCTAGTTCAGCCCGCCCAAGGCCTCAAATCCTGTCCTCTTCTCGAGTCAGCACTACCCTTCCCCCTGCCCAGCTCTGCCAGGGAGCCCTCTGTTCCCAGGAGACCTACCCGGAGGAGAAGGCCATGTCCTCACTACCTCACAAGTGGGAAGGGGTAAACAGGAATACACCTGCCAAGGGTCTTCCATCCCACACTGTTTAATGGGTACCTACTTTGTGCCAGGCACCATGGCGGAGGTTGGGGGTACAAAAATAAATGAAGCCTTTCCTGCCCTTAGAGAGCTCACCATGTCTGATGAAGGAGCTTATTCTCATTCTTTCAGCAAATGAATGAGGCCCTGTGCCAACTGCTAGGGAGACAGCAAAGAAGACGAGCACAGCGCTGGCCATCCTAACAGTGCCACCTTGTAGATCCACAGTCCATAAGGGATACAGACATTAATCAAGCCATCTGGCAAATAGAGAATTATAAGCCATGATAAAGAGAATCACAGGATGCTTGCGAAGGGATTGGGGGGAGGGACCCAATCTGAGGGGAGGGGCAGTGGGAGGGGACTGACCAGGACACAGGCCCCCCGCGGAACCTGGTGTGGTGCTTATCTTCCTCCTGAAACATAAGCCCAGAGCTCCGAGAAGGCCCCTCCCTGTACCCTATCCCTCACCCTCAGCACCCTGGAATTCTGCCAGCCTCTCTCCCTGAGGACGCCACGCACTTTTCCTTTGCCGCCAGTTGGTGGCAGGAGGCTACAGCGCCCCTTGTGGCCACTGACTGAAGTTTCCAGGCCAGTGGCGGGGCGGGGTTTCAGGCTGTGGAGCCGCCGTGTCCCAGCCTCCTGAGCTCCACCAACTAGCCTCAGTCCTTGGGCAGAGCCTCTCTTTCGGGCCTCTTGGTGTCACCAAGAGAGACCTCCAGGGTGGCCTGCTGGGAATGCCAGGCTCCCTCAGCTGACAGACAAGTACCTATGCTGCTGCCACAGGTTAGCGGGCAGCAGCCTAGGGTGGATGAGGTGGCCTAGACCCACAGGCAGCTGTGGCCTCTGCATTTGCTTCCTTGTGTCTTTACAGATGTGCTGGATATTATCCCCTGCGTGATCCACAGGGTGAGGCCAGAACCTGGGACCCAGGGGAGTGCCCTACACACCTGCTGCCCTCTGTGGCCCAGGTCTTTGGGGATGTGGGGCTCTCGGCCTCTCCCCTCCCCTCTGCTGGCCACTCCACTTTCTCAGTAGATACAAAGCTCCATAGCTGGATTTGGTTGCCCCTGAGGCCCCAGCACAGAGAGGCCACTTCCCCTGCTGGTATCATTGTCCGTGAGTCATGTCTGTGGAGAGGAAAGTCCTAGAGTCCTCATTGGAAAGCCGGAAGCAGGCATTAAACAGAGGTATGATCCTTGTTGGTGCTTCCTGGCCAGGCACTTGGGCCTCGAGTAGCACGGCTGCCCTCCTGCCTGAGTTTTGACATCAGGAAGGTGAGGCAAGAGCTCCTTGAGCTTTTAGACATGCAAGAGCTAAGGCCAGCAGTAGGGTCACTGGGGCTCCAGGCATGAGTTGGGGCAGAAAAGGAGAGCACCCCATGCCTTAGAAGCTGGTGGGCCCGTTTCTCTTCTCATTTAGTTGACTGAACTCCTCTTTCAGATATTCTAAATACTTATTTATTTGGCTGTGCTGGGTCTCAGTTGAGGCATGTGAGATCTTCAGTTGCCATATGAGCAATCTAGTTCCCCGACCAGGAATCGAAGCCAGGCCTCCTGCATTTGTAGCGCAAAGTCTTAGCCACTAGACCACCAGGCAAGTCCCTTAGGCATTGTAAATCTTGAATGAATTCCAACTCCATTAGTTTGGACAGCATTAAGGTATCCTGAGTAGATGCTGGGAACATAGCAAGGGACAGGAATAATAACAGTAACATTACTATGTATTATTCACTTGATACGGGCACTCTGAGCTGCACAAACCACGTGGGTTATATTATTTCATCTTTACGACTTTCTCAGAAAGAACTGCTACTGTCACCCCATTTTATAGCTTAGGAAACTGAGGCCCAGAGAAATGAAGTCATTTGGCGAAATTCACACACAACCAATTAGGATTAAAACTGAGGTCTCGGTGCCTCCAGGGTTCACACCTTCTTTCCCTCCTACAGACCATCCCCTAGAGCCCAGAGCTGGGGGAACAAGAAGCACTGGAGAGAAGGGGTGGGTTTCATGCTGGCCTCTACCGCAGTCAAGTTCATCCTGCCCCTGCACAGACTTGGGGACGGTGGCCTGAGGATGGGCAGTGAGGGCTCCAGATGCCAGGGCAGGAAGCTGGCAGCTCACCTGTTCCTGAGGGCTGAGCTCCCCAGATGCCTGTGCTCCCTGATGTGCTTATGTGGTGACTTCCCAGAGTCAGGCACCTGGCAGGTAGGTGGGCTTAGGAACAAGGATGGACCTGTGGAGCCAGAGGTACCCCCCGAACCCTAAGCCAAACACAGACACGTGGGCAGAAACCTGCCACTAAAGCCTCTCCCTGGAGTTTTCTCCATGTCCCGGAGCAGCCCTGGCTTCTGCGCTCTGGGAAAGTGTGGCTCTGGGGAGGGAAAAGGGCAGGGGTGAGGGGTGTAGAACTGCGGCAAACAGGATGGGTGCCAGAATGCAGAGCCGCCCTCCCCTCTCCAGAGGAGATCAAGGCCTCTGGGAAGAGAGTCACCAGTTAGGGGAAAGGGGCTTCTTATGGGGATTATCACATTCAGTCCTTAAGGCCATCCTATTATCCATTTTACAGAAGAGGGGACTAGGGTCAAGGGCTTTTCCAGCTGGGAAACCTGGGTCCTTCAGCTGCCCTGTAGCCCTGCGTCATCTCCATTGCCTTTATCAGGTAGTGATGGGAGTGGGGGCCAGTAGGGAGGGTTTAGCAGGAGAGAAAGGGGTCCTGAACCCCAGGAGTTAGAGAGGGGAGAGGCATTCTCTCTGTTCATAAGGTGTTTGATCTAAAGCCAAAAGTTGACCGCCACTCATTAATCAGTTCCAGTTGAGCCCTTCCACATGGGCTGTCCAGCGATGGCAGCATCCCTGTCCTGGGGCAGGTGAGAGGGGACAAATGCTTTCCAAGGCAAGTACTCTGGAGCTAGCATATGGCAGAGTGGAGGGACAGCCAGCCCAGCCTGGGTCAGTAGGGAGGGGAGGGGTCAGCAAGGCTTCCTGGAGGGGAGTCCTAATAAAATAGTAAAAATTAAATCAGGGAGACAGAAGGATGACTGAAGGTAGGGGCAGAGGGGACCACAAGAGTGACGCTGAGGGCTGCTGAGAAATAGGGGTGAGGAATGGGGGTGAGGTGAGCAGAGGCAGGAGGAGAGGGTGGGTGGGCAGGCCAGAAGTCACAGACCCTGAAAACAGGGCCTGTGGGTTTCCAAGCTGAGGAACCAGAGACACCCTCCCACAGTCTCTCCTGTTGGACATTAGACATTGCTGCGAACCGGACTGGGAACATTCCAGCCTAATCAAAGATCAGATCATGAACTCCAGAGGCTCCACACACAGGGGCCAGTCTCCCTGGGGAGCTCACCTGTCCTCTCAGGCCAGTTCCCAGGGGTGCTGACGGGTCCTCAGGGATTCAGACCCTAGTTTTCCCTCCCCAGATTCTGGGGGATCTGGGTAGGGATGGAGGTTAGGAGAATGGAAATAGAGCCGGCGGGGCTCACCTGCTGGAGGGGCTGTAAGACCCTGCCTGAGGATGGGACTCCAGAGCCATCCTGGTTCTCGATGGGCCCTACTCTGGCCAGTGTTTAGGAAAAGGGCTGAAGGGCAGGATTTCAGTTCCAGCCTGAGCCCAAGCCTGCGTGGTTGCCTTTGCAAGGCCCAGCCCCACCTGCTCTCAGGTTGAGCGAGGATACAGGCTAGGATATGGGAGCAGCAGCCCCCAGCCCTGGAAATGGGGTGTCAGATGGCCACCTGGACTGGAGATTCTGTTGTTGGAAAAAAGTCATTTTCACTTCTTCATTAAAGCTGCCATTCTTTTACTTTGCCAACAGCATCATGCTTAGGAAAACAGCTAAGGGGCTGGAAGGGTATGGGGACAATTACCTCATTTCAGCCTGAGGTAGAAGCGGCCCCATCCTCTTTATACACTGGAGAACCTTCTCTATTCACCCCCCCAGCTCCTTCAGCCTTCTACGCACTCGACCCCTGCCCCCCCACCCCAGCCTTACCCCACCCTACCACCCACCGCACAGGGAAGCAGGTCTCTGGCACTGGCAACAGTTAGAGAAGAAGTGAGAGGGAAGGAAGAGACACCAGGCTGCCTCAGGATAAGAGGTCCCCATCCCACCTCACAGGCTGGCAGGACACCACATGATGGGAGGAGGGGGTGCAGAAGGGGAGGGGGACTCTCCCTTCCAGGACCTCTGAGCTTCCTCCTTCAGGTCTGAGGACCTGGTGTCATTATCAGCGGGACCAGGCAAGGAGGAAGATTCCCCCAGCCAACCTGGTTGACCCTCTTCCAGACAAGGCCATGCAAAGAGTTTGGCCTTGTCCCCAAGCTGTCATCAGCAACAGTAGCAGCAACTACAGCAGCAGCAGCAGCAGCAAAGGAGATCATGTATAGAGAGCTGACTAGGTGTCTGCCCTGTGCTCTCACATTTTTCATGCATTAGTTTTTGAAGTCCCCATAAACCTCAAGTGAGCTTAATAACCCCATTTTACAGAGGAGACAACTGAGGCTCAGAAAAGTTATGGCTTCCCAAAGTCACATAGTTTACTAAGTGACAGTGTCTGGACTCAAACTTGGTCTCATTGACTCTGGAGGGTGGGCAAAGCTGGACTGCCTCTTCCCTTCCCCACCATGCCCACTCACTCCCAAACCCAAGGCCTGCCAGGGCAGCATCTTCTACACTCTGCAGCCCTTCTCACCTCTTCTTCCTCAAGCTCAGTTCTGCCCCAGCTCCTGGCCCACCTTTACATAGTGGGGGAGGAAGCAGGATGGCTCTACTGCTGGGGTGGAAGAGCCCGTGCACCCTGGCACGTGGGAAGGGGCCTGAGCTCAGCTTGGCACACTGACTGGCCTGGCCTGACCAGCAGGCGTCACACACGTGTCAGCGTAGCCATGGTCACTTTTGTTAGTCAAGATGACTGCATTCTGGAGGGAAGAGGAGAGAAGGAGGGGCCCAAGCCCAACGGGACAACGTGGGTGAGCGGGGGCCACAAACTCCTGGGGGTGCTGTGAGAGGAGATTTGTGGCTCAGGCTGGCCTGCCAGGCTCTGTAGGTGGCCTCAGCATCTACCTGCCCTGGGAGGTTCCTTCCCTCCTCTCCTTTTCTGCCTGCTCTGACCCCATCATGCCTCAGGCACCTGGGACCACCTCCCTCACCTGCCAAGAGCACAGGCTCTGAGATCAAATGAACCTGGGTTTGAATCCTGGAACCCTGAGCAAGTTACTTTACCTCTCTGGGTCTCAGGTTCCTTGTCTCCAAACTGGTGGAACCTTGTGATAAAGGAGCTAAAGAGCAAGTGTTTAATGGTAGTAACATTAATGTTACTGAGTGCCCACAGTGTGCAGGATGTTATATATATTAGCTCACTAAATCCACAAAACCACCCTAGGAGTTCAGCACTATTATCATTGCCCCGATTTTATAGGCAAGGAGGCTGAGGCTTAAGGAAAATGATTTGCCAACACTGGTAAGCCACAGAGCTGGGGTAGGCCTCCAGAGTCTGTGCTCTCAGCTACCCCAGTGTGTGAAGTGCGGTGCCTGTGTGTTTGGGCCCTCAGATCCTCTGGCTCACTCCCCAGCCCACTTTGCAGAGGGGCTGCAAGAGTCCCTGGTAGCAATGGAGACTGGAACGCTGCCAGGATCCCCTTCCTAGGCCTTCTGAGTCAGTGGTGGGCTTCTCCTGGTCACCTCCCTGAAAGGCTCTTCTTCCTTCCCCAGGGCTGGGGCATGGTGTGGGCATGTCTTCGGGTGATGCAGTGAAGATGGCAGGTCTCAGGGGGAGCCTGTGTACTGGGTGCACTTGTTTTGAATCTTCTGCTATCCGACCACTTGCCTGGCCCAGGAAGGGCCTGAGGTTCCACTGGGTCAACCAATGAGGAAACTGAAACTCAGAAATATTAAGTGATGCATGTAAAGTTGGCCCATCATATGCAGGGTGGAAGGGAGATTGTGGAGCCAGGCATCTGGAACCCAGCTCATTTATTATGTTGACAAATATTTGTAATTTTATTTATTTATTGTTCTGCACTGGGTCTTCGTTGCTGCACAGGCTTTTCTCTAGTTGCTGCAAGCAGGGGCTGCTCTCTAGTTGTGGAGCTCGGGCTCCTCATTGAGGTGGCTTCTCTGGTTGAAGGTTACAGGCTCTAGGGTGCCCAGGCTTCAGTAGTTGCCTCATGTGGGCTCAGTAGTTGCAGCTGGTGGGCTGTAGAGCGTGGGCTCAGTAGTTGTGGCACTGGGGCTTACTTGCTCCTTGGCATGGGAGATCTTCCCCAACCAGGGATTGAACCCATGTCTCCTGCATTGGCAGGCAGATTCTTTACTACTGAGTCACCAGGGAAGCCCCTATGTTGGTATATATTTATTGAACACCTACTGTGTGCAGAGAATAGATGCTTTCAAACTGTGGTGTTGCAGAAGACTCTTGAGAGTCCCTCGGACTGCAAAGAGATCAAACCAGTCAATCCTAAAGGAAATCAATCCTGAATATTCATTGGAAGGACTGATGCTGAAGCTGAAGCTCCAATCCTTTGGCCACCTGATGCAAACAGCCGACTTATTGGAAAAGACCCTGATGCTGGGAAAGATTGAAGGCAGGAGGGGAAGGGGATGACAGAGGATGAGATGGTTGGATGGCATCACTGACTCAATGGACATGAGTTTGAGCAAACTCTGGGAGATGGCGAAGGACAGGGAAACCTGGCATGCTGCAGTTCATGGGGTCACAAAGAGTTGGACACGACGGAGCAACACTGTGTGCCAGATCCTGTACTAGGCACTAAGGATTCATTGGTGAACAAAAGTGGACCTGGTACCTGTTTTCCTGGAGCATATACCCACGTGGAAAAGAATCAAACAAACGTGTCCAATTACTAGTTGTGATACGTGACAAGAAGCAAAACTACAGCGGATTCTAAGGCACAACAACAAGGGGGTACATAATTTACATGGGGGGGGGTGCGGTGCAGAGCAGCGAGGCCTTTTGGAGATGATGTTTATTATTACACACGGAAATGGCAACCCACTCTGTAATCTTGCCTGGAGAATCCCATGGACAGAGGAGGCTGGCGGGCTACAGTCCACGGGGTCACAAAGAATCGGACACGACTTCGCGACTAAACAACAACAACAACCAATCAATCAGCCAGTTGATAACCCAGATCGGAAAGGCTTGCAGAGTAAAGAGGTTCCCACTTGGCTTTCCTCTCCATCAAGGAAAAGCGCTGTAGTCTACGGGCCATTTTGCCGTTTGCTGAGAGAAGAAGCCTTGAAATTTCAGGTCCGATGACCTCAGAGTAAACGTGAGGGAAAATATAATGCGACTTGGTTTTTTGGATAAATCAGCAAGTGCTGGGTGCCCCTTCGCCCTGATAGGTGATTGAGCGCCGGCCCCTGGCCTCGCTGCCCGTCCTCAGAAGTGCGGTGCTCTGTCGCCACCTGGTGGACATATCAGGCCCCCGCATGGGGCCGCCCGGCCTCCCGGAGCCGGGGTAGGATCCGGAATGCGGCTTCCTTCGGGCGGAGGCTGAAAAGGAGGCAGTGGGTTTGGGTGACTTCCTGGCAGGGGGCGGGGATGGGGGGAAGGAGCGAGGGTGGATGGGGAACTGCGGCTTGAAAGTCAACTGACTGGAGACCGACAATGGCCCCATTGTGTCCGGGGCCTTGACCTTGGTTTCCTGCCGCTGTCGTCTCCCGGCGTGGCATCCCCCGGGGCTGATTGGCCCGGAGTCCGCTCGGTGACAGTGGGCGGGCCCCGGGGCTGGACGGTGAGCGCTGGGCTCCCGCGGGGGCTGAGACGCGCGATTGGTCCTGTCCCGCGGGGAATCCCAGCGAGGGCGGGCGGGGCAAAGGGCCGACGTCTGTCAGAAGTCGAGTCCTGGCTACTCACTGTCAGGAGTTTGGGGGCAAGAACTCGGGACTTTCTTTGAAAACCAGTGCTGCCGCGGTTAAGGGCTGCGATCTGCCGATCTGGGAGAACCGGCTTCGAGTGAGCTGCGGGATCCCTGGACACAGTCTTGAATACCGCCCACCTTTTTCTCTTTCTTTTTTCCTTCCTTCTTTTTTTTTTTTTTTCCTTTCAGCACACACGCAGGGATACACATTCCCTTGTGAAAAATATGAAACGATGCAATTAAAAAGCTAAAGCTCCGCACCCTTGTCATGTTCACCCCCTTCCCCCACCTCAGGTAACTGAGTGATGTGTGTCCTTCCTGACCTGATTCAGTGAATGTACATGAGCCTGACGTATGAAAATATGTGATTTCGTGTATGTATTCTCTAGGCCTCAGTTTCTTAATCTGAAAAAATGGGAATGAAAATAATAGTAGTTAAGTCTGAAGAGTTACTGAGAATGTTACCTGAGGTCACTTGTGTGGAGCGCTTAGCTTAGCACCTGGCACACAGCATCTGTGACTATTGTCATCATTCACCATCCTTATTATCATTATCACTGGGCCCCAGACCCAGTTCTAAGGTCTGGATGGAAGCCCTGACTTCCTCTACAGACTGCTCTTCCCCTCCCCCTCTCCCTCCCAACAGCCTGATAAAAATCTGTGTTCCCTAATGCCTGTGTTTTTTTAAACCTAAAGAGAGCATCTGGTGTTTTCTGCATGTTCTCCCCTCCCTTCCCTTCCCTTCACCCCCACCCGCCCCTTGCCTTCCATATTTGACCTAAATGCCACCGCTCGCCCACTGCAGAGAGAACATTCCATTCTGTGTCAGGAGAAGAGTCCCAAGGTCCCCTGCAGTGTTGTTGGACTCACAATGCATGTACATCAAGGCTGTTCCCTGGGTAGGGGTAGGGCTAGTGGCTGAAAGGGGGTGGGGGTGGGGATGCTCTGTGAAAGACAACATAGTAAAGCAGGTAAGTAGGCATAGGGTTGGTTGTCAGAGCACCCCAGGGTGTGGCCAAGGGCAACTCTTTTCACCTCTCTGAGTCACAGTTATCCCACTTGTGCAATGGGGCTGCTAACAATAGCCACCATGTTCCAGCCCTATGAGGATAACACAGAGCCTGTGAAGGAACTTGACACTGAGAAAGCCAGACAGTAGTTTTCAATGTTATTATGCTGGAAGACTAAGTGTCCTGTTTATTTAGCATTTGATGTTTGCGAGGAGAATTTCTAACTTCTTTTTTCTATGTAAAATGAGCTAGTCTTTGCTACATAGAGAAGGAAGCTTGGTTTGGATTTACAAGTCTCAGGAGAAAGGTAAACACCTTTTCCTGGGTCTCTGTTGAAGCAGTGCCACTTCCTGGGGCTGTCGCTGGTCCCTCAGATGGCCACAGAGAGCATCAGGGTACATGAGACTGAAGGACCTCACTGTTCCCAAGAATACAGCAGGAAATACAGCAAACCTATGGGAGTAAGACAAGGCTACATCACTCACCCCACAAAGAGCCATAGAGCAGAGCCTACACGGCTGAGGGTCCCCAGACTATAGGGGTTTTATTGGGGGAAAAACCTTACTGCACATATGAGCTAATGTTTATTCAGTGCTTATTAGATGCCAGGTGTGTTATAAGGAAAAGAAACAAGACTTAGATAAGATCTTTGCCCCCCAGTAGCTTGTGTTTTGGGCTTCCCTGGTAGCTCAGCTGGTAAAGTATCTGCCTGCGATGCAGGAGAGCCCAGTTCAATTCCTGGGTTGGGAAGATCTCCTGGAGAAGGGATAGGCTACCCACCCCAGTATTCTTGCCTGGAGAATTCCCATGGACAGAGAGGCCTGGCAGCCTACAGCCCATGGGGTCACAAAGAGTCGGACATGACTTAGCGACTAAGCACAGCACAGCTTGTGTTTTATTGTAATTTTTTTTTAATTTTACTAAAGTATTGTTGGTTTTTTAAACAACATTTAAACATTTTATGTTGTGTTAATTTCTTCTGTACTGCAAAGTGACTCAGTTATATGTGTGTATATATATATATATCATATATTCTTATTGCTAATAAGAATAATATAGATATATTCTTTTCCATTATGGTTTGTCATAGGATATTGAATATGATTTCCTGTGTGATACAATAGGACCTTGTTTATCCACTGTATATGTAGTAGTTTGCATCTGCTAAGCCTAAACTCCCAGTCCATTCCTCTCCCATGCCCACTTGGCAATCAAATGTCTGTTCTCCCTGTGAGTCTGTTTTTGTTTTGTAGACATGTTAATTTGTGTACTTTAGATCCCACATATAAGTGATACCATATGGTATTTGACTTTCTCTTTCTTACTTACTTTCCTTAGTATGATAATCCTTAGGTCCATCCATGTTGCTGTACCTGGCATTATCTCATTCTTTTTGATGGCTGAGTAACAGTCCATCTTCTTTATCCATTCATTGTCAATGGACATTGAGGTTGTTTCCAGGTCTTGGCTATTGTAAGTAGTGCTGCTATGACCATAGGGGTGCATGTACCTTTTTTAATTATAGTCTTGTCTGTGTATATTCCCAGGAGTGGGGTTGCTAGATCATATGGCAACTCTATTTTTAGTTTTTCAAGTAACCTCCATACTGTTTTCCATAGTGGCTTCACCAGTTTACATCCCCATCAACAGTGTAGGAGGGCTCCGTTTTCTCCACACCCTCACCAGCATTTATTATTTGTAGACTTTTTAATAATGGCCATTCTGACTGATAGTTTTGATTGTAGTTTTGATTTGCATTTCTCTGATAATTAGCAATGGTGAACATCTTTTCATGTGCCTATTGGCCATCTATATGTCTTCTTTGCAGAAATGTCTATTTAGGTCCTCTGCTCTTCTTTGATTGGATTGTTTGTTATTTTGATATTGAGCTGTGTGAGCTGTTTGTATATTTTGGAAACTAAGCCCTTGTCAGTCACATCATTTGCAAATATTTCCCCCAAGTCTGTAGGTTGTCTTTTTGTTTATGGTTTGATTAGGTCCTATTTTATTATTATTATTATTATTATTATTATTATTATTATTATTTTTGCTATTGCCTTGGGAGACTGACCTAAGAAAACATTGGTATGATTTATGTCAGAGGATATTTTGCCTATGTTCTCTTCCAGGATTTTTATGGTGTTATGTCTTATATTTAGATCTTCAGTAGCTTCTACACATGATACTCCCCTTTTGGAGGGGTATAATTTACACACATTAAATTTTACCTTTTTGAGTGTATAGATCTATGAATTTCAACAAACACAGTCATGTAACCACCATCACAATCAAAATATAGAATATGCCCCCCCACACCAAATTTTTCTTCTGTTCTTTAGTGATAAGACCTCTCCCCCAAGCCCGGCCACTGGAAACCGGTGATCTGATTTTGTCCTTATAGTGTTGCCTTTTTTTCCAATTGCAGATGGAATCTTACAATTTGCAGTCTTGTGCCCCTTTCATTTACTGCAATGCTTTCGAGAGTCATCCATATTGTTGCACATATCAGCAAGTCATCCCTTTTCTCCTTCTTTTAACTTTTCATCATAAAATGTTTTCAATACAAATTTAAAAGAATAATAGAGTGAATACCTATAAATGCACCACCTAGTTCAATAATTGTTTGCATTTTACTGTATTTTAAAGTGACATCTATAATAGGTATGTATTTGTTGAACCATTTGAAAGTAAGTTGTAGACACCAACAGTTCATTTCTAAAACTTCAACATATATCACCTAAGAATGAGTGATGAGGGACTTACCTGGTTGTTCAGTGGTTAAGACTCTGCATTTCCACTACAGGGGGTGTGGGTTCAATCCCTTGTCAGGACTGAGATCCCTGCAAGCCCCAAGGTGTGGCCAAACTGCTCTCCCCCAAAAAGAATGAGTGCTGACCATACGTTATCTTACCTAAGAAGGTGGACAATTCATTCCCAAATGTCATCTACTCTCCATCATTTGCAAATCTCCCCTATCTCAGAGAGGAAAAGGCAATGGCAACCCACTCTAGTACTCTTACCTGGAAAATCACATGGATGGAGGAGCCTGGTAGGCTGCAGTCCATGGGGTCGCTAGGAGTTGGACACAACTGAGTGACTTCACTTTCACTTTTCACTTTCATGCATTGGAGAAGGAAATGGCAACCCACTCCAGTATTCTTGCCTGGAGAATCCCAGGGACGAGGAGCCTGGTGGGCTTCCATCTATGGGGTCACACAGAGTTGGACACAACTGAAGCGACTTAGCAGCAGCAGCAGCAGCTATCTCAGAGAAAGCCTTTTATAGTTTTTTTATGCACTTGCTAGAGTTTTATTTCTAAACTTTTAGTTTTGAAATAGATATACACTCACAGGACACTGCAAAAATAATAGAGTCTCATATACCCTTTAACCAGTTTCCTATAATGGTGACATCTTATATTGTGCTGTAGTAAAATATCAAAACTAGAACATCTGCATTGATACATTACTGTTAACTAGACAACAGACTTTACACCACATGGCTTATGGGATCTTAGTTCCCCAACCAGGGATTGAACCCTCACTCTTGCAATGAAAGCAGCACAAAGTACTAACCACTGGGCCACCAGGGAATTCCCTAGTTTTAACCAGTTTTTAGCCTGCATTCAGTTGTGTGGGGGGGTGAGCTGTGTGTGTAGTTCTATGCACTTAATTCCAGAGTAGAGCTTCCTGTAACTCCCACAGCCCGCTGAGATGGATAACTGTGATATCATCATGGAAGAACTCGCCCATGCTCCCTCTTTGTAGTGACACTCACTCCCACCTCATGCCTCCCTGGTCCTCCTCCCTGACCCCTGGCAACCAGTAATCTGATCTCCATTTCTATAGTTTTGTCATTTTGAGAATGTTGTATAAATGAAATCATACAATATGTAACCTTTTGAGATTGAGTTTTTTCACTAAGCATAAGGCTCTTGAGGTTCTTCCAGGTTGTTGCATGTATGATTAGTTCATCCTTTTTTGTTCCTAAGTAGTATTTTTACATGGGCTTGCCACCTTTTAGCCTTTTACCAGTTGAAGGGCTTTTGAATTGTTTCCAGTTTTTTGGTAATTATGAGGCAATTTACTGTGAACATCTGTGTAACAGGTTTGTGAATACAAGCTTCACTCCACTCCGGTAAATCCCTAAGAATGGGATTGTTGGGTTGCATGATAAATGTAAGTTTATCTTTGTTTATCTTTATGTGAAATGACTGAACTCTTTTGCCAACTGGCTCTACCACTTTGCGTTCCCACCAGCAGTATATGAGAGCTGCAGTCACCCTGCATTCCTGCCACCACTGGGTATTATCAGTTTTGTTTTGTTTTAATTTCAGCCATTCTAATACATGTGTCATGGTACCCTGCACAGTTTTTAAACTGTAAATAAGACTATGCCATGACCCTTCTTAAAACCCCCAGTAGCTTCACACCACACTCAAAATAAAGTTCAAACTCTGAGGCCTGCCAGACCCTCTCTCATGACCTTTGTGACTTGAGCTCCAGTTGCAGTGACTTCCCTGTTGTTTCTCTAATACCCTAAGCTTCTTCTGCCTGGAATGTCCTTGCTCTCCATATGCAGGTGGCTCAGTTTCTCACCCCATTTACTCTCTAATATCAGCTTCTCAGAGGTCTTCCCTCATGGTCCAAAGGAACCCCATCCTGCCACTCAGCCTCACAGTTCTCCTACCCTGTTTTATTTGTCTTCACAGTACTTTGCTTGATAAAATGTTGTATCAGTTACCAAACTGTTTACTGTCTGTCTCCTGTTGGCTTTTTGATGACTGTCTCCAGTGCTTAACACAGGGCTTGGCACAGAGGAGACAATAAATATTTGTTGAATGAATGTGTATCGGAGACCTCTTGTGACGCTTCTCCCATCCTTCTGGCCCACCTTTTACTCAGCCATTGCCATGGCAACCAGCTTCAAGCAGGTTGGCTTAGCTGCTCCTCACAACTCGTCCCTTCTTGCTTGTATCTAGACTCAAGCATGATGGTCTGGAAGTGTGGGTGAGTTAGCCTTGCTGGGGTAACCCTGGACCCATAGGACTGGTATTGGCGGATGTATGCTCGCTGCTCTGATGCTCGGTAGACAGTTCTGAGGTGCCCTCTCTGCTGCTCCTCAGCAGGTCCCCGCTGGATTGAGCCCCACAAGTGGCCACCAACTCCATAGCACATGTCTTGCTTTCCTTCCTTCCTGTTCCACACCCTACTCCTGTTCCCAGGGTCATGTCTAGAATTAACTGCCGAGTAAACCGTTACTCTGTTTCCTCTCCCTGCAAGGAGGTAGCAGTGATGGAAAAGAGCCCAGATTCAGTTAGAACAAATATATGGAGTTTACAGTCTAGTGGGAGAGACAAATAATTAAATGAAAAATTCAGTAATTAAAATTTAAGTAACTACAGGTGAAGAGATAGACTTTCCAGCAGATGGTGCTGGAATAATTGAACATCCATAGGGAAATGAATGACTCTCAGTCTCTACTTCACAACATACTTGAGATGGATCGAAGAACTAAATTTTTTAAAAAGAAAACTTTAAAACTTGTAGAAGAAAGCATAAGAAAATCTACATGACTTTGGGATAGGCAGAGATTTCTCAGATCATGGAAAAAACTAATTCTAAAAGGGGGAGTGAGTTGGAAGACAGCATTAAGAACATGAAAAGGTAAGTTGCCAACTAGAAGAAAGTTTTGCAATCAATCATATTTTGGACAAATAATTTGTATCTAAAATATATAAAGAAATATACCTCAATGTTAAGAAGATGACCAAAATAAAATATGGGCAAAAGATTTTAACAAATACTTTAAAAAGAAGTGACACAAATTCCATAAACACACAAAAAGCTGTCCAATGTCATTAGCTGTTAGGGAAATACAAATGAGATAACACCATACATCTGTTAGGATGGCTGAAATTTAAAAGACCAGTAATAAGTGTTGTCAAAGATGTGGAACAACTGAAACTCATATGTTGCTGGCAGGAGTGTGAAATGGAAAATCACTTTGGAAAGAAATGTGACAGTATCTTATAAAGTAAAATATACACTTACCATATGCCCAGCAATCTCTAATACAGGTATTTATTTATTTATTTTTAATTAGTTTATTTATTTATTTTTTAACTTTATAATATTTTATTTGTTTTGCTGTACATTGACATGAATCCACCATGGATGTACATGTGTTCCCCTTCCAGACCCCCTCCCATCTCCCTCCCTATCCCATCCCTCTGGGTCATCCCAGTGCACCAGCCCTGAGCACCCTGTATCATGCATCAAAACTGGACTGGCGATTCGTTTCACATATGATAATTTACATGCTTCAATGCCATTCTCCCATATCATCCCGCCCTCGCCCTCTCCCATAGAGTCCATAATACTGTTCTATTTATCTGTGTCTCTTTTGATGTCTTGCATACAGGGTTATCTTTACCGATTGACTAAATACCATACATATGTGTTAGTATACTGTACTGGTGTTTTTCTTTCTGGCTTACTTCACTCTGTATAATAGGCTCCAGTTTCATCCACCTCATTAGAACTGATTCGAATGTATTCTTTCTAATGGCGGCGTAATATTCCATTGTGTAATACAGGTATTTAGCTGAAAAAAAATGAAATGTATGTCTACACAAAGACTTGTCACAAATTGTCCAAGCAGCTTTATTTATTTATTTAGATATTTAAAAATTGAGGTATATTTGATTTACAATGCTGTTTTAGTTTCTGGTATACAGCAAAGAGATTCAGATAGATAAAGATTTTTTTTTTCCAGATTCTTTTCCATTATAGTTTATTACAAGATATTGAATATAGTTCCCTGTGCTATACAGTAGGACCTTGTTGTTTATCTATTTCATATGTAATAGTTTGCGTTTGCTAATCCCAAACTCCTTATTTATCCCTCCCCCACTCCTTTTCCCTTTGGTAACCATAAGTTTGTTTCCTGTGTCTGTAAGTCAAAGCAGCATTATTCGTAATAGCCTGAAACTGGAAATGGCCCAGATGTCCATCAACAAGCAAATAGATACATTCATACAGTAGCTTACTATTCAGTAATAAAAAGAAATAGATGCTGATAACTGCTACAACATGAATGGACCTCCAGAACATTATGCTGAGTGAAAGAAGCCAGGCAGGAGAGTACATGCTGGTGGATAATAACATTTACGCTATTCCTCTTAGGGGGTGCCACCTCTGCCCAGCTTGTGGGATCTTAGTTCCCTGACCAGGGATTGAACCCGGGTCACAGGAGTGAAAGTGCTGAATTCTAACCCCTAGACCACCAGAGAACTCCCTGGATGATTACATTTAAATGCAATTCTAGAGCAAGCAACATGAAGCTATGGGAACAGAGAGCAGAGCAGAGATTGACTGGGGCTGGCCCTGGGGAGGGCGCGTACTGACTGGAAGGGGGAATCAGGAATATTATACAGATTATGGAAATATTTTACATCTTGAGTAGAGTGGTAGATATTTGGGTATTTGTCAAAACTCACATAACTGTATACCTTAAACATGTGCATTTTATCATATGCAAATTGTACTCCAATAGGGCTGATTTTTAAAATGAATTAACTATGGCTTATGGTAAGTGCTATGAAGGAAAGAAAATATAGTATGTAAGAGACAATGGAGGGAGGGAAGATTACTTTTGATTGGTTGGCCAAGTGATTCTTGAGGAGGTGACATTTGAGAGGAGATCTGGATGTCAAGGGGCTTCCCAGGGTGGCACTAGTGGTAAAGAACCCGCCTGCCAATGCAGGAGACATAAGAGATGTGGGTTTGATCCCTCAACTGGGAAGATCCCCTGGAGGAGGGCATGGCAATCCACTCTAGTATTCTTGCCTGGAGAATCCCCATGGACAGGGGAGCCTGCTGGGTTATACAGTCCATGGGGTCGCAAAGAGTCAGACATGACTAAAGTGACTGAGCACTCAAGAGAGAGAGCCATGAAAGGTCTAGAGGAGGCCATTCCAGAAAAAGGTCACTTCAAGAACAATGACCCAGAACAGGAACCAGTCTCGTAATCTTTGAAACAGTTTGAAGGCCAGAGTGACAGGGTGAAGTGGGTAGGGCAGAGTGATAGGAGTCAGGGTGAAGAGGTAGGTGTGAGCCAGATCATACTGGACCTTATCAACCCTGATTTTGGAATTTGAAATTAATAAGATGGAAATCCCTCATGGGTCTAGAGGGGCAGAAACACACAAGCAAATAAAGGCAATACAGAGTCATGGGTGATATTTTGAGGGCATGTACAGGGAAAGATGGAGAAGGCAATAGCATCCCACTCCAGTACTCTTACCTGGAAACTCCCATGGACGGAGGAGCCTGATGGGCTGCAGTCTATGGGGTCACGAAGAGTCGAACACGACTGAGCGACTTCACTTTCACTTTTCCTTTCATACATCGGAGAAGGAAATGGCAACCCACTCCAGTGTTCTTGCCTGGAGAATCCCAGGGACGGCGGCCTGGTGGGCTGAAGTCTATGGGGTTGCACAGAGTCGGACATGACTGTAGCGACTTAGCAGCAGCAGCAGCACAGGGAAAGAGGAGGAAGTAGTCAGCACTACCTGAGAACATCTGGGAAGGTGACAGATGTTCTATTTGCAACCTCTCACCAGAGAAGGTGACATTTCAGCTCAGACTTGAAGGAAGAGTAGCAAAGAAGAGTGTTCCAGTGAAGGGTGCTGTGTCTGTAGTAGCCCAGAGGCAAGCAGCTCCATGGAAAATTCAAAGATCTGGGCATCAGATAAGTCCAGCTGGAGTTTTCCTTCTAGGCGAGTGGCCAGAGAGATGAGGCTGAGGAGAAAGGCTTTTAACTGCCTCATAGACTGGATCCTGCAGGATGGGAAACCCCTGGAGAATTTTAAATATGGGAATATTAGAGCCAGGTGTCCATTCCAGATCAAGACCTCCAGATTAGACAGGTGGAGAGCAAGACCACTGGTTCTGGTGTGAAATCAAGGGGAAGGCCTGAACAGGTCTGGGGGGGTAAGGAGAAGGGGAGGGGAGAAGGGCCAAACTCTGCTATGAGGTGATGGGGACGATCCCAGACTCAGGGGACTTCAGGTTTGTAGCTTGAAGGCCTGGCTTCCCTGCAGGACGATGGCCCAGTTAAGCAGGACACATGAGGAGAGACAGGTTGAGGAAAACATCTGCAGAGTTTGAGGGACCAGAGGGCCATAAATGCTAACTTTTATAGGTTCTGCTCCCTCAGAGGGTTTGTTACTTGAAGATTCCTAGGCCCTGGCCCCAGTGATAGAAGCAGTGGGTCTTCCATGGACTGTAGCATGCCAGGCTCCTCTGTCCATGGGATTTCCCAGGCAAAAATAATGGAGTGAGTTGCTGTTTCCTTCTCCAGGGGAATCTTCCTGATCCAGGGATTGAACCTGCATCTCCTGCTTGGCAGGCAGATTCTCTTCTACTGAGCCACCAGGGAATCCCAGAACAGGCTCCTCCAGGACACCTTAGGATAGTGCTCTCCAATAGAAATATAATGAAAATCATACATGCAATTTTAATTAAAAGTAAAAAGCTCAGGTGAAATGAATTTCAACAATATATTTTTAACCTATGTCCAAACATTATGAGTTCATATAGTCAATAAAAATTAAAATATTTTTAAAAAATTAAAATATGGGGGAAAAAAAGAAGCAATGGGTCTAGCCTGGAGCCATGGAAACTACATGTGGCCACAGTGCCCCTCCCTCTCTGATGCAGGTGGACTCCACACCCATGGAACTTCGAGTTTGGCCTCTCCAGGGAGGGGTCTGGAGCAAGAGGTGGACAGGCTTACTCTCCTCTGGCCTGTGGCCAAAGCAGCCCAGAAATTCAGGTAAAGGTGACACTAAAATAAGGCTCCAGGTGTAGTTGGTACCAAGGTCTCCCCTGCAGCAGCTAAAGAATTTCACTAGAGGTGAACCACAAGGTCCTACTCTACAGCACAGGGATTCAATATCCTGTGATAAACTATAATGAAAAAGAATGTGAAAAAGAATATATAATGAGTCAGTTTGCTATACAGAAGAAATTAAACATAACATTGTAAACTGTGTAACTATGTGCTATACATGCTATGCTAAGGCACATCAGTCGTGTCTAACTGTTCGCAACCCTATGGACTGTAGCCCACCAGGCTCCTTTGTCCATGGGATTCTGGAGTGGGTTGCCATGCCCTCCTCCAGGGGATCTTCCCAACCCAGGGACTGAACCCCTGTCTCACATCTCCTGCCTTGGCAGGTGAGTTCTTTACCACTCGTGCCTCCTGGGAAACCCAAATTAACTATACTTCAATAAAATTTTTTAAAAAAGAACTGCACTAGAGTGACAGTGGTCATCATCTATACCTCCTGATCACCTGACCAAAGAGCCACAGAAAATTAGTGGTGGGGCCAAGATGAAGCAGATGCCTTTTAATTTGTACCCTCTCCCAGGGTGTGGATGCTGGGGGTCAATGGTGGGGATACATGGAGGGTCCCGTGACCTGGAGAACGTGTTCTGTGCAGAGAGCACCTTCTACTGCACACACCATTTAACCCTTGCGACAGCTCTGTGTGTCTGGGCCTATTATTATTTCCACTCTACAGATGAGGAAATTGAGGCCCGAAAAGATTTAATAAGTGGTTCTGGGTTCCAAAACAAGGATGTAGGGGAGCCAGAGCTAGAATGCAGGTCTCTGAACACTCATAGCACTGCCCTGCCCGAGTGAGAGAAGTCACGTCTCCTCTTAAATGATCTTTCAAGTAAGGAATGGGGGAGTTTTCCTTCTCCTATCCCTTTCAGAAAGTGTCGAAGTCCTTACTATGTGTGTTTTCCAAAAAAAACAAAAACAAGGCTTCCAGGGCCCAGGAGAGCTAGGATTTAGATCCTTGCAGTACAAACTGAGTTGTAGGGCCCCAGCCGGGAACAATTGCCTGATCTTCTAAGAATCTCACAGCAGTGCCACATGCCTCAGCTTTATCCAGGCAACAGAAGGAGGTGGTGGAGGCGGCGGTGGCAGCAGCAGCCTCAGCAGCAGCAGCAAATTTGTCCCAGCGCACGACAGCACTCTGGTGCTGTGATGGAATACACGTGGCATATGTCTGCAGAGTTACTATCTTGAGAATGGATAGAAAGGGGATTTTTCATGTACCAGATTTCACTTTCCTTTTTGACACAATCCTTGTAGTAAACAGAGGTTTTCTGATCTTGTGAAGATCCAGGAGATGGGAATTCCTTTACTCGTTTTAAGCAAAACTATTGTCTTGTAGAGTCTCAGCCTATTGATGGTGCAAATGTTTTTTTAAAATGTGGAAGCTCTCCTCTCCCTGCCTCCAAAGGCCAGGACAGGAAGATGAGTTGCTACCAACAGGTGACCAGCCTTGTTCTGGTCTCAGACCACCCTAGTGATGAGACCACCATCTGTCCTGTGACTGCCAGCCGCTGGCAAAAGGGATGGGTAAGAGGAAAGGCTTGCTGAGCGCGGGAGTCCTGGGGCAGGGGGAGACAAGGAAGCACCAGGAAGCGAGCAGAATGTAATATTTAGGAGGAGAATTATTTTGAACTGCATCTTGTGCGCTGACAGCATAATCATCATTATTAGGGCCTCAGATGTAACATGGAGCCCGCCCTGAAGTTAAATTTTCCCTTTCAGATAAGCATGGCCTGTCAACCCAGCCTAAGATGGCTCACTGCAACCTCCTCCATGCTTGCGGGTAGGAATACTCCAGCTGCTCCCTCACTGTTAACTTTCATTAAGGACTTTGCTTTACTGGTAAACAGGGGCACCTGTTTACCTTAGCCTTATCAAATCAACCTGACAACTACTTCGTGCAAGCCCCCAGAGCTGTATTTTTCTACCCACTTTTCGTTTGGCAGTGCTTTCTCATAGAGGGGCAGATCTGTGGCCTGAATAATGCTCAGACAGATTTTGTTTAGCTTTCACCATGTTTTAAAAACTGGTTTTCATGTCAAAATTCTGTTTGCTAGCTTCTCTTGAAAAAAAAATCACAAGACTTGGCCACACTGGG
This sequence comes from Okapia johnstoni, assembly GCA_024291935.2. Lineage (NCBI taxonomy): Eukaryota > Metazoa > Chordata > Mammalia > Artiodactyla > Giraffidae > Okapia > Okapia johnstoni. Next base: position 43,811,582 of record CM044316.1, read on the forward strand.
CCAACTCCCCTGTGCCAAGTGGCTAGATAGTGGCTCCCTTTGCACAGAGCTTGTTCTCCAGTTTGCCATAATCCCACCACTTCGCATCATCTTCTTTGCACACTCGAAGAAAGGGTACAAATTAAAAGGCAGATATGCAGGGACTTCCCTGTAGTCCAGTGGTTAAGACTCTGTGCTTCTAACGCAAGGGGCTCAGGTTCAATCCCTGGTAGGGGAACTAAGATCTCACATACCACGTGGCACGGTCAAAAATAAACAAATGATACAACTGTAAAAAATAAAATAGGCAGAAATGGAGAAATGAGTTTCAATCTTGACTCCACGCCTTGCTTCCTAGGGCCTTTTAAGCAGGTGTGTGGATCTCTCTGAATTCTGTTTTTAATCCCTAGGAAGAAGAGAATGATGAGAAAACGTACGCAGAGCACTGGCCAAAAGCCTTGCCTTAGAGGAAGCTCTCACAAAGAATTTGCCCTGCATGTTTACTGGTGATTATGACAATCCCTGTCAGTGACACAGAGGAGACCCAAAGCTGAATATGAATGGACACACCTACTGAAATGTAAGTTTGATATAAGCAAGGATTTTGAAAATTTTGTTTTGCTTATTCCTACATCTCCAGAGCTTAGAACACCCCCTGGCACGTGGTTGGTACTTAATACATGTGCTAAATGAATATGTGGAGTTAATGTTTTCCCTGAGTTCATATTCTTCATATGTCAAGTGCTAAATCATCATTTGTTATTGTTTAGTTGCTAAGTTGTGTCCAACTCTTGGTGACCCCATGGACTGCAGCATGCCAGGCTTCCCTGTCCTTCACTGTCTCTCTTGGAGTTTGCTCAAACTCATGTCCATTGATTCAGTGATGCCATCAAACCATCTCATCCTCTGTGGCTTCCTTCTCCATGAATCGTTGGTTCATTGTATAAAAATAAATGCAAATAAACATATAGGCTGAGTATCTCAAATTTATAGGTGCTGATTTTTTTCCCCCTTATTTTCAAAATATCAGAAATCAGGGAGATTCTTAAGAGTTGATGAAAACTTCATACTCAGTTGAGTCTCAGCCTGTGAGAAAAATGTGTTTTCCTCCAGGGCTGGGTTTCTAAGATCATTATCTAAATGCCAGGCCACTTAAGGAAACAGTGCTTCGAAAAGTCACAATTAAAATTGCATGCCTTTATGTGGTGCTTCTTGAGAACTCAAGGTACTGTAAAAACACATTTAAAGCATCAAGTACTCTCTGAAGCACTTTCCTCAGAAGTAATCCTTCCAGAGAAGAGAGTGCACTTAGGTAAAACCAGTGTTGGGTTCTATATCATGATCTCAACAAGGCTTAACCTCTCAGTGCTGGAGTTTGCCCCCCAGTGGATGCAATTTTCCTGGAAATACTGGAGAAGGTGAGTTGGCTCCCGAGTAGAGTCAAAGCTGTCCTTTTGGAATAATATTGGAATTTCATAGTATTGAATACATGTGCCTACAGGACTCTTCAATAAGCTTGTGGTTTTCTTATCAGTGGCCTGTAGGGGTCAGCTGTGTTTTTTGTTTGCTAGGCATCTGTTCTTCCCAGTTCTGGTAACTAAAGTTCAGTTTTCCTAGGGAAGCTGTTCTTTCCACACTTTCAAATGTGGGGTTTGAAAGATGGCTAGCCTTACCCCCAGTGCCAGATGACAGCACGAACGAGCCAAGATGCCACATCCCCTGGCCACAACCACACATTCAGAGAGAAGCAATCTACCCCAAGCCAATGCAAACAGTAAGACTCCAGTCTGGAACTTTTCTTAGTAAAAAGTTCTCTGGGAAAGAGAAAGCCTTTTGTCTGTTTTGAGAATGTGCTTCTAACACTCTCAGAGGGGCTGCATTCTCAGAGAATGCACAGAAAAGAGAGCTGAGAGAGAGAGCAAGAGAGGGGATTCCTGGTGATACTGCTTGAGTGCCTGGATCCAGCTATGGCTGAAGTTCAGATTTGCCTCTGGACTCCTGGTTTCAAGAGCCAATAAGTTCTCTCTCTCTCTTAAACTGATCTGAAGAGCATTTTAGTTCCTTGCAATGGAGACGATCCTGACTAGCAAATAGGAATCTGAAAATGTAAATCAGGAAAAAGATGTGTAAAACTGAAACTAATTTCTCAGGTGAAACCCCAAACCTTGAAGCATGACCGAAAGCAAACTGACACATTTCTCCTTCACATGGACCTCAAATTCCATTACAACCAGGCAGACCAATGAGCTAGCAAACAGAAGGGAAGCTTTTTTCCCCTTTCTTTAATATCCTCAAACATGAAAAGAATCTGATTTGTTCTGTTGGTTTTTTTTTTCTGATTTTTGTGTATGTGCTGGCCACATTCACTGGCTTTCCTTTCACATGTGTTCATTTGTCTGTTTCCATGGGAGGAAAGCCAGAGGCCAGCTCTCAGTGGATTTCCCAGTGCTTTAAAACCCTGTTCTGAGGGGAGTTCCACAGTGTTTGCCACTGAGCCTGTGAGCTCCAAAAAGACATTATTTGACCTGTGCAGCATGTAGAGATGTTCATTTTAATAGGGGTTCTGTTCACCTCTACCTGCCAGGCTCCAATTGCCACACACATGTGAGCAAAGGACAGCCCTTCTCCTCTCCAGAAGGGGTGGTTTCTAGTCCCTAGTCAGCCCTTCCTTAGCTCTTGGGGCTGCACCTTTGCCCCTACTCTCCCTTCTGACCATGTTGGATACTGCTTCCAAACGATTCTTTACGAAACACTACATCCTCCAAAAGGAGGGGATATATGTATACATATAGCTGAGCCACTTTCCTATACAGTAGAAACTAATACAACATTGTAAAGCAACTACACTCCAATAAAAAATTTAAAAATAAATTAAAATCTATTCTAAAAAAACAAACACAAAAACATTGCCTCCCATTCCCATTTTCCATTCTGAGGAGCTTCAGTAGATTCCTATAGTTTTTGTATTGAATCCATACTCTTCTTCTCATGCCTTAATAAAACTAATACCAATAATAAAGAAAAGTGAATAGTTAGGAGCACTTCAGTTCAGTTCAGTTGCTCAGTCGTGTCCAACTCTTTGCCACCCCATGGACTGCAGTATGCCAGGCCTCCCTGTCCATCACCAACTCCCTGAATTTACCCAAACTCATGCCCATTGAGTCGGTGATGCCATCCAACCATCTCATCCTCTGTTATCCCCTTCTCCTCCTGCCCTCAATCTTTCCCAGCATCAGGATCTTTTCAAATGAGTCAGCTCTTGTCATCAGGTGGCCAAAGTATTGGAGTTTCAGCTTCAACATCAGTCCTTCCAATGAACATTCAGGACTGATTTCCTTTAGGATGGACTGGTTGGATCTCCTTGCAGTCCAAGGGACTCTCAAGAGTCTTCTCCAACACCACAGTTCAAAAGCATCTTTTCCAGTAGGAGCACTTACTAGGTGCCAAGCTCTATGTCTAGGTTTCATACACATTATCTTAGTTAATCTTCAAAATAACACTATAGATACACTGTGGGTAGGGATGGGGGTGGGGAAAAAAATCTATAAAGTAGATAACAATGTAATCCATTTTTTTTTTCCAAATGAGGAAACTAACACAGGAAGAGGTTAAATAACTTTCTCAAGGACATGTGGCCAATAAGTGACAGAATTCAAATGCAACCCTGTCACCCTGGCTCCAGACCCTGTGTTGCTACCAGAAGATTCTGCGGTTTCATAAGTTCCTCTTTCAGTCTGCCCTGTCCCTACCTTGTTTCTCACAACTCTCCAGTTTCCACAGCCAACCTAGGCTGGTCTTATGCCTGTGCCCACCATTCGCTAATGGTATGGCCTTTGCTTATTTGTTCAGTCATTCATTCATTCATTCACTCAGCAAATATTTACTAAGCCCCTGTCCCAGGTGTTCATGTCATCTGGATGACAAGACCAAGAAAGCTCTTTTCTCTCACCACTTCTCCAAATCTTGCCTTTCAGGCTGTGTTCCAGACCCTCTCTTTCATACGTCCCAGCTCAGCCAATGCAACCAGCATGGCGTCCCTCTCTGTGAACGCTGAAGGCAGAGAAGGGCATGACATAGTTTAGCCTTCAGTTTCAAAGGGCCTTTGTGAGCACTCATACTGTCCCACTGTCCTGTCAGGAGTCTGAAGTCTGGAGGACCATATCAGAGAACTTGCTCCTTTCATATCCATCACAGTGTAGCGTGTATATTAGGCATCCAAGAAACATTCTTTCATCCAGTTGATGAGTGAACAAATGGAGCCAATGAAAATAGAGTGATTTTTAAAAAATATTTATGTATTTGGATGCATCAGGTCTTAGTTGCAGCATGCAGGATCTTCATTGCGCCATCCGGAATCTTTTGTTACGGTGCATAGACTCTCTCTAGTTGTGCTGTGCGGGCTTCCATGGGCTCGGTAGTTGTGGCACGGGCTAAGTTGCCTTGTGACATATGGGATCTTAGTTCCCTGACCAAGGATTGAATCTGCATCCTGCTCATTGTAAGGCAGATTCTTAACCACTGGACCACCAGGGAAGTCCCCCAAATACAATGAGTTTGAAAATGGCTTTCTGAAAACCTGAATCTGTGTCCTTCCTTTGACCTAGAATTCACCTCGAGTTAATGACAGTCTCATGAGGTAGGTATTATACCCATTTTACAGATAAGACTGAGGCTCAAGGAAGGCGGATAACTTGTCTGATTCACAAAATGGATAAATCACAGAGCACATGTTCCCCACCCCTGCATTATGCTGCCTCTGCAATCCTTGGATGGTTTTCCTGAGCTCACAAATGTTGAAAATCCATTGCCATTTCTATGGCTAATCCATTCAGAGAAATTTGCGTTGTCAGGACCTTTCACACAGGCATTTTTCTTTATTTTCAGGAAAGAAAATTTGAAGAAACTCCAGCAACTTCTACATCTGGCTGACTACTCACTTCTGGGACTGGAGGTCAAATCCTAGAAATGGCCACACTCCTTGGCCATGTCTCAGTGCTGGATTGCTGCCAAGAAACATTCCTTGAGTTTGTATTCATATGATAGCACTCCTTCCTCAAGGGGGTGGTGGGAATGAGGGTGGGGAACATTCTATTTTTCCTTTGATGGTTATGCCCCATCACACCCAAGTTCAGTTCAGTTCAGTCGCTCAGTCATGTGAGCGCTCACTCTTTGCGACCCCATGGACTGCAGCACACCAGGCCTCCCTGTCCATCACCAACTCCCTGAATTTACCCAAACTCATGTCCATTGAATCGGAGATGCCATCCAACCATCTCATCCTCTGTCGTCCCCTTCTCCTCCCGCCTCCAATCTTTCCCAGCGTCAGAGTCTTTACAAATGAGTTAGTTATTCACATCAGGTGGCCAAAGTATCAGAGTTTCAGCTTCAGCATCAGTCCTTCCATTGAATATTCAGGACTGATTTCCTTTAGGATGGACTGATTGGATCTCCTTGCAGTCCAAGGGACTCTCAAGAGTCTTCTCCAACTCCACAGTTCAAAAGCATCAATTCTTCTGTGCTCAGCTTTCTTTATAGTCCAACTCTCACACCCATACGTGACTACTAGGAAAGCCATAGCTTTGACTAGACAGACCTTTGTGGGCAAAGTAATGTCTCTGCTTTTTAATATGCTGTCTAGGTTGGTCATAACTTTTCTTCCAAGGAGCAAGCGTCGTTTAATCTCATGGCTGCAGTCACCATCTGCAGTGATTTTGGAGCCCCCCAAAATAGTCTGTCACTCTTTCCACTGTTTCCCCATCTATTTGCCATGTGATGATGGGACCAGATGCCACGATCTTAGTTTTCTGAATGTTGAGTTTTAAGCCAACTTTTTCACTCTCCTCTTTCACTTTCATCAAGAGGCTCTTTAGTTCTTCACTTTCTGCCATAAGGGTGGTGTCATCTGCATATCTGAGGTTATTGATATTTCTCCCGGAAATCTTGATTCCAGCTTGTGCTTCAAGCAGTCCAGCATTTCTCATGATGTACTCTGCATATAAATTAAATAAGCAGGGTGACAATAAACAGCCTTGACGTACTCCTTTCCCAACTGGGGACCAGTCTGTTGTTCCATGTCCAGTTCTAACTGTTGCTTCCTGACCTGCATACAGATTTCTCAGAAGGCAGATCAGGTGGTCTAGCATTCCCATCTCTTTAAGAATTTTCCACAGTTTATGGTGATCCACACAGTCAAAGGCTTTGGCATAGTCAATAAAGCAGAAGTAGATGTTTTTCTGGAACTCTCTTGCTCTTCCTATGATCCAGTGAATGTTGGCAATTTGATCTCTGGTTCCTCTGTCTTTTCTAAATCCAGCTTGAACATCTGGAAGTTTTAGGTTCATGTCTTGTTGAAGCCTAGCTTGGAAAATTTTGAGCATTACTTTGCTAGCATGTGAGATTACTGAAATTGTGCGGTAGTCTGAACGTTCTTTGGCATTGCCTTTCCTTGGGATTGGAATGAAAACTGACTTTTTCCAGTCCTGTGGCCACTGCTGAGTTTTCCAAATTTTCTGGTATATTGACTGTAGCACCTTCATAGCATCATCTTTTAGGATTTGAAATAGCTCAACTGGAATCCCATCACCTCCACTAGCTTTGTTCGTAGTGATGCTTCCTAAAGTCCACTTGCCTTCTCATTCCAGGATGTGTGGCTCTAGATGAGTGATCACACCATTATGATTATCTGGGTTGTGAAGATCTTTTTTTTATAGTTCTTCTGTGTATTCCTGCTACCTCTCCTTAATGTCTTCTGCTTCTGTTAGGTCCATACAATTTCTGTCCTTTATTGAGCCCATCTGTGCATGAAATGTTCCCTGGTATCTCTAATTTTCTTGAAGAGATCTCTAGTCTTTCCCATTCTATTGTTTTCCTTTATTTCTTTGCATTGATCACTGATGAAGGCTTTCTTATCTCTCTTTGCTATTCTTTGGAACTCTGCATTCAAATGGTCATATCTTTTCTTTTCTCCTTTGCCTTTTGCTTCTCTTCTATTCACAGCTATTTGTAAGGCCTCTCAGACAACCATTTTTCCTTTTTGCATTTCTTTTTTTTGAGGATGGTCTTGATCATTGCCTCCTGTACAATGTCATGAACCTCTGTCCATAGTTCTTCAGGCACTCTGTCTATCAGATCTAATCCCTTGAATCTATTTGTCACTTCACTGTATAATCGTAAGGGATTTGATTTAGGTCATACCTGAATGGTCTGGTGGTTTTCCCTACTTTCTTCAATTTAAGTCTGAATTTGGCAATAAGGAGTTTATGATCTGAGCTACAGTCAGCTCCGGGTCTTGTTTTTGCTGACTGTATGGAGATGCCAAGAGTGAACATCAACATTTTAGGAATCTGAGAACTAAAATGGACTGGAATGGGTAAATTTAACTCAGATGACCATTATATCTACTACTGTGGGCAAGAATCCCTTAGAAGAAACGGAATAGCCATCATAGTCAACAAAAGAGTCAAGTACAACAAATGCAGTACTTGGATGCAATCTCAAAAATGATAAAATGATCTCTGTTCGTTTCCAAGGCAAACCAATGGTTTCCAATGATTTCCAAGGCAAACCATTCAATATCACAGTAATCCAAGTCTATGCCCTGAACAGTAATGCTGAAGAAGCTGAAGTTGAACAGTTCTATGAAGACCTACAAGACCTTCTAGAACTAACACCCCAAAAAAATGTTCTTTTCATTATAGGGGACTGGAATGCAAAAGTAGGAAGTCAAGAAATACCTGGAGTAACAGGCAAATTTGGCCTTGGAGTACAGAATGAAGCAAGGCAAAGGCTAACAGAGCTTTGTCAAGAGAACGCACTGGTCATAGCAAACACCCTCTTCCAATGCCACAAGAGAAGACTCTACACATGGACATCACCAGATGGTCAATACCAGAATCAGATAGGTTATATTCTTTGCAGCCAAAGATGGAGAAGCTCTATAGAGTCAGCAAAAACAAGACCGGGAGCTGACTGTGGCTCACATCATGAACTCCTTATTGCCATCACCCCCAAACAATTCAGTAAAATGGGAGTGGCCAAGGACCTTACTGAAAACAACCTTCTTCTCCCACGGCATGGCCCTATCTGTCCAGCTGCCCTCTCTTCCAAGGCAGTTAGCCCTGCCCCCACCCTCATCTCACCTTGCTCTGCCCACATTACAGCCTCAGAGGCTCTGGGCTTTCCCGTAGGGCCTCCATCAGGTTCTTCTCACTGCTCCTCCTTCCTTGCAGTCATTTTCGTAATCTCCTTCCTTAATGCTGTTAGCACACCCTTCCTTTCAGTAGTCCCTCCCCAAACCACTGCCCCTTCTCCTTTGTCTAGGTCCCTTCTCCATTCTCTCATCTCCCAGACTTCTCCCCTCTACTGCATCCCTCAAACCTCATTCCAACCCAGCTCTTCCCCCACACATCCCTAACCTGCCCTTGGAGCTCCCCTCCTCAGACCAGCCACCCCAGGTCTGCCTGCCCCTGCCCTGCTCCCACCATCTTCCTGTCTCCTAATCTCTGCCCTTTGGGACCTGGGCTCATGTTTTAAATTTCTCTCCTTTTAGTACAACTCTGTCTGGAACCATGATTCTTCTCTTTCACAGCTGTCTTTTCCCCCCATTTATATGCTAATTTCTTTTTAAAATGTATAAAAATAAACAAGTGTCACTTGAAACAAAACTATTAAGTAAACAGTACAGGTAGTACTTGGATATGAGATGCACACTCATAAACTTTTAATCTTCAAGGATCGTGCCTTAAGCACCCATTGCCAGGCAAACATGCTCACTAGAAGTTATTTATAAAATAACTTTTTGGTTTAAAATCCCATAGTCTAAGAGGGAAGGACAACATATATGAAACTTCCACAGTGGTGCAAGGAGTAGGAGAGTAAAACTTAAATGGAACTCAGAAAGAAGTAAAGGGATAGAATAAGCAGTGGCTCTCAAACCAGGACCTCCACAGGATCTTACATTTTCATTTTGAAACTGACGGTCTATGTCTAGTGGCTGGAAAGTCACAGGGATGTAGGCATACCATCATAGTGAGCTAGGGGAGGAAACTGAAGGGAAAATCAATTTCTAAACTGAAAACAAATCAGACTTCAACTAGGACTTTCAGGCTTGTGCTAAGCTTTGCTCTGGGAGTGTTTCAATGGTTTCTCTTTGTTGGCAGAGAATGAGGGCTGCAGGACAGGAGGACTGGGCTGGGCTGCAGCCTGTTCTTCATCCTGAGTGAATGAAGTCTTACTATTATATTCTCCAGCAAAGGCTGCACTACTTGTTGTGAGGCTTATGGGTAAACTTGCCAGAGAGCAATCCAGTTATCAGCCTCAGCCCCAGTGCTCTCATATACAGTTCTCGAAGCAAACCCTCGAACCTAGTTGGATCTAGAAGGAGAAGACGCGGAGAGAAGCAGCCCACAAGCGAAGCCTGCAGCACGCCTTGCACTGAATCCCGGACAGGTTCAGTGAGGACATAGGTCCTGACGCCAGGCACTTGCCCTGACGGCGAGCGGGTAACATCTGGAGTCCCGGAGCACTAACCCAGCCTGAAGTGACTGCCTTTTGGAGTCTCGGGTATCCATACCCACTTGAAGGCCGGAGCAGGGAGGCCGCAGCCGGACAGCCGGAGCCGGACCTCGAGTTTCCGCCAACCGCTCCGGAGCGCTCCGGATGGCGGCTCCAGGCCTCGCTGCTGGGGGCGGGGCTCGCGCTGTGACACCGCCCCCGCCTCGCCCCGCCCCGCGCGCGTTGCCAGGGGTGATCAGGTGACTCCTAGCTCGCGACGCTCGGGGAGGTCGTGACGTCAGGCGAGCCCAGTCTCCTCACTCGCTCCTTGGCAGGTGCGGCGACACTTGTGCGGTCTCGTCAGGTTCCAGCGGGTCCCGGCCGAACCAGTGCCCAGCACGTTCATAGAGAGAAGAGGTGAGGCCCGCGGTGGACCCGGGCCCAGCCAAGCTGGGACCAGGGAGGGGGTTAGGAGCAGGCAGAGCCCTTCCGGGCTTTTGCGCGCCCCCGAGCTCCCCAGAGGGCGCCGGGAGAACGACGGGCTCCCGGGGCGCGATGGGCGCCCTCGGGCCCGGAAGCGCGCAGAGCTGGGGGAGAGGTCGGGAGCCGGCGGAGCGGTTGCAGCCGGCCTGATACACACCCCGGCGCATCGCGGCTGCTCCTCCCGGTCCCGTCGCAGCGCTGCTGGCTGAGGCTGGGAAGATCCTCCACTGCCCGCCCGGGCCTCTGAGTTGAGGACTGAGGGGCTCCTCGTAGCGAGGAGTCAGCTGACTGAGCTAGGCTTGCCACACCCCAGTCTCGAGGGACGTCTGCCGGAGGCGTTCGCGTCTCTTCGCCTTGAACTGCGATTTCTAGAGCGCGGCGGGCGACCCATTCCGTGCGCAGAACCGAGCCTGCTGGGGGCGCGAGGCCGGGCGGGAGCTGGGACCAGAGGTGTTCAGAAAAGATGTTTCAATCCTGTTGAGTTCGGTTGATAGAAATGTGAATAGACCTGTTGGGGGAAGTGAAATCTGAGCGGAGCCCCAAGGGATGGGGACTAATCTCCGGCAGCTGTGGGGGTTGGAAGAGTAGGGGGAGGGAAAGGGGAGCTCTGGGAAGGAGTCCTTGAGCTGGAAGTAAAGGAAAGACTTACTGGATTGAGTGCTAGGGCGGTTTTGGGGGCGGAGGAGAAGTTTGGAAAGTTAGGTTAGGGCCCATTTGGAAAAACTTTTGAATAATCAGCTGAGGGTTTGTGGGTGGGAGCCATTGAAGCGTCGGCTGGGTTGCGGTAGGGGGAACACTGGTATGGGGAGACTGAGGAGGCTGTTGTGACAGCCTGGAAAAGAGATGACAACGCCTAGAACTCTAATCTGTTGGGATTCTGGAAAGCTTGCTTCGGAAATGTTTGTAGGAGACAGGAATGGGGGCGTAGGCAGCCAGGTGCCAATTATCCTAGATTTTTTAAAAATTCCTTCTTCTGAGGGAAAAGAAGAACCCAGCTGCCTTCTCTTATCTCATTTGACCCAATCAGTTATGACTGTTAAGGAAGTTTGCCTTCCTTCATATGCATTGAGGTTTTATTGTCCACAGCACTTACCCTTTAGAGGTTTCAGAGTGTTCTACACCTCTTATCCCCAGGGTGAAACCCAAAGCCCGAGTGAATGTTAGGAGATTTAATGGCACAGAAGTTCTTGAAGGATAATCAGTGCCCAAAACATGAATATGGGGGCATTGGAGAAGCTGAAAGGAGTTCCAAGTTCTTTGTTAATTGTAGGACAGTTTCCCCCCTTCCTACCTACTACTTTCAGTTTGTGGGCTTTCCAGGTAACGCTGCATAAGTGTTAATTGGCCATTTTTGTCTTAAATTTTTGAGCAATGAGAAGAAGATATTTTGATTATTGCAGAGGAATGATTGAATGAATGATTGATTTTCAGTCAATTGATTTCAGTCGTCAAAAATGAATGATTTTTTCAAACTCTGAAATTTACTGATCCTGTGGGCGGGGGGATTTAAAAAAAAAAAAAACAGCTGTCCCTTTTGTACTAAATCTTCCACAAACTTCTTTTTTCTGGAGGAAGTGAAATAGTTGAAACTTCTCACCAATTTGTTTTGTATTTATTTGACTCCAGAAAACAGAATTGAACCTCCAGGGATCCTGTACAGTAAAAGGCAGTTGAGGGAATTGCTGAGAACTTGGCAAGGTTTGTGCATAAATGGAGAAACCAGCACAGCACCCAAGGGAGGACAAATCCAGAGTGGTGGCAGCTGGGGAAAGCGAACTTCCAGTCAGATCAGCAACATCATTCTCTGTAAATGACGTCTTAAGACAGGCCATTTGAGCATTGAACAATGTGTGTTTACGACATATTTCTACTAACCCGAAGAATTTTTCCCCTTGTGTGCTTATTCATTGGTAGGGTTTATTAGTGTTTTTTATTGGGCTCTCTAGGAGCCCCATAATATTAAGATCACTGGAGATTAGATTTCTGGGCCACATTTTTTAAAAATTGTTATCAATTTTCTAAATCTCTTTGGAAATATTTGAAACGGCCAGTTAATCATGCTTTCTTTGTAAATGGTCCCCCCAACCTCCAAACACGATAACTAATAGGGATAGAGTAGGATAATCCCCTGGAGTAGGAAATAGCAACTCACTTCAGTATTCTTGCCTGGAAAATTCCATGGACAGAGGAGCCTGGTCGCCTGCAATCCGCGGGGTCAAAAAGAGTTGGACTGAGCACACATGCAAGCAAGCACAAGGATAAGCAAATTGTTAGCTTAAAAACCTGGTTAGGAAATTGAAGATAAGAGACGGAACTTCAGGGGGCTTTGGGAGACTACAGTAAGATTAATGATCACTCAAGAAAATAATCGGAGAAGGCAGTGGCAGCCCACTCCAGTGCTCTTGCCTGGAAACTCCCATGGACGGAGGAGCCTGCTGGGCTGCAGTCCATGGGGTCGCTAAGGGTCGGACATGACTGAGCGACTTCACTTTCACTTTTCACTTTCATACATTGGAGAAGGAGATGGCAGCCCACTCCAGTGTTCTTGCCTGGAGAATCCCAGGGGTGGGGGAGCCTGGTGGGCTACTGTCTATGGGGTTGCACAGAATCGGACATGACTGAAGTGACTTAGCAGCAGCAGCAGCAAGAAAATAATGGGAAAATTCTGAGACCATGTGCACTTGCTTGACTCGTAAAGCAAAACAAGTCGCTTAGCATCAAAGCCAGATTGGTTGGCTTAACAATAAAATCATTCTAACCTGCTTAGCAACAAAACCATGCAACAGAAGCACAAGACATGCCCCCAGACAATAAAGCAGTGGTGGCATGAGACTTACCTCCTACCCAGTTAGCTCAGTGAGTTAATGATCCCGAAAACATACCCTTTGGCCCCTAAGACATATTCATTGCACAGTGCCCCCCAAGCAATAAACCAATAGTAGAGAATAAGGCCTACAGCCTACCCAGTGGTGTCATCAAGTTAATGACCCTCAGGACGTGCTCCCTACACACAAAAACAGTCATTTATGGGAAGGTGACTTTTCAAAATGAAAGACCCACATTGTACTGAGACCTGAAATAATTTTTCCAAAGTGCTATGACAGTCCTGCTGCTGTTAAGTTGCTTCAGTAGTGTCCGACTCTGCGACCCCATAGACGGCAGCCCACCTGGCTCCCCCGTCCCTGGGATTCTCCAGGCAAGAACACTGGAGTGAGTTGCCATTTCCTTTTCCAATGCACGAAAGTGAAAGTGAAGTCGCTCAGTGTCCAACTCTTAGCGACCCCATGGACTGCAGCCTGCCAGACTCCTCCGTCCATGGGATTTTCCAGGCAAGAGTACTGGAGTCGGGTGCCAGTGCCTTCTCCGTATGACAGTCCTGGCCTGGCCAAATAGGGACAAGAAAACTTGCCTGCTCTACCTGGGGGAGGAATTGATCATGGAAGTGTGACACTACTCAAGAAAGACAAAGATCTTCTCCCCCACCCCTCTCTCTGATTATAAACATGTAACCCACTGAGTACTCAAGGCAGCACTTGCCTGCCTATTTGAAACCTTACAAGCATCTTGTTCTAGTAAATCTCATCTGTCACTTTGCCTCTTGCTGAATTCTTTTCTGTGCTGAGGCATAAAAGACTGGGAGCTCTTCGGAGGCCCCTGAGACGACACCCGACTGTTTCATAACTATGTGCTGTCAGGGCAGTTAAGCAGGCCAAAAGTTTTGGGAAATTTTCCACTTTCATTCACCCTTGCTACCTCCACAAGTTTCCTACTGGTAGAGAATTTAAGACTTCAATAGGAAGAAAAAGTAGTGTTTCCCTAAACACAGGCTATGATAAATACCAGGGCTGGTTGTTCTGTTGAGGAACAGAAATAACCTCCCTTAAGGGAAACTGGGCCCAGATGAGAGGCAGGGCTGGGATATGAGCCAGAGACCCCCATGGAACCTTCTAGGCCTGTGCCTTTGTCACCCAACAGCAGGCCCTCCTTTTCTGGCTGGAAACATTCCTCGCCCTTGAAACAGGGTAATGGGCAGTTCTCTCTTCACAGAGATTCTGAAGGAGTATTCATAGGACGCTTATATGAAATTTGAGCTCCTCCAAAGCAAATATTTTAATTGTTGGATGAGTGATATTTTTTTGAGATGCCGTGAAATAAAGAGGTGGACATTCTAGAGGTGGACATTCTGAATTTTTATAAAAGCCTCACTGAGCACTCTAAGGCTTTTTTGTTTTTGTTTCCTGGTATATTTGGGTTTGGTCACCAGTAAACCAATAGTGTGATCTGGTGGCCTAAGGGTAAGTGCATGTTTGCATTTCATATGTAAATAAGTTCAGACTGTTTTACATTTTATCCAGCTGGTTTAGAGTGCCTGGAGTAAACCAGTAACCTAGCAGCCTCCTGGGCTTGTGACCCAGCATCCTTTCAACCCTGAAGGAGTTAGTTATTAAGCTCTTCAGAGACTGAAGTGAGCAGTAATGCTCACTAAATTGAATGAGGAGTGAAATAGTCACCTTTTAAAATTCCCCTCTTCTACTATGTCACTCTGCCAGTCCTTGGTCAGGTAGGGATTCAGGTGCTTGCTGAAGCATCCAGGGACCCTACAGAACTACAAAATCTGTCTCTTAGACTTGTGGCATAGTTATCACATGGGGGAAGTTGCTGACAGGAGAGACTTCCTGTTTTTCTCATGCTGAATTGAAAGCTGTGTTCTAGGCCTCCAAGCTCCTCACACTTGACCAAGGCTACTAATTGACTTGGCTGTAAAATGGGAGTCAGCAATTAAAACCCAGCAGTTTAGAAGCAAGGGGACTGGGCATGAGTTGACCATCTTGGACACTGTATATAAAGGGCTCTTCAAAAGGAAGTGAACTTAGAATGACCTCTTTTGTAGTTTTTCACAGGGATATGTGGAATATTATTGCAGAGTCTGCCTGCAATATGGGAGACCTGGGTTCGATCCCTGGTTGGGAAGATCCCCTGGAGAAGGGAACGGCTACCCACTCCAGTATTCTGGCCTGGAGAATTCTGGACTGTGTAGTCCATGGGGTTGCAAAGAGTCAGACGCGACTGAGCAACTTTCACTGTGCTGTGTGGAATATTAATACTTATTTAGGCCTCAGAATCAGAGCTGGGAAACTGAATAGGCCCTCCCTTCTAAAGCAAGGGAGATAAATGCCTTGAATCCAGTCTCTGTGGGCAGCAAGTCTTTTACGTCTTTGCCGAAAACAAGGGATATTTTGCCGAAAACAGTGTCTGTTTTTCTGAACCTTTCAGAAAAGTGTCAACTTAAAAAATATTCGCAACTTAAAGTTGAGTGTTATTTGGTGGGAATTTTGAGGACTTTTAAGCCCAGAAAACAGCTTCTGAAGTAATCCTGAGAAAATTGCTCCAAGGATATGAGAAGGGGAGCCAGGTTATATAGAAATTTTGCAACAAAAGGCAGGTAGTCTGAATATCAAAAGGTAATTGTTATTTAAAGAAAACCACATAACCCAAGTTAAGGAATTTATCTATTTTCTGTATGTGGAAGATGTGAGAGGCTGGGCTAACTGAAATCATTCCTTTGATATACACCTCAGCTGTTAGGCCAGTATCCTGTGAATAAATATCCTCAGGTCATCAGGGCTTACTCGCACTGTAGGAAGAGGCTGTAGTCTGAGGGAGGCTGGATGGCAGGCATTCTCCTTCCTGAGTTCCCTTGGGGCTGCCCGGCTCAGGCTCGCGGTTGAGGGCTGCAACTGAATTGCTAATGATGGTGATATCCCTGTTTACTAGTAGGGCAGGAAACACTCCTGTTTCTCAATAGGCCTCCTTCATTTTATTTGCTCTGTTGTGCTTTGCATATACTGCGATTATTACAGATTGAAGGTTTGTGGCAACCCTATGTCTGTCAATGTCATTTTTCAACAGCAGTTGTTCACTTTGTGTGTCTGTGTCACATTTTGGTAATTCTCACAATACTTCAAACCTCCACTAGCAAAGAGATTACAATTTGCTGAAGGCTTGAATGTTTGTTAGCATTTTTCAGCAATAAAATATTTTTAAATTAGGTGCGTTCACTTCAGTTGCTCAGTTGTGTCTGACTCTTTGTGACCTCATGGACTGCAGCACGCCAAGCCTCCCTGTCCATCACCAACTCCCAGAGCTTGCTCAAACTCATGTTCAGTGAGTCGATGATGCCATCCAACCATCTCATCCTCTGTTGTCCCCTTCTCCTCCTGCCTTCAGCCTTTCCCAGCATCAGAGGGTGTACGTTAAGGTGTGTACATTGTTTTTTTAGACGTAATGCTTTTGCACCCTCAGACTATAGTATAGTGAATACATAACTTTTATTTGCATTGGGAAGCCAAAATACTTGTGTGACTTGCTTTATTGTGATATTCAGTTTATTGTGATGATGCAAGTAAATGATATAAGGGAGTCTTGGTAATCATGGTGAGAAGAGGGTTTGATTTACCTGAATTTACTCACTAGAGAGTAATGCCTTATTCACAGATACCTCTTATCACTTCTCTGATTTGTGCTAAAGAGTCATTAGTGTCAAGAGAATTGGCCCAGAAAATAGTGCAGATCACGACTGAAAACCATCTGACCTCGTGGCCAGTGTTCACAAAAAGGTAGGGGTAGGGGGCTGTTGAGTTGCAAAGTTCTTTGGGATGAAGAAGACCTGGGAAGTGGTGCCTGGCTTCTGGCCTCAGTACTTCACCTGTCAGCTTTCAGTGTTGGGACCTTGGGTAGGATCATGTGGGTACAAGACATGTGAAGAGGGGGACTTCTGTAGGAGCGTGCCTAGCTCATGAGTCCTTGTCTTTAAGCCTATTTTTACTGCTTTCCTGCTAGCTTCCCATAGACTCCAGACCCCGTGTACCTCCTTCCCCTACCCCCAGCCTTTCTTCTGAAACATCCTCACTAAGATTGTGATTCTTCAATCTCTGATGCAGTTTCTGCATCCTTCTGGTTCTGCTGACTTTGTGGAACTAAATCTTGGCAAATCTTGATATGTGATGGTGGCAGTAGAAGCACCAGTGATGGCTGCTGCTGTTGATTAGTCACTCTGTCGAGTCCGACTCTTTTGCAACCCCATGAACTGTAACCTGCCAGGCTCCTCTGTCCATGGGATTTTCCAGGCAAGAATACTGGAGTGGGTTGCCATTTCCTACGCCAGGGGATCTTCCCAACCCAAGGATTGAACCCACATGCACTGTGGATTCTTTACCACTGAGCCACCTGGGAAGGCCCCAGTGAGGGCTAGTTGCATTCTAAGTCAAAGGGCTTGGAGGTGGTTGCTTTACCTGTTTCTCACAGTTAATTTGTATTCCACCTGCATGATTTTTGTCTTATCTCTTTGCCATCAGTACTGTTAACATTTTTTCTTTAAAGTGTGCCATTTAAAAAAAAAACTCCAGAAGTTATTTAAAGGGGAAACTATGATTGGCTTAAATTGGAAACAGCTATCACCTGACACAAATAGAAGGCAAATATTAAAAAGCATAACTGTTAAAATTGTCCACATTGCCCAAACCGTACCACATACCCCACTTGGAAAAATTGCCTTCATCTAAAGATATGACTCACTGTGAATTTTTTCAGGTGGCAGTAGACAGGTGATAAGGATGGTTTGGGGGTATCCAGGCTTCAGAGAGGGCCCCTTGAGCCCCATCTCCTGAAACTCCAAGTGCTCTGTGATACCAGGAAGACAGCAGAGTGAAGGGTCTAGGACCTAAAAAGAAATGCATGTGGTCAGTTGAAACCACTGGTGTTTTGATAGGAGGTTTGCCAAAAGGATGCCTGGGTGGTGGTGAACCTGTATACTATATCATCAATAAATTCTAGGCCCTCTGCCAAGGATGTGACTTTATTGATGCTGTGTTCTATTGCTCTTTCTGTGCAAGTGTGCACTTGGAAAACTCAAAATTTTGCTCAGGGTGAGTGCAGTTTGGTTTTTTTGTTTTGGTTTTAATTAATCACTACCCCATACTCCTTTGATCTCCTTGGCTTCCATATATTAACATACAGTTGCTCTTGGTGGATGTAACTAATGACAGAACTCTGAAGTAAGCATCTAGCCTCTGTTTTGTGTAACCTTTTTGTCTGTAATGCCTATTTTAAAAATTCTATGAAAATGAAGAAGAGAAAGGAGGAAGGAATGAATGGCCCTGGGGTGTCTGGTCCTTAGGGTGACCACACAGCAGGTGTGACTAGTACTTGCTGGTGTGCAGTGAAATTCACTCTTGTCCTTTGAAGCTGCCCTATGGTGCTGACTGAGCTGCGGCTCCTGCAGAGGGTCAGGAGAGCTTGCTTTGATGATGAAGCAAGGCCAGGGCTGGTGTGGTAGCCGGCAGGAACCAGGAGTGCTTAGTTAAATTACCAGCACATGAAGCTGTAGGGGCCTCTTTCTAAGCTATCAAGATTTCCACTTTCCCACAAAGCCTAGTCTAATGCTCTGGGAGGGGGCAGGCAGAGCCTGTCTTTCAGGGGCTGTGCTGGTGGGGGACCTGGCCTGGAAGTGGCCTTGTCAGCTTGTTGGGAGGGACGGACCTGTGCCTTTCTAGTGTGTCCTCTCAAGTTGGCAGGGGGCAGGGTTCCTCCCTTTTTTCTCTCTCCCTGCTCTAACCTGTCCTTTCATCTCCTCAACTCACTTTCTCTGTTAACAGCTTTCTTCCCTTTTACTTTTCCTTCTGTTCACTGATGCTTTCGCTTCTACCCTCCCTCTTGCTGAACTCATTTTCTCTCCATTGTCACTTTGAGGACTGGCTGTTTGAAGTTGCAGAGTGACAACGCCGTCCTGTACATCCCGGTGACTAGATGTAATTCAGAGATCCCAGCCTTTCTTTCTGAGGAGGAGCCAGTCTTCACTTCCCCATGGCTTTCAGATAGCTGCATTAGTGGTGTACTGACCAGAGTCCCTGAGCTTGTGGTCAGATGAAGCTGGATATTGGAGTTCCCAAGGGGGTAATGAGAGGTGGGGGGAATTGCTTGCGTTTGGGGAGCTGTCAGACAAGGGGCTGAGTGAGGTCCACCTTTGAGGAGTCCTTCCAGAAGCTGAAGGCAGTAGTCTGTCCTGCATTCAGGTGTCCTGTGGTTTCTGCAGAGAGCCATCCATGATTAATAAAGGCTGGAGAAGGAGCCCTTGGTAAGGTTCGCCTGGAATCTAAGGGTCTGTTCACAGCTGTGGATCCTGCCCTGAAGCTGGAACAAAATATATTCTTAGTAGTAGTTGGAATGGTTGTTGGAAGCATCTAGAAGTATGGCTTTCCTGCTCAATAAGTGAAGAAATAGATTGTGTGCCTGCTCAGTCGTGTCCGACTCTTCACGACCTTATGATCTATAGCCCTCCAGGTTCCTCTGTCCATGGAACTGTCCAGACAAGAATACTGGAGTGGGTAGCCATTCCCTCCTCCAGGGGATCTTTCCGGCCCAGGGATTGAACGCGAGTCTCCTGTGTCTCTTGCATTGGCAGGCGGATTCTTTACTACTTCACCACCTGGGTTCTCCTAAAAGCTATGAAATAGACTTTACCTAAAGATAATTTCCATTTTTTAGCATGTATAGTTACCCCTCAGTAATTCCAGGACTCTCTCACCAAAATTATGTGGATGCTCAAATCTCTTAGATAAAATGACATAGTATTTGCATATAACCTATGCATATCCTCTGAATACTTTAAATTATCTCTGGATTACTTGTAATACCTAACACATTGTAAATGCTTTATAAATGGTTGCCATTCAAGCTTTCCTTTCTGGAACTCTCTGGGATATTTTTTTCCTGAATATTTTTAATTTGCTGTTGATTGAATCCAAGGTTGTGAAACCTGCAGACACAGAGGGCCAACTGTGTAGAAAAGTGTGTATGACAAAAAAAGTACAGTTTAATGAATAATTATATTCACTAATATAACTGTAACCTATTCAGGTCTAGAAATAGAACTTTATTTTTAAGCCCAATGGGATAGTAAGAATGCTTTGTATTGTAATTTGCTTTTTTCACTGTGTTGGCACTTTTCCATTATCAGTGCATGTAATTCTACCTCATTCTTCTTAAGGGTCAAATAGCAGTTCTGTGGTTTGGAAATTCCATGGCTTATTTAACGTTCCCATATTGGTGGACCTTTAGGATGTTACATATCATTTATGTACGTGTATGTATTTTATATATAATATATGTTATATAGTTGTTATAAGCAAATGTTATAATAGATATTTGTGTTTGTGATGGCAAAGAATCTGCCTGCCAATGCAGGAGACACAGGTTCGATCCCTGGGTAGAGAAGATCCCCTGGAGAAGGAAATGGCAGCCCACTCCAGTATTCTTGCCTGGGAAATATGGACAGAGGAAGAGTTGGTCACGACTTAGTGACTAAACAACAACAAACAAATATCATATATGTATTTGTATGTATTTTCTATATAATGTTATATAGTTGTAAACAAATGTTATAGTAAATATTTGTGTTTGTGGTATAAAATTATGTGTGGGGTTTTTTTCTTTTTTTTTGGCATGCTGGCACTAGTCTATACCTGTAGGATAAATCCTAAAGGTGGAATTTCTGGTTCATAGAATAGACTTCTTGTTACTATTTGAAGTTTCACTTAAAAATGAGTCTTTATTGAAGAATTTATAAGGAAAAAGAATGAACTCTCTATAAAAAGAAAGGGTGTTTCCTCCAAACATTAGAGAGGAATGGGATTCTGATGCCTGGATGGTTCAGGATAAGCTATTTTAGTTGTTGGTAGATATTTTCAGATAGTGATTTTTGTTGTTTTTGCATTTGCATTTCTCTTTTTAAATTTTATTGAGCTCTAGTTGATTTACAGTGCTGTGTCAATTTCTGCTCTACAGCAGAGTGACTCAGTCATAGATATGTATTCTATTCATATTCTTTTCCCTCATAATTTGTCACAGGATATTGAATGTAGTTCCCTGTGCTATTCAGTAGGACCTTGTTGTTCATCCATCGCATACATAAAAGTTTGCCTCTGCTAATCCCAGACTTCCAATCCTTTCCTCCCCTACTCCCCCTCCCCATTGGCAACCACAAGTCAGTTCTCTGTATCTGCAAGTCTGTTTATGTTTCATAGACATGTTGACTTGTCTTTTATATTCAACATGTAAGTGATATCATATGGTATTTGTCTTTCTTTTTCTGATTTGCTTCACTTAGTATGGTAATCTCTAGGTCCATCCATGTTGCTGCAAATAGCATTGTTTCATTCTTTTGATGGTTGAGTAATTCAAGAAGCTTTTTTTTTTTTTTGAGGGTGTTTAATAAAGGTTATATATCTTATTCCTTAGAGAGTGACAGGCCTAGGATCCAGCCAAAGATTCTGTATAGAAAGCTTTATGCAATGAGATTTTAGCAGATGATGTGTTTTCCTGTGTTGAGGGGAACTTCTCTGGATTCTCACAGTCTCCAAGGCTGCAAGTTTATTGTTGGAGGGAGATGAGATTGGCTATAGCCATGTTTTCAAATAATATTGAACTACTGTGGATTATTAACGTGTGTATGACTTTTCAGACTTCATTGTTCTTCATCTAATATATCAGGACAAATGGAGAGTGCTTACATCTTTGTGTTAGTTTAATGTTAGGAATAGTGGCTTAAAGCAATTACCTGAGTGGCTTTAGCAAGCCATGTTACTAAATGGTTTGTAGATTTTTTTAGTTTCATGTGTAACTCAGTTATATAAGCAATAAATAGTTTTTATAGCCTTTGTAAGAAGGGAAAACAAGACAGTCTGTGAAATTCTTCATTACTCTAGGACTGGGCCTCGAGGGGTGGATGATCCACTATTATTTTTTTTGCCTCCCTTGTGCATTTTGATGTCCTTGTTCAGTGAAGAGCCCATTTCTGAGCTCTGTGTCATTGTGCATTCCACTGAGAGGCTACTCCTTTAAAGCCACAAGCCAAAATGCTGATACAAAAGGCATGCTCTGGTTTATTCATTCATTAACTATGTGAGGACAGCTCCAGGCCTGGTTAACTCTCTGGCAAATGAAAGATCATGAATGAAGCAGGGATGGTTAATAATATTTGGGAGACTGATACCAGAATCAGTATTTAGACAGTAATGAATAAAACAGCAGGTTCTCTCCTTCCTGCCTGTTCCCCAAAGAAAAGCAACTTAGGAAATGGTAACACAGCCAAATGTGTTACCCATAGTGAGGAATTCATAAAAACAGAGATCTTGTCTATGTCACAGTATCAACTGTCAGAGTCTCCTGGTGTTGCTCTGTTATTGTGAATGTCACTGCCACCTTTTAGAAGTGAATCCTGGGAATTCCCTGGTGGTCCAGTGGTTAACACTCTTGAGCTTTCACTGAGGAGGCCACAGGTTTAATCCCTGGTCCAGGAACTAAGATCCCGCAAGCCATGCAGCATGGCCAAAAATATATATATATATATTCAGTAGAATTGAACCCTTGCCGTTGCTATTCCCCAGGGCCCAAGTGTGAAGCTTGCATGTCAGGAGTAGGTTCTTCCTAGATGAAGGCCTGTGGCTGTGGAATGCCTGTTCTTGTGGCTTTGGGGTTCGGATTTGATGCTGTTGCTTCTTTTCTTGGCCCACAGCAGGCTCACACTATGTGGCCCACTTCCTCTGTTGACAGGGTCATTCTCTACTTGTACCTGAGTTTCAGTAAACTTGAGTAACTGTTTGAGATAATTGCCCTCTGAACCAGGCAAAGTGTCTGGTCTGTTTAGCCAAACCACCCACACCATACCCTTGAAATTTGGCAAACTTTCAGATTTTTCAATCTGATGCAGCAACCAACAAATGGAAAAGATAATTTTATTTTTATTATCAGAGGTACTGAAGAGGAAGAGCAAGCCAGCTAGAGTTATTTCTTCCTCTGATACCCTCATTACTGGGCCTGTCAGGTAGTAAGTACTTAATGTTGAATAAACAAATGATCAGGTTTGCCAATTGTCATCTGCCAAGCAAACAAAATTACATGAATCCTATTAAAAGATATAAAGAATAACTAGAAAAAGTTATAAAAATAATAGAAAAAGAAGCTGCAATGATTCTGAAAGTTTACTCTTAGCAAGGTTGTTTTTGAGTGTTATCTCTGACAAGAGTGTGAAGTTTGAGTAATCTGAATTCCTCTTTCTGCCTAATTCTCAGTGTGATCATCACTTCTTAGAAGCCTTCTCTGACTCCCCTGACCTGTTGTCTCTACTTTTTTTAGAATGGCCAGATGACTGTGAATGGAATAAACAAACATGTCAACACCAAAATTTAACAAAAACTATAAACCTGAGATGGTAGAGCAGCACAGAACTAGTAATTCTAAAGCTTTTTTTAGCACAGTCATACCCAAAATTGTGGGTATGAGAATCAAAAAAAACCCTGAGGGACCTAGAATATAAAATAATCTATTCACAAAGATCCTATTAAAAGGCCAGCTAATTAAGGAGTTCAAAAAAGACACAGAGGAGGTCTTTAGAGTAAGATCAGCTTTCATGTTTTCAAACTTGCAGTTTTGTAAATTCCCAAAAAGGATAT
This sequence comes from Okapia johnstoni, assembly GCA_024291935.2. NCBI lineage: Eukaryota > Metazoa > Chordata > Mammalia > Artiodactyla > Giraffidae > Okapia > Okapia johnstoni. The sequence goes on from CM044316.1 coordinate 43,835,044, forward strand.
GTAGAGAGAGGGATAAGCATAACTCTGACTTTGAATATAAGAATAGTTCCAAGGTGGGGAAAGTCTGTATGTAACCTAGAGAAAATTTTTTTAACCCCAAGTTTGTTACTTAGCCAAGTTACTTCTCAGTTTGAAGCAGAAGAAAACATTTAAACAGCTTAAGGAACTGTGGTGTCTTGTGAAGAAAAGAATCGTGGGACTTCCCTGGCTGTTCAGTGGTTAAGAGTCTGAGCTTATACTGCAGGCGGCACAGATTTGATCCCTGGTTGGGAACTAAGATCCTGTATGCCTCATGATATAACCGCCGCCCCCCCGCCCGCCCCCCCCCCCCCCCGCCGCAAAAAAATCAGTTACAAAAATCACTGTAAAAAGCAGTAATGAGCAGATATAAAGTAGTTTATCCATAAAGGAGAATTTTTAGTAATAGGAAGGGAAATTAGAGTACTAGAAGGAGACAGAAGGTCTACAGAGGCATTCTAGCTATTTAAAAAAAAAAAATAGGTGGGTAGCATGAAAACACCAAAAAGCACTAAGAAAACTATTTTTTTCTGACTGTGGAATTTTTAAAAATACAGAATAAGTAACAATTGCCTGTAATTCTAGCACCCAGGGAAAACCACTATAAATGTTTTTTTTTTCCATCTAGCCAAATTTTATCTGTCTACTGTTACTGTACATGTAAAGCATGAAAGTCTTAACGTACAACTCCAGGAGTATTCCATGTAATCATGACTCAGCTTAAGATGGGGAACATCTCCATTATCCCAGAAGTCACCTCCTGTGCCTCTTCCAGTCAATATCCGTAGATTCGTTTTGGCTGTTCTTGAACCTCATATAAATGGAATCTTAGCAATATGAAGTCTAGGTTCTTTCATTGATCATTATCTGTTTGACTCATCCATGTTGGTGCAGATAGTAATCCTTCTTTCCTTATTGCTGGGCAGTTTTTGTTTGATAGACTATACTGTAATCTTTCTGTTCTGCTGTTGATGAACATTTGGATAGTTTCCAGTTTGGGGCTATAATAAATCAAGCTGCTTTGACTTTTTTTTGTCCATATCACACAGCATATGGGATCTTTAGTTCCCTGACCAGAGATAGCACCCGCACCGCATGTATTGGAGGTGCAGAATCTTAACCACTTGACCACCAGGGAAGTCTTTGACGATTCTTGCATGTAGCTTTGGTGTGCGTATGCACTCATGTTACTTCAGAGTATTTCTAAGAGTCGCTAGGTCATAAGGTAAATACTGCCTGAGTAATGAATGTATTATAAACTTTGTTCTAAAGGTGTGATTGCTTTAGCTTTTATATAAAAGTCCATGGTGTAGTGTGAATTATTCATGGTTTATAAGGATGATGGAGATCATTTTTTTCCTCCCATAAGAATAGTTGGCACTATTTATTGAAAAGACTAATTTTTACTTTCTGAGTTGCATTGGTACCTTTCTATTAAATTAGGCGACTACTGTGTGGGTCTCTTGTAGAATTCTTGATTCTGTAACGTTGATCCATTTATTAGTATTTATTTTAAAGAAAATCAGGATCATGCTATTGCATTTTTCTTACACTTAATATTATATCATGCTTTAAAGCAAATTAAAAATAAGTGCAAAGAAACTATTATATAGATATACCGTAATTTATTGTTTTGGTTTTTTTGGACATTTGGGTTTTCTTTTTTCTGTTTTGTTTTACTCTTATGTTGCAGGCTTTCCACAAATGTCTTGATAATCCTTGTTCATTCATTTATTAATGAGGCAATAAAAAGTCGATTAGAAGTTCTCTGTGCGTGGGCTTTATTGTGGAATGACTGGGTGAGTCATTTCTTTGGACTCGCGAGTATCATTATCAATATATTTTTCCCCTTGGGGCTGCTCGATTTTTCCAGAGGAACATTCTCCACCCTACTGCCTGCAAGGTCAGTGCCAAGATACTAGGTATCTTGTCATTTAAAAAATAACAACTTTGAAAAACTGTTCTTTCCTTCATCTCTATTTTGCTGAGGTCTTTGATTGTTATCTCCATGGGCCACTTTCTGAAGGAATAGTTTCAACTCTTCACATTTTATGGTTGAATGACTGAAAATCCTATGACTTTGAGCATGTCTTGAGTGGGATCATCAGATACTATTCAACACAGTCTTTTTAAAAAGTTTTTATTTTATATTGGATTATAGTTGATTTACAATGTTGTGTTAGTTTCAGGTGTATACCAAAGTGATTCAGTTATTCATATACAGGTATCTGTTCTTTTTCAGATTCTTTTCCCATTTAGGTTGAGTAGAGTTCCCTGTGCTATACAGTAGGCCCTTGTTGGTTATCTATTTTAAATATAGTGTGTATATGTCAATCCCAAACTCATGTTTCCCCTTCAGTTACCATAAATTTGTTCTGTAAGTCTGTTTCTATTTTATAAATAAGTTCATTTGTATCATCCTTTTTTTACGATTCTGCATATAAGCATTATCATATGATATTTGTCTTTGTCTGACATACTTAACTTAGTTATGATAATCTCCAGGTCTATCTATGTTACTGCAAATGACATTATTGTTTTTATGGCTGAGTAATATTCCATTGTACGTATGTACCACATCTTCTTTATCTATTCATCTGTTGATGGACATTTAGGTTGCTTCCATGTCTTGGCTATTGTAAACAGTGCTGCAGTGAACATATGGGTACATGTATTAAGACATGGGATTGCAAAAAAGTCAGACATGACTTAGTAACTAAACAACAACAAATTCTTTCAAACCATGGTTTTCTCCAGATATGTGCCCAGGAGTAGAACTGCTCAATCATATAATAGCTCTGGTTTTAGTTTTTTAAGGAACCTTCTCCATAGTGGCCGCACCAGTGTACATTCCCACCTACAGTGTAGGGGGGGGCTTCCGTTTTCTCCACACCTTCTCCAGTATCTGTTGTTCATAGACTTTTGGATGATGGCCATGCTGACTGATGTGAGGTGATATCTCACTGTAGTTTTGATTTGCATTCTCTGATAATTAGCAGTGTTGAGCATCTTGTCACGTGCCTATTGGCCATCTGTATGTCTTCTTTGGAGAAATGTCTATTTAGGTCTTCAGCCTGTTTTTTGATTAGGTTGTTTGTTTCTTTGATGTTGAGGTACATGAGTTGTTTGTATATTTTGGAGATTAATCCCTGTTGGTCACATCATTGGCAAATATTTTGTACCTATCTGTGGGTTGTCTTTTTACTTTGTTTATGGTTTGCTTTGCTGTGCAAAAGCTTTTGAGTTTAATTAGGTCCTATTTGTTTATTTTTGTTTTTATTTCCGTTACTTTCAAAATCAGATGAAAAAGGCATTTCTATGTTTTATGTCATAGAGCATTCTGACTGTTTTCCTCTAAGTTTTATAGTATCTGGTCTTATATTTATGTCTTTAATCTATTTTGAGTTTATTTCTGTGTATGGTGTTTAAAAAAATTTATTTCATTCTTTTACATGTAGCTGTCCAGTTTTTCCAGCACCACTTATTGAAGAGACTCTGTTTCCTCCATTGTATATTTTTGTTTCCTTTGTCACAGATTAATTGACCATAGGAGCTTGGATTTATTCCTGGGCTTTCTATCCTGTTTCATTGGTCTATATTTCTGATTTTGTGCTGGTACCATATTGTTTTTATGACTCTAGCTTTGTAGTGTAGTCTGAAGTCAGGGAACCTAACTCCTTCAACTCCATTTTTCTTTCTCAAGACTGCTTTGACTATTCAGGGTCTTTTGTGTCTCCATAAAAATTTTTAAATGTTTTGTTCTAGTTATGTGAAAAATGCCACTGGCAATTTAATAGGGATTGAGTTGAATCTGTAGATTGCCTTGAGTATTATAATCACTTTGACAATATTGATTCTTCCAATCCAAGGACATGGTATTTCTTTCCATCTGTTTGTGTCATCTTCAATTTCTTTCATCAGTGTCTTACAGTTTTCAGAGTACAGGTCTTTTGTCTCCTTAGGCAGGTTTATTACTGGGCATTTCATTCTTTTTGATGCAATGGAAAATGGGATTGTTTCATTAATTTCTCTTTCATTGTTAGTGTAGAGAAATGCAACAGATTGCTGTGTGTTAATTTTGTATCCTACAATGTTACCAAGTTTGTTGATGAACTCTAGTAGTTATCCAGTAGCATCTTTAAGATTTTTTATGGATAGTATCATGCCATCTGTAAACAGTGAAAGTTTTACTTCTGCAGTTTGAATTCCTTTTATTTCTTTTTCTCCTCTGATTGCCTTGGCTAGGACTTCCAACACTATGTTGAGTAACAGTGGCAAGAGAGGACATCCTTCTCTTGTTCCTGATCTTATAGAAAATGCTTTCAGCTTTTCACCATTGAATGTGATGTTAGCTGTGAGTTTGTCATATATGGCCTTTATTATGTTTAGGTAAGTTCCTCTGTGCCCACTTTTTGGAGAGTTTATCATAAATGGATGTTGAATTTTGTCATAAAGTTCTGCATCTATTGAGATGATCATACGATATTTATTCTTCACTTTGTTGATGGTGTATCACATTGATTGGTTTGTGTATATTAAAGAATCTTTGCATACCTGGGATAAATTCCACTTGATTATGATGTATGAGCCTTTTAATATATTGTTGAAATTTGATTTGCTACTATTTTGTTGAGTATTTTTGCATTTATGTTCATCAGTGATACTGGCCTCTAATTTTCTGTTTTTGTAGTGTCTTTGTCAGGTTTTAGTAGCAGGGTGATGGTGGCCTCATAGAATGAATTAAGGAGTGTTCCTTTCTCTGAAAATGTTTTGAAATAGTTTCATAAGGATAGATGTACAATTTTCTCTAAATGTTTGATAGAATTTGCCTGTGAAGCCATCTGGTCCTGGACTTTTGTTTGTTGGGAGTTTTAAACCATAGTTTCAGTACTCCTGATTGATCTTTTCATATTTTCTATTTCTTCTTGGTTCAGTTCTTCAAGGTTGTACCTTTCTAAGAATTTGTCCTTTTCTTCTAGGTTGTCCATTTTATTGGCATATAGTTGTTTGTAGTAGTCTCTTATGATCATTTGTATTTTTGTGATGTCAGCTGTAACATCTTTTTCATTTCTAATTTTATCGATTTGAGCACTCTCCCTTTTTTCCTGATGAATCTAACTAAAGGTTTATCAATTTTATCTTTTCAGAGAACCAGCTTTTAGTTTCATTGATTGTTTCTGAGTTTGTTTGTTTGTTTTGTTTGTTTCATTTATTTCTGCTCCAATCTTTATGATTTCTTTCTTTTTATTAACTTTGGGTTTTGTTTGTTGTTCTTTCCCTAGTTGCTTTAGATGTCAGGTTAGCTTGTTTGATATTTTCTTGTTTCCTGAGGTAAGATTGTATTGCTATAAACTTCTCTCTACTTCTAGAACTACTTTTGTTGCATCCCATAGGTTTTAGGTTGTTGTGTTTTCACTGTTGTTTGTCTACAGGTTGTTTTTATTTTAATTTCCTCCTTGATTTGATTGGTGATCCATTGGTTGTTTAGTAACAGTGTTTAGCCTCCACTTGTCTGTGTTTTTTTACAGTTTTTTCCCCTGTAATTGATTTCTAATCTCATAGCATTGTGGTTGGATAAGATGTTTGATATGATTTTAATTTTCTTAAATTTACTGAGACTTGCTTTGTGGCCCAGCATGTGATCATTCCTGGAGTATGTTCCATGTGCACTTGAATGTGTATTCATCTGTTTGGGGGATGGAATGTTCTATAAATATCAGTTAAGTCCTTGTTATCTAATGTGTCATATAAGACCTGTGTTTCCTTTTTAATTTTCTGTCTGTATGATCTGTCCTTTGATGAAAGTGGGGTCTTAAAGTCCCTCACTATTATTGTGTTACTGTCATTTCCTCCTTGTATGGTTGTTAGTATTTATCTTAAATATTGAGATGCTCCTATGTTGGGTACATATATATTTACAGTTGTTATATCTTGTTCTTGAACTGATCCCTTGATCATTATGTAGTGTCCTTCTTTGTCTCTTGTAACAGTCTTTATTTTAAAGTCTATTTTGTCTGCTATGAGTATTGACACTCCAGGTTTCTTTTGATTTCCATTTGCATGGAGATTTCCGTTCCCTCACTTTCAGTCTGTATGCATCCCTAGATCTGAATTGGGTCCCTTGTAGGGAGAGAAAAATAGGTCTTGTCTTTTTTAAGACAGACAGTCTCTGTCTTCTGTTGGAACATTTAATCCATTTATATTTAAGGTAATTATCGGTATGTATGTTCTTATTGCCATTTTGTTAATTGTTTTGGATTTGTTTTTGTAAGTCGTTTTTCCTCTTTTGTTTTTGTCTCTTGTGATTTGATAACTAACTTTAATGTTGTTTTGGATTGCTTTTCTTTGTGTGTGGGGGTTTTTTTTTCCCATCTATTGTGGATTTTTGGTTTGTGGTTTCCATGAAGTTTTGATACAGTGATCTATGATAACCTTAGGGGTTATATATGGTTTCAGAGGTCTCTGAGACCATCCGCTTTTTTTTCTATTATTTTTTCTTTATTTGGTTCCATGGCAATAATTTACCAATCCTTCTGCCTCATTTATTCTGCTATTGATTTTTTCTAGTGTATTTTTCATTTCAGTTATTTTTCATCTCTGTTTATTCTTTAGATTTGCTACCTCTTTGTTAACCAGTTCTTGTATCTTCTTGATCTGTGCCTCCATTCTTTTTCCTTGACCTTGGATCATATTTACTGTCATTACTCTGAATTCTTTTTCAGATGGATTCAATGCAGTCTTAATTGATCCTAGCTCCTGCTTGATTTGAGCTGTCTCTTTTGGAGCTGTGAATTGTCCTTAATGGTACAGTTTCCACTGTTTACATTTGATCTTCAGTATAACACACTCTCCTATAGCAGTGCTTACATTTCACCCGACCAAATTTATAAGGGAAAAATTCATGTTTTAAAGTTTTGTATCATACCTTAAATTTAAAGCTCATTTATATTTTGGTTATGTTAAATGGTTTGTACTAGACTGTGTTAATGTGAGGGAATCTTTTTTACTTGGGTTTGCTTCTGTGCAAGCTTGGGAACAATTGATTCCCACTGGGTGAACTCCTGCTTTTCAGATGCCAGCTCTGGAATCTTTGATCTCAATATAGATGGAGTTTCTATGATTTTTGGTGTTCTCTTACTGGAATTTTTTTCCTGCCTAGAGGACACTGAAAATAAATCCAGATTTTATTTCCCTAAGATGATTGTGTTCTGGGAACACAGGGACAGAGTGTGCGTTGGGATTGGGTCATGATAGTAGAGCATTTGGTTTATCCTGTTTCTAAGTGCCTCTGAGTAGTACATGAGGTTCCCCCCAGCCCCAGACATCAAGCAATTTCTCAGGCAGAAGGAGAAAGATATGTACTAAAAACAAGAGGGAAACATGATTGAGGGAAGACACATTTATTTGAGAGAGTTTTGAGGGTCCCAGGAATAGTGAGGAATACATACACAGAAATCAATCAAGAAAAGTCATGAAAGATTGAGGTGTGAGGTTGTGATATTTCTAAATACTTCGTTCTCTTTTCCTTTTCACTGCTCTTTGTTTTTAGAAGGCCACTGTCTTCAGAGAAATATAGGTCTAGACTTTGCTAGAGGGAGAACAATCATTATTACAGGGTCTTGTTGGATTAATGAAGTTATTAAACTACAGTTTTGGTGGAATTAGGTCAATTCAGAGGATACCCACTGACCCCACCCCCCATACACACATACTGAATTTTAGGAAAGAATAGTTATGATGGCTGTGTTCTACTTCTGTGACTTCAAAAATAACTAATGGAATAGCCATAGGGGATTAATAAGACTGATTTCTGTATTAACCAGGGCTCGCTAGGTTTACCACAGCCTTCCAGGTAGGAGAGAGGAAATGCAGAAGTAGTCAGCAGTTAAGTATGCTCAGATTCACATGATGATTGCAGTGTTAGTCACCACCAGCCTTTGCCTTAGGTTAAAGGGAAAGTCATTCCCAGGTCAGAGTATGATACCATGTTGGCATAGGCCAGAGAGCAAAGAGGGGAAAGAACTCCTGTTCTTTTCTGAATCCCTGTTAGGCCCCTGGAAAAAGAATGGGAGACAGAAGGCAGATATGGTCAAAAGAGAGAGCTTCCAGCCATTCTGACTCCATATTATAATGTTTCAGTTTATTATCACCTCCTTCAAATGACAGTCTCCTCACTCACACCTCTTCCCACTGGGTTTAAGGCCCTACTCCAGCCCAGTAGTCTATTTACCACCTTTTCTAAAAAACACCATCCTTATGTTTCTCTTTTTAACCCATTGTCGAGGGAAGGATTTGAACCAATATTCATTTCTATACCCCACTGCTTAGACCAGTGCCAGGCATAGTCAGCACTACATAAATGTCTGCTTGCTTGAACATCACTCGGGTTCCTTAGCTTAACAGAGGTAGCTTAGGTTAGGTTGGGTTTCAGTCTGATTTATGAGCTATTATAAAGTCATCTGGAATTCCATTTCTTTCCTTCTTTCTTCTGTACCTTTCTGAAGTACCTACTTCATCTTAAGGCTGGTGACCCCCTCAGGGTTGAAGATTGGCTGTCAGCAATTTGTAGCCCATGTCCTTGCTGGACTATGTGTTTGCCTGTGTTAAAGCAAAAGGAAGTTTGGGAGCGTGTTTGGAGAGCCCTAAGATTTTAACTGATCAAACCACTTTAGAAATAATCCGAGTGGCCAAGGGTTGCCATTTGTGATTGGCTTAGTCCTAAATTCCTTGAATCAATCTTGATGGAAAAGAGGAAAGGGTGACCTGGATTGGCTTAGGTTAGACTGGGTTTACCCTGGAGCTGATAAGGAATGAGCTTCCTATGAAGCACATGAACTGCAGGAAGAAAGAATGGATCCACAACTGGAAATCTGACTTATTATGAAGGGGGATATGGTGGTTGTGTGGGCAGCCAGCAAAGTCCACTATTTTAATCCATATTTTTTAGGGAGCCTTACTTTATTTATAAGTAAGAAAAGTAATTTATTACTTAAATTAATAAGTATTTATTACTTTATAAGAAGCTGTTCTCTTATTTTTATAGAGTCATTTATGAATTTATTGATTGCATGTTATGAAGAATTAATGGTGAAATTACTAAATTTTGAGCATGAGACTCTTTCCTTTATTAACGTAGATAGGTAAAACGTCACATATCAGCCCAGGAGAGGGGTGACAGTACAAGGCAGCAAGATGACAGGATCAGATTCATCCAGAGTGTATGGACTTTGCATTCCCCAGTAGTGCTTTTAATCAGGAAGTCCTTGATCAGGCACTTTAGGGGCTACAGAGATGATAGAAAGGAGATGCTGACCCCCTCCAGACTTCAGGCCTAATCAAGAAAATGGATAAAAGGCTCTGGGGGCTGGGAGGAAATGGCCTCTCTCACGGAAGCAAAGCACCCAGAACAGGAACTATAAAACAGTGGGGGTTCCTGGTGAGCCCTCCAGGGTCCTGGGAACTTGGATGGTCAGAGTAGATGCTTGGCATCCTCTGTAAATAGCTCTACCCTTTGTGTGGTAACAACCTAGCACACTGCTCAGCTGTGCAGAGCTAGGGGTCTGGGGAGATCAACCAGGTCACCCAGTGCCTGGGGCAGGAGCAACCCTTACCCCATCCCTGGTCACTCACTGCTGGCATGGCTGCTTGGCTTGATTCCTGCTGTCACAGCCTGTCCTCTAGCGAGGCAGGCAGACAAAAAGCAATCAGATACATAAGATATTTGCCAGTGGTGAGAAGAAAACAAAATGGACAGAGCCGAAAGTGTGCAAGAGGTTTAGGATATCTCTAAGGCAATTTGCAAATTATCTCATGATTACAGTTTTTTTCTAATGATTTTCTCAGATTAAAAACAAATAACTTTTACTGTTTGTCTCCTAGGTGTACTCTTCAGGTCCCTGATGAACCAAGGGAACCCTCCGCCGTATCCGGGCCCCGGTCCGACGGCCCCGTATCCCCCTTATCCATCACAACCGATGGGGCCTGGAGTCTACCCTCCAGGACCTCCAGGGGGACCCTACCCACCTCCTCAGGGTGGGTACCCCTACCAAGGATACCCACAGTATGGCTGGCAGGGCGGACCTCAGGAGCCTCCTAAAACCACAGGTACTGTGATGTGAACGGGGTGGGTGTACAGTCGGCCCTCTGTATCTGTGGGTTCCACACCCACAAATTCAGCCAACCACCAAATTGAAAATATTTGGGGAAAGAAATTCTGGAAATTTCCAAAAAGCAGAACTTGAGTTTGCTGCTCTCTGGAAACTGCTTACATAACATTCATGTTGTATTTACAACTATTTAAACAACATTTACATTGTGTTGGGTGCTATAAATAATCTAGAAGTGATTTAAAGCATACAGGAGGACGTGTGTAGGTTATATGCAAATACCTTTCATATAAAGTATTTATATATAAGGGACTCGAGGCACCACAGGTTTTGGTATCATGTGGATCCTGGAACAAGTAGGTCCTCACGGACACTGAGGGACGACTGTATGTGTGTACGTGGGTGCATATGTGCGCAGTCCCATGTCACCAAAGGAAATGTTTGCATGTTTTCTTTGGCAGAGGAGAAACTCTGCCCTTTGTGTGCTGTGGTTGACATTCCCAAAGCTTGGTGACAGCATAGGTTGGCTTCTAACTCTTGAGAAAGGTTTCTTTCTCAGGAGAGTTGAATCAGTTCTGCTTCCTTCCTTCACATCTCTTGACCCCTGTGGGGCTGATGACTTCCTGGCCAACATGTTTTCTGAGGGCACCTCCTCAAGCAGTGAGTGGGGCCAAAGTAGCAGATAGATTCTTGCTCTGGCAGCCAGTTTTGTTTTCCAAGTTTAGCCTGTTGGGATTTTTTTATCTCTCAGCTTGTTGACCCTCAAGTCATCCTCTTGCCCCTGCTATTGGGGTTGGTTTTCTTTGCTAATATGTTTTCATAATTCTGTGTAACCTGCTAGCTGAGCTGTCAGCAGGCTTGTAGTCCTTCTTGTGTGCTAGAGCAGTGCTTCTCAAAGTTTACTCTGGAGACAAGGGCCAGTCCGTGAGCAGCTATCAGGCTGCCATGAGGTAAATATAGAAAGTGAGAGTAAACATCTGAAAACTTTGAAAACAGTTTGACATTGCTGTGACATTCAAGCCTGTAATCTTGCATTTTATAAAAAGTAGCAGTCTATGAAGGGTTAGGAAGGAAACATCTTGAGAAGCACTGTGCTATATGTCTGGGTGACTGCTGTGACTATTCTATAACCTTTTGGTTTGCAGAATAGTTGCTCTCTTAGAGCTTTCAGCTTTTGAGTATAGCTCATTCTTACTGAGTGCTTATTATGTGCCAGGTGCTTTCCTAAGAGCTTTATATACATTCACATTTAATCCTTGCAACAGTCTTACGAGGTTATTCCCATTTTGCAGTGAAGTGATTGAGGCACAGAGTGGAGTAATGACTTGCCCAAGGCCACCCAGCTAGAAATGCAAGAGCCCAGATCTGAATCCTGACAGGTTAACTGTGGACTCTGTGCCTGTATCTCATTACTGTTGTCCCTCTCCTGTCTTTTCTGAACTGCCACATTCGTCTGAATTTTAGAGCCTTAAGCTGCCTCAGAGATTTTCTGAGGTTAATTTATAGTTTAACCCCTAAGGTTTAATAGTTTAACCCCTAAGATTAAATTTTATAGTTTAACCCCTTACTAATCAAAAGCAGTAACAGAATTGAAGGTTCTTTTTATTTTAGAATTTGAGGGTTCTTTAGAATGGGTGGATACCAAGGAAGAAAAATAGGTTTAAGAGAAGTTGTGGGCTCAGTATGGGAAAGATTACACTTTTATGGTATTAAGTCAGAGGCTATATTAAGGTTGAATAGATTTGAATACCTTTAAAAGATTTAGTTTATTTTGAAGGAAAACTTTTACAATCCAAGGTTCTGTTTCTTTTTTAAAGTGTTACAACATGTGTTTGGAGGAGTTCAGGAAGTACAACCAGTATAATCAGAATAGTTGGCATCCAGGTCTGTGACATCAGAGGGGGATTTCCTGAAAATAAAGCTCAGTTTCTAGGTTTCTGTTTCAAAACAAGGTAACCCTGTGATGAATGAAAGAAGGCAGTCTAAAAAGACCACATAATGTATGATTCTGTTTATGTGCAGTTCAAGACTAAGCCAAACTAACCTGTGGTCCTGGAGATCAAAATAGTGGAGTGGGAGCTAGGGTGGTGTTTGTTATTGACTGGGAAGGACACAGGGAACCTTCTGGGTATTAGGAGTATTCTTTTATCTTAATCTGGGTATAAACATTTTTCAAGCCTCACACTTAATATCTGTGCACTTTAGTATATATGTCAATAAAAAAGTCAGCCCAGCATTTGTATTAAACAATAGACTCAGTCCAGTGCCTCCCTAGGTTGTATCTTTCACCTAGAGCCCTCCTGGCCTATGGGTGAAAGATTTGTGAAGCAATACAGGCCCTTCCAAACATTTCCCGGCCTATATTGTTTGTACATTGTAAGTAGCATTCAGTGGATTGGAACGTTCCAGAGCTTGTCTAGAATAAGTGCTTCCTGGGCTCAGTGGACCTTGTCCCCTCATGCAGAAAATATTCATGGGTTTGGCCCTCTTTCTTACCTTGGGTATCATTTAAGTGTTAATATTATGTCAGCATTTTTGAGGAAAAAATAGGATCTTAATTGTTCTTAGGATTAAAATGTTCTTTTAGTTCAGTGTTATCACTTCGTCATGATTTCATAAATGCAGTTGAAAGCTGTTGAACATCCTTCTCTACAGGATTTCTCACTGACATCAGACTGGGTATTGTTAATTGCCTACTCCCATTCTGCACCAGACTTGGCAGGCGATGCCAGATGGTGAAGTCCTTCTCTCAGCCTGGTTTCTGGGGGGGTCCAGATTCTGTGGATGGGACCCTCTGACCCCCCTCACTAAAAGATGCACCTTTAGGGAACCCGTTTCATTTATTTCTGTCTGTTGCTCCTGGGATCCTCAGTCAAAATCATTCTTGGGGCCTATATTCTAAGCACGAGAATTTGAGTGCTCTGCAGAAATTTAAAGGGTTTTTTTTTTCTCTAGCAGGATGATTTTAGATGTATCTACTGCTGCATGTGCCATCTCTCAGCTGAAGTTCTAGTGTGTAGTCCATTCTGTGAACAGCCACCTAGGTGGAAATTATTCGAGGGTCTTAGTGAAAGTGAAAGTCGCTCAGTGGTGTCTGACTCTTTGCAATCCCATGGACTATACAGTCCATGGGATTCTCCAGGCCAGAATATTGGGGTGGGTAGCCTTTCCCTTCTCCAGGGTATCTTCCCAACCCAGGGATCAAACCCAGGTCTCGCGCATTGCAGGCAGATTCTTTACCAGCTGAGCTGGAGGGGGTCTTAGCTATTTGTAATTGATGTTTGGTAATTAGTAAGGATTTAATAAAGATGTGTTGAATGTACAAGAAGGTGGGTAGATGGCTGATCTAAGCAGACCCTTCTTTGGTACTCTGTTTATAGTTCAAATTTCATTTTCTCAGATATTGTATTTTTTTTAAGCCTTTGTTTTCCTCAGCAAACCAGCTTTTTGGAAACCATGTGATTGGAAGGAGCCGGTGTTTGTGAGAATGAGGCTTCCCTGGGGAGCACATCTGCAATATGTCAGGGGTCTCCTGGGATGATTTTTAATAATAATAATAATAGTTAATATGTCTTGCATTGGCATTAGCTTCACGTGATTGTCACAATGACCCTCTGGCTTTAGTCCCATGTTATAGAGGTGGAATATGAGGCTCAGGGAGGTTGTGTTTCCGTTACTATTGTATAACATACCACTCTGAAACTCAGTGGCTTAAAACAACAGTGATTTATTATTTCTCATGGTTCAATGAGTTGGCTTTAGGGGATCTCTCCTGGGGTCACTTGCATGACTTAATTCAGCTGTCAGCCTGGCTGGAGCTGAAATGTCCAAGACTACCTCACTCACATGACTAAGACCTCGTTTACCTCCATGAGGTCCCTCTCTGCACATCTCCCTGTCCTTCAAGAGTGTGAAAGTAGCAGCTGCCAGGCTTTTAATAGTGAGGCCTAGACCTGGCACCGCCTCACCCTGTATCCTTTTGCTCAAAGGCTGGCCAGGTTCAGCAGGAGGGGAAATAGATGCCATCTCCCCCCACTTCTGCTTTTTTGGTAACAGTTTTGTTTAGATACAATTGGCATACCATACAGTTATCCTACTTCAAGTGTACAGTCCAGTGGGTTTTGGTGTAGTCACAGAGTTGTGTGACCATCACCACTGATTCCAGAACATTTTCATCACCCTGAAAAGAGACCCTTTGGCAATTACTCCCCATATCCTTAAATCTCCTCCTCCATTAGTTTATTTTCTGTCTCTGTAGATTTGTCTGTGCTGCACTTTGAATCGTGTAATATGTAGTCTTTTATGACTGGCTTCTTTTTCTGAGTGTAATGTTTTCAAGGTTCATCCACGTTGCAGCAAGTATCAGTGCTTCATTCCTTTGCCAAATAATATTGTATAGATGCCATATTTTATTCATCCTTTCGTTAGTTGATGGATATTTGCTTTTGAACTATTATGAATAACAAATAAATGGCTGTTACAAACATTGGTGTAAAATAGACTTCATCTCACTAGGAGGAACAGGGGCTTCCTAGGTGGCTCAGTGTGGTAAGGAATCTGTCTGCAGTGCAGGAGACGCAGGAGACAGGGGTTCAATCCCTGGATCAGGAATATCCCCTGGAGGAGGAAACGGCAACCTGCTCCAGTATTCTTGCCTGGAGAATCCCATGGACGGAGGAACCAGGCGGGCTACAGTCCATAGGATTGCAGAGTTGAATGCAACTCAGCGACTAAGCAGGCACACACTAGGAGAAACAGCGTGTGAATACAGGGTGAGAGGAACTGTTGGTGGCCATCTTGGCAGTTGGCCCACCACGCTCCAATCTTTGCTTTTAACAGTTCACATCCCTCCCATGTGAAAAATATACCCACCCCCTTATTAGACTATCACATGTCTCATCCAGTAACTACCTTGGCTTGGAGTTAAGGCTGTCACCACTGAGGATGGCCTCTAACCAGCCATGTTTCTTCCTTCACTCCCTGCTCCTCATTCTCATTCTGCCCAACCCTACAGAGAGATCAAACAGAATATCAGCACACCCATGAAACTTTCCCTCCTGAATCCCACACCTTCTGTAGAACTTAACCACTCCTAGGTGCTTCCGCTGCATCCCATACAGACTTCTTTCAAAGCACTTCCTCTCAGCAAATTCAGTTAGGTTTCATGTTCTCCAAAGAACCTCTTAAGTGACTGACTGCACTCAACCTTGCTCTTACTGTTTTAGTTTAGACTTCTACTATTTATGTTAGTCAAGATTCATAAGACTACAAGTAATAGAATCTCAGCCTTAAATATTAACAAACAACAGAGGATCTTCAGAGACCTGAGTAAAGCCCCCAAATGATAGATGGTGACCAAACAGACAGGAAAAAGGGTCACTGAGGGAACAGAGGCAACACAGGGAGCAAAAACCCTGCTACAAAAAGAAAGAGAGGAGAGGAATCTTATAATATTCTTAGATATGCAAGGAGATTTCTTATTGAAATAAGAGTAGGGATGCTGTATAAAAAGCAACTCAGGAAACAGAAGCACTTTGGCAAGGAGCTGTATCAGCCCAAGGATTGGGTTCAAAGACCCATTTGGAAAGCCAGGTCTTAGCAAACCAGAATTTAAGGCTTTTTTCCTCAGGTGGAAGTTTGACATGTTTTGGGTGTCTTTTACTATGTAGTCAGTCAGTTCAGTCGCTCAGTCTCGTCTGACTCTTTGAGACCCCATGAACTGCAGCACTCCAGGCCTCCCTATCCATCACCAACTCCCAGAGTCTACCAAAACTCATGTCCATTGAGTCGGTGATGCCATCGAACCATCTCATCCTCTGTCGTCCCCTTGTCCTCCTGTCCTCAATCTTTCCCAGCATCAGGGTCTTTTCAAATGAGTCAGCTCTTTGCATCAGGTGGCCAAAGTATTGAAGTTTCAGCTTCAATATCAGTCCTTCCAATGAACACCCAGGACTGATCTCCTTTAGGATGGACTGGTTGGATCTCCTTGCAGTCCAAGGGACTCTCAAGAGTCTTCTCCAACACCACAGTTCGAAAGCATCAATTCTTCGGCACTCAGCTTTCTTTACAGCCCAACTCTCACATCCATACACGACTACTGGAAAAACCATAGCCTTGACTAGATGGACCTTTGTTGGCAAAGTAATGTCTCTTCTTTTTAATATGCTGTCTAGGTTGGTCATAACTTTCCTTCCAAGGAGTAAGCGTCTTTTAATTTCATGGGTGCAATCACCATCAGCAGTGATTTTGGAGCCCCAAAAAATAAAGTCAGCCACTGTTTCTACTGTTTCCCTGTCTGTTTGCCATGAAGTGATGGGACTAGATGCCATGATCTTAGTTTTCTGAATGTTGAGTTTTAAGCCAACTTTTTCACTCTCCTCTTTCACTTTCATCAAAGAGCCTCTTTAGTTCTTCACTTTCTGTCATAAGGGTGGTGTCATCTGCATATCTGAGGTTATTGATATTTCTCCCGGAAATCTTGATTCCAGCTTGTGCTTCCTCCAGTCCAGCATTTCTCATGATGTACTCTGAATATAAGTTAAATAAGTAGGGTGACAATATACAGCCTTGATGTACACTCCTTTTCCTATTTGGAACCAGTCTGTTGTTGCATGTCCAGTTCTAACTGTTGCTTCCTGACCTGCATACAGATTTCTCAAGAGGCAGGTCAGGTGGTCTGGTATTCCCATCTCTTTCAGAATTTTCCACAGTTTATTGTGATCCACACAGTCAAAGGCTTTGCCATAGTCAATAAAGCAGAAATAGATGTTTTTCTGGAGCTCTCTCGCTTTTTCAATGATCCAACGGATGTTGGCAATTTGATCTCTGGTTCCTCTGCCTTTTCTAAAACCAGCTGGAACATCTCAAAGTTCACGGTTCACATATTGCTGAAGCCTGGCTTGGAGAATTTTGAGCATTACTTTACTAGTGTGTGAGATGAATGCAGTTGTGCGGTAGTTTGAGCATTCTTTGGCATTGCCTTTCTTTGGGATTGGAATGAAAATGGACCTTTTCCAGGCCGGTGGCCACTGCTGAGTTTTCCAAATTTGCTGACATATTGAGTGCAGCAGTTTCACAGCATCATCTTTTAGGATTTGAAATAGCTCAACTGGAATTCCATCACCTCCACTAGCTTTGTTTGTAGTGATGCTTCCTAAGGCCCACTTGACTTTACATTCCAGGATGTCTGGCTCTAGGCCCTCTTTCTTAGAGATACTGAAATACAGAGAGGTTTAGTGACTTGCCGGGGTGCTTGTGTTTTGACGAGGACATAAGTCCTGAATCCAAGCTAAATGCATTTCCTCTTTACTGCATGCTGCTGCGATACAGCACCGATTCCACAGCAGTCCTCAGACACCCATTGGAGGAAAGTATCTTCTTCTCAGCCCATTTCTTCCCCTGTCTCCCCCTGTCTCCTCCCTCTCCCTCGCCCCCAGACACAGAAACAAACACAGAAACCTGGGGGTTATAACGGGGTACCACTTTCCTAGTAGACAGGTGGTAAGTGTGGTAAAAGCTGGATTCAGATCCCCTTACTAATGCTAGGACCTGGGTAGATTGCTTAACCTCTCTGATCTTTGAGTGTGCCTGCTTCCCCTTGTAAGCTTCATGAAGGTGATCTTTTTCTCTCAGCCTCTGTTTCCACAGAACCTTGAACAGTGCTGACATGTGGTATATGCTCAGTAAATGTCTGCTGAATGGATGGAAATAACATCAGTTCGAAAGATGTTTGTGAATTCATGTTCCATTTCTGGTCCCCTTTCCCTTTGAGACTCTTCCCTTGCTATTTAACTCTTGTAGGTCCAGATAGTGGGGTTTTATTCATGTTCTTCTGGGTTAGGACTGACATTTGGTAATATATGGATGTAAAATGAAATGAATTCTGCTTCAGCAGAGTCCCTAGGATGTCCCCATGGAGTTCAGAAGGCTGATTGGCCTTTGCACGGGGTTTCTGAGCCTGTAAAGTGTGCCTGTTTTTGCTCTTTGTAATTTGAAGATGCAAAAGGTGAGTGCCTGTGGCAGGAGAGCCCTACCCAGGTCGCTGGCCAACCAGCCAACCTTTCCCCAGCCCACAGCGGCCTTTCCTCAGTCGGTGCGGGCTGGTGGCACGGCCTGGTTTGCCTGCACACTCCCTTCATGTCTGACACTGCTCTCTCACTCAGCACAGGGATAAACAAGGAAAGGATTGAACGATCCAGAATCTCTGCTAAGAAATTACAGCTGGCTTGTTTGAGCCGTTTATGCTTTTGTTTTTTAATCAGAAACTCTGATGAGGCATTTTCATTGCCCCGGGAAGTCTTTCCAGTGTAGATAAAGTCCAGCTCAGTACCTTCTTTCTTCACCAGGTGTCAGATGACAGAACGTCCCAGCAAGGACTCTGCGTAGAGCCACCAAAAGCCACACTAGCTCAGGAATCTAGGTGGAGTCTCTCCAGTTCCCTGAGCTTCTGCTTCCTTATCTGTAATACTGTGATCACAGGACTGAGGCAAAGCATAAGCAAAGTTATATACCGTCCAGTGTACAGGCAGGGAGGACTCAGCACCCTCCCTTGGCCCACACCACTTTTCTGAATTTTTGCTTGTGAATGGATGGGGCTGCTGAAGACAGGAAGCCCTCAGGGGAAAAGTGGGGATCCCAGTTGCTGAGAGTCATTCCTGATCTTCCCCCCAGAATTCCCACTGGCCTTAGGCAGCCATGGGACCCACAACTCCAGAGTCACGTCATCCACCTTATAACTGGTCTCCCTCCTCCTGCTCTTGCCCCTGCTGTCTGCTTTCTCCCCCAGGCCCTCTAGAAGCTTCCCTTGTCACTCAGAGTAAGAACCAGTCCTTAGGTGACCAGCCAGGCCCTCCATGGGCAGGCTCCAGTGCTCCTTGGTATTTGTGGTATTTGCCATTCCCTTCCCCTCTGCCTTTCTCTTTCCTCCAAAATTGACCCGGCCTGTGTTCTCTTGATTCTTGCTCAACTGTCACCTAGTCAGAGAGGCCTTCCAACCACCTTCCCTCTCCCTGCTCCATCAAATGTAACACCCTAGCCTGCACTCTCTCCCCACTCTGCCCACCTCTTTTCCCTTCCCAGCACATTGCTCACGGATTCCTTGGCTGCCTTCGTCCTCCTGCTGGAATGTAAGTTGCTTGAAGGCAGGGACTTTTGTACGTCATGTTCACTACTTGACTCCAAGAATGTGTTGACTGGCAGGCTGTCCCCTCCCCGTGTCCTCTGCCTGCACAGGTGTCTCTGCAGCACCCTCCTTGTGACGTTACCTTGGGTTCCTCTCCCTTCTCATCTTCTCTGTATAGAATCCTGGGAGTGGCTCTGAGTTTTTGCTGTGGATCAGACCTGGTGCTGAACACTATATATCCTTCAGCTTTCAATTAGGGGGACAGCTCCATGAGGTGGGTCTTATTAAAGAAGAGTTTGCCCAAGGTCAGAGCTAGTAAGTGGCAAGCAATCATCCTGACACCATGTGTGACCTGAGATAGACCCAGTGACCACAAGGAGGAAGGTCTCTAGAAAGGGAGGAGGAAGAAGAAGATGAGCAAGGAAGGGGTATGAGGTGGAGACAGTAAGGCTCCCAGAGCTAGCACAGTAGCTGGTAGTTAGTAGGGTTTACAGAAAGAGCTACAGAAAGCATCAATCCCCAGGGCCTATCCAGACAAAGGCACAGAAATGGGGCAAAAGGGACAGTTGCCTGTGGTCTGATCCAACCTGAACATGGCTCCACAACCAGGAGGAGGTGGGCTGCTTGTAGGGTCCTCCGGGGATTTGTGGCTCTTGACAAGGGCTGTGGCACCAGCTTTTTCTCTCAGCACCGCAGACCTCCCCTCTCCCTGGTCCAGGGAGGGCCAGGATCGTGGCCCATTGGGCTTTCACCTTGCTCATCCTTACTTTGGAGAGAAAACTACTCCTTCTTATTTTTGGCCATGGTCTCTTGGCTTCCATTTAGTTTGAGGCTTTGCTGCTGGCCTGGGTTTCTATGTGATAGGCCAGAGGTTTTGATTTACCTGAGGATAAAGAGGTTTTGGGGAGAGCTGTTCCTCACCTAACCCTTGAGCATGCCGGAGTAGAACCTATAAAAGTTAAGGGTTTAAACATGTCTTTTCCCTTCCTATTATTGAATAAAGACCAGCATTTCCAAAGGCCTTGAAAAGTCCTTCATGTTCTAGCCTTGCTAGCATATTATGTTTCACTTCCTCAACCTCCCTAGGCCTCTCCTCCCATATGGCTTTTGCAAATGGTGTTTCCTCTGTATGGCTTGCAAAATCATACCTCCCATGACTCAGTACAAGTAACTCTTATTAATCCTTCCCATCTCACTCTTGTGTCACTTCAGTGACACTGAGTGGTACCTCACCCTCACTCCCCAACGCAGTCCAGGTCTGCTTTCTGCCTTTCATAGTGCGCTCTAGGTTTGTAATTTTACCTCCTTGGCTCTAGTTAGAGAATTAAGGTCTCCACCACCGTCCAAAAGTGTCCTGATTGCAGAGACCTTGAATAATTTGACTGACCCCTTGATTCCCCAGTGAGTACTTGTTGAGTGATTAAAGATGAAGAGGAGTTTGAAGATATGCAGGAGAGAGGACAGGGTGAGTTTCTGGGGTAAGCTTTGTCAAGTTGTTAAACTTTGAACTTAAATTTGCATAAAAGATCATTTACACCACTTTCCCCTCCCTCGTGTAGGCTCTGAGCAGGGTGTTCACTGTGGAGCACTGTGGAGCACTGAGTCACGGGTGTGAATTATCAGAACTCAGAGATGCAGCTTTGGGTCATTTTTGCTTCCACTGAGCGGTCTGGTCCCTGAACATAGTAGCAACTCTCATAGAAAAAAAATTTTTTCCACTCATAGTCCAGAGACCCCATTATCTCAAATCATTTTTGTGTTCCCATTTCCCCAGCAGTTCTTGCTTAGATGCACGTGTAGTGTAGCTTCCATTGTGTGTCCTATCCCCTCCTCCACCCCACTTACCTTGTACAAGCAGATTCCCTGTAGGGCAGGGTTTCTCACCCTTGGCACCTTGATATTTGGGTTGGATGATTTTGGTGAGGGGAGTACAGAGCTGTCCTGTGCGTTGTACAATGTTTAGCAGCGTCCCTGGCCTCTACCCACTATATTCCAGTAGTATCTGCTCAGTTACGGCAACCAACAGTGTCGTCCAGATGTTACCAGATGTTCCTTAGGGGCCCAGATCACTTGCCTTTGAGAACCACTGCTATAGAGTCTTCGTATGAAAACTGTAAGTTGGGCTTTTGAGCCCAGTGGAGGAAAAGGCCTTCCTAATAAGCTTTATCAGAAGCTAAAACATTCATGACTCTTTTTTGGTGGCCAGCCCAGGAAAAAGCCTCCAGGAACCTGGAGCTTTAATGAATTCCCTCGTGACTTCTTACTGGATAGACAGGCTTTGTTTCTGAGCCTCTCTGCAGGTGGGCCTGGAGAATCTGGGTGTCTGATAGTAATTCCTGGATTAAAACTAGCAGGACAAGAAGAGTTTGAGGCCAGTGGTCTAAGTTTTTGAACATTTAATATTAATTATTAGTTGTTGAATAATTAATAAAAGCCAAATAAAAGAACGAATAGTTATCAAGTGGTTATGGTCTATCAGGCATTTTTATGAGTCAGTTCTTTTAGTCCTTGTAACAACCCTGTGAAGTAGGATTTTTACCATCCCTGTCATACAGATCAGAGGTCCCCAGGCCACAGACTGGCACCAGTCTGTGGTCTGTTAGGAACTGGGCCACATGACAGGTGGTGAGCAATGGGTGAGTGAATGAAGCTTCATCTGTATTTAAAGCTGCTCCCCATTGTTCACATTACTGCCTGAGCTCCACCTCCTGCCAGATCAGCAGCATTAGATTCTCCCGAGTTCAGACCCTGCTGTGAACTGAACCTGCAAGGGATCAGGGTTTTGGGCTGCTTATGAGAATATGAGAATCATCCCGAAACCATCCTCCTCTCCCCATCCATGAAAAATAATTGTCTCCCACAAAACTGGTCCCCAGTGCCTAAAAGCTGGGGACCACTGGTATAGATGAAGGAACTGAAGCAGAGAAAACATGAAACTTGTTCATGGTCCTACAACTAGGAGGTTGTAGAGCTGAGATTCAGACCCACCAGTCTAACCCCAAAGCCTGCGCTCCTCAGTGACTACTGAGCACCTAGTGAGGTGCCACGTGCTGGGCTGGAAGCTTTATGGACATGCCTTTGATTCTTTCTATAGTCCTTCTGGGTAAGTTATCCCAGACCTTACACTCAGGGAACCTGAGTCTTAGAGAGGCTATAATGTCTTGACCATGGTTCCCCGGGGATCTGACCCAAAGCCTGACATGCTTCCATGTATCATTCGGCCTCCCATGAATGAGTAAAAGTTTTGGGGTTTTGTTTTTTTTTAATAACTTTGTCTTTCCCTTTCCCTTAGAATCTCACTTCTCACTCCAACAGTTGTTAAATGCCTCCTGTAATTTAGGGCCAAGCACTAAGTAAATGTTGCTGTTTCTAATTAGATCTTGTTCACGTGTTTTGTGTATATTATCTTATTTAATCCATACAGCAGTCCTGCGGTGGTTTCCTGTTTCAGAGGTGAGGGCACAGGTTCAGAGAGATGATTTTAACTGGCCTCAAGTCAGAGAGTAACTCCCTGAGCCTTGAATTGAACCCAGGTCTGTCCAGTTTCAAACTGTATTCTTAACTTGCATGCTGATTTACATTACATTAGAAAATGCCCTTGAAATACTTCAAAATATTAATAATATATATAATAGTTTAAATATATATATAATATTCATAACAATAACATACATTGTTAGCAGCAATGAAGAGGCAGGCTCACCTCTTCTCTCTGGGACACTCAGTTGCAACTCTTCACAAAAGCAGATGAGACTAGCCTTCAGTGAGTGGGCTCTTGGCACCAGTTTTGATTCTCAGTCCCCATGTTTGTGACCTCAGGCTTTAACTCGACAGATCTGCTCAGGTGGGGCCTGCACTTAAATGAAGTCCCATGCCCTGTCCCCCCACTCCCCAGTGACTGCCCGAGGTCTGGGAACTGGTGTCACATGAAGACAGCCTGGTCACAAGGACACTGGGGGACCATAGGCTCCTAAAGATGGCCTTGGGTTTTTGATTCTTCTTGGATATAGAGACACAGTCTGTTTTGGTCAAGTGCTTAGTACAAAACACTTTTGCTTTTTCCAAAGCCTTGGCCCGCCCAGCACTCAGGGATAATGGAGTATAAAAGGGCAGCTGCTCTCTGCAGATCCAGTTTGCTCAGCTGGTCAGGGGCATGTGGCTGGGTTGGCCAGACCCCGCTGGCCCAGGAGACGGGTGTTTGAAGTCCTGCCCGCCCCCAGACAACTCTGCTGAACTATTTCCTCAGCCTCCCCCGCCCTCCAGGTGCAGCCGGGGTTTTCGGGTCTAATACTGCTTTCATCCAGTCTTGAAACTTGACAAACGCCTTTCCTTCACATCTCACGTAAGCCTTTTAAGTTAGGTTGGTATAAACAATGAGGAAATTGGTTTGGTGGGCAAGGAAAGGAAGGTAAAAGGTGTCCAGGGAAACTGGGAGGTGCAGGTGGGCTTGGAGCCAGCACCAGGGTGTTGGGACCGCCCTGTGAGTGTGAGGCCACTAGAGTGGCTGGGGTCTTTCCTTAGGATGAGCCCTTCCAGACAGAAGTAAGACTAGCCTTGCTGAGAGGCAGCCTAGGCCTGAGCACAGGCCCTGAGGCTCTGCCTGCACCCGTGCTGCTGTGGCCCTGTGCCCATGGGCACCTGCTTCTCCGCGGTCAGTGTGGTTAGCCACAGGGGAAAAATCTATATTCTGTTTATATTGTGGCTCCCCAGAGTTGAGATTCTCTAAAAGGTGGGATGCAACATGGGATGGTTGTAACTAAAGTGCTGGCATCGAAGATGGTAAGGACTGGCATCCTCATTAGTGGATGAGGGCTTAGCCCAGCAGACGCTGACACGAGTGTGGGGACCAAGCCCAGCGTGGTCAGGGGCCAGAAGAGTGGCTTTCTCCAAACCCTGACTTAGTGCCGCTTATCCAGAGCCCAGGCCTCTGCTCCTGGGGTACAACCGGGTTCTCACACAGAAAAACACAGCTTTGTTTTTTAAAGAACTTTTTAATTTACAGAAATAGCTCTTCCTTATAAAAAGTAATATACCCATACTTTTGCTATCCAGAGACAATAGTTAACATTTTCATGTAAATCTTTTGGTCTGTGTTTAGTTCTTCACGATGCAGCCCTTTTGAAATTTGACTATTATGTTCATCTCTGTCCAGGAAGTCTATCTGTAGCTGATATAAATGCTGCAGAAAAGTGTGGTTGGGTGTTCTGGGTTTTTTTCCTTCTTAAATTCATCAAGTCTGTGTCTCCTCAGCTGCACCTTGGCCCCATACAATGTGGGAGTCTTGTGAGCGGTGAGCAGTGGTTCTCAGTGAGGTCTCCATGCAGCTGTCAGTCTCACCATGCTGACTTCATGCCTGGCCCCCACCCCAGTCTCTAGAAGTGCTTTTCCTTCTAGCCATTTATTTTTTTTACAGCAACAGTAATACTTACAGTATATTATCCACTTACTTCGTGCCTGGCACTGTGCTGCTTTTCAAGGTAATCATCTAATCTTTATAACAATCACCACCCAAGAGGTGGGTGGTGTTACTGCCTCCATTTTTCAGGTGAGGAAACCGAGCCACAGAGGAGTGAAGGGAAATAAGTGCATTTTATTGAAATAGGCTATTCCGGGTGTGGCAGGCTTAGCCCCAGAGCCAGTGAACCCGAATCTGCAGTGGCTGGATTGGCCTGGGGGTGGGGCACTACAGGGAGGAGGAGGGTCCAGCTCCTGCCCTGAGAGCTGGTCTCAAACCCACTGAGAACCGCCAGCGAGTGGATGGTGGCAGTATTAGTAGCTTGCCCTGGCCTTCTGCTGTTCCACACTTGGCCTTGGCTCCCTGAGGGAGTGGCTTCCTCCTCCAGGAAATGCACACTTTCCTATCCACTCTTCTGGAAAGCCTTATCAGCTTGCCACCAGGAAGCTTGCTGCTGTGTGCTGTCAAGGCTGCCCACCCTTGTAGAGAAGATCAGGAGCATTCAGGGTGGTATGGCCATAGATGCCAACCCTTTAGTTTCGAGAAGCCAGTACCGCTTGCCTCCTTGTCCCAGTGCTGGGCTCAGGGGCTTTTTCCTCATTAGATTCATGGTGCGATGGAAAAGGTGGCTCCCTCCCTCCGGCTACCCTTACACATTCTCAGCCTTTTAGACTCTAGAGGTTTTCTGAAGCTGGAGAAGGGCAACCCCACCCCGACCCCCCACACACACGTACAAGTGCATGCACACTCACACACTTTTCCTCTAGAGGTTGTACCTGGGTGTGTGTGGTGACATGGAGAGCTTTGTTCTTGGGATCCCAGGCATCAGAATCTTTTCCCAGGGACATGCCTACTTCAAGACTGTAAATCAGAAATAGCCCAGGGAAGATTTTAGTGCCTTTCAATTGTATTTTCCTTAGGGAAAAAAAATTTTTTTCCATTAGATTTTCTTTTTGGTAGTGTCTTGATTCCCTCTGAGCTTTTCCATTTACCCCTGAAATCAGTCCATTTGGTCAGCCTGGAGGATTTTAGAGCAGGCGAGATTGTTTTTGAGTAAAAATGAATTTTTGCTTCTGAGAGTAGGTGTATCATGGGTAGTTTATAAAGGATCAGTATTCCGCCTTCCACCCCAATCCCTGTCCAGTACCCCGGGGAAGCTGTGGGTAGCCATAAATTCCTCACAGCTATGGGCGCAGTGCCCTAGGCCTATGAATCTGAAGGAAAGGCTCTCAGGAGGGTCCCCCCTCTGGAGAAGGTGAATCCTGGGGCTGTGGGGCCCACTCTCCCCACCCCACCCCCACCCCCCCGGCCAGGCCTGGGACCCGGAGCTGCCTGTGCTAGCTTCACTCATTCCCAGGATATCCTCCTAGTCACATGGATTCCTTCTGGGATAGAGTGATGGCCCTGATACCAGGGACTGCCCTCAACCATTTCAGGGAAGTTCAGGATGAACCAAGATCTTTTGAAGCACCTAAACTGGCCGAAGTGAGAGTGACACCTTCCTTCAGAACTTTAGACTGACAGGATCTTCTTATCTTTTCTTAGTCGCACTCTGCCATTGCTTCAGGGAGTAGCCAGCTGAGCCCGTATCTGAGCTTGCCTGCGAGGCCGGCTACAAATAGCTTTTCCAACTGAAGTAAAAGGTGCAAGACACATTGTTCACTCACTTGTCCATTCATCCACTCATTCATTCCATGTCTCCTGTACATCAGGTCTGTGGAATAGACTAGGGGCACGGTTATAACGTTGGCGTGTGCAGCATTTTTATCCAGGTAGAGTCAGGAGCTAAGGGTCACCAGACTTCATCTTGGAGATCTAAAGGAATTACTGGACTGGACCTTTCCACTTTGTGGGCCTACGAGAAGGGGCAGGAGGGTGAGGGCCTGGTAGGAGGATTCTTGGGGATCGCCAGCTCCGGCTGCTGGTGGTGGGGGTGGGGAGGGTCGTGGGGATGCCGAGCGGTTGTGCCTCGTTAGGTGGCTGTGCCCCCTGCCTTCCTGGGTCATCGCCCAGCAGCCTGGCATCCACAAGGAGGGGGTCTAGGCAATACTTAAGGGAAATAGACACCTCTTTTACCCGATTTCCATGTCACTTAGTTGTTCTTCAAAAACCTCAGTTCATCAAGTAGGAGAAGCTGTCTATAGGCTCTCCCAGCAGCTTTACATAATGCCAGTGTCGCTTCCAGCTGTCTCAGTACCTTCTGTCCAGGTCTCTGTCTCGAGAGTAGTAATGGCAGCTGACAAAAACTTTGAACCTGCTCTATACTAGGCAGTTAGTGTGGCTTAACTAAGTCCGCAAAGAACCCAGTGAGGGACAAGGTGCTGTTATTATTCTCATCTCACAAGTGAGAAAACCGAAGCTGGGAGAGGTGGTCACCCTTCAAAGTGGCACTTAGAGTGGACCCTGGGGTACCCGACTCTACAACCGCCTTTCCTCACCCCCACAGGGTTGCTTGGTGAGCTGTTAGGAGGCCGGGGTCTGTTTGTATGGTGACCTCGGGGGTGCTCCTGACTCAGGACGACAGCTGGGCAGCAGGAGGGGGCCCTCGGCCGAGGGGGCTGGGCTTTCTGAGTTTGCTGAGAGGCCTTGTGTTCTCCAGACCAGCAGGGCTGTGAATAAACCCACCTCTTTGGGCAACTGAATCCCACTGGGCAGACGGGGAGCAGTCAGCTGCCTCCGTCACTCTTGACACATTGGGGCTCCCTTTGTACCCGCTCCACCACCAGGGCTAACCTCACCTAGCTTCCCACCTCAGCCTTTTGTGGCAAGGATTAGCCTGTCGCTTCCTGTTTCGCTGGAAAAAGGTGGTTGGTCACGATGTTGGAGACTTTTTGGATCTAGCTTCAGTGACAAGCTGGCTAGAACTATTAGTAGTAGAGTTGACTGTGGAAAGAAGCTTTTCTACAGGCTAGGTTCCCCCTCTGTCCCCCTTTCTCTGCTAGGGACGTCCCTGGCCTCACATTTGCCCAATGGCACATTTCAGCAGGTGGGGTGGTGGTTTTCAGGACCTTTCCTGTTTGACTTTTGGGTGGATGCTGGGTTGTGGCAGTTACAGAGCAGGAGGAATTGTTGGGGATTACTCAGTGGAGCCCAGGCACCCCACACAGTTCTTTCCAAATCTACAAGGATGACCTTTGTTGCTGGGAAATGGCTGGCAGTGTGCTTCAGGGAGTAGAGGGTTGTTCAGGAGACAGTCGTTACAAGTGAGGTTTGCCTTGCTGGAATCACCTTCTCACCGTGCTCACTGAGAGTGGTCATCCTGTCCCGCCCCGCCCTAGAGCTCACTGTGTACCGGGGCTCTGCACTGGGGTGCATTCAGGTGAAAACAGCTATTTTTACTGTCGCCAAATTAAGCTTGACCAGGGAGGGAGAAATCAACCTGGGGCATTTTGCATAAATATATCTGCTAGGACTGTTAATCAGTAACGTAGGAACCTGGTACCTGCAGAAGCCAGTTGTGGTCTGTATACGTAAGATAAAGACCCACTTGGTGTTCGATAAAAAACAATAGGGTGGTGTTTGCCTTATTAGAAAATGCAGCAAGACTTATTTGAATGAGACTCCCGAGGCCGGTACTCAACGTGAGTCAGACTAACATTGCCGATAGCACAGGAGCCTGTGCCCGTCTGTGCCTGGACGCTAATGGGAAGGGCCCAGCAGTGACCTCCGTGCTGATCTCTGTCCATCTGGGCCTGTTCCAAAGAGCCAGTTCAGTTTAGTCACTCAGTCATGTCTGACTCTTTGTGACCCCATGGACTGTAGCACATCAGGCTTCCCTGTCCATCACCAACTCCTGGAGCTTGCTCAAACTCTTGTCCATCGAGTCAGTGATGCCATCCAACCATCTCATCCTCTGTCGTCCCCTTCTTCTCCTGCCCTCAATCTTTCCCAGCATCGGGATCTTTTCAAATGAGTCAGTTCTTTGCATCAGGTGGCCAAAGTATTGGAGTTTCAGCTTCAACATCAGTCCTTCCAAAGAACACTAAGGACTGATTTCCTTTAGGATTGACTGGTTTGATCTTCTTGCAGTCCAAGGGACTTTCAAGAGTCTTCTCCAACACCACAGTTAAAAGCATCAACTCTTTGGCGCTCAGCTTTCTTTATATTCCAGCTGTCACATCCATACACAACTACTGGAAAAACCATAGCTTTGACTAGATGGACCTTTGTTGGCAAAGTAATGACTC
Organism: Okapia johnstoni; assembly: GCA_024291935.2. Classification (NCBI taxonomy): domain Eukaryota; kingdom Metazoa; phylum Chordata; class Mammalia; order Artiodactyla; family Giraffidae; genus Okapia; species Okapia johnstoni. The sequence continues at coordinate 43,863,931 of CM044316.1, forward strand.
TGCTTTTATATGCTGTCTAGGTTGGTCATTGCTTTTCTTCCAAGGAGTAAGCATCTTTTAATTTCATGGCTGCAATCACCATCTGCAGTGATTTTGGAGCCCCCAAAAATAAAGTCAGCCACTGTTTCCATTGTTTCCCCATCTATTTGCCATGAAGTGATGGGACCAGATGCCATGATCTTGTTTCCTGAATGTTGAGTTTTAAGCCAACTTTTTCACTCTCCTCTTTCACTTTCATCAAGAGGCTCTTTAGTTCTTCACTTTCTGCCATAAGGGTGGTGTCATCTGCATACCTGAGGTTATTGATATTTCTCCCAGCAATCTTGATTTCAGCTTGTGCTTCATCCAGTCCAGCAGAGTTGGACTCTCCTGCACAGGTGGCCATGTCAGGGAAATGAGAAGTGAGCATGTGGGCTGGGAGGGACCCTGAGCAGAGTGTCTCTGTCTCCTCTGGCACGTCCTCTGTCTGTGAGGTCCGGCTGGAGCATTCTGGAGGGGTCTTCGGGCCGGAGGGCAGGCAGGCACCTGGCTGGCAGAGCAGACCTCCTTTGCGGGGTGGCAGGACCCACCCCACCACCAGCCCAGGAGAATGGACACAGCTGCTGGGACAGAATGGCCCTCTGAGGCACCAGCCCATAGAGCTTTGCCTGCTGGGAAGCGAAGCTCTGATCCATATCCCTTTCCCCAGGTGTTGATATGCTTGGGACCCTCCCGAATAAGTAGAGGATAAAAGAGGAAGGGTTTATCATTTTAACCACTCTTAAGCGTATAGTTTGGGTGGCAGTAAGCCTGTTGACATTGTTGTGCAACCGTTACCACTATCTGCCTCCCAAACGTGGTTCATCATCCCAAACTAGAACTCCTTACCTACTAAACAGTAATTCCCCTCTCTAGCCCCTGGCAACCACCATCCTACTTCCTGTCTCTGCGAATTTGACTCCTCTAGGTACCTCATGTAACAGGAGTCATACAATATTTGTCCTTCTGTGACTGGCTTATTTCACTTAGCAAAATGTCTTTAAGGTACCATATGTCATATGTCAAAATTCCTTTCTTGGACTGAAGAATATTCCATTGTATGTGTAAACCGTGTTTTGTTTATCCTTTTGTCCACCAGTGGATACTTGGGTGGCTTCCACCTTTTGGTAATGCAAACATGCTGCTGTGGACATGGGTGTGCAAATACCTGTCCAAGCGCCTGCTTTCAGTTCTTTTGAGTAAGAGTTGTAAAGCGCAGGAGCAGGATGTCTTTGAAGGTCAGTTTCTGATGACTCACCCTTCTCCACTGAGGGCTGGGCTCACAGGCCAAAAGGAAGCTTTACTCATGGCCTAATTTTAGACTCTAATGCAACCACCACTGGTCACTCGTAACATCAGGCTTCCTTTTGATATTTGATAGGATTTCACAACATGTTAAAATTCCAGTTTTATGTATTACCTTTTATTGACTACACTTAGCTGGCGATTCCCTTGTGATTGTGGAGGCCCCCTTGTCACTCAGTGGTGGGTACTGACCCTAGGCAGTGCACTTCCTTACAGCTGGCTTGTTCCAGGGGTGCAGGCTCTTGCTGACTTCACCCCTCCTCACCCGAGTTGGGCTGGTCTTCTGGCCTTGTCCCCACCCCTGGCTCTGTCTTGGGACCCAAAACCCTGAGCCCCCGCCAGCTGAGAATATTGAAGTCACTTGTCTTCAACTCCCAGCAGCTTTGGGCAGGCATGGTGTTACCCCCAGGTCTGCTGGTTCTCATCATCTGTTTTTGTTTCAGCCAGTTTTCTTACACAACATTTAGCATTATTCAAATTATATGTCATTTTTTTCTCCCAGGAAAATAAAATACTTTTCTGAAACAGCTTGGCATTTGGAGTTGCCACAGGAAGTGGTCTTCCCCGCACCAGCTTAGACCAGCCTGAGGGCCCATGGTGTTGGTGAGGTGGACACATCTAAGGATGACAGGCTTTCAGTGGATTCACCTGTCCTGTCGTGGGTCCCTCTACCTCTAGAGGAGACTTCTTTGGCCATTGTCCGTCTGTATTTGCCAGACCAGTTAGGAAGTGGACATGGGAGCACTGGGAGAAGACCTGCTCCCTGCACTTGAGGACCTTTATAGTCTATTACTAGTTACGGCACATAGAAACCCTGAGGATAAACCAGCCATTTCTGAGGCAGTCCTGTTTTCTTCTCTATTCCAGGGCTTCAAGTAAATAGAAAGCACTGCTGGCCCACAAAGCGAAAGGCCCTCGCTCTTAGCCCCAGGCTTTGTTCTGGACACTGTCTGACTACTGTACACCTAGCCTCCCCTTTTCATCTGAGGACTGCCCTCAGGCCTATCTCTGTCTCTGCTTGATATTTCTCAGACCAAGGTTTCTGAGTGATTGTACTGATAGGTGATAGCAACAGATCAGAGTCAGAAAGATCTGAGTTGGGCTGGACCAGGTCGGGAAGGCTTCTCAGAGACGCATGGAGCCCCAGGTCAGGGTGCTGTCCTGTCAGCCTTGCGGAGGAGGAGGAGGAGGAGGAGGAGGGCTGACGTTGATTCTCCTGCTCCGCAGGTGGCCTTAGTGTGCACTGAGTACCATGCGGCCACTCGAGTCCCCTGAGGGTTGCCTTATTTGGCTCTGGTTTTAGATGCTGGTTTTAGATGCTGGAGGAAGAAGGGAGGAGTTTGCCTTCAAACAAACAGCAGATAAGATGCTTCTCAGAGGATCTGAAAGATCTGTGTGATGAGTAGAAGGGGAGAGCCTTTCACATAGTAACCCACCCTCTAGTGCGATCTCTGGCCTGAACCTGGGAGGAGCCTGCAAGTGGATCAGGCAGCTGTTCCTGGCGCTGATGTGGAGCACAGGGGCTCTGCTCTGCCTTGGGGCAAGCGAGCAGTTCTCTGGCAGAGAGAGGAGGAGGGGAAGCTGTTCATGGGATGCACAGCCAGACCTGGGAGGGGGGCTGGCATCCCTGCTCAGGTGTCACAGGCTGGATGGGAAGGTGGACGACTGGCAGGTGGTCTGGGAGGTCCTGTGACACCCACTGTGGGCTTTCCTGCTGGGTTGGTGCCACAGAGCCCAGGGTGCCCAGGTCTGTAGCAGGTTGGGGGGGCTGTCGCTGGACGTGGGTCTGGCAGTCAGGATGCAGGCCTGTCTCTGGTCCTCATGCAGCCCTTGTGCTGTTGGCCTGTTTATTCCTCTACTACCCAGGCCCCTCTCCTGTCCCAGGCTCCCTGTCCTGGACTCTCTCTGAACTTCCCAGAGTCGCGCCTCCCCAATACTGAACTTGGGCTCTGATGCCATGTGGTTGGTTGAGGCTGAAGGAAAAGTGACAGGGAATGAGTGAGAGAGAGAGTGTGTGTGTGTGTGTGTGCACGCACACTTACACCCGAGTTGGGGTGAGCGCAGGGCCTGGAATGGCTGGTGGTTCTCCCTCCAGCAGTCTTCCGTCCTGGGGTGGGGGCCTGACTCTGTTCAGCCACTCCCCTGCTCGGGGCTTTTTTAGCACACCCTCCTGGACCTGTTACCCTTTGCACAGTGAAGGACTAGCTGACCTTACAGTCCCTTGGCTCCCAGAACAGCCTGTAACTGCCTCCTGGCCTCTGGTTTATTTCTGAGGCTTCTCCCCTGACGCCGGGTGAGCCCCCCAACCCCTTCTCCCTACCTGTGTGTGGGCCACCTCTTTAGTCAGTCCTGGGAGGAGTCTCCCTGAGAGTCAGTCATTTTAATATGGTAATAACACCAATGAGTATTTATTGAACAGTGACAGTGTGCTGTAAGCACTTTGCATGTCTAATCTCTTCATTTTCCCTGCAACCCTGTGGGGTATAGATTACTGATGTCACTCTTGTTTTACAGCACAGGAAGCTGAGGCTAAGAGAGGCTGTGACCTGCTCAAGGTTACATGGCCAACGAGTAGATAAGCCTATATTTAAATCCAACTTGATATGTCTTATTAAAAAATCTCTGTTCTGAAATTCTAATTGTGGTCTCACTAAATTGGAGCAGAGTGTCTGGGAATTGAGACCTGGACTGGGGCAGCCGCGCATCTCCAGAATCTGATGAGAACCCACTGCCTACTTACCCCACCCCCTACTCCTGTTGAACCTCGGGTTCCTAGGAAGAGACATTGGAACCTCTGGGGCTGCTTTGGGGGGACAGGGGTCTGTGCTGGCGGGGGACTGGGTTTGTGCTGAGGAGACTGGGTCTGTACCGGGGCTCTGCTGAGGTGGTGGGAGCAGAAAGAAGATCTTGATGTTGGCACTCAAAGCAGCGAATAGAGAGGGGAGCCAGAAGGGGTGGTGAGGGACCTGAAGGTGCCCCTGGCAGATCATGGGCTCCCCAGGGGTTTGCTGGACTGACTGCATCTGTTCCTCAGTGCCCTTTGTACCAGACCAGCCTCAGGTGGGCTCCTGACTGCCTCCTGCCCAAACCCGAAGGAGTGGAAGAGAAGAGGCTGGGGTCGGTTTGGGAAATGCCGCCAGCTCCTGTCGCTGGAGAGAGGAGTGCAAAAGGAACCCTGGAAGTGGGGCTGTTGGGGACCTGGCGTGGGGTGGGTGTTTCTGGCCATGGGGCTCAGCCTTAGGAATTGCACCAGCATGAGGACCCTCTGGTCTCCAGGCTCCTTGCAGGGAGGAGTGGTGATCTGATCCAGCTGCTGCTTGCCAGGTTGGCCCAGCAGAAACCCTAGCGTGTGCCTGAGGCTGAGTCAGCAAGGCCTGAGGGAAGTCAGAAGTGCATTGAAGGCAAATCTAATGGGTCAAACTCCAGGTCATAGAGGCCACCAGGACAGGCTGTGAAGGGAGCAGCATCACTGGGACCACAGGTTAGAGGAGCTGGGCCAAGGGTGGTCTGTAGGTAATCGTGACACTGGGGAAGCCATCTGGGACTGAGGCCAGTGCCACCAGGGAACCCAGATCAGTCGATGCCAGCTGCCCCCAGATGAAGCCCCAGAGCTAGCACAGTGGCAGAGGCGAAAGGAGGTCTAAGCTGTGTTGAACCTGGACAGCCCTCCCTCCTGCCCACAGGACCCCAGCAGTGACATGGAGGAGCAGCAGCTTTGAGTGTGACTTTGGAACTGGACGAGCCTGGATTGGAGAAAAACATAAAATGCAAAAGCAGAGTAAAAGCCCCTACCCCTCCGCATTCTGACCTTTGTTTCTTATATTCTTTCAGATATCTGTATGTCTGTGTATGTGTATCCTTTTCATTGTACAAACATAACAAGCGCACTACTGTATACCTTGCTTTTATCCTTTATTTATTGGCAGGATGGAAGAACCATCTCCTCTTTCTTAATGGCCATTTAGTATTCTATTCTGTGGAATGTATTAGCTTACCTCATCAGTCTCCAGGTGAGACATCAAGGTTGTTGCTAGCTTGGGGTTATTTTGATACAGAAGCAGTCACAATGTACACACATTTTTGAACAGTAAGACAATTGTTTCTATAGAAAAACCCTAGATACAGATTTTCTGGGTCAAAATTCTATGCAGCACCTGTTCCCCCCCACCACCCCCGATTCTATTTCCAAGGGCCTCTATTAATTCACACCCCTGCAGACAGTGTTTGAGAGTTACAAATGATAGTAACAGAGCTGTTGTGAGGATTAAATGAGACAATGTGTAAAGCTTTCAGCCAGTGCCTGCCACATCTGGCTGCAGGGTGGGCCTCACCACAAACTATCACTTTGACTAGGCAGGTGCTGGGTGGTGTTGCAGTCAACTTGGGGAAGGGGAGGTGGCAGGAAACAGTGATCTGACAGCTGTTAAGCAGATGTCACCTTCACTCACACATCCAGGAAACTACCTGACATGTGCAGGTAGTAGTGACACCGCGGTGGGCCGTGGCTCCCCCTTCCCGGAGCTGACAGTCTGGAGAGGGAGGGAGACTCGAATCTCTCTCTTCAGATGTGCTAAGTGCTTGAGCAGCATAGGCCGCTGCGGCTCACAGTCACCTCTGATTGGGTCTCTCTCTCCCCACCCCTCCCCTTCCCCCCAGTGTACGTGGTGGAGCGGGAAAGGAAGACGGAAGACACCGGGTGTCAGGCGGCCCTGGCCGCGTGCTGGGCTGCTCTCTGCTGCTGCTGCCTCCTGGAAAGCCTGGACTGAGCAGCGGAGCCCCAGGTGCTCCCTGCAGGCCCTCTACCTTCTGTTACTAGAATAAAAAACTAGTGCTGCAAAGCTGACAGTTTATCTTTCATTAAAAATTACCTCATCTACAGACTTCAACGTTTGAGCTTCTATGATAGGTGTGAAATGGTATCTAGCTATTTTACCTTCCCTGCTTACTAGTGACCTTGAACATAAATGTTTTTGACTTGTCTTTACAAATCTTAGCCCATTTTTTCTACTGGTTTGTCTTCTCTTACTGATTAATGGGGAAACTTTAAAAACTCTACACACTAATATTTGTCACTTTTATAGGCTTGGAAATATCTTCTCCCTGTCTCTGAACCTTTCTACAGTGTGTTCTCTAGTATGAAAGTTTATAAATGTTATGTTTATCGACCTTTCCCTCATGCTTTGTGTGTTTTAATCTTTGATGCAAAGATAAGCCTATATTTTCTTCTAAAACTTTTTCAACATAGTCTTTAGTCCACCTAAATTGGTTTTTGATCACGGTGTAGGATAGGGTTCTGGTTTTCTTTTTCTATTTTGATAGTTTCAACACCATTTATTCATTAGGTCACCCTTTCCGCATTGATTTAAAATGAGATTTCTCATATACCAAGTTCCCACATACAAATGGGCTAGGATGGGGAGTCTGGTGTGACAAGCATCTTCCCTGCCCCCACCCGGACATGTATACACAATACCCCTTTTTCTTTTTTTTCCCCTTTTTCTTCTTTAGAACTTTCTTGGATACTCGTTTAATCAGGATTTTAGGATGAGTGTGTCAGTTTCCATGGAAAACTACCATGTTTGACTTTGATTTAGAGTAACTGGGGGGAGAATTGACATATTTAGAGTGCTGTCAATCAGGAACATGATTTCTCTTTATTTTTAAAAAATTATTTATTTATGGCTGTGCTGGGTCTTCGTTGCTGCGCGCGGGCTTTCTCTGGTTGAGGGGGTGGGGGCTACTCTCTAGCTGCTGTGCACAGGCTTCTCGTTGCAGTAGCCTCTCCTGTTGCAGAGCACAGGCTTAGGGCACTCGGGCTTCAGCAGTTGTGGTGCTCCAGCTTAGCTGCCCTGCAGCATGCAGTATCCTCCCGGACCAGGGATTGCAGATTCTTATCCCCCATACCACCAGGGAAGCCCCTCTTAATCTTTTTTTTGGTCATCTTTTATGTCCTTAGATAAAATTGTGTAATTTTCTTCAGCTTTCCTATATTTTTTGTTGGTTTTAAAATTGGATGTCTTCTCAGGTACATTGCAGTTTTAATGCTATTGTATATGGACTCTTATTTTTAACATTACTCTTTTTGGTGAGAAGAATTTTTTCACTCTAGTGGGGTCACAGATTGGATTTTCAATCCAGTTTTGTCACAACATCACCTTGGGGGCACTTTAAACTGGGAGGCGTAGTTCTTCAATCTGCCGCAAGTATACTCCCAGGGAACCACCCTCTGTCTACAAGGACTGACATTCAGTAGATGTTGAATGTCTGCATTGTGTCAGGTGATGGGCCACATAGATTGGACCCCATCCCTGCCCCCATGGGGCTTACACTCTAGGGAGGGAAGCAGACATTAAATAATCCCACAGGCATTATTGGCATTCTACTTTACTATGAAGATATGTATTGCCATGAAAACATAAAAAGGGGACCGTCTGGGAAGGTGCTGAAAGATGAAAAGTTGTTAATAACCAAAACAGTAGGAAAGGCAGGTGCAAAGCCCCAGTGGCAGGAGAGAACATGCATCGTTTGAGAAACTAGAAGAGGAAATTGGTGTGACAGAGAAGAGTGGGATGATGGGAACAGATTTAAAAAAAAAAAAAAAAAAAAAAAAAAAAAAACAGGCAGTAGCATGACAAGGAGCCCACAGCCCTACTTAGGGATTTTGGGGTTTTGTCCTGTGAGCAGTGGGAAGCCATTGAAGGATTTTAAGCAAAGGAATGATATGATCAACTCTGCATTTTTAAAAGTTCCGTTTGGCTTCCATGTAGAGAATAGTTTGAGGCACAAACTCACATGGTGATGATGGAGAGACATCAATGTACTTGAGATATTTGGAAATAAAATTAATAAGACTTGGTGAGGGACTGGCTGTGGGGATTGAAGAAACAGGAAATGGGGATGACTCCTGAGATTCTGACTGGAACTAACTGCCTGGTGATGGTATTTGTGGAGGTTGGAAACAAAGGAACTGTAAAGGTCAGGAAGAGGAAAATCATGCTGGGCTCTGAATGTGTTGGTTTAGGTTGAGGTATTAAGGTGCTTATCAGACATTCAAGTAGAGATGTCAGGTAAGCAGTTGTAAAGACACCTGGAGCTTGGAGGAGAGGTTGGGCTGGAGATGGAATGTGAGAGGTACTGGCATATTGATAGTAGTTAAAACTGTGGGAGTGAATGAGATCACATCAGGTAGAAATATGGAGGGAAAAGAGAAAGTGGCAATATAGGGCTGAGCTTTAAGGAAAACTGACTTGTACCTGTAGATGACGAACTTGCAAAGGAACCAAAGATGGAAAACCAAGAGAATGGGATGCCCTGAAAGCAGAGAGAATTTGTATTAGGGGAATGATCAGTAGCATCAAATATTGCTGGGAGGTCAGGTACAAACTCAAAATGTGCACTGGATTTGGCCCACTGAGGGTGGGTGGACTTCCCTCCAGCTTCTATTCTGTGAAGGACACCAACAGAGGAGGAGACAAGATTGCTAGGACCAAAAATATAGTCCAAAGGAAGCCAAGTGTGCGTGCATGCATGCGTGTGTGCGTGTGTGCGTGTGTGTGTGTGTAAGAGATGAGCTCATAGTGCAAAGAACCAGCTGGGTCATGAAAGCTCAAAGACTCTGCTAAACTGGAGAACCAACCATACAAAAAAAGAAGTTCCAGAGGGGTCAGACGCCAAGTAAGGGAGTCAGTTGATGTCACTCAGGTTTTGAGCCTGAACAGAGAAGACCCTGGTCTCCAAATGGACTCTGTTGGAGGGTCCAGCACATAGACTGTCAAGCATGTGACTGTCTATGCTGGGGAGGTCCTTCTGAACAGCAGCAAGTATAGATCCTTCATAACCACCATTTCAGCCTGATAGTGTTCAGATTTTTCTAGTATAAACTGTTTTATAAGAAACTTCCCATGTAACTGCAGTGTGGAATAGATACTGTGGAACTGCAGATGAGGCAAGGAAGGACCGTGCCCTGCCTCTGTCTAGAATCCCAGGGACCTGAGGAATACATCTGAGAACCTTAGTCATTCTGGATTTTCCAGCACATTTGGCCAAGGGAGATTTGGGCTGAATGGGTTCTCTGCCCTAGAATGTCCTTCTGAGATACTGCGTTGTAAGCAGAATTCATCAGTGTGTAACTGCTGAGGATTTTCTGAAGATCTGGGTGTAGTGTTCCATTGTCTGGAGGTGACAGTTTATATTCATTTACCTATTGAAGGACATTTGGGTTGTTGCCACTTTTATGTGATTATAAATTTATGTACAGGTTTGTGTATGAACATAAGTTTTCATTTCTCTAAGAAGTGTGATTTCTGGCTTAAATGATTAAATGTATATTAACTTTAAGAAGCTGCTACTGTTTTTCAGAGCGGCTATACCATTATGCATCTCCATCAGCAAAGACTGAGGATTCCAGTTGCCCTGTGTCCTTGTCAGCACTTATTGTCAGTGATTTTAATTTTAGCCACTGATAGATGTGGTTTTAATTTGCATTTTTTAAATGGTTAATGATGTTGTCATGTATGTGTTCGCTCTTCTCAAATCCTATTTGGTGACATGTCTTGACTTCTCACTTTGGAGTTTTGAGAGTGTTTCTACATTGGAGAAGGCAACGGCACCCCACTCCAGTACTCTTGCCTGGAGAATCCCAGGGACGGAGGAGCCTGGTAGGCTGCAGCCCATGGGGTCGCGAAGAGTCCGACATGACTGAGCGACTTCACTTTCACTTATCATTTACATGCATTGGAGAAGGAGATGGCAACCCACTCCAGTGTTCTTGCCTGGAGAATCCCAGGGACGGCGGAGCCTGGTGGGCTGCCGTCTATGGGGTCGCACAGAGTCGGACACGACTGAAGCGACTTAGCAGCAGCAGCTACATTCTAGATACAAGGTTTGTACTCGATGTTATTTCCATATATTTTCTCCCAGTCTGTAGCTTGTCTTTTCATCTCAGCAGTGTCTTCCATAGAGCAAAAGTTTAAATTTTTATTAAATCCAAACTATCATGCTTTTGTTGTTAGATTTGAGAACTCTTTGCCTAACTCCAGGTCATAAGGAATCTATGTCTTCTTCTAAAAATTTTATAGTTTTACATTTAGGTCTATGAGCCATTTGGGGTTAATTTTTACACAAAATGTGAGGCTTAAAATGGCTGAAGTTTTGGGGGTTTTATGCGCCAGTTGTTTCAACATTTCTTTGAAAAGACTATCCTTTCTGCATAGAATTGCTTTTGCATATTTGTCAAACACCAGTTGGCCGTGTTTATGTGGAGCTATCACTGTCCTCGCTGTGCCATTCCTTTCATCTGTGTCAGTTCCTTCTCCTAAACTGTAACTGTCTTGACTACTGTAGCTTTATACTAACCTTAAAATAAGGTAGCATTAAGTCCTCCAACTTTATTCTTTTTCCATATTTTTTGTTAATCTAGTTCTCTTGACTTTCCATACATTTTAGAATCAGTTTATCTATAAAAAATAGTTGGGATTATGATTCAGTTCAGTTGCTCAGTTGTGTCCGACTCTTTGCCACCCCATGAACCGCACCACGCCAGGCCTCCCTGTCCATCACTAACTCCCGGAGTCCACCCAAACCCATGTCCATTGAGTCGGTGATGCCATCCAACCATCTCATCCTCTGTCGTCCCCGTCTCCCCCTGCCCTCAATCTCCCCCAGCATCAGGGTCTTTTCAAATGAGTCAGCTCTTCGCATCAGGTGGCCAAAGTATTGGAGTTTCAGCATCACCATCAGTCCTTCCAATGAATATTCAGGACTGATTTCCTTTAGGATGGACTGGTTGGATCTCCTTGCAGTCCAAGGGACTCTCAAGAGCCTTATCCAACACCGGAGTTCAAAAGCATAAATTATTCTGCACTCAGCTTTCTTTATAGTCCAACTCTCACATCCATACATGACCACTGGAAAAACCACTGGGATTATGATTAGAATTGCATTAACTCTATAGATTATGAGGCTTAGTGGGTATTTAATGGCACAACTTGTTCCCTCTTGGACTTCCCTTCTGGCTCAGCTGGTAAAGAATCTGCCTGCAATGCGGGAGACTTGGGTTCGATCCCTGGGTTGGGAAAATCCCCTGGAGAAGAGAAAGGCTACCCACTCCTGTATTCTGGCCTGGAGAATTCCGTGGACTCTATAGTCCATGGGGTTGCAAAGTCGGACACAACTGAGCGACTTTCACTTCACTTGTTCCCTCTTATGTGCCATAACTTCTAATGAAGCCAGGCAGCCTGCTCCCTCATTTGCAATGTTGTAATAATTCTAGCTTATGATTGATCGTATTGGTGTCTTTTGAAGTTTTGCAGTAGAGAATTGGGTAGGAACAGCCATGAAAAGATGATCAGTATGTTGAGGGGGTTGTGGGCCAGGTCATGCTCTGAGGCAGGTCAGCCACCATCATTCACAACCTTGATCTCTGTCTCCTTCCTGAGCAGGTTGTGAGCAAGAGCTGCCAGTCATTAGAGGAATCTCCCTGCCTTCGGGTCTTTAAACCCCTGCCACAGGGTCATAGAACTGTCCTGTACTGGGGATGATCTGAATTTTTTCCAGATTCTCCTTAATTTCTTCTGCCTGGCATAGCAGCCTCGCTCATATTTCTTAAAAAACCCACATTAGAAATCTATTCATGATTCATCACAATATAATGAATTGCTTCCTCCTGCCTGCTGTAGTAACATCAGCCATGACGTTAGGACTTCTCATACTCTACCCTTTGACCTTCCCTAGGTCACACCATGGTGCCTCTAATCCAAGGCAATGGCACACAGACTTGGAGCAGAATAGCGGCTGCTGAGGGGTCGCTGTGTACGTTCTCAACCTGCGTATTCCTCCCATCACTGTTCTTCAGTCCCCTCCCTAGTCTCTTGGCTGAATTCAGGATTCTAGAACACTGGCTGTTCTGTCTCTTGGTATCAGGGTATATAAGGTTACTCACTGAAGTCTTCTGCCGTCACCCCAGCCAATCATTTGAGTTTCCCTTTTGCTCACCTATTTTCTTATCAGCGGAAGCAGTAACTCTTGATTATCTTCTCAAATCTTTATAAAAAATAACAAAAAACTAAAAAGATTTATCTAGGTTTTTCATTTTGTAAGCTTGTCTGGCTAGAGCACTCCTCCCCCACACCCTTCAGCCCTTGCATCAGCCTGGGGCATTTCTGTAGATGGTGCACACTGCCGGGCCAGCACCTGTGGTTGTAGAGGCTGCACTGGACACCTGGCACCTCAGGTCTTCAGCTCTATGGACATAAACAGTTACCTTTTCAAATTATGAAAGGTAATGTCTGAAAGCTCAGTGGTAAGGAATCCACCTGCCAATGTAGGAGATGCAGGTTCGATTCCTGGGGCTCTCAAGGAGGAGGAAATGGCAACCCACTCCAGTGTTCTTGTCTGGGAAATCCCATGGACAGAGGAGCCTAGGGGGCTACAGTCCCCGGGGTCAGAGTTGGACACAACTGAGCATGAATAATACAATCTCACCCCATGGTGAAATCTGGTTGTAAATTGAGATTTCTTTTTTTGACCCATCTTAAAGATATTCACCTTTGTCCACATTACATTTTCACATGTCCTCTTAAGGCAGCAACTTCCCCTGCTGTCTTTCCTTCCCAAAGAGGAGGATGCAGGGGCTCCAAGATGTCAAGTGACTTAACCCGAAGTCACCCAGCTACGGCAGAACAGCCAGGGACAATCAGCTCAGTTCTGTGGAACCTGGTCTTAACCTCTTCTGTCGGTACAGGGAAGAAAGGAAGCCCTTATTTTTTGTGTGTTGTGTAAGTGGAATGAGTTCCTGTCTCCCCGCTTCCTTAGTGTGTGCATTATCTTAGTGATAGCCACAGACTCATCACATCCAGGCAGATGTTCACCTGTATGAGGGTCTCCTTACTCCCTTTATCTCGAGAAATGGGATGTTTCTAAATATTTCACCCTCTCTTCTCTTGACGGGCCTCAACAGCTAAAGTTGTCTGTATTCAGCCTTCCTAGCCCCTTGCTTCTCCCTGGGTTGTCTCTTCCTTCCCTTTTCTCTCTGAGCTGCTGCACTTCAGGTGGACAGCCGGTTCCTCTGCTTTTGTTATCCTGTGATTTAGTGCTACAAGTATGAATCCCAACCTGAATATGGACTGGTGGGAGGAGCCCCTCCCTGCACACAGACTGAGAGTAAGAAAACAGACTTGCGTGATCTTCTTTCTGTAGGATGTCATCACACTGTGATTCCTATTTATTAATAAGTCCTCCCTCCTTCACTCTGTGCCAGGCCCCGGGCCAAACATTTTGTTTTTGTCACAAAATGTAGGCTCTTAGGCACTATACCCCTTCCCCACTTCGCCAGCCAGAAGGCCGGGGCATGGGGAAGCTGTGACTGTCACTTGTGCAATGCCCTGCAGAGAGCCCGTGTCCATAGCTGTTGCCCTCAGAGAATAAAGTTACTCAAGTGGTGGGGGCCCAAGGAAAGTCTGAGTAGATTTCTTCAGGGAGACGGTCCAAGTACACCTCCCCCCGCACACCCCCAAGAAGTGCCTTGTTCTGGGCCGAATGGCTGCCAGGAGGGACCCTGGAACTCACTCGTCTCCCGGCTGACTGCTGCTGGGCCAGGGCCATTCTGCTCTCTTTTGGGACACACTGTGGAGGAGGGTGAGAGCTAGATCTTGCTCGCACAGACCTTGGATTTCAAGAACGGGGCAGTGGAGGAGAGGCCTTTTGCCTCTCCACAGTCTGTGTTTCGGGCCACTTGCAGGCAGCCTGCTGTCTGATCTGAAGTGAGCCTAACCTTGATGTGCAGACGGCATTGGGCCAGGAGCGCTGGGGACAGGCCAGGACCTACCATCAACTCACTGTGCAACCTTGGCTACCACCTCCCTTCTGAGCTCGGGATCTTTTTCTTAACAAAAAAATGACTGCCACGTGATCTCCAAGGCAGTTTCATTTGCAATTCTGGCATCCGAGATGTTCTCAACCGTCCCCGTATCCACAACTACCTCTGTCCCAGTGGCTGCAGCAGGTCTAGCCCAAGGATAGGGTCACAGGAGGTGGTGGCAGTCCAGTCTTATCAGACTGGTGTGAAATGTCCACATGTACTTAGTTGTTTTTTGTTTTTAATGAAAAAATTTTACTATCAGGTCTGCATTCATAGGACTGACTGTGTTGGACAGGGCGAAAGTACAAGCTGGCCTGTGACTGAGCCCAGGGAGGCGGTAGCTGGGGCCCACCCTCTTCTGGGTGCTCTGGCTGAGGCAGGCTGGGGTCCCCTAGACCCCCAGAAGGCTTGGCCATGATGGCTGCTGGGTTTTGTCCAACAGCTCCTCCTCGGAGGATGGTGGTGGCTGCACTTCTGGAGATCTTGGGATAGGGACCCACACAATCAGCCGACTCTCACCCTTTCCAGACCAATCCACAGCAACACTTGGCACTTAGTGTCTGACAGTGATGCTGGGCTGACTGCTCAGTGGGGTGGCAGGCAGTAGGAATGTGGGTGGACGGATGAACTGGTGGGCCAGCTCTCAGACTGCTGTGCCTTAGAGTAGGTGTCTTGGGACACTGAAGCAAGAAGAGGGACAGAGACGTGGGAGACATGGCTGAAGTGGCAGAAGGAGCAGGGCAGGCAGTGAGGCCCGGGAGGACCAAGGCTGTGCCAATGCACCGGCCCCACATCCCTCCCGCCTGTGGAGGAAGAGGAAAGAGGAAGACACGCCTCACCTATCCTGCTCGTAACCTCCAGACTCTAGTGAAAACTACACTCCCTTGACTGCCTCTACTACTCCCGGCCACCCTTCATCCCCTACGGCACCCCTCCCCCAGCATATTTACCTGGTGCTCATGGCCTTCAGAGCAGGTGGCAGAGTGGTACTGCCTTTAGGACAGCTTCTCTCCCGGGTGCAGCCCCCTGGTGCTGAGTGAAAAATGGTCCCACCGCACGTGCACGCCCAAGGAAAGCTCAAGTGCACCCTCAGCCAGCAGTGTGTTCTCTTTGGCTGCTCAGAAGGCGCAGGAGCTGTCCTGGGGCCATCTTGAGATTGTACTTATTCCTCAGATGCGTTAAGATTTTCCCCTTTTCCTACCTCCTGGTCTGAGGAGTAGGAGGGCTGTTCGGCATCCTCTGATACCTCATGGAAGGCTGGCCTTCTTATGTCGTTTTGGATGCTGGTTTAGAAGATGGGGTGAAGACAGCTGAGCACTGACCACAGGCCTCCTGCCTCTGGCAGAGCAGTCATCTCCACCAGGGGCACTCCTGGGGAGGCACTGGGCTGTGGTGGTCTTAGCAGCTAAAGGAGCAGCGTGGGGTGATCATCACTGGTCTGAGCCTGCACAAGAGGCCAACGTGCAGCTTCCTTAGTTTCTGGAGCAAGAAGGGCCCAGACGTCAGAACTGTCTGGGAGGCCCTGGTCTGTTGTGTTTGCTTCTCCTTACTAGCTTCCTGGTCTGGAACTGGGTACAGATGCAGGCACAAGCTCAATTACCACTTCAAAGCCCTTGATTAATCATTTAAAATGTCTGAGCTGAGCAAGGCAAGGTTTCAGATTCCAGGATGGGGCTGACTGAGAACTGGAGCCTTTGGCTAAGATAGTCTCCACTCACATTCCTGCCCGGGTCCCTGTGTGGCCTGGAGCCCCGCTTGCCCACTGCCTGCCCAGAACCAGGGTTCTGAGTAGCCCATGTGAATACCCACCCCCTGGGTGTACATTATGGTAGTCCTAGAATTTGGGACTGCTGGTTGGTGTGGCTGGTGGCCCTGGAGAAGACCCCAGGGCTTGGTAAGCAGGCACCTGGGCCCAGGGGGTTGCAAGCCTCCAAGTATTTTGCATCTGTCTTCTCTGCTTCCAGCTGAGGCAAGACAGTGGATGAGGATCCTCTGCCAGAGTCTGCTCAGCTCCCCTGGCCTTTCTGACCTAGGCTGGGCCTCCAAGTCACACACATGCTCACACACCCTTCCCTGTACATCCCCCAACCCCTACACCACCACTACTCACGCTGTCTTTTGTACTTGCATTCACGTGGCAACTCTGAGTACCTGCCCCTCTGCAGGCCCCACCCCTGGAATGGGGCTGAGGACACTGAAGGTTGGTACCAAAGGGCCGTGTTGGGGCAAGGGACAAGCTGGTGAAGGAACCCCTGGACCTGCTCTCCAACTCAACCAGTTTTCTAGAAATTGAGAATCTATTCAGTCCCTTCCCTGGGACCAGGGCACAGGCTGAATAAGGTGACCTTGGCTCCTGAGACACAACACAGCAAATGGGACAGAGAGCCTTTTTTGGCTGGTATGTGTGTGAGCCCATCTGTAAGGCCTGCCTGTGTCAGCAGGAGCTGGCACCCAGGCTGGCCACAAGGGGGCACTGGACCCCTACGTAGGAGCTCTGTGTGAGCAGCCCCTGCAGACCCCACACCCTCTGCCCCTCACTGGGCACTGACTGCTCCCACTGCACTTTTGATCCCCCTTCGTTGTTCCTTCCTTTAAAAGAAAAAATTTTTTTTAATTCTGGAATAATTGTAGATTTACAGATGAGTCAGAAATAGTACAGTTGCTGTACACTCTTGATCCAGCCTCCCTTAATGTTTAACATCTTACATAACCATGGTCCTGCCACCCCCACCCTCCATGCTCAGCTTGCCGGTGCAGGCCAGTTGCCAGTAAGGCTCATGTGGCCTGGGTGTGGAAACACCTGCGTTAGAATCCTCCATGCCCCAGCTCCTGCTGGGTAACCAGTACGGCCAGCAAAGCTACGGTGTATATACAGTGCCCTGACTTAAGGTACCCAGGGAGGCTGTCCTCGCCCAGGACTCGGGCAGCACAGATGCATCCTGACTGCTAAGCTAGGGCAGTATGGGAGCTCTCGGGGGGAAGAGGGGGCTCACCACTGCGGGGGCAGGGATGGGGACAGGTGGCAGAGTAGAGGATGTGAGGCGCAGAAGCCTCAAGGTGGGGTGGGGCCCTGGGCAGACCAGACCTGCAGCTCAGTGCAGCAGGCCCCTCTGAAGGTGCAGTACCTCAAACTGTGCAGGTAGGCAGGGCACCTAGGAACATTTGGTTATAAAACATGCAGTTTCTGGGCCCTGCAGTGGGTGCTGTGAGGCCTTCCTCAGAGCTTTCTCTTGTGCCCATCATCCCTGCTCTGGCGATGGGAAGAAAAGCAAGGAAAACACTTCACTCCTACCTCCAGACCTACCTCACCACACAGACTCCTCCACCACCATCTTTTCTGCAGTCTGGGGGGACAGGTTCTGTCCTCAGCTAATGCAAAGGAAAGTCATAATAAGGGCTTTGGAAGACTGGGTGCTCCAGGAAATAACTGACCAGGTTTCTAAGGTAGGTAGCACTAACTACCCCCCATCAAAGCTGATGCAGCCCTTGGGCTTGAAGTTCTCGGATTTTTTTTTTTTTTTTTTTTTTTTTTAGCCAGACTGATTATTTCTAACCTCTGTAACCACTGTCTGGGGGTAATCAGCTCAGTCTCCACTGCGCCAGGCTGTGGAGGATGTCATGTGAAATAGGCCCTGGCTAGGACAGACGTGGACTAGAGGAGGAAGGTAACAGAGGAAGCAAGACAGAGACATCTTTGTTTTCCTGACTAAGCTACCTGTGGGTCAGTGGTTCTGACAGGAGGAAGGGCTGGGAGTGGGGAAGCCAGGACAGACAGGTGTTCCGTGGGACTGTGAAGGCCTTCAGCATGGGTTGGGGCACATAGTGAGCACCTCCATAAAGGCAGCCGGAGAAAGACTGCAGGGCCCAGCACACAGGAGCCCAGCCTTGGGCTAGGTCTCTGGCCTGGGTTCAGCAGGCTGTTTTTGCAAGGGAGGGAGCCTTTCTGTCCTAGGGGCAGCAGAGCCAGTCCACTGACACGGAGACTGGAACAAGATATTAGGCAAGGGAATCCACAGCCAACTGTGTTCAGGGTTTCCCAGTCCAGTGCTACCCATGCAGAATCAGGGGAGGCTGGGAACCTGGGTTGGTCATCTGGGAAGAAATGGCAGGTGACACCCTGCCTGGGGCTTTCCTGGTCTGGTGACCCCAGAGTTGGGTGGGTGCTGGCTGGTGAGAGAGGACTGTCCTGGAGCCCATTCACTCCTGGTCCCTTTGCTATCTTAGCTGGGGCCTGGGCTCACATTCCTGCTCTGGCTGTTCCTATGCTTGAACAAGAGACCTGACCTCTCTGAGCCTCGAGTTCCTTACCTGTGAAATGGGAACATCCACTGCACAGTTACTGTTAAGACTAAATCAGGTCATGTGCCTTATCAGGCTGTCTTCTTTTTGACTAGGCTCCCCTGGTGGTAGGTCTTGTCTCCCAGACCCTGAACAGCTTTTCCTGTGTCGCTGAGTGGGGCCAAATGAGATTAGACCTGTGCCATGAGAGAAGGGAAAGGGCTATC
This sequence comes from Okapia johnstoni, assembly GCA_024291935.2. NCBI lineage: Eukaryota > Metazoa > Chordata > Mammalia > Artiodactyla > Giraffidae > Okapia > Okapia johnstoni. Next base: position 43,882,615 of record CM044316.1, read on the forward strand.
TCTGTGGAGGGCAGCTGATACAACAGAACTTGGACACGCCCACACTACCCAGCGTGCTCTAGCTACTATACCAGGCTCCAGAGAGAGGAGCTGCCAACAGAGGAGGTATAAAAACAGATACGCAAAATTAGAACTGAAAGATGATTGCCCAAGGGTTGGTTTAACTTAGAAGATTCATGTATTCATGAACTTGCAAAAAAATTTAAGATCCTTACTGCTTATAACTGAGTTTGATGATGGTGGCTGTTTTGAGATCTTCTTAAAAGTGTCTGCAGATCCTCTGAGGCCACGGTCAACCATCAGATATTCTAACAGGAAGTGAAGCTGATGTCAGCCACAAGTCAGCTGTTGATTAAAGGGCGGCTGGGGGTCCTTCTTGATCTGGGGATTATTTAGCACTCATCTCTCTTAATAGAGCACTTAGCCCTGACGGGGCTGCAAGTTCCTACTCCATTCAGAGGAAACACAAGAGTACCAAGCTCCGGCCACACCCTCCCACTTGCCCAGGTTTTCATCCTGCCTTCCACTGCTTTGTGCAAAAGTTTAGAGGCTGGAGCACATTCTGCACGTATTGGTCAGGTATGAAAAAATCAAGATTCTGGATTAATCTTTTAAAGCCTAAAGCCCCTTTAGATTATAGTTACCCTCTTGCTCTTGGGAGATGGCTTAGGTATATCTGAGGAAGTCCCCCCCTCCCCCCAGTTCCCCTGTAAGATTCGGAACAGAGTGCTCCTTGGTTTATAAACCCAGTAGGGTTAGGCAGGTCTGGCCAGAGCACAATGGACATTCCTTACTAACTCAGGCTGGCCTGGTGTGAGGCCACTATGGAGGTTCCCCTGGGCTTGCCCTCCTGCAGGAATGACTGTCCTTAGCCAGGAGGGGGGACAGTCCTAAGCTACCATTCCTGCATTCATCACCGAGACTGCCTCAGTGGACAGGCTGCGCGAAGTCTGCTCAGTGGCTCTGGCTGCTGTACGGAGCTCTCCTTTGGTCTGGGAGGCGCTGGCTCTGTAGGGCCTGGGGTTTACTGTTAAATTACTGGTGGAGTTCATTCTCACCCTCTGTCCCCTTCCCCCTCCAGTGTACGTGGTAGAAGACCAAAGAAGGGATGACCTGGGCACATCTACCTGCCTCACTGCCTGCTGGACGGCCCTCTGTTGCTGCTGTCTCTGGGACATGCTCACCTGACCAGCCCGGCTCTCCTGTCCTGCCAGCTCTGCCGCCACCGCGCACAGGAGTGCCTGCCCCGCCTCTTCTGATTGCTGAAATCAATGACTAGCTCTGCACAGACATTTCTACCTTCAACACAGTGGGATTCTAGATTAGCAGGGGTTGCTGCTGTTTAATTCAGTGACTTGATCTTTTTAATGTTCAAATCCATTCTTATTGGCCTTTCACAAATGTGCTAAATGATTTTCCTCTTTATTTTTCTGGCCAAAGGCTTAGTTATAAAATATATATTTATAATTTTAAAATTATATTCAAGTTTGATGTAATATACCACTGAATGATTTCTCTGCTCACATCCTGTATGTTTCAATAAATCTGTCTAAGCCTCAACTGTCTCAGTTATTCCAGACAGAATCTAAGCCCTGGATTTTTCAGCTACTGACCAGTATATGAGGAAGCTGATTTACCTGTTCATCCTGGCAGCTCCTAGGAAAGCAGGGTCCAAGGCCAGGTATCCTTCAGTCGGGTCACGGGGCCCTCGCCAAGCGAGCGTTCTCTCCCCCCAGGCCCAATGAGAGACGGCCTCACCAAGGAGCCACACTGGCTTTTTCCCTGAGCCTTGAGCAGGGTGTCCTGGTAACCATGGCTGCCCCAGGGCCAGACAGACAGACTCTTCTTTTCCTGCTATGCCCTCCCAGAACCTACCCCCTCCATTGCCACACAAGGAGAGAGGAGAGGTGTCACAATATTAAATACGAACTAGCCGGTCAGGCCATCCATCTCAGCTTTGACCGCATGGTGGCGCTGGGCCGCCATAGCAGCAAGTCTCCTTTTCCTTCAGTGGCCCGTCCTGAGGCACAGTTGACAGTTCTCCCTGCCTAACTGGGCCTGCCCACTTTCCCTCTTCAGTTGCTGACAAATATTTAACAATATGCCCACTTTCCCTCTTCAGCTGCTGACGAATATTTAACTATTAGCTCTCTGGCTTTAAAAACAAACAAAAATATTTAACTACCATCTCTCTCTTTAAAAACAAAAAGTCATGATTTTGTATCATCACCTGATTTCTGTGGAGTAAACGGTAGGCACCCCCATGGCTGATTTCAAGCTACCAACGTGATATCTTGAACATGGAGTCGGGAAGGGAAGGGCAGGTCACACTGCGAGGTTTATTTCCACCATCCAGACACAACAGACTGTCAACCTCAAAAACACAGATAATGGTCAATTTAGTAAAGTAATTCAGAAAGGATAAGTTCTTAGTAATTATTAACCTTATTTTTAATATAATTTAATAGTAAATTTACAAACTTAATTTTTAATAATGGCTATTGTTTAACCAACCCAGTGGACCTGAATCTGAGCAAACTATGGGAGACAGTGGAGAACAGAGGTGCCTGGCGTGCTGCAGTCCATAGGGGTTGCCAAGAGTCGGACACGAGGACTCTCTAGGCAGACTGCCACTGAGGTACCACTGTTGTGATCATACATTCAACTATGCCTGCTCTCCTTTTTTCCTCATCTGCATACTACTGATACATGGAGGCTCAGATGTTGAGGGGTTTACCTAGAGGAACAGAAACAGAAAAAAGAGGACAAGGCTTCACTGCAGAAGGAGCAGGGCCACAGCCCTGGAGAGGCAACAGGAAGGAGTGAGGTGGAGACACTCTTTGCCTCTCTGGTCCTCTGTTCTCATCCATCAGCTCAAGAAAAGCAGACTTAGCAGAGTGGGACAGATGTCTTTTATTGGTCTGACCCGCGTGACCAGCAGTAGGCCCCAGAAGAACTCCCCTATCGGTCCTGGCTCCCACCTTCCCTTGAGTTCATGATTCAACCACAGGGGAGAAGGGTGGCAGGCAGAGCCAGGATAAAACATACAAGGATGAGATCTGAAAGGGGCTCCAGGCCATGCATAAAACACAAGGTTACTAGACCATCCAGATAAAATGTCCCTCAGGCAGAGCAGTTTCCCTACACAGGCCCCTCTCCAGGAATGGCAGGGGTCAGAAGGAAGAGGTTCCTGAGAGGCTGCCTACTGTGCCCTCCGCGCCATCAGCATCTCCCGGATATTGTCCTCAGCTTCCTTCACACTCCGCTCCAGGTAGGATTTTTTCTGCTGCAATATGAGAAGGAAACAAGGGTTAGGATCAGGGTGAATGTGCCAAGCTGACAGATGCTGCTTTTATGCCCAAGGGTTATGGCTTCTCTGTGACTAGTGACTTCCAGGAGCCTACTATCTATTGAGAGCCAGGTGTACACACCTGCCCCAGAGCATTCCCCCACCCCGACCCCTGGGCACCAGGGAGGGTGTCGCTTGGTTCCGGAAGCAGAAGTGCTCTGTGGAAAGCAACAGCACTCTTCCCCCAGAAGGAAGCAGACTCTAAAAACAGGCGTCGTGGTACATGAAGTTACACCAGGCAGACAAAGGCCAGGAAATTCCAGGACAAAGCTCTGGCCCCATAACAGACTGTCTCTCAAGGTTTTCCACAGCCCAGGCCAGGCGCCTGTAGCTGTCGCTGCTGCAGAGCGGACAGCGTGCCCTCCTCTCTGTCCAGCGCGACGGGAGACAGGCTGCCTCGTGGACTGAGAAGCTGTATCACACGGCTCACCGAGGCAGATGAGTCAGGATGAAATCTGCTTTTCTAATGAAACCACTGCCTGCCAGGAATCCAGGACAATGACACACTGAGTAAAACAGACCTTCTGGAAGTTTACCTCCTACCCCATCTGGGTCCTAAATTAAAAATCTCAACTTAGACAAAGAACTTCACTTTCAGGAGCCACATCTGGACCAGGATTATGAAAGATTAGTCAAAGGAAATGATGTCTGTACGTTATTTGCCCTGTGGTCACCCCAGAAGTATGGTGGCTTCACCACTGATCCCTGCCCTAAGGATACACTTGTGGCTCCGTTCCCACTTAACAGACATGACATGAAGTCTCCCTTTTTGGGGAATGCTCAAAATAATCCCCCGCCAGGGCACATGGGATGGAGCCACACTAGAGTCAGAAGTACAGAGCCCTAGCCCAGAGGCAGCCAGTGCCCCTCCCTCACCCCAGCAGCTGAGGGTTTTGACTGCTGAAGTGCCCAGATGACCCGGGGAAGCCAGGGAAGGGCAGCGGCAGAGGGCAGGTAAGCAGCCCGATCTCAGGCCTTGCTTGGGAACTGATCCCCAACCTCTGAAGCAGAAAAATGGAAATGAGGGCTTCTACTGCCCAGGGCCTTCACCATGAAACCTCTCTGGTGCCCCTTCTCCATACCCCTCCCTCTCTACCCCTCCCAAACTTCTCCCACTCTCTGTCCAGACGTTTATTAAATGATACACTGGAAAGTATAGTTTCCCTTCGGTGCTGTGTGCTGAGGCATCCACAATTTTAAGTACAGTTGATTCACAGTGCTGTGCCAATTTCCACTGCATGGCAAGATGACTCAGTACACACATGTATGTTCTCTTTCATATTCCCTCCACCATGTCTCTCACAGGACATGGAACACAGGTCCCTGCTCTACACAGCAGGACTCCACCATTTATGCATGCTATATGTAACAGTCTGCATCTGCTAATCCCACAAATCTTTATCACGGTTCTTATGTGAACTTCTGGTTCCTGTTTGTCTCCGAACTTCGAATTTCTTGAAGGCCAGGAAGAGCCCTGTCTCTTCACCTATCTCCCATCCCTCCAACTTGCACTCGATTCCTTACAAAAGAACAAGAGCTCCACAAAAACTCCTAGTGACCACGCTGAGTCTATGGCCACAAGTGTGTGTTACTGCCAAGAAAATTTTGTACACTGCTAAACCTGGTACAGTCCTATCACTGTGATATCAGAGTGTGAACTTAAACTTCCTCTGATAAACAATTGTTAGATTTACTTGTGGTGAGTAAAAAAGGCAAATACTAGTAACTCCTGACACACCACTGAAGAATGTACATGTACCAGGTGTTGCACGGCAGCTGGAGAGTGAGTGCCATGCGCCATCTGGGCACCTTTTGGGTCCCAGCCCGGTAAGGAATCCAAGGAAGAGGCGAGGGGAGCAAGTGGGGTTCTAGCCCTGCAGTTCAGCCAGAGCTCAGGACCCAGATCTGCTGCATTTCATGTCCACCCACTTGCTGCCCCATTGAGCAAAACCATCAAACTGGAACATCAGCAAGAGCCTTTCTCCCTACAGCCCTGGGCTGTGGCCAATCAAATCCAGGTTGTAACTCTCAGCTTTAAAATTCTTTATTCTGTCACATCTCTTCCTTCCATCTTCTACTTCCAGGTTCATTACTTTTTCATGCCTTTTACTACTGCATATCCTAGTCTTCAAGTTTCAAAATAATGTAAAATGAACTTGTCTATCTTTAAATCTTCAGTTTAAACAGACTTACCGGGCATTAAAGAATTTTTTTTTCATCCCAACAGATGGGGCATCTCTAGCATAGTCCTGCTTTCCAACTATATTTCAGTAGTTCCTGTCTCATCCTCAAACATACCTAAGCCCAGAAGACCCTCACAGTCAAACCTATACCAAAGCACATGATATGGGTTGAATTGTGTCTCACGAAAAGACATGATGAAGTTCTGACCCCCAGTATGTGTCAATGGGACCTTATTCGGAAACAGGGTCTTTGCAGATGTAACCAAGTTAAGATGAGGGCACAGTAGGTTAGGGCAAGCTCTAAATCCAATGACTAGTGTCCTTATAAGATGGCCACACAAAGACTAAGGGACACACGGGAAATGCCATGCAGAGAGTGGGGGGATGCATCTCCAAGAGGAGGAAGCCTGAGGATGGCCCACAACCACCGTCAGCTAGACAGCAGGAAGGAGTCTTCCCTAAACCCTTCACACAGAGCATGGCCCTGCAACACCTTGATTTTGGACTTTTACCTTCCAGAATTGCAAAAAAATATCAATTTCTGTTGTTTTAAATAACCCAGTTTCTGGTAACTTGTTATGCGGCCCTAGGATACCAACATAGCACCTGAAATGAAGGATGCTCCCAGAGACAGAGTTTATCTCAAGGTTCTTTTGGACCCATACCTTTCACCCACAGTGAATCATAGAGGCTTAGGCAAGGATCCCTAAAAGTGAGAATGCTGGGGTTGTACTTATCTCAGAAATAATTGTTGTAGAATTGACCCAAATACAAATGAGACCATCAGAGAGAATGGAGAAAATTAAGGAACCAATGATTAAGTTAAACCTTCTCTTCCTTGAATCTCCACAGATTTAAAATCATTAGTCAAACCAGAAACCGTGTGGACATGGCTCTTCCCCATTCCTGTAAATAACTCCATTCTCGTAACTCAAGGCAAAAACTTCAGTGTCATCCTTGAATTTTCTTTCACACCTGACATCCAATCAAACAACAAATCCTGCTACTGCTATCTCAGAATATCTCCAGACTCGGACCTTAATCAAGAGCTTCCCAAGTGGTCTCCTTTCTTCTATCCTTGACCACCCCCTTCGGTTTCTTCACAGTGGCCAGAGTCATCTTTCAACATTTAAAACCTTCCAATGGCTTCCCATCTCTCTCAAGAGGCAAAAGCCTTTCAAAAAGCCATGTACAGTCCTGCTCTAAGCTGACTCTCTGACCTCCCCTCCCAGGTCTCCCTCTCTCACTTCGGCTCCAACCCACTGGCCTCCAAGCTGTTCCACCAGCCGCCAGCCATGCTCCTGCCTGTCCTTTGCCTTTGGCTGTCTCTGTGTAGGGACTTTCTTCCCCAGATATCCACATTACTTGTTCCTTCATGTCCTTCAGGTCTTTCTCAAATGTCACCTATGGGAAAGGCCTTCGTGACCACATGTAGCTCCATACTCTGTTCTCCTCACTCTGTGATTTTCCTCCTTAGCACCTATTCACCTGAAGGGGTGTATGTGTCTGTCTGTCTGTCTTCCCTATGAGAAGAAATGGTCCTTGATGGCAAGACTCTGCTCATGACAGAGTCCCAGTGTCTAGAAGAACAGCTGGTTCATAACAGGAACTCAGTAGTTGAATAAGTGCATTTATCACAGGAAGTGAGGCCTTTCCAATTTCCTTGTATGCACACTCCATTTTAGTTTCCCTCCCAATCTGAATGAATGAGGAATACCCACCAGAGGAAGCAAAGGCAGAAAATGACCCTTCTCCTTCAAGGTGGTTTTCAGTTTCTGGCATTGCCCTCTAACCTCTGCCTCTAGAAATACACAGGTTTAAAACTCAGACCTCACTGATGCTGATGCGGACATCAAAACCTTGCTCCCATGAACAGGCCCTTATGCTTTAACTGGTCAACTTGTGAAACCATAATACAAACCATCCCTATTTCCCACATCCTGGAGTCAGAAATCCTTGAGAAAGGACTCCACATGATGTCAGTTCAGGACTGCTGTGCACAACAAGGGGATAATGACTGCTGTGGAAACTCTAGGAGGCATTTTCAATCCCTACCTTCCACCCTGAGTCCTGGGAAGGCATTTGCTGCCCTCACCGCAGCACCTTTCTGCCTTACTGAGCACTCCCTCAGAATTCTTTCGATAGGAAATTCTCTAGTGGCATCAAACCACAGGGCTCTGGGTGCAGCAACATTCTTGTGGGCCTTGTCCTGACGCAAAATTCTGAGATTTCCTGTGGGGCTCAGCACGGCCAGGGAAATGACATTGTTGGCCTTCTTGCTCATCAGTGTGAAGTTCTTCTTTCCGGGAGTCAGACTGAGGGCCTGGAGTTTTATTCTCATCCTCTCACAAAGGAAAGAGGCTCAAGTCCCCTAGAACTTTTCTGACATGACACAATCTCTCAAATAGACTCCTGAGGTAATGCATCTTGTGACACTATCTCTATAGACTTTTCTTAGGGACGCTGTTTTCCTCTCTTTCTCGAAATTAATGCTTTTCCTGTCTGTCCTACCTTGGGGTATAGAAAAGTTTTTTCCTCTCTCCCGTTTTATTTTCCAACTTATCAAATGAGGATTTAGACAATACCAAATTAAAAACTCTTAAGAGCTTCAATGATTCTCCTGTTCTCTCAGTTCGCAGAACTATAAAACGGTCAGAGGGGGCCAGCTACCCATAATGGGGAAACTTAGCAAGAGGCCAGCATCTGAGGCTGAGGAGGCATGTTTTGGCAGATGGCGTAAAATTATGAGGAGGGCAAGGAAACAAGAGGAAGAAGAGAAAAACAAAGGCAATGCAAGGCACAAAGAGAGAAGTCAGAAAGGGAAATGAGACAGGGATGGGCAGAGCTCTGAAAGCGCAAGTGCAATGAGAGTCTGCGTGGGCAAGGAGCACCAGAGGCAGAAAGGGCAGGCCAAACCTGACCAGGAACCTGAAGAGAAGAGACAAGTGATCCAAGGACACACGTCCACTTGTGAACTCATCTGGGTTTATCTACTTCACCGTAAGGAAACAACTAGGCTGCAAGGTAACTGCCGAACTAGTATGGCTGGGAGATAATAAGCCTAAAGAATGAGAAAGCAATTATAGGCATGGAGCAAGAGAATAAAGGGAAACCTAAGAAGGGGTTACTGTCTCCATATCTTTTAGAAACTGCTTTCAAGACATCTTTCAGAAGTTCCTCTGCTGAAAGACAGGGACAAAAGACTTGGATCAGTTGAGCAATGACCTTTTTTTTTCTCCCAGATGTTCTTTTAAATGCTTAAGAGATTCTAACACAGCTACCATATGAGGCCAGACTCCCATACCCCACCTATGATCACATGGCTCAATCTACCCAAGGCAAAACAAAACTCTGCTCTACTCCAGTTCCTTAGAGCAGAGATATACCAGGGTGGAGGCAGGGGGAGGAAAGGGGTCACAGTTCCTCCAAATAATAATCTTTATTAGCATTTTAGTCCACCTAAAGTTTGTGATCTCTACCTACTATTGCTTTCCCCACCACATCAGTTTCATTTAAGTCTCAGAGAAAAGGCCAGTACATTAGACAACATGAGAAACAAAGAAAACAAGCTCACAGGTTAAATAAAGAGCAAGGTCGGGCACCTGTTCCCATGCATGTGGCAGAGACCAGGCTTTAGCAAAGAATCATTATGTTCACAGGCACCAAGCTTAAAGTGGGTAAGATAAGACAATAATCATGTTAAGAGATACACAGCTAATGGAGGTAGGGAACTTGGCTCAAAGAATATTAAGGGGAGAAGGAATCCAATCACTAACTTAAAAATCTAAAACAACGGCTCTTGAAGTATGGTCCCCTGACCAGCAGCACCATCAACACCTGGGAACTTAGAAATCCATGTTCTTAGGTCCCAACCTAGACCTGAATCAGCACCTATAGGGATGGAGCCTGGCAATCTGTTTTCACAAGCCCTCCAGGTGATTCTGATGCACACTGAAGTTTGAGAACCTCCTTCAAAACTGGACTCCAGCAAACTCCTTCAATAAAGGGCCAGAGAGTAAATATTTTAGGCTTTGTGGAACTGCCTCTGTTACAGCTACTCAACTCTGCCACTGTAGCGCAAACGCAACATAAAACATGTGTAAACAGGACTTCCCAGTGGCCCAGTGGTTAAGAATCCCTGGACCAGGAAGATCCCACATGCTGATGGGCAACCGAGCCTGTGCGCCACACCTACGGAAGCCCACACACTCTAGAGCCGGTGCTCCGCAACAAGAGAAGCCACCACAATGAGAAGCCCACGCACCACAACTAGAGAGTAGCTGCCACTCATCACAACTAAACAAAGTCTGAGCACAGCAACAAAGACCCAGCACAGCCAAAAATAAAATTTTTTTAATGTGTAAACAGATGGGCTAGCTGTGTTCTAAAAACACAAAAACAAGAAGCAAGCCAGATCTAGCCAGCAAGGTTTGCCAACTTCTCTTCTTTAAAAAAAGAGGTAGACTTACAAGGTAGAACTGAATCCAGCAAGCAGAGATTTTAACTTTCAATGAAAGCTGCCTAATAAAAGCATAAATTTCCATCCATCCATCCTTCCATTCATTCATCAAGCCTACTACCAAACCATTTCTCTTTTTTCCTCCAAAATCCCTGGTCCTTGAAGTTTGTGGCATCATACTGTGCCATCCTCTTCTCTCCTCCTTGCTGCTGCAATCTACCAGTAGCCTGGTGCGGCCCCTCATTCATCAATGGCTCACCGTCTCCCTCTCCACCACAGCTGCACCGCCTGAGGTGACTTCAACAAGAGTGGAGATGATCCATTCAATACTATGCCTTTCTCTCCCCTCACAATTTTTACTTTACCCCACCTGAGTCACCCAGCTCACAGTCATACCCCAGAGATACTGACACCAGTAACTGTACCTCCTCCAGAATTTCAATTTCACCACCACCCCTTCATATTTTTCCAGGTCATTTTGATCTGATAACTCTCACTCCAGCACTTCTTCAACCTCATCACTCAACAAGTTTTTCATTATCCACTCTGCTTCCAGGACTTTCTCCCCTCCCATCCAGCTCAGCTCAGCTTCCACAGTCCATCATTTATGTTTATTCCCCTTCTCAACTCCCTTTTGCCCCCTCTCTCCCTCTGCTGCACTTCCCTGGCAAAACACCAATAACCCAAGCTAATCCAACCACCCATCTACTCCACGTTTGTACCCAACTAGCTGAACACTGCTGTAGAAAAACACGAAACTGTGCTACACAGTTTCACTTAAATTCAAGACCATGAATTTCAGACACTCACCAGTGTCCAGAAGCTCTATTAAATTTGTTTTTTTTTAATTAATTTATTTATTTTAGTTGGGGGCTAATTACTTTACAATATTGTAGTGGTTTTTGCCATACATTGACATGAATCAGCCATGGGTTTACACGTGTTCCCCATCCTGAACCCCCCTCCCACCTCCCTCCCCATCCCATCCCTCTGGGTCATCCCATTGCCCCAGCCCTGAGCATTTGTCTCATGCATCAAACCTGGAATGGCATTCTGTTTCACATATGATAATATACATGTTTCAGTGCTACTCTCTCAGATCGTCCCACTCTCACCTTCTCCCACCAGAAAGCTCTATTAAATTTCCTTAACATATTAACTTCTCTGCTCTCCCAAATAACTATTTCATGCTTTCCCGTCTCCTCAAATTTCCTATACTCTCTCCTCCTCTCTCACTCCCAGCTCAGAGAAAACAGAAGCAATCTAAGGTGAATTATCTCTTTTCACTACCAAATCCATCACCTGACCTACACCTATACATATACTCTCTTCTTTCTCCATGTTAAAATGGACAGAGTGTCTCTGTTTTTATAAAAACACAACAATTACACTTGGAGGTTGAATCCATCCCCTTTTCAAAATTTTCACTCCCACAGTTATCCTTTTTCTTGTTCCTTTATCTTCAACTTCTCTTTCTCTGCAAGGTAACTATTGGTAAGGCAACTCACACACACAAAACACATACACACTTTTCTTGACCTCACATTCCCTTTTAAGTACTGTCTCCTTTCTTGCCTCTCCGTCTTGCAAAACCTCCTAAACTAACTGTTCAGCAGCTGCCTTCACTTCCTCACTTCCCATTATCTCTTCAAACCTCTCCAATCACGCTTTCCATCTACTCTATTGAACTGACCGAAGTCCAGGTCACCAATGATCTCTATGTTACCCAAAGCAGTGGTTACTCTCTGTTCTCTTCTTACTCAACCTGGTCATTCTTACTCATCAACAGCATTCAACACAATTCTTAAAATAACTTCCTCTCTTAGCTTTCATGATACCAGACTCCTATCTTTTTCCTAAATTAGTGGCTACTCCTTCTAAGTTCTCTTTTGCTGACTACTTCTCCTCTGCTCAACTTCAAAATGTTGGCATTTTCTGGCAAGCTGTCCTTAACTTCTCTTCTCTTCATCACTCTCTCTCAGAAACCCTCATCTACTCTCAGCTTTAAACATCATTATGACTCCCAAATCTGCATCTCCAACCCAGACTCCCCTTAATTCCAGATTTACACATCAAATTGCTTGTAAAACGTATCTTCCTGGTTGTCAAACCCAAATTAACATGTCTAAAACAAGCACAATTGATTTATACATTCAATTGCTCAATTTAAAAACCAGAGAAACACAAAAATACAGAAGCCACCCCTAATTCTTCTCTTTTCCTTGAACCCAATATCCCCCCTTCCATCCACCTGTCAGTCTTAACTTACTTCCAAAGAAATCCCCAAACCATCCTCTTCGTTCTATCCAACACCACTGCTACCATCTTAGGCCAAGCCTCTATCATCCTCACCTGGATGTTTGTCATGGATATTTTAACAAGTAAATCAGGGTTACTTTCTGCTCAAAACCTTTGAATGTCTTCTCATTACACTTCAAATAAAATCTGAACTCTTCAACCCAAGAAATAAGGCCCTGCATGATCTGGTCCATGCTAACCACTCCAACCTTATTACAACTCTTTCCTTTTCTCACTTGCTTAAAAATTTTAAATGTTTTCTAACAAGACATTTGTATCATCCGTGCCCTCTACCTGGAATGTTCTTCCTTTGGATAATTTTAAGTGGCTGGCTGTTTCCTCTCATGCAGACCTCAGCTGAAATTTCATCTTTTCTGAGAGGCCTGCCCAACAGCTCTCTAAAATATCACTTTACTATGTATTTTCTTGCTTATACTGTCTTCTCGCTTATATTGTCATTGTCTATATCTAAATATGAGTTTCATAAAAGTAGGGATCTTCTCTGATGTGATTAAGCCTTCGTCTTCAGTACCAAGAAGTGACACATAATTTAACCAACGTTTATAGGGACTCAACACACGTGACACCCAAAGAGCACTGGGATTAGAGCAGTGAACAAGTCACACACTTATTCACAGAGATTCCACTGCTGCAGGACATACAGACATTTAATTACCACTGCAACAAGGGCTCTGAGGGAAAAGCACAGTGTCGAAGAGAGAAAGGGGCTTCCCTGATGGCTCAGCAGTGAAGAACCTGCCTGCAATGCAGGAGACGTGAGTTCGATCCCTGGGTTGGGAAGATCCCCTGAAGGAGGATATTAGTAACACACTCCAGTATTCTTGTCTGGGAAATCCCATGGACAGAGGAGCTTGGCGAACTATGGTCCAAAGGGTCGCAAAGAGTCAGACACGACTGAGTGTCTGAGCATGTTAATACAGGAAACACCTGGTATAATCAAGGAAATCACAGAAGCACTTTTGAATAAGCTATGAAGGATGAATGGAAATTAAGTGGAGAGGTTAGCAGGGGGAGAGAGCAATTTCAGGCAAATGGAGCAGCATGTGCAAAGGTCAAATGAAGCAAGACATGTCTGGGAACTAAATGACAGCAAGTGAGGTTGAAGTACTGAAGGGAGAGGGAAGGACAGATAATACAGAAGGATGAGGCTGGTGAGGTTGAGTCAGATCAGAGAGGGTCAAAAGCCATATTAAAGATCTTAAAGATGATGAAAAGCCACTGGGGTCTTAAGCCAGAGTGACAAAAATCAAATTTCCACTGGAAACAAAAACTACTCTGGCTGCAACACAGAGAATGAGCTAGTGCAAGGCTTCCTGCAGAAAGCCTGGTGAGTAATGAAAGGGTAATAGATGTATCCATGATATTGATCCCTTTAGTCCCTGGAGTGGCCAAAGGGCCTCCCACCTCACCCAGGCAGTTGCTTCCACCTTGAGCACCCTCTGTCCAGTTATCCCAGTGAACTATACAAATACTGTTCTCTAGGTGATGTGATGTGAAAAGGGTTGGGAAACACTCGGTGAGAGAATACAAGTGTGAATGCTGAGAAACCTATTAGGAAGCCACTGTAATAATCTTGGAAAGAGATGACAGTATCTTAGTGATGGCAAATAGAGCTAGAGAAGAACAGATTTAAGAAATAGTTAGGAGAAAAAGCTATCAGAGGATTTAACCATAACCTTCATTATTAGTCAGAAGGGGGGGGGGAGTGTCAAGAATACCTCCCAAGGGGATCAGGTTTGGAAGGAAAGATTGTAAGTTTAGTTTTAGACATGTTGAGTTTAAGGTACTTGTGAAACATCTAAGTGAGATGTGAAAAGAAAACCAGATTGCATCCCTAAGTTCACAGAAGTCTGGGCTAGAGATACAAGTTTACATATAGGTACTTGAAGCCATGAGAATGACTGGAATTCTTAGAGAAAGAACTCAGAATAAAAGGACTTAGCCTTATAGGAAGTCAACATCTAGGAAGAATGAAAGAAGAAGACAAACCAGCAAGTAATACTAAAAAGGAGGGGCACTGTTTCATAAAAACCAAGAGAAGAGGGGTTCAGGAAAAAAGGATGAGATGACTAGAAATCATTGGATGTGTTCAAGCAGGAACCACGACAACACATTGGAAACGTTGAGGGCAGTGGGGGGAGTGCTCCATCAAGTGGCCTCTGGAATATCTTCCAACTTGAAAACGTCTAGGAAATTTCCCGGCAGTCCAGTGGTTAGGACTCGTCACTCGCACTGCTGAGGGCCCGGATTCAATCCCTGGCCAAGGAACTAAGATCCCACAAGCCAAGCAGCACAGCCAGAAAAAACTAAAAATAAAAATTAAAAGTCTATAGCTTTTTGAGACCTGACCCTAAAACTTCATGAAGGGAAACCACCTGATATTTTAATTGACACAGACGAGCCCTAAGAGTATGTTAAGTGTCAGGACAAATTAATTTTACCTCCTAACTTCAAAGGAGACACTGGGCTTCACACAGGTCTAACACAAGAGTTGTAGAGTATCAGTATACTCTACACCCAAGGAAATCATTAGAAGGGCTGAATTGCTATATTCAGGAAATAAATACACAAAGAAAATATCCTTCAGAGATCACGCAATGCCACAACTGAGAACTGTGTGTTGTACCAATCTCCTAACAGTATACTAAACATGGTAAGTATTTGATTCAGGGCCTGCAGGAAAGAGATCGGAAAAAGAATGGGCAAAGACAACTACCAATATCACAACCCTGGGGTCTCTGATTCCTTTCTAAAATAAACAAACCAAAAAACCCTGAAAATTAGAGCCCACAAAGAATATTATTCTAAGTTTCATCGTATTTGAGAAATAAACTTACACAGTACATAAGTCTCATGAAAACAAGTTTTACAAAAGGAAATTTTCTAATATGCATTAGTTTCTTCTGCTTCTCCAGGGTCAGAAAGCCTGACCTATCAATAGGACTGTCAAAACTCTACAAGTCTTCCAAATGAGCAAATAAAACAAGTTTTACTATTTCAGTTTGTCTTTAGTTTGCCCTCTTACAAGAAGCGCAAGAGGATCAAATCAACAGTGTTTACTATGGAGTTTGGCCTGTAGGCATGGTAAAGGGGTAGGCGAACAAAGGTGTGCCTTCTGACAGCGGAAGTAAGGGCAACACCTTGCATTCTTAGAAGTGGAGGTGTAAGTGACTCACCTGTGGTGGCAAGACTAACATGCAAATATGTGTGGCAAAAGCCAGAAGTCAGTCTGATTCTACTCTCTGCTCCAAGCAAGTTAAGAATTTCTATTTTCTTACAACTCAACAACAAAAGATACACAACCCAATTAAAAAACAAGCAAGGGACCCTCAAGTAGACATTTCTCCAAGAAGATATATTAGTGGCCGATTAGCACATGAAAAGATGTTCAATATCATTACTCAGTGGGGAAATGCAAACAAAACCATGATGTGATACTATTTTACACCCACTAATATGGTTACAATCAAAAATGGAAAGTAAATGTTAATGAAGACACAAAGAACTCAGAACCCTCATACATGATGGTGGGAAATGTAAAATGATGCAGCTGCTATGGAAAACAGTTTAGTAGCTACTCAAGAAATTGAAAAGACAAAATCACCGTAAGACCCAGCAATTCCACTTCTAGGTATATATCCAAGTAAGAAAAAGGAAGACAGGTGTAGTACCAGAAACCTGTGATTGTTAGTAGCATTACTCATAAGAGCCCAAAAGTAGGAACCACCCAAATGTCCATCAGTTGATAAGCAGATAAACTAAACGTGATATATCCATATAATTGAATATTATTTAGCCATAAAAGGAAAGAAGTACTGATACATGTTACAACACAGATGAACTTTGAAAACACTAAGCTAAGTGAAAGAAGCCAGGCTCAGAAAGCTACATACTGTGTGATCCATTTATACGAACATCCAGAACAGGCAAATCTATAGAGACAGAAAATAGATGAATGATTACCAGGTGCTGGGGGAAGGGGAAATGGGAAGCAAATGCTTAATGATTAACGGGTTTCTTCTGGGGGGTGATGAACATGTTCTAGAATTAGACAGTAATAAGGCTGTGTTGAAAAACAGGCATGGCAATCCAAGTTCCAAATGAATTATTTTCAGAGCAAATTAGTCTTTACTCCACCCAGAGGCTGACAGTAACACATACACAAACCAGGCAGGATAAAATAAACTGACATATTAATTTCTGAAAATTAATGTTATCAGCAGAAGCATTAACATTTCATGAGTTTTTAAGGTACTCTGGGAGAGACTATGGACAAACAAAGGCAAGGAAACTTCTATGTGATCACAATATTACTTTCCAATCAAGTAACATATTTATACAACTAAAAAAATAGAGATACAGCAACCGGAAACCCATAAAAGGACCAGGAGACAGTGAAAACAACTAAGAGCTCAAAGCCACTAAAAGCACAGATGCATGACTCATGGGCACCTCCTCTGCTGATTTGTACAGGTCATCAGAGGGCAGAACCAGAGCAAACTCACTCTAACACCAAAGAGTTATTTTATAAAGCTTTCAAAAAACCTCAGCTTTCTTTTTACTCAGAAAGAGAAAAGGGAAACTGATAGTTACACCTGTTCATATCACCAAGAAATCACTGCTCTCTAACTCTGAGCTAAACCTCTAGGTCAGACAAGCAGCCCAAGGCCCTGGCTCACTGCTCTGAGGGCACTGAGAACTCAGGTCACGTTGCCCAGCGACACTTCTCCATCCAGGCTGATAAAGGGGCTCGCATCATGATGAACCCACTCCGCAGACCAGACATCGCAGCTGCCACTTGTCCCAACTCCACACCTACCCAAGTTACCATGGAACTGGTACAAACAGAATGGAGTTGAACATGCTATTAGCTCTGATCTAAGTAGCTGACATAAGACCAATTAAATTTATAATGACACTGGAGTAATAAAAGAGCACTTGGCACACTTCTCTTTGCAAACATGATTCAAGGGGTGGTTTTTCTTTTGCCCTTCCTTCAATTTCCAGAAACAAGGCCACTCGGAAGCCACTTCATTTCTTTACTCAGAGTTGGTGTTTAGGGGTTTATAATTTTATAAGAAAAGGACCATTGATATTAGAAGATCCAGCTACTGGAAGTATCCAACCATGGCATAGGAATCCTCATTTCTTTCAGAGTAAAAGTAGTTGGAAACTAGAATCTGGAATCCTGGGTTCCCACTATGACCTGCCCTCCCTTTCTCAACAATTCTGATTCTGGCTCTGTGAAGGACATGTGATCTCCATTTCTAAAACACTGGCAGAGGCCAGCTAGTGTCAGTCAGTTCAGTCACTCAGTCGTGTCCGACTTTTGCAACCCCGAAGACTGCAGCACGCCAGGCTTCCCTGTCCATCACCAACTCCCAGAACCTACTCAAACTCACGTCCATTGCATCAGTGATGCCATCCAACCACCTCATCCTTTGTCATTACTTTCTCCTCCCGCCCTCAACCCCACCCAGCTAGTTTAGGAGATGGCTTCACCACAGAATCCATGGCCATTAGGAAGTGAGAGCAGAAGATCTCACCAACCTGTTGGCACTTGCATCCTTGAGCCCACTGACTAGCCTTAACAATGTCTGTATTTATGCTACACGTGAAAGGAGTCATCGGGTCCCTTGGCCACATTTACATGTATATACTAAAGCTATCAACAATGGATCCTTTGAATAAAATACAGAAAGTTACATGTTCTTATAGAATACCCTACAGTAAACTGAATAAATTACATATATTTATTAGTGTGAACAGAACTCAAAAAAAGGCAAGTTACTTAAAGACATCAACAATATAATGTCATTTGTTGATTACAGGATGTTATGAAACATGGCTTGGAAAGTTATACCTAACAGCTCATAGTAGTTTCTCCTAGTTAGTGGGAATGAAACTAATGTAGAGCCAGGAGGCAAGTTACAAAGCAGACTTCAATTTCATTAGTATGGTTTTATTTTTGTAAAAAGACAAACAAAAATAAATAAACATTACAGTATGCTAACATTTGTTAGCTCTGGGTGATGAGTACACAGGTGTTTGTTGTGTTAGTTTCATACATTTGTGTTCCTTTATTTTTTTCCCAATAAAGGAAACTTTTATCTTAGAATCATGTGGTGGCAAAATGCTCCATCAGTAAATAGTTACTGAGCATCCATCATATGCAAGTAACAAAACCCTGCATTTACCGAGTAGTTAATGTGTGCCAGCCACCAAGTGATTTGTATGTATCATGTTATGAGGTAGGTACTTCCTGTAAGAAGGAAGAAATGCTGATTCTCTTCACCTCCAGTTTTCACCAGCTATCTGTCCTGCCTCCTCAATCTACTCTCAGGAAGACTACTGGCTTTTCTGACTGGTGTGTTTAGAAAACGGAGCTATGGCTTGGCCCCTGCCACTCTGCCAGCATCTGCCTGCTTGCAGAAGGTACACATTTTCCTCATAAATTTGACAGATATGCTCTCCCTGCCTCTGCAGATAGAGACCTGTGCTTGTCCCAAACTTCCAGATAACTTAACTCTGGATCAGTATTAGAAATCATTATTACTGCTGCACATCTAAGACACATCCTTCAACCTAATCTTTATCAGTAATAACGGTAAAATGTATTTCAAATTTTCATATCAATATGCCCAACTTTCAGTTGATTCCATACTTAAACAGGAAATAACAGAGTTATCTACTGTCCTTATCCATCAACCCTGCTACTGTTGCTGTTTTACAGAAAAGTATACTCAGGCTTAGAGACACTAAGTAATTTACCCAAGGTGATAGTATGTGGCAGAGTTAGAGTTCAAATTCATATTCACTGATTCCAGAGTTCATCTTCTTAATAATTATGCCAAGGCATTATGCTGTGCTTATCAGAGCCAAGAAAAGCAGTGCCAATTACCTGCTAAGAATTTGTAAGAGGAACTCAAAAAATATTCTAAAGGTTGAAGTATTTCTTAATATACACTGAAAGAGGGTAGGAAACTGCACCTTTGTATATGCATACGTGTTGAGTGTATATAAGCAACAGGGAAAGTACTATATTATAAAATCCTTTTAGGGAACTTTTAACCTTCAAAACTAGTAGGCATGTTTGCTTCCACCCATGTAGGTACACTCCTCCCTCAAATCTTACCCAAGAAACCACAGACACACACAGGCAGTGTTTCTAATCTCCTGTGCTTTAAATGAACTATGGTGCACCACTCCCTGCAGTGTAGTCCCCCAGAGAGCACGGTCAGCTCTGAGATTAACGATGTCGGTCTCTACATTCTGCAATCTCTCCTCAGAGAAAGCAAACTGTCCCTCAACAGACCAGGCCTGCCCAGCTCCAGGTCAGTGCTAATGAGAGAAGGCCACAAAGCCCTAGAAACTCAGGTCTAATTGGGCTGACAGCCTCTGCTGCAGCACAAAACCAGAGGCCCGCACAGCCCCCTAACCATGGAGGAAGCCAGTCTCATCACTGCAGCTTGGCCCCTTCACAGCAGAGGCTAACCCATGTGGGTGTTCACTCAGTTCTCTGAATTCACACTGTCCACACCTCTGTACAGAGCTTTTACATCCTGCTGCAGCACCCTTGGCTCAGTACATGAACCTTGCTTATACCTCCTGTAAGTAGCTACCTTTTCTCCTTAGTTGATCTAATCCAGTTCTATGACTTCAAATGCCACCTATAAACTGACAATTTATAGACAATTCTCAATTTTATTTCACTAGCCTGGAGTTCCAGATTCCTATTTCCAACTGTCTATTCAACATTTCTACTTGGGTGTCTAACAGTATCTCAAAGGTTAACAAGGCCCAAAACAAACTTTCAATTTGCTTTTAAAATTACTTTTCAAACTTGAAAATTGACTAAGAAATACTGATCTATGAATTATCAACAGCATATATGTTCCCATAAACATGCGGAATCACACATGGAGTGCTGTGGGGAAACCACAGTATATGAACAGCATTGCACTGGGAATAACTACTCACCCAGAACAAGGAGAACTTAAAGTGAGTATAAACCATACTGATTTCATTCATTTTAGCCTTCGCTTCTTTCCCTTAGGCCTTTCCAGTTTCGTTTCTCACTTTAACTCTCCATTCTACCACTCTACTTTCAGACTTCTGGTCACAGCATTTTTTTTGCTTTGAAATGCTGACTCCTCTGACCCAATCCTATGTATTAATAATAAAGTTCTAGCTGATCTTCAAGGCCCAGCTAAAATGCCTCCTTCTCTCATGAACCCAATCCAGATCTCTACAACAGGTGATGAGTGATATATGTGGGAGGAAGGAGGTATGATTCTTTCATAACAGGTTCAAAACGTTCAGTCTTTCTTCCATCCCTACACTCAGTTGTTTTGGCTCTACCTTAGAATATATCCAGATTCTGATCATCTCCACTGCCATCACCATGGTCCAAGCCACCATCAATCTCTCACCTACACATAATGCAACAGCCTCCTGACAAGTCTCCTTGCTCCCACACTTACTCTCCACAATCCATTCTCACCAAAGCATCCAGAATGGTCCTTTTAAAATGTAAATCAGATAATATCATCCCTCTGGTTCAAAACCCTCCCCAAACTCCCAACTTCAGACCATAATACAAAATCCTTAATATGGCCCACAAAGCCCTATATAATCTATTCCCTGATACCTCTCTGATTTCATCTCCTGCTACTCTTGCTCACTCAGCTCCAGCTGACATGGCCTCCTTGCTGTTCCCACAACTCATTAAATATGCTCTCACACTTTCAGGGTTTTTATACTCGCTGTTCCCTCTGCTTGGAGCCCTCTTCTCCAAGATGTACTCATAGCTTGCTCTCTTACTCCCTTCAGGTCTCTCTGCTCAAATATCACCTTATCAGAAAAACCCTCCCTGTCAGCACTACGTAAGACAGCTTATAAATATCTCACCATTCTCTATCTCTTTATCCTGTGTTGTTTTTCTTTCTAACATTTATCAATTATTTATTATCTGCCCCTCACTCCCATTCTCCAGAATATAAGTTAAATGCCATCAGGGCCTTTGCTAATTATGTCTTCTTTGCCTATAATAGTACATGGCACACAGTATTACAATAGACTGTAGGTTCCTTGATGTATAAAAATAAGAACAAAAAACCTCCATAGTTAGTCAAAACACCAAAGTACACTATATAATCAAGACACTCAGCAAACATTTAATGATGCATTTTTTTTTCACAGGCATACACTTCTTCTGGCCTATTTATTATTGACCAGAGCCTTATCTCATGAATCTTAGAACTGTTGACCCAGGTGGCACTAGTGGTAAAGAATCTGTCTGCCAATGCAGGAGACAGCAGAGATGCAGGTTAGCTGCATGGGTTTGGAAGATCCACTGGAGGAGGAAATGACAACCCACTCCAGCATTTTTGCCTAGAAAATCTCATAGAGGAACCTGGCAGGCTACAATCCATGGGGTCACAAAGAGGTGGACGTGACTGAGTGTACACACAGCCCAAAGGAAGGAAAAATCTATTGTAGGTGGGAAATTCAAACCCTGATACTGAAAGCATCAACACTTAAAAACTAAGGCAACTGACATTTTACAATTAATTTCAAAACTTGATCTATTTTAAGGATCAACTCTAGTACCAGAAGCTCCTCTTCTTCTTCTGTTTTCCATCACCATCTACCTTTTGTTTCCCTCTCATGCCTTCTCTAAAGAGATAAAGACACTAAGCCTGCCTTAATGAAGGATCTGAATTTGAACCTCAAAAATCCAGAAGTGCAAAGTGATTTTTTTTTTTTTTTACAAATTTCTAGAGCTGATTAAACTTGGCCATAAATGATATCAATCTTGAGCTACTTGTAAAGGTTTTAAGTGCTGCCATACATGTCATTCCACATGAATCACAAGACTTCATCAACTATATAGCACAGATAGTGCTGAAGACTGTGCTCTAAACTGTATCTCTGAGACCCTTTAGTTCAGTTAAAATGATTATGTGTTTCATTAAATTAGGCAGTAAGGCAAGTTGGTGACTTAAGAAATGCCTCAAAGGAATAAGCATTCCCAAAGCTTGCAGTGTCCAACCTCTCAGATTTCAAAGCTTAGGTAAATATCAGGATTTTCATTAAAAACAGGCTTTCCCAAGATACTCCTTAGCAAGAAAAAAGCAATAATAAAAGCAATCCATTCTTTCTCTGGCAGTAAAGTGGCCAGATTCAGACCAAAACAAAACACACACACACAAAAACAGAAGAATTACACACAGGGATTTTTGGATAGGACTTCAGACATAAAAATCAATAAGCAACTTCAGAATATAAAAATCAATAAATGCTCAGGTGAGTCAACAAAGAATGTGGAACACCAGAAATATAACTGCAAATCTGCTCCCAGTTTTCACACACTCTACTGCTGGTAAATGCATAACAGGGGATAGGAAAGACATTTAACTCATTCCTTCAGTCATCGTCAATTCCTGGGTTGGGGAAGACCCCCTGCAGAAGGGATAGGCTACCCAACTCCAGTATTCTTGGGCTTCCCTTGTGGCTCAGCTGGTAAAGAATCCGCTTGCAATGCAAGAGACCTGGGTTTGATCCCTGGGTTGGGAAGTTCCCCTGGAGGAGGGGAAGGCTACCCACTCCAGTATTCTGGCCTGAAAAATTCCATGGACTGTATAGTCCACAAGGTCGCAAAGAGTCGGAGACAACTGAGCGACGTTCACTTCAGTAATCTTCAGCAGCTTTACTAACAAGTACTAGATTGCTATCTCCACTTTACAGGAAGTTATTTCTATTACTAGAAAGAAGTTAAGGTGAAGAAAGGTCAAGAGCCAAATCCACAGAAAGGTTTATGCTGGCAACGTGAGTTAAAATTACCAATACACGCAGATGTACTGAAGTCACATATGTGGTTAATTTTAAACAACCTGACTCTCTGGGAACACTGAGTTAGGGTAGTAGTAGAAAGTACTATATAGATGTCTATTCTCACAATATCCATTTCTAATCACCATCTTCTCCACCTCACCCTCTCTCACAGGCTAACTGCACATTTCCACTGTCAAAAACCACATTAAAGTTATGCAAAAGACCACAATCACTTGGTTAATCTCAAGCATAGCCACTGATTAGAACATGCTCTTTGAGTCCCCCAGCTCTGGCTCTCCACTCTAAGTGGATGTGCATATGTGAGCCCTATGAGGTTTGGGAAAAGAGAGAGCTCAAACAATGTACTTGTCAGCACTTCAAACAAAAAACCCATTCAATGAGAACGGCACCATGTTACTTTTGCCCTTTCTCCTTAGGAACTAAATAAAACAGATTACAGACAGTGGCAAGAGCTGGTCTTATAACAGCCTCCCCCTTATTTGTTATTTTTAGCAATTTAGTCCGACAACGCCCGACAACTAAACATGCCTAGAATAGCTAAAGGGAGGGGGGATTATCAGATACTACCAGCAAAACACTAGTCATCACTTCCTCCAACCCTAAGAAAGAATCATTTTCCATGTCTTTATAGCATCACACAGCATTTGAGCTTTTAGAGTCTCATATAAAAACAGAGCACGTATAAAACACCAGTGGAAACTGATAATGCTTCCTGACATGAAGTATTGTTCCACCCTCATGTGTTTTCTTAAAAACAAAAGCAGAATAAAATGAACTAAACTGTTTTACACAGAAGTTAGGCGTTTAATGCATGTGTGTCCATTTTGGAAAAATTCCCTCACAAGATAATTACCTACCCAAAAGAACAGCCTCATGAATAGTGATGGAATTCATATATATTTATTATCCCGGTGGCAAGTGAGAGATTTGTTTGAAACAAGACCAACTGAGATGGGAGAAAATCCTCTAGTTAATCATAATTAGCAAGACAGCATCAACCATAGACACTACTTTTAAATGAAATAATGGAGTAAAAATGTTTTGAAAAATGAATAAAATGGTAAAAATAAACATAGTAAAGTCCTAACAGTATAACTATCTGTATCAGCAGATTAACTAAAATTCATTAAAACACATTTTATAAAATTTGCCACTTATAAAAAAGGTCCACGTACACTCAAGGAATTTAATAATTTTTCAACATTTTCTGAATATTTTGCCACTATTCTAAGTATCATGTATTTTACATGATCACTAAAAGATAAAACATTACAAATGATAACATTCCTTGAGAATGCTACTTTATGAATGTGGAGTTAATAAGCTATTACACAGCTCTATCCAAAAGTATCTCTAGAACAGGTGATACCTAATGTAAACTACCTTTAAGCCATCACACACACACAATCTCTGTGATTTCAGTAACTTAAGCAACTACTGCAAAGATCAAAGGAGGTGTTGTCATCTCCTATTACTTTTAGCTGGCAAAGCTGTAGACACACAACTAGTTTTATTTTACCTGCAAAAATATGATTACAATTGACTTTTTTAAATTAAGACAATGATCTGAATAGAAAGGAAAATGGATTTTTTTGTTCTGGTCTGCCTCCATCCTTTCATTTTAAGGGATTATTTTTGCTTCTAACGTGGCAATTCAGAAAAAGAACAAGGTTATAAAAACCAGTGTAATAGAAGTGACCCTAGATATCTTCTAGTCCAACCTTCTTCTTTTACAGATGAGGACACCGAGGGTTAAAATATAGCAAGGGCTAGAATTCAGAACTCATAACTCAACAGAAGGTAATTAAATAAAAATTTAGTATTTAAATTAGGAATTTGGAGTAATGAATGCTCTACTACAAGTCTAGTTGACTTTAAGATCTCTATTTATGGTTCAAGTATCAGTTTGGATCTTGTTTTTTTGAGTTAACATACACAGTGTGCTCATTAATACTAGTGTGGCCTGTCCACATTAAAGCACTGAATAACTCATTTCTTCTGGCCAGTATCTATTACTTCAGATTAAAGGAGACCTATCATATAAAGACAGATCAGAATAGGAATCTAGTATGTGCTGTGTGTGAAAAGTCACTTTAGTCACATCTGACTCTTTGCAACCCTATGGAGGGGTGTGTAGCCTCCCACACTCCTTTGTCCATGGGATTTTCCAGGCAAGAATACTGGAGTGGGTTGCCATGGCCTCCTCTAGGGTATCTTCTCAACCCAGGGATCAAACCTGAATCTCATGTCTCCTGTATTGGCAGGGGGGTTCTTTACCACTACTGCCACCTGGGAAGCCCCAAAAATCTAGTACAAAGAAAGTATACTGACCAACTTCACCTTACCATTAAGTTACAAGAGCAGGGAGGCATGCGAATAACAGAAAACAAAATTCAAATTCTAACTCATCAAAAGAAATAATTCACTAGGCAGCCTGAAAACCAATGGAGGAATTCTCAGGCATGGGAGGGAGGAGGCTAAGGACAAATATTTATGGTTAGACAAAGAAAAGTACAGACCATATAAAGCATACAGCAGCAAAGGCTGAGGTCAACAACCCTCTGAAGCATTCAAAGGAAGAGTCTGGTGTAGTTATGGACAAGTGTTCCACCCTGGGAATGTATTCTAGAAGAAAAGAATAACTGAATCAAGATGCAAAAAACTGAATTCTGGACTAACTGGAATGCAAAACCTTTTAAAAATCTTAATCACAAAATGAAGACACAGAAATAAAAAGATCAAATTGAAGAAGTATGTGTGTAAAATATCTGTAATATGCACTTCACAGACAAACAAGAAATGGTCAATAATGGGCAAATCTATCTGGACTGGTTACATCTAAGTTCTTACCAGAACTGAAATACTTCTACCGAGGAAATGAAATATACCACAGACAGTTTATATCTGGGCAAATATTAGCACTTGAATCATGTCACATATATATTGACCAAGATACTGATAATATTGATAATAACCAATAAATACTCAACCAGAAAAGGACCATATATGGACTTTTTCAGATTCACTCTTCTCTGAAAGCCACAGAGGAGGATCACATAGTTACATTAAGCTACATGTTTTAAAACACCAGGACATGGAGTGTCATGGAACTATATATATATATATATAGTTCACTATAACTCTAGCCTTCCAACCATCAGGCCCTTTTAGACTTAAGTCTTACGTAACTAAAAACTATTTTAAAACAAACATTCATTTTTATGTATGCTGAGAATGCAAATGAACTCTATAAAGAGATAAGCATTCATCAGATACACAGATGACACTACCCTTATGGCAGAAAGTGATGAAGAACTAAACAGCCTCTTGATGAAAGTGAAAGGAGAGTGAAAAAGTTGGCTTAAAACTCAACATTCAAAAAATGAAGATCATGGCATCCAGTCCCATCATTTCATGGCAAATAGATGGGGTAACAATGGAAACAGTGAGAGACTTTATTTTTTGGGGCTCCAACATCACTGCAGATGGTGACTGCAGCCATGAAATTAAAAGATGCTTGCTCCTTGGAAGAAAAGCTATGACCAACCTAGACAGCATATTAAAAAGCAGAGACATTACTTTGCCAACAAAGGTCTATCTAGTCAAAGCTATGGTTTTTCCAGTAGTCATGTATGGATGTGAGAGTTGGACTATAAAGAAAGTTGAGTGCCAAAGAATTGATGCTTTTGAACTATGGTGTTGGCAAAGACTCTTGATTGTCCTTTGGACTGCAAAGAGATCCAACCAGTCCATCCTAAAGGAAATCAGTCCTGAGTATTCATTGGAAGGACTGATGCTGAAGCTGAAACTCCAATCCTTTGGCCACCTGATGCAAAGAACTGACTCATTTGAAAAGACTCTGATGCTGGGCAAGACTGAAGGCAGGAAGAGAAGCGGACGACAGAGGATGAGATGGCTGGATGGCATCACTGACTCAATGAACATGAGTTTGAGCAAGCTCAGGGAGTTGGTGATGGACAGGGAAGCCTGGCATGCTTCAGTCCATGGGGCGGCAAAGAGTCAGACACAACTGAGTGACTGAACTGAACTGATTCATAGCTGAAATCCCAATATATGGAACAATAAGAGAAGCTTCACCCAAGACTCCCAAATTCAAATCAACATAGAAAAGAGATTATTTACTAAACTTGCGATTATTTCTTTTTTTAATTTTAAAGACACCAGACACGCCTAGCTATCTAGTTACTACTGAAGATGGGTAATCACCAAGCTAACTTTTAGAGCAGAGACATTTATATTTCACTTCTCTCCAGAGACTCAAACTCTCCTGGAATAGAGGAGGAGATGTCTCTAGAAAACAGATTTCCTCAGCAAGAGGCTAAGAGATAAACTATGCAAATATTTTATGAAAACATCTTGTCTTCTTAAGGGTAAAAATGAGCTGTCTGCATGTACCCCAATGTTCACTGCAGCACAACTTACAACAGCCAGGATGTGGAAGTACCTTAAGATGTCCATCGACAAATGAATGATGGCGGTACATATATTCAAAGGAATATTAGCCATAAAAAAGAACAAATCTGAGGATGAACCTAGAGCCTGTTATGCAGAGTGAACTAGGTCAAAAAGAGAAAGACAAATGTCATTTATTAATGCATATATATATATATATGGAATCTAGAAAAATGGTACTGATGAATCAATTTGGGAGTCCGCAACAGAGATGCAGACACACAAAACAGACTTATGGACATAGTGGGGGAACGAGAGGGTGGGATGAATTGACAGAGTTAGCACTGAATCAAACACATTACCACATGTAAAACAACCAGTGGGAATCTGCTGTATGACACAGGGAGCACAACCAAGTCCTCTGTAACAACCAAGACCAGTGGGATAGGATGTAGGTGGGAAGGAGGTTCAAGAGGCAGGGGACATATGTATACCAATGGCTGATTCATGTTGATATATGGCAGAAACCAACACAACACTGTAAAGCTATCATCCTTCAATTAAAATTTTTAAAAATGAGCTGTCTGGAAAGATAAATTGTGGTACAACTATATAATGGACTACATATAGCAATGAAAATGAACAAATCACAATTTCAACATGAACGTATTGAATAGTTCACAGACACAATGTTGAGGAAAAGAAGAAAAGCAAAAAATATGGAGATTGATTTTGTTCATATGAAGTTCAAAAACTTTGGGGGGTTATCTACAGAGGTAGTAAAACTTATTTTTTATAAAAGAAAATAATATCCAACAGTTAAGAGTTACCTGGGGGAGGGGGAGAACAGGCAAGAATGGAAGTGGGTGGCACTCTGGTGTCCTGTCAATGTTTGATTTCTTGACTTGGATGATTGTTACAGGTGACTGCTTTATCATTACTGATTAAACTACATGAATTTTAATACATATTTCTGTAAATGCTGTATTTCACTACAAAATAAATAAACGACGAATTTTTTAATGGATTCTAAACTTTGAGGTATGCAAGCAGATGAACCATTGGGTATAATTCTTGTTTAATACATGTAAAACATTCTGCCACTGGCATTGCTCTCATCCACCCTTCTCTCTTCACTGAAAACACAGATAAGAATCAGTGCTTAACATACAGTAGTGTCCACCTGACATCACCTCCAAAGAGGGTGTCCCATCATACACACAAAAGTACCAGCCCCAAAATAAAGTACTTAGGGCAAAAACTAGGCATCCATCCAAATGCCGACCAGTCACCACCCATGCTGTGGAAAAAATGATCCTCCTTAGGCAGAGTGAAATATCCTTAATCATGGGAACTAGTCCAAAACATTTTCTCATCAGAGTCTCAGAGCTCAGCCCACTGCAGAGTCACAGGCACCTCCGATCCACTTTTCTTGCCACTAGTCTTCCAACTTGTTTCAGGAACTATCATCTGACCATAATAGCCATTTTTATGGAAGAGTCAGGACTTTCACAGTTTCTCAGATTTTACTTATAGCATGGGCTGGAGAGATATTTCACAACTCTGGGATTGAAACATTCTGCGTCAGAAGTGGTATTATGCAGGGCAGAATGTCTTAATTTCCTTATTCTTATTTTTATTGTGTCATTGCTGAGCTAACCCGGGTGGTGGAAGGGTGGGAACCACGTCAGAGAAAGAGAGGAAGGAAAGTGGTCAACCAATATTTGCATGTGCCTAAAATCTAAGGTGAATTTTAGACTTTAGGCAGATGAGCCTGAAGCAGTAATTCAATGAGAGAGAACATAGGAGAATGACAGTCAAAATGTATTCAAACACATCAATGAGAGCTTACAGTTATCTCAAGAATTCCAAATACATGAGAGTCAAAAGGCAAAAGGGGTCAAAAATTCAGCTCTAGCTCATTTAAATGTTGAATCTAAAGACCACAGTTGTTTTTTTTACCCCCCAAAAGTGAGCAAAAATATAGGATGTATTTTTCACTCTTTAGAAGATATATATCTCTTCAATCTATCAATGAGGTTTTAGGTCAACTTTAACTAAAACTGAAATTAAAAAAAAACTCAGATATTCCCTGGTGGTCCAGTGGTTAGGAATCCGCCTGCCAGTGCAGGGGACACAGGTTCAATTCCTGGTTCAGGAAGATCTCATATGCTGTGGGGCAACTAAGCCTGTGGACCACAGCTACTGAGCCCATGCCCCCAACAAGCCACCACAATGAGAAGGCCCCGCACTGCAACTATACAGTAGCCCCTACCCGCTGCAACTAGAAAAAGCCCACAAGCAGCAACAAAGACCCACAGCAGCCATAAAAAAAAATAAAATTTTTAAAAACTTGTACTTTCCCGGAGAAGAGAATGCAATCCACTCCAGGATTCTTGCCTGGAAAATCCCACAGACAGAAGAGCCTGACAGGCTACAGTCCATCGGGTCGCAAAGAGTCAGACACAGCTGAGCAAACAACTCTACACTACTACTATATTTTGTGTCTGATACCTCAAAAATGTGAGTTTAATGATAGGGTGTCTAACTAAACTCCTAAATCTCAAAAAAATAAAAACTTGTTACTTTCTTTATGTAGCAATCCTGTATATTTCAAAAATTATTTTTATACAGACAGATGAGACACATGGAGTCCTAATCAGAAATCCCAATTATATGTATGTCATTTTTAAGAAGTACAATTTTATATTTTCTAATAACATATACTGTATTATGTGCTATATACTCAGCCAGCTTCCTAAAAGTTATTTGTTATCAGTATTTTTTTTTAAATAATGAATTCCCTCAATGATATAAACAACATGGTTACTCTACCACACTAAAGGCATCAGTTTTTCTTTTCAATTGGAGTAGCATCATCGGTCTGCTAATCATGAGGATGAAACTGTGACATTTGCTCCCAGAACCTGATCAATCATCTTTATAAAAGAAAGGTAAAAATCTATATAACACTATCACATTGTGAGTCTGTTTTGAAGACACTTCCTAATCTAACCCAAAAGTGATTATACCCTGAAAAACCAACATAGGGGTATTAAAATGTAAAATACTGAATTTTAAAAAGAAAAAGCCTATCTTCCCAAGGTTAACCATGGTACTTGTTTCTGCCCTTCTAGTAGGTAACAGAACTCCCTGTTCAAGAGGACATGAGAGCAGAGACTCCCCCGGAGGTCCAGTGGTTAAGACTCTGGGCTTCCACTGCAGGGGCCGTAGGTCTAATCCCTGGTTGGGGAACTAAGGACATGAGTGCAACATTATAGTATTCCCACTTACTTCTGCTCCAGAAGAGGAAAAGGGCCAAAAAGTGAGATACCAGGCTAGTTGACAATGTCGGCACAGCTTACTAGTGTTATTAAAAGCTAAACAAATTCTAGGTAATCCTTGCACTCATAAGTTAAGGACTAGGGGAAAAAAATATGGAGAGGGCAAAAAGAAACTAAGAGGTGGAGAAAAGGCAGTCTAGAAAACACTAACGAAGGTGGGCTCTCAGATGAGGCCAGCACCTAAGCTATGTCATGGTTGATCCATAGCGTCATTTATATAGACTGTTGGTAGGAGATGCAGAGGCATATACAGTGTAACCAGGTCAGAAACTGGAACTCTGGACCCAAACCAAAAACCTTACTTCATAAGGGATGAAAGGTGCTAAGCGAAGCAGCCTGGGCTTAGTCTGCAGAGTTATTGTATAAATTATGCCTCCTCAACTTAACAGTAAGGTACTAAGGGTACAAATTAATAACAATAATGATAATTATGTTGGACTGGCAAGAAATACTAATGCTCAAAAGAAGAGACATATTTGAAAGGCAGAGTAATAACTGGAAGACCTTAGGAAAAACTATTTAGAGCTCTGAATCTGTATCAGGCTTCCCAAGCAATAGGAAGTAATATTTGTAATAACTTCAACTGATAATAGTTTATATGCTCAAATCCTCACATTGTGCTATGAAATTAAAAAAATTAGAACAAGGGGAAAGGACTTAATTTAATACTGAGGAATCAGAAAATGCTTCTCAGAAGTAGCCCTAAACTAAGATCTTAAGGATTAACAGAGTTGGTAGGAGGAGGAAGAAGTTCCCAGGTAGAGGGAATTACTCTTTTTATAGTTGTTAACAAGCATTTCAAATAGCAACAGGCGAGCTAATCTATTCTATCATCTGACAGATAACAGAATACTCTTACCAGTATTTGAGAGACTCCATGAAAGGAAACTTTTGGAAAATGAATTTCCTGATACTCATCAGAGCTAAATAGTATGCTAAAATCATCATCTGTGGCAATTTTACCTTGATGTTTCTTTTTAACTATGAAAGTTAACATATACTTGTTACAATTTATCCAACACAGAGGTTATAAGAAAAAAACAATTACAGCCACACTCCACCTAATTTCCTTAGGGTAACTAGTGTGAATTTAATGCACATACTTACAACAAATCATATTCATATACAGATCTTGGCTTTTGTTTGTTTTCATAAAGAGAATTATTTACACATTACTTTGCCACTTATTCATCAGGACAATTTTTAGATATATCTACCAACAATTGCAAAAACACCTTTTTTTTTTTTGGTACTCTACATGAAATAGTTTTGTTCAGGTTTTTTTTTTTTAAGGTATTTTTGTTTGGAAAACTCAACCTAGAAGAGTTGGGCTGACAAAAATGATAGAGTAGGAAATAATAAAAACCTGATTACTACAAGTTAAGTTTTCTTTTTTTCTATTGTTTGCTTATTCGTTTTGTTTCACAATACATTTTCTAAGCTACAAAGCCATTATTAAGTCTGCTTAAATTTTCATCAGTAGTCAAACAAAAATAAGCCTAAGTAACCTAAAACACCACATACTTGCCCAGGCCATGCCAAGTTGGTGTCCCTGAGAAATCCCCAAAAGGCTACAAGGGGTGTCTCATCAATTCAGTAAAAGGCTGAGTCAGATTCTGAACCACTGCCTCAAATAGTATTCAAAGAAATTAGATAAAGTGACCTATGAAGTCACTGTATCCACCCCCATCTCAGGAAATCTTGGTCCCCAAAAATAATGACCAGTTTTTTGTCCTATCCAACTTTTACTACATAGAGGATAGACCATCCATCAAAGTCCAAGAAAACTATTTCATTAAAGGTTTTAAGGATTTTCCAGGTGCCTTCCCTGGTAGCTCAGCTGGTAAAGAATCCACCTGCAATACAGGAGACCCCAGTTCGATCCCTGTGTTGGGAAGACCTCCCGGAGAAGGAAATGGCAACCCACTCCAGTGTTCCTGGACAGGGGAGCCGGGCAGGCTACAGTCCATGGGGTCACAAAGGGTCAGACACGAATGAGCAACTAAACAACAACAGCAAAGGTTTTAATGTAAGAAAATGATAATAATAAACTCCCAATTTTCCAAACACTTATAAAGTTACTATTCTTATCTATCATCTTTTTCCCTAAGGAAAAAAAAGATTGTTTTCTTGACTGGAACACTATCCTTCAGATAGATAATTAGTTTTAGCTTGACTGCCATGCCCTCCCTTCAGGGAATCTTTCCAATCCAGGGATCGAACCCAGGTCTCCTGCACTGCAGGCGGATTCTTTACTGTCTGAGCCACCAGGGAAGCCCAATTATAGCTTACTACTCACTCTATCCTTATCTAGAATTACAACATGTAAGAGTCATGTATCTAGATTCTTTAACTACTATTATCATTACCCACTCTCACGCCCATCTGCCACAATATGTGTTATTTACATACACATTGTGTTTTTATTTTTTAAGAATAAACATGTTCACTCAAAGGCAATGGAAGAAACACATTCAGGTTAACAATATCCTATCCTAAAGTATCCAAAACTCCCTAAAGTTTTAAGAGACTAGTCTTTTTTTTTTTTGTCTTATACACTGCCATAAAGACTGCATCATCTGCTCTAGCACAATCAGAAAAAATAAAAACAGTGTGACATGACCCTGGTAGGCATACATTTTCATTTAATGTGACAAAATGAGATCATTACTTTCATCCTAAAAGCTGACCACAGCTATCATTATTCACTCAAAACCTACTTACTTCCAATTCTTTAATTTTTTCTTCTGCTATCTTCTGTTTCTCTAACAGCTGATTATGAATTGCCTCCTTGGATTGAAGAATAAACCTAAAAACACAAAAAGGTTGAAGATTAAGCCACTTGAGCACTATGTTCATCAACAACCATATGCCACAAATACCAAACCAGAAGGATCATCTCCCAACTCAGAACAAATAAAACGCATTATGTTAATATGACCAACTTCCTCACGAAACGTCCTTAGGCTGAAACCTTCTTGGCTGAGAAGGAATGAAAGTTTAAAAGTAAATTTTGCCTTCATGGCTTAAGATGGGAATCAGGCTTCAAGGATATTCATAGACAAAAGAAAAAAAGGAAGGGAGATAAACATCTATTGCAGTGAAAGAAAACGGAACAAACAATAAAAAGCCCCCCTGACTTTAATTTTTCAGTTTCTGTATCAAATTTTATCTAGATATCTTTCAAACAATATTTGTAAATCACAGCTCTTCCTCCAATCTTTAAAAAATTTTCTTTGTAACAGCAGTAACTCATGACCTTTTAAAGTCACAATCAAGTACTGTGTTAGGATCAATGCATTAGTGTTTATATGAGTTCCTCACACAAAAAGCACTGTATAAGGCCCAGTATCTCTTCCTATATCCAGAGTGTATAATACCTCTGAAAAGCTCAAAAAGCACAAGTGGAAATTTTCAACTTTTTCCATTTTACATTCAGGCACATTAGTTACAGTAGATGAAGGCAGAAATATGGGGAAGCTTTAAAAATTAATACTAAATCTGTTTTGTGACATTATGTTCATAAGTCTTGCTGCAGGCAAAGGAAGAACAAACTATTTTTATAGCCTAAAGTAAGTAAACTGAAATATTTCCCTTCCACTGGAAGCAAGGGAAAATCTCAATTACTCAAATCTCTTTTGGGATTGTCCAACTGAGTTATAACAAATTTAAAAAAAATTCATTATGCAGACTGTTTCTCTTTGCATATAACTTAAGAGTTTAGCAACAAACTAAACATCACCTCTTAAGAAGCCATACAAGAAAGCACATCAAGTTAGCAATAGACTGTTTCCTCTACCAACGTCACAAAAACAACACTGTATCTAGGCAGGTTCTTACCAAGAGGGTCTGTTATCACAGACAAAAACAACAAAAAAGGACAACTCTAGCTTTGCCCAGACACCTGGAAGAAAACTCTTTTCCTCTCTTCATGAATACACCTTGACAAACATATAACAGTCTGGTGTGAATCTCTCTTTCACTCCACAAATTATTAAGCATGTGTCCTGACAAGGACAGTCCAGGAAATTTAACTGATAATCCTAGTCTTCAGTACTAACTTGGCCCTTTGCAAAAATCTTATTCATATATTTACTGCAAAGATAGCCCATATTCATGCAAAACAAGGATTACCATGTAATGCTTTGTGTTCAAAACACTCATATTATTAGTCCAAGAGACAGGTGCTATTTCTGATAAGACTACTGTTTACAGAATATTTTTCTCAGAACTAATTAGTTAGTGTAGTATTCAAGGAAAAGAGTCGTTTTGAACTGTAATAAGTCTTGGTGACAACATATAAAAAGTATTGCAAATCAAGGCCCTAGAGTTACCAAATTATGTCATTATACACACAATTTTACTAACAAAGGCTTTTTGGCCAAGGAAATAATTTTCAGAGTAATATATACATTTTTAAATAGCACTGATTGCTGGCCAGTGAGTAGTATTCTCAAATAATAGGTCATTAGACATTATCTTTATTAGTGTCTGGGAAATTTTCAAAGCTAAGATTAGAGGTCAAGTCATTACTTATGTGGTCTTTAAAAATAAAGTATCTGAACAGATACTAAATCCCTTGAGCAGAAAATAAAATTACTAGAAAGCAAGAACACTCAACAACAAAAACATGTTTTTCCATGACCACACACCCCTGAGGTATCTATACTGAACTGGGCCAACTTCAAAGGTCAGAGAGACGTCATCGAAGCTGGCCAATCTACTTACAAGCCTGAGGACATCTCAGTCTTGAAAATTTTAAACAGGGATGAGTATGGAGTAAATGCAAATGTCTACTTCAAAGAATAATTACACAGACAAAATTCAAACCAAAAAAAACTTACAGAAAATTTGGTTTAGTCCTCAATATTTAAAATGCCAAAGATACATTGTATTGAGGATTGGAAGGAGTCCCCAGAAACATTTGGATTTCTGAGAAAAGTCTTTAGAAAACACCTTTATCTAGTGTCAAAAAAAAAAAAGAACATGAGCTATTAGATGTTATTTTGAAGATAGCTATAAGTATTATGTACACTACTTCTCAAAGTAGAGACTCTCATAGGCATCTGACTGATAGTTATGAAAAGCCAAATGGCAGACAAACTGTTCTACAACTCAGAATGTGCCCCAAAGGAAAAATAGAGCATGAAATGAAAAGTTATTTTCATATAACAAATGATATATCCAAAACATACTTATTAATACTCAGTATTACATAACCTACAATTGTCACTGCTTTGTAAAAAAGCCTCTACATTGGAAATCAATGCCATGTGGCTATGCACGTAATCTATCAACGACGCGTAGCCTGCTGTTTCATTTCAGTTATTTGTAACTATGCCGTCTGAAAAACATAATTTTACAATGACTTCTGGTTGTATTCGAGAAACATCAGAAGCTGTGTTCTGAAGTGTCCTGCAGTTTGGTACATAACTTCCGTTTTCTAATGATTCAGCGTGTATCAAAAGTGTTGTTCACTGCCAAAACACAACCTAGAATCAGTGGCAATGCTGTCTTTTGGATACACTTGCAAAGTATGGTAACCTGGACACAAACTATTCAGAAATAACAATATGCTTATGATAATGCATTTTGTCTGGGTGGGAAATTTTTAGAATATAAAAACATATTTTAGTGGTATTTAAGGAATCCACAAATTATACAGCATAGAAAAAGCTAAATAAGAACGATCATATCTTATTCCTTTGTCTTATTCCATGAGACCTACATGCAAAATTTTTTTATTTCATAGTTTTTTAGCAAAACAAAAACAAACAACCTAAATCCCTTAGTAAAAAAGCAATTAAAAAATTACTCAGCCTTTCACAACTCTCCACATTGTAAAAGGTTGAGTAAGACTTCTATTATTGGCATCTTGTAGAGCAGACAACCAGGACAAATAAAAAATTTTTTTAACATTTTGCTGAGCAACCACAAACATTCCACAGTGTGGAGAAAAGGGAACCCTTGTGCACTGTTGGTGGGGATGTAAAATGGTGCAGTCACTACAGAAAACAGTATCGAGATACCTCAAAAAATTAAACATAGAACCATCCTATGATCCAGCAATTCCACTCCTGAGTATTTATCAGAAGAAAATGAAAACACAAATCAGAAAAGATATATTCACCGATATGTTCATTGCACCATTATTTGTAATAGTTAGGATATAGAAGCAACCTAAGTGTCCATCAATAGATGAATGGATAAAAGACATAAGATATATACATATATATAAATATACACACATAAATATATCATGGAATATTGCTGCTGCTGCTGCTGCTGCTGCTGCTGCTGCTAAGTCGCTTCAGTCGTGTCCGACTCTGTGCGACCCCACAGACGGCAGCCCACCAGGCTCCATCGTCCCTGGGATTCTCCAGGCAAGAATACTGAAGTGGGTTGCCATTTCCTTCTCCAGTGCATGAAAGGGAAAAGTGAAAAGATATTACTCAGCCATAAAAAGAATGAAATCTTCCCATATGTGACAATATAAATAGAACCAGAGGGTGTTATGCTAAGTGAAATTAGTCAAAGGAAGACAAATACTGTATGATTTCACTTATATGTGGACTCTAAAAAACAAATTAAAAAACTTAGCAAAAAAGAAACACTACTATAGATAGAGACAGCTAAGAGGCAACCCCCAGAGAGGAGGAGGAAAGGAGAATAAACAGGTGAGAGAGAGAATGAGGAACAAAATTCCAGCTGCAAAATAAGTGAGTCAAAGGTATGCATGGGGGTCACACTCAACAACATCTTTCTATGGTGACATATCATAACTAGATTTGCCACGGTGATCTTTTTGAAATGTACAGAAATATTAAATCACTATGATGCATAACAGGAACTAACATAACATTTTAGGTCAATTATACTTTAAAAACACAGTAACTCACAGAAAAAGCAATCAGATTTGTAGTTACGAGAAGCAGGGAGCTAAGGCAGTCAAAAGGTACAAACTTCCTCTAAGACAACTAAGTACTAGAGATGTAGTGCTTAACAGAGTAAATATAATTAACATTGCTGTATGTTATATATGAAGTTGTAGACTAAGTCCTAAGAGTTCTCATCACAAAGAAAAGAATATTTTTCTCTATTTTTTAATTGTGTATCTATATGAGATAAACGTTCACTAAACTTAGGTGACAAATATTTCATAATATATGTAAGCCAAATCATTAAGCTGTACACGTTAAACATACACAATGCTTTTCTGTCAATTACATCGCATTAAAACTAACAGAATAAAAAAAGTAACACTCTACAGAGGGCCAAAATGAAGTGAAATGTGGACATGAATTTGAGCAAACTCTAGGAGATAATGAAGGACAGGGAAGCCTGGTGTGCTGCAGTCCATGGGGTCACAGAGTTGAACACAACTTCGCAACTGAACAACAACAAGAAGAAAGCAATAAACTGGTTTTCACCTTGAGCGATTCTGCTGAATCCTAGAGACCGTGAGCATCCAAACTGTCAAAGAAACAGGATTTAAAACAGGAGATAAAACCTAGGCACCATCCAAAGTAAGGATGTTATTAAGATAATCCTAAATCAAAGGATTCCACCTCCAGTCTAAGGGTGGGGTGAGGGGGGTACTTGTCTCTCTGTATGTAAAATAAAGAAACTCGTCTATCTATACCATGGTATTGAGTAAAATGAAAAAAAAAACAATGTCCCTTAAGAATTTGTCACCCTAAGCTGACTTCCTCATGGGTTGTGGTCCAAATCCAACCTATCAGGGAATTACCTGGAAGTTGGTGGTTAGGACTCCGTGCTTTCACTACCAAGCAAGCAGGTTCAATCCCTGGTCAGGGAACTAAGATTCCACAAGCTGTGCAGCGTGGCCAAAAATAAAACATGAAAACAACAAAAAAAAAAAAAACAACCTATTATATATGGTCCAGCAAATTTCACTCACAGAATTTAATTTACAGTGCTCCTACTCACATAAAAGGCAAAGGTCTAGTAAAAATGAAGATGGGTTAAGAAAAATTAATCAAACTGAAACACAAAGAGGAAAAAATGGCATGAAAACCAATGAAACAAAGCAAAAACAGGATATAGCAGGCAAGATAATAATTAAGCTGTCTAACATATGTGTTGGAGAAGGAAATGGCAACTCACTCCAGTATTCTTGCCAGGATTCCATGTACAGAGGAGCCTGGCGGGCTACAGTCCATGGAATCGCAAAGAGTTGGACACGACTGAGCAACTAACACACAACATATGTGTAATTAGAGACCCCAAAATAGAAGAAGAAAATTAGAGAAATATCTGAAGAAATAACGGACAATAATTTTCTAAAACAAATGAAAAAAAAGAAGCCAAATCACAGTTCCAAGACACCCAGAGAAATCCAAACAAAAATAAATACAACAGAACAAAATTACATGTAACATAATCAAACTATTGAGAACTAGAAAGAAAACTTTGAAGGTAGAAAATGACACATTGCATTAAAAGAAACAATGCTAAGAGTTACATCAAACTTCTTGCCACAAATTATGCAAGGAAGAGGACAATGGAATGACATTTTCAAAGTACTAAAAGACAAAAGCCATTAACCAGCATTACATACACGCTGAACATATCTTTCAAAAATGAAGTGGAAATTCAAACTAACACACACTGAGAGAATTTATTCTAGCAAACATAAACAAGAAATTTCATAAGTAGCTGTTCCAGCAGGAGTATGATAACATATGTCAACTTACAAAGAAATGAAAAGCACTAAAAATATAACAAATTAAGATAAATATACTGCTCAATGTTATGTGCCAGCCTGGATGGGAACGGGGTTTAGGAGAGAATGGATATGTGTATATGTATAGCTGAGTCCCTTTGCTGTTTCCTGAAACTACCATAATACTGTTAAAATTGGCTATACCCCAATACAAAATAAAACTTTTAGAATAACAACAACAAAAAAAGATGTAAATATAAAACACATGTTTTTCTCATTGTTAATAATTTTAAAAATAGTTCACTGTCTAAAACACGGGTTGACAAACTACTGCTTGCAGGCTGAACTGGCCACACTCATTTGTTTACAGAATGTCTATGGCTGCTTTCTCCCAACAATGGCAGGTAAGAGAGCTGAGACAGGAATTATAGTCAGCAAAACCCAAACTATTTATATCCCATTAAAAAGCAAGCTTGTCAAATTCTTTAAAGCAA
This sequence comes from Okapia johnstoni, assembly GCA_024291935.2. NCBI lineage: Eukaryota > Metazoa > Chordata > Mammalia > Artiodactyla > Giraffidae > Okapia > Okapia johnstoni. The sequence goes on from CM044316.1 coordinate 43,922,719, forward strand.
TTATTCTTCAATTAAAAAATAAAAAGCTTGTCAATCCATGATCTAAAGCAAAATAGCAACAATATACCGTGGATTTCAATACATATCTAAAATGTGTAACAAAAAAAGAATGCACAAATTTGAAATATAACAAGATGAAATGATATTATTTAACAACAGGTTACAATAAACTAAAGACATATTGCAAAAAAATAAGGTAATAGCTAATTAAAAAAAATTTTTACTAAAGACCAATAAGCCAAAATGAAGATAACACAGGATCATAAAACATACTCAATTAACCTAAAAGAAGGCAGAAAAAGAAAAAAGAGAATATAGAACAGATGAGAAAAAGACAAAGCAAGCAGCAAGGTGGTAGATTTAAATCCAATTACAGCATTAATTTCTGGAAATGTAAATGATCTAAAGACCCCAATTAAAAGGCAAAGATTGCCAGATTTAATCTAAAAGCATGACCCAACTACATGCAATCATAAGAAATCCCCTTTCAATAAAAAGACACAGATAAGTTCCAAGTAAAAGCACAACCACACCCCCAAGGATGGAAATAATCAAAAGACAGATAATAACTATTTTTTAAGAGCATATGGAGAAGCTGGAACCCTCATACTTTGCTGATGGATACATGAAATGGTATAGCTGCTGTGGAACATTCCGACAGTTTCTTAAAAGGTTAGAGTTACCCTTCTGCGACTCTACTTCTAGAAATATACTAAGAGAAAAGAACAAACACACATGCACAAAAACTTGACTGTAACTGTTCAAAGTAGATTATTCACGATAACCAAAAAGTACAATTAAAATGTGCATCAAATGATAAATGGATAAATAAAATGTGGCATAGTCATACAAAGGAGTATTATTTGGCAATAAAAAGGAACAAAGTACTGACACATGCTACAACGTGGATTAACCTTTAACACATAATGCTGACAAGACAGACACACTCACATACTATATGACTGTAAGGTTATATTTATGTGAAATATCCAAAATGGGCAAGTCTACACAGATAGAATGATTAGTGGTTGCAAACAGCGAAGGGAAGGGCTTCCCAGATAGTGCAGTGGTAAATAATCCACCTGCCAATGCAGGGGACACAAGAGACATGGGTTCGATCTCTGGGTTGGAGAGATCCCTTAAAGAAGGAAATGGCAAGCCACTCCAGTATTCTGGCCTGGAAAAATTCCATGGACAGAGGAGTCTGGCAAGCTACAGTCCATGGGGATGCAGAGGGTCAGACACAACTAAGCATGCGCGCTCACACACACAAACACACACACACACAGGGCCAGGGGAAAGGGGTATTATGGAATAACTGATAATAGGTTTACGAATACTTTTTGTGGCTATATTTTTCAGGGGACTTCCCTGGTGGTCCAATGGTTAAGAATCCACTTGTCAATGTAGGGCACACAGGTTCGAACCCTGCTCCAGGATGATCCCACGTGTCATGGGGCAACAAACACCGTGAGCCACAACTACTGAAGCCTGCACACCCTAGAACCTGTGCTCCGCAATAAGAGAAGTCACTGCAATGAGAAGCCCACTCATGTAGCCCCCGCTCACCACAACTAGAGAAAGTCTGTGTGCAGCAACAATGACCCAGTGTAGCCAAAAATATTTAAAAATCTTTAAAATTTTCATAAATATTCAAAAAAACACTAAATTGTATACTTAAAAACTATTAAGAGTGAATTTTGTTATAATTAATTTTATCTTTAAAAAAATAACCAAGGGACTTCCCTGCTGGTCCGGTGGCTAAGATTCCATGCTCCCAATGCAGAGGGCCCAGGTTTGATCCTGGTTGGGGAACTGAATCCCACATGCTGCAACAAAAAGAGTTCACATGCCACAACTAAAGATGCTGTGTACCACAGCAAAGATCGAAGATCCCGTGTGCCACAACTAAGACCCAGTGCAGCCAAATAAATTTTTTTTAATATTTAAAAGATAAAATATAGCCAAGAGTGGACTTTCCTGGTGGCCGGGTGGCTAAGACTTCGTGCTCCCAATGCAGCAGGCCTGGGTTCAATTCCTGTTCAGGGAACCAGATCCCATCATGCTGCAACTAAGAGTTCCCATGCCACAATTAAGAGTTTGCATGCCATGATTAAAGATCCCTCATGACACAACTAAAAGATTCTACACGTTGCAAATAAGACCTAGCACAGTCAAATAAATAAGCAAAAACTTGAAAAAAAAAAAAAAGCCAAAATACTTAAACTGACATTTCATCAAAGAAGAAATAAGAATGACAAATAAGAAATGCTCAACATCATTAGTTATTAGAGACATAAAAATTAAGCCCACAAAGAGATACTGTTACAGTTATTACAATAGCTAGAATTAACAACAAAAAAAGGCAATACCAAGTGTTGGTGAAGATGGAAGCAACCAGAACTCTTACATATAGATGGTGGGCATGCAAAATGGTATAGCCACTTTGGAAAAGAGTCTGACGGTTTCTTATAAATGTAAGAAATCATTTACCATTCAACACAGTACTCCCACTCCTAGATATCTACCTAAGAGAAACAAAACATATGTCTATGCAAAGACTGTACACAAATATTTATGGCTGTGTTATCCAGAATTGCCAAAAACTGGAAACTGAATGTCCACCAAGAATTGCATGGACGAACTGTGGTACAATTACACAACGATATGCTATTTAGCAATAAAAACGAACAAACTACTGATATACTAAGCAACATGGAGACGTCTCAAAACCATTATGTTAAGCCAAGCAAGACAAACACAGAAGGTTGCATACATTATGACTGTATTTACAAAACATTCTTAAAAAACCAAAACTACAAGAACAAAAAGCAAATCAACAGTTGTTAGGGGGTGAGGGTAAAGAGAGAACTAACTACAAATGAATATAAAGGAATGTTTTGAGGGGATGTAAATATTCTATAATTTAACTGTGGTGATAATTACACAGCAGCACGATTCTCAAAACATATTTATACATGAGAAACAAACACTACTTTCAACAAAATGGAAATAAGAGACTAATTCTAAAATGTTGTTAACAAGAAGAAATCCACCCTCACACACCAATCCCCAGCTAGCTACCTGCTTTGGACAGCATCACGTGGCCCGTGAAGACCCCACCTATCTCCAAAGTTTGGGGCACGGGGGACCTGGGGCACATGGTGTGTAGTTATGCTTCAGCTGGGGGATCTGGAGCAGCCCTGGGAAGATGCTGCAGGAGCCTCACTGTGTGTGAAACAGCATAGAAGCCCCCTTCCTTATTACCAGTCTCTTCAAACCATATGCCAGATATTCTCACAGTATTACAGTGATAAATACATTAAATTATTTTTGGAACATTTTGAGATTGCTGAATTAAATATCAACTAAATGTAAATAATAAACCCAAGATGGCACAGTGGAAGGACGTGAGCTCACCTCTTTATGGAAACCCCAAAATCACAACTGCCGAACCATCAACAGAAAAACACTGGAATCTACCAAAAAAGATACCAAAGATACAGAAAAATCCACAAGACCACACAGAAGGAGCACAATCATGATAAAATCAAATACTATATCCCCTGGGTGGGCAACCTACAAACTAGAAAATAACTATATCACAGAAGTTCTTGCACAACAGTTCTAAGCCACGTGTCAGGCCCTCCAGCCTGTGGATCTGGCAACAAGAGTAGATTCCAGAGAATCTAGCTTTGAAGGCCAGCAGGGTTTGATCACAGGAAGTCCACAGGACTGGGGGAAACATAAACTCCATTCCTGGAGGGGGCACACAAGGTCTCAAGTGTACTAGGACCCAGGGAAAAAAGCAATGACCTCAGAAGAGCCTGGGCCGGATCTACCTGCTGGAACTGGAGAGTCTCCTGTGGAAGCAAAGAGCAGCTGGGGCTCACTGCAGGGAAAAAGACACTGGCAGCAGTAGTTCTGGGGAGTGCTCACTGGCATGAGCCCTCCTAAAGGGTGCCATTTTCTCATAAGAACTGGCCCACCCAACAACCTGTAGGCTCCAGTGCAGGTACACTTTGGACCAAAAAACCAACACGGTGAAAACACAGCCCCATGCATTAGTAGAAAAAGTGCTTAAATTCTTCCTAAGCATACAGCTGCCCAATAAACACATTCCTTGACACAGCCCTGCCCACCAGATGGACAAGACCCAGCTCCACCACCCAGTGGCCAAGAACCAGTACCTCCGAGCAGGAAACCTGCCCAAGTCTCTCAGACTCATCCACCGGGAAGAAGGCAGCAGAATCAAGAACTACAGTCCTGCAGCCTGCGAAGCAGAAACTGCAATCACAGAAAGTGAGACAAAAGGAGATAGCAAAGGAGTATGACCCAGATCAAGGAACAGCATAAAACCTCAGAAGGTGAACTGGAGATAGGCGATTTAGACAAAAAAGAATTTAGAATAATAAAAGTAGAGATATTTAAGAATCTCACATGAAAAATGGAGGTACATCAAGAAGATACAAGAAATGTATAACAAAGACCTAGAAGAACTAAGAATGAACAGAGATGAACAATACAATACCTGAAATGAAAAATACACAAGAAGAAATCAACTGCAGAATAACCGAGGCTGAAAAACGGATATGTGAGCTGGAAGACAGAATTGTGGAAATCACTGCCATGGGACAGAAGAAAGGAAAAAGGAATTAGGACAGTCTCAGAGACCTCTGGGACAGCATTAAACACACCAACATGAGCATTACAGAGGTCCCAGAAGGAGAAGAGCGAGCAGCAAAGAACCTGAGAAAATATTTTATAATAAAATTTTTATTATATAATAAAAAATTACCTGAACAGATAATGCCTGAAAACTTCTCTAACATGGGAAAGGGAAGAGTCACCCAAATCCATGAAGCAGAGAGACCCAGGCAGGATAAACCCAAGGAAGAACACGCTAAGAGACAACAGCAATCAAACTGACAAAAATTAAAGACAAAGAAAAAAATATTAAAAGCAACAAGGGAAGAGCAATAAATAATACACAAGGAAACTTTCACAAGATTATCAGTTGATTTCTCAGCAGACAGTCTGCGGACTGTAAGGCAGTAGCACAATATATTTAAAGTGATGAAAGGGAAGAACTTACAACCAAGAATACTGTACCTAGCAAGGCTCTCATTCAGATTTGATGGGAGAAAAAGCTTTACAAGCAAGAAAAGCTGAGACAATTCAACGCCACAAGAGAACCGGCAACAACTGCTGAAGGAACTTCTCCAAATAGAAAAGGCCTCTATCAGACATAGAGAAAACTGCAGTCACAAAAACCACCAGTATAGGCAAGTATAAAGCAAAAGTAGGAAACATCTACACATAAATATGACATCAAAACGAGCAACACTGAGAAGAGAGCACAAATGCAGAATACTGAAAATGCATTTGAAATTAAAAGACCAGTAACTAAAACAATCTTGTTTATATACAGACTGCTACAGCAAAACCTCATGGGAACCACACACCAAACATCTACAATAGATATGCACATAAAAAAGAAAAACCAATCCAAACACAACACTAAAGATAGACATCAAATCACAAAAAGACAAAAGAGGAAGGGAAGAAGACCCACAAGACCAAATTTAAAACAACAGAAATACACATATTGATAATTACCTTTAATATAAATGGATTAAATGCTCCAACAAAAAGACACAGATTGAATGGCCACAAAAACAATACTCGCATATATGCTGTCTATAAGAGACCCTCTTCAGATCGAGGGACACATACAGATCTAAAAGTGAGGGGACAGAAGGTATTCAACGCAAATGCAAATCAAAAGAAAGCCAGAACAGCAATACTCACAGCAGACAAAACAGACACTAAAATAAAGAATGTCACAAGAGACAAAGGACACTAAATAATGAACAAGGAATCAATCCAAGGAGAAGAGTAACAATTATAAAATATGTATGTACCCAACATAGGAAGGACAGATGCTAAAAGTGAAGCACCAATACTCAGACCACCTGATGTGAAGAGCTGACTCATTGGAAAAGACCCTGATGCTGGGAAAGACAGAAGGCAAGAGGAGAAGGGGACGACAGAGGATGAGATGGTTGGATGGCATCACTGACTTAATGGAGGTGAGTTTGAGTAAACTCCGGGAGTTGGTGATGGACAGCGAGGCCTGGCGTGCTGCAGTCCATGGGGTCATGAAGAGTCAGACATGACTGAGAGACTGAACTGAACTGAATAAATAAAAGTCCAGGACCAGATAGCTTCACAGGGGAATTATATAAAACATTCAGAAAAGAATTAACATCTATCCTTCTGAAACTCTTTCAGAAAACTGCATAGGAAAGAACATTTCCAAGCTCATTCTATGACACCACCATCACCCTGATACCAAAGCCAGACAAAGATACCACAAAAACTGAAAAATTACAGGCCAATATCACTGATGAACATAGATGCAAAAAAAAAAAAAAATTAAACAAAAACTAGCAAACTGTATACAACAATACATTAAAAGGATCATATACTATGATCAAGTGGGATTTATCCCAGAGGTCCAAGGATTCTTCAGCATATGCAAATCATGGGATATATCACATCAACAAACTGAAGAATAAACATCATATGACCATCTCAATAGATGCAGAACAACCTTCTCACAAAATTCAACACCCATTTACGATAAAAAAAAATCTCCAGAAAGCAGGTATTAAGGGAACATGGCTCAATATAATAAAGGCCATATCTGACAAACCCACAGCTAACATCATACTCAATGGTGAAAAGCTGAAAGTATTTTTCTCTAAGATCAGGAACAACAAGACAAGGATGTCCACTCCCACCACTGATATTCAAAACAGTGTTGGAAGTCCTAGCCATGGCAATCAAAGAAGAAAAATAAAAAGAATCCAAACTGGAAAAGAAGTAAAACTGTCACTGTTTGCAGATGACATGGTACTATATTTGAAAATCCTAAGGATGCTACCAAAAGCTACTAGAGTTCATCAATGAATTAGGTAAAGTTGCATGATACAAAATATACAGAAATCTGCTGCATTTTTAAACACGAACAATGAAAGATCAGAAAGAGATCTTAAGGAGCCAATCCCAGTTACTACTGCTGGGAAAACTGGACAGCTATGTGTACAAGAATGAAATTAGAACAATTCCTAACACCATACACAAAGATAAACTCAAAATGGATTAAAACGTAAATGTAAAACCAAAAACTATAAAACTCTTAGAAATAAACATAGGCAGAACATTTGACATACAGCAAGATCCTCTATGACCCACCTCCTAGAGTAATGGAAATAAAAACAAACAAGTGGGACCTAATTAAACTTAAAAGCTTTTACACAACAAAGGAAACTATAAACAAGGTGAAAAGACAACCCTCAGAATTGGAGGAAATAATAGCAAATGAAACAAGTGACAAAGGATTAATTTCCAAAATATACAAGCAGCTCATACAACTCAATACCAGAAAAATAAACAACCCAATCAAAAGGTGAGAAAAAGATCTAAACAGACATTTTCCCAAAGAAGACATACAGACAGCTAACAAACGTGAAAAGTTGCTCAACAACACTCATTATTAGAGAAATACAAATCAAAACTACAATGAGGTATCACCTCACACCAGTCAGAATGGTCATCATCAAAAAGTGTACCAACAGTAAATGCTGGAGAGGGTATGGAAAAGGGAACCCTCTTGCATGACTGGTGGGAATGTAAACAGCCACTATGGAGATTCCTTAAAAAACTAGGAATAAAACTACCACACAACCCAGCAATCCCACTACTATGCATATACCCTGAGAAGACCAAAACTGAAAAAGACACAGTACCCCAATGTTCACTGCAGCACTATTTACAATAGCCAGAACATGGAAGCAACCTAGATGTCCACTGACAGGTGAATGGATAAAGAAGCTGTGGTACATATATACAATGGAATATTACTCAGTCATAAAATAGAATGCATTTGAGTCAGTTCTAATGAGGCAGATGAACCTAGAGCCTATTATACAAAGTGAAGTCAGAATGAGAAAGAGAAATATCATATACTAGTATGTATGGAATCTAGAAAGATGGTACTGATGAAATTATTTGCAGGGCAGCAATGGTGAAACTGGCTTCCCTGGTAGCTTAGCTGGTAAAGAATGTGGTTGCAAAGCACGAGACGCTGGTTTGATTCCTGGGTTGAGAAGTTCCCCTGGAGAAGGGATAAGCTACCCACGCCAGCATTCTTGTGCTTCCCTGGTGGCTCAGACAGTAAAGAATTCATCTGCAATGCCCAATACCCGGGTTTGAGCCCTTTGTTGGGAAGATCCCCTGGAGGAGGACATGGCAACCCACTCCAGTATTCTTGCCTAGAGAATCCCCATGGACAGAGGAGCCTGGTGGGCTACAGTCCGTGGTGTCTCAAAGAGTCGGACATGACTGAGAGACTAAGCACACACACAGTGGAGAAACAGACATAGAGAACAGACTTATGGACACAGGGAAGAGAAAGAAGGTGAGGTGTATGGAGAGAGTAACATGGAAACTTATATTACCACGTGCAAAACAGACAGCTAATGGGAATTTGCTGTATGATTCAGAGAACTCAAACATGGGCTCTGTAACAACCTAGAGGGTAGGACTGGGAGGGAGATGGGAGGTAAGTTCAAGAGGGAGGGGACATACGTATACCTATGGCTGATTCATGCTGATATTTGGCAGAAAACAACAAAATTCTGTAAAGCAATTATCCTTCAATTAAAAAATAATTTTTTTAAAAAAAAGTAAAATACCTAGGAATAAACCTACCTAAGAAGACAAAAGGCCTGTACTGTAAAAACTATGACACTGATGAAAGAAACTGAAGATGACAGAACAGATGGAAAGATATACCATGTTCTTGGATTGGAATAATCAATATTATTAAAATGAATATACTACCCAAAGCAATCTATAGATTCATTGCAATCCCTATCAAATTACTAATGGCATTTTTCACAGAACTAGATCAAAATATTTAACTTCTATTGAAACACAAAAGACTCTGAATAGCCAAAGCAATCTTGAGAAAAAAAAACAGAGCCAGAGGAATCAAGCTCACTAGCTGCACACCATACCACAAAGCTACAGTCATCAAAACAGTGGTACATATACATTACCATTGGTAAAATAGCCAGTGGGAATTTGCTGTATGACACAGGAGCTCAACTGGGTGCTGCTCTGTGACAAGCTAGAGGGTGGAATGGGGTGGGAGATGGGAGGGAGGTTCAAGAGGGAGGAGACATATGTATACCTATGGCTGATTCATGTTGATGTATGGCAGAAATCAACATAACATTGTAAAGCAATTATCCTCCAATTAAAACTAAAAAAAAAAAAACAGTATACAGGCACAAAAACAGAAATACAGATCAACTGAACAAGACAAAAAACCCAGAAATAAATCCAAGCACCTATGGTCAATTAATCTATGACAAAGGAGATAAAAACATACAATGGAGGAAAGAGTGTCTCTTCAATAAGTGGTGCTGGGGAAACTGGACAGCTACATGTAAAAGAATGAAATAGAACTATTTTTAGCACCATACACAAAAATAAACTCAAAACTGTAAGGCAAGATGCTATAAAGCTCTTAAGAGTAAAACACAGGCAGAATACTCTATGACATAAATCGCAGTGATATCTTGATTCACCTCCTAGAGTGATGAAAATAAAAACAAAAACAAACCAATGGGACCTAATAAACTCAAAAGCTTTGCACAGCAAAGGAAACCATAAACAAAATGAAAAGACAATCCATAGAATGGGAGAAAATATTTCCAATGATGCAACCATTGATGGATTAATCTCTAAAATATACAAAAAGCTCCAGCAGCTCAATATAAAAAATCAATCAAAAACTGGACACAAGATCTAAAACAGACAATTCTCCAAAGGAAACACACAGCATAAACAAGAAGCACATGAAAATATGCTCAGAATATATATGGAGGAAACCATGGTGTGAAAACATACATGCACTCCAATGTTCCCCGCAGTACTATCTGCAATTATAAGACATGGAAGCAACCTAAATGTTCATCGACAGAAGAATCGATAAAGAAATGTGGTAAGGAATGAAATAATGCCATCTGCAGCAACATGAATGGAACTAGAAATTATCATACTAATGGAAGTAAGTCAAAGACAAATATCAAATGATATCATTCATATGTGGAATGTAATTTTTAAAAAATGATAGAAATGAACTTAATTACAAAACAGAAACAGACTTACAGATATCTGATTAAACAGATATCCAGATATACAAACATTTTACAAATATGGTTACCAAAAGGGAAATGTGATGGGGAGGGATAATTAGGAGCTTGAGATTAACATATATGCAGTTATTATATCAGTTCAGTTGCTCAGTCGCTCAGTCGTGTCCTACTCTTTGCGACCCCATGAATCGCAGCACGCCAGGCCTCCCTGTCCATCACCAGCTCTCGGAGTCTACTCAAACCCATGTCCATCGAGTCAGTGATGCCATCCAACCATCTCATCCTCTGTCGTCCCCTTCTCCTCCTGCCCCCAATCCTTCCCAGCATTAGGGTCTTTTCCAGTGAGTCAACCCTTCGCATGAGGTGGCCAAAGTACTGGAGTTTCAGCTTCAACATCAGACCTTCCAATGAATACCCAGGATTGATCTCCTTTAGGATGGATTGATTGGATCTCCTTGCAGTCCAAGGGACTCTCAAGAGTCTTCTCCAACACCACAGTTCAAAAGCATCAATTCTTCGGCACTCAGCTTTCTTCACCGTCCAACTCTCACATCCATACATGACCACTGGAAAAACCATAGCCTTGACTAGAAGGACTTTTGTTGGCAAAGTAATGTCTCTGCTTTTAAATATGCTATCTAGGTTGGCCATAACCTTCCTTCCAAGGAGTAAGCGTCTTTTAATTTCATGGCTGCAATCACCATCAGCAGTGATTTTGGAGCCCCAAAAAATAAAGTCTGACACTGTTTCCACTGTTTCCCCATCTATTTCCCATGAAGTGATGGGACCAGATGCCATGATCTTAGTTTTCTGAATGTTGAGCTTTAAGCCAACTTTTTCACTCTCCTCTTTCACCTTCATCAAGAGGCTCTTTAGTTCTTCTTCACTTTCTGCCATAAGGGTGGTGTCATCTGCATATCTGAGGTTATTGATATTTCTCCCGGCAATCTTGATTCCAGCTTGTGTTTCTTCCAGCCCAGCGTTTCTCATGATGTACTCTGCATATAAGTTAAATAAGCAGGGTGACAATATACAGCCTTGACGTACTCCTTTTCCTATTTGGAACCAGTCTGTTGTTCCATGTCCAGTTCTAACTGTTGCTTCCTTGACCTGCATACAGGTTTCTCAAGAGACAGGTCAGATGGTCTGGTATTCCCATCTCTTTCAGAATTTTCCACAGTTTATTGTGATCCACGCAGTCAAAGGCTTTGGCATAGTCAATAAAGCAGAAATAGATGTCTTTCTGGAGCTCTCTTGCTTTTTCGATGATCCAGCAGATGTTGGCAATTTGATCTCTGGTTCCTCTGCCTTTTCTAAAACCAGCTTGAACATCTGGAAGTTCACGGTTCACGTATTGCTGAAGCCTGGCTTGGAGAATTTTGAGCATTACTTTACTAGCATGTGAGATGAGTGCAATTGTGTGGTAGTTTGAGCATTCTTTGGCATTGCCTTTCTTTGGGATTGGAATGAAAACGGACCTTTTCCAGTCCTGTGGCCACTGCTGAGTTTTCCAAATTTGCTGGCATATCGAGTGCAGCACTTTCACAGCATCACCTTTGAGGATTTGAAATAGCTCAACGGGAATTCCATCACCTCCACTAGCTTTGTTCATAGTGATGCTAAGGCCCACTTGACTTCACATTCCAGGATGTCTGGCTCTAGGTGAGTGATCACACCATCGTGATTATCTTTTTTGTACAGTTCTTCTGTGTATTCTTGCCACCTCTTCTTAATATCTTCTGCTTCTGTTAGGTCCATACCATTTCTGTCCTTTATCGAGCCTATCTTTGCATGAAATGTTCCTTTGGTATCTCTAATTTTCTTGAAGAGATCTCTAGTCTTTCCCAATCTGTTGTTTTCCTCTATTTCTTTGCACTGAAAGCCTGAGGAAGGCTTTCTTATCTCTCCTTGCTACTCTTTGGAACTCTGCATTCAGATGGAAATATCTTTCTTTTTCTCCTTTGCTTTTCGCTTCTCTTCTCTTCCCAGCTATCTGTAAGGCCTCCTCAGACAGCCATTTTGCTTTTTTGCATTTCTTTTCCATGGGAATTTTCTTGATCCCTGTCTCCCGTACAATGTCACGAACCTCTGTCCATAGTTCATCAGGCACTCTGTCTATCAGGTCTAGTCCCTTAAATCTATTTGTCACTTCCACTGTATACTCATAAGGGATTTGATCTAGGTCATACCTGAATGGACTAGTGGTTTTCCCTACTTTCTTCAATTTAAGTCTGAATTTGGCAATAAGCAGTTCATGATCTGAGCCACAGTCTGCTCCGGGTCTTGTTTCTGCTGACTGTATAGATTTTTTTATAATTGCAGTATTATATATAATTGCAGTATTATATATAAGACAGATAATCAACAAGAACCTACTGTAAACCTTATGAGCTACTCAATATTCTGTGATAACCAATGAGAAAAGAATCTGAAAAATGATGAATATAAGTATAACTGAATGACTTTACTGTACACCCGAAACTAACACAACCTTATAAATCAACTCTACTCCAATAAAATGTTTTAAATAAACAAATAAATAAGTACACTCAAAGATATAACAACAGAACTGACAGATGGAAACACTGTGAGAAAAAATGGGAAAAAAAGAAATGAAGGCTTCCCTGCTGGCTCAGTGATAAAGAATCTGACTGCCAATGCAGGAGACATGGGTTGGATCCCTGATCCAGGAAGATCCCATATACCACAGAACAACTAAGCCTGGGCACCACAATTACTGAATCTGTGCTCTAGAGCCTGAGAGCCACAACTACTGAAGCCCTTAGGCTCTAAAACCCATGCTCTACAACAAGAAAAGCCACCACAATGAGAAGCCAGCAACTGTAACTGGAGGGTAGTCTCTGCTCACTGCAACTAGAGAAAAAGTCTGCACAGCAACAAAGACTCAGTACAGCCAAAAATAAATAAATAAATAATTTTTTAAAAAAAAAGAAGTGAGCTGGAATTTCCCTGGCAGTCCAGTGGTTACTCACCACTTTCAATGCAGAGGGGTCCAATCCCTGGCTGGGGAACTAAAATAGTACATGCATCTCCTGACTAAGCCACCAGGGAAGCCCCTTGGATCTTGTTAAATCATGTATCAATAGTCCTTCAATTGAAACAAATATACTACACAAATTTAAGATACAAAAGGAGGAGACTGGGGAGGAAGAATGTGAGAGCTCTTGGTACTTTCTGCTCAGTTTTCTTTTAAACTAAAAGTTATGCTCTAAAAACTAAAAGTCTATTAATTAAAATAAAGCAGGTGGAGGACATGTTAAAAGCATACAGGAGATCCCCTGATAAAAATTATAGAATATTATCAAAAATTAATATAAACTAAGTGATGCTGCTGCATATTAGTACTATACTATTCATGCTCCCCTTACCAACTACTATATTCATAAGTCCCTCTTTCTTTTTCTCTTCCAGTGCCCATATTAAAAGTATTATGCAAGCTCTGGGCTAAGTTATTGGTACCCAAAGTCCCTCTGAGAACTCTTTTATTTTCAAGGCTTAAACTTGGCTGTCTCAGCAGTAAAGAATCCACTTGCAATGCAGCAGACGCAGGTTTAATCCCTGGGTCAGGAAGATTCCCTGGAGAAGGAAACAGCAATCCACATCAATACTTTTGCCTGAAAAATCCCATGGACAGAGAGGAGCCTGGTAGCCTACAGTCCATGGGGTCACAAGAGATGGTCATGGCTTTAACGACTACACCACCACCACAAACTTGGCTAATGAATCTCAAAACAGTACAAACCCCTATCACCTGAACTATCATCTAATGGTCACTTCCACTTATATTTTCCACATTTGCTCAAATTCAACATGTCCCAAATTAAACTCATTTTATCTACCCAGGCCAACACTGCCTACAATCAGGCTTCCCCATTTCAAATGCAGTCTCTAGCAATAATGTCACCACTTGCCCACTCACCTAAGTCCCAAACCTACAGCTACTCTCTGTGTCCCCATAGTCCCAATTTATCTCCAAGGCTCATCACTTTCTTTCACCCTCTTCCTCTCCATCCCACTTCTGCCACCTTATTTATGCCCTTATTACTATACTCCTGAATGACTTCAAGAATTTCCTACCTATATTCCCTAATTAAACTCCCTAATTCTTCTTAAATATTTTACATAATTCTCATGTAGCTAGCCCTGAACTGTTGGACACTGCAACGATTATTGTTGATGATTTTAGCAGATGCTATTGGGTGGCTAGCCAATATCCGTTCTTCTTTCTTTGCTGACAGAGCCCCAGTTTTGTCTGGGTAGCCTGCACTGCTGAGTGACTCCGGGAGGTGAATCCTGCAGTAAATCTTGGTCTTACCTAATTATGGCAGTTCCAACCCCCAAGATTTAAGCCAAGCATGTAGCTCAGCTTTTGTCATGAAATGTGAGAGATGGTCCTTTTGACGACTTCAAGGAAAGATTTCTTTGCTCACAAAAAGTGACACAAAAAAAAACGTGATAACTTTCTAACTCTGGATGTTATCACATCTGAATGAAATCTTTGGAATTCCTGCAACCAATCTCAAGATAAAGCTGGCAAATACGGGGGTGGGGGGGTGGGGGGGCAGAGGCAAGAATACTTTAAAAAGTGGAACTAAAGCCCAAAATACAGTCTCTGAGGAAGACTAATAGGCACAATATGGACAGATCTCAGAAGTATTAAGCTTAATCAAAGAAGCCACAAAAGGAGTATATACTATAATGATTCTACTTATATATTCTATATAAAGTTCTAAAATAGGCAAAATTAATCTACAGCGATAGAAATCAGATTATCAGTTGCCCAGGGCAGGATCTGGGGGAGTGACTTGGCTAAAACAAGAAAGAACATTTTAGAGAGATGAAAATGTTCTATATCATGATTGGAGTGTAACCACCACTTTGTCAAAATTTACCCAACTCTACTCTTAAAATGAATCCATTTTACTACATGTAAGTTATAGCTCAATAAAGTTGATTTAAGAAAGACAGTACTATGATATGCCAGATGATTTTAAGTGGCAGGAGAAAAATAAGGCCAAGGGGAAAAAAAAGAGTACAAGGCAAGTAGGTGGGAGGTGAAGTAGGCATATACCAATTTTAAACTGGGGGGTCATAAAACAGTGGATATACGTATATGTATAACTGATACACTTTGCTATACCGCAGAAAGTAACAACATTGTAATTAACTATATATCAACTAAAAATTTAACATATTGATAAATAACTAAATAGGGTCTCAAAAGGTCTCAATGCCTACTTAGTACAGACTGAAGGAAGGGAAGTTATAAGCCATACCGACATCTGGAAGAAAGATCTACATTTTAAAAGAATCACTCTGGGACTTTCCTGATGGTGCAGTGCTTAAGAATCCACCTGCCAAATGCAAGGGACATGGGTTTGATCCCTGGTTGGGGAAGATTTCACATGCCAGAGGGCAATTAAGCCCAGTGCATCACAACTACTGAGCCCGTGTGATGCAATTACTGAAGCCCTGTGCCCTGGAGCCCATGCTATGCAACAAGATAAGCCACCACAATGAGAAGCCTGCAGACTGCAACTAGAGAGTAGCCCCTGCTTGCCTCAACTAGAGAAAGCCTGGAAGGAGCAATGAAGACCCAGCACAGCCTAAAAATAAATTAAAAAAAAAAAAAAAAAAAAGAGTCACTCTGGCTGCACAGTTGAGAACAGCTATAATGTGGTAAGGATAGAAGCAGGAAGCCCATTTAAGAGAAAACTGCAATCCAATGACAGTTTAGACCAACTTGGTAATAAGTAATGTTCAGATTCTAGACAAAATTTAGACAGTCTTTGCTAATGGACTGAACTTAAGATTAAAAGAGAGGAGTCAAGGATGATCCAAGATTTAGAAGAACTAAAAGGACAGAAAAGGCATTTGCTGAAATGAGAAAGACTGAGAAAGGAACTGGTTAATTTGTAAATAATGAGAATTTTGTGTGGAGTCCCATCCCAAGGTCACAGGAGCAAGGCTTTGTACCAAGGCCATAGATGCAGAGCCCAAAACCAAGGTCACCTCTGAAGTTGACTGCACCCCTTTGTAACCACTGCCTGCCAAAAGCCCCCCTGATCATTACCAAGCAGCTTCCTGACTCCAAATTAGGCAAAAATGCCCACTTCAGTACTCACCCTATAGCACCCTAACCAATTACCTAATGCCATCCTTCCAGTAGGATTCTTCTTTGTCCTGAGGCTATAAAAATTGGGTACTTAAACCATGAAAAGCGACAGCTCTCCCTTGAGCCGGCCTGTTGTTCTCACAGTCGGCTCTCCCTGGTCTGTCAGAAAGTCGGCATTTGCAATGCCCCTCACTAGCTCTGCTCTTTGTTCTCAATAAATTCACTCCTTTCTGAAACACTCTGTGTCTGGAAATTATTTTCCAACTCGTCAACCCGTATTTAGATTGCCACGGCATTGTGGACTTTTCTGGTGGCACAGTGGAAAGGAATCCATCCACCTGCGAAGGCGGGTGACAAGGGTTCAATCCCTGATGCAGGAAAGATTTCACATGCCATGGAGCAACTGAGCCTGTGTGCCACAACCATTGAGCCTGTGCTCTACAAGAGAAGCCACCACAATCAGAAGCCTGCACACTGAAACAAAGGGTGGCCCCTGCTCGCCGCAACGAGAGAAAGCCCGTGAAAACCAATGAAGACCCAGTGGAGCCAAAAATACACAAAATTAAAAAATAATAATAATAATATTTTTATTTTGGTCAAGTTAGTTTTGAGATGCCTATTAGCCCATCAAACAGAGATGTAAAGGAAGCAGGTGGATATATCCAAGTCTGGAGTTCAGGGAAGAGAAGATAAAATTCTGGGAGTTGTCAGAATATAAAAAAGCATGTAAAGAGATAAGCCTGGATGAGATCACTAAGAAACTGACTATATATAAGAAAAGAGAAAAAAAATCCAAAGGCTGAGATGAGCCCAAAGTCAATCTAATATTTGGAAATGGGAAAGAAAAGGAAACAGTGAAGGAGACTGAGAAAGAATGGCCAGTGAAATTGAAGGAAAACTAAGAGGCAGTATCCTAGAAGCCATGGGAAAAAGTACCTAAAGGAAAGAAATATAAACTGGACTAAAGGCTACTGATAAGTTAAATAAGATGAGGATTGGGAATTCATTGGAATTATTTTAAAAAATCATGGTTCCTTCAGGAACCCAATTTCATGTAAACATTCCTTGTTCTAGATGAGTAACTCACATACTGATAGGTTCAATCTGTACTAGTTAAAAATCCCTGTGTATTTTTAAATCAAAGTATTACTCCAGAATTAGAAACAGTAGTATGTTAATCTATTTTAAACATGACACTTATTTTTGGTCACTACTTGGTATTCTAAGCATTCTGGTAAATAATCACCTCTGATGTTTACCACTTTTACTCTGGCCTCATCAAAACCCAAAAGCATCGAGCTATGCTATAAATTTTTCCAAGATGTGATCTTTATTTCACTCGTAGGTTAAAATATAACACTGGATAAACCAGAATCACCAGATAATAAAAAATGAGTACTGAAGAACACAAACAGAAGACTATTGGCGCAAAAGCAGAAAGCCACAGAGAAACATAAATACAATTTGGTACAAGCGCAAAAGAGTTACACACATATAGGATGCATACTGTGGTCCAAATCTTTTTACCCTGAGCCAAACAATGTAAAAGGCTTTGCTTAGGGCAGTCATGCTCTTACCTATTTAAAGATACATTTTCAACACTGGGCTCCTGCTGCTGTGAAATTTTGATGTAAGAACATTTCAAGTCCTCTTCAAAGCCAAAGGGTAGTGTTTTCCAAGTAATCTGGTTCATTTCAAGGTAACTGATCTTAGAACAAGAGTTGGTAATGAGTTTCTGGTCAGAACAACCAGATAACGCTCTCCCAGAATGTTCATTCAAACCTAAATTCTAAGAATAAAGTGTGCATACATTCTTCACAAAACTACAGGCACTAATGGTGCATGCAACACAATGCAATCCTAATTATTCTATCTGGACAAAAGATATTTGCAATTCACAGCAATTCCTGATAAAACTAATAAATTAAAAAAACACCAATACGTCATTACTTGTGTATTCATATATATGGACTGGCTCTTAGCTTTTAAGCCAGTATTTTTTTTTTTTCTAGTTCCTTTTTGGATGTTTCATTAAGCAGATTATGTTCCTTGACATGACCATATCAGTCTTCTCTCAAACAGATTAGATAGCAAGTTGTTCCTAAATTTGCCACTATGAGATAAGTGGCAGCTAAAATCAGAAAATCCTTGGTACAGCTTAAAATTGATTGTTTTTCACTTCAGAGAAATTCAACCTGAGTTAAGTCAGTTACAGCATCCAAATCCCCAAGGACAAAGTAACAAAGTTCAAGATTACTGCTAGCTTTATTTTTATTTACATAGGAACAACAAGGTAATTTTTTTCACCCTTCCCTCAGTTAACTACATTAATTTCTTGCTTATCACTAACTGGAATACACTGTACCACCATCCTCTTGTGTTGCTGATTAATTACTTTCATGCAACAAAAGCAGATGGGGGTAAAAAAAAAGGCCTTTTGATGTTAGGAGATGGCAGAAGCAAACTCCTCCAAGTAACAGTAACAAAATGAATCAATTACATTTACCTTTTCTCAACAAGTTCTAGCATAAATGAACCAACCCTACAACAAAGACACATTAAATAAAATTTTTATTTCAGTATGTTTGTACACCCCAAGGTAAGTGTACAAACTCTCTTTTTTTTTTTTTTTCAATAAACTCCTAATTAACACAACATTTTGGAAATTAATTTCTAGTGTTTCAGTGAGATTGTTTGGATCTTGGAGGACATGGGAGGGGAAGAAGGGAAAGAATTATTAAAATTACTCTTTCTGCAGAAGAAACACAGCTATGTCATTCCTACGCAAATGTTTGTTAACTTCTCCTGGCATAAAAACAGTGATGTCATTCTACACAGCAGTCAGAAGAGTTATAATGAACACCAAGTTTTTAAATCACTGACAGCTTAAGGAAATTAAGACTATGACTCAGAAATCCCCTCTCCCTAGAGTATCACATCTGTGGAAGAGGAGACTATGCCCAGCTGGGGTTATATACATACTCAACATCAACAAAACTGAAGTCATTTTCCCCTGCACAACAGGAAGAGTTGTTTTTTCCCCGTTAGAACTCTGAGCAATGAAAGCCATGACTTTATACGGCTCTGTATAAAAACACAAGAAGGGTGGTTCATATTCTATTAGGAAAAGCAGCTCAACATCAAAACTCTTCTTCCTTTAAGATAAAACCTAAAAAATAACTAAATTTCTTCTTACCTCTGAAAATTAATTTATCTTTGCTTCATTTTCTCTGCTCTAAAATACAGACTAACACCTTTAAAGACAGTATAAAGGAGCTTATAAATTTGAATATGCAATGTGACCCTCACACAAAAGTAGACTGCATTTTTTCTCTTCAACAGTAAGCATAAAATATCTGAACTTGGTTCTAGTGAGAACAATAACATAAACTATTATTACTATAATATCAATAATACTTAACAATGCCTATTACACCAAGATTTGTGGTTTGTCTCTTAATGTATTAGGAATAAAATATAATGCAGCTATATCTTCAGCTTTAAAATTACCTCAAACTGACTGTAATATCAACTCTACATGAACATGAAGTAAAATGGATGCAAAACTTCAGACAGCCTGATTATACCCCTTTTGACTAATATTTAATATACCTAAACCAAGAGCAACTGCAAATGTTTCATCTTGACTTTTCTAAATGTTACAATCCAAATTACAAGTCAACATTCAAGCTAACAATTAAAATCAAAACAAAATCAACATAACATTCTAAACAAAGGGCAGTTCAACCAAACTGTCACAGTTCAGAGTTCTACATCATAATTAGCTGAAAATCTGTTCAATTATTTAGATTTTTTTTTTTTAATTTTGTTACCCAACAGAAATATACCTACTGTTTTCATTTTCTACCTGTGCCACATTTATCTTAAGTTTTATACTTCTGGATTTTTCAACCACCAGAGATCAACCATCAAATTACTTCAACAAGTAGAAATAGCAACACCGCTCCCAAACAGCAATTTCTGCATTGCTAGACACTTATCTAGTTGGTAGATTTATACCATTGTTCATTCTTAGTTCCTTAAATGTAAAAAATATCCACAGAATGGTGGCATACCTCTAAATTAGTTTAAATACGGTACAAAGTTATTTTTAGTTAGGTTCAAGTTTTAGAAAGGCACTAATCATTCTTCTCAAAGGCTAATCTACTCAAGTTCCTTTCATTAAAGAAATATAAAGCTTAATTTATCTCTTTTGGAAAGAAGACATGTTATTAATGTAATGCTCAAGCACAAGGATATTAGAATAATGGACCTAATATCAAATCAGGGTCTGGATCATACCTATTGCTAATAAAAATAAATTTGACGTTTATTCTAATGATGGCCCTTTCAAACATTACTACGACTAAATGTCATTTATGTGCACTTTCAAATGTAGTACTAACTTTGAAAAATATTCTTATTTCTACTATGCAAAAGAAAATAGAAGAAAACTATCATAAATAATTACAAGCTGGTTTTTATTCACAAAAAAAAAACTACAAGAAACATTCATGTAATATTTATTTGAGATCTGTGTCTATTCCTTCCTTGCATGCTAGAAAGATGAAAAGACAAACATGTCCAACTATTCAGACACATCATTCCACAGTTGTAACTTTCATCATAGTTCTCAAAGCGGTATGGTGAGGTCAGCTCACAAACAGCTTAAGTAGCAAAACTAGAAATTGGTGGTAGTAGTATCAGGCTACATTAACAGCCCCTCCAAAGAATATGAAGTAAGAGAACTAAAATGTGCTGGCAACATGCCAAGAGACTAGATGGACTATAGCTTTGAGCAACGAATATGCAGAGTTTACAGTATACAGCAATTCACCATCTCTTACCCTGTAGCTTGATTCTCCTTGTTTTAAACCAAAAATAATATAAAAGATATTTAACACTTCCAGTTTTCTCCATACTCATGACTGGAAAAGGCATCTGGGCTTGAAATGACTTTGTAAACTAAATGCACACCCTAAAATGAAAAATGTGACTTCCAGCCTATGTAAGCATAAGCAAGGTAAAATATACAATTATACCAGTATTACTCTGCACAAAACAGCCTTTACTCTCCAAGGATTATACTGCCCTCAGTGTAATCCTAAAGGCTTGGGGTTTTTCTATACTGTTAATGCTGACTATCTCTGCAACTGGTTGGCATTGAGAATTAGTCCACCTTCTCAATAGATTTAATAAGGAATTAATTCTGTCAGATTAGAGGACGTAATTTTGGTCAGAAACAATTCCTTTGACCTTACTCAAAATACATTACTTTTAAAATTTCATCTTTATTGAATCATATATTTAAAAAGCATAATAAACTTCAATTCTTAAGTCTCTGACACTTACTAAACATTTTCTTTCTAAAGGACCAAAAGAAAATGAAGTTATTTTAGGCAAGAGAATCATATTCAATTCAAACCAACACACGTTTAACATGCATTTTGTGCCAGACATTACACTGAGGACTGAGGAAACAAAGATAAATATGTATATGGTCTTTGATAATCTAGTTGGGGAGACCAGACCACTTCAAACTCAATCAAGTTCTGCCCGCTACCCTCACCCCACCACCCACATGCTCTACTAGCTATAGAAATAAAAGCTCTGGTATCATTCAGGAACATGTTAGTAAATCTGCCAGGGAAGATGGAAAACTCTTCAGAGAAGAAAGCTCTGTCTTAAAGGATGTGAATTTCAGGAGGAAAAGTGGGATACTGCAGGCCAAGAAGGACAGAAGGAGCAAAACCAAGAAAACACAAAAACATGGCATGTGCGAGGAAGCCCATGTGACGAGGGTAGGGATAACAATTTTGGGTATATGAGCTACTCCCCTTCTACCTTCAGGCCATGACAGACCTCACTGATCAATTAAAGTATGTTTAAGCCCACATGAGACTCAAACTCCTCAATAGATAACTCAAAACCAATGGAAAGAAGTAAGTCCATGAGATGAAATTTATGTGCTATCCTCAGCCTGGGAATAGAAAGTGGTGGGATTTGAGGCTAGAAGGGTAAATTAAGGACAGATTATGAATGACCATGAATGCTAGGCTAACAAGTTTAGATTTTATCCCGTAGGCAACCAAGGATGAACAAAAGATTTTATGAAAAATGACATAATCATATCTGGCAGATGTGTGAAGAAAGCATTTATTATTATTATTATTTTTTTTTTAGTTCTACCAGTTTATTGCTACCAACCCATCTCCCTCCACCCTCACGCACGCGTGCTCAGTCATGTAACCCCATGGGCTGCAGCCCACTAGGCTCCTCTGTCCATGGACTTTTCCAGGCAAGAATACTGGAGTGGGTTGCCATTTCCTTCTCCATGAAGAAAGCATTTAAACCAACACAATAAGGGCAGAAAGAACAGTTCAGAAGCTATTGCTTCTTAGTCCAGGCAAGAGGCCTGAATTTCAGCAATGGTGAAATTGCAGGTTCTATAACAAAAATGTAATGTTTTAGATTTTATAATTCTTGGTTTTAAAACAACAGCTTGAGAAAAATTAGCATTCTAATTAGAATTCCCTAACAATTTTCAAAAAGGAAAAGAAAAGACAAATTAAGGTAAAGACTAGAATTAAAGAAGTGAACCACAATGATACTCAAGATTACTCAAGACTATAAATTCAGAAATAGCTATTTCAGGCTTAGCATCAAGAAAGAGAACATCCTCATGACCAGACTAATACTCAGCAAGTCTTTTCCTCCTGAGGGCACTAACACTCTAGCCAAACAACAAACACAACTTACCTTACATGCCCCTACAAACTCCAGTGAGATGCACAAAGTACAAAAGACAAATTTAAAACCAACGTTTAAAACCATGTAGATATTCCACATTATCTAAACACTTAAAGCTACTTATTTAAGAAACATAATTCACATGAAATAAATCTTCTGGAAATATTACTGTTCTACCATTAACTAATTCATATCCCAGCCTTTAAACTCTAAAATTCTTTGAGTGGAATACAACCAATAAGTAGCACTTTGGGCCTTAAGCAAAAAAAAGCAACTTGTCTACCATCTCTGCAGAATGTTTAGTAAATGAAATTATTCTATCAAAAATTAAAACTTCACTATAGATCAGGCTTCTCTGGTGGCTCAGTGGTAGAATCCGCCCGCCAGTGCAGAAGACACAGGTTCAATCCCTGGTCCCAGAAGATCCCATATGCCGTGGAGCAGCTAAGTGTGTGAGCCACAACTATTGAGCTTGTACTCTAGAGCCCGGGAACCACAACTACTGAAGACTGTGTACCCTAGAGCCCGTGCTCTGCAACAAGAGAAGCCACCAAACACGAAGCCAGAGCACCGCAGCTAGAGTAGCCCCTGCTCCCCAAAACGGGAGAGCGCCAACGTGTAGCAACAAAGACCCAGCAAAGCCAAAACAAAGAAAGAAACAAAATTATTTTAAAAAAACATTCACTATAGATCAAAAGACCAAAGTTTTTCTTTTCAGGAGACAGAAATTCTTTAACTGCAGCAAGCAAAGGCTAATGTAATGATGTGAAACCGAAGCACAACATGTTAACAAGCATGCTATAAAAGCTACCATTACTGTTTTAAGATCTAAGGATATTCATAACAAAGATAAAATTATCCTGCAGTGAATGCCAACAATGCACTTCATGCTACACAGACACGTATTCAAGGGTCCTACTTTGTTTTCATCACAATTCTGTGTCCCAGTAACAAACTCTCAAATTGGAATTTTATTCCTTCTAAAACAAGCGAAAATGAAAAGACTCCAACAATAAGATTTTATTTATTTATCCATGCCGTTTATTCTCAGAAAGCAAATCAGATGAACCGTTTATCACAATCTACCTCTTTTTCAAACCAATATGGATTAGCTAGTCATGAGCAGGGTCTATTTCTCATGATGTCATTCTAAAGCCATCACTAAATGTTACACATGCCATGCTTCCTTCAAATCAATCACAAAACAAATCATCCTAGACTGAGGTCAAATTCCTTTCCAACTAAAGGAGCTCCAAACTTAAGTAATGGTCCACTTACTAAGTAATATTCAAAGACCAAATTCCAGAAAAACCCTTCTCTTGTACCTCCTCCACTTTAAAAAAAAAAAAATCAGTCTCCTTTTAGCTCAGTGTAATGGAATGTGACCTGCAGTTAAGGGCTTTTCCATTCCTATTTACTGCTTAGAGAATATGAAGCAGATGTATTCTCTCTCAGAATGGCAATATAGTTTTTAAAAGAAAAAAAAAAAAGTGAAGTGAAGGTGGTTAATCATATAATAAGAATTAGAACAAACAAGGTAAATTGACTTACTAGATTTCTCATGTTTGACAGAATGAGTATATTTAAATAGACAACTGAATCTTTGTTTTACAACCTGATCAGACATCTAAGATTTATGATTTGTGTGACTACTAATAATTAGGTTAGAAAGACGAGGTTAAAACTACAACTACTTAAAAAAATCTTCACACACAAAACTACTATAAACATCTTTTCACAACAAATCATATTTTTACCACTGAAGTTACACACATAAGTACCTAAGCATGGAGAGAAGAACATGGAATAAATATTTTTAAAATGTACTTCAAAGTTTAAGATTAAACACATCTACCTGGAATTCAGTTTCCTCATTTAAAAGAAAAAAGATATTTGACCTAGTGTTCTTTAAAGCTACTATGATACTTTAACCCAAGTTGTAAAGTGAACAAATTCTATGACTTAATTCAGATAAACTTCTTTCAGGATAACCCCTTTAAGGATATACTTAACTTACATTCTTCCTACACCTTCATACATGTTAGTCTCATCTACCAAAGTCATAATCTCTGTATCTGTAAGATGTGCATGCTTTTTCGTTCTGTTCAGCTGTTCAATCTGTACGTCTGCAAGCTTCACCTTCTGTTGAGTGTCAATAACTTTGGCTTGAAGCTCTGTGAAGGCCTAAAAAGAAATAAGTCCTTGATTTAGTAGGTGCAACATTTTACAGTAAATATTTAAATCAAATCTAATATATTAAAATGAAGCCTGCTAAACAGACAAAGCCATGAAATTTACCACAGCAAACATCTCAAAGCCAGTCTGCTAAATACTTGAGCCCTGAACAATTCAGTGATTAGAAGCACTGACCCTCCGTGCAGTTGAAAATCCAAGTACAATTTATAGTTGACCCTCCATATAGCAGTTCCTCTGCATCCCTGGTTCTACATTGGTTGATTCAACCAACTACATATCATGTAGTACTCTAGTATTTACTATTTTAAAAATCTGTGTACAACTGGATCCCTGCAGTTTAAACCAATGTTGTTCAAGAGTTCAACTGTACTGAACTTACCCAGTCCTCAGAAGATGCAACCTATCTGAAGAAGCTGAACAAAGGCACGGTAAATAATAACCATATCAAGTAGCAGGTACCCAAGGAGTAATAAAAGCTCTAAATGCAACAATCAGAAACCCCGAGACCCAAAACAAGAACCATAAATGTAACAACTCACCACATCTGTACTACTCAAGACTATTTAAAGCACTTTCCTACGCTTGTTTGAAATATTAACGTGAATATTAATGTGAGAATACTGACATATAATAAATGTCTCATTTTCTCTTTTCAATAATCCTGAGTTAAGGATGGCAGATTCATCAGCATAGTTTACAAATTAACTAAATGTTTGGAAGAGATATATATGACTTTCACAGGGCTGAACAACTACTAGGTCAAAAACCAAGTACTTACTTAATTTCTTCTGACCTCTAGTTACTGAATCTTTCTACTCTACTATCCACAGTAATATTCAGAAAATGAATATTTTAAAGAGAAAGACACAAAAAAAATTCAAAGCATTGATAAAAGAATTGCATCATGATCTTCATATGCACACGATAAGCCAAACTTGACCTCTGAGTACTCTTAACTCAAAAGGTTTTCGATACTTAAGTGCCTAGAATGACTTTCACATGCTGTCATATTCTGACTTAATAATAACATCTGTGGCTGCAATAGGTGGCAAAAAGCTACTAAACTTTTATTCTGACTTTGTTCTCACCTACTAGTAAGGTTTCAAAAGATTTATCCAGAGGGGAGAGGAGGTACCTAAAGTTTCCTATTAGTCTCCACCCCTCCCCCCCCAAAATTATAAACATACTAAAAGACCTCTAAACAAGTTTCTTCTGTAATTTTATTGGTTGCCAAAACTACCCAATTTAAGTCTGTAATTATTTTCTTAGTTTGCATTCACTGTCCACCGGTTTCCCAGCAACAGATTCAAATAATACTGAGGGGTAAGTCCATTCACAGCTGTATCCTATTGTTAGCTCTCATTAAACCCTAACTTAACAGAAAAAAAAAGGTAAAACTTTTAAAACACTTTTAAGACACAGTTTGCTAAGGAAGCTAGTATACTGTTAAAGCTGAGATAATACAGCACTAGAGAGCACCGTAAGGAGTAAAGGTACAAGTTCCAAACAAAAAGCAATATACACACACAAATCCTTGGAGCAATACTACCCTGCTTCATCTATTACGTGGAAGAGCTACTTCAGCTGTCTTATTTCTCGCGCAAAGGTTGATCACAAGACAGTCTTAAGTAAAATTTGCTCTTCTAACCTCAAGTAGTGGGCAAAAGGTGGAAAGTGAGGCAGAGAATGCAGGATTCTAGAACCAAGCTTGGGCTGAATCTTCGGTTAAACTGTTTCCTTTTCTAGAAAAGTATTGGTTTAAAGTAGATGAAGTCTAGGCCCCTTTCCAATCCCCATTCTCCCTCCCTTCGCTAAAAAAAAAAAAGGATATGCTTTTGAGTCGGTAGTGCTGTTAGAATCCTGACAACTCTTAGGTGGTGAAAACGTTTCTGTGTAACAACGCATTTCTAGGCAATTGTTTGAAGAGAGAAACTCAATTCCTTCTGATACCAATTTTATCTGGAAAACTTTGACTTGTTTCTTTTTTGACAAGTCTTTAAAAACGGGGCGGGGGGGGTTGTTGGCAAAGCCCTAAGAAGAACATTGCTATGAAGATACCTGACTGAACTGTAGGAAGCGACCTTAAAAGGGATTAAAGAACTGACCTACAAACAGACTAGACTTGGAGTCTTTCAAAGCAAATTAGGATACAGAATTACAGATGCTACAGCTCGGGCAAGCACGCTAAAGAGGCTCCAACTGGAAGCGCTCACTTCAGGCCTCACTATGGAACTGAAGGCTCCAACAGCAACGAAAGGTCTCTGGAGCTCGGAACAAGGGAACAAAACAGCTATAGGCCCGTCAAACTTAACCAGGCCCAGACCAACCGGCTCTTACCCGGCAAAAAGCCGCTCGCCCTCGACTCCAGCCTAAGGAGGCCCGGTCCCGCGTTTGAACTCTGAGAAACCACTCCCCATTTCCCAAGGGCCTCTTTCCTTCCCCAGCACTCGAGACTCACTCGATATTCTTGTCCACAGTCCCCTTAGCTTCCAAA
The DNA here is from genome assembly GCA_024291935.2 of Okapia johnstoni. NCBI lineage: Eukaryota > Metazoa > Chordata > Mammalia > Artiodactyla > Giraffidae > Okapia > Okapia johnstoni. The sequence goes on from CM044316.1 coordinate 43,950,527, forward strand.
GAAAAGCTTCTGCCTGCTCAAGACCCTCTCTTACCTTCTTCAACTCCAGATCCACGGGGGCCGCCATCTTGCTTCACTGCTGCGCCTGCGCAGTGGGAGAAGCCGGGAAAGAGCGTGGGGGAAGGGCGCGCCCTGAAGCTTTGATAGGGCCTCTTCCTTCTGCGCCTGCGCATTAGTCGGGTTGCCTGGTTTTCCTACCTTCCCCGTCGTTATTAACGCCTGAAATAACCGGGATTCCGATTCAGAGTACGTCTTCCCCACGTGATCTATAGACCTGCTGTGATTCTCCACATCCTTCCAAACACAGCACAATGCGCAGATTTCGTGTGTGGTTTTAAGCACTTCGACAGATAGTTTAGTTTATGTTGCTAAATTAATGTGTATGTAGATCAGGCTAAAATCTCCAAAGTCATTCATGCCTTCAGCGAGTCCTGTGCTGTCAGGGAGGGATGAGAAAGAATCAGCCTGAGTTTTCAGGCATGGCAGCATGGAGAAGACCAGAAGGCTTAGTTGAAGCATTTTCCCAAAGAACTTATTTCTACTGAATGCTCCCAGAAGACCTTGTAGACACAGGAGTTCTCACGAGAGACCAAATTTCTTTCTAAAAGAAAAAAAAAAAAAAAAATGCAGATTCTCTGATCCTCATCCCAAACTTACTTAGAATCTTTGATATGGGGCCCAGAAATATGTATACTTTTGCAAACTCCTTTTATGATCTTGTCCAAGTGGTCTGCAAACCACATTTTGAGAATCCACTGTAAAATAGCTGGTATTTGAACCAGAAGGATGACTAGAAGGATGGACATGAAAGAAATGGATATCTTCCTTACTCTAAAGACCTGTGAGGCAGAGGAAAGGTCAGGGAGTTTGAAACTAAACAAATCTGTATTCAAGGTTTGGTCTACACTGAGCATAGGTATATCTGCTTCCGTTTACTAGTTGTGTATCCATAGAGTTTGTCTCCTCATTTAATATGAGAATAACAGTATTGACCTAACGGAGTTATTCTGAGGAGTAAGTAAGATCAGGATGGAAAGCTCCAAGCATAGCACAACGCATACAGTAGGCACACGATAAAAAGCTGTAATTAAGTTCATGTAGTTAGCATTGTTAATTTGTCTTTCAAGGTCCAGCAAGCAGACACATAATATGTATCCTTTATGTATTTTTTTATTTTTTACATCACTCATCACACAGACCATAAATAATCTCTCCTCGGAATTTCAAGACTACTTCTGTTCCTTTTTCAAGACACATGACACTTTCTGTCTTAAAAAAAAATTTATTAGACTTATTAGCTTCAAATTCTTCAAATGTCCGTCATTGGATAAATAGATAAACAAAATGTGATGACATTATGCTAAGTGAAATAAACCAGGCACGAAAAGACAAATACTGTATGATTCCATTGTATGAGGGACTTCGTGGTGGTGGTGGTGGTGGTTTAGTCACTAGGTTGTGTCTGACTCTCATAACCCCACGGACTGTGCCAGCCAGGCATCTCTGTCCATGGGATTTCCCAGGCAAGAATACTGAAGTGGTTGCCATCCTTATCCAATATGAGGGACTTAGAATAGACAAAATCATAAAGACAGAAAGTAGAATGGTGTTGCCAGGGGCCAGGAGGAAGGAATAGAAAGGAAAAAAAAATTTAATGTATTTATTTATTTTTGGCTATACTGAGTCTTCATTGCTGCGGGGGCCACTCTCTAGTTGTGGTGCATGGACTTCTCATTGTGGTGGCTTCTCTCATGGAGCACAGACTCTAGGGTGCAAGGGCTTCAGCAGTTCAGCCACATGGCTCAGTAGCTGTGGCTCACGGGCTCTAGAGCACAGGCTCAATAGTGTGGTGCAAGGGCTTAGTCACTCCATGGCCATGTGGAATCTTCCCAGATCAGGGATCAAACCAGTGTCTCCTGCATTGGCAGGTGGATTCTTTACCACTGAGCTACCAGGTAAGCCCAGGAATTCTTGTGTAATAGGTGTAGAGTTTCAGTTTTACAAGATGAAAAGAGTTCTGGAGATGGATGGTAGTGATAGTAACACAACAGTGTCAATGTATTTAATACCACTAAACTGTACATTTAAAAATGATTACAATAGTAAATGTTATGTATATTTTACATTTTAAAAAATGAAAAAGTGTATTCTTTTTTCAAATCTACATGTTCTTTTCTTTTTCATAATGATATGCAGTGATACATTCTTGCCTAACAGTGAAAATAATTAAAACATAATTAACAAAACTACTTTTTAATTTGTTTATGTCTTATCAGTTGAAATCTTTGGGGTATGAATTCTTCCACTGTTGGGCATCTGCTGGTCTTTCTTATGAGAGTTGATTTTCTCATTTGACTCATAAATTTTTGATTAGAACCTGTCTTCAGTGTCCAGCATGATCATGGACTATAGAAACGTCTCACATTCACTTCTTTTTTTTGCTGCGCCTTGTGGCTTTTGGGATTTTAGTTCCCTAGCCAGGGAATGAACCCAGACCCTTGGCATGAAAATACCGAGTCCTAACCACTAGACTGGCAGGGAATTCCTCCACATTCACTTCTACCAGAGCCCTGAGAGAGTTATGGGTTCCAGACCAATTTTTATACTAATTCTTGACACTACATGAATGAAGCAAACTTAGGGGAAAATAAACTTTGCCCAGAGCATAAAGTTGGCAGAATGTGATATACATTTATGGACTGGCAGCCACTGTAATATCATCCTTTTATTTTGGACTTCAAAATAAATGTTATTGCCTTTCCCTTTTTAGAGTTTCTAAAATGCCAGGAAGACACTGTCTATGAAAGCCCTAAAGAGTTTGCAGACCTTGAACACTTATCTAGAGAATAACCATGCTGAGCTTGCTTCTATTATTTTTATTAAAAAAAAAACAAAAACAAAAACAGCCTTCACACTGAAAACTTCACTAGTTCAGGGATATACTCCTGAGGTTCAAGCAGACCACAGTTGTGGAACTTAAAAAAGTGATCCCCTATTACCCTTCAGCTCTGCCAACCCATGCACAATACCCTTATTTATTCATTCAACAAATATTTATTGAACATCTGTTAGGCGCTTGGGATATAACAACAACAAGAGACAAACTCCCTGTCCCCGTGGACCACACATTCCAGCGGGGAAAGACAAACAATAAACATGCCAACAAGTAATTTCATAAACTAGTAAGTGTTACTAAGAAGAAAACAGCGATGTGGTTAGAGGCTGCTGGGTGGAGGCCACTTAGGTGTGGGAAGCTCTCGGGAGGCCAAAACATTTGAAATCAGACCTGGAAAATGAGATATCTGTGCAAAGAGCTGGGGAAACAGCCTTCCAGACAGAAGAAACAGCAAGGACAAAGAGTTTAGGATGGGAGCAGTATTGGCATATTTGAAAGAACAAAAGGAAGACGCCAGCATGGCTGGATGCAGAGAGTGGTAGAAGGCAGTGACATCAGAGAGTTGCACAGGGGGCCGGACCATGAAAGACCTTTAAGCTACAGTCAGGGATCAGAATGTTATTCTGAGTGTCATTATAAGCCAGTGAATAATTTCAAGCAGAGGACTGATATGATCTGAAGAGATTGATATGATTCTATTTTAAGGAGACCATTGTGGGTTCAAGGTGGAGAATGGATTGGAAGGAGCAAGCTTGGACGCAAAGAGACCAGTCAGGAGGCTGCTGCAGTGGTACATGAGACAGACACTAATGGTCTGAGGATGATGACGTTGGAGATAGACAGAAGTAGATGGATTCAGGTAGAGGTTACTAAACTTAATGAGGAATGGATTGGGGGCAGAGGAGGTGGCAATGAAACAAAGAGAGGAATCAAAGATGATTTGTAATCTCAAAATAAATATGCTGAGAGAAACCAGATGAGAAAGAGTAACATGCTGTATGATTCCATGTCTAAAGTTCTAGAATATGCAAACAAATCTAAAGTGACAGAAAGAAGATCAATGGTTGCCAGATAGATTGGGGGTGGTGAAACCTAAGGAAGAGGCAGAAGGAAGGGATTACAAAGAGCATTAGATAACTTTTGCGGTGATGGATATACTTATTATCTTAATTCTGAAGATGGTTTCCTAGGTGGAAACTTATCAAAGTGTACACTTCAATATATTCAGTTTATCATATGTCAATTATACTTGAATCAAGTTGTTTTAAAAGAAAAGCAAAGACTCCTAGGTTTTTGACCCAAGCAAACCATTAATAGTTGAATGATAATGTCTTTTACAGAGAAGAGAAAGTTAATTCTTAAGATATAGCCTATAAGCAGCAGTCTCAAAGCCACTCTATAGGAATAGTAAGAATAATCTTTCTCCCTGTGAACAGACTATGTTAGTTAGAGATATGTTCAGCTGCTATAATAGAGATCCAAAACAATGGCTAAAACAAGATAGAAGTTTATTTCTCTCCATCTCAATCATCCAGGCGAAACCAACGTAGGGTAAGTATGTGAGTTCTACAATGCCACAGTTCCCAGGCTCCTTCTATCTTATCCCTGTGATCCAAGATGACTCATCACCACCATGTTCACAGCCTAGCTACAAGGAAGGGGAAAGGACCTGGTAGGCGGTGGGGGGGTGGGCAGGGGACACTCACTCTGTCCCTTTAAAGACGTATCCCAAAAATAAAAATGTGGCTCTGTTCATATCACATTAGCCCAGACAGAATCAAATGACCATTCCTGAAGACCAGAAAAACTGGGAAACGTAGTTATCATTGTGGGCAATTATATGACCAGCTAAACACCAGGAATTATACTATTATGAAAGAGAAATCAAAGAGAGACACTGGGTTAAAATTAGCAGTTTCTGACATCAGAGCTTTTCAGCTTACAAAGCCATTTCTTATTTATCAAGTTATTTGATCTTAACAACTTTGTAAGATGGATAGACTCTGAAGAGTTCATTTCATTTGCAAGTTTAGCAGAGTAGTTAAGAGTATAGACTTTGAAATCTGACCTTCTAGTTTCAAATTCTGTTTCTACTATTTACTAGCTGTGAGGTCCAAGGAAAAGGACTTAACTTCTCAAGCCTCCGTCTCTTCAACTGTAAAACAAATAGTACCCATCTCATAGGTTGTTATAAGGATTACATGAGATAATGCATGCAAAGTTCTTGATATACAGTTACACCTAATCTATACTAGCTACTATTATGTGTCAAGTATTACAAACCTACAGATAAATAAAAGAGCAGTTCACAGTACAACAGGGATCATAGATAAACAGAGAGTTATGAAAGAATCTGAAAATTCAGCTGTAGAGAAAGTGACACCAGGAGTTGGAAGAACAGAGAAGAGGGACTCCTAATCCAGGAGTCTTATAGGAAAAGTAAGAGTTTTGTGGCAAAGAAAGGAGAAACAATATTCCTAAAAGAGACTAAGACACCAAGGCAAGAGCCTTGTGTCTTTGGGGGAATATAAATTGTTTGGTATGGCTGAAGCACAGAGCATGTTAAACACTGAGAGAGAAAGGGACAGAGAGATGAGGGCCAACAGTGGAGGGCCTTCCAAGTCAAGCTCCTTGAGTGCAATGGTCATTGAATGCAATGGAGTGTTGTAAGCAAGGGAGTGACTGGGCACATCTATTTACACTCCAGAAAATCGTGGGGGCTGCTTTAGGTGGAGTGATTCTTAGAAGGCAGAAGATGAGAAACCAGATCAGAACAGAGCAGCCATCCAGATAGCAAGGGCCCAAACCTGAGGCAGTGGGAGAAAGGAGAGCCCTAGGGTTCATCTGCTTTTCAAAATTCCTTTCCTGTTTTGAGCAAGTTCTCTCTTAACTCTGCCCTTATCTCAGCTGCTTTTGCATCACTTAATTTACTACAGAAACATCTTCTTTGATAATATTTCTATATTCAGTTGATCAACTATCATAGTTTACCTAAGACTATACCAGTTTTTGTACTGAAAGCCCTGTGATCTGGGAAACCCCTTAATCCTGGGCAGGCCAGGACAGCCACTCAGCTTACAGAGAGTCAGTGTACTGGATAAAAGAAAAATTCTGGACCCAGATTGCCTGGATTCAAATCCTAGCCCAATCGTGTATCAAGTATAGGACCTTGAGCAAGTTACTTTACCTCTCTGTAGTTCAATTTCCCCACATGAAAAATGTAGATAATGCGATGTAGTAACTACCTCACTGGGTTATTGTGAAGATTAACTGAGTGAATAATATAGAGCTGGCCTTTTGTATCTGTGGATGAAATTTCAAGATAAGGGCTGACTGTAAAGGACTTGGACATCCTGAGATTTTTATATCCACGGGATTGGAAGAACCAATCCCTGGTGAATACTGAGGGACAACTATACTGAGTATTTAAAATTTAGACTGATACCCAGAAAATTATATTTGCCATGACCATTCTAAAATTATAGCTGTTATAAACCTACCTGGGCTTCCCAGCTGGCACTAGTGGTAAAGAAACTGCCTGCCAATGCAGGAAACATAGAAGTCACAGTTTCGATCCCTAGGTTGGAAAGATCCCATGGAGGAGGAAATGGCAACCCACTGCAGTATTCTTGCCTGGAAAATTCCATGGACAGAGGAGTCTGATGGGCTACAGTCCACTGGGTCGCAAAGAGACACGACTGAGCGGCTGAACACACATAAACCTACTGCCTTCTGGTTTATTTCACTTCTGTCCCACACATCCCCTTGCTGTGTCATTATTTCCTGGATGTCTCCAGATCTTTCACTTCAAGCCCCCAGTCACCTCACCCAAGGATGGTGAGAAAAAGTAGTTCTGTGATCCTGGGGACTCTGTTATCTGTGGGTAGCCTCTGGGAGCGTTAAATTGAATTCAATAGTATTGAAGGCCTTTAAGATTCTCTTCCAAGTGGGCTACTTCCTGATATCCTCAGGAATAGGGAATTTGTACCTGTTTTCTCTGAAAATGAATTATGCAGGGGTCTGCTTAGGAGTAGGGTAAGATGGGGTGGGGCATTTGTATGGCTTATATGGTTCTGTGAGGGCTTTAGGGACAAGAATAGGGAGTGATCCTTCCCAAGTGACACATTTGCCAAGAAACTAAAGTAGCTCTTCTGGCTGACAAAGTAAGATTTGGGGCTGGGACATTCCTAGGAGGGAGCCTTAGCTGTGCCCAAATGAAACAGTCATTGTGAACTGCAAAGAGAGGAAGTGAGTTGTCCTAAGGAGGAACAGTCAGCAGCTTTTCCCAGGCACCTTGCCACATTTGATTCAAACTGTTTATGAAAAGTCCAAAGAAAGTGGGTATTTTCAATCAATCTGATGATTTAACCTTGCCTCAGAGATGAAACTGGGTAACAGCATAACAAAGACTGGGATATTTATCCCATTGCTCACCGGAGAAAGTGAGGGTGTGGGGCCTGGCAGAGGTGAGAGCCAAGAATAGGAGACTCAAGAATAGGGAAGCAATAAAATCAGGAAAATCAAAAGCTTAGTGGAGAATCCATGTCTCTATCACCCAGCTCACCCTAAATGGAAAATGTTCATTGTCCTTTAAAACAGGAAGAAGAATACAATGGAGTTGGGTTGAGATCTGGACAAAACTCCACATGCAATTTTTAAATAGGCTCCAAAAAAGCATCAACATGGAAGAATGTTTTTCTATCCTCAGAGCTGTTCCTAGGACATGGTGACTAAAGGTTTTCCCCAGAGCACTCACATATAGCAGCTCCAAATTTTTTAAACAAGGGTTTCTAAATTGTAAGAAGCTTTAAAACTTACTATTTTTCCTTTCAGAAATTAGACGAACATGAGTAAGTGTAACACCTAATAAGCAGGAAACTTAGTTGAAACAAGAAGCCACACATTGCCCACCTTGTTATTAACTCTCATCTGTAGTCACAAGCAACTCCAGCCTTCCATTTGACCAGTTTAGCCTCCAAGCTGAGAGAGATCTCTTTCGTTTATGTTTCCAGAAAGAGTGCCAGAATTGGATTTTCCAGGCCTAGGTTGGATCATATGCCCATCTTTGAAACAATCACAATAGCCAGTGGCATGGCTCTTGATCAGCCAGGAGAAGGTCATACAGTCATTTCTGGAAGGTTAGGGGTACAGCTCCACCCAAAAAAGCACATGGACTGAGAATGAGGGGAAAAGTGTCTTCTTTACCAAAGGATAAAGTGTAACTATCAAAGAAAGAAGTGATGGATGTCACAAACAGGAAAAAAATATGTGTCCACTACACCTTAGCATCCAAAATTTCAATTTTCTCAATCCTCTCTCCTAATGACTAGGCCAATTCCATTTCAATCAATACATGAATTTCATAATAGTGAACGTCTATTCTTCCTGAGATGGTGGAGGTCAGGGACTTCAAGGAAACAATCTTGTTTTGCAACAGAGTCCTTGGATCATTGGATGTGGAGGGTCCCACCCAAGGGCACTGAATCTAAGATTTAGTATCGTTTGGCTTTTCTAGCTCAGGGACACTAAGGACTATCTCTTTGTCTCATTAAAGACAAATTGTAGCAGGAACTGTTGAGGGGATGTGGAAGTTACCACTTCCTTTTGTCCCCTCAGCTAAGGTCAAGTGCTAAGGTCAGCTTGGGCTTGGGAAGATGGCAAAGGGTAGCTGGCTGTGGGCGAGTGACCTCATAGGTCTTGGTCTTTCTAACCACAAGGATTAGAAGAATACGTAAGAAGTCCCTAGCAGGAATACTTATCCTGAAACATCAGCTTCTGAGGACAGAAAGCCACATAGAATCAAGAGGCAAACTGCAGCGGATCCTAATTAGTCCATCCATTTGTCACATGCCCTCTCATTTTATAGTTGAAAACATAGAAAATACACATAAATATACAGGACAATATAATATAGAAATACAGAAAATGAAGCTCACAAAAGAGAAGTAGTTTATCTAGAACATAACAAATTGGTATTCAAGCTGAGACTAGAGCCCAGGAGTCTCGGATTTCCTTCCAGAGTTCCTTCCATGCCACCCTATGGCCTCTTTTAAGTGGACCCTGGCAAGACTATACTGAATCTCAAACAGAATTTAGAATCAAAAGGTTCCGTTTGTCTTGGGAATGTGGGACTCCTTTTTGTACCCACTTACCCTTGACTGCACTTAAACACGCAGATCTTGGAAAAGGGCCTCAATCCCAGGGCGCAAAGAGAAGTTGAGATAGAAAAAGCTCTAGGCCTCTGCTCCCTAGAAGAAACATTGTGCTACTTCTAAGTCACTTCAGTCGTGTCCGACTCTGTGCAACCCCAGAGACGGCCGCCCACCAGGCTCACCCGTCCCTGGGATTCTCCAGGCAAGAACACTGGAGTGGATTGCCATTTCCTTCTCCAGTGCATGAAAGTGAAGTGAAAGTGAAATCGCTCAGTCATGTCTGACTCCTAGCGACCCCATGGACTGCAGCCTACCAGGCTCCTCCGTCCATGGGATTTTTCCAGGCAAGAGGACTGGAGTGGGCTGCCATTGCCTTCTCCAAAACATGAGCCTGATGTTATTTCAGATTTGGGCTACACATTGGGAATTCCGGGTACACCATAAGCACAACTGTGCTTCATGACTTGTGGGATCTTAGTTCCCCAACTAGTGATCACATCCGGGCCCTCAGCAGTGAAAGCACAGAGTCCTAACCACTGGACCGCCTAGGAGTTCCCCAGGAAATCTTCAAAAGCACTGATATCTGGGCCCCTCCTCCTGGGGAGATAGATTCTGTGGATCTGTGTGCTGGAGCCCAGAGAACCTGCATGTTTTAGAAACTTACCGGGCTTAGAAGCTACAGCTCTAGAAGGAAATATTAATGAAATGCTTTTCTGGAAGAGAGAAAGAAAAATTAGCTCAGAACTTTAAAGCCATTTTGATATAAATGCTTCAGGTGTTTATGACAAAGAGAAAATGAGAATTCCTGGAAAGGGAAGGAAGCTGAAACCCAAGAAGCTGTAGAGAGAACAGTGAAGTTAAGCAGGTGCCGAGTTTCTGTTGTACTGCATTGTGACCACAGCTCATACCTGGCAGATCAGCTCCTAGCTCAGACTTGGTTTCCCTGACTCTACCCACCAGTGACTGTCTGATTCTGTGAATTCCCAGTCCTCAGGGCAGTAGAGCATTAGTGCAAATCAATCCCTTCTTGGTATTTTTATAGTTTCTGAACAAAAACCACTCACACATTGGCTTTGTGCATCTGCTAACCCCGTTAGATTCTAACTCTCAACCCAACCCCCTACACCCTTCTCCCTTGGCAATGGCAAGTCTGTTCTCTCAGTCTGTGCTGACTCCAAAATGTAAAGTAGATGCCTCTGTTATCTTCTCAGAGAACCCTACACTTTTTCTTCATGGCATTTATCATGGTTTTTAATATATTTATTTGCATGATTTTTTAAAAATATTTATTTATTTGCTGCACTGGCTCTTCACTGCCGAATGCAGAATCTTAGTTGCAGCATGTAAGATCTAGTTCCCCTACCAGGGATCAAACCTGCATCCTCTGCATTGCCAATGTGGAGTCTTAGCCACTGGACCACCAGGGAAGTCCCAAATGATTATTTTTAAACTCCACTTAAAAAAAAAGGTAACTCATGCAATAACCACATAATAAATGAAAACTGTATAAATTATATATAGCAGGAAAAGAAAATTAGCTTCATGCTCCTGACCCCCGATTCTCAGCTCTTCTTCCCACAGGCAAATGCCATTATATTCTATAAAAATTCTATATAGCTTTGTGGGTCCATGTAATTATTTGTTAAATGGCTATCTCCTATATTAGACTGAGAGTATGTACTGTGTGTATTTGTTCACTGCCTTATCCCTAGTGTTTGGCACATAATTAGAACTTCATCGATGTTTGTGGGGTAAAAGAAAGGATCTCAAAAGAAGAGAGAGGCTGGGTCAGTATTGGAACTGCCAGCTTTTGCACATCTTCCCTGCCCCCTCACCTCTGAGCACACAGTAAACTTGACCAAAGTTCCTGCGCTCTCCCAGCTCTCCATTAACACCTTCTTGAGAGTAGCTGCTTACCTGATGCTAAAACTATAGTTCCCTCATCTGCCTGTCTCTCAGTTGTCAGTGACCTCCTTCAGGGCTGGTACCATGTTTAAACTCTTTTGAAATGTCATGTTAAGCATCTCAGACATTAAGGAACACTTTCTGACTGGCTGCTTGAACTAACCTGATTCACTCGACTGTTGGCTCCTTTGCAATTCTGTTCTCAGCCTGTCGGAGCAGCTCAGAATTATTATTTTTCTGATAAAGACTAGCGTTTACTTCAACATTTCTAGTTTAGAGAGATGCACTTTACCTAAGCCTTCCTGCAGATTCTCATTCCTTTTGGGACTTGGTTTCCTCATCTATAAAATGGGAAGAGTCATGCCAGCCTTCCACGGTTATTGTGATAATTAAATGAGGTCTTATGTAAAAGCACTGAGCACATCAAGGCTATTGTTCAATTCTCAGCATCCTTTCAGCAAGAAGAAGAGTCTAGGTGTCTGGTTTGCTGAAAAGAAGAGAAGCTGTCTGTGTAGGAAGTAGGGCAAGCAGACAGGAACTTTCATTCCGACCCCCGTTCAAATACTATTGAGACAGTGACATGCGAATCACTAGCGAAGTGAAAATTGCCCACTTTGGACAACTTGAAATATAATGGTTGCATGTCAAAGATGCTGCTGAGTGATGCATCCTCAGGACAGAATACAGAGACTTAAGAGGTTCCTTCAGGCTATATGTGGGGCTTCCTAGGTGGTTCATTGGTAAAGAATCTGCCTGCCAATGCAAGAGATGCGGATTTGATCCCTGGGTTGGGAAGATCCCCTGGAGTAGGAAATGGCAACCCACTCCAGTATTCTTGCCTGGGAAATTTCCATGGACAGAGGAGCCTGGCAGGCTACAGTCCACGGGGCTGCAAAGAGTTGGACATGACCGAGCACGCACGCAAGGCCATATGCAGCCTGGTCCCTGCCTTCCCACTGTTTCATCTTGCAGCACTTCCTCCATCCTCCCCTCTAGGGTCCAGCCACACTGAACTTCCTTCGTTTTTCCACACACCCTTTTGATGCCAGGCTTTGGCACATTCCATCTGCCTGTCACCCACTTATTTTAAACTTCAAAATTTCTTTTCCAGGAAGAGCTCTCTTGACCTCCTGAACCAGAATAGGTCACTGTTTGGGGCCACCCTGTAGAAACCTGTCCTTCTCCTTTCCTAGCACTCATTACATATGTAAATTCCCAAAAGGCCTTATTCAACCATCTATATATTCGACAATCATTTCTAGAATTCCTACTATGTGCTAGGTCTTGTTTGGGAGCCTGAGGATACAGTGGGAGGCAAGATAAGCCATAGACCCTACTCATGACACTAACATTCTAGTGAGAGAGGTAGACAATAAACAAATAAGCCTGCTCTGTTCCTTGCTGCATTTGCAGAACTGGACATTGTATACCCCCATACAGTAGACACTCAATAAATGCTTGTTGAGGTGAAGGAACGTGAAGTGAGGGTAAACGGCAGCCAGCCTCAGGGAAGAGGCAAGGGTGGCCAGTGTCAGCATCAATGTGCCTCACTACTGCAGGATCATTTCACCCTGAAAATGTGTCAAACTTACAGGAGGGATCAAAATGGGTTGAAGTCTACCCTCTCCTGTTGGTCTCCAAGAACATGAGCCTGGGGAGGGGAAGAAGTGGCTTACCTTCACTTCTGTCTGCCCCGGGCCTGTGTAGGCATGTAAAAATAGGGATAAATGAATGCGCACAAGCCCCAGACTTGTCAAATGATCTTATCCACTCCTGTGCCTTCCTGTGCCAGGCACTGGGTAGCTGGTTGCCAAACCCATTTCCTCTTTCTCATAGACACCCACCTAGACTATGTTTCCCACTTCTCTTATAGTTAGATGTGACCACATGATGAGCTTTTGTCAGTGGGATGTGGACAGAAGTGATAGAAACTCCTATGCATGATCCTTCATGCACTTTCTACATCACAGTGACCTCGGAAGTCGAGTCATGTATTAAAGATGGCGGAGATCCAAGATGAAAGGACTTAGGTCCCTGAACTAATATTTGGAGAAGAGCCTCCCATTTATTAAGAACACCCTATTTTTTTTTTTCTTTTTTTGGCTGTGCTGCGTGGCATTCAGAATCTTAGTTCCCAACCACAGATCAAACCTGTGCCCCTTGCAGTGGAAGTATTGTGTCTTAACCACTGGACCATCAGGGAAGCCCTAATAACACCCATTTCAGACTTGATCTGAGAAATAAACCACTGTGATGGACCACTGAGCTGGGCATTTACTTGTTAAGAGCTGCTAACATTATCTTAACTATATAGTTCCTTACTCTGTCCAGGATGATGATACCTCTCCAGCCCAGAACCTCTCCTGGGCTCCAAACTCAGCTCTACAACAGGGTGGGATTTCAAATGTGGTCAAAACTGGGCTTGCTTTCTTTATTCCCAATCAGCTTCTCCTTCTCCTCTATGGCCCATCTCAGTGGATGGCACCACAGTCCATCCAGACATATAAGCCTAAAACTCAGAGTCTTCCTTGACTCTTTTTCCCTTTCACTCATCCTCCACATGCCTCATAAACATCTCTTGCATTTGTGTACTTCTCTTCTTCTCCACTGCTACCACCATCAGATACTGCTATCTGGTTACTACAATAGCCACCACTAAACAGTCTCACTACTCTACCATCACTACCCTCCTAGTCCGCTCTCCATACTATAGCCCAAGTCATCTACTCAAAAACAGATCCAATCACAGCATCCCCTACCCACATTTACTATTTTTTAATTAATCAAATTTTAATTGAAGTATCGATTTACATTGTTTCAGGTATACAGCAAAGTGGTTATATAAAACCTTGTCAGATTTTTTTCCATTATAGGTGGTTATAAGATATTGAATATAGTTCCCTGAGCTACACAACAGGTCTCTGTTGTTTATCTATTTATATTTTATATATAGTAGTATGTATATGTTAATCTCAAACTTCTAATTTATCCCTCCTCCACCCCTATTCCCCTTTGGTAACCGTAAGTTTTCTATGCCTGTGAATCTTCTTCGTCCATTCATCTGTTGATGGACATTTAGGTTGTTTCCATGTCTTGGCTACTGTAAAAAGTGCTGCTCAGAACACTGGGGTACCACACTTACTTTATACCCTAGGCTGGCTCCCCATCACCCTGAAGATCCAGTACAAACTCCTTGGCAGTGTCTTGAAGGCCCTGCATGATCTGAGCCAGCCTCCCTCTACCTCCTCGCCCCTCTGCTGAACCCAGCTCAGCTGTCTACACTCCTGTCACAGCAAACTCAGTTCCTCATCCACATCATCCTCCCTCCCCCTACTGACTGTTCCTCTGCTTAGAATAAGCTTAACCCCTCTCTTCCCCTGGGCCACATCTGTTCATCTTTTAGGACTCAGCTTGAATTTCACTTCCTCAAGAGGTGGCCTCCTTGACCCCCGGAGCAGGCTCACCCACCTGGTACTTCCTACTGCCCCATCACAAGTCTCTTGACACTTGATTGGTGTGACTTGTTTAATTGTCTATCTTTCCTGTTAGAGTACAAATTCCTAGAGGGCAGAGCCTGAGTCCTGTTCACTCTTGTGTTCTTAGCTTCTAGAACAAAATAGGAATCACTGTATGATGGTAAATGAACACATGCTCTCAGTAAACTAGATCAGTAACTATCAACTAAAAGTTGCAATATGGCCTTTCTCAGCAGCCTCTTAGAAGTATCAGTGCTTGTTCATGATAGCAGTTAATTCTCAGAGTTTCTCTGTGATCTGAGTCAGCGGTGATGTGCTCTGATTTCTTAATGAGGAAACAGAGCTCCAAGGGAGCAGGTGATCCGCCCCAGGGAAGCAGAGAGGTGAGGCAGTCACAGGGCCCCAACCATGACCACACCACCTCCACCTCCCCCCACCCCAGTTTTCTTGTTTCTGAGCACAAGGCGGAAATGTAATGTCATGACACACTGGGGGATTTCTTTCTTCCACTGCATTTTTCTGATGTGACTCCAGCCTGGGGGGTTGGGGGAGCACAGGCCACAGCGGGAGGGAGGCGGTGGCGGGGAGGTTCGCTGCCACCACATTCCTCAGCGGCCTCCGTTTGCATAGCTCTGAGAGAGAAGAAAGAAGTTAGCAAGCTTTGGCAGACGCACTGGGCATTCAGCTCCTGTTCTGGCAGCTGCAGAGCCTGGGCCCAAACACATGCTCTGCCAAGGCCAGGGAGGCCGGCCCTCTCCCGGCCCAGGCTGCCAGAATGAGGTAGAGGAGGTCAGGGCCTCTGCCTAAGATGGGGGATCACAGAAAGAGTCCCCTTCTTTCTGCCCAGTCTGGCAGCCAGTTGGCCAGGAGCCAGTAAGTGTGCATGCATGGGGTGGGGAAGTAATGTCAGGGCTTCAAGGCAAGTCCTTCCAGGTTAGAGGGCTGGTGTGGACACTGGAGAGCCTGGGGGGCTATCTCTGCCCTTGCACACACTGGAGATCCTGGAGGGGAAGCCCCTGGACAGATGTCCCCACCCAGTTGCTGGGGCCACTGCCACCACATTCCAGAGAGGGCCACAAGTCACGGACCATAGCTTGAGAAAGAACACGAGGCCTTGCTCACCATGGAAACCAGGCTTCCTAGGAAAAGGTCACATAGTTGATGTGGCTGTCATCCAGACACCTTAAAAGAAGCCCTGTTCCTGCTTTTTCTGAGGACGCCTGTCTGTAGAAAAGGCCTGAGATAATGGGGATAGCCACTGACCTGTTGTGCCCGGCTCCAGGCAGGCCCCTGTCAGAGTTTCCCCCTCTCAGGAAAGCCCAGTGCTATATGCACATCCGTAGCCTGACTCCGACTTGTACCCGCTGGGTCAGCCCTGCAGGCACAGCCATGAGTCTGGCAAGGAGACTGCCAACAAGATCCACAATGGTAAAAACCAGCAGAGGGCTAGAAGTCAGAACTTGTCAATAGCTATCCTGGATTGAGTATGTCCTTCACACTGGGTATTATGATAAGTGCTTTACCTGTACCATGATCCTCACAAAAATCCTAATAGGAAAAGTGAAGCTTTATGCAACTAGAGATTATCATACCAAGTGAAATAAGTCAGAAAGAGAAAGATAACATATGATATCACTCATAACCGGAATCTAAAATACAACACAAACGAACCTATCTGTGAAACAGAAACAGAATCACAGACATAGAGAACAGACTGGTGGTTGCCAAGGGGAAGAGGGTTGGGGGAGGGATGGAGTGGGAGATTGGGGTTAACAAAGCTAAACTTTTATATAGAATAGATAAACAACAAGGTCCTACTGGATAGCACAGAGAACTATATTCAATATCCTATGATAAACCATAACAGAAAAGAATTTTTAAAAAGTAAAGCTTTGAGAGGTCAAATAACTTGTCTAAGGTAATTATACAACCAGAAATTGGCCTGGTCAGTATTTGAGGACTTCCCGGATGGCTCAGTGGTAAAGAATCTACCTGCAATGCAGGAGCCGCAGGAGCTGCGGTTTCAATCCCTGTGTTGGGAAGATCCCCTGAAGGAGGAAATGGCAACCCACTCCAGTATTCTTGCCTGGAAAATCCCATGGACCCAGCTTTGTCTAATGCAGAGCCTGAACTCTTAACTTATACCCTATTTTCACTCATTTCTTTTTTCATGCATTCATTCATTTATTCAATTGTCCATTCATGCATGTATCAAACATTTAGTGAGAGCCTCTGATGAGCTAGGAACTGTGTCAGGTACAGGCAGAGAGAGCTGCAAAAGAACACTCTCCATGACCTCCACGAGCTCACAGTGGGAAAAACAGATGAGCAAACAATAACCATACACAGTGCAATGGAAGCCATGGGAGAGGAAAACCAAAGCTGCTATGAGAAGAGGACCTGTTTTCCTTGCATTGTCCAGGCCCAGGTGCTGTGAAAGTGCAAAGGAGAAGTGACAAATACAACTGGGACTGATGAACTTTCTCCGGGTGTCCAAACTAGGAAAGGATGTTTGTCCCTGCAGGGTGGAATTTGGATCAGGCTTCTCACACCTCGAATCTTGGTGTCTGGAGTTGCATCCACTGGGCAGGAGAGCACACTTACCTGCAAATGGACCTGATCAGGCCCTCCTTACCAGGCACAGGGCTTCCCAAGGCCACTGATCCACTCAGTACCACCGAAGAAATAGAAAGAAATCAAGCCTTCCTAGAGAGTCTTGGGTGAGAGTGTGGTATACATAACCAGGCTTAACCCAGACACAAATGGCATAAGGAAGAACAAGCTGGTAGCTTCTTCCTTTTTTCACACTCTCAGTGAAGCATGCCTGCTATTGAAAGCTGGAGGACAACAAAAATAAAACTAGTCTCTCTTCATAGGGAAACCAACCCAATGACTTCTAGGTTACAAGGAAATGAGGGTTGGGGAAAAGGGTGACTTAATTCCTCCTGTCTGTCTGGTTGCTACACCCACACCATACATCTTTGGGGAAGCCTCCCACACAGGCTATGAGCCACGAACTACAGCACTCCAGCCCTGAAAGAAGCCCTTTTCCTTAGATGCCCTGTTGTTTAGTAATGGCCAAGATGCTGGGAGGGAAGAAAGAAGGGAGGGGGGATGTTCTCTGAAGAGCAAGAGGGCTGGCTTCCTTTACAGCTGTGTGGGTGGCAGTGAGCTAAGAGGTCCTGTTTTCTCCTCCATCAGTCAAGGGGGCAATCAAGAAAAAATGTGCAACTTTAAAAGTTCAAAAAGAAAATCCAAATCACAACAACCTCCAAATTACATTAGCATGGTGGTGGCCTGTCACTCCGGAAACCAACCATGGAGCGGGCAATTCTAACTTCCCTCTCCAGCTCTCAGGCAAGGTTAGCCTTTTCCTTTTTTCCAGGAATGACACTGCCTGGTGTCCTGTTCCCAGAGGCCTGTCTCAGCTTGGGCACCTCCCCACAGCAAGGAGGAAAACACAGAGCTGCCTTCTCTCTTTGGAGAACAGGGGTCAAGATAGAAGCTCGAGGTCAATGAGGAGCCTGGGCCCTGCCGGACTAGGCAGCATTCACCAAATTGCATTAGGTAGTAGCAGCCTTCATTCCTCTGAGTTTCAGAGCCTTCTTCCATTAAACTGGAGATAATAACGCTATCCATCTCCCCTGGGCACTATAAGGATTAAATGGCTCAGACGGTAAAGCGTCTGCCTACAACACGGGAGACCAGGGTTCAATCCCTGGGTTGGAAAGATCCCCTGGAGAAGAAAATGGCAACACAGTCCAATATTCTTGCCTGGAAAATCCCATGGACGGAGGAGTCTGGTAGACTACAGTCCATGGGGTCACAAAGAGTCGGACACGACTGAGCAACTTCACTTGCACTTTCTAATAGAAGAGTTGTGAAACCATATGTCATGTGTCTTTTTCTTTTTTTCCTTTTTCTATCTTCAAGTCCTTCTTATTTACCCTTTTGGTTCCATTTTTCTCCTCCTTGCATCCTTTTCCTGCCCATCACTCTCACTTGTAGTGCCTTTCTTTACCCCATGTGGACTTAATATGTCCATGAAAGAATTCTTGATTTCTGTGGCCCCTGTGAACGTGATTCCCCATTCCTTCCCATCCTGATGAACACAACCATTATGCGGCCAGTTTCTCAGACTAAAATCCAAGAAATCAACCTTGATTCTTTTCTTCCCATAGTGCCCACCTTTGATCCATCAGCCTGTCTTACAGGTGGTTCCTCCAATATGTATCCTGTATCTGACCATCACCTCCTCTGCTCCCACCCTAATCCTGGCCACCATCATGTCTTGCCTGGATGACTCCAAAGGTCTCCTAACTTTTGTCCCCTAAGACTCCTTCTCTGTATATCAAAGTCATATGTGTTAAACGTACATCAAATCATATCACTCCTCTGCTCAAAACACTCCACTGGCTTCCAGATTGTTCGCCACAGCCTGCAAGGCCCCACATGATCTGGTCCTTACCTCCTTCTTAAGTCTCCGATGCCTACGCTGCAGCTCAGGGGTTCTTTTTTGTCACACACACTTACTAAGCTTATTCTTTGCATGCCTGATCTTGTCCTGTCCCAGTTCAGATGTTATATCCTCAGAGAGACCTTTTTTGAGCCACCTATATAAATTAATTCTACCCCCACTGACTCTCTAGCAGATCACACTTGTATGTGTATTTCTGAAATTATTCTATTTCTATATTTACACTTGTGTTGTTGATCCATGTGTCACTCTTGTTCACTGTTCTCCAGAAACAAGGATAGTACTTGGCACATTATAAGTGCCCAGTCAGTTTTTTTGAATGAGTAAATGAATGTACTTGCTGCAAGATAGCTTCTTCTCCCTCCCCTGCCTCCCACAACTCCATCAAAATGCCCTTCCTCTTCTTCAGAGAATGGATTTCATTGGAAGTTGATAGAGAGGCCTCTACAAATATTCACTGAATGAATGAAGCTAAAATGAATTATGTCAACTGCGAATGCTAGCCTCTTAACACATGGCTATTCCCAGGAGTATCAGCATTCTCAAACAGGAAGCTTGAATTTCAGGCACTGTTGACAAAGGCAAAAATTTCAGGCCAGCCAAGTTGAAGTGATATGTTTAGATTGAGTTGCTGTTCCATAGCTTCTTAAATCCACATATATTTGTTAAAAACCAAAACTGATGGCAAAATGTAAGACAATTGAAAAGGATTGTTTGTTTCTAAGGAAAAGAACTGTGGACTGAGAATCAGAAGCCTGAGTTTCAATCTTGGATATGCCACTAATTAGCTTCTTGGACAGGTTGCTGATGATAATCAACATTTACTGAGCAATCTAACATTTGGCTGGCCCTGAGTGAGGCACTTTACTCACACATATCATTTCTGCAACTCTTCCAGGTGGGTGTTTTTAGTATGTCTAGTTTATAGGTAGGGAGGAAGGTTCAGAGAGGTCAGGTATCATGCATGATACAGTGGAGCCTAGACTCGGGCTCAAGTGTGCATCAAGCTGTACTCCTGCTCCTCCCCTGGCACCCTAATAAGGCACCCTAGGGCAGGAGAAAAACTCTGAGGAGTTGCTCTCTCAGATTCCTTTGATGGCATTTCTTCACTATATTGTTTTTGGATTTGGGAGGAAGAGAAGATAAATATGGCCCCAAGAACTCATTTGGGAATGTAGTTAGTGGTTAAAGGATTAGGTTAACAGTCTGACTTTACCCCTCAACTTAAGCAACTACAACACAGGAGAGTCAGAGCACTTCTCTCCTGACCCAGCGGACCCTGTTCAGTGAGCACTCAATGACTGTTAAGTCTTTATTAACCTGATAACAATGATTATGAACATCATAAAGTCTCTCCAAGGCTGCTGAAAGGGAAGCTCACAGACAAGAGGTAGATGCTTCTCAGTACTCACGAAGGCCCAATCTCTTCTGCTGACCAATCTTGAAAAGTGGCTGATGGTTCAGATGCTCCCAGAGTCACTGTATCAGCCAAGTAGATGCCCAAGGGACCTCCTCTGAGGATGCTGAGGAGAGCTTTCAGCAGCAGGGGCAGGAGGAGAGAGCAGCTGAAAAGCAGGAAGCCCAGAGCCCACAGGAAACATTAGCTGTGCTCAGAAAAGCCCAGCCCCGTGTGAGGACTAGAGGCTTGAAGCTTAGAAGCAGAAAGGGAGCCCCATGAAGAGTTCAAAGTAACTCATACTCCAGTTACTTCTGACATTTGTACCATTTTTTTCTGACTACTGCAGTAATACATTGGTATTTTACAGAGCTTTGCATAATGCAAACAGCAAAAGAGTCCCCTACCCAAGTTTTAAGAATCTTTGAAGTTTAAACAAAAAAAAAGAAAAAACAAAGAAAGAAGAATCTTTGAAGTTTAGTACCTATAAAAAATTGCACAAATCACACTCAATAAATTTTCTCAAAGTGAGGGGCATCTAGGTAGTCAGTACCTAAATCTTGGAATATAACATTATCAGAACACCAGAAGTATCACTTTCTGTCCCCTTCCAGTCATTACAGATCCTAATAGCAATCCCTTTCCTGATTTCTTTCCCTATATATTAGTTTTAAAATTTTAAATAAATGGGATCACACAGAACGTATATATCCTTTTGTGTCTGGTTTCTTTGATTCAGCAGTATGTTGTGCTGTGTGCTCAGTTGCTTAGTCATGTCTGACTCTCCGCGACCCCATGGATTGTGGCCCACCAGGCTCCTGTCCTTGGGATTTTCCAGGCAAAAATACTGGAGTATGAGATTCATCCATATTGCTATTTAATATTTCATTGTATAGCTATACCACAATGTATTTATTCATTTCATCATTAAATACTGATGAGTAATGGGGTAGTTTCCAGTTTTCACTTATTGTAAATAACGCTAAGAGCACTCTCGTACATACCTTTTGGTGAGCATACGTACTCATTTGTCTTGTGTATATCCCTGGAAGTGCTTGGTTACAGGTGTACATGTGTTCAGTTCTGGATATTCAAAGAGATATAAGATCTCTGTGTGGGCTCCTGGAGAAACTTCACTGTGTCACAACTCTCTAAGAGAAGAGGATGAGGAGGGGACATCCATTAGCACTGTTCCATGGCCTCCCAATGGATCTCTGCCTCCAGTCTATCCAGGTCACTATGACCTGCCCCAAATTCCATTCACCCTGTCATCCCCATCCATCCTCCCCAACAAAGACCCTTCTTTAAACCCAACCACACTTCCAGGGCAGTACTGCATTCCATATCTGTCCACTTGCTGGCCTTGGACTGGATTTTAGTCATCTCTTGTATTCACTCATCCACATAACAAATATTGTGTGCCTCCAACTCAATTACAGTTTTACAATCTGGGATTGGAGCAATGTCCACACCCCAATCTTCATGGAGGTAGCATTCTAGTAGGAAGAGATAGACAAAAACAAATAAGAATATGTTAGTGGTGATGAGGGCAGTGGAGAAAAATAAGGCAGAATAACAAGGAGAGCAAGAGTGGGCTGGGAAGCAATGTGCTATTGTGTAACAGGGTGGTCGGGAAAGGCCTGCAAAACAGACAAGATCTGGATTGTTTTAAATGATCACTGAGCTTTATGTTGGAAATGGGCTATAGGGGAGTAAGGAGGAAGAAAGGAGACATCACAAGAGTCGGGGTAAGAGAGAATTCCCTGGTGGTTCAATAGTTAGGACTCCACACTTTCATTGCTGAGGGCATAGGTTCAACCCCTGGTCAGGGAACTAAGATCCCCACAAGTGGTGAGACAAAGTCAAAAGTTAAAAAAATGAAGTCTGGGTGAGAGATGATGGCGAATTCGACTGAGGTTATGATAGTGGCAGTAATAAGAAGTGGCTGCACTCAGCAAATATCCAAAAGGTGGGTCTGACAAGATTGGCTAATACATGGAATGTAGAGCATGAGAGGGGAGTCAACGTGCCTGTTTCCACCAGGAGCAATGCCTGCTTGCACAGACAGCATAGTAGGGTCAGGCCCTGAGGCCAAGGTCTGCTTGACTGAATGGGTAGATGTCTTTCTCAGTTACAACCTTTCCTTTGTGAAAAGTCTGTTCTCTCTTGTCTCAGATATGCTATCATATAAGTATTAAGACAAATAATAAAAGTCAGATTACCAGTTGCAGCTCTGTTACTTACCAGCTAGGTATCCTCAGGCAAGATAAATAGACTTTCCAAGCCTCAGTTTCTGATTTTGGAAAAATGGGACAACAACGGTATCTCCTACACAGGGTTGTTGGGGATACTGAGATAGTATACATAAACAGACCTGGTGCAGAGCCCAACAGAGAGTCAGGGCTTAGAAAATACCTGCATTAAACCACTCCCCAGTTAAAACAAGCAGACAGAAGGCTACAGAGTAAGGGTTATCTTTATTTGAATTGCAAAGTATAAATATGAACCAAGTTTGGAAATACAGTTTTAGAAATACAGGTTTGGAAATACAGGTTTGTAACAGTTCAGTAATGGCACCAGAAACTTCCAGAAGGGACCATGCCAGCATACCTTTGTAGTTCGGGTGAGGTGGGTGGGTTTACACAGAAGCCCTCCTCACCTCCATCATTCTCTGTAGCAATTGGTAGCTTATCAATTAGTAAGAACAGTCAGCTCCAATGTTTCCTGTTCTTCCTCAGCCTTTTTCTTTGCGAATACCTTCTCTAGGTTATCCTCTGCTGCACTGACCCCTGCATGGAGTAGCACCAGAAGAACGGCAGGAGTAAGAGAAATGTCTTGACACAAGGGACAGTGAGTTCCCACTCTGTGGACTTGGGCCCACGGAGAGTGAGGGACCGGGAAAGCCAGAGGTATGGAAGCCCAACCTCTTCTGGGATCAGGCAGGGAGAGGACACAGGATAACACTGATATCTGTTACATCTTGACATCAGCACCGCGGGCTTTCAAAACACAAATGGTAGACACAATCGCCAAGGCAAGACTGCAGTCCAACTCATAGAGTGGATCTGACAAAGTTAATTCCTACATCCTGACCATACAGAACTCCCCCTGTGGCACTCTGATCATGGAAGATCTTCAGAAATGTGGACAGACAATGGATGACTACAGATGGGTCAGAGAGCCATCTCATGTTTGCGGCAGAAGAGTCTAATGTTGAGCCAGATGGTGGGGGATATGGGGTGGAGGGCCAGGAAATTGCCAAAGTAACAGTCTAGGCACTTGAAAAATTATTGTTAGATTGTTAAAAACTAAATAAATTAACATACATAGAATAAAATAAATATATAATTTAAGAGGCATTTACAAACAAACAAACAAACAAAAATAGTTGTTATTTTTCCATCTGGGTAGAAGTCCCAAAATTCAGAGTTCTCAGGTCTATGGTATTTCACAGTTAACCCATCAAATTCAGCGCTGGAGGGTCCAAATGGCAGATCCCTTGGTGGCGACTTGAGTACATGGCTTCTCGATCTTTGTTCCTGTCTTCCAGTCCCCAAATCTTTCTTTCTTCCTCTCCTGTTTTTTCAGTCAAAGATCCTGGAGCATATGGAATTTAACTGGCATTTTTAATCCAGAAGAGAATTGTTCAAACAAACGTATGGGGGTAAGTAGGGCTTGGTGCAGGAGAATCAGGAGGACACGAAGGTCCCTCACTTCTGCTTTCTTCTGACCCAGATCCCACTGGACATATTCTGTTTGGCACTTGAAAGCTCTGGTATTTTGGCAAAGCAATTATGGGAGGCCCAATCTAGATGGCAACTGGGGATGAAGGAATCTTCATGGCTAGTTGTGAAGTCCTTCCCCTCTGTAGAATCCATGATCAACTTGTATCTTCTCAGAGGTAGCAGTCCCCAGCTGATTCCTAAAGTACAAGAAGAAGGTATTTAAAGCTGGATCCAGCTTAAGAGGTCTTAAGAGTCTCCTAGGTCCAGCTTTAAGAAGTGGAAAATCTAAAAACAAATGACAACAACAAGTGGAAAGATCTTCTGGGAAGGGGTGGGAAGGAGAGGAGAAGAGGATGGGAGAAGCTGTCTTCTCAGGCATCTCTCTGGCAACTTTCACCCTAAGTAGAGATGCAGCACTGACAACCTTTTTGAAAACAGTTCTGCAATGGGTCCCTCACTCCATGGTAGCCTGCCCCCTAACTCCTAGGTCAAGAGAAGAATGCCTAGAAAGAAGAATCCAACATGCCTGGATCTCTTCCTAGATCCAGGAAAGGTGGTGATGGTACCATGGGGCAAAGGATGGACCATTACCTTGAGCGCAGTTTCCTTTCAGTGGGACGTAGTCATGCCCAACTTCACTTTCTCTTCATTTTCCACATCATAACCTCCTCTCCTGTGGTACCTGAGGAAGGTAAGTTTTGTGAGCAAGCTCCGCCTGCTGTAACAGGGTGTGGGTCCCAGAGCTGGCCTCCTAAAAGATTCTGGCCCAGTGGTTCTCTCCACTTGAAAAAACCCAGAGGACATGGTGGGTCAACAGACCTCCGGCCAAAGGTCCAAATGCCCATATCCCAAGGATGCCTGTCTCTAATAGCAGGCCACAATTTGCTAAGAGTTTTCATCTCATTTATACAATACTCACAACATCTTTATGAGGTAGGGGAACAGAGATTACAATCCCTGGAAGATTACAACTCTTAGAAAGACAGGTAACTGATCCAGGTCTCACAACAGATGAACTGCACTGCTTATAAATGGTCACAGAGTGCTTAGTAGGTCCCTCTGATCTACAACAGAAGCAGGATCAGAAGCGTGGCCTGGGGTCCAGATGCCTCAGATTTAGAAAAATATACCAATAGCACCACCCATGCTCTGATGACCAATCACATCCTGATGCCAAAAGAAAATAGAGTCAGGAAAAAGAACTGTGTGAAGATGTGGCTTCATAGGAGGGTTGCAGAGCCTGCTAGGAGAACAGGACCTCCTATGACCTGGCAATTTTGGCCCTGGGCTCTAGACACTGGACATATGTCATACCAAAGAAGCCAGGCTCTTGGAGAGCCCGTACCCAAGAATGTCAGTCAGGCTCTTAGCCCAGGATTTAGCTGAGGGTAGGGGGAGTAGGGGGTGGGTGATTTGCAGAAACAGCCTGTAACACTCACCAAAACATGAGAAGCCCCATGATGACCAGCAGACAGACGGATGACAGCACCACAGCCACCACAACCAGGATGGTTGTGTGATCGTATGTATATAAGCGATTTTTCACCGGGAGGCTCAGCCCATGGCACCTCTCTCCGTGATAACCCGGGTGGCAGCTGGTCCAAAACAGAACAAAGCAGAGATGAAGTTAGTGGTCTGGCTTCATTCCTGGTGATGGGCTGCCTACATAAGCCAAACCCCACTTGTCACAGCTTCAGCCTCTCTGTCTCTGTGATCCCTGTTGCTCCTCTATTCTTCTCTAGTACAAGGCTCTTTGGAAGCCCCTCTAAAGGCTCCGTGGCCTTCCTCCTTCACTCCAAGCCCTCCCCTGCTTCATTCCCTTTGGTTTTCTGGCCCCAAATTCCTGCTCCAGGCAGGGAAAAAGAAAAGACTGCAGGTTTTGGCTAGATATGTTCCACGTGTGGATGATTAACTACATGTGTGTAAAGATGTTGTTTCAGTCAGTTCAGAGGACTTAGACACAAGAGCTGGTGGGTTGAACTGAGGGGATTCAATATCACTCCCTCTAGTGAGGCCCCTCATCACTCCGACCCAGAAATAAACCCAGCCTTCCCCACCAATGCTCCCAGCAGCCAGTCCCTCTCTGCCACTGCCCAGCCTATTAATAGGCCTTATTCCTTTGCCAGGAGTCATTTTTCTCAAGTTTCCTTCATTTAACTCCCAGCCCTCCCTGGGTGCAAGGCCCAACTTGAAAGCTGAATTCTAGCCTTTGGCCTCTGAACATCTAGCTATCAACCCAAGACAAAGCAAACAAAGCAAGAAAAACACCTTCTTGCCCAGCTGTCCTGCCAGCACATTTTAGAACATCAGAAACAACCCCCTCGGCTTTTCTCACTCAAGAAATAAATTAGGGGCTTCCCTGGCAGTCCAGTGGTTAAGACTCTGTGCTTCCAAGGCAGGGGATGCGGATTTGATCCCTGGTCAGGGAACTAGGATCCTTGCCACAGGGCATGGCCAGAAAGAAAAAGAAAGAAATCACAGGCAACAGCCTCTTCTAACACAAAACTTTTCCTGGAAGCTCTTGGGAAGACTGAGAAATGCCCACAGTTGATTAGGCACATTCACGTCCCTTTCTTTATCTCTGCATCCCACGGATCCTTTGATGTAGGTAGGAGCCCATGTCATTGAAAGAGCAGTTTTCCCCATGGTCACACAGCAGGGCAGAAATACAGATGCAGACTGTCTGACGGTGAGCTCAGTGTGCTGCTCACTCGCATCCATGAATGCCTAGTCAGGGATGCGGTGGCACTGTCTGCCCATGGCCTTTAGGCCATTTGCTGCAAGAGGAAGCACCAAGAAGTTTGGGACCCTTTATTCTGAACTGCACATCCTCTGGGGAGAAGGTGAGGCACCTGGTTCCTCAGAGCAAAGCATCCCTTTTTCCTGTGGAGAGGTAGCAGGCAAGTTCCAAGGACCAGACCTATGCAGACCCAGGCGCTGGGCTGCCCCTGCCATCCTGCCCAGCACCTCTTCCTCTCCCAGCTCCTGCATGTTTCGGAGAACCATCTCGTTGCAAGATAAAGGTAGGTCAGGCCCACAGCACAGCACACAGTTCCTTGCCCAGCCTCTCCACACAACTGTCCCATTGACCCAGGTGGGCAAGACAATGACCCCTATTCCTGCCGGGACATACAGGACGCTCTCAGGAGCACCCCTGGAACATCACCTGTGCACCACACTTTACAGTTTACAAGACACTATTCTTATCAACTAGCTTAACTAAGACAACACTCTGGTAGGCAGAGATAGCCTCTTTTCCATATTGAAAGACTAAGATTAAGGTCAGAAGAGAGTAAACAATTTGCCAAATGTTTCAAAACTAGAGAGCAGAAGGGCCAAATTCCAAATTCTTTCCATTCTGAATAGTGTTGGTTACCCCCAAGGAAATACACATCTGATGAGCCTGATGGATTTCAGGGGTTGCCTGACTCTGATTTCTCAATTATTAGTATCTTGAACGATAAATCAATAATTATTAATAGCACACATTACAGGTTTACTATGAACCAAGTACTGTGCTAATGGCTTTACAAGGATCATTTCTTCTTAAAAATACCCCTCTGAAGTAGGAGTTACTGTCTCCATTTTAAAGATGAAGGGACTGAGGCTGGACTTCTGTTCGATAACCTGCCCAAGACTACACAGTGTGTGAGCGGTAGAGTCAGGATTCAACCCAGCAATCTGGCTGACTTCAGAGACTGTGCTTTCCTGGGGGGAGGGGAGCTGAAGTTGAGTCTGTTTTTCACTTCAAGCCCATCATTCAAACCCCACAGGTACTTACTCAGATGATAGAAATAAAGCTTGGCCTCAGAGTCCCGCAATTCAGTTACATAATCCCTCCACCCCCTCCGCCACCCTGAGTCAAAAGGATAATAATGTAAACATCCTAATATTACCCACCTCCCCCTCCCTTTGTAGACAACTCCTGGCTCCCCCAGGGAAGGGGCATTCCAAGCATCCCAGGGTGGTGACAAGATCGTGTCTCTTGCCCAGAGCCGGCGACCCATCAAATCGGGACGTGTTCCTCCTACCCACGTCTGTGGCCCATTTCAGAACTTGTATTATAACAGAACCCTCTAGAGTCCAGAGACATCTTCCAAGTTGGATTTCTCTATGCCTATCCCAGGAGGTGGTGGGGCACCATTTGGCAGAGGGGACTCCACATATATGAGTTCCAGACTGCCTCTGCTACTATTTCTAGCCAAGGGATCTGGAGCAAGGGAGGGTCACGTTTCCAAGCTTTGATTTTCTCATGTGAAAGACAGGAATAATAAGTGCCTACCTCACTAGAGCTTTGTGAAGATCAAATGAGATACTATGGATGAAAGCACTGAATAAAAGGCCAAATCCACTTGTGTGGGAGTTAATCAGATTCCAGAGGATACTGCCCATATCCTGAGGAAAGGGGTACCAGAGTCAGGCAGTCAAGGGGAAGGGGGCTCGCCATTGCTTCTTGGCATCTGGGTAGTGAGGCCAAGTCGAGCCCTCTTTCAGCCCTGAGTCCTCCTCAGGCTAACTGCCCCTAGGCTTCCTCCAGCCACAGGAAATTTTGCAGTCAATTTCTGGGTCAGCAGCTCGTCAGGAGCCCCAGGAAACTGCTCTTTGAGGGTAACTTTTGCCTGGTGACACAAAAGGGTTTTCCTGTGGATGATGGCTGCGGAGGGCTGGTTTAGGAAGCCGGCCAGCCTCAAGCTCACCACGGCAGCCTGGACACACCCTGGCTGGCGGTTGCTGGGTCTGGAGGCAAGGAGGAGCCACAAAGGGCCCCAGATTTAGGTGCCCAGATGTCACATTCTCCCAAACCAGGAGCTCTGTGTCTTCTTGCTGCCTGCTGCCCTGAGTACCAAGGGCTGGAGGCAGGAGGCAGAAAAACCAGACACAGAATCCAGCCCCTTGTAAATCTGCCTCGGAAGCAGACACGAAGTTGTCACATCAGACATCAACATGCTCTTCAACTAGTAAAAGCCTTAAGAGACCTCTAGTACAATAGCTGCCCTCTATAAAGCTGTGCTCCAACTCTGTAAGAACAGATGGGGAAGAAGGAAGCAAACCAACACCTAGTGCAGCCTGGGGGCATGAAAAGCATGTTGGACTGGAAGTCAGGCACCTGAGTGCCTGTCCTATTTCCACCCACTTTATTTAGCTGCTGATCTCAAACCAAATCATTTCCTACTTCCGGGCTCCAGTTTCCTTATCTTTCAAGTAGAGACAGCAAGCCCTGCCTACCCAGCAGAGTGTTTTTGAGAATACAGGGCTATATTTTCCCTTTCCCTAGAATAACTAGCACCAAGTGGGTGCTCAACATATACCTGCTGGGCTCAATTCATATTAAATGTAAACTGTTAAGCTCCAGGAAAAAGGAGAGAAGGCATCATCACAGTCTTCATCACCATCCCTAGGGGCACCTTGGCCCTGGACACCATTACCTAGGATCTCTGGGCTTAGGTGGTGGGTCGAGCCCAGCTCTCCAGGAGAACCCTTACAAGGGTTCTCAGCTGAACAATGGAAGTCCATCCACCAATGCCTTGGCCGGTTCAGCCCAGACAGATTCCTGGCCTCAATCCATCTTGACAACCCTCAGAGTCACTGCCTCCATCCTGTGTTAATGAGGCCATTTTACAAATTTAAGACAAACATCCCCTGCCCTGTCCCCTGACCTCTGGAAGAATAATATGGGGACTGTTTGGGTTACTCTTAAGCACCCCCATCCAATACCAAGTTCCTGATACAGATATTAAAGGAGAGGACCCACAAGTGACTGTGGACATGGACAGGGGTGATGGATCCTACTGCCAAATAAATACAGGGCAACTCTGCTATATGAGATCAGATGGCAAAAGGAAGCTTTAAAAAAATATCAAAGGATCTGTACCAATTACAGCAGAAGAAGTGCCAGGCAGCCAAGCCTTCCTGCCACGCTGGGAGGCAGTGTGCACACAGTAGTTTCCTGATCTGTCCAGAGTCTCCCAGGTCACATAGAAACTCAAGCCCAACAGAAGAGAGGGCATGATTGCAGCCTGATGTGGGTGTGGGTCTCGGGCACAGTGGTGACATTATGCCTGCCACAGAGCATGGCAGTGTCGTCATCCCTGAGGGACTGCCAAGGCAGCCGTTTGCTGGGCTCAGCCTAGCAGAGTAGCTGGGGAACCCATGGCCCCTCCACCCACACCCCTGCCCAGGGAAGGGGTGGTGCTGTCTGACCGGGGGCTGATGCCTACACTGAGACGGATTTTATTTTCCGTTAATCCTTCACAAAGGAAGTGTTCTCCCACCCTCATGGCCAAAGGTCAATACCCACCACGTCCCCCACCTCCTGGCCCTCGCTGGGGTGAGGAAGAAGGGCTTCTCCCTGCTCCCACAATGATTGCTTTCTGTACAACCTGCCATGCCTTAGAATTAACCCACATCTGCTCACTCACATGCACATTTGTCTGAGCACACCTGCACAGCACACATCCAAAAGCACCTCGTACCTGCCTGTAGGACTTGGGAAAGGAGGCCACGGGAGCTGCATTCCACCCAGGAGCCCACTCTGCCATGTTTCCTACTCACTTCTCCCATCTGGAGCAGGGCATGAGGCAGAGATGAGGAACCTGCCTTCAGGTGTCAGCTCTCCTAGTCACATGCTCATTTCTGAGCAAGCAGGAAATGCCCCCAAAGATGAAAGAGCGTCACAAACCCACACCACAGGAAATTGCATCCTATGTTGGGGGGAGCCCCTTCCGCTGACTAAAAATATTTCCCCTCCTCCCAACTTCCTCCCAGAGGGTGAGAAGAAACTGAGTGGATTTATGAATTCAAGGAACAGTGATAACAGAAGAACAGCCACCAGGCTGACAAAGAGTGAGCTGATAACAGCCCCAGGGAAGGGACACTTACATGCAGGTTGGAACCCGGAGCTCCTTCACATATTTGCATTCTCCGTGGATGCAGAAGTCCTTGTATCTCCGAAGACACGGGTTTCTCTTCTTCCCTAACCCCTTGCCTTTCTTCTTTCTTTTCCCACGCTCCTCCTTGCTCGGTGTGGCCAGAGCCTGTGGCTTGGAGGAGAAAGCAGCTGCAATAGAAAAGTACCCTGTTAAGTCTTTGACTCCCTCAAGGGAAATAAAAAAATCAGAACAGCACAGTGTTTAGAAGGACACTTTGATTCTACCTAAAGTCAGAGTCTAGGCAGACCACCCAAAAGTGATAGAGGAAGTAGAGGCTGGTGGGGGTGCCCAATGAAGGCATTTCACAACCTCATTTTAAGAAACTCATTCTAAGAATGCTAGCTTCTGTTGAGTAATTGCAGCTGATTGGGCAATTCTACTGACCTCACCCCCACCCCACTGTCCATCCTCATCTCCTACTCCCCCACACCCACTTGGTTCTATTTTGGCCTTAAATCAGCCTCATTTCCTGATGTTGCACTCAGTGACCCACTTGCAGGAAGACAGTGTCAGAGATAAAAACTGCTTCTGGAGAAGGCACTTGGAGGGTATTTTAGAGGAAAGAGGTTTGTAAAATAAGAATAATGCCCATGTCCAGGCGGTGCCCTCTAGGGTACCCTTTAGCACCAGGGTACCATAAGCCCAGACCAGAACCCAGCTCAGGGACAGCAAGCAGGCCATCCTTGGCCAGACACTTGCTTCTTAACTTTAAAAACAAATTTTTTTTTTTTTAAGGATTTATGCCATAAGTTTATTTACAAACATATCTAGGATGCTGAGTTCAAGGGTTTGATCCTTTTAAGAGACTGCACCTCTTAATATGCTCCTCTTCCTATCTGTCTCATGGATTACTTTTTAAGCAGTTGGTGTCTTACTATAAAGAAAGGTGCAGCAAATCCAGACCCAAAGAACAAAGTCATCATAGCTAGTAACCTCCACTTGTTTTCCACTGAAAATGGTATATTCTTCCCCGGACCCTCCTCGTAATGGCTCCGACGAACCAAAGGTTGTGAACCTCCAGATGCTCTGTCCCAACATAGTGCTGTTGGAAGCTCTACAAAAGATCCAGAGATTGAAGGCGGCAGAAATGGCGGCTGCAAACCGCGCGATCCTTACCTCACGAACTTGATCCCCTCCAAATATTTTTTTTAATTTTAATTTTTAAAAATATTTTTATTGATCTATAATTGATTTATAATATTATGCTAATTTCAAAGAGCCTTGCTTTTTTGACATCAAGCAAAATATTTACCCTGCTCAGTGCTCTTTGCAGCTCACTACTTCTCGAAGACACATTTACATTTATCCCCAGATGTCCTGTTTATCGCTTTCTAGGATGGGGTGCCCAAGAGGTAGAAAGATGGCGAGCAAAGAACTATCAAAAGGAACTAGAACAATGATGGCTCTCTCCATTCTTTCCATGCTTCAAAGGGGAAAAACAATCTCACACAGACATCCAGCTGGGACTGACCTTGGGCTATGCCCATCAGCCCAGGGGTCTGACGCCAGTCTTCCCTCCGCTGTCCTAGCAGAAGAAAAGGTGCCTGCTGTCTATGGCTATAGCCACATGTCTGGCAGAAGGGTGAGCATCATACATTATTAGACTGGAGGCCTAGGATCCTGAAAGTAGAATTGACTTCAAAATATATGGCTTTCCATTTTCAAATGAAAAACCTGAGGTCCCAAAAGGCAGTGACTTGACCAAGGTCATGCAAGTTTGGGATCTCAAATGTGGTCTCTGGACTCCATATCCAGTGCTCTTCCCCAACACACTAAGCTGCCTCATACACCCCAGCAGTCTCCTCCTCCAGACCAGCCCAGAGCACCTGGGATGCTGAGCCAGGAACCAGACAATGAATGGGCTCTAAAGTCAGCAGAATGGTGCTCGAATTTCAGCCATGTGATCCTGGGCAAGTCCCTTAATCTCTCTGAACCCTGGGGTTCTCAGTAAAAAGTGAAGAACAGGTGTTCCTATTTCAGAGGGTTGCAACAGGATTAATTAATTCACAATAACATGTTAAGTGACTAGAACACAGGAGACACCGTGTGTGTTCTAGACACAGGCGACTGTTAGTAAATGGTAACAGTTACTTATTTCAGGTGACAAGATCCCTAGACTTGAAAAATAGTCTTTGCCCAGCAAACCGGAGAAAAGAAAAGAGACAGGTGCCAATAGTCCCATAGTCCCCTGTTCCTACAGTGCAGACCCAGGCCCCTTCAGAACTCAGAAGAGGCAGATGCTCAGAGGAAATTAGTGACCACGGTTGGGATGAAACTGAGGCAGGAGGACCAAGCCAATCAGAAAAGGGAGGGAGAGAGTGACAGGGTGACAGCCAGGCTCCTGCCGGGGAGGGGGAGCAGTGAGTCAGGTCTGTGAGGTATGAGGAGCAGCTGTGTGGGTGGAGAGTGAGTCACAGCCCAGCTCTGCCCTGCCTAGGAGAGGGCCAGGAGAATCCAGGTTGTTCAGGCCAGGAGTGACCCCCCCCCCCCCAAGAGGGCTACTGTGAGAGGATGGAAGGTGAGAGCCCAGTCTCAACTCTGGAGTGGACAACACCTAAGGGAATCCCTGGGTAAGGAAGAAGAGTGGCAGAGAAGCAGGCAGAGCTGGAACAGGTGGGTATCTTTCCAACCAAATACAGTCATTCCGGGGCTCCAGGGCTCAGTCCCTGCTCCACCCTCAAGAATCTCTGCAGGTGACTAGGGGCAGGGAAGCTGGCAATACTGGAGGCTCTGGACTCTGCCCTGTGCTTGTATGTACTTAGCCACAGCACCTTTGCTGGTTGAAGGATCCCACCTGGCCCTTCCTCCCCTGGAGCCCCTCTCAGGGTCTCAAAGTGGTCAGGAAGTATCCAGGCTTGTAAAGGATTTGTGGACACCCAGCATATCAAAACAGCTCTCTAGGGTCCCAGTGCTCGCCATTCACAGCCTCCCCAAGAGATGCTGGCCTCCTCACCTCGCCGGACCAAGTGTTCCTCACTCCCCACTGTTTCCCCAACCTGGAGACAGGTGGATGGAGGAGACTAATCCTGCACAACTGGTATGCGCATAGCATCTCCACATCTGTTATTTTACATGTAATAGTCAATTGATGTGGAAATTAGGTCTTGTGCACATTTTTACATAGAAACTCTAGGGAAAGCATCTCAACCAGTCCTTGTTCCTGTCACCCAGCTTACCTCAGAGAAGAACATACAAAACTCACGCACCTTGCCTGTCTCAATTTGCCCCCAAGTATGCAGAAGGGCAGCAACGTGGCATGTGAGACCCCAGGGCAAGAAAGACAACAGGACCTAGGTTCTAGGATCCCCCAGGGAGCTTGTCAGGGCAAGAGGCTTTTCCTTGAAGTCCTCTCTTGAAAAGCCCCAAACCACAGGTGTGCCCAATCGGCATAAATGCCAGATCCTATGATACTTCAACTGACCACCAGGGTCCAAGGATGGGCAGCCCCCACACCCACCTCTGAAAAGGTCCAGGTTTGCCTCTTCCAAGTCCAGGACTTCCCGGCCTTGGCCACCTCCCGCGGGCAGCAGCTGGTCCGTAGATTGAGTAGGGGAGTCCAGATTGCTGGTTCCAGCCGCCAGGCCTCTCCGAAGCCGCTCCAGGCTCTCGCCAGTCACCAACGCCGAAAGCACTGCGGGCAAGGGGCGAAGCCGCCTCAGACCCCCCAGCCCAGACCCCCGTCGCCATGCACCGCGGCCGGCGCCCGCCAGCCAGGCAGCACGGGCCCCACCAAGTGGCCCGCGCCGGGGACGCTGCAGCGATCTTCCCTCGTGCCTCCAGGAGAGCGTCCCCATCCCCCCAGACCTCCGGGAGCGGCGGCAGCCCGCTTACCTGCAGCAAGAAAGAGCTTCAGCACCACCGACGGCAGCAGCTTCATGGTCCCGGACTCGGCGGAGGCGGCGAGGCAGCAATCACTTTGGGGGGCGGCGGCCACCGGACGCTGGCACGGGAGCCGGGCGGGAGGAGCGCTGGAGATCCCGGCGGGCACGGTCGGCTGCCGGCCTCTGGGTGCAAGCCTGCCTGGGATTTGCGCGGAGCTCGCGGCCGCTGGGTGTCTCTCTATTCACTCCGTCTGTCCGACCGCCCGAGCCCTAGCGCCTCAAGCAAAATAGCCCAGCTGCTTGCCGCGCGCAGCTCCCTGGGTCGACTGAGCGCTCCTCGGCGCGCAGCCGGGAATAAGGCTCCGGGAGGCGCCGAGGCCCCGCCCCGCCCCCCTCGGCCCCCTCCCCCCCTCCCGCTCTGGGATGCCTGCCGGGCTCCAGGCGCCGACCGCGCAGCCCCCGACCCCGCGGGCGCGGCGGGGAAAGGGGGCGGGGGAGAAAGGGGCGGCGCTCACATATTTTGGGACTAGGCCAGGGCAGCCGCGGCCTGACTGTGGGTAGGGCTGCTGACCGGCAGGTGGCGGGGACCAGTTCCTACCTTTCCCCAAATGCTGGTCCGCCGCTGCAGCCTTGTGACCGCTGAGCTGCGCTTCGCCCTTGGACACCCCTCGTTCTTTCTTCTCTTCCAGGCCTGGGCCCTCCGGTTATCCGTGCTCTAAACCAGAGATCTCCGCCCATGTCTTCTGAGTTTCAGGAACCTGCTTCTTTGCCTACCCACAA
Organism: Okapia johnstoni; assembly: GCA_024291935.2. Classification (NCBI taxonomy): domain Eukaryota; kingdom Metazoa; phylum Chordata; class Mammalia; order Artiodactyla; family Giraffidae; genus Okapia; species Okapia johnstoni. The sequence goes on from CM044316.1 coordinate 43,986,084, forward strand.
ATCAAGGAGTAAATAATAATTAATTCATTTATCATTTAAAAATTAAACACATGAATGCCAGCAAGTCTCGTAAGCCTAAGGTTACCAGAGTTGCAGCTGTAGGCATCTGGTAGCAATCCACCAAAAGCAAAGGAAGTTACTATTCTTCCATCCACTGGAGTGGCTTCTCTCCATCTTTGTCCCAGATGACATAGTCTCCGTTAGGATTTTTGAACTGTAGATTATAATTCCCAGGCTTCTGGGACTGAAGAAACACAGGCTGTGAAACAAGCCTTATACTTTTCTTTGTCTTTGAACACCATCTTCTTCAACAGAAAAGCTGAGCCCCCTCCCACAGGACCCAGCTGGCTGGCCTAGGTTGCCACCTTCAACAGGTGCCAGGAGATTGATGTGTTTCTCTTCAAATCTATGTATTTTTACAGAAGTCCTCTGGAGTCAATGCCCTGACCCAAAGAAATGACTCTCTCAGTAGGCATTTCAGCTCCCAGGGACATGCTGGGGCGGGAGTTGTATGACACAAGGCTGGGTTGGCATTCAGAGCCCTCAAATTGTGCCAGATAGAGCTGCTTGCCTGCTTCAGCCCATGTGTAGGGATAAAAACAGGCCTGCTATTTATACACAGCCTGTTCCACTCTCCCTCCCCGTCCGTAATGCTGCAGGAGTCCATGGGGCTCTGCCTTCTTAACATGCCCCTTGCAACTCTCCCCAGGTTTAGGTTTGCACAGTGCCCTGGAATCACTATAGACCTAAGCTGGAATCCTGACTTGGCTTCTTACTGTGTGACCTTGGACAAGATGTTTAATCTCACCGAGTCTCAGTTTCCACGTCTCTCAAATGGGAATAACAAAACTAATAATGCCTACTTTATAGAGAGCTTCTTGAAGATTGATCAAGGGAACACATACAGAGCAGTCAGTACCGTGCCAGACATGTTCTAGTAAATGTGCCATATTATTATCATTATTATTACTAAGCATTCTACATTAACCATTCCATTTCTTTAGAGACTTCTTTTCTTTCCCTTCCCCACAGGTCTGAGGCTTCATGTGTGGTTGGGCTGGTTTTAGGAGGAAGCTTACCTATTGCCTATTTGGCCAAGTGCCACTGTGGGATTGTTCCTTTGGGTGATCAGTATCGGGCCTAGGACCTCAGTAGACAGTCACCACCCAGGCCACACCTTTGTTCTCCCTCAACAGCTGCCTGACAACCTGCTTCCCCACAACAAAACCACCTCAGGGTCAGGGCTCTCCCGAGGGGAGGGTGGAGGGAAACACTTCCTGACACACAGCCAAGTCACCCCCTTCCCCCTACCACTGCCAGGTTCACACCCTGCTCTCCTGTCTCAGCCTGCCTCTCAATTCACACGCTCTGTCGCTCTGTCCTTCCGCCTTCTCACCCTCACATCAGTCTCACCCTCACATCAGTCGTAGCCCATTCATGGGGCAACTCCAAGTTTTCATCACACCTGTGAGCCTCACCCCAGCGATGTTTGTGTGTCAGCCAGTTTTTACAGGAAGGACCTGGAAAAAGAATTCAAAAGGCCTGGAATGGTTTGGGGACAGTCACTTCTCCTCTCAGAACTTTCAGTGTCCTCTAATCTGAAAAAGAAATCATGGACTTACCTGGTGGTCCAGTGGTTAAGAATCCACCTGCCAATGCAAGGTACACAGGTTCGGTCCCTGGTCCCAGAAGATCCCACATGCTGCGGAGCAACTAAGCCTGTGTGCGACAACTATTGAGCCCACGAGCCCCAACTACTGAAGCTTGCGGGCTAGAGCCCATGCTACGCAACGAGAGAGTAGCCTCCACTCATCACAATCAGAGAAAGTCCACGTGCAGCAAAGACCCAGCTCAGCCAATAAATAAATTAATTTTCAAAAATAGAAAAAGGAGGGGCTTCCCTGGTGACTCAGTGGTAAAGAATCTGCCTGCCAATGCAGGAGATACGGGTTCAATCCTTGGTTCGGGAAGATCCCACATGCCACAAAGCAACTAAGCCCAAGAGCCACAACTCTTGAGCCTATGCTCTAGAGCCTGGGAGTTGCAACTACTGAAGTCCGGGTCCCTAGAGCTCGTGCTCCGCAACAAGAGAAGCCCGCAGTGAGAAGCCTGCAAAACAACAAACCCAGCACAGCCAAAAATAAATTAAAAATTATGTTAAAAAAATAGAAAAAGGAATCACAGTTCATTCTGGGGCAATATCATTAACTCATTTATTCCACAAACAATCACTGAACACTTTTCAGGCGCTAAGAGACAGCAATAAACAAGACAGCCAAGGATGTGCTATTATGGAGCTCACATTCTACAGTAGGGGGAGACAGGCAACACATTAAATAAATTAAAAAGGAAAATAGATCCTATGATGACAAATGCTAAGATGAAAGTTAAATTTTAATGATATACTCTAGGATGCTATGTCCCAGTGCTTGGAACAACACTTCAGATTTTGGTGACTGATTAGCAAAGGTCTTTCTGAGCCTGTGACCTGGAAGCTGATGCTTGAATAACAGAAGGAACCGACTTGTGATGATCCACTGCTGAAGTATTCTAAGCCTCGGGCAAAGACTTTGAGGTGGAAACAAGCCTGGAGCACACAGGGAACAGCAAGAAGGCCAGAAAGGAGGGAGGGTTAGGAGATAACATTAAAGCAAAGACCAAGGACAGATAACAGAGAATGTTATAGGCCCGAGGTTGTTGTTATTGTTTAGTTGCTAAGTCATGTCTGACTCTGTTTGAAAACCTTTGAACTGTAGCCCACCAGGCTCCTCTGTCCAGGCAAGAATACTGGAGTAGGTTTCCATTTCCTTCTCCAGGGGTCCTCTCCTGCATTGGCAGGCAAATTCTTTACCACTGAGCCACCAGGGAAGCCCCCAAGCCCCAGGTAGATGCTGGATTCAGGCCTCTTCATGCTCTCTGGCGTTCAAGCACCAAGGACACACTCCTAAGGAAGAAGACAGGCCACTCTGCTTTCCCTGACTATCTAGTGATGGACAATGGGCAACTGAGGCTTGGAAACCTGCTGGCCCTGGGCTACCAGTGAGTCCCAAGGGGGCAAATCCACAGCAGAAACCCTGGCATCCTGCTTCCCCGCTCTGTGCTGTGTTCCCAGGCCTCTGGAAAGGCAGGCTCCATGGGAACCTGGGCATCACTGACTCTCTGCTAGGCCACACAGACCTACATTTGGGAAGAGCACTTGCGAGCCAGTGGGGAGGAGGTGCTGGCGGTGATAAGAAAGGGGAGAAGGGGACGTGGAGAAGGGACCCATCTGAGTTCCTTCCCCAAATGTGGCTGAGATGTCTTATGCAGGGCAATTGGTGCTCCCACACCTGACTGTGCATCAGAATGACCTGAGAATTTATTTAAGATAAAGAGGTCCAAGCCTCATCCCAGTCCTCCTAATTCAAAACTTCCTGGGCTGGGGCCCAAACATTTATATTTTGAGCATGTAATTCTGACATCAACCAGGGTTTGAAGCACTGGTCTACTTAATTAACTGCTGCTGCTGCTGCTGCTAAATCGCTTCAGTCGTGTCTGACTCTGTGCGACCCCATAGACGGCAGCCCACCAGGCTCCGCCGTCCCTGGGATTCTCCAGGCAAGAATACTGGAGTGGGTTGCCATTTCCTTCTCCAGTGCATGAAAGGGAAAAGTGAAAGTGAAGTCGCTCAGTCGTGTCCGACTCTTAGGGACCCCATGGACTGTAGCCTACCAGGCTCCTCTGTCCATGGGATTTTCCAGGCAAGAGTACTGGAGTGGGGTGCCATTGCCTTCTCCGACCTAATTAACTAGGGTAGCGAATTAAGCATCTGAGCAAAATCTGAACCTCTGAGGCAGAGACAGTCGAGCTTTAAGTAATGACACTTCCCATGTGCTCATAATCTTGCATGATCTTCACAACTGTCCTAATGTTATAGCCACACGTTCCGGGAAACAAGCTCACTCAGAAGGACGATGCAGATAGTGAAGTGCAGTTTATTACACCGGCGGGCCCAAGGCAGAGTCTCCTCTTAGCCAAGGACCCCGACCAGCATTTGTGAAAATCTTTTATACCCCATGTGTACGTGTCTGAACCCACCACCCAATTTCCTTGTGACTTACATAAACAAAGGAAAGGTAAATACAATCACAATAACCCCATCATTCATGTGTTATGTGTTCAAACAGTCAATAATCAATAAGCCTGAGGTTACATTCTAAACAGTCAATAATCAATAAGCCTGAGGTTACAGATAAAAATTTATGACCTGTCCGGAGGGGGTCTTATCCTTCTATTGTCATTCCCACAGGCACTAAGCACAGAGTTCAGAGTTCAGAGTTCACCATTAGAGAGGTGGCCAAACATGATCAGCATGAACAAGCCTAAGATGGAGTCCAGGCCCTATGAATTCCTTCTTCATTCCCCCCTCTTGATGCTCCTAGTTTTTGTAACGAGCATCATTTATTGAGATACATTGTACTTTAGCCCTCTGGCCACCCACATGAGAGAACGCTATCAACCTCTGGGTTACAAAGTTCACAAGACATTGTAAGAAGAGGGGCCCACAAAGCAGTATGATTAGAACTATTATGACAACAGTAACAATAGTTTTCCACCAATCTCCCTTTACCCAGGACAGGACCGAAGTCCAAAAGGGAATATTTTCATCAGACATGGCTTTCACTTGATTTTGCATATCTTCCAAGGCAGTAGATACATTTTTAGACAGGTCAGGGATGTATACACAACATTTGACTTTAATTATGGCGCAAGTCCCTCCCTGGGCTGCTGTGAGTATGTCTAATGCCATCCTATTTTGAATTACTGCCCTCCTCATCTGAATTTGTTCTTCGTTCAAGGCTTGAATGGCTTTTGTACTGTCTAAGAGGGCCTGTTTAGTGAAATTAGTTAAGGCCTCCACCTTAATCATGATATCTGTTGTCCCTACAGAGGGTACAAACAAGGCAGCAAGATAGTCATACCACTGGAACACAGATCTTGTCCATCTTGCATGCAGATAGGGCAGGTTTACTGGAGGTTGGTGTAGGCTAGGCTTAATACTGCCATGGGCGAAAGCAAATCCCAGTGTGCAACGCCCTACCCAGCCAACTGGTAACCATGGCCATAAGTTAAGCCCACAGAGCCACTGGGTCCCGTTGGGGGCTACCCAATGGATTCCAGGATTATACTTCCAGTCGGAACCGGGCCACTGAACTGACCGATTGGGGTGATAGGTAACTTTTATGATTTGTTTACATTGTTCAGGAGACAAATAACCCATGTATTTTAATTCCTTTGGGTCTAGGTGGTGGTCTCCAAATCCAACTTTGTGTTTTTTTTGTTCCCAGCAAATGGTAGCGGGAGCAATCAATTGTCCTTTCTCAGGAGTCATCCAGAAATATTCATCCCAGACCTGGTAGTATTGTTCAAGGTACCGGGAGGCTTGTCCCCCTTTTGTAAGGGAGCCCTTCTCTTTTTTATTTTTCATATATGAGGTATAAGCTCTTGTTACCTCCATAAGTCTAGTGTTCATATTAAATGTAACCCCATGTCCCTGGCCCATTGATGGCCTTTTCTTACACCAGGAGAGCAAAGAAAAGTTATGATTGGTGAGAGAAAGGAAAGTTCCCTTCTGTTGTTCCAAGAAGGAGCACAGTGGTATAAAGTCTCCATAACGAACTGGTGACACCCACCAGGGGAGTCCATCCATAACTGACAGGGGCATAGCCCCACATACCCAACAGTCGGAGGAGTTGTGGAAGTCCGCGTAGGAATGCGCCCATGAGATGAAGACGTTGTCCTGTGCAGAAACAGTGGTCAGGTTCAGAACTGCGTTGGTGAGGCCGAGTAGCAGGAGTCGTTTACCCAGCTCCATCCTAGAGAGGGCTCGTCTGGGACCTCGTTTTCTTCTTTCTCTTCAGAATAATCTTGGTTTCCCGAGGGTCAGTGGGGTCCTTCTGGGTGGTCCACTCGGCGTCTTCCGAGTCAGCGTGGTATGCCTTCTTCACTCTGGTGTGATGGATCCAAGGGGCAATGCCTGCAACTTGAACTGCGGTAGGGGTGGTTGAAACAACAGTGTAAGGACCTTTCCATCGGGGGGCCAGTGAGTCATGTTTCCAGTCTTTCACCCATACCTGGTCCCCTGGTATAAACTCATGCATCTGCTCCCCCAAGGGGAACGGTATTCTTTCTTGCACAAACTTAGTTACTTGATTAATTACCTTATCTAGTTGTTCCATCTGCTGTGATATCCCGTCTCCCCCTACCTGGAGTATATCAGTTGTTACCTGTCTTATTATGGGAGGAGGCCTCCCATACACAATTTTGTAGGGAGAGTAGCCGTGGGACCGTGGGGTCATCCTGAGCTTGAGCGAGGCCATGGGAAGTAAATCTACCCAGGAACAGTCAGTTTCTATAATCCACTTAGAAAGTGTCTCCTTTAGTGTCCGGTTAGTTCGTTCTACCATTCCGGAGCTCTGAGGCTGGTAGGCGGTGTGTAACTTCCATTTTATATTCATGGCTTTGCTTACTTGTTGTATCAGATCTGATATGAAGGCTGCTGCAAGGGTATTCTTCCCTCTGGCTCTTTGGCAGAACGGAGTCTTTGTTTAATTCCAGTGGTTCCTCCCCCCCTTGTCCGGGAGTACTTACCGGGAGTGGAGGGTAGAGTTTAGGGAACGTAGAGGCAGCATCCGGGGTGGTAGAGTCGGGTGGGCTCATTGTCCCTCCAGTTGAGGCTGGAGCCTGCCGAGTGGGCGGCTCTACAACCTGTGGAGCTGTTGGGACTGCTGAGGAGTCCGGGAGGCTTACCGGTCTCGGGCTGGTTCCTCCGGTTGGGCCTCCAGCGGCCCCGGTGATACTAGTTGGAGGGACTATCATCCAATACGGCGGCGGGGGAAGTTCATCTCTTTCAGGGTCTTGTAAAATTTCCTCCTCGTCCTTGGTTACCTTTCGGGCCATCAATATTTTTCCTTCCCCACCATGAGCATAAAAACGGGCCCATTTAGGGGGTCTTGGGCTATTCGCAGCCAAGAGTCTATGTACGGGAACTGATCGGGGTGTCCGGGCTTTCCCGTAACTATAGCATAGACTGCCTCTATGAGATTTAAGTCCATAGTTCCCTCTGGTGGCCAGCCAACTCCCATGGAAGGCCATTCGACTTCACAAAGGGTATGGAGCTGGCCGGGTGTCATTTTCTTCCCATAGTCTCCATCGAAACCCTTTCTTAAAATTCTTAATCATATTCTCCAATACAGTGGCCTTAGATCCGCTTCCTCCCATTTTCTTACCTCTGGATTTCCCTGTCCCAGGGTCTTCCCGAGAAGCCAATCTACCTGTTTCCACTGGTAGGGGAGATGATGGGTCACACAGCAGATGGGTACCTCCTGGGGGAGGGCAGAATACGAGCACACGGAATTCAATATCTCCTTCCTAAAACCCTGTGGCGACCGTTCAGCACGTTCCCTAAGACGGCGTCGACACGCCTCCTGACTGGCCTTCTTAAACCCTAAGTTCCCTTTCTTTATCCCTGGCACGGCCGTCAACCCGAGTGCCGAGTAGCTATTGTCGCCAACCTAAACCAGTTTCCTATGTGTCTCCCTTCTGGTCCCTCCCAGGGGGGTGATCAGGCCCCCTCTTCCACCCTACTGGGTGGGTTCCTCCCTACCTGAGCGCTCAGTTACCTTGCTGCCGTTCACTACCTGCCAAAGCGAAGAAACCGGGCGTTGAAAGGCAGAGTTCTTCCAGAGGGGCGAGGCGCCTTCCCCCCTCTAGGAGATTCAAGCTACAAAGCCTCGGGGTGGCCTCAAACGAGACCTGTCTCCTCAAAGTGAGGAGTTTCCCGGCCAACGCACCAAATGTTATAGCCACGCGTTCCGGGAAACAAGCTCACTCAGAAGGACGATGCAGATAGTGAAGTGCAGTTTATTACACCGGCGGGCCCAAGGCAGAGTCTCCTCTTAGCCAAGGACCCCGACCAGCATTTGTGAAAATCTTTTATACCCCATGTGTACGTGTCTGAACCCACCACCCAATTTCCTTGTGACTTACATAAACAAAGGAAAGGTAAATACAATCACAATAACCCCATCATTCATGTGTTATGTGTTCAAACAGTCAATAATCAATAAGCCTGAGGTTACAGATAAAAATTTATGACCTGTCCGGAGGGGGTCTTATCCTTCTATTGTCATTTCCACAGGCACTAAGCACAGAGTTCAGAGCCAATTAGAGAGGTGGCCGAACATGATCAGCATGAACAAGCCTAAGATGGAGTCCAGGCCCTATGAATTCCTTCTTCACTAAGACTAGATACTCCTCCCTATTTTAAAGGGGTAAAGCTAAAAACAGGTGAGTAACAGCCCAAGGCCACCCAGTTATTAAGAATCTCAGCCTCAATTAGAATTCCTCTCTTTCTCCTGGGCCTGTGCTCTTAAGGTTCAGCGCTACTCTGAACAAACACATAGACAATGGCCACCCTCCTTCTGCCTCTATGGACAGTAATGTCCTCAGCTTCACTGAGGCTCAGTGCTCCATCTGTCCTGGGGGAGGTGGTAAGAATCTCTGCCTCACAGACCGGAAGGAAGCCTAGGTAAGAGCAGCAGGGCAGCTAACAAAATGGGTACACTCTAGGGAGCCGTGGGTTCAAATTTGGGTTCTGCTATTTTTCTAGCTTTCTAACTTCGGACATGTTAGTCAACTTCTCTGATCTATAGTTTGCTCATCTGCAAAATGGGGACAATAATAAGAGAAGAATATGATGCCTGGCCCATTGTAGGTGCTGACTTGGTGACAGCTGCAGTTAAGAGCAGATTCTTTCTTCCTCTTTCTTCCTCCCCCCTTCCTTCCTTCCAGTGGGAGTTTAGTAAGGTGCTGCTTTAACCTGGACCAGTCATCCTCAGTCAAAATGGTCCCTCTCTGCTGGGAGATGACCATAATTACCAATGAAACAGTGGCTCTGCAAGGCCACTCAGAGTTTCAGAAACCTCCACCCAAGAAAGCAGTCCTGACTCACAACGTGTGTCCCATGGGGGAGGGGATACAGCTGCCTTCTCCTTCCATTCTGACCAGCAGAAGTGAGTGCCAAGTGGACCCAGAGCTCAGCTGGCTGGGGAGACTGATAAGGGAGGGGTTCCTCCATGGAGGATACTTCTATCAGCAGGTGGCCATGAGCCCAGTTACCCAAATTTGGAAGCTCAGGGTAAGGGATCACTGCTCCTGTCCCAGTCTGATTTCTCTCATCCGTATCTCTTTCCCCATCAGAGACAGTTGATCCAGCAGTTTTGGGGGTGCAGCTGGATTTGAACTCGGGCCTGCCCTTTGGAGTCCCCTTGCACCTCCTATGCTGACTGGGGGCCCCTGGAGGAAGTGCCAGATAATGCTTCATGCATACCCAGGGGGTGGAAAGGCTTTGCTGTCTGATTGCCTGGGGTCAAGATCCTTTGAATAGGATGAAAGTAGGGATGGATGGAGGGGGAGGTTAGAGGGTGTCTGGAACCCCTGTCATCCACAGAAGATGTTGAGGAAAGGGATTTATGATGTGCTTGGCGAAGGCCTGGATTCCAAGCCATCCTCCTCCATTTCTGGGCCCATTTCTGACTTCAAGAGATTTAAATTTCCAGTCCCAGGACTTTACCCCTTCAGTCATCCCCTAGCATAGACAGCTCTCTGTTCGAAGGGAGAGGCAAGTGATTCTTGTGCATCACACAACCTGCCTCCCTCCTCAAGCCTCAGGTTCCTCTGTGTAAAATGAAACTTTGAAACAATTGTTCTGTATTCAGGCACTGGCCAATGATGTCCATCGTGAACTGTTTGCAGTCATGCTGCTGTGAAAAGGCTTGCCGAGACAATTGTATGATGATCTACAGTCCCTGATCTACAAGGCGTGATAACCTTTCTCTCTGTTCCTCAACTTTGTCTTCTGATGGGGAGAGAATAACAATCTTCTTAGGGGGCTCTTGTGACAATTGAAGGAGCTAGCATCTCCGAAAGTGCTTGGCAAAAGGGAAAGCACTATATGAATAGGTCAGAACTACTATTAACATCTCCAGAGCTTAGTCTTGGCATGAGGTCACATCACATCCTGTACCAGGAATGTGTAAGTTTCATTCCCTTTAGAAATGTGGTTGGGGCTTCCCTAGTGGCTCAGTAGTAAAGAATCTGCCTGTCAATGCAGGGGACATGGGTTCTGATCTCTGATCCAGGAAATTCCTACATGCCTTGGAGCAACTAAATCTGTGCGCCACAACTATTGAGCCTGTGCTCTAGAGCCGGTGAGCCACAGCTACTGAAGCCTGCGTGCCCTAAAGCCCATGCTCCTCAACAAGGGAAACCACAGCAGTGAGAAACCTGAGCACTGAAACTAGAGTAGCCCTCGCTCGCTACAACTAGAGAAAAGCCCGTAGCAAAGAAGACCCAGCACAGCCAAAAATAAATAAATAAATAAATAAATTTGGTCACAGAGCTGCAATTTAACAATATCCATTTGCCTTTTTATTTTATTATTTTATTTAATTTTGGGGGCTGTGCCTAGCGGCTTGCAGGATCTTAGTTCCCCAACCAGGGATCGGACCCATGCCCCCTGAAGTGGAAGCTCAGAGTCCTAACCACTGGACCACCAAGGAAGTCCCATTTGTTCTTTTTTATAATTTAGGATTGATCTAAGACAATGATTCACAAAGGAAGAGGTACTAACTCCCAGGGGACATTTTAGAAATCTGTGGGAAAGTTTTCATTGTCACCAATTGAGGAATCCTCAGGCATTTATTTGAGAGGGAAAGCTGTTGGGCTCACACCATTAAGAATTGCCCGTGAGTGGAGAAGGAAATGGCAACCCACTCCAGTATTCTTACCTGGGAAATCCCACAGACAGGGGAGCCTGGTGACTCCCTACAGTTCATGGGGTTGCAAAGAGCTAGACACGACTTAGGGACTAAACAACAACAATGTGATATCTATTCATAGGTAAACCATATAGTATACTATGATTACTTTGTCTTTTCCAGTGCATTTTGTTTTCCCTGGAGTGAAATGATTTTCTGGTGTTTTTATCTTGGTTTAATTTTCTATGTACTTAGTAGTAATTCAAATCCAAACACTTCCTCAATTATATAAATCTCTTTTCAAAATCTTCAAGTTCATTGAGGGTTGTGTTAAGTTTGTCTTCTTGAAGAAATCACTCCTAAAGTTCTCTAACTGTGTGGGTTCAGTGTTCTCTTAGCCTGGTTCCCCGTTTCTGTCACCCTCAGGATTCATTCTGATCCTGCCTTGTGTTGGATCTTCTGAATCCTGGACCCCATGTCTATATTTATTTGATTCAAACTCTTGTGTTTTGGTAGAGGACATTCTCCAGTAGTTTTCTAATAAAAGGAGTTTGGGAGATGGAAAAAAAAAGAACTGCCCCTGGGAATTGGAGGATGCTTCAATGACATTTAAGATTCTTAATGGGTTGTTTGTAAAGGTGACTTGGCCGGACGTGTCAATAAACAATTTATGGGAGAAAAAAGTTGCTGCACATTCCACACTGCTGATGAGTGTCCCACCAGACACTCATATGGGTAAAACTCTTGATTACTATTACTTGAACCTAGATTCATCCCTAATTCACAAAGAAAAACAAAAAGAGGGACTTCCCTGGTGGTGTTGTGGCTGGAACTCCGTGCTCCCAATGCAAGAGGCTTGGGTCTGATCCCTGGTTGGAGAACTTCTGCAGCTAAGAGGTCACACGCTGCAACTGAAGATCCAACTTGCTGCAGCTAGGACCTGGTACGGCCAAACAAATAAGCAAATATTTTTAAAAACACAAAAATGGTTTTTGCACTGTTTTCCAGGAATGAAATTAAGCGTGAGTTATTAATTTTGGTGGTATTTGAGTTGCTGAACAACAAACCTATATTTATATTTGTAGTTGTCACATTCAAGACAAGTCTGTGTAGGTGCAAGTAATGGGCTACTTCACTGAGATTTCTAGAGTAGTTGTGGCCAAGCATTTGATATTCAAATATCATATTTTTAATCACAACTTTTATATTAACTAGGGTATTGACTATATATATATACATACACATATACATACTCACACATATATATTTTAATGCTTTAGAGCACACCATGTGGCATGCAGGGATCTTAGTTCCTCAACAAGAGATGGAACCCATACAACCTGCATTGAGAGTGTGGAGTTATAGCTGCTGGACCGCCAGAGATGTCCTGGGTATTGACTTTCTTTAAAGAGAAAAGTGTGCAGATAGGATATTATTGTTAACTTCATTTCAGAATATTAAAAGGTTGTTAATATGTTTGTAATGAAAAGGAAATACTGATTCAGAAAGGGTTGAGAATCACTAACATAAGACATATTCACATGGAATATGAATATCTGTATCCTTTGTAAAAGCACTGTTCTAGACATTACTACATATAAGGTCCCTGGCCAGTGCCTGAATGAAGTACAATAAATTCCTCCTGTAGCTCAATGTTAAGAAGCTTCGCTCATCTGGTATCTGGTAGAGGTACTTCCTTTTATGAGACAATGCAAGTGTGGAATTCATATGTTCTTTTTTTGCATCCACCGCCAGGAAGCTCACAGTTAAGCTTTGATGCTCAATTACAGCAATTATCCCTTATTCAGCATTTTGAGGACAATTATTTCTTTCTTCTTCAGTTTCATTTCATTATGGGGTTCTTTAATCATTCTTTAAATACTTGTTTCTATGTTTCTTGCTGTTTAAACCTTTTCTGGAAGTAAGGGGAGCATAAGTAATTACTCTGAAACTCAACAATCACATACCTGCAGTTGCCTTTCCAATGCTTCCTGAGCCTGGCAGTCTGGGTCAGAGGTGCCTGGTAGAGCAATTTAGGCTCAGGCATTTTTCCTCTTTTTCCTCTGCTTCTTTCTTTCAAGTGGTTCAGAGGTAAAGAATCTGCCTGCAATACAGGAGAACCGGGTTCAATCTCTGGGTTGGGAGGATCCCCTGGAGAAGGAAATGGCAACCCACTCCAGTATTCTTGCCTGGAAAATCCCATGGACAGAGGAGCCTGGCAGGCTATAGTCCATGGGGTTGCAAAGAATTGGACATGATTGAAGCAACTAACATGATTTCCTTTCATAGGCTCTCACTCTTCCACTCCAGATGGAGTCTGGGTATTGTGAGAAGTGGAAGCAGGCTCCAGCTGTTAGCGTACACTCCAAGTCTTGACTGGATGTTGGTGGTCTGGGGTCAAGGTGGAGTCAGAGAAGGGCATCCCAGCTCCAGGATGAGAGAAGCCCAGAGCTCCAGCTGGAGAGACCCTCCCTCCACACACATTCTGCATCTTGTCTGAATCCCTCAGTGAGGAGGATTTGAAGCTCAGGTTGAGGCATGCAACTGACCCTTTTTTAAACCCTGGGCCCACCAGACCCCAGCTCTGATCTTGAGCAAGGTACCTCTTTGAGCCTCATCTGCTTCCTCACCAGAAATGAGAATGTTAGCTACCTCAAAGGGCTACTGCAAAGACTCACTGAGATAATCTGCAAGGTGTTCAGGCAGTGACTGGAACATAGCAAGTGTTCAGAAACCACCAGTGGCTGTTCATTCCAGTCTGCTCTGTGTTGGTATGACTCACAGGCCTGTCTGCTGCCCCACAGCTGTGAGCTCCTGAAGGCAAGAGTATGCACTCAATCATGGCTCCTCATTCATAAGCTTAGTGACTATGGCAAACTGCTTTCGTTTCTGAGCCTCAGGGTCTTTACAATAAAATAAGGATAGTGAAATACACCTCAAATTTGTGGTCTGAGTAAAATTCGGGGGTATGGGCATTTGAAAATTGATTTTAGTTTTAATCTTATGAATATTTTCTATTTTTTTCTATAACAAATATAAGTTATTCATATAAGTCATTTTTTAAGAAAACATGCTTTTTTCTGAAAAAAAAAAAAGAAAAAACCCCTTAAATTTATTGAATACATGCTACTCAATTTTAGGTGTTGTTCTAAGCACTTTACATACATTATTTCATTTCATTCTCACTCCCATTTTATAGATGAGAAAACCAAGTCTTGAGGAGCAATTTGCCCAGTTGGGTGTAAGTGAATCTATACATATGATAAAATTGCATAAAACTATACACACAAACAGACACATGAGTGCCTATAGAAACAAGTGAATCCTGAATAAGGCCTGCAGCCTAGTTAACAGTGTTGTACTTATGTCATCATCCTGGTTTTGATGTTGTACTGTTGTTATGTGAGATGTTACCACTGGGGGAAGCTGGATGATAGGTACCAGCCAGAGACTTACTTTTTTTTTTTTTTTGCAACTTTTCCTATAATTAGACTCACATAAATAGTTTTTAAAAAATAAATTAAAAGTTTTTAAAAATAAAGTTTTTAAAAAGCTTGTCCTAAGGATTATATGAGAAAATGTGCGACGCACAGTGGTTGGATGCAATTGACATTTCAGCAAACATTTTGTTTTCTCTCCACTCTAGAAGTGACTATGTTCATAGTTTTTAATAATAACAGCTTCCCTTTATTGTGTTTACTATTTACCAGGCCTATTTTACATGCATTGTTTCTTTAGTAAAGCCTATGAAGTGGGCACGTTTATTATTCCTCTCCTGCTAATAGGAAAACTCGAGTTCTGCAAGGATAAATCTCTTCTCCACTTTCTAGACAGTGACCAAGCTGGAATTTATACCCAGGCAGCCGGCTGGTGACACGGCTCCCCCATGAACTGCTAAAGGTCTGCTTTAAACACTGTCGCAGTTTTGGTAGAAGAAAACGGGCTCAGAGGCAGGAAGAGCTTTGCTCAAGGACACCTGACAAGTCTGTGACTGAGCCAGGAGGAAAGCCAAGTCTGTGAATCCTGGGCCAGGGTATTTTCCAGGGCTCATGCCCAGTAGTGATCTCTCAGACAGCACACTTTCACTGGCCCTGTCTGGGAGACCACTGATGCCCACAGACAGATCCTCACTCACTCCCTCATCAACCTGTGCAGCTCAGAGCACTTGAGACCTAAGAGGAAAAAGGGTCTGGAGAGGATGGAGGCATGGTGGCCCTCTACTAGAGGCAGCCTGGGGAGCCAGAGTAGTTGGGGCCAGAGAGGGCAGGGCAGACCCTCTGAACTTTAGCTGGAGTGGGGGTGAGGAGGGAGGCTATGCTTGTGAGGGGGTATTCATGCCAAATCCAGCTCCTGTCCCCCTCAGGCTCCCTTGAGTCACTGGCCCCTGGGGTTAGGACACATTCTTGAAGGAGTGCTCACAGGGATTCCCTGAACTTTCAGTCCCTAGGCCAGTTTCTATTCATCATGGATTGAAACCAATTTCCCCCCTCAGACTCAGCACCCATTCCCAACTGGTAATATGGTGACTCGCTCCTCTAATTCCTGCCCTGGGACCTCCGTGAACTTGGAGGTATTTGCCACAAGTCCAGACCTGGGGTTGGTGGGGGAGGGCCGGCCTGAGTCCCATTTCTCAGAGAGGAAACGGGTCCCAGATATCTAGTGGGGGGGTTTGATTGACCCACATCAGATGAACCTGATGGGTCTCTCGCCCCAGGCTTGTTGCTCTCAGCTACACCCCAAGGCAAGGCAGAGGATTCAAGGACCTCCTTCGTGCCGCCCCGCCATCTCTGCACACTACGGCGCCGCGCAAGAAGCAAACTCTGCCGCTTGGCCCAAGGGAGCGGCTCAAGCGATCCAGTCCGCGGGGAGCAGCGCCCTCGTGTGGCCTCTAGGAGAAGCGCAGCACTTTCCCCAGCCCCTCCCTTTCTATGAGCTCATTGAACAGGTATTTATTGAGTGCCACTAGGTGCTCTAGGGGCAGTGGTGAAGAAGATAGATAAAATACCTGCTTTGTGGACTGTACATTCCAGCGTGTGTGTGTGGAGGGGTAGGCAATAAACGATTAAAAATAAATAAATAAACAAGGCAGTTACTAGTAGTGACAATTTCCAGGGAGGAAATAAAACAGAGAAAAGTGATGAATAAACTTAGAACGCCATGAGTAGGTAACGTCTGAAATGAAACTTAGGTGACAGGGATGCAGCCCTGTGACGATCTGGGGTAAAAACCCTTCTTGCAGAGAGAAGAGGTGCTGCAAAGACCCTCCCTCAGGAACAGGCTTCACATAAGAGAGGGAGGCCAGTGTGGCTGGAAAGGAGCGAGCAAGGACAGAACAGTCAGAGCCCATCAGGGAGGTGGGCTGGGGCCAGACTATAGATCAGATCTTCAGGCCATGACAGAGTTTGATTATTCTACTAAGAGTAATGAGAATGTATTGTGTGGATTTTCAGCAGAATAAAAGGACCATTATGTTTGAATGAAATGGAAATGTAGTTTAAACATTAAAAATAAAAATAATAGGGCTTCCCCTGTAGCGCAGAGGTAAAGAATCTGCCTGCAAATGCAGGAGACACAGTTTGGATCCCTACTCCAGGAAGATCTCTCATGCCGTGGAACAACTGAGCCTGTGCACCCAACTATTGAGCTCAAGCTCTACAGCCCAAGCTCTGCAACCAGAGAAACCACTGCAGTGAGAAATCCACACCTTGCAATGAAGAGTAGTCCCACTTCGTGCAACTAGAGAAAAGCCCTCAAAGCAACAAAGACCCAGAACCGCCAAAAATAAATAATAAGATTATTAAAATAGTAATATAATAGGGCTTCCCTTGTAGCTCAGCTGGTAAAGAATCTGCCTGCAATGCAGGAGACCTGGGTTCAATCTCTGGGTTGGGAAGATTCCCTGGAGAATGGAAAGGCTACTCCTTCCAGTATTCTGGCCTAGAGAATTCCACAGACTGTATAGTCCATGGGGTCACAAAGAGTTGGACACGACTTAGCGACTTTCACTTACGCTTACTAATGATATAATAAGGACCTCTCGGCTGCTTTGTGGAGAATGCAAGAGTGGAAGCAGAAAGATCTCCACAAGAAATTAGAAAGCTGCTGAAATAGTTCAGGTGAGACATGATTGCAGCTTGGAACAAGGAGGTCATGTTGGAAGAGGGGAGGTGTGGTTGAACTCTGGGTCTGTTTTGAAGGTTGAGTCAATAGGACTTGCTAACAGACCATGTTCTCCCTTGCTCATCTAGCTCCAGGAACTCCTCCACACATACACCCTAGGTGGCTCCTCCATCTTCACTGGGGGGCTGAGTTAGAGAGGCCAGCCCCAGGCACACAGCTAAATGAGGAAGTTTCCAGGCGTTGTTGGACAAACGAAGTTAAGACTCGGGCTTATGTTCTCCATGAACTGCCTCCACTTTCCATCATTAGCTCGTTTAATGACAGGGCCTCTGCTTGCTGTCTCCCTTCTTCCTTAGTCTGCCTAACTTCTACAGACCCAGTTATTTAGTAGACCTCTGTTTCTCCAGATGGGTGCCCTCAGGGTGTATTGGTGACACCCAAAACAGTCCACTGTATTTGGTGTTTGTATTTGATACAGAGTATGGGGTGGTATAATCTGGGGGTCAGTCCTCAGACCCAAGCCAGTGATATACTCCCATTAATTTACACAAAATACAATGGGGTCAGACCTGATCCCACAGGAAACGCGCATAACACTTTTGCCCCAGGTTGGGCATTTCTGGAGAGCCTGGGAAAGGTCAGGTTGGCCTCACATTCTCAGGCTAGCTGAGAGGGGAAAACAGCCACAGGGGAGGTGACCAGTTGGCTCTGGAGTTAGCAGGTCTGGCCCTGTTTGTGTTGTGTGGCAGGGATGGCGGAAGGTCGGGGGTAGGTGGGAGGTGCATTATAAATGCAGCCAGCCAGAGAGCCCCTGGCCTCAGAACCTAGGACTACACCCCCCTGAGAGTTTGTAGAAGCTTCACTGAGATGAAGCTGCCAGGCCAAGAGGAGTCTGACGTCTCCAGTGCTAGTGAAAATGTGCCCACAAGAGAGCTGGACGGTGGCCCTGGCTCTGGCCCCAGCCCTGATGGCCCCTTAGACACAGACAGCAGGGAACTGGAGGTACCCAAGGACCTTCCGCTCTTCATTCAGCTGAATGAGCTGCTGGGCTGGCCCCACGCGCCCGAGTGGAAAGAGACAGGCAGGTGAGTGGGATCCAGGGCAGTTTTACGGGGTCCTTCCCCTTCCCCCATTGGGACCTCCTCCATGACCCTCAGCTCTTCCTGTGTGTGGGGTTGGTATTATAACCCCCAATCACAAGTTTCTTTCTGTGTTCCCCGTTTCAGATCTTCACGCTCTATGGTGCTCAGGCTTTCTGCAGTCTGGTTTTGAGTTCCCCAACATCCAAGATGAGGGGGTGACTTCCCCGAGGAGGAGCTCTGTACCGCTAGGCTTACAACTTCCCCCTTGTCTCACCTTCCCTGGCTCTCCTGGGTCCTCACTCTTGAACCTGGGAGAGACGCCCACGGTAACACTGTCTGTCCCTTTCACCATAGGTGGGTGCTGTTTGAGGAGAAGTTGGAAGTGGGTGCAGGCCGGTGGAGTGCCCCCCACGTGCCCACTGTGGCACTCCCCAGCCTCCAGAAGCTCCGCAGCTTGTTGGCCAAGGGCCTTGTCCTGCTGGACTGTCCAGCTCTGAGCCTCCAGGAGCTCGCAGGTACCCTGGGACCCTCTGCTGGGAGGGCCTGGGCATCCTCCTGATTTCTCTAAGATTTCCCCCATAAAGTCTTAGAATTTTCCAGAGCCCACCCCCACCCCACTCTTGAGAATTATCCACCCCTGTATCACAAGGGAGAGATGGAAATGCAGAGGGGAAGAGCAAGTCCATTGGCCCCTGTGTTCCCTGAGACTCTTGGAAGGGAAAGGAATCTGGGCAGAGAGGAAAGGGGAAGAATTCAGGGGCAGGAAGTTCTCAGGAAAGGGTGGGAGCCCCATCTCGGTTCTCCAGAGCAGGTGACCAGAGTGGAGTCGCTGAGCCCAGAGCTGAGAGGGAAGCTGAAGGCCTTGCTGCTGCTGAGACCCCAGCACTTCATTCAGACCCCATGCACCAGCCCCTGCTGGGGTAAGAGGCCCCTCCCTGGCCCCAAGACCAAAATCCCTGGGGTGGGAGGACCCCAGGTCTCCCCTCACCTTCCTGCACCAGGAGTGGCCTAGCATTGGCTCAGACCTCAACTCAGGACTCTTGTGTGAGAAGAAGCAGGGGTGGTAGTGAGGGGAGAGGAATGGAAGGGCTAGACACACAAGAGCCAGAGCTCTGTGAACAGATGTTCTTGGTGGGCATTGTGGTGAGCTTTACACACAACAGCTCATTTAATCTTCACAACAACACTGGGAGGTAATTCCATAATTATCCTCATTTTAGAGATGAGAAAACTGAGGAGTAGAGGGGGGAAGGTGTGTTCCAGTTTCCATAACAATGCAAAGCTGGTCAGGGAACCCTGGTGGATCCACCCCCAAGGCCTGTGGGTTTTTATAATATAATATATAGATATTCAGTTCAGTTCAGTCGCTCAGTCGTGTCCAACTTTTTGGAACCCCATGGACTGCAGCACAACAGGCCTCCCTATCCAGCCCAACTCCGGAGTTTACCCAAATTCATGTCCATTGAGTCAGTGATGCCATCCAACCATCTCATCCTCTATCATCCCCTTCTCATCCTGCCTTCAATCTTTCCCAGCATCAGGGGCTTTTCAAATGAGTCAGCTCTTCTCATCAGGTGGCCAAAGTATTGGAGTTTCAGCTTCAACATCAGTCTTTCCAATGAACACTCAGGGCTGATCTCCTTTAGGATGGACTGGTTGGATCTCCTTGCAGTCCAAGGGACTCTCAAGAGTCTTCTCCAACACCACAGTTCAAAACCATCAATTCTTCAGCGCTCAGCTTTCTTTAGAGTCCAACTCTCACATACATACATGACTACTGGAAAAACCATAGCCTTGATGAGATGGACCTTTGTTGGCAAAGTAATGTCTCTGCTTTTTAATATGCTGTCTAGGTTGGTCATAACTTTTCTTACAAGGAGTAAGCATCTTTTAATTTCATGGCTGTAATCACCATCTGCAGTGATTATGATATAGGTTTTATTTATTATTATTATTTGGCTGTGCTGGGTCTTCCTTGCTGAGCAAGGGCTTTCTCTAGTCGCGGCAAGTAGGGGCTGCTCTCTAGTTGGGCTTAGTTGCTCTGTTGCATGTGTGATCTTCCCAGACCAGGGACTGAACCCATATTCCCTGCACTGGCAGGTGGATTCTTAACCACTGGACCACTAGGGAAGTCCCAAAAGCCTGTGCTCTTAATCACCACATAATCCTCTTTTGTAGGATCTGCCCATCTGAGAGAGGCTTCTCAGGAGGAGGAAGCCCCCCTGAAGCAACAGGTTTGTGACCCTTCCAAGGGCAGGGCTGGGAGAGGAGTCAGGGGAGCCACCCTCCACTGGGCTCTTCATCAGTCAAGATCCTGCCTATATCCTTTCCCCCGAATAACCTTTCATCCTCTGTGTCTCCTTGAACCCCCACCCAGCATCAGAACCCTCTAAGACAGAAGTTCCCTCCAGGGACTGAAGCAGGAGCTGTGCTGGCAGGACAGCTGGGCTTCCTGGAACAGCCACTGGGGGTCTTTGTGCGACTGCGGGATCCAGTGGTGCTGGGGCCCCTTATTGAGGTGCCCCTCCCCAGCAGGTGAGGTGGCTGAGTGAGGGGTCAGGGATCCTGGAATCCAGAAAAGGCCTTTACCCAGGAGGGTATTAGGAGGTCTCTAGGGTGTGTGGGGGGTGGTGCTTAGGATGGGGTAGTGGTTAGAGCTGCAAAGAAGGTGTGAGCTTGTATATAGGGAGTTATAATGAGGTCAGAGGCCAGGGCTGCCCTGTGAGATAGCAGCCTCTGATTCTCTCCAGGACCTGGTTCTCTCCTCAGGTTTTTCTGCCTTCTCCTCGGTCCCCATACACTGGGAAGGGGTTACCATGAGATGGGCCGAGCAGTGGCCATCCTCCTCAGTGACCTGGTGAGCTGGACAGGCATGTGTGTCTGCGTGCATGCACATAAGTTTGTGTCAAGTGAGTGTGTGTGTGTGTACTCTGTAGGCTTCCTATCTGTGAGCAGGAGGATTGAAGTTGCCTTGGCTACCACCACAGCCCCCCTTACCTAGCACAGAGCTGGCACACAGTAGGCACCCACAGATACTCAC
Source organism: Okapia johnstoni (assembly GCA_024291935.2). Lineage (NCBI taxonomy): Eukaryota > Metazoa > Chordata > Mammalia > Artiodactyla > Giraffidae > Okapia > Okapia johnstoni. Next base: position 44,007,125 of record CM044316.1, read on the forward strand.
TGAATGCATGCATGCCTGAATGAATGCTTGAATGACCCATCTGCCTGTGTGACCTGTGTCTAGTTTTGAAACTGTGAAAATGCATGTAAGAACAGATCTGTATTTAGACTGTATATAGTGCCTCTCTGTGCCCCTCTCCCCAGCAATTTCAGTGGAGAGTTCGGCGGGCCAGTGGCCTTCATGACCTTCTGGAAGCCCTGGATGATTTCTTAGAGGAAGTGACAGTGCTCCCTCCAGGTCGATGGGACCCGACAGCTCGGATTCCCCCACCTAAATGCCTGCCCTCTGAGCACAAAAGGTATCTGGGGGTTCATCATGCCACAGAGATCCTTCCAGTGTTGAGGAAGGGCAGTGGGGGGGGGCAGGAGGAAAGGGGCAGACCTGCGTTCTGCTGGACCACTCTGTGGCTGTGAGACCTTGAGTACCTTCCCCTGCTGGAGCCTGGCTTTCACTCCTCTTAGAAGGTCTCAATACGACCTGAACCTTGTGGCTTTGGCGGCGCCCCCAGCCCGCAGACACACAAGCCGCCGCCAGGGGGCGGCCCGTCGAGAACTCCGGCGCCGAGTCGCGGTCTGGTCCCGGAGCCTTAGCCAACTCTGGTTTCCCTGGTCCTCAGGGTCCCCTCGCAACTGCGGGTGGCCAAGGGGCCCTCTGTCCGGCGAAGGACCCCAGCTGAGGACAGGCACGGCCGCAGGCAGCACGCGGCCAACCCGGAGTTGCGGTGGACAGGCAGGTGAGGCGTGCTGGGGTGGGAGCCAGGGTACCTGGGGGGGGGGGGGGGCGGGGAGGGCAGTGGGGTGTCATGGGCCCGAGGTGTGCGTTCACTGTGGGGGGCGGGGGAGAGGCTCACCTGGCCGCAGGGACTTGGGATGCTGAAGCCTGAATCACTGACAACCCACGGGCGGGAGGTTGTTCGGGGGCCTTGTCCAGGACGTGCAGCGGAAAGCCTCGTGGTACCCCAGCGACTTCTTGGACGCCCTGCACCCCCAGTGCTTCTCAGCCGTGCTCTACATTTACCTGGCCACCGTCACTAACGCCATCACTTTCGGGGGTCTGCTGGGAGAAGCCACCGACGGTGCGCAGGTGAGTGGGTGGGAAGCAGGCCTATCTTGGGTGTTCCACCAGCCGTGCCCTACGCCCTCCTCTGGTGTCTATGGGTGGGCTGAGGAGGCTCCCAGGGAACTTGGGTACCTGTGCTGACGGGGACCATTGTTGGCTTCTAGGGGGTGCTGGAAAGCTTCCTGGGCACGGCAGTGACTGGAGCTGTCTTCTGCCTGACGGCTGGCCAGCCCCTCACCATCCTTAGCAGCACTGGGCCAGTGCTGGTCTTCGAACGTCTGCTCTTCTCCTTCAGCAGGTAGGAGAAGTCCCCCACCTCACCTGACCTCACTAGCACACCCTCAGCCTAGTCTCAGGTGCGTCAGTAGGGGAGGGTAGAAACTGGCTCCAGAGGAGCAAGAGTGGGCCCAGGCAAACCCTGCCTGTCTCTCACCGCCCCCAGAGATCACAGCCTGGATTACTTGCCCTTCCGCCTGTGGGTGGGCATCTGGGTAGCCATCTTTTGCCTGGTGCTGGTGGCCACGGAAGCCAGCGTGCTGGTGCGCTACTTTACCCGCTTCACCGAGGAAGGCTTCTGTGCGCTCATCAGTCTCATCTTCATCTATGATGCTGTTGGAAAAATGCTGACCTTGACCCGTGCCTATCCCATTCAGAGACCTGGCTCTCCTGCCTATGGCTGTCTCTGCCAGTACCCAGATCCAGGAGGTGGGTGAGGGAAATTGTTGTTGTTTGGTCACTAAGTTATGTTCAACTCTTTTTGCAGTCGCATGGACTGTAGCCTGCCAGGCTCCTCTGTCCATGGGATTTCCCAGGAAAGAATATTGGAGCAGTTGTCATTCCCTTCACCAGGGTATCTTCCCCACCCAGGGATCAAACCCACATCTCCCGCATTGGCAGACAGATTCTTTACCACTGAGCCACCTGGGAAGCCCAAGGGAAATAAGGAGCTTGGCAAAATAAGGGAAGATGCAGGAAGGGTTGTCCCCTTAGTTAAGTTCACCAAAATGCTGAGTACCTACCCAGTAGCCAACAGCAAAGTTCCTTTCTCTGGTTCTGAGTCAGATGAAAAATAAGTCAACAGAGCAGGCCCAATTTCATCTTTTATTTCTGCCAGTGCTAAGAGAAGACCATGATTATATCTGTGAGCATGTGGGCTTCCTAACGATGAAACCAAAATTGGATCGACTTACCCACCCAGTCATGGCCATGCTGGACAGGGACTGTCTCGCCCTAGAGGAGCAGAGCTCAATGCACGCAGGGTGCTTACTTCCTAGAGAGGGAGAGGAAGCGGCAGGACCAGGCACGCCCAGCTTCTTCTCCCAAAGTCACCAACCAAATAAATCACTGCTCTTCCCCTGGGCCATGTGAGTGACTGGGTGGAGAGGACCTCAGAGTATTACACCAGCACATTTCCCTCCACATGGCCAGGAACACCAGGACTGGGGGATAGATGTCCTCTCAAGAGTGCCAGGCTCTGTACCAGGCATGAACAAGAATAATTCTGACGCTGGTGGAAACACACAGATGTGTGTGCTCAGTCATTTACTGGGCATTTGCTTTGGCCGGTCCTGTAGCAGCCACCAGGGATACAGATAGGGAGGGAATTTGAAGGGATAAGGGCAAGAGGCAGGGTCCTGAGAATAGACTGGGTAGTGATTGGAGTCAGCAGACAGATGAGTCAGAACAAAGAACTCTCTGGTTCAGCTGGACCTGTGAAATTACGCTTCTGATTAGGGCTGGAGAAGGTTCCCAGGGGAAGAAAACTCACTTGAATTCTCTGCTTCCCAGGAAATGAGTCTCGGTGGACAAGCACAAACCCTAAAGACAGAGATGACATCTTGAGCATGGTGAGGGCCTGTTCCTGGGAGGGCCTGAAAAAGAGAGAGTGGAGGTCAAAGAAGTCAGTGGTTCCAGGCTCTTCTGTCCCTTCATAAGTTACTGAGACCCAACCATTTGCTATGGCTGGAGATCTCCTTTCTGGTGTCCTCAGTCTCAATGGGCATCAGTGGACCTTTAACCTACTGCCCATAATCCCATCCTGGATGACCTCTCCACACAGGACCTAGGCCTGATCAATGCATCCTTGCTGCCCCCACCTGAGTGTGCCCAGCGGGGAGGCCATCCTCGTGGGCCCGGCTGTCATACAGTTCCGGACATTGCCTTCTTCTCCATCCTCCTCTTCCTTACTTCCTTCCTCTTTGCCATGGCCCTCAAGCACGTAAAGACCAGTCGCTTCTTCCCCTCCGTGGTGAGTGTCACCTGTACTTCTGTGGGAGAGAACTGGCTCTTGGCCTTGGACCCTATCTGCAAATGGGAAAGGGGGCAGAAGGAGGGGATGGTGGCCTGAACCTGACTGAGTGTCCGCTGGGTGGCCAGGTACGCAAGATGCTGGGTGACTTCTCCTCGGTCCTGGCCATCCTGCTAGGCTGTGGCCTCGATGCCTCCTTTGGCCTAGCCACACCGAAGCTCATGGTGCCTAGAGAGTTCAAGGTGAGAGCTGGGCATGGAGGGGAGAGGGCAAAACAGGGTCAGCAGACAAGACCCTAGAGGAGGAAGATGAATTGATACCACACTTCTCTAGCCTTCTGTTTTCTCATTCATAAGATAGAAATAGTATAATAATGGTCTCACAGAATTGTTGTGAGGGCACATTGTGTGCCAGACACATAGTAAGCATAAGATAGGTAGCTACGGTTGCAGGTAAGAGGTTAAAAGAGTGGGTTCTGGTCCGCCAGCCCTGGGTCTGAGTCCCACTTCTGTCACTTCCTAGCTGTGTGTCTTAGGGGAGTTCACACACATTCTGAGCCTCAACTTCTTCATCTATAAAATGGAAATAATAAATAACAATAGTTTCTGCCTCATAGGTTGTTTTGAGGTTCATAGAAAGTCATAGTTCAAAGCGCTGTCGCATTACTGGGACTGGCACATACCAACACCTCAATGCTAGTTATTGTTGTTCTGTGTTCTCCCTACCCTTGGCATGGCCCTACTCACTACTTTGCATCCCCAGTTGCCTGCTCTGATGTGGTCAAGCTAGAGCTCCCTGCCCAGGGCATGACTTCACAGGACAAGGCTCAGCACTCACTTAGTACCTAAACTTGGTCAGTGCATTTGGAGACCTCCCCTCCAGCTTCCCTCAGGACAAGAAAGCAGGGAGGCTCCAAGGCTCCAAGGCAGCCTTAGGGGCTCAGAACCCAAGATAGCAGCTGGGGCCCCTCCCTGACACAGACGCCTTGTAATCAGAGCAGACGCAGACACACCCAGCCCTACCCCTGCCCCAGCCCCAGATCAAGGCAGGTCTGAACCTGAGTTGCCCAGCCCTTGGTAGGGGGGTGGGGAGGGGGGGTGGTTGCTTAGGGAGAAGTGCTCTGTACATCAAGAAGTGTGGGCGGGCCTCATCCACTACCTCCTCCTCTTGCAGGGAGGGAAGGACCCTGAGAATCAAAGTCCAGAGCCCCTGGTTCCAGCCCATCCCCCAGGCTGGTCCCCACCCTTCTGCCATTTGCCATCCTAGCCCTGGGATGCGCTGAACCAGCTGTACACACACAGACTGCCCACCTAGCATCCAGTGTCTTAGAGCGGGTGGGGAGGGGGGCATTGTAGAAGAATGCCATGGCTGGAGTGTGTAGATGAGGTGTTCTTAAGATAGCCTCTCCAACCTGTCCATGGACTCCTCTTCCCCAGCCCACACTCCCTGGACGTGGCTGGCTGGTATCACCTTTTGGAGCCAACCCCTGGTGGCTGAGTGTGGCAGCTGCCCTGCCTGCTCTGCTATTGTCTATCCTCATTTTCATGGACCAGCAGATCACAGGGGTCATCCTCAACCGTGCTGAATACAGACTGCGGGTAAGGCCTGTGGGATCAGACCCTAGGTCCCTAGCCCAAGGGACAGGAGCTCCAGGGTGGGGTCTGGGTTCCCCCTCTCCCACCCCAGAGGACAGAGGGCCCAGATCTGGGCTAGCTTCATCCTTACTCCCCCACACTACCTGCAGAAGGGAGCTGGCTTCCACCTGGACCTCTTCTGTGTGGCTGTGCTCATGCTCCTCACATCAGTGCTTGGGCTGCCCTGGTATGTCTCGGCCACTGTCATCTCCCTGGCCCACATGGACAGTCTTCGGAGAGAGAGCAGAGCCTGTGCTCCAGGGGAGGCTCCCAGCTTCCTGGGCATCAGGTAAGGCCAGTATTCAGGAGACTGGAATGAGATGTGGGCAGCAAGGTCGGGTACTGGGTACAGGGCAGAGTTATTTGGGCAACCTGAATTCTAAGCTGGTGACTCCAGAGGGCTCTCTCACTGCCCCACGAGCACTGCAGTAGGGTGAATGAGTGGGTGCTGGGCTCCTTCAGCCTTGGGACTGGGGGCATCCAGGGGAGCTCCAGGGGAGCATCATGGAGGTGAGTGTGAAGGCTGAGCAAAGATGAGGTGCCACCTAAGAATCCCACTCAGTGTAGAAGCACCTGATTGATTTATAGAGTAACATCACAAAAACAATTTTATTGGGAATGCAATCTAATTATTGAAAGTATAGGAAATCAACTTTGTACATTATGAAGTAAAAGTTTCTATGGTAGTATAAGATTGCTTAAATTTTCCATCAAAATAAAAACAAAGAGCAACTTTGAACTTGAGCTGCTGAAGAGGACTGGGACCCTTGTATGGAGGTGCCCTGTCCCTTCTTCTCCACCAATTTTTCACACCAAGCTCAGGTCCCCTCCCTTCCAGGGAACTATCAGGGGATCCCTCCACTTCCCTCCTGCCAGGGCCCCCAACCTGGCAGGGGCTCCCCCAGAGCTAACCCCAGAGGTACCCCAGGGGCTCCCCCAAAGCTAACTCCTCCTTTCCCCACAGAGAGCAGAGGTTGACGGGCCTGGCAGTATTCATCCTCACAGGAATCTCCATCTTCCTGGCACCTATACTCAAGGTACCTTAGACAAGCCAGCATCAGGGGCAGGGCAGTAATAACAATAAATACAGCAAGAATTGACATTGGCTGAACATTTACCATGTACTGGGCACTGTGTTAAGTTTTCTTCACCCATAGACTCATTTAATCCTGACATTACCCATGAGAAGCATACACACTTTTAAAATGAGGAAACTGAAAGTTAAAGAGGTTAAGGAACTTAAAAGAGACCACCAAGAGAGCTGGTTTCTCAGATCTATCTGAGAACCTGAACTCTGACCCAAATGGCTTTCTACCCAGTGGAGCAGAGTAGAGACATGCCATCATCCCCAGGGGCCAAGCACTAGCTACTCTTACTCCACACTCAATGAGTCTTAGACTAAGAACATGATCATCACAACCCAGGAAAACTTCTGAGGCAAAACCCTTCCACTTTTCCTTCACCAGATGTTTACAGAATCCCTGCTGAGTGCAAGGCTCTGAGAGGCACCTGGGAAAAGGGGATGGGGAGGGGAGGAATACTGAAAAAGAATATGGAACTAAGTCCCTGTCAACAACACATACACATGAATCAAAATTATGTAACAAGTAACAGCAGAAAGGTTCAACAAGCCAGTACAGCAGAGCAGTCAAGGAGGGTGTGGAGAATTGCACACAAGAGTCACTGGCAGGACGACAGGAGGTTAGGGGAGGGAAAGGTCATGGAAGCTGGGTAAGAGTAGACTAGTTGAAAGAGCCAGATGGACTGGATCGGCCACTGACTAAACTAGGTGACTCCCATTCAGCAGATATTTACCTAGCATAAGCCATATGCCAAGCACTGTTCCAGGGACTCCGGATATAGTGGTGATCAAAAGAGATCATCCACATCTTGCATTCTTGTGAGAGGAGACAGATAAAAACAATTAAAACAATAAAATAGGATAATTTCAGATAGTGATAACTTCTATGAAAAATAAAAGAGGGTGCAGTGATCAGGAGCACCTTAATGGTGCTGGGCAGGGAAGGCCTTTCTGAGCTGTCATGACAGGAGTAATGAGAGGGAGATCAGGGAAGAGCATTTAGGTGGAGGGAATAGCAAAGCAAAAGGCCTTGCAAGGGGTAGAAGTAAACTTGGGCATATTGAGGAAAGGAAAGGGGCCCAGTACAACAGGAACAGAGAGAACAGAGAGGAATGTGAGAGAGAAGAGTGGAGAGGTAATGGGCAAGTTACTTAGTCTCTCTGAAATCCAACTTCTCCATCTGTAAAATGGAGACAATTATAGAATTTACCTCATTTGACTGATGTGAAGATTCAATGAAATCAGGCATGCAAAGTGGGTATGTTTAGATCTTGGAGGTTGGAGGCTGGGCTTGGGGCCTAAATGGGGTTATCTGGGCAGCTGGCGAGGTGAGCTGCTTTGCCAGCTCTCCAATTCTCTCTACCAGTTCATCCCAATGCCTCTGCTCTATGGCATCTTCCTGTACATGGGGGTGACAGCGATTAGCAGCATCCAGGTGAGCCCATTACTTCCCGCCTACATTTGCTAGTTCTCCTCTTCTGTTTTCCTGCCTCTCCTGGGCACAGAGCCTCTGCTGCCACACTCTGGATGGAGAGGGGACCAAGGGAGCCTTCTGACCTCCAAGCTAGGCTTGGACAGCTAACAGCGACACCCTCCAGACTATCTGAGTACCCTGTTTTCTTCCTCCCCTTGTTCCCCCAGTTCACGAAGAGGGTGCAGCTATTATTGATACCAGCGAAGCACCAGCCAGACCTTCTGTTCTTGCGGCATGTGCCCCTGAGCAGGGTCCACCTGTTCACAGCCATCCAGCTTGCCTGCCTGGGTCTGCTTTGGATAATCAAGTCTACCCCTGCAGCTATCATCTTCCCCATCATGGTGACTTTGGGCAGGGTTGGGTGGTGTCCTGGTGGCTCTCTGAGCCTGGGAGGGTGGTCAAGGCCTCACAAGAGGAAGAATCTCTCCTCTGTCACTTGTCCTGGCTCTGCCTGGTTGGGAATCTTAGGACAAGGAAAAATGGCCAAGGGATGACTGTGAGGCTCTGGACCTGGGATATCTGGTTTAATTCCTTTCCCAGCCTCTTTGGGTTGATCAACCACAGGTAGGGACAAAAAGGCCCAGAAGGAAACTGAGGACCTGGGAGAGGCAAGGCTGGCACTTTTTTAACCCAGTTAGGTGATACTGTAAGCTTCTGGCTTTGTTCTTACTCACTGAGGAAGTTAAGAGTCATGGGCTTTGCTTTGGAACAATCTGGTTACTACATCTCAGTTCTGTGACCTCTGAGAGGTTAGTAAGCTCCCAGGGTCTCAGTTTCCTCCTCTGTACAAAGGAAATAATTATCATGTCTACCTCATATGAATGTGTCAGCATTCACTGACTATACACGATGGCTTGCACATGGGAAGTGCTCAATAAATGTGGCTGTTGTTAACGTTCCTGCTGCTATTGCTGACGGCCTTTGGCTTTGTTTCTATCCCTGCAGTTGCTGGGCCTGGTGGGGGTCCGAAAGGCACTGGAGTGGGTCTTCTCACCTCAGGAACTCCTCTGGCTGGATGAGCCGATGCCGGAGAGGGAGAGAAGCATCCCTGAGAAGGGCGTGGAGCCAGAGTACTCGTTCAGTGGAAGTGACAGTGAAGATGTGAGCTCCTGGAGAACAGGGCAGGGGTAGGGGAGAGAAGTCATCTCCAGGAGTTGTAACAAGTATAATATCTCTATTAAGTCTGAAGATCTGATCAACACAGTGACTCCTCTTAGTCTGTATTAACATAGGCACACTGAAGGAGTGAGGGAAATTTTTCTTCATATGAGTCCAGGGCTGTATGAGGGCTGGAAATGGTCGGGGACAAAACTCTTAAGTGGATTGTCTTACTCAACTCGGATCTTTGTCTTAAGGTGGGTTTATATCCTCTCACTCTCTGGGTCCTTTTCTCTCTGCTCTCTCCCTCAGTCTTTTATCTTTTTATTCCCAACTCATCTTGAGATCTCTGTTTCACAGTCAGAGCTGATGTATCAGCCAAAGGCTCCGGAAATCAACATCTCTGTGAATTAGCTGGAGCAGGAGATGGAGTTGAGACCCAGGAAACTGAGGTAAGGGTGTGAGGGAAATGCCCCCAGTGTCTAGGGTGGGGTGGTGGGGGCTCCGGTGGTGGAAAGCTCGTCTGTGTGCTGAACAGCTGTTTTCTCTACATGCTCCAGTTCTTCATGAACCCCAGAGTCGGGGAGTGGGTAGAAGAATCTCTCCAGAGAAAAGCTGGAAACAAGCGAGGGAACCTGGGCATGGCTCCCTGTGGCACTGAAGTCCAGCCAGTAGAGGGAGCTCAAGCTCACATCAACCTGGAAGGGATGGGAACTGGGGAAGGGAAGGGTGTGAAGATAAAAGAATGGAAAGGAATGGGAGGAGAGAAAGAGAGGATAAAGCTCCCAGCAGCTTGCTTGCTGAGCCTCGGAGGCTCCTTCCAGAGGCTGCCAAGAACCACACTACAGACAAGTGGGGGCGGGGGGGTTCTTTGTCACTTGCCCTCTCTGCCATTCTTTCATTTTATTCATCCATTTCTCAGAACATTTTCTTAGCACTTCTGGAGTGTCCAGGTACTAGTGGTATAATAGTCATGGTTCCTGACCTCAGGAAGTTAAAATTCCTGTGGGAAAGACACACTGGCAACTGTTAGAGTGGGATAGTGCTGGCACAGGGAAGGAGAAGCTGTGGCAGCAGAGAGGCCCCCAAGAAGGGTGAAGTGGTGGGAGTTGGGTAGGGCCTCTAAGAGGAAGTGGTCCATAATTTGAAATCTGAAGAACAAACAGAAGCTAGTCAGGATAAAATGGAGGGAAAATATTCTAGGCAAAGGGTGCAGCATGTGCAAAAGCCTGGAATTTTTCTCCTTTGATAAAATGAACTCTTTGGGGTTTGTCCTCTCCTTGGTCCCCCAAGTCCAAGAGCCTGAGTCCCCACCGGCTGCAGTGGAAAATTCTAGGGGCTGGAGGGAGACAGGGCAAATCATGGGCTGGCCCAGAACAAGATCTCCTGAGCTTCCCTTACTCCCTGCCACTCCCTGCTTGGCTCTATTCGTTGTCTTACTTGTGTCCCTGAGCACTTGCTCTGACCCCACGATGTCTTCTCTCTGTTCACAGGTATTTACTCAGGAAGTCAGGAAATTACTGGCCTTTGGCTTAACTGCCAGATTCTCAGTCAGCTGGGAACCTGGAACACTGGGGCAGGACTGGGAGGCAGCTGGCCAAGACCTCAGTCACCCTCCTGAGCTGGGGGTGGAGAGTGGCAGGGAACAAGCAGGCTTGCTTTGTGGTTAGGAAAGTCTGGTAAGTCAGAGGGACTGGCCAGGCCCCATTCACTCTTTACTCCATTAAAGGAAACTAAGTCTAGGAGCCCTTCTCATTTTGAAACTTCTATCCTCACAGATTTTCTGATTTCTCACAATCAGGGGGTTGTCAGGGAACTCTTCTGTTTGCAAAAGGGGAAAATTCCCTCTTTTCAGAATAAGTATTCCTCTATTTTAAAGAGTTTTTACATGTATAAAAATAAACTTAATTTTTTTTTAACCACAGAAGTGAATGAGATTACTGCAAAATATTGTAACACTCTAGAAATGTATAATTTTGAAATGGAAACCATCCCAGAGATAACTAGGGCTCACATTTTAGTGTATATTGTTCAGATTTATAGAGTTCTATAACATGCTTGATACTTAGGATGCATTGTGTGTTTTCCATGTCAGTACTGCATACATATCCCACTTATTCTTTTTGCATAGGATAAATAACTTTATAAGCTGGAAAAGATATCATATATATAAAAGAGTATATAAAATGTCTTCTGCGAGGGCAAGAATTTCTCCAAAGTATATACCTAGGGCTGAAATTAAGGAGTAACAATAAAAAGAACACCTGCCAAAGAAGACATAGAGATGGCCAACAAACACATGAAAAGAGGCTCAACATTGCTCGTTATTAGAGAAATATACATCAAAACTACAATGAGATACCACCTCACACCCGTCAGAATGGCCATCATAAAAATATCTACAAACAGTAAATGTTGGAAAGGGTGTGGAGAAAAGGGAACCCTCTTGCACCGTTAGTGGGAATGTAAATTGATAAAACCACTGTGGAGAACAGTAAAGAGGTTCCTTTAAAAATGAAACTACCTGGAGCGTTGGGATGACACAGAGGGATGGGAGGGGGAGGGAGGTGGGAGGAGGGTTTGGGAGGGGGAGCACATGTGAATCCATGGCTGATTCATGTCGATGTATGGCAAAAACTACTACAATATTGTAAAGTAATTAGCCCCCAACTAAAATAAAAAAAAAAATAAATAAATAAATAATAAAAAAAAATGAAACTACCATATGATCCAGCAATCCCACTATTGGGCATATACCTTAAGGAAACTATAATTCAAAAAGACACATGTAAAAAATTATAAAAACAAAACAAACAAAAAAAACAAAAAGCAAACAAACAAACAAAAAGACACATGTACCCCAGTATTCATTGCGGCACTATTTACAACAGCCAAGACATGGAAGCAACCTAAATGTTCATCAACAGATGAATAGATAAAGAAGATTTGGTACATATATACAATGGAATATTACTGAGCCATAAAAAGGAATGAAACTGGGTCATTTGTAGTGATGTGGATGAATCTTTACTCTGTCATACAGAGTGAAGTCAGAAAGAGAAAAATATTGTATATTAACACATATATATGAAATTTAGAAAAGTGGTACTAATGAACCTATTTGGAGGGCAGGAATAAAGATGCAGACATAGAGAATAGACTGTGGACACAGAAGGGGAAGAAGAGGGTGGGACGAATTGAGAAAGTAGCATTGACATATATACACTATCATGGGTAAAACAGATAGCTAGTAGGAAGCTGCTGTTTCACACAGGAAGCCCAGTCCAGTGCTCTGTGATGAATTAGAGGAATGGGATGGGATGGGGGAGAGGGGGATATATGTATACATATAGCTGATTCCTAGTGTTGTACAGCAGAGTGTAACACAATATCGTAAACCAGTTATACTCCAATTAAAAAAATAAATAACAGACAAGTAAATAAATAAATAAAAATTTTAAAAGAACACATGCATCCAACACTCAGGCAAGAGGTAGCCTGTCATTGGTGGTGGTGGTGTTCAGTCGCTGAGTCATGTATGATTCTTTGCAACCCTCGGACTGCAGCATGCAAGGCTCCCTTGTCCTTCATTATCGCCTGGAGTTTGCTCAGATTCATGTCTATTGAGTCAGGGATGCTATCCAACCATTTCACCCTCTGTCGTCACCTTTTCCTTTTGCATTCAATCTTTCCCAGTATTAGGATCTTTTCCAAAGAGTTGGCTCCTTGCATCAGATGGCCAAAGTATTGGAGTTTCAGCTTCAGCATTAGTCCTTCCAATGAATATTCAGGGTTGATTTCATTTAGGATTGACTGGTTTTATCTCCTTGCAGTCCAGGGGACTCTCAAGAGTCTTCTTCAGCACCACAATTCAAAAGCATCAGTTCTTCGGTGCTCAGTCTTCTTCATGGTCCAACTCTCACACCTGTACATGACCATTGGGAAAAATGTAGCTTTGACTATATGGAACTTTGTCAGCAAAGTGATGTTTCTGAATTTTAATATGCTGTCTAGATTTGTCATGACTTTCTTTCCAAGAAGTAAGTGTCTTCTAATTCCATGCGTGCAGTCACCATCTGCAGTGATTTTCAGTTCAGTTCAGTTGCTCAGTCGTGTCCAACTCTTTGCGACCCCATGAACCGCAGCACGCCAGACCTCCCTGTCCATCACCAACTCCCAGAGTCCACCCAAACCCATGTCCATTGAGTCGGTGATGCCATCCAACCATCTCATCCTCCATCGTCCCCTTCTTCTCCTGCCCTCAATATTTCTCAGCATCAGGGTCTTTTCCAATGAGTCAACTCTTCACATCAGGTGGCCAAAGTATTGGGGTTTCAGCTCCAACATCACTCCTTCCAATGAACACCCAGGACTGATCTCCTTTAGGATGGACTGGTTGGATCTTCTTGCAGTCCAAGGGACTCTCAAGAGTCTTCTCCAACACCACAGTTAAAAAGCATCAATTCTTCTGTGCTCAGCTTTCTTTATAGTCCAACTCTCACATCCATACATGACCACTGGAAAAACCATAGCCTTGACTAGATGAACCTTTGTTTGCAAAGTTATGTCTCTGCTTTTTAATATGCTGTCTACGTTGGTCATAACTTTCCTTCCAAGGAGTAAGCGTCTTTTAATTTCATGGCTGCAAACACCATCTGCAGTGATTTTGGAGCCCAGAAAAATAAAGTCTGACACTGTTTCCCCATCTATTTCCCATGAAGTGATGGGACCAGATGCCATGATCTTAGTTTTCTGAATGTTGAGCTTTAAGCCAACTTTGTCACTCTCCTCTTTCACTTTCATCAAGATGCTCTTTAGTTCTTCTTCACTTTCTGCCCTAAGGGTGGTGTCATCTGCATATCTGAGGTTATTGATATTTCTCCCAGCAATCTTGATTCCAGCTTGTGCTTCTTCCAGCCCAGCATTTCTCATGATGTACTCTGCATATAAGTTAAATAAGCAGGGTGACAATATACAGCCTTGATGTACTCCTTTTCCTATTTGGAACCAGTCTATTGTTCCATGTCCATTTCTAACTGTTGCTTCCTGACCTGCATACAAGTTTCTCAAGAGGCAGGTTAGGTGGTCTGGTATTCCTATCTCTTTCAGAATTTTCCACAGTTCATTGTGATCCACACAGTCAAAGGCTTTGGCATAGTCAATAAAGCAGAAATAGATGTTTTTCTGGAACTCTCTTGCTTTTTCAATGATCCAGCGGATGGTGGCAATTTGATCTCTGGTTCCTCTCCCTTTTCTAAAACCAGCTTGAACATCTGGAAGTTCAGCCCAAGAAAAAGAAAGTCTGTCACTGTTTCCACTGTTTCCCCATCTATTTGCCATGAAGTGATGGGACTGGATGCCATGATCTTAGTTTTTTGAATATTGAGTTTTAGGCTCGCTTTTTCATTCTGTTTTTCACTCTCATTAAGAGGCTCTTTGAGTTCCTCTTCACTTTCTTCAGTTAGAGTGGTATCATCTGGATATCTAAGGTTGTTGATATTTCTTCTGCAGTCTTGCTTACAGCTTGTGCTTCATCCAGCTCAGCATTTCAAATGATGTACTCTGCATGTAAGTTAAATAGGCAGGGTGACAATATACCAGTCATTCCCGACCAGTAATGCTGAAGAAGCTGAAGTTGAACAGTTCTATGAAGACCTACAAGACCTTCTAGAACTAACACCCAAAAAAGATGTCCTTTTCATTATAGGGGACTGGAATGCAAAAGTAGGAAGTCAAGAGATACCTGAAGTAACAGGCAAATTTGGCCTTGGAGTACAAAATGAAACAGGTCAAAGGCTAACATAGTTTTGCCAAGAGAACGCACTGGTCATAGTAAACACCCTCTTCCCACAGCACAAGAGAAGACTCTACACATGGACATCACCAGATGGTCAATACCAAAATCAGATTGATTATATTCTTTGCAGCCAAAGATGGAGAAGCTCTATAGCGTCAGCAAAAACAAGACAGGGAGCTGACTGTGGCTCAGATCATGAACTCCTTATTGCCAAATTCAGACTTAAATTGAAGCAAGTAGGGAAAACCACTAGACCATTCAGGTATGACCTATATTAAATCCCTTGTGATTATACAGTGGAAGTGAGAAATAGATGCAAGGGATTAGATCTGATAGACAGAGTGCCTGATGAACTATGGACGGAGGTTTGTGACATTGTACAGGAGGCAGTGATTAAGACCATCCCCAAGAAAAAGAAATGCAACAAGGCAAAATGGTTGTCTGAGGAGGCCTTATAAATAGCTGAGAAAAGAAGAGAAGCAAAAGGCAAAGGAGAAAAGGAAAGACATACCCATTTGAATGCAGAGTTCCAAAGAATAGCAAGGGGAGATAAGAAAACCTTTTAAAGTGATCAATGCAAAGAAATAGAGGAAAATGATAGAATGGGAAAGACTAGAGATTTCTTCAAGAAAAGTAAAGATACCAAGGGAACATTTCATGTAAAGATGGGCTCGATAAAGGACAGAAATGGTATGGACCTAACAGAAGCAGAAGATATTAAGAAGAGGTGGTAAGAATACACAGAAGAACTATACAAAAAAGATCCTCATGATCCAGATAACCACGATGGTGTGATCACTCACCTAGAGCCCGACATCCTGGAATGAGAAGGCAAGTGGGCCTTAGGAAGCATCACTGAACAAAGCTAGTGGAGGTGATGGAATTCCAGTTGAGCTATTTCAAATCCTAAAAGATGATGCTGTGAAAGTGCTGCACTCGATGTGCCAGCAAATTTGGAAAATCCAGCAGTGGCCACAGGACTGGAAAAGGTCAGTTTTCATTCCAATCTCAAAGAAAGGCAATGGCAAAGAATGTTCAAACTACTGCACAATTGCCCTCATCTCACACGCTAGCAAAGTAATGCTCAAAATTTTCCAAGCCAGGCTTTAACAGTACGTGCACCGTGAACTTCCAGATGTTCAAGCTGGATTTAGAAAAGGCAGAGGAACCAAACTGCCAACATCTGTTGGATCATCCAAAAAGCAAGAGAGTTCCAGAAAAACATCTACTTCTGCTTGATTGACTACACCAAAGCCTTTGACTGTGTGGATCACAATAAACTGTGGAAAATTCTGAAAGAGATGAGAATACCAGACCACCTGACTTGCCTCCTGAGAAATCTGTCTGCTGGTCAAGAAGCAACAGTTAGAACGGGACATGGAACAACAGACTGGTTCCAAATCGGGAAAGTAGTATGTCAAATCTGTATATTGTCACCCTACTTATTTAACATTAATGTAGAGTACATCATGCTAAATGCTGGGCTGGATGAAGCACAAGCTGGAATCAAGACTGCCAGGAGAAATATCAATAACCTCAGATATGCAGATGATACCACCCTTATGGCAGAAAGAGAAGAAGAACTAAAGAGCCTCCTGATGAAAATGAAAGAGGAAAGTGAAAAAGTTGGCTTAAAACTCAGCATTCAGAAAACAAAAATCATGGCATCCTTTCCCATCACTTCATGGCAAATAGATGGGGAAACAATGGAAACAGTGACAGACTTAATTTTGGGGGGCTCCAAAATCACTGCAGATGGTGACTGCAGCCATGAAATTAAAAGATGCTTGCTTCTTGGAAGAAAAGCTATGACCAACCCAGACAGCATATTAAAAAGCAGAGACATTACTTTGTCGACAAAGGACTGTCTAGTCAAAGCTATGGTTTTTCCAGTGGTCATGTATAGATGTGAGAGTTGGACTATAAAGGAAGCTGAGCGCTGAAGAATTGGTACTTTTGAACTGTGATGTTGGAGAAGACTCTTGAGAATTCCTTGAACAGCGAGGAGATCCAACCAGTCCATCCTAAAGGAGATCAGTCCTGAATATTCATTGGAAGGACTGATGCTGAAACTCCAATACTTTGGCCACCTGATGCAGAAAACTGACTTATTGGAAAAGCCCCTGATGCTGGGAAAGATTGAAGGCAGGAGAAGGGGAAGACAGAGGATGAGATGGTTGGATGGCATCACCAACTCGATGGACATGAGTTTGAGTAAGCTCTGGGAGTTGGTGATGGACAGGGAAGCCTGGAATGCTGCAGTCCATGGGGTCACAAAGAGTTGGACATGACTGAGTGACTGAACTGAACTGAATTGACAATATACAGCCTTGTCATACTCCTTTCCCAATTTTTAACCAGTCTGTTGTTCCATGTGCAGTTATAATGGTTGCCTCTTGACCTGCATCCTAGTACCTCAGAAATCCCTCTGTATGTTCCTCACATATTGCACCCCCAATTCCATCAAACACATCTTCATCTTATGGTAATTATTTTCTTGCTTTTCCTTATAGTTTTAATATTTATTTATGCATACCTATGTATTTATTATTTTGCCTATTTAAAAAAAATTATTTATTTATAATTTATTTTATTTTGACTGTGCTGGGTCTTCACTGCTGTACTTGGTCTTTCTCTAGTTGCAGTGGGCAGGGCTACTTTTTGCAGTTCCATGTGCTTCTCATTGCAGTGGCTTATCTTGTTGGGGAGCAAGGCTCTAGATGCATAGGCTTCAGTAGTGGCACCACTCAGGCTCAGTAGTTGTGGCTCACAGGCCCCAGAGCATACAGGCTCCAATAGTTGTGGCTCTTGGGCTCAGTAGTTATGGGCTTTAGTTGCTTCTTGGTGTGTGGAAGCTTTCAGGACCAGGGATCAAACCCAAGTCCCCTGCATTGGCAGGTAGATTCCTAGTCATTTACCACCAGGGAAGCCCTGTTTTGCCAATTTTTAAATATTATATAAATGGAATCACAGAGTATGTATTCTCTGGCTGCTTCTTTCACTCAACACTGTTTTGAGAATCATTGATGTGGATGTATACAGCTGTAGTTTACTCATTTCATTGCTGTGTAGCACTCCATTGTAGGACTCTACCACAATCAATTATCCACTTTTCTTTTGACTCCAAGAATTCATTCCTGACGTCATCTGGACCTGGTGCTTGCTTTGAGGAAAGTTAAGTTCATTCAAATTCTTTAATGGCTATAAGATTTTTTTTTAATTAAAGACTATATACTTTTAGGATGGGAAAAAAAATCTAACTTTAATTTGTAATTAACAAAGGTAAAATGAAGTTTGATTTTTTTTTGTTGTTTTCTTCTTTTTTGGCCTTGTAGCTTGTGGGAACTTTGTTCCCTGACCAGGAATTGAACCTGGGCCCCCCAGCAGTGGAAGTGCCAAGTCCTAACTACTGGATCACCAGGGAATTCCCAAAATGAAGGTTTTTATTGGATTATTTGACAGCCTAAAAATTTTTCCCCAAAACATGACAACCCAAACATCCTGTAAACAATACACTGTGTATCCAAAGCACACAGCCTTTTTCATTACTGAAAATATTATCTTTTATCTTATTTCCATTGGTCCAAGGTGAGTTTTAGCGGCATTATTTGGTAATTTGGGCTTCTCGTTGCTTCATGTTTTAACCCTCAAAAATGAAAAACTACTGTCTCTTTTGCCATGCTTTCCCAAAATGATTTAATAAATCTGCTTCACTATTTGCAACACTGGTTGAGAGTAACATTGGGGGAAGGTACACAATGAAAAAGACAGTACATAGTCTATTAATATAAATTTATGACCTCAAATAAGGATTTAAATAATTGGAGGGGACTTCCTTGTTGTTGCAGTGGCTACTCCAGGCTCCCAGTGCAGGGGACTTGGATTCAATCCTCGGTCAGGGAACTCTATCCTACATACTGCAGCTAAGAGTTAGAATGCTGTCGACAAAGATTGAAGATCCCAAGTGCCCAAACTAAGGCTCAGTGCAGCCAAAGAGAGAAAGAAAAATAGGAGCCTGAATCAGTTATGTAATTTTTTCATGGCGATGAAAGGCACTAAAACAGAGATATCTGTATCCACAAGAGAAAGGAAATATGAAATATTAAGTTCTTAAATGTAGTTTTTAAAATTGAAGAGTCCTAATTCTCCCCTTCATCACATAGGCAGCAAGTTTGAAGTAAACAGATCACTAACTTGATCAGTTTTTTGGAATGAAGATCACTGTATGCCCCAACCCAGCTTCTGATGGTTAGCTGCATCATAAGCTCTACAGCCTGACCTTAGGGAAAGATTATACTTTTTTAGCACAGTTTTAGGTTCATGTTACAGATTATAGGATTTTCAGGCTCTTTATTTCTTCTTTAGCCAGTTTTGTGGAATTGTATTTTTCTAGGAATCTATTCATTTTATCTAAGTTTTCATATTTATTGGCATAAAGTTATCAAAACCTTTGTCTGTTTAATCTATATAGCACACTTAGCTATAGTCCCTTATCATTTTGTTGTTGTTGTTGTAAATATTTATACATTTCTGAATTTTTAATATCATTTGCATTTTCTATTTTTGTTCTTGGTAACTCTTGCCAGAAGTTAGCCAGTTAGTCTATTTTATTAGTCTTTTCAAATTAACTTCTGGTTTTGCTGATCTTCCCTATTAATCCTTTTACTTCATTAATTTCTACTCTTTATTATTTCCTTCTATTTTCTGTGGTTTATTCTGTGAATTTTCTAACTTCTTAGCTCATTATTTTGAGCTTTATTTCTTTACTGATGTAAGCACTACTGCCATCGATTTTCTTCATAGTACCACTTTAGCTGCACCCCAGTTTTGATACAGTATCCTCATTACTATTTATTTCTAAGTATTTTCTAATTTCTACTACGAATTCCTCTTTGACCCACAAGTTGTTGAAAAGTATATTTAAAAAATTTTCCAACTAACACTTAGTAAAAGTAGGCACTTGAAATTCCAGGTGGAAATTCAGAATGTATATGTATTCAGAATTCTTCTTTACAAATATAAAATCTTTCATTAAACAGGAAAGTCTTAAACACCAGTCAAAGCAACTTACTTTTAATAAGCATTCTTAGATGCAGTGTTGTCATAGTAAATCCATTGCTGGCTAATATACCTATCAGAGATTAAGATATATTTTCTCCATGTCTTCGTGGGGGGTTTGGGTATAATACAGAAGACTCTTTCTAAAGGTATGTAGTTAGCCTCTTAATGGCTCTAGTAACCATTTTCAGTTTACCCTGCCTTCCTCCATAAACGTGAGGAAGACCCTTTCCAGCACCAGGACACAGCTGGCAACAGCCTTGCTGAAAGAGACAAGTGTCAGGTGTGTTCCCAAGACTCTTCCTGCCCTGTTGGAAGCTCCACAACTGAGGGCAAATGGGTCACATGGTTTCCACTGAGGGACTGGTTGAAGTGCTTCAGCTTTTTCAGAAATCATTTTCATAAAGCTTGGACAGCAGGCCAGTCTGAATGGGTGGAAATCTTTTCTTGTCATTCTTTTAAAAATGGATGATAGAGGTGAAAATAAAAGATGGAAGATACAAAAAAAAAAAAAAATTTCCAGGGACTTCCCTGGTGGTCCAGTAGTTAAAAATCTACCTTCCAGTGCAGGGGATGTGGGTTCGATCCTAGCTGAAGAACTAAGATCCCACGAGCCACAAGGCCCACAAGCCACAGCTACTGAGCCCATGCGCTCTGGAGCCCAGCTCAGCCAAAAAAAAAATTGTTTCCAAACCTATGACATTTTTCCCCTTATCTTTTTATAACTGATTTCTAACTTAACTGCATTTCGACATTGGTGAGGCTAACTTTATGTGTGTGGTTGATTTTTGGAAATGTTCCATAGGTGCTTGAAAAAGAATGCTTACGCTCCAATTTTTGGGAGCAATTTGCTATCTATTTCTATTAGGACAGCCTACTAATAGTGCTGTTTAAAATGTTCTATGTATTTCATAACTTCTTTTTGGGTCTGTTTGAACTATCAAATACTAGAGGAGGTATTTTAATATACTCTGATAATAAATTGATTAATATCTCCTTTTAGACATGTCAAGTTTTGCTTTTATATCTTTTTAAAAGCTGTGGTATTGGATACTTTCCGGTTTAGAACTGTTATATTTTCCTGGTTAATTGTTATATCTTCCTTGTTAATTGGTTTACTGTTTTGTAATGACTAGGAATGCTTTCTGCTTAAAAGTTATTTTGTCTTCTAGAAATGCAGTTAATTCAGCTTTCTTTTGGTTAGAATTTACCTATATTGTACATTTACAGTCTTTGAATTTTAGTCTTTCTGTATTTTGATATTTTAGGTGTATCTGTTATAACTAACACATAGCCAGATAGTTTTTTTTTTAATTCAATTTGACAATCCATTTTTTAGTTAGAGAACTCAGTACATTTACATTTAGAGTAATTACTAACATAGTTGGTTTTCTATTCTGTTTTTCTGTTTTTTTTCCCTTTTCTTGTCTTATTTTGGATTGATTGTGCTTTCTTGTCTTTTAATTCTCTTTTCCATTTTCCTCCCTCTGCTCATTTAGGATATGAAAAAAAATGGAAGTCAAGGATGACTGCAATGTTTTTCGCATAAGTAACAGGAAGAATGGAATTGCCACTGACTGAGTTCATATTTGGTCATTTTAAGTACGATGCTTTTTAGATAAAAAGACAGAGATGTAAAATATGCAGCTGGTCATGGAAATCTGAAGTTCAGTGGGGGAGGTCTGAGTCAGATAAAAATTTATAAGTTTATTAGTATACAAAATATATTTAAAATGGACTAGGTAAGATTGCCAAGGGAATGGACTTAGAAAAGAGATCCAAGGACCAAATTTTGGAACATTCCAGTGTTAGGAGGTTGAGGAGCAACTGGGAAAGGAGAAGACTGAGAGGCTGGTGATGTGGAAGCAAAGCCAGAAGAACATGGTATCATTCTTGTAGCAAGAAAATGTTTCACAGAGACGTGTTTGTTTTGGGATCACTCTCTTTACTTTTGTACCAGTTCATCTATGAATTTTAAAGTTAAAAATTGTATTTAACCTAGCATTATATTTGTTTAACCTAGCATTTAGTGTTTAGGTTGTTTGGAAATTTTAATCCACACAATGCCAGAAATGGAAATTCTGATGCTTTATTTTAGTGTTATAAAGAATAGTCCAAGTGTCTATTGATTGAAAGAATATGTACCAAAAGTATCATTTAAACTTTAGATAATTGTATATTTTGTTCATTTTAACAGCATCTACATATTGTTGAAAACATCTTCATTTAAATGCTTGAAAATTTTTTTTAGACATTTCTTTTTAAGTCATTATTGAATTTGTTACAATACTGCTTTAATTTTATATTTTGGTTTTTTGGCTGTGAGGCATGTGGAGCTTAGCTCCCTGACCAGGGATCAAACCCGCACCCCCTGCACTGGAAGGCAAAGTCCTAACCACTGGACGACCATGTAAGACCCCTAATATTTATCTTTATTTATTTATTTGGCTGCACTGGGTCTTAGTTGTGGCATGCAGGATCTAGTTCCCTGACTAGGGATTGAACCCAGGCCTCCTGCATTGTGAGTGTGGAGTCTTAGCCACTGGACCACCAAGGGATTCCCAGAAAACATCTTCATTGAGACTTATTTAAATATTCAACAAACACTTACTGAACATCCACAGTGTCCTATCAGATGAGGTTTCTGATTTCATGGAATTTACATTATAGTGAAGGAGAGAAGTAAAAAGCAACGAATAAGATCATCTCAGATAATGGTAAATACTCTGAAGAAAATCAAATAGGGTAATATGACAAGGACAGGGAGAAGATAGGGAAGGCTTCTCTGAGGAGGTGATCTTAAGGTAAGACCTGAGTGACAAAGAATCAAATTATCATCTGCCTGCAGTCAAGGAGTGGTAAACATACACATGAATTTAGGAGCTCTATGGTCTTTTTTTGGGGGGTTGTGCCAGGGGAGCATTTTAGTTCCTCAACCAGAGATTGAATCTGTGCTCCCTGCAGTGGAAGCATGGGGTCCTACCCACTGGACCATGAGGGAATTCCCAAGAACTCTACAGTCTTTAGGTTGGGAACCACTGTCACAGATCAAAGATTTTGCGGTCAACACTGGCTTCAAACTTAGCCCTTACCTTGCTCAGTCCAGACCATATGAGCCTGAGACATTCCTTTCCAGGCTCTAACCCACAGACTACAGTTTTCTGTCAGTAAAATGGGGCCAAGAGCCTGGATTCTAGGGTGCTACAAGAGTTAATTAATGCCTATAACATTCTTTAAGTTCTTTAGATGAAAGACCTAGTGCTGCATAGAAGGTTATTAGAGCCTCCCAAGCCCCAGGAGAAATGTCTCCATATCAGTAACCTAGGTTCTCCTCTCTCCAGTCTGTAGCTATGGAACAGTGGTTCTCAAACTTCCATGGGAATTAAAATCAAAGGTTGTTATAATGTGAATTTCTGGGTTCTCTACTTCAAGTTCCTTGTTTGTCTACTTGAAGTTCTGATTCTCCCTAAGGTTCTGGTTCTCATCTTCTTGGTTCTGTGTTCTTCTGTCCTCTTGTCCTGTGCCTCATGCTTCACATTATTCCAGATTTTTGTCTTTGCAAATGGACCTGAGTGTGCATTTGTCCATATATACTATGATCAGAAACATCTTTGGTCATTTTTTCTGAGAGTCATTCAGAGCAGCTATTGGGAGAGGTAGGAATGTGTCTGTATCTACTTCTCAAATGTAGTCATGAGTTAGAAGGAGGATTTGGGGGAAACTTTTTAAAAATATATTGATTTATTTATTTTTGGCTGTTTGCATTGGGCATTAGTTGCTGCGAGCAAGTTTTCCCTGGATGTAGCGAGTGGGAGCTTCTCTCTAGTTGCAGAGCACAGACTCTAGGTACATGAGCTTCAGTAGTTGTGACACAAGTGCTGAGTTGCTCCTTGGCATGTGGGATCTTCCCAGACTAGGGATCCAATGTGCGTTTTCCACATTGGCAAGTGGATTCTTTACCACTGGACCACGAGGGAAGTCCCAGAAACTTTCAAATAAAAGGAGGGAGGAATTGTTGTCTGGTACTAAATAGGAGGCAAATACATAGAAAGTGCTTAATCCTGGTTTGAGGACAAGTTCACTGCTTCTTACTTTTTTTTTTTTTTGGTGCTGTATCCCAGTATAAGGGACTGTGCAGGTCTTGAGTGATCAATTCATTCATTCAACAAATATGAATGTATTAAATATCTATCGTATGTCAGGTAGTGTTTATGTGTTGGAATTCACTGTTAAATAAGACAAGATCTCTTTTTTTCATGGAGTATCCATTCTAGTAGGGTGAGACAGAAAATAAATATATAAATATACATACATAAGATTGTTTCAGATACTGATAAATACAATAATACAAGCTAATGTGATAAAGAGGGTGGGTGACTACCTTAGATTAACATTTGAGCAGATAACCTAAATGACAAAAAGTAAGTCTTGAGAATAGGGAGGAGGGAACAGAGGGGAAGCATTTTTGGCAAAGGGAATATCACTGCAAAGGTCTTTAGGCAGGAAGAACTTCAGAATGTTTGAGAGAGTGAGAAAAGGCCCATATATATAGAGTGAAGGAGTGAGGGAGAGAAAATTTCAAGATGAGGTTGGAGTGTCTGAGGATTAGGGTCATAGGTATAATATATACCTTGGAAGAAGTAGTGCTGGTGAGACCCTGTCCCTTGGGGTAAGAATAGGAGAGGCCAATTCAGAATTGCCAAAACAATCTTGAAAATGAAGAACTGTATTGGGGGACTCACACTTTCCAATTTCAAAACTTAATTCAAAGCTTCAGTAATTAAGACAATGCAATACTGGCATAAGAAAAGACATATAGAATTGATAGTCCAGAAACAAACCCTCACACTTACGGTTAATTAATTTTTGATAAGGGTGCCAAGACAATTTAATGGTGAAAGAATGGTCTTTTCAACAAGTGATACTGGGAAAGCTGGATATCTACATGCAAAAGAATAACATTTGTCCCTCCCTCACACCATATGAAAAATTTAATTCAAAATGGATCAAAAACCTAAATGTAAGAGCTAAATCACCTCTTAGAAGAAAACATAGGTATAAATTTTCATGACCTTGGATTTGGAAATGGTTTTTTAGATATGATACCAAGAGCACAAATAACAAAATAAAAAAATTAATTAGGCATCACCAAAATTTAAAACTTCTGTTCTCCAAATGACACTATCTAGAAAGTGAAAAGACAACCCATAGAATGGGAGAAATATTTGCAATCATATATCTTTTAAGGGACTTTTATCTATAATTTATTAAGAACTCTTACAAAATAATAATAAAAGAGACAAATAACCTGATTTAAAAATGGACAAGGGGGGAACTTCCCTGGTGGTCCAGAGGTTAAGAATCCATACTCTACTGCAGGGGGCATGGACTTGATCTCTAGTCAGGGAACTAAGATCCTGCATGCAGTGTAGCATGGCCAAAAAAAATAAAAATAAATATTGTTTAAAGTGGACAAGGAATATAAATAAACATTTAGACATATAAATGGCCTTTAAGCACATGAAAAGATGCTTAACATCATTAGCCATCAGAGAAATGCAAATCAAAACCACAATGAAATACCATTCATATCCACTAAGATGGTTATAAATAACAAGTATTGGTAAGGATGTGGAGAAACTGGAACCCTCACACACTGTTGGTGGGAATGTAAAAAGGTATAGCAGCTCTGGAAAACAGTGTTCCTCAGAAAGTTAAACACAGAATTAATATATGACCCAGTAATTCTACTCCTAGGTATATACCCAAAAGAACTGAAACCAAGCACTCAAATAGACACTTGTCTGTCAGTGTTCACAGCAGTATTATTCACAGTAGCCAAAAGGTGGAAACAACCCAAATGACCCAGCAACCCAAACGGATGAATAGATAAACAAAATGTGTTATGTCCATACAGTGAACTATTATTCAGCAATAAAATGGAACAAAGCACTGATACATACTACAACACTGATGAATGTTGAAAGTATCATTTTAAGTGAAAGAAGTTAATCACAAAGGACCACGTTGTATGATTCCATTTATATTAGCTATCCAGAATAGGCAAATATATAAAGACAAAAGGGATACAAGTGGTTGTCTAGGACTGGGAACCTAGGGTGTTGAGAGATAATGGCTAATGGATTTAGGATTCCTTTTTTTTTTTTTTTTTAGTTCTACCAGTTTATTGCTACCAACCCATCTCCCTCCACCCTCATGCACGCGTGCTCAGTCATGTAACCCCATGGACTGCAGCCCACCAGGCTCCTCTGTCCATGGACTTTTCCAGGCAAGAATACTGGAGTGGGTTGCCATTTCCTTCTCCATAGGATTCCTTTTTAAGGGTGATGAAAATGTTCTGAAATAGAGATGATGGTTGTGCAACTCTGTGAATATAATAAAAAGTCACTGAATTATACACTTTGGATGAATTGTGTGGTATGTGAATTATATTTCAATAAAGGTGTTAAAAAATAAAAAGAATGGTAGGGGCCAGAACCTGGTATCTAATTAGCAGAGTCACAACAAGGAGGCTGAAAACCTCTAGGGTCTCCAAAACCAAAGGAATTACCATTGCCGGGCAAGAACTGGGGAATTCTCCAAATACCAACTCTAGGAACACACTAAGTTAAGTGAGCCCAAGGGAAGAGACTTAGGAGGTTTCTGCAGGTTGTTTTCTGAAACCTGTGTTTGTTCATCTCCCATGAATATATCCATGTCCAAAGGGGATAATGTGTAGTGATGCAAACTAGAGCTATGTTCCTTCTCTCGATCCTCTGCTCTTTTCATGACAACATATTTATTTCAGAATCCTTAACTCCAGTGTGGACATATCTCCTGTTCATTAATAACTATAGGATCACAGAGCTGGAAGATCATCTCATTTGAAAGATACAGAAACTGAGGGTCCAGAGGAGATTGACCTGCATGATCACACAGCCAGTAAATAGCACAGTTGTTGTTCAGTCACTAAGTCATGTCTGACTCTTTGCCACCCCATGAACTGCAGCACGCCAGGCTTCCCTGTCCTTTACTACCTCCTGGATAGTAAAGGAGTTTGCTCCAAACTCATGTCCATTGAGTCAGTGATGCTATCCAACCATTTCATCCTCTGTTGCCCCCTTCTCCTCCTGCCCTCAATCTTTCCCAGTGTCAGGGTGTTTTCCCAAGGGACTCTCAAGAGTCTTCTCTAGCCCCACAATTCAAAAGCAATTCTCACATCCATGTATGACTACTGGAAAAACCATAGCTTTGACTATACGGATCTTTGTCAGCAAAGTGATGTCTCTGCTTTGTAATATGCTGTCGAGGTTTGTCATAGTTTTTCTTCCAAGAAGCAAGCCTCTTTTAATTTTGTGGCTGTAGTCACCATCCACAGTGATTTTGGAGCCCAAGATAATAAAATCTGTCACTGTTTCCACTTTTTCCCCATCTATTTGCCATGAAGTGATGAGACTGGATACCATGATCTTAGTTTTTTGAAAGTTGAGTTTTAAGCCAGCTTTTTCGTTCTCCTCTTTCACCCTCATCAAGAGGCTCTTTAGTTCTTCATTTTCTGCCCTTAGAGTGGTATCATCTGCATATCTGAGGTTGTTGATATTTCTCCCAGCAATCTTGATTCCAGCTTGTGATTCATCCAGCCCAGCATTTCGCATGATGTACTCTGCATTGACATTAAATAACCAATATACAGCCTTATAGACAATATACAGCCTTGACATAGTCCTTTCCCAATTTTGAACCAGTCTGTTGTTCCACGTTGGGTATAACTGTTGCTTTTGACCTGCATACAGGTTTCTCAGGAGGCAGGTAAGGTTGTATGGTATTCCCATCTCTTTAAGAATTTTCCACAGTTGTAATCCAGAGTCAAAGGCTTTAGCGTAGTCAATGAAGCAGAATGTTCTGAAACATTTTCTACAGAAAAGTAGATGTTTTTCTGGAACTCCCCTGCTTTTTCTCTGATCCATGGGATGTTGCCAATTTGATCTCTGGTTCCTCTGGCCTTTTCTAAATCCAGTTTATACATCTGGAAGTTCTTAGTTCATGTACTATTGAAGCCTAGCTTGAAGGATCTTTGAGCATTACCTTGCTAGCTAGCATCTGAAATGAGTGCAATCGTATGGTAGTTTGAACATTCTTTGGCATTGCCTTTCATTCCTTTGGATTGGAATGAAAACTGACCTTTTCCAGTCTTGTGGCCACTGCTGGGTTTTCCAAATTTGCTGACATATTGAGTGCAGCACTTTAACAGCATCATCTTTTAGGATTTTTAAATAGCTCAGCTGGAATTCCGTCACCTCCACCAGCTTTTTCGTAGTAGTGCTTCCTAAGGCCCACTTGACTTCACACTCCAGGATGTCTGGCTCTAGGTGAGTAATCACACCATCATGGTTATCTGGGTCTTTAAGATCTTTTTGTATAATTCTTCTGTATATTCTTACCACCTCTTCTTAATATCTTCTGCTTCTGTTAGGTCCATACCATTTCTGTCCTTTTTGTGCCCATCTTTGCATGAAATGTTCCCTTGGTATCTCTTTTTCTTGAAGAGATCTCTAGTCTTTCCCATTCTGTCATTTTCCTCTATTTCTTTGCACTGTTCACTTAGGAAGGCTTTCTCTTATCTTAATGGCACAAAGGAAACTCAAATCATGGTAAAATGCCTTATGCCTAAATTCCCCATCCTAGTGACTATATCCCTAATGAATCAGTAATGGCCTAAGGAAAGAAGGGCTCAGAACAGGAGAAGGGTGGATGGTAGGAGGGAAAGGAGAAGCTTAGGTGAATGTGGAGATAGAAGGGGATAAATAAGGAAAAGTATCAGTTACTATTATGTTGGTTTACATTTTTTTTTCTTTAAGTTTGATTTCTTTCCATTTTGATTTAATTAACTATGTGGTACTATGGCCTAGAAGAATTGTTCATTCTTAAAGGCCATTGAAGGGTCTGTGCTTACTTGCTCAGTCATGTCTGACTCTTTGCAACCCTGTGAACAATAGCCCACCAGTCTCTTCTGTCCATGGGGACTCTCCAGGCAAGAATACTGGAGTGGGTTGCCATGCCCTCCTCCAGGGGATCTTCCCAAACCAGGGATCGAACCCAGGTCTCCCGCATTGCAAGCAGATTCTTTACCAGCTGAGCTACCAGGGAAGCTCATTGAAGGGTTTAGGCCATTTTAAGAAATAGGCCAAAGCAGAAGGAAGGGAATTCAAGTATTACTGCTTTAGGGATGTTCCAGGCTCCTTCCTGTCCATGCTATTGAGCTCAAGTGGACCAGATGTGGCCCCGGTCAGTTTGTCTTTACTGGCTAACTCTGGGGTTTCTAAATAAACTCCTTAATGGCTGTGAAGGTGCATCACTCTCATCTGCCCTTTCCTAGTCTCTTTACCCAGCACAACCCATAAGTCTTATCTGGAGACTTAGATGGGAAGAAGGGAAAGAAGTACCTTTTCCCTTTCATAGACTGATATCAGAGATACACAGAGCATAGTTCAGACCTCTTATTCCCATGCTGGGCTAATGATAAGTGATGGCTGAGTGGGAAAAGACTGAAAACCCAGCAGAGTCTCCACAGGTCATCTACTCCACTTTTCTGCCTCCACTGGAACTGCTATACTACAGTGCTGCAGCAGCTCTGAAACTTTTTGGTCTCAGAACCCCTTTACACTCTGAAAAATTATTACAGACTCAAAGAGCTCTTGTTTATATACATAGGCTTTGTCTATTGATATTTTTGTCTATCAATGTTTACTGTATCAGAAGTTTAAACTGAGGATTTTTTTTTTTTTTAGCCATACTGTGCAGCATGTGGGATCTTAGTTCCCTGACCAAAAATCAAACCTGTGCCCCCTGTACTGAAAGTGTGAGTCTTAACCACTGGACCGCCAGATAAGTCCCTAAACTGAGAAATTTTTTTAAATCTGTAATTTGATTTCATAAATGTGAACACAAGTTACATATTTTCATGAAAAAAATGTATCTTTCAAAACAAAAAGAATTTAATGAGAAGAGTGGAATTTTTAATGTCTGGCTTAATAAAAGACAGATGGATTCTCTTTATCTGCTTCCACATTCAGTCAATTGCAATATAGCATTTTGGTTGAATAATAGGAAGCAAATCTGGACTCACACAGATATGAGTTGGAAAAGGGAAAAATATTTTAATGGCTTTTCCAGATAAGTGTAATTATTTTCTTTAATACCACACCAAAATTAAATGACTGTTAGTTTTGTAAAGGTTTAAAACATAACTATAAAGTTTTCATGCTCTGTTACATTAAAATCCATTGGTCTATCTTCGGATGGTTCTTTTATTCATTTATGGGTTTGCAACATCAAATATTGATCATTTGGGAAATATTGGTCCATTGAGTTATGCAGGAGTTGAAAATACTGACACATTTAACAATATAATTTAAAAAAAAACCACATTTGTTAATATTATCATTATCTCTTCAGAAAAATCTTTATGTTTTGGGAAAGAGTAAACCAATGGTGGTGGATACAATTTTGCAAAATCCTCATTTTTGCCCCCAAGCCTGAATTTTATAACTGGAAACAGATACTGTCAGCTGTTTCCTTTCAAGTGGCAGGCTCCAGAAAATGTCTGACAAACACACAAGTCTGAATTATCAAAATTTATCTGTCAGTCACACTTTCAAGTAAAAATGGTACTACATGAAAAAGTGGTTAGTTCAGCTTTGCAACTGGAATAGTTGCCTAAGTGATTTTCCTTGAGACAATCAATGTATTTGAGACAAGCAATGTATAGAAGTGCTTTACGTATACGTCCCATTTCCTCATATAGAATGTTTAAAATATATATACTCAAGGGTTGAGTTTTAATAAAATTAATTTTACCACTCCGTTAAGGATATTCATAGTAAACTTGGCTTTTTTTCCCCTTGAGTGCTGATTAGGGAAGACCACATTAACTACTAGTACAGTTTGATACCATTGCCTTGAATAGTGCTAAGGCACCAGCAATTTGAACCCACCATTGCTTTTGTACTATCAGAAAGTCAACATGGTGAAATGTAGTATAGAATGATAATGGAAACAGTTTGACGCACAGCCCTGAAAAGGCTCTGGGGCCTCCAGGAGTCTATAAACCATACTATGAGAACTGGCAATATATGAGGGTGTGTATGTATGGAAATATATGTAAAATAGTTATCTACTAAGTTGACATTTCTCTGAGTTAAATATAATTCCTTACATTTGGCCTAAAAATAGGTGCATTCTAAATTTTAATTAATTTGCTTTTCCCCCAAGTTTAATTTACTAGATAAGTAACATAACAACAATAAAAATATTTTAAATTAAAAAAATCATCTACCAATTTCTACAGTTTAATTTTAAGGTAGTAATGGGAGTGCTTTTGGAAATCTTTTATTACAAAAGTATTGTATGCTTATCATAAACAAATTCAAACAATAAATGTACAAATACAATATTTTTATTCAAAAGCATAAATAATTGCATATACTTTTTCACTTAGCAGTTTACCACGAACATTTTACTTACAGGGACTAACTTGGTGGTCCAGTGGCTAAGACTCCACACTCCCAGTGCAGGGGGCGTGAGTTAAATCCCTGACCAGGGAACTAGATCCCACATGCCATAACTAAGATCTGACATAGCCAAATAAATAAATGTTTTTTTAAAATTTTTACAGATTTCATTCATTCTTTTTAACAAGTATATATTAAGTTATTTTATAGCCATACTGCAACTTATTTAGCCACTTTTTTTTTAGCCACTTTCTTACTGATGGACAAGCAGGGTTTCAATGGATATCTTTGTACAAATATTTCTGAGCTCATATGTGAGTGTCTCTGTGCACTGTATCTCCCAGAATTGGAAGCAGACTTGCTAATCAAGCAGTATGTACATGTAAAAATTTGAAGGCATTTCCAAACTGATTTCCCTAAAGACTGTATCAATTTACACACCTGACAAAGGTATATAAGAAGCAACATGGGACTTTTGAGTGTGAGATGATTGGACTTCCCTGGTAGCTCAGATGGTAAAGAATCTGCCTGCAATGCAGGAGACCTGGGTTCGATCTCTGTGTTAGAGATCCCACGAAGTAGGAAATGGCAACCCACATCAGAATTCTTGCCTGGAGAATCCCACGGACAGAAGTGACTGGTGGGCTATAGTCCATGGGGTCACAGAAAGTTGGACATGATTGAGCGACTTGCACTTCACATGAGATGATCAGGGTCTGAATAGTGGTCTCACTATTGTTCTCCAGGTTTTTTTTTTTTTTTTTTAATATTTCTGAATCCTTTGGTCACTTTTCAGGGATCCTAATACTCATCAAAAATCCCTACTAGATAGACCAATATTGCTGCTTTCTTAGGATTCTCTATTATGGCTCAATTTTGTATAAAAACCCTGCCAGATTATGGGCAGAGGCATTGGGACAATCAAGGGCTTTAGCCAAACCCCAGAGGCCACTGACAGGCTTGCCCACTTCTCAGACATTTGTCTTACATAACTCTTGTACTGGTGAAGCAATCTTCTTCAACTGACAAACCTTTTGCATCTACTTATCTCTGCTGGAAAAGTCCAACTCTGGCTCTTTTCTTCTTGACACCGGTGTACCAATGCCAGGATTTAAGAGGGCCCTCTGAGTGAGAAGTTTCAAGGCAGAGTCCTGAACACAGTTTTTCTTATAGGTTCTGTGAACTTGTACCAGACTCATGTCTCAACTAGACTGTCCACAGGTATCTTTTTGGGGCCGTAGCAGACACCATGGATAAGGCAATGGCACCCCACTCCGGTACTCTTGCCTGGAGAATCCCATGGACTGAGGAGCCTGGTAGGCTGCAGTCCATGGGGTCACTACGAGTCGGACACGACTGAGTGATTTCACTTTCACTTTCCACTTTCATGCATCGGAGAAGGAAATGGCAACCCACTCCAGCGTTCTTGCCTGGAGAATCCCAGGGACGGGGGAGCCTCGTGGGCTGCCGTCTATGGGGTCGCACAGAGTCGGACACGACTGAAGCGACTTAGCAGCAGCAGCAGCAGCAGACACCATGCCACTTCTTTAGGGCAGAACATCTGGGAGGTGGCATTTGTAGCTGCCCTGCAGGTGAACACCATGCTGCGTCTACTGATTTATGAGCCTGTTTTGATGAGCAAGGGGTGTGGTAAACTGAGTTCAGTTCAAACACTCTACAAGAGTCTCCAAGATCAGCCTTCGGAATGACTCAGTTCTCACGTATAAGCCAAAATTCTTCCCTGAGCTGGAATCCTGGGCTTGCTGTCTTCTCACTTTGGTAAGCAATAATGTACCTTGGATTTTTATAGAAAACAGAGGGTTAGATAGATGGGGTCATATAGGAACCAGAGATTTTCCTGGAAGATACTGACCCTAATACCCATTCCTCCAGTTCCTCCTTTATTAAAAGGAGGAGTACTTATTAAAAAGACTAAAGGACTCCTTAAGAGCTCTTCTGATTCAAAATTGCTGATTTACTACATGCCAGACCACTATGCAGAGAAGGCAATGGCAACCCACTCCAGTCCTTTTGCCTGGAAAATCCCATGGATGGAGGAGCCTGGTAGGCTGCAGTCCATGGGGTCACTAGGAGTCGGACACGACTGAGTGACTTCACTTTCACTTTTCACTTTCATGCCTTGGAGAAGGAAATGGCAACCCACTCCAGTACTCTTGCCTGGAGAATCCCAGGGACGGGGGAGCCTGGTGGGCAGCTGTCTCTGGGGTCGCACAGAGTCGGACACAACTGAAGCGACTTAGCAGCAGCAGCAGCAGACCACTATGACTTGAAAAATAAGTTGATTCTTGCTGTGGGGGTTACTATTTAACTGTTCTCTTATCAGTTACTACTTAACTATGCCCAAACCATGAGATTCCAAACTTTTGCCAGTCCTGGGACTTTCTAAAGTCTATGGAAGAAGGCTGTGGAACCAGCCCAAGAAGAGGTTCTAGAGAAGATGGATGTGGCTGCCCAAGCTGTAGGACACAAGTGGATGTTTGGAGTGGTTAGCCTCAGGTTCTCTAACTGTCCACAGGAGAGGTAGGAGCTTCATTGTGTGCACATGGTAGGGTTCTGGGTTTCTCCAAGGCATCTATTGATTGCCATCTATTGATTCTCCTCGAACCCTGTTCTTGTCAATGTACTTATACAACCATGGACTAGTGCATCTGGGCTGAACTGGAACCCCTATATACTCGCTGGTTCTTATTCCTCAGTGTTATTCTTGACTTTCCCTTTGAACTAGTACTGAGGGATGGTGGGAAGCTCACAGAATTGCTACTAGTAACATTTTCAGTATGCATCTTTCAGTGCAGGCAATACCTAAAACATGTTCACCAAAGACCCACCTCAGGGGTAAGTGACTTAACTTTCATTGCTAACCGCATGACTTTTTGTAAAGAGATGTTTCTTTTGTGAAAAGCTACAACTTGACATCTTTTAAAAATTTGTTTCCAGTTATGATAAAGACATACATTTGCTTCTGTTCAGTATATTTCTCTTGAGGGTTTCTTGCTGACTTACCATGCAATGTTCTATGTCAGCTAAGTCCCTCTCATTGCTTTCTGAAACAAACAGACTTCTTCATCTGAAAAAGAATCATTCTTGCTTAATTTTTCTAACACTGCCAATAAATATCCTATTTGATCAGTTACTTAACTTTATACCAAAAGTGATTTTTTTTACAAACTTTATTAAATTTTTCCTGATCACTAGAGTAATACATTATTTATAGAAAAATTGAAAACATAAATAAAATAAATAAAAATCACCCATTATCCCATCATCCACAGATAATCTCTCTGCTGGTGTATGCCATTTTGATGTATGGGAATATTCTATTCATTTTAGTGTATTGGGATTACTATATACCATTTGTTTTATAATTTTATCTTTTATTTAATATAAGGTGAACTTCATTTTTAGTGACTATAGGATCAAATTGTATAGCAAAATTCAGCTAACATCAATCAATTCCTGTTAGATATTTAGGTTTTATTAATTTTTTTTGCTATATATTTTGTGCCATGTCTGATTAACTCTTAAATTCCTAGAAGTCCAAGAAATAAGCATTTTCTAAAAGAAAATTTTATGAGAGTAGATCTTAAAAGTTCTCATCACAGAAAAAAAACTATAAGTATGTAAAGTGACATATGTTAACTAAACTTTTTGTGATAATAATTTTGCAAATATATACATATATCAAATTGGGCTTCCCTGGTGGCTCAGCAGTAAAGAATCCACCTGCAATGCAGGAGACAAAGGAGATGCAGGTTCGATCCCTGGGTCGGGAAGATTCCCTGGAGGAGGACATGGCAACCCACTCCAGTATTCTTGCCTGGAGAATCCCATGGACAGAGAAGCCTGGTGGTCTATATTCCACAGGGTTGCAAAGAGTCAGACACAACTGAAGCGACTGAGCATGCACGCATGCACATATATCAAATCATTATGTTATATACCTTAAACTAATACAATTAGTGTCAAAAATTATATGTCAATTATGTCTCAATAAAACTGAAAAAACTCAATAAAAACAAAATAAATGAATGTAACTAATTAAAATTTAATTTAAAATAAAACTTTAAATTTTGGAATAGTTTTAAAGAAAAATTGCAAAGATAGTACAGAGTTCCCAAATAGCCCATTCTGTTTCCTCTGTGACTAACATCTTACATTAGTATGGTGCATTTGTCACAATTAATGAGCCAACACTGATAAATTATTATTAGCTGGTTGACACATTATTATCAACTAAGGTCCATACTTTGTTCAGATTTCTTTCTTGTTTACCTCATGTCTTTTTTCTGTTCCAGGATCCTATTCAGTATACCACATTACATTTAGTCATCATGTCTCCTTAGTTTCATTTTGACTATGACATTTCTCAGACTACTTGCACATAAATGTCAAGGATATATACTATCAACATGGTTCATAACTGTTGTCGTTAGTCTTGATACCTGGCTGAAGTAGTGTTTGTCAGTTTTCTCTACTATAAAATTACTGTTCCCCCTCCCTTTTCCACACTGTACTCTTTAGAATGATGTCACTAAGCACAACCTACACTTAAGGAAAAGGGAGTTATGCCTCACCTCCTTGAGAGCAAAGTAACTACATAAATTTGGAATTTTTCTACATGGAAGACTTATCTATTCTCTCCATTCATTTATTCAGTCATTTACTTATATCCAATGTGAACTCATGATATTTATTTTATACTTTTGGTTATAATCCACTACTATTTATTTGCTCAAATTGTCCCAGCTTTGGCCATTGGGAATTCTTTCAGTTAGCTCCCCCATTATTTTGTGTATGATTAGTACTTTCTTCGGAGAAGGCGATGGCACCCCACTCCAGTACTCTTGCCTGGAAAATCCCATGGATGGAGGAGCCTGGTAGGCTGCAGTTCATGGGGTTGCAAACAGTTAGACACGACTGAGCCACTTCACTTTCACTTTTCACTTTCATGCACTGGAGAAGGAAATAGCAACCCACTCCAGTGTTCTTGCCTGGAGAATCCCAGGGACGGGGGAGCCTGGTGGGCTGACATCTATGGGGTCGCACAGAGTCGGACATGACTGAAGCGACTTAGCAGCAGCAGCAGCATCTCGTATATTTACTGCCCCAGTCCTAGAATCAGTCATTCCTCTAAGCATCCATGGTAACTTTTATTGAAGCATGATATTAAAAACCAAGATCTGGGTATAAGGTGCGCATATTGCTACTGGAATGTCATTTCTAGCTGTCAGAGCAAAAAAAAAAAATGTGTGTATCTAACTTGTGTATATATAAATACCTACATATATTTCTACATATATCCACTTGTAACTATATTAAACTAAATATGAGTTCACACTGATGTTTCCAACTCTGACAACCATCACCTCACAGGTCATTGTAGCCTATTCCCCTTGTTTATCTGCAACGTCCCACTCCAACAGTGAGAAAGTAGGCTCCTACCATCTGTCATCTATTTACATAATTGTTCGATTCCCGTACATATACATAGTTGTTTCAAAACTGCTAATGTGTATCTCCATGGGAAACAACTTGATCAACAATAGTACAGTGCTTATGTGCTGTTTCTTTTGTCTTTAGTCCTAGAGCCACCCACTAGTCTTCTTTGTCCATGGGATTTTCCAGGCAAGAATACTGGAGTGGGTGGCCATTTCTTTCTCCAAGGGATCTTCCCCACCCAGGGATTGAACCCGGGTCTCCTACACTGCAAGCAGATTCTTTATCAACTGAGCTACCAGGGAAGCTCAGCCTTAAATACACCACTCATTTCCAAAGTTACATAGGTCAGTATATTTTCCTCCACTCCCTTCAGTGAGGTTGTTTCACACATCTGTAATACAATTAGATTGTTTTGTCATAGTCTGCATTCCATTCTGGGATCCCCTGGCCTACTAAATGATTAAAATTTTTTTTTTCATATATTAAACATCACTCTTTGTACTGTAATGTTCTATAGGTTTGTTAAATGAATAGTATCATATAGAATACAATATCATAACAGAACTTTACCACTGTAAAAAACCCTCTGCTTCACTTATGCAACTCTTCTCCTACTTTGGTCCCTGGCATATTGATCTGTTTACTATCTCCATACTTGTGCCTTTTCCAGAATATCATTAAAATAGAATTATACAGTATGTGGCCTTTTCACATTGGCTTCTTTCACTTGCATTTAAAATTCATCTTGGTCTGTGCAGTTTGACAGCTCATTCCATTTTATAGTATTCCGCTGTATGGCTGTATTACAGTTTGCTTACCCGTGCATTTATTGAAGGACACCACGGTTGCTTCCAGAAGCAATGATTATGAAGAAAGCTTCTATAAACATCTCCATGAAGGATTTTACATGGATATAAGTTTTCAAATGAGTGTTAATACTTAATACTGCACTCGTAGATTGTATGAAAGAGCATGTTCAGCATTGTAAGAACTTTCCAAACTCTTTTCCAGAATGGCTGTACCATTTTGCATTCTCATCAGTAATGAATGAGAGTTCCTGTTGTTTTGCCTCCTCACCAGCAATTGGTATTGTCAGTTCTTTTTTCCAGTAGTCATGTATGGATGTGAGAGTTGGACCATAAAGAAGGCTGAGCACCAAATAATCAATGCTTTTGAATTGTGGTGCTAGAAAAGAATCTTGAGAGTCCCTTGAACTGCAAGGAGATCAAACCAGTCAATCCTAAAGGAAATCAACCTTGAATATATATTGGAAGGACTGATGCTGAAGCTCCAATTCTTTGGACACATGATGCAAAGAGCCAACTCATTGGAAAAGGCACTGATGCTGGGAAAAATTGAAGGCAAAAGGAGAGGGGGCAGCAGAGGATATGATGGTTAGATAGTATCATTGACTCAATGGACATAAATTTGAGCAAACTCTGGACACAGGGAAGGACAGGGGAGCCTGGCGTGCTGCAAGGAGCTAGACATGACTTAGCAATTGAACAATAGGAGGAAATAAAAATTTAAAGAAAGGATCTTGATACACAGTGCCACATTTCTCTTCAGAAAGTTTGTACTTATTTCTCTGAAGTAACTTGTTCCTAACTCTATTGTTCCTCACATTTCATCAGGTACCAAGTCATGCTGATTTTTATGCTTGTTGACAGTTCCATTCTCTCCATTCTGAAAGCCACTCCCCTGATTCAGGCTTTCATTACCTCACTCCTGAACTAAGCACAACAGCAAGACTGTTTGTTTCCTAGACTCGAGTACCTTCTTGTTACCTATCCCAACCATACAATGCAGCCCAAACAAAACAAAACAAAAAGCTGTAATCTCCCTTTGACAATTTTTATCTTGGTAATTTTTTCTTTTCAATAACTATGAAGCAAAATTTAAAGCCCTCAGTCCAGTATTCAACATTTCTTTAACCAAATTTCTCTTTAATCCTCTGATTTCCCTGCACTGATCAAATTAGTGTTTTAGCCATTCTTTTCCATTTGGAAGGCTTTACTTTTATTTTCCGCAGTTAGTTCTGAGTTCAAAATGATAATAATCAAAGCTTTTTCCTAAACTTACTGTATTTTGATTTCTCTTTTACTTTCCATCTACTCAATACTGCAAAATAGTTTATTCAGTTCAGTTCAGTCGCTCAGTCATATCCAACTCTTTGTGACCCCATGGACTGCAGCACACCAGGCTTCCCTGTCTATCACCATCTGTTGGTGCTTGCTCAAACTCATGTCCATTGAGTCGGTGA
The DNA here is from genome assembly GCA_024291935.2 of Okapia johnstoni. NCBI lineage: Eukaryota > Metazoa > Chordata > Mammalia > Artiodactyla > Giraffidae > Okapia > Okapia johnstoni. Next base: position 44,045,807 of record CM044316.1, read on the forward strand.
TGCCATCCAACCATCTCATCCTCTGTCGTCCCCTTCTCCTCCTGCCTTCAATCTTTTCCAGCATCAGGGTCTATTCCAAGGGGTCAGTTCTTTACATCAGGTGGCCAGAGTATTGGGGTTTCAGCTTTAGCATCAGTCCTTCCAATGAATATTCAGGGTTGGTTTCTTTTAAGATTGACTGGTTAGATCTCCTTGCAGTCCAAGAGACTCTCAAAAGTCTTCTCCAACACCACAGCTCAAAAGCATCAATTCTTTGGCGCTCAGCTTTCTTTATAGTCCAACTCTCACATCCATACATGACTACTGGAAAAACCATAGCTTTGACGAGATGGGCCTTTGTCAGCAAAGTAATGTCTCTGCTTTTTAATATGCTGTCTAGATTGGTCATAGCTTTTCTTCCAAGGAGCAAGCATCTTTTAATTTCACGGCTGCAGTCACCATCTGCAGTGATTTTGGAGCCCCCCAAAATAAAGTCTGTCACTGTTTCCATTGTTTCCCTATCTATTTGCCATGAAGTGATGGGACCGGATGCCATTATCTTAGTTTTTTGAATGCTCAGTTTTAAGCCAGCTTTTTCACCCTCCTTTTTCACTTTCATCAGGAGGCTCTTTAGTTCTTCTTCACTTTCTGCCATAAGGGTGATGTCATCTGCATATCTGAGGTTATTGATATTTCTCCTGGCAATCTTGATTCCAGCTTGTGCTTCATCCAGTAGTCAAATTTGCTTTTCTGTTGTTTAATACTATTCTCTATTATTCCCACTTGCATTTTACTACCTAATCTTAGTTAACAAGTATATTCATCAGTGTAACTGAAAAGAGGTACTTTAAATCATCTGCTTCTTTTATATTTTCTCTAAAGACTTGGCAAAGTACCATGTATAACAGGAATTAAATAAATATGAGTTGAATGAACATGTGAGAAAATTGCAAAAGTAATTTGAAATATTTTATTTAAATTTTTATTACACAAAAAATATATCTTCACTGTGGAAAAAAGAAAAGTCTAGAAAATATAAATATTCAAAAAAGAAAAAATTTAAATAAATCTCCATACAATTCCATTATCCAAAGATAATTACTATTAATATCTTGGTTTTACATGTAACATACCATACTTTTTCCATACACGTATGATATTTGATTTGAAGTGATGACTATGCTTTGTAATATGGAATGTCTCTTAAGTTATGTACCTTTAAAATGTACCTCAAGGGGCTTCCCAAGTAGCTCAGTAGTAAAGAATCTGCCTGCCAATGCAGGAGACACGGTTCCATCCCTGGTCTGGGAAAATCCCACATGCCGCAAGTAAGCCTATAGCCCACAACTATTTAGTCAGTGCCCTAGAGCCCAGGAACCAAAACTCTTGAGTCCACATGCCACAATTACTGAAGCCTACACACCCTAAAGCCCATGTTCTGCAACGAGACGCTATCACAATGAGAAGCTGATGCACCGCAATTAGAGAGTAGCCCCTGCTAATCACAACTACAGAAAAGCCCATGAAACAACAAAGACCCAGTACAGCTAAAAATAAATAAATATTTTTTAAAAAGTATTTAAGAAAAAAGAGAACAAAAATTAACTATAAAAAATAAAGTGTACCTCAAACGGTCAACTGGACACAAAAAATTTCTTGGTCAAGGTGCATAGCATCACACACAGAAGTATACTAGTCGCTTGAAGTAGACTTGGTATTTCTGATTCCCAGTTTAGAGATCTTCCCATCAAATCCTACTTTCTCTCAACCCTATTGCATATTTTCCTTGACATGCTGTCCTTTATCCAACAATTTAAGGATTATGGAATCATGACAAAATCCCAAGAAAGAAAATGGATATTAATTGTTTTCTCCTCTCTCCATCATTGAGAACTTGAGTGATTCTACCACAAAAGGTATTTATATACTTGCTAGTTTTACAAGTTTGAAATACACACACACACACACACACACACGCACAAGTGTATGTAAGTGTATACATACGTATACTTTTTCCATTTTGGGGCAGGCTCAGTAAATTTTCTGAATAATTTGGTATAATTTTCTTAGGCTGTGTGGCGGGTAGTCCATCTGCAGGCATAGCTCATTACTTTTTAAAATATGCTTGATTCGTACATCTTGCAGGTATATTCAGTTATGGCTTAAATAAGAGGTAGCTTTCGATTTAGTTGCAATTGTATGGTTTTTCAACTGAACAAAGTTGTGCCCAGAACTTCCTGGAGGATGGACAGTAGGTTAGAAAGTTAGGCATCTGTAGTATTGTTGGGTTAAAAAAAAGGGGGTGTGGGGCTTCCCTGGAGGCTCAGTGTTAAAGAATCTGCCTGCTAATGCAGGAGACACGGGTTCAGTCCCTGATTTGGGAAGATTGCACATGCCGAGGAACAACTTCTGAGCCCACATGCTGAAACTACTGAAGTCCATATGTCCTAGAGCCTGTGCTCTGCAACAAGAGAAGCCATCACAATGAGAAGCTTGTGCACTAGCCTGTGCAACTAGAAAGTAGCCCCTGCTTGCCGCAGCTAGAGAAAAGCCGGAGTAGCACAGCCAAAAATAAATAAATAAAATTGCATTAAAAAAGGAAACAATCTAAATGTTCAACACTATATAGAACTGGATAAACACTAAATTATTGTATGCCTGGTTAACAGAATACTATGAAGCAGTAAATAAGAATTCCAGAGATTATTATATATACTGACATGGAATATCTCTGGAATATATTAGGTGAACAAAACAAGATACAGAAGTATGTATTGTAAGCTGCCATTTATGTTAAAAAGGGAAAAAACAGACATGTACAAAATTGCTTATATAGGTATAAACATTTCTAGAAGGAGACTTAAAAATCTAATAACATGGTTTACTTATAAGAGGGGTTCTGGGTGTTTAGTGGACAAAGTAAAAGGACATCTTTCATTGCATTTTTAAAATTCTTTTTGAAATGTGAACTATGTGAATATATTAATTATTCAGATTTTTTAATGTGAAATTACATGGTCTCATAAACTAACATAGCTGGAGAAACCAGAAGACAGTTTTAAATTAAATGTTTCCAACTGTTATGAAAGAGAGATCAAATTTGGTGGTAGTCAAGGATAACTTACCTAGAATGCTAATGGTTGAAGTATTATATCAGTTTACCTGATTGATGAAGTTCTTTTGCCATTGAGTGTACCATGGAATCAACGTGATATAGTGGGAAGAACATGGGTTTTGGGATCAGGCAGAAATAAATTTAAATCCTAGCCTTTTTCATTTTCTGGCCTTGCTGGGCCACATATGGGATCCCAGTTCCCCAACCAGAGCTTGAACTCCCACCCCCTGCAGTGGAAGTGCATAGTCCCAACTCCTGGACCACCAGGGAAATCCCATTCAAATCTTAGCCTTCTAATATACTGGCTTTACATGTTTGGGTAAGCTATTTAACCTTTTTGGAGTTTCAATTTCTTATCTGTAAAATGGGTGAAATCTTGATAGGGTTATTATAAAGGTTCAATGACATAACACCCAACTGCAATAAATTTGTTGGTTTACTTATCCTTCTCTCCTTACATGGGTGAACTGAACTGAGATGAACCGACATGTAGAAATTAAATGTCCTGAGAAACGGCAGGTTGCATGTTAAAGTACCACATGTATCTAAAGGCCCTGTATCTACAATTTAGTTGTCAATCTCATATTTCTTATGAGGAATAGTCTTTTATTACCTCAAAGTTAAAAAAGTCCTTGGGCTATACAGTCTTCCCTTTTCCTTCTCCGTCTGAAAGATGATCAACAGGAAGACAGTGCTTTGCAACACACTACAACTACACCTTAATAAATATTCCCATTGGTTTTCTGTGGGAAATATTTCATTCTAATGTTAATTTCCAACAAATATACTTTTAAGAGGGGTATTGTACTCCACTACTTATTCAGCATTTGAAAAATTAGTGTATTTCTTTTTTTTCCCGGTAGTAAATACCATCTTAATATATATCAAAACCAAGGTTACCCATTAAATCACATTAATACTTACTGATATTTTACCCTGAATAAGACTTTTTTTTTTTTTTTTTGCTGCACAGCACAGCCTGTGGGATCTTAGTCCTCCTAGGGATCAAACCTGTACCACCCAACATCGGAAAGCAAAGTCTTAACCACTGGACCACCAGGGAAGTCCTGAGTATGACTTTATATATTCATCAAATGTGTTACTTGATATGATGATTTTTCAATTAGTTTTCACATTTGTAAAACCATAAGAATTTTGCATATATAGAAATATTAAATTATATTTAATATAGACTCTTTATAGCAGTCACCAAAATCTAGGGGAGACTGAGAGGTCCTGACTTCAATATTGACTGTTCAAACTACTGACAACAAGTGTCTCAGGTACAGTTCCTGGTGAAACAAAGGTCATTGCTCAATCATATTTTCCCAGTTATACTCAGGGTAGGTTGCTAGGAACTAAGTAGAGAGTATATTTTTCTTTTTTAAATATAGTGGGGAAAATGTATACATCCAGATTTTCTTTCTGTCTGTCCTTGAGATTCACTACATTTGTTTAAATGAATTTAAAGAGTTTGTTCAGGGAGCTGCATCAGAAATTATATTTGTATTAGTGGTAAGAATGACAAGCAGTTCCTTTGTAGTGTTGCACCAGTCAATACCTGTTTTTGCCTAAGGATGTAGCCATACCAATTCTGGATAATCCAGCTTTGAAGTGGGTTGGGCAGTGCTGGGTTTCTTTTGTTGGTGCTATTAATTTGAGTTGTGACCTAGTCACACATGCCTACTGAAGATACAAGGTAATTAAGCTCCATAAATTCTAACTAAAGCCAGTGTACATGGCATTTTACATCAAAACAGCTTTCTAGAAAAGGTATTTTCCCCCCACTTTCTACGATGTACTATCTAGAAGGAACATTTACCTAAAATGTTCTGTTCATGGAAAACAGTCTCTTTTTGGCATGTGAAATGCCAAAGCAAGCATTTACCAAATGTTCACCATCTTCAAAATGCTCTTTAGATAAATGTTTGGCAGAATTTATTTTAAAAGTCATTTTCAAAATAATTTTTTGGTAGAATTTTTAGACTCCAGTTCAAGGAAGGTGAAATATTAAAAATTACACAATCAAGATATACAAAGCCCTTTGTTAAAGCTGCAAGAGAGTAGCCAATACCAAAGCTTTTGCTTTTAGCCAGTCTCTCATGGTTAAACTCATATGGACATTCTCTGGGTCAAAGAATATTCGCCATTCAAACTTTTAAAGCCCTCACTATTGGCAAAGGCGATAGAGAGAGATAATAGAGGTAAAGAGAAAGCTCCTTTGAGCTAAGGGGAGAAGACCCCCTTAGCTAGCCTTGTTTCGCATCGCAGAGACCTGACAAAAATTAGTTCGGTTGCCAGGGGTAGGCGGAGGACTCCGGAAAAGTGACTAAAAAAATGAGTCTTTGCTATAAGTTTGGCACTTTGCTAAGCACCTGAAGTTGTTACCGATTTATTCATAACAACAAGTCAATCAGGGAGGTACTAATATTATCCGCATTTTGCAGATGGGCGAACTGAAAGTCACAGAGATTAAACAACTAACGCCGGGAGGTCACACAGTAAATAGGTGGCGGCACTAAAACTCGAAACTACGCCAGAGCACGCGCTCTGAACCATTGCGTTCTGCCCCGCGGTGTGATTCCGCACGCTGTCGCGGCCTTCCCACCCTCCTCCGTGGGACAGTTCCCAGTACTGAGGCATGGCGCTGTCCAGCCCTCAGGCCCGTCGCCTTCAACAGGCAAGAGAACGTAGCCCCGCGGGGCGACCCCGCCCGCAGGTTGTAGAACAGCCGCGCCCAGCCACGTCCAGGCAGGCAGGCTGGCCGAATCGCCTCCAGGCGGTCATCCTCAGCAGCCTCTGGTTCCCTCAGCTCGGCGGTCTAGGCTCCGCTCGGAAAAGCTGGTGGCACGCAGCCGGAACGTCCCCGCTCACTCGCCTGTCCTAATCCCCTACTCCCACCCAAAGAGCCTGAAGCTGAGTTTATACAGCCTCACCTGTCCCAGAGGAGGCGACCTCTCTAGTGACTGACGCACCGCTTCTCCAACCAGGGATTGGCAGGAAGGTGGAGCCTAGCTGAGACTGATAGCTTCTTCCCTCCAATCCCCATGCAGCAACTCTCCGCGCCTGGCGGAGAGCGACAGGTGGGAGCTGCGTTACCTCTGCGCCTCTTGCACACTTGACGTAAGAGCCTTACTAAGCCCTGGGTGAATTCACTCCAAACCTCACCAATTCTTGCAGGTCGTCACTTCAGCCATCATTTTAATCAAGAGTGGAAATTCCCCAACCCTTTCCCGTCACCTCAGATGGGGGCGGGATGAATGGTATCATTACTGACCAATTGTACCACGCGACGTCCTGTGACAAAGTGACCGACACTTTATGTCGCCAATGAAGTTTCCCATTGTCTGGGGTCACTGTGACTGACCACAAGGCCAACTAATCCACTTTAAGGTCGTGAGGCGATAGTCAGAGAAACTGGCCAATAGACATAGAAAAAGACCGGAAGTCTGCGCGTGGGGAATAGGAGGCGGGTGTTCGCAACTGCCTAGGCTGCGCTGGTCAACGCAGCTTGAGGGCCGCGAGCCAGCGAGCAGCGCGTGACGAAGAGCCTGAGCGACGGGTCGCCTTGACCAATGATCTGCAGCTGCTGGGGAGCTGCAGCCAGTGGCGAGTGTGGGGGGCGGGAGGCAGCAGGTTAGGCAGTGAGAAGTTAGTGGCGCTGCTGGGACGGGGCGGAGGGTGGAAGGAGACGCTTCTTCCTCCTGCTGCTTCTCTCGTTCTCGGGATCGGCGGCGGCTGTGGCCGCGGCCGCGAGTGACTCGGCAGCGTCTCTGGCCCCGCGTGCGAACCATGCTGACCGACGGCGGAGGCGGCGGCACCTCCTTTGAGGAGGACTTGGACTCGGTGGCTCCGCGATCCGCCCCAGCCGGGGCCTCGGAGCCGCCTCCGCCGGGAGGGGTCGGGCTGGGAATCCGCAGTGTGAGACTCTTCGGGGAGGCCGGGCCGGCTCCGGGAGTCGGTGGAGGCAGCAACGGTGCAGGCGGAGGGGACGCGGCGCTGGATTTCAAGTTGGCGGCTGCCGTCCTGAGGACCGGGGGTGGAGGTGGTGCCTCTGGTAGCGACGAGGACGAGGTGTCCGAGGTACGGCTCTAGGACCCCTGCTTTCCACACAGCTTGAGGCACAAATTCCCTCTGGGCCGGCGCAGGGCTCGGGGCACCCTCCCGCTGCCCAGATGGAGTCGTTCACTGTCAGCGATCGGCTCCCTGGCTGCAGTGGCGGCGGTGCGGGCCTAGTGCGCCCTCGGCTTACTCTTCGGCTCGAGTCGGACCGGTTCCCGTCACCATCCACAGACCCACAATAGGGAGTCCTTTGGACTCGGAGCTTCGCGCGGGAAGCGGGACTCCTCGGGCACCTCCCGCCCACCCCGCTTTGGCGACGGGGGGGGGGGGGGCGGGGTCTTGCCAGAGTCCCTGCCCTTGGTACTGAGAGAGCGGGACAGAGAGAGGGTGAGAGACAGACGGAGAGGGCTGGCTTGCGTAAAGAGCATTGCCACTGTACAGTGTCTCTCCTCTGAGTTGAAAGATTGGGCATTATTTGCTTATGCCTTATTTGTGTGCTTAAGGAGGGTTCTTAATTCCCGTTTGGTCTGAGACAGGTGAGTACTAAGGAGCTCTCTGCCTTTGCGCTGAAAAATCACGTGGGTTCTGGCACCTGGGACTTTGTGTGAAGTTAGACAGGAAGAGAAGGTTCCAGTGCTTGTTTGGGCTTCGCAACAGCTGGATAGCTGAACTCTGGAGATTTTTAGGCTTGGAGAAGATGAGGTCCCCTTTGGAAACCTTTTGCAGTGAGGGAAATTTGTTATCGGGACCTTCGTTCCTTTCAGCTGTTAGGTGCATAGAGAACATTTTTAGGTCTAGGCAACATAGAATGGGAGGCATCAACTTTTGGGCTTAGGGCTAAAGGAGATATTTTACGTTTGTACTTTCTCCCCCTGACTATGGCTTTGTTATAGTTCTGTCCTGTGGTGACTGTTGTTCTAAGAGCTCAGAGTATTCTATTTTGATTCTAAGGTGCCTGGTTCATCCCCTATGACCAATTATTTTAAACTCTGATCTTGATCTTAAAGTACATGGGCTTCTCTGTATGTACAACTATCCTGGCTGTTGTATTGAGAGGAATAAGGAGAAACTGTATTTGTGGGTTGTAGAATACAGTTAGTGCAGTCTTACCATTCTTGGTCTGAACAGGAATTATTTTACTTCTTTCTAACCCCAGTATTTTGCTTGGAATAAACTTTGTGAGTTGTAAAGGAGACAGTTCCTTGAATGTCTCTATCTTTGAATTCCACTATAAGAGAAATAACTTCTAAGCCAAGGTGGGACAGGATTTTGAGTAGGCAGTTACCGAGAATGTCTCTGGAGCACTTCCACTCCTGGGCTTGTGGAAGGCTTTCATTTAGACTTTGAATGAAAATTGATGAGAGATGAACCTAGAATAGAGTTACTTCTTACCTAGGAAGTAAAGATTAAAGTCTGTTTTTCTTTGAAACTTGTTAGAGAGACTGAAAAAGTTTGCTTTGGTCTGAATGTGATAGAAGGATGATGTTCTTGATTTTCTGGACCATTTTTGCGCAGTTGTCATTGATGAAGTGAGAGATCACACATTTGTTTTTACTTCAGTAGTAGTCTTAAATTTCTTCAGAGGTAGAGTGCTAGTGAGCCTCTGTAGTTATGAATCTCTAACTCTATGGGCTTGTGTGTTATATCTGGAGAAATGAGCTTTTGAAGTAACCGATTTTGCAAGACTTGTTTACACACACAGATTATTTCATTTGGAGTCTCCACACCAGGCTATTAAAGCTGTGAGAAGAATTCACACCTTTTGTGTGATTTTCTTTGGTGTTATCATAGATATTATTCACAATTCCTTCAGGCACTTAGGCTAATGGTAGAAGAACCTCTTATTCTCCTAAATTTTCTATGCTTAAAGGATTTAGATATTAAGTGTATATAGGTAGACATCACTTTTGGATAGAGATTTCTAGAGTACCCACAAACTTGAGCCTAGTCTAAGATAATGCTCAATATGCATATAGATTCTTTCTTAACCTGAGGAGAAAGGAAATTTTGTTTCTATGTCCTATTCATCCATATCATATAAAAAAGAAATTCCTGGAATATCTAGTGTATGTTGAGTGTGTGGTAGGGTATAGTCTGTGCCTTTGTGAGTGAAATGACCTTTTTTTCTCAAGCAGATTTCTTGGATTTTCTCGTTTCTCTCTGACAAGATGATAGTCTTCTCCCTTATTATTACCTTTGAGTTTCGTTTAGTGTAAAAAGATCATAAGTAATATTCTTCAAAAAACACTCACCTAACTGGCATTTGATGAATAATAGTAGAATTTTTATTTTCATCATAACTAGATGTTTCAGAACCAAATATTTAGAATGTAGACATTCAGAGAGAGGAGTTTGTGAGTGAAGTTTGTCTTGTTCCCAAAGTGGAGCAGGACTAGGTGAGAAATTAATAAGAAATATGGAGGCTTAGAGCATTTGCTCTAGAAATTAGCTGAAGGATTTTTAGTAGGCAGTATACATTTGGTATACAAAGATATAAATACTTTAAGGATCTCTTTTTTATTCATTGTTAGAGCCTACATCTGAGAAAAAAAAAAAAAACAAGATACTTTCTCTTGCTGGCTAAGTCAAAAGACCTTTTAGTTTGAAGAAGGGGCTTGAATCTTTTCGTAAATTTCTTGCATTAGAATTGATTCTTGTTGTTTTAAACATTGGGGTGAAGACCTGTTTTGTATTTCTTCAGGCATGTTGAGCATGTTCATTAGCTGTCAAGGGCCTTGAACAGAGGAGTCAGAACTTGCCCTGGATTCTTTTGAAATGTACCCATTTTTCAGAATAGAAGTCAGGTTGAAAATTATTTAAAAACCAATTTTTAAATGTTAATTTTAGATTTGTAATCTTTTTTTTTTCTTTAAAGTAAGGTAAAAGGAAAATACAATTCTAAAGAGAGGGTTTTGGTGAGGTGTATGACTTAATTTTTCTGTGTTAAGAATGTATGCATATACTGTATGTATACGTGTGTGACGTCTCCCTTTTAAAGTTAAAAAAATAATAAAGTAATATAATCTTACGGTTAAAAGTTCAACAGTGTAGGAAGTAGATATAATATGAAAAGTAAAAAGTTCTCCTCACCCCTACTGACCCTTCAGATCCCACTCAGAGGTAATGAGTATTATAGTTTTCCTTTCAGTAAAATTTCTAGGCCTATATAAGCCAATGCGTGTATGTTTACCTGTTCCTATACACACTTAAAAGATTAGAAATTAGAAATCATTGCAAGTAGAAAGCATCGCTGAGGCTTTTTTATCTGAGGCAGATGCTATATTTACAATTAGGTAAAAGCGAAAGGAAATTGTGTTTAACATTTTATAGCAAATTATAGCATAAGCTTAGTAGGGAATTTTTTTTTTTTCCTGAAAATTATGTTAAGAGTCAAACACACAGGCCATACAGAGGTTGCTTCTGATTTTCTCTAATAGGAGATGGATCATTTCTTTTAGGGTTATTTACAGTCTACTGTGTGGAGCAGTTTCTCAACTGCAAGGTATCAAAATTTGGAGCTATATTAATTCTTTGTTGTGAGGGGCGCTCCTGACTTGAGCAGCATCCCTGTCCTTTACCCACTGGATGCTGGTAGAATACACCTAATTGTGACAGCTAAAAATGTCCTTTGTTGTTGTTTAGTCACTAAGTTGTGTTCATCTCTTTTTGCAACTCCATGGACTGTATGTAGCCTGCCAGACTCCTCTGTCCATGGGATTTTCCAGGCAAGAACACTTGAGTGGGTTGCCGTTTCCTTCTGCAAGGGATCTTCCCCATCCAGGGATTGAATCTGTGTCTCCTGCTTGGCAGGTGGATTCTTTACTTACTACTGAGCCACCAGGGAAGCCCCAAAATGACCTTAGACAAAGCCAAATGTCTTTGGGGGCAAAATCACCCCTGGTTGAGAACCACTGGTCTAGAGGCCCGCTCTTATCTGGGATGGCAATTTTGTCATCAGTACTCTCTCTATATTCAAAGTTCAGGTAAACAAGGTGAGTCACTGCTTTTAATAACATCTCAGAGCTTATGTTCATAACGTGAACAAGAGAGAAATTGAAAGAGGGTGGGTACTGACAGGTTTAATGTTATAAATTTTCCATGATGAATTTATAATTTTAGGAAACTTTAAAATACTATATTGTTTTTGAAAAATTCATTTATTGTCCATGAAAATGAATTTCTAAAAAACCTTTATGGGCCTTTGTTAAAGGTAGAAAGGCTTTATTCCATAAATTATCAGCAGTAGTGATAAAACAGGGTTTTCCAGGTGGCACAGTGGTAAAGAACCCACCTATGAATGCAGGACATGCAAGAGATTCAGGTTCAATCCCTGGGTTGGGAAGATCCCCTGGAACAGGAAATGGCAATCCACTCCTGTATTCTTGCTTGGAAAATCAAATGGACAAAGGAGCCTGGTGGGCTACATCTGTGGAGTCACGAAGAGTCGGACACGATTGAGCTCTCACACACACACACACACACACACACACACACACACACACACACACACACACACACACACACACACACACACACACACACACACACACACACAGATAAAATAGGAAATATACCTTTGTATTCTAGTGAGCAAATTTTGGAGACATGAGAATGTCAATTGAAGGAAAAATTACATATGATAATAATAACAAATTTTTTATATTACATGAGTACCAACCTTGCACAAGTTTCATTCTATAAAGCCTTCAGACTTTACATAAAATGATTCATTGATGAGTATGGTTGTATGAATGGCGGGTTAAAACCGAGTTGATTAGGTATGGGTAGAGGAAAACCTTATTGTGAAATTTGAAGTATATAGAGGTTTTCTTTTGGTTATTATTTAGTACATTTTGATAGGTGATTTATATTTGCATAATTCATAAGACTAATAAGGCAAACACAGTAAAAAGGTCTTGACCCGCCCTTTATACTTTTACTGTCTTGATGTCCTTTCAGAATATCTTTATGGAAATACAAATGTGTAGTTTTATTTTCCCCATTGTTATACAAAAGATAACATACTGTTCATGTGAGATTTTAAATGGTGAATTTGATAAGAATTTAGACTTTTTATCTAATCAAAGTGATAAAACATGTTAAGAATGAAGCTTTGGAGATGAGTTTAGGCACATTCTTTTCTGAGCCTATCTGAAAATCATTTCTGGCCTTCTGATTCAATGAGATAAGATAAATAAAATCTGTTGCTTTAGTATTAGTCTTGAGTTGGCAAGTAAAAAGAAAAGAAATGAGGAGTCTACTCTTTTTTTTGGGCAAAATTTACCTTCCTACAGAACCAAAGTTTTAATAAATAAATTCTTTATCTTTTTTTCAATCTTTTTAAATGAACTCTTCCAATATATCTTCTTGGACATAATTATTTACAACTTTCCTCTCCTGTTGCTTGTCTATATAGTCACAGAATCTTGGTGATAGTCCTATCTCATCTCATTTTTAGGTAACTGCTACCATTTATTGAATGCTTATTATATTCCAATATCATATTATATAAGGGCTTCCCAGGTGGCTCAGATTAAAGAATCTGCCCATAATGCAGGAGACCCCAGGTTTGATCCCTGAGTTGGGAAGATCTCCTGGAGAAGGGAATGCAGCTCACTCCAGTATTCTTGCCTAGGGAATTCAATGGACAGAGGAGCCTGGTGGGCTACAGTCCATGGGGTCCCAAAGAGTCAGACATGACTTGATCGACTAACACACACACTATAGTATATACTTCGGTTATTTTATTTAATCACTCAACATCCCTTTGAGGTGGGTATTATCTATACTTTCATAGATGAATAAATGTAGGTTCAGAGAAATGATCAATCCAGAAAACAACTAAAATGGTTAGTGTTATTTACACTGCTAGAAATCGATAAAGCTAGGATGTGAATCCAGAACTCATTCTATTTCATGTTAAGAACTAGGCAGTTTTTGGTTACCAGTGCTCTGCCTCCAATAATTACTTGCTTAATTTCTATTGAAGTTTTATGAATCTATAATGAAATCAGAAAAGTAAGGACAGTGTAGTGAAATTCTCATAAAGCAATCTTTTCCCACTTTTTTCTATTTTGAGTTAATGCCCTTTGTACTGTTATGAAAATTAATTTTTAAAATATCAGTGTTTAACAAAATATCAAATTGGAAAGTTGATGTTAAGACTCTGGGTAAAGCCTCAAGTCTGGGAACCATTGATGTCAATAACTTGCTCAGGATCACACAGCTAATTTATAGTAGAAAATAGGTCACATGGCTCCTATTGTAGTTAACTGCTGTATTGTCCTGCTGACTATTTCTCTTCTGACACATGAATTTATTAATAATTAATCACTTAAGAAATGCCTATGAGCTTCCCTGGTGTCTCAGATGATAAAGAATCTGCCTGCAATGCCAGAAACCTAGGTTTTGTCACTTTTGGGGCGATCCCTTGGAGAAGGAAATGGCAGCCCACTCCAGTATTCTGCTTGGAGAATTCCATGGACAGAGGAGCCTGGCGGGCTACAGTCCATGGGGTCACAGAGTCTGACACCACTGAACAACTAACACTTACTTAAGAAACACATGTCTCAAACTAGCATATAATCTGTAGTTGACCTTGTTGAAAAGCTTTTATATTATATAATGAAATTGATGAATGCCATGTGAATCAATATATTTTAAGAAGGCAGTCAAAAGTGTACCATTGGGAATCAGAGGAACACAACTTTAAGGTAATTTTGTCATTGCTCTTAAACTTGAAAAGTTCAGGCCTTCTCATTATTCATTTTAAGAGAATTAAATATTAAAAGTATAGAAAGGCAGATACCCAACTTTGCACCTTTGCCACTATAGGAAACATTGGTTTTAATTTGTAAAAATTAAAATCTGTGCTGTCTTAGAGTTACTTACAGTGTACAGTTCTTGTGAATGAAGATCATTTGCCGTATGATGGTTGACAGGTTTACCTTTTTTTCTTGTCAACTTTACCTAAACGGGGAGGAAAGTAAAATTGTATATAAAGCTTTTTTATTTGATAAGCTGAAATTTAGCAATAGTTTATCAAAGTACATTATGCTCTTCCTCCACTATATATCTTTCTGTTCTCACAAGTTTTCCCCTTAATGGATGCTGCTTTTGTTAGTAAAAATGGGTTTTTTTGTTTGTTTTTATGTAGATATCCCACTGTATCCTAATGTTTTGATTCACCTGCATTGGTTTGCAGTTTTGAAAAAAAGCAAGTAAACTCCCAGGGATTAGCCCCAGGAACCAAAGAGCTCAACAGGAGAACAGTTTATTAGGTTGTTACAATGCTATGTGATGAGGATAGTTAGGTTGCTAACAGTTTTTTAAATTGTGGTAAAACATGCATAACAAAATTCAGCATTTTAACCTTTTTTTTCCCCCAATTGTGGAGAAGGAAGTGGAAAATGGCAACCCACTCGAGTATTCTTGCCTGGGAAATCCATGGAGAGAGGAGCCCAGTGGGCTGTGTACAGTCAGTCCCTGGGGTGGCAAAAGAGTCGGGCATGACTTAGTGACTAAACAACAACAAAGTCACAAGTACTGTTACCTTGGAAATTAAAATCTAAAACTTTGGCTATATTTCAGTAGCATACACATAACTTACTAAAACTGAACAGAACCATTAAAATTAATCTTGCTGTATATTTGCAGAAAATATTGAATCGGTACTTGAGTTGAAAAAAGTTGCCTTTGATGTTCTGGTTGAAAACTTCCTTTGTTTTAAATATGTTTGTGTATGTTTCAGTACATGTATCACATATGTACTGAACTAAAGTGATGAGAATTAACTTTGTATTTACTTTGTAGGAGTTATTATATAAATATGCAGACAAATGTATTTTGGATTGCGTGTGCAATGAGTTTTTTGTTGGATCCAGCTTATAAATATGCCAATTATATACCCTCATATACTTGTTTGAGTTTGTAAAATGAGGACTCCTTTTTACACACTTAACAAAGGAGGAAAAGGGCTAAAAAAATTGTGTTAAAATATGTGCAACAGAAAATTTACCTATTTTTTTTTGTCACACTGAGCAGCATATGGGATCTTAGTTCCCAGACCAGGGATGGAATTCACACCCCCTGTGGTGGAAGCAGGAAGTCTTAACCACCGGACTACCAGAAAAATAAAAATTTACCGTTTTAACCATTTTAAAGTGGTTATAAGTACATTCACATTGTTGTGCAGCCATTACCATTAGCCATCTCCAGAACCTTTTCATCTTCCGAAACTGAAACTTTGTTCCCATTAAGCAGTAACACCCTCTCCTCCCTTCTCCAGCCCCTTAATAATCACAATTAACTTCCTTTTCTGTGATTTTGTCTACTCTAGGTATCTCAAATAAGTGAAATCATTCAGTTTTTCTGCTTTTGGTGATTGGCTTATTTTACCTAGCATAGTGTCTTCAGGGTTCATCTGTGTTTGCAGCATGTGTGAAACTTGTGCTGTGCTTAGTCGCTCAATCGTGTCCGAATCATTGCGACCCCGTGGACTGTAGCCCACCAGGCTCCTCTGTCCATGGGATTCTCCAGGCAAGAATACTAGAGTGGGTTGCCAGGCCCTCCTCCAAGGGATCTTCCCAACCTGGGGATCAAACCCAGGTCTCCTGCATTGCAGGTGAATTCTTTACCCTCTGAGTGAGGAGGGAAGCTTGTGTGCAACTTAACTGAATACTTTCAGTTGTTACGTATGTAACATTTTGTTTATTCATTCATCTGTTGATGGACGCTTGGATTGCTTCTCTACCTTGTGGCTTTTGTGAATATGCTGCTGTGAACATGGGTGTATAAATACCTTTTCGAGTCCCTGCTTTTGATTCTTTTCTGGTATATACTTAGAAGAGGGATTGCTGGATCATCTGTTAATTCTATTTTTAAGTTTTTGAGGAACTGCAATACTGCTTTCCATAGCAGCTGTACCATTTTACATTCCCACTTGCAAAGCACAAGGTTTCCAATTTCTCCATATTCTAGCCAATCTTCTTGTTTTCTGTTTTGTTTTTGTTTTTGAGACTAGTCATCCTAATGGGTGTGGTTTTGATTTGTATTTCCCTAATAATTAGTGATGTTAAACATCTTTTCATGTGCCTCTTGGCCATTTGTGTCTCTTTTTTGGCGAGATGTCTATTCAAATCCCTTACCCTTTTTTTGGCCACATCTTGCAGCTTGTGGGATCTTAGTTCCCTGACCAGGGATGGAACTGGCCCCACCCACCGCCACAGTGAAAGTGCTGAGTCCTAACCACTGGATTGCTAGGGAGATTCCTCCTTTGCTCATGTTTAGTTGAGTTGTTTTTTCATTAATTGTAGGACTTCTTTGGATGTTAATCCCTTATCATATCATATGTATATATATAATTTACACATATTTCTCACGTTCTTGGTTGCCTTTTTACTCTGTTGTCCTTTTGTGCTTAAACAGTTGTAATATTTATTTATTTGACTGCACTGAGTCTTAGTTTTGGCACGTGGGATATTTGTTGCATCATGCAAGATCTTTTGTTGGGGCAAGCCTGCTGTAGTTGTGGCATACGATCTCCGGAGCACTCGGGCTCAGTAATTGCTGTGCAGGGGCTTGGTTGCCCAGTGGCACGTGGGATCCTTAGTTTCTCAACCAGGGATTGAAGGTTTTATTTTAGGGACTTCCCTGGTAGTCCAGTGGCTAAGACTCTGAGCTCCCAATGCAGGGGACCTGAGTTCATTTCCCATTGGGGAACTGGATCCTACATATTGCAACTAAAAAGTTCACATGCTGCACCTAAAAGATCCTGCGTGCTGCAGCAAAGATCATAGGTCCCACACCCCAACTAGGATCCCGCACAGCCAAATTAATAAGTAAAAGTATTTTTAGAAAAGTTTTAATTTAGATGAAGTTCAGTTTATCTAATTTTTTCCTTTATTGTCTATGCTTTTGATTTCATATCCATAACGTGCACGTGTGCTAAGTTGCTTTAGTCTCACTTACACTGTTCTCCATTCAGTAGCTATTTACTGACCATCTAGTGTATATCAGGCACTGTGCCGAACAACTGGGTATAAACAATGGTGAAAAAGACAATCATGAATTTTGGCCTTCATAGATCTTCCAGTCTAATTGGGAAGTGAAAGGGCAAGTTGCTCAGTTGTGTCCAACTCTTTGAGACCCTGTGGACTGTAGCCTGCCAGGCTCCACTGCCCATGGAATTCTCCAGGCAAAAATACTGGAGCGGGTTGCCATGCCCTCCTCCAGGGCATCTTCCCGACCCAGGGATTGAACCTGCAACTCCTGCATTACAGGCAGATTCTTTACCCCTGAGCCACTGGGGAAGCCCTTTCATATCCATAAAGTTGTTGCCAAATCCAATGTCTTGAAGTTTTTTTCCCCAATGTTTTCTCCTAAGAATTTTAGCTTTTACATTTAGATCGTTGAGCCCTTTTGAATTGATTTTTGTATATGGTGTAAGATCAGAGTCTTAACTGTATTCCTTAGCTTGTGGATATCCAGTTTTTCCTGCACCATTTGTTGAAATGGCTATAATTTCTCCTTTGAATGGCCCTGACATCCTTGTTGAAATTAATTGGTCATACGGGGAAGGGTTTTTTCTGGACTTTCTGTTCTATATATTTGGTTTTTATGACTGACTTTATGCCAGTATTGCACTGTATTGATTGCTATAGTTTTTGTAGTTAAGTTTTGAAATCAGGCAGCATTAGTCCTCCAACTTTGTTCTTTACCAAGATTGTTTTTGGAGAAGGAAACGGCCATCCACTCCAGTATTCTTGCCTAGAGAATCCTGTGGACAGAGGAGCCTGGTGGGCTGCTGTCCATAAGGTCACACAGAGTTGGACACGACCGAAGCGACTTAGCATGCATTGGAGAAGGAAATGGCAACCCACTCTGGTATTCTTGCCTGGAGAATCCCAGGGACAGAGGAGCCTGGTGGGCTGCCGTCTATGGGGTCGCACAGTCAGACACGACTGAAGCAACTTAGCAGCAGCAGCAGCAGCAAGATTGTTTTGACTAGTCAGGTTTCCTTAAGATTACATGTGAATTTTAGGATCGGTCTTTGTATTTCTGTGAAAAATGCTGTAGGATTTTGATAGGGATTGCACTGAATCTATAGATTGCTTTATGAGAACAAGTTTGAGTACAGATCTTACTTAATTGATTCACCACAGTTGATATTAGCAAATCAAAAAGTTTGAGATTGACAAAACATTCGAAAACATTCAAAACATTCAAAGACGGAGCTTTCACTAATGTCTTCCCAAAGCCATTGAATCCAGTTCACATGGAATACTGTGCTCTAAGTAGATGTTTCTCTAATATGGTGTTTTTTCCCCCAGTTTGTCCTCATATTAACTAGTTTGTGATTGATCACAATGCTTCATATACTGATTAAATGCTGAAAAGAATAATTTTTATTCTTTCTTTCGCTAGAGGTGAGTTCAGTTTTGAAAAAATTATCTCTATGTGGTGTTAAATCTAGATAAATGAACCTGTAGTATTTTCTTTAATAATGTAGAATTTTAAAGTTTTCATATAGGCATTTTATGAAATCCGAGTCAGAAAGTAAAGGCCATGTCAGTTGATACCTTGAGTGGTACACTGTACTTGCAGCACTTAATCAGCTTCTAATTGATTTTTTTTTTCATGTTTACCTATTCTGCTAAATTTCTAATTTTGCCTTTTAAAAAATGTACAATTGCTAAATTCAATGACATGTGACACAAACTGTCATTATCAAAGAGCAGATCCCAAGGATATAGTCTCCCTCTCTTTTTTGCTACTTTTTATTTTGATATAATTTCAAACTTACTGGAAAGTTGCAAGAATAGTACAAAGAACTCCTCCCATATAACCTTTGTCCAGACAGACCAATTGTGTTCATTTTATCCCATTCCTGTATCCTTCTGTCTCTCTCTCAAATTTATTTTCTGCATAACTTGAAAGTAGGTTGCATACATCATGCCTTTTTTACCCTTAAATTCTTTAATATACCTTTCCTAATGACAAAGGCATTCTCTTACATAACCACAGTGTATTTATCAAGATAGGAAATTTAACAAATTTCAAAAGTATTTTTCAAATTCACATTCCTAAAGTTGAAAAAAATGAAATAGAATTCACATAATATAGAATTCACTCTTTAAATTGTACAATTTCAGTTGTTTTTAAATACATTCACAGAATTGTACAACCTTCACCATTATCTATTTTAAAACATTTTCATCACCCCAAACAAAACCTTGTACCCATTAGCAGGCATTTCCCATTCTGCTGTCCCTGCAGCTTTTGGTAATCACTAATCTATTTTCTGTCTCTCTGGATTTGTCTAGTCTGGGAATTTCGTATAAATGGAATCAAACAGTATGTGATTTTTTTGTGTTCACGTCTTTCACTTATTATATTGTTTTCAAGATTTCTACATGTTGTATCATGTGTCGTGCTTTCCTGGTGGCTCAGCTGGTAAAGAATCCACCTGCAGTCTACGGCTATACCACCCTGAATGCGCCTGATCTCGTCTGAGCTCAGAAGAATCCGCCTGCAATGTTGGAGACCTGAGTTCGATCCCTGGGTTGGGAAGATCCCCTGGAGAAGGGAACAGCTACCCACTCCAGTATTCTGCCCTGGAGAATTCCATGGACTGTATAGTGCATAGGGTCGCAAAGAGTTGGACACGACTGAGTGACTTTCACTTTCACTTTATCATGTGCCAGTACTAAATTGAAATGTTTTGTGGATATACAACATTTTGTTCATTGGTTGATGATGTTTGGATTATTTCCACCTTTTGACTATTATAAATTATGATACTATGAACATTGGTATGCAAGTTTTTTATGATGATATCTTTTCATTTCCCTTGAGTGTATACCTTGGAGTGGAAGCTTGATCATATCATAACTGTTTTATTTTCTGAGACGCTACCAGGCTGTTTTCTCTAGCAATTGCATGACTTTACATTCCCACCAACAGTATATAAAGGTTCCAATTTCTCCACATCTTTGCTAACATTTTTTTAATAGCCATCCTAGTGGGTATGGAGATTATTGTGACTTTGATTTGCATTTCCTCAGTGACTAGTGAAGTTGCATCTTTTCATGTGCTTGTTGTCCATTTGTATGTCTTTGGAGAAATGTTTTTTCAGATCTTTTCCCCATTTCTTGGTTGGATTATCTTTTTATTGTTGAATTATGTTTGTTTTTAGGGAAAAAAAACCATGTATTCTGGATACTGTCTCTTATCAGATACGTGATTTTGAAATCTTTTCTCCTATTCTGTCGGCTGTCTTTTCACTTTCTCGATTGTGGCATTAAATTTAAAATCTTTGGTTGGGCCCAGTTTTTATATTTACCTATTTTTTTTTGTTGCTTGTGTATTTGGTGTCATGTCTAAGAGACGATTGCATAATTCTGAGTTACGAAGATTTACTCTTATTTTCTTCTTTTCTCCTAAGAGTTTTATACTTTAAGCTCTTACATTTAGGTCTTTGATCCATTTTGAGATTTGAAGAAATTATTTCGTTTTGGCTCGGCTGGGTCTTTGTTGCTATGTGTGGACTTTCTCTAGTTGTGACGGGTGCAGGCTCCGCTGTAGTTGTGGTGCCCAGCTTCTCATTGTGGTGGCTTCTTTTCTTGCAGGGAGCATAGGCTCTAGGGCTCACGGGCTTCAGTAGTTGCGGCTTGTGGGCTCAGTAGTTGTGGTACAGGGGCTCTAGAGTGTGGGCTTAGTAGTTGTGGTGCACAGGCTTAGTTGCTCCATGGCATCTGGAATCTTCCCACAGCAGAGATGGGACCTGTGTCCCCTGCATTGGCAGGTAGACGCTTAAACCACTGGACCACCAGGGGAGTCCCATTTTGAGATCTTATAAAAGATGTGAGATAGAGGTCTAACCTCATTCTTTTGAATGTAGCTATCTAATTGTTCCAGCACCATTTGTTGAGAAGACATTTCTTTCTCCATTGAAGTGTCTCAGCCCCCTTTTCAGAATTCGTTTGACTTTAAATATGATGGTTTATTTTTGGAATGTTTATCTCTGTTTTATTCCACTGATCTGTATGTCTTATGCCAGTTCCATACTGTCTTGATTACTGTAGTTTTTTGGTAGTAAGTTTTGAAATTGGGAAGTGTAAGTCTTCCTCTTTGTTCTTTTCTCGAGATTCTTTTGGCCTTTCTGGGTTACTAGATATGTTCTTGTTCTTTATCTAGTCTTCAGAAGAGGCTTAATAGAGGGTGTTTTGTATGCTACAGAATTTGTGGTCACACACAAAACCTACCCGTTCTCCATTAATAATGTTCATCTCTTGAAATTTCTGCTCCTCTTGTATACACTGAAGGTGGATGGTTGGGAACTCTTATGATTAAACCTGTGTTTGCAAGCTATCAGAAGAACAAGTTGTCGCAGTGTCTTTTTATGCATCCCCTCCCAGAAAGACACTGGGTATATATTTGAAAGGAGACAAACTTGAAGAGGAAGGAGGTGGTTAGTTTGGATAGCTGTAGTCTAAGTGCATCTGATGTGGACTGTATATAGCCTGCAAGAGGAATATGGACAGAATTTCTTTTTCCAGAATAATAAACAGGTAAAGGGAATAAAATATAAAACATGGCAATTAGAGTGTTTGCATCTGGTATCTTCTGACAGTTGTTTAAGAGGTATGAACTCAGTATTTGAGTAACATACTATTAGCTTGACACCCAAGCCAGTGTTATCACCTGTGTTATTACACAAACAAATCTTAGATATTACTGCCCAAATGATCCCAATTAAGTTAATTTACTAGTTAGTTTGGCTCTGAATAGTGAGAATGTGTACTGTCTTTTAGTACCTGATGTGCTTGGGACTTGACTGACAAGTTAACAAAGAAAAGTTTATTTTCTTTTGGTTTGAAGAGATTTAAGGGTATACTTAAATCAGGAGCATGGATTTGACCTAGTACCACCCCTTCCCCAACAAAATTTCGGATAATATAAAAATACATTATTAAAAGTACTTACTACTGTGTATTATCTCCTTGTTAATCTGTTAAAAGCATGTTCTCAGTCTCTACTGAGGAAAAGCAATGTTTAGTTTGGGGTAGGGCCTCTTTCATGAACTCACATCTTACATAATAAAATTATATCTTTCAGAGATTAGAACCCTTGGCACTCTGTTTAAGAATTCTGATTGGTATTTCAGATTCCACAGTACTTTAACTAGAACCTGCTATTTGTTAAGCTTTGTTCTGGGCTTTAGGGTTAGATTACAAAGATGAAAAAATGTGGTGCCTACCCTTAAAGACATCAGGCTTTTCAGGGACATGAACATTTCAGAGAGATGTGAAAACAAGGTAAATTATTTATACAAATTATATTTCTCCTTCTAAACTACTTTTACATAGTAACAGATTATATTTGAGTGTTTGTTCAAGGCATGTGTACCTTAATTGCATAACCTCATTTAATATTTTCCTAGTCTTGTGACAGCCTAAAATCCTTACCTCAGTGTAGGGATCATTGCCCTGTGTTAGTTGGATGTCACTATAAAGGTTGATCTTTGGGTGTTTTCAGGAGTTTGATGGGCTTTAAGTGACAAGTTTAAAGGGGCAGTGATTTAAAATGAAAGGATACAAATTTCATTAGCATAAGACATTTGAGCAAAACCACAACTACTGCATTATGTTCTATAAACTCTCCAAGCATGTTCTGCTTCAGAGCTTTTGGCATTTGTACTTCACTCTCATAGGAGCTTTCTTTCTTTGTGTGGCTTCCCTCTTTTACCTCTTTTAGTAGTCTAGAGCATTTCCTACTGCCTACTGTATGTATGTTCTATAAACATCTCAGATTCAAGTCCTAAAACTGAACTCATTGCTTTCCCCTCTACCCTGCCCCCGCTCTGTAAATTGCATTGCCCTAAAACCAGTCAGTGTAGTTAGAAACCTTGGAACTTGCATCTGCTGTTTCTTACCACGCATCTGCTGTTTCTTACCACGCACATCCAAACTGACACTGAATCCTGTAGTTTCTTTCTTAACATCTTGTTTATTTGTTTCTTTCTCTGTATTCTCATTGCTTCTGCTGTAAATCAAACCATCATCTTTCACTTGTACTTACTGTAGTAATCCCTGGCTCTATCTACTCAATACCTCTATGATTAAACCTCTGATTCTTCTCTACCCTGCTATCACAGTGAATTGTCTAATGCCAGTTCAGTCACGTCTCTCCTTTGGCAAAAAGCCTTCCTGTTCCTTAGATAAAGGATAAATCAAATTCCTTGGTATGGCATACCAGGTTATTTAGGATTTGGTTTCTGTTTCTTTCCTTGCTGTATCCTCCTTTATTTGCTTTTTATATTTCAGCCATACCAAATTGCTGTAGTTCTCTGAACATATCAAGCTATTAAACGTCCCGAGTAATTTACTTTCACTGCTTTGGCTTCTAGTATCAGGATAATAGTTACTACATGCTGAGTTTTTATTGTCCACTGAACTAAACGTTTACCTTTATGTTCTAAAATAAACTTTACAACTATCATATGAAGAAAGTGATATTCCCAATATATAGATGAGGAAACTGAAGCTAGAGACTTTATATAACATGCACAAAGTTGTACATCTAGTAATAATGGAGCCAGGATTTGAATCAGGTTTCTTGGAATATAAAACCCATGCTTATAACTACTGCTCTGCAGCTGTTACAGTGGCCCTCTTCCCCATCCTATTGGATACTTTCTTGTTCCAGATCATCAACTCTGATTTCCTTCATTACTGCCCCAGCTGGAACTCACCATTTCTTCCTTCCTCTGTGTTCCCATGTTGTCCATATATAACTCCCTGTTAAACAGCATCTTCAGTACTTTATTGCATTTATTTGATTATCTGTCTTATGAGCAGGAATCATGTCATTTATTTTTATGTTCCCTGTATGTAGTAGAATGTCTGGCACATAGTGGGTACTTATTAAATGTTGGATTTAATAAGCCAGTGTATCTTGAATATATATGTATAGTGTTTAATATGCTCAGGTTACTTGTTAGCCTAAGACAATGTAATGGATTTTATATTTTTGTGGAGTAGAGAATAAGAGATAAACTGACCTTAATAATAAAAATGGTAATATTAATAGTAATAATAACAGCTAATATTTGTTGAGTGATACCATGTGTTAAGTAAGTAGTGCTGTGCAATTTTAGATAATAGTGTCTTGCTTAATCATCAATAGCCGTGTGATGTGGTTACTACTATTATCCTTATTTTATAAGCTGAGGAAGATGAGGCTAAGAGCCGTAAAACGAGTTAGCTAAGATGGCACAGTCAACAGTGGACTAGTGTTTTAGGACTCCTTGCTCTTAGTCATTATGCTCTCCTCCCATTATTGGTATGAATTGGAGGTTTATGGGTGTTTGAGGCTCTTTTTAACTTACTCAAATCAAGTATTTCTTTGAAGTGTTTGATGCTTATTTTTTATTTAGGGTAATGAGCAGGACTTCTCTCTAACCTCAGTCTTACCCATTTATTATGATAGGGCAGATATAATGTTTCTACTTTCAACATTAAGATTTTCTTGGACTTAATTGCCAGGTTCTTCATTACTTGTGACTTTCCTAATGAGTATGTTAGCAGTCTTCTCTTTTTAAAAAAACCTTAATAGGTTTTTATATATTTGTTTGTTAGAAATAATGTAGTTGTAGCTACCAGAAATAATTAAATAAAAGCATGCTTTGTCTGTCTAAGAACTCTAGCAGAGAGGAGTTTGTAGCTTGATAATGTATTACATTTAAAGATTTTTTTCCTGACATTGCTCTTATTGTTAAACTTTGACATCAGGATGCTTGTAGAGTCTCTGTTTAGTACGTATTTGGTTAGTATGTAATTGTTTTAGTCTTACTCCATTGTTTAGAATAGTCACTTAATACAGTTTTGTCTGGTGAAAAGGGTGTGAGCTTTGGAGTCTGAAGTACATGGCTTCAGATCTGCGCATGGTTATGTCATCTTGGATAAGTCTCTTTAACTTTTCTGAATTTCAGTTAAAATGAAGATGTTAATCTACTTCATTGAGTAGTAAAGATGATTGAGTGGAATAATATATGGAAAATGCACTTAATGGTAGCTATTATTTCCTTTCCTTTCTCCCATGTTCAGAAACTTGAAAAAACAATAGATTCAGTATTAAAGCTATGGTTTAGAGAGGAAGTTTTTGTGGTTGACTGAAGTGGAGTACTATCTGCCTGCAATGCAGGAGACGCAGCGGGAGCCTCTGGTTTGATCCCTGGGTGGGAAAGATTCCCCAGAGAAGGAAGTGGCAATTCATTCCAATATTCTTGCCTAACAGGCTACAGTCCATGGGGTTTCAGAGAGTTGGACACGACTGAGCAACTAAACAACAACAATCACCACAAAAGTGGAGTTAATTTTCTTCAGCTTTAACTGAGAATTAGGAAAAGCCTGATGGTTCTCTCTTGTGCTTATTGAAGTTAATTAACTTCAGAAATCCCAAGATAACATTGATGTTTTTTTGAGAAGAGGATTGTGGATCTGAAGTTTTTGTGGCAGGGCAGATAGCCTTTTCATTCTGTCATTTCCAAATGTTGCAGATTATATTGGGTCTTATGGTATTAGCAAAACTCTTTGCTAAATTTGTCATTATTTGGTCTCAATTGCAACTGTATTACCTTTTCCTTTTGAATGGATCTTGGAGCATGTTTGTGGTGAATGTGACTGTTTGGAGTACCACCTTTTTTGCAAAAAGGAATTACTGTGTCCTTCAATAATTATCTCTGGGAATGCTGACCCATCCTTTTTGCTGCTCCAAGTAGAAACCAGTATTAAGCCACCTGCATTCTAAAATTGGTATGATTGTGACTTAGTTGAGGGCTTACTTTGGGTGGGAAAAGGTAAGACATGTTTATCTCTCCAGATACAAACTAAACAAGAGAGAAGAGAAGTAATAGCAAATACATTTAAACATATATATAATATTTTGGATGTTTAAATGTTTTATTAGCTTTTCATTTTTAATGATCAAATCTGAATTTCTTAAGGAAGTTTTATTTTTAAAGGTTAGTAAGAAGAGGTAGTGAAAAATAAAGATTTAGCCCCTTTCCTTGAGCTTTCTTATAGCTCTGGTGGGAATTCATGGGAGTGACGATTGCTCTTAAGGATTGCCAGAAGCAATATTTGTGACTACTAATATTTCAGTCTGTAACTCAAAAAACAAATGTATTTAACATGTTAAAAATAAAAATTTCATAATTCGTTTGTAAGTGAAAAGGCATTTGTTGGTAGTCTTTATTTGCTTTTTGCATGATATGACCATATAACTAGAGAATATATAAACAAAAATGTTATGTACATGTTTTATGATAGAATGTTTTTTACTAACCTATTTTCTCTATTAACTAGCCCTCACTATTTCCAGAAATGTAGCCTTAGAGAAAGTAACAAATGTACAGGTGAGATTTTATTTTGCTGTCATATGACTTAAACCATATTAATATTATTGAAAGTGTTAATTTTAACACTACTTACTTTACTTGATAGATATTGTGGTTTTTTGTTGTTGTTTTTTTGATGGAAGTGAGTTTTGGCCAAATCATAGCTTAGGCTAATTAATGGTTTTTTTCTAATTAGATTTTGGCCAGGGTTGCTGGGTTTTATTTTAGGTGATAATAGCTGAGTCTGTGGTTATTCTCCCTAGTAACTATTGCCATCCAGTGGCTTATTTTTGAAATGTCATACAGGACAAAATGCTTATTCCCCTTTTTTCCCTTCTTGCTGTTTAGTCGCTAAGTTGTGTCCAACTGTTTGCAACCCATGGACTGTATGTAGCCTGCCAGGCTCTCCTGAGATTTCCCAGGCAAGAATACTAGAATTGTTTAAATTCTAGTTGAAGCTAAAAACCAGACATATTTTTTAGAAAAAGGGAAGGATAAAAAAGACTTTTGACGAGGAAGACCTCAAGAGTTTGCCTTTAGCATTTTAGATGAGATAGTGTTGTGAAAGTGTTAGTAGATCAGTTGTGTCCGACTCTTTATGACCACATGGACTGTAGCCCGCCAGGCTCCTCTGTCCATAGAATTCTCCAGGCAAGAATACTGGAGTGGGCTGCCATTTCCTTCTCCAGGGGATCTTCCTGACCCAGGGATTGAACCCAGGTCTCCTGCATTGCAGGCAGATTCTTTACTGTCTGAACCACCAGGAATCCCCATAAAGAAAAAAACCTATATGTAAGGAAAAAACATGTAGTTTTTTGTGGGCCAGATTTCCTCACATCCTTTCTCTTCCACCTTTTATTTTTGTACCTAATCAGAAGTAGGAAAAGAAATCTGCCATGTTTAAGACTTGAAATAAACTTTTTTGCCATTACTAAAAACAGTACCACTGTAGGTTGATGTATTATGTTTGCTGCTTAATGTAGCTGCTGGATAGGGGTGAGCTTTCTAACTATCTTTAGGCAATAAAGAAATTTCTGTGATCCTTTAGCTGTATGTGATCCATAAGCTGTGTGTTGCTTCTTCATCATTTGCATAATTAAGACTCTCATTAGATATAACATTACTTTGAACTTATCTATTATTTAGACATTTTTTTGGTGTTATACCATTGAGCCTTTATATTAAACATATGGTATTGGTCTTAATTAACATTTCCATGTTTCTGAAAATGGTTTCCATCTTGACTGGCCAGATACATTTTGAGGTAATGCTGTTGCAATTCGCATTGCAACAGTATGTGCTTCAGCACGTTTGTCAGGTAAGATATTTATGAACTGCCAAAAGCATCCCTCCAAATAGTCCCAAAGTAATGGGCATAACTGGATATTTTATCCTTTTATTGATCCCATGTTGAGACAGGCTTTTGTTTTTTTATTTTAGTTAAAAAAAAAATTGGTTGCGCTAGATCTTCGATGCAGCACACAGGCTCTTTGTTGCTTCACGTGGTCTTTCTCTTGTTGTGGCGCACGGGCTCCAGGGTGTGAGGGCTTCAGGATTTGGAGCACTCGGGCTCAGTAGTTGCAGTGCAACTACTTAGTAGTGCAACTACTTAGGGGCAACTACTTAGTTGCCCCTCAGCATGTGGTATCCTAGTTCCCTGACCAGGGTTGAACCTGTGTCCTCTGCATTGGCAGGTGGATTCCTAATCCCTGGACCACCAGGGAAATCCTGAGACAATTAAGATTCTGCAGAGGGTAGAACAGAAGAGTATGAGAATTGAGTACCTTTTGGCACAAATTGGCACAAATGTATTCAAGCCATTTATGTGTCTAGTTATGTATAACTCATTCTGGGAACTTAAGATTTTCCCCACAAGTGTTACAGATATTTAAAATTTGATCTTTTGGGTTAGAAGCTAAATACAAAATGCCTAAAACTATATTTAAAAATTTAAGTGAATTCTAACTAGGGAAAAAAAAATTGTAATTATGTGAGGTGATAGATGTTAACTTATTGTGGTAATAATGTCATAATATATACTGTTAGCAGTCATTCCCATTCCTCTTTTGCCAGCTCTTCAGGAAACCACTAATCTTTCTGTCTCTGTGGGTTTGCCTGTGCTGGACATTTCATATAAACAAATTTGTACAATATGTGACTTTTTGCATCTGACTTTGTTTGTTCATGCTAAGCACATCAGTACTTGGCTGAATAAAATTCCATTGTATGGATATTATTATTTTATCAGTTTACTGGTTAACATATGGGTTGTTTCCACTTTTTGTCTACTATGCTTAGTGCAACTATGAATGTCTGTGTACAAAGTTTTATATGAACATGTGTGTTTTGATCTTAGGTGTATACGTAGAAGCGGAATTGCTAGGTCATATGGTAATTCTGTGTTTAATTTTTGAAGAACTGCCAAACAGTGTCACACAGGCACTTCATCATTTATGCTTCTACTAACAATGTACAAAGGACCTTATATTTTTGAGAGTGGATCATTCGTCACTTTCTAAATGCATCTTCAAGTCCATTTTTTAATTTCATTCCCTTACTCCCCACCTACATGTCTGACCACCTGTGCCATTCTATGCAGCCTTCAAAGCCTAGCTCAGATTCTATTTGTGCAAAGTCTTCTTAGAGTACTGGGGCTGGAAGTGATTTCTCTCTTTAATGCATATAGTTTTACCATTTTTTTCTCTTGGAGGCCTTTTGTGACAGTTGTTGGTGTCTTTGATATTTCTTCTACCACATCTTTGTATTCTCATAGTAGTTTGTATAAAACAGGACTTCAGTAAATATTGGAGAATGAATGGGAGAAAATTGGAAATCCTTACCTTGAATTTTTAAAATATTACATGATAGATGTAATCTGTATTTATCTTTGTAATATGTGTAATGGTGTATGAGACCAGTGTTTTTATAAAACAGACATATTAGCATCTAAATACTGTTTTTAATAAATTTCAGAATTTGTAATGGTGGTTTTAACTGTCCTTACAACTGCAGGTGTATGTATCTAAAAATATGTACTAATTTCTTGTGCTTGCAACAAGCTCTTTCTTGTATGAGCAGTTACGTTTCAAATCATTTGAAAACTGATAGTATACATTTATCTGTTGGCTTTGATCTAGAATGACATCTTTGTCTATAATTACGTATTAAAGGAGCTGTATTAAAACACAACATGGCTCAGTGTCATTGGATATGATGTTAAAGATTTACTTTATTTAAAGCACATCATTGGATAATAAAATACATCAACATCATTTCAACTTTACTGTCTTTATTAGGATATCATTATTTGATATCCATTGTGAAAATTGATCACCAGCTAGTCAAATATTCCAAATAATGTAATCCAAATACTGTGGTACTTTGTTTATGAATTTGTTAGGTAGTATCGCTTAATGTCTAGGAGTCACATGGCCTGTGTTTGAAATGTGATTTTGTCATTTATTAGCTATGCAGCCTTGGAGAAGTACTTAACCTTTCTGTTCCTGTTTTTCTCTCTGTCTACAAATATGTTAACCTGCCTGGTTAGACATATTTACATGTTACAGACATATATAGGTATATAAATATGTATTCATGATTATGTATACATGAGTACTCATATGATCGTCTTTGCATACATATACATACATACTTACTGCAAAATAAAGATTGTACTCTTAAATCTTGTGGTTTTCACTTAATTTTATGACTTGTGCCATTAAACATGTTTCAAAAATATTATTCTTAATGACTGCATAGTGGTCCATCCTGTGAATGTACAAAATGTACTTACCAAATCCCCTATTGTAGTTTTTTTCACTTCATTTTTGGAATTTTAGTTAATACTACGATGAACATCCCTGCGCATTTTTTTCTGGCATTCAGATAATTTTTTAAAGATGGAAGTGGAAGTGTTGCTCATTCAGTCATGTCTGACTCTTTGCGATCCCATGGACTGCAGACCCCCAGGCTCCTCTGTCCATGGGATTTCCCAGACAAGAATACTGGAGTGGGTTGCCGTTTGCTCCTTCGGAGTATCTTCCGGACTCGGGGATTGAACTCAGGTCTCCCGTATTGCAGGCGGATTCTTTTTTTTTTTTTGACTGTGCTGGGTCTTTGATGCTGTCCAGGCTTTTCTCCAGTTGTGGGTGAGCGGGGGCTATACTCACTAGATGGCACGGGCTTGGACTTCTCATTGTGGTGGCTTCTTTGTTGTGGAGCATGGGCTGTAGAACATGCAGCTTCCGTTGTTGTGGCTTGCATGCTCTAGAGCACAGGCTCTACTTAGTTGTGGCGAAAGGGCTTAGTTGCTCTGTGGCATATGGGATCTTCCCATATCAGGGATTAAACCCGTGTTTCCATCGCTGGCAGGCGGATTCTTTACCACTGAGCCACCAGGGAAGCCCAGGTGGATTCTTAGAGATTTCTTTAAATGAAATTACTGGATCAGAGAAGTGCTTTTTAAAGCATTTTGATTCATTTTTCCAAATTGCTTCCCAAAAAGGTTGTACATATTTTATTTGGTAAGAAAATTTAGAATTAATTTAAAATTATAGGGTTGCATGTTTATTTTTTGTAAGTTAATTTTACTTATGCTATTCATTCAACAAAGTTGTATTGAATAACTACCATATACAAGATACTCATAGACTCAGAGGATAGAGCAGTGAACAAATGGCTATGATTCC
This sequence comes from Okapia johnstoni, assembly GCA_024291935.2. Classification (NCBI taxonomy): domain Eukaryota; kingdom Metazoa; phylum Chordata; class Mammalia; order Artiodactyla; family Giraffidae; genus Okapia; species Okapia johnstoni. The sequence continues at coordinate 44,077,050 of CM044316.1, forward strand.
TAACCTAATAAAGTTTTCCTGTCTAGAGCACTTAAGATATTTGACAGTGGATTAAATAGTCTTTTCTTTAGTGTGAGAGTCAGAATTGACTATATTGATTGGAAGAGAGGAGAAACTACCTCAATGACCTGTTTATGCTATCTAGTCCTGTATATGTCTTCCTAGGGTCTGTACTTGTTTCATTTTAAAAATGCTGCTTTTCAGGCTCTGTGGTGGGCACAGAAGATTCATTGCTTTCCTGGAAACTTGAATCTGATGTGTCTGAAGATAGGCAGATAGTCAGGAGGCTCCCTCAAACTCCGTCCCCATAGTCTCCTGTTTTTGCAGTAATTTATTTGGTTATGTTTAAATTCCAAATCAGAAGTCCTATGACCTTCAATTGTAGTATTCTAACTATATTAAGATCAGCTTTTGAATATTGCATCTTTAATTCATAAACAGGTTGAATCATTTATTTTGGACCAAGAAGATTTGGATAACCCAGTGCTTAAAACAACATCAGAGATATTCTTATCAAGCACTGCAGAAGGAGCAGACTTACGCACTGTGGATCCAGAGACACAGGCACGACTAGAAGCCTTGCTGGAAGCAGCAGGTACTTTATTTTTCTTTTCTCTTTCTCATCTCTTTAAAAGACTCCAGAGAACTCCCTGGTGGTCATGGTTGGGACTCCACACTTCTACTGCTAAGGGCCCAGATGACATTCCTGGTGGGGGAACTAAGATCCTATGAGCAGCAAAAAAAAGACTCCATCTCTATTCAAAGTTATCCAAGATTATCACCAAATTATATACTATATAAAGTTTGAAGTCTGTAAAACTTACGTTTTTTTAAAAATTTCCTAAAGAAAATGTTCACATTTTATGTTAAAAAATTCTTACTTGAAAGTTCTCAATGAGTGATTTCTAGGCTCAGCACTAACTTTTTTTTAAGTTGAAGTATCATTGATTTACAGTGTTGTGTCAGTTTCAGGTATACAGCAAAGCGATTCAGTCATATATAAATATGTATTCTTTTCCGTTATGGTTTACTGCATGACAATGAATATAGTTCTCTGCTATACAATAACACTAGCGTTTTTAAAGTATTAGAAAAGTAGCTAGTTATCAAGGAAAACTTATTACCAGTTACATTATAAAATTAAAATGTATGAGGTAAATTGAATCCATCAAATTATGAGTCTTTTAGCTGATTTAGGGAACTGTGCACATGATTACTGACTTTAGTCTGTAACTTAATTGTAGATTGCTTTTTTTTACTTAGAAGACATTTAAATAAAAATTGAACACAAAATTGGGCCAGAATTTACCAAACTCGGTCAACTTCTTGTTTTGAAGCAACAGAAAAGAAAAGTCTGTGATAAGCATGCTTTCTCAAAGTAATATATACTTCTATAATAACTATTTTATATTCTAAAACCTCACAATTTGCCTAACAAAATTTCCATCACACTGTAATGAAAGTCTTTCATTTCCTAAAATTGTTTTAAGAGGGAAGTGAACTTTTTCTAATCCTTGTATATTGATTTTGAGATATGTTTACTTTGTATGATAGTCCCTTCTTTTATTGTTGTTCATTTGCTCGGTTGTGTCTGACTCTTTGCAACCCGAGGGACTACAGTATGCCAGGCTTCTGTGTCCTTCACTATCTCCTGGAGTTTGCTCAGACTCATGTCCATTGAGTCGATGATGCCATCCAATCTCATCCCTATATTTATTTATTTAATGTAAATATATGTGTACATTACACAAACTTAAGAATTTAATCTAGAAGAATTTACAGGTTTTTTTCCTTTTATTTTAGCTCCACTGTCTTTGTTGTGGCTCCTAGGCTCTTTATTGCTGCATGCGGGCTTCTGTCTTGTTGTGGAACAAGGGCTCTAGAGTACCTGGGCTCGATAGTTGTGGTACCCTGCATGTGGGATTTTAGTCCCCCCACCAGGGATCAAACTCTCATCCCCTGTGTTGTAAGGCAGATTCTTAACTTCTGGATCATCAGGGAAGTCCCTATCAAACATTTTTTAAAATGTAGTTTCAAAAACTGTCCAAGTTTTTGCTTGTCCAAGTCAGTTGCTTAATGAATACTTTCTTTTTGTGCATTAGTATTTTCATTTGTTTTTTTGGACATTGAATGAGCCTATAACATTTAAGAGGAATTTTTAGACTTATGTTTGTTTTCAATTATGAGAGTGTGTTAAATATTACTAGACTTCTAAAGATAGATTTTTTCTTTATAAATATATTAAATTTTTTTTTTTATTTTTTAATGAAGGATAATTGCTTCACAGATTTTGTAAACATCAACATGAATCAGTCATAGGTATACATATGTCCCCTCCCTCTTGAACCTCCCTCTCATTTCCCTTCCCATCCCACCCCTCTAGGTTGATATAGAGCCCCTGTTTGAGTTCCCTGAGACATACAGCACATTACCATTGGCTGTGTATTTTAAATATGGTAATATAAGTTTCCATGTTACTTCCTCCATGCATCCCACCCTCTCCTTCCTCCCCCTACCCTATGTCAATAAGTCTGTTCTCTATGTCTGTTTCTCCATTGCTACCCTCCAAATAAATTCATCTGTACCATCTTTCTAGATTCCATATATATGTGTTAATATAAGATATTTATTTTTCTCTTGCTTACTTACTTCATTCTGTATAATAGGCTCTAGGTTCATCCACCTCATTAGAACTGACTCAGATGCATTCCTTTTCATGGCCAAGTAATATTCCATTGTGAATATGTACCACAACTTCTTTATCCATTTATCTGTCGATGGACATCTAGGTTGCTTCCATGTTCTCATTATTGTAAATAGTGCTGCAATGAACATTGGGGTACATGTTTCTTTTTCAATTTTGGTTTCCTCAGGGTATATGCCTAGGAGTGGGATTGCTGGGTCATATGGTCGTTTTATTCCTAGTTTTTAAGGAATCTCCATAGTGTCTTCCATAGTGGCTGTATCAATTTACATTCCCACCAACAGTGCAAGAGGGTTCCCTTTTCTCCACACTCTGTCCAGCATTTATTGTATGTAGACTTTTTGATGAAGGCCATTCTGACCAGTGTGAGGTGATATCTCATTGTAATTTTGATTTGCATTTCTCTAATAATGAGCAATGCTGAGCATCTTTTCCTGTGTTTGTTAGCCATCTACCTGTATATCTTCTTTGGAGAAATCTCTGTTTAGGTCTTTTTCCTGCTTTTTGATTGGGTTGTTTTGTTTTTCTGGTATTGAGTTGTATGAGCTGCTCGTATATTTTGGAAATCAATCCTTTATCAGCTGTTTCATTTGCTATTATTTTCTCTCATTCTGAGGGTTGTCTTTTCACCTTGTTTGTAGTTTCCTTTGCTGTGCAAAAGCTTTTAAGTTTAATTAGGTCCCACTTGTTGACTTTTGTTTTTATTTCCATTACTCTAGGAGGTGGGTCATAGAGACTCTTGCGCTGATTTATGTCATCAAATGTTCTGCCTGTGTTTTCCTCAAAGAGTTTTGTAGTTTCTGGTCTTACATGTAGGTCTAAAATTATGAAACAGTTCATGAATTTGCGTGTCATCCTTGCGCAAAGGCCATGCGAATCTTTTCTGTATTGTTCCAATTTTAGTATATGTGCTGCTGAAGTGAGCACTTAAGATAGGATTCTTGACACTATTTTAACTGAAAAAAGAAAAGTTAAAAATATTTTTCACTTTAAGGTTCTTTGAGATTTTAAAAAAATAGAATTAAGGCCATTTCAAGAAGAATTTTTAAAAATTCTTTTCTAAATTATAAACGTAATATATAATACAAAATCACATGGACCAGAGCCTTGTATAACTCAATGAAACTATGAGCCATGCTGTATAGGGCCACCCAAGACAGATGGGTCATGGTGGAGAGTTCTGACAAAATGTGGTCCACTGGAGAAGGGAATGGCAAACCACTTCAGTATTCTTGCCTTGAGAACCCCATGAACAGTATGAAAAGGCAAAAAGATAGAACACTGAAAGAGGAACTCCCCAGGTCGGTAGGTGCCCAATATGCTACTGGAGATCAGTGTAGAAATAACTCCAGAAAGAATGAAGAGACGGAGCCAAAGCAAAAACAACCCCCAGTTGTGGATGTGACTGGTGATGGAAGCAAGGTCCCATGCTGTAAAGAGCAATATTGCATAGGAACCAGGAATGTTAGGTCCATGAATCAAGGCAAATTGGAAGTGGTCAAACAGGAGATGGCAAGAGTGAACGTCGACATTTTAGGAATCAGTGAACTAAAATGGACTGGAATGGGTGAATTTAATTCAGATGACCATTAATATCTACTACTGTGGGCAAGAATCCCTTAGAAGAAATGAATAGCCATCATAGTCAACAAGAGAGTCCAAAATGTGGTACTTGGATGCAGTCTCAAAAACGACACAATGATCTCTGTTCGTTTCCAAGGCAAACCATTCAGTATCATGGTAATCCAAGTCTATGCCCCAACCAGTAATGCTGAAGAAGCTAAAGTTAAATGGTTCTATGAAGACCTACAAGACCTTCTAGAACTAACACCCCCAAAAGATATCCTTTTCTTTATAGGAGAATGGAATGCAAAAGTAGGAAGTCAAGAAACACCTGGAGTAACAGGCAAATTTGGCTTCGGAGTACAGAATGAAGTAGGGCAAGGGCTAATAGAGTTTTGCCAAGAGAATGCACTGGTCATAGCAAACACCCTCTTCCAACAACACAAGAGAAGACTCTACACATGGACATCATCAGATGGTCAACACCGAAATCAGATTAATTATATTCTTTGCAGCCAAAGATAGAGAAACTCTATAGAGTCAGCAAAAATAAGACCGGGAGCTGACTGTGGCTCAGATCGTGAACTCCTTATTGCTGAATTCAGACTTAAATTGAAGAAAGTAGGGAAAATCACTAGACCATTCAGGTATGACCTAAATCAAGTCCCTAATGATTATACAGTGGAAGTGAGAAATAGATTTAAGGGACTAGATCTGATAGAGTGCCTGATGAACTATGGACGGAGGTTTGTGACATTGTACAAGAGACAGAGATCAAGACCATCCCCAAGAAAATAAAATGCAAAAAAGCAAAATGGCTGTCTGAGGAGGCCTTACCAATAGCTGTGAAGAGGAGAAGTGAAACGCAAAGGAGAAAAGGAAAGATATACCCATTTGAGTGCAGAGTTCCAAAGAATAGCAAGGAGAGATAAGAAAGCCTTCCTCAGTGATCACTGCAAAGAAATAGAGGAAAACAGAAGAATGGGAAAGACTAGAGATCTCATCAAGAAAATTAGAGCTGCCAAGGGACCATTTCATGCAAAGATGGGCTCAATAAAGGGCAGAAATGGTATGGACCTAACAGAAGCAGAAGATATTAAGAAGAGGTGGCAGAAATACACAGAAGAACTGTACAAAAAAGAGCTTCACGACCTAGATAATCACAATGGTGTGATCACTCACCTAGAGCCAGACATCCTGGAATGTGAAGTCAAGTGGACCTTAGAAAGCATCACTACAAACAAAGCTAGTGGAGGTGATGGAATTCCAGTTGAGCTATTTCAAATCCTAAAAGATGATGCTGTGAAAGTGCTGCACTCGATATGCCAGCAAATTTGGAAAACTCAGCAGTGGCCACAGGACTGGAAAAGGTCAGTTTTCATTCCAATGCCAAAGAATGCTCAAACTACTGCAAATTGCACTCATCTCACACGCTAGTAAAGTAATGCTCAAAATTCTCCAAACCAGGCTTCAACAATATGTGAACTGTGAACTTCCAGATGTTCAAGCTGGATTTAGAAAAGGCAGAGGAACCAGAGGTCAAATTGCCAGTATCCGCTGGATCATCGAAAAAGCAAGAGAGTTCCAGAATAACATCTATTTCTGCTTTATTGACTATGCCAAAGCCTTTGACTGTGTGGATCGCAATAAACCGTGAAAAATTCTGAAAGAGATGGGAATACCAGACCACCTGACCTGCCTCTTGAGAAATCTGTATGCAGGTCAGAAAGCAACAGTTAGAGCTGGATGTGGAATAACAGACTGGTTCCAAATAGGAAAAGGAGTACGTCAAGGCTGTATATTGTCACCCTACTTATTTAACTTATATGCAGAGTACATCATGAGAAACGCTGGGCTGGAGGAAGCACAAGCTGGAATCAGGATTGCCGGGAGAAATATCAATAACCTCAGATATGCAGATGACACCACCCTTATGGCAGAAAGTGAAGAACTAAAGAGAATCTTGATGAAAGTGAAAGAGGAGAGTGACAAAGTTGGCTTAAAGCTCAACATTCAGAAAACAAAGATCATGGCACCCAGTCCCATCATTTCATGGCAAATAGATGGGGAAACAGTGGAAACAGTGGCAGACTTTATTTTGGGGGGGCTCCAAAATCACTGGTGATGGTGATTGCAGCCATGAAATTAAAAGACGCTTACTCCTTGGCAGGAAAGTTATGACCAACCTAGACAGCATATTAAAAAGCAGAGTCATTAATTTGCCAACAAAGGTCTGTCTAGTCAAGGCTATGGTGTTTCCAGTAGTCATGTATGGATGTGAGAGTTGGACTATTAAGAAAGTTGAGTGTCGAAGAATTGATGCTTTTGAACTGTTGTGTTGGAGAAGACTCTTGTGAGTCCCTTGGACTACAAGGAGATCCAACCAGTCCATCCTAAAGGAAATCAGTCCTGAATATTCATTGGAAGGACTGATGCTGAAGCTGTAACTCCAGTACTTTGGCTACTTGATGCAAAGAGCTGACTCATTTGAAAAGACCCTGATGCTGGGAAAGATTGAAGGCAGGAGGAGAAGGGGATGACACAGAATGAGGTGATTGGATGGCATCACCGACTCTATGGACATGAGTTTGAGTAAACTCCGGGAGTTGGTGATAGACAGGGAGGCCTGGCATGCTGCGGTTCATGGGGTTGCAGAGTAGAACACGAATGAGAGACTGAACTGAACTGACTGAAAACACAATGAGATTTATTAATTTGATTGTAAAGGTTTACATATACTTGTCAAGATTTACATATACTTTCAGACTTTCACTTGTAGTTATATAAATACACATGTATATTTGAGTATACATGATTTTTTTTTAAGTTAAATATGTTCATGTTATACAAATCATAATTTTCCTGTTTTCACTTTCCTTTTTTGGACTTCCCTGGTGGCTCAGATGGTAAAGTGTCTGCTTACAATGCAGGAGACCCGGATTTGATCCCTGGGTCAGGAAGATCCCCTGGAGAAGGAAATGGCTACCCACTCCAGTGTTCTTGCCTAGGAAATCTCATGGATGGAGGAGCCTGGTAGGCTATAGTCCATGGGGTCACAAATAGTCAGACACGACTGAGCGACTTCACTTTTTTCACTTAATTTATTGTGGTCATCCTTCTATAACATGATGTGTTGATATTTTTAGGTTATTTCCAATTTTTTTATATTACAAATACTGCTGTATTTTATATCCATATATATCTATAACTTTTCTTGCTTGTGCAAGTATCTTCATAGGACAGAGTTTTAGAAAGTGATACTGCTAGGTCAGAGGATATTTTTGCATTCTAAATTTTGATAACTTTTATCAATAGAAATCTCAAGTTTATGTCAGTGTACCTTCCTATCAACTGTTTGAAAGGGCCTCACACCTTTGTTCGTTTCGTCAATTTCATAGTTTGTGTTCAGTCAATATTATCAACAAGTTATATGGTAGTTCCTTATAAATGATATAAATTAATTGCATGTTAATTTTTCCAGTTTTTATTTTGCCTTAATCTTATTTATGGTGCCTTTAATTATATAGAAATTTTTATTGAAAATAAACATTTTTAATATCACATTTACTAATTTTTTACTTTATAGCTTTCGTGATTTGGTCTCATGCTTAGAAAATCCTCCTTAACATCAGCAATAGAAGAATACTACATAGTATAGTAGTACTTTTCAGATTTCATTTAAGTCTACCTGGTTTTTATTTTTGTAAATGGTATGAATTTGAGATCTTACGTAATTTTCAAATAGCCAACTTCTGAACAGTGTTTAGGAAATAAGCTCTCTTATCTCCATTGATTTGAAGCGTCACCTTTGTCATATATTGAGTTCAGAAATAATCCAGGGTCTTGGGGGCTCTATTATATATCCTTGATAGAATTATTTTTCTGTGCAGGTGTCATACTATCATACTGTTGTAATTGGATAGCATCACAATGTCTATTTTTTCTCTTATTATGCAACTTTTCCTTATTTTTTTTTTTTATAAATTTTTATTGGCTATTTTCCTCTCATTTTCTGCAGTAACAGGTGGTGATATTATCAGCAAAGTTTTCTGTTACTGATTCCTCACTGAATCTAGAGAAAAAGATTTATTGGCAACCTAGACCAACCAGATTGTGAGCTTTGTAAGGACAGGAGCTAGGTTTTATTCCTTTCTGTCTGGCACATTTAAAAGCACATAATAAATGTAAAATATGATAATTTATTTTAATTTACCGTGTTTACCCAGAAAATGGTTCTAGGTGGCTGTTCAATCAAAGGAAGAAGCTGTTGGATTGTTTGTTATAATATTAAAGAATATCCCCTTCATTACTACTAAAAATATCAATAGATAGATAGGATCTTATACTCTAGATCTGATGCTGTAATTATACTTTGATAGAAATCTCATCCATTTTTTACAGTAAGCATTAAGTTATATTTGGAGTTAGGTAGAGGACAAATTAGTATTATGTGAATTGTAAAGTTGAAAAGACTAAAACATAGGTAGTTATGAATGGATTTTTGATGTTAGTGGCAAAATTGAAATTGTCAGCCTTACATACGCATTTTGCCCTAGATAATAGTGTTTAGAAATGTAATTACAATTTATACATTATGCTTCTTCTTTTCCCGCACCATCTAATTGATGCACACTGAAGGAATTGGCAAATTGTCAACTGCTGATGGTAAAGCCTTTGCAGATCCTGAGGTACTCCGAAGACTGACATCCTCAGTAAGTTGTGCACTGGATGAAGCTGCCGCTGCACTGACAAGGATGAGGGCAGAAAACAGTCACAATGCAGGACAAGTAGACACGTATGTGTTTAATGACTTCTGCTGAGTATTCAATTCTGTATGTGATTTTCATTTCTAACGAGGTTACTTACTCCAAAGGTTATAGTTGAAACTCGAAACTGACCGCCTGAGTAATAATAAATGAAATGGGTTGCTAATGCAGTAATCGAGGTCCTTGCTACTCAAACATGGTGCTTGGAACTAGCAGCATCAGCATCACCTGAGAACTTATTAGAAATGTAGAATTTCAGACACCACTTGGATCTACTGAATCAGAATCTACATTTTAACAAGAAACGTGGGCTGTTTGTATGCACATTAAAGTTAGAGATTCACTGATTTTGTTAGTCATTCTGCAGTAAAAATTTTAGATTTTCATCTTCTATTGCCTCTACTCACCTCACTATTATGGAGTCAAATTTTAAATTTAAAATAAATACATCTTTGGGAATCATTACATTTGTTTAAAAACTTGTGCATTTAATGCTTTATACAGTTTACTTAAAACTTAATATAAAAAAAAAACTTAATATGACATAACAATATGTTAGGACATTTTGAAAGATAAAAATGACAGCTATTTTCACATTTACTTATTGCTTTCTGGCTTGGTCCACATACATGAAAAATTGGTATGCAAATGTTCAAATAATTTTTTTCTTACAATATCGGCATTTTTCTATGTGTGACTAACTGTATATATTTAATACAATTCATTATCATAGGACCTTGAGTTTTTCTGTGTTGGTTTGTTTTCAGTCGCAGTCTGGCAGAAGCTTGTTCTGATGGGGATGTGAATGCTGTTCGTAAACTGCTAGATGAAGGCAGAAGTGTAAATGAACATACTGAAGAAGGAGAAAGCCTGCTGTGTTTGGCTTGTTCAGCTGGGTATTATGAATTAGCACAAGTAAGCAGAAGTAATCTTTAGTGATCAGAATTATGGAAGGTTTTGATGTTTTATTTGTTTTTATCATTAATAAAAGAAATCATCATTAGAGACCAAGGTCTTTCCTTTTTGGCAGTAGGTTAAATAGAAACTGATACATAATTAACTTTTGTTCTCTGTGCATGCAGCTTGGCATGGTCCATTTTTTCTGCCACTTACTCAAAAATAGTCCTAATGAATGAGAAACACATAGGAAAAAAAGGAAAGGAAAAAAAACCACATAGCGATAATATTAATGATAGTAAATTTTAAACTTGCTGTTAGAAATAATATACAACTATAATGAAAAATGTTGATTTACTTTCATTCCATCTGGATTATCCCAATTCTTTTTAGTTTTTTTTTTTTTTTCTGTTAGAGCAATATTGGGAAATAGCCATGTTTTTACCAGGTAGTTTGTCTTGTGAATAGGTTTGCTGTTCTCTTGCTAGATAATCCTAAGCATAATACAATTTTTTTGACAGTAGCAGTTAAATTTTATAATTGGATGGTTATGTGATTACCTGTTTTACTTAAAGATATGTAATGGTGTTGTAAAATATAACATCTAACCAGTGTTTTGAGCAGTCAACCCTAGCATATTTTCCCCAAAGGTGATTATTTTTATGTTTACTTGTCTCCATTCTAAAAGAGTAGCTTCCCAGATTCAGTATATTACCTAGAGTACTATTAATAGTAAGAATTGACAGTTTCTCTCCGTGTGCCTATGTGTTTTAAGGTATTGCTTGCTATGCATGCTAATGTTGAAGACAGAGGGAATAAAGGAGATATAACTCCCCTAATGGCAGCATCCAGTGGAGGTTATTTAGATATTGTGAAATTGTTACTTCTTCATGATGCAGATGTCAACTCACAGTCTGCAACAGGTATGTTGAAAGTGATGTGTTCATTTGAGGAAAATAAATTGATATGAATAACTATAACCTGAGAGATAAAAATTTGATTCCTAGGGATAGTTGGTTGTAAATATACAGAAAAATCATAGCCATTGTTTAGAATCTCTGAGTAAAATATAGATTGATTTGTTATCTTCAGAAGTCTTTGGTATACTCTTACATTCTGTTTGATCAGGATTGACAGTTTTTCCACTGGGGACAGTTTCTTTACCACAATGATATATAATGTTTAAAGAGACAAATTTATGAACTGTATCTTTCACAATTCTTTGTCTCATTTAAATACCAACTATCTTGTATATATTAACCTGAGAGTCAAAACCTTATACAGTTTTTTATGTCAAGTGTACAGAATGCATTTACTAATTTTCCTGGCAACATGAAAGCTACTTTAGTAAGGTTCTTTATAACTCTTGGTCATATATCTTGAGTTGCAGTAAATAGACATTTAGTAATGAGATTCCTAAATCTCAAGCAAGCACATGGTTTAAAAAATAATTTCAATTCCGAAAGCATATCAGTGTCCCATACCATTAAGTGACATTTGAGTATATGTTAGCATACTTAAATAAATGTTAAATGCAACTAATTTATTTTTAAATGACCACGACTTCTTAGAAGGGATTGTAGGTCACTTTGCTGACCACTTTGCCATAGTTGTAGTAAAATTAATATCCTTAATGTCTGAGACTGTTAAACAGTTGAATTCTGAACAACGTTGGTTTTGAAATGATAGTTTTCTTGCTGAAGCTTTAAAACAGTCTTTTTCAGTCTCATACTATTGGGTAGTTAAACTGTTTCCCTATTCCCTTTAATAATAAAAGTCCTCAAAACAAATCAGGAAAGAAATAAGTGGCAGATCAAAGAATAATGACCTTTTAAATAAATTTTTCTTTTGAAGGAGTTAAGCTGAGGGAGGTTTATTTCTGTCTCCTTGGGTCTCATAAATGTAGGCTAAACATATATTTCAGAAAGAAAATGTATCTAGAACAATGAATTGTCTTATGAATAAATGCATAAAGATAAAGGAGAAGTAAAAGAAAATTAAGAAATGAATACACATAGAAAATGTTAAGTGTTTCTAAGTTGTATAGTGTTGTAAGAAAAAGCAATACTTTGATGTTTTAGAATATTTTATTTTAAAATATATTGAAGTAATATTTCAAGATGACAATATTATTTTACAAGCTAAGGAAATATGAAGAGAGGTAAATTGGCCCATTTATAATAAACCTTTTAATTAGTGATAAAATTCAGATGATGCTTCTAACCAATACAATGAAAAACTTGAGATAATAATTCTAGTGGTTTATGTAAGGTAATTGGAGCGATAGAACTAGAGCAGTAGTATAACATGAATTGTATCAGTTTTATCATAATTTTTTATTTCTTTTTGTTAGGCAACACTGCATTAACTTATGCCTGTGCTGGAGGATTTGTTGATATTGTAAAAGTGCTACTTAATGAAGGCGCAAATATAGAAGATCATAATGAAAATGGACATACCCCCTTAATGGAAGCAGCCAGTGCAGGTCATGTGGAAGTTGCAAGAGTTCTTCTAGATCATGGGGCAGGCATCAACACTCACTCTAACGAATTCAAAGAAAGTGCTCTTACACTTGCATGCTACAAAGGTACTCTATAAATGTATATATGTTTATAGAGTTTTTTCATAGTAACTTTGAATATTTAAATATTTGGATACTGAGTATGAGTTAATTTTTTATTGCTTATACTTTCCCTGTGCTATAAACTTATCTAGCCTCTAAGACATTATATAGAAAGTCCATTTTTTAGCCTGTATTTCCTATAGTATAGTTTCATAGTATATGTTTTCTTATTATTTTAATTCAAAATTTACTCAACTAGTTGTAAAGTCAACCAAAATTCTTAGGACAGACTTAGAGGGTTTCCATTCTTTAATAACTTTTGTTTTATATGATTTTTCCAATCTTTATTTCAAAATAATACACACTCAAATAATAATAGTCACATGATATATAAATCCTAAAAAACAGAATAGTGTAAAGAAATTTTACAGTGACATATAATGTTATCATCTAAATATTTAAAAAGCATATAAACAGTATTTTAGTATAGTTACTTCCAGTGTGTTTTTTAGGTATATTTATAAACAAATGTATACACACTTGACTCTTACAACATGGTTTTGAACTGCACAGGTTCACTTACATATGGATTTTTTTCAATAAATATGTACTGTAGTACTAAACAGTTCAAAGCTGGTTGAATTCTCGGATGTGGATCCGTGGATACAGAGGGCCAACTGTGATGTGGATTTTTGACTGTACCCTAACCCTCCACATTGTCCACAGGTCAAAATGTATATATACATTTTAAAAACTAAATGGTCATACTCTAACACTATTTTATAGTCTGCTTATTTTATTTAGCAATACATCATGAACACTTCCCCATCTCAATAAGTATTTTTGTAGTACAACTTTTGATATTCACATGGTATTTCACTATTTTAATTAGGAGTAGGTTTGGCTACTTTTGTTACAAAACCTAAATTAGTAATGATTTGAACAAAAGAGAAGCTTATTCTCATTTGTATAAAACAATTCTGGGAATTCTCTGACAGTCCAGTGGTTAGGACTCCATGCTTTCACTGCCAAGTGCCAAGTTCAATCCCTGGTGGGAGAGCTAGGATCCTGCAACAGGCGTGGATTAAAAAAAATTTAAAAAGTTACAAAAATAGGCTATCTAGAACTAGAAAGGCAGTTCCATTTTTATTAAGATGTCAGCATTCTGATTTTCTGCTCCACCATCCTAGTATGTGGTTTCTAGTCTCAAGGTTCCCTATTATCTAGGCTCAAAGTTGGTAGCTAGGGCTCCAGCAATCCATATTCTAGGAACGATGCAGGGGGTAAGGGCAAAATGAGGAATGCCTTCCAACTTAGTAAGCTACCTTTAAGGAGTCTTCCTGGAAGTTCTGCCTTGTAAGCCCCTCCTACATCTCATTGGCTACACATAGCCACAAGGGAGGCTGGAAAATGTAGTCTTTTAATCAGGCATGTTGCCACTGAGATGAAAACAGGATGAAAGTGAAAGAATGGATATCAGGTAGGGAATTAGCAATCTCTGCCAAATACATCAAATGGATGCACCATAATTGCCTATTGTTGGACACTTGAATTGTTCCCAGTTTTTCACTATTATTAAAAACACTGTGATAACATCCTTGTGCAGACATCTTTGCCTAATCTCTGATTATTTCCTTAGGATAAATTCCTGGAAGTGGAATTGCTGGGTCAAAGGGTATGGACATTTTTAAGGCTTTTGATACATATTGCCAAATTGCCTTCTAGAAAGGTTGAACCAATTTACACTCCCACCAGCAGTGTTTGAGAGTGCCCTTTACCCCACCCTACACCCTCACCAACACTGGGTATTATCATTCTTTTTAATATTTGCCATTTTGATAGTAAAAAATGGTGTCTCATTTTAATTTGCATTTGTTTAGTAGGAAGGTTTAATATATTTTTCATCAGTTTAATATTCATTTTCATTTCTTTATTTTGAATTGCCATTTCATGTCCTTCATCCATTTTTCTACTGGAGTGTTTGTCTTTTTCTTATTGACTATTAAGGCTTTTTATATACTAAATGTATCAAGAAGGTTGAAATTATTTTAAATGGAGTTTTCTGTGCCTGCTCATTGCCACAGTGAGTTTATGGTTATTATTTTAAAGCTTTTTTTCTGAAAAATATGATCCAAACATACTTTACTTGGCATTCTGTTTTATTTCAGTGTTTTGATTTATAGTTTATATAGATTAAATCAAAGTATAAGTATTACCATTTTATTGCTTTACCTAGCTTGAATTAATGTGCTTTGGACTAATTTGATCTTTAAAACCTAGATAAGACCTTGATGAGAGCCTGCTTACTATTTTGGATTGGCTTTGTAGAATTGGTGTTGATTTATTGAATGCAAAATAAGTTCTCATAAATTTTTGTATAGACATCTGAAAGAAAAAATATTTCCCATTTTAATACTTGTGTATTAAATTGATAGCTCTTGAGAAATATAGTTCTAAAATTTGTTTTCTTCTTTTTTTAAGGCCATTTGGACATGGTTCGCTTTCTGCTTGATGCTGGTGCAGATCAAGAGCACAAAACAGATGAGATGCACACTGCCTTAATGGAGGCTTGCATGGTAATTTTAAATTGCACTTGAGATTACATGGGAAGAAAGGGTCATATGTATTCAAGCCTTTGAGAATTATTACTATTTTTTGGAAAAATTATTATGAGATGGTGAAGAATCTGAAAATTTTGTATGTTATTAGAGACTGAAGGGGATGTGTGCAGTGTTTAGTTTTTCATAGTAAATCTACTGATGTAGGAAATCATACAAAAGGCAGGCTTAGCTATGTTATTTCCAACATACTCATGTACCTTTATTTTCTTCCCAACTTTTTCATCATGGTAAAATACACATATCATAAATATAATTAAGAGGATTACCACCACCATACTATTTTCCACAGCAGTATATCTTCTAGAGAAATGTCTATTCAAATCCTTTGCCCATTCTTGAATTAGCTTGTTTTTTGTTGATGAGTATTAGAAGTTCTTTATGTTGTCTGGATCTTAATTCCTCATCAGATATATGATAAATATATTTTCTCTCATTTCGTGGACTGCCCTTTTACTTTGTTCATAGTGTCCTTTTGTGCACAAAAGTTGTGCTTTTGTTGGTTTGTTTTTCAAAAGTCCATTTCATCTATTTTTGTTGTTGTTTCCTGTGCCTTTGATACCATATCCAAGAAGTCATTGCCAAATCCAGTTTCATGAAGCATTAGTCCTTTGTTTTCTTCTAAAAGTTTTATAGTTTTAGCTCTTATATTTAGGTTTTTAATCTGTTTTGAGTAAATTTTTGTATATGATATTAGGTTAAGTGTTAAATTTCATGCTTATGCATGTGACTATCTGGTTTTCCCAGCATCGAAGTTAGAAAGACTGACTTTTCCCATTTGAATCATCTTGACACTCTTATCAAAAATTATTTGACTATACATGCAAGGTTTATTTCTAGTCTCTATTCTGTTTCATTGGCCTGTATGTTTGTCTTTAAGTCAGAACCACAAAGTTGTAATTATTGTAGCTTTGTTTAAGTTTTGACACCAGGAAGTATGAGTCCTCCAGCTTTGTTTTTCTTTTTCAGGTTGCTTTTGGCTATTCAGGGTTCCTTTAGATTGCATATGAACTTAATGATGAGCCTTCAGTTTTTGGTATCACTGATTTTTCTCTGTTTTTCTATTCTTTTTAAATTTTATTTATTTATTTTTGGCTGCGCTGAGTATTTGTTGCTGCACACAGGCAGTGTAGTAGTTGTTTTGAAGTTCTTTTCTTCTGTCTCATGTATCTGATTCAATTCTGGGTCAATTTTTATTATTTTATGTCTTGAGGTCAGTCACCTTTTCTTGCTTCTTGATATGTCTAATTGTATTTTATTGTAAGCCATATGCTGTAGATGATCCCTTTTCAAGGCTCTGCATTATCCTGTCCTTCTTTTAAGACTGTTAAATTCTGTTCTAGCAGGTACTTAAATTACCAGTGAATCACCCTGATCCTATTGAGGCTTAATTTCAGCATCACTTTTACTCCTAGGTCGTTAACTCTTTGGTCCTAAAGATGTTCACACTTTGTTTAGGCTTTATTTCCTTGGGCCATGGTTTGGAAGATGGCTAAAGAGAAAAAGTTAGAGTGAATGTAGCACTTATCTCATATGCTTCCTTCTTTTAGTGATTATAACTCTAACCCTAGCTTGGTTGCTGTCCAGTGCCTATAGTGGTTTTATCCCAATTTTTATAGTTGTTTATGATAGGATGGTAAGTCCAACCCCAGCCACTGCTCAATGGCTAAGACTGAATTCTTAGAATTAAAAAAAAAAAATCTAATAATGATATTAGGCCTTTAAGAGTGGATTATTATTATTTTATTTATTTATTTATGTTTGGTTGTTCTGGGTCTTCAGTGCTACATGGGCTTTTTCTCTAGTTGAGGTGAGCAGGAGCTACTCTATAGTTGCAGTGCATGGGCTTCTCATTGCTGTGGCTTCTCTTGTTGCAGAACATGGGCTCTAGGGCACGCTGGCTTCAGTACCTGTGGTTCCTCGGCTCTAGAGCACAAGCTCAGTAGCTGTGGCACACGGGCTTAGTTGCTCTGTGGCATGTGGGATCTTCCCAGGACTAGGGATCGAACCCATGTCTCCTGCCTTGGCAGGAGCCATTTACCACTGAGCCATCAAGGAAGCCCAAGAGTTGATTATTCTTAGTACATTGTTAGATGCCCAGGGGCCTGGGGGAGGTGGGAGGAAGAATGGGGACTTAGTGTTTAATAGGGACAGAGTTTCATTTTAGGAAATTGAAAAATTTGAGAGATAGATGATGATGAGAGTTGCATAACAATGTGAATGTATTTAGTGCTGCTGAACTGTACAGTAAAATATGGTCTTTTTTTTTTTTTTTTAAGAGTGGATTATTCTTTTTTAATTTTATTTTCATATTCTTTTTTCCTTTGTTAGAAATAATACTGTCCATTAATATTTAAAAAGTTCTTAGCATAATTTCTCTGTTAAGGTCTATACTCTAGATATGTTAGCGGAATATACAAAGAATTGTCAAAAATTAAATTCATACAAAACAGTTTCTTGGGAACCTAAAGAAGCTGGACGCAATAGTAGTTCCCTGATTTGTGGACACTCATAAACCCTTATTTTCTTTTAAATTAGGTGTATATTTCAGACACCAAATAACTCAATATAGGAATTCAGTAAAAATGTATTTTATTTTAATGTGCAGTATTTGTTCACATTAAAGCTAAAGTGATTATAACTAACTTATTCAGTTAAGTATAATAAAACTCTAGATAGATACTGAAACCTAATATTTAAGGTTTCTTTAATTAGTTCTTCAGTAAAAGAGTTTCCCAACCTTATAAAACCTTATTTTTCTACTCTCTTTACTTTTCATTAGCAATATTTGGGTCATTTTTTTAAAATAAAGAACAACATACCAGCTCTATCTTTATTTGCCACAGAAGTTAAGACCTATAAAATTTTGAAGCAAAGAATTTGAAACTAGAGAAATGTATTTATGATGATAAAGGGGTAGAATGGATACCTCCATGAGAATATTTTGTTAATTGCCTATCTATGCAGATAGGCTCATGGTAAAATTATTTACAAGTGAGTAATTTTTGCATCTTTGTAAAATTCTTTGCCTTATTACAACAAGCTAGTGATGAGAAAAAATAAAGGATAATATCCAGTCCACAGGGATTTACCTTGGTGATGTAATCCCAAATGGTAATGACTTCACAGAATTTGTTGTTATTTTTTCCTCGGTCTTTGTTTCTTAAATAGATCTAACACAGCTTCTACACTTAAACATGACACTTAAGTTTGAGGCTGTAGCTATATTTGACCCTGGCTGTAATATAAATAGTAATTATTTTATTTTGAGTTACTGTTGACTATGGATTTAATAGTTTTTTGAACTTCAGAGAATGTAGAAGTTAAAAATTATTTGAAATTGTAACTGTATGTACCAAGTCTGATTCTTGTGGAAAATTTTGGGCTTACTCTAAAATAAGGTAAAATAATCTTAATGGACTTTTGATAAAACAGATTACAAAACTTCTCAGATGGGTATGATAATATATATGCATCTAAGCAGCCTCTCCTTTTCTTCCCTCCTGTCTTTCCACAATCTGTTGCTTTTCTTCTCCCACTTAAAAAATATCAAAACAAAAATTCCTTTCTTCTTGTTTTACTTCTGAAAATCTGCAGGATGGACATGTAGAGGTAGCACGCTTGCTTTTGGATAGTGGTGCTCAAGTGAATATGCCTGCAGATTCATTCGAGTCACCGTTAACGCTGGCTGCCTGTGGAGGACATGTTGAATTGGCAGCTCTACTTATTGAAAGGGGAGCAAATCTTGAAGAAGTTAATGATGAAGGATATACTCCTTTGATGGAAGCTGCTCGGGAGGGACATGAAGAGATGGTGGCACTACTCTTAGCACAAGGTAAAATAATTCTACTCCTTTAATTAAAAAAATCAATGTCCTTTGAATTTTTGTGTCAGTATCCCTGAAGTTTATTACAACTAAGATATTGTTTGCGTTGATGATAAAATAAATTTTCAACACCCTGGGTGGAACACCAGAAACAGAAAAAATAAGAGATAATTATCAGAAATCAGAACACTTTATTGTAAGTCTTTTGTAACTATAGTTTTATCTATTTTTATGCTTTCCCCAGGAGCAAATATAAATGCTCAGACAGAAGAAACCCAAGAAACTGCTCTGACATTGGCTTGCTGTGGAGGTTTTTATGAAGTTGCAGACTTCCTGATTAAGGCAGGGGCTGACATAGAACTCGGCTGCTCCACACCTCTGATGGAGGCTTCTCAGGAGGGACACCTGGAGTTGGTTAAATACTTACTGGCTGCCGGTATGTGGCTTTAAAACGCCTTTTAGAGAAAAAATTTTATATTGCTTTTCATAACTTTAACAGTTAACTCTATTTTTTTCATTTCTACAAAGGTTGAAAGACAACTCCACAATTTAACTCTCAACTTAGGCTTTTAAATCTCCAAAAATGTCTTTAAAAAAAAAAGTTTTATAAAGTAGTTAATGTTTGCTTAGTGATTGTAATACTTCCCATTGACCTTCTCTTTCCATCGAATGATTTGTGGTTTCTGAAGGGGAGAAATTAGTTCCTTCTACAGTGAAAGTGCTGCACTCAATATGCCAGCAAATCTGGAAAACTCAGCAGTGGCCACAGGACTGGAAAAGGTCAGTTTTCATTCCAATCCCAAAGAAAGGCAATGCCAAAGAATGCTCAAACTACCACACAATTGCACTCATCTCACACTCTAGTAAAGTAATGCTCAAAATTCTCCAAACCAGGCTTCAGCAATACGTGAACCGTGAACTTCCAGATGTTCAAGCTGGTTTTAGAAAAGGCAGAGGAACCAGAGCTCAAATTGGCAACATCCGCTGGATCATCGAAAAAGCAAGAGAGTTCCAGAAAAACATCGATTTATGCTTTATAGACTATGCCAAAGCCTTTGACTGTGTGAATCACAATAAACTGTGGAAAATTCTGAAAGAGATGGGAATACCAGACCATCTGACCTGTCTCTTGAGAAACCTGTATGCAGGTCAGGAAGCAACAGTTAGAACTGGACACGGAACAACAGACTGGTTCCAAATAGGAAAAGGAGTATGTCGAGGCTGTATATTGTCATCCTGCTTATTTAACTTACATGCAGAGTACATCATGAGAAACGCTGGGCTGGAAGAAACACAAGCTGGAATCAAGACTGCCGGGAGAAATATCAATAACCTCAGATATGCAGATGACAGCACCCTTATGGCAGAAAGTGAAGAAGAACTGAAGAGCCTCTTTATGAAAGTGAAAGAGGAGAGTGAAAAAGTTGGCTTAAAGCTCAACATTCAGAAAACTAAGATCATGGCATCTGGTCCCATCACTTCATGGGAAATAGATGGGGAAACAGTGTCAGACTTTATTTTTTTGGGCTCCAGAATCACTGCTGATGGTGATTGCAGCCATGAAATTTAAAGACGCTTACTCCTTGGAAGGAAGGTCATGTCCTTCCAACCTAGGTAACATATTTAAAAGCAGAGACATTACTTTGCCAACAAAGGTCCGTCTAGTCAAGGCTATGGTTTTTCCAGTAGTCATGTATGGATGTGAGAGTTGGACAGTGAAGAAAGCTGAGCGCCGAAGTATTGATGCTTTTGAACTGTGGTGTTGGAGAAGACTCTTGAGCGTCCCTTGGACTGCAAGGAGATCCAACCAGTCCATCCTAAAGGAGATCAGTCCTGGGTGTTCGTTGGAAGGACTGATGTTGAAGCTGAAACTCCTATACTTTGGCCACCTCATGTGAAGAGTTGACTCATTGGAAAAGACTCTAATGCTGGGAAGGATTGGGGGCAGGAGGAGAAGGGGATGACAGAGGATGAGATGGTTGGATGGCATCACTGACTCGATGGACATGGGTTTGGGTAGACTCCGGGAGTCGTTGATGGACAGGGAGGCCTGGCGTGCTGCGATTCATGGGGTCGCAAAGAGTCGGACACGACTGAGCGACTGAACTGAGCTGAACTGAACAGTCTTTCAGTAAGAGAATATAGGGATGACATAGAGGTTATAATTTGATAACCTCTATAACATTTGATAATGTCATTTCTTAACATTTCTTCTCAAAAGAACGAATGAAAAAGTGGAAATTTTTTTTTTTGGCAGAAATATTTGGTCTTTATAGAAAAT
This sequence comes from Okapia johnstoni, assembly GCA_024291935.2. NCBI lineage: Eukaryota > Metazoa > Chordata > Mammalia > Artiodactyla > Giraffidae > Okapia > Okapia johnstoni. Next base: position 44,098,268 of record CM044316.1, read on the forward strand.
AATTTGTGCTTTATATATTGTGAAGCAGTAGTAAGAAATCAGTGTTTTTACATATAGTTTTATATGGAGCAAGCTAAGAATATATCAAAAAATCGATCCAGGCAGATGTAAGCCTTTATATTTCCTTTGAAAGTAGTATAGATTTTTTTAATCCATGTCTAATACATTGTTTAAAACTTAATGTATAAGGAAATTAATGTATAAATGGAAATGAAACATTAGCAAAACTTTTTTGATCCTTTTTGGGCTTTCACTGTTAATTTGGTTATAACCAGCATCAATTTTTCCTTTGAATTATTATTAAAATAATTTATTAATCCAGATCATTAATGGTTTGAATGATTGTTTAGATTTTGAACCATTGCACAAACCAACCATACAAAGCTGACCTCTTCCTTGGCTCAAAAATTATTATTTGCTGTAGATACTATATGTATGTATATTATTCAGTTACTGTTCTCTCATTGTTTTCTGTAATTGTCTGTATCCTACTCAAGAGTCTTTCTTCACCAGTGTTCATTCTTCCCACATCCCTGTAAGTAGTCATGGTATTGTTAAGGGACTTTTAAAAAAAGGAATAAATAATGTTAACTAAGAAATTACTGGATACCAGACATTCTGCTCGGCTCATGTGTTATCTCTATTAATTACCATTGGCCACTGGTCTATTAAGAAATATTACACACATCTTATAGATATAGAAACTAATGTACAATCATGTTACATAGCTTCTCTAAGCAAATCAAGCTAATAAGTGACAGGGCCAATATTCAAACTTAGAGTTCCTGGCACTGTCTTTTCTATCATGTCACCATTAATTCTCACATTTAGCTACTTTTGCTAATTTGAAGTGGGTAGTTTCTGAAACTGTCTCGTGGCTTGAGAATCACTTTTTATGTAATCATAAAAAGTATTCATAAAATTGTCTCAGAAGAAACTAAAACTACTGCCAATATGATTTCTGAAAACAGATATTTTTTGTTTTAGCAGCTCTTTTATTTCTTCGAGTATATCTTACTGGGGATATTTAGACAGACTATTATAGTTTTTAGTTGTTTGGTATAGTTTCTTTCTTTATAGCTAAAAGCATTTTTTCAAAGCATATTTAAAGGAAAATTAGGTTTCTTAAAATATATTCTGATGTTTTCATATTTAGAGTTTATGAGTTTCACCAAATTATAAAATTAAATTATCTAATATAATTTTAAAATTCACAGAATAAATGTGTAATTTTTTTGCTTGCCAGGTGCTAATGTTCATGCTACAACAGCAACAGGAGACACGGCTTTAACCTACGCTTGTGAAAATGGACACACGGATGTTGCTGATGTTTTACTTCAAGCAGGGGCCGATTTAGTAAGAGATTTTTAATTTCACATATTTTTGTATGTATGTTGATTGATTTATTTTTAACATTTAGAAAACACTAGTAAAGGAGATCAATAGTTTGCATGCTTTATATAAAATAACTTGAAAATCTGGCTACTTATTCTTAGTTGTTGCATTTATTAAACGTATTTGAAAATAACTTTTAAAAGGGCATACTGTTTTTTTCCTAGGTAAAACCATTTGTTCCTTTCTTCCTCTCACCCCAGTCCCATTTAATATTCCTGAACCTTTTTAACTGCCCTTTATGAGATATATAAATGCAATGATATGTTTACAGAATAGAATAACCTTTCAAATCACTTTGAGTGATTTTCTTATGTTTTTCTAATTAGTTAGACATTTAAAATAAAGCTACTGTCATCTTCCTAAAAACATTATTACAGCATTTCATTCTTTTTCTATTCTTTTAATATTTTCTATTTTGGCTTTTTAAAGTTTCAAATTAGATGGCAGGTTCATAAGTGTAATAATCCTTACAACTATGGGAAATTGTAAAATAATATCCACTTGAAGGTTTATGCTTCTTGCTGAAATGTTTGCTTTTTGTGAGAGTAGTTTAAACTGCTTTCTGGAGTTTCTTCCACAATTCCCTTATGTATTTCTTAAAAATCTATGTGAGGCACACATAGTTATAAATGTTGTAGACAATCAACTTTACTAATTTCCCTTATATAGAGAAAACTTTCTAAGTATTGTGTTTTAATCCATTTCTTGTAACAGCAGTTCCCCCAAAAATCCCTCAGAACATTCTTGGAAAATAATTACTAACTAAAATAAATATACAGTGTAATTATGCTATTTGTTTATCATGATTTCTACTACTACTAAATATGGTAATGATAACACTAGCATTCATTCTCATTAATGAGGTTCTGCCAGTTAGAATTTCTAAGAGGTGTAATTTTTTTGTTTGAAAATTATGACAGGTATGTTAAATAGATCTTAATCTTCTGCCTTCTTTAAAAGTTGCTTTGGGTCATCTATAAAAATTAAGAATTGAAGTATTTGATCACTTGAAATAAATAGGGTAGAGCATAAAAGCTTAGATACTATAAGCACATTTAATACTCTATCCTCTGAATTCTTATAAAATTCATTGTTCTTCCATTTTTCCATAGCAAAATCACTTCCTTAACTTGTTTACTAGGAGTTCTTCTAAAAATACTAAATAGGAAAAAGAAAAATTACCTGTCAAATGCAGTATAAAGGGACTTCCCTGGTGGTCCAGTGGCTAAGACTCTAAGGTCCCAATGCAGGGGGCCTGGGTTCAATCCTTGGTAAGGGAATTAAATCCCACATGCTGCAACTAAAGACCTGGTGCAGCCAAATAAATAAATATTAAAAAAAATGCAGTATGAAGTATAGCAAAACTTACTGATTTTGACAGTTAAAAATTTGTTATCAAGTATTTTTAAATATTTTATAGTCTTCTATAATTAGGTCAGTTGCTTATGGTTAAAGTTCCTTAGAAGAATTTCATTAAACAAGCAGATAGATTTTCATTTGTCATACTGTTTTACATTCAAAATATAAGATTAAAAAATGGCTTAGATAAATATTTATCTTAAGTACAGAGGTAATGCTGTTATTCTAACACAGTTGTTTTCTGTTTTGTAAACCATCTTTGTATTCATATTTATATGTAATTATAATTAAATTATAATTTCCAGCTATGTGTTCTATCATAATCTTTTCCTTATTGCTACATATTCTCTGTGTTTATAACTTGTGCATAATATTCCATCAAGTTGATGAGCCATCATCATTCACTTATTATTGAAGTTTTACTTTTTATATTTCACTGTTGTAAATTATTAGATCTAATAATTTCATGTGCATAACTTTTTCCTTTTTTCTACTTTTGAATTCTTTCATATATAATTTTCCATTAAAAAAAATGTATTCCTGTTTCCTGCTTTTGCTGTCTGGGGAGAGATATTTCAATTTTAATATTATTTTCCTGATTGTAAAAAGCAATTCTTGTTCTTTATAGAAAATGTGGTAAGTATGGAAAAGTATAGTAAGTTTGATATTTAAAACCTATAAATAATTTCAGGATTTACTATAAGCCAGAGGTGGGCAATGAACGACCTACTGAAAATCAAAAAGTGAATAAAGCAGGCAGATCAGTCCTTGAATCCTGAGGAAAAAATGGCTGATAATTCTTGCTAACTGAACCTAAAAAGGCAGCATGTTTCTTGTCCTTCGTTCTTTTCTGTCATCTCCTAGTATCTGTTTAGGACTGTGGATTGGAATTGGAAAAACTGGTGACTCCCATTGCATGGAGTAGAGATGTTTAACATTTCTGGATCCCATAGATGTGTTCTTGATGTCTAGGTTTGGTAGTTCTTTAAGTTAAATAGTTTTTTTGAGAATCTTCATTTTGAGGGTAACTATTTTTACCTTCAGTTTTAAATAGGAACTCACAAGTCAATCTTTGAAACACAATCTAGACTAACCTCATGTTTTCTTAGATTTTTAGAGCTTAACTTTTGCCACAATTCAAGGCTTTGTTATTATATGTTTTTTAAAGGAGCTTAAAAGCTGTTTTCTCTCATTCTTTAAAATATTCTGTACCAGAATCAGGATGTTAATTATAGTTTTATAAAAATGTAATGCAACAATTTGAATTCCTTTTATTGTTTTCTGAGATGAAACTGAGAGTTTTTAAGGCTTTTCATTCTACTGTGTAGGAGGTATACTTTAGAACTTAGTTTTAAAGGAAATCTAGACAGTTTCTTATTTAATGCTTTTTAAAAAATCTTCAGCCAGAACTGATGGTATACTTGAGCATTTTCAGGTAGATCCTCAAAATATGTGCATGTTCTCATTTGAATCTTAGTTATTTGAGATTTCATTTTTTCTTGTTTTAAAAATATTTAAAATGAAAAAGTATTTATAGATATTTTTAGTAAAAAAAAAAACCCACTGAATGTCCATCATATTTAGAAGATTATGAATTGATATGTAACTTGTCTAACTTTGTAATAATTACATAAATGTCAATAGTCCATTATTAAAAACCTTTGAATGAGATTAGTAGTCTTAAATAAGCCATTTAAAATGTTCCTTTTAGAAATCAAAAATTAAATGAAATAAAAACTGTCCATTAATTGCAGAGTTTTTTGAAAATTCTCCCTATTAACATGCAGAATCATTTTAACTACTCAATAAGCAGAGAGCCTTGAACAAATCACTTAATCCATATATTCCTGCTGTTTGCACCTCTTGTTACCACTGTAATGGGAGTCATTGTATATTGAAAGATAGTATTCCTTTACGTGCTTACTTGCTCAGCACAGCATCTTTTATTGGGCCCAAATTTGTTTTTAGTATTTGATATAATGACAGGTATAATATGATGTAAATCCATTGTAAGAAAGTTTTTATTAAAAAACATTAGCATTCTGTAGTATACTTAAAAATCTAAAAGGAATTTTTTAAAAAAGAGAAGACACCTGCCTTTGAAAAATGATCTTGTTTCTCTGAAAAGAAATATACTATCAGTGTCCTTACAAATTTGTTACTCAATTACTTGGCCAAAAATAACCAGTAAATACCATTTCAAAACTGAAGTTGAGGGACTTCCCTGGCGGTCCTGTGGTTAAGACCACGCTTCCACTGCAGGGGGCATACAGGGACAGGTTTCATTCCTGATTGGGGAACTAAGATCCTGCAGCTGTGCTGCCGAAAAATAAAAAGTAAAAATAAAATTAACATCTACAATATTAGAAAAACAAAAACTGAAGTTGATTCAGTTCCATAGTCTTTGAGTCACTGTCCTGGTGTCCTGTATAATTACTACTCTAGGCCTTTCTCCCTATTTACTGGTTTTTAGACCAGAAGACCGAGTTTTGATGTTTCATTCTTGCTCTTATCTTGATAGCTTACTTCAGCTAAGGCACTTATATGGCTTGATTTCTTTTACCACAGTCCTTTAGCTCCCTGTTCACTATTACTTTTATGTTCAGGATGGAGAATTTGCATGAACTATTCAACAGTATAATTTGGATTGTGAAACACTACTCTGCTTCTTTCTCTTTTTTGGCTTGCTTGCTTTTAATCTTGACTTACTTTGTTATCTTTGTTTTCCTGGCTTCCATGTCCAACCATTTTATTGTTATAGAGTTGATCCATGTCTACGAAAGATAACTGCATCAGGTCAGAGTTTACAAAGGCCCTAATGATAGTATGTTTAGGTGGCAACACTATGTTGGTTAACATGTCAGCATTGTTTTGTTCTTCTGTTTTTAAGTGAGAGATAAATATATATATATTTTAAAAATATATATATATTTATATATATATATATATAGGAGTTTTTGTTGTGTTTTATTTAAAAAATTTTTTTATTCCAGGTTTATTAAGATATATTTGACAATAACATTGTATAAATTTAACTTGGGATTATCGTAATAAATTACTGAACATATATCATCTCATGTACTGTGTGTGCTAAGTCACTTCGATTGTGTCCAACTGTTTGCGACCCTATGGACTATAGCACACCAGGTGTCTCTGTCCATGGGATTCTCAGGCTAGAATACTAGAGTGGGTTGCCATGCCCTCCTCCATCTCATGTAGACACAAAGTTAAAGAAATAGAAAAAAAATTTATTTCTTGTCACGAGATCTATTAGGATTTGCTCTCTTAACAGCTTTCATATATAACATACAGTGTGAATTATATTTACCATGTTGTATAATACATTCCCAGTACTTACTTAGAAGTTGAAGTCTGTACAGAGTTACATTGATTTGGTTGTGTTTGTGTTTTTCAAACCATTTATGGAGATGGTGGAATCTTTCTGTTTTCATCATGGCATGTTAATCTCAACACTAAAACTTTGATACATTTGTTAACATAAAAGAAATACTTGTCATCTACAGAATTTCCTTCACGCAACAAAGCTAAGGTTGGAAAGGGAGAGTGATATATAAATTAGTATTCCTTCCGTGTCTCCAGCTCCATGGCCTTTCATTTTAGAAGAGGAACTCAAGTAGTATTTCCCATAATAAACAACTGACATAGATATTAGAGAAGGTAAATACATTCTAGTTGTATTCATATAAAGATTTTTTATGATCTATTTTAGCATGTTTAGGCCTTCACTGCTATTTGAAAGTAAATCAACTAAAAGGTAGAAGTACCTGCAGAAAGCATCCTGTAATCCGGTATCTGAATGGAGGGCTAATGAGTGACAAAGGCTACACTTAGGTTATTTAGAAAGAACTCTACATTAAAGATGCTACTAAACAATAGACAAGACATAAATTTTCATTATAGCCATCAAACCACTGATCTTTAAGTAAATAGTTGCCTCAATAATTCATCTGTAAAATGAAATCTAGTATTATTTTCTGGACTGTTTTATCCAAGTCATGTAAATATTCTTTCTTTGGTTCTGCTGAATGTGCTAGCAAATCACTGAGACTCCCTAGGCTTTTTTTTTTTTTCTTCCTCTTCTCCCCCCTTTCCTTTTTTTCATGAGGGGTTTGGACCAGAAGATCTTTAATGATGTGTGTTAAGAAATCTAATTTTATGTTTTTTAAAGAACAAGTTGTTTGGAGGTATTGAATGGACTAGATGAGTGCTTAGCCCAAGAATGTGTAAAGTGCTATGGGATTCTTGAAGAAAATGAAATTTTAGTTGTGATTCATCATTAATAGCAATGATGTGTTACACAAATGATTCTATCTCTTGAAATCTTTGAATGTATTAAATATATTAAATTACTTAATTTTGGATGGTATTTATAGTTAATAATTAGCAGATTTAGCTTATTATAAAATATTTTAATAGATAAAAGTTAACCAATCCCTAGAAAATACAGTAACTTGGCAAGGCCACCACAGTAAAGATTATTTGGCAATACAATGCTAAATCATTATGTCTTCCACCCTATCTTTTTACTATCAATATTTTTTCCTATTTAAATACTGTCAGAGAAGTAGGAAGAGTTTCCTTGACAAGAATTTTTAAGTAAATTGTTTCCTTAAGAATAAAATCTCTCCAGTTATCTTTGGAAATGTTCAGTTAAGAATTTATTCTTCTTTTCCTTCAGTTAAATTTTATTTCAAGTAGCAGAATAAACTTTTGTTACATCCTCTTCTCATCTTATATGGCTTCAAACTTTTCAAAATTTCTTTAAGATTGTTTTTTCAGCTTTGGCTTTCAAGTATACACAGATAATATTCAATGACTAGGAATTTAGAAATACTGTTTTGCTTCAAGATGTTCACCATCTTGAAAGGAAGGGTGGAAGACAAGTGTTTCCAGGGACAAGATAGAACATGGTTTCTTTCTTTATGTTCATAATCTGCTGTAGATGCAGTATCAAAGAAAGTAAGTAGAACCAACCTGAAGAAGTGTAGTAGGTACACAATATTGCTAATTCTTCATCTTTGCCATGTTGAGTAATAGTTTGTCCTATGCAAATCAGTTATAGTTTTTCTTATTTTTTAAATAGGTAATGCCTTTACATTGTTCAAAATTCGTAAAGTTTTAAAGTGTCCTATGGGCACCCAGTTTTCCTCTCTGTTGGCAGTCAGTGTTGTTCTTTCCTTCTATTCTTCTGGAGATATTTTATAGATATGATGAAAAGTCACATATTGAAAGAAATACATACTCTAATGCTTAGTGCTTTGGATAATTCCTTACTTAAATAGAATTTTGGTTTTTACTATACTAATTTTCTCTGTAGAGTTGATCATAGCTTTTAAGGTTTATTATTTTTAACATTGGAATAAAAATTGAAGCACTTCTGCACTGAGTAAATAGGGCCCCTTGAATATATTGTAGTGATCTGTCACTGATTTTCCTCCCTAACCATAGAAAGGAAGCTCTCTGACCTCTGTTGGCTTTTCTTAGATTGTATTCTACCAGCCAAATGAACTTTGGGGGAGGTTTTCCTAGAATAGTTGAACTAGTGGAAACTGGGTATTTTGAATTTGGATGTATTGGCACCCTCTGGTTCTTACTTCTGGAAATTAAGATTTGATATGGACTTATCTTAAAAGACAAAAATTTTGAAAGATCACTTTGTTATCTATATTAAATCTTACGAAATAGAAATCTTCATAAGATTTTTTTTTTTAACTTAAGCAGTATGTTGTGTGTCTTTCCAGATATTTCTGCACACCCAAGCATGTATATATTCTGTGTTTGTGGGCTGTATCTCTTTTTTATATGAATAGATTTGTTATCACATATACTGTTCTGAGGAGGCCTTACAAATAGCTGTGAAAAGAAGGGATGCAGAAAGCAAAGGAGAAAAGGAAAGATATACCTATTTGAATGCAGAGTTCCAAAGAATAGCAAGGAGAGACAAGAAAGCCTTCCTCAGCAATCAATGCAAAGAAATAGAGGAAAACAATAGAATGGGAAAGACTAGAGATCTCTTCAAGAAAATTAGAGATACCAAGGGAACATTTCATGCAAAGATGGGCTCAATGAAGGACAGAAATGGTAGGGACCTAACAGAAGCAGAAGATATTAAGACGAGGTGGCAAGAATACACAGAAGAACTATACAAAAACAATTTTCACGACCCAGATAATCACGATGGTGTGATCACTCACCTAGAGCCAGACATCCTGGAATGTGAAGTAAAGTGGGCCTTAGGAAGCATCACTACAAACAAAGCTAGTGGAGGTGATGGAATTCCAGTTGAGCTATTTCAAATCCTGAAAGATGATGCTGTGAAAGTGCTTCACTCAATATGCCAGCAAATCTGGAAAACTCAGCAGTGGCCACAGGACTGGAAAAGGTCAGTTTTCATTCCAATGCCAAAGAAAGGCAATGCCAAAGAATGTTCAAACTACCACAGAATTGCACTCATCTCACACGCTAGTAAAGTAATGCTCAAAATTCTCCAAGCCAGGCTTCAGCAATACTTGAACTGTGAACTTGCAGATGTTCAAGCCAATTTTAGAAAAGGCAGAGGAACCAGAGATCAAATTGCCAACATCCGCTGGATCATCAAAAAAGCAAGAGAGCGCCAGAAAAATATCTATTTCTGCTTTATTGACTATGCCAAAGCCTTTGACTGTGTGGATCACAACAAACTGTGGAAAATCCTGAAAGAGATGGGAATACCAGACCACCTGACCTGCCTCTTGAGAAACCTGTATGCAGGTCAGGAAGCAACAGTTAGAACTGGACATGAAACAACAGACTGGTTCCAAATAGAAAAAGGAGTACGTCAAGGCTATATATTGTCACCCTACTTATTTAACTTATATGCAGGGTATATCATGAGAAACGCTGGGCTGGAAGAAACACAAGCTGAAATGAAGATTGTCGGGACAAATATCAATAACCTCAGATTTACGCTAATGGCAGAAAGTGAAGAACTAAAGAGCCTCTTGATGAAAGTGAAGAGGAGAGTGAAGAAGTTGGCTTAAGGCACAACGTTCAGAAAACTAAGATCATGGCATCCGGTCCCATCACTTCATGGGAAATAGATGGGGAAACAGTGGAAACAGTGTCAGACTTTATTTTTCTGGGCTCCAGAATCACTGCTGATGGTGATTGCAGCCATGAAATTAAAAGACGCTTACTCCTTGGAAGGAAAGTTATGACCAACCTAGACAGCATATTAAAAAGCAGAGACATGACTTTGCCAACAAAGGTCCATCTAGTCAAGGCTATGGTTTTTCCAGTGGCCATGTATGGATGTGAGAGTTGGAGTATAAAGAAAGCTGAGCACCGAAGAATTGATGCTTTTGAACTGTGGTGTTGGAGAAGACTCTTGAGAGTCCCTTGGACTGCAAGAAGATCCAGCCAGTCCATCCTAAAGGAGATCAGTCCTGGGTGTTCATTGGAAGGACTGATATTGAAGCTGAAACTCCAATACTTTGGCCACCTGATGAGAAGAGCTGACTCATTTGAAAAGACCCTGATGCTGGGAAAGATTGAGGGCAGGAGAAGAAGGGGATGACAGAGGATGAGATGGATGGCATCACTGACTCATTGGATGTGAGTTTGGGTAAACTCCGGGAGTTGGTGATGGACAGGGAGGCCTGGCATGCTGCGGTTCATGGGGTTGCAGAGTCTGACACGACTGAGCGACTGAACTGAACTGAACTCATACTGTTCTGAAACTTTTTTCTTTTTAATATAATATTCTTTCTATCAGTCCCTAAGATTTCTCACTCTTTTTCACAGGTTTCCTGTGTTCTGTATAATTGATTAACCACTTATTTGTTCGTAAACATTTGCGTTATTATAATTTTTGAATATTACAAATTGTGCTACACCAAATATTGTTATGCACATTTATATATCTTTGCTACTTTTTGAGTTTATCTATAGGGATAAATTCCTAGAAGTGAAATTGCTGATTATCAGAGGGTCCACATCTAGAAATTTGATAGCTGCTGCTAAATTGTTCAAAAATGCTGAACTATCTTCACTTCTGTTAGCAATCGAGGTCTCCTGATTCTTAATTCTCATTAAAATGAGTTAGACTTCTTCTGTCTTCCTTCCTTTTTTTATAATTTATTTTTCTAATCTCTGATTATAATCCCCATGTTTCTTTTATCTTAAAATATCAGTGTTCCAAGTAGCCCTGTTAGCTGCTCACTAATTGCTCCCAAAGCTTTGGTGAACAATATAAAACAGATATAAAGTTACTTCCTGGAGAAGTATTCAGACATCATGTACAAATGCAAATTTTGAAATATTTTGTTACTTTCTTTTTAAAAAACTATTTTTAAAAAATCTAATATTTAGACAACATTTATTAACTCCATTCTGAAGAGGAGATTGTGTCTTATATCATAGAATTTTCATGAGTGATTTTATTTTCACATTGTTATGATTTTTCAACATTTATGTTCTGTTTTATGACCCTGTTTCTCAAAGTTGTTTAATTGTATATTTAGATGGATTCAGTGTTTACTTTACTAGTCTTTCATATTATATAGATTCTGAATTCTGATTTCCTGAACTTAACTCAAGTTTTGGCTGGCTGATATTGGTATTCTGTTTTGAAGTTACTCTCCTCCACCAAAAAAAGGAGTTTACAGGTGTTTGCATTTTTAAGACTACTGTTTGTTTTATTTATAAATGAATGTGCGTGCATGCATGCTCAGTCACTAAGTTGTGTCTGACTCTTTGTGACCCCATGGATTATTGCCCACCAGGCTCCTCTGTCCATGGAATTTCCCAGGCAAGAATACTAGAGTGGGTTTCCATTTCCTTCTCCAGGGAATCTTCCCAATCCAGGGTTCAAACTCACATCTCCTGTGTCTCCTGCATTGGCAGGCAGATTCTTTACCACTGAGCCACCATGTAGCCATATATAGAATTGTTGAATCACTGTTTTTTTTCTCTCAAAATTCTAAGCCCTCTGTTCTATTATCTTCTGGTACTAAATATTGCAAAAGCCTGCTAGAATATCCCCTAGTGTATGTAAGCGACTTCTTTTCTACCTGAATTATCATAAGATTCTTTCATTATATTAAACCTTAATGATTTCCCCTGGATGTATCTTGGTGTGTATTATTTTATAATAGTTTTTCCTGGAAAACCGTGAATGCTTTCTATTGAAGATTTTAGTTCATCCTCTTTCCTTTCTCTTCCTTATCATCCTTCTCCAGTTTTCTTCTAGTACAGCCTTGAACACTTCTTTTTCTTTTTTCTCCTGGGACATTTATTATCCATACATTGAATCTCCCTTATTTATATTATTTTTATGTCTGATTCTTTTCACTTCTTTTTTTTTTCCTCTGTATTCTTTCTTGATAGGGATCATCCATCAGGGCCCTATTTTTTCTGTAAAGTTGTTGCTGCTTCTAATGTGGTATTCATGCTTTCCTCATTACTTAGTATCTTCTGCTCTTCCAACTCACTTTTAAATTTCCTCTTGCTGTTATATCACTTTGTTCCACTATTTAAAGTATTTGTATTCCCTTTAATTTTTTGAAAGTATAAGAGAATATTTGGCTTAAATTTTCTTTCTGTTTTTATAGGAACTTCTTAATATGTTCTGTGTTGGATACTTTGTGCTTATCTATTCATATTTGAATGGGACTTGTTTTTGTTGAAACTCATAGGGGATGAGAAAGGAAGAACAAGTGAGCTTTAACAGTCAACTTCTTCATATCATATAGTTGTCTCAGAATATTTTCTCACTAAATCTTTGCCATAGGAGCATGCACCTTCTTAGGTAAGCACATCTTCCAGGGTAGGAGGTAGGAGTGACTTAGAGTGATTTCTCTAGGCCACATTTCTTTTATTTGGAGATATAGTTGACCCTGGTCAGTGATTGCAGTGCTCCTTGCTGTTTCTTCAGCTGTCTTCCTGTCTTATCTGCAAGAACTTTCTGCCTATCTGGAGTCTAGGTCTAGAGAAAATACAGATATTCCATCTCTCAGGTTCTTTCAAGTCTCCTTTTTTAGTTGAAGTGTGACACTAACTGCATTTATAATGGGAGGAGGAGGTACTACAGAACTATTTAATTATACAATATTTTCCCTACTTTTTCTCTCAGTTTCTGATATTCACAGATCTTTCTATTTACTTACTTTCCTTGGTTAGATATTAAGATACTGCTGTTTTTTCCTGTAGTTTCAGTTATATTTGGAGACAAAGGCACGAGTTCAAAACATTGAGCAGAATTATGTCTGCATATGTTAAGGTTTATGTTGAAATTATGTTGGTAGAGACCATATTATCATGCTCTTAAAGAAATCATGCTCTGTTCATGAGATTATGGTCTCTATAGATGGGAATCTTTTTAGTTGAAGATCCTGAGTTAACAAAGCCCATCACCTGAAGTACCAGTCACAAGGTCTTCATGGCCAAATGTGATTTTCATTTTTGGAATAAGATCCGTGAGTTCTTCTTTTTCCTTTCACAGGACAAGCAGGAGGACATGAAGACTATTTTGGAGGGCATAGATCCGGCCAAGCATCAGGTGAGGGTGGCCTTTGATGCTTGTAAGCTACTACATAAAGAATAGATGATGTAGGTAACCAGAACTCTGAATATCTGAATTCCAGCCAAGAAGTTCCAGGACCTTGCTGGGTGACAAAGGAAATACTCTTCGATTGAAAAAGATTATGAAGTTCCAACAAAAAGAGATTTATATTACTAGTAGTTTGCTTCCTTAGTATTCTTTTATGTGGTATTCCTAAAAAACCTCTTAGGTGAAAATGATTTTCCTATTCAGATAGTTCTTTTGCATTCTCCTTTATTGAGAGAATTAAGATACCCCTCAGTCATAAAGCCCTTTGTATTCAACTTTGCGCAATGAAGGTCTGAAACTCAGATTTAGAGTGATACAGTGGATTATTTTTTATATAATCCTCAAACAACAACAACAAAAAATATTGACACATTTACTAGCTGATGCCCTAATTTCTTTAAAATTAAAATTTTCTTCTTAATATCCTCTCATGTAGCCTCATTCTAAAATTGTTGTTTATAAACAAGCATTTCTTTTCTTTTGAAAAAAAATGTGTGGAATTTTTGCCCTAATGGTTTTAAAAGTCAAGCAAATTTAATATCCTTTATAATTCAGGGAGATTTGTTTACACTCAGGAGCAGTGCTTAATTTTTAAGTTAAGAATAAGTTGTGATTGCATCACAATTAATTTAGGCCATCTAAAATAAATTTTTCAGTATCAAGCCACTTTTAATCATAATGCTTTTTAAGGATCACCTTTATTGGCTTTTGGAACAAGAAGTTGTTATATATTCATTGTATTTGGAATAAAGTAGATAAATTTCTTTCACAAAATATTTCATGAAAATGTGAACTCTTGCTCAGTTTATGTAGTAACTCTGGCTCCTGTCAAGAATGTAAAACTGAGTGTTAGTTCACATAAAGTTATTTCTTTCTCCCTGGATTTGTTAAAGGAAATGTGATGATAAATCTATCTCTAGCTGTAAGTCTTAAGACTTGGGATTTTTTATTATTATTATTTATTGGAGGATAATTTTTAAAATTAGGTTTGCAGCCCTCCTTTTAGAGGTTCAGATTCAGCAGATCTGAAATGGGGAGTCTGCACTTTAGTGATATACCAGGAGATTCTCCTAAGTCCTTTATATTCCATACTTTGAGACACTGCTGCCTGTATTGTAGAGACTCTGCTGTCTATACTGTAGAGTCTGTAGATTATTCTGCATCATTGTTGAGTTCTGTTCTCATCTTTGCTTTATTATCATCCTTCCTCCATCCAAACTGAATGAGCTTGGTTTTTGTCTTTGTTCCTTGTAGTTTTTAGAAACTGAGCTAAATACAAACCCTAATATGGTGCCTCTTAATCTTTCTCCATCTCAGTTCTATGAGGGATGTGAATCTGATCAGTAACAAATTGCTAAGGTAATGATTAATATACAGAGTAGTGGGTTGGAAGAGCATATTCACTAAGGGAGATGTAAGAATCCTTTGGCACATACATAGTATAAAACAGTCTTCTCCTCCCCTCTGATTCTGGTCCTTACCCCAAGACATTGTCCTCCTTCAACTCCAAGAAGCACTGCCTCTGTGATATAGTGACAATCTTCAACAAATACCTTGGGTGCCCTGGACTGTGGTTTTAAAGGAAATCGACTTATTTTAAAGAGAAAAAACCTTAATCTAGTTTTTGTTACCTAAAGCCAAGTAGAAAAAACTTGTACCTTTTTTCTCATAGTATTTATGCATCAGAACCAGAACTTTGCAGTACATTTTTTATGAACAAAATTGTAGCAGACTTGTAAGTTCTAATTACCTACTTATCAATATATTTTAACTAGTAGTGATTAGTTTACCTTAATAAACTAAATAGGACCTCCCAGTTTTTAAATAACTTTTCATTAAAGAATAACATATACATATTTTAAGATTTTACTACTTAAAGCTGGAAAATTTTAATCAGTTTTTTGTTGATCACTAAACTGTGCAATACACAAAACTCCTTATAATTTTTTTTTAAAGGCCAAGTTCTTTCCTTCTAGGTCATTGTATGTTGAATGAATCCTGTCTCAATTTGTTTAAATACAAGTAACAAATGACTTCCTTTCAAGAAGGTAAAGTCTCTTAGTATATTTTGAAACCTCTCTGTTCTGTGTCAAGTAAATAGATACAGTAAATAAAATATGGGAGAGAAACAAACTAAACTAAAAATATGTAGCTATACTCAGAAACAAAGTTATAGAAATCTGTGGACTAAAAATGGACTCTGGATCTACAGTTGAAGCTATAGGCCCAAGGAGAATTAACCTAAAAAGTTGGGCAGTGGGGGCTTGAATTTCATCTACTTTAAGGGAATAAGAACTGAATGTATCTCACATGGAGCAGGCCAATAGGTTTAGTCTACTTGATTGAAGCATGAAACTGGTACCTTATTATTGCCCAGCCTGTGAAGCAGGGTGGAGAAAAAAACTCAAAGCAACTGCCCAGGATTACCGTTAGAAATTAGCAGATTGTTCTTCACAGAGGGAAGATGCAAAGACAGCAGTGTAACTAAGAACTTGGAGGACATCATTATTTGATATAGTGAGAAGAAAGAAGAACAGAAATAACTTCATGGACTAAGAAGCTTAAGTTGCCAGGGAAAGGTCTACTTCTGAAACAGACCAGACTAAGGTAACTTTCAAACCATCTGATGAGAGGGATAAATTATAAATGGAAATTAAAAAAAAAACCAACTCCCATGCAAAATGAACTTTTTCAAATAAGAAAAATTATAAAGCTCAGGAGCAAATCTACATCAAGAGAGATAGTCAAAATGCAAGCAGACAGACAGAAAACTGGGAGAATATAGGCCCAAGAAAACTGAAATAAAAGACTTTAATCAGTGATTTTAAACATGCTTAAACTATGAACAATAGCCATAAAATAATAAGAGGCAGTGAAACAGGAGCTGATAATTATGAATTAAGGTCAAGTAGATATGAAATACTTAAACTTTCAGGTAAAAAAAATTGTGGACATAAAAATGTATAGGATAAACAGTATGTTGGACAGTTGAATAAGGAATTAATGAATCAAGTGATAAATACAATACAGCATAAAAATAGATGGAAAATATAAAAGAAATTGAGAGAAAGGAAATAGGCTCTACCATATATATATTTGAAGTTGCTGAAGGAGAAAATAGAAATAGCAAGCAAAGGCAATGCTTGAAGAGATACTGATGGAGAATTTTCTAGAACTGAAGGCTGACAGGAATCCTTGGTTGAAAAAATCACTAACAAAAACAAATGCAACTGCAGAATTTTAAGGATAAAGAAAAAAATCTTAAAAGCTATTATAGGAAAAATGAATTATTCTCAAAGGAAGAAAAGTTACATTTTTGACAATAGATTCTCATCAACAATAATAATTACAGAAAACAATAGAGGGTAATATTCTCAAAATATCAGAAGATAATAACATGGTACAGAATTCTATATTCTGCTAGCATTGCAAAGAAGAAGACATACTTATATTTTCAGATGTAGGTATTTTCAGATCTACAAAGAATGAAAGAGTTTACCACCTCAGACCCTTGCCAAAAGAACTACTAAAATATATGTACATCAATAAGAAGAAAAAAGAACCCTGGAGGAAGGTGTGGGATGCAAGAAGCCTTGGTAAGCACAGAAGCTGGTAAACTATACATACAAATTTGTGAGTATAAAACCTAAATTTTTATGCTTAAAAACAAAGTAGTGCTAAAATCTAGACAGAAATAGTATGTAATTCATCAGGATATGTTAGAAAGTTCAAAAGCCGTGTTAGAATTCTTGTGTTGTTCAGGCGAGAATAATCAGGTACTGAATAACTTTAAAGAATCTTTTTTTTTTTTTAAAGAAAAATATATTATTAATCAGAACAAATACAAACCTATTGAACTCATTTGTTAAAAGGGCAGAGAATTTTTAATTAGATTCAAAATCAAAATTAGCGAATTCTGTTTTCAGGAGAAAGAACTAAAGCAAAATGACAGGGAAAGATTGACAAAATAATGGAAAACATTATGTAAGACAATATTAATGTCAAACAAAATGGAATTTTAAGCCAAAATTATTTTTAGAGATAAATAAATGCTCTTCCCACTAGTATAACAGTCAGTCACTTACCAGTATCTAACATCTACCCTCCAATTAAAATAGAAAATTATAGTTAGAAGAAAATTAGTTCTACATTTCTACTCATAGGATTTTTTTCCCACACTTCTCCATGAAACTGACAGATAAAACAATTGCTAAGAATAGAAAAATCAAGTTTGTTCTTATAGAGAGGTATAATTTTGTTTCCAATAAATATGGAATATGTTATTTTCCAGTGCATTGAATATACATAAAAATGATACATGGTAGGCCACAAAAAAAGTTTTTAAAACAAACTTCTTCATCCTATGAACTACATTTGCTGATCTTTTGTAGTTTTAAAATTACAAATTGACAATAAAACTTTTTTTTAAAAAATCCCATACAGTTAGAAAATTAGGAAAAATACTTTTACATAATTCATGAGTTTAAAAGGCAATCACAGTAAAAACTACAAAATACTTGTTATCACCAAAACTACACATTAAAACTTGAGAGAGAGGATACAGCTAAAGTGGTCCCTAGAAGGAAAATTGTGTGTGTGTGTGTGTGTCTGTAATGAAGTGAAACTACTCAAAGAACAGCACAAAGATGGAATGACATAAGGTTAAAAAAAGTTAATATTGAGTAGTAAACAAAAAAAAGTTTAAAAAATAGGGGTAAACAGCAAAATAAAAGCTGATTTTTAAAAAATTCTGAAGTTGATAAAATAAGACCAGCTTTTTTCAAAGGGGTGAAAGGCACAGATACATGGTATAAACTTAAACGGAGTTATAACTTGGATATAGTAGAGAACTAAATTTATAGAGCAGTATGAACAATGTTTGAATAGTTAGATGAACATTAATTTTTTTCTATAAATATAAATTATCAAAAATGATTCCAGGAAATTCCCTGGTGATCCAGTGGTTAGGACTCTGCACTTTCACTGCCAAGTTCCCAGGTTCAGTCCTTGGTTGATGAACTAAGATAGCACAAGCTGCACTGTGCAGCGC
Organism: Okapia johnstoni; assembly: GCA_024291935.2. Classification (NCBI taxonomy): domain Eukaryota; kingdom Metazoa; phylum Chordata; class Mammalia; order Artiodactyla; family Giraffidae; genus Okapia; species Okapia johnstoni. Next base: position 44,116,681 of record CM044316.1, read on the forward strand.
AGAAAAAGGAAGTTCTAGAATCACATACCTCAATAAAACAATAACTGTTTTACAAATTGAGTCAATAGTTCAAAACCACCCATCTCCTAAAAGGGTAAGAGCATCCCAGAAGGATTTATTGGTGATCTTTACCACATGTTCAAAGGATAGATAATCCCTTTATTTTTCTAGTTATTCTTCAAAAAAGAGAAAGAAAAGTTAAACTGCACAATACCTAACTTTGTGGAGGAAGAAAAGTTAAACTGCACAATACCTAACTTTGTAGCCTTGAAAAGTAATCTTATAGCCTTGAAAAGTAATTTTGTGTATTTATGCAGGGAAAAATCATGATTTTTTTCCTAAGATTTTATTGATACTGAGCAAATATTGGCTGAAATAATAAACCCAACATTCATAAGTGAATAGTAGTACTATTCATTGGAGAAGGCAAAGGCACCCCACTCCAGTATTCTTGCCTGGAAAATCCCATGGACGGAGGAGCCTGGTAGGCTGCAGTCCATGGGGTCGCGAAGAGTCGGACACTGAGTGACTTCACTTTCACTTTTCACTTTCATGCATTGGAGAAGGAAATGGCAACCCACTCCAGTATTCTTGCCTGGAGAATCTCAGGGACAGGGGAGGGCTGCCGTCTATGGAGTCACACAGAGTCAGACACAACTGACGCAATTTAGCAGCAGCAGCAGCGACAGACCTTCTAACAACATAGGGGTTAGGGATGCCCACCTGTGTAGTGGAAGATTTGCATATAACTTTACCCATGTTATTCTGGGTTCTGCATCCCTGTGATCAACTAACCACAGATCATGGAGTATGTGTTCAACCAACCACAGATCATGTAGTGTAGTACTTAGTTATCAACATATAAATGAACCCACACAGTTCAAGCCCCACGTTACTCAAGGGTCAACTGTATAAACAAATTTGATTCCTATCCTAAAAGAAGGATTTAGTGGTCAGATATTTTGGGTCAAGTGATGTATGTTGTGGGATATGCATTTTTAATTTTAGGACAAGAAATGTAAATCCATTATAAAGTTGCAGCATTGTCTTATCAGCTGTTTCCTCAAACATAATTGTTCAAAACCAAAGGAATGAATGTAGATTTATAGGGAGAAAAATAAAATAGGAAGCTTTTAACACCTTTTATTTCCAAAATTTTATTAGTATGTTGAATTTTGAAATTTCAAAATTGAGGTGAGGCTCTTGGGATTATACTCTTTGATTTCTTATTTTTAACAGCTATGGGAATATCTTATATATACAGAATTAACAGTTAATAAAAAGTTTATTCTAATCAGGGCTTTCAGAATCTTTTGTCTTTGCCACTATTCATGGGATCTAGTTGCATTGATGGGTGTCACTGCCAGGCTTAAGAGATAAGAAAGCCAAAAAAAAAAAAATATAGGAAAAATGACATTAGTGTTGCCCACCCATGATCTAGTAATAATGTATTATCTGATGCAGATAATCAATTTCTTAATCTAATTTTAGCTACTACTTTTAATTTATTGTTAACTTCTCTTTCTCTTATTTACCTAGTAGAAAATTTAAACTTCAAGCTTCATTTCTATGAGAGGGAAGATTTGAGAGGTCAGTTATGCTTAGGTACCTTCTTGGTAAACAGTGTTCAAGTACTTAATTGTTTTAGATATTAGGTATATAATGGTAAGCAGAAGTGGACATGATTGCTGTTCTTATGAAGCTTACATTTTAGTGGTGGACATGTTACCCAGATAGTTACACAAACTAATATGTGTTTGGAATTTACAAAGGAGCAATTCATAGAACTCTTTATAAGTTGATAGTAGGAAAAGTGATCTAGTCAAGAAGGTTCAGGATGATCTTCCTTGAGGAAATAACACTTGAAACAATCAAGGATGAAAAGGAGCTAACAAAGAAGTGTTACAGGGAAGAGAGAGCAGCTTAAAGGAGACAGAGGGTAAATAGCAGTTGCTAAAGGAGCAATTTCTTTCCAGTGTTTAGCTGATACAATTCCAGTGTATAGTGTATTGACATGACTTTCTATGTCTTTCTGAGTAAGCTCTTCATGATGTGTATTCTGTTTTGTTTGAAGTTAATGGCTGGAATATTACATTTATCTGCATTTGAATTTAAGTTCAAAATCCATTCTAAAGCCACATTATTTTGACATTGTCTATAGTTATTCATTCTTCGTGTGTGTGTGTGTGTGTGTGTGTGTGTGTGTGTGTGTGTGCACGTGTGTGTGTTAGTCACTCAGTCATGTCCAACTCTTTGCGACACCATGGACTGCACCCTCCAGGCTTCTCTGTCCATGGGCCCTTAGAGTTAATAAAGGATGGTTGGAAGCTGTTTTATCATTCATTCTTCTTGCTGGTAAACTTCCTAGGAAGAACACAATCTTTCTGCTATTTTAAGACTGCTTCTTTTTCCTTTGACTGTTCAAGCATTTAATATTACTCTAAAAAAAGCTGCTCATTTGTGTTTTTCTTTTTCCTTTTCCCTTTACTCCTGAAATACCATAGTGTTTTTCTTCAGACTGGTTTCTCACCTTTGATACAGCTCTTACTGGCTTCTGATATGATGTGATCCTCATAATCACCTCGCAAAATTAAGGTTCCTTTTTCAGAGTTCAGATGAATAGTTAGGGAAACTTAGTATTAGAAAAAATGCAGTTATTTCTCTTTGGGGATCAAACTAAGCATAAGTCTAATTTTTAATGGTTACTGTTTGGTGTGCAAAACTGAACTTGCTCTTAGAAAGTTACACCAACTAGTGTGGACTGAAATTAATCCTGTATTTTCAAGGAATTGAGGTAGGTAGCATAAGTGATTGCCTTAAGTAAGTATTAAATCTTCATTATTTCTTATGTCATTGCTAATAAGCGTTTAAGATAGATGGTTAATGAATTGGCAGTAACGGATTATTTTATGTTTCTTTAGGAACATGAATCTGAAGGTGGAAGAACACCTTTAATGAAAGCTGCAAGAGCTGGTCATTTGTGTACCGTGCAGTTTCTTATTAGCAAAGGTAAAGAAGGTACAAATGAGAATTTTTAAGAAGCTACAGCTTCTGTAAAAAGTTCCTAAACTGTTGCAATTTATGTTAAAGCTACTTTACTTGTAGTCTAAGTATTGTATTCTAGTCTTTTATTGCTGTATATTCTTAGGAAGCAGAGTTCATAAGGTACTTTGCTGGAATTTTTATTAGTTTCAAGTTTGAGTTTTCATCAACCAAACAGTATATACTTACTCCCAAAAGTTGAAAAAGTCAAATGTAAAATGTCCAGCTATATATAGTAGATACAGTATTGTTAGCACTTAGGGCAGTTCTGCTGGAAATAGGGAAGGATAGAGGGGAGAAAGTCTACTACCATTGTTTATGGTACAGTTAAGTCAGCCATATTAACAACTTGAAACATAATCTCATGTTGCTAATGTAAGGATGTTTATTGGTGTACCTTGCCTTTCCCAAATGTACTTCCCCCCCCTCCAAATGTACTTTAATGTAAGTTAGGATTCGGTTCAGCTGGGTAGTTTTGAAAATTAAATAAATAATACTTTCCCATAGGTTTATTTTTCTTTCATAAAATAAATCTGGTATTAAGGAAGAAGGAAGACCAAACATTGCTGTAGTCTTAACTATCTAATTGGATCCATTTGGGATTTTAAAAGGTAGTTGAACTAAAAATAAAGTCTTTTTTTCCTGGGGATCAAAATTAATTTACCAAAAAAAAGAGGCTAAGAAAAGATTTTGCATTTAGACTTTCCTTATGTTATATTGTACAGAGCTATTGAACAACTTACTAAATTGCCTTTCAATATATTTGGATGATCTTATGTCTTCTCTTCATATCCAGGTCTCTAACTCTTAAAATATGCAATATGAAGAATTATATTTCTCTTAAATATTGTTTCAAAAGTTCTCTACTTTGAGACCTGGCTATACTGCCACATTTTAGAAGTAGATCAAAAATGTCTTTAAAGAGTTACATACAATGGTATTATTTGGTGCTCATATATATATTAAAACTATATATATATTTATTAATCTAGATTTTTCATCTTAGAAGTGGTATTGAATGAATGGACTGCAACAGTGTAGATGACTCTCACAAATATTATATTGAGGGAAAGAAGCCAGGCACAAAAAGAGTTCACTGTATGATTTCATTCATATAAAGTTCAAAACCTAAAATCAGTTTGGAAGTCAGGATAATAGTACTTATTGGAGGGGTGGGTAATGACTGAAAGAGTACACAAAGTGGGGCTTCTGGTTTGTGGATAATCTGTTTCTTGATCTGGGTGCTGGTTACACTTTGAGAAATATTTCAAACTATACATCTATGATTTTTGTACTTTTTTTATGTCTATGTTGTACTTCAGAAATGTTTCAAAAATCATATTGTCTGAGCTGGCTTTGCTAAGATTGCTTTTTATTTTTCTTTGAAGGTGCTAATGTGAATAGGGCTACAGCCAATAATGATCATACAGTAGTGTCACTGGCATGTGCAGGAGGTCACCTGGCAGTGGTGGAGCTACTCTTGGCTCATGGGGCTGACCCTACTCATCGTCTCAAGGTATTCTACTTTCAAAATAAGGAAATTATATATCATCATTAAAATATATTTCAGATATTTTAGTGCTTAATATTATTAATATTCATTACTGTTCAAATAAGTTTTGATTTTATATGAGCTAAGAAACTAAACATGTTTAGTAATCATATTATTAAAAGAAATTGACAAATAATTGATTACAATATCAATTTTTCTCAGGATGGCTCAACAATGCTCATTGAAGCTGCAAAAGGTGGTCATACTAATGTTGTTTCTTATCTTTTGGATTACCCAAACAATGTTCTGTCAGTTCCTACCACAGATGTGTCTCAGCTTACTCCACCTTCTCAAGATCAATCTCAGGTAATATAAAATAGAACTTAAACTTATAAATATTCTTCAAATTGGAAATTCTGTTTAAAATTAGTCTTAGATAAAATGGGCTTATTTCTCTTTTAAAATTTGAATAAATCTTGTCCTAAATTCTTTTGAGATTTTCTTGAAAAGTACATGGAAATTTTTTAATTGTCTTTATTTACCGAAAGTAGTGTTTGGGTTTTTAAAAAAGAAAAACAAACAAAAAAAACGCACACTTAATACCATGTAAGTATTCCAAGTTGTTCTTTTATTCAGCTAGGTCTTTAAGGTTGTCAGCCAAGAGAAACCTCTCTCCTTAGTACCTCCCAAGAGTGTTAATTATCCTGGTTGTTTTTATTCAGTTGTTAAGTCGTGTCCAACTCTTTGCGAACCCATGAGCTGTAGCATGCCAGACTCCTCTGTCCTCCACTGCCTTCTGGAGTTTGCTCAAACTTATGTCCATTGAGTTGGTGATGCTATCTAACCATCTTATCCTGTGCTGCCCGCTTCTCCTTTTGCCTTCAATTTTTCCTAGCATCAGGATCTTTTCCAATGAGTCGGCTCTTCCAAGTCTTTTTCGGCTTCAGCTGCAGTCCTTCCAATGAATATTCAAGATTGATTTCCTTTAAGATTGACTGGTTTGATCTCCTTGTAGTCCAAAGGACTCTTAAGAGATATCCTGGAAATACCTTTTCTAGAGATATCCTAGAGATAGCTACTCTTGTCAACCAGGAAAGTGTGAGTGATATATGCACCAAAAATTCATTAATTTTTAAACCTACCTAAAATTACAGAGAGAATGTAGAGAGTATAATAAGTATACAAAGTTCAGTGATGTCTTAAGTTCTTTTCTACAATGGTATCCTGAGAACTGCTAAAATACACTAATTTGGGAAAGGTGTTGGGTTTTTTCTTTTGACCGTATAGACTTTGAACAAGGGTAAATTGGTCACTTGAGTTTGTTACTTTTATTCCTAGCTATAATTGAAACCAGCAAGGCTTTCTCCTTAACAAGAGAGTGATATTAATTCCATTTAGCTTAAATCATGGACTATGTGTAGATTGCCTGAATTTGCCCTATCAGTATTCTCAGAAGTTATTGCTTGGTAAACAGTGGTGCTGCTTTTTCTTTTTCTTCTTCCTTTCCCTCTTCTTCTTTTAAAGAAACAAAAAAGTTAATCTGGTGATATATGAAGAAAATCTAAAATAAGATCTCTGTTTCATTTATGGACCTTTGTTTTATTCTTTGGTCTGAGATCATTTTTTTCTGAGTTGATTTTTTAGGTTCCACGTGTGCCAATGCATACACTTGCCATGGTTGTACCTCCTCAGGAACCTGACAGAACTTTACAGGAGAACTCTCCAGCCGTTTTAGGAGTACAAAAAGGTTAGTTCTTGAATTATTTTCCTTAAAATGGGCATTTTTATCACCTAATGTGTGAATTCATAAAGATACTTTCATGGTACTCAGTTACTGTATATCTAGAATTGAGGTAGGTAATTCTGACAAATGCTAATCATCTTATATACCATTTAAAATAGAAAAGACAGAAGTACTAGGAAAATGATTTATTAAAATGGTAACATACTTCTAGGTGTAGTTTTCATCTGGCACTGCCAAAAATAAGCATATACCAAGTACTTCATTAAATTAAAGTAGCAAAAATGTATCAGGCATTCATTTTTCATTTCACAATGCTTTAGCTAAATAATACTATAATATGAGAAATGAAAATATGTGTTTGCTGTCAGTCAAGTCCTAGTATTGTTGATGCAATTCAGTGAGTGTCAATTTAAGAATTACATTTAGTTTCTTTCATGAAATCCATTTCACTGAATGGATTAACATCTATCAGTATGTGAACATAGACAAATAACTATTAAAAAGTATATGAATAACAGTCAAGTTAAGGAGGAGGATACACTGTTTAAAGGACTCAAGTTTATGAGCTCTGTTTAAAGGACCCAAGTTTATGAGCTCTGTTGTTTTTCTGCTATATTTTCATTTGTGGATATAAAGTACCTTAACTTGATAATCCTGCATGGTTGTCATATCTGAGTTCTCCAAAATAAATAGGTAGTATGTAAAGTATTAAAAACTATTACAGATAAAACCAACTTATAAGCATATTTCATTCATTATATGACAAGTTCTAGATGTTTGAGATCATAATCAAGTGTGTAAGTATAAGTATGTTTTAGTATCTTTAAAACAACTTGTTTTAAAATATAGCTTTAAGTAAAGTTGGTAAGGAGTGACTGTACAGCACCAAACAGAAGCTTCTTTCAAATTAGTATCAGTTTTAGTAACTTAGAGCATTGAGTGCCTTTACCAAGGATTACTTCACTTCTAAACTATTAATTTCAAAAATAAAAAACCTGTAGTCTCTCTGACTTAAGCTAATTCTAGCAGTTTTCCACTGAACACCAAGCTATTATAACTTCAGAAAATGAAGACTGCTATTTTTAGTCTTAAGAAATAAAAAACAAATTAAGCATGTACTTGTTAAGAATCTGAGGATCCTAACCGGCTAATAGACTTTAGTAAAGTATTTGAACCTAAAAGCCTCAGTTTTTGTTGTTTTGTTTGGCTATATCCTATAGAGGACTGTAGTAACTTTGACTAGGGAAATTAAGTACTGAGTAAGAAATAATTGGAAAAATATTTATTGACACAGAGCCACAGAATAACCAAGAAATGAGCTAGGAAGGACACAGTATGTACAGAAAGGAAGTAAGACATTTTAAATTTAGATCTACTATGTAAGTCAACTGAAATGTTTGGGTCATGATTTCTAGGTTGATACTCAAGTGAATAATAGTATTTTTGCTTAGTATCTACTTATTTTCTTCACTTTGATGTTTTATTAGTCACTGAATAGTATCAAACTGAACTTACCTTTTATGGAGTCTTTCATTTTACTAAATTATTAGGGAAGGAAAAAATTAACACTTGTATCTAGACACTTGGCACTTGCTGTTGCCAGATACCAAGCGGTATTGCCAACCGCAACATTTATTTTTGCAGGATGAAGGTGTAATAATGCATTGTGTTTGAGTGCATCATAGAATATTATATGACTATAAATTAGGAAAAATAAATTGATGATGTAAAAGTACACCTGCATGGATAGCAAAAGCTATCTTAAATTATTAAGATATATTATTTTCTCCTTAATTTTTCTTCCTAAAATTTCTCACTTATGTCTCTGGAGAAGTTCCTTTGAGTGATGAATTTGCTGTTTGATCCTTTTGTTTTTGTTTTTTCTAAGTCCATAGATATCTGCATTGCATATGTAGCTAGGGATGGAGAGAGGATTCTTATTCTCTAGGACTCTTCGTCTTAGCAATCATCTTTTCAAGTTTATAATATTTTACTCCTATCTGAAGTCTTTATGCATATTTGCATCCTTTTAAAATATATTCATGCCCATAAGTCTTACCCAGGTGTTTTTATATATTCTACTCAAACATTCTTCTTTCATGTGCACCATTCGTCCAGGCTCCATCCATCTTGACTATACTCTCCTGGTTTAGGCAACTAATTTCTCTTATCCATTGTTAGTTTTCAAAGATTTGAGATCCTAGCTGACATTGATAGAGGCCTCAGAAACACCTTTATAAAAAAAAAAATGAAGCTGGGTAAGAGTGATATGCTGTTTCCTAGCATTGTTTAGCTTTATCATCTATAGTTATGAGTACACTTGGGAAAGGATACATAAGAAATATCAAACCTTTGTCTTTCCATATTTAATTTTTAAATATATTTATTTATTTATTTATGGCTTCACTGGGTCTTCATTGCTGCACATGGATTCCTTTAGTTGTGGTGAATGGGGGCTACTCTGTAGTTGCGGTGTGCAGGCTTCTCATTGCAGTGGCTTCTCTTGTGATACACAAGCCTTAGTTGCCCTGTGGCATTGGGATCTTAGTTCCCCAAACAGGAATCAAACCCATGTTCCCTTCATTGACAGGCAAATTCTTAACCACTGGACCATCCGGGAACGTTGGTTCCCAGGGACCACCACCACCCAACTTTAATTTTGTAAAGAAATTTGTTGACTGAACCCACTTCTTGCATGTAATATATTTGTAGTAACTGATTCTACTGAGATCCTAAGTTATGAGTCTGATTATTCTATGCAGTTGTATAGCTTAGAACTAACTAATCTATTGTAAAACATTAAAATGATATCAAGATAAAAAATACACTTCTTTTGTGTGCACTTCTTTTGTGTGCACCTCAACCCCTCTTGGGGAGAAGGCAGTGGCACCCCACTCCAGTACTCTTGCCTGGAAAATCCCATGGACAGAGGAGCCTGGTAGGCTACAGTCCATGGGGTCGCTAAGAGTCAAACACGACTGAGCGACTTCACTTTCACTTTTCCCTTTCATGCATTGGAGAAGGAAATGGCAACCCACTCCAGTATTGCCTGGAGAATCTCAGGGATGGCGGAGCCTGGTGGGCTGCCATCTATGGGGTTGCACAGAGTTGGACACAACTGAAGCGACTTAGCAGCAACCCCTCTTGAGGAGTCATTTCTTTTTTCTGAATTCCCGTGGTACTTTATTGGATCTTCCTTCTGTCTGTTGTCACTCCTGCATCTTCACTTCCCCTTTGAACTTCAAGTATGGAAGGTTGAGTTAATCATACTTAATTTCTGGACTTTGTCATCATGGTTCCTGTCTTGTTTTACTTTATTCCTTTTTATCCCTCTCTCCACACCCATACTTCCCCTTAGGCAGTCATTCTAATGTGTTTAATTTGTAGATTTTTTTGTTCTTACAAGTTGTTATAAAATGTTCACTTCTTTATTATATATTTTAATTTACACAAGTGATATTATGCTGTACGTCCTGTTTAGTTTTTACTTTTTCATTTAATATTTTTTCAATATTATTTTCGGAGAAGGCAATGGCACCCCACTCCAGTACTCGTGCCTGGAAAATCCCATGGACGGAGGAGCCTGGTAGGCTGCAGTCCATGGGTCGCGAAGAGTCGGACACGACTGAGCGACTTCACTTTCACTTTTCACTTTCATGCGTTGGAGAAGGAAATGGCAACCCACTCCAGTGTTCTTGCCTGGAGAATCCCAGGGACGGAGGAGCCTGGTGGGCTGACGTCTTTGGGGTCACACAGAGTTGGACACGACTAAAGCGACTTAGCAGCAGCAGCAGCAATGTTATTTTTATTTATTTATTTATATTTTGCTGCCCTGAATCTTCTTTACAGTGTGCAGGCTTCTCATGGAGGTGGCTTCTCTTACTGAGGAGCGCAGGCTCAAGGTGCGCAGACTTCAGTAGTTGCAACATGTGGGCTTGGTAGTTGTGGTGCATGGTCTTAGTTGCCCCATGGCATGTGAGATCTTCCTGGACCAGGGATCAAGCTAATGTCCCCTGCGGTAAGGCAGATTCTTAAACACTGGACCAGGGAAGCCCAACACTGTTTTTAAGATCTATCCATATGTCTACCTCTAGATTATTTCTACCTGTAGCATAGTGTTTATCCTATATATCCTGTTTTTCACTTGTCCTTTCTCTCAGTGATGGGTACCCAGATTGTCTCTCATTCCCCACCAACACAGACAATGCTATGGTGAAAATTCTGGTATAGTCCCCTTATGGATCTGTGTGAGAATTTCTTTGGGATAAACTCAGGAGCAGAACTGCCTGTCATACAAATGCATAATGTTTATCTGACAAAGTACTATGAATTCACTCTCTAGAATGCTACAGCAGTTTACACTCCCACCAGCAATTTGTAAGGTTACTATATTTTACACCCCATTGCATTTCTATACCTGCCAATGCTTCAATTTGTACATTTCTATCTCCCCTTTTAGACTGTAAGCTCTTTGAGGGCAGGGTTTATGTTGCTCGTCTTTGAATGGACCACTGTAGCTTGCCTGTACTAGCTGTTAAATATTTGTTGAATAAGTTAATAAATGCCAGGATAAGAATATAGATTATTCTGAAGGCAAGAGAAAATTATTAAGAATTTTTAAGCAGAGTAACACTGTTTTTAACGAGGATGTTTAAGAACTTAAGAAGTAGTATTCTAAACTGTAGTGAAAAGATTGAAAACAGAAATATACATGAAAAGTAAGCATTAGGTTAACATACTGCTTTATATCCCTGAGTTGTTTATTGGAGTAGGTAACATGAAAAGTTCTCAGTTTAATAGCAAAGCATTAAAATTACATAGAAAAATTATGTGTACAGTAAATGAGGTTGAATATTCCTCTGGAAATTTTACTAATAATATTCTCTAGTAAATTTCCATTAGTAATCATGGCAGTATGGATTTACATTTGCCCAAATTTAATAATATCTTTTCACATATAACTGCTTATACTAAAAACAGTTGATTTAATCTGTTGGCATATAACACAGATACTCTATTTTTGGACACTTGCTTAACCTCGGTCCAGTTGTATGTCATTCATTATTTTCCTTTGGCCATTATTTTTCTGTTTCCCAGTGGACTAATTGTTTAGACACAAAAATGAGTAATAGAATTAAACTCATTTCTATAGTAAACCAAATATTTGACAAGTATATATACACCTCATTTTCTCACTTCCAATAAAAAATGAAGGCCACGTTGCAAGCTTTCTCTGTATCATAGTTTCCTATTGGAAACATTTTTAATTAATGGAGGAAAAGTGAAAGTTGAGGAAGTAGGATAGAAACCACGCCAAAGAGATGGTAACTTCACCTGTGTTCCTAAATATTAATTTATGATATCACTCAGTGCTACCAAATGAATAGATTTATTTATTTCTCTCTGACAGTGCAAGATGTTTGAGGAAGAAGGAGCTCTTTTATATTCTTTTATATATCTTATATATCTTATGCTGCTACTTTCCTATATACTGAAAATTTTGTTGTTAAAAGGACACTTGTTTAACATTCTCTCCTTTTCCCCCAAATTGAAGGAGTTGCTTCAGCTTCTAGGAATAATTTGTTTTTCACCAACTTGACTTATTCATGATATTATAGCTTTTATTAGTGCTTTAATGTGTATACAGGCTATCGCACACTTCTATAGTTACTGATTCTCAGTCATTGGATATTTGGGGAAGAACTGCCTTTTGTGCATTAATTTCACCATCGTCTTCTTTTCCTGCTGCCTAAATTTTGGGCTTTTCGTCTCAATTTCAGTTAAATAAGTTACTCTGTTTAATCTTCTGCTCTTTGTATTTTACTTGTTAACAAGTTAGAGCCATTTCTTTCTCTTACTATTCTCAAAATTCTTGCCATATAAGATTTTAAATCTGAGAATGTCCAATGTGGTCATAATTACCAGTCTTAGTGTTGAACTCTTAACCTAGTTTTCTTAATCTTAAATACAAATTACATAGGAACTATACAAGGGTGTTTTAAAATAATGTTGGAGGAGCTTGTGGAACTTAAGAATTTACTCTGCTGATGTCATTGAATTTGTTACACAACTGAAAATTTCCTTGCTGAGCTTGCAGATTCTGTGACAGTTAAACTCCTTTTTCCTACCATTAATTGTCATGAGGTACTTTGAACAAGTAAAGCAAACCATGGTTTCCTATATAATCTTATGGAAATAGGTATAAAATTATCTCACAAGCTAACAGCTTTTGCTCTTTAAGGATAAAGTCTCTTCCCACCACTTTGCTCAGATAGAAATATAAAATTGAATATGGGTAATTATCGTAGTGATTTTGAAACTGTGGTTGTATGACCTTGTTAAAGACAGTATCTAGGGGAAAATCTGTTAGGCTTTTTATGATAATAACATGTTGCAGTTATCTGAGCTACCTGCAGTTTTGAGTTCTCCTAACAAAGAAGCAGTTAAATCTCTGATTTTTTTGTCCAGTAGTTTTGTCAGTCTCTGGCAGTTCAGAACAATTAAACATCTAAAAGATTATTTTTTTTTCCTTTGTACCTAGGAATCATTTTGAATGCATTGGATAAACTAGTTTTTATTTATTTATTTTTTGATAAACTAGTTTTTAAAACTCTGAAGTTACATGTTATTCATATATATTGACCACAATCCTTGAGAATAGACACCTATGTTTCACCTAGTTGTTTTTTTTAAACAACTTTAATATTGCTTAATTTTCATACCATAAAATTCACTCATTTAAATGTACAAATCCAATGACTTTTAGTAAATTTACAGAATTGTGTAATCATCACCTCCATCTAATTTTGGATCCATCACTCCAAAAAATCTCTCATGCTTCTTTGTGATCAGCCCGCATTCTCCCCACTATAATCCAGGCAACCACTATTTTCCTTGCCTGTCTCTCTAGATTTGCCTTTTCTCTGTAGATCTGATATAAATGGGATTGTACAATATATGGTGTTTTGTGCCTGGACTCTTCACTTAGCATAATGTTTTCAAGGTTCATCCATGTTGTAGGGTATATCAGTAGTTTGTTCCTTTTTACTGTAGAATAGCCCCAGTTCTTCTTCCTAAACAAGATTAAACCTTAAACTCGCCTCAAAGTAGTTATATATTTCTTCCATTTTATGTCCAGATGTTAGGATTATTGATATTGATAATTATTTTGCCTTTGGGGAATAAGTTTAAGTGTGACTGAAAACCTTCACTTAAATGTATAATTATTTCATTTTTAATGTACACTGCCAATATGAGTACTCTTGTATAAGAAGTCTGATTTTCTCCCAGGTAATGTTGATTGTTTCTCTCTTAGATTTTTACGTGAAGTGTTTACTTAAACTCAGAATAATTGTCCTTTGTAATACAAGTTTAATACAGTGTTCAGGTAGTGAACTTAAACACTTATGGAAGTGTTTGACTTAATTAATGAACAGTTAGAAGGTTATATGTTAAGAATTAATTTCAACCTATATTTTAAAATAATAAAAGAAACATTTTGGTAATTTGAAAAATACTTTTCCCCACTTTGATCTACAAGCTATAATTTCTTGCAGTAATCTGTACTTACACAGTTAATATTGTAAAAAGAAAAATCGGGCAGTTAAGCTAACATTTATGATACCCTCAACATTATTTTGGTTCTGCTTTAGATTTTATGTTCTTTAGAAAGTCCAATTTAATAAACAGAATTTTGAGATTCTTTCCTCTTTGATTTTCCTTTTCTCCCTATACCCCTGGCTTGTTTTCCAAAATCATCCAATCCTAAATATTGCATTCTTTAAATTTAAAAAAGTCTTTTTTTTTGAATTGGCAACATCCCTGTTTGTGCTATGTAAAATCGAAGAGTCTGGTCATTAGCTACAACTGGTGTGAATCTTTGAGCATTCATTCTACAGCATTAGTTTTATGGGTTTTGGGAGGGAGGATGCTTGGGGGTGGGGTGGGGGAGGGCTGGGATTTTTTTTTTTTCTTTCTTTCTTCTTCTTCTTTTTTTTTTTTAGCATGGCACATTTTCAAACATTTTTCATGTGCTTAGGTACATCCAAGCAGAAGTCCAGTTCCCTGCAGGTAGCAGATCAGGACGTACTGCCACCTTTTCACCCATACCAGCCTTTGGAGTGCATAGTAGAGGAGACTGAAGGAAAACTGAATGAACTGGGACAAAGAATTAGTGCTATTGAAAAAGCACAGCTTAAATCATTGGAGTTAATTCAAGGTGAACCTCTGAACAAAGATAAGATAGAAGAACTTAAAAAGAACAGAGAAGAGCAAGTCCAGAAGAAGAAGAAAATACTGAAAGAACTGCAGAAAGTGGAAAGGCAGTTGCAGATGAAAACACAGCAGCAATTTACCAAAGAATATCTGGAAACCAAAGGTCAGAAAGACACAGTATCTCTACACCAGCAGTGCTCTCATAGAGGAGTCTTCCCAGAAGGGGAAGGAGATGGTAGTCTCCCAGAGGATGACTTTTCAGAGTTACCTCAGGTTGACACAATCTTATTTAAAGATAATGATGTTGATGATGAGCAACAGTCTCCACCATCGGCAGAACAAATTGACTTTGTCCCAGTCCAGCCTTTATCATCTCCACAGTGTAACTTTTCCAGTGAATTAGGTTCTAATGGGACAAATTCTCTTGAACTTCAGAAAGTATCAGGTAATCATCAGATTATAGGACAGCCTCAGATTGCTATTACTGGACATGATCAGGGGCTGTTAGTGCAAGAACCAGATGGACTAATGGTTGCAACTCCAGCCCAGACGCTTACCGACACTCTTGATGACCTGATAGCAGGTGGGTTAAGAAATATACCTGTAATAATTTCTCTTTAATTTTTGTGCTCAACTTCTTTACACAGCTTTCCAAAAACACCAATTTGGTATTTTTCCTTTTTAGAACTGTTTATAAAATCATTTCTTGAGGTGTTTTGGAAGTGACTTTAACTAAACTCAAGAGCATTAAAACACAAAAGTGTGCTTTCCCTCTTCTTTTTCGTTATTTGCAAAAACAAAGAAATAAAGTTGTCATGATCCTTTATTTTAGACCTTTGGTATCAAAATCACCCTGTCTCATATCTTGGGTAGGAGATCTCAAACTAGAATTTCTTTGCAGGCTTTAGAGATAATCATATAAGATTAGACATTTAATTTCCCTATTGCTGATTTTCATTTTTGGAAATCAGAACTCTAAATCACATTGCTTTTTCTTTATGATTTTATTAGATCAATTTAAACATTCTAATTAAAAGGGATATTCAGAAAAAAACTGTAAGCATTCCATATTGTTAAAATATGTGTGATTAGAAGATCTAATGTACATTGAAAGTATTGTCCATTTGATAATGATTTGGAGATTGGGCTTTTTGTAATAACTGTCTTGATGAAAGCACACAGACATCACACACACACTCAAACACACACAGACAGAGGTAATCACCAAAGCAAAAAAGAGACCAGCCTTATAAACTTAAAGTATATGTTTCTGTTTATTGTTGTGTGGAAAATTACAACTAGATATGAAATGAGATGCACAAGTTTACTTTCCCTTTCATTGTCCTTGCAGCAGTGGGAAAACAGTGCAATTAATCATTTACCTTCCTAAAGATGGCTGGTGAATGTATCACCTCCATGAGAGCGCAGTTCAGAAATGCAGCCAGAATGGCTGTTGACAGTGGATGAAGACCAAGAACTAAGATGTAGCTGGAGTGATATTCAAAGGCAGGCCAGTCCTCTGTCTCTTGATTGCAACATTTTTTTTTCTTTACTGTTGTCTGTTTCTTCTTGTCATATTCTCCTCCCCTCCTCTCATCCCAGTTATGCTTTCCCAGTTTCCTTTCTTCTTCTCTGAGCCTTTAGTCTTCCTAATCTTTACTGAATCTTTTAAATGTGGAATAAAATTACTTAATTCAGGAATTTTATTGGGCATGTGTATGACTTCCAGTGTTTATTGTAAGAGTGCCTTTAAGGCTCCTCTGATATGTAATAGATAGCACTGTGCAGAGGAGGAATGTCTTAGTTTTCATAAAGAAAATTAAAATGCTAGGAAGTGTTTTAAGGAGTTACAGTCTTTATTCTTTAATTTTATTTTTTGTATCTTCAGCCCACAGCCACTTCACTTGGATTAACTTTGTGTCATTAGCATTTCAAGTTGTTATAAATATTGAATAACTTTATAGTTCATTTATGGCTCTGATTTCTAATTTGGTTAAAGCAGATATTGAAGTGTAAAGTATGATTAGGATTAATAATAATGAAACTCGTAACCTGGAAGGAACATTTTTAAGACTTAGGGTTCTATAAATATCATTATAATGTTCCTGGTTAAGTACTCCATTTGCAGTTATGAAACCCACATTACTGATCAGTTTAGTTGGTTGGAACTTAGGACCTGTCCTTTATATTTTTAAAGAATGGAGAAAACATCTCTAAAGGGTACTTGTAGGTGTTAACTTTATGGTAGTATTTAAGGCTATTTCTTGTAGAGGAGGTCAAATTCTGTTTATTCCACTGAAGTATTTGTTAAATTGAAGTGACCTTTTATAAAGTTCACATAAAACTTAAAAAAATCAGTTTAGAAAACATCTTTTAATTATATTTAACATTAATCTAAATGAATAAAATTTAATTTCTTTTAGATATAATGTCTCATGACACAGTTGGCCCACCATATTGTACAATATTCTTTTGTTAATAAGCTTTAAAGTATAAAATCTGTCAATACATTAAAATTTATATGTGGCATAGCTTGTGGGATCTTAGTTCCCTGAACAGGGATCAAACAAACCCTGGCGCCCAGCAGTGAAAGTGCTGAGTCCTAACCACTGGATTGCCAGTGAAGTGAAGTGTTAGTTGCTCAGTCATGTCCAACTTGTTGCAACCCCATGGACTGTAGCCTGCCAGGCTCTTCTGTCCATGGAATTCTCCAGGATTGCCAGGGAATTCCCTAAAAATTATCTTTATTTAAAAACTTTTCATTTTGTTGAAGCTTATATTTTAAAATATATAGCAAAAAGGATGACTTGCCTCAAAATTTAAAATCTTATTTTATTAAGTCTGAATTTCTCTTAATTTCTTAATTGAAGGTGAAAAAAATTAAATAAGGATGAATTAGGTAAATACCTAGTTCCATGATTATACCATGTGTTAATATGTCAGTAAAATTATAGGTTAGGCCAAAGATGTAATTAATTTTACCTATATCAAATCTAGTTATCATGCCTTTATATGATATCACACCTTATTAATAAAAGAGAAGACATCTTACAATTTTACTTTAGATAATAGCAGTAAATTTTACTCTTAGGAGGGTTTTTTGTTTTTTTTTTAATTTTTCCCAGCATACCAGGCATGTGGGACCTTAGTTCCCTGGCCAGGGATTGAACCCACACCCCCAGCATTGGAAGGCAGAATCTTAATTAACCACTGGACCACTGGGGAAGTCCCAGGAGTCCTTTTTTTTTTTTTTTTTTTTTTTTTTACTGCTGTTCTATCTCAAAATATTTGTCATGAAAGCAAGTTAGTTAAATACATAATTTATTAATGTCATAACTTCACTAGTTGACTGACAGCGGTTTAGTATATAGTCTTAGATGTATCATACTTGATATAGTCCCAACCATAATATATGTATACTCCCAGACTGGAAACAGTTCTTCGGGTCCATTTCTTCTGAAAGTAAGTGCTGGGCTTTTGAAGTTATCATAATAGCAAGTGATTCTCAGTTGAGATGTCGAGAATAAAGGTCTGAAAATAAACAGCAATTTAAAGAAATTCAAAATAGCTTTGACCATTGAGCAGTTCTAGAAACATCTAGCAAAATTTTCATTATTAATTTATAAAGTTCCTTAATTAAAAAAATCAACTAATATCACTTTATTTACATTTATTGAGTGCTGGCCATTTACCAAGCTCAGCGCCAAATGCTTTCATATATGTAATTTCATGAGCTATTTAGTAATACTAGAAAATAAGTCCATTTCTCATCTATTTTTCTGTTGAAAACTGAAGCTAATGGAAATTAAGTTGCTAGTTAAATGTTAAGATTCAAACTCAATTCAGCCAGGTTTAAGAACCTTAGATATAATGTGCATGCATTTGACTCAACTGGAAGTTCTGAGTTTATAATTAAAGACATTATTTTCTTAGAATTCTAAATTATATCAAATAACAATTTCCCTTGTTATTTTTATATTAAGATATGATTTGTATATAAGGTTTAATACAGTTTTCTGACTTTAGAACATTGTTAATGTTGTTGGCATCTTTATAGGCTCTCAACACATTCCACTTCAAAAGTATCTTGCTTTAAGTAATCTGGTAATAGTCAATTTAGGTTTTAGAATAAAGTAATTGGAAAGTTATCTTTGAGGGAATTTACAATAAAATATCTTTAATAATTTCTTCTAGTAGATGTTAATATTTTATTTATAGATTGTTACTTATATGGATATATTTAATACAGTTACTGTTACCTAAATTGAATTACAGTGATTTAATGTCTTAAGACCTTGCAACATTACTATCTTACATATTGCCTACAAAACTGTCTTATAAAGAATTAAGTAAAATATCACCACATTTTAGGATAGTACATAAATTTAATTTGAATTATGTAGTGACTTTCATGATAATGATCTGTTTTGGTCATTTTCAGAGACATTTTGTTCAAACATAGGAAGCATTTTAGGATTTTTGAAATTGTCATAGTCCTGGTATAATTTTATCTTAATAAATCCTTTATTCCACATATACTTTTAAAATCTTTGCTATTTTCTAGTTTTATCTTTAGAACTTTTCATATGTAATTAATCCTTTTAAAGTCACTTCTGTGGAATGTTTCTGATTGTCATTATTATAAGGAGGAAAAAATTTTTCTAGGATACTGTTGTACCAAAATGTACAATCAATGTAGCAACACTTTTTTGGTAATAGAGCTGTTAAATGCACAAAAGTATTTTTTAAAAACCAACTCTGTAAAAAAAGTCTTTTATACCATCACATTCTGACATAGCACTCTAGTCAACTATTTAAATTTTTTTGAATATCTGTTTTTCATAATCACAAAAAGAGATAGCATGAATAAACAAATTTAACAATGATAGAAAAGTAATTCTTTAGTAACATATATGTTAATGATTATGAGACTGTTGTTAAAATCTTATCAATGTTTAGTGTCTTGTTTCTGGAACTTTTTTCCAATCTTATCAGCTGTTTTGAGGGGGGCAGCAAAATATTATGTGCTTTTAATTCATTCGGTGACAGATTTTTAAAGCTTTGTTTTCATCATGCACATTCTTGTAAGGCAAAACAAATGTTTATAATCATTTTTATTTATAACCATATGGCTAAATTGTGTATATTTATGTGGTAACAGAAGCTGCAGAAATTCATATGATCAAGATGATTTTATATATATTGGTTGGGAGGAGGGAGGGATAGCTCATGTAGAAACATCCTTAAAATTTGCTATTATTTATAAAGAAGTAGAATACTACACCTGATCTTTCATACTTGTTGTGGTCATAAGTATCCTTGATTGGGATTCAGCCATATCAAAATTCTAGAGAGAAAACATTCTCCAACCATTGAAATGTTTACATTTTCCTTTAAGACTTATGTGTTTTTGATTGACTTTTAGCATGGGTAAGAGGAAGTTAATTGCCATCACTGAAACTTTGTTGTCTTTTTCTATATTATTGATTATATTTTTTTTCTGAGTTTTTTCTTTCTTGAGTGAATTGTAATGTTTTATTTTTCAATACAGTGATTGATAGTACTGAAAGTCCTATAAAATATCTGATAATTACATGTATTGGGCACTTACCAGACCAAACACTGTGTTAAATGGTTTTTATACACTATCTCACAGACAATTCACAACATCCCTCTGAGATAGGTCCTGTTTCCCCCTTCATGGGGCAAACTCTTGTCTTTTATGAAAGAAAAGAAATATGCAGAGCCACAAACATATAATTTCATTTAATTCAGTTTCAGACACTAGATTTTGAGGTCCCAAATAAAAGTTCCAGTGTTCATTTTTAAAGCAGTTTGATTTTCAGACACTGATTCATTTTAGCAAATTTTCAGAGTAAATATTGAGTTTTAAAAATACATACTCTCTGCTGTTTATGAGAGAGATACTCTAACTTGTTCTTTCCCTTCTTCTACATCTTCTTTCTATTTTTCTTCTTTTTTTAATATTTGCATTATCTTCAGGATATTTTTATCTAGTTGCCTTTTACAAACTAAGATTTACAATTCCTTTTTTTATATTGGAAACTATTTTCTTCCTATTGACACTGTAAAAGCTGCTGTTTCTTCTGTATTCACCAAATACCAGGTGCCATGCTCATTATTCTGTTCCCAACAACCTTAGAAATGAGGTACTATACTTATCATCCCATTTTACACATAAGGAAATTGAGGTTTTGAGAGTTTAAATTACTTGCCCAAGATCAGAAAGTCATTGGTAGAACTGGGATTCAAACATATGTCCATCTGACTCCAAAGCTTGTGATTTAGCTACTACATTGTATTACTGCTATAGAATTTTCTGTTTTCTGTGTTTTTCTGTATACAAATGACTTTACTCTTTTAAGTAGAATTCAGCAATATGAATACTGTTTTTCAGCTGTGAGTAGCAGAGTACCCACTGGCTTGAACAGCTCTTCTCAAAACACAGAATGTCTTACACCTGAACCCTGTTCTCAGTCTCCAAGCAATGTGCCTTCCCAGTCTATACCCCCTGTGTATCCTTCAGTTGACATTGATGCACATGTAAGTAGACTGCTTTATTTATATTTATTTTTTGCACATGCCAGTTTTCTTTAGAAAGGAAAAGATTCATTGTACATTAATTGTGGAAATTAACATCATTTGCTCTTCAATCAATAACCCCATCGTAAACAGAAAAATAGTTTAACTTTTTTTTTTTTTCCTTTTCCTAGACTGAGAGCAATCATGACACTGCATTAACCCTAGCTTGTGCAGGTGGCCATGAAGAACTGGTATCTGTACTCATAGCACGAGATGCTAAAATTGAACACAGAGACAAAAAAGGTAAGAAGTGTTAGAAATAAAGTCTTGAGTGTCAGAAAACAATTTTTTTTTCACTGTGGGTAAGTAGTTCCTGGACTATTCAATGAAAAGATGGGTTAGCATATTTCAATTAAGTATATCCAGATTTGTTCATCTACAGAGCCAAATTATTATTCAGAAATTCAAAAATTATAGATCATCCAGGGAAGTACAGCAAGTTGTGTTTGCTTTTTCCTTGGTCCAAAAGTAGAGCATACAAAGGTATCAAAGTTTATTATGAGTATAAACTTGAATAGTTTTGTTTGACTTAGCATTTTCTTTTTATCAAGTATTATGGGGTTTTGTCAGTAACAAATTAAGAGTTTAAAGCAGTTTTATGTTAAATGATTTTAAGTATCTGTCCTAAAGATTTCTTCCTCCTAAAACAATAGAGAATTTAAAAACAGTGGCTTAATAAGTAAAAAACACAAATTTGACTGAGATTTTTATTTTCTGATTTAGGTTTCACACCACTGATCCTGGCAGCAACAGCAGGACATGTTGGAGTTGTTGAAATCCTTTTGGATAAAGGTGGAGACATAGAAGCACAATCTGAACGAACTAAGGATACTCCTCTTTCGTTAGCATGTTCTGGTGGACGTCAGGAAGTATGCTGATGTTTATTTTCACTTTGTAAACATTTTATTTGTATTTTAAATATGTATGTGCTTAGTAGTTTAGCTACATGAATAAAACTTGCATGTGTTTTGAGATGTTCTTTATTTTAAATTTAATGAGAATAGTAAATGCCCTTTTAAAGAATCTATTTCTTGCCTTTTTAGGCAAAATAGAAGTTCTCTGTATCCTTACATTTATTGAGTCTGAATGGAGCAAAATCCTAACACAAGAAATGCAAATTTGTCACTCAATAATTGAGGAAGAGAAAGAGTAACAACTTGTTATTTCAGTATAATTAGGATTTCATAGGTCTGAATTCCTTGATACAAAATTGAATTCATTTCTCTAGTACTGGTATTTGAATATTTAGTATCTGATTAAAATGTTAGATATTTAGAGAACTTAAAGATCCCATTTCTTTGTGCTTCATTCATTAGAAGATGAACCCTTGGTGTAAACTAGATTTCTCTGTTCCTATTTTACTTTGTAGGTGGTAGACTTGCTGCTGGCTCGGGGTGCAAATAAAGAACATAGGAATGTGTCTGATTATACACCACTGAGTCTAGCTGCATCTGGAGGATATGTTAATATCATCAAGATTCTGCTTAATGCTGGGGCAGAAATTAATTCAAGGTATCTATCACCTGTTCATTTTGTTATTCATGATTAATAAATTATGATCTTGGAGTTAAGTGTTTTCCCCTAAATACTTAGACAGATACCATTTTTAAGCAAGATAGTACTGAAGTTGCAAGGCCAACAATTATTCCTATAGTAGTCAGAGCTTATTTGTGACTTTCTTATTTCTTATTTCTTATCAGAGCCAGCTAATTTGGCTGTTTTCAAATAGGTGTCACTTCAGAAAACTCTTTGTTATATATAGTTGGAGATTTATAGCCTCTGAATAGGGGTTGTGTTTTAAATTGTGAGATTTTCCTAATTATGAAGTTTTCTAATTATGAGACTAAACAAATAAAATCTATTCTTTGGTGTTAGAAAGCTTTCTTTTCACTGAAACTTTTTCGTTTTTTATGTTCTCTCTGCTTTTAAAAAAACAACAGGCAACATATTATTTTAATTTTCTGAGTACGTTTCCCCCTTAGGACTGGGAGTAAACTAGGTATCTCTCCCCTGATGTTGGCTGCAATGAACGGACATGTTCCTGCAGTGAAACTGCTGCTTGATATGGGTTCAGATATTAATGCCCAAATAGAGACCAATCGGAACACAGCTCTCACCTTGGCCTGTTTCCAAGGCCGAGCAGAAGTAGTGAGCTTGCTTCTGGACCGAAAAGCCAATGTTGAACACAGGGCAAAGGTAAGCATTTTACAACTTGTCAGCTACTTCAGACATATTTCTAATAGAAAGAGCATAATATAACATAGCATAGCACACTCAAATTGAATGTGCTATTTCAAATTTTCCTGAGTTAAAATTAGGAAATTCCTGCCCCAGTGCAGGATTGTAGAATAGTGCTATCCAGTGGTCAGTGACACATTGTCACCGTTCATGACTTCATTAAGGACAGGTAAGATCTCCTTTAATGAGACATGTGCTTTACCATTGGTAAAAATCTCAATCAAAAATTACTTTATAAATTATAAAACTGAGGGAACTAAATTAAAATTGAGGCAACTATAATCTGATTGTAACAGATTATGACAATTTCATGACAGTGTAGCATTTAGAAAGTAGGAGTTAGTATGTCAGTGTTTATAATTTCTCTCCTTAGAACTATTGGGTACTTAGAGCTCCCGAAACACATAGCTTATGTATAATTCTTTACAACCAGACAATGGTCAATCTAGTAACCATTTCAAATTGAAAGTGTCTGAATGAAAGTCTCTTATTTTTTTCCCTGATTATCATTTTTTTATTTCTTAAAAGAGACAGTTACTGTCTCATGTAGATTTATAACAACTATGTTATGAACTATTTTTTATTACCATAAGGTAGTATAAGTTAATTCAGTCTAGCATGTCTTAACTGAATCTAACTATTTTCACTTGCTGTTTTAGTAAAACTTAAGAGTAAATTTTGCTTAGCTCTCTTGGGAGAGAAAATCAGAAATAGAATCTACTTATAAGTCATTGTTTCAGTCCTTTAAAGAAATCAACATAATTTACTCACATAATTTTTTGATTTAAACAGACTGGTCTTACCCCCTTGATGGAAGCTGCTTCTGGAGGATATGCAGAGGTTGGAAGAGTTCTCCTAGATAAAGGAGCAGATGTCAATGCCCCCCCTGTGCCTTCCTCAAGAGACACTGCTTTAACAATAGCAGCAGACAAAGGTCACTACAAATTTTGTGAGCTCCTGATTAATAGGTAGGTAAATTTTATATTTGTAAAAATTTCCTATGATCCCTTTCACATTTCAGAGCCTTTACAGTTAGTAAAATTGTTTTACTTTATTTGACATTTAAAAGAACAGAGTATTTGTTTGCTACTTTATAAAAGAAAAAAGATAAGTTAGAGTAAAAAAGGAAAAGTCAGCCCCTTCTCATAGGAAGCAAGCTGTACTAACATTCTTTTATTTGTACAGGGGAGCCCATATTGATGTTCGTAACAAGAAGGGAAACACACCACTTTGGTTGGCATCCAATGGTGGTCATTTTGAAGTGGTGCAATTGCTAGTGCGATCAGGTGCTGATGTGGATGGAGCTGATAACCGGAAAATCACACCTCTTATGTCAGCATTTCGCAAGGTAACTTGATGTGGACAAAAATGACAGAATTTGTTTAAAACTACTGAATTTTAAGTTGAAGTCATAGGAGAAAGATAAATTGGTCTTGAGGAATTGACGCTGTTTCTATATACACACCTCTGCTATCTTGTACTCTCTTTGTGGCCAAATCTAAGAGCATATGGTAGTTCCCTATAAGCAGCTTTGCTGTTAAATCACTTCGTATCTTGAAGAGTTTTGTTATATTTTTGTACATAAAACATGAGATTTCAGGGCAGATATTATAGGTAGATAGATGTTTAAGAGGAACAAAAACAAGTAGACTCTCATAAAAATTTATTTTACCTCCTATATATATTAAGGTTTACTTCTCTGCTCTATATTACAAAGATTTCCCATTAAAATTGTGATAGACTATAAACTACTTAACATGGCTTACAAAGCCCTGTATGATATGGCTCATGCCAGCCTCAAACCAGTCATTTCTACTGCCCTTCCCCTTTGCCTCTTTGCTCACTACACTTCAGCCACTGGCCTAGAATTCACTAAATTTTTAACTTCCTGAGGCCCTTTGCTTACTGGTTTTCTTTTCCTGAAATATTCTTTCCCTTGCTTTTCACCTGGCTCACTTCTCCTCATTCTTTCATGTCTTCTCCTTAAATATCATTTCTCAGAAAGTCCTTTCCTAACTTGCAATCTGAAAAGTTTCTCTTGTTCTCTTTTATAGTTTACCATTATTTTCCTTATCTCATTTTGTAATTATACATGCAAACATGTATTACTCTTTTAATGCTCCTCTCCCCAGTTAGGGGCTTCCCTGGTGGCTTGGACAGTAAAGAATCTGCCCCAGACCCGGGTTTGATCCCTGGGTCAGGAAGATCCCCTGGAGAAGGAAATGGCAACCCACTCCAGTATTCTTGCCTGGAGAATTCCATGGACCGAGGGGCCTGGCAGGCTACAGTCCGTGGAGTCGTGAAGAGTTGGACATGATTGAGTGACTTTCACTTTCACTCCCTAATTAGACTGGAAGATCTATGAAGGTGAAGATTCATGATTGTCTTTTTCACCACTGTTTATACCTAGTTGTTCAGCACAGTGACTGACACACACTAGATGGTCAGTAAATAGCTATTGAATGAGAGCAGTGTAAGTTACGTGTCTTTTAAAAAATCTTAAATATTTTTTCCAGTTTTTTCTTTCCTTTATATTGAGATATAATTTATATGTATTAAAAGTGCACAAATCTAAGATGCATAGTTTAATGAGTTTTAATAAATGCATGTACTTATGTAACCCACATCCCATAAAGATATAAACTACTTCCATAATCCTAGAAACTTTAATCATGCCCATTTTCAGTTAATTCCCTGCCCTAGAGGCAACCACTTTTCTGGCTTTTGCCACCATCAGACTAATTCTTTTTTATTGTTTTATTTTTTTGGCTACACTGTGGCACGTGCAAGATTTTATTTATAGTTATCTCACCAAGGATCAAACCTGTGCCACGTGCACTGGAAGCACAGAACCTTAACTACTGGACCACCAGGGAATTTTCACCATCAGATTATTCCTTGAAGATGTTTTAGAACCTTGTTTATTGGGGAAACTATGCAAGTTTGGTTGTTAAAATAGATGTATTTTTAATTGATTACAGATCATCAAGCCTCTGATAATACCATCTAGAAAATGTTTCACCTAGATTTGTCATAGGACTCAGATAAATATCACAGTCCACCTTGTTTAGTTTAGTAAGATAGAGCCAAAGTTGTTGTTGTAGTTCAGTCACTAAGTCGTGTCTGACTCTCTGCAGCCTCGTGGACTGCAGCACGCCAGGCTTCTCTGTCCACTATCTCCTGGAGTTTGCTCAAATTCATGTCCATTGAATCTGTGATGCTATCTAACCATCTCAGCCTATGCCACCCCCGTCTCCTTTTGCCTTCAGTCTTTCCCAGCATCAGGGTCTTTTCCAATGACTTTTCAGGGTTAATTTCCTTTAGGATTTACTGGTTTGGTCTCCTTGCAATCCAAGGGACTCTCAAGAAACTTCTCCCGCACCACAATTCGAAAGCATCTGTTCTTCTGCACTCAGCCTTCTTTATGGTCCAACTCTCACATCCGTACATGACTACTGGAAAAACCATAGTTTTGTCTAGATGGACCTTTGTCAGCAAAGTGATGTCTTTGATTTTTAATACACTGTGTAGGTGTGTCATAGCTTTCTTTCCAAGGAGCATGCTTCTTTTAATTTCATGGCTGCAGTCACTGTCTACAGTGATTCCAGATGCCATGATCTTGGTTTTTTGAATGTTAAGTTTTAAGCCAGCTTTTTTACTCTCCTCTTTCACTCTCATCAAGAAGCTCTTTAGTTCCTTTTCACTTTCTGCCACTAGAGTGGTAGAATCTGCATATCTGACGTTGTTGATGTTTCTCCCGGCAATCTTGATTCCAGCTTGTGATTCATCCAGCCTGGCATTTTGCATGATGTACTCTGCATATAAGCTAAATAAACAGGGTGACAATATACAGCCTGGATGTACTCCTTTCCAATTTTGAACCAGTCAAATTACCAGTTCCATGTAAGGTTCTAACTATTGTTCTAACTGGAGGAGGGAATGGCAAACCACTCCACTGTCCTTGTGGTGAGAACCCCATGAACAGTAAGAAAAGGTGAAAAGGGGCAAAATAATGCTTTGGAATTTAGAACATCCTCTTTTAGATCTAATTTCCCTTTTATATTGAGAGATATTTCACATAACCAGTTTTTACTTTATTAGTAGATTTATTTCTATTTCTATTCAAAAGTATTTCTATTTTCAGTGGGATTTGAGCAAATTAAATTCAGGAGAAATGTCATTTGGTCTTCCATGTATTTCCCAGCATGTTGTACTTACCTCTTTCTGTTCATATTTTCATAGTTTCACTTGTTAAGTTTAGTAAATTCTGAAGTGTTACTATACCTTTTACTCTTTAAGTTTTAAAGGATATGGGCCAGCTTTCAGTGCTTTCTTTTGTGTACTTTTTGTTGTACTTTTTACAGGGTCATGTAAAAGTTGTTCAGTATTTGGTTAAGGAAGTCAATCAATTCCCTTCTGATATAGAATGCATGAGATACATAGCAACAATCACTGATAAGGTAGGTTTAATATGCTATTAAAGCACATTTTATTCTTTATGGAATTATATACCAAAGTATATGTTAACAGCCTGTTCTTTTTATCCTTTATAAGACAGATAACCTGATTTTTCAATGATTAGTTTCTCCGTTTGCAAATGAAGAATGAGTATAATTTATAAATTATTTTAAGATTTTCTTCCTAATGTGGACTGTAATTACAGCGACTACATCTAAACTTTAGTATTAGATTACTAGCCTGATTAGACAGTTTTCTAAGAACATGTAAACTTTTTAAGGAAATGGTAGCTTATTTTGATTTTTCAGTCAAACTCTAGATTCAAAGGATAGCTTGATTTGGTTTAGTAAATATTCAGTGATTTGGGCTTTACGCCCTGAACTTTGGTATACTTACCAGCTCAAGTTTTATTGGCCTCTTTATGTGTTTCTGTAGTTATATAATTCCATTTCTGGTATAGGAACTGTTGAAAAAATGTCACCAATGTGTTGAGACAATTGTGAAGGCTAAAGACCAACAGGCTGCAGAAGCAAATAAGAATGCAAGTATTCTTTTAAAGGAACTTGATCTGGAAAAGGTGAGTGAGAAATAAAATTTTCCTTTTTAGAACTGGTTGAAAATCTAGTAGAATACATTTGCTACTTATATGACTATAATCTTAACAAAATCTCTTTATAAAATGATAAATTATCTATTATACAGAGTGAAGTAAGCCAGAAAGAAAAACACCAATACAGTATACTAACACATATGTATGGTATTTAGTCAATCGGTAAAGATAACCCTGTATGCGAGACATCAAAAGAGACACAGATAAATAGAACAGTATTGTGGACTCTATGGGAGAGGCAAGGGCGGGATGATATGGGAGAATGGCATGGAAGCATGTAAATTATCATATGTGAAACGAATCGCCAGTCCAGGTTCAGTGCATGATACAGGGTGCTCGGGGCTGGTGCACCGGGATGACCCGGAGGGATGGGATGGGGAGGGAGGTGGAAGGGGGGCTCTGGAAGGGGAAAACATGTACATCCATGGTGGATTCATGTCAATGTATAGCAGAACAAATACAATATTGTAAAGTTAAAAAATAGAAAATAAACTAATTTAAAAAAAATGATAAATTATCAAACTACCATCAATTTTTTTGTTCTGACCTGTTTTACAAAAAAATATTTTTAACTATATAGGTGAAGAATTAGTTTTTGAACACGTCACAGTTTTCCACATGATATTATTGCCTAAGTTGTTTTACCATTAATGTAGGCAGAAATTTATTAAAACATTAGAAATCTTTCATTTATTGTAAGATCTGGGGTATCGGTGATTTATTAAATTCTTAGAGAGTTAAGTGTCTTAAGTTTCCTTGGATGTGCTAGTATAATGGAAATTTTTTTTTTAAAGATCACTTTTCTGAGGCTCAGTGTGCCTCAGGAAAGGAAGGTGTTCTTATGAACCCAGAAGTTATATTAAAAGAATAAATATTATAATCAAGTAGAGTTAGAATGTGGGAGATAGCTTAACATTAAGATATTTTATTGATGATAAAAAAAGGGGAAAAATCATTATAGAGATGCAAAATTTTGATACCAATTCTTAGTTTGTTAAAAAACAGAATAAAAAGTTGCTTACAATCAGTAAGACAAAAGATAACTTTCCCAGAATGAAAAATAATTTCATGGGCAATTCACAGAAAAAGAAATATAAATTTTCAGTAAATAGATGGAGAAGGCGCAGCTTCGTGAATAAACAAATGCACAGTGAAAGAGTGATTTAAATTTCCTTTGCCAGACTAGGGAAACTCAAAATTAAATGTTCGGAAAAAAAAAATTTAAAGGTTTGATAATAGCTGTCGATGGCTAGGATGTGGAGAAATTAGGACTCCGGTATGACTTTTGATATATGGTATGAATTAATGTAATTATTAATGGAGATGATTTGACAAATTAAAAAGAGTACATACCTTTACTCCAGTCATTCTTCTTTTAGAAATTTAGCCTAAGGTAAATAGTTTGACAAATGCTCAAAGATGCAAGTATATTAAAGGACATTCACTGTTAAATTGCTTATAATAAGGGAAAAGGTAAAAACCTTTTTTTTACCTTTTATCATTAGGAAATTAAGTAAATTTTAATACCTCCATGATAAACTTGATTATAGTTAAAATCACAAGTGGAAAATATAATATCATTTTAAAATACAGGGAAGTTTAAAGTTTGATGACTTCTATGGTCCCTTCCATGTCTGTAATTTTATTTTTGTGTAACCACCCAGAGATATGGTCAGCAATTCCCTAAACAGCCATTATGCTCTTATGCTACAAAAATGATGAAATAATTGTTAACTGAATATGCAATTTCTTCTTTCAGTCCTCAGAACCTTTCTCATTTACATAGGGGGTTGAGAGACTTCATCTTTTTATTTTTATATTTATCTTTCTTTGGCCACACTATAAAGTGCAGAAGAGTAAAATTTTGGTCTTTGTAGGCCATACAAACTCTGTCATGACTCGCTGACTCTGCTGTGGTAGTATGAAAGCACCCACAGTCAGTGGCTAAATGAATATGTTCCAGTAGAACTTTATTTATGGACATCAAAATTTTAATTTTGTGATATTGTCACGTGTCATGAAATGTTTGCCTTTTTGTTTTTTTCAGCCATTTAAAATGTAAAAGTTATTATTAGCATTCAAGCCATAATTTGCTGATACCTGGTTTTGGATAAATAAAAATGTTAAAAATAGCTTATTTGTGACTTAGAATGGTAAATTATAGTTTTGAGGAAAGTGCTTTACTTAATTACCATGACAACTTGACTTCATTGACAGCTTCATATGGTGAGGATTTTTTTAGATAATTTCCATAGAAATATGAGTAATTTGATGTGTTTTCTGTTTGTTTCAAGCTTTCTTTATGATGTAAGGCAACCATTGTCATGTTCCCCTCCTTTCTGAAAATAATTTCTATAATGGCCTCCTATGGATATTTTCACAGAGAAATTTGTTAATATCTTATAAAGATTGTAACAGTTGCATTTTAATTAAACAATGCCACATATATCTAGGTAGTCAGTAATCTACTTTCTGTCTCTATGGATTTACTTATTCCAGACATTTGATATTTAGAATCATCATACAGTATTTGGTCCTTTATGACTGGCTTCTTTTGCTTCATGTTTTCAAGGTTTATCCATATTATAGCATTTATCATTACTTCATTTTTTTATTGCTGAATAATATCCCATTATATAGATATACAACATTTTGTTTATGCATGTATTAGTTGTTGAACATTTATTTGTTTCCACTTCATAAGTATACAAGTTGTTTGTTTTAACATGTAATGTTTCATGAATTTGTATGTCATTCTTATGCAGGAGCAATGCTAACCTTCTGTATTACTTCAGTTTTTTTTAGTATGTACGGTGCTGAAGCAAGCATGGCATACAAGTTTTTGTATGAATATGTTTTCATTTCTCTTGGGTATATATCTAGGAATGGAATTGCTAGCTCATATGGCAATTCTGTGCTTAGCCACTTGAGAAACTGCCAGACTGTTTTCCAAGGTAGCTGCACCATTTTATAATCCTACCAGCAGTGTATGAAGTCTTCAGTTTCTTCTCATTCTAACCATGATTTGTCTGTCTTTTTGATTAGCCATCCTAGTGACAGTGAAATGGGTATCTCACTGTGATTTGATATGCTTTTCCCTGATGGTTTGTGATATTGAGCATCTGTGTTTACTGGCCATTTGTATATTGTTTGTAGAAATGTCTCCAGATCCTCTGCCCATTTTTAATTGACTGATTTGTCTTTTCATTATTGAGGTATAAGAGTTCTGTATCAATTCCTGATACAAAACCCTTACCAGATGTAAGATTTGCAAAAATTTTTTCCTATTTTATGTTTTTTCACTTTATTGATGAGCCCTTTGAAGCACAACTTTTAATTTTGATAATGTCCAGCATATCTGTTTCTTCTTTTGTTGCTTTTAAAAATGTGTGTTAAGAGGGACATCCATGGGAAACCCCATGTATCGTAAACAAAAGCATCATTTCATTATTTATTTTGAATCATTGCATTATTGTTAAGATGAGATAAAGAGTCGGGCAGGACTTAGTGACTAAAACAACAATTTTATTCACAGTCAAGAGAGGAGAGCAGAAAGCAGGCTCTTGCAGCTAAAAGAGAGAAAAGAAAAGAAAAGAGAAAAAAGAAAAAAGAGGAGCAGAAAAGAAAGCAGGAAGAAGATGAGGAAAACAAACCTAAGGAGAATACAGAACTACCAGAAGATGAAGATGAAGAGGAGAATGAGGAAGATGGTGAGAAATGGACCATCTGAATTAGTGATAAAAATTCTTTTGTGTTTATCAGCTTCATTTTGAGTGCTTTTTGCTCTCAAAACTAATTTTAGTTAAATATTCAATTACTTTAATCTGAAATTGACAGTTGACTTCTGTATTCAATATTTCTAAATATTTTACATTGTAAAGTGACATAGACAAACAGAAGGGGAGGACATTCAGGTGTAATTTAAGTTCCCTGTGAAAACATTATGTATGTCCTAAAGTGATACCATAAGAGGTTTACCAGCTTTTCTTCAGGTTCTTCCTTACTCTCTCATTCCCTGCTTAGAAACTGGGGAGAGGTCTAGTTCCTCAGTAAACTTTTAACTAAGGTTTAGTGTTGAAGCTGTATAGCACTGGGGCCCATTACTCTCAAAGAATTGTTTATTGTACAATCTGGCAGTTATAGTAATAGGCAAATAATTTTGCTCTATTTGAATTCTAATTCTAAAATGCTATTTTAAAAACTTCTTAAATCCAATCTGTATTGTGATTTTTGGTTAGTTCATGAGACTAGCATTTCAAAGCTAAAGAATATTAATGTTTTGTGCTGAGTTAGACATCAAAATATGATAGTTTCATTCTCACAACTGTAAAGATTTGTTTATTTACTAGTGAATACTGATAAAAGGAAAATATGACTAAGAGTGAATTATGAATTATTAGGTATATTCTGTCACAATTTGTTTTGAGATCTGTGGCTCTCAGTGTGATTTATATCCTTTTTCATAATTTCAGTGGAGCAAGAAGTTCCCATAGAACCTCCTAGTGCAACTACCACCACCACAATTGGAATCTCTGCAACATCTGCAACGTTCACAAATGTGTTTGGGAAAAAAAGGGCCAATGTTGTGACAACTCCTAGCACCAACCGGAAAAATAAGAAGAACAAAACCAAAGAGACTCCTCCCACTGCACATTTAATATTACCAGAACAACATATATCCTTAGCACAGCAAAAGGCAGATAAGACTAAAGTAAACGGAGAAAGCAAAGGTGGTGGTGCAGGTGGGAATAGTGATTCAGATAACTTGGACAGCACAGATTGCAATAGTGAGAGTAGCAGTGGTGGTAAAAGCCAAGAGTTAAATTTCACTATGGATGTGAATTCCTCTAGTGATAGGAGATACCCCTCACTGCTACTCCATTCCCAAGAGGAAAAGACAAGTATCGCTGCTTCCAAAACTCAGACACGGTAAAATTTTCAGACTTGTTAACTCTGCACCTACCTTTCCTTTTGCATACCTGGCACAAGAACTTGAAGTAACACAAGTTGTGTTAAACAATTTAAGTCTACCACACTGTCTGTCTTCAACATTTAAAACTGAAACATTTAAAACCGCTGTCCTCCTAATCCTGTGCTAGTTACGAAAGGAAATTATTAGAACTTTTAAGATTTAATTTTGAAGTTGAAAATGTTAGCATACCTTGGTTTTACTTTAATTATGTAATTTTTATTGATTATATAAAGTCCTTTTGGCTTCTGAATCCATTTTAATACTAAAATAAATGATGGACTCTATTCCCTATTTCTGTTTTTCTGAATTGTTAATAATTTGATGTGTCAAATTTTAATTCAAATATTTCATCAAATCTCTTGAGTTTCTATCTTAAAATTTATCTTTTATTGGATTTGATATTTCTCTTAGACTTGAAGGCGAAGTGAATCCTAATTCCTTATCAACAACCTACAAGTCAGTGTCATTGCCATTAAGTTCTCCAAACATAAAGCTGAATCTGACTAGCCCTAAAAGGGGGCAAAAAAGAGAGGAAGGATGGAAAGAAGTTGTCCGAAGGTAAGTACAATTAGTCTCATCTTTTTAAATTATCTCCTCGTTTTCTCCTCTTGTGAGATGGTTACCCAGTTAATTAATGAGTAATTTGAATGTGACTATTATTTTCAACTACAATGCCATACTATATCCAGAGTAAACTAAAGCAAAATTAGAAACAGTATGTAAATTTTACATGTGTATTTTATATAAGAAATATTGGCTTTAGAAAAACAAAAAATACTTTATTAAAGCATAAGATATAACAGTTTACAAATCATACAAAAAGGTCACAAACTTCTTAAGAGAGAGATTCACTTGACAGCAAAGCCACGATGTTATTAGTGAGGGCTATGATATTTGTTTAATGGTCCCATTTTGAGTCAGACAAGCTTGTTCATCTACAGCATTTAAATAATGTTAGAGTTCCCTAAAGAATCATTGTCTACTTTTAACTAATGCAGTTAGATCACCATAAAAGGTGGGGAAAGAGCTCATAAAATTAAAACTTCCTTCTCCCTCAAAAAAATAAAGATAAATAGCAACACCCCTGCAGCTAACTTTGACAACTCCCTTTATTCACACTGCTTTATACTTAAACCATGATGAATAAAAACAGAGAGGGACCAGGGCTTTAAAATGTTTCACACAATCCAGAAGGTATTTCAAGCCTCTGCTCATGCTTTACAACAGGGAATTAGGACAAGACACAGATTTACTTGTGTGCACTTAATCACTAAAGGACTAAGATGTCTGAGGTTTTAGTGTATAATTTTTCTAAGACTTTTTGTCCATTAGAAGCAAACAAAAAAGGAAGAAGTCTTGGCAGAACAGGAGAAATGATGTGCACTTAATAATTAGATTGATTTAAGTATTATATTATTTATGGTCTAGTCTATGCTGTAGCTTTCAAAATGTCTAAATATAGTCTTCCCAATTTGTCTACATTAGGATATTAAATTTTGATCATGAAATGTATTTTAGAGTCTGCAATTGGGTATTCTTCTGGAAGGTAT
This sequence comes from Okapia johnstoni, assembly GCA_024291935.2. Lineage (NCBI taxonomy): Eukaryota > Metazoa > Chordata > Mammalia > Artiodactyla > Giraffidae > Okapia > Okapia johnstoni. The sequence continues at coordinate 44,151,604 of CM044316.1, forward strand.
AGTTCAAAGTTTGAGGGTGGAATCTTCAAGGGGGGAATCCTGACAGCCAGCAGTGACCACATGAAAATAATGGATGTTGCTCTTATTTGGTTCTGCCAGCAAACACTGGGTTTCCGCAATAATCCTGCAAGAGACCCAGGCCATCTTGTCAGATCCCAGTGTCAGTCTCTGGTGTTCTCTCTAGTTCCACTTGCCTCACACAAGTGGAATTCACACACTTGTGAATTGCTTTTTATGTAATTCAACTCTGAGGCTTATTGCTTAGTAAAGTCATTGAAACTGATAACCTGCCTGTATTCATTTTCATATAGAGTTTAACAATGTGGTATGCATTATTTTAATCTTAAAAGTATCAATATATATGATCATTGCCATTCAGTTAACCTGTGATAGTTTGAATGCTGAGATCATGAGTGATTTAAGTATAATTTTTTTCAAATGGCAATGTGTTTTTCGTCTTTACTAAATTAAATTCAGTATAAAAAGAGGTGAGTTTCTAAATAAAAGCTTCTAATAACTTCCTCTTTAAGGTTTGATAAATACTGTTCTCCAGATGTTCATGAACATACTTACTGAGACATGTTTTTTTAATAAACATTTTTATTCCATACGCTCATGTGTGTGGTCTTCATTTTATAGGTCAAAGAAACTATCTGTTCCAGCCTCAGTGGTTTCCAGAATAATGGGAAGAGGAGGATGCAACATCACTGCAATTCAAGATGTTACTGGTGCCCACATTGATGTGGATAAACAAAAAGATAAGAATGGCGAGAGAATGATCACAATTAGGTAATTGTATATATATATATATATATAGTTAGTTAGTTAGTTAGTTAGTTAGTTAGTTAGTTAGTTAGTTATTTCTGTGAGGAAGTTGAACTGTATTAGAGCACATTTTTGCTCGCCATGGTACAATCAGAATTTTATTTCGTGGTAAAGATTACCTAGTTTTTTATGATTTTGATCTTGTTTTGTTTTTTGTTTGTTTTCTCCCCAGGGGTGGTACAGAATCAACAAGATATGCAGTTCAACTTATTAATGCACTTATTCAAGATCCTGCTAAGGAACTGGAAGACTTGATTCCTAAAAACCATATCAGAGCACCTGCCAGCACCAAAGCCATTCATGCAAACTTCTCATCTGGAGTAGGCACCACAGCAGCTTCCAGTAAAAATGCATTTCCCTTGGGTGCTCCAAGTCTTGTAACTTCACAGGCAACAACATTATCTACGTTCCAGCCCACTAATAAACTTAATAAGAACGTTCCAGCAAATGTACGTTCTTCTTTCCCAGTTTCTCTCCCCTTAGCTTATCCCCACCCGCATTTTGCCCTGTTGGCTGCTCAAACTATGCAACAGATTCGGCATCCTCGCTTACCCATGGCCCAGTTTGGAGGAACCTTTTCACCCTCTCCTAACACTTGGGGACCATTCCCAGTGAGACCTGTGAATCCTGGCAACACAAACAGCTCTCCAAAGCATAATAATACAGGCCGTCTACCTAACCAGAACGGAACCGTTCTACCCTCAGAGTCTACTGGACTAGCTACTGCTAGTTGCCCTATCACTGTCTCTTCTGTAGTTGCTGCCAGTCAGCAACTGTGTGTGACTAATACCCGGACTCCTTCATCAGTCAGAAAGCAGCTGTTTGCCTGTGTGCCGAAGACAAGCCCTCCAGCAACAGTGATTTCTTCTATGACAAGCACTTGTAGTTCCCTGCCCTCAGTCTCCTCTGCACCTATCACTAGTGGGCAAGTTCCCACCACATTTCTGCCTGCAAGTACTTCTCAAGCACAGCTTTCTTCACAAAAGATGGAGTCTTTCTCTGCCATGCCCGCCCCCAAAGAAAAAGTGTCCACACAGGACCAGTCCACGGCAAACCTGTGTCCCCCCTCTTCAACTGCCAACAGCTGCAGTAGCTCTGCCAGCAACACCCCAGGAGCTCCAGAAACTCACCCATCTGGTAGTCCCACTCCTCCGTCCAGTAACACACAGGAGGAAGCACAGCTACCCAGTGTGTCTGATTTAAGTCCTATGTCAATGCCTTTTGCATCTAATTCAGAACCTGCTCCATTGACTTTGGCATCACCTAGATTGGTTGCTGCTGATAATCAGGATACCAGTAATTTACCTCAATTAGCTGTACCAGCACCTCGAGTTTCTCATCGATTGCAACCCAGAGGTTCTTTCTATTCAGTGGTACCAAATGCAACTATACACCAGGATCCCCAGTCCATTTTTGTTACAAATCCAGTTCCTTTAACACCACCTCAAGGCCCACCAGCTACAGTGCAGCTTTCTTCAGCCATGAACATAATGAATGGTTCTCAGATGCACATTAACCCAGCAAATAAATCTTTGCCACCTACGTTTGGCCCAGCCACGCTTTTCAATCACTTCAGTAGTCTTTTTGATAGCAGTCAGGTGCCAGCTAACCAGGGTTGGGGAGATGGTCCTCTGTCCTCACGAGTTGCTGCAGATGCCTCTTTCACTGTTCAGTCAGCGTTTCTGGGTAGCTCTGTGCTTGGACACTTGGAGAACGTGCACCCTGACAATTCCAAGGCACCTGGCTTCAGATCACCTTCCCAGCGAGTTTCTACCAGTCCAGTTGGTAAGTTATTGTAACTATCATGACTGCGCAATTTGGGGCTGTTAAAGGTAAACCTTCCAAAGATAATAAAGCATTTATTTTATACATAATATTTATTGCATGATCATGAAGAAATAAGGGTGTGTCATAAACAGTAAAGACCCTTTAATGACTGCTGATTGAGTGGACAAAAAACTAGTTGTCAGTAAGTCATTCAAATATGAACTGCTTTATATTCTTTTTTATGATCTCTGTACCTGTTATCAAGGAAGTTACACCTTGTGTCAGTTCATTTTCTTAGAATTAATATAAGATATTCATAAAAGGGACCCATAGGATGCTTTAAGGATTCCAAATTCACAGACATTTTTTAAATCAAAGTGAGTGTTTGCATTTCTTAGATTTAAAAAGGTTGGGTTACAATTCATAGTCTACATTCTTTGTTTTCAATCATGGGCGCTCAGAATGAATATTAAATGATGTCTTAACCCATCTTATTTATATTAGACGGAGCTGCTTGAAGAGATCCAGTCGTGTATGCGCTCTTATTTTTAAAAAACAATTTCAAATCAGCTCTTTGCTCCTTGAAATTAGAAATTAGCTGCTGAGGCAGTATAAGAAAGATTTGGAAAGATAAGAGGCTAGTAGTGGCTCAGAGATATTTGGAAAGCCAGAATCTATTTTCCAGAGTCTAAGAGCTAAAGTTTTGTTCCAGTCTGCTCTATTATGCTCTGATTTAGTCCAATCTGCTCTAATAAATGCTAAAAAACAAATTAGAAATTGTGGCTGACCTAGAATGGGGGTAAGAAGTAATAGTGCCACTTACTTAGCATTTTTTTTCCAGTTGGAAAACTTCCCAAAGCCCATTTCCTTTTTGTTAATTATAAACTGATCTAAGTTGTTTAAAATTTGTGAGTTTACTAATATGGCATAGCCTTAGCATTTCTATCAGATACATTTCCATTTACTTATCTTTTCAGGAAAACATAGCTGTTATATTGTCTTTCAAATAGAAATAAATGTTACATAAGACCATCCATGGTCCAAAATATTTTTCTCCAGGATTTTTTTTCTTCTTTTCTATAAATAGGTACTGTTTTAACTTTTCATTTTGGTCAAACTAATGAAGTTTTCAGAGGCCCCAGGATGAAAGAAGAGCTCATTGCCAGCGCTTATGCTGTAGTAAAATTTAATTAATTTTTAAATTAATCCTTCATGTGACTGGCACTAACTAATACATGCATTTAGATGCCTTAGCTATAGAGTTGAGCTTGAGATCTTTCATATTCCAGTGTTTGAGCTCTTTGCACTCTTAATACTACATCCCAGAAGATGTACAGATTATGAATGGCTGGAAGAAGAAAGTCAAGGAAATCATCCATCTAATTTGGTAGTAAACCAGGTTTGGGATCCTCACTATTCAGATCTGTGACATCAAAATTACTTATTACTAACTAAAAAAAAAATTTTTTTTTAAAGCAAACATTAATCCTTGATCTTCTTCCAGGGTCCAGGATTGATTAAGCTTGGCTTCATTTCTTAACTGCCTGGGTGGTTTCTTTTGTTGACATTCTTTCACAGATATAGTTTAGTTTTCCTAGTTTACAGGTAAGAAATAGTGATATTGAAAAGACAAGAAAGCATGTAGAGAAATGGGAACTTTCGAACTCTGCTGGCATAAATTTAAAATGTTACAGCCACTTTGGAAATAGTTCCTCAAGAAATTAAAAAGGGTTACCATATGATCCATTAATTCTTCTCCTAGGTATACCCAGGAGAAAACATATGCCTACACAAAAACTGGTATACAGATGCTCATAGCAGCACCATTCATAATAGCCAGAAAGTGGAAACAATCCAATGTCCATCAATTGATGAGTGGAAAACAAAATATGGTGTATCTATATATTATTCTCAGTATAATGTATATTCGAGATTATGAGATAAAGTAAAAGAAATGGAGTAGTTATTTGTGCTACAACATAAACTTTGAAACCATTTTGCTAAGTGAAAGAAACCAGTCACAAACGACCACATATTGTATAATTCTTTTTATATAAAACTTCTAGAATAGGTAAATCTAGAGAGAAAAAAATATATTAGTAGTTGCTTAAAGGTTCAGATATGGATCAGGTAAAGGAGGATGGAGAGTGACAGGTAATGCATACAGTTTCTTTTAGTGTGGACAAAAATGTTCTAAAATTGACTATGGTAATGGTTGCACAACCCAGTGAATATACTAAAGCCTTTGAATTAAAGACCTGCCTGAGAAGTTTTGATTTTTTTATGTTGATATTAACTACTTTTTCCTGAAATGAGCACCTATAATCCTTTTCCAGATCCTTGCCCTCTTTCCCTACTACATTCTCCAGAGAAAGCAATGGAATTTGAGAAGACTATCAAATTCAGACTTACGTAAACTAGATATTGATAGAAATTTTGATGTAGTTTGCAACTTTTGATTTTTTTTAATAAGATGGAGTTATGAAATTATCTTTAGTTTAATAGTATGCTTTTCCTCCTTGTTATGAAGAAAAAATTGGTTGATTTTGTTATTCATCTTGCATAGGAAATGACTATAGTTATAGAGATGAACAGCTATTCTTCCAAGTAATAGGTAACACTTAGTCACAACATGCTGTCATTTCATATCCCCTCTAATGAAGGCTTTAAGATTTATCTAAAACATACTCCAGGTGACTGCCATTCCTAAACACTGGACTTTCTATATCTAGTGTTGCCTGGGGTATTCTTCTCGACTGCAAGAAAAAAATGGGTTTGGGACATACAGTGTCATATAAATGGATTCTTGTTGCTGTGATCCACAGAATAAACTGTGTGCTTCTTTTTTAAAGAGGAAATAAGTAAACTTTAGACTTTGATTTTTTAAAGGCTTAGCTAATTTGATGTCTTGGACCTGTTTTATTTCAGGATTACCGTCCATTGACCCATCAGGCAGCTCCCCATCTTCCTCTTCTGCTCCTCTGACAAGTTTTTCCAGCATACCAGGAACTCGGGTTTTCCTGCAAGGGCCAGCTCCTGTTGGGACCCCTAGTTTCAACAGACAACATTTTTCTCCCCACCCTTGGACAAGCGCCTCAAACTCATGTAGGAATCCTGGAGGAAATCGTCCCAAAGAGTCTCTAATAAAGTTATTAAATCATTTGTTATAGGGAACACCATATTGTAATTTTAAGTAATCTCAGTTATATACAAATACCCAAGGTTTGTATTGCAGTCATGTCAAAAATTATCAGTCATTTATAGAAAACTTGAGAAGGGTCAGGCTATTCTTTCAAGCCAGGTTTGAGGTTACACTGAGACTTGGATCAAGAAAAGAGGTACAAAGAAAAGAGAGAAACTGAGGAAGAAGCTGCTTATTTACCCTCTTGGTTTGAGTTCAGCTTTTTTGTATCCTCTATTTTCTGATGAACCATGGCATTTTTATCAAGAGTCACCTCTTTTAGTATCCAAACCACCACCTAAGGATCTAGTTACTTTATGGCAATCTAAGCATCATTTGTTATTAACTCATTCAATATATCTGTCTTGAGTTAAAAAAGACAGAAAAGAAAAAGGGAAGTAGTTTTACAAGATGCTTTGAGGACAGTATTGTGAAATGGTTGTATTTAAATATCTAGTCAGATTGGTATGATTCCTCATTTATTTTTACATTTGAGAAAACTGTATTGCCATTTATAAGTAAAAATATTCCCCCATTCTGACTTACTTATTTCAATATTTAGAACAGATGACGTTCTAAAAGGACGTGAACAGGATTTGATTTTTTTTTTAATGAGCATCATGAGGTAGTCATTGATCATTGGTCCTTTGACAAAAGAACTACAGCAGGAATAAATAGGGCCTTTCTTTCTAGCCTTGTTCAGTTCAATTAAAAAAAAAAATTTAGACTATTTGTACTTGCTTCAGGCAGTAGTAGTATAGATAATGTTTGTAGAACTCATATATTTTCATTTGAATGATCTTGCAAAATGAAAAATTTCTTTCCAGAACCTTTGTTGTGGAATAGATCTTTCCAACAAGGTTTCTTATATCTTTATAATTTGAATTTTTATATGTAGTGAACCAATAGAGAAATATTTTGCCACCAGGTGACTCTCCTATTCCATCTGTTTCCTCGGGATCATCTTCACCTCTTTCAGCCACTTCTGCCCCACCAACATTGGGCCAACCAAAAGGAGGCAGTGCCAGTCAGGATCGAAAAATCCCTCCCCCCATTGGAACAGAGAGACTAGCCCGGATTCGACAAGGAGGGTCTGTCGCACAAGCCCCTGTGGGAACCGGTTTTGTCGCTCCTGTTGGACACAGTGGAATCTGGTCATTTGGTGTCAATGCCATGTCAGGTACAGCTATAGTGCCCTCTCTCTGGAGGGATATCTTGAGTAAATTGTGAGATTTTGCCTTTTAAACTTAGTTCCTTATCTAAATGAATAAGCAAGCTTAATTCCTACACTTAACCAGTAGGACTGTTTAAACCTTTAAGGAGCCCAGTCCAGTCTCAAAGTCTGGAATGTTAGTTTGGGTTATATATTAATAATAGATGTAATGTGTATGATAGTAATAAATATAATAAATACAGAGTTGATTAGAAATTAAAAATTCAAAGCATACTTCCTTTCCCTCTTAAGTTTTTCATTGGAGAATGGGACAATCATTTGATTTCTTTCAGAGAGCATTTAATCTTTTGAAGGACACGGTAGAGTGTTTGGGATATTCTGAAGATTACATCCAGTTACAGGAACTTGGCTTTTTTTGGATTGCAAAGATTTTTATGAATGTGTCCTGAGCTATCAGAGGAATGCTTTTGATTAAATTTAGTATGAAAAACTCCAGTGGTAATGTTTTGTTATTTTATCCAGATAAATATCTAACTCTTGATTTCAATTATTTTTTCTAGAAGGCTTATCGGGTTGGTCACAGTCTGTGATGGGGAACCATCCAATGCATCAACAATTGTCAGACCCAAGCACATTCTCTCAGCATCAGCCAATGGAGAGAGATGATTCTGGAATGGTAGCCCCCTCCAACATTTTTCATCAGCCTATGGCAAGCAGTTTTGTGGATTTTTCTAAAGTGAGTTGACAAACATCATTGTAACTTGTTTAACACTTTGCCAGCCAATGTAGTCACATGTTAAGGAGTAATTTGTACTGAAATAATTCTCCTTTTTGGTATAACTAGTTTGTTTCTATGAATTTGTCAGATCTTTTATCTAATTTCAAAAGTGGATTATGTTGTTTACAGTAGTTTGTCCTCAAATTATCCTGAAGATGCTGCCATCTTTCCAAACCTAGAAGATTTGACTTTTGCTGCTTTGCATCTGGCTGCCACAGCTGAGAAAGGAGGCGTCTCCCTCTCTGGAAAGCTGGCTCTGAGCTCACCATTGCCCTCTTATCTGCTCTGAGAGCTTCCAGGCTGCCATAAAGCCAAATTGTGGCTGCAGGCTATCATGTAGAATTCCCTTTTTTTAGCACAAGCTTATTCAGTTCAGTTCAGTCGCTCAGTCGTGTCCGACTGTTTGCAACCCCATGAACCACAGCATGCCAGTCCTCCCTGTCCATCACCAACTCCCGTAGTCCACCCAAACCCATGTCCATTGAGTCGGTGATGCCATCCAACCATCTCATCCTCTGTCGTCCCCTTCTCCTCCTGCCCTCAATCTTTCCCAGCATCAGGGTCTTTTCAAATGAGTCAGCTCTTCTCATCAGGTGGCTAAAGTATTGGAGTTTCAGGTTCAACATCAGTCCTACCAATGAACACCCAGGACTGATCTCCTTTAGGATGGACCGGTTGGATCTCCTTGCAGTTCAAGGGACTCTCAAGAGTCTTCTCCAACACCACAGTTCGAAAGCATCAATTCTTCGGCGCTCAGCTTTCTTTATAGTCCAACTCTCACATCCATACATGGCCACTGGAAAAACCATATCCTTGACTAGACTGACCTTTGTTAAAGTAATGTCTCTGCTTTTTAATATGCTGTCTAGGTTGGTCATAACTTTCCTTCCAAGGAGTAAGCGTCTTTTAATTTCATGGGTGCGATCACCATCTGCAGTGATTTTGGAGCCCAGAAAAATAAAGTCAGCCACGGTTTCCCCATCTATTTGCCATGAAGTGATGGGACCGGATGCCATGGTCTTAGTTTTCTGAATGTTGAGCGTTAAGCCAACTTCTTCACTCTCCTCTTTCACTTTCATCAAGAGGCCCTTTAGTTCTTCTTCACTTTCTGCCATAAGGGTGGTGTCATCTGCATATCTGAGGTTACTGATATTTCTCCCGGCAATCTTGATTCCAGCTTGTGCTTCCACAAGCTTATTAGTAAATCTAAAATGTGGGAAAGTTGGGGTATTATATGTTCATAAAATATTGGAAATTTCCCAATCATTGAATATTGGATTTAGTTGTTTTCTCTATTCTCATTGAAAAAGTGTTACTGATGTAGATAACTACTTTCGGTTTCTCAACATTGTACAGTGGTGCTATACATACTACATACTCTGGAGTTCTTTGAATGGAGGGAAATGAGAGAGATCTATGCTGGTATTATGGAATCATCACTTACACTCACTTCATGATTACACCTTTCTGCTGTTTTAGGGTCTACCAATTTCCATGTATGGAGGCACCATAATTCCCTCCCATCCTCAGCTTGCTGATGTTCCAGGAGGCCCTCTGTTTAATGGACTTCACAACCCAGATCCTTCTTGGAACCCTATGATAAAAGTTATTCAAAATTCAACTGAATGCACTGATGCCCAGCAGGTAAAATGAACTTAATGCTCTTTTACTTTTCAGATTTATCATGTCATCCTTTTAATTCTTTGGGTAATACAAATTCTGACTATCAAAAGTCAAGACATCTTACCACCTTGATCTGAATTAAGTTTTTCAATATCAAGATGATGCTACTTAACATTTTGTTTCATGTACTGTATTCTTTCTAGGCAGAAACAGTGAATTGCCATTGCATTTATATATTCATTTTGTAAATGTCTAAAGATTCCTAATTAGAAATTCCAATTTTTCCTCCCCCTTTTCAGATTTGGCCTGGCACGTGGGCACCTCATATTGGAAACATGCATCTCAAATATGTCAACTAAGTTAGAAGGTCTTACTCTTTAGCCTTGTTTGAGAAATTTTGACCTTGGAAGAACCCTGGGGATTTTTTTTTTAATGTGCCTAAGAAATTTTCTCTGAGGCTTTAGCAATGGAAATTTGATTGCCCATTGTATAAGAACAAATTGATTTCCTAACCACCTGATTATGTTCTCTGGTTAGTTTAGCCATTTTGAAATTAGTGCTTTGGGCTAAACATACTGAATGCTTACTTGTATGCAGAAAAGAATTAGATGATTACATATTTCAACCTTTTAGGGTGGTAAATACATGTACAATTGTTTACATACTTAAAAGGAAAAAGTTGAGTAAATTTCTTGTCATATAGTGGCTCTACTTAATGTAGCCTGTATTAATGTGAAATATTTACCAGAATATTCAATAAAAAGATGAACAGTGTTTAGAAGTGGGGTGTGATCCTTTCAGTGGTCATGCAGGTACTGCCCAATCCACAATCATATTGAACCAGGTTGCTAATACTATATTTGTAATAGGCTTCTCACATTTTACACTTTAGAGTCCATTCTTAGATTGCCTTGCAAAAGCACTTTTAGAATGAGTTGTATACTTACTCTGTTAAACATTCCTTGTTCTTTGGTTATCTTGCATATATTTTTATAAGCGAGAATGTTTCAAGCCCCTGTAATGTATCCTATTTGATTTTAGCAGATAGGCCATTAAAAGGTTTAGCTCTTTGTGGATCATGAGTATGTTAATAAGAACAATAGGATTTCAGTCAGATGACACCGAACAAACTTAAGACACCCAGATCACTCTTCACATTCCTTTTGTGCTTCCTGACTTTTTAATCTAAAGATTTGTTTTGGTTATAGGTGTTTAAGTTTTGAGTTGGGACATAGGAGGGGGTCGGGTGACTCATGTAATTCTGTTGTATTGTTAAATCAGCTGAATGTTTATAAATATGTGACTAATTCTGAGCTAGTTTCATGAAGAGCCAATATGGTCAACAAGCTAAACTCAGGAACCCTGGAATGGATTGCTTTGGCCAAACTATAGGCTATGCCAAGAATCTGATGCAATAGAGAAGAAAATCACTATCCCAATGAAAAGAACAGTCATCAACTTGTTCCTGTTGTAATGTGGTTGAATTACTTGGTCTTAGATAAAAGCAATCTAAAAAAGAACACAAAATGTTGGAGACTGATAGAGAAGCCAGAACACACTTTAAGGCAAAGAAGTTTGCACAGAAAAATAGTAACTAGGAGCAGAGCCATACCAGAAGCACTTTTCTATTCTCATACCAACAGGAGTTCTTAATCTTCTCTGCCCTCCTCCTAGAGCCACCATTAGATGAGACACACCATGTTTGTTCTATGTTAGACATACCTGGTTCTTTTGTCTTCTATATCATATTACATATGAAAGATTTATTTTCTACTTTGATTGGATTTAGAAATTATCACTGGTGTTGAAGCTATTCCCTTTGTAGTGCTTAATAACCACATCAGGTAGTCTCAAGAGACCTCCTCACCTTGAGGGGAACAAAGGACCCCTAGGATCACCTACATATCTTGCTGTTTCCAGTTACCACTAATAACAACCAAAAAAAAAAAAAAATCACCTAATATTAGTGAAATGAATAGAACTACTCTTGATGAAACATATAGTGAGAGATAATATTAAGTAAATTATTCAGTGGGACAAAAAGTAAGTGGTGTTCTATCTTAACTAATTAAAGTAGATTTGAATTTTTGGAAGAGCTCTTCCATTATCTTCTACACCCTGAGGACAACAGAATGAGAAACTTGATCTCAGGTCAGGAACTAGAACCCGTAAGAAGAGGATACAATTATGAGAAAACCCTAGGAGGATTAGGAACAAATAGCAGCTGTGCAGTTTGTAGCAGTTATTTAGGATACCCTCATTCCTGCCCTTTTATCTGTACTGCCTTCTTTTCTATTTGAATCCCAGTAGCCTACTCCCCACTACATTTTGCCTGCTATAATCTCTTCTTCCTCTGTCTTGCCTCTTCCTGGCATTACTTTACTGCTATTTTACCAACCTGAACCTTGGATTAAACCTAGCTCAGGTAAGAACTTAATTACTTTCAAATATACAAGGGATTTGCGGGGAGGCAGAGCGGGTAGAGTGGAACAAGTGTCAGAAAACTAAGTTCTCTTTCATTTCTGCTACTCAATACTGTGTGACCTTAGGCAAGTCATTTCTCATCTCTGGGCTTCACTTTCCTCATCTGAAAATGAAATTTAGTATAACTGAATTCAAAAGGGTCTCCTAGTTCTAACAGATTTACTTGTCCCATGAATGAGAGTATGTGGTATAGGACTGCTAGAAGCTGATACATTGCTGAGGTTTGAGAGCCCCTACCATTTGTTCTTACATGGAATCAAAAGGCTGCTGTTGTGACAGCCATTATTGATTTGGGGGATTTAGTGGAGGCAGAAGAAAGCCTTGCACACCGATAGTGAGCCCTCAAGTCATTAAGAAACATCCTGCTGAAAAAAAAATAAAAAAGGAGACACTAAATAAAAGGATCCTGCCGAGGCATAGATCAAACCCTATGAGAATAACAGCTCATTCAAGAAATAAAACCGTTATCATCAAGGTTTCTGAACCTACTTATTTCAAGTAGTGTTCAAGTAAAATAAAATACCACCACCAATAACAGTATTGATGTTTTTAAGACCCTTTAAACCTATTGTGGCTACAGTGTGCTGACTTGCCCTTTTATAGGCCAGTCTGCTTCCTTCAGTCCCTGCTCTCAAAGGGGAAATTTCATCACCTCAGCTAACCAGACCGAAGAAGAGAGTTGGACAGCCAATGGTGGCCTCTCCTAACCAGAGGTAAGAGATCTCAGGACCTGGAACTATAGTTTCCATCTTGTAAATTCTGACCAAGTCTTCCCAACCTCAAAATTAGTATAGGAGGTACCATCCTTAGTTTGAGGTGGCTTTTAGAAGGGTAAAGGTTGATCATATTAGAGTTTCAAGCCAGACAGGGAGGAGTACTTAGTATACATGGTTCTGTCCCACTGTTTTAAGACCTTTGTACCACATTGTAAACCTAGGAAGAGGCAAACAAACTGTATGAAAACAGCTTCTGAACATCTTGTTCTCTAACTAGTCCTAGAGCTCTTCTACCAAGAAATGTGACTGGTTGTGACATCTTCCCAGTGGACCCTGTCCTGGGGTGAGGGGCTCTAATAATGCTGCATTTTCTATTCATGCTCAAAGATTTGTCACCATGTGTGAATGTTATGGACAGGTTACTTTGCCTTCACTCTCTCCTATAGGAAATGGTTGAGTATCCAAAACTTAAGTGTGTTAAGACCACTCCAATAAAGACAGGAGCCTGAGCTTGAAGACCTAATTTGGAAAACAAGATCATAAATCTGATGATGAGATTGCAAACCTATTTTGTGATTGCTTTCACCTCTTCCTGTCTTACTTTAATGATACTGATGTTAGTTCAAAGTAATTTGCCTGGTGGCAGAGACCTGGTATTTCCTTACAGGTTTAATCAGATCTCTGAGTTTAAGTTGTTTTTCTTTTTAAAGCTCCTATACTCTAATGGTCAGTAAGTGTTGACAAAACACTCTGATTTAAACTCTTTCTTGGTCCTTCATGCAGGTTGAATGGATGACGGATCTGGCTTTCTCTCTAAAACCCAACTACCTATTCTCTAGTTCCCCAACCCTTGTAGCACACAGTGTCTCAAGAAAAGTAAGCTTCTGGTGGTAGTCTTATAGTAGTACTAACTGCTGCTGTTGTTTTATAGAAGAGATGGGAGACCTCACTTCCATACTGATCCTTCTCGACAACCTTTGACACTTGTCTTCTAGTTCTCCTGCTCTCACTGGTCTTTCTCAGTCTCCTTTGGTGAAATCCTCTTCCTCCATTACCCCTTAAAGAAATGTTGATGTGCCCAGGTCTCTTGGTGTATCTTCTCCCCAAGGAATCTCATTCCACAGCCTTAGATTTTACTCCATCTAAATCCGAATCACTAGCCGAGTTCTCCCTCTGTAGCTTCAGACCTGTACATCTGGCTCCTTACTTAACATTCTCCAGTGTTTTCCATCTGAACATTCCACACACATTATATACTCCCCAATATAATATATGTCCCTCTCCTTGTTTTCCTTATTATATTAGTTGGTACTATAAACTACCAAGACACTCAAGTCATAAGACTGGGAATTATCCTAGCTTATCTCCTTCCCACCCTACCCTTAAATCAATCACCTTATCCTTACTCCTCTGTGTATCTGGATCCCCTTCACTTCTCTCCATCCTCGTAGCCACTGTCTTCTTGCCCACCCCATTTCACTAGGCTGGAGTCTACACCTTCAGTCTCACCATGCTCCATCCCATTTCTCACTCCCCTCATTAGACTACTTCCCTTGCTTAAAAGTTGAATTGTTACAGACGGTTCCTCACAATCTGATCCCAAGCCTTATGCTCCAGCACTTCATTGTTAAAACCCTTCTTTCAGGCATATACCACTTTAAAAGAGGCTCAAAAGCCTTTTTAGAACAAAAAACATACATATCCTCGCTACCTGAAGTGTGATTCTATGGACATGCAAACCTAAGGGTCTGCCTCACCTGGGATTTTATTAAAAACCTAGAATTTCAAGTTCTAATTACTGTATCAGGATTTTCATTTTAGTAAGATCTCCAGATGATTTATGTGTACAGTAAAATTTGAGAAGCAATGACTTGTAAAATACCATCTTTTTTTTTTTTAAATAAGTGAAGAAATCAGAGCTGAAGGAAAATTTGGTGAAGCCAGAGCTGAAGTAATACTGATAAATGCATGAAATCAGGTGGCCTATAATTAATTGGCTGGAGAAGGGGGACACTAGTGAAGGGTATACTGATTTTGAGGAAGCCAAACAGCAAACAACTAGATCAAGTTGAGATTTTTAGTGTACTCGACTTAGTACTTACTCTCTCACCATCTCTCTTGCCTCCTTTCATATCACCGTGCCTACATCAAAAAACCTCTTCAAAGGCCACTCTTGGGCCAGTGGTTAAGACCCCACACTTCAGTGCTTCCACTGCAGGGAGCTTGGATACCATCCGTGATTGAGGAACTAAGATCCTACATGCTCGGAGACTTGGCAAAAAAAAAGCCAGATCTGTCTTGCCAGAGGGCTAAAATACCAAGCCCTCCTCTCCAGCCCCCAGCCCTTATTTAGTTTTCTGAGGTTGTGAGGTTAGCTAGGAAAGATTAAAGGCAGGAGGAGAAGTGGATGACAGAGGATGAGATGGTTGGATGGCATCACCGACTCAATGGACATAAGTTTGAGTAGGCTCCGAGAGTTGGTGATGGACAGGGAGGCCTGGTGTGCTGCAGTCCATGGGATTGCAGAGTCGGATACAACTGAGAGATTGAAGTGAACTGAGGTTAGCTGTGGCAGAGATCAAAGAACAGGCCTATTTTATCTTCCAACCTTTATTCATCCTTTAATCAGTCCACTTATTCCACAACTAATTGTGCACTAGGCCATCAAGGCACTTTAACCCTGTACTGAAACTGATTAATGGGGGGCATAATAGCTGTGCTTAGGGGCACACACTTGAAACAGACACTCAAGTATGAATCCCAGCTCCCGCTCCTAATACAAGATCCGTGACTTCCAACCATGACTTAATCTCTCTGGGCTTTGGTGTCCTCACTTGTAACTGTAACTAATAGTGTCTTACTATCCAACTGTTGAGAGGAATGGATGAATCCAAGCAAAAAACGTGTGCCATACCTCACGCGTTCCCAGCACCCACTGGAAACAGTAAATAGTAAATGACTGAATGGCTGCGGCGCTCATAGGCAGAAGCAGACTGGCCTGTTTGGGGCCAAAAGGAACTGGAGGCCACTGCGGGTCCCGGGTTTCTCTCCAACTTTCGCTGAGTTTGGGGCTTGCTCCCGCGAGGGTAGGGCGGAATCTTCGGGTTGAGTGACGGCTGGCCCGCCCCCGGTGTGACGTCGTCCCGGTGTTGTGGCTGCGGCCGCACGTGGTAGACCGAGTCCTGCCAGAGACTGCGCTCTCAGCACCAGCCGCTGCCTTCCTGCTCTTTCCGTTCGCTATGTCCTCATCCACCAGCTGCCCGATTCCTGGGGGCAGGGAAGGGCTGCCCGACTGCTACAGCACCACGCCGGGGGGCACGCTATACGCCACTACCCCCGGAGGTCAGAGGGCTGGGCCAGGGTCGACAGGCAGCAGGCAGGCCTGCGTGTGCTTGTCGCGGGACGTGGGAGGGGAGGTGCGGGCCTGGAGTTGTCTGCAGGCCCCTTGCAGGTTCTAGCTTTTAGCGGGGTGGGTGCTTGGAGCCTAAGCTCGGTTCCCTAAAACCTTGAAGTGATGCAACATGGCCTTGTGCTTATTTTCTGGGTGACTCTGGGCAGAAATCATCACTGTGGCCTGGGTTCTGGGCTCCTTGTTCACCTACCCCTGCCAGTATTGCCGCCTGGGAGCAAGAGCAGGAGCTTTGGCCCCTCGGCTGTGTGGCCTCAGCAGGAAGCAACTAGGTTTTGCAAAGCTGCAAGTGGTGGGGATCAGGGGCTGGAGGTGGGGGCAGTCGAGGGCAGGGGCTTTAGGCCTCTGCGCTGGCTGGCTTGCCTAGTGGACGATTGGTGGAGCAGCCTGGTATCATACCTACTCAGGGGTTCCTGCCACGCAGGCAAAGGGGAGGAGTGAGAAGAAGGTAAGGCCTTGTGAAGACATGGCAGGGGCCAAGTCCTCTGGGCGAGCTGAGCCTGACAGGGCTTGGGGGAGGGGTCAGGATGAGAAGAGCCTGTCCCTGGGTTTCACAGGAGGAGCACTGCCCCTCTCTGTCCGAGCCCAGGTGGCAGCACTAGCCTTCGTATCTGTTCTTTGGCTTCCTCATCCAACTGAGGCTGAAGGGCTAGACCCTACCTTTTGAACCAAATAGGTGAAGTTCGGAGCCAGCAGAGGACTGGAACCTCCAGAAGTTCTTGAGCTCCCCTAAACCAAAAGCCCGACCAGCTGGGATGCCCCACTTGCTCTATGGTGCTCAGACACATCTTGGTTAGGCCCAGAAACCTTCAAGTGCTGTGAGGGCTAGTCAGCTGAGATCTTGACTGGGCTGCAGAGCAGTAGCCCTTAAGAAAAAGGAAGATGTGACCCCTTGGCCCCTAAAAGACCCGTGCCTGGGGTCCCAAACAGCTTTGTACCCAAGCTTCTGCCTCTTACCTAGCCCCTACCCCTTGACAGGCACCAGGATCATCTACGACCGAAAGTTCCTGCTGGAGTGCAAGAACTTGCCCACTGCCCGGATGCCTCCCTGCTGCCTCCCTCAGATTCCCGGGGTCACAGCTCCTCCAACAGCCCCACCCCCCAAGCCAGAGGAGCTGACAGAGCAGAAGGAGACAGAAGAAGAGATACCCGGTAAGGAAAGCAGGCCCTAAAATTTTAATATGGCTTTGAACCCAAAAGCCTCAATTATGTGATTGGGGGCGGGGGTCAGTTCTGAGGGGGCTGTCTAAACTAACACAGAGGCTGTAGACTGCCAGCCCAGCAACCAGTCCTCCTGCCCTTTCTCTCCCCAGATGATGCACAGTTTGAAATGGACATCTAATCCAGTGCAGATGACCATGTGTGGAATGAGAGGAATCCGTGACGCTGCTGCCGCTACCTCCTTTCTCTGGGGTATCCAAAGGCCT
This sequence comes from Okapia johnstoni, assembly GCA_024291935.2. NCBI lineage: Eukaryota > Metazoa > Chordata > Mammalia > Artiodactyla > Giraffidae > Okapia > Okapia johnstoni. The sequence continues at coordinate 44,168,988 of CM044316.1, forward strand.
GCTGGCCTCATCTAATCCGGAAGGGGGTGATATGTTGGTTCTGGGCCTCCATGTTGGGTCTGAGGCAGCTAGACCAGGGATAGGAGTGGGCAACTTGCCAAGCCCTTAGCTCTACTTTCTCTTTGGTCTGTAGGCACTCCTCCCAACCCCTGGCACTTGGCTCCAGCTGAGGCTGGGCCGGGGGAATGGAGAATGTCACTTGCTGACTGCTTAGTAAACATTCAAAGAAATGCCTTGGCTCCAGTGTTCTCCTCAATGTTGATCTTCCCAGCTCAGCCATAATGTAAGGGCCCCAGCAAACCTAGTTAGGATCAGAGGTCCCAGGTCCTTTCCTAGCTCCCTCTGGGCCCACTTTCAGCAGCAATTAGACCCCGAGGCAGGCTTTGGGGACAGGCCGGCCATAGGAGCTGCCAAACCATAAACAGCAATAGCCTGACCCCTGCCAAGGGCAGTTCCAGCCTTTCCAGGAAGCACCCTTCCCGGAATTAGCCTCTCTAGCAGTCCCTCCCTAGTTGTTTCAAAGCAGGAAACAAGAGGCACTGCCCCAGCCTATAGCCTTCTTTGGTCTCACCCCATGCCTTTTCTGCCTCCCACCTGTAAGTACCAACTTTATTCCACCACTGAAAACCTGTACTCTCCCTTCTCACAGCATGATGTGAACCTCCTGGCCCCTTCCACCTGGTTCTGTTGTCCTCAAAGTGTTAGAAGACCTTAGGGCCCAAACCGAGGCAGCAGCTTATTTGGTGAGTCAGATAAAGAGTCATAATCCTGCTCCCCCTCCCCTGCCCCCATGGGGAAAAATCATGTTCCCACATTGCAGCAATCTGGTCTTTTTCACCTTCAATTTATACAGCTATGTTATAATCTCTGTAGCACTTACATACATGAAGGGTGATGCAATGCAAATAAGCAGTCTCCTCCTCTTGAGAGAAAAAATCTCCCCATGCTATTTGAGCCTCTTTTTCCATGTTGAAACAAAGTCATCCAAGCATAGATGACTCAGCCCAGAAAGGGATGTATGTTTCCATGTAATTTGAGGGAAAGTGGCAGGTGATAATGTACTCATGCTTAGCAAGGCCATTCATTCATGAATAGAGGAAAACAAGGAGCAGAGCACTCATGGACACCAGAGGGAACATAGGAAGGGCTCATCTCTCCTACCTAGGGCCCACTATATTGAGATGTTTTTATTGAAATGCATATGGTATGGTAACAAGCAACCTCGTTGTGGTCCATCCCCCAGAGATGGGTCAGGCCAGAGTTCCCCATGGGCACACCGTCTCCCCAGTGGTAACAAGGAATCAAGTTAGAGAAGCCTCCCATGCCAAAGCACAGGCGATGGTGTGAGATGAGTCTGGGGAACCCACAGGATCACAGGTTGTGCTGGACACCTGGTACAGTTTGGTTCTGCTCAGCTGTGGCTATGGATTTCTCTTCATTGGCCTCCTCCTCTGAAAACAGACTCCTCTTTACCGCAATTAATCTTTTAACTCCCACCATCCACTGACTGACCTCAGTCACATGGTCAACCATGAGTGAGCGGTGGATGTCATCTGCTGCATCCCACTGGTGGCTTGAAAGCTCTGAGAAGAGAGAGGGGCTGAGCAAGCAACCTGGAGCCAAAGATATAGCTGCCACTCCTCCCCCCTCCCCCAATCAGTCAAAATCTCAGCACCTAGTCCAACTCGGACAACCATGGTAGGATGAGGGGTTAGGCTATACCAAGGGACCCTGCCACACCTTGCACCAGCAGAGCCATCCTCTTCTTTACAGGCATTGACAGCTTCCCTCCAGCCCACTGTTCCTGCAGCAGAGCCAGGCGTCGGCTGATGTCATCACATACCTGCTTCTGAGAGACAGAAGCGCCCTCCAAGTCAGTGCTGCCTGCCCTGCAGGGACAGGGTAGGCAGTACATGCTCTGTCTGGCCCAGGAACTTTACACTCAGTCTGAGTTATGGTTCTTTATGCAAAGATTAGAGGCCCCACTAAGAATCTGATGAAATCTATGGATCTCTTTTCAAGGGAAATGTGTGTATGGCTAGAATTTTTAAATTTCTGGAGTTTTTCAGATGGTTAAAAATTAATTCTATAGTGCTACTTTATAATAAGGAAAGTGAAAGTGTCAGTCGCTCAGTTGTGTCCGACTCTTTGCAACCCCATGGACTGTAGCCCACCAGGCTCCTCTGTCCATGGGATTCTAAGGGCCAAAGAGGTGAAGACCACTCTACTTTCCTTTAAGACTGCTCATAGGGTCAGAGGGTCTACCTTTGGGAGCCACACCTGCATATGGCTGTTGATGGGAGCTTTCCCACTTACCTTTATGTGGCCACAGCAGTCCTCCAATGCCCGTTCCAAAGGTCTCAGTACATCTTCCAGCAGAGTCTCAGACTCAACGACTGGGGAATCCATGGGCTCCATTCTGGAGGGAGGACAGCTCCCCACAAATGGGGGGGGTCTGGAAGCCTTACTTGAAGGAGGTGGAGGCCCCATTGGGGGGAGCCCAGGAGACATCTCTGAGGTGGGGACTGAAGAGATAAAGCAGTATCAAGCAAACATGGCTTAAATGGGTACAAATAAATAAAAATGGATGCTGTGGTAAAGCAGAATAGTAGTAGAGGACCCTACCTAGACTGAGTGTTCAAGGAAGGCCTTCTAAGGTGACATCAAAGTTTACCCTAACTCAACACTAGGTGACATCTGGCAAGTTACCTTTAACCTCTGAGCTTGGGTTCCTCTTCTATAAAATAGGGATATTACAGTAGCAGCACTTATTTCACTAGGTTACAACGATGATTAAGTGTAAGAATATAGGTACAGCTGCTAAAGTGTGATAGCAAAAAGTGCTCAGATAGTTAAGAACTTGGATGAGATAGATGCGGTCATAAAGAGTTGAAGGAACCAAGTACTAGGGTAGAGGTAAGGGCAGTCCCCAAGAGAAGGGAAAAGTCCTGACTTGTTCAAGGAACAGAAACAAGGCCTGTGTGGCTTAACATTGAGAAATTATGAGCTTTCACTGGAAAGGTAAGCAGGGGTCCAGACCCTGCAGGACTTTGGAGGAGTTTGGTCTTGAGCTGTCTATGCTTAGTCGCTCAGTCGCGTCCGACTCTTTGCGATCTCCTTTGTCCATGGGGATTCTCCAAGCAAGAATATTGGAGTGGGTTGCCATGCCCTTCTCCAGGAGATCTTCCCAACCCAGGGATCAAACCGAGGTCTCCCACACTGCAGGTGGATTCTTTACTGACTGAGCCACTGGGAAGCCCAAGAATACTGAGTGGGTAGCCTATTCCTTCTCCAGGGGACCTTCCTGACCCAGAATCGAACTGGAATCTCCTGCATTGCAGGCAGATTCTTTACCAACTGAGCTACCAGGGAAGCTTGGTTTTGAGCTATTACTCCATTAATGGTAACAGGAAACCATCACCAGGTTTATAAAAGCAGGGGGTGATGTCACTAAACTTGTTTTTTATGGCATTCACTCTGTACGGTCTGTGAAAAGTTGATGAGACTAGGTAAAGAAGGGCAGGGACACCATTTGGGAGGTTAACAACAACCCAGGAAAGAGAATGCTGGCATGGACTAGAGTGCGAGTAGACAAGGGGAAATGGGGTGGTCTGATTTATTTAGGAGGAGACAACAAATCTTGATGGAACGGGGGTGAAAGACAGAAGCCAAGAGTGACTCTTGGCTTCTGACTTTAATGACATGATGGCAGAATCACTATGAAAAATGAGAATACTGAAGAAGTCAAAAATTACTTTCAGGTATTAATATGCAAATGGATGATAATTGATCTAATTGGTCTGTTAATTTGACCTCACCTCCAGTGACCACTCTCCTTCTGCCTCTCATCATCTACCTTGTTCTCAACAACAGTGCCCACCCCTCCTAACCCTCTAGCTCAGTTACTCAGATTTTCAAGGTGCATTAAAATCAGTCCCTTTAAATTCATATAGCTACAGGGACGTCCCTGGTGGTCTCCCTGGTTGAGAATCCACCTTCAAATGCAGGGAACATGGGTTTAAATTCATAGCTACAGATTTTAAAAAACATCTAACACTGCCTGGAAATCCTATACTTTGCCTTGTTTTTCTCCTCTTCAGAACAATTATTTTCACATCTTATCGCCTATAAACTTTTCTACCTTCTCCCTTTATTTTCCTTTCCTCGATGTCTACTTCTGACCCTGCCTCATATTTCACCGAGAAAATAAAGGTCATTAAACAGGAACCCTCATCTTCTCACCACCAGTTCTGCCTACCCACTGTACCTGGAGCTGCTCTCCTCTAACAGAAGAAAGGCTCCCGCTCCTCTCAGAGGCCCTCTCTCCAGCTGGACTCTACCTCTCTTGCCTTCTCTGGGCTTTCCTCCTGCAGTCAGCCCTTTCCCCCTGTGCCATCAGTTCTCCCTCTACTAAACCATCCCATCAGCATACAGAACCCTCCCTTACCTCACATTCCATCCTCAGGTACTGCCCTATTTCTCATCACTCCTGAACGCTTCTGTTAGGATCACTAGTGATTGCTACGTTTGTCAAATCAAGTGGTCCCTTTTCTCCATCTTACTTACCTCTCAGCAGCATTCATGAGGGTTGAATCAAGATACTACTCTCTCCCAGAGTAACTCTACTTTTCTTACTTCATTGGCTGTTTCTCAGCCTCCTTTGCTAATTCTCTGTTCAACCTTGAAATGCTAGGGAACTCTACGGTTCTGTCTTGAATCCTGTCTTTACTTTTTGTACTCAAGTTCATGACATCAAATACTATTCATATGATAATGACACATTTCTGTAATTCAGGCCCAGAGCTCTCCCCAAAGTAGCAGCCCAAATTCAACATGGCCAAGACAGAAAGGTTGCTTTTCTTGTCCCCTGCCAAAACCCAGTTATCCCATATCAATGAACACCGTCCAGCTCCTCAAGTGAAAAAATGTAAGTTACACAGCCTCGTTCACCTTACCTACGGTATCTACTCATTCCTACCGACTTTCTCCATAACATACCCATATCCATCCAATTACTACTACCTCTAGTATTCCCACCCCTGGCCAAATTATCATTATATTTTACCTATGTTATAGTTTTACTTTTCACTTCTTCCCTAAAATCTGTTTTCCACAGAGCAAACACAGTGATCAAAGATGTAAGTCAATCAGTGTTTCTCAGTCTGGGGAAATTTTGCCTCCAAACATCTGGGGACACTTTTGATCATCACAACTGTGGGTGGGTGCTACTGGTATCCAGCAAGTAGAAGCCAGGGATGCTGCAGACATCTTACAATGTACCTACATGTACAAGACAATCCCCCACAAAAAAGAATGATCTGGCCCAAAAAGCCAGTAGTGATAAGGTTAAGAAACTTACTTATATCATAACTCTGCAGTGTTATGCTGCTAAGTCACTTCAGTCGTGTCCAACTCTGTGCGACCCCATAGACGGCAGCCCACCAGGCTCCGCCGTCCCTGGGATTCTCCAGGCAAGAACACTGGAGTGGGTTGCCATCTCCTTTTCCAATGCATGAGAGTGAAAGGTAAGAGTGAAGTCTCTCAGTCGTGTCCGACTCTTAGCGACCCCATGGACTGCAGCCTACCAGGCTCCTCTGTCCATGGGATTTTCCAGGCTCCAGGGGCTCCTCCTGACCCAGAAATCGAACTTGTGTTTCCTCAATTTCCTGCACTGGCAGGCGGATTCTTTACCTGGGAAGCCCTTTCAGTGCCACAGATCATCTTCAACTCTATCCCTAGCCCACTATGCTCTAGCCATCAGATATTCCTTTAGTCTAAATTTGCCAAACTTATCTCAATACTCTTGCACCTGATCTTTGCGTGACTGCCTTTTTGATCGTTCAGGTTTCAGCTTAAATGTCAGCCCCTCAGATACCTTAGTTACCCAATCACTGTCACATCACCCTGTTTTATTTCTCTGCAGAGTCCTTACCACCATTTCATCTTTCTCCAAAGTTATACTGTGGACGCCAAGAAAACAAAACTTTTTGCCTTGTTCACTGCTGTCTAGTTTGCCTTCAAACACAGCAGGTGCTCAGTAGATGATACTGATAAATGAAGGACACGTTAAGTCTGAGATGCTTATCATGTAGTCCAGTGACGAGGTAGAAAATACAAATGGGTGTACCACCCTGGGATTCCAAGAAAAGATCAAGTTTGAAACAGAATTTGAAAATAATTTGGGAACAAAAACTATATTAAAAACCGTAAGTCTGGATGAGGTCACCTAGGACGAAAGCACATATTCTTCGGAGACAAACCTGGGCAACAGATGAGCTCAGAAAAAGGCCTGAACCGAGCCCCTTTGTGGGACTCCAACGTCTCTCCCTAAGTCCTCAGAAGAGAAAAATAGGCTCACGGGCAAACTTATCCACGGCACAGCCCATTCTCGGGGGGTCTCGGCACACAGGGCCCTCACGCACCTCTGGGGGATCCATCCTGGGGAGCGGCGACCCTCTTGGTGAGCGGCGAGCGCTTGGGTCCGCTAGTCTGGGTCTGCAGCCCATAGGAGAACTGCGGCGGATCGTTCCAGCCGCGCTCCGTGTTGCCTGCGAAAGTGAGACGTGTGAAGAGAGCCCGGCGGGGCGACAGAGGGCCCGCACCCCACACGGTAACCGCCCCCAGCCTGGGCCGGGGGAGGACCCAGCTCCCCAGCCCACCCGCCGCGCTCACCCGGCTTCACAAACAGCTCCGCCATCTCCACTTCCGCACGGCCAGCAGGGCATCACGTCATTTCCGGGGCGGCCGCACCCAGCCAGCTGGGCCACACCCTCGACAGGCAAGTTTCCTGGAGCCCTCCAGGTTGGACAATTCAGGAACGCTGAAAACCGCTGTCGAGACCCTGCTCCAACTCCGTCTATTCCAGCTAGTTAACACTCGAGAGTGCTGACTATATGGTACGAAATGGGGCTGTTTTCCAGGAGGTACTGCTCTAGGAGCTTAAGTCCCCTGTAGGTTCCCTCTCCAAATCACAGTTGCTCTCAGGAGCAAGTTTACACCACCAGAAGCTCCTGCCCCCCATATGCCCCACTGTGATCTAGCCAAGTGGACTACCAGAACTTCTACTTCCCTGAACGTTGACACTCTCTTGGTTGGAATATATTTATCTGGAAGCCTAATACACCTTAAAGTGTCTCAGACCAGGTACTTCTGAGGTGTCTCACCTGAGCTCCCACAACCCTCTGACATTTCCCAATTGTACTGCATGTTATCTTCAGTCCTTGACTTTCGTTTATTTGACAATCTGAAAAGGTGGAGCCCCTATTTGATTACACCTCCAATGCAGACCTTAATGCCTAGCACAGAGAAGTCCTTTAGAAATATACTTGTTAAATGAAGGCAGATTTCCAACTCTCCCATCCCCTTATGTGACTAGCACCTGCCACCAACACCAAGGACGGATATAGACACTCATCTCATACAGGATGTTAACTCCCAACCCTGTCCCAGGCCCAATATACTTACATCCAGTGAGGTCACTGAGGAATTTTTATTTGTACTGATTTTGCTATAAAGTGTTGCTGAGGTAGAGCCAACTGTCCAGGGTTGGACAGGGGCAAGGAACACAGGGACCCAGGGAAAGGAGAGCCTGCAGCCTAGGCTGTGGTACAGGGCCTCTCAATCACCCACACAAACAATGAACTGGGCAATAAAGAGTGAGCAAGTGTCAGTGGGGCACGCAGAGAAGGCTCCGAAAGGTGAGAGGCTACTGGCCCCTGGGGAAAGAAGGGGTACAGAATTGGGCATGGACCCAGAGCCTCCTTCCCCAGTCCTCCCCAATTAACTTAGGGCATGTGGAGCAGAGAGGGTTTCAGCCGGAAGGCATCAAGAAAAGAGAAGACACCCCGCTTTCGAGGGGCTGCCCCCGCACCCCCAACCCCTCCTTTGAGCAGGGGAAGTGGCAGGGGACCTCCTGGGGAGTCCACAGAGCTGGTCCGCTTGAGCCGCAGGCGGGCACAGGCCTGGGCACCCCAGGCCTTGCCTCGAGCTGCAGAGGCCACAAGACACTTCTGGTACTGAACCTAGGGAGAAGAGGAATGTGAGGACCCAGCTCCTTCCGGCCCCTGGACTCCCTGAAAGCTTCCCCAGGACAAAGCGTCAGGAGGAAAGAAGCGGGTAACCTGCCACGTCTGGAGCCCCTACAACATTCACAGGTAACTCAATAACAAAAAGTCTAAAACCTGGCATTTACTGAGCATTTAAGGAAAGCTTGACACTGTGTTAAGTTCTTTGTATACTCTACTTGATCCAGTTATTAATCAGGTGTTAATAACCACTATTTTGCAAATGAGAAAGTGAGATTCAACGAAAATACATGATTTACCCAAGGAAACAGTAAGAAATTGATGGAATTCAAAACTAGTTCTGACTATAGGGCCTGTGTTCTTAACCATACCTACCACTATGCTGGCTTCTCTCTCTCTCCTTACAGGGGACTGGCCCCTGGCAAAGTGGAGTCCCTCGTCAAGGGGACATTCTACAACCCAGTCCCAGTGCAAAACTGCCCTGCTCTTCTCTCTCCTGAATTCAACAGGGTTTTACAAGGTCTTCTTACTTCTCTGGTGTCTTCCAAATCTTAAACCCATACTGTAGTTTTAAGTCATCTTCCAAATCCACAAACTTGACTTCACTGTCTTGCTCAAAACCTTTCAACGGCTCAACATGCCTCAGGATGAAACAAACTCATCACCCTACCCTGCAAGTTCTTCTGTGACCTGGATTCTGCCATTCTTTCTGCCCCTGTCTCTCATTCCATCCACCCTTCCCCCACCTGCCCTCCGTGCACTCCAGATAAACTACATTCTTTCACTGACATCCCTCTCACCTTGACCACTGGGGTTCCCTGTACTTGACAGCACATCTTTGAAACCACTCCCCTTCACCTGGATAACTTCCCTCTTTGGACCTTCAACTCTCAGTTTTCTATCACCTCTTTCGGAAAGCCTCCTTCAACCTCTGAAGGGCCCAAAGCCTCCATCATCCTGTGATATACAACTTCCTTCTCATCTATCTCTGCTCTAACCTAACTGTTCTGTGAGGGAAAAGGCCATGCCTTCCACACCACTGAATTCTCAGGGTCAAGTATGGTTGAGTTCTGGCAACTGCTCATATTTCAGTGAGTAAGTGAATTGAACTGAGTGCAAATGTCCCACATTCATATGCCCAGATACCAGAAAACATCTAAATAAGAGAAAACAGGAAAGAGAATGTTCACCCTATAAGGCACAGCCCTTACACAATTTCAGCTGAATGCTGAAATGTACACATATGGACCCAAGTGTCAGAGCTTCTGATATTTAAAGAAAAACAGGAATAGCTATTATTATGTGAAATGTCCTGGCCTTTAAATATTGACAATTAAAACCTACTAAAAACAGTGTGAGGGTAAAATAAAATACTCCTGAACCACAGTCAGCCCTGGCATGGCTGGTCTGTAATCTCTGGAGAGGCTGCTAATCCTGAACCCCAATGAACAGAATAGAGCAGCTGCAGGGCAATCCCATCCATCCGTTTCCACCCAACTCACCATGCAAGCCGCCTGCACAGCTTCAGAGAGTCCCCCTGCATGGGGCTGGCACCAGAAGGCTGCACACTGGAAGCTCTGATGGCCCAGGTCGGCAATGAGACCAAAGGTGTGTGGGTCACGACCAACACCAATAAAGGTCACGAGGCGCACAGGACACTGCCACAGTGGCTCCTCCTCTGCACCAGCCTCTGCCTGCCCAAATCAAGCCTAGTCACTGAAGGGTCAGATACCAGCTGGACTCCTTGAGCACTTCCAAAAGCAAGCAATAACCCCTTAGCATCCCTGCCCACCCCTCCACAGCTCCCAACTTCACCCTTTTCTGGGTGGTACCTGAATGGGATGTGCAGTCATAACAGAGTCAGACACACTGAGCATGGCAGGGACCCAGGTGTCCTGGTCTCCATGGGTGGTAAGCGTACCAATGGCCTCGTTCAGCACGTCCATGCCTAGGGGGGAAATGCCCACCTCAAGGTCTCCCAGGTGTAAAGAAGGATCTGTAAGAAGTGTCTAAGCCCCTCTCACTGACTTAGGATTCAGAGAGATGGGAACAGAATAGCTGGGGCCAGGCTTCAAATCCTGAGTAGAGAAGGGCAATACATCCCAAGCTACAGAAGGCCATGGGAGCACTCTGAGAAATGCTGGTAGATCCTTCCTTTTCCACCTTCCACTTCCCTTACACAGCCCAAGCCCTCCAGCCCACTCAGTTCTCACCCATGGCTTTGGTGACTGGCAGGGTCCCCATGTACAGTGCCTCGTACTTCTGAGCAGCCTGGCTCATGGCATCCAGTAGCTCCACTGAAATATATACACCAAGTTGGTCTGGGTACTCTCTCAATGACCCCTTTCTCCACCCATCTAAGGGAACTGGAGCAAGCAGGAAAAAGGCCATGGATGTTCCTCCAATTTAGGGTTTGGGATCCCTGGGAAAAGGATACCTCAGAAGTCCTCTATCTGCAGAGAAGTACTAAATATTCCCCTCCCCATCTTTCACCAAAGTAGCCTGTTTTTGCATTGCAGCCCTGCCCCCTCATACCTTGTCGAGGCAGGTCTTCAGGGGTGATGGGGTCTAGTGAGCAGCAAGGGGAATCACCACTGACCTCCACTCGCTCCGACAAGATCTGAAACACAGTGCAGCCAGCATGCGGTGAAGGGAGGGGGAAGTGAGGTAAGGGAGCCAATACCACCCTAACCCGACCACCTTAGCAGCTTCAGACCCAGCTCCATACCCACATTCCCTGCCCCACTCCTGGCCCTTACCTGGGCACAAAGCCCATGTAGGGCACTGGCAATGGCCTTGGCAGGGACGTCACAGCGAAACACATGGCACTTGAGCATACAGCTGTCTTTTTCACCCGCCACAAAAGCGAAGTCCCTGGCAGGGTCAGAGATGGGGGTAGGGCAGGACTGGAGATGGGGCTGGGGTAGGGGTGGGGGCCCTGCAGTGCCCACAAGAGGCTGGAAGTCAGAGTTAACGCAGGGATGGAACAGGGAGATCAGGGCTGGAGCTCAAGGCACTTGGCTGTCACTCACCTGTCACTGTTCCAGAAGCATGTGGGAGCACAGGAGAGAATCAGCCCAGCCTCTCAGACTCTCCCCCGTCTGTCCCCGCTGAGCTGGAGCCCACCCTCCCCAACCAGGGCTGGATCAGGCAGGGGAGGCAGAGCTTGGGTCCATGTCAGAGGACCTGTGTCCAGGGGTTCAATACAGGGAATGAGCATCAGTGGGGATCACAGCCTGCAAGGGGGAAGGAGAAGCAACTCTCACTTTCAGTGATGCAGGGGGTCCTCACCGGCCCTTGGAGCTGCCCACACCCCATACACGGATGTGCACCAGGGGCTGGCAGTGGATCAGACTGTGGTCCAGGGGATTCACCAGGCTCATGGCATCCTTCTTCAGGATCATCAGCATCTTCTGGCCCTGCCAAGGAGAGGTCAGCCTAGAGCTCAGATGAAGGTGGTTGCCATGGGGAACAGGCAGTTCAGGGAGAGCCACCTCTGCTGGATGCTAGGTTGAATACCTCGAAGGGTCAGCCAGCTCACCTCACCCCAGGCACCATCTGGGGGCTGGCTCCGGCTACAGGTCTGGGCCAGCTGCTGGATGCAGTTATTGACAGCGATACTGCTCTTCCCTGGTACCAGGTCCTCTTCAGGTACTTCCACCCAGCCCAGAGAGCGGACTGCAAAGCACTGACAGGTTTAAGGAAAGGACAGAAGGACCCTGAGTAAGGGAAGTAGGATGAAGTAGGATGGGCGGTGTCACAGGCTCCACATATATAAACCCTCTGGAGAACTCCCTTCACCCTTTATCACCTCTGCTCAGCCCAATCTCACCCCTAACCTTTCCCTGGGGACCCTCCCCAAAGTCCTGGGCTGGCCCTCAGGCTTAAGTCACTACCTTAGCCCCTGGCTCCATTCTCTGGATGTAGGACTCTTCACCATACCAGGACAGAGAGTTACTGGAATAAAGCAGAGCTCGTAAAAGGACCACAATTCCTACAGAAGGCACAATGGTGAGAACCAGACTACTTGATGGGCACAAGATGTGGGATAAGAAGCAGAATAGAGAGTCCCAAATGAAAAATCAGAGGGAAACAGGGCCCAGGACATATTCAATAAGCGTAATATAGAGCATGGCTTAGAAATGGAGGAAAAATTCAACACACAGGACATAGAATAAAATTTAAAAACATGCAGCAGGGTACAAAATGTGGACCAGTGCCCCAAATCAGGACAAGAAGACCCTTGAACACAGGATAGGAACCTCCATGGACAGAAGGTAGGGTAGTCAGGAAGATGTAGAACATGACAGGTCAGGACCCAGAATACATAAAACAACCATACAGCAAAAAACAGAGCTTGGATCAAGGAACAAAACACTGGGAGAATCAAGAATATGGGACAGAACCAAGAACATACTGTGTATGTGTGTGTGCTCAGTGGCTCAGTAGTTTCTGACTCTTTGCAACCCCATGGACTGTAGCCCACCAGGCTCCTCTGTCCATGGGATTTCCTAGGCAAGAGTACTGGAGCAGGTTGCTATTTTCTCCTCCAGGGGATCTTCCCGAACCAGGGATCAAACCCATGGCTCTTCCATCTCCTGCACTGGCAAGTGGATTCTTTACCACTGTGCCACCCCAAAACTTGGGCTGCAAAGCAAACTGTAACAGGTCCAGCTGCATCTTTGAGTGCTATGGAACCCCAAGCTTTTCATTTCTGCCTGGCCTATCCCCCTTACCTCTGGTCCAGCGAGCTCTCCAGGCTGGAGAAGGATCTCCCCTTGGGGGGCCGAAGTCCCCAAATTCCCTCTGTCTTCTGTAGAGAGGGGGATAGGTCAGTGTGGCAGGCTTGGGTCCACACATGAGCTCAGGCCCTCTCCTCACACTCCACCTACCTTGCCTGGGTCCTCTGCATCTCCTGACTCCCAGGTTGGACGCTGCCACTGAGTGCTACCGCTGGGTACATGCCAATAATAAGTACCTGCAGCATCGCGGATCTTCCTCCAGCCAGGAGGCAGGCCTGGCTCCCCCTCCAGACTCTGGTCCCCCCACAAGTCATCTACAGGAACATAGGATTGGAGAGGGAGGGCTTATTTGTGGACTCAGAATTACACTGTCATAACCCTTCCTCCGACCCAAAAGGGACAATATTTGCGCTGAAGGTCCAGTCTAAAGGTCCAGGCTTCCAATCTTGGATATTGCATTGCAAAGATCTGGATTCATTTGTCCCCTGGTCCTCATCCCAAGACATACGTACGCAAGTAACTTAAAGACAGGCTCCCTGTCTTTGAGCCTAAGGTAGCCTTTCGCGCTCCCTCGTCCTCCCTCAGCTCCCGACCCTCCCATCTGGATCCTCTGTGCACACCATCGCAGTTGACCAGAATGATGGCCAGCATGTAATCCTTGCCCAGCATAGCCCTGGTCCCGTTCCCGCCGGCCTTCGCCGGCCCTCACTCAGCCCAGCACGCCTCCGGAGCTGCTGTGCCTACAAGTCCTGGCTCTCTGCGCTGGAATCCGCCAGGCCAACGGGCACCGCACAAACACGGGGAGGAGCAGAGGCCGGGTCCTAGGGGCGGGAAAGGACCCGCCAAGGTAGCGCGTCCAGTCTAGAGGTGGCGCGTCTAAACAAGACGTCCGGATCTCCCAGTGGCTGCGCGTTCGCGTCCGAGAGTCTAGGGGAGGCTCAAGGACCGCGGCGCACACGCTGACGTCATCGCTCAACTGTGAGCTTATCATTGGCGGAAGATCCTCCAGGAGAATGGGCGCAGAAGGTACACGCGAACAAGTGAGATCATCGCGTTCAGGTCGTCTGCGCACGCGCACACGTAGCCTGGCGCGGCTGGGGTGCTGCTCATGAAGAGGTCACGAGGGAGCATCTGCGAAAAGGGGACCGTCAGGAAAACGCCTCCACCTTTTCCTGAAATGCCCCGGAAGTACCTGTTCCCTCAGTAAAGATGGCGGTAGCGCTTGCCAGGAGGGAGGCGGCGCTGCGCCTGCGCAACAAGTTCTGCAGGGAAGATGGCGGATGACAAGGTGAGTGGACAAGAGGATTGTCTGCAGTCGGGGGTGGGCTTCACACCTTTTTAGTCCTAGGGAGAGGCGACAATTGGAACGGCTCCTAGATGAGGGTGCCCCTTGTTTTCTCCTGGGGGCAAACTTTTACTCCTGTGAAAGTTGCTCAGTCGTGTCCGACTCTTTGCGACCCCATGGACTGTCTAGTCCATGGAATTCTCCAGGCCAGAATACTGGAGTGGGTAGCCGTTCTGGGTATCCTCTTCTCCAGGGGATCTTCCCAACTCAGGGATCGAACCCAGGTCTCCCGCATTGCAGGAGGATTCTTTACCAGCTGAGCCACAAGAGAAGCCCACAAGGGAAGTTACTTCTGTCAACTGCTTCAGTAATGGGAAGTGAGGTGGCAGAGCATTATGCGAGGCAAGCAGAGCCAGGGATTCTCCCAGGTGTCCCCCCACCTTCCACTCTTGGACCATAGCGATTCTTAAGTTACTTGCAGACACTCCTAACTCTACTCCATTCCTTAGCCCCCGAAATTTCCCTTCTAGAAACCGGAAGTTTCTAGACCACAGAGACACATCCGTTTTTGATCACATTCCTTGGGCACTTACTAATTTCATACTTAACATGCGACTAGAATCATTGAATTCATTTACTCACACTCCTGCAGACAGCCATCTTCCCTATCTCCTCACCAAACTCCGTCTCATACATCCACACATTCCGTTTGGGGTGGCTTTAGGGAGGAAGGGGGAGAAGCCTAGGCAGAAATCAGGTTTACCCCCAAATTGTCCAAGGAACTGCCTCAGGCCATTACTCACCATTAGTCTGGAAGTTCAGCACCACCCACACTAAGTAAGTACCTGCAGTTCCTGTGTTAGGCCTCCAAACACATTGGACAAGACAGACTTTCAAGTAGCTTATACTCACTAGTGGGCTTCCCGGGAGGCTCAGTGGTAAAGATTCCAGTGCAGGAGACGCCAGAGATTTGGGTTCAATCCCTGGATGGAGAAGATCCCTGGAGGAGGAAATGGAAACCCACTGCAGTATTCTTGCCTGGAAAATCCTGTGGACAGAGGAGCGTGGAGGGCTACAGTTCATAGGGTCTAAAGAGTTAGACATGACTGAGAGACTAAGAGTGCATGCACACACTCACTCACTCACTGGTGCTTGCCTGATAAACCTAATTAAAGGTCCCCTAGCTGTCCCTTCTCCTCCCCTATACACTGCTTGCTGTATAAAATTCCAGTAAGAGTGCTTGTAAATTACCGATGCAGATCCCATCTGTCATCCCTTTCCAGGCCCTCATGTGAATTCTTTATTTTTCAATGCCTTTCTTCTTTTACTACTGTCACATCAGGAAAGTTTTATAGGAAGAGGTTTCTCAGGCTCAGACTTGAGCAGGGTAGAGGGCTGTGTCAGCCTTCTGGAGCAAGCCACTTTTTTGTCCTAGGATTCTCTTCCCAAGCTTAAGGACCTGGCGTTTCTCAAGAACCAGCTGGAACGCCTGCAGCAGCGTGTGGAAGATGAAGTCAACAGTGGTGTAGGCCAGGTAAAGAAAGGTGTGCCTGCTCCCTACCACCACCACCCCACCCCCTTAGGCTTTATCATCCAATCTGCTTTTGAATGGGTAGTAGAGATTTATTCAGCAAGTTGTTGATTGAGTTCCTGTTCTCTGTGACCCCAAGGAACGTTTCCCTATAAATGGCATTAGAACTAGAATCTTAAGTAGGGATTAACAGGGTAAAGAGGGGAGGAGGGAACATTCCAGGCAGGTGGAACAGCACAGGCAAAACCCTTGAAGTGGGAGGTAGCGTGATGAACATGAGAGGTGAAAGCAGTTTGGTCTGGCTGCAGTAGGGGCAGCATGCTAGGAAATAAGACTGGAGAAGCAGGCAGGGCTCAGATTCATCAGGGACATCTCTCTCAGTGGGCTTCTCTGGTTAGAGCTTTTGGACCTCAGGGTTCTGACATTGTGTGGTCATGACTCCTAGGTTCTTTTTCTGCTCCAGAATCTTGAAAAACTTTGGTGAGCATACTACAGCTTTCCAGAGTAAGGAGGAGTAGGTAGTGGGATGTGCTAAGCTCAGCTTGAGTAGCTCCTGGGTAGAGAAGGGGAAAGCCCAGCTGACTTTTCTCCTACATTTTCCTCCACAGGATGCCTCACTCTTGTCCTCCCCATTCCTCAAGGGCTTCCTGGCTGGCTATGTGGTGGCCAAACTGAGGGCATCAGCAGTATTGGGCTTTGCTGTGGGCACCTGCACTGGCATATATGTAGCTCAGGCGTATGCTGTGCCCAATGTGGAGAAGACATTGAGGGACTATCTTCGATCACTGCGCAAAGGGCCCGATTAGCTCTGGATCCCATGAGGGAGGCAGGATGAGCAGCTGGAGGCAGCAGGTGGAGGCCTTCAGCCACAGATGCCATATCCGGCCACCCTGGCTTTCACCCATTTGCTGTCTCCAGCTTTCCCACCACCTTCAGCCTTGCTTCCTTTCCTGCAGAGACTGGACAATGACTCATCAGCCAACACCCTGAACCCCTTGCCTCCATAACCCCATGGGACTGGCCCCAAGACTATGGCTTCTAGAGCCACCCACCCTTCCTCTTCTAGCCCTTACTGTGGAGTCTGCAGCTAACTCTGATTCTCAGTATTCTCTCTCAAGGCTCCTCTCTCCTGGGAGCTAGCTCCGTAACTTGATTTTCCCTGAACGTGTCACAACCCCCACCCCACCTCACCCCTCCTTGCTAGCTACACAGACCACCCAAGGTCTAGTTTGGGCATGAGTGTAGAGGACGGGGGTGTGCCAGGCCTGGGCCGTCCCAGGCAGGCCCGCTGGACCCTGATGCTGCTCCTGTCCACTGCTATGTACGGTGCCCATGCCCCATTGCTGGCACTATGCCACGTGAATGGCCGTGTGCCCTTCCGACCCTCCTCGGCTGTACTGCTGACTGAACTGACCAAGCTGCTGCTCTGTGCCCTCTCCCTCTTGGTGGGCTGGCAAGCATGGCCCCAGGGGACTCCACCCTGGCGCCAAGCTGCCCCATTCGCACTGTCAGCCCTGCTGTACAGTGCCAACAACAACCTGGTGATCTACCTGCAACGTTACATGGACCCCAGCACCTACCAGGTGCTGAGCAATCTCAAGATTGGAAGCACAGCCCTGTTCTACTGCCTCTGCCTCCGACACCGCCTCTCTGCACGCCAGGGCTTAGCACTGCTGCTGCTGATGGCCTCAGGAGCCTGCTATGCAGCCGGGGGCCTCCAGGACCCAGGGACCACCCTTCCCGGGCCCCCTTCAGCAGCTGCCACAAGCCCCATGCCCCTGCACATCACTCCACTGGGACTGCTGCTTCTCATCCTGTACTGCCTCATCTCCGGCTTGTCCTCCGCGTACACAGAGCTGCTTATGAAGCGGCAGCGGCTGCCACTGGCCCTTCAAAACCTCTTCCTCTACACTTTTGGTGTGCTCCTGAACCTAGGTCTGTATGCAGGTGGTGGCCCCGGCCCGGGCCTCCTGGAGGGTTTCTCGGGATGGGCGGCACTCGTGGTGCTGAGCCAGGCACTGAATGGACTGCTCATGTCGGCCGTCATGAAACACGGCAGCAGCATCACACGCCTCTTTGTCGTGTCCTGCTCTCTAGTGGTCAACGCCGTGCTGTCAGCCGCCCTGCTGCGGCTTCAGCTCACCATTGCCTTCTTCATGGCCACACTGCTCATCGCCCTGGCAGTACACCTGTACTATGGCAGTTGCTAGCCCCTCACCACCTCCACCCTGACTCCTGACCTGTAGGTTGGGCACCACCATCAGAGCCACCTCCCATTGCTGACCCCTCCCCTCAGCAGCCCTGTAACAAGTGCCTTGTGAGAAAAGCGGGGGAACTGAGAGCAGCCACATTAGTCTCTGGAGGTAGGTTATCCCTGGGAGACTTGAAGGCTGGGTTTGATTAAGGAGACTCTTCCACCCCTACAAGTTCTTCCAGACTAAGGAATTAGGGGAGCATCCATTCAGAGGCCTGAGAAGTTATCCTGTGCTGATGGAGGAGGCATGCTGTTCATCCTGCGTGAATGCAGTTGTTTAAAGTGAGGTGTGGGCACTAGTTGGCTTTCCTTGCCTGCTGTGGTCACCCCAGCAGATCATAGACCCCCAGGCCTGGTGCTGGCTGCTCCAGCCCAACCATGGTACATGGCTCCCCCATAACATAACTCATCCCCCAGTGTCATGTAGGAAAGCCCAGTTGCCGAAGGTTATGTGTATGTCCATCACCCAGGCCTCTGCCATGCTTCCGTAGCTCCAGCAGCACCTGGAGGTAACACACCCTGCTCTCTCCACAACTATCCTTTGTTCTGGAATCCTCAGAGAGGACTGGGGCTTGACTTATCTCAGGAAATGTTGCCCCTGGGCCCTGGCTTGAGTCTACACTCCTGATCTCTCTGCTCACCCTAAGGGCTCTCTCAAAGCCCAGTGTCCCCTCTAGATCCCCTCGGAGGTATTATCCTTCCCTGTCTGGGTCCTGCCCTTTCCTAGCAGTGACCCAGCTCCCATCTGCCTGGGGAAACTCTACCTGAGTGACCTGGGACCAGGCACAGGGAAACTTGCATAACTCAATCAGTGTCTAACTGCATAAGCAATAAGGTCTTAATAAAGTGCTCTGGGGTGTAGGTGGTTCCTACAGTTGGTCATGATTGTCCTGTGTCTTCTGTGTTGCATAGCTCCTCTCAAACATAATTCATTCCTTTGGTGCCCTGAGTGTCTTAATCCTGGGGTGACTTAGAGATTAAGAGAAAAGGCTGCTTTTTCTCAGCTCTTGCCAACATGGTAATTTCCTTTGAGAACTCTGTGGAGCCGAATTTTCTCTGGCACAGAGCTTTGGAAATTTCTCTCAAGTACAAAACTTGTTGTTTAGTTGCTAAGTCATGTCCAATTCTTTTGCGAGCCCAGGGAATGTAGCCTGCCGGGCTCCTCTGTTCAAGGGATTTCCCAGGCAAAAATAGGGGAGTAGGTTGCTGTTTCCTTCTCCAGGGGATCTTCTTAACCCAAATATTGAACCTGTGTCTCCTGCATTGGCAAGTGGATTCTTTACCACTGAGCTACCAGAGAAGCCCAAACTTGAGCCATAGAGAATTTGTGAGGAGTCTTGGGACTCAGTAAGGGAGACTGCAGACTGTAGGCTAGAGAACTCTTAGGACTCAAGGTAGTTTTTGTTCTCATGCTCTGAATCCCTCACCAATATTCCTGCCTGTCATCTCTTCTCATGACCAGAGGAATGTCAGGCCCCACTCCTGTGGTAAAATACCTGGTAAGCTTGTGGGAGGAAAAAAAAAACCAGTCCTGCTGAAGCAGAATCTTAGGCAGTGAGGTTTGGGAATCTTTATTTCTTTTTTATTTTCTCTTCAGTAAGTTCTGTAGGTGATTCTGTTGCACACTACAACTTGTGAACCACTACTGCCTGCAGTGTACAACTATAGCCAGCCAGGCTTGAGTGTTAATTCTGGCTCCAGCACTTACTAGCAGACTCTCCTTGAACAGTCACTTAACCTTCCCTAACTTTAGTAGGCTTATCTCTGAAATACGGCTCAAATGATACCTACTACAATATAGGGTAGTATGTGTGTGTGTGTGGGCTCAGTTGTGTCTGACTGTGACCCCATGGACTGTAACCCACCTGGCTCCTCTGTCATTTCCTACTCCAGGGGATCTTCCTGACCCCCAGGGATGGAGCCCATGTCTCCTGCATCTCATATCGGGTAGTGGAAATCTCTAAATCAAATAAGGGATATTAGGCGTTTAACAGGGACTGGCACAATGCACCCTGGTTGGTGATGTGATTATTTATCTATAGTAGAGGTAAGCTTGGCTGTTGTGTCCCAACTTCCTCTCCCTTCTAGGACCTTTACAAATGAGGAGAGAAGAAAGTGCCCCTTTCAGATTCCTGATCACCCGATTTTTCCTCAGGGCGGGTATCCAGCATGACCGCTGCCAGCCTGGTCTGCCGAAGTTGCTTATTCTGGGCTTGGAGCTCCTGGTTCTGTGTGGCCAAGCTGATGGAGTCTTGCAAGATGCCAGCCAGCAGGCTGCGGTAGTGATTCTCTGTGGTCATGGCCTGCTCCTCGCACAGCCCCCGCCAGGCTCGAAATACCTGTGCCCAGATTCCAAGATTCCCATCAAGTCAGGTAGCCTTGGGACCAGCTCAAGGCCTGCCCTCTGTCTCTCCCAACTGACCTGCAGCACATGGCATGTCTGAGCCCGGGCAGCCTGCACGTGTAGGTCATAGAGGGCTGTCAGGTCCTGCTCTGCGGCGTCCCGTTCTGCCTGAAGGGCCTCCAGCTGACATCTCAGCACTGTCTGCTCCCGGTGCCATCTCTGCCTCTCCTTGGAGTCCTTCAGTGATAACACATGCTCTCTGTGGAGTGCAGCGTGTGTGCCAGGCTCGGCTCTACATACTTTATATTATGATTTTAATTGAGCTAATGATAACCTTTGAGGTAGTTGCCATTTTATAGATTTGGAAACAGTGGGTCAGAGAAGTGACCTAACTTGCTCAAATTCACATGGCTAGTGAAGGACAGGACTGAGATGACATGCCTTTCAACAGTTCACCATCATCCCTGGCATAAAGTCCAAATCCAGAGCGTTGATACCAGCTGGTCTCTTTAGCTTTGCCTCTGACCACACACCTGCCAGGCTCCAGCCAGATGGAAAATACGCAACACCCAGAACCTACTTTGCCATTGCTTCTCTTTGGACTTTTGCTCATACGGAATTCTCTTCTCAAAACATATTTCCCACCTCCCCTGACCCCATCTCTGTGCACACGTGTTTTGTTTCTTCTTTAAACAAGTTACATTTCCCAGATGCCTCTATGTGATGAGCACAAACTTCCCTATGGATCTAAATCTAGTGAATTTCTCTGGCTGATTTGTCGTTTAAGCCTCAGCTTAGATGCCACCTCTGCTCCATTCCAGCCTGGTCCAGGTATACCTCTTTGTTCCAGTGAGTCACTAGCTCCCTCTTTCACAGCACTTAGCACTGAGATTGCCTCATGTGTCCCCCCGCAAAGCTGTGAAGGCCATAAGAGAGGGTGTCATCCAGTCTTTGATGCTAGATCCCAGCCCCCAGCCCCCCTGCCTGGCCAGGTTAGAAGGAGCCTTAAGTCCCCTACTGGACCCTCCTCACCTCTTCAGCCACCAGGCCTTTGACCTGGTCACCTGCCACCACCTCTTCCTCTTGTTCCATATGCTTCAGCTCCTCTTGGATCCACGCTTGGTGCTGTTCTCTCAGTCTGTGCCTCTGGGCCTGAGCCAGGAAGAAGTGTAGGGCCACATCTGGGGCCTGCTGGGCCTACGTGACATCGATCTAGGCTCAGCCAGAAGCCCATGTGTCCACACAGTCTTGGGACACAGGGCCCAACCTTTCCAGCAGAGCCCCATTACCAGGGCAGCCCCTTGCATGACATCAGGAGGCTAGCTGGCCTGGAAGAACCTGTGCCCTGGACAGAGACTCAGGCCATGAGGGAGGAGGAGAGATACTGATTTCTGCCAAGAGGTGCCATGGAGGCTCTAGTAGGGAAACAGCCCCTTCCCATGCCCATCCTTAGGAACCCAGTAACTCTACAGGCCCTTTATTTGCTAGAATCTCTGCATTTCTCCCTGATGTTTGGGCAAGGTAAGCAGGGGACATATTATTGGCTCTCTGTGACTCTCTACTTCCAGTTGTTCTAGGGTACATGAGGTGTTATTACCTGTTCCTCAGAGTCCCTGAGTGGGTGCATTTGGTGGAGATCAGGTCCTATAGATGCTGTTCTTCCTGCCACTGGAGGAGAATGCAGTTAAGTAACCAAAGATGGAGAAGACCTCCAGCTCCACCCCGACCTCCAGCTCCACCCCAACCACCAGCTTCACCTTGAGGCTCCTTCTGGAGACCTGGGCTGGGGCTTGCTGTTGAATGTGTCACCTGTTGAGAATATATTATGAGTGAGCAGTCTATACCTTTCCTCCCAGGATCAGGGTCCCAGCCCCACCCCACCCCCTTTTTTTAGCTATATGACCTCAAGCAGGTGGCTAGTCTTTTGAGCCTCCGTTTTCTTGTCCATGAAGTAGAGCTGGTAAAAATTGTAGAGAGCATTAAATGAGAAAAGGCACCCAAAGCACTAAGCAGTGGCCAGCTCTGTTCAATAACTTGAAGTTTATAGGCCTAATCCCCAAGGCCCAGGGCTGTAAAAAATGAGTACTAAGTAACTATGAAAAGGGAAGGACCAGGAGAAGTTGGACAGAGGTGACCTTCTAGCCACCCTGTGACAAATCATGGAAGACAGTGCCACCTTCTGTCCAAGGGAGGCCATGCATCCTAAGAGAATGAAAGCACTGTTCTGGGTCTGAAGACTTGGAAGTCTGCACCTCTGCTGCCTTTGATGACCCTAGAGACCCTGGGTTACTTACATCACTTCTCTGAGTTTCTGTTTGCTAAAAAGCGGGAGCAGTATTGTCACCCCTGTTTAAAATAAATTGTGGCTTCCCCTTGACCTTCAAGGCAAAGTCCAAACATCTCAAAATATTTACAAAGACTTGCATGACCAGGCCCCTGCTTCACTCACCAATCCTTCTCGCTGGACTTTCTTCCTCAAATTCTATCCTCCAGCAGATTGAGCTGCTTGCAGTCCCCTAAAGATACCAAGAACTTACCTCTGAGACTTTTCCTCTTATTTTCTCTGCCTGGAATGTCCTTCATCCATCTTTGCTAGTCATTTCCTTCAGGTTTCAAGTTTCCATGAGATCACCTTCCCTCTCTCACCAAGACTAACTTACATGCCTGCATAGAACCCTTTGGATAAACCCTTCAGAGCACTGATCACGGAGTAACAGTTTCTCTCCAGAGGATTGTAAACTCCATGAGGACTGGGGTTTTCCAGGGCCTGCATGATGTTATACCCAGTACATACTGAGTGGTCAATGTAAATGGTTGAGAATGAGAACATTAATTAATGAAGGAAGGGCTGCCTCACAGTGCTCTATAGACAGAATAAGGCAGCAGACATCAATAGGGCTCCCAAGAGTTTGAATGAGAAGATGTACCTGTGGTTCTGGGAGCCGCACAGCCTCAGTTTTGACCGCTTTGAGCATCCAGCTTCCCCAGCGCTGGCTCCAGGCTTTTACCACCTACAGAGAAAGGATTCTGGGCAGGCTCTGGCCATTGCTGGCTCAGGCACCCCCAGGCCTCACCTTGCTCACATGCAGCTCCCGCAGTGCCCTGCCCAGCTGGCTGAGCCCACTATCTGTCAGGGCGTCCCCAAGGAGGCCTGATCGCAGGCTCTTCAGATCAGCTCGGCGGGCCCGGGCCTCTTCTACTGCATCCCACAAGGTGGGCCTCACGTGTTTCCCCTTCCTCCTCCTTCCTGCGGCCCCCAACAAAGCAGACTGGAACAAGCTCAGGGGGCTGCCTAGTAAGAGGAGACACAGAATGAATCTCTCCCTCCTCTGAGATCCAAAGCACACTGCTTGTAATACTTTTAATTTTTATTAAGAGTATTGTTCATAAAAATAGCTAACACCTATCAGGCTTTTACATGTGTTTGATGGTATTGTGCTAAGGCTTTCTGTGGGTTGTCTCCTTTTATCCACACAACTCTCCAATGAGGCAGCAACTCTGGTTTTCTCTGCTTCCCTCCACATTTTCCAGATGAGGCAACTGGAGCTCAGAGAGGTCAAACAACTTCCTGGTGAGTGGCAAAGCTGAAACTCAAGCCAGGTTCTGTCTGACACTAAAGCCTGTGCCCTTAACCATGATCCCAAACTGGTCTGTACATAAACACACTTCTTTTACTCCCAGCTTTGTATTTAAGAATGTGAACTGCCCCAACTTATTTTCCTCATTCCACAGGGCCTGACATAGGGTGAGGTCTGGGAATATGTTGGCCAAATGAATGTATGTCTGTTGATTTTGGAGAGAGAGCACCAGACTTTTTTTTTTTTTTTAATCTCATTAGTGAAAAGTTTCAGACATATGCAGAGTCTGGGATGTCCATTCTCTTATCATCCACCTACAACAATTATCAACTTAAGACTATTCTTATTTGTTCTATACCCTCCACTTGACCTCTTCCATATCTATGACATCATATTTCACTGAGTCCTGATCTTTTAAAGAGTTCGTGAAAATAGGCAAGCACCTCCCCTTCTCTGATCCTCCCTTTCCTCATTTATAAACTAAACCTGTCTTCCTTGCCTCACCCATAGATTTGATCTGCCTCATGAGGTTGTGGTAATAATCAGAGGTTTTAGTCAGCATAAAAATGCTTGATACACCACTGAAGGCCACTGAAAGGGTGAGGCTTTTACTGTTGGCCCTGCCTTTCCAGACTTTGGCAGCCAAACCCTTCTGGAGTGTTTCTGAATCCTGGCCCTCCCACCCCTTTCTGGGCTTGCTAGGGTTGGGGCTGCAACTGGTTGGGTGACAGGTAATGCCAGATCCTGGAGCTTCCCAAAGAAACCACACCCTATCCCAAGCCACCTTGAGGATCCAGGCGAAGAAGAAGGCCACTGTAGTTGTTTCCTTCCAGGAGCCATGAGACAATCCAGGGCAGAGAGCCCTCCACCTCCTCACCAGCCACACTGCCAGCCAGTACCTGCAGCAGGGGACAGTCTCTGCCAGAGGGAGGGAGGAAGAAAGGAGATGCCCACTGTTAGACGGAGAGAGAACTGGCTCAGATCACACTCTGATGAAAGGTTGACTATTTCTAGTCACTTTTGTGTACCACCAGACAGATTTGCAACCTTGTATAGATCTTTATTTTATTATTTTTTAAGTTACACAAATAATACATCCTCATAGTAAAAAAGAATTTAATTGCGTATTTGACAAGGGACTTGTATCCAGAATATATAAAGAACTCTTACACTTCAGTAACAAAAGTACAACCTGGGGAATTCCCTGGTGATTCAGTGGTTAGGACTGTGTGCTTCCATTGCAGGGGGGAAATACATACATACATACATACATAAAAATGCAACCCAATTTTAAAATGGCAAAGCAAGGTGACATTAACAAAAATGGCAGAATAGGGAACTCTAGGGCTCTGTCCCTCCTCAGAAGCATCTGGCAAAAAAAAAAAATGGTCAGAATCAACCTTACTGGAACTCTAGGAGTTAGTCAAAGGTTTACAGCAATCAAGTGAAGTTTAACCAGGAGAACGGCAACTTAAATATGGTAAGAGATCTTTGTGGTGTTTTTAAATTACTCTATCCCCAACCTTCTCCCCAGTATAGCCCACATTTCTGATGGCAGTACCTAGTTCTGAAAGGAGCAGAGTAGATCTAGTTCCCAAGGAATTGTGTTTGTTTTGACTGACTGGGTTCCGCACAAAGGACTGACAAAAGGAGCTTCCCTTTGTTTCACTTATCTTAGAATTCTCTTGGAGCAGAGGAGCTGTGCCAGAGGGTGGTCCCTCCAAACTTTGAGAGATGAAAGAAGGAGAAAAAAATAACAGGACAAGTAGTAGACATATGAAAAGACTGGGCAGAAAAGTTGGGTAGTGAAATTTGTGGGGAATAAGAGTTTTTGAAAAGTTCTGTGTGTACTAGAGGACCTAGAAAGTCACACGCATGTCCAAGGCAGTGTGCATGGTGAGAAAAGACCTGAGAAGACCATAGGCTTTCACCTCTGGCTGATTTAGGGCTCAGTGCAAGCAGGATGTGAAGCTAAAGTAGAGCTGTAAATGGCCTGGCTAAGCATTGAAGGAGTGACCCAACACAAAGTCAGTGTGCAGAAACCTGGAGAGTTTTTTTCTTTTTCTTTCTTCCTTTTTTTCTCCTATCCTCCTCCCCACCTCCTGCTTCCTTTCATTCCTTTCTCCTCATTCCCTTTCCCCTTCCTCTCCTCCTTCTTCTTTTTCCTCCCTTTCCTACCTTCTTTTTGAGGAGGGGATGCATTCTTGGAGATCAGGGAATTCTGTGTCATTGGCTATGCACTGAGATAACAGAATGAAGATTTCAGTGACTGCAAGGTATACAGTCTTTGCAAAAATTGTTTGGAAAAGTAACTAAGCAAATGGATGGCTGATGCCCACAATAAGCAACAAGTCAAACTCTGGAAAGGAGGGAGAATCCAGCATTCACAGTTACCAGGTTATCATATCTAAAATGTCAGAGCACTGAGGAAAGAGAATGGAGACTTAAGGGACCAACACAGTAAATAATATAGTCTTCAAAAAAATACTCAAATTGGCCAGTTTCCAGAAAAAAAAATTAGGCTTGTAAATAAGAAAGTATGGTTCACTCAAAGGAAAAAAAGGAAAAGAAATGAATAAAAACTGCCCCTGAGGAAGCAGACACTGGATTCAGTAGACAAAGAATTTAAATCAACTGTCTTAGATATTTTCAGAAAACTAAATCAAGAAAATGATGTCTCAGTGATTATCAGTAGGATAGAAATTATAAAAAGGAACCAAGTAGAAATTCTGGAGCTGAAAAGTACAATAACTGAAATTTAAAATTCACTAGAGGGCAGATTTGAGCAAATAAATCTGGGTGTGGTTGTGGTGGTTTAGTTGTTAAGTCATATCCGACTCTTTGTGACCCCATGGACTGTAGCCTGCCAGACATTTCTATCCATGGGATTTCCCAGGCACGAGTACTGGAGTGGGTTGCCATTTCCTTCTCCAAGATAGGTCAAATAAAATTATCCAGTCTGAGGAGAAGAAAGAAAAAAAAAAGGAAAATAAGCCTGAGAGACCTGTTGGCTGCCATCAAGTGTACACACATATACATAATGGGAGTGCCAGAGGGAGAAGAAAGAGAAAAAGGTAGAAAGAATATTTGAAGAAATAGCGCTCAAAAATTCCCCTTAATGTATGAAAGACTTATTATGCACAAAGGATCTTCAATAAGAATAAAAACCAATTTCTCATCAGAAACCATGGATTCCAAAAGGCAGTGTGATAACATAGTTAAAATGCTGAAAGGGAAAAACCTGTCAACTAAAATTTCTACATCTGGCAAGAAATAAGATATGCCCAGATAAACAAAAAAATTGAGGAAGTTCATTGCTAGTAGACCTGCTTTACAAGAAATACTAAAGGGAGCAAATCCTTGAGCATGTCAAAGGTGAGGAAAGGAGGAGACTCTGATGCTGCCCTGGGCCTCTACATCCATATTTTAGCCACCTCCTCCCCAACCCTCCCCTAAAGCTATTAAAAACCTCCATCAGACTTACACATCTCCTGGAAGCTGCAGGATTCGCAAGGCTCCTTGCCACATGCCCTGGGTCCCAGACCCTTCAGGAGGGTCAGGCCCTGGGCAGGACATGGTGACGGTGAGCAGAGAGCAATTCCTGTGGAGGAGATCATAGGATCAGGCCAAATGAGCAGGGGTTGGGGGTGGGGTAGGGTGACAGATGTCATCCTGTCCTCACCTGCCTTCTCCACATGCAGCCCGCAAGTACAGCTCTGAGGCAGCTCTTGAGTCAGATACCTCTACTTCACTGGCATTTTCCACCACCCTGGAGGAAGGGAAGGCTGAACTCAGCTCTTAAGCCCAAGGATTCTGTCCAGCCCCCAGAATCTCTGCATGGGGAACCCATGGGGATCCCAAGAGCCTATTAGAATCATCCCCAAGGCTCCAAGCTCAGTATATCCCCTAGAAGCCTCTCATCCTCATGATCTTATTTTTTTCCTCCTATTATCTGCCCAGTGTGGGAAACAAGGTAATTGGGATTCCTCTTGTTTTATAGATGGATAAACTGGAGTTCTGCTCAGTGAGATGCTCAGATCACCTGGGTGATGACAGAGGTTTAAGTGGATGGGGTAGAGAGAAGAGTGAGAGGGATGAAGGGAAGACTGTGAGAGGGAGTCCTGGGGGCAAAGCCAGGCCCTGTAAGCATGACCCCAAGTTCAGAGCCTTTCTTCCTTAGAGTGGCAGTGGGGAGGAGCCTCCAATAACTTGATTTGGGGTGTCAGCCCTGCCTTAAGATAAATGCTCCCAGACCTCACCGGGCTCTGGACACTCACAAGCCCAGAGGAGCCACATCCAGCACGGATAGGTTCCCTGCCCCTGGAGTCAGCAGGTCCCGGATCCTCCCACTGGCACTGAGCTGAGATCACACAAGCACAACATCTGTTACAAACCAAATGTTTACTCAGACTTTCGCTCTCATGACTCTCCCACTGGGGCCCTGTGAGCCAAGCAGGACACCAAAATTCAGCCATTTCAGGCAGAAAAAAGGAGAGCCCAGCAAGGCAAGCCAACACTGGTGAGCAGCAGAGACCCAAACCCTTCAGGTTGCCCTCGAGTCTCAGGCTCTATGGCAGCATCACCATGGCCTTGGTTCCCCAGGTTTCTCCTTCCCCAGGGCCTCACCTGTACCAGGCTAAGAGTGCTAAGGACAGCATCAGAGCCCTTGAGGGGCAGAGCTTCTTCAAACAGCATCTGTAGCAGCTGAAGTGGAGAAAGGGGTCCAGTGCAGATTGAGAAAGAATTAATTTCTTTTTCAACATTTCCCGAGGGCGAAGTCTATGCCTGACCCTGTGCTAGGTGCCATGGGCATGGTGGCCAAGACAAAAATAGCCCCAGGGCTTGTGGTTCACAGGAAGCCAGACAAGTGAGCAGATATTTTCAGTGGGACCTGGTGTTTGCGAGGGTAGGGGCTCATGACAAGGTTTTGAGGCAATTATTTTAGTTTTGGGACATTCTGATGAAGCCTAAAAACAAAACTTTCAACTTTATTATCAATATTACTAAGAATAGTGAAAATTAGATTTGCCTGAGTATTTGATGTTGGCACATCACCCCTCCCTGACCCTCACCCTATGTACCCCAGCCTGCCACCTTCCCTGACCTCTCAACAGCTTCATGACTGATGCTGGTGAAACAACCTGTATGGACTCTGGGGCGCTATAGGAACCCCGAGGAGGGACATCTAGTCCAGCTAGCATGGGGAGGGGAAAGTTCTCAGAGGTCTCCTGGAGGAGGCAACATGTGAGTCTTGAAACAGCTATGCCTGATGCCTTCTCTGGGACTCACCTGAGGCACGAGCCGGGGCGCCTCCGTTTCCCGGCCCCGAAGCAGCAGGGCCACACTGTACCCTCGGCCCATTGAGCCCAGTGTGGGCCGGACGCGTGCTAGCAGCTCCAGCTCTGCCTCCTGCCGGAGACACAGGCACACCCCCAACTCAGGCGCCCTGACCCAGCCCGCCCTGAGCAAAGAGCTTGGGAAGCACTCAGCACCCCAGGATCAAGGGTTCTGGGTGCTCCCAACCACCTCCCATCACCCTATCAGACCCCCCTACCTGAGCATCATCAGAACCCAGGACTCTATCAAAGGTGATGCATTGTTCCTGTGAGCAGGACAGGAGTCAACAGTGTCACTCCCATCTTCCCCTGTACTCACCCACACCCCAGCCCAGCCCATATCGACCTGACTCTCCAGAGGCCCAGGCCGAAGTAGGCGGATACTCTTGGCACCTTCCAGAAGGAGCGTAGGGCAGCAGGTCTCCTTGGGGCCTGAGACAGGTGGACTTCATATCAACTCTCCTGGGGGAAACTGAGCTCCCAGGACCCCCGAGTCCTGCCCGAAACCTTTGCCTCAGTTTCCTAGTGAGATGGCCTTGCCCTCCCCCTCTCCCAGGAGGCTCTCCCAGGCTGTGTTACTTCTGAGACGAATGTTTGGGGGCTTCTTACCAGATCTTGTCCTTCTCTCTAATTCCACCACCACAGTCAACCGGGCCTGTGGGTTGTCAGTGAGAGCTGCAGGGGCTGAGGGGCCCTGGCCCAAAGCAGCCCCTGTGCCCATCGCCTCTCCACACTCCATGGCTTCTGTGCCTCTCAGATTCTCCTCAATAATTCATCTCCCCGACCTGAGGGCTCTGGGCAGGGCCTCTAAACAATAACTAAGGAATGACTGTCCTCTGTTTTCTGAGTGAGTCAGACTGTTGCATGGAATTTTTCTTTTTTTCCACTTATGAAATTTTCAGACATTAACTGTGAAGCGAATAGTTTAATGAAACTCCAAGCACTCAGCTTCAGCCATTTATCAACTTAATGGCCAGTCTTGTTTCTTCTGTTCCCCTTTCCACCCCTAGTGGATTCTTCTGAAGCATATCCCAGACACTTTGTATTTCATACATAGCTATTTCAGTATGTATTTATAAAAGATAACCACTCTTTTTTAAAAAATTGAGAGATAATTGAATTATTGAGAGATAATTCATATACCATATAATCCACCCATTTAAAGTGTGTGTTTCGGTGGTTTTTGGTAAGTTTGCAGACATGTATAACTATCACCACAGTTAATTTTAAAACATTTCCATCTCTTTATAAAGAAACTGAATTTTCTTTACTGTAACCTCATTAACCCCCACCCTATGCTGACCCTTAAACAATCACTCATCTACTTTCTGTCTCTCTAGGTTTGCCTATTCTGGACATTTCATATAAGTGGACTCACATGTGTTCTTTTTATGACTGGCTTGTAGCATCTGTCAGGTGAGTGTATACTTCTAGGTTCTGTCTCCTCTCAACCAAAATTTGAAGCGACAGACGTTAGAGACCTCGGCGTGTCATAGCTCTCGGATGGACCGTGTTATAGCTCTCAGGTCTCGAACAGACCGTGTTATAGCTCTTAGACCAGTGTTACAGCTCCGTGTTACAGCACTATTTTATTTAGAAAATAGCAAGAAAATACATCCTCGAGGCATGAGGGAATGCCAATCCAAAGACGTGAAGAGAAAAGCGTGGGGGAGCGCGCCAGCGTGGGGGAGCGCGCCAGCGTGCAGGAGAGAAAGAGAGGACCCCCCCCCCCAGCCCTTTGGCTCCTCTTTTTATACGTTTTTTCCTCCCCCCTGGGCCTGCCCTATGTAAATTGGGCTAGCCAGGAGTGCTGTTTGTTCTACCTGAGATCCTCGGACCTTCCTTTGTTCTATTTTCGCGGGCTTTTCCCTTCCTTGTCTTTTAGCCACCGCCATTCTGGACTCCTGTTTCCTATTCTAACTACCTAACACATCTATCAGTACTTCTTTCCGTTCTGTGATTGAATCATGTTCCATGTAGGATGAAATTGCTTCTGTCACGAGATCCCAGAGTCTGGCCATACTTCACAGGTGAGGACACAGTTGCAGTAAGACTGCCCTAACTTCAGACGCTTCTTCTGCAGCTTCCATACTTGGATAGAATGACTTAAAGAACTCAGCTGTGCTGTGCTCAGTCACTTTTTAAGTCGACATTGGACAAGGCCGGGAAGGGTTCTGAGTGAGGGATCTCCTGTTTCTATGGAGTGAGGGTGTACCTTCCCAGTACATCAGTATGTTCACCAACCAGGAAGCTCTGTGAGCCTCATTGTCCAGCATTTTTCAGTGAGTCGTGATTAATTAAATCTTAAATTATATGACCGAATCCAACTCCAGCCCTTTCATCTGCAATTTTTTTTTTTTTTGGTTGCACTCGTGGCCTGTGAGATCTTAGTTCCTTTACTGAGGATCTAACCTGCGCACCCTGCAGTGGAAGCTCAGAGTTTTAATCACTGAACTGCCAGGGAAAGTCCCTGAATAGTTTTTTTTTTCTTTTTTCTGGTGAGCAACCTCTTCCATCCTGAAGCTATCTAGGGACCCTGCCGGAAGTTATCTCATTAGCATAACAGAGAGATTCCT
The DNA here is from genome assembly GCA_024291935.2 of Okapia johnstoni. NCBI lineage: Eukaryota > Metazoa > Chordata > Mammalia > Artiodactyla > Giraffidae > Okapia > Okapia johnstoni. The sequence continues at coordinate 44,200,658 of CM044316.1, forward strand.
ATTGCTTAGGTAATTACAAAGGTTTTTGAAGCTTTGTACCAGTAACTGGAGACAAAGACCAGATATGTTCTTCATTATATACAAACCACTCTGGTTTTTCACCAAGGATCTCTTATAGCCGAAAGAATCATACCTGTCTGACCATCTATATTCCATGTTCAGTTTGTTCAGTTCAGTTCAGTCACTCAGTCGTGTCCGACTCTTTGTGACCCCATGGACTGCAGCACGCCGGGCCTCCCTGTCCATCACCAACTCAAACTCATGTCCATTGAGTCTGTGATGCCATCCAACCATCTCATCCTCTGTCATACCCTTCTCCCGCCTTCAATCTTTCCCAGCATCAGGGTCTTTTCCAGTGAGTCAGTTCTTCACATCAGGCGGCCAAAGTATTGGAGTATTCGGTGTACATCTATATAACAGGTGGAGCAATAGTAACAAGATGAATATGCCTAACCTTTGGAGGAATCAGTTTGGGGTAGGCATAGGAGGCTTGTATTTTCCCATACATTTGCCTATCAATACTGATACTGTACGCTTACCAACAATGCCTATTATATCTCACTGTGTAGCTGTTATGTGGGCTTCCCTGGTAGCTCAGTCAGTGAAGAATCCGCCTGCAATGCAGGAGACCGCATGAAGCACCGGAGACCCAGATTCAATCCCTGTGTCTGGAAGGTCCCATTGAGAAGAAAATGGCAACCCAATCCAGTATTCTTGGCTGGGAAATCCCATGAACAGAGGAGCCTTGTGGGCTACAGTCTATGTGTTCGCAAGAGTCGCGCATGACTTAGAGACTAAACCAGCACTAGCTGTTATGTGAAAATAAAGAGTAATTAGTTCAGCCTGTCATTATATTTTACTACCGAAATGTCACCCACAGCAAGGTCAACCAGATTTACTGTCTTCTTCTCAATCTTGGCAGGTTCCAAAAGCAAAATTGGTCTCAGGATTAGATGGCTTCACCCTCCAACATCTCGTATAACTGAACTAAAGGACAGGTCATTGTTTTCTCTGAGCCTCTTTTAAAGTGTTAGTGTGATATTGGAGTTCCTTCATTCCTTCACTCTCAGCCACTGTTCCTCCTTCTAAAGTCGTATGGATTTCAACAGATGCTGAATAGTCAGAATAATCTTATAAAAGAAGAACAAAGTTGGAGGACTCATACTTCCTGATTTCAAAACTTATTGTGAAGCAACACATAATTGTAATGCAATTATGTATTGTAATGCAATAGTAATTATTATTATTATTGTAATGCAACAGTATGCTGTGGTACTGGCGTCAAAGCAGAGATTAGTCAAAGAGCAGTAAGGGTCCAGAAATAAACCCATGTTTCTATGGACAGCTGATTTGACAAAGACGTCAAGAACATTCAGTGAGGAAATGATCTTGGCTGACCTCCTCTTGCAGCGGCCTGAGATGGGGCTTCAGTTCCCTGACCAGAGATCGAGGTCAGGTCTAGGCAGTAAGGCTGCCGGATCCTAGCCACTAGACTGGTGGTCAGTAACAAAGCCCTGACTTTTTGACTTTGCAGAAAAGAATTCCCACAAAGATGGAAAGTAGTGAAACAAGAATTTATTAGGACAAAAAAGAGTATAGCACATGTGGATAGACCCACGGGTGGGCTCAGAGAGAGTCGTACCCTCATCGTGGTTTGACTCACTTTTATGGGGCATTTCTTCCAAGTTGTCTTTGGCCAGTCCCTTTGATGTGCCCGGGTCTGAGCCCGTGTTTGGTGTATCTCGGGGTCCTCCTATGTGTGCACGTACATCTCCTAGCCAAGTTGGATTCTAGTGGAGAGGCCTGTGGGTGATTGCCTCACTTACTATGACGTGACACCTCCATCTGTTTTGACCTCCAAGGAGCCTTTCTGCACATGTGTAGGCAGGGAGGTTTTCTTAACTTCAAGAATATGTGGCCTTTTTTCACTTATCTGGGCAGAGCCCAGCCTCTTCCATCATCCTGCTTTATGGAATTTTTGTCCACAGGGGAGAAACTGTTCAGCCTGGGGCCATCTATCTCCTACTTTAGAAGGATTAATCTTTTTAATAAATGGCACTGGTACACCTGGATATCCAGATACAGATGAAAGAAACGGGACCCTTACTTCAGACCATACACAAAAATTAACTCAAATTGATCAATTTCCTAAATTTAAGAGTTAAAACTATAAAACTCATAGAATAAAATAGAGAAATTAATCCTCATGACATAATCTGGCAGTGAATTCTTAAATATGATACCAAAAGCAAGCACAACAAAAGAAAACATGATAAACTGAATTTCATCAAAGTTAAAAATGTTTGTGCATCAAAATATGAAAAACAACCAACAAAATGGGAGAAAATATTTGTAAATTATATGTCTGACAGTGATCTAGTATCCAAGATATATAGAGAGTTCCTACAATTCAGCAACAAAAAGACAAACCACTCGAAAAAAATGAGGAAGAGATGTGGATAGCTATCTCTCCAAAGAAGGTATATGCAGTAAAAGATGCTCAGCATCATTATACACCAGTAAAATGCAAAAAGATAAACAAAATTAAAACTGGGCAAAAAATTGAATAGATGTTTATTCAAAGAAGCTCAACAAGCATGTGAAAAGATGCTTAAAATCCTTGGTCATTAAACAAATGCAAATCAAAACCAAAATGAGGTACTACTTCATACTCACTGCTGCTAAGTCGCTTCAGTCGTGTCCGACTCTGTGCGACCCCACAGACAGCAGCCCATCAGGCTCCGCCGTCCCTGGGATTCTCGAGGCAAGAACACTGGAGTGGGTTGCCATTTCCTTCTCCAATGCATGAAAGTGAAAAGTAAAAGTGAGGTCGCTCAGTCGTGTCCGACTCTTAGCGACCCCATGGACTGCAGCCTACCAGGCTCCTCCATCCATGGGATTTTCCAGGCAAGAGTACTGGAGTGGGGTGCCATTGCCTTCTCCGTCATACTCACTAGTATGGCTCTAATAAAAAGAAAAAAAAAAAGATGGTCTCTGATTTCAGTACACAACTGAAAATATAAGCTTTCAGGGCTTGCATTGCTTTAAATGCATAATACAACTTGCTGCCAGACCAGATGCATAGAAAAACAAACCACCTCCTTTCTATAGCCGTTGAAACAAAGTCCACTGTTCTAACAAGTCTCTATTGCATTTTGCACTCATTGACACACATCTGCTTATTTAAAAAATGACATACTTTTGGTAGTGATGGCTCAGCACAAGTAGGTATTTATAGCTTGATGTTTTTGTGTTCTAATCCCCAGTGTTCTTTGATTCCAGGTCTTGTTGACTTAAAAAAATGCACAACAAGAAAGTTGCAAGTTAAGTTTTAATTGAGGAAAATAAGGACTGCAGCCCAGGAGACAGCACCTCAGATATCTCTGAGAAACTGCTCTAGAGAGGAAGGGGAGAAGGTCAGTATCTATGTGATTTTGGTGAAGGGAGAGGGCATGCAATCGAGCACATATTTTTCCAGAAGGTTTCTGCTAGTCAAAAGGAACAGTCATCACCATGAAGGATTTTGGTGCTTTTCTAAATATAACGGAGATACAAGGATTAGGCTCATAAAATCAGCTCCTGACAATATCCAACTATCTGAAGACCTGTCCTGCCAGTTTTTCCCTGAGCACAGTGTCTCATTTCTGCTCTCCACCCTGAACTCCTTTCGGGGGATGTTGAAAATCAGCCACTACAGCAGCACATGATTTAATCCTTGTAGAAGCAGATGGCAAGTGCCAATTTGTAATTGACAGGGCCTCCTCATGGTCACAAACTCAACCATACTTTGGGAGGCATTTCATGACCACTTTGTCCCACAGTGCCAGGAAGACTCATTCCTAGGTCTGGTGAAGATTTCACTGATAGGCCACTCAGTGTGCTGTTACTGGACTAGGTCTTATCAACAGTAATCAAAGTACTCTGGACCACCTGTCTTCCTAATATGATATGGTCTAGGAAAAATTCCCTTTTGTTGTATATTCCCATATCTAGAGTTACACTATTACAATTATTGATCTCATATAAAACTATGTATTTTTGTCAGTGACTCTGTCACACATTTAGCTATGCAAGAAAAAACAATCTAATCTGTGAAACAGGCAAAGTACAAATAACATAGCTACCAGTATTATTAAAATCATAAGTGAAAATTAAGCCAGAAACTTGCATTAGATGCAGCCCAGTATATACTCAGGTCATCTGACTTAGTCTATTCTGTATCAATCTTTATCTTTCAGGGAAATTATATATTAGCACTGTCCATAAGCTTCCCAGTCCAGTTTCCTAGTGTTGCTAGGCTGGTTATTCTTACTATAATTTAATTGCTCCCAATATAAAAGTGTTAGTCGTTCAAGCATGTCTCACTTTATGCAACCCCATGGATTGTAGCCTACTAGGCTCCTCTATGGAGAAGGCAATGGCACCCCACTCCAGTATGCTTGCCTGGAAAATCCCATGGATGGAGGAGCCTGGTAGGCTGCAGTCCATGGGGTCGCTAAGAGTCGGACACGACTAAGCGACTTCACTTTCACTTTTCACTTTTCACTTTCATGCATCGGAGAAGGAAATGGCAACCCACTCCAGTGTTCTTGCCTGGAGAATCCCAGGGATGGCGGAGCCTGGTGGGCTTCCGTCTATGGGGTCGCACAGAGTCGGACACGATTGACACGACTTAGCAGCAGCAGCAGCAGGCTCCTCTATCTATGGAATTCTCCTGGCAAGAACACTGGAGTGGGTAGCCATTCCCTTCTCCAGGAGTTCTTCCCAACCCATGCATTGAACCCAGATCTCCTGCATTGCGGGCAGATTCTTTACTGTCTGAGCCACCAGGGAAGCCCAGTTGTGAGTGACCCCTTGCAACTGTGGGGACCTTAAAACTTAAATGACCACAGCCTGGTATTAACCACATAAATCCATCCCATGATTGTGGGAAGTTTTATTCCTTCACTGAATTTTTGCTTATTGCTCTGATTGAGCTTGAGTAACTTTAGAGGAAAATTCATATTTATGGCAAAGGTCAGAGCAGGTATTATTTATTGGCCAGGTGAGAGGATCCCACCTAGTAATATCAAGAGTATCCTGACAGGACTGACCTTTCTTTCTTCTAAAGTAAATCTCCTCACAACTAGAGATCCCACACGCTCCAAGGAAGATCATATATCCCATGTGTCACAACTAACACCTGGTGCAGCCAAATAAATAATTTTTAAAAAATTTAAAAATAAAGTAAATTTCCTAAGGGTCATCCAGTGAGAGCCTTGGAGTGGAGAAATCCACCAAGGTAATCTGGAAGTACTAGACACAGGTTATTGGCCATAAACCCAACAACTGGATTGATTTTTTTAAAAACTAGCATAGGATCGTGCCCATGATAGAAAAACATTTGATTTATCTGCAAAGGTCCAAGAAGTCAAGGAAACATCAATGATCATATGAATCAGGTCTATCATCATGGGTAAGCTGTCTACTTCTGATATTGTCTTCTTCTTGTCCTGGTGTAGGTGCAGTTTACTCTGTTTGAGCATCATTTCAAGGTGACTTTGAGGTCAGCAACCCTCTCTGTAGATAGGTCCAATGTAGGGGCCTTTGGAAGTAGGAATTAACCCAAGAGTCTGTTTCTCTCAGTTTCACTATGCGTGAGTAGTTAAGAGTACCTGGGGCATCCCTGGTGGTTCAGTGGTTAGGAATCTGCCTTGCAATGCAGGGGACACACATTTGATCTCTGGTTTGGGAAGATCCCACATGCTGCAAAGCAAGTCCTTCTACCATAGCTACTGAGTCCACGCGCTGCAACTACTGAACCTGTGCTCTGTAACTGGAGAGTAGACCCTGTTCACCACAGCTACAGAAAACCTGCATGCAGTAATGATGACCCAGCACAGCCAAAATAAGTACAAGAGTACCTGATAAAAGTCCTGGCAGTCTGTTTGTTTCAATTCAGCAGTTTCTGTACACTAACAATGAACAATCTGAAAAGCAAATTAAAAAAAAAATTCCATTTAAAATCGCATCAAAAAATAAAATAAAATACTTGGAAATTAAAGAGATGAAAGACATGGTGAAAACTACAAAAATTGCTGAAAGAATGAAAAAAGATACAAGTGGATGGAAAATCATCCCATGTTCATGGATTGGAAGACAATATTTTTAGGATATCAACACTCTCCAAAGCAATCTACAGATTTAATTAAATTCTTATCAAAACCTAATGGTTTTTTTTCAGAAATTGAAAAATCCACCCTAAGATTCATATGGACTCTCAAGGGACCCCAAGAACCCAAAGCAATCTTGAAAAGAAGAATAAAATTAGAGACCTCACAGTCCTGATTTCATACCTTATTACAGAGGTAACCAAACAGTATGGTACTAGCATGAAGACAGATATATTGACCAGTAGCATTGAAAAGAGCCCTGGAGAAGGGAATGGCAACCCACTCCAGTATTCTTGTCTGAGAAATACCATGGACAGAGGAGCCTGGCAGGTTACAGTTCATGGGGTTTCAAAAGACACAAGTTAATGACTAAACCACTACCACCACCACTGAATAGAGAGCCCAGATATAAAACCTGACATACATGGTCAAATGATTTTCAACAAGGGTGCCAAGACCATTCAATGTCTTCAAAAAATGGTTTTGGGAAAACTATCTATCGACATGCAAAAGTGTTGGGAGGCAGATATATTGAATAATATCCATCGAACTGAGAAAGAACTTTGAGATGAAAAAACGAAGCAGGCAACTCCATAAAGTACAGTTTGAAGTTTATTGTGGGTACTGACATACATCCATGTTACTTACATAATGCGGGTGTTGTGAATTTACATACAGCCAAGATCTGGAGGCACTCACAGCTTCACTCTGCAAAGGGGATATCTGAGATTTAAAGGGGTCAAGGCTAAAAACAGAATTTGACTACCAAGTAAGCTGCACATCTGCATCCAAGGGAACCTGGGCTTTTTCCTCTCTGAGCGTCTCATGACCGTTAACTATCTGTGTCAGCAAAAGGCCTCCTTCCAGTTTTCATATCAGATGAAGGCAAGAGTAAAAGCTGTTAGGTAAGTTATCTGGCTTGGGTACACTCCTTGTGAGTAGAGTAAAGCTCAGTTGTGCAGAGAGGGGAGGGGGCAGGACTATGGGCCTAAGATGAAACTGACAAAATAGAGCCAGTGAGGTTTGGCCACACAGATTGGCAGTTTGTTTAGCTGTCCCTGTGATTCTTTGAGTCTGTAGTCTGATGACCTATGTAACTCTCCCATCAATGTAATAATGTGCATTCTCTGTTCCTATCTGTGTGGTTCTGGACACTGGAGGGAGGCAGGTGGGAGAAGGGCTATGTTTACACACCTCTTCCCACTCCTCTTCAGGTCCCCGTTGAGGCATATCTAGATCGCTTATGGATGTGACTGCCTCCTTGATGTGATGAAGAAGGAACCCTTAGAAGGAACAGTCCCTCTTGATTGATGTCCTGGGTCTCTGAGATAATGAGGTTCAGGGGACATATACTGTTAATTGCTGTGTGCAGGGGTCCAAAGAAGCTGTGAAGGGTCTAAGATGTTATCCTGTTTGCAAATCAAAGAACAATCATACATTTGTATATTAACATAATTGCAAAATCTCTGGTTCAGAGAAGGTTAAATTACAGCATCTTGCATCAGTTCCCCATTCTCAAGCTCCCCTGTTATTACCTGACAGAGTGAAAATCAGTGTACCTCTGTGGGCAGAGGGACTATACACTACAGGAGAGCAACCCTGAAATTATAAACTTCAGAGCTTAAGTAGAATGAATGGCACAGCTGTCTTTCCTCACTGGGGGTTGGAGTTAAAAAAAAGTAAGAATAAGCAAATGTCTCTGGGTTTTATTACCCTGGAAAGGGAGCAGCTGACTCTTGGAAAATGCACCAGAGAGGAAACATTCAGTATCCTTCCAGGCATGTTTACCATTCAAACATCCTTTAACACAGGTTCTAGTAATCTGTTCAAAAAACCCCCCAATCGCAGGGAAAACCCTTGGTTCTCCCAAGCAGCCCTAGAAACACAACTTTTCCCTGCCCCTTCTGCCCCCGTAGTTCTTTTCTATGGTGAGGCGGGTATGGTTTCTAGCAAGTTAGGATGAAGAAAGTTTAAGTATAATGGAATCCCTGCCCAGCAGTGTGCCCAGTAGACATCTGCTGAGTGAATGACACGGATCTGCTGTTTAAGATTTTAATAAGGATGGGGCAGAAGGCTGGTTGGTTGAGATGTCCTGACGAGGGTCTCCCGGAGCCAGGGCAATCTGAGCCAATTCATTCCTCTCCCCTCTCTCCCCTGGTCTTACGCGAAGCCTCGGGCTCCTTGAAGCAGCGCCAGGATTCCTGACACCCCCATGGTCAAGGCCGAACGCGCACAGGCTGGGACCACGCCGGAGATCATCGGGTCGTCTTGGTGCTGGAGAGGTTCAGGGTCCAGAAAGGGATTTCCGTCCAGAGTCAGGTCATTTACCTCGGGCAGCTCGTCTCGCCGCGGCTCCCTGCTTAGCTTGTTGCAGCTGAGATCAAGCACGCTGAGCTTGGGCGGCAGTCCTTTAGGCACTTGCTCCAGCCCAGCGAACGACAAATTGAGAGAGCTTAGCGCACTGGGCCAAACACACTGGGTAGCGCCCTGGGCGGTGGCGCGCAGCGAGTTGTGGCTGAGGTCCAGGCTTTGGGGCTGCACCCTCGCTGCCGCCAGTGCCGCGCACACGCCGCTCGGCGTCTCTATCCCCGCGTTGCGTAGCGCTAGGTATTGGAGAGCTGGAAACTTGTGCGGACAGAGAGCCGCCATCAGCCCGCTGTCACCGAGACCGGGATTGTCAGACAGGTCTAGGGTGGTGAGAGCCTCGAAGGTGGAGAGCCTTGCGCACGGAAAGGCAAGCGAGTGTGCTTGGGCAATGTTCAGCACCCTGAGCCCAGGCTTGAGCCACTGCTGCAGTTCGCCGAGCCAGGCACCTCCTGTTGCCCACGATACGTTACGGAGACTGAGGGTGGTGAGCGCAGGCCCGGTGGCTTCCAGAGGTGTCGGGGGCGTCGGGCCGGTTACCTCCAGGTCCTCAAGCGTCAGTTCCTTGAGACGAGAGTACCCGAGCGCGCGCAGAACGGCGACCAGAAGCTGAGCAGGAACCTGTGCAGCGCCCAGCTTGAGTTGCCGAACGCGCAGAGCCTTGATTGTGTCAGCATACTGCTTCGGGTCGGTGTCGGCTCCCTTGAGAAACTGTTCCAGGCTGCGGCCGCCGCCACGGATCTCCACCTCGACGGCAACCATACACTGAACGGCGCTAGACCAGTCGGGCTTCGGATCCGTGAAGTTGCAGACACAGCGGAAATCGTCGTCGTCCAGCTCGCAGGGCTCTGTTGTGTCCGCAGACACACGCAGCAGTGGCGGCAGCAGCAGCAGCAGGCAGGGCACGCACACCTGGAAAGACAGCGGAGGTCAGACAGGAGGCCCAAGCCGGTTCCTAAGGTTCCCGGAATAGCCGCCGCTTCGGCCCCAAGAGCATACTCTCACCATAGTCGGTAGATCCTCAGAGCCTCTGCCTCTCTCTCTGGTTGTCGGCTGGACTGTGGCTTCTTTCCTTTACAGTGGCTCACGCTGGCTTCCAGGCTCCACAAACCTATCTGTCCTTACTCTTTGGCAGCCTCTGAGAGTTTATGTAACCCTGTGATGTCGCTCTGCTCCCCCCTCTTTGAACCCTGTCTGTCCCCACTTTTCTTCCTCCCAGCCACCCCATTCGCTACTCTTCCTAGAAATTTCGCAATGAAGGATGTTGCCAGGAGAGAGGCTATAACAGGAAGGATCTTGCAAGGCATCTATTCCTCTGACCCAAGCAGTGCCCTGATGACTCAGGTGCCCCCAGGCTTGTCTGGGTTGGAGAAAGGGAGATTCCCAGTTCCTCAGGCCAGGATTCTCAATGTCCCCTGCCCCTATCCCAGTGATTCAGCCTCGGTACTTTCCATAACTTTTCCCTGTCACTCAAGTCCAACTCCTTGAATATCCTCAGATATTTAATTGGATATTTTGTGGAAGAGACTGCAAACTTCATTTATTGACTCCAAGGGCTAGTTCGAGAGAAGGAAGTTGGTCTAAAGAACAGCTTCCCCACCCCACCTCCTTTTTTGTTTTTTGCTGACTTGTTCTTTAAGTGTGTTTGTTAAGAAAGTAACAGGTTTTTTTTTTTTTTTTTTTTTGGCCCTGCTGCTTGTGTGATCTTAGTTCCCTGACCAGGAATTGAAAGTCCACACCCCTGCATCAGGAGTGCAGTCTTAACCACTGGACCACCAGGGAAGTTGCAGACACAGAGGAAATCTTCATCGTCCAGCTCTGGTTTGTCTTAGGAGAAGGTAATCCTGATATATATTTTTTTAATTGAAGTATAATAGATGTACAATGTTACGTGTAACAGGTGTGCAATGTGGTGATTCACAATTTTTAAAATAACAGCTTTCTTAAAAGTAGAGAAGTCTATGTGTTGAACAGAGACACAGTGGCCAAGTGCCTCACCCTCTTAGTTTCCACTTCTCTATCCTGAAATTTGAGAAACAAGATATTCCTAATACAGTTTTCTCACTTGCGCCTAGCTCTCTCCTGCTCTCTCCCCAGCACAATTCCTACGTCCTGGGAAGGAAAAGCTGGACCTATGTTGAATGAGGATTAATTAGTAACTCACCTACTCTTTCAAGAAAAGAAAAGCAAGTGTCACAGAGAGCGAGAAGTGTTACCAAACCAGGTTCGTTTGCCCAGCAGGCATTAAGCCAAACACTGAAACACTGAAGTTTGTAGAAAGGATTTATTCAAGAGGTATCTGAGGAGCAGGGAGAACAAATCTCAGATTTACCTCCTCAACGGAAAGGGGCTTAGGATATTTATGGGTGAAGGGTATAGATTGGTTGGAGGTGCAGAAGAAGGTAACTGGGGACAGGAAAAAAGGTGAGGTAATCGGTACTCTGCTCAGGTGTATCTGAGTTACATGCTTCTTCATGGGAGGGACATTCAGAAAATGGTAGTATTAGCATAGTCTGAGGGTGAAGTTTTGGCCCTCTGCCATCAAAAGGCCATCCATCCAGCACTCACACAGACCTGGTTGGGGGGTTGGTGGTTTCAAGCAGTCTTAATCAGCTGGAATGTGAACTGGACAAGAGCTGACTCTAAGTTCCTGAAAAATCATCTTAAGGAACCGTTACTATAGCGATCTGTACATCAGAGGTATTACCCACAAAGAGGTATTAATGGAGTCTTGTGACATACTGTGTAAGCTACATGAGGGTATGTAATTTGCAGGAATGATTAAGGCTAAGGCGAGCTTGATTGGTGAAGGCAAGTTACATGATATTATTTATTAACCAAGTTATAGTTCAAGAGATCTAGTTGATGACTGCCCTCAGTTTCAGAAGGGCTATACTTTTAAAAGAGCCCTTGTAAGTCTGAACTTCTAGATTTCTGGGCAAAGAGATACATGAAAACATTTGAATTCTCACTTCCCTTTTTCCCAGCAGTAACTACACATCTATCCCCAGTCCAAACAAGGAACCCACATTGGACCACACTGCCTCCTGTATGTCCTGTTGGGCATGTCCTAATACCCAAAGTCATGCCTAAAGGCCAGACCATGTCACTGGGACATCCCTGAGGACCAAGATATGAGTATAGTTCAGTGTGAAATATGTCAACTGACTGTAGTCAGACAAACAGGCTTGGAATCCCAACACTACCACTAAGGTTGTAGCAGTAGACCTTCATTGTTGTCTTCATCAGAGTCTCTGCATTCAGAGGACCCAGGCTACTGAAGACTGGCTCCTCAGCAAATTCCATCACCTTAACAACAAAGACCTACTGTATAGTGCAGGAACTCTATTCAATATCTTATAGTAACCTGTAATGAAAAGGGATCTGAAAAAGAATATATATATATATATATATATATATATATATATATATATATATATACATATATATATGTATATATATGTATATATATATGACTGAATCACTTTGCTGTACACCTGAAACTAATGTAACATAAATTAACTATACTTCAATTTTTAAAAATGGTTAAAAAGATTTCATCATCTTAGGGGATACACTCCAAGTTAAGAGGGGCAATAATGGTTCTGCAAAGGTCCCCAAGTCACAGCTTCATTCAGAAAATATCCATCATTTGTCTACCAAGTGCCAGAGCTGATGCCAAGCTTCGGGATGCTGATGTGACCATCACACAGTTCCTCAAGTACTCTAGAAGGTGGGGGAGGCAAACTCAGACACAGAACTACAATCCATGGTGAACAGGATTCTTACACAGGAGAAAATAAGGACTTGTGGGAGCTCTAGAGAAAGAAACAGCTAAGCCTGTAATAGGACACAGTACTATTTCTTACAGGGTTAACAGTGTTGCCAGGCAGATAAGTGCAACAAAACAAACAAACAAAAAACAAGCCCTCCTCCCCCACCAAAAAAGAAAAAACAAAAATAGTTTGGCCAGCTGTAACTGAGCAGACACTCTGGGCAGAGCATAGATTTTTCCTGGGGACTTGCCTTATCTTTCATACTATGAGAAAGATGTAGGTGTCAGAAGCCTGCCTGTCCCATAAGGAAGGGGATAAGACCCAGATCCTATTCCCCAGCCAGATCATGGTGCATCAGTAATGATACTCAGGGAATTCCCTGCTGGTCTGAGGGCTAGGGCTCCGTGCTTCCACTAAATAAATAAATAATCCTCAATAAATGATTGTCCAGAGGCTGGATGGATGCTGGAGCTGAAGAGAAGACGTGGAGGATAAGATGATGTTCTGCAGATATTTAACTAGATGTTTTGTGGAAGAAATCAAAGACTTCCTTGACTGACTCCAAGAAGTGGAATTAAATCCAAGGGAAGGAAGTTGGTTTGAAGAACAGTTGGTTCGAAGAACACTTTCCTTTCCTGGATTTGTTCTTACTTGCACTTTTGCCTAAGTAGTAGCTTTCAAAAGGTTGTTGTGTCCGACTCTTTGCAACCCCATGGACTGCAGCACACCAGGCTCCCCTGTCCTTCACTAACTCCCAGAGTTTGCTCAGATTCATGTCCGTTGAGTCAGTGATGCTATCTAACCATCTCATCCTCTGCTGCCCCCATCTCCTTTTGCCTCCAGTCTTTCCCAGCATCAGAATCTTTTTCAATGAGGTGGCTCTTTGTATCAGGTGGCCAAAGTACTGGAGCTTCAGCTTCAGCATCAGTCCTTCCTGAATATTCAGGATTGATTTCCTTTAGGATTGACTGGTTTGATCTGTTTGCTGTCCAAGGGGCTCTCAAGAGTTTTCTCCAGCAACACAAGTTGAATGCATCAATTCTTTGGCACTCAGCCTTCTTTTTAGTCCAACTCTCACGACTACTGAACCTTTTTTGGCAAAATGATGTCCCTGCTTTTTAATATGCTGTCCAGATTTGTCATAGCTTTTCTTCCAAGGAGCAAGTGTCTTTAAATTTCAAAAGATCAGCAGTTTCAATAAGAATTGTTTAACTTTTTTTTTTTCTTGGCATACACCTTGCCCAGGATTTTAGATCCCCACCAGGGACTGAACTCTCTGCCCTCAGCAGTGAAAGCATGGAGTCCTAACCACTGGACAACCAGGGAATTCCCTCAATAAAAATTCTTAAGTGCTACCAGGACTCTACTCTCTTGGAATTGTGAAAGGGGTTTGGGAGGAGAAAACATCAAACAATTACACTGTAACAATGACAGCTGTGAAAAGGGTTATGAAGAAGTGTATGGTGCTACATGCTCTCAAACAGGAGCACTGGTCCAGTTGTTCTGAGTAGGGGTCACTGGAGATCTTGAGGATGGTGTTAATTAAAGGAAGGGGGCTGGTTGTAGTAGAAGTGGGGTGGCAGAGACTGGGCTCTAGACAATGGAACAGCCTGTGCAAAAGCCCAGAAGAGAAAAAAGTGCAAGGCTTGTTGAGGGAACAAAAATCCTAGGAGAGATGAGTGAGGCACGGCTGGAGAGCTATGCAGGAAATAGACCATGTAGGGCTTAGTTGGGCACAATTCAGATTTTGAGGGTATGGAACAGTTTTTGTTTGTTTTGGCCGCGCCGCCCAGCTTTCGGGATCTTAGTTCCAGAGGGCGGATTGAACCTGGGGCTATGGCAGTGAAAGCGCCTAGTCCTAACCATTGAACTGCCAAGGAATTCCCTGGAACACTGTGTTTAATTCACCAGTGTTTCCCCATTACCTAGTAGATTAGTGGCGCTCAAAGTTGATGAAACAATTACTTTACGTAAAAATAATGCCATTCACTTTTATGCAGAACAGTGATCCATAATTGTATTTGTCTAATTTTTCTCACCCGTAAAATGGGGATAATTGTCATGGCAACGTCCAGGGTTTAGCTAGCACTCATCACTGAGAGTCATTGGTATTGGTGAAATGGCGTTCGATATCTTCAGGGTAGTTTTTTGTTTTTTTTGCTTTGGGGGCTTTTAAAGCGGCACTCAGGGTTTTAGTTTCCCGATTAGGGATCCAACCGCGCCGGCCCCAACGGAAGCGCGGAGTCTTAACCACTGCACTCTGGAAAGCCCCTCTAGAACTCAGGATAGTTTTGAATGTTCTTTTAGACTGTGTTAGGGGTGGAAAGGTTGTGTTTGCTGACGCTAGTAGCCAGGGGTTTCCAATGTCGGAAGCCGAGAAACCGAAGGCAGAGGGACAGCTTGTTTAGTCGCAAAGTCATGTGGGATTATTTTGCGCCAGTGTCCTCTGTCCATGCGATTTCCCAGACAATACTGGAGTGGGTTGCCATTCCCTTCTACAGGGACCGAACCTATGTCTCCTGCACTGGCAGCCGGATTCTTTACCACTGAGCCACCAAAGAAGCCCGAAGCCACAGCTACTACTTGGAATTCGCTTGGCTGAAGGTCCCATCCCTCATTAGGGGCCCCTCCCCGCCCTCGCCCCACCCAATCCTGTCTTTGCATCTTGCCTCCCTCTGTCTGCCCCACCCTCTCGCCGCTTCGCCCAGGCCAGCCTGTGGTCGCGCCCCCTCGTTCCGCCTCGCCTTCACTTCGCTTCGTGCCCCGCCCACTGGCACCTCCTCTTCCGCCCTGCGCTGCGCTTGCGCCGGCCGTGTCTTGTTTTGGATCTCTGGGTCAAGTTGTTGGCTCTCCAGTTCGTGCAGAGTTCTTCCACTTCTATCATGTGGAGCGGACGGCGGGGCCCCCTCAGGCCGTTAGGCTGCGGAGTGGAGGAGCTACGGTGCCGCCGGCGGGAGCGGGAGGCAGGTGCGGGTGGGCGAGGGAACACGGGAGGATGGGGTTATGGCGGTCGGAGATGGGGCAACGGGACGAGCCCTGCGTTGTGGGTTCCCCTCCCATGCTCAGTCGTCTCCTTTCCCCTCAGCTCTGCGGAAGGCAAGGAGGGAGCAGCAGCTTGTCAGCAAGAGGCTGCTGAGAGACGAAGCTACGGAGGAAGCCGAAGGGGGATGTGTGGTCGTAACCCTCGGAGAAGCCGAGGTGAGTGGTCAGGGTGCGTGGTGAGAGTCACACCCACTAGGCGACAAATTCCTTCTGTTGTACTCGAGGGCTGTCTCCAAACCTCAACGCGGTCCCTTCAACGCCTCTATCCGTCTAGTGCACAGTCGCTTCAGTCTTGTCCGACTCTTTGTGACTCCCATGTACTATAACCCGCCAGGCTCCTCTGTCCATGGGATTCTCTCGGCAAGAATACTCGAGTGGGTTGCCATTTGCTTCACCATCCGTCTAGTGGGCCAAGCCAGAAATCAGGAAATCATTCTTGACAACTCTCTTCCTTACCTCCACACCAATACATCATAAAGTTCTCCCCTCTCCTCCCCTGCCTTTTTTTGCCTCTTAAGTCTTTACATGGCGTTGCCGTCAAAATTGATAGTACCCTCTTCTCTGCATACTTAACAGAAGCCTCTTAACAGGTCATCTACCGAAATTTTGCCTTTCTCAAATTCATTCTTTGGGAGGGGGGTTCAGGGTGGGGAGACACCTGTACACCCGTGGCTGATTCATGTTGATGTATGGCGAAAACCACCACAATATTGTAAAGTAATTAGCCTCCTATTAAAATAAATTAATTAAAAAAAATTCATCCTTTACACATTAGGCAGATGCATCCAAAATCCTTCCTGTGATCTACACACTCTAGCATAGTATAACCTCTGCCATTTGCAATCTTACCAGTTTACTCATTTCAGCCACATTGTCCTCTTTTCATTTCTTGGAACAATATACCAGCCCCATTCTTCTCTTATGGCCTTTGCATTTGCTGCATCTAAAGTAGATCTGCAGAATGTTAATTATACTAATTGTTTGCTTGTTTGTTACCTTTTTTCTAACTAGGCTTTATCCACAGGAACCTAGACTTTATCCATAGGAACCTAGACTTTATCTTATTTGTCATCATTGAAAATTCAGATGCCTATACAATATCTGGTGTATAGTAGATGCTCAGCAGTTAAGGAACAATTGAACAAAAAAACTTATTTCAGCTTATGTATTCGTTTAGCAAGCATCAGGCATACCCTATGTTTATACTATGTTTATGTGTATAGTTTATGAAGAACTTACACCTAGGTTATGTCATTTATTCATTGTGTGTCTATTTTGTACCAAGACACCTATGCTGGGTACTCAAGTGAAAGTGAAAGTAAAGTAGCTCAGTCATGTCCGACTCTTTGTGATCCCATGGACTGTAGCCCACCAGGCTTCTCTCTCCATGGGTTTTCCAGGCAAGAGTACTGGAGTGGGGTGCCATTTCCTTCTCCAGGGGATCTTCCTGACCCAGGGGTCGAACCCAGGTCTCCCACATTGCAGGCAGACGCTTTACCTTCTAAGCCACCAGGGAAGCTGGGTACTCAGGTACACAAAAAAGAAACGAGTCCCTTTCTTTGACATGCTCCCAACCCACTGAAGGAGACAGATGTGCTCCTACCTGTGGTGAAGGAAACATGAGGCACAGCAGAAACCACTGTCTTCCAAAGGATACCAGAAAGAACTAACTTCCCAGAGGCAGTGAGAAGAGAAATCTGAAGGAAGTGGAGGACCTGTGGATGGTATCCCAGGCAGACGGGATGGATATTGCAAAAGCTTGGAAACATTAAAAAAACAAGTCATGTTATGCTAAATGTTGTTGCATTGTCAGTTGTATGGGGACAGTGGCTGGAGGGGTAGATTATGCCAGGCTGAGAGGTTTAAATGTTATTCTTGAAATAACCCAGTAAGACACCAGAGTAGATGTTACGCCCATTTTTCAGGTGAGAAGCTTGGTTTAGTCCCCTGTAGAATAAGTGGCAGGGCTGGTATTAAACGCAGTTTTGATTCCTTCTTCTGTCCACTCTACTGCAGGGTTGGCATTTATTAGCCATAATAGTGTGAATGACAAGTTCTAGGGATCGTGCCATATTGGAGGGCTCACAGGTGAAGTAGGCAGAGCAGAACTCATGCCTTGCTATCTGGCATAGATGTGTTGCCATGTCTCATTTCCCTGCCCTGTGCTGCAGATCCAGGAGTTCCTGCGGTTGGCCCAGCGTGGGATAGAGGAGAAGGAGAGGGAGAGGGCTCTGGTCAGCCTTCGTCGAGGCTTGCAGCACCGTGAGACACAACAGACCTTCATCAGGTCAGTGTGGATGATGTGAGTGAGTGGCTGGGGCTCTGGGGGATGGACAGGGGTGTCCAGGGGATGGGCTGAGAAGGACTCTGGTGCTCACTCATGTAGGCTGGAGGGCAGCATTCGGACCCTGGTCGGGCTCCTGACCAGCAACCAGGCCCTGCTGCAGCTTGAGGCGGCTCGGTGCCTTCATGAGCTCTCTCACTCTGAGCAGTCTGCGGTGGCTGAGGCCTGCCTGCCAGCCACTTCCTACCTTCTCACCTACCTCTCCGGTCACAGCTCAGACTTTATAGTAAGCCCTGTCCTGTCCTACCTTGTTCTTGGTTTGGGTTTAAAAATTGTGCTTTTGGGTCCAGTTTGAGCTGGCAGGTAGGTAAAAGAGGAAAACCTGGCCCCTGACAGCCAAAGCCATACATGCACCATCACCTGCCACTCCCCTGTGCCCAGATTCTCAAGGACTGGGATGCTCCATCTTTCCCATTCCCGCCCTAGCCCCCGCCCACGCCTCCCTATCCCATCCACCCCCGGCCTGAAATCCTGAAGTAAGCGAAGCCCAGTGCTTTTGTTGTTCTGCTCTCAGGAGCTCTGTCTTTATACCCTGGGTAACCTGACTGTGGAGAGTGAGGCTGTGAGAAGGCAGCTTTTGCCTCAGGGCATTGTTCCGGCCTTGGCTGCCTGCATCCAGGTGAGTGTCCACCTCCTTTCTTCCTCCTGGAGTACCCATCTCCTCACACGCCCCACCTGCTTTGGTTAGGTGGCTCCAGCCTCTTTGTACTAAGGGGTTGAAAGCCTTAGGAAATCTTATGGCCAAGGTTCCAGAGTCAGTTCCCTACTCTGCTTCTAGTCTCCCCATCTGACTGTGCTGGAAGCCCTTGGATATGCCTTGTCCCAGCTTCTGCAGGCTAAGGAAGCTCCAGAGAAGATCATCCCGTAAGTAAAACTCATGTGTAGGCAGGTGTGACCTACTTGGTAGTGTAGCCCCTGGATGCCTGACTAGGAGTCTTGTTTCCAACGCATCGGACATTTCAACCCTATGCACCTGACTGGGAAGAGCTTTGGGTTTGGGCACTTTCCCACCTGCTCTTTGGGTTTGGGAAGAGTGATTGACATCTTGCCTTCCATGGTTCCTACTGACAGCTCTGCTTCTACTGACAGCTCAGTCTTGGGCTCTACTCTCCCGAAGCACATACTGCAACTGTTACAACCTGGCCCAAAGCTGAACCTTGGGGTAGCTGTGGAGTTTGCCTGGTGCCTTCACTATATCATCTGCAGGTAATAGGGCAATTGGGAAAGTGCCACAAACTTCCCCTGGGGCTTCCTTCCATGACACTCAGGTTTGTTTCTGGAATTGCGGGGATGAGTCTTCTTTCTTCTCTGGTCCTCTCTTCTTGGAGCCCAGGGAACCCACAGACCTAGGCTGTTTGCCAGCTTAAGGTAGGACTGACTGAGTAGTGATTACTTGCTTCCTGTTGCCCAGCCAGGTCAACAATGCCCTGCTCATCACCCAGGGGGCTCTAACCACCTTGGGGCTGCTGCTGTTGGACTTGGCTGCGGCTGTCCAGAGAACTGAGGATACAGGACTTGAGCTGGTACGTGGACAGGTCAATATCTGGGTGACCTTCTGATTCAGTTCCAGCTCGTGTGCAGGTTGCCCCTTCCTCCTTAAACCTGAACCCCTACTTGTCTTTACAGCTGGTATGCCCTGTTGTTCGGTGTCTAAGCAACTTGCTGACAGAGGCAGCAGCAGAGACTGTGGGAGGGCCAATGCATCTCCGAGACGAGCGTGTTGTGGCAGCCTTATTTATCCTTTTGCAGTTCTTCCTTCAGAAACAGCCCAGCCTGCTTCCCGAGGGCCTCTGGCTCCTTAACAACCTCACTGGTAAGCACCACGATCTGCCTAGGCCTGGACCTTTAGCTCCTAGGAATATTTCCTCTTGGTCTGGGCTGAGGTGGGTAGGATTGGGAGTGGGTTGGTTTCTCACTCCATGCCTGAGTTGGAGGAACTTCACTCTGACATTTTCCCTTTCAGCAAACAGTCCTAGTTTTTGTACCTCCTTGATCTCCCTGGATCTGATTGAGCCCCTCGTGCACTTGTTGTCAGTATCTAATGTGGTGAGCGTATTGGTAGGTATTTGGGTCCCTTGGGTCCAAGATATGGTGGCCTAAATGTAAAACAGTGGGAGCAGACCTGAGCCCTTAGAAGTACTCTGAGCTGAGAGCTGGCAGGTGGTGTGGTATGGATTCCTTCAGGGCCAGACCATCAGTCACAGAGCAGTCTAGGTGTGAGTTCCTAAACTATAGTTTACTAGTTATTAACCTTGGGCATGTCAGCTAACCACCTTAAGCTTCAGTTTCCTCATTTATAATTGGGAATAGTATAATCCTACCAGAGGGCGCCTGAGATTACAGAATATGCATATTAAGAGTGCTTGGCATGGTGACTGGGCATGTGGTCAGCACTCCATTCCAGCTATTATTAAAATCTTTGGGTTTCATTGTTTGTGGGGACTGTGTACATGTTTCTGTCTGCAGGTGCTTACAGTTCTGTGCAACATTGCAGAGAAAGGTCCCGCTTACTGTCAGCATCTATGGCCATGGCTCCTCCCCAGCTTGCTGGACACGCTGGCCCTCTCTGACACTGAAGTAGTTGGCCAGAGTTTGGAGCTGCTGCAGCTGCTGTTCCTCTATCAGCCAGGGGTGGGTTTCTGGCCTTAGTCCCCAGTCCCCCTGTTCCACCATGGCCCCCTTCCTTACAGTCTTTAGTCATTTCTCTGGGCCTGGCTAGCCTATGTGGGCTCCAGGTTTGAACTTCCGTCCTCTTGTTGGGAATGCACTCTTCAAGAAGAGGTGGGCTAATAACTCAAGGCTGTG
Organism: Okapia johnstoni; assembly: GCA_024291935.2. Taxonomy (NCBI): domain Eukaryota; kingdom Metazoa; phylum Chordata; class Mammalia; order Artiodactyla; family Giraffidae; genus Okapia; species Okapia johnstoni. The sequence continues at coordinate 44,221,141 of CM044316.1, forward strand.
GTGTTTGTATGCTGCAGCTCAGGGACCCAGTGTTGAATCTGTTTCTTCCCTGCTCTCAGGCTGCCCGGGCCTTCTTGCAGCAGTCAGGGCTGCAGGCCTTACAAAGGCATGAGGAGGTGGCACAGCTCCAGGATCGTGTGCATGCTCTCCAGCAGACAGCTCTTCATGGGTGACTTGCCTTCTGAAAGTCATGTACTCCACTCCTTATCTCCCATACTCCCCAGTGTCCTGGCCCATAGAGCCCCTTTGGGGGTTTAGACCCATAATGGTATCATGCCCTCAGCTCCCACACCTAAGCCTAAGCCAAGGCCTCTGGATCCCAGCTCCTCCCCTTTCACCCAGCACTGACCAGGCAAGAGGACCAGATGGAACTCAGTGTGGTGTACTTAATATAGGTCCCTGAAATCTCCTTTTTTCTTATTCTTTCCTTTTTTTTGATTCAGTGGCTCATGGCTTTTGATGGGACAGAATAAAATAAGTTTTATTTTTATATTCAACTGCTTTCCCTCAGATGGTTGCACAATAAGGGGTAGTCGGTGGGATGAGAATCAGATCATCTTGAGACAGCATTTTCAGCACAATCTTTATACAGAACAGAATACATTTCTCCACATTGTACTCAGTCCAGCAGAGCTGAGACTCTGGGGCTGTTGTTCTTAATCCTCAGTAGAGACTTCAGGCTTTGCTACTTAGCACATTCTCCAGGGCTCTAGTTACCTGATCAGCACTGAAGTTGTTCAAAGAGACATTCTTCTCTTGGCCAAATGCTGAGGAGACAGGAAGATTATTAATTACTCACTCTGCACTGTACAGGCTACCAAAGTAGTCTTCCACTTACACTCTTGGTAGGATAGGAAGGGTAGTAAAGAGATACCACCAAAGTGTATTTGACATGCCTAGAATTTATCCAGTGGGTCTCTAACATCTTGGAAGCCCAGGTCTAAGTAGAATTTTGGCTCATTCTGGGTGGTCATAATGGGAAGGAAAATGTTTCAGGGAAGTTTTAAGGGGCATGGTAGCACTTATTATTAACCATTGTGAGCAGAGTATTACATGGGCCTGCCTCTTAATTGTGCCCATTTAATGGCCCCTGTAGTTAATAAACTAAAGTTATTTGTGTGTCCATCTCCTCTAGTCTACTAGCTTTCAGAAGGAAACTTTTTTTCATCCCAACAACTTTTAGTGCATGGCGTAGTGCAGTTAGTTGCACTGTTAAAACCAATCTGCCCTGGGTGTGACTCCCTGCCTTCCCACAGACATTCCTAGAGCAAGGTGTAATTAAAAGCTGTGATTAAAAATACCATTATTCACTGAGTGAAACTGAAGTCACTCAGTTGTGTCTGACTCTTTGTGACCCCATGGACTGTAGCCTGCCAGGCTCCTCCGTCCATGAAAATTTCCAAGCAAGAAAACAGGGGTGGGTTGCCATTTCCTTCTCCAGGGGATCTGCCTAATCCAGGGATCGAACTTGAGTCTCTCACATTGCAGGCAGACTCTTTACCGTCTGAGCCACCAGGGAAACCCAATTATTCAGTAAGTATGAATATTTATTGTGTGTCTATGTTCAGGCAACATGAGAGTTTTCAAATTGTGGTAAAATGACACAGGTGGTATGTTAATAAACACGTGGTAAAATGAAATAGGGTAAAGAGGCAATGTTACATAACTGGTCAGGGAATGCCTTTTTGAGGAGGTGATACCAAAGTTCAGACCTGCAAGATAACCTGAATTGTAACCTGAAGAGCCAGCTACTGAAGTCTGGCAGAAGTGCAGTCTAGGATTGGGGAACAAATGTAAAAGCTCAACCGTGTTATGCATCTCAGCAGAATAACGTTAGGCATGTTCCATACAATTGTTCATTCAGCGTTCTAATCTCTACAAGATGAGAAAAAGGAATCCACCCCTCATATACTTAGGGTTCAAGAGATTTGGACAGGAAAGCACTCAACACAGGGCCTAACAGTAAGTGCTCAACACAGCATTATTTTAGGGTTTTACTACTGCGATTCCCATATGCCACCTGGACCCGCATTGACCATAGATAATTTGAAAGGACCTACATTGGTGGACTGGACCAGCATCTGTTCTCCCCTAACTGAAGCCTGTTCTGAACTACAAAAACGATTCCTATGCAGGGCAGGGCCCGCCTCAACATATTACTTGGATACAAACACTCTGTAACTCTGCGAATGTATATTTCCTTATTTACAACAAGATCAACAGCAAAGCCGAAGTCTGAGTCCCAGTCCTTGTATAGGTTTCTGTGTGACATTGGGCGGCCCTTTCTCTTTTCGAGCCCTTGTTCCCCCACCAGGGTCTCTGGTTCCCTGCGTCCCGCGCTCACCGTAGCGGGCCCAGAGCTTGGGCTGCACATCCGAGCACTCGCGGATTAGGATGGGCAGGTCGGGATTCGCTTTCTTCAGCTCCACATAGCGTTTCTCAATGAAGTCCCTGCGGGGCAGGAGAGAGCACCGCGCGTGAGGTGTGGGGATGGGCCTCTCCAAACACCCGGGAGGTCGAGGTCATGACCCTGGCGCCCCGAAGCCCACCCGCCTCACTGGGCCGCGCCTCACCTTACGCCCTGGCTGCCGGGCGAGCGCTGGCACAAATGGATACGAATTTCACGAAGGCCCAATTTGCCTCGGACCCCACGAATCGCTGCAGCCGCCGCCATCTCAGCTAGTACTCAATCATCCCCTCTAGACCTTCCGGCCAAGTAATCCTATCAGATCAGCTTCGGACGCTCCCGCCCCGCGATAGGTTGGCGGACGCGAGGGGCGGGGCCACATCTAGCCAATGCCATAAAAGCATTTCCAGTCAACTCCTGCTCTGATTTCTCCGCCCGCGGCCGAGACGGAAAAGCTGGGGCCCGAAAGGAATTGTGGGTGCCCTCCTGAGGTGCTTTGTGGGGAAGTTCCTGTCGCGTCTGTGTTGTTACCGATTTTCGGTCGTTGTTGGGGTTGAAACACCGCGGACGAAATGCCGGAGCGAGATAGTAAGGCTCGGGTCATCTCTCCTTTTTTCCCCCGCAGGACTCGAGACATTTGGCGTGTTATTTTGGCCTCAGAATTTAAGCCGGATGTGTGGGGGGGTGGGGCGGAGTGGAGGCGGGCCGGGAGTGTGACGCTTGGAGCCTGGCTAACAGGTTGGGCCCCAGAGGAGGCCGGGAAGCTCCAGATTGTTCCTGAATGTTGTTCTTGCCCCAGCCCACGACAGATAAGATTTATATGTGAACCCCCCCAACCCCTGTCACTTAATTTTCAGTTACGTCAACGTATCTTTCGCGTAGTATCTTAGATGTCATGTTTAGTGTTTCTTGGCTGATCCTCCAGCCTGGTTTTAGGGGTCCCGTCCTCTGCGCTCCCGTAGCTCCTTGTATTTTTCTGCTTCACCATTTTTTACATTGTATTGCCAATGTCGCTGTTCTTGACTTTTTCCTCACTATATTGTGAGCAAGTTGACAGGAAAAGACATTTGTATTGTTCACTGCTGAATCCCCAACTTTTGCACAGGACCTAACTCTAAAATAGATTGATTAAATTAATATCAATTCTTTTTCTTAGGCGAGCCATTCTCCAACCCCTTGGCTCCAGATGGCCACGATGTGGACGATCCTCACTCCTTCCACCAGTGAGTATTTTGATGTAGAACCATGGGAATGAGCTGGGGAATGAGCGAAGTGGTGGTGGTGATGATGAAAGAATTCTGAATGTTTTGTCAGGAAGAATGGTCAGAGAATCATACCACTTGCTCTTTTATCTCTGTGAACTTTAAGTGGGTCAGGCCAAATGCATAAAAGTGTTAGAGGGGAAATAATGGCAGGGAGAGTGCTAATTTTTTAAAATTCATGTTTAATTTTGCGTTATTTAGGAATTAATTTCTGTATGAAATTAAAACATCAGAATGAAGGCAGTGTTGTTTGATAACATATCCAATTTCAGTCCCTTTTTTAGAGTTAACCACTTTACCTTTTTTACACATATCTTTTTTGCTACTCTTTTTAAATGCATTTACACACATGCATTTATATCTCAGTAAAATATATCATTGCCTTGTGAGTTAAAATATTAAAATTAAGTGATGTTACATTGTATGTATATAATTTTGCCATCTGATGTTCTTCCCTTCTCAATATCTTCGTCCTTATTTTCATGGCAGTGACAAGGACTCAAGTTTGTCTTTTGTCAGTTTAATTTGCAGATCTCTGGTACAGAACATAAGAGGGTAGAGGGAAAGATTTTCCTACCCTACTTGTTACCTGCATACTTGTTGGCATCAATTATACCAATAGCCAGTCCAACTTGGTTCTTGTTCTGCTTCAGCAGCAACAGAAACCAACCCTCACCCTTCAGTGTGATATTCAACTTCATCTTCCTCCCAGGCAAGATACCCTACCTTCATCTTTCCTCACAGGCTTTCTCTTAGCTCACGCCTTGTCTCATCAATGTTCCTCCAGGCGTGAGCATGGGTCCCCTGACCACCTGGAAGGGAGAGGCATGTGAGGTTCATGTAGTAAGTGTCCAGGTGGCTGGAGCTGGACTCTGCCACACAGTACACACAGAAGTGATTCCATCCCGGTGCCACACATGTGGCTGCACATCCCCCACCTAGGTTTCTAAAATGCTGGTGGATCAGGGCTAGGGCTCAGACCCCCAAATCCCACCCTCAGAACTCTATAGTATGGGATAGCTGTGTCCTAGTGACCCCAAATGGAAACATAGGCAGCCCCGGAGTAGGGATGCACACCTCTGCTGAAGGACTCCCTTCTTGACCAAATTGTAGTCAGGCTTTTCAGGGCTTATGTTTTTACCAGATCTCTTGAACCCAGTTTTAGCAAAGAATTCTGTTAGGGTATGGAGAATACCATCAATCAGTCAGTCAATCAAGCAGTGAGATCCAGTCACGCCTCTTGATATCTAATCAAATTCCTCTTCTACCCTACCTTTGATGTCTGAATCATTTTCCATAAATTCCCTATTGTCTCTGTTGTATTCAGAGTTCAGTTTTGATTCCTACCCCCTTTTGCAATAGTCTTAATTCCTATTTTGGTAGTGTTGAAGAGTCATTTTTGGGGAAACCTAGGAGGATTCTTTGCTACAGTGGGCTCAGCAGGCCAAGGAAGAGGCCTACTCTGAAGAGAGTTCAAAGGAAACTTACTTGAGTTTGGTCATTGTACCAGTTAAAATTACATCTTATACCATCAGAGCTATGTTCTCCACATTTGGGAAATACTGTCACAGTTTATTTATTAATAGTCTCCAGTTAGGGTTTAGGTTGTTCCCAAGTTTTTATTATTTTCAAAACTCTAATTAAATCTCTTTTACAGGCTTTATACACATAATGCCAGTAATTGACCAGGTTAAATACAGATGAATGGAATTGCTGCATCATAGGCTATTACACACTTAAATTTTAAAAAAGATACTGCCAAATTGCCCTCCTAGTTGTCTCTGCTGATTTATATTCTTGTTGGCAATACAAGAATATCCACTTCCCAAATTCTTACTCATTCTTGATTTATTAAACTTTTTAATTGTTAGCACTGATGCATTAAAAGGGTCATGACTTTGTTTTAATTTGTATTTCCCTGATTTCTAGTAAAGTGAACCATATTTTTTATATATTCCTTTTCCAATTCTCATTGGGTACTAATTTTTAAAAATTTTTGCCCTTTAGATCAAAACTCACTAATGAAGACTTCAGGAAACTTCTCATGACCCCAAGGGCTGCACCTACCTCTGCACCACCCTCTAAGTCACGTCACCATGAGTAAGTTCTGGGGTGATCCAATCTGTGTTCTGACTGTTTCCTATGGAAAATTTATTGAACTAGATGTCTTAGGAACTTGAAAGCCTTTTTTTTCTTTTTGAAGTTCATGGTTGTGATTCTCTCCCTCTTGAGATTGAAGCTCCAGGAAAGATTGGGTGCTCTAGGGATCTCAGTTTTTCTCAGAGTATGTTCCACGGACCATTTGTTGGACCAACTAGAGTTGCTGGTGCTTAAATAAGTAGATTTCTGGGTCCATTCCAGCCCCACAGACTCAGATTCTAGGACAAATATTTGGGTATATATAATTTCAGTAGTCCTTCAGATGATTGTGATGCTTTCTAAAATTTGAGAATGACTCACCTACAGATACTGACATGGATCTCTGCCCGATTAAAACTGGACAGTTTTTTTGCTTTGGTCAGTATTCTAGGCTTTTCTTTAATCCCCAAGGCCACTTCTTGGGGTTCCTGGGGCTGCAGCAATATTTTGCTATCAGTGAATTTCTTTTTTTGCTAGGATGCCAAGGGAGTACAATGAGGATGAAGATCCAGCTGCACGAAGGAGAAAAAAGAAAAGGTAAAGGAAGGTGGAGGAGTGTTGGGTTTTATGGTGGATGGTGTTTGGGGGTAAGGAGTAGGGAGGGGCTAGTTAGGAGCCAAGAGATTGAGGTTTTCCTTTCTTGTCTTGAGGTTCTCTGCTTTCATAGTGGAGAGGAAAGATATTTAGAATGGCAGTTTATTTGGCAGTTTAGGGCTTTTGAGCCACCTCGTGGTGTTTTAATCTTGTCTTTACCAGTTTCTAGCTGGATATTCTTGGGCATTTTGCTCAACATCTCTAATCTCCAATATTCTCATGGGTAGAATCAAGATAGTGATAATAATTTTTATTAGGTTGTCATGATGATCAACTGTTGACAGTCCATGTAAACACTCAGTACCGGTTCCTGGCATATAGTAACCATCCAGTCAATCTTGGTTGCCACCATCATCATTGTCATTGCTATTATTTATATGACACCAAGTTTCCTGGATCTCGAACTTTACTTTTTCCCTCTCTTTTTGAGGAGGACTGGCAAGAAATGACTTATTTTCAGGTGAAATTTGGAAGGTGAGAAAAATTCAGTTGACTTTCTGATTTCCATATGGAAAAGTCTCATACTTGTAGAGACTCAGTGATATAGAGCTGGGTAATAGTGAAGGACTCTGAAGTGACAGATGGAGTATACTGAGGTGGCTTTAGAACAGCATATCTGTGAGTTGGAAGATGCTGTAGTTCTGATTTTGAGGACTGTCAAGAGGTGGTCAGGGATTTCCCTGGTGGTCCAGTGGCTAAGACTTCGCGCTCCCAATGCAAGGGGCCTGGGTTCAATCCCTGGTCAGGAAACTAGATCCCACATGCCCAAGTGAAGATCAAAGATCCCTCGTGTCGCAACTAAGACCTGGTGTAGACAAATAAATACTAATAACAAAACAACAAAAAAAGAGGTGGCCAGCAGTTCTGTCAGGACGTATATGAGCTTTCAGCATAGAGAGTTGCATGAGGGTGTAAAGAAATAGGCAGGAACAGGCTGAGCCTTACACATTTGCCTTTCCCTGGTCACAGTTATTATGCCAAGCTTCGCCAACAAGAAATTGAGAGAGAGAGAGAACTAGCAGAGAAGTACCGGGACCGTGCCAAGGAACGGAGGGATGGCGTGAACAAAGATTATGAGGAAACGGAACTGATCAGCACCACTGCTAACTACAGGGCTGTGGGCCCCACTGCTGAGGCGTGAGTACTGAGCAGGCCAGGGCATGATTCTCAACATTGCAGTGTCATACAGTGGCAGTATGAATTCTTCACATTGTCCTTGCTCTGGAAAGTCATTTCCCCAAACCAAGCCATTTCAAGAGGCACTTCCCGCCCACAAAAGATGGTTATTTTTTTTTCTAGGCTTCATTTTTCAATGTATTTATTCAAAGGATGATTCTTATGTGGTCTGTTTCATTCTCCAGGGACAAATCAGCTGCAGAGAAAAGAAGACAGTTGATCCAAGAGTCTAAATTCTTGGGTGGTGACATGGAACACACCCATTTGGTGAAAGGCTTGGATTTTGCTCTGCTTCAAAAGGTGAGCCTTGGTTGGTAGGTGGAGAGTAATACTGCCACGCTGAATGCTCTTGTAAGGGCCTTTTTGGGTGACGAGGGAGACTGCTCTTAGTTCAAACCATCTAAAAGGTCTAACAGTGATCCTTCTGTAGGACTACTTGCTATTTGTCCTTCAAGTCTTAGCCTCAGTTTTATCTTCTTGGGGAAGCAAACCTTCCCTTAACACCTAGGTATGGTCGTCTCCCCACTGCTCACCTACTACCCGAACCCTTGTGTAGCTCTTCTGTTTTATTTATAGCAGTTATCATACTTTGTTGTTTAATTGCTTGTCTGCATTTCTTTTTATAAGCCCCATTAAAGCAAGGATGGTATTGTTTTCTTTTAGTATTGAATTCTTTGTTCCTGGCACAGTGTGGCATAATGGTGTTCAGTAAAGATATGTAAAGTGAATAAATGGGTAAACCTTAACTGCTTTCCTGTTAGGTACGAGCTGAAATTGCCAGCAAAGAGAAAGAGGAGGAAGAAATGATGGAAAAGCCCCAGAAGGAAACCAAGTAAGTAAACATCAGGGAGAGTTTGAGAGTTTAGATAGGTGGGGCCAAACATAGGAACACATTTAGCAAGAATGTTCTTTCTGTCTTTTCAGGAAAGATGAGGATCCTGAAAATAAAATTGAATTTAAAACACGTTTGGGTGAGTACAGAATTTCTGCACTAGTGCCTCTGCATTCCAGATGACTTGTAGGGAATTTAGTGCTCTGGGTAGGATAGGCTTCCCTTCTCCCTCAACCGACTTTTATCTCTTTTTTGTCCCCAAACCAGGTAGCTCCCACATACTACTACTCTTAATAGAACTCAGATGTGGACTTATTTATTTAATATATATTACTATGTCCCTGGTAGTTATTTCATATATATTACTAATGTCCTTGGGCTTCTCAGGTGGTGCTAGTGGTAAAGAACCTGCCTGCCAGTGCAGGAGATCCCGGAGATGCAGTTTCCATCCCTGGGTCGGGAAGATCCCCTGGAGGAGGGCTTGGCAACCTACTCCAGTATTCTTGCCTGGAAAATCCCATGGATGGAGGAGCCTGGCAGGCTACAGTCCATAGTATGGGTTGCAAAGAGTTGGATACGACTGAAGTGACTTAGCACGCTCGCACGCACTAAATGTCCCCTCAGTTAGGCTGGAAGCTCTCTCAGATTTGGGCTTATCCATTAAGGGAGGTAGCATGGTTGGTGATTAGAAACTCAGAATTCGGAAACCTGCATTTGAATCCTGTGATGAAATCATGCAAGGCATGTGATTTGGGGTGCAACCAACACAATTTCTCAGCTCCTGCTTGTCCACTTGCAAAATGGGGTTAATATTCACCTCATGGGATTATTGGGACAAAAAGAAATAATATGTGTAACGTGCCTATCACATTGGGCATGTAGTAGTGCTATTTTTCCCCATCTTCAAATCTTCATCAGTATTACCTTAAACTTCATCCTTCTTCCTCACATGGCCTAATACAATGCTAGGCACACAGTATTCATAAGGCAATGTAAGAAGGGTGGATAAGAGCTCAGACTTGGGAGTTAAATGGCCAGGGTCCCATTCTTTGTTCTGTCTCTTAGTAGCTCTAGGAGTGCAGTAGTCAGATGACTTAAGTGGTAGTAAATCACCTAACTCTCAGCCTTGGTATTCTTATCAGCTAAAAGTAAACTGCAGCTGTTGTTGTAGAAGGTTCTTATTGGCTGCTTGGTGCTGTTTCTCCTTTTGTAGGCCGAAATGTTTACCGCATGCTCTTCAAGAGCAAAGCATATGAGCGTAATGAGCTGTTTCTTCCAGGCCGCATGGCCTATGTGGTAGACCTGGATGATGAGTACGCCGACACAGACATCCCCACTACTCTTATCCGCAGCAAAGCTGATTGCCCCACCATGGAGGTGAGTGACCCAAGTCCCAAGAGCCTGCCACGTGAGCCTCAAACCTGGTAATCAGCCTTGATGTTGCCCTGAGCCTCATCTACCACATTTAACCAAGTCCTGTCCACATTTTAACCTCCCAAATCTCAGTTGAATCCATTGACTTTTCTGTCTCTGCCAGTAACACAGTAACATTCCAGTCTTAGCCATCATCTCTTGCTGAAACTATTAAAAGAGGCTCCTAATTAGTTTCCACACTTTCACTGTTTCCCTTTCAATATTCTATTTACTTTTGTTATTATTGAGATGTAATTTATATACCATACAATTCACCCCTTTAAATTGTACAACTCAGTGGCTTTTAGTATATTCATAGAATATACTGTGAATGTATAAGTGGCATCAAAATCAATTTTAAAACATTTTCATCACCCTCAAAAAGAAACCCTGTACTATATGGCCATTACCACTCCCCTTGTCTTTCCATCCTCTTTTCCATTTGATCATTCCACAACATGAATTTTGTTTCATCATGGTGTAGAAGCTTTTGATGATTTCTTAGTGTTAGGATAAAGAAAAAAATCTTTATCATGGCCTGTGAGGCCCTGTAACTCTGGCCTTTGCAACCTGTTTTTACCACACTTCCCTGTTTGTTCTCCAGTCATCCTTGCTTTCTTGAATGTACTAGATTCACTTTTTACCCAGGCCTTTGTATGCTGTTTCATCTGTCTGGAATGTCCTTTTACAACACCTCCTTTACCTGTCTTCACCTAGTTAATTTTCACCCATCCTTCAGTTTGTTAAGTAAATGAATGAATAAATGAAGAGAGTCCTGCTCAGTGGGATAACATTCTTCGGAATTTTTCAGGCCCAGACCACACTGACTACAAATGATATTGTCATCAGTAAGCTCACTCAGATCCTTTCCTACCTGAGGCAGGGTACCCGCAACAAGAAGCTCAAAAAAAAAGATAAAGGTAACCTGGAGGGTTAGGGAGAGAAACCTTACCCTTTGAGGGGCATTTGAGGATGGAACCAAGGTCTCCTGGAGCCTTCTGTTTCTAGAACATTGGGAGGCTCCTGGGGACCAGAGAAAAATGGGAGCAATGAAGCATTAGGAAGAGGATAGTTACATCTAGGTTCTGTCTGCTTGACCCCCCCAGGAAGCAGTGGTCAGTTTTGAGGCATGGGGAGGGGAAGTAGGGATAGCATTTATTGTCCCATCTTTTAAAAAGAAGATGTATAAAAGGGTATTGAGAGCTGGGGAGCATGGTGAGGCTGGGTGGAAATAAACTCAGGAGTGTTTTCCTTACTCTCTTTATGTTACAGGGAAAATGGAAGAGAAGAAACCCCCGGAGGCTGACATGAAGTATGTATCCTGATCTAAGGGAAGAAGGTCTTCTGGGTTTCCTGTCTTTGGCATTTGGGGGAAGCCTTGGTGTGAGAATCTGGAGAAATAGTTGGGGGAGATGGAAATATGTGTGACTTTGTCAGCTTGGGATCTCTGTTTTCCTAGTATATTTGAAGATATTGGGGATTATGTGCCCTCCACAACCAAGACTCCTCGAGACAAGGAGCGGGAGAGATACCGGGAACGGGAGCGTGATCGGGAGAGAGACAGAGACCGTGACAGAGAGCGGGAGCGAGAACGAGACCGAGAGCGGGAACGGGACCGAGAACGAGAAGAAGAGAAGAAGAGGCACAGCTACTTTGAGAAGCCAAAAGTGGACGATGAGGTGAGTGGGAGTTCCGGGCGCCAGATGGAGGGGCTTCCCATTTTTGTGGCTGCCCAATCAGGTATAGAACCCTCATGAGTTCTATAGGTACCTCATGGCTTCATAGCAGCAACTGGGTCATCTAATCTGACCTGGAAATGTGGGCAAGGGGTGGGGTAGCAAATTGTTTCAAACTTGGGGGAGAGATGAGTGGGCATCCTTTTTGGTGACACTCACTCCAGTTTCTGTTTTCTTTCCAGCCCATGGATGTTGACAAAGGTGAGTTGTACCTGTGGCATCTTGTGTTGGCTCTGGCAGTGCTTCTTTGCTCTGGACTAAGAGTCTGACTCAGTTCAGAGCTGCCAAGGGTGGGACTTCCTAATTCTGGGTTCTCGAAAGATCCATGTCTTGCTTTATGGGGTAGATAGAACATAAGTGTGGAATTCAGTCTTCCTGCACAATGGTAGGCCATACTTGCTTTGTTTGATGCAATTCTCCCAGCTGTGGGGTTCTGAGGATGTGAGGCATGGTGAGTGAAGGATATTCTGGGCACATGACTGTATCTTAGGCAAAGTAGCTCATTTTGAGTTGAAAAGTGATTAAAACTTCATTAGTTAAAAAAGAATTCTGTTGCTTTGAAAAATGTTCTTACAAAAGGCACAGGTGGGAAGTGTGTTGTAGGGAAGAGGTTGTAAATTCCTCATTTCAAAGTCTGAACAGAGTTCTCTTTTGCGCAGGACCCGGATCTGCCAAGGAGTTGATCAAGTCCATCAATGAAAAGTTTGCTGGATCTGCTGGCTGGGAAGGCACTGAATCATATCCTTTATTTCAGTGTGTTCATGGGTTCTAGCAAACTGTTCTCTTTTGATTCCAACTCCACCTGCTTCCCCATAACTACCACCCCTCCCCCCCCCCCACATGTCTTGCTCTTACCCTTTTGTGCTGGATTTTGACAAGGATGAAGTCATGATTTTCCCCTTTTTCAAAGGACCCATTCATGTTCTATCCCTCTTCTTAAGAGTTTTCATGTTGGGGCTTCTAGCCCTTGGCCTTTCCTGCTTGAAGTTTTTCTGCTGTTGGTAGAATTATTTTCTTTAATGTAGCATATGCTGAAGAAGCCAGAGGACAAGAAGCAGCTGGGAGATTTCTTTGGCATGTCCAATAGCTATGCTGAGTGCTATCCAGCCACGTACGTGAGACTTTTTCTTTTTTTTTCTTTTAATAATAATCATCACATAGCTCTTTATTTATTTTTAATTAATTTTATTATCGGCTATGCTGGGTCTTCATTGCTGTGTGTAGGTCTTTTCTAGTTGCGACAAGCAGGGGCTACTCTCTATTTGTAGTGGCTTTTTTTGTTGCGGAGCTCAGGCTCAGTAGTTGGGACATGCAGACTTAGTTGCCCCCCAGCATGTGGGATCTTTCCAGGTCAGGGATTGAACCTGTTCCCCTGAATCAGTGGGTGGATTCCTAAGCACTGGACTACCAGGGCAGTCCCGAGACTCTTGAAGAAGGCGGGCTGGGATGACTGGAGAACAAGGTTGGGGGTAGTAGCAGTGAGGTGGAAATTTGACTTGCTGGAACCCAGGGGTACTTCTTACTGGATAAAGTATTCTATTAGTTTCTGTGTGGGAGGCATGGGAGGGATGGCTATTCCTAGGCATATAGTCTCTTAGTAGGTAGGTTCCTGAATGAAGCATAGGAGTCTGGGAATTCCACCATCTCTTTTTAACTGTTGTTTCTTTTTAGGATGGATGACATGGCTGTGGACAGTGATGAGGAGGTGGATTATAGCAAAATGGACCAGGTGTGGAGCTGGAAGAATGGGTGGGGGCAGTTACTGTTTAGCACATATCCCGTTTCCTCCTCCCAAAAGATCTGTCATTTCCTGAGGCTCATCTTCTGTCAGCTGGAGTAGTAGGAGCAATGGCATTGTGGGGTCTTGGGCAGCTTAACTGCTTTAAAGCATCACTATAAAGTCAAATGAGATAGGGCCAAAAATATGTTTCTTTTTATTTTCTATAAAGTGCCAGGTTTTGACTTCCATCTTAGGCAGTAAGCAGGCCTTTAGTGCACATGTAGAAAAGGGCAGAAGGAAGTTCAGTTTTTAGAAAATAACTGGCAGGAGAAAAAGGAAAATAACTTGAGATTTATTATAGCTAGGATTGATATTTTCCTCTAAGCCTTAAACAAAAGCACCAAACACCAATAAGGGTGAAGTGTCATCTAACTTTTTCCTTGTTCTCTCTGTACTTTTGTGCTTAACAGCATGTTTTAATTCTGTTTTGGAGCCTTGCTTAACCCTGGCTCTGCCAAGTATTAGTGTTGTGACCATGTCAAATCATGTTACTGCTTATTCTTCAATTTCCTCATTAGGAAAATGGAGAGAACTCTGTAAGTTCTCTCAGAAGAGTTTCTGAGAGAATTAAATAAGGTACATGTTAAGTGTGCACAACAGTGCCTGGCCCATAGGAGTGAGTGAAGTGCAAGTCGCTCAGTTGTGTGACTCTTTGCGACCCCATGGACTATACAGTCCATGGAATTCTCCAGGCCAGAATACTCGAGTGGGTAGCCTTTCCGTTCTGTAGAGGATCTTCCCAACCCATAGTAAGTACATAGTAAACACATTATTTATTAAGGTAGGATTTATTAATGATAAAATCTGGGATTATGGGAGAGTCTGGCTTTAATCAAGGGCTAAAATTTCATTTCCACTGACAGCTCTTCCTTCCCTGTCCCCCCATTCTGTCCTGCAACAGGGTAACAAGAAAGGTCCTTTAGGCCGCTGGGACTTTGACACCCAGGAGGAATATAGCGAGTATATGAACAACAAGGAGGCTTTGCCCAAGTGAGTCTTGGTACTAAATACAGCCAAGAGTGAGGAGAGGGATGGAGGGTGGTTAGAGGGTGTAGTCTGGCTGAAACATTATGAAATCAGTTCTCTGCTCATAAGTCCTCTGGGAACACCTGGCTACTGCTCTGCAACCTCTGATGCCTTCTTCCCTCAACTCCCCTTTTTTTCCCTTCAGAGCTGCATTCCAATATGGCATCAAGATGTCTGAAGGGCGGAAAACCAGGCGCTTCAAGGAAACCAATGACAAAGCAGAGCTTGATCGCCAGTGGAAAAAGATTAGTGCGGTCAGTGGGACTGGTTCTGGGTGGGAGGGCCTTAGCTGGGAAGACATACTGGCCCACAGATTCAGGAGCCAGGCAGGGGGTTGGAGAGCCATGGAAGTCGGAGAGAGGTCAACCTTGGGTTTCAGGTGAGCTTAGACTGGCAGTCTATCAACTATTAACTGTTCTTCTTGCAGATCATTGAGAAGAGGAAGAAGATGGAAGCTGATGGGTGAGCAGCATTATTCTTCCTCTGTGGGACTGGTGAGAATTGCTTAGTATGTTGATCTTATGCTCATTTCTCTTTCTATTGCAGAGTTGAAGTGAAAAGACCAAAATACTAAAATCTCTGGTTCCAACTCCAAGAATAATCTCCACAAGGATTTACTTCCCACTGCTTGCTTTATACAATTCCAAAAAAAAGTTGAAAGATTTTTTTGTGTGTGTGAATGTATATAAATTTTATTGTATAATATTTTGATCCCATTAAAATTGGTTAACCTGCTGTCTTGTCTTATGTATGTTGAGGGCCCAGATACACCAAGAAGTCTACTAATCCCACTGATTGTATAAAAATCACATGGAAAAAGTCAGCTCAGTCCTTTGCTGAGCTGTGTTCCGTTAATAGATTCCTAAGCAATATATATAGTAGCCAGGATACCCAGTAGAGAAGGGACGAATGACCCTCACTGATAGCACAGAAGACCAAGGATGATTGGTCTTAAATATCAGACTCATCTGGGGACCTAGTCTTAGGGTAGAGGTTCTCTGGGACTTAGGGTTAGCCCAATGGGCTGCCAGTCTGATCCCAAGGTTGTGCACGACTGGGCTCTAGGTGAAGGCACCTGATGAGAAACACTCCTGGGAACAAAAAACCTTTCACAGATTTATGCCCTCCTGGGATCTTCAGTAATTCCAAGCAGAAATCACTGCTTATTGGGTTGGAGGGAAGTGAGGAATCCTCACTTGAGGAATCCCTGTCCTAGATAAGAGGGATTTGGTGCCCTTCAACACACTGAACAGTTTGTCAAGGCCTAGGTGTGGGCTTTCTGGCCTTCAACTCACTTCTTCACCACTCTTTTCAGCTTACTGCCAGCACTTGGGTACTTGTCAACAAAGGTCACAATTTATTTCTGGCTGGTCCATAGCTGCCACTGCCTGCCCAGAGGTACAACCGGAGGGCTTACAAAATCCAAGAAAAGCTAAATTAGCCATTGCCTTTGGTTACTTTCACTTTGAGAGAGTAAGGGCTTTTTGAGGAAGCCAGCTTTGTGCATGGCATCTAGGAGGCTGAAATTGGGCTCTGTCTGCAATAACACCTAGAAAGGTTAATTTCAGACAGTAAGTGATACCCTGATTTCATGGTTGTAGGCAGCAGTCACAATTAGGGAAAAGATCACAGAAACTGACCTGACTCAGATGAAGATACCTAGAGGGTCACTTAAGATCCAGACCTGGGGGTTGACTGCCAGTTTAAAATAAGTTTCTGCAAGTACCACCAAGCCTTGTGGAAGTAACCAGGTGGCCAAATCGTGAGAAACAAGGACTCACAAGACCATACAAGGGACTTGGAGCCTTGCTGAGGTCTCCAACCTCACTTCACCTCTTCTTAAAGGAGCTGGGTATCAGCATGTAAGATGTCTTAGAAGGCTTATACTACAATGTGAGAACGTTCTCTTCAGACAGGAGCCCGTGCTCCTCCTCATCTCTCCCACAATACAGAGTGCTCTCATCTTTGTGGAAGCTTTGGTAACCAGAATGTCAACTGTTGTGCCAATTTTTCCTTTTCAGCAACTCCTTGCTAGCTTAGCACTGCTGGCCCAGTCCCGCTGAGGGTCTGCACCCAAACAGTAGGAACTGGTGGGGCACTGTTGGTTTGGCCACGAGGATGTTCAGCATCCATCCGCAGCTGCAGCTTAAGTGTGAGTGGGCTGCCTGCTGTCAGGGACCCCCGCAAGTCAAATTCTTGCGGTGTGGGCTTTTGTCGCTTACTGATCAAACTGGTTGTGTCTCATTTTGGTCTTTCACCAAGCCATGAATGACTGGCATCCTCCTCTCCTCCCCTGAGGACAGGCAGTCATCCTTACCTTTTGGGGGTGGTTGTTCAGTCACTAGGTCGTGTCTGACTCTGAGACTCCACGGCTGCAGCACCCCAGGCTTCCCTGTCCTTCACTATCTCCTGAAGTTTGCTCAAATTCATGTCCGTTGAATCTGTGATGTTACCTAACCATCTCATTCTCTGTCGCCCTCTTCTTTTGCCTTCAATCTTTCCCAGTATCGGTCTTCTCCAGAAAGTAGACTCTTCGCATCAGATGGCCAAAGTATTGGAGCATCAGCAACAGTTCTTCCAATGAATATTCAGGCTTGATTTCCTTTAAGATTGACTGGTTTGATATCCTTGCTATCCAAGGCACTCTCAAGTCTTCCCCAGCACAATTCAAAAGCATCAGTTCTTCCCGGCTTAGCCTTCTTTATGGCTGACTGTAGGAGGCAGTACCAAACTGTCAGCCTGGATCAGGAAAACGCAGTTCCCATCTCCAGGTGAAGTGGCCAAGGAGGGGGTTGACGGTTGTGCTGTGTAGCCAGCCCAGCAACTCTCCATTGCAACGCATGGAAGTACTGGGCTTAAGCGGCCGGGCTCCTCCGTTCGTTTCCACTTACCAGCCGAGTCCGGCCCCGCCTCTTCCGGTTTACGGAGAACGCCTAAACGCCACTTCCTGTCCAGCCCCTCAACCCTGAAGCGGTTCCCTGGGCCGTTCCTACCGCTGTGTAGTTGTTACTTGGGTTCACTTCCCGATTCCTTGGCGGCTCAGGTCATTGGTCCATGGACCGCAAGTGTGAGGAGAGGCCCGAGGAGGATGGGAGCGACGAGGAGGATCCCGACTCCACCGAAGCCCCAGCCCGGATCCGGGACACTCCGGAAGATATCGTCCTGGAGGCTCCGGCTAGTGGGCTGGCGTTCCATCCGGCCCGCGACCTCCTGGCAGCGGGGGACGTGGACGGGGACGTGTTCGTGTAAGTGCGGGGCAGAGATGGGGGCGTGAAGAATGTGGTGGGCCTAGGGCTGCTCAGTCTGGAAGCTCCTCAGGAATGGAGCTGGGATGAGGAAAGAAAGTTATAGGGAGATTAAGTTTACAAGACTCAAATGTTGTCCAGTTCGTTTAATAACGTTCGGCTTTGAGCAGGTTACCACACAAATCTCTTAAAAGAACTGAAAGAAAAAAAAAAAAAGAACTGAAAGAGTGGCTGGAATGCCGTGACAGAGTCCGGACAAGCAGGCGAACAAGTAGGCCTTAAGGACACTTACTTCCCACCGAAATATGTATTGATTCTGAAACAGGACCAACTGGGCCCCCTGCTTTCCCTTCTTGCCCACTTTAACTGATCTTTTAAAAACACAAATCCGACCCCTTCACTTCCTTGATTAAAACCCTTCAATAGTTTACTTCTGTTTTTAGGATTTAGATTCCTTAATCTGGTTAAGGGCCTTGACCTTCTGGCCGTTGTTCAGATTTTTTGCTTTCTGTGCTTATTCATTGTTACCTTTTAAAAAATGCACCTTGAAGGCTCAGCTCCTTTGCACATGTTATCCTTCTGCCTGGAATTTCCCTCTCTTGCACCTATTGTCCCAGAGTTCTCAGCATCTCCTCACTCTTCCAAGGTGATGCAGACTAAATTAGATTACCTGTTAGATGCTGCCTTGGCACCAGATACCTTTTCCTCCTAAACTGCATAATGATGTGTAATCTGTGGAATAATTTGAACGCTCTCTCCTCCACTAAAAAAAATTTTTTTAAACTTTTTTGACCTCGCCCCACAGTAATAATACCTTTTATGTTTTGTGTGGTGCACTTTGTTATTTTCTGGTTTATTTTATCCTATTGTAATTGTGGGCATACAGAAAATGCTGACTGCAACTCACTAATGGGTCACGACTGGAGTTTGAAATACAGTATTCTGGAGTGTAGGCTGCAGGCTGTTTAGTTCTCATTATGTCTGCTGCTTCTAGCCCAGGGTGAGTGCTCAATACATGTTTGCTTTTTGAATAAAAAATACAAGCTGGAAGCAGTGAAAAGCCATTGAAGGCCCTAACCAGGAAAGTTGTTCTATCAGATTTACTTAATGAATTTAAATCCCAAACCCCTCATTAGCTTCAGTGTCCTTCGGCAAGTTAAATTTTTTATCTTTGAAAATGGGAACAATGGGGTATTCCCTGGCTGTCCAGTGGTTAGGACTTGGAGCTTTCTCTGCCAGGGTCCCAGTTTCTATCCCTGATTGGGAAACTAAGGTCTCGCAAGCTGAGTGGCGCAGCCAGAAAAAAACAAAATGAGAACAATAATACTTATTTTGTAGAGAGGTTTACTATTTCTGTCCATGTTTACAGTGTCAGGTACTTGGGAATCACCTTTCTTCATACCCCTCATGGCTTCCGTTTGTCTCCTCTTCCTACCCTCAGCCACTGCCTTCTGGAGGCCTTGAAGTTAACTCATGACCATTCCAGAGAGGTTCCCTTTGCCCAAAGAATTCAATTCAGACTTCTGTTTGGCCTGCATGATTGTCTTAAGCCCAGTTCAGCACATCTTTCAAGATTTAGCCATACCTCTCTTGCCACTTGAACTCTCCTCATCCCTTTATTCTGCCCTGGGAAGGACATCAGCATCTGTCTCCAGCCCCTTGTTCTCTGCCAGATGAACTACTTATTCTTCATGATCCAACTCAGGTGTTATCAACGTGGTTAGCTTTCCAGGACTCTCTTCCTTTCCAAGGTATTCATTCAGCCTGTGAATATTTATTAAGCAGCTTTTTCATGTCAGGCACTGGGACAGAGCATTTATTGGACCCTTTTTGAAGATCTGCTGAGGCAGGCACTGTGGGTAATCTCTGGACAGGTACTTGCTTCAAAGCTGAGCTTACAGGCCGGTACCTCTCTATTTTCCCTTTTCATCCTACCATTACTTTAGCATGTGGTCACAATGTGCTGTAATTAATTGTGGCTTCCCTTAGCTCCCCTGGGCTTCTGTGGTGGCTCAGACGGTGAAGAATATGCCTGCAGTGCAGGAGACTTGGGTTTGATCCCTGGGTGAGAAGGATCCTAGAGAAGGGAATGGGTACCCACTCCAGTACTCCTGCCTGGAGAATTCCATGGACAGAGAAACCTGGCAGGACAGTCTATGGGATCATGGAGTTGTACATGACTGAATGGCTAACACTTTCACACTTAGCTCCCATAGACCTGGAGTATAAGATCCCTGTCTTTATTAATCTTTACATTTCCAACCTCTGGCCTGTTCTTCTGTTGTTGGTTTTGGACTTCCAGAGTGATTCAGACCTAATCTTTCCCCAGGCTAGTGTTTCCAAAGATGAAGAGGGACGGGGGTGGAATGAGGTCCCAAAACATACATTGAGTGAAAAAAAGATCTAACATTTGAAGCTCACTGCAAGTGGGAAAATGGGATGGTAAACTCCCTGGGCTTGGAGGTGTACAATCAGTAACTCCTAGGTAGATGGAAAGTCGGCTAGTTGGTCCTACATTGCCAGGTGAGGTCTGGGGTCATTCATTGTTCTTCCATTCTCCCCAGCTTTTCCTACTCCTGCCAAGAGGGAGAAACCAAGGAGCTCTGGTCCTCAGGTCACCACCTCAAGTCCTGCCGAGCTGTTGTCTTCTCTGAAGATGGGCAGAGTGAGTATTGGGAAAGGCTGCCAGCAATGTGGTGGTGGGAAGGGAGAAATGAACAGTACCATGACCTGGGTGTTTCCCCCCTAGAACTTGTTACTGTCTCCAAGGACAAAGCCATCCATTTTCTAGATGTGGAGCTGGGCCGACTGGAAAGACGCATTTCCAAGGCTCATGGGTAAGGGGAAGCCAATTGTGTGTTGAGATAAAGGGTAAGGATTGATCGGTACATCCCTACTGGGACTAAGGTGCTCCAGGAAGTTCTGTTATCTATGTCTCTAGTGCCCCCATCAACAGTCTGCTGCTGGTGGATGAGAATGTTCTGGCCACTGGGGATGATACAGGTGGCATCCGCCTCTGGGACCAAAGGAAGGAAGGCCCCTTAATGGATATGCGGCAGCATGAGGAGTACATTGCTGACATGGCTCTGGATCCCGCCAAGAAGCTGCTGCTGACAGCCAGGTAGGTACAGCTTCAAAGCTGTGTCCCACCCCTTTTCCTACATTACATGTCTCCCTCAGTGAGTACCTCCAGCCAAGCCTACTGCTTTGCTCTCTCTACAGTGGAGATGGCTGCCTCGGTGTCTTCAACATCAAGCGACGCCGGTTTGAGTTGCTCTCTGAGCCCCAATCTGGAGACCTCACCTCCGTCACACTTACGAAAGTACAACTGGGTTGGGTGGGATGAGGGTGTGATAGGGACTTGATCTGATGTGGGTCCACAAACATGTTTTGCCCTGTTTCCCTGCAGTATGGGAAAAAGGTGGCATGTGGCTCCAGTGAAGGTACCATCTACCTCTTCAACTGGGATGGCTTTGGGGCCACAAGTGACCGCTTTGCCTTGAGAGCTGAGTCCATCGACTGCATGGTTCCAGTGACGGAGAGTCTGCTCTGTACTGGTTCTACTGATGGAATCATCAGGTGAGAGAAGCCAGATGGCCCTCAAGTCATATGAAGGGCAGACCTAACAAACCCATACCCAACACTTTTCTTTCTGCCCAGGGCTGTCAACATTCTGCCAAACAGAGTGGTGGGCAGTGTGGGCCAGCATGCTGAGGAGCCTGTAGAGAAGCTAGCTCTCTCCCACTGTGGCCGCTTCCTGGCGAGCAGTGGCCATGACCAGCGACTCAAGTTTTGGGACATGGCCCAGCTGCGGGCTGTGGTGGTGGATGACTACCGCCGACGTAAGAAAAAGGGAGGACCCCTGCGGGCTCTGAGCAGCAAGGCCTGGAGCACTGATGACTTCTTTGCAGGACTGAGGGAAGAGGGAGAGGATGCCACAACTCTGGAGGAGGAGGAGAGTGAGGATGACAGTGACTGAAGGGATGAGCTGAAACTCAGGATGGGTTTTCAGTGGACAAAAGTCTTGTTTTCTGGGTTGGATTCCTAGAGAGCTGGGAACTGAAAATATCCTATTGTGCAACACAAGAGGATGCTCGGGATCAGCACATTGCTGTGAGGAAGTACTGGCTTTGTAGCAGCTGCTCACTCCGCCAGTGTAAGACAAAGTCCACAGTTGGGGCAAGACAGCACGGACACAGGTATACACTAACCAGGGGTTTAATATAAATACAACCAGCACAGAAGAATTCAAAACTATACATACACCAAAACTACAACACCAAGTGGTGGGGGCAAAGGCAGATGTTTGACCCTTTGGCTCCACCAGCCCTCAAATAAAAACTTCAACAAGACAAAACAAGAAAATAAAAAGCAAAGATTCATAAGCTGTGGGAGGAGGAGAGAGGGTTTGTGTGTGTGTGTGTGTGTGTGTGAGACACAGAACCCTTGAGAGAGGGTTTGTGTGTGTGTGTGTGTGTGTGTGTGTGACACAGAACACCTTGGGGTCAGGTGAAACCCCAGAAGGGGAGAAGGAAAGTTCCCTCACCACAACTTTGGCCAAACCTGAGCTGCCCCCAGGTGTTCTGGGCCCTGCCCCAGCTGGGAGGCTGTGTCAGGTCTAGGGCAGGGCCCATGCTCCTCCCCTTCTTGGGATCAGATAGTGGCTGCCCAGGCCTGCTGGGCCGGGTGCTGACACAGGCTGCCTGTGGAGAGGATAAGGTCACTGCTGAACCATGGTACCTCCTGCCTCAGCCCCAGTAGACCAAAGGAGGCTGGCCCTAGACTCACTCATTGCCTCCAGGAGCCGTGCAGATACTGCATCCTTAGCCACCTCATGCCCATCCTGCCCATCTGGGGTGAGCACAACCCAGATGAGGCCACTGAAGGGCACTGGATGCCCAGGGATCACCACCTGGTACCAGAAGCGGTGCCAGCCAGCGGGACCTGTGCCCAAACACTTGGTGAGGAACACTGGGCTGCCCAGCTTCATCCGTTGGCACAGCAGCTGCAGGGCAACCTGAGACCCTTGGAACTCGAGCCCCTGGTCCCTGGCCAGGGCTAATCGGCTGCCCTCGGGCTGTAGGCACTGTAGCGAGGGAACCATGAGCTGCTGGCGGAGTCGTTGCTTCAGGTCTGGCTTAAGCCACTCCACAGCCACCTGTTCTCCACAGAGATGGGACTGCCCTGCAGGAAAAAGGCAGAAACAGGGTAGGTCTAAGCCCCGGGCCCAAACTCCCAGACTCTTGAGTCCTTTGGAGTCACATCTTTTTAATCTGTTAGTTGGTCAGTGGTGTCCAACTCTTTGTGACCCCATGGACTATAGCCCACCAGGCTCCTCTGTCCACAGAATTCTCTAGGCAAAGATACTGGAGTGGGTTGCCATGTCCTTCTCCAGAGAATCTTCCCGACCCAGGAATTGAACCTGGGTCTCCTACACTTCAGGCAGATTATTTATTGTCTGAGCCACCAGGGAAGCCCCTGGAGTCACATAAGCCTATTTAATTTCTAATCTCCCCATTTCCTGGTGGTGTTACCAAAGTGTGCATGGGTGTGTGCTTGGTTGTGTCTGGTTCTTTGCAACAGGCTCCTCTTTCCAAGGGATTTCCCAGGCAATACTGGAGTGGTGGTCATCTCTTCCTCCAGGGGATCTTGCTGAACCAGGGATCAAATTCCTGTCTCTTTGTGTCTCCAGCACTGGCAGTTGCATTCTTTTACCACTGAGCCACCAGGGAAGCCTGTGACCCCAGGCAACTTAAATTTAACTTCTCTAGGCTTCATTGTGTTTCTTTACAAAGGAACCTAATAACTGCTACCTTCTAAGTTCCCTTGGGGTACTGGTTGATTGCAGGCTTTGTCTACCTCATAACCATCACAATAGCTAAACTTTACCATGAATACTTGACAAGAACTTGCCAAGAACAAGGGAATGCTAAAAGCTGTAATTATTCTCAGACTCAGGAAGCAGGTTCTATCTACAATGTGTAAAAAGTAAGCTCAGTTGATTGCCTCCGGCAAGTCAATTTTTCTTCAACCAGTCTGCAATCTCAAGAGGGACAACGTTCTATTTCATTACGGTGTGGAGGGTCAGGAGATAATGCGTGGAAAGTGTTACGTTTAGTTCATTGATAGCTGGTAGGCCCAGTGGAAATACAAAAACGTGAGGTCAAATAGTCTGTCTCAAACTTGACCCTAAGTTCTCGCAGCTTTAACCCGCTTTGCTGAACTATGCTGACCTGTAGAGGTAAAGTGCCCGGCATAAAGTGCTCCCAACCAGCGGTCCCCCGCAGTCTCCAGTCCTACCTTCCACCAGGGCCTTTTTGGCCATGGCTGCGGCTCGGTGCGAGTTGAACTTGAGCAGTGCGATCTGTGCGGGCGTCGGCCCGGGGCTGGGCAGCAGCAGCGCCTCCTGCAGGCTGGGTCCCAGGGGCTGCAGCGCGCGGAGCAGCGCACGGTGGCTCAGGTCCGGCGGCAGCCCGTCCACGCTCAGCTCGCACTTCTCGGTGCTGCGGCACACGAGTAGCGGGCAGGACGGCCGCAGCAGGTGGTTGTGCAGCGTGGCGATGGCGGCCTGGGCGCCGCGCCGCGAGCTGTAGCGGGCGTAAGCGAAGCCGCGGTTCAGGCCGCTGAAGGTCATCATCAGACGAAACTCGTAGAGACGGCCCACGCGCTGGAACAGTGGGATCAGCTGGTGCTCGTACACGTCCTGGGGCAGCCGCCCGATAAACACCTCCGACCCGGCCGGCGGAGGACTGCCCACCCATCCTGGGAGAAGAGGGTGGGGAAGAGCACCGTCATCCAACCGGATAGATAGTTCCTGGTTCGGGGTCCAGGGACCGAGCGCGTGAGGGAGTATGTGTGCACACGTCTGTGAAACGGGTAAGACACCCATACTCCTCCGGGTCGTCGGCATAATCGAGTGACTGAATTACCAATGGGACTGGCACCTTAAAACTAGACTTGCTCCCTTCCTAGAGGTGGCGGGTGGGTGAGAAGACAGATTATAATTTCATCTGCTGGGGGGGGGGGTAACGGGTAGTTTGGGGTTTCTGACCAAACTCCGAGTGGAGCCTCGGGGCAGGCCCCTCCCTCCCCCGAACGCGGCGAGTCGGGGCCGTAGAACCTGGCTTAGCCCCTAGCAGGCACACGGCTGGGACGAACTTACCTGGGGGTGGCCCGCCATACTTTCTCTGCCCGTTCACCTGCACCAGCCGGATGCCCGTCTCCCTGACCCACGCTTCCAAAGCCGCCTTGTTCTCGGGATTCACCCTCTCACACCACAGCTGAGGGGAAAAGGGTGGGTTGGAATGGCGGACTGCCGCGTCCGTCCCCGTCTCGCCAGTTGATGCTCAGGGTTCATCGACCCTCTAGCAGCCAACCACTTACCTCACATTCCCGTTTGGACTGCATGGCTTCCCAGCAAGCTCACTCGTGCCCCGTTTATAACCTTCTCCCTATCTGCCTATCTGGAAGCTTCCCTACCCCACCACCCCCCAAGCTCTCATTGGCTCTGAGAATGACCCCGCCCACCAAGGGGGTGGGGTATCCGCCGAACTTGCGCCGCTCGAACCTCGCACCCGCAGGTGAAAGCTAGAGACCTTAGCAAGTGGGTCTGCAGACAGCTCTACCTCTTCAGAAATGGCTTGCAGACTGGAGGCTACCTACAGGTGACAACGTCCAGGATACCCTCCACCCTGCAGAAGAGCCCATGTGGGCTACTGTTAAGTGTCTCTCCCCATTTTCTACCGCTGAAGTGGTCGCAGTGGGAGACCCAGACTCTGACAAGGAAGGCAGGGCTAGGTGGTAGTGACACAGGCAGGCTCCAGTGCTTGAGGCATTTTATTGGACCTTCCAAGGATGGTTGTGGGGAGCGTTCCCTCCACCTGGTTATAGGGCTCTGCAGAAGAGACCATCTTGCGCCAGGGGACACAGGCAGGACTAAGCCCCCAGAGCCATATGGAAAATGGTATAGTACCTGACCATTTTTTCTGTGATTACAAATAAAATAATCATAATATAAATAAAAAAGTCTCTGTTCTGACCACTTTTCAGGTCTTCCTGTTGGGACAGAAATGTGCAAAGCTGTTGAAGTAGGTATGCAGAGTCTTATCTTAGTCTTAAATAGCGTCAGTCCCACTTTCTTCTGATAGTTTGCTCAACTCAGCAGATGCAAAGGGGCTGGCTTGTTCTCCTTTTGATTTCCTCCACAAGGTCTTCTCTTCGGATGTCCACCTGGCCAGGAAGGAAGGACAAGGTGGTATGAGCATCTTGTGTTCCACTGCTG
This sequence comes from Okapia johnstoni, assembly GCA_024291935.2. Lineage (NCBI taxonomy): Eukaryota > Metazoa > Chordata > Mammalia > Artiodactyla > Giraffidae > Okapia > Okapia johnstoni. The sequence continues at coordinate 44,247,032 of CM044316.1, forward strand.
AGCCCCCATGTCTTCCTCTAGTCATCAGGCCTGGCTCTCCTGGGAGCAGGAACCCAATCAAATACGTTAGGGGAGACAGTGCTTACTGGGGAAGCCAGAGAGACAAAGGGTCTGTGGGGATGGAGACCATAAGCATAGTATCATGCTACCCCCTAAATCCTTTAGGGGGCTAATATGAATGCCAGGCTTTTGCTCAGGTCTTGAATGGGCTGCAGTGTCCAGAAATGGCATTCATTCCATGTCCCTCCCCCTTCCTGCCCACCTACTTACCTCTTCCCTGCTGGCCACTGAGCGCAGCTTGACGACCCCGTCCTTGAGTTCTTGCTCACCAATGATGGCCACCAGTGGGATGCCTGCCTCCTCACAGTACTGCAGCTGATTCAGTAACTTGGGGTTCTTTTTGTAGAGCAGTTCTGCCTGCAGGGGACCAGGGAATAAAAAAGGCTGGCTTCTGCAGTCCTCAGGGACAACCTTCTTGGGGCCCCTCGCTCTGCTCTTCACCCCAAGAAATCATAGCATTGGCAGGGCCGCTATGGACAAGCTTTTATTTCATGTGTGTCCGGCATTCCCAAATGTGCTGCCGCCCGGGGGCTTGCCTCCTCTACCTTGATCCCAGCATCCCATAACTCTGAGACGAGCTTCAGTCTCTCTTCCAGCAGCTTCTTCTGTGCGGATGCCACAAGCACCTGTGTCTCTGTGGTCCGTACCTTCTCCTCCAAGGCCTAGAAAAGAGTTAAAGAGCTGAGCTACCCTTTACAACACCTTCAGTGAGCAAACAGAGCAGGCTCTTGTCAGAATTCTGAGAACAGGCCCCAACTCCATCAGGGCAGGCTAGTCTTTTCTCATCTAGCAATTGGGCAAAAAGTAGCTCTTAGAAGAATAAGAAATGAACTGAGTAGCCTGTGCATATGACTTGCCAGAATAAATAATGGAGGGTAAAGGTAGCTTTTAAAGGAAATGGCAACCCACTCCAGTATTCTTGCCTGGAGAATTCCATGGACTGTGGAGCCTGGCGGGCTACAGTCCATGGGGTCGCAAAGAGTCGGACACAACTGAGTGACTAAGCACACACAAAGGTAGCTTATGTACAGTTTATGAACAAGCTTATATCCATCTACTATCTTGTGGATCCATCATAAGGAAGTGATATTCTGTGCTCACACAGGCAATCCAATCACCCCTAGCAGTTCTAGTACTGACAGTCAAGAGACTGTCTCTTACACTAAAGCCATAGGAGGGGTGTGGATGGAGGGGAGAAAGAATGCTGCTGCTGCCTGTTTCTTTTTATGGAAAACTATTTCTGTTGTTCTTACAATTTAAGCTGCCTGTTGGAACAGTGACTTCAATTGAAAAACAGTGACCTCAAGAAAAGGATGGGAGCAGTGGGAAGGTTACTTAAGAACAGTAGCAACAAAAGTGGGCCTGAGGCCACGAAGGGCTTTCCCCATATTACTGTAGGTGCTGGAGAGTCAAGATAGCCATCTGAAGGATCCCAGAGCCTCAGATACATGCTTCCCACTTATAGACAGTATCAGAGTGGTTGGGGACAAGACTGGAGTTAGACTGCATTCAAATTCTGACTGTGCCACTTAAACCTTTGGCAAATTATTTGATCTATGATCTTCAGTTTACTTGTCTGAAAAATGTAAATAATAAAAGTAGCTACCCTCTTGGGCTTCCCTCATAGCTGTTGGTAAAGAATCTGTCTGCAATACAGGAGACCTGGGTTTGATTCCTGGGTTGGGAAGATCTCCTGGAGAAGGAAATGGCAACCCACTCCAGTATTCTTGCCTGGAGAATCCCATGGATAGAGGAGCCTGGGAGGCCACAGTCCATAGGGTCACAAGAATCAGACATGACTTCGTGACTAAACTACTACTACTACCCTCAGAAGGCTGTTTAAGTTTTTTAGACAGTGCATGAAAAGCACTAAGCACAGTGCCCAAGCACAGAGTAGTAAAATGTTAAGTATTCTGTATAACGAGAAAGATCCAGGTCTTTAGATATATTGGCCTAGATTTCTGACAGCTCTGAGCAAAGTAGGGACCCAGAGCAAAGGATTTTGTGAAGAAAGAATGATTAAAGATCCATCAAGCTGGCCTATATTAGGGTGAGAGTCTGAAGGACAGCAACTGTCTTCTCCCTTTCTTTGCAAAGATGCTCCTTGACCAGTGCAGTACTACTTCCTCCTTAGAGATCAAAGAAGATAGCTCAGGTGCCACCAGCTGCCCAGAAGTTCTTCCACCCAGCCCCAAGCCCTACCTCCAGCCTCTGCTCCACGATGGAAAAGATTCGCTCTATTCCAATGCTGAGCCCCACACAGGGCACCTTGCGCCCTTTGGGATCAAACATGCCCACCAGCCCATCATAGCGCCCTCCAGCGGCCACACTGCCCACACCCAGGGGTTCTTCCCCTGCTCGGGCTGGGGGCTGTAGCAGCACCGCCTCATAGATCACCCCGGTATAGTAGTCCAGTCCTCGAGCAAGGCTCAGGTCGAAGGAGATCTGGGGGGACAAGAACACAGTCAGTATCAGATGAGGATCAAGGGCCGGCCTCCAGCCCCAGAGCTCAGCTGAGGCTCCCATCCGAACCTGACTCACCTTTTCAGCAATGCCAAACAAGGTCAGATACTCAAATAGCAGCTTCAGGTCTCCCAGGCCCTCCAGGGCCTGCTTGTTCTGGGACAGTTTAGGATCCTGGAGCAGCTGTTCCACCAGGGATACTCCACCTGGGGAGACAGATCTGTGAGCCAGACTGACTGTCAAGAAAAAGATACATGTATGCATACACACTCATACACTCCTCTCTCTCCCCCTCTTTCTCCTATGCATGTACACATACAAAAAGAAATTTCGGCTTTAGCGTGAGGGCAGTGGGATGGCTGCTTGGGAGGCAGGCTTTGTTTCTCACCATGCTGCTGGACGTAGTCCCCAATGCGGTCAGCTACCTCAGGTGCCAGGCCCTTCTCTCCTACCATCTCATTCTTTACTTCCTCCCAGGACACCTGGGCAGACAGATATGGGTCAGGGAACCCTGGACAGCTTCCCCAGGGCAGAGCAAGTGTGAGCCCTCTTCAGCGGGTGTCTTGAGCAGAAGCTGCTTGTCAATGTATATCCTGGAGCTAATCTTCCTCTGTGGGCATAGAGGCAGGGCCATCTCTCTCCTAATCTTTTCCATATCTCAGGGCAACATTGGCCCTGGGAAAAGAACAGTCAAGTGTTTGGTGGTTACCTTGTCCAGCTTGTCCACTGAGGAGCAGATGGTGCGGAACTTGCTGTCTGGAACACCACAGATGGCAAACATCCCATCTAAGATGCGCCGATCATTCACCTACAGTGACCCAAGGCATAGTGATAAGGAATCTCTTTACATGACCCTTGATAGTGCTGGATGCTTAGACTACTGTTCCCTCTGTACCAGGACCTTCTCCTGTGAGAGGCCAGGCCCAGCTTTGCCCCCCACAGCTCCACTCAGCTCTGACCTTGACCAGGAAGTCGCCGATCTGGAGTGAACTCAGGATCTCACACATGATCTTCAGGCACTCTGCATCAGGAATCATGGGGTCGAATTGCCCAGCAATGTCAAAATCCTGTAGGGAGAGGGGTAGTTAAGAGGTCCTCAGGGGGTTAACCTTGAGGGGGGACTCCTGGGAGCTCTGCTGTCCATGCAGGAGGCCTCATTGCACTCATGTGCAGGCCACGTTCTTCGTTTTCTGTCTGTCAGCCCAGAGGAAAACCCCAGCCTTCCTGGGTCTCTTACCAGGCCTGCTTTTCTTCCCATCTACTGGCCTATTCCTTTCAATATTTTTCCTTATTTCCTTCCACTGTTGTGGGGGGAGTTACCTGGCCTCAGTCATTTTCTCTCTTCATTTAGAAGCTCTGCCATCAGTCTGAATGATAGTACCTCAAATCCAATTTCCTCATCCTTTGCTGTCATCCTATCACTGTGGTTTAAAATAAAGAGCACTGGACCAGGACTTCTAGTCCTAACGTTGCCTTTCTTATCCCTATAGTCTCTTTATCTTCCTGAGCCTCAAGTTGACTCATATGTAAAATGAGGAGAATAATCCCTGTCCTGTATGTGAAAATACTAAAGAAGTCCTAGGGTTAGCATTATCTGGGGCATCTAGTTTGTTCAGGACACCATGAGTACTCAATAGGTTCTATTAGCTCGAGGGAGTGCTGCCCTACCCAGCCTGCCCCTATACTCACACATTGGTAGAATTCCCGATATCGGCCTCGGGTCATGGCTGGGTTATCCCGCCGATATACTTTTGCTATGTGGTAGCGTTTAATGTTAGTCAGTTTATTCATTGCCAAGTATCGAGCAAAAGGAACCTGATGACAAAGTTAAGGAGAATGGCCCACTTATCACAGTATGGCAGTTGATGATCCTCACCAACAGAAGATGGGGTCTAACCCCACCCTGTGTGGGTTAAAACCACCACCTGTAAGATTAACAGCATTTCTGAACATCAGCAAGAATCAACTCTGTTACCACAGGGGCAAGTGAAGTCTCAAAACACATTAAGGCTCTTTTCTTTTGGGGCTGTGGTGAGCACAGCAGAGGGGTGGGCAGATTGGCTGGGGAGCAGAAAGGGGGCCCTATTCAGCGATGTCTAAGCAGATGATTCTCTGACATAGCTTGGGGATAAAGGAAATAGGCTTTTGGTCAATTAAGGAGAATGCCGTCCATTAGACAGGACAAGGGAGATGTATTCTGAAGCCAGGGAATTGCTGCCAGAGTCAGAACTGGACCTTGACATAAAGCTGAGGTCTCACTCAAGATTTCAGAAGCCTTCTAAGGCTAGCTATGCTCTGTTTAGCCAAAGTCCAGTCCCTGCTTTAGAGAAAGAATTTCCCTGATTGCAAGATGCATTATATTTGACCCCACCTATGTCTAGCTGCCCTCAAACCTGAGGCTAGAAAAAGCCCCAGTCCAGTGAGGGCCAATCCATCCAAAGTTTAAAAAGATACAGTGAGGTCATATCGAAGAGACAGCAGCTCCCCACCCTGGTCCTTCAGGTCATAGATAAGCTTAGAGTCTTCTCCATACTTTCCAGTCAGTGTTTCCTGGAGAAAAAGAAATGTGATCACAAAGATAAATATAAAAATTTAAAAGGAAGTTTTAAAAGTAAAACCCCCCATTCTAATGATGACTGATTTCAACTTACATTTTTCCTCTAAAATTCATATATTGAACCCCTAGTCATCTCAGATTAGGGCTCTACTGGGGGATAGGGTCTTTAAAGAAGTAACTAAGCTAAAATGAGGTCATTAGGGTGAGTCCTAATCCAATAAAACTCATGTCCTTATAAAAAGAGGAAATCTGGACACAGAGGAGGGAAAACGATGTGAAGACACAGGGAGAAGACACCGTCTAAAAGCCAAGGAGAGAGACCAGAACAGATCGTTCCCTCATGACCCTTAGAAGGAACCAACAGCTTATCTTGGACTTCCAGCTTCCTGGCAATACATTTCTGTTGTTTAAGCCACCTAGTCTATGGTATTTTGTTATGGTAGCACTTGCAAAACTAATCTAGTTGGTAGAAATAGAAATGAGTACAACCATTTGATGCAGAAATTCTGTCTCTGGGAATTTATCCTGTAGTTGAACGCCCACTAGTACCAGACATTGTTCTAAGCCCTTTGTCTCCATCCGTGAACAAAGGCAGTCCATGCCCTCTTGGATCTTCTGAAGTAATGACAAGAGACAGGCAGTACATTAATTCAAGGAAACAAATTAACAGATAATTTCTGATAGTGATAGCTGCTTTAATGGAAATAAAATAGGTTGATATGCTAGATAAGTGTTGCTTTAGAAAAGGCATTGGAGAGGATTATTTGAGGAATGGCATTTTAGTTAAGATATGAAATGAAAATTTGTCATGTCTAATTTACTCTGAAATTAAAGTCATGCCAAGAGCTAGGGAAAAAGGGAGCTCAGGAAGAGGGAAGAGCAAGAACAAAGACCCTATGACAGACACATTTAGTATGTTCCAGGAACAGAAAAAAGACCATGGTAGCAAAGTAGACAAGGGGAAGAAGAGCATGAGATGAGAAGGGAATGGTAGGCAGTTGCTACATCATGTAGGGCTTTGTAAGCCTGAGTAAAGAGCTTAGATTTTATTATAAATGCACTGGGTTTTAAGCAGGGAGTGATGCAAAGAACTGCTTTTTAACAGAACTAGAAACCACCTCGAGGTCTATCAATAGGAGACTTGGTTGTGTATTTATCCTTTATATGTTTGATCTACTTGTATCTAGGAAACATCTTGGGTACAGGTGACACAATTCAGGGTAGTCTGGAGCCAAAACAACTTCCACTCCTGAGAAGGGCTCTCTTTTGGAAGCTGCTGGCTGCAACCAAGGTAAACAAAAAGCAGGCTCTCTCCCTCTATGCCAGTCCCTCTTCTCATGGAGAAAATACCAAGCTTTGTCTGCAATAAGAGAGAGGCGTTTGGGCCTCACTCCCTTGCCACCCTCTTTGTTGTTGGTATTCCCATTCTTCCACCACATAATGTCTCTCACCTTTAGTTCAAATACAGGTGTATCAATCACTTCTGCACCATGGCGCTTGAAGCAGCTGATGATCACATCAAATACCTTTTCCCGAACTGCCATCTGCCGGGGACTATAATCTCTTGTGCCCTTGGAGTCAAAATCAGCCAGAGAACCAAGGATGCGGTTTAAAAACAAAGAACAATACAGTCTAGAAATATACAAGTATGACTTCAATGATGATGAATGAAAACTCTGTCCCAAACTTAGATTTCCCAACAGGTCACCGAGTTGTAAAACAGGTGCAAACAATTCCCTATTAACTACCACACTCATTAGCTCTCACCTTTCTAAATTTTGACCCATCTTTTACTTTGGTTCTATCATCCAGAATTCTTGGAACTCTGTTCTCTGAGAAATTTTCCTAAACTTATTTTCTGGGATAACAAAACATTTCCCTGCCTAACAAAACATCTACCTGATGACAGGCATATAAGCAACTCAAACTGGCTTAACTCATTGAATTCCAAATTTTACAAGTAATATTCTCTCCCAGCATACTTTAAAAAAAAAATCCTAGTGAATACGATTTACCTTTAATTTGCTTCTGATAGCCCTATGACATGGACTGAGTAAATGGATTAGAACATGTTGAGAAGTTAAATCATTATTTAAGGTCATTCAGCAGGTTCATGGCAGTCAGTACTAGAATTCTGTTCTTTCATGTCAGAACTTCTAGTTTGGGCTTTTATATGCTACTCACAAGTAGGACCTCTTTATATTCTTACTATTTACTAAGGACTCCAAAGTGGATTATTCCTATCAATATTTATCATGTTTGAAATTAAAACTGCAAACATTTAAAAATATTAATTCACTTAACAAAAAAGAAAATCCATTACATGTTAACATTTTAGGAAAATGCAACTACTTTCCAAAACAAAAAGGTTTGGTGAGAAGAGTGGCATTGATTTACATTTTTGTAAATCTTTAATGTCTGGATTAACAGAAGCCAGCTCTATTCTCATATATGCTTTTTGCATTCAATTCTGTGGTGATATGTTGTTCTGGTTGAGTATATAAAGAAAATCTAGCCTTACAGAGATGTATAATTATAAAAGGAGGAATATTTTAATAAACTTTTCAGCTAACTTTAGATATTCTTAAACTACACCAAAATCTGACGAGGGAAAGCTTCTTAAGGATTGGTTACCATGTGGCATCTAAAGCTACATCAATGAACTTTTTACTGCCACATTAAAATCCATTATAAGGAACACAGAATTCATAGGGACAGAAAGTAAAACAGTGCTTACCAGGGATGGGAGGGAGGGTAGGATGGGGTATCACTACCCCATTTAATGGGTAAAGAATTTTAGTTTGGTGTGGGAAAAAAGTTCTGGAGGATGAATGGTGGTGATAGTCACACAACAATATGAATGTACTTAATGCCACTGAACTGTACACCTAAAAATGGCTGAAATGGCAAATTTTATGTTATCTATATTTTACTACAATTTAAAAGGATCTATTACTCTGTCTTGTACTTGGAATGGTTATTTTACCCAGGCATGATTTTATAACATCATGCATTGGTCATTTAGAAAATATTGGTTCTTTGATAACAGTTATACAGATCTTCCAAATGTTGATATGTTTCATTATACAATATCAGAAAACCATATTTGTTCATGTCACCATAGATCTCATCAAGAAGGTTTTAAGTGTTGGGAAGCTGTCAGGCTCATGGTGGAAAATAACAAGTTCTAACTTTCTCTTGAACACTTGAATTGTATTTTACTGGCAACACATACTGTTGAATGTTTCCCTTGAGGTATCAAGGTTCACGTTATTCATTTTTGTTAAAAGATCTGCCAGATATCCAAATCTTTAACACAATAGTTTATCTTTCAGTTTTTCTTTCAAATACAAAAGGTTTTCCATGAATAAAGCAGCTAGTTCAGCTTAAAATTCATACATGGTACCCAGTATTTTTCTATTTTGGGATGCAGCAGAAGTGCTTTATGAGTGCTTCCCATTACCTCATGTGGAGTATTAAAAAAGTGTACTCAAGGGTTAATAATAAAAATAATTTTTAGTGTTTTATCAAGGACATTCTTAAGTGAAACTGAATTTTTTTTTCCTGTGAGTTTTTGAAAGTAAAGAACATAAAATGGCTATTAGTACAGCTCCATGCCAGCATCTTGATTTGTGCTAAGACACCAGCAGTTCTACACACCAGTGCTTTTGCACCTTCATTGCAAATGAAATGAAAAGGGCATGTAACATTATGAAAATAATTTTGACCAGGAAGGTCCCTTGAAAGAGTCCTTTCCCTGTAATATTGAGTTTTTTGTTAACTATGAATCACACGTCAAGAAATATATTTCAACAAACTAGAGTGGATATTAACTCTTCACTATATTCACGTTTTCTTTTAACATTATATTATGGAAATTTTCAAACACACGTTATATAGAATAGTACACTGAACCACCAGGTATCTACTATCTCACTTAAACAACTATCAACATCTGCTATTTTTAACTAAGCCCCAACATTTTTTTCCTGCAGTATTTTAAATTAAATCCTAGATATCATATACTTTCATCCACAAATATTTCAGTATGATTCTCTCACATACAAAGATTAAAAAACAAAACACTGTAATACCTTTCTTACAACCAACACAACTTAAGATCAGTCCACTTAACAGCAACCCTTTAGATAGTGCCCAAACCATGCCCAAAACTATGTTTATTACTCCCAATTGTTGCAGTCATATCTTTTTATGCTTGGCTTGTTTGAATCAGATTCTAAATAACTTCATGCCTTGTACTGGGTTGATGTGTCTCATGTCTATTTAATCTGCAAAAATTTCCTTTTTTTAAAAAAAAAATTGTCCTTTCTTGTTGAGGAAATTGAGTCATTTTTCTGAAAGAATTTTTCTCATTCGTTAACAGTATACTCAATGTGGTCATTTAACATGTGTTCCTCCATTTCCCATATTTCCAGTAAACTGGTAGTTAGATCTGAAGACTGATTAGATTCAGGTTCAGTTGTTCTTGGCAAGAACACTTCATAGGTGGTGCTGTGTACTTCTTATTGCATCACATCTGGTGAAATATAATATCTGGTTGTCCTACTTTTAGCGATGCTAAGATTGATCATTGGGTTTAGGTGAGGCCAGCCTGATCTATCAATAAATCCTCATTAATCTTTTCACCCAATAGTTTGAATAGCTATTGATGGCTGCCTTGGGATTTTACACTGTCTTTTTAACGTTTGAAATGAGTTACATGTAGAAAAGAATAGCTCAATAATTTTAGGAAACCAAAGAATTACTCATAAAAGGTGACATCTCAACATAAGGAAGACAAATCATCTCCTATTGTGGAAGTAAATTTCACATATGTTCATTGAATACCTATTTAGTCCCAGTCACCTAGTCTCAGCCTCTCAGGTTAAATCAACCATGTGAATAATGAAAAGTCAGCAATAAATGCAATAACAGAGTATTTATGAATTGCCAAGGGTACCTAGATGATAGCTAAGTAGTCCAGTTTATAGAACTCACAGAAAGTGTCACCTGAACTGAAATCATGGAGGCTGAGCTAGCAACTTCATTCCTCTCTACTGTCCCTCTCCATTTGATTCCACAATGACTCAGATAGAGTCCAGTCCAGCCTGGCGCCAAGAGCAACTGCTGTATCCTCTGCACCATTTCAGATCCTCCTCAGTGATCTGGTTCAGGGAGGCAGGCATATGCGTCCTTGTGAGTGGAATTAGGGACCCTCTAGGAGGCTCCCTAAAGGAATGATATTTACCTTGGGGGTTTTGAGCACAAACTTCGGTTTTCCTTCATCAGGGCCCAGCTGTGCCTTCAGTTTCAGTAGTTTTGCTACCTCTTCCTCGATCTGTGGAGGGAAAGTAGGCGCTGGACTACCACATCTGCCACTCCCTCCGCTCCCGCCATTCATTCAGTATCCCTCCCTCATCAGGATGTGGGGCATCTCTCTCTCCTAGCTTTGCTTCTCTCAAATCCTACCCCAGCTACCTCCCCACTCAGCCCGTCTTGCTATTTACTAGTCCAGTCCCTTCTTCCAATTCCCTATCCTCTGAGCAGACCACTCCCGCTCTGTCCTCGCTGGCCTTGTTTTGTCCTCTCTCTCCCCGCCTGGGTCGTACCTGCTCGGCGCTGGCCTTCTGCTGCTTAAGGCCCCGCACACGCTCTCCCTGAACTCGCACCAGATCCTCCAGCGCCGCACGATCGGCCATAGTGGCTGCCAACTGGAGCTGACTGCTGGCTAGATAGGCTGCTGTGGCCACAGCCTCGACTCGGAGGACTTCCGGATATCGAGTAGTTGGCCCATACGCCTAGAGAGCCACCGCCCAATAAAAAAATCACTTCCGGCTCCTACCGGAAGTGCGGAGGCCGGGCGGGAGCCGGAGAGGACTACAACTACTGTGGTAGGTTTGAGAGGTGTAGAAGCACTCATCTCATCTTTGGTGCTCGGCTTCGCCTCCACAGCGTCCTGTAACCCTTTCTGGGGTCCTGTCTGCCTCATTCTTAGGACCTTTGCCTCTTGCTCCGGAAATCCTGCTTCCTGCCGCAAGATGCCCCAGCTCCTACGTGGGACAGCCTGGACTGTGTTGCTTGGCCAGCTCCGGCGGCCGCCCGGTGCTGTGCGCATCAGGCCAGTCCGTTCTCATAGTCAGGTGAGCCAGACTGAGATAGCTCTGGTCTGTCGGGGCAGGATCTCCAGGTCTGATAGCATTGACTCTCAGCCTGTACTCCCGCCGTATTACAGTCGGTATTTAGTGAGTGCCCTCGATGTACCGACATAGAGCCAAGGCGTTTTAGAATGCTTTATTATTTAATCATCATAGCAATCTTGAGAGGTTGGGATTATTATTTCCATTTTATAGTTGAGGAAGCGGAGGCTGCAAGGTTAAATGACTTAACGTATGGCTACGTAGTAAGGGAGCATTTTAATACAGGTCCACAATCTCTTATCTGAACCTTTTGGGGTCAAACACATTAAAAAAAAATTTTAAGCAAAGAATGTGAACATTCCCACTAATGACCATAAGTAGAGTGAGTTCACATTAGAATTTACCTCAAAATGAGCCCCCCTCATCCCAGTTTGTAGTTTTAAAAGATTATGGATTCTTAGGAGGGGCTGTGGGCTTCACTGCCCTGCCTTGGAGGACAGAATCCGCCAAAGTATGAACTACACCCTCTGTACTTCTGGAAGGGTGTACAGTCTGCTGGTAATAAAATCACAGATTCTGTTTTACCTTGGTAAAGACACTGTTGACTTCCTAGTAGATGCTTTGTGTTATCATGACCAACAGGGTGCATATTTTTTGTTATTTGCAGTCACAGCATCCTACTAATCTTTTTTTTTTTTTTGATCCATTCCTGTTTGTTCCACAGGCATTGTTCTCTGTTCTTGGAAGAAAGAGAATGGGCTGTTCTTGGGCTGGTTCTCTTCTGTCTTCAAGTTATTTTTTCCCTATCTCTAAGCCTAATGACCATTGCTATCTTATTAACAATTTTTATTTTTTGCTCTTTGAGTGGAAACTGAGAACTGGAGATCATACTAGTCCCTGGGTTTTTGGAAGTGCGCTGAGATTAAGATAGATAGTGTAGTGTTCAGAGTTCCTATTGCTCAGGGCAAAAGTATTTGCGGGTTGGTGGTGCACAGGGCCAGAGATACCACAGTCCTGGCCAGTATTTGGCTACACTAGGTCTTAGTTGCAGCATGCAAGAGCTTTTAGTTGTGGCATGGGAACTCCTAGTTGCAGCATGTGGGATCCTGGGGACCAAGGATCAAACCCAGCCCCCGCCCCCGCATTGGGAGTGTGGAGCCTTAGCTGCTGGACCACCAGGGAAGTTCCTCTGGCCAGTATGAGAGGAACCGTATCTCACATTTTTTCTGCCAGGTTGCAGAGGCACTGTTTGCATCCCAACTGAAGCCTCATCAAGAGAAGTCAAATTTTATTATCAAGACCCCAAAGGTAATACCCTGTACCCCACCCTATCCATTAGAGTGCCTTGGAGTTCTGCCCTCTGCTTCCCTTCCCAACCGCTTTTAATGTTTTTATTTGTTTTGGCCATACTCTGTGTCTTGCAGTGCAGGATCTTAGTTCCCTGACCAGGGATTGAACCCATATCCTAAACACAGAGTCCTAACCACTGGACCCCCAGGAAATTCCCTACTTTAAACATTTTTGTAAACTAATTTTAAAAAAGTCGTAACTATTCTGGAGGTACTGGGTGGGGCTCATAGTCATCTGAACCCAAAGTGATTTCAACTCCAGACCTTAGCTTGTGGATATAGTTTAACTCTTTGTCTTAAATGGAGTTGGTTTTATTTTCACTCTGGCTCCTTTTGATTTCTAGGGTACCAGAGATCTTAGTCCCCAGCAGATGGTGGTGAGGGAGAAAATTCTTGATGTGGTTGTTAGCTGCTTTAAACGTCATGGAGCAAAGGGGTTGGATACCCCGGCATTTGAACTAAAGGTAAGAGGAGAAAAAATTGCAGGAACCCCATTTCTTCACCTGCCTTATTTCCCAAAGGGCTTCTAGCCTATGTTCTGGAGTTTTCCTTTTAACCATGGCACTTTCTGTTTAACCTCTATAGGAAATGCTTACTGAGAAGTATGGAGAGGACTCTGGGCTCATCTATGATCTGAAGGATCAGGGCGGAGAGCTGTTGTCGTTGCGCTATGACCTTACTGTATCCTGAGTTCTAGAGGCTTCCCTCTTTCCAAATCCAGAGGGCATCTCTGACTAACCGGAAAAGAGTGGCTCTGGGACCCTATAGTCTTGTTGGCAGCAGTCTTTACTTCTAGTTTCTTCCAGAAGGCAATTCTGCCAGCACAGCCTGTCCTAGTGCATTGTCATTTAAGTTTATAGTGTTAGGTGACCTTCCCTGGTGGTTCAGTGGTAAGACTCATGTAGGGGGTGCAGGTTCGATCCCTGGTCTAGGAACTGAGATTCCCCCATGCCATGCAGTGCGGCCAAAAAAAAAAAAAAAGGAATAGTATGTCAGCATCCCTGGGGGAAGCTTGCCAAAATACAAATTCTTGACCTCTAGCCCCTGATGTTCTTAATTTTATAGCTGGAGTGGGAGTTAGCAAACGTTCCTGGGTCATTTCTATCTCTGTTTCCACTGCTTTTTACATAACTTGCAGTCTTGCTAGCTGGGATTCCTTTGTTTGACACTATTTAACATATATTGATTGCTAAGCCATGGGTATAGTTGGAAAGGAGACAAAGAAGGTCCTTGTTCTAATTCTAGTGGATGAGATCTGATTGATAGAGCCCCAGTCCTCCCTAATGTCTTTCCACTGGGCCTAAACTTTGGATGCAGTATCCTTCTTCCTTAACCTATTTATGTGAGGTCCCTTTTGCTCGTTATCTGGCCATGAATAAAGTGAAGAAGATGAAACGCTATCATGTTGGAAAAGTGTGGCGGCGGGAAAGCCCAACCATAGTCCAAGGCCGCTACCGGGAGTTCTACCAGTGTGTAAGAGACCTGATGGAGGCAGTATGGTTTGATAGTTCTGAGGGCCACGACCGGGGAACTGGCTGCTCAGTAATTTTTTTTCCTGTCTTTTTCTTTGCTGCAGGATTTTGACATTGCTGGTCAATTTGACCCTATGATCCCTGATGCAGAATGTTTGAAGATCATGTGTGAAATCCTTAGCGGATTGCAGCTGGGGGATTTTCTCATTAAGGTGAGGCCAGAGCTGAGGACTGAGGGGCGAAGTCTGGATTTGGCCTAATGCTGTCTCAAAACTGTCTCAAGACATGGGTGACACCAGCCATTGAGCCTATAGCTCTAGGATTTTCTTTGTATAGGTGTTATATTTCATATCTATATCTATATAATCATTCTGTGAAACTTCTGTCCCTTTTATAAGTCAGGAGAGTTGACACTGCCATTGTTTTGATGGAGAGGTCATTGATAAGGCATTTGGGTTGCTTCCATTGAGTTCACAGGTCAATGACCGGCGGATTTTGGATGCGATATTTGCTGTCTGTGGTGTTCCTGAAAGCAAGTTCCATGCGATCTGCTCCTCAGTAGACAAACTAGACAAGGTAATGAAGAAGACATGCTTCAGTAGACCCTGCCTTGAAACCTATACCCTTCGAGGAAATGGTGGCCAGAAGTGAGTTATTTCTGGGAGGAATGTAAGGACCTGAATTTTGCTGTGCAGTGGAGATTATGGCTAGATTTCCCAAGCTGCCTCTAACTGTGCTGAGTATAGTGTTAGCTACTCATGACATACCTAATGAATGAAACAAGATGTCCTTTTCCATTTAGAAAAAGAGGGATCTTGGGGCTAGCCTAATGTTTGGATGTTTGTGCAGATGTCTTGGAAAGATGTGAGAAATGAAATAGTGGTAAAGAAGGGCCTGGCTCCTGAAGTGGCTGATCGAATTGGGGATTATGTCCAATGTCATGGTAAGAACCAGTATTTTTATTTTAGAGGTACGTGATAGAACCAGAGTAAGGGTGATCCGTGTATAACTTCTGCCTCTGAAACAGCTCCTTTCCATAAATGTGCTAAGTTCCAGAGCCTGGTTTGAATTGAATAACCTTTTTACTTACTGTAACCAGTTATGTCTTCAGATATCAAAGATGGAGGCAGATGAGGGAAATCTGATCGGATGTGATCAGGATCTTTCTTTCTTTCTTTCTTTTTTTTTTTTTTTTTTAAAGAAAATGAGGACTAGTTGGAGCACATTAGGGTTAAATTTGAATGAAACACATCTGGGTGTATAATAACAAGGACCTTATTTCTCCCCACATGTCTCCCCAGGAGGGATATCCTTGGTGGAGCAAATGTTCCAGGATCCCAGACTGTCCCAGAACAAGCAGGCCCTAGAGGGCTTGGGAGACCTGAAGCTGCTGTTTGAATACTTGACTTTATTTGGAGTTGCTGAGAAGGTTAGCTGAGTAGGGAGTTGACCTCTTGCTGTGTCTAGGGCTCTCAGGGTCCTGAGTCTTGTGTGACACTGGCTATAACTTTGTCTCAACAGGTCTCCTTTCACCTGAGCTTGGCTCGAGGCCTGGACTACTATACAGGAGTGATCTATGAAGCAGTGCTGCTACAGACCCCAGTGCTTGCTGAGGAGCCACTGAATGTGGGCAGTGTGGCTGCTGGTGGTCGCTATGATGGGTTGGTGGGCATGTTTGACCCCAGAGGCCACAAGGTGCCATGTGTGGGGCTCAGCATTGGGGTAGAGCGAATCTTCTCCATTGTGGAGCAGAGGATGAAGGTAGGTCCTTGGTAGGGTTAGAGTGGGGCTGCATACCTGAAAAACTCATGTTTCTGGAGGTGCAGTTGGACTGTTTTTTGATGATTGTTTTTGTTTTTTTGAAATATTGGTGCAAAAGAAGTTTTTATTAGTTTACTTTCTCTCTCTCTTTTACTAGACTTTTGGTGAGAAGATACGGACCACAGAGACCCAAGTGTTTGTGGCCACACCACAGAAGAACTTTCTTCAAGAACGGTTGAAGCTAATTGCAGAGCTTTGGGATGCTGGGATCAAGGTATAAAGGAGCTAAAATCCACACCATCTAGGTATATGTAGAATTAAGGCTCCAGGCCCACTTCTAGCTTATACCTAGGGTGGAACTCAAGACCTTTCTAGTCTTCACTGGAGTATCTTCTTAGGGTACAAGTAGGCTAGCTACTTACTTTTTAGATGTGTTTGCTCCTGGGATTTCAGTGGTATGCTTAACTTCTAAATCCCCTATTCTTACTTCACCATTTTCAGGCAGAGCTGATGTATAAGAACAACCCTAAACTACTACCCCAACTGCACTACTGTGAGAACATGGGCATTCCACTGGTGGTCATTATTGGTGAGCAAGAACTGAAGGAAGGGGTCATCAAGCTCCGTTCAGTGACCAGCAGGGAGGAGGTGAGTCAGGCCAGCCAGAAATAGAAGAGACCAAGTGTTTCTACCTTTCTTAGATTCTTTGAGAAATTTGTATATTTTAGCTGCGGAAATACCTCCAGGGTTAATAGTGATAGAGGTGAATGAGGCTCCATCCTGGGCAACCATTATAGCTGATGATTGGCTGGATGGGCAAAAGGACAAGTGAAATCTCCATGGGTATTTCAACAAAACAGACATAGATTAGGTGTTTGAATCACTTTAGTCTTGAGGGGATGCATTCTCCAGGTCAGGTTGAAGCACATACTCCTTCCTACGGTTGCCCAAGTAGTGGGAGCGGTTGCAGAGTTAAATGAATCCAGAAAAGTAGAGGCTAAGAAACTAGTATCACTCTCTAGTATGTCACATGAGGTTCTCTTATGTTTCAGGTGGCCATTAAACGGGAAAATCTAGTGGCTGAAATTCAGAAACGACTATCTGAGTCTTGATCATTACTTGAATGCCATCTACTGCTCTTTGTAGAAAAGGTTTCACCTAGGACTGACTTCCTAATGGACTTCACACCTGCTGGCCAGAATGGGTGACAAGTGTTTCTGGATCCTTCATCCTTTCTGCGTACAGAACCGTAGAATGCCCTGAGGACTCCTAGGCTAGTGTGAACAGCTATGCTGCATGCGCACAGATGGCTGGTATGTGAAAGAGATATGCGTCTCACTGCCGAGGCAGATGGCAGATTTGAAATGCCATTGAATGCTACCAACAATGTGCTGAGATGGTTGCTGTCAGCAAGTCTCTGGGAAAGTCACCTCAGGTTGAGAGGATTCTGAACCTTTGAGATCAAAAGTCAAATATTTAGCCTTCCACTATGGCTTCTGGAAAGTTTGTCCAAAACCTAGTCATGGGCTGTCCAGGGAGTTTTGGGGAGACAGCAAGGAGGGGAAATGACTGCTTTCCATTTTGTTTGAGAACAGATGCTATCCTAAGGGCATTGCACTGTCCATATTGAGGTGGCATCTTTCTAGCCCATCCACTGTTAATAATAACAGGGTGAGCCTGTTTGTTTAATAATCTTGAATGTTGAACTTAATAGGTGACCTGACAAGATGGAGATATGATTTTGGAGCCCATTACCTGTGCCGGAATCACTTCTCTGACTTCCATGTCCTCCGGTGGAGATGGCTGTTTTTGAAGTGGTTGTATAATATATTAAATAAAATTTAAATGGAGTAGTTTGAGTAATTTGTTATCAAGGAGTTGGTTTGCACAGGCCATAGAAAACGCTTGAGAAAACACTGGAGGATTCTGTGAGCTAGGAGTAATCTCCCTGGGGTGATGCTTCAGTACTGAGTGAAGGGAGCGGCCACAGTTCCCCCTCCCCCCAACTTAGAGATAAAATCAAACCACTGAATCAGTTATAGTGAGACATCTGCTAGAGTTCTTCACGGGAGTGTTGCTGATACCCACATTCCCAAGTCCGATCATGTTGTTTAAACTGGGCCCTGTAGATTGAATGACCCTAATGTTCTCAGCTGGAGGAAAAAGGAGTGAACCAAAGGGTGCTAGCATTGCTCCAAGATAAAGAGACAAAGTGCAAAAAGCGCTTTGTAATATGTGTGTTGGGAAGGCTGCACCTTTACAAACAGTTAAGTGCTCTGAGTCCGTATCTTGAGTGCTTGCGGTGAAGCACTAAAGTGAAGCATTTGAGACCCTATAACAGCGCTTCAGCCTTAAATGTTTGGAAACTCCTGGAATGCACGCAAGTTTATTAGACTAGATCAGAGAGCACTGATCTAAATCTTATTTTCCTCGTTAAGACGAGTTGAATCTGCCTGTTTTGAAAGCCAGGGCAAAAACGGTTGAAGGCGCCCTTACTTCCGTGTTGCTTCATACTTTCCTTGCGCATGCGCTATTTCCTTGGCGCGGAGGCGGGGCTGACAATCCTGTTTTCGAAGCCTTCCACTTCTTAGTTCGTTTAGAACACGAGAGTCTAAGCTGATTGGAGGCAAGCTTGCTTTACGGCTCAAGGCCGCTTTTTACGGCATTTTCCGCCTTCCCATTCACTTCGCAGTGAAGATGGCGTCAGGCAGTGGGGTAGGTGTTGTGTGTGAGGAGGCTTGGAGTCGGGGGTAGGGGGTGGCTTCTCGGCGCTGAATATTCCACACCCAATTGGCTTTCCACACCCTCTTCGCAACATAATGGCTCTAATTCAAGAGCTCCCCAGTGAGGCTCTAGCGCAGGGTCTGAGGAATCGGGGAGGGCTCGGGCTGGGGTCCTGAGGTAACCTTAGCCTCCTAGTGGTGTCCGGAGAGGCTTCGCTCTCTTCAGGTCTCGGGCCGCCTTCGCAGGGTGGACGCGGTTTCTTCACTTTTTGCACGAGTTGGACACGATTAGCGGCGAATCTTAAGCGCATTTTTCTTCCCTCAGACAAAAAACTTGGACTTTCGCCGAAAGTGGGACAAAGATGAATATGAGAAGCTCGCCGAGAAGAGGCTCACGGAAGAGAGAGAAAAGAAGGATGGTGGGTACTTGCTCCATCAAGTGCTAACTGGATTGTAGAGGCGATGCAGTGGTTGGAGAGTGGGTGGGGAGTTGAAATGCGCTGTCCTCCATACTTCTGTAATATCTGGCAGAGTATTGCCTCCCTGGTTCTCGATTTCTTCAGGTATAAGGTGAAAGCGAGGAGATGGATTGAAGTGCTTTTGGGGTGATTTCCAGCTCTGTGATTCTCGGCTTCCTTGCTCTGCCTTTGCTTGGCTCATTTAGTACTTGCCTCCGGTACAGAGAAGAGAGCGGAATCCTTAGTAGCGACAGGAGGAGGAGTATTTCGCTGCTATGTGTTACTACTATTGAAGAGCCTCTTTTTCTCTCAGCAGGAAACATGGTATTATTTAACCTAGCGTCCAGCACTGTTCTCTGTGCGATAGACAGTGTCAGGGAGTTGGTGCTCGTCTTCTAGAGATTCCACTATGTAGAAAGAAATATCTTGCTTTCTCGTCTGTTTTCAAACCGTACATTCTGCTTTCTTCCACACCAGGTTACACACTCTAAACCTTTTAGTTTTTATGTAACTTGTATAGTAGTGCTTGGCACGCAACAGATTATTTCCTAAATATTGGTCTCCCTTTTAAGAGTGGTCTTGCTGTTCTTTTAAAAGGTTGCTTTTTGTGCAGATTCAGAACTCTTGCCTTTAGTTAATTAATGAATAAAAAAAAATTGCTTTTAGATTCGTTGGCTTTAAAGTGGAGAAAAGACGTAGAGAGTTAAGAATTGCTTGTCATTTTTTTGTGTTGAGCTTCTCCTTAGGTGCTGCTACAAGTGACTGTTGTGTCCTTTGCTTCATGTTTCAAAAAAGAAATGAAAGTAGACCTCTGGATTTTGGACTTTATGCATTTCTTTTTCTTTCTGGTTAAGGAACTCTAATAATGAAGGGACTTCCTTCCCCATTATATTTCAGGAAAACCAGTGCAGCCAGTTAAGCGAGAGCTTCTTCGGCATAGGGACTACAAGGTGGACCTGGAATCCAAACTCGGGAAGACAATTGTCATTACCAAGACCACCCCACAGTCTGAGATGGGAGGGTGAGTGGCTTTTCATCTTTCTCTGCAGCCAGGAAGTGTTACGCAGGGTACCTGCCCCCAGAATAACAACCTTGTTTCCTGTAATTCCATCTATTTTCCTCCAGGGTCTCTAGTTAATATGTCTGTAAGAGGGGGTTACTCTGTAGGCTTCTTCATATTAGCACTGTAACTACTTCTTAATATCTTAAAAGGGATTATTTGTTCTCCTGCCAAAGGAAGAAATGAAGGAAAGGACTACTGAGGAGATTTCTAGGGGAGAAATTATGTGCAACTAAAATGGAGCCCAGAAACTGTTGACGGTGAATAAAGAGAGTTGAGGTTCAAGACTGGCAACAGAAGTTGTAGTTGTTATGGATTTCCTGGTTGTGCACCTTCCTGCTAGGCCCTTAGCTGTAGGAAGAAAGGTCTCACAAGAACTCTTCATCTTTTTGCCTAACACTGCTACTCTGTCTAGGTGCGTTTTCCAGCAGGAGCATAACACAGATAACAATAAGTGACACTTCTCTGAGCTGCTTCTCTGAGTAAACTCACTGTTAATTTTCCTCTTTGTGTTAGTTATCTATTGGTATTTGTGTTAATACATTAACCCAGTATTTAGCAGCATAAAACAGAGAATAGCTCACAATATCTCACATGGGTAAGTAATACAGGAAAGGCTTATCTAGGTGGTTCTGGCTCAGGGTCTGTCACAAAGCTGCCATCAGGGTGTCTGCTGGGTCTGCATTCATCCCAGGTGTAAGTGGGGCTGGAGGATCTTTTTCCAAACCCTGTCACATGACTGTGATTTGGATGCCTCAGTTCTGTGCTCTATGGGCCACTCCATAGTGCTGCTCACAACAAAGCAAGTGGCTTCCCCAGGGCGGGTGATATACGTGAACAGACTAAGCAGAATGCATGTTTTTTTAAAAAACCTAATCTTGGAAGTGACATAGCATCACTTTTGATATAGTCTATTGATCACACGGACTAACCCTGGTACAAATTGGGAAGAGCCTATATAGGGTAGGAATATAGGTGGCATCATTGCGGGGGCCATCTTGGAGGTTGGAAGCCACACTCTTCCAAGAGCAAAGGCTTTGTGGAAATGAGAAGTGTCTCCTCTAAAAACAATTTTTACCGAAAAATTAATGAGTTTCTTGGCTGAAAACGATAAAATCTTTATAACCAGATTTGAAACTAGTGTTGTTTCTTTCTGTTTTCTAGATACTACTGTAATGTCTGTGACTGTGTGGTGAAAGACTCCATTAACTTCCTGGATCACATTAATGGAAAGAAACGTAAGGCTTGGAGGTAGTTTGTGATTGAGGCTGAGATTGAATTTTGGTGATGGGGTAAGGGAGAGGGTAGTTTCTGTTGAGCCTCTTTTTTACATCTGGGGCATTCTCTAGTTCCTTCAGCACAGGCCATTCTTTACTTCGTTATTTAATGTTCCTGGAGTCCATGAGGTGAGAATCTGTTCTGGGCTCTCAAAAAGTCCAAACCGTGGTTTTCTCCTGGGCCCAACTGTTCCTATTGGTGTGCATTTGCTCAGTAAGAGTAGTTGAAAGGTGCTTTATCTTGTTATTGGGGGCTGCTGCCAAGAAGTTTTTTTTAGTCCTAATATTTTTTACTGCATGTTTTATGAGTTTTTGGGTTTGTTTTTAATGTCAGGAAAAGACTTTTTGAGGGACTTAGGAACTTTTAAGAACCGTACCTTTTTTTCTATTGACCCTACCCAGATCAGCGAAACCTGGGCATGTCTATGCGTGTGGAACGTTCCACCTTGGATCAGGTGAAGAAACGTTTTGAAGTAAACAAGAAGAAGATGGAAGAGAAACAGAAGGATTATGATTTTGAGGAAAGGATGAAGGAACTCAGAGAAGAGGTAGGCTCTACTATCCTTCTCTCGCTTCTCCTTCAGCTTTAAATTTTATGTTATGAATCATGAGGAGGCTCTTTTCCTTATTTGACTCCCACTCCCAGAGAAGAATTGTGTGTCCTGAACTCCTGTACATTAAGGGAAACATTTATTGCCCTTGTTTGGGACTCTCATAATCTGAAGGAAATGGCTCTAAACCTGTCCTTTTTTTCTAAACTTTCTGGGTCATACTTTTTTTTTTCTTTTTACTACCTGAGTTACTAAGTGCACCTAGTCCCCATTAGGCCTGTGGAACCAGGCTGACTGGGTCAGAATTCTGTTTCCTTCACTTAATGGCTGTGAATCTTGGACAAGCTATATAACATCTCTGTTCCTCTGTTTCCTCATATTAGAGATCTTAGTATGTAATATATATACATGAAGCACTTAGACCATCTCCTGGCTTATACTGTATGCCCTGTGACTTTTCTCCCATCACCTGGTTGTGAGCTAGAGATGAACTGGGATGTAAGATTGAGAAATGCTTTCCACAGGCTGAAACTTCTCTTTCCTGTCCCTTACAATCTTTACTGTGGCTTTTCCTCTGCTCTTGAAATTTTACTTGTCTCTATTTTTTTCTAAAGATGGAAAGGACACTCACCTGTCTCTTTCATCAAGGTTTGCTCAGGAGTCTGAACTGATTCTGAGTGATTTCCCCTCTAGGAGGAAAAGGCCAAAGCCTACAAGAAAGAGAAGCAGAAGGAGAAGAAAAGGAGGGCTGAGGAGGACTTGACATTTGAGGAGGATGATGAAATGGCAGCTGTGATGGGCTTCTCTGGCTTTGGTTCCACCAAGAAGAGTTACTGAGGCTTTCTATGCTTGGCTTTTTGCTGGGCCTAACTGTGTGTGTGTGGGCGTCATTTTGGGGGAGGTACTGGGGAAAGTGGCAATGGGGAGGGCTAGAGGGTGGGTGTTTCTGGTTTTCCTCTGCCTTGGGAGAGAGCACAGAATGCAAAGGAACATGCTGTGGCATATTCCTTCAGCCTCCGTGTATCACTGGAGACACAGGACCTCTGACCATCTGATTTCCCAATAAAGAAAAACCCCTCTTCTGAGGCTGCTTTCCCAAATCTCCCCTTGCATCTTTACCTCTTCATCTGTCCATCTCTTATCTGAGCATCCTACATTTATCCTGTGTTCTGCCTTTGTTTTAATTTTCACTCAGCCTACAGCAGAAGGGTTCTCTGGGTCCCCAGTTTCCAGTTGATAGTATATCCTGAACTGTCCCCCGCCCACCTCTCCCCATCTCCCTTGTGGTTCTTTGGCCACCTGTGCATGCATGTGTACTTCTGCCTGGATCTGTGGTATGTGCGGGTGCGTGTGCATGAATCTGTCACATAGAGGGAGCCTGAGCTAGAGCCTCAAGAGCATTGCTGCCTTGGGGCCTGGTGTTCTCAGCTTCTTCAGAGCATGTAACAGGAAATTAAATGGGATGAGTGGTGTGGTTTTTGTCTGGTGAGTTTTTTAACTTTTGTTCTTCATATGTAAAATCTGTTCAGCTTTTCCTGTTTGTTTCATTTTATTGAGGATTACTCTGTTTTTGTCTTCCTTGTAAGCAGGCTCTTGGAAGAACCTGTTTGATGCAAAAAAGAAAAAGGAAAAAACCTCATATGGGAGCCCTTGGGTCTCAGAGACTGTTCAACGTGTATAATAAATGGCATTGACTGGGCCTATTTCACATTTGGTGGGAACATTCCATATTCTTCCCTGTGTATTGTTTTTTTTTCTTCCCCACACTTTTTCTTCTCCCTGTATTTGAGCCCTGTCACTTTTTTTCTAGATTTCCTTCAACATGAGTTATATTTCCCTCTGATGGGATCAGTGCCTGGAGGAGTCTAAAAAAACTTCTCCTATTTTTTAGCCTCCTTTGATCTGCTGGTTTTGGAACAGCAGAGCTCAGGGTTGAAAACTTAGTGTTTTCTTAACTATCTGCAGTTAGGCTAGGCACAGGGTTCTCAGTTTTGCACTGTTGACATTTTGGCCTGGATAATTTTTTGTTGTGGGGGCACTCTTGTGCATTGTAGGATATTTAGAGTATCTTTAGCATCTACTCACTAGTTGCCAATAGCACCTTCTCCAAGCTGTGACAGTTGAAGATGTCTGTGTCCCCCGGAGGTTGGGGTGGAGGGGGGGAATTCCTTCCCCTAGCCCCACTAAGAACCATTAAGAAGCTGCCTTGCCTAGTTTGGTCTAATTTGAGAATTAGATGGCACAGACTGGTTAACTAAGGTAAAAACAACTTTGGTATTCCCTGGATCAGGTACTATGCCAGGTCCCAGGAATGCAGAAGGGAAAAAAAAAATCAGTTCCTTAAAGTAAAAAACAAATGGTAATTAAACAAGTTTTAAGCAAGTGAGTTCTATAACAATGTTAGTTGGTTCTGTACCTTGAAAAGTGGGCTCTATTTTGGTTAAAAAGGCTGCTACCATATGGGTTGTTGACATTTTCTGCCTCATCTAGCTCTCCTGACACCTTTATGTAGCATCTGAACCACTTGTGGGTCCCCCAGAGTACTATATACTCTTCCCTTTGGACTTTTGTGCAGAATTTCCTTACTGTCAGACATAGCTTTTACCTAATTTTATTTCTGATGGTGAATCTTGCCACTGGAAACACTGAGAGTGTCTTTACTGGTTCAAAATTTCTCCTACAGTATTTGTTACAGATGTATTAGTTGGTGCTTTCCTTGGCAGGATTCTGTGTTCTACAGGTTCCTCTGGTAAGAATCTGCCTTCGTCCCCTGGGTCCTTTTATTCCCCCTTTCAAGACAGACTGGAGAATTTGTCAACGTGCTGAGTTCCTTCAGTGCTTCAGTATTCTTCAGGCAGCTAATTCAGCTTGACTTCAAGTGATTTCCCTCCCGTTTCAGTACTGGTGGAATCTGACTTCTGGTTACCTCTACTGAAAAGCAGTTCTGAAGTCCATTTTCTCTACGTTCCCTTGGGACTGAGAAGTGGTTTGAGTTTCCAAGGGATCTGTCTAGCTCATGGGTGTTTAGAGGGGTTCAAGGTGGTGAATTAAAAGTGGTGGAGGAAGGAGATGGGATGGAAATGTAGGAGCCTAGAGCAATCCTAGAAGAATTTCTCCAAAGAGAAACTTTCTTGATGTTTGTGGTCTTTCTAAAAATCCAAAGAAATTTTGCATTCTGAGTGAAGAGTTTGCCTGTGACTGGCCTCCGTGAGTTCATTCATTCAGTGAGTTCTGAGATACTGAACATGTTCTAGGCCCTGGTAGTATCTTTTGGGACAAGGTATCAAGGCCCCAACTATCATGGAATATACATTCTGGTGGAATTCCCAATTAAAGTGTTTAGGGAACAAAGGATCGGTATGGCTTCTGATGATTCTTTGGCTTCAGGCACCCCCAGGGCCTCTCAAATCTCTCCCATAACCTCCAAAAATTTAAATATGAAGTCTTTAATCCAGCAATTTTACTTGTATAAGTATCTGTCCTAAAAACAGATTTGCTTATGTATACATATACATGCAAGGATATTTAGTGCAGCTATGTTTATAACAGTGAAACATTTAAAGTAAAACTAGTACGTTTATACTCAAGTAAAATTCAGCCATTACAGTATGTATGAATTAGATCTATATACATACTGACAAGATCTCCAAGACATGTTAACAAACACAAAACAATACCCAACAAACTAATCCCCAATAAGACTACCTGCACCCCTCCCGCCAGTCAAGACTATTGTGTGTATAGTACATTTATAATGTGTATACAACTAGAGGGATGCACACTGAAATCGTAAACATGGTTAACTGGAGAAAAGTAGGAATTGTGGCTGTTTACAGTATACATAAAAGGAATGGGGTATTCATATGCGGTTTCTAATAATTTTTTGAAATAGTAACAAGTAATACTACATAACACCTGGGAACTGTTTAACACCTGGGATAGGCGCCTTAGGGTTTACCTAGTTATGTGCAAATTTCCAAGATAAGGCCTGAATAACGGTTCACTTAGCAGGTGTGTGTGTGTGTGTCTGTGTGTGTCTGTGGTGGTCGGGGGAAGAAGAGGCTGGAGGAGAAGTCCAGAGACTAGTTGACCAGGTGGCTGCCGGAAGAGCTCACTAGGAGATAGGAGAGGGGAGACTTGGGCCCGTCTCACTCCTGTGTTCAGAGGTGCGCTGGGGATGGGGGAGCAGATGGGTTTTCTAAGGTCGCTAAGTTAGCCGGGATCACGGTATACTCTGATTGGTTTATTGTGACGCAACTCTTTCTAGGCAGTCAAGTGGATATAACACAGGAAACTTCCTCGGGCTGGCCGTAGCTCAGCGGTTCCTTCGACTACATGGTTGGTCAAATTACCCTTTCTGAGGGTGGTTCGAGACCCGCGGGCGCTCTCCAGTCCTTTTGCTGCTGTCCCACCTTCATTTTCCCAGTGATCCCGCTCGGAGAGCGTTTTGAGATTCCTACATGGCAATCCACTCTAGTATTCTTGCCTGGAGACTCCCCTGGGCAGAGAAGCCTGGCAGGCTACAGTCCATGGGGTCGCAAGAGTCGGACACAACTTAACGACTACACCACCACCACCACCACCACCACCACCACCCCCACCCCGCCGGGAACGCCAAAGTGACCACATTCCCCAGTGGTTGTTTACCTCCCATTCGACGAGGAACCGGGGACCCTTGGAGAAATGCCTGGTTCTAGAACTGGGGCAGGAAATAACAGAGGTGAACCCAGCGCATCTAGTAGTTCCCGGAAGTAAGGAAGTGCTAACCTCCCCCCCCCCCAAAACCTTTGAAAATTACTTTTGATGTTAAGTAATGTTTGCGTTTTTGTTCCAGTAGTTATCCAGTTATCCGTTATACTTCTGTCTTTTCTAAGTCCTCAAATAACTTTTCCATAGGTGGCTGTATTATTTACTTTGTCAGCTATATCTTGACTCCCTCTTATGACTTATATGTGCTGTGTTAAGTCGCTTCAGCACAGCTGCTGCTCTGACTCTGCGACCCCATGGACTGTAGCCCGTCGGGCTCATCTGTCTATGGAATTCTCCAGGCAACAATACTGGAGTGGATTGCCGTTTACTCCTCCAGGGGATCTTCCTGACCGAGGGATGAAACCTACCTCTCCTGTGGCTCCTGCATTGCAGGCGAATTCTTTACCGCTGAGCCAACCCATTACTTATATAAAGATCAATTATTTTATTCTTTTTTTCCCTTTCTCTCCTCCCAAATTGAGACATATTGTTTTCAGAAAACAATTTGCGTATTCTTTCCCCATCCTTGTTACCCTCTTTATTTTACTTGCAGATCTACAACTTATTCGGAGAAGGCAATGGCAACCCACCGCAGTACTCCTGCCTGGAAAATCGCATGGATGGAGGAGCCTGGCGGGCTACAGTCCATGGGGTTGCTAAGAGTCGGACACGACTGAGCGACTTCCCTTTCACTTTCCACTTTCATGCATGGGAGAAGGAACTAGCAACCCACTCCAGTGTTCTTGCCTGGAGAATCCCAGGGACGGCGGAGCCTGGTGGGCTGCCATCTGTGGGGTCGCACAGAGTCGGACACGACTGAAGCGACTTAGCAGCAGTAGCAGCTACAACTTATTAGTATATTTAACACTAACCATCATGATGCTTTCTGAATTTTCCTGTTAGTTCTTGGTTGCATGAAACTACCTTTCTAGTAAATTCCTCAAAAGAGGCTCCTGAGTACAGTATTCTGAGTTCTTGCATATTTAATACTGATTTTCTATAGCCTTAGTATGTAAAGGACATATTGGCTGGATATAAAATCTTGGGTCTCACATCTTTTCCCAAGGGTGTTTAAAAACTTATTTGCTGCCTTTCTTGTGTGCTGTTGTGAAACCTGTTACCAATCTGATTTTCTTTCCTTCCTAAATAATTTAGTCATTTTGCTTGAAGCCCAGAGGATTTTTTTTTCTTTCAAATTAATCGATTTTTCTAAGATACCTCAGTTCTATTTTTAAATTATTTGAGAAAATTCCATACTGTTTCTACAGTGGCTGCACTAACTTATATTCCAACCAACACTGTATGAGGATTCTCTTTTTTCCACATTCTTGCCAACAGTTTTTATTTATTGTCTTTTTGATGATAGCCATTCTGATAGGTGTGAGGTGGTATTTCTTTGTGATTTTGTTTTACATTTCTCTGATGATTAGTGATATTGAGGATTATTCTGTGCAACCTGGAAGCCAGGTCAGTTTTCTTTAAGTTTTTTAGTATTGTGGTAAAATACACAGAAAAAATTTACCATCTTAACCATTTTTAAGGGTACAATGGATTTAACTCAATGGAATTAACTATGTTCATATTCTTATGCAACCATTACCACTACCCATCTCCAGAAATTTTTTCACCTTGCAAAACTGAAACTATACCTATTAACTCTCCACCCCAACCTTGTCCCTAGCTCCTGGCAACCAACATTCTACTTCCTGTAGATATGAATTTGACTACTTTAGGAAACTCATATAGAAATCGTCAGTATTTGTCTTTCTGTGACTGGCTTATTTCATTTAGTATAATGTGTTGTGTCATGTGATAGGATTTCCTGGATATATATCCAGAAGTGGAATTGTTGGATCATATGGTTATGACCAACCTAGACAGCATACTAAAAAGCAGAGACATTACTTTGCCAACAAAGGTCCGTCTATCAAGGCTATGGTTTTTCCAGTGGTCATGTATGGATATGCGAGTTGGACAATAAAGAAAGCTGAGCGCAGAAGAATTGATGCTTTTGAACCGTGGTGTTGGAGAAGACTCTTGAGAGTCCCTTGAACTGCAAGGAGATCCAACCAGTCCATCCTAAAAGAGATCAGTCCTGGGTGTTCACTGGAAGGACTGTTGTTGAAGCTGAAATTCCTATACTTTGGCCACCTGATGTGAAGAGCTGACTCATTTGAAAAGACCCTGATGGTGGGAAAGATTGAGGGCAGGAGGAGAAGGGGATGACAGGGGATGAGATGGTTGGATGGCATCACCGACTCAATGGACATGGATTTGGATGGACTCCGGGAGTTGGTGATGGGCAGGGAGGCCTGGGGTCGCAAAGAGTCAGACATGACTGAGCAACTGAACTGAACTGAACTGAAATAATGTAATTCCTAATATTTCATTCTTACATACCTGCGAAAAATTCTATTGGTCATCTTTCTTTCTTTCTGAGAGTATAATTATTTTATACCTTGTAACATCTGATTTGCTAATATTTTGTTTTACATCTATGTTCTTGAGAAAAATGACCTGTAGTTTGCCTTTCTTATATCTTTGTCTGTGATATTAGGGTAATACTGGCCTTATAAAATGTTCTTTCTGCTTCCGTTTTCTGGGAGACATTGTACAGAATTGGTATCATTTCCTTTTTAAATGTTTGGTAGAATTGGAAACCATTGAGACTGGTGCTTTTTATTTTGGAAGATTATTAATTATTGATTCAGTTTCTTTAATAGATATATATTTAATGCCTTGTGTGAGTTTTGGCAGATTGTGTCTTTCAAAAGATTGGACTATTTCATCTGGGCTTTCAAATTTGTGTGTATAACACTGTTTTTTTTTTTTGTTGTTCCATCACTCAGTCGTGTCTGACTCTTTGCGACCTCATGGGCTGTAGCACACCAGGCTTCCCTGTCCTTCACCATCTCCCAGAGTTTGCTCAAACTCGTGTCCATTGAATCAGTGATGCCATCCAACCAACTGATTCTTTGTTGCCCCCTTCTCCTCTTGCCTTCAATCTTTCCCAGAATCAGGGTCTTTTCTAATGAGTCAGCTCTTCCTATCAGGTGGCCAAAGTGTTGGAGTTTCAGCTTTAGCATCAGTCCTTCCAATGAATATTCAGGACTGATTTCCTTTAGGATGGACTGGTTTGATCTCCTTGTGGTCCAAGGGACTCTTAAGAGTCTTCTCCAGCACCACAATTCAAAAGCATCATTTCTTCGGTACTCAGCCTTCTTTATGGTCCGACTCTCACATCTATACATGACTACTGGAAACAACATAGCTTTGATTATATGGACCTTTGTCAGAAAAGTGATGTCTCTGCTTTTTATTGCGCTAAGTTTGTCATAGCTTTTCTTCCAAGGAGCAAGCATCTTTTAATTTCATGGCTGCAGTCACCGTCCAAAGTGATTTTGGAGCCCAAGAAAATAAGGTCTCTCACTGTTACCATTGTTTCCCCATCTATTTGCCATGAAGTGATGGGATCAGATGCATGATCTTCGTTTTTTGAATGTTGAGCTTTAAGCCAGCTTTTTCACTCTCCTCTTTCACCTTCATCAAGAGGCTCTTTAGTTCCTCTTTGATTTTTTGCCATAAGGGTGATGTCATCTGCATATCTGAGGTTATTGATATTTCTCCTGGCAAACTTGATTCCAGCTTGAGCTTCATCCAGCCCAGCATTTCACATGATGTATTCTGCATATAAGAGTCGGACACGACTGAGCAACTGAACTGAACTGAACTGAACTGAACTGAGTCTGCATATAAGTTAAATAAGCAGGGTGACAATATACAGCCTTGACAGCATTGTTCTTACCATTCTTTTGTTATTCTTTTAATGTCAGAAAGATCAATATTTATAATGCTTCTTTCATTTCCAATGGAACTTGTGATTTGTATCTTCTGTCATTTTTCTCTTGGTTAACTTGGCAAGAGGGTTATCAATTTATATTTTCAAACAACCAGATTTTGCTTTCATTGAATTTGCCTATTGTTTTCCTGTTTCCAATTTCATTGACTTCTACTCAAATTTTAAGTATATCTCCTTTTAGTTAGATTTAAAGATTTCTTCTGCTTACTTTGGATTTAATTTGCTCTTTTTCTATTTCATAAGATGGAAGCTTAGATTATTGATTCTAGATCTTTCTTTACTAGTATATGTTTCCTTGCTATAAATTTCCCTCTATGTACTGCTTTTGCTGTATCCCATAATTTTTTTTTTTTTTTGGCTATGCCACAAGTGTGGAATTTTAATTCCCTGACCAGGGATTGAACCTGGTCCCCTAGCAGTGAAAGCACGGAGTCCTAACTACTGGACTGCCAGGGAATTCCCTGTATCCCACAAATTTTGGTATATGATACTTAAATTTTCATTTAGTTCAAGTTATTTTAAAATTTCTTTGGTGACTCCTTCTTTGACCCATATGTTAGTGAGAGGTCTGTTTTTTGTTTTGTTTTTTGCTGTGCTGGGTCTTTGTTGCTGGATGGGCTTTTCTCTAGTTGTGGCGAGTGGGGGCTACTCTCTAGTTGCATTACATAGGCTTATCATTGCAGTGGCTTCTCCTTTTTCAGAGCATGGGCTCTAGGGTGCAGGGGCTTCAGTAGTTATGCAGCATGTGGGCTCAGTAGCTGTGGCTCCTGGGCCCTAGAGCACATGCTCAATAGTTGTGGCAAACGGGCTTGGTTGCTCCATAGCACGTGGTACCCCCTGGGACAAGGGATTGAACCTGTATCTCCTGCATTGGCAGGAGGATTCTTTACCGTTGAGCTACCAGGGAAGCCCCTGCCTCATGTATTTTAATGCTTGTGGTTAGGGACATGTGCATTCAGAATTGTTATGTTTTCCTAGAGAATTGGTCCCTTTTAAAATTATGTAAAGTCTACCTTTAAAAACAGTAAATTAATTATTTTAATTGGAGGCTAATTACTTTACAATATTTTAGTGTTTTTTGCCGTACATTGACATGAATCAGCCATGAGTGTACATGTGTCCCCCATCCTGAACCCCCTCCAACCTTAATGTCCACCTTTATCACTGATCATTTTCTTTGCTCTGAAATCTTCTTTATCTGAAATTAAAATGGCTGTTCCAGCTTTCTTTTTAAATTTTTTATTTTATTTTAATTGGAGGATAATTACTTTACAATACTGTGGTGGTTTCTGCCATACATCAATATGATCAGCCATAGATATACATATGTCCTCTCCCTCTTGAACCTCCCTCCCACCTCCCTCCCCATCCTACCATTCTAGGTTGTCCCAGAGCACAGTTCTGGATTCCCTGCCTTTCTGGCTTTCTTCTGATTAGTGTTAGTATGGCATATCTTTCTCCATCCATTTATTTTTAACTTATATATGTCTTTATATCTAAAGTAGGTTTCTTATAGACAAGATATAGTTTGATCTTATTTTTTATCTACTCTATATCATCTTTTAATTGGTATATTTAGATCACTCACATTAAAGTGATGATTGATATAGCTGGATTAATATTTACCTTATTTGTGTCTGTATTTGTTGCCCTTGTTTTTTGTTCACCTTTTTGTCTTTCACTCTTTTTCTGACTATTCTGGTTTTAAGTGAGCATTTTGTGTGATTTCAGTTCCCGACCTCTCTTAGCATATTGATTATTCTTCTTCTAAAATTTATTAGTCATTACATTTAAAACTAGTCTTACACTCATTTTCAAATAACACTATATCACTTCTTGGGTAATTATGTACCTTATATCAAAGTCTTCCCCATTTCTTCTTATCTCTTTCTAACATTGCTATCATCACTTATCCATAAGCTATAACCATCTGGTATATTGTTTCTGTTTTATTTTGCATAAATTGCAACCTGTAATCAATTAAGAACAAGAAAAAATTTTATTTTACATTGTTGTTGCTCGGTTGCTAAGTCATGTCTGACTCTTTGCAACCCCATGAACTGCAGCACTCCAGCCTTCTCTGTCCATCACTATCTCCCTGAGTTTGTTCAAGCTCATTTCCATTGAGTCAGCATTGCCATCCAATCATCTGATTCTCTGTCACCCCCCTCTCCTCTTGCCTTCAATTTTTCCCAGCATCAGATTCTTTTCACCCGGTAAGATGGCCAAAGTATTGGAGCTTCAGCTTCAGCATCAGTCCTTCCAATGAACATTCAGTGTTGATTTCCTTTAGGATAGATTGGTTTGATCTCCTTGCTGTCCAAGGAACTCTTAAAAGTCTTCTCCAGCACCACAGTTTGAAAGCATCAATTCTTGGCATTCAACTTTCTTTATGGTCCAACTCTCACATCCATACATGAATACTGGAAAAAAACATAGCTTTGACTATATGGACCTTTGTCAACAAAGTGATGTCTCTGCTTTTTAATACACTGTCTAGGTCTGTCATAGCTATTCTTCCAAGGAGCAAGCATCTTTTAATTTCATGGCTGCAGTCACCATCCAAAGTGATTTTGGAGCCCAAGAGGAAGGAATCTGACACTTTCCACATTTTTACCATCTATTTGCCATGAAGTGATGGGACTGGATGCCATGATCTTTGTTTTTTGAATGTTGAGTTTTAAGCCAGCTTTTTCACTTTCTTCTTTCACCTTTATCAAGATGCTGTTTAGTTCCTCTTCACTTTCTGCCATTAAAGTGGTATCATCTGCATGTCTGAGGTTGTTGATATTTCTCCTGGCAATCTTGATTCCAGCTTGTGATTCATCCAGCCCAGCATTTCTCATGAAGTACTCTGCATATAAGTTAAATAGGCAGGGTGACAATATACAGCCTTGATATACTCCTTTCCCAATTTTGAACTAGTCCATTCTTCCATGTCCAGTTCTCACTGAGAACCATCTCAGTTGTCTGAAACATCTCAGGTTTCTCAGGAGGCAGATAAGGTGGTCTGGTATTCCCATCTTTTTAAGACTACTCCACAGTTTGTTGTGATCCACATAGTCAAAGGCTTTAGCATAGTCAATGAAACAGAAGTAGATGTTTTTCTGGAATTTCCTTGCTTTTTCTATGATCCAGCGTATGTTAGAAATTTGATCTCTTGTTCCTCTGCTTTTTCTAAATCCAGCTTGTACATCTGGAAGTTTGCAGTTCACATACTGCTGAAGCCTAGCTTGAAGGATTTTGAACATAATCTTGCTGGCATGTGAAATGAGTGCAGTTGTACAGAAATTTGAACATTCTTTGGCTTTGCCGTTTTTGGGGATTAAAATGAAAACTGACCTTTTCCAGTCCTATGGCCACTTCTGAGTTTTCCAAATTTGCTGGCATAATGAGTGCAGCACTTTAACAGCAACATCTTTTAAAAGATGTGTTATTTGAAATAACACAGCTGGAATTCCATCACCTCCACTAGCTTTGTTCATAGTGATGCTTCCTAAGGCCCACTTGACTTCACACTCCAGGATGTCTGGCTCTAGATGAGCGACCACATCATCATGGTTAACTGGGTCATTAAGAGCTTTTTTGTACAGTTCTTTTGTCTATTCTTGCCACCTCTTCTTAATCTCTTCTGCTTCTGTTAGGTCCTTGCCATTTATATCCTTTATTGTGCCTATATTTGTATGAAATTTTCCCTTGGTATCTCCAGTTTTATTATTTTTTTTTAAATTAGTTTATTTTCTATTTTTTAACTTTACAATATTAAAGAGGTCTCTAGTCTTTCCCATTCTATTGTTTTCCTCTATTTCTTTGCATTGGTCACTTAAGAAGGCTTTCTTATCTCTCTTTGCTATTCTCTGGAACTCTGCATTCAGTTGGGAATATCTTTCCCTATCTCCTTTGCCTTTTGCTTCTCTTCCTTTCTCAGCTATATGTAAGGCCTCATCAGACAACCACTTTGCCTTCTTGCATTTCTTTTTCTTGGGGATGCTTTTGGTCACCACCTCTTGTACAATGTTACATACCTCCATCCATAGTCCACCAGGCACTCTGTCTACCAGATCTAGTCCTTTGTATCTATTTGTCACCTCCAATGTATAATCATAAGGGATTTGATTTAGGTTATACCTGAATGGCCTAGTGGTTTTCCCTACTTTCTTTTATTTGAGCCTGAATTTTGCAATAAGGATCTGAAGAACTGATCCACAGCTAGCTCTAGGTCTTGTTTTTGCTGACTGTATAGAGCTTCTCTATCTTCAGCTGCAAAGAATATAATCAATCTGATTTTGGTACTGACCATCTGGTGATGTCCATGTGTAGAGTCATCTCTTGTGTTGTTGGAAGAGGGTGTTTGCTGTGACCAGTGTGTTCTCTTGGCAAAACTCCATTAGGCTATGCCCTGCTTCATTTTGTACTCCAAGGTTAAACTCAACTGTTATTCCAGGTATCTCTTGACTTCCTACTTTTGCATTTCAGTCCCCTATGATGAAAAGGACATCTTTTTTGGTGTTAGTTCTAGGAGGTCTTGCAGGTCTTCATAGAGTTGTTCAACTTCAGCTTCTTCAGCATTAGAGATTGGGGCATTGACTTGAATTACTGTGATGTTGAATGGTTTGCCTTGGAAATGAACTGAGATCATTCTGTCATTTTTGAGATTGCAACCAAGGAATGCATTTTGGATTCTTTTGTTGACTATGAGGGCTACTCCATTCCTTCTAAGGGATTCTCACCCATGGTAGTAGATATAATAGTCATCTGAATTAAATTCTCCCATTCCTGTTCATTTTAGTTCACTGATTCCTAAAATATTGATGTTCACTCTTGCCATCTCCTGTTTGACCGCATCAAATTTACCTTGATTCATGGACCTATAATTGCAGGTTCCTATGCAATATTGTTCTTCACAGCATTAGACTTTACTTTCACCACTAGATACAACCACAACTGGGCATCGTTTCTGCTTTGTCTCAGCCTCTTCATTCTTTCTGTAGCTATTTCTTTGCTCTGCCCTGGTAGAATATTGGGCACCTACCAACCTGGTAGGTTCATCTTTCAGTGTCATATCTTTTTGCCTTTTCATACTCTTCATGGGGTTCTCAAAGCAAGAATACTGAAGTGGTTTGCCATTCCCTTCTCCAGTGGACCACATTTTGTCAGGCTCTAAAGAGCAGGGACATACCCTTCAGCCACTTGACATAGCTTGATGACATGCCTGGTGCCCTGGCTGTCCTGCTGCTGGTCTTTGTTGAGCATTTAAACTTTACTGGCCTTTGGGTGTTGGTTGACGTGTGGCTACATTATTCCTTATCAAATGCTGTTCCTTTCATTGCTGCTGCTGCTAAGTCGCTTCAGTTATGTCCGACTCTGTGCGACCCCATAGATGGCAGCCCACCAGGCTCCCCTCTCCCTGGGATTCTCCAGGCAAGAACACTGGAGTGGGTTGCCATTTCCTTCTCCACTGCATGAAAGTGGAAAGTGAAAGTGAAGTCACTCAGTTGAGTCCGACTCTTAGCGACCCCATGGACTGCAGCCTACCAGGCTCCTCCGTCCATGGGATTTTCCAGGCAAGAGCACTGGAGAGGGTTGCCATTGCCTTCTCCGTTCCTTTCATTAGATAGATCTATATTATTTTTCTTCTCTCTGAAGTACTTTTCAAATGTTTCCTGCAAGGCAGATCTATAGGTGATAAATTCCTTCAGTGATTGGTTTGTGAGAAAGTCTTTATTTCTCCTTCACTTTTGAACAGTAACTTTACTGGATACAGAATTCTAGGTTGATGGGGTTTTTTCTTTCAACATCTAAAATATTCCATTCCACTCTATTCTTGTTTGCGTGATTTGACAGCTAATTTTATAATTAAACTTGGCTGTGTAGCAATCTCTATATATGTGGTCAAATACTTTTCTGGATATTTTTGTGAGGGTTTATTTTGGATGATATTAACATTTAAGTCAATAACTTTGAGTAAAGCAGACTGTCTTCCACAATGTGTCAGAACCTCATCATTCCTTTGAAAAGACTGATCTTCCCTTAGGAAGAATAAATTCTGCCAGGAGATGGTTTTCAGACCTGAACCAAGCTGAAGCATCATCTCTTCTGTTGTCTGCAGCCTGACAGCTCACTCTGAAGATTTTGGACTTGCCAGTCTCTGTAATAGAATGAGCCAATTTCTTAAAATAAATACTTTTCTATTTTATACTTATTCCATTGATTCTATTTCTCTGTAATTATCCCAAAATTCTTAGATAGTCTCTTCATTTCCCCCCCACCCCACTGTTTTCTTTTCTTTGTTTTTCAGTATGGGAGTTTCTATTTTGAAATATCTTCAAGCGCAATGATTCTTTCCTTAGCTGTGCCCAGTTTACTGATGAGCATTCATCATTTCTCTTGTAGTGTTGTTGATTTCTAGCATTTACTTTTTTTGGAAATTAGAACATTTATTTCCCTTTTAAAATTCATATTTGAAAAATAAACACTTCTTAGAATTTCTTTCCCTCCAAACACAATTTCAAGGTTGTTTACATTCCAGACTCAAGCAAGAGCTGAAACACAATTCCAGCATAACATTATATAATGATCACTTGGATTCTGTTTGGCTTTGGAAATGCCAAACCTGAAAACAGACTCCTGTCATCTTGATCTCATCCTTATGTACCTGATATTTTTTCTTCAAGTGGCAGAGTGAATTGTCAGACT
The DNA here is from genome assembly GCA_024291935.2 of Okapia johnstoni. Lineage (NCBI taxonomy): Eukaryota > Metazoa > Chordata > Mammalia > Artiodactyla > Giraffidae > Okapia > Okapia johnstoni. The sequence goes on from CM044316.1 coordinate 44,284,204, forward strand.
TACTTCACAAAATCTTGAAAGTTCAATCTATCCCCTGAAATAATTACCATATTGATAATAGAGGAAGTTGAAGTATCAAATTATGTTATTAATATATACTTAAAATAGGTTATTTTAGGTCTAAGACATTTTACATGGATAACTTGGGAAAAACTTATCCATGAGGAAAGAGGAAAAGAAGTGATACTGGGTCTCATTTTAGGTTTCTGTTAAAGATAGGCTTATATGTGCTTTCTTTCATAGCATCTTCAAATTCGTGGAAGATTCTAATTTTAGTTGACAGTATTGCAACAGTTTCAATAGCTACTTTGTGGCAAGCAAAATTTTCTGGGAGAATTGGAGAGAAATTTTGTTTTGTTTGGATTTTCCTTTAGAAAAAGTTATATGCAATTGATTTGAGTTTCATCTCTTGTATTTCCTTTTGATTCTTTCTTTGAGTTTCTATATCTCTGCTTACATTACCCATCTGTTTTTGTATGTTTTCCGTTAGATCCCTTAACATATTGATGATAATTATTTTAAATTTTAAGTCTTTATTGTTCTAACAGCTCTGTTATATCTGATTCTGGTTCTGGTTCTTGTTCTGTCTCTTCAGTCTGTGTCTTTATTCCTTTAAATATAGCTTGTAGGTTTTTGTCGAAAGCTGAAGATGATGTGCCAGTTAAAAGAAAATGAGGTAAATAGATTTGTTTGTGTGAAGTTTTGTTCATCTGGCTGGGGGTTAGTCTGTTTTTACCCATAGCTGTAGGTGTGAGAGGTTAATATTTCCTCTATTGTTCTTATTTTTGTCTTCCTTATTGTCTTTAGCTTTATGTAGAGACTTGTTAAGTAAGATCTGATATGTGTTTTTTTCAGTTGCAACCTTCTGTTTTACAGGATCCCTAAAGATATGGTGGTAAGGTGTATGGGAAGGAGGGAAGTGTTCTTTAATCCTAAGACTACATCTGAGTCTTTTTAAAAAATTAGTTATTTATTTGACTATGCTAGGTCATGTGGGATCTTCGATCTTTGTTGTGTGTGATATTGATGCATGTATATATTACAAAATGTTTATCACAGTTATTTAACACATTTTAGTATTACATAATTACAAATTTGTTGTTGTTTTTATGGTGAGAACATTAAAGAATATTCTCAGAAACTTTCAAGTATATAATACACTATTGTTAACTCTAGACACCAAGTTGTGCATTAGTTTCCTAGAACCTGTTCATCTTACACTTGAAAGTTCATACCCCTCCCCTCTCTGGGGGACACGTGTACACTCATGGCTGATTCATGTCAATGTACAGCAAAACCCACCACAATATTGTAAAGTAACTGGCCTCCAATTAGAATAAATAAATTAAAAAAATTTTTTTTAACTGTTCTGGGGCAGCCTGTGGAATATTAGTTTCCTGACCATGGATTGAACCTGTGCTCCATGTACTGGAAGCATGGAGTTTTAACCACTGGATGGCTAGGGAAGTCCCCTGAAAGTTGATGCTTTTTAACTAACACCTCCCCTTTTCCCTTACTCCTCAGCACTTGGCAACTACTGTATTCTACTGTTTCTATGAGTTCAGTGATTTTAGATTCCATCTATAAGAGAGATTATACAGCATTTGTCTTTCTCTGTTTGATGTATTTCACTTAGTATAATATTTCATTTCACTTATTAATATTTCACTTAGTATAATATCAAGTTTATCCACATTGTCACAAATGGCAGATTTCATTTTTTAGGCTGAAAAATAAATAAATAAATAAAAGGTGAGAGGAAAGAGAGAGAGAGGCAGCAGTTAGGTTGTTTCCATGTCTTGGCTACTGTGAATAATACTGTAATAAATATGGGAATGCAGCTAGCTCTTGGAGAAACTGATTTCATCTCCTTTCAAAATATATTTAGAAGTGGGATTGCTGGATTATATAGTAGTTCTATTTTAATTTTTTGCAAAGCCTCCATACTAAACATTTTCTGTAGTGGCTGCACCAGTTTACATTTCAACTAATAGTGCCCCAAAGTCCCCCTTTCTCCACATCCTCACTAGTATTTATTTCTTGTATTTTTTTTTGCATAATGGCTATTGTAGCGGATGTGATATTTAATTATGTTTTTTATTTGCATTTCCCTAATGATTAATGACGTTAAGCACATTTTCATGTACATGTTGGCCGTTTGTGTATCTTCTGTGGAAAAGCATCTAGTCACGATATCTGCCCATTAAAAATTTTTTTAATTAGTTGTACTTGCCACTTTTCTATTTTGGATATTAACTCCGTATCAGATATACTGTTTGCAAATATTTTCTTCCACTCTGTAGGTTGCCTTTTGATTTTGTTGATTATTTTTCTTGCTATGTAGAAGCTTTTTAGTTCAATAAATATCGACACATATCACTCACTGATATTTGCTCTTGTTTGTGTTTTTGTTGTCATATCCAGAAAACCACTGCCAAGATCTATGTCAAGAAGATTTTGCCCTATTTTTCTTCTAGGGGTTTAATGATTTCATAGCTTACATTTAATCTCTTGGTTTACTTTGAGTTAATATATGTGAATAGTGTAAGAAAGGAGCTTGGTCTGATTTCATTCTTTTGTATGTGAATATCCAGTTTTCTCAGCACCATTTATTGAAGAGACTGTACTTTCCCCATTTAGTATTCTTCACTCCTTGTCAAAAATCAGCTGACCACATAACTATGGCTTTATTTCTAGGTTTTTAATTCTGTTCCATTGGTCTGTATTTTAGTTTTAATGATAGTACCATAGTATTTTGATTACTATATCTTTGTAATAGTATTTTAAATCAGAGAACATGATGCCTCCTGTTGTTGTTTCTCTGGATTCCTTTCAGTACTCGGGATCTTTTTTGGTTCCATATGAATTTGGAGATTGTTTTATCTATTTCTGTGAAAAATGTCATTGGAATTTTATTAGGGATTGCATTAAATCTATAGGTGGCTCTGGATAGTATGGACATTTTAAAACAGTATTAACTCTTCCAATCCATGAACATGTGATGTATTTCTGTTTATTTGTGTCTTTTCCCTTTTTCAGTTTCTTTAATCAGTGTCATATAACTTTTATTGTATAACTCATGTACTTCTTTGGTTAAATTTATTTTTAAGTATTTTGCTGTTTCTGATCCTATTTTTAAATGGGATTTTTTTCATATAGTTTTTTAGTATAAAGAAATGCAATAGATGTTTTTATACTGTTTTTGAATGCTGAAACTACTGAATTCATTGATTAGTTCTAACAGTTTTTGAGAGGAGTCTTTAGGATTTTTTTTAAATATATAAGACCATGTCATGTACAATTTTACTTCTTTTCCAAGTTGGATGCCTTTTGTTTCTTTTTCTTGCCTAATTTCTCTATCTGGACTCTAGTACTATGTTGAATAGGAATGGCAAGGGTGGGCACCCTTGTCTTGTTCCTCATATTAGAGGGAAAGTTTTCACCCTTTAACCACTGAATATGATGTTAGTTGTTGGCTTGTTATATGTGACCTTAATTATTTTGAAGTTTGTTCCTTCTATACTTAATTTGTTGAGAGTTTTTATCATGAAAAGATAATGAATTTTTTTTCAAATGCTTTTTCGGCTTCTACTGAGATGATCATATTATTATTGTCTTTCATTGATTTTGTATGGAATATCACATTTATCAATTTGCATATGATGAACCATCTTTGCATCCCAGAAATAAATCTAATTTGGTCTTTTTCTTGGCTGTGCTACATGGCCCGTGGGAATCTTACTTAGTTTCCTGACCAGGGATCGAACATGTGCTCTGAGCAGTGATAGCACAGAGTCCTAATAACTGGATGGCCAGGGAATTTCCCTACTTGGTCCTTTTTTTTTTTCTTGTTACTTGGTTCTTTTAACGTACTGTTGAATTTGATTTGTTAGTATTTTGCTGAGAGATTTTGCATCTGTATTCATCAGGGATGTTGGTCTGTAGTTTTCTTTCTTTCTTTCTTTTTAGTCTGTAGTTTTCTTGAAATATTCTTTTTTTTTTCTAATAAATTTATTTATTTTAGTTGGGGGCTAATTACTTTACAATATTGTAGTAGTTTTTGCCATACATTGACATGAATCAGCCATGGGTTTACATGTGTTCCCCATCCTGAACCCCCCTCCCACCTCCCTCCCCATCCCATCCCTCTGGGTCATCCCATTGCCCCAGTCCTGAGCATTTGAATCATGCATCGAACATGGAATGGTGTTCTGTTTCACATATGTTAATATACATGTTTCAATGCTATTGTCCCAGAACGTCCCACCCTCACCTTCTCCCTCAGAGTCCATAAGACTGTTCTATGCATCTGTGTCTCTTGTTCTGTCTCACATATAGGGTTATCGTTACCATCTTTCAAATTCCATATATATGCATTAGTATACTGTATTGGTGTTTTTCTTTCTGTCTTACTTCACTTTGTATAATGGGCTCCAGTTTCATCCATCTCAATAGAACCTATTCAAATGTATTTTTTTAATGGCTGAGTAATATTCCATTGTGTATATGTACCACAGCTTCCTTATCCATTCGTCTGCTGATGGAAGTATTCTTATCCGGCTTTGATATAAGGGTAATGTTGGCCTTGTAAAATGAATTTGAGATTGTTTCCTTCTCTCCAAATTTAGGAAGACTTTGAGAAGAATTTGTATTAATTCTTCTGTAACTGTTTTGTGGAATTCACCTATGAAGCCCTCTGGTCCTGGGCTTTTGATTGTTGGAAAGGTTTTTACTGAACTCAGTGTCCTTATTTGTTGTTGGTCTGTTTAGATTTTTATTTCTTCATGATTCAAAGTTGATAGAGCATATGTTTATTTCCTCTAGGTTTTCCAATTTGTTGCATATAATTGGATACAGTAATCTCTTATAATCCTTTTTATCTTTGTGGGTATCTGTTGTAATGTTTCCTCTTTCATGTATAATTTTATTTATTTTAACTCTCTTTTTTCTTTGTAAGTCTAGCTAAAGTTTTACCAACTTCATTTAATCTTAAAAATCTTTTAAGTTTTCTTGATCTTCTCTTTGTTTTTCTCTTCTCTATTTCATTTATTTCTGCTCTTATCTTTATTATCTCCTTCCTTCTACTAACATTGGGCCTAGTTTTTTCTAATTTTTCTATTTTTTTTGAGGTGTAAATTTTAGTTATTATGTGAGAGCATTCATTTTTAAATTAATGTAGTTATAGTAAACTTAACTCTTACAACTCCTGCTGCATCCTGTAAGTTTTTATATGTTGTGTTTCCATTTTCACTTATTTCAAGATATTTTTTATTTCATCTTTGACCCATTCATTGCTCTGGAGCGTGTTGTTCAATTTCTACATATTTGTGATTTTTCTAGTTTTTCTCCTGTTATTGAATTCTAGTTTCATGCCATTGTGATCAGAAAAGATACTTGGTATAATTTCAGTCTTAAAATTTGCTAAGACTTGTTTTGTGACTTAACACCTGATCTATCTTGGAGAATGTTCCATGTATGCTTTAAAGAATGTATATTCTACTGCCGTTGAATGGAATAGTCTATATATTTCTGTTAGGTCCATTTTATCTAAAGCATAGCTCAATGTTTCTGTCTGGATGATCTATCAACTGTAGAAACTTGTGTATTAAAGTCCTCTACTGTTGTTGATTAGGTGCTTCCCAGGTGGTAGAGTGGTAAAGAATCCACCTGTCAGTTCAGGAGACACAGGAGATGTAGATTCAATTCCTGGGTCGGGAAGATTCCCTGGAGGAGTAAATGGTAACCCACTTCAGTACTCTTGCCTGGAAAATTTCATGGACAGAGTACCCTGGTGAGCTATATAGTCCATGCAGTTGCAGAGTCGACTAACAACTGAACACACATAAAATTGGAAAAAACTGGAAATTATTATTGTTGATTACTCCTTTCATATTTGTTATTATTTGCCTAATATAATTAGGTGGTCTGATGTTGGATATGTATATATTTACAACTTGTATATCATCTTGAATTCATTCCTTTGTCATTATACAATGACCTTCTTTGTCTCTCGTTTGAGTATTTGACTTAAAGTATTTTATTCAATATAAGTATAGCTACCCCTGCTCTCCTCTGGTTTCCATTATCATGAATATCTTCTTTGAGCCTATGTGTGTTTTTGAAGCTAGAGTGAGTGTCTTGTAGGTAGCATGTATTCAAGGTCTTTTTTTTTTTAAATCCATTTAGCCACTCTGCCTGTTGGTTGGAGATTTTAATCCATTTTTATTTAAAGTAATTATTGGTAGGTAAGGACATATTATTGCCATCTTGTTAATTGTTTCCTAGCCATATTTTAGTTCTTTGTTCTTTTTCTTCTTTGTTGCTACCATTGTTTGTGAATTGATGGTTTTCCATATGAGTGGTATACAGTTGAACAGCACAGTGGTTAGTGGTGACAATGTTCCATGTGGTCAAAAATCCATATATAACTTGTGATTGGCCTTCTACATATGCAGTTCCACCATATCTGTGGTTCCTCTGTATCTTCAGTTTCATATCCTAGGATTTTGTCAACTGCAGATTGTGTAGTACTGTAGTATTTACTTTAGAAAAAAAATCTGTGAATAAATGGACCCACACAGTTCAAATCTGTGTTGTTCAAGGGTCAATTGTACTTTCATTACATTTTCTTTACCTTTTCTGTGTCTACTAAGGATTTTTGTTTTTTGTAGTTACCCTGTGGGTTACTTGAAACATAGATACAACAATTTATTTTAGACTGATAACAACTTAAATTTGATCACATGCAAAAACTACCTTTTTACTCGGCTCCACACATTTTGTATTTTTGATGTCATGATTTACATATTTTTATATTGTGTGCCCATTAAGAAATATTGTAGCTATATCTATTTTGGAATGCAAAAGTAAGAAGTCAGGAGATACTTGGAGTAACAGGCAAGTTTGGCCTTGGAGTACAAAATGAAGCAGAGCAAAAGCTAACAGAGTTTTGCCAAGAGAATGCACTGGTCATAGAAAACACCCTTTTCCAACAACACAAGAGATGACTGTATATGTGGACATCACTAAATGGTCAATACTGAAATCAGATTGATTATATTCTTTGCAGCCAAAGATGGAGAAGCTCTATACAATCAGTAAAAACAAGCCCTGGAGCTGACTATGGCTCAGATCATCAACTCCTTATTGCAAAATTTAGGCTTAAACTAAAGAAAGTGGAGAAAAACCACTAGGTCATTCAGATATGTCTAAAGCAAGTCCTTTATGATTATACAGTGGAGTTGACAAATAAATTCAAGGGATTAGATCTGGTAGGCAGAGTGCCTGAAGAACTATGGATAGAAGTTCACAACATCGTACAAGAGGGAGTGACCAAAACCATCCCAAAGGAAAAGAAATTCAAGAAGGCAAAGTGGTTGTCTGAGGAGGCTTTACAAACAGCTGAGGAAAGAAGAGAAGTGAAGAGTAAGGGAGAAAGGGAAGATATTCCCAACTGAATGCAGAGTTCCAGAGAATAGCAAGGAGAGATAAGAAGGCCTTCTTCAATGAACAGTGCAAAGAAATAGAGGAAAACAATAGAATGGGAAAGACTAGAGATCTCCTCAAGAAAATTGGAGATATCAAGGGAACATTTGTGCAAAGATGGGCATGATAAATGACAGAAATGGTAAGGACCTAACAGAGGCTGAAGATATTAAGAAGAGGTGGCTAGAATACACAGAAGAACTATACAAAAAGGGTCTTAATGACTGGGATAATCACAATGGTGTGGTCACTCACCTAGAGCCAGACATCCTGGAGTATGAAGTCAGTGGGCCTTAGGAAGCATTATTACCAACAAAACTATTGGAGGTGATGGAATTCCAGTTGAGCTAGTTCAAATCCTAAAAGATGATGCTGTTAAAATTCTACACTCAATATGTCAGCAAATCTGTCCAGTAGACATGTAGAGATATGAGCGTTAAACTGTAAAGGAGGCTGAGCACAGAATAATTGATGCTTTTGATTTGTGGTGCTAGAGAAGTCCCTTGGACAGCAAGGTGATCAAACCAGTTTATCCTAAAGGAAATGAAACTTGAATATTCATTGGAAGGGCTCATGCTGATTTTGAAGCTCCAGTACTTTGGCCACCAGATATGAGGAGCCAACTCATTGGAAAAGACCCTGATGCTCAGAAAGGTTGAAGGCAAAACGAGAAGTGGGTGGCAGAGGATGAAGTAGTTAGATAACATCACTGACTCAATGACATGAACTTGAGCAAACTCCAGGAGATAGTGAAGGACAGGGAAGCCTGGTGTGCTGCAGTCTGTCGGGCTGCACTTAGCAACTCAACAACAACAATACATCATAAGCAAAAAAGCACAAAGTGAGAAATGCACGTTAAAATGATGTATAACATAACCACATTCATTTAAGAATATATTCCAATATTAAACGGCAGAGCTCAACAATGGAAAACCGCAATTACTTCTGCACCAACAAATAGCTACAAAAATGATCATGTTGTCTCATTTTCTAACATATAACTCAGACAGAAATTCTGTTTAATCAATAACATAAATCCAACCTTTATCAAAATTGAGAGACAACATGCTCTAATTGGAAATAATGTAATCAGAAAGAATGTGGAATGACCTTTAGTAGTGGATATCAGTTTACTCAACATCAGGGAACTCAAAGCAAAACAAAACAAAAAGACATCAGAGAACTCATACTGGTGAAAACACAATGACTGTGAGAAGATGTTTAAATTTAAGTCAATCAGTCCTTACCATACCATAGAGAATTCCTACTGGCTAGAAATTTATTAATGTTAAGAATGTGAAGGCTTCCCTGGTGGTTCAGTGGTGGAATGTCCACCTGTCAATGCAGGAGATACAGGCTTGATCCCTGGTCTGGAAGGATCCCACATGCCACAGAGCAACTAAGTCCATGTGCCACAACTATAGAGACTGTGCTCTAGAGTCTGGGATCTGCAACTACTTAGCCAACTCACCAAAACTACTGAAGCCCACATGCCCTAGAGCCTGTGCTCCACAACAAGAGAAGTCACCACAATGAGCACCCCATGCACCAAAACTAGAGAGTAGCCCACACACACCTAGAGAAAAGCCTGCACAGCAATGAAGACCCAGCACAGCCAAAATAAATAAATAAAATTATAAAAAGAAGAATATGAGAAAGCCATTATTTGTGTGGATAATATAGTCAATACCAGAGAATTCATACTGATGGAAAATCTTGTGGCTATAAGGAACGTAGGAAGTTACTTAGGACTAATTGAGTTCTTTTTATAAACCAGAGAATTCATACTGGTGATAAACTTTATGACTGTTAGTAACGTGGGGAAGCCTTTCTTATGTGCACACAAATTACTTAACATTGGTAATTTATACTGGTGAGAAACCAATGAATGTAAGAAATATGGAAGGATATTTAGACAATGCAATCTTTACCATGTATTAGAGAATTCATACTGGTGAGATTCTTTACAAATATTAGAAATGTGATAAGGCCTTCATTGTGTGTGGAAAATTTGTCCACATTAGGATATTCATACAGGTGATAAATCATAGGAACATGAAGAATGTGGGAAGGTCAATAGACTTGACTGCATCCTTTCCTCAAGGCAGAGAATTCATACTGGTGATAAATTTTATGAATATAAGGAGTGAAGGAAAGCCTTTATGTGTGAACAAGTTACTCAACATCATAGAATTCATACAGGTGAGAAATCACAGGAATATAAAGGAAGGACTTTAGACTGAATTGAGTTCACTCTTTAAGTCAGAGAATTCATACTGATGATAATCAGTATGAATGTAAGAAATGAGAGAATGTCGTTATTGTGTCTGTACCAGTTACTTAATATGAGAGAATTCATACTGGTGAGATACCTGATTAATATAAGAAATGTGTAAAACTGTTGCTGGGAATGTAAACTGATACAGCCACTATGGAAGACAGTATGGAGATTCCTTAAAAAACTAGGAATAAAACTACCGTATGACCCCAAAATCCCATTACTGGGCATATACCCTGAGAAAACCATAATGAAAAAGATACATGTACCCCAATGTTCATTGCAGCACTAATTACAATAGCTAAGACAGGGAATCAACCTAAATGGCCATACAATGGAACATTACTCAGCCATAAAAAGGAATGCATTTGAATCAATGCTAATGAGGTGGATGAACCTAGAGCCTATTATACAGAGTGAGGTAAGTCAGAAATAGAAAAACAAATATCATATATTAATGCATATATATGGAATCTAGAAAGATGGTACTGATGAACTTATTTGCAGGGCAGCAGTGGAGATGCAGACATACAGAACAAACTTATGGACATGGGGAGGGGAGGAGAGGGTGGGACAAATGAAGAGAGTAGCATGGAAACATATACCCTACTGTTTGTAAAATAGATAGCCAGTGGGAATTTGGTGTATGATTCAGGGAACTCAAAATGAGGCTCTGCTGTAACCTAGAGGTGTGGAATGGGGTGGGAGGTGGGAGGGAGGCTCAGGAGGGAGGGGATATATGTATACTTATAGCTGATACATGTCGATGTATGGCAAAAACCAACACAATATTGTAAAGCAACTATCCTTCAATTAAAAATAAATTATTTTTAAAATGTGCAAAGACAACCCACAGAATGGGAAAAAATATTTGCAAGCAGTTGATTGGCAAATGATTAATCTACAAAATTTACAAACAGCTCATGCAGCTCAATATCAAAAAACCAAACAACCCAATCAAAAAATGGGCAGAAAATCTAAATAGACATTTTTTCAGAGAAGACATACAGATGTCCAAGAAATGAAAAGATGCTCAGCATCAGCAATTATTAGAGAGAGGCAAATCAAAATTATAATCAGCTATCACCTCACAAGAGTCAGAATGGCCGTTATTAAAAGGTCTACAAACAATAAATTTTAGAGAAGGTGTGGAGAAAAGGGGACTCTCCTTCACTGTTGGTGGAAATGTAAATTGGTAGAGCTACTATGGAGAACAGTATGGAGGTTCCTCAAAAAACTAGAAATAGACCTAGCATATGATCCAGCAATCCCATTCTTGGGCATATACCTGGAGAAAAACATGTTTCAAAAGCATACATGCATCCCAACGTTCATTTTAGCATTGTATACAATAACCAATACATGGAAGCAACCTAAATGTTCATTGACAGATTGATGGATAAAGAAGATATGGTACATATATACAATGGAATAGTTAAAGTGAAAGTCACTCAGTCATGTCCAACTCTTTGCAATTCCACGGAATTCTCCAGGCCAGAATACTGGGGTGGGTAGCCTTTCCCTTCTCCAGGGGATCTTCCCAACCCTGGGATCAAACCCAGGTCTCCTGCATTGCTGGCAGATTTTTAACCAGCTGAGCCACAAGGGAAGTCCCAGAATAGTGGGGTGGGTAGCCTATCCCTTCTCCAGTGGATCTTCCCAACCCAGGAATTGAACCAGGGTCTTCTGCATTGCAGGTGGATTCTTTACCAACTGAACTATCAGGGAAGCCCCTAATGGAATATTACTCAGCCGTAAAAAGAGTAAAACAATTCCGTTTACAGCAACATGGATGGACCTGCAGATTTGCATACTAAGTTAGTCAGACACAGAAAGACAAATATAATATGACATTGCTTATATGCAGAATCTAAAAAAAATGATATGAATGAACTTATTTGCAAAACAAAGACTCATAGACTTAGAAAACAAACTTATGGTTACCAAAAGGGAAAGGTGTGGGGAGAGGAGGGATAAATTGGGAGTTTGGAATTGACATATACACTCTACTATATTTAAAATAGGTATGCTAAAAAATAAAAATAGGTAAGCAATAAGGATCTACTGTGTAGCACTGGGAACTCTACTCAATATTCTGTAATAACCTAAATGGGAAAATAATTTGAAAAAGAATATAGGTATATACACACAACATTGGAAGTCAACTATTCTCCAATATAGCATACAAATTTTAAAAAACATGGAAAGATATTTAGACTTAATTCAGTCCTTACCATATGTTAGAGAACTCATACTACTGAGAAGCTTTATGACTATAAAATACTTAATAAAGTCTTTACTGTGCATGAACAACTTACTTAATACCAGTTTATTAATATTGGCCCAAAAATCCTCTGCGTATAATCAAAATGGAAAAACTACTAGCATGCATCAATAGGTTCCTTGATAATATTCATACTGGCAAGAAGCTCTTTGAGTGTAAGGAATGTGTGAAAGCTTTTAGATATAATTTAACCCTTAATACATGTTGGTGAATTTATTCTGGTATGAATCATTATGAATATATGGAATGTGAGAAAGCCTTTAATCAAAGAAGACATCCTGATATGCAAAAGAGAATTCATAATGATGAAAATTTTATAAATATAAAATATGTGGCAAAGCCCCGAATAGTGGCTATCAGATTACTCAATTTCAGCGAATTCATACAGGGGAGAGACTCTATGAATGCATGGTATGTGGGAAGACCTTTATTCATGTTAGAAATCTTAGTTTTCATCAAGTAATTCATTCTGGTAAAAACAAATTTTAGGAACTTAGGAAGAACTTTAGGCAACATTTACATCATTCTCAGTTTGGGAGAATTCATAATATAATTTCATTAACAAAGAAAGCCTTCACTTTTTATACTTCTGCTTGTAGAAAATCAGAATATCTATCCCAGAAACAAAATGGGTGGTGTAGAAACTCTATGCTAATTTATGTTCATATGTCTTTTACTGGTGCAGCTTTACCAGGTATAATTTGGAATTATAATAGTTACTTTGGAGAAATTTTGATATAGACTAGATTGTACATTTTGAGGCACAAAGGAAATAATATTTCCACTTCCCAATGGAGTGCTTTATTTAATTTCTGTGAGGACCCTTCCACCTTGAAACTGGACTTTAAAATTGCCTGACAAAATAATTACTTAAAGCAAATTAAAATCATGAGAAAGTTAGAAATGCCTTATTTGTAGATCCACAAAAGCCCATTACATTCCCCTCCATATCTTTCCTACTTTTCCCTTACCCATCTTCCACTTCCAGGACCTTGTTCAATTTTCATTGATTCCTTACGTTTACTCCTCCTCCTTTTCCTCAACTCACAAAAACCGCATTAATGCATCTTAAATTTTATATTCTCACTTGGGAAAGACTTCAATATGTAGCCATGTTTGGATTTCTGTGCCATTGTTTGGACTTCCCATAGCCCCAAAATAAAAAAAGAATAATGTTTATTAAGATGATCATGTGGTTTTGTCTTTTATTGATTTAGAGTATTGCACTAATAGATTTTCAGATGATGAAACAACCTTGCGTTACTGGGATAAATCACCATTAGTCATGACGCTTTATCTTTTCAAAATTTTGCTGGATTCAGTGTGCTAGTATTTTGTTGAGTATTTTTGTCTTTATTCACAAGAGATATGAGTAGGTTTTTTTAAAATTTTTATTTATTTATTTGGCTGCACTGGATCTTAGTTTCAGGGTTACTCCATGCAAACTCTTAGTTGTGGCAAGTGGGATCTAGTTCCATGACCACAGATCAAACCCAGGCCCCTGCATTGGGAGCGCAGAGCCTTATTAGTCACTGGACCACCAGGGATGTCTCTATATGTTCTTGTTTTTCCTTATAATATCTTGTCTGCTCTTACTATCAGTGGCCTCATAGAATGAGTTGAGAAATATTCCTTCTTTTTCTATTCTTTGGCAGGTGTGATGCAAAACCTCTATTAAATTAAATGACTATCTGGTCCTGGGATTTTCCTTGTGGGAAGTTTGTTTTTTTTAATGACTAACTCAATCTCTTCACTTGTTATAGGTCTATTCAGATTTTTATATTTTTTCTATAATCAGTTTTGGTAGTTTGTGTCTTTCTAGGAATTTTTCCATTTCATCTACATTATCTAATTTGTTGGTCCACACTTGTTCACAATATAACCTTATCATATATGATTCTTATTTCTACAAGGTCAGTAGTCATGTTCTTTTTCTCATTTCCAATTCTAGTAATTTTGTTCCTTTTCTTTTTGTCAGTCTAGCTAAAGTTTGTCAATCTTACTGATCTTTTTAAAGAATTATCTTTTAGTTTTATTGATATTTTATTTTTTGTGTACTTTAGTTCATCAATATCTATTATGTCTTACTATTCACATCCTTCTGGTTGATTTAGGTTTAGTTTGCTCTTCTTTTTTTCCCTTCAGTGTCTTAAGGTAGAAGTTTAATTTATTAATTTAAGATCATTCTTCTTTTTGAACTTACAGTTGTAAATTTCCCTCTAAACACTTGTCTCCCATTAAGGTTTGGTATGTTGTGCTGTATTTTTATTTACCTCAAACTATTATTTTTTTTGATGTTTCTTCCTTTGATGATTGGTCATTTAGTAATGTATTATTTAATTTTTACATATTTTTTGCATTTCCCATTTTTTTCTGTTATTAATTTCTAATTTCCATTAAAGGGGAACATCCTTTAGTGAGTTATCTTTTTAAATTTATTGAAACTTGCTTTATGTCTTGGTTATGGTCTATCCTGGAGATTGTTTCATGTATACTTGAGTACATTTTGACTACACTGTACTTGAGTACATTTGAGTACATTGAGTGTATATTTTACTGATGGAGTTTTCTGTAGAAGTCTGTTGTATCTAGTTTCTAGTATCTAGTTTCTACAGACAGTTGTTCAAGTCTTCTGTTTCCTTGTTGATCTTATGCATGGTTATTTCATACAGGATTGATAGCAGAGTATTGAAATCTCTGCTGTGGAATTATAATGTGTCTTAGTGTTGGTTTCTTTAGATTTATTCTACTTGGATCTCCTTGAGTTTATTGGATTTGTATATATATGTGTGCACTTAGTTGCTCAGTCATGTCCAACTCCTTGCGACCCCATGAACTATAGCCTGTCAGGCTCCTCTGTCCATGGAATTTTTCAGGCAAGAATACTGGAACGGGTTGCCATTTCCTACTCCAGGGGATCTTCCTGACCCAGGGATTGAACCCGTATCTCTTGCATCTCTTGCATTGGCAGCCACCTGGGAAGGCCAGTATATTTTTAAAATAATCTTTCTACTTATTTCTCCTTCTCTTCTCACTCTTGGGCTCCAATAATGTATATATTCTAATTCTAGGTGTCCCATGAGTCCCTTAGGGCTCCACTTAACTTTTCTTGAATCTTTTTTCTTTCTGTTCCTCAAACATTTCCATTGTCCTACCTTCCAAGTTTGCCGATTCCTTATTCTGCCTACTAGTTTGGCCGTTGAACTACTCTGGTGAATTTTTCACTTCAGTTATTGTATTTTTCAGCTTTTTAAAAAAAAGTATCTTTGGTTGTGTTGGGTCTTCATTGCTGTGTGGGCTTTTCTCTAGTTGTGACAAGTAGGGGCTCCTCTCTAGCTGTAGTGTGTGGGTTTCTCATTGTGTTGGCTTCTCTAGTTGTGGAGCATCTGCTCTAGGATGTTCGGACTTCAGTAGTTGTGGCTCCCAGGCTCTAGAGCACAGGCTCAAGAGTTGTGGCACATGGGTTAAGCCACTCCACAGCATGTGGGATCTTCCCAGATCAGAGATCCAACATGTGTTTCCTATATTGGCAGGAAGATTCTTTACTGGTGAGCCACCAGGGAAGTCCTCAGGTTTGTTTTTTATACCATTTTCCTATTGAAGACTATCTTGTTTTCTTTCTCAGTGTTTCGGATACAGTAAACAATGTTTATAATGCTATTAACATTTATCTAGAGGTTTTTGTGTGAACGTAAGTTATTACTTCTCTGGGATAAGTGCCCAGGAGTGCAATTTTGAGTCTATTTTTTTTCCAAAAGAATAGGCCAATCTATTTTACAGAATGACTGTCGTATTTTATATTCATAGAAGCCACTTATGAATGATCTAGTTTTCTGCATCCTTACTAACACTTGATATTTTAACTTTTTATTTTAGCCATTCTGGTAGGTATATAATGATATCTTATTATAGTTTTAATTTGCATTTACCCAAAAGCTACTGATGTTGAAAATATTTTCATGCATTTCTTTGACATCTGTATATCTTTTTTGGTGAAATGTTACTTCATGTCTTTTGTGAAGGTTCTAATTGGGCTACACAGATTTTTACTGTTGAATTTTGTTTTTTCATTATACATTCTAGATATGAGTTCTTTGTCAGTTTTATGTGCTTACAGACAATTTCTCCAAAATTTTAGCTTTTATTCCCATACCCTAAATATGGTATTTCACAGAGTAATCTTTCTTAAATTTTGATGAAGTCCAGTTCAGTTCAGTTCAGTCGCTCAGTTGTGTCTGATTCTTTGCGACCCCATGAATCGCAGCACGCCAGGCCTCCCTGTCCATCACCAACTCTCGGAGTTTACCCAAACCCATGTCCATCGAGTTAGTGATGCCATCCAACCATCTCATCCTCTGTCGTCCCCTTCTCCTCCTGCCCCCAATCCCTCCCAGCATTAGGGTCTCTTCCAATGAGTCAACTCTTCACATGAGGTGACCAAAGTATTGGAGTTTCAGCTTCAACATCAGTCCTTCCAATGAACACCCAGGATTGATCTCCTTTAGGATGGACTGGTTGGATCTACTTGCAGTCCAAGGGACTCTCAAGAGTCTTCTCCACACCACAGTTCAAAAGCATCAATTCTTCGGTGCTCAGCTTTTTTCATCGTCCAACTCTCACATCCATATATGACCACTGGAAAAACCATAGCTTTGACTAGACGGACCTTTGTTGGCAAAGTAATGTCTCTGCTTTTCAATATGCTATCTAGGATGGTCATAACCTTCCTTCCAAGGAGTAAGCGTCTTTTAATTTCATGGCTGCAATCACCATCAGCAGCGATTTTGGAGCCCCAAAAAATAAAGTCTGACACTGTTTCCACTGTTTCCCCATCTATTTCCCATGAAGTGATGGGACCAGATGCCATGATCTTAGTTTTCTGAACGTTGAGCTTTAAGCCAACTTTTTCACTCTCCTCTTTCACTTTCATCAAGAGGCTCTTTAGTTCTTCTTCACTTTCTGCCATAAGGGTGGTGTCATTTGCATATCTGAGGTTACTGATATTTCTCCCAGCAATCTTGATTCCAGCTTGTGCTTCTTTCAGCCCAGCGTTTCTCATGATGTACTCTGCATAGAAGTTAAATAAGCAGGGTGACAATATACAGCCTTGATGTACTCCTTTACCTAAATGGAACCAGTCTGTTGTTCCATGTCCAGTTCTAACTGTTGCTTCCTGACCTGCATACAGGTTTCTCAAGAGACAGATCAGATGGTCTGGTATTCCCATCTCTTTCAGAATTTTCCACAGTTTATTGTGATCCACCCAGTCAAAGGCTTTGGCATAGTCAATAAAGCAGAAATAGATGTTTTTCTGGAACTCTTTTGCTTTTTCGATGATCCAGCAGATATTGGCAATTTGATCTCTGGTTCCTCTGCCTTTTCTAAAACCAGCTTGAACATCTGGAAGGTCACGGTTCAAGTATTGCTGAAGCCTAGCTTGGAGAATTTTGAGCATTACTTTACTAGTGTGTGAGATGAGTGCAGTTGTGCGGTAGTTTGAGCATTCTTTGTCATTGCCTTTCTTTGGGATTGGAATGAAAACTGACCTTTTCCAGTCCTGTGGCCACTGCTGAGTTTTTCAGATTTGCTGGCATATCGAGTGCAGCACTTTCACAGCATCACCTTTAAGGATTTGAAATAGCTCAACTGGAATTCCATCACCTCCACTAGCTTTGTTTGTAGTGATGCTTTCTAAGGCCCACTTGACTTCACATTCCAGGATATCTGGCTCTAGGTGAGTGATCACACCATCGTGATTATCTGGGTCGTGAAGATCTTCTTTGTACAGTTCTTCTGTGTATTCTTGCCACCTCTTCTTAATATCTCCTGCTTCTGTTAGGTCCATACCATTTCTGTCCTTTATCAAGCCCATCTTTGCATGAAATGTTCCCATGGTATCTCTAATTTTCTTGAAGAGATCTCTAGTCTTTCCCAATCTGTTGTTTTCCTCTATTTCTTTGCACTGATCGCTGAGGAAGGCTTTCTTATCTCTCCTTGCTATTCTTTGGAACTCTGCATTCAAATGGGAATATCTTTCCTTTTCTCCTTTGCTTTTTGCTTCTCCTCTTTTCCCAGCTATCTGTAAGGCCTCCTCAGACAGCCATTTTGCTTTTTTGCATTTCTTTTCCATGGGGATGGTCTTGATTCCTGTCTCCTGTACAATATCATGAACCTCTGTCCATAGTTCATCAGGCACTCTGTCTATCAGATCTAGTCCTTTAAATCTATTTGTCACTTCTACTGTATAATCATAAGGGATTTGATTTAGGTCATACCTGAATGGTCTAGTGGTTTTCCCTACTTTCTTCAATTTAAGTCTGAATTTGGCAATAAGGAGTTCATGATCTGAGCCACAGTCTGCTCCCGGTCTTGTTTTTGCTGACTGTATAGAGCTTCTCCATCTTTGGCTGCAAAGAATATAATCAATCTGATTTCGATGTTGACCATCTGGTGATGCCCATGTGTAGAGTCTTCTCTTGTGTTGTTGGAAGAGGGTGTTTGCTATGACCAGTGCGTTCTCTTGGCAAAACTCTATTAGCCTTTGCCCTGCTTCATTCACAGAGTAAACTTTCTTAAATTTTGATGAAGTCCAACTTATCAATTTTTTCCTTTTACAGACTATGCTTTTCCTATCAAGTCTAAGAACTCTTTCCCTGCCCTTAGATTTTAAAGATTTTCTCCTATTTTTGCTAAAAGTTTTAGAGTTCTATGTTTTATTTTTATGCTAATGATCCACTTTGAATTGATTTTAATATAAGATATGAGACTTAGGTGGGTCTTTTTGTTTGTTTTTTGTTTTTCCTAACAAAGTCCAATTGCTGTAACAGTATATGCTAGAAAAGCTGTCTTTCTTGCATTTAATTGCTTTTGAATCTTTGACAAATTCAATAAGTTCAGGACATTTGAGTGGGTCTATTTTTGGATTATTTATTTTGTTCCATAGATTGATCTACCTGTCTGTTTATGTACCAATAATACAGACTTGATTTCTGCAGCTGTATAATAACTCTTAAAATAGGATACACTGGTTCCTTCTAATTTTTACTGTTTTAAAAAATTGTTTGAGGCGTTGTAGTTCCTCTACCATTCCATATAATCTTGTCTATGTCTATAGAAAATCTTGTTCAGGTTTCGGTAGAAATTGTGCTAAATCCATATGTTAATTCAGGGAAAAGTAACATCTCTACATGGCATATTGAGTCATCCAATTCATGAACACAGTAGAAATCCCCGCTTATTTAGATATTCTTCCATTTCTTTCATCAGTGTTTTGTTGTTTTCAGAATATGGTATACATTTACACTTAAGTATTTTTTTTGGAGCTAATGTAAGTACAGTTCAGTTCAGTGGCTCAGTCGTGTCCGACTCTTTGTGACCCCATGAATCGCAGCACACCAGGCCTCCCTGTCCATCACCAACTCCCGGAGTTTACCCAAACTCATGTCCATCGAGTTGGTGATGCCATCCAGCCATCTCATCCTCTGTCGTCCCCTTCTCCTCCTGCCCCCAATCCTTCCCAGCATCAGGGTCTTTTCCAATGAGTCAGCTCTTTGCATTAGGTGGCCAAAGTATTGGAGTTTCAGCTTCAATATCAGTCCTTCCAATGAACACCCAGGACTGATCTCCTTTAGGATGGACTGGTTGGATCTCCTTGCAGTCCAAGGGACTCTCAAGAGTCTTCTCCAACACCACAGTTCAAAAGCATCAATTCTTCAGCGCTCAGCTTTCTTCACAGTCCAACTCTCACATCCGTACATGACTACGGCGGATGCACTGCACCTGCTAGTCCTGGTGAAGGATGAGGGTGAGCCAGTGCTGACAGCTATGGCTACCATGCTAGAGGATAGCAGCCAGGCGCCCAAGGCCTCTTTGTGGGCTTCGATGAGCATCGCTGGAGCGGAAATGGTGTTAGTGGATGTGAACGTGTACCTGATCATCACCATCTGTGCGGTGTCCAGCCTGTTGATGTCATGCTGCTGCTGTACACGGTGCTGTGGTGCTCCGTTTTGCCCAGCAAGGGTGCATGTGGTCCACTAAGCCCAAGCTGGTGTGCTCCATCATGGTGGGGAGCTGGTCTTACTCTCAGCAGACGCAGCAGAGGGTGGGTGCTCTGGGGAGGGGCCACCCAACACCGACCTCATGGCTTTCAGCTCCGTCTTTGGTCACGTCTGAACACGTTGGGAGGAAATGAACATTCAGAAACAAATTCAGATCTTTCTGGTAATGTAAATTCAACTTCCAAGAGTTAGGTTTAGTTTTTAAAATTTTTAACTTATCTAACCATCTTTTCAAATGTCGCTTTAAAAACTGTATTCCAAGTGTTCACTAAAGTCAGACAAATCTTACCGTTTATTGTAGATGTTTATTCTATTACATATGGTTGCATTTTGAATGGAACTTGGAGTCAAACAACAAGCACATATAGGAAAAAATCATCATATTCCTTGGTTTAAATAGCAGGATACTTTTGAAAGAAACACTGAAGTATTAAGTAGGTTTGAGCATATTTAACATAGGATCTTAATGTAGTCAAATACAGTGACATTTTCAAGTTTATTTGTATCTCACAATGAAATGTCAAGCTCTGGACAAAAAATTATAGGCAAGTTTTTAGAAATCATTTGCCTTTCCTTAATATTTTAAGTTTCAAAGTGGGCAATTTAAAAAATCATTTTAAGAAAAAGTAGTTTAAAATATATTTTTAGGGTGATATTTTAATTTTTATATTAAAATATACAATTATTTTTTGGTTGCCATTATGGTCACTATCCTGATGCCAATGACTTTGAGTTCTCCTGGTTCTAGAAAGCTTGATGTGGAATGATTTTGTTATTATAGGATCATTGACTAGGAAACAGTTACTGAGCACCTTCCATTTACTCACAAATGTTCTAAGACACTTTATTTTTACTTCTCTCAACCTTTCCAATAACTTTGTGAAGTGCATACTTTAGTCTCACTTTGTGGATGAAGGTGCTGAGGCTCAGAAAAACTAAGTGCAATATTTTTACTCAGTTTCCTCTAAATTTCCCAAGGATATCCAAAATTTACTTGCTCTAATGCACTTCATTGCCTTGTATAAAGTATTTAAAGTAGCTTACAATGGAAGTTATTTATAAGAATGATTTTTAAAATCTGTTTAAAAGTCAAAGTAAAACATCAAGAGAAGAGTAGGAACAATTTATCAAAGAAATCAATAATAGGTTGAGTGCAAATCCTAATACTCATCTTCCTACAAGTAAATACAGAAATATAAAAAAGAATAAAAGGAAATTCTCTATACCAAATTTTCAAGAGAGGGAAAAAACCTCCTCTCTTTCTGTTGTAAACTCAAACAGTTGATTACTGATTGTTATGTAAGGGCTTAGCAATATACTGAAGAGTATGTTTGATAGCAGTTTTGCAAAACCAGCTGAAACATATTTGTTAAAAGTATTATACTTGCTAGTCACTAAGTCAAGAGCATAATGTTAAATTTTATTTCCTATGTTTAATTCTGAAGTTACACAAGCATTAAATGAATATATTTTTGTCTGCAAACATTCAAATAAACATACAGAAAACGTCCTATGAAAGTCCCTTTATAGAAGCATTCTATAAGAAGTTAGTATAATTTAGTAGTTAAGTTTCTAGAGATTTGAACTGATATAGAACTATTGCTTAGAGTGTTTCAAAAAACAGGTGGTGAGCATGTTTCTGCAACTTTTCAAATATTAATTATCATCCCCTCAGGCTTTTGGCAAAAAACAGCAAAATAATAATAATTTTAAAGTCATATTGCCAAGTTTACAGCTCCTTTAAATATGAGGTAAACTTTGCAAGATTATAAAGTTGAGAAAGATAAATTGAGTCACAAAAGAATTTCTGTTCCCTAATTCACACTACCTATGTCCCCATGTGCAGGCTTAGGAATTTCTCTAGGGACACTCAATGTATTTACTGATGGATCCATTCCACAAGCACAAATGGAAAGCCTACTTCATACTAAGTCCTGCTGTAGAAACTAGGGACGTAGCAAGAGTGAAACAAGATAGGTGAGGTCCCTGACTTCAAGGTGATCATACTGTAACCTATTTAAAAATCACAATTGTGTTATGAAAAGACTTGGATTTGGTGTAATATTGCCTTTTCAGTTTTCTTTGTCTAAACAAATTGTCTTATAAGGGAGAATCTCATTCTATAATAACTTTTTTTAAGTAGGCAATATAATGCTGACTTCTATTAGCCATAGTTAATATTCTTGTGCCATTCAGAATCTTTGTGCCAACTTTCAATAGTTTTGTCTTCCTTTATAAGATTTCTTCCATGAAATGTATTCTTTACTTTCTTCTTCTTTATTAAGATGACCCAGTTGCCTTATTTTTCTACTTTTCCACCATTCTTTGCTATCATTAATGTGTTATATAGATTTACAGGAAATTTTATTTTTTGGCACATATTTCACGGTATGTTTACAATTCAAATTAGTTATTCACTTGGGAAATTTATTAACTTAAAATGGTCATATCTTCAAAAGGTAAAGTTATATATGCTGAGATCTTATCAGATATGGTGGGCTACAGTTCATAGAGTTGCAAAGAGTTGAACACAACTGAAGCAACTTAGCACGCATGAAATTTGATTAGTTTTGGTTAATATTAATTATCCATTAAAGCTGGCAGCTTCACGCCTTTGTCATCTATCTGAAAAAACTAGACAGACATCATTGTGCTGTTAATACTTTTTATTCTCATTTTTCTATGAAGGCTCCAAAAATCATCCCAGTGGAAACAAAACCTATCATTGCTTTCAGTAAAATATTGGTAAAACATACCTTATTATCATTTGATTATTCAATTTCAGTAATGAATTTAAATTTCATAACTATGATTTTAGGGTACTTTCAAGTTACCTTGGTATGATTATAACAATGTAATTTAATTTGTAGGGAAATACTACAAATTAGCATTGTCTAAAATATAAGGATCAGAGAAGGCAATGGCACCCCACTCCAGTACTCTTGCCTGGAAAATCCCATGGATGGAGGAGCCTGGTAGGCTGCAGTCCATGGGATCGCTAAGAGTCGGACACGACTGAGCGACTTCACTTTCACTTTTCACTTTCATGCACTGGAGAAGGAAATGGCAACCCACTCCAGTGTTCTTGCCTAGAGAATCCCAGGACGGGGGAGCCTGGTGGGCTGCCGTCTATGGGGTCGCACAGAGTTGGACACGACTGAAGTGACTTAGTAGCAGCAGCAGCAAAGTATAAGGATAATACCCAAGAAGACTATTTCTTGATATGTTCCTTCTTTTTCAGAAAACTTCCTTTCTAAGATTAGAACTGTGATTCTATTTTCTAGTACTTGTTGTTCAGTTGCTAAGTCGTGTCCGACTCTTTGTGATCCCATGAACTGCAGCATGCCAGGTTTCTCTGTCCTTCACTATTTCCCTGAGTTTGCTCAAACTCATGTCCATTGACATGACCATTGACCTGACATGTCCAAACTCATGACCATTGAGTCAGTGATGCCATACATCTCATCCTTTGTTGCCCCTTCTCCTCTTGCCCTCAATTTTCCCCAGCATCAGGGTCTTTTCCAATGAGTCAGCTCTTTGCATCAGGTGGCCAAAGTATTGGAGCTTCAGCATCAGTCTTTCCAGTGAATATTCAGGACTTATTTCCTTTAGGATGGACTGGTTGGATCTCCTTGCAGTCCAAGAGACTCTCAAGAGTCTTCTCCAGCACCACAGTTTGAAAACGTCAATTCTTTGGTGCTCAGCCTTCTTTATGGTCCAACTCTCACATCCGTACATGACTACTGGAAAAATCATAGCTTTTACTATATGGACCTTTGTCAGCAAAGTGATGTCTCTGCTTTTTAATAAGCCGTCTAGGTTTGTCATAGCTATTCTTCCAAGGAACAAGTGCCTTTTAATTTCATGGCTGCGGTCATCGTCCATATTGATTTTGGAGCCCAAGAAAATGAAATCCGACACTGTTTCCACATTTTCCTCATCTATTTGCTGTGAAGTGATGGGACCAGACGCCATAATCTTAGTTTCTTGAATGTTGAGTTTTAAGCCAGCATTTTCACTCTCTTCTTTCACCTTCATCAAGAGGTTCTTTTGCTCCTCTTCACTTCCTGCCATTGAAGTTGTATCATCTGCACATCTGAGGTTGTTGATATTTCTTCTGGAAATCTTGATTCCAGCTTGTGATTCATTCAGCTTACTGTTATTTTCTAGTATGTGCTGTGCTATGCTTAGTCATGTCCGACTCTTTGCAACCCCATGGGTTGTAGCCTGCCAGGCTCCTCTGTCCATGGAGATTCTCCAGGCAAGAATACCGGAGTGAGTTGCCATGCCCTCTTCCAGGAGATCTTCCCAAACCAGGGATCAAGCCCAGGTCTCCCTCATTGCAGACAAATTCTTTACCATCTGAACCATCAGGGAAGCCTATGAATACTGGAGTGGGTCTCCTATCCCTTTTCCAGAGGATCTGTCCAACCCAAGAATCAAACCAGGGTCTCCTGCACTGCAGGAGAATTCTTTATCAGCTGACCTACCAGGGAAGCCCATTTTCTAGTATAACAGTAAATAATTAGAGAAGTTAGGTATCACTTCAAGTACCTTTGAGACTTATTGTCAGGCAAGAATACAAATAGATGAGAATAAGAAACAGTTGTTTATTTTGGTAACCACTGTCAATATTTCTGTTCTCCTGGGATACTGGAGGATTTCATTTCCTTGCTACCTTGAGCTTTGATTTTCTTTGATCAAATACATGTGAATGATGTATATCACTTCCGAGCAGAAACAGATAATTGCCAGTGAAAGATTGCCTCCTGCTGTCTTTTCCTGTTGTAGCATTTATGGAAGTACAAGTCGATGCTGAGATGCCATTGATCAAAATATTCTGGGATGCTGAGCCAATGTGTGGAGAAAGACCCTAATGCTGGGCAAGATTGGGGGCAGGAGGAGAAGGGGACGACAGAGGATGAGATGGTTGGATGGCATCACCGACTCGATGGACATGGGTTTGGGTAAACTCTGGGAGTTGGTGATGGACAGGGAGGCCTGGTGTGCTGCGATTCATGGGGTCGCAAAGAGTCGGACACGACTGAGCGACTGAACTGAACTGAACTGAGACAGTCTCCCATAACCACAGAGGACTTTGAAGGAGTCAGAGATAAAATCGTGTTTATTTAAAATGGAAATAGTCAATATACAGAAACATGGTCATTGGGGTTCCACTGCCATTAAGCTAATGTGAATAGAATACATTTTACAAGAAGAGCATTACAACAGGTAGTCTATACAACTGATAGGAGAACATTATTATTGACCCTTTCACTAAAGTATCTTACCAGTAAGTAGATTAGATAACTTGGATTCCATGGAAAATTATTGTGTAGTGATTTCTTTTTATATAAAAATCAGGAGAAGAAAAATAATAAACTGAATTTAAAATGTTTTAGGCACCTCTTTTTTTTCCTTGCCTATCATCCATTTTCCTTTCTTGTTTCCTTCCTTCTAGGGCTTTGTGGTAGTTTTGTGAAAGACTTTAATGAGCATTTTTGAAGAATGAATGCTCAGAGACATAAAATCATAGGGAATTGACAGTTTGCTTTGGTAAGTGCAAAGAGTATTCTTAGCAATGGATACTATATTGGTTTTGTACTGCTTCTGTATGTAAAAAATTACCACAACCTTGGGGGCTTGAAACAACACAACAGAAATTTATTCTGTCACAGTTCTAGAGGCTAGAAGTCCAACAAGTTGTTGGCAGGGCCATGTTCCTTCTGAAGACTGTAAGGGGAGAATTCTTCCTGGCCTCTTCCAGGTTCTGGTGGCTCCAGCCATTCCGTGGCTTGTGGCAGTGTAACTCCAGTTTCTGTCTCAGTGGTCACAGTTCTTTCTTTCACATGCCTCTGTGCATTTTTTTCTGTCTCTTATAAGGATATTTGTCACTGGATTAGTGACCCACCCAAATCTAGGATAATGCTAAGTTTAGGGTTATCTTAATTATGTCTGTAAAGATCTCTATTCCAGATAAAGACACATTTTAAGGTTCTGAGTGGATATATCTTTTGGGAGCTACTATTCCAACCACTACAGATACAAAGAAATGTCAAGCTAATTGGCTGAGCTTTGCTTCTCAGATTCCTATCCCCATTGGGGGAAATGTGCTTGGATTTCTGGCAATGGGAATCTATCTCACTGAGAGAGGGGGAGAGGGGGGTTTCTGAATAACAGAAGAATGTACCTTATGCCTTCAGACATATGATTCTCAAAATCCAGCAAAATTAGTTTATAGGATTGCAAAAATTTCCTTTAAGCAAGCCATGTTTCCTAGAGCTAATATCTGGATTTTAGGCATAATTCCTTAGTATGTCAAGAGTAGCTGATATGTGGCCACTGATTATTAAAAAAAAAACCCATAGGGTATTACAAATATACAGTTGCACTGCAACTACTTAATGATATAATGGCTAGTCTGTAGCTATGTGCAATCACTTTAAGCTCCAGGAGAAATTGAGTACATGAGTCCTTGTGCTGGCTTTAACGAAAACCAACCTCCTCATTTTCAGTCCACATAATTTAGGTGTGCCTGATTTCATGTCCTGGCTTCAAGAATAAATAAGCAAACCATGTCTGGCAGTGTGAGGACCATCACCATTAATGACTAAAGAAAAGATATGTCATCTAAACGGGGTCAAAGGAAGTGATTTTCTAGGATTTTTTCCTGGGCTACTAGGAAAAGGGCATTTTTCTTTCTGCAGAGAGTCACTACATGTGGCCTGAAAATAGGTAGCCTAAAAGCTACCCTAGCCACTTTTGCCATCACATGTAAAAGTATTATAAATGTTGAGATAATTTTCTTATGGCATTATTAAAGTGTGTACACCCAGCTCTTCCTGAAACTAGTACATAATTTTCCATTTCCATGTATAAGACAATAAATAATGTTCTGCTTTTTTGCTTAAGTCAGTTTACTTGGGGTTTATTGTTAGAGTATGATTAATAGACATATATACTTCATAGATGATGTGAATAAGTATCTTAAGATATTGGACTCAAGGGAGAAATTAGCATTGGTTTTCAGTACCAGGAAAAGCTAGTTTTTCTTTAGCAAGGATTTTTTCTTTTACTGACACTATAAATTTTGCAGGTAATTTTTGTTTTCCTCTTTGCTGAAAACAAAGTTTGTGACCATCTTATTGTTGTTCAGTCATAAGATGTGTCCAACTCTTTGCTACCCCATGAACTGCAGCACTCCAGGCTTCCCTGTCCTTCACCATCTCCTGCAGTTTGCTCAAACTCATGTCCATTGAGTCAGTGATGCCATTCAACCATCTCATCCTCTGTCTCCCCCTTCTCCTCATGCCCTCAATCTTTCCCAGCATCAGAGTCTTTTCCAATGAGTAGGCTCTTTGCATCAGGTGGCCAAAGTACTGGAGCTTCAGCTCAGCATCAGTCCTTCCAGTGAATACTCGGGGTTGATTTCCTTTAGAACTGACTAATTTAATCTCCTTACTGTCCAAGGGACTCTCGTCTTCTTCAGCACCACAGTTTGAAAGCATCAGTTCTTCAGCGTTCAGCCTTCTTTGTGGTTGTGACCTCTTTAGAGTAACTGAAGATGACTTTTATGTATTTTGAACACTGACTTACCCTCAATTCATTTTGTTTTATCCCTATGTTATCTTTGTCATATTTTCATATCATTTGTGTATGAAGGGGACAGCTAAGAATTATTAAAGTAAGATATTCTCAACACTAAAAAGAGATCAATTTTACTGTTCTTGAATAAAAATCCAAATGTAGTAGAAAAGGGGATATTCTTAATTAAGAATACATTATCCAGATGAGGAAAATGAATTATTAATTTACAAACATCTGTGAACAGTCCAGAAAGCAAAATTAAATCACAAAAGCAAAAATTAAATGTATAAATATATTTTTAATTTATAAAATATAAACTAAAATATCCTTTGATTTCTATGTGCTTTACTTGAAGAAACAGAAGAAAAAATTCTGTTATATCCAGAAGAACTGAAATCAGGGTCTCAGAGATATTTTCATGGTGGTGGTGGTTTAGTCGCTAAGTTGTGTCCAACTCTTGTGATCCCATAGACAGAGGAGCTTGGCAGGCTCCAGTCCATGGGATTCTCCAGGCAAGAATACAGGAGTGGGTTGCCATTTCCTTCTCCAGGGGATCTTCCCAACCCAGGAATCTAATCCGCGTCTCCTGCATTGTAGGCGGATTCTTTACCAACTGAGCTACAGGGAAGCCCATATTTTTATACCCATGCTTATAACTGCACTATTCTCAATAGCTAAGAAGTGGAAGCAACCCAGATATCCATGGACAGATGGATGAATGAATAAACAAAATGTGGTATATAAAAAACATCAGAATATTATTTGGCCTTATAAGTAAGGAAATTCATCACATGCTACAACATGGATGAACCTTGAGGATATGCTAAAGTGAAATAATCCAGTCACAGACAAACTGTGAGATTTCACTTATGTGAGGTACCTAGAGTAGTCAAATTTGTAGAAACAGAAAGTAGAATGGTGGTGAGAGGGGTGCAGTGTGGTGGAAAAGGAGAGTTGTTTTCTAATGGGTATAGAGATTCATGTTTGCAAGATGAAAGTTCTCAAGATATTTCACAACAATGTGACTAGCACAAACTAAACTGTATACTTAAAAGAGGATGATATGGTAAATTTTGTTATATATTTTTAACACAGTAAAAGGGGGAAATGATATATTTCAGTTTAAGATAGGTATTTTTCCTAAATGAAAGCTATCAGTAAACTTAGCCTGGACAATTGTTAAAATTTGAATCTACAGAATCAACGGTAGAGCCTACATTTTGGCCACATGATGTCGCTGTCTTACCACAGTATATTCTCTAAGAAGAAAAATACCCAGAACCCTATCGTAACTCCAGCTAGGAGGAGAACAATAAGAGAAGCAGCAGGACTTGAGCAGAGATTAGAGGACAACATTCAAAATTTTGCACAACACGATATTCTAATTTGATCAACTCACTGAGAATTGGTGATGGTGTCTTCTAAGAGTAGGGGCGTGGAGGTCCGGCATCTGCTTCCGCTGCTTCTGCTCTTAGCTGTAGGCGAGGCCGGGAGCGGCCAGGTCCGCTATTCAGTCCCTGAGGAGGCCAAACACGGCACCTTCGTGGGCCGCATCGCCCAGGACCTGGGACTGGAGCTGGCGGAGCTGGTGCCCCGCCTGTTTCGGGTGGCATCCAAAGGCCGCAGAGACCTTCTGGAGGTAAATCTGCAGAATGGCGTTTTGTTTGTGAATTCTCGGATCGACCGGGAGGAGCTGTGCGGGCGGAGCGCGGAGTGCAGCATCCACCTGGAGGTGATCGTGGACCGGCCGCTGCAGGTGTTCCATGTGGAGGTGGAGGTGAAGGACATTAACGACAACCCGCCAGTATTTCCAGTGGCGGTGAAGAGTATCCGGTTTCACGAATCGAGACTACTTGACTCACGGTTTCCTCTAGAGGGGGCATTTGATGCAGATATCGGAGTAAATGCTCTTCTCACCTACAAGCTCAGCTCCAGTGAGTTTTTCTTTCTAGATATACAGACAAATGATGAACTAAGTCAGTCTTTGTCTCTTGTGCTGAGGAAATCTCTGGACAGAGAGGAAACTGCTGAAATTAATTTGTTACTAGTGGCTACTGATGGGGGCAAACCTGAGCTCACAGGCACCGTTCAGTTGCTTATTAAGGTATTAGATGTGAATGACAACGAACCTACTTTTGACCAATCAGTTTACAAAATACAGTTGTTAGAGAACGTAGCAAACGGAACATTGGTGATTAAATTAAATTCTTCTGATGCAGATGAAGGATCAAACAGTGAGATTGTGTATTCATTTAGTAGTGATGTGTCCCGCAATATTAAGACCAAGTTCAACATAGATCCCAGCTCAGGGGAAATCAGAACTAAGGGACAATTAGATTATGAAGAAGTGAAATTCTACGAGATTCAAGTTGTTGCGTATGACAACGGGACTCCGTCAATGTCTGGACACTGTAAAATTTCAGTAAAACTTGTGGACGTCAATGATAACTCACCAGAAATCTCAATCACGTCTCTTTCACTTCCCATTAGAGAGGATGCTCCACTGGGCACTGTCATTGCTCTCATCACGGTGGCCGACCGAGACTCCGGTGCCAATGGACAGGTGACCTGCACCCTGATACCCCAAGACCTCTTCAAACTGATGTCCACCTTCAAGAATTACTATTCATTAGTGTTGGACAGCGTCTTGGATCGCGAGAGCGTGGCGAACTATGAGGTGGTGGTGACCGCGAGGGACGGGGGCTCGCCTTCGTTGTCGGCCACGGCCAGCGTGTCCGTGGAGGTGGCCGACGTGAACGACAACGCGCCCGCGTTCGCGCAGCCCGAGTACACCGTGTTCGTGAAGGAGAACAACCCGCCCGGCTGCCACATCTTCACCGTGTCGGCGCGAGACGCGGACATGCAGGAGAACGCGCTGGTGTCCTACTCGCTGGTGGAGCGGCGGGTGGGCGAGCGCGCGCTGTCGAGCTACGTGTCGGTGCACGCGGAGAGCGGCAAGGTGTACGCGCTGCAGCCTCTGGACCACGAGGAGCTGGAGCTGCTGCAGTTCCAGGTGAGCGCGCGCGACGCGGGCGTGCCGCCCCTGGGCAGCAACGTGACGCTGCAGGTGTTCGTGCTGGACGAGAACGACAACGCGCCTGCGCTGCTGCCGCCCGGGCCTGGCGGAGGACCCAGCGCGCTGAGCCAGGTGGTGGCGCGGTCGGTGGGCGCGGGCCACGTGGTGGCGAAGGTGCGCGCGGTGGACGCGGACTCGGGCTACAACGCGTGGCTGTCGTACGAGTTGCAGCCGGCGGGGGGCGGCGCGCGCAGCCCGTTCCGCGTGGGGCTGTACACTGGCGAGATCAGCACGACGCGCGCCCTGGACGAGGCGGACGCGCCGCGCCAGCGCCTGCTGGTGCTGGTGAAGGACCACGGCGAGCCGGCGCTGACGGCCACGGCCACCGTGCTACTGTCGCTGGAGGACAGCGGCCATGTGCCCAAGGCCTCTTCGCGGGCGTTGTCTGGCGCCTCTGAAGCGGAGGCCGTTTTGGTGGATGTGAACGTGTACCTGATCATCGCCATCTGCGCGGTGTGCAGCCTGTTGGTGCTCACGCTGCTGCTGTACACGGCGCTGCGGTGCTCGGCGCCGCCCAGCGAGGGCGCGTGCGGGAGGGGCAAGCCCAGGCTGGTGTGCTCCAGCGCGTTGAGGAGCTGGTCTTACTCGCAGGAGAGGCGACAGAGGATGTGCTCTGGGGAGGGGCTGCCCAAGACCGACCTCATAGCCTTCAGTCCTAGCCTGCCTCAAGGTCCAGGCTCAGCGGACGAAAGACAACAACTCTCCGAATCAGAACAATTCGGAAAGGTGAGTCTTAATTTTTTCCCCATCATATCTAAAATTGTTTCATTTCCTTTGTTCTCTATAATTCTATTAATTATTTTGATTCATAGCTCTGATTTTATATCGTTATGCTATTGTGCAATATGTGGTATGAATAGAAATCAATTTCTTGCATTGAGAATAAATTACTTAGATGATCTTTTTACATTTTGAAATTTCCATAAATTCCAAAATTATTCCAAAATAATTTTCCAAATTATTCCTTTCACCATGAATAATAGGATTAAAGGAATGAAAAAAATACTTCAGCAAAATTTGAAAACTTACTATTACCTGTAAATTGTTTTTCTCTATTAAGAAGTCACAATTGGGAAAAATTTAGAGCATGATTATGGAATATATATTTTCAATTTACATCATTCATCCATTCTGTCAGAATATGTTGGAAATTTCCCAAATTATTCCTTTGATCAAGAATTTGTCTTTATCTCTTTATGTGACAGTTAATATGCTAGTTTTTCTTTCCATGTATTTAAAAGCAGCCTGAACAAATTTATAATGCCAGGACCTCCAAAGTACATATCATAGGTCATCAGAATACATGACAACATTTAGAAATAATTGCTAATCTTACATATGTCTTTCAATAGTAAAAATAACCCGTTATTTGAAATAAAGATTTCACATTTGCAAACTTCTTAGTTTTAAGGCACAATAGAGAGTTCACTGAGAAAAGAGCTCCCTTTCAATTTTGTTTAATTTAAAAAACCTATAAAAAAGTCACATTGTGGGGTGGCCAGGTAGTGGGACTTGTTCTTCATACAAGTGGAGAATACTATAAACCAGTCTTTATTTAGTGGGATGTTTAGTCAGGCTTAAACTGTATCACTGGGTTAATGTACGCAGACCTCTCACCATGCAGAGACTGACCACCTCCCTCTGGCGCCACACACAATGCCTGTGATAACGTTTTCCAAGACTGGCAGCAATCATATTCCTATCAAGTTGGAGTTTTCCCAAAAGGTAACGTAAGGAAGGGCTTCCCAGGTGGCGCTAGTGGTAAAGAACCCTCCTGTCAATGCAAGAGTTGTAAGAGACTCCAGTTGATCCCTGGGCCTGGAGGAGGGCATGGCAACCCACTCCAGTATTCTTGCCTGGAGAATCCCACAGACAGAGGAGCCTGGCAGGCTACAGTCCATAGGGTCTCACAGAGTCAGACACAACTGAAGCAACTTAGCACCGCACACAAGGTAAGGAAAATGTAGTTATTCAATGGAAACTACTATGTTGGGTTAAACACTAAACTTGGTGAGTAAATGTTACATTTGGAAAGGATGTTAAAAACACTTTTTTCCAACCAAAGGAAGATGTCTTGGGGTGAAATTACTGTCTTCTACTACTCCTTGGTGCATAGTTATTTGCTTTTTTCCCCCCAAATATATGTAGCTATTGATGATTCATGAAATAACTTCCACTAAGTGATCTTACTTAGGCCATTTTACAGATAGGCCAGAATATCAATTTCTATCTGGGATCTATTATTAAAGGAATGGAGTTTGGTGGGGAAATAGTGACCTGCATTTAAGTATAATCTGTTCCTGCAGGAAACTTATTAGCACCTCAGAGTTGATGTACCTCAAAATACAGGGAGTATATAGTTGCTGGGAATCAGAAAAGTTCATCTGAGACTTTACAGAGAAAAACAAATGTCTTGAACAGATGAGGAAAAAGCTCTTTCTTAGGATGAGTCATCACTACTCTTCACTTTGTTGAGACTTGTGTGCAGAAAGTATGAATGGTCAGATGGAATCTCTCTTACCAGAAGTCTAGTCACTATATTCTATTCTAGGTAAATTCTAAGCTTTTATATTATATCCAGGTGTGTCCATATCTCCAGGAATCACAACAGATCATTGTATAAGCCCTTATTGATTTTTATTTCATATTTATATTTTCTTGATTCAGTTGCCAAGAGATGTCTAAGTGAAAGTAGATATTACTCACAAATACTTTATCCACATATTAGCTCAGTTTTCTAAACTCATATAGTTTCTTTAGTATTACCTTCATATCTTAATAATCATTATGGGGTCTACTCTGTTATAAATTCCCTATGGCATTCCATTTTGCAGAAAGTATACTCTTAAGTGTCATGAAATGTATAGTATTACAATAAGCTGTGAAATGTATCTTACTGATATGAAGTCCATGATATTTAAAAATTTTAATTTTGTCTCGCATTTTAAAACTAGCTGCTACCTTTAAAGATCCACCAAAGTACCTACAGGCATACTGATAATTATGATTATTTCCTAGATCCATTCTTTTCCAAAATAAGTCTTAAATGTTTACTTCATTTTCATGAACTAGTATAGCAGAATCAATTAGAAATTATGTGTTTGATATAAACAAATATCACTAATTTAATTTACCTCATATTTTAAAGAAAGTTAATTTAAAATATTCACTTATTTATTCATTAAAATTTAATTGATAATTTATTCTATTCTAAATATGAATAATAAAATATGAGTAAACTGCAATGCTGGCTTGCATTCAGTGAGTACATGGAAAAACCTGTTATGAGAACTATTCGCATAATACTTAAATCACAGTTTGTTTGTTTTTGGCCACACTCCCAACAGTGGAAGCAAGGAGTCCTAACAACTGGATCAACAGGGAATTCCCTTAAATCACATGTTTGATTTCATTTAAAAAGAGTCTGATTATGAGCAAAATTTGAGCATACTCTTACCTCTCTAAATTCAACCTCTTCCCATGAGTTTTCTCTGTTCAACTTTCAAATGCTCAGAGAATGCACACATCTTACTAACTTCATAGATACATTTAGTATAATTCATGGCCTAGTTTTACATATGTTGAATAAGTGAGCCAGATTCTAAAACTACTTTTCTCTCTTTAATGATTAAACACCAGTTCTTTCAAGTAACAACTTTTTAACAAATTGGAATCCAGAAATTCATCCAGAGTGAAGATTATTAAAAACACAATCATTTCGTATTGGGAACATTTTAGGATGTACTGGTAAATTGAAATGTATAAATGGTGTAGAGATTTTTTAAAAATTGATATAATTTTGCCTGGTATGATGTGAATATATCAAATATCCAAATCATATAGTGTTTTTATGCAGCAAAAACCAAATTTACAAAAAACTGTACTGTAAAATATGGACTTTGGCTTCCCTGGTGGCTTAATAGTTAAGAATCCACCTGCCAATGCAGGAGATGTGGGTTTGATCCGTGTGTCAGAAAGATTATCTAGAGAAGGAAATGGTAATCTACTCCAGTGTTCTTGCCTGAGAAGTCCCATGGACAGAGGAGCCTGGTGGACTACAGTCCATACGGTTGCAAAAGAGTCAGACATGACTTAATGACTTAACAACAACAAAAAGACTGACTTGTGAAATCTATCTATAAATAATAGTTGAGACAGCTAACAAAGATGCAGTTGTTGGTAAAGGACACAAGAATGGTTTGTAGACATTCTACAAAGGAAGGAATATAAGTGAACATATTTTATAAATTAACAAATTGCCATCATAATATAGAAATAAATTGTGTGTGTATATATACACACATTTTTATCAGTCTTGTTGTTTTAATGGTTACAAATATCAAAGGCCTGATTTTTCTGTAAAATGTAGACTTTGTGGTCAAGTGGTTAAAGTCATGAATCTTGAATTAGATCCCACTCAACAGAAGGCAATGGCACCCCACTCCAGTACTCTTGCCTGGAGGGTCCCATGGATGGAGGAGCCTGGTGGGCTGCAGTCCATGGGGTCGCTAAGAGTTGGACACGACTAAGCAACTTCGCTTTCACTTTTCCCTTTCATGCACTGGAGAAGGCAATGGCAACCCATTCCAGTATTCTTGCCTGGAGAATCCCAGGGACAGCGGATTCTTGTGGGCTGCCATCTATGGGGTCGCACAGAGTCGAACACGACTGTAGCGACTTAGCAGCAGCAACACCACAAGTCAATATTATTTTTTAAGTTACTAACTTGTACATGTTTCCACTTCAATGTTTGTAAAAACTGTATCATATTAATGTATACCTCAGAAGGTTGTTGTGAGAATTTAATGAGATAACCCTGTTAAAACAAATGGAATAGTACTTGTCACATGGGAAATATTTCCAATAGATGTCCACTACTGCTACAACAATAATCACTATTTTACTATACTTAACTGTATGGAATGGACTGGCTTAGTTGAAAGTCATGAATTAGTAGAAAAGATCTAAGCATATATTTTGAAAAAAACATGAAGACTTTGAGGAGTGGGAAGGAAATTAACAAGGAAAAAAATTGAGGGAAGTTCAATGGAAGGAAAAGGTAGGTTTATTTAATACCTACACATTCAGCCACATGATGTCGCTGTCCACCGCAAAGTATTTCACCACAGAAGAAATACAGCATTCATTACGTAGTAAGATGCTGCTTTTCCTCACCATTTGTGAAATACGGGCATGGAATGATTATTTATGAAATGAGGAGTAAGGAACTAAAAGTATTTTCAAATTTTTGATCGTTGCAAAAGCGACCCAATACTTGGAAAACGCTTGCAATGATACTTTCCTGGAGAGAAGGTCAGGGAGACTGCCGACTACTGCTTTCGGTAATGCTTCTCCTATTCTGGGAGGCCGGGAGAGGCCAGGTCCACTACTGGGTCTCCGAGGAGGCCAAACACGGCACCTTCGTGGGCCGCATCACGCAGGACCTGGGACTGGAGCTGGAGGAGCTGATGCCGCGCTTGTTCCGGGTGGCGTCCAAAGACCGCGGGGATCTTCTGGAGGTAAATCTGCAGAATGGCATTTTGTTTGTGAATTCTCGGATCGACAGGGAAGAGCTGTGCGGGCGGAGGGCGGAATGCAGCATCCACCTGGAGGTGATCGTGGACCGGCCGCTGCAGGTGTTCCATGTGGAGGTGGAGGTGAAGGACATTAACGACAACCCACCGATTTTTCCAATGGCAGTAAAAAATTTGTTTCTTTATGAATCCCGGCCGCCTGGTTCTCGAATTCCGCTAGAGGGCGCATCAGATGCAGATATCGGAGCTAATTCTTTATTGACTTACAGGCTTAGCTCCAATGAATATTTTACCTTGGATGTAAAAAGAAATGATGAGGAAATTAAATCCCTTGGACTTGTGCTGAAAAAACTTTTAGATCGAGAGGACACTCCTGAGCATCACTTACTTATAACTGCAGTTGATGGTGGGAAACCAGAACTCACTGGTACTACTCAACTGAAGATCACCGTTCTAGATGTAAACGACAATGCTCCAGAGTTTGAGAGCACGATCTACAAAGTCAAATTATTTGAAAATGCACCAAATGGTACCCTAGTAGTGACTGTTAACGCCTCTGATTTGGATGAAGGAATAAATAAGGACATTGTGTATTCTTTCAATACAGACACATCAGCAGATACTCTGTCGAAATTCCATTTAGACCCTGTTAATGGATACATCATTGTAAAGGGTGACATAGATTTTGAGTTAATTAAGTTATATGAAATACAGGTAGAGGCAACAGATAAAGGAACCCCCCCAATGGCAGATCACTGTACGGTTCTAGTGGAAATTTTGGACACCAATGATAATGTTCCTGAGTTGGTTGTCAAATCACTTTCTTTACCTATATTAGAAGACGCTCCAGTCGGCACAGTCATCGCCCTGATCAGCGTGTCTGACCTCGATTCTGGTGCCAATGGGCAGGTGACCTGTACCTTGACTCATCATGTGCCCTTCAAACTGATGTCCACCTTCAAGAATTACTATTCATTAGTGTTGGACAGTGTCTTGGATCGCGAGAGCGTGGCGAACTATGAGGTGGTGGTGACTGCGAGGGACGGGGGCTCGCCTTCGCTGTCGGCCACCGCCATCGTGTCCGTGGAGGTGGCCGACGTGAACGACAACGCGCCCGCGTTCGCGCAGCCCGAGTACACCGTGTTCGTGAAGGAGAACAACCCGCCCGGCTGCCACATCTTCACGGTGTCGGCGCGAGACGCGGACGCGCAGGAGAACGCGTTGGTGTCCTACTCGCTGGTGGAGCGGCGGGTGGGCGAGCGCGCGCTGTCGAGCTACGTGTCGGTGCACGCGGAGAGCGGCAAGGTGCACGCGCTGCAGCCGCTGGACCACGAGGAGCTGGAGCTGCTGCAGTTCCAGGTGAGCGCGCGCGACGCGGGCGTGCCGCCCCTGGGCAGCAACGTGACGCTGCAGGTGTTCGTGCTGGACGAGAACGACAACGCGCCTGCGCTGCTGCCGCCCGGGCCTGGCGGAGGACCCAGCGCGCTGAGCCAGGTGGTGTCGAGGTCCGTGGGCGCGGGCCACGTGGTGGCGAAGGTGCGCGCGGTGGACGCGGACTCGGGCTACAACGCGTGGCTGTCGTACGAGCTGCAGCCGGCGGCGGGCGGCGCGCGCAGCCCGTTCCGCGTGGGGCTGTACACTGGCGAGATCAGCACGACGCGCGCCCTGGACGAGGCGGACGCGCCGCGCCAGCGCCTGCTGGTGCTGGTGAAGGACCACGGCGAGCCGGCGCTGACGGCCACGGCCACCGTGCTGTTGTCGCTGGAGGACAGCGGCCAGGCGCCCTTGGCCTCTTCGCGGGCGTTGTCTGGCGCCTCTGAAGCGGAGGCCGTTCTGGTGGATGTGAACGTGTACCTGATCATCGCCATCTGCGCGGTGTCCAGCCTGTTGGTGCTCACGCTGCTGCTGTACACGGCGCTGCGGTGCTCGGCGCCGCCCAGCGAGGGCGCGTGTGGGACAGGGAAGCCCAGGCTGGTGTGCCCCAGCGCTGTGGGGAGCTGGTCTTACTCACAGGAGAGGCGGCAGAGGATGTGCTCTGAGGAGGGGCCGCCCAAGACCGACCTCATGGCCTTCAGTCCTAGTCTTCCTCCTGGTCCCATTAGTGGAGACAGAGAAGAGCAGCTGGATGTGGAGACTGATCTTCCTGCCAAAGTGAGTAATTTTTTAAAATCCTTTCAAAAATGTCTTTGTTCTTAATTCACTATTTCTGCTTCTTTGGAAGCATTTTTAACATTAATTAGTCTTGTTTCTGGCAGTAGACCTTTCCAAGTATTGGTTTTGCAGTTAAAATGTTTGAATTTCTTGTGACCAATGAATGATTTTGAACCAAATCAGCAATAAGTTGTGAGTACCATACTTGCC
This sequence comes from Okapia johnstoni, assembly GCA_024291935.2. Classification (NCBI taxonomy): domain Eukaryota; kingdom Metazoa; phylum Chordata; class Mammalia; order Artiodactyla; family Giraffidae; genus Okapia; species Okapia johnstoni. Next base: position 44,322,866 of record CM044316.1, read on the forward strand.
AGTGTTTAAAAATCGCTGGATGATTATTATATTGTTAACAGTATGGATAGAAAAAATAGATTTTTCCAGGGTATTTTGCATTGTTTACAATATTTGACTTTAACTGTGGTGTACTAATACCTGCACAATGCTTCAATAGCTAATGATAGTATTCATTTGAAATTTGGACTCAACATTAGTCCAAATGTCACTGGCCCACTTAGTTTTTTAAATCTGTTCTTTCCTATAGATCCCCTTTACTCATTTATCTATTTATTTGGATTCTCAGTTCCTCTTTATACTTGAACATAATGTTTTAATTTTTGTGCTCACATTTTGCAATACTGTGTATTTTTGCTAGTTTTCCAGTTGGGTAAAAAAAAGCTAGAATAGTAAATTTATTGCTTTTAGAATTGTATCTTTTTAATCTTCAGTTTCTTACTACTTTTTATTAGTAAGCATTAAGAAATCACTGGGAAGTTAAATTTTAACATTCCCTTTACTATATCATCATTTAGAAAATGTTGCTTTTGGAAGAGTATTATTAGTCTTGTTAAGAACTATTATTTTCTACCTGCACAGTGTTGGAAAAATACTGTACATCTCATTTAAAAGCCATTCTACTAGCAAAACTTATTGTCATTCATCTCTTTTACATACAATATTAAGGATGCCAATATCCAAAAAGTTCAATGTCATTATTGGTGACCTTCCTCTGAATACCAACCCATTAATGTGTGTCATATAGTAAGTACAAAGTTCCAAATAACTGGAAGTAAAATTATTTTCCATTCATACCATTCGTTGATATTTGTTCAGTTCTCCTAGTAAATTGGTGGACTCCCATTGATGTTTCTTTGCCACTGGAAACCAAAGCTTAGGCATGTTAGTGACTGGAGAATGGGCAAGTATTTCTAAACCATTAGAGAGAAAAATGAAGACACCAACCTTTCTCATGGGAGGGGAATGTGTTCCCATGTATTCCATTCTAATTGTATGGAATACTTTTCTACACAAGGTATTTACTGTACAACTTCTTACTTCCTTGTTCAAGTTTCCTTGGTAAAACCTGGTTACTACTCAATTACATTGTAGGGGAGGCTAACATATAAAATAGATAAACCTGCATTTTCCCACTTCCATTTCCACTTTCTGGCTCTGTTCTTTGTGACTCCCTGTCCATCAAATATGAGCCACAGCATGTTCAACCTCAGTTGACTATTTATTTTATTAGGTATCATTTTCATCCTGTTGTAAATAATAGCGTCATCCAGAGTTCTTGTCTTCCAGGATATGGGATTTCAGTCTTCAAATTAAGTTCTCCTCTTCAAATTCTTGACTAACATGAGTCTCAGCTAATAAGACATTTTAAAAACTTTTGAATTTTGCCCTTTAGAGATGTGTTGCTACTATACCAGTTCCCAAATATCCTTTCTATTCTTCTGCATTCCTTATCTATTTATTTAATTATTAGCAAAATAGACTAAATGGACAAGGATTCTTTTTTACTTTGTTTCAGTGTTTAATACCAATCATTTTGCACAAATCTACAGGTTGGGTCCTATAACTGAAACTACTTTGATTTATGTTTTAATTCAGAAAAAAATGATGGTGGTGATGAGGAGGAGTGTGGCTTTTCCTAGAATGGGAGCCTAGGGCTATTTTCACTAGATTGATTTAATTTTTTTTTTTCTTTTTTTGGCTTCACCATGCACATGCTGGGGATCTTAGTTCTCCAACCAAGGATCCAACCCTTGCCCCTTCAGTGGAAGTGCAGAGTACTAATGACTGGACTTCCAGGAAGTCCTAGATTGATGTTTTTTGTCTTAGACAACTATGGAGTATGTGGTTTATAAACAGAAGAGTCAAAGTTTGAAAATAACTACCATTATGTCCTTCTATATTGAGGGGTGTGTGTGTGTGTGTGTGTGTGTGTGTGTGTGTGTGTGTGTGTGTGTGTAGAATATATTGTGCTCTATTATTTGGGAATGCTTTATTGACCATCAGAACTATTAATGTCTCAAGGATCATGCTTGCCAAGAAATGGAATGAAAACTAACCTGAAATCCATGTTTTCAATATGGCAATTGAAATATATCTTACGTAGAGCAGTGCCTAAGGAAAATATTTCCTTTATCTCTGGAAAGTTATAGAGGTTGCTGAGACATCATATTTTCTTAACTAGCTACATGATGACCTTAATTTAATGCATTTTATTAAGCAATAGAAGAAAACCAAATTATTCTATTCAGTAAATATTCACTAACTACTCAATAAGTATTCTGAATGTTAAAATATTATGATAAAATATTCTCTTTAAAAGTTTACATTTTAAAAATTTATGATTAGATACATATACCCAAATACCTACAAAAGAGAAATTAATGTAATAAATGGCCAATGTGATTGATCTAGATGCTATAGTATAAAAGAAAGTAAAGATGTCTGCCCAATTGGCTTAATCATGAAAGTCTTTATTGGTCAAGGAAGTTTTAAGTTGTTATATAATGGGGGAAAACTGATTTTAGAAGAGTTTGGAAATTCTGGATATTGCTTAGGCAGAGAATGAAATGAGTATATTTGTTTAGCAAAAAATGTTATTGGAAGCAGGAAATTGTCCACCTTGACTAGACTATATGAGCACTGTAGGAGAAACAGAAGTTGAGGCTTCTTAGGTCCTGAAGAACAAGCAAGTGTTTATAAACCATGAGAGCCAAAGTGAGAATACCACTGTTGTTCATGGGAGGTGAATGGGTTCCAGTGAATGAAATTATTTGGAATTCTTTCCAACACAAATTGTATACTGCAATATCCTACTTTCCTGTTAAAGCTTAATTGCCCTCAGCCCTTAGATTATTTAAAGAAGACTCTCAATTAAGTGCTGATGGTCTTTGCTTCCTTTTTTGAATATTTTTTGAAATTCCCTTTCAACTACCTATTTCTGAGATCAGAGTTTTCCTAGAGATGTATTCTCTGAAGTCTTCAATAACTGGAATGTAAAACCCAATGATGAATAGTGTCATCATTAATAACTATCTTTCTTCACTCTCAGGAACATAAAAATGTCATGAATTTTCCTAGCCAACACTTTGCCAACTGTATAAAGTGTTATGTTAACTACAGCTGGGTCTCTGTAAATACTTAAAACTTTTATGAAAAAAGTATTTCCACTGAAGTGAAATCTGCTCCTGTGGTGAAGCTAAGGATCACACTCAATCAGTAGTGTAAAATGTGTATTGCAGTAGTATAAAATGTGATTCTATTCTCCAAGGGCATTAAAATCCACGGAAAGGCCGAAAGAAAAATGAAGACTTATTAGTTCATAGCATGGATTGCCAGAATCTGTTACTTACGGTTTTGAGCCACATGATGTCGCTCTATACCATAAAATTGATAACCATAAAGCAAAAAAAAAAAAAAAAGGAAATCCCTCCTGTTCTTATGGTAAAGAAGCTGCATCTACCACCCAGATGCTGAAAAAATGGAGGCTGCAGTGGCATTGGAATGAACGGTCAGGAGGTAGTGCTTCGTTTGGAAACAAGACCCTCTTCATGTGAACAAAACACTGAGGACATGAGATGGAGTTTTCCTGGGGAACTGGCCAGGATTACCGGCGTTTGCTGCTCTCACTTCTGTTCCTCGCAGCCTGGAAGGCCGGGAGCGGCCAGGTCCGCTACTCAGTCCTGGAAGAGGCCAAACACGGCACCTTCGTGGGCCGCATCGCTCAGGACCTGGGACTGGAGCTGGCAGAGCTGGTGCCCCGCCTGTTCCGGGTGGCATCCAAAGGCCGTGGGGACCTTCTGGAGGTAAATCTGCAGAATGGCATTTTGTTTGTGAATTCTCGGATCGACCGGGAGGAGCTGTGCGGGCAGAGTGAGGAGTGCAGCATCCATCTGGAGGTGATCGTGGACCAGCCGCTGCAGGTGTTCCATGTGGAGGTGGAGGTGAAGGACATTAACGACAATCCTCCTGTATTCCCGGGAACACAAAAGAATCTGTTTATCGCTGAATCCAGGCCGCTTAACTCTCGATTTCCGCTAGAGAGCGCCTTTGATGCAGACCTTGGGGTCAACGCTCTGCTGACTTACAGGCTGAGTCCCAGTGAATATTTCTCGTTGGAAAAACCATCCGATGAGGAGCGGGTAAAACGTCTTGGGCTGGTATTAAGGAAACCGTTAGACAGAGAAGAAGCTCCGGAGATTTTTTTAGTGCTTACCGCCTCTGATGGCGGCAAACCTGAGCTGACTGGCACTGTTCAATTACTCGTCAGAGTGCTGGACGCCAACGACAACGCCCCAACTTTCGACAGAACACTCTATGAAGTGAAATTACTAGAAAACGTTCCTAACGGAACGTTGGTAATTAAACTTAACGCCTCAGATTTAGACGAAGGCTTAAATGGGAATATTATTTATTCATTCTCAGCTGATATTTTACCCATTGTGAAATCCAAATTCTACATGGATCCAATTACTGGAGAAATTATGATAAAGGGATACATAGATTTTGAAGAAACCAAATCCTATGAAATTCTTGTAGAGGGCATTGATAAGGGGCAGCCGCCACTTTCTGGCCATTGTACAGTTATGGTGGAAGTTGAAGACACCAATGATAATGCCCCAGTAATGGAATTCAAATTCTTGTCACTCCCAATTAGGGAAGACGCTCCACTGGGCACCGTCATCGCCTTGATAAGTGTGTCTGACCTCGACTCCAGTGTCAATGGGCAGGTGTCTTGTACCCTGTCGCCCCATGTCCCTTTCAGGCTGGTGTCCACCTTCAAGAACTACTATTCGCTCGTTTTGGACAGCGTCTTGGATCGCGAGAAAGTGTTGTTCTATAAACTGGTGGTGACCGCTCAAGACGAGGGGTCGCCTTCCTTGTCCACCACAGCCAGCGCGTCTGTGGAGGTGGCCGACGTGAACGACAACCCGCCCGCGTTCGCGCAGCCCGAGTATACCGTGTTCGTGAAAGAGAACAACCCGCCCGGCTGCCACATCTTCACGGTGTCGGCGCGAGACGCGGACGCGCAGGAGAACGCGTTGGTGTCCTACTCGCTGGTGGAGCGGCGGGTGGGCGAGCGCGCGCTGTCGAGCTACGTGTCGGTGCACGCGGAGAGCGGCAAGGTGCACGCGCTGCAGCCGCTGGACCACGAGGAGCTGGAGCTGCTGCAGTTCCAGGTGAGTGCGCGCGACGCGGGCGTGCCGCCCCTGGGCAGCAACGTGACGCTGCAGGTGTTCGTGCTGGACGAGAACGACAACGCGCCTGCGCTGCTGCCGCCCGGGCCTGGCGGAGGACCCAGCGCGCTGAGCCAGGTGGTGTCGAGGTCCGTGGGCGCGGGCCACGTGGTGGCGAAGGTGCGCGCGGTGGACGCGGACTCGGGCTACAACGCGTGGCTGTCGTACGAGCTGCAGCCGGCGGCGGGCGGCGCGCGCAGCCCGTTCCGCGTGGGGCTGTACACTGGCGAGATCAGCACGACGCGCGCCCTGGACGAGGCGGACGCGCCGCGCCAGCGCCTGCTGGTGTTGGTGAAGGACCACGGCGAGCCGGCGCTGACGGCCACGGCCACCGTGCTGCTGTCTCTGGAGGACAGCGGCCAGGCGCCTAAGGCCTCTTCGCGGGCGTTGTCTGGCGAGGCTGAAGCGGAGGCCGTTCTGGTGGATGTGAACGTGTACCTGATCATCGCCATCTGCGCGGTGTCCAGCCTGTTGGTGCTCACGCTGCTGCTGTACACGGCGCTGCGGTGCTCGGCGCCGCCCAGCGAGGGCGCATGTGGGAGGGGAAAGCCCAGGCTGGTGTGCTCCAACGCGGTGGGGAGCTGGTCTTACTCACAGGAGAGGCGGCAGAGGGTGTACTCTGAGGAGGGGCCGCCCAAGACCGACCTCATGGCCTTCAGTCCCAGTGTACCGGACTCTGGGGACAGAGAGGATCAGCAGCCAGCAACTGTGGATTCTCTTTCAAAGGTTAGTTTATAAATATCCTTATTTACTCTGAAGTCTAGGTATTCTTTAATTCTATCAGTTTTTTCTTAATTAAAAACTTTCTCAAAACTAAATTTCTCTGAACTAAATTTGTTTACTTCTTCTTACATCCCCCTTTAAACTAAAACCTTTTAGAGTAATACGACACCAAGGCAATACATGTTGTTTTGTTTTTCATATTCATTATTCAATGCATATTTATATAACTAGCGTTAAAATTTTGTGATTTCTATTTTCATCTTTATTTTCAGTTGTAATCAACTTTTAGAAAGCATTTTCTTGTTATTTGCCTACAAATTATTGAAATGTACACAGAATACTATAGCTTAATCAACTATTTGAAAGTGAAAACTGTTACCTTCACCCCAAAAGCCACTCAAATGTACCTCCCAAATATCTTTTCCCTCTTCCCACCTATATGTAGCCACAGTTTTAATTCTATAGCTGATTAATTTTTACCTGCTTCTTGAATTTTTCTAAATGGAATTGCACAAAATGTGTTGTATGTGTGCTTGTGTTTCTGTGTTCTTCATATTTATCATTCACTATTCTGTGGAATCATCCATATTGCCTTAAGTACTTGGAGTTAATTTAATTTATTATCTCTAATAGTGTTTTCTTTCTCTATGTTTATGAATAGGGTATGTGTTATTCGGTTGAGAATTTCACATTGTTTCTCTTTGTATCTATTTCACCTAATGCTGCCATCAATATATTTGTAAAATTTTCAATGCCTATTTACAAACTTTTCTGTATTATTTAGCTAGGATGGAGATTAGTGGAATATAGGCTCTGTGTATATCTTCTCTTTTAATTGATCAGTTCAGTTGCTCAGTCATATCCAACTTTTTGCGACCCCATGGACTACAGCACACCAGACTTCCCTTCCTTCACCAGCTCCCAGGGCTTGCTCAAACTCATGTTCATTGAGTCGGTGTTGCCATCCAACCATCTCATCCTTTGTCTTCCCCTTCTCCTCCTGCCCTCAATCTTTCCCAGCATCAGGGTCTTTTACAATGAGTCAGTTCTTGGGATCAGGTGGTCAAAGTATGGAGTTTCAGCTTCAGCATCAGTCCTCCCAATGAATATTCAGGACTGAATCCCTTTGATTGGTTTGATATCCATGCAGTCCAAGGGACTCTCAAGAGTCTTCTCCAACACCACAGTTCAAAAGCATCAATTCTTCGGTGCTCAGCTTTTTTTATAGTCCAATTCTCACATCCATACATGACTACCAGAAAAACCATACCTTTGACTAGACAGACCTTTGTTGGAAGGGTAATGTCTTTGCTTTTTAATATGCTATCTAGGTTGGTCATAGCTTTTCTTTCAAGGAGCAAGCATGTTTTAATTTCATGGCTGCAGTCACCATCTGCAGTGATGTTGGAGCCCCCCAAAATAAAGTCTCTCACTGTTTATATTGTTTCCCCATCTACTTGCCATGAAGTGATGGGGCTGGATGCCATGATCTTAGTTTTTCTGAATGTTGAGCTTTAAGCAAACTTTTTCACTCTCTTCTTTCACTTTCATCAAGAGGCTCTTGAGTTCTTCTTTGCTTTGTGCCATAAGGGTGGTGTTTTATGCATGTCTGAGGTTATTGATATTTCTCCCAGCAATCTTGATTCCAGCTTGTACTTTGACCAGCCTGGCATTTCGCATAATGTACTCTGCATATAAGTTAAATGAGCAGGGTGACAATATACAACCTTTCCGAATTTGGAATGAGTCTATTGTTCCATGTCCATTTCTAACCATTGCTTCTTGACCTGCATACAGATTTCTCAACAGGCAGGTCAAGTGGTCTGGTATTCTCATCTCTTTAAGAACTTTCCACATTTTGTTGTGATCCACACAATCAAAGGCTTTGCTGTAGTCAATAAAGCAGAAATAGATGTTTTTCTGGAACTCTTTTGCTTTTTGATGATCCAGCGGATGTTGGCAATTTGATCTCTGGTTCCTCTGCCTTTTCTAAATCCAGCTTGAACATCTGGAATTTCACGGTTCACATACTGTTGAAGTCTGGCTTGGAGAATTTTGAGCATTACTTTGCTAGTGTGGGAGATGAGTGCAATTGTACGGTAGTTTGAGCATTCTTTGGCATTGCCTTTCTTTGGGATTGGAATGAAAACTGTCCTTTTCCAGTCCTGTGGCCACTGCTGACAAATGTGCTGGCATATTGAGTGCAGCACTTTCACAGCATTATCTTTTAGGATTTGAAATAGCTCAACTGGAATTCCACCACCTCCAGTAGCTTTGTTTGTAGTGATGCTTCCTAAGGCCCACTGACTTCGCATTCCAGGATGTCTGGCTCTAGTCCAGTGATCACACCATTGTGTTCATCTGGGCCATGAAGATCTTTTTTGTAGAGTTCTTCTGTATATTCTTGCCACCTGTTGTTAACCTCTTCTGCTTCTGTTAGGTCCATACTATTTCTGTCCTTTATTGTGCCCACCTTTGCATGAAATGTTCCCTTGGTATCGCTAATTGATAATGTCAATCAATTGGTATCTTTAATTGATAATGTCAATTTCCCCCAATGCTTTTACCTGTTCACATTTTGCTAGTTCTGTATGAGTTTCAGTTGCTCTTCATCACATGGGAAACTGGGTATTGTTAATTTACATTGTTGCCATTTTGCTAGATGTGCTTATGTTTCCCAATTTGTAATTGAGGTTGAGCACATTTTTGTATTATTATTGGCCATTTTAATATCCTATTCTGTGCAATAACTGTTCAAGTCTCCTGCCTATTTTCCTATTCTGTTATATTCTTCTACTGCTTTTTAAATTAATTTTTGGCTGTACTGGGTCTTTGTTGGCATGCCTAGGGTTTCTTAAGTGTGGTGAGGGGGGCTACTCTCTAGTTGCAGTGCATGGGCTTCTCATTGTACTGGCTTCTCTTGCTGGAGAGTACAGACCCTAGAGCACTAGGGCTTCAGTAGTTGCAGTGAACAGGCTTATTTGCCCTGTGGCATGTAGAATCTTCCCAGATTGGGGATCCAACTCACATCCCCTGCATTGGCAGGCAGACTCTCAACTCTGGACTACCAAGGAAGTTCCTTCTATTTCTTTTTGAAAAGTTTTATGGTCTGGATATAACCACTTTCTTTATTTTGTGCACTGTTCCACACTGTGACTTGTCTTTTTATTCTTTTGTCCTTTGGTGAATAGAAAATTTCATTTTAGTTGAGTTCAATATTTTCTTCTTGGTTCTATTCTCTGAAGATAATTTCTTGTGTCTTTTGTTTTCTCTTTCACATTACGTATGCAATCAATTTTAATTTTTTGTCTTTGCTGAGATACAAGGATCAAACTTAACTTTTGCCAAACATGTTCAGCTGAGGCAAGACCATTTTTAAAAAATTAGTTCCATAGTTGTTCATTAAATAACCATAGTCTTTTTGCTTTTGTTTTTCTAATCAATTTGACTGTTTTTTTCATTAATTTAATGTTGTCTCTTTAATTTCAACCTATATTTATATATAAATTCCCTAAAAACAACTTGGTGAGGTATTGATTTGGATTGCATTGTATCTATTGAGATAATAGATAATTATCCTGATAATTTTGTCGGATAATTAGCTATATTAGTCTGATAGTTCTGTATTGAGTTCTGGGTATTGTACATGAAACCAGTTGACATCTTTACCATAATGAGATGTTCACTTCATGAGCATGCTCTATTTATCTAAATAACCTACAATGGTTCTTAATATTTTATAATTTCTTGTGTAGAGGTTCTAGTCATCTTTCATAAGATTTCATTTCGGTTCAGTTCAGTTGCTCAGTCATGTCCGACTCTTTGCAACCCCATGAACCGCAGCACGCCAGGCCTCCCTGTCCATCACCAACTCCCAGAGTCCACTCAAACCCACGTCCATTGAGTCGGTGATGCCGTCTAACCATCTCATCCACTGTTGTCCCCTTCTCCTCCTGCCCCCAATCCTTCCCAGCATCAGGGTCTTTTCCAATGAGTCAACTTTTAGCATGAGGTGGCCAAAGTGTTGGAGTTTCAGCTTCAACATCAGTCCTTCCAATGAACACCCAGGACTGATCTCCTTTAGGATGGACTTGTTGGATCTCCTTGCAGTCCAAGGGATTCTCAAGAGTCTTCTCCAATACCACAGTTCAAAAGCATCAATTCTTCTGCGCTCAGCTTTCTTTATAGTCCATAAGATTTATTCTTAGATAATGCCATTTGTGATCATAATAAATATCAGCTTTAAGTTTAAATCATTTTCTTTAATAATGGTAGATATGATGAAATTCCCTGGTGGTCTAGTGGTTAGGACTCTGTACTTTCACTCCTGAGGGCCCAGATTCAATCCCTGGTTGGGGAACTAAAGAAGAAATTATTTTATATTTCTTTTAGTGGTGGTAAAGAATTCTCTAATATTTTGTACATGAGAAATATGCTTATTTTGCCAGCACTTTTGAAAAATAGTTTTGTTGAGTATCAAGTTCTGGGTTGTAACTTATTCCCCCCGACCCCATTGCTTTTAAGATGACATTCCATAGTCTTTTGAGAAGATGGCTGTCAAGTTTATTGTTCAGGTGGTAAAACCATTTTTTCCCTGTCCAGCTAGTTTGTAAAATTTTTCTTTGGTTTTTATTTTCATGGGCTTTATGCTCAGTTTTAGTTTTCTTTGGTTTTATCTTGTTTGAGTTTTTAAAGCTTCTTGAATATGTGGGTTAGTGTCTTGCATCAGTATAAGAAAAATTCCAGCAGTCTACCTTTGAATTTTGCTTCTGCCTCATGTTTTTCTCTCTTTCTCTTCCTAAGTCAAGGAATAGGTGTGTTAAATCTTTTCACCATATTTCTTATATCTTCTATGCCCCTCTCTATTTTTTAAGCATCATTTTTGCTATTACCTGATGGATATTTTATTCTGGCCAGTCTTCTACTTCAACAAATTTCTCTTCTTATTAAGTCATCAATTGAATCTAAACATTGATTATTATCTTTTTTAGCTTTAAAATTATAATTTTCTTTTAAAAAATGGATTATATTTCTTGGGTGAAATAATTTATTATGTATTTATTTTGGTACCTTAATTACAGTTTATTTATAGTCTGTCATATCAGTGTAATAATTGGATTATTATTACACTGATAATTTAATTTTAATTAAAGCCTGATAATTTTGTATTGAGTTCTGGTTATTGTATATGAGAAGCTGTCACTATTCTAGATGTAGTTATATTCCTCTGGAGATGGATAAAGAATTTATAAATACCTGATAGATATGAGTTTAGAAATTTATGGAAAAGTTTGAATTGAGGTAAATATTTTATATCTTTTCCTTTTTTATCTACTACAATGATCTCTGTCATTACAAATCTTCTAAACATTTTCTTTTTATCTCTTCTACTGAACCAAAGGTCTATTTTGTAGTCTCATACAAAGTTAGTAGAATAAGGATTTTGTACTTTATTTTAACCCTTTTTCTGTCCTCCTTTCCTCTTTCCTTTGTTCATAAGAACCAAGCTTACTGAATTTATTTATTTATTTTTTACTGTTTAGTTTCCCTCCTTCTTTCTCACCCTGGATATTTACTAATGCTTTAAGAATCTTGCATCTTATAAAGTTTCCACTCATTTGACCTAGAATTTTAAAAGATATGACCTCAGAACTTGTCATTTCTCTCAATTTAGTGAAGATTGAATTGTGGCCTGGAGACACACAAAAATATTGAGGCCACATGAATATTAATATGAACGCATAGAATAGAACCAAAAGTGCTTGAATTTAGCTCTTTGTCTCTTTCCACTTTTAAATGAGCTCATTTGGAAATAATGAAGGCAATAGGATTGTGAGTAAAAACTATGCTTAATTTAACTTCCTTATTCCCTCAGCGGTACTTTAAAATTACTCTCAGGTTTCCTCAGAATGTGTATATAACATAAATATTTTAGCACAATATTTTATTGGGAGGTTGAACCATTACAAAAGTAATGTAAAAATATGTACCATATGCATATTATGTGAGGTAGTAGGGTAAATTATTTTCTACATATAATTAAACTTTTTGTTCATATTTGATGCAGGAAGGTGAACTGTTCACAAACCTTTAAAAGATTGCTTCAATTTCACCTGTTCTATCTCAACTTTGTGGTAGACTTATATATTTTCTACACATAGGTGAGAAATATAGCTTATTAAAATTTTATTCTTGAGTTTTGTAGGAAATGAAAGCCATCTAGATTCCAATACAAAATTAAATTTTCTAGTGTACTGTCTTCCTGAATGTTCCTAGTAAATTAAGTAGAGATACCTCAAAATACTTTTTGGTTTCCTTAATCTAAATTCATTGTCAGGAAAGGAGTCTTAGTTCTGCCATGGGGCATACATAAGTATAACTGAAAATTTTCTAGAAACTATGTAGTAGTTATCTATAATATTTAATTGAAAGAATGGATTGGAAAAAGATTTAAAGAATTTCCTCTACTTACAGATTTTATGGATTTCAACTAAAGAGCCTATTTGTTGAAAAAATAACCACCAAAACAAGAGTTGAGCAATGAAAGACAAATGCAAGGGATAATTTAAAAACTCTGTAATCTAAAAGATATGAAGACAGTTCAAAAGCCAAGAGTCTTATTTTCTCCTTTATGTATTTATATGAAAAAATTACAAGCTGAAAGAAGCATATGATACCATTGATGGCATTTTCTCCATTGAGTATATTTTTTAAAGTTTAAATATTTACTGAAAATATTCTGTAAAATACTATGTATGTGTTGTTAATATCACACTATCAGTTGACTTTTAAATACTTAATATTTACTTTTCTCAAGAGTAAATTTTTTTATTGTAGCTTTGTAGATGCACGTCAATCATGGTTCCATAATAGAAGGCGAATCAACATTAACTGATGATATTTTCAACTCAGATATTATAATCTTTTTCTTATTATATATTAAAATACTTTAAATTATCCTTGTAAGTGACTATTAGGTAAATAGCTCTGAAATTTGATTACTGTTTAGCTTTTTTAGTGTTTAGATGTTCTGAATGCTAAGAAATCTTTAAAAAACTAAAGGAAATGATAAATACACTCTTAAATATTGTATCAGAAACAAATTCGGTAACATTATCTGATGTCCTTACATTACTGCTTTGAATACTGAGAAGCAAGTTAATTTCAATTGACTTTGTATTTTCTAGTAATCTTATTTCTTTCCAAGCTAGTTTTTATAGTACCACTTTTCCATATTTGCTTTATACATGGACACAAAATACATCTAATTCCACATATGACTTATACCAACATTAAAAAATGTGGAGTTTATGCTTTATATGTAAAGCATTAAGTAATAGAAGTATTGATTTCCTGACCCCTCCTGTATTCACAAGCAAAGATGATTTTGTAATATTTAAGGAATTCTAGGGAGTATATACTTAAGTAGAATGTTAAATTTGTTTTAGAGGAAAAGTTGGTTTATTTTATATTGGCCATATTTATTAAGTGAAGTCCAAGTCCGTGTAGCAAATAAAATGGAGCAGTAGAATGAGATGAAATTAACAGAGTTAATCTGTTAATAATGTGATTTCTTTCCATGTTTTAATTTTTACTGGAACTCAAATATTTTATAGAATAATAAATCTCATAAACAACGTTAGGATTTTGACTTGATACATAAAAGAAAATATATGTGCTTTCACAATTTATATCAATTGTGATTTATCGGTAATAGAAACTTGAAGAAATGCTTGTCTGTATGCTGTGCTAGATGTATTACGTTGCAAATAGTGTCATGTCCACATTACAGTTTTTGGGTTAACACTAAAAGTAAGTAGGTAATATAGAGAAAAAGGAAATCAATAAATTTTCAGCAATTTGAAAATCAGACTTCCAAATGGAACTCAGACACGAATTATATTCAAATAGCTTGTTACTTTGAAAATAACATCAACAAAATCCAATATTAAATATTGCAAATAGGAATATAAACTTGTTTTATGAGTGATATAAAGACTAGTATACAAACATCCCATCAAAATAGTAGAGAAAAAATCGGTAATTTTAGTAAGTAATATTTAAATACGGAAAGATATAAAAAAAAATCTAAAACTTTTAAAGCCCATTAGGAACTATACAAATCCTAAATATACAGAATAGGCCAATACAAATCATTCTAGTAAAGATTGGGTGTCACAACTTGAGTAGTATTGATTCTGTAGTATTTTAATTAAATTTGATACATTTTATTAAAAATTTTAATTATGTATTTGATTAGAGATAAGGAATATAATGAGTCGTTGAAATTGGGAAATAATTAACGAATGTAAGGTAAATAAAGCATAACAAAGTAAAATAACTCCCCTTTCGTCCACATGATGGCGCTGGAAACCGCAAGTTTAGTTTTTTTTTTTTTTTTTTTAACAAAGGAATACAGCGAGTTTATTTTCCTGAGAAAGGAAAAAAGCCACTCCATTTTTTCACTCTGCTGCTGAAGCATAAAAGGTGAGCAAATACAACATTGTATAAAATTGGGAATTAAACTTCCAAGAGCTATATGGTAATGCAATAGGTATTTGAAAGTTGATACAAATTTGAGATGGTATATTCTCAGAGAAAAAGTCCAGGATCCCAGCGCCTGCTGCTCTCGCTTCTGCTCCTCATAGCCTGGGAGTCGGGGAGAGGCCAGGTCCACTACTCGGTCTCCGAGGAGGCGAAACACGGCACTTTCGTGGGCCGCATCGCCCAGGACCTGGGACTGGAGCTGGCAGAGCTGGTGCCTCGCCTGTTTCGGATGGCATCCAAAGGCCGCAGAGACCTTCTGGAGGTAAATCTTCAGAATGGCATTTTGTTTGTGAATTCTCGGATCGACCGGGAGGAGCTGTGCGGGCGGAGAGCGGAGTGCAGCATCCACCTGGAGGTGATCGTGGACCGGCCGCTGCAGGTGTTCCATGTGGAGGTGGAGGTGAAGGACATTAACGACAACCCGCCAAGGTTCTTGCGACAAGAACAAACACTATTTATACTAGAGTCAAGAAGAGCCGATTCCCGGTTTCCGCTAGAGGGCGCGTCTGATATGGATATCGGAAGAAACGCAGAATTGAGCTACAAGTTACAAGCAAATGAGTATTTTGACTTGGATGTTAAAACAAACGAAGAGGAAACAAACTTTTTAGAGCTAGTTTTGAAGAAACCAGTAGATAGGGAAGAAACGCAAGAACATCGTTTATTGCTGATTGCAATTGATGGAGGAAAACCTGAACTAACAGGTACAGTTCAGTTATTGATCAGTGTTTTGGATGCGAATGATAATGCTCCAGAATTTGATAAATCAATTTATAATGTCAGATTACTGGAAAATGCACCGAATGGGACTCTAGTTATTAAACTGAACGCCTCAGATGCAGATGAGGGCATTAATAAGGAAATAGTGTATCTCTTTAACAATCTTGTTCCTGACAATGTAAAATCTAAATTTGCGATCAATTCTAACAGTGGGGAAATAACAGTTACAGGAAAACTGGATTACGAAGACTGTAATTTATATGAAATTAATATTGATGCTGTTGATAAAAGTTCATTCCCGTTAACTGGACACTGCAAAGTAATAGTGAAACTGCTGGATGAAAATGATAATATCCCAGAGATGGTCATAACCTCTCTATCTCTGCCTGTGCAAGAGGACGCTCCACTGGGCACCGTCATTGCCCTTATCAGCCTGTCAGACCTCGACTCTGGTGCCAATGGACAGGTGACCTGTTCTGTGACGCCTGATGTTCCCTTTAAGCTGGTGTCCACCTTCAGAAATTACTATTCATTGGTGCTGGACAGCGGCTTGGATCGTGAGCGCCTGGCGAACTATGAGGTGGTGGTGACCGCGAGGGACGGGGGCTCGCCTTCGTTGTCGGCCACCGCCAGCGTGTCCGTGGAGGTGGCCGACGTGAACGACAACGCGCCCGCGTTCGCGCAGCCCGAGTACACAGTGTTCGTGAAAGAGAACAACCCGCCCGGCTGCCACATCTTCACGGTGTCGGCGCGAGACGCGGACGCGCAGGAGAACGCGCTGGTGTCCTACTCGCTGGTGGAGCGGCGGGTGGGCGAGCGCGCGCTGTCGAGCTACGTGTCGGTGCACGCGGAGAGCGGCAAGGTGTACGCGCTGCAGCCGCTGGACCACGAGGAGCTGGAGCTGCTGCAGTTCCAGGTGAGTGCGCGCGACGCGGGCGTGCCGCCCCCCTGGGCAGCAACGTGACGCTGCAGGTGTTCGTGCTGGACGAGAACGACAACGCGCCTGCGCTGCTGCCGCCCGGGGCCTGGCGGAGGACCCAGCGCGCTGAGCCAGGTGGTGTCGAGGTCCGTGGACGCGGGCCACGTGGTGGCGAAGGTGCGCGCGGTGGACGCGGACTCGGGCTACAACGCGTGGCTGTCGTACGAGCTGCAGCCGGCGGCGGGTGGCGCGCGCAGCCCGTTCCGCGTGGGGCTGTACACCGGCGAGATCAGCACGACGCGCGCCCCGGACGAGGCGGACGCGCCGCGCCAGCGCCTGCTGGTGCTGGTGAAGGACCACGGCGAGCCGGCGCTGACGGCCACGGCCACCGTGCTGCTGTCGCTGGAGGACAGCGGCCAGGCTCCCAAGGCCTCTTCGCGGGCGTTGTCTGGTGCAGCTGGCGCAGAGACGGCGTTAGTGGATGTGAACGTGTACCTGATCATCGCCATCTGCGCGGTGTCCAGCCTGTTGGTGCTCACGCTGCTGCTGTACACGGCGCTGCGGTGCTCGGCGCCGCCCAGCGAGGGCGCGTGTGGACCCGTGAAGCCCAGGCTGGTGTGCTCCAACGCGGTGGAGAGCTGGTCTTACTCTCAGGAGAGGCGACAGAGGGTGTGCTCTGGGGAGGGGCCGCCCAAGACCGATCTCATGGCCTTCAGTCCTAGCCTGCCTCAGGGTCCGATCTCTATGGACACAGTGAGTCTCAAAAACCTTACAGAATTTTTTTGTTATGTATTTAATATTAAACATTTAATATCCTTTATCTTCTCTTTTCATTTTTAAAGTATGGCTTTATAAGTAGTTATTGTATCCTTTTAGATGTAAATTCTCTTGGTACTAATTAATTTCTCTGTACTTACAGTTATGCTTAAAATTTACTTTGTTGAAGACAACTGCTTTGCACTATGATGTTTATTTCAGTAACAATGCCCTTTTTATGAGGTTTAAAGGCTTGGGTAATGAACTGGTTTTCAATTCACCATAGAAAATATTTCCAGAATTAAATTTTTAGTGAACATTTCAATTTTCAAATTTAAAAAGTGTTATCGGAAGATACTTGTAAGATACATTATTGGTGTTATCATTTATTGTCAAAGTCCAGTATTGTAACTACATAGAAATATTGTAACACAATGTGTCAACTTGCCTTTTTTTCCTCCACTGACTATCCATTATTTGGTTTTGTTCGGTTGGTTTTTTGGTTGGTTGGTTGCGGTGTGTCTTCTTTGCTGCTCTTGGGCTTTCTCTAGTTTCTGAGAGTGCTATCCTCTAGTTGTGGTGCGCAGGCTTCTCATTGCTGTGGCTTCTCTTGTTGTGGAGCACAGGCTTTAGGGTGCGCAGGCCTTAGTAGTTGAGACTAGAGAGCTATTTAGCCTGGGTTCAGTAGTCGTGGCCCACAGGCCTACTTGCTCCAGGGCATGTGGGACCTTCCCCACCCAGGGACTGAACCTGTGTCCTCTCCATCAGCAGGTGGGTTCTTAACCACTAGACCACCAGGGAAGCCCCTATTTGAGTATTTTTGTTACATATATTGAATTAATTTTTCCAGTAATATTTGTGCATTGAATCACTCGTTCAAGTCTTGTTTAAATGTTAGCCTTGGCATACTGATGGTGAGTTTGATACTTATAATAGCTCTAATGGCTTAATTTTACTCATTTTCTATTATTATGAAATATATTTCATGATTTAAAATGTTTTAAAATGTGTCCGTTCCACCTTCAACATCAAGTCACTTAATCAGTTCAGTTCCGTTCAGTCACTCAGTCGTGTCTGACTCTTAGCAACCCCATGGACTGCAGCACACCAGGACTCCCTGTCTATAACCAACTCCCAGAGTCCACTCAAACTCATGTCCATTGAGTTGGTGATGCCATCCAACTATCTCATCCTCTGTCTTCCCCTTCTCTTCCTGCCTTCAATCTTTCCCAGCATCAGGGTCTTTTCCAATGAGTCAGTTCTTAGCATCAGCTGGCCAAAGTATTGGAGTTTCAGCTTCAACATCAGTCCTTCCAATGAATATTCAGGACTGATTTCCTTTAGGATGGACTGGTTGGATCTCCTTGCAGTCCAAGAGACTCTCAAGAGTCTTCTCCAACACCACAGTTCAAAAGCATCAATTCTTCGGCACTCAGCTTTCTTTATAGTCCAACTCTCACATCCATACAGACTACTGGAAAAACCATAGTTTTGACTAGATGCACCTTTGTTGGCAAAATAATGTTTCTGCTTTTTAATATGCTATCTTGGTTGGTCATAGCTTTTCTTCCAAAGAAAAGCGTCTTTTCATTTCATGGATGTAGTCACCATCTGTGGTGATTTTGGAGCCCCCCAAATAAAGTCTCTCATTATTGTTCATGGATCACATACTGTTGAAGCCTGGCTTGGAGAATTGCATATTACTTTACTAGTGTGTGAGATGAGTGCAATTGTGAAGTAGTTTGAACATTTTTTGGCATTGCCTTTCTTTGGGATTGGAATGAAAACTGACCTTTTCCAATCCTTTGGCCACTGAGTTTTCCAAATTTGCTGGTATATTGAGTGCAGCACTTTCACAGCATTATCTTTTAGGATTTGAAATTGCTCAACTGAAATTCCATCACCTCCACTAGCTTTGTTCATAGTGATGCTTCCCAAGGCCCGCTTGATTTCTTGCCACCTCTTCTTAATCTCTTCTGCTTCTGTTAGGTCCATACCATTTCTGTCCTTTATTGTGCCCATCTTTTCATGAAATGTTCCCTTGGTATCTCTTTTTCTTGAAGAGATCTCTAGTCTTTCCCATTCTATTGTCTTCCTCTATTTTTTTGCATTGATCATTGAGGAGGGCTTTCTTATCTCTCCTTGCTGTTCTTTGGAACTCTGCATTCAGCTGCTTATATCATTCCTTGTCTCCTCTGCCTTTAGCTTCTCTTCTTTTCTCAGCTATTTCTAAAGCCTCCTCAGACAATCATTTTTCCTTTTTGCATTTCTTTTTCTTCAGGATGGTCTTGATCACTGCCTCCTGTGCAATATCATGAACCTCCATCCATAGTTCTTCAGGCACTCTATCAGATCTAATCCCTTGAATCTATACATCACTTCTACTGTATAATCATAAGGGATTTGATTTAGGTCATACCTGAATGGTCTGGTGGTTTTCCTTACTTTCTTCAATTTGAGTCTGAATTTTGCAATAAGAAGTTCATGATCTGAGCCACAGTCATCTCATGGCCTTGTTTTTGCTGACTGCATAGAGCTTCTTCATCTTTGGCTGCAAAGAATATAATCAGTCTGATTTTGGTATTGATCATCTGGTGATGTCCATGAGTAGAGTCTTCTCTTGTGTTGTTGGAAGAGGGTGTTTGCTATGACCAGTGCATTCTCTTGGAAGAATTCTTTTGTTAGCCTTTGCCATGCTTCATTTTGTACTCCAAGGCCAAATTTGGCCTGTTACTCCAGGTATCTCTTGACCTCCTACTTTTGCATTCCAGTCCCCTATGATAAAAAGAGCATCTTTTTTGGGTGTTAATCCTAGAAGGTCTTGTAGGTCTTCATACAACCGGTTAACTTCAGCTTCTTCAGCATTACTGGTTGGGGCATAGACTTAGATTACTGTGATATTGAATGGTTTGCCTTGGAAATGAAGAGAGATCATTATGTTGTTTTTGAAGTTGCACCCAAGTATTGAATTTCTGACTCTTTTGTTGACTATGAGGGCTGCTCCATTTCTTCTAAGGGATTCTTGCCCACAGTGGTAGATATAATGGTCTTCTGAGTTAAATTCGCCCATTCCAGTCCATTTTAGTTCACTGATTCCTAAAATGTCAGTGTTCACTCTTGCCATCTCCTGTTTGATCACATCCAATTTACCTTGATTCATGGACCTAACATTCCAGATTCCTATGCAATATTGTACTTTACAGGATCAAACTTTACTTCCATTACCAGTGACATCCACCACTGGGCATTGTTTTTGCTTTGGCTCCATCTCTTCATTCTTTCTGGAGTTATTTCTCTACTCTTCTCCAGTAGCGTTTTAGGCACCTACCAACCTGGGGAGTTCATCTTTCAGTGTCATATCTTTTTGCCTTTTCATACTGTTCATGGGGTTCTCAAGGCAAGAATACTGAAGTGGTTTGCCATTCCCTTCTCCAGTGGACCACGTTTTGTCAGAACTCTCCACCATATACCTGCTCAAATATTTCAAATGTTCTAATTTCTTGGTTATTCTCCTAGAGATTTTTTCACGTACAAATAAACTCTTTTCTCCTGCTTTAAAACATAATGTTTGTATTGATTTTTCTTTCCTCCTTCATTTAATATAGTTTGTCTATTACTTAAGGAGATTTTTCATTCTTCTTTCTAGTCTAGGTTGTCCCATTTTGCAGCCGTATCATAATTCTCAACACCAATGTTAAGTGGAGCAATGATTAATTCTTCTCTTATTTTTTCTTTTTCAATTCACAAATTATTATATTGGTGAGAAATAATTGTGAATTCTCACAGCTGGGAAAATCTTTACTTTTTTTTAGTTAGAAGATATTTGTTTTTATTTTTGCCTTTTTATATTAAAAAAATACTGTACTATGATATAAATATCCCTCTTGAGTTTATAGTTTACTGATACAATTTTTTTACAACAAAGCCATACATTTTATCTGCTATAGGCAATAGTGCTCTTCATATCAAATACAGAGAACTATTTTTCAACACTTTTTGAAAAAACAGTATGGGATTAGGCAGTAATAAGTATTCCACATTTCATATGACAAAATGCCTATTTCCCTTTTTATTGCTTTTTCTATTTCTATATATTCTCACATATATTTAATTGTTAAATATATTTATGACATATTATTTAAACATTTCTAATACCTCATTACTTTGGGGAAGTCCTAGAAATGGAGAAGGTAGTGTCACCATTGTGTAAATTTGTAGTTACCAGTTGTCAGCTTTTTAAAAATCAAGTTAATTCTGTTTTGAAATATAAACGCTTTGATTTACAGCTAAAATTTTTCTTTGCTGGGGAGGAAGCTGTTAATAAACTTCTTTTTTTCTGTACATAATCTTTTTCCTTGACTAGATGAACTATTTGAGTTAATAACTGAACAAAAATATAAGATGTTTCTTATGAAGAGACCAGTATTTCCCTTTTCCAAGTTAATTTATTTTGCATAGATGATTTCAGTAACATTGTATAATTTTCTACCTGGAGCCAATAAATAGAATTATTGTAACTCTTCCAATTAATCAGATTATATTAGCAACCTTCTGGAAATTGCTAGGAACTTCAATAGAAAGAGAAATTTGATACTTTTAACTATGTTAGAAGTTGATATTCAAAGAGACTCTTCCTTTAGGGCAGCAATTTATGAAATACCTTAACCACTATAGAAAACTTTCAACTAACAAGACTTTAAGGCAATACAGCTTTTGTCAAGGCTTATCTTCCTGTAAGCAAAGGAATCTTTTGCTTGGGAGGCTTAGTATTGGTTAGCAAAGGAACTCTTTACTTATTAAAAATAATTGTAATAGAAAGTCAGTGATAAGGACTACTACTTATCAGGATAAATATTAGATATAGGATATGTTATGCAATTTATGTAAGGTGTTCTCATGTTGGGGGTACTTTGTATTACAGTTGTCTGTGAGGATTATACAAGTACATCAGAATTCTGGAGAAGGGTGAGTGTTAGTGTGTGTTTATTTGAGAAATCTTTTTTATGACTTTCATTGTATCATTTAGAGAAAGAGTTTAATTATCTACAGTTGATGACAGTAAGGATGAATTCATGGTAAAATTGACATTTTGGCATGACTTTGATATGAGTGGAGCATTTTTTACAAGTAAAGGTGGAGATAATTTTTAAAAATTGAAAAAGATTGTATTGAGGAAGAAGGCAAATAAGTGATCTATGTTGTCTGCAAAATAGAGATAATATTGGAAAATAGTTAAAAATAACACCAGAAATGTTGGCTTGTGATCACATCTCAGGTCACATAAGAGTGATTCTAACATCTTGGAATTTATTTGTTTAGTGCAATCCAATAAAAGCTGTACCCATGAAGATAAATATGATGGTATGTGAAAAGACAGATGGGCTATAGGCCAACTTTGAATAGGACAAGTAGGGGACATGGAGTAAAAAAAAATCAATAGAGGTGACATGTAAAATGTTAATGCCATTAACTAAAAGGTGAATTTAAGGGTTTGAATTTGGAGAGTATTAATATTTATCTTCATAACCTTTAAATTGTAATAAAATTATTTTCTGGGAGTTATCAGCATGTATAGGTAAAAATGATTATCACAACCATTGAAAAGAGGAAGGAAGATGTGAATTGGGGAATACCTTCAATAAAAGTCTTGTTTGAAATGTTGGAAGTAGATAAGAGCACTTTAATGAAAGTACGTAAGAGCTTGAAGTAGAAAGAAAAGGATAAGGTCATTTAGGAGCAGCTGAAGGATCAAAGCAGCAAAGCATAATAGGTAGAAATTCCACAAGATTTTGCAGTTATGGAGAAGTATGCAGAGGAAAACGTTTTGAGGGGGAGACCTAATAGAAGCTGTAGAGAAATTAAGAAATGCTGTCAAGATTATGTTCCCAAATTTTCATCCTCCATTATTAAATAAAAGAAACATTATTAGAAGCAGTTGATGTTCATTGAACAAAGAAAGAATGAACTTCAATCATCTATAAGGTCTTTAAAATTTGGGTAAAATTTGTTAATTTAAATTACACTATTTTATCAGAGCAAAATATAATAGCATATCTTGTGACAGAAATATATGCACATGTTTCTTCTCTACACAAAATATGGAGGATAATTTGCATTTCTAACTCCCACTTTAACTTTCTAAACTGGTTGATACAGATTTTACATTATTAGAAGGAAAGTTGTTTCACTATGAATATTCTGAACCCTTACTCTAAACTAATAAGACAGATGAGATATTTACAAACATGAGGAGATTTACTATAAAAGTAAGGCAAAAGACATATATATGCATAATACGTATTGCATGAATTCATTTCTTACCCTTTGGAGCCGCATGATGTCGCTGTCTACCATGAATACACTAGCTGTTATTCAAGTCCCTTCCTCCCATTATTGCATCCTTCCAAGAGTGCTGAATGATGGCAGTCGCAGAAGAACTGAATTAGCAAACTCGGGATCATACAATATTTCATCTTAATGCCTAGACAAGATTTCCTGATGGAAATAAACCAGCAAGTATTTGAAATGGTTATTACACCTGAAGGTCGACTGAGATCCCGGTGTTTGCTGCTCTCGCTTCTGCTCCTCGCAGCCTGGGAAGCAGGGAGCGGCCAGGTCCACTACTCGGTCCCTGAGGAGGCCAAACACGGCACCTTCGTGGGCCGCATCGCCCAGGACCTGGGACTGGGGCTGGCGGAGCTGGTGCCGCGCTTGTTCCGGGTGGCATCCAAAGGCCGCGGGGACCTTCTGGAGGTAAATCTGCAGAATGGCATTTTGTTTGTGAATTCTCGGATCGACCGTGAGGAGCTGTGCGGGCAGAGTGCGGAGTGCAGCATCCACCTGGAGGTGATCGTGGACCGGCCGCTGCAGGTGTTCCATGCGGAGGTGGAGGTGAAGGACATTAACGACAACCCGCCTGTGTTCCCGGTAAAGGAACAAAGAGTGTTGATTTACGAATCTAGGCTGCCAGATTCTTTGTTTCCACTGGAGGGCGCATCGGATGCAGATGTGGGGTCAAATTCTGTCTTAACCTACAGACTCACGTCCAACGAAAATTTCGCGCTGGATGTGAAAACAAACAGTGATGACAGTACACAAATTGGGCTCGTGTTAAGGAAATCCTTGGACAGAGAGGAAGTGCCCGAACATAACTTACTCCTCATGGCCACTGACCAAGGCAAACCTGAGCTCACTGGCACTGTTCAGCTGCTGATCACCGTACTGGATGTAAATGACAATGCTCCCAGTTTTGGACAATCTGAATATGAAGTAAAAATATTTGAAAACTCAGATAAAGGAACAATAGTTATCCGAGTGAATGCTTCTGATAGAGATGAAGGAGCGAATGGGGAGATATCATATTCTTTTAATAGTCTTGTTCCTTCCACTGTTAGTAACCAGTTTAGAATAGATGCAGATACTGGAGAAATAGTTATTCAAGGGAACTTAGATTCTGAAAATATAAATTTATACAAAATCCGTATTGAAGCGACGGACAAAGGCCACCCTCCCATGGCTGGTCATTGCACCGTTTTAGTGAAAGTCTTGGATAAAAATGATAATGTCCCTCAGATTGCATTGACTTCCTTATCCTTGCCCGTCCGAGAGGATGCTCAATTCGGTACTGTCATTGCCCTAATTAGCGTGTCCGATCTCGACTCAGGTCCCAATGGGCAGGTGACCTGTTCTCTGACGCCGTATGTTCCCTTCAAACTGGTGTCCACCTTCAAGAATTACTATTCCCTAGTGCTGGACAGCACTTTGGACCGAGAAAACGTGGCGAACTATGAAGTGGTTGTGACTGCGAGGGACGGGGGCTCGCCTTCGCTGTCGGCCACCGCCAGCGTGTCCGTGGAGGTGGCCGACGTGAACGACAACCCGCCCGCGTTCGCGCAGCCCGAGTACACGGTGTTCGTGAAGGAGAACAACCCGCCCGGCTGCCACATCTTCACGGTGTCGGCGCGAGACGCGGACGCGCAGGAGAACGCGCTGGTGTCCTACTCGCTGGTGGAGCGGCGGGTGGGCGAGCGCGCGCTGTCGAGCTACGTGTCGGTGCACGCGGAGAGCGGCAAGGTGTACGCGCTGCAGCCGCTGGACCACGAGGAGCTGGAGCTGCTGCAGTTCCAGGTGAGTGCGCGCGACGCGGGCGTGCCGCCCCTGGGCAGCAACGTGACGCTGCAGGTGTTCGTGCTGGACGAGAACGACAACGCGCCTGCGCTGCTGCCGCCCGGGCCTGGCGGAGGACCCAGCGCGCTGAGCCAGGTGGTGTCGAGGTCCGTGGGCGCGGGCCACGTGGTGGCGAAGGTGCGCGCGGTGGACGCGGACTCGGGCTTACAACGCGTGGCTGTCGTACGAGCTGCAGCCGGCGGTGGGCGGCGCGCGCAGCCCGTTCCGCGTGGGGCTGTACACCGGCGAGATCAGCACACGACACGCGCCCTGGACGAGGCGGACGCGCCGCGCCAACGCCTGCTGGTGCTGGTGAAGGACCACGGCGAGCCGGCGCTGACGGGCCACGGCCACCGTGCTGCTGTCGCTGGAAGACAGCGGCCAGGCTCCCAAGGCCTCTTCGCGGGCGTTGTCTGGTGCAGCTGGCGCAAGAGAGACGGCGTTAGTGGATGTGAACGTGTACCTGATCATCGCCATCTGCGCGGTGTCCAGCCTGTTGGTGCTCACGCTGCTGCTGTACACGGCGCTGCGGTGCTCGGCGCCGCCCAGCGAGGGCGCTTGCGGGCCCGTGAAGCCCAGGCTGGTGTGCTCCAGCGCGGTGGGGAGCTGGTCTTACTCGCAGGAGAGGCGACAGAGGGTGTGCTCTGGGCAGGGGCCGCCCAAGACCGACCTCATGGCCTTCAGCCCCAGCCTACCAGCCTGTCCAGTGGCAGATATGGGCGAGCATCAGGATTTAAAGGATGATGGTCTTTCCAAAGTAAGTCTGAGTTTTCATAATTACCAGATGATTTTTTTTAATGTTTTCATTATTTTCCTTGGGTTTATGTTTAAACTTTCCTATTTCAACAAACTGAGTAATTTTGCATTATATACATCTTTTCTTCTTTGTTAATTATAATCTCTTTGTTTTTTTAAACTTGAGTAGAGTGGAATCAGACATTATTAAAGCATCATTCTACACCTCATGATTTTTGTTTCAAAACTCGAAATTTCCTTAGATAACCATTTGTGATACATTTTAAAAATGCATTGGTAGTATTTTTCCTTATTAATTCTGTAGAGTTTGATTACTTTGCATTTGAACTTCAGGAGAGTTATTTCACACTCCTTTTAATTGATATATTATTTCAACATCACTTTATTATAGTTTTATCATTCAGGTTCCTTCTTCCTTCCTTTCCTTCTCTCTCTCTTTTCTTTGATGCTTCTGCTTAGCCAACACTTTTGATTATCCACTTTGTTTAATGACTGTCTTCATCATATCTTAAATCTATATTCCTTTTTGGGCCTGTTGATTCCAAGAGTCCAAGGGTCTGTAGTGCACATTTACTGTTGGCCTTTTAAACTATTTCTAGACAAAGTACAGTTATCCTGATAACTAATATTCTTCTTTTTTAAAAATTTATTTATTTATTGCTTGCTGCATTTTCATTACTGTGTGGGGTTCTCTAGTTTTGGGGAGCAAGGGCTACTCTCTACCTGTGGAGCATGGGCTTCTCATTGTAAAGGCTTCTCTTGTTGCAGATCACAGGCTCTAGAGCTGGTAGGCTCAGTAGTTTCAGCCTGGACTCTAACACACAGGCTCAATAGTTGTGGCTCATGGGCTTAATTGCTCTGGGCATGTGGGATCTTCCTGGATCAGGGATTGAACCCATGTCTCCTACATTAGCAGGCAGATTCTTTACCTCTGAGCCTCCAGTGAGGCCCAGAAGACTTCTGATTGGGGTAAAAAAGTGAATGGGGAAATTTCACACTCTTTCAACTACCATGTGACACCCATGTTATTGCTTATCTTATCAGGGAGCCTAATATTTGACAATAATTCAATAGAATGTGGACTTTGACCAAGTAAATTCATGTAAAATGTGCATTGAGTTCTCAAACACTGAAAACCCCTTATTTATGTTTGGTTTTTATTTGGTGGGCTCCTTTTCATGGAGAGTTTATTTCTTCTAATTTAATGCTTTCATTAGTCATTCTGTATTATGATTTAAAGTATTCACCATTTCTGTACATGCAAGAAGCAGATAGTAGCATTAATTTTTGTAAGTTCTGAAAATGATGCTGTGCCAAGAATCATTGAGTTAACAAGACCCAGCCCCTGGCTTCAAGAAGTTGGTAGAAAAATAAAGATATCTGTCATACATAAATATGATCATCTTAGAAGGCTGAATATTATAACAGGTACAAGAAATGTAAATCACTGCAAGTGGATTGAACAGAAATAACTGCCTATTTTTCTTTTTGAAGAAGCCCTTCAAGAGATATGATATTTTTAGCAGTTTGTAAATGGAAAAGTTTCCTTTGAGAGAATACTGAGTATAATAGGTATTCTTGGGAACGGAGGATCTTAAAGAAATGAGTACATACAAAATCTGAAATGTGCCTGGACACAGAGAATAGTCTGTTTTGGTTAAAACATATCGTTCCCATAGGAAAGAGTATGCAATAAAGCAGGGAAAGTAATGTGAGAAACATTTCTTGGGTAATTTGAGTACTTCACTAAGAAATTTTGACTCACATCTATCATTATTTGAAAGCTATCAAAAATGTGAATCAATAGGAATAAAAGGTGTTTTTCAATAAGAAGACTGCCAGGATTAAGAGAAGGATAAAGGAGTTGTGACAAGATGACACAATAAGAAGCTATTGCAATAACTCAAGACAGCAACAATATTTAAAACCCATTTAGGCACATGTAGAATACACGTTAATTATTTTATTTGCATTGGGAACACAGGGGTGAAATATTAAAAAAAAAAACCTCACTCTGTTAAGTAGAAGTAAAAAGGATAAAACACCACAAGCTTGATTAAAGTCTGCTTTCTTAGGAAAAGAATGTGGATTATTTCCTTATATTCCTTGCTCCCCCAAACAAACAAACTAACTTTTTCTTCCATTAGATTCTTGAGATCCTGGGTCCCTAGAGAGACAGGAATTTTCTTAAAAGAAATATAAGAAAATTGAATTTTCTGAACTGTGAACTAAAGATTTTAAAATTTAGTATTGCTAACATAATTCAATTTGTCACTAATATTTTTATCCTAATTTTAAACGTTGTGTAAAGAACATATTTTTAAGGCATGAGGAAGCCACAATTATGGTCATATGAAATATTAGGCACATATCTCCTAATAAAGCCTTAAGCAAACATGGGAAATATGGTCCTACACTTTAAGAAAAATAAAGAAAAATTCAGAGGTTGAAATAAAACATCGTGTCCTAATAATACAAAGCTGATTTTTTAATTCGTACTTACTATTTGGGCCACTTGATGTCGCTCTTTACTGTGAAATTCTCTCAATTCAAAACAGAATTAAGTCACATTGGAAAGAGTCTTCACTGTTTTAATATTCGGAGGTAGAACAAAGGCGAACACATCATGAAAATAAAGAAGGGATAAGAAGATTCCTATAAATTTTGGAACAAGATACACTGATTGGAAGAAAATCCCAATAATTGGAGATGTACTCAAATCTAGGCGACTTGGGGAACCGGCATCTATTGCTATTTTTTATAATTCTCTCGATCTGGAAGACAGCAAGTGGCCAGGTCCGCTACTCGGTCCTGGAAGAGGCCAAACACGGCACCTTCGTGGGCCGCATCGCCCAGGACCTGGGACTGGAGCTGGAGGATCAGGTGCCGCGCCTGTTCCGGGTGGCGTCCAAAGACCTCGGAGACCTTCTGGAGGTAAATCTGCAGAATGGCATTTTGTTTGTGAATTCTCGGATCGACCGGGAGGAGCTGTGCGGGCGGAGCGCGGAGTGCAGCATCCACCTGGAGGTGATCGTGGACCGGCCGCTGCAGGTGTTCCATGTGCAGGTGGAGGTGAAGGACATTAACGACAATCCTCCTGTGTTCCAGGGGACACAAAAGAATCTGTTTATCGCTGAATCCAGGCCGCTTGACTCTCGGTTTCCACTAGAGGGCGCCTCCGACGCAGATATTGGGGAGAACGCTCTGTTGACTTACAGGCTGAGCTCCAGTGACTATTTCTCTCTGGACGTACCAACTACCGACCAACAGGTAAAACCTCTCAGTCTTGTATTACGCAAACCTTTAGACAGGGAAGAATCTCCGGAACTTCATTTAGTGCTCACGGCCACTGACAGAGGCCAGCCTGAGCTGACTGGCACCGTTCAGTTACTCATCAATGTGTTAGACGCCAATGACAACGCTCCAGTTTTTGATAGAACACTCTATGCTGTGAAATTAGCAGAAAACGTCCCTAATGGAACGTTGGTAATTAAACTTAACGCCTCAGATTTAGACGAAGGCTTGAATGCGGATATTATTTACTCATTCTCTAGTGACGCTTCTCCTGACATAAAATTTAAGTTCTACATAGACCCTGTAAGTGGGGAAATTACAGTTACAGGACACATCGATTTTGAAGAAAGAAAAACCTACAAAATCCGAGTAGAGGCGACTGATAAAGGCTACCTACCCCTGACTGGTCACTGTACAGTTCTTGTGGAAGTTTTGGACGCTAATGACAATACTCCAGTGTTGACTGTCACTTCCCTATCCCTTCCTATCTCAGAGAATGCTCAGCCAGGCACAGTCATCACCTTGATTAACGTGTCTGACCGAGATTCTGGAGCAAATGGACAGGTGACCTGTTCTCTGACGCCTCATGTCCCCTTCAAGCTAGTGTCCACCTTCAAGAATTACTATTCACTGGTCCTGGACAGTGCCTTGGATCGTGAGAGCGTAGCGAACTATGAAGTAGTGGTGACTGCGAGGGACGGGGGCTCGCCTTCGCTGTCGGCCACCGCCAGCGTGTCCGTGGAGGTGGCCGACGTGAACGACAACCCGCCCGCGTTCGCGCAGCCCGAGTACACGGTGTTCGTGAAGGAGAACAACCCGCCCGGCTGCCACATCTTCACGGTGTCGGCGCGAGACGCGGACGCGCAGGAGAACGCGCTGGTGTCCTACTCGCTGGTGGAGCGGCGGGAGGGCGAGCGCGCGCTGTCGAGCTACGTGTCGGTGCACGCGGAGAGCGGCAAGGTGTACGCGCTGCAGCCTCTGGACCACGAGGAGCTGGAGCTGCTGCAGTTCCAGGTGAGCGCGCGCGACGCGGGCGTGCCGCCCCTGGGCAGCAACGTGACGCTGCAGGTGTTCGTGCTGGACGAGAACGACAACGCGCCTGCGCTGCTGCCGCCCGGGCCTGGCGGAGGACCCAGCGCGCTGAGCCAGGTGGTGTCGAGGTCCGTGGACGCGGGCCACGTGGTGGCGAAGGTGCGCGCGGTGGACGCGGACTCGGGCTACAACGCGTGGCTGTCGTACGAGCTGCAGCCGGCGGCGGACGGCGCGCGCGGCCCGTTCCGCGTGGGGCTGTACACTGGCGAAATCAGCACGACGCGCGCCCTGGACGAAGCGGACGCGCCGCGCCAGCGCCTGCTGGTGCTGGTGAAGGACCACGGCGAGCCGGCGCTGACGGCCACGGCCACCGTGCTGCTGTCGCTGGAAGACAGCGGCCAGGCGCCCAAGGCCTCTTCGCGGGCGTTGTCTGGTGCAGCTGGCGCAGAGACGGCGTTAGTGGATGTGAACGTGTACCTGATCATCGCCATCTGCGCGGTGTCCAGCCTGTTGGTGCTCACGCTGCTGCTGTACACGGCGCTGCGGTGCTCGGCGCCTCCCAGCGAGGGCGTGAATGGATCCCGGAAGCCCAGGCTGGTGTGCTCCAGCGCGGTGGGGAGCTGGTCTTACTCGCAGGAGAGGCGACAGAGGGTGTGCTCTGGGGAGGGGCCGCCCAAGACCGACCTCATGGCCTTCAGCCCCAGCCTGCCTCCATTCCCAGGTGCTGAAGACATAGGCAAACAGCAAGACAGAAGTGTTGATCATTGCACGGAAGTAAGTATATTTATATTTATATTATAATTATTTACAATGAAATTTCATAATTACTTTTAAAGTATTTCATATATTTTCTTTTTATAATGTGTAGCAAATTTTACAGTTCTATATTCAAACATTATTGTGGTTTATAAATATCTACAATTAATCATTAGTTTTCCCAGATTTATTGAGAAATAGTTGTTGTATAACATTTCCCATATGGTGTAAAACATGATAATTTTATATACATGTATATAGTGAATTTAGTTGCAATTTCTCAGTGCTATCTGACATTATTAACTATTTCTCCAAGTTGGATTTCTGGTCAAATTAAAATCTTCCTTGGATGAATTTCTTATTAGATATGATTTTATCCTTTGTAATACCTCACTTTATGAACACTAAGAACATCCAGTGTATATGTATTCCTCCACATAGCATTTATTTTTCATGATTATATATTGTGTGTACTTTTTAGTCTTCACATGGTATGTTTTGATAGTATTGAAGTATTGTTTGGTGATTAGTTTTAATTTTCTCACTTAAGATCAGAGTCCATACATTTCATTTTCTTCTCTTTCTCACTGTTGGTATATAGATATACAGATATATCTACAACTGTTTATGTATTATTTTCAACCTGGGTCTCCCACACTTTGGGGTTATTCTTTACTGTCTGAGCCACCAGGGAAGCCCGTATTTATATAGAGTTTCTCTATTGGTATATTAAGCACTTTAGTTATGTTGTTTTTCAGTTGCTAAATCATGTGCAACTCTGCAACCTTATGGATTGCAGCACACCAGGCTTCCCTGTCCTTCATTATCTCTGGGAGTTTGCTCTAACTCATGTCCATTGAGTCAGTGATGCCATCCAACCATCTCATACTTTGTTGTCCCTTTCTCCTCTTGCCCTCAATCTTTCCCAGCATCAGGGTCTTTTCTAATGAGTCAGCTCTTTGGCTCTTTGCATCAGGTGCCCAAATATTGGAGCTTCAACATCAGTCCTTCTAATGAATATTCAGGGTTTATTTCCTTTAGGTTTGACTGGTTTGATCTCCTTGCTGTCTAAGGGATTCTCAAGAGTTTTCTCTAGCACCACAGTTCAAAAGCATCAATTCTTCCACATTCAGCCTTCTTCATGGTCCAATTCTCATATGCATACATGACTATTGAGAAAACCATAGCTTTGATTATCTGGACCTTTGTTGGCAAAGTGACATCTTTGCTTTTTAATACACTGTTTAGCTTTGTAGTATCTTTCCTTCCAAGGAGCAAGTGTCTTTTAGTTTAACGGCTGCAGTCACCATCCACAGTGATTTTGGAGCCCAAGAAAATAAAATCTGTCACTATTTCCACATGGCTATTTGCTATGAAGTGATGGAACAGGATGCCATGATCTTAGTTTTTTGCATGTTAAGTTTTAAGCCAGCCTTTTCACTCTCCACTTTCACCCTTATCAAGAGACTCTTTAGTTCCTCTTCGCTTTCTGTCATTAGAGTAGTGTTGTCTGCATATCTGAGTTTAGTTATAAAGAATGATAATTTCTTCTCAAAATTTAAATATTTTCATCCTATATTTATTATAGACCAGAAATTATAAAAATAGGTAATAAAAAACAGGAATAATAGAAATAGGAACTATCAGGTTATTCCTTGGAGGTCCAATGTTTAGAACTCAGTGCTTTCACTCCTGGAGACCCAAGTTTGTCAATCCTTAATAGGGGGAATAAGATTCTGCAAACTACTCAGCCAAACAAAGAAAAAACCCCTAAAGAGAAAATACACAAAAAACTCACAATACAATATTCTCTCAATATAATATCAAATAGATCATTTTACTATTTCAAGATATATTCTTTATTATCAGATAACTTTTGTCATGTCAATCATTTAATATGTTTTGAGGATGTAAGTATAGTAAATAATTGCTTTTAGACTGATAAAAATCTACTTAACTCTAATTATTAATATTGAATAAAATACTATCAGCCCTTTGTAGATGAGTTGGAGTAGTGTGGGAAAATATTTTGCATTGAATTTTATTTTATATAGGACTTAGAAAAATATTTTGAATAGAAGAAGTATGTATTAACGCCATTCTTGGTGACCAACTGATAAATTTATAAATTTTCATTACATAGAATATGCAGATGTTAGGACTCATTAATTCAAGTAAAGATTTTTAGTGTTATAGAGTAAAATTTTGAAAGTCCAAGAAAGTTATTACTTTGCCATTTCATGTTTTCGCTTCTTCTTGTCTTTTTAAAATATTTTTTCTTATAACTCTTTGACCTGCCTTGATGTTAATCAGACAGCCATAGATTTTGAGCATCTTCCTTTGGAGAAAATGGTGGAATTTAATGGAATAGAATGAAGGGTTTCTGGTATTCTCAATTCTTATATTTTGTTAGTAACATATTTCTTCATCTTATTATCAGTTATGGTCAGCAATATAATAATTTGTGATCTCAATATAATGTTATTTCCTTTGATCAATTGTATGTAACCTGAAATCAGTGTCATTTTGTAGTTTATTTTATATTTCTTACAATGCCATCACTGCCTATATTTGGTTATTAAAATTACATGACATAAAAGGAATAATTTTAATTTTAGTCTTCAACTTAAATGGCTGTGTATTGTTATGTATGCTTATTTTTATAGTACTACTTGAATCAAATATGGAGTTTTAACCTTGTGAAAGTGATGGTACTCTTAGATTTCCTATTCCATGCTTATCTGATTCTCAGGTATAACTTTAATCACTCAATTCTCCTCCTGTTTATTTTTTTAAAATCGCTTGATTAGAAACAAAGACTGTTTCCACCACCTACCATTTACTTGACAAGTCTCATAATTTCAGTCATTTTAGTTCTGTGTTCCTCCAACTCTCTAATTGGTATTTGAATTTCAATTTGGAAGTATGCCTATCACAAAGAGGGAGTCAAAATCTACATCTGTATTTTAATACTTTTCACTATTTTAACAATGCAAAGCTTTTAGCTATTAAATATTTCTTAAACTGAAAGGCACCAGAGCTCAGTTATTAAATATTGTGAACCCTGAAGCATCCTGTGTCAAAATTTATTCTCTATGAATTTTTCTTCATATAATGTTTGTTAAAGCATCTGTTATTTCAATTCCTTGGCTTCACATCCTATGAATGATGAATGAGTTCTATTGCATAGAATTTTTGTATCAAATAAGTAAATATTTATAAAATTGCTTATAAAACTATGGCAAGTACTATGTGCATAAGAAAATTTAATTACTATTATTCAAAAGAGTACAAAGAGTTCATATTTGGAAATGGAAAAACTGAAATATTTGAAAGTCATTATGACCTTCCATATTACTCTTATGTAAAAATCATCCTTTGTGAAGTTATTTTCAGGTTAACCTAGAATGTCTCAATGCTTTGAATTCTTTGGGGTAGAATAAAAAATTCATCTAAAAGTCAGTTGTTACAGGTTTTGGAAAGTTCAATTAGCATGCTGGGTATAGAAAATCTTTTTGGATCTAGAAAGTTATTTAGATAAAACCTCCTTAGGAAAAGTCTAGACTATCTTGTGTGGACAGTGATGTATTTTTCCATGCTTATAAGTTGCTTCAAATCAGAAGTCTGAGAACATGTTTGAAGTCTTTGTTCTTTTCCATTAGTAGTGTTTCCTTTTCCTTAAAAAGAAATACACAATATGTCTTATTGACGATTTAAAAATTAGTAGTACTTACTTCTTACTAACTAAGGAAGTAAGCCATATATAGAGAGAGTGTTATAGAATAACTTTTAAAATATAGCTATTTATCTTCATTAAACATTAATAGATCTTTAGAGGATTCCAACACCATGTCAGCATGCCAGAAACCACTGAATTATGAAAACCCAGCCTCTGACTTTGAAAAGCTTGAGATAAAAAACACATGAGTCATACAAGTTAAAAGAAGATATTAAAACAGGTATAAAAGTGGGGCTGCAGTTGAAAGAAAATCATTCCTTGTTTGCATTTTTAAAGGAACACTTGGAAGGGTCATGGTGTTTTAAAATGAGTAAATTTCCCCTGAACACTTCTGTTAAGGAGAAAATTAAGCAAATTTGAAGACACTCACAGGCCTCAATTGACTGGAAACATAGAATAATCCATTTTGATGAAAACATATGGTTCACATAAAATAAAGGCAAAAAAGTGATATGAAAATATCTCTTGATTTTGAGTACTAGACTAAGTCACTTTGAGTAGTAGATTAAGAAATTTGGATTCTTCAGAAGTTAGTTGGGAGCTAGCAAAAGATTTTAAGCAAAGACGTCAACATTGTATTTAAAAAGTTTGGATGGAAAGAAAATCTAGAAAGCTACTGCAATAATCAAGGAAAACAGCATTAGGTAAAAATGTTTCTTAGGTTGCTGTAGGAATATGAAAGAAAAGAAAAATATATAGAAACATCAGTGGCACCATAAACTGATAATTTTGCCTCTACCCATTAAATTTTTAAAAAATTTTAAACTGGAGTATAGTTGACTTATGCCTTTACTCTTGAGAAACACTAAAATCTAGATGTGAGTAATCTATTTGCTGTTTGAAATGAGAGTAGAATTCACAAGTGAACTTTCCTTGTTAAGTAGATACTAAGCAGGAAGAATCCCAAGCATAGCTTCAAAACTGGAAACTGGCCTAAGTACTGAAGATGAACAATAATGAAATTAAAATGTATTATGGAAAGACATAATATAAACTATATTGGGGATTTTAAGAAAGATATTCATAAATATTAAGGCTTGGAAAAATTGAACTATATAGATATAGGCACAACACATTTCTGGAAACAAGTTATATAATTTCTAATAAAAATATAGAATAGTATCTTGGTACACAATATAGTAAAGCAAATTCTGTTCTTAAAATAGTTTGCACACATTCAATTCATAAAATTGCTTAAGAAAATACCCAGTTAAGTGCTCAATTTCCTAAATTATTTTTTCAGACATGAGAAAGTTTCTTTCTCATCTGTAGGATTTCCTAGAGACCCCAGAAATAGTCACCAAAATCATCTAGCCAAAACTCTGAATCTATAAATGTGGAAGATCCTGAATTACAGGATGAGAGAATCTTCCACTTTAAAATTCCTTGTTGTTTTTATTGTTACTTCATTTCTGTGATTATTTTTAAATTGTGTGGAATGTTTTCTCAGGTAACAAAAGT
The DNA here is from genome assembly GCA_024291935.2 of Okapia johnstoni. Lineage (NCBI taxonomy): Eukaryota > Metazoa > Chordata > Mammalia > Artiodactyla > Giraffidae > Okapia > Okapia johnstoni. Next base: position 44,358,951 of record CM044316.1, read on the forward strand.
TCACAGTTTTGGTTTATACTAAACTTTTAGAGGTACTTAGTTTGCTAGAATGCCTCCAACAAGACACAAATAGTGTTCTCTATTTCATTAAGGATTAAGAAAAAATTCAGAGAAGGAAGTAAAATTTCTCAGGATAAGGTAAAATGTTCAGCCATGGAGTATGTACTTACTTTTTGGGCCACGTGATGTCACTCTCCGCCGAGAAATTCTCTCATTCAAGGCGACAGCCATCTTTGAGGCTTAGGAAAGATGCTCGAGTCTTTCATAGTTTCCTAGTGCCGAACAATGACGAACACAGCAGAATGGAACTGACGGAATCAGAAGAGTTCCCTTAATATTGAGAAATTTTTCGCTAAGAAGAAATAAGCTCGACTATTTGAAATGCTGTGCGCAAGTCAAGGCAACCAAGGGAACCGGAATCTACTACTACTGTTTGCCATCCTCGCAGCCTGGGAGACAGGGAGTGGCCACGTACGTTATTCAGTTATGGAGGAGGCCCAACACGGCACCTTCGTGGGCCACATCGCCCAGGACCTAAGGCTGGAGCTGCAAGACCTAGTGCCCCGCTTGTTCCAGTTGGATTCCAAAGGTCTCGGGGACCTTCTGGAGGTAAATCTGCAGAATGGCATTTTGTTTGTGAATTCTCGGATCGACCGGGAGGAGCTGTGCGGGCGGAGCGCGGAGTGCAGCATCCACCTGGAGGTGATCGTGGACCGGCCGCTGCAGGTGTTCCATGTGCAGGTGGAGGTGAAGGACATTAACGACAATCCTCCTGTGTTCCAGGGGACACAAAAGAATCTGTTTATCGCTGAATCCAGGCCGCTTGACTCTCGGTTTCCACTAGAGGGCGCCTCCGACGCAGATATTGGGGAGAACGCTCTGTTGACTTACAGGCTGAGCTCCAGTGACTATTTCTCTCTGGACGTACCAACTACCGACCAACAGGTAAAACCTCTCAGTCTTGTATTACGCAAACCTTTAGACAGGGAAGAATCTCCGGAACTTCATTTAGTGCTCACGGCCACTGACAGAGGCCAGCCTGAGCTGACTGGCACCGTTCAGTTACTCATCAATGTGTTAGACGCCAATGACAACGCTCCAGTTTTTGATAGAACACTCTATGCTGTGAAATTAGCAGAAAACGTCCCTAATGGAACGTTGGTAATTAAACTTAACGCCTCAGATTTAGACGAAGGCTTGAATGCGGATATTATTTACTCATTCTCTAGTGACGCTTCTCCTGACATAAAATTTAAGTTCTACATAGACCCTGTAAGTGGGGAAATTACAGTTACAGGACACATCGATTTTGAAGAAAGAAAAACCTACAAAATCCGAGTAGAGGCGACTGATAAAGGCTACCTACCCCTGACTGGTCACTGTACAGTTCTTGTGGAAGTTTTGGACGCTAATGACAATGCTCCTAAGTTGACTATCAAAACTCTCTGGCTCCCCATCAAAGAGGACGCAGAACTGGGGACAATCATCGCCCTGATCAGTGTGATTGACGGAGATGAAGGTGTAAATGGACAGGTGACCTGTTCTCTGACGCCTCATGTCCCCTTCAAGCTAGTGTCCACCTTCAAGAATTACTATTCACTGGTCCTGGACAGTGCCTTGGATCGTGAGAGCGTAGCGAACTATGAAGTAGTGGTGACTGCGAGGGACGGGGGCTCGCCTTCGCTGTCGGCCACCGCCAGCGTGTCCGTGGAGGTGGCCGACGTGAACGACAACCCGCCCGCGTTCGCGCAGCCCGAGTACACGGTGTTCGTGAAGGAGAACAACCCGCCCGGCTGCCACATCTTCACGGTGTCGGCGCGAGACGCGGACGCGCAGGAGAACGCGCTGGTGTCCTACTCGCTGGTGGAGCGGCGGGAGGGCGAGCGCGCTCTATCGAGCTACGTGTCGGTGCACGCGGAGAGCGGCAAGGTGTACGCGCTGCAGCCGCTGGACCACGAGGAGCTGGAGCTGCTGCAGTTCCAGGTGAGTGCGCGCGACGCGGGCGTGCCGCCCCTGGGCAGCAACGTGACGCTGCAGGTGTTCGTGCTGGACGAGAACGACAACGCGCCTGCGCTGCTGCCGCCCGGGCCTGGCGGAGGACCCAGCGCGCTGAGCCAGGTGGTGTCGAGGTCCGTGGACGCGGGCCACGTGGTGGCGAAGGTGCGCGCGGTGGACGCGGACTCGGGCTACAACGCGTGGCTGTCGTACGAGCTGCAGCCGGCGGCGGGCGGCGCGCGCAGCCCGTTCCGCGTGGGCCTGTACACCGGCGAGATCAGTACGACGCGCGCCCTGGACGAGGCGGACGCGCCGCGCCAGCGCCTGCTGGTGCTGGTGAAGGACCACGGCGAGCCGGCGCTGACGGCCACGGCCACCGTGCTGCTGTCGCTGGAAGACAGCGGCCAGGCTCCCAAGGCCTCTTCGCGGGCGTTGTCTGGTGCAGCTGGCGCAGAGACGGCGTTAGTGGATGTGAACGTGTACCTGATCATCGCCATCTGCGCGGTGTCCAGCCTGTTGGTGCTCACGCTGCTGCTGTACACGGCGCTGCGGTGCTCGGCGCCGCCCAGCGAAGGCGTGAATGGATCCCGGAAGCCCAGGCTGGTGTGCTCCAGCGCGGTGGGGAGCTGGTCTTACTCTCAGGAGAGGCGACAGAGGGTGTGCTCTGGGGAGGGGCCGCCCAAGACCGACCTCATGGCCTTCAGCCCCAGCCTACCTCCGGGTCCTGGATCTGTAGCCAGTGATCCACAGGCTTCTTTGGACTCCCCTGGTAAGGTGTGTTATTCTAATATTTTACTTTTTCATTTTGTATTCCGTCTTGAAAAATATCTTAATTATCTTCTAAGGTATATTAGAATGGTTTTCGTCCATTTATCCTAGTTCTGCCAGGATGTTTAAATTTGTTTGCAGAAGATGAATACATTTATAATTTTTTTTTTTTAATTTTGAGTTGTTTTGTTTGTACTTCAATAGAGAATTCTTATAAACCATGCATTAAACAGATATTTATTGGGACTGAATTCATTTTATTTAGAACCTGTTCTGGGAGTCATATTGAATTACTGATCCATTGTTGCCACCTTAGCTGAAAACTATTAGGTGTAAACAAATTTAGTCGTTACCTTTAAGTAAATGGCAACACCATTCTAAACTATGCATGGTACTATAGTCTTAATTCTTTTGTTTTTAAGCAACCCCATAGCAGGTATATGAGTAACTGTGACCTTGTTAACTCTGTGGTTGTCTACCTTTTTGGAGATATGGTGGTCAGCACTAATTCGTGTCTGTAACTTCAATGAGTAACTTCCTCTATACCTAGAAAAGTCATGCTTTATTTTAGGAATCTCATTTTGAATATAAGTGTTTCAAATATAACTCATTCCCTCTTGTTAAAAGAAAAAAATTTTTTAGTATTATCTGACAATGTAGTTCACAAGAAAATGTTGGTTAAGAATCTTTTCTATCACTTAGAAAATTTCCTGAAATTCATGTTTTATCTGATATTGAAAATACTCCCTGAAAGGTACTCTCTTTCCTCAAGAAGACTTTCTCCTTTTAAATTTTTTTCTGTTAGTGATATAATAATGCTCAAGCATTAAAAATATATCTACATTCTGCACTTTGAATTCTCTTGAAATTAACTGTATGGAACTTAAGCAGTTTATAAGAGGATTTTTTTCCTTTCAATAGTCCAAAAGACATAAATCTGTAGATGAAGTTGTGCACCTTTAAATTTATTACATGTTAAACTTACATTTCCTGGATTGTGGCTTGTGAGTTTCAAATTGGTGTTTCTCCACACTCTAGTCTGAACATAAAAACTTCCTTTATTCTTGCATTGCATATTTGTAATGTACCTTGTATTTCTACTTGGAGACTTTATTCTTTATTGTGTCAGGTGTTTTACAAGGTATTTCTTAATTAAAAACTCAGCAGAGAAAAATCAAAATGGCTTTGAGAGTAGAGCTACCATATAATCATAAATGTGCTAGTAAAAATCTCTTAAAATAAAACACTTCAGTGCTTTTCTTGTTTCCAAAGAACACATTTGGTATATGCTACAAAGCAATCTACTTTTTCCATTCTATTTATTTCAAAACTTGAGTATTTCCTAAACTCCTGTCATAAAACCTATGTCTATTGGCATAACTCCCTTTAAATCAGACTTATACTTTCAATTATTTCTGTCTGTGTACTTTTTCAGTTTCCATATGCCACCTGTATGTGGGTCCAGGTATTTGATTATGTTATATGGATTGAGGGATACTAGAAATGTCATTTACTTCCCCCCCAAATTCCCACCACTCTTCTAGTATCTTAGACCTAGTATTATTCATTAAGTACTTATTACATCTTCTATAATTATACATTTTATTCTTTATCATTTTTAATTATATCAATATAATTAATAATTTAGTCCCTTATACTAATCTTTATTCCCTCCCAGAACATGGGTTATCATTGTGTGCAAATTTTCAGATCAGTAAACATCTTAGTAATTTATTTTTCGGGTCATCAGGAAGCATGAGCACAGTATAAGGGAACAGGGAAGTTCCAAAACAGAGAGATGAAAGCTTGGAAGACACTTCAATCTTTGGCCTAGTAACTACCCTTCTGTTTATCTGTAGATAATATTCTTCACTTCAAGCCAGAATCATGAGACCAACAATGAAGCTCTCCTGTACCAGCCTCTGAATTGTAGTGTCAAGATAGGGCTAACTAACGTTATGACATTTAGACACTTTTGAGAGTGAAAGGGGCACTATACAGATTTATACAAGAATGCAGACAAACAGAGGGTATTCGAGGCAGACTGGGGTCTGTGGTCAGCCTATCCTCAAAATTGAACATTCTGGTTCCCAGACATCACCTCAAATTTCTGAAATTAGCAGTAAAATTTGTATTTTAACAAGCATTCCAGGTAACTCTTATCCAACTGAAGTTTTAGATGCAATAGCTCTAATGAGTTCCTTGGGAAAGTAAGTTCTTATTATTTGACAAGATGTAACTTAACTACACTACTTTTTATTCATTATTGGAGACTTATATTGGGACATTTATGCTATTAATTGGTTCAAAAATGCTCATTAACAGCAATAGAATTTACCTTATATCATTACCTTGTGTTGAGCTGATTAATCAATGGTAAACTTATTTTTAGACTCCAGATAGTACTGACAGCTCACACTGAACATTGCTACTATGGATGGATAGATGAACTCATTTAAATTTTGATTATGTTTTTTAAGAAAAGTAACTCTTAAAATCAGGATTTAAATAGACTTTGACACTAGAATCATTCTAGAGGAGTATAGAACCATAAAATCAGAATTTAGCAGCATACATATCAGTGAATTAACTGACCCTCATTCTTATAAATTTTCCTATTGATAAATATTCTGTTTTTCAGCTCTTAATAAGTGCAACATGGAGAAGGAAATGGCAACCCACTCCAGTATTCTTGCCAGGAGAATCCCATGGACAGAAGAGCCTGGTGGGCTGCCGTCTATGGGGTCGCACAGAGTCGGGCACGACTGAAGCGACTTAGCAGCAGCAGCAGCAGCAGACTAGATGAACCTTTGTTGGCAAAGTAGTCTCTGCTTTTTAATATGCTTTCTAGGTTGGTCATAGCTTTTCTTCTAAGGAGCAAGCAACTTTTAATCTCATGGCTGCAGTCACCATCTGCAGTGATTTTGGAGCCCAAGAAAATAAAGTCTGTCACTGTTAAAAAAAAAAAGTGCAACAGTTCAAAATTATTTATTTCTTTTAAAAATAAAAACATGATTAAAGAAATTATACTTTGGATCAGACGAAACTCCTAAGTTTTCCTTTTTGGAAAAGGAGAAATTCAGGTTTTATCATTAGTGTAGATGTATTAATTGGGAATTTCAGTTACTGAATATTTGATTCCAAGAATTTTGATATAAAATATTTTTACCACAGGCAGTGAAAAACTATTGAAACACAAAATTATTAGATAATGCCAAAACTCTACATTTGGAGTATTTGAAAAAACATAAATATGACAAAGATGAATTTAGTTGTCTCTGAAAGTAGAAATCAAAGTATAAAATTATTTTAAATCATAATTAAGATTTTTTGCCCAAGTAAAATGTGTATAAAAAACTTAAACTTCCCACCTATAACTAATTTCTCAATAAAAGCACTTTTCTGTTCCCTTAAAGATAGGAACACTGCTCAGCCTGTAGCAATTCTATAGGTAACAATTTTTCCCAAAGAACCAATTTTGGTCTTGAGCATTATGAAAACAATGTGGCTAAAGTGAGCTCTGAGAATAACTGCCATTTATGAAACACTCACTCTCCTTAAAGTACTATCCTAGGCACTTAATATATCATAATTCATGCAACCACCATATTATTATTAATCTTCTATGAATGTTATCAAAGTGGAAACTGAGATGGAGAGGTTAGGTTATTTTTCCCAAGTCACACAGCTAGTAAGTTGAAGACTAGGAATAAGAAGAGAGGACTTTCTGATGTTGAAGCCTGTGACCTTCTCTCTGCATTCTAGTGATGATTGGCATTTAGAAGTTGCAAATGCCTCACAGAGAATTGATGATTGAAATTAGTGTCTGAATAAGGTTTATTTAAAATCAAAATAATGATGAAGAGAGTGAATTGTGTTAAAAGTTGAAGAGAGTTAAATTTGTTATCCAACAAAATGCTAGTACACTCAGTATTATACAAATATTAAAGTTGTCTTCAAATTTAGCTAATGACAATCATGGTTGGAAGGAATTACTTCTGGGTGCTTTTCCATTCAAGAAAATGCTACACTGCATATGGACGGTGATTATGATTATATACAAAAGAAACATAATGTGTCTTTGAAAGTTCATAAAGATACAAATTTGTGAAAATAGAATGAAAAGATACGAATGAGCTGTTTAACACATGGAATTGTACTTACACATTAAGCCACCGGATGTCGCTGTCTTCCACAAAAATTACTTTTCAGAACAGACTCATAATCCTGTTTCTCAAGGACTAGGAAAGAGCTACATTCGGAGATCTCAGCCATTTCGATAAAATTGAATGTAAGATATGGAATAGGAAAATTTGGAGAGTGTGGGTGTGTTCTAGACGACCCAGTTATTGATTTGTAAAGCAGAAGAAGGGTATGATGTTGTTCTACAGATCCAGCGGTCTGAGCACCCGGCGCCTGCTTCTCTCCTTTCTGCTTGTTGCAGCCTGGGACGTTGGGAGCGGCCAGGTCCACTACTCGGTCCCAGAGGAGGCTAAACACGGCACTTTCGTGGGTCTCATCGCTCAGGACCTGGGGCTGGAGCTAGCGGAGCTCGTGCCCCGCCTGTTCCGGATTGCATCCAAAGGCCGCGGGGACCTTCTGGAGGTAAATCTGCAGAATGGCGTTTTGTTTGTGAATTCTCGGATTGACCGGGAGGAGCTGTGCGGGCGGAGCGCGGAGTGCAGCATCCACCTGGAGGTGATCGTGGACCGGCCGCTGCAGGTGTTCCATGTGGAGGTGGAGGTGAAGGACATTAACGACAACCGGCCGGTTTTCTCCATCTCAGAACAAAAGCTCTCAATTCTGGAATCTCAACCGCTTGACTCTCGATTTCCTCTAGAAGGCGCATCTGATGCGGATATTGGAGAGAACGCAATGCTTACTTACAGACTCAGTTCAAATGAGTTTTTCACTCTTGATATTATAAACAAAAAGGACAGAGGCAAATTACCAGTGCTTGTTCTAAGCAAACTGCTGGATCGTGAAGAAAACCCTCAGCTTCTGTTGTTATTGACGGCAACTGATGGAGGCAAACCTGAACTTACCGGATCTGTTACTCTGCTGATCCTGGTGTTAGATGCCAATGACAATGCACCTGTGTTTGACCAAACCGTGTATGAAGTTAAGATGTATGAAAATTCAGCGAACCAAACATTAGTTATTTGGCTAAATGCTTCTGATGCGGATGAAGGGATAAACAAGGAAGTAATATATTCATTTAGCTCTTTGGTTCCACCCACCATAAGAAGGAAATTTTTAATTAATGAAAGAACAGGAGAAGTAAGAATCAATGATGCCATTGACTTCGAAGATAGTAACACTTATGAAATTCATGTAGATGTTACAGATAAAGGAAACCTACCCATGGTTGGTCACTGCACCGTCCTAGTGGAAATCCTGGATGAAAATGATAATTCACCTGAGGTGGTTGTCACTTCTTTGGCTCTCCCGGTGCGAGAGGATGCTCAGGTAGGTACCGTTATATCCCTGATCAGCGTGTCCGACCGCGACTCTGGCGCCAACGGGCAGGTGACTTGCTCACTAACACCTGAAAGCCCCTTCAAACTTGTGTCCACCTTCAAGAATTACTATTCACTCGTGTTGGACAGCGTCTTGGATCGCGAGAACGTGGCGATCTATGAGGTGGTGGTGACCGCGAGAGATGGGGGCTCGCCTTCGCTGTCGGCCACCGCCAGCGTGTCCGTGGAGGTGGCCGACGTGAACGACAACGCGCCCGCGTTCGCGCAGCCCGAGTACACCGTGTTCGTGAAGGAGAACAACCCGCCCGGCTGCCACATCTTCACGGTGTCGGCGCGAGACGCGGACGCGCAGGAGAACGCGCTGGTGTCCTACTCGCTGGTGGAGCGGCGGGTGGGCGAGCGCGCGCTGTCGAGCTACGTGTCGGTGCACGCGGAGAGCGGCAAGGTGTACGCGCTGCAGCCGCTGGACCACGAGGAGCTGGAGCTGCTGCAGTTCCAGGTGAGCGCGCGCGACGCGGGCGTGCCGCCCCTGGGCAGCAACGTGACGCTGCAGGTGTTCGTGCTGGACGAGAACGACAACGCGCCTGCGCTGCTGCCGCCCGGGCCTGGCGGAGGACCCAGCGCGCTGAGCCAGGTGGTGGCGCGGTCGGTGGGCGCGGGCCACGTGGTGGCGAAGGTGCGCGCGGTGGACGCGGACTCGGGCTACAACGCGTGGCTGTCGTACGAGCTGCAGCCGGCGGCGGGCGGCGCGCGCATCCCGTTCCGCGTGGGGCTGTACACTGGCGAGATCAGCACGACGCGCGCCCTGGACGAGGCGGACGCGCCGCGCCAGCGCCTGCTGGTGCTGGTGAAGGACCACGGCGAGCCGGCGCTGACGGCCACGGCCACCGTGCTGCTGTCGCTGGAGGACAGCGGCCAGGCTCCCAAGGCCTCTTCGCGGGCGTTGTCTGGTGCAGCTGGCGCAGAGACGGCGTTAGTGGATGTGAACGTGTACCTGATCATCGCCATCTGCGCGGTGTCCAGCCTGTTGGTGCTCACGCTGCTGCTGTACACGGCGCTGCGGTGCTCGGCGCCGCCCAGCGAGGGCGTGTGCGGGCCCGTGAAGTCCAGGCTGGAGTGCTCCAGCGCGTTAGGGAGCTGGTCTTCCTCGAAGCAGAAGCAGCAGAGGGTGTGCTCCGGCGAGGGGCCGCCCAAGACCGACCTCATCGCCTTCAGTCCCAGTCTTCCTCCGTGTCCGCAACCAGAGGTGGAAGTGGAGGAACAGTCTATTGGAGGCGACCGCTCTATCAAGGTGGGTTATTGCTTTTTTATTTTCATGCTTTGCTGCGTGAATATTTTTTTTCACCCCGTTTTCCCACCTCAAATATATTTCTAGGAGTATCTTTATCTTTTGTCTAAAGAACATATATTTCTATAAAATATCTCAAACATTTCTTGTAATAACTTTCATAATATTGTTTTTTTCTATAAATTCATTTTATATTTTGTTTACAGTACCCTCGGCATCACCTTTTGATTGATACTTCAATTTTTAGTAAATGCCATGTATACTAAATTCATTTATATTTTCCCGTACAAATATTTGGTGTAGGTTGCAGGTTTTGATGTTTTTTTCCAAAAACCAGTATCTTTTTATGTTACAAATATTTGTAAAAAAAGTAATTTATTATTAAATCTAAAATTTGAAATGACCCCATTGCATTAACAAAAAGACTGCTATGATCAATTCCCTCTGTGGTAAAAATGTGGGTTTTACTCCTTAAATAAAGAATATGTGTAGTGCAACATAACTTTTAATGCATACTTGAACTTCAGTGTTTACACCTTGGAGTAAGTATACTGGGAGGTAGTTCATAAAATATGTCCTAATCAATGGAATTAAGTGTTTTGGACTCAAAATATTTTTCATTTTTATGTATTTATTTTACTGATTTTAAATTTTAATGTGACAGTATCTTCCAGTGGCTCTGTTATTAAGGTAAATATATTTTTTATTTTTTAAAATATTTGGTTGTGCTGAGTCTTCGTTGTTGTGTAGACTTTTCTCTAGTTGTGGTGAGTAGGGCTTTCCCTCTAAATGCTGTGCATGGGTTTCTCATTGCAGTGACTTCCCTTTTCAAAGCACAGGCTTTTGGGCTCATGGGCTTCAGTAGTTGAAGCACATGGCTCAGTAATTGCCACTTCAGGGCTCTGGAGCACAGGCTTAGTAGTTGTGGTGCATGGGGTTAGTTGTTTGGGAGCATGTGGAATCTTCCTAGACCAGGGATGGAATCCATATCTTCTATATTAGCAGGCAGATTCTTTACCACTGAACCACCAGGGAAGCCCAACAAATATTTTTAACAACTTTGCGGACAGTTCTTTCATTCATTTCAGAAGGACTGACATTTTAGAATGAAGTCATATAAATTTCCTGAGTCAAGGATTACTTTCATCCCCTCCCCCTGGGAGCCACCAAGCTTGAGTGAAGGATCTTAATTTCGCCATGAGGGATGGAACCAGAGCCTGCTGCAGGTGAAGCACTGAATCCTAACCTTTGGACCACTAGGGAAATTCCCAAGGATTGCTTTTAACATTCTTGCCAAAAAAAGAGTTACTCCATTTGTTTTGAAACTATAACATCTCATTTTTATATCTCTGTTTAACATGCTCTGTATTAGATGGCATTAAAATGAGGCAAATTATTAGTATCCCTGGCTCTCAATGGCTTAGCATTTGTGATAGCCTGTTTCAAGATGAGTGAAGAACCCACAGGTTTATTAATATACTGTAGTAATTTAGCTATATGATAGCCTTGGAATGTGGGAGCTTTAAAAGCTATCTTTCATATGTTCTTGATCAATGAAGCAACTCTTTAAGCCAAAAGTGGAACAGATCTTCAGCATGGAGTCATTCCCATAGGAACTGAAGTATTTCTATCAGCAAACATGCAGAGGTTTATTTCCTTGTCATATCTCTTTCTGAATTTAGTCACACCTATATGCTAAAATTTTCCTGCTGTCTTTTAGGTAAATATGTTGGTCTTGAATTTATGGTTTCCACAATTAATAAAAGAGAAGTAATTAGAGTGAAAAATCTTTGGCATAGATTTATAATTATTGACTCACTATTTTATAAAGTGTTCAGGATAAATATTGTAGCTCACTTTTACATGAAACATGAGATTTCTTTGGATAACCACTTATAATTTTTTTAAGGAGAGAAATGTTATTTTCCAAATGACTGTCCTGTTCCTGGAAAGATTTCAAATATTGGACAGTTGGCTCCTTAACAATCTTGAGAATGATTAAAACATTTTTTCTAAGACAACACTGGTAAGCTTTATTGCAATAGATGAATAATTGTTATGCAAATTTCATTGTTTTTAAAAAATTTGAGATAAAAGAGAAAACAAAATTGAGTGATTACATGATATTTAGAATGCTCTTTACACCCTAGTCTCCTCAAGCCAATTTTGGAATAAAATGGGTATGAACAAAGTGACAAATACACTTTGGATTTCTGATCAGTATGGTTTTAGGGGGGATTAGTAAAGATTATTTTTACTAATAACAGTGGATATAACACAAATTTAACTTGTCCTTCAGGATGGAAATGACGACATTCACCCTGGGCAGATTTAGTAATTGGAAAAAAACTTTTAAATGAGACAAAGATAAATATGTTTCAGATTTCCAGGAGTCAGTATTTGGTAAATTCATTAACATCAGAGCAAATAAGTTTTTGGACAGCTTAGAAGTAGCTTGCATATTAGCATTTATTTGAAACATCATCATGTTGAGAAGGTAACAGAAAGTTGGCATTTTGAGTTATTTTGTGCACAACTGGACTAAATGTTTAGAGTAATTTAACCCAGTATAAGGTTTAAGCAATAGAAAATTATAGTGTTAGCAATTAAATAAACTTAGTAAGAGGCCACTCAAAATTATCAAGTTCTGAAAGTCTTTAAAAAACTGTATCACTAGTAACTTACAAACATGGATTTTTTTCATGTTCATATATATAATAGTGCAGTAGTATGTTCTCTTAGATGTCTATATCAAAAATAGAACTCTTCTTGGAATTCTAACTTCTAAAACCAAACCACCTTTAAAGAGTTAGTGGTCACACACCACACACAAGGAATGAAATAATTAAAGGCTGACAAAAACAGACTAATATGAAGGAATCACGAAAGGAAAGAAATAGTATGAACGCCAAACGCATTTCCACTTTGACCCACAGGATGTCGTTGTTCTCCAAGGAGAGGATTGTTTTAACGGAAAAAAGTAAAGATTATTCCCGGAACAGAAAGACCCGTCACTGTTCCGGTGCTTTAAAGATTAAACACACACCCATATTGTTAAGATTAGTTAGGATATCAGGGCTAAGACTCAAAAGAAAGATCTCCAAAGGACTATATATTTCTACTCAGGAAATGTGATTTACTAACCAGGAGCGATGTTAGCTTCAGGATCTGGTGGCCTGGGAGCCTGGCGCCTCCTGCTCTTACTTCTGTTTCTCGCAGCCTGGGAGACCGGGAGCAATCATGTCCGTTACTCGGTCTCCGAGGAGGCCAAACACGGCACCTTTGTTGGCCGTATCGCCCAGGACCTCGGGCTGGAGCTGGCGGAGCTGGTTCCCCGCCTGTTCCGGGTGGCATCCAAAGGCCGCGGGGACCTTCTGGAGGTAAATCTGCAGAATGGCGTTTTGTTTGTGAATTCTCGGATCGACCGGGAGGAGCTGTGTGGGCGGAGCGCGGAGTGCAGCATCCACCTGGAGGTGATCGTGGACCGGCCGCTGCAGGTGTTTCATGTGGAGGTGGAGGTGAAGGACATTAACGACAATCCTCCTGTGTTCCCAGCGACACACAGAAATCTCCTTATTTCCGAAGCTAGGGCTCTTGAGTCTCATTTTTCACTAGAGGGCGCCTCCGACGCAGATATCGGGGAGAATGCTCTGTTGACTTACAGACTGACCCCCAACGAGTATTTCTCTCTGGAAGTACCGAGCAACGATGAGCAGATAAAACCGCTCGAACTAGTACTAAAAAAACGTTTAGACAGAGAAGTCGCTTCAGAGCTTCTCTTGGTGCTCAAAGCAACGGATGGGGGCAAACCTGAACTGACAGGCACTGTAGAGATAAACATCACAGTGCTGGATGCAAATGACAACGCCCCAGTTTTTGACAAAGCACTTCATCGTACAAAATTACTGGAAAATGCAAGAAATGGTACACTGGTTATTAGACTTAACGCCTCAGATTTGGACGAGGGTTCAAACGGCCACATTCTTTATTCTTTTGCAACTGATGTTTCCACTAATACAGAAGCCTCTTTTCGCATAGATTCAAACAGCGGAGAAATAAGAGTAAATGGAAAAATAGATTTTCGAAGAAACTAAATTATGGAAACTTCAAATAGAAGCAGTCGACAAGGGAAATCCTCCAATGTTTGGTCACTGCACAGTCTTGATAGAAGTCTTGGACATCAATGACAATGCTCCGGAGTTACTAGTGACGTCACTGTTGCTTTCTATTCCAGAGGATGCTCCATTAGGGACTGTCATCACTCTAATCAGTGTAACCGATCATGACATCGGTAGCAATGCCCAGGTGACCTGCTCACTAACACCCAATGTCCCCTTCAAACTTGTGTCCACCTTTAAGAATTACTATTCGCTAGTGCTGGACAGTTCCCTAGACAGAGAGAAAGTGTCAGAATATGCTCTAGCACTGATCGCGAAGGACGGGGGCTCGCCTTCCTTGTCCACCACGGCCAGCGTGTCCGTGGAGGTGGCCGACGTGAACGACAACGCGCCCGCGTTCGCGCAGCCCGAGTACACGGTGTTCGTGAAGGAGAACAACCCGCCCGGCTGCCACATCTTCACCGTGTCGGCGCGAGACGCGGACGCGCAGGAGAACGCGCTGGTGTCCTACTCGCTGGTGGAGCGGCGGGTGGGCGAGCGCGCGCTGTCGAGCTACGTGTCGGTGCACGCGGAGAGCGGCAAGGTGTACGCGCTGCAGCCGCTGGACCACGAGGAGCTGGAGCTGCTGCAGTTCCAGGTGAGCGCGCGCGACGCGGGCGTGCCGCCCCTGGGCAGCAACGTGACGCTGCAGGTGTTCGTGCTGGACGAGAACGACAACGCGCCTGCGCTGCTGCCGCCCGGGCCTGGCGGAGGACCCAGCGCGCTGAGCCAGGTGGTGTCGAGGTCCGTGGACGCGGGCCACGTGGTGGCGAAGGTGCGCGCGCGTGGACGCGGACTCGGGCTACAACGCGTGGCTGTCGTACGAGCTGCAGCCGGCGGCGGGTGGCGCGCGCAGCCCGTTCCGCGTGGGCCTGTACACTGGCGAGATCAGCACGACACGCGCCCTTGGACGAGGCGGACGCGCCGCGCCAGCGCCTGCTGGTGCTGGTGAAGGACCACGGCGAGCCGGCGCTGACGGCCACGGCCACCGTGCTGCTGTCGCTGGAAGACAGCGGCCAGGCGCCCAAGGCCTCTTCGCGGGCGTTGTCTGGTGCAGCTGGCGCAGAGACGGCGTTAGTGGATGTGAACGTGTACCTGATCATCGCCATCTGCGCGGTGTCCAGCCTGTTGGTGCTCACGCTGCTGCTGTACACGGCGCTGCGGTGCTCGGCGCCGCCCAGCGAGGGCGCTTGCGGGCCCGTGAAGCCCAGGCTGGTGTGCTCCAGCGCGGTGGAGAGCTGGTCTTACTCTCAGGAGAGGCGACAGAGGGTGTGCTCTGGGGAGGGGCAGCCTAAGACCGACCTCATCGCCTTCAGTCCTAGTGTTCCCCCAGGTTTGAATTCTGGAGATATTGGAGACCAACAGGAGTTTTGCGAGAATGTAAGTACAGTAATTCTGGGATGTATCATGCCTATTAATGTCAATCACATAGTAGTTCTCCAACAAATTACTATAAGTCTACTGCTTGAAATAGACTTTTTGTTGTCTTTTTCTTGTGATGGTTTATTCTAAAGCAGAATGGAAGTCTAGTCATTTTATTTCTTTTTGCCACAATCTTCTCAAGCACACTTGAGAATATTATTTAGTTGTTGGAAATAATAATATTAGTAATAATGAAGTAGACTGTCACAGCTTCCTGTAAATGAGCAAGGCTAAGTCAGCCAAGAAGAAAAGTATCACTGATGGAAATGGAGCATGTGGGTGAGGCTCAAATATTCTACTTCTCAATTTTGCAGCAAGTTCATTCTTCCTATTTATTTTTTTATTCTATTCTATTTGGTGCCCTCCACTCATGTTTATGCCTTCAAAATTTCCATAATAATGCATAGTTCCATAATTTGGTTAATTTGAGTTTAAACATGTTAGAATTCTTAAGTTCCTATAAGTTTGTGTATTACTGTCAGGCATGGGCTGTTAAGGTGGCTTAATTTTATAAATAATTTCATTTCTTTATAATCAGTAGCATGCTTCTTTCATAAAGTAGGTAGAATTTTAGCCTTTCTTTTGGGTATGATTTTACTTTTTTTTGCCTTTAATCCCTTCTAATTTAAACTCCTTTTCTTCATAGTCTTCAGATGCTTGAGATATACACACTAAATTTTTTTCTAATATAATGATGGGTTTGCTAATTACCTGGTGGCTTGCTGCTCTCCTCCACATTAATTTGCTGATTTTTATTTGGAAGATTTATTTGAGTATTGATTATACTTCTATTTCTTGCATTCATGGTACCTATAATGAAGCTGTGGGAAAATTCATACTCCTTTGTGCTTTGAGTTTCAAAAATATCTTCTCATATATGCAGAACTGTGATACTTCTTTCTGTGTTCACCATGCTGCTTGGACTTCAAAATAACATTGCTTTAAATAACTTAAGCCTAATAATCATGGAATATCTATAAAGGCACTTCCACTTGACAATGGTGCTGTTGACAACATTTCAAAATTTAACATTGTGTACTTTAGATACATTCAATACAAATTTCTTTTTGCTCCAATGCTGTATTCATGTTAATGGTTTTCCCTAAAGAGGTCATAGAGAACTTGAAATTAGAGCTATAAGGGTGTGAATCAAATAATGTGGAAGTTGATTTTGTTCTTTTTGGCTCAGTTGTGCAAACTAGAGATTCTTTAATTGTATGGTATGGATAAATAAATTACATTTGATATATTTACATGTAAGAGGAGAACCACATTATAGATAGGGTAAAGTTAATAGAAATTCTGAGATAGCTATTTTCTACCCAGAAAGTAGGATGATTTCCATTAAGATGAATATTAGGAAATCTTCAGAAAAGGAAAAGTCATGTCTTGGTTTATGGCACTGGAATTTTCTTCATCCACAGCTACAGACTGCAAGAGTCAAAGATACAACATTGGTCACTAACTATAATCAACCACCACTATTTGAGGTATTTCTATTTGTAAGATATGGTGTAAAGGGCTTAAAATACATAATTTTGTTTAAATCTTATAGCAACTTGGAAAGTACATTCAACTATCCAAGTTCTAAAGATTAGATAAGAGATGGTGAGATGTTTGTCTGTCTTGTCCACTGCCATCCAGTTAATTTATAATGGACATGATATTTAAATGCACATCTCTTAGATTTAAGGGCCATTCTTTTATTAACTGTACTACTTTTTAGAGTAAATCTTTCGTATAATGTTCAGTTGCTCAGTTGTGTCTGACTCTTTGCAACTGCATGGACAGCAGCACATCAGTCTTCCCTGTCCTTCCCAGTCTCCTGGAGTCTGCTTAAACTCATGTCCACTGAATTTAACTATGGTTGGTGATTCCATCCAACCATAGTTCTGGCTAGAAAAATCAAGCACAAGCTGTATACATGTTAATTCTCCTTTCTGTTTTACTTAGGAAAAAGCCTCCATGATTATCTTCATGATTAACTTTGTACAATACCATAATTGAGATAGGAATTAAGATATTTTTAATGTTGCTGAGTGATTCTTTTCTCAGAATGTTCATGGTCATCATTATCATTTGTCTTAGTCAATGCCATATTGAGATAGGAGATTTACATTATTAATAACTAAGGGTTGTCCAATAAGCACCGTTGATCACTTGTTTGGAAGTGACATAAATAGCAAAATCATTTAATATATAAGGAAAAGCAGAAGACTATGCTCTGCTACATTCTTGCAGAACACCAAACCCAAATTATACACACACACACACACACACACACACACACACACACACACATATATATATATATACACGTACTTATCCTTTTTACACTAATACAATAATAATTATGTTTTGACACATATAAGTGGTAATATGATTATTTCTTGGATCCTGAATATCAGTGAAGGATCAGTAAGTGTTTCCAAAATTGTATACTTCAGTAATAGCTTTAAAGGTGTATATTTCACATAAAAATCTTTGAATGTGTGTGGGTCTTTCGGAATTCAGTCTTCTTCAGTCTTACTGTTGCCTGAGAGATTGTGCCAATTGAACAAATAATCTGTGATCAAATAACTGTATATTTCAATGAGTCATGATAGCACAGAGTGAACATCACTGCTTATATTCTGTAGTTTTGTAGATACAATGGTGAATGGTACTTCTAATCCATTAATTTTGAAAAACCTACTGGTTTCCGAGAGTGGCTTCAAGATTTATTTTTGGTTCTATGTTTTCAATAAATAGTAGTACTAGATCTATTATGGAATATTAGTGGATGATGAGGACTGGCAGAACATTAAACCATGCACTCTAACTCTTGACTAGCAGGACATACAGCTGGAATTTAATACTAAGCAGATTGATTTTGAGAAGGTCAGTGTCAAAGTTCCTTAGTCTTTTAAGTCAATCTTACAAAATCAATGTGAACTATATAGATGCGATTTCTTGGCATCAGCCTATTACCAGATCTTAGGCCCATCCCCAAAGATGAGTTCAAAGATATAATAATCTATTCTATAGGAGCTAGTTGAGATGATCAAATCTGAAGTATCACAGCCAAAATGCAAAAGATGTGACATTGGTTCATACAATATATCCAACTGTTTTATGACTTGGTGTTCTTCCAATGTCACTTAATATACTTGTGTAACATTTGGTTCGAATTTAGACATGTAATATAATCTCTTGGATAAACTTTCTCATATTTATTTCTCTACCTTTAAAAATTTCATGTTGCATGTAACATCTCAATCCCATTTCCTTGGGGAAGTGGTTGGAAGTCTGTTGCTTCTTTCTTCTACCAAATCTGATAGGCTTCAAATATCATGTTAAATCTACTGTTCTCTAGCCTAATGGTATACTTTGAACATAGGCCTATTTGACTGGTTGTTTTCTATTAATAGATGCATAACAGAATTCAGTGTCACAAATGGTCATCAGTCTGTTAAGTTAGTTTTTTAAAAAGGAATTTTAAATTTACTTTAAAGATAGTTCTAGCAGAATAATAATGTTAGGAAAAGAACAAACTTGAAATAAATGAAACACTAACAATAGAACATATGTGTATATTCAAGATAAAAGAAAATATTAACATAAAAATAAATATACTAGCAATTTTTTACTGTAATATTTTTAGATTGGATATGAACCATCAAAACTGTATGACAAAATACTCAAGCTAGAGTGATATTTATCCTGAATCACTTTCTTCTCTCAGCTTTCACTGTACCCTTTTTTTCTTCCTCAAATCCCAAAGTAATATGAAACAATAAAGGACATGTAACTAAATTACAACTTCAGGCAATGAAAATTCACATCAGTTCCAATTTTCTAGTTGACATTTTATGAAAATGAATTTCCATTAACACTAAGATCATTTAGATTTTGGTTAAATTGATTATTTTCTGTTTTCTTTAGCACAATATTAGGCACTTAGAGGCAAAGTGTTTAAAAATAATTTCCCTTATTTTGGATAAACTTACAATCTCAAACACAGAATTTTTTTAAAGAAGAAATAGGTCAGCTATTTTCATGACTATATCTTGATAAATATATAAAAGCCAACGTTGTTGAGTGGAAATACCAATATGGCAGAGACATTTTCATGGCAATTTTTATTTCATTGAATGGTAAAAAAGTTCAGTATGAAAGAAGTAGTCTTTCATATATTGACACCATTACATAAAGTAACAAAGTAATCATTTTGATACCTGTTATTATATGGTTAGCAATGCAGCTTACATGAGAAATCATATATGCCAAATATAAATTTCATTAACATCAATAGACTTTTCTCTGTGAATTTCATGTCTCAAATCACAAGATTTGAAATATATTTTTGTTTTTCTTGTTCTTTCCTGGATATAAAGTTTCTTGTAACAGGAACACAATTAAATGTAAGTAACAATAAAGCATTAGAACTAAAGAAAAATATAAAGCAAGTACACACAGTGCGCATAGATAAAAATACAATATGTAGGCTTAGAGACTAAAGAATTGTTATTAAAGTTTCAAATTTATCTTTGAGTTTCCTAGCAGCTGAAGTAACAAGGGAGACTAGAAGTAAAACAATTTTATATGAGGAAAGGTTTGACTCTTTTTTCATAAGGCTACCTATAGAATTTATCTCTCTCTCTCTTTCTCTCTTGGTGTGTGTATACGTGTAGATAAGTAAAAGAACTCTAAATCAAACATAGGAACAAACATTTCACTTTAACGTTAATTAAGAAAAAAATGCCATTTTCCATATACCATCAATTTCAATATGACTTAAAATCTGAATGTTCCACAAATAAGCACTTTGGAAATATTTGGGGGATAAAATAGCTTGAAACACGTGAACTTATTTTTTTTCTCTTTAAGTAAAATTCTGTGGGGTTGGATGTAGGGTACAATACTCACAATTTCAGGCACAAGGTGTCGCTCTTTACTTGGAGGAAGTAGTTCATTCAGGGGTTAGTCTGAGCTGCCAGGAACTCCCCATTTAAAGACTCCGTCATGCTGGATGCTACCGTTAAAGGATCCTTTAAAACTTCTCAAAGATTCAGCAACATATTTAACCCGGAACTGGAGTCTATGGTACTGTAAATGTAAAGTATCATATTTTGGAAGTCAGTATATGAGATGTCCGCGACTCAAGGAAGTGGACTGGGTAATGGGGGACTGCTGCTGTCGCTTCTGCTCCTCGCAGGATGGGAGGCGGGGAGCAGCCAGGTCCACTACTCGGTCCCAGAGGAGGCTAAACACGGCACTTTCGTGGGTCGCATCGCCCAGGACCTGGGACTGGAGCTGGCGGAGCTGGTGCCGCGCTTGTTCCGGGTGGCATCCAAAGGCCGCGGGGACCTTCTGGAGGTAAATCTGCAGAATGGCATTTTGTTTGTGAATTCTCGGATCGACCGGGAGGAGCTGTGCGGGCGGAGCGCGGAGTGCAGCATCCACCTGGAGGTGATCGTGGACCGGCCGCTGCAGGTGTTCCATGTGGAGGTGGAGGTGAAGGACATTAACGACAACCCGCCTGTGTTCTCGCTCAGAGAACAAAAGCTGCTGATTCCAGAATCTAAACAACCTGATTCTCGGTTTCCTCTAGAGGGAGCTTCTGATGCTGATATAGGAGAGAATGCTCAGTTGACCTACAGACTAAGTAAAAATGAGTACTTTTCTTTAGAATTATCAATAAATAGTAAGCCTACTAAAAAACTGTCACTAACGTTAAAGAAGTCTCTAGACAGAGAGAAAACTCCGGAATTTAATTTACTACTGACGGCTGCAGATGGAGGGAAACCGGAGCTCACTGGCACTGTTCAACTCTTCATCCGCGTCTTGGATATTAACGACAATGATCCGGAATTTGAACAGTTAGAATACAAGGTGAGATTGATGGAAAACGCAGCTAAAGAAACTCTTGTGATACAGTTAAATGCCACAGATCAAGATGAAGGAGTCAATGGGGAGGTAATATACTCCTTGATGTCAGTTAAGCCCACTGGAAAACCTGTATTTACACTAGATGAAAATAACGGAGAAGTGAAGGTCAATGGAACTTTAGACTATGAAGAAAACAAGTTTTACGAAATTGAAGTACAGGCCACAGATAAAGGGAATCCCCCAATGGCAGGTCACTGTACAGTTTGGGTTGAAATCTTAGATGCCAATGATAACGCCCCTGAAATCACTGTCACTTCCCTGTCTCTACCAGTACGAGAGGACACTCAGCCAAGCACTGTCATTGCACTTATCAGTGTATCTGATCAAGACTCTGGTGCCAATGGACAGGTAATCTGCTTTCTAACGCCCAACGTCCCCTTCAAGATCGTGTCCACGTTCAAGAACTATTATTCACTAGTGCTGGACAGCACCCTGGACCGTGAGAGCGTGTCTGTCTATAAGTTGGTGGTGACAGCGCGGGACGGGGGCTCGCCTTCGCTGTCGGCCATCGCCAGCGTGTCCGTGGAGGTGGCCGACGTGAACGACAACGCGCCCGCGTTCCCGCAGCCCGAGTACACCGTGTTCGTGAAGGAGAACAACCCGCCCGGCTGCCACATCTTCACGGTGTCGGCGCGAGACGCGGACGCGCAGGAGAACGCGCTGGTGTCCTACTCGCTGGTGGAGCGGCGGGTGGGCGAGCGCGCGCTGTCGAGCTACGTGTCGGTGCACGCGGAGAGCGGCAAGGTGTACGCGCTGCAGCCGCTGGACCACGAGGAGCTGGAGCTGCTGCAGTTCCAGGTGAGCGCGCGCGACGCGGGCGTGCCGCCCCTGGGCAGCAACGTGACGCTGCAGGTGTTCGTGCTGGACGAGAACGACAACGCGCCTGCGCTGCTGCCGCCCGGGCCTGGCGGAGGACCCAGCGGGCTGAGCCAGGTGGTGTCGAGGTCCGTGGACGCGGGCCATGTGGTGGCGAAGGTGCGCGCGGTGGACGCGGACTCGGGCTACAACGCGTGGCTGTCGTACGAGCTGCAGCCGGCGGCGGGTGGCGCGCGCAGCCCGTTCCGCGTGGGGCTGTACACCGGCGAGATCAGCACGACGCGCGCCCTGGACGAGGCGGACGCGCCGCGCCAGCGCCTGCTGGTGCTGGTGAAGGACCACGGCGAGCCGGCGCTGACGGCCACGGCCACCGTGCTGCTGTCGCTGGAGGACAGCGGCCAGGCTCCCAAGGCCTCTTCGCGGGCGTTGTCTGGTGCAGCTGGCGCAGAGACGGCGTTAGTGGATGTGAACGTGTACCTGATCATCGCCATCTGCGCGGTGTCCAGCCTGTTGGTGTTCACGCTGCTGCTGTACACGGCGCTGCGGTGCTCGGCGCCGCCCATCGAGGGCGTGTGCGGGCCCGTGAAGCCCAGGCTGGTGTGCTCCAGCGCGGTGGAGAGCTGGTCTTACTCGCAGGAGAGGCGACAGAGGGTGTGCTCTGGGGAGGGGCCGCCCAAGACCGACCTCATGGCCTTCAGTCCTAGCCTACCTCCGGGTCTGGATAGAGAAGTCGGAGAAGAAAGGCAGGAGGCAGGATCAAATCATTCTTGTCTGGTGAGTTCTATAGATCCTTTTCCTCTTCTTGAAATTTATGTTAATTGTTTAAAAAATCCAGTTTATTTTATGGATGTCTTATACTTCGAGTATCGTTTTAAAAAACGGTAGCGAAATGCCAAATGATACACATATCCAATTTTAATCATATAAAGTATTAGGCTTTTTAGTCAGTAAATATCCTATTTCTCCTAATGTTTTGTTAGAACATGTTTTTTAAAAATGCAAGAATGACGTTTTTGTCATCACTTTATTAGAAATAATTTCTTATTTTCAACTCATCTACCCAAATCACTTCGTCATCTCTAATCCTAATTAATGTAGATAATCACTATGGAGTTTTAAAATTTTACTCATCCTCTTTGCTTTTTTAAACAAGCTTTAGTTTTGATATTTTCACATTATTTGATCAATAACTTTTGTCACTTCAGGCTTGTATCAAAAATTTAACACTGTCAATTAGTTCTGAAAGGATTTTCTTTTCTTTTCTTTTTCTTTTTTTTTTGGTTTTGAACATTCATCAACATCTGTTGTCCATTAAATAATCCTCAGTCTTTCCTCTACCAGTAAGATAAAACCTGTTTTCATATTGTTTGTGGTAAAAGAATGCAGCCTTTTGTCCTAGTGTGCTTATTTCATTGAAATAATATAACTAAAATTTCTGTCCATTTTTAATTTTGTTCTGTGAAATAGGGAGAGATTTATATACAAGTAGTGAAACAAAGCTCCCAGGTTTATGCTGCCAGAGTAACTAGGCAAATAAGGTTATTAATATTCCTCAATCAAGTCATTCAAACTTGCTAAAGGCATGCAGATAGGCTTGGAACATCTGCAATATATGCTAGTGGGCATTATTTCCAAAGTTTCTTGATTTATCTAGACAGAAAAAGTTAATTCTATCAATGTGAAGCCTATTGACATTTATCAATTTCTTTCATTTTAAATTTCCTATCTTTAAGTGCTTTATTGCTGGTGTTTGTAAAAGTTTCTTTCCATGTAGTTAACCACATCTGAAGATTCTAGCAAAAATTATTTGCCTCTAGGTCATCCTTCTAATTCAGTGGTTCTTAGCCACATGTAGGATGGTAGAATTGCTGACCTCTTTTGAGAAGCTGATGAAAGTCATCCTCCCTTTAAAATTACTCAGCAAACCACTTGGAATAATAGTCAAGGACTCCATGCTGAAGCTCATCCTTGGTCCTCTGTTTATGAAACTTTGTATCTCAATATTAATTGTCTAAAAACATTCTTTATTCAAAATATTTCAGGCTCAGAAGTAATTAATCATATCATTTATGAAAGTTTATAAATATAAATAAATGTGAGTGTTAGGTAGGGCATGTATTATTACCCATTTCCAAATTAACTTCTTGGAATGACTCAACATCATTTTAATTTAATATAAAACATATTGGAATGTTTTAAGTACAGGTTAAAAATTTTCAGATTGTTACTATTGCATAATATATAAGTAATCAATACACATTTTAGATAATTCCAAGTTATATGGATTAATTTCTACAAATTTAGTGTCTTTTATACTTAATTTAAATTTCAGGATTACATTCTAGAAGGCAAAATTGTTATTTCATTCTATTTTGTAGTTTGATTGTTTAAGTATTGAGCTAACTTTGGATTTTTCTATCTGTTTAATTATTTAATTATGTCTAACAGTGAGTGAGGATGCATTGGGTCTCCTGAATACATTACAATAAGATTCCTTGTGAATTATGGTACACTGACATTTTTGAAAATGGAAGATATAAAATGAATAAGCTTGATGGTGATAGACAGTTTGAATAGTCCCATAGCATCAAAATTCTAATATGTGTTTCATAAATTCAGAGTGTGGTAGTTGATTTAAGTTATTTTATACTTATAGAATCATTCTTGGTTATTATTTTCTGGCTCTTTAAAAATTTCAGTTCTCAGTTTCCTTTATTATGTGTTAAAAGAATGGTGTGAAATTATTGGTTTAAAGATTTTGATTTAAATTTAAATGAGCTTCTAAATAATATGTTTACTTTTTTTTTACAACTAGCTGTAGGATCTTATCTGTGTTTTGTTTTCCCTGAAAGGTAGGCTTGAATTATTGAATAAAATTATGAGAAATATTTTGATTCTCCCGTGAATCATAGTCACCATTGTGGTCCTCTGAAGAGAAGCTTATTTTATATAACTACTAACTGGCCTGGAAGGAAAGATATAGAGGAAACAAAATGGTCATTATGAAGTTCATATTCTTTTGACTTTAGTCGATGAGGTTGGTCTCCAAAACATTTCATGAGATCTTTTTCAGATTAGTGCTCTACTACCACTTCAGAATACCGTGAAATTTGGAGGTTTTGACTCAACATTTTACATGAAAATGCTTTACTCCTGCTAGAGTAAACTATTCCAGAATCTGCACCCACAATTCATTTTTCAACATGTTATAAAAATGAGAGCAGCTGTATGACAAGTCATCACATTTGAGCATCAAGGAACCAAAAATAACATCTTCCATATTTATGATGAATTCTAATATTGGCCATATTTATGAATAAAATAATTTATATGAATGAAATATTTTCTCCTTTACTAGACAAGGAAATTCTTGGCTTTCTCATAAAGACTTAGAATGAAGTGCTTGTGAAGGATGAAAATCATTATGAATGTGAATCATAAGCAATATAAGGGCAGGGGCCGTGTCCTCAGTTATGTCCGACTCTTTGCGACCCTATGCTCTGTAGCCCGCCAGATTCCTCCATCCATGAAATTTTCCAAGCAAGAATACTGGAGTAGGTTGCCATTTCCTACTCCAGGGCATCTTCCCTGCCCAGGGATCAAACCCAAGTCTCTTGCATCTCCTGCACTGGCAGATGGATTCTTTACCACTTTGTCACCTGGGAACCCCAATGGCAGGGTTGATGTATATTATTCGTCATTTTATTTTCCATGATAGCTAGCTAACGAGTAACTTCTGACATGCCACATTTCAATGATTATTTTATGATAGACTTTGAAGCAGAATTATTTTAAAAACTGAAGTATAACAGAAGTATTTGTGCTTTGTTAAGAATATTATATATATTAAATAAATAGGTGTTTGCAAATGATCCATGAAACTATCCAAAAAGTTGAAACAGATTTAAAGTGAACCAAGAAGTGGCTAAACCAAAAAGAACCTCAGGGTCTTTCTTGTACTTACATAATCAGTCACATGATGTCGCTGTATACTCAAAAGGTGAAAAGGGAAAACTGTCTCCAAGTCCAGATTTCATCGATCCACATAATAGGATAGACTCCATATTGACCGGAAAGCTGGGTAAAATTTACTGAAGATATACTTACAGAAGGGGAGACTGGTCATGAATGTTGGCAGGCGAGCTATCCCTTAAAACTGACAGTCTCACCTCAGAGATCCCTTTATCTGCAATGGTGTTTTCTTGGCGAGGAGGCTTCGAAGCTCGGCGCCTGCTACTCTCGATTTTGCTCCTCGCAGCTTGGGAGTCGGGGAGCGGCCAGGTCCATTACTCGGTTCCCGAGGAGGCCAAACACGGCACCTTCGTGGGCCGCATCGCCCAGGACCTGGGACTGGAGCTGGCGGAGCTGGTGCCCCGCCTGTTTCGGGTGGCATCCAAAGGCCGCGGGGACCTTCTGGAGGTAAATCTGCAGAATGGCATTTTGTTTGTGAATTCTCGGATCGACCGGGAGGAGCTGTGCGGGCGGAGCGCGGAGTGCAGCATCCACCTGGAGGTGATCGTGGACCGGCCGCTGCAGGTGTTCCATGTGGAGGTGGAGGTGAAGGACATTAACGACAACCCGCCAGTATTCAGAGGAGAACAAAAGGTACTTATTTCTGAATCTGCTCCTTTGGAGTCTCGTTTTCCTCTAGAGGGCGCTTCTGATGCGGATATCGGCCTAAACTCTCTTCTGACCTATAGGTTAAGTCTAAATGAGTATTTTACTCTTAAACTAAAAACGAAAACCGACAAAAGTATATTGCCTGAACTCATTCTTCGGAAGTCATTGGATAGAGAAGAAATATCAGAACTTAACATGTTGTTGACAGCTCTGGATGGCGGTAAACCCCAGCTAACAGGATCTGTTCAGATTCACATAACCATCCTGGATGTTAATGACAATGCTCCTGAGTTTGATAAGCCTGGCTATAAAGTGGTGCTGTTTGAAAATGTCCCAAACGGCACCAGAGTCATTCAACTAAACGCTTCTGATCTAGACGAAGGACCAAACAGAGAAATTTCCTATGAAATCAGAATGATTCTGCCACTGAGTGAGAAATGTATGTTTTTAATAAATCCAGAAACAGGTGAAATTAGAATTTACGGGAAACTGGATTTTGAAGAGAATAATGAGTATGAAATACAGGTTAACGCCATTGATAAAGGGATTCCGCCCATGGCTGGTCATTGCACGGTGCTGGTGGAAGTTCTAGACCTGAATGACAATACCCCAGAGGTAATGATCACTTCGCTGTTGCTCCCAGTGCGGGAGGACGCTCAGGTGGGCACTGTCATTGCCTTGATCAGCGTGTCCGACTGTGACTCCGGCGCCAATGGGCAGGTGACCTGCTCACTCACACCACACCATGTCCCCTTCAAGCTGGTGTCCACCTTCAAGAATTACTATTCGTTAGTGCTGGACAGCGCCCTGGACCGCGAGAGTGCGTCGAACTATGAGGTGGTGGTGACAGCGAGGGACGGCGGGTCACCTTCTCTGTCGGCCATCGCCAGCGTGTCCGTGGAGGTGGCCGACGTGAACGACAACGCGCCCGCGTTCGCGCAGCCCGAGTACACGGTGTTCGTGAAGGAGAACAACCCGCCCGGCTGCCACATCTTCACGGTGTCGGCGCGAGACGCGGACGCGCAGGAGAACGCGCTGGTGTCCTACTCGCTGGTGGAGCGGCGGGTGGGCGAGCGCGCGCTGTCGAGCTACGTGTCGGTGCACGCGGAGAGCGGCAAGGTGTACGCGCTGCAGCCGCTGGACCACGAGGAGCTGGAGCTGCTGCAGTTCCAGGTGAGCGCGCGCGACGCGGGCGTGCCGCCCCTGGGCAGCAACGTGACGCTGCAGGTGTTCGTGCTGGACGAGAACGACAACGCGCCTGCGCTGCTGCCGCCCGGGCCTGGCGGAGGACCCAGCGCGCTGAGCCAGGTGGTGTCGAGGTCCGTGGACGCGGGCCACGTGGTGGCGAAGGTGCGCGCGGTGGACGCGGACTCGGGCTACAACGCGTGGCTGTCGTACGAGCTGCAGCCGGCGGCGGGTGGCGCGCGCAGCCCGTTCCGCGTGGGCCTGTACACCGGCGAGATCAGCACGACGCGCGCCCTGGACGAGGCGGACGCGCCGCGCCAGCGCCTGCTGGTGCTGGTGAAGGACCACGGCGAGCCGGCGCTGACGGCCACGGCCACCGTGCTGTTGTCGCTGGAGGACAGCGGCCAGGCTCCCAAGGCCTCTTCGCGGGCGTTGTCTGGTGCAGCTGGCGCAGAGACGGCGTTAGTGGATGTGAACGTGTACCTGATCATCGCCATCTGCGCGGTGTCCAGCCTGTTGGTGCTCACGCTGCTGCTGTACACGGCGCTGCGGTGCTCGGCGCCGCCCGGGGAGGGTGCGTGCGGGCCCGTGAAGCCCAGGCTGGTGTGCTCCAGCGCGGTGGAGAGCTGGTCTTACTCTCAGGAGAGGCGACAGAGGGTGTGCTCTGGGGAGGGGCCGCCCAAGACCGACCTCATTGCCTTCAGTCTCTGTCTTCCAGCGTCTGGAGAAGATTGTTTAAAACCTTCCAGTGAAGTAAGTCCTTGATATCATTTAAGTATGTTAGTCATTTTGTAGTTTTCATGTATTAGCCCAAATTTTCAAGCATTCAGTTCAGTTCAGTCGCGTCCAACTCTTGTCGACCCCATGGATTCCAGGCTTTCCTGTCCATCACCATCTCCCAGAGCTTGCTCAAACTTATTCCCATTGAGTTGGTGATGCCATCCAACCATTTCATTCTCTGTGGTCCCCTTCTCATTCTGCCTTCAATCTTTCTCGGCATTCCATTTTATCTTTTCCAATTATTTTCAGCATTTCAAGCATTAATTAACTGGAGAAGATAAAATGGAGGCCATGGATAACCAGGTTTAGCTTCCTGGCTCTATAATTTTTCATATTATCTATGAATTTCTAGCCTTGAAAGAATAAGTACATTTGAGTAAAAACTGTCTAAGTTCTGATAAATTTATTTTTAATTTGTACTCAATTTCATAATTAAATGAAATTTGCAAGGTTAGTGTAGAGAGTTCCCAGATATCATAAACTAGATTCCTTTACTGCTCTTTACATGCATAGACTTGTAAAATAGTCTTCTTGATCACCAATCTAGTTGCAGTACAATCCCCTCTCAAGTATTATAACAATAATAAAAAATGTTATCAATTCTAAAATGAGTAATTTATGTTATTGCTCCCATGGAGTACCTTCTTTCTTTCCATTGTGACTGGCTACAGTACTGTTCTTATTTACATAAAATATGTCATTTAAAATATTGTAATGTCTACCTAAAGCAGGATGCACCTTATAATTAATGGTTTATAACAATTCAATTGATTCTTTTTCTTCATAGCACACAAATAATGGCACATCTTACAATCAATAACATTTCTTTGATTCTGTAAAATATAAGAATAGTTATTCAGGACTTGTCTGGTGGTCCAGTGGCCAAGACTCTGCCTTCCCAAAGCAGGAAGACTGGGTTTGATCCCTGGTCTGGGACCTGCACAACCAAAGAGTATTTGTCACCCCCTGTTTTTTCCAAGACCTGTCCTAAGATCTTTAATTGTATTATCTCATTTAGTTATGAAATCACCCCTATAGTGCAGGTACAATATTTATTATTAGCATTCTACTGATAAGAAGTCTGAAACTTAAGCCACATAGATCGTGCAAAGTGGCTCAAACTCAGTTTTGGAGGATCACCAACCCATTATGGCATGATACTGCTCTGATACAATTATCAGGTGAATCTTCTAAAAGTGTATTTTACATCTGGTAATTTTCTTCCACACAAATACTTTCCAGAGTGTTTTTTAATGTGAGGGAAAGAAGTAAGTAGAGAGGGAGATACTGAAAATCAGACAGGCAGAGAAAGAATGAAGATGAAGATGAAAAACATGAATGAGAATAGAGAAAAAAATTAAGACAGTAGGGTTGGTCTTAAAAGTGGCACGATTTTTCCTTAGTAGTGAATGAATAATAGAGAATATAAAGAGAAATGTCGACATAAGAAGAGAGCCATTGAGTTTGTATTTGATGACTTATCTTTCTGGGTAAGTCATCTGAGAACCTCATGGTTGGATGAGGTTGGGAATTCGAGAAAAAAGAAGAAAATATGGAAGAATCTCTATGGGCAGGAATTATGAATCACTTGAGGGGTTAATTGAGGTAAAGGTGAGCATAAACTTGTAGAGAATATAGTTATGTTAAGTGGCTAATGAACTGAGGAGTACAATAGAAGACATGGAGAAAAGGAATAGTTAGGCTGTGTATTGAAAGCTAAAGAAAATGTTAAAGAGGGGTGATATAAGAAGATATGTACCTATAGGGTATCTGAAAGGGAATGTTTTATTTTATTTTTTAAACTTTTAATTTGTGTTGGAGTATAGCCAATAAACAATGTTGTGATAGTTTCACGTAGACAGCAAAGGGATTCAGTTATACATACACATGTATCCATTCTCCCCCAAACTCCTCTCCCATCCAGGCTGCCACATAATATTGAGCAGAATTCCCTGTGCTATGCAGTAGGTTCTTGTTGGTTATCCAGTTTAAATATTGCAGTGTGTACATGTCAATAGCAAACTCCTGAACTATTGGAAAGGCATGTTTTAAATGGTTGACTGTGTAGTCTAGGTTAGGTGGAGAGGTAAAAAGACAAGGTAGGGCCTGATAGACAAGAACAATTAGAATCAAGAAACTATTCCCATTATAAAAGTAAAGGTGTGTTAATAAAAGTAATGGAGCAATGAGGAGCATGATGGTGAGGGAATATCAAACACTTACATTTTCAGAGGGGAGCAAAGGTTCAGAAATGAACCCGAATCTTATTTCCTGCAGAGTTGGGCACAAAACAGGCAAGAGAGTTATGGAGCTATATTCTTTCTTTCATAGCCCTATTGGCATGCAACTTGGTGACTTGGTAAAGATAAAAGTAAGATTCCCTCCCTTTCTTCCTTGCTAGAGGTGTGTTAACATCTGTATCTACTTGTTGTTGCTTGGAAAATCAGAGTCAACTTAAATGCTAGTAGGAAATTCCCCAGTAATGGTATAAGATAGGGAGAAAGAAAAGGGAAGTTTAACCTACTGGTAGTAATTTCATTTTTAACAAATACATGAGACACTAGTTCTTGGTATGTTTTATAGAAAGAAAATCCAGGGCTTCAAAGTATTGTTATATCTAAATGGTCAATATTGTGTGTTTATGTACATACACACTCACATAAAAACTCATATTTACATTGATGGGCGTTTTCTTCCAATACAAATATTTTATCCAAATTCACAGTCATGTTTCAGGGAATTTAAAAATATTGTATTTATTTAAAATCTGGTATATCAGTTACCAAATTTTCCATGTTCATTTATTTCATTCTTATGTGATTCATTGTTTCTGTTTGGAGTCAAGGGAGTTGTGTGAGTAGGTCTCAAAAATATTACAGGAAAAGGACATTCCCACCAAAACCTACAAAGCTATGAAGAACTAGAGTCTGATTTCCAAAAGCGAATGTGGACTACTACCTCTTTTTACAAATTCTGCACCACGTTTTACACATGCAAAAATGTTTTTGTAGAAAGATGGAACTCATCAACCGATTTCAACTATAAGCCAATGCTGAACAGAATACAGTGATTTACTGTTGCTGGAGAGAAAAACATTTAATCTTCCAATACGTATTTGCAGTGAAAAATGTCATGAAATCCAAGAAGGAAAAAAACAAACCCCTTTTATGAACTGAGTCGTTATCACACTTACACATTCATGCGCATGGTGTCGCTCTTCACTGAAAACAATTCCGCGAAGAAAGCGCCTCCGCTCCTTCCTTCGTGGAGAAAATTGGGCAGATAGTGGAAAACCTCCGCGAATCCTCCGGCAACAGAATGCCGTAAAATTAGACCTTGAGGGGCATTTGAAGTAAGGTAGCCTATAGACTTCAGGTATCTCTGAAGGCTTTTGAGTGTACCATGCTGTTTTCCTGGAGAGAAGGCCCAGGAGCTCGGCTTTTGCTGCTCTCGCTTCTGCTCCTCGTAGCCTGGGAGTCGGGGAGCGGCCAGGTCCATTACTCGGTTCCCGAGGAGGCCAAACACGGCACCTTCGTGGGCCGCATCGCCCAGGACCTGGAACTGGAGCTGGCGGAGCTGGTGCCCCGCCTGTTCCGGGTGGCGTCCAAAGGCCGCGGGGACCTTCTGGAGGTAAATCTGCAGAATGGCATTTTGTTCGTGAATTCTCGGATCGACCGGGAGGAGCTGTGCGGGCGGAGCGCGGAGTGCAGCATCCACCTGGAGGTGATCGTGGACCGGCCGCTGCAGGTGTTCCATGTGGAGGTGGAAGTTACAGATATTAACGACAACCCGCCTGTGTTCCCAGAAAGTGAAAAAAGAATAATCATTGCTGAATCTAGACCTCCGGAAACTCGGTTCCCGCTAGATGGCGCATCTGATGCAGATATTGGAGTCAACTCCGCCTTGACGTACCGAGTCCATCCCAACGATTATTTCACGTTGGACACACAAAACAGTCGTAAACAAACGTCTTCGTTATCACTTGTGTTAAGGAAATCATTGGACAGAGAGGAAATTCAGGAACATAGTTTATTATTGACAGCTAGTGATGGAGGTAAACCCGAGTTGACCAGCACAGTTCAGCTGCTGATTACAATCCTGGATGTGAATGACAACGCACCAGAATTTGACCAATTAATTTATAAAGTGAGAATGTTAGAGAACTCATTTAATGGCTCATTAGTGATCAAACTAAATGCCACAGACCCTGATGATGGTACAAATGCAGACATAACCTACTCATTTAGAAGACCTGTATCATCTGCAATATTATATGCGTTTTACATAAATCCCGACAGTGGAGAAATTAGGACAAAAGGTAAATTGGATTTTGAAGAAAATAAATTGTATGAAATATACGTGGAAGCGATTGACAAGGGGAATATTCCAATGGCGGGTCATTGTACCATTTTGGTGGAAATAGTAGATATAAATGACAATGTTCCAGAAGTTACCATCACTTCTTTGGCTCTTCCGGTGCGAGAGGACGCTCAGGTGGGCACTGTCATCGCCTTGATCAGCGTGTCAGACCGTGATTCTGGCGCCAACGGGCAGGTGACCTGCTCCCTGATGCCCCATAACCCGTTCAAGTTGGTGTCGACCTTCAAGAATTACTATTCACTAGTGCTGGACAACACCTTGAACCGCGAGAGCGTGGCGAATTATGAGGTGGTGGTGACTGCGAGGGACGGGGGCTCGCCTTCGCTGTCGGCCACAGCCAGCTTGTCCGTGGAGGTGGCCGACGTGAACGACAATGCGCCCACGTTCCCACAGCCCGAGTACACGGTGTTCGTGAAAGAGAACAACCCGCCCGGCTGCCACATCTTCACCGTGTCGGCGCGAGACGCGGACGCGCAGGAGAACGCGCTGGTGTCCTACTCGCTGGTGGAGCGGTGGGTGGGCGAGCGCGCGCTGTCGAGCTACGTGTCGGTGCACGCGGAGAGCGGCAAGGTGTACGCGCTGCAGCCGCTGGACTACGAGGAGCTGGAGCTGCTGCAGTTCCAGGTGAGCGCGCGCGACGCGGGCGTGCCGCCCCTGGGCAGCAACGTGACGCTGCAGGTGTTCGTGCTGGACGAGAACGACAACGCGCCTGCGCTGCTGCCGCCCGGGCCTAGCGGAGGACCCAGTGCGCTGAGCCAGGTGGTGTCAAGGTCCGTGGACGCGGGCCACGTGGTGGCGAAGGTGCGCGCGGTGGACGCGGACTCGGGCTGCAACGCGTGGCTGTCGTACGAGCTGCAGCCGGCGGCGGGTGGCGCGCGCAGCCCGTTCCGCGTGGGCCTGTACACCGGCGAGATCAGCACGACACGCGCCCTGGACGAGGCGGACGCGCCGCGCCAGCGCCTGCTGGTGCTGGTGAAGGACCACGGCGAGCCGGCGCTGACGGCCACGGCCACCGTGCTACTGTCGCTGGAGGACAGCGGCCAGGCTCCCAAGGCCTCTTCGCGGGCGTTGTCTGGTGCAGCTGGCGCAGAGACGGCGTTAGTGGATGTGAACGTGTACCTGATCATCGCCATCTGCGCGGTGTCCAGCCTGTTGGTGCTCATGCTGCTGCTGTACACGGCTCTGCGGTGCTCGGCGCCGCCCATCGAGGGCGCGTGTGGACCCGTGAAGCCCAGGCTGGTGTGCTCCAGCGCGGTGGAGAGCTGGTCTTACTCTCAGGAGAGGCGACAGAGGGTGTGCTCTGGGGAGGGGCCGCCCAAGACCGACCTCATGGCCTTCAGCCCCAGTCTTCCTCCTTGTTCTGCCGAGGGACCAGGTGAAATAGGAGCAGAATTAGAGCAGTTGAAAAAGGTGAGGTCATATTTTAAATTTTCTTTCTGTTTTAGCCATCATCACAGTCTTTTGTTTAAGATTCTTCAATCTCAGTTTTAAGGTCATTCTTTAATTTGGTCGTCATTATGGTGTTTAATGAATGTTACTGACATGAGTTCCATTAATCTTCAAATTAAAGATTAGTAAAAAACCATAGTATTGGTCATAATGCTAATTATTTGCTTTTGTTGAATTCTTGATAGTTTAAAAATATTTATTGTCTACTTAGGCGATTTTTCAAGAAACTCCACATTGTGAGTACTTAAGCATCTAGAAAACCATAATTAAACATTTTTAAATCTGTGTCTTTAAAATTTATAGATATACTCACATACAGATCTTGTTGTGAATGGGGCCATAAGTTTTTACATAAAGTTTTTTTAAAGGTGCATTTTTCTTACTTCGTAAGGAATCTTTTTTGTTTGTTTCCTCATTATCTTCCTCTGGCGCATCACCATTCCCCTGTCGTATCCAATCTGAAAAATCTTATGATTTTCTTTAACATTTTTATTTGCAGTTACATAATTATTCACATACATGCATACACCTGGTGGGTTTTTGCTATTGTTTCTTTTGGAAATTTCGTTAACATAGATACTGCATTTTACATTTCACAGTCACCAGTACTTTGTGGAAATCCCTGATTCATTTAATAGCTGTGTAGTACTCGATAGTGTGGATGTACCGTTTATATGATATCACATATCATTTATCAGTTATTCACCAGTTGAGTACTTTGTATTTTTTTTGCCCTCATAAACCATGCTGTAATATCATTTTACATATTCCTAAAATATTTGTGCCTTTATTTGTATAAAATTCATTTTCAGATATTGATGAATCTAAGAGTATGAGTAATTTTAATTTAAATATATGTTTCTAGATTACTTTCCCAAAATTTTGAATTTCTTTTTATCTCCACCAACAAGTTTGAGCACTCTCCCTTTTATCTTTAAAAGCAATAGAAATCTTACATTCTGCCAATGTGATATGTATAAAATGGTATCCTTGTTACTTTAATTTTAATTCCTGTATAGCTTTGAGCATAATGTCATAGGCATTTGGTTTTCATTGATTTGTCCGTTAAATTTTTTGGTTGCTTTTCAATTTGGGAAAGTTCTCTGTCAATAATTAGCTTTTATCTCCTATCTATATCACAGATATTTTTCCTCCTATATATTGATTTGTTTAGGGTATATTTTGCCATATAAAAGTATTTTTAAAATTTATCTGTTTCCTGTTATGGATTTTAAAGTCTCTTAAGTTTATTTAGGGATATCTTTCCAAGTTTTATATGAACATTCATTAATTAAATTCATTTAAAACATTTAAATTTAATTTAATTAAAATTTGAAGTATAAATGCTATTAGTTTCAGATGTACAATGTGGTGATTCAATATTTGTGTGTATTGTGAAAAATGATCACCACAATAAATCTAGTTAGCATTCATCACTATACATAGTTACAAAATTTTTTTCTTCAATGAGAATCTTTAAGATCCTTTCTTTAGCATCTTTCAAATATATAATACAGCATTATTAACTATAATCACCATACTGTGCATTATATCACTAGGACTTATTTATTTTATAACTGTCAGTTTGTCCTTTTTGACCACCTTCACGAATTGCACCCACCCCTTGTATCTGGCAACCACTAATTTGTTCTCTATATCTATGAGTTTGTTAGATTCCACGTAAGTGAGATCATTTTTTTCTTAATGTAGGCATTTATCCCAATAAACCTCCCTTTTAGCATTGCTTTTGCTGTATTTCATAAGTTTTTTAAAAATATGATTTTATTTATTTATTTTGGGCTCTGTTGGGTCTTTGTTGCATGTTGGCTTCTGATTGTGATGGCTTCTCCTGTTGTGGAGCATGGGCTCTAGGCATGGTGGCTTCAGTAGCTTCAGTAGTTGTGGTGCAGGGGCTTTAGTTGCTCTGCAGCTTGTGGGATCTTTCCAGATCAAGGATTGAACCCTAATCTCCTTCGTTGGCACATCGATTCTTTACAACTGAGCTACCAGGGAAGGCCACCTCATAAGTTTTGATATGTTGTGTTTTCATGTTCACTTGTTTCAAGATATTTTTGAATTTTCCTTTGATTTCATCTTTGATCCATTGGTTTCCAGGAATGTGTTGTTTAATTTCCACATATTTAACCATTGTGGTTGGAAAAGATAATTCATATAATTTCAGTCTTTTAAAATTTGCTTACCCTTGATTTGGATCTAATATCTGATCTATCCTGGAGAATGTGCCATGTGTGCTTGAGAAGAATGTATATTCTGCTGCCTTTGGATGGAATGTTCTACATGTATATCTGTTAGGTACACTGGATATAAAGTATAGTTCAAGTTCAATGTTTTCTCATTGATTTTCTTTCTGGATAATCCATCCATTGATGAAAGTGGATATTGTAATGTTGTCTATCATTCCTGTTACTCCTTCAGATTTGCTAGTATTTGTTTTTATATTTATGTGCTCTGATGTTAGGTACATATGTATTTATGATTGTTTTATCTTCTTGATGACATGACAATTTTATCAGTTTTAGTGACCTTTTTTGTCTTTTGTTACAGTTTTCTACTTAAAGTTGATTTTGTCTGGTATAAGTATAGTTAACTCTGCCCTCTCTTTTGGTTTCCATTTTCATCGAATGTCTTTTCCCATATCTTCACTTTGAGCCTGTGTATTAGCTGAAGTGAATGTTTTGGACACAGCTTGTAGTTGTCTTTTTTTTTTTTTTTAACATTTTCAGACATTCTGTGCCCTTTGGATAATTTAATCCACTTACATTTAAAGTAATTCTTGATAAGTAAAAACTTACTATTGCCATCTTGTTCATTGTTTTCTGGTTGTTTTGTTGCTCCTTTGTTCTTTTCTTCCTCTCTTGCTATCTTGTTTTGTGAACTGATGATTTTCCATTGGGGTATACTTTGATTCCCTTTTATCTTGTGTGTATGTGTGTACTGTAGTTTTTTGTTTGTTTTGTAGTTACTCTGTGGCTTACTTGAAATATCTTACAGATAAAACAGTTTATTTTAAGCTGATAACTTTGATCATATAAAAAAACTCTACTCTTTTTCATCTCCCCTTACTTTATGTTTCTGTTGCCATAATTGACATCTTTTTTATATTCTGTGCCATAAACAAATTATTGTAGCTATATTTATTTTTAACACCTTTGTTTTATAACCCTTATACTAGAGTTAAATGGATATCACACCATCATATTACAGTATTAGATTATTCTGAGTCTGACTATATACTTACCTTTACCAGTGTATCGTGTATTTTCATATGGTTTCATGTTATTAGCTAGCTGCCTTTCATTTCAGTTTGAAGAACTTCTTTCAGCATTTCTTATAAGGCACATCTAATAGTAGGTGATGAACTCCCTCAGCTTTTGTTTGTTTGGGAAAGTCTTTATCTCATCTTCATTTCTGAAGGTCAGCTTTGTAGGGTAAAGTTTTCATGGATGTCATTTTTTCTTTTAGCTCTTTGAATATATCCTCCCATTCTTTCCTGGCATACAATGCTTCTGCTGCAATATCTGCTGATAGCCTTATGAGAGTTGTCTTGTATAAGATAAATTTTTTTTCTTGTTGCTTTAAAAATTCTCTTTTATTCTTTGATTTTATACAGTTTTATTATAATTTGTCTTCAAGAAGATTGTCTTGCATTGAAAATTTGAGGTAACCTATCGGCTTCATGAACTTGGATGTCCAAACCCCTCTCCAGGTTTGGGAAATTCTCACCATTCTTTCTTTATTTTTTTTTTAAAGTATTTATTTATTTATTTTTGGCTGTGCTAGGTCTTAGTTGCTCTGTGGGCTTTTCTCTAGTTGTGGTGAGTGGAGGCTACTCTCTAGTTGCAGTATGTGGGCTTCTCATTGCAGTGGCTTCTCTAGTTGTGGAGTACAGGCTCCAGGTGCACGGGCTTCAGTAGTTGCGGCTTGTGGGCTCTAAAGTGTGGGCTCAATAGTTGTGGCACACAGGCTTAGTTGCTCTGAGGCATGTGGAGTCTTCTCAGACCAGGGATCAAATCTGTGTCACCTACATTGGCAGGCGGATTCTTATCCACTGCACCACCAGGGAAGTCCCTGTTATTTCTTTATATATGCTTTGTACCCTTTTCTCTTTCTCTTTTCTGAGACTCTGATGATTATTTCTTTTAATGATGTCCCTTAAGTCCCATCATCCTTCTTCATTCTTTTCCATATTTTTTTTCTCTTTACATCTTTTTATCAGATATTTTAAAATGATCTGTCTTGCTCCTTCTGCTGTCTTTCTGTAGCATTTCAATTTTTCTGGTTCTACAGCAGCAAGCTACTCTTGCTTGTTTTCAGAGGCCAGTAGGCATCTAAACTATGGTGGTTCCCTGACAGTTTGAAGTCAAGTGAGACAGATACTAGTTCCTTGAGCAGCCCTCCAAAACCCAGAAGGGCTGGATTCAAGCCCGTTCTCCCTCCTTCCTAAAGGAGATAGCCGCCTTTTTGCTAGCAGCTAAGTTGCTTATTCTTCACGGCTCCCAGGCACCCAAACTATGCCAGTTCTGTCAGTTCTCTGAGTAGGGCAATATATAGAAACTAGTCCCTCATGAAGTTGTCCAAGAAGCTGAAACATTGGACACATGCTCTACTCTTCTCTTTCCCCTTGAAGGTGAGAGAGGGAACCAGGGTGTTTTTTCCTGGTGCTGAGCTATGGCAACTTCAGGGAGGGGCTAATTTGAGTAAAGTAAAATCACTCTTCTTATTTGTTCCAATTCAGCTGTTTAAGTTTTAAACTCATTTGGGTACTCCAACTTCTTAACTTGATTATGGAATTCTTGTAAGGGTTTTCATTACACATATCATTACTACTTAGTATTTTTGTGGGAGAATTAGGGCTGGGACTTTCTATTCTGACAGCAAGGAGCAAGTGTCTTTTAATTTCATGGCTGCAGTCACCATCCACAGTGATTCTGGAGCCCAAGAAAATAAAATGGGCTTCTCTGATGGCTCAGACAGTAAAGAATCTCCTGCCTGCAATGCAGGAGACCTGAGTGCTATCCCTGGGTCAGAAAGATCTTTTAGAGAAGGGAATGGCTATCTCCTCCAGTATCCTTGCCTGGAGAATTACGTGGACAGAGGGGCTTGGTGGGCTATAGTCCCATGGGACTATAGTCCATGGGGTTGCAAAGAGTCAGACGTGACTAATAGCCACATTACAAGATATTAAATATGGTTCCCTGTGCTATACAGTAGATCCTTGTTGTTTATCTGTTTTATATATGGTAGTGTATATCTGTTAACGCCAAACTCCTAATTTATCCCTGCCTTTCCCCTTTGGTGACCATAAGTTTGTCTTCTGTGTGAGAATGTTTTTGTTTTGTGAATAAGTTCATTTGTATCATTTTTTTAGATTCCACGTTTAAGTGATATCATATGATGTTTGTCTTTTTCTAAGACATACTTACTTCACTTAGTATGACAATTTCTACGTCCATTCATGTTGCTGCAAATAGCATTATTTCATTACTTTTCTTGGCTGAGTAAGTAACATTCCACTGTGTATATTTACACCACCTTTTATTTATCCATTAATCTGTTGATGAATACTTAAGTTGTTGATGAACACTCAAACTGCTGCACAATTGCACTCATCTCACACACTAGCAAAGTAATACTCAAAATTCTCCAAGTCAGGCTTCAACAATACGCGAACTGTGAACTTCCAGATGTTCAAGCTGGATTTAGAAAAGACAGAGAAACCAGAGATCAAATTGCCAACATCCATTGGATAATTGAAAAAGCAAGAGAGTTCCAAAAAAACCCATCTACTTCTGCTTTATTGACTATGCGAAAGCCTTTGACTGTGTGTATCACAACCAACTGTGAAAAATTCTTAAAGAGATGGGAATAACAGACCAGCTGACCTGCCTGCTGAGAAATCCATATGCAGGTCAAGAAGCAACAGTTAGAACTGAACATGGAACAACAGACTGGTTCCAAATTGGGAAAGGAGTACGTCAAGGCTGTATATTATCACCCTGCTTTTTTAACTTATATGAAGAGTGGTGGTGGTGGTGGTGGTCTAGTTGCTAAGTCATGTCCAACTCTTGCGACCCCATGGACTGTAGCCTGTCAGACTCATCTGTCCATGGGATTCTCCAGGGAAGAATACTGGAGTGGGTAGCCATTTCCTTCTCCAGGGGATCTTCCTGACCCAGAAATTGAACCCAGGTCTCCTGCATTGCAGGCAGATTATTTACTGACTGAGTTATGAGTCAGCATGCATTATGTGGAACACCATGCATTATATGCAGAATACATCATGAGAAACGCTGGGCTGGATGAAGCACAAGCTGGAATCAAGATTGCCAGGAGAAATATCAATAACTGCAGATATGCAGATGGCACCACCCTTATGGCAGAAAGTGAAGAACTAAAGAGCCTCTTGATGAAAGTGAAAGAGGAGAGTGAAAAAGTTGGCTTAAAACTCAACATTCAGGAAACTAAGATCATGGCATCGGGTCCCATCACTTCATGGCAAATAAAAGGGGAAGCAATGGAAACAGTGGTAGACTTTCTTTTGGGGGGGCTTCAAAATCACTGCAGATGGTGACTGCAGCCATGTAATTAAAAGACGCTTGCTCCTTGGAAGAAAAGTTATGACCAACCTAGACAGCATATTAAAAAACAGAGACATTACTTTGCCAACAAAGGTCTGTCTAGGCAAAGCTATTGTTTTTCCAGTAGTCATGTATGGATGTGAGAGTTGGACTATAAAGAAAACTGAGTGCCAAAGAATTGATGCTTTTGAACTGTGGTGTTGGAGAAGACTCTTGGGAGTCCCTTGGACTGCAAGGAGATCCAACCAGTCCGTCCTAAAGGAAATCAGTCCTGAATATTCATTGGAAGGAATGATGCTGAAGCTAAAACTCCAATACTTTGGCCACCTGATGTGAAGAGCTGACTCATTGGAAAAGATCCTGATGCTGGGAAAGATTGAAGGCGGGAGGAGAAGGAGATGACAGAGGGTGAGATGGTTAGATGGCATCACCAGCTCAATGGGCTTGAGTTTGAGCAAGCTCCGGAAATTGGTGATGGACAGGGAGGCCTGGCCTGCTGCAGTCCATGGGGTTGCAAAGAGTTGGAAAAGACTGAATGACTGAACTGAACTGAACACTCAAGTTGCTTCCATATCTTGGCTGTTGTGAATAGTGCCACTATGAACATTGGGATATATATCTTTTCAAATTAGAGCTTTTGTCCTTTTTGGATATATGCCCAAGAGTGGGATTAATGGATCATATGGTGTGGTCACTCACCTAGAGCTAGAAATCCTGGAGTGTGAAGTCAAGTGGGCCTTAGGAAGCATTACTTTGAGCAAAGCTAGTGGAGGTGATGGAATTCCAGCTGAACTATTTAAAATTCTAAAAGATGATGCTGTTAAAGTGCTGCACTCAGTATGTCAGTAAATTTGTAAAGCTCAGCAGTGGCCACAGAAGTGGAAAAGGTCAGTTCTCATTCAAATCCCAAAGAAGGGCAATGCAAAAGAATGTTCAAACTGCTGTACAACTGCACTCATTTCACATAGTGTAAAAGCAAGGTTATACTCAAAATCCTTCAAGCTGGGCTTCAGCAGTACATGAACTGAGAAATTCCAGATGAACAAGCAGGGTTTCTAAAAGGCAGAGGCACCAGAGATCAAATTACCAAATCTGTTGGAACATGAAGAAAGCAAGGGAATTCCAAAAAAACAGTCTGCTTCTGCTTCATTGACTACACTAAAGCCTTTGACTGTGTGGATCACAAAAAACTGTGGAAAATTCTTAAAGAAATGGGAGTATCAGACCACTATACCTGTTTACTGAAAAACCTGTGTGCAGGTCAAGAAGCAACAGTTAGAACCAGACATGGAACAACTGACTGGTTCAAAACTGGGAAAGGAGTATGACTAAGCTGTGAATTGTCACCCTGCTTATATTTAATTTATACGCAGAGTACATCATGTGAAATGCTGAGCTGAATGTATCACAAGCTGAAATCAAGATTGTGGGGAGAAATATCAACAACCTCATATATGCAGATGATACCACTCTAATGGCAGAAACTGAGGAGGAACTAAAGAGCCTTTTGATGAGGGTGAAAGAGGAAATTGAAAGAGTTGACTTAAACCTCAACATTAAAAAAACTAAGATCATGGCATCCAGTCTCATTACTTCATGGCAAATAGAAAGGGAAAAAGTGGAAACTGACAGATTTAATTTTCCTGGGCTCCAAAATCACTGTAGGCAGTGACTGCAGCCATGAAATTAAAAGACACTTGCTCCTTGGAAGAAAAACTATAACAAA
Organism: Okapia johnstoni; assembly: GCA_024291935.2. Lineage (NCBI taxonomy): Eukaryota > Metazoa > Chordata > Mammalia > Artiodactyla > Giraffidae > Okapia > Okapia johnstoni. The sequence goes on from CM044316.1 coordinate 44,401,547, forward strand.
TCTAGGTAGCATATTAAAAAGCAGATATGTCACCTTGCCAACAAAATTCTGTATAGTCAAAGCTATGGTTTTTCCATAGTAGTCATGTATGAATGTGATGAAAGCTGGATCATAAAGAAGGTTGAGCAGTGAAGAATTGATGCCTTTGAATTGTGGTTCTGTAGAATACTCTAGAGAGTCCCTTGGACTGCAAGATCAAACCAGTCAATCCTAAAGGAAATCAACCCTGAATGTTGCTGAAGCTCCAGTACTTTGGCCACTTGATGCAAAAAGCTGACTCATTGGAAAAGACCCTGATGCTGGGAAAGATTGAAGGCAAAAGGAGAAGGGGGCAGCAAAGGATGAGATGGTTGGATGGCATCACTGACTCAATGGACATGAGTTTGAGAAAACTCCAGGAGATAGTGGAGGGCAGAGGAGCCTGATGTGCTGCAATCCATGGGATTGCAGAAAGTTGGACACGACTTAGGGACTGAACAACAACAACAATAGTTGCTGTATAACACAACAACAATGACAATGGTAACTCTGTGTTTAGTTAAACTACACCTCCATATTGTTTACCTTAATGGCTACACCAGTTTTCATTCCCACCAACATTGTAGGAAGGTTCCCTTTTATCCACATTCTCCCCAGCATTTAGTATTTGTAGACTTTTTGATGATGGTTATTCTGCCCAGTGTGAGGTGATGCTTCTTTGTAATTTTGATTTGCATTCCCTTAATAATTAGCAATATTGAGCATCTTTTTGTGTGCCTTTGGCCATCTGTATGTCTTCTTTGGAGAAATGTCTATTTAGGTCTTCTGTCTACTTGTTAATTGAGTTGTTAGTTATTTTTTGATATTGAGCTGTATAAGCTGTTCTTATATTTTAGAAATTAAGCCCTTGTCAGTCACATTGTTTGCAAATTTTTATCCCTTTCCATATCCCTTTTTGTTTTGTTAATGGTCTCCTTTCTGTGCAAAAGCTTATAAGTTTGATTAGGTCTCACTTATTATATTTATTTTTATTTCTTTTCCTTGAAAGACTAATATAAGAAAGTATTGCTATGATTTATGTTCAAGAATGTTTTGCTTATGTTCTCTTTTAGGAGTTTATGATGGTGTGTCATATTTAAGTTGTTAAATCATTTTGAATTTATTTTTGTGTATGGTGTGAGTGAGTGTTTTAACTTGATTGATTACATGTGACTGTCCAGCTTTCCCAACACTACTTCCTGAAGAGACTGTCTTTTCTCCGTTGTATATTCTTGCCTCCTTTGTTAAAGATTTTTTGCCCATAGGTGTGTGGGTTTATTTCTGGGCTCTCTATTCTGTTCCATTAATCCATATATCTGTTAATCCATATATTGTGCCAATACCATGCTATTTTGATTACTGTAGCTTTATAGTATTGTCTGAAGTCTGGAAGGGTTATGCTTCCAGTTTTGTTCTTTTTCCTGGGATTGCTTTAGCAATTCCAGGTCTTTAGTGGTTCCATATAAATTTTAGGATTATTTGTTCTAGTTCTGTGAAAAACATCATGGGTAATTTAATAGGGAGAGTATTAAATCTGTAGATTGCTTTGGGTGGGATGGCCATTTGGACAATGTTAATTCTTCTAATCGAAGAACATGGAATATCTTTCCATTTATTTGAATCATCTTCAGTTTTCTTTTTCAATGTTTTATAGCTCCCAATGAGTGTGTAAGTCTTTCATCTCCTTTGTCAGGTTTATTTCTAGGTATTTTGTTTTCTTAAATTTGATTTTAAGCAGAATTTTTAAAAACTTTCTCCTTCTGATATTTCATGGTTAGTGTAAAAAATGCGGTAGATTTATGTATGTTAATCTTGTATCCTATACCTTGCTGAATTCATTTATCAGTTCTAATAGTTTTCACGTGGAGTCTTTAGGGTTTTCTTTATAGAGAATCATGTTATCTGCATATAATGACAATTTTACATTTTCCCCTCCAATTTGGATTTTTTTTTCTTTTTCTTGTCTGATTGCTATAGGTTGGTCTTCCAATACTATGTTGAATGGAAGTGGTCAGAATGGGTATTCTTGTTTTGCTCCAGATTTTAGCAGGAAGGCTTTCAACTTTTCACCTTTGAATATTACGTTGGCTGTGGTGTATTATATTTATTAATTATTCAGATGTTAAATCAACCTTTCATTCCTGGAATAACTCCTGCTTGGTGATAGTGAATAATTTCTTTACTGAGTATGGTTCTCTAGTATGTTGGTGAGAATGTATGTTTTTATATTTATGAGAGATATTGGTCTCTAGCTTTTTTTCTTGTGATGTCTTTGGTTTTGGTATCAGGGTAATATTGCCCTCAGAAAGAGCTAAGAAGTGTTTATGTCTCTTCTCTTCTGTTTTTGAAAGAGTCTGTAAAGAACAGCTGTTAATTCTTATTTAAATATTTGGTAGAATTCATTCATAGTAACTTTTGGTCCTATTTATTTGTTTTTGTTTTGTATGTATTTCTATCATTATTTATTCAATTTCTTTACTTTCTTTAGATCCATTCAGATTTTCTATTTCTTTTTGACTCAGGTTTTATATTTTTATTTTATATAAATTTGTCTGTTTTATATAAGCTATTCATATATTGGCATACAATTGTTCATGGTATTCTCTTATAATCCTTTTTATTTCTGTGAGATCAATAATAATGCCCCTTATTTCATTTCTGGTTTTAAGTAATTTTAGTCTGCTGTTTTTTTTCTCTTGGTCAACCTAGCTAAAGTTTTGCTGCTTTTGTTGATTTTTCAAAGAACCAACTTTTGGCTTTATTGTCTTACTCTGTTGTTTCACCATTCTTTGTTTCATTTATTTCTGATCTAATCCTAATTATTTTGTTTCTTATGCTTGCTTTAGATTTGATTTGCTTTTCTTTTTACTGTGTCTTAAAGTAGAAGATTAGGTTATTGATATGAGGTATTTCTTCTTTTTAAATGTCAACATTTGTAGCTGTATGTTTCTCTCTAGGCATTGTTTTAGTTGCATCCCATAAGTGCTCATATGCTGTGTTTCCGTTTTTGGTCATTTAAGAGTATTTTCTGATTTTCTTTGTTCTTCTTCTGTAACCCATTGGCTATTTTAGCATACGTCATCTAATTTTCTCATATTTGTGAATTCCTCAAACTTCCTTTGGTTATGATTTCTTGTTTCATTTCATTGTGGTCAGAGAATATTCTTTGTATGGCATTAATTTTTAAAAATTTATTGGGCCTTGTTTTATGACTTAGTTTTGAGAAGGGCAGTCTCATGTGCACAGTCTTTCAACCCTCATTCAGCTACATAAGAATGGGTCTTGGAAAGGGAACCCATATACACTGTTTTTGGAAACATAAATTGGTGGCTACTATGGAAAACAGTATGATATATTCTCAAAAAACTAAAAACAAGCTACCATGTGACCCAGCAATTTCAGTTCTGGATATATATTTGACAAAAATGAAAACACGAATTAAAAAAGATACGCGTACCCCAATGTTCATAGCAGCATGTGTGTGTACTTAGTTGCTAGGTCATGTCTGACTCTGTGACCCAATCGACTGTACCCTGCCAGGATCCTCAGTTCATGGGATTCTCCAGGCAAGAATACTGGAGTGGGTAGCCATTCCCTTCTCCAGGGGATTTTCCCGACCCAGGGGTGGAGCCCGGGTCTCCTGCATTGCAGGCAGATTCTTTATTGTCTGAGTCACCAGGGAAGCCCTCATGGCAGCATATTATTTACAATTGCCAATAGAAGCAACCTAAATGTCCATCAACAGAAGAATGGATAAAGAAGATGCAGCCTCAAAAAGAATGAAATTTTGCCATTTGTAACAATATGGATGGACCTCGAGTGTATTATACTAAGTGAAACAAATCAGATAGGGAAAGACAAATACTGTATGATATTACTTACTTATGGAATCTAAAAAATAAAACCAACTAATGAATGTAACAAAGAAGAAATATACCTATAGATACAGAGAACAAACTGGTAGTTACCAGTGGGGAGAGGGAAATGGGAAAGGATAAGAACAGGGGAGGGAGTACAAACATAGTAGTTTGTAGAGGTACAAACTATTATATATAAAATAAAAAAGCTACAAGGATATATTGCACATCACAAGGAATGTAGCCAGTATTTTATAATAACTGTGAACCAGTATGGTGTACATATGTAACTTATTTTGAAAAAGAAGCTATTGTCAAATGTAGTCAATAAAGTTTGAGAAATATTTGTGCTGTAAAGTAATAAAATTGTTTTAAAGTGGGATTGTTATGGCTACACAGTTTGTACATTTTCAAAAATGAGTTGTTTATTTAAATAGGTGAACTTACAACAAAAAATTATACCTAAAAAAATAGAATGGGTCTTGATAAGGAATGGAACATTTCCTTATCAAGAGATAAAGAGTCCATACAGCCTTTGCTAGGTGTATATACAATGTGGGGCTACATTTTCCTGTTTCAGGCTTAATGGATGCTCTGCTTGGAGCATGCACATCATGTGGCACCTGTCCAACTCCAATTAAAAAATTGTTTTTATTTTTATTGAAGTACAGTTGATTTATAATATTGTAACATTTTCAGGTGTGTAGCAAAGTGATTCAGATATACATGTATGTGCATGCATGTGTGAGACCCTATGGACTGTAGCTTCCATAAGCCTCTTATCCTTATCCATCAGAGGGCAGACAGAATGAAAACTACAGTCACAGAAAACTAATCAAACTGATCACATGGACCACAGCCTTGTCTAACTCAATGAAACTATGAGCCATGCCATGTAGGGCCACCCAAGACGGACAGGTCATGGTGGAAAGCTCTGACAAAATGTGGTCCACTAGAGAAGGGAATGGCAAACCACTTCAGTATTCTTGCCTTGAGAACCCCATGAACAGTATGAAAGGGCAAAAAGATATGACACTGAAAGATGAACCCTCCAGGTTGGTAGGTTCCCAATGTGCTACTGGGGAAAAGTGGAGAAATAACTCCAGAAAGAATGAAGAGATGGAGCCAAAGCAAAAACAACACCCAGTTGTGGATGTGACTGGTGATGGAAGTAAAGTCACATGTGGTCCATGGGATCCTATAAAGTACAGTATTGCAAAGGAACCTGGAATGTTAGGTCCATGAATCAAGATAAATTGGAAGTGATCAAACAGGAGATGGCAAGAGTGAACATTGACATTTTAGAAATCAGTGAACTAAAATGGGCTGGAATGAGCGAATTTAACTCAGATGACCATTATATCTACTACTGTGGGCAAGAATCCCTTAGAAGAAATGGAATAACCCTCATAGTCAACAAAAGAGTCGGAAATGTATTACTTGGATGCAGTCTCAAAAATGACAGAATGATCCCTGTTTGTTTCCAAGGCAAACCATTCAACATCACAGTAATCCAAGTCTATGCCCCAACCAGTAATGCTGAAGAAGCTGAAGTTGAAGGTTCTATAAAGGCCTACAAGATGTTCTAGAACTAACACCCAAAAATATGTCCTCTTCATCTGAAATGAAGGGACTGAAATGCAAAAGTAGAAAGTCAAATTGTTACTTCAATTTGCCTGAAGTAACAGGCAAATTTGGCCTTGGTGTACAAAATGAAGCAGGGCAAAGGCTAACAGAGTTTTGCCAAGAGAATGTACTGTTCATAGCAAACACCCTCTTCCAACAACACAAGAGAAGGCTCTATACATGGACATCACCAGATGGTCAATACCAAAATCAGATTGATTATATTCTTTGTAGCTGAAGATGGAGAAGCTCTATACAGTCAGCCAAAACAAGGCTAGGAGCTGACTGTGGCATAGATCATGAACTCCTTATTTAAGTAATTCAGACTTAAATTCAAGAAAGTAGGGAAAACCACTAGACCATTCAGGTATTACCTCAATCAAATCCCTAACTATTATGTGGTGGAAGTGACAAATATATTCCAAGGATTAGATGTGATAGACAGTGTGGCTCAAGAACTATGGATGGAGGTTCATGACATTGTACAGGAGGCAGTGATCAAGACCATCCCCAAGAAAAAGAAATGCAAAAAGGCAAAATGGTTGTCTGAGGAGGGCTTACAAATAGCTGAGAAAAGAAGAGAAGTGAAAGGCAAAGGAGAAAAAGAAAGATATACCCATTTGAATGCAGATTTCCAAAGAATAGCATGGAGAGATAAGAAAGCCTTCCTCAGTGATCAATGCAAGAAATAGAGGAAAACAATAGAATGGGAAAGACTAGAGATCTCTTCAAGAAAATTAGAGATACCAAGGGAAAATTTCATGCGAAGATGGGTACAATAAAGGACAGAAATGGTATAGACCTAACAGAAGCAGAAGATATTGAGAAGAGGTGGCAAGAATATACAGAAGAACTATACAAAAAAGATCTTCCTGACCCAGATAACCACGATGGTGTGATCACTCACCTAGAGCCAGACATCCTGGAATGTGAAGTCACGTGGGCCTTACGAAGCATTACTACGAACAAAGCTAGTGGAGGTGATGGAATTCCAGCTGAGCTATTTCAAATTCTAAAAGATGATGCTGTGAAAGTGCTGCACTCAATATGCCAGAAAATTTGGAAAATTCAGCAGTGGCTATAATACTGGATAAGGTCAGTTTTCATTCCAATCCCAAAGAAAGGCAATGCCAAAGAATGTTCAAACTACCACACAATTGCACTCATCTCACACTCTAGCAAAGTAATGCTCAAAATTCTCCAAGCCAGGCTTCAGCTATACGTGAACCATGAACTTCCAGATGTTCAAGCTGGATTTAGAAAAGGCAGAGGAACCAGAGATCACATTGCCAACATTCACTGGATTATCAAAAAAGCAAGAGAGTTCCAGAAAAATGGCTCAGACAGTAAAGCGTCTGCCCATAATGCAGGGGACCTAGGTTTGATCCCTGGGTCGGGAAGATTCCCTGGAGAAGTAAATGGCAACCAATCCCAGTACTCTTGCCTAGAGAATCCCATGGATGGAGGAGGCTGGTAGGCTACAGTGCATGGGGTTGCAAAGAGTCAGACACGACTGAGCGACTTCACTTTCAGTTTCACTTTCTGCTTTATTGACTATACCAAAGGCTTAGACTGTGTGGATCACAACAAACTGGAAAATTTTTCAAGAGATGGGAATACCAGGCCACCTTACCTGCCTCCTGAGAAATCTGTATGCAGGTCAAGAAGCAACAGGTAGAACTGGACATGGAACAACAGACTGGTTCCAAATTGGGAAAGGAGTATGTCAAGGCTGTATATTGTCACCCTGCTTATTTAACTTATATGCAGAATATATCATGCGAAATGCTGGACTGGGTGAAGCATAAGCTGGAATCAAGATTGTCAAGAGAAATATCAATAACCTCAGAAATGCAGATGACAATACCCTTATGGCAGAAAGTGAAGAAGAACTAAAGAGCCTCTTGATGAAAGTGAAAGAGGAGAGTGAAAAAGTTGGCTTAAAACTCAGCATTCAGAAAACTACATTCATGGCATCCGGTCCCATCACTTCATGGCAAATAGATGGGGAAACAGTGGAAACAGTGAGAGACATTTTTGGGGGGGCTCCAGAATCACTGCAGATGGTGACTGCAGCCATGAAATTAAAAGACACTTGCTCCTTGGAAGAAAAGCTATGACCAACCTAGACAGCATATTAAAAAGCAGAGACATTACCCTGCCAACAAATGTCCGTCTAGTCAAAACTATGTTTTTTCCAGTAGTCATGTATGGATGTGAGTGTTGGACTTTAAAGAAAGCTGAGCACTGAAGAATTGATGCTTTTGAACTGTGGTGTTGTAAAAGACTCTGGGGAGTCCCTTGGACTGCAAGGAGATCCAACCAGTCCATCCCAAAGGAAATCAGTCCTGAATATTCATTGGAAGGACTGATGCTGAAGCTGAAACTCCAATACCTTGGCCACCTGATGTGAAGAGCTGACTCATTGGAAAAGATCCTGATGCTGGGAAAGATTGAAGGCAGGAGGAGAAGGGGACAACAGAGGATCAGATGGTTGGATGGCATCACTGATTCAATAGACATGAGTTTGAGCAAGCTCTGGGAGTTGGTGATGAACAGGTGATGAACAGAACTGGTGTGCTGCAGTCCATGGGTCGCAGAGAGTCAGACACGACTGAGCAACTGAACTGAACTGGACTGTAGCCTGCTAGGCTCCTCTGTCCATGGAGATTCTCTAGGCAAGAATACTGGAGTCGGTTGCCATGCCCTCCTCCAGAGGATCTTCCTGACCCAGAGATTGAATCTGCATCTCTTTTGTCTCCTACATTGACAGGTGTGTTGTTTACCATTAGCACCATCTGGGAAGCCCATGTGTATGTGTGTGTGTGTGTATGTGTGTATATATAATTTTTCAGATTAGTTTTCATTATAGAAAATTGTTTCCTGTGTAAAAATTGTTACACTAAATCCTTGCTGTTTATCTATTTTATTTATTATTATTTTTTTCCACACTGTGTGGCTTGTGGAATCATAGTTCCCCAACCAGGGATCAAACTCAGGTCCTTGGCAGTGAAAGCACAGAGTCCCAACCATTGGACTACCAGGGAATTCCCTATTTTATATATAATAGAGTTGCCCTGATGGCTCAGACAGTAAAGAATCCCCCTGCAATGTAGGAGACCTGAATTCAATCCCTGGGTCTGGAAGATACCCTGGAGAAGAGAATGGCAATCCATTTCAGTATCCCTGCCCAGAGAATTACATGGACAGAGGAGCCTGGCAGGCTATAGTCCATGGGGTTGCAAAGAGTTGGACATGACTGAGCAACTTTCACTCACTCACTCACAGTGTGAATCTGTTAACAACAAACAACGATATGTTATTCCATACTCCTAATTTATCCCTCCCCCTTCCTTTTCCTCTTTGGTATCCATGAGTTTTTTATCTTTGTCTGTGAGTCTATTTCTGTTTTGTAAATATATTCATTTGTATTTTTAGATTCCACTTTTAAGTGATATCATATAATATCTGCCTTTCTCTGACTTACTTCACTTAGTGTGGTATTCTCTAGATCCATCCATGTTGCCACAAATGGCAAGAGTTCATTCTTTTCATGGCTAAGTAGTATTCCATTGTGCGTGTATATCACACACACCACATCTTCTTTACCTATTAATCTGTTGATGGTCACTTAGACTGCTTCCATGTATTGGCTATTGTAAACAGTGCTGCTTTGAACATTGGGGAGTTTTGCACCTGTTCTGTTTTTTTGATGGCACTGGGTCTCATTGCTGTGGGTGGGCTTTCTCTAGTTGGGGTGAGAGGGGGCTACTCTTCATTGTGGTGGCTGGGCTTCTCATTGTGGTGGCTCCTCTTGTTGCAGAGCATAGGCTCTAGGCACGCAGGCTTCATTACTTGCAGCACGAGGGCTCAGTAGTTGGGGTGTGCGGGCTCTAGGGCTCTGCAGGCTTCAGTAGTTATAGCACACAGGCTCAATAGTTGCAGCTCATGGGCTTTAGAGTGAAGGCTCAGTAGTTGTGGTGCAGGGGCATGTGGAATTTTCCCAGATCAGGAATCAAACCCTTGTCCACTGCATTGACAGGTGGATTCTTTTCTGCTGCTCCACCAGGGAAGTCCTGTTTTATCTGTTTTTAATCGGGAAGGGAAAAAGTCTTTCTACCATGGCACAAGAGGGGTGCATGTAGGCAAACTGCTCTGCAATTGCCTCTTTTACTTGTCAGCCATTTTACTTTTGGTTTCTTTATGTCTTAATTCTCCTTTGTTTTTATATTCCTCCTTTACCGATATTTTTATTAAGTGAGTATTTTCAAATGTAACATTTTAATTCCTGCAGTGGGTTTTTAACTGTATTTTTGAGTTATTTTCTCAGTGGTTTCTCTAGAGTTTATTATATACATTATAATATCAATATCTCCTTCAGAGTTATATTAACTTAATTCTATTAAGGTATAAAGATATTACTCCTATATAACTCTTTTTCTTTCTTCCTTTTTGTTTTATTATTATATGTATTACATCTTGTAGTGGGTTTAATTGTGGCCTCCAAAAATGTATGTCCACTTCCTAACCCTTGGAACTTGTGAATGTGACCTATTTGGGGAAAAAAAGGACTTTGAAGATGTAATTAAGTTAAGGATCTTGAAATGAGGAGTTTATCCTGAATTTCCCAGGTGGGCAGTAATTCCAACAAGAAGTGTTTTTTATAAGAGAGAGAATAAGGGGGGACAGACACAGAGGGAAAGCCATGTGAAGACAGCAGCAGAGTGGAGTCATGAACACAGCCATCAAAAGCTGTATGTGGCAAGAAATGAAATCTCTGCTAGAGCCTCCAGAAGGGGTGCAGCCTCGCCAACACCTTAAGTTTGGATTTCTCCCCTCCAGAACTATGAGAAAAACTGTTTTAAGCCACCCAATGTGTGGTAACTTTTTTGCAACAGCTACAGGAAAGCAATACACATCTCTATATATTACAAACCCAACAGTACATTGTTACAGTTATTACATTATATAATTTTATGTCTCTTAAAGATGTTGAGGGAGAAAGGAAAGCAATTATATATTTATAGTGTTTCTCATTTCCCATTTCTGGTTCTGTTAATTTATTGCCATGCATTGGAATTTCCTTATCCAATACAGCTGTTCGTCCATCCACTTCCTTTGTACTGTAATTCGCAATTTTGTTTCATTTCTATATATTATAATCCCAGAAATATGCTTATACATATTGTTACATACAATTGGTTTTTTTTTTTTTTTTGGTGAAGCAGCGTCTGCATCTGAGCTTTATTTTTCAAAGGGAGCTTTTATATCTTGAGTTGTAGAGTCATGCCAAATCAGCTTAAGTTCTGCAGTTTTTGACCCTTATCGAAACCAGAATATTTTTGTATATATCTTATTTACAAAGGTCTTAAGTTGTTTACATTATCTTCTGGCCTGGAGGCCTGCTAACATCTTTATGACTCTTTAGTGATAAGGGTTGATTAGCCAAAACACTTGTTTTTTAAAGAATACAGACACAGTGGATTATGACAAAGAAAGGATTCATTAACTCAAAGGTTTAAAGTAAAACCTGTGTTTTGTAATCTATCTTTTGCCTTGAGCTTAACAGAAAAGAATGCAGTCCCATAAGATCATGGTACAGCAAGCTGAAACAATGTAGCACAAAAGTCAGTTCTTTAAAAAAATCACCAGCTAAATTAACAACTGTCTTATTATTTTTATATTAAGGCTAAACCCTTATTTATATAAGTCTCTAATTATTGTACCTTTATTATACAGGCTCAGGACGTTAATAGCAAAAACATAGCAAGTAAGTATATACTGAATAACAGTTTTTAAAAGAAGAAAGGAGAAGCCTCTGGGCCTACCTCAGAAAGAGTACTCTTCCCCTCTGCCTGCCAGAGCCAAGGAGACCTTTCTTGGATGTTCACTTTGAGAACCTAGTGGGATTCCTGAAAGTAAAGTCCATAAAAGAAGTCATGCTCCTCCTCACCTCAACTGTGACCTCCGTGAGTTTCTCACTCTTAAGATAGTCCACAACTCAGCCTCCAGCAATTTGTCAACAAATTTTCCATTTAGGTGTTCCTACAAGGCTGTGCCTCTAGAGGCTTCAGCTCCATGGAAACAGATCTTGGCTGACTCTCTGCATTTGCTTATTTCTCCAGATTTTGGTGACTTCCCTGGTGGCTCAGATGGTAAAGCATCTGCTTACAATGCAGGAGACCCAGGTTCGATCGCTGGGTTGGGAAGATCCCCTGGAGAAGGAAATAGCAACCCACTCCAGTACTCCTGCCTGGAAAATCCCATGGACGGAGGAGCCTGGTAGGCCACAGTCCATGGGGTCACAAAGAGTTGGACATGACTGAGTGACTTCACTTTCACTTTTTTTCTTTCCAGATTTTAGAGTAGAGATTTTTCCTGTAAACTCAATTCTCTGGTGGGTTCAGGAAAAGTCATGTATCCAGCTTTTCTTGTTGTTATTACAAGAAAAAAGTGATAAATTCTAAGCTCATTACGTGTTGGAGGTGAAACTGGAAGTTTGTTCTCTCTACTTACTTTTCTCAGCCTTCTCAAGTGTTTCTTCTTGTTCTTGACTATGTATTAATACCAAGCAGAGCCTGTTCACCTTTTTACTATTTCCAATGTGGTTCTAATTTCTGTTATTATATTCTATTATTTCTGATTTTATACTTCTCTTCCACTTATGTCATGAGTTGCATCAGCTCAGTTTTCATGGTCTTCTGTGGCATTTTCATTTTCTCTTTGAAATTCTGTATCCCTGAGTTCTTAATTCTCCTAGACCCTTTAAAATTGTTTCATGAATCTTTTGACTAGAGACCTTCAGAGATCTGTGTGTTATTATCTGTTATTTTTCATATTTATTTTCTTATTCCTTCTTGTAATATTTATGTAGGTCCTGCATTGGCTCTTTTTTGATTATTATTTATCTTTGAGAGGAGTTCCTTTAGGACCAGCTATCTGCAGGTGGAAATGTAGATGGATGGGCCAGTAGTGCTCTGGACTAAGGTGAGCATGTCCTGTTTACCGTTTGTTAGAGGGGTTTGTGTGTACCTTAGCTTTTACATATCTCCCAATAATGAGAACTGGCAGCTGGAGAGCAATTTGTCCTCCACAGTTTTCTCTTAATTTTACCACATACTTAGGTTCACTCTTGAAATAATTGTGCATCTGCTCACTAGTGCATTCACTCTTGCTTTTTCTCCTATTTTGTGCTGACAAATAGGATTATGGAAAAGCCCTGCCTGATTTAGCCTAGGCACCTAGATATTTTTGTTTCAAATAAGTGATCTTTTGTTTTATATCTCAGTGTGAAGTACTACTTTGGAAAACTCTAACCTACCAGCTCTTCCCAAGGTCTCCAGTGGCAAGAATACTCTCTCAGCATTTTCTTGCATCTTGGTCCAATTTTCTTAGGACTTGGTAACTTCTCTTCATATATACTATGGTTGAAGCTCAAACGCTTTAAGGAGTTTCATCAAAGACACAGTTTTATTTTTTGTTGGCTATTTTTCTGTTGTTTTTGGTAGGTTTTATGGAGAAGAAATCCATTTTCATTTATCCATAATTGATTGAAATCCCACTTTTTGTCTATTATTGTAGATATGTAGGAAAACTATGTTTTTTTTTAACTTAGTCATCTCATCGAGCTCTCTTTTAGTTCTATTTTTTTTTTTAATTCTCTGGGAATTTATGAGTAGAAAATTTTATTACCTATAAATTTATCATCTATTAGTAACAGTATATTTTATCCTCCTCTCTAACACACACACATATGCACACACACTTCCTTATCTTGTGTTGTCTTTCCAAATCAGTATTGAATAATAGCTATTACATGAAGTGTGCTGTTACGCTTATGATTTTTCATGGCAGTAAATCTGATGTTTTTATTGTTTAAAATAAAGATGGCCATTTTGGGGGGTGATAGCTGTCAAATTTTTATCAAAATTTTAAAAAATATATAAACAATTATGATCTGGAAATACTTTGTTTTGAAACTATAATATAACGTGAGATTTGTGTAGATTCTTTTTTGGAGAACATTGATAGTGCCTTTGTTAGATCTTTACTTTAGGTTAGGCACTCCTATAAAATTGATGTCAGATAGGGTGATTGGTAGTGGTTACAAGCCTTCCTTTTCAGCCACATGTGATGAAATTTTTTTCAGCAGCTCAGAGGAAGATCTGGTGTGACTGCTTACCAAATACGTAGGGATATGAAATTTGATATAGGTAAAATATGTGATTGAACCAGACTGGCTAGCTCTTAACACAATGACATTCAGCCAATTTGACTTTAAAAAATTAAGTGTAAAAGTCTAGAATTTTTCTATCTGTGGCTTAATAACATCTAGAAAAAAACCACATATGAATTTTAGCTTTCAATCCATCATAAAAAAGCTATGTGATGTGGCTGTTAAAGAACCAGATGCAAGTTTAGACCCTTACTTGATATGGAGTGTTTAGAATGAAAAGGCAAGATCTCCTCTTCTTGGATGTTATGACCAATCTGGAGCATGACTTTTAAGTTCTGAGGACTATACTTTTAAGATGAAATAGAGTAGGATTTTATAAAGAGGTAATTCTAGAAAAATTAGCATAGTTATAAACAGGAGTAAGAAAACACAGCATAGAGTTAATTAGAGTGAAGATTCATGAAAAAAAAATGTCTGCGACACTTTGTATAATATTATATTATGGAGAAAAACTTTGTACAATCTTGAGAAAGAAGTTCTGTAGTAATGTGCTATTGTTAAAGTGTTCAGGTTAAAAAAGAAACAACAATGACTGACATAGGCTATTGTGTCCTGAGAGTAGTTGAGCCACTTAATTTGCGTGCCTGTAGCTTAGCTAGCTATTTCAGAGACAAAATTTGAGTGATACTGATCTCTACCCTCAAACAATTCACACTCTGTTAGGCTTGATTTGAAACCTTCATGAAGCAATATTATAGGATGAAACTTTGCTTAATGTGATTGTGATATCCAGTCTTTTAATTTATTTCCCATAAGTACAAAATACACTCCCAATAATCTTAATTACTAAGAAAATCTTAATTAAGTACAATAACATTTTGCTGACAAACTCTGGTAGATATTCAGATAATTCTCCTGTTTGACTTCAGGATCTCTAACATGAACTTATGCATTATGGCTAGCAATCTCTTGAATTTACAGATTACAGCCAAGTTTGGTGGTAGAGCTTTATAATAATAGTCTTTGCAATAGAACCCAAGCAGAAATCAGAACAATGTTTTTGCACAGAGTCCTCTTAAAGTTGTACTTGCACCTAATTAACAGCTTGAAAATACTTGAATTAGGAGACACTATGGAAAATGCCACGAACTGGCAAAATGAAATATTAGAAAGGAAGAGTTCTGCTAAAGAGAAGTTATGTTAATTCATGATTTTAACCTTAACTAGTAATATTATACACGAGAAAGAAAGTTTTTAGACTTTCTCATCTTCGGGATATCCAAATATTTAGGAGATATTTAAATATTACTTTCCCACAAATTCTAGTTTATATCAGTAAATATTGAGTGCGTGTGCTGGTGCTTCAGTTGTGTCCGACTCTTTGTGGCCCTATGGACTATAGCCCGTTAGGCTTCTCTGTCCATGAGATTCTCCAGGCAAGAATACTGGAATGGGTTGCCATGCCCTTCTCCAGGGGATCTTCCCGACCCCAGGGATTGAACCTGTGTCTCCCGCAGCTCCTGCATTGCAGGTGGATTCTTTACCACTGAGCCACCAGGAAACCCAAGGGCAGGCATGATATATATTATTCCTCATTTTGTAGTCCATGATAGCAGAGGAGTAACTTTTGACATGCCACATTTCAATGATTACTTTATGATAGGCTTTGAAGCAGAATTATTTTAAAAACTGAAGTAAAATAGAAGTATTTGTGCTTTGTTATAATTATCATGTATATTAAATAAATAGGCAGCTCATAAATAAAATAAATAGGTAGCTCAGTGGTAAAAGAATCTGCCTGCCACTTCAGAGGAGGCAGTTTTGATCCCTGGGTTGGGAAGATTCCCCTGGAGAAGGAAATGGTAATCCATTCAATATTCTTGCCTGGGAAATCCTATTGACAGATGAGCCTGGTGGGTTATAGTCCATGGGGTCCCAAAGGGTCCGATACCACTTAGTGACTAAAACAGCAACAGGTAGCCTACCCTACTTCCTTGGAAGAAGTAAGGGGTGGGTTTGTGATGGACAGAGGAGGTGATTGGTGTTTAGTGGCACAGTGAAGTTACCAATCCCACTTAGTCTTAAAACCAGAAAGCTGGAGGTACCTGTTTATATCCCTGACTGCCCCACCTACATTTTAAGTGACAGTGAAAAAATTATCAGAGAAATATTCACGCATACAGTGAAGTTGAGACAATTGTGTAATTAACTCCATGTATCCAGTACTCAGCTTCAGTAATTAGCCATAAGTTTAGACAGTTTTCTGACCAGTAAATATAATGCTCTGAGAGCTTCAATTCTTTATCTGTATTCAGCTTTTGTCTTTCAAATTTTGGTTCTTGGGGCTTTGGATACTGCAATTGTATTAAAAGAAGGATTTGAGTGAGGAATTTAGTGTTTAAAGGGTCAGTCTCTTTTTCAGCTCTCCACCCTCTCAGGAGAAGCCACTGTTTGTATGGTGTTAAGTGGAATTTGGAAGTATTGTGGCCAAGAGCTGTTTTTCATAGAACAGATCACGGTCCCGATTTCCGTGCCGAAGACCGGCTAAAAACAAAGCTGGGGAACCGACGGGCATCATGTCTGCTCTTACACACTTCAGTACTGTTTTCTGAATAAGAGCAAATTTACAAAACAGTTTCCTGGTCACGCTCTGGGGAGTATCTCAGTATTTTCGCCTTCATTTTGTACGTCCAGGCCCAGTTTGGGGATGAGCTGTCAGTCTTTCTGAGTTTCTGGTGCTTGATACTGACTGGCTCCTAACCACCTTCCTCGCCCAGAGCTTGCAGAGCACGCCCCTTAGGGCCTCCTGGGGAAAAGAGAAAAACTGCTGATTCGCAAAAAAAAAAAAAAAGGGAACGTTGAACCGGAATTGCGCTCGCCTAGTTTTGTGCCTTGAAGAGCGAGAGTGCCGGGGAATGGTCCCCATATGCCCCTCGCTGCTTCTCGCTATAGAAATCTTGGCGTCTCCAGGGATATAAGAAAGTGCAGGAGAGACTTAAACTCGCAGCAGAGAGGCTGAGAATCCAGCACGGAACGCACCATAGCACTTGGTTTGGGGGTTCCTGTTTCCTTAAGCCTAGAAAGCGTAGTGGTTCATGGTCGTGGTCCCGCCTCTCAGTGCGTCGGCCCGGCGGTTCCTCTCGGAGTACCGCCCTCTCTGCCGGCACTGTAGGGAGTCAGTGGGTCCGAGTGCCCGGGACCCGACGCTCGGCTCTCAAAATAGTAGCTGAGAGACGCCCAGCAGAGCTCAGCCCCAGTTTTAAGCCGTCTTCAGGTAGAGTTTGCAGATGTTAAGACTGCGGCGGTCAGGGCGTTGTCCTAGGAAACGCAGTTTAAGGGAAGGTGCTTTAGTTTCTCGGAGCATCTCTTTGCCCCGCCCTGCGCTCGCTGCCTGGGCGCTGGGCGAGTTCCCCCGCGGTTGCGCGGGGAGCGGCGACCGCTCTTCCCGGGGCCCGGCGGTTTTTCTCGCCTCTGCACCCCTAGGCGGCGCTGCGCTCCTCTGCTCCCGACCTGCTCCGCTTTCCCAGACGGCTGCCAAGCCTGAAGTCTAGCAAGCCTAGCTCTCAGCCGGCCAGTCCCGGGCAATTACGGCATTCGGAAGGCGAACGTCGGCTGTCTCTGCACCTCCAGCGGGCAGCGGCGGCCGACCGACCCTCGTTTTTTTCCTTTTACCACGGCTCGCACTCTCCGGGAGTCCGGAGCATGGTCCCGGGTCACCGCTGGTGGAGCGAGGTCGCCGAGGGGGAGGGGGATGGTGGGCTGGAGGGTGGCGGTTCTATGTTTGTGGGTTTCCTGCGGCTCTGTAGCGGGACAGCTCGAATACTCAGTGTCGGAGGAGACCGAACGGGGCGTAGCCGTAGGCAATGTTGCCCAGGACTTGAGGCTGTCAGCGGCCTCTCTGTCATTGCGGAACATTCGCTTCCTTTCCAGCCGCGGCGAGACTTACTTCGGGGTTGATCTGGCCAGCGGAAGCTTGGTGGTCCGAGAGCCGGCGGACCGCGAACGGCTGTGAGGGGCCAAAGCTGTCTGCGTCCTGATCTATGAGCTTGTGCTCGAGGACCCGCTAGAGCTGCACAAGGTCCATGTTCACGTCCTGGACATCAACGACAACTCGCCTCACTTCCCTGCCGGCGACGTGCAGTTCCACGTTCCCGAGTTTCTTATGCCCGGAGCCCGCTTTACTCTCCCTAATGCCGAAGATGCCGCAACGGGTTGCTAAACTACAGCCTGAGCCCCAGCCAGCACTTTCGCCTGGACATGGGTTCGCGGGTCGACGGCAGCGAATTCCCAGAGCTGGTGTTGGAGAAAGCGTTGGATTGGGAGCAGCGTGCCACCCACCGGCTAGTGCTCACCGCTCGGGACGGCGGGCTGCCAGCGCGCTCCGGAGAGGTACAAGTCACCATCGTCGTGGTGGACACAAACGACAATGCACCTGTATTTCAGCGCTCAGTATACCGCACTAAGGTGCCAGAGACTGCACCCAATGGGACTGTGTTATTCCAAGTGCAAGCCTCGGACCCGGATGAAGGTTCCAATGGGGAAATCTGGTACTTCTTAAGCAGTAGCACCCAAGCCAAGCTGCGACACCGCTTCCACGTGCACCCTAGAAATGGGGAAGTGCGGGTCGCTGCTTCACTAGGTCCTCCTGAAACGCTGTTGGAGGCATACATTGAGGCAAGGGATGAAGGTGCCTTCAGTCTAGCCAGCACCGCTAAACTGCTGGTGGAGGTGACTGACGTGAACGATCACGCCCCTGAGGTGTACCTTCTCGCTCTCTCCAGTCCCGTTTCCGAGGACGCCGCCACTGGCACAGTGATTGCTCTTCTTAGTGTAAGGGATGAAGACCTCGGTTCCAATGGTAAAGTCACTTGTAGCATTTACAGCGGAGGCCCATTTAAGCTGAAGGCTTCCTTTGGCAACTACTACAGCTTGCTGACTGATGGGCCGCTGGACCAGGAGCAAGTCAGTGAATACCAGGTTCTGATCACTGCCTCGGATGGTGGCTCACCTCCACTTAGCACTCGCAGGACACTGACTGTGTCAGTTGCTGATGTGAATGACAATACACCAAGCTTTCCTAAATCGAAACAGGAACTTTTTGTGGCTGAAAACAATGCCCCTGGGGCCTCCCTAGGGCGTGTGTTTGCCCAGGACCCAGATCTGGGGAAGAATGGCCTTGTCTTCTATGAGCTGTTGGATATTATCTCTGAAGGGCAGGCAGCCTCTAGCTTGGTGGCAGTAGATTCATCCAGTGGGGCTATCACTGCCAAAATTTCCTTTGACTTTGAGTGGCTCAGGGGGTTTCACTTCCAAGTTGAAGCCCGGGATGGTGGCTTTCCTCCCAGAAGTGCAACAGTGACTGTGAACTTGTTTGTGGTAGATAGGAACGACAATGCTCCAGTCATCTTGTTTCCCTTGCCCAAAAATGGCTCTGTCCCAGTGGAAATTGTGCCCCGCTCTGCCAGAACAGGACACTTGGTCACAAAAGTGGTAGCAGAGGATGCAGACAGTGGCTCCAATGCTTGGCTTTCCTACTACATCTTTCAGGCTTCTGACTCGAGCCTTTTCAGAATTTCAGCCAACATGGGAGAGCTCCGTACTGCTCGTTTAGTTCTTCCCATTGATGCAGTTAAACAGAAGGTGGTGGTGGTGGTTCAGGACCATGGAGACCCATCACTTTTCACCTCTGTCACATTGGGCGTGCTGTTGAGCAGCTCTGCCCCTCAGGTCCTTCCAGACTTTGAAGATGGCTGGGAAACAGGAGGGCACCTTTCTGCCCAGAACCTGTATTTAACAATAGCCCTGGCCTGTATTTCCTTTTTATTTCTGGGGTGCTTACTTTTCTTCGTGTGTAGCAAGTTGAGCCAGAGTGCAGGTTGTTGCACTCATAGCTGCTGTTGCTCTCCAGAGGAGCTGAGGTATGGAAGCAAGGTGGCTTCAAATCCTTGCATGTCATCAGCCACAATAGATGTCACTACAGTCGAAAGACTTTCTTATACTTATCTCTATCGGGTCTCCCTGGGACTTGGTTATGAAAATAACAGTTTGCTGTTGTGTGGGGAATACAGTGCTGCTGACCTGAGAAATCTGGCCTCTGGGGTAGGACTGAATGTGCCAATATCATGTATCCAGATTCAGAATAGGAAAGGGGATCATGCAAATATCAATGCCATGGTAAGCATATTTTATGGAATTTGATTCCCTTGACCAGGAAATGGTAACTAGCTATTTCTAAAATGTTTCTTATATGAGTCTTTGGCAGCGTGTAATCCATTGAATTGAACACTCCTGCTCAGCATCCCCTGTGCTAAGGATTCTGGGAAGATCCAGGTGTTAAAAGAGATCATTTTTGGCCCCAAGGAGGTTACAGTTTATTTTTGAAAAACCAAGGTAAGACATTCAAACCTATTAAAGAACAATTAAAGTAATACAGTATAAAATTCTAAAATTGAAAAGAATAAACCACCAAAGTTTCTGGAACAGGTAATAAACAACCTGGGATGTCTTTGAATAATTCCTTTTAGGAATTTCTTTAAGTAATTACTTGAAACAAATATCCTTTCATTAGAAAACATATTTTGAGCAATAGATATGTTTAAGGCATTCTGATACCTAAGGTGGAATGAAAATTATGGAAGAGTCTTTGCATAATACAAACTTAATATCATGGATAATGAGACATTTACTCAAACCATAATAATACATGATTTAAACATGATAACCTAAAACATGTAAAAATAAATTGTAACAGATGTTCAAAGAAGGGAGAGAGAGAACATCTAGACAGGGAAGAGGGAATCAGAGAAGGTTTTGTGGTAGAGATGGCAGTGAATTGGATTGTGAATGCTATACCATTTAATAAAATGCAGCATATTCCCTAGGCTATATTTTACAATGAATACCGTTTTGACAAAGTAGTCTTTTTTTGAGAATGATATTCCAAAACATAGCTAACAGTTTCACAAAGTATTTGTAAATATATAGAAATAATAAGCATGTCTCAGAACACTTATTTGTACTGACAGAAAGGTGATACAATTGGGTATAGGACTTGACAATCTTTTATTATGTGTTCTTATTGATGCATTTCACAAAGAAGACAGATGTGTAATTGCCATGTCAGAAACATTTGTGTGTTCAAGGTGCGCTTCCCATTCAACGTCCATTCAGCTTGGATTTAATTTTCTTTTTATTTTAGAAGCCAGTAAACTTTGAAATAAGTAAATACCATGTTAAGGTGTAATGTACCTAAGAAGGCTTCCCTTGTAGCTCAGTCAGTAAAGAGTCTGCCTGCAATGCAGGAGACCTGGGTTCGATTCCTGGGTCAGGAAGATCCCCTGGAGAAGGAAATGGCAACCCACTCCAATATTCTTGCCTGGAGAGTCCCATAGATAGAGGAGCCTGGCAGGTAGTCTATGGTACTTGACAGTCTATGGGTTTGCAACGATCAGAGATGACTAAGCACACACAGCAGCAGCAGCACCACCTAAGAACGATTAAATTATTCAAATACTTCAGTTCATCTAGAGTGGCCCTTGGTATTTCAAAACTTTCTGAGTGAAGTGGGAGCAATTGGATTAGCAACTTTCCAGTATTACTTTCTGACTTCTCGTAGAGATCATGGATACAAGGGAAGGAGGTATGCAGAAGTTAGGGAAGGGAATGAAGGGAATGTTTTACCATTTCAGATTATAAGGGGGAAATTGGGTTATAAGTTACTCTACTTCAAATAATGATGTTAACTGCAAATAAAATAGATTTGCATCTTTTATAATTTTGCATATTTAATATTTACAGCATGATACAATGGAATCCATTATATACTATATGATTAGTCAATACTTGTTGATGAATAAATGATTCAGTTTGTGAATCTATGAATTGAATGGTAACACTGTTTAATATCTAGAGAAAAATTTACCTTTTTACTTTGTCTTCATATATAGCTAGCAGTTTAAAGGCTCTTTTCAAATACGTTATTTTAATGATTATTTTCTTCCTTATGATATATAATCATGAAACAACACGATAGGGATTTTATGGTCTAGAGCTAGCGTGAACAACGTCAGTGCTGTGTTCTGGGGCTAAATACCAGTCCAGTCCTGTAGATGACAAAGTTATTAGCAGGAATGCACATAATTACATTGTGAAATTTGTGTGAATGAAAATTAAAGTGCAGCTAATTTTAAGGGGGAAAATTGGTGCAGAAAATATTAGTATTTCAGGTATCAAAACACAATGTATAAACTCTCCTTCTATTAAGAGAATTCACCGTTTCTTTCTTTTTTTTCATTGCTTTCTGTAACAAGGAGAGATAAGAATACCAGTAGTGTCTATGAAGTTTGAGAATCAGGAATTGTTTGAGAGAAACATTTTGACTAGACTACAAAGGAAACATAAGTAAACGTTAGGAAGATCAGTGGATCTGAGAGTTAGAAGGAAAATTATCTACTTAGAAGGAAAGAATATAGCTAATAACAGAGGAATATGTCCCCTGCCACAGAATTTTTAAACTTATGTGAGTGATAAAGTAACAGAGATATATACTGTTTAGACATGGAGGACTATCGTGCCATCTCATCCATCCAGTTGAGCAATCTTCCCATCATCATTGATATTTTGCTTTATAGGAGGTTCATTGTTAATTTTTATGGGCTGGATATTTCCTTAAATGTAAAGAAAGTTAGTTGTATAAAAACATGGACAAAAATAACTTCTATGAAGCTGGAGTATTTGTAATTCAACACAGGCATTTATCACTTACTTCTTTCTCCAAGTGCATATTGATCCTGTCTTTGATGCTTTGGAAAAGAATGCTTGTTGTGGTGTCATTTGTGCTTTGAGAGCAACACAGCTCTAGAAAGAAGAGATTTGTTGCTTCAGTCTTAGAAGCCATCTATCTTTTGAAAGCCTACCATTTCATAATTTTAACCGTGTCCAAGTCACACAGAATCATGTTGATGCATGTGTATTTATATTTAAGCTCTTCTCTCTTATTTTAGAGTACGTTAGTATAGTTTACAATACTAAAAAAACAGCTTATGAAATTCAGGAAAAAAAAGAAATTCAGGAAAACGTTTTATCTATATCTCTCCCTTGATAATATTTAACAGATGTAAGCAAAATTGACCTACTGTGCAACAAGTAAGCAATATGAGTCTCATGTCAATTTTTTTCTGTTAAGATTCTTGATAATTTAATTTTTTAGATGATATCTGTGATATATCTACTTCTTATCAAAAACTGCATTGGCAGTTTTTTAAAGATAGTAAAGACTGGTGCCCCCAAAATGTACAACAACATAAACTGACTTTATTAAAAATTCCACATGAAAATTATATTTTTAACATACCAGTTTAAATTAAACTAAACCAAATTAAAGCAGCTTCTCTTTTGTCAGGATCTGTGGAGCATAAGATATTTCCCCTTTGCACTGTCATTTGTTAACAGGGTGGTAGAATGTTTTTGGAGAAGGCAGTGGCACCCCACTCCAATACTCTTGCCTGGAAAATCCCATGGACGGAGGAGCCTGGTAGGCTACAGTCCATGGGGTCGCTAAGAGTCGGACACGACTGAGCAACTTCACTTTCACTTTTCCCTTTCATGCACTGGAGAAGGAAATGGCAACCCACTCCAGTGTTCTTGCCTGGAGAATCCTAGGGATGGCGGAGCCTTGTGAGCTGCCATCTGTGGCGTCGCACAGAGTCGGACACGACTGAAGCGACTTAGCAGCAGCAGCAGCAGAATGTTTTTGGCATTCTGGGTGTTTTTATTTGCTAATGTATATTCCCCAAGTAGACTTGCCCATAGGTTAACTGGATATTTCCTTATATCTATTTTGACTTTGAAGCTGATAACCACACTTTGAAAAACTTTAGAGTGCAGAATCTAAGGAAGCATGCAAGCTCTATGAAATATGTTCAGATTCAAATATATGGAGACAGCACAATTCAAATATATGGAGACAGCACAATAGTATTCTTTGTATAATATGGAAACCTCAAACTAGTGAAAAGGAGAGAAGAAGAACATCATAACTTGAATAGAAAAGAGAAAAGAAATGCTTCTGGGAGATGTATGAGTGGGAAAGTTTTGACAGCATGTATGATAATGTTAATGACATTATCATTGATAATATATGATTATTGATTTTCGTTGCCTTCAATATTTGCAGCAATATTTCAGGGACTAAATACTCTTTAGCTGGGTTGGGATGAAAGTAGACTGAATTACTAAGAGGTTTTTATATTGCTCAAATGTATATAGTGTGAATTTTAGAAATAGCATTTGGCAGAATGTCAAATGAATATAGATCACAATCTAGGATTCTGACTAAAGTATGGGAAGTAAAGAATTTATTGGTAAGGATTATTCTTTAAAACCAAAACTGAATGATAAAGGTGGTTACTCACTTTGTTCCCAATTTTAATTGATGAGAAGAGAATGGGACAAGATATAAATAAGTTACGTCTCTTTTATACTGCATTTATGAAAAATAATTAGGGTAAGAATTTCCTCTTCAAGCTTTAAACACAGAAGGTCATTATATATTCATCTGGAACTTTTCTTAGAATCTAGGGATGAATATGCGATCATGTAGTCTTCTGTGCAACCCACTCCAGTGTTCTTGCCTGGAGAATCCCAGGGACGGGGGAGCCTGGTGGGCTGCCATCTATGGGGTCGCACAGAGTCAGACACGACTGAAGCGACTTAGCAGCAGCAGCAGCAGCAGTCTTCTGTGATGCAGAGAAAGAGAAAAGCCTTTCTGTCCCAACTCAAATTGTTGGCTGTTCTTAGAGCCATCTGATTTCCATGTACACATATACTATTTTCATAACTGAACTCTCTTGACATACCTCAAAAATGTACTCTCTGAATTCAGGTACATTATGCTTATTTAGAATCTTTAAGCAAAGATTACAGCTGTTTTGTTTAGAATCAAAATGATGTTCTTACAAAATAAAAACAACCAATAAAGACATCTTAATAATGTATTCATCACTTGAGATTGTCATGTCATTTTCCTTTCTTTTAAGGATTTGCTATCAAGGTTATGCTGGCCTTGTTAAATAAGTTAGAAGTGTTTTTCTTTTTTCCTCTCCTTTTTTACTAGTCTCTGGTCATGTTAAGATTGGTGATATATCTTTCTCAAATACTTAGTAGAATTCACAAAGGATATTCTCTGTGCCTTAAGTTTTCTTTGTGGGAAAGTTTTAAATCATGAAATCACACTTCTTTACTATAAAACGAATATTCGTATTTTTATTCTTCTTGTTTCATTTCTATAAATTCTCTTTTCCAGAACTATGTTAATTTTAGATAAATTTTCAAATATTTAAGCTAAAATATATAATAAATATGGCATAAAGTTTTTTTTTTTATAATGTCCTCTTTGTAAGCTTTTAACATTTACAGGATCTGTAGTGATGTTCTTCTTTCCAATCCTAATGTTATTGTCAGCTCTCATTTTTCCTGGTTAGACTTGGCAGTCACTTATTATATTAGCCTTTCCAAGGACTAAGTATGTTTTTGGGATTCTCTTTCTTGTATATTTGCTTTCTATTTCATTGACTTCTGCTCTTAACATTATTTACCTTCTCATATTTCTTTATATTCAGTTTGCTATTTGATTTCTAGCTTTTTGTTTTTCAGGTTTTGTTGTTTCTAATGTATGGATTTATGGATTTAAAGCCAAAAAATTTCCACTTAGTATTAGTTGATTCATGTAAATCTTATTTTTAAAATTTTAATTGAAGTATAACATACATAAAAGTTCATATATCATACATTATCATACATAAAAGTTCATATATCATGCATGTATAGCTTGCTGAATAATCAAAGCCAACATAATCATGTGATCACCACAGAGATAAGGAAGTATGAAAGCATTACCAGCACCCAAGTCCCCCTCAGCCTCCTCTATCATTGGCCTTCACTGGTGGCTCAGACGGTAAAGAATCCGCCTGCAATGTAGGAGACCTGGGTTTGATCCCTGGGTTGGGAAGATCCCAGGAGAAGGGAATGGCTACCCCTCTAGTATTCTTGCCTGGAGAATTCCATGAACTGAGGAGGCTGGTGGGTTACAGTCCATGGGGGTTGCAAAGAGTTGGACACAACTGAACCACTAATACCTCATTACTCTCATCTGAAAATATCACTATTGTAATGAGTTTCAATGTCATAAAAATAGGATCATATAGTATGCTTATGGTTTTGTGTCTGGCTAATTTAATTCAATATTATACATGTGACATTCATCTGGCCTGCTGTGTGTAGCAATAATCCATCCACTAAACTTGCTATTTATTGTGTTGTATGAGTATATCACAATTTATCCATTTTTTTGTTGATGGATATTTTTTCAAGTTTATTTTTGCTATTATGGACAATTCTGCTATGGACATTTTCTCTATCTCTTTTGGTGCACACGTTGGCATTTCTGTTAACAGTGTATCTAGTAGTAGAAATTGCTTATTTATGTAGTATGAGTGTTTTCAACTTTAATAGATACTGCCAACAGTTTCCCAAATTAGTTGTTGCAAGTTATTCTCCCACCAGCTTGAGAGTTTTAGTTACTCCACATGCTTGAATAATTAGTAATACTAGTATTACCAGCCTTTTACATTTTCATCATTATAGTGACATGTACTCATATCTCATTCTTAAAATTTAAACTCTAGATTTGAGCTAGTTTTTTTTCATGTAGTAAGTGAATATGGAACAGTCTACAAGGTGAATATTAAAATGCTTAGACCATTTGTCCCTTCCTTCCACTATATACTTTTTAAGTCAGGTTTATTAGTTGTTTGGGGAAGGCAATGGTAACCCACTTCTGTATTCTTGCCTGGGAAATCCCATGGACAGAGGAGCCTGGAAGACTACAATCCATGGGGTCACAAAGAGTCAGACATGACCTAATGACTAAACAACAACAACAATTGATTGTTTGGGAAATATTGGCTCTCTGAGTTATACAGATTTTCCAAATGTGTATGCATTTTTTTATGCAATAAAAAATAATATTTATCAATACCACCATTGCTCTCATCAGACAGTCTTTTAGTATTGGGAAGCTACAGGCTCACCATGGTAGACAAAAGTTTTCCAAAATTATAACTGTCACTCAAAATCTTAAATTTTAGTATTTGCAACAAATACTATCATTTATTTTCCTTGCAGTGAAGGATTCATTTCATTCATTTTTAAGAGAATGTCTGCTTTCTGGTGTTATAAATACCCAGATTCATTTTGTAAATTTCCTATCTCAGACCTGGAATCAACCATTCCCCAAGGATCCTTCAGTTCTTTTTTGTGGGAGATGTTATTTAGAAATATAATCTGGGTGGTAGGTGTGCTTATTCCTACAGAATTGAGTCAAAATTTCTAGGTATTTTCAGTTACTGAACTAAGGGATATGCATTTTAAAAAAAGTAAAATCAAAAGTTCATACTAATCTTTCCAATTCAAGTTCAGAACTATACGGTTTTTAGTTAATTTCATTACTGCTACATTTGTATCTCCTTTCTCCCACCATAAAAATCCCAGTGTTCATGTATATCAACATAATTACTAATTTATTACCACAAACTACTCAAAGAACAGACTCAGAAGACAGTACCAGCACTACACCAACAATGTGATTACAGTAACAGTTTAATGTTTTTGCCATTCTTTTCATTTGTAGGCTGCATTTTACTAGGCTTGTACAAATTGTTGTTTAGTTGCTAAGTTGTGTCCAACTCTTTTGCAACCGCGTGGACTATAGCCTGCCAGGATCCTCTATCCATGAGATTTCCCAGGCAAGAATACTGGAGTGGGTTGCCGTTTCCTTCTCCAGGGGATCCTCCCTATCTAGGGATCGAACCCTTGTCTCCTGCATTGGCAGGCAGATTCTTTACCACTGAGCCATCAAGGAAGCCTCTTGTATAAATTACCATGTTTTAAAGTATCTTGGAATAGTTCATCTCTGTGTAGTTAAGCCGCAAACTACATAGAGTTAGATTCACTTGTTTCAAATTGCTTTCAAAATTAGGGCTTTTTAAGATTAAGTATTTTTGAACCACCTTTGTCCAATTCCCCCTCTTCCCTACCCCCACCTCTGGTAATCACAAATCTGATCTCTTTTCCTATGAGTTTGTTTTTGAAGTATAATTAACCTACAGCACTGTGTTAGTTCCTGGTGCAAAACATAGTGACTTAGTATTTCTATATGTTATGAAATTGTCGCCATAATAAGTCTAGTTACCATCTGTCCCCATACAAAGGTATTATATTATTATTGACTGTATTTCCCACGGTGTACATTTCTTACTTGTGACTCATTTATTCCATAGCTGAAAGTTTGTACCTCTTAATTTCCCTTACCTAGTTTACTCATCTCCCACCCTTCTCCCTTCTGGCAACCACTTGTTTCTTCTCTATGACTTTGATTCTATTTTGTTTATTCATTGTTTTTTTATATTTATTTTTCAAATATAAGTGGAATCATACAGTTTTTGTTGTTGTCTGACTTATTGCACTTAGCATAACAACCTCACAGTCCATCCAGATTGTCATGAATGGCAAGACTTTATTCTTTTCTATGACTAATATTCCATTATATATATGTGTGCGTGCACGCACACACACATATCACATCTTCTTTATCCATTCACCTATTGGTGGACACTTAGGTTGCTTCCATATCTTGGATATTAATAGTGATTAATGCCGCAATGAACATAGAGGGTCCATATATCTTTTCAAATTCGTGTTTTCATTTTCTTTAGGAAAGTATCCAGAAGTGGAATTGCTGGGTTATATGGTAGTTCTGTTTTTAATCTTTTAAGGAAACATCATACTGCTTTCCATAATGGCTATACCAATTTACATTCCTATGAACAGTGCATGAGGGTTCCATTTTCTTCACATGCTTATGAATACTTCTTTCTTATTTGCTGTCTTTTTGTTAATAGTCATTCTGACAAGTGCGAGGTGATATCTCAGTGTGGTTTTGATTTACATTTCCCTGCTGATTAGTGATTTTGAGCGTCTTTTCTTGTATCTGTTGGCCATCTGCATGACTTCTTTGGAAAAATACCTATTCAGATCCTCTGCCCATTTTTTAATCAGGTCATTTTTTTGATATTGAGTTATATGTGTTCTTTGTATATTTTGGATATTAGTCACTTATTGGATATATCATTTGCAAGTATTAATATCTTCTCCCATTCAGTAGGCGACTTTTTCATTTTGTCAGTAGATTCCTTTGCTGTGCAAAATGTTTTTAGTTTGTTGTCACCCTGTTTGCTTATTTTTGCTTTATTCTTTTCATCTAGATTGCCTATTTTATTTGCGTATAATTGTCATAGTAATCTCTTGTGATTCTTTGTATTTCTGTGATATCAGTTGTCACTTTTTTTCATTTCTGATTTTATTTATTTGGCTCCTCTCTTTTTCTTGATGAGTCTGGCTAAAGGTTTATCAATTTTGTTTATCTTTTCAAAGAACTAGCTCTGAGTTTCACTGATCTTTCCTATTTTTTTAGACTCTACTCATTTATTTCTTCTCTGATCTTTATGATTTCTTTCCTTCTGCTAACTTTGGGTCTTGTTTGTTATTCTTTTATAGTTCCTTTCGGTGTAAGGTAAGGTTGTTTATTTGAAATTTTTCTTGTTTTCTGAGGTAGGCTTGTATCTCTGTAAAGTTCCCTTTTAGAACTGCTTTTGCTGTGTCCCATAGATTTTTAGATCACTGTTTCTGTTTTTATTTGTCTCCAGATATTGGTTGATTTAACAGTAACAAACCAATCTTGCATTCTTAGCATAAATGTAGGTTTGTTGTGATGTATTATTCTTTTTATATCACTAGATTTAGTTTCTTAACGTTTGGCTTAGAATTTAAAAAATCTGTATATGATAGAAATTGACTTGTAATCTTTCATTCTTATAATGTTTTTGTCAGGTTTTGGTATCAAAACTATGCTGGTCTCATATAGTAAATTAAAAAGTATTGCCTTTTTTCCAGTTCTTTGGAAAGTTTGTGTATGTAAATTAGTGGTTTTTTTCCCTCCTGTAAACATTTGGAAGAATTCAGAATGAAGCCTTTTTGGACTAGCATTCTCTGCATTAAAGTTTTTAATTATAAATAAATATCTGTTTTAGATATGAAACTATACAGATCATCTGTTTCTAGTTATAACAATTGCTTCATTGTATTTTTCAATAATTTTGTGCATTCAAATAAATGTGCAAATACATATTTATAGAGTGTGAGCTTAAAGTTGTTTCATAATATTTCTTCTTATTTTGAAATCATAGGAACCATATGTTTCTTTTTGTATTGCTAGTGTGGCATTTTTATTTCTCTTTTTTTGATAAGTTTTGCCATAGATGTGTTGGTTTTATTAGGTTTTTCAGTGAGTCATGTTTTGACTGCCAGAAAATAAAAAGAAACATCACCTTTAAATGAGCAATAGGAAGACAGACAACTGAGGTCTCAAGGGAAAAATAAAAGCCAGAAAACAATGAAATGACATTTTCAAGGGAGTTAAGAAAACCTGAAAAACCTAAAATTTTATACCCAGCAAAAATATCCTTAAAAAAAAAGAAGTAAATAAAAATATTTGCAAACAAAACAAGGTTGAGGAAATGCATCCCAATCAGATATGCACTGAGGGAAATAGTAAGTGATTTCTTTATGGAGAATTTTCCCAATTGCTGTGCTTTTGCACAGCAAAGAAGCACAGAAATAAGGAAGGAAGGAAGGGGAAAAAGAGGGAAGATGAGGAAGTAAATATTTACTGATTAAAACAATAATAATGCACAGTAGAATTTAAAATATAAGAAGAACCGAAATATATGAGGACAACAACAAAAATATGGAAAGAGGTAAATGGAATTAAAAGGGTCTAAGGCCATTACATTGTCCTGAAAGTAGTGAAAGTAAAAATTATATTAGACTTTAATAAGTCCAGGATGAATGTTGTATTTTCTAAGAAAATCCATTTAAGATAGTAAAGAAAAGTAGCCAATAAGTTAATAGTGGAGAGAAAATGGGATAAAAATATACTTAATTAGTCCAAATGAAGGCTAGAAATAGCTGAAAGGCAGATTATGTAAGATAAATACAAGTAGAGATTAAAATCCAGGTATATCAGTAGTTACATTAAATGTAGATAGACTAAGCACTCCAATTACAAAAATGGTCATACTGGTTAGAAATTATACTCCCATATATCAGTTATCAGAGACACACTTTTACAAAAAGGATAAAAAAGTGGGAAGTAAAAGAATGGAAAGAGACATACCGTGTAAACACTTATCAAAAGGAAACTGTATAGCTAACTCTACAAGTATCACTTATAGTGGACCTGAAGGCAAGAAACCTTATAAATAGGGGCATTATGTAATAATAAAAGGGTTAGTCCATTAGGAAGATAAAACAATCATAAAATTTAATGTGTTGATAACATCATGTTTAAGTACCTAAGAAAAACAGTTAAAATTTAAGGAGAAATAGAGAAATCTATAACTAGAATGGGAAATTTTAACATACTTTGTTCAGAAACAGAATAAGGAGACAAACAACAACAACAACAACAACCAATGAGGATACAGAGAATTTGAATAAGGCGGTTAACAAGCATGTATGTGTGTGCATATAAAACCACCCAGTCTAGGTATAAATGGAAAATTACATAGCTCAATAAAAATCAATAAACATTAAAAAAAAACCACCCAGTAACTGCAGAATGAAAAATCTTTAAAATAACTTATGAGCATGTGGTGCATGTAAGAACATTAAGTGTAATCTGGACCATAAGAGAAATCTCAATGAATCCATGACAGGTTTTCATGCATGCATGCTGAGTTGCTCGGTCGTGTCTGACAGTATGTCAGGCTGTGAATGGTTGATTTTTGTAAATGTTCATGAATGTCTGTGTTTCTGAAAGGGGTAATATTATGAAATTGCCTGTAAAAGAACTCTGTATATGTCTGTTAAGTCTTTTGCCAGTTACGTTGTTCAAATATTCTGCATTCTTTTTTACTCTTTTTATTTGCTTATTTGATGTGACTGAAAAAGTTATGTTAAAATGTCCCACTGTAAATGAATTGTTTATTTCTTCTTGGATATTTGTCACATTTTTACTTCATATATTTTGAGGCTTTTTATTTTATTTAGATACTTAACCCAATTTATATTTGTAATATTTTCCTGTTAAATGGACGCTTCTAACATTATGAAATAACTCTCTATCTCTACTTCCGTTGGTGATGAACTGTTTTAGTTTTTGTTTGCCTATGATGTCATTCTTGATAGATATTTTTCCTTAGGTATAGAATTCTAGGTAAGCATTTCCTTTACTTTGGCACATTAAATTTATCACCTATTTTTGGGGTTTCACTGTTGTCTTATTGTGCTCTTTTGTGAGTAATTTTGTATTATTTTTCTTTCAATTTTGCTAATTTTGTCTTCCTTTGTGCCTAATAGTCTACTAGAAGTGTCCCTTGAGTTTTATTTTTAGTTATTCTGTTTTTCATTTAAAAATTCTAATATTATTGTTCATATATGCTGGGTTATTTTAAATTTATTTACTTCTCTGAAAATATTTTCAAACTTGCCTTTTATTTTTTTAAATATATTAAATCTCTGATATTTCTACAGTCTGAAGTCTGAAAGTATGTTTCTGCTATGTGCTGCATCAACTAGTTTTTTATCACAGCTCCATATTTCCATGTGTTCCAGATTTCCCCTGACTTCTGATGGTCATCACCCTGAAAATAATATTTCTCAGGATATCCTGAGATCTTGTATGAAAGTACCTTCAGGATAGATTTCTATTTACATCTGCCAGTGTCTGAGGGGCTTCCCAGGTGGCTCAGGAGTGAAGAATCTGTCTGCAATGCAGGAAATGCAGGAGATACTGGTTCAATCCCTGGGTCAGGAAGATTTCCTGGGGAAGAGTATGGCAATCCACTCCAGTATTCTTGCCTGGAGAATCCTATGGACAGAGGAACCTGGCAGGCTACAGTCCATGGGGTCACAATCGGACACTACTGAAGTGACTGAACACACACATGCCAGTGTCTGAATACTACTAGTTGTGTGCTACCTTAAGTTCAAGATTTGAGGATCTTTGGAGGCTTAGGCTCTATGTATACCCAGCTGAAAATCTACAGGATATCCAGTATCCAACCTCAACTTTATAAGACTTTTTTTCCTTTCCTGTTTTCCTTCTGTTTTGGTTGGCTCCAAGAGAAATCTCCCAGCAGTGGATAGGTTTAGTTTTGTTACAGTATCTCCTGGAGGGTATGGTCCTTGGGGTTCCAGATGACTGTAGTTTGGAGATCCTATAAAATTCCTCTTCTTATGTACTTTCTGGTCCTTAATTTCTGTCTTCCTTATCCTACAAACTGTCTGGATTTACAACCAAGTTTATGTTGGCAGATGCTTTCAAAACAAAAAGCAAGTTCAAAATTCTGCTCACCTCTCTGGGTTTAAGTTTCCTCCAGACTTTGTCTTAGCAGTTCTCACTATCTTATCAGATTTTCAATGCTTTTAAGATAACTGTTTTAATATTTTATCTAGAATATTTACTTGCTTTCAGTAAGATGGCTGCTGCGAATAATTTAAGCTTCCATTACCCGAGATTCCATAGCATACAATTTTATCACCAGCATATTAGCATCTAAGTAGTATTGAAATGCTTTATAGGGGGATTTAAATCTTTTATTACTATTTTGGGCTTCCCAGGTGGCGCTAGTGGTAAAGAACCAGCAATTACTGATTTGGGGGAAAAAAGTAATTTGTACATTAGATCTACTATGAACCAAGAGAGCACATGCTTTCACTTAAAAGATTCAGACAATAACCTATTGTCTGAAAAAGAATACAAACACACACACACACATATGTATTACATCTATGTAACTGAATCACTGTGCTGTATACCTGACACTAACATGACATTATAAATCAACTATATTTCAATAAAAAGCAAACAAAAACATTCAGATAATCAAATTTTATTAAAGGTGGTACTTGTGACTTTGCTTGACATACAGTTTCCATATTTCTTTATTCTAGTCACTCCATCTGACATACTTTTTAAAGCATGAGACACTCAAAATGTAGAGACAGATAAGATATAATCCATAACAGCGAAAGACATCTCAACAATAAACAGGTAAACCATCAATTATAACAGAAACAGATTAGAGCTACAATGAAACAAATACATGCTACCCTGGAATGCAGAGGGAAAGCAACTAACTTAGTATGTTGTTTGGTTGAGGGTGCGGACATGCAGAGAGATCTTCCCATGTAAGATATCTCTATAGTAGAAGATTAATGGATGATTTGGGAAGCAAGGAGGTAGATTGGTGAATGAGTATTTCAGGCAGAGCAAAATCCATAAAACCCTGGAGGAATGAGAAAGCATAAGAGAACTCCTTTGATTTGGTCAGAATATACTGTATATGTGTAAGCAAAGAAGAAGTTGAGGCTAGAAAAATAAGAATCAGGTAAGATTCTTCAATGTTTAGAATATCAGATTTTATCATGAAGAAATAGGTAGCTGATAAAGTTGAGAAAAAGGTTTAAAAATAACTTTTCCATTAAATAGTACCATATGATCATTGTAGATGTTTTATAAAGAGAAATTACCTATAGTTCCAAAACCTAAGTATAGTCACAATTATATGTACAGCTCTTTTTAAAAAAACATGTTCCATGTGTATTTTTAAAAATAGTTGAGATAATACATAAATTTATATAGTATAGAATATAGTAAAATTTAGCAAAGTATAGGCATTTTTAAATGATTACATTTTTATTGAGATATAGTTGATATACAATAATGTATGTTTCCGATGAATAACATAGTAATTCACAGTTTTTAAATGTTGTATTCAATTTATAGTTGTTATAAAATATTTGCTATATTCTCTGTGTTGTACAACATATCCTTGTAGCTTATCTGTTTTATATAGTCTGTAGGCCTTAATCCCCTACCCATATCTTGCCCCTCTCCTCTTCTCTCTTCCCGCTGGTAAGCACTAGTTTGTTCTCTATGAATCTGTTTCTTTTTTGTTATAGAGGTCATCATTTTAGATGACTGTATGATAGTTCATCACAGATAATTTTCCTATGCTGAACATTTGATTCTAGTGTTTATTGTAAATGTCACTGTTGTGAACAAGTAATGATAGTAGCCTGGGCAAAATTGTTAATTATTAATGTGTGTAAGATTAAATGTTCCTTCCAAGCACCTGTCCTCTACCATCAAGGATTATGATTATAATCTCAGAAGATTGTAGCCATGCATTTAGATTCATTGTGAGTCACAATTGATGACTTGTAATGCCTTTCAACTTTCATTCAACTGAAAATCAAATAGGTCTGAATTGTCATGGCACTCTTTTTACCTCTGTGGAGAGCAAAGAACCTTATAATTTTGAGGACATAGCACTAGTGTTTGCCTCTTTTATGGTGTCTTTCATAATCTATGACCCTTGGGCTCACAAACATTTTGTTCATCTATGAGATTTTATCACCAAACAAGAAGATTTACATAAGTCTGTATAATAAATGAGGAGTTGATAGTAGCTCATGTTAATATTTGTAGCTATGATATTAATTATTCTACCTACTTAGATGAACAGAGGAATAAATTGTGAAAATATAATCTATAGTTTACATACATATCAGCTGCCATCTGCCTCACTTAAATTTGCTTCTCCTCTGAAATCCACTGTTTATTCCTTCTGTGATTCATTTGTAAGTTAATATTTTATCTATAGTTCTCTTGAAATGCCCTTTTGAAGGTTGTGCCCTAGAGTGGTTTGATGAAATTTACTTTAAGAGCTTTCTTTTTGGTCCATGTGATGGCTGAATATTCTCCTGTTTAACAACTTATTTGAGGATTTTTTGAAATACAAGACCAAAAGAAACTTAAATCACATTTTTGTGTTTGAAAA
Organism: Okapia johnstoni; assembly: GCA_024291935.2. Classification (NCBI taxonomy): domain Eukaryota; kingdom Metazoa; phylum Chordata; class Mammalia; order Artiodactyla; family Giraffidae; genus Okapia; species Okapia johnstoni. The sequence continues at coordinate 44,437,186 of CM044316.1, forward strand.
TTTCATTTTCTCCTTATAACATCAATAGATTTTGTTTTACAGCCAAAATAATATTAAAAATATTACATGAAAACTCTAAAATCACCAGGATCCTCCAAGATATTAATCTAAATTTAGACAAGCAGTTAATTATATGTGGGTTCTTTACCACTAGTGCCACCTGGGAAGCTCTTAAGGAAAGGGAATAATTTCCTTTTTTTCTTTAAAGGTTGTTATCAAGTATTTCCAGGCTTCCCTAGTAGCTCAGTTGGTAAAGAATCTGCCTGCAATGTGGGAGACCTGGGTTCTATCCCTGGGTTGGGAAGATCCCCTGGAGAAGGGATAGTGCCCACTCCAATATTCCAGATAATTTGGTCAGGATGAAAACATAAGGCCAGTTTCCACACTTGTTTAAGAACCTTAAAATTTTATAGTGATATTCATGGCTTTATTTTTTATCAACTTATAGTTATCTTAATAACTATAATGTATAATTATAATGTATAGTGTAGATATAACTATATCTTAATAGACTATATCCATTTAAAGTATTTGATTCAGTGAGTTTTGTTTTTAAAAACTGAGGTTTATTATATGCAATATTATATAATTTTCAGGTGTACAACATAGTGATTTACAATTTTTAAAGGATTTGTTCCATTTATAATTATTATAAAATATTGACTCTATTTCCTGTGTTGTACTATATATTCTTGTAGCTTATTTGTTTGATACATAGGAGTTTCTTCCTCTTAATCACCTGTCCCTACTTTGCCCTTCCCTCCTCCCCTCTCCCCACTGCTAACCACTAATTTGTTCTCTACATCTGTGAGCCTGTTTTTCTTTTTATTATAGTCACTAGTTTATTTTTTAGATTCCATGATTCAATGTGTTTTAGTGATTGTGTACATTCTTGAAATTACCACTAACCTAAAGGTATAGAATATTTTCACCACTCCGAAAAGTTTTCTGTGGTTCTTTTGCAGTTATTTCTCCCTCCAGCTCAGGCCTCAAAGAACCACTGATCTGCTTTCAGTTACTATAAATTGATTGCATATTCTAGAATAATATATAAATGGAATTGTTCAGTAAGAAGTTTTTGTATCTACCTTCTTTAGCTCAGCATAATGGTTTTGAGATTCATTCATATTGCTGGGTATTGTCAGTAGTTCATTCCTTTTCATCATTGAGTAGTATTCCATTGTATGGACATATCACATTTTTGTTGCCTAGTCACCTGTCAATGGAATGTTATTTCTAATTTTTAGCTGTTAAGAAAAAGACTTCTGTGTAGACTGGTTATGTTCTATGGTAGGTGTATGTTTTAAGAAACTGACACATTGTTTGTTGAAGTGTGCACCATTTCACATGTTCACTAGTAAGCATGTGGGGGTTCCAGTTGCTCCACATCTTCACAAACATTTGGTCAGTCTTTTTAAAAAAGGTCCTTTATCACAACCCTTCTAATGAGTGTGAACCGTTATTCAGCTGTGGTTTTAATTTGCATTTCCCTAATGATTTTGTGCATTTTTAAAAATGTGCATCCACTTGTATGTCTTCTCCTATGGAGTATGTTAAAATTATTTCCCCCTTTTTTATTGGTTTGTGTGCCTCATTATTACTGAATTGTAAAAATCTATATACAAGTCCTATATCAGATATATGTATTGCAGATACTCTCTCCCATTCTGTGTCTTACCCATTCATTTTCTTAATAGTGTCCTTTGAAGACCAAAGTTTTAAATTTTGATGAGGGTAAATTATTTTTTGTTTTATGATTTATGTCTTTTATGTTCTCCTTAGAAAACTTTTGCTTATTCCAAGTTGACAAAGAATTTTCTCTGTGTTTTCTTCTAGCAGCTTTTAGATTTAGTTCTGTGAGCCACTCAAGCTAATTTCTGTGGATGGTATGAGATAATGTAGATTTATTTTTCTCCATTTGAAGTCCATTTATTGAAAAGACCTACTCTTTTCAATTATCATGGCATTTTTATCAAAAAATCAATGGACCATATTTTGTTGGCCTTATTCTGGACTCGATTTCATCCCTTTGATCTGTATGTTTTTTCTTTCACCAGTAGTAAATTGTTTTGATATTGTAATTTTATAAGTTTGGAAATGAGCTGTGTAAGATTCCTTAGGATTTTCTAATTGTATCATCTGGAAGTAGAGACTCTTACTTCTTTGTTCCAGGATTACATTTAATATGTTTATTTGTTACTTAATAGCAATGGCTAGGACCTATAGTACAATAGTGAATAGAAGTGATAAGAGCAGGCATCCTTGCTTTATTTCCAACTTTAGGGGATAAGTATTCAATATTTCACCATTAAGTATTATGGAAGTCATAGATTTTTTTATAAATGTTTTATCAAATTGAGGAAATTCCTCTCTCTGGATTGTTCAGAATTTTATCATGAGTAGTTACTGAATTTTGTCAGATTTTTTTTCCACATCAATTGAAGTGAAAATAAAGTTTAGTTCTTTAACCCACGAATATGGTAAATTATACTGATTGTTTTTGAATGTTGAAACAACCTTTCATTCCTGGGATAAACTTTAGGCATGATTTTGTCTTTAAGCATATTGTTGGATTAGATGTGCTAATATTTTGTTATTTTTACACCTGTGTTTGTACAAGATATCTTTATGTGATTTTCTCATTTTTTTCTTTTCTATTCTTTCTGTTGTGATATCTTTGTCAGGCTATGGTATTATCTGACCCAATAAAAAGACTTCAATTTCTTTGATAGATTTTAAAATTAAAAATGGAAACACTATTCATATATTTGTTTCATCTTGAGTTAGTTTTAAGATATATTTTTCAAAGAATTTGTCTGTTTCTTCCAATTTGTTATATTTGTTAGCACAAAATTATTAATAGTATCCTCTCATCTTTTAATGTCTGTGTAGTCTATAGTGATAGCATTCCTTTTATTCCTAATATTGATGATTTGTATTCTATTTTTTTCTTGATCAGTCTAGCTTGAAGTTTATCAATTTTGTTGATCTTTTCAAAAAGCCAGCTTTTGACTTTTTGGATATATTTTCTATTATTTTTTTGCTTTCTGTTTTATTAATTTCTTCATCTTTATTATTTGCATTCTTCTATGACTTTGGGTTTGCTTTGCTCCTTTTTACATTTTTTGGGTGCATTTTTCTATATCCTTTAGGTATATTCTATATCTTATTTTAAACTTCTTTCTAATAGAAAAAATTAAGGCTACAAATTCCCTTCTAAGAACTGTTTATTTGCATTTAACAAATTTTGATATATTGTGTTTTTATTTTTGCTCATTTTAAAATATGTTCAGTTTCCCTCTGATTTACTCTTTTGCCCATTGATTACTTAGGAATGTCTTTAAGTTTACAAATATTTGTGGTTTTCCTAGATATCTTATTACTTTTGATTTCTGTTTAGTTCTGTTTTGTTCAAAGAAGATAGTCTGCCCAATTTCAGTCTTTTGAGGTTTATTTTTATTCCCTCGTGGCTCAGATGGTAAAGCGTTTGACCACAATGCGGGAGACCCAGGTTCAATCCCTTGGTTGGGAAGATCCCCTGGAGAAGGAAATGGCAATCCACTTCCAGTACTCTTGCTTGGAAAATTCCATGGATGGAGGAGGCTGGTGGGCTACAGTCCATGGGGCTGCAAAGAGTTGGACACGACTGAGTGATTTCACTTTCCTTTTATGTCTCAGTATACAGTCTATCTTGGTGAATGTACCAAATGTACTTTAAAAGAATGTGTATTCTGCCGTTGTCAGGTGTAGTGATTTATAAGTATAAGTAATTATTTAGGTCTTCACTGATATTTTTGCATAGTTCTATCAGTAGCTCTGAGAGCAGTGTTAAAGTATTTATTATTATTATAGTTCTCCCTTTAATTGTGTCCATTTTTGCTTCATGCATTGTGAGGCTCTACTATTAGGTATATTATATGTATACTATACATATGTATAGGCATATGTATACTATTAGTACACATTTATGATTATTACAATCTTCCTGATTTACTGATCCTTCTAGTTTTTATGAAATATCTCTTTGGTGCTCAGATCATGAACTCCTTATTGCCAAATTCAGACTTAAATTGAGAAAGTAGGGGAAACCACTAGACCATTCAGGTATGACCTCAATCAAACCCCTTATGATTATACAGTGGAAGTGAGAAATAGATTTAAGGGACTAGATCTGATAGACAGAGTGCCTGATGAACTATGGATGGAGGTTGGTGACATTGTACAGGAGACAGGAATCAAGACCATCCCCAAGAAAAATAAATGCAAAAAAGCAAAATGGCTGTCTGAGGAGGCCTTACAAATGGCTGTGAAAAGAAGAGAAGCACAAAGCAAAGGAGAAAAGGAAAGATATACCCATTTGAATGCAGAGTTCCAAAGAATAGCAAGGAGAGATAAGAAAGCCTTCCTCAATGATCAATGCAAAGAAATAGAGGGAAACAATAGAATGGGAAAGACTAGAGATCTCTTCAATAAAATTAGAGATACCAAGGGAACATTTTATGCAAAGATGGGCTCAATAAAGGACAGAAATGGTATGGACCTAACAGAAGCAGAAGATATTAAGAAGAGGTGGCAAGCATACACAGAAGAACTGTACAAAAAAGATCTTCACGACCCAGATAATCACAATGCTGTGATCACTCACCTAGAGCCAGACATCCTGGAATGTGAAGTCAAGTGGGCCTTAGGAAGCATCACTACGAACAAGACTAGTGGAGGTGATGGAATTCCAGTTGAGCTATTTCAAATCCTGAAAGATGATGCTGTGAAAGTGCTGCACTCAATATGCCAGCACATTTGGAAAACTCAGCAGTGGCCACAGGACTGGAAAAGGTCTGTTTTCATTCCAATCCCAAAGAAAGGCAATGCCAAAGAATGTTCAAACTACCACACAATTGTACTCATCTCACACGCTAGTAAAGTAATGCTCAAAATTCTCCAAGCCAGGCTTCAGCAATACATGAACCATGAACTTCCAGATGTTCAAGCTGTTTTAGAAAAGGCAGAGGAACCAGAGATCAAATTGCCAATATCTGCTGGATCATCAAAAAAGCAAGAGAGCTCCAGAAAAACATCTATTTCTGCTTTATTGGCTATGCCAAAGCCTTTGACTATGTGGATCACAATAAACTGTGGAAAATTCTGAAAGAGATGGGAATACCAGACCATCTGACCTGTCTCTTGAGAAACCTGTATGCAGGTCAGGAAGCAACAGTTAGAACTGGACATGGAACAACAGACTGGTTCCAAATAGGAAAAGGAGTACGTCAAGGCTGTATATTGTCACCCTGCTTATTTAACTTATATGCAGAGTACATCATGAGAAACGCTGGGCTGGATGAAGCACAAGCTGGAATCAAGATTGCCAGGAGAAATATCAATAACCTCAGATATGCGGATGACACCACCCTTATGGCAGAAAGTGAAGAAGAACTAAAGAGCCTCTTGATGGAAGTGAAAGAGGAGAGTGAAAAAGTTGGCTTAAAGCTCAACATTCAGAAAACTCACATCATGGTATCTGGTCCCATTACTTCATGGCCAATAGATGGGGAAACAGTGGAAACAAGTGTCAGACTTTATTTTGGGGGGCTCCAAAATCACTGCAGATGGTGACTACAGCCATGAAATTAAAAGACTCTTACTCCTTGGACGGAAAGTTACGACCAACCTAGACAGCATATTAAAAAGCAGAGACATTACTTTGTCAACAAAGGTCCGTCTAGTCAAAGCTATGGTTTTTCCAGTAGTCATGTATGGATGTGAGAGTTGGAGTATAAAGAGGGTTGAGCGCAGAAGAATTGATGCTTTTGAACTGTGGTGTTGGAGAAGACTCTTGGGAGTCCCTTGGACTGCAAGGAGATCCAACCAGTCCATCCTAAAGGAGATCAGTCCTGGGTGTTCATTGGAAGGACTGATGTTGAAACTGAAACTCCAATACTTTGGCCACCTGATGCAAAGAGCTTACTCATTTGAAAAGACCCTGATGCTGGGAAAGACTGAGGGCAGGAGGAGAAGGAGACTACAGAGGATGAGATGGTTGGATGGCGTCACCGACTCAGTGTACATGAATTTGGGTGAACTCCAGGAATTGGTGATGGACAGGGAGGCCTGATGTGCTGTGGTTCATGGGGTCACAAAGAGTCTGACATGACTGAGCGACTGGACTGAACTGAACTGAATACTCCTTTTTTGAAGTATATAATTTATCTGATATACAAATGGCCATTCCAGTCTCATATTTACTGTGTGCATGGCATATCTCTTTTCATCCCTTTACTTTCTGTTTCTTTACATTTAAAATGTGCCCTTGTACAAAGAATATGTTTTGATGTTGTTCTTTTATCCATCTTGGTAACTGTTATCGTTTGAAGTTAATTTGTGTGATTATTGATATGTTTGAATTTGTGTTCTCTAATATATTGTCTTTATTTTCCACTCTGAATTGGTTCTTCTGGTCTTCGTCTCTTTTGAATTATTTGAATATTCTTTAGAATTCTGTTTAATTTTTGGATATACCTATTTTTTAAATAAATTTATTTATTTTAGTTGGGGGCTAGTTACTTTACAATATTGTAGTGGTTTTTGCCATACATTGACATGAATCAGCTATGGGTTTACATGTGTTCCCCATCCTGAACCCCCCTCCCACCTCCCTCCCCATCCCATCCCTCTGGGTCATCCCATTGCCCCAGCCCTGAGCATTTGTCTCATGCATTGAACCTGGAATGGTGTTCTGTTTCATATATGATAATATACATGTTTCTATGCTATTCTCTCAGAACGTTTTAGTTCAATCTATTTGCATATTTTAGTTGTTGCTCTAAGGATTATGGTATGTATCTTAACTTTTATCAGTCTACTTAGAGTTACTTGTGTTCCACTTTCATAAAACATAGTAACATAGTAACTGTTCAGCTCCTCTCATGTCATTGCTTACACTATAGTTTTCATTAGTATTAAACTCATACAATATTAACCCAAGACACAAGATACAGTTATAATTTTTGTTTAGTCATTGTGTGCTTTAGAGAAGTTAAGAAGATAAAAAGTCATTTTTATTCATCCAGACATTTACCATTTTCAGTGCAGTTATTTGTTTCCAAAGAGTCTAATTTCCCTGTAGTATCTTTTCACTTCAGCCTGAAAAAGTTTGTTTAGCATCTTTTAATGCATATCTGCTGCAGTGATTTCTCTTAGTTTTCTTTATTGGAAAATGTATTTATTTCTATTGCATTTTTGACTGATAAAGAGTTCTGAATTGATAGATTTTTCTTTCTTTCAGCATTTTAAAGATTTTATTCCACTGTCTTTTAGCTTCTGTGTTTCCTTTTATTTATTTTTGGCTGTGCTGGGTCTTCTTTGCTTTGCATGGGTTTTCTCTAGTTGTGGAGAGCAGGGGCTTCATTGTGGTGCGAGGGCTTTGCATTGTGGTAGCTACTCTTGTTGCAGAGCACAGGCTCTAGAGTGCTGGCTAATAGTTGTGGTGCATGGGCTTAGTTGTTCTGCAGCACGTGGAATCTTCCTAGATCAGGGATTGAACCTATGATTCCTGCATTGGCAGGTGGATTCTTACCTACTGTGCCACCAGGGAAGTCCTTAACCTCTATGTTTTCTGATGAGAACTCTACAATCATTTAAGTCATTGTTACCTTTCTATAATATGATTGTTTTTGTTACTCTTTTTTTGGGTGAGGTGTACTGATTTCAAGGTTTTCTACTTATCTTTGGTTCAGAAATTTAACTATGATGTGCTTGCTTGTGGTTTTCTTCATATTTATCCTGTTTGGGATTACCTGAGTTTACTAAACCTGTAAATTTATGTCTTTCACCAAATTTGGAAAAAATTTTGTCCTTAATTCCTAATAGAGCCAAATATTTTTTGGCTCTGTTCTCTGTTTTCTCTCTTTCTGAACTCTTATTACCTACATATGAAACTTTTGAATATTTTCTGGTTTTATCATTGTAGGGTTTAACTTTTGTCCTTAATAGTCGTATTTCTGTACCCTCATATATAGGAATATATGTCCTATATTCTCTATATATCCTATATTCTATTCTAGAATATTTTCTCACATTGTCCTGTAGGTCTGTGAGGCTCTGTTTATTTGATTTCAATTCTTTCTCTCCTTCAGATTTGATCATTTCTCTTGCTGGAATTTCATGTTCACTGACTTTTGCTTCTATTATCTCCACTCTTCTATTAAGCCCACTGAATGAATTTTTATTTCAGACATGATATTTTAGTACTAGTATTTCCACTTGGTTCTTTTTTTATATTTTCTATGCTCAGATTTTCTTTATGTTCATTCATTACCAGCATGGTGTTCTTCATGTTATTAAATATAGTTAGAGTATCTACCTTAAAGTCATGGTCTGCTAATTCCAACTCCTGCATCATCTCAGGTTTGGTTTCCTGGTGGTCTTTACCCTTGAAAACACATCACATTTTACTAGTTGTTTATATGCTGAGTAAGTTTGAATTGTGTCCTGGATATTGTAAGTGTTGTAGAGACTCTGTACTGTGTTACATTTCTCTGAAGAGTGTTCATGTTTTTGTTTTAGGAGAGAATAAATGATTAGACTGAAAATACAAAACTTCTCTGGCTTGTGATGGGCAGTAGTTCAAATTTAAGTTTAGTTCTTTTAGCTCTAGCCTTGGTTTTCTGTATGTGGTTCAGGGGTCTACAGAGATGTGTGAAGAATTCACTTTATCTGGCTCTCTCCACTTAAGGATCTTTCTCTCCTCCAATTGTTGTGGTTGCTCCTGACTCCTCATTATTCCTCTTGCCTGAGAAAATGAGGTCTGTCAGAGCTTTAGCTTCCTCATGTTGTGCCACAACCCTGGCCTGTCCTCAGAGCAAAGCAACAAAAACAGGAAGCTCACACCATGCTAAACCCTTTCTCTAAATTTTGGCTCCCCACTAGATCTCTTTGCTTTTGTTTACTCTCAGGAGCCCTCAGAAAGTTACTGTATGTATTTGTTCAGAAGGCCTATTATGAGCTTAGTTAGGTATACTGGATTCAGCTTCAGACCTTTTCTTTAAAGATTTTGTTTAAATATCACATTAATCCAGGAATTAAATTTAATAATTTATTTATCTCTGGATAATCGGAGAAGGCAATGGTAGCCCACTCTAGTCCTCTTGCCTAGAAAATCCCATGGACGGAGGAGCCTGGTAGGCTGCAGTCCATGGGGTCGCTACGAGTCAGACAAGACTGAGCGACTTCACTTTCACTTTCCCTTTCATGCACTGGAGAAGGAAATGGCAACCCACTCCAGTGTTCTTGCCTGGAGAACCCCAGGGACGGGGGAGCCTGGTGGGCTGCCGTCTATGGGGCCGCACAGAGTCGGACACGACTGAAGCGACTTAGCAGCAGCAAAGGGTTGAATGAATGTTTGAGAGAGTTAGATATCAAGAAATGTTTTTTCTTTTCTTAAAAATTCTTTATTTTTTAAATTATGAAAGTATGATAACACATTTACAAGAGACTTGGAAAATATAGAACAAAGTTACATACAGTTCCACTATATATTATAATTATTTTTTAATAGATAAATTAAGATTTTTAGTTGGAGTTTCAATATCAAGCTCTCAAAAATTAATAGAATGAACAGACAGAAAAGTAGAAGGATATAGTAGACCTGAAAGCACTATTAACCAATTCAACATAATTAAGATTTATACAGTTAAAGAATGTATATTCTTAAAGGAACAAATTTTAACCCTACTGGATATAGGGTAAAAAAGACATACTGTGATATGGGGACTTCCCTTGTGGTCCAGTGGTTAAGACGTCACACTGCCAATGCAGAAGGCACACGTTCTGGTTGGGGAACTGATTCCACATGCCATGCGATGCGACCAAAAGATAAAAATAAGTAAGTAAAAACAGTATGATGAAACAAGTCAGCTTAAGTGAAATAAATTCAAAGAAGTAAACTGACTTTCGCAATGAGAATTTAGGTGTAATTTATAGGAGTAATATGAAATAATTATGAGACCTTTTATTTAGGAAAACAAAATATTGCTGTGAACATGATTTTGCTTCTTCACTGTATTATGAAGTAAGAATTTTAAAGACAAATCAGAAGTAAGTGAATTGGCACTTTGACCATTGATTGAAAGTGTAAATAGGCACAGTAATTTAGGAAAGTATTATGGCATGTCTGATTAAAATTTACATGTGCATACTTTTAACTAAGCACCTCTCAAAATAAACACATAATCACATACATACACACACACACACACACTTTCAGAAATACACCTAAATATTCATATAGTAAAAATAAATTATGAACTATTCATAATGCCTGAATATTACACAGCCATTACCAGGAGTTAAACAGTTATCTGGGAAATTTCCTGGCTGTCCAGTGGTTGGGACTCTGTCCTTTCACTGCCAAGGACCTGGGTTCTATCTGGGTCAGAGAACTGGGACTTCGCAGGTAGCACCACAGGGCCAAAAAATAAAACAAACAACCCCCCCCGAGTTATCTGTAGTGACATCATAAATGTGAAATAAAAATAAAAAAACACAGTAGTATGTAGAATGTGGTTACATTTGGGTAATATATATAATGTACATATTTATGTATATGTAAAAGTCTGGAGGAATATACAATTATCTATTAATGATGTAGTGTTCAGGAGAATGGGATTTGAAATGACTTTCACTTTTTTTGCCTTTTCTGGATGAATTGAGTTTTGTGCAAGCAGCATGTATTTTTTAATGTTATTGAACCTAAATAAAATAAATAGAAGACCAAGAAAAAAATAAAAATAAATCATGCAGGAAATATAACCAAAATTTACATCTTTTTAAAACCTAAAATATATGGACATACTGTATTCACTTACTCAAAAAGCACATACATATACAATAAAAGCTTTTTACAGCAGTATAACAAATATACTTTTACTTGCTAGTGATCCCCAGATGTTTTTTTCCTTAGTTGATTATAATATAACTTTAATATAATAAATAAATTAAAAGTGTATATGAGATACCAGGAAAGGGCATCAGAGGTTTAGTGTTTAGTTCTTGTCACAAAGTAAATTTTCAATAAATGTTGAATGAATGAAAAGGTTGCCAATATCAGAAAAAATGATTTTTCTTTTAATAAGAATGAGTGAGATTGTTCAGTTCTGAATTATTTCTGAAAATAAGATTCTGACACCCTAACATAAGGCAGTTTTCTTGTTTACAAATTCTGAGCCTTAATAGTAAAATAGCATAGAGATAAAATAAATGGAAATACAGTGCAATCACATATTACTCTAGGGTTAGGGTCCAAAGTGTATGTGTGTGGTGAATAGCATGTTTAATTAGTAAAAACTTGCAAATCACACAAATCTTTCCAAGTACATTTTCCCTAGTTGTATTGGTACCACTTTAAAGAGAAATTCTCATGTATGCTAAAGTTTAAGAATTACTAAACTCATCTAAATCAGGGAACAAAAGAAATTTCTTTATCTGGACATTCAGACTTTTCTGCCATTAAGATAAATGATGAATGAGGATTGATGGAGGATTATAAGGTGCTCCTGCTTGCCTATAGGGTTTATTCCATTCGCTTTTTAATGTTAGCTCAGTAACCTTGATGCATACACAAATTCTTTAATGAGAATTAAATTTGATGATTTAATTTGGCTATGTATTGTAACATCATTGAATTTCTCCATGATTTTTTAAAAAATATATTGGGGAGAGAATAAGCATAGGGAATAATCCAAGAGAATTTAATTTTCTGTCCCTACCCCCAACCTAAAATTGCCAAGTTTTTAGAATTATAGCTAGTTTCTCATCCAGGGATGTGTACTCAGGAAACTCGCAGTCTGATTTTTTCAGGGTTGCAGCTGCTTTCTTAACACATCATTGTTGACACTTGGAAAGAGGACTTTTTTGTAATGTGAAAATCCTCTTTATTCTTCAACTCCTGCTAGCTTAAGGAGCACTAAATCTACTTATACTAGGAGGCATATCTGTCTAGTATATCCTATGTATACATTGATTTACGAACCAATAAATGTTTCATATACAGTTGAGATTTTAAATGAGCTTATGATAATTGGATTAGAGGAATACTAGTCTAGCTTGAGAGTATAGCAGAAAACCAATCATGGGAGGCTATGATGAAATTTTAATTATAAAGGATATTGAATATCCTAGGGTGACAGTTCTGTTATAATTGATGTAACACTGAATTGGAAAGGGAGAAAGTGAGATTTTTTTCCCCCTAGATCTGCTTGAAACCAACTCTTATTTCTAGTAAATTATCAAGCCATTCTATGCTTCAGTTTTATATCTTCATTAAAGTTACCACCTTATTGTCTTTGGTTTACTGAGTTTATTGAAAAATTCCCCAATAGGTTTAGATAAAGAAAAAGTCTCAAGTTAAAGTGTTAACTAATTGGAAAGTTTGGTATGCATGTGTGTATACATATTTTTCTATTCAAGGCTGGAAGGCTGAAGTAGACATCAACCCACTTCAAGTTGTAGATGTATAAATTAAATGATATTAAGATCTTTGTTTTATGTAGAAAAGCAATTTATTCCATTATAAGCATTAAACAGTTAGTCATGGAGAGTAACAGGCCTGCTGGTGAAACAGATCACCCCAAATAGAGATGGTATCAAACTAGTGGTCAAGGACTAACTCCTTTAAAAAAAAAAAAGCAACTCTTATCCAGGATTAATTTAATTTTAAAAACAAATACAAGCAATTGATTCACTCTTCTCAACTCAACTGGACAGTCTACCTGTGGTATAATTGTTGGGTAAAAACATACATCTTTACAACTTGGTAGTCCCAAGTTTTTTTTAAAAAACATTTCACAGAAAGTAAAGAAATAATATTAAAACAGCTCAAGAAATACATTAAGAAGCAAAAATACTTGGGGAAGGAGGAACACATTGTTTTGACTTAACTGAAGAAACTGAGAGGAGACTGGTCTATGTAAGAAAATGTGCGTCCTGGAAAGTTTGGCATGTAGGAATTTGTATGACTTGACTCTCCTCTATTTCCTGAATGAAAACAACATCTTGGAGTATTTATAATTCATGGCTCAGACACCTACCTCACTTGGCTCTATTTCTTACTCACTCTAGTCTTTACTTAAGTGAGTCTGAAAAACTTGGGGATATAGCATAAGAAGAAAAATAACCACACACAATATCCCCCCTTTTTGGTGGCTACTTTTAGACCTCTGTTACTAGAAAATTCCCAAAGAAAATTTAAATATAAGTCTGTGGCTCTGCTGAATCAAGAAGCTACCAGTTAATATTTAGAAAACACCTTCTGTTTGGACTAATAACATTGTTGATAGAGTTTATTATAGAGGGATAACCAAACAAAGTCTGTGTCTCAAAACCAGTGTTAAATCAATCTCAGAGTTGAGAGGAAGAACAGGGGAGTCCAAAAATCACAAAAAGTGCAGACATGATCTAAGATCCTTATCCTTCCGGAGCCACATTTTCTTCAGGGTCTTCAGCATTATAAATGTTCTCTGCCATTTACCACACTTGCATGATATTGTCTTCTGATACAGAACAAATCACCCAAGGTTTGTTGGGATTCCAGGAGAAATCAGATATCTTGGCAGTGTGACCACCATAAATAAACAACAATTCTGGTGGCCCATCTTCTGGACCTTCAGGGGATTGTTCCTCTCCAATTTTGCTTAAATCCCAGACATTCAGTCTACGATCAGTACCACTGGAAGCCAAAATAGTCTCATTGTGGGGTGACCACTGAACCTGAAATATTTCATCCTTATGTGATTCAAAGGAATGCAACTTAAGTTTCAGATTTCTCAGACCCCACAGGGCAACAGTCTTGTCAGCTGATCCTGTGGCAAGAATGAACTCACTGTAAGGATTGAAAGAAAGGCAGTTCACTTCAGCAGTGTGAGCATCAACTGAGTGGCTTGGTTTGGAAGTATTGTTAGAACGAGTATCCCAGATCATGAGTTTCTGATCATCAGCAACCGACCCAAAGAGGACTCATGGAACATATGCCAGGGGACATCCTCTACTATTGCTGTGTGCCCTGTGAAGATGGTCTTTGCATCCACAACTTTCCCTTCCTTTGGAACAGCACTGATGTCCCACAGGCAGATGGTGTGATCATCTGAAGCACTCAGTAGGTGCCCACTGAGATTTGGGTTCCAAGAAAGCCTATAGCCTTCCTTCTGATGTCCACAGAGATGCAAGTCTGGGTTGCACTCTCCAGAATGGTCTGGTTTAGAAGGATGTTTTGTATAGTCAAAACCAAGAACATCACTGGATGGAGTCTTTGTTGCAATGATGCAAGGGTTCTGGGGCATATAGTGTGCCCTGTTTACCTCTCCTTCAAGGATGATCTTGATTTCTAATACAATTTTTCCACTAACCAAGCCAAAACCTCCAAATTCTCCTTTTTCACTGTTGTAGTGTGAAGCATCAAACTGAGCATCATCGTTAGGGAGCTGCACTCTGGCTATCACAAGGTGGTTTTGTTCATCTGACCTGTGTGTGTCCCCAGGACAAGCCGATGAATACTGAAATCTTTCCCTTCTGGTCTGGTTACATCTGGAAGCCACTGTGCAGTTAGGCTAGGCCACTCCAGAGCATGAGTCATCACCAAATTGTAAAGAAAAGGTGTGTTCTTTTTCCATATTTTGTATTCTTCGTTGATCACATATTTTTCTACTATGTCATCAAAGGCTGCTTCCTTGTCGGCCATGGAGGGTAGGCAAGCTGGTGGGGATCCTGTGATATTAAGATCTTTGAGACCATTAGATCAGAGATGCTATATAAATAGAACCAGTACTAGATTTTTCTTCTCAATACCATCAGTCAAGAATGCAAAAAAAGAATGCAGAAACTTGGGGTTTTGCTCTTTTCACTCATCCCTCCTTTCTCCTCAGGTTGTTTTGATAATTTTATGAGACTTCTATCCCTATGCTGTGCCCTCTTTTTTTTCTGGCTAATAATCATTGAAAATGCATAAAATGGAAATTTTACATGCTTTATCTCAATAAATGCATAGCAGAAACCGTTGGTAGTAAGTACTGTTTTCCCCTATTTTACTAAGCTGAGATCTAGAGAGAGAGAGAGAGAGTGTGCGAAAACCTTTCCCAAGGACACATAATAAACAGTAGAGCCAGATCTTGAATCTTAAGAGTCTGGTTTTACATTAAGCAGGATTATTATCAGAGGACCCTCCCTAGGTGCATGACCTAAGCATATGATGTGATTAAAAACCTTCATGTGGAGTTGGGTTAATAATTGCTAGTGGAATTTAATCCTAGAATCTTACTACCTAAAAGATGCATTGTAAAAAGTTCTGAGGATACCACAAAAATGAAGAATCTATAAGTCTCTTGTAACTCTGAGAGGTTTCTAACTTTGATAAAAGTTTTAGGTAACGGTAATTGCTCATCAAAATACCTTGAAGATCTTTTCATATCACAGGATACATGGTATATCTTAACTTGGCTAATCTAGAGAATTGATATTTTACCCACCTTGTAATATACACATAACTGCTGAAGAATTTATGTAACGATATCCATCACAACAAATACATGAATGAGATATCAGAAAAGTCTGGAAATTCCCTGGTGGTGCAGTGGTGGCTGTGCTTCCACTTCAGGGGGCTCAGGTTCATGCCCTGGTCAGGGAACTAAGATCCCATAAGCCAATTTATTTGTAAAACCCCGTTACTTAGGCAGAATATTGTAGATGAGATCCCAAACCATGTAGTATGGCCAAAAAAAAGGTTCATTTGTAAAACCCAGTTACTTAGGCACAGTATTGTAGGTGGGAAGATGGTACTGAAAGAAGAAATGAAACTCAAATCTGTTTTGTATCACAGTTTTGCTAAGGCCAACCACTGTGTGTGTGTGTGTGTGTGTGTGTGTGTGTGTGTGTGTGTGTGTGTGTGTGTGTGTGTGTAGGCTTCCCAGGTGGCACTTGTGGTAAATAACCTGCCTGCCAATGCAGGAGACATAAGAGACACAGGTTTGATCCCTGGGTCAGGAAGATCCCCTGGAGGAGGGCATGACAACCCACTCTAGTATTCTTGCCTGGAGAGTCCCATGAACAGAGGAACCTGGCAGGCTACAGTCCATAGGGTTGCACAGAGTTGGACATGACTGAAGCGACTTAGCACACACATGTGTGTGTATGTATGTGTGTGTGTGTGTGTGTATATATATATATATATATGTATTCCAACTGAAGTCTCTAAAAGATCAAAAAATTATAGTTGTAAAAGGATTGGATAGGAGCTCATATAAAATACTTGGAAGTTTTTGCTGGAGGCAGTAACATAATTCTTAATTAAGAGTGCACGTGTAGTGGTCAGAGGTGGTCAGAGGTCAGATAGAGGTATTTCTATCTCAAGAAAAAAGGGCATGGAAAAGAGCTTCCTGAAGATTCTGTTAAATTCCTTCACCTTTTCGGTATCTAGTTTCTTCATCAGTACCAACCTGACTGGGGACTGTGCTCTTGTGAGCATTAAATGAAATAATATGTATAGAAACAATATGTAAACGTAGTGCTAAGGCATCAACATGGCAAGGAGGAACCAAAGAGCCAATAATTACTTGACACTCTATATATATGAACAGATACTTTTGAGAATTCATCCTTTTTAGGTGGAGGTGTATGTTTGTTTTCTCCAAGCAGCAAACACAATGGGTATAGAAAGAAGACACTGTGACCTTCATTTATACCTAGCTTAGGTCAATCCTGGAAAACAGTTCCAATTCCAGGTACCTCACCAATATCTACATTTTTTGAAATTAAAAAAAAATGTGTACTAATCGATGACTGCTTTGGCTAAAACCCACTTGGGAACAAGGGTATTTTTTAGTGCCAAATTACCATCTTATTTTATTCTATGGCTAAAATCCCAAGAACTGAAGAGGAGAAACAGGGCCAAACAAGCTTTTCTATTAAAATAAAAGCCCTCGAGTGATGAATGGAAACTTGGAACAGGTTTTAATGGCAATACCGGAAGCCAGAAATTAACTTAAATACAAACTTACCAATTTCTGGCATGCATTGAGTCTGAAATAGAATATTGGTTCTAATTTTAGTGAATTAGAAACATGGCTTACTCCAGGCAGTTGGTATTCTCATTCCAGAAAGCTCAACTTGTTGCTGGATTGGCCTGGACAATTGATGCTTCCTTGCTTTGAGTCATTGATAAAATGTTGAATAACTAACTGCTAAGACCAATGGTGAATCTCTGCAGTCCTACAAGAATTCTCCTTTTAGGCTGAAACATTCCATTAATAAACACTTCTTGTCACTGTTACCCAAATAATTATGAAATCATCTAATTATACTGTCCATAGCCTTTCTTCCTTCCTTTTGTCTGTAAGGATATATTGAGGAACTTTATTTAATGTCTTTGTGAATTCCAAATAGACTGTGCCTGTAGCATTCTCCTTGTCAGTTATTCTAGGAACTGAAAATCTAAAATGCCCATGTGGAATTTTTTTTTTAAACTTTATGTGGCTTAAAGCTCAACGTTCAGAAAACTAAGATCATGGCATCTGGTCCCATCACTTCATGGCAAATAGATGGGGAAACAGTGGAAACAGTGTCAGACTTGATTTTTGGGGGCTCCAAAATCACTGCTGATGGTGATTGAAGCCATGAAATTAAAAGACGCTTACTCCTTGGAAGGAAGGTTATGGCCAACCTAGATAGCATATTTAAAAGCAGAGACATTATTTTGGCAACAAAGGTCTGTCTAGTCAAGGCTATGGTTTTTCCAGTGGTCATGTATGGATGTGAGAGTTGGATGGTGAAGAAAGCTGAGCACCGCAGAATTGCTGCTTTTGAACTGTGGTATTGGAGAAGACTCTTGAGAGTCCCTTGGACTGCAAGGAGATCCAATCAATCCATCCTAAAGGAGATCAATCCTGGGTGTTCATTGGAAGGACTGATGTTGAAGCTGAAACTCCAATACTTTGGCCACCTGATGCGAAGAGTTGACTCATTGGAAAAGACCCTGATGCTGGGTAGGATTGGGGGCAGGAGGAGAAGGGGATGACAGAGGACGAGATGGTTGGATGGCATCACCAACTCGATGGACATGGGTTTGGGTAGACTCCGGGAGTTGGAGATGGACAGAGAGGCCTGGCGTGCTGCAATTCATGGGGTCGCAAAGAGCCGGACACGACTGAGTGACTGAACTGAACTGAACTGATGTGGTTGGTTTGACGTTACCAGTTTTCAGTTAAGCCAAAGTGGTCCCTAGTATGAATGCCTTTGTCTCTAAGTGCTCAAAAACAGTTACTTTAGTAACAGTAGTTTTGAAGGAATTTATATCAGACTCAATGGCACTTTTTTAAAAATAAGAAATTTGGTACTCTAGTCACATCTGTAAGCTCCTCTAGTACTCTGGAAGATCATTTATTACTTGGCTTACTTATAGCACTTTTATGTTTCCTATCTCCTCACTGATCTGGAGGTTCCAGTTTCACTTAAATATTTTGCTCAATGAAAAATAAAGAATTTGGGTGAGATACTTTCTAAATTTCTATCAACCTTTAATATTCTGTGATTTTTGGTAGGCCATCTCAATTTAAAATAATGATAGAGAAGCAAAGCTCTCTAATAATTGAATAGTTTGATTTTATCTGTTATATTACACTATCTGCCCCCAAGCCCTTAGTGCATTTCTCCCTTTTTATTATTATTTATCCAAAGATAGTTTGAGTTCCTTTGTTTATTCTAAGCAATTTTCAGACGCCTCAGTCTAGAGTCAACAGTATATTAATTTCTTAGAACTAAAGACTTACAGGATCTTTCCCTAAAAGCTAATGCATTCCCTCTGGAGGAAATGGACTGTGGAAAAAATTCAACCATCATTTTAAATGAAAAATCTTTTTTTTTCCTCTCTCCAACCATTGGATGCTGTACCTGTAAAGAACGCTATAATCATATTTGTAAACATTTTCCTTTTCAAGATGTATAAAGATCAGAAGTGCAGTTCCTTTATAACAGGATGGAATTTTTAAACTATTTTGGACCACACTAAACATTGGGATGTTCATTTGTCTATGTTTTTAAATTATATGTCATGTGCTCAGTTGGTGGAACAACATAAATACACACCTTAAAACAGAAAATTATAACCTTCCCTTTTTGACAGATATTCCCATAATGGTCAGCCCAAAGCCTGATCCAACTAATGAGAACACCCTGTGGTCAAAAGACTCTATCTAGATTGTTTGGTTCCTCAAAGTAAAATGATTTGTAATGACACTAATAATAGAGAAAGGAAAATTTATGTGGATTAGGTGAGTTCACTGAGCACCAGTATTTTCTCAGAGGCTTAACTGGGTTGTGTTCTGATTGGTTTTGCTCCTGCGTCCAGTGACCTCACGATAGATGCATTTTACAGATACAATTAAGGGATATAATTAAGGGAGGCTATTCCAGAGTTCTTGGCTAACATGGGGGTAAACAAAATCATGTGTTTTTTTTTTTTGTGGTGCTTCTCATATCATGTCACTTTCTTTGTTAGTTATAAGCAGGGGATATCTTTATTTTATAATTTATAATTATAAAGTAGAAAGAGTGATAATATAATAATTTTGAGCAGATCCTTTCTTAAAGAGTCCAGTAACTTTAAAATTAGTTACAGGTTTGAAATATTTTGAATTTCAAATTTTAAAGGAAGTTACATCATTGCGGACTGTTGAACCCTCTCATCATGAGATCTGGGATAAAAAGAGGGAAGTAGTAGCTCTTCTTATATCTGCTAAAAAAGGATCTGAAGAAGTGGAAACACCCATCACTTATTTATTGAGAGGTTTCCTACACTGTGAAGAATATATAGACACATACAACATGGCTTCTGCTTGTAGGTTGGTTATAATTAAGATAAAGAAATAATATTAAAGCATTTGGATGAATTTTAAAAAATGACACATTTAGAATTCTGAATGTCAGCATTTAGAGAGATGTATACTGTGAAAGAGATAAAAAGACCTTATGTGTAGAATAGACAATGTTTCGTGGATTAGGTAGGTTTTAAGATGGATCTTGAAATATAGATAAGATTTGGAAAGGGGGAGAGAAAAGATGAAGCTATTTTTATTTGAGATAATTGTACAGTGAAGTTGTACATTTAGTTCTGTTCAAGAAACATTATTAAGTACCTCTGTGCCAATCTCTATACTGGGCGTTAAGAGGTTACAGCATGTTTGGCAACAGTTCTGTACTCTGTTGCTAATGTATTTTCACATATCTTAAAAAAGGTGAATCTCTTGTGAGGAAACAAATCCCTTGAAGGAATTCTCATGACCCAAGTCCCTTTTCTTTGGTGATATAGAAAAGGACTGGTTTTTGTTTTCAAAATATAGGATAAGCTTAACTTTGGTACACATTCATCTTCCCCATCATCACCGACTTCCTGTCTGGCATAGTTACAGGTGCTAATCTTTGTTCAATACATTAAAGGGCCATGCTATATACAGATTGTCAGCTAAGGAGGTTATCTGATGATAAGAAGTTGTTGCATTTTGACAATAACAATAATAATGATAATAATAACATATTTGTCAATTACTATGTAGGTTGTTTTTCTCTTTCCAGTTTTATTGAGATATAACTGACATACAGCATTGTATAAGTTTAAGGTGCACAGCATGATGATTTAAGTTACATGCATCATGAAATAATTACCACAATGTTTAATGAACATCCATTTTCTCATATAGATAGAAAATCAAAGAAAAAGAAAATTTCTTTCCTCGTAATGAGAACTCTTAGGATTTATTCTCTTAACAGTTTTCATATATAATATATAGCAGTATCAATTATATTATTTATTATCTTGTACATTATATCCCTAGTACTTACTTACCTTGTAACTGCCAGTTTGTATGAAGCCCATTTTCTAACTGGCTTCATCTATCTCCCCCTCTCTTACCCCCTCACCTCTGGTAACCATAAATCTGATTTCTTCTTCTATGAGTTTGTGTGTTTGTGAAGTATAATTGACCTACAGCACTATGTTAATTTCTGGTGCACAACATAGTGATTCAATATTTCTGTGTGTTACAAAATGATCACCACAATAAGTCTAGTTAGCATTTGTCACTATACAGAGATACCACATTATTATTGACTATATTCCCATACTGTACCTTTCATGCTGTGACTTATTTTATAAGAGGAAGTTTGTACCTCTTTAATCTCCCTAAGATTGTTTTATATACATCATTTCATGTAATTGTAATGATTCTATGAGTTTTCTTAAAATTGTCTTCCCCAATTATAATGAGTAAGCTAAAGTTTAAGTTACATAACATGACCAAGGCCACATGGTTAGTCATTGGCAGGGGTGTGACTGACTTCAAAATCTGTATTACTAATCACTGTGCTACTCTGCTTTTCTGTAGAGGTTCTTGAAGGTCTGAGGAAAGGAAGGTGTGCATAGTGGTGTGGCCAAGGCATTAGTACTAATATTCATGGACAGGGCACCTGCCAGCAGTCTAAACAATCCCATTCCACCAACTAGTAAAGTTGGTGTGAGACATGTACAATATATGAGGAACTAAATCATTGTAGTGCCAAATACAGAGTACACCATCTCTTCAGTACATCTTTGAAAAGGTGGCTGATTTGCACTGGTGCTGTTTGCCTTCTCAGCCACTGAGGCAGTAAGCACTAGTTGAAGCTTATGATCCTGACATATCAAGATGGACATCCTGGTAGATGTTCTCGTGGAAGATGACAAGATTACTAAGAGGAGAGCCCTGATTTTTCTCCTGAGAGTTGACACTTGGGGGCTTCCATTAAAAACATTACCAAGCCTCTGTCATTTTCATCTCTTCCTTAAGAGCCTGTGATCTTGTCAGGGGCACAGGTCCATGCATGGTCAATGCCTAGTGACCAGGTTTCTGCGTTGTGGGCAGAGGTGGCAGTGACTATGAAAGCCTGGGAGGAGATGAGGGAAGAAAAAGTCATTCTTCCTGACAACTTATAACTTGATTCCACTTATAAGCCATTTATTTTCAGAAATAAGTAGTGGGTGAAGACATAGGCCAGACCTACAATTCATGCACTTGAGAGTTTAAGGCTTTCTGAGATCAAATTACCACAGCAAACAGAGACAGAGTTACTATAGGGACATTTTGGAAGGAAGGTGACAGAGGGAGAAGCCAGAGGCCTAAGAAAGGAGATAGAAATAGAATGCAATGGAAATTGCTTCCCTCTCTGCACCCTTGAGGGAACAAAGAGGGCAAATAAGAAGCAGCACATAGAAGACATAGAAGGAAGAGATAGAAGGAAGCTGGGAGCTTCTCTGGAATAAAATGAGTTAGGTTGTGGAGTTGTCAGAGGGTGCATTTGGTGTGTGAGAAGAAAAGATGCCCTAGTCCAGGCCTTTGAAAGCTGGGTGCCTTGGCTCCTTCACCCCCTGAAGGAGAAAAGCATGTCAATTGTCAGGTCTTGTTCTAGTTTTGTTGCAGTTCATAGCTAGGAAATGACCCACAGCAGAAGATTAAGGGGTGAGAGGATGCTGAAAGAAGAGGAGTGAGTGCTTTTTTTTTTTTTTTTTTACAAGTGGGGCAATGAGTTTTAAACTCTTGTAAAATAGATGAGAAGGCCTGGGGAAAGTGAATGCTCAGAACAGAGCAGCAGAGGCAATGACACAGTGCAGAAAGGCTTCTTCTGATCCTTCTGCTTTTCTGTTCACTGAAGGCAACTGGTTATCCTTTTGTTGCCTCTGCAGCAATACAAGGGGTGTATTACACCTGCAGAGACCAGCAGGTGTAGAGGAGCCTCGTATTTATGGAATATGAGCTGCAGCCATTGAAACTGCTGCCTGGTAGTGTAAGATAAATCCTAACCTCCTACATTTTGCTTAATAACAGCAGACTTTTCACTGCAAAGCATTAATGGATTCCAACTTCTGGACAGGCTTGGGAAATCAAGAGTAACAATCTTGATGTAATGGTTTTGCAGGCTCTTGACATTGTCATCCATTAAAGAAAAAAAAATCACTTGAAAGAACAAAGAAAATGTTTTGGGTGATAAATGAAAAAGATTTGAAGTAAAATGAGGAAAAGCTTGAAGGAAGAATCTCTTTAAAATTTTACCAGATTCTCCCCACTATGATCAAAAGTGGTCAAGTAAGAGCTTAGCCTGCAGCCTCATGGAACCAATTTTTTTAAAAGAATTTTAAAACCTGAAATACTGGTTATTTGCCAAGGCACACACTGAAAGTAAAGGCCCTTCGGCTAGGAGCGGAATCGAGTATTGGATCTCAGGATGCTAGTTTTAGGTCTGCTCCGCGAAAAAGGACAGCACTTGCCACCCCCTCCCTCTGCTCTAGAAGTTGAACACTTTCTGCAGGATTTAGGAGTATTCAGGGAAAATGCTGGGGTCAGAGAACTAATCCCCGTGATCCTCCAGAGTGTTTCTCTCGCGTTTGTTTCTTTGAACGTGGAGCCGCCGCCCAGATACCCGTACGTAGCTGAAGCCCTCGGTGTATTTTCTTGAATTGCGCTTGGAAATCCTTTCCTGGGAGCTGATAGCTCGAGTCCTTGAGACTTAGCAGCTTTTCCTAGAATCTGCTTACAAGACCCGTGCAGCAGCCGAGGGACCGTGGAGATGGGCTGAACAGGACAGTGGGGGCAGGGAGAAAGGGAGTGGCCGTGTTCCCGCGGTCTGCCGGGATCCGGCGGGTCCGGGGTGAAGGAGCTGGGGCTGGAGTGGTTGGAACGATGGGCTGACCGGGTCGGTCGCCGTCCGCCACCTCGGTGCGGAATCGGAGCCGGACTTGCTGAGCCCTCATCCCCCTCCCCTTCTGCTTCCTCTTCCCTCCCCCTGGACCAGCGGCGGCAGCGGCAAGGAAGGGAAGCCAGGCAGAGCGACTCGGCGGCGAGCGGATGAGCTGGGATATGGGGAGTCAGGGCTGGCGGCGGGGCCAGGAGCCCTCCGGAGGGCCCACAAGGGGAGCGGCCCCCGGCATTTGCTAGCGTTTGCTGGCACGTGAGGTGTGGGGGAGCGGGCGCTGGGCGGCACGAGCGGAGGCGGAGGCGCGGCCCGGGCGTGGAGCAAGGCTGGGGAAGCTGCTGCCTCCGGCCCTGCCCGGCTGCCTCCGCCGTGGCCGGTGGCTATGGAGCTGGCGGGCACCAGACCCGGGGCGACAGTGCATCCGCGACTCCGGCCGCCCATGTCCTGGCTGCCGCTGTTGCAGCTTCTCCTGATGCTGCCGGGCCCAGCGGCCTCCCAGCTGCGATACTCGGTGCCGGAGGAGCAGCAGGCACCCGGCGCGCCTGTGGGCAACGTGGCTCGTGCGCTGGGGTTGGAGCTGCGGCGCTTGGGGCCGGGCTGCCTGCGCATCCACCACCTGGGTGCGCCCAGCCCGCGCTACCTGGAGCTGGACCTGACCAATGGAGCACTCTTCGTCAACGAGCGCATTGACCGGGAGGCGCTGTGCGAGCAGCGGCCTCGCTGCCTGCTCAGCCTGGAAGTGCTGGCGCACAGCCCGGTGGCGGTGAGCGCCGTGGAGGTGGAGGTACTGGACATCAACGACAACTCGCCCCGCTTCCCGCGGCCCGACTACCAGCTGCAGGTAAGCGAATCGGTGGCCCCTGGAGCGCGCTTTCACATAGAGAGCGCGCAGGACCCCGACGTGGGCACCAACTCGGTGCAGACCTACGAGCTCAGCCCCAATGAGCACTTCGAGCTGGACCTGAAACCCCTGCAAGAGAACAGTAAGGTGCTGGAGCTGCTGCTGCGGAAGGGCCTAGACCGTGAGCAGGCAGTCTTGCACCACCTGGTTCTCACAGCTGTGGACGGGGGCAGCCCAGCCCGGTCCGGCACAGCGCAGATCTCGGTGCGAGTCCTGGACACTAACGACAATTCTCCCGCCTTCGACCAGTCCACTTACCGCGTCCACCTGCGGGAGGACTCGCCCCCAGGCACGCTGGTG
Source organism: Okapia johnstoni (assembly GCA_024291935.2). Lineage (NCBI taxonomy): Eukaryota > Metazoa > Chordata > Mammalia > Artiodactyla > Giraffidae > Okapia > Okapia johnstoni. Next base: position 44,462,144 of record CM044316.1, read on the forward strand.
GTGAAGCTGAATGCCTCCGACCCGGATGAGGGCTCCAATGGCGAGCTCACGTACTCCTTGAGCAGCTACACGTCGGACCGGGAGAGACAGCTCTTCAGCATCGACGCCAGCACGGGGGAAGTGAGGGTCAGCGGAGCGCTGGATTACGAGGAGGCCTCCTCCTACCAGATCTATGTGCAGGCAACTGACCGGGGTCCGGTGCCCATGGTGGGTCACTGCAAGGTGCTGGTGGATATAGTGGACGTGAATGATAACGCACCAGAGGTGGTGCTCACGGACCTGTACAGCCCGGTCCCCGAGGACGCTGCCCCCAACACTGTTGTGGCCCTTCTCAGTGTCAATGACCAAGACTCGGGTCCCAACCGGAAAGTGAGCCTGGGCCTGGAGGCCGCACTGCCTTTCAGACTGAATGGTTTTGGAAACTCCTACACACTGGTGGTGAGTGGACCCCTGGACCGGGAGCGGGTGGCTGCCTACAACATCACAGTGACTGCCACTGATGGGGGAGTACCACAGCTCACGTCCCAGCGGACACTGCAGGTTGAGATCTCTGACATCAATGACAATCCCCCCAGCTTCCCAAAGGACTCCTACTCCATCTACATAGAGGAGAACAATTTGCCAGGGGTGTTGCTCTGCACTGTGCAAGCCACGGACCCAGATGAAAAGGAGAATGCGGAGGTGACCTACTCCCTCCTGGAGAGGGAGGTTCAAGGGCTGCCAGTCACCTCCTATGTCTCCATTAACAGTGCCAGTGGCAGCCTTTATGCTGTCAACTCCTTTGATTATGAGAAGTTTCGGGAGTTTTTTGTGATTGTGGAGGCCCGAGACAATGGGAGCCCACCACTGAGCAGCACTGTGACCGTCAATGTGTATGTAGTGGACGTGAATGACCATGCCCCTCACATCCTGTACCCTACCTCAACCAATTCATCAGTAGCCATTGAAATGGTGCCTCGAACTGCCCCTGCTGGCTACCTGGTCACTAAAGTCATAGCCATGGACTCAGATTCTGGGCAGAATGCTTGGCTCTTTTACCATCTGTCCCAGATTTCTGACCTGGACCTCTTTAAAGTAGAGCTCCACACAGGAGAAATTAGGACTACCAGGAAGATGGGAGATGAGACCGGAACCACTTTCAACCTGACCGTGGTGGTCCGAGATAATGGAGAGCCGTCGCTGTCAGCCTCTGTGGCCATTACAGTAGCCGTGGTGGATAGGGTTTCCAGAATCCTCCCTGACACTCAGAGACACGTGAAAAGTCCTCGGACATACTCTGAAATTACACTTTATCTCATAATAGCACTAAGCACAGTGTCTTTTATATTTCTTTTGACAATCATTGTTTTGAGCATCATCAAGTGCTACCGCTACACTGCTTATGGCACCACGTGCTGTGGAGGCTTCTGTGGAGTGAGGGAGAGGTGCCCTGCAGAACTCTACAAGCAGGCCAACAACAACATTGACGCCAGGATACCTCCCGGCCTCAAAGTGCAGCCTCACTTCATCGAAGTGCGAGGGAACGGCTCCCTCACCAAGACCTACTGCTACAAGGCCTGTCTGACAGCAGGCTCAGGGAGCGATACCTTCATGTTTTACAACACAGGGGCACAGACAGGACCGGGACCTGGGGGAGCCCAACCAGCGGCAGGTGACAGCAGGCACCTCACAGGCCAAAGTGGGCAGAGTGCTGGGAACCTGATTATACTAAAAAATGAAGCTGTTTCTCAAAATGAGGTGAGATGGTAGTCAAGGGGTCTTCCGCAAAGTCATGCGTTTTTCACCCCCCTCCACCACTATCGTGTGGTTGGCTTTATTGAGTTATTAACAATGACAAGGATTATCTGTAAACTGATATATGTAGTACCTGTGACTGGGTTATAATCTAATGTGTTTTCCTCTCTATAAAAATAGCACTAGAGAATTGTTTTAGTTTCCCTTTTCTTTGCAGATATATGAAGACTTGACTATAAAATTGTTTGAGAAATGAGGGTTTGTCTTAAGTGTGTGGTGTCCAGACACAGCTTTGTAGAGAAATAGAATAGGCCTGAGAATAAGATGGTGCTATAGGGGGTGGTGTTACGAGATTCAAGGAGCAAGGGCTTGTGCCATGTCATCTACAGGGAAAGTTCTCTTTTGAAATCCTAGAGGAGTGTTGTTTTTTCAAAGTTATTAGACTTCAGGGTATGGTGGTCACCTCTGTATGCTTTCCATACTATTTATACCTTGGACTATCTACACTGTAAAGTATCTAGTTAATATTTCTGGATATTAGTTCATATTAGTTAATCCAGTTAATATTGCTAATATTAGTTTTGCATTGTACTAATGTGATATGATCTGCTAGAAACTCTTATCAGCGTTGATGAGACCATAGAATGTGGACCTCCCTCTGAGGACAAAGTTTGTTTTGGCTGTTTGCTGTGGTAACTCTTCTAAGGGGCTGTCAGAGGAGATGAATGATGGTAAGGCTGGGAACCAATCTGTCTGGTTGGGCCATGGAGATGTTAGAATGAGTGGACTAGGGATGTGAGGGTATGGTGAAGCCTCACAAGCTGGGGTTGGGGAGAAAGAAAGAGGGGAAGAATTCTGCCCCTAGTCACCTTTCTTGGCGTTGTGTGAACTCATTGTAAGAGGATTTCCCTGCATTTAGAGTAAGTGTGGTCTGATTCCCTCTTAACAGTTTCTAAGGTTTTGATGAGATGTGAAGCAGCCTCTTCAAGACCCTCCTGTCTTTAACTTAAATGATAATACCTTAAATAATACTTCAGTATGTTCCAAAGCACATGTTCATTTTCTGAATCTAGCTACAAAAGCCTTGGAAAGTGGGGCTTATTGTACACGAAGGACAGGTGTTAGTAGATACACTGGTGTTTAGTTTTAAGTAGACGTAAGGCTAGTTTGCTCATTATATGAAGGATGTATATGTTGGAGAGTGCATGTGTTTTGTGTAGTGTGTTTGTCTCCACATGCATATTCTGTGATACTTTAAATTGGATTTCAGAAGTCAAAATTTAATCTCATAAATAGTGATAAATTGTTTCTTTTCAAATAACTACTTTGTAGGTAGGACTTTCAGAGGTACTACAAAATAAATTAATAGTATTTGTCCCTCCTATATTCTTGTGATGTGTTTTCATTGACATATTGCTGTCTTTTTGTTATTGTCCATAGTTTCACATTCTAAATTCATGTTCACCTTCAGGAAATTAATGCATAAGCACAGAGTAGAACAGAGATGGGTTGAGAGAATTTCCATGTACATTGAAGGTAGATTTATCTGAAGAGCCTGGTGTTAGTCAATGCTGAGCAGTCACTGGAGGCAGATTGCAGATTAAGAACAGGGGGTGGGGAATCAAGGAGTTTCCAGAATTCTTTAAATCTTAGCTTTTGGCAGCATGTAGGGGAGCCTGGTGGGCTGCTGTCTGTGGGGTTGCACAGAGTCAGACATGACTGAGGTGACTTAGCAGCAGCAGCAGAAGGGCTTAATTTTAAATAAGGATGCTGTAGACATTTGCTGAACAAATTCCTGAGAAGTCCTTATGGGCCTCTGTACAGAGAGAAGGGCAGGTGAACTTTGCTACCAGCTGTGAGCCAGAAGCAAGGGGAGTGAACTCTTACTCTCCCTCTCCTGACTCAAAGCCTGGGACAATTTGATATGTGAACTATTTCTGTCTCACACTGACCTGTGTGTTAACATGTGCTTTGGTTCACAAACCTTTAATCTAGGGAGAAAATTATGTCAGAAAAGTGCTTATTCCTGTAGGATTTTGCCAGGAGAGTGCTTGATTTTAATAATGGCAAATTTTTGCCAGATGCTTTTGGAAATTCAGTGCCTATCTGCAGCTCCTGGAATACTTGCGATTACACAGAGAGAGTGAGTCATGTTGTCATAGCATGGCAAAATGGGGACAGAAACCACTCAACTCTCAAAGTCATCACCGCTATATCAACCTGTTAAATTCTCATGTTAGGCTTTCTGTCTTCTCTACCCAGTCCTTTCAGATGGCAGGGGAGTCCTGGGGTGCAATTAATTCCATGTGTCTAAAATTAGTTGGGGACTGGAAAAGATAAATAAGGAATTTGTTTTCACTGACCACCCAGCTATATATAAAAATATTCTGCACTGCAATATATGTATGGTTTCATTACCTGTAAGTCATACATTAAACAAATACTTATCAACATCTAGCAAATGGGGAAACAAGTTCAGAGAGGTTAAGTAACATACACAGTCACTCTACTAGTGGTATTTTAAGTCATATCTGTCTAACTCCAAAGACTGTGCTGTTTGAGATGCTATAGATAGAAATCTCATTGTTTATGTTCCTGTTGATATGGGATACTCAGGCACTTAGGCTACTGCTCATTCATCTAGTAGTGTCAGTTAACTGCTCTGGAAAGAGAGGAATTCTTTGCATAAAAGTAGGTCACCAATGGGAGGATCAGTGAGTAAAAAATGTTACTACCAAACTAGCATGTTTTTATTTGTTTTACCATTGACAAAACCTGTTCAACGTATCTTTTATCTTCATTCTTTCTCTAGAGTCTCTTGTTGCTTATTAAATATCAGTATTTAACACCAGACTAATCTTTTGGTAGATTTTATCCCCCAGTGAGTTATTTATTTCATGAGCCACTTGTGCAGTGAGGTTTTTGGAGTAACTGTTTAACAATGGGGCAGAATTTTTCTTTGGAGAGATCTGAAAACCTAGTATTGAATGTAGTTGGCACCCTCTTCAGAATCACTAAGAAAAGAAACCAAAGCTTATGGTGGATTCTGTGCACCTGTGGTCCTGTGACTGCTAATATCACTTTGAGCGCTCTGGGTAGAATTGTCCAACCGGGCCTCACTGGGACTAGTTGGCCCAAGACGTAGAAGTCACAAGAGAGTAGCAGAAATGAGGTATATTTGCATTCACTTTTCCTTATTTTAAAGCAATTTGGAGTCACCAAATCTTCAGTTATTTTTGCTGTTGTGTGTACATATTCACTTTAATTCCAGATGTAATAACCTGGAAAATAACCCTCCTTTCAGTGGCACCTAATTTATTTTCCACAGGACTGACTCTTCTAGCTGGTGACTGACTCTGCCCTGGATCAGAATGTATACTTTGTGTAAAGTGCCATTGTAGTGAATTCATTAAACACCACACAGTGGTCAAAATAGGCAAAGAAATTGTGTCTGAGCTTCCATTTCAATGTCTCATCCTCATATGGTCACTTTTGAATGGGTGGGGCTGTTTTGTTTTGACATTTCTGTTTTACTTATAGGGCTGTTCTGAGAAAAGGTTTCTTTGGTCTAAGAATACAATAATTTATTTGCATTACCCCCTTCCTCCCCTTTTCTACAGATCAGCTAAGCCAGATGGAATTATGGCTGAGCTCCTCTCTGTCTCTTTATCTTGCACATATTCTGATTGTTGAAGAAATCTGTTTACTGTAGCTTGAATGTCATTGGCCTACCCTTTGTACTGACCCAGGAGTGAGCCTGCACACGGGCATCTGGTCTAACTCAGAACACTCTGCAGGGACACAGCCTGGCATATTATAAATTGTCTATTGGCATGCTGTCTGTTTGACAGAATAGCAGAGTCGGTTCTGGATACTTGACTTGGTTGGCCACCAAGTTTTGCTCTCAGTGAGAGGTCAGGATGATGTCAGTTTGCAAATGTTTGAGGAAAAATTAGCACCAGCAAGCCAGAGGTTTAGCTGAACTGTGGGGATTTACAGATGTCTTCGAATGTGACTTTTGTAAATTTCACCTAGCTCCATGTTCCTGTGCATATTATAGTATGGATATAAATTTGGCTTATTCATATGATAATATTTTGAGTACTTTTATCTAAAAAGCATGATTTCAAAAATCAAAGGTCAAGAGAATTCCTCTGCAGTGTTTTAAATATGCTAGCCTAAAAATTATGCAACTTTTTTTCTTTCGAGGATTTGAACCTGACAAATGCGACAAAATCTCCAAAAGCACAAAAACTGAAGAAGAATGTTAGTTCCTTGGCACATAAGCAACATTGTTTCCTTTCTGGCCTTGCAGGGTCAAAACTCTGGGCTCCAGGGAAGTGAAACTGTGAGTGAGAAAGTAACTGATGTGCTAGCAGGCTGTGCATCCTGAGTTAAGCAGACCTAGCATTTTCTGTTGTACTGGAACCATTGTGTATGTTTTAAAGTTACGTGTACTTTATTTTCCTGCTCTGTGGATTAAGGTTATAAATGACTGTTTTTAGAAAGTATTCACCTAGAGGGGCTTCCCAGGAGGCACTAGTGGAGGGTTCAGTCCCTGGATCAGGAAGATCCCCTGGAGGAGGGAATGGCAACCCACTCCAGTATTCTTGCCTGGAGAATCCCATGGTCAGAGAAGCCCAGCGGGCTACAGTCCATGGGGTTGCAAAGAGACAGACATGACTGAGCCACTGAGCGTGATCATGATTCACCTAGAAATCACATACTTATCATCTTTTCATTTTGATTTATGAGAAGACTAACACATAACATAACAATGATTATTTTAAATGTTAGATTCCTTTTTGCCTTGATGACCAGCAGTTTTATGTATCTATTTCCTATTGCTTTGTAACAAGTCACATTAGTGGTTAAAACTAATACTCAATTATTACCTGCCCATTGTAGCTGGTTTCTCTGCCCAGATTTTCATGAAGCTGAAAGCAACATGTCTGCCAGGCTGAGTCCTCTCTTGGAGACTCCGAAGAATCTGCTTCCAAATTCATTCAAGTTTTTGGGAAGAATGCAATTCCTTGAGGACTGAGCTCCCCGTATTACTTACTGTTGGCTGGAGGTCACTCTCAGTTCCTACAAGTTTCTCTAGGTCCCTGCCCCATGGCTCCCTCCATCTTCAGAGCTGGAGAATATTTTGACAGTGGAAAATATTTTCTCTTGTGGACTCCCTTTCATGCTTCAGATCTCTCTAATTTCTGTCTCTGATCTCTACACCCAGATTTAAAAGACTGGAATGATTAGATCATCCCCACCTATATTATCTCCCTTTTTCAAAGCCAACTGTGCCATATAGTATGACTTAATCATGGAGTAAGGCCCATCATATTCAGTCTTGGAGATTATACAGGGCATTCACACAGGGTGTAGGGATCCTGGAGGCCATTTTTGGGTTTTGTCTATCATAATTTATATTAGTGTTCATAAAATATCACTGAAAAATTTGCAGTGGATACATCCTTAATAGACTCCTATTAGGAAGGAAAAGGAGATGCTACATGTAGTCTTGTTTCTCAGACGACCATTTATTGATAGCTTCATGGATTTCCATGATAAGAAGATAGCATTTACTTCACTGAGTAGTCCTATGATTTTATGAATGCCATAGAGTATCTGTCCTGGAAAAGGTGATTCACTCTTTTGTAGCTCAAATATTCCATAGTATAAATAATAATACCACTATAGGATAAATCAAATATCAGCTATAATTTTGATAGAAATTTAAATGGATTCTTGTTCTTCAATACTATATCACCTGCATGAACTACTTAATTCAGCTTTCCCAATTCTGGAATTTTGTGACTTATTCTACTGAAGGACTACTCTTTGAAACAACATACTGGGGCTTTTTACCTATAGAAACTAAGCAAAGCCCAGAGATGTACCATCCAAGTATTAGAGAACTAAATATATGTCTCATTGTATCAGGTATATCAGTAGTCAACCTCTCAGCTTCAGTTTTTCCAAGTTTAACAAAGTTCAGATGAAAACCATGTACATTTTTTAGTTTTAATTTCATATTATTTTAAAGTTAATCAATATTGGGGGAAGTCAGTAGTAAAAAAGAGAAAAAAGTATATCTGTCATTCCATGCAAATTTATTTAAAACACAGACTTTCACATTCAGTTCAGTTCAGTCACTCAGTCCTGTCCGACTCTTTGTGATGCCACGGACTGCAGCACGCCAGGCTTCCCTGTCCATCACCAACTCCCAGAGCTTGCGCAAACAAATGTCCATCAAGTCAGTGATGCCATCCAGCCATCTCATCCTCTGTTGTCTCCTTTTCCTCCTGCCTTCAATCTTTCCCAGCATCAGGGTCTTTTCCAGTGAGTCAGTTCATCTCATCAGGTGGGCAAAGTATTGGAGTTTCAGCTTCAGCATCAGTCCTTCCAATGAATATTCGGGACTGATTTCCTTTAGGATGGACTGGTTGAATCTCCTTGCAGTCCAAGGGACTGTCAAGAGTCTTCTCCAACACCATAGTTCAAAAGCATCAATTCTTCAGCGCTCAGCTTTCTTTATAGTCCAACTCTCACATCCATACATGACTATTGGAAAAACCATAGCTTTGCCTAGACAGACCTTTGTTGGCAAAGTAATGTCTCTGTTTTTTAATATGCTGTCTAGGTTGGTAATAACTTGTCTTCCAAGGAGCAAGCGTTTTTTAATTACATGGCTGCAGTCACCATCTGCAGTGATTTTGGAGCCCCCAAAATAAAGTCTGACACTGTTTCCATTGTTTCCCCATCTGTTTGCCATGAAGTGATGGGACCCAATGCCATGATCTTAGTTTCCTGAATGTTGAGTTTTAAGCCAACTTTTTCACTCTCCTCTTTCACTTTCATCAAGAGGCTCTTTAGTTCTTCACTTTCTGCCATAAGGGTGGTGTCATCTGCATACCTGAGGTTATTGATATTTCCCCCAGCAATCTTGATTCCAGCTTGTGCTTCATCCAGCGTTTCTCATGATGTACTCTGCATATAAGTTAAATAAGCAGGGTGACAATATACAGCCTTGACATACTCCTTTCCCAATTTGGAACCAGTCTATTGTTCCATGTCCAGTTCTAAATGCTGCTTTTTGATCTGCATACAGATTTCTCAGGAGGCAGGTCAGGTGGTCTGGTATTCCCATCTCTTGAAGAATTTTCCACAGTTTGTTGTGACCCACACAGTCAAAGGTTTTTGCAAGTCAATAAAGCAGTAGTAGATGTTTTTCTGGAGCTCCCTAGCTTTTTCAATGATCCAGTGGATGTTGGCAATTTGATCTCTGGTTCCTCTGCCTTTTCTAAATCCAGCTTGAACATCTGGAAGTTCATGGTTCATGTACTGTTGAAGCCTGGCCTGGAGAATTTTGAGCAATACTTTGCTAGTGTGTGAGATGAGTGCAATTGTGTGGTAGTTTGAACATTCTTTGGCATTGCCTTTCTTTGGGATTGGAATGAAAACTGACCTTTTCCAGACCCGTGGCCACTGCTGAATTTTCCAAATGTGCTGGCATATTGAGTGCAGCACTTTCACAGCATCATCTTTTAGGACTTGAAATAGCTCAACTAGAATTCCATCACCTCCACTAGTTTTGTTCGTAGTGATGCTTCCTAAGGCCCACTTGACTTTGCTTTCCCGGATGTTTGGCTCTAGGTGAGTGATCACACCATCGTGATTATCTGGGTCATGAAGATCTTTTTTGTATAGTTCTTCTGTGTATTCTTGCCACCTCTTCTTAATATCTTCTGCTTCTGTTAGGTCCATACCATTTCTGTCCTTTATTGAGCCCATCTTTGCATAAAATGTTCCCTTTGTATCTCTAATTTTCTTGAAGAGATCTCTAGTCTTTCCCATTCTATTGTTTTCCTCTGTTTCTTTGCATTGATCACTGAGGAAGGCTTTCTTATCTCCTTGCTATTCTTTGGAACTCTGCATTCAAATGGGTATATCTTTCCTTTTCTCCTTTGCCTTTTGCTTCTCTTCTTTTCACAGCTACTTGTAAGCCCTCCTCAGACAACCATTTTGCCTTTTTGCATTTCTTTTTCTTGGGGATGGTCTTGATCACTGCCTCCTGTACAATGTTACAAACCTCCATCCATAGTTCTTCAGGCATTCTGTCTATAAAATCTAATCCCTTGAAATCTATTTGTCACTTCCACTGTATAATATAATGTATAACGACTTTCACATTAGGGGTACCTAAACATGACTATCAACCAGACCTACTTATGAGGCAGGCAATTTAATCTCTCTAGAACACCAGATTTCTAATTTTTGTAATTTAAGTATGATAATGTTGCCATTGCTTGGTAATTAATTTATTTGAAAGGATTTTAAAAGCCTATCTAATACCTGAATCTTGCTAGCTTCTGAGGATATAATTATTATTATGAATATTTGAGACTATCTATATGTTTTGTAAACAAAGATATAATCCCTTTGATAGAGATTATGGTCTAACAAAGGTGTTAGGATAAATGCAGTAATATGTATAAAGTGCTTATCCCATTGCCTAGTATTGTGTGGATACATAAAACATATTAAGCACTTTCTTCTTTACCTTTTCCCTACCTAATCTCATTGCTGTAAGATGTATCATAACTATGATTCTAGCAAATAAATCTCAGAAGCATCGTGTTGCTGAAGAATTAGTATAGAAAATAGCAGCACGACAAATTACACGTTGCTGAGGAAGTGAGATTATGTAATGGACTGAGTTTCCTGGTCAATCTTACTAGAACTGTGCCTTTCAGCAAAATGATGTTGGTGATTTTGTTCCCAAGATCAGCAATTTTCATCATGGATGTTACCCACTCATAGAAAAATTGGCAGCATTTACTTAACAGATGTCAGAGTCTTTCTTGAAGGAAGGGTCTCATAGCTGACAAGCTGACATCAGTGCTGCCGATCGTCAGGGGAAAGCCGGTGATGACAAGATTAATAAAAAGTATTTTGATCATTTTTCAGGTTTACCAAGTGGTTGCAGTTATTTTCTCTGTTGCTCCCTCTACTACCACTGATAGAAAATGGGAACACTTCATTTCATCTGTAGATAGTTTTTTTTTTAATTAGTTTATTTATCTATTTTTAAACTTTACAATATTGTATTTGTTTTGCCATACATTGACATGAATCCACCATGGGTGTACATAGTTTTATGCTACTTTATGAGGAACATAAATAACAGTTTGTGAACTCAGGAACCAAGGGTGCAGCAGCTTGTATGTTCGTATCTTGCCAACAGAAGGGAAGGGACCAGAGAGGGCAGTTAGTGTATGGGGACATTTGAGGCAAAAATATCCTAGAGTTGTAGCTTTTTCTGGGCCTTGACTTGGCTAAATCGCAGAATATCATCTAACCATCCCAGAGTCTGTCTGGAAGTTGAGATTCTGATCACTTCTTTGCTGGATTTTGTGAAGAAATATGTTTATAAAATACTGTGTATCCCTTAAATGAACTATAAGAATGACAGGATCAAGACTTACTGACATTTTGAAATAGTTTATTGGCATTACTGTGGCCTTGTGTCTACCAAATATGATAATTTTAGTCCAGAGGAAAATACAAAATACAACCTCTATCTCTTCATCTTTCCACTCAAATAGACTTCAGTATTCAGTGACAGGACCTCTTTATTATTTTTTTTCCAGATACTTTTTAAAAAATTTACTTTTAATTGAAGGATAATTGCTTTACAATGTTGTGTTGGTTTCTACTGTAAAACAACGTGAATTGGCCATGATTATATGTATATATATATATGTACATCTCCTCCCTCTTTAGACTCCCTCCCCTCATGCATCCCACCCCTCTAGGTCATCACGGAGCACCAGGCTGGGCTCCCTGGGCTGTACAGCAGCTTCCCACTAGCTGTATGTTCTACACATGGTAGTGTATATATGTCAGTGCTACTCTCTCAATTTGTCCCACCTTCTTCCCCTGCCGTGTCCATAAGTCTTTTCTCTACATCTGCATCTCTATTCCTGCCCTGCAAATATAGGTTCATCAGTACCATTTTTATAGATTGACAAGAGTACTTTAATCTCTGTTCATGAAAACACATCAAGAGGAACATCTGTCACAGGTTTTACTTAATAAAAATTTTGCTAATTGCTACCAGAATAGTGGTGGTGATTGATTTTGTCCCCAGTGACTCCTGAGCAGCTCCTACTCGGCACATAACTCCCAGAACAGTCTTCTGATACCCACATTTTCCTCTGTGTTCCCTTCACTTGGAACTGACAGTTTGTGGACACAGGGCAATATATCTTTCCAACACATAGGTGGTGCAGAGTGAGTCAGGTTCTTCCTAGGTCTCAGCAGCTCCCTGTTAAACAGAGCTTAGCGAACAGTAATTGAATAAGAAGGCAAGGCACTCAGAGGAGCAGGAAACAAGTACAATTTTATGAAAAGGATTATGCAGCACAACAAGGTCAAACCCTGCCACGGTTTGTTTTCCTCTCCCTTGTATTCCTCTTCGATCAGCAGAAGAGGCTGTTATCAGTTGTTGGCATTATGACTGGGCACATCTGTCCAGGGTCAAACATGCTGCAGTCTGCAAAGCCAGCAGCAGATTGCAGTGCTCTGCAGTCCAGCCAGACCAGCAGAACTTGTGTAGTCCTGTGCCCTGCTATAAACTAGAATACCAAATTGGGGATGTTGCCTTAATGGGGCATTTGAGGGCAAAAGCAATGAAAGCTTTTCCTGTTTGAGAACAAACTGTCCTTCCATAAGTGCTGCCTTAGGAACATAGATCTGTGTTTTGTTTTTTAATGGAAATATAGTTTATTTACAATATTGTATTAGTTTCAGGTGTACTGTGATTCAATTATACATATTTTCTTTCAGATTCTTTTCCATTTTAGGTTATTACAAGATATTAAATAGAGTTCCCTGTGGTATATAGTAAGTCCTTGTTTATCTATTTTATATATACACAGTAGTGTGTATTTGTTAATACATAGACCTGTTTGGAACAAGGCAAAGCCAAAGCTGGTCCTCACAGCATCATTAAATTCAGTTTTCCATGATATTTAATCTGTGCATGGACCCTGATGAGCTAGTTTAATTTCCTCCAGAAGTGCTATATGTGTGGATGTCATCTTAGAGTTGCATATGAAATGGCAACTTCAGTATTTTCAATAGATGCATGGAGATATTTAAGAACCAACTTACCGATGAACATCATCACTAAGAGATCATTGTTTTGCCATATTAACAGAAACTCCCTTTGTGATTTTGCAGCCACGACAGCCCAACCCTGACTGGCGTTATTCTGCCTCCCTGAGAGCAGGAATGCACAGGTATGTCTTTCCCTCCTCCTTTTGTCGGAAGTTACTGTAACTGTGTGACTCAGATAAACTCTTGTCTTCATAGGCCGGAAGCAGCTGTCAAAATTGAGGTGCCTAAATACTTGCCAGGGGAATGCACTTAGTTTTGTCTCCGTATCTGGAAGTGGTCAGTGCCAAATGCTTATCAAGTGCTGCCAAGTAAGAGTGCCCTGTAAAGTCACAGACAGGCGGCTGTGTACTTTCTCTCATGAAAATTTCTATAAGGAAGTAGTTTCAACTTTGTTTATCCTTTTTCCATCTATAGTTTCTGACCCTCCCGTAAAATGATAACTAATACTGATGTTTTGGGACTTGAGTATATCGTATATGTTCGTGTTGTCCACCTTGGTTGTCCATCACACATTGACTGTTATATCCTATTAGCCTCATAATTGTTATTCTTGTCCGTGTTCACCCCTATTAGCGTCTCTTTATCTTTTCCATCTTGTTGCTGTCTTATTGCCTGCCCTCAGTGGCATGGACTCCTCAGAGGGTGAGCCACGTGAAGGGCCTTTATTGAATATCTGGAGACCAAATCAAGCTTACTTTTAAATTAACCTAGAGTAATAGCATTACTCTAAGACTCAGATTAAATATAATTTTGCCTTCTCTACTTTGTCTCTTTGACAGTAATTGATTAACTACCATTATTCCCAGACCTGATCTAGTATTCATGCTACAGGGCCAAATAAAAGATTCATTATTTGTGAGTGTCTTTGGGAAACCAAATGGAGAGCACCAAGCAACTAATGTTCACTACCACCAGAATAATTTAGTTTTAAAGAAGAAATAAACTCCAGAGTTAAGCCCCTCAAAATATCTGGGCAACTTTTGAGTAGATCTTTAACCAAACCTTGATCAATTTCTAAAGAGAGGGTTTACAAAGTATGTGTTGAGTTAATAAAAAATTGGTTTTAACACATTAAAAATGTATTAAATTCAAAAAATTTAATCAGTATATTCCCAGTATATTTATATATTAATCAGTATATTTAAATCAGTATATTCCCAACCATTTTATTTCACATTGAGCAGCAATCATTATATTAGGTGCTCTTTCTGAACAAGAAGTGATCAGTTGAAGACTGAAGATCAGTAGTTGGCTTGGTGAGACATTGCACTAGAATCTGGTCATAATTTTAGGCCAGAAACACTCGGGCAGATGCCAGCATACTAGGTTTCAGAAATATTCTTTCTACTTGTTAGAAGCTATCTTATGCTTTTTCCTGCATCTGAGCTATTGTGGTAGACTATATGATAGGAAAAAATATGGTTTACGTTACCAACTCTTTATCTCCCAGTTGAATTAGTACTTTATTTGAAAAGTACCAAAGCTATAAGATTCACCTTTAAAACTATATTAAAATAAAATGCTAAAACATATCACTTCCTTATTCCATTTTCAAGTGAAAAAAAGCCATATGTGCTTCTATTCAGGTTTCAACTAAGATGTCATAAGATTCAAGTAGGATAAGAAAGGAAATAAAAATTAAAACTAAAAGTTATTTATTCCTCACAGTGTAGCACACGGAACATATTTTAAGTTGTGAACTTAAGTAATATTCATCTTTTTCATGCATATGCTTGGCTTCCTGACCTTTGTAGCCTCAGATACTGTGTACCTGTCCTTTGAAAATTCTGCTTGAGCTGAGCTGGTTCCCAGCGTAGTTATACCTTCAGAGAGAATCTAACTGAATCCATATAGTTTGTTGGTAGGCTCCAGCAACACCTTCAGCAGTACCTGAGGGATAGTAATATTTGGAAAAAAGAGAAGATTCTAGGATATAGATGAAGGGAACAACAGCAACAGAGCAGAGCTTACTGAGTGAATTTCCACTAGATATGTTGTTTGAAGTCAAAGAGTAAGAGGATATTGGGAATTCCCTGGTGGTCCTGAGGCTAGGACTCCGATCTTTCACTGCCAAGGGCGCATGAATCCCTGGTCAGGGAACTAAGATCCCACAGGCCACATAATGTGGCCAAAGAAAAAAAGGAAAAGAGTGTTGAATTTAGAGATGACCTTCCCCCATAATATTTCAAGTTCGCTTGCTCTGTTGCATCACATGACCCCTTCAGGCAGTCGTCCTCCAAGTTTCACTTCAGTAACTTAATTTCCAAGATGAACCAATGTCTAGTTTCAAAGAGTTCTCTTATTTTGCTGAAGGTTTTCCTGGGTGATATTTATCCTTAGGGTCCCATTCGTTCCTTTCTTCATCCAAAAAACATTTGAGAGTTTCATATGTGCTTACATTACACTTACATAAATGAACATGATGCTCTCTCTGCCCACGGACAGTTTACGTTCTCTCTCTGCTTGCCTCTGAGGGTCTCCCAGCTCATGTTTCACTCCTTTGCAGTATTTCATGCGGAGTTAATCTCTTCTGAATTGGGGCCCATGAGTGGTGATGATAAACTTTCTCTAGTCCCAGGATATGTAGGGTGGGTTTTCTTTGAGGAAAACATAAAGAGTGATGAAACGGAAAATAAAGTTAGGAAGTAATTGGGCAAAACTGGAATAATACTATAGTTACCAGCAAATAATGTTTGTGCTTTCCTCTGTCCTACAGAAAACCCAGAAATCAGAGAACCAGCAAAAGAAAATTGGGGCTTTTGAAAACAAGCTCTCTTCATCTGCTTCAGCATTAAGATGATAAAATGGCATTTTTTAGCCCTCTGATGGGCTTCCTGTTAGATTTAATGAACACCACACAGCATTAATGAAAACCAAAATTGCTATAAAGATAAAACACGTTTATCTGCTGCATGATGTAGCAGGCAGTAAGTCAGCAACACTTTTGCATTTTCTGCAAGGTGGCTGCGTAATAGTAACTGCTTCAGTTTAAGCACAAGTAGGAATTGTTAGCTGCAGTCTTGCCTCCAGAGATGTAAGCACTTTCTGAGGGTGGAAGGAGAGCTGGAAAGACATTTATGGTCTAACTTTTATTTGGGTCTATGTGTTTACTCAGCTCTGTGCACCTGGAGGAGGCTGGCATTCTACGGGCTGGTCCAGGGGGACCCGATCAGCAGTGGCCAACAGTATCCAGTGCGACACCAGGTAAAGACCCAGGGTCTCACCCGTCTTGTTTGAGTTCTGGAAAGTCATCAGATGACTTGTTTTTGGAAGACCAGGAATATCAGTGGCTCTCTTTTAATTCCTTCTTCTTTTCCTTACATGCGTGACTTCCTTATATACATGAATATACACAAGTATTTTGATTTTCTTTTTAATGTACCTCAACGATTGGAAACAGGTAACATAAGGGCGTGTGTGTGCATAAACTTCTTTTCTGTAATAACCAGGTACATGTCAAATACTTAGTCTATCTCAGCTACACAGATAAGATCTGGTGGCCTCATGCACAGAGATGACACTTTTAGCAAAGATCTTTTGGTTAAAGATGTTGGAAATCCACTTCAAGCAGTAAACAAAAGGGAGACTGATAGATTGATTAATGGATAGACTGATGAAATGGAGTTTCTCATGGAAGTGGAAAACTTGTCAGAACCAATGCACCACTCTGTCTGACTTCAAGTCACAGTCAGGCCTCCTTCTTTCCCAACATCTGCATCTTTCAGTAGACTGACTTTTATTGCCTTGACATGCACATTGCCAAACGTGACCAGTCTTGCAGTTTCTGAGTGCAGAGGACCAGTGGGAACTGATTCCTAATCTAAACTTTCAGGAAAGAGAATCTGCCAGATGAAATCAAGAACCTAGTGGCTGGGTGAGCATTAAAAAATTTCCCAAATTCACATTTCCTTGTTTTCCTTATCTTGCCCAGTCACTTAAGCAGTGTCATATAATGTAAATATGGCATTGGAGACCCATCCTGGTGGCAATTTTCAGAAAGGAGCAAATATAGAGGTTACAAATGTTGTCTAGTATAATCCTTTATAAATAGAACATCGTTGTGGTGATAACAGTTACTAATTTTTGAGGCACAATGTATCCAGACACTGTGCCTTGCATGATCTCATTTGCTCCCTGAGACAGTCTTGCATGGGATTTATTATCTCTGTTTTACATAAGAGGAACTAGAGACACAGAGAGGTTAAGAAACATACCCAAGTTCACATAGTTTGTGGCAGAGGTAGGATTCAAACCTAAGTGTGTCTAACTTCAAATCCAAGTGTATCTAGTTCTTCTATTCATAGCATGGCTGGCTTGCAAGAATCCACCTAAATTCGAACATATATATATATATATATATATATATATATATATATATATATGTATGTATGTCTATTCACATACATAACAGATTATATAAGTGTATGTGTGAAAAGTTCTTTCCAAAAATAATCTGGTGCCTTTCAAATGATTAGGCTGTGCAAGTAACATGTGCAGCTAAGGGCACATTTTTGCTGGCAGCTCTTAAGAGTTTTCGTTGATTCTAATCAGCCAGCATTTGCTATTTATGAATGTTGTATAATTCAACTAAAAGTCACATTTGTCAAAAAAAACAAATGCCTAAGTTAAAGCAATTCATTAGAGAGCTAATATTCCAGATGGCAAGGGGGAGAACATAAAATAGTTCATTGACAAATTTGCAACCCCAGTACCAGTGATGGCATGAAGTGGTAGAGGAGGAAGTAGTTTTTAGACTGCCAAGCGTTGCAGGATGGGAGGCATCTGAGAGGTGAGAACTGCTCAATCAAAGCAGTGCCATGAAATCACTCCCTACCATCCTGCCTCCATTTCAGGGTTTTTCTTGTTCTCATAGAGACTTTGCAGGTCAGGCTGGTGAGTACAGAACTAACTTTGAATACATTCTCCCTTTCATTGATGGTGCCAGTTGGTGTATATCCCTAGGCAAGTGGGAAATAGGAGCTGTTGATGGATTATTTTATATGCATCTGGCCCAGGCTGCTAAGTCACTTCAGTCGTGGCTGACTCTGTGCGACCCCATAGACGGCAGCCCACCAGGCTCCGCCGTCCCTGGGATTCTCCAGGCAAGAACACTGGAGTGGGTTGCCATTTCCTTCTCCAGTGCATGAAAGGGAAAAGTAAAAGTGAAGTCGCTCAGTCATGTCCGACTCTTAGCGACCCCATGGACTGTAGCCTACCAGGCTCCTCCGTCCATGGGATTTTCCAGGCAAGAGTACTGGCCCAGGACTCTCCTTCAAATTCAAAACAATATTAAGAACCCACCTTTTTAAAAAATTTATTGAAGTATAGCTGATTTACAATGTTGTTTCTGCTGTACAGCAAAATGATTCAGTTATACATATACATACGTTCTTTTTTATATTCTTTTCCATTGTGGTTTATCACAGGATATTGAATATAGTTCCCTGTGCTATACAGTAGGACCTTGTTGTTTATCCATTCTCTATATAATAGTATGCATCTGCTAACCCCGAACTCCCTATCCATTCCTCCCCTAGCCCTTTTCCCCCTTGGCAACCACAGGTCTGTTCTTTTTGTGTGTGAATCTGTTTCTGTTTTGTAGGTAAGTTCATTTGTGTCATATTTTAGATTTCACATATAAGTGATAGCATATGGTATTTGTCTTTCTCTTTCTGACTTCCTTCACTTAGTATGATGATCTCTAGGTCCAACCATGCTGCTGTAAATGGCATTATTTCATTCGTTTTTATGGCTGAGTAGTACCCTATGGTATATATATACCACATCTTGATCCATTCATCTGTTGATGGACATTTAGGTTGCTTCCATGTCTTGACTATTGTAAACCATGCTGCTGTGAACACAAGGGTGCATGTATCTTTTTGAATTATAGTTTTATCTGGGTGTATGCCGAGGAGTGGGATTGCTGGATCATATGACAACTCTATTTTAAGTTTTTTGAGGAACTGCCTTACTGCACCAACTTATATTCCCACCAGCAGTGTAGGAGGAAGGAACCAGTCTTCTTGACAGAAGACAGAGAAGGAGTCGCCATGGCTCCCCTTCCCTGCTGTCCTGACTCCTCTTGTATAATCCCTTCTCTCCAGGGCTATCCCTGGCTATTGACTCACGAGTCACAGTTTTCATGGACTGAGCTGGACAGAGCTTCCATCTTCCATGGGTGACCTCCCCATACTTTTCAGCATACCTCTGCACCAGTGATGGGACATTAGAGAGATGCTCCTCTGTGTTCTGCTCTGTTCTTGGTATTTTAGAAGTTTTGGACTCAAAATATGTTCTGCACTGTTTGGAGGGAATACGGGATAAAGATTTAAGATTATGGTTTAAAGTTAGATCTGAATTGAATTCCAATTCCAAACTTACTTGCTGGGTGAGTGTAAACAAATTGGTTGAATTCATGTTTTCTTTGTTACCCCATCTGTAAATGGGGTATAATAATAACACCAATTTTATCCAGTTGCCATGATAACTAAAGAAGAAAGAGCTGAATATAGTGCTTGACATACAGTATTAATAAATGTCTAATCTTCTCACTCTTTTTTTTTTCTGGCATACTTTTGTTTCCTGCAGTCTTTGTTGTGGCCTTAGATGGTAGTATGGTGGTCAACATTCAGTAGTTCTCACTTCTTAGCCCAGATACAGACCCTCTAAAGTAGTCTGGATCATCCTGACATCTGTACAGTCCCATTACACCTCGCCCCCCGACCCCAGCCACCGTCCTGGAGAATTCATCAACATGCTCCAAAACACTTTCTTGTTTTCATTCCTAAGTAGAACTTGCCTATCACAGATTCTGCTGTCCTTAGTGCTTCATGAGGAAGGTGTGATTGCTTCCAAAAGGCTTCCTCCTGGTGCCCGAGTCCCCTCATACTTGTGTCTGAGAACTTCTCTGAAAATAGCACCTTCTCACACCAACCCTGGCAACAGCCAACAGCCTGGGAATAGAGAGAGGCCTGCTGTGACCCAGTCCTCCTTTGCATGTGCTCTTTGTAGTTGTTTTTCCTCCACTGATGAATCCTTTGGCTTTGTCATTAAACTGTTCATTTATTGTCACAGTCCACAGAAGCTGAGGCTAAAATGGCATGCTCTAAAGGGGTCAGTGGGGACATCACCAGGTGATGTTTCCCGCAGGGTAAACAAGTCAGCCATTAAATCCGCTAACCCCAATTCCTGGCCCCTTTCTCCAGCCTCACCTCTGTGTGAGCAGACCTGGACCACAGGCTTCTTACTTCCTTAGCAGCTCAGTGAGACTGAGTAGGGAAAGAAAAGGAGCTGAGGGGGGTAGTGCACAGCTCACAATTCCTCTTCAGATGGAGGAGTGTGTTGGGGGGAGGGGCATTAAAGGGCCAGCCATTCACGCTTTTAGCATTCTTAGTATGCAATCTCTGAAGAGGTTTTAATGAGTGCCCTCTTGTGACAGTTCCTAGAGGGAATCCCAAGAGATTATGAAAAGACTGTCTGTACCTTCCAGAGAGCCAGTCTGGCTTCAGGATCCCTGGCTGCTTTGCTCTCACACTGGTTCTTCCAGGCTCCTCTTTCCACATTTCATGGGATCTCAGGACTTGCTCAAGGCAACAGTACATTATTTTTGGAGTGGGAGATGTTCACTGTTTTCAAAAAGAGCTCAGGGAATTCCAAAAGGCACAGCACTGCCAAAGATAACATTATAGCTTTTCAAGCAACACCCCCCGGGGACCTGGGGCTGAACAGTGAAAAGTTAATTAGGTAGGTGAGGCAACTCAGGCCCTGAGGCTTCTTTAGACAAGCTTAGTTTAGAGTGACTGCACAGGGCTTCTCCAAGGATGGTTCCCAGAGCTACACTGACAACACCCGTCAAATCCGAAAATCTCGGATGGAGGCCCAGCCATCTGTGATTTAAGGGGTCCTCTAAGTGACCCTGATGAACCCTAAGGTTGAGGACTGGTCAAGAGTTGAGGGTAAATATTCCTGAGGTTGTCTCATACCTTTGGAGGCTCAGAAACCGTGCAATGAAGTCCTCTGTTTATGCATCTGTTTATGATTCTTACTAGAAACAGGAAGCTTTCCGCATACCAAAGAGCTCAGGCTCTGGGTCAGAGTAACCCTATTTGAAATCTCACTCTTCCACTCAGAGGTTGTATGTTCCTAGGACCATTATTTTTCTGAGTCCCAGTTTCTTGCTTTTTGAAATGGAGATAATAGTGTCTACCTTATAGGGTTGATGCATGAATTAAATGAGACAGTACACACATCTGCAGAGTCTGGAGAGCGATGTTTAGTAAGCGATGGTTATTTTTAGGATTTTTCAAGGTATGAGTCTACCTTTCAACGTCAGAATTTAGGTCTGAGTTGTTCTGAGTAGTCTCTGTGGGAAAGCTTTATTATAGAGCAGACTTTTTAAAAAGCACCATTTTGTGCCCTTGGGGGATTGTTTTTGCCCTCGTTTGCTGCATCTCTTTACTCCGTGGAAAATGGACAGTTAATGTGCCCTAGTTTCATAGGGAGATTCATGCTCTTATTTGTCTTAGGGATTCCCACCTCCCTGACAAAATCAACTCCCATGGAAAGTCTCCACAGAGACTTCATCTTTGATTCTTCCCCAGAAAGAAGCCATGATCCTTAAATTTGGGGGAAATCCATTTAGGAGCACTGCCAACATGAATTTTTCCACTTTATGAGTGACTGCAGCCTCAGGCCTTGTCCGAGAATTTAAAAAGCATGCTGTTCCACTAACCTGCTCACCCTCAACTTCTGCTGTTCTAGAAGGAAGACTTCCTGCTTTTTCTGAAAAGTTTCTGTTGAATAAATAGATTCTGAGATAGTTCTTCCTCTCCACCCTGTATTCCCCACACTGCTCTCATTTTTCCTACATCCATTCTTTCAGGCTCAGGAGGCAGAATACAGTCAGGGTTGGGGCCATGATACATAGTAAAAGAATTTCTTCCATGTCGGAGGCCCACAACAGATCCTGTGCCTCCTGAAAATGGAATCCCCTGTGCACTGAGATGTGTGCTCCTGAGCATATATTTTGGAGCGGGAGAGTGTGGTGAGGAGGGAGGAGCAGCAGGAACTGTTGCCTTAGGCCACAGTTTCCTTCAGCCCCACAGATGCAGAGAAGCAGCTAATGCAGGGCCAGGAAATGGAGACTTATTACAGTTCCCTTGGTTATCATCGACCCATCTAACGAGCCTCAGGAGGAGTGCAGTCTGGTCCCTGCAAACTTCATCATGAGAAACAATTTTTGCATATGTCTTTAGAAAATAGTACACTTCATTCTTCTTTTATTTGAGTGTTGCATGGAACAGGAGAGTTTCTGAGTAACCTTCCCTTCTAGCTTTCTCTATACACTGTCCTTGGTGGCTGAACTTTTAAGTCCCTTTTCAAAAGGGAAATTCAAGTTTCTACTGGGGAGATGTCAAAAGACCACAAGGAAGGGGGTTGTCACCAACTCTGCTACCTGACTTGGCTCAAAGATGACAGGCCATCTGTGTATTTGAGAGCTTTGTGGGGAAGCAGAAATGTTGGGTGAGAGTCCACACTTCATTCTGTGGGACAGATTTCTTGGATTATATGGAACTGGTGGGCTTAGAGCTCCTCCCTGGGAGGTGCTTGGACGAGAAAGACCTATTTACAGCCAGGGTTGAGAGCAGATGGGTAGCAATAACTTCTAATGCCTTTCAGCTTTGCAGCTCTAGCAGGCGTTGCCCTCAGCCTCACTGATTCTAGTGAACTAGAAATGAAAGCCAGTCCCCAGCAACAGCATGGATCTTTAATGACAAATATTTCCAGAGCAACTCAGCCCAGATTCCAAAAGAACTTGAAAAGTTCATTTTCTCAGAGGCAGTCAGTTTTGCAGTTGAGAAGGTCACTGCCTAATCTGGAGAAACACATTCAGGTCAAGCACTGGCTGGAGACCAGGGGCCTCTAGGGGAAGGTCATAATAGAGTTCAGTGCCAGGAGGCCTGGAAGTGAGCCTGTGGGTTGGAGAGGAGCCCCTCTCTGCCTCAGCCCTCAGAGCTTGTTACCCACAGTCAGAGAAAAGACAAGGAGCAGAGATGGATGCCGTGTCACTCCCAGCTCAGTGAGACCAAGAGCTTCCTCAGCAGCTCCCTGCCTAGAAGGGTCTGACTTTCAAGGTAGTGGGCTAGGTGAAGGATGGGAGAAAGCAGTCGTGATGGCAGTACTAAAGGAGATAAAGGGGGAAAAGGTGCTTGTGCTTAGTATTAAAAAAGATAATGGAGAGCTTTGTTGCCGGAGTCCTGCCCCAGCTGGTCCAGGGGTTCCCTCAGGATGGATGGCATCAGGGAGAAAATGATGCAGTCTCTCGCTCAAAGCACTGGGCTGCATGTTTATTTTGAGCATCAGGTTTTCTTTTATACTTTTACAAAAGCATTAGGTCATAGGTATGACATCTTCAGTTTCCCCTCACCCATATTTACTGTCTCCATAAATCATTGTTGTCCTTCAGAGTTCCCTCTTAAGTGTCCTTGGGATAACATTGTAACTCAAGTTTGTCTCTGGGCTGTATATCACATTCCTCAGTTTATTTCTTATCTCTTTAAATCCTGTTATCCCCTAGAAACTTAAGCTCATCATCTCCTAAAAAGGCTTTTAGCTATTAGTATCTCTAAAATACCTAGTTTCCATAAGCTATAGTAAAATATGCCGACACTACAACATACCTTAAACTTTTAGCTTCTAACTATTCTTAATTATTCCTAACCCCTAAACTCAGAAAACTTCTTTGCCATAAACATTCCCTTTACAGGCAGGTTTCAGATAACAATGTTTCCCATTGTCTCAAGCTGCAGCCTATGTGCTCATCCTGGAGCATTCTTTGTAAAGATCCTTGAACAAATGTCAGTAGTTAACTTTATGGATTATAACATTCTTTCCAGCCAACTCAACCGGAGGAAGGAAAGGACAAGTCAGAATCACAAGACCTAACTCCTTCATCCCGGGACCATGCCTGCAGGATGAGGAGAGGGGGTTGGGGCCGTGCCTCCATTTTGTCAGTAATGCCTATCGTGGCTCCCGACACTTTGTAGAAGTCAGATTCAAGAAGGTTAGAATCTTCTAACCTATAGAAGGTTAGAGTAGGAAAAGGTAACTTTCATGAAACCAAATTTGAATCCATAACATGACAGGAATAGTGAGAAGTCTGTTGTTACTAGAGTTGGGTCCTTTAGGTACTGAATACCAAACAGAGTACCCTAAGCCTCCAGATTATAGCGACAACTGCCTGTGAAAAACAACCAAACAAACTTCAAAAGTAAGTACAGCCTGTCCTGTACAGAAGGTCTGAACAAACAAGTTTGTTGTTGATGGTCCAAGAAAGCCTGCCAGCTTGGGTTTACTTCCAACATCGGCCCAGTTCCGTGTCCAGAGCTGTTGCTCTAGGGCGACATCACGGGCCACAGTGAGCAGTCAGGTGACATTCCCACTCTTATTTTCTTTGACCCTGCATCACAGATACTGTCTTACCCAAGCACACATATGTTATGTGTGTTCCCTTGATCACCTGCTGTTACCTAAAGGTCTGTGACAAGGCTAGAAGCTTCAGCCAGTGCAAATGAATTACGTTAGATGCACACCAAGCTCCATGTCAGAGTTTTGTGGGGAGAAGGGCACCACTGGATGTGTGAACAGACTGAGGTGGATGCCCTTGAGCCGGGGAGCCTGGCGGCATGTTTGGTGAGCCAAGGAGAAGTCCCCTTCCCTCAGCTAATGCCTATTTGTAAGGAGATGTGAAGGGTCATTTGAGGGTCTTTGTCACTGAAGTTTCAAAGTCTTTAAATCCCATCCTGTTGCCCCCTTGGGTTGTGGAAATAGTATTTTAGAACAAGAGAAAGGAAGACTTGGTATGATAGCTGTTATTTATTGAGAACTGTGATAAGTACTTTATATGCCTTGCCTACTTAAACAAGACAGAAATTATTCCCTTGTTCTAGATTAGGAAAATTGAGGCTCGTAGGAATTAAATGACTTCCTTATATTCATCCTTTCTTACATCTAGTGTTTTTTGCTCACTATTATATTCCCAGTGTTGAGCTAGCTGTCTAGTACATGATGGTACTTAATAAATATTTGTTGAACTTATCAGTGAATAACAATGGCTAAGGCAGTATTTGAACCCATGTCTGCATGCTGCTGAACTCTATGCATTTAAATGACACCCTACAGTTACTTTGTCCCACATGCCAGGTAAAGGAAATAGTTTGGTAATTTGGAGAAAACTGTTCACTGTCTGAGCTCCAGGGGTCTGAATTACTTTCCCATTTCTTCTGTAATAAGTTCCCACAAACTTTGTGACTTAAAACAATACAAATTTATTATGTTACAGTTCTGGAGGTCAGACACACAAAATGGGTTTTACTGTGCCACAATATAGGTAGGTTCCTGCACTATGTAACAAGGATCTACTTTCTTTAATTTCCGATAACATGTTCCTCATTTCCTTCTGAGCCCTTACTGGCAGCATCTTTCAAGACCTTTCCACAACAGTCTGTTAGTGACGCTTAGGTATTCCCCAAGACAATGTATGTTTTCCCTACCATCGTCCTCACTTCTGAGTCCTCTCTAGCAGAGTCATTAATGTCCATATTTCTACGAACACCCTTTTCAAGGTAATCAAGACAGTTTCTCCATGCTCCTCAAAATCCTCAAATCTCTGTCGGTTTCCCAGTTCCAAAGCCACTTTTACATTGTTAGTAATTTTCACAGCAACACCCCACTTCCAGATCCCAAAATCTGTATTAGTTTCTATGGCTGCCATAGCGAATGACCACAAATTAGGTGACTTAAAACAGTACAAACTTATTACCTTATAGTTCTGGAAACCAGAAGTCCACAATGGGTTCCCTTGGGTTAAAACCAATGGATTTGCAAGGCTGCATTCCTTCCAGAGGCACTAAAGGAGGATATGTTGCCTTGTCTTTTCCAGCTCTCAGAGGCTGCCTGCATTTCTAGGCTCAGTGGCTCCTTCCTCCATCTTCATAGCCATTGCAGAGCATCTGCAAACCTCACTCACTGATTCTCCTACCTCGCTCTTTCCCTTGTGAGGACCCTTGTGACTACATTGGGCTCACCTAGATAATCCAGGATAACCACTCTAGCCCAAGATCCTTAATTTAATCACATCTGCAAAGTGCTTTTCTTTTTTCTTTAACCATGTAACATAACATAGTCATAGGTTCCAGGAGTTAGGATGAGGGCATCTTGGTTGTTGTTTAGTTGCCCAGTCATGTCCGACTCTTTTTTGACCCCATGAATTGAGATTTCCCAGGCAAGAATACTGGAGTGTGTCGCCATTTCCTCCTCCAGGGAAATCTTCCTGACTCAGGGATCGAACCCTATCTCCTACCCACGTCTCCTGCATTGCAGGCATATTCTTTACTGCTGAGACACTGAGGAAGCCCGTGGACATCTTTGGGGCACCATTATCGTGCCTATCTCAGGATCTTTCATGTGCAGGCAGAGGCGGCTCTTTGTGTCTGTGTGTGTAAATTTCAGTGTAGGTGAAGGTAAAGTTAGGTGCAAATTAGGACCCTGAAGAGGGTGTAGTCAGTGTGAACTAGACTTTAAAGGCCTTTTGAAAGCTATCAATTGTCAACAGTGTGCTGGAGATGAATTCATCACCCCCTCTCTCTCCAAATCTTAGCTAATTAGGAATAGATGCATGGGACCAACTGAGAGAATCAAAGTTCAGAATCAGGCGTATTATTGGTAAAGAAGTTCTGGAGACTGTGACAGGGCTTCCAAGCTCCTGAATGCAAGAGAAGAAAGTCAAGAATGGAAGAACTCTCCCTTGGTGAGGAGGGGCGCCTGACCTGGTTTGATTACCAAACAGAGGCTGAGCTGGAGCAGACAAAGAATTAGGTAAGAGCTATGTCATGAAAGAGGGCTTCCCTGATAGCTCAGTTGGTAAAGAATCCACCTGCAATGCAAGAGACCTGGGTTCAGTCCCTGGGTTGGGAAGATCCCCTGGAGAAGGGAACGGCTCTCCACTCCAGTATTCTGGCCTGGAGAATTCCATGGACTATCCATGGGATCCCAAAGAGTTGGACACGAATGAGCAACTTTCACTTCACTTCACTTCACTTCACTTCACTTCACTTCACTGTGTCATGAAAGAACAATAACCGTTGATGTTAACTTGGCCCAATCAGGAAACACAATCTGAGGAATTCCCCAGCAGTCCTGTGGTTAGTACTTGGTACTTTCACTGCCTGATTTGATCCCTGTTTGGGGAACTAAGATCCTGCACTGCGGCCTGCGGCACAACCAAAAAAAAAAAAAAGGAAATATAATGCATTTAAACTTTAGCTTATGCTAATCTCCCCTATGAGACAACTTTTCTGAGAAGAGTAAGTAAGGAAGTGGAGCTAAACATGAGAAGTCCCTTCCTAGCACATTGCTGTGAGGTTGGAAGGACGGTTGGTGGGTGTTTCCTCCTCTGTGGGAAGAGCTGGAAATGTGGAGAGAGGAGGAAAGTCCCCACTCCATTGTTATGTTAAGGGATTTTATGTATTGTTTTGTCCCAGGCTTAAGAGTATTTTCGAAGAGTCAAAGAGTCGTGGAGCAGTCAGGAGAAGACAGGCCTCTTTGGATCATTCACAGGAAAGAGTCAATTAAAGGCCTGGCAGAAAAGTCACTGTCCCCAGGATGATACCAGGAGGCAGGGCACTGCCCATCACATGTCCTGTATGGGTCTAGTATCTGTGGCTAGGTGAAAGCAGATTAAAATATATATCTAGGACTTTCTTGAAGAAGAAAGTGTAGAGCCTGATCTGTGTATATATATGTGTTGGGGGTTGTGGGCGGGAAGTGGTACTCTAGTCACTATTTCTAAATGTCACCTTTCCTCAGGGATGCCTCCCATGTCAGGAGCAGGGGTCAGGGTGATTGTAGGCCAATTCTGTGGATACACATGCACTCAGGATTTGTTTGTTTGTTTTTTAGGAGCATTTTGCATAACAAATCTATTCTCACACTAGCTACCTCCTTGAGATCCTAACAGGCTAAGCACTTCCAAAGCCTAGAGCATCCCAGCACCCTCAGCAGCTCTGACTGGAGACTAAATCAGCCTCTTGCCTCTGACAGTGATTAGCCAGGAGACCCAGGGAGGAGCCTCCTTGGAGGCCAGCATCCCCTGGAGGCTCCTTGTGTCACTAAGATGTTGATCTGACTTCTGTCCCTCAATCTGCAGCCAGTGGGGTTTTGTTTAGTCAACAATCAGTGTCACGTCAGTTTCCCTCTGTTGGACCAAGTGTAAATTGATTCTAAATATCTGCCTGGGGGAAATCTCTGTAGGGAAGATGAGCTTTTCAGTGTGTTCTCTCTAATTCTAGGCACTTAGAGGTATAAATTAGCTTCCTTGGTCTTTTCTCACTCAAGGTCACAACCTTTCCTCCAGGGTACTAATGTTCTAAATGGTTGTGATTTGAAGGGCACTAGGAAGGTCCTTACAAAACCCACCTGACAGACAGGTCCCTAGAACTTTACCATTAACCACCACCACTATCAGCATTCTCTTTTAAAATGCCCATTCTTTCATTCATCCATCCATTCATTCATATTTTCTCTTCCTCTCTCTCTCTCTCTCTCTCTCTCTCTCACACACACACACACACACACACACACACACAGAAGTATTAGACTATCCTGTCCAATGAAACTTTCCTTGGCTTGGCTTTAATATAGAATTTGGTTGGAACCTCCTATATTGTCATTAAACAAGCATTTGTTAAGTACCTACTTAAGGCCAGTCTCTGTTCTAGGTGATGCAAATACAATACTAAATATAACAGCCCTGTTCTCATGATCTAGTGGGGGAGACAGAAATGTAAAGAAATAGGTGGAAATATTACAGTGTCAGGACCATAATAGTGCCATGTATAGGCAGGTCCAATGAGGGGAAGGAAGGCCCTGGGACAAATCACCAGGGCCTGTCAGTCCAGGATGGGACCCAGAGTCTGTCTGTGTTGTAATCCATACAAACCCTATGTAAACATGGTCAGCTGGTTCCTGTTTCCCGAGAGGGACCTCCTAGCTGTTTAACAGGGCCCAAACCCTCCCTCAGCAACCATGAACAGCAGATACGTTGTGGGAGCCCAGAAGATGGAATTGGGAAGTTAGGGGGCCAGGTCAGAGAGTATGTGACATTCAATACTGTGTATTGAAGGATGGTACATAGATTGTGGGAAGAAAGTTCCAGACAAAGGAAATAATACATGTTCCCCCAAACCAGAATGCATAATATTGGTGAACAGAATGAATACATTTGATGGGAAGGGTGGCATGGAAGACTGTTGGGAAATGAGATCAGAAAGACTAAAGTCAGATTTTCTTGGGCTTCCACAATCCTGCTAAAGAAGGAGAACTTTCATTCAGTTGCTAGCAGGTCTGATTTTTTCTTTTTAAGAACAGAGCCTCTATTGAGCCTCCTTAGCTCTGCTGAATCTGCAAAAACCATCCTGTAATATGTCAAGACAACTCATGAGCTATCAACCTAATGTTTTTCTCCATCTAAACCAGGAGTTAGAAACTCTTGAGTGTCTAGAAATGTGGGACCAAGAGGGTAATGAATGCAGAATTTTTGTAAAAGGGACTGGCCTTGGAAGTGTTCTTAGGTAATTCTCCTGGACTTGGTTTAATCATGTGTAAGAAAATGTGGAATGAAGGGAAGGCTTGTTTAAATTTTGCCTTGTGTTAGCTTTTTAAGGGAGGCAGTGTGGCATTGCATAGTCCCTCTGCTCCCTGTGGGGCCATTTCATCATTGTGCTTCAGATTTATTAATGTGTAAAAAAGGAAAGACTGTAGGCTGCTGTAAGGATTAAATGAGATGATGCCTGTGAAATGCTTATTAGCACAGTGCTTAGTTCATGGTAAGCACTCAAAAGTGTTACCATTTTCTCAGTTTTAATACTCCTGGCACTTAGCACAGTAAATAGGATTCCCAGTGTCTTTGCTAGAGGAAATGGAATGGTCTTGGAGTGCACAGAATCAGAGATGGTGGTAGAAGAGAGGGTTCTCTCCGATGACAGTCGTTCCCCAGCTCTCCTCCCTGCAGTGGTCTGACAGCACCTCCATTTTACACCCTCAGTGCAGAGATACCATGGCTTGTCTAGAAATGGTTGCTCAAGGCTGCAAAGTGACACAGCAACATAGAGCCTGGGACTGCTGCCAAGTTTTAAGAAGCGCAGATTGGGACAAAGTAAGGGAGGGAGGCAAAGAAGAAAAATCTGAAAACCAGAAGCAGTGTTCTTGCTGAGTGACACGATGATGGCTCACACAATTTCAGGGGGGACAGGCACTATGAGGGGTCACTGCCAGGTGGTGGTGCTGAAGGAGGAACCCAGTAAGGGACTCGGGTCCAGGCAAGGCTGCTGCATGGGACCCTGCACTTGAAAAAGGCCCTGTTGGGTTTAATACTCTGTTTTTGCCATCTTGAAGTTCTTAATCATTTTTTAACAAGGGGCCCCCCATTTTCATTTTGCAGTGAACCCTGCAAGTTATGTAGCTGGTCCTGGGTCCAGGCTACCTGGGGCAGGGACATTTTGTCTCAGCTAGTTTTTTGAGCTAGTTTTTGAACTTGCAATGGATCAAGTAGACTGGGTTAGTATCCTGTTTAAAAAATGTTTATTTATTTATTTATTTTTGGCCATGCTAAGTCTTTGTTGTTGAATGGGCTTTTCTCTGGTTGCAGTGCATAGGCTTCTCATCACGGTGCTTCTCTTGTTGCGGATCACGGGCTCAGGGCCCTCAGGCTTCAGTAGTGGTGGCACAGGGGTTTAGTTGTTCTACAGCATGTGGGCTCTTCCTAGGTCAGGGATCGAACCCGTGTCTCCTGCATTCACAGGCAGATTCTTTACCACTGGGCCACCAGGGAAGCCCTAGTATTCTTTTTAATCTCTCTCTCTCTAATCATGAAAGGACAAAAATGATAACAAATTAAACCCGTAAAAACTGAAATAAAATGAGTAGCACCTCACTCCTTTTCTCCCCAGAAATAACCACTAAAAATGCTTTAGTGTGTATCCCCCAGATTTTTTGTTAACTATAAAGTATTATATTATAAAACAATGTGCATTTACATTGCTGATGTAAATATTAAACAACACAGCATCATTTATGTGAAAATATTCAAGTTTCCCTCAGACCCACTCCCCTTCAGTGAGGCAACCACCATTAACAGTTTTGTCTGTATGCTCCAAATATATTTTTTGAATAAACTTTATTTCTTTAGGGCAATTTTAGGTTCCTAGAAAAATTGAGTGGAAAGTACAGAAGGTTTCCAAATGCTTCTGTCCCCACACTGCACAGCCTCCCCCACTATTGATAACCAGACCCAGAGCCGGGCATTGTTACACCTATACTGACACATCATTGTCACCACCCAGAGTCCATAGTTTATGTTAATACTAGAGTTCAGTCTTCCAAATGTTTTTCAAATTAATTTTTAGTTACATAATTGATGTATGAATGTGTTTTATATGTTTATTAAAAATAGATAGGCTTTCAGAAAGCAAAATGGGATAATTTTATGCATATGAGTATGTAGCTTGTTTTTATTTTTTAACAAATGCCTTTCCAAATCACTACATATAGACCTGTCTCCTTCTTCTTTAATAAGGGCATACTGTGTTGTATGTCTATATTACAAGTTATTTATCAAATTTCCCTTTGGTATATATGTTTTTCAAACAATGCAGTACACATTCTATTTATTAAGTTTAAAAAATTTTTTTAATTGGAGGATAATTGCTTTACAATGGTGTGTTAGTTTCTGCTGTACAACATTGTGAATCAGCTATACACACACACACACACACACACACACACACACACACACACATATCCTCTCCCTCTTGAGAGTAACATTCTTATGCGTATTTTTTGTGCTCATGGTATATATAGGATAGGGTATGAACATATCAAATTGGCACTCTCATATCTGGGGTTGACTGCACTTGTTATACACTCCCTCTAATCCCTACCTCTATGTCACCTAACTCATTGGTACCATCTTCCAGGGACTTAGCCCTCAGGGTTGAGAATCCTGGAGCAGAGAAAGGAGAGAATTTATTTGTGACTAATAATAGTAATGGCTCACCTGTATTGAGTATTTAAACCATGTTTTATGCACTCAAGCCACGTATTGTTCTAAATATTTTGTGCTGTGCTTAGTTGCTCAGTTGTGTCCGACTCTTTGCTACCCCACGGACTGCCAGGCTCCTCTGTCCATGGAGATTCTCCAGGCAAGAATATTTGAGTGGATTGCCATGCCTCCCTCCAGGGAATCTTCCCAACTCAAGGATTGAACCCAGGTCTCCTGCATTGTAGGTAGATTCTTTAATGTCTGAGCCACCAGGCAAGCCTGAGAATACTGGAATGGGTAGCCTATCCCTTCTGCAGAGGATCTTCCCAGCCCAGGAATCAAACCGGGGTCTCCTGCATTGCAGGTGATTCTTTACCAGCTGAGCTACCAGGAAACACTTTATATGTATTTGGAATTCCAGTTGAGCTATTTCAAATCCTGAAAGATGATGCTGTGAAAGTGCTGCACTCAATATGCCAGCAAATTTGGAAAACTCAGCAGTGGCCACAGGACTGGAAAAGGTCAGTTTTCATTCCAATCCCAAAGAAAGGCAATGCCAAAGAATGCTTGAACTACTGCACTATTGCATTCATCTCACATGCTAGTAAAGTAATGCTCAAAATTCTCCAA
Organism: Okapia johnstoni; assembly: GCA_024291935.2. Taxonomy (NCBI): domain Eukaryota; kingdom Metazoa; phylum Chordata; class Mammalia; order Artiodactyla; family Giraffidae; genus Okapia; species Okapia johnstoni. Next base: position 44,494,788 of record CM044316.1, read on the forward strand.
GCCAGGCTTCAGCAATACGTGAACCGTGAATTTCCAGATGTTCAAGGTTTTAGAAAAGGCAGAGGAACCAGAGATCAAATTGCCATCATCCGCTGGATCATCGAAAAAGCAAGAGAGTTCCAGAAAAACATCTATTGCTGCTTTATTGACTATGCCAAAGCCTTTGACTGTGTGGATCACAATAAACTGTGGAAAATTCTTAAAGAGATGGGAATACCAGACCACCTGACCTGCCTCTTGAGAAACCTGTATGCAAGTCGGGAAGCAACAGTTAGAACTGGACATGGAAAAACAGACTAGTTCCAAATAGGAAAAGGAGTACGTCAAGGCTGTATATTGTCACCCTGCTTATTTAACTTATATGCAGAGTACATCATGAGAAAAGCTGGGCTGGAAGAAACACAAGCTGGAATCAAGATTGCCAGGAGAAATATCAATAACCTCAGGTATGCAGATGACACCACCCTTATGGCAAAAAGCGAAGAGCTAAAGAGCCTCTTGATGAAAGTGAAAGAGGAGAGTGAAAAAGTTGGCTTAAAGCTCAACATTCAGAAAACTAAGATCATGGCATCTGGTCCCATCACTTCATGGCAAATAGATGGGGAAACAGTGGAAACAGTGTCAGACTTTATTTTTTTGGGCTCCAAAATCACTGCAGATGGTGATTGCAGCCATGAAATTAAAAGACACTTACTCCTTGGAAGGAAAGTTATGACCAACCTAGATAGCATATTTAAAAGCAGAGACATTACTTTGCCAACAAAGGTCCGTCTAGTCAAGGCTATGGTTTTTCCAGTAGTCATGTATGGATGTGAGAGTTGGATGGTGAAGAAAGCTGAGTGCCGAAGAATTGATGCTTTTGAACTGTGGTGTTGGAGAAGACTCTTGAGAGTCCCTTGGACTGCAAGAAGATCCAACCAGTCCATCCTAAAGGAGATCAGTCCTGAGTGTTCATTAGAAGGACTGATGTTGAAGCTGAAACTCCAATACTTTGGCTATCTCATGCGAAGAGTTGACTCATTGGAAAAGACCCTAATGCTGGGAAGGATTGGGGGCAGGAGGAGAAGGGGACGACAGAGGACGAGATGGCTGGATGGCATCACCGACTTGATGGACATGGGTTTCGATAGACTCCGGGAGTTGGTGATGGACAGGGAGGCCTGGCGTGCTGCGATTCATGGGGTTGCAAAGAGTCGGATACGACTGAGCGACTGAACTGAACTGAACTGAACTGATAACCACCTCAGAGATAAGTCTGTTATGATACCCATTTTATTTTTTAGAAGCCTTTTATTTTATACCGGAGTATAGCCAATTACCAATGTTGTGTTAGTTTCAGGTGCACAGCAAAGGGACTCAGTCATACATGTACGTGTATCCGTTCTCCCCCAAACACCCCTCCTATCCAGGCTGCCAGGTAACACTGAGCAGAGTTCTGTGCTATACAGTAGGACATTGTTGGTTATCGATTTTAAATATAGCAGATGACACCTATTTTAATACTTAGGAAACTGAGACACCTAGCGTTAAGTAAGCTCACAAATCTGTCTAGTAAATGCCAGGATCTAAAGCAAGGCTCTTTGACTTATCAGCCTGTGTTCTTAACCTCTACACACACTCTCTCTAGAGAGTTTAATGCCATAACAATGTCAGAGTTTCTCTGCATTGTTTATTCCTTAAAACATTATTGTATTTATTCATTTACTTGTCTTGTTCTACACTGCAACTCTCTGAGGGCAGGGTACCTGTCCAAGTATTATTCATAACCCTATACCCTAATGTCTAGCACCACATCTGCTTTATTGTATGTAATAAATCAATTTAGTTGAATGGATAACAGTGCCTCTGGGAGGTCGGTACTATTTCCATTTTATAGATGAAATTACAAGTCAGTGTCACCCAAATAGTGTAGTAGAAAATAGTAGGAAGCAGAATAGCGGAGCTGCAGTGTGAACCCAAGGCTTTTGATACCTAATCCAGGGTGCCGTCCACCTTGTCTAAGCTGCTTCCGTTCTGCCTGTTTCAGAGGGCTCTGGAGAATGGTTCCCTACCTAGCAACCGTTTCTAAGCTGGAAGACTTCACAGCTAGCTGGTTTTAATGATCCCTGGGAGGGACAGAGCCTGATGGGACGAAAGCCCTTGGAAAAGAGTTTCTGGAAGCCCTGCATCCGGGAATCAGTTGTTAGAAGAGTCATGTTCCTTAGAGGACTACCATGTAGTAATAATATGTATCCTCTATTTCAGTTTCTGCGTGCTAAATATTATTCTGTGTGATGTATGAGCAGTGTCTCTTTTTAATGATCACAGTCCCATTAGATGGATATTGTAATTTTTGTTTTACATGTGAAAGAATACTGAGAGGCCAAGTGGCTTGCTCAAGTTACGCAACAAATAAGTGCTAAAACTAGGATTCAACTCAAAATGTGTGACCCCCAAACATTCATTTCAAGCACTCTGTTACCCTTGGTTATAAGAGAAGCTGAAGCAGGGGGCATTGTACGAAGAAATTGCCCTCCCAAGACCCTGGAGGACATTAGTGATGAGAAAATAAGCTAGAGAAAACCATGTAGTCTGAGCCCTCTTAGGTGAGGGGGGGGGTCACAGAAGAAATGATATTTATTTACTTTTTAGCTGACTGTGGATAGCTAGGGAGATTTGAGACCAGCCATTCCAATTTTTGAGTCTGGGTTCTCAGCACGTGGTGTCTTTATAGTCTTAACCTAGAAATGGCAGTTATTTTGGGCACAAAGCAAGAGCTATGGCTTTAAAAATATGCCACTGTATTTATCTCTTCCGCTTCAAGATTACTGAAAATTAGCCCAGCTGTGGCCTGAGGCACCAAACAGCCACACAGTCTTCTTCCAGATCACTCAACCCACCCAAAGTGGCTGAAACACCCAGAAGTGGCAGCCTCTGGGGAGTGGCTATCAGATTAGTTCTCCATCACCAAGCCTACTCTGATCACACAAGCACACCATCCTTTGCCAGCTACTGTGGGGATCAGGATGCTAGGCTTGTGAATCATCTCAGCTCTGTCTTCTCCCCCATCCCCAAGGCTTTAATAGAAGTAAAAACATTAATAATTCTATTATTGAGCTGGGGAATCAGTACAAGAATAATTTTTCAGCTTTGTTACCCAATTGCTGTTTGAGTTCAGGCAGATAATCTTGCTGTAATTTAAGCCTTCAGTTTCCTTATCTATAAATTGGAAATCTTAAATATATATATATACATGCAAAGTACTTAATAAAGTACTTGGCCCATAGCAAGCAATCAATTGATATTCCTTAAATGCATCAATCTTCTGTTACTCTGGTCTTACTAACAGGTAAAATGGTGATGAAGTTTTACTTTGTGCCAGGCACTGTGTTATGTGCTAAGGATAACTGATGACTCTGAAGATAAAGAATCTGCCTACACAGGAGACACAGGAGACACAGGAGATGAGGGTTGATCCCAGGGTCAGGAAGATCCCCTGGAGAAGGAAATGGCAACTGACTCCAGTATTCTTGCCTGAAAAATCCCATGAGCAGAGGAGCCTGGTAGGCTATATAGTCCATGGAGTCACAAAGAATCAGACGTGACTGAGCAACTAAACACACATACAGGATAATTACATTTACTCCTGTAACAGCCCTATGAGGTAGATGCTGTTACTCCTTTACACATGAAAACTGAAGCCCAGAGACAATTAAATAATTTGCTAAACATCACATAATTTACATGATGTAGCCAGATTTAGACCTAGTACTCTGATTATAGAGCCTAAAGTCTTAAAGAGAAGAGGGAAGAATATTTTTACATTCCCCAGTTTCCATGGAAAATTCTTTCCACTGTCAACTGAAGGACGAAGAAGCTGTGGGGAAATGCTGTTAGAGCTAGCCCAGGTGGTTTCAGCTTTCTTCCCCTCTCTATGATCCTGGACAGGATTTGAGTTTCCAACGTAGTCCTCCTGTGTTTTGTGGGCTGTAATTACTCAGATTTACTTTGTCCAATTCATAAAGGATCCGGTGAGAGAGAGGAGGTGGAGCTTGTGTAAGCAGTTCATAGACCCCACAGACGGTGGAGTAGGGGGTGGGGAGGGAGCTGGAGATGTTTTACATCCTAATCTTTCAGTGGGTTTGCTGGCAGATACTTTTTGCCTTTTGGTCTGAGCACGTGTTCAGGCGGGGCGTGTATAATTCTGAAATCTGCCAAGTTCTGGTAGAGAGAGACAGAGAAAGACAGACAAACCGATTCTCTCTCTCTCTCTCTCTCTCTCTCTCTCTCTCTCTCACACACACACACACACACACACACACACACACACACACACAGAAAGACAGGCACACACAGAGAGGGAGATGGAATGGTTGCTCAAAGCTGCAAAAGGCTCCAGTGAAATTGGAGCTGCTTGAAAGGCCTCAGTGGCTGGCGGGGTAGGAAAGAAGTCCAGGAGAAGCGAGATGTCAGTGTACAGAAAGCCTGGATGTTCATTTGCAAACCCAGAATCTGCGCAGCCTTCCGTGCCCGACCCTTCCCTGGGCAGCCAGAGGCAGGAGCAGCAGCCCAAGCCCACGGGAGAACAAGCAATCCAGGGGAGCTGTCTAGTGGAGCCGGAAACGCCTGTAATCATTTAATAGCCTTTGCTGACTGCACCAACAGAACGGAGTGGGCGGTAGGCAGGCTCCAGAGTGCTGTCTGGCAAGATAGTCCCTGGCTTTAATCAAAATGATGGGTTTCCTGGAAGCTCTTTATTAACCTCAGCACCAGAATCCCAGAGATGGTAACAAAAGGATGAATGGGGCGCGGAGGGGCGGGGCTGAAACCTGCAGGCTGGGCGGTGATTTTCCTGAGCCGAGCACTCACTCTTGCAGGCACCCCTCCCCCCAACTGCACAAGTCTTTCCACTGATGCTCGCTCGCTTAGAGAGAAGCTCCTGCCTGCATCGCCATCTCCCAAGCGGATGACTAAACAGATACAGCCGTAGAAATTGCTACACTTGTATAATGCCTCAGGGTTTTCACAGAGCCTTCCTATACAGCTCAAGATGTGGGTCTCATGACTGGAGTGAGACTCCCTTGATTTGAGTCCCAGGCTCCACGGTTAGTAACCGTTGATTGATCTTCAGTATCTTCATTTATAAAACCAAGGTATTTATAAAGCAGACATAGATATTGGTCGTATCTACTTCCTGTGGTTCTTGTGAAGAGTAGAAATTATATTGCATGCAAATCTGCTTAGCCTGGTGCCACACACAGAGGAAGGCAGAGTAAATGTTAACTAATTCATGACTCTGATGGAGACATAAAGGTGATCACCTCCATTTTATGCCTGAGGCAACTGAGGCTCAGAGTTATTTCTATAAATTGCCTAGGACTAGGTACCCTTAAGGGCTTCCCTGGTGGCTTAGATGGTAAAGAAATCTGCCTGCAGTGCGGAAGCCTGTGTTTGGTCCCTGGGTTGAGAAGATCCCCTGGAGAAGGGATGGCTACCCACTCCAGTATTCTTGCCTGGAGAATTCCATGGACAGAGGAGCCTAGCGGGCTACAGGCCTTGGGGTTACAAAGAGTCAGACACGACTGAGTGAAAAACACACACACACACAGGTACCCTTAAGTGACAGAACCAGGGCAAGCCCCCAAGTTCAGAAGAGTAAAACAAGAGGAAAAGAGGGAAAGAAAAATCCCGCCAACTTTCTCCAGGTTTGCCCCTCTAAGAACTTTTCTGAAAGTAATATCCTTGGTCAAAATGACTGTGGGTTGTTGTATTAAGTAGAGTCCCTTGGACTGCAAGGAGATCCAACCAGTCCATTCTAAAGGAGATCAGTCCTGGGTGTTCATTGGAAGGACTGATGTTGAAGCTGAAACTCCAATACTTTGGCCACATGCGAAGAGCTGACTCATTGGAAAAGACCCTGATGCTGGGAAAGATTGAGGGTAGGAGGAGAAGGGGATGACAGAGGATGAGATGGTTGGATGGCATCACCGACTCAATGGACATGAGTTAGGTAAACTCCGGGAGTTGGTGATGGACAGGTAGGCCTGGCGAGCTGCAGTTCATGGGGTCACAAAGAGTTGGACATGACTGAGCGACTGAACTGAACTGAGCTGAACTGCAAGTCAGTATAAATCAGATAAACTGCTGCTGGCCTTAATTGATTGTACAGATTAGAATGGGAGTCGGGGTGAGTTTACAAGTCTGGCATTTGCTTCACAATTTTCAGGACCTTCCCTGGCATCTGCATTGGCAAAGCTTCCAGCTTAATCGTTCCTAGTCACTGAGGCTAAACTCCAGTCAGAGTTAGTTTAGCATGAAAGAAGAAAGTTGGGAATGCTTGCCTAAGGGGAGGGCCTAACATGGATTACTGAATTAAATGAAGTGGTCAGCTACCCTAGAAGGCAGTTTTTTTTAAAGTTGCAAATCTATATGTCTTTGTGTAAAAAAAAAAAAAAAGGGTGTGTTGTTTGGATTTTTTAAAGTATCCCTACCTATTGTAGATAAATCAGTCAATTTAAAAAAAAAACACAAAACCTATGTTTAATGTATAATTATGATCGTACTCTGTTAAACTTTTGGGGCTTCCCTGGTGGCTCAGGCAGTAAAGAATCTGCCTGCAACGCAGGAAACCAGAGTTCAATCCCTGGGTTGGGAAGATCCCCTAGAGAATGAAATGGCAACCCACTCTAGTCTTCTTGCCTGGAGAATTCCATGGACAGAGGAGCCTAGCAGGCTATAGTCCATGGGGGTTGCAAAGAGATGAACACGACTGAGCGGACTGACACTTTCACTTTCACTATGAAACTTTTAAATTCCATTAGGTTGTAATCTGATTGTCAGGGAAGGGCTGATGTCTGTCAGAAGCCCTCTTTAGAGGGTTCAGTTCAGTTCAGTCACTCACTCATGCCCGACTCTTTGTGACCCCATGGACTGCAGCACGTCAGGCTTCCCTGTCCATTACCAGCTCCCGGAGCTTTCTCAAACTCATGTCTATCGAGTCAGTGATGCCATCCAACCATCTCATCCTCTGTTGTCCCCTTCTCCTCCTGTCTCCTGCTGTCTAGGTTGGTCATAGCTTTTCTTTCAAGGGGCAAGTGTCTTTTAATTTCATGGCTGCAGTCACCATCTGCAGTGATTTTGGAACCCAAGAAAAGAAAGTCTGTCACTGTTTCCTTTGTTTGCCCATCTGTTTGCCATAAAGTGATAGGACTGGATGCCATGATCTTAGTTCTTTGAATGTTGAACTTTAAGCCAGCTTTTTCACTCTGCTCTTTCACTTTCATCAAAAGGCTCTTTAGTTCCTCTTCGCTCTCTGCCATAAGGGTGATGTCATCTGCATATCTGAGGTCATTGATATTTCTCCCAGCAATCTTGATTCCAGCTTGTGCTTCATCCAGCCCGGCATTTTGCATGATGTACTGTGCATAAATAAGCAGGGTGACAATATACAGCCTTGACATACTCCTTTCCCAATTTGGAACCAGTCTGTTCCGTGTACAGTTCTAACTGTTGCTTCTTGACCTGCATACAGATTTCTCAGAAGGAAGGTAAGGTGGTTTGGTATTCCCATCTCTTTCAGAATTTTAAGACTCTAGTAGATCCATTAATTTGGGTTGTGGCTTGTCTCAGTCTTGTCTCTGTCAGCCAGTGTGCTGGGTCCCTGGGAGCAGAGGGGAGGGGGCCTGTGGGAGGTCCCAGAAAGGGGAAGGGAGACAGTACAGAAAGAGGAAACATTCCTTTGACTGACCTGGGACTGGCCCTGGGCTGGGGTTAGGGGCAGAAAAGGTATGTTTTCCTTTCTCATCTTTTACTCATCCTCCTTTCTTCTCTGTCTCATGAGATACTCTCATCAAGTATCTCCTTGATTCTGCCCCCAAAGTCACAGTATTTTGTAAACAAAGTCAGCCAAGGGTTTCAGTGCTCTTGGTCAAAAGGGACTCAAACGAAGAGGTCAGTAAATGTTGTTTGTCAGATCCTTTAAGCTGTTATTTCATCCAAATGAACCCTCAGAGATGTTTGCACATACATTGGCCCGAACAGGTTGAGTACAAGGATCTGGGAGACGCTGGAGAAACCAGATCCTTTTCTGCTCTACAAAAGTTGTATATGGTGAGGATGTACCTAAATGGTTCTCTGATTGTGTCTTAGAGTGGAGTCTGAGTCAGACCCAACCAAGACTCCCAGCACAGGTGCAGAAGCTCAGTGACATATAAAAGAAGCTCATTAACTCTTAGCAGTCCAGCTGTGAGGGGCTGTCTCTGCCAATAGGCATGGTCATTCAGGTCCCTTAACTCTACAAGATAAAAAATCTCTGAGCTTGGCTTCTCCAGATGACTATCCTGAAGGCCTCATGCAGGGCCCTGGCTGTGGTCAGAAATAATTTCCATCCTAGGCTTTGAGAGCAAAACTGAAGGACTGTGGAGTGGTATTGAAACCCAGTTCTCCTAGATACCAAGTCAGGGGCTTTTAAATACATTTCCCACTTTTGTCTCAGTCTTTCAGAGGTAGGGCCTGTAATTGAAAGGTCAACAGGCAGATTCTGGCTGAGTGCAATTGCAGATCTGATTATCTTAGGTGAATCAAAGAAATCAGTCTTGGGGAGAAAATATCTATTGCCCTCTGTCCAACAGGCTTCCCAGGTGGCAGTAGTGGTAAAGAACCCGCCTGCCAGTATAAGAGACACAAGTTCGATCCCTGGGTCAGAAAGATCCCCTGGACAAGGAAATGGCAGCCCACTCTAGTATTCTTGCCTGGAGAGTCCCATGGACAGAGGAGTCTGGTGGGCTGCAGTCCATGGGGTGGCAAAGAGTCGGACACGACTGAAGTGACTTTGCACACGCACATGCCCTCTTCCAAAGAGCTATATTGTCAGCTCTGTCAGGGAAGCATGGTGAAGCACAGGAGTTTATGGGAGAGAAGAAACTCTTCTTTCCCCTTTCCCTACTGTCTGCCGGTATTTGGACTAAATCTGCAGTATCCTTACCCTGCCCTTCTAGCCCTGAGAGCTGTGCCTTGTATATTGCCTGTGTGTGATTCCATTTGTTGGGCTCTTACATTGGGCTGGAGACAGCCTCGGTACTTCACATGCATTTCCTGATTGTCTTCAGGGACTCCGAAGTGCGGCAGAGGGAAGTTGTTTGAGCTACTGAGGAACTGGCACCACTTCCATTTCTCACATCAGTCATTTCATTCATCCATCTAGCAAGTATTTATCAAATACCTGTTATGGGCCAGGAATTGTGCTAGACACTGGCTACACATTGGTGAATAAAACAGATAGATTTTCTGCTTCTCTGGACTTTACAGGGATAGAGATAGAGGTGAAGGGAGGTGCTGCTTGGCTAGGATGATTGTCGAGTGCCTATCTGAAGAGGTTCCAGTTAGGCGCAGATGTGGAGAGTGAGTCTAAGCATGAAGGCAAGATCATTCAGGCAAAAGGAGACAGTATATGTACAGACCTTGAGGCAAAAACAATCCCAAGGGGTATTGAGGAATTGAAAGAAAACTTGTGTGGCTGGAAGATAGTGGTAAGAGGGAGACTTGTAGATGAAATTGGAGAATAAAAAAATAACAGGTTATTGAAGGGCCTTATATACCATGTTAATGAGTTTGGTTGTTTTTTTTTTCCTCAAGGCAATAGAAAACATTCAAATAATTTTAAGTAAGGGGAGTGATATAAAATAATTTCTATTTTTAAAGGATTTTACTGTGTGTATATTATACTTCAGTACTTTTAAAAGGGAGAAAGACTTAAAGGAATAAACGTAACTCCGGCTGTGTGGAAGGTTAGAGAGAGGCAGAAGTAGAAGCAGTTTGAGCAAGGAAGAGGCTGTATAATTGTTGTAATTCACAAACAAGATATAGTAGTGGTATCTCGAAAGAAGGTAGCAGCAGTGAATATGGGGAGAAGAGGACACTGGTTACATTTAGGAGGCTGAAATGACAAGTGTTGGCATATTACAAATGAAGAATGAAGAACAGAGACAAATGAATAATGACTCTGAGTTTCTGCCTTGAGCATTGGAGTGAATGGAGTATCATCAACTGAGATGAGAGATTTAGAAAGGAACAGAGGAGAGGAATCATGAGTTTGATTTCAGATTGCTTCTGTTTGAGATGCCCATGAGACTGCCAAGAGGAGATACCAGACAGGCAATTGGATACATGAGATTGGAGAGACCTGTGGGCTTTAAATTTGTATCTCATCAGCATATTTAGATGGTATGTATACCCATGGACAGGCTGAGATCCCAAAAGGAGAGAGTGAAGAGAAAGAAGAAGAAAAAGTCTAGGGCCAAACCCAAGGAAGCTTCAACGCATTAGATGAACAGTATCTTGTGAGGAAACTAACAGCCAGACAGAAGGGTCAGGAGAATAGTTTTACTAGCAACTCATTAAACATAAGTCTTTCAGGACTTCCCTGGTGGGAAAGTGGTTAGGTCTCTGTGTTCCCAATGCAGGGGACACGGGTTTGAACCCTGGTCAAGGAACAGAGATACTTGATGCCATGCAGCATGGTCAATAAATAAATAAATGTTTCAAGAAGTTTTGAAACTAATGCTGCTGAGAAGTTCGATAAGATGTGACTAAAATGTGATCACTGGCTTTGGAAATAATACAGTTAGTGAGCTTGCTGTGAGCAGTGTTAGGAAAGCAGTGCTCAAGGATGCCAAATTAGAGGAGATTGACAAGTGATGGGAGGTAGGGAGATGGAGATAGCACAAGTAGAGAATCCCAAACTACAGTCACACATAAACCATTTGTCTGGCGGAAGTTTTCATGGCTCCTCCAAAAGAGCAGTGTCAGATACATGATGCCAAAGAGTTCCAGTGTCATGGCCCTTGGGATCACTTTGCCCAGACAGACCATTACTCTTCTTCTCCAGCTCTGACCTGTACTCTTCTAGATGTCTTTGGTATACTTTAGGTGTGTCTTCCATTAGAAGACTCTCAGGAAATTCTTGCATTGGGAACCCCTGTGGATGCATAATCTTTTCCCTCAAATCTCAGTGCAAATTTCACTTCTCTACTGGAATCTTGTTTGAATTTCTCAAGTGTGATTAATGATTTTTGCCTCTCAGTCCTATAATACTTTGGGGCTTCCCTGATGGCTCAGTTGGTAAAGAATCTACTTGCAATGTGGGAGACCTGGGTTTGATCCCTGGGTTGGGAAGATCCCCTGGAGGAGGGCATGGCAACCCACTTCAGTATTCTTGCCTGGAGAATCCCCCGGGACAGAGGAGCCTGGCGGGCTACAGTCCACGGGGTCGCAAAAAGTCGGACACGACTGAGTGACTAAGCACAGCACCCTTATATATCTTTTATTTTTAATTGAAATATAATTGGCACATAGTATTATATCAGTTTCAGGTGTACAATATGGATTACTACTTGTATATGTAGGAAAATGATCACAATAAGACTAGTTAACCTCTGTCAGTACACATAGTTACAAAAACATTTTTATTATGATGAGAACTTTTAAGATCTCACCTTTTAGCAGCTTTCAAATGTGCAATACAGTATTAGTAACTATAGTTACTGTACATTACATCCCCATGACTAACTTACACTATAACTGTAAGTCTGTACCTTTTGGCACCCTCACCATCACCACCATCACTACACCCCACCTCTAGCAACCACCAGCCTGTCCTCTGTATCTATAAGCTAGTTGTTTTGTTTTTTTATATGCCATGTATGTGAGATCATATGTATTTGTCTTTCTCTGTGTTATTTTGTCAAATATTTAAATATTGATTTATTTCACTTAGCATGTGCTCGTGAGGTCCATTCATGTTGTCACGAAGGGTAGGATGTCATTCTTTTTTATGGCTTAATTTTATATATATATCCCTCACATTTTCTTTATTCATGAACCAGTAGACACTTAAATTGCTTCCATATCTTGTCTATTGTAAATAATGCTGCAGTGAACATGGAGTACGTATATCTTTTCCAGATAGTGTTTTTGCTTTCTTCAGATACATGCCCAGAAGTAGAACTGCTGGATCATATGCTGGCTCTATTTTTAATTTTTTGAGGAACCTCCATCTTCTTTTCCATAGGGACTATACCAATTTACATTCCCACCAACAGTGCACAAGGGATCCCTTTTCTCCATACCCTCACCGACACTTGCTATTTCTAGTTGTTTTTTGTTTTTTTTTGATAACAGCCATTCTAACAGGTGTGAGGTAACAGCTTATTGTGGTTTTGATTTGTAATTCTCTGATGAGTAGTGACATTGGGCACCTTTACATGTACCTGCTGCCCATCTGTATGTTTTCTTTGGAAAAAATGTCTATTCAGATCTTCTTTCCACTTTTTAATCAGATTGTTTGGGATTTTTTTGATATTGAATTCTATGACTTTATATATTTTGGTTACTAACCCCTTGTCAGACATAGAATTTGCAATTTTTTTCTCCCATTCTGTAGGTTGCCTTTTTCATTTTGTTGGCTTCCTTCTTTGTGCAGAAGTTTTTTAGTTTGATGTAATGTAATTTGTTTTTACTTTTGTTGCTTTTACTTTTGTTATCAGATTCAAAGAAATTATTGTTAAGACTGATGGTAAAAAGCTTACTGTTTATGTTTTCTTCTAGGAGTTTTATGGTTTCAGGTCTTATGTTCAAATTTGTAATCTATTTTGAGTTAATTTTTGTATATGGTGTAAGATAGAGGCCCAGTTTCATTCTTTTGTATGTGGCTGTCCATTTTTTCCAGCATCATTTATTGAAGATGCTGTTCTTTTCCCATTGTATATTCTTGGCTTGTTTGTCATTAATTGACCATTTTTGCCTGAGTTTATTTTTGGGCTCTGTATTCTCTTCCATTTGTCTATGTGTCTTTTTATGCCATACTGTTTTGATTAATTAGCTTCATAATATAGTTTACAAGCTTCATGCCTCCAGCTTTGTTCTTTTTTCTCAAGAACGCTTTGGCTGGGACTTCTCTGGAAGTCCAGCAGTTAAGACTCTGCACTTCTACTGCAGGGGGGCACGAATTTGATCTGTGGTCAGGGAACTAAGATTCTGCATGCCATGCAATGCAAAAAACAATACAAACAAACAACACAGAATTTGCCTACTGGGTTCTTTTGTGGTTCCATACAAATCTTAGGATTGTTTGTTCTATTTCTGTGAAAAATGCCATTGGAATTTTGATAAGAATTGCTTTGAATCTATAGATTGCTCTGAGTAGTATGGGCATTTTAGCAATATTAATTTTTCTAATCCATGAGCATGGAATACCTTTCCACTTGTTTCTGTCTTCTTCAACTTATTTCATAAATGTTGTAAAGTTTCCAGTGTACCAGTCTTTCATCTTCTTGGTTAAATTGATTCCTAGGTATTTTATTGCAGATTCTACTTTAATCCAGTACATTTCCTGCCGCACTCCCAGGCAGGGTAATCACAACCAGATATTCTTTAGGGAATTCTTCACAAAGAACCAAAAAATGTTATTAGAAACTTAGATTTATGGACCCTGTGGTGAAAAAAAATCTGCCTTCCTGCTTGTTTCCAAACACTGGCCTTGCCCTAGGCTTGATGGGGGCTGTGCCTGTCTGTGCAGCCTCTCCTGTGTTCAGTGTGGCACATGGAAGACATATGTTGACTCTGTGACTGACTTGCAGTGTTTTGTCTTGCAGAACCAGAGGCAGGAGAGGTGTCCCCTCCAGTCGGGGCTGGTGTCAACAGCAACAGCTGGACCTTTAAATATGGACCAGGCAACCCCAAACAATCTGGTCCCGGTGAGTTGCCAGACAAATTCATTATCCCAGGATCTCCTGCAATCATCTCCATCCGGCAGGAGCCTACTAACAGCCAGATTGACAAAAGTGACTTCATAACCTTCGGCAAAAAGGAGGAGACCAAGAAAAAGAAGAAAAAGAAGAAGGGTAACAAGACCCAGGAGAAAAAAGAGAAAGGGAACAGCACGACTGACAACAGTGACCAGTGAGGTCCTCTAATGGAAACAAGCCACTTAGCCAATGTTTGTCATAATGGCAGATCTCGCCCATGTAGCAACTCCCTACTCCTTTCTCCTGTCCACACAGTCCCTCTCTTATAGACCTCAGAAATCTGCAGAAAGTTCCCTGTGTCTGTCTAGATCACATTTAACAGGTTTTTGTCTTAAAAGCTTTGCTAAGTCTGGTGTTAACTCTTTCTCTCCACTCTGGCTTGTTTGCAGAACCTAAAAAGCAGACCCAAGTTTCCTTTCTCCTGCGCCGCAAAGGAGAGGCTTCCCAGCCCCGCCAGTGAGAGGTTGGACTCTCTGCCCTGTGCTCCGGGGATCCTGTCTTGATGACACTTGCAGGGCAGGCTGAAAGGTTTTGAGATTGAGCAGCTTAAGTGTCTGTGGCTACTGGATATGTGTGGCCACCGGGATAGGTGAGTGTCAGATGTTGGCTGGGATGGGCCAGGTTAGACTAGGAGGGTTGGGAAACAATGGCAAATCAACAATGGGAAGTGTGAAATGAAAAAGGACCAGATTTTCTAAATCTTTACAACTCAAGAGGTGGTGGCCACCCTCTAGCAGACAAAATTCCCTCCACTGACAAGGCTTTAGGAATCCCTAAGTCTCTTGGCTGTGGTGTCATTATACCTAAAACCTGCATTTTTACCTATAAGCCTGTAGTTCAGTGTTTCATGGGGGCCGACCAGGGCAACAGAAGCAGATCTGATGTGTTTCCTGTATATGTCCTTGTGCTCACTTTATTAAAAATTCTTTTGCACACAATGTTATGAAAAGGTCAGATCCTTTTCCAACAACACATATGCAAAAGCAAAAGAAAACCCCAACACCTCACTTTATGCTGTTTGTTGTTTGATAGATTTATTCAAAAAAGAGCAAATCTATAACTATAAATCTTTAAAGAGAAATATGATGAATACAACTCCCCTAAACTATCTTTGAAAGAGAATTCCGTCTACAGCCATTTAAATGATCATTGCTGCTACAGAAGTGCTTTAAGAGAATTGCCTGAAACATCTGTATTATACCGGCCACCTGCCAATCACAGCTTTACTCTTTCAGGTCACTCTGGGGCTGCCTCTTGCATGTATTAATTACTAAATAAAAGGATCTTTCTCTCTCTCTCTTTTCTAAAAAACAATTATGTGCACTTTGAATACACAACCTTCTCTAGCCAACTCTGTCAAGACCCAGAAATTGAAGAAAAATATTGTTTTCTCGTACATAACAGTGAGCAGACTTTTCATCCTCGAATTCTGTGATTTGTCTTGGAGTGCTAGCCAACACCTTCTCTTTGGTTTAGTTTTCCTTTTCTATAACACTCTGAATTGCTAATCATGCTAACACCTATGATATTACCTGAACTCGATCTCCCATATGTATGCTGTATGCTATTATAAGACTCCTGAAATATATTTACTCTGTGCTTGTGTATGTGAATGTTATTGCAACTATTACCTAGAGTGAACTTTAAGCTTTATTGTTGAATGTAATTACATTATATTTCCTTTTGTACACCTGTGAAAAAGTGGAGTAGTGTTTTTTTAACCATTGTTAATCAGCTTTTGTGTATGAAAGACACAGTAAAATTTCTTTCTTAAATCAAGATACTGGTGATTCAAGGAATTTTATTTATGGTCAGCCTAGAGCCATCTCTTGCCAAGACTCTGGCTGGCAAGGGAATGGATAAAGCTGTTTTTTTCTAGTAACAATTCTGGAATACATACTGAAGATATTCCCTGAGGGTGTGTGCAAGCACAAAATTTACCAATTTGATCTCTTTGAAGTTGCAGAATGCTTTGAACTTCTAACAGTACCTGGAATATCAGCTCATAGAAAATAATAAAATTTACTGCCAACCTTAAATAAGAAATTTTAATTTTGTTTAAATGTACGGTTTAGAAGTTTGATTAACTATATTATCTTTTAAAAGTTAACATAAAAGAGGTAGGAGTCTGTTATTAAAGCAAAAGCATTAAATCTCAAAAAAAACAAAACCTGTTCTGTCTACTTTTAGCTTCATTCTCCCATTTTTTGAAGGGTGTGTAACTTCAGCTCTGCAGGATTGCATGGGGTAAAACTTCTTGCTAACACATGTGAATCATTGCTACATTGTAGGTTGTGATCATTTTGCCCCACTGAAACCCATGTATCTGACCTTACGTGCCTTTTGAATACTAGGAGAATTGGGCTAATTTATTAATGATGATAATTATAATGTATGTGTACAGCACTTTTTACATTTGCAAAGTGCTTTCCAATCCATGTTAGTTACTAGTTATTACAGCTGTAAGGATAAAACACATCATGTGGATTCATTTTTGATTGGTGCTATTGGTATTTCCTCTGTATTGCTAATAAATGGAAAATGGTGGTATGAAAGAAATGGTGGTCATTTCTAAGTATAAAAGTAGGAGCAAATAGAACACTGATTGTCATTAGCTATTATTATTGAAGAAGGTTGCAGTGTGAAACTTACTGTATCACTCTCTGGCTGTCTCCTTGGCCATTATGTTCATTACTAAGGCACGACACCCAGTGGAATCAAGAATCAAATTCCACAATATCACCAGAACAGGCAGCCAGGAGATTTCTGGGTCACATCCCAGTACACCATTTCAGTCTTCTCTAATAAGAATTCCAACAAACCAATTTTAATCACTAGAGCCCTCCAGTCATCTAGTTCATATTTTGTTTAGCCCTTGCATCTCTCCACAATTGGGAAATCAAATAATGCCCTGAAGAAATTAACTTTTATTGAGTACAGGTGTATGCCAGCCCGTGTAATAGGTAGGCTCATAGTACATGTTCTGTAACAAATAGACAATATTTTCCTTCTGTAGTCAAAATTTCATGGGCATGTGCTTTTTTTAAAAAAAAAAATAACTGACAATAACATGGAGATTCCTTCCGGTCAACTCTTAAGTCATTCTTTTCAATTCCTGTACAAATCCCATATGATAGCCAGATCATAATGTCATAAGGTACTCATTTTTTTCTCTATTAATGGACAGTTGGGTTATATCCAGAGTTTTGCTACTAGAAACAACAAATAGCACTTATATGCAAATTCAGTTGCTGAACTTTATAAAACCTGGTCTAGATGTGTCCCAAAGAGGAAATGTGGAAGGCTTTTATGAACATTACGGGACTCCTTCTGCAATAACCGCAGTCCTCTATCTGAACACACACTTATTTTTAGCACTGAGCAGTCGATTATGGCTCTATTTATATAGATGACTGATGAAAAACAGAATAGACGCTCACAAGAAAGACAGAAGTGAGAAAGATTTGTTTTCATTTACTTATCCAAAATCATTTCCTAGGAGCTCCATTTCACCCTAAGACTTTTCTTCTTCCAATCGTAGATTGAGATGCATGTGTCCAGGAGGAAGAAATTTTCCTTTATCCTTCTACATTCTTCTGGCTGGTCGAAGAACGAAATCGACATGAGACAGATTAACAGGAGAAAGTCAAACAGAAGTTTAATAACAGGTCTTTGTGGGAGAACCCCAGGAAAACTGAGTAACTCACTAAGATGCCCAGAACCCTCACCTTAAACACCATCTTCAGCTAAAGACAAAAGAGGATGTTGGGGGTAGCGGTTTGGGACTTTAAAGGAGAGGAAGGCAATTCACATGGAGATAGAAAAGCAAATGTTTGGTAAACAAATGTTTGCTGGGCCTGCAGAGACAATGGGACACAGAATGGACTCTAATCTCTATCTAGGCCCTGCCCAGTTTCCCCCTAGTTTTTCTTTGCATATGTCTGATGACAGCACTATTTTGCAAACAGGCCCTTTATCTAAATTCTTTTTTTTTTTAATTGAAGTGTAGTTGGTTTACAATGTTGTGTTATATCTAAATTCTTTAGGCAGCTAAGTGGGAAGTAAAAAGAGAGACTTCCTGAGTCTTCAGTTTCTTAAAAATAATCAGCCTAAATTAATCCTCATGCCAAAAAGATGCATTCTGGGTGGAAAATTTTGTCCCCTGCACCAGTTGTGAAACATTGATGTTGGGCTTGTTAGGGAGCTGTAGCTGGGATGGGGGCTACCCAGATGAAGCTAGTAGTAAAGAACCCACCTGCCAATGCAGAAGACATTAAGAGATGTGGGTTCAGTCCCTGGGTCGGGAAGGTCCCCTGGGGGAGGGCATGGCAATCCACTCCAGTATTCTTGCCTGGAGAATCCCCAGGGACAGAGGAGCCTGGTGGGCTACAGTCTGGAGGGTTGCAGAGTCGGACATGACTGAGCGACTCAGCACACAGTACAGCTGGAATGAGCAGTACTGGATCAAGCCTAGGGTTGCTTGTAGGACAGGGAGGTGGGTTTTTATAGACTGAGTTTAAATCCGATAGTAATTTTAGTTTCTTTGCATAAATTTGGGATGCTAGGGCCAAGAGGCTAAAGATCAGGTCTGTTTCTGCTGGCTAGGTGTACATGGTAGGAAAGATTCTTTGACTGCAAGTTAAAGAGATTAGCTCCATTTATTAATAACTTAAGCTAAAAAGGACTATCTAGGATAAGGCTACAAGTTTGCCTCACTGAAACTAAGAATAGGAAGGCAGCTATGCCTCCAGAAGGGACCAGAGACTAGAAAGCCAGAAGAAATATTAAAAAAAATTTACCTTTATCTTTAATTATTTTTCATAGTCTGTTTTATTCTTCCTTATCTCCGCAGACCAGTTTTTTCTTCTTTTCATTTCCACAGCTTCTAAATTTATTTGTCCTTGATTCTAGTGGTCCACAAAAACCTACCTTCTCCTTCTAAATCCCCTTTCTAAATTCTTCATGGTGAGAAAACTTGATTGGATCACCTTCAGTCAGGTGGCCACTTTGGACCCATCAGTCATGGGCCAGTGGGTTATGGATAGGAAAGATAGTTCCCATAAAGAAGAGTCAGACACTTAGACACAATTTTAATAGTTTGCTAACAGCTGACATTAATTACCCAAATGTATACTAAACATCAGTGTATAGCATCTTAGAGCCTAAAGGGAACTTATTTAATAAATGAGAAAACTGAAGAAGGGAAATGACTCTTTCAAAAAGTCGCATAGCTAGTCAATGACAAAGCAAAGTCATTATTCTATTACCACGGACTGCAAGACCAGAGGCCACCAGGAGTGAATAACATTATTTATTTCATTTATTCTTGACAGTCATAAGTAGTATAGTTTAGGGAGGCCATGTTTATTTCACTTTTGTTGGTGTTTGGTCGCTAAATCATGTCCAACCCTTTTGCAGCCCCATGAACTGTAGCCCACCGTGCTCTTCTGTCCACAGGATTTCCCAGGCAAGAATACTGGAGTAGGTTGCCAGTTCCTTCTCCAGGGCAGGGATCAAACCTGACTCTACCTGTGTCTCCTGCATTGCAGGTGGATTCTTTACCACTGAGCCACCTAGGAAGCTCACAGAAAGCTTATTTCACACAGAGAGTAGTATATCATCATTATATGTTTTATTCCTTTTTAATCAAAGTATAAACATTAATACTGATTTTATTGGTTCTGAAAATAGAACACACAATGTTCTGAAAATTATATATACATATATTTTAAAAATAAAATATGCAGAAGCCAAGAATTTAGAAAGTAAAGTATCTACAGAGAGCACCACTAAGGAGTTTGAAGTCTGTTCTTCCACGCTTTTTTCGATGCATATTGGTGCTTGAAAGTACCTGATAGAGGCTTTCTTCCTTGTCCAGAGTAATGAATAAACTTATAAATAAGAGGAATAGAAGGCAAAAATGTTACTCTGATTCATGTAAAGATGAATTAGAGGATGTTGATTACTGTGGGCGCCAGAGTAGGGATTGCTAAATGAATTCCGGAATTATTCAGGGTTTCCTTCCTAGTGTCAGGCCGGAGAGAGAACCTGGAGGAGCAGAAATGAGGTGGTATTCCCAGTAGGCAGCACAATTCCAAGCAGAAAAGGGGCACAGCTGAGGCAAGTATTGTAACTGAGTTGAACATTACAGGGCCTTCTCAGGACAGATCCACCATGTCCTCCGCCGGCCTCTTGTTTGTAAAAAAGTTTTCCTTTTCCAGGCCTCCCCTGAGTCACAAGAGGCTGGCTCAAGAGTTAATGATTGAAAGAATGTGAACAGATAGTAACAATAAAAAATAGCAGTGGGGTCAGGAGTACTGGTAACCATTTAAACACTAAATCAGCCAAATAGCGGTCACAGAATCTTTTTGTTGCCCCAGAAGGACACAGAAAACAGTTGGATGCACATTCCTGAGTTGTTGTACAGCTACTGAAACCCTCACCAGATGGGAGAGGTTAACTGCCTGATGACCACGGGTCCCTAGGCTGGCTGGAACCAAAGACTGATAATGTTAAACACCTGCGACATCGTCCTGTAACCTCACCATCAACCAATCAGAGAACTGCACGAGCTGATCATGCACCCTGCAGCTCCCCTCCCTTACCTTGCCTTTAAAAACTCTCCAGAAACTCATCTGAGTGTTCCCTGTGTTTTGAGCGGTGACTGCTTGGTGTTTTTGCTGAGCATCGTTCTTTTCTTCACTACAACCTGGTGCCTGTAGGCTGGCGTTCCTGCTCAGTGATCAGCGGACCAAAGTTTGATTCCTGTCAGCTTTAACTTCGCCACATTGCCAATCAAATGAATCTCTGCAATTCGATGAGGAAGCGTGCTACAGGAGTATAGAGAGGTAAGACTGCAACTGGGCTCCCTTTGCACAGAAGGGAACACTCAGAGTGAGAGATGAATTTTTTCCCATAAATATGTATGTGTATTTTAGAAGGTCATACTAGTCTTTCTGTAACTTGCTTTTTCTCCACATAAATATAAATCTTTTAAGTTATTTGCATATATTCTATGATATAACTACACTAACTTATTTAACCAGTCTCTGTTAATAGGTATTAAAGGTTTTCCAGTTTTACTACTGTAAACATAGCTCTAATGAATATTCTTTTACCACACTTGGCATATTGTCCAATTTTCCTTCAGGACAAGTTCCAAAAAGTGGAATTACTAAGTAAAAAATATACACATGAAACTTCTTATATATTTTACAAAATTGGCTCTTAGAATTGCAGTATACTCCCACCAACAGTTTATAAGAATTTCTGGGGCTTCCCTGGTGGCTCAGTGGTAAAGAATCTGCCTGTCAATGCAGGAGACTCAAGAGATGGAGGTTCAGCCACTGGGTCAGGAAGATCCCCTGGAGAAGCAAACGGCAACCCACTCCAGTATTCTTGCCTGAGAAATCCCAGGGACAGAGGAGCCTGGCGGGCAACAGTCCACGAGGTCGTAAAGAGTCAGACACAGCTTAGTGACTAAACAACATGTATAAAAAATAATTTAAAAAGTTTTAAAAATTAACATAAAAAGAATTTCTACACCTGGCTGAACATTGAATGTTATCAGTCATCCTCGTTGTTGTTTTTTTTTAAAATATAAGCAAAATATTGTTGTTTAGTTTGTATTTCTTTGATTACCATAAAGTTGTAATTTTCCCCCATCTCTTTTATCAGAAGACGATGATTTGACTGGTCTGATTTACGACGTTGTGGTATAAACCCTGACAGGTGCCTGACTTCAGCTTTGATTCCAGAGGCATCCACTGTAAAGGGGCCTCCATTTCAAAGATGCCTGTCCTGAGTAAACACAGCACCTGCCACTTGACTAGATACAGAGACAGGCTGCCCCCTATCTCTTTTGATTTTGAGATCTTGGTCAATTTTGATAACTGACCATTTGGGCCTAGTTTTCCCCTCCACCTCTGTGCTTTCAATTCCCTCCTTATGTTTTAAATTTACCAATAAAGAGTAAGCTCCGAAACCCTAGGCCCCCACCCTTGACGCCAATAAAATCAGAATGCTAAGGTGCACACATGTTTTTTGCTCTCTCTCTCTCCCCTTGTCCTCACTGTGGCCCTAGTTATGTCATGTGATTTCCAGCATCTGTAAGTATTAAGCCTTTCCCCCTCAAAGTTTCCTGGTGACTATTGTTGAGGGTGTCTTGCAGTCATAATAAGTACCATAAGGGCCGGTCCAGCCACAACAGTGGTGATTGATAGGCTGAAATTGGCACAAAACAGGTGTCAATTATTTACCAGAATATGAGATGCCTTTAAGAATCTGAGCAGCAAATCTGGCTTTAAAACAGAGTGAAAAATTGATGGTGTTATTTGGCCCAGCAGATGTATTAGGTAGATTACAATGTGTGATCTCAGAATTGATGTTCAGTCCATATATTTGTGCAATGGACAATTACTGTAATAAATGCAGACTTGACAATCCAATAGAAGGAACATAATGCATTAGGCCTGTGTCCCAGGGGGCTTGCCGGATCAGGAGCTTTGAAATCATCCAGAACAGTGGGCTGAATGCCTTGCTTTGAGAACTCCACCCTTCAGTCCTCATAGAGACTGGAGGCCAAACCAGAGCACACAAGATTTTGTCTTCCATTTTTCTGAAAAGGAGCCCACATGTTATTGATCCTGGTTCTCTGGGCACATTGATAGAAGTTTGACTAACTCCCCAAGTAGCAGACTTGGAGCCTGTTCTGTATGGATTTTAGTGTAACTGGAAGAGGTTGGTAACCAAACCCAAGTTCAGCTGCTCACTGTTCATCTTGAAAGGTCAATACTCGAGAGACAAGTGTTAGTGGAAGTGGTGAAGTTGTTTTATTTGGGAAGCCAGCATCCTGGGATGATGGTGGACTAATGTCCTAAGATCCTCTCCAAGTTGCTGGTTAGAGGACAAGGTTTTAAAGGGAAGTTTCAGGGGTGTCCAGGCAGGAGGCCAGGTGCTATTAATCATCTCAAAACTGGTCATGGAGCACTCTGGTCAGTGTCAGATTGATGGTTTTATGCCCAGTTCATCTTCTACTCCAAGGTAGGTCTGCTCCCACCTCCTCAAGGCCAGACTCTAGAATTCTTAAGCAAGCAAGATCAATTCTCTCCTAGTTAGCTAGACATTATCTGTAACACTTAAGACATGCCAGAGTCAGGGGGAGAGAAAAATGCAAGTTTTAAAATCTGTGCTGCTGAAAATGGAGCATCTTATGCTGTGGCTACATTAGATTTAATAGTACCAACAAAAGTAAATTTAGACACTTAAGTCTAATTACACATCCAGAGAGATAACTGAGTAAGGATCTTAGAAAAAGGTCAAGCACAGAGGAAGCATTTAATAAATATGACACATTTTTATAAGTTGACATGTTTTATAAGTATGGTATATGAGCCCATTTTGAATGAGTGAGAATCTATTTCTTTCTCCCTCCTCCCATCTCTTTTTCACTCTCTGGCCCTTCCTCCTTCTCTTCTGCCTTCCCTCACCATTTTATCTCTCCTCCATATCTTCCTCTTCTCTCCTCCCTCCTTCCCTTACTACTTTAATTAAACCCTTTTCTTGTCAATGAGAGGTTATGATTGAAATTCTCAATAGCAACTCAGAGTCAACAAACTATAAAAAAATCAATTTACAGAAAGTGAATCTGCTTAATGTTTACTTGGATTAAAAAAGTTTTTTTCAATTCAGTTTTTCCACTTTCATATGGGACATAGTCTTTCCTCATATTTGCATGCTTTACAAGTAAGTTAACTTGACATCACCTTCCTTATATTTCAAGGGTTTCTACTGGATTCTTTCAAAGCCACTTTTAAAAGAAAACTGCACACTTTAGACTACTGGTCAGAAGGGGAAAGTGTCCGGAAAGGGTTGACCATTTGCAGAGACGATTATCCCCTTCTAATTAATAAATCAAAAATCACATAAATTTGTACTTTTTTTTCACTTCTTTCCCTCTTTGCCTGCCTGCTGCTGCTGCTAAGTCACTTCAGTCGTGTCTGACTCTGTGCGACCCCATAGACGGCAGCCCACCAGGCTCCTCCATCCCTGGGATTCTCCAGGCAAGAACACTGGAGTGGGTTGCCATTTCCTTCTCCACTTTGCCTGCCTATGGAGTGCCAAAGCAGAGGGCTAAGAGGAGGAAACTTGGGAGATGGGCTGAAGGCAGACAGAAGGGTTTTCACCGACACATCACAATGAAACATAAATGCAATTTTCATTGAAGAGTTAAATATAACATAAACTATAGAACTAGAGTAAGACAAAAGCATGTCTAATAAAGGCAATAAGTTAAAGCTTAAGAAATAGATTGGCTATATACATTTATTTTATATCCCTAAGTTAAAGCAAATGAGCTACCAAATATATTAACAGAAAATAAAAAATAAAATAATAAAGAATGAGACTTCCCAGGTGGCACTAGTGGTAAAGAGTCCTCCTGCCAATGCTGGAAATGCAAAAGACATGAGTTTGATCTCTGGATCAGGAAGATCACCTGGAGTAGGAAATGGCAACCCACTCCAGTATTCTTGCCTGGAAAATTCCATGGACAGAGCAGCCTGGTGGTCTACAGTCCATGGGGTTGCAAACAGCTGGACACAGCTGAGCACTTGAACACCCTTTAGCATATAATAAAGGATAATTTTTATTGTATAAAGACATTATACAATTTGATAAGAAAGATGCTCAGGCTCTAAGAGATATGAACCAGAGAATTTAAAAATATTTTGGAAAGTGTTCAACCTCGTTAATAATCAAAGATAAAAATTAATTAGATATCATTTGTGGCCTATTCAATTTTTTCACAAATCCATAATTTCGAGTCCTTACAAAGATGTGAGATGACACTTTTTCTCTACTCCTTCCTCTGTTCTAGGGGAGCTCTAAAATGACTCAGTCCTTCCAGTCTCTTCCCAATCCCTCACTCTGTAAGGGAAAAGACATCTGATAGAGTTTGAAAGGCCTACAGACACCATTCCTGTTCTTTTTTTCTTTTTCCTTTCCTGGTAGATTCAACTCTTTCCACTGGAGCCTGTGTTCTAACTGCAGCCCTACTGGTTTGAGAAATGCTACCACTTGTGTTTCTTTTTTTTTTTTAATTTAAAAAAATTTTTAAAAACTTTGTTTTGGCCGTGCCTCACAGCATGTAGAGTCTTACTTCCCTGACCAGGGATCAAACCCTTGCCTCTTGCACTGGAAGCTCAAAGTGTTAACCACTGGACCACCAAGGAAGTCCCTGTGTTTAATTCTAGAGACCAGACTAAGAAGCAAATTTCCTAACATTCAGATTGAACAGTGATAAAGGGGATATTTTCATCTCCATATTCTTCTTCCTTGTTTATATTTACATTGCTTTACATATTGGGCACAAAGAGGGGTACTACTTATTGGGGCCTGTCAAACTTGAACATTTTATCACTGTGTATCCAAGGGTTTAAAGGTGTTCAAAGCCTTTTATCCACTTCTGGAAATTACATTTAGACACTAAGCTTCATGCACTAAGATCTTCATTATGTTTTCATTATTAATGAAAAAATAATGGCTAGTGAACCAATGTTGTATCCATTAACATTTCACTAAAAGGCAAAAATCAAGAGGCAAAATAATGTACACACTTCATTCAGTCAATCAATTTTTTCAGCTTGTACAATGAGTTGAGAACTTTGCTATGTAAATCACAAAGAAAAAACTCTACACAGAAGTACAGCAAAAAAATCTTAACAATATTTTGTTTTTGTGAGTTTTTTTTTGATGTGGACCATTTTTTAAAGTCTTTGTTACATCATTGCTTCTGTATTTTTTTCCTTAAATGTTCTATTTTTATTTTATTTTTTAATTGGGATAGGTCTTTATTTTTTTTTAATTTATTTATTTTAGTTGGAGGTTAATTACTTTATAAAATTATAGTGGTTTTTGCCATACATTGATATGAATCAGCCATGGGTTTACATGTGTTCCCCATCCTGAACCCCCCTCCCACCTCCCTCCCCATCCCATCCCTCTGGGTCATCCCATTGCACCAGCCCTGAGCACTCGTCTCATGCATCGAACCTGGACTGGAGATCTGTTTGACATATGATAATATACATGTTTCAGTGCTATTCTCTCAGATCATTCCACCCTCGCCTTCTCCCACAGAGTCCAAAAGACTGTTCTATACATCTGTGTCTCTTTTTCTGTCTCGCATATAGGGTTATCGTTACCATCTTTCTAAATTCCACAAATATGCGTTAGTATACTATATTGGTGTTTTTCCTTCTGGCTTACCTCACTGTGCATAATGGGCTCCAGTTTCATCCACCTCATTAGAACTGATTCGAATGTATTCTTTTTAATGGCTGAGTAATATTCCATTGTGTATATGTACCACAGCTTCCTTATCCATTTGTCTGCTGATGGGCATCTAGGCTGCTTCCATGTCCTGGCTATTATAAACAGTGCTGTGATGAACATTGGGGTACACGTGTCTCTTTCAATTCTGGTTTCCTCAGTGTATATGCCCAGCAGTGGGATTGCTGGGTCATATGACAGTTCTATTTCCAGTTTTTTAAGGAATCTCCACACTGCTCTCCATAGTGGCTGTACTAGTTTGCATTCCCACCAACAGTGAATGTAAGAGGGTTCCCTTTTCTCCACACCCTCTCCAGCATTTATTGCTTGTAGTCTTTTGGATAGCAGCCATTCTGATGGGCATGAAATGGTACCTCATTGTGGTTTTGATTTGCATTTCTCTGATAATGAGTGATGTTGAGCATCTTTTCATGTGTTTGTTAGCCATCTGTATGTCTTCTTTGGAGAAGTGTCTGTTTAGTTCTTTGGCCCACTTTTTGATTGGGTCGTTTATTTTTCTGGAATTGAGCTACAGGAGTTGCTTGTATATTTTTGAGATTAATTCTTTTTCTATTGCTTCGTTTGCTATTATTTTCTCCCATTCTGAAGCCTGTCTTTTCACCTTGCTTATAGTTTCCTTTGTTGTGCCAAAGATTTTAAGTTTAATTAGGTCCCATTTGTTTATTTTTGCTTTTATTTCCAATATTATGGGAGGTGGGTCATAGAGGATCCTGCTGTGGTTTATGTCGGGGAGAGTTTTGCCTATGTTTTCCTCTAGGAGTTTTATAGTTTCTGGTCTTACGTTTAGATCTTTAATCCATTTTGAGTTTATTTTTGTGTATGGTGTTAGAAAGTGTTCTAGTTTCATTCTTTTACAAGTGGTTGACCAGTTTTCCCAGCAGCACTTGTTAAAGAGACTGTCTTTTCTCCATTGTATATTCTTGCCTCCTTTGTCAAAGATAAGGTGTCCATAGGTGCGTGGATTTATCTCAAGGGTTTCTATTTTGTTCCATTGATCTATGTTTCTGTCTTCTGTAAAGAAGCAAGGCATGTGGCTATCCGAGGAACACATTCCAGATTAAGTGAACAGTAAATGCATAGACTCTCAAAAAGAAGCATGTCAGGCATGTTCCTCAAGGAGAAAGAGACCAGAGTAGCTGGATCAATATCAGTTAAGAGGTAGAATAACCTCTTAGAGGAGAAAAAAGTTATAAAGGAGTAGCTTGTGTTGAACCGTGTAGGTGATTATTATAATTTTTGACTTTTACTTGGGGAAAATAGATTCTGAAGGAATTATCAGTGTTGACCATCACTAGGGCAACTGTGCTGAGAACAGACTGAGGAGGGCAAAAGAAAAAGCACAGAGACCACTTAGGCAGCTATTGTAACAACTTGAGAAAGGTTATGGTATCTTGGACCAGAGTGGAAACAGATAGGTTGGGACTTGGGACTCTTCACTACCGTGCTTGCACTTAAAATGTCTCTTCAAGCATCAGAATACAAAGAAACTATAAGGGACTAAAAAAAAATGCATGCATGCACAGTTGAGCTATTTCAAATTGTAAAAGATGATGCTGTTAAAGTGCTGCACTCACTATGGTAGCAAATTTGGAAAACTCACCAGTGGTCACAGGATTCGAAATGGTCACTTTTCATTATTATCCCTAAGAAGGGCAATGCCAAAGAAGGTTCAAACTACCACACAATTGTACTCATTTCACATGCTAGCAAGGTAATGCTCAAAATCCTTCAAGCTAGGCTTCAACAGTACGTGAACCGAGAACTTCCAGATGTTCAAACTGGATTTAGAGAAGGCAGGATGGAGTTGCAGAGTCTGAACAACTGAGTGGTTGAACTGCAACAACAATAATTTGAACCTGGGGCAAATTATGAACAGCAACGTACAAAAAGATAAAAACCAGACTGTCACTTCTGAGGAGCTGGGAGCAATTCCTGCACACAGTGCCAATGGTGGGCAAACCACCTAAGCCACCCCTCCGGCCTGATCCACAGATCCATTCCTACCTTCACCCCACCCTCACCTCATTTAAGAGACTGACTCACCCGCCCTCAAGGAGCAAGCAGGAGAACCTATTACTGGATTATGCTCCCTCATGCTACACCACAAGTCCCAGTAAAGCCTTGACTGAATTTCTCATCTGGCCTCTTATCAATGTCTATTGATTAAAGAGTCCAGAACCGAGATCAGTGCACCATAACAAAGACCCAGCTCAGCCAAATTAATTAATTAAAATGAAAATAAGTATATTTGGTTGAATTCTGAGTAAATTTTAAAGACAGATCTGATTTGCTTAATTAGATGTGATATAAAAAGGGAGAGGTCAAAGATAATTCTGGAATTTGGCCTGACCAACTGTAAGGATGAGCTGGCATAGGGAAGAGGAGATCTGGGGGAGAAAGATTAAGAATTTGCATTTGGGAATGTTAAACTTGAGATGCCTATTAGACAGCCATACAGAGATGTTCAGTAGGCAACTGGATATACATGTCTGGAGTTCAAGATAGATGTTGGAACTTAAGATAAAATTGGGAAGCAGCAGTTAGTGAATAGGTGGTTTATAAGTCTATGGGACTAGATGAAATAAACAAGGACATGAGGAGAGAGAGAAGAGATAGGAAGTATGGCAGCCAATGCCTGTAGCATTCTAACATTAAGAGATTGTGGTGATAGGAGGAACTAACCAAGAAGACTAAGGAGAACCAGTGACACAGGAGGAAAATCAGTAAGGTATAAAAAAAAAAAACACATGTAAAGAAACCATTTAAAGGAGGAAGAAGAAATTCATGACAGTCAATGCTGCAGAAAGTTCAAGTAAGATGAGAATCGAGAATTGAAAACAGCTTTTTAGTAGAATGGTTTGTTGTTGCCAGTGATGTTGGTGGTGTAATTATAAAACTATTTTGTGTATATTGTAAGACAGAAAAAAAAATGAGTAAATGCGTAAGTGCTGTTTGGAACCAGAGTTTTCACTGAAGGAGAAGGGAAATGTAAGGAGGATCCCAGTGCCCCTGGATTTTAACTGGAATTGTTAGAATAAACTCAAGGCTCCAAATCTACTAAAAGAGTCCAGGAACATAGACACCTAGTAGCAGTGGACATCTCTGTTAGAGTGGGGGTTTCTAAATACTGTCCCCACTAAAAGGAACCAGAGATCCTTAGAGAAAGACCTGCTACAGGCAGATCTAGGCAGCAGAAGTATAAAATCAGTCTGAGGCATCACATATTTCTAAAAAGCAAAGAATACTCAAAGAATGGGGAGATCATGTCAAAGGACACAGAGCTTAACTGAAAGGTGTATCACTAAGGAAACTGAAAAGATGTTGAGCAAAGATAATAATGATGGTAACGCACCCTCAAGAATGAGAGAAAATATTTGCAAACAAAGCAACTGACTAGCAGTTATTCTCCAAAGTATACAAACAGCTCTTGCAGCTCAATATCTGCCTCCTGAGAAATCTGTATGCAGGTCAAAAAGCAACTGGACAAAAAGAACTGGACATGGAACAATAGACTGGTTCCAAATCGGGAGAGGAGTACATCAAGGCTGCATATTGTCACCCTGCTTATTTAACTTATATGCAGAGTACATCATGTGAAATGCCGGGCTGGATGAAGCACAAGCTGGAATCAAGATTGCCAGGAGAAATATCAATAACCTCAGATATGCAGATGACACCAACCTTACGGCAGAAAGTGAAGAACTAAAGAGCCTCTTGATGAAAGTGAAAGAGGAGAGTGAAAAAGTTGGCTTAAAACTCAACATTCAGAAATTTAAGATCATGGCATCCAGTCCCATCACTTCATGGCAAATAGATGGGGAAACAATGGAAACAGTGAGAGATTTTATTTTTTGAGGGGCTCCAAAATCACTGCAGATGGTGACTGCAGCCATGATGTTAAAAGACGCTTGTTCCTTGGAAGGAAAGCTATGATCAACCTAGACGGCATTTTAAAAAGCAGAGACATTACTTTGCCAACTTTCCAGTAGTCATGTAGGGATGTGAGAGTTGGACTATAAAGAAAGCTGAGTGCTGAAGAATTGATGCTTTTGAACTGTGGTGTTGTAGAAGACTCTTCAGAGTCTCTCTCTCTTTTTTTTTAATTATTATTATTTTTTTAATAAATTTATTTACTTTAGTTGGGGGCTAATTACTTTACAATATTGTAGTAGTTTTTTCCATACATTGACATGAATCAGCCATGGGTTTACATGTGTTCCCCATCCTGAACACCCCTCCCACCTCCCTCCCCATCCCATCCCTCTGGGTCATCCCATTGCCCCAGCCCTGAGCATTTGTCTCATGCATCAAACATGGAATTCTTCAGAGTCTCTTGAACTGCAAGGATATTAAACCAGTGTATCCTAAAGAGCATCAGTCCTGAATATTCATTGGAAGGACTGATGCTGAAGCTGAAACTCCAATACTTTGGCCACCTGATGTGAAGAACTGACTCACTAGAAAAGATCCTGATGCTGGGAAAGATTGAAGGCAGGAGGAGAAGGGGACAACAGAGGATGAGATGGCTGGATGGCATCACTGACTTGATGGACATGAGTTTGAGTAAGCTCTGGGAGTTGTTGGTGATGGACAGGGAAGCCTGGCGTGCTGCAGTCCATGGGGTCGCAAAGAGTCAGACGCGACTGAGTGACTGAACTGGTATATATATATATATATAAACTCAATCAAAAATGGGTGGAAGGACTTCCTTGATGGTCCACTGGTTAAGAATTACCTGTCAGTGCATGGGACACATGTTGGATCCCTGATCTGAGAAGATTCCACAAGCCATGGAGAGACTAAGCCCCTGTCAACTATTGAGCCCATACTCTAGAGTCCAGGAGCCACAACTACTGAAGCTCACAGGCTGTAGAGCCCACGCTCCACAACAAGAGAAGCCACCACAATGAGAAGCCCCTGCTGGCCACAACTAGAGAAAGCTCACACAGCAACAAAGACCCAGGGCAGCCAAAATAAATAATTTTTAAAAAAATGGGTGGGAGATCTAAATAGACATTTCTTCAAAGAAGACATAGACAAAGAAGACATGTGGCCAAAAAGCACATGAAAAGATATTCAGTATCACTAATTATTAGAGAAATGCAAATCAAAACCACAGGTATCACCTCACACCAGTCAGAATGGTCATCAAAAAATCTACAAACAGTAAATGCTGGAGAGGGTGTGGAGAAAAGGGAAACCTCCTACACTGTTGATGGGAATGTGAATCGATACAGACACTATGGAGAACAGTATGGAAGTTTCTTAAAAAACAAAAAATAGTGCTACCTATATGGTATATCCAACAATTATATATCCAACAATCCCACTCCTGGGCACATATCCAGAGAAAGCCTTAATTCAAAAGATATATGTACCCCAGTGTTTATTGCTGTAAGGTAAGGGAGTTAGAGAAGGCGAGGTTCAGAAAAAGAACGAGACAGGCACTTTACAGGAACAGATCACCTTTAATGAGGCGAGAAGGGGCAGCAGTCACATTAGCGAGCTGCTGCACTAACCTAAGAAATGAGTAAGTATATATAGGCAAGTATGTGGAAAGTTACTGTCTTAAGGGGGCCTGTTCTTCTCCAAGGTTGTTCGGAGTAGTTCTCTCTTAAACATCTGGGGCAAGGAATTTTGGAGATCGGCCAGAGGCTGGACCAGCTGGGAGCTGGGCGTAATCAGCCTTAATGTCCATTTTTTCCTTCGGTGAGAGGGTTTTTTGTTTTGCATGGAATGGTGGGGAGGGCCTCGAGGGGAGTTTTAACTCCAGGCTATTTTGAGCCGTGTAACTGTCCTTCATTCCAGACCCTAAGGAATATATAGAAAAAGAGTAAGAGAGGTGGGTGCTGATAATGTTCAGGGCTTCTTCCTGCTGATAAATGAGGGTCAGGGATTTGTGGTCTGGGAGGAAGGAAGTCTAAGGCCCATAGTGTTGATTTTTTATTTTAGCCGTCAGGGTCCCAAGCAAAAGAACAGTCTTGACTTGGTCTTGGGAAATGGCTTGGATTCATTCTTGAAGGCATTTCAAACCTTGGGAGGATTTCAGTAAGAATAAGCTGAGCCACAGTAAGGGCTCATTTGTTAGTAGTCAGGAAAGCTTTAGTCTATTTAGAAAATGTGTCTACAAAGACTAGGAGAAGTCTAACCCTTTTTATGGGTGGCATGTGGTGAAATCTACCTGTCAGTCTTGTGTGGGAAGATGTCTATGAATTTGGTGGGTGGGGAAAGGAGGGGGGCGAATGTTAGAATTAGGATTTGTCTGCTGACAAATGGTAGAAGTTTGGGTCAGATTATTTGAATAAGTCATATCGTCCTTAGTCAGTTTAATAAAGTTCTGAAGGAAAGCCTTAAGTACTTTTGCAGAGGGGTGGAAAAGGGAATGTAAATATGAAAGTAATGTGTGGATGTTAGGCTCACCAATTTGGGCTATAGTAAAGACAGGACTAACAGAGGTGGCTTGTCGTTTTGTTTCATGATTTGTTATATTGTTATAAAAGGAGATAGGACTATGTCGCTGATGTCTCTGGCAATGTATTGCAGCAGCTTGGTTTGGGAACTGAGCCGCATGGAGGAGTTTAGAAATAAAAGAAGCATAGAGAACAGGTGTATCTTTCTGAGTCTCTTTTCTGATTATAATGTTAGAATGTAATATGTTATAGACATATTTGGAGTCAGTGTAAATGTTTATTTTTTGGTCTTTGGCTAGAGTCAAAGCTTGTGTAAGAGTTATCAGTTCAGCCTTTTGTGAAGATGTGTGAGCTGGGAGTGTGGCTAACTTGATGAGGCGAGGGGGGATAACTTTGCTGGGCTGTCTCTGAACTATAGAGTATCCAGCCCCAAATGGGGCTTGTTTGGGGGCATTGTCATTTATGAACCAGGATGAGACTTTGGTGTCAGTAAGGGGCTGATCAGTTACATGTTCAAAGGGATTAAGTGTCATATCTAAGGTCTGAACACAGTCAGGAGATAGGTATTGTGTTTCTGGATCTGGTGTAGGGAGTAAGCTGGCAGGATTAAGAGGTTTACAAGGCATTAAAGAAAGGGATGGGTCGAGGAGGTGTGCGTGGAGGATTTGTAGTCGAGCAGGGGGCAGAGAAAGGAAAGCCGGATGAGAGAGTAAATCTTTGAAGGAATGAGGTGAGCACACATTTAGAGGAACATTTCGGGTTAGTTTTGGGGCTTCAGGTATTAAGAGGGTGGTTGCAACTATGTAGGAGAGGGTCTGTTGTAGAGGACGTGGGTAATAAGCTGGCGGGGTTAAGGGGAGAGCAGGGGGAGAAATAGAGCCAAGGGTCGAGGAGAAAGGCATGTAGGACCTGTACCCTGGAAGGGGGAAGGGAGAGGAAAGCCCGATGTGATAGTAAGTCCTGGAAGGTGTGTGGAGAACAGACTATTAAAGGGGCATGTCTAGAGAGTTTATTTGCTTCGGGTACGAGGGCTGCAATAGCAGCCATGGCCTGTATGTAGGGAGGCCACCCCTTGGTCACCATGTCAAGCTGTTTCAACAGATAGGCTGTGGGAGCCCAGGTGTCTCCGGCCCGCTGACATAGAAGTCTCAGGGCCTGTCTTTGGTTGGAATGGGCAAAGAGAAAGAATGGTCTGGTGTGATCTGGCAGGTGGAGAGTTGGCACTCGGAGGAGGCTCTGGGTGAGCTGGCGAATAGGATTGGCCAACGAGGAAAGGTTAAAGAGGGGCTCATCCAGACATCCTTTAGTTGCCTCATAGAGCGGCTTTGCAATGAGGGAGAAGTTAGGGATCCAGATATGGAAAATGTTTAGGAGGCCGA
The DNA here is from genome assembly GCA_024291935.2 of Okapia johnstoni. Classification (NCBI taxonomy): domain Eukaryota; kingdom Metazoa; phylum Chordata; class Mammalia; order Artiodactyla; family Giraffidae; genus Okapia; species Okapia johnstoni. Next base: position 44,528,709 of record CM044316.1, read on the forward strand.
GGATAGACGGGAGTTCTCTTTGTTTTTTGAAAGTGTACAGTTAATTAAGGGCTGGATTCTCTCTGGGGGAATAGTTCTTTGTTGATGGGATATGGAGAGCCCCAGGTAGGTGACATTTGTCTGTACTACTTGGGCCTTGGATCGGGACACCCGATAACCCCAGGATCTGAGGGCCCCAAGGAGTTTGGCAATATGTTGGAGGCAGCAGTTTTGGGGTTGGGCTACAAAGGAGGAGGTCATCTACATATTGGAGGAGATGACTTGGGGCTAGGTCGAGTGTCTGTAGGTCCTTTTGTAAAGCCTGTCTAAAAAAGTGGGGGCTGTCTCTGAACCCCTGGGGGAGAACTGTCCATGTTAGTTGTTGGGAAACATGAGTCTTGGGGTCTTGTCAGGGGCTGGGAGAGGGAGTGGAGGGAGATGGTGAAAAAGGCGTCTTTGAGATCTAATACTGTGAAGTGGGTTGCAGTCGGGGGTATGGCAGACAGAAGGGTGTAAGGGTTAGGGACTATTGGGAATGTCGACATAATAGTCTCATTGATTTTTTGCAGATCTTGGACCAGTCTCTAAGAGTTTGGTCCCCTTCCTTACTGCCAGAATAGGGGTGTTGTGTGGTGAATGGGTAGGAATTAAGATAAAGGCTTGAAGAAGACAAGTCTATGATAGGCTTAAGTCCCTTGTGGGCTTTCAGGGTGAGAGAGTACTGTTGTTGGGTGATTATAGTCAAGGGGTCTTTTAGGGTAATGTGGACTGGAGGATGATGTTTGGCTATGGATGGGTGATCAGTGTCCCAGACTTGGGGGTCTAAGGCGGGTAGATCTAAGGGAAGGTCAGGGGTAAGGGATAGGGCGGTCCAGGTGCCATCTGCACGCAGAATACAGAGACTGTATGGGGGGGGGGTATGGTAACAAAGACCCCCAATTTGGATAACAAATCTCTCTAAGAGTGTCATCAGGCACTGAGGTATTATGAGGAATGAGTGTATGAGGGTCAATTTTCCAAACTGACAGAGTAATGGAGGGCTAATTTTTGGCCTTAAGGGAATTCCAGGGACCCCCTTGACTTTGAGTTCTGAGTCTTGAGTTGGGCCAGAGTAGGAAGTTAAGAGAGAGAAAGTGGCTCTAGTATCTATTATAAAAGAGGTCTTTTTTCTGGCCACTACCCCATCTACCCTAAGTTCCTAGCTCGTGTCCGGAACACAGACTGGGGGGCTGGAACCTGGGCCCCGTCATTGGAACTCTCATAGGGTTGGGCTGGGGTTTTGGGGAGAAGTGGGGATGTCTCCAGGGGTGCCAGGACGTCTCTGTGGACATTCCACTCTCCAGTTCTGGGAGGTGGGGACCTCCCCAGGGGTGTCAGGGCATCCCTGGGGGCAGTCTACCTCTCAGTGTCTGCACTGACCACAGGTTGGGCATGTTTTTGTGGGGGCCCGCGGGTTCGGACATGTCTTTGTCCAGTGTCCTGACTGGCTGCATCGGAAGCAGGGTCCTGGTTTGGGGGGGAGGTCGTAAGTTTCAGTCTGGGATGACTTGGGCTGGGCTGATCTTAATTGCTGCTGCCAAAAAGGCATATTTAGCTTTTATCTCATGATCTTTCTCTCTCTTAGCCTCTTCATCTCTATTATTGAATTTCTTGAAGGCTATTTTTAGAAGGTCTCTTTGGGGGGGTCTCAGAGGCCTTCTCTAACTGGCATAGTTTTCGGCGAATATCGGGGGCTGCCTGGCTTATGAACTGGACATGTAGGTACAGAAGTCTGGCAGGGCCGGAAATATCTAGGTTAGTGTATTTTTGGCCTCAGTAGCCGTGAAAGAGAAAGCGCAGGGTTTTGATCTTTATCTTGAGTCATTTTTTTAATCTTATCGTAGTTAACATGAATGTGAGAGCTTTTTAGCATTCTTTCTAGTAAACAGGTGATCATATGATGCAGGTAGCGGATGTCAGCATCGCCTGCTTGGTATGTCTGCCGTGGCTCAGTTAAAGGGATTGTATCATTAGTCACTGGATTAGTCCTATCTCGGTTATGGAGCTGATCAGCATGAGTCTGGGCTGCCTGTCATATCCGTTTCTTTTCATCAGGGGTTAAAGTGGCATTTAGGATGTAATAAAGATCATTTTAGGTTAAATGATATGTTTGTGTAAGGTGGAGGAATTTTTTCTGTATCTAGTAGGATTTTTTGAAAAGGATCCCAATTTTTCTTCAGTTTGGCTCATATCAGAAATTGAAAAAGGCACATGAACCCATATAGGGCCCTCCGGTCCCGCTACCTCTCTGAGAGGAAATGTGTTTGCTTCGAGTCCTGACCGATGGAGGGGGTTGGAAATCTCTTTTGTGATTTTGGAGTCATCATTTTCTGTTTTGGAGGAGGAAGGGCTAGAGGATGGGGTCTCATCTCCAGAAGCTTTTTTTTTCGGGGTGGTAGGGAGGAGGCTCATCTGTCTGGTCAAAATTGGGGGCTGAGGGTTTAGGGGGCCTTTTAGGGGCTTTAGATTTGGATTTTTTTTTGTAATGGAGGGGGAGAGAGAGCAGAGGACGATTTGGTAGGTAGAACAGTCTTGGTAGAGAGAAGGGCAGCTTTTAAGTTCTCAGAAGGCTTGAATATAGGGGACCTTCAACCATTTGCCATTCCATTTGAGGAAGTTAGTGAGATCTCATAAAACATTGAAATCGAAAGTCCCGAACTCAGACCAGTGGTTTTGGTTGTCTAATTGGTATTGAGGCCAGATCTGTATACAGAGTTGTTTTAAGTGGTTAGCTTTGAGTTCAGTGAGTGAGAGGGGTCTGAGATTTTTGAGAACACAGGCCAGAGGGGAATCCTTTGGGACAGATTGGCCAGACCCCGTAATTGAAAGGCAAGCAGAGGCTCCTATTGGGAGCGCGAGTCGTCACCCGTAGTCGCAATAGGAGTTATGAGAAGAGAGCTCTGTGTGAAGGTGGAGCGTCCCCCACCATGGTCTACAGAGTGGCCCTAGGCTGGGGATCCCCAGGACCTGGAGAGGACTGGGTTCTAGGGGGCCTCTGGAACACTGTCCGAATCTTACCTTAATCTAGGGGACAGCTCAAGTGGAATGTTGCATGTAGAGTGGGCGAATGGCAAAAGGCCTCTGTCCTGGAGTTGGTCGGTCTCGTGGAAAAGGAAGTGCAGAGAAAAGAGAGAGAGGCCAATATTTCTCGGGTTACATGGAAAACCAATAAAACCCTTACACAGGACTTGTACTGCTCATGAAGACACAGGGCGTCCTCTCGAGGAGGTCTTAAAAGCCCTGGTGGGAAAGTGAGCTCGGCAGGCTTCCATGCTCTGAAGAGCTGGACGTGGAGAATGAGAAGGAACCTCAACTTCCCAGGTTTTGGCACCAAAAATGTAAGGTAAGGGAGTTAGAGAAGGCGAGGTTCAGAAAAAGAATGAGACCGGCACTTTACAGGAACAGATCACTTTTAATGAGGCGAGAAGGGGCAGCAGATTAGCGAGCTGCTGCACTCACCTAAGAAATGAGTAAGTATATATAGGCAAGTATGTGGAAAGTTACTGTCTTAAGGGGGCCTGTTCTTCTCCAAGGTTGTTTTGAGTAGTTATCTCTTAAACAGCTGGGGCAAGGAATTTTGGAGATCGGCCAGAGGCTGGACCAGCTGGGAGCTGGGCGTAATCAGCCTTAATGTCCATTTTTTCCTTCGGGTGAGAGGGTTTTTTGTTTTGCATAGAATGGTGGGGAGGGCCTCGAGGGGAGTTTTAACTCCAGGCTATTCTGAGCCTTGTAACTGTCCTTCAATTGCAGTACTACTTACAATAGCCAGGACACGGAAGCAACCTGAATGTCCATCAATAGATGCATGGAGAAAGAAGTGGTACATATACATAATGGAATGTTACTTAGCCTCAAAAAGAACAAAATAATGCCATTTGCAGCCATGTATAGGACCTAGGGATTGTCTTACTAAGTGAAGTCAGACACAGAAAGGCAAATATCATATGATATCAAATGTGGAATCTAAAAAAGGGTACAAATGAACTTATCTACAAAACAGAAATAAGAGTCACAGATGTAGAAAACAAACTTATAGTTACCAGGAGGGATAAATTGGGAGGTTAGGATTGACATATACACACCAATATACATAAAATAGATGACTAATTAGGACCTACTGTATAGCACAGTGAACTCTACTCAATACTCTATTGACTTATATGGGAAAGGAATCTGAAAAAGTGGAGATATATATATATATATGTATGTATAACTGATTCACTTTGCTATAACCTGAAACTAATACAACACTGTAAATCAACTATACTTCAATAAAAAATTACATAAAATAATGATGGCAATGTATTATAACACATTGAGTAAAAATAAATGTTTTCCATAATGATATTCAAAAGAGAGAGAAAGGTGAACAGGAGAAACTCCTCTATCCAAAAACAAAACCAAAACCCAGCTAATAAATGAAGGAATCATATAATTAGAAAATTAAACATTTGGTAACCCCCAACACAACTGATATTATCAATGAAAGTGAACAACATAGATGGATGTTAAACAATTGGGTGAAATCATATGGGAAAGCATGATAATTATAAGTTCTCAAAAGTCTCACCTCACAAATTACCTGCTAATATTAAAGTGAAAAGATATCTCCACAAAGGAGAGATGGTGGTCCCATCTGAGGTTGTGGGACAACCTGATACTATATACCTCTTGATGAGATTCATTATATGTGTAGGGGTACAACATATAAACATACATAGCATTCCCGCCAAACAGTGTTTAACCTCGGTCTAATCTTGAGAGGAAAGAATCAGTCAAGTCCAGAACGTGCAACACTGTACAGGGTAACCAGAACTTAAAAAAAAAAGTCAATTGTGTGGAAAAACAGATAACATAAGGGAGTCATTCTAATTTGAAAGACTGAGTGTCAATAATAAAACAAGTGTGATGAGCAAAACTCAACTGGATATTGAAATCACCCAGAATTATGACTGGAATAGCACTACTGGAGAGGATGACAAAATAGCAGCAGCTAAAATCTTCAAGAAATGCAGATGGGTAACATAGGGCCCCTGATGCTGGGAAAGATTGAAGGCGGGAGGAGTAGGGAATGACAGAGGATGAGATGGTTGGATGGCATCACCGACTCAACGGACAAGAGTCTGAGTAAACTCCGGGAGTTGGTGATGGACAGGGAGGCCTGGCGTGCTGCAGTCCATGGGGTCTCAAAGAGTTGGACACGACTGAGCAACTGAACTGAACATGGGGTCAGTAGGTGACTGCCCCAAGGAGAAGGAGTGGGTGGGAAGATCTGATGTTGTGAGAGCCTAAGTTGAATGTTAGACAGGAAAAAGGTAGAATGATCTGGAAGTGGCATTGAGAAGCAAGGAACAGAATTTTTTTTCTAGGAGTAAGGAGAAGCCCACAGCTACATTTTGAGAAAAATAAATGGAAATAATGTCTTCAGAGAGAACCAGGTTTTCATAAGAAGGTGAACTTTCAGAAGAGGGAGAGGATATGGGGGACTTTACTGAATGACCAAAGGGCACAGTGGAAGGGTTTCAAGAGTTGAGGAGGGTAGAGATAGTATAAGAAAAAGAAATCCACAAAAGAATACCGGAGTTGTTCTCTGTGAGGAAGAGATAATAGGGGAGTTCTGAACTTTAGGAACCTGATACAAACCCTGAAGTTATTTGACAGGCCCAGTGGCAGATAGTATTGAAAAGGTTATGAGTTGGGAGTGAGGGGTCTTAAAGGAAATCAACCCTGAATATTCACTGGAAGGTCTGAAGCTCTAACATTTTGGCCACCTGATACGGAGCCAGCTCCTTAGAAAACACCCTGATGCTGGGGAAAATTGAGGGCAGGAGGAGAAGGGGGTGACAGAGAATGAGATGCTTGGATGGCATCACCGACTTAATGGACGTGAATTTGAGCAAACTCTGGGAGATAGTGGAGGTCAGAGGAGCCTGGTGTGCTGCAGTCCACAGGGTCGCAGAGTTGGATCCGACTTAGCGACTGAACAATGATCTAAAAACATTCAGAATTCTAGAGCTCTCACTTAACTACAACTGATCTCTTTGAGCACAAGGCCACACAGAGACCTCTCTGACGCTTGCCAGTGCAGGTTTGGAGGCCGGAGGCCAGGGCAGTGCCATCTGGCATGAGAGCTTCCTTCAGCTGCCTTGGGTATTATCCACAGCAGGAGGAATCAAGGTTCTGACTTTCTACCTGTTTTGAAGACAAGCCCACTCCTGAAGCCCATGCTTCTCAGGAGATCAGAAAACAGTGATGACAATTGTGCTGCTAATGCTGCCAGTTCTCACATGGGACTAGGTACTGTGAAAACCAAAGGGTGACAAGAATGTCTAAAATGTAACACTTAAGCTGAAGGGTAGTCGTGTTTCCCTGTGGCCAAGATGGGTACTCTTGAACCATGGGAAGTTTAGCTAGAGCCTACTAGAAGATTTTTTAAGTTTAAAAGTTGGCTACTTTCTATCACTAAGATCAGAAACACAATGGTCTAATCAGAAACTGGGGACATTTTGAAATACCCTAATATTTAAGAGGAAATTAAAAGTAAGTCTTGCTTGCTATCAATGTTAAAAATCACGAATAGACACACTATACTGAGTCACTGTAATAATTCTCTAGCCTTCATTCACTGAATCTCTGCAGATTCAATTTGGCATCAAATAACAGCCCATTCTTCTCTGCCATAGTAGTCGTTGGGAGCTGATGAGGGAGACAGATAGCACCTTAGCTACAAAGACAAAGATTTCAGGTGACTGTTTTGGAAAAAGTCTGGAAACGTGCAAGTCTTACCTGTTTTTCTGAGCAACACTAAGCAAAATTGGAAACTTTCACTGTGCCTTTTTTTCTTAAATCAACTCGAGTAGGAGTTAGGATACTGGAGTTAGCCTCTGGTTATGTCCTAACACTTAGCAGTTACTTATAGTTTCTCTGTCTGCAAATGAAAAATAAAAACTGTCCCAAAGTGTCAAAGGGGATTTCTGAAACATTGTTAACTTGAGACCAGGGTGTTTCAACCTCAAATTTGGAGAGAATGTTCACATCTTCAGGTCCAGAACTTATTAACTAATAGGTAAGAAATGGGAACCGCTCTTCTCAGAAGAGACCTCACGTAAGCAAAGAGGAGAGCCAGAAACAGATGCCAAATTTAAAGGAGACCCAGTGAGTAATGTCTAGAAAATGAATTAGATATTTAGAAGGACATAATGCCCAAGGCGGGTGGACAATATTTCGTAAGAAGCATGCAAAGGTGATGATGGGGAAGTTAGTTCACCTCATACCATTTCACCTCCAGTCAAATCTCCAGATACCAATTTGCTTAATTAATTCACCTAAAATTAGCATTTTCTAGAGCAGTGGTTCTCAATCCTAGCTATGAATTAGGTGGTTCTGATCTGGGAAATTTTAAAAAACATTAATAAATATTTCAGGCAGGCATTCAGAAAGGGTCCAGTAATTCTAAACAACAAACACTAAATCATGTCATATTAATAACCAAAAGAATAAAATTGCTTGACATAAAAATTGAATAAGTAATATATTCAATGGTACAATATTGTAAAACTACAAAATTATATAAAATAAAGATAAGCCTCTCTCTCATGCACTTACCAAAGCCACCATGTCCTCTTTAGAGATAACCCATTGATGTCAAGTCCTCATGCCTTTCAGGAATATTCTCTACATACACCAGCATATATGTACATGTGCACAGGTAAGATCTTTTCATATACAGGTACCTTATATACTGGCTGTATACTATTCTATTATATAGATACATTAACAAGCCCATATTTGGGGGAATTTAATGGTTTTTTTTTTTAATTCCTGACTGATATACAATGCTGCAATGCATATTCTTTTGCAACCATCATTTCACCCATGCTAAACCATTAGAATGTATCTTTAAAATTCCTAAAGTGGAATTGTTAGGTCAATATTTTTGAGTTGTAGTAAATACTGTCAAATTAGTTTCTGCAAAAATTTAGTACATACTGTTGAATTACTTTTACCAATTTATATTCCATTAGCAAGATGTCTGAGCTCAAATTACTTTCAAAATCAAACCCTGAAACAGGGCTGTGTATAGGCAACTAGTTTGGGAGACTTGAGGGCTGCACCCTGAAGGTCTACAAACCTTGTATTTGCTCAGCCACAAGACCAAAGAAAATGCCTAGAAGCAGTGACAGAGATATCAACAATTTGTTGAACAGGAAAACTTACAAGTCAGAAGCAAAGTCCTGGAGTGACACCTCACCATGTATAGCAGATGGGCTGGCAGGACTTGGCAACAAAGTTGGCTGCTGGGGAAAAGAAAGAGGTTACCATTCATAGGGGGAACTGAAGTCCCTCTATTGAATATGGCTCTTTGGTTACCAGGGAAACCAGCTGAGGAGACTGTTCCTTAGAGTCCCTCAGGTTAACAATCATCATGAGGGGCAGACTCTTTTCTTTGATAACCTGGAGTGGAGCTGTTCTGGTCTAAGGATTAGAACAATTACCAGTCAGGGCAGGGGACAAACATGCAGGCAGTTACTGATTAGGCTCTACAATTAAGAGGGAAGGTCAGTCATATCAGAAGGGTGCAGGTGAACCAGGAAATAGTTGAGCAGGGGGTGTAGAGAGAGCAAGAGAACAGCCATCTTGAGTGGCCTGATCATACAGAAGCAATCTAAAGGATCAGAAGTGAAGGACCAAGAAAAGCAAAACAGAGAAGAGCCAATGGAAGGATGCATTATCTAGATCACCACTGTGGGAATCTGGGGCCCCAGCCAGCCAGGAACTTCAGAGGAGGCTGTACGATGCCTCTTGTAATTGTTCACACAAGGGTTAATGGAGAAACATAGGTCCATCAGTCCTCATCCTCCACGGATTGAAGGTTAGCCCAGAGGTATTAAGTCCCATATTTCTAGAATAAACCTGTACCTTCAACCAACACTGACCCATGATGAGCCTTCAAAAAAGCTCTAGGAAAGAAAGCAAAATGCTTGGATGCATACTTGAAGCAATACACTGTCAGCTAGAAATGAGTCTAAGCCTACAGAGGATTTTTTCTTCTGCAGAGGTGTAGTTTAGAAGCTGTGAGATGAGGCACAAGATGTATCTGTGGCATAGGATGTGGCATAGGACTTGCAGCGTTACCAACAATGTGTCATTAAATGCCTTAATCATTTCTTCAATAGGTGAAAAAATGATATTTCACTGGAATTCTATTTTGATTTTATTGAACCAAAACACTTATATTCTCCTTTTCTGTGAAATGTCCTTTGCACAGTTTTCTATTAACTTTGAGAATTCTTATCTATTAATGTGTAGGAGATATTTATATGTATAGAAATTAGCCCTTTTCTATGACATTAATGGAAAGATATCTTCTGATTTTGTTCATAGTGGTTTTCACAATGTATTTTAAAATTTGCCTATATAAAATATTTTTTCTGTCTTCTTAGTATTCTATCATACTTAGAAAATCTTTCCCCATTTTAAGATTTTTTAAAAATCATCTATTTTGTGGCAGAGGCTGTAGCCGCCAAATTCTCTTCTCTTTAAACAGAGAACACTGGGACTTCCCTGGCGGTCCAATGGTTAAGACTTTCCCTTCCAATAGAGAGGTGAAAGTGAAAGTCACTAAGTTGTGTCTGACTCTTTGTGTCCCCATGGACTATACAGTTCATGGAATTCTCCAGGCCAGAATACTGGAGTGGGTAGCCTTTCCTTTCTCCAGGGCCTCTTCCCAACACAGGGATTGAACCCCTGTCTGTATCTGACTCTTTGTGACCCCATGGACTGCATAGACAGCTTCCTTGTCTATCATCAACTCAGCTCAGCTGTTCTCTTCTAGGAGTTTTATGGTATCATTCTTATATTTAAGTCTTTAAGCCATTTTGAGTTTGTTTTTGTGTATAGTGGGAAGGAGTGTTGTAAGTTCATTGATTTGCATGTGGCTGTCCAGCTTTCCTAATATCAGTTTCTGAAGAGACTGTCTTTTGTCCATTTTATATACGTGCCTCCTTTGTCCTAGATTGATGTAGCTGTCTGGGTTTATTTCTGGGCTCTCTGTTCTGTGCCACTGAGCTATATGCTTGTTTTTGTGCCAACACCACATTGTTGTTTTTTTCTTTAAGATAAACATGACTGAGTGAGATGTGGAGATGGTCTTCAGTCTCCATGATTTATTATTTTTTTAAACTTTTATTTACTTTTTTGGTTGAGCTGGGTCGTTGTTGCTGGGTGCCGTCTTTGTCTAGTTGTGGCAAGCAGGAGCTACTCTTCTTTGTGGTGCGTGGGCTTCTCATTGCAGTAGCTTCTCTTGTTGCAGATCATAGGCTCTAGGCATATGGGTTTCAGTAGTTGTGGAGCAAGGGCTTAGTTGCTCCACAGCGTGTGGGATCTTCCCCGACTAGGGATCAAACTCATGCCTCCTGCATTGGCAGGCAGATTGTTATCCACTGTACCACCAGGGAAGCCTCACATAGTTTTGATTCCTGTATCTTCACCAGGGAAGCCCCACATAGTTTTGATTCCTGTATCTTGTAGTACTCCCACGACAGTTTGGAGTCAGGAAGCATTATACCTCCTGCTTTGTCCTTTTCCATCAGGATTGGCTTGGCAATTCTGGGTCTTTTGTGGTTCCATATAAATTTTAGGATTATTTGTCCTAGTTCTGTGAAAACAGTCATGGGTAATTTGATAGGGATCGCATTAAGAGTAAAAATTAAGTGTAAATTGCTTTGGGTGACATTTGAACAAGATTAATTCTTCCAATCTAAGATCATAGATCTTCCCATTTTTTGGAATCATATTCAGTTTCCTTTATCAGTGTTTTATAGTCCTCAGTGTATCTTAGGTTTGTTCCTAGTTATTTTGGTGTTTTGACTCAAATTGAAAAAGGATTTTAAAAATTTCTTTTTGCTGGTACTTGTTAGTATGAAGAAATGCAACAAATTTCTGTATATTGTGTCCTGTTACCTTGATGAATTCATTATTAGTCCTAACAGTTTTTTGTTGTAAATGGCTTTTATTATGTTGGAATATGTTCCCGCTATACTCACTTTGGTGAGAGATTTTTTAAAAAAAATCACGAATAGGTGTTCAGTTTTGTCAAATGCTTTTCCTATGTCTACTGAGGTGATCTTATGGCTTTTTGCCTTTCCTTTTTTAATCTGGTGTGTCACACTGGTTTGTGTATGTTGAATAATCCTTCTAACCCTGGAATGAATCTAACTTGATCATGGTATATGTGATTCTTTATGTATTTTTTGATTCATTTTGCTAATATGTTGTTGAGGATTGCTGCCTTGATATTCATCAAGGCCTGTAATTTTCTTTTTTTGTAGTATCCCTGTCTGGTTTTGGTATCAGGGTGATGGTGGCCTCACAGAATGAATTTGGGAGTGTTCCTTCTTCTTTTTTGGAATAGCTTGAGAAAGATAGGTACAAGTTCTTCTTTGTGTGTTGGGTAGAACTCCCCAGTGAAGCCATTAGCACTGGACTTTTCTTTGCCAGGAGTCTTTGTTTGTTTGTTTGTTTTTATTTTAATTACAGATTTTACTTCACTTCTAGGGATTAGTGTGTTCATATTATCTGCTTCTTCTCAGTTAAGTTTTAGCTGGCTGTAAGTTTCTAGAAACTGGTCCATTTCTTCTATGTTGTCCAATTTGTTGGCTTATAACTGTCAATAGTATTTTTGTGATTCTTTTGTTTCTGTGGTATCAGTTGTTCTCCTTTCATTTCTTTTTTTAATGGAGTATAGTTGATTTACAATGTGTTAGTTTCTGAAATCCCTGTTTTCATGGTTTGGCATGCTTCTATTATTCCATATATCTCAAATGTTGCTTTTATTTTATTGTATTTTTTCCGTTTGTCTCCCTGTCTGCTGTTCTGATTGGGTGATTTCCATTACTCTACCTTCCAGATCATGTATTTGCTTTTCTGTGTCATTTATTCTATTTATTGTTTCTAGACTGGTTTTTACCTTGGCAATTGAATTGTCTGTTTTTGATCGGTTCATCTTTGTAGTTTTTAGTTCCTTGTTAGGGTGATCTGTATTTCTTTTCATAAACTTTCTTAAATCAGCATTTTAAAAATTTTATTCATTTTATTTTCTGTTGCTCTGAGTCTTTGTTGCTACACACTGGCTTTCTCTAGTTGTGGTTTGCGGGCTTATCGTAGCATTGGTGTCTCTTGTTGCAGAGAGGACTGGCTCTTGTTACACGGGCTTTAGTAGCTGCAGCTCACAGGCTCAGTAGCTGTGGCGCACTGGCTTAGTTGCTCTGCAACATGTGGGACCTTCCTGGACCAGGAACTCATGTCCCCTGCACTGGCAGTCGGATTCTTACCAACGGTACCACCCAGGAAGTCCATCACCTTTTTTTCCCCCAAGTTTATTGAATTTGCATTAGTATTTTTACCATTAAGGAGGTATTTCCCTGAGGGGGAACATTATCCTGGAAGCCAGTGCCCCAGGCCTGCCCAGTCTTTCTCTTTGTCCTTTTAATTTCAAGGAGCTGTATTACCACCTTTTTGAACTTGGGGTCTGGTAGACTGAGCTGTTTCATTACCCTTCAGGGAATTTCTCTTGTTCTTTTAATTGAGAATACTCTCCCTTTTCATTTTACTTATATTTCAACTACCTTTCATTTCTCTGTCTCTATGAATTTAGGAGAAACAACAGTTATCTACTGTGGTCTTGAAGGGATGTTTATGTGGAAGCATCCCCATGTAGGTTGTATGTCCAGTGTTTTTGGTGTGAGGGCTGGTTTCAGTATGGACACTAGCCTCATCTTTCCTCATTTTTGCCTCATCTTTCCTTTTGCCGGCTGTTATCCCCCAGGTGGCAAGGAAAGGAGTGGCTAGTACCTAAGAGCGTGTGCAGGGTGTGTGGTGAGGCTTCCCCTCTGCTCCATGACAGTGGCTGCCCTGTCAGGGGTGGAGTTTGCTCCTCAGATGTTGGATTAGAAGCCCTCAGGCTCGGGTCCAGGCAGGCTCCATTGTCCTGAGTGCGTGCCCTGAGGTGCCGAAGCAAGTGAGGCCGGTGCACTGCCTGGGTCGGCAGCTGTGGTTTGCTCAAAAGCAGCCCAAGGTCGTGCCCCTTTCTGTGTTGCGTTCCTCCCAGGTCTAGTGCAAGGCTGTGGTGTGAAGCAGGCTGGGGGTTAGGGCGTCGTGACTGCAGGAACTGAGGCGGCTGCGCCGCCCCCAGGTCTGGTCTGTCTCTGTGGCAGTCTTCTCCCAGGAGCTGTCTGCCCGGATCTAGCGAGAGGCTGCGCGTGGAGTGGGCGGAGCCGGGGGGGCTGGGAGGGCTGCCCTCTGACAAGGCCACTGGCCACCCCGCCCGGACCACACTCTGTGCAGAAGCGTGGCTAAACCGTGTCCTCTCCAGGGCCTGTCTGCCCAAGATTCGGTGCTCGTACCCTTGTGGCACTGCCCTGTGCATGTGGTGACACTGTCCTCCCAGGCTCCACCCAGATCACAACCTCCCTACCCCAGTCTGTCGCTGCGTAGCTTGACCCGGTCTTTGCCCAGATCGTGCGCCAGGCTGTGGTGTGGAGTGAGCTGGACTGGTGTGTTAGCCCCTTCGTATTGAGACGCATAGCAAGGCTGCAGACACCGGCATGTCTCTCTCCATCCTGATTGTTGGCAAGCCAGCGTGTGTGCACTTCTTCTAGAGTCTAGGCTTTGGCAGCCCTTCTTTCTCAGTGGACTTCCCAGCAGCCAAGGGGGCTTGACCCCTCTGCACAGGACACCAAGGTTGGGATGCCCAGGCTGTGGCATGTCTGCTGGCTCCCCAGGACGAGGATCTGCCTGTGTGGACCTTCTCTTCATCATAGATACCTCCCAGGGGTGTCGTTTTGACCTGGTAACTTTTTTTTTCCATCTTACCCAGTTACATGGAGATCTTTCTTGCAGTTTTCATTGTTTAGGAGTTGTTCTGCTAGCATCTAGCTAGTTTTTTATGAAAATTGTTCCACATGTTTTTGAAGTGTTGTGGAGGAAGGTGAGCTCCTCCTACTCTACCATCTTGATCCTCTTGTCCTCCTGGGTCATGAGAGATATTTATGCAGGGCTTAGAATTTTTTTATTTAAGTATAGTTGATTTACAATGTGTCAACCTCTGCTGTACAGCATACTGACTCAGTTATAAACTTCTATGCATTTTAAAAAATATTAATCTTTTTGCTAGTTTATACATTCTTTTTTATCTTCTTTTCCATTATGGTTTATCCCAGGAGATTGGATATAATTCCCTCTGCTATACAGTAGGACCTTGTTTTTCAGACTTAGAATTTTAAATAACTGAGTTAACTGTAATTTTATATCAGACAGTAACAATGTCATTTCTTTGTATTTTGTCTTCCACTGTTGCTTCTGGGAAATAAGTTCTCTGCCATTACTTAAAAAGAAATCAATCTTTTATAAGATAATCTTTTTACCTTCAGTATTCTGCCATCTCATTATGATCTATATGTGTTTATTTTATCTTACATGAGATTCATTTCACTTCTTGAATTAGTGGCTTGGTGTTATGAAAAATTCTAATTATCTCCTTAAATACTGCTTTCATCCCTTCTTATTTATCCTTCTGGGACTCCAGTTAGAATAAAGTGAAATAGTATGTCTAGATCTATCTCTCCATCTTTTATCTTTTTACTACATTTTTTTTGGTTTTCCTGTCTATTTCATCTGCTGATATGTTCTTAAAACTACTCATTTAAAAAAAACCTATCCATTGAATTTTAAACTTTAATTTATTACAACTTTAGATTTCTAGAAGCTCTGTTTGTTCTTTACTCAAATATACTTGCTCATTCTTCACGATTTTTGTTCTCTCCACTTATTTTCAAACACTTATTTCCTTAGATACATAGTAATTTCATTATTTTGTGTTTGATAATTCCATTATCTGACATCACTGCATGTCTGCTTCAGCTACTGCAGCTATTCTTATTTCTGCTGGTTCTCATTCTGGTATCTTGTTTCCTTGTATGTTGAACATTTTTTCTTTTTAATGGTAAGTTGCTCACTTTCCTTGGAATTCTATGTTTAGAAGTAACTTGAAGCCTAGGATGAAGATGGGTTATTCTAGAGATAATTTATTTTTACCACATTCCAGGGGTACTACCAGTTTGATATCAATATAAAGTTATAATTCTGAGGGTTTCATTCCTTCACCACTACCCCTTACCAAGTGTCCAGGTCCAGTGCATACAAAATACAAACTTAAATGAGGGTTAGAAGTGGTTCCAAATTCTTAGTAGTGATTCCTATCCCCCACCTTCCTTGCCCTACTTCCAGGTTTAGGGCTAGTGTTTCAGGCAGTTTTTATTATAGTCCCTGAGTGGAAGTTACATGTAGCTCCTGAACCAGTGATGGGTATCACTTTCAGAGTCTCTCCTTTGATGGGATAAATCTCCTATGAGACTTTCTATGTTGGTTGATTGTAAAACTTTTTCACCTAGTCCTTATGCTAAAAGGCCATGAAAACTGAAGCTCAATTACTAAAGACAAATGGATACAAACAAACTACAGATACATGCAATATCACAGATGAGTTTCAAAGCATTATGCTAAATGAAGGATGCTCAATGCAAAAGGCCGCATACTGTGTGATGATTCTACTTACACAGGAACAGGAATCAGATCAGTGTGGTTACCAGGGGCTGTGGGTGGGGTGAGAGACTGAATGAAAATAGGCATGAGGAAACTTTAGGGGGTGATGGAAATATTCTGTACCTTGATTTTGTTGATAGTTAAGTGACTGTGTATGTTTGTCACTCATCAAACTATATACTTTAAAACAGTGAATTTTACTGCATGGAAGTTATATATCAATAAAGCCGACTTTAAATAAAACATCTCCCTTTCTTACTTACACACAGACACACACAGACACACACACACACACACACACACACACACACACAAACAGACATGTACACACGTACCCCTAAAGGTCAAACGTACTTATATCTCTGAATGTCTCAGGGTAAAGCTGATATGGGTGGTCTGATTATCTCTGGATTACTAGAGGCAAAAATTTTTGTCTATTCAGTGCTATATCCCTGGCACATAGAACAGTCCTAAAATATTATAGGACCTCTATAAATACTGGCTAATTGACTGAATTAATAAATGTTAAGGAATGACCTGCTAACTTTTAAAGATCAAAAAATTTTTTATGAGTGCCAAAGATCTTTGTCATGAGAAAAGTAGTAGACTTGGAATAGGAATCTGATTTCTGTGACTATTTGTTTCTAACTTGGAGTTAAGACATCCTATTTCTCTGGGCCTCAAGTTTCTTTACATATAAGATGAAACCTATACTAGGTATTGTCTCAATTTCTCACAGGAAGAAAAGCCCTACAATTTTCACTCTCCATATCTATTCTCTTTTCATTTGCCTCTTCCATATCCAGAAGTCCAGAAATAATAAGAGGACGAATCATCAGTGACATGTTATCTTGAGTTTATTAAATTTTAGAAATTAATTTCCTCAATTGTTATATTTGAAGCATATCAGAAATGAGGCATCATTTAATATATATTTATTAATACATTATTAATTTTTCATGACTGTTATTGTGGAATTGGGGTAAGCAGAAATGCTTAATATGTACAGGTATTCCCCAGAGCCTCATGAGAGTGAACTAAGGAACAATCTGAATAGTCAGGCAACCTTGGAAGGATTAGGGAACAACACTTTTAATTTCTTAATTGAAGTAGAGTTGATTTACAATGTT
This sequence comes from Okapia johnstoni, assembly GCA_024291935.2. NCBI lineage: Eukaryota > Metazoa > Chordata > Mammalia > Artiodactyla > Giraffidae > Okapia > Okapia johnstoni. The sequence goes on from CM044316.1 coordinate 44,545,457, forward strand.
GTGTTAATTTCTGCTGTACAGCAAAGGTGATTCAGTTATACATACATATATATATATATATATATATATATATATACACACACACACACACACATTTAAAAAAAATGTTCTTTTCCATTACCATTTATCACAGGATATTGAATATAGATCCTTGTGCTATAGTAGGACCTTGTTGTTTATCCATTCTCTTTATAATAGTCACTATCTGCTAACCCCAGCCTCCCATTCCATCCCCTCCCCGCTGGCAACAAGTCTAGAGAACACTTATAAAATGTATCTAAAATTACCTGAAAAGAATTTCAAAAATATTAATAAAATTTGCAGTAATAATCTGTATTAGCTATTATATATATCTAATGAACACTGATTATTGCATAAAAATACTTAAAAATTTTTGACATTTATCCATAATAATGAATAATCAATTTCTAAGGAAGTTTGAAAATCAGTAAGTAGTATTGAGACAGATCACCCTAAAAGACAGAAAAAACGATAAAGTTTATTCCCTTTCTCACAGTGTTCTTAAATATTGCACTAGCCTTCCTTTCTTCCATGGCCTCTCAATCTGTGTACATGCTCTTCCCTATTACTAAGTCACTGTTGCCCTTCCTGGATAACTTCTCATCTTTCAGAGTCTGGTCTTTCATAACCTTGCATCCTCCACCTAGAATTTTGAGTTCTTCTATTATGCTGTATTCTTCTTATGATAATCTGCAACATATTTACTGCTAACAATTAATTGCCTATCTTACCTTTAGGACCCTAGTTTTTTGAGGCTGAAATGGTATCCATCTCATCATATTTTCTGGCCCTTGGTAGGCCAAATACATAGAAGGTGCTTAATAATTAGTAACTGAAAGGCTATAGTGCTGATTGAGTGTTAGGTGAAGTAAAACTTTAGAAGTCCCTTGATTTAACACTTCCATGAAAAAGAGCTAGCGTAGGTTTTATATATATATGTGTATATATGTATATATATGTGTATATATTTAGTTGAAGGATAATTGCTGTACAATATTGTGCCGAACACCAACATGAATCAGCCATAGGTGTACCACCTATGTCCCCTCCCTCTTAAACCTTCCCCACCATCCCACTCCTTTAGGTTGTTACCGAGCCCTGGTTTGAGTTCCGAGTCACACAGCAAATTTCCACTGGCTATCTATTTTACATATGATAATATATATGTTTCCATGTTACTCTCTCCATACATCCCACCCTACATTCATAAATCTGTTCTCTATGTCTTAGTCTCCATGGTTGCCCTGCAAATAGGTTCATCAGTACCATCTTCTAGATTCCATATATATGTTAATATATGATGTTTGTTTCTCTATTTCTGACTTACTTCACTCTGTGTAATAGGCTCTAGGTCCATCCACCTCATTAGAACTGATTCAAATGCATTCCTTTTATGGCTGAGTAATATTCTATTGTATGTATGTACCAGAGTTTTTTTGTTCATTTATCTGTTGATGGACAACTAGGTTGCTTCCATGTTCTAGCTATTGTAAACAGTGCTGCAGTGAACTTTGGGGTACATATATCTTTTAAAATTTTGGTTTCCTCAGGGTATATGACTAGGAGTGGGATTGCTGGGTCATATGGTGGTTTTATTCCTAGCTTTTTTAGGAATCTCCATACCATCTTCCATAGTGGCCGTATCAATTTACATTCCTTCCAAGTGTGCAGGAGGGTTCTCTTTTCTCCACACTCTCTCCAGCATTGTTTGTAGATTTTTTGATGATGGCCATTCGGACCTGTGTGAGGTGATATCTCATTGTAGTTTTGATTTGCATTCCTCTAATAATAAGCGTTGAACATCTTTTCATGTGTTTATCAGCCATCTGTATGTCTTCTTTGGAGAAATGTCTGTTTAGGTCTTTTGCCCACTTTTTGATTGGGTTGTTTGTTTTTCTGGTATTGAGTTGTATGAGCTGCTTGTATATTTTGGAAATAAATCCTCTGTCAGTTGTTAAATTTACTATTATTTTCTCCCATTCTGAGGGTTGTCTTTTCTCCTTGTTTATAGTTTCCAGTTTAATCAGATCCTACTTATTTTTGTTTTTATTTCTATTACTCTAAGGAGGAATACAGCATCACCACAGATGGTGACTGCAGTCATGAAATTAAAAGACACTTGCTCCTTGGAAGAAAAGTTATGACCATCCTAGATAGCATATTAAAAAGCAGAGACATTACTTTGCCAACAAAGGTCCGTCTAGTCAAGCCTATGGTTTTTTCAGTAGTCATGTATGGATGTTGAGAGTTGGACTATAAAGAAAGCTGAGCGCTGAAGAATTGGTGCTTTTGAACTGTGGTGTTGGAGAAGACTCTTGAGAGTCCCTTGGACTGCAAGGAGATCCAACCAGTCCATCCTAAAGGAAATCAGTCCTGAATATTCATTGGAAGGACTGATACTGCAGCTGAAACTCCAATATTTTGGCCACCTGATGCGAAGAACTGACTCACTATAAAAGATCCTGATGCTGGGAAAGATTGAAGGCAGGAGGAAAAGGGGACAACAGAGGATGAGATGGCTGGATGGCACCACTGACACAATGGACATGAGTTTGAGTAAACTCCAGGAGTTGGTGATGGACAGGGAGGCCTGACATGCTGCAGTCCATGGGGTCTCAGAGAGTCAGACACGACTGAGTGACTGAACTAACTCTAGGAGGTGGGTCATAGAGGATCTTGCTGTGATTTATGTCATAGAGTGTTCTGTGTTTTCCTCTAAGAGTTTTATAGATTCTGGTCTTACATTTAGGTCTTTAATCCATTTTGAGTTTATCTTTGTGTATGGTGTTTAGGGAGTATTCTAATTTTATTCTTTACACGTAGCTGTCCAGTTTTCCCGCAGCACTTACTGAAGAGACTTTCTTTGCCCCATTGTATATTTTTGCTTCGTCAAAAATAAGGTACCCACAGGTGTGTGAGTTTATTTCTGGGCTTTCTATCTTGTTCCATTGGTCTATATTTCTGTTTTTGTGGCATAGGCTGTTTTTTTAGTGACTGAATTCTAAAACTCCTTTATTTGGCTCATGAGAAGGATTTAAAAACTCTGTGGCATGGACAATTGGCAAGAATAGGAGGCCTAGTGATTATGAGAGCAATGATCAGAAACAGCTTAACATGGCTTATAAACAAGTGAACATAAAAAACTAGTTTGTGAACTACGTCTTAGAAAATGCTTTGAAAGCCACTGGTTCAGATAAAATAGGAAGTTCGGAAGAGGCTCTCTACATCAAGGAAGTTTATGTTTCTATTTTGAGGCACAGTAGGCATCTGTAATTACCTCAAAAGAGGAAAAGTTTCCCAAGTAGGGAAATCATAGGCAGAGGATTAAATACTATCCACAGAGCTATGAAGAAACTGCCTCAGTATATCCTTCAGGCAGCCACCATTACAGTCAAGTACCTATATACTTTGATCTAAATCAAGGAATTTTGAATTTAGAATTTATTACATGTATTCAGTTCAGTCGCTCAGTCGTGTCTGACTCTTTGCAACCCCATGAACCGCAGCACGCCAGGCCTCTCTGTTCATCACCAACTCCCAGAGTCCACCCAAACCCATGTCCATCAAGTTGATGATGCCACCAGCCATCTCATCCTCTGTCATCCCCTTCTCCTCCTGCCCTCAATCTTTCCCAGCATCAGGGTCTTTTCCAATGAGTCAGCTCTTCGCATCAGGTGGCCAAAGTATTGGAGTTTCAGCTCCAACATCAGTCCTTCCAGTATACAGGCCATCAAAGCTGGAAGTTCATGTAATCTCTACTTCAAGTAGTAGTATTTAAAAGAAATCCAAGCTGTATAATATTTTCATAATAGGTTGTCACATTAAACCAAGTTTTAATCACTTCATTGAATCTACTCTACAAGGTCACAAAGGACCTCCATCTTTGAACCTCAAGTTTCATCTCACTAAACACAGCTGTATTGCCTTCTTCCTTCTTGACATAATTTCTCCACATGACTTTTGGAACACTTTCTCTTCTGATTTTCTATGACCAACTGGCTACTCCACCTCAGTCTCCTTTGCTAACTTCTCTCCATTTCCTAGACCTCGAAATGTTGATGTACCCTAGCACTGGCCATCTTTTCTAACTACATTAATTCCCTAAGTGATCTTATTAAATTCCATTGCTTTAATTATAGTTTTCCTAGTGTTTTCTCAAGTCTTTCTAGATGTGGTATCTCCCCATAAGTCCACAAACCCAAATAACCAGTAGCTCAATCAACACAACTTATGTTTAACAAGCATTTCAAATTGTGCATGGCCACAATTATTAATCTTTTCCATACTAAAACTAACCCTGAATTTCTATAACAGTAAATGGCACCACCAATACCAAAATACCCCAAAGGGCCATTTTTCTTTAACATTCCATATTTAAGACCATTATCAAATCATGTCAAATTTTATCTTTAAAATATGAATCAAATCCAACCAATTTATGTTAACTCCAGCACTATCACCCTAATTCAAACTATCACTTTCTTTTTTAATTAATTTAATTGGAGGATAATTACTTTACAGCATTATGATGGTTTTTGCCATACACTGACATGAATCAGCCACAGGTGCGCATGTCCGCCCCATCCTGAACACCCCTCCCACCTCCCTCCCCACCCCATCCCTCTGGGTGGTTCCAGAGCACTGGCTTTGAGTGCCCTGCTTCATGTATCAAACTTGCAATGGTCATCTATTTTACATATGGTAATGTACATGTTTTAATGCTATTCTCTCAAATCATCCCACTCTCGCATTCTCCCACATAGTCCAAAAGTCTGTTCTTTACATGTTTCTTTTGCTACCTTGCATATAAGATCATCGTTACTGTCATTCTAAATTCAATATATATGCATTAATATACTGTATTAGTGTTTCTCTTTCTGACTTATTTTACTCTGTATAATAGGCTCTCATTTCATCTACCTCATTAGAACTGACTCATATGCATTCTTTTTTTTTTTTATAGCTGAGTAATATTCCATTGTGTATATGTACCACAACTTCCTTATACATTTGACTGCCAATGGACATCTATGTTGCTTCCATGTCCTGGCTATTGTAAACAGTGCTGCAATGAACACTGGGGTACATGTGTCTCTTTCAATTCTGCCCATATCCATATTTCTACAATGGCCTTCTAACTGGGATCCCTTCTTATGCCCATACAACAACCAGACTTACCTTTTTTTAAAATTTCATTCGGATCTCCATTCAAAACCCTCTCTGGGTTTCTCATCATCCCCTTCTTTTTATTTTAAAATTTTTTATTGGAGTATAGTTGATTTACAGTGTTATGTTTAAGGCCTACAGCAAATTGAATCAGTTATACATACACATTTATCCCCTTTTTAAAGATTCTTTTCCCATACATATCACTACAGAGTATTGAGTAGAGTTCCCTGTGCTATACAATAGGTCGTTATTAGCCATCTATTTTATATATAGTAGTGTTCGTATTTTAATCCCAAACTTCTAATTTATCCACTCCCCTTATCCCCTGTAAGCATAAGTTTGTTTTCTACACCTGTAACTATGTCTGCTTTTTAAATTTCATTTATTTATTCATGGCTGCACTGAGTCTTCGTTGCTGTGTGGGCTTTCTATAGTTGTGGCGAGTGGGGGCTACTCTTCATTGTGGTGCATGGGCTTCTCTTTGCAGTGGCTTCTCATTGCTGGGCATAGGCTCTAGGTGTGGGAAGTTCAGTAGTTGAAGCTTGTAGAACAGTAGTGTGGCACACAGGCTTAATTGCTCCTTGGAATGTGGGATCTTCCCAGACCAGGGATGGAACCCATGTCCCTTGCACTGGCAGGTGATTTTTTAACCACTGGACCACCAAAGAAGTCCCTCTATTTTTGTTTTGTAGATAAGTTCACTTCTACATTTTTTTTTAAGATTCTACACATAAGCAATATCATATGATATCTATCTGACTTATTTCACTCAGCATGACAATCTCTAGGTCTATCCATGTTGCTCTAAATGGCTCCCTATAGGCAGAGACTTTGTACTGTGTACCCAGAGCCTAGAAGAGGGTCTGACACTTAATAGATGATTAATAAGTATCTGCTGAGTAAATCGGTGAATCACAAAGTATATTTTTCCAAGTGTTTTTTTAAACTTTGGTATCAGATATTATAACCTGGTAAAACAGAAAGATAACAATGATTATATGACACCTGTCTTTGTAACTACATGCTAGGATCATACTTAGAGCCTCATCCACCTCATTTTTTCACATGACTGTAATCAGTTCAGTTCAGTCACTCAATCATGTCCGACTGCTTGTGACTCCATGGACTGCAGCACACCAGGCCTCCCTGTCCATCACCAACTCCCAGAGCTTGCTCAAACTCATGTCCATTGAATGGACTCATGTCCAACATATAAACTCTACTTTTTAAATATGACAAAAATGAAGATATGTATGTGACATATATAGATCTCTATTGGTGGGAATGATTTTTTACAGTGAGTAGAGAGCTTGAAAAATCTATACTGTGATTCCACTCAAAGTCCCCTTCCTGCCAAGACACTATTTATTTATATGAAAGGAAAAAACAAAACAAAGTTAAAAACCAGAGTTGTTAAGTGTCAAAACACAGACCTAAGCTGATAATTGTTTATTCTTTTCACAAATTCAGTTCAGTTCAGTTGCTCAGTTGTGTCTCTTTGCAACCCCATGAATCGCAGCACGCCAGGCCTCCCTGTCCATCACCAACTCCCGGAGTCCACCCAAACCCATGTCCATCGAGTCAGTGATGCCAACCAACCATCTCATCCTCTGTCATCCCCTTCTCCTCCTGCCCTCAATCTTTCCCAGCATCAGGGTCTTTTCCAATGAGTCAGTTCTTCCCATCAGGTGGCCAAAGTATTGGAGTTTCAGCTTCAACATCAGTCCTTCCAATGAACACCCAGGACTGATCTCCTTTAGGATGGACTGGTTGGATCTCCTTGCAGTCCAAGGGACTCTCAAGAGTCTTCTCCAACACCACAGTTCAAAAGCATCAATTCTTCGGCACTCAGCTTTCTTTATAGTCCAACTCTCACATCCATACATGACCACTGGAAAAATCATAGCCTTGGCTAGATGGACCTTTGTTGACAAAGTAATGTCTCTGCTTTTTAATATGCTATCTAGGTTGGTCATAACCTTCCTTCCAAGGAGTAAATGTCTTTTAATTTCATTGCTGCAATCACCATCAGCAGTGATTTTGGAGCCCAGAAAAATAAAGTCAGCCACTGTTTCCACTGTTTGCCCATCTATCTGCCATGAAGTGATGGGACCAGATGCCATGATCTTAGTTTTCTGAATGTTGAGCTTTAAGCCAACTTTTTCACTCTCCTCCTTCACTTTCATCAAGAGGCTCTTTAGCTCTTCTTCACTTTCTGCCATAAAGGTGGTGTCATCTGCATATCTGAGGTTATTGATGTTTCACAAATACTTAATGAATTTCTGTATATGTCAGGTATTATGTGAAGCACAAGGAAATAGTAGAGAAGACAGATATAGGGTCTGTGCTCTCATAGGATCTACCTTAGAGTAGAGGCAGTTAGGGAATGGGCAGAGAAATACATAAAATGAGTAAAAATTGTGATGACTGTTCCTAATATTATGTGCTACAAAAAGGTGGACTGTGGTAGGCAGAATAATGCCCCTCTCAAAGATGTCCTCAATTCTAGTTCTCAGAAGTTGTGAATATGTTATAATATAGGGGAATTGATGTTGCTAAATCACCTGACATTGAGATCAGACAGTTTACTGAAATATCTGGCTGGATCCAACAATGTTGAAAGAGTGAAAAAGAGGGAAGAGAGGCTCAGAATCTGAGAGATTTGAAAATGCTGCTCTACTGATGGTGAAGGTGGAAGGAGCCACAAGCCTGGAAATGGATCCTCCCCTAGAGCTTCTTGATGTTGACCTAGGGACACCCATTTCAGAATGGTGACCTCCAGAAGTCTCAGATCATAAGTTTGTATTGTTTAAAGTCACTGGGTTTGTGATTATTCCCTATAGCAGCAAATAAAAACAATGACACAGGGACTTCAGATAGAAGAGTCAATGCAAGCTTTCTCTAAAAAGGTATCATTAACCTGAGAGTTGAAGGATTGGAAAGAACATGATACGAAAAGAGCTGGTGATAATCCATTCCAGGCAGAGACAGCAGCAAGCCCAAGGGCCTTAAGATTGGAAAGAGATAAGTTCTAGAACTGATGAAAGCTCAGAAATTCAAGTGTGATAATGGAGGGAGGAAACAGTTAATAAGAAATTGGAAATTTAGGTAGGACTAGTTTTTCCAGGGCCTTATAGGCTACATTAGGGAACTTAGGTTGTATAACATAATTAACATGTAAAAATCATAGTACATAGCTCAATAGATATTTAAAGGGTGAACAAACTCTAGTAACCACCACCCAGATCAAGAAACAAAACATTACCAACTCCCTCTGAGGCCTCCCTCTTACCCTTTTCCAGTATTGATCTCCACTAAAGGCAACTACTATTCTGACTTAGTTTTTCCAATAATTGAGCTTTATATAAGTAGAATCATAAAAAATGTTGTGTTTGAGTTTCTCCTGCTGAATATTATAGTTTATGAGATTTATACATATTGTTGCATTTAGCAGTTTTTTTAAAAGGTCATTGCTATATATGTTTCTGTATATAGCAATAAAAATATATCTATCTATTCTATCATTGAGGTTCAGATTGCTTCCAAGTTTGAGTTACAATGAACAGGTCAAGAAGCAACATTTAGAACTGGACATGGAACAGTAAGACTGGTTCTAGATAGGGAAAGGAGTACGTCAAGGCTGTATATTGTCACCCTGCTTATTTACATCATGTGAAATGCTGAGCTGGATGAAGCATAAGCTGGAATAAAGGTTGCTGGGAGAAATATCAATAACCTCAGATATGCAGATGACACCACCCTTACGGCAGAAAGGGAGGAAGAACTAAAGAGCCTCTTGATGAAAGTGAAAGAGGAGAGCAAAAAGGCTGGCTTAAAACTTAACATTCAGAAAACTAAGATCATGGCATCCAGTCCCATCACTTCATGGCAGATAGATGGGCAAACAGTGGAAACAGTGGCTGACTTTATTTTTCTGGGCTCCAAACACTGCAGATGGTGATTGCTGCCATGAAATTAAAAGATGCTTACTCCTTGGAAGGAAGGTTATGACCAACCTAGACAGCATATTAAAAAGCAGAGACATTACTTTGTCAACAAAGGTCCATCTAGTCAAGGCTATGGTTTTTCCAATAGTCATGTAGGGATGTTAGAGTTGGACTATAAAGAGGGCTGAGTGCAGAAGAATTGATGCTTTTTAACTGTGGTGTTGAAGACGACTCTTGAGAGTCCCTTGGACTGCAAGGAGATCCAACCAGTCCATCCTAAAGGAGATCAGTCCTGAATATTCGTTGGAAGGACTGATGCTGAAGCTGAAACTCCAATACTTTGGCCACCTGATGGGAAGAACTGACTCACTGGAAAAGACCCTGATGCTGGGTAAGACTGAGGGCAGGAGAAGGGGATGACAGAGGATGAGATGGTTGGATGGCATCACCGACATGATGGACATGAGTTTGAGTAGGCTCTGGGAGCTGGCGATGGGACAGGGAAGCCTGGCATGCTGCAGTCCATGGGGTCTCGCAAAGAATTGGACACAACTTAGCAACTGAACATTCTTTTTTTTTTTGATGTTTCTGAAAATTGTTTTAAAAAAATTATCTATTTTTTTACTTTACAATATTGTATTGGTTTTGCCACACATTGACATGAATCCACCATGGGTGTACATGTGTTCCCCTTCCAGAACCCCCCTCCCACCTCCCTCCCCATCCCATCCCTCTGGGTCATCCCAGTGCACCAGCCTCGAGCACCCTGTATCATGCATCGAACCTGGACTGGCGATTCGTTTCACATATGATAATTTCCATGCGTCAATGCCATTCTCCCATATCATCCCACCCTCTCCCTCTCCCATAGAGTTCAAAATACAGTTCTATACATCTGTGTCTCTTTTGCTGTCTCGCATACAGGGTTATCTTTACTGATTTACTAAATTCCATATATATGCGTTAGTATACTGTATTGGTGTTTTTCCTTCTGGCTTACTTCATTCTGTATAATAGGCTCCAGTTTCATCCACCTCATTAGAACTGATTCGAATGTATTCTTTTTAATGGCTGAATAATATTCTATTGTGTATATGTACCACAGCTTCCTTATCCATTCGTCTGGGGATGGACATCTAGGTTGCTTCCATGTCCTGGCTACTATAAACAGTGCTGCGATGAACATTGGGGTACACGTGTCTCTTTCACTTCTGGTTTCCTCAGTGTGTATGCCCAGCAGTGGGATTGCTGGGTCATATGGCAGTTCTTTTTCCAGTTTTTTGAGGAATCTCCACACTGTTCTCCATAGTGGCTGTACTAGTTTGCATTCCCACCAACAGTGTAGTAGGGTTCCCTTTCCTCCACACCCTCTCCAGCATTTACTGATTGTAGTCTTTTGGATAGCAGCCATTCTGATGGGCGTGAAATAGTACCTCTGTGTCTTTGGGTGCACATATTTCTATTGAGCATATACATAAGACTGCAATTATTGAGTTGTAGAGTATGCATACACTGAACTTGAGTAAATGCTGACAGTTTTCCAGAGTGGCTGTACTACCTTACACCCAACCAGCGTGTGATAGCTGAAGTTGTCCCATCCTTGTCCAACACTTGAAAAGGTCAGCTCTTGGGTGGTTAAAGGTCTTTCAATGTGGTTTTAAATTCCATTTCTTTGATAATTAATGATGTTGAAACCTTTTAACATGCTTATTGGCTTTTCAAACATTCTCTTTTACTAAGTACTTGTTCAGTGACTTACTACTTCAGTTTTTAAGAGATAATTCTGGTTTCTATAGGGAGATTATATTAGCCAGTTTTAAGCACTTGTTTGCATCCTAGTGTAACATGAATGAAGTTTGGTATATGCATGGAAAATTTATAAGTGTTTATAAATTTATAAGGGAATGCTACAGAAACAAAGGTGTGCAATACAACTCCATCCAAGTGGAATTTACCTGTAAGATTAATGATGAAATAGAATCAAATCATGCCTTCTAAAAAGTGTTGATCTATCCTAAAACACCTTACTCTTGGTCTACCCATCATCAGCTTTAACAGAGTATCATACTTCCTCATGAATTGAATTTATTAATGGTCCTTTAAAAACAAGCTTGACAGAAATTTAATGACTGAAGGAGAGACAATGCAATGCCGCATAAAATTTAGTTTAATGGCCTCCAGAAAAAATTAATTTTACTAGTTTGAGGCTGAGACATAAATATGTGGAGAAAGGGCATGTCCAATTAATGGGATTTCTGGCTGCCTGCCCAAGAAGATTCTGCAAAGTCTCACAAAACAAGGTAAAACACCCCTCTGGAGCCAGTGGTATGCTTGTCCAGAATGCAGAGGGCTCCGCTCGACAATAAATTAACTTTGTACAGCATGCTTTATTGCTCTGCCCTGCATTCTGGCAGGCTTTTTCTCATTGTCTCGCCCCCTGAGTGGCTTGCTTTGCTTGTTCTGTTTTAAGGATGACTCAGTCAGATTCGTAGTCTTTCATCTTTTCCTTTCCCTACCCCCACCCCATTTTTGTCCCTAGAGTATGGAAGCAAGAGCAGAGCCTTTTTTTGTTGCTCATGTTCTAGCATACTGAGCTATTACTGGCCCTGAGAAGGGTACTGGTTCTTTTCTCTTTCAAACCTTCATAGGTTGTATCTGTCGTGAAACCAGGTTACCTCTGACTCTCCCAACTCTCTGAAGCTAGTAATCACAAATATCTTTCTGAGGCTAGGCTGCTTTTTATCCCTGCCCCCTCCTGGGAAAACCTGCAATTCCCTCTGCAGCTCCAAGTAAGGGGACACGAGAGCAGCCTCCAATCCAAAGCTGACAGGGCAGGCGCCCTGGTGAGTTCTGCACTGCTGCTCTCCCTCCCTCACACCTTCCTTCCTTGGTCTATATTTGAAGAACCTAGTAAATTAATTTCCCCTGGCAACGGATGAGAGGAGGTGGGGGTGAAGGAAGGGAGTGTCTTAGGGGCAAAAAATGCAGTCGACTCGCCCTCTGCTGGTTCACGGTATGAATTATTGCTGCCTAAACAGTGGGAAAAGAGAAAGCAATCCATACCACACCAATAAAGTACAGCTATAAATCAGCTTCATTTAGCTTATCTGTTCACCTTCAACGGCTACTTTTCCCCATTAGCCCTACATGCTGCCCCAACACTGAGACTTAGCGTGGTTCTAAACACTAGACCTAGTTAATATGTTACACTGTCCTGAGCCCATTTTCATTTGCCCTTGGGTTTTTGCTGTTCTAAGATATGAATTAAAACCTGCAAATGTGCTCTTTTTGTCTCATTTGTTGCTAGGCAACTGGAAAGATGACACCTAAACCGTCACCTTCTAGATCACACTCGTGTTTCAGTCCAACCTCTCTAAAATAGTAATTTCATGTGAACAAAAAGAGCTGCTGTTTGGGTTCTTGAGACTAACTAGAAAACTGTGCAGAAAAAGCAGTCTGTCCCCATACCGGATTCTTAGAAAATCTGACACGCAGCTTTGTGCAAGAAAAGGGATTGGCCGCCATAACTCACACGGACTTTTGTACCGCCTTCGTTGTCTTACGTGTTGTGTCGGAATAAACCAACACACCAAGGTTGGTTAATCGACCGTCTCTCGCACAGAAAGATAGCATTTACAAGAATGCACTTAGAATCTGATGGGCAGTGAGAAGGAAAACCTAGGGTTTTGCATTATGAAATATTATTTAAAATTAACTGCTTCCTCTGCCAGCCTTTATGTCCCAAATCAAGAGTTTTCCCCCTCCGTATCTGGCATTGTAAATTAGTCAGTCACGCAGCCTTTGGAACCAGTTGGGATTGGCCAATTCCTCTGTCAGGTGAAAATCTCTGCAGCGAGTCATGGGACTAAATTGGGCGGTGTCGCTGTCCGCGTCGATGGTGCTGAACTCTAGGCGTGGCCAGAGAGGGGGCCTTTGCATGACAACTTCCGGTAGGGCGGGGTCAGGTTCGCACTCCAAAAAGTGGATCCATCTGCCATCTGGTGGTACATAAGGAAAATGCTTTTGATAAAGTTCAAAAAGGACTTTGGATTGAGACCCTAAAGGTTTTGGAATATTGAACCTCAGGAAGTGGTTTGGGGGAGATCTGGCTATTTTTAAAAGTCACAGAAATATATGAGAATTGAGAATTCCGAGAGTGATCTCGCAGTTCTACCATTTCCCAAATAATTTGCAAATATGTTTAAAATTTCCCAATCATTTCTTTCAGTATATCTTGCTATTAGAGAAGTATTTGTTTTTACATTTAGAAATAGTTACTAAAGTATTCACAGAGTACATTTTACAGAAAGAAACGCTTTGGAAGCTGCATCTTGTTAGCCAAATACATTCAAGATTCAAGAAAGTTTAGCCAAGAGTACTGCTCTAATTTCAGTTTCTGGAAGGAAAAAAAAACAACTGTAATTATGACCACTTAACCACTTCCTAGTTATAAGAATTCTAGAATAAAAACTCATGTTTCTTATTTTCTTCCAGGACTAGTATATAAACTATCAGAGTTTGCAATATAGGAAAGTTATGGTATGCTTATGTCTACTCTGTATATTTTCACTCTGTGTACTTTTACAGTCACTGTGAAATTTGTACATTTAACTTCAGGTGGGGAGTCCCTGAAATTAATCAGGTTGCTGAGTAAGTATTCTTTTGATAATGAGAATAAAACAGAAGAAAGAGGTTAATGGTATGCTTCTTTCAAATGTTATATTTATAAAAATACTATGGAAAGGTGGGTACTTTTTAAGAGGCTGTAATGTCAAAATCCCAACTGACTTTAAAATTTCTATGTTTTTGATAGTAACCTCTTCTTCCTTATTAATTTCTCTCTCCCCATAATTCTGAAACAAGTGACTGCTTTATAACCAGAGGCTTACTATATCTTCAGATCTGTGGGTTACAGTGTAAAATCACTTCTAGCAAACTAAGTAAAAATGAATTTCTTTCTTAAACTTGGCAACCGCAGAAAAAGACAGAACTATCCAAGAGGCACACTTGGCTTTGTCAGCTAACCCACTTAATATTTAGTATTGTTATGTTTTCTCATTTACTCTTCTATGGATCTTAACACAGAAAATACAGGTATCATTAAATACAGGTATCATTTGTTTTAAGACATAAAACATTTTTTTTTAAATATTGATTTCAATAAAAATTTAGGTATTAAGTTTGGGGAAAATTACTTGAATTATCTTCATTGATAAAGGAGATAAATTGGTCAGAGTTTAAGAGAAGAATTAACATTCTAACCTAGACTCCATTTGGTTAAAATGGGAAGTTTCTCAAACACCTGTCAGATTTCATGGAAAGAGACCTATAATCTTTCCTACCAGAGTCAACATGGGTATGAAAGCCATTAGTTTAAAGTAAGAACGTAATATAAATCTGGACTATAAATGGTATTGGTTTATATGAAAGCTTCTTATGTTACTGTGGAAGACAGAAACATTATACGTACATACACATGGTAAACCATAAGGGGTATTGTCATTTAAAGCAACAGATGGTAGATCAAAAGCAGCTGCAATAAGTTGAGCTGCCTAAGATAGATGTCTATACCCTCAAAACCTCTTGTTCCTGTCAAATGGAATAAGAAACCTAAAATCATGAAAATAAACAATGAAAGGATAACCCTAAAATAACAAAAAAGTCTAAAACTTCAGGTGTGAACTCAGTGTTTTAAAATGTGCTCCTAAGAAAGTTTTTTTTAAAACTTATGGAGTATATACGAAAGAAAATATAGGGTGTCCCAGATACTGATACACTTATAAATATGACTATAACAAATATTAAAAGACTATTTCAAGTTTGAATACAAAAATAGAAACAGCCAATGGGCATATTAGCCAGTATTGCAGTTACACATGTGTAGTAATATAGTTCATTTTAAAAAAATCCTGTGTGCTCCACCTAGTCTTCCTCCCTCATCTCTAAGCCCTGGCAACCATTAATTTTTTTTTTTTTTTTTACTGTTTCTGAAGTTTTGCCATTTTTAGAATTACAGCTGGAATCATATAGTATACAGCCTTTTCAGACTGGCTTCTTTTACTTTGTTAGGATGCATTTAAATAGGATGCACTTAATTTTCCTCCATATCTTTTCATGGCTTGAGTAATAAAGACTAATTCACTATCTGGATATATCAAAGTTTATTAATTCACTTACTGAAGGACATCTTAGTTGCTTCAGGTTTGGGCAATTATGAATAAAGCTGCTATAAACATATGTGTGGACATAAGTTTTCAGCTACTTAGGGCAAATGCCAAGGATCACGACTACCAAATCTTACTGTAAAAATATCATGTTTCAGTCTACACATAATGAGTAAATATATTGATGGTGTTTGGAACCAAAGATTCTCACTTTGGTACAAGGCTAATATAAATATGAACTGAGGGATGGAAAGGAAAAAACCTGTTTTAATGGATTGAAAATATAAATACCATGATTATACACAAATACACACCACAGATACTTGTATAAGTACAAGTATATATTAATATAGGCAAGTATCATCCAAGGATGTTGGAAAGCACTGAGTACTATAATTGTTTGGAAACAGAATATTCCTAGTTTTTCCCTTCCAGTCTTATACAGTACTATATATGTTCAAGGCATACAGCATATTGACTTGACTTACATTATGAAATGATTATCACAAAAAGTTTAGTGAACATTCATCATCTCATATAGGTATAAAATGAAATAGGAAAAAAATTCCTTATGATGAGAACTCTCAACTTTCATATATAAGGCAGTGCTAAATTATATTTATCATGTTGTATATTACGTCCCTAGTACTTACTTATAACTGGAAGTTTGAACCTTCTGATTACCTTCATACAATTTCCCCTCCCACCTCAGCCCTCTGGTAACCACAAATCTGATCTCTTTTTCTGTGACTTTGTATTTTTTGAAGTATAGTTGACCTACAACACTGTTAGTTCCTGGTAAATAACACAGTGATTTAATATTACATAGTAGAGATGGTGAAGGAAAGGGAAGCCTGGCGTGCTGCAGTCCATGGGGTCACAAAGAGTCGGACACGACTTAGCAACTGAACAATAACATTGACTGTATTCCCCACACAGTACATTTCATCCTCTTGACTTTGTAACTGGAATTTATACTTCTTAATCTCCCTGTACTCCTTAATCTTCCTCACCTATTTCGTCACACCCCACCCCCCGCCGGAAATCACCTATTTGTTCTATCTGTAACTGTTCCTGCTTTGTTATGTTTGTTAACTTTTAAGGTTCCACATGTAAGTGAAATCATAGTTTTTGTCTTTCTCTGACTTTTTTCACTTAGCATAATATCTTCTAGGAACATCCATGTTGCCACAAATGCCAAGATTTCGTTCTTTTTTATAGCTAAGGCAAGAATACGGAGTGGGTAGCGATTCCCTTTTCCAGGGGATTGTCCTGACTCAGGGACTGACCCTGGGTCTCCTGCATTGCAGGTGGATTCCTTACCATCTGAGCCAGCAGAGAAGCCACAATATTCTAAGTCACACCCCTACAGCTACCCACCCACCACATCCTCTTTATCCAGGCTGCTTCCGTATCTTGACTACTGTAAATAAGCTGCAATGAACATAGGAGTGCATATATCTTTTCTAATTAGTGTTTCTGTATCTAAATTAAGTATCTAAATAAATACCTAGGAGTGGAATTTATGGTCACATGGAAGCTCTTTTAATTTTTTGAAGAATCTCCATACTGTTTTCATTGTGGCTGTACCAACTTTCATTCCCACCAACAGTGCCAAAGGTTTCCTTTTCTCCACATGATATTCACAGTTTTGAAGCATCCCTCCAAAGGTAACTCATCATGAAAAGTTAAAAGGTGGTACCTTTCAAACTGAAAGGTTTTTGAACAATGTCTTCTAACAAAATTATGTCAAACTTAGTATCATCAGTAATGGGATGAAATGACAGTATATGCCTTCTGATGTAATGCATAGAAAATACAACATCTCCAAGGCAGTACTGATTTCAAAATATTTCATCTGAATTTAATGAAGACACAAAGCCCAAATTGAGGGATATCCTGTAAAATGACTCTTTAAGACAATGTCATGAAAAAAGGCAAATATTTTCTTTAAACTGTTCTAGTTTAAAGGAAACTAGAAACACATGATATTTGAATACAATATGCAAAGCTTGATTATATCCTGGATTTAAAAAAACAGCCCCAAAGGGCATTATTGAAACAATGGAAGAAATCAGAATATTGAATACAATACTGGGTAGTAGTGTTCATGTTAAATTTGCTGAGTGTGATAACTGTATTTGAAGTCACGTGGCAGAATGCCCTTGTTTTTAAGACATCCATGTTGTGATATCTAGGGATATGTTAAAATGTGTGCAACTAAGCTCACTATGAAATTCAATGTTTACATACTGTGTGTGTGTGTGTGTGGTCAGCTGTCTTCGACTCTTCAGTCCGTGGATTTTCCAGGCAAGAATAACCGAGTGGGTTGCCATCCTGTCAGCTTTCTTTCTTTTTGCTTTCTCCTCCTTCCCTGCCTTTACTTCTCATAATGCAGCACAAAACTTAATAGCTCAAAACAACATGACTTCTCACTCATACCTCTGGAGGTAAGAAGACTTAGGCTGAGATGAGCTGTGCTTCCTTTAGTATACAGGTTGTGTCCAGCGCTGTTCCATCCTCATCTTTGAATCAGTGGGCTATCCAGAAAATGTTCTTACAGACATGGCAGAAGAACAAGAGGACAGTTACTGCAGCAGCACATTTCAAGCCACAGGTTACTTTACTCTGTGTATTAGTTTCCTAGGATTGCTACAACAAATTAGCACAAACTGGGTGGCTTGGAAAAGCAAACCTAAATTCTCTCATAGTTTGGAGGCTGAAAGTCTGAAATCGAGGTGTCAGCAGGGCCCTGCTCCATCCGAAGACTAGGGAAGGATTCTTACTTACCATTTCCTAGCTTCTGGTTGTTGCCAGTGATCCTTGGCATGCTTTGGCTCATAGCAGTATCAGCCCAGTCTCTTATGTCCATCATTATATGGCGTTCTTCCCTGTGTGTGTCTGCATGCCTCTAAATCTCTATAAGGATACCAGTCATCGGACTTTGAGTTTACCCTAATTCCATACAAGTTTATCTTAACTTGATTATATCTGAAAAGGTCACATTCACAGATAATAGAGGTTAGGATTTAAACACAGCTTTCTGAAGGACACAATTCAATGCTGTCTGCTAATATCCCATTGGCCAAAGGAACTCATAGGGTCAAGCCCAAAATGGAAAATTAAACTAAACCCATTGTGAGGGTTTGGTATAATTCACATGGCCAAATTCAACATCAATGGAGCAGAGAGGTATACTCTTCCCATAGAAGTTAACAGGGAGAGTGACTTTTTGAATAATAAATGTGTATATGTACATATAATATATGATGTATGTAATACATATAGACATGTGTGTGTATGTATATATACATATGAGAGAAAGTGAACAAATGGAGCTAAATTGGTGAATCTAAGTGGTTACTTATTATTGCTTATTATGTCAAATATCAACAAGTCTGGACTTAGGTAAGTCTTAAAAGACTATTGTAATACCAGAACTCACTGATCACAAAATCTGCAAATGTCTCAAACAGAAAAAAAAAAGTTTTTTTTTAAATAAAATTAGGAAGAGGTGTGTGTGTATGTTAGTCTCTCAGTCATGTCCAACTCTTTTTGACCCCATAGACTATAGCCCGCCAGGCTCCTCTATCCATGGAATGCTCCAGGCAAGAACACTGGAGTGGGTAGCCATTTCCTTCTCCAGGGGATCTTCCTGACCCAGGGATCAAACCTGGGTCTCCTGCATTGCAGGCAGATTCTTTACCATCTAAGCCACCTGGGAAGGGAGAGGTAGGCAGGGCTAACAGTAACTTTGTGTGGGAGTATGGCAAGGCTATACAGCGAGCAGATGGTATAATGGTGATGGAACAGGAGTATTTTTCCCTCTATGGTTGGTCAATTCTCTGAATGAACCATTAAGTGGGGATTTCTGTATTTCAGGACTTGTTTGAGTTTGGAGATGAGTTAAAGTTCAGGGGTCTATGAGAAGAGAAGTCTAAAATTTGGTCAAACCAAATTATAGGTAAGTAATGGGTAATTGTCAATACTCTTGTAACTCTGCTGTAGGTTTAAGTTATTTCAAAGTAAGATTTTTTAAAAGCTTAAGAGTTAGTACTTAGCTACAGTTTTGGAATGCATTTTTTATTCTCCCAAAACATCATGATATTTTACTAGCTGTACTTTGCCCCTCTTCCCAGTAACTAGACTTTGAGTAAAGACCCTGACATTACAGCCTAATAGGTTATAGATTTATTTGGTCCTAATTTTACCTTCACTGGAAAGAATAAAAACTTCCTTAAAAAATACCACAATGTTTAAAGAGTCCAAAGTTTTCAGAGGAAAAAGAAAGTAGTTTGTAATTTAATCCCATCAAGCAGATATTAATACATACCCTGGGAACTAACTAAACAAATTAAGATTCAGAGGAATCCATTTAAAGAGCAGCATATTCTTGTATTTCAAGAAGTAAGAATGTATTTTTAAAATTTATGAGTCTTGAATGAGTTACATAGAAATCGACTGTATTCAGATTCCTAGGTGGTGACTGTAGTTAATAACACTGAATTGTATATTTGAAAACTGCTAAGAAAAAAGGTCTTATAAGTTTGTTCTTTCTTGTGATGAGAACTTTTAACTACGTGCGGTGATGAATGTTAACTAGATTTACTGTGCTGAGCATTTAGCAATATATATTGAATCAAGTTGTATACCTTAAATTCATAATGTATCAATTATATCTTAATTAAGCTTCTGCTTAATGAATTAATCACTGGGAGAAATACCACCTTTTTCAATAAAAACTCTGTAGCTATATATATTAAATATAAAAATAAGCTCTATATCAACTAAGGATAAGCATGTCTCTTTTTCTTAATTATGAAGAGATACTCAGGACTCATAGTTAGAATATAGGAAGAATTACAACAAATCAATAGGAAAAAGACAATCCATGTAAAAAAAAATGAGCAAGAGAACTGAACAACTCTGCCCCAACAAAAGGTTATCCAGATAACCAAAAATATTCTTAAATAGTGCCCTACTACATCACTAATAAATAATCAGAGAAATGAAAATTAAGCCTACAATGAGATAGCAAAAATGGTTAAAATTTAAGAAGCTTAGTAATGACAAGTATTGCTAATAATTAGAATAACTGGAAGTTATCCTGCTGATGAGAGTGTAATTGGTACAAGTTCTTAGAAAGCAGTTTGGCAGTATCAGATAAAGCTGAAGAGAGCAAACCCTGACACCAATGCCACTTCTAGGTATATGCCCCCTCCTTCAAATGTATTTACTTGTGTACAAAGTGACATGTATAATGACAAACTTCTGTGAACAGTGGAACAATAGAATGAGTAAATGAGTTTTTGCTGTATTCATGCTGAAAAAGACAAAAAGCAGTCTGTGACAGTTAGGAGCTAGCCTGATACTCAGAGCTAGGCTGTGGTGTTCTCGTGTTGAACAAAAACAGGTTCACAGAACAACAATATTAGACATGGCTACTCTGTGATGGTGATGGATTAAGAGAAAAACAAGTTGCCACAAACAGGCATAAAGGAACATTTTCCAATCCACAAACATGACCAAGTATCTCTCTGTCCTGGCTAATATGAATTACCAACTACAGTTTTAGCCTCCTCCATTTTTTCCACCTTCTGCATGAGAATTATTAATATATCCAACAATGAAATTCTGAGTTACTCCTAATTTTATTTTAAAAAACTTTTCTTCTTCTGCTTGAGACACACGCAGATTTTGTGAAGAGTGAGTCCTGTTATTGCGGTGGTCTTCTAAAGCAGCTTCTCCTTAGCCAAGTCCATAATTGTTGATATTTGACATACTTCAAGTCCTACTTCAAACCAGCCCTCAAATCACCTTTCACATGATTAAATACCACAAGTCCTGAACTAAGTATCAATGAAAAGAGACTAGATTCTGAAGATTACCTACTGCATTTTTTTAAACATTCTATACACTATATATAGTTGTTTTTGTTTTTCACAAATGGAATAATGAGCATCAGACAGTGTCAGAAGACAGGTTCTAGTTCTTATATTTCTAGGAGTAGCTGTATGGACTGGGCAAGTGATTTAATCATTTAGGACTTAGTTTTTCATCTATTTAAAAAAAGAGGAGCGACTTACATAGTGGTCCAGTGCCTCAGACTCAGTGTTCCCAACGCAGGGGGGCCCAGGTTAGATCCCTGGTCAGGGAACTAGATTCCACATGCTGCAACTAAGAGTTTGAATCCTGTAACTAAGACCTGATGCAATCAAATATTTTTAAAAAGGGGGTGGGGAGATGGACCTAATCTTTCTGAGGTGCATTCTTAAACATTCTATGATCTTATGACTATTAAAGAAACTCTGAACAAATACCTTGTACAATTTCTACCGGGCCATTTTCAATGTATGTAAGTAGTCTATTATTTAATTTCCTCCAAAATCTAAATCCAAACATTTATCTTCACTTTGTTTATCTATTATTTTAGAAGATTTACATACTAATTATGAGCATGAATTGTGTCAGACAAAACTAAATTATCTTAATAATAAAACTTTATTATTATTGTTATCTCATATTTACTAGGTAGAGGGCCCTAGGGGAATAACATAACCTCTCAATTTCATCTGTAGAAAAGAAATAATGTGTACACTATAGAGTTGTTGATGCAATGAGATAATGCATGTGAATTACTTAACACATACCAGTATATAGAAATATACCCAATAAGTACTAATCCTATTATAATCATGAGTAACAAACCAGTTGCTGGCTTTTGAGGATTTGAGCATTTGAGGATTCCGGAGAAAAGAATGGATTTATGCATATCATGAGGCAAGCTGAACAGCTGTCCTATCCAGTGTACCTACTGGACCCCAGTTTCCTGAAGGATGATGTCTGTCTGTCCCCTTTTTTCCTATTGATCACCTCCTCCAAGCCCCCACCCCACCCAGCTGGTTCAGGCTTCAGAAGACTCGGCGGGATTTTTTTGCCTTTCCCTTGGTCTCCAGGCGCAGTGTGTGGGGTGTGCCCAGTACCTTAACACCTCGCTGTTCGCTGGTTGCTGCAGCGTCGCCAGCCAGCTCACAGATACGATGACTTCAGCCTTAAGCTCGCTTAACGAGTATCCTCATTGGCTTCTCAATTCCCAAGGGCTTTGTTTTTTTCCTGAAAGGGAAATGAAAGGTGAGTTTGCTGTTGCTTTGGCAACAAATTTCAAACTCTACCCAACTCTCCGGAATGAGAACATATCTATTAATACATTCGATAGACTGGGGACTGGGGAGTTGGGTTGCTCAACGTAATTTTTCTTCCAAGTTCAAAACAGCTCACTCGGCTCGGTTAGCCTTTGGAGGCGCTGCGGTTAGAGGCTAGCAAAGCCGAGGGCAGCTGTTGCCGGAACCTGTTGGCAAAGAAGTTTAAAGTGTACCCGCAACAGGTGGCGGCTGCTGCTGAGAGTGCGCTTGTGAGAAAGAATGGCGACTGCATGCAGAAAACTCCTGCAAAGCAGGCAAGTGGGAACTCTTCTCCTTTTTCTGTGCTTATCTGTGGGGGGTGCGGCAACCATTCGCTATTCGGTGGCAGAGGAGATGGAGAGCGGTTCGTTTGTAGCTAATGTGGCTAAGGACCTGGGGCTGGAGGTAGGGAAGCTGGCTGCGCGCGGGGCGCGGCTCGTTTCCGAGGGCAATAAACTGCATTTCCGGCTCCACCGCAAGACGGGGGATCTGTTCGTGAAGGAGAAACTGGATCGGGAGTCACTCTGTGGCAAAGCCGACCCATGCGTTCTGCACTTTGAAGTAGTCCTGGTGGAGCCACTGCAGTCCTTTCGCGTGGAGGTCAGGGTATTTGATATCAATGACAATGCCCCGGTTTTCCTAAACAAGGAGCCTCTTTTAAGGATTCCGGAAAGCACCCCCCTGGGTTCACGGTTTCCTCTGCAGAGCGCCCAGGATCTGGACGTCGGCCTCAACGGTCTCCAAAACTACACCCTAAGCGCCAATGAGTATTTCCACCTGCACACGCGCTTCCGCAGCCACGGGCCCAAGTATGCGGAACTAGTGCTGGATAAACCCCTGGACAGAGAGGAGCAGCCGGAAGTCAACATGACAATTACAGCTGTGGACGGAGGGTCTCCACCCAAGTCTGGCACCGCCCACATCCGGGTGGAGGTTCTGGACGTCAATGATCACGTGCCCCAATTCTCTCGACTGGTGTACCGCGCTCAGGTACCGGAAAATAGCTCCAGCGGTTCCCTGGTGGCTACGGTGACTGCCACCGACCTGGACGAGGGCTCCAACAAGGAGATAATTTACTCTTTAGCTCAAAACCCAGAAGTAATTCTCCAGACATTTCAGATTGACTCTGAAACTGGAGAGGTTCGACTAAAAGGGCCCCTAGATTTTGAAGCAATTGAAACATACGACATTGACATTCAAGCTACCGATGGAGGAGGCCTCTCTGCCCACAGCAAAGTCCTGGTGGAAGTGGTGGATGTTAATGACAATCCTCCTGAAGTTACAGTCTCCTCTGTGTCCAGCCCTCTTCCTGAGGACTCTCCACTACAGACTGTCGTGGCCCTTTTCTCTATCCGAGACCGGGACATTCGAGTGGGAGGAAAAATCACCTGCTTCCTCAAAGAAGACCTTCCCTTTGCAGTCAAACCTACATTCCGGAACTCCTACTCACTGGTCACTGACAGAGGCTTGGATCGGGAGGAGGTCTCTGGCTATAATATCACCCTTGTTGCCATGGATACTGGACCACCCACTCTGTCCTCAGAGACTGTGATAGAGGTGCTAATATCAGACATTAATGACAACCCCCCAGTATTTCAGGAAGATTCCTACATCTTGACTGTTAGAGAAAACAACAGCCCTGCAGTTTTTATTGGCAAAGTCCTTGCTGAGGATCTAGATTTGGGTGAGAATGCCAAAGTAACGTATTCCCTGTTGCCTCCAAAAAGTGGAGATCTATCAGTCTTTGCTTACATCTCCATAAATTCAGACAATGGGAAACTCTATGCACTGAGAACGATGGATTATGAGGCCATTCAAGATTTTCAGTTTGTGGTAAAGGCAACTGATGGGGGCTTCCTGTCACTGAGTAGCCAGGTTACTGTCAGAGTGGTTGTCCTGGATGACAATGATAACCGTCCAATGATCTTGTACCCATTGCAAAATGGCACTTTGCCCTGCAATGACCTGGTGCCCAGGTCTGCAGAAGCAGGCTACCTGGTGACCAAGGTGGTGGCAGTGGATGGTGACTCGGGTCAGAATTCTTGGCTTTCATATCATCTATTTAAAGCCACTGACCTTGGGTTATTCTCTGTTCAGCAACAAAACGGGGAAATCCGTACATTGCGTCAGGTATCTGAGAGAGACCCCATGATGCAGAAACTGGTCATTCTTGTTCAGGATCATGGCCAGCCAGCTCTTTCTACTACTGCCTCACTTAACATTCTCCTGGTAGATGGCTTTTCTGAGCCCTATCTGCAGTTTCAGGACACATTTAAGCATCCTACAAGGGTAAATCCATCCACTAAATATTTAGTCATTTCTCTGGCTGTGCTTTCCTTTCTCTTTCTCCTCTCTGTCACAGTGATCTTCATTATACATATCTGCCAGAAGATTAAACACAGAGAAAAGTTCACAATTCAAGAGCATTTCTATGATGACTGCAATTTCTCTAACAACCTGGTACAAGGAGGAACCAGTGGACCCATATCGCAGCCTTGTCCCTATGAAATGTGCTCAGCCACTGGCACTAGCAATAGTGAGTTCCGGTTTCTTAAGCGCTTTATGCCCAACTTCCCTTTCCCCCACGGAACTGGAGAGGCAAAAACAGAGGCTGGCTCCAGATTACCACCAGATTCTGATAGGAACAGGTCTCAGGGGTCAGAGGGCCATGCCCAAGTATCTGATGACTATATGTAACCATTACCCATGGTCTCCTGTGGAAGTTCACTAGTTCTGGCTCTGGAAACACTTAGTTCCACAGAGATACCGTGTTATTTTGCCTTTAAGTTATTTCTGTTAGAAAGTTACACATGCTTAGGGGAAGAGAACTAGTGTCTAGTTTTGATGTATCAGAAAGCAATTAGGTTGAGAAGTAGAAATATATCATTATTCAGAAATTTCTAGACTTTTGTCCCTTGATGAGTAGAGATCATTTCTGAATCAACATCTTGTACCACCATTCACAATCATGTAAATGTCTGGTGAATGGTGGTCCTCAATAGATAACCAGATGGGAGGAAGGATAAAGGAGAAGAAAAAGGATTTGCCTTTTTTTGCAAATATAAAGGCAGATATAAGGCTAAAGAGATTCAGTTCACAAATGTTTGCTAAAATTAAGTTAGATTTCTTAATGGTTGTTAGGGATGCCTTAGGCAAGTCTTAGGTCTCTTTATGCCTATCTCATTCCTCATCAGAGTACAGTTATTTAAATGTGGAGAATGAAAAGTGGATGAGGAAAAAAACAGACTACAACAAGTAGATCTACAAAAGATATTAAAGGAAAAAGAATTCATTAATACCAATTAAGTGGCCTTAAAAAAAGAAAGATTTTCACCTATTATCAGAGTTGATCTTAAGCCATTTTCCCCTCTGAGCATGCTGATGTGATGACATACATGGAAACTAAGAAAGAGGTAGTTCCTAGCGTATCATTCATAAAATGGAGTAGGGAATCAAATTCAATTTCTTTTTGATCATCACTGTTCTGCATTTATAAGCTATTTTAAGTTCTCTCATTCTAAACTTAAGAAACTGAAAATATTGACATATTTCAAGGATACAATTAATATTACCAATTGTGCCTTAACTGGTTATGAGTTTGCTTTAATGAGTCTTTAGTTATGTACCTTATTTTATATAACATGTAAATGTGGACCCACAAGGGGTATGTTAAGCACACACAAGCACAATGTTTGTACCTGGTATTCCAAGGGTAGAGCAGTACCTCTAGTTTGGGCAAATAGCTTCAATTACCTATTTAACTCTGAAATGCATATATATCTACATTTCTACTGGAAGTTTCAAGTTACAACAAAAGTTTTTTAAAAGGATTTAAATTCCTTATGAGATAATTTTCGACTCATAAAACTGCAAGAATAGTATAGAGTTATCATATACTCTTCACCTGGCTTCCCTTAATGTTACCATCTTACATAACCATAGCACAGTCAACAAAATTAAGAAATTAACATTGGTACAATTCTATTAACTAAACTACAAATGTTATTCAGATTTTACCCTACTGTCCTTTTTCTTTTCAAGGATCCAATCTAGGATCTCACAATGAATTTAGTTTCTACCATCCACCATCATCCCTTAACCTTTTGTCTTTCATTACCTTGAGACTTTTGAAGAGTACTGGTCAGTTATTCGGAGAAGGCAATGGCACCCCACTCCAGTACTCTTGCCTGGAAAATCCCATGGACGGAGGAGCCTGGTAGGCTGCAGTCCATGGGGTCGCTAAGAGTCAGACACGACTGAGCGACTTCACTTTCACTTTTCCCTTTCATGCACTGGAGAAAAAAATGGCAACCCACTCCAGTGTTCTTGCCTGGAGAATCCCAGGGATGGCGGAGCCTGGTGGGCTGCCGTCTATGGGGTCACAGAGTCAGACACGACTGAAGCGACTTAGCAGTAGCAGGTCAGTTATTTGTAAAGTGTCTCTCAATTTCTTCCAGTTACATTGAGGTATAATTGACATAGCACTGTTTAAGGTATACAGCATATGATTACAACAATAAGCTTATTGTTAACAAATATGTCCCTCAACTTGACATTGTCTTTGTTTTCTCATAATTAGACTGTTCTGCATTACTGGGAAGAATATTACAGAAATGATACTGTGACCTTTCTCAATCCATCAGGGGGTACATGATGTCAAAATATCTTATCTGGTAATGTTAATATTTTTTTACTGTGTTAGAATATTAACCATTTTTAAGTATATAGTTCAATAGTGTTAAAGTGATGTTAATCTTAAGCATTTGGTTAAGATAATATCTGTCAAGTTTATTTACTATGATGTTAGTATTTTCCTCTTGTAATTAATATGGGGAGAGATACTTTGAAACTATAATGCAAATATAATGTTTCTGCTTTAACTTTTGCCCACTAATTTTAGTATCCATTACTGGCTGTTTCCTGTGGCAATTAATAACTGTGGCAGTGAATGGTGAATTTCTGATTCCTTTTATACTAATTAACTGAAATTCTTTTAGGAATGCTTGTCACTTCTCCTACATTTATTATTTTACTAATTTCTTTACATATGGATTCATGGACATTTACTATATTATTTGGACTGTAACCCAATATTACCATCCCAGGTAAGAGCAAACTTTTATCTGGGACAAAGAGCAGATTTTTAAGCCTGGAATTATCCAGATAGAGCACAATTCATTCAAAATGAGTGTTTCTTTGTAATACTATGTTACATTATCTTAAAGCAAGCATAAAAATCTTTTAACTTGTTTGTTTATTTATCATGTTTTACCTTTAAATGAAAATTACATTAACTTTATCTTAAATTTCCATTAGTTATAAAATTAATAGATATTAACTATGAAAATTTAAAATTAGACCTTTATATATTTATAAGCTAAGTATAATAAAGATATCATTAAAATATAGATTTATGTGCTGAAATTAGACATATATATAAAATGGAATTGATCTCTTTGGCTTTATTTAATTCTACCAAAGATAAATGCATATATTGCTTTCTCTGTGTCTGTGCTTTTTGTTGTTTTATATTTAAAGATAAATCTATCTCATTCTCAAAAGCAAAATTTATCCATATAATTCTCATATATAGAGGTTTATTTTCTACAGAGTTGAATATCAAAGTATGTGATTAATCACACATCCTATTCAGCCTAAAATTTGACTTCATTTCCAAATCTATATAACTTTTTATAATATTACTGAAATATTTGTTGTGTTTATAGAACACTGAAACATAATATTAAAAAGTAAAAGTAACAAGTGTTTTGTTTCAACTGGTAAAGCAAGCTAATATTTTTATGTACCATGCTTTTCTCTAAACAAAGAGATAATAGATAAAATTTTAAATGCAAACACTAGAAATGAAGCAAACATAGCCACTGCAGAAAGATTCCTGAAGTTATTCATTGTAGTTTGTTTCAGACCTATGGAAGCTGGAATACAAAGACTACATGCTAAACCTTATAGCTAACAGGCTCAACGAACTCAATTGTACTATTTTAGGTAAGTACTATTTTGTACTACGTTGGATCGAGCCCAAGTCACTATTATAAGACCTGATGCTAGACCATGTCTGGGTGGTCTAGGGATAAGTGTTGGTGGGGAGAGAAAGGATAGAGAATATACTTTTTAAAAAGTACTACTCATAATGCAATTTTTAAAAAAGATACTTGTAAAGATGATTTCAGGACTACACCCACAAAATAGGCAATTAATTATGGAAGAAACAAACCATGAGGCTGAAGTAAAACTAGATTTTATATATATATATATATATATATATATATAAATGATTAGAAATTTTAGAAACAAAACATTAAGTCATGCAATAAAACCTCAGTAGATGATATAAAATTTAGTACGGGAGTTACTGAAAAACAAATTATTAAATTTGTATATAACTAAGGGATTCATCAATAACAGAACAAAAAGTAACAAACCACCCAAAACTTAATGGGGGGAGAGATATAGGCCTACCTCTTGAATATGTTAAGCGTCAAAAAATCTTGGGCCCAAGTTTTAAACCAGCCACAGAATACACAGAACATAGATTGAAAAAAACCCTAGTATAGGCTCAGTTGATGATACAAAAGAAGAGAATGGAGGGAAAGAAAGAGAAAAGATAGTACTGACTCTGGTTCTTGCCAAGATGGCAAATTAGCATGAGCTGCAGCAATCCTATTTCCAGATCACAGGTCAAAACATCACCAACCTCTCAACAAAGAAAGCCCAGGGCCAGTTGGTTTAATGGATGAATTCCAAACATTCCAAGAATAATTATCAATCCTTCTTAAACTCTTTCAAAAAAGAGAACATTTCCAAACTTATTTTATGAGGCCAACATCACCCTCATACCAAAGCCAGACAAAGACACAAGAAAACTGCAAGTCAATATCCCTGGATGAATACAGATACAAATATCCTCAATGAAATACTAGCAGACCCAATTTAATAGCATACTAAAATATACAACATGACCAAATGGAATTTATTGCTGGGTTGCAAAGATGCTTCAACATATGCAAATGAATGTGATATAGTACATAAACAGAAGGAAGAACAAAATCACAAGAACATCCTGATAAGCACAGAGGCCTACAATGTGCTCAGTGACCCGTGCAAGCACAAAATCATCAACTGCTGAGGGGTGGAAGGCTTGAAGGGCGGTGGCCCCAGCAGCGGGAGCAGTAGCAGTACTAATGGTACCTCCTTCAGCTACACATTCCACGGAGACGCTCATGCCATGTTTGATGAGTTCTTTGGGGGCCAAAATCCCTCTGACACCTTTTTTGGGCAGCGCAATGGGGAGGAAGGCATGGATATCGATGACCTGTTCTCCAGCTTCCCTGTGGGTATGGGTGGCTTCACCAACATGAACTTTAGCCGCTTCTGCCCTGCCCAAGAGCCCACCCAAAAGAAACTAGATACCTCTGTCACCCATGACCTTAGGGTCTCACTTGAAGAGATCTACAGCAGCTGTACCAAGAAGATGAAAATCTCTCATAAGTGGCTGAACCTCAACAAAAAGAGCATCCACAATGAAGACAAAATCTTGATCATCGAAGTGAAGCAGGGGTGGAAAGAAGGGACCAAAATCACCTTCCCCAAGGAAGGAGACCAGACTTCCAACAACATTCCAGCCAATGACATCTTTGTTTTAAAGGATAAGCCACACAATATCTTTAAGAGAGATGGCTCTGATGTCATTTACCCAGCCAAGATCAGCCTTTGGGTGGCTCTGTGTGGCTGTACAGTGAAAGTCCTCACTATGGACGTCAGGACCATACCCGCTGTGTTCAAAGATATCATCAGGCCTGGCGTGCGGCGAAAAGTTCCCAGAGAAGCCCACCCTGTCCCCAAAGTGCCCAAGAAACATGGGGACCTCATTATTGAGTTTGAAGTGATCTTTCTGGAAAGGATTCCCCAGATGTCAAGAACCATTCTTGAGCAGGTTCCTCCATTATAGTCAACCCGCGTTCCCCAAGGACTGACCAGGGACCTTTCCAGAGCTCAAGGATTTCCGGACCGTTCCACCAGCTATAGACCTGAAGGAGGGCTCAGGGATGGCTTTTGTACTACTGAATGTTTTCCAGAGAATATATTACAATCTTTCCCCCCAAAAAACAATCACATGATCATCCTAACAGATGCAGACAGTATTTGACAAAATTAACACCCTTTCAGGATAAAAGCTCTCAACAAATTAGGTATATATAAGGAACTCTCCTCAGTACAATGAAGGCCATATATTAAAAGCCCAAAACTAACATCATGCAAAATGATGAAAAGCTGAAAGGTTTTCTTCTAAGATCTAGAATAAGGCAAAGATAAAGATGTTTACTCTCACCACTTCTGTTCAATATA
This sequence comes from Okapia johnstoni, assembly GCA_024291935.2. Lineage (NCBI taxonomy): Eukaryota > Metazoa > Chordata > Mammalia > Artiodactyla > Giraffidae > Okapia > Okapia johnstoni. The sequence goes on from CM044316.1 coordinate 44,576,306, forward strand.
GTACTGGGAGTCCTAGCCAAGACCATTAGGTAAGAAAAAGAAATTAAAAAAAAACATTCAAATCATATAGAAAAAAGTAAAATTATTTGCAGATGGCATGATCTTATGCACAGAAAACCCTAGAGACTCCACATTAAAAAAAAACTGTTAGAACAAGTGAAATCAGTAAAGTTGCAGGAGACAAAATTAGTGTACAAAAAGCAGTTACATTTCTATGCACTAACAACAAAGTATCCAAACAGGAAATGAAGAAAACAATACATTACATTAGTATAAAAATAATAAAATACTTATAAGTAAACTAACAAGGAGGTGAAAGACTTGACACTGGAAAACTATAAAGCATAACTGGAAAAAAAACACAAATGGAAAACATCTTGTGTTTATGTATAGGAAAATTAATATTGTTAAAATGTCTATTCTACCTAGAGCAATCTACAGATTTAGTATAGATCTATCAAAATCCTAATGGCATTTTTTTCAGAAATAAATGCTAAAATTAACAGAACCACAAAATACCCCAAATAATCAAAGCAATTTTAAGCAAGAAAAATAAAGCTGGAGGCATCACATTTCCTTATTTCAAAACACAGTTCAAAGTCACAGTAATAGAAACAATATGGCACTGGTATAAAAACAGATGAATTAACCAACCAAACAAAATAGAAAGCCCAGAAATAGAACTACTCATATATGGTCAGTTGATCTTTGACAAGGGTGCCAAGAATACTCAGTGGGGAAAGGACAGTGTCTTCAATAAATGATGTTAGGAAAACTGGATATCCACATGCAAAACAATGATATTGGGACCGTATACCATTAAAAAATTACCTCAAAATGGGTAAAGATTTAAATGTAAGAACTGAACAAGAACTCCTAGAAGAAAACCTAGGGAAAAGCTTCTTGACATTGGCCTTGGCAATTTCTTGGATATAATACCCAAAGCAGAGGCAGTGTGGGGACTTGAATCATAAACAGTTCACGACATTGATAAAATGTTCCCTAAATGATAGGAGTGGCTCGCTGTAATTTATGCTGAAAACCTTTCCTTTTTAGAGCCAGGTAGAGGGCTCCACCAGAGCCCAGTAAAACACCCTAGTCTCTGAGTTTCTAATGAGCTTCTCTAGCGGAGAGCATTTCCCACATGCTGTCATAGTTCATCTCTGGAGGAATCAAGTATGACCTGTGTAACTCCACGGGGAGAGAATTTTTAGATGCCTGTGCCTACTTTCCTCCAGACTTTGCCCATGTCCTTTTACCCTTTGATTTAGCTTTGTACTGTTTTGTTCTAATATCTCATTATTGTTTAGTCGCTAAGTCATGTCCAACCTTTTTGTGACCCCATGGACTGTAGGCCACTTGGCTCCTCTGTCCATGGGATTTCCCAGGCAAGAATATTGGAGTGGGTTGCCATTTCCTTCTCCAAGGGATATTCCCCAAGGATTGAACCCTTGTCTCCAGCATTGACAGGGCAATTCTTTACTGCTGAGCCACCAGGGAAGGTCCTGTGTGACTCTTCCTAGCAAATCAAAGCTGGTGGTCTGATGTACCCCTCAACTCATTTTATGATACTAAAACTTGTCTAGAAAAAAAAAAGCTATTTCCCAATATCATTATCAACAGATACAAAAATTCTAAATAAAATATTGGCAAAACCAATCCCAATTTCTTGGTCACTCTACCCCCTCCTACTGACTCTCTCCCTCCACCATTCCCAACCACCCTTTTTTTCAATTGATTGATGGAATAACTGAATTGAGAAAATAGCAATGACTAAACATTAGATACCAGGTTTCTCTGGTGGTTGGTAAGGAGTTCGCCTACTAATGCAGGAGATATGGGTTTGATCCCTGGTCCAGGAGGATCCCACATGCCACAGAGCAGCTGACCCTGTGTGCCACAACTATTGAGCCTGTGCTCTAGAGCCCAGGAGTCATAACTACTGAGCCCACATGTCACAATTACTGTGGCCTGCATGCCCTAGAGCCCATGCTCTGCAACAAGACATCACAATGAGAAGCCCATGCACCACAACTAGAGAGCAGCCCTTGCTTGAAGAAACTAGAGAAAAGCCCGTGCAGCAACAAAGACCCAGTATAGCCAAAAATAAAACATAATTTTAAAAATTAGACTATAATATTTTGACTTATAGTCAACAATGGAATAAACATACTTTCCCCTCTATTTCTTGATGAGTACAAATAAAAACCTTTCAAATTCTATATCAAACAAACATAAGGAAAATCCAAAAGATAAGAGAGAAGAGAGCAGACCAGCTATGAACTGGAACAACAACAAAGACATGAGTTTCTTACTTCCCCTCCGCCTGCCCCATGTATATCACACTTGGAGTTTAAGATACTAGCTGTCCAGAAATGTCAATAGTCACAGACAAAAAAATACCCTCAAAAAATGAACAAACACACACTACTCCCTGTCTGATGAATCAGCAAAAGGGAGGCCTAGCAGAACAAAACTTTTAGAAAATAATTACTTTACTCTGGACAAACAGGATAGAAAAAAGTATGTAGCTCCCCTACTGCCCATGCCAGCAAAGCTGAGTGGAAAGATTTGTCTTTCACACACTTGTGTAACAAGCCTCCCTGCCTGCCATGGAGAAAGTGTGGGAAGCTGGAACTCCAACCCACCCACCCATAGTAATGAGGAGCCCACGTCTTCAGATGTCAACAGAGGCCAAGTGGGGAACCTGGACTTCCACCTCTCCATGGCAGTAATGAGTCAGCTTTCCCTCTTCCTCTACCAGAGCAGTGTCAGAGAAAGCCAGTTAATACAGAAAGTTTAGATTAAATCTTGAGTCTCAGAATATAGTAAGAGCAGAATTATACTCTTTTCAAATTTTTACATAACTTATACCAAAATAGACTATATCCTGGGTCATAAAACAAACCTCAGCAAATTTAAAAGAATTAAGATGATACAGAAGTTGCTCTGCAACTATAATGGATGCAAATTAGAAATAAGTAATAGGATAAGATGAAAAATCCAGCACAGTTGCAAACTAGCAAACATCTTAATAATTTATAGGTCAAGGAGTAAGTCTCAAGGGAAGTCTTAAAATGCACTGAATTGAATGAAAATAACAGCATATCAAGACTATGGAAAACAGCTAGAACTGTGCTAAGAGGGAAATTTATAATACTAAATTCATATATCTGGATAGAGGAAAAGTCTCAAATCAAAAATCCAAGGAAGACTGGCCAAGATGGCAGGGTAGAAAGACCCTGAGCTCACCTCTCACAGGCACACCAAAATCACAACTATCTCCAGAACAACCAATCAATAAAAAAGACTGGAATCTATCAAAAAAGATTTTTTACAACTAAAGACATAAAGAAGGAACCACAACAATATGAGTAAGAGGGGTAGACTTGCAATATAGTCAAGGCCATACTCCTGGGTGGGTGGCCCACAAACTGAAGAACAGTTACATTGCAGAGATTCTCTCAAAGGAGTGAGCGATCTGAGCCCCATGTCTTGGCTCCCCAGCCTATGGGGCCTGTAGCAGGAAGATGAGCATTTGGCTTTTAAGACCAGCAGTCCTTACATTTAAGGAGTCCCAGAGAGCTGGGGGAATAGAGATTCCCCTCTTAAAGTGTTAATCACTCAGTCATGTCCGACTGTTTGTGACCCCATGGGCTGTAGCCCACCAGGCTTCTCTGTCGATGGAATTCTCTAGGCAAGAATACTGGAGTGGGTTGCCATTTCCTTCTCCAGGGGATCTTCCTGGCCCAGTGATCTAATGCGAGTCTCCTGCATTGCTGGCAGATTTTTTACTGTCTGAGCTACCAGAGATGAAGCGCCTTCCCTCTTGAAGGGTGCACCCAAAATCTCATATGCTCTATTACCCAGAGCAGAAGTGGTAATTTGAGAGGAGCCTGGGTTAGACCCACCTGCTGATCGTGGAGAGTCTCCTGGAGAGACCAGAGGCAACTACAGTTCACCCTGGGGACACAGATGCTGGCAGAAGCCATTTGGGGGAGCTCCTTCTACCATGTGGACACTGGTGCTGGCAAGTGTCATTGTGGAATTCTCCCTTTAGCTCACTTGCACCAAGACCTGCTCCCCGTCTCCAGCAGCAGATGGGTGCCAGTGTTGGGATGACTCAGGCCAAGAAACCACCTGGGTGGAGACAAAGCCACACCCATCAGCAGACAGGCTGCCTTAAGACCCCCTGGACCCACTGTCACCTCTGGACATGGCCCTGTCAACCAGAGGGTCCAGCACCCAGTTCCAACTACCAGCTGGCAGGCACCAGTCCCAGAATCCCCTGGTCCCTGGTCCTACCCCCCAGGGAGCAGGCTTTAGCCTCTAGACCAGTCTCACCCACCAGGGGACAGACAGCAGACTCAAGAAACCACAGTCCCCCTGCCTGAGAACCCAGCCTACCTATTAGCAGGCCAGATCCTGCCCTGAGACCAGCTGGGTCACAGTTTTGTCCACTAGCAGGCCAATATGAACTTCAGGATACCCAGGATTTTGTATCCAACTGTGTCAGGAAACTCCCCCACCCACAGCAGCAATCAAACACCAGCTCTGGCCCCTGGGTCCTACAGCCAGACCCCAGGACCTGCCTCTGCCCACCAGTAGGCCAGCACTAACCCCAGAATCTGGCTTCACCCACCAATTTGCAGTCAGCAGCAAATCCAGTTTTCTAAAACCTGAGTCTGCCTACCAGTGAGCCATCATAAGCCCGAGGACTCCCTGGGGCTCTGCAGCCAGCCACTCTGTGACCCAGTCCTACCAATCAGCAGCAAGCAGCCTCTGCATAAGGCAGGGGTCTGGCAACTAGTTGGACTGGGGACCAATCAAACTTACCATACCACCCCCACAGACTGCCACAACTGAAAGATTCACAAAGCCATCATAAGGGAACCCCTAGAGCATACAGCTTGGGTGACAAGAGGGGTGTGTGCTCCTGGGACACACAGGACATCTCCTATATAAGGTCACTTCTCCAAAGTTGAGAAATATAACCTACCAAATACATAAGAAAATAAAAACAGCAATTTAGGCAAAATGCAGTGGCAGAGAAACATGTTACAGAGAAAGGAATAAGAGTAAAACCCCAGAAGAAGAACTAAATGAAGTAAAGATAGGAAATCTACCCCAAAACAAGTTCAGGATAATGATGGTAAAGATGATCAGAGAACTCACAAGAAGAAAGGATGCACAGAGTGACAAGTTAGAGGTTTTTAACAAGGAATTAGAAAATACAAAGAACAACCAAACAGATCAAAAATACAGTAACTGAAATGAAAAATACAGTAGAAGAAATAAACAGACTAAATGATACAGAGGAACAGGTCAGCAGGTTAAGCAGAGTAGTGCAAATCACTGATTATGAACAAAAGGAAAAAAAGGAAAAAAATGAGAACAATTTAAAAGACCATCGACACAAGGCCAAGCATTCACATTATAGGGGTCTCAAAAGGAGGAGAGAGAGAGAAAGGGGCTGAGAACGTATTTGAAGACACAATAGCTGAAAATTTCCCTAACTGGGAAAGAAAACAGACATCCAACTCCAGAAGGGGCAGAGAGTTTTGTACAGGACTAACTCAAAGAGGAACACACACCAAGACACTAAAAATTAATAAAATAAATAATAATAAATAAATAAATAATAAAAATAAATAAAACAAAAATTAAAGCTAAAGAGAATATTAAAAACAGCAAAGGAAAAGCAACAAATAACTCTCACAGGGGACTCTCATAAGGCTATTGGCTGATTTTTCAGCAGGAACTGAAAGGAGTGGCATGATATATTTAAAGTGATGAAAGAGAAAAGCCTACAACCAAGAACACTCTACCAGCAAGGCTCTCTTTCAGAGCTGATGGAGAGATCAAAAGCTTTAAAGACAAACAAAAGCTAGGAGCTTTAAAGACAAATAAAAGCTACTATCAAACCAGCTTAGTGAGAAATATTAGAGGAACTTCTGAGTAAAAAATAAAAAGCCACAACTAGAAACATGAAATTACAAAATAAAAGAGCTCATCAGTAAAGGCAAACATACAGAAAAGGTATCATCCTTGCACAAAGTTACTAGAAAGTTAGTAGGAGGGATTTAAAAAAAAGTAGAAAACCAAATATATCAACAATAAGCAGGTAAGGAATACACAAAACAATTAGATATAAAAGAAAAACAATAATCACAAGGGGACAGTATAAATGCCGAGTTGTTCAAATGCAATTGAAAGTAGGAGATTGGCAACTTAAAAGAACCATGGATAAATATATGAATTGCTTTATAAAAACCTCATTGTAACAAAAAAACAAAAATGAGATACAGACACAAAAGAAAAAAATCCAAACATGACACTAAGACAGTCATCAATCACAAGAGAACAAAAGAAGAAAGGAAAAAAAAACCCTAGGAAAAGTAATTCAAAACAATTAACAAAAGGACAATAAGCTCACAAAATTCAACATAAAAAGCCCTCAAAACTAAAAACCATTCAAAAAATGAGTAGAGGGACAAAAGACATTTCTCAAAACACACAAATAATCAAAATGCACATGAAAAGATGCTCAACTTTGTTCAGTTCAGTCGCTCAGTCGTGTCTGACTCTTTGCGACCCCATGAATCGCAGCACACCAGGCCTCCCTGTCCATCACCAACTCCCGGAGTCTACCCAAACCCATGTCCATCGAGTCGGTGATGCCATCCAGCCATCTCCTCCTCTGTCGTCCCCTTCTCCTCCCGCCCCCAATCCTTCCCAGCATCAAGGTCTTTTCCAATGAGTCAACTCTTCGCATGAGGTGGCCAAAGTACTGGAGTTTCAGCTTCAACATCAGTCCTTCCAGTGAACACCCGGACTGATCTCCTTTAGGATGGACTGGTTGGATCTCCTTGCAGTCCAAGGGACTCTCAAGAGTCTTCTCCAACACCACAGTTCAAAAGCAGTAATTCTTCGGTGCTCAGCTTTCTTCACTGTACAACTCTCACATCCATACATGACCACTGCAAAAACCATAGCCTTGACTAGATGGACCTTTGTTGGAAAAGAAATGTCTCTGCTTTTTAATATGCTGTCTAGGTTGGTCAAAACTTTCCTTCCAAGGAGAAAGCGTCTTTTAATTTCATGGCTTGCAAATCAAAATTACAGTAAGTACCAACTCACACTGGTCATAATGGCCATCAATAAAAAGACTATAAACAACAAGTGCTGAAGAGAGTATGGGAAAAAAATCCTCCTACGCTCTTGGTGGGAATGTAAATTGTTTCAGCCACTATGGAAAACCCTACGCAGTTTGCTAAAAAATGTACAGAGTTACCACACGATCCAGCAATTCCACTCCTGAACATATATCCAAATGAGACTCATTCAAAGAGATACATGTACTTCTATGTTCATAGCAGCACTACTCACCATAGCCAAGGAAATAACCTAAATGTACACTGACAGATGAGTGAATCAAAAAGATGTGCTACATAAATACAATGGACAACTACTCACCAATAAAAAGTGAAATAATGCCATCTGCAGCAACATGGATAGACCCACAGATTATCATGCTACTAGTGTAGTATTGTAGTGAAGATTATCATACTTCATTTACTAATGAAGTCAGAAAGTGAAAGATAAATACCATATGATATTACTTACAGATGGTAAGTAAAATGATGGAATGAACTTATCTACCAAACAGAAACAGACTCACAGACAGAGAAAACAGACCTGTGGTTGCCATGGGGTAGAGGCACTGGAAGAGGTATGGGGTGGGAGTTTGGGATTAGCAGATGCAAACCGCTAGGGAATGGATAAACAACAAGGTCTTACTGTACAGAACAAGTAACTACATTCAATATCCTGTGACAAACTGTAATTGAAAAGAATATGAAAAAATCTATATACATGTAAAACTAGATCACTCGTGCTATACTGCAGAAATAACACAACAATGTAAACCAACTATGCTTTTTTTTTTTAATTGGAGGCTAATTACTTTACAATATTGTGGTGGTTTTTGCCATACATTCACATGAATCAGCCATGGGTGTACATGTGTTCCCCATCCTGAACCCCCCCACCTCCCTCCGCATCCCATCCCTCAGGGTCATCCCAGTGCATCAGCCCTGAGCACCCTGTCTCATGCATTGAACCTGGACTGGCGATCTAGTTCACATATGATAATATACATGTTTCAATGCTATTCTCTCAAATCATCCCACCCTTGCCTTCTCCCACAGAGTCCAAAATTATTAAAAAGCCAAGGTGGTCTAGGGACAAAAACAGACATATATACATCAGAGGAACAGAAAAAGGAGCACAAAGCTAAATCCAAAGACCCATGGTTAATTAATCTTTGATGAAGGAGGCAAGTAGATACAATGAAGACAGTGCCTTCGGCAAATGGTACTGGGAACGCAGGACAACCACAGAAAAACTAATGAAGCTAGAAATTCCCTCCAACCATAGACAAAATAAACTCAAAATGGCTTAAAGACTTAATTATAAGAAACAATGCCATAAAAATCCTAGAAGAGAACATAGGAAAAACATTCTCTAGCATAAATTGTTGCTGTATTTTTTATACAAGTTTCCCAAAGAAAAAAGAAATAAAAGCAAACATAAACAAAAATTAATCAACTTTATAAGCTCTCTACAGCAAAAACAAGCAAAAACCAAACCAACCAACAGAATGGGAGAAGATATTTACAAACAATGTGACTGAAAAGGCCTTAATTTCTAAAATATATACATTGCTCATGAATAAAATTCAATATAAAAAAGAAACCAAACAACCCAATGAAAAAAGGGCAGAAGACCTAAAGAGACATCTTTCCAAAGAAGACATCTAGATGCCTAATAACATCCACTACACACAAGAAAAGATGCTCAATATTGATGAATACAAAAGAAATGTATATGAAAACTACAATGAGGCATCACCTCAATCAATCAGAATGGCCATCATTAAAAAGGCCACAAATAACAAATGCTGGAGAGAGTGTGGAGAAAAGGGAACACTCCTACACTGAGGGGAGTGTAAATTGGCTTAAAAATAGTTACTATTTGATCCAGTAATCCCACTCCTGGGCACATATCCAGACAAAACTATCATTAAAAGAGAAACCTGAACCTCTATATTCACAGCAGCACTCTGTACAACACCCAAGACATGGAAACCACCCTAAATGTCCACTGACAGGTGAATGGATCAAGAAGATGAGGTGCATACATACAATGAGGTACAGCTAGGCCACAGAAAGGAGTGAAATGATGCTATTTGCAGCAACATGGAAGGACTGAGAGACTGCTAAGTGAAGAGAGAAAAAGACAAGTATCCTATGATATCACTTATCTGTGGAGTCACAAATTTGACAGAAATGAACTTATCTACAAAACAGAAACTGACTCAAACAAAGAACAGACCTGTGGTTGCCAAGGGGAGATGAATGGGGAAGAAATGGATTGAGAGTTTGGGATTAGCAGATGCAAACTATTACACAGAGAATAAATAAACAATAAGGTCCTCTGGTGTAGCACACAGACTGTATTAAACAACTTGTGATATAAAATAATGGAAAAGAACATGAAAAAGAATGTATAGCTATATCTATATTTCAATCATGCACTGTTCAGTAGAAATGAAAACATTGTAACACAACTATACTTCAATAAGATAAATGGAAAAAAAACCCCAAGAAACTAAAGTGTGGTAATGGCACAAAAAAAGACATACAGATTAGTGGAATAAAACACAGAGCTCAGAAATAAGTCCACACACTGACAGTCAATTAATCTTTGATAAAGGATGCAAGTATATACTATGGAGAAAGATAGGCTCGTCAGCAAGTGGTATTGGGAAAGTCGAGCCATATGTAAATCAATGAAATTAGAATACTCCCAACCATACACAAAAAGAAACCCAAAATGGCTTAAAGATTTAAGTATAAGACCTGACATCATAAAACTCCTAGGAGAAAACATAGGCAAAATATTCTCTGACATAAACTGTAGCAATAGATCAGCCTTCAAAGCAAAAGAAATGAAAGCAAAAATAAACAAAGGGCCTAATCAACTTTATAAGCTTTGAAGAGCACAGAAAACCATCAACAAAACAAAAGGACAACCTAGGGAATGGGAGAAAATGTTTGAAAATTACAGGAACAACGAGGACTTAGTTTGAAAAAGAAATACCATATATATGTGTTAGTATACTGTATTGGTGTTTTTCTTTCTGGCTTACTTCACTCTGTATAGTAGGCTCCAGTTTCATCCACCTCATTAGAACGGATTCGAATGTATTCTTTTTAATGGCTGAGTCATATTCCATTGTGTGGGCAGGATGATATGGGAGAATGGCATGGAAGCATGTAAATTATCACATGTGAAACGAATCGCCAGTCCAGGTTCAATGCATGATACAGGGTGCTCGGGGCTGGTGCACCAGGATGACCTGGAGGGATGGGATGGGGAGGGAGGTAGAAGGGAGGTTCTGGAAGGGGAAAACATGTACACCATGGTGGATTCATGTCAATGTATGGCAAAACAAATGCAATATTGTAAAGTTAAAAAATAGAAAATAAACTAATTAAAAAAAAAGAGAAAGAAAGGCACAGATAAAAAATTTTTAAAAAATCCACTGAAAAAAAAGAGCAGGAGACCTAAATAGACATTTTTCCAAAGAAGATACCCAGTTGACCTATTGACACATGTAAATTGGTGAAGCCTCTATGAAAAACACTGTGTAGTTTCCACACCAAAAAAAAAAGTACAAAAGAATTGCCATAGGATCCAGCAATCCTACTCCTGGGCATATATCTAGACAAAAGTATCCTTCAAAGACATACACGCACCACTATGTTCATAGGAGCATTCTTCACAACAGCCAAGACAGGGAAACAATCTATGTGTCCTATGACAAGTGACTGGATCAAGAAGATGAGGTACATAATGCACAACAGAGTACTACTCAGCCATAACAAAGAATGAAATTATGCCATTTTCAACAATATATGTATGGACCTTAAGTTTACAAAACAAAGAAAGGAAGTCAGAAAGAGAAAGAGAAATACTGTATGGTATCACTGGCCATCTCAAATATTGCACAAAGAGATTCACACACACAGAACAGACTTGTGGTTGGCAAGGAGGAGAGGGACTAGGGTAAGAATGGAATGATAGTTTGGGATTCACAGATGCAAACTATTATATAGAGAATGGATTAAAAAATACGTTCCTATTGTATAGCACATGGCACAAAAGCTGTGAGTGATCAAGCCTCGTCACTGGCCCAGGACTGAATTCCTCTCCCCCAGAGGCCAAGAATCCCGGTGTCTTTCATGGCTCAACAATGACCTTTCACTATGATAAACTGTAATGGGAAAAATATGAAAAGGAATCTATATCTGTAGAAATAAATCACTGTGCTATACAGCAGAACTTAACACACCTATCCTACAATAAACTATATTAAAAAGAACCAGTGTGTTATTGGATAAAAACAAGTCATATAGATCGAAGCAAAAGGATATGAGCACAGAAATAAATCCACATACCAACAATCAATTAATCTTTGATGAACAATGGGAATATATACATTCTCCTGGAGATAGGAGAGTAACCTCAGCAAGTTGTGCTGGGAAAATAGGACAACCACAAGTAAAATGATGAAGTTTGAACATTCCCTCCCACTATACACAAAGAAAACTCAAAATGGCTTCAAGACTGAAGTACGAGAAATGACACCATAAAACTCATATAAAAAAACAAGGGCAAAACGTGCTCTGGCATAAACTGTAGCAGTTATTTTCTTGGATCAGCCTCACAAGGAAAAACACTGAATGAAAAACAAACAGATGGAGCCAATCAACCTTATAAACTTTTGAACAGTAAAGAACACCATTAAAAAAAAAACCCCACAAAATCAGAGAAAAGATTTGTAAATGCTACAGCTGACAAGGGAAAAATTTGTAAAATACACTAATAGATCATACAACTCAATACAAAAAAAATCAATCATAAAATAGGAAGGAGATCAAAATGGACATGTCTCAAAGTACACATCCAGATGGTCAATCAGACGTGAAAAACACTTTTAAACATCATTGATTATAATAGAAATGCAGATTAAAAACTACTGTGAGATACTATATCAAACCAGTCAAATGACCATCATTAAAAAGCTACAAACACAATACAGTATATTAATGCATGTATATATGGAATCTAGAACAATGGTAATGATGACCCTATATTGAAGATAGTAAAAGAGACACAGATGTGAAGAACAGACTTTCGGACTCTAGGAGAAGGTAAGGGTGGGATGATTTGAGAGAACAGCATTGAAATATGTATATCACTATATGTAAAATCAATGACCAGGGCAAGCTCAACACATGAAGCAGGGCAGAGGGATGGGGTGGGGAGGGAGGTAGCAGGGGGGTTCAGGATGGGGGGACACATGCATACCCATGGTTGATTCATGTCAATGTATGGCAAAAACCACAATATTATAAGGTAATTAGCCTTTAATTATATTAATTTTTTAAAAAGCTACAAACCACAAATGCTGGGGAGAGTGTGGAGAAAAGGAAGCTTCCTACAATGTCGGTGAGAATGTAAATTGCTGCAGTGTCTATGAATAACACTGTAGGTTTCACAAAAAAGTACAAAAAGAATTGCCAAGGATCCAGGAATCCCATTCCTGGGCATACATCCAGACAAAACAGTCATTCAAAGAAAAACATGCAGCCCTATGTTCACAGGATCACTGTTCTGAATAGCCAAGACAAGGAAACAACCCCATAGTCTGTCAACTGGTGAATGGATCAAGAAGATGAGTACACATACACAACAGGGTACTGAATTTTATTCAGCCACAACAGAGAATGAAATTATGCCATTTGCAGCAACATGGATGGACCTAGAGATTACCATACTAAGTAAAGGAAATTAGAAAAAGAAAGACAAATACCTTCTGACACCACTTATATTTGGAATCTAAAACCTGACACAAATGAGCTCATCTACAAAACAGAAAACCACCAAGAGATGTAGAGAACAGACCTATGTGTCAAGGGGGAAATGATAAGGAAGGGATGGATAGACAGTTTGGGATTAACAGATATATACAGAATGTGTGAACAAGATCCTACTATGTCCAGAGGAAACTATACTAAGTATCCTGTGATAAAGATAATGGAGATATATAAAAGAATGTACATACATGTAAATTGAAATCATTGCACAGTAATATAGAAATAAACATTCTCAATAACTAAAATGCAATAAAATTAATTTTTAAAAACCTAAGTATGGTATTGACATAAAAACAAGCATACAAATCAATGAAACAGAAAACAATCCGCACACCATTGGTCAATTAATTTGATGACAGAGGCAATTACATTCAACAGAGGAAAGAGTGTCTTCTGCAAGTGGTGTAGGGAAAGATGGACAGCCACGTGTAAAACAATGAAGACAGAATACATCCTCCTGTTATACAAACAAATAAATTGAAAAGAGTTTAAAGACTGAAATATAGGTCATAATATCATAGAACCACAAAAAATATAGGCTAAATATTCTCTAATATAAATACTTGTAACACTTTCTTCGATATACTTCCTAAATTAAAAGAAAAATTTCATTGAGACCTAATGAATTTTATTACCATTTAAAAAGGAAAGGAAAGATTCACCAAAACAAAAAGACAGTCTTCTAAATGGGAGAAAATACTTGAAAACACTGTGACTGACAAGGGCTTAACTTACCAAATATACAGACAGCTTAAAAAAAAATAGGCTGGAGATTGAATGGACAGTTCTCCAAAATAGACATCCAGAGGTCAAACTGACATATGAAAAGTTTTTCAACACCCCTGATAATTAGAGGAGGCAAATCAAAGATAAGCTTTGATTTATCATGATGTGATGATTTAGCATGACTCACTAGTCAGAATCGCCATCATCAAAAAGGATAGGGACAACAAAGACTGGAGAGGGTAAGGAGAAAAGGAAACACTCCAACACTGTTGGAGAAAATATAAGTTGGTGCAGCCTCTATGGATAACACTGTGTAAGTTTCACCAAAAAAGTATAAAATGAATTACCATAGGATCCAGCAATCCCACTCCTGGGCATATATCTAGACAAAGCAATCATTCAAAGAGATAAATGGACCTCAATGTTCATAGGAGCACTCACCACAACAGCCAAGACAAGGAAACAACCTGATGGCCCATTAAAACATGCGCGGAGATAAATTAATTTTTAAAAAGTGCATGGATCAAGAAGATGAAGTGTATATGTATATACACAACAGAGTACTACAGAGCCACAACAGAGAATTAAGTTATGCCACTGGCAACATATTAACAGAGATTACCATATTAAGTGAAGGAAGTTAGAAAGAAAAAGACAACTCCTTGTTAATATCCCTTAAATTTGCAATCTAAAGACACAAATAAGCAAAACGAAAAAATAACTCAGAGATACAGAGAACAGACAGCCACTTGGCAAGAAGGAGAGGCAGGGGTGAGGAGGGGAGCAATTGGCACTTTGGGTTTAGCAGATGTAAACAATAATGTGGGAAATGCATGAATATCAAGATCCTACAATATACAAAAAAACTACACTGAATATTCTGTGATAAAGTGTAATGGAGAAGAATATATAAAAGGCACTATATATATGGAAAGCCAAATCACTATCTAGTGGAACAGAAATTAACACATTTTAAATAATGATAAGGCAATAAAATAAATATAAAAGAACCTAAGTGCGGTATTGGCACAAAAAATTACATATAACACAAATGAAACAAAGGACCCCACAGATAAATCTACCTACAGTTTGTCAGTCAGTTTGATGACCAAGGCAAGTACATTCAACACAGGAAAAGACAGTGTCTTCTGCATGTGGTACTGAGAAAGATGGACAGATACATATAAGTAATGACTATATAACACATACGTCAGAATTAAGAAAAATAAATTCAGAAAGGCTTAAAGACATAAAAATAAGTTATGACATCATTAAACCATAAAAGAAAACATAGGCAAAATATTCCCTTATGTAAATTCTGGCAAGGTTCTTAGATATGCCTCCCAAATTAATTAAAAAATAATCAATTGGACGTAATTAATCATATAACCATTTAACCAGAGAAGGAAACCATTACCAAAACTAAACGATAACCTTGTGAAAGTGATAAATACATGAAAACACTCTGAATGATGAAGGCTTAATTTCTCAAATATATATATATATATATAAACAGCTCATACAACTCAATAGTTAAAAAAAAAAGGAATGAAAAAATAGGCAGGCAATCGAATGGACAATTCTGCAAAATAGACATCCAGATGCTGATTTCACATATGAAAAGGTTCTAAACATTGCTGATGATTACAGAAATGCAAATCAAAAATTCAAAGAAGTATCACATTCACATAGGCCAGAGTGGCCATCATTAAAAAGGCATGAAACAACAAACTCACTGGAGGATGTGAAACAAAGCAAACTCTCCTACACTGCTGGTGGGAATGTAAGTTGGTGACGCCTCTATGGAAAAACACCGTAGGTTCCACAAAAAAAGTACACACAGAATTACCATAGTATCCAGCAATCCCATTCCTGGGCATATTTTCAGACAAAAGTATCATTCAAAGAGAAACATACACACCTATGATCATGGCAGCACTCTGCACAACAGCCGCGACAAGGAAACACCCAGTGGTCCATCACAACACGCACGGATCAGGACCGTGAGGTACATACCCACAACCGAGTACTACAGAGCCACAACACAAAATGAAATTATGCCACTGGCAGCAACATGAATGGAGCTAGAGATTGCCATACTAAGTGAAGGAAATTAGAAAAAAACAAACACCTGTTGATATTCCTTAAATTTGTAATCTAAAGACACAAATGGGCTAAACTCAAAAACAAACAACTCAGAAACACAGACAACAGACAGGAAGATGCCAAGGACAGGGATAGAGGAAGGATAGGCACATTGGAATTAGCAGATGTAAGCAACTATATAGTGAATGAATGAGCAAGAATATCCTACAGTATCTACAAGAATCTATATTTAATATTCTGTGATAAGCTGTAATAGAGAAGAATATAAAAAAGAGACTATATACATGTAAATCCACATCAGTGTCCAGTGTACAGAAATTAATGCAATGTTGTAAATAATGATAAGGCAATAAAATAAACATAAAAGAATCTAAGTGTGGTATTGGCACCAAAAAAACCTTCAAACCAATAAAATAGAGGAAGGACCCAAGAAGTAAATCGACACACTGTATGTCAATTAATTTGAAGACAAGACAAGTACATTCAACAGAGGAAAGACAGTGTCTTCTGCAAGCAGTATTGAGAAAGATGGACAGTCAAATATAAGTAGTGAAGATGTAACACATCCTCCCACTATAAAGGAAAAACAAATTCAAAAAGGCGTAAGGACATAAAAACAAGTTATGATATCATAAAACCACAAAAGAAAACATAGGTGAAACAGTCTGAGGTAAATTATGGCAAAATTTTCCGACATATGCCTCCAAAATAAACGAACAAACAAAATCAATGAAAAATAATCAATCCTAAAACACTTAAATGGGAAAGGAAACCATTACCAAAACTAAAACACAACTTTCTTAAAAGGAGAAAATGTTTGAAAACAGTGACTTATGAGGCTTAATTTCTCAAATATATAAACAGCTCATACAACTCAGTAATTAAAAAATGTAATCAAAATATCAGCAGGATGTAGAAAGCACAATTCTGCAAAATAGGCATGCAGATGCCCAATTGGCATATGAAAGATTCTCAGCATCACTGATTATTCAGTTCAATTCAGTCACTCAGTCGTGTCCGACTCTTTGTGACCCCATGAATCACAGCACGCCAGGCCTCCCTGTCCATCACCAACCCCTGGAGTTTACCCAAACTCATGTCCATCGAGTCGGTGATGCCATCTAACCATCTCATCCTCTGTTGTCCCCTTCTCCTCCTGCCCCCAATCCTTCCTAGCATCAGGGTCTTTTCCAATGAGTCAGCTCTTCGCATCAGGTGGCCAAAGTATTGGAGTTTCAGCTTCAACATCAGTGCTTCCAATGAACACCCAGGACTGATCTCCTTTAGGATGGACTGGTTGGATCTCCCTGCAGTCCAAGGGACTCTCAAGAGTCTTCCCCAACACCACAGTTCAAAAGCATCAATTCTTCGGTGCTCAGCTTTCTTCACCGTCCAACTCTCACATCCATACATGACCACCAGAAAAACCATAGCCTTGACTAGACGGACCTCTGTTGGTAAAGAAATGTCTCTGCTTTTTAATATGCTGTCTAGGTTGGTCATAACTTTCCTTCCAAGGAGTAAGCGTCTTTTAATTGGGATTAGCAGATGTAAACAATGATATAGAGAATATACAAACAACAAATCATACAACACCCACTAAAATACATTAAATATTCTGTAATAAAGTATAATGGAGAGGAATTTATAAACAAGACATATATACATATAAGTCCAAGTCAACGTCTAGGGAACAGAAATTAATTAACATACATTGTAAATGATGATAAGGCAAGTAAATAAATATAAAAGAGGCTTCATGTGTCATGGCACACACACACACACACACACACACAGAAAACAATGAAACAGAGGAAGGACCTTAGAAGGAAACAAACACACTGTCAAATAATTTGAACATAGAGGCAAGTACATTCACAGAGGAAAGACAGTATCTTCTGTGCTCTTTAGAAACATGAACAGACAGATAGATGTAATGAAGATATAACACATCATCCACTATAGGAAAAATAAATTCAACAGGCTTAAAGAAATAAATACAAGATGTGACATCATCAAATCACAAAAGAAACCATAGGGAAGGTATCTCTCTGACATAAATTCTGGAAAAAATTTCTTAGATATGACTCCTAAATTGAAAAAAAGAATCAATGCAATGTTATCAATCAAAAAAACCATTTAAACAGGAAAGGAAACCATTACCAAACTAAAAGACAACCTCGTGAAAGGAAGAAAATATTTGAAAATGCTGTGACCGGCGAGGGTTTTATTCCTCAAAAATAGAAACAGCTCATACAACCCAGTAATGAAAAGATGGAATAAAAAGATAGGCTGAGGATCTAATGGACAATTCCCCAAAAGAGACATCCAGGTGACCAATCAACAAATGAAAAGCTTCTTAACAACACTGATTATTATAGAAATGCAAACTAAAAATATAACGAGGTACCACATCAAACAGGCCAGAATAGCCATCATTAAAAAGGCTTGAAACAATAAAGGTAGGATGGTGTGGAGAAAAGGAAATCCTCCTACAGTTGGTGAGAATGAAAACTGGTACAGCCCCAATGGATAACATGATGTAGCTTTCACTCGGAGAAGGCAGTGGCACCCCACTCCAGTACTCTTGCCTGGAAAATCTCATGGACGGAGGAGTCTGGCAGGCTGCAGTCCATGGGGTCACGAAGAGTCGGACATGACTGAGCGACTTCACTTTCACTTTTCACTTTCATACACTGGAGAAGGAAATGGCAACCCACTCCAGTGTTTTTGCCTGGAGAATCCCAGGGATGGGGAGCCTGGTGAGCTACCGTCTATGGGGTTGCACAGAGTCAGACACGACTGAAGCGACTTAGCAGCAGCAGCAGCTTTCACTAAAAAGTACAAATAGCATTACTATGGGATCCAGAAAACCACTCCTAGGCACACATCTGGACAAAACTGTAATTGAAAGAGAAACATGAACCCTTATGTTCATAGAATACTCTTCACAATAGCCTAGACAAGGAAACAACCCAATGATCTGACACAACCTACATGGATTAAGAAGATGAGGTATATATACACAACAGAGTACTACAGAGCCACAACAGAGAATGAAATTATGTCATTTTAAGCAACATGGGTGGACCTAGAGGTTACCAAACAAAGTGAAAGAATTTAGAAAGAAAAAAAAAAGTACCTTTTGATATCCCTTCAATCTGTTGTCTAAAGACACAAATGAGCTAATCTACAAGACAGAAAACAACTCAGAGACACAGAGAACAGACAGGCAGTTGACAACAGCAATAGCGATGAGGAGGGTAGGGGTTTGCACTTTGAGATTAGCCGATGTCAACAATTATATGCAGGACTAAGTAACATTAAGGTTCTGAAGTATGCAAAGAAAACTATATTAAATATTCTGTGATAAAGTATAATGGAGGAGAAGAATATATAAAAAGCATGTATAGAAAGAAGTTCAAATCACTGTCTAGGTGAACAGAAATTAACACATTATAAATAATCATAATGCAATAAAATAAATTAGAAGCTAAGAGTGGCACTGGCACAAGAAAAACACATACAACCAAATCAAATTGAGGAAGCACCCCAGAAATAACTTCATTCCCCAGGGGTCAATTAATTTGATGACAGAGGCAAGTCATTCAACAGAGGAAAAGAGTGTCTTCTGCAAGTGCTCTTTAGAAAGATCCACAGATATACATGAAATGAAGATATAACATATCCTCCACCAAAAAAAAATGAATGCAAAAAGGCTTAAGACATAAATGTAAGTTATAACAGCATAAAACCACAAAAGGAACCAAAGGAAAACTATTCTCTGACGTAAATTCTGGCAAAAGTTTCTTAGCTATGATTCCCTAAGTTAAAAAAAAAAATCAATGAGATGCAATCATATCAGCATTTAAACAGGAAACAAAATCATTACCAAAACAAAAAGACAACCTTGTGAAATGGAGAAACTATTTGAAAAGGCTGTGATCAAAGAGGGCTTTATTTCTTAAAAAAAAAAAAAAAAAGCTCAAAAACTAATTAAAAAATGGAATAAAAAAATACACAGGAGATTGAATGCACAATCCTCCAAAGAGACCTCCAGATACACAATGGACATAGGAAAATCATGTCAACCTGGCTGATTGTCATAGAAATGCAAATTAAAAACATAGTGAGGAATCACATCACAAAGGCCAGAATGGTTATCATTAAAAGGCTGAGGTCAGTTTTCATTCCAATCCCAAAGAAAGGCAATGCGAAAGAATGTTCAAACTACTGCACAATTGCACTCATCTCACACGCTAGCAAAGTAACGCTCAAAATTCTCCAAGCTAAGCTTCAATACTATGTGACCAGAGAACTTCCAGATGTTCAAGCTGGATTTAGAAAAGGCAGAGGAACCAGAGATCAAATTGCTAGCATCCACTGGATCATAGAAAAAGCAAGACAATTCCAGAAAAATATCTGCTTTATTGACTATGCCAAAGCCTTTGCCTGTGTGAATAACAACAAACTCTGGAAAATTCTTAAAGAGATGGGAATACCAGTCCACCTGACCTGCCTCCTGAGAAATCTGTATGCAGGTCAAGAAGCAACAGCTAGAAATGGACATAGAACAACAGACTGGTTCCAAATTGGGAAAGGAGTACGTCAAGGCTGTATATTGTCACCCTGCTTATTTAACATATATGCAGAGCACATCAGGTGAAATGCTGGGATGGATGAAGCACAAGCTGGAATCAAGGTTGCCTGGAGAAATATCAATAACCTCAGGTATGCAGACGACACCACCCTTATGGCAGAAAGTGAAGAGGAACTAAAGAGCCTTTTGATGAAAGTGAAAAGAGGAGAGTGAAAAAGTTGGCTCAAAACTCAACATTCAGAAAGCTAAGATCATGGCATCTGGTCCCATCACTTTATGGCAAAGAGATGGGGAAACAATGAAAACAGTGACAGACTTTATTTTATTGGGCTCCAAAATCACTACAGATGGTGACTGCAGACATGAAAGTAAAAGACACTTGCTCCTTAGAAGAAAAGCTAGGACCAACCTAGACAGCATATTAAAAAGCAGAGACATTACTTTGCCAACAAAGGTCCATCTAGTCAAAGCTATGGTTTTTCCAGTAGTCATGTATGGATGTGAGAGTTATAAAGAAAGCTGAGTGCTGAAGAATTGATGCTTTTGAACTGTGGTGCTGAAGAAGACTAGAGAGTCCCTTGGACTGCAAAGAGATCTAACCAGTCCATCCTAAAGGAAATCAGTCCTGAATATTCATTGGAAGGACTGATGCTGAAGCTGAAGCTCCAATACTTGGCCACCTTATGTGAAGAACTGACTCACTGGAAAAGATGATGAAAGGTGGAAGGAGGAAGGGAAGGGAAAGACAGAGGACAAGATGGTTGAATGGCATCACTGCCTCAATGGACTTGAGTTTGAGCAAGTTCCAGGAGCTGATGATGAAGAGGGAAGCCTGGCATGCTGCTATTCATGGGGTCACAAAGAGTCGGACACTACTGAGCGACTGAACTGAACTGAAAAGGCTTGAAATAACAAAGGCAGGAAGGGTGTGTTAAAAAGGAAACCCTCCTACACTGTTGGTGGGAATTGAAATTGGTACAGACTCGGTGGATAACATGATGGAGAATCAACGAAAGTACAAACACACTTACTCTGGGATCCAGTAATCCCATTCCAGGGCATATAGTCAGATAAAAGTATCAACAAAGAGATATATACACCTGTGTAATCATAGGTTAGGAGCCCCTTCACAATAGTCCAGAGAAGGAAACAAGCCAATATTCCATCACAAGGTGCATGGATCAAAAAGAGGAGGTTTATACACATACCAGAGTACTACAGAGCCAGAACGGAGAATGAAGTTATAATTTGCAGCAACATGGATGGACCTAGAGGTTACCATATCAAGTTAAGGAAGTTACAAACAAAAAGACAAACACCTTTTGATATCCCTTAAATTTGGAATCTAAAGACACAAACGAGCTAATCTACAAAACAGAAAACAACTCAGAACAAACAGGCAGTTGCCAAGGAAGACTGAGGTGAGGAGGTGAGCAGTTGGCACTTTGGGACTAACAGATGTCAACAATTATATGGAGAATGCAGGAACACCAAGATTCCACAATATCCACAGAAAACTATATGAGATATTCTGTGATAAAGTGTGATGGAGAATATATAAAAGGCTCTCTCTATATAGAAATCCCAATCACTGTCTGGAAAAACACAAAAGTGTAAATATTCATAATGCAATAAATAAAAAAGAAGCATGTGTGCTTCTGGCACACACACCCGCAAAGAATATATACACGTAATGAAGATGTAACACAACCTCCACTGAACAAAAAATAAACTCAAAAAGGCTTAAGATATAAATATTAGTTATGATATCCTAAAACCACAGAATGAACCACAAGTAAAATATTCTCTGATGAAAATTCTGGCGAAAATTTCTTATATATGACTGCCAAAGGAAAAAAAATCAATCAACTGTAACCAATTCTATAACCATTTTAACTGGAAAGGAAACCATTACCAAAACTAAAGGACACTCTTGTGAAAGGGAGAAAATATTTAAAAACGCCGTCATGAAGGAGAGCTTTATTTCCCAAAAACAAACAGGTCATACAACTCAATGATAAAAAAGCAGAATCAAGATCAAATGGACAATTCTCCAGATGGACATTCAGATACCCAATGGACATAGGAAAAGTATGCCAACATGGCTAATTATAAAAATGCAAATCAAAAATATAATAAGGTACCACATCACACAGGCCAGAATGGCATCATTAAATAGGCTTGGAGAGTGTGGGGAAAAGGAAACCCTTCTACACCATTGACAGAAATGAAAATTGGTGCAGACTCTATGGATAACATGATGTAGAATCAACAAGGTTACAAACAGAATTACTATATGATCCACCAATTCCATTTCAGGGCATATATTCAGATTTAAGTATCATTAAAAGAGATACATACACCCCTATAGCCAAAGGAGCACTCTTCACAATAGCTGAAAGAAGGAAACAACCCAATGATCCATCACAACATGCATGGATCAAGAAGACGAGGTACATATATATACAACAGAGTACTACAGAGCCAGAACAGAGAATGAAATCATGCCACTTGCAGAAACATGGAAGGACCTAGAAGTTACCATACTAACTCGACGAAGTTAGAAAGAAAAAGAAAAATGTGATTTGAAATCCTTTAAATTTGGAATCTAAAGACACAAATGAACTAATCATTAAAAATAGAATACAACTCAGAGACACAGAGAACAGCAAGGAAGTTGGCAGTGGGGACAGGCATGAGGAGGGAAGCGACTGACACTTTGGGATTAAAAGATCTAGACAATAATGTTGGGAATGCATAAACATCAAATCCTACACTATCCACAGAAAACTATACTAAATATTCTGTGATAAGCTAAAATAAAGGGGAATACATAAATGAGACTACATATATATATAAACTCAAATCACTGTCCAGAGGAACAGAAAAATCACACATTTTAAATAATAATAAGGCAAGAAGATAAATATTAAAGAAGCTATGATGGGTTTTGCCCCCCCTCCAAAAAAACCACATACAAACCAATGAGATGACAAGGAAAACAAAAGTAAATCAGCACACTGTTTCTCAACTAATTAGAAGACAGAGGTGAGCATATTCAGAGGAAAGCCAGCGACTTCGGCAAGAGGTCTTTAAAATGAAGGACAGACAAGTAGAAGTAATAGAGACATAACACATCATCCACTGAAGGACAAATAAACTCAAAAAGACTTAAAGATATAAATATTAGTTATGACATCCTAAAACCACAAATCTTCTGCATATTCTTGCCACCTCTTCTTAATATCTTCTGCTTCTGTTAGGTCCCTACCATTTCTGTTCTTTATTGAGCCCATCTTTGCATGAAATGTTCCCTTGGTATCTCTAATTTTCTTGAAGAGATCTCTAGTCTTTCCCATTCTATTGTTTTCCTCTATTTCCTTGCATTGATCGCTGAGGAAGGCTTTCTTATCTCTCCTTGCTATTCTTTGGAACTCGGCATTCAAATGGGTATATCTTTCCTTTTCTCCTTTGCTTTTCGCTTCCCATCTTTTCACAGCTATTTGTAAGGCCTCCTCAGACAGCCATTTTGCTTTTTTGCATTTCTTTTTCTTGGGGATGGTCTTGATTCCTGTCTCGTGTACAATGTCACCTAGAGCCAGACATCCTGGAATGTGAAGTCAAGTGGGCCCTAGGAAGCATCACTACAAATAAAGCTAGTGGAGGTGATGGAATTACAGTTGAGCTATTTCAAATCCTGAAAGATGACACTGTGAAAGTGCTGCACTCAATATGCCAGCAAATATGGAAAACTCAGTCATGGCCACAGGACTGGAAAAGGTCAGTTTTCATTCCAATCCCAAAGAAAGGCAATGCCAAAGAATGCTCAAACTACCACACAATTGTACTCATCTCACACGCTAGTAAAGTAATGCTCAAAATTCTCCAAGCCAAGATTCCTTTAAAAACTGGAAATAGAACTGCCATATGACCCAGCAACCCCACTGCTGGGCATACACACCGAGGAAACTAGAATTGAAAGAGACGCGTGTACCCCAATGTTCATCACAGCACTGTTTACAATAGCCAGGACATGGAAGCAACCTAGATGTCCATCGGCAGACGAATGGATAAGGAAGCTGTGGTACATATACACAATGGAATATTACTCATCCATTAAAAAAATACATTTGAATCGGTGCTATTCAGATGGATGAAACTGGAGCCCATTATACAGAGGGAAGTAAGCCAGAAAGAAAAACACCAATACAGTATACTAATGCATATATATGGAATTTTAAAGATGGTAACGGTAACCCTATATGCGAGACAGAATAAGAGACACAGATGCATAGAACAGTCTTATGGACTCTGAGGGAGAAGGTGAGGGTGGGACGTTCTAGGACAATAGCATTGAAACATGTATATTGTCATTTGTGAAGCAGAACACCATTCCATGTTCTATGCATGGGACGGGTGCTCAGGGCTGGGGCATTGGGATGGCCCAGGGATGGGATGGGGATGGGGAGGGGGGTGGGGGGTCAGGTTGGGGGGCATGTGTGGACCCATGGCTGATTCATGTCAATGTATGGCAAAATCTCCTACAATATTGTAAAGTATTAGCCCCCAACTAAAATAAAAAATTAAAAAAAAAATTCTCCAAGCCAGGCTTCAGCAATACGTGAACCGTGAACTTCCAGATGTTCAAGCTGGTTTTAGAAAAGGCAGAGGAACCAGAGATCAAATTGCCAATATCCACTGGATCATCGAAAAAGCAGAGTTCCAGAAAAACATCTATTTCTGCTTTATTGACTATGCCAAAGCCTTTGACTGTGTGGATCACAATAAACTGTGGAAAATTCTGAAAGAGATGGGAATACCAGACCACCTGACCTGCCTATTGAGAAACCTGTATGCAGGTCAGGAAGCAACAGTTAGAACTGGACATGGAACAACAGACTGGTTCCAAATAGGAAAAGGAGTACGTCAAGGCTGTATATTGTCACCCTGCTTATTTAACTTATATGCAGAGTACATCAAGAGAAACGCTGGGCTGGAAGAAACACAAGCTGGAATCAAGATTGCTGGGAGAAATATCAATAACCTCTGATATGCAGATGACACCACCCTTATGGCAGAAAGTGAAGAAGAACTAAAGAGCCTCTTGATGAAAGTGAAAGAGGAGAGTGGAAAAAGTTGGCTTAAAGCTCAACATTCAGGAAACTAAGATCATGGCATCCGGTCCCATCACTTCATGGCAGATAGATGGGGAAACAGTGGAAACAATGTCAGATTTTATTTTGGGGGGCTTCAAAATCACTGCAGATGGTGACTGCAGCCATGAAATTAAAAGACGCTTACTCCTTGGAAGGAAAGTTATGACCAACCTAGACAGCATATTAAAAAGCAGAGACATTACTTTGCCAACAAAGGTACATCTAGTCAAGGCTATGGTTTTTCCAGTGGTCATGTATGGATGTGAGAGTTGGACGGTGAAGAAAGCTGAGCGCTGAAGAATTGATGCTTTTGAACTATGGTGTTGGAGAAGACTCTTGAGAGTCCCTTGGACTGCAAGGAGATCCAACCAGTCCATCCTAAAGGAAATCAGTCCTGAATATTCATTTGAAGGAATATTGCTGAAGCTGAAGCTCCAATACTTTGGCCAACTGATGCAAAGAACTGACTCACTGGAAAAGACCCTGATGCTGGGAAAGATTGAAAGCAGGAGAAGGGGATTACAGAGGATGAGATGGTTGGATGGCATCACCAACTCAATGGACATGAGTTTGAGGTAAGCTCCGGGAGTCGGTGATGGACAGGGAAGCCTGGTGTACTGCAGTCCATGAAGTCACAAAGAGTCAGACACAATTGAGCAACTGAAATCAGAAAGAGAAAGATAAATTTTGACTATTAGCACATATATATGTAATCCAGAAAGACAGTACCGACAACTCTATGTGAGGACAGCAAAGAAGACACAGACACAAAGAACAGACTTTTGGAAACAGTGGGGGAAGGAGAGGGTGGGATGATTTGAGAGAAGAGCAGTGAAACACACACACTGCCATACGTAAAATAGATAGCCAGTGGGAGTTTGCTGTATGACGCAGGGAACCCAAAGCCAGTGCTCTGTGACAACCTAGATGGATAGGGTGGGGAGGGAGGTGGAAGGGGGGATCAAGATGGAGGGGCACATGTATACCGATGGCCAATTCATGTGGATGTATGGCAAAAAATCATCACAATATTGTAAAGTAATTATCTTCCAAAAAAAAAAGCAAACCCAATCACATGGGCTTCCCTGGTGGTTCAGACGGTAGAGAGCCTGCTCACAATGCAGGAGACCCAGGTTCGATCCCTGGGTCAGGAAGATTCCCTGGAGAAGGAAAAGACAAACCACTGCAATATTCTTGCCTGGAAAATCTGACGGACAGAGGAGCCTGGCAGGCTACAGTCCATGGGGTCACAAAGAGTCTGACCCAACTGCGTGACTTCACTTCACTTCACCATATCACACTGGTCAGAATGCTCATCATTAAAAAGGCTTGAAACAACAA
Source organism: Okapia johnstoni (assembly GCA_024291935.2). NCBI lineage: Eukaryota > Metazoa > Chordata > Mammalia > Artiodactyla > Giraffidae > Okapia > Okapia johnstoni. The sequence goes on from CM044316.1 coordinate 44,603,242, forward strand.
AGGCTGGAGAGGGTGTGGAGAAAAGGAAACCCTTCTACAATGTTTGTAGGAATGGAAATTGGTGCAGCCTCTATGGATAATACTGTGCAGGTTCTACAAAAAAGTTCAAACAATTATCATAGGATCCATCAATCCCACTCCTGGGCATATATCCAAACAAAACTATCATTCAAAGAAATACATGCATCTCTATGTTCATAGGAGCACTTTTCACAATAGCCAAGACTGAAAACAATCCAAATGTCCATGGACAGGTGCATGGATCAAGAAGATGAGGTACATATATACAACAGAGTACTTATTCAGCCACAACAGAGAATGAAATAATGCCATCTGCAACAAAATGGATGGTCCTAGAGATTAACATACTATATAAAGGGAATCAGAAAGACAAATGCCATATGATTTCATCTATATGTGGAATCTCAAATGTGACACAAACGAATTCATCTACACAACACATAAACAAAGAACAGACCTGTGGTTTTCAAGAGGGAGATGGATTGCGGAAAAATGGATTGAGTGTTTTGGATTAGCAGATGCAAACTATTATGTAAAGAATGGATAAACACCAAAATCCTACCATATAGGACAGGCAACTACATTCAACACCCTGTAATTTACTGTAATGAAAGAGAACATGAAAAAGAATGTGTTTATGTGTATGTGTGTGTCACATATGTATGTAAATCTCAATTCACTGTACTGTTCAGAAGAAATTAACACAACATTGCAAAACAACCGTACTTCAAAAAACCAAATATGGTTGGTAATGGCACAAGAAGAGACATAGATTAATAAAACAAAATAAGGAGCCCAGAAAGAAACCCACATACCGACAGTCAAGTAATCTTTGTTGAAGGAGTCAAGTATATACAATAGAGAAGACAGTCTCTTCACCAATTGGTCCTGGAAAGTTAAACAGCAACATGTATTAATAAATCAGTGAAATTAGAAAAATGTCTCCAACCACACACAAAAAGAAATTCAAAATGGCTTAAAGATTTAAATATAAGACATGACACCTTAAAACTCCTAGAAGAAAACATAAGCAAAACATGCTCTGACATAAACTGTAGCAATATTTTTTTAGATCAGCTTCCCAAAGTGAAACGAAAACAGAACAAACACATGGGACCTAATCAACCTTATAAGGTTTGAATAGCAAAAAAAAAAAAGCCCAAAAAACAAAAAACATCAAGGATACAAAAGAACAAACTATAGAATGGCAGAAAATGTTTGCAAATGACCCAATCATCAAGGACTTAGTTTATAAAATACAGAAACAGATAAACAACTCAATAAAAAAAACCCACTTAAAAAAATGGGCAGGAGACCTAAATAGACATTTTCCAAAGAAGACACCCAGATGGCCTATTGACACATGAAATAATCAGCTCAATATCTCTGATCATTAGAGAAATGTAAATCAAAATTACAAAGTGGTACTACCTCACACCGGCCAGATGAAAAGTGAAAGTGAAAGTCGCTCAGGTGTGTCTGACTCTTATAGTCCACGGAATTCTCCAGGCCAGAATACTGGAGTGGGTAGCCTTTCCCTTCTCCAGATGATCTTCCCGACCCAAGGATCAAACCCAGGTCTTCCACATTGCAGGTGGATTCTTTACCAGCTGAGCCACCAGAGAAGCCCAAGAATACTGGAGGGGGTAGCCTATCCCTTCTCCAGAGGATTGTCCTGACCCAGGAATCAAACCAGGGTCTCCTGCATTGCAGGCGGTTTCTTTACCAGCTGAGTTAATCTACAAATAACAAACACTGGAAAGGGTATAGAGAAAATGAAACCCTCCTACATTGTTGGTGGGAATGCAAACTGGTGCAGCGTCTAGGGAAAATATATGTAGGTTCCACAAAAAAAGTACAAATAGAATTACCACAGGACCCAGCAATCCCAATCCTGGGCATATATCCAGACAAAAGTATCCTTCAAAGAGATACACGCAGCAGTATGTTGATAAGAGCACTCTTCATGACAGCCAAGACAGGGGAACAACCTACGTGTCCTGTGACAAGAATATGAGGTACATACACAACAGAGTACTACTCACCTACAACAAAGAATGAAATTATGCCATTTACGGCCATATGGACAGACCCTGAGTTTACCAAACTAAGGGAAGGAATTAGAAAGAGACAGAGAAATAGCATATGCTGTCACTTATATATGGAATCTCAAATATGACACAAATAAATTCTATCTATTCTATATAGATACTCTATATATTCTATAGAGTAGAAAAGATACTCACACAGAACACACCTGTAGTTGCCAAGAGGGAGAGGGACTGAGGGAGGAATGGACTGGGAGTTTGGGATTAGCAGATGCAAACTATTATATAGAAAATGAAAAAACAAAACAAGGTCCTACTGTGTAGTACATGGAAGTATATACAAAGTCTTATGATAAATTAAAAGGAAAAAATATGGAAAAGAATCTTTATGAAATGAATCACTGTGCTGTACAGTAGAACTTACCACAACTATATTACAATAAACAACATTGTAAAAAAAAAAGTGTGTTACTGGCTAACAAACAATCATATAGATCAATACAACAGAAGAGAAGCCCAGAAATAAAGCCACATACCAATAGTCAATTAATCTTTGATGAAGAATGAGAGTGTATACAATGGAGAAAGGATGGTCCTGTCAGCAAGCTGTGTTAGGAAAACAGGACAGCCACGTGTGTATCAGTGAAGTTACAACACTCTCTCCAACTATACACAAAAAGAAATCTAAAATGGCTTAAAGATTTAAATATAAGACATGACATCATAAAACTCCTAGAAGAAAACATTAGGCAAAACATGTTCTGACATAAACTGTAGCAGTATTTTCTTAAATCAGTCTCCCAAAGCAAAAGAAAGGAAAGCAAAAATAAATGGGACCTAATCAACATAGCAAACACCCTCTTCCAACAACACAAGAGAAGACTCTACACATGGACATCACCAGATGGTCAACAACGAAATCAGACTGATTATATTCTTTGCAGCCAAAGATGGAGAAGCTCTATACAGTCAGCAAAAACAAGACCAGGAGCAGACTGTGGCTCAGATCATGAACTCCTTATTGCCAAATTCAGACTTAAATTGAAGAAAGTAGGGAAAACCACTAGACCATTCAGGTATGACCTAAATCAAATCCCTTATGATTATACAGTGGAAGTGACAAATAGATTTAAGGGACTAGATCTGATAGACAGGGTGCCTGATGAACTATGGACAGAGGTTCATGACATTGTACAGGATAGAGGGATCAAGACCATCCCCAGGAAAAAGAAATGGAAAAAAGCAAAATGGCTGTCTGAGGAGGCCTTACAAATAGCTGTGATAAGAATAGAAGTGAAAAGCAAAGGAAAAAAGGAAAGATATACCCATTTGAGTGCAGAGTTCCAAAGAATAGCAAGGAGAGGTAAGAAAACCTTTCTCAGTGATCAATGCAAAGAAATAGAGGAAAACAATAGAATGGGAAAGACTAAAGATCTCTTCAAGAAGATTAGAGATACCAAGGGAACATTTCATGCAAAGATGGAGTCCTACTTAGCCACAACAAAGAATGAAATAATGCCATTTTCAGCAATATGGATGGATGGATTGTGACTACCAAACTGAAGGAAAACAGAAAGAGAGAAATAGCATATGATATCACTTACATGTGGAATCTCAAAGATGACACAAAAGAACTCATCTGCACAACAGGAGGAGACTCACAAAGAGAGAGAACAGACTTGTGGTTGCCAAGGGAAAGAGGGACTTGGGGGCAATGGATTGGGAGTTTGGGATTAGGAGTTGCAAACCATTCTATATAAAATGGATCAACAACAAGGTCCTACTAAATAGCACAAGAAACTATATACAATATCCTGTGATAAATAGTAATAGAAAAGAATATGGAAAAGTATATATATGGAAAATGGAATCACTGTGCTATATAGCAAAAATTTATACAACATGGTAACAACTATATTTCAGTAAAATATATTTAAAAAAATCAAACTGTGGTAGTGGCACCAAAAAAGACATAGAGATCAATGGAATTGAATAAGGAGCCCAGAAATACTTTGACAGTCAATTAGTCTTCAATAAAGTAGGCATGTATATAGAACAGAGAAAAGACAGTCACTTCAGCTATTAGTGTTGATAAAGCTGGACAGGAACATGTAATTCAAAGAAGGTCGAACACTCCCTCACATAATACATAAAAATAAACTCAAAATGACATAAATATAAAACATGACACCATAAAATTCCTAGAAGAGAACATAGCAAAACATTGTCTGAGATAAATTATAGCATATTTTCTTTGATCAGTCTCCAAAGGCAAAAGAAACAAAGGCAAAAATTAACAAATGGGATCTAATCAACCTATAAGCTTTTGAAAATCAAAAGAAATCATCAAGACTTTCCTAGTGGTCCAGTGGTTAAGACTCAGAGCTTCCACTGCAGGAGCTGCAGGTTTGAACCCTGGTCAGGGAACTAAGATCCCACAAGCTGTGTGGCACAGCTAAAAAACAAACAAACAAGGATACCATCAACAAAACAAAAGAACAACACACAGATGGGAGAAAATATTTGCAAATGGTGTGACAGACAAGGGCTTAATTTCCAGAATATACAAACAGCTCATACAATTCAATATTAAAAAATCTGGTCAAAAAATGGGCAGAAGATTTAAAAGAATGAAATAATGCCATTTGCAGCAACATGGATAGACCTAGAGATTGTCATACTGAGTGAAGACAGAGAAAGAGAAATGTGGTATGACATCTCTTATATGTGGAATCTAAAAAGAAATGATACAAATGAACTTACTTACAAAACATAAAGAGACAGACTTAGAGAAGGAACTTACAGTTGCCAGGGGGAAGGATGGGGAAAGGGATAGTTAGGAAGTTTGGGATGGACATGTACATACCGCTACATTTAAAATGGACAGTCAACAAGGACCTACTGTACAGCACATGGAACTTGCTCAATGTTATTTGGCAGCCTGGATGGGAAGGGAGTTTGGGAGAATAGGTACATGTATATGTACAGCTGAGTTCTTCCCTGTTCACCTGAAACTATGACAACATTGTTAATCGGTTATACCCCAACAAAAAATAAAAAGTTTAAAAATAAATAAAAACACATAACATTTACCATTTAAAGAATTAAATTAAAACCAAAAAAGGAAGATGTGGTACATATATATAGAAGAATGTTACTCAGCCATGAAAAAATGAAATAATGCTATTTGCAGCAACAGTGATGGAACTAGAAATTATCATGGCAAGTGAAGTCAGACCAAGAAAGGTAAGCATTATATATTATTACTTATATATGGAATATAGAAAATAAGACAAATAAACTTGTTTACAAATCTGAAACAGACTCAGAGACATAAAAACAAAATTATGGTTACTCAGTGGGAAAGGGGAGGATAAAATAGGAGTTGGGATTAACAGATATGAACTCATATACAAAATGTTAATAGATAAATGGGCAGTTACTGCATAGCACAGGGAGCTATATTCAATATCTTGTAATAACCTATAATGAAAGTGAATCTGAAAAAGTATATATGTGTATAAACACACACACACACAGGTATGTATATATACATCTGAATCACTTTGCTGTATATCTGAAACTAACACAATATTGTAAATCAACTACACTTCAAAGAAAGTTGCTATGAGAGGAGAGGTCTAATATTGTCACCATAATTACAACAACAACAAAGTGAAAACTGAACTAACTGTATAGTTTGCAGTGATGGAATAGTCACCCAAATCTCATGTACATTCTGGAACTCTAGAAGAATTTTTCAAAGGAAGAATATCTCATATTCATAGATTTTTCTCAAATTACAGAAAGGAAGTCTATAAGTAATACTTGGAAATGCAGAAATTCTATACATCTGCCTTTTAATTGAAAACAAAGGCTGTTTTGTGGGTGGATCTAAAATATTTTTTGATCTCTGAGGAAACCACCCTGCTTGGGTCTGTCCTCTGCTGCAAAATGTTTACTACAATGAGGTTAGTTAACACATCCTTTTCCTGACATAGCTACCATATATTTACACATGTATGTATGTATACACACACCACACTTCCTTTATCTACTCATTTGTTGACCATGTCTTAGCTATTATGAAAAATATACAATGACCATGGGGTGCAAATATCTCAAGATAGTAATTTCATATCCTTCGGATATATATCCAAAAGAGCAATTACTAGATTATATGATAGTTCTTGGGCTTCCCAGGTGGTGCTACTGGTAAAGAACCTACCTGCCTGCCAATGCAGGAGACAGATTTGATCCCTAGGTTGGAAAGATTCCCCTGGGGGGGTGCATGGCAACCCACTCCAGTATTCTTTCCTGGAGAATCCCATGGACAGAGGAGCTTGGTGGGCTACAGTCCAAGGGGTCACAAAGAGTGGACACAACTGAAGTGAATTAGCAGGAGCAGCAACATGATAGTTCTTTTTTAAATTTTTTGAGGCACCTCCATACTCTTTTCCATAGTGGTTGTACCAATTTACATTCCCACCAACAGTGCACACTGGAGTCATTTAGGCTTACATTTGTTTGCAGGAGTAAACTATAAAGATAAGTTTCTGTTGTCACTGTATCACCACTTAAAATAGCTAGCACTTATTAAATAACATGGTGTTCCAAGCACTAGGCTGACCATTTCATAAGTATTGTTTCAGGTAATTCTTACGACATCATAAAGTTGATACCACTGTTATATCTACTTTTCTTCAAATGAGGAAACTGAAGCCTGGAGAGAGTAAATAATTTTTCTAACTTAATACATATATGATGTAGCAGAGCCAGTACTTGAATATGAGTCTTCCTGGCATAAAAGTCTATGCTTTTAATCACCACTGGAAAATATCTCTGAAAAATACTGTTAACAGAACGAACGACTCAAACATGCGATACTCATACTGCAGGCACCACCACAACCCAGCTCAATCGTGTCCAACTCTTTGCGACCTCATGGACTGTGGCCCGCCAGGCTCCTGTGTCCATGGAGTTTTCCAGTCAAGAATACTAAAGTGGGTTGCCATTTCCTACTCCAGGGGATCTTCCCAATCCAGGGATTGAACCTATGTCTCTTGCGTCTCCTGCATTGACAGGCAGATTCTTTACCAACTGTACCACCTGGGAAGCCCCATGATGGGACTCTCCCTTAAACTGAGTATTAGATAGATGAGCGAATTCCATAGGAAAAAGGGCCCAGTCCCAGTCTTTTGTTAGTTGTCATTCCACAGCACTTCATACAGAGCTCTGTGCTGTTGACTGAGGAAAAGACTGCATCTCACGTAAGTCATGATGTTCCCATCATGAGTAAATCTTTACTGTAAAATCAGAAATACTTCATCTGCAGCAGAACCATCATTTCCATTGGATTCTGTTTCTGTTGGTTCCATAAAATTCAACTTACCTCAAACCTTATCTCCTCTGAGAATCTTTCCTGATGCTTCATTTCTCTTATTACTTAAATATCCCTTTTGAGTACCTCCAAGTGCCTGTGCACATCTCCATCCTGGCACTCGTCACTCACTACAGTAACTGTCGCTTTATGTGTATCATCCTTCTAGGCTGTAACCTCTTGGGGTGTAGGTACCAGGCTTCATTCAATTTACTATCCCTAAATGCCTTTCACAGTGCCTGAAATTTATCTGTGTGTAATAAACACCTGCTGATGAATTTAAAAACTCAGTGAATGCACAGCCTGTCTGAAATGGAATAAATCAAGTTCAAGTTACTCTCAGGAGAAATTATATAGCTGATTGATTTTTTAAAAAAGGCCATATACTAATTAAAAATTGTAATAAGCTAAACCAAAAATCAGAGAAGTTATTCAAACTATCAGGAGACTACCACTAGACCACGTGACATGAACAGGTTTTTGTTTTGTTTTTTATAGTTTCTGTACAGATGCCTGGCAGCGCTGCTGATGGGAAAAAAAAAGGAGGTAGAGCCCTGCACCTGCCACAGACTCCATTTCAGAAAAGACAAAATCTGAGAGGTGCTGGGGATCGACATGCCTTGGCAAACGCTGGCAGCAAGCTCAGATTTCAAAGCTTTTTTCAAACACAAGGGGACTAGATATATGTTGATATATCCTCCTGAAAAACTTTCGAAGTCTTCTTTCATTAAAGACAATGCAGAGAGAGAGACGACGCTGGAAACTGAGAGAAGAGCTGGCAGAAAAAGGCAAGTGGTAAGTTTTCCTTTTCTTCCTGGGCGTAGTGTAGGTGGCCCAGGAAAAGTAAAGCTGCTTTTTATAGTTCCTGGAGATTTGGAACCGGAAAGGGGAGTGTCTGCATACCTGTGGGTGGACACAAGCAAGGTGGTTTCCAAAGTGATAAAGGACTCCTGAGGAAAAAAAAGCTCTTCTCTGGGTGGATCTAAACCATTGAGATCAAAGAATATTTTAGATATTTTAGATATTTTAGATATACAGAAGAAGCCTTTGTTTCTGAATAGGAAGCCAGACCTATGGAAACTATACATTTCCAAGTATTACCTATAAACTTTTTTGTTTTCTGAGAAAAATCAATGACTCTGAGATGTTGCTACTTTGAGAAATTCTTATTAATGTTTCAGAATGTGCATGGACATGTGCATGAGATTTGGGTGGCTTTTCCATCACTGGAAACTACACAGGAAGTTCAATTCACAATAATACACAATGCAATAGTGGGATAAGTAATTTGCCCATTCAGGAGGGAAAAATCACTGAATGAAGTACAACCTAAGGTAAGTTTAATTCTCACAGAAAAGAATAGTAGGTATCAACACTAGTCTCAGACCTCCTAAGGTCAAGATTGTGACAATCAATGACAATCTTGGCAATGCATGCTTTTCAGCAACCTGATTATCAAAGACTGCAAAAGGTTTAAATCTCAGTAAATTAAGGAACAGTTCACCGAATTCTCCAATCTCTGGAACGTATTCACCAAACATTTTAAATATCACTCATGTACTTCCCTGGTGGTCCAATGGTTAAGAATCTGTCTGCCAATGCAGGGGACATGGGTTTGATCCCTGGTCCAAGAAAATTCCACATGCCACAACTACTGAAGCCCTTGAGCCCTAGAGACTGTGCTCCACAAAAATAGATGCCACCACAATGAAAAGCCCGAATATTGCAACTAGAGAGTAGCCCCCACTCGAGTCAACTAGAGAAAGCCCACATAGCAACTAAGACCCACTGCAGTAAAAAATAATAAATAAATATTTAAAATATAAATAAATACCACTCATATCTGTGAATTATAAACATCCACTGCAAGAAAATTACCAGGCAACTTCATGGTCACATGGCAAACACTCAGGCAGTTTACATCAGAAATAGCTTCAGAAATACCTTCATGTAAAAACTGTTGGATAACAACTGCATTTACTTTCACATAAAAGAAGTTGGATGACAATTGCATTGGATGACAATTATATAAAGTTGGTCATGTTGACACTTATTTGCTTATCCTAAAAGTATATCCAGAAGGCGACTTCACCTTTTTAAGAATTATCTCAGAACTCTGGAATAAAAAAGAAAATGCCTTGGTCCTTCCTTCCAAAATTTTCTCTCCATTGAATGTAAAAAAAAAAAATAAAGAATTCCCATACTCTGCCAACCTAGTGCAGGACAGAGAGACAAGAGATATATCTCTTTAACATCACTTTATCTCCAATTAAATTACATTCTTTGAAGCTGAAAACAAGACAGTAGGTGGGGATAGCTATTGCCCTTTGCATTCTTTTTTTTGGCTCTGGGTAAAAAGTAGAGAAAAACATCCCCTTTCCAAATAACATTATAGTTTCATTGCTCTAACTTCACTAGTATTGTCTTTTGTTCTGAAACATAAATAATTGTTCATTTATAGTCAACAAGTACTGATACCTTACCTATTTTTACCTTTTTATTCACCTACAAGACAACTGATCTGGACACTTCAAAATATTTAATATCAATAAAATACAGTGGACCGTTCCAGCATAAACAGATGTTACATCCAATACAATCATGAAACTTGGTTAAAAAAAACAAATTTTCTATGATATTCCTTATATCAAGTGGCTAAAAAAATAAGTGCATTTGTAAAAGGAATTCAGTGAAAATGAATTCTTATTTAGTTAAGTACAGTTTAGTCGCTCAGTCATGTCCGACTCTTTGTGACCCCATGGACTGCAGCAGGCCAGGCCTCCCTGTCCATCACCAACTCTCGGAGTTAACTTAAATTCTTATTTAGGTTAAAGAAAATTGGGGAAGGATAATGAAAGGATAATTAACAAAAATTATTAGGGACTAGATTTTAGATTATCTTGAATTATTGTTGTTTCGGTACATTAAGAGACACTACTTGAAAATATTCCATTTGAATGCCATCAGTCTGAAAATAAAGGACTGGATTTCCTAAATATTGTGCAGAAAATAAACACTCGGAAAGGACGCGGGGTGGCGCTGCAGCATTAGAAGTAGAAGAAAGCAAGCTACCAGTCTGTGCTCCTCTAGCGACCTTCTGCTTAAGAAGCAAGGAGGAAGGGGAGGCTTTTTAAGGCAGTTGCTCGGGGAAGTCAGGGCCCTGGACATCTCCATTTATCCGAGGATCTGAATGATACTGGAAGACAGATCAGCGACAACGTGAATCCGAGCTGGGTCAAGTCGTCTGGGAAACCAGAAAGCAATGAAGGCAGGAGAGAGAATGGAACGCTTTCTGAAACAAAGGCAAGTCTTGATATTCCTTGTTTTGCTGGGCATAACTCAGGCTGGTTCTGAGCCTAGGCATTATTCAGTGGCTGAGGAAATGGACAGTGGCTCCTTTGTGGCCAATCTACTGAAAGACCTGGGACTGGGGGTAGATGATCTAGCTGCGCGGGGCTCCAGGGTTGTTTCCGAATGGTTAAAAAATGCGTTTGCATTTTGATAGGTAGACCGGGGATTTGTTGTTAAATGAGAAAATGGCCCGGGAGGAGCTGTGTGGCCTTACCGAACCCTGTGTACTACCTTTCCAGAAATTACTGGACAATCCCTTGCAGTTTTTCCAGGCTGAGATACGGATTAGGGACATAAATGATCATTCCCCAGTTTTCACAGACAAAGAAATACTTTTGAAAATTTCAGCAAGTATCACTCCCGGAACTACTTTCCAAATAGAGTGTGCCCTGGATTTAGATGTAGGAATCAACAGTTTCCAAGTTATACAGTCAGCCCCAATTTCCACTTCCATCTTAAATTACAATACAGTTTCAAGGGCACAATATTACCACAGCCGGTGCTGGACAAAGCACTGAATCGAGAGGTACAGGGTGAGATCAGCACTGGACGGCGGGATTCCACCCAGATCTGGGACTGCCCTAAACCGCGGATTAGACATCAAGTCCTGGAACACTGCCCCTTTGGATTACAGGCTGCCATCGTCTCTGCCAGAGATTTAGGTATTGGAGCCAATGGAGAAATATCTTATGTATTTTCGCAAGCACCTGAAGATATTTGCAAAACATTTCGAATAAACGCAAAATCGGGAGAAATCTTTTTAATACGGGAACTGGATTTTTTAATCTGTACAGACCTATAAATACTCAGGTGACAGATGGTGGGGGCCTTTCTGGAAGTTGTGTGGTGTTTGTTCAAGTGATGGATTTGAATGACAACCCTCCGGAACTGATCATATCAACTCTCATCAATGAAATCCTAGAAAATTTGCAGGAGACAATAATTGCTGTATTCAGCGTTTCAGACCCTGACTCGGGACAATGGAAGGATGGCTTACTCCATCCAAGAGGATCTTCCTTTTATTCTTAAACCCTCTGTTAAAAACTTTTATACTTTAGTCACAAACACAGCCCTGGACCGAGAAGCAAGATCCGAATATAACATCACCATCACTGTCACTGTCATGAGAACCCCCAGACTGAAAACCCGAGCACAACATAACCGTGCTGGTGTCCGACGTCAACGACAACGCCCCCGCCTTCACCCAGACCTCCTACACCCTGTGGGTCCGCGAGAGCAACAGCTCCGCCCTGCACATCGGCAGCGTCAGCGCCACAGACACAGACGCGGGCGCCAACGCCCAGGTCACCTACTCGCTGCTGCCGCCCCCCGACCCGCACGTGCCCCTCGCCTCCCTCGTGTCCATCAACCCCGACAACGGATACCTCTTCGTCCTCACGTCCCTGGACTACGAGGCCCTGCGGGCCTTCGAGTTCCGCATGGGCGCCGCCGACCGCGGCTCGCCGGCGCTCAGCAGCCAGGCGCTGGTGCGCGTGCTCGTGGAGGACGCCAACGACCACGCGCCCTTCGTGCTCTACCCGCTGCAGAACGCCTCGGCGCCCTGCACCGAGCTGGTGCCCAGGGCGGCCGAGCCGGGCTACCTGGTGACCAAGGTGGTGGCGGTGGACGGCGACGCGGGCCAGAACGCCTGGCTGTCGTACCAGCTGCTCAAGGCCACGGAGCCCGGGCTGTTCGGCGTGTGGGCGCACAACGGCGAGGTGCGCACGGCGCGGCTGCTGAGCGAGCGCGACGCGCCCAAGCAGCGGCTGGTGGTGCTGGTCAAGGACAACGGCGAGCCGCCGCTGTCGGCCAGCGTCACGCTGCACGTGCTGCTGGTGGACGGCTTCTCGCAGCCCTACCTGCCGGCCCCGGAAGCGGCGGCTGCGGCGCCGGCCGACCCGCTTACCGTCTACCTGGTGGTGGCCTTGGCGTCGGTGTTGTCGCTCTTCTTCTCGGTGCTGGTGTTCGTGGTGGTCTCGGCGGGTCGCTGCCCGGTGCCCGAGGGCCACTTCCCAGGCCACCTGGTGGACGTCAGCGGCACAGGGACCCTGTCCCAGAGCTACCAGTACGAGGTGTGCTTGACGGGAGGCTCAGGGTCATTAAATGAGTTCAAATTCTTGAAACCGATTCTTGCTAGTAGTCTGGTTCAAGACACTGGGCAGGAGTAGCGCAGACCTGCAATTGCAAGAATAGCCGTAGGTCTCATTAACATTAGAATCAAAAAGCTTTTTGACTACGAATGTGTAGGGAAGGAGCAAACTGGCTAAGATGGCAGTGATCAGACTCGCATCCCACGGCCTCTGGTTCTCACCCACGTTTTAAAAATACCTAGTTATATTACAGCTGAGCGCACTTATAGCACCGCGCAGGCGCAATGACCTATATACGCACCACCTGCGTTCTTGGGACAAGTCGAGTTGAGTAGTTGTAGTTGCTGCTGCGTAGGCTATTGAGAGAGTAAAGCATGTCTGCCTTGAATGCACGGTGAATAAAGAATGTCTATGGTTCCTATGCCTCCTCGCAGCTTCTTCCACCTTCCCCACTCCGTTCAGACCTTGCCTACCCTGGATTCAGTGAGCTACAGAGAGACACGCGGCGTACGCAGGATACATAGCGGCATAGATATATATGTATAATACTATCATTACTACTTTTTGGAATCCCCTAAAGTGAAAGTCTGTGTGTGTGTGTACGCAGTTGTGTCTGACTTTTTGTGACCTCATGCACTGTAGCCCGCCAGGCTCCTCTGTCCATGGAATTTTCCAGGCAAAAATACTGGGGTGGGTTGCAATTTCCTACTCCCGGGGCTCTTCCCAACCCAGAGATCAAACCCATGTCTCTTGTGTCCCCTGTGTTTGCAGACCGATTCGTTACCTCTGTACTTGGGAAGCCCAAGTGAAAGTCTGGCACAAGGTTAAAGTGATGACTTTCTACATAATTTTTCTAGAATTTTCTTCTAAGAGGATGGAAAAATTCATTAGTGAATTATTTCCAGATTGATCTCTTACTGATATTCTAGTTTTTTTAACACTGAAAAGCAAAGAGATGAAAATGAACTTTAAACTTTTATGTGTAGTTGTTAAAAGACTATATTCAACTATCACTCATAAAAACTAGTGAAGTAACTTACTGTACTTTTAATAAATCTTCCTAATCCTTAAATATGGCTTCCTTGCAAATGAGGACTTTTTAAAATGACAGTTTTAAAAAATACATCCCACTACTCCATTTTTCTTCTTAGACTTACACGTTTTAAAGCTGGCAACACATTAGTCATAGTTCAGAGTTATTTTTATGTCTGATCCTCATATTCTTTGCCAATAGCTTAGTTGATGATAGATTTTAAAATGTAAACGAATTTTCCTTCTCTTCTCTTGGTATTCAAAACTGTTGATGAAGAGTATATCACTCCAGTTTGCATTCTTTTATCTGTAAACTCCTTTACTTTAAGATTTTTTCTTTATTCTTGATATTTTGATAATTTGCTAGACCCAAACCTAAGATTTATCCAGTATACTGAATTTTTTTAACTATAGTTTTTTTCCCCCCAAAATTTCCATTTCACAGGTTTTCACAACAATTTGTTTTGTTTTTTACAATTACCATTTCTTTCTTTTTTGTTGAAGGAAATTAAATATCTTTTACTTTGAAGTTCTTTCCATATTGTTCCACTCTGTTTCTTATATGTACCTTCTTTTCTTTAAGTCTGTTTTTCACACTGTAATTCTTTGTTAGTTGGTGATATTTTATTGAGAATTCAGGTTCTATTGGAGGGCTCCCCCATACCAGTACTAGTTTTGGAGTCTCAGGTGGTTATAGCCTCAGGCTCTACAAATGAAAGCCTTAATTAAGAAGCTTAACTCAACTTTGTGACACAGGTGGAAGTTCTGGGCCAACACTTAATGATGTGTTTGAGTTGAGCATCAGTCTCCCTTGGGTGGTACTGCTCTGCATTTGCTCTATGAAGCAAAATCTTAGGGACTGTCACCCTCTGCTTCTTGGCTGTCATGGGGTCTGATAAGATGATAGAGATCTGATAAGATGATAGACATGAGAGCTTGTGTAGATATCATTTACTTTTCAATCTTCAGAGTGTGCTGATATAGAGTAAAGCTGATTTTGAGGAAAATGAGTTGTAGCTGAAGTAATTGATACATCAGAATTACCTACAGGGGGAAAACATGGTCTTGATTAATATGCATGAAATAGTGCTACACATGGTGGTCCTGGATGGTGCACACAGATTGCTGGATGACAAAACCACTGCTGAGCAATCCTATATTGTGTACTGAGTTGGTACCAGGTAGAACAAGGTAGTATTCTAGATGGTGACTTGAGCTAGAACTCATGACTATCTTATCAATGATACAAAGATTTAAAGTACTTAATGTTTAGCATGTGGACCCACAACCTGGAAGTATGGAGTACCGAGGCATACCTAGGATCCTGAAAAAACAGACACAGCAAGGCATAAGCTTGTGCTGTTATTAAAGGCAGCTAGAAGCCACCTTCTATTTGGCACAGTCAGGCTTACTGTAACGTCTAGGACCTATCCCAGCCCTACCTCCCTACCTTCTCTTCCTTTAACTACCTATAGAAGTTTACCCCAGTCAACACATGCTCTGCTCTCTTGATCACTGATTTGACTTAGCCATCTTCCTCTCAATTCTCTTTGCTCCTATTCAGTGATGCTGAAATGTAGAGGATGAACACGGAGCCTTCGTGAATTGCTGCTCATAACACCATCTTCTGAGCATTCTGGAGGTGTCAACATCACTGGGACTTAATTATAGAATCATTAATATGAGAAGTTTCTGACTCGAATATCAGAGATAGATGGGTTCACATTTTTGAAGTCAGTCATTTCCAACTAATATGGGCTTACATGAGGAAAGACTTTGATGAAAACTCAACTTATAGAAAGATTAGAGGTTTATCAAAAATTAAAACTGTCTTCTCTAAATAGTCATTTTGAGTTTTTTCCCCTTAAATGTCTTTATCTCTAGGGAAATGGAGTTCTTCCTCCTGAAGTTTTCATTCTATTCAACAAGATTTAGTCAGTAATTTTAAAAGTTTCCACAAAGAAAACCCCAGGACAAGATGGCTTCAATTGTGAATCCTACTGAACATTTAAAGAATTAACACCAATCCTTCACAAACTTGTAATTTAAAAAAAAAAAGGAGTAGGGATCACTTCCAAATTAATTCTATGAGGTCAGCACCAGAAAAAGATAATACAAGAAAATTAAATACCAATATCCCATGTAAATATAGATGCAAAAAATCCTCAACAAAATATTAGCAAACTGACTCCAGCAACATGTAAAAAGGATTATACACCATAATCAAGTGGAATTTGCTTGAAATGTTGGTTGAAAAACACTCATGAAACTAAATAATAGGGCCCATCCTCCACCCGATAAACTGCAACTATAAAAGTCTAACTTCACATGTAATGGAGAAAGACTGAAAGCTTTCTCCCTAAGACCAGAAACAAAACAAGGCTGTTCGCACCAACTGTTTCTATTTAACATTGTACTGGAAGTTCTGGCCAGATCAATGTGACAAGAAATGAAATTATTCCAATTGGAAATGAAGGAAAAGTATCTCTGCAGGTGACATGATCACACATATAGAAAATCCTAAGTAATCCACACACCAAAAAACTAAAATTAATAGATGCATTCAGAAAAGGATACAAGATCAATATACAAAAATCAATAGTATTTCTATACACTAGCATTGGACAGGCCAGGATGAAATGAGAAAAGCAATTACATTTACAATAGCATCAGAAATAATAAAATACTTAGGAATAAATTTAATAAGTTCAAGACTTGTATGCCAAAACTACAAAACATCAATGAAAGAAATTGAAAATATAAGTCAATGTTAAGTGTTCATGAGTTGGAAGATTTACATTGTTAAGATGGTAAATTTGCCCAAATTGGTTTACAGATTCAACTGAATCCCTATCAAAATTCCAGCAGGCATTTTTTTTTTGCAAAAATTGGCAAATTGAGGCTAAAATTCACTTGGAAATCAAAGGGCCGAGAATAGCCAAAACAATCCTGGAAAACAACAACAAAGTGGACGGGCTCCCAAAAACTGACAAATATTTGAATATTTTGATACATTAAACATACAAACACTGTTTTTGATTTAGTATGTAATACAAGGAATTATTATTAATTATATTGGATTTCAGCACAAACTTCTAAGGCCAAACACTCTAATTATTCAAATATCTCCTTTCCAAATTTGCATTTCAATTAGTGTGATTTCTGAAAACATCTTTTAGGTTTAGTTTGGAAGGATAGCAGATACTAGATTTTAGTTTGCTATCACCTGTGAGCAGTACTGTTTGCTTTACAGTTACTTTACTTGAATGGCCAGCTGATGTATCTAATTTATCTATATATGTAATAGAAAATTTCAAAAGATAATTCCTTTTGTAAGAATTTTCTAGTAAAATCCACAAACCATTTATAATAATCCATTATTCCATTATCAATACTGGGCTTCCCAGGTGGCTCAGTGCTAAAGAATCCACCTACCAGTGCAGGAGATGCAACAGCCACGGGCTTGATCCCTGGTTCAGGAAGATCCCCTGGAGAAGGAAATCGCAACCCACTCCAGTTTTTTTGCCTGGAAAATTCCATGGACAGAGGAGCTTGGCAAGTTATGGTCCATGGAGTCACAAATAGTCAGACACAACTGAGCAACTAAGCACACATGTGCTCACACACACACATTATCAATGCTAGCTTAATATTTGGAAGTAATACTATTTGCTGCTGCTGCTGCTGCTAAGTCACTTCAGTTGTGTCTGACTCTGTGCGACTCCAGAGATGGCAGCCCACCAGGCTCCCCGGTCCCTGAGATTCTCCAGGAAAGGACACTGGAGTGGGTTGCCATTTCCTTCTCCAATGCATGAAAGTGAAAAGTGAAAGTGAAGCCGCTCAGTCGAGTCCAACTCCTAGAGACCCCATGGACTGCAGCCTACCAGGCACCTCCATCCATGGGACCCTCCAGGCAAGAGTACTGGAGTGGGTTGCCATTGCCCTCTCCAAATACTATTTGAGGAATACTATTTTAGGAATCAGTGAACTAAAATGGACTAAAATGGGTGAATTTAATTCAGATGACCATTATATCTACTTCTGTGGGCAAGAATCCCATAGAAGAAATGGAGTAGCCTTCATAGTCAACAAAAGAGTCTGAAATGCAGTACTTGGGTGCAATCTCAAAAATGACAGAATGATCTCTGTTTGTTTCTAAGGCAACCCATTCAGTATTACAGTAATCCAAGTCTATGCCCCAACCACTAATGCCAAAGAAGATGAAGTTAAAGGGTTCTATGAAGACATACAAGACCTTCTAGAACCAACACCCCCAAAAGATGTCCTTTTCATAATATAGAGACTGGAATGCAAAACCAGGAAGTCAAGAGATACCTGAAGTAACAGGCAAGTTTGGCCTTGGAATGAAGCAGGGCAAAGGCTAACAGAATTCTGCCAAGAGAACGCACTGGTCACAGCCAACCCCCTCCTTCAACAACAAGAGATGACTCTACACGTAGACATCACCAGATGGTCAATACCAAAACCAGACTGATTATATTCTTTGCAGATGAAGATGAAGACACTCTATACAGTCAGCAAAAACAAGACTGGAAGCTGATGGTGGCTCAGATCATGAACTCCTCATTGCCAAATTCAGACTCAAATTGAAGAAAGTAGGGAAAACCACTAGACCATTCAGGTATGACCTAAATCAAATCCCTTATAATTATACAATGGAAGTGAGAAATAGATTCAAGGGATTAGATCTGATAGTGCCTGATGAACTATGGATGGAGATTTGTAACACTATATAGGAGGCGGTGTTCAAAACCATCCCCAAGAAAAAGAAATGCAAAAAGGCAAAATGGTTGTCTGAGGAGGCCTTACAAATAGCTGAGAAAAGAGAAACAAAAGGCAAAGGAGAAAAGGAAAGATACCCACCTGAATGCAGAGTTCCAAAGAATAGCAAGGAGAAATAAGAAAGACTTCCTAAGTGATAAATGCAAAGAAATAGAGGAAAACAATAGAATGGGAAAGACTAGAGATCTCTTCAAGAAAATTAGAGATACCAAGGGAACATTTCATGCAAAGATGGGCACAATAAAGGACAGAAATGGTATGGACCTAACAGAAGCAGAAGATATTAAGAAGAGGTCTCAAGAATACACAGAAGATCTACACAAAAAAAGATCTTAATGACCCAGATAACCACGGGTGTGATCATCACTCACCTACAGCCAGACATCCTGGAGTGTGAAGTCAAATGGGCCTTAGGAAGCATCACTATGAACAAAGCTAGTGGAGGTGACGGAATTCCAGTAGAGCTATTTCAAATCCTAAAAGATGATGCTGTGAAAGTGCTGCACTGAATATGCCAACAAATTTGGAAAACTCAGCAGTGGCCACAGGACTGGAAAAGGTCAGTTTTCATTCCAATCTCAAAGGCAATGCCAAAGAATGTTCAAACTACTGCACTGTTGCACATCTTGCACAAAGTCATCTCACATGCTAGGCTTCAAAGTAATGCTCAACTTTCAGATCTCCAAACTAGCTTCAGCATCCGTTACATGACATGAACTGAGAACTTTCCAATGCCTTTGTATGATCACAAGCTGGAAAACTTTTAGAAAGATGGGCAGAGACCACCTTACCTGCCTCCTAAGAAAGTATGCAAATTGCAACAGTTAGAATGGGACATCCGTTGGTTCAAAATGGAAAGAGTAAGTCAGAGTATATCCACCCTGCTTATTTAACTTATACGCAGAGTACATCATGTGAAATCCTCATGAAAGTAAAAGATGTTTGCTTCTCGGAAGAAAAGCTATGACCAACCTAGAGAGCTGAGACATTACTTTGCCAACAAAGGTCCATCTAGTCAAAGCTATGGTTTTTCCAGTAGTCATGTATGGATGTGAGTCATGTTTCGAGCTGGACCATAAAGAAAGCTGACTGCTGAAGAACTGATGCTTTCTCACTGTGGTGTTGGAGAAGACTCTTGAGAGTCCCTTGGACTGCAAGGAGATGAAACCAGTCAATCCTAAAGGAAATCATCCTAAATATTCAATGGAAGGAATAATGCTGAAGCTGAAGCTCCAATACTTTGGCCACATGATGCGAACTGACTCATTGGAAAAGACCCTGAGGCTGGGAAAGATTGAAGGCAGGAGAAAGGGGACGACAGACGATGAGATAGTTGGATGCCATCACTGATTTGATGGACATGAGTTTGAGCATGCTCTGGGAGTTGGTGATGGACAGGGAGGCCTGGCGTGCTGCAGTCCATGGGGCTGCAAAGAGTCAGACATGACTGAGCAAATGAACTGAACTGCATACTATTTGAAGTGTGATTTTACTAACTAAAAATACTAGTTCAAATATCTATTTCACCAATTTCTCTCTCCTCTCAACAATTAATGTTTAATATACCTCTGTACTTTACCCCATCAATTTACAAACAAAACAGTCCTCAAGTCACCATAAAGTTTAAAATATAGTCCCTCATTAAAAAAAAATAAGTGAAACTATTCAAAACTTCAAAGTTTGTGTTGAGTATTTGAACTTTAGGACTTTTTGTATTCAAATTCCTTTAAAATGATTTTTATTTTTGCCTCAATGATATTTAAAAGTTCCTGCCTGTATTTTACAATGGAGGAGTTAAAACTGGTATTTAATTACCAGAATATCCCTCTAACTCTTCTATCTCTCTTTGTGTATTCAGAATGGGAAAAAATGCTCCAGGTCGGGCAACCAATTGTGTAAGTTGTTGTATGAATCCTTCAGAATGGATAATGCAGCTTTCCTGACTGGAATGGTTTTGCAGGTGATCATTCTCTTTATCATTAATGCCTCTTCCATGCAGATATAATAGTTTTTTTCTGATTAAGTTTGGCAAAATAATCCATGATTCAATGCTAGACTGTCATTTTAGACCAGCTTTCTTGATTATAACTTTACACTCGCATAACATTTCAAAAGACCTGTGAACACGTATTTTTCCATTTAAGGCTACAGGGAATTCATTATTCGTGTCATTCTTAGTTTTTTAAAATCTAATTAGTGATCTCAACAAACCACTTAGTTTCCCTTCAAATTTCTAAGTTTTGTAAGCACCTCTTTTTGCTGATACCTATCTCTCAAAGGAGAAAACCATTTAAAAGATCCATATATTAACTGAAAATCTGAATACAGATATATTTCACATATGATATCCATCTACCCAAGGCAAGGCTGAAGTTTGGATCTAAATTATATAAAAAGTTGTTCACTTCTCCAATTCCACTTAGGTAGATCAGAGAATGGATTCTGGAGTCATACTGTAGCAATCTGAATCCTAGCGCTGCCACTTCAAACAGTGTGTGACTATGGGAAGGTTATTAAGTTTCTGTATCTTCAATTTCTATAAAATATGCCTAGTAAGAGTACCCACCTTATAGGGCTATTTGAGGGATAAAATGAGTTAATGGCTGTAAAATACTTAGAATACTATCTGACATGTAGTAACACATAGATGTTAATATTACCTAGATTTCATTTGTGTTGAATTGACAAACCAAAAATAGCTAATTTGCAACACTATTTCTATGTCAACATGTAGGAATAAATAAACAAAATCTAGTTTAAATTTTGTCCTGAACTCGTTAACTTGAATGGAACTAAAACTCTGCTACTATAGTATAAAACAGTTTTTTGTTCAGGAAATTTGCTTTCCATTTATATCTAAAAGAATATTCTTTTTTTTCTTTTATGTATGTTTATTTTTTTTCTTTTCACTTCATGTTGATATGGACATGAGTTTGAGCAAACTTTGGGAGATAGTGAAGGACAGGGAAGCCTGGCATGCTGTAGTCCATGGGGTTGCAGAGTTGGAGGTGACTTAGTGACTGAAGAACAACAGCAATGTCGATATATATTTCTCTGATTTGCCTTAAATGTAGAAGAAAATCCTAAAGTATATTAATAGTGTAATCATTATTATTGCTATATCTCTTACAATAGGAATCAACAGAACTAGAAAAATGTAAATTTAGTTAAGCAGTGCTTAGCACGTATTATACTCTCATCTCTAAGAATTCTGTTTTCAGTGTCAGACATGTTCATGACTGAATGCATGATGTGACAATAATCTTCTAATATAGGTAGAAACATGATGATTAGAGTGGATTAATTAATTTACCCAATTGACATTTACTGAATGACTACTATTGTCCAGGTTTCTTTCAAAAATAATTTTTCCTGGAACTTTCCTGGCAGTCCAGTGGTTAAGACTCAATGTTTCCACTGCAGGAGGCATGCATTCAATCCATGGTTGGGGAACTAAGATGCTGCATGCATGTGGTGCAGCCAAAAAAAATTATTTCCCTAATACTTTCTATCATAAGAACTTAAGATTACTGACATGATTTAAAATAATGCATTCAATGTGAGCTGTAACTTATGAACTTAGTTAAATTACAAGATATTTAAGGAGGAGAAATCCCAAATAAATGATACTCCCTTCCATATACTAATTGTAACTAGTAAACTGGTTAACTGTGTCTCAGTTAACTTACTGTATCAGAGAAATCAGGATGGTTGCACACTGTGCTGAAATCCACTTTATAAACAAGTCTTTCCTCGTCACCAAATATGAGTAGACAAAGCTTGAGGCACCCTTTGTTCACAGATTAAAATGTTTCAGATTATAGCTCCCTGTCTTCTGCAAATTGGGTAGTCAAGGAATATGATATCTAGGAAACAAAGGGTCAGCGTGGTGAGAAGCAAACTCATAAATTATAGATATCTATTGAGCTACATCAGCTTAAAGCCTTTTTCTTAATAAAATTCTATGATTTTCACTTACTCAATTTTGGGCTGATATTATCCTGTTAATAGTCAAGCAGAATAATCAAGTCTTATCACCCTCTGAGTTTCTGTTTATCTATAAAAATCCTTTCATTTTCTTTCTGCGTCTAAGAATCTGTTTCTAATACTCTCTGACCTCCCTAATATTTTAATGTGGGTTCACATTGTAAAAGGACTTATAATAAGGCAAGATGCCGCTTTATTCAACTGTATTATTATTTGCACACCAGTGTAAAAAAATAGAACCTTTTCTTTGAAAAATAGCCTCCCTGAGACCAGGTGGTACAGAGCACTTTAACAAACTTTCTGCATCATCATAAATTTCTCACATACTTGGAAATAAGCAGATATAACTATTATGGATTGTAATTTTATAAGAGTTTATCTCCCCTGGTTATGGCAAAGGGTAAATGGAGTTCTTTAAGTTCTACTGTAAAGGGTATGGGCAGATGGAGATAGTCCCTTGCTTTGTGCTCACTATTATAGCTCACTCAATGTAATGGAATAACCTATACATTAAGCCATAAATGGAATAATACTTGAAAAAGTCCTTTACACTTTTTCAAATGGCTTAATTTGGACACTTCCAAAATAGGCTGAGTTAAGGATGTTAGTTTATCAATCAGGACGCAGGGTGGCGCTGCCGGCTAAGATTGTGAATAAAGAGCCCTAGAAAGCTCGCGTATTCCTTTGCTGCAAGACGGAAACACCACCACAAGTAAGAAGCTCTGCCAGCAGTACTGGGTTACCAACGAATTTGGGCAGCGATATTCTAAACGAATTTAAGATTACAAGTAACTCTGTGAAGATTCTACCAAGCAAGAAAATTTAATACCTCTGGTCTTTTTCTGGTTGCTGAAGCGGGACTGGATGTAAGCACCCTGGCTCCAACATGGAGACGCTAGAGAGAATTCAACCCAACAGGCAAGTGACGACCTTTATTTTGATGGTATTCTTGTCTCAGGCTAACCCCGCGCCTATTCGTTATTCTGTTCTGGAAGAAACAGAGAGCGGCTCCTTTATAGCCCATTTAACCAAGGACCTGGGCCTGGGAATTGGGGAGCTGAACGCCCGGTCGGCGCGGGTGGTTTGTGACGATGACGAGCAGCGTTTGCTGCTGGATCGTCAGACTGGAGATTTGCTTTTGAGGGAGAAACTAGACCGGGAAGACATATGTGGCTCCGTTGAACCCTGTGTGCTGCATTTCCAAGTGTTCCTGGAAACTCCAGTGCAATTTTTTGAAGGAGAATTATTAATACAGGACATAAATGACCACTCCCCAGTATTCCCCAATAGGGAAATGCTTTTGAAAATACCGGAAAACAGCCAGCCAGGGACTGTATTTCCATTGACATTAGCTCAGGATTTGGATGTGGGTAGCAACGGTCTTCAAAAATACACTATCAACGCCAATTCTCATTTTCACGTTCTCACTCGAAATCATAGTGATGGCAAGAAATATCCAGATTTGGTGCAGGACAAAGTGCTGGATCGAGAGGAGCAGTCAGAGTTTAGCTTAACTCTAATGGCACTAGATGGTGGGTCTCCACCTAGGTCCGGCACCAGCATGGTGCGAATCCTGATCATGGACGTCAATGACAATGCTCCCGAGTTTCTGCACACTCCATATGAGGTGCAGGTTCTGGAAAACAGCCCCCTAGACTCCCTAATACTTACAGTTTTAGCTAGGGATGTAGATGCTGGAAATTTTGGGACTGTTTCTTATAGCTTGTTCCAAGCCTCAGAGGAAATTAAACAAACTTTCTCAATAAATGAAGTCACAGGAGAAATCCGACTGACAAAGAAACTGGATTTTGAACAAATCAAATCTTACCACGTGGAAACTGAGGCTACAGATGGAGGAGGCCTTTCTGGGAAAAGCACTGTAGTCATAGAGGTGGTAGATGTGAATGACAATGCCCCCGAACTTACCATATCTTCACTCATCAGCTCCATCCCAGAAAATGCGCCGGAGACCACAGTCTCTATCTTCCGAATTCGAGATAGAGACTCTGGAGACAATGGAAAGATGATTTGCTCTATTCCAGACAATCTGCCATTCATTCTAAGACCGACTTTCAAGAATTTCTACACCCTGGTAACCGATAGCCCTCTTGACAGAGAAAGTCAAGCCGAGTACAACATCACCATCACGGTCACGGACATGGGAACCCCCAGACTGAAAACCGAGCACAACATAACCGTGCTGGTGTCCGACGTCAACGACAACGCCCCCGCCTTCACCCAGACCTCCTACACCCTGTGGGTCCGCGAGAACAACAGCCCCGCCCTGCACATCGGCAGCGTCAGCGCCACAGACACAGACGCGGGCGCCAACGCCCAGGTCACCTACTCGCTGCTGCCGCCCCCCGACCCGCACGTGCCCCTCGCCTCCCTCGTGTCCATCAACCCCGACAACGGATACCTCTTCGCCCTCACGTCCCTGGACTACGAGGCCCTGCGGGCCTTCGAGTTCCGCGTGGGCGCCGCCGACCGCGGCTCGCCGGCGCTCAGCAGCCAGGCGCTGGTGCGCGTGCTCGTGGAGGACGCCAACGACCACGCGCCCTTCGTGCTCTACCCGCTGCAGAACGCCTCGGCGCCCTGCACCGAGCTGGTGCCCAGGGCGGCCGAGCCGGGCTACCTGGTGACCAAGGTGGTGGCGGTGGACGGCGACGCGGGCCAGAACGCCTGGCTGTCGTACCAGCTGCTCAAGGCCACGGAGCCCGGGCTGTTCGGCGTGTGGGCGCACAACGGCGAGGTGCGCACGGCGCGGCTGCTGAGCGAGCGCGACGCGCCCAAGCAGCGGCTGGTGGTGCTGGTCAAGGACAACGGCGAGCCGCCGCTGTCGGCCAGCGTCACGCTGCACGTGCTG
Source organism: Okapia johnstoni (assembly GCA_024291935.2). Lineage (NCBI taxonomy): Eukaryota > Metazoa > Chordata > Mammalia > Artiodactyla > Giraffidae > Okapia > Okapia johnstoni. Next base: position 44,628,820 of record CM044316.1, read on the forward strand.
CTGGTGGACGGCTTCTCGCAGCCCTACCTGCCGTCCCCGGAAGCGGCAGCGGCGGCCGCGGCGCCGGCCCGACCCGCTCACCGTCTACCTGGTGGTGGCCTTGGCGTCGGTGTCGTCGCTCTTCCTCTTCTCGGTGCTGGTGTTCGTGGCGGTGCGGCTGTGCAGGAGGGGCGGGGCGGCCTCGGCGGGTCGCTGCCCGGTGGCCGAGGGCCACTTCCCGGGCCACCTGGTGGACGTCAGCGGCACGGGGACCCTGTCCCAGAGCTACCAGTACGAGGTGTGTCTGACGGGAGACCATAGAACTGGTGAGTTCAAATTACTGAAGCCGATATTCCCTAACCTCTTGGTTCAGGACACTGAGAGAGAAATCAAAGAAAGCCCCAGCTGTAGAAACAGCTTTGTATTCAGTTAAATGCCGTATTTGGTTAAGTGAGCCTCTCAATTTTGTTAAGCCTAACTCACGTTGCAATACTTTTGTCTTAAGAGGTTGTACTGTTACATAAATTTGTATATCTCTATTCCAAACTTATGCATGTCTCTACTAAATTTTCCTTTTATAGTATTCATTGGATTTAGCATTTTTAGTTACAGTTGATATTATTTCTCCATATTTTACCTTCTCTTGGTGATTAATGTTTCCATAACTATAAATTACTCAAGCCGTAAAAGAAATTCTATTAATATTTAAATCAACCTCTTAATGTCTTTTTAAGGAAATACTTTAAAGCTTTTGCGTAATCTTGAATTTCTGTATGTTTTTGGTGCTTTTCTTTACTTGTATTTGCAAGGGCAGAGTGTTAGAAATTCTTTGTAGCTACCTCGAGCTTTCCTGTTCACCACTCTCCCAGGTTATGCCCCACTAAATAGCCATGAGCATGTAACTTAGCATACTTGTTTCTCATAAGTTGCACCTAAACACGCACTTTATTATTCAGTTCAGTCACTCAGTCGTGTTCAACTCTTTGCGACCCCATGAATCGCAGCACGCCAGGCCTCCCTGTCCATCACCAACTCCCAGAGTTTACCCAAACCCATGTCCATCAAGTCGGTGATGCCATCCAGCCATCTCATCCTCTGTCGTCCCCTTCTCCTCCTGCCCCCAATCCTTCCCAGCATCAGGGTCTTTTCCAATGAGTCAGCTCTTCGCATCAGGTGACCAAAGTAGTGGAGTTTCAGCTTCAACATCAGTCCTTCCAGTGAACACCCAGGACTGATCTCCTTTAGGATGGATTGGTTGGATCTCCTTGCAGCCCAAGGGACTATCAAGAGTCTTCTCCAACACCACAATTCAAAAGCGTCAATTCTGCGGCGCTCAGCTTTCTTCACAGTCCAACTCTCACATCCATGCATGACCACTGGAAAAACCATAGCCTTGACTATGGTATTAAATTATTAATACATTACAATTGTGACCTTATCCCATCTGAGTACCATATATGCTAGAGATTATTCGTTTGATACTTACCTAGCACATTGTAATTGCTTCAGGAATACTCACTAATATTAAAATTAAAATGTTCTTATTTATAAATAAGAGAAAATCTTACATATAATTTGGTATCAAATTCACTTCACTAAAATAAAACTAATTCACTGCTTGATAACATACTTAAAAATCTTAGAACTTTAAGGAAAACCTAAATCCTTTAAAGGACTCAAGAGGTCGAGGGCATCTTATACTTTCCTGTCCTTCTTTTGCCCTATTAATAGAAGTTCAAATGTAAGTCTAAAGTATGTGTTTTTCTTGGCTTTCATAGTTTTTCCACATCCTTCAAAAAAGTCAGAATTTCTCTTGAGTTTTGTTGATTATGTTCTAGTCTGATTACGCTAAGTTATTTTGTAAACATGAGCAGCTTTTATCAACAAAATGATGATTTATTTTTGATGTCCAAATGACTTTGTTTTGTTTTTCAATGTAGCTTTGGTGTATTTTTCATAAATTTACTTTTTCAATTATTCTAACTTTCAATAAAAAGAAGTAAGCATTGTTTTTTCCTTTAAGACAATAAGAATAGAAATTAAGAAATAAACTTATCTGAATTATAATTGTTTTATGTTGTGTTCATTAGGCCACTTAAGATGATTTGTGATTTCTAACTAAATTTATATAGCTATAACTATAAGACCACTTATTGAACTTTTGGCACAATATGAGTAATTTGAGTTTGCTTTATAACCTAAGTATTTATTTTTAAATTTCAAGTGTCATCCTACTGGAATTTAATTATTTTGTGTTTCCATGAATTACATTTTTAAAAATAAAAAAGAAAAATTATTCTTTAAGTTATTATTGAAACATAGCTTTTAGCTTTCATCCAATCTAATACTTAAAATTAGAAAGTAATAAAAATATGAACAAAGTTAAACACAAATACATGACGATTAGTAGCCAGTATTAATGAGTTCACCATTTACTGTTAGATATTTAAATGAAATAGTTTTATGTAGGATGACAAGAAATATGATTGAAGTTTTCAGCAATATGTTTCAACATTATGAAAGTATAACTTCATGTTTTTGTGTATGCCAGGGAAGCCCAACTTGTATAATCACCCAAATGAGACTGGCCAAATACACACTCGGAACCCACGCTTATGAATTTATATGAGTAAATTTATGAATTACTTTGTGTATTACCTTATAAATTGCTGTGTGTATTCATAAAGCGTCGATCATTCCTTACCAGTTGGGGATCACTATCAGACTCTAGTATAGAACAGGTTAACATTTTAAAATTCAGTGATTATAATTTAATAGTAAATATAATCCAGATAATTTCCACAAAGTGAATACCTTATGAAAAATTGGACAATTATTTTCTGCAAAACAAAAATAGAGAATGGAGGCCAAATAACTGGATAATAATACCCATTTCAATCACAGTTTCTCAAGTACTTCTATTATATTGACATTTTTTACAATTCCTTTGCTGTTTTTAGGCACAGTATATAGTGAATTTAGTACATGCTGTTTAGGGGCAGACATTTTACTGAAGGCAATATAACCCACATCACTTTAAGACCTTGTATTTCTTACTGGATTTCCATAGTGGCTCAGCAGTAAAGAACCCACTTGCCAATGCAGGAGATGAGGGTTTGATCCTTGGGTCCAGAAGATACCTTGGAAAAGGAAATGGCAACCCACTCCAGTATTATTGCCTGAGAAATCCCATAGACAGAGGAGCCTGGTGGGCTACAAGTCCATGGGGTCACAAAAGAGTGGGACACAACTTAGTGAATAAACAACATTTGTTACTATTACAGTTACAAAATATAGATTTTAAATAGTCTTATTTGGTAGAATTCTGTTTCCAGTAAGATGGATTATTTAAACCTGTTTTAAAATCAGAAATTATCAGTTTGAAGCAACAGACAGCAGATGATATATAAAGAACTGAAGGGGCTAAGATTCCTGAAAAGGAAAATCCTTGGAGCTGTGAACTGACTCCAACAGTCAATTTGTCCTAAAGAAGTTTGCAAAGTCTAAGAAAAAGCCAGGGATAGAGTAACTTCAACAGTCTTTGGCAAACTGGAGGATTCAAGCTCATGGCCAGTTTTCCCCCTCATGATATTTGCCAAATTATGGGACATTCCAGGAAAGAAGACCAAAATATTAAGTGGAAAATTACTGAAAAGCCGAGTGAAGTTTTACTAGTCTTAATACATGAGATTAGAGTTTGTGATCTGCCATCTGAGAGACTGTGGAGAATACACTGAGTTCCAAACTGAAAATTCTGGAGGGCCAGGTACTTATTAGGACTGGAAAGAAGCTTGACTAAGCACAGTGCCTGTTTTGAATTAAGGCAATTTGATTAGACATGTTTCTATCAATCTAACGGGGCTTCCCAGTGGCACTAGTGGTAAAGAGCCCAATTGCCAGTGCAGGAGACTTAAGAGACTCTGGTTCAGTCCCTGGGTTGGGAAGATCCCCTGGAGGAGGGTGTATAGCAGCCCACTCCAGAATTCTTGCCTGGAGAATCCCATGGACAGAGGAGCCTGGCGGGCTACAGTCCATAGGGTCTGAAAGAGTCAGATAAAACTGAAGCTACTCAGCACACACTGTCAAGCTAACAAAGGAAAAGATGGACTCTTTCTGGAAGAATATAATATCATCAGGACCCTGGAGGAGAGCTTTTTACATTAATAATCAACATTTGATAAAAATTAATAAGGCACACATACAAAAAAACTGCTTGACATGAATAAAACCTAGAAGAAAAAATAGACATACGGATGATCTACAGGTAAAATAGATACTAGAATTTACTGACAATGATGTTAAAATAAGTATAACTAATATGTTAAAATAAGGAATACAGAAAATAGGTAAAGAGAATTTCACCACAGAATTAAATAAAATAGAAAATAATTTGGGGACTGAAAAATATAATACTGAAATTTTAAAATATTAGATTGTATAATGGCATAGTTGTCATAAAAGATTATAGGATTAGTGAATGCAAGACAGGTCAATATTAAATATCCAAATAGAAGCACTGAGGAATAAAATAATTTAAAATACAGATAAGAACATTTAGTTACATGTAGAACATAATGAAAAACTCCAACACATACATGATTGTAATCCTGGAAGGACTAGGAATGGGGAATAAGGAATGTTTAAAAAATGATGACCAATAATGGCGAAAAAATTTACCCCTCAAGATGCTCAGTGAACCTAATTAGAAGAATAAAAAACAGTGCACATCTAGAAATATCACAGGAAGGCTGCTAAAGACTAAAGTCAAAGAGAAAAATCTTAAAAGCAATCACGTGAAAATGACATTGCTTTTAAAGGAATAACAGTAAGATGGAGAGCTGACCATCAAGAAGCCAAAAGACAAAGGAATGATGTCTTTTGAGTCCCGAAAAAAATTAGCTACCAGACTAGAATTCTATCACCAGAAAACACATCTTGCAAAAACGAAGTTCTAAAACAAACAAAAACTGCAAGAATCAATCACAGTCCCATCTTCACTAAAATAAATACTTTTAGTGGGTTCATTAGGAAGAAGGAAAACGGTCCTGGAGGAATCACAGATTTGCAGGAAGAAATGAACAAGAATAAGGGTAACTATAAATTGTTATTTATTGATTAACTATAAATTGTTATTTATTGATTTATTGTAGAAATAATAGTTTCTTAAAGGATTTAAAGTATATATAAAATTTTAATTCATGATAATGATGATGTAAAAGGCAGGTGATATAAACAGAGTTAAGGAATTCTAAGGTCCTAAACATTATCATGAGAGTAGTAAACAAATGATTTGTATTAGATGCTTGTAGATTAAAGATGCATGTTGTAATCTTTAGAATAATCATAAGAATAATTTTTAAATGAATTGAGGGAAAAAATAAGAAATATCTAAATTATCCAAAAGAAGAAAAAAACTTTAAGAGCAAATAGAAAAAAATTTAGATGGTTAAATATAAATGGATAGACATCAAATATTACATTAATTGCTATTGGATTAAATAATCCAGTTAAACAACCAAAATTGTCAGAATAGGTATAAGAAAAATTCAGTTATGTGCTGTCACATACCTGTGTGTGTGTATTATCACAGAAAGGTTGAAAGTTTTAAAAATAGAAAAAGATACAAACATTAACCAAACTAATCAAGTGTAGACATACTCACATAAAACAAAGGAGACTTTAAGGAAAGATGCATTGCTACAGATAAGGAGAGATATTTCATAATGATAAATGGGTAAAATATACCAAAAATATGTCAGTTATAAGACTAAATATATCTCTGTAAGAAAACTACAAAGTATAAAAAGTTAAATTGAAAGAACACAAGAAATAGACAAATCCATAGTCATAGGAGAGGATGTATTAACAATTAAGTCAACCACTGATAGAAGACACAACAAAAACAGAATATTAAAAATCTGAACACCACAATCATCATATTTGAATAAACTGACATACATAGTACACGGGAAAGTACGTGTTCTTTTTATATGCATATGGAATATAGCAAAATTATCCATATTCTAGGTCATAAAGCAATTCTCTAAAAATTTTTTAAAGAAATAAAATTAAGTTAGAAATAAAAAATTATCCAGAAATCCCCAAATGCTTCAAAAGTAAATAATATAATCCATGAGTCAAAAGAAGAAATCGCAGAAGAAATTTCCATATATTTTGAACTGGGTAAAAATTAAGATATGATATATCAAAACAGAATTAACAGAGAAATTTTAAAACTTTAAATGAACATGTTAGATACAAAAGGTTAAAAAACAATAAGCTTTCATCTGAAGAAGTTACAAAACGAACAGATAAAGAAGGAAAAAATAATGCATGTATTATATTCAGTTCAGTTCAGTCGCTCAGTCGTGTCCGACTCTTTGCGACCCCATGAACTGCAGCACGCCAGGCCTCTCTGTCCATCCCCAACTCCCGGAGTCTACCCAAACCCATGTCCATCCAGTCGGTGATGCCATTCAACCATCTCATCCTCTGTCGTCCCCTTCTCCTCCTGCCCCCGATCCTACCCAGCATTAGGGTCTTTTCCAATGAGTCAACCCTTCGCATAAGGTGGCCAAAGTGCTGGAGTTTCAGCTTCAACATCAGACCTTCCAATGAACACCCAGGATTGATCTCTTTTAGGATGGATTGATTGGATCTCCTTGCAGTCCAAGGGACTCTCAAGAGTCTTCTCCAACACCACAGTTCAAAAGCATCAATTCTGCGGCGCTCAGCTTTCTTCACCGTGCAACTCTCACATCCATACATGACCACTGGAAAAACCATAGCCTTGACTAGACAGACTTTTGTTGGCAAAGTAATGTCTCTGCTTTTAAATATGCTATCTAGGTTGGCCATAACCTTCCTTCCAAGGAGTAAGCGTCTTTTAATTTCATGGCTGCAATCACCATCAGCAGTGATTCTGGAGCCCCCCAAAAATAAAGTCTGACTCTGTTTCCACTGTTTCCCCATCTATTTCCCATGAAGTGATGGGACCAGATGCCATGATCCCAGTTTTCTGAACGGTGAGCTTTAAGCCAACTTTTTCACTCTCCTCTTTCACCTTCATCAAGAGGCTCTTTAGTTTCTTCTTCACAGTGGTGTCATCTGCATATCTGAGGTTATTGATATTTCTCTTGGAAATCTTGATTCCAGCTTGTGTTTCTTCCAGCCCAGCATTTCTCATGATGTACTCTGCATATAAGTTTAATAAGCAGGGTGACAATATACAGCCTTGAAGTACTCCTTTTCCTATTTGGAACCAGTCTGTTTTTCCATGTCCAGTTCTAACTGTTGCTTCTTGACCTGCATACAGGTTTCTCAAGAGACAGGTCAGATGGTCTGGTATTCCCATCTCTTGAAGAATTTTCCACAGTTTATTGTGATCCACACAGTCAAGGGCTTTGGCGTAGTCAATAAAGCAGAAATAGATGTTTTTCTGGAACTCTCTTGCTTTTTCGATGATCCAGTGGATATTGGCAATTTGATCTCTGGTTCCTCTGCCTTTTCTAAAACCAGCTTGAACATCTGGAAGTTCACGGTTCACATATTGCTGAAGCCTGGCTTGGAGAATTTTGAGCATTACTTTACTAGCATGTGAGATGAGTGCAATTGTGTGGTAGTTTGAGCATTCTTTGGCATTGCCTTTCTTTGGGATTGGAATGAAAACTGACTTTTTCCAGTCCTGTGGCCACTGCTGAGTTTTCCAAATTTGCTGGCATATTGAGTGCAGCACTTTCACAGCATCACCTTTGAGGATTTGAAATAGCTCAACTGGAATTCCATCACCTCCACTAGCTTTGTTCGTAGTGATGCTTTCTAAGGCCCACTTGACTTCACATTCCAGAATGTCTGGCTCTAGGTGAGTGATCACACCATCGTGATTATCTGTGCCGTGAAGATCTTTTTTGTACAGTTCTTCTGTGTATTCTTGCCATCTCTTCTTAATATCTTCTGCTTCTGTTAGGTCCATACCATTTCTGTCCTTTGTCAAGCCTATCTTTGTATGAAATGTTCCTTTGGTATCTCTAATTTTCTTGAAGAGATCTCTAGTCTTTCCCAATCTGTTGTTTTCCTCTATTTCTTTGCACTGATCGCTGAGGAAGGCTTTCTTATCTCTCCTTGCTATTCTTTGGAACTCTGCATTCAGATGGGAATATCTTTCCTTTTCTCCTTTGCTTTTCGCTTCTCTTCTTTTCACAGCTATCTGTAAGGCCTCCTCAGACAGCCATTTTGCTTTTTTGCATTTCTTTTCCATGGGGATGGTCTTGATCCCTGTCTCCTGTACAATGTCACGAACCTCTGTCCATAGTTCATCAGGCACTCTCTCTATCAGGTCTAGTCCCTTAAATCTATTTGTCACTTCCACTGTATACTCAAAAGGGATTTGATCTAGGTCATACCTGAATGGACTTGTGGTTTTCCCTACTTTCTTCAATTTAAGTCTGAATTTGGCAATAAGCAGTTCATGATCTGAGCCACAGTTTGCTCCCGGTCTTGTTTTTGCTGACTGTATAGAGCTTCTCCATCTTTGGCTGCAAAGAATATAATCAATCTGATTTCGGTGTTGACCATCTGGTGATGTCCACATGTAGAGTCTCACCTTTAAATTCATTCACCCTCACCTTTAAATTCATTTTATTATAGATTTTTGGGTTGCTCCAAGAATTTGGCTATCATAACAATACTGATATAAGCATTCTTGAATATATCTCTTCATGCACTTGGGCAAGAGTTCCTTTTGGGTACAGGCACATCTAGGAAGGTGCTACCCGGGTCATAGCAAGAACAGGAATGATATAAAACTGAGTAAAATAGACTATTAAAAGATGCCAACACTGAGATGAAAGAGATGTTGGAGATATCTGACAAAGATTTTTAAATGGACGATGAAAGACGCCTCAATAAGCAATATTAAACATGCTTGAAATAAAAGAAAAAAGATTCTCTGAAAAGAAATGTAAAGTTGTAACAAGGAAATAAAAGATATAAAGAACTACCAATGAAAATTTTAGAGATTAAAAATACAATTATTGAATAACTCAGTGGACAGGCTTAACAACAGGAAGACAAAGAGTCAATGAACTAGAAGATACAACAATAGCTTTTACCCAATTTGAGCAAAAGAGAGAAAACAGACTAAAAAATTAACAGAGACCTGTTGGACATTAACAAGAGATCTACCATTTGTGTCATTGGAATCTCAGAAGGAGAGAAGACCTTCCAAATTTGGCAAAAGATAGAGATCCAGAGATTTAGGAAGCCAAACAAATCCAAAACAAGATAAACAAAAAAATTCACCTGAAAAGATATAGTCAAATTTCTGAAAACTGAAGAGAAGGGAAAAGTCTGAAAAGCAGTGACAGATAAATGATACATTAAACATAGAGCAACGACAATCTAAATGAGAGTCGATTTCTCATCAGAAACCGTGGAAGTCAGAAGAAAATGGCACAGTGTTTTCCAAGTGATGAACAATTACCCCAGAATTCTACATGCAGTGAAAATACCCTCCTGGAAGAAAATTTGTTGCCATCAGGCCTACTCTTTTAAAAATGGCTAAAGAGAGCTCTCCAAACAGAAGGGAATCAATAATAAAAGGAATCTTGGAACATCAGGAAAGAAGAACACACACAGTAAACAAAGATACGGGTAAACACCATAGACTTTCCTTCTCTTTAGAATTCAGTTTTCTAAATTATGTTTGATGGTTGACTCCAAAATTATAATACTGTCTATGTTCAAAATTTCTATACAGGAAGCATTTAAGACAATTATGTTATAAATGGGGAATGGTAAAGTTATGTAACAGTACTTAAGTTTTCCACCCTTGCATATGTAAAATGACAACCAGTAAACCCTGAAGGAAACGGCACCCCACTCCAGTATTTTTGCCTGGAAAATCCCATGGACAGAGGAGCCTGGTAGGCTACAGTCCATGGGGTCGCAAAAAGTCAGACACAACTGAGCGACTTCATTTCACTTCAAACCCTGACAAGTTATGTGTGGGCCAACTACTACAAAAGCTATACAAAAGGATACACTAAAATCCACTATAGATAAAGTAGAACTCGAAAAACTGTTCTAATAACTCACAGGAAGGCAGGAAAACTAAAATGGAGACAGAAAAGACAGACAAATAGAAAACAAAATAAAAAACTATAGAATTAAGCTTTAATATATCAGTAATTACATTAAATGTAAATGTTTTGAACACACCAGTTAAAACAGATGACCAGAATGGGTTTTCAAAAATGGACCAACCATATGTTAGCTATAGGAAACTTTACTCCAGATATAATGACACAGGCAGATTGAAAGTAAAAAGAAAAATATGCAAGAAAAATGACCAGAGAGTAGAACATTATATAATGATAAAGACAATCCTAAATATACACATACCAAACAACAGAGATGAATAATATGTTAAGCAAAAACTGACAGAACTGAAAGGAGAAACAGATCCACAATTAAAGTTGGAGATTTAAACACCGTCTCTGAACCCTATTTCAACTCATGGAACAACTAGACAGAAAATCAACAAGAATACAGAAGAACTCAACCAACAACCAACATGTTTATAGAACACCCAACAATTCCAGAATACACATTCTTTTCAAATGCTCAGAGATCATATACAACACAGACCACATAAATAAGCCTAATACAAACTTCAACCAGTTTTTAAAACTGAAATACAGCATGGGTTCTCCAACTACAATGGAATCAAACTAAAAATAACAGTAAAATAACAGGAAAATCTTCAAACACTTGAAGACTAAACAATACACTTCTAATTAATCCATGGGTTGATGACAAAGTCACAAGGGAAATTTTTCAAATGTATTGAAATTAACATATCAAAATTTGTAAGACATAGTTAAAGTGGTGCAGAGAGGGAATTGTATAGCACAAAATGCATATATTAGAAAAGAGGAAAAGTCTCAATCATCTAAGCTCCTACCTCAAGCATGTAGGAAAAGAAGGGGAAAATAAACCCACAGCAAGCAGGAGGAATATATATAAAAAAATAAATGAAATTCAAAGCAAAAATAAAATTAGGGAAATAGCTGGTTTTTTAATAAAATCAATAACATTGGCAAATATATAGCAATGCTGGAAAAAAACTTTTTTCAATGATTTCAGTTTTCAAATGTGTTTAGCATCAAATTGTTTATATTTTCAAACTTTTCTGCAGCATGTATCCCATCCCATCAGTTGAAAGGTTTCCCTAAGTTATTGGCTTATATATCATTATTGGCTTATATATCATCTCTATCTTTTTCCTGAATACTGTGTTTTCCTTACATGTAACTAAATTTAGAAAGATTTCCAAGAGTTTCAATTCATCCTTGAAGTTTAGTCTTTGTCTTTCATTTTTAATAAAGTTGAAGACTTTTTAAATTTTATAACAGAATGAAAGAAAGACAAACCCGTGGCATATAAATAGAAATCAGCAATACAATGGTTATAAGTTAACTAAATAAAATTAAGTTTAACATACTTGACAATGTTTCATCAGTTAAATTACTATTTCAATTCACTGGTAATAATCCAGCTAAATTAATCTTGAAAGGTAACTTCCAACTAGCATGCAGGAGCAAATAGAACTTGGCACATAGTGATTTTTTACATTGTTGAGCTTTCCGTGTCCAGAGGAGACCAAGATTGTCCCATCTAGTTATTAAAATTAACCTGAAAAATACTGATATAATTAATGCAATTCCCAGTGAATCACAGAAATGTTCTTTATCTTGAGAGAGATGTGGGTTACACAGATGGATCCATTTGTTAAAAATGCTACAGTTAAGATTGGTGCATTTCAATTTGTGTAAACATGACCTTAAGAAAAAAACTATGCAAAACTGAACATTGACTGGGAGGCATAAAATGGAGGAAAAGGTATAGATGAAACAAGACAGAATGTTGTGAAGTTGGGAGATGTATACATGGAAGTTTATGCTGTTTACTTTGCATATGTTGACCTTTGTCCATAATAAAAACATTTTTTAATGAATTAGTCCTTGTGAGACGGGTGTATAAAAGCAAAGTCAATTCAAATCTACTTTAGCAAATCCAAGCAACTGAGAAGCAGTTTCCTGAAGGAATCTAATGCAATCCAGTTTCCAAAAAGGGAGTTTCTTCACATACCCAAATGACATCTCTTTGGGTTACATTAAGATATGACCTTCTATTACAGCAACCAGTGCTCTCACAGACACTTCAATGATCTAACTTGATTTTTATACATACTGTACTACTAATAAATGAAATCTGTTTTAAAATGAAAATAATTTAACAAGCTGTATTTGAGGATGCCTGCAGGCAAAGAGAGTGAATAAAGAACTCTGTGGATGCCAGAGATGGCATTCAGTTGGAATCAGAACTCAGAATGTCTACTGAAAGGAGAAAGCATTTAGGACTAAGCTACAAATAATTTTGTTTCAGAGAAGAAGCTAAACCCATCCAAGATGTTTCTGATTGTTGGTTTTACTTTATCAGTGTATTTCACTATTCATATCCTCAGGGGAGTCTGTTTTCAGCAACATTTACCAAGTGAACAATGGAGGCTGGTGACAGTGATCTTAATTTTATCCTTTTGGGTATATAGAGTTGCTTTTCAACTAAAAAATGATTTCATCTGTTCAGAATTTAGATTTTATTTAGCTTTATTTTAGCTAGAGTTGAAGTATTTTGAAAAATATCCTCATTTTTAACCTTACATCATTCACTCCTTACCTGAAGTGAATTTTGCTTGAATTCAAATCATTTCACCTCTCCATAAATACAAAACCATTCTGAAGTAAATTATGTTTGGTATTTTTGTATGCTTAGATATGCACTGACCCATTTATTGCATTCTCAGGAAATTTAGAGATATATTTTCCAGTTTATCTGAGCAGAAATTGATGAGATAGGAATGAACATAGTCATAATGAACTAACACTGAATTTCAGCGTATCCACTCAAATATAATCCACCTTTCACACTACGTTATTTGGTCTGTATTTATAGGACCAAGTGTTATCCTTGGTTTGAAAGAATGGTAGAGGTGATTCTTGAATGTTTGTTTTCTACATTGCATTATGCCCTTATAACAGGGTAATACATTTGGACTTTGATTAATTAATACACACAGCAGGGAAATTTGACCAAAAAGTTACAATAAAATGAACAACCCTAATAAAATCATGGCCATTTCTACCAATACAAAAATGAAATGGATTCCTAAAAAGCTTACTTACAACACACACCAGATTACTCCTGGTCCCTCTTTTAAATAGTTTGATTTGATTTGATACTTCTATAATACCTATTTCTTGGCCTCAATTTTCCTAATAGCCTAATTGTTCCCTTTATTGTGCAGGTGTGACCACAAAACAACGGTAAGTATGTTGTTCATTCCATTTTATTAGTCATATAGTTTAGAGAAATAAGTGTTTAAGATTGATCTTGCTAACCAACTTTTACATTTTGTATAGTGTGTCGGTGGGACAATTAAATAGTATACTTCTCAGATTCAGAAATTACACTGCTCCTCAGAGATAAACTGCACTATCAATGAATAAAAGATGGTTATAGGAAGTTTATATTACCTGAGCGAATGACTCTTAAATGTGTTAGTATGTATCAGAATCCTTAAAGAGAAAGACTGACTTACAGTTTTGTTAGTACAGCCAGAAGGCCAGAAAATTCGATTCAAGTTCTGAAAAAGAAAAAAACCCCAAGACTCCCAGATAAGTCTTTATGCATGTGATTCACTCACTGCAGTCTGAGAAACTCAGCGTTTTCCTTAAGACCTTTACAAAGTTTACATTTTGGATGTGGCGTTGACCTGCAGCACCCCCACGAAGTTACGCGTTTGAACGCGTGGTGGCAGTGCAGGCTAAGACTCGCTGGACTGACTCCATTTCAGAGAAGCCCAAGAAAAAAATACAGAATTCATTTACAGGTAAAGCTAAGACAGAAGTGTTCAGGGAGCAGTCGCTGCCAGACAAGTTATAGGACCGAATTTGAAATTCCGGAGCAGACATTTTGAAGGGTCAACAGTGGACGTAGTAATTGGGATTGGAAAAAGATTTTTCCTCTGGAACCAGACATAACAATGGAAATGGTGCAAACGAAACTACATCAGAAGAAAAGGCAAGTGATGATCTTCATTACATTGATTCTTTCGTGGGAGGCAGGTTCAGAATCGATTCGGTATTCTGTACTGGAAGAGACAGAAAGTGGCACGTTTGTGGCCAACCTGACAAAAGACCTGGGACTCAGGATGGGAGAGCTGGCTGCCCGGGGCGCCCGAGTTGTTTTTAAGGGGAACAGACAGCATTTGCGGCTTGATCCAGACACCTGTGATTTGCTGCTGAATGATAAACTAGACCGGGAGGAGCTGTGTGGCTCCACTGAGCCCTGCGTGCTACCCTTCCAAGTGTTACTGGAAAATCCCTTTCAGTTATTTCAGGCTGCCTTGGTAATTAGAGATGTAAATGACCACGCCCCGGAGTTCCCTGCTAGAGAAATGCAACTAAAAATATCAGAAATGACTATACCAGGTAAGGTATTTCCTTTGAAAATGGCACATGATTTAGACGCTGGTAGCAACAGCCTTCAGAGCTACATAATCAGCTCCAACCCTCACTTCCACATTCTCACTAGAAACCGCAAGGACGGGAGGAAGTCCCCGGAGCTGGTACTGGACAAAGCGTTGGATCGTGAGGAGCAGCCCGAGCTCAGGCTAACCCTCACAGCGCTGGATGGCGGGTCACCGCCTCGGTCTGGGACCACAGAGATTCAGATCCTGGTCTTGGATAGCAATGACAACGCCCCCGAGTTTGCTCAGGAGTTCTATGAGGCTCAAGTCCCTGAAAATAGCTCCCTGGGCTCTCTGGTTATCACTGTCTCAGCGAGAGATTTAGACGCAGGATCATTTGGAGAGGTATCTTACGCCCTGTTTCAAGTCGATGACGTTAACGCACCCTTCGAAATTAACGCAAATACAGGAGAAATTCGACTAAAAAAGAAATTGGATTTTGAAGAATTTCAATCATATCTGGTGGATATCGAGGCTACAGATGGTGGGGGACTATCAGGAAAATGCTCTGTAGTCATCAAGGTCCTGGATGTGAATGACAATGCTCCCCAATTGACTATGTCCTCACTAACTAGCCCCATCCCCGAAAACCTGCCAGAGATGCTAGTGGCAGTTTTCAGTGTATCAGATGCTGATTCTGGACATAACCAACAGGTTATCTGTTCTATAGATGACAATCTCCCCTTTGTTTTAAGACCGTCCGTTGAGAATTACTACACTTTGGTAACAGAAGGCGCACTGGACAGAGAGGAAAGAGCCGAGTACAACATCACCATCACGGTCACTGACATGGGAACCCCCAGACTGAAAACCGAGCACAACATAACCGTGCTGGTGTCCGACGTCAACGACAACGCCCCCGCCTTCACCCAGACCTCCTACACCCTGTGGGTCCGCGAGAACAACAGCCCCGCCCTGCACATCGGCAGCGTCAGCGCCACAGACACAGACGCGGGCGCCAACGCCCAGGTCACCTACTCGCTGCTGCCGCCCCCCGACCCGCACGTGCCCCTCGCCTCCCTCGTGTCCATCAACCCCGACAACGGACACCTCTTCGCCCTCACGTCCCTGGACTACGAGGCCCTGCGGGCCTTCGAGTTCCGCGTGGGCGCCGCCGACCGCGGCTCGCCGGCGCTCAGCAGCCAGGCGCTGGTGCGCGTGTTCGTGGAGGACGCCAACGACCACGCGCCCTTCGTGCTCTACCCGCTGCAGAACGCCTCGGCGCCCTGCACCGAGCTGGTGCCCAGGGCGGCCGAGCCGGGCTACCTGGTGACCAAGGTGGTGGCGGTGGACGGCGACGCGGGCCAGAACGCCTGGCTGTCGTACCAGCTGCTCAAGGCCACGGAGCCCGGGCTGTTCGGCGCGTGTGGGCGCACAACGGCGAGGTGCGCACACGGCGCGGCTGCTGAGCGAGCGCGACGCGCCCAAGCAGCGGCTGGTGGTGCTGGTCAAGGACAACGGCGAGCCGCCGCTGTCGGCCAGCGTCACGCTGCACGTGCTGCTGGTGGACGGCTTCTCGCAGCCCTACCTGCCGGCCCCGGAAGCGGAAGCGGCGGCCGCGGCGCCGGCCGACCCGCTCACCGTCTACCTGGTGGTGGCCTTGGCGTCGGTGTCGTCGCTCTTCCTCTTCTCGGTGCTGGTGTTCGTGGCGGTGCGGCTGTGCAGGAGGGGCGGGGCGACCTCGGCGGGTCGCTGCCCGGTGGCCGAGGGCCACTTCCCGGGCCACCTGGTGGACGTCAGCGGCACGGGGACCCTGTCCCAGAGCTACCAGTACGAGGTGTGTCTGACGGGGAGACCATAGAACTGGTGAGTTCAAATTACTGAAGCCGATATTCCCTAACCTCTTGGTTCAGGACACTGAGAGAGAAATCAAAGAAAGCCCCAGCTGTAGAAATAGCTTTGTATTCAGTTAAATGTATTTGGTTAAGTGAGCCTCTCCTTAATTTTGGCAAACCTAATTCCCATTGCAATAGTTTTCTCTTAAGAAGTTGTACTGTTGTACAAATATATATATATAGGGCTTCCCTGGTGGCTCAGTGGTAAAGAATCTGCCCGCAATGTTGGAGATTCAGGTTCGATCCCTGGGTCGGGAAGATCCCCTGGAGAAGGAAATGGCAACCCAGTCCTGTATTTTAGCCTGGAGAATTCCATGGACAGAGGAACCTGGCAGGCTACAGTTCATGGGATCACAAAGAGTCGTACACGACTGAGAGATTAACACACACAAATAATTATATACATATATATATATTCCAAAGCTATGCATGTCTCTGTGCTAATTGGATTTAGCATTTTCATTTGTACTGGATATTGATTATGCATTTTCTCCATATTTGATCTTCTCTTAATCTTTACATAACTATTAATTACTCAAGTAATATAAAAAGAAATTCCATTAATATTTAAATCAACTTCTTAGTTTATGTCTTTTCAATGAAACAGTTTAAAGCTCCTGTGTAATCTTGCATTTCTGTATGTTTTTGGTGCTTTTCTTTATCATACAGCTTTCTATTTGCAAGCTAGTGTTTGAAATTCTTTGTAACTACCTAGACCATTCTTGTTGACTATTCTACAAAGCTATGGCCCCTGAATAGCCATGAGGATATCTTAGCATACTTGTTTCTCCAAAACCGTACATAAACATACACTTTATTAAAGTAGTAATACACTACAATTTTGACCGTGTCCCATTGTGAGCACCAATATGCTAGAGATTTATCTCTCTTATTTGTCTGCTGCTTACCTAGCACATTGCAATTGCTACATAAATACTCACTAATATTAACATAAAAATTATTCTAATAATAAAAAGAAAAATCTTATATAATTTGGCATTACTTCACTAAATAAAACTAAGTCACTGCTTTTTAAATGATTTTTTAAAACACAGAACCTTAAATACACCCTAAATCATTTCAAAGGACTCAAGAGGTAGAGGGCATCATATACTGCCTTATCCTTCTTTTTGCCCTATAACTACAAGTTCAAATGTAGTTTAATGTACGTGTTTTTCTTGGTTTCCCTGGAGTTTCTCTGCACCTTCAAAAGAGTAAGAATTTCTTCTGAGTTTTGGTTATTCTGTTCTAGTCTGGTTTATTGAGTGATAATAGATTTTCACTTTGTTATTCTGCAGACACGGACAGTCTTTATCAACAACAGTGATATATTTTTTATGTCCAAGTTATCTTCTTTTGTTCTTCTATATAGCTTTCAGGCATTTTGAAAAGTAGTTTTTTCAATTATGCTAAACTTTCATTAGTAAAAAATAAGCATTGTTTTTTTTCCTTAAGACAAGAATAGAAATATGAACTAAGAAATAAACTCATCTGGCATTGCAACTGCTTTATATTGTGTTCATTAAACTTTACTCTTAAAGTTATCATTGAACATATCTTTTCACCTTCATCCAACCTAATACTTGAAATTAAAAAGTGATAAGTGAGAACAAAATTAAACAAATGACATAAATATTGCTTTAACTTTAATGATGCCTCCATTTACTGTTAGATATTTAAATGAAATAGTTTAATGTATGATGACAAGAAACCTGATTGAAGTTTTCACCACTATATCTCAACATTATGAAAAAAGTTCATGTTTTTGTTTATGCCAGGAAAGTCCAATTTTTATAATTACCTAAATGAGTCTGGGCAAATAAACACTGAGAACCCACCTTTATTAACTTGTATATGTTTTTTAAATTACTTTGTGTATTAATTTATAAATTACTGTGTGTATTCATAAAGTATGAATCATTACTTACTAGCTGGAGATGACTACCAGACTTTGGTGTAGACCTCATCAACACTTTAAAATTCAATTAGAATTTAGTAGTAAAGATGATCCAGATAACTTCCATAAAATGAATACCTCATGAAAAACAGACCAGTTCTATTGTTGCAAAATAAAAATAGAAAATGGGAGCCAAATATCTGGATAATAATACTCATTTCAATCACTTTCTCAAATGTATTATATATGTTCGTTTTTAACAATTCCTCTTTCATCATTTTTTTAGGCACAGCATATAGTGTGATTAGGGCTTCCCAGGTGGCAATAGTGGTAAAGAATTCACCTGCCAATGCAGGAGATGCAAGTTCAATCCCTGGGTCACAAAAATCCCCTGGAGAAGGGAATGGCAACCCACTTCAGTATTCTTGCCTGCAGAATCCCATGGACAGAGGAGCCTGATGGGCTACAGTACACAGGGTTGAAAAAAGTCTGACACGACTGAAGTGACCTAGCACACACAGTGTGTTTAACATATGCTGTTTTAGGGACATAAATTCTACTTAAGTCAACGTGGCCCACACCACTTTCAGAACTCCTCTTCCTTATGGCCAAAAATTACAAGATACAGATTTTAAGTGGTCTCGGATTTTAAGTTTTGCACATATTTGGTTGTATTCTGTTTCAAGTTAGAAGGATTATTTTAACAGCAGAAAACAGCTTTTTTTTCTTCTTTCACTTTCAAACAAGTATAAAACTTGGTTAAAATTCAGAAATTACTAGTTTGAAGAAACAGTAGATCACATACAAAGAACTAAAGGGGCTAAGTAAGCTTCCTGAAAAGGAAATTTCTTGAGAGAGCTCTGAACTGACTCCTATAGTCAGTTTGCCCTGAGGAAATTTGCAAAAGCCTAAGAACAGTGAGGGAAACCCAGATTCGGTTCCTGGGTCGGGAAGATCCCTTGGAGAAGGAAATGGCAACCCACTCCAGTATTCTTGCCTGGAAAATCCCATGGATGGAGGAGCCTGGCAGGCTGCATACAGTCCATGGGGTCGCAATGAGACAGACCCTACAAAGTGACTTCATTTAAGAACAGACAAAAGGCTTCTGTTCCTGCCAGGGATAGAGTAACTTCACACGCCTATGGCAGATTGGAGGCCAGTTCCCCTCTCAGAATACTTGTCAAATTCAGGGACATTCCAGTTGGAAGATTCAATGTTGAGAATATGCCAGTTCTCCTCGATCAATCTACTGATGCAATAAAATCCTAAAGAAAACTTCAGCAGATTTCTTTGTGAAACTGACAAGCTTGAAATAGAGAGACAATACTAACCAAAGCAATCTTGAAAAAAGAAAAGAATAAAACTAAAAGACTTAATTATCAGACAATAAAACCTATTACAAAGTATAGAAATTAAGACAATTTGGTATTGCGGGATAAACAAGGAAAAAAATTGAAAAAAAAGAGCCTTGAACATAACTATGGTCATCTGATTTATGAAAAAAATGACAGCTCAGAAATAGTGGAGAACGGAACTTTTTTCAGTAGATGGTACAAAGACATTTGGATATTTTTATGAAAAAATAATCTCATCCTAACCTCATTCATATTAAAAAGTTAATTTCATGAGAATTATAGCTATACATGTAAGAAGTAATTGATTTTTTGAAAACACCACACAACAGTATTTTCATCACTTTGCTATATGCAAAGAATTAAAGAGAATACAAAAAAATTCAAACCATAAATGAAAACTATTGAAAATTAGACTAAATTAAGATTTAAAGGTTTTGTTCTTCAGAGGTATCTTGAGAGTTAAATTGCAAGCAATAGAATCAGAGAAGATACCTGCAATACATACTTCTGAAAAAGTACTTAAATCCAGAATATATAAGGAACTTCTAAAGAAGATCAGTAAGGAAAAAAAGGCAAATGCCCTAACAAGAACAGTAGAAAGGAGACTTATGTACTTCACAAGAATGTACTCTAATAAAAATAAACAAGTGAAAATGGACTCATGTAATTAATCTTCAGGGGAATCCTAATTAAAGTTACAATATGACATCACCACACACTCAGCAAAATGGTTAAAAGACTATCAAATGATGACAAGGATTTGGAGCAACTGGAGCTCTCACTCTTCACTGCTTTTGGTAAAACCACATTAGAAAACTATTTTGCAATATCTAATAAAGCTAAATACATGTGTACATCTTAACCCATGACTGTGTAACTCCTAGGAATTTATTGAACATAAATGCACACAAAGAGAGCAAAAATATTCATAGCAGCAGTACTTAAAATATCTATAAACTGGAAAATACCGATGTCCATCAACTGGAGAATAGAAAAACAAATCATTGTACAATAGGGTAACACAAAGCAATGAGATAAGTTAGAACAGTATGGAAGGGGTGGACTTTTACAAACATATGAGTAATATTGTATAACTCCATTTGTGTGAAAGCTTAAAAATAAGAACAGAAAAAAAACACCCCACACTATAATAGAAATCAGAAGAGTTTTACCTTTACAGGGTAGTGACCAGATAATGACAGGAGGGGGCTTCTAGGGTTTTGGTAACATTTTAGTTTTAATTTAGGTTCTGCTTACCGGTGTGTTCACTTCCTGAAAAGTTATTGAGTTGTACACATATGATTTGTGCCCTTTTCTGATGTATATTTAAAATAAAACAATTTTGAAAAGTTGTAAACTTACCATTATTACTAATTTCTTGAATATAATCAAAGAAGAATCCCACAAGAGAAAGTTTGAGTACTCAAAAGGTGTTTTATGAGGAATACTGATACATCATTTCAGTTTGTTCTGAAAAGTATTCTTTCACTGGAAGTTAACTTAGCAAATGCTTATTCAGAACTTCCAGTAACTAAAAACTGGAAATACAAAGTCAATCAGGAGCATTTCTGACTTAAAAGGAAACTGATACATATCAAGTGAAAGCTTGGAATGAAATGGCCAATACTATATGCAATAGTAAATAATGACGCCTGGTGGCGCCGCAACCTAGGAGTATGAATGAAAGAATCTGTGACTGCCCCGGCAGCCATTCAAGTGGGAATCAGAGCCCCGAGTGCTTTCTAAAAGAAGGAAGCAATTTACATAGGATCTAGGGGCAGAGATCTCTGAGAAGGGCGTCGTCCTAGCGCAAGTCAGTCAGATCAAATTCCATTTTATTTAACGAACTGATCTGGATTGACTGTATATCGAATTGAAGAAACTACCTTCTTGCACCGGGTCTGGACAATGGAGACTGCGCCAGCAAAAACGCTACAAAAAAGGCAAGTTATCTTTCTTGCTATATTGTTGTTTTTGTGGGAGACTGGCTCTGAAGAAATTCGGTATTCCATGCCAGAAGAAACAGAAAGTGGGTCTTTTGTGGCCAACCTGGCAAAAGACCTGGGTCTCAGGGTGGGGGAACTAGCCACGCGGGGCGCGCGAATCCATTACAAAGGAAATAAACAGCTCTTGCAGCTGGATATAACGACTGGGAATTTGCTTCTATATGAAAAACTAGACCGGGAAGTGTTGTGCCGGGCAACAGATCCCTGTATACTGCATTTCCAACTATTACTGGAAAACCCGGTGCAGATTATTCAAGCTGATCTGCAGCTCACAGATATAAATGACCATTCCCCAGAGTTCCTAGAAAGAGAAATGCTCCTAAAAATCCCCGAGAGCGTCCAGACAGGGACTGTGTTTCCTTTGAAAATAGCTCAGGACTTTGACACAGGTAGCAACACGGTTCAAAACTACACAGTCAGCCCCAACTCCTATTTTCATGTTGTCACTCATCATCGTGAAGATAGCAGAAAATACCCAGAGCTGGTGCTGGACAAAGCACTGGATCGGGAGAAGCAGCCTGAGCTCAGTTTAACCCTCACCGCGCTGGATGGTGGGGCTCCGCCCAGGTCTGGGACCACTACAGTCCGCATCGAAGTCGTGGACATTAATGACAATGCTCCAGAGTTTTTACAATCCGTCTATGAGGTACAGATTCCAGAGAACAGCCCCCTAAACTCTTTAGTTGTCGCTGTCTCTGCCCGAGATTTAGATGCAGGGACATATGGGAAAGTAGCCTATGCTCTATTCCAAGGAGATGAAGTTACTCAACCATTTGTAATAGACGAAATAACAGGCGAAATTGGTCTGAAAAGGGCATTGGATTTCGAAGCAACTCGATTTTATAACGTGGAGATTGCAGCCACAGACGGTGGAGGCCTTTCAGGAAAATGCACTGTAGCTATAGAAGTGGTGGATGTGAACGACAACGCCCCCGAACTAACCATGTCGAGACTCATCAGCTCTATTCCAGAAAACTCCCCAGAGACTGTGGTGGCCGTTTTCAGTGTTTCTGATTCAGATTCCGGGGACAACGGTAAGATGGTTTCCTCCATTCAGAATGATCTCCCCTTTCTCTTGAAACCCACGTTCAAAAACTTTTACACTCTGGTGACAGAGAGACCGCTAGACAGAGAAGAAAGAGACGAGTACAACATCACCATCACGGTCACTGACATGGGAACCCCCAGACTGAAAACCGAGCACAACATAACCGTGCTGGTGTCCGACGTCAACGACAACGCCCCCGCCTTCACCCAGACCTCCTACACCCTGTGGGTCCGCGAGAACAACAGCCCCGCCCTGCACATCGGCAGCGTCAGCGCCACAGACACAGACGCGGGCGCCAACGCCCAGGTCACCTACTCGCTGCTGCCGCCCCCCGACCCGCACGTGCCCCTCGCCTCCCTCGTGTCCATCAACCCCGACAACGGACACCTCTTCGCCCTCACGTCCCTGGACTACGAGGCCCTGCGGGCCTTCGAGTTCCGCGTGGGCGCCGCCGACCGCGGCTCGCCGGCGCTCAGCAGCCAGGCGCTGGTGCGCGTGCTCGTGGAGGACGCCAACGACCACGCGCCCTTCGTGCTCTACCCGCTGCAGAACGCCTCGGCGCCCTGCACCGAGCTGGTGCCCAGGGCGGCCGAGCCGGGCTACCTGGTGACCAAGGTGGTGGCGGTGGACGGCGACGCGGG
Organism: Okapia johnstoni; assembly: GCA_024291935.2. Lineage (NCBI taxonomy): Eukaryota > Metazoa > Chordata > Mammalia > Artiodactyla > Giraffidae > Okapia > Okapia johnstoni. The sequence goes on from CM044316.1 coordinate 44,652,171, forward strand.
CCAGAACGCCTGGCTGTCGTACCAGCTGCTCAAGGCCACGGAGCCCGGGCTGTTCGGCGTGTGGGCGCACAACGGCGAGGTGCGCACGGCGCGGCTGCTGAGCGAGCGCGACGCGCCCAAGCAGCGGCTGGTGGTGCTGGTCAAGGACAACGGCGAGCCGCCGCTGTCGGCCAGCGTCACGCTGCACGTGCTGCTGGTGGACGGCTTCTCGCAGCCCTACCTGCCGGCCCCGGAAGCGGCAGCGGCGGCCGCGGCGCCGGCCGACCCGCTTACCGTCTACCTGGTGGTGGCCTTGGCGTCGGTGTCGTCGCTCTTCCTCTTCTCGGTGCTGGTGTTCGTGGCGGTGCGGCTGTGCAGGAGGGGCGGGGCGACCTCGGCGGGTCGCTGCCCGGTGGCCGAGGGCCACTTCCCGGGCCACCTGGTGGACGTCAGCGGCACGGGGACCCTGTCCCAGAGCTACCAGTACGAGGTGTGTCTGACGAGAGGTACTGGGACCGGCGAATTCAAGTGTCTGAAACCGATTCTCCCCACCTTCCCTCTCCAGGGCACTGTGAGGGAAATGGAGGAAAACCCCACCGTTGGGAGTAGTTTCCTATTCAATTAAGTATTGGATTATTCTGTCATTAAGCCCTACTTAAGTTTGGTAATCTATTTTAACTTAAAGATACATGTTATTGATGCATATTATTGATGGTACGTTTCATGATTGTTTTACTACTGCTCCTCATCGTGAAATTTTAAAGTCAGACAGTGGGCATTCACTGTATTTTTCATGCGTTAACCTTATGGTTTTTTAAATATTACTCTCCACTATATTGACAATCTGAATGGAAAGTAAAATTTTATTTTACTGTTTAGCCGCTAAATCATGTGTCTTGCAACCCCATGGGTCCTTGCAACCCCATGGACCATAGCCCACCAGGTTCCTCTGTCCATGGGGTTTCCCAGGCAAGAATGTTGGAGTAGGTTGCCATTTCTTTCTCAAGGGATCTTCCTGACCCAGGAATCAAACCTGAGTCTCCTGCATTGGCAAGCATATTCTTTACAGCAGAGCCACCAGGGAACACTAAAATTTTATTTGCATAATTTAAAAACATTTTAATCATCTATCCTTTTTATAAAATTTATATTCCAAAGTCCTCAACATTGAGTCTCTAACTAGTAGTGACAGCTGTCATCACAAGTGACATGTAGGGACATGTTTAAAATATATTTGATAGTTTTTTAACCCACCAATGTAAGTCTCATTTTTTGGGTAGCTCCTAAAGTGTGAAAAACTTAAAATTGATGCTAAAGACGGCTAAATACTAAATAGCTAGTCATATTTATGTGCATTTCAGTATGTCACAATAGTACACACACATTTTCTATCAATACAGACTTCAGGAAAGTGTCAACACATTAAATCACAGTTTTTGAACTTCATGTAAGTATATGATCGTCATTTAAAAAACAATTATAAATGCTTAATAAACATTTGCTAATGTTATTAACAGTCCAATAGTGAATTTTTAAAATAACCTTCAAGGAATAAGTAATCCTGATATTCTCACTACAATATAGTATCCTTGCCAATAAATAAAATTATTAAATATCACCCTTTTATTTGCCTTCTAAACAGAAAACTCCCTCATTCACCCTAAACTCTATTACAGAATATAAAGTGCTTCTGAGTACATATCATCTCCTTGTCTTTGTCTAACAATTTGAAAGTTCAAAAGTATTTTTAGGAAAATCCAGATTATATTTTTTCAAGCTCCTGTGCCTATTTCTCAAGCTTCTATATGTGTGTTCCCTCCCAAGACCTAAGTTAGTTAACTAGTAGCAGGTTATTAGGTAATGTCAGATTTTTCTCTTTCACTGATGTATATGCACCATTTACCTTTGTTAGCCACAAAATCATTTACTTTCACAATTTAGCCCATATTTGGTTTTGTTTTGGTTATATTTGTAGTATATTATGAGAAGTCCCTCTTTTCAACTTCCCATCAAAGTCAGGCAACTTATTCTAGAGTGACAAATGAGTATTTTCTTTTTATTCTTAATGCAACTGGGCTTAACTAAATTATATTTGGCTGTGTTCTGTGTTCAAATAAGTAAACTATCACAGCTCTTTTGTCAGATGATCACCAATCAGGGAGTGTAGGGGAAACTTACACCAGATATTTACCCTCTCCTCCTCCATTCTTCTTTGGGGGAGTTGTTGGCTTCTGCTGTTCTCACTCCAACCACATGACTTTAGTTGGTACAGTGGATTTTTTCAGTAAATCCATCTGCATAGTCCCAGAGGATATAAAACATACAGGGGGTGGGCCCTATTTAATGCTGACAGGTCAAAACCTTTCCCTAGAAAGTATATCTTTGACTTCATTGGCTTTATTGCCTTCTTCGTGTTTGCAGAAAGACATTGCCTGAGTTGAGAACTTACAGTTGGTTTCTAATAAAATAAACAGTCATTTCCTTTCACTTGGCTATGTACACAATGAACTTATGAAGGAAAAAAAGGTCCAAAGTCTGTGTATCTCAGAGACTGAAAAGTCACATTTTCCCAGAAGTTCCAGGCACACTGCAGTTTTTTGGGGAGTAAAAACTGGATTTAAAAATATATAACTTCTTCTAACACCATAGAACAAATTAGTAATTTTGTAATAGAATGTAAGCTTCGCAAGAGCAAGAATTTTTGCGCTTAATTTAAAATTTTATCCCGAGAAGCTATAATAATTCCTGCACAGAGAAATACTTATTAAATGAATAAATAAATTTGTCTTGAGCTGAGTTCTGCATACCAAACTTGTACCTTTAAAGGGAAAATGAATGTAGATTTAGATAAATAACTTATTTTTCTCTCACAACTACTGTTAGCTGCCTGGACAAGACTGCATTACAGGTGCGGAGGAACGGAATTTATAACATTTTATGACCCACACAGTGTGTTCACTGCAATTTTGGTATATATATTATGCTTTGAAATGAAAACTCCCTGAAGTTGTAAAGAAGAACGCTTGGTGGCGCTGCAGGCTAAGAGAGTGAAAAACAGTCTCTGCAGAGTCCTAGACTCCATAAAAGCCGATCTGTTTCTGGTAGCTCACAAAGGAAATATTTACACGGCTGGGGATAGGTTTCAGAGAGGCAGCTATCCCCTTGTCAGTCCATGATAAGAAGTAACTCAAAATTATTGAACCAAGATAGCAGGTCTGGCACAAAACAATTACTTTATGATTAAATACTGCATCTTTTGGACTCAGGAACAATGGAGACACCGCTACCCAAAGTGACTCAGAAAAGGCAAGTGACCGCTATTATTATTCTATTATTATTGTGGGAGGCGGGCGGTGAGATTATTAAGTATTCAGTTCTAGAAGAGAGGGACAGTGGCTCGTTTGTGGCCAACCTAGCAAAAGATCTGGGGTTGGGCTTAGGGGAGCTGGCTTCTCGGGACGCCCGGATTCTTTTCAAAGGGAATCAACAGCATTTGCAGATCGAGCAGAAGAGTGGGAATTTGATACTAAAAGAAAAACTGGACCGAGAAGATTTGTGCGGTGACACGGATCCATGTATACTGCATTTCCAGGTGTTACTGAAAAACCCGGTGCAGTTTATTCAAGGTGAATTACAGATTCAAGATGTAAATGACCATGCCCCAGAATTCTTGGAAAATGAAATCCTCCTGAAAATATCGGAAAGCAGCCATCCAGGGTCTGCATATCCTTTGAAAATAGCTCAAGATTTAGACGTTGGCAGTAATACAGTGCAGAACTACACAATTAGCTCCAACTTCCATTTCCACCTTTTTACTCGAAATCACAGCGATGGGAGAAAATACCCGGAGCTGGTGCTGGACCAAGAGCTGGACCGTGAGGAGCAGCCGGAGCTCAGGTTAACCCTGACAGCGATGGATGGTGGGTCACCGCCCAAGACCGGGACTTCCCAGGTCCTCATCATGGTCCTGGACATAAATGACAACGCCCCTGAATTTGCTCAGCAGCTCTACCAGGTGCAGGTCCCAGAAAACAGCCCTATAGGCTCCCTTGTCATCACTGTTTCTGCTAGAGATTTGGATGCTGGGATCCACGGCGAGCTCTCCTACTCATTTTTCCATTCCTCAAATCAAGTCATTCAGGCCTTCAAAGTAAACACAGCCACAGGGGATATTCGATTAAAAAAACAGTTGGATTTTGAGGAAATTAGATCTTACCATATGGAAATTGAGGCCTCAGATGGCGGCGGTCTTTCAGGAAAATGCACTGTAGCCATAGAAGTGATGGATGTAAACGACAACGCCCCTGAACTGACCATATCACTACTCGTCAATGATATCCCAGAAAACACCCCCGACACTGTGGTCGCTGTTTTTGGAATTTCAGATTCAGACTCTGGTAACAATGGCAAAATGATGTGTTCCATCCAAGACCATCTCCCTTTCCTTCTGAAGCTCACAATAAAAAACTTTTACACCTTGGTAACAGAAGGAGCACTGGACAGAGAGGAAAGAGCCGAGTACAACATCACCATCACGGTCACTGACATGGGAACCCCCAGACTGAAAACCGAGCACAACATAACCGTGCTGGTGTCCGACGTCAACGACAACGCCCCCGCCTTCACCCAGACCTCCTACACCCTGTGGGTCCGCGAGAACAACAGCCCCGCCCTGCACATCGGCAGCGTCAGCGCCACAGACACAGACGCGGGCGCCAACGCCCAGGTCACCTACTTGCTGCTGCCGCCCCCCGACCCGCACGTGCCCCTCGCCTCCCTCGTGTCCATCAACCCCGACAACGGACACCTCTTCGCCCTCACGTCCCTGGACTACGAGGCCCTGCGGGCCTTCGAGTTCCGCGTGGGCGCCGCCGACCGCGGCTCGCCGGCGCTCAGCAGCCAGGCGCTGGTGCGCGTGCTCGTGGAGGACGCCAACGACCACGCGCCCTTCGTGCTCTACCCGCTGCAGAACGCCTCGGCGCCCTGCACCGAGCTGGTGCCCAGGGCGGCCGAGCCGGGCTACCTGGTGACCAAGGTGGTGGCGGTGGACGGCGACGCGGGCCAGAACGCCTGGCTGTCGTACCAGCTGCTCAAGGCCACGGAGCCCGGGCTGTTCGGCGTGTGGGCGCACAACGGCGAGGTGCGCACGGCGCGGCTGCTGAGCGAGCGCGACGCGCCCAAGCAGCGGCTGGTGGTGCTGGTCAAGGACAACGGCGAGCCGCCGCTGTCGGCCAGCGTCACGCTGCACGTGCTGCTGCTGGTGGACGGCTTCTCGCAGCCCTACCTGCCGGCCCCGGAAGCGGCAGCGGCGGCCGCGGCGCCGGCCGACCCGCTCACCGTCTACCTGGTGGTGGCCTTGGCGTCGGTGTCGTCGCTCTTCCTCTTCTCGGTGCTGGTGTTCGTGGCGGTGCGGCTGTGCAGGAGGGGCGGGGCGACCTCGGCGGGTCGCTGCCCGGTGGCCGAGGGCCACTTCCCGGGCCACCTGGTGGACGTCAGCGGCACGGGGACCCTGTCCCAGAGCTACCAGTACGAGGTGTGTCTGACGAGAGGTACTGGGACCGGCGAATTCAAGTTTCTCAAACCTATTGTCCCCAGCCTCATGAGTGAAGGAGCTGGTATGGACACCGCGGAAAACTCTAACTTTAGAAATTGTTTGGGGTTCAATTAGGAACCTCACTTGACGAGAGATGATCAATGATCATATTCACTAATATATTAATTTCCAACCCTTTCATTAACATGAAGGGCTTACATATTCACACATTCGTTAAGTATTGTCCTATTTATAGTTTGAAGTGTTTTACATTCTGAATAGGTGGTTTTTATTGTTGCTATTTTTTCGGTTTTTATAAGCCCTTAACGTTTTGCATGGGAGATCAAACATTTAGCGGAGAAATGGTGTTTCTCAAGTTTTGGAGGGTCAGATTTTTCTAAGTCACAAGTGTTTTCAGGTTCCTGATAGTTGAGCTTGTTCGTTGATATCTTGTTACAACTAAGAGAATTGTGTTTTACGATTATTATCGCATGTCTGACTATTATAAATGATGGCTTTTAGTTTAAAAAATTTTTCACTTATGCGAAAAATTTTGTGACCTTGTAAATTGCTGGAGTTCTGTAGTGTTGTTTCAAGACACTGTTATCTTTTCTCAAATGAACTAATATTTTATCTGAATGCTGAGTATTTTCTTTCAAAATTGGTATCATTTAATTAGACCATCTACTATAATTTCAAAGGATTTAATCCCAGTTAAGGAGAAAAAAGTTGGTAGAGTTATGATTTCTTTTTTGTAATAAATGGCTTTTAGTATGATTCTTTTAAAATAACATGTTATTTTAACGTTTAATAAGAATAAAAAGGAAGGCAAATTAACATGTTTCTCCCACTCAGAAATAATTTTCAACATCATCCTAAAACATTTCCATGATGCTTATAATAGATGAAAATAATATAAAATGGATCTGTAATAAATTCCTATCTTTATAATTAAAACTATCAGATTTTACTTGAATAAAAACAAAATAATATGAAACTACAGAACTTGCTTATGCTTATATAAATAATCCCTACAAGGTTAACAAACAAGAGTGTGATGCATATTAAAATATTAGCATCACTTAACTGCCATCTTATGAATGAGCAAATAGGGACTTCCCTGGTGACCCAATGGCTAAGTCTCCAGGCTCCCAAATCAGGCACCTGGGTTCAGTCCCTGGCCAGGGAAGTAGATCCCTCATCCTGACATCCCATCATTCTACATGCTGCAACAAGACACAGGTAAGAGTCTGCGTGTTGCAACTAAGACTCAACACAGCTAAATAAGTGAGCAAATAAACTTAAGAATATAGCAAATATATAGAGTTGTCAATGTTTATAACATTTACAATGTGTTTTTTCCCCCTTTGAGGTTCTGATTTTGTTTCTTTTGGATATATACCCAGAAGTGGGATTGCTGGATCATACGGTTCTGTTTACTTTTAATTTTTAAAATTAGTGTTTTTTCCAAGTGCTGTGGACTCAGTTGTGTCTTCCCAAGATCATACATTGAAGCCTTAACCCTCAATGTAATGGAAATTGGAGCTGGGCCTTTGGGGGATAATTAGGTTTGGATACCGTCAGGAGGGCAGGGGTCCTCTTCATGCGATTAATGCTCTCCTAAGAGACACCAGAGAACTTGCTCTTTCTCTCATGTGAGGACACATTGAGGCAGCCATCTGCAAGCCAGGAAGAAAGATCTCATCAGAATCTAACCTGCTAACACCCAGAGCTCAGACTTCAAGCCTACAGAACTGTAAGAAATAAGTTTCTGTTGCTTAATCCACACCATCTGTGGTATTCTTTATGGCAGGCTGAAAGCTGCCCAAGCCCTGGAAGGGACCTAAGTCAATGAATTTGTTGTTGTTTTAGTTGCTAAGTCATGTCCCACTCTTTTGTGATCCCACTGGACTACAGCCCACCAGGCTTCTTTGTCCATGGCATTTCTAAGGCAAGAATACTGGAGTGAGTTGCTATTTCCTTCTCCATACAGTGTGTTTTAAAAAGATGATGTTTATCATTGTTTAGACATTTTATGTTTTAAATATTTAATTTGTCATACAACACTTCAATTTTTCCAAGTGTACTCATGTCTGACTGCCCAGAGATAACAACTTCTGAGCCTTTTAACTGTTTTTTCCTCATAATATTTGCTTCCATGTTTCTAAATAATATGCTAGAAAAATGCTTTTTCTCAATTTGTTTTAGATATTATCCATTTACTTCTAAGGAGCACACACACAAACTCGAACACTTCTACCCCATCCTCTCTGATAACAATGTCATAATCTGTTTAAGTAGTGTTTAAATAATTACATGAATATCACTTAGACCTGAACCTCATGTTGCTGATATTTTTCTTTTCTTTACTCTTAAGTTTATCAATGATAAACTTTCCACTTCACTTACTTTTCTAGGTATATACTTTTAGGTTATCCTCATACTTTGTAAAGTCTAAAGCACCTCGTTATATTATTAAGTGCTTAAAAAAACCTCTCAGTTCCATTTTTTTCCCATGGAGCCATCCTGGGTCCACCCAGACTTGTGCTCAGTTGTACACTATTTGTTCTCTAGTCCTACTCCATGGCTGGCAGTTTGGGACTTGTGCTATACTTTTCATCCTAGGAAATTCTTTTATCTCTCTCCTGAGTTTGATTTCATTTTCTGCATTTTTATGACTTCCTCTTTATTGGTTTATTTCCCTACATTCCTGAAAAATATTTGGTGATAAACTTATTGAGAACTTGAACATCTGAAAATTTTGGATACGGTAAAATCCAATGATTTACTGATTTCAGTGAATGTGGAATTACAGGTTAGGAATTATTTGCTGCTAGCATTTTGAAGGCATTCCGTTGTTTTCTAATCTCTTGTGTTGAGGAATTCAACATTTTCATTACCCATTTTTTTCTAAGATCTGTTTTTTTCTAGATCCCTGGTTCTCAGCTGGGGCAATTTTGCAACCCAGCAACATTTGGTAATATATGGAAACATTTTTGATTGGCACAATTGGAGGAGATGGTGATACTGGCATCTAGTTGGTAGAGGCCAGGAATGTTGCTAAACATTCTGCAGTGCATGGAACAGCCCCCCCTGCACATAAGGAATTACATGGCTCCCAAATGCCAATAGTACTGAGGCTAAGAAAGCTTGTTAAAGATGAAATTAGGTAATTATATATTACCTCCATTTTTATAGAATTTCTTAACTATGTAGTGTCATAGTGTAAGAATTTTGTCATTTATTGTGATAATTCTTCAGTGAGATCTGTCAATCTTGTGACATATATTCTTTAGACTAGGACAGGATTTGGGATGTGTGTGTGTGTAATTTTAAAAATTATTTCCTCTACTCAGTGTCCTTGTTTACTGGTTCTCTAACTCCTTTTTGTTATATAGTGACCTCCTTGGTTGATACTCAATTTTTCTTAATGTTTCTCTATTTACTGCCTTTTGTCTTCATTTCCCTGGATTCTAATAATTTTCTCAACCTATTTTTTATTCAGTTTTTAAAAATTTATATATTTTAATTGGAGGCTAATTACGTTACAATATTGTGGTGGTTTTTTCCATACATTGACATGAATCAGCCACAGGTGTACATGTGTGCCCCATCCTGAACCCCCCTCCCACCTCCATCCCCATCCCATCCCTCAGGGTTGTCCCAGTGCACCAGCTTTGAGTGCCCTGTTTCATGCATCCAATGTGGACTGGTGATCTACTTCACATATGGTAATATACATGTTTCAAAGCTATTCTCTCAAATCATCCCATCCTCGCCTTCTTCCACAGAGTCCAAAAGTCTATTCTTTATATCTGTGTCTCTTTTGCTGTCTCTCATATATAGTCATTGTTACCATCTTTCTAAATTCCATATATATGTGCTAATATACTGTATTGGTGTTTTTCTGACTTACTTCATTCTGTATAATAGGCTCCAGTTTCATCCATCTCATTAGAACTGATTCAAATGTGTTCTTTTTAATGGCTGAGTAATATTCCATTGTGTATATGTACCACAGCTTTCTTATCCATTCATCTGCCGATGGACATCTAGGTTGCTTCCATGTCCTAGCTATTGTAAACAGTGCTGCGATGAACATTGGGGTACACGTGTCTCTTTCAATTCTGATTTCCTCGGTGTGTATGCCCAGCAGTGGGATTGCTGGGTCATATGGCAGTTCTATTTCCAGTTTTTTAAGGAATCTCCACACTGTTTTCCATAGTGGCTATACTAGTTTCCATTTCCACCAACAGTGTAAAAGGGTGCCCTTTTCTCCGCCCCCTCTCCAGCATTTATTGTTTGTAGACTTTTTGATAGCAGCCATTCTGAGCAGCATCTCAACCTATTTTTTAACCCTTCAGATTGAGTTTTGTTGTTTTTGTTCAGTCACTCAGGACTGTCTGACTCTTTGCAGTGCCAAGGACTGCAGCATGCCAGGCTTCCCTGTCCTTCACCATCTCCCAGAGCTTGCTCAAATTCATACCCATTGAGTTGGTAATGCCATCCAATGATCTCATCCTCTGTCACCCCTTCTCTTCTTGCCTTCAATTTTTCACAGCATCAGGGTCTTTTCCAGTGAGTCAGCTCTTTACATCAGGTACCCAAAGTATTGGAGCTTCAGCATTAGTCCTTCCAATGATTATTCAGGGTTGATTTCCTTTAGGATTGACAAGTTTGATCTCCTCGCAGTCCAAGGGACTCTCAAGAGTCTTCTCTGACACCACAGTTCAAAAGCATCAATTCTTTGGTAATCAGCCTTCTTTATGGTACAATTCTCACACCAATACAGGAGTACTGGAAAAACCATAGCTTTGACTAGATGGATCTTTGGTGGCAAAGTAATGTCTCTGCTTTTTAAATATGCTGTCTAGGTTGGTTAGTCATAGTTTTTCTCCCAAGGAGCAAGTGTCTTATAATTTCATGGCTGCAGTCACCATCTGCAGTGATTTTGGAGCCCAAAAAAATAAAGTCTGTCATGGTTTCCATCATTTCCCCATCTATTTTCCATGAAATGATGGGACTGGATGCCATGATCTTTATTTTTAGAATGTAAATAGTCCAACTCAACAATAAAAAGACAAAAATCCTATTTTAAAATGTAAAAAGAATTTGAGTAGGTATTTCTCCAAGAAGATATTCAAATGTTCAAATAATCAAATGAAAAGATGCTCAAAACTACCGCACAATTGCACTCATCTCACACACTAGCAAAGTAATGCTCAAAATTCTCCAAGTGAGGCTTCAGCAGTATGTAAACCGAGAACTTCAAGATGTTGACGCTGGATTTAGAGATGCCAGAGGAACCAGAGATCAAATTGCCAACATCCGTTGGATCACAGGAAAAGCAAGAGAGTTTCAGAAAAACATGTACTTCTGCTTTATTGACTATGCTAAAGCCTTTCACTGTGTGGATCACAGCAAACTGTGGAAAATTCTTAAAGAGATGGGAAAACCAGATCCCCTTTCCTGCCTCCTGAGAAATCTGTGTGCAGGTCAAGAAACAACAGTTAGAACAGGACATGGAACAATGGACTGGTTCCAAATTGGGAAAGGAGTATGTCAAGGCTGTATATTGTCACCCTGCTTATTTGACTTATATGCAGAGTACCTCATGCGAAATGCCAGGCTGGATGAAGCACAAACTGGAATCCAGATTGCTGGGAGAAATATCAATAACCTCAAACATGCAGGTGATACCACCTTTATGGCAGAAAGTAAAGAGGAACTAAGGAGCCTCCTGATGAAAGTGAAAGAGGAGAGTAAAAAAGCTGGCCTAAAACTCAACATTCAGAAAACTAAGATCATGGCATCCGGTGCCATCATTTCATGGCAAATAGATGGGGAAACGATGGAAACAGTGAGAAACTTTATTTTCTTGGGCTCCGAAATCACTGCAGATGGGGACTGCAGCCATGAAATTAAAAGACACTTGCTCCTTGGAAGAAAAGCTATGACAACCAACCTAGACAGCATATTAAAAAGCAAAGATATTACTTTGCCAACAAAGGTCCATCTAATCAATGCTATGGTTTTTCCAGTAGTCATGTATGGATGTGAAAGTTGGACCATAAAGAAATCTGGGTGCTGAAGAATTGATGCTTTTGAACTGTAGTGTTGTAGAAGACTCTTGGGAGTCCCTTGGACTGCAAGGAGATCAAACCAGTCAATCCTAAAGGAAATCAGTTCTGAATATTCACTTGAAAAGACCCTGATGCTGGGTAAGATTAAAGGCAGGAGGAGAAGGGGACGACAGAGGATGGGATGGTTGGATGGCATCACCAAATCTATGGACATGAGTTTGAGCAAGCTCTGGGACTTGGTGATGGACAGGAATGCCTGGCGTACTGCAGTCCTTGGGCTCACAAAGAGTCAGATATGACTGAGCAAGTGAACTGAACTGAATATTCTTCAGTCAACTTTCTTTTCTTCAGAGATTTATCAATACCAAATATTACATTAACCCTATCATCAAAGTTTCTCAGTTCATCTATAAATTGACTGAATTTCATCTTTAAGTAGTTTTTTTTTTGTAAGCACTCATGAATGTTAATGCAATCTTTTAGAAATTCTTTCCTGTTTTCCACATTGTTATCTTTGTACTAGAACAGCTTGGCTAGGTATAACATTATTGAGCCATAATTTGTTTCTCTCAGAAGCCTCCAGACATTTCCATCATGTTCTAGTATAAAGGCTATTTTCTTTACTTTTAGATAACTTGCTTTCTATCCTTGAAATTAATTATCTTTATCAGATTATGTCCTAATTTGGATAATTTTTGTACTACCTTCCCTGAAACTCAGGGACCCTTTCAATCTGTTTCAACCTGTTCCATGCAGATACTTTCAAGTATGTCACTTATTTGTATATGGTAAGTATAAGTGGTTTTTAAATCAGATAGTTCCCACATCTGAAGTTTGTATGGGTCTTTTTCTGCTGTACTGTTTCTGATTCTTCTTATTCATTTTGTCTTTGTTTCTTTGTGTGAATTATATGGTTGGCTGCCGCTGAAAATTTATTTGTAGGGTATTCCTCAAAGCCTTGTTTGCATGTTCCATCTTTCAGAATTAATTTTCATTTGTTCTAGCCAGGATAGAAACACTATAAATAAGGGACTGTCACAAACCAAGTTATGCCTTAACATTTCTTGCAACTCAACCTACACAGATTTAAAATACAAACATACGAGGCCCAATTTGTAGCTACAATTTTCAGGCATGTTTTCTTTTTTCTTCTGCTCTGCTTAACACCAGAGAGCCTATAGAGGAAGCAGGTTTAGATTGTTTTGGCATTTACACTGTGTTTATATTGTGGGCCTGTGGGGCCACTTGAAATAGGAAGTATCTTCAAATAACATTGCTGCACATTTGGCTGGCCCTGAGACTTGATTTATGTTTCTTTGATCTTCAGTTCAGTCACTCAGTCGTGTCCGACTTTTTGCGACCCCATGAACCGCAGCATGCCAGGCCTCCCTGTCCATCACCAACTCCCAGAGCTTACCCAAACCCATGTGCATTGAGTTGGTGATGCCATCCAACCATCTCATCCTCTGTCGTCCCCTTCTCCTCCTGCCCCCAATCCTTCCCAGCATTAGGGTCTTTTCCAATGAGTCAACCCCTCGCATAAGGTGGCCAAAGTATTGGAGTTTCAGCTTTAACATCAGTCCTTCCAATGAACACCCAGGACTGATCTCCTTTAGGATGGACTGGTTGGATCTCCTTACAGTCCAAGGGACTCTCAAGAGTCTTCTCCAACACCACAGTTCAAAAGCATGAATTCTTCAGCGCTCAGCTTTCTTCACCGTCCAACTCTCACATCCATACATGACTACTGGAAAAACCATAGCCTTGACTAGATGGACCTTTGTTGGCAAAGTCATGTCTCTGCTTTTAAATATGCTTCTAGGTTGGTCATAACCTTCCTTCCAAGGAGTCAGCATCTTTTAATTTCATGGCTGCAATCACCATCAGCAGTGATTTTGGAGCCCAAAAAAATAAAGTCTGACACTGTTTCCCCATCTATTTCCCATGAAGTGATGGGACCAGATGCCATGATCCCAGTTTTCTGAACGTTGAGCTTTAAGCCAACTTTTTCACTCTCCTCTTTCACTTTCATCAAGAGACTCTTTAGTTCTTCTTCACTTTCTGCCAAAACGGTGGTGTCATCTGCATTTCTGAGGTTATTGATATTTCTCCCGGCAATCTTGATTCCAGCTTGTGTTTCTTCCAGCCCAGCGTTTCTCATGATGTACTCTGCATATAAGTTAAATAAGCAGGGTGACAATATACAGCCTTGACATACTCCATTTCCTATTTGGAACCAGTCTGTTGTTCCATGTCCAGTTCTAACTGTTGCTTCCTGACCTGCATATAGGTTTCTCAAGAGACAGGTCAGATGGTCTGGTATTCCCATCTCTTTCAGAATTTTCCACAGTTTATTGTGATCCACACAGTCAAAGGCTTTGGCGTAGTCAATAAAGCAGAAATAGATGTTTGTCTGGAACTCTCTTGCTTTTTCGATGATCCAGCAGATGTTGGCAATTTGATCTCTGGTTCCTCTGCCTTTTCTAAAACCAGCTTGAACATCTGGAAGTTCTTTGATCTTACATTGCTTCAAATCAAAGCCTAAAGGAAAATGTTTTCAAATGCCCCGAGAGAATAATAAGTTTTGTTGTTCTGATATACTGTTTACAGGTGCCTCTATTACATGCATCCATCAAAAATGACTGTTTTCACCTCTTTAATATTTTAAGTGAATTTTTTTCATTTTTTTGGCCAGGCTGTGTGTTTGGCAGGATCTTAGTTCCCTGACCAGGGATCCAACCCTGGGCCCTCAGCAGTGGATGCAGAGTCCTAACCACTGGACCACGAGGGAATTTCCTAAAGTAATTTTTTAAAAGTCTTGTCCATCACTTTTTATTGTTTTCCACAGGAGGGTCATCTGAATTATCTATACCGTAAGTTTCAGGAATAAAAAGCTCTGCCTAATGTCTTTTCAATTTGAAGATTCAATTTTTCCATCATTTCAATGACATATTAGGCTATTTTTATTTTTATTCCATTGTATCCAGTGTTCCATTCATTGCATATTCTGCCCAGTCAAATCAATGACCTCCCTTCCCCACTAAATTATAATCTCCTCATGGAGAGAACTATTTTTCTATTGTGTTTAGAAAAATACATACTGAAGTAAATATGGATGAATAAGTATTGAATAAATTAATAAATAAATTTCAATCTATTTTATCATCTGACTTCATAAATTTAAAAACTATAAAAAATATTATATTTCTTTTTATAAAATGCTTATATACTATTTACACTATTTGATGCTTGCGTCATTCACCTAACTATATATCATTTAGAATATATGAGCCAGGGACTTCCCTGGTGACCTAGTATTTAAGACTTTGTCCTTCCACTACAGAGGGCATGGGTTCCATCTGTGGTCAGGAAACTAAGATCCCATATGCCACGCAGAGAAGTCAAAAAAATGTGAGCCAATTATCTTTTTAAATGTATGTGATGTTGAGCCTTATTTATTCACAGATAATGAAACTTTAAATCTAATTTTTCTCTGTTGTGTTGCACGTGAGGGAAGAAAGTGTTTTACGATTCACTTTTAGACCATGCTCTGTTTTGTAGAAATATAGACATTAAATTTATTACACACTTCCATCCCTAGTTTCTCAGGAGTGCACTCATAATTTTTTATTCTTCCCTATTTTTAAACCAAGATGTGTTAGCTCTAGAGAATAGTGCCATAACTGGTTAATGAGTTTATATTTTGCATCTTTTCCTTTACAAACTAATTAAGAAGCTCCTATCCCTTATAATTTGAGTGAAGGTATAAAACTGAACTATTCCAAGTTCAAAACAAAAACAAAACAATAAATCAGAAACCACTCTATGTACATCTAACTAAAGTAAAAAAAGATATTTGATAGATGGAATTAGTTGCTTACAAAATCAGAACTGGACAAGCAGAAGCAAAAATCAGCACTGAATTCCTGATTTTGAAGGCATACTACCATTACTGCCTAACTGCTGCTATTGCTACTATCCAAACTGTTACTCCCACAAAGGCCTCTCCTCTCCCACCTCCAAAACTGGTAACTACACAGTGTGTCTGGCTGCCACAGTGGCTTCCAGTTCCCTATGAAACTGATGGCTGGGCAAAGAAACACTGACTTGGCTGCAAGCACTCATATCTTTCTGATCTGTTGGCTAACAGCAATGACGGTGGGAACATGACCTTTGCCTATCTTCAAAGCTCATGTGAAGGCATTTCACTGGTAAATCCTAGTATACATCCAGAATAATAATTCAAAGGAGTCTGTGAAATGGAGTTTTAAGCTTTGCAGACCCTAAATTTTTTTTAAAGTTAATAAAAGGAAGTAGGGATGGATGACAGGTGCCAATAACACACTAGGGGAACATCATTGGTTCAAAGGATCTTCTCCCAGAAATTGAATTTATTACTTCATTGCTACAGGGGCTAAGCTTTCAGCAGGACAAGAATTTTGGGGGGGCTACAAAAACACACCACCAATATGGAGGATTACAATCAAATGCTCCTCTAAAAAACAAGCCAATCAGGCAATTTATTTGACCCTATCTCCTCCTAGTGGGTAGTGGGGGCTACAGGTGTGGTCTGAGTGGGTGTGACAGACTACTAATTTCACCCAGATATGTGTTCTCCTATTATCAATAGATGTCTCATTTTTAGCTGCCCATGAGGACATGGGGGCTATACATTATGCTTGCCAACTTCTGTTGTGACTGGGGACGGTCTTGTAACTAAGTTATGGCCAGTGAGACGTGAGCACGAGTGCCATTGAATACTTCATAGAAGTAGTCTTTTTTTAAAAAAAGGCACAGCTTTCCCTTTCTCCTATTGGCAAGTCTGAATGGCAGTGTAATAGCTGGATACTAGATAGCTATCTTGGACTGTGAGTTAAAGGTCATGTCCTAAAGATGGCAAAGCAACAAAATGGAATGGGATGGGGTCCCAGATACCATGGAGTGCATTTAAGCCACTAGCCTTATTTCCTGAGAGAAAAATAAAACTCTGTTTTGTGTAAGCAGTTGTTATTATGGGTTTTTCTACTTTTTCAGGCAAAAATTATGTAGAACACCTTATATAGAAATTATTTAGCACATAATTCTAGTTGATACAGTAAGCTTTTAAAATAAAGTGATATTTAAGATAAGAACCAAAGAATGAATAGAGAAAATTGTGAGGTATGCATTTCTTAGAAATCAAGGTTTATTGGGAAGAAATAGGCAAAGCAAACAACTCAGAATTCAAGAAAAACAATTTAAAAATAAAATAAAATAAATGGAATTTATGAATATAAAAACAAATTAAGTAGAATAAAAACCACATAAGATTTAATCAATTAAACACAAGTCTATGTCTCTGAAAAATTCAAGGGATTTTGAGATAAATTGGTAGATTAGATAGGTATCTTTAATTTGGCTTTCTCTAAGAATCCAGCTGAGCTACTTAAAATCCTATAAGATGACACTTTCAAACTGTGGTGCTGGAAAAGACTCTTGAGAGTCCTTTAGACAGCAAGGAGATCAAACCAATCAATCTAAAGTAAATCAACCCCGAATATTCATTGGAAGGACTGATGCTGAAACTCCAATACTTTGGCCACCTGACGCAAAGAGCCAACTCACTGGAAAAGACGAAGATTGAGGGCGGGAGAAGGGGGCGACAGAAGATGAGATGGCTGGATAGCATCACTGACTCAATGGACATGAGTTTGAGGAAACTCCAGGAGATCGTGAAGGACCGGCAAGCCTGGCATGCTACAGTCCAAGGGGTCGCAAACAGTCAAACACGACTTAGTGAACAATGACAAAAATGCACTAACACAAAAGTGAAGAGATATTTTCAAAAAATATAAACCTACAGGTATAGAGACAATAAGACAGAAGACAGCAGAAAAAAATCTTAGTAGCTGGAAAGCAGATGGATAACTTAGTAGAAGTGATAAACCAACTACCAGTCCTGAAGTGGGAAAAGCTGAGAACCTACTGTGTTTATACTACAGGATTTTCAGAAGTATCAAAACTGTCAGCCCTAGATACTCTGGAAATGATGACAGGGTTCCAAATAAGGAGAACTGTGTTAAAATTGCCTCAGAATTATTTAAATCTCTAGTGGTCAGATCACTTTCTCCTACTCCAGTCACTAAGTAACCTGCTTTCCTGTCCCTACCATAAGTCTGGAGTTTTGTTTTCTAATGACTCAAGGAAAAGAGAGTCATTATATTAGAGGGTCCATGGTCAAAACTGAGAGCAGGGGTAATATGGATAGTGGAAATAGGTGACCATCTAAACAGTGAATGATGATTGATAAAAATGCTATTTTAGTCATTAGGACCACTTATAAATATTTCAGTTCTCTCAGACACATGGAATAGAATTCAATTGAAATAGAATTTCAATTCTATTTTACACAGACATACATGTGTCTATGTAATTTCATTTGGCCAATAAATTGGGAGAAGTGACATATATTACTTTTGGGCTGGAGCTTTTGGAGACAGTGCATGGTCTAACGCATTTATTTTGCCCACTATAGTGATTATGAAAGCCTTTGTAAAGACAGCAGTCTCCAGAAGCCTGGGTCCCTTACTGACAGCTGTGAGGAGGATCCCATGCTGAACTGTATGGGATGTGTAGTGTGAGAAATCAACCTTAATTGTGTTAAACCATTGAGATTTGCAATAACTGTTTAGTACTGAAGCATAACTAACCTATCCTGAATAATGTAGAAGTCCTCTTTCCCATTCAATCTTTTACTTTTTCAATCCATACCTTTTTCTCCTGAGTAGGAGATTTTTAAAGATTTGGGGAATCTGACTAGTCCAAGTGGAAAGACCTAATTACACTGACTAAAGGCCTAAAAACACTGTTGTGGATTTCTCCAACAACTCCTAGTTCACCTTAGAGTAATAATCAAAATGGACAAGCCCTGGTAACATGTGCTCAAAGCTATTATTGAGCTCTTTAATCTCCCAGACTAAATTAAGAACAGACACCTGAAGGAGACTCCCAAAGAAAGTTTCCTAAAAGAAATACAAAAATAAAAGCAGTTGGCATAAGGAATAGATCTTAATTTTATCTATTTCCAAATAGTTGTACAATTGATTAAAAAAAAAAACCTACCATATGTGAAACAGATGACCTGTCCAAGTTCGATGCATGAAACAGGGTACTCAAAGCCAGTGCACTGGGACAACCCAGAGTGATGGGATGGGATGGGGAGGGGGTGGGAGGGGGTTCTGGATGGGGTGGAGGGGGTGTGGGGGGGGAGCAGCGGGGATGATGACACATGTACACCCATGGCTGATTCATGTCAATGTATGGCAAAACCACCATAATATTGTAAAGTAATTAGCCTCCAATTAAAATAAAGATTAATTTTAAAAACCTTTATTAAAACTATTTTTCTCAATGGGAAACCAAAGCAAAGCAAAAAAAAAAAAAAAGACAAATTGGAGAAAATAGAAAGTTTCTAAGAGCTGGAGGAAATTAGTTTCATCAACTGTCCTGTATAATGGATAAAAATAAGCTCAAGCCAAGATACATCAGCATTTAATTTAAAAAGCTTTTTTTAAAAAAATAAGCTTATTTATTTTAGTTGGGGGCTAATTACTTTACAATATTGTAGTAGTTTTTGCCATACATTGATATGAATCAGCCCTGGGTTTACATGTGTTCCCCATCCTGAACCCTCCTCCCACCTCCCTCCCCATCCCGTCCCTCTGGGTCATCCCAGTGCCCCAGCCCTGAGCATTTGTCTCATGCATAGAACATGGAATGGTGTTCCGCTTCACATATGATAATATACATGTTTCAATACTATTGTCCCAGAACGTCCCACCCTCACCTTCTTCCTCAGAGTCCACAGGACTGTTCTATGCATCTGTGTCTAAAAAGCTTGGGACAGCTCTCTGAGGAAGACGGGGTCGCCGCTGAAGCGGAGCTCCATCCCGCCCACTCCTGCTCCTGACTCACTGCTGTTTGCTCTCGCAGAGGAACAAGTCTGTAAGGAAGCCGCGCCGTAGCTATGGCCTTTAAAGACACCGGCAAGACTCCCGTGGAGCCAGAGGTGGCCATTCACCGGATTAGGATCACCCTCACCAGCCGCAACGTGAAGTCTCTGGAGAAGGTGTGTGCTGACCTGATCAGAGGCGCGAAGGAAAAGAATCTCAAAGTGAAAGGACCAGTTCGGATGCCTACCAAGACTCTGAGAATAACTACAAGGAAAACTCCTTTTGGTGAAGTTTCTAAGACTTGGGATCGATTCCAAATGAGGGTCCACAAGCAACTCATTGACCTGCACAGCCCTTCTGAAATTGTCAAGCAGATCACTTCCATCAGTATTGAGCCAGGAGTCGAGGTGGAAGTCACCATTGCCGATGCCTAAATCAGCCTTTTTAATAAACCCATAATCAGTTGTTAAAAAAAAATAAAAAGCTTGGGACAATGATATATTTTTAGTAAGAACTAAAAATATAGGTCTTATATAAAAAATATAAAATAAAATTCACTTTAGACTTCTTAAACACATTGGGTTAGGGAGCTCATGGACAAAATATTTCAAAATTCTGAAGAAAAATTAATTTCACCCTAAAACTCTATAATCAGTTAATTTTACACTCAAGTTTGAGAGTAAAATAAAGATAATTTAATACACTCAAGGTCACAATAAAATTTAACTTTCATACACCCTTCTCTGGAAACTACTGGAAGGTAAATATCAAAATGAGACAGTAAGAGAGAGGAAGTCAGAAGAAAGAGAAAAGATATGATCCAAAGCAGAACAAGTGAAATGAGTCTCCATATAACGTTGAAGGATGATCCCAGGATGACTCTCACCTCCAGTATAGTGAACAACTAGTCCAGTTTAGAGCTCTATTGACTCAAGAGGCAGACATTTCCCAGGATATCATCAGCAAGTCCCCTGACATACCTTCAATCAGATGAAACAATTGAAGGATATGATCTCTTAAAGCTACAGAATAAACCAAAAAAGAGGAAGAATAAAATCCTTGAAATAGGAAACCCAATCAGAAAAAAAGGAAAAGAGAATTCCAAGAATGACAGCAAACGAAAGTTCCAGGATGAGAGCTGCGCAGCAAATGTAGAGAAAAATCACTCAACTTGAAGAATTGATAGCTCAGGGGATAAGGCAATGACCACATGGACAATTGTACTGAGAGGCAACTGAAAGTGTGAGATGAATAGATGATATATCTAAAGAAAACCAAATAAATGAAAACACAAGGTAATCTTTAACTTCAAGGAATAAAAAGTAAAATAAAAAGATATAATGAGTACACAATGCTCCCAATGATGCTGCAAATGATAGAAAGCATGAAAGAACCTCAGAGATGTACAAGAGATAAAATCTAATCCAATATAAAAAGGAGTCAACTGATAATGTCTAAAACCAATTAATCAAAGTATAGTAGAATATAAATTAAAGGCAGAAGAGACAAGGAGTTGAAAATGGCTGCTTATTGCTACAGTAATCAAAACAGTCTGGTATTGGCAGAAAAACAGACACACAGGTCAATGGAACAAAATTGAGAGCCCAGAAATAAACCCACACATATATAAACAATCAATCTGAGACAAAGGGGCAAAGAACATACAGTAGAGAAAGGATAGTCTCGTCAGTAAGTGGTGTTGGTAAAACTGGATAGCCAAATGCAAAATAATGAAAATAGACCACTGGCTTACACCATATATAAATATCAACTCAAAACAGATTAAAGGCTTTAGTATAAGAACTGAAGCCATAAAAACTCTCACTAGAAAATATAGGCGATATGCTCTTCAATACTGTCTTACTAATTTCCTTCTGAATATGTCTCTTAAGACAAGGGAAACAAAAGCAAAAATAAACAAATGGTACTACATCAAACTAAAACGCTTCTGCACAGCAAAGGAAACCATCAACAAAAGGACAATCTATAGAATGGGAAAAGATATTTGCAAATCATATATCCAATAAAGGGTTAACATCCAATATATATAAAGAACTCATATAGCTCAACAAAGCAAACTAATTTAAAAATGAATGGAGGGGACCTACTGTATGGTTCCAAATAGGAAAAGGAGTACGTCAAGGCTGTATATTGTAACCCTGCTTATTTAACTTCTATGCAGAGTACATCATGAGAAACGCTGAGCTGGAAGAAACACAAGCTGGAATCAAGAGAGATTCCAGGAGAAATTGCCGGGAGAAATATCAATAACCTCAGATATGCAGATGACACCACCCTTATGGCAGAAAGTGAAGACGAACTAAAGAGCCTCTTGATGAAAGTGAAAGAGGAGAGTGAAAAAGTGAAAAAGTTGGCTTAAAGCTCAGCATTCAGAAAACTAAGATCATGGCATCTGGTCCCATCACTTCATGGGAAATAGATGGGGAAATAGTGGAAACAGTGTCAGACTTTATTTTTGGGGGCTTCAAAATCACTGCTGATGGTGATTGCAGCCATGAAATTAAAAGACGCTTACTCCTTGGAAGGAAAGTTATGACCAACCTAGATAGCATATTTAAAAGCAGAGATATTACTTTGCCAACAAAGGTCCATCTAGTCAAGGTTATGGTTTTTCCAGTAGTCATGTATGGATGTGAGAGTTGGATGGTGAAGAAAGCTGAGCACCAAAGAATTGATGCTTTTGCACTGTGGTGTTGGAGAAGACTCTTGAGAGTCCCTTGGACTGCAAGAAGATCCAACCAGTCTATCCTAAAGGAGATCAGTCCTGGGTGTTCATTGGAAGGACTGATGTTGAAGCTGAAACTCCAATACTTTGGCCACCTCATGCAAAGAGTTGACTCATTGGAAAAGACCCTAATGCTGGGAAGGATTGGGGGCAGGAGGAGAAGGGGATGACAGAGGATGAGACTTCTGGATGGCATCACCAACTCAATGGACATGGGTTTGGGTAGACTCCGGGAGTTGGTGATAGACAGGGAGGCCTGGCATGCTGCAATTCATGGGGTCACAAAGAGTCAGACACAACTGAGCAACTGAACTGGACTGAACTGTACAGTGTGTGGAACTCTGTATTATGCAGCAGTCTAGATGGGAGGGGAGTTTGGAGGAGAATGGATACGTGTATATGTATGGCTAAGTCCCTTTGCTATTCATGGGAAACTATCACAGCATTGTTAATTGGCTATACCCCAATACAAAATTTAAATATTTAAAGAAATGAACAGAGGGGGATTCCCTGGTGGTGCAGTGGCTAAGACTCTGAACTCCCAATGTAGGGGGCCCAGGTTTGATCCCTGGTCAGGAAACTAGATCCCTCATGCTGAAACTGGGAGTTCACATGCCAGTTAAGAGTCTGTATGCCACCACTGAAAGACCCCACATGCCACAACTAAAGATCATGCATGCTACAACTAAGAGCTGATGCAGCCAAATAAATAAATAATACAAGTAAAATGAACATAGGATCTGGACATTTTTCCAAAGAAGACAAAGAGATGGCCAACAGCCACATGAAAAGATATTCAAGCATCACTAATTTTTAGAAAATGCAAATCAAAACCATGATGAGATATTACCTCACACCTATTAGAATGGCTATGATCAAAAAAGACAAGAAATAACAAATTTTGGAGAGGTTGTGGACAAAAGGGAATCATACACTGTTCATGGGAATGTAAATTTTGGACCACTATAGAAAATAATATGAAGATTCCTCAAAAAAAAACTAAGAATAGAACTACCATATTATCCAGCTATTTCACTTCTGGATACTTACCTGAAGAAAATGAAAACACCAGTTTATAAAGATATATGTACCCTATATTCATTGCAGCATTACTCAAAATAGCAAAGATACAGAAACAACCTAAGTGCCCATCGGCAAATAAATAGACAAAGAAGATATGATACACACACACACACACAATGGAATACTACTCAGCATAAAAAAGATGAAATCTTTCTATGTGCTACAACAGACCTTGAGGATATTATCCTAAGTGAAATAAGTCAGGGGGAGAAAGACAAATACTGTATGATTTCACTCATATGAGAAATATATTTAAAAAAAGACAAAATAAACAAAAACAAACACATAGTATAGAGAACAGAGCAACGGTCATCAGAGGAAAAGAAGTGTAGGGGTAGGCATAATGTGTAAGAGGGGTCACCTGTGTAAGTGAAAACTAAACTTGTGGTGAGCACACCATAGTGTACACAGAAATCAAAATATAATGTACACATGAAACTTAATAAGGTTATAAACAAATATTGCTTCAAAAAAAGTCTCCTTATTGGGAAATGAACTAGGAAAATGAGGAGAGAAAGTACAGAAAACTACTGTATTTTCCTATAAAACTTTTAGTACTATTGATTTTGAATCAAGGTCATAGATTATTTTTAAAAGAGTGGATTTTAAAAGATCAGTAAAATAGAGTTCTTGCAAGTATCCTAAATAATAAAAAGGAAATAAAATACTAAATGTAACTAAAAAGAACACATATATAAGTAAACATAAATTATGCAATGAAAATATAATACCAAAATGTTTGCAAATCCAGATAAAATAAATGGTTTTTAAAAATAAAATACAAATTACTTTAAACAGAAACAAAACTCACAGATTAATAACCAAAAGTAAAATGGAAAGATAGTCCTAAATTTACCACCCAAACCCAAACCATTTAAAAGGCAAGTGGTAATAAAGCATGTAGAAACAGATGATAATATGATTATAAAAACAATTCTGTTGCATAAAAATAGAAAGCTTCCTAATCCATACTACAAGGGCAGAACAGTTTACTATGAAAGCCATATCAAACATATCAAACACACACATACATGCACATACACAGAACACCATGAGCCAGAAAAAATCCTAAAATGATGTTGGCTCATCAAATCTACCTGTGCATTAAAACAATATGTAATGGTTAAATGTCATTTATATCAAGAATTCAATAATTAAAAAGCTAAAGAATAAAAGCACAATTTCACAGATGTCAAAAATTACTCTAAAATATGAAAGAATAAAGAAAGATAAGAAATTTTTTTTCATGCAAAAAATGGAGCATTTACCCCAAGTTAACATCAACCATCATACTTAAAGATGAAATACTAGGAGCACTTCCACAGACAAGAGTGACACCTGCATGCTATTATTAATTTTAAAGAGTATTCATTGCATACTCTTTGAATGCCTGTTATGTGAACACATACTTAAATCAGGTGAAGGGTAGAGGATGGAGGTGGTAGAAAGTGTTCCAAAAAATATTGTGGGAAAAGAGCAAAGACCTTGAAACTGGAAGGGTTATTTAATTCACAAGAAACTGAAAAAAGGCCAGTTACTCTGCAGCATTATTGTTAAGCAGTTTGCAAATAAACAAAAGGTCCTCAACCATTATTTGTTGACTTTGGGATGGAGACTTCATTGTCTTATGTATTCTTTACTATAAATCTTAAAAACAAGAGATTTTCTTTAACTCCTGTATGGGAACAGAAGTTTAATTTTGTGTACATAAATTATAAGAAAACAGCTGATTTATTTTTCTGCGAGAGCAGACCCACAGAGAGGGAAACGATGTAAGAACTTACTAGGCGTACTGTGGCTAGTTGAGAAAAAAAATGAAATAAAACAGTAAAGAAACTTGGGGGGAAAAAAAATCCCTCCTACTTCAGTTCCTTTAATCCGCCATCTTTTTGTTCTCTTCTTAAAATCGGGAATAACACCCACAAAACGCAAGGTGGCGCTGCAGGCTAAAAAGAGAAAAAAATACTCGCATAAAGGATGTTGCGGATGCCAGCGTTTAGAGGAAAGCTGGCCAGACTAGAACAGTAGAGGAAAGTTAACCCGTGGTAAGAGGAGTTGGGTAAAATGGGAATTCCTCCCTACAAGCATTGCTGTTATCCAGTTCATTTCTAAGGATTCGATTGATGCCATTTCTGAGTTGCTTAAGAACGAGAGAAAGTGTTTTTGAAAGACTGGTTAAACGAAGAATGGACGCCAGAGTGGAATGTGCTGTGCAGCAAAGGCAAGTTCTCTTTCTTTGTGTATTTCTGGGAATGTCCTGGGCTGCTGAGGAACCGCTAGGGTATTTTGTGGAGGAGGAAGCTGAGAGAGGCACCTTTCTGGCCAACCTAGCACATGACCTGGGGTTGGGAGTGGAGGAACTATCAGCCCGGGAGCCTAGAATCATTTCAGACCAGAAAATAGGATTTTTACTACTCAATCCGCTTACTGGTGATTTATCTCTAAATGAGAAATTAGACCGAGAGGAACTGTGCGGCCCCAAAGAGCCTTGTGTGCTGCCGTTCCAGCTGTTAATGGAAAAGCCTTTTGAGATTTTCCGTGCTAAATTATGGGTTAGAGATATCAATGATCATTCTCCAGTATTTCTGGATAGAGAGATTCTCTTGAAAATATCAGAAAGTACCACCCCAGGGGCGGCATTTCTTCTACAAAGTGCACAGGATTCAGATATTGGAACCAATAACGTGAGAAACTACACCATCAGCCCCAATGCCTATTTCCACATTAATGTTCATAATGGTGCAGAGGGTATTATCTATCCTGAATTGGTCCTGGATAGACCGCTGGATCGAGAAGAGTTGCCTGAGCTCAGTTTAATCCTCACCGCCTTGGATGGTGGCTCTCCGCCCAGATCCGGGACTACCCTGGTGTGCATCCTGGTTTTGGACACAAATGACAATGCCCCTGAATTTGTACAGCCTCTCTACAAGGTGCAGCTGTGTGAGGATAGCCCTGTGGGCTCTCTGGTTGTCATTGTCTCAGCTAGAGATTTAGATACGGGAAGTAATGGAGAAATAGTTTATGCATTTTTTTACGCTACTGAAAGAATTCTCAAAACATTTCAAATTAATCCAACAGCCGGCAGTGTTTATCTCAAAGCTGCATTGAACTATGAGGTAATGCAAACTTACACATTAACTATTCAGGCCAAAGATGGTGGAGGACTTTCTGGAAAATGTACGGTGGTGGTTCAGGTAACAGATATAAACGACAATCCACCAGAACTGCTCATGTCATCACTTACTAGCCCGATTAAAGAAAATTCACTTGAAACAGTCGTAGCTGTTTTTAGGATTCGAGACAGAGATTCGGGGAACAATGCAAAGATGGTGTGTTCTATCCAAGACGATCTCCCCTTCGTCCTGAAGCCATCTGTAGAGAATTACTACACCTTGGTAACGGACAGTCCACTGGACAGAGAGAAAAGAGCCGAGTACAACATCACCATCACGGTCACGGACATGGGAACCCCCAGACTGAAAACCGAGCACAACATAACCGTGCTGGTGTCCGACGTCAACGACAACGCCCCCGCCTTCACCCAGACCTCCTACACCCTGTGGGTCCGCGAGAACAACAGCCCCGCCCTGCACATCGGCAGCGTCAGCGCCACAGACACAGACGCGGGCGCCAACGCCCAGGTCACCTACTCGCTGCTGCCGCCCCCCGACCCGCACGTGCCCCTCGCCTCCCTCGTGTCCATCAACCCCGACAACGGACACCTCTTCGCCCTCACGTCCCTGGACTACGAGGCCCTGCGGGCCTTCGAGTTCCGCGTGGGCGCCGCCGACCGCAGCTCGCCGGCGCTCAGCAGCCAGGCGCTGGTGCGCGTGCTCGTGGAGGACGCCAACGACCACGCGCCCTTCGTGCTCTACCCGCTGCAGAACGCCTCGGCGCCCTGCACCGAGCTGGTGCCCAGGGCGGCCGAGCCGGGCTACCTGGTGACCAAGGTGGTGGCGGTGGACGGCGACGCGGGCCAGAACGCCTGGCTGTCGTACCAGCTGCTCAAGGCCACGGAGCCCGGGCTGTTCGGCGTGTGGGCGCACAACGGCGAGGTGCGCACGGGCGCGGCTGCTGAGCGAGCGCGACGCGCCCAAGCAGCGGCTGGTGGTGCTGGTCAAGGACAACGGCGAGCCGCCGCTGTCGGCCAGCGTCACGCTGCACGTGCTGCTGGTGGACGGCTTCTCGCAGCCCTACCTGCCGGCCCCGGAAGCGGCAGCGGCGGCCGCGGCGCCGGCCGACCCGCTCACCGTCTACCTGGTGGTGGCCTTGGCGTCGGTGTCGTCGCTCTTCCTCTTCTCGGTGCTGGTGTTCGTGGCGGTGCGGCTGTGCAGGAGGGTCGGGGCGGCCTCGGCGGGTCGCTGCCCGGTGGCCGAGGGCCACTTCCCGGGCCACCTGGTGGACGTCAGCGGCACGGGGACCCTGTCCCAGAGCTACCAGTACGAGGTGGGTCTGATGGGAAGCTCTGGTACCGGCGAGTTCAAATTCCTAAAGCCGATTCTCCCCAATCTCGCATCCCAGAGCATAGGCAGGGAAGTGGAAGAATATCCCTCATATCGGAATGATTTGGGTTTGTGATAAAAATGAAAAATACCGTTATTATATCTGTTAAGAAATTTATCTCAATTTACCTGTAGAGGAGTGCTTTCACATAATTTCAGGTATTCCTTAAGGTCAAAGAATGAATTTCTTCACACAGAAAAGGATTCACCTTTAGCCCTAAGAACACAAAGCATGGATAGTGTATTGCCATCTTTTGCCTCAATTATGCTTTGTGTACAGTCTGTTACATGACAAATCTTGTTTGAGACGTTTTAAATTGGAATTCACTGTCTTCAAATACTATTGCTACTTTTATTTTCTGAGTTGATTAAAGTGCTGTGCAAGTACCTAAATTTAAAAAAACCACTATGCAATATATACTTGACATTTTCAATTTTAGAAATAAACCTATGATGGGAGGTATTTTAGAAATGAGCAAATGTATGTTCATAGAGGTTCTGTGAGCTCACAAAAGTCACCAACTAATAAATGGCAGAGCTAAGCATCTCTTATAAATCTGATTCTGGGGCCCTATTGTGATGCTATACTGTTTTCTCTTGTTAGATATCACCTGGCAAGTTTCTGCCTATTTAAAGAGAAATCTTTTTCTCATACTCATATCTCAGTACAGTCTTTTCTGTATTTGTAAAGAATAAGATGTGTATTGTTGTTTTATTTTCTTATAAACTAATAATACAATTTTTGTGGATAATAATTCAGAAATAATAATTCAACTATTATTTTTAAAGCTGTGACCTAACCAAATCTCAAAAACAATTGAAAGATCTATCTGTGCCTTCCTCTTGTTATCTGAACCCATAACTTTCATTTCATAGAAAAGATTAATGACCATGAATAGAAATATTATACAATTTGAATTTTAATCACTTACTATTTCCCCCCCATTGCAGTAATTTTCCTATGTTAGCTCCTATCTGCTCTTTTTAACACATTTTTTCCTTTAAATTGAAAGTTTATTTTTAAAGTTGTATTCAGTATACTTCAGTGCTGAATCAGGAAAATGGGAGGAACAGAATTTTACACAATGAGAGAAATTAAGACATACCATCCAAATGTAATGGTTGGTGGATGTTGTTTGAATTTTCATTCAATCAATACAACTTAGAAATAATTAGAAAAGTCTGAATATAAACTGATATTAAATAATATTAACCTAATTTCTTAGGTGTGGTGAGGACACTGTAGTGTTTTTTAAAAACTGAAATTTAGAGATGTATACTAAAATTTTTACAAGTGAAAATTTAGTTTGTCTGTGATGTGAAAATGTTGGGGATATAGGGTAAACAATTATGGCAAAATATTGATACCTCTTCTAACTAGCTATGAGTACCTGGGAGTTCGTCATACTACTCTACTTCATTATGGGGTTTGAAATTTTTCAAAATAGAAGATTTTTTTTAAATGGACACTGTAAAGATTTTTGCACACAGCAGGGGAAGTAAAGAGTGGGATGATTTGAGAGAATAGCATTGAAACATATATATTACCATATGTAAAACAGATAGCCAGTGGGAAATTCTCAATGTATGGTATAGAGAACAAGTCAGTGCTCTGTGACAGCCTAGAGTGTTTCGAAGGGGAGGGAGGTAGGAGGGAAATTCAAGAGAAAGGGGACATATGTATACCTAATGTTAATTCATGTTGATGGCAAAAAAAAAATCACAATATTGTAATTATCCTCTAACTTAAAAAAAAGATGGAAAAAAATGACACTGTAAGAAGTGGAATGAAAACTAGAACACTTCTGAGATACAGACACATCAATATGATCACAGATTATACCTCTACTAAACAGACTCTCCAGCCTTTTTGTTTCATCATTTGATATGATAACGTCTATCTGAAATAATGCTGCTCATGAATTCTTCTACCATGTGAATCTTGTTTTTCTAGTCATGGCAATGGACTAATGCAAACTGAGCTACCTCATGGCATCAAATTACATGCCTGGTGTATGTGTGTATAAGGTTAATTTCTTTCTGCCTCCGTTTCCTCATCTGTAAAGTGGGGAACTCACAGCAGCCCTATGGGGTAAGTACCTTTAATATCATCACATTAGACAGATGAAACTGAAGCACTGGTTAAATAATGTGTCCAAGGTTTATAGCTACTAATTCTTCCCATAGTTCATGGTAATACAAGTGTACAATTCTCAAACTTTTCTGTGTTACTATATACATTTAAATTTATGCATAGTCTTTCTTATCAGACTGTCACATATTTTCTTTTGCTCCAAACTCAGCATTATTGAAAGTAGTCAGTCTACTATCATTTCTCCTGTATGGCCCTCAGACAATTGTCTGAAACTTAGGGTGGGAAATAGTAAAAATAGTATACTAAGGGAGGCTTGGTGTGCTGCAGTCCATTGGGTCAAAAAGAGTCGGACATGACTGAGTGACTGAACTGAACTGAACCTTAGATACATCGGTGATACATACTGTCAAGAGTTGGGAACACGAGGGAGTTCCCTGGTGGTCTAGTAGTTACAATTCCTTGCTTTCACTTAAGTGACATGGGTTCAGTCCCTGGTCAGGGAACGCAGATCCCAGAAGCAACGCAGCGCGGCCAAAATTGAAAAAAAAAAAAAAAAACACCAAAAACCAAAGCTGGGAACACTACATCCATTTCAACACGGAAAATACAAGTTCCTCTGAGGACGCGTGGTGGCGCTGCAGGATAAGAAGGTACAAACCTAAACCGCAGCTGCGGTTCTATTAAAGGCAGAACTCGTAAGCAGAGCCTGGAAGCCCACGGGAAGCTTGGATGTCACAGTAGGAGGACTAGGTCTTCCATAAAGGGCTGCTCACGGAAATATTTCTAAGGTAAACCACAAGACATTGAGGCCTTTACAGCTCAGCGGAACCATCCTCGCCAGAGGCTATACCGGGCAAGAACAATGGAGGCCAGCAGGAAGCTCGTTTGCAGACAAAGGCAAGTCCTTTTCTTCTTTCTCTTCTTACACTTAGCTCTGGCAAGCTTTGAATTTAGGCGTTATTCTGTGGTGGAGGAAGCTGAGGGGAGCTCTTTTGTAACCAATTTAGCAAAAGACATGGGTCTGGGGCAGGGGGAACTCTCCAGGCGGGGAGCAAGGGTCATTTCCAAAGGAAACAAACTGTATTTGCAGCTGGATCAGGAGTCTGGGGATTTACTGCTAAATGAGAAACTGGACCGCGAGGAACTGTGTGGTCAGACAGAGCCATGTGTGCTGCGTTTCCAGGTTTTGCTAGAGAATCCCTTAGAGTTTTTTCAAGCTGAGCTACAGGTAATAGACATAAATGACCATACTCCAGTGTTCATGGACGGAGATATGTTGTTAAAAATATCAGAGAACAGTCTTCCTGGCACTACATTTCCTCTGAAGAATGCTCAGGACATGGATGTAGGCCAAAATAATATTGAAAATTATATAATCAGTCCCAACTCCTATTTTCGGGTCCTCACTCGCAAACGCAGCGATGACAGAAAATATCCGGAACTTGTGCTGGACAAAGTGCTGGATCGCGAGGAGGAAGCTGAGTTCAGGTTAACCCTCACTGCTCAGGATGGTGGTTCTCCACCACGGTCTGGCACCGCTCACGTCTACATAGAAGTCGTGGACATCAATGATAACGCCCCTGAATTTGAGCAGCCTTTCTACAGAGTAAAGATCCCTGAGAACAGTCCCAAAGGCTTCCTTGTTGTGAAAGTCTCTGCTACCGATGTAGACATAGGAGTCAATGCAGAGATTTCCTATTCACTTTCCCAGGCTTCAGAAGACATTAGCAAAACCTTTGAGATCAACGCGATGACTGGAGAAATTCGACTGAAAAAACAACTTGATTTCGAAACAACTCAGTCCTATGAGGTCAATATCGAGGCCAGAGATACTGGAAGCCTTTCTGGAAAATGCACCGTTCTGATTCAAGTCGTGGATGTGAACGACAATGCCCCAGAAGTCACCATGTCTGCCCTTACCAGACAGATCCCTGAGAACTCGCCTGAGACTGTGGTTGCAGTTTTCAGTGTTTCAGATCATGACTCTGAAGAGAATGGAAAAGTAAGTTGCTCCATTCAGGACGATCTGCCGTTTTTGCTGAAATCTCCCATGGAAAATTTTTACACCCTAGTAACAGAGCGACCGCTAGACAGAGAGACCAGAGCCGAATACAGCATCACCATCGCTGTCACGGACTTGGGGACACCCAGACTGAAAACCGAGCACAACATAACCGTGCTGGTGTCCGACGTCAACGACAACGCCCCCGCCTTCACCCAGACCTCCTACACCCTGTGGGTCCGCGAGAACAACAGCCCCGCCCTGCACATCGGCAGCGTCAGCGCCACAGACACAGACGCGGGCGCCAACGCCCAGGTCACCTACTCGCTGCTGCCGCCCCCCGACCCGCACGTGCCCCTCGCCTCCCTCGTGTCCATCAACCCCGACAACGGACACCTCTTCGCCCTCACGTCCCTGGACTACGAGGCCCTGCGGGCCTTCGAGTTCCGCGTGGGCGCCGCCGACCGCGGCTCGCCGGCGCTCAGCAGCCAGGCGCTGGTGCGCGTGCTCGTGGAGGACGCCAACGACCACGCGCCCTTCGTGCTCTACCCGCTGCAGAACGCCTCGGCGCCCTGCACCGAGCTGGTGCCCAGGGCGGCCGAGCCGGGCTACCTGGTGACCAAGGTGGTGGCGGTGGACGGCGACGCGGGCCAGAACGCCTGGCTGTCGTACCAGCTGCTCAAGGCCACGGAGCCCGGGCTGTTCGGCGTGTGGGCGCACAACGGCGAGGTGCGCACGGCGCGGCTGCTGAGCGAGCGCGACGCGCCCAAGCAGCGGCTGGTGGTGCTGGTCAAGGACAACGGCGAGCCGCCGCTGTCGGCCAGCGTCACGCTGCACGTGCTGCTGGTGGACGGCTTCTCGCAGCCCTACCTGCCGGCCCCGGAAGCGGAAGCGGCGGCCGCGGCGCCGGCCGACGCGCTCACCGTCTACCTGGTGGTTGCCTTGGCGTCGGTGTCGTCGCTCTTCCTCTTCTCGGTGCTGGTGTTCGTGGCGGTGCGGCTGTGCAGGAGGGTCGGGGCGACCTCGGCGGGTCGCTGCCCGGTGGCCGAGGGCCACTTTCCGGGCCACCTGGTGGACGTCAGCGGCACGGGGACCCTGTCCCAGAGCTACCAGTACGAGGTGTGTCTGATGGGAGGAACTGGGACGAATGAGTTCAAGGTCCTAAAACCGATTCTCCCCAATCTCGCATCCCAGAGCATAGGCAGGGAAGTGGAAGAAAACCCCTCGTTTCAGAGTAGCGTTGGAATTTACTAATTGATAGGAACTTAATAAAGACATTTTCTTCCTCTATATTTTGTTTAAAATATTACCACCACCAATAAGGTAATATTTAATTTTCTCTGTTTTATCCTCAATTTCCAACTTTGTTCAAACTTCACAAGTTTCCTTTGATTCATATTTAAGTCCGGTGAATCATTTCTCACCAGAATCCCAATGAGTGAAATGGGCTTTATCGTCAAAGTTGGTATTACCACATTTTCTCCACTTTATATATCTTTATTGACTTTGTGTTTACATGTTAAATGTCAGTTCTTAATACTTCTTCAGTTACTAAGATAATCTGCTGCATGTGATCTGTATGTTTACTATTTCAT
Organism: Okapia johnstoni; assembly: GCA_024291935.2. NCBI lineage: Eukaryota > Metazoa > Chordata > Mammalia > Artiodactyla > Giraffidae > Okapia > Okapia johnstoni. Next base: position 44,685,720 of record CM044316.1, read on the forward strand.
ATTTTTTTTTTCAAAACTGGTATTTTGGGTGATTTGTCAATCTAGATTTTCATTACAGCAATTTTCTTTAACTATGTTACTTTTTAAAACATTCTCTTTCTCTGTATTGGCATTTACTTATTTAAAATATAGTATTTCCATTGTGTGAGGTCTCTTATCTGAAAATAAGAGATGATTTTAGGATACTGAGTGTACATATATGTTTGCAGGCAAAAAAAGCAAAAATATCATTATTCTATAGTATCACATAGAAATGTTTAATAGTTTATTGCTTTTAGTTTTGTATGAAAAAATCTGAGATTCCTGTTAAATTTTTAGGGGCTAACAGTGCAGTCCCAATTCAGTTGAAAAACAGAAGTCATCAAGCAGCAGTTTATACCCTATGGCTTTTATATTAAACAATTTGAGTGTTTTAGACAGTATCTATCCCTTTCCTTGTACAATATTTCTCAGTTTAATCTGTATATCTTGCTTATTGTTGAGGAAAACAGAGATTTCCCCCTAGATATTAGGGCCTTAGGCAAAATTCTCTGTGAGGCAGAGTTTATAATGCTGTTCTTATTTTCAGTGGTTAGGACAGGCATTAGTGTGGTCTACTTTTTATTTTGTGCATGAAATTAGATCCCACTTGAATTAAGAATGACCTTAAAAAAGAAGTCAGTCCCTTCTTTAATTCTGCATATATTTTAAATCTGATATAAGAAAAACAAAGACATGTGAAACAAAGGGAACAAATTGCAAAGAATGAGTGAAAGAATACAATTTTTCAAATGGTAAGGCACTAAAATATTTCATGTCCTACTCACTAGATTTTATTTATGCATGCCTTAAAACAGTAAGCATTTAGTGATTGACTGATTTGGCAATCAATGATGATTAAGACATAGTTTCCATATTGAAGTTCCATTCCTTAACCAGGTCACACACTGAAGAAGGAACAGATTATTGGAAACAATATTTACAGGACAATTAAACAGGTTTTTATGGGAGCACAGAGAAGATACAGCCTTAAATGCTTCTTTCTAGATTATACAATAATGAGTCTATTTGGGCAATGTAATTAAGTTTGGAAGAAATTTGTTAAAGAAGGTGCGAAAAGTTTCTTTTCTCAGTTTTTGGTGTTCCTATGCTCAAGTTTTGGAAAGATAAAATCTGTTCCTTTGGTGATCTTGGAGGTCACTATAGTTTTCCTTTGGATTCCTTGTATTGCTTGGGAGAAGTGTCAGCAGTGAAAGGCTTAGAACTAAAATCTAGCACAATGGACAGATTTAACTGCTAGACACATTATTTTTTCAACTGGTGAATTTTTAATAAACTTTCCCCATAAGCAGTGAAAAATTTCAACAAAGTGAACAGTTTCCTAGCTTAACATTATTTTTAATGATATAAATAAAAGAAAAATGAAATATTTAAATAAGAACAAATAAAGACATACAAGCACACAAATTGGGTACAGCAATTTGAGTCTGTTGGAGGCCACGCGGTGGCGCTGCAGGCTAAAGAGACGGGGGTAAAAATCTGAACTGAGAGTGCTGCAGTGAGTCACTGACATAAAAAGGAAGATAGCGGCAGGTAGACCAGGGAGAAAAGCTGTAGCAACCCAAGATTAGAAAAGGGGGTTATAAAACATAACCCAGACCTTTGCTACTACACGGTGTAGATCTGCGGTTTACGACTGCTGTTTATTTACACTGGGATCTGTGATTGTTACCAATATTAATGTTCAGAAGCAGCTATGGAGGCTAGACGATTTCCCTGCTCAAGACAAAGGCAAGTCCTGTTTCTTTTTCTGTTTGGGGGAGTATCTTTGGCAGGCTCTGGGTTTGGACTTTACTCAGTGACAGAGGAAACAGAGAGAGGATCCTTTGTAGTCAATATAGCTAAGGATCTGGGGCTAGGGGACAAGGAGTTGATTGCAAGGGGAGCGCGAGTGGTCTCTGATGATAACAAACAACACTTGCTCCTGGACTCTCAAACTGGGGATTTGCTTACAAATGAAAAACTGGACAGGGAGAAGCTGTGTGGCTCCAGAGAACCCTGTATCCTGTCTTTTCAAATTTTAATGGATAATCCTTTTCAGATTTACCGGATTGAGTTGAGGGTGAGGGACATAAATGATCATGCACCAGTTTTTCGGGAGAAAGAGACAGTCTTAAAAATATTAGAAAATACAGCTGAAGGGACCTCATTTCAACTAGAAAGAGCACAAGATTCAGATGGAGGACTTAATGGTATCCAAAACTATACTATCAACCTCAACTCTTTTTTCCATATTAAAATTAGTGGCAGTGATGAAGGCATAATATATCCAGAGCTAGTACTGGACAGGGCGCTGGATCGGGAGAAACAGCAAGAGTTAAGCTTAACACTCACAGCGCTGGATGGTGGGTTGCCACCCAGGTCTGGAGCCACTAATATACACATTGTGATCCTGGATGTCAATGACAATGCCCCTCAGTTTTCTCAGGCAATCTATGAGACCCAGACGCCAGAGAACAGCCCAGTAGGGTCCTTTATTGCTAAAGTCTCTGCAGAAGATGCAGACTCTGGAATCAATGCAGACATATCCTACTCATTTTTTGATGCTTCCGAAGATATTCTAACAACCTTTCATATCAATCCTTTTTCTGGAGAAATCATACTCAGACTGTTGCTTGATTATGAGCTAGTAAAGTCTTACAAAATAAATATACAGGCAATCGACGGTGGGGGCCTTTCTTCAAAATGCACAGTTTTGGTCGAGGTATTAGACACCAATGACAATGCCCCTGAACTGATAATATCATCACTTTCCAACCATGTTGCCGAGAACTCTCCTGAGACAGTATTGGCTGTTTTTAGGATTAAAGACAGAGACTCTGGAGAAAACGGAAAGACCGTTTGCTTCATTCCAGACCACCTGCCATTTCTTCTGAAACCCTCTGTGGAGAATTTTTACATCCTAATGACGGAAGGAGCACTGGACAGAGAAAGCCAAGCGGAGTACAACATCACCATCACGGTCACTGACATGGGAACCCCCAGACTGAAAACCGAGCACAACATAACCGTGCTGGTGTCCGACGTCAACGACAACGCCCCCGCCTTCACCCAGACCTCCTACACCCTGTGGGTCCGCGAGAACAACAGCCCCGCCCTGCACATCGGCAGCGTCAGCGCCACAGACACAGACGCGGGCGCCAACGCCCAGGTCACCTACTCGCTGCTGCCGCCCCCCGACCCGCACGTGCCCCTCGCCTCCCTCGTGTCCATCAACCCCGACAACGGACACCTCTTCGCCCTCACGTCCCTGGACTACGAGGCCCTGCGGGCCTTCGAGTTCCGCGTGGGCGCCGCCGACCGCGGCTCGCCGGCGCTCAGCAGCCAGGCGCTGGTGCGCGTGCTCGTGGAGGACGCCAACGACCACGCGCCCTTCGTGCTCTACCCGCTGCAGAACGCCTCGGCGCCCTGCACCGAGCTGGTGCCCAGGGCGGCCGAGCCGGGCTACCTGGTGACCAAGGTGGTGGCGGTGGACGGCGACGCGGGCCAGAACGCCTGGCTGTCGTACCAGCTGCTCAAGGCCACGGAGCCCGGGCTGTTCGGCGTGTGGGCGCACAACGGCGAGGTGCGCACGGCGCGGCTGCTGAGCGAGCGCGACGCGCCCAAGCAGCGGCTGGTGGTGCTGGTCAAGGACAACGGCGAGCCGCCGCTGTCGGCCAGCGTCACGCTGCACGTGCTGCTGGTGGACGGCTTCTCGCAGCCCTACCTGCCGGCCCCGGAAGCGGCAGCGGCGGCCGCGGCGCCGGCCGACCCGCTCACCGTCTACCTGGTAGTGGCCTTGGCGTCGGTGTCGTCGCTCTTCCTCTTCTCGGTGCTGGTGTTCGTGGCGGTGCGGCTGTGCAGGAGGGGCGGGGCGACCTCGGCGGGTCGCTGCCCGGTGGCCGAGGGCCACTTCCCGGGCCACCTGGTGGACGTCAGCGGCACGGGGACCCTGTCCCAGAGCTACCAGTACGAGGTGTGTCTGATGGGAGGTACTGGGACGAATGAGTTCAAATTCTTGAAGCCGATTCTCCCCACTGTTCAGGCACAAGATCCTGGGACAAACAGTGACGAAAATCCCACATTTTGAAGTAGTCTTGGATTTAATTTTCAGTAAAATTCTTTCTGTATGTTCACGTATTTTTTGAAGTCTTATGCAACTGTATCAATATTAGTTTAGTTTTATTACAACCAAGTTAAATTATTTTGCAACTTAAAGCTTTATTTTAAAGTACTATATGATTTTACAATGTTATTTCATCCTTTTTTCCCCATTAAACAAGTTAGTTGTAATCAGTACTCCATCTAAATAATAGTTTGTATGTTTAGTTCCTTCAAAATGTACAAGAGTTTAGTACTATTTTCATTCTAGAAAACAGGTTGATTTTTTTCCTAGTACATTTCATAGACTGCATCTCATTATCCTATATACCTACAGTACATCCTTTACCTAAGAAGACATATCTGCATGCCTTGACCTTACTAAAACATTTCTTGAATCATGATAAGAAACTGTATCATCTTAGCTCTAAATGATATTTGAAAAGAAATATTTCTCTATTATTCTGCTCATGATAAAATGAAACATCACTGGTAGGATTCCCTGGTCGTCCAGTGGTAACGATCTAGAGCTTTCCCTGTCTGCACCTGGGTTCTTCACTGGTCAGGGAATTAAGATCTGGCAAGCTGCCTGTGTAGCCAAAAACATCCCAACCAACTTAAACAAACAAACCAAAACCATGAAGCATCATTTTGTGAGCAACATTATAATATCCTTGTTTTCATATTAGAAGATTTAGCTTAGGGACCAGGGACTCCCTGGTGGCTCAGACGGTAAAGCGTCTGCCTACAATGCGGGAGCCCCAAGCCCCCAGGTCGGGTCGGGAAGATCTCCTGGAGAAGAAAATGGCAACCCACTCCAGTATTCTTGCCTGGAAAATCCCATGTACGAAGGAGCCTAATAAGCTACAGTCCATGGGGTCGCAAAGAGTCAGATACGACTGAAGGGCTTCACTCACTCACTGCGTTCATATTATTTCATCTTCTTTAAATACACTACTCTTTGTTAATATTTTCTAATGTTCACTTTTGCTGATACATAAACCAGACTATGTCTTATAATTCAAAGAAAATATAATAACCTGCATGAAAATGAATACAAATAAAAACATTTTGAGAGTCTGTCAAAAGCTATTAGTGGACTGTTGCAAAGCTCTTCACTTTTATTTTGTAAATATATTTTAATTATCTCAAATTTTTAAATAAAGATGAACTAAAAATCATAAGGAATGACAACAGATTCATTTCCAGCCCTCTTCTCTGTTTTCTGTAGCATTTATCTACATTTTCTGTTATGTGTTTATACTGCTTTGACATTCAATTTTATACTTTAATAACTTCTTCCTTAACTTTCTTACCTTTTTATTTCTTAATTACTTGACCTCCTCCTTTCTTTCTTTTCTTATTGAAATATTGTTGATTGCAATGTTAGTTTCAGGTGTACCACATAGTGATTTGACATTTGCATACATTATGAAATAATTACTACAAGTCTAGTAACCAACTGTACCCATACAAGTTATTATAATATATTCCTTATGCTGTATATTACATTTCCATGTTTTTTGAAATTTTATAATTGTAGGTCTGTGCCTTTTAATCCCCATCACCTATTTCGTGCCCTCCTTGCCTTCCAATTAACAAACACACAAACATTGCACATTCCCTTTCTTCTATTCTCCCTGTCTTAGGTTTTCTTCTTCTCCTGCTTCTGCTGCTGCTTCTCCCCCTCCTCCTCCTTTTGGTTAAACTAATGGTTTTGGTTTATTTGCTAAGATTACTTCAAAGTACACATTACCATAGTATGATTACATTCCCTTTCTTGAAAATATCTTTCCTAGAGTTGATAATTATTTGCACAATTTTCTATTTAATTCTATTGATTTTTCACATTATTTCTCCCTCAATATCATTATTTCCCCTTAAATTTTAAAAAATTTCAGTTATACTTATTTTCTGGAGATCTTTCACCCAAATTCCCTCCTATCTCCCGCCTTCGTTTATACTATTTGCTCTATAGTTAGGACTTTAACATTTTCCTGTGTTGGTCCCCTTTGATAAGAAACAGTATATAGTGGATCCTTGAGCAACAGGGTTTTGAACTTTGTGTCCACGTATAAGAGGATTTTTCTAATACATTTACAGTTGAGCCTCTGTATGCACTGACTGCACATCTGATGAGTCAACCCATTGCAGAATGCAAACTTAATACACAATCTTAGCTTGGCTGAATCCTCGGATGTGCAACCCCTGGATGGGGAGGGCCAACTATGGGATTTGAGCATCTGGGGAATTTGATATCTGTGGGTCTTAGAACCAACCCCTCACAAATTCTAAGAGGTGACTTATTTAGCTGACACAGCTCTCTCAATATCTTCATAAAAATAGATGCAGAGGACATAAAAATTTTGAGAACTTGCCTTGTGAAGATATCTTTGTTTTCATTTGATTGATAGTTTGGATATAAAATTCTAGGCTGAAAATAATTTTCCCTCAGATCTTGAAAGCAGTATTCCTTTTAGAGATTGCATATAGAGTTGCTATTCAGAAGATTTTCCATTCTGATTTCTATCTCTTTTAAGGTCACCACATTTTTGCATGGTGGAAACAATGGAAACTGTTTTCTCCTATTCTGAAGATACATCAATGTCGGCTATTTATCTAGTCACATGGGTGTACTCTGTTAACATTTAAACTCTCACTTTTAGCTCTGAGAAATTTCATTGTTCTATTTTCTCATAATTTCTCCCTTGAATTTTGTATCTTCTCACCATAATCTCATTAGTTAAATACTGGATATCCTGAATTGGTTGACTGTCTCCCTCTAATTTTTTTCCACTTCTTATTTTCTTTTTGCCTCTTGTTCTACTTTTTGGACAAAATATTTTATCATCCAAGCTTTGTACTTTAAATTTTTGGCTGACAAATATTTTATTTTTTAAGAGCTCTTTTTAGTTCTCTTGAATGTTTTTCATAGCATCTGTTTTAGATTTATAAATGTAGTATCTTTTGTCATTTAGATGACCAGTTCAGTTCAGTTCAGTCGCTCAGTTGTGTCCGACTCTGCGACCCCATGAACCGCAGCATGCCAGGTCTCCCTGTCCATCACCAACTCCCGGAGTCCACCCAAACCCATGTCCATTGAGTCGGTGATGCCATCCAACCATCCCATCCTCTGTAATCCCCTTCGCTTCCTGCCCTCAATCTTTCACAGCATCAGGGTCTTTTCCAATGAGTCAGTTCTTCCCATCAGGTTGCCAAAGTATTGGAGTTTCAGCTTCAACATCAGTCCTTCCAATGAACACCCAGGACTGATCTCCTTTAGGATGGACTGGTTGGATCTCCTTGCTGTCCAAGGGACTCTCAAGAGTCTTCTCCAACACCACAGTTCAAAAGCATCAATTCTTCTGTGCTCAGCTTTCTTTAGAGTCCAACTCTCACATCCATACATGACCATTGGAAAAACCATAGCTTTGACTAGACAGACCTTTGTTGGCAAAGTAATGTCTCTGCTTTTTAATATGCTGTCTAGGTTGGTCATAACTTTCCTTCCAAGAAGTAAGTGTCTTTTAATTTCAAGGCTGCAATCACCATTTGCCATGATTTTGGAGCCCAGAAAAATAAAGTCAGCCACTATTTCCACTGTTTCCCCATCTATTTGCCATGAAGTGATGGGACCAGATGCCATGATCTTAGTTTTCTGAATGTTGAGTTTTAAGCCAGCTTTTTCACTCTCCTCTTTCACTTTCATCAAGAGGTTCTTTAGTTCTTCTTCACTTTCTGCCATAGGGGTGGTGTCATCTGCATATCTGAGGTTATTGATATTTCTCCCGGCAATCTTGATTCCAGCTTGTGCTTCATCCAGCCCAGCGTTTCTCATGATGTACTCTTCATATAAGTTAAATAAGCAGGGTGACAATATATAGCCTTGACGTCCTCCTTTTCCTATTTGGAACCAGTCTGTTGTTCCAAGTCCAGTTCTAATTGTTGCTTCCTGACCTGCATACAGATTTCTCAGGAGGCAGGTCAGGTGGTCTGGTATTCCCATCTCTTTCAGAATTGTCCACAGTTTATTGTGATCCACATAGTCAAAGGCTTTGGCATAGTCAATAAAGCAGAAATAGATGTTTTTCTGGAGGGTTCTTGCTTTTCCGATGAATCAGTGGATGTTGGCAATTTGATCTCTGGTTCCTCTGCCTTTTCTAAAACCAGCTTGAACATCTGGAATTTTACAGTTCATGTATTGCTGAAGCCTATCCTTGAAAATTTTAAGCATTACCTTACTAGCGTGTGAGATAAGTGCAATTGTATGGTAGTTTGAGCATTCTTTGGCATTGCCTTTCTTTGGGATTGGAATGAAAACTGACCTTTTCCAGTCTTGTGGCCACTGCTGAGTTTTCCAAATTTGCTGGCATATTCAGTGCAGCACTTTCATGGTATCATCTTTCAGGATTTGAAATAGCTCAACTGGAATTCCATCACCTCCACTAGCTTTGTTCGTAGTGATGGTTCCTAAGGCCCACTTGACTTCACATTTCAGGATGTCTGGCTCTAGGTGAGTGATCACACCATCATGATTATCTGGGACATGAATATCTTTTTTGTACAGTTCTTCTGTGTATTCTTTCCACCTCTTCTTAATTTCTTCTGCTTCTGTTAGGTCCCTACCATTTCTGTCCTTTAATGAGCCCATCTTTGCATGAAATCTTCCCTTGGTATCTCTAATTTTCTTGAAGAGATCTCTAGTCTTTCCCATTCTATTGTTTTCCTCTATTTCTTTGCATTAATCGCTGAGGAAGGCTTTCTTATCGATCCTTGCTATTCTTTGGAACTCTGTGACCAGTTGGCAGATGAAAAGATGCTCAACATCACTAATTATTAGAGAAATGCAAATCAAAACTGAGGTGCCTACCACCTAACACTGGTCAAAATGGCCATCATTAAAAAGTCTACAAAAAACAAGTGCTGGAGAAGGTATGGAGAAAAGGGAACTCTCCTACACTGTTGGTGGGAAGGTAAGTAGGTACAAACAGTATGAAGTTCCTCAGAAAACTAAAAATAGAATTTCCACTTGATCCAGCAATCCCACTCCTGAGAATATACCCAGTCAAAACTAAAATTCAGAAAGATACATGCATCCCCATGTACACAGCAGCACTATTCACAATAGCCAAAACATGGGAGCAACCTAACTGTCCATCAAGAGATGAATGAATAAAGAAGAACTTAGTACATATATACAATGGAGTACCACTCTGCCATAAAAATGAACAAAATATTGCCATTTGCAGCAACATGGATGGGACTAGAGATTATCATACTAAGTGAAGTAAGTCAGAAAGAGAAAGTGCAAATACCATATGAAATCACTTATATGTGAAACCTAAAACATGGCACAAATGAACCTACCAACAAAACAGAAACAGACTCATAAGACATAGAGAACAGACTTCTGGTTGCCAACAGGGAGAAGGGGAGAGGGAGAGGGATGGAGTGGGAATTTGGGGTTGGTAGATGGTAAGTATTACATTTAGAATGAATAAACAACAAGCTCCTAATGTATAGCAGAAGGAACTACGTTCAATATCCTGTGATAGACTATAATGGAAAAGAACATTTTAAAAGTATATATATATGTGTGTGTGTGTGTGTGTGTGTGTGTGTGTGTTTGTATAACTGAATTACTTTGCTGTACACAAGACTGGCACAACATTGTAAATCAACTATAATAAAAATTATTCTGTCATCTACAATCCATCTTTTAAAATTTTAAAATTCACTGTGCAGTAAAAACTATTATAACTACTTTTAAAATGAGAGTGAGTCATAAAGAAATTAAGAACTTGCTCAATATTATACAGCTAGGAAGTAGCACTAAGCCCTAATCCATTCTTTATCTTACAAAAGAATACATACTTCATATGATTACTATTGTGATTAAATGTGTAAACACATATGTGGCACTAGAATAATAGGCAGCACAGAATACATACTCAATAAATATTAGCTCTTATTAAATGTTACTACTCTGAGATATTAATCAGATTTTTTTATATTGAAATATAGTTGATTTACATTGCTCTGTTAATTTCTGGTATCCAACAAGTTAATCAAACATTTTAAAACACTTTCTTCTGTTTTCTCTATTTCTGTATCTGTTTTCTCCTGCAATCCCCTTTTTTGGTGGTGGTGGTGGTTTTGGCATTAATACTTTGTTGGTATTAATACTTCCTCATGTCTTATGGTCCATGGCTATCTTCTCATATTTAAGAATAATGAGATATCAAGGTGCTGACAGTTAGCTCTTTGTGTATGTGATAATGAGGTTATTGATGGCAGGACCTCACTCTAATGTAATCATTGTAAGATAAAAGTTATTAGCTTAGGAGATCCTCAAATACCAGTATGTTTAAGTTTTTGTTTGAGCCTTTCATATGCTCCAGGTTAGGATTCTGCAATATCGTCTGTGCCAGCGAGAGTTAGAGATGCACACCCTGTGTACTCCAACTGGAGACTACTGTGTGGAAAGGGACTAGAAATCTCACCACTCAGGATGCAAAGTTTTGTTTGACTTCCCTATTTTTGGCTTCACTCCTCACACTTGTACTGAGCTCTGCCCAGGGTCTCCAAAGTCAGAGATGTTGTTTGGTCTCTAAGTTGCGTCCGACTCCTTTCCAACCCCATGGACTGTAGCCCACCAGGATCCTCTATCCATGGGACTTCCCAGGCAAGAATACTGGAATGGGTTGCCATTTCCTTTTCGGACCTCAATGAACTTCAGTCTTTTTTCATTTGGACTTCAGTCTTATACACTTGGTTCCTCTAATAAATCTTGTGTCCAAATGGGATTGTGTTGGACAAACAGGAACTTTTCTTTAGACATTTCTTGGAACTGATAACTGCTCTTTCATCTGATTTCTGTCATCAAATTTATGTATATACATTCTTGGTCTCTGTAAGTTCATATCATTTTTATTAACTATCATTTATTGGGCACTTTAAAAGGAGTGAGCTGTGCAAAATCAAAGAATTACATGAAAGTACTGTAATATTGCTCTTTGAAATTTGGAAGGAATCAAACATGAGGGTATTCTGTCTTCTCTGAGTATAGTAAATCTCACTCTAAATTCAAAAATAAAAATAAAAGGACTGAGGATAACTGTGTGTAGTAAATCCATCTACTTTTCAATTTCTGCCCTTTTGTAGTGATTTATTTTTCAACCATGTGTCTAGCTTACATTTTTAAGAATATAATTGAACTTAACATTTTAAAAATGAAAACTTCTTAGATCCCTCCTCCATCAATTTTTGAGCACACTCTTGAGACCTTCTATACTGGGCATTACAAGTGAATTCTGTTCCAAACAATCTCCCTCACCATGTAGCAACCATGTACTTTGGCTAAAACTGAAACCACCAAAAGCTTAAGAGGTGACCCCAGAGAGGATTAAAGCAAAACAGAGGACAAAGATGAGTTCAGATTCTGAAACTAAAATCTCCACCTACAATCCTATTGTGGGCTTCCCTGGTGGATCAGCTGGTAAAGAATCTGCCTGCAATGCAGGAGACCTGGGTTAGATCCCTGGGTTGGGAAGATCCCCTGGAGAAGGGAACGGCTAGCCACTCCAATTCTATTCTGGCCTGTACAGAATTCCATGGACTGTACAGTCCATGGGGTCGCAGAGAGAGTTGGACACAACTGAGTGACTCACTTTCACTTTCATAATTCTATACCCCTGAAACAATGATCGCCTCAGTAGCAGGTACATGATCTTGGTTAGTCTGATCAGAGTAAAACTAAGTTTTTGTCCTACAGTTGGGAAAGAGAATCTCTCTCTCTCTCTCTTCCTGTGCTGAAAGAGACAGCAGATGACCATAACTGTAGCTGGAATAAATCTTGGGAAACCGAGGGAAGCCAGTTGTAGGAGTAAGCCTGTGTTAAGTGAAACTAACATGTTCGTGTACTTGTTAATTTTTTTTGGTAAATTATGAGAAACTAGAACTAAATTACAGATTTCCACAATATGTTCCACCCCAATATCTTACTTCATTTTTCTCTTAGTTCACAGTTCACTGCTATCAAGGAAATCTAAAGAAGGCCTTCTAGTGCTATAAGAACAATCTATATATAGATCTCTTTGTTCTGCCTCATGGTTAATTCAGTTTCATATCCTTTGAGAGGACTTCTGAAATGACTTGTGTACAGTTTCCCTTTCCCATACCACCTAAGGAAGGCCAAGTAGTGCTGGAATTTTACTCAGTTAAACAGTCACTTATACTCGCCTTGTTTCTGGTGCTCAGTTTTCTCAGAAAGATTACAAGCTCCTGGTGGCCAGGAATCACATCTTATATTTCTGTATTCGCCACAACTGAACATTTTCAGTTGTGTGGAGAGTGGGGAAGGATACTTAAATGCTTTTCAAAATAATAACAACATCACAAACTATAAACAGTATAGAACAGCCCTTATGGATGACAGACTATATCTGTAATCACTTGAACACAATACATAAAAGAATATTTGCTTCTGGAGGATATTTATGTGAATGGAATATAGGTAGCTTTCATCATACTCTGAAAATCTGTGGAGACGCATGGTGGCGCTGCAGGATAACACCGCTGGGGGAGAAAAAATATTCTATGCTGGATGATGTTCTGGACATTGTTACCCAGTGCAAAAAGAGCACTAGGAAGACAGAAAGAACAAGGCTTCAAGTGGCAAACTAGAAGTTATTCAACAAGGTTAAAATCCTTAAGCCTCCGAAGATTCGGCGGACATATCAGAGGCAACTTACCCAGAAGTGGGAAGGGTGAAGTGATTCTACAGGAAGACTTTGGGAAAGGAGCTATGGAGATTGGAGGGGCAGGCGATCTGCAGATAAGGCAAGTCCTGCTTTTCTTTGTTTTGCTGGGAATGTCTGAAGCAGGCTCTGACTCTGGGCGCTTCTCTGTGGCAGAGGAAATGCAGAGAGGGAGCTTTGTAGGCAATCTGGCAAAAGACCTGGGGCTGGAAGTGGGTGAGCTATTCTCCAGAGGGGCTCGGGTGGTCTCTAATGATAACAAACAGCGATTGCAGCTGGACATAAATACAGGGGATTTGCTCTTAAGTGAAGCACTAGACCGGGAGGAGCTTTGTGGCTCCACTGAGCCCTGCGTGCTGCATTTCCAGATATTAATGAAAAGCCCCTTGCAGTTTTTACGGATTGAGGTCCAGGTCAAGGATATAAATGATAACTCTCCTGTGTTTTTAGAAAAAGAAATGCTCTTAGAAATCCCAGAGAATAGTCCTGTTGGTGCTGTGTTCTTACTAGAAAGTGCAAAGGATTTGGATGTAGGAATCAACGCTCTAAAAAACTACACAATAAGCCCCAACTCTCATTTCCACATTAAAATGAGAGTCAATCCAGATAATAGGAAATACCCAGAGTTAGTTCTGGATAAGGCGCTGGATTATGAAGAGCAGTCTGAACTCAATTTCATCCTCACCGCTCTGGATGGCGGGTCTCCACCTAAGTCCGGGAGCGCCTTGGTCCGGGTAGTGGTCGTGGACATTAATGATAACTCCCCTGAGTTTGAGCAGCCATTTTATGAGGTGAAGATTTCAGAAGACAGCATACTAGGCTCACCTGTTGTCACCGTCTCAGCTTGGGATTTAGATTCGGGGAAAAATGGGGAAATATCATATATGTTTTCCCATGCCTCAGAAGATATTCGCAAGACATTTGAAATTAACCAAAAGTCTGGAGAAGTGAGTTTAACTTCACCCTTGGATTTTGAAACAACTGAATCATATTCAATAATCATTCAAGCTACAGATGGGGGAGGCCTTTTTGGAAAATCAACACTCAGAATTCAGGTGATGGATGTGAATGACAATGCTCCTGAAGTGACTGTGTCATCAATTACCAGCCCAATCCCAGAAAATTCTCCGGAGATTGTGGTTATGGTTTTTAGTATCCAAGACAGAGACTCTGGGGAGAATGGGAGGATGATTTGTTCTGTTTCAGAAAACCTCCCGTTCGTGCTAAAATCTTCCATTGAGAATTACTACACGTTGGAAACGGAAAGGGTGCTGGACAGAGAAAGCCAAGCAGAGTACAACATCACCATCACGGTCACGGACATGGGAACCCCCAGACTGAAAACCGAGCACAACATAACCGTGCTGGTGTCCGACGTCAACGACAACGCCCCCGCCTTCACCCAGACCTCCTACACCCTGTGGGTCCGCGAGAACAACAGCCCCGCCCTGCACATCGGCAGCGTCAGCGCCACAGACACAGACGCGGGCGCCAACGCCCAGGTCACCTACTCGCTACTGCCGCCCCCCGACCCGCACGTGCCCCTCGCCTCCCTCGTGTCCATCAACCCCGACAACGGACACCTCTTCGCCCTCACGTCCCTGGACTACGAGGCCCTGCGGGCCTTCGTGTTCCACGTGGGCGCCGCCGACCGCGGCTCGCCGGCGCTCAGCAGCCAGGCGCTGGTGCGCGTGCTCGTGGAGGACGCCAACGACCACGCGCCCTTCGTGCTCTACCCGCTGCAGAACGCCTCGGCGCCCTGCACCGAGCTGGTGCCCAGGGCGGCCGAGCCGGGCTACCTGGTGACCAAGGTGGTGGCGGTGGACGGCGACGCGGGCCAGAACGCCTGGCTGTCGTACCAGCTGCTCAAGGCCACGGAGCCCGGGCTGTTCGGCGTGTGGGCGCACAACGGCGAGGTGCGCACGGCGCGGCTGCTGAGCGAGCGCGCGCGACGCGCCCAAGCAGCGGCTGGTGGTGCTGGTCAAGGACAACGGCGAGCCGCCGCTGTCGGCCAGCGTCACGCTGCACGTGCTGCTGGTGGACGGCTTCTCGCAGCCCTACCTGCCGGCCCCGGAAGCGGCAGCGGCGGCCGCGGCGCCGGCCGACCCGCTCACCGTCTACCTGGTGGTGGCCTTGGCGTCGGTGTCGTCGCTCTTCCTCTTCTCGGTGCTGGTGTTCGTGGCGGTGCGGCTGTGCAGGAGGGGCGGGGCGACCTCGGCGGGTCGCTGCCCGGTGGCCGAGGGCCACTTCCCGGGCCACCTGGTGGACGTCAGCGGCACGGGGACCCTGTCCCAGAGCTACCAGTACGAGGTGTGTCTGATGGGAGGTATTGGGACGAATGAGTTCAAATACTTGAAGCCGATTCTCCCCAGTCTCCCGACCCAACGCCCTGGGAAAGAAATAGAGGAAAATCATACTTCCTACAATAGCTTTGGGTTCAATATTCAGTGAGCATAATTAATTTTTATATCTAATATATATGTTGTTTTGTGCTGCTTCCACACCATCGTTATTTCCCCCCAAATATGTGTTTGAAATTGCACTGTTACTTTTATATCTTCGCATGTTCTACCCATCTTCTCTTTTAAGTGAATGCTTATTTTTGTGGTTGTAATTATTACAAATAGTAATTTATTCTCTAACCAAGGAGGTCTTAATTCATAATTAATTCATAATTAATTAACTTGCCTTACACCAAGTAACTTTTTTCTCATGGCTCCCTCTTCAGTTGAACTTTCACTCACAATTATGCTTTTGATAAAATAAAGCAGACCACTTTCAAAGTATTTCAAGTGTTCAAGCATTTCTTCATTTTTTGTGGTTTTTCTTGTGGCTTAATAATGGTTGCTATTCAGAAATGTCATTTTTCTTTCTTTAAATTCACCACTCTTTTTAATTAAGTTTTTTAAACGTTTATTACTGCTGGAAATATACCTGTAAATAATGTCCTTTGATAAACATAATCACCTTGTTAGAAAGGGCCACAAGGCAATTTTCCTAGTGTCTCTTCCTTATTGATCCTGGAGGGTTATTGTAAAGACATATTAATATTGTAGCCACCCACATAATCTTGGAATATAAAGTTTTTATTTTCCAGATGTCTCAGTAATGTTACAAAGGTATAATGGAATCTAGTAGAATGCAGGCTCCTGAACCATAATTTGTTTATTGTGGAGTGGACTTGTGTGCTAAAGTGTATAACCTTTTGCCTCCTGTGCTCTCCCAGAATATATATACACTGGGCACTAATTTTCAAATTTTGAAATGGCCAATAGAAAAATTGTATAACATACAAACACAGTAGAAATGTTTTGTAAACACTGCTTAGCTTTTTTCTGATGCAATTTGAAATTGCCTATATTATTCCATTCAATTTAATTTTCAAATGTCATGATCCACTAAATTGATTTCATGACTTACTAATGGGTAGCAATCCAAAGTTTCAAAACCACTTTTCTCAGATATTTGTAGAGTACTGAAAAGTATGAAAAGATAGTCCTTTAACATTCTAATTTTAAAACTTTTTCAAGCCATTGTAGGAGGAAGTTTTGTTTCATGCTCTACAACCTCTAACCAACCACTTATGCTTTGAGTAACCTGACTATATTATAGAAGAGAAAGCCTTCATTGGTGGGGGAGGATATTTCCAAGAATTTCATCAAAAAGTCTTAAAGTCTATACGTTGTGGAAGGAAAGTATAGATGAGCAAAATGAGTAGGGGTATAGAGGGAAAGGAAATGTGTTCACAAGAGAGAGAGTAGGTATGATAAAGACATACATGAGGGTAAAGTGATTGCTTTTATTCCTGAGGTGGGGCCACAGACTAGAGTCAATGCTAGGAACTGCCTCTTGAAGATATTCTAATCTTAACTTTGTAGAGGGGCTGAGTATTAGTTAACAATGTCTGGAAGTACAATCTCTTGCCCTAGCATATACAAAATAACCTAATGTTTATACTTCTTGAATGCTAAAATTTCACTGCCAGTTCTTTTGAACTGTATGAACTGATTAATTACTCTTTGAATTTAAGAAAAATGGAGGGAACAAAAGTTTCTCCATGCAGGCTAACTAAATTCTAATTTTCTATTTTCAGAAGTAGAACTAGGAATAAATGAAAGCTTAAAATAAATGAAAGCTTATTTACATAGATAACAAAAACTCATATTAATAAATCAAAGTATTACGGTTACCTCCTATCTTTACTGTACTTCAGTGGGGAAAAGATGGATGACCACTAGCATAAAGAGATATATGGCGGTGTAGCTGTCAAAAATGAAGGTAGGAGTGTTCTAGTAGCTTGTTTCCCCAGTAGGCTTGGCCTCTCACATTTATAATATGGGGAGGGGAAAGAGCAGTTTAAACAACTCAGGCAGAAAATTTAATAGGTGCAACAGCAGCGAAAAGCCTGTTGCTTCGGGTTTTTCCACCTATCTAAACAGGAAGACTTGTCTATTTATGGAAAGAATTGTTTCCTGACTATAATGGAGAATGGTGAGGCCTTTGGAGCTCAGATACAAGTAAACCAACCAGTTCTCTTCAAATGTATTTTTAAAAACAAATTTTGCTCTTATGCTTAAAATAATTTACAGTTAAATTTAAACCAGTGCATAGGAATTCAACTATATCAGCCAATTTTATATTAAAGGACTATAGGTTATCAATGGGAAGAGGTCACTTACAAAATGGAGATGTAAGAAACTGCTCAGCTTCCCAGAGTTGATTTTCTTGAAAACCCTTGCCAATAAGAACAAAACAACAGTTTAGGTTGGAATTTGCCAAGAGTATGGGAAAGAAAAGGGCTTTACAGGTGGCTCAGTGGTGAAGAATCCACCTGCCAATGCAGGAGTTGCAGGAGCCCCAAGAGACATGGGTTCAATCCCTGGGTCAGGAATATCCCCTGGAGACGGTAATGGCAAGCCACTCCATATTCTTGCTACAATAATCCCATGGACAGAGGAGCCTTGTGGGCTACAGTCCATGGAGTTGAAAAGAGTTGGACGTGACTGAGCATGCACCCATGGATTAATCTAACATGGCCCCTCAGTACCTTGGCCACATGCTGTACTTTCTCACTACCCAGGATTATTCTATGAAATATGATTTCAGATATCTCCCTCTAAGAACACCTTCTATGAGAACCTTCTATGCCTTTAGCCCTCTCATCCAGCTACTCCTATCACATCTTGTGTTTGACCTTGTCAAGACCTCCATCCCATGATGCTGCCGCTACCTGTCAACCCCCTCTTGTTTTAATTTCCTTCCCATCAGCTGACTCCCATTTCACCACTCCCAACCACTCTCATGCTCATACTCTCAATTCTCTTTTTCAATTTTCCTTCACTCTAGGATTTCCTCTACCTCCTGATGAAACACTACATTAGATAAATATTTTTATCTAGTTAAATTATTCAATAAAAATTCTCTTTTCTCTTACACCCAGGATGCTGAACTCTATAAAACAAAGCTTAGAAAATAATCAGTACTATCACCACTAAGGTTATCACATTCAAAATTAATTGGGCTTTCAAGATCAAGAAATCTTTTTGTATTTTCCTAAGTAGCATTCTCTTTTACTCTTCATAACAACTTCATACCTACTTATCTTACTTTAAACTTCTTACCCTACTACTTACATACCGCTTTTAGCAGATGAACTTGGTTAATATCTTAAAGAGAAAACAGAA
This sequence comes from Okapia johnstoni, assembly GCA_024291935.2. NCBI lineage: Eukaryota > Metazoa > Chordata > Mammalia > Artiodactyla > Giraffidae > Okapia > Okapia johnstoni. The sequence continues at coordinate 44,704,282 of CM044316.1, forward strand.
TCCATCAGATGGGAATTATCTTAATTTCCTATCCCCAAACCTATCCTCTTGCTAGCATATGTGCTTGTAATTTCCTCTGCTGAGTTCCCTTCCACTTAAGTCCAACTCCTTCATATTTGTTGAACCCTATCTTTGACAACCTTCTAGGGGCCTAACACTGATAATATCCTTTCTTGTGTATTTTAATTTTTTCCTTTACTCAGTACTGCAAATCAGCATTTTAAAAACATTTCTCTAGGCTTAAAAAACCCTCTTGAGTCTAAATTCCCCTCCAGATACAAATCTACTTTTTTCTTTTGCAGCTAAATTTCTCAAAAGGATTTCCATTTTTACTTCCTTATCCCTCTTGCTTTTCAACCCAGTGCAGTCCGTATTGAAAACTGCTATTGTAAACCTGACCAAAGATTTCTGTGTAAGTTTTTAAGATTACACTGCTGAAATAGAGTGGTACAATTAATTACGCAATGGCTTGTAAAATATGTGTCTCTTTCTTGTAATAGCCACAATGGGTAAATGATTGCATAGACAGGGCAGCTTTGCTCCTCATGGTCCTTCTGGAACCAAAATTTGTTCCAAGTAATTCCTCTTGCATTCCCTATTGCAATGTCATAATCTACATGACTGTAGCTGGGTCACTGCCACATCTGGGTTCTAGTTGACTAGGAGGGACAAGATAATCCAGATGTGGCAGACCCAGGAGTGGCAAATGAAACTTCTTTTCACAATGTGGGAGAACTTAGCCACACCTAACTACAAGGGAGGTGGAGTCACCATGTGCTTGGATACAGTTCTATTACTATAAAGAAAAAGGGAACAGATTTTGGCAGACATCTAACAGACTCCTCCACAGTGACCATCTCATTAAATCCAATGGACCATTTTAATATTTATTTTTCTTGAGTTTTCTGAAGCATTTGCTACTGTTGATCTTCCTCATAGTTTGAAATGCTATTTGCTTTTGGTTTCATAATTCTGAACTCTGGGCCTTCCTAGTCTTTTAAAAAAAATACTTCCTTACCTCATCTCTAAATGAAGATATTTCTCAGAATTCTGTGCTAAACCTCTTCTATTCTTGTTTGACACATTTTTGCTTGGTTTACATGGAGATCTCATGGTTTCAAACACAGGCATACCTCATTTTATTGCACTTTGCTTTACTACACTTTGCAGAGATTGTGTATTTTCACAAATATAAAGTTTGTGGCAACCCTGCAACAAGCATATCTATTGATGCCATTTTTCCAACAGCATTTTTTCACTTTATGTCTCTGTGTAACATTCAGTATTTCAAACTTTTCATTTGAACTATATTTGTTATAATAAAACAAAATATATAGGTGATCTGTGATCTTTTTTTTTTTTGATCAGTGACCTTTGATGTTACTGTTGTAATCATTTGGGGGAGAACCATGAACTGTACCCATATAAGACAGTGAAAACAGATAAATGTTCTGACTGCTCTACCAACTGGCTGTTCCCCATCTTTCCCCCTCTCCTTGGACCTCCCTATTCCCTGAGACACAACAATATTGAAAATAGGCCAATTAATAATCCTACATTTTGCCTTAAGTGTTCAAGTGAAAGGAAGAGTCACATATGTCATTTTAAATCAAAAGTTAGAAATTATTAAACTTGGTCAAGAAGGCATGCTGAAAGACAAGAGAGGCTAAAAGGCCTCTTGCACCAAAGACCCAGGTGTGAGTGCAAAGGCAAAGTTCTTTTTCTTTCTCTTTTTTAAAATTAATTTATTTGGCTGCTCTGGGTCTTAGTTGCGGCACGAGGGATCTTCTATCTTTGTTGCAGCAAGTGAACTCAGTTGTGGCATGTGGGATCTAGCTCCCTGAACAAGGATCAAACCCGTGCCCCCTGCATTGAGAGTGCAGAGTCTTAGCCACTGGACCACCAGAGAAATCCTCCAAGGATAAGTTCTTGAAGGAAATTAAAAGTGCTAATCCAGAGAATACACAAATAATAAAGTGATACAGTCTCATTGCTGATGTGGAGAAACTTGTAGTGACCTGCACAGAAGATAAAACCAGATATATAACATTGCTTTAAGCCAAAGTTTAATACAGAATAAGGCTTCAACTCTTCAATTCTATGAAAGCTGAGAGAAATGAGTAAGTAATATAAGAAAATTTTGAAGCTAGCAGAGGTTGGTTTGTGAGATTTAAGGAAAGAAGCTGTCTCTAGGACATGAAAGTGCAAGGTGAAGCAGAAAGTTCTGATGCAGAAGTTGCAGCAAATTATCCAGAAGATCTAGCTAAGATAATTCATGAAGCTGACTACACCATCACAGCTTTTCAATGCTGATGACATAGTTTTACATCGGAAGAAGTCATATAGGATTTTCATAGCTAGAGAGAAGTCAATGCCTCACTTCAACGTTTTAAAGGACAGGCTGATTCTTTTGTTATGGTCTAATGCAGCTGATAACTTTTAAGTTGAAACCAATGTTTATTGACCATTCCAAAGATCCTAGGACCCTTAAGAATTATGCAAAACCTATTCTGCCTGTGCACTTTAAATGGAACAACAAAGCCTGGATAAAAGCACACCTGTTTATAGCATGGATTACTGAGTATTTTAAACCCACTGGTGAGACCTAGTGCTGGAGATGTACAATCAGAATAGTGTTTTTTTCATGCCTGCACACAACATCCATTCTGCACCCATGAATCAAGGAGTCATTTTGACTTTCAAGTCTTACTATTTAAGAAATATATTTCATAAATCTTTGGCTTCCACATACAGTGATTTCTCTAATGGATCTGGACAAAGGAAATTGAAAAACTTTTGAAACAGATTCACCATTCTGGATGCCATCAGAAATACATGATTCACGGGGAGCAATCAAAATATCAATATTAACAGGAATTTGGAAGAAGTTTATTTCAACCCTTGTGACTCAGGGGTTCAAACCTCAGTGGAGGAAGAAACTTCAGATGTGGTGGAAATAGCAAAGAACTAGAATTAGAAATGGACCCTGAGGATGTGACTCAACTGCTGAAATCTCATGATGAAACTTTCTCATGGATGAGGAGTTGCTTCTTATGGATGAGCAAAGAAAGTGGTTTCTTGAGATGGAATCTACAGGTGAAAATGCTGTGAAGGTTACTGAAACGACAACAAAGGATTTAGAATATGACATAAACTTAGTTGATAAAGTAGCAGCAGGGTTTAAGAGGATCAACTCCAATTTTGAAAGAAGTTCTACTATGGGTAAAATGCTCTCAAACAGCATTGTGGGCTACAAAGAAACTGTTCATGAAACGAAGACTCCATTGATGCAGCAAACTTCATTGTTGCCTTAAGAAATTTCCACAGCTACTCCAACATGTAGCAGTCATTCTGATCAGTCGGCAGCCATATAACTGGAGTGTAACTGCTTTATGATGTTGTGTTAATTTTGCATGAATCAGCTGTATGTACACACATAGCCCCTCCCTCTTGAGCATCCCTGCTACCTTTCCCCCTCTCTCCTCTCTAGGTCATTACAGAGCAGAGCTGAGATTCCTGTGCTATACAGCAGCTTCCCACTAGCTATGTATTTCACACATGGTAGCATATATATGCTATCATAGTTTCATGCAGCCATGAAATTAAAAGATGCTTGCTCTCTGGAAGAAAAGCTATTACCAACCTAGACAGCATATTAAAAAGCAGAGACATTACTTTGCCAACAAAAGTCCGTCTAGTCAAAGCTATGGTTTTTCCAGTAGTCATGTATGGATGTGAGAGTTGGACCATAAAGAAAGATAAGCACCAAAGAATTTATGTTTTTGAACTGTGGTGTTGGAGAAGACTCTTGAGAGTCCCTTGGACTGCAAGGAGATCCAACCAGTCAATCCTAAAGGAAATCAGTCCTGAATATTCATTGGAAGGATTGATGCTGAAGCTGAAGCTCCAATACTTTGGCCACCTGATGTGAAGAACTGACTCATTGGAAAAGACTCTGATGCTGGGAAAGATTGAAGGCAGGAGGAGAAGGAGATGACAGAGGATGAGGTGGTTGGATGGCATCACTGATTCGATAGACATGAGTTTGAGCAAGCTCTGGGAGTTGGTGATGGACAGGGAAGCCTGGCATGCTGCAGTCCATGGGGTTGCAAAGAGTCAGACATGACTGAGCAACTGAACTGAACAAGCACTTACCAGCCACTTTGTAAGTGTTAAACCATTAGATTCCTACAATAATCATCCTAGAAGGTAAACATTAATATTACCCCTATTTTATAGGTAAGGAAGCAGAGGTACCTAATTTGCCCATGACTGTAGTCAGTGAGTAGCAGAACTAGGATTCTAATGTAGATATTGTGATTCCAGAATCCATGTTCATAACCACTATGCAGTGCTATCTCCTGGGTATAAGATGTCCCTTCTAGGTATTTACATATTACTATTTACCTATGTATACATTTTGGCATATTTTGATTACTTGGCATATTTGATTACTTTGGCATATTTTGATTACCAAATTTTCTAGCCTTTGAGCCCCACAAAGACAATGTCATGTCCTTAATATGTAGTTTTTAAAAATATACAAGTGAAAAAGTAATGACAATACTAACCATAACTGACTGAAATCTATAAGTGTTTACAAGATTGGAGAGGAGAATACATTTGCAATAACTCAAGAAATGGCCTGAATAAAACATAATTTTTTCAGTTCAGGATATTTTAACGGTCCTTCTTGTCAAGCATTCAAAACAGTGATAATTCAGTGCATTTCATGAATCTTGTTTAAATACTGATTTAAAAGAAAATGGGAAAATGCAAACACATATCAAATATAAAATGTATTAAGGTTCTATCACTAAACTTGTAGTCCTTATCTGTTAGAGATACTTAGTGAAGTATTTAGAGGTAAAAATACATGATGTCTGAAATTTGCTTTAAAATACTCCAGATGAATTTATGAATTACTTGTTCATAGAGAAAAAAAATTTTACTGAAAAACATTCATAGAGACACATGGTGGCGCTGCAGTATAAGACAAAAACGGTGCTTCTACAATACAGGGCTCCATTATTCATGAGAACAGAGACCATCCAACCCACCGAAAAGAGAGGCGCTTCATCTACAGACTTGGGAGGTTTATATAGCCTTCAGAAGTTTCCAACTTAAAAAAAAAATCAGAGCCTCAGTTTGCAAAATTAGGGCTGAACTAAAAAATTTCCACAAGAGTTTTCTTGAAAGAACCATGGAGGTCAGAGGGGCACTCGTTCTGCGGAAAAGGCAAGTCCTGATTCTCTTTGTTTTACTGGGATTGTCTCAGGCGCGTCCTGAGTCTGTGCCCTATTCTGTGGCAGAGGAAACAGAAATCGGTTCTTTGGTGGCTAATCTGGCAAAGGATCTGGGCCTTGGGGTAGAGGAGCTCTCTTCACGGGAGGCTCGGGTAGTATGTGATGATAATGAAAAGCATTTGCACCTCGATTTGCTGACTGGGGGGTTGCTGATAAATGATAAACTGGACCGGGAAGAGTTGTGTGGCTCCACGGAGCCCTGTGTGATGCATTTTCAGATGGTATTGGAAAACCCTTTACAGTTTTTTCAGGCTGAGCTGCACATCAAAGATATAAATGATCACTCCCCTACATTTCTTGACAATGAAATAGTTATTAAAATATCAGAAAGTACCACTATTGGAACTACATTCCTAATGGAGAGTGCGCAAGATTTGGATGTAGGAAGCAACAGTCTTCAAAACTACACAGTTAGCCCCAATTCTCACTTCTACATTAAAATTCAAGACAGCGACGATGGAAAGATATACCCAGAACTGGTCCTGCACAGAGCATTAGATCATGAGGAGGAGCCTGAGCTCAGATTAACACTTGTAGCACTGGATGGTGGAAACCCGCCCAGGTCTGGAACAACTTTGGTCCTCATCAAGGTCTTAGACATCAACGACAATGCCCCAGAGTTTCCTCAGAGGCTCTATGAGGTACAGGTCCTGGAAAACGCACCGGTTGGCTCTTGGATTAACACCGTCTCTGCTAAGGATCTGGATGCAGGAAATTATGGGAAAATACTTTATACGTTTTTTCATGCATCAGAAGATATTCGTAAAACATTTGAAATCAATCCAATATCTGGGGAAGTTCATTTGAGATCACAACTGGATTTTGAAGTAGTACAATACTACACTATAAATATTCAGGCAACAGACGGTGGGGGTCTTTCCGAAGAATGCACTCTTTTGGTGAAAGTAATAGATACAAATGACAATCAGCCAGAAGTGATCATCTCATCAATTACAAAGATAATTCCAGAGAACGCCGCAGAGACCCTTGTGGCTCTTTTTAGTGTCCGAGACCAAGACGCTGGAGAAAATGGAAGGATTATTTGCTCTATCCAAGATGACCTCCCATTTTTCCTGAAACCCACCTTCAAGAACTTTTTCACCTTAGTTTCAGATAAAGCACTGGACAGAGAGGAAAGAGCCGAGTACAACATCACCATCACAGTCACTGACATGGGAACCCCCAGACTGAAAACCGAGCACAACATAACCGTGCTGGTGTCCGACGTCAACGACAACGCCCCCGCCTTCACCCAGACCTCCTACACCCTGTGGGTCCGCGAGAACAACAGCCCCGCCCTGCACATCGGCAGCGTCAGCGCCACAGACACAGACGCGGGCGCCAACGCCCAGGTCACCTACTCGCTGCTGCCGCCCCCCGACCCGCACGTGCCCCTCGCCTCCCTCGTGTCCATCAACCCCGACAACGGACACCTCTTCGCCCTCACGTCCCTGGACTACGAGGCCCTGCGGGCCTTCGAGTTCCGCGTGGGGCGCCGCCGACCGCGGCTCGCCGGCGCTCAGCAGCCAGGCGCTGGTGCGCGTGCTCGTGGAGGACGCCAACGACCACGCGCCCTTCGTGCTCTACCCGCTGCAGAACGCCTCGGCGCCCTGCACCGAGCTGGTGCCCAGGGCGGCCGAGCCGGGCTACCTGGTGACCAAGGTGGTGGCGGTGGACGGCGACGCGGGCCAGAACGCCTGGCTGTCGTACCAGCTGCTCAAGGCCACGGAGCCCGGGCTGTTCGGCGTGTGGGCGCACAACGGCGAGGTGCGCACGGCGCGGCTGCTGAGCGAGCGCGACGCGCCCAAGCAGCGGCTGGTGGTGCTGGTCAAGGACAACGGCGAGCCGCCGCTGTCGGCCAGCGTCACGCTGCACGTGCTGCTGGTGGACGGCTTCTCGCAGCCCTACCTGCCGGCCCCGGAAGCGGCAGCGGCGGCCGCGGCGCCGGCCGACCCGCTCACCGTCTACCTGGTGGTGGCCTTGGCGTCGGTGTCGTCGCTCTTCCTCTTCTCGGTGCTGGTGTTCGTGGCGGTGCGGCTGTGCAGGAGGGGCGGGGCGACCTCGGCGGGTCGCTGCCCGGTGGCCGAGGGCCACTTCCCGGGCCACCTGGTGGACGTCAGCGGCACGGGGACCCTGTCCCAGAGCTACCAGTACGAGGTGTGTCTGATGGGAGGTACTGGGACGAATGAATTTAAATTTCTGAAGCCGATTATCCCTAATCTTCCAGTCCAAGACACCGGTAGGCATATAGGAGAAAATGAGAACTTTAGAAATAGCTTTGGACTCAACCTTCAGTAAAATAATTTAAACTTTTGATGTTTTGTTATTCTTGGCAAAGTGCAGACACCCCCTCCCCTTTTTTTTGAAGGCCCCTTTTTGCCAATCTGTAATGTATTTTATGTTGGATGGTAGTTGCATGTATTATCATTCCTCATGCTCTCCTCGCAGTTGCTTTAAAAATCTTTAGTGGCTTTAAAAATTAGTGGCTATGTCATGGAAAAATAATGTTTTCTGATTTTTTTGTACATTTGGTCTAAATGTCATAGTAATGGAGTTATTGCTAATTTTTTGTTGTGATAATGGCGTTGTTATGCAAGACGACATTATTATTTGGAAGTGCAAATTCTAAAGTATTAGGGAATGCCACTATATATGTAATTTACTTCTAGATAGTTCATCAAAGCATAGATAGATACATCAAAAATTAAAAGTGCTGTTGACTGGGTGGAAAGTAGATTGGATCTTATTGCACTCTTCCCTTTGAAATTTTTCATCATAAAGGGTAAAAGTGTTACCTGTCCATATTCAGTAGTAGGGTACCTTATTTGTTTTGGTTATTGTTATATCGTGTTTTTCATGAATTCCCTTTATGACAAAAGTGACACTGAAAGTCAGTGATTTCTTAAGTGACCTGCCTTTTTTCTCCGTCGTTGATGCTGTTTTGAGGGGAGGAATCCTGCTATTTTACATTTGCTTTGTTTGCTCTCAATATGCCACATTTGCCAGTTTAAATTTGTATTATTTTATAGTGTTCATTACATAGCTCGATTGTTATGGTGTCATCTTAAGCAAAATACTCTACCGTTAGAAGAATAAAAACTTCTTAAGAATTACGATGAAAATTCAGACTGTTAAAGAAATGAACTCAGTTCACTTTTCTCTTAATTTTTAAAAGTAAATATTAAAAATCCTTAATATTTGTGTTCTTTCTCAGATGTTCACAAAGGATAGGTCTATATTAATGGCTTATAGATGCCTCATGGTGTTCCAAATCATAATACCTCCAATCTGTAAGTGTACAGTTCAGTGGAGATTTTGGTAACTATAATGTAGTGTGGATAATAAAGCTACTGTGCATTTACATTTCTGTGATTTCTCTTACAAAATTAAATATTGTAGACTAGATGATATAGTAAAATGCAGTTTTGCTTGACATTGTGAAATGGAAAACAAATTCCAATTTTCTTAGGAAATTTTTCTTTGCTTCATGAAGCTTTTACTGGCCTTATTTTGCATTGCAACAGATATTTACTAGTTGTGAGAATTTTATTAACTAGACATTTAAGCAGTACAGTCATGAAAAAAAATGTTTGGACCCTCTTTATCTCTCAGAGGCATAAGAAGCAAATCTTACTTTTCTTATGCATAAGAGTAAGAACAGACAAGAACAAAGTACTCTACTTGAATAATTCAGAAACAAGCTTGTACATTGCCAGATAGAATGAAATTCAAGGTCAGATCCTTTTATATAGGAAAATTTAGTCATGACTGAAGAGGTGTCAAAATTACTGGGGGGAGGGAGAGACTGCTTACTTTTCTAGTAAAATTGGCTGGAAAATTTACTATATAAAGAAAATACCTAAGTAAAAATATCTTTACAACCTTACTATTGGTTTCACTTTCTTAAACAAGGTTCTAAAAGTGCAAACAGGAGGTGGAAGGGAGGTTCAGGAGGGAAAATGTGTATATCTATGGCTGATTCATGTTGATGTGTGGTAGAAACTAACACAATATTGTAAAGCAATTATCCTTCAATTAAAAAATAATAAATTTTGAAAAGTGCAAACAATAAAGATAAAAACTGACCAAGCTTACTACCTTAAAACTAGAGGATAGCTCAGATAAACTAGCAGATGGGATGCAGGGAGAAGCTACTTGCAACATTTTAACTCAGAAGGATTAATATTTAGATTATTCAGATAACTCCTGCAGATCAGCAAAAGTGAGAAAATCAGGAGAGCCAGTAGAATGTTTTTTAAAGGACAAAAGAGAAAGGTAATTCAAGAGGGGGGAACAAAGGTCTGAAAAGAACATGACGTGACACACAACCTCATTAGTTGATGATATACATTATAAAATAATTTTACACCCATAGATGAGAAATTTGGGTAACATCATATGGAACCATAGATGTATATGCATAGAAAATTGCATACACCCCCATTTTGAGGGAATTTCAATAGTATTTAATGAAATTTAGTATGTATGTAAATTTAGTATTACTAAAAATATACACAGTTTATGATCTAGCATTTCTACTTTGGGGCATATAGCCAGAAAATTCTAACACAGCTTTACAAAGTGATGTGCATAAGAATGTTTATCTTGGGAAAGCAAAGAATAGGAGTCTGTCTACATATTCATCAGTAAAGCAGTTGATAAATGTGAAACATATTTGTGAAGGAGCACTATGCATTATTCAAAAGGAGTGAACTTACTCTGCCTACAATCCTACAATCTGCAGGAAACCTGGGTTGGATTCCTGGGTCAGGAAGATCCCCTGGAGAAGGGAATGGCAACCCACTCCAGTATGCTTGCCTGAAGAATCCCATGGACAGAGGAGCCTGGTGAGCTATAGTCCACCACGTGACAAAGAGTCAGACATGACTGAGTGACTAACACTTCACTTCTCTTTACTATGCAGTGTTGAAAAGGGTAAACTAGGTGTACAGACAATCACATGGATAAATTCCAAATGTTTTAAAAGAAAGAAAAAAGGAAAAAAGAAACTGGGATTTATAGTACAGTACCAATATATCCATATAATACATAATATCTTATACTTGTAAAAATATACAAATATATAAACATATTGGAAGAAAAGAAGGAACAGATGTAGGAAAGAAGATGTGTGTTTTACATAGGGGTGCAGACGGAAGTGTGAGCTATACCAATATCAATGACAAAAAAAAAACTTATTTCTTCAAAGGCACTGCTTAAATTGATTGCAGCATCATAGTTGATTTAGTATTGATCAGATCAAGTTGGTTAAAATATATATATTATTTCTCTATCCTCTCAATAAGATCAATTCCCCACACTCCATGAGAACAAAATATTTGATTCTTATTTTGAGACATAACAATATCCTTGAGATTTTATATTTTTAGTAAGGGTGGTATAGATTATGTACACCAACACTCCTACTGGAAAAAATAGCTTAATAAAACACTAATACATTGTCAGGTCACAGTTAATGTTAAAAGGTAATTCAGAAAGATAAAGCAACACCCAATCCATTTTTTTCCCTGGGATTTGGAATTCTGGGAAATGTGAACCTCTATTTTGATGGTGTTTATGGGGGAGAAAATCAAAGCCTAACATACTGAGAAGCTGATAGAAGACCTTCACTTCAATAAATTCAGATTCCTAAGAGCTACCACCTTTATGATAATAAACTGGAAATTGATGAGCCCTTGTGTGCAATTTCAGCCTTGAACTTGATTTTTAACGTTGAACTTAATTTACGGTGGTAGTTGACAAGTAATCATCCCAGATCTAGATAGAACCAAATGGAGACCTTCTATGAAAGACGGTTTATTCATCTTATACCCAGAATTATTTATATAAATAATTTTTATGTTAACTTGAATATAAAGAAAACTGCATGCACAAGGAAATATGACACCATGAGTGAAACCCAGCAAAACATGGAACAAAAAAATAAATAAACTTGCAAATGGGCTTCCCTGGTGGCTCAGACAGTAAAGAATCTGCCTTTAATGCAGGAGACCAGGGGATCTGCCGGTAGGGAAGAGCCCCTAAAGGAGAAAATGGCTACCTACTCCAGTATTCTTGCCTGGATAATTCCATGGACAGAGGAAGTCTGGTGGGCTATGGTGCATGGGGCCGCAAAGAGCTGAGCGCCTAAGTTTCACTTTTCGAATTTGCAAACACTTCAGATGTTTCAATTATCAGACACACTCTATAATAAGCTAACAACATCAATTGAAATAAAATATATACTTTAAAATGTACAGGGAACAAGAAACAATAAAATGTGAAAGATTAGGAAAGAATCAAATAGAACTCCTATAATTGAAAAATGTGATACAATTTTAAACTACATAAAAGGTTTAATAGAAAACTAAATGCAACAAAATAATTTGTGGAGCGGAAGATAGGGCAGAAAATAACCTATCCCACATGCAGCTTGTAGGGTTAATAAGATGGAAAATATGAGGGAGATGGTTAGAAAAGGATAACAGAGTAAACAAGTTTAACATATTTATCCAGAATTCCAGGAGAGGTGAGAAAGACTGGATCAGAGGCAATATTTGAAAAACTAATGACTGGGGCACTTTCCTGGTGGTCCAGTGGTTAAGAATCCACCTTGCAAAGCAGAAGATGTAGGTTGGATTCCTGATCCAAGAACTAGGATCCCACATGCTGCTAGAGGGAACTACCCAAGCCCCTGCGCCCTAGAGCTGGTGCTCCTCAACAGGAGAAGCCACCAAAATGGGAAGTCTGAGCACCACAACTAGAGTAGCCCCTGCTTGCTGCAATTAGAGAAAGCCTGAATGCAGCAGTGAAGACCCTGATGCAGCCAATAAATAAATCTAAAAAAAATAATGGATGGGAATTCTTCAGAATTAATGAAAACATAAGTGCACAGATTCAAGAGACCCAAATAAGCCTAACAGGATAAACAAAAGATAACCATACCTGGAAACATCATTGTGAAATTTGAAAAAAGACAAGCAGAATTTTTTTAAAGAAAAGTCATAGGAAAAAGACTTTTCATCTTTAAACACATGACAGACTGAAAGCTATGTTCCATGTTGACAATTTCTCAACAGTAGCCATGGAAATTTTTAAAAAGTAAACTACCTTCAAAGTGCTAAAAGAAATTAGCAAACCTTCCTGCCTAAATAGTCTTTGCTTGTCATCAAATGAGGGAATCAAGTCAACTGGATGTCAGTTGATTTTAAATTAATCAAGGTCATGGGAGAGAAGTGGGATAAAGCTAGTTTTCAAATACAACTTCTTATAGTTTTCCTCTGTCCCTCTCTCACTACAGTCCTAAGTCCAGGAGTTTGACTTACTCTCTAGCCTTCTTCATCTCTAATGACATCCAATTCTTCCCTAGTCTAGTAGATCTATATGACCATGACCTCTTCTAAAAAGAGTAGTCTTTTAGAGCTGCATCTCTCAAATCACAAATTCAAACATACCTCTCTTAATTTACAACTTACATTATTTCTCTAAGGGCGTCAGTCACCATTCAGATCAATAAATCCCAAATTTTCTCTGCAGCCCAAACCTCCTTCCTCACTTTATATAATGTAAGATCATTTATGTAACAATTTATATGGATGCTCTATGGACACCTCAAACTCAACATGTTTTACATCAAAATTTTCCCTTCATCAAAACTAAATGTTTTCTCTAGCTCTATACATATGCCTTCTTATCTTCCTGTGTTCACTCTATCAGTTAACAGAACTAACACTCACCCAGTTCCCTAAGCCTGAAAAAAAATACATTTACTTTTACTCATTCTTATTCTACTGTGTTTAATCACCACATACTGCATATTTTATCTTTATTATCCTAATACAGCTCTATAACTCCATTTGTAGATGAGAGCAATATCACCTCTTAACTGTATTAATGCAACAACTTCTAATCTGTGCCTTGCCTTTAGTCTTACTCTTCTGTGATTTATCGTCAACTCTGAAACAAGATGATCTTTTAAAAAATAAAACTGGGTCATGTCACTTTTCTATTTACAACCTTTCAATAATCTCACATTTCTATTTATGTAGAGTCCAAATACCTTGGCATGTGTTACAAAATTATTTGTTGATCTTTCCAATATCAGCTCTCACCATTTCTCTCTTCTTGCTCTATGGCTCAGCCATACTGATCCTACTTCAGTTCTTCCAAAACACTTCTTTCATTTTGGATCTGTACAACCATGTTTTTAGTTTGTTGGAAATTTTAGCCCATGTCCAATTTTTATTTGGATTACTCATACTCATTTTTCATGTATCAAACAAGAATTTACTTTTTCCAGAAAAGTCTTCCCTGTACTTCCAAATTCTGGTTAGGTGACCCTCATCTATGCTCTTATACAAGTATGAACTTTTGCTTATCATGGCATTCATTATGCTCTATTTTAAATGTTTGATCACTTTTCTGCCTCCATCTTTCAGGACAGAAACTATGTCTGTCTGTTTCCCATTCTACCCCTAACACTAATCACCATGCCTAGCACAAAGTATATGGTCAATAAATATTTGCCGAACAAATTAATGAATGGAGGAATAAAATATGTAGAATTATGTCTCTGAAAGGCTTGAGTGTACAAAACAGAATTCAGTTCCACGGCTACTGGGCTCCAGTTCGTTCAACTTTTTTAAAATGTTGACAGAAACTGGACATATCTTACATTATTCAATACTGATGAGCATTTACTTTCTACTGCTGCCAAGTAGGTCACTTATGGAGAATTCCTAAATAAACAGTACCATTTACCCAGCCAGTATTGTCCAGCCTCCCCTGAACAACTGTTTTCATATACCAGGTTCAGTTTCCAGTGCATGCCTTTATCCTTATCATTTTTTTGAAGTGCATTTGCCGATACCTAGAGAAGACTAAGATCTCTGGTCCCATTTCCAATTTTCCTTGGAAACTATTGCTCACTAAGTTGGTTACATAAAGAGTCCCCTTAACTATTTTTAGTTGTTTTATATATTGTCTTTAGAGGGAGCATAACTTATCTGAGCTTGGGATGATATCTTAAATATGCTTTTTATATCCACCCAGCTCTAGAGATTGTAGTCTATTGTGTTAAAGACGTAAAAGTAACAGCATCACATACCACAAAGAAAAAAACTCAGAAAATAAATACAGGAGAAATATAGGAATACAGGAGAAAATACATTTTGCATCATCAACAAACACAGGATAAATTAATATTTTGTCTCAAACTTGCTTAACTATATTTAAAACCTGAGAATCTGCAGAGTCGCGTGGTGGCGCTGCAGGATAACATTGGGAAATATTTGTACCATCAGACGCTCTGGTTTCCGTGAACCTTTGGAACTGGGAGTGCCGGAGAACCAGTGGTGATTAAAAGAAGCTTTCAAGAGAAAGCTAGGGAGCCAAAAACTCCTTTGCCACAGAACTGCAAGTCTACAGGCTCCCAAAGGTTCATGCTGATAGATGAGAGAAGCTGTTTGAGATTGCATTGAAATATTTCCACAGAAAGGCATTTCACAAGGGAGCCATGGAGCTAGGAAAAGGAAACCCTCAGCGGATAAGGCAAGTGCTGCTTTTCTTTGTTTTCCTGGGAGGGTCTTTGGTGTGTCCAGAGACCTGGCGCTATTCTGTAGCAGAGGAAACGGAGATCGGCTCTTTTATAGGCAACGTGGTGAAAGACATAGGTTTGGGTGTGGAAGACCTGGCTGCACGGGGGGCCAGAGTCATCTTTGACGATTATAAACCACACTTGCGGTTGGATCTGCAGACTGGCAACTTGCTCTTAAATGAGCAACCGGACCGGGAGGCACTTTGCGATCTTACCGAGCCATGTATATTGCATTTCCAGGTATTACTTGAAAATCCTTTGCAATTTTTTCGGGCTGAGCTTTGGGTTGAAGACATAAATGATCACACTCCCACGTTCACAGACAAACATATACTTCTGAAAATCTCAGAAAGCACTGCTCCAGGAACCTCGTTCCAAATGGATAGCGCTCAGGACTTGGATGTAGGAAAGAATGGTGTCCAAAACTACACGTTAAATCCCAATCCTCATTTCCACCTTAAACTGCAAAACGGTGAGGAGGGTAGAAAATACCCAGAGCTGTTACTGGACCAACCTCTGGATAGAGAAAAGGAGCCTGAGCTTAGATTAACGCTAACAGCCCTGGATGGCGGGTCTCCGCTCAGGTCTGGAACTGCACTGGTGCGTGTGTTGGTCTTAGATATCAATGACAATGCCCCACAGTTTGAGAGGTCCGTCTATGAGGTTCTGATACCAGAAAACATCCCTCTGGACTTCTTGGTCGTCAAGGTATCTGCTACAGATTTAGATGCAGGAATAAATGGAGAACTATCTTACTCATTTTCCCACGTTTCCAGAGACATACAGAAGACATTTGAAATCCATCCAATTTCTGGTGAAGTCCGTTTAAAAGCGTTTCTGGATTTCGAATTAGTTCAGTCTTACACAATAAATATTCAGGCCATTGACGGTGGGAGCCTTTCAGGAAAATCAGTAATTTTAGTTAATGTTGTAGATGTGAATGACAACCCGCCAGAAGTAGTCGTAACATCTCTTACCAGCCCCATACCAGAAAATTCATTGCCTGAAATGGTGGTCGCAGTTTTTAGCCTCAGAGACCAAGACTCGGGAGACAACGGGAGGATGGTTTGCTCAATTCAGGACAACCTTCCGTTTCTCTTGAAGCCTAATTTCAAAAATTTCTACACCTTGGAAACAGAGAGCCCACTGGACAGAGAGAGCAAAGCCGAGTACATCATAACCATCACGGTCACTGACATGGGAACCCCCAGACTGAAAACCGAGCACAACATAACCGTGCTGCTGTCCGACGTCAACGACAACGCCCCCGCCTTCACCCAGACCTCCTACACCCTGTGGGTCCGCGAGAACAACAGCCCCGCCCTGCACATCGGCAGCGTCAGCGCCACAGACACAGACGCGGGCGCCAACGCCCAGGTCACCTACTCGCTGCTGCCGCCCCCCGACCCGCACGTGCCCCTCGCCTCCCTCGTGTCCATCAACCCCGACAACGGACACCTCTTCGCCCTCACGTCCCTGGACTACGAGGCCCTGCGGGCCTTCGAGTTCCGCGTGGGCGCCGCCGACCGCGGCTCGCCGGCGCTCAGCAGCCAGGCGCTGGTGCGCGTGCTCGTGGAGGACGCCAACGACCACGCGCCCTTCGTGCTCTACCCGCTGCAGAACGCCTCGGCGCCCTGCACCGAGCTGGTGCCCAGGGCGGCCGAGCCGGGCTACCTGGTGACCAAGGTGGTGGCGGTGGACGGCGACGCGGGCCAGAACGCCTGGCTGTCGTACCAGCTGCTCAAGGCCACGGAGCCCGGGCTGTTCGGCGTGTGGGCGCACAACGGCGAGGTGCGCACGGCGCGGCTGCTGAGCGAGCGCGACGCGCCCAAGCAGCGGCTGGTGGTGCTGGTCAAGGACAACGGCGAGCCCGCCGCTGTCGGCCAGCGTCACGCTGCACGTGCTGCTGGTGGACGGCTTCTCGCAGCCCTACCTGCCGGCCCCGGAAGCGGCAGCGGCGGCCGCGGCGCCGGCCGACCCGCTCACCGTCTACCTGGTGGTGGCCTTGGCGTCGGTGTCGTCGCTCTTCCTCTTCTCGGTGCTGGTGTTCGTGGCGGTGCGGCTGTGCAGGAGGGGCGGGGCGGCCTCGGCGGGTCGCTGCCCGGTGGCCGAGGGCCACTTCCCGGGCCACCTGGTGGACGTCAGCGGCACGGGGACCCTGTCCCAGAGCTACCAGTACGAGGTGTGTCTGACGGGAGGAACTGGGACCAGAGAGTTCAAGGTTCTGAAGTCTGTTGCCTCCAATCATCGGGGATCCGTGATTAATGTAGAAGAAAACTCAGACTTTCTAAATGGTTTTGGATTCAACTAGGAATTTGTTAGTTTTTCAGAGCATTGGAGTTGGAAGTTTTTTCAAAATATACTGTTTCCATTAGCTTTTTGATCCATATAGAATTTTTTTAAATTTCATTTTCCTAGTTAAAGTTAGCAATTTTTCCTGAGTATATAGTCGTATATATGCTATTTATTCTGTTTTGATGGAAAGATCTTTCAACTTCATTACTGCAAAGTCACAAACATTTGTTCAATTTTTCAACTTTTTGTCATCAAACACTATTGATTTGAAGATGAGCCCAGACGCATTCTGTTTGATTGTTGTTCAGAAACTGCTTCCTAATTTTTTGATACTGTGGTTACTTAGGAGATGGGCATCATAAAATATAATAAATTATTAGTATATCTTCTATTGAATCATATTATGCCTACCTGTCTTAAATTTTTAAATGGAGAAATGTCTGCAAAATTCATGTTTTTGTTTCACAATTGTATTAAATGGAAAAGACTACAATTTCTCCTACACTTAGACTTTTGCTCTCTTTACATCAAACTTCTGTATATAATATATATGAATATTACTGAAATATTAGATTATTTCAAAATATTTAAATAATAGGTCCCTTTTGTAGTGTCTATCTATCCCACCCTGCCTTTTTCAGGAAACTTCTCTCTTCAGTAATAGTATATTGTTGCAGCCATGTTTATTTTATATGACTTATCTCCCTCTGTGATTTCAGATAATCAGACAAGGTGGTAGACATTGCTGATACAAGCTTGACCAATCTCATTTTCTCTGCTTTAAAAAATGGCTTTATAAACTAGTATAAAATAGCCTATTAGATATTTAACAAGAAAATTATATCATGATGGCTAAATACATGAAAAAAGCACCGAGATTCAATCTACTTAGATAAGAAGGAAGGAGATGCCTAAAGAGTAACCTTGTGGATTTTCTGATCTCTTTCAAGTAAGATTTCTCTACTGAGTTTTTGGAAACAAATATGCAATATTTTAATAAATTTCCCTCTAAATAAGATAGCCAAATTGTTTTTTCCCCTTGTCAAAAGCACTTTTAGGTAGTCTTGCATGGATTGGACCTTACTATTGGTTTGAGATGTTAAAAAATAGCGGTTTTCATATTAATGTACTATTTAGGATCAAAGATTGTGGAATATTAGTAGTCTCTGAGGGTCTATAAAGAATTGATGGATATTTCCAAACTGAATGGTCTTTGGAGTGTTTAACAGAAGTTATAAATTCCTAGTAAAACTCTTCCTTATCTAGTAGAATAATAGGTCCCACAGTAGAATTTTCTGTGACCCTATGGACTGTAGCCCCACCAGGTTCCTCTGTCCATGGGATTCTCCAGGCAAGAATACTAGAGTGGGTTGCCATGCCCTTCTCCAGGGGATCTTCCCAATCCAGGGATCGAACCTGCATCTCTTCTGTCTCCTGCATTGGCAAGCGGGTTCTTTACCACTAGTGCCACCTGGGAAGAAGCCCATTATGACATTAATAATATTCAAAAACACTGACAATGTAAAATGTGTTCTTAAAAGATGTACAACTCATTTGTAGATTTCACTATAGCTATTATGTTCTTTCTTTATTATAATATATTCCTTTGCTTATAGGAACCAGGGCATTTTGCCATTTAGTGAAAAAACATTTTATGCCATTCTGAATTATTTCAAATTACTATTCATAAGAGCATAGAAAAAGAGCCATTTGAGAACATGCTGCCTTGCTTATCCAGCTCATATATAATGAAGTAGGATGTCAGCAAAACTGGCAGCTTCTATATTAGGAGGAGAATCCATCCACCAGAATTTTAAAATTAATTGTGACTTATTCATTGATCTAGTCAACAAATACTTGTTGAGCATCTACAGGAATGCTCTGCCAGGAACGGTTCTCGATGTTAGTGGGTGTAAAGGTGAACAAAACAAAGTTCTCAAACTCAATGATGACACACAAAAAACCAAATATGTAAATACGTACATACATGCTTTATAAGACAATGATCAATGCTAGGGAAAAAGAGAAGGGTAAGAGAGATGGGAAGTGCCCTCATATGCATTTTTGCATAGTTTGAAAGTTTCATAAAATCCTAATTCTCTGACCTTATGTATAATAGGTATTATAAACTGGACTTAAATGGTAGCTTTTTCCTTTATGTGTTTCAAACAATGGAAACCACAATTCTGGCACATAGGGTACATAGAATTTAAAAGGATATGTAGAGGAATTCCTTCTGTTTCGTGGAGAGACTTTTAATAAATCACATGGGCTTGTATTGTTATTTTTACAAGATGAAGATGACTTATCATCATTAAGTGTCCTTTCACTTCTAAGTTCTCCTCAAAGCACCTCACCTAGACAGCAGGCTCTAGAAGGTAGGGACAATGTCTGGATTGTTTATTTATGTATTTCAGAACCTAGTACATAGATACCAATCATACTTCCTTGAATGACATATGAATAATTATGATTGCCTGGTTTTCTGATTATATAATCTTCCCCAAAACATTTTCAAGCTTCTAATAGCCTTTTAGATTATTTTATAGAGGGAATACAATTGTAGCAATTATTTTCGAAGACAACGCATGGTGGCGCTGCAGGCTAAGGCGTCAAAAAACTATGCCCAGGAAATGCTACCAATTTTACATCAGATCTCCAGCAGAAGCGAAAAGACTGTAATGTAAGCAAAGCTCACGACAAGACTCCAGAAAATGCTACTCACCGACATTTCCGGACAGGTTACCAACTGGGAGAACCGTTACATTCTCAGTCTCATCGCTCCCTAAAATAGAGCTGGCCCTTGATCCCGGAAAGGCATTTGTGGAAGTAAAGATGGAGGCCGGAGGGCAGCATTTTCATCAACAAAGGCAAGTCCTGATTCTCTTTCTTTTGCTGGGAGTGACTTTTGCAGGCTGGGAATCCCGTCGCTATTCTGTGATGGAGGAAACAGAGAGCGGCTCGTTTGTGGCCAACCTTGTCAAGGACTTGGGGCTCGGAGTGGGGGAGCTAGCTGCGCGGGAAGCCCGGGTGGTCTCTGAGGATAACGAACCCCGGTTGCAGCTCGATCTGCAGACTGGGAAGTTGACATTAAATGAAAAACTGGACCGGGAGGAGATGTGCGGCCCTACAGATCCATGTGTAGTGCATTTTCAAGTGTTACTGAAAAAACCATTGGGAGTATTTCGAGCTGAGCTACTGGTGAGAGACATAAACGATCATGCCCCTGAGTTTCCTGAAAGAGAAATGACTTTGAAAATCCCAGAGAACAGCCCTCCTGGGACAGTGTTTCCTCTGAAAAAAGCTCAGGATTTGGACGTGGGGAACAACAACATCCAAAACTACAATATCAGTCCCAATTCTTATTTCCATGTTTCCACCCGGAATCGGGGGGTTGGTAGGAAATACCCAGAGCTGGTGCTGGACAGAGAGCTTGATCGGGAGAAGCAGGCCTTGCTCAGATTAACCCTCACAGCGCTGGATGGCGGCTCTCCGCCTCGATCTGGTACCACCCAGGTCAGAATCTTGGTCTTGGATGTCAATGACAACGCCCCTGAGTTTGCGCAGGCGCACTACCAGGTGCAAGTCCCTGAGAACAGCCCCGTAGGAGCCCTAGTTGTCAAAGTTTCTGCTAGAGATTTAGACACTGGGACAAATGGAGAGGTATCATATTCCCTTTTTTATAGTTCTCAGGAGATGAGCCCAACTTTTGAGCTAAACAGCCTTTCGGGAGAAGTTCGACTAATTAAAAAACTCGATTTTGAAACAGTATCCTCATATGATCTGGATATAGATGCATTTGATGGCGGGGGACTTTCTGGAAAGTGCTCTGTCTCCATTGAGGTGGTGGATGTTAACGATAATGCCCCAGAACTAACTATTTCATCACTTACCAGCCCCATTTCTGAAAACTCCCCCGAGACAGAAGTGGCCCTGTTTAGGATTCGAGACCGAGACTCAGGGGACAACGGAAAGATGACTTGCTCCATCCAGGATGATCTCCCCTTTATTCTGAAACCATCTGAGGACAATTTCTACACGCTGGTAACAAATGGGGCGCTAGACAGAGAAAGCAAAGCTGAGTATAATGTCACCATTACTGTCACCGACTTGGGGACACCGAGGCTGAAAACGGAGCACAACGTAACCGTGCTGGTGTCCGACGTCAACGACAACGCCCCCGCCTTCACCCAGACCTCCTACACCCTGTGGGTCCGCGAGAACAACAGCCCCGCCCTGCACATCGGCAGCGTCAGCGCCACAGACACAGACGCGGGCGCCAACGCCCAGGTCACCTACTCGCTGCTGCCGCCCCCCGACCCGCACGTGCCCCTCGCCTCCCTCGTGTCCATCAACCCCGACAACGGACACCTCTTCGCCCTCACGTCCCTGGACTACGAGGCCCTGCGGGCCTTCGAGTTCCGCGTGGGCGCCGCCGACCGCGGCTCGCCGGCGCTCAGCAGCCAGGCGCTGGTGCGCGTGCTCGTGGAGGACGCCAACGACCACGCGCCCTTCGTGCTCTACCCGCTGCAGAACGCCTCGGCGCCCTGCACCGAGCTGGTGCCCAGGGCGGCCGAGCCGGGCTACCTGGTGACCAAGGTGGTGGCGGTGGACGGCGACGCGGGCCAGAACGCCTGGCTGTCGTACCAGCTGCTCAAGGCCACGGAGCCCGGGCTGTTCGGCGTGTGGGCGCACAACGGCGAGGTGCGCACGGCGCGGCTGCTGAGCGAGCGCGACGCGCCCAAGCAGCGGCTGGTGGTGCTGGTCAAGGACAACGGCGAGCCGCCGCTGTCGGCCAGCGTCACGCTGCACGTGCTGCTGGTGGACGGCTTCTCGCAGCCCTACCTGCCGGCCCCGGAAGCGGCAGCGGCGGCCGCGGCGCCGGCCGACCCGCTCACCGTCTACCTGGTGGTGGCCTTGGCGTCGGTGTCGTCGCTCTTCCTCTTCTCGGTGCTGGTGTTCGTGGCGGTGCGGCTGTGCAGGAGGGGCGGGGCGGCCTCGGCGGGTCGCTGCCCGGTGGCCGAGGGCCACTTCCCGGGCCACCTGGTGGACGTCAGCGGCACGGGGACCCTGTCCCAGAGCTACCAGTACGAGGTGTGTCTGATGGGAGGAACTGGGACGAATGAGTTCAAATTCTTGAAGCCTGCCTTACCCAGTGTTCTAGAATCAAACTTTGAAAGGAAATCAGAAGGAAGTCCAACCTTCCAGAATAGATTAGTCATCTGAAACTTCTCCAACTGCTTACACTAGTTTTATCTCCTACACCTTTCCCTTTTTTAACTTGGTAGTAATAATTCTACTTGTCTTTTTTCTTTTCCAAGTTTTTCATAGTAATGCTAATCTTCGTTTTATTGGCCTGTTTGCCCTATAATTATTTTTCCAATTACTGTTGGTAAAATTTTATATCAGAAAAGTTCATGCTACTGGTTAAATTTTTAGTATTTATTTCTAAATGATAATATGAAAGCCTCTCAGAATAAAAGTAATTCTAATTTTCAAAAGTTATTTTCTCATTGTATATAACACTATGTAAAAATGTCTGACATTTTATCATACTTCATTTTTTTATTACTGGAAGCTTTTAAAATTTTTGTTATTTACACAACTATGACTTTTCTATAACACCTCTTCTGTTTGGAATGGAATCAGTTTATATTTGTGTGCTGTACTAAGTCGTTTCAGTCATGTCCCACTCTTCGTGACCCTATGGACTATACCTGCCAGGTTCTTCTGTTATTTATGTCCAATTTTTTCCAAGCTCTGTTTGGATTTTTGTTTTATCGGTAGATAGCAACATGTATAATTTCCTATTTACTTCAAAATCACTCTTGTAATCATTGGACTTTCACTTTAAAATGAATGTCATCTCATGAAAGTATGTATCTTTTTCATCTGTTCTTTCTGTTCTAATTTAATGTTGAAGACTTGTAAGTTCTTCCTTATATCTAACTGAAGTTATGATCCTGTTAAGAGTTTAATGATACCCACAATGACTAATGAGTTCTCTTTTTTTAATTATTTTTAATTAGAGGATAATTATAATATTGTGTTGATTTCTGCCATACATCAACATGACTCACCAGTAGGTATACATATGTACCCTCTCCCTTCCACCTCCCACCCCCTAGGTTGTCACAGAGCACCGGATATGGGTTTCCTGCCATCATACAGCAAATTCCCACTGGCTATCTGTTTTACATATGGTAATATATGTTTCAATGCTACTCTCTCAAATTATGCCACCCTCTTCCCCCAGTGTGTCCAAAAGTCTATTCTTTATGTCTGCATCTCCTTTGCTGTCCTGCCAATAAGTTCATCAATACCATTCTTTATGTCTGCATCTCCTTTGCTGTCCTGCCAATAAGTTCATCAATACCATCTTTCCAGATTCTATTTATGTGTGTTAATACATGTTATTTGTTTTTCTGAACTACTTCACTCTATGTAATAGTCTCTAGATTTATCTACCTTTTTAGACTGACTCAGATGTGTTCCTTTTTGTAGTTGAGTAATATTCCATTGTATATATGTACCACATGTTCTTTATCCATTCATCTGTTGATGGACATCTAGGTTGCTCACATGTCCTGGCTATTGTAATTAGTGCTGCTTTGAACACTGGGGTACACATGTGTACCTTGAACACACGTGTCCTTTTCAATCAGAAGTTCTTGTGAATCTGCCTGCAATGCAGGCAGTGCAAGAGATGCATGTTCAATCCCTGGGTCAGGAAGATCCCCTGGAGGAGGAAATGGCAACCCACTCCAGTATTCTTGCCTGGAAAATTCCATGAGGAGGAGCCTGGCAAGCCACAGACCACAGGATCATAAAGAATCAGACACAACTGATCACACATGCATATACCATATACTCTTAATGTCAACAGACATGACCATGCAATGCATTGCCTGCAACTGTCCCTTGCTATTACAAACAGATTCTCAAGTGAGCTCTAAATTCTGCACCTAGAGGAGCTATTGATGACACAGCATTCCAATATCTGTTTGCCTTTGGATGATGACATTCTTCTGGTTGCTAGGTAATTTGAAAGGAGATACATTGTAGAATTAATATTACTTAAGCAAAGAAAACTTAGTAAAGATATGTTGGTGATGGAGTTGAATGATTTGAAGAAATAATCAACTCTGTTGTCAGGATTCCTCTATCTCCAGGAACCTGGTGTGGTTGCAGAGTAATGGCCCCCTAAAGACACCCACATCCTAATCCCTGGAATCCATAAATATGCTGTGTTGTATTGCAATAGGAAATTAAGGTTCAGAGGTATTAAGGTTGGTAATCAGTCTTAAAATATGGAGAATATCCTAGATGATTTGGATGGGCCTGATTTAATCAGTTTAAAGGCCTTAAAAGCAGCTTTGAGTCTTCCTTGAGATGAAGAAATTCTGACTGTGGGCAGCAGCTTCAGTTGATGCCCCAGATTTCCAGCCTTTCCTTTCTGATTGCCTCCTCTACAGATTTTGGATTTGCCTAGCCAGCTCACCCAATCAAATAAGTCACTTCCTTGTAATAAATCTCTTAACATGTATCTCCTGCTGCTTGTTTCTCTGAGTGAACCCTGGCTGACACAGATTTTGGTTCCTGGAAGTGGAGCGCTGCTGTAACAAATAACTAAAAACATGGAAACTGGTTTGGAATTGAGTAACAAGCATAGGCTGGAAGAATTGTGAAGAGCATGATGGAAAAGTCTTAGATTGCTTTGGACAGACTGTTAGTTGAAATACAAATGTTAATAACTCTGCTAGCAAAGATTCAGAAGGAAGTAAGGAGTATGGCTGAGAAAACATATACTGCCATGTATAATACCTAAGTCAAAACCTTAGGAGACTTGGTAGTAATATGGATGTTAAAATCACTAATGATGAGGACTCAGAAAGAAATGAGGAAAATGTTATTGGAAACTGGAGGAAAGGGAATCCTTGCTACATAGTGGCTGAAAATAGGTGAATTCTGTCCTGCAGTGGAAATGTGAGAGAAAAAGGACTTGTAAGCAATGAACTTGGATGTTTAGCTGAGATTTCCAGGCATAGGTTGAAAGTGCAGCCTGGTTTCTTCTTGCTGCTTATAGTAAAATGTGAGAATGATAAAATAGATTGAGGGAAGGACTGTTAAGCAAAAAGGAACCAGAATTTGATGATTTGAGAAATTCTCAGCCTATTCAGATTGTAAAAGATGCTAAAATTAGGAAAGAAAGCCAAGGATGTCACAGGTGTACACTATTTGTATTGGGCATACACACTGAGACAATACTATGAGATGAGATCTTTGAGGACCTTATGTATATTTCTTATATGGAATGTCTGTAACTCTTTGGGAACCAGAGAGTGGACTGTGATAGGGAGAATAATGGCCTCACAAAGCATCTATGTCCTAAACTCTGGAACCTGTGAATATCTTGTTGTGTGGCAAAGGGGAATTTAAATTGCAAATGGAATTAAGGTTGATAATCAGCTGACCTTATAATAAGATTACTCTAAATTATCCAAGTGGGCTTAGAACCACGAGAACCTTTAATAAGTGCAAGTGGGAAGCAGAGAAGTATCAGAGTGATATTATGTGAAAAACTCTGAACCAGCTATTACTGAATTTGAAGATAGAAAGGAGCCACCAGTGAGAGAATGCAGATAGCCTCTAGAAGCTAGAAAGATAAGAAAATGTATTCTCCCTTGCTTCCAGAAAGGAATATAATTCTACCTTAACTTTAGCCAAATTTAACTTCAGACCTCCAGAACAGTAAGATAATAAATTTGTGTCATAATTTGTTAATAGTAGCTATAGAACATGAATACAAATGGCTATAAACAGAGCTATTTCCAAGCCTATTTTTCTTTGCCTTCCCCTACTACAGGCCAAAATATTCATATTCCCATAATCTCTTGCAGATGGGAATGTTATATCACTCAATTATTGCTAATGATATAAAAGTGTAATTGGGAATTGGGCTTAAGGGAAATATTTTGAAAGGGATAATCTGTTGTGGCATGTTCCTTAGGATTTTGCCCGTTTTCCTTTTTCTTAATCGGCATTGGTATTGAGGAGTAAACTTTGAGTTGAAGCAGCCAACTTGCAACCATGCGATGAATACCATAGAACAAAGGTTATATATACCAAGTATGGTAAGATGGAAAGCCCCTGAATTTCTTACAGCATTGTCAAGTTACCACAACATCTCTATGCTACCTCCTCCCAGGCTTTATGTTGCACTTTATAAATAAACTCTTATGTGATTAAACAATTGTAGTCAGGTTTTCTGTTGATTATAGACAAATGCATTCCAAGCTGACACATCTCTTCTCTCCTTCTCGTGAGTAAGGTTGATTCACACAGTTGTCTGATTAGGTCCTAGGTTGTCTGTTTAAGATCTATGACATGCTTGTAAAAAAAAAATACTTTTACCTTCCCTTAGGTGTTATCAAGGGACAGTACTCTTGAGTTTCCATGGCTGACTTTATATCTTTATTCAGTCATCTCTCAATCTGACTAATAAAAACATACACAAATAATTGAACTTTCAAAGGAATTTTCCTGGCTGGTAGCAACCCTAAAAATTGAGTTTTGGTAAACAGAATGAGAAAGTAACCTGATAAATGCCAGCTATATTTTTAAACCTGCATCAGTGGTGTCTTCACAAGATGACTGGAAGTTTATTTATGAAACAAACCAGAACATTTGTTTCCCTCTCAGGCATGGAAGTGGCACAGCCAAAAACTTTATTTAGTAAAATAAACTGACTACATATGAGTCCTGAAAATCTTCATTAGCATATCAGCAAACTATATGTCTTGGTAGAATATGCTTGATGAAAGGATCAGAAATTCCTGACAACCTTTTCAATATACAGAGATGTGTGTTTTGAGGCTTCAAGGTGTCAGTAGCCACTACTCTTTTCCTATCTTACTTTACAAGTACTTTATTGGTAAAGCGTAGAATTTAAAGGCATCTCCAAAGGCTTCCTACTTACATCTTTTTTGACTGATCAGGAATACCGTGAAAAGAGTGTTACTTCCAGTTTATCAGCATAATCATGAAAAATCAATAAAAATATATCATTATACATGATGGAATTACCTCAAAAAGTTTTAGAATTCCTTAGCTTCACCCAGAGTGTTTGTATATTTGTGTATGTTTGTATATGTGTGCATTTGTGTGAGTGTGTGTATGTGTGTGGCAGGGGTGAGGGGGAGTAAGCTTTAGCAGATGGTAGAGATGCTCTGCATGCAGAGATAATATACCAGAGTAACAATTCTTTTCCATAGCTTTTTGATAGCTTTTTCACACTGTAAAGATGTTTTTTTCCTTTAATGCATAAATGTATGTAATAGAATTGCCATTGGGGAGGGAAGTGTAAACCAGACTTGGTCATTTTTTTCTCCAGTGAGCTCAGGAAACAGTAAGGTTGATATCAAGATGTATCAGGGCTGGAATTAGGGTGAGGTCAAATTGTTCATGTGTAGGGTTGGATCCTGTCTTTATTTAAAATATTTATATTTTGTTTCATCATGAATTATTTCATAAAGTTTGACTTTTTAGAATATTGAATTAAGTAGTATCTATCTTTACTTCCTAAGTTTTTTGTTGACCCATTAATTTTGCTTCTGAGATGCTTACCTTCCCCTAGCCTTGGTCCTGTTGGTAGTTTCTATCTTGCATGTTCTAATATCATCACAGCAATAGTGATGGTTGTCACAGCTGAAATCTGAGTGGTGATATCTGAATCAAGTCTATCTCCATTCTGAACTTGAGGTAGCAGCAGCAACAGTAGAAGAATACAAAGATCCTAGGAGATCTGACAAACTGAAGTCCTGCAGACTGGGAACGGAAGAGTACCTGTATGGCTGTGATTCATCAAGCGAATTGTTTATCTGTTTTTCCTCCAGCTGGCATGCAGCAGTGTGAAAATGTTATCTATTGGCTGGTTTCAGTTTGCACTGTTGAGAATTTTTACATCTGTGTTCATGAGGGATATTTGTCTCTCTGTATATTTTTTTCACATTATCCTCTTGTCAGTTTTAGTTTCAGGGTTATACTGATCTCATAAAATGAGCTGACAATTCTTATTCCACCTCTCTTGTATGAAAGAGGTTTATAAGGTATTTATTGTTTCTTCTTTATGTATTTGACAGAATTTACCACAGAAGCCATGTGTGGCTAGTATTCTCTTTGTGGGGAAATTTTGAATTGCAAATTCAACTTCTTAAATAAATACACTGCAATTCCAGTTTTCTATTTCCTCTTGTGTCAGTTGGTAACTCGTGTTTTTTAAAATATTTGTCCATTTTATTTAAGATAGTAATACATGAAGTTATTGATAATATTCCATTATTATATTTTGGATCTGTACTGGTGCCCCTTTTTCATTTTTGGATATTGGTAAATATGTTTTCTCTCCTTTTTCCTTTATCAGTATTGCAGTTAGTATAATGATTTTATTAATCGTTTTTTTAAACCAACCTTGTCAGTCCCTTGGACTGCAAGGAGATCCAATCAATCCATCCTAAAGGAGATCAATCCTGGGTGTTCATTGGAAGGTCTGATGTTGAAGCTGAAACTCCAATACTTTGGCCACCTCATGCGAAGGGTTGACTCATTGGAAAAGACCCTAATGCTGGGTAGGATTGGGGGCGGGAGGAGAAGGGGACAACGGAGGATGAGATGGTTGGATGGCATCACCGACTCGATGGACATGGGTTTGGGTAGACTCCGGGAGTTGGTGATGGACAGAGAGGCCTGGCATGCTGCAATTCATGGGGTCGCAAAGAGTCGGACACGACTGAGCGACTGAACTGAACTGAACTGAACTGTCTTTGTTATTTTCCAATTTCTGTTTCACTGATTTCTACTCATATGGTTTTCTTTTCTTATACCTACTTTGGGTTTAATTTTCTATTCTTTCTGTAGTTTCTCTGAAAGCTCAGATCATTGACTCTTTCCTAATACATATTAAAATGTAGAAAAATTTAAAAGCTATAAATTGCTTGCTATGCATTAATTAAGCTGCATTTCATGAATTTTGATACATTGTGATTTTATTACCATTAAGTTTGAATTTATCATTTCCCTGTTGATTTCTTCTTTGATATATTGCTTAACTAGAAGTATGACTTAATTTCCAAATATCTGGGGATATTATTTTGGATATCCCAAATAGGTCTGTTTTAGTCTGAGAACTTACTTGTACAATTTCACTCCTTTAAAATTAACTGAGTTTTGCTGTTTTGTTGTTGTTATCTAACATATGGGTTATCTTGATATGTTTTATATGTATGCTTGAAAGAAATGTGTATTCTATAGTCATGGTGTGTTCAGTTCAGTTCAGTCGCTCAGTCGTGTCCGACTCTTTGCGATCCCATGAACTGCAGCATGCCAGGCCTCTCTGTCCATCACCCACTCCTGGAGTCTACCCAAACCCATGTCCATCGAGTCGGTGATGCCATCCAACCATCTCATCCTCCGTCGTCCCCTTCTCCTCCCGCCCCCAATCCTACCCAGCATTAGGGTCTTTTCCAATGAGTCAACCCTTCGCATGAGATAGCCAAAGTATTGGAGTTTCAGCTTCAACATCAGACCTTCCAAAGAACACCCAGGATTGATCTCTTTTAGGATGGTTTGATTGGATCTCCTTGCAGTTCAAGGGACTCTCAAGAGTCTTCTCCAACACCACAGTTCAAAAGCATCAATTCTTCGGCACTCAGCTTTCTTCACCGTCCAACTCTCACATCCATACATGACCACTGGAAAAACCATAGCCTTGACTAGATGGACTTTTGTTGGCAAAGTAATGTCTCTGCTTTTAAATATGCTATCTAGGTTAGCCATAACCTTCCTTCCAAGGAGTAAGCGTCTTTTAATTTCATGGCTGCAATCACCATCAGCAGTGATTCTGGAGCCCAAAAAAATAAAGTCTGACACTGTTTCCACAGTTTCCCCATCTATTTCCCATGAAGTGATGGGACCAGATGACATGATCTTAGTTTTCTGAACGTTGAGCTTTAAGCCAACTTTTCGTGGTGTGTAGTATTCTGTAAATATCAAACCAAATTGCTTTCATAATGTTTAAATATTCTTTATTCTTACCACATTTTCCTACATGTTCTGTCAGTTACTGGGAGAAAAATGTTAAATCTTCAATTGTTAATTGTGAATTTGTCTGTTCTTTCAGTTCTAGCATTTTTTTAACCTTATGTATTGTGAAGCTCTGTTGTTAGATGCGCACATCATTAGAATTATTTTATCTTCATGATAAATTGACACTATATAATCATTATGAAATATCTCTTTTAGTTTCTAGTAATACTTAAAGTCTGATATTAGTAGAGTTACCCATATTTCTTATGCTTGGGGTTTGTATAATATATATATTTTCATCCTTTTGCTTTTATTCTATCTTTATATTTTAAGTTCATCTTTGGTAAACTATTATGCGTAGAGTTGGATCTTGCTTTTCTATCCAGTCTTATCATTTCTGCCTTTTAATAAGATAGTGTATTCTATTTACATTTAATATAATTATTTATATAATTGTGTCTATTCTTTTTTTGTTTGTTTTCTTTTGGCTCACTTCTGTAATTTTTGGTATTCCATTTTATATCCTAAATTGACTTTTTACTTATAACATTTTGTGATAGTATTTCCTCTAAGAATAGGAATACACAACCTTAACTTATCACAGCCTAACTTAACTTAATATACTACTTCATCTATAATGTGAAAAGCTGCCTATTATTGAATTATCATTATTTTTGCCATAGCACGGATCAGTGCAAGACACAGGAGAGATATTTAAGAATTCATTTAGTGAAGGATCTCTGTAAATATGGTCAAATTGGAAAATACTTCAGACAGACCTTGAAATCTACTATGTGGTAGGTATTTCAGACTGGAGAGATATATAATGAGAGTAATCAATATGGAAAAGTTTTCAGCCTGATTCAAAATTTAAATGTGTACAACAGAACTCATACTAAAAATAAATCCTGTGAATTCACTAGATCTGTGACAGTCTTCATTAATCATTCACTTGTGAAGACACACTGGACACAGTCCTAACAATATAAGGAATGTAAAAAACTTTTCAGCTTTTCTTTGTATCTTAGGACTCATGTGAAAATTCACATTGGAAAGAGTACTATGAATATACAAAATGTAGGAAACCTCTCATTCATTCTTCATGCACTGCTGTACATGTAAGAACTCACAGTGGAGACAGGCTTTATATTTACAGAATGTGAAAATGCCTTCCATTTCTTTCATTTCTAAGAAAATGTGAAAACTCTCAGTGGAGAAAAATTCTGTGAAGGCAAAAAACGTGGAAAAATCTTCAACTGTCCCTCATTTTTTAGTTGCACATGTGAGAATTCATATTGAAAATATACCCAATGAATGTAAAAGAATATGAGAAAGTTTTATTTCTTCTACATCTCTTAAAGTACCTATAAGAACTCAAATTGGAAAGAAGTATTATGAATATAAGGAATGTGGGAAAACCTTCACTTATTCTTTTTTTTAAAACAGCTTAGACAAAAGCACTTTTGTTGACAGTATACAAATTTCAAAAATACATTTTTTGGTAAGAAAAGAGCAATAATTAAGTATAGTCTTTACAAACAAGTTTCTCAGTAAAATTCCATGGTACTTTAGATCCCTGTTTACTAAGACACATTTTCTATCATTCTCCTGGGCAAACAGTTTAACATTCACTAATTTTTAAAAAGACCCAGAGTGCATAGTAATCCCCTCCTTTCACTCCATGTTGGATTTTCAGTAAACCTGAGTAAATCACCTAATGAAAATGATAAAAGACATTGCTTTACTCTCATAGCCTCTGCCTTCCCATATTGTTCCCTTTTATCTTTAGTCCTACTAATAGAAGATCAATATGTAAAAGCTCATTCAAAACTATTTATTGGCAGAAAAGAACTGTTCATTTAAGTCATAAATCTAAATAACTCAGAAGATGTAAAGAAGACCAGTACAGTTTGTATTTTTGTCTTCGCGCTCTCCCTAGCCTTGCTGCAATTTGAGAAGGGAATTCTGTCCTTTGTGTCATTCTGGTGCCTGCCCTTAATTGGAAATCCTTCATTTGTTGATTCTTCCTGAGGCACACAGCACTGCACAGTTTTCCAACTCAGACCTTCATTTATTCTTCAAAGATTATTTGACAAGTGAGAAAACACTAGAAACGAGTTCTATACATGTAAGGAATGCACAGCTCCCTTCCTCTTTTAATTAACTACATGAGGACCAATATTGGAGAGAGGCCCTATAATTGTGGACACTGTGACAGTTCTTTTATTCTTCACATTTTACTGTACATGGGATAACATAAATTGGAGTGAAACTGTGAATATATGAAATGTAGGAGTGCCTTCATCTGTTCTCATCATTTAGGAAATTTGTGAGAACTCATACTGAAGAGAACTCTTACTAGTATTTGAAGCACAGGAAAATCTTAATTTGTATCTAATTCTTGCAAAACCATGTGAATGCTAACACTTTGGTGCATATATGAGAACACATAAGAGAAACCACACCAGTGTGAAGAGTGTGGGAAAATCTTCAGGTCTTTCTCATTCTTTAGTCAGCAAGTGAGAACTCATACTGGGAGACAGGAATTTGAAGAATGTGGAAAATTCTTTGGTTTTCCCTAATATTCCAAAAATATGTGAAAACTCACACTGGAGAGAAAACCCTATGAATGTGGGAAAACCTTCAGGTGCATCTCTTCTTTGTTATGCATAAAGAAATTAATACCTGAAGAGAAATCTTTAAAATGCTGCAAATAGGGAATTGCTTTATCAGTGTCTCTCATCTTTGAAGTGGTACCCTAGCTTTTAATTTATAGTTTTCATTTTCTAATATAAACCTCTATGTTAATAATGCTCCTAGTACCCTTTCAGCTATTTCATATAAATTTCAATATGTATTACTTTCATTGTGATTCACATATGTGTACTGTGTCATTTCCACTGTGACATCTCAGACTGAAGTAAAATGTATGTTTTAATATGCAAGTAAGTGTATTTGGAATTAGTTTTGTTATTATTTTTAATTAATTTCCACTATATGCAATGCATGTGGTCCTTGTGATACTGACTTTGGTATTTATTGGAATTTTCTTTCTGGCCTACTATGACAGACCCTGGGATTTGTCTACTGATAACCTATTCTACCCTTCGTCTTTACTATGAAAACAGAAATTTTCAGCTTATTGACCTTTACTGTAGAGAGATGTATCTTTAGCATTTTTGTGGCTGGTAAAGTAGGTAGCATTTGTTTTGGTTAATAAGTAGTTGATGTATAAAAAATGTTCAGAGTTATCAAAAAAGGATGGTTTCATTAGACTTGGTAATTTAACCTTTTGGACTTTGCTCCTCTTTTAAGTTGGATACAACAATTCAAGTTGAAAAGAGAGAACTTGGAACCATGAGAATAAAAGCTAAGGGATTTGATTGTGTTGGATTATGTTTTATGAGGCTTAGAACTACATTTTCTAGAATACTCTTTGCTGAATGGTTAGAATTGGATAAAAGAGGAACCTCCTGAGATTTGAAATGCAAAAATGAAGAAGCCATTAATCTCAAAATGATGTGAATGTAACAGATTGACAGATCCAAAACTGTTCAGAAGTTCCAAACTTCAAGCTTATCTTCCTGACTACTGTCTTTGTTGAGTAACGTCAACCCTGAGCCAATCACAAACACTTTAGTCCCCTCAGAGGTAGCAGTGTCCACAGACATCTCCATGAGTCACCTTTTATGGTCCTACTTTGGCAGATAGACATGCACAGCTGTTTGAATTTCCTTGCAAACTCATATCTGTCCATTCATACCACTGTTGAAGGATATTGTGTTTAAAAATTCACCAATCCTCTGATTACCTCTTCTCCACATTTGTGAAAGGTCTAATTTCTCTAGTGAGCACATAGTTCTAATACTTCCAGTGGGTCTGTTTTCTTGAGTCATAAAATGTTACAGCAAATGCAAGCAAATAAACAAATGAGTAACTTCGTTCCCCTATTGCAACTGGTGAATGGCTATCCTTGTTACCTATTTCTGGACTCTTCCAGGAGAGAAATAAGCACCTTGCTGATTTGTGAAGCATGTTGTGGGAATTTTGTCTTGGTCAAAACTGAATGAAAGGGCTTCCCCAGTAGCTCAATGGTAAAGAATATGCCTGCCAATGCAGGAGACACAGGTTTGATCCCTGGTCCGGGAGGATCCCACATGCCACAGAGCAACTAAGCCCATGTGCCAAAACTATTGAGTCAGTGCTCTAGAGCCTGGTAGCCACAACTACTGAGCCCATGTGCCGCAGCTACTGAAGTCTGAGCACCCTAGAGCCTGTAGTCCACAACAAGAGAAGCCATCTCAATGAGAGCCCTCACACTACAATGAAGAGTAGCCCCTTCTTACCACAACCAGAGAAAAGTCTGTGCAGTAACAAAGACCCTGCACAGCCATAAATAAATAAATTTCTAAAAAAAAACAAAACAACTGTTCAAAACTGAATGAAATTCCTGAATGACAAACACAGTGCCATTAAAACTATTAATCAACATAATTCACCATATTAACAAAATAAAAAACATATATATGATTATCTCAGTAAATGCATAGAAAGTCCTTGAAGAATACAAAATGCATTTTATGAAAACTTTCAAGACACTAGAGGATGGGAACACCCTTACTATTGTTAAAAAAAAAAAAACTACAAAAATCCTAAAACTAACATCATACTCACTGGTAAGATATTGAATGCTTCCCCATAATATTAAGAGACAAAGCCATAAAGTTCTCTTTCTGTTCAACATTATTTTGTTTAAATATTTATTTACTTATTTGTCTGTACCAGGTCTTAGTTTTGGCTCTCCAGATCTTCGATCTTCATTGTAGCATGTGGGATCTTTTGTTGTGGCATGAAAACTCTTAGTTATGGCATGTGGGATCTAGCTCCCTGCCCAGGGATCCAACCTGGACCCCCTGCATTGGGAGTGCAGAGTCTTAGCCACAGGACCACCAGGGAAATACCCTGTGGGACATCTATACAAGAAACAACAGGTAAGATAATTTTATGGCAGGAGCAGAGAGGAACTAAACTGTGTTAGGAGATCAAGAGGTCATACATTTCCCATCCTTGGGGCAAAGGAGACACTACACATACACAAAAGGCTTTACAGGGTCAAAAAGACAGGGGATGTAGACCATAGTAAGTCTTGCTATCCCCCTCCCATATGCCTTTGCCATGAACTCCATCTTGACTGAGGGGTGTGTGTGTACCTAGAGGAAGGTCCTGAGAAAGATTAACCAGGGGGTTCAAAACAAGATGATTGGCCAAGAAGAGGACAAAGCCCCAGAAGGCTGCCCCCTAATAAAGGATTTAACTTCCCAAAGGCACGACTCTAGCACTCTCTCACTGGGCTTGCCCGTGTGTCTTTATGCATCTATTCTGCTTTTCTAGTAAATACTTTCCTCTACATCTTCTGTCTCCTTGTCTGATTCTTCAAGACAAGGGCTGGGGACTTAGATTCTACCCGCTGGCCCCTGTGGTCTAGCAGTGAAGATTCCTCGTTTCCACCCAGGTGACCAGGGTTCAATTCCAGCTGGAAATTAAGTTCTCTCTCTTCCAGCTGCTGCTTACTGCAACCTAATGTTCACTGCTGTGTGTGTGTGTCCAAAATCATTCTGAGCATTTGCATCTACCACCAGGTAAGTTAAGTCCAGGCCAGAACCAGTGTCTACTCCTGTCAGGATCCATTTGTATCACCACAGGGGTATCAGCATCAGTCAGCTGTGTCCAAGAGTCTTCCCACCAGTAACTTGGCCACACAGCTATCTGCAGTGTCAGTGTATTTTGTTGGCAGATAGAACAGTTCTTGCAGCTTCCCCCATGGCATTAGTGCTAACCCGCCTGCCACTGCAGGAGACACAAGAGACTCAGGTTCAATCCCTGGGTCAGGAAGATCCCCTGGAGAAGGGAATGGCAACCCACTCCAGTATTTTTGCCTGGAGAATTCCATGGACGAGGAGCCAGGTGGGCTACACTCCATGGGGTCACAGAGTTGGACACGACAGAGTGACTATCACTCACTGTGCCTCAGAGGGTAGGAGAGGAATACATTTAGATTGAGCCCACTTCTGCATTGCTGCCAGCCCTCAACTTCATGGACCCAGGGGGCTACCTCAAGCAAACACACGAGAATATCTGCTTATCAATTCTGTCACCTTCCAAACTTGGGAGTTCTGATGGACGTCAACATGTCCTACTTTAATGCAACCCTCAAAATTCCATAGGGCTGTGTCCCATACATGTGTCCCTTTAATACGCCAGATGTCTATGCAGTTCCAGAGTTAATCCTAGGGAAACAGAGGCTCCCTGCTTAGGAATATCTCCTGCTTGCATTCCTCCAGGCAGCATCTTACTATGAAACTCTTTCATCTTACTATGAAACTCTTCTAGGCACTGCCATCCCCATTACAGCATTTCTCTAACATCACCCTAGACGCTATGGTCTCAAGATCATTTTATGTCATTCAGTTGCCAGGGTAGCTTCAATTACTATCTGATAGCAAGGGAGTAGATACCCCTCAAAAGGAAATTCTCTTGTCCAAAATCCTAGTAGTCATCTCTTGAGAAGCACTCACGGGCTCTTCTGTAAGCCCCAGTATACACAGCCCCAGTATACAATTCAGACTTAAATTGAAGAAAGTAGGGAAAACCACTAGACCATTCAGGTATGACCTAAATCAAATCCCTTATGATTATACAGTAGAAGTGACAAATAGATTCAAGGGATTAGATCTCATAGAGTGCCTGAAGAACTATGGACAGAGGTTCATGCCATTGTACAGGAGACAGGGATCAAGACCATCCCCAAGAAGAAGAAAGGCAAGAAAGCAAAATGGTTGTCTGAGGAGGCCTTACAAATAGCTACAAAAAGAAGAGAAGCGAAAGGCAAAGGAGAAAAGGAAAGATATACCCATTTGAATGCAGAGTTCCAAAGAACACCAAGGAGAGATAAGAAAGACTTCCTCAGTGATCAATTCAAACAAATAGAGGAAAACAATAGAATGGGAAAGACCAGAGATCTCTTCAAGAAAATTAGAGATACCAAGGGAACATTTCATGCAAAGATGGGTACAATAAAGGACAGAAATGGTATGGACCTAACAGAAGCAGAAGATATTAAGAAGAGATGCCAAGAATACACAGAACTATACAAAAAAGATCTTTATGACCCAAATAACCACGATGGTGTGATCACTCACCTAGAGCCAGACATACTGAAATGCAAAGTCAAGTGGGCCATAGGAAGCATCGCTATGAATAAAGCCAGTGGAGGTGATGGAATTTCAGTTGAGCTATTTCAAATCCTAAAAGATGATGCTTTGAAAGTGCTGCACTCAATATGCCATCAAATTTGGAAAACTCAGCAGTGGCCCCAGGACTGGAAAAGGTGAGTTTTCATTCCAATCCCAATGAAGGGCAATGTCAAAGAATGTTCAAACTACCGCACAACTGCAATCATTTCACACACTAGCAAAGTAATGGTCACAATCCTTCAAGCTAGACTTCAACAGTATGTGAACCAAAAAATTCCAGATGTGCAAGTTGGATTTAGAAAAGGCAGAGGAACCAGAGACAAAATTGCCAACATCCGCTGGATCATAGAAAAAGCTAGAGAATTCCAGAAAAACATCTGCATCATTGACTATGCTAAAGCCTTTGACTGTGTGGATCACAACAAACTCTGGAAAACTCTTAAAGAGATGAGAATACCAGACCAC
Organism: Okapia johnstoni; assembly: GCA_024291935.2. NCBI lineage: Eukaryota > Metazoa > Chordata > Mammalia > Artiodactyla > Giraffidae > Okapia > Okapia johnstoni. The sequence continues at coordinate 44,742,279 of CM044316.1, forward strand.
CTGACCTGCCTCCTGCAAAACCTGTATGCAGGTCAAGAAGCAACAGTTAGAACCAGACGTGGAAAAAGACTGGTTCCAAATTGGCAAAGGAGTAGGTCAAGGCTGTATTTTGTCACCCTGCTTATATAACTTATATGCAGAGCACATAATGCAAAATGCTGGGCTGGATGAAGCACAAGCTGGAATCAAGATTGCTGGGAGAAACAGCAATAACTTCAGACATGCAAATGACACCACCCTTATGGCAGAAAGTGAAGAAGAACCAAAGAGTCTCTTGATGAAAGTGAAAGAAGAGAGTGAAAATGTTGGCTTAAAACTCAACATTCAGAAAACTACCATCATGGCACCTGGTCCCATCATTTCATGGCAAATAGATGGGGAAACAATGGAACCAGTGAGAAACTTTATTTTCTTGGGCTCCAAAATCACTGCAGATGGTGACTGCAGCCATGAAATTAAAAGACGCTCCTTGGAAGAAAAGCTATGACAAACCTAGACAGCATATTAAAAAGCAGAGACATTACTTTGCCAACAAAGGTCTGTCTAAGTCAAAGCTATGGTTTTTCAGTAGACGTGTATGGATGTGAGAGTTGGACTATAAAGAAAGGTGAGCACCAAAGAATGGATGCTTTTGAACTGTCGTGTTGGAGAAGATTCTTGAGGGTCCCTTGGATTTCAAGGAGATCCAACCAGTCAATCCTAAAGGAAGTCAGTCCTGAATATTCATTGGAAGAACTGATGCTGAAGCTGAAACTCAAGTACTTTGGCCACCTGATGTGAAGAACTGACTCACTGGAAAAGACCCTGATGCTGGGAAATATTGAAGGTGGGAGGAGAAGGGGATGAAAGAGGATGAGATGGTTGGATAGCATCACCGACTCGATGGACATGAGTTTGAATAAGCTCTAGGAGTTGGTGGTGGACAGGGAAGCCTGATGTGCTGCAGTCCATGGGGTCGCAAAGAGTTGGACACAATGGAGCGACTGAATTGAACTGAACTGAACACATCACACTGTATCACACAGAGAATTTGTTCCCACCAGCATGCCAGCTTCCATTCTACACTGAGTGGCTCAGGCAATCTTACTGGATCCCATTTAGCATGTTCAATTAATATTGCTTTGAAGAGTGGATTTACATGTCTCCTGTTTGACAATGGGCTTCCCAGGTGGTGCTAGTGGTAAAGAATCTGCCTGCAATGCTGGAAACCCAGGTTCAATCCCCAAGTTGAGATGATACCCTGGAGAAGGAAAAGGCAATCCACTACAGTTTTCTTGCCTGGAGAATTTCATGGATAGAGGAGCCTGGTAGACTACATTCCATGGGGCTGCAAAGAGTTGGACACAACTGAGCGACTTTCACTTTCACTTGTTTGACAATACTAGGTAGGGGAAATGTTCCCCAGTCAGATTCAGTATCCATCTCCCACATAGCAGCTGGTTAAAAAAAAAAAGGCCTATTCACATAAAGCCTATTCAAGCATACTGATTCTCCTACAAGTTTTACAGTAATTCCAACAACTCATATGTTCCTCACTGTAGCCTCGATTAGGATTTCATCCACAGGTTTTGATTTTACAGTACTAGGTAGGGGAAGTTTTCCCCCTGCCAAACATAATATGCATTTCCATAAAACATTCAGGTAAAACTGACACACTTCTTTACATAATTCCAACTTTCATAATCCTATCAATGATTATTAGGTAATCTTAATCTAATTGTTGGAGAAAGAAATGGCAACTCACTCCAGTGTTCTTGCCTAGAGAATCCCAGGGACGGGGGAGCCTGGTGGGCTGCCACCTATGGGGTCGCACAGAGTCGGACACGACTGAAGAGACTTAGCAGCAGTAGCGGCAGCGGCAGCAGCAGCAATCTAATTGTAGCCTGGGTTAGGGCTACACCAATGGGCATTGGTACAACAGCTGAGCCCTGGAAACTTCTCTTTTCTGGCCCCTGACCATTTTACCCTCTCCAGTGCAAAGTCTTTGGGTCCCCAGTGAGGGGTTGAGACAAGGGACCCTGGCCCTTTTGTTAATCTTCATCTTGTAAATCTGCCTGCCCACTGCCCCTTGAAATTGCTGGTCAGGTTTCTTTTTGTAATTTCTACCTTTTGACTTTTAAATTTTTTCCAAACGGGTAGAATGGACTTATTTGGGGCCCTTTAATGTTGGGAGACAAATGGTGGGTCCCTTTGGCCCACCCACCCCTAGGTTGTGCTATATTAAAGCTTTTGTTTTAACCCCATCAGTGTCCATTTTATTCACTCATTTTTAAATAACCATCTAAGGATTTCTATTCTACTGTAATGAGTCCTGTGACTCTCCTCTGTTTCCTCTTTGTTTTGCTCCTGTCAATATTCACTTTATTCATCTTCCTGCTGCTGCTGCTGCTAAGTCGCTTCAGTTGTGTCCGACTCTGTGCGACCCCAGAGATGGCAGCCCACCAGGCTCCCCCGTCACTGGGATTCTCCAGGCAAGAACACTGCTACTTAGTAACTATGTGAATCCATGGCTGATTCATGTCGATGTATGGCAAAAACTACTACAATATTGTAAAGTAATTAGCCCCCAACTAAAATAATAAAAAAAAAATAAATAAATAAATTAAAAAAAAAAAAGAAAAAAAAAATAAAATAAAATGTTCTACCTTGTTGGGAAGAGTCATGTGACTCCCCCCCTTGGCCTCTTACATTTTCTTGTTAATTAACTTAATTTTTTATTAGCGTCTGTAAGATCCAGTGAGGGGAAGATGAAACAGCAAATTTTATAAGGTTTCCTGAACTGTTTTTTGCAACGACAGGATTGTTGGACCCTAAAGAAGGCTGGGCCTCAAAGAATTGATGTTTTCAAACTATGGTGCTGGAGAAGCCTCTTCAGAGTCCTTTCCCAACAGCAAGGAGATCAAACCAGTCAATCCTAAAGGAAATGAAACCTGAATATTCACTGGAAGGACAGATGCTGAAGCTCCAATACTTTGGCCACCTGATACCAAGTGCCAACTCATTGGCAATGACCCTGAGGCTGGTAAAGATTGAGGGCACGAAGAGAAGAGGGCAACAGAGGATGAGGTGGTTGGATGGCATCACCGACTCAATGGACAAGAATATGGGCAAACTCCAGGTGATGGTGAGGGACAGGGAGGCCTGGCGTGTTTCAGTTCATGGGGCGGCAAAGAGTTGGAGATGACTTGGTGACAGAACCACCACCACCACCACCACCATGAAGACATAATAACTCTAAATGTGTAATGCACTTATCGACTGAACAATAGGATTATAGGGGATGCCCATGTGAAGGGGTCCCAGAATTTACCATGACCTGGGTAATGGGCATATTCAGCGGGTGTATATCCTACTCATTAAAAGGCTAGTCCCACACAGCTTGCATATGAAGCATATCAGCTGCCTCATCTGCTGAAGTTTTCCACTTGGCATTCATAGGGGGAGACCAACCATCCCCCATCTCAGGATAAACAGACCTTAGAGTGGCTTTTATCCAGTCCATCAGGCTGGCTGTTCCCCCAGGAATAACCTCCTGTGTATCTGGATCACATATAATCATCTGTGATTGTTCCATAGTGATGTGTGGGCCCTGTATCAATACAAACATGCCCTCCCATTTTGCAGCACTCAAAACCAAAGACACAGCCCCCAAATTAGTTACTCCCACAATTTATTTCAGTGAAGATTCTTTAGGAACTTGATGGTCTACAGAATCAAACAGTTTCTTCACACTATAATCCTAGTGTCAGGAGCTTCTTGGTTTTGTCCTTTCCCCATGTTTACTGGGGGACTCATCTTTCAGTGTCATATCTTTTTGTCCTTTGATACAGTTCATGAGGTTATCATGGCAAGTATACTGGGGTGGTTTGCCATTCCCTCCTCCAGTGAATCATGTTTTGTCAGAATTCTCCATTATAACCCGTCCATCATGGGTGGCCCTACACGGCATGGCTTGTAGCTTCATGGAGTTATGCAAGCCCCTTTGTCATGACAATGCAGTGATCCATGAAGGCAGAAGGCCAAAAAATTGATAGCTTTGAACTGTGGTGCTGGAGAAGACTCCGGAAAGTTCCTTGTACAGCAAGGAGATCACACCAGTCAATCTTCAGGGAAATCAACCCTGAATACTCGTTGGAAGGACTGATGCTGAAACTGAAGCTCCAGTATTTTGGTCATCTGATGCGAACAGCCAACTCACTGGAAAAGTGTCTGATGCTGGGGAAGATTGAGGGCAGAAGGAGAAGGGGGCATCAGAGGATGATATGCCTGGATAGCATGACCAATGCAAAGGACATGAACTTGGGCAAACCTTGGAGATGGTGAGGGACAGGGAAGCCTGGCGTGCTGCAGTCCATGGGGTTGCAAAGAGTCGGACATGACTGGGAGACTAAACAACATTAACATGTTTACTACCTTCTTGGTAACTAGAGGGCTTAGGGGACTTTCTGTTATCCCTGCACAATTTTTTACCTTGGGGGCAGCTTTGAGGCCAGTGGCCCAAGCTCAAATTTGTTGAAATCTGAGTTTGGACCAGCATCAAAGTCTAACCCAGCATTATCTTTTACTTTTAGTTTAGCTATTACAGATAACAATAACCAAGGAATTATATGTTTAGTATGCCTCTTGTTATTATGCACTTCCTTATATACCCAGTGATTCCACTCCTCAGGATTTGGATCCATTTTTAAATACCTTTGGTAACTTTTACCTTTCCGACTGACTACAGCAAACTGCTGCTCATACCATGGGTGACCATGTAACTCAGGAATCAAAGGGTCTTCATCCTCTGCCCTTCATGCTTTCTCTTCCCAAACCACATGTTTCCATGAGTCAGGGCTAATCAAGCAAATCCCACTTCATTGACACCAACTCTTTTGTGTTCTGAGCCCCCAGTTTCAATGTGGGAAGAGGGAGGTTTTTCTCCACACCTCCAACAAGCAATGTTCCAACACCAGCTGGGTATTCTACAAGTCAAGTCATTTCTGACACTATCTCCCCTGATACAGCATTAGATTCCACAGATGGAGAGTTCTTACCTTCTAATCACATGGTTGATTTACCTGGCAACCAGTACTCTATCCATAGGTGCTGGTTAAAAGTTTTGCCAAAAGAACACAGTGGCCATAGGAAAAACCCTCTTCCAACAGTACAAGAGATGACTCTACACATGGACATCACCAGATGGTCAACACTAAAATAAGATTTATGATATTCTTTGTAGCTGAAGATGGAGAAGCTCTATACAGTCATCAAAAACAAGACCGGGAGCTGATTGTGGTTTGGATCATGAACTTCTTATTGCAAAATTCAGACTCAATTTGAAGAACACAGGGAAAACCACTGGGCTTCCCTGGAAGCTCAGCTGGTAAAAAATCTGCCTGCAATGCAGGAGACTCTGGCTCGCTTCCCGGGTTAGGAAGATCCCCTGGAGAAGGAATAGGCTACCCACTCCTGTATACATGGGTTTCCCTGGGGCTCAGACAGTAAAGAATCCACCTGCAATACAGGTGTCCTGGGTTCGATCCTTAGGTTGGGAAGATTCCCTGGAGGAGGGCATGACAAACAATTCCAGTATTCTTGCCTAGAGAATCCCCATGGGCAGAGGAGCCTGGCAGGCTACAATCCATGAGGTCACAAAGTCAGACATGACTGAGCAACTAAGCACAGCACAGACAGGGGAAACCACTAGGCCATTCAGGTATGACCTAATCAAATCCCTTATGATGATACAGTAGAAGTGACAAATAGATTCAAGGAATTAGATCTCATAGATAGAGTGCCTGAAGAACTATGGACAGAGGTTTGTAACATTGTACAGGAAGTGGTGATCAAAACCATCCCCAAGAAAAAGAAATGCAAAAAAGGCAAAATGGTTGTTTGAGGAGACCTTACAAATAGCTGAGAAAAGATGAGAAACGAAAGGCAAAGGAGAAAAGGAAACATACACCCACCTGAATGCAGAGCACCAGAGAATAGCAAGGAGAGATAACAAAGCCTTTTTGAGTGAATAATGCAAAGAAATAGAGGAAAACAATAGGATGGGAAGGACTAGAGATCTCATCAAGAAAATTAGAGATACCAAGGGAACATTTCATGCAAATATCCTTTATTGTAAAGGATAGAAATGGTATGGACCTAACAGAAGCAGAAGATATTAAGAAGAGGTGGCAAGAATACACAGAAGAAATATACAAAAAAGATCTTCATGACCCAGATAACCACAATGGTATGATCACTCATCTAGAGCCAGACATCCTGGAGTGTGGAGTGGGCCTTACAAAGCATCATTAAAAGTTAGTGGAGGTGACAGAATTCCAGCTGAGCTATTTCAAATCCTAAAAGATGATGCTGTTAAAGCGCAGCACTCAGTATGCCAGCAAATTTGGAAAACTCAGCAGGACTGGAAAAGGTGAGTTTTCATTTCAATCCCAATGAAGGGCAATGTCAAAGAATGTTCAAACTACCGCACGACTGCAATCATTTCACACACTAGCAAAGTAGTGCTCAAAATCCTTCAAGCTAGACTTCAACAGTATGTGAACCAGGAACTTCCAGATGTACAAGTTGGATTTAGAAAAGACAGAGGTATCAGAGACAAAATTGCCAACATCCACTGGATCATAGAAAAAGCTAGAGAATTCCAGAAAAACATCTACTTCTGCTTCACTGACTATGCCAAAGCCTTTGACTGTGTGGATAACAACAAACTCTGGAAAACTCTTAAAGAGATGGGAATACCAGACCACCTGACCTGCCTCCTGCAAAACCTGTATTCAGGTCAAGAAGCAACAGTTAGAACCAGACATGGAAAAACAGACTGGTTCCAAATTGGCAAAGGAGTAGATCAAGGCTGCACTTTGTCACCCTGCTTATATAACTTATATGCAGAGTACATCATGTGAAATGCTGGGCAGGATGAAGCACAAGCTGGAATCAATATTGCTGGGAGAAATATTAATAACCTCAGACATGCAGATGACACCACCCTTATGGCAGAAAGCAAAGAGGAATTAAAGAGCCTCTTGATGAAGGTGAAAGAGGAAAGTGAAAAAAGCTGGCTTAAAACTCAAAATTCAAAAAACCAAGATCATGGGATCCAGTCCCATCATTTCCTAGCAAATAGATGGGGAAACAATGGAAATAGTGGCAGACTTTATTTTCTTGTGCTCCAAAATCACTGGGATGGTGACTGCAGCCATGAAATTAAAAGACACTTGCTCCTTGGAAGAAAAGCAATGACAAACCTAGACAGCATATTAAAAAGCAGAGACATTACTTTGCCAACAAAGGTCTGTCTAAGTCAAAGCTATGGTTTTTCCAGTAGTCATGTATGGCTGTGAGAGCTGGACAGTGAAAAAGGCTGAGCACTGTAGAACTGATGCCTTTGAACTGTGGTGCTGGAGAAGACTTTTGAGAGTCCCTTGGACAGCAAGGAAATCAGACCAGTCAATCCTAAAAGAAATAAACCCTGAATATTTACTGGAAGGACTGATGCTGAAGCTGAAGCTCTAGTAAGTTGGCCACCTGATCCAAAGAGCTGACTCACTGGAAAAGACCCTGACACTGAGAAAGATTGAAGGTAGGAGAAGTGGGTGACAGAGGGTGAGACAGTTAGATGGATCACCAACTCAATGGACATGAGCAAACTCCTGGAGATGGTGATGGACAGGGAAGCTTGGCGTGCTACAGTCCATGGGGTCGCAAAGAGTCAGACAAGGGACACGACTCAGTGACTGAACAACAACAAAAAGACACCTCATTGACGTAAAAATAGACACCTTTGTTGTTCTCTTAGGAAATTCCAAGGGTGTAAGGGGTTGTATCAGAAACCAAGAAGAAAGACCAAATATGTATTTCCTATTATTAATCACAATGTCCAGCTTTCCTGGTGGTTCAATGGTAAAGAATCTGCCTGCCAATGCAAGTTACTTGGGTTCGACCCCTGGTCCCAGAATATCCCTGTTCTGGTGGAGCAACTAAGCCCATGCACCATGACTACTGAGCCCAAGTGTTGCAACTACTGAAGCCTGAGTGCCTAGAACCGTGCTTCACAACAAGAAAAGCCACCGCAATGAGAAGTTTGGGCACTGCAAGGAAAGGTAGCCCCCACTTTCCACAATTAGAGAAAAGCCCTTGTAGCAACAAAGACCCAGTGCAACCAAAAATAGAATAAATAAATGAAAATTATTTTTAAAAAATCACAATGTCACACTGGCTGAGAGACATGTTTATGGAACTCTCTCAGAATGGGACACAGAATATGTAGATATATGTGCCTCAAATGAATGCTCACTAATGTTCAACACTGCAGTTGTGAATTTTAGTACTGAAATTAAAAAGAAGGTCAATTATGTGGCTTTTTACTTCAAAAAAACACATATGCTTACTGTATACCAGGCATAGATCTATCCATAAGATATCAAATACCCCTTTCTCCAACTATACCAATATTTGGTGGTAAATGAACCTGAAATCTTAAAGCCCTTAACTCTTCTGAATCCTCCAGCCAACATAAGGAGACTTTTAAACTACTTGCTAGAGGAAAGCAGTATCCCCTTTCCTGGAAATCATACAACAAATATACAAGGCAGGTGCTTTACAAAATTACACTTGTTCTTAACATCTCTCCTTTTTTTTTTTTTAAGAAACTGTTTATTTTCTGCCAGCCTATTTCCATTTTAAGAGTTGGTGGGGGCTTCCCCAGTAGCTCAACGGTAAAGAATCCACCTGCCCAATGTAGGAGGCACGGGTTCCATCCCTGGTCTGAGAAGACCCCACATGCTGTGGAGCAACTAAGCCCATGAGCCACAACTATTGAGCTTGTGCTCTAGAGCCCAAGAACCACAACTACTGAAGCCCGAACGCCCAAGAGCCTGTGTTCCACAAGCGAAGCCACTGCAATGAGAAGCCCAAGCATCGCAACTAGAGATTAGTGCCTGCTCCCTGCAACTAAAGAAAAAGCCCATACAGCAACAAAGACCAAGCACAGCCAAAATTAATAAATGAATAAATAAATTACTTTTTAAAAAGTTTGTGGAAAAACAACTTAAGACCACTCAGTGGTTGTTCCTACCTATTCAGCGGCTTGACAGGTTGGAGCTACAGGCCAGTGTGCAGTGGCAGGCTGAGCACTCCATTCTTCAGTGGGGAACTGCTGAACCGAGTTCCTGCATGCCTTTGGACCAGTTCATCCCTCAGTTTGAGTAGCAGTGAACTCAGTGAGCAAATGAACTGGTGAATGAACTGAGCAGTCCATTCACCCTGAAATTCCTCCTTGGTCACAGCCTTCTCAGCTGCCACCTAGTCTTCCTTTTCAAACTCTTCAGGACCTCTGTAGAAGCAGAGATCAGGCATGACCTCCCATGGGTGCTCCCAGGAGACGATGCCACACATGCACAGAACTTCCCAGGTCTGCAGCCACCACCACATCAGGCCCACTGAGCGAGCTCCCTTGCTGTTGTTGTTGTTCAGTCATTCAGTCATGTCCAACTCTTTGCAACCCCATGGATGACAGCACACCAGGCTTCCCTGTTCCTCCATATGTTCCAGAGTTCACTCAAACTCATGTGCATTGAGTCGATGATGCCATCCAACCATTTCATCCTCTGCCATCCCATTCTCCTCTTTCAGGATGGCAATGTCCACATAACACAGAGGAGAGTCTGTGTTACACAGAGCAATGGTAGGCAGGTTAATGTAGGAGGCCTCTATGAGAGGCTGGTGGTCAGCCCTGGGATCAGTAACTAACAGAAGTCTTGGCTCCCAGAAGGCTGCCTGGATCTGGTTAGTGAAAGCTCCAGGACTGAGGTGGCCTGTAATAGGAATAGCTCCAGTGGCAGCAACAAACTTCAGCACAGCTCACTGGCTAGTATTCCTGGAGGATGTGACACTGACATCAGCTGGGTTTTCAAAGGCAACAATGGCACAGGCTGCCAACAGAAGCTTCTCCCAAGTTCTCTTCAGATTTATGATGTAGATGCCATAACTTTTCCTTCTGTAGACGTACTGTTGCATTTGGATTCAAGGTTGGTGCCACCTAAGTGGGTTCCTGCTGCAAGGAATTTAAGGACACCACCCTCCTCCACTTGCAGGACATCAAGGACAGCAGACACTGTGAAAGTTTCCCTTTCATTACAGTGGGAATCCAAAACACCATATGGATCCCTGTCTTAGTAGTATGAAAAAGTCAACATCTCTCCTTCTAATCCCCATTCCTTAGGCTGTAACTTATGGAAAAGTACACTTTCTATTCTAGAGGAGATCACTTTCACAGAAGCAATTGCAAGACCTGACCAATATGTACAAGAGGATCCAGGGAAACATGGGAGAGTGGATCTTAAGAGTATTAGACTAGGGCACGTAATACAAAGCTGGATATGACAGAATTAAATGACATGGAGAACTTGTCCATGATTTGGGATTTAAGCTTCTGGCAAGGATACTTGAACCAGATCCTAATACTTTGGCCAGAAAGGTCAATGGTTCTTTGAAGATTAGACAGAATGAACAGCTAACAAAATGTAGTAGAGATATGAAATATCCTCAGACATAGTATGGAAGAGAATATAAGAAGGCTCAAAGAGGTAAGAATGTTAGAACTGATTAACTGTATAAAAACTGAGAACCCAAATCTTACGTTCCCTAAGATGGCCCAGAAGTGAGGCTTCTAATGAGAAAAATACTGACATCTTTGTGAAGCTCAGTGGGTAGCTATCCCTTATAGACAAGGGTTTGTGGTACTGATGCTGGCAAAGAACTGAGCTCTCTGGCATGAGTAAGGATAATGAGATTTCAGAATAACAGAGGCCAAATAGCTCCACATAACTATTAGTGGCAAAGCAGATTTAACTACTGTGGTATCAGCAAGACCACCATGGCAATCAAGGTGTTTTTACACATAGGGATTGTGGCTATGCCTAATAAATCAAATGTGCTCCTGGGAGTAATAAAGATAGACAAGAAAATAAAATGTAGCTTGTCTTGTTTTATAAATATATTTGAGAGTTGGTATACAGCTACTGCAGCTTTCCAGGTGGCACTAGTGGTAAAGAACCTGCCTGCCAATGCAGGAGACTTAAGAGACAAGAGTTGGATCCCTGGGTGGGGAAGTTCCCCTGGAGGAGAGCACAGCAACCCACTCCAGTATTCTTGCCTGGAGAATCTCATGGACAGAGGAGCCCGACAGGCTACGGTCCATGGGATCGCAAGAGTCGGACACGACTGAATCGACTTAGCAGGCACACATGTACAGCTATTACAATGGAACATTGTAGTTCCTCACCCTGTTTTTAGATATATCAGGTCACATACCAGAGCCTGTTAGAAGGAGAAGATAACACTCTTTAAAGAAGGACAATGCCACTGCAATTAAAGACTCTAAGTGTTCCTTCTATTGCTGTTTGGTTGCTAAGTCATGTCTGACTCTTTGGCAGCCCTAAGGAACTGAAGACCACCAGGTTCCTCTGTCCATGGGATTTCCCAGGCAAGAATACTGGAACGGGTTGTCATTTCCTTCTCCAGAGCATCTTCCTGACCCAGAAATTGAAGCTGGGTTTCCTGCCTTGGCAGGCTGATTCTTTACCAATGAGCTACCAGGGAAGCTCAAGTGTTCCTTCTATCCTTTCCTACAGAGATCGCAGCTATTTGCCTAGATAACTGCACTTGGGAAAGTGGATTATCCAGAATTCTCAAAGGAGGTGAAATATAGTTCCTGAACAGCCTCTGAAAGAGGAGACCTAAAACACTACAATGGTCCTTCAGCTATAATGAAGGCTTATAGAGATCAAGAGATGAATCAAATGTAGCGCAAATCCATCTCAAAGTGAAGCCAAAGCATTCACAGACCATGTGATTATCATTACCATGTGATTATTTCCCAGGTCCCTGAGTGTATAATTGGGATAGATATACTTATCAGCTGGAAGAACCCCGTGCAGAAAAGAGCTAATGCAGCAAATCCTTATAAAGCCCTGCTTGCAAGGCTGATCTTTGGCTGTTATCTGGGAATTTGGATTTGGGGAGCATTTCCACTGTCCCTTACCACTGGCTTTCTTGGAATTATGAATTCACATATCCAAATCACCTAGATCTGACTCTAAGTGAAAATCTGATACTATCTTCTAAGGGCCATTTCAGTTAGAGCATGAGCTGTGCCAAATTGAAAGCAGCCACAGTCTCAATAAAGGGAACACAGAAACTTCCCTGGTGGTCCAGAGGCTAAGACTCTGAGCTCCCAATGCAGGGAGCCCTGGTTTGATCCCTGGTCAGGGAACTAGATCCCACATGTTGCAACTAAGAGTTCACATACTGCAACTAAAGACCTGGCATGCCACAACAAAGATTGAAGATTCCCCATGCTACAACTAAGACCCGGCACAGTCAAATAAATAAAATTTTTTAATAAATAAAGGGAACATAGATTCTGTGATTGTGCAGGTTTAGGAAACCCTTTTGTGGGGCTCTAAACAGTGAAAACATGGATGCTGGATGGACTATCTGGGCTACTTACAGATGCCCACAGGAAAGGGCTTATTTTCTGATAGGGCTATTTGCAATTGAGGTGCTGATTGCCTCTATATTTCTGATAGAGAGATATATACAGAGACTGGTTGCATTTCTAACTTGTGAGCACTGTGGAAAGCTGCCAAGTTGGGGGAAGGCACATTACAGTGACTACAACCCCTCCACCCACTCCAGACAGATCAGACTCTGGACCCTCACGTGGTATGTTGCACTGCTATTGACTTACTGTATTCAGATTTCTAGTTTGGTTGCAATCTGCATCAATGAACTAATAGTGTGACTCTATTTCCCTCACCTTTTTCCTAGTAGACACATCTTATTTAGGCAATTTGACTGATAAATGCAACTATCCCCAGAAATAGATTGACCTCTATAAATCATTTTGAAAACCTTTGAAAATTCAGAGTATCATCATGACCAACTCCTTAACATGAATGACTTTGTGGTTAAATTACATCAAAAATCTTTTCTGTGAAACTGCTTTTGTCTCTTGCACACAGCCCTTCCAAAGAAGAGCTCTGGGTTGGAGTACAGGATAACTAAAAAATAAAAAGTTAAAGTTGCTAAATGGGATACACTTGATTTTTTGACAATGAAGAAAACACATTCTGGAGAGGCACAGAGAGTGGGGAGGACATTAATGCTCTTTCTTTTTCAGAACTGTTCCTGGAAGCTTCCCTCTCTTCTTGAAGGAAAACTCCTCATGCTGCCTACCAAGCTGCCATGAACACATACAATTCAGCTGGACTGCTGAGCCCTTAATCACACCTGACAGTGCTGACTATGAAGCAGCAGAGAATGGCTCTGGCTCCTGCACTTTCAATGCAGAACACTTCCAGATGTTGTCCACACACATGAGGTGGATAAACTGATATAGTGCACAAGCAAATCTGTTTGGAAATGACTGCCTTGGGAAGCCCCTTTGAAAGCAAAAACTGAACTGAATTATTTGGACTGAACTGAGAATCCCAGAGCAGGAGGTACCATGGTTGGAGGCCATCTTGGAGGCTGTTAACCGGTACTGCCTAGCTGATATAATGATGTAAACTCTGTCTCCCGAGGTACTACATGTACCCTCTGGAATTGTAATTTTGACATGTGTACCCTGACACTGCCTCAGCCCTAAAAGGCACTGTGTCATCTTCAACTTACTAGCCAGAGTTGTGCTGTGCCTGACTTGAAGCCTTGGGCTAGGTAAAAGGATTGTAACAAAAACTTAAGCAGGAAGATCCTTGGCTTTCTTAGGAAGGCCTTTATGGTTAGTGGGATTTGTTTAACTGGCCAAAGCTAGGACTCATATAAGGCATGTGTATGTGTGTTAGTTGCTCAGTTGTGTCCGACTCTTTGCGACCCCATGGACAGTAACCCACCAGGCTCATTTGTCCATGGAATTCTCCAGGGAAGAATACTAGAGTGGGTTGCCATTCCCTTCTCCAAGGGATCTTCCTGATCCAGGGGTCAAACCCAGGTCTCCTGCATTGCAGGCACATTCTTTACCGACTGAGCCACCAGGGAAGCCCATGAAGGGCATAACTGAGGCCAAAATTGCATGTGGTGAGAGAGTCAATTCCTAGGCAGGTTGATTAAAAAAAGTCCAGGGTCTCCGAGGAGAAGAAAAGAGGTCTGGGGCTCTCAAGAAGGAGAAAGGGTCCAAGGCTCTCAAGGAGAAAAGGACGAGGCAAAAAGGACAAACTTTTTTTCTACATTGCTTTGTCTTAGTCAATATAACAATGTATCTTGCTCAAGGACATGTTTCTCCTTAACAAGAAGTGAAGTGAAAGTCGCTCATTCATGTCAGACTCTTTGCAACCATGTGGACTATACAGTCCATGGAATTCTCTAGGCCAGAATACTGGAGTGGGTAGCCTTTCCCTTCTCCAGGGGATCTTCCCAGCCCAGGGATCAAACCCAGATCTCCTGCATTGCAGGCAGATTCTTTACCAACTGAGCTATCAGGGAAGCCCCCCTTAACAAGAAACTTCTGACTAATCTTTTATCTAAAGATGTATGTTGTGGGAGTGGGTCTGGTAAGATCTTTCTATTGTTAGTTCTAATCCTGTTATCGTATACTGTGGGAGTGGGTCTGGTAAGATCCTTTACTGTAATAAGGCATATAACTCCCTTGCTAAAACTAACAAGGGGGGCACTCTCTGTCCCCCTTCTGATGTCTATGTCAGAAGCTGTCTCTGTCCCTTTTTCACATTAATAAAACTCTGCTACACAAAAGCTCTTGAGTGATCAAGCCTGGTCCCTGGTCCCAAAGCTTAATCTTTGGAGATCACAAATCCGACATCGTTCACTGTAAGCTATCAGTGGGGAGATCACAAATCTGACACAGTCACCATAAGCTATCAGTGGGTCTCATCCTATTACATGAAGTCCCACTGATAATAATCTTGTCGTAAAGACACCTTGGCCAAGGGCCAAGGGGATGGACTGTGCAGGAAACAGTTACCATAGCAGGCCTGAGACTGCTATCCTTGGAAAGGCCTGTTTGCAAGGCTGGACTTGCATCTGGGACTTGAATTTTGGGAATGTCCCCAACATTTAATAACTGATAAAAGTGGTTTACTGTGCCTAACTGTATACACAATGTAGTTTATGCTAGGCTCATGTGTGTCCAGAACTCAATAAAACTCCTGGATTTCAGGTAAGCTTCCCTGGTAGACAACACTTCATAATGTTGTTTCAGTTTGATACACAAGAATTAAGCACATTCTGTGTGAACCCAAGGGAAAAGGACTCTTAGAAACTTCTACATACTTTTTATGCAGATTTTCTCGATGCACCTCTTCCCTTTGCTGGTTTTTCTTTGTATTTGTTTTACTGTATAGTTTTACATACTCAGCCATGATTATGACTATATGCAGAGTCTCATGAGTGTTTCTAGCAAATCACCGAACCTGGGGATGGTCTTAGAAACTTTCAGTGTCCAAAGTGTTCACCATTACACCTTGGAACCTCTTGGTCTTAGAAACCTTCAATGTCAAACCCTTTCATTTGTTCCCTGACTGGCAGGGTAAGAAACACTAGAGTGGAAAACCTGAAATTTCCCTTTCCCTAAGCAAGACACTATATCTTAAGTAACTCTGCACCCTAATTTCAGAGATTAGCACTACATTCTAAAATTCACAGTTTGCAGAGGTGATAGTCTCCACCATATCCTCATTTAATTCACTTGTTCACCCCCTGCAAAAACTGGATGGATCATAGTGCATAGTCCACTGATGACAATGGACTGCAATTTACTTAACCAACTGGCAGCTCCAACTATAGCTGCCATACCAGTGGTTATCTTTACTGGAGTAGATCAGTATAGCCTTCAGCACTTGGAAGGTGGCTATTTTTCTGCTGAATGCACTCATCTTAAACTCCATCCCTGAATAAAATCAAAAGTAGGTCATCTTCTCACAACAGGGCAGCAGAATACATTCACTGTTTTGCTCCAGAGCTATGTTAACCCTTTCTTTTGTAACATGCTCCACAAAAACCTCAACACAGAACATTCTTCAGAACATAATGTTAGTCTGCCATATTGATGACATCGTGCTAACCGGGCCTAATGGGCAGCAAATGAAAAGGACCCTAGATGGCTTAGCAGGACACATGCATGTCAAAGAGTAAAGGATTAGCCCCATGAAGATTAAGGGGCCTGCCCCATCAATAAGGATTCTAGGGGTCTGGGGCATGCCAGAAAATTCCCCCTGAGGTAAAATACAAATTATCTCTTGCATCTCTTGCCACTGAAAAAGAGGCACTGTCTTTAGGGACCTCTTTGGATTTTAGAGGCAGCATATACCATTTTAGAACTCAAAATGCTACCAGGTTTGAACAGGCTGGGAGTAAGAAAAAGACACATATCAGGTTGAAACTATAATACTAGCCAATCTGATGTGATACAGTCAATCTGATGTTGCTAGAAATGCCAATAGTGCATAAGGATGCTGTGCAGAGCTTCCAGCAACCCACAGCAGGAGGATTATAGTATAAATATTCTAGTGCAGATCCATGCCTTCTATTCATATAATAGATAGCTTCTGTGTGTTTATAAATAGATGGTGTCATGCTCCTGAGCCCTAGTAGAGACTGAGTGGCTGACTATGTGACACCAAATGATCATCATGCCATGACAGCTGCTCATTATGGGCTAAATACCATCAGAGCCACTAAATCATCAGATTAGAGAGGTATAGGAGCTGAGCTTTGGCAAATGACTTTGCTGGTTGGCTCAGCACCTAGAAGGAATGCAATTATATTAGAGACAAGAAAACTGACTTACTGGACATATATAAAGTATTGAGTTCAGCAAGTACAGAATGCATATCATTTTCTTCATAATTTACAAAAATTGACTATGTTGTATATAAAAAATTTTCAATAAATAGCTAAAGATGAAATTTATATGAGCATATTATCTGACCACAAGGAAATTAAGCTAGAAATCAATAACAGAAAGATGTTTAGAATATCCCATGTGCTTGAAAATTTTTAAATTCAGTTTGAAATAACCTGTGGGTCAAAGTAAGCATCACTCTAGAATTAGAAGCTATTTTGAACTGAACTATTTTGATATATCATGACAAAACATGATGATGCAATTAAGGAGTATTTAGAGAAAAGCCAAGAGCCTTGAATAAACATATTAGAAAAAAGAAAAGGGTAAAGATTAATGAATTAACTATCTTTCTTGAGAATGAAAAAAACAAAAGAAAATAAAACCCCAAAAAGACAAGAAAATAATTAGAAGACACTAATAAGATAGTAAACAAATATCTAAGAGAGAGAATCAAAATACCTAAAATTTGATTCTTTGAAATAGTAATAAAATTGTCAAGCCTCTGGCAATACACAAGAAAACTAGAGGGAAGGCACCAACAGCCAATATCAGGAATTTAAACAGGAATAGTAATTCAAATTTTGTAGACATAGACAAGAAAAAGGTAATAAAGAAATATTATGCACAAGGCTATGCCAACAAGCTAAAATTTTAGTTGGAATAAACAAATTCCTAGAAATAATAGATTAACCACACTGATTCATCAAGATTAGAAAAAACAAAAGAGTAAGATAATTCTTTAGGTTTAAATTCAGGACCAGTTGGCTATACTAGCAAAAATTCAAGGAAAAAATAATTCCAATCTTATACAAACACTACCATAGGAAAGAAAAAAAAAAGGGAGAACATTCCCTTAAAATGTTTAGCATAACCCTGAGACCAGGAAACGCAAATTAAAAGCCAATATCACTCAATGACATAAAGTAAAAGAGAAAAAAAACCCACGAAAAAATTTTATAGACACAGAAAAAGGATTTGATAAAATTCTGCTTATAATGGGGGGAGGGGGAGAATCTCAAACTAGAAATAGAATAAGACTTCCTTAACCTTTAAATAGGAGAAGGCAATGGCAACTCACTCCAGTACTTTTGCCTGGAGAAACCCATGGACGGAGGAGCCTGGTGGGCTGCAGTCTATGGGGTCGCTAAGAGTCAGACACGACTGAGCGACTTCACTTTCACTTTTCACTTTCATGCATTGGAGAAGGAAATGGCAACCCACTCCAGTGTTCTTGCCTGGAGAATTCCAGGGACGGCGGAGCCTGGTAGGCTGCCGGCTATGGGGTCGCACAGAGTGGGACACAACTGACGCGACTTAGCAGCAGCAGCAGCAGCAAACTTTAAATGATATGAAAACATTTACAACAAAACACATTAATTGTGAAATGTTAAAAGCTTTCTTCTGAGATCAGAAACAAGACACAAATGTCCACTATTACATCTATTTGATACTGTACAGAGGTTTGGTGAGCACAAAGCAAAGAAATACAAGTTACGAAGAATGCAGAGGAAGAAGAAAAGTTGTTATCATTTGTAGATGATATTAAGGAATACAAAGAAAATCCAAAAGTACTTACAGAAAAATATTATCATTAAAATAAGTTTATTAAGATTGCTGAATTTGAAAAATCAATAACATTAATTTGTGTTATACACTATCAAATACAAATTGACATTTAAATAAAAATAGAATCTATAACCAAAAAAAAAAATCAAGTAGCTAGGAATAAGCCTAACAAAGTATAAGACTTCTATGGAGAAATCATATGACTTTGTGAAGAGACACTAAGGTGACTTATATAAATGGAGAAATATTGGGTTGGACATAAAGTATGTTCCAGTTTTCCCAGAAGATGCTGCAGAAAAATCTGAACAAATTTTTTGGCCAACCCAATATATAATGTTCCTTAATTGGAAGATTCAGTGTTTTAAATTGAGACTTAATTCAGACTTAAATTGAAGAAAGTAGGGAAAACCGCTAGACCATTCATTCAGGGATAATCTAAATCAATTCCCTTATGATTATACAGTGGAAGTGAGAAATAGATTTAAGGGACTAGATCTGGTAGACAGAGTGCCTGATGAACTATGGATGGAGGTTCGTGACATTGTACAGGAGACAGGGATCAAGAAAATCCCCATGGAAAAGAAATGCAGAAAAGCAAAACGGCTGTCTGAGGAGGCCTTACAAATAGCTATGAAAAGAAGAGAAGCGAAAATCAAAGGAGAAAAAGAAAGATATACCCATTTGAATGCAGAGTTCCAAGGAATAGCAAGGAGAGATAAGGAAGTCTTCCTCAGTGATCAGTGCAAAGAAATAGAGGAAACAACAGAATGGGAAAGACTAGAGATCTCTTCAAGAAAATTAGAGATACCAAGGGAAAATTTCATGCAAAGATGGGCTCAATCAAGGGCAGAAATGGTATGGACCTAACAGAAGCAGAAGATATTAAAAAGAGGTGGCAAGAATACACAGAAGAACTGTACAAAAAAGATCTTCATGACCCAGATAATCACGATGGTGTGATCACTCACCTAGAACCAGACATCCTGGAATGTGAAGTCAAGTGGGCCTTAGGAAGCATCACTACGAACAAAGCTAGTGGAGGTGATGGAATTCAGGTTGAGCTATTTCAAATCCTCAAAGGTGATGCTGTGAAAGTGCTGCACTCAATATGCCAGCAAATTTGGAAAACTCAGCAGTGGCCACAAGACTGGAAAAGGTCAGTTTTCATTCCAATCCAAAAGAGAGGCAACGCCAAAAAATGCTCAAACTACCGCACAACTGCACTCATCTCACACACTAGCAAAGTAATGCTCAAAATTCTCCAAGCCAGGCTTCAGCAATACATGAACCGTGAACTTCCAGATGTTCAAGCTGGTTTTAGAAAAGGCAGAGGAACCAGAGATCAAATTGCCAACATCCACTGGATCATCAAAAAAGCAAGAGAGTTCCAGAAAAACATCTATTTCTGCTTTATTGACTATGCCAAAGCCTTTGACTGTGTGGATCACAATAAACTGTGGAAAATTCTGAAAGAGATAGGCATACCAGACCACCTGACCTGCCTCTTGAGAAATCTGTATGCAGGTCAGGAAGCAACAGTTAGAACTGGACATGGAACAACAGACTGGTTCCAAATAGGAAAAGGAGTACTTCAAGGCTGTATATTGTCACCCTGCTTATTTAACTTATAAGCAGAGTACATCATGAGAAACGCTAGGCTGGATGAAGCACAAGCTGGAATCAAGATTGCCTGGAGAAATATCAATAACCTCAGATATGCAGAATACACCACCCTTATGGCAGAAAGTGAAGAAGAACTAAAGAGCCTCTTGATGAAAGTGAAAAAGGAGAGTGAAAAAGTTGGCTTAAAGCTCAACATTCAGAAAACTAAGATCATGGCATCTGGTCCCATCACTTCATGGGAAATAGATGGGGAAACAGTGGAAACAGTGGCTGACTTTATTTTGGGGGGCTCCAAAATCACTGCAGATGGTGATAGCAGCCATGAAATTAAAAGATGCTTACTCCTTGGAAGGAAAGTTATGACCAACCTAGACAGCTTATTAAAAAGCAGAGACATTACTTTGCCAACAAAGGTCCTTCTAGTCAAGGCTATTGTTTTTCCAGTAGTCATGTATGGATGTGAGAGTTGGACTATAAAGAAAGCTGAGCACCGAAGAATTGATGCTTTTGAACCGTCGTGTTGGAGAAGACTCTTGAGAGTCCCTTGGACTGCAAGAAGATCCAACCAGTCCATCCTAAAGATTAGTCCTGAGTGTTCATTGGAAGGACTGATGTTGAAGCTGAAACTCCAATACTTTGGCCATCTGATGTGAAGAACTGACTCATTGGAAAAGACGCTGATGCTGGGCAAAGAGTTGGACACAACTGAGCGACTCAACTGAACTGAACTAAATGTTTTAAAGTTATCGATTCTCTTCTCTCCCAGGACATTACTTTAAACATTACAACATTACTTTAAAATGCATATGAAAGAATAAAAGAAGAGCTAGGAAACTTCTTAAGAAAAATAGTAGGATAAAAAATTTGACTTCCTTATTCTTGACTTGTTATATAGCTGTCTTAATCAAGATAGTCTGCTATTGGTGCACAGGCAGAAATTTTGACAAGTGTAATAGATTAGGGAGCTCAAAAACAGACTTATATATATATATATAGAATGTTTGAATATTACATAGATGGCAATCCAGAATGTCTTAATCTACTCAGTAGCTAAATACCATAGACTGGTGGCTTAAACAACAGGTATCTATTTCTCACCATTCTGGAGGCTGGGAAGTCAAAGATCGAGGTGCCATCAGTTGGCTTCTTGATGATGGCCTTCTTCCTGGCTTTCAGGCTACAGCCTTCCCTCTTTATGTACATATGGTAGAAAGCAGCAGCTCTGGTGTTTCTTCCTCTTCTTATAAAGGCACTAATCCCCTGCTTCCCTAATGGTACTGTGGATAAGCATCTGCCTGCCTGTGCAAGGGACAGGGGTTCCATCCCTGGTCAGGGAAGATTCCACATGCCTCAGATCAACTAACCCATGTGCCACAACTACTGAGCCTCCACTCTAGAGCCCTGGAGCCACAACTATTGAGTCCACTGCAACTACTGAAGCCCACAAGCCTAGAGCCTGTGCTCTACAATAAGAGAAGCCACCACAATGAGAAGCCAGAGCACCAAAACGAAGAACAGCTGCCACTCACAGCAGTTAGAGAAAGCAGCAATGAAGACCCAGGGAAACCATCAATAAATAAACAAATAAAGAAAACATGAGGTAGCTCTAAATTACTTGTAAAGACATCCACAGTAAAAAAAAAAAAAGGCACTAATCACATCATGGACTCCACCCTCATGACTTTACATAAAACTAATCATGGCATCTGGTCCCATCACCTCATGGGAAATAGATGGGGAAACAGTGGAAACAGTGTCAGACTTTGTTTTTTTGGGCTCCAAAATCACTGCTGATGGTGATTGCAGCCATGAAATTAAAAGACGCTTACTCCTTGGAAGGAAGGTTATGACCAACCTAGATAGCATATTTAAAAGCAGAGACATTACTTTGCCAACAAAGGTCCGTCTAGTCAAGGCTATGGTTTTTCCAGTGGTCAGGTATGGATGTGAGAGTTGGATGGTGAAGAAAGCTGAGCACCGAAGAATTGATGCTTTTGAACTGTGGTGTTGGAGAAGACTCTTGAGAGTCCCTTGGACTGCAAGGAGATCCAACCAGTCCATTCTAAAGGAGATCAGTCCTGAATGTTCATTGGAAGGACTGATGTTGAAGCTGAAACTCCAATACTTTGGCCACCTCATGCAAAGGGTTGACTCATTGGAAAAGACCCTGATGCTAGGAAGGATTGGGAGCAGGAGGAGAAGGGGATGACAGAGGATGAGATGGTTGAACGGCATCACCGACTTGATGGACAAGGGTTTGGGTAAACTCTGGGAGTTGGTGATGGACAGGGAGGCCTGGCATGCTGCAATTCATGGGGTCGCAAAGAGTTGGACACGGCTGAGTGACTGAACTGAACTGAATTACTGCCCAAAGACCTCATCTCCTAACATCATCACAGTGGGGGCTAGGGCTCAATATATGAACTGGGCAAGTGGGGCACAAACATTCAGTCTATAATACAGATCTATGGGAAAGATGAAATGTTCAATTAAAAGTGATTAGCCATACAAAGATTGAGTCTTAATTTAAAAATCAACTTCAAATCGATCTAAGACTCAAGTGTCAAAACAAAGACAAAACCCAAAACAACTTTCAAGCTCTTAGTGGAAAATACATGTATTTTAGACTTTGGAGTAGAAATAATTTCTTTAAAAAGACACTGACCATAGAATAAAAGATTTGTTGTTGTTCAATTGCTAAGTCGTGTCCAACTTTGTGAACCATGGACTGTAGCATGCTAGGCTCCTCTATCCTCCACTATCTCCCAGAGTTTACTCAACTTCATGTCTATTTAGTCAGTGATGCTATCTAACCATCTCTATTTGTAATAAAATCAAGAAATCTTATTTATCAATAGACATATTTAAAGGTGTGAAAAGGTACAAACCAGGAGAGGATAATCACCATATACACACTGACAATTAATATCAAGAATATATCAATATAAAGAAATTCTACAAACCAACATAAATAAAAATAACAATAGAAAAATGGTAAAAGACATGAACAGACATTTCACAGAAGAAACATATAACCAATAGACACACGAAGAGATGTTCTTTCGCTGTAATCAGAAAAATACAGCTCAAAACCAAGATAAGGTAGATTTCTTTTTTCTTTTACTCACAGTTGTTTGACAAAAATTTAAAAGCGTAACAATGCCAAGTGTTGGAAAGCATGTGAATACAAGAGATTCAGGCCTATATATTCCAAGTGCATGTAAAAACCAGTACAACTACTTTGAGCTGAGTGTTATCTGTTAAATGTAACAATTACTCCTAGATAAATACTTGAGAGCCCCAGAATTTCTATTCCTAATTATATAGCCCTCAAAATTCTTCCACATTTACACAGGAAGTATATACAAGAATATTTACATTTACATTACATTTTGCTCCTGGGCAACAGAAGCAAAAATCAGAAGGCAATCTGTATGTCTGTCAGCTGAATAAATAAATCATGGCATATTCACAAAATGAAATGTTTCACAGTAGTCTAAATAAATGAATTACAGTAACACAAGATTATTGGATTTTAACAATAAATATTAAGAGAAAAAAAGTACCGAAGTATCACATACAGCATTTTACCCTTATTATAAAACAACTTATTTTTAAAAAACCCTTATTTAAAACAACTAGAAAAATATATTTGTGGGAGTAACATAATACAAAAAAAAAAAAAAATCAAAGGAATGAAGAATGACGCACCTAAAATTCAGGATGATAATCATCTTCATTTGGTGGGGACCAACCAGGTAGGTCCTCTCTGTAGGAAGGGCTATTTGTATGATTATATGTATAATACTACCAAGGTCCTGGCATTTAATGGGGAGGTGCTGTGTTCACAAATTCTTATTATTATTTCAATAGATAACCACATATATATATATATATATATATATATATATATATATATATATATATATATATACAGCTAAATGATATTGGACAAGGTAAGTAAATAAACAATGCCCTTCAGGTATGGACTACTGATGACAGTTTATCATAATCCAATTCTGTGAATTTGAGGTCCAACAGGATAAAAATAGAAAAAAATAGCACATGTGATAGAATATAAACCACATACAATCACCGCTTAAGTTTTCTTGCCAAAAATGTTTAAGCTCAACCAAGCCTTTAGACCAACCTCTCAAGGAGACACAATCTTGAAACCCAGGGCCTTCCTGCCTAGCTCTTCCCAGTAACAGAATAGAGTCAATCTGGGGGCAAAACGCTTGGAAATAGTGCAAGGCTCTTATCGATACAGACCAGCTTTGACTCCAGATAGCAAAAAGAAGTGGAAAGGCAAGCATTAAAAAAGAATCAGCGAATAGAGAAATAAAGCGAAGTGTGTGCTAAAATCCTTGAGCCATTACAAAAGACAGTAATGGCATCGCGGCAGCCTCCGAACTCAAAACCGAAGACAAACCCTACTTCAGGGCCTCTCCATGACCAAGTGGGCACCTGAGTCTGAGAAGATTCCCATGTCTGGGTGCTAAAGACACAGAGAAGGCTTTTTGTGGGCAACACCTCCAAGAACCTAAATCAGAGCCCAGAGCGCGGGTTGATGAGTCTGCCATTAACCAAAAGGCAAAAAGAACTCTTTGTTCCAAATGCACAAAAAAACATTTGCAAATCAATGATCAAAGAAGTTAAGTGGAAGGATGCTTCAATTAAAGTCTGCTGAGAGTCCAGGTTGCTGGGGAGGCCCCAGTGAAACAATTTTAGGCTGGAATAGAAACTCTGACTATACAGACAATTATCTGGCTTCCCTGAATACTTCCCTGAAATAATACTCTTTCTGAGGACAATTTTTTCCCCCACAGAATGTGCATAATTATTAACAGACATCAATTTTCTACAAAACTACTTACCTACCTGTGAAATTTTTTGTCTCAAGGTTCACATTAAAGCCAGTAACACCAAATTTTCTGAAGGGGTTTTGAAAAAAGCCCTTTATTACCTGTTGCAATAAAGGGAGCATCAGAACAGATGACCTCAATCAATCTTGAAGAGATAGAGACACAAAAGGGCCTAAGTCTGCCTTTTAAACATTATTTACATCATTCACAAGGAGCATGTATTTAAAAGTGCTGGCATTAGGACGGAGCTGAAAACACAGTGGAACATGGAGCTCAAAAGGCAGATCACAGACATGAATGATAGTTTCACACTGAAATAATTTACTTTCTAAAAGGACTCTCAGAGAAGCTTTCTGGGCCATGACGCATGAAGCTGGAGAGATCAGAGAGACCAGAGAGTCACAGACTTTCAAAATAGGGATTTCAGAGTTCAGAGGGTGCTTGAATTGGAAATGCAAGCTCTGAACAGAGGGTACTTTCTGACTTGAGCAAAAAAACCTGTGACTGTTTTATGTAACAACTTCCTGATAATAATTATCACTCCTTCTTAAGAGATCTGGGCCAGAAGAAAAAGAACCTACGCTTCTTCCAAATTGAACAACTTGGGGACATTTTCTTGTTTAATTCAAGAAAATGCTCAGGTGTCATCCACGTGGAGTACAGGGAACTGAACTCCACGGCCAGATATGATCCTTCTGATACCTAACTGCTATAGCTTGGTATTTGGTATCCCATAAAAGTTGGAACAGGGAATGCATTTCTAGCTAGAGTATCACTGTAGCATTGCAAGATGCAGATCATCTGGCCCTGACAGTAGACCAAAGGGTATAATAAATATACCAAAGGGAGAAGATATTTCAAAGTTGAGGAGTACCAGGTAATTCCCTGGCCCATGCCCAGTGGTTAGGACTCAGCACTTAACACTGCTGTGGCCCAGGTTCAATCCCTGGTAGGGAACTAAGATCCCATAAGCCAGAAAATAGGGCCAAAAAAAAAAAAATTTGAGGGATACCAGAGAAAACTCTAATTTGAAATGATATATATGCACCTCAGTATTCATAGCAACACTATTTACAATAGCCAAGACATGAAAACAATCTAAATGCCCATTAAAAAAATGAAATAATGCCTTTTGCAACAACATGGAGAGGTTTAGAGTTTATCACATTTAGTGAAGTAAGTCAGACAGAGAAAGACAAATATCACATGATATCATTTATTTGTGGAATCTAAAAAATGATACAAGTGAACTTATTTACAAAACAAATAGATTCACATAGACTTATGGCTATCAAAAAGCAATGGCGGAGGGATAAATTAGAAGTTTTGGATTAACATATACACACTACTATATATAAAACTGGTAAACAAGGACCTACTGCATAGCACAGAAGACTATACTCAGTACTTGAAATAACCTATAACAGAAAAGAATCTGAAAAAGTACATATATGTACACACACATATATGTATAACTAAATCATTTTGCCATACACTTGAAACTAACAAAACATTGTAAGTTAACTATATTTCAAAGAAAAAAATAAAAAACATTGAGGGATAAATTTTTGTCTTGTGAAAGCGACATTTAAAATAAGGCTAGGCATCAGACATAAGGATTTGACCAATTTAAATATTAGAAATAAACACCATCTCGGGACTTTCCTGGCAGTGCATTGGATAAGAATCCACCTGCCAAGGCAGGGGCCACAGGTTTCGATCCCTTGTCTGGAAAGATTGCACATGCCAAGGAGCAACTGAGTCCATGCACCACAACTACTGGAGCTCTAGAGCCCTCGAGCTGCAACTACTGAAGCCTGAATGCTGTAAGGCCAGTGCTCACAACTAAAAAGCCCCTGTGCCACAACTAGTGAAGCCTGTGCGCCTAGAGCCTGTGCTCAGCAACAAGAGAAGCCACTGCACTGAGAAGCCCGCCCACCACAGCTAGAGAGTAGCCCCTGTTCTTTGAGATTAGAGAAAGGTGAGTATAGCAATGAAGACCCAGTGCAGCCAAAAATAAGTAAATAAATTAAGCAGCATTTACCTGTAAAAAAAAAAAAAATACCATTTTACCTCAAATAATAGTAATAAATAAATAGTAATCTGTGAGGTAATAGACATTACTAATAATGTAATAGACATTAGTAATAGACATTACTAATAATTACATAATAATCTCATTATGACATTATTAACCTTATTGTCATAATCATTTCACAATAAACATGTATATCAAAGCATCACATTGTATACCTTAAACAAACACAATGTTATCTGTCATTTATATCTCAATAAAGCTGGGGAGAAAAGAAAGAAATACCACAGAAGTAATTTAAATGATAGAAAGAAACCACAATATAAAAACAAAAACACAATTAAAGAAAAGATTTTACACACATACACATCACTGATTTTACACACACACACACACATACACACGTATAATTTGGATGCTAATCTTTTTCTAAACTGTATTCTAGAAAATCCCTCTTTTGACTATAAAACATCTAGACCATCAGATCCTTAAGAACAGAAACCAGACCATTAATATTGGAATCCCCAGAGCTCAAACAGTATACTATAAATGGTATAAATTCAATAAATACTTCAATTTAGGTAAATAATTTAATGACCAAACACTCAAATTTCTTTAAGCACAATATTTCAAGTTACTATATTTTTCTCTGAGAACAGGTCTGAAGTGCTATAAATTGTACCTCAATATTGAACCATGAATTAAGCAAAGAGTAGAAAACAAGTCTGACTTAGGTTTTAATTCCTTACTCCCAAGCACTCTCGCTTGTCTCAAATGATTTCTATTGAAGATATTTAGTTAAACCTTTAATGGACAACATGTGAAAAGGTCCGTTGACAACAGGGCTAATCGAGACCAGCCCATGGATGCTGGGCAGGGGCCTGGCGCCTCTGAAAGGCAGAAGTCATTCCTGTTCTCCTTCCTGCTTTAATGAAGACCTGCTTGAATCAAGCCTCGCTAAGTAGCTACTGACCACTTATGTATGTAACATATAACTTAAATGTATAAATAACTCAGAAAAATGGTTTTCTTTTAAAGAAAAAGCAAATGGAAGACCAGCCATCACTCTGGGGCACTCCAGACATGACACTGAGTATCCCCTTCCCCAAATATCTGCCACAGCCCCTGTTTGTCAGCATCCATCACCCTGACCCTTTTGCCTATGGCAATATGGCTAGTTACCATGGAAATTTGATAGACAGCAAAAAGCTGAAGTAATCTGGAGATTCTACACCAGATGTACATTTCACCAGCAGTGATTGACACACATGCTATGGATGATCCTTAACATGGGAACCTGCCAGTTTTCAGCTTTACAAACTGCTTAAAAACACTTCTTATAGAGAGTGACTCTGCTGGTCTTGAATCAGCAAGGAAATATGAGGCTTACTTTAGTAAGAATGACCTTCTTACACCATA
Source organism: Okapia johnstoni (assembly GCA_024291935.2). Lineage (NCBI taxonomy): Eukaryota > Metazoa > Chordata > Mammalia > Artiodactyla > Giraffidae > Okapia > Okapia johnstoni. Next base: position 44,770,645 of record CM044316.1, read on the forward strand.
GGGACAAAGAACAGATGCACAAGCGTGGAGGGGTCAGATGGACTATGTCATTTTGATTTTTGTCAGTGCCTATATACATGCATATGGTATAGTTTAATACAGTTGTTTTTAATGTTTCATTGTTTTGTAAGGTCTTATGTATAATCACCAATAAAATTCACAGATAACCAGTACAAAACTTAGACGGTTCCAACACCATAAAAAAAAATGACTAGGAGTTATGGATCCTCAGGTAAGCTTCAGAATGGGTCAGCTCTAACATTAATCACTGTGGACTGCAAACCCTTAAGTTCTGTCTAGTTCTGTTTGAGAGGAGAGGACTTCATTCATCCACTGGTAATATCACTTGATCACCATCAGAGAACAAAAAGTTCTCATGGCTTTTGCACTCACTGTTCCCTGGAAAGGTTTCTCACTGGTGGAGGCAGAGAGGACAAAGAATGATCCAAGGGGGATCCTCTGTCCATGGAATTCTCCAGGCAAGAATATTGGAGTGGGTAGCTAGCCTCTTCTCCAGGGGATCTTCTCCACCCAGGGATCAAACGTGGGTTTCCTGCAGTGCAGGCAGATTCTTTACCATTAGCCACCAGGGAAGCCCCGCCAAAGGGGATCAATAACCCCTAAATGGGCCAACAGCACATCCTGGAATCCTTCCCAGCCCAGGACCCTGAGAATGGAAGCTAAGAACTGTTGTCAGCTACATGGGTCTTCATCAAAGCATAGAAGCACAGCTCCATTCTTCACCACTACGTTCGTCCAAAGTAGAGCAGAGGGGAAACTCTTTGGGAGAGAAGAGGAAGGAAATTTGATACAAAAACCAGGCTACTTCCCAGAGACCTAATGCCTAACTAAGCCACACCTAAGAGTGAGGAATATCCCACTTTGAAAACGAGTAGCATTATTTTAAGAGTAGAGCATCTCGGGGAAATCTGGGATGCCTACCCTGAAACTTTAACAAATGTGGAAGCCACATCAGTATGCAAGTATATTCTCCTCTTAAAAATCTAGATGAGAAAAAAAGATAAAATCTTGCCATTTGCATCAACATGGATGGACCTTAAAGGTATTAAGTGAAATAAGTCAGACAGAGAAAGACAAATACCATATGACTTCATTTATATGTGGAATATGAAAAGCTAATAAACAAACAAAACCCATAATAAATGAACAACCCCAAACCAAACCAAACAAACATAATTACAGAGAACAGAGTAGTGGGGGGGGGGGGTGAAGGAGGAAGACAAACTGGATAAAGGGGATCAATTACATGGTAATGAAAGAAAAAATAAATTTTTGGTAGTGAGCACCTTGTGGGGTACACGGAAATAGAAATATAATGCTATAAATAAGTTACCTCAGTAAAAAATAAAATAAATAAATCATTGTAGATGCAAAAAATTGTAGATGGATATTTTGGTTTTCAAGCACCACACAAAAACTTTTTAAAAACTTTAATTGGCTAGAACAGTGCACATGTTAAGCAGAGTTTTCAAGAGACCCTACATCTTGAGTGGATTAAGCAATCATTTATAAGCACCTTCAGAAACATGCTTAACTCGTTTTTTTCTTGTGACATATGATTAAACACAGGAACCAAACTCTATTTAATTCACACAACACATAACCAACCAAACTGCATGTACATATGCAGATTTATGCAAAAGCTCAACTATAATTTTTTTCCCCCAACTATATTTAGCTTTTCAGATTAGGTACCTAGGGCCACCCACTCACTCTGTGTCTCTCACCAAACACAACAGCAGCAACTTTTCTATTTGAATACAATTATGGGCTGAAATTATATGATATAAAATGAAGTTTCCTCCATAAAGTTTAAGAGTATAAGAAGGGAAGACAAAAACAAAGCTCCCAGGAAGTCAAAAATAATACCGCATTGGTCTAGTGCTTCATGAAACTGAGTTACAGTTCCCAAAGGCTTGTACTTGAATCCAGACTCACCAAGATACATCAATATGCTTCAGACTGGCTCATCATCATTTTCCTGCTGTATTCATAAGCCAAAAACAGTGCTGCATTGGCAGGAAACGCTCGAATCAGAGTAGCTTTCAGACCAGAATATAAAGCTGCTATTCCTTCGGTTCTCACAACACTTAAAAGAGTTCTGATGAATCCTGTCTGTTTTCCAAACATGGAAAGAACCTGAACATCTGGATCTTTTTGAAAACAATCGGCCACGGGGTATATGACAAACCTGGTAAACTTGAAACAAATGCCAGTAGAAGCCCCACCATCTTTTCTTAACATCACGACGGACCAAACTGTATCATGGCTTTTTGCTATCCTCCCTGACATCTGCAGTTCGTGCATGGTCTGCAGCCGGCACTTCACGAGCTCAGTGGGGCACAGGGCCAGCGCGGCAAACGCTGAGGCGATGGATCTGCATCTTCACCTTCATAGTGTCGAAGGGCTGCCCGGTCAGGACGCACGCCGTGCCCCCCAGGGCCCCCGCGGTGAGGTCGATGGCAGCCTGGATGGCAGGACTGGACTTCATGTTCGCCCACTCTCCGGTCTCCGCGGAAGACCACTCCCCAGAGTTTAAGACGGGCGTCCTGTGTCCCACCGCCTACTCTTGGCTGTCTCTCCCCGGCGGGAGTAGCCGCTTAACCCCAGATTAGGCCTCGGGCCGCCCTCCCCGCGCACCGTGGCCCAGCGCTAACCCCCGACCCCCGACCCGCCCGCCGCCTGCTAGCTCCACTCAGCCAGGCCGTCCCAGCGCCCGCGGGCTCGAGGACGGACTAGATAAACACTTCAGATGAATTACAATACAGCAGTTGAAAGCTATTCGATAAATTCCTGAGATTAGGGGCAGAAACTCTAGGCGCTGCCGCAGCGAAGGAACAAATGCCTTCCCGTTCGGCCAGACCCCCGCCTCCCGTATTTTCTACTCGGCCAAACAAAATGGGAGGTGCTCCCAGTTGATCGCGCCTGGAGTCAAAGGGTCAGTCTTCAGAGACAAAGGCTTATAATAGAGAAAACAAACAAACGGGGGTGGGGGTGGGGGTTGTTACCTGACTGTCCGCGTATCCTACAGATCAGAAAACCCTTAATCGCCTCGGGAGAGGAATGGCGGCTCCGCAGACGGCCGCCGCGCCTCTCCAGGTCTGGCGCTTCGCTCGCCCGGGGACTGAAAGGGAGGCCTGAGGCGGACAGAAGCCTTATTTCGTGGCAACATCGCTGAGGCTCTGGGCCTGGATCCCTGCGCGCTAGTGGACGCAGAGCCCTTATTGTTTCTAGAGGTAGGACACGGACTTGTACAATCGGCTTGGAAAAGAGATATTTATATATAGCTAAGAAAGTTGATAGAAAAGAGCTGCGTGGTTCTGGTGCTTCCGGGCTCTCGTTGAGGAGCCATGCAGCTTTGAGCAATAGAAGTTCTGGGTGTAATTGACCACATACCTAGTAGGCAAGATGTGGTTTGGGCCATCAGTGAGGGTACCGCTGCCAGGACACTTTTTCCTCCCAGATGCTTATAATCCCAGCGTTGGAACCAATGCTCTTCAAGTTTACGTTCTAAGCCCTAGGCGGTATTTTACTTTGCCGGTTAGAAACAAAATGGGGAGAGGGCAGAAAGTATGCTTAAATCATTCATTCTGAAAGCTTTCTTTGATCCTTTGGCTATCAGCTAATATTTTAAACGGAGGCATCCAAAAGCAGATGGTGCATGGATAGACAGTGTTTGTCATCAGGCTGACTTCACTGCCGTAGAAAATAGTGACCTGGTCTTTTCTTTCGAATGCCCAAGTGTACCTGGATTTCTTTTCCCCGGTACCACATGGTTTCTTCAGAGAATAATCTTCCAATATGTCTGTTTGTTCGTGCTTGGGGATGGGGAAGGGGGCAGTGTATGCCTTGAGTACTGATTAAGGAGACCAAATGGGAGAAGATGGTTGACATTCTGCAATCAGAAAAGACTTTCACACAATTCCCTTGTTTAAATGCTGTAGAACCCAGCCTTCATCTGGGCCTTCTTTAGTACAGTTTACTCATAAAATAAACTTTCCTTCTGTGGGATGGGTAAGGAAGTCATCTGACTTCCTTGAGTGAGATAGGGTTCCTGGACATCCAACAGCTCTGAACACAGACTTTTATTATTTGACTGCATTGCCTGGCCTGTGGGATCTTAGTTCCCCCACCAGAGATCTAATCTGTGCCCTCCGCAGTGGAAGCTGGAATTCTATCCTAACCACTGGACTGCCAGGGAAGTCCCTGAACTTGGACTTTAATGAATCCTGTTTCCAGCCGCACACTTTCCCTTTTCCTGGGAAATGGCCTGCAGAAACAGCCTCACAGTGTCTATGTCAAGTGGGTTTGTTTCTCCTTGATATACCTCCTTGTAGACATTTAGCATGAAACTTTCTGCCATCTCTGAATTAATCATTTCTTCACCTGCTTTGGCCTTATCAAAACAGATTGACATCTCTCATCCCCTGCTGTCTCACCTCCTATTCTTTCCCTTAGGGGCTACTATGTTATATCAGCAGGCTTTCTGGGAGAGAAAAGATTCACAAGAACAATGTACCATTTTAAACTAGAAAAAAAAAATTTTAGTCCTATCATATTTGAATTTTTAAAAAATGTTTTGGCTTTTAAAATTGTCCATTAATGACATATGGTTCCTTGTTTATTTATTTTTAAATATTTTAAAATTTTATTTTTAAAGCATATACTGAGTTTTTACAAACACAAGAGATGGAGGTTACTGCAGTAAATCATTAACTGCTTCTGCATTAAGTTCATATATGTGTGTTTTGGAAAAACCAAATTAGTAATCAGTGCCAGGGACCATGCGGGCATTAATAGAGAAATGGTCTATAACTTCACTGAACAGTCAGACCTAGTTGTACAAATATTACAGCCAGAGCTCAAGTTCCATAAAATATACTGAACAGCTGGACTTGGAGCTGTACTGTATATACTGTTTACAGAATATACTGTAACACTGCCCAAGACAAAAGGCATTCTTAACTATCTGAAACCATTTTTTCCTGATTCTAAACCAAAATTATGATGCTTCTGTTTTAAATTTAAGCACACGTACTCCCAAGCATACATGGAAAATAATGGCAATGAAATTTCCAGATTTTCAGTGAAGACCATCACCCTTAAGAAGATGCATACCCACACCACATGTTCCCTAGATATCTGATTGAGTAGCCAGACAGGTTTACCAGAGAAAGAAGTCTGAGCTGAGGGCTGAGTAACAAAAAGCTAGCCATGAGATTATCTAGACTGTTCCAGAAAAAGAGAAATGTAAGTGTAATAAAAGTAAAGCTCTGTAGTGTGAAAGAGCTGGGCATCTGTAATACAGAAAGGCCAATATTACTTCCTGTGTGGTGAGCAGTTTTCCTAGTCTGTGTTTTTACACAGAATTCTTACTGGATACTAAAAGATAAAAAGCAGAGTTCAAGATACAGTCCTTCAGACTTGATTTGTCACAATTTGTCTCAATTTTTCATCTCAAACATTTTGATCTATAAATTCAAAATGTCTAGGCTTTATGACATTTAGAACTGAACATAAAGACCCCATGTACCTAATCTATAAATACAATGAAAAATGGAGGCCACAGTGATATGCTTATTGCAACATTCTGTGTAATAGCAAATTTAAAACAGAACAACCTAAGTGACCAGCAATAGGGGAGTGAGTAAAATTAAGAATTTGTAAAATTTCTGCATTGCTTAAAATTTTCAGTGAGTCCTTTATCTGTAAACTTTTTTAAAAAATTCAATTTCTGTTCATGAACTCAGAGAAATATTGAAAACTGTAGCCCAACTATATATCACACTCATCAGACAAGGGAGCTCTGAGAAAAGTGAGTCTTCTTTGGAAACTCTGGGTTTACATGAAGGAAAATGGATCTTAAGTTTTTCTCTTTTGATGTTTATGTAACACATAATTACTCTTCATTACGGAGGCTTTATATTTATGCAAAACCATAAATAAATCAAACAAAAAAACACAGCTACAGTAAACTCAGTATGCTTATGCTGTCAATGTATGTATTGGAAACAAACTTTGTCTCTGCTGTAGTTTAAGCTTTGATTTATGATGATTCTTTAATTTGAAATCAGTTAACATTTAAAAGTTTCTTCATACACTTTTCTACCATTTTGATCACTCTTTAATCCCTGTTACATCTTGCCTAGAAAATAGGCAATAATTTGCTTCTATTCCAGGAATTGTTCTCAAATCCTTTATATGTATTAACTCAATAGCCAAACTCAAGGGTCCCGAGGTAGATGATATTATCACCTCCACTTTAGAGATGAGGAAGTTGAGGCAAACAGATTAATTTACTTGCCCAAGATCACTCCACTCAGGCACTACATCGCCTGACCTTGTGATTTTAACTGCTTCACTCTTTTTTACAGTGACTAACAAGGCAAAATGCCTAATCTCAGTGAATTAACAGCTTAGTAAGGATATGAGCAACAGGTAACTTAGACTCTGGTATGACAAGTACATAAGAGTCCTTATCCCAGTAGACTATTATAGAGGAAAAGGAGTAATTAAACTCCTTGAAAAAAGAAATGTAAATAAGCTCAGGACTGAAAATAGTGGGAGAATGGGAGATTAGGCTGGAAAAAACATTCAGATAGTTTAAGAAGGCTCTTTATTTCCTAACCTCCAAATGGAGCAGGTGGATTGGAAACATAATGTAAAGGAGATACTGCCCGATTTCCTTGCCCTTGCTGTGTTCCTTTCTTAAAATCGAACATAATTGCTTCTTTTCCTACAAAACAGAATCCAATTGGTCAATCTATTAAACCCCACCAGGAAACTACTTCAGAAGAGGATAATATACACTACCCCTAAAAGAGCAAGACACATTATAAAGTGAAACTTAACTTGCTTTTATTTACTGTTGAACAACGTTACTAAATGACTTGCAATGCAAAAATACGAAAAATTGCTTTGAATAGCTGGAAAATTAGCTATAGCATCAAAAAACATATGCAAACAAACTTGACTGCCTCCAGACTAGACTCTACTGATTTATCTCAGACGTCATCACAGAGTAGCAATGGAAGCTTCTAAACGGGAGAAACAGCCACAAAGTCCTGCAATGAAGCTGTGATTAATAACTAAGTTGAACTTTTCACTCCACTAATCCTACAACTTCTCTACATTTGTCTATACATTCTTACTTCCTAAGGGATAAACACCTAGCAAAGTGGTTCCAAAAGACAAATGAGATAGAAATTCACATTTGTCTACAAGACAAATCCAACAGAAGACACTGGAGGAAACTGCGAACTACTGCAAAGTTTTACAAGTGATGAAAACAAAAAAAGTTTCTCTTTAAATGCTGACCTCTCACAGCAATGAAATTAAGTATGAAACCACTCCTCACTTCTCTAGGAGTGATTCTAGCTCTTCTTGCAAAGAGCTGAGCTGCTCCTTTTCCCGGTCTTCCTTTTGTTTCAGTTCATCCAGCACAGCCTGAAATCTGTTCTTGAGAGCCAGGTTTTCCACTTTCATGATGAGATCCTCCTGACGCTTTGCTCTGTCCTGGGTCTCTTGGAGCTTGCCTTTCATGTTATCAATCTGTTTCTGAATTCCCATAACCAGCTGACTGGTTCCCTCGTTTTCTTGGTGCTGTTCATCTGATTCATTTAGTTTCTCCTGTAGCTGCCTTTCCAGATCTTCTTCAGTGTCTATGATGTTTATATCTTCTTCATCTTGATGCTGTGTCTCATCTTCATCTTCACTGCTGCTGCTGAGGTCATTGAATATCTCCCGAAGCTCATCATGTTCTAAGGAGTCATGGCCCTGCCTGTGGCCAGACATTCCTGGGGAAGAGATATCAAGGCCTTGATTTTCTGTTTCTTTGGTCTCATCTTCAGCAATTATTTCCCAGCGGGTACTGACAGCTTCAGCATCTGTGCTCAGCAACCGCTTTACTTCTTTTTCCACATCTGGAGACTCAATATACTTCTTCTTTGCTGTCTTACGGAATCTTCTCTTTCTCACATTTTTCAGAGGCAGAGTAATTCCATGGTTCCATACAAATTTTTTCTCTTTGTCCTTATCCTTCTTTTTGCTTGCTTTGGGATCAGCAGTAGCAACTGGTTCCTCCACAGGAGGATAGAGATCACCATCAACTGTAGAGACAAGCATCTGACAGACATCAGCTGTCTTGTAAAAGGTTTTTTTATCAATGGTTTTCAAACTCTCCATAACACACGGCAGGTCTACCAGTTTTGCGGCCAAAGGGACTCGGTCCACTCTGACAATTCCATGACGCCCATCAGGGTGTAACTCAATTGACAGTCTGTCCTTCAAGTTGACATGGCCAGACTGTACAGCCCGCCTCACAGTAGAGGCATACTCCGGGGGTAGGCGTAAGATAAACTGGGGCGTGACTTGTTGTCTCGCGAGATTTTGGTTTTGCGAGAAGGAGGCGATCCTGTTTCCAAAATAGCCATTACCTCGAAAGTGTTTAAAGAAAGCAATTCTAAGAAAGATTGTCTCACCTGCCTTTGCTAAGCCAGAGCTTTTACCAGCTCGCCGGGGGCGGGTTACTTCCTACGCTTCCGTATGATTGCTGGAGATAGGGCTTCCGTGAGGAAATAGTGTTTTGTTTCTGGAAACATCTCGGAGTCTCCCCAGACTATATTCTTAAATCTGGAGCCGATAAAAGAATTCATCGCTAACCATGCCTGTGGATTTTAAAGTACCCGAATCAGTGGCGTGAGGACGTGCTCCCCACTATGTAATTCTGTGTTAGTTGATAATGAAAGTGTCCTTTGGGGGCCTGTGACTCACGGTCTGTTTGTGTTTTGGAGACTTCCTGAGGCAACAAGGGTGATTTCTCTTTTAATGTGTTAGGTGTAAGGTATAAATGTAAACAGGGAACGTAGTGTTCTTCCGGAGGCCCGTGTTCATTTAGGACCGTTGTCTGAAGGATGAATGGTCTGATAAAGCTTTAATTGAAGTATTATCCCCTGCCACTAATTTGCCAGTAATTTTTAATTAGTTTGGAATTTTTAAAAAAATCACCTCTACGTTCAGGTAACTTTTCTACTTGCCTTTTTAGGTGGTCAGGTGTTCTTAACATGGATTTATAGTACTTCGGACTAACAGTGTAAGAGTTTTCACTTCTGTTCATTTCCATTTATGAATAGGATCAATTTGGTAGAGCATCAGGATCATTAAAATTACAATTTCTGTTCTCTAAAATATCAACACCTGCATCTTAAGTTTAAGGGAACTCGCTTAAAATGTGGTTAACATATAGAAAAATCACTTTATTTCTTTTGTACTTATTGTCTCCCTCACGTAAGATTGGAAGGTCTGTGATAATTAGAAGTCTAATCGTGTGCTCATCTGGTCCCAGTGCTTCATATCAAAACGTGGGAGATAAAAAATATTTGGTAACTGAATGAAAAAATTGACCCATCCGAAGAACATAAATATAATCTAAATCCTCTAATAATTTGTGAAAGAAAACACATTCTGTATTGCTTTAAAATGAAAGAGAGTCACTTAATAGACATTTCCTCTCCAGTCAAGGATCCTACTAATTGTTAGGAGGCCGGAGGTTTGCAAACAGCAGGTGTGAATGTGTCCCTTTTGATTCAGCAGACTGTGACATTGTGTATCATGGGGTGGAATTTAAATGGCTTGACCCCAGTTTGGTTTTTCATGCTAAGTCTGAAGGGAAATTATGCACTTGCACGTAATTGTGCTTTAGTTCTTTGTTCTGTAATGTGTTGAAGAATGTTAGCTGATGTATATATAATTTCCAGGATGATCTATTTGCTCTTTTTGAAGAAATGTTTCCAATGTGCTAGTCCCTTAATTGTACCCAATTTTAGTTAACTCATAGATATGAGTTTAACATGCTAGCCTCTGCATAATGCTTTATTTAATCCTATAAAATCTGAGGCCATGCTTATACATGAAAATAATCCAAATACTGCTTTGCATTTCAATTGCCTGTGAGTTTTATGATGGTCAAATATGTTTGTCACAGAAAATAATTTGAGATAAATTCTTGGAAATTTAGATTTTCCAAAATTATGATGTATTTCAGTTAGTAAACCTTGAAATAGAAGGTTGTCAGAGATAATTAAAAGAATCAACTAAAGCTACCCCCAAAGTATCTACCTCCTTCAACTGTGAAACATATTTTCTGCCTTTGAGTTTCATACATTTTTTGAATGCTGTTTATAAGGGGTAATTACACTGATGCTAGAGCTAAGGGCACTGCAACATCACCATTACCTTAATGTCTGTTGATAAATTCAGTTTTTGTTTTCATCAAATCCATTTGACATATAGAAACCGTTGAGTTGATAAAAGAATTACACTCCTGTGGTTGTTCCGTAGGATATCTGTGATACTGGTGAACCAAATATTTGGGTGAAGCAATAAATTGCCCACTGTGGGAACAAGCCTCAAAGGGCTTCGTACCTGTGATAAAGGAGTATCACAATCAGGCTAGTGCTGTATGTTTGAAAATTCCTTTTAATAAACTTTCAAGTTCCTTATACTATGGAGGTTAAAAAAATGTGGGTGTTGGGAGAAGCCTTGTTTATATTTTGGAAACTGAAAATTATAGGGGTGAGGAAATAGCAATTGCCCCCAAAATACACCTTATATACTGTTCCCACAGTATATAATCAGCAAAAAGCAGGTTAACGATAATGTAGCAGCCTCTTATATCAAACAGGAAGCTTTCTATAGGAAAAAAGTTCAACCTACACTGGTTTGAACAATAAGAAAATGTGTTATCTCAAAAACCAGGTAGTCTAGAGTAACCCTGTCCAAGAGAAATACAAAATGAGCCACAGGTGAAAGCTACATATGTATGTTAAATTACCTAGCAACCTCATTAAAATGCCCCAAAACACATTAAATTAATTTCAATAGCATTTTATTTAACCTAATTATCAAAAGTATTGTTAAACATGTAATCAGTGTACAAATATTGATAATATATTTTACAATCTTATTTTTTACAAATCTTCAAAATCAGGTGTGTATTTTGCACTTAAGGCTCATTTCAGTTTGGACTAGCCACATTTCAAGTGCCCAATGGCCACATGTGGGTGGGTGGCTACAGTATCAGACAGTGTAGTTCTAGAAGTACAGCTGCCTCTAGGCAAAATAGAATCATGGTCTGGCATGAATTGTTTCAGTTCAGTTCAGTCTCTCAGTCGTGTCCGACTCTTTGGGACCCCATGAATCGCAGCATGCCAGGCCTCCCTGTCCATCACCAACTTCCGGAGTTTGCCCAAACCCATGTCCATCGAGTCAGTGATGCCATCCAACCATCTCACCCTCTGTCATCCCCTTCTCCTCCTGCCCCCAATCCCTTCCCAGCATTAGGGTCTTTTCCAATGAGTCATCTCTTCGCATGAGGTGGCCAAAGTATTGGAGTTTCAGCTTCAACATCAGACCTTCCAATGAACACCCAGGACTGATCTTTAGGATGGACTGGTTGGATCTCCTTGCAGTCCAAGGGACTCTCAAGAGTCTTCTCCAACACCATGGTTCAAAAGCATCAATTCTTTGGCACTCAGCTTTCTTCACCGTCCAACTCTCACATCCATACATGACCACTGGAAAAACCATAGCCTTGACTAGACGGACTTTTGTTGGTAAAGTTATGTCTCTGCTTTTAAATATGCTATCTAGGTTGGTCATAACCTTCCTTCCAAAGAGTAAGCGTCTTTTAATTTTATGGCTGCAATCACCATCAGCAGTGATTCTGGAGCCCAAAAAAATAAAGTCTGACACTGTTTCCACTGTTTCCCCATCTATTTCCCATGAAGTGATGGGACCAGATGCCATGATCTTAGTTTTCTGAATGTTGAGCTTTAAGCCAACTTTTTCACTCTCTTCTTTCACCTTCATCAAGAGGCTCTTTAGTTCTTCTTCACTTTCTGCTGTAAGGGTGGTGTCATCTGCATATCTGAGGTTATTGATATTTCTCCCAGAAATCTTGATTCCAGCTTGTGTTTCTTCCAGCCCAGCATTTCTCATGATGTCCTCTGCATATAAGTTAAATAAGCAGGATGACAATATACAGCCTTGACGTACTCCTTTTCCTAATTGGAACCAGTCTGTTGTTCCATGTCCAGTTCTAACAGTTGCTTCCTGATCTGCATACAGGTTTCTCAAGAGACAGGTTAGATGGTCTGGTATTCCCATCTCTTTCAGAATTTTCCACAGTTTATTGTGATCCACACAGTCAAAGGCTTTGGCATAGTCAATAAAGCAGAAATAGATGTTTTTCTGGAACTCTCTTGCTTTTTCGATGATCCAGCGGATGTTGGCAATTTGATCTCTGGTTCCTCTGCCTTTTCTAAAACCAGCTCAAACATCTGGAAGTTCATGGTTCACGTATTGCCGAAGCCTGGCTTGGAGAATTTTGAGCATTACTTTGCTAGTGTGTGAGATGAGTGCAATTGTGCGGTAGTTTGAGCATTCTTTGGCATTGCTTTTCTTTGGGATTGGAATGAAAACTGACCTTTTCCAGTCCTGTGAATTGTTTAACTGTTGCTAATTTTGGAGAACGAACATTTATTTATGTTTTCTTATTTTTTCAGCCTTACCCTCACCTCCTTGTAAACTTCCAAAGTCTGTGGTCATAAGAAACCTGCCAGCAGTAACTGCGGAACTTCCTTCCTTGTCCATGGTAAGTTCAGAGAGTGGTTCTTGCCAACCAAAATCTGTCTTTCGGTTTGATTGGACCAGCTTAGACCATATGCCTATCCCTGGCTCAGTAATAGTCACCAGGGGAATACCTTAAGCCTGTATTTTCAAAATGGTGGGGAGGAAGAGACATTCATTGATGTCTGGAGGCATTTTGATTGTTGCACCTGTGGGATCTACTGGCATCTCATGGGTGCTGCCAAATATCCTACAATGCATAAAACATCCTCCCTACAACAAAGTTATCTAACTCAAAATATTGCAGTAGTACTAGGGTTGAGATGGAGAAGGCACTGGCGACCCACTCCAGTACTCTTGCCTGGAAAATCCCATGGATGGAGGAGCCTGGTAGGCTGCAATCCATGGGGTCGCTGAGAGTCGGACACGACTGAGCGACTTCACTTTCACTTTTCACTTTCATGCATTGGAAAAGGAAATGGCAACCCACTCCAGTATTCTTGCCTGGAGAATCCCAGGGAGGTGGGAGCCTGGTGGGCTGCCGTCTTTGGGGTCACACAGAGTCAGACACGACTGACGCAACTTAGCAGCAGCACCAGGGTTGAGAAGCCTTGCTCTAAGCTTATTTTTTAACTCATGGTTTTTAAAAAGACGTCTATGTTGGGTCTTAGTTGCCACTCTCAGGATCTTCGTTGCGTTCTTTGGGGTCTTACTTCGCAGACCAGGGATTGAACCCATGTGCCCTGCATTGCAAGGTGGATTCTTAACCACTAGATCACCAGGGAAGTCCCACACTAGGACTATTTTTTAATTACTAACTGTTTTAAGCCATATTCCTAACTAAACACTGGCAAAAGGAATGAGATCACCAGTATTGGCTTAGATCTATCAGAACCTACTATCACTGTGAATAGGTTCAGCTGCCCCTTAAGTACACAGAGGGTGGCCCTGTAAAAAGGAAGTGTTAGTAGAGAGGAAAGGGCATGGGCAACTGTCATAATCTATTTGGGCTGCTGTATCAAAATACCATAACTTGAGTGGCTTATAATCAATGGAAATGTATTTCTTAGATCTGAAGGCTGAGAAGTCTGAAAAAGGCAATGGCAGCTTTGGTGTCTGATGAGGGCAGGCTTCCTGGTTCATAGGTGTTAGTCTTTTTTTGCTGTAACCTCACATGGTGAGAGGGATGGGGGAGCTCTCTTGTGGCCCATTTTACAGAGGCATGAATGCCATTTATGAGGACTCCACTCTCATGACCTAATCACCTCCCCAAAGCCCTACCTCTCAATACCATTACATTGACTAAGTTTCAACAGATGAATTTTTTTGCAGGGGGATATAAATATTCAGTCTATAGAAGTAATCAGTAGTATCCATGAGAGAGCGGATTATTAGGAGGATTATAATAGTGTATGTATGATATATATATATATATATATAATTCCAAAAAGGACACAATGGCCAATAAGCACATTAGAAGATGCTTAACATTACTAATTATTAGGGAAATGCAAATGAAAACAACAGTGAGGTACTACCTCATACCCACTGGGATGACTGCTATTAAAAGAACAGAAAATAATAAATATTGTCGAGGATGTAGAATCAGGAAACCCTTGTGTACTGTTGGTGGGAATGATGTAAAATAGTATAGCCACTGTGAAAAACTGTCAGTGGTTCCTCAAAAAATTAAAAATAGAATTAGTATATGATCCATCAATTCCACTTCTGTGTATATACCCTAAAGAATTGAAAGCAGGGTCTATAAGAGATCTTTATCACCCTTGTTCATAGCTGCATTATTCACAGTAGCTAAAAGTTAGATACACCCAAGGTATTCAACCAGTGAATGCATAAGCAAAATGTGGTATGTGTACATACAATGGAATATTATTCAGCTTTAAAAAGGAAGGAAATTCTTTTTTTAAATTGAACTATAATTGACCTACAACACTATTAGTTCCAGGTGTACAACATAGTCATTCAGTATTTCTGTACATTACAAAATGATCACCACCACTGTTAAGTCTAGTTGCCATCTGTCACCATACAGAGTTATTACGATTTTACTGACTATACTGTATTCCCCATGCTATCGATTTCATCCTTGTGACTCATTTATTTTGTAACTGGAAGTTTGTACCTCTTAATATTATTCACCTATTTCACTCATCTCCACATCCTTGTGACAGCCACCTGAGTGTTCTTTGTATCTATGCTTCTGTTTGTTTTATGTTTTTCTTGTTTCACTTCTACATATAAGTGAAATCATAAGGGATTTGTCTTTTTCTGTTTGACTTGCTTCACTTAGCATTATATCCTCTATGTCCATCCATGTTGTAGCAAATGGCAAGATTTTTTTAAAAGATTTATCTATTTATTTATTTATTTTTTGGCTATGGTGACTCTTCATTGCTGCACTTGGGCTTTCTCTAGTTTTGGGAGCAAAACTTTGTTGTGGTGCATGGGATTCTCATTTCCCTGGCTTCTCTTATTGTGGAGCATGTTCAAGGGCTTCAGTAGTTGTGGCACATGGGCTTAGTTGCTGCAGAGCACGTGGGATCTTCTGGGACCAGAGATGGCAAGGTGTTCTTTGCATTGCAAGATGATTCTTAACCACTGGACCACCAGGGAATCCCAAGATTTTGTTCTTATTTATGGCAGTGTACATATGCCATATGTACATATATGTACACCACATATTATTTATCCATTCATTTATGGTTGGACACTTAGGTTGCTTCCATATCTTGGCTGTTGTAAATGGTGCTGCAGTGAACATAGTGGTGCTCAATCTTTCCAAATTAGTGTTGTTGTTGTTGTTGTTGTTATTTTCAGAAACATACCCAGAAGTGGAATTGCTGCATCATGTGGTAGTTCTGTTTTTAATTTTTTTAGGAACCTCATACTCTTTTTAAAAAGGAAGGAAATTCTGACATAATACTGCAACACGGATGAACTTTGAGGGTATTATGCTGTGTAAAATAAGCAAGTAAAAAAAAGGACAAATACTGTATGATTCCACTTATATGAAGTATTTAGAATAGTCAAAATCATAGAGACAGCAAGTAGAATGATGTTTGCCAGGGGCTGGAGAAAGAGGAGAATGAAGAATTACCATTTAATGGGTAGATGGTTTCAGTTTTAGGAGATACAAAAGAATTCCGGAGGTGGATAATTGTGATAGTTGCATGACAGTATAAATGTACTTAATACTGCTAAACTGTACACTTAAAATGGTTATGTTGGTAAATCTTATGTTTTATGTAAAATCGTAATTGAATAACGCAATTACTGATACTTTAAATTTTTTGTTGGTATTTTCTACTTTTTATAGTGGTGATTTCTTTTATATTATAGAATATACAGTGAGAATTTCCTTATCTAATGTAAAATTGTTTTTACAATGGATAATTTCTTCAGTAAAAAATGTTTAAGTATTCTTCAAAAGGAAATGTCAAGAGGGAAATTGTGTAAGAATTTTAAGCTGATGTGAATTTTAATAAATTAAAACATGTTTTAGATTTTGTAGAAAGACCATTTTATTAATATTTTGTCAAAAAGAAATAGTGACTTGTAGCCTTTATACTGAACTTGTAGCCTTTATACTGATTTTAAAATAAATCCCGGAAATAAAGGAGGACTTTCAGAAATAACAAGCGGTAGATATCCTACTGGACCTCTGGGTGCCGCTGTCGGCCAATCCGTGGCTGGAGTGAAACAAAGGGATCCACTGGCGATTCTGACGCAGCAATGTCCGCAGACTTGAGAAATGCACCAGGAGCAGACTCTGCACACCATCTCTCCCGCAATCTGCTCCAGAAATCTGGGTCTAGAAGGTGAGAAAGAGCCTCTGCCTTTTCTCTCCAGCGCACTCTGATAATCCGAGGAGCAGCTGTAGTGAGGTGTATTCAGACCTACAAAGCAGCATCAAGAAGAGATGGAAGTCTCCCTACAGGGAAGATGCGGGAACGAAAGAAGCGCTCTTTCCTTTCCCGATGTCTTTGTTCAGCCTGGTGAACTGCGCAGCAGAGGCACTGTGAGAATCCTTCCGGGAGACGTAGCCAAGGATTTAAAAGTGGGGATTCGCGCCAAAGATCTACTTCTTGGTGACCAGAACCGTGGGTGAGTGCTGAGCAAGGAGCAGGGAGGAGCAAAAGAATGACAGGATAGATCTAGCCAATAGGCCAAAGGAAGTCCCTAAGACCCTTGAATTCTGAAACCATCCCTGGAAATTCTTTTATATAATAAAAGTATTTATATAGATATTTTATATTTATATTTTATATATTTATATATTTAATGTAAACTATTTCTATAAAGTAGGGCTTCCCTGGTGGCTCAATGGTAAACAATCTGCTTGCCAATGCAGGAGGCGCAGGTTCAATCCCTGGGTTGAAGAGATCCCCTGGAGAAGGAAATGGCAACACACTCCAGTATTCTTGCCTGGGAAATACCATGGACAGAGGAGCCTGGTGAGCTATAGTCCATGGGGTTGCAAAAGAGTAGGACACGACTTAGCAACTAACCAACAATTTACCCTAGATATAAATAACATATGGCTTTGAGCACAGCCATTTTGTTTTGAAAATTCTGGAAAATATCTTAATAGGAGCAAAGTTTACTTCCAAACTGCAGTAGATATGGATGCCACAAGTAATTCTCTAAAAGTTTATCAAATTAGTTTCAGTTAGACAGCTCTCTCTCACTGCCAAAAGTAAAAGAGA
The DNA here is from genome assembly GCA_024291935.2 of Okapia johnstoni. Taxonomy (NCBI): domain Eukaryota; kingdom Metazoa; phylum Chordata; class Mammalia; order Artiodactyla; family Giraffidae; genus Okapia; species Okapia johnstoni. The sequence continues at coordinate 44,788,020 of CM044316.1, forward strand.
ACACTGGGGCAGTAAATTCTCTGGTTATTTATTGGGAAAATCTGGACCAGTGTAGCAGAGCTGTCATCACTTAGTGGTTAAGAGGAGATTCAGGGGAAGATGCAGGTCTTGGATGCCAAAGCCAGTCTTCCCATACTGAACTACAAGAGTAAAGTAGTCTGTCTGCCAGAGAACCTCCTTGTCTGCGTTCTTCAGGTGATCCCTGCGGACCTAGATGACACCCTTAAGGTAGAGTTCTCCTGCACTTTTCACAGTCTCACCAGGCATACAGAATATATTCCATAATGACAGTACTGTCTTTGACTTTGAAGAGTGACAGTTACATCACAGCATAGAAGAGAAGCCTGGGGGCAATTAAAGGCCTTTTTCACAATCCTGCTTGAAATGGAGTTGAGAACTGTAATGCAGTGCAGGTGACTTTCAGCTGGATGTTTAGTCCTATTAGAGATAAGAACTATAGTTGGTGTAATCAAAACAACAGGACTCAGAGACTTGCTTGAAGAGAGCAGTGAAAGATATTGCAGGGAGTAATAAACAGAGAGCCAAACAATTCACCAGTAAGAATTAGTAATTCTTTGTAAACCACTGGCAGACGAAGTTCTAAACTGGGGGCTGGCTTGGAATTATGAGGTAACTGACAAGGACAAGCTGTCCCTCTCTTCCCACACAAGCACCAGCCTGAATATAACCCACATCAGCAAAAACGCTCTAGTTTTCCAACAGGTCTACTTTATGGTCCAGGAGACTAAAACCACTCACCCAGCGCCCCATCCATTGCACACTTTAGTGCTTCCAACTCAAATTTGGTGCCCTAAGTGCATCCTGTTTTTCCTGACCAGTGACCTGGTGCTGTTATCTGACATATCAGTGAGTGTAGAGCACAATGGTATTCACTGCAGCCTACCTTTGAGCTGATGCTATGCCCCTCAACCAGGGCTCAGTGACATCCTGAGTCAGCCTGTAATAGTGGACTATCACTGCCAAAACTTAGAGAACACTCGAGAGAACACTCGCTATGCCAGGAGTTGCACCTGGAAGTTATGTCCCTCTTCAGTGGGGCACTGCTCACTGTGCAGCCCAACTACCTGGTCACCAAGATGGACACTGACTGGGGCACAACACCTGACTCTCCTGTCAGGTGCTTCAGACCACCTGATCCGACTCTTCAACCTGAGGATGCCCAAGAGTGAGATGCCCACTGGGGCACTATGGATGACAGGGATGCTGCTCTTTGGGGCTTGCTGGTCACTCTGCTCAATGACAATATTCGTCACACTGCCACTGGTCTTTGCAGGAGCTGTGGACAGACTTCCGTGACCACCCAGCACCTCCTACCAGAGCTGCAGTTTTACCTGGTTATGGCCTTTTGGCCTTGATCTCCATACTCTTCTTCCTACAGTGACTCTGGCCATAGCCCAGTGCCTGCGCTGCTCTTCCAGCCCTGCTTTCAGCTTGGTCCAAGCCTGGATTTGAAGTTGCTCCCGCTTTAGCAGGAAAGATTTGCCCTATTCCTACTGTCAATATATGGCTTGGCTTCAGATCTTGCAGTCTTAATTTCTTCAAATTAACTCAGAAACCTTTTAACTTGATAGTTTCTGTAGTACCATCAGTAAAGCCTTAAATATTACATTGGATTCAAATGTATACATGTGAATTTTAACACTTTTACTTCATAAATATCCTGCTGTAAGCAGTTTTGCTTATTTTTGTTGTTTTTAGGGTTGTGGGGAGCTCTACAAATTCAGTTGCTAGTTTCTATGTATATTTTGATTTGTTTCATTAGCCAGAAAATTCCTTTGGGCAAAATTTTGTGCCTATTAATTTATGGTCTGAGAAGTTATGTTTCCTGCTGAAGAGTTCTTTCTTGGAAATATTGAAGGAAGTTCATGACATCTTTAAGTTTCTGCTCTTGGGCTCCATTATACTTGTCTTTGAGAAGTGGAAAATTGTAGATTTATTTATATAAGAACATAGATTCTCTCTCCCAGGAACTATTCTGGCCTTTGTTTGCTTTCTTTCATCATTTTCCAGACCCTTCTCAGTCATGGGCTTCCCTGGTGGCTCAGAGGTTAAAGCGTCTGCCTGCAATGTGGGAGACCTGGGTTCGATCCCTGGGTCGGGAAGATCCCCTGGAGAAGGAAATGGCAACCCACTCCAGTATTCTTGCCTGGAGAATCCCATGGACGGAGGATCCTGGTAGGCTACAGTCCACAGGGCCGCAAAGAGTTGGACACGACTAAGCGACTTCACTTCACTTCACTTCTCAGTCATAGTGTCCACGGGTTGGCTGCCAATACCTGGGCCAATTTGTTCCTGAAAATGTCAACCTCTAGAATGCAGAGATCATTCTTTCCTAACTTTTGTGTAAGTTTAAATAAATGACACTAAGTCTGAGACATTTTAGTTAGTAACCATTTACTAATTTTGTAATGAGTAAAAGAAGGAAGGCAGTATAGTTTTAAAATCTTGCTATTTTAGAAAACCAACTTCTTTTGGAGAATGTATTAAGTGTGGATGTAGGAAAATACATGTTATTCTAATATAGACTATCTAAAAATAAAGATGTGGCGTTTTTATTTTCAGTTTTGAAAAATGATATCACTGCCTCTTGTGTCTCTTAAAGTCTACATTAGATATTCATGTGACATTTTTCCAATGAATGTCAAGAACCCAGTGTTTTTTTTGTTTGGTTTGGTTTTTTGGCCACACCTCTTAGTGCCTGGACCAGGGATCGAACCCATGCCCCTTGCAGGGGAAGCACAGAGTCTTAATCACTGGACTGCCAGGGAAGTCCCAGCCCAGTGTCATTTTATTCAAAATATATTGCTTTCAGCTGAGTTAAAGGTCTTTTTAAAGTCCATATTAAAGGTCTTTTTAAATCCACATAATACATAGATACTACAGTAAAAGAAAAATAGGATGGAGTAAAAAAATATGCCCTTCAGTACCCCCAAGATTTCTGCTAAATATTCAGAGCACAACAGATAGGAAATAGGACAGTTCAGTGTATTAAAGTCTTGCTTACACTCTGAAAATGTATTTTTCTTTTAGTTTTTTTTTCATCCTCTAGTCAAAAGGCTGACTGCTCTTCTGTATGGCCTGTGAAATGACCAGGCAGTCAACATACACTCCAGAGGTGGAGGGATGATTAGTCTCCTTTGTGTTATTTCCTGAATAGCAAACGAAATGCTTGGGAATTCCCAGGTAGTTTGGGAATACTACTGGAATATCCAACAGAGCTTGGATTCTACTGTATGTTACAATTTAGAAATAAATAGAGGTAATTAATTAATGAACACAGTAGTTTTCTCCTTTTCATAGTGTTAATGTATTATGCTTAGCGAGTTTCTTGACAATAAACTAAGACTTAAGGAAACGTAGGTCAGCTGACTGAGAAGAGAAAGTTCAAGTATTATCTAGGAGTGCAGTAACTGATTAGGACTCTGGGTGCCGCTGTTCACCAGTCTCGAAGATGAAGGCAGCACACACACACCCAGGGCGGGAGGGGGACTTCTTAGAACCACCATCACTGCCGGATTGAAAAGTCTCTCTGAGGCTGCCCTGATCATACTTCTGGACCACTTTCTGCTCTGAATTCTCCTGAAAATTCTGTTAATTTAGACTCAGAGAGCAAGGAAACAATATTCTTGGTGCTGGACTGAGAGAATACGAAGCAAGAGAGCAATGGCGATTCGAGTAAAGGTGCTCGGCTGCCGCAGGCTGGTCCTACTGTTCCTTTTTCTGGGGCTGTTACTGGAAGCCCAGGCTGAGAAGATCCGCTACTCCGTGTCAGAAGAGACAGACAAAGGTTTCTTTGTGGGCAACATCGCCAAGGATCTGGGGCTACAACCCCAGGAGCTGATGGAGCGCGGAGTCCGAATCGTCTCCAGAGGTAGGAAGCAGCTCTTTGCTCTGAACCCGCGAAGCGGCAGCTTGGTCACTGCGGGCAGGATAGACCGGGAAGAGCTCTGCGCTCAGAGCGCGCGGTGTCTGGTGAGTTTTAACATCTTAGTAGAGGATAAAATGAAGCTTTTCCCCGTTGAAGTGGAAATAATTGATATTAATGACAACACTCCCGAATTTCAGTTAGAAGAAGTGGAATTTAAAATGAATGAAATAACTGCTCCAGGTACCAGGATCCCCCTGCCTTCTGGGCAAGACCTTGATGTGGGTATGAATTCGCTCCAGAGCTATCAGCTCAGCTCCAACCCTCATTTCTCCCTGGATGCTCAACAGGGATCTGATGGGTCCCAACAGCCAGAGATGGTGCTGCAGAGTCCCCTAGACAGGGAAGAAGAAGCTGTCCATCACTTCCTCCTCACTGCTTTCGATGGGGGCAACCCAGCCCGTTCAGGAACCCTCCGAATTCGAGTTCAGGTGGTGGATGTAAATGACAACCCTCCAGCGTTTACACAAGCAGTGTACCACACGAGTGTACCCGAGAACGTGCCTCTGGGCACTCGGCTGCTCATGGTAAAAGCCATGGACCCAGATGAAGGTGCCAATGGGGAAGTAACATATTCGTTTCATAATATAGACCATAAAATGGCACAAATATTTCACTTGGATTCTTACACGGGAGAAATATCAAGTCAAGAACCTCTGGATTTTGAAGAATACACAGTTTATCCAATGGAAATTCAAGCTCAGGATGGTGCAGGCCTCATGGCCAGAGCTAAGGTGCTGGTCAAAGTTCTGGACATAAATGATAATGCCCCAGAGGTAACCATCACCTCTGTCACCACTTCAGTCCCAGAAAACTTTCCTCCTGGGGCCATAATTGCTCTTATCAGTGTGCATGACCAGGACTCCGGAGACAATGGTCACACTTCATGTTCCATTTCTGGAAATCTACCCTTTAAATTAGAAAAGTTAGATGGTAATTATTACCGTTTAGTGACAGAAAAAACGATGGATAGAGAACTTACCTCCCAGTACAACATTACAGTAACAGCCACAGATCAGGGAACTCCGACTCTATCTACTGAAACACACATTTCACTGCAAGTGACAGATATCAATGACAACCCTCCTGTCTTCCCCCAGGACTTCTACTCCACCTACATTCTAGAAAACAACCCCAGAGGTGCCTCCATTTTCTGCGTGACAGCCCACGATGCCGACAGTAATGAGAATGCACAGGTCACTTATTCCCTGGTGGAGGACACCATCCAAGGAGTGCCTCTATCCTCCTATGTCTCCATCAACTCAGACACTGGAGTCCTATATGCCTTGCGATCATTTGACTATGAGCAGTTCCAGGACCTGCAGTTGAGACTGATGGCTCGTGACAGCGGGGACCCACCACTCGGCAGCAACGTGTCTGTGAGCATGTTTGTGCTGGACCAGAATGACAACACACCTGAAATCCTGTATCCTGCACTCCCCACGGATGGTTCCACCGGTGTGGAGCTGGCACCCCGCTCTGCAGAACCAGGCTACTTGGTTACCAAGGTAGTGGCAGTGGACAGAGACTCTGGCCAGAACTCCTGGCTATCTTACCGTCTGCTCAAGGCCAGCGAACCAGGACTCTTCGCGGTGGGGCTGCACACTGGGGAGGTGCGCACAGCGCGGGCCCTGCTAGACAGGGACGCGCTCAAGCAGAGCCTGGTGGTGGTGGTCCAGGATCACGGCCAGCCCCCTCTGTCGGCCACCATCACGTTCACCGTGGCTGTTGCTGACAGCATTCCAGAAGTGCTGGCCGACCTGGACAGCATTGAAACTTCCTCCCACCGGGACAACTCCAGCTTCACGCTGCATTTGGTAGTGGCTGTGGCCGCGGTCTCCTGCGTCTTCCTCGCCTTTGTCATCGCGTTGCTGGTGCTCAGATTGCGACGCTGGCACAGACTGCGTGCGCAGACTTCAGCAAGTGTATTGGCGGGCTTGCCCACCTCTCACTTTGTGGGTGTGGACGGGGTGCGGGCTTTCCGGCAGACCTATTCGCACGAGGTCTCACTCACCGCGGACTCTCGGGGGAGTCACGTGATCTTCCCGCAGCCCAACTACGCCGACACGCTCGTCAGTCAGGAGAGCGATGAGAAAAAGGATTTTTTGTCAGTACCCCAGTCTTTACTTGAAGACAAAAAGGAAACATTTTCTCAGGTAAATCTTTTGTAGTAAATTTATCTAGATAAAAATAATTTATGTGTTTACTTACTTGCTTTCACTCTTTACTGCTAAAAAGTCTCTATTTGCCGTCTTTGTGTTTGTGTTTATATTTACAGATCCTAGGAAATCATTATTAAGTGTTTCTATCCAAGTATATTTATAATTGTTCTTTCATTGAAAAGGAGATCGTAATTAATCATAATGTAGGTGGTTGGGACAGAGTTGTGGAAAGAGCATTGTATCAAAAACATGGACGTTTTTTTGCTTGCTTCTGGCCAAGTAATTTTTTCTTTACCATGCTCTTATCTGACAATGATCGAGTTTGACTAGGCCTACAAATATTTATGTGACTGATTCTGTTTTCGGATATCCTTAGATTATAAGTATCTCCTCATCTACTCCTAAATTTAATGTATATGTCATCTGTTGGGGTGCTGTTTTATTTGGGAATATTTGAAGAGGTAAAGATTGTCTAAAGTAGTATTTTAAGTTGTGTTAACATAAAATTATGGAAATTTAGGCAAGCTGAAAATTTAAACTATTGTTGAATATCTTAGTCCTTTGTTTAGTGGTTTATTTTGATATGTTTTATGCACACTCAAGAATACACCAAATGTTTAAGTAAGTTACAATATGAAGTAATAAAATGGATGACAGAAAATTTCCTGTGCAGCATGAGAAATAGTTTGAAGCCTCCTGACTTGTATATTATGCCTGTAATGTAAACAACAAAAATCAAATATATATTCCACTTTAATGTATTAGCTCTTCACAAGGAATACATCATAAATAAGTCCATGCTTTAAAATACTCTGTTCCAATAAATTAAAGAGATACATAAAATATAAAATGAAAAAAGCAAAAGCATAATAAGGCACAAATAAAAATAAATATCTAAATGGACCAAAGATGGGACAGAAAGTGGTGAGCCAGGCTAACACTAAAGTGGGAATTCTGGTCTTGGACTTACCCTTGATCAGACAGATCTGTATACAATCTTATACACAACAAATATAGAATAACCATTTTTATATGAAAATATGGAGAATCTACAACACTTTAATACAAAATCATCACATGCACAAAAAATGGCAGAGAAAATTTCAAAGTACCAATAATATACATGCTTTATAACATGTGCTTAAATCACAAAGTGGGTGGTAGGGGGATAGGGGAGTTATTAATAATGAAAAGGTACAGACCTTGCCTTGTAAGACGAATAAGGCCATAGGACCCAATATATAGAGTGGAGACTATAGTTGATAACATTATATTGTATAATAGAAATTTGCTAAGAGTATAATTTAATTCTCTCTCACAACACACAAAGGTAAGTATGTGAAGTGATGCATGTATTATTAGCTCAGTAGGAGGAATCCTTTCACAGTGTGTATATATATCAAATCATCATGTCGTACACCTGAGGATCTTAAATTTTTATTTAAAACTGTAAAGCTGCAAAAATCACAAAGCAAATACTTTAAAAGAAAACAAAATGAGCATTTAAATCTATACCACTAAACTACTATTGGATTTTAAAAAATCAGAATGGAAAGAAAAACTCAAAAATTAAAATATTATTTATTTAAAATTGTGTAATGCCTCTAAGAGAGTATTTAGGGTTAAGTTTATAGACAACCATAAGAATTTCAAAAAACAAATTATTAAAATTAGTGAAGCTAGCTCGACAATCAAGAAATAAAGCAAGAAATATATAATATCAGTATAAAGAAAATAACAGGAAAGGAAACAATATAAATTATTGAAATGCAAACCAGGAAGAATTCTGATGGTGAAGCAATAGAAGCTGACACTAGTGGGGAGAAATTGAATCTTCTGTCAAGTCAAGTGCTGGAACTAATATTGGCTAGGCAGATAGCAGGACTAAAATTCATTTTAGAGATCTTAAAAGAAGACCCAAAATTCTGATTATAGACAAAGACCTGGAAAAAGAGAAGGAAAAGCAAGTGAGACTGGGAAAAAATAAAACAGCTTAATATGAAGCAAGAAACATGAGTGGGAAATAATATACTATGTAAAACCAGATGTTGTCAAAGCAAAGAAACAGAAAAATCTTTACAGAAACTGCAAATAAGGGATATCAAGGGGTTACTTAATGAGACTCAAAAGTATCAAAAGAGTGTTGAAGAAAAAGTTTTAAGAAACAAACTAGAGGTTCTACTAGAAAACATGGTGAGTTGATAAGAATTATTTCCAATAAATATTTCATCAGTGTTCTCAGAGGAATGGATTGAAAATGAAAAAAGTTCAACAGGGAAGAACTCAAAAGGCAAAAAGACTGAAATGGGACTAGAAGTGTGCAATCTTGCTAAAGAATTGATTCGAAGTCCTATCTACTGTGTTTAATATTTATGGCTTCTGACTAAATGGGGTTTATTACTTATGGATGAAAGAATATTTCAGTATAAGAAAATCTAATATAAAACTTCGTATGAAAAGATCAAAGATAAAAGCTGTTCATTTCAATCGAGGCAAAAGAAAAGTCTTGAGAACATTCAACACATGATTAAAATCTTTTATCAAACTGAAAACTGAAGGAAATGTACTTAAACTGACAAAGAATATTTGTCAAAACTTATAGAACTATCCAAAGCAATCTACAGATTCAATTCAATGGCTATCAAAATCCCAATGCCTTTTTTATAAGTAGAAAAAAGTCTACCCTAAAATTCACATGGGGTATCAAGGGACCTCAAATAGCCAAAACAGTCTTGGAAAAAGAACAAACCACCTTCAGTTTCCTTAATGTTTATGCTGCCTCTCACCTCCAAGCATTTGTACTAAGGTTCTAGAACACTACTCCAGCCTTTCTTGATTCAGTCATACCCTTTAGGATCCAGGTTCAATCCTATCCTGAAAAGTGTTTTTTGACTACCCCCACCCCAGGCTGAATATCCTTCCTATGTATTCTCCCACTGCCCAGGGTTTCCAACCATCATAGCAGTTGTCATACTCTATTAAAATACACCGTTTACTGTGTCCTCCCTTATCATGTAAATTCCCTTGAGAACTGGGACTCTGTTCATCAGGTGCACCAGTTCTGTCTACAGCATCAATCAGGCAAAGTGTCAGGCAAAGGTTGGTCACTCAATTAAGTGTCTGATAACTCAATAATTTAAATACAGGTTTTGGAAAAAACACTGGTTTTGAAGTTCAATACTAAGCCACTAAGCACAGGAATTTAAAATTTATAACATTAGAATATAATGTAGCTAATGTTTTTAGATTAATCTTACTTTCTCCCAATATGGAATAAGAGGTTGAAGATGTTTGGCTTAAGGGCATAAGCTACTTTCATTAGTGCCTCCAAAGTTCCTCAGTGCTTTCCTTGCGACTATCAAAATCACATTCATCACACCATTATTATTCATTCCAAAAAAAAGATTTCTGACTTGAAAGAGCAATCTCTCAGGTATCTTAGAACTGCAAAATTCTTCAAAACATCTTGGAAGTGACAGGAGTAACAAGAAGTAACTGTGTTTGCCTGGGAGACTGCAGAAATTACTTAGGCCTCTGGGCGTCGCTGTTGACTACCTAAGAAGTAAGCCTGTGAGACATCCAATCCAACATTTCCGTAACACAAAGGGCTGGGCATTTGGCCCGCAGGGTTCGGGGCGGCAAAGAAATTCAGTCCAACAGCCCACTAGTTCTCTCCACAGTGACCTGGGACCCGTGAATACTGGTCACCTCAAACCCTGAGGAATAAAGACTGGAATCCCGAGCTGGAGGCTGGAAGTCTGGGAGAAAAGACTGCAGCTCAAGAAATGGCGGCTCTGCTAAATTTGCCACATCGCGGAAGGTTTGTCTTGCTGTGCCTTCTTTGGGCGGCCCTGTGGGAGGCTGGAGCTGGGCAGATGCGCTATTCAGTGCCAGAAGAGATAGAAAAAGGGTCATTCGTGGGCAGCGTTGCCAAGGATTTCGGGCTAGAGCCTCTGACACTGGCGGAGCGCGGAGCCCGCATCGTCTCCAGAGGTAGGACGCATCTCTTCGCTCTGAACCAGCGAAACGGCAGCTTGGTCACCGCGGGCAGGATAGACCGGGAGGAGCTCTGCGCCCAAAGTGCGCGGTGTCTGGTGAGTTTTAACATACTCCTGGAAGATAACTTGAGTATTTATTCAGTAGAAGTGGAAATAAAAGATATAAACGATAATGCCCCTCGCTTTGGAGTAGAGGAAGTGGAGCTAAAAATTAGTGAGATGACTACGCCAGGATTCCGAATCCCTCTCAAGAGCGCGCATGATGCAGACGTCGGAGAGAACACTCTTCAAAAGTACGAAATTAATTCAAATGACCACTTCTCTCTGGACGTGCGAAGCGGGGTGGATGGTAGCAAGTATCCGGAGCTGGTGCTGGGACGCGCTCTCGACCGTGAGGAGGAGGCCGTACACTACCTCGTCCTCACGGCTTTGGACGGGGGCGACCCTATCAGATCTGGCACCTCCCGCATCCGCGTGACGGTCTTGGATGTGAACGACAACCCCCCTGTTTTCACACAGCCCGAGTACCGTGTAAGTGTTCCAGAGAATACTCCTGTAGGCACCCGGATACTTACAGTGACCGCCACTGATGCAGATGAGGGATACAATGCCCAGGTGACATATTTTCTGGAGAAAAACCCTGAAGAAACCTCACAGGTATTTGAGCTTAAGTCATCATCTGGAGAAATAACAATCACAAAAAGCCTAGATTATGAGGATGCCAAAGTCCATGAAATTGATATTGAAGCTCAGGATGGTCCAGGCCTTCTGACCAGAATGAAGGTCATTGTCACAGTTCTGGACGTGAATGACAATGTCCCAGAATTCTACATGACATCTACTACAAGCTCAGTTCCTGAAGATTCTCCTCCAGGAACCATAATCGCACTTTTCAATGTACATGACAGAGACTTTGGGCAGAATGCATTTATCACATGTTCACTCCCAGATGACCTTCCTTTCAAGTTAGAAAGGTTAGTGGACAATTACCACCGATTGGTTACAACCAGAGTCCTTGACAGGGAACAGTTTTCCTCTTACAACATCACTGTGACTGCTAAAGATGGAGGGAGCCCATCTCTATCCACAAATGCTTACATTTTGTTGCAGGTGACAGACATCAACGACAACCCTCCCACCTTTCCCCACACATCCTACTCTGCCTACATTCCTGAAAACAACCCCAGAGGTGCCTCCATCTTTTCCGTGATGGCCTGTGACCCCGACAGCAACGACAATGCCCATGTAACTTATAGCTTGGCTGAGGACACCCTTCAGAGTGCACCCCTGTCCTCCTACATCTCCATCAACTCTGACACCGGTGTCCTCTACGCACTGCGTTCCTTTGATTATGAGCAGTTCTATGAACTTCAGTTATGGGTTACAGCACAGGATGGTGGGAATCCACCGCTCAGCACCAACGTGTCTGTGAGCATATTCGTGCTGGACCAGAACGACAACTCACCTGAGATTCTGTACCCTGCACTCCCCACGGATGGTTCCACAGGCGTGGAGTTGGCACCCCGCTCTGCAGAGCCTGGCTACCTGGTCACCAAGGTGGTGGCAGTGGACAGAGACTCAGGACAGAATGCCTGGCTGTCCTACCACCTGCTCAAGGCCAGCGAGCCAGGGCTCTTCGCGGTGGGGCTGCACACGGGCGAGGTGCGCACAGCGCGGGCCCTGCTGGACAGAGACGCGCTCAAGCAGAGCCTGGTGGTGGCGGTCCAGGACCACGGGCAGCCCCCTCTCTCGGCCACCGTCACGCTCACCGTGGCTGTGTCTGACAGCATCCCGGACATCTTGACTGGCCTAGGCAGCCTGAAGCCCTCAGTGGACCCTGATGACTCAGGCCTTACCCTCTACCTGGTGGTGGCGGTCGCCGTGGTCTCTTGTGTCTTCCTCGCCTTTGTCATTGTGCTGCTGGCACTCAGACTGCGGCATTGGCACACGTCGCGTCTGCTGCAGGCTTCGGGCAGCGGGTTGGCTGGCGTGCCGGCGTCTCAGTTTGTGGGCGTGGACGGGGTGCGGGCTTTCCTGCAGACCTATTCGCACGAGGTCTCGCTCACCGCGGACTCGCGGGGGAGTCACGTGATCTTCCCACAGCCGAACTATGCCGACACGCTCATCAGTCAGGAGAGCTGTGAGAAAAAGGATTTTCTTTCAGAACTTCAATTTCTACCTGAAGATAAAGAAGAAACATTTTCTCAGGTAAACTCTCTTCCCGATATTCCTGTGAGTTACTTTGCTAAAAGAAATAAATTTACCTAGTTACTTAGCTGTCTCCACAGTTTACCATACCTTTTCTATTTCCCATATTTCTTTATGGACATGTTCAATTTTTAAGAAATAGTCCTCATGAATTATTTCTCACTAGTTCTAAGTGTTCACATGGTGTAACAGGGAAGAGGAGCTAGAATCATTGTGTCATTAGTATAAATTGGTAATTAGTAGGTGAAGATGATATTTAGGTTATCAAAAGAGCCTTAGATTCAAGAGGGGAGGGGTCATATGGATACCTGTGGCTGATTCATGTTGATGTATGGGAGAAACCAGAACAATATTGTAAAGCAATTGTCCTCCAATTAAAAAAAATTAATGCATTAACAACAACAACAACAAAGAGCCTTAGGAACTGGGGTATCTGATTTCTCTTACTTTCTTTCTCATCCCTTAGCAAACCACCCCAATCCACCCGAATCAACAGTTCTTTGTTAGATATATGAACGTTGGCTTTTGTTTCCTCAAATGTCTCCCTCCTTTGAAATTTAATACTTTTATGCTTTATATTTGTATTTGGTTATGAATATTAATAAATACTGTAGTTGTTTGTTTTCATCTCAGTTTTTTTGTTTTTCCTTCAGTTTAGCAGTGAGATTCCTCATATTTTTTTATTTGAATGATCTTCCGTATTAAAAGATGCATTTAGGAATAGATATGCTTCACCATGTTTCAGGAAGGTATGTCATGCAATCTCTGTTTAGTTCAAAATGTCATTAGCCTCTAAAGTAACTCTGTGTTCCTTTAAGAGTAATTGAGTTATCATTTGCTGTATTAATATAATACATGGTTTGTATAATAGTTAAGATGTGTCTGTTCCCTGTTACTTTTTATTTTTCTCATATGTGGAAACAACATTGCCTTTTTATCTTTAAAAATAATATATATCCTCAAGGGATTCAGAGACCATATCAAATAATTGCCCCTAAAGATTCTCCTTTTACATTTCTCTTCTCAAAGTTTCCTACTCACAGCAGCTGTTGAAATGTTTCCAGTTCCTCCACCAACATCAGTCCGCCTTACAACCAAGTTTTCCTGCCCCATTCCTCTTCCTGCCCCACTCCTCTTTCCTGCCCCATGTTGGCTTTTAGTATGTTAGTTATATATTTAATAAAAAAGAACAAAAAATACACTACTATTCTGTGTAACTGGGATCATCTTTTATTTGGAAATAATCCTGTACTAAGTCAGTCATGTATATAATGGTGCCATCATTCTTTAAGATGTTGTGATTCTTTACTGTTAAAGGGCATCTGAGGGAAATTGTGTTATTACTATTACGTAATTTTCTTTGAGATAAAGTTGGAACTCACTGTGGAATAATACAAACATTTTGCAAGTAAATAAAATACGAACTGGGGAAAATTGAAAACAAAGTTCCTTTTAGTGTATACAGTAACTCTTCATGAAATAAAGAGTATAAGAGTATAATATGTATAAGGCTATACATAGCTGTATAATGCATGATGATTGAAGTGACAAATGACTTCCTATTACCATGCTTGGAGAGGAAAACAAATACCAGAAAAGGGTTTCTGGAATACAAAACAACAGTTTATCTCTACTAGTTTCAGTTTTGGCCCTTAAAAACATCTTCACACTCTAATTTTAGGCAAAACAGACTACTTCCAGTACCCTGAAGTTCTGTGGTTTCTCTCTCACAACTGCTGCTGCTGCTTCTGCTAAGTCGCTTCAGTCGTGTCCAACTCTGTGTGACCCCATAGATGGCAGCCCATCAGGCTCCCCTGTCACTGGGATTCTCCAGGCAAGGTATTGCCATATTCTTCTGTCTTATATCCAGGCCTTACCCCTCCACTCTCAGTTTTCTTGGGAAAAATGTTTTTAATGTTTGAACCAATATTAGTGGCATTCAGGTTGACTCATGGCTTATTAAGGAAGATACTTTAAATCTTTTAACATATACAGATTCAGTTATGTGAAACAAAAACTGAGCCCATTACCTCTGAACAAAAAGAATTTCAGGTGCTTGCAAACTTAAAATTTTCTGACTTAGATTTGTCAGAGCGTGCAGTGAACGGTTATGCCTCTGAGCGTCGCTGTTCACCACTCAAGAAGGAAAACGCCGCTGAAGAGCTAGTCCTTTCCCTTGTTTCCAAAGAGCAGAGAACCAGCAAATCACACTCAGAAGATCCGAGGCTGCCTAAAAGCTCACCCCGTCAGTCAGCCAGCTCTGTGACCTATAAATTAGGCCCACGAAGATCTTAGTTCCTTGAGAAAATAAGACTGAATTCTGCCTTGGGAAACTGGAACCCAATTCAGAGAAAATAATTCACCAAAACGGAAATGACCAATTACCAGAGATTCAGAAAGTGCGGAGGACTGGCCCTGCTGTGCGTGCTTCTGGGGACGCTGTGCGAGACCGGATGCGGGCAGATCCGCTATTTGGTGTCAGAGGAGATGGACAAAGGCTCCTTCGTGGGTAACATCGCCAAGGACCTGGGGCTGGAGCCCCAGGAGCTGGCGGAGCGGGGAGTCCGCATCGTCTCCAGAGGTAGGACGCAGCTCTTTGCTCTGAACCCGAGAAGCGGCAGCTTAGTCACCGCAGACAGGATAGATCGGGAGGAGCTCTGCGCCCAGAGCCCACAGTGTCTGGTGAGTTTTAACATCCTGGTTGAAGACAAATTGAACATTTTTGAAGTAGAAATAGAAATTAAAGACCTTAATGACAATGCTCCTGATTTTCTGACAGAGGAATTGGAAATAAAAATTAGTGAACTAACAGTTCCTGGAACTCGATTTCCACTGAAGACTGCATTTGACCCAGATGTGGGCACGAACTCTCTGCTGAACTATCAGCTCAGCCCCAATGACTACTTCTCCCTGGCTGTGAAGAGTGTCACTGATGGGGCCAAGTATCCAGAGCTGGTGCTGCAGCGGGCTCTTGACCGGGAGGAAAAGAAAGTTCACCAACTTGTCCTCATTGCTTCTGATGGTGGTGACCCTGTCCACTCTGGCAACTTGGGCATCCAAGTGACAGTGCTAGATGCAAATGACAATCCACCAGTATTTACCCAGCCTGAGTATCGAGTAAGTGTTCAAGAGAACCTGCCAGTAGGCACCCGGCTGCTCAGAGTGAATGCCATTGACTCTGATGAGGGATTCAATGCTCAAGTATCCTATGTACTAGATAAAATGCCTGGGAAAATCACTCAGATTTTTTATCTCAACTCAGTGACTGGGGACTTATCGATATTAAAAACTCTAGATTATGAGGATGCTACTTTCTATGAAATTAAAATAGAAGCACAAGATGGACCAGGTCTCCTTTCAAGAGCTAAGATTCTGGTCACAGTTCTGGATGTGAATGACAATGCCCCAGAAGTTACAATTACTTCTCTCACAGGATCAGTTCCAGAAGAGTCAACTGCTGGAAGGGAAATTGCCCTTATCAACGTGCATGATCGGGATTCCGGGCAAAATGGACAGGTCACAGTATTTGTCCTGGGAAATATGCCATTTAATTTAGAAAAATCAATAAACCAATATTACCGCTTAGTGACAGCCAGATCTCTGGACCGTGAACAGGAGTCTGAATATAACATCACTCTGAGAGCTACAGATGGGGGTAGTCCACCACTGTCCACAGACACACACATCACCCTGCATGTGGCAGACATCAACGACAACCCACCTGCTTTCACTCACGCCTCCTATTCTGCCTACATTCCTGAAAACAACCCCAGGGGAGCCTCCATCTTCTCTGTGACAGCCCAGGACCCTGACAGCATTGAGAATGCCCACATTACCTATGCACTGACTGAGGATACCATCCAAGGGGCGCCTCTCTCCACCTACATCTCCATAAACTCAGATACTGGAGTCCTGTATGCTCTGCACTCCTTTGACTTTGAGCAGATTAGAGACCTGCAGCTACTGGTGACTGCTAGTGACAGTGGGAACCCTCCACTCAGCAGCAACGTGTCTTTGAGCCTATTTGTGTTGGACCAGAATGACAACATACCTGAGATTCTGTACCCTGCACTCCCCACTGACGGTTCCACAGGTGTGGAGCTGGCACCCCGCTCTGCAGAGCCTGGCTACCTGGTCACCAAGGTGGTGGCAGTGGACAGAGACTCAGGACAGAACGCCTGGCTGTCCTACCGCCTGCTCAAGGCCAGCGAGCCAGGGCTCTTCGCGGTGGGGCTGCACACGGGCGAGGTGCGCACAGCGCGGGCCCTGCTGGACAGAGACGCGCTCAAGCAGAGCCTGGTGGTGGCGGTCCAGGACCACGGGCAGCCCCCTCTCTCGGCCACCGTCACGCTCACCGTGGCTGTGTCTGACAGCATCCCGGACATCTTGACTGGCTTAGGCAGCCTGAAGCCCTCAGTGGACCCTGACGACTCAGGCCTTACCCTCTACCTGGTGGTGGCGGTCGCCGCGGTCTCCTGCGTCTTCCTCGCCTTTGTCATTGTGCTGCTGGCACTCAGACTGCGGCATTGGCACACGTCGCGTCTGTTCCAGGCTTCGGGCAGCGGGTTGGCTGGCGTGCCGGCGTCTCAGTTTGTGGGCGTGGACGGGGTGCGGGCTTTCCTGCAGACCTATTCGCACGAGGTCTCGCTCACCGCGGACTCGCGGAGGAGTCACGTGATCTTCCCGCAGCCGAACTATGCAGACACGCTCATCAGCCAGGAGAGCTGTGAGAAAAGCGAGCCTCTCCTGATACCTCAAGATTTACTGGAAACGAAAGGAGACCCCAACGAGCTCCAGGTGAGTTTCTTTCTTTCCTTTAATATTTTAAAGAAGAGTTATGCCAGTGTGGTTATTATAAATTTTTAATACACATTTATTTGAAAATAAAGCAATGAAGTAGTCATTGGTTCTTTTGTTTAAATGTGTTCCTCTCCTCTTCTGGGATTGTGGTGGGGCTGCACTTCCTTGCCTGCTATAGCTGAGTGGGCCTAGTAAATATTTCTGACCAATACACTGTAAGTAGAGTATGTGACTCTCTTCCCAGAGGAAGTCCTAGTTGTCATTGTAAGAATTACCAGATCTCTAACTTATTCTTTGAAATTGTAACTGTGCCTCCTATCTAAGTCCTTGAATGACTGCAGTGAAAGAAGAGCCCTGTGGTTGACTCAACATTGATTTGTATGCCTATGATAAGTAGATGTTTTTATTTTAAATCGCTGTGATGATGAAGTTTGTCACGTCAGCCTACCTAGCCTATCCTGATAAACAAGTATATAGTATTTTAGGCTCTAATAATATGATGCTTAACTCCTTCCAAGACAGACCAAACTGGATTCATCCTGATAACATAAAAATGATAGGGTAAAAAATATAGAGGTTTGTCAAATTCTTTTACCTGGCATGTAGTCCCTATTGGTATACTTAAAGTGTGTGTATTTGTGTGTATCCATATGGATTTCAGCCTTTTCTTTGAAGGTGGGAAGCTCAATTGCCTAAACAGATATGAGCCTTAGAGTGACATTCCTTGTCCTTTGAGACAGACTATAAAATGTAAGGAGATATGTCCTAGCCTCTTTAAGAGATTTCCAGACCATCAACTTCAACCATGGAAAAGGAGTCCTACAGCTTTCTTTTTAAATATTTATGTATTTATTTGACTACACTGGGTCTTGGTCACAGCACTCAGGATCTTCAATCTTCCTTGTAACATACAGGATCTAGTTCCCTTACCTGGGATTGAACCTGGCCCACTGCATTGGGAGCATGGAGTTTTAGCCCCTGGAGCACCAGGGAAGTCCCAGGAGTCCTACAACTTTCTTGAGCTAGAAATTGTTGACCCATTTTGAAATTTATGAAATTATTTTCACCCATAAAGTTACACCAGAGAGTCACCCAAAATTAGGCCTAAATAGATTCCATTAGATCTTAAAGGAGTACATCTCTTCTTCAGTGTGTTGGGAAGGGATACATTCAAAAGTGGGTGACAAAAGGGCCTGAACAAAATAGCTGAAAACAGAAGGGTGTAGTCTCACTCAAACCTGCAAATGTATCCCAGAAAAAAGGCACATTACCTTTGGAATATTTTTTAGGAAAAATCTTTATGATACTAATGTACCTTTCTTTGTAATGAGAAAAAATATTAAATGGCTAGGGCCACAGGAACTTTAGATGTTCAAAGAGAATTTTCTAAGAATTTCATGTAAAATATAACCTACACATATATTGGGAAAATATATAGAGTACAAAGGCATCTATTTGTATGGATGATAAGAAATCTCAGACATGCCATTTTCACTAAAAAGGATTTTTTAAGGATAGGCAAGACTTCATTACAATAAAAGGGGAGGAGGGTTTATAATAAAAGGAACAGAAAGTATCAAGACATGAAGTAGGGCAAACAAGGGAAAGGATGTCTTAGGAAAACAATAATCTGTCTTGACTAGAATGTAAAAGGAGTATGGATTAGCACTTCAGGGTAACAGAATAAATTGGTTGGTTGGTATCTAATTTGGTAGTGCATTTGAAATAAAGGTGTTTGTCTGTTTTACTTACCTAAGACTGGTTTAAGGATTATAGGTAAGTTTCAAAATGGGAGTGTCTAAGAACTTTCAATTCCTGTCCAAGATTTACCAGTAATCAAATCAAACTCATTACACTTATTAATGTATAAATTGACTGGAACTGAGTATTGGCATTAAGGAGTATTTGTGTATAAAATCATATAGTAAAAAAGCACTGATTTCATTAAAGTAAATACACTTACACAAGATTTAGTTTTATAAAAGTAGATGTGTGCTCAAATACTATATTGATCTCTTTAACAAACTATCAGGCTCCTTTGTACTTAATGGGAAGGTTACATATACTTTAAAATGCTGAGCAATATAGTAAAATAAGTCTAGGATTTTTACTTTCTCTTTTTTCCAAAGATTAAATGTTTTTATCCACTAACAATAACCTAATTAGTTACATCCACAGTAGTCATGCCAGTGTTTATAAATACAGTAGAATCACTGAAGATATTTTTGCCCTCCAAAAAAATACAATAAAATAAAAGCTGTATGCCTTATGGAAAATCTTTAATGAAGAAAGAAGAATAAAATGATGGCAACATTTAAAAGATGATGAAAATCTAGACAATATCAGATTTGAAGGGAAAATTTGAATAGTTTGTTCTTTCTAAAAAATAAAAAGACAAGATATATATTAATAGATTCAAGAGCTTACACTTTGAGGACTAGGTATTTGGGTAATATGCAGTTTTCTCAGGCAACCTCCTGGTGCCGCTGTTGACCAAAGGGAAGATAAGCGTTCTCAGTTCTGCAGGAGTGGCCGGCAGTGTTTTCTTGCTTTGTCCTGTACACATTGGAATGCAGACGCACCTCCTGTGCAACCTCAAGTGCCTGACAAATCGTACCTTCAAGTCACAGAAGTCCAGGGTGCTGTGTTGATTATTTAAACATCCCAGAGGCATCTTGAAGAGCAGCTTCCCAGAGAGTTCAAGAAATGCTTAGGAGCTTCAGAAAAGCTGAAACAATGAAAAGTCAGGTACTGTTTCTCTTCCTGCTGTCATTGTTGCGCGGGGAAATCTCCCAGCAGATCCAGTACTCTATTCCGGAGGAGCTGGACAAGGGCTCGAGGGTGGGGAACCTGGCCAAGGATCTAAGGCTCAGTGTCCAGGAGTTGCCAGCTCGAAAACTGAGGATTAGTGCAGACGACTTTTTCAGCGTGAGAGCAGAGAATGGGGATTTGCTAGTGAGTGGCAGGATAGATCGAGAGAAGATTTGCGGGAGAAAATCTGAGTGTGCTGTAGAATTTGAAATGGTTGCTGACAATCCAATGACTATTTTCCATGTAAGTGTTGCAATTCAAGATATTAATGACAATGCACCACGTTTCATTGCAAAAAGCATTGAATTGGAAATCTCTGAGCTAGCCTTACCAGGGGTAAAATTCCCTCTGGATTCTGCGCAAGATGCAGATGTAGAAAGTAACTCACTGAAGACATATTTCATCAGCCACAATGAGCACTTCTCTCTGTCAACGAAGGAAAGTCCTGATGGAAGTAAATACCCAGAGTTACTGCTGGAAAAACCTCTGGACAGAGAACAGCAGAATTCCCACCATTTAATCCTGACTGCCATGGATGGTGGGGACCCTCCTCTAAGTGGCACTACCCTGATCCGGATACAGGTCACTGATGCCAACGATAATGCTCCAGTGTTCAGCCAGGACACTTACAGGGTTAGCCTCCAAGAAAATGTGCCCCCGGGAACCTCTGTGCTGCAGGTGATGGCCACTGACCAGGACGAGGGCATTAATGCAGAAATCACCTATGCCTTCCTCAATGCCCCAGCAAGTACCAGCCTCCTCTTCATTCTCAATCCAAATACTGGTGACATCACAACCAATGGTACATTGGACTTTGAAGAGACAAGTAGATATATGTTGGGTGTTGAAGCCAAGGATGGAGGAGTACACACGGCTCACTGTAATGTTGAGATTGAAATTGTTGATGAGAATGACAATGCCCCAGAGGTGACATTCATGTCTTTCTCTAACCAGATTCCTGAGGGCTCAGACCTGGGAACTGTAATAGCCCTCATTAAAGTGCAAGACCAGGATTCTGGGCAAAATGGTTTGGTAACATGCTATATTCAGGAAGAAGTTCCCTTCAAATTAGAATCCACCTCTAAGAATTACTACAAGCTAGTGATTGATGGTGCCCTAGACCGAGAGCAGGAGGCAGAGTACAATGTCACCATCGCAGCCACTGACAAAGGCAAGCCTGCCCTTTCCTCCAGTACAAGCGTCATCCTACAGATCCGCGATGTCAACGACAACGCTCCAGTTTTCCACCAGGCCACCTATGTGGTCCACGTGGCAGAAAATAACCCGCCTGGTTGTTCCATCGCTCAAGTCAGCGCCTCCGACCCTGACCTAGGGCCCAACGGCCACGTCTCCTACTCCATCGTGGCCAGCGACCTGGAGCCGCGCGCGCTCTTGTCCTATGTGTCCGTGAACCCGCAGAGCGGAGTGGTGTTCGCGCAGCGCGCCTTCGACCACGAGCAGCTGCGCGCCTTCGAGCTGACGCTGCAGGCCCGCGACCACGGCTCGCCCGCGCTCAGCGCCAACGTGAGCCTGCGCGTGCTGGTGGGCGACCGCAACGACAACGCGCCCAGGGTGTTTTGTACCCGACTCTGGGGCCCGACGGCTCGGCGCTCTTCGACACGGTGCCGCGCGCCGCGCAGCCCGGTTACCTGGTCACCAAGGTGGTGGCGGTGGACGCAGATTCTGGTCACAACGCCTGGCTGTCCTACCACGTGCTGCAGGCCAGCGAGCCCGGACTGTTCAGCGTGGGGCTGCGCACGGGCGAGGTGCGCACGGCGCGGGCCTTGGGCGACAGGGACGCGGCCCGCCAGCGCCTGCTGGTCGCTGTGCGTGATGGGGGACGGCCGCCCCTCTCGGCCACCGCCACGCTGCTCCTGGTTTTCGCCGACAGCCTGCAGGAGGCGCTGCCGGACCTCAGTGACCGGCCCGCGCCCTCTGACCCCCAGGCTGAGCTGCAGTTTTATCTGGTGGTGGCCTTGGCCTTGATCTCGGTGCTCTTCCTTCTGGCAGTGATTCTGGCGGTCACCCTATACCTGCGACGCTCCTCCAGCCCCACTACCTGGGGCTGCTTTAAGCCTGGTCTCAGTTCCAAGTCTGCACCTGGGGTTCTCCCCAACTACAGTGAGGGAACATTGCCCTATTCCTACAATCTGTGCGTTGCTTCACAATCAGCTAAGACAGAATTTAATTTTCACAACGTGACTCTGGAAACGGCTCCCCCTGGGGATCTTCTAGGTGAAGATCCTCCTATGGATATATGTACCAGTAATGAAGACCCCCAAATCGCCTATGATTCCTCTTTTTCCCATCACGTGAGTTTTTGCAGACTTACTTAAATTTTATTGCTGTATTTTATTTTCAGTACTGCATCATTAAGTTTGGTCCTTGTTCATTGTTCTAGTGATGGTAGTAGGAGAGGAGGTGTATTGGATGGGTTGAGATTGGTTTCTTGATTGCTCTGTAGTCTTGGTGGTTAATTATTACTAGTTGTTACTTCTCAATTTGTACTCTGGGCATTTCTATACCTCAGCAAACCCCACTAAAAACAGCTTTTTCTGTCGTCACTCTTAGTAATAGCACTGCCCTTACATAGTTTATGTGTAATATGCCTTTTTTTTCAAGATTGTAAATGTACTAACATTTCTTTCTTCTTAAGTTAAAATTTTTGTTCATCTTCATCAAATACATTTTAGTTGTTTATCTTTTTCTGTGATGTATTAATACAATCTTCAATAATTAAGACTCTTAGCACTTTTTTGCTTTATCATATGTAGCAAAGACTGACAGGTTTCATATTTGAATCACTAACTTTGGGTCTTTTTTCCCATTTTGTAAACTGTCAAGAGTAATTTTCTTGACCATCCTTAAGTAATTAGTTTTTATACCGTATCTACTTTGTCACTGCTATAATGAGGAATGTAATGAACATTTTGTTGTATACAAAGACTTTTCCATAATTGTTTAACATAGACTTCTGATAAGTGAGTCAGATTTTTTTCAAAACATTTTATTTTACCTCCCAACCCCCAGAAAGTTGTGGGTCTTTTGAGGATTGTGAAAAATACCTTCAACCTACTCTCCAAAGTCAGAGAATTTTAAAAGCTCTGAATAATTAATGGAGTTTTATGTCTGGTCAAAATTTATGAGTAATTTCTAGAAACTAAATATTATGTGAGTAATAATCAAAGAACTGAGTACTTGCCGCTTTATCTCAAATTTTCTCAGATTAGTAAACTGCTCTAAGTATTCATGAATAAGAAAACTATAAAAACGTGCAATGATAATATATAATTACTAAAATATTTTCTTTTTACCAATTATTTCTAAAATCAAAACTAAAGTTGTAAGCAATAGTAAGATAATACCTTCTGGATGTGTCCTAATGTGGAGAAGATCACTGACACATCATCTGCTCTTTATAGTGCTTCAGCTTAACTTTTCTGTGTTTTTACCTTTATTACTTCTTTTAACATCAGTTATTTACTCATTGTTTTAGGTTTTGCAGCTTCATTAATGACTCGTTCGTCAAACATTGAAAAATTATTCGAGTATATACTCAATGAAATGTGCTCTTCTAGAGTCTGAGGATTCACTGTGAACATGATCCTCACAGACATAACCTGTGGCCTCGAATCTTCTTATACAAAATTAATGAGCAAATATCTTTCCCAAACCTATTATCATATTTGTCAAGCCCATTTGCAAAGGGTTAAACTAGCTCTTAAACAGTAGATATTTTCTAACAAGGGAATTAAAAACTTGCCCCAGATTTTAAAGGGTCAATCATGTGAGAAAACTGGTTTCTGTGTAGGTTGAGACTAGAGCCCAGATCTCCAACTTCTTGGACACTGTCTTTTCAACTATTTATTCTTCTATTCTTCAAGTATAACCTTGTTTGGGGGAGGGGTAAACATATCCTTTTTGCAATGCAAACTGAAATTGAGCTATGAGAATAAATAATGCAACAAACTTAAAAGAGGTAGAAAAATTCTTGCAAAAAAACCTTGTCTCTGAAAAAATAAGTTACTTTATCAGGCTTACTGTACAGGAAACTTTGGATCAATTATAGATTTTCACTGCAAATTAAACAGCAGATGTTTGGTTTTGATTATTTTGGACAAAATTGAACACAGAAAAGAAATGGTGCACAAGCAATCTTTTCTTTACCAAGAATAAATTGCAGTAACAGGTTAGGACTCTGAGTGTCGCTGTTCACCAATCGGGGGGAAAAAGAACCAGGAATTTAATCCGTACCATAAGATTTCGGCATCACAACGCACTGGCTTTGGGGTTTTAGAAAGCTTCTTCGAGCTGGACCCCAGAGAGCTCCAACATCCAACGGTGAAAGTACCTTATCCTAGACCCCAAAGATCCTGGGAATCCCCAAGCCTCCACCAAGGGAACACCCAAGCGCAAGCTATTCCTCCGCGGGGCTGTCATGGCGTTTCCTCCTTTCTGCCCAAACTGCAGCCGGCTAATCTGGATCTGTGTTCTCCTGGGGGCCCTGTGGAAAATCCGGGCCGAACAGATCCGCTACTCAATGCCTGAGGAACTGGAGAAGGGCTCCTTCGTGGGCAACATCGCCAAGGACTTGGGGCTGGAGCCCCGGGAGCTGGCGAAGCGCGGAGTCCGCATCGTCTCCAGAGGTAGGACCCAGCTCTTTGCTCTGAACCCGCGAAGCGGCAGCTTGGTCACCGCGGGCAGGATAGATCGGGAGGAGCTCTGTGACAAATCTCCCAATTGTGTAGTAAGCCTAGAGATTCTCTTAGAAGACAAAGTGAAGATTTTTGGAGTTGAAGTGGAAATAATTGATGTTAATGATAATGCGCCCGACTTTGGGGCAGAGCAAAGGGAAATAAAAGTCGCTGAAAGTGAAAACCCTGGGACAAGGTTTCCTCTTCCTGAAGCTTTTGATCCGGATATAGGGATAAACTCCCTACAGGGTTACCAGCTCAGCTCGAATGTCCACTTCTCCCTAGACGTGCAAAGCGGAGCTGATGGGATTAAGTATCCTGAGCTGGTACTGGAGCACGCCCTGGACCGTGAGGAAGAGGCGGTTCACCACCTCATTCTGACCGCCTTTGACGGAGGCGACCCGGTTTACTCTGGCACTGCCAGGATTCTTGTAACACTTGTGGATACCAACGACAATGCCCCGGCATTCACTCAGCCCGAGTACCACATCAGTGTGCGGGAGAATGTGACGGTGGGCTCCAGGCTACTCACTGTAAAAGCTACTGACCCAGATGAAGGAGCCAATGGAGCAGTCACATATTCTTTCCGGAAAGTAAGAGATAAAATATCCCAGCTATTCCAGTTGAATTCTCTGACTGGGGACATAACGATATTGGGAGGTTTGGATTATGAGGACTCTGGATTCTATGATATAGATGTAGAAGCCCACGATGGACCTGGTCTCCGAGCCAGAAGTAAGGTACTGGTGACAATTCTGGATGTAAATGACAATGCTCCAGAAGTCACAGTTACATCTGTCACCAGCTCTATCCAAGAAACTTCTTCCCCAGGTACAGTAATTGCACTCTTCAACGTGCATGACAGTGATTCAGGAGAGAATGGCCTTGTCACGTGTTCCATTCCGAATAATCTGCCATTCACACTTGAAAAGACTTATGGAAATTATTATCGGTTGTTGACACACAGGGCTCTGGATAGGGAAGAGGTCTCAGAATATAACATCACTGTAACTGCCACTGACCAGGGAACTCCGCCATTGTCTACAGAAACATACATCTCACTGAACGTGGCAGACGTCAATGACAATCCACCTGCCTTCTCTCATGCTTCCTACATGGCCTACATTCCAGAAAACAACCCCAGGGGAGCCTCCATCTTCTCTGTGACCGCCCATGACCCTGACAGTAACCAGAACTCAAGGGTCACTTACTCTCTGGCTGAAGACACGCTTCAGGGGTCGCCTCTCTCCACCTACGTCTCTATAAACAAGGACACTGGAGTCCTGTATGCTTTGCAGTCCTTTGACTATGAGCAAGTTAGAGACCTGCAGCTACTGGTTACTGCTAGTGACAGCGGGGACCCACCACTCGGCACCAACGTGTCTGTGAGCATATTTGTGCTGGACCAGAATGACAATGCACCCGAAATCCTATACCCCACCCTCCCCACGGATGGTTCCACGGGTGTGGAGCTGGCACCCCGCTCTGCAGAGCCTGGCTACCTGGTCACCAAGGTGGTGGCAGTGGACAGAGACTCAGGACAGAACTCCTGGCTGTCCTACCGCCTGCTCAAGGCCAGCGAGCCAGGGCTCTTCGCGGTGGGGCTGCACACGGGCGAGGTGCGCACAGCGCGGGCCCTGCTGGACAGAGACGCGCTCAAGCAGAGCCTGGTGGTGGCGGTCCAGGACCACGGGCAGCCCCCTCTCTCGGCCACTGTCACGCTCACCGTGGCTGTGTCTGACAGCATCCCAGACATCCTGACTGGCCTAGGCAGCCTGAAGCCCTCAGTGGACCCTGACGACTCAGGCCTTACCCTCTACCTGGTGGTGGCGGTCGCCGCAGTCTCCTGTGTCTTCCTCGCCTTTGTCATTGTGCTGCTGGCACTCAGACTGCGGCATTGGCACACGTCGCGTCTGTTCCAGGCTTCGGGCAGTGGGTTGGCTGGCGTGCCGGCGTCTCAGTTTGTGGGCGTGGACGGGGTGCGGGCTTTCCTGCAGACCTATTCGCACGAGGTCTCGCTCACCGCGGACTCGCGGAGGAGTCACGTGATCTTCCCGCAGCCCAACTATGCGGACACGCTCATCAGCCAGGAGAGCTGTGAGAAAAGCGAGCCTCTCCTGTTACCTCAAGATTTACTGGAAACAAAAGGAGAATCCAGTCTTAATCAGGTGAGTCAAATCTTGCCACACTGAAACGTAGGGAGAGAACTGCATAAATGTCTCCAATTATATTTCATATATATGTTGTGTGTGTGTGTACATATATAGATCAATAAAACACTTCTGTTTTAGTATTCCGTTGCTTTAAAGTGGAAAGACAGATGATCCTTCAGTAATGATCAGTAACAGTTACTACACCTAAAAGTTGTTATTTATCCTTTGTAATCTTCATTTGGTTACAGTATCAGTAGCAATTTCTTAATTTTATACTTGTAACATCTCACATCTTTAAAGCCATTATTCTTTAGGCATTACTGATGAAAGGATAGACTAGCATTATGAAATAGGAAGCAATTGTGTAAATTCATATTAACACGTTCTCTTGTATGAGGCTATTGTTACATCTCTACTGAGTATTTTTAAATTTCCTCTTTTTACACCCTACTGTGTTTTGCTTGAAATTTGCTTTTCTTTCCTTTGAGACAGGTGTTTTCCATTATGATTAAGCAATAGCAATTTATAACTATTGGGGAATATATTTAAATTTTGGATATAACTTTCACAGGGATAGTTTCTCAATTGGATTAGTACATTTCACATATTGTGTTGTTACAGTTTGTGATGTGCACCAGCAGTGACTATGTACAATTTCTTTGGTGCAGGTGATTGTCAAAAATATTACCCATTTAATTCCATTCATATTTAATAGATTGCAGAAGTGATTTTAATAACTTCTAAATTACCTATTATGGTATCACTGTGAGACCCTTTTTGATTTCTAAGGAAAGATTAATTGGGCTATGCCTCAGTTAAGCTTAAGAAGAAGAGTTTAAGTTTCTAAATGCTTTTGTCTTCGTGGGAAATTGTGGTGCAATTCATAGAGTAAAAGAAAAATGTGTATGATACATGTAACTGGCATGGGGAACAGAAAAAGAAAATACTGATAATAAATGTATAATGAGAAGCAAATCATATCTGAGGAGAGATCATTTAAAATAGTGAAGCTTAAAAATATAACTTGGGAATATCAATTGTCCTGAGATTATGACAGACATATTTGGATGTTTGCATTAAAAATGCATTTCTAGAATCAGAGTGATACATTTTTTTTCAGTGCCTAGGAGGTCGGTATATTATTTGTAACTAGTATAAGATGAGAAATACATTGTTGTTTGAGTGGACATTGGGTTTCTTTTAGAAAATATTTCTGGTTAAATTGTTTCACAATTATGTGATAGGCTAGTACCTAACTATAAGAAATTAAAAATAGGAAACCTCTTTATGTACTACTGTCAGAAAATGTTATCTTCAAGACATAATGAGTGAAAGAAGCAAGATGTAGAACATAGAATATTGTTTACTTCATTTTGTGTCTAAAACCAAGGGAGAACATTTATAAAAATCTGCTGAATGATACAAAACATACTAATGGAATGATACACTAAAAACATAACACTCATTTCTCCTGAGAGAAATGTGTGTTTGAAAGCAGAGAGGAAGAGCCTGGAAAACATGACATGTGTACCTTTTGAATCAGGAATTGTATGAATATATGCCTATTTAAAAACAAATACTCCTTATAAGTTAAAAGAAAAAGAGAAAAAAATAGTTTTTTGTAACATCTTTACAACACATTAGTGCAGTTTCTCGGAAAAACCTCTGGGCGTCGCTGTAGGTCAAAAGAAGGGAGAGAAGATAATCAGAGACGCGTTTGGGAGCCTCTAAGAGGGTTACTTCCTGCTCAAGCCAACCACACAGAGGAGGCCAGTACACGCTTGGATACAAGAAGCAAAAGCAGGGAAAAGTGACCCTACCCCGGATTTTGGCACCCCGGAGGGCTTATTTCTCCTCCAGACCGAGAAGCAGAGCAGCAGTGGAGGGAGACGGGATGAGGCTGAGCACTGAGACGAGCGGCCGGACGCGGTGGAGGCAGGTACTGTTACCGTTCCTGCTGTCTTTATTCCGCGGAGCTCTCCCAGACCAAATTCGCTACTCAGTTCCCGAGGAGCTGGCCAAAAACTCGGTTGTAGGAAATCTTGCTAAAGATCTAGGGCTCAGTATCCCGGACTTGTCGGCCCGGAAGCTGCGGATTAGCGCGGAGAAGGAATATTTCGTTGTAAAACCTGAAAGCGGTGACTTACTTGTCAGTAACAGAATAGACCGAGAGGAGATTTGTGGGAAGAAGCCTCTGTGCGTTCTGGATTTTGATACTGTCGCCGAAAACCCACTGAATATTTTCCATGTAACAGTGATAGTAGAGGATATAAATGACAACACTCCACTATTCAAACAGAGTAAGATCGGTTTAAAAATTGGAGAATCCACTAAGCCAGGTAGAACATTTCCACTAGACCCGGCACTAGATTCGGATGCTGGCCCTAATTCACTGCAAAGATACCACCTTAATGATAATGAATACTTTGATCTCACAGAGAAACAGACTCCAGATGGACGTAAATATCCTGAGTTGATTCTGAAACATTCTCTGGACAGAGAAGAGCAGAATTTTCATGAACTGCTACTGACAGCTGTAGACGGTGGGGACCCACCCCGGAGTGGCACTACCCAGATACAAATACAAGTCACAGATGCCAATGATAACCCCCCGGTGTTCAGCCAGGATGTGTACAGAGTCAGCCTGCAAGAGGGTGTGCCACCTGGCTTCTTAGTACTTCAAGTGACAGCCACTGACCAGGACGAAGGAGTCAACGCGGAGATCACCTATTCCTTTCATAATGTGGATGAACAAGTGAAACAGTTTTTTAACTTAAATCAAAAAACAGGAGAAATCACGTCAAACGATGATTTCGATTTTGAAATTGCTAATAGTTACACTCTCCATATAGAAGCGAAAGATCCTGGAGATCTAGCAGCCCACTGCAGTGTCCAAGTCGAAATTCTCGATGAGAATGATTGTGCACCTGAAGTGATTGTGACTTCAGTATTTACTCCCCTACCAGAGGATTCACCACCAGGAACAGTGATCGCCTTGATAAAAACTAAAGATAGAGACTCTGGAGAAAATGGAGAAGTTTACTGCCAAATCTTGGAAAAGGCCGAGTTTATATTGAAATCTCACTCGAAGAACTACTACAAGCTAACGACAGACAGGATCCTGGACCGAGAGGAGATCTCAGAATACAATATCACAGTAATGGCCACCGACAGAGGTAAGCCGCCCCTCTCCTCTAGTATAACCATCACTCTGCACATCGCAGATGTCAATGACAACGTTCCGGTTTTCCACCAGGCCTCCTACGTCGTCCACGTGCCAGAAAACAATCCACCTGGCACTTCCATCGCGCTTGTCAGCGCCTCCGACCCTGACCTAGGGCCTAACGGCCACGTCTCCTACTCCATCGTGGCCAGCGACCTGGAGCCGCGCGCGCTGTCGTCCTATGTGTCCGTGAACCCGCAGAGCGGAGTGGTGTTCGCGCAGCGCGCCTTCGACCACGAGCAGCTGCGCGCCTTCGAGCTGACGCTGCAGGCCCGCGACCACGGCTCGCCCGCGCTCAGCTCCAACGTGAGCCTGCGCGTGCTGGTGGGCGACCGCAACGACAACGCGCCCAGGGTGCTGTACCCGGCGCTGGGGCCCGACGGCTCGGCGCTCTTCGACACGGTGCCGCGCGCCGCGCAGCCCGGCTACCTGGTCACCAAGGTGGTGGCGGTGGACGCAGATTCTGGACACAACGCCTGGCTGTCCTACCACGTGCTGCAGGCCAGCGAGCCCGGACTGTTCAGCGTGGGGCTGCGCACGGGCGAGGTGCGCACGGCGCGGGCCTTGGGCGACAGGGACGCGGCCCGCCAGCGCCTGCTGGTCGCTGTGCGCGATGGGGGACAGCCGCCCCTCTCGGCCACCGCCACGCTGCTCCTGGTTTTCGCCGACAGCCTGCAGGAGGCGCTGCCGGACCTCAGTGACCGGCCCGCGCCCTCTGACCCCCAGGCTGAGCTGCAGTTTTACCTGGTGGTGGCCTTGGCCTTGATCTCGGTGCTCTTCCTTCTGGCAGTGATTCTGGCGGTTGCCCTGCACCTGCGACGCTCCTCCAGCCCTGCTGCTTGGAGCTGCTTTAAGCCTGGTCTCTGTGTCAAGTCTGCACCTGGGGTTCTCCCCCACTACAGTGAGGGAACATTGCCCTATTCCTACAATCTATGCGTTGCCTCTCAATCAGCTAAGACAGAATTTAATTTTCTCAATATCACCCCAGAAGTGGTTCCCCCTCAGGATCTCCTCTGCGAAGATCCCTCCTGGGTGCCAGTTACTAATCATGGAGATGCTGGAGTCCCATTTGCCTCAGATACTATTTTAAAGGTGAGTTTTAATTTAATTCACTTATTTTATTTTGCAGGTTCAGTGTTTCTTAACAAATCCCCTGAGTGGAGTAGAAGTCTTCAATTCATATTTCATTGTTTTGTAGGTAGAATTTAAGGGTTTTTTGCCTAAATATCTTAGTCTTATTTAAGCAAATCTTTGACATAGGTTGCCTGTCTGATGGAGAAGGCAATGGCACCCTACTCCAGTACTCTTGTCTGGAAATCCAATGGACGGAGGAGCCTGGTAGGCTACAGTCCATGAGGTCGCACAGAGTCAGACACGACTGAAGTGACTTAGCAGCAGCAGCAGCAACCTATCTGATGGGTGGGATTTATTTATTCGTGTGGGTGCTCAGTTGCTCAGTCGTGTCCAACTCTTTTCGATCCTATGGATGTAGACCTCCGTGTTCTTCTGTCCTTGGGATTATCCTGGAATACTGGAGTAGGTTGCGATTTCCTTCTCCAGGAGATCTTCCCGACCCAGGGATCGGACCCCCACCTCTTGCATCTCCTGCATTGGCAGGCAGATTCTTTACCACTGAGCCACCTGGGAAGACCCTTATTTACCCATAGTTACAAACCGTTACTACATAAGATACTTTGTTTTCTTCCTCATCTTTACATTCCTTCCCTCTGGAAGTTTATTAACTATTGAGACCTTAAGCTTCTTGTTTTTCCTTCAGAGTCTTTATATTAGTTTTATTCATTTTAGCTATGCTTCCTGTTAGAATTATAGTACTTAAGAGTAAAGAGATCTCCCAGTCTCACTAGTTTGGGAAACTGAGAACCAAAGAAAGAAGAATTTTACTCAATGATATGGCCTGTCAACAGCAGAGCATAGGTAGGACTGACATGAACACCAGCACTCTAAGTATCTTTACAAGCTAAGTGTCTTGGGATTCCAGATCTATTTTTAAAGGTCATGCAAAGTTTGAGGTATGCAGTGTCTGCTAATAAGAATGTGTTTAATAAATGGGAGAAATGTTTTCTCTGTCATGTACAGTAACAAATCACTCTTTTGAAAAATCATACGTTGAGAAAATTTTTGTGACCTATTCCTACTCTGTTTACTTAAAACTTCATTTTTAAATTTTCTAGATATAAATGTAAACTATTATTTTCTTCATTTTCCTGTGAGGTGTCTTTAAGTCAAAATTGCTTCTCTCACTTAATGGACTCTCTGAAATCTCCTTTCTTTTTAGTCATGACATAGTTCTTTTTTTGCTACCACATAAAGGTGATAACATTAAATATCTGTCTTAACAGAAAGGCCATTTACGCCTGCTCAATGATAAGTATCTGGACTTGTTTTTCTGTTTGGGTGATGAACTAAATCCTTTTCAGCCACAATCACTATACTGATTTTCCTCAGGTGTCTGTAGCTGTAAAACATCTAACTCCAATTTAGACATAGTAATTAGAAAATATAAATAATTCATAGTTAATTCAACTCAAACTCTCAATGTGATATAGTGTAGCTGCCATGTTCTTAGTGTGAAAATCTTGGAACTTTCTCAAAGACTTCAGAAGTAACAAAAAGCAAAAAAACCAAAAAACCCTTTATTTCCTAATACAATTTGCATAATACAGTGGGCCTTTTTTCAAAGGTCTGTTGAGAGCTAGGACTGTTTTCTTGGTGTTCTTATGTACAAATGGGCATATTTTCATAAACATATCCGAATTAAAAATGATATCTTAAAGCCTACGAAAACTTCTGATGTCCTAATTAGATGGGCTTAATATAAGTAAGTGAATAAAGGGCATAGGCTCAATGGCACATTAAATAAAATTTTCTAAAGAAGTTAAAAAGAGAGGGAGAGGATATATGTATACTTATGGCTGATTCGTGTTGTATGTAGAAACTAACACAATATTTTAAAACAATTATCCTCCAAATAAAAATTTTAAACAATAGTAAAAAGTGCAAATTCTCAGGCCTGACTCTGGACTAACAGAATCAGCAGTTCTGGGGGCACCAGCATTTCCTTCGTAACAAGCTCTCGGGTGACTCTCCAGGTGACTCTCTCACAGGCAGAGGTGGGAGAACCAATTCTGCCTGATCTCCAAGCCACCCCTCACCCCAGACC
Organism: Okapia johnstoni; assembly: GCA_024291935.2. NCBI lineage: Eukaryota > Metazoa > Chordata > Mammalia > Artiodactyla > Giraffidae > Okapia > Okapia johnstoni. Next base: position 44,821,196 of record CM044316.1, read on the forward strand.
AAAATCTATGTCTGGTCCCTTTCCAATCTATATGATGTGCATGGCCCATCAGAGTTTCGGCCATAAACCAAATAAGCAGAAGCCTGCCCATTTGAACAGTAGGAAAACCCTCTAATCACTTAATTCTCTCCTCAAAGAATAAATAAGAATTTTTTAAAAAGTAAAAAAGAATAATTATATTAATCTCAGAATTAATCTTGTAGAAGTCTTTTGTTATTTCATAATTAAATCTTATTTTGATATAAACAATGTCATGTTGTAATCTATTAAGGATACAGAAAATTATTAGAAATAAAATATAATTAAACATTTTTGACATGAAAACAGAATTGGTGTAGTAACTAGTTAGAACTCTGAGCGTCGCTGTTCACCAAGTGGGAAAGAAGCTGCCGCTGATGCGATCAGACTCCGCTCCTTCCGCACAAAACACGCGCGGATCAGACAAGCTCCTGGGAAAAGTCGCCCTCCCGCGCCCCTCTTCTCATAAGGGAATTGTTCCTGTTGGCTTTAGAGAAATAAGGAAACAGCAGGCTGGAATCAGGACTAAGAGAAAACTGGTCTGAGAGAGGCAATGGCGGATCCACTGAGGGGTTGGGGCGGCGGTGAGGCGTTCCTGCTCTTCATGCTCCTGGGGACGCTGTGGGAAGCTGGGGCCGGGCAAATCCGCTACTCGGTACCAGAGGAGTTGGACAAAGGCTCCTTCGTGGGTAACATCGCCAAGGATCTTGGGCTGGAGCCCCGGGAGCTGGCGGAGCGCGGAGTCCGCATCCTCTCCAGAGGTAGAACGCAGCTCTTTGCTCTGAACCCGGGAAGCGGCAGCTTAGTCACTGCAGGCAGGATAGACCGGGAGGAGCTCTGCGCTCAGAACGCGCGGTGTCTGGTGAGTTTTAACATCTTGGTTGAGAATAAAATGAAAATGTATGGGGTAGAAGTAGAAATAACCGATATTAATGATAACTTCCCGCGTTTCCGGGATGAGGAAGTAAAAGTAAAAGTCAATGAAAATGCGGCTGTGGGAACACTGTTAGTACTTCCCTTCGCTCGAGATGCGGATGTGGGTGTGAACTCCCTCCAGAGGTACCAGCTCAGCTCCAATATACACTTCTCTTTGGATGAGAAAAGCGGAAGAGATGGACAGAAATATCCAGAGCTGGTACTGGAACAGCCCTTGGACCGCGAGAAAGTAGCTGTTCACGATCTCCTACTCACAGCTTTAGATGGCGGAGACCCCATACTCTCTGGTACCACGCACATCCACCTGATGGTCCTCGATACAAATGATAATACGCCCCTCTTCACCCAATCGGAGTACAGAGTGACTGTTCCAGAGAACATAGCTGTCGGCACTCGGCTGCTCACACTAACTGCCACAGATCCAGATGAGGGAATAAATGGGAAACTGACATACTCTTTTCGCAATGAAGAAGACAAAATTTCAGAGACTTTCCAACTTGATTCCAACTTGGGTGAAATCTCAACTGTGCAACCACTAGATTATGAAGAATCCAGATTCTATGACATGGAAGTGGTAGCTCAGGATGGAGGTGCTCTTCTTGCCAGCGCTAAGGTACTAATCACAGTACAGGACGTGAATGACAATGCGCCTGAAGTGCTCCTCACCTCTCTGTCCAGTACCGTCTCTGAAGACTGTCTTCCGGGAACCATAATTGCACTGTTTAGCGTACATGATGGTGATTCTGGAGAGAATGGCGAGATTGTGTGTTCTATTCCCAGGAACTTGCCCTTTAAACTGGATAAGTCAGTTGATAATTACTATCACTTATTGACAACTAGAGCCCTGGACAGAGAAGAGATCTCAGATTACAACATCACAGTAACTGTCACTGACTGTGGAAATCCACCACTGTCTACAGAAAACCACATCTTCCTGAAAGTGGCAGACATCAACGACAACCCTCCCATTTTCCCTCACACCTCATACTACACCTACATCCCAGAAAACAACCCCAGAGGAATCTCGATCTTCTCTGTGAATGCCCATGATCCCGACAGCGGCAACAACGCCCAGGTCACTTATGCTCTGGCTGAGGACAAATTTCAGGGAACGCCTCTGTCATCCTATGTGTCCATCAACTCTGACACGGGAGCCCTGTATGCACTGGGGTCTTTCGACTATGAGCAGGTTAGAGAACTGCAACTGTGGGTGACAGCCAGTGACAATGGAGACCCTCCACTCAGCAGCAATGTGTCCCTGAGCCTGTTCATCCTGGACCAAAACGACAACACACCTGAAATCTTGTATCCTACCCTCCCCATCGATGGCTCCACGGGTGTGGAGCTGGCACCCCGCTCTGCAGAGCCTGGCTACCTGGTCACCAAGGTGGTGGCAGTGGACAGAGACTCAGGACAGAACGCCTGGCTGTCCTACTGCCTGCTCAAGGCCAGTGAGCCAGGGCTCTTCACGGTGGGACTGCACACAGGCGAGGTGCGCACAGCGCGGGCGCTGCTGGACAGAGATGCGATCAAGCAGAGCCTGGTGGTGGTGGTCCAGGATCACGGCCAGCCTCCTCTCTCTGCCACTGTCACGCTCACCGTGGCTGTGGCTGACAGCATCCCAGATGTGCTGGCCGACTTGGGCAGCCTCGAACCCTCCGCTGACCCCGACGACTCAAGTCTCACTTTGTACCTGGTGGTGGCTGTGGCCTCGGTCTCCTGCGTCTTCCTCGCCTTTGTCATCGCGCTGCTGACTCTCAGACTGCGGCGCTGGTACACGTCGCGTGCGCTTCAGGCTTCGGGCGGCGGGTTGGCAGGCTTGCCCGCCTCTCACTTTATGGGCGTGGACGGGGTGCGGGCTTTCCTGCAGACCTATTCGCACGAGGTCTCGCTCACCGCGGACTCGCGCGGGAGTCACGTGATCTTCCCGCAGCCCAACTATGCGGACACGCTCATCAGCCAGGAGAGCTGTGGGAAAAGCGAGCCTCTCCTGATACCTGAGAAGATAAACGCAAAGGAAAGAGAGCGAGAAGTTCTTCAGGTGAGTTTTCTTTTTTTCAGTAGGGATGCTTGGAGCATTTTCTTCATTTGTTTTCATCATTTTTCTCCCACATTCAAAATTGCTTAATTATGTAGTGAATCATTATTTATTTGCTTTATTTACTGATGAACTTGATTTAATTTGATAATTAATGTTTTCTCCATTTGTTTTCTAATTATATTTTGAGTTTAATGTTTCTTTCTATAATACGTGGGTATTTTAGAAACTCTAGCTGATCTCCAGCTGCTTAAGTGAAGCAAGTATAATTTTTCTAAAGTGGCTATACATAATCATTTTATGCAAAGACTTTCTTATACTAGAACTGTTTGTTCATAGTTGTTTGACTAGTCCAAATTGTTAGATGTAATGTTCTCTTTTGAATATTTGCCTAAACACCATAGTACATATGTTTGGAAAAAGTATTCCACAGCATTGGCATTTTAGTACCTGCAATTTAGTAATAATAATAATAATTTACATAAATCAGTGGAATAATATAGAAAACATGGTGAATATCAGAAAGACAGATTAAATTTTTAGTGATGATAATATCTGTGGCATTCTAAAATCTGTAAAGTTTGGGTTAAATTATGTAATAATTGGACATGTGTATTTGTTGAGAGAAGAATTCAATAAGAGGGAGCCTTTGAATTGTAGTTTAGAATAAATTATGTGATGCAGTTTAAAAATCTCCAAATAATTAGGTAGTCATTAAATACAAATATGCCATACACTTGGCATCTTCTGGTTACACACAACCCCTCCACTTTTCAGGATCAATATGGACCTAAATGTTTGCATTTCTGCAAGTGCAGGTACAGTTATGTTTTATTACAAGAGTTGAAGATCTGTATTTGGAAAGTCAATTAATGGAATAAAATTCAACTGATGAAATAAAAAAGACAGGACAAGAGAAATTAAAGATAAAATCCTCTGTCTTTGTTTTATCCTCCTCCCTCCCTAATGTGCAGCATATATCTGCATTACAGGCTAACCAGAGCTCCTCAGAGATGGGACAATGCCTGCCTGACTGTAAAGATAAATATTTTTTTTCTTCTGATGCTATCTGTGTAACTTCTTAAAAGAATAGTGTTCTTTCCCAGCTCCGTAGGGGGTCACAGTAACTTTCTGCTTGCTTTGTACTGCTTACCTGGACCATGGATTCTTAGTGAACTTTACACAAAATATCAATACATCATTTTTATATATGATCCTGTGTCTCAAAAAATGCATGTTACTGCGCCTTCAGCTTCTAACAAGTGGAGCAGTTCTCAGAACTTTCTGAGAAGCTGCTTCCTCGGGTATAATCCTCAGTTTGGTTTGAATAAAATTCCCTTTTTTTTTTCCTTCTTAACTTAATAGTTAACTAAATCTTCACTGACACAACTTTAAAATGACTTGGAAATTTAAAAAATTATTTCTCAGGGATGTACTCATCTTAAACTATGAGATTTTTCTAATGAAATACTACTTACTGGTCTGTGTATCTCAAATTTCATGAATATGTCTTATATAATGGAAGAATTGTGTGCCCTATTCATCTTTGCATATGGTTTGCTGGAGATGATTTTTAGATCCTTTTTTAAAAAGATTTTTCAATCTTTTAAATTCTGTACTTTCAACAACTTGAACATCAGCTGCAAAGTATGAAAAAACAGGGAAAATGGAAATAAAATATTAACAGAGCAGTAGGTTACATTACTCAATCACATAAAAGGGTTATCATACATTTAGGAACATAGGACCACTTGATTTTTCTTTTTTAATATTTATATGAAGGGAATCTAATTATATATGGATAATTTTGACCTCACTGCATACAATGTCCAGACTCACTGAATAGTGAATTCATCCAAAGAGTAGCAAGAGAATCTCTGTGATAGACACAGATGTCATTCACTCATGCATGAAAACTCACTTTCCATTATTTTTGAAGTAAAAGAATACTGTATAGATTTGGGTAAATGCTCTAGGTTCTTTTTCATGCAATGGGAAAAAATGTTTTCTATATCTCTATAAACTTCAATAGCCTTTACATAATAAAATGTTTGATCGACACAGAGTGTATATACTATGTATACTCTATACTCTTAAATATTTGAATCTTTAGTTTCATATGTGTTCTGAAAAAAACTTTCCTGTGCTAACTGGAGTGTTCACACAGTGGTTAAAAAGGGGGGGGGGCACTTGCTCAGTAATATTTTGAAGCAAAGTCTTATTTTATGTTCGTATAGAGATACCAGTGAATTTCTGTTTAGAATCCTGGATAAATGAGCTTTTCCACTATGAGTTCTACATTGTTATACATCTTCCAAGTTTTATAATGTATTATGTGGTTAAAAAACTATTTCTGAATTAATATTCTAAGACACCTATCAGAAACATGGAAATTGGAGTGCTTATTGATAGGGAAGAGTGTCTATAACAAAGAGTTGAGATAATCAGATAGTTAAAAGTGACCAAGAAAAAGTGGACTACATAGATCACTTTCTCTGGAATATATCTTTATGAGGATTCATACTTCACTTTCAAAATCCAAATAATTCACCATTGCTGAGCTACATAAGAAGAAACAGTACAATTAAAGACAATGGCAACATAGTGTGGAAAAAAATAAGCTTAGTGAAATAGTTTTAAAATCATGGTCATTTAATAAAAATAGACTTGGAAACTAAGGAAAAGAGAGTTTCTTGCTTCTTACCATACTTCTGTTTTATAAGGACAACCAATCTCCTTGCTATCCATCAATTGTTTGGAGGAGAAGATTATAACATCTATCTTTATAATGGAATAAAACTAAAAGCTATGAGATTTATAACTTTTATAAGTTAGAAGAAAAGAGTGAAATAACAATACATATCAAGGTAGTAGTTCACAAATTTTAATATTACATTTTCTGCCACCACTTTCATTTGTGTCATTTTCTAGATATTATTTTACTTGGTCCTCAATTTTATACTAAGGCACACAGGAAAGATGTTATTATGGCCACTGTATGAAATGGAAACTAAAAGCACGATGATGCCAATAAACATCTTCAGCAAGATACCTCTGGCTTTGAGGAATAAAAATCACCTGATTTGGGGGCATAAAGTTGAAATTAAAAGAAATTATAGCGAGAAAGAAGATATAGTAAGTATTTGAAATGCTAAAATCCTTATAGCATGGGACAAATGAGTGTCTATATCAGGACACAACGGACCTGTCTTCTAGCCGGCTCTGTATTTGGAGCTGGTTTAGTAATCACTAATGCAGTTCTGCAGCCGAGTCGCGGGGTGCCGCTGTTGCCTAGTGCTGAACAAAAAGTACCAGCTCCTCCTGACACAAAGGAATCGCCTGTGGACCGCGAAATCGCGAGATCTGTGCACTTTCAGGTTTTCTGCGGCGGAAATATCTATGCGAGAATCGGTCTGTCAAGACCTGTCAAGGAGTCTCTCCTGCTCAGAAATTCTTGGGATAATTTAGCGGTCACAGCTCTTCTGAATCAGAAAGGCAAAAGCGCGGAGGGTGGGATGGGCAACCGCTTGGGACCGAAGCTCCAGCCTGGGAGGAGGCGAATGCTGTTTCTCTTCCTGCTGTCTTTGTTCCGCCCGGCGCTTTCAGAGCAAATCCGCTACAATATTCCAGAGGAGCTGGCCAGGGGCTCGCTGGTGGGGAACCTCGCCAAGGATCTGGGGCTTGGCCTGCGAGATTTGCCTACTCGGAACCTGCGGGTTAGTGCAGAGAAGAAATTCTTCACAGTGAGCACCGATAATGGAGACTTACTTGTGAGCGACCGTATAGACCGAGAGCAGGTTTGTGGCAGGAAGTCAATGTGTGTTCTGGAATTCGAAACGGTCGCTGAAAATCCTTTGAACTTTTTTCATATAACCGTGGAGATTCAGGATATCAACGACAACCCACCGACCTTTAGCCAAAATGTCACTGAGCTGGAAATCAGTGAACTGACCCCAACTGGAGCCACCTTTGCCCTGGAATCTGCACAAGATTCAGATGTAGGTGTCAATTCCCTGCAGCAGTACTACCTCAGCCCTGACCCCCATTTCTCTTTGATCCAGAAAGAGAACCCAGACGGCAGTAGATACCCGGAACTGGTAGTGAAGGCTCCCCTGGACAGAGAAGAACAGTCCTCTCACCACCTGGTCCTCATGGCTGTGGATGGGGGTGAGCCAGCCAGAAGCTGCACTACCCAGATCAAGGTAGTTGTGGCAGATGCAAATGATAACCCCCCAGTGTTCACCCAGGACATGTACAGGGTCAGTGTTCCAGAGAACCTACCCCTGGGTTCCTCTGTGCTAAGAGTGATAGCCACTGACTTGGATGAGGGCGTCAACGCTGAGATCACCTACACTTTTATTAACGTTGACAAGGCAGTAAGACAACTGTTCAAGCTGGACAGTAAAACAGGGGAACTCACCACCGTTGGAGGACTGGACTTTGAAGAGAGAGAGAGCTACACAATTGGGGTGGAAGCAAAGGATGGTGGACATCATACTGCCCACTGCAAAATACAAATAGATATTTTGGATGAAAATGACAATGTTCCTGAGATAACCCTGGATTCTGAATCTAAATATATAAAAGAAGACACTGAGCTTGGGACTGTTGTTGCTTTGATCAAAACACATGATTTAGATTCTGGATTTAATGGGGAAGTCTTATGCCAAATAAAAGGAAATTTCCCATTTAAAATAGTTCAAGATACAAAAAACAGGTACAAGCTGGTGACCGAAAGAGTCTTAGATCGAGAGAAAACTCCAGAATACAATGTCACTATCACAGCTATGGACAAAGGCAAGCCGCCCCTTTCCTCTAAAAGAAGTGTCACCTTGAAAGTCGCCGACGTCAACGACAACGCTCCGGTTTTCCACCAGGCCTCCTACGTCGTCCACGTGCCAGAAAACAATCCACCTGGCACTTCCATCGCCCAAGTTAATGCTTCGGATCCCGATTTGGGGCCCAACGGCCAGGTCTCCTACTCCATCGTGGCCAGCGACCTGGAGCCGCGCGCGCTGTTGTCCTATGTGTCCGTGAACCCGCAGAGCGGAGTGGTGTTCGCGCAGCGCGCCTTCGACCACGAGCAGCTGCGCGCCTTCGAGCTGACGCTGCAGGCCCGCGACCACGGCTCGCCCGCGCTCAGCTCCAACGTGAGCCTGCGCGTGCTGGTGGGCGACCGCAACGACAACGCGCCCAGGGTGCTGTACCCGGCGCTGGGGCCCGACGGCTCGGCGCTCTTCGACACGGTGCCGCGCGCCGCGCAGCCCGGCTACCTGGTCACCAAGGTGGTGGCGGTGGACGCAGATTCTGGTCACAACGCCTGGCTGTCCTACCACGTGCTGCAGGCCAGCGAGCCCGGACTGTTCAGCGTGGGGCTGCGCACGGGCGAGGTGCGCACGGCGCGGGCCTTGGGCGACAGGGACGCGGCCCGCCAGCGCCTGCTGGTCGCTGTGCGTGATGGGGGACAGCCGCCCCTCTCGGCCACCGCCACGCTGCTCCTGGTTTTCGCCGACAGCCTGCAGGAGGCGCTGCCGGACCTCAGTGACCGGCCCGCGCCCTCTGACCCCCAGGCTGAGCTGCAGTTTTACCTGGTGGTGGCCTTGGCCTTGATCTCGGTGCTCTTCCTCCTCGCGGTGATTCTGGAGGTCGCCCTAAGTTTGCGACGCTCCTCCAACCCTGCCACCTGGAGTTGCTTTCAAACTAGTTTTTGCTCCCGAACTGGACCTGGAGTCCTCCCAAACTATGGGGAAGGGACTTTACCTTATTCCTACAATCTGTGTGGTGCCACACATTCCTCAAAGACTGAGTTTAAATTTCTCAGTATAAAGCCTGAAAATGCTCCACCACAAGACCTTCTATGTAATGAAGCCTTTTGTCTTGAAAGTACCAGTAATGACAATCCCCAAGTGACTTCTAATTCAGTCAATTTGCCACAGGTGAGTTACTTCGAAACCTTTTCCTCCCAAAAATATCATTAGGTTTCAGATCATTATTTTAGAAGTTAAAAAATATGCAGGCTAACTCTGGCAGTGTTTGGTGTTTTATTGATTTTTCTGGGCATAGAATGGGGATGAGAGGGGGTCTTAGAAATTCTTTGATCACTTATCTGTGTTGCAATAGTTCTTTCATAGAACGTCACTTAGTAATAGTCTTGAAATGTCTATTAATTCTAAAACAGTATGTCCTGAAACATTTTTAATATGCTAGTATCTTACATTCTCACTGTAATACATTATTTATATCTATCTAGACAATTAAGTGGTTTACATAAATTCAGTGTAGTCAATCCTAAACACTATGTGTTATATATAATATAAATATAAGAATACTTTTTCACTGTAGCCTATGTATTTTCACTTTCATTGCATTTTCTTTAAAGTATCCACAAATATTGGCTAAATAGTGCAGTTCTTAATCTATGTTAATAAAAATATGTAATAACATCTAAAAATGACAACTCCTGTAACGTAGTGGTAGATTGGTTCTAAACATGTTCGTGGTTGTTGATGCCCTTATTGAAAATTAGACAAATATAAACGATGGTGGAGTGTGGAGTTCAAAATTTACAGAAAAGTGTAAAAGTATTTGTGTTCTCCAAGACCCTAAGAGTTGTCACAAAAATAAGCATCATTCCAAGGAACATTTAAATTTTCAGAATATGATATTTTATTCTTCCAAATGCTTTTGATTCTTGGGGAGAGAAATATTGAGTTTCATCTGTACAGATTTAGCAGAAATAAGACCCTATATATTGATGGTTTCCGCAGAACGGTGCAATATTAAGTTAGGACTCTAAGCGTCGCTGTTCACTAACCCGGGTAAGAAAAGCAGTGAGAACTCGAGTTATATCCTCAAAGCACAAAGCAGATTATACAGGAAAAGCTCTGCCGCTGCGCAGAAAGCCTTCCCTAAATCGATTCGCATCTGATCGCTGCTTGTTTATTGGCCTTGACCGCCAATTCTGAGACGCTCCAAACTGATGCTAACGTGTTCCCCCTGCTCAGAATCCCAGGGAAGTCCAGAACGAGCCAGTAATGGCGGTTCTGCAAAGCCGCTGGCATTATACCGGGTTGATCCTGCTCTTCGTACTCATGGGGACGCTGTGGGAGGCCAGGGCCGGGCAGATTCATTACTCCATTCCTGAGGAGTTGGACAAAGGCTCCTTCGTGGGCAACATTGCCAGGGATCTCGGGCTGGAGCCCCAGGAGCTGGCGGAGCGCGGAGTCCGCATCGTCTCCAGAGGTAGGACGCAGCTCTTTGCTCTGAACTCGCGAAGCGGCAGCTTGGTCACCGCGGGCAGGATAGACCGGGAGGAGCTCTGCGCTCAGAGGGCTCGGTGTCTGGTGAATTTCAACATCCTTGTTGAGGATAAATTGAATCTTTTCCCCGTGGAAGTGGAAATAGTGGACATTAATGACAATGCACCCCGATTCTTAAGGGAAGAATTGGAAGTAAAAATTATCGAAAACGCAGCCTTATCCTCTCGATTTCCACTAATGGAGGTCTATGACCCAGATGTGGGAGTGAACTCTCTCCAGGGCTTCAAGCTCAGCGAAAATAGTCACTTCTCCGTGGAAATGCCAGGTAAAGCTGATGGGCCCAAATACCCAGAGCTGGTGCTGGAGCGCGCGCTGGACCGGGAGGAACAGGCCATTCACCGCCTGGTCCTTACTGCCACCGATGGCGGTGACCCTGCCCGCTCCAGTGTGGCTCAAATCCTGGTAACTGTCCTAGATGCAAATGACAACGCTCCAGTCTTTACTCAGCCTGTGTATCGTGTGAATGTCCCTGAAAATCTACCAGTAGGTACGCCAGTGTTGTCGGTAAATGCCACGGACCAGGATGAAGGAGTCCACGCGGAAGTAACATATTCTTTAGTGAGGATAACAGAAAAAATCTCAAAGACTTTCTGCCTGAATGTTTTGACTGGAGAGATATCAACTTCTGCAGTTCTAGACTATGAAGACACCAGCTTTTATGAGCTGGATATTGAAGCCCGGGATCGCCCAGGTCTACAAGACAGAGCCAAAGTCTTAATTACTATCTTGGATGTGAATGACAATGTACCAGAAGTGGTAGTTACATCTGGAAGCAGATCAATTGCTGAAAGTACACCACCAGGCACAGTGATCATTCTTTTTCAAGTATCTGATCGAGACTCTGGACTGAATGGCCTGGTAACATGTTCTATCTCAAGAAGTTTGCCATTTGAACTGGAAAAATCAGTAGACAATTATTATCGGCTTGTGACGAGTACAGTTCTAGATCGAGAACAGGTACCCACATACAACATCACTGTGACAGCCACTGACAAAGGAATGCCACCTCTGTCTACAGAAATGCTCATCTCCCTAAATGTGGCAGACATCAATGATAACCCACCTGCTTTTCCCCATACCTCCTACTCTGTCTACATTCCTGAGAACAATCCCAGAGGTGCCTCCATTTTCTCAGTAACTGCACATGACCCTGACAATCATGAGAATGCCCAGGTTACCTATTCCTTAGCTGTTCCCGCAGCCGAACTATGCAGACACGCTCATCAGCCAGGAGAGCTGTGAGAAAAGCAAGCCTCTCTTGCTTCAGGAAGATTTTTGTAAAGAGCAAGACTCTGCTGTTCAGGTGAGCTTAATTGCTTTTATTGTTCTTATTTGAACAGTAAAAGTTAAAATTCTCTTGGTTCAGTGCCTGATATTCTTAGTCTTTTGCAGTGAATTATATGGTTTTGAGAAGGTTTTTCTTTTATATCAGTAGAGGTATATTATATCTTAGTTTTCTCAAATTTCACCCCAAAAATCTTAATAAAATACGTCCTGAATTTCCTTTAACTTTTCTCCTCTTGGCAAGCTCTTTGTGCCATGGGTTGTTTTCCTCCTGCTTCTTAGTTATTGTTTTTCTATTATGTGGCATACCTCAGATTCTTTATTTTATAATGTGAAAAAAACCAGAATTATGGCATCTGATAAGGAAGATCTTTTTTCTTCCCAGTGTTAACTAAAGCAAGTATTTTCTAAAATGATAGAATCTATGAGAGCTGTTTTTCCTCTTAACTAATTAGGAATCAAAAATGATTTTATAATAAATAAGAGTAATTGATGTATGTACCAGGAAACACCTCATCTTTCATGTTAGGAGACCTGAATAATATTCCTAGAACTATCTGTTACTCTTTTCAGAATAATCACAGTATCTATAGCCTTCAAGTTAAAATTTAAGTTAAAAAGACTTGTCTTATCTACCTCACATAAACTCTGGGAAAAGAAAATAATTTTATTAAAAAACGTTCAAACTATAAACTAGTACAGTGAGCAAGTATTTGTTTATATCACCATTATTATAATTTTGGATTGTTAACAAATAAGTGTAAGTACCTGATGCTGTATGCCTACAATGATTTTTTGCAGTCTGCATGTTTGATAGTATTTAAAAATGAATGTGAATTGTTAAATGTGGCAAGTATTGTCTACTTACAAGATATATCTCTAAAAGTAGAGGACTAGTGAGTGAGAGAGTGAAGGATTAATAGTATTCAAATAAGAATTTAAATGATTTAGCATATTTAGCCCAGATAAAATAAAGCTTTTGCTATGTGGGAACTCTATTCAAATATTTAAGGAAGTAAGAGTTGTCATTTAAAAGAATTCATCATAGCACAAAGGTGTGCATAAAACTATGGCTTGATGAGTAGAAAACAGCAAAGTTCTGAGTTGTTAAACAGAAAATGAATTGCCTTAGGAGCTAAAAGATTCTGTTACTGGTGCTTTTCAAAAATAAGTTGATGGTCCTGAGATTAATGGAATACAGGAGATAATATAATTTGATGAGTTGTTGAACTTCTAGCTAGCCAAGCTCTTTTCCAATCCTGGGCTTAGGGTTCTATTACTTGATAATACAACGGATGTGCCACTTGTGCATCTCGATTTGGTATGCACATGTAAAATAGACAATTCAGAAAATGCCTTGAAAATGAATGAGAACCTCATTTGTAACCTGAAATTGTCAGTATTCATAAAGAAAGATAATACTGAGTTGATATCTTTAAGTTAACTGCTAAGGATAGTTAACACATGTTTTTCTAAATCAGTGTTTACTTTCAGCAATTGTTATAGAATTATTTATTTCAAGGTTTCACGTGTATATGACTAACTGAAAGATTACAATCATACACATTTCAAATATAATTTTTTGGACAACATTTATGATATGATTCTTTAGTGGTTTAATCAGAATTTAAAGGTAAGTAATTTTAAAGACTTCAATCCTGGGTATTGGTCATGGGAATCAGATGGGCTTTTATAGAAATACTAAGATTTGTTTCATGTACTCTGAGAGTGTGTTATTTTAGTATATTACCAACTCTGGATGATCAAACTAATCTTATACATCCATTGTTAAAAGCAAAGCTCACTAAGGGTCTCATGGCTGGTAGATTGGTTTATTTTCTTATCTGAGTAACTAGATATGAGGCTAGTTTTCTTTATTCTCTTAACTGAACTACCTGTATTTCATTTAATCAAATAAAATGTCTCACTGACAGAAAACCTATTAGATTCTACTCTCACAGTAGTCATTCGTTCATGTGAACTGACCAAGTCTTAAATCCTGGCAATCATGGAATTTGCTAAGTTGTGACTGAGGCTCCTTTGACTTACATACTACAGGTCATTATTAATAAGATAAGAAGTCTGATAGTTTGAGCATATAATGATTTGGAAGCACCAGGAAAAAAAGTCTACCAAAATATTGGGCTGCTTTATTACCCAATTCTGATCAAATGTTTGGAATGGAGATCAAAGGGGAAAGAGTAAAATCTCTGAGAGGATCATTAGAAGAAATACACCTCTTTGCCTGGGGATGAATACCTAAACAGAACTCCAAACAAATGTTTCTTCAATAGAAAAAAGTTGCTTAAAGAAAAAAGAGGACTTCTCTGGTGGTTCAGTGGTTAAGAATCCATCTACCAACGTAGGGGACATGAGCTGGATCCCTGGTCCTACAAGATCCCACATGCTTTGAGGCAACTAAGCCTGTTGATCCACAACCACTGAAGCCCTAGAGCCTGTGTTCCAAACAAGAGAATCCGCTACATGAGAAGCCTATGCACCGCAACTATAGAGTGGTCCCTGCTCACTGAAGCTAGAACCCAGCACAGCTGAAAATAAATAATTTAAAGGGGAAAAAAAGGAGCAAAAGTAAATAACTTACTGCCTGGGAAGACAAATAAACTTCCCATAAAATTTTTTATGTACATGAATGATTCTTCCCAACAACTCAACCAATGATAACACACTCCCTTTAAGAGTACAACATTATTTCAATTCTATACAGTAATTTTATGTTATATTTAAACACCTTGGTGGTTAAGTAGAGATCTTTAATATTTAATTTTATGTGGTAGAGTAACTTTAAAAACTTGATTATCTCCTTTATCTAGATTTTGTTTAGCTCCAAAGAAGGTACCGGGAAGTGTTAGGTTAATCAAGACTTTTTAAAAATAGTAGAATAATAGACAAATATTGGATGATGCTATAAATTTTGAAGTATCAGGCAGAAAAAAATCATGACATTGGGGGTCATAATATCTGTACATGAAAGTTTTGATTGAAAATGTCTGCTCATGATCTTTAATGACCATATACTTACACCAACAAGAAATTAAAGATTGCTACTGAACAAATAGTTTTAAATTCCTGTTTAAGTAGTTAATCTGCAATACTCATATTGTTTCCCTTGAACAAAAAGTAAGATCTTTTATCTACTTGAAAGTGAAAGTGAAGTCGCTCAGTTGTGTCCCACTCTTTGCGACCCCATGGACTGTAGCCTACCAGGCTCCTCCATTCATGAGATTTTCCAGGCAAGAGTACTGGGGTGGGCTGCCATTTCCTTCTCCAGGGGATCTTCCCATCCCAGGGATCAAACCCGGGTCTTCCACACTGCAGACAGACGCTTTGCCGTTTGAGCCACATAGTAAAAGCAAATATGATATGAATTATTTTGATAGATTGAAACGGCATTTCATTCCAAGTATTCTTCTGTATTTTGTAGTAATGCCATCAAAGACCAGAAATAGATTACTTAGTTGCAAACTTGTCACCAACTGAGCTAAGTTTTTATAGTATTACTTCTAGTTCTCCCTTCTGGTGCTGCTAGCTACTCTCCAGGGCTTAAAATAATTTATAAAGCAAGGCTATTTCTTACCAGGTCATCATTTCAAAACAGGCCACTCTCTTCTGCAACTACGTGAAAGAAACTTTGTTTTATTTCTGCCAGCAGAGAGTAACCTCAGATCCATCAACAATTGAGTTTTACTTCATTAATAGCAGTGGAGCAATGAGTACCTCTAAGGAGCTGCTCAGGATAGTCCAGCGTGTATGCTCAAAAGTTGTTCAGAGACCCATCTTTTCTCAAGTAGAGGGTATGATGATTATTTAAATTGCATAATTAAAAGAAGCAGTGACACCAACACTTATGAATCCACAGCCAGTGGAATCTGCAAATTTCTGTCTTCTCTATACAATGAGTTGCTTCTATAGCTGATTGTAGCTGCTTGGCTTCTCACCTTTCTCTAATGACACTCTCTGAGCATAAAGCATCAGTCAAGGCCAATGATGATTCTTTTTTTCTTAGGAGGTTGGGAGTATGGATATTTCTATTCCTACATTGGTTCTACGATTATATAGTCAAAGATAAAGCAATTCCCTCTCATTTTAAAATTTATTAAAATAAAGGGATTGAACTAAACAGTCTCTAAGGTTTCATTCAATAAAAAGTTATTACATTACTCCTCTGTATATTAAAGATAAAATAGACTCTGCCTTATTACATAGTTGTGTCTAGAACATGGAATATGTTCAGTATTATTGAATTAATTTAAATACACTAATATAAATGTTTATACATAATATCTTACATATACAGACACCTTTTAAAAATAAATTTACTTGTTTTATCTACATGACTGATTTTTATCTATGTGAACTGAAGTGTGAGGCAGTGTCTAAGAATCATTTCAAAGTTCCAATGCAGAGCAGAGAATTTAAAAGAAAGTATCTGGGATTAATAAACAAACACCCATCCATGAACATTGTTACATTAAGTCACAGTTTCTTAAAATTTATTTTAAATGATATCAGAGATGTATGAGTTGAAGAAATGAAAGAATTTCAAAGGGTAAAACAACTTTCTGAAAAATCAGTTATTTTGCTTCAGTATGGTGCAGTAGCTTAGTAAGGACTCTGAGCGCCGCTGTTCACCAACCAGGGGAAAAATGGTTCACAAGATCCGCCGGAACCACTGAGCTTTTACAGCACAAAGAAAAGCCAGACTGAGATAAACTCTCTTCCAAACTGCACTAAATTCAGGCCTCTATACCACTGGATTCTGGGCTTCTTTTCCGAATACACAGGGCTTCACGCAGACGTCCTGGCTTCCAGAAATACAACAGGAGATAGGCCAGTGTCTAAAGATCAGCAGAACAAGAATGGCGGCTCGGCAGAGGGGCGGGGACTACAGAGCATTCATCCTGCTCTCCATCCTCCTGGGGACCCAGAGCGAAGTCTGGGCTGGAGAGATTCTCTACTCCGTGCCGGAGGAGACAGAGACGGGGTCTTTTGTCGGTAATATCGCCAAGGATCTGGGACTGGAGCCCAAGGACTTGGCGGAGCGCGGGGTCCGCATCGTCTCCAGAGGTAGGACGCAGCTCTTCTCTCTGAATCCGCGAAGCGGCAGCTTGGTCACTGCGGGCAGGATAGACCGGGAGGAGCTCTGCGCCCAGAGCGCGCGGTGTCTGGTGAACTTTAACATCCTGATGGAAGATAAAATGAATCTTTATCGTATAGAGGTGGAAATAATGGATATTAATGACAACGCTCCTAAATTCTTGATAGAAGAAATGAATGTTAAAATAATGGAGAATACAGCTCCTGGGGTGCGATTTCCGTTAAATGAGGCTAGGGATCCGGATGTGGGCACCAACTCTCTCCAGAGCTACCACCTCAGCCCCAATCGCCACTTCTCTCTGGTTGTGCACTCTGGAGAGGATGGAACTAAATATCCGGAATTAGTGCTGGAGCAGGTACTGGACCGGGAAGAAGTGGCAACTCATCACCTCCTCCTCACCGCCTCTGACGGCGGTGACCCACCACGATCCGGAACCGCCCGTGTCCAAGTAACGGCGGTGGACGTGAACGATCATGCGCCAATCTTCTCTTTGCCCCAGTACCAAGTAACTGTCCCTGAGAACGTGCCAGTGGGCACAAGACTGCTCACAGTAAGTGCTATAGATCTGGATGAGGGAGTGAACGGGGAAGTGACATACTCTTTTCAGAAAATAACTCCAAAAATTCTACAGCTATTCCAGCTGAACTCCCATACAGGAGAATTATCAACTCTAGATGGCCTAGATTATGAAGAATCTGGCTACTATGAAATGGAAGTTCAAGCTCAGGATGGTCCAGGTAGTATTACAAGGGCTAAAGTACTGATCACAATTTTAGATGTGAATGACAATGCCCCGGAAGTGACTGTAACATCTGTAAGCAGCTCCATCCTCGAAGACACTCCTCCTGGAACAGTAGTGGCACTTCTCTACCTTCAAGACCGAGATTCTGGGAAGAATGGCCAGGTGACCTGCACTATTTCAGAAGATCTGCCTTTTAAATTAGAAAGATCTATAGACAACTATTACAGATTGGTGACAGCAGAAAACCTAGACCGGGAAAAATTCTCTGCATATAACATCACGGTGAAAGCCACAGATGGTGGAAGCCCACCCTTGTCCACGGAAACTCACATCTCCATGAATGTGGCAGACACCAACGACAACCCACCTGCCTTCCCCCACTCCTCGTACTTTGTCTATGTGCCTGAGAATAACCCCAGAGGCACCTCTATCTTCTCTGTGACTGCACATGACCCTGACAGCAATGAAAACGCCCGTGTCACATACTCCCTATCTGATGATACTCTCCAGGGGCCATCTATGTCCTCTTACATCTCCATCAACTCTGATACTGGTGTCCTATATGCACTGCACTCCTTCGACTATGAGCAGTTTCAGGACCTGAGGTTGAGAGTGACTGCAAGTGACAGTGGGGACCCACCACTCAGCAGCAATGTGTCTCTGAGCATATTTGTGCTGGACCAGAATGACAACACACCTGAGATTCTGTACCCTGTCCTCCCTACTGATGGCTCTACTGGTGTGGAGCTGGCACCTCGCTCTGCAGAGCCCGGCTACCTGGTCACCAAGGTTGTGGCAGTGGACAGAGATTCAGGCCAGAACGCCTGGCTGTCCTACCGTCTGCTCAAGGCCAGTGAGCCAGGGCTCTTCGTGGTGGGGCTGCACACGGGTGAGGTGCGCACAGCGCGGGCTCTGCTGGACAGAGACGCTCTCAAGCAGAGCCTGGTGGTGGCGGTCCAGGATCATGGGCAGCCCCCTCTCTCGGCCACTGTCACGCTCACGGTGGCTGTGGCTGACAGCATTCCAGATGTCCTGGCGGACCTGGGCAGCCTGGAGGTCCCGCACGACTCTGATGCTTCAGGCCTCACGCTGTACCTGGTGGTGGCTGTGGCTGCGGTGTCCTGCGTCTTCCTCGCCTTTGTTATCGTGCTACTGGGCCTCAGACTGAGGCGTTGGCACAGATCTCACGTGCTGCAAGCTTCGGGAGGTGTCCCCGGAGGTGTACCGGCCTCTCAGTTTGTGGGCGTGGACGGGGTGCGGGCTTTCCTGCAGACCTATTCGCACGAGGTCTCGCTCACCGCAGACTCTCGAAGGAGTCACGTGATCTTCCCTCAACCCAACTACGCAGACACGCTCACCAGCCAGGAGAGCTATGAGAAAAAGGATCCCTTGTTAACATCCATAGATTTTCGTGAATGTAGGGATGAAGCCCAAAGTATTCAGGTGAGTTCAGTCATTCATTCATCTTTATATCATCGAGAAATTATATTTTGTGTAAATGTTATTGTTTTGAGAAATAAGTGATTTGAAGATGGAGTTAAAACTTTCACGTGATAAAGCAAGATTAATTGTTTATTTCAGTGGTGATTTTTTAACATGGAACACTTATTGACAGAGTGTTTTAGTACCATATTTACAGTGAAAGCATATGGACAAGATTTGAATAAGTAGATAGTCACATTTTTTTGTCTTGTATTTATGTTCCTCATGGTGTTATTAATTCATGTATTTTATAAATGAGAATGAATTGTTAAGTCTTATCGCACAAGGTTAGCAAGAAAGTACACCTCAGCCTCCTCAGGATTCTCTTTAGATCAGATGTGTAAAAGGTTGTTGAAGAAATTTTCAGTCTGCAAACTTTTTTTTCTGTGCCCTGCTTCCACTTCCATGTACCTCTCTTTGATGGCCTTGAAACATCTCAGTTGCCCTTGACAATTTTAAACTTTAATCGCCTATTAAAGCCAGATTCTGGTAGAAGTTTTGTTGATGCTTAAAGGATGAAATTTATGTGTCAGGCTTCACTAAGATCTTTATCAATGACAGACGTGGAGTCTAATGGCATACTAAAGATACAAAATCAATAAAATGAGATATCAAATAAAGTGTTAAGTGTTATAAGGAACACTTGTGAAATAGGCCATTGCATGTTTTTAACCCAAATTCTGATGTGTTGTTTTAGTGATGCAGTCATGAAAAGTGTGTATGTGGGCTCTACAGGTGGGGGAGTTGGGATGCTGGCTTTATGAAACAACCATGTCATACACTCAAGTCCTAGAGCAGCAGTGAATTTTACTTATTGGTCTGTTGAAAAATTCAGTTAGAGACAATTAAATCCGTAATTAACTACATCTTCACTTGTTATATAACACTTTAGTAAAACTCAATACAGCAGTTGACTAGTATCAGGAAGTAGTTGATGACAAGGTAATCTTGTTTATTGAGGCCTTTTGAGTGTTAAGCGAACAATTTTTTTCTAGCATAATGTCTAGCTATGTTTTTCTGCCGTAAGGTGGTGGTTTGCATCTAAAGATCTGTGCAATCCTGTGGAAGTACATTTCATGCATTCTGTAACATTCAGATGTACAGTCACTTGTGGGAGAGGACAGTGTTACATTCTGTGAGGCAGAAATGTGGTTATCAGATATTTTGAAAAAGAGCCCTCCAAGTAAATTTATTAATTATTAAAAATACTTTCAAACAACAGGGAGAGATCATCACTAAAGTCAGTGAGCTATTATACATTTTTTAGGGACTGTTTCCTTCAACTGTCATTATGGGATGTGATAAGTACAGAAGTGGGAACAAGTGCCTCAGTACAATAGACCATGCTTAGTGAGTTTGTGATGCAAAGCAAAATATATTGTTCCCCTGGTAGTTTTGGAGACTCATGTTGAATTTTATACCCAGGAAAATAATCATGCAATGGGAAGGAGAAGGATAGGCTCTTTTCTGAAAGGCTATCATCATTTCTTTAAGGGAGATATCAGAATTGAAAACCAAATGTAACTATAAAGAAATTGATAAAATTATTTTGGAACAAGAGAGGGAAGTATAAATTGTGCCTTTTGAAAGATGTAATTTCACCTTTGCTGTTGCCTTCTGGGGGGAAAAATGGAAATGAATTAAGTATCAAAAAAAGGAAGAATAAGGAAAAAGGCGACAAAGAAAGAAAGATGAAACCTTATGCAATATGTTGCTAATTAATGAGTATTCACAGCAGCTATGATAAGAGATCCTTTAAGCCAAATGTGTGTTATAGTTATCATCTTATTACTAGTGCGGATTTGAAGGTTGGAGAGTAATTATGTCAGCGTATAGATGTTTGTATATTAAACCTACAAATTGACCTAAAAACCTGGAAAGTTGGGATAATGACGCTTCTAATAGTACGAGTTAAACGTTACCAAATATGCTTGCGTACTCAGTCGCTAAGTCGTGTCCAACTCTTTTGACACCACGGATTCCTCTCTTCATAGGATTTCCCAGACAAGAATACTGGGATGGGTTGCCATTTCCTTCCCCAGGGGATCTTCCCGACCCAGGAGTCAAACACGCGCCTCGAGCACGACAGGTGGATTCTTTACCGCTGAGCCACCTGGGAAGCGTGTTATTAAACATACTGACGTCTTTAAAAAATGATTTTTCAGCTGGGTATACGGTAGCAATTACGGTAGCTGGTTAAACTGAAGCAGCAGGGGCTGCAGTTTCCCAGGACGGACTCTGGGCGCCGCTGTTGGCCAAAGTGGAGAGCTTGGTGCTGGCGATCCCGTCGCGCAGCCGCAGAGCACTTTCCCTGTCTCAAGACTCGCTAGTGTTGGGTCTTTCCACCGATTCCTCCTCTGGAGAAGAAACCCTGCCTGACCCTCACGCCGAAAATAAAGCTGTTGGGAGCTCCGGACGACTGCAACATAGACATTATTTGTAATCCGGCGTCTCCAAGCCGGTGAGCAAACTAAGGGGGAGAGTAAGAGGGATGGGGAGGGGAGCTGGGAAGAGCGGCTGGGCTGAGAGGCGGCCAGTGCTCTTTCCGTTCTTGCTGTCTTTGTTCAGCCTGGCGCTCTCTGAGCAGATCCACTACAGGATTCCCGAGGAGATGCCCGAGGGCTCGGTGGTGGGGAATCTCGCCAAGGACCTGAGACTCAGTGTCCACGAGTTACCGACTCGAAAACTGCGCGTCAGTTCGGAGAAGCCTTACTTCACCGTGAGCGCGGAGAGTGGGGAGTTACTTGTGAGCAGCAGGCTAGACCGGGAGCAGATATGCGGGAAGAAGTCAGCTTGTGCTCTAGAATTTGAGGTTGTTGCTGAAAATCCATTGAACTTTTCTCACGTGAATGTAGAGATCGAGGATGTCAATGACCACACGCCAAAATTCTCTCAAAATTCCTTTGAGCTACAGATAAGTGAGTCCACAAAGTCCGGGGCACGATTTATTTTAGGATCTGCCCATGATGCAGATATTGGTACCAATTCCCTACAGAATTACCAGCTCAGTCCTGATGATCATTTCTCACTTGTGATTAAAGAGAAATTGGATGGCAGTAAATACCCTGAGCTGGTACTGATGACACCTTTCGACAGGGAAAAACAGAAATCCTACCACTTGACCTTGACGGCCTTGGACTTCGGGGATCCACCCCTGAGCAGTACTGCACAGATACAAGTCCTGGTGACTGATGCCAACGATAACCCTCCAGTGTTCAGCCAAGAACTATACAGGGTGGAGCTTCCAGAAAACCTGCTTCCAGGTACCACAGTGCTTAGAGTAATGGCCACTGACCAAGATGAGGGTGTCAATGCCGAGATCACTTTCTCTTTCACTGAAGCAGGCCGGATTACCCAGTTTGACCTGAATTCTAATACTGGGGAAATTATTATTCTAAATACATTAGATTTTGAGGAAGTGAAAGAATATTCCATATTTTTGGAAGCCAAGGATGGTGGAGGAATGATTGCCCAGTGTACAGTGGAGATAGAAGTACTAGACATAAATGACAATGCCCCAGAAGTGATATTCCAATCTCTACCGGATTTTATTATGGAGGACACCAAGCTGGGAACACACATTGCTTTGCTCAAAATCCGAGACAAGGATTCTGGACACAATGGAGAGGTTATTTGTAAATTAGAAGGCGATGTTCCATTTAAAATACTGACTTCTTCAAGAAATACATATAAATTAGTTACAGACGGAGTTCTAGATCGCGAAGAGACCCCTGGGTATAACATCACCATCACAGCCACTGACAAAGGCAAGCCACCGCTCTCCTCCAGCTCGAGCATCACGCTGCACATCGGTGATGTAAACGACAACATGCCAGTTTTTGAACGGGCTTCCTATGTGATCCATGTAGCAGAGAACAACCCTCCTGGTACCTCCATCACTCAAGTAAGCGCCTCCGACCCCGACCTGGGACCCAATGGTCGGGTCTCCTACTCCATCGTGGCCAGCGACCTGGAGCCGCGCGCGCTGTCGTCCTACGTGTCCGTGAACCCGCAGAGCGGAGTGGTGTTCGCGCAGCGCGCCTTCGACCACGAGCAGCTGCGCGCCTTCGAGCTGACGCTGCAGGCCCGCGACCACGGCTCGCCCGCGCTCAGCGCGCCAACGTGAGCCTGCGCGTGCTGGTGGGCGACCGCAACGACAACGCGCCCAGGGTGCTGTACCCGGCGCTGGGGGCCCGACGGCTCGGCGCTCTTCGACACGGTGCCGCGCGCCGCGCAGCCCGGTTACCTGGTCACCAAGGTGGTGGCGGTGGACGCAGATTCTGGTCACAACGCCTGGCTGTCCTATCACGTGCTGCAGGCCAGCGAGCCCGGACTGTTCAGCGTGGGGCTGCGCACGGGCGAGGTGCGCACGGCGCGGGCCTTGGGCGACAGGGACGCGGCCCGCCAGCGCCTGCTGGTCGCTGTGCGCGATGGGGGACAGCCGCCCCTCTCGGCCACCGCCACGCTGCTCCTGGTTTTCGCCGACAGCCTGCAGGAGGCGCTGCCGGACCTCAGTGACCGGCCCGCGCCCTCTGACCCCCAGGCTGAGCTGCAGTTTTACCTGGTGGTGGCCTTGGCCTTAATCTCGGTGCTCTTCCTCCTGGCAGTGATTCTGGCGGTTGCCCTGCATCTGCGACGCTCCTCCAGCCCTGCTGCTTGGAGCTGCTTTAAGCCTGGTCTCTGTGTCAAGTCTAGACCTGGGGTTCTCCCCAACTACGGTGAAGGAACTTTACCTTATTCGTACAATCTGTGCGTTGCCCATACTGGAAAGACAGAGTTTAATTTTCTAAAATGTAGTGAGCAGTTGAGTTCAGGACAAAACATACTTTCTGGTGATTCATCTGGAGCTTTATTTCCATTTTGTGATTCCAATGAGTCGACTTCTCATCAGGTGAGTTTCCTGTAAGTATAACCTGCTTTTTATTGTGTTGACAGTTTTCCATAGTCACAGGAAAAAACTGGCACATCTCTGTTTTAGTTCAATTTGCTTCATTGTGGTTTGAAGATACTCTGGTTTTATTTTCTTTTGTTTTTTTCACATTGATGATTTGTGGCAAGCCTGAGTCAATCAAGTCCATAGGCACCATTTGTACAACAGCATTTCCTCACTTCATGTGTCTGTGTTACAGTTTGGTAAATCTCAAAATCTTTCAAACTTTTAAAATTATAGTACTCATGTGAAAGTGAAAGTGTGAAAGTGTTAGTCCCTCGGTCGTGTCCCACTCTGCAACCCCATGGACCCAGGACTATAGACCACCAGGCTCCTCTGTCCCTGGAATTCTCCAGGCAAGAATATTGGAGTGAGTAGTCATTTCTCTTTTCCAAGGGATCTTCCCTACCCAGGGATTGAACCCTGGTCTCCATTGCAGGCAGATTCTTCATCATCTGAGCCACTAGGGAATCCCTGTGGTGATCTATAATCAGTGATCTTTGATGTTACCATTACAAAAAGATTATGTTTGACCCACCAAAGGCTCCAGTGATGGTTAGTGTTTTTTAGCAATAAAGTATTTTTAATTAAGGTATGTACATTTTTTTTAGATATAATGCTATTGCACATTTAAAACATAACCTTTATACACACTGGAAAACCAAAACTTTCATGACCCACTTTTATTATGCTCTTCTCTTTATTGTAGTGGTCTGGAACCAAACATATAATGTCTCCAAATGCATCTATACAAATTTTAGATCTAAACATTGTCTTAAGAATGTAGTAACCAGTCAAAAAGCTGTCATACCATTCTTCAAGGGAGGTTGAAGTCAGAGAAATTATGTGTCTTTTAGTGGTGTCTTACCAGGTTCATATTATAAAGCAGTGAAGTTGTGGGTTTTTTCCATAAGGGAAACTTTCAGCAATGTTATATGGTCTCCCATAAAGCTACTGAGATTTTTCTCTAAATTTTTTTTCTAGATATTAATAAATGGTGATTTTTTTTCAACTAGACATACTGTAAGTGTAAAAGTAGGCAGTTATATAAATAAATCTTAAAAGCAAGCTAAAATTAGATATTTTTCTCAATTGATTTAGCTGTTATTGTTTCCACACTAATCCGATAATTTATTTCCTATATTTACTTCTCTTTTGCTTCAAAAGCACTAGAATAAGGTCGATTAACCTAGATTTTTATGTAGATGTACCTGCTTTAATTGTATTCATTGTACTGTGTGTATATATGTGTGTAAAATCATTTTACTTGACTAAGTGTAGCACAGGTTCACTATGCTCATCAGAAAATAAAAGCATGTTCTCCTTACTTGCAGCATAGGTTTTTCAGGATTAGTCTGTAATAATGCTCACTCTATAGGCTCCTCCATCAAAGAAAACACAATGTTTTGGCCTCTGTTGTTCCTCTTACACATACTTCTCCTACATAATTTTTGAAATGTCTTTTCTGCAGACCTAAATTAATATAGCTAGAGGTCTTCTAGTCATTATACTATCTCTAGGAGAAAACGAAATGTTGAAATCTTCAAATTTAGACCAGGTTAACAGTCTCAAGTAGATACAGTTACATATACAAGATAGCAAAACATCGTATCAGGCTTTTGCTAAACTTCCTTTAGTAACTGCTTCAATTAATGGCCATTTTACAAACTGCTGAAGGAAAAAGACATTTATTCTTGCACTGGCACTTTTTGACTCCTTAGTGATAATTATGTATTTCTTACTTTTGTGATTCTTTTGATCAAAGTAGTAATTATGGTAAAATTACCTTTAGGCTATTTGTTTACCTTTAGAGTTAACTAAGTTGGCTTTAAAATGTAATCCTCTCTCATAGGCAGAAGAATAGATAGAAATTTGCTTTCAATTGTATATTCATTTAAACCTTTCAGGTATTTTCTATTCAAATAGAAATTATATAAAGTTTAAATAGTCTGTGATATAACTTGAAAGTAAAAGCATTTATCTTATTAAAATTTCACAATATTAATTTCAAAACTCTACTGTGTGACTAAAATGGCATTTTAAAAAGAAAATTAAATGGCAACAACTCTACAGAAAGTTTACTGTATAGATTAATTGGTTTAAACTAAATAAAACAAGTTCTGAATCAGTCATCTCCAATAGGTGTATTTTAGTCTAAAAATGAATTAATTTCCAGTAATGAGTGGGGTTCTTACTTAGTTGATAATAGATATTGAAGATATTAACAATAATGCTTAGAGCATAATAAAATTTTACTTTTAAAACAGTAAATACATTACAGAAATTTGAGTAATTTAATATGACATAAACCCCAAAATCTGATCATGTAATAATACTTTGTAAGACTTTAACTCTACTTCATTCCACACTTCTTGGCAAATATCTTTAAAATATGAATTCAGGGATAATTTATTCCAAACAGACTATTAAAAACATGTAGTAATTTTTTCCCTAGCAATCTAGCATAGGATATTACAAATATAAGTGACTGCAGTAACTGCCTAGGACTCTGAGCGCCGCTGTTCACCTACTTGGAGATGAAGGAACCAAAACCCATCCGGAAACTCAGGGCTCTCACCTCACAGAGATACGCAGATCTCACAAACCTACTGGAGGACTGGGGCAAAATTCCGTCCCTAAATTTGGGACACTCCAACTTTCCAGAAGATGATCTCTATAGCTTCAGGAACAAGGTAAACAAAACATATATGCCCAGTGAAGATTATGAGTGGATTCCATAGCGAAAGAACAATGGCCGCTCCAAAGAATTACGGAGGACGCTGCGAGCTGGTACTGCTGTGCGCACTGCTGGGTGCGCTGGGGAAGATCGGGAGAGGGCAGATCCACTACTCTGTGCCTGAAGAAACCGACAAAGAATCCTTCGTGGGTAACATCTCCAAGGACCTGGGGCTGGAGTCACAAGAGCTTTCGAAGCACGGAGTCCGCATCGTCTCCAGAGGTAGGACGCAGCTCTTTGCTCTAAATCCGCAAAGCGGCAGCTTGGTCACCGCGGGCAGGATAGACCGGGAGGAGCTCTGCGCTCAGAGCGCGCGATGTTTCGTAAATATTAACATCCTAGTTGAGGATGAAGGGAAACTTTGGGGAATAGAAATAGAAATCACTGACATCAACGATAATAACCCAAAATTCCAGGTCGAAAATCTGGAAGTAAAAATTAATGAAATCGCTTTGCCAGGAACACGTTATCCACTGCCAGAGGCTGTGGACCCGGATGTGGGCTTGAATTCCCTGCAGAGCTACCAGCTCAGCCGCAATAACCACTTCTCCCTGGACATGCAAACTGGAGACGACGGAGCTGGAAGCCCAGAACTGGTGCTGGAGCGCGCTCTGGACCGCGAGGAGGAGGCTGCTCACCACCTGGTCCTCATCGCCACGGACGGAGGCGAACCGCGTCGCTCCAGCACAGTGCACATCCGAGTGACAGTGTTGGATACAAACGACAATGCCCCGGTTTTTGCTCAACCGATTTACCGAGTGAAAGTCCCAGAGAACGTGCCCCCGGGGACCCGGCTGCTCACCGTAAGCGCTAGCGACCCGGATGAAGGAACCAACGGGGAAGTGGTTTATAAATTCTGGAAAATTAGTGAAAAACAATCCCCGTTATTCCAGCTGAATGAAAATACTGGCGAAATATCAACAGCGAAGAGTTTAGATTATGAAGAATGTGCATTTTATGACATGGAAATACAAGCTGAAGATGTGGGGGCACTTCTGGGGCGGACCAAAGTACTCATTTCAGTGGAAGATGTCAATGACAACAGACCCGAAGTGACCATTACATCTTTGTTTAGCCCAGTCCTGGAAAATACTCTTCCTGGGACAGTAATTGCCTTCTTGAATGTGCATGACAGAGACTCTGGAAAGAATGGTCAAGTTGTCTGTTATACACGTGATAATTTACCTTTTCAATTAGAAAAATCAATTGATAATTATTATAGATTGGTGACTTGGAAATATCTGGACCGAGAAAAGATCTCTATGTATAATATCACAGTGGCAGCCTCAGATCTAGGAACCCCACCTCTATCTACTGAAATTCATATTGCCCTGCAAGTGGCAGACATCAATGACAATCCACCCATTTTCCCTCATGCCTCCTACTCAGCCTATATCCCAGAGAACAACCCCAGAGGTGCCTCCATCTTCTCTGTGACTGCTCATGACCCTGACAGTGGCAGCAATGCCCAGGTTACTTACTCTTTGACCAAAGGCAGCATCATGGTGGCGCCTCTCTCCTCTTATGTCTCCATCAACTCTGACACTGGCGTCCTATATGCTCTGCACTCCTTTGACTATGAGCAGATCCAAGACTTGCAGCTACTGGTGACAGCCAGTGACAATGGGGACCCTCAACTCAGCAGCAATGTGTCCCTGAGCCTGTTCATACTGGACCAGAACGACAATGCACCAGAGATTCTGTACCCCATGCTTCCCACCGATGGCTCAACGGGTGTGGAGCTGGCACCACGCTCTGTAGAGCCAGGCTACCTGGTCACCAAAGTAGTGGCAGTGGACAAAGACTCAGGACAGAATGCCTGGCTGTCCTACCACCTACTCAAAGCCAGCGAGCCAGGGCTCTTCACAGTGGGGCTGCGCACAGGTGAGGTGCGCACAGCGCGGGCCCTGCTGGACAGAGACGCGCTCAAGCAGAGCCTGGTGGTGAAGGTCCAGGACCAGGGGCAGCCCCCTCTCTCAGCCACCATCACACTCACCGTGGCCGTGGCAGATAGCATCCCAGATGTCCTTGCCGACCTGGGTAGCATCAGGACCCTAACCAACTCTGATGATTCAGACCTCACACTGTACCTGGTGGTGGCAGTGGCTGTTGTTTCCTGCATCTTCCTTGCCTTTGTCATCGTGCTGCTGGCATTCAGACTATGGCAGTGGCACAAATCGAGACTTCTCCAGGCTTCCAGTGGTAGATTAGCAGGCCTGCCAGCCTCAGGATTTGTGGGCATGGAAGGAGTACAGGCTTTCCTGCAGACCTATTCCCATGAAGTCTCCCTTACCTCTGACTCTCGGAGGAGTCACATGATCTTCCCCCAGCCCAACTATGCTGACATGCTCATTAGCCAAGACAGCTGTGAGAAAAATGATTCCTTGTTAACATCCATAGATTTTCATGAATGTAGAGATGAAGCTGCTTCTGTTCAGGTGAGTTTGGTTCGTTGTTTATGTTTATTTCTTAGATGAATTATATTTTTTATAAATTTAATTTGTGTTTTGAAACATGCATTGTAAAGAAAGTTTAAAGATAGCTTTTAAGGTGTACCACAGAGTTTGGGGTTTGTGTTAGTGATACAATAAAATTGAGTTCTAATCATCATAATTGTTTCATCTGTTTTCCAAAGGCTTAGACAAGATTGTTTAAATATGAACTCTTAACCTCTTAAAACTTTTCATATTTTACCATAATTATCATCTATTCACTTAAGAAAAAGCTATCCAACCACATAAGGTAGGTTTATTTTCTATATAGGAATATATGTGTGTGTGTATGTACACATGTATGTGTATAGACACATAAAGGTATATATAAATTAGAACTTAAAAAAATTATTGAGGTTTCTAAACCCTTGTATTAGTTTAGTAAAAGTAGAATACATCTCAGAATTTTTAGGATTCTTAGGATTTCACCTAAAACTAGGTTCTTGAAATTTTCTTCAGTTTAAACCTCTTTTATGAGCCCTATGTCTGTATCAGTGCTTTTTTTTTTATTTTTATTTTTTATTTATTTTAGTTGGGGGCTAATTACTTTACAATATTGTAGTAGTTATTGCCATACATTGACATGAATCAGCCATAGGTTCACATTGTATCAGTGCTTTAATACTTCTTGTATTTCAAAGCAAACATATTTTAAAGGGTGGTGGTAGGTAAGACTGGTTCCTAAATGTTGTTTGTGTGTCACTGGTCACCCGGGACTCATACCAATGGAGACATGGCATCTAAAGCCTAAAATGGCCATTGCCCTCCCCATCAAATTTGAAATAAAATGTCATCTTAAAATTATTGAAAGTGACCTTTGTAAAATGCAGAAGAACACATTTCATTAGAATTCCAATGAGCTATTTTGACTGTACAGTCATGTGAAATGTGCTGTGTTCTCATGGTTAGAGTTTGAGAGTGTTAGTTTTAAGAGAAGAAATTACATGTACATAAATTCTAAACAAGCCAATCGGTTCAATTAAAAATGATTCTATTTGGACTTCTGCATCCCTTGTTATAGCATTTAAATAAAACTAACAGTCGATTTGTAATCAGATGAGAGTGGAAAGTACAATGAATTATTTGTTATCAACTAAAAAGATATTTCTGAGGGATTGTGTGCCAATCCATAGATAATGGTAGGAATTAGCTTTATATTCTGTAGTGTTCAGGTGTACAGTCACTTGTGGAGACAACTATTTCGTTGACACTTTGCAAATTTAAAAAGTGAATGGAAAGTTGCCTCAGTACTCTTGGTGAAAGCATTCACTAACAGCAAATAATAATAATAATAGCCAATGGAGTAAAATAGTTAGAACAGATGTCACTATATTCAGTGAATTTATGTAAATAAATTTACGATGAACTCAGTTCCTCAATTCTGAAGCCATTACTTCAGTATAACATGTATACATAGATAAGGAAGTAATGCATTCTATTAGAATATCCCTTTGTGACTTTGTATTGAAGGACAGACAAGTATTTCATTAGATTTTAAGGGTGAATTTATATAAGATGTTGGGTATGACATAAGCCAGTTAATTCTGAGAAATGAAGTAGGAGGTACACCAAATAATCTCTGGCTACATCATAGGGACGGGACAGGTTTTTTTGAATGAATACTTCTTGAGTTAGAAGAGTAAAAAGAAATTATTTTGTAAAGAGAGTTGATGTGCAGAGGAGATGTTTGAGGATTGGTACAAAATTACACAACTTTACAAAATAATTTTCAACAGTATTGATGTTCTCTAATATATGTGACATGAAATAGCACTAATTATGTAGATATGCGGAGTAAACATAGGAATCAATGAAAGAAGCTTTAATTTTTTTATATATCATAGCTAATAAACAGAAATGATTCACGGAATTAGTGGACAACAAACTCTCTGACGGCAAGACCTGTGTCTTATTCATTGTTATATTGCCACTGATAAGGACAGTGCTTAGCACAAAGCAAAAGTTCAGTGTATGTTTGCAGAATGGTGAAATAAATGGACCAATATATATTAACTTTGTAAACAAACCCAACATGATATTTCTAACAATTTAGAAACAAGATTTTAAATAAGTCTTGATGATTTCAAATATTAAATATATTAACATAAAAATATGGCTTGTTAGGTTAGGCCCCCAAGTTTATAACTGTGAGAGCTGGTTAAACTGAAGCTGCAGGGGCTGCAGTTTCCCAGTGCGGACTCTGGGCGCCGCTGTTGGCCAAAGTGGAGAGCTTGGTGCTGGCGATCCCGTCGCGCAGCCGCAGAGCACTTTCCCTGTCTCAAGACTCGCTAGTGTTGGGTCTTTCCACCGATTCCTCCTCTGGAGAAGAAACCCTGCCTGACCCTCACGCCGAAAATAAAGCTGTTGGGAGCTCCGGACGACTGCAACATAGACATTATTTGTAATCCGGCGTCTCCAAGCCGGTGAGCAAACTAAGGGGGAGAGTAAGAGGGATGGGGAGGGGAGCTGGGAAGAGC
Source organism: Okapia johnstoni (assembly GCA_024291935.2). Lineage (NCBI taxonomy): Eukaryota > Metazoa > Chordata > Mammalia > Artiodactyla > Giraffidae > Okapia > Okapia johnstoni. The sequence goes on from CM044316.1 coordinate 44,852,767, forward strand.
GGCTGGGCTGAGAGGCGGCCAGTGCTCTTTCCGTTCTTGCTGTCTTTGTTCAGCCTGGCGCTCTCTGAGCAGATCCACTACAGGATTCCCGAGGAGATGCCCGAGGGCTCGGTGGTGGGGAATCTCGCCAAGGACCTGAGACTCAGTGTCCACGAGTTACCGACTCGAAAACTGCGCGTCAGTTCGGAGAAGCCTTACTTCACCGTGAGCGCGGAGAGTGGGGAGTTACTTGTGAGCAGCAGGCTAGACCGGGAGCAGATATGCGGGAAGAAGTCAGCTTGTGCTCTAGAATTTGAGGTTGTTGCTGAAAATCCATTGAACTTTTCTCACGTGAATGTAGAGATCGAGGATGTCAATGACCACACGCCAAAATTCTCTCAAAATTCCTTCGAGCTGCAAATAAGTGAGTCAACGCTGCCAGGCACGCGATTTATATTAGAAGTCGCGGAAGATGCAGACATTGGCTTAAACTCTCTGAAGACTTATAAACTTTCTCTTAGCCCTAGTTTCTCGTTGATAAATAAGGAAAATCAAGATGATAGTAAATTCCCGGAACTGGTATTGGAGAAACCCTTAGACCGGGAACAACAGAGTTACCATCGTTTAGTCCTGACTGCCTCAGACGGTGGAGATCCACCCCTAAGTGGCACTACTGAGCTCCAGATCCAGGTCACTGATGCCAATGATAACCCCCCGGTATTTAGCCAGGACGTATACCGAGTCAACCTTGGAGAAAACGTGCCCCCAGGCACCACTGTGTTGCAGGTGTCAGCCACCGATCGGGACGAGGGCGTCAACTCAGAAATTACCTATTCCTTCTACAGGACCGGGCAAGTCTTCGGTCTGAATTCAAAGAATGGGGAAATTACAACGCTAAAAACACTGGATTTCGAAGAAATTAAGGAATATTCCATCGTGGTGGAAGGGAGGGATAGCGGAGGACTGGTTTCACAGTGTACAGTTAAAATTAGCATTCAAGATGAAAATGACAACAGACCAGATATTACATTCCATTCGCTAGTCGAAATGATTCTGGAAAACGCAGTGCCTGGAACTCTGATTGCTTTGATCAAAATACATGACAGAGATTCTGGGGAGAATGGGGAGGTTAACTGTCGATTAGAAGGTGAAGTACCTTTTCAGATAATCTCTTCGTCTAAAAATTCATACAAGTTGGTAACAGACGGGACCCTGGACCGAGAGCAGACCCCGGAGTACAATGTCACCATCATAGCCACTGACAAGGGCAAGCCGCCTCTCTGCACCCATACAAGTGTTACCTTGCATATTACTGATGTCAACGACAATGCTCCGGTTTTCCACCAGGCCTCCTACGTCGTCCACGTGGCAGAAAATAACCCGCCCGGAGTTTCCATCGCGCATATCAGGGCCTCTGACCCTGACCTAGGGCCCAATGGCCAGGTCTCCTACTCCATCGTGGCCAGCGACCTGGAGCCGCGCGCGCTATCGTCCTATGTGTCCGTGAACCCGCAGAGCGGAGTGGTGTTCGCGCAGCGCGCCTTCGACCACGAGCAGCTGCGCGCCTTCGAGCTGACGCTGCAGGCCCGCGACCACGGCTCGCCCGCGCTCAGCTCCAACGTGAGCCTGCGCGTGCTGGTGGGCGACCGCAACGACAACGCGCGCCCAGGGTGCTGTACCCGGCGCTGGGGCCCGACGGCTCGGCGCTCTTTGACACGGTGCCGCGCGCCGCGCAGCCCGGTTACCTGGTCACCAAGGTGGTGGCGGTGGACGCAGACTCTGGACACAACGCCTGGCTGTCCTACCACGTGCTGCAGGCCAGCGAGCCCGGACTGTTCAGCGTGGGGCTGCGCACGGGCGAGGTGCGCACGGCGCGGGCCTTGGGCGACAGGGACGCGGCCCGCCAGCGCCTGCTGGTCGCTGTGCGCGATGGGGGACAGCCGCCCCTCTCGGCCACCGCCACGCTGCTCCTGGTTTTCGCCGACAGCCTGCAGGAGGCGCTGCCGGACCTCAGTGACCGGCCCGCGCCCTCTGACCCCCAGGCTGAGCTGCAGTTTTACCTGGTGGTGGCCTTGGCCTTGATCTCGGTCCTCTTCCTCCTTGCGGTGATTCTGGCGGTCGCTCTACACCTACGACGCTCCTCCAGCCCTGCTGCTTGGAGCTGCTTTAAGCCTGGTCTCTGTGTCAAGTCTGGACCCATGGTTCCTCCCAACTACAGTGAGGGAACTTTACCTTACTCGTACAATCTGTGCGTTGCCCATACTGGAAAGACAGAGTTTAATTTTCTAAAATGTAGTGAGCAGTTGAGTTCAGGACAAGATACACTTTGTGGTGATTCGTCTGGGGCCTTATTTCCACTCTGTAATTCCCGTGAGTCGACTTCCCATCCCGAAACTCTAATGGCGGTGAGTTCCATTTAAGTATCTACTCCTTTTCATCATCTTTGCAACTTTTTTATTTATGTGAAAATATATTGCATTTTTAAGTCTAATGAGTTCCTTTGGAATAATTAGAGCTCTCTGAAAACTGTATATCCAGTCTTCAAGGGGAATGGTGAATTGAGAATAGGTATGTGACATAATATCTTACCCAGTTAAGATTCACCAAGTTGAGAGAGTATGCTGTATGCTTCACAACAAAAGCCTTTTTGCCAATTTCTTATCTCTTTTCTAATCTAATGAAATTTACTCATTACATTTTTTTATTCTTCATTTAACATATTTAGATGTTTGATATATATAAGTAAACATTAAATTTAAAGTAGGTAGTCACTTAATTCATTCTTTAAAGCAAAAAAGCTACTAAGTATCTTCCTTCACTGATTTCACTGGTACATCTCTTATATTTATTCCTTATGTCTAGTTCCTTAAATCTACCTATCTGTGAGTCTTTGAAGCCCTTAAAATTTAAAGAAAAAATACTGTGTGATATATTGTGTGAGAGAGACTCAGTGAACTCATCAGAAAATCCAAGTCATTATCTAAATTCCTTCAAATTTCCTTGAATGCAAAATCCTCTTCTTTATAGTTAACAGAAGGAGATACTTGATAAGAGAAAAGGAAATGCTGCTCCCTCTATCACTTGCTCTCATACCTGACCTATTTTTTTGAAGGGGAAAGAGGGGAAAGTCACTGTATTTATCTTATTACTTGGAGCCCTAAACATTAGTGACTAGAGGTTTTCTCATCCTTCTATCTGTAGGAGGGAAGGAGATTTCTGAATTATTTTTAAGGCAAAATCTACTAATTTCAAGTATATACAAAGATGCTATTATATAAGCATCTGTCTTTTGCTTGTTTTCTGTTAAGAACTGCTTCAGTAAATAATTTCTTTACATATTGTCAAAAGAAAATTCTTATTGTGGTATTTAATTTGTTCTACATCTTGTGTTTTTTTCCTCAAATTATTACATAAGCTTAGATGACCCTTATAATAGGAAGTTTAAGATTATATTAATATTGCTAATTTCTTGATGAAAAAACTGAAATGGAAACTTACTTTCCAGGGTATGTTATTTGAATCTTCCAAATGCTGTAGGCTGTGCATGCACTATGAATTCACATAGAAAACTAAATATTTTAAAAATTGAAATAGACTAGAAGTTTAACAACCATAACTATGTAAATTTTAAAAATCCCAACCTACTTAAATTTAGCAGTATTAGATGAGAAAATCTAGTACTGTTAAGTAATTAAATTTTGTAAACAAAGTCTTAAGGAAACTTTACTCCAAGAATCTCACCATGAAAGTAAATGTCTTATAAAACAGCTTCAAATTGAGTAGTCTATATATTGATTCAATATAATTATGTAAATACAGATGTACACATAAAATAAAATATGGATATATTTCCAAAGAGGGTTGCATATTTTAATTACTTCAGAAAATAACGACCTATAGAAAACAGTTGAAACATTATAAAAAATGAAATTTCAACAATGTACCTACCTAGAAAGAGAGCAAAATGCTATCAAAAATGAGAGTAAGGTTGTCTGATATTAATGACATTTAATAGAAATTTCATGTCACTTCATTTCCAACTAAAATATCCGCAAGTGGTCATTGCTTTTGAAATATAAATGCAGGACACAGAGAAATCTAAAATCATAATGGTAAGAGAGTAGTGTTTTGTCAGTCATCTATAGCAAAAGTATTTCGCATCTCAGTGGGTGTAGTAACGGCTAAGGACTCTGAGCGCCGCTGTTCACCAACTCTAAAAAAAACTCAGTCAGCTTTCGGTCCCGGTATTAGGGTCTGCAACTCCACAAAGCCGCTCGGATCCCACAGACAGACTCCGGGGCTGCAGAGTAACTCAGCCTCTGAACTTTGGGCACTACGGGTTTCTTCTGAGAAAAAAGATCGCCATAATTTGCAGGAGGAAAACAGAAGCTAAGAAATCAGCGTTCACAGGAAGTATTCTGAGGAAAAAACCTTTAGTGAGGCAACAATGGCCGCTCCAACCAATCGCCTGCACCGCAGAAGACTGTTTCTGTTGTGCCTTTTCCTGGGGAGGCTGTGGGAGACGGGGGCGAGCCAGATCCGCTACTCGGTACCTGAAGAGACAGAAAAAGGCTACATCGTGGGGAATATTTCCAAGGACCTGGGGCTGGAGCTCCGCGAGCTGGCAGAGCGGGGAGTCCGCATCGTCTCCAGAGGTAGGATGCAGCTCTTTGCTCTAAATCCACGAAGCGGCAGCTTGGTCACCGCGGGCAGGGTAGACCGGGAGGAGCTCTGCGCTCAGAGCGCGCGGTGTCTGGTGAACTTTAAAGTCCTGGTTGAAGATAGTGTGCAACTTCACGGAGTAGAAATAGAAGTCACTGATATCAACGATAATAACCCAAAATTCCAGGTCGAAAATCTGGAAGTAAAAATTAACGAAGTCGCTTTGCCAGGAACACGTTATCCACTGCCAGAGGCTGTGGACCCGGATGTGGGCTTGAATTCCCTGCAGAGCTACCAGCTCAGCCGCAATAACCACTTCTCCCTGGACATGCAAACTGGAGACGACGGAGCTGGAAGCCCAGAACTGGTGCTGGAGCGCGCTCTGGACCGCGAGGAGGAGGCTGCTCACCACCTGGTCCTCATCGCCACGGACGGAGGCGAACCGCGTCGCTCCAGCACAGTGCACATCCGAGTGACAGTGTTGGATACAAACGACAATGCCCCGGTTTTTGCTCAACCGATTTACCGAGTGAAAGTCCCAGAGAACGTGCCCCCGGGGACCCGGCTGCTCACCGTAAGCGCTAGCGACCCGGATGAAGGAACCAACGGGGAAGTGGCTTATAAATTCTGGAAAATTAGTGAAAAACAATCTCCGTTATTCCAGCTGAATGAAAATACTGGCGAAATATCAACAGCGAAGAGTTTAGATTATGAAGAATGTGCATTTTATGACATGGAAATACAGGCAGAAGATGGTGGGGCATTGAAGGATCGGACCAAAGTACTCATTTCAGTAGAAGATGTCAATGATAATAGACCTGAAGTGACCATTACATCGTTATTTAGTCCAGTGAGGGAAGATGCTCCTCAAGGAACAATAATCGTTCTTTTCAATGCTCATGACCGAGACTCTGGTAAGAATGGCCAAGTTGTCTGTTCCATCGAGGAGATTCTACCTTTTCAGTTAGAAAAGTCAGTAGAAGATTATTATAGATTGCGGACAGTCCAAAATCTTGACCGAGAAAAAACCTCTGAGTATAACATCACAGTGACTGCAACAGATAGAGGAACACCACCTCAGTCCACGGAAATTCACATCACCCTTCACGTGGTTGACGTCAATGACAATCCACCCTCCTTCTCTAAAACCTCCTACTCTGTCTACCTCCTGGAGAACAATCTTAGGGGCACCTCCATCTTCTCTGTGACAGCCCACGACCCAGACAGCAATGAGAATGCTCGAGTTATTTACTCCCTAGAGGAAGACACCATCCAAGGGGCGCCTCTCTCCTCCTATGTGTCTATCAACTCGGACACTGGTGTGCTTTTCGCACTGCGCTCCTTGGACTATGAGCAGTTTCGAGATCTTCAAATGCAGGTGAAGGCAAGCGACAGTGGGGATCCACCACTCAGCAGCAACGTGTCACTGAGCATATTCGTGCTGGACCAGAATGACAACGTGCCAGAAGTCCTGTATCCTGCCCTCCCCACTGATGGCTCCACGGGTGTGGAGCTGGCACCTCGCTCTGCAGAGCCTGGCTACCTGGTCACCAAGGTGGTGGCAGTGGACAGAGACTCAGGACAGAATGCCTGGCTGTCCTACCGCCTGCTCAAGGCCAGCGAGCCAGGGCTCTTCGCGGTGGGGCTGCACACGGGGGAGGTGCGCACAGCGCGGGCCCTGCTGGACAGAGATGCGATCAAGCAGAGCCTGGTGGTGGGGGTCCAGGACCACGGCCAACCCCCTCTCTCTGCCACCGTCACGCTCACGGTGGCTGTGGCTGACAGCATCCCCGACGTCTTGGCTGATCTAGGTAACCTTGACTCTCCTGCCAACCTCGAGGACTCGGGCCTCACACTCTACCTGGTGGTGGCGGTCGCCGCGGTCTCCTGCGTCTTCCTCGCCTTTGTCATTGTGCTGCTGGCACTCAGACTGCGGCATTGGCACGTGTCGCGTCTGCTCCAGGCTTCGGGCAACGGGTTGGCTGGCGTGCGGGAGTCTCAGTTTGTGGGCGTGGACGGGGTGCGGGCTTTCCTGCAGACCTATTCGCACGAGGTCTCGCTCACCGCGGACTCGCGGGGGAGTCACGTGATCTTCCCGCAGCCGAATTACGCGGACACACTCATCAGTCAGGAGAGCTGTGAGAAAAGCGAGCCTTTGTGCGTTTCAGATGATTCCAGGTTTCCTATAGAAGACACCCTCTTCGTTCCAGTGAGTTCGACTTTTTCTTTACTTTAAAAAAAATTGGTTTTCTCTTTAAGTGTTTTCATTGAAGGTAAGATAAGTTGATATTAACATATTTCTCACCATACATTTAAATTTTCACTAAGCCTAATTTTTGCTGTAACACCTACAAGAGTCGGACACGACTTAGCGACTGAACAATATAGGAGGCATTTATTGGTTACATCGTTGAAACAATCTTTGCTTTCTCATAATAAATAACCTAGGAATTAGTTAGTGAAAGCCCTCTTGGGACAGCCCTCATCATCAGGCACTGGGCATGGCTCTTTGGGTAAGGTTGCTTGAGTGGTGACCAGAGTTCACTACTAATTCGTAGGACAGGTTTCTATTCCTGAAATTTGTTATTTTTGTTGTTTGCAATGGCCGCATTGTGAAAGTCTTACTCTAAAAACATTTCTACAGCTGATGCTATTTTTGTAAGGGTAAACTAATAAGAAATGCATTCTATTTGGAGAACTAAGTGAAAGCTCAGATTCAGTGCTTCTCTTCTGTTTCTATGACCAGACAACATCCCTTAGAGGTGATGTGTTTCAGGTCACATGTTTGTAGAGGTTATTTGCATTTAGAGATCATTTCTGCGGATGATTCAAGCTTTAGTTATTATTTCCATATTATTTCCATTTCCATTTATTCTTTTAATGGTGAAAGAAATTGCTTTTTATAAACAACAGACATTTAGTTACAGTGAAAAATTTTAACACCATTAGTTCTCGTCCTCAAAGAGTTTGATTTCTTAATACTATAATTATTAATAGTTTGAAACTCCCCTATCATTTATACTTGCTGAAGAGCAATTTCTTAGACTGGACCCTATGAGAAAACAAAACATGGGAAATAAAAATTATTCTTCAATTGTTATTTATGACCCAATACTCCAACTTTTGAGGCTTGAAATAAATTTGGATCTGGGAGATGCTTTAGGAAAATATTCTCAGGAACTACTAGGGAGGTTCTAAGAATATTTCACTGGCTTTTAGATATAAAGAAAATAATTATTATTATGTAATATGATTTTTAACACAATGTTATTACAAGTAATAACTTACATTGTAGAAAAAATTACATTGTAGGAGACTTTGAAAATAATATTTGAAATTGACTCAAAATTCTATTTAAAACATGCTGAATATAAGGGCTAAACATGTGTGTACATCATAAAGATGTTATAATTATTTCAAATACTCTTTATTCCTAAGCAAATAGGAAAGACATAAAGCATTGCTCAGGGTCATATTTTTAACTATGCAATAGGAAAACTATCATTTAAAGTTTCTGTCTTTGGGAGTAACCTTTAGTACTTAATATACATAAATACTAAAATATGTGTTAATGTGGAAAAAGTAATAACAGAAATATTTATGAAGACTGTATATCATGGTAGGTGACTACTATTCTCTGCCATAAAAGGTGACTTGTCTTTAAAAACAGCCCACAAGGCTCTTTGGATGGATGATTGGGCAGACTGTGGAAAATGCTGAATTCTTGTTTTCTTAAATGAGGCAGGACTTTTGCATTGGTAACAGATTATATAATAGGCTTAAGGATAAAATTCTTCCCCATTTTAATGTCTTGTCTTTAAAGAAGAGTTAATTAAAATATCTTGAATATCTTCAAAACAATGAGGTAATGAAATATGTAGTAAAGAATACCTGTGTTGATCATCTTTGCAATTGGGTGAGGGGTAAATGAAGATTCAGTAATAATGCTCCCTACCTTTTTTTTTATAAGTTTGGAAATTTCCACAATAAATTTCTTGAAAAACTAAGTATAAAGACACTGCACATATACTTTACTAAAACCAAAACTTGGGCAATTACATAACTATATATCTATAGATAGATATATATTCTGGGCTTCCTTGGTGGCTCAGTGATAAAGAATCCGCCTGCCAATGAAGGAGACGCCGGTTCGATCCCTAGTCCAGGAAGATTCCCCGGAGAAGGAAATGGCAACCTACTCCAGTATTCTTGCTTGGTGAAAACCCCATGGACGGAAGATCCTGGCGGGCTACAGTCCATGGGGTCGCAAAGAGTTGGACACAACTTAACCGTCTGAAAAACAACGCATTCTGGAGAGAAATTGTCTGAAGACGAAACTGTGAGACTGCGATTCCAGACGAGGCCTCTGGGCGCCGCTGTCGGCCAGTGCAGGGCTAGCGCTGACACTCGAGATTCCTCAGCCTCCAGGCTGAGATTTCCAGCGCAGCTACCGACAGAGAGAAGGAAACCCGCTCACACACCCAGGCTCCTGGCTGGGCAGTCTGTGCCCAGCACAAACGGATTCCCAGCTCCGCCTGTCCTGGGCCGGAAGTTCTTCCAGTGACGCCGTGAACAGCAGTTTCTTTGGCTTTTCGGAAAGATTGGGACCCAGAGAGAACTAAAGCGCGCAATGGGAGGGAGCTGCACGCAGACAAGCCCGGCTGACCGGAGGCAGGTACTGTTTTTCTTCCTGCTGCCTTTGTTTTACTCCGCGCTCTGCGAGCAGATCCGCTACTCGATTCCCGAGGAGCTGGCCAAGGGCTCCGTGGTAGGGAATCTCGCCAGGGATCTAGGGCTCAGTGTCCTGGATGTGTCGGCTCGAAAGCTGCGAGTTAGCGCGGAGAGGCTGCTCTTCAACGTAGACGCGGAGAGCGGGGACTTACTTGTGAAGGACCGAATAGACCGTGAGCAGATATGCAAAGAGAGAAGAAGATGTGAATTGCAGTTGGAAGCCGTGGTGGAAAATCCTTTAAATATTTTTCATATCATTGTGGTTGTTGAGGATATTAATGACCATACTCCTCAATTCGATAAAAAGGAAATACATTTAGACATTTTTGAATCTGTATCCACAGGTGCACGAATATCCCTGGACCCTGCCACTGACCTCGATATAAACATGAACTCAGTTAAAGATTATCAGATAAATCCTAACCCTTATTTCTCATTAATGGTTAGAGTTAATTCTGACGGTGGCAGATACCCAGAATTGTCCTTGGAGAAATCCCTAGACCGAGAAGAGCAGGGATCCCATAGCTTGATATTGACTGCCTTGGATGGAGGGGACCCTCCAAGAAGTGCCACCGCTCAAATAGAAATCTCTGTCAAGGACACCAATGATAACCCCCCGGTGTTCAGCCAAGATGAATATAGACTTAGCGTTAGTGAAAATCTACCCCTTGGGTCCTCCGTGTTGCTGGTGACAGCCACTGACCAGGACGAGGGGGCCAATGCTGAAATAAACTACTACTTCAGGAGCACTGCTCAGAGTACAAGACACAAGTTCTCACTGGATGAGAAAACAGGCATGATTAAGAATAACCAGTCATTGGATTTTGAGGATATAGAAAGATACACCATGGAAGTGGAAGCAAAGGACGGAGGTGGTCTCTCTTCCCAATGTAAAGTAATCATAGATATCCTCGATGAAAACGACAACATCCCGGAAATAATCATTACTTCTCTCTCTGATCAGATTTTGGAGGGTTCTCTACCAGGAATGGTTGTTGCCCTTTTCAAAACACGGGACCGGGATTCCGGAGGAAATGGAGAAGTCACCTGTCATGTAGGAAGAGATGTTCCTTTCAAGATTTATTCTTCTTCTAATAATTACTACAAGCTGGTGACAGATGGGGATCTAGACCGAGAGCAGACTCTGGAATACAACATCACCATCACAGCCACTGACCGGGGCAAGCCTCCTCTCTCCTCCAGCACTACCATTACCCTACGCATCACGGACATCAACGACAACGATCCGGTTTTCCACCAGGCCTCCTACGTCGTCCACGTGCCAGAAAATAACCCGCCTGGCGCTTCCATCGCGCAAGTCAGCGCCTCCGACCCTGACCTAGGGCCCAATGGCCACGTCTCCTACTCCATCGTGGCCAGCGACCTGGAGCCGCGCGCGCTGTCGTCCTACGTGTCCGTGAACCCGCAGAGCGGAGTGGTGTTCGCGCAGCGCGCCTTCGACCACGAGCAGCTGCGCGCCTTCGAGCTGACGCTGCAGGCCCGCGACCACGGCTCGCCCGCGCTCAGCTCCAACGTGAGCCTGCGCGTGCTGGTGGGCGACCGCAACGACAACGCGCCCAGGGTGCTGTACCCGGCGCTGGGGCCCGACGGCTCGGCGCTCTTCGACACGGTGCCGCTCGCCGCGCAGCCCGGTTACCTGGTCACCAAGGTGGTGGCTGTGGACGCAGATTCTGGTCACAACGCCTGGCTGTCCTACCACGTGCTGCAGGCCAGCGAGCCCGGACTGTTCAGCGTGGGGCTGCGCACGGGCGAGGTGCGCACGGCGCGGGCCTTGGGCGACAGGGACGCGGCCCGCCAGCGCCTGCTGGTCGCTGTGCGCGATGGGGGACAGCCGCCCCTCTCGGCCACCGCCACGCTGCTCCTGGTTTTCGCCGACAGCCTGCAGGAGGCGCTGCCGGACTTCAGTGACCGGCCCGCGCCCTCTGACCCCCAGGCTGAGCTGCAGTTTTACCTGGTGGTGGCCTTGGCCTTAATCTCGGTGCTCTTCCTCCTGGCAGTGATTCTGGCGGTTGCCCTGCACCTGCGACGCTCCTCCAGCCCTGCTGCTTGGAGCTGCTTTAAGCCTGGTCTCTGTGTCAAGTCTGGACCCATGGTTCCTCCCAACTATAGTGAGGGAACTTTACCTTACTCGTACAATCTGTGCGTTGCCCATACTGGAAAGACAGAGTTTAATTTTCTAAGATGTAGTGAATCTTTGCATCCCACTCAAGACATAGTGTGTGGTGATTCTCTTGGGGCCCTAATTCCACTTCATAGTGGGAATGACTTGGCTACACATCCTGAGACCCTAACACAGGTAAGTTTCTTTTCTTTCTTTTTTTTTGGTCTTCTGTAATATTCTATTTTTTTCATATTTTGGGCATACTATTACACTTTTACATCTAGAATCATATTTAGAAAATCCATAACTAATCACTGTCTTGTCTCTTCAGTTTTTACAGACTATATTTTCAAGACTCGTTTTGTTCATAAGTTGCTCTGTAATTCAGAAAGGATGTCACTAAATTGGAGATATCTTTTCAAGCTTAAGTTAGCAAAACAGGCTGTGATCTTGACTTCTTACCAAATAATTTAAAGTTTAATAATATTCAGGTACTCATTAAATATCAAAGCAGATGCTCATATCAAAGAAACATGTGCTGCAGATAATCCTGTATGTGCATTCTGGTATCTTCATTTATTTTAACATTTTTTAAAACTGTTAGAACTTCCCTGGCAGTCAGTGGTTAAGACTCTGTGCTTCCAAAACAGGGGGTGGCATCTTGCCCCTTGGTCAGGGAACTAAGATCCGACATGGTGCAGCCAAAAATAAAATAAAATTAGATTATGAAAAAATATAAATAAAACTGTAAGCATTTGAGGGAACATAGTGAGCAGATCCATTAATCCCTGAAATTGCATACAAAGTTACAGATGTATGCAGTTTTCCTGGCAGAGGAGGCAAAACTTTCATTCTATTGCCAAGTGTTGCTATGGGCCCCAAATCTTAATACTAACTACCCTAGAGGAATTCTCTCTTCAATTTTTGGTCCTTCTGGTTTTTCTTTTATAGCTACTTTTCTTGGTACTCAAATTATACTCTTTCCAAATCATTTTTTTCTCTACATTGAAGATAAGGAATTTTCCAGAAAGCAAATGAAATGTCATTGTGCTCTGTGCTCAATCTCTGACTCTGATTATCTTTGAAGACAAAAGATAAAATCTTTAAAGAGTTAAATAAGGGGGGGAGGGGGGAATAGTGACATAAATGTTTCTAAAGAACCTGTTCTCTCTATATGAAAGAAGTGAACCTCCAAACTCCTCATCTTTGAGGAGAGACCTACTACTGGATTGATGGGAATATACATCTGAAGATGTGTGGGCCACTTTACTTTGGACTTCCATATAAAATACAAAGAGATTATTTATATTGCCATCAACACCCTGGTGAAAACAGGTCATTTGACATGCTTATTTTTTAAAAAATAATAGTTAGAACAGTTAGAAATAACCTACATCACTATTTCTAACTGTTTTTAGAAATTGTTTTTTAGCACTCGCATGTATTCTCTTCCCATTGCAATAGAGACATGTTCCTTTTTAGTTTGTGATTACCAGCTCAACTCATTTGGGTCAAGTTAACTTCTAATAATCTATAATAAAAATACATTTTTCCAAAAAAAATTCATTGAGGCACAATAAAACTATTTTAGAAAAATTTGAAAGCTCTTACACAATCTTAATGCTAAACAAATATAATTAGTTAACCAATCTAAAATTTAAAAACTTAAGTGAATTAAAAGGGATTATCTCATAATAATCTCTATATGAATGCCTACTAAACACTGTTGGACCATTTAAATCAGCATTTCAAATAAAATTATAAGGCTTTTCTGAATATAGCTAGAAGCTCATAGGAAAGAAAACAAGCATTACTTACCTTTGAAAGTGGATATATTTCTATTGGGAAAATAAGTGTTGCAAATATAAATTTAATCGACCATTGTTTAACACTCTGTAGTACTTTCATTCCACTTTATTCCACCGAGTAATGGCAATCCACCTCCAGTATTCTTGCCTGGGAAATCCCATGGACAGAGGAGCCTGACGGGCTACAGCCCATGGGGTCGCAAAAGAGTCGGACACGACTTAGGGACTAAACAAAAACAAGAAAACTACAGATATCAGTTGAGGAACCAAAGAAGAAATGTAAAATAAAATAAAATATACAACAAAAAATAGTCCCCTTTGTTTTCTATTGCATACATAAGTGGGTGCAGTAACTTCTGAGGACTCTGAGCGCCGCTGTTGAGCTACTACGAAAGAACCGCAGCCAGCGCTCAATCCGGATTCTCAGTGTTCCAGCTACACAAAGCTCCACGGTTCTTGCAAACCAGCTCCAGGGCTGCAGCGAAACTCACTTCAGAATTTAAGGTGCGCAGGCCGCAGAGACTTCCTGCAGCCAGAGTAAGAAAAAGGAGCCAGCCAAAACACAGCGTGCCCAGTGAGGACATAGCGAGAATCCCGTCACCAGACAACAATGGCCGCTCAAAGGAATCGCTCCTACCTCAGCGCGCTGGTCCAGCTCTGCCTTCTCCTCCGTATGTCGTGGGAGACCGAAGCTCGGCAGATCCGCTACTCGGTTCCCGAGGAGTTAGAGAAAGGCTCTTTTGTGGGCAACATCTCCAAAGACTTGGGACTGGAGCCCCGGGAGTTGGCGGAGCGAGGAGTCCGCATCGTCTCCAGAGGTAGGACGCAACTCTTTGCTCTGAACCCGCGAAGCGGCAGTTTGGTCACCGCGGGCAGGATAGACCGGGAGGAGCTCTGCGCTCAGAGCGCGCGGTGTCTGGTGAGTTTTAACATTCTTGTGGAAGATAGGGTGAAACTTTTCGGAGTAGAAGTAGAAGTAACTGATATCAATGATAATGCACCAAAATTCCAAGCAGAAAATCTGGATGTAAAAATTAATGAAAACGTCGCTCCAGGAATGCGTTTTCCTCTCCCGGAAGCTGTTGATACAGATGTGGGCGTGAACTCCCTACAGAGCTACCAGCTCAGCTCCAATAAGCACTTCTCTCTAGCAGTTCAAAGCCGTGTCAATGGTGTTAAGTCCCCGGAGCTGGTGCTGGAGCACGCCCTGGATCGCGAGGAAGAGGCAATGCACCGTCTGGTTCTCACTGCCATCGACGGGGGAGACCCTCTCCGATCTGGCACTGTCCTCATCAGTGTGACTGTTTTTGACACAAATGACAATGCACCAGTCTTCAGTTTGCCTGAATACCGAGTGAGTGTTCCGGAGAACTTGCCTGTGGGTTCACGACTGTTGACAGTCACCGCCACCGACAGGGATGAAGGTGCCAATGGAGAAGTGACATATTCATTCCGAAAATTACCTGACACACAATTGTTGAAATTTCAACTAAACAAAAATACTGGGGAAATAAAGCTATCAGAAAATCTAGATTACGAAGAGACAGGTTTCTATGAAATAGAAATACAAGCTGAAGACGGAGGGGCATATCTTGCAACAGCTAAAGTATTGATTACAATAGAAGATGTAAATGACAACAGTCCAGAGGTAACCATCACATCTCTGTTTAGTCCCCTGATGGAAGATTCACCTCTGGGGACTGTTGTAGCTCTTTTAAATGTGCATGATCTGGACTCTGGGCAGAATGGACAGGTCACTTGTTCCATATTGGGGAATCTACCATTTAAGTTAGAAAAATCAATTGATAGTTATTATAGATTGGTGACACACAAAGTTCTCGACAGGGAACAGGTATCCTCTTACAATGTCACATTAAGAGCGACAGATGGAGGAAGTCCACCCCTATCAACAGAAACTCATTTCACCCTGCAAGTGGCAGATATTAACGACAACCCACCTACCTTCTCTCACATCTCCTACTTTACCTATATCCCAGAGAACAACCCCAGAGGTGCCTCCATCTTCTCAGTGACTGCGCTGGACCCAGACAGCAAAGAAAATGCCCAGGTTATTTACTCCCTGGCTGAAGACACTATCCAGGGGGCACCACTATCCTCCTATGTCTCCATCAATTCTGACACAGGAGTCCTATATGCACTGCGATCCTTCGACTATGAGCAGTTCCGTAATCTGAAGATGCAAGTGACAGCCACTGACAGTGGGGACCCACCACTCAGCAACAATGTGTCTCTGAGCATATTCGTGCTGGACCAGAATGACAATGCGCCAGAAATCCTGTATCCTGCCCCCCCTACCGATGGCTCCACAGGCGTGGAACTGGCACCTCGCTCTGCAGAGCCAGGATACCTGGTGACCAAGGTGGTGGCAGTGGACAGAGATTCAGGCCAGAACGCCTGGCTGTCCTACCGCCTGCTCAAGGCCAGCGAGCCAGGGCTCTTCTCGGTGGGGCTACACACGGGCGAGGTGCGTACAGCGCGGGCCCTGCTGGACAGAGATGCGCTCAAGCAGAGCCTGGTGGTAGTGGTCCAGGACCACGGGCAGCCCCCTCTCTCTGCCACCGTCACGCTCACGGTGGCTGTGGCTGACAGCATCCCAGATGTCCTTGCTGATCTGGGCAGCTTGGAGGTCCCGCCGCCCTCTGATGCTTCAGACCTCACCCTGTATCTGGTGGTGGCGGTGGCCGCGGTCTCCTGCGTCTTCCTCGCCTTTGTCATTGTACTGGTGGCGCTCAAGCTGAGAGGCTGGCACACGTCGCGTCTGCTCCAGGCTTCCGGAGGTGGATTGGGCGTACCAGCCTCGTCCTTTGTGGGCGTGGACGGGGTACGGACTTTCCTGCAGACCTATTCCCACGAGGTTTCTCTCACCGCGGACTCGCGGAGGAGTCATGTGATCTTTCCGCAACCCAACTACGCGGACACACTTATCAGCCAGGAGAGCTGTGAGAAAAAAGATCCTCTGTCTTTGTTAGATGATTCGAAGTTTCCTGTAGAAGATACCCCTTTGGTGCCAGTGAGTTCTATTTTTGCTCCTTTTCTCACCTTTAATAATTATGATTAGTTTTACTGTTAGGTTTGCAGCATGATGGTGGGATCCTAATCCTTATTTTTTCACTTTTTCCTCCATTTCAATGACATTCGCTTCTTGCTAAAACATTGAGGAATAGAACTTGATGGTTATTAAGGCTGATATGTTTTTACTTTCCGGTAAATATTCACTTAATCCCAGTGAAGATTTATTATCATAGACTGTTATGATTAGCTTCAGAGAGTCTTGTGTTTTATAGTTTTGTTGCGTATAATACTGGCAATTCCTAAGAGAGGACTTTCATACAGAAGTGTCAATTTGTGTGCTTTCCTGGTGGCTACATGCTGAAATCCTTAGACAGCCCTGCCTCTTGTTTTGAAGTCAGGCCTGGTAAGAATATGTAAATGTCAGAAACAAATGCATTAGCCTTACTGGAAATCCTACCCATTTTCAGTAATATTCCATTAACAATTCATAACAACGTGTGCTTAAATTTTTGAAGTATAATCATACCTGGTAACACTGCAGCATCCATTTTGCCTGTGATTCTAATTTCATACTGTCATGTGGAAGATATACCATTTTAATTTTACTTTCCTTGTTCTATAGGGACTCCAGAGAACTGATAAAAGGTATTATGTTAAGCAAACTTGAGGGTCTCCTTTCTCTGTACTCTTCTGTTAAATTCTCCAATCTCTAAGGCTGAAATATATATATAATTTGGGGAGATAGACTGGTACATGTTCCCAAGTACAGGAGCAAAGATGTATGCCAAAGTCATTTCAGTGACTATAGAGAGAATGGAAGAGCCACCTGAAACTCTGAAACCTCTGAAATTTACAGTCAAAATAAACTTAAATAAATAAAATTTTAAAAAGTCATTTCTGCGTGAGAGGTGAATCAAGCAGAGAAGTACACAGAATTCTAAACAGGTGGTCAGTGGAATTACTGATGAGTCCATTTAAAGTGATGATATTGATGTATTTGGTTTGATCTCTTACTATTCTATTAATTTATTATTAATATTCTTCTAAACTAATATGGTAGCATAAAGTCAAATCATGCCCTAATGTGTTTCAAAGTGTTTATGAGAACATGACTTTTTTCCCATGTCATTCAACTTTTGTTCAAGGATATGTCTGTGGAAAAAGAGCATAGTTATTATCTTTGGAGTTATAGTTAATAATTTTTATTTTTTAACTTCCAAATAATTTAATCTTTTAAACTTCTGACCACGAGAGTCAAAATTATTCTGCATATATTTCAAATGATTCTATTATTTTGAAAAAACACAGGTTTAAAAAACACCTACTCTTTTGGCATGATAGCTATTGTTAGCAATATGTCAAAATATAATTATTTAAAAGCAATATAGGACACCTTAGATGATTGTAATGAATACTAAAGTGGTTGTATTCTAGTTCTTAAATATGGGTGGATGGATTAAGCCTACATTGAAGACCAAAACTAATTTTTATGCTTATCTTTAGTACTTTCCTTTGTGGATAATTACTCTTAAAAGGATCTACTGTGATTGCCTCTGGATAGAACTGGATAGAAGTAGGCGACGGAACAGGAGACCTCCTTCGCATTCTACATTCTTCTGTGCCTTTTAGATTTTTAAAAGAAATATTTTGCCCTATTCAAAATCTATGTAAAATTTTAACATATAAAATATTGGTTTAGCCAAAAAGTTCGTTCGGGTTTTTCCGTAGTAAGATGTTACAAACTTTTGGTCAACCCAATATATAATAGTTTTGAGCATGTGAAAAAAACGTTTCATGAAGAAAACAGAATCACCGGAGGAGTAAAGTTCAAATATTTTAGCAGCGGTCATGCCTTTAAAGAAAGACTTCCTGAAATAAAGCAGAAAACTTAAGCTGCGGTTCCACACGAAGCCTCTGGGCGCCGCTGT
The DNA here is from genome assembly GCA_024291935.2 of Okapia johnstoni. Classification (NCBI taxonomy): domain Eukaryota; kingdom Metazoa; phylum Chordata; class Mammalia; order Artiodactyla; family Giraffidae; genus Okapia; species Okapia johnstoni. The sequence continues at coordinate 44,871,030 of CM044316.1, forward strand.
CGGCCAGTGCAGGGCAAGCTCTGAAGCCCGGGATTCCTCAGCCTCTAGCCAGGGATTTCCTGCGCAGCCACCAACACAGAGAGAGGGAAACCCGCTTATACACAGGGGCTTCTGGCCGCGCAGATTCTTCCAATCACATAAGGATTCCCAGCCCCTAGACTGGGGGTTCAGCCTGTCCTGGGCCAAATGCTTTACCAGCGTGCCATGTGCACTTTCTCCAACTAGAAAGACTGGGACCCAGCGAGAACCAGAGCGCGCAATGGGAGGGAGCTGTACGCAGACACGCCCGGCCGACCGGAGGCAGGTACTGTTTCTCTTCCTGCTGCCTTTGTTCTACCCCGCGTTCTGCGAGCAGATCCGCTACTCGATTCCCGAGGAGCTGGCCAAGGGCTCCGTGACAGGGAATCTCGCCAGGGATCTAGGGCTCAGTGTCCTGGATGTGTCGGCTCGAAAGCTGCGAGTTAGCGCGGAGAGGCTGCTCTTCAACGTAGACGCGGAGAGCGGGGACTTACTTGTGAAGGACCGAATAGACCGTGAGCAGATATGCAAAGAGAGAAGAAAATGTGAATTGCAGTTGGAAGCCGTGGTGGAAAATCCTTTAAATATTTTTCATATCACTGTAGTTGTTGAAGATATTAATGACCATGCTCCTCAATTCCATAAGGATGAAATATACTTAGAAATCAGTGAATCAGTCAGCCCGGGGACTGGAACAATTCTTGAGCCTGCAAATGATCCCGATATTAGTATGAATTCACTGAGCAAATACCAACTAAGTCCTAATGAGTATTTCTCGTTAGTGGTGAAAGACAATCCTGACGGGGGCAAATATCCAGAATTGGTGTTGAAGAAGGCCCTGGACCGAGAAACACAGAGCGTTCACCATTTGGTGCTGACAGCTTTAGACAGCGGGGATCCGCCGCAAAGCGGCACAGTTCAGATCCGAGTCCTAGTGGTGGATGCCAACGATAATCCCCCTGTGTTCAGCCAAGATGTGTACAAGGTCAGCCTTCGGGAAGATGTGCCCCCAGGCACCTTCGTGCTGAGGGTGAGCGCTACGGATCAAGACGAAGGCGTCAATGCAGAGATCACCTACTCATTCCTTGGTGTGGCTGATACAGCCCGGCACGTGTTCTCTCTGGATTCTGCTACAGGAAACATCATAACTCATCAACCCTTGGATTATGAAAATGTAGGAAGATACGCCATGGTTGTGGAAGCAAAGGACCGAGGATCCCTGTCTACACGGTGTAAAGTAATTATAGAGGTTTTGGACGAAAATGACAACAGCCCAGAAATAATCATCACTTCTCTCTCAGATCAGATTTTGGAGGATTCCCCGCCAGGAATGGTTGTGGCTCTCTTCAAAACACGGGACCAGGATTCCAAGGAAAATGGAGAAGTCACGTGTAATTTAAGTAGAGACATTCCGTTTAAAATTCATTCTTCTTCTAATAATTACTACAAGTTAGTAACGGATGGGGTCCTGGACAGGGAACGGACTACGGAATACAACGTCACTATCACAGCCATTGACAGAGGCAAGCCTCCTCTCTCCTCCAGCACTACCATCACCCTACGCATCACCGATGTCAACGACAACGCTCCAGTTTTCCACCAGGCCTCCTATGTGGTCCACGTGGCAGAAAATAACCCTCCTGGCGCTCCCATCGCTCAGGTTAGCGCCTCCGACCCTGACCTAGGGCCCAACGGCCAGGTCTCCTACTCCATCGTGGCCAGCGACCTGGAGCCGCGCGCGCTGTCGTCCTATGTGTCCGTGAACCCGCAGAGCGGCGTGCTGTTCGCGCAGCGCGCCTTCGACCACGAGCAGCTGCGCGCCTTCGAGCTGACGCTGCAGGCCCGCGACCACGGCTCGCCCGCGCTCAGCGCCAACGTGAGCCTGCGCGTGCTGGTGGGCGACCGCAATGACAATGCGCCCAGGGTGCTGTACCCGGCGCTGGGGCCCGACGGCTCGGCGCTCTTCGACACGGTGCCGCGCGCCGCGCATCCCGGCTACCTGGTCACCAAGGTGGTGGCTGTGGACGCAGACTCTGGTCACAACGCCTGGCTGTCCTACCACGTGCTGCAGGCCAGCGAGCCCGGACTGTTCAGCGTGGGGCTGCGCACGGGCGAGGTGCGCACGGCGCGGGCCTTGGGCGACAGGGACGCGGCCCGCCAGCGCCTGCTGGTCGCTGTGCGCGATGGGGGACAGCCGCCCCTCTCGGCCACCGCCACGCTGCTCCTGGTTTTCGCCGACAGCCTGCAGGAGGCGCTGCCGGACTTCAGTGACCGGCCCGCGCCCTCTGACCCCCAGGCTGAGCTGCAGTTTTACCTGGTGGTGGCCTTGGCCTTGATCTCGGTCCTCTTCCTCCTTGCGGTGATTCTGGCCATCGCCGTGCGCCTTCGAAGCTCTTCCAGCCCCAGCGCCGGGGGCTTTTTTGGGTCTATTCTTTGTTCTAAGTCTGGTCCTGAGATCCCTCCTAACTACAGTGAGGGAACGTTGCCCTATGCCTATAATTTATGTGTGCCTGGGAATCAAACAAATCCAGAATTTAATTTTCTCACATCTGTTGAACACTGTCCTGCCACACAAGATATTCTCAACAAAGATAGTTCTTCAGTGCTATTGGATAGCATTTTAATTCCTAATGTTGAAGCAGATAAGAACACTTTTAAACAGGTAAGTACTTAATACTTTTTATATTCCAGTATGCCAATATATTCTAATATAGCACTGTTATTTTGAGATTTTTAGATTCCATCTCTTGATAAAGTTTCTAAAATAAATCTAGTTCAACCCCATGGGTATTACTGTTAAGACTAAAGTTCACAATGCTGCAAACCCTCTACTATTCAAATGTATTTTAAGGTAAAGTATATAGAGAAGGTTCAGGTCAATTTTTCATGAAATAGAACACCTTTATTTATTTATTTTTTTTTTGGCGGTGGATGTGGGATCTTAGTTCCCTGACCAGGGATTGAAGCTGCACCTCTTTGCACTGGAAGCATGGAGTTGCAACCACTGGACCATGAGGGAAGTCCCTAGAATACCTTTTAATTAAGGATATGTAATACCGTTACAGATTTATGTTGTGGTATTTTAAATGACAACCCTAAAGCGATCCACATTCTCTCCAATGTTTTATCTTCATTTTACTTAATGAAGAAACGTTGGTAAGAATTATAGTCATAATCCTAACTGATGATTTTGTTGGAACCATGCTAGTTACACAACCACAAATACTGCTCCCTTCAGTCAATAAAAACCAAAGGGAATCGAATCTAACCTGCAAATTTTCAGTTCCAGTAGTCTTTGAAGTTTTTTTTAAGATTAGCAAGCCTTTTTAATAATTATTTTTTTCATAAGTGCTCTTCGTAAACCTTTAACATTATATCACATAACTTTATTGTCTGCAATTTTATGCTTTACAAATACTTGTGATTCTTAAAGAGGGGAGTGTAATAACTTCCGAACAGTAACAATAGTTGCGTTTTTCTTTCTCGTTGCAATAATAAGATTGGGCTCTAGGCGCCGCTGTTCACCAATTAGGGAACGGGAAGCTGCAAGCTACAGAGTTCTTCCCTCCCCCCTACCTCTACCTCACAAAGCTGAGTGAGGTGGATACTCACAGATCCTGATGCTGAAAACTTAAAAGTACTTCTCTTCGTTCTCTACTATATTTTTGGATGTAGTCGGCCAGGGACTTCGTAGATACGTAAGCTGATTCAGAACCAAAAGGCTCAAGAAACCGCGGAATATCGGCTCAGCCATGGGGAATCGGCAACTGCTTCTGGATCGCAGCGGGCTGGTCCTACTGTATATTTTCCTGGGGACGCTGCGGGAGTCGGGGGCCGGGCAGATCCGATACTTGGTGCCGGAAGAGACAGACAAAGGCTTCTTCGTGGGCAATATTTCCAAGGACCTGGGGCTGGAGCCCAGGGAACTGGCGGAGCGCGGAGTCCGCATTGTCTCCAGAGGAAAGACGCAGCTTTTCGCTCTAAATCCGCGAAGTGGCAGCTTAATCACCGCGGGTAGGATAGATCGGGAGGAGCTCTGTGAGGCGGTTTCCTCCTGTCTTTTAAACGTGGAGATACTTGTGGAAGATACCCTGAAGATTTACGGAGTGGAGGTGGAAATAATGGATATTAATGATAACGCCCCCAGCTTCCGGGAGGAGGAAGTAGAGATAAAAGTCAGTGAGCACGCAACTCCAGGATCGCGATTTCCTCTTCCTAACGCTAGGGATCCAGACGTGGGAATGAACTCCCTCCAGCGCTACCAGCTCAATCCTAACAGCTACTTTTCCTTGCAAGTGCGAGGCAGAACGGAAGGGGCCAAGAATCCTGAGCTAGTGCTGGAGGGGAGCCTGGACCGGGAAAAACAGGCTGCTCATCACCTCCTCCTCATAGCCTTAGATGGAGGAGATCCCATCCGCCAGGGCACTGTTCCCATCCGTGTGGTGGTTCTTGATATAAATGACCATATCCCAAAGTTTACACATTCTGTATATGAAGTGAGTGTTGCTGAGAACCTCAGCTCTGGAACTCGGGTGCTCACGGTAAACGCAACTGATCCAGATGAAGGAATCAATGGGGAAGTTGTGTATTCATTTCTAAATATGGGAAGCAAAGCTTCTGAGATATTCCAGTTGGATTCCCGATCTGGAGAAGTCTTAATACAGGGTTCTCTGGATTTTGAGAAATATAGATTTTATGAGATGGAAATTCAAGCCCAAGATGGTGGAGGTCTCTCTACCACTGCTAAAATGTTGGTCACAGTGGTGGATGTGAATGATAATGCTCCAGAAATAACTATCACATCTTCTACTAATTCGGTGCTGGAAAACTCTCCTCCCGGTACAGTGATTGCTCTTCTAAATGTGCAAGATCAAGACTCCGGAGAAAATGGTCAAGTCTCCTGTTTCATTCCAAATAATCTGCCTTTTGAACTAGAAAAGACTTACGGAAATTATTACAAGTTGATAACAAACAGAGCATTGGACAGGGAGCAGGTTCAGAGCTATGATATAACACTGACAGCAACAGATCAGGGAAGTCCACCCTTGTCTACAGAAACTCACATTTTACTGAATGTAGCAGATGACAATGATAACCCACCCACTTTTTCGCACTCCTCTTATTCTGCCTACATTCTGGAAAACAACCCCAGAGGGGCCTCCTTCTTCTCGGTGATTGCACTCGACCAGGACAGCAAAGAGAATGCCCAGGTCACTTATTCTCTGGCAGACGATACCCTCCAGGGAGCACCTCTATCCTCCTACATCTCCATAAACACAGACACCGGCATTCTGTATGCTCTGTGTTCCTTCGACTATGAACAGTTCCATGAACTGCAGTTGTGGGTGACAGCGCATGACAGTGGGAATCCACCACTCAGCAGCAACGTATCACTGAGCATATTCGTGCTGGACCAGAATGACAATGCGCCAGAAATCCTATACCCCGCCCTCCCCACAGATGGTTCCACCGGTGTGGAGCTGGCACCCCGCTCCGCAGAGCCCGGCTACCTGGTTACCAAGGTGGTGGCAGTGGACAGAGACTCAGGACAGAACGCCTGGCTGTCCTACCGCCTGCTCAAGGCCAGCGAGCCAGGGCTCTTCGCGGTGGGGCTGCACACTGGCGAGGTACGCACAGCGCGGGCCCTGCTGGACAGAGACGCTCTCAAGCAGAGTCTGGTGGTGGCCGTCCAGGACCACGGGCAGCCCCCTCTCTCTGCCACCGTCACGCTCACGGTGGCTGTGGCTGACAGCATCCCAGATGTCCTGGCTGATCTAAGCAGTCTGGAGTCTCCAGCCAGCCCCGACGACTCAGGCCTCACCCTCTATCTGGTGATGGCGGTGGCTGCGGTGTCCTGTGTCTTCCTCGCCTTTGTCATCGTGCTACTGGCGCTCAGATTGCGGCGCTGGCACACGTCGCGTCTGCTCCAGGCTTCGGACAGCAGGTTGGCTGGCGTGCCGGCGTCTCAGTTTGTGGGCGTGGACGGGGTGCGGACTTTCCTGCAGACCTATTCGCAGGAGGTCTCGCTCACCGCGGACTCGCGGGGGAGTCACGTGATCTTCCCGCAGCCCAACTATGCGGACACGCTCATCAGCCAGGAAAGCTGTGAGAAAAGCGAGCCTCTTTTGATAACTGAAGATTCAGCTACAGGTTTAGGCAAATGTGATCCTACTGGTAATCAGGTGAGATTTATTTCTTGCCTTCCAATTGTTGATGTCTGTGCATAGGTCTTTTAAAATGACTTTTTTTTTTCCTGAGCCTGTTGTATAAACTGGGAGGGGACAGATGTTCTTGTATAAAGCAAAAGCATGTGAAATTCTGTACTTTATCTTTCATCAAGTTATCATCATTTTCCAGAAAGGTTTTGTGAAAGTTTTTTTTCTTTTGGTCCTGACAGGTTCTTTTGTTTCTTTGTTTTAATTTCAGAGGTCCAGTTCTGTTATCATGACTTGCTTGGTTTTAAGTTGAATTTTAGTAATATTTTTCTATCATCAGTGTTTGGCTATCAATGTAAACTGGTTGTGTTCAAGTTAATGATTCATAAACATTTTTATTTATTTCATTTCAGCTTTGTATTGCCTCCACAGATTTATAATCGTATTCTACCATTATTTGTTTTACTTTTAATATTCATGTTGATTCAACAGCATACTTATTCTAGCTCTTTTTCTTCATCTATAATACATATACACATGTACTCACATATATACACTTTTACACACGTCAGCTTTTTTTTCTGAGCACAAAACAATTCTCTTTCGACTTCTGGTGACTAGCAATATGTTTAGCTTCTGTTGATTATTTCAACCTTATCTCATTTCTTTGCCTCATTAAAATAAGACATATTGACTCCCTCTTAAATATGAGGCTCTCTTGGGAGACAAAATGTAGAACATATTTTCCCCCGTAAGTCTAGACATCTTTTCTATTTATACAGTGAAGTCATTAGATTGTTCTGAAGAAGTAGTTGAATTGTAGAACTGGTATGATTTCCTTTTATTCTTTTACTTGAACTTTAGTGTCTGTGTATTGTTGAAGAATTTTTTAATGTAGTAAATTCTATAGAAATAACTTTTAATGTTGATCCAGTGCTTTTCAAAAGTTATTTTCAAATCTGCTAAACATGTTTACATTTTTTAGATTTATTCATATGGAATATTTTGTGAATATAAGAGATGGAGTGGGTATTTAGACTTCATGAGATTTATTTAGCTGGTATTCCTCTGGATATTTTTGTTTGTCTTCAGTATGCTTAGGAGTCTTGGACTCATCTTTATTTCCTTTGCAAACTCACTTTAAAGCATTTTATTGAAGTATGGTTGATTTACAATGTTAATTTGTGCTGCATAGAAAAATTGATTCCATTCTATGGAATATATATACACACACACATATGGCTCCCCTCGTAGCTCAGTTGATAAAGAATCCACCTGCCATGCAGAAGACCCAGTTAGATTCCTGGGTCAGGAAGATCCTCTGGAGAAGGGATAGGCTATCCACTCCAGTATTCTTGGACTTCCCTTGTGGCTCAGCTGGTAAAGAATCTGCCTGCAATGCGGGAGACCTGGATTCAACCCCTGGGTTGGGAAGATCCCCTAGAGAAGGGAAAGGCTACCTACTCCAGTATTCTGGCCTAGAGAATTCCACGGACTGTATACTACATGGAGGTCTCAAAGAGTCGGACACAACTAAGCGACTTTCACTTTCACTATATACATATGCTTTTTTCTCATTATGGTTTATCACAGGATGTTGAGTATAGTTCCTTGTGCTATACAGTAGGCCTTGTTGTTTATCCATCCATCCTTATAATAGTTTGCATCTGCTAATCCCAAACTCCCAATCCTTCCCTCCTCCACCCCTTCTCCCCCTTGGCAATGACAAGTCTATTCTCTGTATCTGTGTGTAAACTCATTTTTAAAATTGAAGTATAGTTGATTTACAACATTGTGTTAGTTTAATGTAAACTCATTTTTATATTTAATATTAGTACACTCAGTTCTTAGGGATTCCATGATGGCTCAGATGGTAAAGAATTTGCCTGCAATGAAGGAGACCTGGGTTTGATCCCTGAGTGGGGAAGATCCTCTGGAGAAGGGAATGGCTACCCACTCCAGTATTCTTGCCTGGAGAATTCCATGTACAGAGGACGCTGGTGGGTTACAGTCCATGGGGTCACAAAGAGCCAGACACAACTGAATGATTAATACATTCACTTTTTTTCATAATCAGTTCTTACATTCAGAACCACCTTGTTATTGAACCTAATAGTTACCTAATCGGAGAAGGCAATGGCACCCCACTCCAGTACTCTTGCCTGGAAAATCACATGGACAGAGGAGCCTGATAGGCTACAGTGCATGGGGTCGCTAAGAGTCAGACACAACTGAGCAACTTCACTTCCACTTTTCCCTTTCATGAACTGGAGAAGGAAATGGCAACCCACTCCAGTATTCTTGCCTGGAGAATCCCAGGGACGGCGGAGCCTGGTGGGCTGCCGTCTATGGGGTCTCACAGAGTCGGACATGACTGAAGCGACTTAGCCACAGCAGTAACCTAATAATGTGTTATATGAAGCAATGTCTAGGAAAGTTAAGAGAGGAAAGGAAACTTTTCTAGGTTATTGATCTCAGGAATCATTCCATAGTCAACAATTCAGCTCAACACTCTCACAGCACTTCTAGATATTTGGTGCAGATTACTTGCATATTCACCTTTCCTTTTAAGATATCCCTTCTCATTTCAGAACTGACCTTACTATAATTAACTACAAATTGAGTATCTAATGTTTGAGCAAAAAGAATTTCAGCTGTAAGGAAAGGGAAGTCCTGCAACAGATGCCTAAATTTGTACTGAAGTCAAGAAAAATGTTGAGTGTTTTGAGCATCATCAGGATAGAATTTATGCTTATGAGATTCCAACTGAGGAAAAAGATTTAAGGCATTTTATTTGAATGGAAATTAGTTGAATAAAAAGAATATGAGGCTTTTGCTGGGAGAGGGAGGTTGTTCCATTTTTTAAAAAACATAATCTGAACTAGTTAGGAGTTGGCAACCAAGATCTTAGAGAACAAAATGGAAAGGCTGGTTTTGACACTTGAGATTAAAAAGGTTATTTTGATTAGAGGTAGATAAAGTTCTGTTGAGATGCAACATAAGGTACAGTTAAATAAAAGAATAAAAATAAAACCCTCACATTTCATGTCATTAAATTCCTATAGTAACCAACTAGGGTACACTTTTATATTATCTTTATGATGAAAGTGTAAAACACTTCATAATTATTTTCATACATCTCTTTGATAAGTAACAAGGAAGACTTTATGATATTGGCTATTCTTATCCTGAGTAATGCCCTATACAGCTCTGATCTCTCCTTCTCTGATGAAAGGAGGAAACTCATATGCATATCAGATTGACGATAATACTGGGTATCATTTCACGGATGTCAAAATTTCCCCAAACCACTTGGTGGGGCTGTTTTTTCACGTGGTCTGTGTTCTAAGTCGGGAGAGAAGACTGCCTTTGTTCTTCCAATACGTGCATTTCTTCTAATTAGAAAAAGACAAACTTTCCTCCTTATTGAATTAATGGCTCTTCTATAGGATCTCACCTCTAAGGAACCTTCTTTGGTAATAAACACTGGAAAATAGACCTATCCAAAACTCCTAAACTGCCTCATTCACCATACATCAGTTCAACATATCTGCTGGAATACTGAATCCCATTATTTACACGGCTTCGGACTGCAGTTTGCTAAATAGACTCCGAGCGCCGCTGTTGGCCAATGCGCTGCAAGAACTAGCTTTCCGTGTCTACCCGAGAGATTTCTTGCGCAGTCACAGAAGCAAGTCCGAAGGAAGAGTAGCCTGTTTTCAGGCTCCCTACTCCGCAAATCTGATTCCGGAATACCGATTGGGTTGTCTTCAAACTGGGAGCGTTGAGTTTTCTGTGTGGTCGATGTAAATATTTTAAACGCAATTTGCAAATCATCTCTTCACGTCGGAGGCTGCAGCATCGCAGAGAAGAATGGGAAATAGGGCGAAGCAGAGAAGCGGTACCCGGCGGCGGCAAGTACTCTTTCCTTTCTTGCTGCCTTTGTTCTGCGGGGCGCTTTCCGAACAGATCCGCTATTCTATTCCAGAAGAAATGACCAGAGGCTCCGTGGTGGGGAATCTGGCCGAGGACCTGGGGCTGCATGTACGGGATTTATTGACCCGCAACCTCAGAGTTACTTCTGAGAAACTATACTTTACTGTAAACACGGAGAATGGGAACTTAATTGTGAGTGACAGAATAGATAGGGAGTCACTCTGTCCCCAAAACCCTTTGTGTGTTGTACCCTTGGAAATTGTAGCAGAGAATCCTCTAAATGTTTTTCACATAAACGTGATGATAGAAGATATAAATGACAATCCACCTCATTTCCCCCCAAATAACATCGTTTTACACATCAACGAGTTTGCAATTCCAGGAACTCGGTTTGGTCTGGAATCAGCTATCGATGCAGATGTAGGGCCTAACTCTCTCCAGAGTTACCAACTGAGCTATAGTGAGCATTTCTCTCTGATGGTTGAGGATAAGACTGAAGGCAAGAATGCCCCAGAATTAGTGTTGGAGAAGCCCCTGGACAGGGAGCAACAGAGTTCCCACCTCCTGGTCTTGACAGCAGTGGATGGGGGTGATCCTGTTCAAACTGGCACCACTCAAATCAGGATCAAGGTCACTGATGCCAATGATAACCCCCCAGTGTTCAGTCAGGATGTGTACAAAGTTAGCCTTCCTGAGAACTCACCTCCAGGCACTTTTGTGCTAAAGGTGAAGGCCACTGACCAGGATGAGGGCATCAATGCAGAGATCACCTACTCCTTCAAAACACTACGAGGTATTGGAAACATGTTTGTGCTGGATCATCAAAGTGGAGAAATTAAATCCAACGGCCCTATAGACTTTGAAACCAGTAGCAGTTATACCATAAGCATAGAAGCCAAGGACGGTGGAGGCATGACCAGTGAGTGTAAAATTATACTGGACATTTTAGATGAGAACGACAATGTCCCAGAGGTGGTTTTCACTTCGGTGTCTAGTTCCATAACTGAGGATGCAGAACCTGGAACCGTGATTGCTCTGTTCAAAACACATGATAAAGATTTGGGAGAAAATGGGGAGGTCACATGTCTCATAAAAGAAAAAGTTCCTTTTCGAATTGAATTTTCCGCCGATAATTACTACAAGCTTGTGACAGATGGGGCCCTGGACCGGGAGCAGACCCCGGAGTACAATGTCACCATCGCAGCCACAGACAGGGGCAAGCCGCCCCTCTCCTCCAGCAGGAGCGTCACTCTACGAATCACCGATGTCAACGACAACGCTCCGGTTTTCCACCAGGCCTCCTACGTGGTCCACGTGGCAGAGAACAATCCACCCGGCGCCTCCATCGCGCAAGTCAGTGCCTCCGACCCCGACCTGGGACCCAACGGCCAGGTCTCCTACTCCATCGTAGCCAGCGACCCGGAGCCGCGCGCGCTGTTGTCCTATGTGTCCGTGAACCCGCAGAGCGGAGTGGTGTTCGCGCAGCGCGCCTTCGACCACGAGCAGCTGCGCGCCTTCGAGCTGACGCTGCAGGCCCGCGACCACGGCTCGCCCGCGCTCAGCGCCAACGTGAGCCTGCGCGTGCTGGTGGGCGACCGCAACGACAACGCGCCCAGGGTGTTGTACCCGGCTCTGGGGCCCGACGGCTCGGCGCTCTTTGACACGGTGCCGCTCGCCGCGCAGCCCGGTTACCTGGTCACCAAGGTGGTGGCGGTGGACGCAGACTCTGGACACAATGCCTGGCTGTCCTACCACGTGCTGCAGGCCAGCGAGCCCGGACTGTTCAGCGTGGGGCTGCGCACGGGCGAGGTGCGCACGGGCGCGGGCCTTGGGCGACAGGGACGCGGCCCGCCAGCGCCTGCTGGTCGCTGTGCGTGATGGGGGACAGCCGCCCCTCTCGGCCACCGCCACGCTGCTCCTGGTTTTCGCCGACAGCCTGCAGGAGGCGCTGCCGGACCTCAGTGACCGGCCCGCGCCCTCTGACCCCCAGGCTGAGCTGCAGTTTTATCTGGTGGTGGCCTTGGCCTTGATCTCGGTCCTCTTCCTCCTTGTGGTGATTCTGGCCGTCGTCCTGCGCTTTCGACGCTCCTCTAGCCTGGCCACCTGGGGCTGTTTTCAGCCTGATCTCTGTTCTAAGACTGGACCCGAGGTTCTCCCCAACTACAGTGAGGGGACTTTGCCTTATTCCTACAATCTGTGTGTTGCGGATTCTCAGAAAACAAGGTTCGACTTTCTCACCTTGACGCCAGAAGTGGTGTCCCCACAAGATCTTTCTAATGAAGCTTCTTTGGTAGTAAGTGTCACTGAGGAGAATAACAAGTTAAGCTGTAACTCTGTTGCTTCTATTCAAGTGAGTTTTAATGAATGCCTTTCATCTGCATATGGGTTTGGATTATTTTTAAACCATATTTAACAAAGAAAAAATCTTAAGCAGATTATATCTCATATCACTTCACTTTTGTTTGCCCACTCTGTCTTTTTCTGTTTTTTTCTGGGTAGGTCAGCAACTCTTATTATTAACCCTCAAGTATTTTAACAATTTCATCTGAGTTATTCTATTATCCCTACACAAAATCTCTCTTATTTTGAGATGCAGATAGTATAATGCGGCTGCCATTCAAATATTTTTAATGGAAGCATAATTTTTTTCCTGTGGGTGTTTCTCTCTTTTAGAACATCAATATCTTAGCATATAAGGCTTTTCTTTACTCTTTTAACTACAAAGTGAGAGGGAAATGCATACAAACTTTAAAATTAAGGACATAATAATGACTACATAACAGTTAGGTACATTTGCTAGGGATTCTTTGAGTACCATTGAACAGATAAATTTTATGTCCTACCTTTTCTCAGAGCTACCCGTTGATTTCATTGCAGTGTGTTAAAGATGTTATTTATGGTATACCTGCCAAATATGCTTATCCTCATAATATAAATATTTACATATGTGAAAGCACTATAGTGAGATTTTTTCCCTATATTTTGGTGGGCTTCCAAATATATTACCAGTAAGTGTCAGTAACTGGAATTTGGTGTTTCCCAGAAAAAGGTGAGTTTATAATATTTTGGTCTCTAACTTTCCTAGACATTCTCTTTTAACTGAAGTATAGTTGATTTACAGTGTTGAGTTAGTTTCTTATGTACAGTAGTGATTCATATATACATATTCTTTTTCAAATTCTTTTCCATTGTGCTTTATCACAGGATATTGATCCTAAACATTCTTTTGAAATATATTAGGAGAGTCCTACCCATATCCCCAGCAAATGCTAGTTGGAATGCTTCCTTTTTTATTTTATTGTGATTGTGCCCCTCCCACCATCTCATTGCGGTTTCCTCTTTGACTTTGGATGTGGGGTATCTTTTTTGGTGGGTTCTGCATCTTTCTGTCCATGGTTACTTAGCAATTCGTTGTGATTTTTGGCACTCTTGAAGGAATAGGTGAGCACATGTCTTTCTACTCTGCCATCTTGAACCAGTGTCTCTGGAATGCTTCTATTTTGTTCTAAAAATGTGTGTGTCTTCTTCACCTGATTTCCTGTCAAGTGTGATTCTGATAACGTGTACAATCACATTTCTTATTTTTAGGTTGCCATATTATTGTAAACATTTGATTTTTAAATGCTAAATGTCAACAACCTGTTAAAGTAGTTCTTCCATTTACGCAAATTTAAGAATCTACCGAAAATTCTTGCCCCAGATTTTAGTTGAGTGAGAATTTTAAAATTATTGTTATATAATTTCTCAAAACATGAAACGCCTTAGGAGATTCCCATAATAGGTATGTATGTGTGTTGGGGGTGATACCAAAGCCAGTGTACTAAAATTACATGGTTAAATTTACTGTGTATAGAAACTTCATGTAAAAGCTCATCAGAAAAATCAGAATATACATACAGGTACAGAAAATAACCTCAGGAAGGTGGCTGTTTATGAGAAGTTTAGGGAAATAAAAAGAAGTTCACTGAAATTCCAAATAAGATGAATTCAGTAATTTTAGTTGGGTCCACTTTCATCCCTATTTGAAGAACAGTAGGTGGAGCTATTTAAGGTCTAGAAACCAAAATGGTTTCCCGGACCTGAAGACTGTGCAGTAATTGGTTAGGACTCTGAGTGCCGCTGTTCACCAACCAGGAAGAGAAGAGCAGAGAGAGATCCTGCCAGCCGTGCACGCGCGTGAAGCACAAAGCACAGAAAATAATTAACCATCTCTCGGACTGTGAAGAAACTGAGCAGAAGAGCTCGGGTCCCCAAACTGTAGATTTTAAGGACGAGTGAGCTGATCCGGCCTTCGGTGATCAAGGGAAGAACTGGAAGTAATACTCAAGGAAAGTGACAATGATTCCTGCGCGAATGCACGGGGACTGCAAAAAGCTAGTCTTGCTGGGAGTTCTCCTGGGGGTTCTGTGGGAAACTGGAGGCACACAAATCTATTATTCAGTTCCCGAGGAGCTGGAGAAAGGCTCTAGGGTGGGGAACATCGCCAAGGACCTGGGGTTGGAGCCTCAGGAACTGGAGGAGCGCGGAGTCCGCATCGTCTCCAGAGGTAGGACACAACTTCTCGCTCTGAATCCGCGGAGCGGCAGCTTGGTCACCGCGGGCAGGATAGACCGGGAGGAGCTCTGTATGGGGGCCGTCAAGTGTCAACTAAATCTGGAGATTCTGATGGAGGATCAAGTGAAAATATACGGGGTAGTGGTAGAAGTGAGGGACATTAATGATAACGCCCCATATTTCCAGGAAGGTGAATTAGAAATAAAAATGAGTGAAAACGCAGCTAAAGGGATGAGGTTCCCCCTTCCCCACGCTTGGGATCCGGATATAGGGAAGAATTCACTCCAGAGCTACGGTCTCAGCAGTGATACTCACTTCTCCCTTGACGTGCAAAGCGGTGCAGATGGTAATAAGTACCCGGAATTGGTGCTGGAGCGCGCCCTGGATCGCGAGGAAAAGGCCGTTCACCACTTGGTTCTCACGGCCTCCGACGGGGGCGATCCAGTCCTCACTAGCACTGCGCGCATCCGTGTGATGGTCCTTGATGCGAATGACAACGCACCAGCGTTTGCTCAATCCGAGTACCGTGTGAGCGTTCCGGAGAATGTGGCCGTGGGCACTAAACTGCTTCTGGTAAATGCCACCGACCCTGATGAAGGATCCAATGCGGAAGTGATGTATTCCTTCCGGTATGTGGACAACAAAGCGGCCCAACTTTTCGAGATAGATTGTAATTTAGGGACAATTTCAACAATAGGGGAGTTGAACTACGAGGAATCAGGATTCTACGAGATGGAAGTGCAAGCAACGGATAACGCAGGATATTCTGCGCGAGCCAAAGTCCTGATCACAGTTTTGGACGTGAATGACAACGCCCCTGAAGTAGTAGTCACCTCTCTCTCCAGCTCCATTCCGGAAAACTCTCCCAGAGGGACGTTAATTGCCCTTTTAAATGTAAATGATCAAGACTCTGGGGAAAACGGACGAGTAACCTGTTTCGTCCAAAGGAATCTGCCCTTTAAATTAGAAAAGTCTTATGGAAATTATTATAGTTTAATGACAGACACACTCCTAGACCGAGAACTGGTTCCTAGCTACAACATCACCGTGATGGCCACTGACCGAGGAAGTCCGCCCCTGTCCACGGAAACTCACATCACCCTGAATGTGGCAGATATCAACGACAACGCGCCTGCCTTCTCTCAAGCCTCCTACTCGGCATATATCCTAGAAAACAACCCCAGAGGAGCTTCCATCATCTCTGTGACCGCCTATGACCCCGACTATGGAGAGAATGCTCAGGTCACTTACTCCTTGGTGGAGGACACCGTCCAGGGAGCTCCCCTGTCCTCCTACGTCTCCATAAACTCAGACACTGGTGTCCTGTATGCGCTTCGCTCCTTCGACTATGAACAGTTCCGAGACTTAGAGCTACAAGTGATGGCACATGACAGCGGGGACCTTCCACTCAGCAGCAACGTTTCTCTGAGCCTGTTCGTGCTGGACCAGAACGACAACTCGCCAGAGATCCTCTTCCCCGTCCTACCTACCGATGGCTCCACAGGCGTGGAGCTGGCACCCCGCTCTGCAGAGCCTGGCTACCTGGTCACCAAGGTGGTGGCAGTGGACAGAGACTCAGGACAGAATGCCTGGCTGTCCTACCGCCTGCTCAAGGCCAGCGAGCCAGGGCTCTTCGCTGTGGGGCTGCACACGGGGGAGGTGCGCACAGCGCGGGCCCTGCTGGACAGAGACGCTCTCAAGCAGAGTCTGGTGGTGGCGGTCCAGGACCACGGGCAGCCCCCTCTCTCGGCCACCGTCACGCTCACGGTGGCTGTGGCTGACAGCATCCCAGATGTCCTGGCTGATCTAAGCAGTCTGGAGTCTCCAGCCAGCGCCGAAGACTCAGGCCTCACACTCTACCTGGTGGTGGCGGTGGCCGCGGTCTCCTGCGTCTTCCTCGCGTTTGTCATCGTGCTACTGGCGCTCAGATTGCGGCATTGGCACCTGTCGCGTCTGCTCCAGGCTTCGGGCAGCGGGTTGGCTGGCGTGCCGGCGTCTCAGTTTGTGGGCGTGGACGGGGTGCGGGCTTTCCTGCAGACCTATTCGCACGAGGTCTCGCTCACCGCGGACTCGCGGGGGAGTCACGTGATCTTCCCGCAGCCCAACTATGCGGACACGCTCATCAGCCAGGAGAGCTGTGAGAAAAGCGAGCCTCTCTTACTCTCAGGCGATTCCGTGTTTTCTAAAGATAATCGTGCGTTAATTCAGGTAAGTGCATATCGAGTATTCTCTTAGCTTTGAGCAAGATACCTCTTATTATGGGTGATTAATATTTATTTGGAATCTGTTAAACAGACCCCAAGAAATTTATATGACCATTGCGGACACCGATGACAACCCGGCGGTCTTCCTTCAGGCCTTCCCTCACACCTTATTTACAATAACTTTTAAAATATATTTGTACATTTATATATTAAATTTTATATCTACTTTATAAAGTACTCTTTAATACTCATATAATTTTTCTAATTTAATTTACCAGCTGTACCAATTCTTATGAGTTACCAACTCTTCCTGGTTTTCATTGCTGTTTTAATTTTTCATTGGCCATGCAACAGTTTTATGTTGAACATCCGATGACAATTTATCTGTTAAGAACACATTCTTATAGAAGGGATAAATCTCATTCAATGAAAAGTCTATAAATGATATTTTATGTAAAGTTTTATAAATAGAGCGACTTCTAACTACACACGAAATTGTTTAACAATTTCATAAATTGCATTTAGTTTCTTTTAAAGTGCAGTGATTCTTTCTGGTCATTAGAGATGTATACATTATACTTTCTCAGTGTCCTAAGTCATTTCATGGTTTCAAATTATTCACAAAATCCCAAATATCATGAGTTTATTCTTATGCATTTTAAAGTTTCTCACTGAAATATACACAGTGTAAGTGTTGTCATGAGGAAAAACTGAAGAGATTTCTTTCTAATCCCTATTATAAATTTCAGGAATACAAGTATGTATGTGTTCCCAGGTTAGATGTTTCTTTTGCCCATTTTATCTACATGAGTGATCCTAATGATGTTTCTGTGAAATATTCAGAGTTGATAAATTGTGCTTTGAGCACATTTTTGATATCATGGTAAATTTATAGTAATTCTCTCTTCATGTGTAAAATTTCACGTAATTCTCACATACATGGAAAATTTTCTTGAAAGTGTACAAATTCTGTTTCCTTATATCCTTATGCTTATTGTAGAATGTCGAACAGAAATCAAATGCTATAATATATCATTCTTGGGAAAGCATTGCTGGAACCTATGAGAAGCCTGATTTCTTTTGGTGAATTCTTATAAAGGGATAGGAACTTATAGCATCCTAATTATTTTCTCCTGACTTGTTGCCTTTCTATTTTCAAAAATACAATAGTTAATTAAAACCTAGATTTATAAAAGAGATTGAAAACCATTTGGGGAATGACAGATAATCAAATTACCCTAAAAACAGTTGCTACTACTGAAATTTACATGTCACTTTATGGTTCTTAACCAAGACAATAAAAGGAAATATAGAATGGGTCAACTTGTCAAATTTTTTAAATGAAATTCTTGAGCTTATTGAAAATAGCAATTTGTATTGACATTAAGTTCCAGATGGAGTTTTTAAAAATAGTTTTTAAAAGTATTTATTTATTATTTATTTGGCTGTGCCAGGTCTTTTTGCAGCACACAGAACCTTCAATTTTCTTTGCAGCATGTGGGGTCTTTAGTTGCAGCATGCAGAATCTTTTGGTGGTGTTGTTGTGGCATCGGAACTCTTATTTGCTTCACGTGGAATCTAGTTCCCTGATCAGGATTTGAACCTGGGCCCCCTGCATTGAGTGCACAGAGTCCCAGCGACTGAACCACCAGGGAATCCCCCCAGATGGAATTTAGTAAGTAGACCTTTCTAAATAATATCAGGGAAAACAGAGGGAAGCATAACTTCTATTGTTTTGTAAAAGCTATCAAAATGTTTATCAGGTGGCCAGTTTCATGTGTCCCATTGATTCAGAATGAAAGATGTAATATGCAATAGAAATTATCTGGAAAGCTAAACTAGTATGGTCCAATTATGTTTATTTCTATTCACATAACCTCATTTAGGGACAAACCATTAAGAGCTAGGGCAATGATTAGTGACAACCCTTAGGCTATATCTCAAGTATTACTGACCTCAATTATGCTTCCAGTATAAGCTAAATCGGCTTCATTAAATACTTGTTGAGTGAATGGACAAATTTATGTGTTCTGGATATACCTAACATCGGTATTCTAAGACATAGTATGATAGAGAAACAGCAGCTGTATAATGAAGTAATTCCTGTGTGATCTTTAACATTATTTAATCACTTTCAGCTTCAGCAAAATAAGAATTGTAATATGTAATCTGAAAGACTGTGGTGAAGACTAGTGATAACATATAATATAAACCATCTAGTTCATAATATATAATTAATTAACAGGAAACGCCCCCCTTTCTTTAAAACATTGTCAATAGAAAAAGAAGTTGTGCTTTCATTATCACAACAGTTAACGTTCTGTTGGGAAAAGTAATAACTTGTGTGCGTCTCCAGATAATACAATGGGATGACCCCAGCTAATACAATGGGATGACCCATGAGTGGAAGTAAAACTTTTCTAAGAAGTTTATGAAAGCTGCTGTAAAAATCTTAAGCGCTTAGGCACATTCTTGATTGAGAAGACCCTGTTTAAAGTTGTAAAAGATAGGGGGAGGATTGTTTTTGATGAGACAATTTTATGAATGTTAAGTTTGCTCTGTCTGAACCATGGTTTTACTTAAACAAGGATCTTATCTAAGGACCAGTTTACTCCAGTAGAATTTCCAGGATGATTTAAGTGGAAAATGGATCACTGAAACCTGAGAGCTGGAGTTATTTGGTTTTGGCCACGTGAGAATTTAAGTTAACGGTTGCACAAAATAGCAATCTTAGCTTTAGGTTATTTGTTGATAATTTAGGATTGATAGATAATTAGGATGGAGAAGGCACTGGCACCCACTCCAGTACTCTTGCCTGGAAAATCCCATGGACGGAGGAGCCTGGTAGGCTGCAGTCCATGGGGTCGCGAAGAGTCGGACACAACTGAGTGACTTCACTTTCCCTTTTCATTTTCATGCATTGGAGAAGGAAATGGCAACCCACTCCAGTGTTCTTGCCTGGAGAATCCCAGGGATGGTGGAGCCTGGTGGGCTGCCGTCTATGGGGTCGCACAGAGTTGGACATGACTGAAGTGACTTAGCAGCAGCAGCAGATAATTGGGATATTTGTTGACTGGTTTTTTAGAGTAATTGGGCAGTAGGTTTGGATGTTTATGTTTCTTCTGGTTTCAGTAATGAAATTATGTAAAGGACTTTTATCTTCCTCTGTGTTATATGGAAGGTGGATATGCATTCACTTAATCTAGTAAGTTAATCAAAGTGTTCAACCTATCACTTAAAAGTTGTAGTTCCACTATTTTATAGCACCTAAAATTGGACTGTGATCTGTCAGCAGACATTCTTCCTTGACTTCCATTCTATAAGAGATATTATCTTCCTTGAAGCAGCAGTGGCCTAGGATCCTTGCTGAGTCTGTACAACTTATTGTACTACTTACTTGTTGAGACCACTCAACTCATAGATTATTTTAAATGACATTAAAAGACTAATGATAAATGAGTAGATTGTAATACAGTTTTCTCAGTTACATTTAACAGAGTATAACTGTGATCATAAATTGATTAGTTTTGGTGAGAAATCTGCTTTTTCCTCATGCAAGATATCAAGTTCAAAAAGTAAATGTCTTCATGTTAAATACATGCCACTCTTCATATATCAATTATATATCCCAATAAAGCTATTTTTAAACAATTTCAAGCAGTCCAATAATTGTGAAAGGATGTTGATCAAACTAATGACTGTATATTTTAGGAAAGAGACAGATTTACACTCTAATATTATACTTAGAGTTTTTACACTCATTTTTAAGAAATCATACCTAATGAAAATTTATCAACAATAGAGCACACTCTTCAGGACACATTTAAAATCACTGATAGGAAAAAATAGCCAATGGCAAAGATAACTGAAAAAAATCTTTGAGAGAGGATAAGATTTCTGGATACCAAATTGGAAGAGCTCTTGCTCAGGAAAATGTGATGAAATTGCCATCAGATGGACAACAGAGCAGGTAAAATAATTTATCTATATGTAAAAAGAAATCAGTATTTCCACAATTTCTCCAAGAGAAGCCATGAAAAGATCTAATATGTTTAATAATCATTGAGAACAAGTGTAATTTCTTAGTTCATCTTTAGGTCTCTGAAAAATTTCACACAGTAGTTTGTACACCTTCTAAATAATAAAAGGCTTGAATTCAGTGATTAGAAAGGAATATCCTGGGGTAAAATCATAATGCAAAACCCATTTTACCTGTGCTTTGCTTCTACATCAAACTCCTAAAAAGAGCCAACTCTCTTATCTATCTATATAAAGCTAAGGAATTGGAGATTAATCAAATTTTTTAAATAGATGCCACAATCCATAAGATTTCTATATTGTGAAACTTCCTAGAAGCTTTCCATATGTTTACAACTGAAGATCCAGCCAGTAGTTCATCCTGAGTCTGTGTATATGAAAAAAGTAAAGCCTTTCCCCTCACCAAAAAATAAAAAGAGGAAAAACATTAAAAATAAATAAAAAGAAAGACTCAACCTAATAATATTTTTAAATAACACGAAGAAATAAAAAGAAGTCATCACTTTGACTGCATATGCTGGAGTCATTGAGAATATAAATCTCCAAGAATATTTAATTGCCCAAGTAAGACTGTGATACTGCCTTTCAGCTTGCAGATTCCAGTGAGAAACAGCTTTTTCTCTTTGCTCTCAACCCTTCAGAACCTCGGCCTCTGATTTCTTCAGTTTGCAGTTCTAGAGTAGAGACCCAGAGTACTGCTATCAGCTCACGTGGAAACAGCTAAACAGGGGAGCCCATGATGTTTCCTCCGGGTGGCTTTCCTAATCAGACCTTGTAAAAATGCTGGGGCTTGTTGTCCAGGAATTAATGGGCTCAGAAGTTGCAGGTTAATGTGGAAAAAGAATACCTCACTCGAAGTGAAGAAAGTGGGGATGGACCTAGAGCCGATATGCTCACACACTACATTTTGTATCATACATTATAAATAGTAGTTGAAAATTCTTTTAATGTTTTTCACATTAATATATTCAAAATGTAAATGATAATACGCCCCAGTTCAGTGGGAATGCTATTGAGTTAAATATGTTAGTTGACTCAGCCTGGAGCAAGATTTGCAATAGTACCTACAAAAGATCCTAATGTTGAAAGCAATTCTTTTGCAAAATTATCACCCTAGCGGCAACTGTGTATTTGTCTTCAAAGTGAGAGACCAACAGTGGAAACGAATAGACTGAACTTGTTAGAGAAATCACTAGCCTGGGAAAAGCAGAGGTCGAATCACTTAGTCCTGACAGCATTAGATAGCAAGGAGCACCAGAGGCAGAACTGTTCAGATCCCAACACTGGTGGTCAACACCAACTACAACCTCTCAACCTCTGATTTCAGTCAGAATGTATACAGAGTCAGCTTTCAAGAAGACATGCCCCTGGGCATCTCTGTGCTGAGACAGAGGGCTGCTGACCTGGACAAGGGCATCAAAGTGGAGATCAGGAATGCCTGTGGAGCCCAGAATACCCATATCCAGTTTGGCCTTCATCATGGTAGAGGAGAAATGAAAACTTCAAGTAAATTGGAATCAGTTCAGTTCAGTCGCTCAGTCATGTCCGACTCTTTGCGACCCCATGAACCGCAGCAGGCCAGGCCTCCCTGTCCATCACTAACTCCTGGAATCCACCCAAACCTATGTCCATTGAGTCGGTGATGCCTTCCAACCATCTCATCCTCTGTCGTCCTCTTCTCCTCCTGCCCTCAATCTTTCCCAGCATCAGGGTCTTTTCAAATGAGTCAGCTCTTTGCATCAGGTGGCCAAAGTTTCAGCTTCAGCATCAGTCGTTCCAATGAATATTCAGGACTGATTTCCTTTAGGATGGACTGGTTGGATCTCCTTGCAGTCCAAGGGACTCTCAAGAGTCTTCTCCAACACCACAGTTCAAAAGCATCAATTCTTTGGTGCTCAGCTTTCTTTATAGTCCAACTCTCACATCCATACATGACCACTGGAGAAACCATAGCCTTGACTCGGCGGACCTTTGTTGACAAAGTAATGTCTCTGCTTTTCAATATGCTGTCTAGGTTGGTCATAATTTCCTTCCAAGGAATAAGCGTCTTTTAATTTCATGGCTGCAGTCACCATCTGCAGTGATTTTGGAGCCCAGAAAAATAAAGTCAGGTACTGTTTCCACTATTTCCCCATCTGTCTGCCATGAAGTGATGGGACTAGATGCCATGATCTTAGTTTTCTGAATGTTGAGCTTTAAGCCAACTTTTTCACTCTCCTCTTTCACTTTCTTCAAGAGGCTCTTTAGTTCCTCTTCACTTTCTGCCATCAGGGTGGCGTCATCTGCATATCTGAGATTATTGATATTTCTCCCGGAAATCTTGATTCCAGCTTGTGCTTCCTCCAGCTCAGCGTTTGTCATGATGTCCTCTGCATATAGGTTAAATAAGCAGGGTGACAATATACAGCCTTGACGTACTCCTTTTCCTATTGGAACCATTCTGTTGTTCCATGTCCAGTTCTAGCTGTTGCTTCCTGACCTGCATACAGATTTCTCAAGAGGCAGGTCAGGTGGTCTGGTATTCCCATCTCTTTCAGAATTTTCCACAGTTTATTGTGATCCACACAGTCAAAGGCTTTGGCATAGTCAATAAAGCAGGAATAGATGGTTTTCTGGAACTCTCTTGCTTTTTTGATGATCCAGCGGATGTTGGCAATTTGATCTCTTGTTCCTCTGCCTTTTCTAAAACCAGCTTGAACATCTGGAAGTTCACGGTTCACATTGCTGCAGCCTGGCTTGGAGAATTTTGAGCATTACTTTACTAGCGTGTGAGATGAGTGCAATTGTGCTGCAAATTGGAATATGAAGAGATTAAAGAGTATTCCATGGTTTGAAAGGAAGGAATGAGGGTGTGTGTGTGAGGGCAGGGAGGGTGGATTGATTTCCCAGCATTGTTGAAATCAAAATTCTAGATGATGACAACAAAGTACTGGAGAGGTTTTTTTTTGCCATACCTGATGGCTTGTGGGCTCTTACTTCCCCAATCAGGCATTGAACCCTCGACCTCATCAGTGAAAGCTCAGCATCCTAACCACTGGACCACCAGGGAATTCCCCCAGAGATAGTTCTTACTTCTATTTTTGTAATTCCTGAAGTTTCTGCACCTCAGATAGTAACTGCTCTGTTTTAAAACACAGAATCCAGATTCAGGAGAAAACAGGGAGGTCACGTGTCTGGTACAAGAAAATGCGCTTTTAGAATTGAATCTTCCACCAGTAATTGCTACAAGCTTGTCACAGATGGGGCCCTAGAGTGAGAGCAAACCCTGGAGTACAATGTCACCATCACAGCTGCTGACCGAAGTAAGCCACCACTCTCCTCCAGAAGAAGCATCTGGCAGCACAGTCGCTGGCGGTGTCGACAACAACGTGCCAGTTTTCCCTCAGGCCTCGTACGTGGTCCATGTAGATGCAAACAACTTTTCTGGCACCTCCATTGCCCAAGTCTGCATCTCATATCCCAATCTGGGACCCAGCGGCCGTATCTCCTACTCCATTGTGACAAATTCAAATACTTCAAGTGAATTTGAGCTAATGCAGAATGCCAAATTGAGACTGTTCCTTGTGACCAGGTAATTATACAAATGGATCCAAATAATGGTAGCATACCATTTTACCAAACTTGCAGATTATAAACAATTCAAGAGTTATATAAAAACATTTGCAAATAAAACGGCCCATTATATTAGTACTACAAGTTTTTTGGAAGCTTGCGGTCTGAAATAGAACAACCACAACCACGCACATGAAAATAGTTACCTTTGGAAAGTGAAAATAGGTAAAATGGATAATACGGAAGCTCTGAAAAAAGTGAAAGGAGGATTACTGGTAAGTAAGGAGAAAGAGACTATTAGGAGGAAGATGCATTGGAGTGTGTCTCATTTTTAGTCATGGTAGGGTTCCTTGTTGGTGTGGATTCTGTTGTCCAAGATATGTTAATTTTATTATAAATTCTGCTTAGCTGTTGGTTTCTAAAAGGAATTCAACAAATCAGATAATTTGACATCTTCAAACTGGATTCTGATGCTTACCTGAAAAATTTGCTAAAGCTTGAAAACCAGGAAAAGGCAAGCATTTCAACAATATGTGTCACTTTATATACTGGATTTACCTTATTTAACATTGTTCTGGCAGTATGTTAGAGGAGGCAGTGAATATTCCTGGTGAACAAAGGGCACGTATTTGATACCTACTGATTCTTCTATTTACCTTATTTAAAGTAGATGTTTGCATATGTGATACGAGGCAGTGATTCAGTGAGGTAGGGGTCAAGGTTCTTTTTTCCCGTACGGATGCCCAGTTTTTCCAGCATCACTTGTCAAAAAGATTTCCCTTTTCCTGTTGAATTGCTTTGGCACCCCTGTTGAAGATCATTTGATCGATATACGTGGGTCTGTTTCTACATTCTCCATCATATGTCATTGATCTGTCTATGCTTTTGCCAATACCACTCTGGCTTGATTATTCTAGCTTTATAAGTCTTGACATCAGGTAAGTAAGTCTCCCAAGTTTTTTCTCCTTTTTCAGTGCCATTTTGACTATTCGTAGCCCTTTGCTTGTCCACATAAATTAAAATTGTCTTGTCATTTTCCATAGGGGAAAAGCCTTCAGGGATTTTGAAGGGAATTGATTGCCTTGAATCTATAAATCTACTGGTGGAGGGGTTATCTTAACAATGTTGAGACTTGCAATCCAGGTGGATGGTATATATCTTATATTTCTGTTTATTTAGGTCTTAAGCTCTATCAACAGTGTTTTCGGTCTTGTATATCTTTACTTCTACACATTTGATGGTTTGGGATATTATTGTAAAATGTATTCCTTGTTTCATTTTCTGTTGCTTGTTTATATTTTGCTCGTTTATATATTGTTGCTATTGATTTTGTATATTGCACATGCTTCTGAAAAGCAAGAGGTGTGAGATGCTCTATGCTCATATCATGTGAGAATATAATGTAAAAGAATATAGTATAAGCTTACACCACCTCTACATAGGTTCAGCCTTCCCTTTCTCTGCAGGAATAGGTTGGAAGAGTCCACCTCAAACCAGAGAAAACACTAGTGTCTGCCCTTAGTCTAATAGTGGATTGATCATTCATTTCTGTAACAAATATTTATTAACCGCCTACTATATGTAAGGTACTGTCCTAGGTGCCAAGGATGCAGCAATAAACAAGGCCATTATGATTTCTGCATTAATGGGCCCCCATTCTAAGACACAAACTTTTACAAGTCTGATATATGCCACCAAGGAGAAAAGCAGGGTGCTAAGAGCTTATAATAGAGAAGCCTATGCTGGTTTGTAGGGTCAGTAAGTCTTCTATCAGGGAATAATTCTTAGCATGCTGTCTGAAGGATGAATATAAATTAGCTAGGTAACAAGGAGATTAAAGAAGAAATTGTCAGCCAGAGGGAATAGTAAAGGACTTAAAAAAGAAAAAAGGTAAGCAATTAAAAAGGGCTACGGAAGCTATAAATGGAAAATAAGTGAGATACTTTTTAAGTAACCTTGTACTTAGGAGCTATTGAAAGATTTTATAAAAGGCAGAGACAAGCTATGATTTCAGTTTTTAAAAAATTACTCTGATTGCTGTGTGGTGAATTGATTTATGAGGGTTATAAATGGAAATTAGGGAGAACAGATGACACACTGTTCCTAGTAAGAAATGATGCTGGACTGCATTCAAGAGAAGGTTGTAGATATAAATTGGGTAGATTGGAGATGTATTTAGGAAACATATTCAACAAGACAATAATGGAGTGGGTGGGATGTAAACTCCTTAAGGGCAAGGGACTCTTTTGTTTACTGTTATAGTCTTAATTGAACTAATCTCGTTACCTGGCACATGATAGATTCTCAATGAAATACTGTTGACTACAAAAGATGAAAAGGAGGACATGAGAGTCATTTCCAGGTTTCTGAATTAAGTAACTGATGCACAAAGGTACCATTTAGTGATATGTGGAAGGCTAGAGAAGGGTAGATTTCAGAGAAATCGAGAGTTGAGTTGTAAGCATGTTAAGTTTAAGACTCTGAGAAACATCCAAGTGCAGATATTGAGTGTGGTTGGACATATGGTCACCATTTTTAAAAACGACTTTAATGAGGTATTATTGAGATATAAAAGTTGTACTTATTTAATATATACAACTTGGTGAGCTTAGAGATAAGTATACTCTAGTGAAACCATCACCACAACCAATGCCACAAATTTCTATCACCTCCAAAAATTTCCTCCCACCCTCTCTATTTCCCCTGGAGAGGGAAATAGCTACCCACTCCAGTATTCTTGCTTGGAGAATTCCATGGACAGAGGAGCCTGGCGGGCTACATCCGTGGGGTCGCAAAGAGTCAGATACTACTGAGCGACTAACATTTTCTCTTTATTTTTTGTGTATATGTGTGATAAAAACATAACAAAGTGATTATGTGTTCTTAAAATCTTTTATGAAAGGTCTCCACATGCTGTAGGAAAAAATACCCAGTGTATGACTGCATGCTATTGCATGAGCTGACTCCTGCCTACCTCTTGAACTTTTTCAAGGCACTCTTCCTCTCATGCTCTATACTATGTTCTTTTTCCAGTTTGGTGCAGGAATGATGCATTTTTTTGTTTCCTTTGCCTGAAACACATTTTTCCCCCATTATTCCTCTCTTTACTGACTAACTGCTATGCAGAAATCTTACTCTTTTTTTTGTGAGAACCAATGCTGTTTTTTTTTAATTAAACTTTTTATTTTGATCTGGGGTATAGCTGATTAAAGTGTTGTGATAGTTTCAGGTGGACCCCAAAGGGACTCAGCCATACATATACATGTATCCATTCTCCTCAAACTCCCTTCCCATCCAGGCTGCCACATACCATTGAGCAGAGTTCCATGTGCTCTACCTGTTTTATTATTTTGATTTTTGAACCATGTAAATGTGTTTCCTATCATAAAATAAAGAAAATTACTAAGATTGAGGTAGATTGCAGATTTACAAGGACTTGAAAAGATGGCCCTGAGATATCTTTAACTGGGAAAGGCAAGTTGCAGAACAGTGTATGTATTGTAAAATGATCCCTGTGGTGGAAACAAACAGCATGCACATTGACATATACAGAAAAATGCTTGAAACTAAACATAATCAGGTATTAACAGTAGTAACCTCTTGGGGGTGAGTCTGGAGGTAAGGTGAGGGTGGTGAGGGGAATCTGATGTTTTATTTTCTTAAATCTCCTTTTAAATCAAAGTATTATTTATATACAGTGAAATGCAAGGATCTTATCTTCAAGTTTTGGCACACCCATATAATCTACCCACATGAAAATATGGGAAATTTCTATACCCTCAAGGGCAAAAGAAGTTCTGTGACCATTAATAATGTTGATTTCTGGGAATTCCCTAGCAGTCCATAGGTTAGGGCCCCAGGCTTCCACTTCAAGTGGTGAGGGTTCAATCCCTGGCTGAGGAATTAAGATCCCGCAAGCCTAAGGCACAGTCCAAAAAATTACTGTTGGTCTCAACTTGATGCTTAATCACTGTTATTTCACATAAGGAATATTTATTTAGAGCAGGGGTCTTCAAGCCCCACGCTGTGGACTGGTAGTAGTCTGTGGCCTGTTAGGAACTGGATTGCAGAGCAAGAGGTGAGCTGCCGACAAGCAAGTAAATCTTCATCTGCCACTTCCCATGGCTCACATTAGTGCCTGAACCACCTTATTTCAACTGCTGACCACTGAAGGGCCATTGCCAACCATTGGTCAGGACAATAACTCGCTTTTTGCACTTGCCACAGGATCTCCCTCCAAGGGGAACACATTAAATGTTCCCCTTTAATGTGTTAAACACACATTTACACACAAGGTCATTTAATAACCCTGGGACTGACAGTTAAGTCCCCGGTGGTTTGGGTTTGCATATGCCACAGGGTATGTGAGCAATAGAATAAGAAAGGAACTTATAGATTTCATCTGTCTTCTATCTGGCCCCACCTCAAACTACTAAAGTAATTAGTCAGAGATACTGCCTGGAGAAAAGCACTGCTGTATTAACCTGTGACCTTGTTACTCCTCCTCTTCAGTACTCAGCACAGCTGGGGATGCTGAGAGAGGACAGGCCAAGACCAAAATCTCAGGCAGGGCTGGTATTATCTCAGTGTTGTTACTGCTTGTATTTTGCTCAAAGGTCATGATATTTTCTGTACTGTGCCTATTAAACATCTTACATTTTATCCCTAGGCTGGGCAGAGGGAATCTGTTCACAGACTGGGCAACAGCAGTGGCCTCACTGTGAAATGTGTCTGATTGCTGGGTGTGCAGGGAGATGCCTCTATTGATGTAGAGTAGCAAGTAGAAATACTGGCTAAACATACATGCCTTAAATAATACTAGACATGCAATAACTCTCCTGTCTGAGGAGACCCACCAGTGAGACAAGTGGTCCTTCAAAACAGGATGGCTCTGGACATGCTAACAGCAGCACAAGGTGGGACCTGTGCTTTCATTCAAACTCAGTGCTGTATATATGTCCAGTGACTCCCACAGTATTTCCTCTGCTATGAAAGCTTTAGACCAAGACAACATTGCCATAGACTCCTTCTCCATGGACCTGGTAAGCACTTGGCTCTAGAATTTGCCCATATCCTGGCGAATGACTATTTTTGGCATACTAGGTATCTCACTCTTGATAGTCTTTAGCTACAGGATTGCGTTTGTGGTATGTGGTTGCAGTGCACCTCTGCATACCTGACCCCAGGGATATCCTGGAAGAGAGGGTGGACCAAGATTGTAAGGGTCATGCAGAGTATGTAGGGGCGGAGTGTATGATCAGGGCACTCAGGACGGCTGTTTTCTTGCTCAGTCCACCTGCTGTTTCATCAGTCCCATCGCTTACCCCTACTCACGTGTATCCACTCATCTTAATCATAGGGTTTAATCAGTAACTAAGTGCCTGCCCCCTGCCTCAGCAGCTGGTTTCCCTGGTAACTGATAAGCCAACCTGACGTCATTTCTCCCCTATAAATGGTAACCTCCATGTTCCGTGAGTAGCGAAGTTGTTGCCAAGTCCTGCCTTCTGTGTGCTGTTCACAGTGGGGTGTTACTCCACGACCTTCTGCTTCTAAGATTCCCTGTCCAACAAATTGTTGATGTCTCTGTCACGGTCTCTGGACTTTCTTCACTCTCGCAGCTGGGCAACTACAGAGCTGATAGGCCTGAGGGCTGCAGCCTAACACAGTAAAGGTAAACTTAATTAGTTTCTTAAGTATCTTTTCAGCGTTTCTTCATACAAATATGGGTGAATTATGGATACGTGTTTTTATTTCCCCACTTTTCTTACAAAAGAGATAACATACTGGACACTGTTTTATATCTTGCTTTCTTCACTCTGCAATGTATCCTTGAAAAATATTTTCATATTAATATGTGAAAAAGCTTTTTTTTTGTTAAACAGCTGCTTAGTGTTCTATTGTGCTGTTAGTCTCCTGGTTAATAAGTTGATACATGGGTTGTTCCAGTCTTCAAACATTACAAACAGCTGAGTTGAATAGCCTTGTACCTACATTATTTTGTATGTATGCAGTAAATTTGTGGGATAACTTTTCAGAAGTGGAATTGCTGCGTCAAAGGAAAAAAATAGGCTTGTAATTTTGATAGGTACCTTCACAGCAAGGTTTTTGAAACTTTTTATTTAGAAATAATTTCAAATTTATCAAAGGGTTGCAAGAATTGTACAAACAATTGTATATGACTTACCTACTTACTGGTTTTAAATGTTAATTTGTTTGTTGTAGGATGTGGTCTTTGTTGCAGGATGTGGGAGCTTTAATCTTCGTTGGGGTGTGTGGGATCTCTAGCTGTGGCATGCAGGATCTAGTTCCCTGACCAGGAATAGAACCTGGGCCCCCTGCATTGGTAGCATGGAGTCTTAACCCTGGACCATTAGGAAAGCCCCTACCCACTTGTTGTTAATATTTTGTCTTTTGCTACATTTCCTTTATCATTTCTCTCTTTATTATTCATATGTGTACACATGTGTGTATACCTATTTATGTCTGTACACATTACTATTTTTATGAATCATTTGAGAATAACTTGTAGATATGTCTCATTATTTCTGAGCACTTCATTATGTATTTTCTAACAAAGACATTCTTTAGGTAACTGAATATCAATAATGAAAATCAGAATGTTTAACATTGATACAATATGATTGTCTGTACTTTATATATTCAAAATTTACCCATACTTTACAGTAATTCTTTCAAGACCAGGCTCACACGTTGCATTTAGTTATCATGTCTCTTTAGTTTACTTTAATCTGAAACAGTTCTTCAGCCTTGCTTTGACTTGCGCTGATATTTTCAAAAAACTATAAGCCATGGATTCATAGAATGCCCTTAATTTTGGTTTGTTTTATGCTTCCTTGTAATTATATCTAAAGTAGGCCTTTTTGGGTAGTCTATTAGTTATCCATTGCTGTGTAACAAATTAACTCAAGACTTAAAGACTTAACAAACATTTATTATCTTAAACATTTTGTGACCAGGAGTCTGAGTTTGGTTTAATTCCTCAGAGGTTTCTGGAATGAGGGCCTCAGCTTCTTGCTGGCTGTTAGCTCGAGTCCTGCCTTAGTTTCATGTCATGTGGGCCTCTTGTGTGTATGTTTGTGTGCGTATGTGCTCAGTTGTGTCCGACTCTTTGCGACCCCATGGACTGTAGTCTTCCAGGCTTTCCTCTCCATGGAATTTTCCAGGCAAGAATACTGAATTGGGTTGCCATTTCCTCCTCCAGGGATCTGGCTTCTATCAATCAAAGTACTGTGCTCAAAGTTACTTGTAATATGGTTGTGTTATTCATTTGAAATAAAATCAAGTGTATTTGTTTCTGTTGCATGCAATTTTAGTTTTTCCACACTCTAAAATTAATGAGTGCAGGTTAGTATTTTTGAATATGTAAAGCATTTACGTAATTAAAGTAAAAACTATTTGTTTCAAGTTATACTCAGGAAATTGTCACTCCTCCTTTATCTCTCCTGCCTCATTTGTAAGTCACTGTGTGTCTTTTGGCAAAAAAAAAACACAATACATATATTTATATTTTCTTCTTTCTTCCTTACACAAAGAGTAACAGGCTATGCAGTCATTCCCAGCTTCTTACAATTACAGTATACATACATTTCACTTACCACAGCTGAAATAATACCATTCTCCTAAAAAGAGTTAAAACTCTGGTTTCCATAGTGTATTAACTGAGTAACTGCATAAAGTACAAATTTTGCTGTTGACCCTTTCGTCCACAAATTACTTTGCAAATAATAAATGTGCACCATGATCAGTGACCAGTCACATGGCTTCTTCCAGTCCGGTAGTGACTGGTCATTGTGCATCTGTTACTTAGCTCATGCACAAACAGCAGAGCATATAGTTGTGTTGGCTTCTTGTCTCCCAGTGAATAAAAACACCACATTGCCTACATGGAGGAAGTTAGTGAAGGTGAACATAATGACACAAGTGAGGAAAGTGGCTGTGAGAAAACAGAAGATGCTGGACTCTCAGGTTGAATTGAACCAGACTTTGAATGGTGACAGGAATGTTGCTTACAATATTGCTGCTTCTCTTGTTACGGAGCACAGGCTCCAGGGCCCTTGGGCTTCAGTAGTTGTGGCGAATAGTTCTGATTATTTTCTCCTGTATTTTCCTCCAGAAATTTTATAGTTTTATCGTTTATAGTTTGGTCTACAATTCATTTCATGTTTATGCTTGTATATGCTTGTGAAGTAAGGGTAAAGTTTCATGTTTTTCCCAAGGGATAGTGAGTTGTCCCTTTGAAAAATTTTGCTGAGAACACTATCAGTTCCCCATTAAATAATCTCGGCACCTTCCTTAAAAATCATTTGACCATAGATTTTTGGAATCTCTTGTTCTAATGCATATATATTTGTAGCATTGTAATAAAGCCTTGAAATCAGGTAGTATTCTCCAATTTTGTTTTCCATTTCAAAATTGTTTTTGCTATTCTAGATATTTTAATTTTATATAATAAATTTTGTTATCATCCTGTCACTTTTTTTTTAAAAAAAGCTTCTGGATTTTGATTAGGGTTTCATAGAAGCTATAGCTTCAATTTGGGAAAAAGTAGCTATTAAATTTTTCAATCCATGAACATGATATTTCTCAAGAATTCTTTCATTTTTCTAAGCGATATTTTGTGTTTTTCAGTGTGCAGATCATCTTATGTTCTATTTTTTATTGAAGTATAGGTGATTTATAATGTTGTGCCAATCTCTGCTATACAGGAAAGTGACTGTTATACACACATACGCATTCTTTTTTTATACTCTTTTGGGATAAACCATAATGGAAATTGGATATAGTTTCCTGTGCTATACAGTAGGACCTTGTTTATCCATTTTAAATATAATAGTTTGCACCTACCAATTGCAAACTCCTAATCCATCCCTCTCCCTCCTTCCATCCCCCTTGGCAACCACAAGTCTGATCTCTATGTCTTGTGAGTCTGTTTCTGTTTTGTAAATAGGTTCATTTGTGCCATAATTTAGGTTCCACATAGAAGTGATATCATATGATATTCATCTTTCTGACTGACTTCACTTAGTATGCTAATCTCTAGTTGCATTCATGTTGCTGCAAATGGTATTATTTCTTTTTATGGCTGAGCGGTATTCCATTGTATATATTTACCACATCTTTATCCATTCATCTATCAATGCATATTTAGGTTATTTCCATGTTTTGGCTGTTGTGAATAGTGCTGCTATGAATATAAGGATGCATGTATCATTTTGAATGGTAGTATTTCCCTGGTGGCTCAGATGCTAAAGAATCTGCCTGTAATGTGGGAGATCTGGGTTTGATCCCTGGGTTGGAAAGATCTCATGAAGAAAGAAATGGCAATCCACTCCAGTATTCTTGCCTGGAGAATTCCATGGATAAAGGAGCCTGGTGGGCTTTAGTCCATGGGGGTGACAAAGAGTCTGACACCACTGAGCAACTTTCACTTTGTCTGGATATATGCTGAGGGGTGGGATTGCTGGATCATATGGTAATTCTATTTTTAGTTCTCTAAGAAACACCAATACTGTTTTCTATGGTGGCTGCACCAACTTACATTCCTACCAACAGTATAGGAGGGTTCCCTTTTCTCCTCACCCTCTCCAGCATGTGTTATTTGTAGACTTTTAAATGATGGCCATTCCGACTGGTGTGATGTGTGGTACCTTATTTGTAGTTTGGATTTGCATTTCTCTAATAATTAGTCACATTGAGCATCTTTTCATGTGCCTGCTGACCATCTGTATATCTTCTTTGAAGAAATGTCTGTTTTTTGACTGGGGTTTCTGTTTTTTGTTGTTAAATTGCATGAGCTGTTTGCTCATTTTGGCAATTAAGCCCTTGTCAATTGGATCATTTGCAAGTATCTTCTCCCATTCCATAGGTTGTCTTTTTTTTTTTTTTATGGTTTCCCTTGCTATGCAAAAGCTTGTAAGTTTGATTAAGTCCCATTTGTTTATTGTTGTTTTGGAAGACAGACCTAAGAAAACATTGGTATGATTTATGTCAGAGAATGTTTGCCTATGCTCTTTTCTAGTTTTATGGTGTCATGTCTTATGTTTAAGTCTTTAAGTCATTTTAAGTTTATTTTGTGCATGATGTGAGAGTTTGTTCTAACTTCATTGATTTTACATGCAGTTTTCCAACTTTCCCAGCACCAGTTGCTAAAGAGACTGTCTTTTTTCCTGTTTTATATTCTTGCCTCCTTTGTTGAAAACTGTACATGTGTGGGTCTCTCTATTCTGTTCCATATGTCTGTTTTTGTACCAATACCACATTCTTTCGATTACTGTAACTTTGTAGTATTGTCTGAAGTTGAGGAGAGTTATGCCTCCTGCTTTGTTTTTTCCTCAGGTCTGCTTTGGCAGTTCTGAATCTTTTATGGTTCCATTTAGGTTTGGGATTATTTTTTCTAGTTCTGTGGAAAATGTCATGGATAAGTTGATAGGGGTCACATTAAATCGGTAGACTGATTTTGGGAGTATTGCCATTTTAACAATATTAATTCTTCCAGTCTAAGAGAATGGGTTGTCTTTCCATTTCTTTGAATCCTTTTTAATTTCCTTTATTAATGTTTTATAGTTCTCAGTGTTTAAGTCTTTTGCCTCCTTGGTCACGTTTATTCCTAGGTTTTATTTTTGTGATTCTAAAAAGTTTTTTTTTACATTCCCTATCCAGTATTTCATCATTAGTGTAAAGAAATGCAACTGATTTCTGAATGTCAGTCATCATCTTGTGTTTTGATAAATTCATTGCTTAGCATTTAATGCATTTAATGTTTTCTGCTATGGCACCCCACTCCAGTACTCTTGCCTGGAAAATCCTATGGACAGAGAAGCCTGGTAGGCTGCAGTCCACGGGGTCGCTAAGGGTCGGACACGACTGAGAGACTTCACTTTCACTTTTTACTTTCATGCGTTGGAGAAGGAAATGACAACCCACTCCAGTATTCTTGCCTGGAGAATCCCAGGGACGGGGGAGCCTGGTGGGCTGCCGTCTATGGGGTTGCACAGAGTTGGACACAACTGAAGTGACTTAGCAGCAGCAGCAGGTATTCTAAATGGCATTTAAAATTTCATTTTCTAATTGATAATTGCTGTATATAGAATTACAATTAATTTTTGTATATTGACCTTCTGTCCTGAGTGCTCAATAAATGGCCTAATTAGATCTACAATTTTTTTGGTAGATTCTTTAGGTTTCTCTGCATATACAAATGTGTTTTCTGCAAATAAAAGACAAAGCGAGGATGTCTCCTTGCACTTGCTCTATTGCAAAGTAATGTCTCTGCTTTTCAATATGCTATCTAGGTTGGTCATAAACCTTCCTTCCAAGGAGTAAGCGTCTTTTAATTCCATGGCTGCAGTCACCATCTGCAGTGATTTTGGAGCCCAGAAAAATAAAGTCAGCCACTGTTTCCACTGTTTGCCCAACTATCTGCCATGGAGTGATGGGACCAGATGCCATGATCTTAGTTTTCTGAATGTTGAGCTTTAAGCCAACTTTTTCACTCTCCTCTTTCACTTTCATCAAGAGGCTCTTTAGTAGTTCTTTGCTTTCTGCCATAAGGGTGGTGTCATCTGCATATCTGAGGTTACTGATATTTCTCCTGGCAATCTTGATTCCAGCTTAGGATTGCCCAAATAACTTTTCACCATCAATTTACTCTATCTTGATTGATCTTCCTTGAACACCTGAAAACAATGTGTGTTCTGCTGTTAGTTATCTGGGTCAAATTGGTTGATTGTGTTGTTCAGGCCTTCTGTATCTATACTGATTTTTGTGTAGTCATTCTATCTATCACTGACAGCTGCTGCTGCTGCTAAGTTGCTTCAGTCGTGTCTGACTCTGTGCGACCCCATAGACGGCAGCCTACCAGGCTCTGCCGTCCCTGGAATTCTCCAGGCAAGAACACTGGAATGGGTTGCCATTTCCTTCTCCAATGCATGAAAGTGAAAAGTGAAAGTGAAGTCGCTCAGTCATGTCCGACCCTTAACAACCCCATGGACTGCAGCCTACCAGGCTCCTCCGTCCATGGGATTTTCCAGGCAAGAGTACTGAAGTGGGGTGCCATTGCCTTCTCTGAGATCACTGACAGAGGAGAGATGAAATCTCTGACTGAAAATACAGATTTCTCTTTCTCCATTCAAGTATATCAGTTTTGATTCAATTTGTTGTTTCATATACTAAGCTGTATTATTAGGTACATATACTTTTCTTAATGTTTTTTTATTGAACATGCAGCATGTGGGATCTTAGTTCCCCAACCAGGGATTGAACCCGGTGCCACCTCCATTGGAAGCTCAGAGTCTTAACCACTGGACCACCAGGGAAGTCTCAAATACATGTACTTTTAAAAACTTTTATTTAAAAATCATTATAGACTCACAGGAAGTTGCAAAAACAGTACAGAGAAGTCCCAAGTATTCATCACTCAGCTTCCTCCAATAGTATCTTTCTTTTTAGTTTATCAAAGCCAGGAAATTAACGTTGCTGTAAGCTACAGACCTTATTCAAGTTCCAGCAATTTTTACATGCACTCATTTGTGTATGTGTATGTATAGTTCTGTGCAAATTTATCATCTGCATACACTTATGTAACTACCACCACAATCAAATGCAGAATTGTTCATCACTGCGAAGAACTGCCTCATACTGCTCTAACCCCCAGTGACAGCTAATGAGTTTGCCATTCCTATAATTTTGTCATTCTGAAAATGTTGTATAAATGGTAGCATATACTATGTAACATTTTGAGATTAACTTTTTTTTTTACTCAACATAATGCTCTTGAGGTCCTTCAATGTTGTTGCAGGTATCAAAATCAATGTTTCTTTTTACTACTGAGTAGTATCCCATTAGGGATAAACCACAGATAACTTAGCCTCTTGGAAGACCTCTAGGTTGTTTCCAATTGGGGGCTATTACAAATAAAGCTGCTATGAACATTGTGTACAAGCTTTTGTGACATGTTGTATTTCTGTAGCATATATGCCCAGAAGTGCAAATGCTGTATCAGATGGTAAGCCTATGTTTAGCTGCCAGAGGATTTTACCATTAGAGTCCCGACAGCAATTTATGAGAGATCCAGTTTTCCCCATATTTTTTTTTTACCAGCATTTGATATTGTCACTGTTTTCTATTTTATCTGTTTTAATAAGTGTATGATATTTCTTGGTTTTAATTTCTATACTGGCTAATAATATTTAATCTTTTCAAATGCTTATTTGCCATCAATTTAGTGAGAAGTCTGTTTTTGTGTTTTGCCAATTTTCTATTTGGATATTTTTATTACTGTTGAATTTTGAGAATTATTTATATATTCTAGATACGAACTTTTGTCAGATACATGATTTGGAAATATTGTCTTCCAGCCTATAGCTTATATTTTTATTTTCTTAGGCTCTTCCTAAAGCAAAAGTTTGAAATTTCAATGATGTGCAATTTATCTTATGGATCATGCTTTTGGCGTCATATCTAAGAACTGTTCACATACCCTAAGTCCTGAAGATTTTTTTCTTCTTTGTTTTCCTCTAACATAGGCATTTAGGTATTTATACAAGAAATGAAAAACATATTCTGTCTTCAAGACTGAAAATGGATTCTTTTCTTTTCTATTTTTTGGTCAAGCTATGTGGTTTGTAGGAACTTAGTTCCCCAGACAGGGATGGAACCCATACCCCCTTCAGTAGAAGCATGGAATCCTAACCCCTGGACCACCAGGGAATTCCTGAGAGTCAATTTTTTTACCTACGAATGACCATTGGTCTCAGTACCATTTGTTGAAACGACTACTTTCCTACACTGAATCACTTGCGCCTTTGTCAAAAATCACTTGACCTTGGGACTTTCCTGGCGATCTAGTGCTTTCACCACTGTGGCCCAGGTTCGATCCCTGGTCAGGAACTAAGATCTCACAAACCTTGGAGCAAAAACAAAAACAAACCACTTGGCCAAACAAAGTTGAAGGGAGGGGTATGCTGGGATTTAAGAAAGATGTTTTTTATTCCTCAGGAAATGGAAGTATGAAAGAGTTGGTAGGAACCATGTTAAGACCACAGAGGAGGCAGGCAGCCTTAGTGTGAAGTTACACCGTGAAGAATACCACTGTATATTAAATAGAGAAAGGAAAGAAATCAGGTCTTTTGTGACATACTTATGCTGCTGGATCAAACTAATCATGACACCTGATTACTCCTGGACTTGAGTTATGTGAGCCAATGAATCTCTATGGCTTAAAAAAAAACTGACCTTACTTTTGTTTCTCAGTTCTCTAGGTCGTTTCATTGAACTATGTGTCTTGATTACTGTGACTATTTTGTAAGTCTTAAAGTGGGTTAGATTAGTTCCTCCAACTTCTTCTATTTCAAGATTGTTTTAGCTGTTCTAGGGCCTGTGCCTTTACATATAATTTTGGAATATGCTTGTCTATGTTACAAAAAACATTTGCTTGTATTTTGATAGGAGTCACAACTTAAAATTACAGTGGGGGGAACTGACATCTTCACTGAGTCTTCCAGTCCATAAATATGGTGTGTCTCTCTCTCCATTTATTTACTCTGATTTCTTTCATCAATGTTGGAAAAGTTTCAGCTTACAAGTTCTGTGCATATTCTGTTAGTTATACCTAAGAATTTTACTTTTTGAGTAATTGTTAATGGCGTCATGTTTTTAATTTCAGTTCCATGTATTCAATGATAGTATATAGAAATAGAATAGATTTTTATATGTTGATCTCGTATCCTGCAGCCTTGCTGCAGTCATTTTCTGGTTCTGGGAGTTTTCTTGTCGATTCCTTGGGATTTTCCTATGTAGACAATCATGTTATCTGCAAGAAGGACAGCATTACTTCTTTGTTTCAATCTGTATGTCTTTTCTTTCTTTTTCTAGCCTACTGCACTGTCTGTCTAGAACTTCTAGTATGTTGAAAAATAATGACAGTAGACATCTTTGTCTTACCTGGGGGAATTTAGCCTTTTAAGTATAATATTTGCTTTAGGTTTGTGTGGATGCTCTTTATTACACTAGGAAGAGCTTCCCTATTCCTTGCTTTCTGAGGGTGTTTTTTTCCATAAGTGGGTATTAAATTTTGTCACATGCTTTTTCTGCGTCAATGTGTATGATCATGTGGTTTTTCTTCTTTGGCCTATTGATATAGTGAATTATATTAACTAACTTTCAAATATTGACTCAGCCTTGCATCCCTGGAATAAACTCCACTTGGTCATGAAGTGTAGTTCTTTTGGCACATTGCTGAATTCTGTTTGCTAATGATTTTTAAAGAGTTTTTGTACCTATATTCATGAGGAG
Source organism: Okapia johnstoni (assembly GCA_024291935.2). Taxonomy (NCBI): domain Eukaryota; kingdom Metazoa; phylum Chordata; class Mammalia; order Artiodactyla; family Giraffidae; genus Okapia; species Okapia johnstoni. Next base: position 44,910,799 of record CM044316.1, read on the forward strand.
TATTGTTTTGTAGTGTTCTCCTTTTGTGCTTTCTTTGTTTGCCTTTGATATCAGGGTAATAGTTACTTCATAAAAGGAAATGGAACCCTTGGCTGATTCATGTCAATGTATGGCAAAAACCACTACAGTATTGTAAAGTAATTAGCCCCCAACTAAAATAAATGAATTTATTTAATAAAAAAAAAAGGAGAGTGTTTTCTCAGAGACTGTGCAGAATTAATGTCCATTTTTAAAAATTTGGTAGAATTTTAGTGTGGGTTACATAAAGTGACTCAGACTTCATGCAAATGAGAGAAAAGTTTTCATTGAAATACTTGGATTTCAGGGTCTGGGTGGTTAGGAAATTAGGGAAAATCATATGCAAACCCCATAGCATGCTCAAGTGTGACTGCTTTGAGCAGAGATTTGGTTTTTCTATGTGTGTGTGGCTAAGAGGAAAACAGAAAAGTGAGACAACATGCCCATTAAACTATTGCATCTATTATATATTGATTATATGGCCTTCCTCATACTTGGAGAGAAACTGCTAAGACCTGTTTTTCCCCTAACTTCTAGTTATCATTCTTGTCCATAAGTGTTATTTCTGATGTCAGTGACTTCAAAAGGTCATTCCTTTTATCTGAATGAAAATAGTGGCATTAAGACTGTGGAAATTATGTAAAACCTGAAATAGTTTCTAATAGCAGCTGAGGATTGTAAAGCTCCTTGACGTAATTACTCATATGCTAGACAAACCTCTTATTTTCTGTTTAGCTGTGCATACTTAAAGGGTTGAAAATCATTTCTTTGACTAAATTTTTTCGCATAACTTTACCATTTTCTAGATAGTAACCATGACTGGGTATTTCAGTAGAACAAAAGCAGTTGTTATCTGTCTTTTGTTTTTCAAAATCACTGGAAACTTGAATTTGATAAAAATTTTATGAAAATTTTGTGCTACTTGAAGTTTCTAAAATTATATTGTATGAAACATGTATTGTGTAAATATTTGATGCTGGTGTCATGAAATGATGCTTCTGAAATCAAAGCTGCTCTTACAACATGAAGTTGCAGAAACCTCAGTGTGTATACTCAGATATTTAAATGGTTGCCTCCATAGAATTGTCTGCTTTTTAAAACTGGAAGTACAGAATTTTCTTCTGTTAAAAGTTGTGTGTTCCCAATACAGTATACTAATGCATATATATGGAATTTGAAAGATGGTAACGATAACCCTATATGCAAGACAGAATAAGAGACACAGATGCATAGAACAGTCTTATGGACTCTGAGGGAGAAGGTGAGGGTGGGACGTTCTGGGACAATAGCATTGAAACATGTATATTATCATATGTGAAACAGAACAGCATTCCAGGTTCAATACATGAGACAAATGCTCAGGGCTGGGGCAATGGGATGACCCAGAGGGATGGGATGGGGAGGGAGGTGGGAGGGGGGTTCAGGATGGGGAACACATGTAAACCCATGGCTGATTCATGTCAATGTATGGCAAAAACCACTACAATATTGCAAAGTAATTAGCCCACAACTAAAATAAATAAATTTATAAAAACATAACACTGTCAGTTGAGCTTGAATCAGACTTGAATGAATTAATTACTGTTGAAAAATGATGCCCTGTGGAATTATCTCTTTTTGATTTGACTGAAGTGTTGAAAGCTCATTTATTTTTCTTTCAAATACTACCTATAGTTGTTATCAGCACTTGTATTCTGCAGCTTGCTTTCCTAGGGTTGGGAATTTGGGACTTGACGTGTAGTACAAAATCAGTATGTGTACATTTTGCTTATTGGTATGCTGTGATCCAAGGGAATCTGAAATGTCTTACCAAAATAAAGCTTACATTTTTTCTTACATTGGATAAAAATTTGAAAAAAATTGGTAGAATTCTCCAGTACAACCATCTGGGCCTAGAGATTTCTTCTGGGGAATTTTAAGCTCTGAATTCAGTTTCTCTACTAGCTATAGAACTATTTAGATAATCCATATTATACTGGGTAGCTTGTGGCATCTTTTAGTTTTGAGTAATTGGTCCATCTCATCCAGATTGTCAAGTTTATGTGGAAACAGTTGTTTATAATATTCCCTTATTTTCTTTTTAATGCCTGTGAGGTCTGTAGTGATACCCATTGTTTCATTGTGGATATTGGTCTGTCAATCTTGCTAGAGTTTGTCAGTTTTGTTTACCAATTTTATTGATTTTCAAAGAACCAGCTTTTTGTGCCATAAATTTTCTCGATTTTTCTATTTTCAGTTCTATTAATTTATATTTTTCTTTTAAAACAGTTCTATTGAGATATAATTTACATATCATAAACTTCACTCATTTTGAGGGTGACAAGTTAAACCAGTTTTAGTACTTTGTACTGCTGTACAACCATCTGCACTATCCAGTTTAAGAACATTTCCTTTAACCCAGAGATTTCCTTTGTGTCTGTTGGCAATGAATTCTTACTCCCACACTGCACGCACCGTGTGGTATGTGGGATCTTAGTTCCTCAACCAAGGATTGAACCTGTGCTCCCTGCAGTAGAAGTGCAGAGTCTTGACCGCTGGACTGACAAAAGAAGTCTCAAAATATGTAGTTTTTTGTGTGTGTTGGCTTTTTTCACTTGGCATAATATTTTACTGTTGAAGAGTATTTCATGGATATACCAGATTTTGTTCATCCATTTATCCATTGATGGACATTTGAGTTGATTCCAGCTTGGGGCTATTGTGAAAAAAGTTGCTGTGAACATTTGCTACAAAGCTTTGTATGAATACATGTTTTAATTTATCTTGGATATGTACCTCGGAGTTGAATTTGATTGATTTTTGCTATTGAATTTAGTATTTTTTGCTTTGTTTGCTTTGTGTTTATTTAGCTCTTTTTCTCATTTCTTGATGTGAGATCATAGGTTATTGATTTGAGAATTTTTATCTTTATTTAGTGCTGTATATTTCCCTCTCAGGAATGCTTTAGTTGCATCCTATAAATTTTGATATGTTGTATTTTCATTTTCATTCAGTCGGTGAATTTTAAAATTTTCTTTGAGACCTTTTAACCAATGGATTATTTAGAACTGTGTTTTATATCCAAATGTCTGATTTTCCTGTTGACTTACTGTTACTGAATTTTAGTTTAATTCCAGAGTGTTCAAAGCATATATTATGAGTGATTTCAAATCTTTTTAAATTGTTGAGCTTTGTTTTCTGGTCCTGGATATGATCAGAATGTTCCATGGATACTTGAATAGAATATGTATTATGTTTTGGGGTGGAATGTTTTGTTAGTGTAGATTAGACTCTGTTAGTTGATGGTGTTATTCACTTTTTCAATATCCTAGCTAGTAATTCAAACAATTATTGAAAAAGAATTTTATCAATTGTTTACCTATATATTCTGGTTAGTAGTTCTGTCAGTTGTCAAAGTGTTGAAGTCTCTACATATATTTTGGTGAATTTGTCTATTTTACCTTTCAGTTACAAGTTTCTGCTTCATGTGTTTTAAAGTTCTTTGGTTTGGTACATACACATTTAAGATGGCTGTGTCTTCATGGTGGACTGACCCTCTTATTATGTAACGTCCCTCTTTGTCCCTTTTAGTTTTCTCTGGGTAAATAGACATGTGAGATTTTAAATTTTTCTTGATACTTGATACGTTGACCTTTTTGTCATTTTGAAATGTCTGTTTATCTCTGCTAACACATACTGTTTTAAGGTCTACATTTTTCTGATAGCCACTCAAGTTTTCTTATAGTTAGCATTGCATAGTATATCTTTTTCCATTCTTTTTATATAAAGTGTTTTCTCTGTAGAAGGACGTAATTGAGTCTTTTTTATCCATCACTGATCTTTAGTTGGTATGTTTAGATTAGTTCCACTTAATGTAATATTGATATGATTATGTCTATCATTGTGGTCTTCGTTTTCTCCTTCTCTATTTATTGTTTTCTTTCTTATGAAACTTTAAAAACTTTTATATTGTATTATAGTTGATTTACCCTGTTGTATTAGTTTCAGGTAGTACAGCTGATTCAGTTATACATATATCCATTCTTTTTCAGATTCTTTTCCCATTTAGGTTATTACAGAATTTTTAGTAGATTTTCCTGTGCTACATGGTAGAACCTTGTTGATTATCTCTTTTATAGATAGCACTGTGTATATGTTAATCCCAACTCCTAATTTATCCCTCTCAGGTTTCCCTTTTGGTAATCCTAAGTTTGTTTTTGAAGTCTGCCTGAGTCCAGCCCCAGCAGGTCAGGGTTCCCTCAGGATGGACGGCGTCGGCGATACAAATGAGAAGACACAGCGAGTCGTGGTGTTTCCAAGTGTCTTCTGACTTTATTGTTTTTAAGACAGCCTTTATATTTTCAGTGGTACATAGAAACAAATGTAAAGTATAGAGTCATGCCAGATCAGCTCGATGGATCAGCAGTTTTTGATCCATATCGGAACCAGAACACTGTTTGTGTTTCTAAGTTATAAAAGGTTTAAAATTGTTTACATCATCTTCTGGCCCAGAGGCCTGCTAACATCTTGTGACTCTTTTATTGATAAAGGTTGATCAGCCAGGACACTTTTGTATCAGGCACAGCAGGAAAGAATTCATTAATAGAAAGTTTCAAGGTAAAACCTGTTTTCGGTAATTTACTCTATGCCTTGAGCTTAACAGAAAAGAATGTGGTTCCATAAAGTCATAGTACAGCAAGCTGAAATAATGTAGCACAAAGGTCAGTTCTTAGCAAAATCACCAGCTGAATTAACAAATTGTCTTATTATTTGTATTAAAACTAAACTTTTATTTATATAAATCCCTAACTATTATGCTTTCATTATATAGGCTAAATACGTTAAGAGTAAAAACATAGTGAGTAACTATAGATTAAGTAACAATTTCACAAAGCAATATTTTTTGTATTTCCTAACAAGCCTTTTTTCCTGCGAAGGGTTTTGTGCCCATAGGGGCTTTCTGTGCGGAGGCTCTCAATGCTGTTTTATTACTAGGGAGAAGTTATGCACATTAGCTCCAAAGGCACAGGTACATTTATTAAACAAACCAATATGTTAGCAAAAGGAATTTAGATCAGCATACTTTATATCCCAGATAATTTTATTTAGGGTGCTACCATTCAGGGGCCTTGTCGATTGAGATTTCAGATTGATCTATTTTAGAAGGGAATCAGGAAAAGCCTTTTGCCTAAGTCACAGAAAATAAGAAGAGGTTTATTGTAGCAAATATCAGAAAGACAGATATCATCTTTAAGGTGAGTTAGGCAGAAGTCTGTGAGTCTGTTTCTGTTTTGAATGTAAGTTCATGTGTATCATTTTTTTTAGATTCCACATATAAATTATATGATATTTATCTTTTTCAGATTTACCTTACTTAGTACGATAATCTCTAGGTCCATCCATGTTGCTGCAAATGGCATTATTTAATTTTTTATGACTAATATTCCATACCACATCTTCCTTATCCATTCTTCCATCAGTGGACCTTTAGGTTGTTTCTATGTCCTGGTTATTGTAAATAGTGCTGCAATGAACATTATGGTACATGTATCCATGAGGTTTTGATATAGCAGTCTATGTGTATTTATACACACACACACACGAGATTGTTTTAAGTTGCTGGTCTCTTAATTTCAAATACATTTCTAATATCCTGCATTTATACTCTCCTTTTCTCATGATTGTTTTTTTTTCATCATTCAACATTATTTCTTCAAATATATTTTATTTCTGATTGCCGGTTTTGACAATCATATTTGTGTGTGGATTTCCTTCATTTCATGTATGCTTGCCTTTATCAGTAAGCTGCTTTCCCATTCTTAAATTTTCTTGTTTCTGTTTGTGGCCTTTTCTTTTCCACCGAGAGAAGTTCCTTTAGCATTTGTTGTAAACCTTATTTGCTGGTACTAATTCTGTCAGCTTTTGCTTGTCTGTAAAGTTTTTGATTTCTCTTGTCAGAGCTGAAGAAGAGTCCTGCTGGGTGGAGTATTCTGGGTTACAGTTTTTTCCCTTTTATTACTTTAAATATATCATGCCACTTCCTTCTGGCCTGCAGAGTTTCTGCTGAAAAATCGACGGATAACCTAACGGGAGTTTCCTTGTATGTTATTTGTTGCTTTTCCCTTGTTGCTTTTAATATTTTCCATTTGTCTTTAGTTTTTGTGAGTTTGATTAATACGTGTCTTGGCATGTTCCTCCTTGGGTTTATGCTGTATGGACTCTGTTCTTCCTGGACTTGAGTGTCTCCTTTCCCATGTTAGGGAAGTTGTCAGCTTATAATCTCTTCAACTATTTTCTTGGACCCTTTGTCTCTTTTCCTCCTGAGACTCCTATAATGTGAATGTTGGTGGGTTTAATGTTATCTCAGAGGTTTCTGAGACTGTCCTCATTTCTTTTCATTGTTTTTTTCTTTGTTCTGTTCCATGGCAATGATTTCTGACCATCTATCTTTCAGATCACTTATTCGTTCCTCCGCCTCATTTATTCTTCTGTTGATTCCTTCTAGTGTATTTTTTTTCATTTCAGTTATTGTATTGTTTATCTCATTTTGTTTGTTTTTTTTAGATCTTCTAACTCTTTGTTAAAAATTTCTTGTATTTTTTCAGTCTGTGAGTCCATTCTTCTTCTGAGATCTTGGATCATCTTTACTGTCATTGCTCTGAATTCTTTCTCAAGTAGACTGCCTATCTCTACTTCACTTAGTTCTTCTGGGGTTTTATTTTGTTCCTTCATCTGGAACATACTTCTCTGTTATCTCATTTTCTCTAACTTTCTGTGGTTGTCTTCTTTCCACAGGCTGCAGGATCATAGTTCCTCTTGCTTCTGGTGTCTGCCCCATTGTTTGGGGAGTTGGGTCTTGTCTCTGTGGTGGGAAGGGCTGTGTCAGGGGGTGTGTTTAGCAGTGGCTGTGAGCTCAGGAGCCTGAGCTGCTGCTGCTGGGGCTGTGTTCCCCCAGCTGGTTGTTTGGCCTGAGGCATCCCAGCACTGGAGCTTTCAGGCTGTCGGTCAGCTCTTGGTGCCAAAATGGCAACCTCTGGGGGAGTCCATGTCAATCACTATTTCCTGGGGCCTCTGCCACCAGTGTTCTTGCCCCAGCAGTGAGCCAAAGCCAACCCCACCTCCCCAGGAGACCTTCCAATATCTATGGGTAGGTCTAGCCCAGTCTTCTGTGGAGTCACTGCTTTGTGCTGGGTCCCTGTGCATGTCTTATCTGTGTGCATCCGCAAGAGTGGAATCTGTTTCCCTCAGTCCTGTGGAGCTCCTGTACTCAAGCCCTGCTGTCTTTCAAAACCAAATGCTCTGGAGGCTCCTCCTCCCGATCCCAGACCCTGAGACTGGGGAGCTTGATGTGGAGCTTAGAACTCTCACTCCTTTGGGTGATCGTCTGCAATACAGTCTTTTTTTCTTTTTTTTAGTTTGTGGGTCACCCACCTGGCCAGTATGGGATTTCTTTCTTTTTTTTTTTTTTTTGGCAGTGCCATGCAGTTTATGGGATCTCAGTTCCTTGACTAGGGATTGAACCCAGGCCACAGAAGTGAAAGCACCAAATCCTAACCTCTAGGCCACCGAGAGAACTCCCTGTAGGATTTCTTGAAAGTGCCCCTGCTAACTTTTGTTGTGGCTTCTTTGTCTTTGGATGTAAAAACTCTTTTTTGGTAGAGTCAGCCTTTTCTGTCAACAGTTGTTCAGCAGTTGTTTGTGATTTTGGTGTTTTCATGAGAGAAGGTGAGTTCAAGTTCTTCTGCTCCACCATTTTGTCCAGGACTGAGGGGCTGCTTTGAGTATGGATGCTTGCTGCCTCTTTGCTCAGCGTGTGCTGGCTGTTATCCCCTTGATGTGTGTGCAGGAGTGGCAGCCTTGTACATGCTCCTGATATAGCAGGTGGGATGGCAGTAATTGGTGCCTGTTGGCCAATTAATTCTTCTTTGATTGTTTCCTGTGAGTGCTCTCCATCCATTGTTAATTCCTTCTTTGATTGTTTTCTGTCTTCTCTTGTATTATTGTTTAGTATTCTGTTTTGTCTCAGATACTAGTTTATTTGGTATCCTCCTTGATTTTTAAGTGTTTTTCTAAGGTTTACACTATACATCTTTAACTTATGATAATAAATATAACAGAATTTGAGTAATATTATGCCACTGTAACAGTATACTTCCATTTCCCTCCTCTTATTTTTTTGGTGCCATTGTTGCCCTATGTTTTACTACTGCGCTATTTTAAGCCCCACACTGTTATTTTTGCTTTAAATAATCAATTATCTTTTAAAGAAATTTAAAAATGAAAAGTCTTTAATATTTAACTTGCATTTTTATCATTTCTGTCATTGATTCCTTACATAGATCCAAGTTTCCATTGGTGTCACTTTTCCGTTTGACTAAAGAATTTCCTTTAATGTTTCTTGCAGTATAGATCTGGTTGAAGATTTTCCAGGTTTTTATTTGAAAAAAATCTTTATTTCACCTTCATTTTTGTAAAGTACTTTTGGTGGATATAGAATTCTGGGTTGCCAATTTTTTTCTTTCAATACTTTAAAGATATAGTTCCTCTTTCTTCTGCCTTGCACTACTTTTGATGCAGAGTCTGTGATCTTTCTTATGTTTGTTCTCTTTGATTTCCACTGGCTGCTTCTAAATTACTCTTTATCAATTGATTTCAGAAATTTGATTATGATGAACCTTGGTGTGTTTTTCTTTATTGTGTTTTCTTTATAGCGCATTTTTTGTGTTGTATTTAATCCTACTTCTTGATTCTGTGGGTCTATAATTTTCTTTGAATTTAGGAAGTTTGGGGCTATATTCAAATACTATTTATCCTCCCGCACACACATATAGAAAATTAGAGAACTCGGATTTCGCTTATATTAGATCTCTTGATATTTTCCCACAGGATCCTGAAGGGCTGTTTATCTTTTTCAGTCATTTTTCCTCTGAAAATTGCCTCCAGGTTAAAAAAAAAAAACAAAGATTCTGGGGCTCATCTCAATGCTTCCCTTCTCTCAGTCTTGCACTCCTTTTATGCCAATGTCTAAAAACATTTTTCTACATATTTTTATAAATTTTCTATTTGCTTAAAGTCATATAGCTAGTTCCACATTGTCAGAAGAAGAGCTTTTCACTTTGCTTTTTGCATTAACCATATACTCTGGAAATCATTCTATGTCATTTTACAAAGATCTTTTTTTGTCGCTTCACAAAACTTGATTGCATGTGTTTGTATCATAGTGTATTCAACCAACTAAGGTTTTCCATTTAAGTAGTTTCCAGTCTTTTTGCAGTTATAAATAATACTGTAATGAATAACCTGGTGCATATATATTTTCATAGTTTTTAAGGTGTATATTTAGGGTAAATTTCTAACACTGTGGTTGCTAAATCATAGGGTAAGTACATATGTGATTCTGTTGGATATAACTATTTCCTTACATACAGATTGTACCATTTTGCATTCCAATAGATGAGAATGCTTATTTTTCCATAGCCTCATCTACAGAATATGTTGCCAACCTTTTTAATTTTTGCTAATCTGATCAGTTTTTTAAAATCTCAAAATCACTTTGATTAGAGTATATCTCATTACTGTTGAAGTTAAATACCTTTTCATATGTGTAAGAGACAGTTTATTTCTCTTAAAAATTGCTCATTTTTAATCTCATTTTTCCATTAGATTTTGTGAGTGTTTTGTCCTAAAATTTTAAAAAGTTATTTATACGTTTAGAGATATTAGCCCTTTGCCCAAGAAATAAGTTGTAAATATTTTCTCCCAGTATGTAATTTTCTTTCAGTTTTGTTTATGGTATTTTTGTACAGGAACATTTCCCCCCCTGTATTTTTATGTAATCAAATGAGTCAGTCTTTTCCTATATGCATTTAGGTTTTCAGTAATAGTTAGAAAGCCTTGTCCTACACTCAAGTTATAGAAAAATCCATTAGTTTTCTTTTAGTACTTGTTTGTTCTTGTTTGTACATTTAGATCCTTGATCTATATGGACTTTATTCTTGTGTGTGCTGAGGTATGGAACTAATTTTATCTTTTTTTCCCCCCTAAGTGGCTATCCAGTTGTCCAGTACTTTTTATTAAAAACTTTACACTTGTCTCAGTGATTTGAGACTACATCTTGATCATGTAATAAGCTTCTCTATTGCCAGAAATTTTTAAAGATCAGAAAGTTACACTTCTTTCTCACTCAGTTATCATTATATATTGAAGTCAATTACTTCATTTAGAAAAAATAACTCAGTCATACAAGACTACCTGTTCAAAAAATAGATAATAATTTTGGTAACAATGTAGTAGCATACTGGGGGAAAATTAAACAAATTTCATCTCTCTAAAGAGACGTAAGGTCTCTTGGAATATTTTCACGTGGACAAATTTCCTGGCACAATTAAGTTCTGTGGTATAATAAACAGTAATAGTACTAATGTGATCAAGACTAAAAGAGAAGGTCATTCAAATTGAAGGAGAGGTAGACCTCTTTGTTTTCCCTTAAGTTTTGACCTCTAAATCACTGATTGTAGTTCCAAAATATTTTAATGAAATATTTTCTTATTCTTTAAGGTTCATAGATCTTTTCAAATCAAATATGCAAAATATTTTTCACATAAACTTCAGATGAACATCTCAGAATATTAAGGCTAAGCCATTCAGCTTCCTCCAAATCCTTGAATATCCCACCTGTATGAATTGTGATACATGTTGATCTATTGATTATGTATTCTTACATAATTGCTCCTTAAATTATCCCTTAATTTGACCTTAGGATGTTCCTCAAATAGGCAAATTAGATTGAATTCAAAGATGGTCCAGTGATTAGGACTTTGCCTTCCAGTGCAGGGGGTGTGGGTTCAATCCCTGATCAGGGAGTTAAGATCCCACATGCCTCAGGGGCAAAAAAGTGTAAGTTGCTCCATTGTGTCCAGCTCTTTGCCACCCCATGGATTGTAGCCTGCTAGGCTCCTCTGTCCGTGGAATTCTTCAGGCCAGAATACTGGAGTGGATAGCCATTCCCTTCTCTAGGGAATCTTCCCAACCCAGGGATGGAACCCAGGTCTCCCACGTTGCATGCAGATTCTTTACCATCTGAGCCACCAGGGAAGGCCCAGGGGCAAAAAACCAAAATACAAAACAGAAGGAATATTGAAACAAATTCAATAAAGACTTTAAAAATGGTCCATAACCAAAAAAAAATAAATTGATTGTGGCAATCATTTAATAAAAAGATAGTTGTTGTTCAGTTGCTAAGTCATGTCCGACTCTTTGCAACCCCATGGACTGCAGCATGCCAGGCTTCCCTGTCTTCTCTGTCTCCCTGAGTTTTCTCAGACTCATGTCCATTGAGTTGGTGATGCCATCCAACCATCCCCCCCTCTGTCACCCCCTTCTCCTCCTGCCCTCAATTTTTCCTAGCATCAGGGTCTTTTTCAATGAGTCAGCTCTTTTCATCAGATGGCCACAGTATTGGAGCTTCAGCAACAGTCCTTCCAATGAATATTCAGGTTGATTTCCTTTAGGATTGACTGGTTTGATCTCCTTGCAGTCCAGGGGACTCTCAGGAGTCTTCTCCAGCACCACAATTTGAAAGCATCAATTCTTCAGCAGTCAGCCTTCTTTATAGTTCCAACTTTCACATCCATACATGACTACTGGAAAAACTATAGCTTTGACTAGACAGACTTTTGTTGGCAAAGTGATGTCTCTGCTTTTAATATACTGTCTAGTTTTGTCATAGCTTTTCTTCCAAGGAGCAAACATCTTTTAATTTCATGGCTGCAGTCACCATCTGCAGTGATTTGAGGGGCCAAGAAAATAAAGTCTGTCATGATTTCCATGTTTCCCCATCTACTTGCCATGAAGTAATGGGACTGAATGCCATGATCTTAGTTTTCTGAATGTTGAGCTTTAAGCCAACTTTCTCACTCTCCTCTTTCACCTTCATCAAGAGGCTCTTTAGTTCCTCTTCACTTTCTGCCATAAGGGTGGTGTTATCTGCATATCTGAGGTTATTGATATTTCTCTTGGCAATCTTTCTGTCATCTTGTGATTCATTCAGCCCAGCATTTCACATGATATACTCTGCATATAAGTTAAATAAGCAGGGTGACAATATACAGCCTTGATGTAATCCTTTCCCAATTTTGAACCAGTCTGTTGTTCCATGTCTGGTTCTAAGTGTTGCTTCTTGACCTGCTTACAGGTTTCTCAGGAGGCAGGTAAGGTGGTCTCTTATTCCCATCTCTAAGAATTTTCCAGAATGTTGTGTTCCACACAGTCAAAGGCTTTAGTATAATCACTGAAGCATGAGTAGATGATTTTCTGGATTTCTCTTGCTTTTTCTATGATCCAACAGATGTTGGCAAATTGATCTGTGGTTCCTCTGCCTTTTCTAAACCCCACTTGTACATATGGAGGTTCTCAGTTCACATACAGTTGAAGCCTAGCTTGAAGAATTTTGAGCATTACCTTGCTAGCATGTGAAATGAGCAAGACCGTGCCATAGTTTGAGCATTCTTTGGGATTGGAATGAAAACTGACATTTTCCAGCCTTGTGGCCACTGCTGAGTTTTCCAAATTTGCTGGCATACTGAGGGGAGCACTTTCACAGCATCATCTTTTAGGATTTGAAATAGCTCAGTTAGTATTCCATCACCTCCTCTAGCTTTGTTCGTAGTGATGCTTACTAAGGCCCACTTGCCTTCTCATTCCAAGATGTCTGGCTCGAGGTGAGTGACCACACCATGGTGGTTATCCGGGTCATTAAGACCTTTTTTGTACAGTTCTTCTGTGTATTCTTGCCACCTCTTCTTAATCTCTTTTGCTTCTGTTAGGTCCATATCATTTCTGTCCTTTATTGTGCCCATCTTTGTATGAAATGTCCCATTGCTATCTCTAATTTTCTTGAAGACATCTCTAGTCTTTCCCATTCTGTTGTTTTCCTCTATTTCTTTGCATTGTTCACTTAAGAAGGCCTTTTTATCTCTCCTTACTATTCTCTGGAACTCTGCATTCAGATGGGTATATCTTTCCTTTTGTCCGTTGCCTTTTGCTTCACTTTTCTCGGCTATTTGTGAGGCCTCCTCAGACAACCATTTTGCCTTGTTGCATTTCTTTATCTTGGAAATAGTTTTGGTCACCAACTCCTGTACAACGTTAGGAACCTCTGTCCATAGTTCTTCAGGCACTCTGTCTATCAGATCTAAACCCTTGAATCTATTTGTCACTTCCACTGTATAATCGTAAGGGATTTGATTTAGGTCATACCTGAATGGTCTAGTGGTTCTCCCTACTTTCTTCAATTTAAGCTTGAATTTTGCAATAAGGAGCTCATGATCTGAACCACAGTCAGCTCTCAGTCTTTTTTTTGCTGATCCTTTGGAGCTTTGGCTGTAAAGAATATAATCAATCGGATTTTGGTATAACCATCTGATGTCCATGTGTAGAGTCATTTCTTGCGTTGTTGGACGAGTGTGTTTGCTATGACCAGTGCATTCTCTTGGCAAAACTGTTAGCTCTTGCCCTACTTCATTTTGTACTCCAAGGCCAAACTTGCCTGTTATTGCAGGTATCTCTTGACTTCCTACTTTTGCATTCCAGTCTCCTCTGATGAAAAGGACATCTTTTGGTGTTAGTTCTAGGAGGTCTTGTAGGTCTTCATAGAACCATTCAACTTCAGTTTCTTTGGCATTAGTGGTTGGGGCATAAACTTGGATTACTGTAATGTTGAATGGTTTGCCTTGGAAACAAACCGAGACCATTTAGTAATTTTTGAGATCGCACCCAAGTGCTGCATTTCAGATTCTTTCGTTGGCTATGAGGGTTAATATTAAAAAAAAAAGAAAAGATTACTAGATGTTATTTGGGTTTTTAGAGGATAATACCTATGTTTTTCCTTGAATTCGTTAATTTAATAGTACCATGAGTAAGTTTTTCTGATATTGATCCTTTTAGAGTAAATAATATTAGTTAGTTACCTAATATTTTAAAACATAATATTAGGCAATACTTCTCTGTGCCCGGAAAGGCCATTTTCATGGATATGTGAACTGTGCAGTCATACTGGTCCCCATCTTTGAAGAGCCCTGTATTTGGTCTAATGCTCTGCTGTCAACATTTTGAAACTGTAGTAATTTTCATTTTTAAAATTTTTATTATTTGTTTTTGACTGCACTGGGTCTTTTTGTACATGGGCCTTCTCTAGTCACAGTGAGCCGGGTTTACACTTTGTTGCTGTGCTTGGATTTCTTACTGCAGTGGCTTCTGTTGTTGCAGAGCACAGGCTCAGCAGCTGTGGTACATGGGCTTAGTTGACCCCCCGCATGTGGAATCTCCCTGGACCAGGGAATGAACCCATGTTCCCTACATTGGTGGGTTGATTCTCAACCATTGGACCACCAGGGAAGCCGTGTAGTAATTTTTTTCTTAATATATGTATTTTATTGAAGTATAGTTGACTTAACGATATTTCAGGTGCACAGCAAGGTGATTCAGTTGTACATATACACATATATTATTTTTGAAATGATTTTCCATTATAGGTTATTACAAGATATTGACTATAGTTCCCTATGCTATAAACTTTTGTTCCTTGTTATATATCTTTTTAAATTAGTATGAGTAGAATGCTAGATTTCTAAGTGAAACAAGTGGATTCAAAATGTCATAAATTCTTAAGTTAGGCAAAAATTCATAAGTTTTCTAAAATACATGTACATATTATTTATATATGTGCATACAAAAACTTTTCTACTGCATCTTGATAGAGGCTTAAGAAAGAGCTTGAGAAAGAGCATAAAAAAGAGATGGAGAAATTGGAAAACATAAGCTAAATGAAATGGTAACACTGAATATGAAATAGAAAAAGTGAAACCAACTAGATAAAAGTAAAAGATCATCATATAGTCCAGTTGGTTTTAAACATGGCTGCTCATTAGAAACATCTGGAGCTCTGGAGAAAAAGCAATACCTGGGCATTTGTATTTTTCAAAAAATTTCGAGATAATTCTGGTATGCATCTGGATTTTAAAATGATTACAGGTTTTGCTATTAAATAGTAGTTTTGGTGATATAGGGTTCTTTTATTTTTCTTTTCACCAATCATGATACAATGGTATTATGTGAGTAATAGTTACATAATCATAATAGTGAAAGATGTTTATCAGTTTCACAATTGTCAGACAAAAAATAAAAGATAATTAAAATTGCAAGTCACAATGGGAACATGATTAACCTAACAATATAAAATAATTACATACAGTTTGGGGGGTCAGGCAGAGTGACGTGGGAAGTGGAAGTGCATACATGCACAGGTTTTCATTCACCAGCCAGTCTATGTCCTTTGGTTGGTGAGTTTAATCCATTTACATTTAAGGTACTTATCCATATGTATGATCCTATTACCGTTTTCTTAATTGTTTGGGGTTTATTTTCTGTAGATCTTTTCCTTCTTTTGTGTTTCCTGCCTAGGGAAGTTCCTTTAGCATTCATTGTAAAGCTGATTTGGTGGCGCTGAATTCTCTTGACTTTTTCTTGTCTGGAAAGTTTTTTATTTCTCCATCATATCTGAATGAGAATCTTGCTGGGTAGAGTGTTCTTGGTTGTAGGTTCTTCCCTTTTATTACTTTAAATATATCGTGCCATTCCCTTCTGGCTTGTAGAGTTTCTGTTGAAAAATCAGCTGATAGCCTGATGGAAGTTCCCTTGTATGTTATTTGTCATTTTTTTTCTTGTTTCTTTTAATATTTTATCTTTGTCTTTAATTTTTGTCAGGTTGATTACTATATGTCTTGGTGTGTTCCTCCTTGGGTTTATATTGCTTGGGACTCTCTGCGCTTCCTGGACTTGGTTGACTATTTCCTTTCCCATGTTAGGGAAAGTGAAAGTTGCTCAGTCATGTCCAGCTCTTTGCAACCCCATGGACTGTACAGCATGTGAAATTCTCCAGGCCAGAATACTGGGGTGGGTAGCCTTTCTCTTCTCCAGGGGATCTTCACAACCCAGGGATCGAAACCAGATCTCACGCATTGCAAGTGGATTCTTTACCAGCTGAGCCACAAGGGAAACCCAAGAATACTGGAGTGGGTACCCTATCCCTTCTCCAGGGGATCTTCCCGACCCAGGAATTGAACCAGGGTCTCCTGCATTGCAGGTGGATTCTTTACCAACTTAGCCATCAGGGAAGCTCAATTCCCATGGTAGGGGTGTTTTCAGATATTATCTCTTCAAATGTTTTCTCAGATCTTTCTCTCTTCTCCTTCTGGGACTCCTATAATGTGAATGTTGATGCGTTTAATGTTGTCCCAGGAGTCTCTTAGGCTGTCTTCATTTCTTTTCATCCTATTTTCTGTATTCTGTTCTATGGCAGTGATTTCCACCATCCTGTTCTCTAGGTCATTTATTCATTCTCCTGCCTTAGTTATTCTGCTGTTGGTTCCTTCTAGTATATTGTTCATCTCTGTTTATTTGTTCTTTAGTTCTTGTAGGTCTTTAGTAAACATCTTCTCCATTGTTTTCCTGAAATCCTTAATCATCTTTACTAACAATATTCTGAGTTCTTTTTCTGGAAGGTTGCATATCTCCACTTCATTTAGTTTTCCTGGGGTTTTATCTTGTCCCTTCATCTGGGACATAAATTTGTGCTTTTCCATTGTGATTAACTTTCTGTAATGCGGCTTTTGTTTTAGTTGCTGTGGGACTGTGTGTCTTCTTGCTTCTTCTGTCTGCCCTCTGATGGATGAGGCTAAGAGGCTTGTGTAAGCTTCCTGGTGGGAGGGACTGGTGATGGGAAAAATGGGGTCTTGCTCTGGTGGACAGGGCCTTTCTCAGTAAAGCTTTAATCCAATTATCTGCTGATGGATGGGGTTGCACTCCCTCGCTGGTAGTTGTTTGGGCTGAGGCAACCCAGCCCTGGGGTCTGTGGGCTCTATGGTTGGGTTAATGGTGAACTCCAAGAGGGTTTATGCCAAGGGGGACCTTCCCAGCCTGATGCTGCCTGTGCCCCCATCCCTGTGGTGAGCCCCTGCCAATCCACGCCTCCACAGGAGACCCTCCAACACTAACAGGTAGTTTTGGTTCTGTCTCCTGTGGGGTCACTGCCCCTCTCCTATGGGTCATGTTGCATGCAAGATCTTGTTTGTACCCTCCAAGATTGGAGTCTGTGTTTCCCCCAGTCCTGTGAAAGTCCTATAATCAAATCCACTGGCCTTCCAAGACAGATTCCCTGGGGATCCCCAGGCTGGGAAGCCTGACGTGGGGTTCAGAACCTACACAACAGTAGGAGAACTTCTTTGGTATTATTTTTCCCCAATTTGTGAGTCACCCACCCATGGGGTATGGGATTTGATTTTATCATGATTATGCCCCTCCTACCATCTTGATGCAGCTTCTTCTTTGTCTTTGGACGTGCAGTATCTTTTTTTTGGTGGGTTCTAGTATCATCCTGTCAATGGTGGTTCAACAGCTAGTTGGACTTTCCCCCTGTAGTAATTTTTAAGCAAGGAGTTCCCTTGTTTTCATTTTGCACTGGTCCTGCAAATTCTGTAGCCAGTCCTGGTACCAAGCACAGTGTTTAGTTAGGAGAGTATATAATTTAATAGATATTTTTAAAATATCCTTTAGGTTTCCACATGCAAAATGGAGTTTAGGGAAAGTGAAAGAGAAAGTAAGAAGACCAGAGGGGAAGCTGACAGTATTTAAGGTGGTAGCAGTAAAGGGGAAAGTAATCAATAGATTCAAAGTATAGTTTGAAGGTAGTAAACATCGACATGAACTGGTAATGAATTAAATGTAGGAATATAGAGAAAGATGTTAAGAATGACCTGAGACAGACTGTTGGACTCTGTGGGAGAAGGGGAGGGTGGGATGATTTGAGAGAATAGCATTGAAACATGTATATTATCATATGTGAAATAGATTGCCAGTCCAGGTTCAATGCATGAGGCAGGGTGCTCAGGGCTGGTGCACTGGGATGACCTAGAGGGATGGGATGGGGAGGGAGGTGGGAGGGAGGGTCAGGATGGGGAACACATGTACAACCATGGCTGATTCATGTGAATGTATGGCAAAACCACCACAATATTGTAAAGTAATTAGCCTCCAATTAAAATTTTTTTAAAAATTAAAAAAAAAAAGAAACAAAAGAATGACCTGAGAATTTTT
This sequence comes from Okapia johnstoni, assembly GCA_024291935.2. Lineage (NCBI taxonomy): Eukaryota > Metazoa > Chordata > Mammalia > Artiodactyla > Giraffidae > Okapia > Okapia johnstoni. The sequence goes on from CM044316.1 coordinate 44,928,946, forward strand.
CATTTTTTTACTTTGGCTGTTTGTGTCTTCCTTGAGCCCTGAGGGCTTTCTCTAGTTGCAGCAAGTGGGCTGAGTTGCCTGGTGGTGTGTGGGATTTTTGTTCCTGGGCCAGAGATTGAATCCACTTCCCCTGTGCTGCCATACAGATTCTCAACCACTGTACCACCAGGGAAGTCCCAAGAATGACCTGAGAATTTTTTTTTTTTGGCATGTATGCTTTTTCTTTCCTTGTTGTTTTTTTTTTTCCTCCCCTTTAAACCTAAGGAAGCAGGTTCTGAGAAGACAGCACAGTGGCCTTGGCCTCCCTGGATCCAAGGGCCATGTGTATGTCCCAAAGGAAAGTGTGGCAGGAGAGGTGGGCCAGGGTGAGCTGGGTGGGTGGCGGTAGCAGTAGCAGGGCGACCTACACATGGCAGTTTGTGTGGGTGTGCTGGACTGGTTCAACCACAGCGTTTTACGGGCAACCGGCCAGCAAAATCCACATCTTCCACCTCAGACCGCTTGATGAAGGCATGGTTCATGAGCATCTTCAGGTCTGCTAGCTCGGTCAGTTTCTTAATCAGGCATTTATTTACAAATTCCTGGAAGTCCTGGGTGAATATGCCAGTTGGGCAGCTTGGGAGGAAGCTCATTCATGATGTGATCCAGCTGCTCAAAGATCGCCATGGCTGGCTGGCTCTCCATCCCATGACTGCTGATGGGGCTTCTGGGGTGACCTGAGAATTTCTGACTAGAAGTGGCCCTTATTAGATGAGGAAAGTTGGAGAGAGAACATTTTTTGAGGGTGTGGTTAAGAGTTGGGTTTGACATCATGCTGAGTGAAAGAAGCCAGATACAAAGGCTATGCATTTGTTTTTTTATTGCAGTATAGTTGATTTGCAGTATTGTGCTAATTTCTGTGTACAGCAGAGTGACTCAGTTATACATGGATACATTCCTTTTTGTATTCTTTTCCATTATGGTTTGTCTTAGGAGATTGGATATAGTTCCCTGCACTGTACACATAGAACCTTATTGTTTATCCATTCTAAATATAATAGTTTGCATCTACCAACCCCAAACTCCAGATGATCCCTATCCCTCCTCCCTCCTCCTTGGCAACCACTAGTCTGCTCTCTATGTCTGTAAGTCTGTTTCTGCTTTGTAGATAAGTTCATTCATGTCTTATTTTTATTTGTTTTTATTTGGTATGAGAGGTCTTAGTTCCCCAATCAGGGATCGAACTCATGTCCCTTGCATTGGAGTGCAGAGTCTTAACCACTAGACCACCAGGAAAGTCCCATTTGTGCCATATTTTAGATTCCACATATAAGTGACATCATAAGGTATTTGTCTTTCTCTGACTTACTTCAATTATTATGAAAATTTCTAGTTGCCTCCCTGTTGCTGCAGATGACATTATTGTGTTCTTTTTTATGGCTGAGTAATATTCTGTTGTATATATGTACCACATCTTCTTTATCCATTCTTCTGTCGATGGACATTTAGGTTGTTTCCATGTCTTGACTATTGTGGATAGTGCTGCTGTATCTTTTTGAATTAGTTTTGTCTGAATATATGCCCAGGAGTGGAATTGCTGGGTCGTAATGGTCACAGTTTTAATTTTCTGAGGAAATTAAATGTTTTCCATAGTGGCTACACCAACAGTGTAGGAGGGTTTCCTTTTCTCCAAACCCTCCCCAACATGGGTTACTTGTAGACTTTTCAAAAAAAAATTTGTTTATGGTTCTCTGGGTCTTCATTATGGTGAGTGGGCTTCTCGTGTGATGGCTTCTCTTGTTGCAGACCACTGGCTCTAGAGCACAGGCTCAGCCATTGCAGTGCCTGGGCTTAGTTGCTCTTTGTTTGTGGGATCCCCCCAGACCAGAGGTTGAACCCGTGTGTCCTGCATTGCCAGGGGGATTCTTAACCATTGGACCACCAGGGAAGTCCTGTAGACTTTTTAATGATGGTCATTTTGACGTGTGTGAGTTGGTATTTCATCTATAATTCCTTTTTTGTGTGTGAAATTTCTAGAGAAAGCAAAACTATATGGTAAGTAGATCAATAGCTATCTGAAACTTTGGATGGGAACAAGAACTGACTGCAGACAGGCATAAAGGAATTTTGGGGTTGATGGCAGTATTCTAAAACTGGATTGTCATATTGGTTTTGTAACTATATAAAATTGCTAAAATCACTGATCGTCCATGTGAGCTCTATGATAAGTACAGAGTTGTTAAAAGATTAACATAAAAGATTGAGAGGACTTACCTGTCAGTCCAGTGGTTAAGACTTTGCACTTCCAATGCAGAGGATGTGGGTTCCATCCCTGGTGGGGGAACTAAGATCCCACATGCTGCATTGTGTGGCCAAAAAATAAATATTAATAAATATAAAATAGAATAGAATTTATAATCCTTATTCTTAAGAAAAGGTTGATATAGCTGTGATTATGTCAGGGGGTACTATAGTTATTCCCATTTTATAGATAAATAAAAATTAAAAATAAAAGCTTCAAGACTTCCCTGGTGGCTCAGGGGTAAAAAATCTACCTACCAGTGGAGAAGACATGGGGTTGGATCCCTGATTTGGGAGGATCCCACATGCCACAGAGCAACTAAGCCCATGCACCAAAACCATTGCGCCTGTGCTCCAGAGCTGGGGAGCCACAGCTACTGAAGCTTGTATGCCCTGAAGCCTGTGCTGTGCAACAGGAGAGGCCACCCCAATGACAAGGCCTCACACTGCAACTAGAGAGTAGCCCCCTCTTCCCACAACTAGAGTAAAAACCTGTGCAGCAGCAAATACCCAGAAGAGCCAAAAGTCCCTAAATAAAATTTAAAAAATAAAGGCTTCATGGTTATAGAGCTACTAAGTATAATATGCAGTATTGGAACTTGAGTCTTTCTGACACTAAGGCATACTCTTGACCACTGTAATATATTCACTTTCTATTTTAAAATTGTTTGCTGCATCTTGTTGATCAGAGGCTCTCTTGAAACCATAAAACAGAGAGGAAAAAGACTGGAAAATTCTATCAATCCTGTACACTAGGACTTCCATTTTCACTGGATGTAGGTGACAGCAAGTTTTTTGTCCAGTGTGAGTTACATTACCACACCTTACTTGGCTCTTTGGCAAACTATGTTTTCTCTTTCAAATCATCAAGTTAAAGAGTTCATTAGGGCCACTGGTAGCTTAAAAGAGAGACAGTATCTTCCAAAAGTGTTCTCTCCTAGGGAAAATGGATACACACAAATGAATATATATAATCTTTACTGCTTTTTATGATTACTGTACCATTAGCATAAAGATTGCTATACTGATGAGCATTAAGTATGGGGAGATGTTGGCCAAAGGGTAAAATTTTTAGTTATAAAATGAATAATTTGTGGAATCTGATGTACAACATGGTGACTATAGTTAACACTATTGTAGTGTAACTTGAAATTTAAGAGAGTAAATCTTAAGTGTTCTTAAGTGAATCTTAAATGTTCTTAAAAAGTGGTAACTAGATGAAGTGGTGGATGTGTTAACTATATTGTGTTGATCATCTCACATATATATATTAAATCATGTTTTACCCCTTTTAAATTCATATAATTTTATCAATTATACTTCCACAAAGCTGGAAAAAATGAAGCATTAAGTGCCTACTGTGCTAGTCACTGAGGAGGCAAGTGATAATCAAAACAGGCATGGTCTCTGCCTTCTTGCAGCTTTATTTAGTCACTTCTTAGTGGGAGAAGCAGGCATTATGCTTAAGCACTATAGAATTATAAAATTTTAAATTGTGCTAGGTTCAACAAAGGAAAATATAAGGTTTTCTGAGAGAGCATAACAAAGGATCCCTAGGGTCTAAGAGAAGACCTCTATTAGGAAATTACATTTAAACTGAGACCTGAAAGATCAGTAGAAATAAGCAGAGGGAAGGAAGGGGAAAAAAAACTTTTCTGGGAGAGGAGCAGCCTGCCTGGAGAGCTTTGTTGATTCTATTACACAGCAGCGTAATAGAATTTCCAGAGCAGGAGAAAGCTTGAGAACTTGGATACTGTGCAAAAGATTTGGTGTTTTATTTCAAGAGTAGTGAAATGCTCCCAAGGAGCTGTGAGCTGGAGAATCTTCTGATCCAATTAAAATTTTAAGAACATCACTCTGGCTACTGTGAACAGTGGATCCAAGGAGGGTTCAGTTCAGTTCAGTTGCTCAGTCGTGTCCAACTCTTTGTGACCCCATGGACTGCAGCATGCCAGGCCTCCCTGTCCATCACCAACTCCTGCAGTTTACTCCAAATTCATATCCATTGAGTTGGAGATGCCAAGCAACCATCTCATCCTCTGTTGTCCCCTCCTCCTGCCTTCAATCTTTCCCAGCATCAGGGTCTTTTCAAATGAGTCAGTTCTTCGCATCGGGTAGGCAAAGTATTGGAGTTTCAGCTCCAGTATCAGTCCTTCCAATAAATATTCAGGACTGATTTCCTTTAGGATGGACTGGTTGGAGAAGGGAATGGCAAACACTTTAGTATTCTTGCCTTGAGAACCCCATGAACAGTATGAAAAGGAGGGTTCTGCTGGCTAATGAAGAGGTCTTAGAAAAACTATGGGACTTATTGTTAAAGGGAAAACTATTTCAGCTTTTAAAAGCTAGTTTTTGAAAACCAGAATGTCACTTAAGTGGTGAATGGGGGGAAATGTTTGATAAATCAGTACATCTGAAAAACCCACTAGATCAGTGCTTCTCAAACTTTAATGTATGTTCATATCACCCTGGCATTTTGTTAAAATGCAGTTCTGATTCAGTAGGTCTGGAGTGGGGACATTTCTAACAAGCTCCCATGTGACGTCCATGCTCTTGGTCCTTGGCTTACATTTTGAGTAGCAAGTGGCTGGGAACATACTATATATGTTCTAAATTCTATATTCTAATTGTCTAATACCTATCAGCCTTCTTAGTTTGGACAGTTGTCAATTTTGAGTATTTAAAAACTGGAGGTTTTAAAGATGAATTAAAGTATTGAAATAGGTCAAATATGGCTTTTTATCTCTTCTATAAATATCCTATATATACTTACTTCCTATATACCTATTTAACCTGTCTCTCTGCTTCTTGGCCTCAAGGTTCAGTTAAACTTCAGAAAGGACTATATCCAATTAATGTGTACAGAAATCGTATCTGATTCTTTCCATCTAGTATTTAATGGGAGATGTATATCATTGACTTACTCTGATGCTAGAATTTTATCTGCCTTATTGATTTAATAAGATAGGAACCAGGAACCCTTAGAGAGTAGTTTGTTTTCAAAGGATGTATGACTGGGTTCTAACTTATAGTTGACTCTCTTATTCATTATCCTAGTCATTACTGCTTTGTTTGCTTACAATCTTAAATGCAGAAAAATCCAGACTCTTTATTCTTTGGCTAAAGGTTTTGTATTTCGGATATCCCAATCATTTTATAAAGGTCCCAGGTGGTAAATAAAACCTGGTCATTTTTCTTTTTCTTTTTTTTCTGAGGGGGGCAATGAAGCGGGGGTATTATCCTTTATTAGCAATGCAACGGTCTCTTTGTGGCATGCCTCATGATCTTGAGAAGGAGATTGATGAAGTAAAGGGAAACTTTAGAAATTATGCTTTCTGATTGAGATTATGCTTGTTGGGACAAATAGGATAGAAAAATTTCACATTGCTCCCTCATTGTTAAGAAATAAGAGCTAAGCAACAACGTTCAATTTAAAAAGATATCTGAATTGTATTTTTAAATTTCACAAAACAAAGTTAAACCAAACAGTGGTAGCTCCTGTAGATTTTTCTCTACTGGGGAAGTGACCGGAATGCTACAGTCGCATTTGTTCAGAAAGAAAACGAAAATTGTTATTAACACCTCCAAAAAAAAAAAAAAATGCTAAACGCCTCCCTACTAGTAGAGTCCAGCTAGGTGTGTTTTACCTAGTCCTCCAGTAAACCAGGTAACGTTATGTCGTTTTTGGTTCGGTTTGAACCCCCTTCTTGGGATTAAAGATAGCGGTTAAAGTGTTTAATAGGCCTTAGTTCGGCTTGAAGACTTGCAGGAAGGCCAGCCTCATCACCCCGTAGTTTGCTTTCCAGCTAAGGTGGGTTTCGGATGTGCAGCTTCTGCCAAGGAGCTCTGGCTGTCAACTCTGGAAGGAAGCCAAAGGAAAGAAGTTCCCGGCGCTAGCGCTTGTCCCGCTCAGAGTCGGGCGCTGGCGCATTTTTCGTGCAGTTATTGGCTGGGACTCTGCGTGCCGCTGTCGGCCAATGGAGACGCTGGAGATCTGGCCCCGGCCCGTCCCCTCTCGGCGCCGCGGGATGAGGCCGAGACTGAACAGCCGGCGAGCAAATCAGCGGCATCCAGAAAGCCATGTCCGACTCGGAGCCCTGCGCCCGAGCGCTAACCCGCTGAAAGTTTCTCGGGAAAGAAGCCGGGACGATCTGGACCCTGCTACGAGGAACTGTCTTTGAGTGAGATGGTCCCAGAGGCCTGGAAGGGCGGACTGGTAAGCACCGGGAGAGTGGTGGGAGTTTTGCTGCTTCTGGGTGCCTTGCACAAGGCTTCCGCCGCCGTCATTCGCTATGAGATCCTGGAGGAAAGAGAGAAGGGTTTCGTGGTGGGCAACGTGGTCAGGGACCTTGACTTGGATCTCGGCAGCCTGTCAGCCCGCAGGCTCCAGGTGGTGTCCGGAGCTAGCCGAAGATTCTTTGAGGTGAACTGGGAGACCGGAGAGATGTTCGTGAACGACCGCCTGGATCGAGAGGAGCTGTGTGGGACGCTGCCCTCCTGCACCATAACTCTGGAGTTGGTAGTCGAGAGGCCGCTAGAGCTGTTCAGCGCGGAAGTGGTGATCCAAGATATCAACGACAACAATCCCTCTTTTCCTACTCGGGAAATGAAATTGGAGATTAGCGAGGCCGTGGCGCCGGGAACGCGCTTTCCGCTCGAGAGCGCGCATGATCCCGACGTGGGAAGCAACTCTTTACAAACCTACGAGCTGAGCCAGAACGAGTACTTTGCGCTTCGCGTGCAGACGCGGGAAGACAGCACTAAGTACGCGGAGCTGGTCCTGGAGCGCACCCTGGACCGGGAGCGAGAACCAGATCTCCAGCTGGTGCTGACGGCGTTGGACGGAGGAACTCCGGCTCGCTCTGCCAGCCTTCCTATTCGAATCGTTGTGCTGGACGCGAATGACAATGCGCCCACCTTCAACCAGTCCTTGTACCGGGCGCGTGTCCTGGAGGATGCACCCCCCGGCACTCGCGTGGTGCAAGTCCGTGCAACGGATCTGGATGAAGGCCCCAACGGCGAAATCATTTACTCCTTCGGCAGCCACAACCGCGCGGGCGTGCGGGAACTGTTCTCCTTGGACCTTGTTACCGGGGTGCTGACAGTCAAGGGTCGACTGGACTTCGAAGACGCCAAACTCCATGAGATTTACATACAGGCCAAAGACAAGGGCGCCAATCCCGAGGGAGCACACTGTAAAGTTTTGGTAGAGGTTGTGGACGTAAATGACAATGCCCCGGAGATCACAGTCACCTCCGTGTACAGCCCAGTCCCCGAGGACGCCCCTCTCGGAACTGTCATTGCTTTGCTTAGCGTGACCGATCTGGATGCTGGGGAGAACGGGCTGGTGACTTGCGAGCTTCCACCAGGTCTCCCTTTTAGCCTTACATCTTCCCTCAAGAATTACTTCACTTTGAAAACCAGCGCAGCCCTGGATCGGGAGACCGTGCCAGAATACAACCTCAGCATCAAGGCTCGAGATGCGGGCACCCCTTCCCTCTCTGCCCTCACGACAGTGCGGGTGCAAGTGGCCGACATCAACGACAACCCTCCACAATCTTCCCAGTCTTCCTACAATGTTTACGTTGAGGAAAATAACCTGCCCGGTGTTCCAATACTAAACCTAAGTGTCTGGGACCCCGACGCCCCGCAGAATGCTCGCCTTTCCTTCTTTCTCTTAGAGCAAGGAGCTGAAATAGGCCTAGTGGGTCGCTATTTTACGATTAATCGTGACAGTGGCATCGTGTCATCCTTGGTGCCCCTGGACCATGAGGATCGGCGTGAGTTCGAGTTAACAGCTCACATCAGCGATGGGGGCACTCCTGTCCTGGCTACCAATATCAGTGTGAATGTATTTGTCACTGATCGCAATGACAATGCCCCCCAGGTCCTATACCCCCGGCCTGGCCAGAGCTCGGTGGAGATGCTGCCTCGAGGTACTGCTGCTGGCTACCTGGTCACACGGGTGGTGGGCTGGGACCCAGATGCAGGGCACAACGCCTGGCTCTCCTACAGCCTCTTGGGAGCCCCCAACCAGAGCCTTTTTGCTGTGGGACTTCACACGGGTCAAATCACCACTGCCCGCCCAGTCCAGGATACAGATTCGCCCAGGCAGACTCTCACGGTATTGATCAAAGACAATGGGGAGCCATCACTGTCCACTACTGCGACCCTGACTGTGTCAGTAACTGAGGAATCTCCTGAAGCCCTGGCTGAGTTCCCCTCTGGCTCTGCCCCCAGGGAGCAGAATAAAAGTCTCACCTTTTATCTACTTCTCTCTCTAATCCTGGTCTCCGTGGGGTTCGCAGTCACAGTATTAGGAGTGATCATATTCAAAGTTTACAAATGGAAGCAGTCCAGGGACCTATACCGAGCCCCTGTGAGCTCCCTGTACAGAACACCAGGGCCCTCTCTGCACGCGGACGCTGTGCGGGGAGGCCTGATGGCCCCACACCTTTACCATCAGGTGTACCTCACCACTGACTCAAGACGCAGTGACCCACTGCTGAAGAAACCTGGCGCCGCCAGCCCACTGGCCAGCCGCCAGAACACTCTGCGGAGCCTTGATCCAGTGTTCTATAGGCAAGTGTTGGGTGCAGAGAGCTCCCCTCCTGGACAGGTAAGGGCTAGCAAGTCATCCTGGAATATTAACGCTTTTTGATTCCTGCCATCACTTTTAGGAACGCATGTAGCCATCTTCATTTTCAGTGATCAAGACGTTTTCCTAATGATGCATCCACATTTTTACTTGGCTTTTCCCAGATCAAACGTTGTGCCTTTGGGGGAGGGAGATGGTCCAGCTAGAGTGTGGTTTGTGGTCCCACAGAGTGTGGAGTTAATTCACTCATCTGTGGACACAATTCATACCCTCAGCATTCACTTGCCATATCAACTAACCAATCCTGCAAAAGGGCCATTAAGCTTTAACTCACTGTCTCAGCACTCAGAGCTTAGCTTGGTATCATCTTCATTGAGTACAAGCTAATGGAAACCTCTAGCCAGTGGCAGCTGCTAGGAGTATAAAAACTACCTCATCCGTCCATCAAATGATTGCCACACCTGCATTAAAACTAATTGTTTGCTGATAATTTTCCTTTGACTACACAGATCCTCTTTCTCATTCTTAGATGGCTTTCTATGAAAGAAATAAAATTCTAGAGTCCTTTAAATTTTATTTCAAGGACACTACAGGAAATTATGTTGACATTACTTACATGTGCATTGTAGAAAATTTGGAAAATATGGAAAAATATAAGAAAAAATTAAAACTAATTTTATTTCCAAATCAAAAGGTAACCACCATTCATTATAAAAGTAAAAGTAATATTTACTTTGAAAATAAATTCAGAAGGACATAAAGTACAAAATGAAAGTTCTTTTTGCCCTAAGTGTTAATTCCCATCCTTTCACAATTATTATTATTATTATTTTGGTATAAATGTAGTGTGACAGGCAAATTCATACCCTGAGAAAAAAGATAAAGCTTTCATTTATTCAGGATAGTGTCCAGGCCTTTGTTTTGGAGTGTAACTTAAACACACTTCCATTTGTGGGAGAACGACTATAATTTTGTTACTGATAAGTGTATTATTGCTATCAACCTTTGGGTCTGGCAGTTGGACATAGGAAGCTCCACTACTTACCATCCATGAGTCCATGGCCAAGTTAATCTATTTTCTAGACCCATTTTTAGTATGTGGAAAAGCAGTAGCGAGAGTGTTACAAGATTAGTGCATGATACAATATATGCACAGTGTTTGTTTTGTCATAGTTCCAAAAAATTCTTTAGCTACTAACCTGGAGACAGTCAAAGATGACAAAGCAGAGGCATATATGGAAAGGCTAAGGAAGGATGAAAGCCAGAGAGAAACAGCTGCTGCTTTTCTGGTCAGACTGGAAAACAACTGGCATTTTCCTCTGAATGATGTTCTCAAACTTGGTTGCACACCGGAATTACCTAGGTACCTTTTAAAAATCCTGAAGCCAGGCCACATCCCAGATGGATTAAAGCAGTCTCTTGGGATGGGACACAGGCATTGGTATTTTTTGAAGGTCCTCAAGTGATCAAAGTGTGAAGACAAATTTGAAAAGCACTGCCCTAAGACATGCCTGCCCATCAATTAGCATGTTTTTGAAACAGTGTTATTTTGGAATTCACAGAACCAGCAGCCAGCCTTGTTTTGCCAGGCTGAACTTTAAAAAATTCTATGATGTTATTTCTCAACCTTAAAGTATTATATAGAATAGCTCTAGGAAAGCACTGTAGGGAAGATGTGAGATATTTCAGTCATCTAAGGAGAAAAATCTTCCTCAACCACTAGCAACTATTTCTTTAAAAATTTAGAGCTCGGCAATGGGTATGGTGTTTCTTTTAGGGGTGAAAACATTTTTCTATAATTATACTTGTTTGAATCATTTTAGTATATCTGAATATACTAAAAACCATTAAATTGTACATTTTAAAGGGGTGAATTGTATGGTGTAATGGATGAGTTATATGTAGCTCAATACAACTGTTTTAAAAATCTAGAGATAGGAGAATCACATACTTGGCATAAAAAGGTCAAGTCTAGGATATGTAGGATTTGGGCTTTATGATCCTCCAGTTCAAGTATTAATAATGTGTTTGTTTTGGTGTCAACTTGCAAATAAAAGGGATTGAGATCTATAAGAGGTCTAGTTCTTGGATATTAAAGCCAGCAAAAAGGGTCGGTTGATGGCTACAGGGATGACAAACTGTTAGGAAAATGATTTAAGATGTTACAGAAAGAGGTTTTATTTCTTTCTAGACAGACCAGAGGTGAAAGTGGGGAGACCCCAATAATACACTTGATAGTTTCACTTTATACAAGTCTCCTAACATTTCTGAGCTTGTGTTCTCAAATGTAAACTCTTCCAAAATTGTGTGAGAATGATAAGTAATGTATATAAAATGTATACTCAATATAAAATACTCATAAAGTACAAGCATTCAGTAGATACTTGTTGAACTAACAAGTGATAATAGCACTAATTCATCATGTGTTGGTGAATGTACCAGACACTTTAAAAGATGAAAAGGCACAGCCCCTGCTCCTATGGCGTACAGAGTACCATAGGAGACAGACATGCACACACACACACAAAAATGATAAGGGAGATCTGTATAATACAGGAAGCAATGGGAGCAAAGCAAAAGAAACACCCCAGTTAGCCTGGGGAAATCAGGAAGAATTCATAGAGGTGATGCTTGATCTGAGAATGAAAGTTGAGTAGTAGTTTGTCAGATAATAAAGGGGAAAGACGAGTAAAGAGGGACCCTTGCAGGAAATTCCATGCAGAGGAATAAAGATTTTTTATTATTGCTGAACCTTAAGGTGTATTTGTAAAACAACTTTTGCAGGAGATAAAGTGAAGCAAGTAGGCAGGAGTTAGATCTTGAGTTACCTTTAGGCTATGCCAAGGATTTTTTATTTTATTCTATATCCATGATAGTCATTGCAGAATTCTGAACTGATATAAATATAATGTCGTTAGAGTTTTTGTTTGTTTGTTTTGGAGTGATTATTTTGGTAGTAATAAGTGAAATGTGTGTGTGTGTGCTTAGTTACTCAGTCACGTTCAATTCTTTGCAACCCCATGGACTGTAGCCCGCTAGGCTCCTCTGTCCATGGAGTTGTCCAGGCAAGAATGGTGAAGTGAGTTGTCATAATGGATTGGGGATACTGGGACTGGAGACTAAAGAAGATTTGCATGCGTACTCAGTCGTGTCTGACTATTTGCCACCCCATGGACTGTAGCCCACCAGGCACCTCTATCCATGGGATTTTCCAGGCAAGAATACTGGAGTAAGTTGCCATTTCCTCTTCCAGGGGATATTCCCAGCCCAGGGATTGAACCCGTGTCTCCTGCATTTGCGGACAGATTCTTTACCACTGAGCCACCTGGGGAAGCCCCGTAATGTAACATGGGGCTATTATATTACATTTAGAACATTTAGAAGGCTATTATAGTATTTGAGAAGATTGAGAAATGCTTGAACCAGCACAGTGAAAGGTGTAGACAGAGGGACATAACTATATTGAAATTATCAGCACTTATTCATTGACATGATAGAGGGAAGACAGAAGAGGAATGAGTCAAGAGTGATCCTCTTTACCCCTCCCCACTGGCAGCTTGTGGGCAAGATGGTGTCATTCTACCGAGACAGTGAATCCTGGCATAAATACCTTATAAGTCAGACTAATTTACACCTGTCATTCCCATGGGAGAAGGTTTAGGTGTTTGGAGCTGAAAGAGCACAGAAAACAGATACCTCCCTTTGAGACCAAAATGTTGGTTGCTGGCCTCACCATCAAAAGGATATTCTTGAAAATCAAGGGCTTGGGAAAACACCTGGGAGGATAACCTCTGGTTTTGCCACTGGTTTTGGAAATCCCATGGTCAGAGGAGCCTGGCAGGCCATGGGGTCGCCAAGAGTCGCATACAACTTAACAACTGAACACTACCACCACCAATAATTGGCAGCCTAGGTGAGGATTTGGATGAATTAAAAAAAAAATCTCACAGGCAAATCGGGATAGACTTTTCTCTTTGTGTTCTGGTGTGTTTGTGACTCTAGTTACAGTTTGCAGGTAACTACAGTGTGAATTGAACAATCTTTCTGCATTTGTGTAAGGTAGTAGCCAGGCTCCAGGGAGGGTGAGATTAAGTCTCCCTTGCCAAAAGGCCCCCTAGGGCTCGGTGAAAAACTTGCTCTTTTGAAACAGTCACAATTGGTAATCAACAACATATCAAGCATACCATGGTGTCAAATAAAGGAGATTTGTAGGCACTGATGCTGTTGGTAGTTGATCTCAATCGTTCAAGAAAGCTATTAAATCTGTGAACATTAGCATTCTGCCAGGTAATGAGATCTAGTCCTTAGCATCTCCCAGACAAGCTGATTCTTTACTGATTTGGAACATCTCCCTCTCCTGGCTTCTTCCCTTCTCCTTCATTCCTTCCATACTGTCCTTGAAATCAATGAATGGCAATTTAGTATATCACCAGTGAGTATCTGAGTAAGAGAGGTTTGGTTTCTGCTGCACCTTCTGTTACAACAGGAATGTGTACTGCATAAATTTAATAGGCTGCATTAATGTGTAAGCCTTTTCTGCAAAGAGATGGATATGTTTCTGAATAATCTGCAGAGGGGCAGAGTTTTTTGTATAAGGCAGTGCTTCTAATTAGCTGTTGCTCTAATACAATCAGAATGAGGCAGAAGCTACTCCTTTAGAATATTGGTGGATGACAACACTGGCTTGAACAAAGTGACCAGTCTCAAATGGCTACTCACTCTCTGGGCTGCAGGTTGCTAGGGCTCTCAGGCTGTCGCTGTTTTCCCCGTGGAAAAGGGGCGGGGTGAGGTGGGGTGGGGATTGGTGTATTAGAGAAAAAAAAAAACATATATGTTGTCTGCCTCTTTATAGAGGTAATAACCCATGAGGGGAAAATGCTGTTGAGCGGGAGGAAGGCAAAAAGATAGGTGGGTTGTTTTTTGTTTTTTTTTTTTCCTTCTTCCAATACTGCGTCGCATTAACCCTGCTGCTATTGGGATGTTCTCTGCTTAGCCTATTGGCTGAGCCCAGGAGTCGCTGTCTGCCAATCGGGTGGAGGAAGGCAGACAAATCTACCCCGCCACCAGCAAAAAACGGCGCGTAACCCTTGCGGCGCCGGCCCAGCCGCGCCAGAGCTGGCGTGGGGAAAGGGAGATAGGTGTCTCCAGCTGCTGTGGCTGTTTGGGGCGGGTCAGCTTCTGGGGCTTCTCAGGACCAGATAGAGAACTAGCGGGTAGCAGCAATGCTTGGCAAGGTGAGAGGCTGGGTAGAAATCTGCCGGGGGGCTACGCTTTTGTTCCTTTTTTGCCACCTGGGTTACGTTGGTGGGCAGATCCGATACCCGGTCCCAGAGGAGTCACAGGAAGGGACTTTTGTGGGGAATGTCGCCCAAGATTTCCTGCTGGATACCGAGAGCTTGGCAGCTCGCAGGCTGCAGGTCGCTGGAGAGGTGAACCAAAGACACTTCCGTGTGGATTTGGACAGCGGTGCCCTGCTCATCAAGAATCCAATCGATCGAGAGGCACTGTGTGGGCTCAGTGCCAGCTGTATTGTGCCCCTGGAGTTTGTAACAGAAGGGCCTTTGGAAATGTACCGAGCAGAGGTAGAAATTGTGGATGTGAATGATCACGCCCCCCGATTCCCTCGGCAGCAGCTGGACTTGGAAATTGGGGAGGCAGCTCCTCCAGGACAGCGTTTCCCCTTGGAAAAGGCTCAGGATGCAGATGTGGGGAGCAACTCCATCAGCAGCTATAGACTAAGCTCCAATGAACACTTTGCCCTGGATGTCAAGAAGCGCAGCGACGGCAGCCTGGTCCCAGAGCTGCTCCTGGAGAAGCCTTTGGATCGGGAAAAGCAGTCAGACTACCGCCTAGTGCTGACTGCTGTGGATGGCGGGAACCCCCCGAGATCTGGCACGGCAGAGCTGCGGGTGTCAGTGCTGGACGTGAATGACAACGCCCCAGCCTTCCAGCAATCTAGCTATAGGATTAGCGTCTTGGAGAGCGCGCCAGCCGGCATGCTGCTCATCCAGCTCAATGCCTCTGACCCAGACCTGGGTCCCAGTGGTAACGTCACCTTTTCTTTCAGTGGTCACACCCCTGATCGTGTGAGAAGCCTCTTCAGCCTGCACCCCACTAACGGAAAGCTTACCCTTCAAGGACCCCTAGACTTTGAGAGCGAGAATTACTACGAATTTGATGTGCGGGCTCGAGATGGGGGCTCTCCAGCCATGGAGCAACATTGCAGCCTTCGGGTGGATCTCCTGGATGTGAATGACAATGCCCCCCACATCACAGTGACCTCAGAGTTGGGGACTCTCCCCGAGAGTGCAGAGCCTGGCACTGTGGTGGCGCTCATCAGTGTGCAGGACCCAGACTCAGGTTCAAATGGGGACGTGAGCCTCCGTATTCCCGACCATTTGCCCTTCGCCCTCAAGTCCGCCTTCAGGAACCAGTTCTCCCTGGTGACTGCTGGGCCCTTGGACCGAGAGGCCAAATCCAGCTATGATATCATGGTCACTGCTTCGGACGCCGGGAGCCCTCCTCTGAGTACCCACAGGACCATTTTCCTTAACATTTCGGATGTGAATGATAACCCACCCTCTTTCTTCCAGAGGTCACATGAGGTGTTTGTTCCAGAGAACAATCGCCCAGGGGACCTGCTCTGCTCCCTTGCAGCCTCTGATCCCGACTCTGGCTTGAATGCACTTATCTCCTACTCTCTCCTGGAGCCCAGAAATCGAGATGTGTCAGCATCCTCCTTCATCTCCCTGAACCCCCAGACGGGAGCTGTTCATGCTACTCGATCCTTTGACTATGAGCAAACGCAGACATTGCAATTTGAGGTGCAGGCCCGGGATCGGGGCAACCCGCCCCTCAGTAGCACTGTGACAGTTCGTCTGTTTGTGCTGGACCTCAATGACAATGCCCCAGCTGTACTCCGCCCTAGGGCTCGGCCTGGTTCCTTATGTCCCCAAGCACTGCCTCCATCAGTTGGTGCTGGCCACCTAGTCACAAAGGTGACTGCTGTGGACTTGGATTCAGGTTACAATGCTTGGGTTTCGTATCAGCTCCTGGAGGCCCCAGATCCCAGCCTGTTTGCAGTCTCCCGCTATGCCGGGGAGGTGCGGACAGCTGTTCCCATCCCTGCTGATCTCCCGCCGCAGAAGCTGGTCATTGTGGTAAAGGACAGTGGTAGCCCACCACTCTCTACCTCTGTCACTCTCCTGGTGTCCTTGGAAGAAGATACTCATCCAGTTGTCCCTGATCTCCGAGAGTCTTCGGCTCCAAGGGAAGGAGAATCCCGCTTGACCCTCTACTTGGCTGTATCTCTAGTGGCAATTTGCTTTGTTTCCTTTGGCTCATTTGTGGCGCTCATCTCGAAGTGCCTGCGTGGGGCTGCCTGTGGAATGACCTGCTTTCCTGCTGGCACATGCGCCTGTCTCACCCGGTCTCGAAGGAGGGAGGGGCTTCCTCCTTCCAATGGGATCCTCCGAATCCAGCTAGGGTCAGATGATCCTATCAAGTTTGTTGATGTGGGCGGCCACTCTCATGGCTGTACACCCTTGGCTTCTGCACCCACTCGGAGTGATAGCTTCATGATGGTGAAGTCACCCAGTGCACCTATGGCAGGGGAACCCGTTCGCCCAAGCTGCCCACCCTCTGATCTTCTCTATGGGCTAGAGGTGAGACCTTTGCAGGCTCAGCCAATGCTTGAGGGTTATTCTGATGCAGGCATGTGGCTGGGCCATGTCCCAGAGAATATATTGGTCTCTCTGTAAGAGCCTGTAGTGATGTTGCTACTTCTGTGAGTGGTAAGTGTGTGGTAGATGATGTGCTTTAGAAGCGTTTTGTGAATTAACCAGGGAGTTGTCACAGATTAGTACCTGGGGTGGATTATGCCCTTATCTGAGAGTAAGAAAGGAAAGTTAGTGATCAAGAGATGGGGTGTTGTAGAAACACGCTGCTGGAACGTGGGGCACATGGAAGGCTCTAGTGTACGAGGTGCACCTAAACCCAGGTGGTGACTTTCTCTCCTCTTCCTGAATGAGGGGCCAGGGTCTGGAATACCTTAATTCTAGGTTACCATTCCCCAGTGGACTTGGGTAAACTTTTATCTTTGCTCCACAGTGTCATCTACTCCCTCACCCACTGTGAAAGGGACTTTCTGCTTGAAATGTTATTGTTTGGTGTTCAGTCTCTAAGTTCCATCTGACTCTTCGCAACCCTGAACTATAGCCCAGCAGGCTCCTCTGTCCATGGGATTTCCCAGGCAAGAATATTGGAGTGGGTTGCCTTCTCCAGGGGATCTTTCCAACCCAGGGATTGAACCCACTTCTCCTGCATTGGCAGGTGGATTCTTTACCACTGAGCCAGCAGGGAAGCCCCTCTTGAAACATAAGAGGAAAGAGCCAAGGGATTAAAGAGGCAACAAGATGGAAGCAGGGGTCTTTTTGTCCCAGGTCTTCAGGTCTCCCAATCAAGTCCCCATTGGGATTGGAGCTAGATGCAGTCAGTTGGGGCAGAGGAACATTACCTCTTTGGCGGGGGGAAGGCAGTAAGTGAAATCACCAAGTATCAAAACCTGTCTTGCTGCTGAGGAATTCATAGAGACAGCCAATCTGGGAGTCTTTAAGTAGAGTTCTTCTGAGTTGATGAAACCATAAAGCCTAGAGGCCATGCCTAGATTCTAGTCATCACCTTCCTTGGTTGACTTGGATCAGTCCTAGAAGTGTTCTCATCGCCCACCACAAGCTGTGACTCCCATTCCATAGCTCATATGGAATCTCAGAAAAAGTGAATCCTTATAGCCATTGAAGACATTGATATTCCTCAAAGTACTGCTGGAGAGTCCAAGCAAGACTCTGAAGGGTCCTAACAAATCTTTTCTTTCACTTTGGCAGTGTTTGGCAGGATGGGGTAGGAAGGGGGTAACAGGTGGGCTTTGTTTCCTGGAGAAGGACAAAATTTTGATGGTTCAAGTGAAATAGTGGGAGTTTCTGAAGTTACACAGGAAGTTGCTGGGACAGAACCCTGAGAAGTTTTGTACCACTTTGTCTTCCCTGTTGAGTGCCATCTGAGCTGTCAAACTTTGCTGCCAAGGGAACTGAATCAACCTGCAGCACAAAATGAGTGGGGAGGTAGGAGGCTTCTGTGACATGGATTTGCAGCGCCGGTTCCTAAGGTTTCCAGGACTGAGGAGACTTTATAATTGGTTGAGAGCAGACAGACTTTTGGGCCAATCAGACTCAGAGCCGAGGTGGGGGATCTGATCTTCTTGCCCGCCTCTCCTCCCCCAGCTCCCCAGCTCCACTCAGATTCAAATCCCCTCCCCCGCAACCCACCCCCGCCATTTGGTGACTAAGAACTGCTGCAGGCAGACAAACCTCGGAGCAGTTTTTAAGAGGCTGGAAGGAGACATAAGAGATTTCAGCTGCTACATTCCAAGCCCTGGGTCTACCTTGGAGACAGGACAGCACAGAGTCAGTGTCCAGGAAGGGACTTCTGGGTCATGGGGCCCAAGACACCCTCACAGCTCGCTGGGAAATGGCAAGTGCTGTGCATGCTGTCCTTGTGCTGCTGGGGCTGGGTGTCTGGGCAGCTTCGTTACTCTGTGGTGGAGGAGTCTGAGCCGGGGACGCTGGTGGGGAACGTTGCTCAGGATCTAGGCTTAAAGGTGACAGATCTGTTGAGCCGCCGGCTGCGGTTGGGTGCTGAGGAGAATGGGCAATATTTTTCCCTGAGCTTGATGAGTGGTGCTCTGGCAGTGAATCAGAAAATTGACCGAGAGAGCCTATGTGCAGCCAGCACCAGCTGCCTGCTGCCAGTACAGGTGGTGACCGAACACCCCCTGGAACTAATCCGTGTAGAGGTGGAAATCCTGGATCTCAATGACAACTCTCCGAGCTTTGCCACCCCTGAACGAGAGATACGCATCTCAGAGTCAGCTGCGCTGGGGGCACTGTTCCCACTGGATAGTGCCCAGGATCCCGACGTGGGCACCAATACTGTGAGCTTCTATACTCTAAGCCCCAGCAGCCACTTTTCTCTGAACGTGAAGACCCTAAAAGATGGGAAGCTGTTCCCAGAACTGGTGCTGGAGCAGCAGCTAGACCGTGAAGCCCAGGCAAGACATCAGCTGGTGCTCACTGCTGTGGATGGGGGCATCCCAGCCCACTCAGGGACCACCCTTATCTCTGTCACTGTGCTGGATATCAATGATAATGCTCCAACCTTCCAGTCCTCAGTTCTACGTGTGGGACTCCCAGAGAATGCACCCGTGGGTACACTGCTGCTCCGTCTCAACGCCACTGATCCAGATGAGGGCACTAATGGCCAACTAGACTATTCTTTTGGAGACCATACATCTGAGGCAGTGTGGAACCTCTTTGGCCTAGACCCTAGCAGTGGAGCAATCCATGTGTTGGGTCCTATTGACTTCGAGGAGTCAAGTTTCTATGAAATTCATGCAAGAGCCCGTGACCAGGGACAGCCAGCCATGGAAGGCCACTGTGTGATTCAAGTGGATGTGGGGGATGCCAATGACAATGCCCCAGAGGTACTACTGGCCTCTTTGGTCAACCCTGTCCCGGAGAGCACACCAGTGGGCACAGTAGTGGGATTGTTTAATGTGCGGGACAGAGACTCAGGGAGAAATGGTGAAGTGAGCCTCGATCTCTCTCCAGACCTGCCATTTCAGATTAAGCCTTCTGAGAACCACTACTCACTCCTAACCAGCCAGCCTTTGGACCAAGAGGCCACATCCCATTATATCATTGAGCTGCTGGCCCGTGATGAGGGCTCGCCTCCCTTGCACGCACATCTCACCATCAGGCTCAACATTTCAGATGTAAATGACAATGCACCCTACTTCACCCAGCAGTTATACACAGCTTACATTCCAGAAAACCGGCCTCCAGGCTCCCTTCTCTGCACGGTGGCTGCCTCTGATCCAGACACTGGGGATAACGCCCGTCTTACCTACTCTATTGTAGGGAACCAGATTCAGGGCTCCCCAGCCTCCTCCTTTGTGTATGTCAACCCCGAGGATGGGCGGATCTTTGCCCAGCGTACTTTCGACTACGAACTGCTGCAGATGCTGCAGATTGTGGTGGGCGTTCGAGACTCTGGCTCTCCCCCGTTGCACGCCAACACCTCTCTCCACGTGTTTGTCCTGGACCAGAATGATAATGCCCCAACTGTGCTGCACCCTAGACCGGGTCGGGAATTCTCACTCCCCCAGCGTCTCCCTCGCTCTGCCCCTCCTGGCTCCTTGGTCACCAAGGTGACAGCCGTAGATGCTGATGCAGGCCACAATGCCTGGCTCTCCTATTCACTGTTGCCACAGTCCACAGCCCCAGGGCTGTTCCTGGTGTCTGCACACACTGGCGAGGTGCGAACAGCCCGGGCCTTACTGGAGGATGACGCTGACACCCAGCAGGTGGTGGTCCTGGTGAGGGACAATGGTGACCCTTCACTCTCCTCCACAGCCACAGTGCTGCTGGTTCTGGAAGATGAGGACCCTGAGGAAATGCCCAAATCCAGGGACTTCCTCACACACCCTCCTGAGCGTTCAGACCTTACCCTTTACCTCATTGTGGCTCTTGCGGCCACCAGCCTCTTATCCTTAGTCACCTTCACTTTTCTGTCAGCTAAGTGCCTTCGGGGGGATGGGGGTGGGGGTCAGTGCTGCGGGCGCCAGGACTCGCCCTCTCGAGAGTTCTATAAGCAATCCAGCCCCAACCTGCAGGTTAGCTCAGACGGCACACTCAAGTACATGGAGGTGACGCTGCGGCCCACAGACTCGCACAGCCATTGCTACAGGACGTGCTTTTCACCAGCCTCCGACGGCAGTGACTTCACTTTTCTAAGGCCCCTCAGCGTTCAGCAGCCCTCAGCTTTAGCGCCGGAGCCCGACGCCTTCCGGTCCCGCTCTAACACGCTGCGGGAGCGGAGCCAGGTGAGGGGCTCCGCACTGCCCCTGGGGGCAGAAATGGAGACGCCGTTCACCCACATCAGGGACTTTGAACTTGGCATCCGCTCCTTCTGGTGGGGCTTAACTCGAATGGAAGGGGCGCTGTGCCTGGGGAGGTGATGGCGACTGGGGGTGAGGGGGGAGAGAGAATAGGGCAGACAGAAAAGCATGGGGTCTGGCGATCACTCTGGCGTTTTCCAGCAGATCTAGGTCCGGGTAGAGGCAGCCACAGATCCCCTTCTGCAGCCAGCCTCCTAGGCTCCGATGCCGGCACGCTCTGCTGGTCTTGAGGTTTCTTCTTAGGTTTCTTCCCACTCTCTTGACCGGTGACTTCGGTATGATTCACAACCCTCGTTATTCCCACGTCAAACCAACACGTCTGTGGATGGCGCATGTGCCACGCACAGCGCACGGGCTCACCACACCTCACCTGCGCACGCCCCTCGCACCTGGCCATCCTCATCCTCCTCCCCATACACCGCTTTTAACTGACAGCCACTTGCAGCGGGCTGTCCCAGCAGCTCACAGCTTCCGTCCCACCTTTCTGCCAGCCTCAGAGGTTTTAACCTGAGGGAGATACCAGGTCTTGGCCGCCCTACTTATCCCCGCCCCGGCCTGGACCAGTTGCCTCTTGGCGGCCTGAGTCGCTAGTGCTGCAGCCACTGGGGGCGGGGCGGGCGGGATTCTGTGACCCATGGGCCGGTGGGTCGGTCAGAGGTTGGTGGGCGCCTCCAGCCCAGAAGCCTCGCTCAGGAAGGCCAAACTGCCTTGTGGCTCAAGGGGCGGCGGGGCCGGCCTGGGACAAGTGAACAGGCCTCCGTAGAACAGGCCGCCTCGACCCTCTGTGGTACCACCGCCCCGTCCTGTGGCCGGAAGTGGGAACCTGGAGCACCTAGGTTCTGGACACTAAGATACAGGCTTTTGGCTCCGTCGTGCCCACAGTGGGCCCAGGGATCTACCATCAGGGCTTTGTGTGCTCAGTTGCTTCAGTTGTGTCCGATTCTTTTCCACCCTATGGACTGAAGCCCTCCAGGCTCCTCCGACTATGTGATTTTTCCAGGCGAGAATACTGGAGTGGGTTGCCATTTCCTTCTCCACATCAGGGACTTTGGAGGTGACCAAAGTTTCCCTCATAGCTCAGTCGGTAAAGAATCTGCCTGCAATGCAGGAGACCTGGGTTCGATTCCTGGGTCGGAAAGATAACCTAGAGAAGGAAATGGCAATCCACTCCAGTATTCTTGCCTGGAAAATCCCATGGACAGAGGAGCCTGGTGGGCTACAGTTCATGGGGTCACAGAGTCTGACACGACTTAGCAACTAAACCACCATAAACCGCCACCTAAGTATCTAAGACTTTGGCAAGCCCTTCCTTCCCCTGCTGTTGGAAAACCATGACCTCTGCCAGAAACCAGCAGGGTGCCTTCATATTTGGGGAAATGTTAGTTGTAAAATAACGTAAGTTTCTATAACTCCAGGAGCTTTTATTCAAAATATGTCTGTATCCCACCCTGCCTCTACTGAATCAATTATATGTTGGAACAACACTGCCATGGGATTCTGATAGCTGATTGGGAGAACCTTACTACGGATTTCCTCTGAGAACCGAAGTATCTCCTTTGCTCTTCCCCACACTTAGGTTGAGTAGGTACTAGCACTCCTCGCCCTGCCTTATAACTGAGTTTCACAGAGGTCAAGTGACTTGCTCAAGTTCACATGGTAAGTGATAGACAAACATCTAATCTAGATTTGTTTAACTCCAGAATCTGTGCTTTCAGTCACTTGTACTTCTAAAGGTGGAGAACAGGAGGGACGGTTTACATCTGCTGGGATGAGGCAAAGGTGGACATTCTTTCCCTTTTAGGACATTGCTCATGGAGAAAAGTCTACTGGGGCTCCTTATCCCTGAACAGCCCTCACTGAACAAACCTGGATCTGCTGTCCTTGTGTAGGCTGTGAGTTCTCCTTGATCCTGTCCTCCAGTCTGTCATGGTTCCTGCATCTCGATGTAGATTCTGCTGTGTCTAAGAATACTGTGACTGAGAGCTGGGCATCCCTGTGCCCTTCCCATGGCACCTGCAGAATGGTGCTGGTGACTCCTGTGGTACCTGGGATGCTAAGTTTCTGGGTTTCCTCACATCACTGCCACCTGTGAGACTTAGAGTGAGTCATGTGGCAGCCCTGGGTCTTCCTGCTTTCCAGTGTAATTGGAGATGCTCACACCTCCCTCTCCTCTCCTGGGAGTGAGTGTGAGAATTAACTACCAGAGCACTCCAGAATGGCGAGGAAACAGCTCTAGGAGTGCTCCATGAGAGTGTGTGATGGGATAACACACCCTCTGGCAAGGCTGGGAGGAACTTGGAAGTGAGGTGGCTGGCTCGAGTCCCACACCTTCATCAAGGTGGGGGATGGCTACAGATCTGTGCCTTGGGAGCCCTGGAGATTGACTTGGCTCTGCTTGGAGGCTGTGGAGCTTGATCTCTGCTGGGCTCCATCCCAGCAGTTCTCTCCATCCCAGACAGAGCAGCCTTGTTCTCTCCTCCTTAGTCACAGCCATTGTCTGGCACAGAATTCTGGGGGTGAGAGGTGTCCTGGGGCTTGGATGCCCTGCAAAGGCCCAGTCTGGCGTGACTCCTAAATTAATAATGTATTTAGCTGTGGGAAGGGATCCTTGAGAGCGAGGGTCTGAAGGAGGTGTCCTTCTGAATGTGTAAAGGCCCAGCCTGGCATGAAAAGGGTTACCCAGAACAGCAGCCATCTTGCCGCAGAGGGTGCTTTGTTCCCAGCTGAGGAGCTGAATGAAATTCTTTCTTAGGCTGGTGGAATTCTCATCCAAAAGCCTCCCCTGCCACTCTGAGGGCCCTTCTCTGCACTCACACACACCACCCCCCTCCCCAGTTCCCCTTGAACCCTCAGCTCAGGAGTTCTGAGGTAGGGGGCAGGGAGGAAGGGGCCATTTGCTTAGGAGAGGAACCTGGGTTTGTTCACTGTGATTGGATAAATGTTATTTTACTTCTTTGTCTCTGGGATCTCAGACCTCTGAGACCTGAGGGTATAATTTATCTTTGAAGATGAGCCCACTCCACCCTCATCTTAGCCCTTTTGGGTACTTAGCCTCTTTCCCTCTGTTTTCTCCACAGCAAGCCCCACCCAACACGGATTGGCGATTCTCTCAGGCCCAGAGACCCGGCACCAGCGGGTAGGTGACTGACTCTCCAGCCCACCCTCTTCTCTGCGGCATTTTTCTCAGTGATGATGTGGGAGGAGATGAGGGGAGAGAAGGGGAGGGCTCAGCTTTTGCTACAAATGGCTTCCTCCCTCAGTTCCAGATTTCAGGGAGGTTTTGGGTTACTGGGGGCTGGTGCACAAACCCCAGAAGGAAGAGGCTCCTACTGTGGCTGTTTTGGAAACACATGCTTATCCCATTCCCTTAGCCCCACCACACAAACCTTTTCCTGTATCTTGGGGGCTCTGTGGGAGCGAAGCATGGTCATAAGGTTGGTCTCTGGGTGGAGAGGAGGCTTTTTATACCTATCTTTCTGGCTCTGTCCCCCTGTTCCAGATTTGGCTGCCCTCCATCCTGACTGGGGTTCAGGCAGAGGAATCTGGGACAGAAGGAGGAGAGGAGGAACTGTCAGTAGTCAGAGGCTCCTCCAGAGCCTGCAGGAAGGAGCTGAGGCTGAGGGGAGGGAGGCCAGGCAGCTGGAGGTGGGGTTGAGGAGGGAGAGCAGCCTTGGAGGGGCAGGTCGCCCAGGCCCCCTGGTCCTGCCTTCTCCGCTTGCAGACCTTTGGTCTCTGACACTCTTAACCGTCCTCAGTTCAGAGCCTATCTTAGTCTGCCTCTCCCTCTCTCCTCATCTCTATCTCAGTTTCTGTCTTTATTGCTGTATCTCAGTCCCTACCATTTGTGTCCACCTGCACTGATCTGTGCCTTTCGCTGCGCCTGCTATGGCTAGGTGCTCAATAAATGTGGAATCAATGAATAAATGTGACTCCTCCGTAGTCTCAGTCTCTGTTTTTCCTTTTCTCTCTGTCTTGCCTTCCTCTCACTGTCCCTGACTTCTCTTCTCTCTCTCCTCCTTTCATCGCTTCCTAGTGTTCTTCTATCTCCAGTCTCTGTTTCTCAGTCTCGCACTATTTTTGCTTTCCTCTCTGTTCTCAGCCTGTGTTTCTTTGTTTCTGTATATCTCTCTCAGTCTCTCTTCTGTCTCTTTTTGCCTCATTCTCTGTTGCTCTTTCTTTATCTCTAGGTCTTTTATCCTGACTTTTACTCTGCGTCCCTCTCCCTGTCTGTCATTTCTTAAAACCTGTGGGCAAACCAGCACACACATGGGCGCCTGCCCCCCCCGCCCCCCGCCCGCCCCGCCAGGAGCTCTCCCTCCCCTGCCCCTCACACACAGAGCCTTTGATCCCTGCTCTCCGCAGTACATCCTCCCATCCAGGCTGCCCCAGCTGCCCAGATCGATCTGCTATGAATTCCTGCTAAGACAGGAACACCCTGGGGCAGGGAGGGAGTGGGGGAGGACTTCAGCAAAAAGACCTGCAGTTGGTCTGAGGGGAGCGGGGTGGGCTCTGGGCCAGGCCTCCCTGTTAGAAGTCAGAAGCCTGGTGGAGTCCAAGAGGCCCAGGAGACAGAGGGAGGACAGAGCTTGGGTTGCCTTCCACAGCTCCTTGCTGCCTGGACGCTTGCTTGCCCACATTCCATCCAGATGCTGAGTCCTCACTGCCACCAGAGCCCAGGACACTTTGGTGCAAGGTGGAGACTTCAGGTCCCGGGCTTGTGAATCCTACCTCTGGTATCGCAGTCTCAGGCGGTTCCTGGCTGAGGCCCCTAGAAAGCAGCAAACCTGATGATATGGACTGCCCTTGCCCACCTCTTGACCCCAGCTGTCTCCTTTCTCCCTGCTAGTCTTGCCAGCCTTCCTGCAGGTTATCCATTAGGTCATTCATTTATTCATTCATGTATTTATTTATTCAACAAGTATTTATTGAGCATCTACTATGAGCCAGGCCCTGTGCTAAACACTAGCGCATAAGAGTGAACAAGCAGACATGATCCTTGTACTCATAGGCTTCCATGCCAGCAGGGAAGACAGAAAAATGACAACAAATTACACTAAAATCATTTCTAGTTACAAATCACAGTAAGTTCTAAGACAGTTATGTGAGTGTAATGAGGGAGGGGTATAAAGAAGGGAAGTGACGTTTGAGCTGAGGTGATGAGAAACACAGGGCAATTTGTGTTTCCTTGACCCTCCACCACCCCAGGCTATATACTGGCCCTGAAGCAGAGCTCACTGCTGCCTTGGGAGCCTCAGCAGTGGACTAGGATGTGCCTTCTGGACTAGGTGCTTATCCCACCCTCAAGTCCCTTTTCATTATATGAGAGACATGGTAGCCTAAGTACACGTGGGAGCTCTTGAGATGGAGGAGAAGGCTCAGGAACTCTCCCTTCCTCGGGTAGCTTGAGGGGGAAGCAACCAACATTTCTGATTGAGCTGCAACAGGGGCCCAGACAAAATCAGTGTTAGGGGCCTGGTTCAGCAACTGTGATTTCCCTCTTTTATTCATTCAATAAATAGTAACAGGTGGTGTTTTAGGTATAGGAGATATAAGA
Organism: Okapia johnstoni; assembly: GCA_024291935.2. Taxonomy (NCBI): domain Eukaryota; kingdom Metazoa; phylum Chordata; class Mammalia; order Artiodactyla; family Giraffidae; genus Okapia; species Okapia johnstoni. The sequence continues at coordinate 44,955,391 of CM044316.1, forward strand.
TAGACATAATCTCCCTCCTCAGGGAGTTTATAGTGTAGTGAGGGAGACAAATATTAATCAAATAATTACTCAAAAAAAATGCGAGATTCCCGCTATCCTAAGTGCTATGAAGAGTATACAGTAGGTCTTGAGAGTATTCAATAGGAATGTGACCTAGTCAGGGGGCAGGAGGACATCAGGAAGAAATGAGGTTGAGAATCAACCAGCTGAAAGAAAGGGGAAGAGCATTCCAGGTGGAGGAAAGAGCATTTGCAAAGGCCCTGTGGTGAGCCCTCTCAGGATCAACAGAGTGGTAGGAGTTTTTCCCTGCTGCCATTCTGATGAGTCGATGGGAGTGAGAGGATGAAGAAAGGTGGTTTCTCTCATTCAGCTGAACCCTGGTTCTGGCCCATCTCGGCTACTGGTACACCAGGTTCAGAGTAGGGCTAGTGTTGAGTTCTTCTGTAAATCTGGTTCAGGTTCAAGCCAGTGCTGTGTCATGTTGCCTGGACAAAAGGGAGTTTTCTGAAATTCTTGCCTGCCAGGTGCTCCTCTTCTCCACCACCATCTATGCTCAGGTTGTCTCCTTGGCTTCTGGTCCCAACAGCTGTTGTCTCAAGCCTGAGCCCAGCAAGCCAGTTCTCCTTTCTCGGGCTGTGTCCCAGGCCCCTCCCTGCAGCTGCTGCCAGCCTCTGCCCAGAGGAGAATCTCCACTTGGCTTCTCTTGGTCCCTACACTGTTCTCCTTTGATGGCACCACACTGCCTTCCCCTTCTATTCTGCCTTCCCCAGGGGACACTATCTTTCCCCCCGTTTGGGCAGCCATTCAACAAACAAACCAATAGCAACTTACTTTTTTCTGCTCATAATCCTTGCTCATTATAGAAACATGAGAAATAGAGAAAACAGTTTTTAAAATCACTCATAATTTTACAACCCAGGGAAACCACCACTAACTTTTTTAATACAGAAAATTTCAAACCTGTGCAAGAGTAGAGACATGAGTGTAATGAGCCTCTCTGGCCTCACTCTGCATCTTCAACTAACCCCCTGACTTGTTTTGCTTCTTCCTCCTCCCACCGAATTATTTTAAAACAAATCACAGCCATTGTATTTCATCAGTCTTCACTATCTTTAACAGATGATTCATTTTTTAAACACATTAACACTAAAAATAATTTAATTAATAGTAATTAATATTAATTAATATCATCAAATATTAAGTCTGTATTCAGATTTCCCCAGTTATATATTGCTCTCTGCTAACCTGTTTGTGTGCTTATCCAAATTAAGGTCCACATTTTGTATTTGGTTGAGAGTTTCATGTCTTAAGCTCCCTTAATATTTTTAAATGTATTTTAGACTGTCGTCTTGGTACATTTAGCACACACAAGCGGCTGCTCTTGCTTTTTCTACTCCTGCTTCTTTTGTTTCTGCTCCTGCTGCTTTTTAAAGTCTAATTATCTAGACGCATTGATCACAAACTCGTTCGCAGAGGGTATCAGCAAATTTTAATCCCAGTCAAGTAGTGTATTTCTCACTAGTTTTGTTTGTTTTTGGTAGTAATTGAGGTCATACTGTCCATCAGTATTGTAGCCTGTTTTTTTTTTTCTCTTTGTACCACATCGTAAGAAAAGTTCTTCATAAGTCATTTAATTATTTCATAATAGCCTCTCTAATGGGTAAAAATTTTCCCTGGTGCAGACAGGCTTTTACTACATCAAAAAGATACACATGCACTGAGATTGAACACAGTTAAACCCAGGCTAAGGTCAGGGGTGACTTTCTCATACTTCTTGTTTTGAGCAGGATGCAGGGAGCGTTTAACCATAGCCTGGCCTCTGGGGTTGTCGCTCACACACACACCCCCGGCACACCAGAATACAAACTCCTTAGGGCAAGATCATATTGTCTCTTAAATCTAGGGCCTGTCACAGGCACTGGCACTTGGAAAATGGTCAGTTAGATATAATCCGTCTCCTTCACTATTATTTTTCACTGTTCCCCAAATCCTGGAAGACTTCCCATCCCTGCTGAAGCCCAGTATGTTGTTATGTATAAGATCATAGGCTTTGGAGTCACATTAGGCCAGTTTTGTGTGATTTCACAACAGCTGCCTGTTGCCAGCTGTGTGATTTTGGGAAAGTCTCTCAACCTCTCTGAGCCCCCGGTTTCATCTGCTGGGAAATAAGGATAATAACACTTAATTGCGGGTGTTTCTTGGGCTGAAATAGACAATATGTATATAATTTAGTCAGCCAAGTACCCAGAAATAAGAAGCTCTCAGTAAACGGCTCAACAAGAACTCTCTCTACTCATCTCCTGCCCATGTGCTTGGCCTCCAGCCTTCAGTCATTCCCTAAGAAGCCTCCTCACAGCCCGGCCCAGTCCGTCATGGTTCCAGGCCCACTTTTCTACTCACCTTCATTCCCTCAACACCGTCACCCACCGGCACAGGGTATCCTCCTAACCTGCTGTCTGACCCTGTGGTCCGCTCCGCAGCCTCCTGCTGCTTGCCCCATCTGCTCTCCCCACTGTATCCGCATTAGACCCTTTGTCTCAGCTTGAGCCCTCCTGCCTCAGCCCTGCACCCCCAGGCGAGCCCAGAAAGAGCTCAGTCTGCCTGCAAGTGAGGACTCCTGGGTTGTCATGGAGACAGAGGTGGCTGAGGCTCTGTCACTGGGCTCCTGCCCTCCCAGAGGTGCCCCCCATCCCTCGGTCTTCTCATGGGAGCAGCAGTGATCTTTTTTTTAATGCCAATAACTTAATGGTTTATTAGGCACTCAACAATATTACAAATATTTAAAAATTACTTAATATAAAGACTTGGCAGCAAACTATTCTATTACAGAGTTAAATTACCAGTACAACAGACTGGAGATTTAGACACCTGGAAGAGAACAATAAAAGAAACTAAAATATTTTAACAAAAAATCCAAGTTGAAGGAGTTTACCTACCTTAACAGTGATCTTTAAATACTTAATTGACAACCCCCTTTTATATACCTCAGAGACTTCCCAGAGCTCTTAGGATAAGAACACATTCTCTAGTGTACACTTTGTAGCCCCACCACCACGTCCTGTAGTAGCCACACTGGCTTTGTTAGTGCTTTGAGCTCGCTGAGCTCCGCCCAGCCTCAGAGGCTGGAGCGTTTTACTCCTTTTGCTTGGAAAGCTCTCCCAACACTACCCTTCTCCTAGTTGACTTAATTGTACCGCTCGGTTTTTTACCTTGAAATGGCTCAAACCTGTTAAAGTTGAAAGAATAGTATGATGAACATCCAGATACTCTTTTAGACTTAGATTCAGTCGTTAAAATTTTGCACATTTATTTTCTCTTTTCTCTCTCGAAACATGCACACACACTCACCCCCTGAACCATTTGAGAGTCACAGACCTAAAAACATTTGAAATACTTCAGTATCTCTCTCCTGATAACAATAACATTCTCATATATAACCACAAAAGAATGCTCATTTGAAGACTTTAACATTAATGCAATAATACACAATCCACTGGCAGATTTTCATAAACATTCCCCAAATGTCCTTTTAACCTGTTTTTTTTTTTAAACACCAGAATTCAATCAAGGAGCATATATTGCTTTGGCTTGCTACCTCTCTTTCATCTCCTTTAATCTAAAACAGCCTCCTTGCCTTTTGGAGGGGGTGTGTGTGTGTGATGACATAGACATGTTTTAAAGACTCCAGGCCAGTTGTCTTTCAAAACATCCCAGAGGCTGTGTTCGGGGATCATTTTCTCACAGCGAGGTCAGGTTACACGGTCTTGTAGGAATACTGTGTGGGGGACCTTGCACTTTGGGCTGGGAGTCATTTCCTGTCAGCTTGTCCCATGGTCAGTGATGCTCAGTTTGTTGACCGGGTTAAAGTGGTACCCCCAGATCTCTGTGTTACAAAGGTATTTTCAAATGCTGGTGACTAGTCAGTGATCTGTGGGTGATAGTTGAGTATTCACTGCTGATCTTGCCTAAATTGGTCTTTACGTCGGCAGTTACAGAGCATTGATTTTCTATCCTCCGACTTTTCTTTTCTATCCTCCGACTTTACTTATCCTCTGGCATTCTCCTCCAGATCACCTGGATGGTTTCTTCATATTTAAATTCCCTGTCTCTTCTTTGGGGAAGCCTGCACTGTCTCCCTAACCCCGATTAGGTCAGGACTCTCCTACACCCCTGCTCTCTGCCTCTGTGGCACTTGTCACAATTACAATTCAGTGATCGTGTAATTATTTACTATCAGCCTGTCAGTGGAGACTGAACACCGGGCTATTTCAATCATGTGCACGGTTACAAACCCAGCACCCAGCACCGTGTCTGGCACACAATAATTGCTCAATAAATACTGGTTGAATAAGTGAACCCAGAGTTCCAGCTCTTCCCACACTGCAGAGAGAGAAATGACATTCCTGCTTTCTCCTCCAGCCCTAACTCTACATTTGCTGTGACAGCAAAGAGGGTACCACACAGCAGCTGATCTGGGCCTTAGACTGCAACCATCTGCCTGAGTTGCGAATTCTGGATCAGGAGAAACCATAAGCAAGGACAGACCTTTGAAAAAGCATAAAGCTGTTCTTGACTCTGCTCAGCCACCGTGACAAAATACACACACTTTTACACTCCGTCCCTCCCCCACCCCAACTTGCATGCCTTCAGGGCCTGCCCTCCAGCCCCTCCCCTGGTGCAAAATGCTTCTTACCTCATAGTGACCTTATTTTCTTAGTAGGGCTTTACTTATTAATTCAGGCAACAAGCATTCATTGAAGAATTTCATTGTTTCAGACAGTGCAGAGGTCAACTAATAGACTGTGTGTCAGGCTGCTTCCGCTTCCCCTCGAAAATGGAAATCATTTGAGCCTTGGAAATTCCCTTAAAGCGCAGGAGTAAAATTACTGTGGGAAAAGTCCAGGTTGGGGTATCATTCCTCAGAGTTCAGGTTAACGTTTTTAACAATTATGAATCATCTCATGTTTTTCTCAATGTTTAGAGCATCTAAAGTTGTTAACTAGGTGCTTCAGTAGGAAACAGGCACAGCCCTGTTCCCAAAGCTCAAGGAACTGGGTCTGTGGGTGGAGCGGATTGGCGGGGGTAGGGGTAGGACAATGGCAGTTCCCCGTGGGCCTAGAGCCACCACAGAGCAGCCAGTGGGGGTGGAAACATGACAGAGGCACCTAACCCAGCCTGGGTGGGCTCAGGGGTCCCCTCTGACAAACTTAGTCACTTCATGTTACCAAGGCAGAGGTAGGAAGCTTGCATTCTAGGAAGCAGTATCTGACCAAAAGGAGCTGGTAAGAGAGAGGAATCAGGAAGGGGACTCAGAAGGGGTTCACGATAGAATGCTGGGAGTGGGGTTCTTGGGAAATAGGAAGGGCTGGTTCTCAGGTGCCTGTGGATTTTATCCTGAGGCCTGAGTGAGCCAGTGAAGCATATCAGAGTTGAGTTTTAGCAGCCTCTCCCCCTGCCACAGCATCTCGTGGGCCTCCCAGCCTCTGCCTCTAGGTTCTGTCTATGTTCTCAGGCCTTTCTCTAGCTCTCACACGTTCTCTCCCATTTCCCACCCTCCACTGCCCTCAGGAGAGGGTCTGCTCTCCCTTCCCGTGAGCCGCTGCTCCCTCGCGGGGGTGGGGAGGGAAGCTGCAGTGCGTCCTGCCCCCTCCTTCCAAGGGCCTTGGTGTCAGAAACAATAGGTAGAAAGCTGGTTTAGGGGACTGGCAGGTGGGGGTCTGGCTTCTGAAGGATTGTGTAAGCTCCCTCCTACCTTGCTGAAAGGGGCAGGTCTTGGGCGTGAGCTGGGGTTGGGCACTAGATCCAGGGGGCCCTGAGCCAGGACAGGAGGGGCGGGGGTGGGGTGGCTTGGAGAGCACGCTCACCAGCCTGCTCTTTCCGTAGATCCCAAAATGGCGATGAAACTGGCACCTGGCCCAACAACCAGTTCGACACAGAGATGCTGCAAGCCATGATCTTGGCCTCCGCCAGTGGTAAGTTGTGCCAACACGTGTGGAGTGGGAGACCTGGGGTCCTGGGATGTATTCCACAGCATCATGCCCTGAGACTGGCTTCCAACCTATACGTCAGCTGGTCTGAGACAGCCCTTAATTCCAGGATATAAAGACAGGTTAGGGAGTGGCTGAGGGATGGGGGCTCTGGGATGCCCAGAGGGGAGTAAATAAGGAAAGATCCTTGCAGGAGAAGTAGGGAACAGTGGTTACAAGTGTTGCCCCGGAAGGGACACCTATAGGTTGGGTCCTAGCTCTGCCACTTACAATCTTTGTGCCTTTGATCAATTTGCTTAATCTCTCTAAACTTCAGTTTCCTCAATCAATAAAACGGAAACAGAGACCTCAAAGGGTTGCTGTGAGGATTCAGTGAAATGATATGGTAAAGCACATAGTATTGGGGCCTGGGGCCTGATCGAGCCCGCCCCGAAGCCATGGAAGTGGGTGTGGATACTCCCAGTAGGAAACACACTCTGGACCTGTGGGACCCCTTCTTTTTTTTGTTGCCCCCACTTCCAGAGCAGGATTTTGGTTTTCCCACAAGGTACAAAGACCTTCAACGATAAGAGATTCAGGTGATGCTACTCTTCAGGGATGACAACCAAGAACCCTGAGCATGGAGGGTGAATAATGTCATTAGTACTGAAGAGCACAGGCTTTGGAGGCAGGCTGGCCTGGATTCCAATCCTGGCATCACCATTTAGCTGTGAGTCCTCAAGCAAGTGACTCGCGCTCTGTGGGCTGTGGTCTCACTGACTGTAACATTGATACAGGAACAACAGCTCTCACTGTAGTGTCATAAGGGCCTCAGGACAGAATTGGCAGAGAGGAAGGGCACCATATGCAGTGGTGAAAACTGATAGATGATGGTCTCTTTTGACCCATGGTGGGATAGAAGGTAGAATAAGAATAATGCCTGTTAATAAGCACTAGCTTCTGGAGCAACCAACCCTGGGCTTACATGGAGGCTGGCGGAGGACTCAGGCACTGGCCTTACTCAGTGAACTGAGAGCCCCCCTGTCCAGTGTGTCTGGAGGCCTGGTTAGTGGAGAATCAGGTAAAGTCAGAGCAATAATCGCTGCCATCGTGCCTGCACGCTGCCCCAGCTCACGCTCGGCAAGCATGATGGACCTCATGTTGGTGGATCTTCTCACAGCTCTGCAAGGCAGGTCTGAGTCCTTCCATTTGACAGATGAGAGGACTGAGAAGTTGCTTGCTCAAAGGCCCCCATTTTGAGCTGCAGACTGGAGATTCTAACCCAGCTTGCTCCTAAGTTCATGCCCTGTCTGCCTTTCCATCCAGCCTGTTTCCCTTTTAGGCCAACAGGTTTCTCTTAATGCTGTGTTATTCTCCCAGATTGGGGTTCCAAATAAAATACAGGATGGCCAGTTAAATTTTAACTTCAGATAGACAACAAATAGTATTTTAGCATAAGTAGGTCCCAAATGTTAGAACTGGAACATAAGTATATACTAAAAAAAAAAAAAAAAAAAATTTACATGAAATTCACATTTAACTGGGCACCCTTTATTTTCATGTGTTTAATCTGACTCGGCTTCCCTGGATGTCTGTGAGGCTGGTGAAGAGGGAGGGAGCAGCGGCGGGGGCGCCGGCCTTCTAGGAGGACAGGGCTGGCCCAGGGTCCGGGATGGGGGGGGTTGGGGGGGGGCGCTGTTATTCTATAACAGAGAGAGGCCAGACCCTGAGTATGAGAGAGGCAGGTGGCGGGGTCTGAGAAGACGCCAAGTTGGACTCTTGAGGGAAGTAAACAGAGAGTAAGGTATATTTAGCTGTTGTGGCTTTAAACCCTAAAGCCAGGGAGCAGCCTTTTTAGCCTAAATCCAGATTTTAAAAACAGAAATGGAGTCAGTATTTATAGCCCCAGACCCTCCCAGGAGGTCCCTGGGGTCACCGCAGGCTGTCAGGGTTCCACCCCTCCGGCCACACAGGGCCTGACCCTGTGTAAACCCTGGCCCTGGGGGGTGGACCCTGGGGGTGGAGGTGGCCGGGGTCAGGCCCTACTCTCACTTTCACACCCAATTCCTGGCCCTGGAGCCAGAGAGGTTCCTGGAGTCCAGCCCGGCCAGGCCTGTGGGGCCGCTGAGGGCGAGTAAGTGAGTGGGGAGAATAAGTACACTTGGGAGGCTTTTTACATAAACATTTGAGGGGAAGGTGTGCTCTCAAGGAGGCTGCTGTCTGTGGCTCAGCCGGCCCTGGTGAGTTTGAGCAGGCCTCCGGGGCTGTTTGGAGCTTCTGCCTGCAGCCCCTGGGTGGGGAGGGCAGGGCAGAGTGGGGACGCTGGGGCTGGGAGCCATTTCCCTGAGCTGAGGCTGGAGTGGGAGAGGGGAGTGCAGGAGGGCAGTGCCTTCACCTCCACCAGGCCAGAGGCTGCCCAGGTTCTTCCTTGCTGCTCTTCAGAGTCTGTTTCTCCTTGCGCTCAGGGAAGATCCCAGTTCTTGCCCAGACTAAGACTTGCAGGGGTAGAAGGAGGCCCCCTTGGAGACTTGATTCTGCAGAAGGTCAGAGTCTGCAGTCCAGCTGAGGTTGGGGTCAGACAGGGCCTCGGTCAAGGTCACATGGCTGGCTCCCTAGTGGCAGAGCTGACCGGACAGAACTCAAGGTCGGCCTGTTTTTGTGTTACGCTCTGGGTTTCCCAATCTTCTTCCCTCCTGGCCAGCCCCACTTCAGTGCATCCCATAACACAGGCCAACATCAGGTCTGTGCTTCTAGGGAGGGGGTGGCAGGGGCTGGCTTTGTCATTTGTGTCTGCTCCAGTGCTTCTTAGAGATCCTGGGTGTGGGTAGGATGTGGGTGGGTCTGGCTTCCGGTTACCCAATCCAGCCCTTCCTATCTTTCTATTTCTGCCTCCCTTCCCCCTTTTGGTGCCCATTTCTTTCTCTCTCTCTCTCTCTCTCTCTCTCTCTCTCTCTCTCTCTCTCTCTCTCTCTCTCTCTCTCTCTCTCTCTCTCTCTCGCTGGCGCCTCTGCCGCCTCCCCTCTTTGCCCCTAAATCACTCAGGAACCCTGGCTCTTGAAGCCAGATCTGGGCCCCTCCCCCCAGCACTTATATTCCCAGACTGGAGGGGAGTGGGCTGGGCGGTCGGGACGGCTCCCTCCTGGAGTTAATTAGGGAAAATGTAGAAATGTCAGTGGAATGAAAGGGCCGGGGGAAGGAGAGAAGGAAGTGGGCGCTGCTCCCTCCCACCCAACCCACCTCCCCGCCCCGTGAAGGCCGCCGGATGCTGGGATTTGGGACTTGAAATGGAGGTTGTGGAAACCTGAGCCTGCAGTGAGGAAGCGGAAAGACTGGGGCTCCTCTCTCCTTTGCTTCCCCTTGCGCCCCTCCCCCTCTGATTTTCTTGTTTGGAAATATTTCCTGTCTCTCTATTTCTCAATCCCTGGTTGATGTCCCAGGATTACTCAGCCTCTCTGGCTTTAGTCACCCTCTCTGTGCACTCCCAAGTTCTAGGGTGGGGTGTAGAGGGAGGCCAGGTCGGGGAAGCCCTTCTGCTGGATGGGGGCTGGGCTGGGCATTTCTGGGGCTTTAACTCTCTAGCTGCCGGAGGACTCCAACATGAGCCCTCCTGAATTCAGCAGAGTCACCAAAACCCCATGTTTTTTTTTTTTTAAACCCCTGGAGGTAGTCAGGGGCATGGAGGGGAGAGGCAGTGACACACAGTGTGGTGACGGTGACAGTGATGAGGGTGGTGGTAATGCTGCCAACAGCTAACCTTTAGCGAGCTCTCTCCAAGTGCCCAGGCTGAGTGAAGCACTTGCTCCTGGAATCCTCACAAAACCTCAGCGAAGCAGGGTCTTCTGTGTTGCTCTCCCTTCAATGTGCCACACATCGCCTGGAGCCACATGTCACCAGGATATGGTGTTCAAACGCAGATTCTGAGAGTCTGTGATTCTGTGAGGCTCCCAGGTGATGCTGAGCCAGGGCCGGAATTTGCAGTCCTCTGGACCCCAGTTTCTCCTTGTGCAGAGCAGGAAGCCAGGCTGCAGGCTCTGTGATGTCACCTACTCTGACACTGTGAGCCTGGGCCCACATTGGACATAAGACAGCTGGTCCTGCGGTCAGTTGTCATCTTCTCAGCCTCTCCCCTTCTTCACCCTCAGAGTAGTGATGAGGTTCAGGCCTCTGCTTGTGGTGACCATACCCTACAGCTACACCTAGGATGCACTTAGGCCTCACCCCTACCCCCCTCACCCCCATCCTGGCTGGTGTGGCCTTGGGCAAGTCTTTTACCTCCTCTGACCCTGACTTCTCTCATCTCTGTAGCAGGGTACTAGCACACACCTCCCTGGAGCGCTGCGTGCAGGTTAGATGCCCTCATACACATGCAGCATCTAGCAAGGTCTCTGGCACAGAGTAGGCATCGATTGCTGTTCTGAAATGAACCCCTGGAAGAGCCCCCACCCCTCACTCAAAACAGAATGACTCAGTGACTACTCTGTGCTTGGCACTGGGTGAAACAGGCTAGGAACCTGCAGGAACCATGGAGGTCGAGCATGGAGACCAGAGAGACTGCCCAGAGAAAGGCTGGGGCAGGGTCTCAAGAGCCAAGTCTCAGCCTGGAGACAGATGACAACTAGTGTGTTTGACGCCCTTACCAGGCAGCGGGCACTATTCTAGGTGCTTGATGTATGTAATCTTGGTTACAAGGTGCTTGTAATCCTGGTTAGCCTTCACCAAACCAGAGGAGGTAGGTACCATTATTATACTCATTTTGCAGTTCAGAAATCTGAGGAGACGTAGGGAGGTTAAGGTAGACTTGGCTAGTAGGTAAAAGAACTAGGAAACAAACCTAGGGGGTCACTCTGGAGCCTCTTAGCTCTGCCCTTGTGGGTCAGGATGGCGTGTCCAGTGCTCTCCCTGCTGGTGCTATAAGAGAGGGACTTGGGGACCCTGAGGTTTAGCCCCTGACCTTCCCTTGTCTCTGCAGAAGCCGCTGATGGGAGCTCCACCCTGGGAGGGGGCGCCGGCACCATGGGCTTGAGTGCCCGCTACGGACCCCAGTTCACCCTGCAGCATGTGCCCGACTACCGCCAGAATGTCTACATCCCTGGCAGCAACGCCACTCTGACCAACGCAGCTGGCAAGCGTGATGGCAAGGCCCCGGCAGGGGGCAATGGCAACAAGAAGAAGTCGGGCAAGAAGGAAAAGAAGTAACGTGGAGGCCAGGCCTGGAGCCACAGGGCAGCCTCCCTCCCCAGCCAGTCCAGCCTCTCCCTACCTGTGCCCAGGCCTCGGATTTCAGGGCTCATCCCCAGGAAACTGGTAGGGGCCCAGGCCATGCTCCCCTTGGGAAATGGAAACAAGTGCCCAGTCAACACCCCCCCCCTGCCCCCAGGGGATTGAATATGCAAAGGGAGTTCTGCTGGGAACCCCCATCCAATCACTTGCTGTGCCCATGGGGGTAGTGGGGTTCGTGTAGACACCATTTATCACACCCACTTCAGTTACAGCTGAACTCCTCCATCTTCCAAATTCAATCAGGCCCATCCCCTATCTCCTTCCTGCCTACCCCACCCCAGCCCACCCTTTTCCTCTTTCTTAAGATGGTTGGGGTGTTGAGGTACCTGGTGACCTAAAAAGGCTCATAGTTCTGAAGAGTTGGAAGGGCACCATGACTTCTTGACCTCTCCTTCAACTCTCAAACTTCCCCCGAAAGCATGATTTGGTGCCAGTCCCTTCACCTCCTTCCAGAACCTGAGACCAAGCTCAAGTTTTGGGAAGACATGGTCACCATTCCCATGGTACTGATGCTTGCTGGATTTAGGGAGGGCATTTTGCTACCATGCCTCTTCCCAACACCCTGGGGACCAGTCTTCTGTTCTGTTTGTCATCATTTGATGTTCCCACTGCATGCTGTGACTTCCCCCTCCCCAAACAAGTGACCCCACTGCATGTTCTGAGACAGTGTGGGGTGCTAAGATAAAGAAGGGTGTGGGTGTGAATGGGGGGTGGACAAAGCTTGGTCCCGTCAGTTAACAGGGCCTTGCAGGAGGCTCTGTATGCCCCAGGGTACCGACCAGATCCCCAGGTTCCAGCCAGAAGCCATGACCCAGGCTGGACCCTCATCTCTCATGTACAGGGCAGCCTGGCAGCCAGCGGTGGGCTGAGCTTCCAGCACCGGTGGGTTTGAACTGGCCTTGTGGTCCAAGACAGCTCTGAGCAGGATTGGGACAGGTCCCCTGTAGAGGTCAGAGGGGCCTCTGTGGGTGCTGGGTACTCCAGAGGTGCTGCTGGTGGAAGGATCTGTGTGGCCCCAGTAGGGAGGGAGGGGCCCGCTCGGCTATTTTTGCTCCCTGGGTTGGGAAGGAAGGGAGCTAGAGCAGGGACCAAGTGGACAGAAAGTGTCAGCCTGAGATCAAGGCTTCTCCACAGGCCCCCCCCCGCCCCAGCGACCCCAGCCCTTCACCTTGCCAGGTGCCATTCCTTCTCTGTGAAGGCCACTGCCCAGGCCCCCAGTCCGCCCCCTCGTGGCCAGAGCCTGGTTAAAGTCCCCCAGTGCCTCCTTGTGCATAGACCTTCCTCTGCTCACCCCTCTGCCGCCGGGGTCCCGTTCACCCAGCGGGGCTTCTCGAGAATCCCACCCCAGCCCTTACTTAGTATAGAAACCCCCTCCCTCTTTCGGCTGGTGTAGAATGACCAATAGTGTATAGTGCGGCGTATTTTTCCGTGATGGCGAGCGGGCAGCGGGCTCCGCGCAGCCGTCTGTCCCCGAACCCGCCCGCGGCGGCCCGTGCTGTGTTTTGTGCTGTGTCCACGCGCTGCGGCGACCCCCTTCCCGCGTACTGACTCCTCTAAGCGCTTCTCTTTGCATAGTCACGTAGCTCCCGGCCCCACCCCCTTCCCGTGTCTCACGCAAGTTTTATACTCTAATATTTATATGGCTTTTTTCTTTGAAAAATTAAAAGGTTTCTTCTGAAAGGTTGGCTGTTTCTCTGTAAGAGATGGGGGCTCCTGGCATGTATGGATGAAGTGATGAGCTCAGAGTAGTATGCTGGAAGAGCGGGATCGGGAGGCGATGATTGCGTTGCGTCTCGGTTTTGTGTCACTGCCTGAGTATCTGTGTATAATTGTTAAATGCGGCTGTGTATGCGTGCAGCACGGTTGTGCATATAATCGGTGTCCGATTGACCGTAATGGTGCCTGTGGGACTGTACACTGTGTGTGTAATCGGCTTGCGGGTCCGCAGTGGAGGAGGGATTTCTGAGCGCGACGTGGCAGTGCGCAGTTGTCTGTCTGCCGCTGTCTCCAGGCAGAAGAGCAGACTCGTGCGAGGGGGTGGCGCGGGCTGAACACAGAGCTGGAGGGGGGCTGTCGACGCTTCCTGAGTTCCGCCCCTTCCCTGCTCAAGTGACCAGCCCAGCGCCCTCCCAGCTTCGCGGGAGGAGGGTGGACTCTCCTTTGCCCGCCCTCTTCCACCCCCGCCCCTCCCCCCACCTCAGGGGGCTTGGGAATGCCGCGAGGGTGGGAGGGAGGGGATGCCAGAGGCCCAGTCTACAGCTTGCGCCTGTTTTCCCATCTGGAATTCCATTCTAGGTTGCCTCTCTGTAGCAAAGCCATGGAAACGCAGGGTTCGCCGCTTCCTTGCGTGTGTGCAGGAAAGGGGGAGCGGGGCGTCAAGGGGACAGAAAGGGCACGCCGGACATCGGATCATCCGCAGACCAAACGCTCCCCTCCTTCCTCTCTCGGAGCTTTCACTACTGGTCTAGCCCACCTCCCGCCTCCTCCAAGGAAGGAGGGATTGGAGGTTGCTGCCACCAAAGCTGCAGGCAATGGAGTAGAAGGAAAGGCCAGAAGGGGCGGAAGGATAGAAAGACCCTCTAGGGTTATCAGGCGGTCGGTGAGGGTAAGGGCATGCCCAGCGGCAGGGTGGAGGGGTAGCTGTCTCTGGGCATCCTGTGTACTCTCCTGGAGCTGGTCAAGCTTCTGCCAGCGCCTGAAGTCCGTTGTCATGGAAACCGAGCCTTCCACATAAGCTTCTGGGGGCGGCCTCCTTGCGTGGGAGGAAGGGTGGTGTGTGCTGCCGCTGGGATGGAAGCAGGGTGTTGGTTTCTGAGAGCCAGGCTGCAGAGGGCGGGGTGTTGGTCCCCTGGGTTCTATTCCAGGCGCGGCAGGAGACTGGCAGAGCAGAGCATGTGAGCAGCTGTGGTCGGTCCCGATTGGTATGTGTGCCTGTGCGGCCTAAGCCAGAAATGCATGGCCTCCAAGGGTAAGGAGGAAGGACGCGGGGAGCCCACCTCCACATCCCCAGCCATCCTGAAGAGATAGCTGCCCAGGCTCCAGGGCTACTTAATGAGGCTTTTAGTTCCAGAGCTGCCCAAATGGCCTCTTGTCCTCTCCAAGCCCCTCCTTGTCTATCCTGGGTCTGGCCTGTAAGGTTTCTTTGTGCAGGCCACAGCATGCTCAAACAAGTCTGAATATCAAGACGTCTGTCTTTTGACCTCTGCTGGGAAGGCTCAGGTTTCCACCCCAGGGTAAGCCCTAGCCCGGAGGGTGGTCTGTGGCCACCAAGTGTGTCCGGAGGGAGGGGAATGTGGGAGAATGGCAGTCACAGGCTTCCTTAGCAAGAGGCCCAGGTACTGTCAGGAAACTGCAGGTGAAGTCTGGGGTCATGGGGAGGTGGGGGTGGGGTCCCAGAAAAGGGTTCTGAGCTAACAGGCAGCAATGCAGAAAGGCAAGGGCTGAACTGGGGCCCCACTCCCTTACAGAGGCAGCCAGCCCTGCACCCAGCCAGCACACGAAGGTGCCGCCGCCCTTGTGATGATTTGTCAAGTCAGTCATAGGCTTGAGGCAGGACAACCGTGGAGGAGCCTGGATGACAGTGAAGAGAAAAAGAGTGCAGAAATTCACAAAAGAAGCCGTAAGGCAGTACTGTTTCAATGTTTTATTAACAGTTGGAAACAAACCCAACAAACTGGAGGTGATGACATCCCAGAAGCCCAAGAGGCGAGGGAAACAGGTTTGCATTTTGTCCCTTTTTTATTATTATTAAATGCATCGTAGCAAAAGTAGATTAAAAAAGAAAGGGTCAAAGCCCCAGATGTCAGCAGGGAGGAGGGGACTGAGGGGAGTAGCAGGCCCCCCTCCCAGCACTAGCTCAGCACTGCTGGTGCCCCTTTGCAACCAGGCTCTAGCAACCAGAACCCTTCTGCCCAGCCTCAAGGCCTCCCTGGAAGAGCCTAAGGTCTCCTAAGCTCCCCTTCCTCTAAGAACTATACTTTGGGGCCAGGTCTGTCCAGTGCCATTCTCACCCCCTACCTGGGGGTAGGAAGCTGAGAGGAGCGCAGGAGGGCAAAGTGTTACCTTGAGCCAGAGAATCTGAGCTTCCTGTGGCTGTGGCCACCAAAGCATGTGGCCTTTCCCACTGCTGAAGAGAGAACAGGGTGGGGCATCCCTGGGCCCACTTCTCCAGAGCGTCCAGTTAGCATCTGCACATTTGGCTTGATAAATATATTAAATTTATAAAAACTCTTTGTTGTTTGAGAGCTCCTATTATGCTTAGGCCTGGTCCAGCTCAACCAGAGAAGAGCCGCCTCTGGCCCCTGAGTCAGATGTTGGGGGTGAGAGTCTGCCTCGAGGGCCCAGAGGCTTGAGGGCTGAGTGGAGGTCCAGGGGGCTTGCTCAGAATTGAGGCTTGTGGTGAGAAATCCCAGGGACTCTGGAACCTGCCATCAAAGCCTCTTACATTATGGAGGGGAAAGGAGGCAGGGTTATTTTTCTTAAAAAAAAAAATTCATATAAAAATAGATCCATTTGCAAAACAGTTTCTCAACCAGGAGGCTCCACCTCCCCTTTCCTTGGAGACAGAGGGTAAGGTGTGGGGATGGTCACAGTACAGCCCACACTTTCAGATGAGACCAAAGCTCTGGGGAGGGCGTGAGGACGGCCTGTGGCTCAGCCGCCGGGGCTGGTACAGAGGGAGGGTCGAAGGAGGCCAGGGCACACAGCCCGGCAACAGGCTGGGGGCGGCTCCAGCCCACCCTTGCCCTGCCCACCTGCCCCCAGGCCCTGGCCTAGGCCACAGCAGGACAGGTAAACGTGGTCTAGGTCCTCCTCGTTTTGGGAAGTCTTTCTCAAATGGTGGGGTAGGAGGGGGATCTGCTCCCCACTTCCTTGGAAGCACCTCCCAGTGCCTCCCCACCAGTAGTAGACAACAGGAGCCGGGGCAGGCAGAGCAGAGCTGGGGGGATGGAGCCCAGAGGTTCCTACGCCCACGCTGCTCTCAGGACCAGAGAAAACAACAGAAAAGCACAAACCCAGCATGATTGACCTAGGCAAAGCCCACTGGAGAGGCAGGGGCTGAGAAAGCAGGTGGGCCTCGTCTGAGACGAGGCCCCAGAGAACAGCAGAGACACTTGGGGTTAAGGCAGCAAACACGGAGCCTGCTTTGGTAACAAGAGCCAGGACTGCCCCGGTTGGGCTCGGGCCCCCCTACTGCCCTTTCCTTCTGGCCTCCAGGCAGCTGAAGCTGTGTGTGATGGGCAGAGAGCAGCATGCCGGAGAGTAAGGTGGGTCATGGTGATGGGAGCGGCCACCGCAGAGGAACACCTCCGCGGCCCTTCAGGCACATGCTGCGGGTGGGACAGTCTGGGGCTCCACCACGGAGCTGCCGTGGCCCCAGGACCTGGCTTAGCTTGCACGGCCGAGCAACTCTGTGGTCTCCTCAAGGATGGTGGGGACTTCCTCGCTCTTCTTACGCATCTTGGCAGGAACACAGGTCATGGCATCCTCCTTGGTCAGCTCTGAGACTAGCTGAGATGTGGCTGCACACGCTGCCTTCCTGACGCCTGCAAGAGAAGACACAAGCCATCTTGTCCACAGAAGGCCAGTTTCCAATCCCTCTCCATCTCTACAGCAGACACTCGGCCAGAAGCCACACACACACACGTGCCCGGGTCAGTTCAGAGGCCCTTCTTATGAAGGAGGGAAAAAGAGCCTAGGACACATGGAAGATACCTTTGTGGGGGGTAGGAGTCAGGGCATAGCACGGTGCAAGCGAGGAGAGCAAGTCTGGCTCTTGCATTCCTTTGTGACAAGCAGTACAAGAGTGTAAATACAGCTCTGCAGACAGAGCGGGGCTCAAGTATCAGCAGGTAGAGAGAAAAGTACTCAAAATCTGTTTTCTCATTGGAGAGTCGTTGGATGTAAACAGACTCAAGCTTAGTAAACAGTAGTAGTAGTTTGTTTTCTTGGCAATCCTCAGGAAGCTCCTAGGCCAAAATCACTGTCAGTCAGCCCAGGGCAGGGAAGGCTTCCGCAGGCGGCCAGAGGGGCTTCTGCAAAGGGGAGCGCAGCCACGCACTGTCATCACCTGAGGCCAACCCCCTCTCCCTCGGGCCATGCCCACACAGCGAGCTCTTGTCCACCTCTTCAAGGGCAGCAGTGGTGATCCAAAGGCCAAGGGCAGGGGTGCAGTGGGTGTCTGAAGGGTGAAGGGTGAGGAAAGGTATGTCGGGGAGCCCAGGAAGAACCCTATAAAGAGACCTCAGCCCGACAGGCTAAGGGCTAGTGAAGCTTCAGTTACCACCCTAATAGGAAGAGAAGAACTAGACCCTCCATGAGTTCCTGTCCTAACTGCTGGGAGTTGTCCCCAAGACTCGTATTAATTCGTAGAATCCACATTCCTGATCCTGGTATCAAGCGGAAAGCCGATCCTTGGGACCAAGCCCGCCCATCTCCTGCTGTCTGCCGCTTCCCGCGCCTCTGAGTGGCCCAGAGAGACCGCAGGGCACCAAGAGCAGTCTGCCTGGGGTCAAGCAAGAGAGAAAGGCCACAGATGCTGTAATTCTATTTCTATGAAATGTCTAGAATGGGCAAATCCAGAGACAGTAGATTTGTGATTGCAAGGGCCTAGGGGAGGAGATAAAGGGGGTGTGACTGCTAATGGGCATGGGGTTTTTTGGGGGGTGATGAAATGTTCTGGAATTAGTGGTGATGGCTGCACAACCTTGTGAGTATACTGAAACCATAACTATACTTTAAAAGGGTGAATTTTAGGAATGTGATTGATATATTAATTAAAATAACAAAACACCCAGCTTCTGGGTCACAGGAAAGCTGGGTGGAGAAAGCAGTGCCTAAACCTTGAAGAAGCAGACAGAGGACAGAAGGCCACACTCTTGAGTGCAGGACAAGGCAGTGGCGGGTGCGAGCAGGAAGAGGTCCTGAAGAGCCAGTGAAGCAAGCGTCCACCCTGCCTTCTTGGGACCAGCAAAAAGCTTGAGGTGGGACGGAAGCCAAACAGGGTCAGGGGGCCCAGGCTCTCCCCAGTGCTGTCGGCCTCTGCAGAAGTGTGCCCCAGAGCCTACACACAGGTAAGAGGGAGCACACGGCATGCCCACGGGATACCAATTTATGGCAACCCACTCCAGTACTCTTGCCTGGAAAATCCCATGGACGGAGGAGCGTGGTAGGCTACAGTCCATGGGGTCGCAGAGAGTCGGACACAACTGAGCGACTTCACTCCTCCTCCTAGGGACTGGGATTGTCTAATAAGAGGAGAGAGACCAGTGAAGAGCCTGGCTGGCAGGCACAGGGGGAAGGCATGCAGCAGAGACGACAGGACTTCACACCCCTCATGATGCTGCCTCAGGGACTGACCAGGGAGGGAAGGGGCCTGTGGGAGTGCGACTAGGATGGTCTCCTATCTCCAGCAGAATCTACTTCAGACCTGCTTGGTTTTTGCTCTTTTTTGAAATACTCCCTCCTCTAGGACCCTCCTCCTCATGTCTGGAAAGGTGGTGGCTGATCCTTCGAATTCAGTCACCAGCACTTGAGAAAATATTCCAATTATATTTGTGTGTATGTGACTCAAGGGCCAAGTACATGTTAAAACACTACTTCCTGACTTTGGACCCAGGGAAAAGGAACTACAGGAGCATTCATCTTGGACAACATAGGCAAAGTCAGAATTCAAGTGGGAAGTATCTTCAGCTGTTTCTCTCTCAGGTTTCTTCCTCTGAACTAAGAAGATACCATTTTGTACCTAGTCAAGCATGTCTCTATATTCTTCTAGATTAAAAAAGCTGCTGACGCATCACAGATTCGTAAAAATGGAGTGGAGGGTAAGTCAGGAAAGACCAAAATTTCCCTTTTAAGCCTAGAAAGTGGGTTATACTAGGGATACCTGATGTGGCCTAAGGTCAGAACCAGAAAACTCCTGTGGGAACTGGGGACAGGATCAAGGAATCCTGGCCACCACCCTGGCTTCAGGGCCGCAGCTTGACCCTCCAGCAGATGCCCTCTCTGAGCCTTGCCCTAACTTGGGTACTTGTTGAGACTATTGAAAAGTAGCCACAGAAGCAGAAGCCTATTTTGCTTCTGTGGGACCAGGGAGCCCTACTCTTGAGACACTGGTCAAGGCTCTCTGAAGCCAGATTCCTACACATTAGGGCTGAGCCAGATAAAAAAACACCAGCAAAATCAGGCATAGATGAATTAGAAAAAGGTTAATGATTTGGAAAAAGGTATTTATAAAACACAGGCTAGGAACTACTACGGAGGAAGTACTCTTGTTAACGAGCTTCCTTAGGGAAGAGGAAACTAGGACAGATGCAGCAGTCATTACCACCCTGAAGAACTCATTACTGTCTGAAACAGTCCTAATTTTAATTCCTGTCCTACTTTTATTAATACAGAAGTGGAGGGAGATATAAGTGGTGGTAGAGGAAACACTCTTAAGTTCTCTAGACACATGGACATTGGAAACTTCCCTGAACCGATTTCACCACATCCAGGGCTCTCCTTGGCAGAAGGAGAGTGTTTGTAAGAGTGTTTCTGGCCCACACAGAGGGCTCACCATCATTTCCTGCTCCTCACACAGGCCTTGTGGAAAGAGTCCTGGACCTGGATTCATAAAAGCAGGCTCTGATTCTGGCTCTATCAGCAGATCTTGGCAAGACCTTACCTGGGTTTCAAGCCCTGCTACCTATGAGAAGGTGAGATGCTAAACACTGGAGGTCTTAAGAGCTGGTCCAAACTCGAAGGTTCTGTGCGGGTAAGGGAAGCTTAGCAGGAGGCTGGGCAGCGGCAGGGGAAGGAAAGGGAGACGGAGATGAATTGCTTTCTTTCCTTCACTTTTATCCCAGTGAGCAGATGGCCTGTATATAAGAAGCCACAACTCAGACATGGAGATAAAGTTGAGTCATTAAAACCACAAGCTGACTCAGACAGCCTGAAATATCTGCTGTAATACAATCACGTGGATTCTTCTCCCCCTGACACTCACAGCATTGTTCTCCCACGCCCTGCAGATCACAGCAGTTTACATGTCACTTTTAATGAACCAGCCCTGATAGTCACTCTCCTCTTCCAGCTCCTCAATGGGTCTTTGTACACTGGTCACTCCTTCAGGTCTCCAGAGACCAGAAGATTTTTTTAAACATTCCTTTAAATCCTAGGGCAGAAGCTAGTGTCTTTGACTATGGACAGCTGCCTCTCTGGGATTGAGGAGGGCTGTGAGGCAGACCTGTGTGACAGCACTCTGGTTTTCTGGCTCAGAGCAGCCATAGTTGGCAGCAATAGTCAGAGACAGCCAAGCCAAGGGTGAACCAGCTATGTCCAGTAGTCACCCAGGGAAACCCACAGTCACCAGAGCCTTTACAGTTTTACAGTGTGGCCTTCTGGGTCCAACCTTTCTTTTCTCCTCTTAACCCAGCTCTCATCTTAGACATGAAGAAACTGAGTCCCAGAAACTTGTCTCGCGTAATCTAACCAGCAGCAGTTGGGTCTGACACTGGGTCTTCCGACCCCGTCCAGGCCTTTGCTCTGGGTGCTCTACTGTGCTGCCTGGCCTTCTGTTTAATGGTGCCAAGCCACTTACTCGCAAGTGAATAGATCCATGTCTACAGGGGTTATCAGCATAAGGAGAAATGTTTCCCCTGAGAGATTCTCCCAGATATGTTCAGTGTGTTTAGTAACCCCAGAGCCCAGAAAGATAAGGATGGAGCCGATTCTAACAGTTCTCATTTTCGCCTAAGTCTCTTCCTACTCCTTTTTGCACTGGGAAACAGTACTTTGACTAATTCAAGTCTTCTGCTGACAGGTTAGGTTTTACCAAAATCCCTGCTGTTTTGGCCTGTAAGTCCTGGTTTCCCACCTGGAAAGAAGTGGGCAATGGGGCATTCCCAGGAGAGGGAAGCCATTGATGTCTGGTTCCCTGTGTTCAGGAAGCATCTGGGATTCTGGTTTAGTTCCACAGGAAGAAGATGAAAAGGGAATTCCCCACCTGAAGTCTGATGAAGGTTGGCAGTTAGCTAACAGGATGGAGGAAAACAGGGAGAGGTGGTGTGTTTTTGTTTATCTATGTTTTTGTTTATCTATCTATCTATCTATGTGGCTTAATGTCAGGCCACATCACCTTATATGGTGGGGAGGAAACAATGTCGTAAGACTCTAAAGACTAAACACAAAAAATACTACTAGCTTCATACTCTACCCACACCCAGATCTATAACTAAACATACATCTCAGAAGATCTAAACCCACCATACTCACCTCTCTCCTCCTCTAGAGAGGCTGTACTCAGAGGATGCCAGGAAACAGTTAAGAGTTATAACTAGATTAAAGGGAAGGTTTTGAAGTCATACGGAAGAGCCCTCAGAAGGGAGTTCCCCTCTGGGTATTCAGCATATTGGCAGAAACAGGCAGGCATTCTCATAGTGATCCACAGTGTTTGGGCAAGGACACTGTGTAGGGCAAGCACACTCCATACCTTTGATCGTAAGGTCCTCTTTACAAGTTGAGGTACGTGCTATAGGTCCCACAGATACCACTGTTAATATCAGCAGTAGCCAAAGCAAACTGCACAACTTACCTGTACAATAGCTTCGAAGTGAAGTTCCTATCACACAGGCCTACAGAACGCACCAGCCAGAGAATAGGGAACAAAGCTTAAGGCCCACTTTTCTGTAATGCCCACATTCCCAGTCCCAAAGGGCCTTCACCAGACTGTGCAGTGCAGGTTGTGAGGAAGAGCTCTGGACCTACCTTCTTCTGGAACAGTCTCTGCCCACTGTACACTTTCCTCAAAGGCGATTTATCTGTTGATCCTTCCCCACACTAATGCCTGGATCATTTGTCCTATCCCCATAATTCTTAGAGGCTCTGGCTCAACGTAATCCCCTTAAATCTCCTGAAAGGTAGGCGAGGGGGGTGGTAAACAGGGAAGGTGAGTGCAGTGCAGCCTGACTACCCCTCGGGGAAAAAAGAGGTTCTCAGACACAGCACGAGCTTCAGTCAAGATGCTCCTCCACATCCTTATTTAACACATCTGGAGAGAATGACACCCAGCCTTCTCTCTATAGGATTCTATACTCTTATCCTCTGTTTCTTCTGCTTGTGAAGTTGAGAGTAAGGATGCTTATTTTCCTGGTATTCCTATATCTAATGTACGGTTTTGAATTTACATCAATTTTTTGTTCATGTACCCAGATGCCTACCTAAATCTGTCTTGCACAATGGTTTGCTTATCCTACATTTCTGCCTCAAGAATGAAGAGAAATGTAAGAATAACCAAATGTAGTATCTGTTGTCAGTCCCGTAAGTCCTAGTTCTCCACGTCAGTCCTTTCTAACAGAAGAGGACTGGATAATCCACTCTACGTGCAGGGACATCGTGGGGAAGTTTCTAAACCCTCAGAACATCATCACCTGCTCTTTAGCCTAAAATGAACAGGAGCAGAGAGGCCTCGCCGCCTTCCTTCAGCACCCAGGCTGGGTTCCATTTGCTGACTTACCCTGACGGGGTCCTCTCTTCCGTCGGAATGCTGCGCCTGACTGCAGGGCTTCCAGAAGACTGTCCATCACACCTGTCTCATCACCCTCTGTCGTGAACAAAGATGGAGATGTAAGCTCTTCAGCCCGAGAAGCATCCATGGGTTGAGCCCCACACAAAAAAATGCATTTCCACTGTATGTATAGCTTGCCCTCGTCCACAGTTTCTGGGGGCTCAGCACACAGCGAGCTCAATCTCAGGTTTCACAGTCCATGTTTACTTGTGTCTGTTTGCAAATGGTTAAAACATTAGGTTTCATTGGCTACCAGCCACTGCAGACCCTGGATAATTTTCCTGCAGTGCCGCCTCCGTTCCCATCCCCATCAAAACCAGCACAGAGAACTGCCCGACTTCAAGACTGGGGTGAGTACAGAGACTGGGATTCTTAAGTTAATAAGGAACTAGGTCTCTCTTTATCCTACATAAACCCCTCATGGAAAGCCTGGTTCCAGTTTCAGAGCAGGCCTGAGGAGAGACCCTCTCTCAAGAGTGCATTGCACTTAAATACTGCCCCTACCCCAGTGGCTGCATCTTCCTGAAGTCAGCTCAGAATCTAAGAGGAGCTGCTGGTTGGAATACAAAGAGTTAATGTAGAATCCTCATTCCAGCTCGGCTCTGTTTCCATGGTAACAGCTAAGGGTGGTGAAATCTTAAACTGAAATCCCTAGGAGCCAGCAGGGACAGCCCTAAAGCTGGGCTCACTGCTCCCAGCGCCACCTGCTGGCTAAACGCCACCAGTGCAGCTGACCTACATTCCAACCTCATTTATTTGCCCTGGGGACATGGACCAGGGCAGGGTCCCCTGTGCTGATTGATGACTGTGTGCAGCCTTCATCCCACAAATCAGCTGGACTCCACCTTTCCCTATTACACCCTAAACAATAACTAGGCACAAACCCTAGAGGCTTGGGGAGAAGGGGGGAAAGGTGAAGGATACCTCATGTGGGCTTGTTTAATAGCATTATTAGAGCAAAGTTTGTGGCTTACATACAACTGGAGTAAGAGCAGGGGAATTGCTTCCCCCAAAAAACAAAAGAAATGCAGGGTGCTTCAGGTCCCTAATCATACCACAACAGGAGTGGCCAAAGTCAAGTCCCTGGGAGCAAAAATGCTAGAGCATCCCCTCGCCCCTTGTGCTCAGCACAGCACTGATTCTTGCCGGACCCAGCAGCCTGGAGAACCTCTTTACTTAGATGGCTCATAGCCCCTCGGGGTCAAGAAGGGTGGCATCAGCTCAGGACCATGTAATGGATGCTGGATTTCCGCTGCCCACAGAGAGAGCAGCCAGAGAGCGCAGGGAGTCGGCAGCAGGAAAGAAGCAGAAACAGGAAACAGAGGGCCAGTAATTGAGGCCATATGTTTCAACAAAGACATGCTTCTGAGAGTGAAATACAAAGTCCGCTGAAGAAAGAGGGTGGCCAGCTCCCCTGCCTCCTTTCCAGAAGTTCGGTCCATTTACAGTCTGATAGGTGGGTACAACCGTGCGAAGGTACTGGGGACACAACACTTAGTGCAATAAGCAGAAAGGGAAGACAAACCATTAAAAGACAGGAGCAGGGCCAGGAAAACAATCTGAGGAAAAGAGCACAAGATGTAGTCGAGGGTATGAAAACCGGACAGGGAGATTTTTGGACAAGCAGAAGGGAAGAATACATAGTACAGGAACACTAAGTCACTGCGGAGACGAGACACAGTGCAGGAACAGCAAAGGAGGGAAAAGACAGTGGAGCACTGGAACGTGTGTGTTCAGAGTCAGGGTTAAAGTCCAGCATCAGGATCATGGAGGTAGAAGGCTGCCAACAGCATCTGCCAGGAGTTGTGCTCAGACATGAGCTGTTCTCTGGCCTCTAGATTCTAGACAGAGCAGCCTTCCAACTGATCCTGTCTCAGCCCATCGGCCCTTCGCTTCTCACCAGCATTCATGTCTATGAGTTGCTCTCTCTTCTGCTGCTTCTCCAACCGCTCCTTCTCTGCTTTCTCCTTGGCCAGTTTTGCTCGCCGCATCTTCTCCTCTGTCTCCCGCCGCTTCTGGTTCTCCTTGACCGCTTGCTGTGGGGAGAGGGGAGTGAACACATGGGCACGAATGCACTCACATAGGTGCACACCCACCACCAACCAACATGACCCCAGTGGAAAGTGAGAAAGGAGGACAGAAGCTCCACTTCGCAGGCCTCCCCACTAGTTGCTGCTGCTTTTCAGTCACTCAGTCGTGTCCGACTCTTCCGACCCCATGGACTGGAGGCTGGTCAGGCTCTTCTGTCCGTGGGATTTCCCATGCAAGAATAATAGAGTGGGTTGCCATTCCCTTCTGCAGGGGATCTTCCCGACCCAGGGATTGAACTCTCGTCTCCTGCTTGGCAGGCAGATTCTTTACCACTGAGCCACCAGGGAAGGCCATCCCTGCTTACCACAAACATATTCTTAAAGTTGTGCAGATCCATGAAGAATTCTTCCACAGACACCTTCTTGGGGTCAAAGAGGAAGTACTCGCCCAGCTCCTTGTAGAGTGTCTCCATGTTAGAGTGCATCATCCGCAGCTTGTTGTATTGTTCCTGTGCATCCTTCACAAAGCTGTGCAGCAGCAAGTCAAGAACCAACACCAGGGAAGCAGACCAGCTTCTCCAGCCCTGGGAACACTCACACGTGCGTACTGGTATCTGTGCACATGGATGCGTAACACAGTGCTGTTCATATCAGCAAAACCCAGAAGCAACTGAAACATCCAAACAGGGAAATAGTACACTATCGACTATGGTATTCCTACAGAACAGGGGCTGGCAATTCAAAAAAAGAGACTGTTCTGCATCTACTGCTGTGGAAACAGGGCCAAAACATAGTAAATGCTAAGGTAATACAATACAGTTTTCATTAAATTCATCAGGTTGCAAATCAGAAGTCCAGTGGCAGTAGTTATCTTTGGGAAGAGGAGGGGGAGGGGATATGTTGTGTGTATCTGATGGGGCAAAGTCTCAAAGGAGACTTATACTTTATCTGCAAGGCTTGATGAAAACCACAACGAGAATGCTTTCAAGAACTCTGTACCTAGTGAAAAAACATTTTCTAAAGAGGAAGAATTGTACACCATCGGTCTATCCTATTGTCCCCCCATGGGAAGTTAGTTCTTTTCCTAGGTGGCAACTCCCTCCTTTCAAGAAAGGATATGGTCATTTTTTCAACAAACTTGTCTTTCTCATCTGTGGCAGCTGGGAAATTCTGAATATCACGTTCCACGTCGGAAATCTGTTTCTTCATCTGATCTAGGTTCTTTTGCAAGTTTTCAGCAGAAACTAGACACAGAAACAGACAGCAAGCACTCACCACCTCCAGCCTCAAGACCCCATTCTGTCCTTCGGGGCACAGCTATGGTCTGTACTTAATTATTTTAGTTCTCTTATGTACCCTCCAACTGTTTCACACATTCTTCCAGTGAAACTAAAATTACTTGATGATTAAACCTCCAACCTTCATAAGCTTACAATACTAACAAGAGAAGAGAGGCTTTATTTAATTTAACAAGTATCTATGAAATCCTTCAGGATCTTGTTCTCATTTATGTTAGAGAACAGGGTTTGAGAGGAAAGAGACATATACAGAAATACAGGGGGAGGGTAGAAATCTGTTCCCATTTCTACGAAATGCTGCTTTTTCTTTGCCTAGTCCCAGAATGGTGAGGCCTGGTTTTTGTTATTCCGGTCTGAATAAGAAAAACTGTTGACTTAAACTACAAATACCTACCTTTCTCCCAGTTGTTTTCTGATGTCTGATGTTTCCCTAGAAAGGGGAAGAGTGCTTCCCACTTTTGCACATGGAGCTTTCCTACTTTCTCTTCTGCCCCATACCCTTCCCTGTGGCTTAGACACTACACCCACATCCTTCCATTCCCACTTACAACTGTCTAAACTGAAAATGATCTAAAATCTAGATTGATTCTTCTTTCCCTGCCCTGAGCAGAGATTTCTGGGGCTTGGAACCCCCTTCTAGCTTCACCCCAATCTGCCTCACCTCGGCTGGCTTTCTCCACGTGGGCAAGCTCGTCTGGGAACTTCAGGACCTCGGGATGGTCATTCTCACACAACTCAGCCAAGAAGTGCAACAACGTCATCTTCTGATCTGCGGATTTGGTGTCTCGAAGCTTAGGGGGGAAAGGGGAAGAGGATGATTTCTGATACCCAAGGCCACCTCAGGCCAACAGCTATCTGCCATACTGGGCCCCTGGAGGCCACGGCCTCCCTTCCATCGTCCCGCTCACCTTACAAAGGAAGCTGATGTTGAAGCCAAAAGCACCAGCATTCCTGGAGCCAGCATTCATATAGTTTCCAACAAGCAAGGTAATCTCCAGGAGGCTAGAGAAGTTCTCGCTCTTTCGCAGCTCCTCACAAGCGGCAGTCACCGAGACGATCTCGGGCTTGATGTTCTCCACCTGCTCCCCGAACTGCAGCTTGAAGAGGATGGCGTTGAGGCGAGGCTGCAGACGGGGTACTGCACCCATCTGAGAAGAGACAAGCATTCCACTACAGTCAGCAGACAGGAGAGGATCAGTCTACTACAATCAGCAGAGACAGAGAAGAGGAAGGAAAGGATACAGGCCTAAACCTCCCATAGCAGGATCTGAGTTCTAGAGTAGGGAGGAGAAAGAAAGATGGGTTCAAAATGGACAAGAGGCTGGAAGCAAGTGTCCCGATGCTCTTGGGGAGGAGGGTGTCAGAGAAGAGCCTAAGCCACAGGCCTCACTCACCACCACACCAAACTGCTCTGACTCAGCCAAATCATCATATTCGTCCTTCAGTTCGGAAAGCATTTTTAACTGCTCTGGCTCTGGCATCTGCTTAATGAGGTTCTGAAAGAGAGAGGGGATTGTCTCAGTTAGTGGGGGGTGAGCTGACAATGGGAGCCTCCTGTCAGGCCCTCACTCTGCCCGAGGACCACTAAGAAGGAAACGTGGGCTGGGGTCGGGTGGTTGGGGAGGCAGCCAGTGAGACGGCAGGACTTTGAAAAATATACCAGAAATAACCTGATCACCAGAGGGATGGAAGCTTATCCAAAGCTAGCATTCTTTAAGTCAATGATACTTAAGAGAGTCCTCATGGTCTAAGCAGAGAGGAGACAGACAGATATTGAGAGATGCAGAGAGCCAGCGCCAGGATGAGCCTGCTCCTTACCTGGATCATGGACTCAGTGAGAACAGCCTCATTCACCTCCAGGATGACATTCTTAATCTCGTGATAGGGCATGCGGAAGGAACCCAAAAAGATTGCTGCCAGGAAATGAGATATAAAGACATGTTTTTCTCAGTCTCTTCCACCTTCCAGCCCATCCTACAAACCGACACTGGACAATTTTCCTAGGAATGCTCTCTTGAAATCATAATCAGAAACCTCCACCAGCTCCTCACTGCCTGTATAGTTAATATCCAAGTTTCTGAGCCCAGTGTTTAAGGTTCCTACCTCCCAGTTTTCCCCTGTGCGAATCCCCACATTTGTATCACTCACACACCAGCCACACTGTTCCAAGCAGCACATTCTACAAACACTGTGACTGACCCCTTGTCTTTGCTCACACAGGAAATCTTTGATCTATCTATATACATCAAAAAAATTCACTCCATTCTATTTTAGTTCCTCATTCCCTGACTCTATCCTCAGAGCTGCCACTGCCTTGAAATGCTCTGATTTTTAAACTGCCATATCCCACACCCTAACAATCACTTCTCATGCTTCCAGCTCTCATGTACTAGTTCCTAAATTGACTCTACAACCTCATCAGAGTGCTCTCGCGAGCACACACTCTCTCACATTTTCTCCATTCCATTTTCTCTGAATGTCTCAGTTCTAGTTGGCTTTCTCTGTTTAACCCAGACCCTGTGGTCTACCTTTTCACTCCCGCACTATTACTTCTACAATTCTTATTCTCTGGTTTCCTTCTTCTTCCAGTCCCTGGTTAACCTAGCCATCTCATTTTCTCCCCTTACACCTGGGCTGATGGACGCCGCAGATCAGATTCTATGAAGTGGCACCAGTGATGGCCAGGAACCCTCTGAGTGTCCCCTGTCCACGCTCTCTTGTCAGCTCCTCCATAAAAAATAGCTCTGTTCTCCCAAATGTCCCACCACTTCCTTATTTGTTCTAAAAAGATCTTGCTTCTTTTTAATGTGAAAAATTGAAGGTACTGGTCAAATTACTTGCTAAGCTTTATCTTACATCACTTACAAACTGAGCACTGGGGCACTCAGCTGGAACCAGACTAGAAAAGGCCTGAGTAAGGACTATTTTGGAATCATCTAGAAGAAAATGTGTGCTGACACTTCTGTAAACTTAGCAGAACTATCTCCATGCACCCATCCTTTTCTCATGTTTCAACAGCACAGGTGGCCCTAAGGACCTCTTCCTTCAGCATATACAGACAGCCTTCCACATCCATGGATACAGAGGGCAGACTGTTCACACCGCTTTATACAAAGGACTCGAGTACTTGTGGACTGTGGTATTGCAGGAGGTCCGGACAACTGTATACACAATCAAGCCTTTTTTATCTAAAAAAATTTATTCTCTCTTCCACATTCTCATTAATTCTTCTGTCCCCAAAAAGTCAGTAACAAAAATGACAATCATTTGTTGAGTGCATAGTCCATGTAAGACCTAGTATCATAAACACGATCTACACATATGATCTCATTTAACCCTATTTATAATAATGTGTAAGTTTGTATTATTAGCCGCATCTGACAGAAAAGGAAACTAATACTTAAGAACTTAACCTACCTGTCCAAGGTCACACTGCTATGAAGGATTGGATTCAGGATTTAAATACAAATGGATTCCAGAGTTCTGTTCGTATCACTGATGCTATACTGAAATGATTCCTGCCTAGGTCACTGCCTTTCCTAATGCCAGATCCTGATTTTACTTGACTGCTACTCCCACTTTTAGGACTGTGTCAGACTATTTTCCTTGCTGCTCCTTTCCAGCTTTTATGAGGACTCCCCCCCTTTTTGTTACTTGCCTCCTCAATATTAATGACCTTCAAAGCAAATTAATGGTTTTAACTCTGACTCATATGCTATCCTACTAAATTCATATCTCCAGTCAGACCTTCCTCCTGATATACCCAAATGCCTAATACACTCCTGGAGGAGTCCCACAGGAATCTTCAATTCTGTCCTAAAATTAAACCAATCATTTCTACCCACCCTGTGGCCTCTCATTCATGTCCACCACTTCTCCCACAAAAGATAGGAAAATCCAGCAGGAGCAGATTCTACTTCAGTGAAGGGTACCACACTCTTTAGAGGGATCTTAACCCAAGAAAACATCTCCTTTCTCCTATCAATCACTAAGTTCCATTAATTCTCTCTTCTTAGTATCTTCTGCCTTCATATTCATTCTTACAGCTTCAGTTTCAGCCCTGATCACCTCTCACCTAGTTTGAAGCAATAACATAACACATCTTCCCCTCCCCTAGCAATCCAGCCTCAAAATCACTGCTGAAGTAGTCCTCCCCTAAACTACAGAGGGCTGTATCTCTCACTTTTTTAATTAAAATCCCTCCAATAACTTCCACAGTTTTCAGGACAAAACACATACCTCTTAGCCTAAGCTTACCAAGACGACTATCTCATCTAGCCTATTTCTTGAAAAATTCTTCAACCACCACTCCCCCATATACGGCCTTTACTCAGCTGTCCTCAACTATTGCACTTCCTGAACTGGGACAATGTTAACTCATGCCTCTATGCCTTCACACAGGCTGATCCCTCTGCCTGAAATGAAACAAGCCAGCCCTCATCCTTCCTTTAGTCTGCTGTTAATAGTTTTAAGCACTACTTCATTTAGAATGACCTCGAGGCTGAGCTCCCTCCAGCACTCCTCCTACTTGGTTCAGACATCCCCTTGCCCAGTGCTCTAATAATCATCCAGGCACACCTCCATCACAGCACTCACCAAATCGTGCTATTACCATATTTACTTTTTTATCTCCACCAGACATATGGCTTATGAGGATGACCTTATTCAGTTTTCCATCCCTGCCATATAAGAGGCATTTAATAATCACTGAATCACTAAATAACACTTCCTAGACCATCCTAAACTCAATTCTATTCCTGAATTTTGCTTTCCATATTGATACCGTTCAACTGGAAATAACAATGTACTACCCCACAGTCTTTTATCATTTTCTAAAATAAAAATTACTCATTTTTATGTTGCTAGAGATAATCTTGAGAAGAGCAACTATTATACCTCACATCACTTTAGTTCCCATAAAACGACTTATCTACAGACACTATTTAGTGATATTTGTTGTCAATGGTCTAGTATTATA
The DNA here is from genome assembly GCA_024291935.2 of Okapia johnstoni. NCBI lineage: Eukaryota > Metazoa > Chordata > Mammalia > Artiodactyla > Giraffidae > Okapia > Okapia johnstoni. The sequence goes on from CM044316.1 coordinate 44,986,488, forward strand.
TAGTCAAGAATGATGTAAAAGCTTACTGTTCTCATTATATTATTGACTTAACAAGGACACATACCCAGAAGCTAACTGTGTGACCTTGGCTAAGTCGTAACATCTGAACTTTAGTTTTCTCACTTGGTAAAATGGAGACAATAGCCACGTCACCCCACTGTGAGTGGGTTTTATGGAATACATACCGTTTCATCTCTGGAACACATGCCTAGTATGTGCCTAATAGAGCCTGAAAGCTGGCAGACCCTCAAATATTTGTTGAACGAATATTTAAATCTTTATTACTCAACATAAAGTCAGGAGATTGACAGTTAAAATGAACAAAAAAATGAACATTCATCCTGATCATTAAATACTACCTATAACAACTCTGCAGAGGATTTTTGATCTGAAATTTGCCAGCAGAGTTATGAGTATAAGGAGCAAGTTCAGAACAGAACTCTTTGAAGCTACTGATCCTACTCTGAGCAGCACAGGATTCACACTGTTTATTCTAAACCACAAAGTTATTTTACATTTAACTGAAGTCATGCCAATACCCACCTATAAAGGAAATACTTCAAAGAAAATGAGAAAGAAGGAAATATGTGATGGGTAGAAAATTTTTGTTAGATTTTCTATGGATGCAATGGAAATAGTAAGGGCTCTGAAATAAGAAAATCTGAGGCTTAACTCTCAGACCTGTCTCTTATTCGCTATGTGACGAGGCAAATTCCTTAAAGTCCTATTGCCTTTATTTTCTTGCCATAAAACTAGATACTAACAACCATGCGGTACTATTAAAGGGAGTAGATATCAGATATTTACTATGCAATGCCAAGTATATAGCAGGGATTATTAAGTTTCATATCAAGGGACCCTGGATCCACCAGAATTAGGCTCTCAGAAGAACTCCTTCACATTTCAAATTGCTGGGATCGCAGAGTTACTCACAGAGATTCTGGGCTGTCTTGGAATCCAACACCTTTAACTCTTTCACTTTTTTCTTTTGCAGAGATTTCTTTTCTTCTCCACGTTCCTGATCCTTCTTGGCTAGTGAGGGAAAGATTAGAAAAGTATGATTAAGGACAGGCCACATCTATGCCTAAAGGAACTACTGTCCCATCCTAGAAAAGCCCTTCACTTCTCTATCAGTAATTGTCTATTAAATTTCCTCAAGGCTAACCTCCTCTTGAACCACCCAATCTGCTATTACTGACTTCCCTCTCTAGCCGTAATAAATATGCCATTTTCATTTCTTTAATAGTTAGCAATAATACTTTCCCACCCAGAGTCTATCTACCTGTAGGGAACAGCAAACATTCTTTCTGTAGAAGACCAAATAGTGAGTATTTTAGGCTTTGCAGACCATTGCGGTCTGTCTCAACAGCTCAACTCTGCCACTACAGCAGGAAAGCTGTCATAGACAATACATAAACCAATGGGCATGACTATGTCTCCAATGAAATTTTATTTACAAAAACAAGTGGTCAGCTTAAGAGTTATCGTTTGCTAATCCCTGTACTAGAGTCTTCCACTAGCGTTATCCTTTTGTGCTATTATTACTTCTCTTTCAAGATCTGTCTTGATCATAAATTCCCTATAAACATTTTCTTGATTTCCCCAAATGGTTACGATTTCTCCCTGAATCCCCACTGCATCTGATACATCTTTACAGCAAGTCCTCTCACTGACTCTGTCATAAGCAAATATAGTCTCTCCTTCACAAGAGAAGGACTTTGTTATTCTCCTTTGAAAATACAGCATAAAAAAATATTGCTAGTAAGATCTTCAATATCAGGTTCGTACACACACAGAAGGTATAATATACTCCTTTCCTTCTTCTACACTCTTCTCAGATTATCCAAAGCCAATGTATTCTTCCCTGATAAACAGTCACTCTCTGCACTGATGAGCTAATTTTCCTGGTATTTGTTACTTAGATTTCATTCAACAATTAATAATTCAGTGTTCATGATATTTCACATGTATCACCTTGATCTTTTTAAATCTTGTGTTACTTTTTAAGTGTGGACACCTTCCCATCCCACTTGGATTTTGAACTTCAAGAGCATGGGCACAATCTTCAGTGTATCACTCCCTCAGCACCTAGCACGACAGCTAGCTAGTAACCTTCTCTTAAAAATGATGTCCACTGCCCCCTGAGAAGGACTGAGTAGCAGACAGAAAGAAAAACAGGACTCCACAGACAGTTGTAAAATATTTTGTCAACTTTTCAGAAAGCCGTATGGGACTATCTTGGTAAGAAGTATCAAGAAAGTGACAAAGCTAATTGCTTCTGAGGAGAAGAGTAGGGTGCTTCACTATGGACATGGGAGGAATACTATTCAATCCAAACCCTATTATACTATTTGAGTTTTAAACCACTGAAAAGTATTACCTGGTATAAATAAGAAAGAAAGCAAATGAAAAGAAAGTTATATGGCAAATGATACAAAGAACTATTAATAAAAAACATATCCTTTGGCCTGATAGTTCTAACTGAAGAAGGAAAAATGCTAAATGGATGAAGATTAGTTATTTAAATAAAGACTTATTGAGTATCCATATGTGCCAGGCTCTGTTCTGGGCATTAGGAATAAAACAAAATACAGAAAAACTCCTAGCCTTCATGGAACTTATATTCTAACAAAGAGAAATAGACAATAAGTCAGCTAATAGATAAAAAATTTAGACTTAAAACACCCAGACTGTATCATAAAAACTTAGAAGCAGAAGGGCAAAGTGCAAGTAAATCTCTCATTTATACAGTAAAATGAAAAGACAGAGATCACCGCTGATGTTGAAAAATTGAAAATTAGACTTGTGTTGCTTGGTGATAAGATAAAAATAAAATACAACTATATGTAGAATTCAAGACAAGTACTAGAAGTAATGAAGAACTACTAATGAACAATTTAGTAAAGATGACAGATAAAAGACAAGCATATGAACTTCCAGTTTCACCAAAATGGAGTATCCCCTTGTGGAGGAAATATTATGTCTAAAAACTGGGGAAGGTATAGAAACCAAAATTGAAATATAATTTCTACACTTCACACGGACTGGTAAGACACAAATCATTAGACTGGGAGAAGTACATATAATGCAATACCGAGAGCAACACCTAAGCAAACTGTATAAAGTGATATACTCAGGCATTAAAAATATATCAAAATGGAATCAAAAATATTTTTAAAAAACCCACAGAAAAGTAAGAAAAAAGAGGAAACATACAGAAAACACAGTGGCAGACTTAAGCCCTGCCATATCGGTAGTTACCTTTAATATAAATGATCTAAACTCTAGGCACCTCACCCTCAAACGCAGTGAAGGCAGAAGCCCAGGGATGACCTGTGGCCCCCTACCCATGTCTCTTACTCCTTTAACGTGTGGCCTGAGGCATGCTGTGTCAGGACCTGCCAGCAATGAAACCTTGTTTTTCAGGGTCCTCTCATGCATGTTGCTGGGGTGCATTTTGCAATCATATAAGAACCACAAAGGCTGGTCCAGCCACAACACTGGCCCAAGTGAGTGCCCCCAGACATGCCCAAGTAACAGCATTACTAGGCTGAGACCTACACAAAACACTGGCAGAATAGATTAACAAAAGACCCAATAATATGTTGTCTGTAAGAAATCTTCTTCAAATACAAAGGCTGAATGTAAAAGGCTGAAAACAGATATACCATGCAAGCATAAACAAAAAAAAAGTACAGTGGCTATATGCTACCACTCCAGTACTTGCCTGGAAATTCCCATGGACGGAGGAGCCTGGTGGGCTGCAGTCCATGGGGTCGCTACAAGTCGGACACGACTGAGCGACTTCACTTTCATTTTTCACTCTCATGCATTGGAGAAGGAAACAGCAACCCATTCCAGTGTTCTTGCCTGGAGAATCCCAGGGACGGTAGAGCCTGGTGGGCTGCCGTCTATGGGGTCGCACAGAGTCGGACATGACTGAAGCGACTTAGCAGCAGCAGAGTAGACTTCGGAGCAAAGAAAATAGCTGGAGACAATGAGGGACATTACATGATGATTAAAGGATCACTGCCTTGTCATGGCGAAGGGACTTGCATAACTCAATAAAGCTATGAGCTACGAGTGATGCCATGCAGGGCCACACAAGACGGATGGGTCATAGTGGAGGGTTCTGACAAAATATGATCCACTGGGGGAGCGAATGGCAGACCAGCCCAGAATTCTTGCCATGAGAACCCCATAAACGGTATAAAAAGGTATGACACTGAAAGATGAGCCCCCCTAGGTCAGGAGGTGTCCAACATGCTATAGAGGAAGAGCAGAGAATAACTACTAGTAGTTCCAGAAAGAATAAAGCACCTGGGCCAAAGTGGAAACAATGTTCAGTTATGGACGTGTCTGGTGATGATAGTAAAATCCAATCAATTCAATGATGATAGTAAAGAACAGTATATACACAGGAACCTGGAATGTTAGGCCCATGAATCAAGGTAAATTGGATGTGGTCAAGCAGGAGATGGCAAGAGTAAAAACCGACATCTTAGGAATCAGTGAACTAAAATGGACAGGAATGGGTGAATTTAATTCAGATGACTGTTATATCTACTACTGTGGGCAGAAATCCCACAGAAGAAATGGAGTAGTCCTCATAGTCAACAAAAAACCCTGAAATGCAGTACTTGGGTGCAACCTCAAAAACGACACAACGATCTCAGTTTGTTTCCAAGGCAAATCATTGAACATCACAGTAATGCAAGTCTATGCCACTACCACTGATGCCAAAGAAGCTGATCAGTTCTATGAAGATTTACAAGACATTCTAGAACTAACACACAGAAAAAGATGTCTTATTCATTATAGGAGACTGGAATGCAAAAGTAGGAAGTCAAGAGATACCTGGAGTAAACAGGTAGGCTTGGCCTTGGAGTACAAAATGAAGCAGGGCAACGGCTAACAGAATTTTTCCAAGAGAACACAAGAGACAACTTACAAATGGACATCACCAAACAGTCAATACCAAAATCGGACTGATTACATTCTTTGTAGTCGAAGATGGAAAAGCTCTATACAGTCAACAGAAACAAGACCTGGAGCTGACTGTGACTCAGACCATGAGATCCTCATAGCAAAATTCAGGCTTAAACTAAAGAAAGCAGAGAAAACCACTAGGCCAGTCAGGTATGACCTAAGTCAAATTCCCTATTTTACACAGTGGAGGTGACAAATAGATTCAAGGGATTAGATCTAGTAAACAGAGTGCCTGAAGAACTATGGACAGAGGTTCATAATATTGTACAGGAAGCAGTGAACAAAAGCATCCCAAAGGCGGGGGGGCAGGTGTGTGGAGATGCAAGAAGGCAAAGTGATTGTCTGAGGAAGCTTTACAAATAGCTGAGAAAAGAAGAGAAGTGAAAAGCAAAGGGCAAAAGGGAAAGGTATATCTGACTGCATGCAGAGTTCCAGATAACAGTAAGGGGAAACAAGAAGGCCTTCTTCAATGAGCAATCCACAGAAATAGAGGAAAACAACAGAAGAGGAAAGACTAGAGATCTCTTCAAGAAAATTGGATATCAAAGAAACATTTGATCCCAAGATTGATGCAATAAAGGACAGAAATGGTAAAGACCTAATAGAAGCAGAAGAGATCAAGAAGAGATGGCAGGAGTACACAGAAGAACTATACAAAAAAGATCTTAATGACCCGGATAACCATGAGTGTGGTCACTCACCCAGAGCCAGACATTCTGGAGTGTGAAGTCAAGTGGGCCTTAGGAAGTATTGCTACCAATAAAGCTAGTGGAGATGATGCAATTCCAGCAGAGCTGGAATTTAAAATCCTAAAAGATGATGCTATTAAAGGGCTGCACTCAATATGTCAGCAAAGCTGGAAAACCCAGCAGTGGCCACATGGCTGGGAAAGGTCAATCTTCATCCCAATTCCCAAGAAGGGCAGTACCAAAGAATGTTCAAACTACCGGACAATTGCACTCATCTCACATGCTAGTAAGGTTATGCTCAAAATTCTCCAAGCTAGGCTTCAACAGTACATGAACCAAGAACTTCCAGATGTTCAAGCTGGGTTTAGAAAAGGTAAAGGAACCAGACAGAGATCAAATTGCCAACATTAGCTGATCACAGAGAAAGCAAGGGAATTTCAGAAAAACATCTACCTCTGTTTCACTGACTAAAGCCTTTGACAGTGTGGATCATAACAAACTGTGAACAACTCTGAAAGAGATGGGAATACCAGACCATCTTACCTGTCTCCTGAGAAACCTGTATGTGGGCCAAGAAGCAACAGTTAGAACCTTATGTGGAACAACTGACTGGTTTAAAATTGAAAAAGGAGTATGACAAGGGTGTTTATTGTCACCCTGTTTACTTAACTTATATGCAGAGTACATCATGCAACATGCCAGGCTGGATGAGTGGCAAGCTGGAATCAAGATTGCTGGGAGAAATACCAACAACCTTAGACATGCAGATGATACCATTTTACTGGCAGAAAGAGAAGAGAAACTAAAGAACCTTTTGATAAGGGTGAATGGAGAGAGTGAAAAAGCCAACTTAAAACTCAGTATTAAAAAAACTAAGATCATGACATCTGGTCCCATCACTTCATGGCAAATAGAAGGGGAAAAGGTGGAAGCAGTGACATATTTCTTCTTCCTGTGCTCTAAAATCACTGCAGATTGTAACTGCAGCCATGAAATTAGATGAATGCTCCTTGGCAGGAAATCTATGACAAACCTAGATAGTGTCTTAAAAAGCAAAGACATCACTTTGCTGACAGAGGTCTGTATAGTCAAGGCTATGGTCTTTCCAGCAGTCATGTGAGAGTGGGACCACAAAGAAGGCAGAGCACCAAAACATTGATGCTTTCTAAGTGCGGTACTGGAGAAGACTCCTGAGAGTCCTTTGGACAACAAGGAGATCAAAACAGCCAATCCTAAAGGAAATCAACCCTTAATACTCATTGGAAGGACTGATGCTGAAGCTGAAGTTCTAACACTTTGGCTACCTAATGCGACAGCCAACTCAACTAGAAAAGACCCTGATGCTGGGAAACATGGAAGGCAAAAGAAGAGGGCGACAGAGGATGAGACGGCTGGATGGCATCACCGATTCAATGGACAAGAATGTGGGCAAACTCCAGGAGACGGTGAGGGACAGAGAGGCCTGGCATGCTGCAGTCCATGGGGTGGCAAAGAGCAGGACATGACTTGGCAACAGAACAACCATCACCACCACCACCATCACCACCAAACAACAGAATGGGAAAGACTAGAGATCTCTTCAAGAAAATGAGAGATAACAAGGAAACATTTCATGCAAAGATGGGTACAATAAAGGACAGAAATGGTAGGGACCTAACAGAAGGAGAAGATAATAAGAAGAGGTGGCAAGAATACACAGAAAAACTATACAGAAAAGATCTTAATGACCCAGATAACCTCGATAGTGTGATCACTTACCTACAGCGAGACATCTTGGAATATGAAGTCAAGTGGGCCTTAGGAAATATCACTACAAACAAAGCTAGTGGAGATGACGGAATTCCAGTTGAGCTATTTCAAATCCTAAAAGATGATGCTGTTCAAAGTGCTGCACTGCATATGCCAGCAAATCTGGAAAACTTAGCAGTGGCCACAGGACTGGAAAAGGTCAGTTTTCATTCCAATCCCAAAGGCAATGCCAAAAAATGTTCAAACTACTGCACAACTGCACTTGTCTCACACACTAGCAAAGTAATGCTCAAAATTCTCCAAGCCAGGCTTCAATAGTACATGAACCATAACTTCCAGATGTTCAAGCTGGATTCAGAAAAGGCAGAAGAACCCGAGATCAAATTGCCAACATCCAATGGATCATAGAAAAAGCACGAGAATGCCAGAAAACCATCTACTTTTGCTTTATTGACTACACCAAAGCCTTTGATTGTGTGGATCACAATAAACTGTGGAAAATTCAGAAAGAGATGGGAATACCAGACCACCTGACCCGCCTCCTGAAAAATCTGTATGCAGGTCAAGAAGCAACAGTTAGAACTGGACATGAAACAACAGACTGGTTCCAAATCAGGAAAGGAATACATCAAGGCTGTATATTGTCACCCTGCTTATTTAACTTATATGCAGAGTACATCATGCGAAATGTCACGCTGGATGAAGCACAAGCTGGAATCAAGATTGCCGGGAGAAATATCAATAACTTCAGATATGCAGATGACACCACCCTTATGGCAGAAAGCGAAGAACTACTAAAGAGCCTCCTGATGAAAGTGAAAGAGGAGAGTGAAAAAGTTGGCTTAAAACTCAACATTCAGAAAACCAAGACCATGGCACCCAGTCCCATCACTTCATGGCAAATAGATGGGGAAACAATGGAAACAGTGACAGACTTTCATTTTGAGGGGCTCCAAAATCACTGCCAATGATGACTACAGCCATGAAATTAAAAGATGCTTTCTCCTTGCAAGAAAAGCTATGACCAACCTAGACAGCATATTAAAAAGAAGAGACATTACTTTACCAACAAAAGCACATCTAGTCAAAGCTATGATTTTTCCAGTAGTTATGTATGGATGTAAGAGCTTTCTATAAAGAAAGCTGAGTGCCAAAGAACTGATGGTTTTGAACTATGGTGTTGGAGAAGACCCTTGAGAGTCCCTTGGACTGCAAGGAGATCAAATCAATCAATCGTGAAGGAAATCAGTGCTGAATATTCACTGGAAAGACTGATGGTGAAGCTGAAACTCCAATACTTTGGCCACCTGATGTGAAGATCTGACACAATGGAAAAGACCCTGATGCTGGGAAAGACTGAAGGTGGGAGGAGAAGGGGACGACAGAGGATGAGATGGTTGGATGGCATCACCGACTCAATGGATATGAGTTTGAGTAGGCTCCGGGAGTTGGTAATGGACAGGGAAGCCTGGCATGCTACAGTCCACGGGGTCGCAAAGAGTTGGACACAACTGAGCCACTGAACTGAAGTGAACTTTACATTAGAAAAGAAAGAACTCAAATCAGTAATTACCTACTTTAAGAAAAATGCACATATACAGAATCTAGAAAAACGGTTCTGAAGGGTTTATTTACAGGGCAGCAATGGAGAAACAGACATAGAGAACAGACCTATGGACAGGGGAGAAGGGAGGAGAGGGTGAGATGTATAGAAAGAGTAACATGGAAACTTACATCACCATATGTAAAATAGACAGTCAATGGGAATTTGCTGTATGGCTCAGGAAACTCAAACTGAGGCTCTGTATCAACCTAGAGGGGTGGGATGGGGAGGGAGATGGGAGAGAGGTTCAAAAGGGAGGGGATATATGTATACCTATGGCTGATTCATGTTGAGGTTTGACAGAAAACAATGAAATTCTGTAAAGCAATTATCCTTCAATAAAAAAATAAATAAAAAGAAACTAGAAAAGAAGAAGAAAAAAACCCATAGCAAGCAGAAGGAAGAAAATACAAAAGAACAGAAATCAATAACAATAAAAACAACAGAAAAAATATTCAATGACACAAAACGCTGGTTTAAAAATTAAATCAACATAAATCTCTAGAAAGGGTGACAAAGGTAAAAAGAGAAGACCTATTTCTCCACTATCAGGAATGAAGCAATATGACTTTAGATCCTGCAGCCATTAAGAGGACAATAAGGGAATATTATAAATAACTTAGTATTTATAAACTGAGCAATCTACCAAAAAATGGGCCAATTCTTCAAAACCCACAAACTACCAAAAAGTCAACCAGGATGAAACAGGTAACTTGAGTCCTACTGAAATCATTTAAAAAACTGAATTCATGACTAAAAGTCTCCTGAAGAGAAAATCTCCTGGCCACAAGGCTTCACTAGGGAATTTTACCAAACATTTAAAGAAAAATTAATGCCAATCTCCTTCGGAAAATAGAAAAAGAGGAAATACTTCCTACGTCATTTTAATGCCACCAAACTATCCACTTTAAATGGTTAATTTTATGTTAAATGAATTTCACCTTAATAAAAAAATTTGTAATTTTTAAACACTGTTTAAGATGTTTAAAATCACTAATTAAATCAGTAAAGTTTGAATATGGATTGTATATTAAATAACACTGCTATATCAATGATAAATTTCCTAAATCTGATAATTTCACTGTGGTTATGGAAAAGAATGCCCTTACACTTGGGAGAAACATGCTGAAGAATTTAGGGGTAAAGGGCCATGATGTTGGTACTTTATCTCTGAAACAGCTCAGTTAAAAAAGAAAGAAAATATTCATAGCAGCATTATTTGTAACAGACAAAACATAGAAACAACTCATCTGTCAACTGACAAATGGAAAGACAAAACGTATAGTCATACAATGGAGTACTATTCAGCCTTAAAAAGGAATGAAGTGCTACTACATGCTGCAACATGCGTGAACCGTGCAAATCTTGCAAATGGTTACTGAAAAAGGCAGACACAAAAGTGCAAATATTGTGTGATTACACTGATACACGGCGGAGAGGAGCTAGACCGGGCTGGGGGCGGTGGCCAAGAGGAGCTAGGCTGGGCCGTGGGCTGGGGGCGGTGGCGAAAGGAGTTACCCCAGGCCCAAGGAGTAGCGGTTGCGTGGGCACAGGAGGGCTGAGAGGGGTTACTCCATATTCAAGGTCAGGAGGGGCCATTGTGAGTAGATACCCCTTGTCCAAGGTAAGGAGCAACGGCTGCACTTTGCTGGAGCAGCCGTGAAGAAATATCCCATGTCCAAGGTATGAGAAACCCAAGTAAGATGGTAGGTGTTGCGAGAGGGCATCAGAGGGCAGACACACTGAAATTAAAATTACAGAAAACTAGCTAATCTGATCACACGGACCACAGCCATGTCTATCTCAGTGAAACTAAGCCATGCCATGTGGGGCCACCCAAGACAGATGGGTCATGGTGGAGAGGTCTGACAGAATGTGGTCCACTGGAGAAGGGCATGGCAAACCACTTCAGTATTCTTGCCTTGAGAACCCCATGAACAGTATGAAAAGGCAAAAAGATATGACACTGAAAGATGAACTCCCCAGGTTAGTAAGTGCCCAATATGCTACTGGAGACCAGTAGAGAAATAACTCCAGAAAGAATGATGGGATGGAGCCAAAGCAAAAATGATACCCAGCTGTGGATGTGACTGGTGATAGAAGCAAAGTCCGATGCTGTAAAGAGCAATATTGCATAGGAACCTGGAATGTTAGGTCCATGAATCAAGGCAAATTGGAAGTAGTCAAAAAGGAGATGGCAAGAGTGAACGTCGACATTCTAGCACTCAGCAAACTAAGATGGACTGGAATGGGTGAATTTAACTCAGATGACCATTATATCTACTACCGTGGGCAAGAATCCCTTAGAAGAAATGGAGTAGCCATCATGGTCAACAAAAGAGTCCGAAAGGCAGTACTTGGATGCAATCTCAAAAACGACAGAATGATCTCTGTTCGTTTCCAAGGCAAACTATTCAATACCACAGTAATCCAAGTCTATGCCCCGACCAGTAACGCTGAAGAAGCTGAAGTTGAATGGTTCTATAAAGACCTACAAGACCTTCTAGAACTAACATCCAAAAAAGATGTCCTTTTCATTATAGGGGAATGGAATGCAAAAGTAGGAAGTCAAGAAACACCTGGCGTAACAGGCAAATTTGGCCTTGGAGTACAGAATGAAGCAGGGCAAAGGCTAATAGCGTTTTGCCAAGAGGACGCACTGGTCATAGCAAACACCCTCTTTCAACAACACAAGAGAAGACTCTACACGTGGACATCACCAGATGGTCAACACCGAAATCAGATTGATTATATTCTTTGCACCCAAAGATGGAGAAGCTCTATACAGTCAGCAAAAACAAGACCGGGAGCAGACTGTGGCTCAGATCATAAAAATGCTTGTTGCCAAATTCAGACTTAAATTGAAGAAAGTAGGGAAAACCACTAGTCCATTCAGGTATGATCTAGATCAAATCCCTTATGAGTATACAGTAAAAGTGACAAATAGATTTAAGGGACAAGATCTGATAGACAGATTGCCTGATGAACTATGGACAGAGGTTCGTGACATTGTACAGGAGACAGGGATCAAGACCATCCCCATGGAAAAGAAATGCAAAAAAGCAAAATGGCTGTCTGAGGAGGCCTTACAGATAGCTGGGAAGAGAAGAGAAGCAAAAAGCAAAGGAGAAAAGGAAAGATATTCCCATCTGAATGCAGAGTTCCAAAGAATAGCAAGGAGAGATAAGAAAGCCTTCCTCAGCGATCAATGCAAAGAAATAGAGGAAAACAACAGATTGGGAAAAACTAGAGATCTCTTCAAGAAAATTAGAGATACCAAAGGAACATTTCATGCAAAGATAGGCTTGATAAAGGACAGAAATGGTATGGACCTAATAGAAGCAGAAGATATTAAGAAGAGGTGGCAAGAATACACAGAAGAACTGTACAAAAAAGATCTTCACAACCCAGATAATCACGATGGTGTGATCACTCACCTAGAGCCAGACATCCTGGAATGTGAAGTCAAGTGGGCCTTAGAAAGCATCACTATGAATAAAGCTAGTGGAGGTGATGGAATTCCAGTTGAGCTATTTCAAATTCTGAAAGATGATACTGTGAAAGTGCTGCACTCAATATGCCAGCAAATTCGGAAAACTCAGCAGTGGCCACAGGACTGGAAAAGGTCAGTTTTCATCCCAATCCCAAAGAAAGGCAATGCCAAAGAATGCTCAAACTACCGCACAATTGCACTCATCTTACACACTAGCAAAGTAATGCTCAAAATTCTCCAAGCCAGGCTTCAGCAACACGTGAACCGTGAACTTTCAGATGTTCAAGCTGGTTTTAGAAAAGGCAGAGGAATCCAAGATCAAATTGCCAATATCCGCTGGATCATCGAAAAAGTAAGAGAGTTCCAGAAAAACATCTATTTCTGCTTTATTGACTATGCCAAAGCCTTTGACTGTGTGGATCACAATAAACTGTGGAAAATTCTGAAAGAGATGGGAATACCAGACCATCTGACCTGTCTCTTGAGAAACCTGTATGCAGGTCAGGAAGCAACAGTTAGAACTGGACATGGAACAACAGACTGGTTCCAAACAGGAAAAGGAGTACGTCAAAGCTGTATATTTTCACCCTGCTTATTTAACTTATATGCAGAGTACATCACAAGAAACGCTGGGCTGGAAGAAACACAAGCTGGAATCAAGATTGCCGGGAGAAATATCAATAACCTCATATATGCAGATGACACCACCCTTATGGCAGAAAGCAAAGAACTACTGAAGAGCCTCTTGATGAAAGTGAAAGAGGAGAGTGAAAAAGTTGGCTTAACGCTCAACATTCAGAAAACTAAGATCATGGCATCTGGTCCCATCACTTCATGGGAAATAGATGGGGAAACAGTGGAAACAGTGGCTGACTTTATTTTTTTGGGCTCCAAAATCACTGCTGATGGTGATTGCAGCCATGAAATTAAAAGACTCTTACTCCTTGGAAGGAAGGTTATGGCCAACCTAGATAGCATATTTAAAAGCAGAGACATTACTTTGCCAACAAAAGTCCATCTAGTCAAGGCTACAGTTTTTCCAGTGGTCATGTATGGATGTGAGAGTTGCACGGTGAAGAAAGCTGAGCGCCAAAGAATTGATGCTTTTGAACTGTGGTGTTGGAGAAGACTCTTGAGAGTCCCTTGGACTGCAAGGAGATCCAATCATTCCATCCTAAAGGAGATCAATCCTGGGTGTTCGTTGGAAGGACTGATGTTGAAGCTGAAACTCCAATACTTTGGCCACTTCATGCGAAGAGCTGACTCATTGGAAAAGACCATAATGCTGGGAAGGATTGGGGGCAGGAGGAGAAGAGGATGACAGAGGATGAGATGGTTGGATGGCATCACTGACTCGATGGACATGGGTTTGGGTGAACTCCGGGAGTTGGTGATGGACAGGGAGGCCTGGCGTGCTGCGATTCATGGGGTCGCAAAGAGTTGGACACGACTGAGCGACTGAACTGAACTGAACTGACACTGATACAAAACATCTAGGATAGGCAAATTGAGACAGAAAGTAGATTAGTGGTTGCCAAGCTGGGGGAAAAGGAAGTGGAGACTGACTGCTACTGAATTGAGGGTTTCTTTTTTATGTATTGAGAATGTTCTAGAATTAATGCAGTGGCTGCACCACTGTGTGATATACAAAAAGATCATGTAATTGTACACAAAGGATGTGTACAATATATACATACATACTTAATACAATATATACATACATACAATGAACCACAGGTCTAGATAGAAACTCTGAAATTATTAACCTTCTAAAAGAAATCATAGGGAGTTTCCTGGAAGTTCAGTGGTTAGGACTCAATGCTTTCACTGCCATGGCCTGAGTTCAATCCCTGGCTGAGGAACTAAGCTCCCACAAGCCTTGTGGCATAGCAAAAAAGGAAAAAAAAAAAAAAAAGAAAAGAAAAGAAATTGGAAAAGTTTCCACCACTTTGGAGGGGGCAAAGATCTCTCAGAAACAAAAAGCACAAATTACATGGTAGGAAGAAACCTAAGGTGGCCTTCTGGGATTTCCTTGGAGTTCTAAGAAAGTAGGAGTTCCCTTCTAATGCACATACCCTGTATAACTCCCTTGAATGTGAGTGGCTTGACCTATTCTGGGGAGCCCTTTAAAACAAAGGTTTAGAGCTCAGAGACAAGAGAAGTCAGGGAGATTTGAAACTGAAGCAGATGTTCTCCTGTCATTCTTAAAGAAGTTACTGCCATGCTCTGGAGAAGGCCACATGGCAGGAAATGGTGGGCAGCCTCTATGAGCTGAGAAGAGTCAATGGTGGATGGCCAGCCAGAGGAGAGGAATCTGTGTGCTACAGTTATAAGAAACTGGATTCAGTCAAATACTATGTAGTGTGGCAGAGGACACTGAGCTCCAGATGGCAGTCAGCCCAGTCAGAACACTGACTTCAGTTTGGTGTGATCTTGAGCAGAGAATCTAGCTAACATGGATTCCAGACCCATGCAAACTGTGAGATAAATAAATCTATGTTGTTTAAAACCACTAAGTTTGTGGTAACTTGTTACACAGCAGTAGAAAATTATATATAATATAAAATAAAAAATGGATAAAGTAGACTATCAAAATGTTAAACTTTTATTCTTTGAAAGACATTGTTAAAAAATAAATACATGTGACATACTGACAGAAAATGGCCTGCACAGCATGCGGGAACTTAGCTCCTTGACTAGGGATTGAACCTGTGTCCCCTGCATTGGAAGCATGGAGTCTTAATTACTGGACTGCCAGGGAAGTCCCTGCAAAACACATTTTTGATAAAGGACTAGCATTCAGAACATATAAAAAAAGTCTTATAAGTCATCCACAAGAAAATAAACACCCCAATTTTTAAAAATAGGCAAAAGACATTGGACACATTAGCAGAGAGGATACACAGATGAAATGGTAAGTAAGCTCAGAGAAGGTGCTCAACATCATTAACTCATTAGGAGTATGAACTAAGAATTAAATTAATTAGGGATTAAAACTATAAAGCTCAAGCTATTAGAATCACTAAAATGGAAAAACAAAACAAACTGATAAACACTAAGTGCTGGCGAGGATGCAAAGCACCTGCAACTTTCATAATTGATCGTGGAAATGAAAAAAATGGTATAACCACTTTGGAAGGTAAACTGAAAATAGTCTGACAGTTTCTTATACAGTTAAGCATACATTCATTGTAATGTATGATCCAACAATTCCATTCCTAGGCATTTGCCCAAAAAAATTAAAACATGTATGTTCAGACAATATCTTGTATGTAAATGTTTCTATTGGCTTTATTCAAAATTGCCAAAAACTGGATTCAATCCAAATGTCCATCACCAGTGAATGAACATATACACTACTAAGCAATAAAAAGGAATGATCACACATGCAAACAACATGGACAAATCTCAAACACATGATGCTAGGTGAAAGAATTCAGACTTCAAAAACTCCTTAGTGTATGATTTCATATATATGACATTCTGAAAAAGAAAAAACTGTAGGGAAAAGAAAACACATCAGCCCCTGCTAGGGCTTAGTGGTGAGAAGAAGGGGATGAACAAATGGGGAGGAGGAAACTTTAAGAATGATGAAACTGTTCTCTATCTTTACATGCCTGTATACATTTGTCAAAACTCACAGAACTGTACACATAAAAAGGGTAAATCTTATCATATGCAAATAATACCTCAACAAACCTAATTAAACACATTGCATCTTCAAAGCCAATAAAATGCAGTAGTGTAAAGCTACAGTAACGCTGCTGCTGCTGCTGCTAAGTCGCTTCAGTCGTGTCTGACTCTGTGCGACCCCATAGACGGCAGCCCACCAGGCTCCTCCGTCCCTGGGATTCTCCAGGCAAGAACACTGGAGTGGGTTGCCATTTCCTTCTCCAATGCATGCATGCATGCTAAGTCACTTCAGTCGTGTCTGACTCTGTGCGACCCTATGGACAGCAGCCCACCAGGCTCCTCTGTCCACAGGATTCTCTAGGCAAGAATACTGGAGTGGGTTGCCATTTCCTTCTCCACAGTAACTCTAGGAGTGATAAAAGGAACAAATGAAGTTCTTAATAAGAAATAATAATAAAGAAATAGACAAGATTCTAGAAAAAGATATGAAACACATTATGCTGCTGCTGCTGCTGCTAAGTCGCTTCAGTCATGTCCGACTCTGTGCGACCCTATAGACGGCAGCCCACCAGGCTCCGCCATCCCTAGGATTCTCCAGGCAAGAATACTGGAGTGGGTTGCCATTTCCTTCTCCAGAAACACATTATATGCTAAAGTAAAAACTGAGATCAATTAAAAAAGTATAGTCCAGGACTTCCCAAGTGGCTTTAGTGGTAAAGAACCCACCTGCCAATGCAGGAGACACAAGAGACTTGGGTTCGATCCCTGGGAGAAGGGCATTACAACCCACTCTGGTATTCTTGCCTAGAGAATCCCATGGACAGAGGAGCCTGGCAGGCTACAGTCCACAGGGTTGCAAAGAGTTAGACATGGGTAAAGCAACTTAGCATGGATACATACACACACACACACACACACACACACTGTATATAAATAGATAGAGTGTATATCTAGTGCCCTCAGGACAAGCTGCTGAGCATATGTCATTGATTTTTAAAAAAAGTATAGTCTAATATAGGGATTGGTAAACTTTTTCTTAAATTACTAGAAAATAAACATATGGCTCTATGGCACACATCACCAGAGAGGATACACAGATAGTAAGTAAGCTCAGAGAAGGTGCCCATCATTAACTCCTTAGGAATATGAATTTTTTAATTGCAATTTCTGTTGTAATTACTCAGCTCTGCTGGTGTAATATTAAAGAAGTCAAGAGACAATATGTAATCAAGTGGGCCTGGCCATGTTCCAATAAAACTTTCTTAACAAAAATGGGTTGGCCACAGTTTTCTGACTACTGATCTCATCAATAGTGTTGGAACAACTGGTTCTCCATTTTAAAGGAAAATAGCTAAGATCTTAACTTTATACTATTCACAAAAATAAACTGCAAATACATGAAACAGCTTAATGTTAAAAACAGAAATACAGGGGCTTCCCTGGTGGGTCAGTGGTAAAGAATTTATCTGCTGATGCAGGAGATATAGGTTCGATCCCTGATTTGGGAAGATCCCACATGCCTTAGAGCAACTGAGCCTGTGCGCCGTAACTATTGAGCCTGTGCTCTAGAGCCTGGGAACTGCAGCTGTTGGGCCCATGTGCTGCAACTACTAAAGCCCACGGATTCTAGAGCCCATGCTCCTCAACTCTTAAGAGAAGCCACCACAATGAGAAGCCCTTGCACCATAACTAGAGTAGCCTCCACTCTCTGCATCCAGAGAAAGCCCAAGCAGCAACAAAAACCCAGCACAGCCAAAAATAAAAATAAATAAATAAAATTCATTAAAAAAAAGAAATGCATTATAATTCTGAATAAAAGAAAACTTCCCTATGAATAACACAAAATCAAGATGGTATTAAGGAAAAGACAGACTGATCTGAGTATATAAAATTTTGGTTTTTCAATGTAGTAAAAAGTCATCAGAAAAAATATGAAAAGAAATGAAAATTTCCATTTCCAGTATTGGAGGTCAAGTCTTCCATGGAAAAAATACCAAAAAATGCTGGTATGGTATTTAAAAATCACCTTGAAGCACAGAAGAGCTAAGAAGATGCTGATGAACTGCTCCAGAGAAGTAAGCAGAACACTGGAGCACTGTTTGTGTTATTCTGAGGGCTCTGTGCAGCAAGGGTGCACAGGGATCAAGATCCAGTTACTGAGCCATACAGCAATTTCCTGTTGGCTATCTGTTTGTATCAACCTAAAGGGGTGGGATGGGGAGGGAGATGGGAGGGAGGTTCAAAAGGGAGGGGATATATGTATACCTAGGGCTGATTCATGTTGAGGTTTGACAGAAAACAATGAAATTCTGTAAAGAACTATCCTTCAATAAAAAAATAAATAAAAAAAAAAGATCCAGTTCCTGCCTAATGTGGGGAATCTCATACAAGACTCCTCTTTTGTTGGGAACCCAAAAGATTACATCCTCAGAGATAAAAGTGAACACAACAGGTTTGCAGTTGGGAGTCCTAGAAAACCTACACTCTAGGAACAGGGTGAACCAGAGGTAGATCAAGCCTTTCCAAAACCACAACCAAGACTTGGCATAGCTCACTTCCTGACTGGTTTAAGGTGATCTGCCCACACACTTATTTGTCTAGAGAGGAAAACACAATAGGAACAGATTTATGTATGATCCAGACATTGGAGCTAGCCAATGAGAATTGACAAGCCAGCCTTTTAGGGCTTCCCTGGTGGCTCAGACAGTAAAGAATCTGCCTGCAATGCAGGAAAACCTGGTTCAACCCCTGGATCAGGAAGACTCCCTGGCGAAGGGAATGGCTAACCACTCCAGTGTTCCTGCCTGGAGAATTCCATAGACAGAGAAGCCTTGCGGGCTATAGTCCATGCAGTTGCAAAGAGTCAGACACAATAATAGCTAACATGTTCAAGAATACAGAGGAAAAAAATAAAAATAGATGAAGAAGTTTGTCAGAGAACTAAAATTTACTAAAAATATAAATGAATGGACATTCTAGAACTAAATAAAATTAAGAGCTCAGTAAAGAAAGAAAGAAGAAAGTGAAGTTGCTCAGTCGTGTCTGACTCTTTGCAACCTCATGGACTGTAGCTTACCAGGCTCCTCCGTCCAGGGAATTTTCCGGGCAAGAGCACTGGAGTGGGTTGGCATTAGATGAGTTTAACTAGAGACACAGTAGAAGAAGTTGATGAATTGCAAGACAGATCAATATAGGAACTAGAGCCAAGAGATAAAAGAGGAAAAGTAACAAAGAGTGTAAGGAACATGTGAGGATGTCCAACATATGTGTAACTGGAGGCCCAGGAAGAGAAGCAAGGACTGGACAGAGCAATTACTAATACGGTGCTATACAAGCTGGGCTTACCATACGGCCCTAGTGGTAAAGAAGCCGCCTGTCAATGCAGGAGACGTAAGAAACACGAGTTTGATCTAAAACTTTGTTAAGAGGACAGATTTCATGTTAAGTGTTTTTACCAGAAAAAGAAAATGAAGGGACATAAGCAATCTTTTGGAGGTGATGAGTATGTTTATTACCTTGATTGTAGTGATGATATCAAAGGTATATGCATATGTCCAAACTCATCAAAATGTATACATTAAGTAAGTGCAATTTTTTGTATATTAAATATACCTGAATAAAGCTGGAAGCTGGAGAGGGAGTTTGGGGGAGAATGGATACATGTATATGTATGGCTGAGTCTCCTTGCTGTCTACCTGAAACTATAACAACATTGTTAATCAGTTATACTCCAATATAAAATAAAAAGTTTTTTAAAAAAAGCTAGAGGTTAGAGAAAGGGGGAGAAACATGACTTGGAGCATAGAAAGAGCCCCACAATTTCAGTCTTAAACAGATGCCTTAGATAGGTACGCAGAGAAAGTACAATATTAGAAATAACAAAACCAAAAGAAACAAGCCCCACGACACATACACACATAAAATGGAATGTTAACTATGATATTTTGGCACCAAATCTGAAAGCAAAGTAAAATGCCAATAATTAAAGGACAAGAACAACTAGACAGAAGCAATATTTGAAGAGAAAATTGCTGCTAATTTTCTAAAAGTGATGAAAGACTGCAATACACAGAACCAAAAGCTTGGAGAATCCCAAGTATAAATACAAAGAAAACCACATGATGGCACATCACAGTAAAACTTCTAAAAGCCAGAATAAAAAAAAAAATTCTCCCAAAGTAGCAGGACGCAGAATATGTTATCTTCAAATGAATAAAAAAACACTGACAGTGGAGGGTTGCTTTGTGTGTGTGCTTTTTTTTTTTTTTAAGGAAAAATAAAAATAAATAATAAAAGCGGCATGCATTTATTCAAGCAGAAAAAAAAAAAAGTATCCCAAAAGGAA
This sequence comes from Okapia johnstoni, assembly GCA_024291935.2. Lineage (NCBI taxonomy): Eukaryota > Metazoa > Chordata > Mammalia > Artiodactyla > Giraffidae > Okapia > Okapia johnstoni. The sequence continues at coordinate 45,006,989 of CM044316.1, forward strand.
ATGTAGGTAGGAAGGAAAAACACTATAAAGGAGTTTTTAACTGACTACTGATATGATAAAATAATAGTAAATGTTTGCAGGGTTTAAAAAATAATGTTTAAAATATTTTTAAAAGAATTAAAATGCAAGACATGCATAATTCAAAAGATGTGTGTTAACAGTTAAAATATTATAAAGTTCCAACATTACTTGGAAGGTGGTAAAAGTTCTAATTTATATTAGGTTGTAGTTAAGTTAAGCATGCATGTTGTAATTTTTAAGGTACACACTAAAAGGATAGTAAAAAATGTATAAATAAGAATAAGGGAAATGTGAAATAATAAAGTTTTAAACGAATCAGTAAGAACAGAAAAAAAGGAGGCAAACTGGAAAAATCAAACAGAAACAAATAGCAATTGGTATGTATCAATTCAAGTGAATTAAATACTTTGCAATGAAAAGACTAATATCATCAGACTGGATTTACAAAACATACACACCAAATATGTACTGTCAAGGGACACACTTTATAAATAAAGACACAGAAGTCTTAGGACAAAACAGTGGAAGAAAATACACTAACCAAAAGAAAGCTGATGTACCTAGTATCCAATGAAAGTTTTGTCTTTAATAATTCGACTGCCTTGAATGCTGCACATTTCATAGTGATAAAGCGTCAGTCCACAAGGAAAATATAATAGTTCTAAATCTAAATACATCTAATAATTTAGTTTCAAAATATATAAAGTAAAAATTGAACTGAAAGAAAAGGGTAAATTCATAACTGCAGCAGCAGAATTAATACCCTTTGTATAGTAACTAATGAAACAAGCAGACAAAAACTTGGAAGGGATATAGAAAAATCTGAACACATCTAACAAACTTGAGCTAGTTGATATATTAGAATAATGCACCCAACAATGACAAATTACACCTTTTTTTCATATGCATATAGAACATTTACCAACATTACCAACATTTACCACATGCTGCTGAACAACCATCGACAGGAGAATGCTGGAACCCACCAAAAAGAGATACCCCACATCCAAGGACAAAGGAGAAGCCACATACGAGTGTAGGAGGGGGCACAATCATGTTTAAAATCAAGCCTCATACCCGCCAGAGACACTTAGAGGGCACAAACAAAAACTTGTGTGCACCAGGACCCAGGGAAAGGAGCACTGATTTCCACAAGAGACTGAGCCAGACCTGCCTGTGAGTGTTTGAGAGTCTCCTGCGGAGGCATGGGTCAGCAGTGGCCTGCCGCGGAGACGGGCTCTGGCAGCAGCAGTCCTGGGAGGCACGGCCTGTGGCATAGCTTCTTTTTTATTTTTACTTTTATATTTTTTAACTTTACAATATTGTATTTGTTTTGCCATACATTGACATGAATCCACCATGGGTGTACATGTGTTCCCCTTCCAGAACTCCCCTTCCACCTCCCTCCCTATCCCATCCCTCTGGGTCATCCCGGTGCACCAGCCCCAAACACCCTGTATCATGTGTTGAACCTGGACTGGCGATTCGTTTCACATATGATAATTTACATGCTTCAGTGCCATTCTCCCATATCATCCCGCCCTCACCCTCTCCCATATAGTCCATAATACTGTTCTATTTATCTGTGTCTCTTTTGATGTCTCGCATACAGGGTTATCTTTACCGATTGACTAAATACCATATATATGTGTTAGTATACTGTACTGGTGTTTTTCTTTCTGGCTTACTTCACTCTGTATAACAGGCTCCAGTTTCATCCACCTCATTAGAACTGATTCGAATGTATTCTTTTCAATGGCTGGGTAATATTCCATTGTGTATATGTTCTTTTGGAGGCGGTCCCCATTAGACCCACTACAGAGCCATTGGGTATGGAGAACAATTACACCAAAGAAGTTCTTGCACTGTTGCAAAAGTTCTAGGCCCCACAACAGACTTTCCAACCTGGATCCTGGACTTCATGGATCCAGGAAAGGGACTGAGAATCCCCAGGAAATCTACCTTTGAAAGTCAATGGGATTTAATTACAGAACTTCCACAGGACAGAGGAAACAAAAGTCTTGGAGGGCACAAACAAAACCTTATGCACACCAGGACCCAGGAGAAAGGAGCAGTGACCCCACAAGAGACTGAGGCAGACTTGCCTGTGAGTGTTTGGGAGTCTCCAGCAGAGACATGGGTCAATAGTGGGCTGCAGTGGGGTAAGGGGCACTGAATACAACAGTCCTAGGCCCAAGTCCTTTCAGAGGAGGTCGCCATTACCTCTACCACAGTTTGGCCTTAGGCCCCACCCATCAGCAGAAAATTGAATTAAAGGTGTACTAAGTATGGCCCTGATCACCAGAGCAAGACCCAGTTTTCCCCACAGTCCCTTCCATCAGGAAGCTTACACAAAGCTCTTAACTTCATCCGAGGACAGACAGAATGAAAACCATAACCACAGAAAGCTAACCAAACTGATCACATGGATCACAGTTTTGCGTAACTTAATGAAACTGAGAGAGCCAATTCTTACATAGCTTGATAAGGAGTGCAGGGCCCTCAAGGAGGAGAAAGGGGTTTGGGGCTCTCGAGGAGAAAAGAACAAAAAATTTTTTTCTACATTCCTTCATCTTAGTCAAATAAGAGGTCATTTTCTTTAAGCCCAGCGTTAATGACTATACAACAAAACAGCTAATCTTGCTCAAGAAAATATGACACTGAAAGATGAACTCCCCAGGTCAGTAGGTGCCCAACTGCTACTGGAGAAGAGTGGAGAAATAACTCCAGAAACAATGAAGAGACGGAGCCAAAGCAAAAACAAAGCCCAGTTGTGGACGTGACTGGAGATGGAAGTAAAATCCAGCGCTGTAAAGAACAATATTGCATAGGAACCTGGAATGCTAGGTCCATGAATCAAGGTATTGCAAGTGGTCAAACAGGAGATGGCAAGAGTGAAAGTCGACATTTTAGGAATCAGCGAATTAAACTGGACTGGAATGGGAGAATTTAATTCAGGTGACCATTATACCTACTACTGTGGGCAAGAATCCTTTAGAAGAAATGGAGTAGCCCTCATAGTCAACAAAAGAGTCCAAAATGCGGTACTTGGGTACAATCTCAAAAACAAAAGAAGGATCTTTGTTTGTTTCCAAGGCAAACCATTCAATATCACAGTAATCCAAGTCTATGCCCCGACCAGTAATGCTGAAGAAGCTGAAGTTGAATGGTTCTATGAACAACTACAAGACCTTCTAGAACTAACACATTAAAAAGATGTCCTTTTCATCATAGGGGACTGGAATGCAAAAGTAGGAAGTCGAGAGATACCTGGATTAATAGGCAAATTTGGTCTTCGAGTACAAAATGAAGCAGGGCAAAGTCTAACAGAGTTTTGCCAAAAGAACGCACTGGTAGTAGCAAATGGCCTCTTCCAACAACACAAGAGGCAGTTTTACACATGGACATCACCAGATGGTCAATACCGAAATCAGACAGATTATATTCTTTGCAGTCACAGATGGAGAAGCTCTATACAGTCAACAAAAACAAGATTGGGAGCTGACTATGACTCAGATCATGAATCCTTATTGTGAAATTCAGGCTCAAATTGAAGAAAGTAGGGAAAACCACTAGACCATTCGGGCACAACCTAAAGAAAATCCCTTATGATTATACAGTGGAAGTGACAAATAGATTCAAGCAATTAGATCTGATAGAGTGCCTGAAGAACTATGGACAGAGGTTTCTGACACTGTACATGAGGCAGTGATCAAGACGATCCCCAAGAAAAAGAAATGCAAAATGGCAGAACAGTTGTCTGAGGAGGCCTTACAAATAGCTGAGAAAAGAAGAGAAGCGAAAGGCAAAGGAGAAAAGGAAAGATATACCCATTTGAATGCAGAGTTCCAAAGAAGAGCAAGGAGAGATAGGAAAGCCTTCTTAAGTGAACAGTGCAAAGAGGAAAACAACAGAATGAGAAAGACTAGAGATCTCTTCAAGAAAATTAGAGATACCAAGGGAACATTTCATGCAAAGACGGGTGCAATAAAGGACAGAAATGGTATGGCCTTACCTAACAGAAGCAGATGTTAAGAAGAGGTGGCAAGAGTACACAAAAGAACCAAAAAGTTCTTAATGACCAGGATAACCACAAGGGTGTGATCACTCACCTAGAGGCTGGAGTGGGGAGTCAAGTGGGCCTTAGGAAGCATTACTATGAACAAAGCTAGTGGAGGTGATGGAATTCCAGTTGAGTTATTTCAAATCCTAAAAGATAATGCTGTAAAGGGCTGCACTCAATATGCCAGCAAATTTGGAAAACTCAGCAGTGGCCATAGGACTGGAAAAGGTCAGTTTTCATTCCAATCTCAAAGAAAGGTAATGCCAAAGAATGTTCAAACTACAGCACAATCTTGCTCATTTCAGATGCTAGCAATGTAATGCTGAAAATACTTCAAGTTAGGCTTTAACAGTAAGTGAACTGAGAACTTCCAGATGTACAAGAAGGGTTTAGAAAAGGCAGAGAAACCAGAGGTCAAACTGTCAACATCTGTTGGGATCATAGAAAAGAGCAAGGGAATTTCAGAAAAACATGTATTTCTGCTTCACTGACTATGCTAAAGCCTTTGACTGTGTGGATCACAACAAACTGTGGAAAATTCTTAAAGAGATGGCAATACCAGACCACCTGACCTGCCTCCTGAGAAACCTGTATTCAGATCAAGAAGCAACATTTAGAACTGGATATGGAACAATGAACTGCTTCAAAATTGGGAAAGGAGTACATCAAAGGTGTATACTGTCACCTCTCACTTAACTTATATACAGACTACATCTGGGCTGGATGAAGCTCAAGCTAGAATCAAGATTGCTGGGAGAAATATCAATAACCTCAGATATGCAGATGATACCACCTTTACAGAAGAAAACAAAGAGGAACTAAAAGGAGCCTCTTGATGGAAGTGAAAGAGGTAAGTGAAAAAGCTGGCTTAAAACACAACATTAAAAAAACTAAGATCATGGCAAACAGATGGCAGAAAAAATGGAAACCATGACAGACTATTTTTGTGAGCTGCAAAATCGTTGCAGATGGTGACTGTAGCCGTTAAATTAAAAGATGCTTGCTCTTTGGAGGAAAAGCTATGACATACCTAGACAGCGTATTAAAAAGCAGAGACATCATTTTGCCAACAAAGGTCTGCCTAGTCAAAGCTATGGCTTTTCCAGTAGTCATGTACGGATGTGAGAGTTGGATCATAAAGAAAGTTGAGCACCGAAGAATTGATGCTTTCGAACTGTGGTGCTGGAGAAGACTCTTGCGAGTCCCTCAGACAGCAAGGACATCAAATCAGTCAATCTTAAAGGAAATCAACCCTGAATATTCACTGGAAGGACTGATGCTGAAGCTGAAGTTCCAATACTTTGGCTACCTGATGTGAAGAGCTGACTCACTGGAAAACACCCTGAGGCTGGGAAAGACCGAGGGCATGAGGAAAAGGGGAGTGACAGAAGTGAGGTGGTTGGATAGCATCATTGACTCAATGGATTTGAGTTTGAGCAAACTTTGGGAGATAGTGAAGGATAGGAAAGCCTGGTGTGCTACAGTCTACGGGGTCACAAAGAGTTGGACACGATTGAGAGACTGAACAACAACAACAACCACATGCTTGGCAAACCCAGAAATTTCAAATCATTCAAAGTATGTTCTCTGATCAGACTAGTATAAGGTTAGAAATCAGTAAAAGGGTAACTACAAAGTTCCCAATTCTTTGGCTATTCAATAAATATCCAAATAGCTGGAGTCAGATAAGAAATTAGATAATATTTTGAACAGGATTAAATCAACATATTACATAGAATAGATGGGACTATCAGAAAACACAAAATGAAATGGTAGATTTAAATCCCTGTAGCTCAAACAGTAAAGAATCTGCCTGCGAGGCAGGAGACCAGGGTTCGATCCCTGAGTTGGAAAGTTCCTCTGGAGAAGGGAATGGCAATCCACTGCAGTATTCTTGCCTGGAGAATTCCATGGACAGAGAAGCCTGGCGGGCTACAGTCCGTGGGGTTGCAAAGAGTCGGACACGACCGATCGACTCCACACACACACAAAGATTTAAATCCAAATATTTCAACAATTATGTCAAATGTAGACAGGCTATGTGCTCCACTTGAGACTGATATTATAGATGAGGAAGGTACATTAATATTAGACAATATAGTCTTCCAGGCAACACAAAGCATTAAGAAGATAAACAAGGACATAATATAATAGTAAGAGTTTAGTTTGTCAGGAAAATATAAGAATTTTGAATTTGTAAGTACCTAATAACAAAATATATTTATATATTAAGATATATAAAGGAACAGAAAAGGATAGTCTTAATTTAATCACGAGGATACATTAGACAAATCCAAACTGAGAGACATTTTACAAACCAACTGGACAAGGTTATGAAAGACAAAGACCGAGAACTACAACAAGGAGTCTGACTCCATTTTTGGTTTAACTGTTAACAGCTGTTAAGCCTTATCTCTCCCACTGCCCCTTGCGTCCCACATCTGGGCACAAGAACTGGACGCCTCAGTGCCCAGGTACCAGTGGAGATTCAGACTATTCAGGGACCCTGTGCAGGAACTCTCAGCCTGGCCCTACCCTAAGAAGAATAAAAACTCAGGCTGGTCTCCTTCTCTTAGCCTTTCAAGCGATTTCAAACCTGCTTGAGAGGACTATCCTCCTCAGAGACCTCAATTATCTGTTAATAAACCTTTTCATACCCTCTTGATATGTTTGGGAAGTGGCATCATTCTTAACATCCAAACCAAATTATGAGTAGGGGTCCATATGCCTTTGCAGGTGACCATAACAGAAATTATTCCCAATTAAAGAAGACTAAAGGAAAATTGAATGCAACACATGATCCAGTATTTTTTTCTGTAAAGGATGTCACCGTGACAACTGGCAAAATCTAAAGGTCAGATTTAAAAACACTATTACATTAATATTAATTTCCTAATTTTGATATGTGGTTATGGATCTACCATTAGGAAATGCACACTGAGGGATAAAGAGGCAACCAATCTGTATGCTTCAGGAAAAAATGACAACACACACATACACACAGATAAGGCAAATGTGGTAAAATGTTAACATATTAGGAATATGCAAGAAGGTTTTTGTTTTATTCCAGCAACCTTACTATAAGTCTGAAATTATGTTGATAAATATAAATATAAAGAAAAATATAAAGCAAAACCTGACAGAATTACAACGTTACATTCACAAAGTGGGATGTTTTATTTCTCTAAGTAACTAATAAAACAAGCAAACAAAAAGTAAAGCTACAGAAAATTTAAGCAACACAATTAACAACCAGGACCTAATGGAGATACACAGAACACTTGATGCAACTGAAGAATACATACATTCATTTCAAGTCAATATAGAACATTTATAATATTTAACAGTATTCCCAGTCATAAAGGAAAACTTTACAAATTTTTTAAGACTAAATTACAAGAGTACTGACCAGTTGAAAGAAAGTGAAAGTTGCTCAGTTGTGTCCAACTCTTTGTGACCCCATGGACTATATATATAGTCCATGGAACTCTCCAGGCCAGAATACTGGAGTGCGTAGCCTCTCCCTTCTCCAGGGGATCGTCCCAACCCAGGGATCGAACCCAGGTCTCCCGCATTGCAGGCAGATTCTTTACCAGCTGAGCCACAAGGAAAGTCCAAGAATACTAGAGTGGGTAGCCTACCCCTTTTCCATTAGATCTTCCCGACCCACAAATCGAACCGGGGTCTACTGCATTGCAGGTGGATTCTTTATCAACTGAGCTATGAGGGAAGCCCAATTAGGCCTCGCCTGATGTTCTGACTGTCAGCACATATTAGCGAGGTGGTGCACTTTAGCCACCATGGACAATGCTATCAAATGTGCTGGGAAGGGAGGAAGGCTCTCTGCATGTGGAAAAGCTCCAACTCCTCTCCTTCAGACACTGCAACAGTAACAACCAGACAACCAAGGTATATGGGCCAGTTCAACAGGGAATGCTGTGAGAAATAAATCACCTCAAGGAATGAAGTTACCTCAGCAATTACTTTCCTTTTTGTTCCCCCTAATCAAAGCTATGGTTTTTCCAGTAGTAATGTATGGATGTGAGAGCTGGACCATAAAGAAGGCTGAGCGCCAAAGAACTGATGCTTTTGAACTGCGGTGATGGAAACATTCTTGAGTCCCTTGGACACCAAGGAGATCAAACCAGTCAATTGTAAGGGAAATCAACCCGAATATTCCATTGGAAGGACTATTGCTGCAGCTGAAGTTCCACACTTTGGCCACCTGATGCGAAGAGCCAACTCATTGGAAAAGATCCTGATGTTGGGAAAGATTGAGGGCAAGAGGTGAAAGGGGTGACAGAGGATGAGATGGTTGGATGGCATCACTGAATCAAAGGACATGAGTTTGAGCAAGCTCCGGGAGATAGTGAAGGAGAGGGAAGCCTGGCATGCCACAGTCCACAGGGTCGCAGAGATGGACATGATTTAGGAACTGAATAACAATGATATACATAAAAAAGAGACTGAAAACTAATGATTTAACCAACCACTTCAAGAAATTACAACAGTAAAATAAACACTAAAGAAAACTTTTTAAAGAAAATAAAGGTAAAAGCAGAAATTAATGATCACAGAGATCAACAAAGTCAGTAGTTCTTTCTTTTTTTACGAAAATTTAAAAAATCTCTGGTGAGACTGGTCAGTATTTAAAAATGAGAGAGAGCAATTAGGCACTCAACATCAGGAACAACAACAAAAATAAAAAGAGAACTCAATTAAATATGCTTTGCATATTATAATGAATAATTTCATACAAAATGTATGTGAGAATTTAGATGAAATGGACAAATTTCTAGAAAAACATAACTTACCAAAACTGACTCAACAAGAGAAAGCCTGATCAGTCCTTGTAACTATGAACAATGTTAAACTGGTATCAACATTTCCTAGGAGACGAGATGACTTTGCCAGCTGATTATTTCAAACAGTCAAGGAATAAATAATTCCCCTGAGCTTATGTAAAAGTCCTTCCATAGTTTAGAAAAAGGAACTATTCCTCAGCTCACAATACGAGGTTAGCATAGTCTTTAATAGCAAAATGTGAAAGAACAAAAAATCATAGGTTACTTTTGCTCATAATCCTAGGCACAAAATTTGTAAAATACCAGCAAACTGAACTAAGCAATATAAAATAAAAAGGATAATAAATAATGCCCAAATTGGATTTATTTTACGAATGCAAGATTAATGTTAACAGAAACCAATTATTATGCTTCACTACAATTACACACTGAAAGAGAAAATTATGTGATAATCCTAATAGTATAAAAAAGCATTTGATCAAATTCAATACCCATTCATGATAAATATGCTCAGCAAACTAGGAATACAAAATAATTTCCTCAATTTGACAGAGTATTTACTGAAAATTGAAAGCAAAAACCATGCTTAAAGGTAAAATGTTGAAATCTTTGTCTTTGAGATTAGGAGTAAGACAAGAATATTCAACGTTATCTATCACTTCATTCAAAAGCACTGAGGTCTGGTGCATGGTCTGATTCAGTGCAGTAAGGCAAGAAAAAAAATCTTAAGAATTAGAAAGGAAGAAATAACACTCTCATCTTAAGATAATGATTTTGTTGTTATTTAGTTGCTAAGTTGTGTCCGACTCTTTGTGACCCCCATGAACTGTAGCCTCTGTCCCAGGCTCCTCTGTCCATGGGATTTTCCAGGCAAGAATACTGGAATGGGTTGCCATTTCCTTCTCCAGGGGATCTCCCCAACCAGGGATTGAACCTGCATCTCCTGCACTGGCAGGTGCATTCTTTACCACTGAGTGACCAGGGAAGCCCCAAATATAATGATTATCAACATTTAAAAAATCTAAAAGAATCTATGTGTGTGTGTGAGTTGCTCAGTTCTATCTGATTCTTTGCCATCCCATGAACTATATAGCATGCCAGGCTCCTCTGTCCATGGAATTCTCCAGGCAAGAATACTGGAGTGTGTAGCCATTTCCTTCTCCAGGGGATCTTCCCAACCCAGGGATCAAACCTTGGTCTCCTGCATTGCAGGCAGCTTCTTTACCACCTGAGCTACCAGGGAAGCTCCAAAAGTATCTACAGATAAAGAAATTTTAAATACTATATAAAAATATGAAGTACTTAGGTAAATTTAATAAAAGATGTATAAGACCTCTATACAGAAACAATACAGGTTTACTGAAAAACATTTAAAATGACAAGTGAATGTAGACTTTAAGATTCAAAGATTAAAAGACTTGATAACAAGATGCCAATTCTTCCTAGATTGATTTATATAGTCAGTAGAATAAAAATCTCAACAGGTTTCTTATTTTAAGTTGACAAGGTGATTCTAAAATTTATATGAAAGAAGAGCTTTTACATTCTTGGAAAAGCAGCAAAAGATAGGAGATTGATAATACATTTTATAGAACCATAATAATCAAGACTGTATGGTACTGGCATTGAATAGACAAAATGATCAACCAGAAGGAGAGCACAGTTCAGAAAACAGACCTAGGCGTAAAGGGCACTTGATATATAACACACTGAAAGTGAAGAAGAACTAAAGAGCCTCTTGATGAAAAGTGAAAGAGGAGAGTGAAAAAGTTGGCTTAAAGCTCAACATTCAGAAAACTAAGATCATGGCATCCAGTCCCATCACTTCAATGTGGTCACAAAGAGTCGGACGCGACTGAGCGACTGAACTGAACTGAGCGTGTCAGATATCCCAGTTAATGGGACTGGAGCTAAGGGTCCATATAAAACAAGAAATTGTACCCATATGCAAATAAATCAAACAAATCAATTAAAAACCTTCATGTGAAAGGAAAAACTATAGGATTAATTATCTTGATGACTAAAGGATTTCTTAAACAAGACACAGTACACATTACTCATAAAGGAAAAGACTGGTAAATCTAAGCACTTCATATACAGAACTTTCATTAAGACACTAATTCAAAAAAACAGAGAAAAGCCAGAGAAGAGAAAAGTCAGAGAATATGTTTGTGACAAAGGACCAATATCTAGGCTATATGAAGAATTTCTTTTGTTTTGGAACAGCACTGTTTTGCAACCCTAATGAACAAACAGATCTATGTACTAAGAATCAGCAGCCACTAACATCACAGAAGGGAGAGTCACAGATTATGTGCCTTCTGAAGAGGAACCTAACACCTATTACAAAGAAGTTTTGGTGAAAGACAAACAAATGGGAGCCTGGTTCTGACTAAGCTTCTAGATCCAATTGCCAATTTACAGCAAATACAGGGGACAGAAACTCTACACTATACTATGAGAATACAATTGCAAAGTTGCTATTATGGTAAACACTACAGGACAAATGATACAGTTTTTTACAACAAATGAATTTCAAGGGGGAAAGAAGAGAAAGAGGAAAACCCATTAAGATTTAAGAGATGAAGATATTAAAAAAAAAATGGGTAAAACTAAACTACAGTGTTTAGGAATATAAACTTCAGTGATAAAACTTAAAAAAAAAAAAGTTGGAGACCATACATTTCATTGGGATTGTGGTTTCTTTTAGAGGGAAGAGGTACATGAATTTTCCTAGGAGTTTCCTGCAAAGTTCCTATCTCCTGACATGTGGCATTTCAAGGGTATTGACCTTATAATAATTCACTAAGTTTCACATCTGTTTTATGTAGCTTTCTATATTTTTGTTATATTTAATAATAAAAAATTAAAATATGAAAAGAAGATCTACAAATTAGATAATGATAATTTGGTAGAGAGGAGAGAGTAGCAACATAAATATTAAATTCTCATTTTCCTAATAGGGAGGCAACAGATAAAATCTTCAATTTACTAAAAAACAGAGGCAAAAGCACAGTATTTAAATAGGTATTACCATACAAAACAGAAGATGGTCAATGAGACTGATAAATTTTTTTTTTTTAAAGGGGTTTAATATTTAGGTAAGAAATAAAGTATGACCCAAGGTTATAGTAGGAATGGAGACAGAAATAAGATGAATTTGAGAATTACCTAATAAAAAGAATCAAATAGGCTGATGTAACCAAATACTGAACTCTGGTTAGATACGTGCTTCAAAGTGTTATGACTTAGCAATTCTGAAGGCACTTAATGTGTACTGTAAGAATGAGCAAACACTAAAAACATTACTAAATAGGTTGTGGCTAACAAGAGCCAGCTAAAAGGCATCTATGCTGTGAGGAGCCAGGGTGGTGGTTACTCTGAGTCAAGGAGGGAGGAGTAAGGTATCATTTGTAGCTGGAAATGGGTAAGACGAGTTTCCCAGGTCTTGGAAACATTCTGTTTCTTGACTGGGTGTCGATTACACAGATTAAAATTTCATTTTTAATTTTGTGAAAATTCATTAACCCATACATGTATGATCTATACATTTCAAGCTAGAGAAAAAGACAGGCACACACACTTCTAATTACAACAATATAAACACATATATACAGTATAAGCAAAGACTACAGAGGAATGTAGACAAATTAAGATGGTTCAATTTGTTAATGTACTGAGATAATGTAAATGTCTAAATTTTTAAAACTGTCATCCACCAGGGAACTGTGAAAAACGCTAGATAAGCATGGGTCTGGACACCACCTATAACATTTTCCTTGGATAGCTGGCCCTGGTTTGGCTTTGACACTGGACTGGGAGAGGTAGAGATCCACTGACAACCAACAGGAAAGATACAGTCAAAATGTAAAACCCATAGAATACTCCAATTAGTTGACTTCTCAGCATTGTTATAGGATGATGCATTAATTTAGGATACAAGTATGACAGTATCATACAACCTTCTCAATGATTCCAGCCCCTATTTCTGCCACGTCAAGGATGGGAAACCCAGAATGAAGTCCTCATATCTCAAATGAAAAATGACAATCCAAAGCTAATTTCAATTTAGAGAATTGTGTAAAATTAATGTGGGACAAACATAGAAACGGATACAGAGAGCACTTTAGCAGAGAGGGAAGGAGGAGAATCTTATTTGCAAATCGATGTGCTTCTCTGCTGACAACAGCAGAAGAGCCACCCTTTATTACTCAGGAGACTCTAGTAGAAAGTGTTAGTCCCAGGGTCTGTGTTTTGAGCTGCTGCAACCTTGACCTCTAGAAGATTCTTAGCACTTTGGATAATGGGTACTACAGCTTCCAAACCAGGCGCTCAGCCAACCTAATCTCCAAGGACCAGACTTTATGAGTGCCCTGCCAGCCCTGCCAAGAAGTCAGCTCCTGAAACATCCCTTCTGTAACCTGTGCTCTTGCCCAAAGCAAGGGAACAGACTGCCTGCAGTGGCTGCTGAAAGTCAGTCATTGACCCATTTCCAACAGGGGAAAAAGAGCATCAGGAATCAAGAGCTTTCATCTCATCATCTGCATCTAGGCCCATCTCTGGGGTTATCTCTGACAAGGTCATGGGGATGCTATAATCCTGAAGCTGCAGAAGAATTTTCACATGTGCCCATCCCCAGCACAACAGTATTTTTTTCTCTCTCTGGAGCAGTCTATGAAGCATTCCTAACTAATTAAGTCTGATCAGGGAGAAAGGCTGCAATGAAGTAAAATGGAAGTGTCTGGGAGATAAAGTGATCTGGAATCATCGTAGGGATGCAGCTATTACAGAGCAGGTAAACTTGGTGTCCCAAAGCTTAAAACCTCTCCTTTAATTCCCCAGAAAGAGCACGGTCCACTTCAACCATATTCTCCATTGAGAGCAACCTGTGAACTTTTCTAAAGACTTTGGGTAGGTAACAGACTATCATGTCAGGAATCAAAAGCCATTGTCCTAGTAAAAGCCTCTTCCCCTTCTCCCTCTGCAGGCTGCAGAGCACTGCACCTTCATTTCCTCTCCCAGCACCTCTGGGGAAATCCAAAAGATGGGAGGCTCTGCTGTGTGAAGAAGACATGTTTGGCTCTGAATCTCCTCAGTCCCTATCTGAGAGATCCTCCCTCACTCCTTAAGAAATTAAGTCTGTACACACACTGCAAGTTGAGAAAACAGACAAAGCAAGCTAGAGAGGAAACCTATAGAGACATCAACCAATTGCAATGTAGATTTTGTCTGGCTCTAATTCAGATGAACAAACTTAAAAAAATACTACTTTAAGAACACGGAGTGGATATGTGTTGATTAATTAAAGAATTTTTCAGATGTGAAAATACAATTCTCTTTCTTAAAAAGTCCTTATTTTTTGATACACATTCTCAACTAAGGATATTAAATGATATGACTAATGAGAATATGCTTTAGAATAACCGGAGTTATGGTGAGGAGGAGGCTGATGCAGGTACATGAAACAAGACTAGCCATGAGTTAAGTTTTTAAACTGAGTGAGGAAGACAGGTATTCATACTATTCTCTTCATATGTGTGTGTGTGTACACACATGTGTACATATGTATTAAATATTTGTGGGGAGAGGAGTTACATTTTCAAAAATAAAAGTGTTCTTTTTTTAAGTCAGACTGTTTCTCTAGAGTCACCAGAGAATCTGACTCTCCTCAGACAAGTGAGTGAAAAGGGTATCTTTTCTTCTTAGCTGATTCTTTAATTGACGATACCCAGTCTAAACATTTTTGCAGTAAAACCACTGAAATCCAGGCTTAAGATTCTTGATAAGGCAAAGGGGATGTACTGCCTGCCATCTCAAAACCAGCACCCTGCCATGGCTAGGTGGTGTCCAGCAGCCAGGCATCACTCTGTTCTTTGCTCGGCTGGCAGGGACTTGCAGCATCTATTGCTCAGCATGCAGGCAGCCTGCAGCAAGGCAAGTCCCTGATGAACAAGTGCTGAGTAAAGATGTGAAGCCCTGCCTGAGCCTGCCTTCCTCCCTTCCCAGCCAGGCTCCTCCCTTGCAGAATTCTTTTTTTTTCTGCGTCACAAACACAAAATGGAGTTAGCTGGGAGCAAAAACAATCTGTCTAAAATGGCTGAATGCAGCAGGGAGTGCCAGGCAATAAAGCGAAGGGAAAGGGCACCCCCTGCTGTCCAATAAAGGGACCCTATTTTTCTTTTATCACTATTTTTGCATATGTCAAAACAATCAATCCTACAGAGTCCAAGCTAATTTTGTCTGGAATCTTGATACTATATTGAATTCTAAATTTTGGAGAGTAGAAATTGAGGTTAAGGGGAAATAATTCTCAGTTTCTAAAAACAGAGTCAAGGCACAAGGTCAGCAGCCCAAGTCCAAGTTGTTATTTGGTTATGATTAGTAATGGTTCCTAACAGCCCTCAGAATGGAAGGAAGGTCCGTCTCCACAAAGTATTCCCCAACTTCAGGAAGAGCTAATGGCCCCCGGAGTCCAACTATAGCCATCACTTCCCCAGGAATTCCTGCTGTGGGCTTCTCTCAATGAAGACCACAAACAGGAAACGGAGGAGTGGTGAGTTGCCTGACATCCTGGCAACTAAGTTCCTAAGAGTCGCAGGTGGGAGTGACTAAGCAGGGTAGGAAAAGGGATTTGGGAGAAATACTGCTGAGAACACAAGACTGGCTCTAAAGCCAGTTACACCTGAAGGGATGAAAGATTCAGGCTGATGTATAAAACAACTCCACCTATCCTTAATTCTCACTCACTGACTCAGGACCACACACTACATGCTCTGCCCAGGATGAAGCCTGAGGCATCTGTCCCTATTCTACAGGGAACACCCTCCATAATCTTATGCTATAGCTCCTTTGAGTAAACTGAATACTTTATGACTAAAAGACAGCACATGAGAAAGATGGAAAAAGCAGAAGCATGTTGAGAAATCCATGGATCCAAGGCACCAATGGTTTTCACTACTTAAATGAGGCAGCACAAATATGTGAGTTTATCCAATGTCCATAAAGTGAGATAACAGCAATACATACAACACACGTGAGCACAGACTCATAATAGGAAGTTTTTTTTAAAAAAAATGGACTCTGGTACCACTGCAGTTCTCTCTCTCAGAAAAAAATTGGGTCTTTATAGAAGAGACATAGGTCTCTTGAGCATATCTGAAAGATTAGAATACTGTGTTAGATCTCTAGGAAATAATAACAGGCTTTCTGTGAGGATGACATGGCTATGGAATCACCAAGTCTACCTGGCATACAACAAACTATGTCTCTTCAGCTCTATAAGAATTCTTTGATTCTGGGAAGAGGACAGAGCAAGAGAAGCCTATCATGTGCTAATGTAAGCTGCCCATGGGCAGGATTTCTACTTTATATTCCCTTTCGCTGTGATATGAGGGAAATTGAGCATCCTCAAAGTCACTCACAGGTATACACCACTATGGGGAGGATAGTGGGGAGACGGATAAACAGCATGCCAGTTCAAGAGCGGTTTCTCCCTGCCCAAAGGTAACCAGATTTCTATCACTGACCTCGTAGCCAAAACAAATACCCATCTGCCAAATCGCACAGAACCGGACAGTCAAAGAAGTGCAAGCTGTAAAGAAGAATGGAGCAAACTCACAGAAACGGAGAAACCTGAACAAGGTCAGACAGAATTCCAAATCTATAAGAACCTAGTGCTGAGAGTTAGCAAGAAGGGGGCACAGAGAATTGTGAAAGGGTGGCAGAAAAGCAGCGTTCAGAATCTGGGAACTTTACAAGCAATCTGCTCATTCCAACAATAATACAGTCATTGAGCTTCTCACAGATACCTTCCCAGCACACCCAGGACAGTGACTCAGTAAGGGAGTGCTAACAACCAGACCAGCTTCAGAAATGTGGGTGGGTAGGGGCTAGAAGGACGGGCATTGTCCCAAGCAAGTCAGCAAAAGGGTAGGACAGGTTTATGCAAGGGAACAGGAGGGCGAGAGGGCAGGAGAAAAGGCATCAAATTAAGGTACTAGGAATAAAGACTTCTCCTTTCTTAAAAAAATGAATCAGGATCTAAGTAAGGGGTTGACATATTTTCATATTCTCTTTTAACCTGTACGTTCCCTTCCATCTCTTTTTCTCTCTTGAGAGTCATTTGTTAAAGAAATCAGGACACTGGTCACTGACGAAAGGTGAAGAGCACTGGCACAGGGGCAGGATGGTACCCAGCAGTGGGCACCTCAGCTTCTTCTGACATTCTTGCCTTCTTGCCCCTCCTGTCAGTAGTGCTAAATTTCAGAGCCCAAAAGACCTGGTGTAAAATCCTGGCTTGGTATTTACTTGCTATGAGCTCTCAGTAAACAAAGGACATATTCATATCTGTCAGTTATAAAATGAAGATGATACCTATTTGGCAGCATTGTTTCAATAATCAGAAAGAATAGGTGATAAGCCTCTGTCACAGGATCTGACATTAAATACATATTCAGGGATAAAATGGAATGAGAAGATAAAATAGCTTCATCTTTTTCTAGGTGCTGGGAGCAGTTTTAGTCTTTGCTCAGCCTCACCCCCTCTTACCACCACCCTCAACCTAAATACAGAGTAAACTGCAGACTTCTAAGCCATTCTCTGTAACAAAGGATCCTAGAAATACCCTCCATTTTATTTTGGGTTTTGGGAGGGGAAGTAACGGGGTAAAACCATAACAAAGAGAACAGATGGAGTGAACACCCAGCCCCCAGCCTGAATCTGCAGATGCAGCTGCTGGTTTTCGTCACACTGCTGTTTTTTTCCTTTCTTTGTTCCTAAGGCGGAAGCCAGGATAGGGTGGGGAAGAGGAGGGAGAAGGGGTGGGGATGAGTGCAGGACCATCATCAGTTACAGAAAGTCACCTGATAGTCTCCTCCAATCCCTGGTCTCTGACCTCACAATATGGAACCTGAGCCAAAATGGCTCAACTGCGCACACCCCGTGGCTGAAAACAAAAATGCAAGCGGAGCTTGAGGAAAGCAAGCCGAATAGGAAAAGGGGGATTTGGAAGGATTTGAGCAGTTTTTCTTGCAAAGAACAAATTTAAACACACAAAGACAGGCAGACAGGAGAGTGTCTAATCTTCTCATCTAACAGATCCAAGAGAGAAAAATCGCAACTTTCAGAACAGAGCTGGAATCACTGTGGGATTAGGAGAGAATGACCATCCCATCTTGCAGATGCCTTTTTGTTGAATGACTGGGGTTCTGGGGTTCCCTTACCCAGGGGGGTGCACAAAAGAACAAATAGTCTTTTAAAAGTTGTAGTCTGACTTTTCAAAGAGAAGCAGGCTAGGATTACTAGGGAGAATGAAGTAAAAGATGCTGTTACCTGCTCCACAGAACTGGATAATAGCACTCTGATTTCTTTGCAAGGATTCATTAGGTTCAAATACTTCTGGAAACCTCATTTTCATGCATCCTGGGCACTAGCAAATTTCCTTTTTAACCTTTGTCTTTCCTATTATAAAAATAAGATGACCATAGTATAGAAAAGTTGAAGGAAAAAAAATGCAGCACCCTAACAAAATCTATTACAGTATTCTGGTATATTTCCTTTTAGATTTTTACTTCTGCTTTTTTTCCCCCATAAAACGCAATCGCAATAAGGGCTGTATATGACTGTTTCCTGCTTTTCCCCACATAACACAGTATCATGAGCTTTCTTCCACGTTGCTCCAAAGGCGATGGGCCGGAGTCATAAAATGGGACAGTTACAGGGTACTAGGTTCTACAGCAATTTTCTCCAGAACAAAAACTACATAGGAAGGCCATGCCCTTTCATGGGTAGTGACACAAAGCTCTGCTCCTGCTCCAGTGAAGTAGCTGAAGGTCTGGAGGGCCCTTAGCAGAAATTCTCAAGTCTCTCTTCCCCACACCACATTAGCTGTAAGGCTCTAATATGAATTGTTGTGTCTTCAGAGTTGGTGTGGGTAACTGTTCAATGATTACATGAAGTTATGCAAGAAAAGCAGGAAGAACAAAATAGCACACGTGCACACTAAGATGCAGTGAGATCAAATGGGCTACTGCAGGGACTGTTTCCAAAAACGGACGGATTAGTTCATTACTGTACATACTTCTGTCTTATTGTAGTGTTTTATTATAAAAGTGACAACTAAAAAGTCTTAAATTTACAATTTTTTTAAATAAGAAAGGTCTCTCTGTACTAATAAGAAAAATCTCCAGGATACAGGAGCAAGGTATAGAAGAGTACAGACAGCACTTTTGGTAAAGGGAGGGAAGATAAAAATCTGTATTAGTATGTGCTACAAAGGCAGTTTTCAAAAACACTGCAAGAAACTAATAAAAATGGCTACTTCTAGGGAGTCCCCTGGCAGTCCAGTGCTTTCACTGCTGTGGCCAGGTTTCAATCCCTGCTCATACAACTAGGATCCCACAAGCTGGGCAACTCAGCCAGAGACAGAGAAGGTTGGGATGGATGAATACTAGGAAGGGAATGAGACTTTTTAAAATATCATCTTGACTTCTGAAGTACCTATATTGTCTGCATAGAAAATGAGTTAATACAGAAGCAGAAATAAAAGCCCCAAAGGAAACATTCTATAGTAAAGACACCCTTGGTACTCCCTGAAAACTAGTATGCCCTTATGTTTGGAGGGACATTTGTCTCCTACCAGCAGAAAACCAAGTTCAGACCCAATGATTCCCAAGGACCATAAGGGATCCTCAAAACAGTGCTTTTCCCTTGAGGCAGCAGTGCCAGGCTCCAGTAAGGAGCCCAAGAGCACCAATCGGTCTTCTGCAAAACCCACCCAAAGCCCAGCTCTGCTCTGACACTTCCCTGAGACCCCGTTCCTCTTACTAAACACACCTCTAATCTCTACCGACTCCAGGTGTCCATGGTGAGAGAATAACCAAACGTGAGTAAGAGTTATTCCCAGTCAGATGCAATATCCTTCCATCATGACCTGGACCCCTTCCAGTCCCTCACAATTCCATCTCTGTTGTATGGGCCTGAGAGAGCTCTCACCACTTGCCCTCCATCCACCCTATCCAGGCCAGACAGCTTCTCAGTACTTCCCAGCTACTTCACTGACTCCAGAGAACTTCTTGAGAACCTTCCCTTCTAAGATGCCTATTGAGATCTGGCTGGGAAGACGGCAAGAAAAGAAGTTTGTAGAAGCAAGTGTGGTAGCAGTTAATAGAAAATGTCACATTGTTTCCTAACTGATCTGCATGACCTCCATAAAAACAAGGATAATTGTACAATATTCACTCTGACCGAAACATCAAAAATGTTACTACCAGAAAAAGTAAAAGGCAGCTTACAGACTATGGCAGAGAATAGAAGACAGCGAGCAGAAAATGGAAAAAGAAATAAACACTGAGGTAATGGATCGAGCCATATTAATGTATCCCTAACAAAATTATATGAGAAGCTTGTTAAAAACATACCCTTCTATAGTCCCTGTAACTCAAAATCTCTGGAGGTATAGAGCCCAGGTATTTGCCTCCTCACGTAATCCTTATGTGCACTCAAGTTTGGGAATTACTGGGAGAAATAGATAATTAAAGATAGGGACTAACTGCACTAAGATGATAGGAGCTGAAGCAATATTCATCCCACACAGGATGGCTTAAGTCTCAGACAGTGCCATACAAAAGGACATTTTGTCAGAAATCAAACCTGGAATCTGTAGGTAATGGGAGATGGAACCTTGAGTTTAAAAGCTACAGTTGCAGTCTGTGTGTCTAGAATAGTAACAGAAGCACACACTAAAGTCTGAATAGCTAGAGCAAAGCTCTAAAACTGGGATTATTTTAAGACAATCACAAGTTAATAAATGACAGAAGGGTTGACTATAAAAACCTTTCTGCACCAGCAAAT
This sequence comes from Okapia johnstoni, assembly GCA_024291935.2. NCBI lineage: Eukaryota > Metazoa > Chordata > Mammalia > Artiodactyla > Giraffidae > Okapia > Okapia johnstoni. The sequence goes on from CM044316.1 coordinate 45,027,728, forward strand.
TCTACCCAAGGCAGGCTAGGGGAATTTCCTGAAGGAAATTAATTCAGTACAGTATCTCTGGGAAATTATCAGTAAATAATCAGGGGGTAGTTCTATTACGTGCTTGAAGTACCTATTCAGTAGAAACTGAGACAAAGATGATATTATGAATGTGTATATAATGGGATTACAAATATATAATGAACTACTAAAACGGTAAAATATCAATATAAGCCTTCAAGTCCCCTGAAAGGAAGGCTGTTTTCATGCAGCTATCAGACTAAAACGAAAACAAAATCAAAAACATTCTCCAGCCTCTGGGTCCCCAGAGAACACTAACATTGCTCCTATAGAAATACAAGCGGCAAAGAGACAAGATCCTTTTCTTAAAGGGCAAGCTACAGCTTCCTGTCTTCATTTTACTTACAGTCCTCCAAGCGAACTTCCTGACCGGTAGAGGGCAGCATACCAGGCAGTGCGTACTTGAAAACAACAGAGTTTGCCGCTCTCTAACGTGACTGCATCACTACCAGACGTAACAATGACACAGCTAAAATAGAAGAGCTCCATGTGCCATCTGGTGGCGAAAAAGGAGAAGCGCACACTGCAGATAAAACATATCAAATTCCTCTAGTTTAGAAGGAATTAAAGTTAATTAGCTTTATCTGATGACATCCTTCCTCAAATCTCCACGAGTAAGTCTTCTGTGGAATCTGTATCAGCAGCCTTCATGCATAAGTTTTAAAGTTTTACACCAGTTTAGCTCTCTATCCCCAAATACCTGTTGTAATCAAGGAGCAACTCCTAATGCCTGGCCCCACTGTATGGAATAAGAAGCATAACTTAGGACAAAACAAGCAAACCAACACAAGAAATTGAAAGGCTGTCAAAACAAGAGTGAGATGTAGACAGATAGCACCAAAGAAAGCTTATTCAAAAAAAAAAAAAAAAATACAGTATGAGAACTGTAAGTTTATAACTGAAAGGTATCTTTAGGTTTATCTATCTCATTTTACAGGTGAGGAAAGAGTCAAGGTAGGAAGAATAACCTTTGGTTCAATCTCATTAGTGATCAGATAACAAGGTAACACTTTTGCCTTATCAGAAATTATCCAGTTTGGAAGGAAGTATAAAGTGGTACAATTCTATACCTAGTAATTTGGGTCCAGAAATTTTATTTTTAATAATTTACTATGCAGAAATACAAGTATGTAGGGATAAATAGAAAATGTTTCTGGCAGCACTGCCTGTTACATAAAAATTAGTAATTTATATTCTCAATAAAGGATCATCTTGTACTATTTTATCTGACAGAATTCAACCATCCATTAAAAATAATGAGGTAGAATATGAAAAAAATACATATATATATGTATAACTGAATCACTTTGCTGTAGACCAGAAACTAACACAGCATTGTAAATCAATTTATACTTCAATTTAAAAAAAGAAAAATAATGAGGTAGATCTGTATCTAATGATATCAAGAGATGCTGAAACATGTCACACAAAATACAGAGTAGTATATACCAAATAGGATCATACACATCTCATTAAAAATATGTATATTCCCTCACATTTCTATAATGTTATCTTTTAATTCCTCTGTGCCTTAATTTTCCAGTAAGGTTCTATTTGAAAAGTTCCCACATTTTCTTCTCTGAACTAAAAAAGAAAAGGATTTTGCCTATTCCTTTATTAGAATAACATATACATATGAAAGGTACCTGGTCACTCTGAGAGGTGAGAAGGAGAATTTATACTTTCAGTGTGTTCTATATATTTGTTGAAGTGAGGATATCATGTTAGACCAGAAACTGGCTTTAGACAGGAACACAGTCACAGAGGAAGACACAGAAAGTAGGTAAAAGGAATGGTGGGAGTCTGTGTAACTTCCTCTTCTGACTGTTTCAGTTTTCTCAGTGAAGTAGGAGAGCAGGAAACTGAATGGACTAGAAATGTTTAATATCCAATTGCCTAGCAAGGCCAAGCAACATTGCAAATTGAGCAGAGGAGAGGCAGGAAAAAAGAACAGCCAGGGAGGCAGGAGAAAGAGACTGTGCTGTTCTGAGAGCCAAGCAAGTCAAGTGAATCAAGGAGAGCAGGTTGTATCTTTTTCTCCAGTGTGTTTGCTTGCACAGCTACAGGTGCAAGATGGATAGATGGAATCAACCAGGATTGTGATCCTGCCAACCAAGCATGATGAAATGAGAGAGAAATAGGGAAGGATTATTATAATTTTGACAATAATTTTACCTGAGGAAAGTGAAATCTTCTAGGAGGTGAGGGATGGTGAAAAAAGAATGATAAATTAAGTGGCTTCCTAGTGGGTTCAGGACTTCCCTGATGGCTCAGATGGTAAAGCATCTGCCGACAATGCGGGAGACCGGGGTTCAATCCCTGGGTCAGGAAGATCCTCTGGAGAAGAAAATGGCAACCCACTCCAGTACTCTTGGCTGGAAAAGCCCATGGAAGGAGGAGCCTGGTAGGCTACAGTCCATGGGGTCACAAATAGTCGGACATGACTGAGTGACTTCACTTTCACTTTCTTTCCTAGTGGGGTTAGAAGATTGCTGGGGTTAGGGTACCAAAGACAGTGAGGTAAAAAGATGGAAGGTGGTGCTATTAGGAAACACCCTCTCGTCCTTTTTCTGTTTCTAAACTTATATCCACAGAACCCTGTTTTTAATTTGGGGACCATATCTTGGGTTCTCGAAAACCAAACTACTTCAAGCATTTTATTTTATGCTGTTCCTATGGTTCAATTGCTCTTCACTTAGCTTTCTATCTAGTTTTTACTACAATGATGGATACATATACATATTTTGGGACATGAATTGTATATTACACAAGAAAAAAAAAAAAGAAGGTGGGTAATTTGAAATTGAGATTGCAGAGGGGCTGCAGTTCTGGTGATGATGGTGTAATTCAGATGGGTGAGATGGGGTGGAGGACAGATCACTGGAAAAGAAGAGTGCAAGGAAATGTGAGGCCAGAATATTGACAGGGTCATGACCCTTCTGTATAGAAACCACTAAGAATTAAGACAGAAGGAGTCCTGGAGTACTGCAGAGGAGGAATAACTTGGGGTGTTAGTAGATGACAGCAAAGAGAGAAACTGGGTGATTATGATTCCATGTAATGAGATTCAAAATTATGGGTTTTTAGGAAAGAAAAAGATGGACTGATCTGAAAGTGGCAATGAAGAACAAAGGGGACATCAATCCTATACACTGGGGTGAGGAGTATGAGAGGAATGAAACAACACATGAGAGGGCAAGCGGGAAAGCAGTGTTGAGGGAAAGCCAAGTTGCTGTTAGAGCAACAAAGTTGATGACACATGAGATTCTGTTAGTAATGGGCCATGAATTCCAGAGGGCACAGTGGACGCGTTTCAAGAGCTCAGATGAGATGGGAGGAGGAGGCAGAATAGGAGACACACAGAACCTTATAGGGATTCAAGTATGGGAGATGAGGACAACTGGGGAGTCTGGGACTTCCTGTGGTGACATAAACCAACATAAATGACCCAATATTAGATTCAGTGGGTTCAAGGCAAACAGTGACGGCAAGGTTTGGAGTACAGTGGATATGTGTTGTGGTTCTTTCACACTATTGATGATGGAAGATCACAACCCAGAGAAGGTGTGGTACTTATTCCACAGGCAGGAGTCCTTATAAGACTAGGTGATACTGGTCGATTTATGTTTTTAAATCACAAGGGAGAATTATCTGATATTACAGAACTTCCCAACTGCTCTGTGCTAACAGTCTGACCCTGCTCAAAATCCAAGACAAATTATTAATTAAAAGACAAATGTTCACTTGAACAGCACTTCTGGTCCTAATCCTATACTCCTGAGAGGGTAGGGAACTCATGAAACAAGACACCTTTCTGCCGAAAGACTCACTGAGTAAGGTAGAGCACGATGAGCTCTTAGAAAACCTTATTTCTAGAGGTTGAAGTTCCAGAGGCTATAAAGATTCACTAGGATGTTTTCTGATAAAGATCCGACTGGGTGGGTGCCACCTAGTGGACAGAAGACGATAACAGGGAAAAGACCCTGAGGTCCCTTTAGGGAAAGACGGGGTTGCTTCTCCAACACAGGCACCTGATGCAGCCTGAAGCCTTAAGCAAGCAGGTTCTGGGAGAGCAGGAGACAGATAAACCTGCCACTTGATATCAACAGTTCTGACTTGGACTACAGCACAAACCTTGGAATCCGGACTCACACAGTCAAATCCTAATTAGAATACTGTATTTATGAAATCCTCAGCTTTTTGTCAGGATCTTAATTTCAAAATTAAGAGCTTTTTCAAAATTACTGCCACTAACCTCTTGTAGAACTGCTCTGTAATGCTCAGAGTTTTTTGGAAATGCACCTAAAAAGAAAAACATCAAAAGGACTAGATGTTTTACTGCACTGCCTATCAAATCAAAATTCAAAATATTCTGTCAAGGAAGAAATCAACTAAGTAAATCCTTGATTTACAGAAAGTCAGGAGATCAGAAACAAAAGAATAATCCTTAAGAGAAAAATGCATAAAGGATTCTGTAGTTATCAATTTGAGGACCACTTCCTCTCTTAGCTCTTCTCTTAGTAAAAGCACACATCTCCCTGAACCTTAATGAAGCAATGGCTGGAGACCTCTGACTACAAGAGGCAGATGTCAAGAGTAAGGTGGATGTTGTCTTTAATGATCATTCCTGGAGGAGCCAGTCACTATGTGGAAGGTTTCAGGTATCACTAAAATGTAAGAGGAATACAGCCACACTTAACAAACAGCAGAGAGTTGTGTTGAGCAAGTGAGAGAGGAAACAATGTAATATTACAAAAACCTTGTGTCCAAATGACTTCCTCATCAAGACTGGCAACTGCTGGGCTGAAATCATCTAAGCAAGATGTCTACTGTACTAGACATGCACGCTGTACTTCTCCAGCTGGATTAGTTTGACTAGAGTTGAATACACTGTAATCAGAAAATGGCTTCTCTTCTTCAACCCTAAATATCTGATATCTTACTTTCCCTAATCAAATGTTGCTCCTTTTTTGTACTCATAAGAGCCACTTCCAATTCAAGAATACTGGTTCCATGATGAACAAGGTGGTGGCAGAAGCCAGCATATCCCCCTCTTCAAGCTTTCATCTGGATCTCAGCCTTCAGAAGCTCTTAAGAGCAGGAACATACACATCTGGAAAGCAGGGGGCTAGAGCAGGACTTTGGAGTCACAGTCTGGAGTCTGAATCCTGCCTCTGGCACTTACCATAGAGCCTTGAAAAAATTATTTAACCAATATCTCTACTTCTTCATCTGGTAGATGAAATAGTTAGAGTGGTAATGGTGACTCAGATGGTAAACAATCTGCCTGCAATGCAGGAGACTGGGATTTGATCCCTGAGTCAGGAAGATCCCCTGGAGCAGGGAATGGGTACCCACTCTACTATTCTTGTCTGGAGAATGCCTTGGACAGAGAGGAACCTGGCAAGCTAGAGTCCATGGGGTCACGAAGAATCAGCCACAACTGAGTGACTAAACACTACTACTACCACTGAGTATTTACCTATCATTTAACTATAGCATCAATAGTAAGGCTGTGAATGAGAGACATGGTTACTGAAACTTGAAAAAAGGATTAAGAATGAAGATATTCTGCAATGTCATGCTAGAGATGTTCAAAGAACCAGAAACCTTGCCTTCACACTGAGGACTCTAGGTCCTCTGAGTCCTCACTTTTGAAGTTTCTATAGCTTGAAATTCTTTACCTGATGAAAACCTAAACTCTAAGAATCCTAGTCTTTTTTACTAAACTGTTTTTGGGGGGCCAGGTTGAAAGAAAAGGGCTACCTGGGAAGAGTCTGTATTAAATTTGCCAACCAGAGTACCAAGAAAGGGAGGCTCAAAACTGCTCAGGAAAGGCAGAGCAGATGAGGTCCCCGGATCACAGTGCATGCTCAGGCACTGGGTCCACATATAGCACTCTCACCTGCTACTTGGATGTCAAAGCAACTATCCTGTCCCCGAGAAACACACATTAGAACCAGCCCTGACATTCAAATACTGCTTACATCACCACACATTTGCAGGATAAGTCAAAGGGAAGGAAACCAAGAAAACATAGAAGGGAAAAAAAAAAAATCAAAGTCAGTAAAACTGAAAATCCAAAGAAGAAATAATTTTTAAAGGAAGAGTGTTTGTTTTGGGTGGGAAGATAATTGGAAACATAAAGATCTAGTGTGGTTGATGACAAGTAGGAAAGTTTCATTGCATGGGAGTGTTGCAGATAACTGTTAAGAGTTGGGTAAACTATAAGTACTTGTTTGGTGGGAAAATAAATCTCTCCCAGGAATTTCTTAAAGTGATTAAAATTTAGGCTGTTTAGAAAATTGCTCATGTTTTAATAATTTTCAAGACCACCCTCTCTAGTGCTTCCTAATAAAAAAGACTGGGAAATTAAGACAGGGTGACAATTTAACACCTGAAAGTCCTAACTATAAAGATATTTAAAGACTAGCTAGAACTGTCCTTCGTCAAAGTAGCAACAAACTATTAATGATGATTATTATTGCATGAAAATAAAACTGACACTAAATTGACTAATTCATACTTATTCTTTTCAGATTAAGATACAGCTATTTCTAAGAATAATTTAAGAGGGTGAGGAAGCCAAAGCTATCAGGAAATTAGACTCATCAGTGACTAGAAAGTAGTTTGCAGGGCAGAAATTGAGACTAAAGGAACATTGAAAAGTTTGGTTACACTGTTGAAAAATAATAAAAGATGAGATAAGGTCATGCTTAGGTATTTAAAAAACATTATATACCAATTCATAGTGGGAATGTAATGCCGAGGAAAACCACTAAACTGAAGAAAACTCTGCTGCAATCAACAGCAATACAAATGTACAGAATAAAAGAAAGTGGCTCCAGAAGCCAATACAAGGATAGATACTGTGAACTTACAAATTAGCAAATTTGATGTTGATTTTCATTGTCAACCAGTCTTTGTTGATATTCTAGAGTAGTATAAGTGGTCCTTATCACAGTGTTTTTAACTAAGAGGGTGGAAGTAATTTTCTGGGCTGAACTTTAGTTCAGAAGGTGATAAATCTTTTAGAGGAAAAGGCAACTTTGCCCTGAATGCCAGGGCAGCAGGACAGGCCTGAGCACTGTGATCTTTGACTCCCAGATACAGACATACACCTAACGGCTGCCAGCAGCATGGGTTGTTTTGAGCTTTTGTTTTTGTTTTTATTTTGGCCCTGACATGCTTCTTCCCTGGTGGCTCAGACAGTAAAGAATCTGCCTGCAAGGCAGGAGACCTGGGTTTAATCTCGGGGTCAGAAATTTCCCTCAGAGAAGTGAATGGCTACCCACTCCAGTATTCTTGCCTGGAGAATCCCATGGACAGAGGAGCCTGGCGGGCTATAGTCCACGGGGTAGCAAAGAGTTGGACATGACTGAACAATTAACAGAGGTATGCCATGTAGCATGTGGGATGATGCCCCAACCAGTGACCAAACCTGGGCCTCTGCAGTGAAAGCACTGAATCCTAATCACTAGGCACCAGGGAACTCTCTCCATTAGGTTTCTTATTAGAACAAAGTGCAGCCTTGTCTCATCAGATCACTTAAGGAAAAAGGTAGTAACTGTCTTTAAAATGCTTACTTACTGGTGGAGGGGAATGCTCTGAAGTTGCACTCAATTGTTATCACTAGGAACAAAATAAACCTCTAAATAAACAAAAAAGCTGGTAGAAGATGGAAATACAAAATTATTAGATTCTAAGTGTCATTAGGTACATGACAATATTTTTCAAATACTGCATCCCTCTGGGGAAATAACTACAATGTCCCATCACAAAACAGCATGAAACCACAAGAATTAGGAAGTGAAGAAAGAAGAGGGCAAAAGAGATCAGCTCTTCTAAAATAAAGGGGAAGATATGAAAGTGAAAATTAAAAGCAAGAATTTATATGAAAAGACAGACCAGAAGTCAGGAGCCTTGGATCTGCTCATACAACCTTTGGCAAGCTACCTAACTAATCAGTCTATGAACACTATGGAACGGATATAATATACACCCTGCCTATCTCATAAGGTTTCTTTGCAGGCTTAACAGGGTAAAATATGTTAAAGGACTTTCAAATTTGTAAAACACAACAACAAATGTAAAGTAATAGCATTATTATTTAAGCTGTCCCTCACCTTCCAAAGAAAGAACAAGTATATGGTAGCTTTGACTTGAAATAATTTTCATCCTTGTCAGTTAACATCAGTTACTGGTCCTTCTGGACTCTTAAAAAAACTAGCAAAAGAGAAATCAGTCCCCAGTTTCTAGCCTTAGTTTTCAAAGAGAAATTCCTTTACATCTGTTTCACTGTTTTCTCTAATAGTCAAGAGACCCAACTGCATGGCTCTTTGGTACTCTTACCTTTTGAAGCTGCAGGAGCAAATGGCCAGGAAGGAGAAAGCATCAGATATTGGAAAGAAATGGAAAAAGAAAAGGGATCATGTATGGTTCTCTGTTATTGTACAAAGACAGTTGCTCAGCCACCTGACCTACTAATTCTAAGGACTCTGCTCAACTCTGATCAACTACGTATATAGGTTTGAGGATGGTGCCTTAAAGGCAGTGCCAGAAACCTTTCAAGATGGGCCCAGCCTGAGCTCTGTCATGTTAATCTCACATCCCCACAAGCTACACTGACATAAAATACCTACACACACAAAAACTGGGGGACAAAACACCTACATGCAACAGTTCTCTTTGCCAACTCCAGCATCCCCAGAATACAAAACCAGACTTACGTTCTTCCGAATAGGAACCCCCAGCTCTCCTCAGTCCTCAACCAGGGAAGTGAAAGAAATGGGAGACCACCTTAATGAACCTTCTAAGTCCTAGCATGGCCCCTAGTCCTAAGTCTGGCCCTTTGCCAGAAAGAGGAAAGGACTCACTCTTGGTCTGGGCAGAAAAGGTACTGGTAAGTTTGGCGAAAAGTTCACTGTTCTCAAATCGATCCTCCTTCACCTTTATCCAGAAGCAGTCTTGGGAAAGGTCCTCAGCGACAAACTGTAGATACAGGCAGGTGTTAGTTACTAAGCCGAGCTTTGTATTTCCCATCCTAGAAAACTGATTGAGATGCAAAAGCAGCAGCTGGTTGGTTACTTTCAACATCTTACTAGAGTTAAGACTAACCTGGGACACAGAGAACAGCTATACTCTTTGTGGTGGACCAGGAGATGATGATTCCAGCTTGTGTGTTTATTGGTGTTTATTCAGGAACTAGACTTAGATATGCTGCTTATCCTCCTTCTAACCCCAAATCCTCTACTTTAAGAAGCATTAAGGATTTATTTTACATCTTCCCTTGCTTTACATTACACTTTCCCCATCAATGTGGCTAAATGTACCAAATTCGTTTATTTTATGAACAAATCCCTACTTGGTTTCCAAAAGCAAAGGACTGATGCAGAATCAAGGGTCTCAAACACACACCATACCTGTGCAATCATATCCTGTGTAACTCATTTACTGGGTGGGTGGAGGTGGTAGGGGGCTGTATCCATAAATCGATGACTTTTGGATCAGTAAAATTATCGGTACCTTGCAGATCAGTGAAATGACTATTATCAAACTGTATGGTATCATGGCACTCATATCCTCAGTGAAAAGGGCAAAAAAAATTAACTGTAGGATAAGTTTAGGTTTTGTAGCATAGTACAGGCTCAAAGAACTCTCCCAAGTGATATCTGGCATGCAGAATATGTCTATTATCTGCTGAATAAACGTATGCATGAGTGGGACTTGAACACACACAAATGTGAACCATAAGAATGGGGAGTCCAACCATGCACAAAACACAAAGTAGGAAGCTGAAGGGTTTTTTTTTAATCTACTGATGAAGAGATGGACAGAAATTCTCACCTTGGACCAGTTTGGCCTCCGGAGCTGCACCTCTGGCTTGTAAAGTTTCTTTGGGGTTAATCCAAATGGCAGAACTGGGGCTGCAGGAACTCCAAAAGGGAGAGGTGGAGGAATGCCAGGGCCTCCAGGAAATGGAGGAGGTGGAGGGATTCCACCAGGAAAAGGGGGAGGGGGAGGTAGCATTCCTGGTCCTCCAGGCAAGGGAGGAGGAGGTGGGGGGATGCCAACACCTCCAGGCAAAGGGGGAGCAGGTGGGGGGATGCCACCACCTCCAGGCAAAGGGGGAGCAGGTGGGGGGATGCCAACACATCCAGGCAAAGGGGGAGGAGGAGGAGGTGGGGGAATGCCACCACTTCCAGGCAAAGGGGGAGCAGGTGGGGGGATGCCAACACATCCAGGCAAAGGGGGAGGAGGAGGTGGGGGGGGGATGCTAACACCTCCAGGCAAAGGGGGAGGTGGGGGGATGCTAGGACCCCCAAGTGAGGGGCTGAAACTACACCCAGGTAGAGGAGGAGGAGGTGGTGGAGGAGGACTGACTTTGGCCTCAGGAAGAGAGGGTGTGGGGACTGATAAAGGGGGTATAACAGGCCCAGAGTCACCAGGTAAAGGAGGGGCAGGGGGAACAGTAGCACTGCTAGGAGGGGCTACAGCAGTAACTGCAGCAGAGAGAGAAGCCACTTCTTTCTTGGCATCTTCCAGTTCCTTGGACAGCTTGGCGACCTGCAGAAATAACACCAAGAGGAGTATGTCTCACTCTACTTCAGGAACCACTGGAACGAACCTAAGAAATCACTTGATCCAAACTTCTCATTTTACACATGAAGGGAGTAAAAAGAGTCAGTTGATAGGCTCCACCTAAAGTCACAGAGCTACTTAGTAACAGAGACAAAACTACAATTCAGGTATTCATGTTCTTAGTTCAGTATGCTTTGCATTAAGAAGGCAACTTCAAAGTTGATGTTAAACTCTCCCTTTGATTAGAAAATGCAAAGATCAAGTAAACTAAATATTCTAGTTATACAATTAACATATGTGTTATAAATGTAGTAATATAACCACATAAGTGATCAAGTTATCAGGTATCACAGATCATATAAATATCTATAACTGCAGAGAAAGTATGTAGGCATAGATCTGTCCAGAGATGACTAAAGTAAGAGAAAATTAGTAAATAGAACAGTTTATTTAGTATTTACTTCTAAATTTACTAGAATATTTCTAAATTACTAGAAACATCTTTATTTCTGGGTAGTTCTGTGACTCATTTTATTCTTTGTGTTGTTCTGTATTCTCCAAATTGTCTATCTTATGTATTACTGATCCCTAAAACAGTTCATGATTTAAAAAATATGCACCACCTAACTAGATTACCTATTAACAGAGTCCTGCTCTAATACAGGCTCACCCTGAAGCTGCTGATGGCAGCCACAGGTCACTCTGCCTTCCCTGTTTGGACATTACCTCTCCTGTGAGCTGAGACACTTCTGCTTCCAGGTTCTGTTTCTCTGTGGCAATTTTTTGCTTTTCAGAATCCAACGCATCCTTTTCTCCCTGAATATCCTGGAGCTTCTGCTCAAAGTCACTTTCCATCTTTTTCATCTCCACCTGGAGCTCATGTCGAGCTGTTAACTCAGAGTCCAACTAGAAGAGAAAGAAATCAGGCTCTCCATCTCAGCAAAAGCCCAGTGTTATTCCCCATAATTTACTGTTTTGTGTTAATCCTTGATCTGTTGAGCTCACTGACCCAAGGAATGCCTGGGGAAAAAGGCCACCATGATTTTGACCTTAAAATCAAGGTGAAAGGAAGGGGATGCCAGGAATTATTTCCATAGACTAACCATACTTGGGAGTTATTTAAAAAAAAAAGCCACCACCACCAAGATTTTAAAGACATTTAACCAGGACAGCTAAGGTGCACAATCCCAACATCTCAAGGATCAAAAAGTTATCAACAATAGGAGTCCTTAATCAAAGAGAAAAAGAATTCAGACATATTGCAGTTCCTATTATTCTATGGCTAAGAGGCCTGAGACATCAAGCAAACCCAAGTGCTGACAACACTATATGAGAGTGCCATCTGTCTTCCTCCTGCTCGGGGGCCCATGAACTGTGCAAACTCACAACTGACCAGCTCCTCATGATCACATCTATATCATGATCACATTTTCTCCACTGAATAACCTACACCAGAAAGGTTGCCCCCAGGAACTGCTATTGTGTGCTGAACACTTCCAAAATATCATGGGTAACTGTGTCACATGTTGGAAAAATCAAAACCCTTAAACAAAGAAAGACATAGCTCAATTATTTTTGATCTCTCATACATACCTTTTTTTCCAGCTCTGTAGCTTTGGCTTCTGATTTCTCCACCTTTGTTTTATCAATCATTTGGTCTAAAAAGAAGGCAAAGAGTCAGGAAGCCAAGTTCCCAATTCTCCCCTGCCCCTCTCACTAAGCCCTTCCATATAAACAAAAGGAGCAAAGACTGCCCTTTGGTTATTTTTCTTATCCTTCTTAATGTTCTGTATGAGACAAAGAAATGGAACTTTCAGCTAAGTTCAACAGATAATTTCTGAGTGCCTGTTACACAGTACGGCCACCATGCTGGGTGGCACAGAGAATGCCTACAAGTAGTACTTATGAATCTCTGGGACCAGCACGAGTTAGAGACAATACCGGAAGTCCCTTCAGAAGGTGGGGAGGTTTATCAGAAGGGATAAATTTTTAGAATTTTGTGGAAATAAACTAAAGGCCTGTATATTCTTAGCATAGATACTGTTTTATCACCTAAGAAAGAATGAAAATGGAAATACCCATGGGCTAGAAAAGTACCTTCTCTGAAATCTTCACTGAAAGAAAGATGGAAAATGAAAGAGGAAGCAATGTTTCACGAAACCAAATAGATGAATACACTTACCGATCAGTCCCTCAATATCAATCTGGAGGTGCCGGCACTTGAAGTCAGGATCAGCCCCGTTCTTATGCAGAACTATCTGAGAAATACATTCTTCAATCAACTTATAGTACTGCGGTCTACAGAAGAAACAAAACAAGGTTATTAATGGAAAACCAAAATATAATTTTTGTATTCAAGATCACGAAAGGTAAATTGCTTTGACAATAGAAGGACCTAAGGATAAATGTTCTGGAAAAGACCTTTTCATAAAATTAACAGAGTACTGCTGCCATGCTAAGAAATTCCCCTCTTCCGCATCAGCTATGCACATCTACTTCAGAGAGTCAAAACTTCTTGCCATCTGTCTCCCAGTGCAAAACCTTTTCCATCTAAAATTCAAGCTAGACCCTGCCTGTGACAGATAGTACTACTGCTCAATCTCTACTCTATGGCTTGAATCTCATGTTCCAACATGAAAGAACTTTATACTGCTGCCTTCCTTGGCTATCGCCTTCACCCCACTGTGAAAGAGGGCAGTTCACTTGGATTTTGCTCTCTCCATTTAGGTTCAGATTACTCTTCCCAAAGGTATACCATCTCACCTGGCCTCATAGTCATTTCGGACTAAAAGTAAGTGCTGCAGGATGGACAGGAAGTGCTGCTCTGCCTTTGAATCCTTCACTGTGTTTAAGAGAATCTGGAAGACTTCACTGAAGTCAGTGGAAAAGAAGAAGAGGCTAAGGAAAGCATATACCTAGAAAATATGTTTGCCAGGTAGCTTGACAGCTCTCGTGAAAAGGAGCAAGATGCCACTTCTATTCTAACACCTGTTCTTCCTGTACACCCTGCCCTAAACTTTAAGCTGTGTAAGCTTCCTTTGGCCAGAGGACCAGTGAGTCAGTGGTACTATACACAGAGACAAAATGCCTAGTACTTGGCTTGAAAATCGAGCAATAGACAGAAAGAAAAAGCTAAGTGCCTCAGAGTCACTTGTGGAAAATATCGATAGGTAACCAAATTATTCCCCATATCAGTCTCAGGGGCACGTACAAGTTACAGCCCTATTCCCTGACTTGTCTATGTCTTTCCAAAACCAGTTCCACATCTTAATAAGCTAAGCTGTTGTGTTCTAGAAGATCTATACTAACTATGATGGCTGCTTCCATGCTGAGCAACCCTCAGATAACCTTTCCCAACTCCTCTAGTCCATGCTGAGGTAAATAAATCCACAGCAATCAAAAGACAGCTGCCTTATTTACAAAGAAGACAGGACTAATGCCCTCTTCTGATCATCAACCCCACACCATTCCATACAGGGATCTATAACTGAAAACAACCAAATGTCTTGTCTGTCTTCAACCCAGTCAATAAAAGGATATTCCATCTCCATTCGAATGTCATCCAGCCGTCCCTTCAGGTCATAGGAATCTTCTTCTCCTTGTTCATCAAATACATTAAGCTGCACTCTCATATCATCATTTTCAATCTCTCGAAGGTCCTGTCAACGTCAGAAGTATAGGTCAGGAAACCCAGAAATGCCTGATGCTGGCTAGAAACCCAAACCTTTCATCCTGTTTTTTTGGTTTGTTTGGCCAAACTGCATGACCTGCTGTGGTTTCCCAACCAGGAACTGAACCCAGGCCACAGCAGTGAAAGTGCTGAATCCTAACCAGTAGACCACCAGAGAACTCCCTCGACCTGGTTTTTAAACTGAAAATGGAAATTATCCCAGGAATGGTGGGGCTATAGTAAGAGGAGGAACCAGCCAAGCCTTTCTAATGAAGAGCTGCCTCTCACCTGCAACACTTGGTGCAGCCCCAAGCGCATCAGTTCACTTCGGATGTGAACTCGGAAGTCAAGTTCTTCAGCTGGTGTGATGAGAGCATTGATGAGCTGTAGGCATCCCACCTAAGATAAGAAAATTCAGCAGCTGTGTCAATGTTAACTCCTAGAGATCAAGATCCATTCTCTTTACATGCATTCTGAGGCCCCCAGATATAACCTAGAAGATGCAGTACAAAAACGACAAGGATGATTTTCTGTTACAGCAAAATAACCTGGCTTAAACACAGGTTCAGAGACCTCAGAGGTCTAAAGAATTCCGGGGATTTGAAAGTGTAATTTGTCCTATGCTTTGGTTTTCCTAGCTTGTAAATAAATACCATGCCTTTTTTCCACCTCGTAATGAGGAGAACAGTTCTTTCTCTGCTTTTTAGAGAGAAGAGTAACCATTTTCCCTTCAGAAAGAACTCTGAAATATAAAATACATTGTTGGTAACCATTCCATGTGTTCTTTTAAAAGGTCAAATGAACTTCAGTCTTTCTATCCTGAATTCTACTTGTAGGATGTTTCACAGGTATACATGCCTTGAGAGCAATGGAGGTCCCACTTTTTAATCCATCCAGCAGTGGCTGAAAACGTTCCACCTCATCCATTTCAGCTCTTTCTGTCATCGCCTCCAAAACCCTTTCATTCCTGCCCAAGAGTGAGGAAAGGGAGAGAACTGGTCAGGTGCGCTGGTCAGGTAGATTACACAGGGGCGCGGATCAGTTAGGAAACAGACAATATCAACATTCTGGATTTCTCATACTCTTCTTATCATATAGAGCAGAGGCCAGATCACCAGGAAACTAAGGACCATCTCTTCAGAAAAATGCACTCCCTAAAAATCCAGCCCTAGACTCCTATCCATATTTACCAAATTAAGACCCCTGTTCTAGGGCATATAAATTGGACAACTCTGGGAGAGGCATTTAACAGTACCAATTTTTAATGCCGGTAACATTGGCCTACTCCTAGAAAATCTACCCAACATAACGACATAAATATGCAATAACATATATATATTGTACAAGGAATACATGTATGTGTGCTCAGTCATGTCGAACTCTTTGCAGTCCCATGGACTGCAGCCCACCAGGCTCCTCCATCCATGGAATTTTCCAGGCAAGAATACTGGAGCAGGTTGCCATTTCCTACTCCAGGGAATCTTCCCGACCCAGGGGGAAGTGTCTCTAGCATCTCCTCATTGGCAGGTGGATTCTTTACCACTAGCACCACCTTTCCTTAATTCTAAGATACCATCTTTTGGAGTGGCAGGTATGTTATAACTTAGTGTATTTGTCTACGCTAGAAAATGATCCATGAGACTGCACCACACCATTAACAGTGGTCACCTCTGCAGAATAGGGTTTGCCAAAGGGATAACATTGTTGAATTGTACTTCATATATTTCTGTGTTGTTCAGATTTTTAAAATAACCTTGTGTTACTTCTGAATTTTAAAAAATGTAAAAAGAAACTCCTGTCCTAGACAATACGACATTACTGGAGATCCAGGAGGCATTCTGCTGTACCTTTGATAACCAGCAGTACATGCAGAACAGCCTCTGTCTCTTAACAAACGTTCTTAAATATTAAGATTCACAGTATTCACGTAATAAATATAGTCTAACCTAGTATTTAAGAGTAAATGGACACCCAAGCAACTCAATATTCCTCAAGACTAAGGAAGATGATAAAAAAGAAAACAGAAAAGAGAAATCATTCCAGCCACATACATGTCCTCTGGCTGCGGCAGGATACAGAGAGCAGACAGCAGCTTAGCAGCATCAATCATCATGTTGGGAACAGCAGGATCCATGGCTCTGACCAGCAGCAAAATTCCTTCTTCTGTCTCCAACATGGTCTTGATTCCAAACTGGGAGGACAAAAACAGAAAAGGAAGGCTTAAAGATGAGAGCACCTAACCAGGGACAAGTTTACGAGTTGTTATGGGCTGGATGGTGTTCCTCCCAAAATCCTAGCACCTAAGTATCCTAGTATATTGAAGCCCTAACCCCTAGTACCTGAGATTGTAATCTTATTTGGAAATAGGGTCACAGGCAGATGTAGTCAGTTAGATTACCACTAGGTCAGACTAGAGTAGGGTGGGTCCTTAACCCAATATAACTGTTGTCTTTATAAAAAGAGGAAATGTCGGCAAACAGGGAGAACACCATGTGAACTCAAAGACAGAGACTGGGTGATGCATATACAAGTCAAGGAATCTCAAAGGTTGCCAGCAAGACACCAGAAGCTAGGAGAGAAGCATGGGACACACCCTCCCTCGCAGCCTTCAGAAGGAACCATTCCTGTTGACACAGTGATCTTGGACTTACAGCCTTTAGAGTTTTGAGGTAAATAAACTTCTGTTGTTTAAGACACCTGGTTTGTAGTACTGTGTTCTAGCAACCCTAGCAAACTAATACACGATAGAACACGCTTCCCAAAATAGCTAAACAGAAATGAGCATAGAAAAAATAATTTTCTAGCAGATACAACTAGTAATGCTCAAAATTCGCCAAGCCAGGCTTCAACAATATGTCAACCATGAACTACCAGATGTTCAAGCTGGTTTTAGAAAAGGCACAGAAACCAGAGATCAAATTGCCAACATCTGCTGGATCATTGAAAGCGCAAGAGAGTTCCAGAAAAACATCTATTTCTGCTTTATTGACTATGCGAAAGCCTCTGACTGTGTGGATCACAATAAACCGTGGGAAATTCTTAAAGAGATGGGAATACCAGACCATCTGACCTGTCTCTTGAGAAATCTGTATGCAGGTCAGGAAGCAATAGTTAGAACCGGACATGGAACAACAGTCTGGTTCCAAATAGGAAAAGGAGTACGTCAAGGTTGTATATTCTCACCCTGTTTATTTAACTTATATGCAGAGGACATCATGAGAAATGCTGGGCTGGAGGAAGCACAAGCTGGAATCAAGATGGCCGGGAGAAAAATCAATAACCTCAGATATGCAGATGACAGCACCCTTATGGCAGAAAGTGAAGAAGAACTAAAGAGCCTCTTGATGAAAGTGAAAGAGGAGAGTGAAAAAGTTGGCTTAAAGCTCAACATTCAGAAAACTAAGATCATGGCATCTGGTCCCATCACTTCATGGCAAATAGATGGGAAAACAGTGGAAACAGTGGCAGACTTTATTTTGGGAGGCTCCAAAATCACTGCAGATGGTGACTGCAGCCATGAAATAAAAAGATGCTTACTCCTTGAAAGGAAAGTTATGACCAACCTAGACAGCATATTAAAAAGCAGAGACATTACTTTGCCAACAAAGGTCCATCTAGTCAAGGGTATGGTTTTTCCAGTAGTCATGTATGGATGTGAGAGCTGGACTATAAAGAAAGCTGAAAGGTGAAGAATTGATGGTTTTGAACTGTGGTGTTGGAGAAGACTCTTGAGAGTCCCTTGGACTGCAAGGAGATCCAACCAGTCCATCCTAAAGGAAATCAGTTCTGAATGTCCATTGGAAGGACTGATGTTGAAGCTGAAACTCCAATACTTTGGCCACCTGATATGAAGAGCTGACTCATTTGAAAAGATCCTGATGCTGGGAAAGATTGAGGGCAGGAGGAGAAGGGGACAACAGAGGATGAGATGGTTGGATGGCATCACCGACTCAACGGACATGAGTTTGAGTAAACTCCAGGAGTTGGTGACGGACAGGGAAGTGCTGCAGTCCATGGGGTCGCAAAGAGTCAGACACGACTGAGCAACTGAACTGAACTGAGCAGACACAACAGAATTCGATGTCTTCCAATAATAAAAACTGACTCTTACGTTTCTTTTTCAATGCCCCCACAAGCCAATGGACTAATTATAATAAAATTAAACAGTCAGGAAGACAGATTTGCACTCAGGAACAAATCATTGAAGGCTCCCTAGGTTTAAATACTAAACAGACAGAAAAAAAAAAAAAAAAGAAAGGAAATATTCTACAGTAGGAACATACAGGGGACAAAACAATAAAGCAGAGAATAAAGTAAGCCTTCCAAAAATTAATAACTGCAGGTCAGGAAGTCCAATAATTAACAAAAATATAAACAGAAGAAGAAAAGTAAGCCTTTCTCCTGAAATAGACATTACAATTGAGGAAAAAGATACATAACAATATGTGTATGTGGTAATCAAAAGTTATGATACTAAAAGGGAAAGCTAGAAGCCTTGAACCTTGTATTTCTGGTCCTTCTTTTTGAGTGTGCCAACAGAAGAGCAAGAACAGGGGTCATGATGGGAGTCAGAATGAGAATGGGAACAATCTTACCTTGTTATTCATAAAAGCTTTCAAGCAGCGAATGATCTCATGCTTGTTACGGCTGTCGTAGCCTCTGGGTGTAGAAGACATAATTAGTGAAGTCCCTTTGTTCTACACCTCTCTCCCACTGACTTTTCAGTTATAAACAAGGGTCTTTTAAACACTCCCAACTAGTAGCTGAGTAAATTCTAGCACATAGCACTTTGTCCTGAAACACTGGCAAAAAGAGACAGCTGAAGAAAAGAACCACTGGCTAATCCTCTCATTAACCAAGAATTTAGTATTATATTAAAATCTCCCCTTTAACGCCTAGTAGGCTCCTAAGGGCTAAATTCTATCACAATAGCATCCTATCTATTACTGCTTGCCAAATCTATACTAAATGTTTCAAGTCTGTACTTTTAGGAGGCACAGGACCTATGTTTTGCTTTGGAAAGATCCCAGAAGTAGAGAAACCATACTGGGTCAGGTTGGCTTCAAGAAAGCCTAACCTAAGTCAGTGCAAGAATTATTTCAACCCTGAAGACTTATCATCAAGTTAGTCTCAAATCAATCACACGTATTTCCAAATGAGATATGACCCAGACCAGATCACGGGAGAGCTTTGGACTAATCAGACCCCATTTCCAGACTGGATAAGAACCTGTGTTGGGAGACTCACAATCATATGTGGTATATACTGAGAAATTTAAGTTCCTCTTCCTTTTCCTGTACCTATAATCATTATTCATCCTCTAGTCACCCCCATGATAAACCCCATTCTTAGCTAACATATAATGTCCTAGTCCTAACTTTACATTTACGCCATTTCCTCCTTTACAGCAAACAGCCAAGTCCTCTACTACCCTCCACCTAGAAGATGACAAGACTTGGAAGTCCTCACCCAGCAGCCTCCTCCTTCTCATCATGAAGTCGTTTAAGGATGTCCAATAAGGAGGCCAGGCCCTCAGCACCAAATGTTTGGACCCAACTGTAAGGAACAGACAAAGACAATGCAATATCAAATGAATATATTCTTATTCACCAAAATAAAGTGTATCCTGGCAACTTCTTACTCCCAATCCAGAACATTCTCATACTTCCCTGACTCCTCAGATCTCTAATCCCCACCAGTGAATTCTACAATGGGCTCTTACTCCTGTTTCCACCTGAGAACCCTCACCTGACAGGGTTGTTGTTGAGGGAGACACGAAGGGACTCCAGGCAGCTAAGCAGAGGCATATCCCGCAAGCCTGACCTCAACTCCTGAATGTACATCATGGCTGACCTAGAGCTCTCCTTCTGGCTCATGCCCTGGAAAGAAGCAAATAGAGGTCAGTAAACACCAGACTCAGTCATAAATTGAACTAGTATTAGTTAATACCATTTAAACAGTGTGAGGGCAGACACCCATTGTACATACCACAGAACCAGGAGACTCAGAATTTCCTTCCCATTACTCATACATACTTTATGATGATTGAATTAGGCAAAAGTATATAAGAAAAGTAACTCAAATGAGGGTAAAAAATGAGTAAGTTTATATAAAAGAATGAAATACAACTGACGTGGACATAAAATGTTCTATGAAAGTAGCAAAAGAAACATGGCCAAGATAAGGGCACAGTCTCCCACGTCACGGGTACCCGCCCCAGGACTCACAGCCTTGGAGGTGTGCAAGTACTGGGACACCATCTCTCTCTTGATGATAATGTCCTTCTCCCTCAGAGGTTGCTGCTTCTCCTCGTTCAGGTTCATATCCAGCTAGTAGCAGGAAAAAAAGGGGGAAAATTGCTTTGAATTCCTTACAAGTTTGAGTGTTTAATATCTAGTATACTTAGTGAAGAGATGTACACACTAAATGCTTACTGAATAAAGAAATTTTCCTGACCCCTAGAGACTTAAGCTATTACAAATAATGGGAATTCCTTAGGGATAAATATGGTTAATATTTTAGTATCAATCCCAACAGATATTTTTATATACATACACTTAAATTTTCTAACAAAAATGGACTCTCAATAGAGGGAAAACTCACTTTGTATTACTGATAGAAAAGCAAACATAGCATTAATATTCTCTGCACTTGGGATGGACTTTAGTAATTTCTTCAGGCTGAAGCACTGGACCACTGGCACCATTCAAACACCAGCAAAATCTGTGCCACTCTAGGCCTAAACACCCATTACTCCTGGTTAACTAAGTGTCTGGACAAACTCCTTCATGAAGAACAAACTGGAAACTGACAAATTCCCTCAACAGACATAATCTGGAGTGTGTTACCAGGAAAAAGGCTCTGCTTGAGCCCGTTACATATGAAACCATCTGTCTGAGCCTCCTATCTCCATGAGCAGAAGTTCAACCCTAACAAGTCCAGAATATTATTTAAAATGGGGATGTATAGGAGGAAAAAGTGGAAATATTCAATTTCTTCTCCATGTGTATGTGTGTGATGTGTGAAGGAATCACCACCACCAAACCATAATAGTAATCTGACTTTTTTCTGACTCAATGTCTGGTGCTTTCTTCCTCCTTTTACAGATAAACTGAACAGAAAAGTTGCAAAATTGTGACCCTGAGGCTGAATCAGACCCAAAGATGAAGTATGCTTTGTCTTTTAAATTTTCTAAGTATGCTTTGTCTTCTAAAAATTTCAACATTTTAAATTTGAGAGACTTCATAAAAAATATGAATTTCTAGCACCAAGGGATATAGTCAGCAAACTTAAGATTACAGAAAACTCTAAAAGTCAAAGAGCTTCTTCAACAAACTTTTTATAGCAATAGGAAGGATAAAAGAGACGGAGGAAAATCTATAGTTCAAATGAAACTTAGGAGAATATTACAATGGACCCTATCTGGAATTGTGACTTGAATAAACAAAAAAAATTTTTTAATGACCTTATTAGGGAAATCTGAATGCTGGCTATTTGTTTTTTAAAGAACAATTTTTGTTGGTTTTTTTAAAACCTACGGATTTCTGGCTTCTTGAAAAACAGAAACATCTGGCACTACTGGGCTAGCATTCCCAACAGGAATGCTACAAAACCTGGAAGTGAACTGTGGCTGGCTTTTAACAAAAATGTCAAAAGTTCTTCATTTTACTGCAGTCTCTTTTCCTTTCTATCATATCTTATGTAGCCCTTAACTTATTTATGCTATCTCCCCTGGCCCTGAAGACATCTAAATTTGCAATCCAAAGCCTCTAAGAGACTGTCGTGAAAGATCATACTCTTAGACTCTTAACACACTTGGATTATTATGAGACAAACTGAAAGCTTCAGTGAAAAGTAATAATAGTAGTACTGGTTGAGGGTTTACTACCACGGGTACCAACCAGGCCCTGTATTAAGGGTTTTAAACCCATGCTTTTAACTTAGTTAGACTTGCCACTAGTCTCTAATTGAAGCTGACATGTAAATCCAAGTTAATCCATAAGTCTCATGAAACCATATAAGCGTGTACTCAAAACTTTGCAACACTTAGCACTAGTGTACATTCACTGAGTGACTCACTCAGCAGTCCTCACTGAAGGCAGCGAAGTCAGTGTCATCCATGCACAGTTTACTACTGAACTGACCTCAGCCCCAGTCTTTAAAGGTCTTCTAGCAGCAGCAGCGGTGATTATAATATCAGAATTCTCTTTCCAGATTTACCACTAAACAGAAGACCTTGGACAAATGACACCTTTCCACGTCTCCAAAGTTTCTTCTTTGTAGAGATTTTGTTGTGAATGTTTTAAATCTTTATCTACTCTGGCTGTCATCACACTACCACATGAGTTGGCCCACTCACTCTATATCTTTGTGGCTTAAGTGCTGCTGGGCTAAAGGAGACTAACAAGGTGGTCAGTGATCAGATATTTCTAAGCCTAATTCACAGATTCCAATCTACAGACTGATGCCTGTATATTTAGTCCCTTCATTAATGGAGCTGCTATTAAGTTCTCTATTAAACCTAGAGGTTTTTTTTTTTTTTTTTTTTTTTTTTGTAATTAAGGGCTAGTTAAGGAGGGCTGTGCATGAAAAAGGGCCCATCATGCCCATAAATGGAGAAGGAAATGGCAACCCACTCCAGTATTCTTGCCTGGGAAATCCCATAGAGAGAGAAGCCTGGCAGGTACAGTCCAGGAGGTCTCAAAGAGTCAGACACAACTTAGTGACTAAACAACAAACATGCCCACTAAAGCATTTTCAAGAAGATGCAATGCTTTGAGGTGGGGAACTTACCAGCATCTGTTCAAAGAGTACTAGAACTTGCTCATCTGAAACATCTTGCAATGACTGTGCTGTGGGATCATCCCCATAAAATGCAGAAGAATTTCTATGAGCAGAATTGGGTTTTTCTTTCTCCTTCTTACTTCTCATACTGGTAAATCTCTCCAGCTGAGAAAGAGCAAAAAGTATTAGCAGTGATCCATTTTTATTTACACAACAAACCATACCTCAAATAGCCTCTAACCTCTTATACACCCATGGTTCCTTTGGTTTGTGGGCAGTTCCAAGGCTCTTCTGACATGAAAAAGAGAAACCAGTCTTTCCTGTATCGAATTTACTACACTGACTTGGTACTCTCACCTTCATCCAAAGATAAGGGGAATGAAATACTAAAATTTGGAACCTGTCTGAAAAAAGAGAGCTTTGCTCTTTAGCTCCTCTGCCATTTCTAAGCCCTCGAGCAACACAGAACCGAAAGCACCTCATATGCGGAGTGCTCAGTAAAATCCCCTCTGTTTCCTCATAACTGTGGCCAGATCCTCAGAGGACCTCTCCCTTCGAGAGCTAAGTCTGATCATGATTTTGATATAAGTTATATACAAGAAACAAGGAAATGCCTTAAAACCAGGGAACCATTGTTATTTCTTTCTTCTGTACACTCCATAGCACTTGTGTTATGCAAGCAGCAAACGTTCAAAATATATTCTCTAAAATCCTCTTTGCAAAGAATATAATCTATTGTACTTCAGGGCTATATATGCCATCTCTCTGTCAACCAACCTCAACCATTCCTCAAACCACAAGGACAGGTGTTCAATTCAAAAAGAGCTACCGATAAACTGCAGCTTATCGGCACTACCTGTTTGAAAATAACAGTTAGTATCTGAAAGCATTCTGGGGCTTCCAATGATATGAGTGGCATCCAGATAGCAAGTCAGCTCGGAGTTTAAAGAACAAGCCTAACCTTGGAAGTCAGTGAATATGCCAGGGAAATGCATGCAATAAATCCAACAGAGCCAAGAGTTAGGGAAAAGCTTTGGGAGGACCTGAGAGTAGAACCCATATCACATTTATAAGTTATAGAAAGTCAAGGCTATTGCAACTGGCAAATACCAGAGTGTAGGAAATGAGCCATGCACATGCTGAACAAAATTTCCTTACCTCATCTGCCATGAGTCTCTTCAGAGTCTAGGAACAGGAAAAAGGAAGGAGAAGAGAGGGAAGAGAGATCAGTGAAATGCCAGGAAATTTCCTAAACACCAGATGGATTGGGGAAAAAAAGAGGAGAAAACAAGTTGAAAGGATCTAGGCTCATTCCCACAAGCTAGATTTCTGCCATACTCCTTAGCACATTCCCTTAGGTAAGGGGCAGGAGGAGTTTTAAGGTCAGTAACATATAATAACCCTTTGGGGGAAAAGAGGTGGAGAACTAAAAGAACTCTAAATCAGATGACCAATAATCCTATGAAATGTGTTCGACTTTGTTAGTAAACAAGGAAATGCAGACCAAAACCACAACAAGATTATCATTTTACACTCAAGACTGGCAAATATTTTCACGTGTGTCTAGTCACAGAGCAGCAGATGTCACACACTGTTGGTGTAATGTAAATTGTTATGGCCACTTTGGAAAACAGAATCTAGTGAAGTGAAAATATGCAGATATATCACAACCCAACACCACAATTTCTATAAATCTACCTTCCCTTCAGAAACTTGCACTTCCATAGCAGGCTGAGTATAACAAGAATGTTCACAGTAACACTGTAATATCTAAAACAGAGGACAATCCAAACAGCCATCTGGAGTAGAATGGGTAAACTGGTATAACGGTACAGTGGAAAATAATTACGTGAAGAAAGTGAATGAACGTATAGCTACTCACGAATATAAAAGTGAATGTATTATTTCTTTACATCGAGATTAAAAACATGCAAAATTAAATTATATTATCTAGGATGTACAATTATAAAGAGAATGATTACCACAAACGGCAAAACAGTGGTTACCTGGGGTGGGTGGAAGAATAATGATTGTAGAAAGGGATGGGGGCTTCAGGGGTGCTTACAATAATATTCTATTTCTTGATATGGATGATGGATACATGGATATTTCTTGATATGGATGATGGATAAACTTTTTGGTATGTTTTATATTCTCTTCTCTTCTGTATATGTGCTATACTTTACCCAAAAAAGTCTGATTCAAGCAGACACAGGAAAGCAGGAATTTTTCATTCTAATACTTAGCTTTAAACCAGGGATTTCCCTGGAGGTCCAGTGGTTAAGACTCTGTCTTCCAATGCAAGGGACATGGGTTCAATCCCTGGTTGGTGACTAAGATGCTGCATGCCATGGAGTGTGGCCAAAAACATTTTTTTAATCTTATTTTTGCTGTATAGTAAATGCCTCTTGACTAACATTCTTCAACTAATGAAAAACTATTTCTGACACTGCCACAAAACTATTCTACTAACCTTTTTACAGACAAGAAAAATCTATGTCATTATGCTCATGTGCCCGATTGTCAAGAGTTCGGGTAAATCCCATGTAAACTGTGAATTTTAACTTTGCCCTCCACAGTCCAGAGGAGGTCAACCTCCTGCCGATGGAATGCTAATTATTCACCCGAAACCCTAAGTTTGCTCAGTGTCCATGGGATCTGAAGCTACCTTGCGTGTGTGCTGCTCACTAGGCAGCCAAGGCAGAAGGATCACGAGGCCGAGACCGCAACACCAGGGAGGCTCACAGCTCCTTCTGTCATGGCTCTGGGTCACCTGACACAGAGGTGAGACAAGCCACACCAAGGGTGCGTGTTTACAGTCAGGCTGCCACTACCCAGGTTACACTTACTTGCTCCTAGAGCAAGTGCTTCCAGTTCAGAACCTTGTCCTCCAAACTCAAAATGTTCTGTCAGAACCAACCACCCACCCAAACAATTCTGGGATGGATATAACATAGATAACAGAACCTGGGTCTAATGAATCAGTGCCAGCTGGACTCTTCATAGCTGCAGGTTAAGTTAAAGAACAGGAAACCAGCAACTTGTTTTTTCTGCTTGCAGACTCTTATTTCTCTTCCCTCCATCCTAGTGGTATGATCTGTCATTTGACTTACTGTAATAGCCTCTTAACTCATGTCCCTTCCTTCACTCCCATCTGCCCAACACAAAATCCACACTCTATACTAAATCCAAAAGTAACTGTTCTAAAATGCCGAGCTGTCTGGGTTATCTCCCTTTTAAAACCCTGCAACAGTTCCCTACTGCCCTTGGGTTAAGATCCGAATTCCTTAGCATGGCATAGGACACTTTTGACTTCTTTGTCTTGACTCATCTGTCAACAAGCCCTCTACCTCAGACCCTATCTTCTGGGCATCCTGAACTTGTTGCAAGTCCACAGACAGATCACCCTGTCTCACCACCACAGACCTTCTCTAGGCTGCTGCTTCCCTCAGCCGAGACTGTGCTTTCAAGGCTAGCTCCAACAGGCCCTACAGGATGCCACCTCCTCTAACTGGACAGGTACCTCTCCTTGTGTTTCTGCAGAAATAGGTACTTGCCCGCCTCACAGCACTACAAGTGGATTACAACTGTATTTTGACTGTCTGTCTCCTCTAGCTATTTCCAGACTAAGTTCCTTCGGGGCAGAGCCATTGTATCTCCTATGAACAAATACCATAATTTGAGGCTGCTCTCCTGAAATACCGATCCCTGGAGACTTATTCCACCTTTTCATTGCATCGGTGAAGAAACTGAAGCCCAGACAGATGGAGTAAATCACTAAGGTCATATAAGGGCAAGCTGGGTATGGAACTCTGGTCTCCCGATAGCCCTAAACCTTTGCATTCCCCAAATTCTTGTCTTGTTCCCACTTAATGCCCACTAACTGTTGCTTTTAGACACACAAAAGTAAACTTCTGTTTTCTTAAAACGGAAGAAACCAGTCTCCTTAGCTTTCCTTGGTGCATCATTAGAAACAGATTAATTCCTTTATAAAAAGTATCCATGTTTTAGTGCTTGATTTGAGTAAGGACAGCAAAACTGATCCATGTATTTTCTCAACTACTTCCAACAGAGGGCAGCATCTACCAGCAAAGTGAATCACAGTACAGGCAAAATTCTGTTTCAGAGCCCAACAGAACACACAAACTGTAAGCTCAGTTCTATGACTGAAATGGAACCTGCTGCTACAGTATACTGAGGGTGTATTAATTTACTTATTTAATGCTACATGTGTTTTCCTTGAGGAAATTGTAAGCTTTGTGAGGTTTTTTCCTAATTGTATCATTAACTGTTTTGCAAATTTTCTAAAACACATAACATGCTTTGTGGATTCTCTGAGATAGGTAACAAGAGGTTCCTCTCATGAAAAGTAAGAATGACTAAAAATAGTGGAGTCCTGGAAGATAAATGCTACTGGACCTGTATTTATGCATTATGCCCCAGAAGTTCAAGCTTTTTGATGATCTCTAATGATCCCACCTATCTCTATATGCCTCTATGCTCATCTTTTCCATTGTTTGCTATCAATTATTTTCTGCCCTCAAACTACAAACTCTTACTGCACTAACTACTTCATCTTCCTGTCCCTGCTACCGAGTCTTCTACTGAAGCAATATACTAAAACCTCTAACTACAAATACAGATACTGAAGGGAGCATACATACAGAATGAAAAATTTTTAACATATCAAAATCTGCTCATGAATACAAATTAATAGGGACATCCAGGTAAAATACAGTAAACTGAATTAAATTTCCCCCCTTTTTGAAATCTTTCTACATCTACAGAAAAGGAATTTTTAGGAAAAAAAAAAAAAGGAAGGAGCTTACAAGGTTGGGAAGAACAAGAAAAGCGTAATTATAACCAACTTTTGAAGCTGAGACTAAGACTCAACAGATCTAAGAAAAATGAGCCCTAAACCTGAAGAAGGAAAAGCTAATAACTATCCAGAGTTAAGAATCCTCAACAGGCTCAGGAATTAGCAGCACCAGGTATAATACTTACAGAAATGAGCAGCTGGAGGAGAGGGAGGCCAAAAATAAGATTGGTTTGAAGGCTGTTTAAGAAGCAGTTACATAGCTCAGTTGGTAAAGAATCCGCCTGCAGTGCAGGAGAACCCGGTTTGATTCCTGGGTCAGGAAGATCCGCTGGAGAAGGGATAGGCTACCCACTCCAGTATTCTTGGGCTTCCCTTGTGGCTCAGCTGGTAAAGAATCCGCCTGAAATGCAGGAGACCTGGGTTTGATCCCTGGGTTGGGAAGATCTCCTGGAGAAGGGAAAGGCTACCCACTCCAGTATTCTGGCCTGGAGAATTCCATGGACTGTATCGTCCCTGGGGTCGCAAAGAGTCAGACACGACTGAGTGACTTTCACTTTTCACTTAAAGAAGCAGTTGGACCTGTAGATCCTCCCGTCATCCCCAAAGTCCCTCCTCTCAGGCCATGAGGAGGCTATCCTCCCTTACTCCAACATAAATCTGGAAATTTATTCTTAGAAGAGGGTAAAACACAGATCTCTGGCTTGGGGGATGCCAGGCACAGTTGTGGGCAAAAATCCTATAGCAAAAAGACAAGTAAGTTAATCTATGTGTACTGTATACGCTGAGACACCCAGCACACCTTCCCCTTTCTAGTTTCTCAGGACTCCAGAACCTCAAAATCCTTACCCTTGGGCCAGAAGGTTGGAAGAGCCTTCTCTGCGGAACTGAAAAACCACCTTAAACTACTGACTTAGTCCAAGCAGGTCATCGTAGAGCTATGTAGTCCAATACGGTAGCTACCAGCCACAAGTAACTACTAAGCATTTATTTTTAATTGGAGGATAATTACTTTACAATATTGTGGTGATTTCTGTCATACATAAACATGAATCAGCCATAGGTATACATATGTCCTCTCCCTCTTGAACCTTCTTCCCACCTCCCTCCCCATCCCACCCCTCTAGGTTGTCAGAGAGCACTAGCTTTGGATTCCCTGCTTCATCCAGCAAACTCCCACTGGCTATTTATTTTATATATGGTGCTGTATGTTTCAACGTTTCCCTGGTGGCTCAGATGGTAAAGAATCTCCCTGCAATGTGGCAGACCTGGGTTTGATCTGCCCAAATGTGGTTTGGAATGATCTCCTGGAGAGGGGAATAGCCTGGAGAAGTCCACGGGGTCGCAAAGAGTAAGACACGACTGAGAGAACGAACATTCCCACCAACAGTGCAAGAGGGTTCCCTTTTCTCCACACCCTCTCCAGCATTTATTGCTTGTAGATTTTTTGATGATGGCCATTCTGACTGGTGTAAAGTGATACCTCATTAATAGTTTTGATTTGCTTGTCTCTAATAATG
Organism: Okapia johnstoni; assembly: GCA_024291935.2. Lineage (NCBI taxonomy): Eukaryota > Metazoa > Chordata > Mammalia > Artiodactyla > Giraffidae > Okapia > Okapia johnstoni. The sequence continues at coordinate 45,057,159 of CM044316.1, forward strand.
AGCACTGGTGAGCATCTTTTCATGCGTTTATTAGCCATCTGTATGTCTTCTTTGGAGAAATGTCTGTTTAGGTCTTCCGCCCGTTTTTTGACTGGGTTGTTTTCCTGATGTTGAGCTATATGAGCTGTTTATATATGCTGGAGATTAATCCTTTGTCAGTTGTTTCGTTAGCAACTATCTTCTCCCATTCTGAGGGTTGTCTTTTAATCTTGTTTATTGTTTCCTTTGCTGTGCAAAAGCTTTTAAGTTTAATTAAGTCTCATTTGTTTATTTTTATTTGCATTACTCTAGGAGGTGGGTCAAAGAGGATCTTGCTGTGGTGTATGTCAAAGAGTGTACTGTCTTTGTTTTCCTCTAAAAGCTTTATAGTTTCTGGCCTTCATTTAAGTCTTTAATTCATTTTGAGTTTATTTTTTGTGTATAGTGTTAGGAAGTATTCTAGTTTCACTCTTTTACATAGAGTTGTCCAGTTTTCCCAGTACCACTTATTGAAGAGGCGGTTTTTTCTCCATTGTATATTCTTGCCTCCTTTGTTAAAGATAAGGTGCCCATAGGTGCATGGGTTTATCTCTGGATTTTCCATCTTGTTCACCACTGAGCATTTCTAATGTGCCTAGTGCAACTGAAACAGGAATTTTAAATTTTATTTAATTTAAAAAAAATTTTAAGTTAAAAACTAGTATGTTATTGTTAAACTTAAGTATGTTTGGAATATGCTAGGTATGAAATTTAGCATTCCAACTGAGATGTGCTGTAAGATACAAAATAAACTGCAGTTCAATAACTTCATATAAAAAACAAGGTAAAAACATCATTAACAATCGATATATATCTATTACACATTAAAACAATATTTTAGATATACAAGGTTGAAAAACATATTATTAAAGTTAATTTCACGATTCTTTTCACTTTTTTCCTTTTGCCTTTTTCTGTGGCTACTGGAAAACCAAAATTACATATGTGACTCACATTATATTTATATTGAACAGGGCAAGCCTACAATAAACTGCACAGCTAATAAGCTCTACCCATGGATCCAGTTTCCAATGAATTTTTTAGTCCTTCATTTTTAAACATGAACAGACAACCAAGGATTATTAAACACATAAGAAAAAATACAAATGTGAGAGAGGGAAAAAGCAACTCATTATATAGAGACTATGCAAGAAGAAAGAATAGAAAAAATTAATATCTATAAGGGAGAACATAATGCCATTTTTTGTTCTTTTTTTTTTAAATTTTTTGGCTACTCCATGCAGCATATGAGATCTTAGTTCCCCGATCAGGGATCGAACTGTGCCCCATTGTGGAAGCATGGAGTCTTAACCACTGGAGCCTAAGTGAAAGTGAAAGTCGCTCACTTGTGTCGGACTCTTTGTGGGATATACAGTCCGTGGAATTCTCCAGGCCAGAATACTGGAGTGGGTAGCCTTTCCCTTCTCCAGGAGATCTTCCCAACCCAGGAATTGAACCTAGGTCTCCTGCATTGCAGGTGGATTCTTTACCAGCTGAGCTACCAGGGAAGCCCACTGGAGCCTAGGAAGTCCTCATAATGCCATTTTAAAAAGAAATATTCAGAGAAAAAAGAACTCTTAGAAGTTGAACACATGAAAACAGAAACTTAACAGAAAACTCAAGAAAGGCTGAAAGATAAGAACTTGAGGAAATCTCTCCAAAGTAGAGCAAGAAGACAGAGATGGGAAACTGAGAGTAAAGATAAGAAAATTAGATCACTTTGGCAAGTACAATACCCAAATAACAAGAAAACAGAGGAGCAAGCTATCAAGGCAATAATTCAAGAATATTTCCTAGTACTGAATGTAAGTTGGTATAGCCACTATGGAAAACAGTATGGATGGAGGTTCCTCAAAAGACTAAAAACAGAGTTGCCATATGATCCAGCAATCCCACCCCTGAGCGTATATGCAGAAAACTGTAATTTAAAAAGATATACGCACCCCTGTGTTCATAAACAGCACTGCTCACAACAGCCAAGACAAGGAAACAACCCAAATGTCCATCAGCAGGTGAATCAAGAAGATACGGTTCATATATACAATGGAATATTACATGGCAATATAAAAATGAAATAAAGCTATTTGCAGTAACATGCATAAACCATAACTGAAAAAAAAAATAAAAAAGAATCCACACATGTGCATATCTGATTCACTTTGCTGTACAACAGAAACTTACACAACATTGTAAATCAACTATAAGTTAATGTAAAAAAATATTTCCCAGTACTGAAGGATGTTTCCATCACAAAAGACAGATCACCACACAAAGGCATATCATGGTGAAATTCCAAAACACTAGGAAAACAAAGAAAATTTTACAGTTTGAAAGAAGGGGGACTTTCCCTTGCCACCCAGTGGTTGAGACTTCATGCTTTCACTGCAGAGTAGTGCAAGTTTGATCCCTGGTTGGGGAACTAAGATCCCAAATCCCACACGGTGGGAGGGGGGGTGAGAGAAAAAGAAGGGAGGAAAATTGGTCAAAGGAATCACAGAAGCTTTGAATTTCTTAAACTACTAATATATACAAAAAGCTAAACAACAAAAAGGGCAGTTTAAAATATTAAAAAAAAAACTTTCTAACTTAGAATTCTATACCCAAATTATTAATCAAATGTGAGTTCAGGATAGACATTTTTCAGACATGAAAGTCTTCAGGAAATGTATCCCAGTGCACCTTAGGAAGCAACTGTAGGATACACACCACCAAAATAAGGGAGCAAACCAAGAAAGTGACAGACCTGAAATACAGGAAACAGGAGATCTAACATCTGAAAGAGGTAAAGGAAATCCCTAGGGCAAAGATTTCAGGATCTTTAAGGTGACCCCCTACATTCCCCATGGCTTGACCCACTGACACCCTCAGAAGGAACCCTTGTAAACACTCAGAAAATCTAAGGTCAGATTGTGCCTCCAAGATAGTATTGTTTATTTTCTCTTGGTAGCCTCGATCTCACAGTGGCAATACTGTCATTTAAACCTAGTCTAGATTTCTGTTGGTAACTCAATTTTTATAATAATCTTTCATTTATATGCAAACAATTATTGATAGAAGCACAAAATATTTTTAAAGGGGCAGAAAAACAATTTATTCGATAGGAATTTTTTGTTCAATAGAATTAAATGAGCAAATAAATTTCTGAAGGTCATTAGTTGGTACAGGAAAAGAGCTTAAACTGCATTTAATAAAAATTCAATTTCTCTAAAAGATTCTCAGTATTATGAAATCTTACTTAAATTAACACAAATTGCTCAAAGGTGCACTGCATCAAAGTAGTAGCATCAAAATAAATATATTTGGCTGGGCACTGCTCTGCATTAAGACCATCAATCAAAATAAAAATGAAAAGCTGTCCCCTCACTCTCCTTCCAGAGTGTAATTCAAAGCTCTGATTCAGTCACCACATCCTAATGTAATATGTGGTAAGATAAATCTTTTGGTTGCCATCTACAGGAAACAAGAAACTTCCTAGACACTTTACAGTAGTTTGGTTTCTCAAAGAAACCAAAAATTAAAGTCAAGATCCCAAAGTATGCCCTGTGAGGCCGAACTAATTAAATTTACGACCGAATGAGTTTGAAACATACCCTGATCAATTAGTATCATAATAAACACAAATGAAATCTAAAACTCCTTTCCTATAACTGGATTTGTTGTGGTGGTGGTGGTAGCTGAATCTATTAATACTTCAGCTTTTTAAAAGTGGGTCGATTGGACTAAATTTGCCAGTCTTTTGGACAGAGATTCCCTATGTTTGCCTAGTAATAGAATTGGACTTATTATAAATTAAAGGATAAAAGAAAATTCATCCAAGGCACTGATTCACTTCTACCCAATTCCCTGAAACTTTTTAAACTTTTTTTTTAAAACTTTTCCCTCCAGTTAGAAAAAGGGCATAGAATTCTCAATTAAGGATAGTCTTTCATGTAGCCAAACAAAAGGTAATCAGGTCGTGTCCATTTCAGAAGAGAGGTTAGCAGAGATCTAATAAGAGAATATGATTAAACATAATTCTGATCACAGAGTACATTACACAGCAAAGAGTGTTTCTAATTTCTACCAACGTGCTTCGTAAGAACAGTTAATCATGGACAATTACCTCATGAACCATGTGGCTAGCACAGGGGTAATATAAGCCTACAAGAGCAAGCCCATATTTTAGTACTTTCCAAAGATTTTGTTCAGGCTACCTTATCGGGAACAACTATATCTGAGCTCTTGGCTATGGGAAAACACCACAGTTGAATGCCCCTTGGCCTCTACTCTGTGATGATTCTTAGGAGGCCCAGGATTCCTGGGAACTACAGGTTTTTCTCATAAAACCCACAATCACAATGCAGTTCACTGCCTCAATATACTTAATTTCCAGCTCTCCCTCTTCTGACATCCACACCTGCTCATGGGCTAATTCAGAGTGAGGGAAATGTTTAGTGTGGTAGGAAGAATTCTAGGACCTCCCTCAAGATTTCTAGCCTGAGGTACAAAACCTGTATAATTATCATAACTGTAAATATAATAGGCTATCACTCTTGTGATTAGGTTATATTATTTGCCACAACTGACTTTTAAGAGGGCTTCCCTGGTGGGTCAGTTGGTAAAGAATCCACCTGCAATGTGGGACACCTGAGTTCCATCCCTGGGTTGGGAAGATCCCCTGGAGGAGGCCATGGCAACCCACTCCAGTAGTCTTGCCAGGAGAATCCCCAAGGACAGACTTTTAAGAAGGAGAAATTATCTGTGTGGGTCTGACCCAATTACACAAGTCCTTTAAATCTTGGGTGAGGAGTGAGAAACACAAGGTTCAATGTGCCACTTCTGGTCTGAGCATAAGAGGCCCAACGGCAGGGATTACAGGCAGCCTCTAGAACTAAGAGACAGCAAAGAAACAGGGACCTCAGTCCTACCACGGCAAGAGACTGAATTCTTCCAACCTGAATACTCTTTGAAGGTTTTCCTCCAGCAACTACAGATGAGGAATGGCCTGGATGACACCTTGATTTCAGCCCTGTGACACTGAGAACACAGCCACACAATCCATGCTGGACTTCTGACCAACACAACTGTGAGCTAATAAGTGGGTTTTATTTTAAGCTATTGAGTCTGTCGCGTTAAAGCAGGCAACCAATACATTAAGCAAACTGACAAAATTTATCTAGAACTTTAGCTAAAGGAAAAAGATCATGAGTCCTAATTTTTATTTCTGGCATCCTAAATCACTGCAAGTATGATTCTGAGTGAACACATTAATTCTTCATACTTCAGTTCCCCTATTTATTAAAAACAAAACAAAACCAGACACACTTCTAGGAACCATTCAGTTCAGTTCAGTCGCTCAGTCGTGTCCGACTCTTCGCAACCCCATGGACTGCAGCACACCAGGCCTCCTTAGGAACCGTTAAGGTCATAAAATAAGCATTCTATAAAAATAATCGTGCTGTTATTACTACACAAAAACTTCTAGAAAAATATACACATGAAGACTGTACTAGCTGACACAGTACTCCTACAAAATGTCAAAAGGAAATAGTTATTCCTCATCTATAAACTGTATACTTAGCCATAGTCAGTCATGCCACAAAAAGATCTAAGGGACTCAGTCAAGCCAGGCTCTAAATATTTCATATCAGGTCCTTCTTCAGACTGTTTAGTGTAGCTGTTTTTGTGGACCAGACTGTAAGTTGCTAGGGGGCAGGAACCCATGTTTGTTTGGTTCATCTGACATGTCTAATACTTAGTATTTTAAAAATTATCATCACTCTAGATTTAGGAGCATCATTCTAAGCCCAGTATATTAATTTATTCATTACTTTATTCAAATTGAACAAAGGAAAAGTTTCAAGTCAAGGTTTATGACAGTACCTTATGATTGTTGTAGACAGCTCAGACCCAACCTTTGAGAATTATGTCTTTTCCTATGAATAATGCCAGGGGACCCTGAGTGGAGAAGGAAATAGCAACCCATTCCAGTATTCTTGCTTGGGAAATTCTGTGGACAGAGGAGCCTGGCAGACTACAGTCCAGGGGGTCAGACAGGACACAGTCACTAAACAACAACAAAGAAACAAAGACATAAGCTACCTATGGGTAAAATGGGAAGTAAGTCTCACTGTAACCAACAACAGTTTCCTTCCAAGTCCTAATACACCTACCCAGGAAGGAACAGGTAAGGTATCACTCAGAATCAAAACGAACAGAGAGAAAGGTCTAGCTCTGATTCATTTTTTTATTCTAGTACAGGATTGACATTGTTTCTTAGGATAGCAAGGCAATGGACGATCATAACATAAACTTGAATTCAGTTGCAAAAGAATCCTATTCCAGCTTTGCCACAAGATTTGCTACCTTTCCACTAAAGGACAGAAAAGGTAGTGTAAACTTTTCTTTTTATCCATCACAATTTCAGTCTTCCTATCTTTAGGACTATGTTGTCTCACAGGGCTTCTGTGAAGAATAAAAATAGATGTTTTGCAAAGTGCTTTGTAAAAGGTAAATAATTTATGATGATGGAACCAATGAAACTCCCTTCAATTCCCACTCCTTATAAAGAAGTCAATTAGAACTAGAGAGAAGGAAATAATGGATACCTTCAAATGTAGGAAACCTTCCCTTCCACTTTCAAATCATGGCCCAAAGATGACACTGAATGAGTCAATACCTCATCGACCATTTACAGAGAAACAAACTAGATTCTGACATTATTACTTTCTGGTGCCAAAAGACTCAACAGGAGTTGTATAGAACTGCAGTACCCACTTGGAAAAAGAAAATCAAAGGAAAAGGGTATATCTGAGGAAAGGAAGTCTATAAAAGAGAAGCGCAAAATGACAAGAAACTGAAAAACATGAACTATAAAACTAATTTACCTTTATAAAGTTAAATGTGCTTCAGGGAAAGAAAACTGAACATTATTTAGCAGACCCCAGGAATGAGATGGCACACTCCCATTCTCCATGACTGCTAAGGAAAACGTGCTAAAGGAGTAAGACTCTAGCAGCTCATCCACTTAGTTCCACACTGCCTGGGCAGCCCCACAGCTAAACTCAGTATTGTCAGAATTCATACAAGAGACAACAAAGGAAACACAGTACAGAAGAGTCCAAGATCTTTCATGCCTAATTAAAAGACTTCTTTCAGTCTACCCCAGCCTTCCAGAGTCAGTATGTTTCCTGATACAAACCAGGGAGCCTGGAAAGATTCTAAGCAGTAGTCTCTGTAAAGCACAAGTGAGAAATGCCATATAAAGAACATTAGGTACCTATATTCCATTCCCTTTTTCAATAATTTACTTATAAACTGGAAGCAATTTACTTAGAAATTAAAGCAACAAACTCAATTTCCCTCATAACCATCTAAAACTGATGAGAGTCTGCTTTCCAATAAACCACATTTCCCAACTATAATCAAAATGAGGGGAAAAAATATCTTAATACTAGAATCAATCCTCTGACAGATAGGTCCAGCATATTCTACTAGTTCTCTAATTGTCCAACAAGGCAAGTCTCTTGAGGAAAAGGAGAAGGTAACCTTTTGCCTCCAGCTTAGCTCATCCTGAAGCCTGGGACTGGCAGAGCTTGCAACCTAGATAGCTGATAGCCTCCAGAAAGGACAGTCCACTGAGGTTTCACTATTCCAGCTCAGCAGAACAGGTGGAAACCAGACTGGGAACATTGCATTCTTCCCCTATGTCCATCTAAAACAAACTGCCAGCCCCTTGCACTACAAAGAACTCAGGGGTGGCGAAAACAAGCTGCCAATAGAGCAAGTGCTCAGGTTCTAAAGTCCTAGTTTCCTACTGTCTAGTCAAGGCTATGGTTTTTCCAGTGGTCATGTATGGATGTGAGAGTGTGACTATAAAGAAAGCTGATCGCTGAAGAATTGATGCTTTTGAACTGTGGTGTTGGAGAAGACTCTTGAGAGTCTCATGGACTGCAAGGAGATCCAACCAGTCCATCCTAAAGGAAACTGGTCCTGAATATTCATTGGAAGGACTGATGCTGAAGCTGAAAGTCCAATACTTTGGCCACCTGATGCGAAGAGCTGACTCATTTGGAAACACCCTGATGCTGGGAAAGATTGAGGGCAGGAGGAGAAGGGAATGACAGAAGATGAGATGGTTGGATGGCATCACCGACTCAATGGACGTGAGTTTAGGTAAACTCCAGGAGTTGGTGACGGACAGGGAGGCCTGGCATGCTGCAGTCCATGGGGAAGCAAAGAGTCAGACACGACTGAGAGACTGAACTGAACTGAGTTTCCTACCAATGTGTCACATGGTGTGGCAGCCACGCCCATCTCCTTTGCTGTCAGGAAGGAGGTGCACACACAGTCTGTCATCTGTGTGAGAGAATAGAGTAAGTAAAGCTTCCTCTCTTTCAAACATCTGAAGGTTCTGATAAAACTTTTAAATACATAAATAGAAAGCAATAAATAATGTTAACCTACTTTTCCAAAGTTTTGACATATTTCTCAAGTTCCAAATACTGATACTTGTTCTTTACTTTCTTATTAGATCTCTTTACTGCCTTAGCTTAGACAAGCTAAGGAAAAAAGGGGTGTTGTTCATTCATTTGGAAACAGTCAATGACTCAGGAATGCTGTTTCCGAATCTCCGTAGCAACAATCTTCTCCTCCCATGTTGTGATGTGAGAAGCAGAACATCTACTCTTCCTCATGGGTAAGCCTGTGAATGACACACCCAGAGGCCTGGTAGACAGGAAGTTCCTGCAGCTGATACTGTTGCTACATACAGGCAAGGAGTATGAGGCCACCTTGTTTTAAATACCATTCTCAAATCCTTCATTTCTAAATGATGGTTACACCTCTTTTCTTTTATCCTCACATCATGCCTGAATGATGTGAGGATAGAAGTCATCAGGGCCTACTGATAATAGTTTAACTGTCCAAAAATTATACTACTACTCAAAAAGCCAGACTTGATCTTACGAAACCACAGCAAACATTTACTGGCCTGTTAGAAATCTAGAACTAAGATTTTAAGAAAATTTGGGGAAGGGAGTGGGGAGACAGCATGAGGTGAAATCTCATTACTCCTCTGTAACGAGAAATACTGGTATAATCAAGAGTTAAAACAAGAACTTTCTAATACTTCTAGCACCTGTACTTGTGTGGAACTATGTTCTAATGCAAACACATTACAGAATTTCACGCCAAAGTACTTGGGCTCCAAAGAGACTTCCATGTATTAATATTATGTATTTTTCTCTTTAGATCTAATTATTGAAAAATAAGTATGATTTCTGGAAAACAATAGAGGGGATTGTTTTACTTCACTTTTATACACATCTATATTCTCTTAGAAAATGAGAATAACAAAAGTCACTTTTATAATGAAAATACATTTCCAAGGAATTTCCTGGCAGTCCAGTGGTTAGGACTCTGCTTTCACTGCTGGGTGCCCAGGTTTGATTCCTAGTTGGGGAACTAACATCCCACAAGCCGTGTGGTGTGGTTAGGAAAAACAAATTTCCACTTCAAACAAAAGTAGCAATTTTCAAAGATGAGAAAGCTGAAAAATGTTTATGACACATTGCTTTACAAGAAGAACACATGTAGAAACTGTAATTGCAATATTGTAAAAAATATCTGTGCATAAAGATAATGACTAAAATGTTCAAATACTAAGTGAAATAAAAATTTTAAAATTGAGGGTTCTTAGACTGCTATTTTGAAAATGTATGTAAAAGTCATTTCAAAAGAAAAGTATAAAAAATCATAGCACAGCCTTTTCTAAAAGCAAAGCAACATCATCCGATTTTCACACATTTACTCTTTCCAGCAGTCCTTTGCTTAAGGAAACACTCTGGCAGGGCACAGTTAATAAACTTTAGTTACACAATGCAATATGAGAAAGAATAATGAACAGTTAGTGGAGTCTAAAAGCTAACTCACCTAATTACATGACCTTGGGCAACTTAATACCTCTAGGCCTCAGTGGCCTTCTCATGTTAAGATGAGGAGGATGGGTCAGATCATGTCTAGGGTCTCTTCAGGGACCCTTAAAAACAGTGCTTAGTTACTACCGCTCTTTTGAGGGCAGCCCAACGCCCGCTGCTTGCTGAATAGGACATATCCTACAGTGGCTTCTCACCGCTTCTTCTTGTGGTTTCAATCACAGGAAACAGACGTCACCCATGGGCCTAGAAGTAAGCAACGAACAAACCCTGACGGATGCAAAGAGCTGCCAACTAAGGCCAACTCCCATCTTTTTAAAATACCAGAATCAAGAAATCACTAGAAACCTCTATGCCTGGGGAGCCTGACACACATCTTTCACAAAAACTAACAAAACTAAAAATATCTCTTTAGGCCCCATGAAAGCAAGATGAAATAATTTTAGAAGAGTCCAAAACAACTTTGCTTCTAAGGGCAGATGAAGGAACTCCATCGCTATGGGCAGAAATACGTGACTATGGAGAAAACACTAAGGCAATCTTACTGCCAAGCAGCACTTTTTGTGGAGATCCAGACATATCCTAGGGACCTGAAGACTCATCTTCATCTTCTTTATTCTATGTAGACCTTTAATTTAATATTCTATGTAAAGCTATGAAAGATTACTGTACTAATAGATTCAATAATACAGGGACTTAGCAATTGTTCACTTTAACTGTATGTTAAAGACCCAGGGATTGAACCAGAGTCTCCCACATTGCAGGCAGATTCTTTACCATCTGAGCTACCAGGGAAGCCCCAAATGTATGTTATCAATCCCAAGACCACTGGGCCAAGTACTGCTCTCATTTATAATGATGAAAGTTGGCAGCCCTGTGCTGTGTGAAATAATGCAGAGATTTTTAATCCTACAGACATGTCCCTTCATTAAACACAAGACAAAACCTAAGATATTATCTCTAGAGAAAAATTAAAATCTTTTCTCAACAGAGTTCTTCTGTTCTGGTATAGTCATATCAGTGATTCTCTTTGCCTTACTGTTACCTTGGTGAGAGGACTAATGTTTTCAAAACCGTCATTAGATCACAGAAATGGAGAACCTTGAAAGTAATCCCAAGATTCAGAAGACTAACAGTAAAACTAAAATACATAACAGGATATTGTTAACACGAACTGAACACCATCACTGCTCTTAGGTACCTTACCAGCTAGATGAGAGGGATGACCCACCCTCCCCGAAAGAGATCTCGATATCATATTCTCTTTCTCTCCATATATAGTGCCTTCACAAAAGACTAAAGAACATTTCAAATAAGCATGTGATCAAAACCTACACTGCACTGTGCTGGAGTATGTTTGGAAGAAAACGAAAGGACCCAAAGATAGACTCAGATTGTTCCCTCAATGACAGTTCCCACCCAAGCCTACAGTTGACTCCAGATGAAGACAGTCACGTCTTTCAAAATCTAGAATGATCACTGAAAGTCTGAGAAGGTGGATTATTTTAACGGAAAAGGAATGGAAATCAAACAACTACTTAAGCTCCATCTAGGCAGCAGAAGTGATTTGCTGGAACCTTAAGACTAATGTATTCAAGTTCTTCACCGTCACATATTCATAAGGCCAAAAACTGCATCAACATGCATCGTGACATGTTACCAAATGCAAATTTTCAGTCCTGCGTTCTATAGGTTTCTACAGAAAGAGAACCTAAAAGCTCTTCCCAGGGATAAAATAATTTCTATGAAGTGGCTTTCTTTAAATGATTCATCTCCCACCCATCCTCTTGATGGCTATAACCAGGCCATTTCTTTTTACTACAGCCCACACACTCAAACCTGAGCCTGTGTTCACACCACTCCCCACCCCAAGAAACCCCTTCCCCCTCTCCTTTACCAATCCTTAGATTTATTTCCAGGGCTGATCATGTTCCTCATCTTCTATGAAGCTAACTAACTAGCACTGCCCACAACTATATTCTAAATTATTCATGCAGAGTTTGGGATATTAGTATAGATCTTTGAAATCATTCATGCTATTAATAATTCTCTCATTTCATAAGAAAAGACCAAGAAAAGAGGAGTCACTTGCCCAGTGTTCACATGGTTAATTAGTAGCAGAGTCAGACTAAGTAAAAATATATAGAAAGAATATATCGCTGGGAACAAGAGATGGGGTTCTAGTCCTAGCTGTAAATTTTGACAGATCACTTCTCTAGGCCCACATTTCTTCATCTATAAGAGATATAAATTAAATAACTTCTAACCATCCTTTTCACATCCAGCATTCTAAGATTCTGAAACCTAGGTCTTCTCTCACTTCAGTAATCTTTCCACTTAATTTCTTAAATTCTCTGAATTTCTACAACTTTTGAACAGCTACAGCCTATAGCACACTGAACACAGGAAAACAAAAGGTTTCTAACACCACATATGCAGTAAAAATGCTTTCAGGATAAACAGAATCTCAAAGGTCCTCACTCCTATGCTCATGGCCTTTGAGCTTTTCCTGTCCATTCTTCCACAGCCATGGCTGAGATTACAACCTCTTAAAATGCATGGACTGAACCTGTTAGGTCAACCACATGACTACTTGATTTTCTGCCTTTTGGATCTAGGGTAGAGTCACACAAACAAGGAAACTGTATTCTCTACTCTTTGCCACCAATCATACAGAAAATCCTAGTTTTCAGGTACCTGGATCTCTGCAGCAATGTCTTAATTATTAACCAACTGCTAGGTCTAGAGAATAAACTTCAGCAGTTCCCAGACTCAGGAGAGACCCTGGAGTTGGTAACCATTTGCAATCCTTATGGTCAAGTTTCAGGGCCAGTTCTAAAATATAGAAAAGACAACTAGAGAGCTGGTCTAGCAATAGCTTCCTCCTCCCTGTATGTCACCACTACTTGTTGCTCTTGACAGTAATTCCTGACAAGTGATGCTGTTAGAGCTGTTCTATTTACAAAAGAGACAAGGTTACATTTTAAAAGTAATAATTTGGACAACTTTTTAATAACCAGGAGAAAGTTAGGTTTTGTAGGCACTATAACAGCTACTTTTACATGCTTAAGAAAAGAAAGATTTAATTAAGATTCCTGTAGTGGTTTAAACTCTAAATTATTAAATGCAAAAAGCAGTTAGGTATTAGCCACTGCACTTTGTTCACCTAGACCCAGTACATCTTTCCCACTAACTGAACTGAAGGAAAGTCCAGTTTTAATAAACCACAGTGGTCAAAGGGCTCTAAAGATATACCATCAAAATTTTCTACGAAATTCCTAACAGTGAATTCCTTTGACACTATACAATTGAAAAAACTGGACACTTATAAACTGTCAACACAATGCAGTAAATAAAAACATGATTTTGTGTGTGTTTTATTTTTTAATTGGCTAGACCTAGCTTTGAATTCCAGTTCTATGACCTAAAGCAAGTTGCTTGATCACACTGAGTTTCAGTTTAATTACCTATAAAGTGAAAATAATAACAGTACCTATTTTATGAGGTTGATGTAGATCAATGAGATAATGAATCTACAGCTCTTCAGTGCAGCACTAGGGCTAAGTATAACAGACAAGTGCTATTATTATTGTTACTCTTACTGTTATTATTACTCCCTGTCCTTCTGGTCTGCAATGAAGTAATCTTCGTATCTATAAAGATGCTGAACAATCATTAATATTTATAGATAGGAAGATTGGCGTTATACAACCTGTAACACACTGAGTACAGGAAAACTAAAGGTTTCTAATGCCACATAAGAGATGCAAATCTTTCAGGATAAATAGAATCTCAAAGGTCCCCAATCCTAAGAGAATTGGAAATGGTCTGTCTTGTCTACAGGTGAAAATTTACACCCCAAAGAGAACATGTGGAATGTAACTCACATTTCCACAGTGACAAGAGGAGAATCTGAGTTGAATCTTTAAAACTTTTAGGAAAAATATCTTAATGACTGTGATTTTAGCAAAGATTTTTGAAATATGATACAAAAAGCAAAAATAATTGGACTTCAGTCCAAAAAGGAGGGGATATATTATATGTATGGCTGATTCATTTTGCTGTACAGCAGAAACTAAACAACACTGTAAAGCAACTATACTCCAATAAAAATTAATTTAAAAAGAAAAAATTAATTGGTCTTCATCAAAACTAAACATTTTTGTTCTTCAAAATATACTGTTAAGAAAATGAAAATGCATGTCATAGGAGGAAGAAAACATTTGTAAAACATATATCCAACAAAGAACTTGTATTTAGACTGTAATAAAGTTTTAAGTAGGCAAAATTTTTGAACAGATAACTTCAAGGAAGATATACAGAGAGCAAGTAAACACATGAAAGATGCTCAACATCTTTAAAGAAATGCAAATTAAAGCCACACTGAGGACTTCCCTGGGGGTCCAGTGGTAAAGAATCCACCTGCCAGTGCAAGGGAGAGGTGTTCCATCCCTGGTCAGGGAAGATTCCGCATGCCTCAGAGCAACTAATAAGCCCATGTGCCAAAGTTACTGGAGCCCCTGAAACGCAGCTACTGAACCCACATGCCTAGAGCTCATGCTCCGCAACGAGAGAAGCCACCGCAAAAAGAAGCCCATGCACAGCAGAGCAGCCCCTGCTCACAGCAATGAAAACCTGGTGCAGTCAAAAAAAAAAGCCACACTGAGATACCATTTGTTGACTGAAAAAAAAAAACAGAAAAACAAAAAAATGCACAACCTAAAAGCTGAAATTTATGTTTTATTCAAAGGCCTTACTGAGGACTACAGCCTGGGATGGCAGCCTCTCAGATAGCTCTGAGGGACTATTCCAAAGATGTTAGAAAGGAACAGGGATACATAGGAATTTTTGCTGGAAAAAAAACAACATGAGGTTGCACATCAAAAGATTACTGCTAATCACAAAATAGATTATCTCAAGTTAATGATTTCAGCACTTTTCTGTATATGGGAAAATGTAAGAGTACGGGCTTACTGAAATCATTCCTCTGATACACATCTTAACTACCTAAGGCCAGGATCCTATTTCTCTCCACCCTGAATTCCATGCAGGGTGCACTGTCAGGGCAGCTACAGTGACTGATGGCTTGGTGGCTGGCAACCTGTTTTTCTCCTTCCTCAATTCCCCTCAGGGTACACCATCAGTGACCCCGACAGTGGCTGATGGCTTTATGAAAACAACATCCTTTGCTTACTGAAATGGCAGACAAGTTCTGTGTCCACACTATATATACCCACTGTGCATGTGTGCGTGCATGCTCAATACCTCTGTGTGTCGGACACTTTGTGACCCCATGGACTGCAGCCTGCCAGGCTCCTATGTCCATGGAATTCTCCAGGCAAGAATACTGGAGTGGGTTGCCATTTCTTCCTTCAGGGTATCTTTCCAACCCAGGGATAGAACACACATTTCCAGTACTGGCAGGCAGATTCTTTAACACTGAGTCACCTGGGAAGCCCTCACACACTCACTAGAATGGCTAAAATTTAAGACTGATCATACGAAGAGCTGACAAGGAACAAGAACCCATGCACTGCTTGTGAAACTGTAAGATGGTACAACCATTTTGGAAAATAGTTTGGCTATTTCTTGGAAAGTTAATCATAGCTGTATCATATAGCCTAGTCATTTCCACTCCTAGGTATTTACAGAAGAAAAATAAAGGCGTATGCCCAGACAAAAACTTGTACATGAATGTCCCAGCAAAACAATAAAGAACCAAAACTGGAAACAATCCAAACAACAAAGCTCCAAAACTGGGAACAATTCAAATGTCTATACAGTAAATAAATAAATTATGGTAGGGGCTTCCCTACTAGCTCAGTGGTAGAGAAGCTGCCTGCCAATGCAGGAGACACAGATTCGATCTCTGATCCAGGAAGATCCCACATTCAGCAGAGCAACTAAGCCAGTGCACCACAGCTACTGAGATTGTGCTCTGGAGCCTGGCAGCCACAACTACTGAGCCCAGATGCCAAAACTACAGAAGCCTGAGTGCCCTGGATCCCATGCTCTGCAACAAGAGAAGGCACCACAATGAGAAACCTGTGCGCCACAACTAAAGAGAAGCCTGGGCAGCAATGAAGACCCAGCACAGCCAAAATAAATAAATAAAATTATAAAAAAAATAAATTATGGTAAACCCATACAATGTAATAGCACTCTGCAATTAAAAAAAAAAAAGAATGAGCTATTAATATAGCTAACATAAATACATTATGCTGAAAGAAGCCAAAAGGAAGGGTTCATATTGTGTATAATACCACTTATATAAGCTTCTAGAAAATACAATCTACAGTTAAAGAAAGCAAATTACTGGTTAGTTACCTGAGCACTGGGACACAAGGAGGGGTGAGAAGGAGAGATTACAATGAGGCAGAAGGAACTGTTGAGGGTGTGAGATATATTCGTTATCTTGACTATGGTAATGGCTTCACAAATTGTGCACTAATATGCAGTTTATTATATGTTAACTATACACCAATAAAAAAAGATGGTTAGGGTTAACAGCCAGAAAGGTGAAGACCCCAAATAAAGTATGAGCTACTCTAGAGATAAAAAAAAAAAAAGTGAGGGTTATCTTTTTACTTGATCCTCAAGTTCTAACATATTTTTAAAAAGGCAGCTATATCTGAGATAAAAGCCTACTACCTTGGTTTTCTGTAACCTTTAGGATCAAAGACAATTTATAAATCAGCCTCTGCTGGATCCTTAAAGTCTTAAAAGAAAATCCTATTGCTTTCAAACAGTATTATTCCTAAAACAAGGAATAAGTCACAGAATCAGAAACATGGAAAAACCATCTAAGACACCATAAACTCTATCTGTATCTGCTACCCTGACAGAATGCCAAAGCAGCTACTGCCTAAAGACCACTTATAATCACAACCAAGGATAAAATTTCCCATCTTCCATATAACATTGCTTCCACACACGAATGCTACGTGTTTCTCTTAATTCAGTTCATTATGACAATTCTTTCTTGTGTCCCCTTATCCGTCTCTTCCCCCTTCTTGGAGGGAAGAAATTGAAGCAACTATTTAAAGGACAAATTGATACTCCCTAATTGTCACAGAGCTATGCAACAGTGTCACTTTCTTCAATCTTTTCTCTCTCAGTCTCAGAGTTTCTAGCGTATCTCTTCCTTTTACATGATCACTTTCTTCCAAGATCCTGAGATTTACTAAGAAAATGTAGAATCCAAAATCTATGCTTTTTTCCTCCTCTGGTTATTTATCCAATTTCCAATCTACAACTGTAAGAAGGGATTGCTGCTGCACTGAGTGGGTGTTTGGGCTTGATGACATTTAAAGTCCCTTCCAACTCTAAAATTTTAAGACTACCATTCATAGCAAGCTTTAATAATGAAGTAAGAATCTCAAAGTTGAAAGAACAATGATTCACCCAGAGTTATCCTGTAACCAGTGGTAAAACTCCTTAAAATACTGGTCTCAATTTCCCTTTTCCTTCAGTAACTTTACTCTCTTAAAAAAGAGTTCTTCAATTAGAAAAACTGTTTGGAAAAATAAGAAAAATTGTTTAAAAAAAAAAGCAGGTAGATAATAAGATACGTTCATAGTGATTAAAATATTCTTTACTTTTCAATTTTAGCTTTGAAGTTTTAAGAAATTTTAGCATCAACATCTTTTACTACTACTGATTCCCCAAAGGCCTGGCTATCCAAAGGACTGGGATCCGTTCTTATAGCAGCTGGGCAATATTAAAAAACAAAGAGGGAGGGAATTACAGACAGCAGGGCAGGAAGAGAGGGTTGGCACGGTCTCATCTAACCCTAATCAGGGACAACCAATCAATGGTGCTCTGCTGGTTAGCAAGAGGTGATTTTTTCCCCTAATGCTTTCAAATAAAAGTGATAAAGAATAGAAGGTTCAACATAATAAAGAAAAACACAAGGTTTGTTTGAATATGGGGATGCTTTTGGTAGTCATGAAAGATTAACTGAGACACAAAATGAGAGAAAACACCACCTGCATATACAAACTTTGTTTCTCTACAATACCGAATATTTCTTGTTAATAAACATGCTTTTAACCTGTTCTTCTAATTCACACCTTATCTTTTAAGCCTCTATTATATTTCACTGAAAATATAACACTCTCCAAGAATAACCTGGCAATCCATTTACAAAATACACTGAGCACCCCAGGGGTAACAAAAGGTGACTTTACCACACCGGGAATAAAATTAGTCTATTCTGACCTGTATGCCCATCAACAAAGTTAAATCATTCCTCACTTGTTACTATTTTCTTAGCTTTTTAAATAAACAACTTACAGGTCATAAAAGTTTCAACTCTTTTTATAAAAATATCCCAATATTTAACAACTCTCTCAAGAGATTTAAATGCTGAGGCATTCCCTCAGTTTCACCTTCTGTGAAGGAGGATTGCCTTAGAGACAAGTGAAAGTAACATTATCCAGTGATCCTTGGGCCGTGTGTTTATAAAGACTAGGGAGGCAGAGGGCAAATTTTTAAGGTATCATGCTGTCATTGCACTCTCAATTACATTCCTGTAGGTTCTCCTCCCTCTTTTCAAACTATGTAAGCCCTGTGTAACTTTCAAAAAAACGCAAATGACTTGTATAAAGTTCTCTGCATACTACTTGGTTTTGAGCGAGCTTTTGGATCAAAGTTAGTATCTTTAAGAGGAAAGAAGCATGAGCAACTCCACCTCTTTTATAATCTTCACCTTCCCTAATATTTGTTTGAAATTCTGCCTAGCATCCTTCATCCTTGCTCTCATTTTGGATGGACAGGGGTCTACAACAACGTACTTTCACTCTCACTTTGCTTTTAGAAACTGCAACATGGTAAACATTTAATATAGGCATCCAACAATAAACAAGATTTTAAAAATTACATACCTTGTACTGTCTCTAATCCCACACTAAGCATGTTTTACAAAGTTAGGCTCCTAGCTGAATCAAGATGCAATAGTCTTTCTTAAAACAGATCAATCCTTGATTGTATGAGAAGACATGCAGTCTACAAAATGCAGAAATACTCTGCAGCCTCCTAACATCCTGGTTATACTTACTCCCCTTACACATATTTCAGAAATCAGTCTATCTGACACCCACGCTCATCACTGCTAAAAAGTAAGAAAACACTCTGTTCATTTAGCATTTTTATCTTCCTTTGTCTTAAGGGCTTCCGAAAGAAACTGAAATAATGCTGGACGAGGGATAAGCTCATGGCCCAGGAGACAGACTGAAGAAGAACCAAGGAATGGAATACCAGACAGCCTGGCTTCACTACACACGTTTGCATCTTGAACAACCAGATGGTTTACAAAGATGATCCTCACCACTTTTTCAACTTAGGCTCCTTGTGTCCTTTCCACACAAGCTACCTCAGAGAGTAAAGAGCAAATCTTTGGTAACTTGTGAGTTCTGTATTCTCATCAGTTGATCTGCACTTAGAACCCGCATAAGCTTGGAAAGGTATACAGCAGCTAAAGGGATTAGTAACTCCTCAGATGCAAACAAATAATCTTCAGGCACACTCAGTCCAAATGAGTGCAGTTTTATAAAATGTATTCTTAATGGAGTTCCGGAGGACACACACTAGAAAAGGTGGAGTAGGCGAAACCCCTTTGACTTCACTTTTAGCCTATAGTTCAAGAAAACTAAGCTATGGGTAACAAAGGCAAACCAGCAATCTCACCCACTCTATCCACCCCCATATACATACACAGACACAAAGAGAAGTGGATTGCAATGCTCCTCCTAGGCTCCCATTTCCACAGAGTTCTTACATAAAAAGCAATGAGAAAGACAGAATATGGTAAAGCATTGAGGTATGGTATAGTTGGCAATAAAGGGGTTAAACAGCACTACTTTCCTGGAAACCTACCAATCCCCCAGCCAGGAATGCAATTCTCCTCACTACCTGTGTGTGTTACATATTTTCTAAAAATTCAGCAGATTAAGAGTTAAGAAAAACACCTCGAAAGAAAAAGAGAACTTGGTTCAGCTCCACCCTCCCTAAAGCAAATACCAACAACTCTGAGCCAAATCCACTCAGCATACACAAGACTCCATGGACATTCCAAAAAACAGGTGAAAAGAAGTTAAATTTCCTCAGGTATCTCACCTTTCAGCCCCAAATACTTAGCAGAATTCACATACTAATGAAACTTGTGTTAGATAAAACAAAAGCACACATAAAATTCCATTTAGAACTTGAAAAACATTTACAAGTCACAAAGGTCACTATAAATCAGCAAAAATAGCTGGAATTCGGGTGAGTAAGGTTAAATGGTACCCATGGAAACAAAAGCAAAACAAAAGGATACAGAAATAGAAGATACACGGGCCCTAAAGCTTAAGACTTAGCAGGAAAGCTCCCTAACTAGAGTGTCATGCTTATCCTAAAGAAACCTAGGAGAATGTTGCTTTGATCACCAGTGAGGGAAGGTTGCCACTACTATTAAACCCACAGTTCTGGGGGGAAAAAAGATAGTCACCAGATAAAAACAGGCACTGACTTGACAGCCTATAGTCACTGGAAAGGACAGTTCAGAAGCACCTGTCTTGATGGAAATAGGTAGGAAGAGATGAGTCACTATTTTAAATCTGTTCACTACTCTCCACATCTCAACCCTCTACGTCCCAAAGCAACATTATCTTCCTGTTTTCATCACTTTCTCAGTTTTCTTCCCAAACTTGTGGACTTGCCTCAGAATGCTAATGGGTGGAGATAAAAGAGAAAGAGGGAAAGTTAGAAACCATATGGTTAGTAGAAAGAGACACTGGGGCGGCGGAGTAAATTACCTGGGAGAGAAGTAGGAACGGTTATTAAGATCCAAGACGCCCTATCTTGGACAGAGCCCCCCATCTTTCCCTGGACAGAGTAAAAACCAAGATTCAGTGTGGGCAAAGATAGCAGGATGCCACGGTGTTACACGAACACCAATGTTCTTTCAGACTGGAAATAACTGGCAACTGAGGAAAGCCAGACTCTTCCACAGGTCGGGAAAAAGGTTATCAGTAGTCTTAGGGCACAGGAGGTAGCGGAAGAGCTGAGGAGATTGTTATCATGAAAATGCACGAAGACAATATAATCAGGTACTCAAAAACTTCTGGACCCTTTTAGTCCGACTTCTTCCCCGTGGGGGAGGTTGATCACCACTCAAGTCAAGAAGGGCATATTCTTGAGAGAAGTTCCAATCCCCTGACAAGTGACCGATTAGCAACAGGGCAAAAAGACAGGTTCTCTGGATGGGGAAATACTGGAAAGCCAACTACAGTCATACTCAACGACCAGAGGAACTGGGCAGGAACCCATTTCTGCAGTCACAAGGACAAACGTCCAAGGGAAGAGGGAAGGTAGGGCCCAAGCCAGGTAACATTCCTGAGGGGAAGGATTATCAGGTGACACCGGGCTGAGGGCCCAGAGAGGGGACTGGGCGGGAGCAAAGTTAGCAGGTGAAAGGGATCAAGCTTGGGGAAGGAAGTGACCTTTGGAGAAGCAAATAAGAAGATACCAAAAAAGGGGGGGGGGAGGGGAGGGTAGTAAGAGAAAATGGACCCAGAAAAGCACTGAGGCTAGAGAGAGAGAAGGCGTGTTAGGGTAACGGAGGAAGAAGAAAGGAAGTGGGGCTGAGAGGGAAGAGATGGGGCTGAGACCGTCCAGGGCTACGCGGGGTAAGGGCAGAACATGAGGGCGGGGAGAAGGGAGGTGAAGAAAGCCCCGAGGTTGCCAGGGCAAGAGCCGGGTGGGACTCCGGGGATCCCCGAGGTCCCAGAGCGGTCGGAGGTCGGGCTTCGGAGCAAAATGAGGAAGGGAGGCGCGGGGGCGACTCCCTAGAAACGGGCTTGCACCCCTGGGGCTAGCTGCGGGACGTCTCTGGGGTCCTGAGGGCGGTTAAGGGGTCAGCCTGAGGGAACCAGGTGGGAGGGACACTCACAAATTTCTTGGATTTGCCGCCGTCGCCGCCTGCCGAAGGCAGCTCGTCCGGGTTCCGGCCCTTCTTCTTGTCCCGGGTCCCGCGGCCGGGTCCCAGGCCCCCGCCGGGCGGCTCCATGTCCAGGTTTGCGTTACTAGTGACCCCGCGCCCACGCCGCTCCCGCCCGGCAGCTCCAAGCCCGCCGCTGCCGCCGCCGCCGCCGCCGCCCAGCAGCTTCTCAGTCCGCCGCCGCGCCCCGCCTCATTAGCATGCCGGGCTGCGCGCGCCTCATGAATATACAACGACGACGCCTCGCTCCCGCCCGCCTGCCCCACTTCCGCCCGGACCCGCAGCCCCTACCAACGGGGGAAAGGAGAGGGGGGAGGAAAGCCGCGGAAGCGCACTACCTGCCTGGCGGGCCTAACCATTTGACTCACGTGGGGGGGTGGGGGGAGTGGGCGGTGTAACTCTGTGGGACAGCGCCGCCTGCCGGTTGGAGCGGCGCAGGCCTCCCTGCTCCCACGCAGTGCCCACGTGGCTGTGAAGCCTGGACCCTCTCACCCCAGACCGAGATATTATCTGAACCAAAAAATCGCCTAAGAGAGACTTATCCTGACAGAAAATTTAGTGCCAGGCTTTCCAGGATAATAGTTTTTATGTGTTCAATACCCATGGAGCACGTGAGAAAATAAAGTGATAGCTACCATTTATGTGCCAAGAACAGAGCTTGGTTCAGGGCCAGTGCTAGAGCAAACTCTACTAATTGTGGACTTAAATTACCTAGTTCTAAATCCCAGGTCTACTACGTTCCATGTTCCTAATCTGGAAAAACTAGTTACTGCTACTGCTGTGCCTGAAACTTGATAATAGTTAACCATTTACCATACACTTGTTCTATGCCAGACCCTTTGCAAAAACACTACGTGTTTTTGCTGAATCTCCACAATGACATGTGACAGATTCCACTAGTCTCACCATTTTAAGGGCAGGAAATTTGTACAATGACAATTGAAGTGACTTGCCCAAGGACACATAATTGACAAAAAAATTAAAACCAGGTTGGTCTGATTGCCAAGCCCTGTGTTTAAAAAGGATTCCCTACTGACATGAAGAACTAACTGGAAAAGACCCTGATGCTGGGAAAAACTGAAGGCAGGAGAAGGGGACAACAGAGGATGAGATGGTTGGATGGCATTACTGACTTGATTAACGTGAGTTTGAGTAGGCTCTGGGAGTTGGTGATGAACAGGGAAGCCTGGCATGCTGCAGTCCATGGGGTCCCAAAGAGTTGGACACGACTGAGTGACTGAACTCAACTGAATTGACATAAACCAAACTGAGTGAAAAGAACAGGCCTTCTCTAAAAGTGTGTTCTTTGCTCTCCTAGCTTGATTCTTCCCTCACCAATTTCCTCTATTCTCCCAGCTACATCTGGTCCCTTGTATGAAAAGCATGTGGCCCCCAGTAGGCCCTCAAACTCTGGACTTAATTATCTTGCTCACAACCAGCAAAAGATTTCAACTGCATGTTCCTAGAGGACAGCCAGTGATTCACTAGGGAGCCGCCAGCGCTCAGTCTAGGGTCTGGTATGTTACAAGGACTCTGCCAAAATGGCTGGCTCCAAAATCCGACCTTCAGCTTTTACCTTTCACTTTCTAATTGCCTGATGGAGAGTTGCATAGGACTACCCAGCCCACACTTCAAACTCAATTTGTCCAAAACAGTCCCAAACAGCTACTTACTTTCTAAGCTAGAGTGTTGAGAAACAGAGGGGATCAAAGCATGGAAGGAGTGATCCAGGTATTACTCTTCTTTCCCATACCATTGTCTACATCTACTAAAGCACTTCTCTTCCTTCCTACTGGACTGTAAACTCCAGGGAAGAGTCCATACTTGTGGCTACTACAGTATCCAGCATCATTCTTCACATAAACAATGAAGATAATGAGCAACTGCTTACATCAGGCACTGTGTTAAGTACCTGAAATGTTTTCTCAGTTTATCTTATTAGCATCACCAATCCATACACCCAGGATTAAAAACCTGAAGCCATTCTCTATTCCCTCTCTTAAGCTACTAATCTGCCCAGGTTTGTCTAATTCTTAATTAAATGCTCTATTAATGCCCTATATATGAGTAAGATAATCCATGTAGAATCCAGATGCACAGGTACTAATGTAAGTGTTAACTATGTTAACTATGATTTTTATTATATACATCATCATCCCATTTCCTCTCTTCACACACAGGAAGCTAGTAAGAATATTCCTAGAAAGGCAAAAGGTACAAAAAATACCAACTTGGTTTATTGGATAAAAAGAGTGGTAAAATGGACATAAAACCAAAAGTCAGAACAAGACATTTTCACATCCTCCCCCATCTCAAAACCATACTTCCCATCATCTGGATTAGGATGTTAAGGAGCCAGAGCCCCCTAAAATCCTTTATTCTTCACCTGCACTGGAAGCAAGGCCTGTATTAGGAGAACCCAGGAGAGGAGGAGGTCAAAGGCAACCTTACTCCTGTCTGCCCCTTCACTCCTAAAGTCTCTGGGTTGGAGGGAAGTAGGGAAGGAATAAGCGAGCCAAAAGGGCTAGGCCTGGCCTCAAGGGCCCAAGCCCAGGCTATCCTAGAGATGGCTATCCTTGCCCCCATTCAATCCTTAATAGGTACCATTCTCAGGCCTTGAGGGAGAGAAGAAAGGGGATAGTTGGTTCAAGAACCAGATGTCTTCAAACCCTCCCCCAGGGTTGGTAAAAGCTCTGAAAGTAACCTTACCAGGGGTGGGAGAACCACACTTTTTCCCTCCCACCCAATCAAGAGGTAAAAAGGAATTCCTGGGGACACAGCAAGCCCAGCGCCTCTTAAATCTCCACGTCGCTTTCCTTGTCGTTGTCATGATCTCCATCATAGAATTCGTTGGGTGCCTCTGGCCTACAAAGCAAGGGAAGAGAGAAAGAGAGGTCAGGCTCCCACTCTCCAAGCTCAGTTTTCTCCCACGTAGGCACCCTGTCTGGAGCCACTTCTCAGGCCCCCAGTCAGGGAACCACTCCTCTCCTTCTGTTGGTAGAGACTGATTGCTATTCATTCATCCACTCATGCAGTCAATAAACATTTACTGACAGACTACTCTGTGCCAGACACTGTCATAAGCCTTAGAGAGACAGGAGAGAATAAACCAGATGACATTTCTGCCTATCTTCAAAAAACTTACCTAATAAATGAGACTGACGATAACTAACAAAGTAAAAACAAAAATACGGTAATTTCAGATGGTGGAAAGCACTATGAATAAAATGAAATAAAGGGACGTGACTAAGAGTTATGGGAGGAAAAGAGTAAAATTTCAGACAAGATTATTAGGAACAGTTGTTCTGACAAGGTAAGACCTGAAACTGAGAAGAAGCTGGACAGGCAGACATCACAGGAAGACCACTTCAAGCTGTAAGAAAACCAAGTACAGAAGTTATAAGGTTATGAGGAAGACAGGTGAGAGAAGTGAGGGAAAGAGGTCAAGACAGCTAGAAGAGAGAGAATCATCAGAAATGAGACCAGGGACGAGGGTAAGGGCCAACATGCAGGGCCTTTTAAAGTCATCACCAGAAATTTGGACTTTCTTCTAAGTGCAATGGAAAGGAGCATTTTTAGCAGAGGAGTGACATATTGTAAACCTGTATGTAGTGGGTGAAGGGATATGAAAGCAATACAAGGCCCAATATGTACCCAATTCTGATTTCTTTTTGGAAAACTATTCTCCGGGAGAATATGAATAACTAAGATATCTTGCCCACAGCTGTTAACTGAGAAAGAAGGGAGAAAGTCATCAAAGAGAAGTTGGGGAACAAAAAAAGGAAAGGCTTCCTCTGCCTGAAGAGCAAAGTCTCAGTTACCTCTAAGTGTGCAAGGGTTAAAGGTGAGGAGTCAGAGACTCGGGTTTGAATCTCAGCCCTGGTATTTAACTAGCTGTGAGAACTTCGGAAAGCTACTTAACTTCTGTGAACCTTAGATTTCTCTTCTGTTAATTTAAGAATAGCACCTCTCAGGGTTGTCAGATGGCAAGAGAATGATGACTTTATGGCATTGTATCATGTATAATTTAATATAAATATCATATCCTATATAGCTGAAATACTACAAGCATCAAATACTATAGCACCAACTGAAACTCAGTGGGTGGTCCAACAGTAACAGAGCTTAGGACAGAGAGAGGCCAGAGGCTTCTGCTGGCTGTTGAGAACAGGCTGTATAATGCAGAGATAAGGCCCAGATACCAGCCTGGAATCACAGATGAAAAAAACAAACTTTTCCAAAAGGAAGAAACTGAAAAACAGATTTTTAAGATCAATTTCCAGAAGTCAACCCTCAGAGACCTACAGAAGCTGAGATGGAGATGAGGGGTCAAAAAGGATCCCTGAGGCCAGATGTTCAGATACATCCTCAACCAAGAGATGAAATGAAGGGGTACACATGGAGAAGGGTTGGAGTGGTCTCAAAGGTCTAAGCTGTAAAGCCCAGGTCCAGCGGAGAGATCTGGAAGTATGAACTCTTAAGACAGAGAGAAGATTCTGGAAAGGACTGAGAAGCCCATCAGACTGCAGCAGAGTCAACTCAGACTTTTTAACAGTGCGTGGGAGCAGGACCAGGTGTCCTGCAAACATCCAGCTGTGGTTATCCCCAGTCACGTAAGGAAATCTGTTCTCTATTAAATGCATCTATTTCTGCACTTCTGGGTTCTCTTGTCTTTTTCCTTCATTTTTCAGAAAAGCTTGTTCAGCTTTTGTGTTTTTTTTAAAGTCTATTCTGGGTTTTTTTTCCCCTAATTCAGTGCATCTGTAAATATTTTAATATGTGTCTGAGGAAGGTAAAGATATTAAAAAAGACACACATACACACAATACAACTAACACATCTGAAAAAATTAACAGAGGAAAGAAATCTAAAGGCCTTACAAGAGCAGTATATGTGCAGTGACCTGTCCAGCTCGGAATCTGGAAGGAGTCAGTAAAATGCTGGCAAGAATATAAACTGTTATAGACTGTCTGGAAGGCAATTTGGCAACAAATAAAAAAAAAACTTAATTGCACACAGCCTTTGACTTAGCAACAACAAGTCCAGGAATCTAACCCACTCAAGCACTCAAAGACGTATATATATATGGGGATTCACTGCCACACTCTTTGTAACAGTGGAAAAACAGGAAATAATGTAAATGCCTGTCAATGGCACTTGGTTAAATTATGCTATGTCCACACAGTGGAATATTACACAGCTAATTAAATAACAAAACAGATTTTTATATATATTAGCACAGAAAGATACACTGGTGAAAAAAAAAAACTTGGAAATTGTAGAACATGGACAGAATGATGCAACTTTTATTAAAAAAAAAAAAAGACTGCACAACACTGAAAATGAGCGTATGTGTGCCCTTGTGTTTATACATAAATGTTGAACAGTGCAACTGTAATCTACAGAAACTGGAACATGGAGTTAGAACTGGACACGGAACATGAAACTTAGAACTGGACATGGAACAACAGACTGGTTGCAACTCAGGAAAGGAGTACGTCAAGGCTATATATTGTCACCCTGCTTATTTAACTTATATGCAGAGTACATGGTGAGAAATGCTGGTCTGGATGAAGCACAAGCTGGAATCAAGATTGCCAGGAGAAATATCAATAACCTCAGATATGCAGATGACACCACCCTGATGGCAGAAAGTGAAGAAGAACTAAAGAGTCTCTTGAGGAAAGTGGAAGAGGAGAGTGAAAAAGTTGGGCTAGATCATGGCATCCGGTCCCATCACTCCATGGCAAATACAAGGGGAAAAAGTGGAAACAGTGCGAGACTTTATTTTTTGGGTCTCCAAAATCACTGCAGATGGTGACTACAGCCATGAAATGAAAAGACGCTTACTCCTTGGAAGAAAAGTTATGACCAACCTAGACAGCATATTAAAAAGCAGAGACGTTACTTTGCCAACAAAGGTCCATCTAGTCAAGGCTATGATTTTTCCAGTAGTTATGTTTGGATGTGAGAGTGGGACTATAAAGAACGCTGAGCGCTGATGAATTGATGCTTTTTAACTGTGGTGTTGGAGAAGACTCTTGAGAGTCCCTTGGACTGCAAGGAGATCCAACCCAGTCCATCCTAAAGGAAATCAGTCCTGAATATTCATTGGAAGGACTGATGGTGAAGCTGAAACTCCAATACTTTGGCCACCTGATGTGAAGAGCTGACTCACTGGAAAAGACCCTAATGCTGGGAAAGATTGAGGGCAGGAGAAGGGGACGACAGAGGATGAGATGGTTGGATGGCATCACCGACTCAATGGACATGAGTTTGAGTAAACTCTGGGAGTTGGTGATGGACAGGGAGGCCTGGCGTGCTGTGGTCCATGGGGTCTCAAAGAGTCGGACACAACTGAGCGACTGAACTGAACTGAAAAGTTTTACAATAAATGTATGCCACTTACGTCATTAAATCAGGGCCAAAAAAATAAGTGTGGGATGGTTGTATCCTGAAGAAGGTAAACCGAGGACAATTAGACTAATGCTGTCTAACTCACTTTTTCCCTCTTAACTTCCCCCAAAGCTTGCTGGAATCCCCTGCTCTTATGTCCCTGCTCCAGACCTGCTGTAGTTTTCCTCGGGACCCCTCTCCTCCGCGTCAGCCTCATCAGTCCTGTCGTACGTTAGGAGGTCTGCCGGCACGTCGTGAATCTGGACGCTAGGTGCATGGTTCAGCATCTTCAGGTTTTCAAAGATTGTCTGGCGGATCTGGTCCAGATACTGGCCGGGGATGAGGAATAGACAATGAGCAGCTCCCAGTGACTCCCAGGATGTCAATGCTTGTAGCTGCCTTTTGTCCCTACAGTCCTAGTTTCAGTCCCATTTTGCATGTTAGTTTGAATCCCCCAGCTGGTAACTGTC
The DNA here is from genome assembly GCA_024291935.2 of Okapia johnstoni. Classification (NCBI taxonomy): domain Eukaryota; kingdom Metazoa; phylum Chordata; class Mammalia; order Artiodactyla; family Giraffidae; genus Okapia; species Okapia johnstoni. The sequence continues at coordinate 45,085,937 of CM044316.1, forward strand.
CCTCCTCCCAACCCTGATTGCCTGTGCTTTCACTGGGGCTGCCTCCTAGCTGATAACAGACAGAGTGATGGCTGAGATTCTCTTCCCTGGTTTCTCTGATTTCCCACATCCTGGACCTTTCCTGGGCTCCTCCACCCTTGTGCTCAGCTTCTCCAAGTTGCTGACCTGGCGTGAATTCTGATTCTCGATGCGGGTGCTGACATCCGGATGGAGCGTGAAGTCCGGGGCAAAGTACTCGAAGTATTCTTGGGGAAAAAGGAGGAGACGTGATGGCTCAAACAGACACAGGCAGGTCCCAAGAGTTGCCTATCTCTTTCCTTTCCATCCAAAACCCCTACATAACAGCTGCTCAATCTTTTTCCCCCTCTAGGCCCAAGGGTTTAGTCTGCAGAGCTCTGAGAAAGTCAAACTTCCCACCTGCTTTCAAACCAGGCCATTCTATGGTCTTGTGAGAATGGCCTTCTTGTTGTGGGGGCATCATGGGGTGGTCCTTACCGCTATAGGGAAGCTCTTCACTAATGGCCTCTTCTACCAGCAGCGATGTCTCATATGTCCTGAAACAAAACAGCAGAGCAGGGCAGGCTGAGCGAGTGGGCTGAAAGGTCCACCGGCCATCTCTCAGGGAGCCCCTAGCTCACACTGTACAAGGGAGAGGAGGAAAAATGGGAGCATGCTCACCAGCAGCGGGCAACATTCCGGACAGTGTAGCCACCACCACCTAGCACCAGTAGAGGGATATTGAAGCTCTTGACATATTCAACGCATTCCCTGTTAAAAGCAACCAGAGGAATGGGTGGAGGAAGTTACCAAAAGCCAGAGAACACACTTCTAGAGACTAATTGGACAGGGGCACAAGGAAACTAGAAATGTTCTGTATCTTGATCTTGGTAGTGAAAATCATTGAGTTATATCCCTGAGACATGTGCACTTTATTGTCTGCATGTTATGTCTCAGTGAAATTTAAAACAGAGTGCACTCTCACCTCTGTCCTGCTCAGCAGGACACCAGCCTGGCACCCCATCTGTTAATCAACTAGTCTCACCAATGTACCAGCAAGTGCTGTCAGTTTAGCCACAAAAATATAACTCACATCACCTACCTCTCTCCACCGCCACCTCCTCCAGCTTAGCCCCTTTTCTAAGACAACACCAAGAGCTCCCTAACTGGTCTTCCCACTTCCGCTCCTGTGCGCCCAGCCCTACCCCAAACCTTTCTCCATTCAGCACTCAGAGCAGGTGCTTTTTTTTCTTGGCTGTGCCGCAAGGCATGTGAGATCTTACTTCCCCAACCAGGGATCAAGCCCATGCCTCCTTACAGTGGAAGTGCAGAGTCCTAACCACTGAACTGCCAGGGAAGTCTTGAGCAGTCACTTTAAAACTCAAGCTGGTTCATGTCACTTCCCTGCTTAAAACCAGTCAACAGTTTCCCAACACATCTGAAATATAATCCAGACTCCTTAGCAAGGTCTAAAGGCTCTGCACGACCCCAATGCTGCCAACTTCTCAGACATCACCACTAACCACCTCCAGCCTGCTCTCTGACCCACCTGGCTGGTTTTACTTCATCTCCTCCTCCGCCCTGTCTCGGCGTCTCTGCATGTGCTCTTCTCACCGCTTGGGATGAACCTCCATCTGTTTCTCTTATGGCTCACTCCTTTTAGGCTCCAGGTCTCAGCTCAGAATTTTGGAAAATTTTTTCCAAATCACAGTATCTAAAGTAGTTTCTCCACTGTTATCCCGTATCTTAGCTTTCTATCTTTTTCTTCCAGAGAATTTATAACAATCTACCTATCTTGTTTGCTTACTTATAGTTTTGCCTGTTTCCTAGGCTGAACTGTAAACTCCATGGGAGTTCCCTGACTGCCTCCCCATCTCCTAGGACAATGCCTGGAACACAACAGGTGCTTAAAAAAAACCTAATGTGAATGTTGCCAACTGGGGAACACTGCTCAAGATGATACTTCTGGTTTAAAGTACAATATGTAGCTATTTTTGAGTCTCAAAAGGAGGTGAGGCCTGTTTCCCAGCCTACCCCTGTTCCATGTATTGAGGCCCAAGGCCACTTGAAAACCTGGGGGGGTGGAAGGAGAGCAGTTCTCACCCGTGTCCTCGAATGCTGAGGTTGAAGCAGCCCAATCGATCACAGCCCAGAGAGTCAGCTCCACACTGCAAAAATCAAAACCCCAGGTGGCTGCAGTGAGACAACTACTCAGAATGTCACCAATGTCCTTCACTTCCCTTCCCCCACCAGCCTAGGGATTCTCCTCTTTCCTGCTCTCTTCCCTCAAGCCTGAGTGCCTGAGGAGGCACTGACAGTATTACCTGGAGCACAATGCACGTGGGTTGGTAGAAGTCCACCACCTGGTTGATAACTGGCTGGAAAAGGTGCTTGTAACCTGGGAGAGGGCCAAAGATGGGCACCTGGCACCCCAAGGGGATGGGGAGACAGGGAACAAAAGGAAAAAGGGGGTTCAGAGAGCGTGTAGCCCAGGAAAGGGGCAACCCAAAGGGACAACCATTGGTTCCGAACTTGTGGGTGGGGAAGTTCATGAGACTTCTGGAGGGACTGATGGAAGCTAATGACCTTTTTCCCAGAAAAATGCACATACACACAATATGTTGCATACAATTTCCGGGGAGTTCATGGTCCCTCTGAAGGCCACTCATCCTGAAGGACACCTGGCCCAACAGTAGACAATACCAGGCAGAAGAGGTTAACTCAAGGAGAGAGAGAGAAGGAGCCTAGTGAGCAGAGAGAAAACTTTAGTACGTACTCTGGTCATCAATGCCGTCCCGCAGGGGTACGTTGAGGCAGTAGTAGCGGCCACTCTCTGCTCCAACTTCATACATGTCACCTGTGGGGAAGGGGGGGTGGGGGTGCCAGCTGCTTCAACCCCACCGTGTACTCGGAGGGTCTCTCACTCCATCTATGTACGTCCGCCACATACTCCCTCAAACCACTAAGTCTCTGGCAGCTTGCATTCATTCAACAGATACTCTTGGAGGGCCTACTATGAGCCAAGCTGTGAACTAGGCATCGGGATACAGCAGGACAAAGAACTAATGAAATTAATGAAATCCCACCAAGCTCATATTCTTGGGAGGCAGGAGACAGTAAACAAGACAAAACAGCAATCAGTGCTTGAAAAGAAAAAAGGAGAGTGATGTGACAGAGTAACAGGTGATCGGGAAAGGTTTCTCCAAGGAGGGGCCACCTGAACTGAGACCTGAGTCTGCGGAGGAGGCAGTCATAGTAATAGCTGAGGAGTATGAAGGGGACAGGCATTCCCATTCCCATACCTGTGCCAGGGAAGAAGTAGTTCCCGTACTTGTGGAAAGATACTGTCATGACTCGGTCAGTGAGGTAGAAGGCTTCCTGAACCCCGTCGCCATGGTGGATGTCAATATCAATGTAGAGCACCCGAGGATGGTACCTGGGGTGAGGGCAAAGCCAGCGTCTGAGGCAGAGGTGAACCCCAGGAGGAAAAGCCCCCAACCCACTCCTCCCAAACACAAGGCCAGAAATTATGAAGAGTCTACTTTGGCCCAAGTCACCTGAAACCTAATACCACCAGTTCCCTAAGGGCAACCCTGGGGCTCCAGCCTGGAGGCAGGGACAGGAGAGGGATGTGCAGAGAAGGCTGAAATGTGAGCAGGCAGCAGGGAATCTGCAGCAGAGCACAGGAAGAGGCAGCCTGAGAAAAGCATCAAGAACTTGGGAGAAGCTAGTGCGGGGCTGGAGGTCAGGGTCAGGGCCAGGGCAGTCTCAGACCTCAGCCAAGAGCCTCGTAAGTGGCCCCATCTCCTCCCTGGCTACTTACTTGAGCAGCTCCAGGATGCCAATCACAATGTCATTGACATAGCAGAAGCCAGAAGCCTATGGTAAGAGAGTGTAGTGGTATTACAAAGAAATCCTCCACCCAGCTGCCCCCCGACTGCCATCCTGACCTCCTACCCTAGCGGAGCTGTTGTCTCCTCCATCACCTCCTCACTCACCTCAAACTTCTTGGCGTGGTGCAGACCACCAGCCCAGTTAATGGCAATATCACAGATCTGAAAGACAAACCCCCAACTCATAGTCCTTCTCCTGCCCAGCCCCTAAGCTGGGAGCTCAGGGTCATGGTTAAGGCCTTAAATTCAGGGACCCACAGGAAAGGGGAAACAGGACTCGGGGTACAGTTACCTTGTTGTTCAGCTGGGTTGCTCCTTGCAGAGATGCGCCTGTGTAACGGGAACAGAACTCAAACAGCCCGGGAAACACGGGGCTGCAGGAAGAAGAGCAAGTCGGAGCCCTTTTTCCTCCGTCCACTTCCTTCCTTCACCTTTCTCCCCAGCCCAAAGCTCTATAGTCTCCTTTCTTCAATAACCCCTTCTGCCCCTCCTAGATACATACCCAAGTTATCTGCAAATTTATTCAACAAATATTTTGGACCAAACCATATACTGAGACTTGTTCGAGGCACTGGATGGGAAGTAGAGAAAGGCAGTGATAGTAGTGTTAATTGCACAAACAGCATTCACAGGGCCCCAGGCTGTGGCCTGAGGGTGGACTTTACATTCCCAGACCTATAAAGTGAACTCAAAACTAGCGAGAGCAATAACACAAAAAACAAGAAAGCTCCCAAGACAGCATGTGCCTGAACAACCCAATGAGCAGGGTAGTGTGTGCGGGACAGACCTCTGGGGCTGGTGTGGTCAAGAAAGCCTTCATGGCATGAAGCTTTGTGGTGGCTTGAAGGCTGTGAAGGCCCTGGAGAGGCTGAATGGGGAACAAAGCGTATTCTGAGAAGACACCCTGTGCAGCAGAGGTGTGGGGATAAGGTTGGGAAGGTGCTCAGTGCCAGCCTAAGGAGTCGGCCTCAATCCTCCAGCCCAGTCTGCTTCTATTGGTAGGCTCTTTTGGGAAAACCGATTGGTGTGGTGTTTAAAAACCTAGACTCTGGACCTGAATCCTGCCACTGCCACTGTCAGGCTAAGTTATCAAAATCTCCTCAAATTTCAATGCATGTACTTAATGCTTACCATCATGAAAAGGACTATTATATCTCAGGGTTGGTGCAAGAATTAAGTGGATATACCAGTAATCCTCAGTACAGCAGAGTAAATTACTCAAGAAACCGTACCTGTTGTAGGAAATTATAGGATCAACAGCCTCCTTTCTTCAAAAAATAAATTCAAAGAATTCCCTGGCAATCTAGTGGTTAGGACCCCATGTTTTCACTGCAGAGGGCCTGGGTTCAATCCCTGGTCAGGGAACTAAGATCCTGCAAGCCAAGGCGTGGCAAAAATAAATAAATTCAAAGGCGAGAAGGAAACATTAAAGGTTAAAAGTCTTAAGAGATGGAGCCACCAAATACAATATGTGGACCTTGTTTAAATCCTAATTTAAATAAATCAACTGCAAAAAAGAAAAAATGTGAGACATTTGGAGAAATTTAAGTACTTACTGCATATTTGATGATATGAATTACTGTTGATTTTTCAGGTGTGATGATACTATGCATTTTTTTAAAGAGTATCATTTGGAGATATATAGTAACATATTTATAGACAAAAGGGAGTGACATCTCAAATTAGCTTTAAAATAACCTAATGTGTGGGGACACAGATGAAGCAAGATTAGCCATCTGCTCTAAGTGTTGCAGCTCAGTGATGGATAGATGGGGGTTCACTGTACTATTCTACTTGCAGAAATGTTTAAAATTTCCCCTAATAAATAAAAAGTTTAAACATGAATGGAGCAGATGGCAGCTGTTGTGGTCACTATCTTTTAGTGGATGCAGACTAGAATGGAAGCAAGGATCATGGCTTATCTTTGTTGGCCACCTTTTCCCCACAAGACCTAACTTTGAGCTGACTTCTCATATGAAATAAGCTCAACATACATGGTCGTACCTAACCACTTGCTTACTTTTTAAAACCCTCCGACGACTTCTCCCTACTCTAGAAGTTAAAAACCCCAATTCAAAATAGGGCTGTTTATTTTTTAAAGGCTCTACCTATCTCTTTAGACACAATTCAGATCACTCTTCAGATATCGTGGGTGGCCTTTTTTCTGTTCTTTAAATAAGTCACACTCTGTCCTGCTGCAGACCCTTAGGGCATATTGTCCCTACTTGTCATTCTTCCCTTCATCCTCCATATTCTCAACTATCTTTCACCTAATTACTTCCTACTTTCTTTAGAACTCAACACAATCTTCATTACTTCCTCTAGGAAGCTGCCACTGACCAGCCCCAGCCCAGGCTAGATAATTCTCCCATGTCTACCCTCTCATAGCCTGTCATGTACCTCTCCTCTAGAGGACTTAGCACAAGGGCTATATTCAAATCGTGCTGGTATTGTTTATCATTGCATCCCTAGCACTTAGCACAGGGCCTGGCCTAGAGCCAATAACTAATCAATATTTATTGAATAAGCAAATGAGTAAATGATGATTCATTGACAAGTATCCCCCCCCACCCCTACATATCTTCCCACTGCTGCCATAAGATCTCACTGAAATGCCTGGCATCAAGGTGCCTGGCATAAAAGGTCCCAGTTCTCCCCTTACCAGTCATCGCCCACGTTGAAGGCATTAAGGCTCTTGGTAAAGCCTTGCATATTGGTGGGGCTGACTCTCTGCAGGAAGTCGATGTAGTCCTCCGAGTGGAAGCGGCACATGTCATGCTGGGAGGCCTGGTATGGCTTGAAGACCTTGAGAGGGAAATACAAGATGAAGTCAGGCAGGGTCCGTCCTGCTCATCTGGCTGAGACCGACCACACTGAGCCCAGCCCTGGGGACTGTCCAAAACCACACACAGCAGTCCCCTCGCCCCCTCCCCCCCAATCCTTGTTATTCCATGAGACAAAGGTCGTTGAAGAAGAGAGACTCTGATTAGCTTGTTCTTATGATCAAGCCCTCTAAAGACCACTGGGCCTGCCTTTTCCTTCCTACCTCCAGCCCAGCCTTTTCCACCTTCTCAAACCTTAATTCCCTTTACCTGCCCTGTTCCCTGGATCTCCTATTCCTGATTCTCTTCATACTCATCTCCCCCGGGGGCTGACTCTGTCCTCTCCTCTGAGTTCTTCTTAATTTTGGAATCAAATAATATGGGACACACAACAAACTTCTAATTAAAACCCAAGATATCCAGGTGCTAAGCCAGAGATTTATTATCTCTTGAGAGGGTCACACACTTTAGAAATTGGACAAGAGCAAAAAATTTTCCCTCCCCAGAAAATGCTCATAGGCACACATAGGCAAACAATTTCAAGAGAGTCAGAGATTCAGGCATTAACATCATCTCAGTCGTTTCTATGATCAATTCACTAGTCTGTGGCTCAGCACAAGCAGTGGGACACTCATTCATACTGCTGGCTAATTCCCTTTGTGATGCATAAGGGCCGTATGTTATGATCACATATCACACTGCTATGAATTCCAAGCCAGGGACAGACAGGATGTGTATACAGGGGGAGATGGAGGGATGAGTAGTAATTAAGTGGAACTCTGTGTGTGTGTGGGGGGGTGGTATTCTAGATTTAAAAGGGAATATCCAGGACACCTCCTACTGTCCTCCCCACACATTCACATTTACACACAGGGCTGCAAAGTCCTCCCTAGAACTCTAGCTTGGCGGTGGAGAGAGGTGGCAGAGGAGAAGGGGTGGGAATGAGGGTAAACCTCATATCCAGATACACTGAGCCAGCCGCTTTCCCTTCTCTGAGGCCATAGAACTCTCCTAAGATGCAAGGGAGGGAAACACTCTGTGTCTGCAAACCAGCTCCACTCCACCCTAACCGTAGGCCAAAGGTTGGTCCACTTGAGGTCAAAAGGTGGCCGACCTAAAAACTAACTCTCATTAAGTCAGTGGATGCACCCACCAACACTCTGCATATGGGGGTGGTTCCTGGTTCCTTCTATCCACCTCCCCCCTGCCAGGGGTGGGTCACTCTTGATGCATTCAGTGCAGCCTACCTATCCCTAAGGCCGCAGCTCGTCCCCACCCTCAATTCCCAGCAGAAGCCGTGAGACTCACGATCATCTTCTTATAGAGGCCGTAGTGCAGGACCAGACTATGAGTCAATGCCAAGCGATGGGGCTTCATAGGGTGACCAGCCCCTGGGGGTGGGAGAAGAGAGTTCGTCAGTACCCATCCCTGGAGTTGTAGGCCCGGCTTCGAAACCTCCGCGTCCCGAAATCCCTCGCGTGCCACGTTGCTCCCTCACCGTAGTGGAAGTTGCCCACATCGGGGTCGTAGAAATAGGCCACAGTCTTGGCCATGGTGCCGGCGGGACCAGGCCCCGCGCCTCCGCCGCCAGCCTGGCCGCCCGCCCCACCCCCGGCCTTGCGTGCTGCGTAGGCACGCTGCCTGCCTCTGCGGAACCAGGAAACCCAAGCCCGACTCCCCTAGACCACGCCCAGGCCACGCCTCCTGCGGAGTTCCGCCCTCGGCTTGCTCCGCCCTTCTAGGCTCTGGGGCGTGAGCGTCTGGGCTTCGCCGGAGGACGGTAGCATCGGTCCTAGGATGACAGGGCCATTTCCTTCCCGGCGGGGGTCAAATCCTCGGGAAGCCGAGCCATCCTGTCCAGCTACCTGTCCCAAGCGGGGCTCAGGCCGTGTCGCCTCTCTAGGAGGCTCTGGAGAACCGGCCACGCTGACCCTCTCAGGTGCAGAAAGCCAGCTTCCCCCGGCCCGCTGGGAAAGATTCCCAGCTACACATCCAGCCGGGGCATCTGAGGGCTGGAGCCAAGCCAGGCGTGCCCGATAGACCAGTGGAGAGCGCTCTCGCCTGACTGCCCGTCCTCCTCACCCGGACCCAGACTCTGCACCGCGCCGTCACCGGGCGGCAGTGGGGGGGCTGCGCAGTCACGCGCGCACCACACTTGCGCTCAGAAGCGCGCAAGGCTCTCTCTCTCCGCCCCGCACACCTGGGCTCCGCCCCCTGGTCCCCGGCCGGCGGTCGAAGGCTTTTGGGGACCCAGAGCGGCTGCGGCAGCGCCCCCCTTCTCCTTCCCTTTCCACGGCTGGAGTTGTCCGGAGCCTGTCGCCGGTCCCAACCAGCCCTCATCCCTTTCCATCCTTCCCTCCCCCCACCCCTGCCGCGGCACCGGTATCTGCAGCCGCAGCCCGGAGCCCTTGAGGCGGCGAAGGGGGGAGGGGAAGGAAGCAAGGGATGAGCGCCGGGAGGGCGTCGGGGGCCCTGAGCCGGACTAGGACGCCCCTGGAACCGGAGCCGGAGCCGGAGCCAGAACCAAACCACCGGTACCGGGTGGGCCAGGTGGTCAGGACGGGAGAACCCGAAAGGCGGGAGGGGGTGTGTGTGAGACAGTACAGAAAGGGGAAGGGGCTGCGGAGGCCTGAACTCAGGCCCGCGCAGAAGAGATGTGGACGCTGACTCAGGCACTATCCTTGTGCCGGCCGCCTGAGAATTCCGTCCCATCTCGCTCTGCAGTGTCCTTGGGAGGGACGAAAGTGCAGGACAAGCTGGAAAGGGGTAGCTCTGGGCGTCGGGGAAGCGGGACCAGGGTCGTGAGGGCTTGCGCAGCCGCCGTCTGACACCCCTGGCCCGGACCAGCACCCCTGGCACGGACAGCTCCTTGGTTGGGTAGGGGGTGGGGCCAGACCTCAGAGGCTTGTCTGTCTCGAATCCTGAGGACGGCATTCCTAACCCTCCCCCCATCCTTAGCTGCAGCCCCCTAACTCCAGGAGCCGCCCTGGCCCGTGCTCACCCGCCAGGGCCTCATGTCGGAACCACAGCCTGACTTGGAGCCGCCCCAACATGGGCTGTACATGCTCTTCCTGCTTGTGCTGGTCTTCTTCCTCATGGGCCTTGTAGGCTTCATGATCTGCCACGTGCTCAAGAAGAAGGGCTACCGCTGCCGCACCTCAAGGGGCTCGGAGCCTGACGACGCCCAGCTCCAGCCCCGTAAGTGAACAGCCTAGAACCTGGCTCAATCACCTTCCTGCCTCACCCTTCTCCCCACACCTCTTCCTGGCCAACAGACCCAAGCAAGACAGGAGGCCTAGTAACACTTTCTTGAGTCAGCAAGTGGGGTCCTGAAAGCAGGGCTAGAGAAGGCACCATGGGTGGGAAGGGCCCACTGGTGGTAATCTTGGACTCCCACTGATTTCCCCTTCTTTTTTGCCCCAGCCCTTGAAATGCTAAGGTACAGCATGATGCAGCTTGGTAAAGGGGTAGGTCTTGAGCAATAAGCCACAGAAGCCACCAGGTAACGTACCCTCAAAGTTGACTCATTTCTCGCTGCCTCACCAACCTCTTTCATCCTTCAGCTGAGGACGATGACATGAATGAGGACACAGTAGAGAGGATTGTTCGCTGCATCATCCAAAATGAAGGTGGGTGTAGGCTGTCCTTGTCCGCCACCTCCTCATCTTTCTCTTGCCCTGGGCCTCCACTGACCCCTTCTTTTCCTTCTCCCCTCAGCCAACGCTGAGGCCCTGAAGGAGATGCTGGGGGACAGTGAAGGAGAAGGGACAGTGCAGCTGTCCAGGTGAGCTGGAAACACGGGCCAGTATGATTTAGTTTGCCTTGGAGAGTATCCTCTCCTCGAGCACATTCCTCTCCCAGTCTCCTTGCATGATTAGGGTGACACAGGAGAGTAAGGCTGAATAACGGACAGAAAGAAGAAAGTTTGGTAAAAATCCTGAATCCTCCAAACCACATCTCTCCTTTAGATGTCATCAAGCCTAACCTTCATCCCTTATGCCACTCCCCTGGGTTAAACACTGCCCACTTTTTAGTCCTGGGAGGGAAAACAACACATGGTCAGTAACATCTTCATATTCAGTTTATTAGATAAAGACAATAAAAGAATGGTGTGGTCGGGGGGAAATGGGACATCTGGGGGGGTTTAAGGAGCACACTGAAAGAACGGGAACAAATGGAACAGGAAGAAAAATGGGAATGTTCCCCCCTGCTCCCTTCCTTCCTACCATCCAGCATGGATGCCACCTCCAGCCTGCAAGACGGAACCCCCTCCCATCATCACACAGTGCACCTGGGCTCCTCAGCCCCGTGCATCCACTGCAGCCGCAACAAGAGACCCCCACTTGTCCGTCAGGGACGCTCCAAGGAAGGAAAGAGTCGCCCTCGGCCTGGGGAAACCACCGTGTTCTCTGTGGGCAGGTGGGTATAGAGTACTCCAGCAACAGGGAGGTTGAGGTGGGGGTCCAGTGCTCAGGCATTTGACTCCAAAGGTGGGCCCTGGCTCTTTCTTCCTGGACTGGGAGCTACAGCAGGAGTCAGGCTGCACAATGTGCCCCACAACCTGAGGCCGTCTCCCCTGCCTTAGATCAGAAGGACATGGCTATCAAACCCAGGATGTCCCTGACCAGAGGGAAGGGCCAAGCAGTCTCTGGGTGGTGGCCCTAAGCCCCAGTGTCCCCTCCCCTCCCAGGTTCCGGGTGACGCACATCGAGAAGCGCTATGGGCTGCATGAGCATCGTGATGGCTCTCCCATGGACAGGAGCTGGGGGTCTGGTGGGGGGCACGACCCAGGGGGCGGCCAGGGGCCTGGGGGAGGGCAGCCCAGGACAGGGGTGCCTGCTATCGAAAGCCTTCCCCCCGAGAGGCCACAGCCCCCAGCCCTCGCCAGCACCCCCGTGCAGAATGGAGGACTCAGGGACAGCAGCCAAGTCCCTCGGGCACTTGAAGGGAACCCTGGAGCCTCTGCAGAGCCGATGCTTGGGGCTGGAGGGAGGGGCCCAAGCCCAGGGCCAGCCAGAAAAGAAGCAAACGGACATCCAAGCAAACAGGACACCTCAGATCACCAGGTATGAAGACATGGCCAGTGCTGCAATGGACTGAGCTCTTATTGCCCCTGCTCAGGGAGGGCACTGGTATGACTCACCTCCTGTTCTCTCATTGTCCACCCCTCCTCTCTCTCAGGTGTCCCCACCACGGGGAGCAGGAGGTGTGTGAGGTGAGTCTGCCAGGGCCCCAAGTCAATCTCATCCTCCCAACCCCTATATGAAACTACCTCAGCCCATCGGTTCCCTGAAGCCCCCGAAGTCAACCACAGGCTCAGCCTTTGGTACATATTCCTTGGTTCAGTGGTGGGGAGTGGCCATGTGCTCCAGAGGGTAGAGAAGGTCCCGCAGCCTCTGGGGAAAAGTGGGGGCTCCGCTTGAATAGGAGGCAACAGTCACCCTTCCTTTCCTCCAAGCCATCTCCTTCACTGTGCTGACGAACTACCAGCTGGCAGGCCAGGGAGTGGGTGGGCATGAAGCCCCTCCTCTTCACTGGACAGCACTGCCCCCCAGCTGAGGGACCCACCCTACTTCCACCTGGAGTTGCACAGTCTCAGGCTGGGGGTGCCTGAGGGGAAGTCCCATCCCTGGCCCTCAGCCTCTTCCCCTTCCCCTGCCTGCCCACAGGCCGCCTGACCCACCTTCCCCATCACCTCACTCCATATGCTAGAGCGTGGCGGCTGGGAGCAGGCCCCTGCCCTTGGTGGGCCCTTAAAGCAATAGCACCTTAGGCCCTCTGCCCTCTTGGCACAAGAGGCCCAGGCCCTGGCTCGGGCTTTGTGCCCTTTATTCACCGTCAATAAATCCGCTCAGACCATTACAGCTGCTTCGCATACTGGCTCCAGCTCCTTCTGACAGGCCTATCCCCGTCCCAGGCCCCGACCCCATTGGCTCTAACACCTGGAGTGGGGTGGTTCACAGAACCAGGGTGGAGACACAAATGAGCTGGAGCCACTCAAGACTTCAGGGGACAAATTCCAGTCCCAGAGATTTCAGGGTATTTCACCACCCTAGAGATGGGGTGGTGGCAGAAGAGAAAGGGGGTAGTTTCACCCCTAGAGATGGCTGAAGGATCATGGGGGAAAAGGAGTGGGTTCCAGCCCCAGAAATGGGGAGAGAAGTAGTGTCTACCCCTGAAGGTGAGAATGGAAATCAGGGAGATTCCAGCATTTGACTGTGTCGCTTTGGATCACCATGGGGAAGGGCAGTCTGATAGCACGGAGATGGGGCAGCAGCATCACTGGGGGATGGAGATTCCCCCTGGCTTCAGGTGAGGGGATCTGGGTGGCCAGGATCCGGGGCTTTAGCCGGAGGGGGAGGCGGTGGACGCATCTGTAGGAAACACAGAGTCATTGCTCCCAAGGCTTCCCTTGGGGATATCCTGTCCATTCCCTCCGCTCTGCAGATAAAACAGGACAAATTGGAGTGACCCCTCTTCCAACACTCTCCTCCAAGGGAGGGGCCCTTACCGGCCTGAGTCGAGGTGCCATCATGTCCAGGGACCCAGGGCAATCCAGGTCTTGGTCTGGAAATAAGAACCACAAGTCAGCCTTCTGACTTTATTTTGTTCACTTCTGTATCTCCAGCACTTAGGACCATGAAAGTCAGTCAGTTGTGTCCAACTCTTTGCGACTCCATGGACTATACAGTCCATGGAATTCTCCAGGCCAGTATACTGGAGCAGACAGCCATTCCCTTCTCCAGGGGATCTTCCCAACCCAGGGATTGAACCCAGGTCTCCCACATTGCAGGAGGATTCTTTACCAGTTGAGCCACCAGGGAAGCCCAAGAATACTGGAGTGGGTAGCCTATCCCTTCTCCAGGGGATCGTCCTGACCCAGGAATCGAACCAGGGTTCCTGCATTGCAGGTGGATTCTTTACCAGCTGAGCTACTAAGACCATGGCCCTCTGTAAATATTTTCTGATTTAACAAATAGTCACTAACCTGGGTCATAACATCCATCAATTCATCCATCCTCAACACTTACTGGGCACCTGATGTATACTCAGCCCTGCTAAAGGTACCAGAGTAGGGAAGGTGGGATCAGAGCACTCCCACCCCTAATGGTTGTCAGCGACTGAATAATGAAACACCAACAAACACAATGAATGAGTACTAAAGGATTCAAAGTAAACTAAGGGTGCTGGAGAAGTAGGGTACCGAAAATGCTAACAGGGGCTCCAGGGTCAGGGAGAGAGGTGCAGAGAAGAAAGTGGAAATAACTTTTAGAAAAGATGGTTTTGGAAAAGATGGACGAGGAAAATGATGATGCAAACCAGATGTTTGCAGGATTCAAGAACACTAAGGATGTGTATTGGGAAAACACTGTGGGAGAAACTGACTAATTTTAATAATAATAATAATGAAAAACAGTTACTAATTGCATCCTTGCTATGTGCCCTGCACAACGCTGGGTACCCTACAGACGTCTCTTTAACTCTCAAAACTCAACAAGGGACAAACCTTCCTCCTCACTCTGTAAAGGCCCAGACAGGTTAAACTGCACACTAGGAAGTCTGGGCAGAGTTTGACCAGTGGGCCTGGCTCCAAAGCCCAAACTCTTCTACATCAAGCCTCAGCGAGCCTGAGGGAGGAGGTTCCTGAGGGCAGGCAGAGGGGCCAAGTATAACCCAAGAGTCCCAGACTTCCTGTCTCTTACCCTCCTGGGGGCCCAGCTCCTTCTACTCACCACCGGGCAGGACAGGTGCAAGGGATCCATCCACAGCAGAGGTGGGTGCAGGAGGGGAGAAGCTGGGAGGGGAAGGGGATGGCAGCATCTGGGAATGAGAGGGCAAAGGCTTATTCCTGGCACGTGGGAAGGTTTCACCAGCTATTCCTCCCATCCCATCTTTAGTTCCTGTCTCATCACTTCCCAAGCTAGAGAGCAGCCAAATGCTTGTATATGGGCAGGGTTGTAGGTGATACACATTTCAACAGGCCATATGTATTGACACTTAATATGTCCCAAGCATTTTGCTGGCACTTCACATGCACTAAAAATTCATTCATTCCTCACTACCACCCCATGAAGGAGGTATTTGATGATTACTATGTCAGAGGTGAGACTCAGATTAAACCATCTATCCCAAATCACAGAGCTAGTTAGTGACAAATCTTGCTAGAACAATAGGTACCATATATCAAAGCACCTCCTAGGGGCCATTGTGCTAAGCGTTTTACCTCCATTATCTCAAATCAGGAAAGTCAGTCTCCTGAAAAAGATATCATTATCCCCCTTCTACATGCATGTGAAGAAACAAGCTCAGAGAGGCCTAATCATTGCCTAAAGTAACGAAACAGGAATCTGAACTTAAATCCAGCTCTAAAACAGGACAACCAAACTCTTATAAAGACTGCCTTGCTTTCCCTTTTCTCTGTGCCAAAGGAGATGGGGAGGCCCAAGCCACAATACAGGGAATGGGGCATTAAGATGAATATGGGCCCTCCCGTGCATGGGAGGGTCAACCAGAGGTGCCTGGGGATCCAGGGAAAAGGAAGGCTCACCTGCTCAGGGTCTGAGAGTTCAGATGGCCCCCCAAGTAGCTCCTCCACTAGCAGGGAGGGGAAGACCCCAACATGGCCCCCAAATTCTCCCCTCCAGAAGCCGTCATCCACTCCATCCTGGGCTCGGGGTAGCAGGCGGATGAGCGCCCCCTCAGGGAAGCTCAGCTCCTCGGCACTCTGTCCAGTGTAGCTGTACAGGGCACGGGCCAGGAACGCTGTAGAAGCCCCAGAGAGATGGTGAGGGGAAGAGGTAGGCAGCGTGCCCTGGACCATGACACCCCAGGGCCACAACGACTCAGCAATTCTTGTCCCTTTCTTACCTGTGGGCTCCGCCCCCAAAGGGTTGTCGCTGTCACGGCTGCTCTCAGGGAAGGAGCGGTCCGCGAAGTTGAGATAGCGCTCAGGGACAAAGCCTACCTCACCGTGCTGGTTCCGAGCCTGCTCTCCCAGCAATGTGAACAGAAAGTGGGCTTGCCTCAGCTGTCCACAGCCCTGGCCCTCCTCCACTCAGGCTTCCAGCTTTTCTGGCTGGGTCTTTATGGGCCACAGAGAAGTCCCACTGCTCCCTTGCCAAGGTCTGAGCCCCAGGTCCCTACCCACCTTGACCCATTCGTCGGCATCTCCCTCCTCTATGACCTCCAGCCACTCGCCCTCTGTGATGGTCAGCTCGTCCTCACGTCCTGCCTGGGCCCCACAAAGAAGAATTCAGGACTGGTTGTCCCCTAGCCCTGACGGTCTGAGGTCCTTACCCCCATTCACACCTGATAGCCAAACACCACATGGGCAGGGCAGGGGAGGGGCCTGGTGGCCAGGGCTGGGGGGGCAGGCTCCTCAAAGAGCTCCCCAGTCTCCTCACATTCCTCAAAGTCAGACAGCTCAGCATCCTCAGCCTGTAGGGGCAGAGAACAGACATCACTGTGACACCCGGTCTCAAGTATCCTCTGTGTCTCCCACTCCTCCATCCTTCCGTTAACCTTGTAGATCCTCCTTCAAGGTAGTACCACCCAACTGTTCACCCTGGATCACACGGAGTCATCACAGAGCAGGAAAACACTAATGATAATCACAGAGTTACAGGAGTGAGCGCTTACTGTGTGCCAGGCACAGTGCTATGTAGCTTATGTACCTTGTCTTGTTTAAGCTTCTTAATGGCGTGCATGCTCAGTCGTGTCCAACTCTTTGCAACCCCATGGACTATAGCCCACCAGGCTCCTCTGTCTGTGGAATTTTCTCAGGCAAGAATACTGGAGTGGGTTGCCATTTCCTGCTCCAGGGGATCTTCCCAACCCAGGGATCACCCCACATCTCCTGCACCTCCTGCATGGGCAGGGGGGTTCTTTACCACTGGCGCCACCGGAGAAGCCAAGTTTCCTAATAACCCTGTGTTATTTTGCAAAACTACCAATCTCATTTTACTTATGAGGAAACTGAGGCTCACAAAGCTTAAACCACTTTCCAAGATCACACAGCTAGTAAATGGAGTGTGTGGTACTCAAACTGCTTACAGCCTGCTTTCAGGACCTTAGTTCATAACCACCACTCTATACTCACAGTAAAAGTTAACTGAGAACTCTCTCTGTTACAAACGGTGCCAAGAATTAAACACTTAAGTGATTCCATTCAAGCCTCACAACAACCCACTGAGTTACGTGCCATTGTGATTCCTGCTTCATAAGGTCTGCTTTCCACTAGGGCTCTTTACCCTCCCAGGTGTGTAAGGCTAGGGAGTGGAGGGAGCTCACCGTGGGAGAGAAGTCCCGCTGGGACAGCCGGGCCTCGCTGAGCCGTCGCTCCTGCTCCACCTCGTCCTGGGCCTGGGTCATGGCTGGCTTCAGCCAGTGCTGCACATCCAGGCCAGCCCCCTGCAGCAGGGCCAGCCGGGCAGCCCCCTTCACCTGGCTCACCTGACATGGGGAAGAGGGATCAACCCAGGCGATGGCTGGGTCTGCCTTTGAGAAGTGAGTGGAGCCTCCCCAGATATGTCCACCCTCTGCTACCTCCTGCTTGCAGTCTCCCCACCATCAGATGGAGTGGAAGAGGCCGGAGGAGGTGCGACCTCAGTGGCCCTAAACCCTCGGCGTGGTGCCTCACCTGTGCCCGTCGGATGCTCTCCCTTACTTCCTGCAGCCGCTGTTCTATGCCTGGAGCCTCTCGCTCTGGAGCCTGCTGCCGCCTCTGCTCCAGCCGCTGCAGCACCTGGTTGGGGAGGCGGAGGACAGGGGAGGATGGAGGTACCATGGGGCACAACTTAGAACAACCTGGTAGTTAGCTAGTTGCTTCACACGCATTCTGTCATTTAATCTTCCCTGGGATGTGGGTGCTATTATTAGTCCCACTTTAATGACAAGGAAACTGAGGTCCAAAGAGCTGAAGTCACTCAGTACTCTCTTACTCAGGGTTATATAACTAGGAAGCAACAGAGCAGGATTTGAGTCCAGGTGAGTCTTGCTCCCAAGGCTATGCTCTTAATGACTGTGCCACACTGTCGGCTTGAATTACTCTTCCCTCCACTTCTGCCTACAGCCCCATGACATCCCTTAGTGACTCTGTGACCCCCATCTCTCAGCATTTCTTGCCCACCCGTGACACCTGCACCCCCACCTCACCCGATGCCCATGATGCTGGATCTTATAGTCTCGGGCAGCTCGGCTCGTCCAGCGCTGAATTTCTTTCTCCAGGCCACTCTCCCCCGCCACGCCTCCTGCACCCCCTTCCAGCTCCAGGACACACACCTGAATGAACAGGGAGCTGTGAGGACTGCCTGACGCTGCTCCTTTACACCTCCTCCCTACAGTTCCCTCCTTATCTCCTCCCCATAAATAGGTGGGAGCACACACCTATGACTGTGGACACAGGTGTGCTTCCATGTGGACACACAAACACAGTCCTGGAAATGGGATCCAGGTTGAGGGGAAGAGATAGAATGAAAAAAGATAGTGAAGTGAAAAGAGAGAAGGGTGGGATAAAGAGTGTTAATCTGTGTCCTGGTGGGAGAGAGGTGACCTGGGGTTCTAAAACCCTCTCTCCATGGTTTAATAGTCTCTAAGTAAATTCCATGGGCTTCACTGGGGGCTCAGTGGTAAAGAATCCACCTATCCATGCAGGAGGAGATGTGGGTTTGATCCCTGAGTTGGGATGACCCCCTGGAGAAGGAAATGGCAACCCACTCCAGTATCCTTGCCTGGGAAATCCCATGGACAGAGGGACCTGGTGGGCTACAGTCCATGGGGTCGCAAAAGAGTTGGACACGACTGAGCAACTAAAGAACAACAAAGTTAATACTAGGATGCGAGTAACGGGGGAGAGGCCTAAACCACAATCCCCTTTACAACTGGCCTGGATCCACCTAGCACAGAGGTCTCACCTGATCATTCCCTGCTGGCTGAAACTGCTGAGGTGGGGTGGGGGAAAACACTCCAGGTTCCTGAAGAAAAAGCTCCAGATCCTGCTCCCAGCTTACCTGGGGGGTTGGAAAAAATCAAAGTCAGCCGCCCACTGGCTCCCTCTCCAAGCCTGTCCCCAGCCTTTCTTGGGAGAGAAAGGACAAGGTGAGAAGGAAATGGACAGACATGTGGTAGGGTGGGCTATACTGGGAGAGAAGGGTAAAGAGGATCTCTGGGGGGGCTCCAATAGGGCAGAGCCCTCACCTGGGAGGTCGCTTGCCTCCCGCGGCGAGCATGCTCCAGGGCCATCTCTGCAGCTTCCAGCTCAGTGCGGCTCAGTGAGGTCAGCGGGTCCCTCAGGTGTTCTAACAGCTCACTGACCAGAGCCTGGAGAGAGTCCCAAGATGCTGACACCACCCTCCCCCCAAGCAGGCTCTCTGTCCAGGTTTGGGTGGGTGATGGGCATGAGGTATGGGAAATTGGGAAGGAATAAGACATTATTACTGCTTCTAAAAACAGACCCTCTTGTGTACATAGCACTTAACAATTTAAAAAGCTTTTTCACATTCATTCTCTCCCTTGAGCCCCATTAGTCTTATAAAGTAGTCTGAGCAGGAGTGATTCCTGTTGAGGAAACAGGAGTTCAGACGGGTTAAGTGTTCTGCATAATGTCACGCAACCAGCTAGAAGCAGAAGCCAGGAATGTCTCTTCTGCCCATTCTGAGCAAGCTAGATCCCCCGCCCTACTCAGCATGTCGGTGATGGGAAGCAGGGAGAGGCTCTCCCTACGGACAGGCAGGGGTATCTAGGATGAGACTAGCCTTGAGCAGGGCCGGCAGTTCTTCCTGGTAGTAGTGGTCAAGGTGGGCATTGGTGGCCACCAAGTTGAGCAAGTACTCATTGCGGGCTGCTCTCAGCTGCTGGGAGTACTGGGCCGACTGGGCAGACAGCTAGGAGAGGAACATAGGTGTCAGCTGGGAGCTCTAGACTCTTGGGGTTCTTCAAGGCCAACCCAGATCCAGAAAGAATTCTCACATTATTGAGATAACTGGCAAACTATACTAAAAATTTTACATACTCACAACTCCTGATCAAAATCCTCTAGTGGAAACTGCATACATTTAGGAGAAAATCCCAACTGCTCCTTACCATGGTCTACCAGGGCCAACATGAGCTGGTCCCAGCACCCTCTGTCTTTCCACAGTGCTTGTCCCCCTGCTCACAGTACTCCAGCCACACTGGCCTTGTCTCAGCTCCTTGAGCCTACAAAATTATTCCCACCTCAGAGCCTTTGCACTTATCACTGCCTCTCCCTAGAATGTTCTTCCCCTACATCTTTGCACAGCTGGTTCCTTCTTGACACTCAGCCCACCTGTTCAGAGAGGCTTTCCCTCTAAATTACACTCCCCTGTTATGTTTTATCAAAGGACCTTCTTTTCATTTATTCTGAGTCTTTGTTTATTCACTATCTGTCCCCCCAACCAGGCTGTGACAGCAGGAACTCTACTGGTAGTGTTCCCCACTGTATCCATGTTTTGAACAATGCCTAGTACATAAAAGTCCTCAATAAGTACATTAAAAAGGAACGAAAAAACAAAAGTACTATGTCTATTTTATAGATGAAGAAAATGAGTCTTGGAGAGAACAAGTTTACCAAGGTCAGGAACCAAGGAAGTAGGGTAGCATGGATTCATCCCAGTCTCTCTGACTTATGCCCCTGGGTTCCAAACCACTAGACTAATCTGTCCACCTCTCCCTGTCCCCACTCATGCCCACATCCTCTGAACCTTGGTGTTGAGTTTCTGAAGACTGGTCCGAGTGTGAAAGAGGCCATGGTCACTTCGGTTAAGCCTGTGCAGGCAAAGGAAATGAGTGGAGGTCAGACCCAGCCATCTACACCCTGTCCCCAGGCTTCCCAACTCCCCATCAGCCCACCTGGCCTGGACATCAGCTGCCTTCTCCTGGGCCAAGGCCCACACACGTTCCCGCTGCCCATACAGCTTTCGGCTTCGGCTCAGCTCCCGGACAGACTGCAGCACCTCAGCCTGTGCCCTCTGGAGGTTCTCTGCTCCCTAGGGGCGTGGACACAGGAAGTCCTGATCCAGACCACCTCCACCTCCATCCCCGAGTCAGCCCTTCCTTCACCCCATCCACTGAACCATACCTTCCGAAGCACCTGCTCCTTAGCACTCCGCCCCGTGCCCCCAGCCAGGTCACGGTATCGGTCAGATGCCTGGAGCCGGGCTTGGCCCCCAGCCACCGTGGCATCTAGCAGGCAGCGCCAGGCACCAAACACCATCCTGCCTCTCCCCAGAGAAAGACTGTGTTAAGGAGGGGAGCACTCCAAAGCTTCACAAGACACCCCCTCCCAGCACCATGGGAGACAGACGGCTTTCCCATCCCCCTCGTCTGGGAGCCCATCAATCGATCCACCCATTATCTCAGCCACAAGGATCCCTCATGCCCTCCACCGCCATCCAGTGTCCTTGCTGGGTCAGCTGCTCTCCTCCTGCTGTATCAGCTCCACCTACAGCTCATGCGCCCTCCCCACAGGTTCCCGGGGTTGAGTGCCTCATTCCTTCTTGGCCCCCAGTTCCCCCCACCCCACCCCACTGTGGGACTCACCTGCTGTCCATCTCCCCACTCCGGTGTCCTTCCCTCTTCAAGAATGGCCCAGCCAGTTTCTGGAGTGCCTGGTGGGAAAATCATCACAGGCCCAATTCCCTTTCAAAGACCCCACGTGTGAGAACATAGGACCAGAATATAATAATACCCCTCACTTTGCTAAGTGCTTTACATGCATTAACTTATTCCATCCTTGCAAGAACCCT
The DNA here is from genome assembly GCA_024291935.2 of Okapia johnstoni. Lineage (NCBI taxonomy): Eukaryota > Metazoa > Chordata > Mammalia > Artiodactyla > Giraffidae > Okapia > Okapia johnstoni. Next base: position 45,107,411 of record CM044316.1, read on the forward strand.
GCGTGAAGGTACAATTACTGTTATTCCCATTTTACAGAGAAAGAAATTGAGGCCCAGAAGGTTAAGTAACTTGTCCAAGGTCACACAACTAAATAGTACCACAGCAGGAACTTGACACACACGGGCCTGATCCTAGGCACCGTGCTCTTGACCAGAACAGGAGTATGTGTGGAGCCACACTGCTGCTGGTGTAAAGGAGGCCAGAACAATAGGGAAGGTCCAGAGAAAAGAGTCCCATACCTGCCCATACTCCCGTTCAATGGCTGCCCTCTGCTTGCTGTAGGATCTGTGGAGATTGGGGGGGTGGGGGTGGTGTTACTGTTTGGTCCATTTCTCCCACCCTCGATCCCCTCTTCAGCGTGGTTAGGGAGTGGGGAGTCAGGCCTAGGGTGTGACTACACTGACACTGAAGAGAGAGTCCTTGAGATCACCTCGGGCAGCCGCAGCACAGGACAACCTCACCTCAGTGCTCAGAGACTCAGCAGGATCCTCCCCACCCCTGGAGAACCATCTGTGGGCTTGGAGGTGAGGACGCATGGGGGCCTGGGTACAGTGTCCGCCAGCCTTCCAACAGGTTTGGAAGGGGGGGGGGGGGGGCTTCTGCCCAAAGCTTGATTGTGGGGATGGCGGGGCGGTGTGGAGCGAAGGGCTTTGAGGGAGGGTCCCAGTGTGTTTATATGTGTTGGAGTGGGCGGAAGGATAATTCCTATCCGGTATGAGAGAGGCCTAGGGTGAAGGACTTGAATGGGCAGGTTGGAGAGCTCTTCAGCCCCGCCCGCCGCGACAGCTGTAGTATGTTGGAGAAGGGGCGGAGCATGTGACACAGAAAGTGGGGGTATGTGGAGAGGGTCAGGGGCTACCTGATATCCTCCAGTAGGTCTGCCTCTCTCTGCTGCCGGGTCTGAAGGATGCTCAGCTGCTCCAGGAAGCGAAGCTTCACCTCCTGGGCCGGCTTCACCTGTAGGGGTAAAAAGAGGATGAAGACCCCTGGCGCGGGGACCTGAAAAACACTCCGCGCTGGGAGCGGTGAGGGGGCGGGGCCAAGGAGGAGCTGGGCTGTTTCCTCGGTTACTTCTGGGTTGGCCTTTGACCCCTTCCTACTCTTCGACCCTCGGGCGGGTCTGGTGCCCCCTTGGTCCCCATCACTCCCCCAGCCCTCCAGGAGTCCCCGTTTCCAGGCCAAGCTCACTTTTCGGGGCGGCGGCTGCATCTCCGCTCCGGCCCAGGCAGCGACTCGACTCCGGAACTCGAGGAAGCCCCGCCCACATGTAAGCCCCGCCCCGGTCCAGCTCTGCCCTCGCCCCGCCCACGCCTGGTCAGTCCACTTGCTGCGCGGCAGAGCGCGAGGGGGCCGCAGAGAAACTAAACCTCTGTTACTGCTGCGAATACCCCGGAAAGGGTCCGCGCCGCCCGGTGGACGCCTCGTTCGCTGGACAGTAGGGGGAAACCTCAGGTTTCTGTGTCAAGACGCCTGGGTTCTATTTCTAGTAGGGAGCTGCTGACTCAGCCCATAATTATTTCTAATCATTCATTTACATATGCAGATCTCCAATCCTGACGCGACGGCTGAAGGACGGCGAGGAACTCAATCTGTGACCAGGAAAACTGAATCACTGGATGCCTCAGCGAAGATGCGTCTGATGAGGGAAACAGGGCTGGTCCCAGGCCTTTTCCCAATTCCCACTGAACTGGAAAAGGCAGCGTGTGAGCGAGGATGAGGAAGACGCCTGGAGCCAGGAAGGAACCAGTACCAGAGGAAAAGACAGGTACATCCTGGGCCAATGGAGAAGAAACAACCAGCGGGCGTGAGCTGGGAGATGAGCTTGGGGACCTGTGGCCTAGAAAGCCTCTATCACCTTTAGGTTCTGCACCCTCAAGGTTCTGCACCCCAGGACATAACCTGCTCCACCCCACCCCTGCACTGCCTTCTGAGGATCTGCACACCCTTTCCTCATCCTTCTCACCTTTCTGTGGCTCACACCTCCTCATCACACCCCTGAGTTGGAAAAGGCAGGTATCTGTGGCCCGAACTCCAGATTCGTATTTCCAACAGCTCACCTGCATGAAGATCACCTCCACGAGATCTAAATAGGTACCTCAAACTTTTAAAACAGCTCCTTCCACCTGATCCTTCCCCAGTCACCTCCCCCAGTTAACATACTAAATGGAACCATTCTCCATACAGTGAGGAAAGTCAGAAACCCAGAGTCTATGTGCCTTCCGTTCTACCCCCACATTCCATCCATCAGTTCAGTTCACCGCTCAGTTGTGTCTGATTCTTTGAGACCCCATGGACTGCAGCACACCAGGCTTCCCTGTCCATCACCAACTCCCAGAGCTTACTCAAATTCATGTCCATTGAGTCTGTGATGCCATCCAACCATTTCATCCTCTGTCGTCCCTTTCTCTTCCCACCTTCAATCTTTCCCAGCATCAGGGTCTTTTCCCATGAGTCAGTTCTTCACATCAGGTGGCCAAAGTGTTGGAGTTTCAGCTTCAGCATCAGTCCTTCCAAATGAATATTCAGGACTGATTTCCTTTAGGATGGACTGGTTAGATCTCCTTGCAGTCCAAGGGACTCTCAAGAGACTTCTCCAACACCACAGTTCAAAAGCATCAGTTCATCAGCACTCAGCTTTCTTTATAGTCCCACTCTCACATCCATACAGGACTACTGGAAAAACCATAGCTTTGACTAGATGGACCTTTGTTGGCAAAGTAATGTCTCTGCCTTTTTAACATGCTGTCTAGGTTGGTCATAGCTTTTCTTCCAAGGAGCAAGCGTCTTAATTTCATGGCTGCAGTCACCATCTGCAGTGATTTTGGAATCCCCAAAAATAAAGTCTCTCACTGTTTCCATTGTTTCCCCATCTATTTGCCATGAAGTGATGGGACCGGATGCCATGATCTTAGTTTTCTGAATGTTGAGCTTTAAGCCAACTTTTTCACTCTCCTCTTTCACTTTCATCAAGAAGTTCTTAGGATCGTCTTCATTTTCTGCCATAAGGGTGGTGTCATCTGCATATCTGAGGTTATTGATATTTTCATCCATCAGCAAGTCTTAAATGTTTTATCTCCCACTGATCAACTTCTCTCAATTTCCAGAACAACAGCCTGGTCCAAGCCCCCATTATTAGTCTCCCATATGGTCTGGTATCTGGTCTCTTTGCTTTCAGTCTTCCCCCCAACAACCCATTGTTCAGAAAACAGTCCGAGTGATCAATCTTTTTTTAAAAAGGAAAGAAAATTTCATCCCTCTCTTCCCTAAAACTCTTCGATTGCTTCAGAATAAAATCATGGCCTACAAGACTGTGCATGATCAGGTCCTTGCCCGTCTTTCCCCTTCAGCCCATACTGTGCTCTGTCACTCCAGTCTCCTTGCTCTTTCCCCAATATGCCAAGTCCCTTCCCATTGCAGAGCCTTCATACCTACTGCCTTTTCATTCCTTCTGGAGTGCTCCTTCTCCCAGCATTCCACATGCCTGGCTTCTTATTCTTACATTTTAACTCTTCACAGAAACCCTTCCACCCAGCCCAGTGCCACCTCCACAAGCATATCCGTTTGGTTTAGTTCCTTCACAGCACTGATTGTGTGTGTGCATTTTCTGTTTTCCCTCTACAGTGGAAGCTCCATTAAAGCAAGGACCCCATCTCTTTTGTTCACACTATATCCCCAGTACCTGGCACCAATTAGGTGTTCAGTATATACATGTTGAATACCTGAATGAATGAATGGCAGCCTTTTTGTTTCAAGGTTTATTAACACTGACCCATCCTTTTGGCTCCTCTTTGCCCTAGCTCCCAACCCTAATCAACCTCCCACTCTAGGGTTTCACTACAGTTTCTGAATGTTGAAAGTGGGGTAGGATAAACTTGGAGATCATTCAAATTTGTGCCTTCCAGGGACTTCCCTGGCAGTCCAGTGGTTAAGACTTCATGCTTCCACTGCAGGGGTATGCCGGTTTGATCCCTGGTCGGGGAACTTAGATCCCACATGCTGAGTGGTGTGGCCAAAAAAAAAAAGTTTGCCTTCCAAATTTTTTTACTGTTGATGCATAAAACAATTATTTTAAAACCCCAAATCTCTCACAGAACCCCTACATATCAAATACATTAAGCAGGAATTGCCCTTCTTGAGGGAAACTATGTGGGGCTTACAGTTCTGAGGAACAGTCTGACATTCATTGTTCTGCTTGTTTCAGTTACTTCATGGTACAGGTGAGCCAGCAGAGGCCAAGAGCAGTGCCACGACCTGCTCTTTTCTGAGCTGGATGCTTTCGGGAGCTCTTGGCCCTGTGCTCCTTCCACAGCACCATATTGGACTCTGTAGAGTCTTTCCAGCCAGGGCAGACGTGCCATGGCAGTGTCTGCCATGAGGAGAGCTTGGGTCTTTGATTACCTACCCCTCAGACTGCTGTCCCAGAGTCATGTGAGGGGCTGGCTCGGGGGTGGACTGGAAGTGCAGGGAGTTTGGGTGGGGAAGCCAGGTGTCTGTGTCTGAAGGCCATTGGGGCTTGGGGGCTGGGAGCTGGAAGGTTGAGAAGGGCTGCCCAGGCCTGCGGTGGTCTCTCCCTTCCTCAGGATGAGGCTGCTCAGCTCCTGGAGTAGCTGCTCCTCCAGGGACCCATGTGTCTGGAGGCTACTCTTAGAAGGGGGGCCCGGAGGGGGCTCAGGCGGCCTCTCCTCCCAGCCCTGAGGGCCTGCTTTGGACAGAAGATATTGATCAAAGGACCTCTGGCTGGGGAGGGGGGTCTCCGGCTTGGCTGTCCACTCCCGTGGGGTAGAGAAGGAGGTGGAGATGTCCTCGGTCAACTCGGGGAAGGCCCCCACTTCCTCATACACCGGCTCCTCATACACAGGCTCCTCCAGTTCTTCCTGCTCCTCCACAGACCCCTGGGATGACTTCATTGGCTGGATGAGAATGGGGTAACAGGAGGCAGGCACAGAGTTAGAGTTCCCAGATTATTAATCACTAACATTTATTGAACTCTTCCTCTTGACCAGATGCTGCAAAAATACTTTTGCATGTATGATGTCAAAAACAGCCCTGTATGATGGATACACTGCTGGTGAGTGAGCTGAGGTACAGAGGAGTTAAGTAAGTTGCCCAGGATCACACAGTAAGTAAACAGTGGAACTGGGGCTTGAACCCAGGTCTGTCTGACTCCAAAATGCATTCACTTAACCACTTCCTTCTACTTCTCAAATCCTGTGACCACTTCCCCCTTTCTTTACCGCATCCTACCATCCCTTGTTTTCCTCATTCCTTCAGGTCCCAACACTCTCTGTCACCCGCACACACACTCACGGATGGCCTGCATCAGACAAATACAGAGAGCACATGGGCTCAAGCAGCACAGAGCACGGGGCTGACAGGCACAGAACTGGAGCAGACACAGTACTCACAAAGAACATGGACAGGGTCCTCCGGTTGTGAAGTCGCCGCTGGGCACAGGCAGGGTGGGGAGGCAAGGAGGGAGAGACACAGAGACACAGTGAGGCCTGGCAGCAGGAGCTGCAGGTGGAGAGCTGGGGCACAGAGAAGGCAGAGGGGACACCAGGCTGGCAGACATGCCATTTCCTCCCGCAGTGTGGCCAGGGCATGGGCAGGGACCCCGAGGCATTGGGCAGGCTAGGGGAACCTCACCAGGGTCTGATTGGCAGACAGGAGGGTGGCCCCACTGTCATCCCCACGGATGGGCAGCAAAGGCATGGTGCCAAACTTCTGACGGGCAAGATCAGAGGAGGAATGGCGTCGTAAGACCACTGGCTGCTGGTCATCGTGCTGGAGAGAGGGCGAGGGGAGGCACCGGTGGGCATGGGAGGTGCTGAGGGTAGAGCTGGGCCCACAGACCTGGCCCTCAGCTCCCTCCTTCCCCTTACCTGGGCTTTGAGGATGCTGGTGGTCCAGTCCCACATCTCGTCCTCGTCTGTGCAGGACAGGTAGCTGGGGGTGATCAGAGTGGGATCACCAGGAGGGAAGGGGTCACAACTAGAGGGGTGGAGGAGAGGGAAGGCCAGAGGACGGGGAGCCTGGCTGGGAGTACTCACAGGTGCATCTTCTCCAGGATCAATGTGAAGCCCCACCTGAGAAGCAAAGGAGACCAGCGATAGGTGATCAGAAAGGCCAGAGGGATGGCAGCAGGAAGGCTCTAGAAGGGTGGACTGGGGGAAAAAACTCACGGGGTGGGAGGCTTGAACTTTTTGCGGATTCCCAGGTAGACCTTGGCATCTTCCAAAGGCCACTCTCGTTCCGGTTTAGAGCTCTGACAACATGAAGGCCGGCAGTGAGGTTGAGAGGTGAGAGAGAAGGATCATGGTAAGGAGGTCAAGAAACCATGGAAGCACTGGAGTTGGGTGTGAAGTCAAAGGGTCACAGAGGTCAAAGGGCCAGGCAAGCAATGAGACTGATGGAAAAATGGGCTGTGGAGTGACAGGGTCGAGCAGTCAGGGCTCCTCCCACATAGCCACCCAGCCTCCCTCCGCACTCGCCTAGGGCCCACCTTCTTCTCCTTGAGCAGCAGCAGGCAGCAGCCACGCAGCAGAAAGAACCTCTCCTGGAAGCGGTTTCCCAGCAAGCGGGGCGGCTCCTCCCGACACCGCAGCAGCCCCACCCGTGGGCTCTCACGCCGGATACCTGGGCACAGATGGGCAGGGTAGGGCTAGGTGGAGGGTCCCTGGGAGAGGCCTGGGGGTGGGAGTGGTGCTGGGCTGAAGAAGGAGGCTCACCTGTGAAGAGGCAGCCAGCATGGGCCAGAGAGACCTTTCTCAGGAGCAGGGAGGCCGAGCAGGGCTCTGGGAGCTGGCACCATTGGAGGGCCTGCTCAAGGACCCTTTCCTTGGGGTGCAGTGGCCGCTCTAGGGAGCAAGGTGAGGGTAGATGTCAACCAGATATCCATCCACAGCCTGGCGCCCCCTCCTCCTTACCCACCAGTCACTCATTCATTCATCCAGCCAGCCACAGATGTAATTTAGCACTGACAGTGCCAGGCACCAGGCTGCCCTGGGGATATAGTAGGGAGCTTGAAACACGCAGCCTGCCTTCACAGAGCCCACAGCCTGGCAAGGGAGCAGAGAGTAACAGATAAGCAAACAAGGTGAAGACAAACCATTATTCTGAAGGAAGCAATAAAAAGCAGAGAGAGACAAACGGGGCAGCTACTGAGATAGGGTGACCAAGCAAAGCCTTTCAGAGGAAGCATTTGAAGATGGGACACAGAGCCTGGAGGATTGGGAAGAACAAGCCATGCAGAGATGGGGGAAGAAGACTCCAGGGATGATGAAATGCAGCACCAAAGCCCCAAAGTTAGGAAAGATGTGCTTGAGGAGCTTAACAGCCAGCATGGCTGAAGCAAGGAAAACACGTCATTTGAGATGAAATCTGAAAAATAAGTGACTGCCAGATATTCAGGGTCTTATGGGCTATAATAAAAGGTCTGCATTTTATTTTAATTCCAATGGGAAGCCATTGGAAGGTTTTAACCACGGGAATGGCAGGATGTGATTTATGCTTGAACATGCTCATTGACTGCTGTGTGGAAAATGGATTGTTGGAAGGCAAGAAGGGACACTGGCCAGCTGTGCCCTTTATGGAGCTGTACATTTTCATGGTTAGTGTTGAGGTGCAGAAAGATCATGGTGACTTCAACTAAAGTGGTAGCAATGGAGATGGAGAGATGATATATTTAGAAAGATACATTTAGACTCAAGAGGACTAGTTAGCCAGTAGGTATGAAGATGAAGGAATAGAAGGAGTCCCAGAGGACTCCCAAGTGTCTGGCCTCGATAACTGGGTGAATGCTGATTCAAAGACTGAGTCAGGAAAACTAGGATATGGCTTGGGCTTTTTGTCAGGGGAGGGGGTTGGGAATTGAGTTTAGTCTTAGAATTTTTTATTAACTTTTTTTTTTGGTTGTACGTGTGGCATGTGGGACAGCTGGTTCCCCAACCAGAGATCAAACCTGCATACCTCCAGTGGAAGTGAGGAGTTTTAACCACTGGACTGCCAGGAAGTCCCGGTCTTAGGCATTTAAAATATGAGATGTTACAAGATGTACAAGTGGAGGTGTCAAGCAGGCAGCTGGCTATGTGAGTCTGGAGCTCAGAGGAGAGGTCTGGACCACACATAAACATTTGGGGCCAGCTTATTAGTAGTATTTAAAGTCACAGGAATGGATGAGCTCACCCAAGGAAACACATAGATAGAGAAAGGAAGAGGGTCAAGGATTGAGCCCCAAGTCCCTCCAGCATTTGGAGCCTGGGCAAAGTAGCAAGAGACACCTCCTTTGAGGTGAAAGAAAAACCAAGGGTCTTTGGGGCCCATGAAAGACAAGAGAACAGAGAGTATTGAGAAAGGGTGAGTAGGGACTTCTCTGGTGGTCCAGTGGCTGAGACTCCGCACTCCCGATGCAGGGGGTCCGGGTTCGATCCCTGGTCAGGGAATAGATCCCATATGTTGCAACTAAAAATCCCACTTCATGCAACTAATACCTGGCACAGCCAAACAAATAAATAAATACAAAAAGGGGGGAAAAAAGAAAGAAAGACCGAGAGGACAGCTGCGCATCTAGTAACCCAGAAGTCTTGGTGACTCTCACCCCGAACACACGTGCATGCGCACATGTGCTGTCATACGCACCAAGCTCCCCGTGCTCTCGAATCTCAAACGTCACCCACAAGTCTGTCCCAGCTGCCGTCCCCCGAATCTCCAATACTTGGTTGGTCAGCTCCTCAGCAGTCAGTGTTGGGGACACCTGGGGTCAGGGCACGAGCAGAGGACCCACGTGGGTCAGGCCACTGCCCCTGCTCCCCGCCACCCTCTCATCTCCCCTCCTGTCCCCTCAGGACTCACCTTCAGGGTGACACAGTTGTCTGGGAGCTGCTGCTCTATGAAGACCTCCATGATGAGGTCTCCAGCCTGGGACAGCTGAGGGGAGGAGTAAAGAAATGAGGAAGACGCAGACAGTACAAAGAATCAAGGTCAGAGGACTCCTTAGGTTGTCTCATGAGTGCTTCCCCCTCAGAGGCCTTCTCTGAACCCTCACCCCAAACATCCCTCAGGCCCTTTAAAGAGAAGAAACTCCAGGCATGGTGGCACTGTGTACTGTAGCGCTTGAGAAGACAGGTTGGAGTCTGGGTTCCAACTCTGCCACTCACTACAGTACAGCCTTGAATAAGTGACCCTTCAAACCTCAGTTTCTTTGAAAAAATGGAACCACCTACCTCCTAGAGTTGTGTGGCACTAAAGTGAGATTACAGGTGCTTGGAATATAATTTGTCCCCAGATGTTAGCTATAGCATTTATTATTCTTCTCACCTCTTTGTCTAACTTGGCTAACCCTTCCTTGGATCTCTACACCTGGAACTGAAGTCTCCTGCCACCCTTTTATAATGAAGAACCCTCAGGGTAGAATAAATGGAGCAAATCCTAAGCCAACCACCTCTCCCCAAGGTGCTCCTCTCCTTGGGTTTCCTGTGGCCCAGAAGCAGAAGGTCACCTTCCTATCTTGATGTCCCCTCCTGGCCCACTCAGAAGTCTAGGGTCAGGAAAAGTTACCTGTACATCCTTCCAGGTGGTGATAAGACTGACCTCCAAGTCAATCTGGGCTACCTGGTCAGGGTCGATCTGTGAAAGAGCCAAAAGGGGGTGTGTGTGTGTGTGTCTGTGAGTCTGTGTATGTGTGTGTTAGTGGGAGGCTGCCGGAAAAGGGGGTAAGCCCGGAGACATGTGCAAGACCAGAGCCCCTGGAGGAAAGGGGGAGAGGCCAGAAGAGCTGAGAGCTAAGGGGCAAGGATGTTAGGAGTGCGGTTACAGGAGACGGGCCCAGGGCTCTGGGATGGGATTCCTGATGCAGAGGGCCTTTAGAGGGCAAGGTTAGGGGTTTGTTGGGACAAGCAGGATCCAGCGTCCAGGGAGAGGGACCGTAGGTCAGGGCTCGGGAAAGCTTACATCGAAGACAGAGATGTAGCCATCAATGAGCTCCTGCAGCACGCGCACCTCATGCTCTCCCCGCCCGTCTGTCTGGAACACGCTGGGCGCGAACAGCAGCGCCAGGTTTCGCGTGCACATCTGGTTCAGAGACGCGCACTTCTGCACCCTGTGCAGGGGTGTGAGGGTCACGGTGGGTACAGCAGTCATTTGGCAAACACTTATTGAGTCCCTGCTATACGCCTGGGCTAAGCACTTGGGCTGCAGCAGTGAGTTAGACACAACCCTGCCCTCAAGGAGCTCCCAGTCTAGGGGAGAGACAGACTTATACATAGGGGTCAGCAAACTTTTTATGTAAGTTTATAGATAGTAAATATTTTAGGTTTTCATGCTGTACCATCTGTCACAACCCCTCAACTCTGCTCTGGTAGTGTGAAAGGAACCATGGGATATATATAGAAGAATGGGTATGACTTTACATTTTATGTACAAAACTTTATTTAAAAAAATAAGCAATGAGCTGGATTTGGCCCAGAGGCCATAATTGTCCAGTATGTAATCAGTACCATGCAACTGAGGCTCATCCTAGAATCATTTAAAAAATCTGTCCCTCCCAATAAACTGGTAAAGGTAGACCTGCATCTTATTCCTCTTTGTATCTCCAACATCTAATCCTTTGCTGACATAGAATATTAAATAAAATAATACTGATTGTTCACCATTTCTGAATGCTTACCACATATATGCCAGGTGCTGTAGTAAGAAGTTTACAACGAGTACATCATTTAAATCTCATATAACCTATGAGGTGGATGGTGGTGGTGATGGTTTAGTTGCTCAGTCATGTCCGACTCTTTGCAACCCCCTGGATTGTAGCCCACCAAGCTCCTCTGTCCATGGGATTTCCCAGGCAAGAACACTAGAGTGTGTTGCCATGCCCTACTACAGGGAATCTTCCCAGACCAGGGATTGAACCCTGGTCTCCTGCATTGGCAGGAGGATTCTTTACCGCTGAGCCATCAGGGAAGCCCATGAGGTGGATACTGTACTTATACCATCTTCCTGTTACAAATGAGGAAACTGAGGCTCAAAGAAAACAGATAATTTATCCAAAGTCATGCGCTAGAATAGTGGAGTCAGATTGAGGCCTAGGTCTGTCTGACCCCAAAGCCCATCCTGTGAACCTTTATGCTGTTACACCTTCACTGAACAACTGTCTATGGATTGGATATGTGAATGTAAGTGAGGGATTGGACAGAGGTGACGAAAGGTCGGGGGGAAGCCTGCAGGGGTCTGGCTGTACTGACCGATAGAGATGCCCAATGAGGGTGGCCAGTGTGCGGCGGTTGACCCGTGGCAGGCAGCCAATCACTTCTTTGTATTTCTCCAGGCGCTGGTTCTTCTGGGGCAGCTCTGAGGAAGTGATGGGCAAGGGGTGGAGAGGGTCAGGGAAAGAAGAGCAGAGGGATTTTTAGAGAAACAAACCCAGGATGGATGTGTCTCTGCCCCTTCCCACCTTTCCCTGAGCTGAGTCCCTGGGTGATCGGCCAACTGTGGTGGAAGTGTTGGGGCGGGGGCTGCCCAATCCCACAAGGGAGCCTCAGAGATTCTGGGGGAGCATGGAGTTGCTGATTAGGTCTCAGTTGCCCGTGAGGATCTTGGGGGTACCTACCAGCAGCCTCCCTCCAGCGAGGCAGCAACCGTGCAGAGGTCACAGGATCATCAAGCTCTCGAAAGAAGCGTTTGAGCGTGTCAGTGACATCCTCCACAAAGTGCTCCCCTGGTCGGAGCTTCACAGACCGGGCATCCCGCCGGAACTCAGCCAGCAGCTTCAGGCTGCGGGCGCGAGCACCCCCTTTCCGGTATACACCCTCCAGCCGGAGCCCTGTGAACAGCCAGCATCTCAGCTCACCGCTGCCCAAGACCTGCTATCACTCACCCAGTGCCCTGTCTGTGACCCACCCCCCCATACTGTTCGTGGCTATTAGGGGTAGGAGGGTCAGACAGAAATCGGCCTCTCTGGTCTTGCTTCTCAGGTCCCTACTCCAGCCCTCGCCTTCAGAAGGTCCATCCCTAACCGTGCCATCACACTGCAGCTCCCTTCTCTCCTCAACACTTTGATCTTTAAATAGCACTCTATGAAATGACATCACAATCAGGACATGTTACTCACAGGTTTTGAATTTATGAATTCATCTACCTGCTAAAATGTATTTGGAACCCCCAAATCAATACTGTGGCACTCTCCAGTCACCTGTGAACACGCACAAATGGAGAAAATTTTCAGTTGCCTGATGAACATTTTCCCAGCTAAGGCCTCAAGCGGTAAACAAGTGTCATACTAATGGTATATTTAGAGCCACATATTTTTGCATTCTTGTACTTCTTTTGGGGGGGAATTTCACTGTTTAAAGTGGCCCCCAATTTAGGGGTGAAGTGCAGTCTAGTGTTCCTAAGTACCAGAAGGCTGTGATGTGCCTTGTGGAGAAAACATGTGTGTCAGATAAGCTTTGTTCAGGCATGAGTTATGGTACTGCTGGCAGCAAGTTCAGAGTTAACGAATCAACTGTATAGTAAATAAAGTGTCTTTAAAGCAGACTCATGGATACAGAAAACAAACTAGTGGCGACCAGTATGGAGAGGGAATAGGGGAGGAGCAGTATACTATTGGGTAGAAAATAAACTGTAAGAATATATTGTATAACACAGGGAAAACAGCAAATATTTTAGAATAACTATAAATGGAGTACAGTCTTCAAAAATAGTGAATCACTATATTGTACCCCTATAATTTATCAAATATTTTACATCAACCATACTTCAATAAAAAAATAGTAAAAAATTTTAACAGATGAAAGCTTCGACCTATACTCAATATCTTATAATAACCTATAATGGAAAAGAATCTGAAAAAGAATATAGGTATTATATATTTATTTATATATATATATATACACACACATACACAGACACATATATAACTGAATTACTTTGTCGTATACCTGAAACTAACACAACATTGTGAATTAATTATAATTCAATTTAAGAAGAGAGGAAAAGAAGATGAAAACTTAAAAAAAATTAAAAGTGTCTTTAAACAGAAACACACATAAAACAAAGTTACATATTGATCAACTGATGAAAATATGGCCAGAATTTCCCAGGAACTTAACCCTGTATTTCCACTGGGGCAACAGTTCAGCATTCACTGATCCAGTGTTTTCAGTGACTTTGTAACTGCCATGAATCATGAGAACTGAGTGTATTCGTTTTCTTAATTATTACCTATCATTCCCACCAGTCTCTGAGCTTCATAGAACCTTGCTCGTTCACTGCCCCACCTGCCATGGCTGGCACAGGGAGCAGCTCAGTAAATATGTGTTGAATGAAGAGTGGCAGTGCAAGATCTGTGGAGCAGCAGGGAAGAACACCCACACTTTCTCCAGGGCTTTTCACTGGGCCTCTAACTTCAATCCTCCTAGGAACACGTGTGAGGCTGAGAAGCGGAGGGGTCTAGTAAGTTTGGGGAGTCAGTACATGAGGCTACTGCAAAGGCATGGAGGATGTCTTTAACCACTGACTATGCATTGTCTGTGGAGTAAGCACAATTATTTGTAGGCGCATGGATGTGCCTTTTCCCCCTTTACTATCCTCCTTAGTTTTCTGAGAATTTTCTTCTCAAGAGTCCAGCCTTCTAAAGAGGGTTCGTTGGGGGAGAAGAATCAATTGGATCCTTATTTTGCAAAGAGAAAAAAGCAGAGGCCAAAAACTCACAAAGAATTCTGGGAACTCCTTGCGTAGTTCATCCTTTATGGCTGGAAAACCCTCTCACACAGAATTATTCTATTCAGACCCTCAAGGATTTTGCTGCTCAGCTTGGCTCTTGCCTAATAGCAGCGCTCTCTCTGTTCTCAATAGCTCTGCATCTCCAGTCACATCTGAGGGCCCCCCTCCTTCCATGCCCACACCCCAGTAAGAGTGCCTATGGAACACTTCAGTTCAGTTCAGTTCAGTTGCTCAGTCATGTCTGACTCTTTGCGATCCCATGGACTGCAGCACGCCAGGCCTCCCTATCCATCACCAACTCCCAGAGCTTACTCAAACTCATGTCCATTGAGTCTGTGATGCCATCCAACCATCTCATCCTCTGTTGTCCCCTTCTCCTCCCACCTTCAATCTTTCCTGGCATCAGGGTCTTTTCCAATGAGTCAGCTCTTCATATCAGGTGGCCAAAGTATTGGAGCTTCAGCTTCACCATCAGTCCTTCCAATGAATATTCAGGACTGATTTCCTTTAGGATGGACTGGTTGGATCTCCCTGCAGTTCCAAAGGACTCTCAAGAGTCTTCTCCAACACCACAATTCAAAAGCATCAATTCTTCAGTGCTCAGCTTTCTTTATAGTCCAACTCTCACATCCATACATGACTACTGGAAAAACCATAGCTTTGACTAGATGGACCTTTGTTGGCAAAGTAATGACTCTGCTTTTTAACATGCTGTCTAGGTTGGTCATGACTTTCCTTCCAAGGAGTAAGCGTCTTTTAATTTCATGGTTGCAATCACCATCTGCAGTGATTTTGGAGCCCCCCAAAATAAAGTCTCTCACTGTTTCCACTGTTTCCCCATGTATTTGCCATGAAGTAATGGGACCAGATGCCATGATCTTAGTTTTCTGAATGTTGAGCTTTAAGCCAACTTTTTCACTCTCCTCTTTCACTTTCATCAAGAGGCTCTTTAGTTCTTCCCTTTCTGCCATAAGGGTGGTGTCATCTGCATATCTGAGGTTATTGATATTTCTCCTGGCAATCTTGATTCCAGCTTGTGCTTCATCCAACCCAGCCTTTCTCATGATGTACTCTGCATATAAGTTAAATAAGCAGGGTGACAATATACAGCCTTGAAGTACTCCTTTTCCTATTTGGAACCAGTCTGTTGTTCCATGTGCAGTTCTAACTGTTGCTTCCTGACCTGCATACAGATTTCTCAAGAGGCAGGTCAGGTGGTCTGGTATTCCCATCTCTTTCAGAATTTTCCACAGTTTATTGTGATCCACACAGTCAAAGGCTTTGGCATAGTCAACAAAGCAGAAATAGATGTTTTTCTGGAACTCTCCTGCTTTTTCAATGATCCAGTGGATGTTGGCAATTTGATCTCTGGTTCCTCTGCCTTTTCTAAAGCCAGCTTGAACATCTGGAAGTTCACGGTTCACATATTGCTGAAGCCTAGCTTGGAGAATTTTGAGCATTACTTTACTAGTGTGTGAGATGAGTGCAATTGTGCAGTGGTTTGAGCATTCTTTGGCATTGCCTTTCTTTGGGATTGGAATGAAAACTGACCTTTTCCAGTCCTGTGGCCACTGCTGAGTTTTCCAAATTTGCTGGCATATTGATTGCAGCACTTTCACAGCATCATCTTTTAGGATTTGAAATAGCTCAACTGGAATTCCATCACCTTCACTGCTGCTGCTGCTGCTAAGTCGCTTCAGTTGTGTCCGACTCTGTGCGATTCCACAGACGGCAGCCCACCAGGCTCCTCCGTCCCTGGGATTCTCCAGGCAAGAATACTGGAGTGGATTGCCATTTCCTTCTCCAGTGCATGAAAGGGAAAAGTGAAAGTGAAGTTGCTCAGTCGTGTCCGACTCTTAGCAACCCCATGGACTGTAGCCTACCAGGATCCTCCGTCCATGGGATTTTCCAGGCAAGAGTACTGGAGTAGGGTGCCATTGCCTTCTCCGCATCACCTTCACTAGCTTTGTTCATAGTGATGCTTCCCAAGGCCCACTTGACTTCACATTCCAGGATGTCTGGCTCTAGATGAGAGATCACACCATTGTGATTGTCTGGGTCATGAAGATCTCTTTTGTACAGTTCTTCTGTGTATTCTTGCCACCTCTTCTTAATATCTTCTGCTTCTGTTAAGTCCATACAATTTCTGTCCTTTATTGAGCCCATCTTTGCATGAAATGTTCCCTTGGTATCTCTAATTTTCTTGAAGAGATCTCTAGTCTTTCCCATTCTATTGTCTTCCTCTATTTCTTTGCGCTGATCACTGAGGAAGGCTTTCTTATCTCTCCTTGCTATTCTTTGGAACTCTGCACTCAAATGGGTATATCTTTCCTTTTCTCCTTTGCTTTCCACTTCTCTTCTTTTCCCAGCTATTTGTAAGGCCTCCTCAGACAGCCATTTTGCTTTTTTGCATTTCTTTTTCTTTGGGATGGTCTTGATCCCTGTCTCCTATACAATGTCACGAACCTCCGTCCATAATTCATCAGGCACTCTGTCTATCAGATCTAGTCCCTTAAATCCATTTCTCACTTAACCACCTATAGGTCCTGAATGCTTCACATGTGCACTCTCACTATTACCACTATCCTGGAACATGAGACTGTGAGGAGCCCCATTTTCTTTCTTTTTATTTTTTGGCCACACCATGTGGCATGTGGGATCTTCCTCAACCAGGGACTGAACCTGTGCCCCCTGCATTGGGAACATGGATTCTTAACCACTGGCACTGCCAGGGAAGTCCAATAGCCCCATTTTATTTTTTAAAATCTATTTTATTATTATTAAAGTTTTCGGCTGTACTGTGCAGCATGTGAGATGTTAGTGGCATGCGGGATCTTCATTTTCTGACCATTTGTTGAACCTGTGCCTCCTGCATTGGGAGCCTGGATTCCTAACCATTTAACCAGCAGGGACGTTCTGGCCCACTTTAAAGATGAGGGAACTGAGGCTCAGAAAGGCAGAGCAGCTTGTCACTGTCAGGTTGCAGTCTCTGGAGGCAAAGTTTTTCAAGGCAAGTCACACGCACCCATCTCCCTCCTCAATCCCGTCTAACCTGCAGTGCCCATGTTCCCCATCCCTCACTAGCTCAGTGTCAGCCAGTACCCACTCACCATGCTGAGTGACAAAACTGATGCAGGCATCCACGATGATGGGGATGTCACCCCGGCTCATCTGCTGCTCCTGCAGCCCTGTGCCTCCCCCGCCGGCGGCCCCCCCAATGGCCGCGTTCCATGCTGAGAAGTCTAGCCGGCCCTCTGCCTGCAGATACAGTGTCCTGAGACCCGAGAGATCTGAGTCAGAGCCAGCTCCAGGGGAGTCCTCAGGCTAAGAGGCCCAAGAGCACAAGGATCAGACTTCCCAGAGACACCAGCAGGGGGCAGCAACACCCAACCCAGACAGGGCCCCTGACTAGGGAAGTGACTTTGAGGAAGTGGGCAGTCCAGCAGGCCTGGGTGGAAGGTGGACTGCCTGGGTGGAAGGTGTGAGCTGTGCTCTAGGAAGGGCAGCCCAGAGTCAAGGGTAGGGGCAAGACTTACCTTCCTGTCTCCACCAAAACCAAATGCTCTTTCTTGTCTGGGCTGTCAGCCGCTGAGACCACACCTGGAAGGAGAATCATGGAACATTATCATCATTATCATCTTCATCATAGTGATTAATATTCATTAAGTATTTAAGGTATGTAGGTTCCATGCTAGGAGGTTTACAAACAATACTGCCTTAAACCTTCTGAGTTACATACTATTATCCCCATTCCGGGCTCAGACGGTAAAGAATCCACCAGCAATAAGGGACACCCGTTTCACATAAACTCAGAGAGGTTAAGTAACATGCCTCAGATTACTTATTATGGCAGAGCTGAGCTTGAACTCAAGTTTCCTGTCTCCAGATCTTTAAAACACTATCCTACACTGTTCCTCTTTTAGGCGGAAATGAGAATTCCCAGTCCCTTCTCTCAGTCCCCAACCAGCAAGCGACTTCAAATAATGATAATAACATACATAACATTTATTGAATACCTGTAAGATGCCTCCTGCCAGGTTCTGTGATAAGTGTTTTACATACATTGCCTTCTATGAAACTCATTACAACCCTATTATTGTGCCTATTGTGAAGATGAGGCAACTAAAGCACAGAGAGGTTAAGTAATTTGTCTAAGGTCACACAGCCATCAAGTGATGGAGGTGGGGGTGTCTAAATCTGGGCAATTTGACTTTAGAACTTCTGCCTGAATCCACTATTTCTGCTATCTCCCATCGGGACCCCAAATATATGAAGGTCCGCTACCCCCACCCTTCATAGCCACCCTTCATCCCTGTCCCCAGCCCTGCTCACTGATCTCCTGTAGCCGGCGCAGATGCACCATGTCCTCAGGGGCTGGGGGGCCAGGGCCTGATGCGGGGCACAGGAAGAGGTGATCTCCACGAAGAAGTCCAAACCCAGACATCCAGAGGCCAGGGGCCAGGGTTGTATGGGAAGGGGACCGCAGCCACAGGCGACCCAGGCGCAGCAGCCCAGGACCCAACAGCTGGTGACAGCTCAGTGGGGAGAACCACTGTGAGGAGGAGGACAATGAGAGAGAGGAGGATAGAGAAAGAGACAAGGGATGGGGAGAGAAGTAAGAGTGCGAGGGATAAGGGGAGGCAGAGGAAGACATGGAGAGAAAGCCAAGGAAAGAGGGGAATGAAAGGAATGGGGAGAGAGTAAAGGAAAGACCGGTGCAGGAGACAGGAGATGGATGGAGAAAAACAAGAAGAAATGCAGTTCAATTCGATTTGCTCCAGCCAACACAGAGAAGACCCCTGTGCGGCAGGCAGCGTTATACCCTTAATTGGGATGTAAGGAAAGACAGATTGGGTAGCTGCATGCTGTGACCGAAGAGTCATGAGGTCCCAGGAAGTCCCACCCCCAGGGGGCCAGGCAGAGGCTTCATGGAGAAAGGACTATTTGCGCCGTGTAACTCAAAGCAGTGCTTCTCAAGCTACTTGGGCTGAAGGAACAGGGAGTTTAAAATTTTTTTACCAATCTGTCACTAACCAACACTTTGATTAAAAAAACAACAAAACAAATTACTGGAAAAGTGAAATGAAGAAAGAATGACATATAAAATATAAGTCCCCAATTTTTAAAAATTAGACTCCACACACAAAATTATTCTGTCACACTGCTATGAAAGATTCTACATGGTGACTCTCAAGCTCTATACTTAACCTGTCATGGGCCATAAGAGAATTCCTCAGCCAGGACCAGGTAACAGACCACACTTGGGGTAGCACTGCCTTAAAGGATTTTTGAAAAGTGGTAGCTCAGTGGTAAAGAACCCGCCTGCCAGTGTAAGAGACGTGAGTTTGATCCCTGGGTAGGGAAGATCCCCTGGAGGAATAAATGGCAACTCACTCCAGAATTCTTGCCTGGGAAATGGACAGAGGAGCCTGGGGGCTCCAGTCCATGGGTTTTCAAAAGAGTCAAACATGACTTAGCAAACAAACAACAAGAGATAATAAGAGACTTGGAGGGTCATATCAGAGCCCTTAGAGGATTTGGAGACAGCTTATTGGTGTGAGGAGTTCTGAGTGGGGTCAGAAGCCAGAACAGGGGAGCATTTCCTACAGAGTAGTGTCAGATGCAGAGACTACCTGGTGAGCCCAGAGGGAGGCCCTTCAACCTTACCCAGGGCAAGTCACTGGCCACCTGCAGGGGAGCTGCTCAGAAGAGTAAGGCAGAGGAGGGCAGCCAAAAGGGGTTAGGGAGAAACTGCAGGCTGCCAGAGCTTGTAACTTTCTAAGAAGTTGTGGCAGTGTGGGGAGGTGGCACGCCAGGGTGATGAGCTGAATTGAAGGTGGAGCAGGGCTGGGGGAAAAGCTGTTTAAGGATGGGAGCGATTATCACTGTCATCGCCATTACTACTTCAACACCCACAGATGGAGGGCTTGCAGCATGCCAGGCAGTGTGGGCCTCACGTGTCACTTAATCCTCAACCCTAGGGGGTAGATCTTTGACACCCACTCTACCCACATGGAAGAGCTCACACGTGCGAGTCGGAAGACTCAAATCCCAGGATATCTGACTCCAGGGCCTGAACTTTTAATGCCAGGGGCGGGGTGCAGGATGGAGAGAGAGTGGCTTGCCTGGGAATGGAGAAGCTGGGTCAGATGAAGGCAGCTTTGCCTGTGGACTTGGAGATCTGAGCCTGGGGGAGGGGGCGGGAGTCAGGTGGCAGTCTCTCTGTGGGAAGAGCCCAGCACAGTGCAGTCTGGCCTGTGAGCTTTGCAGACAGAGGCCCAACTTTCGTCCTGTGCTCTGCTACCTTCTAGCTCTGTGACCTTGACTAAGTGGCTTCATAACCTCTGAGTTCTTTAGGTGTGAAATATTGATAATCCTTACCTCTAAGTGTTGTTGTGAAAATTAAATGAGATATTGAGTGGGCAGCGCTTAACACAGGACCTGGCACAGAGTAAGTGCTCAGTCAACCTCAGCTGTTAGTGGCAGGGGTAGGAGTGGCTGCAGGAATAGGAGGGGACAGGATGAGGGCAGAGGGGTACAGGGAACCCACGAGCTGTAGGGGAGGGGTCTCAGCTGTCTCACCTTGCCCAGGGCGCTGGTCCAGGCCTCTAGACTGTCAGCTCCATCTGTGCCAAAATGCTGAATCCTCCCCCCGGTGAGGATGAGCTCAAAGGAGAAGGGGAACCTGGAGAGATGAGGTCCGGGAGGAGGGATGGGGTGAGTAAGGGGGCTGGCAGGCTCAGGATCAGGAGGGGTAAAGGGAAGTTCAGGGAACAGGGTGGGTGTTACCTGTCAAGGTCACCTGGGTCAGTGGGTGGGGGGTTCACACCCAAACATACAACATCCTGGGGCTGGATGAGGTGGAGGGGTTCAGGGCTGCTTTCCGACACAAACATTTCCAGAGCCGCACCCAGGACACACCACAGTCGGGGGGGAGCTAAGAGGGAAAGCAGACCTCTGTCCCCACTGTCAGAATTCCCATTTGCCAGATATTATTCTGTACCAAGCCCTCTACCTATGTACGATCTCCTGTAGTCGTCACAACTCTATGAGGGGAGTTTTACATTCACTCCTGTTTTGCAGATGGGGAAACTGAGGCTCAGAGTTGAAGTACTTGCCCAAGTCACATGGGGAGAAAGTAGCAGAGCTGAGATTTGAGCCCCCGCAGTATGACTTCAAAACATAGCCTCTCAACCATCACCCAATGCTGCCCCACCCCCGACCCCTGCCATGGTCCCTCTGACCCCAGCACCCTGTCCACTTCAGGGCATGTCCTATCCCAGTCCTCTCTTCCTTGTCCCTCTAGGGAACACTGCCAACCATGCTGGCTTCCGCCCATCCCCTCCCATCCCTTGGCTCCCCTCTCACCATCTCGGCCCCTGCGAGGAGGTGGGGGTCCAGCTTTGTTGCTGATGGGACCACAGTATAGGAAGCTGCTGTAAGTGGCAGGTACCACCACCTCATTGTACACGCCAGGGGAGGGGTCTGCAAGGGAAAGGAGAAGTGGTCGTGTCAGGCCAGCGCAACGGAATGGCCTGACCCCCTTGGGGAAGTGCTTGAATCGAGGAAGACAGTAGGACCCAACTCCATTGGCAGCATGGCCTAGTAGAGCCCAGCGGTGCTGGACCCCTCACCATCCCAATCAGAGAAGAAGGTGGCAGGTGGTGATGAGGCTTCTAAGCCAGCCCTTGCCCACTGCCTGTTCCCACCAGCCAGCGAACAACAAGTAAGCTCTGGGTGGAAGGCTCAGAGCAGGGGCCCTCCTGTAAGTGTCTTGGCCCCTGTGACATGACTACTGGAGACCAGCCTGTGTAAGATGACCATTTCTATGATCAGACTTCCCTTGGACAGGTGAGACCTGACCTATGGGTTGACCCTGACAGGGATAGGCCAGCACTAACACCTCAAGCATCCAGATCCACGCCAGACAGGGTCATTAGTGGTTATTTCAAATATCAAGAAATAGGGTCTAGAGGGCTTGGAGGGTTGGGAAACTGCCCAAGCTGGGCCATTGTGATGGGCTAGCTGAGAGGTAATTGGGAGCCCCCACCACAAGAACCAAGGCACAGGTCAGGGCTGAGAGTTCTTGCAGGGAGAAAGAGGAAGCCTTGTGGGGACTACCTGGGGGCAGGAGACTAGGGAAGCTGCCATCAAGGGCTGAGGGGGTCCAGGGCTCCTCTCCCTCAAAAGCCTCAACACAGAGGAGCTGGGTCATGTTCTTCAGCAGGTTGGGTCCTGCCACAGCTGCGCATAGTGCCTACAGGGAGAAAAGGGCCTCTGTCAACCCCAGGACCCAACCTGGGAGTCCTGGGGACAGTCCTCCTGTCTCCAAAACAGCCCCCACTCCAAGCTTAGGCATTTCAACTCAGAGACCCATTAGCCCCAGCCTTCCCTCCTACCTGGAGAAGCTGGCTATGATCTGGATACTGAGGGTGGGGCTTCCGGAAGAGACCAAGCCGGTACTTCCGAGAGATGAACTCTCCCCGAGGGCCAGGAGGGGTTTCTGGGTGCAGCCCCTCACCTGGGGGGAGTGACCCTGCCCAGAAGCGGTTGGCGCGATCGTTTCCCAGGACAATGAACAACTGCAGGGTCACAGAAGGCAGAGGCAAGTGACAGAAACTTGTGTCCCCACGCATTCCAATCCTGTCCCCAAGCTGGAACCAAGGCCTTTTCACACATGCTCCTTCCACCCCAGCCCACACCCCTAGACACACTTTCTCCCTCTGCAGACTTCTCACCTGCACTATCTCATTACTCCACACACTTGTGTCCAGCTTCAGGCTCTGCACCTTGGAGATCCCAGAACCCAGGGCCCGGTGCTGACCTGTTACGGTGTGAAGGGCGTGGGCACCCTGAGCCCTCCTGCTCCGAGCACCCCCACCCCTCCCCATTTCAGCTGAAGGCCCCAGCCCTCACCTGCGCACTGCTTGCAGATGACCACTCCCAGGTTGACCGCGGCCCAGTCTGGGCGGGAGGCGCCACAGTCCGCACAGTGCCGGTTTGCCCGATTGGACCAGATCTTCTCAGCCACCTCGTAGTCAGACAGGGTCTCGGTTACTGCTTCCTGCAGAGCGGCCGCCCAGCTCTGCCGAGCCCCCCCAGACTCGGCTGTGAAGCTGAGGGGTGGACAGCCAGTCCGTGGGCCTGGACACCCACCCCCCTACCCGCCCCACCACCCGGGGCATTCCTGCAGCAGCCACCACAGCCATCTGTGGGCCAGCCCAGCCCCTCCTGACATCCTTGACCCTGTTCACTGGGCTGCCGTCGGGACACACCCACTGACATGCTAAGGAGGGGGCCTTGGGGCCTCTGCACCCCAGTGTCCCCCCTCAATGTCTCTTCCTTGGCCTTGCCTCCTGCCAGTCTGGGCCCCACCTGAAGCAGCGATGTGGTGTAAGCAGGTCGAAGCTGCGGCTCTTGGTCTCCCGCACACTGCAGCCTTGTAGTTCAATGAAGCAGATCCCGATGCCCAGAGAGAAGGCCTGGCAGGGTCGGGAGGGGGGCGGTGGGCAGGCACAGTGAGGTCCGAGTGGGCTAGGTCAGGCCCCTTGGCCCCGGCCCGGCCCTCCTCACCTGCTCACTCTTGTACAGGGCCAGCTCTCCAGGGCTCAATGCAGCAAACACCTTGGCCTTGTGCCCACGCAGCTCCAGCATGCCCATGCGGAGGGGTCGAGGTGGCTGTGGGGGTCGGGGGTGGCCCAGGAGGCGCTGCTCCTTCAGGCAGGACTGCAGCGTGGAGCACCACATGTCCCGCTGAGCTGGCGGGGGACGGGGAAGTGGGTAAAGTGGGATGTGAGCTTACCCGGCCTCCCCAGTCCTGCTGTGAACCCGGGGGGCCCTGGCCCTCACCCTCACTCTCTGTGCGGAACACGAACACCCTCTGGCCAGTGATGACCTGGAACTTGTTGTCCTTGCTGCTGCGGGTCATCTCGATGGCCGTCAGAGGGATCACGCCCTTGGGGAAGGGGTCCTAGAGGGAAAGACACCCCATTGGCCCATGGGGACAGGAACTCAGCCATGTGCACTGAGCCCCAGGGCCAGCACCAATGTTTAATGAGATTCGGCACTCATTCCGCAAGCAGTGGGGTACAGCTGCTAACCGCGCTCCTTTTGACCCTGACATCAGTCACGTGGTGCCTGCCTCCCCACCATGGGGGAATTGGCCTTCCAATCCTGAGCCTCTCTCAGCTCTCCCTCTCCCTTTCCCCAGCATCTCCCAGACCTACCTTATCACTGCCAAAGTACATCAGACTCCTTCCATTGAACTGCACAAAGCGCCTCTGAAAGACGTAGTTTCTGGGGAAGGGAGAGACTGAGATCAGTAACTGGTGGAGGCTGCACCCCAGGGGTCCTAGGATCTGGGAGCACTTGGGACCCGACCTCCACCACCACCCAACCTCCCATGCTCCCCTCCCCTTCCCAAAAGCCCCACCCCTGAGGGGAGAGCTTGTCTAGCCAGCCACTGAGCAGGGGCATGGGGCGGTCTGCCGTGGAGGAGAAGCTGGCGTAGGGTGAAATGAGGTCATCGTTGGTCTCTGTGTCCAGGGTGGGCAGGGAGAGGGTGGATTCCCCGGGCAGCTCAAGGCTGGCATAACCAGCATCCTCACGTGCCTCCAAATCCTGCCTGCTGAGCCTTGTGGGGGCCAAGACAGAGGGGGACACACTTTAGAGCCAGTTGCCTGGACAGCCCCACCCACAACACCTAGTGAAATGCCGGCAGGTACCAGATCTGCTTTTTAAACAGGGGAACAGGGAGGCTGAGAACCCAAAACACGAGCATGGATCTTCTTCCCAGGGCACACTGGGACTTTTCATTTGAAAAATGTCAGTCTTTTGCCTCTGCCATTAGTATTACTTGGTGGAAAAGTTGGGGAATAACTAACACAGATGACTTTCTGCCACAGCTGCCTATCTCATCAATAAGTCTAACTGGTTCTTTCTCCAAAAAGTTCTTGCCTTTCTCTCCCTGGACAAAGTTCCCAATAACTCTCACCAAGGTGAAAGGAATCGCCTAACCAGTCACTTGCTTCCATTCTCGCCCTTCCACCAGTCATTCTCCCACCAAGGATGAAAATAAGATCATTTCATGCACCTGCAGGAACCTCTACAGTGAATTCCCGTTAACACAGGATAAAGAGAAATTCCTTACCAGTGGATGCAAGACTGTGTACAGAGAGACCCCGGGCAACTCTGACGACCTCATTGCCTCGCCTTGCTCACTACAGTCCAGCCACATTGTCTTCCCTAGTTCAGAGTCTTTGCCATACTATTCCCTCTGCCTGGAACACACTTCCCTGGGCTGCTTCTTTCCATCCTTCAGATATTCCTTCCCAGAAAGTCCTCTATTATTCTGTCACTTACCAGTGGTTCTTTACCTTAGCTGTACAAATCACTTGGGAAACTTCAACATATCTGCATATGAATCCCATGTGCATGCGTGCGTGCTCAGTCGTGTCCAGCTCTTTGTGACCGCATTGACTAGAGCTCACCAGCCTCCTCTGTCCATGGGACTTTTCGGGCAAGAATACTGGCATGGGTTCTCATTTCCTACTCCAGGGGATCTTCCCGAGCCAGGGATTGAACCCGAGTCTCTTGTATTGGCAGGTGGATTCTTTACCACTGAGCTACCGGCGAAGCCCTGTGTGAGCCCCATGCCAGACACTTAAATTTGAGTCGCTGGGAACAAGACCCAGGCATCTGTCATTTTCAAAGTTCCCCAGGCTGTAGTGCAGCTTGGGTTAAGAACCTCCACTTTACCCTACTTGTTTCCTACCTCGTTGAGAAACTGAAGCAACCAGAGGATAATCCCTGCAGACTCCCAGCGCCCCATCTGCCCCATTCCACATACACACTGTTTTCCTCCTGGTCCTATGATAAACACCCCTGTCTAAAGCTGATCTGTCCTCTGGGCACTTGGTTCGTCCTCTCACCTACACAAGGACATCACTCCAGACTTTGTCCCTTTTCTCTCTCCTATATCTGCTAGTTTTCCCTCTCTATCAGATCATCCCTATTCACCTATGAATATACACAGCGTTCCATGCTATTAAAACCCCTTTCTTGACTCCACTTCCACTATCAATAACCACTAAAACTCTCTGCTCTTCTTTGCAGAAAAACTCTTCAAAAATGTTGTCTTCATATTTCCAGTTCCTCTCCTTTGTTCTCTCTTGAGCCCACACAGATCAAGCCTTCATTCCCAGCACTTGTCAAGGTCCCGAGTAACCTCCATATGACCAATTCCAGAGGTCAATTCTCAGTGCTCATCTTACTCGACCTCTCAGCAGCATTGGATACATCTGATCTCTTCTTCCTCCTTATATCTTTTCTTCAGTTAACTCCTGTGGCATCAACTTCTCCTGAGTTTCCTTCTACTTCACTAAGCATTTCTTTTCAGCCTGTTTTGCTGATTCTTCCTCTTATCCCCAACCTCTCGATCCTGGAGTATGCCAGGACCTTATCTTGGTCCTCTCCTTTACCTACACTCACTCACAGCTACCCACCAGGTTCCGCCGTCTCTGGGATTCTCCAGGCAAGAACACTGGAGTGGGTTGCCATTTCCTTCTCCAATGCATGAAAGTGAGAAGTGAAAGTGAAGCCGCTCAGTCGGGTCCGACTCTTCGCGACCCCATGGACTGCGGCCTACCAGGCTCCTCCGTCCATACACCTGTCTAAATGCTGACAACGCACAAACCTAGATCTTCTGTTCAGATCTCTCCCCCAAACTCCAGACTTGTATATCCAACGGCCTATTTGCCACCTCTTCTTGGGCATATAATACATACCTCAAATTCAACACTTCAAAACCTGAACTCCGAATCTGCCTTACTCCTGAGTTATGCACAGTCTTCCCCATTTCAGACCACAGCAACTCCATGAACTTTCAGTTGCTCAGAAGAGCACTGTCAAACTGTCTTCGAAATTTGGTTGTTTGATATTTTCAGCACAGCTCACACCAGACTAGCCACATTTCAAGAGTTCAGCAGTCACACGTGGTTACTGGCTACCACACTGGACAGTGCAGGCTCAGACGGAAACCCCTGAAGTCTTTCTTGACTCCTCTTTTTCTGTCACACTTCAATTTACTAGGACAGTTTGTCTTCAAAATATAACCCAAACCAACCATTCCTCACCCTTTCCACTCTCATTGCAGTAGCCTGAGATTTCTCACCTAGATCACAGTAAGAACCTCCAAACTAGTCTCTCTGCTTCTGCTTTTGCTCCTACAGATTATTGCCAATGCAGCGACCAGAATGATTCTTAAAATGTAAGTCAAAACCCCTCCAATAGCTCGCTTCCCATTTCACTTAAGAGTAAAAGTGAAAGTCCCAATATGGCTCCTTTTGCCTCTCGGACAGCATCTGCCCCAGCTCTTCCCACCCTGGCCCCCTCTGTCCTAGCCCTGCTGACCTTGTCATCACTCCCGGATCCGCTGGTTACACGGCCTCCTTAAAGTCTCTATTCTGGCCACTCTTCCCACCTGCAGCATTCTTCTCCTAGAAGAGGGCTAACTCCAACTCCCTCACGTCTTTCAAGTTTTAGCTCAAATATCATCTTCTTAATACTCTGGCAACTCTTAGTGAAAAACTGCAGTCCTTTCTCCCCTCACCCCATCCAGCCCTCTTACCTTGTTCAATTTTTTTTCATGGCACTTATCACCTTTTACCGGAGAAGGGCATGGCAACCCACTCCAGTATTCTTGCCTGGAGAATTCCATGGACTGAGGAACCTGGCGGGCTATAGTCCATGGAGTCGCAAAGAATCAGACACAACTGAGCGACTAGCACTTTCACTTTCACTATTACCTTTCAACATAAGTATAACTCATTTATTATGTCTATTGTTAATTGACTAATTCCCCACAAGGGCAGGATTTCTGATCCTATCCCAAGTATCTACAACAATATCTGACATTCAGTAGGTGCTCAACAAAGATCGTTAAATGAAAGAATGAAAGGCACATCTCCGTATTTTAAGTCATATATCCATTCCTTTGTCTACCTGTTTTATTTCCTATCTGTCCCCACTGAGTCACAGGCTGCCTAATGGAAGACTGGGTCTGTCTGTCATATTCATCCTGAATCTCAATAACCCAGTTGGCACACAGTGGATGCTCAACACGCATTTGATGACCAACAGGAAACACAGCTGCCACCGGCTCAACCTGGTCCTCTTCCTGCCATCATCACTCTATGGACCACTCACCTGTGTTCAGCCCTTTCCTGACAGACACCTCTGCCTTCTCTTCTGTCGGGGGCCCCTGGGACCCCCACAGGCTGGACACCATAGTACAGGCAACCAGGGTCCATGATGTGCACTGGCAGGTGGAGAAACGGGAGGAGACAGGGAAGAGGTCAGGTGAGAGTCCTGAAGGGCACCGCCCCTTTTCCCCAACCGATGACAGCCGACCTACCTGTGCCCGTTGTGGGCCTGAGGGCAGGGGTGGGGGCAGCTGTCTGAGAGCTGTCTGGGGCCCTAAGGAGAGAGGTCTAGTGGTCATTCAGGGAGAGAAAAGGAAGGACAAGCCCTCATGCCCTGCTCCTCCCTGCCCCCAGCATTGGATCCCCAGGGAGCCAACCCCACTCACACGTCCTGAGATGTCTGGGCCCCGCCTCTTAAATCCAAGCCAAAGTAGATGGCATTGGGCATCATCTCCACGGTATTTGAGGCTGACAGCTGCTCGAAGGAGGACCTCGGAGGGACAGTAGGGGACCTCGGATTCAGGCTGGGCTCTGGGCTCTTGGATGCCTCTGGTGTCCAGACGGCTGGACTCAACCCAGGCCTCTGGGTGGTGGCAGAGCCACTGAGTCCACCAAATACTGTCCTCGGCTTAGGCACAGGCTTGATGGGCTGGGCTGGGGTGGCTGGACTGGGCGAAGGCTCCATGGCACTTTCGGGCTGGGGATCCGCGGGGCCCTCGGCAGTGCCCGCCTGTAGCAGGCGCAGGATGCGCTTCCGATGCCCCGTGGCGTTGACACCCAGCTGCCTCAGCTCCCCGTGGCCCAGGCCGCGGGCCGCACCTGCCGTAGCCAGACCCTGCTGCCGGAACGCGTCTGCATACTGCTCCAGGTGCACCGAGGCCAGCCACACAGCGATGTCCAGGTCCTGAGGGGCAGCCATGGGGGCTCAGGCCATTGCTGGGGGAGGGGCAGGGTGAAGGGAGGGCTCAGGCTGAGATTCCCCCTCCCTGTCCCAATGTCTGAGGCTTGGACAGGGGCCACCAGACTCAAGTCTTCCTCCAGAGAAAAATGACCAGAAGCCTGTGATCCGGAGGCATAGCCAACCCCAAACATTGTAAAGGGCCTCCCCATTGTAGGAGCACCCCTTCTTTTGCAGAGGAGGAAACTGAGGCCAGGGAGGGGAGGAGGCTTGCCCCAGGCTGGTGGCAAGTTGGCTTCTTGGTGACAGTGTTGGCCCCTTAGCTCCTGCCCACACAGTGTCTGGGTCAAAGCTCTGCATACACTCAGGTCAGCAAGCCTGGGACAAGATGCCAGAACCCTGCAGGGGTGGGGATGACAGGGGCTAGTGGGGAAGAGGGGCCCAGGATGAAGCAGCTATGGCACAGAATGGGGACAGGGCAGCTGTGACACAGAGGAGAGGGCAGGAGGAGAGGGGAGACGCACCTCCCACTCCCACTGGTTCCAGAGCTGAGTACAGGCTCAGGCCATCCTAATCCTGGTCATTCCCAGTTCCTCCTCCCCTTCCACCTATTGTCTCTGCTCAGACTTCCTTCCTGTCCCTCCAGCTCTGGCCGCCCCCACATCCTGCCTGCCTTGGTCAGGCTGTCCAGAGAGCTCTAGGCAGTACCAACATCTGGGCAGAGGCCACTTGGGGAGTGAGGATGGGGCAGAGAACTAACTGGGCCAGAGAGATGAGGGACCGGGGGTACACCAGGGTCTCCACTCAGCACCCACCTTCAGCATCTTCTCCCATATGTGTGCAAACTGGAACACCCACCCTGCAGCAACTCACACTGTGAAATGACATCCCCCACCTCCGTTTTCTCCAAGCCTTCCTTTGCCCTGTCCATACCTTTGCACTCAGGTCTCTGTCCCATTCCACCACCCTAACTGGACCCTGATCTAGTTAGTACCTAGACCTCTCTTGGATCCTGTCTCCGTGAGTTTTATGTCTACCCTGTCCCTGTCCCCACCCCATTCCATCTTCATCTCTACTTCTAAATCCATTTCGGTCCTTTTCCTCGTTTTGCTGTCATTAAGTCTCTCCTTGCCTCTGTCTCCATTTCAACTAGATCTTCAGTTTTATCTGTGTCTCTGGCCAACTCTGCCTCTTAGGTTTTTGTCTCTGCCTCTGCCCATACTTCTCTCTCCCAGTTTCTCTCCTGCGGGGTCCTTCTTACCAGGACTGCCTCTGGCCCCAGCATCAGTTCTGGCCTCTCTCCGCCTCTCTGCGGCGGAGCCCCCTCCTCAACCTAGGGCCCGGGTGCTGCACCTCCCGTCCTGACTCAGAGTCCGGTTTCCCGGTGACTCAGGCCCGACTCGAGGGCACGGGACTGAGAACTAAGAGGTGAGCGGGGCAGGAGTGCGGGGGGGTGGGGGGGTGGAGGTCGGGGTGGGGGGCGGGCCGGGCAGCGCAGGGCAGCTCCGGCTGCAACGAGGGAGGGGGCAAGAAGGGAGAGGGCAGAGGCCGGCAACCGGAGCGAGGGGCGGGTCGCGGCGGGGATGGGGAGAGGGGAGGGCCGCGGGCGCGGAGTGGGGCCGGGGATCCCACAGAGGCTCTTGAGGTGATGGGGAGGAGTCTGGGAGGCAGGAGCCGGGGGGCCCGGGGGTCCTCACCTCACTACGCGGCCGCCGTCCGCTCCCCGGTGCCCGCCGCGCCGTCCGAGGCTCCGGGTCGAGCCGCACCGGCCCCGCCTCCCCTCAGCCCTCCCCCGACGGAGCCCCGCCCCGTCCCGCTCGTCGGTTCCCTCCGCGGGGGCCCCGGCCACTCCTTGTGCAAGCGGCGGTCTTCAAAAGGTTTGGGTTCCTTACCCAACTGCTGTGCTTATCTCGCAGCCTAACCAGCTCAGCCCCTTTAGGGGCCCAGGAAGGAGGCGGGGGGTGAGGGGGGGGACCGGAACAGGGTTGGAGGCCGTCAGCCTTAAAGAGCGGGACAAAGAGGCAGAGGCTAGACGGAACTGGGGACAAGGGTAGAACCAGAGAGAGAAGGCGAGTGCTGCCAGGGACAGCTTTGCATCACCCCCCCCCCCCCCGCCCCCGTCGTTCCCTCCGCGTCCTTCTGGTCAGAAGGGGAGGGAAAGCATAGGACCCCAAGTCCCCAGGGCACCTCTCCCACGCCCAGCAGGGTGACTGGACTCGGGTACCCAGTTAACGGGAGAACAGAAGCTGACATCCACAAGTCACGGATATCCACAGCCTTCCAAGCTGGCGAACCTTCAGAAGCCCCGCCATCTGACCTGGGGGAAAGAGGCCGAGGCCCAGCAGAGGAGCCCCCAGCTGCTCCTCCCTCTTCAAGCGCCTGATGTAGGTTTCCTCCCAGGGATGCAGGACAGCAAGGCAACATCCTTACTCCCAAACCTGGCTTTGCGGCTGCCCTTTATGAAGATAAGTGTGGTGCCCTGTCAGCACGGTTACCCAGCAAGCAACCTTTTCATCCCGGGGTTGGGGCGGGGGGAAGCCCCTGGAAGATCCTCCTTCCCACCTCCCTACTGCAATTTGGAGGGGGGTGGTAACAAGAAGGCCTGAGGATAACCTGCTCCTCTCCCTTCTTGGGATCTTGCCTGGAGCCCCAACCTTGGAGCCTGTCCCCCAGGGCCTGAGACACTTCCCCCTCAGAGCTGGGCTGGCCTTTAGCTGTGCGTGGTGTTGGGGGTGGGGGTGGGGGGACACCCACTGGCCAGCTTTGCTTTCCTGTTTGTATGAGAGGAAGTTGGCTGTGAGTCAGCAGACACAGGAACTGTCTGTCAGTAGCTAGGGGAAGACCCCTGCCCCCTGGGGAAGGTGAAGGGAATGTGGGGAAGTACCCCCTCCTCTCCCAGTTGCCCCAGCTTGGAACTAGGCAGCCATTTCCAGCATCCTGGAGCCCTTCTAGCTGAGAAGGAGAATGATAATAATAATAATACTTAAAATGGCCATAATAATGGCTATCAATTATTGAGCACTGACTAGGCCCCAGGCCCTGTGCAAATACTGCTTTGCAAATTTTGATTCATTCTCACCACAACCCTTAAGATAGGGAATTTTATTACCTCAGTTTTACAAATAAGGAGAGTTTTCTGAATGCCTTTGTACTGGATGGGTAACTGAGGGGCCAGGAGAAGGCTCTTCATAGAACTCCAACTTATAAAGAGTGAAAATTGACCAAGGGCTTTCGCTGGTTCTCTCTGAAATCTATCAGCTTCTACTCTAAGGCCAGCTTTCCCCTGGGAGGCTCCCAGCCAGTGACCCAGCTCAGTGGAGATCCTAAGACAGGTCTAGTCTTGGGAAATAGATGGCTCCCCTGACAGCGGACATTGACTAGAGAACTCCCCCTAGGATATTTCCTCTCAAGCTTCCTTCCTTCCCTCTCTCTTTCATAGATCTCCCAGCTAGCTCCTGGCTCCCTTCCTCTTTCACAGGCATTTGCTTTAATCAAATCCTTGCACATTTCATCCTGCCTTGGCAGCTTCTTCTTGGAGGATTCAGAGTAATTCAACAAGAGAGGAGAGTTGGGTAAATTAGTGCAGGGCACAGGGAGCTTGAGGGATGGGCGCTGGGGCTCTTGATCAGGACCCAGATCAGGAGTTCTGAGCCTATTTTTGTGTATGTCAGGCTCCCCTTTGACAATCTGGCAAAATGTATGGACCCAGCCTCGAAGAATGTTTTAAAAATGCCTAAGAAGAAATATGTATGATTACAAAGGAAACCAATTATGTTGCAATACACTTATGAAACTATTTTAAGTGATACAGTAATATATGTGCTTCTGTATTAATGCTTTAAATAAGATCTAGCAGTAGGTTGATGCCTCACATAATTTTAAAGCAGTGATGAGCATAAATGATATTTCAAAATATCTACAATGCTGCAGTCTGATACAAAAATATATATGATTTCTACTGGTGACAAAGCCCTAGTTATGGCTAAAAGGACTGGTTTGTAATTCTTGTTGTAAATGAAGGACGTGCTACATTTCAGCTAAAGATTAGTGAAAATAATGTAATTTTTTCCCATCCAAGTTCAGTGACTCCAAGTTAAGAACACTTGAGTCAGAGGGTCAGGGCAGAACTGCAGAGGAGACCCAGCTCCCTCAGACCCCACTTCCCTTCTCTGACTCAACCCTTTGGGGCCAGTGGAGCATCTGGCCCTAGGGTGATATCTTCCTTTCCTCTTTCTCCCTAGCTCTTCTCAGTCTCTCTGATCTCTGTCTCTGTCTCTGTGTGCCTCTGTCTGTGTCTCTCTGTGGCCTCACAGTCTATCACTGAGGGGACAGGACAGACTCGGGATTCTTATAGCCTGGGCACAGTGGAGCAAGGAGAGCTCTTTAATTCCAGGGTCACTGGGAGCTGGAAGAGGGGGTATCCTTGAGCCTCGGAGTTCTGGGGGAAAGTATGGGTGTTTCCTTCCCCACCTCCTTTCCCATTCTCAGCCTTCTTAGGGGCAGAAATAGGCCAAGACAGAGATGAGTGAGAATGACGGCAGGAAATGAAGGCATCCCAGGCTCCTGAAGACAAGGGCTGATGCCTCTGTGATCCTGGACTTGGGTCCAAGGGATCTTTTCCCAAACTCCCCTCTGTGGAGCTGCAGTCCAGGAATTGAGAGGTCGAGGCTGTCCTCTACCTGCCTCCAGCCCCCCAGGAGAGCACTGACCAGCTTGACCAGGTATGGGGTGAGGGCACCCGGGCTCTGGAGTGAGCCTGCAGCTGATGTCAGCCCTGACCTTCGTGAATGGGCAAAGGGAGATCGA
The DNA here is from genome assembly GCA_024291935.2 of Okapia johnstoni. NCBI lineage: Eukaryota > Metazoa > Chordata > Mammalia > Artiodactyla > Giraffidae > Okapia > Okapia johnstoni. The sequence continues at coordinate 45,141,030 of CM044316.1, forward strand.
GGGCCTCAAGGAAGAGGAGCATGGGCTTCTGGGGTTGATATTTTCTCTGAATACTTAACAATGGGGGGAGCACCAAGTCAGCTCTTCCCTTGTTGGAGTGCACACCCTCCAAGATGATTGGGACCAAGGGAGGGCTATGGGTCAGAGAAACTGGGGAAAGAGAATGGTCACAGAAGGTCCTGGAAGAGCCAAAGGCATCCTGGGAGAGAGGAGGGGGAATGGGAGTGTGCAGGATGAGCCAGCTCTTAGGAATGAAAGTGAGACAGGGATGGTGGCTCTTGTCCCTTGAAGGGGTTCCCTCGGGAGTGGGGGCGGTTTCTTGGATCCTTGCTCCTTAGCCAGACCTCTTTCATTCTCGCTGCCCAACGAGTCCACCTACAGCAAGATCGGCAAATCCAGGCAGTGCCAGGGAACTCACTTTATACTCCAGGGATAGCCGTGGCTGGCAGTCTGGGCTGAGCTGCCTTTGCCTTTTGGGGTATCATCTGTGGTACTACTTGGAAAGAACCCTCTCCAAACTTTAACCCCGGACTCCCACAAGTTCACCCTGGCAAAGGGACCGTGTTACCAACCATCATCGTCTGATCTGCCTGCTCTGGTCTAATGCAAACATAAGCTGCAGGGCTTACATGACCCAGAGTATGCATGGAGCTACGGTTTATCAATCAGGTACAGTCCAGAAGCCAAAAAGAATGAACAGGTTCTCCAATGTTTCATCTCTCAAATGACCTTATAACATACAGCAACACTTTCATGTGCTTCACAAACCTCAGTTGTCTGGGTCCTCTCCTTGATAACCCATCTCCCCAAAGACCTTCTCGTAGCCAGCCCTGTCTGTCTCTCTCCCATGGTCTTTTTTGTGCAGTTTGATTCAACCTCTCTGGCATTTTGAAGGGAGAGAGGAGTAAGAACGAACCATGACATTAGTGAACCTTAACCTTAACACATGGGATAAAGGGGCACTAGTGAGCAGAGTGACACCCCACTCCAGTACTCTTGCCTGGAAAATCCCATGGACGGCGGAACCTGGTAGGCTGCAGTCAATGGGGTCACGAAGAGTCAGACACGACTGAGTGACTTCACTTTCCCTTTTCACTTTCATGCATTGGAGAAGGAAATGGCAACCCACTCCAGTGTTCTTGCCTGGAGAACCCCAGGGATGGGGGAGCCTGGTGGGCTGCCGTCTATGGGGTCGCACAGAGTTGGACACGACTGAAGCGACTTAGCAGCAGCAGCAGCAGTGAGCAGAGGAAGGGACAGAACGAAGCAGGGGTGGTGTCATGGAAGGGACTTTTCTAATAGCCCTTTCCGTGTCTCTTTGCTCCTCCCCTTCCCCACCCACACCGTAGACTGACTACTACAACCCCCATCACTTAGGAGACCATTTTGCTCACTGGAAGGGGATGGTATGATGTAGTAATTAAGAGTAAAGCCTCTAAAGTCGAATCCTGAGCATACCTCTACCAGCTCTGGGACCTGAGCAAGTTACTCACATCTCAGTACTTCGGTTTCCTTTTCTGCAAAGTGGAGATAGTAATAGCGCCTTCCTCATAGGATTGTTGTAAAAATTTATCCATGGAAATATATAGATAATATGTGCAAAGGGCATGAAACACAATTAAGTGTTCATAAACACTTCCCATTCTTTGTCACTGTTTTCACCAGTCACTTCCACGGTGACTCTAGAATACAACCAGCTTGCTTGTTACCCCATCGCCCTGGTACATCCCATGATCTTGTTTTAATCAATCATCCCATGGCGTCCATTGTCAAATTAGGGCACGTTGTACTTGTCCTACTTCTGCCATCCCCCAGGGTCCCTGGTTGTCATCTTGTCAGTTCCACCAATTTGGTTATTCCTCATCCAGTTTCCTGTCACCCCTGATCACCTCCATTGTCTTCAGTGGCCTCCAGATCTCGTTCCCCTTCTGTGTGGTAGAGGGCACAACCTCACCCACATAGGGGCCAATCGGGCAGGGGGTGGGCTCTGAGGGGCATGTTTTTTGCAGGAAGGAACACTCCCATTCGATTATTTCATTTATTTCTCACATTTCTCCCCATGCTTAGATATCTGTTATGGTTTTATTGAGCATCTCTTATGAACCAACTGCTGCTCAAGGGTTTAGAAATTGTTGGGGTCTACGGTTGGCCACCCCGAACTGTGCCTCGATGGCATATTGATTCTTTTGAATTAAACTTACCTAAGAAACAGCCAATGCAAGAGGGACACCCTGACTTTCCTTTCTGTCTCTCTGGAAGCAGGAAATCCATCTCTCATGTGAAAGGTGCCCTCCCTGCATCTGGAGGTGGAAGGACACCCTTATCACCAAAGATAGAAGGTCAGGCCAAGAAGCCTGTATAAACAAATCTTGTTACTTCTTTGACTAACTGCCCCAAGCCCAAATGCTATTTAGATTCTTCACTAATTGGGCACCCCAAACCCAAGTTTCTTTGTCCTGTCAATCTCATACATTTATTGTTTCTTTCTTTAAAAAGTACAAAAGCTGCCTTCTTTGGCTACTTCTTAGGTCCCATTTCTATGAGACCTCCATGTACATGAATTAACATTTCTTTTTTCTCCTGTTAATCTCTATTGTGTCAATTTTATTGTTAGTCCAACCACAAGAACTCAAGAAGGGTAGAAGGGGAAATTTTCCCTCCCCAACTAGCTATAACAATGAGCAGAAACAGACTGCAGAGTGTGGTCTACTAGGGGAGTGAGATATTTATCAAAGAATCCCAAATAAATGTATTAGTACACACTAAAATGGGTGTTCTGGAGGGAGCACTGTAACAACATGTAACAGAGGAAGCTGACCCAGTCTGGGATTCTGTAAAGGCCTATCCAGAAAGCTGTGCTTAAGCTGAGATCAGGAAGAAGGTTAGGAGTTAATTGGGGGTGGGAGGGAGGGTCTGTCAGGCAGAGGAATCACAATGGCATGCAAGCCTGGTGAGGAATAGAGACTTAGCAAACACCCAGGGAGTTTAAGGCCACCCAAGATTAAGGGACCTCAGGGGCCAGGCTGTGAAGAAGACTCTTGTTCTTGGTTGGGGTCTGGTCTCCATTCCCAGAAGAGTTTAGACAGGTGATGCATTTTTAGGAAGATGGCTGCACAGAGACCAGTGAGGATCAGCGCAGTCCTCCCCACCCCCCTTTCTCTGGCCTGCGAACGGTGCCATCTCCCGCACCCACACACTCCCCTCCACACAGCCCCTCCCCAATGCCCTCCTCACATTTTTGTGAGGATGAGGTCATCGTGGGGGAGGGGAGGGAGTTCCAGGCCTCTGAGCCTCCTTTATCCTGGAGGGCCAGGGCAGCCCTGGGAGGGAGAGGGGAGGAATAAACACAGAAGAGCTTCCATCCCTCCCATCCCCACCCCTGAAACTAGAGCCCCGTTCTTTCCACCCTAGGCTGTTGATGTGAGCTGTATCTACAAGGAGGTATTTATGCAGTTTCACTGCCAGACAGTTGAAGAAGAGCATCTAGTCCTGCACTTAGCACTGGCTCCACTTGGGACCTTGGGCAGGTCACCCCTTCACAGCTCTCAGTTTTCCGATGTGTACAGTTCATGGGTAGGGATCTCATGTTCAGCATAGTGACTACAGTTAAGAATACTGTACTGCATCCTGGGAATTTGCTAAGGGAGATCTTAACTGTTCTCACCACACACAAAAATGGTAACTATGTGAAGTGGTAGATGTGTTAACTGAACGTCACTGTGGTAATCATTCCACAATACATATAAACATATATCAAACTATTGCACTGTATACTTGCAATTCATACAATTCTGTCAATAAAGCTGGAAAACAATATTTTTAGGGATCCAACCTGCATATCCTCGCAGTGGAAGCATGGAGTCTTAATCCCTGGACTGCCGGGGAAGTCCCAAAGATGGAAAGAAATTTTAAGGTTAATGGGCAGCAGTGCTGTCCAACAAAACCTTCTACAATGATGGGCATGTTCTGTATCTGTCCAACATGGTGGCCATTGAGACACTGACATATGGCTGGTAAGTCGGAGAAGATGAATGATTTTATTTTATTGTAATTAAACATCCACATGTAGCTAGTGGCTACCATACTGGACAGCACAGGCATACCTTAAACTTTTGAGGAGTTCCCTGGTGCCCTAGGGGTTAGGCTTCTGAGCTTTTACTGCCATGGCCCAGGTTCAATCCCTGGTCAGGGAACTAAGATCCTGCAAGCCATGCAGCGTGGCAAAACTTCTATGAGAATTCTCCTTCTCAAGCACTCTATCGATGGCCCCCTCTAGTCCCATTTATGTAGCCCAGGAGGGCAGGGCCGACTGCCTGGGGCTCAGGTCCCAGGTCTACCTGCCCCTCTTTCTGCCTTTAATATGCAGAAAAATAGGGTCTGGCCTGGAGGTGGAAGAATGACTGGGAAAACCCCAGAAACTAGCAGAACACAGTCTTTCTTTAAAAAAAATTGAAATATAGTTGATATACAATATTATATAAGTTATAGGTGTACAATATAGTGATTTGCAAATTTTAAAAGTTATAATTCATTTATAGTTGTTATAAAATATTGGCAGTACTCCAAGCAGAACAGTTTTAAGCCAGGACTTCTGCCCCAGCCTGGAGTACTTCCCACATATCTATAGAAAGGGAGGGTGGGGCCAGAGCTGACATTAGGGACATCTGGTCTCTTAGTCTCTGCTTGAACTTCCTCCTGCCCTGCCTCTCCGAAAACCACCAGATTGCCACTGGGATGGTCCCTCCTGGGACACATAACTCCACTGTAGTGTGAGGCTGTGCTCTAGAGATGGGGTCATGCCAGAAGCTGGCAGTGTTTGTAAACTGGAGGATGTGGAGGAGCCAGAGGAGAGGGAGGGACCTCAGGTAGGAGGGAGGTTGCTCAGCCCTCATCCAGCCCCTCTCCTTGCACTAGCCAAGGGAGTGGTCACTGTTTGCTGCTCTGTACTTTCTGTTTGAGGCTGCCTCCCCCCTGCCCCCAGCACCACCTACTCGCCTCTGCAGTTTTTACTGTCCACATCATCAGAGAATCAGACACTCCCCCTCCCAAGAATGTGAAGGGGACTCAGAGGACCTCGCCTGCAGCTCTGCGGGGATGGGCATGTCCACCAGATGCAAATATTGTCCTCCCTTCTCACCTCAGGGCTCCAGCCACTCCTTCCCCAAAGCTCCCTGCATAGACCTGTTTACAGAAGACAACTCTCACTGGGACTCAACTTTCTTTTTTTTCTATTTAGCAATAATCGAGCCTTGGATAAACCTCACTGGCTCTGATACTGCCACTGAACAAAGCTGGGGGGACTCAGCTTTCTATCCTCTCTGCTTTCCCTCCTTCATCTCTCAGGTGCCCACCCCCGTTGTCGACAAACCCCAACTGGAAAGACTTTGGTTGGCTCCTGCCCTCCCCGCTCCCTACCCCGCCCTCTGTCTCCATTTCTTTGGCTTTGGCAGCAGGACTGGAGTGGTCAGGCCGGCTCTAGCAGTGACCATGGCGTGGGACACACGAGGGGAGACAGCTCTCAGACACCCCTCATCTTAGGTCTTCTAGAAGCAGTTTGTGGCCAGAATTCAGGTGAATCCCAGGGGGCCGAGGAGGAGACCAAAGGGGGCAGGGGAGCAGAAAAGATGTGCAGGTAGGGAGGGGCACTGCCCTGAGACCCCGGCTGCGTTTCACGGTGGACGTGCAACATGCAGAGGGGCTTCTGCTAAAGGCTGTGAGGAGACTCACACTTGGGAGTGGCCCACGGTTCCCACCCACAACCTAGCCTCCCCAAGTGTCAAGGTGTGCCCCAAGCTTCTGGGTTCTGTTTTCCAGCCCCAGGTTGGCCCTCGGCAACTGCACAGAGTGGCCTTTCATCTAAAGCTGAAAGCAGAGGGGCAGCATCAGAGAGAGCAAGGAGGTAACCAAGGCATTTGAGGAGAAAGGTTTGTGTCTCCAGGTGGCCCACCGCTGGAGCTACTGAGATCCCCTTGAGCCTTCTGGTTTTACCTGACTTACCTACCGCAACACGGTGTCTCCATTTTTTTTCATGAGAACAAAGTTGTCATCACCTTCCTTTTCCTCACAGGAAGGTGCAGTCCACTGTAAACAAGTCCCCTTTGAGACAGTGCTAGACAGGATCTCAAGGAAGATACAGTCAAGAGGGTTAAGCAGCAAGCCGGGGACCCACAGCCGTATCTAGTCCTGAGTCCAAATTGATGATGTCATCTCTCGCTCCCCCTTCCCTCAACAAGCCCTTTGCAGATCTGGGCTACTAGCCTGATAAGATCATACAGACTCTTGTCCTGAAAAGGTCTGATTCTTTGATTATCTGCCCTTTTGGGATTGTCATTTTTGAGGTTGTCCATTGTCAATTAGCACTGGTGGGATGGTCTAAGAGATGCCCCATGAATCCCCTGACTGGGTCCAGGCGTACCCTGCCCTGCCTTCATTTTATCTATGTGTGTTCTATCTGAAGCCATGCTTCCTCCTGGCAACCAGGATCAATGACCTTGAACAGTACAGTGATGCCCTTTTTGGCTATCGGTCCCCTGGTATAGGGGCTTCCGTGATGCGTCAGCGTGTAAAGAATCTGCCTGCAATGCAGGAGACATAGGAGACGCTGGTTCGATCCCTGGGTGGGGAAGATCCCCTGGAGAAGGAAATGGCAACTCAGTCCAGTATTCTTGCTTGGGAAATCCCATGGACAGAGGAGCCTGGAGGGCTACAGTCCATGGGGTCACAAAGAGTCAGACACAACTAAACGACTAGGCATGCACGCACACCCCTAGTGTGAGGAGCTTCAGGTGCCTAGGTTTAGTGGAAACATTACTGTGTTCACTGGTGTAAGTTCTCCCTCTCTGGGAACCAGGACCTCTAACTGGCACAGCCTAAAGTTTGGGGGACAAGAAGGAAATGTGCAAATCTGAGAGTGAGACAGTCCACTTCCACATGGATTCTGAGACCTGTAATTTCCAGGTAGGGGGGACATAGTGCTATTTAAAGCAAGTACCCTGTCGAGGTCCAAACCCACAGGTGTTATACCACTGCTGGCATCTTCTGAGCATTCAACAGGTTGCTCCAATGTTCTGCCAGGCTGACTGCTTGTTGGTGATGTGGTATAAGTGCGTAAGAGTGATAAATCTGCTGATCAGCATCCCATGATTACCTCATACCATATATTAAAAAAAAAAAAGGGATGAAAGCCCTAAATGTAATAGCTGAAAGTGTAAAAGTCTTGGCTGGCCCCACTACTGTACCTTCTTTGTGGAGGTTCCGTAGACAAGGAAGACAAGCGTGAATCCTGAGCGCTCACTGGTTCCAGGAAGGATGAATGACAGTCCCCTTCAAGGTGGAAGGAAGGGATTCAGGGCAATCCTCCTGGCACCATGGCTTTACTGGCTCTTCTATGCCATGCGCTTGGGGTGGGTCTTGCAGTAGGTGGGTCTTGCAGTAGGTGGGTCAAACCCCCAGCGTGGTAGAAGCAGCTCAGCCTTGGTGAGGGGAGCCCATGCTGTATGGCATACACAGCAAGCCCATCTCTGGCCCTCCGATGCTCTGTTCAAGGGCTGTGGTGCAGGCACTTGGGGTGGGCAGGAAGAGACGCCCCACCTGATGAACCATTCTATTTGCCTGGTTCAGAGCCTCCCAGCAAAGGATGCCCTGCAGCGTGTTTACCTAAGACCAGAAGTGTGCACACGTGATGCCCCCTCCCAGGGTCTGTCCATCTACTGTTCTCCCATCCTGTTTGCTACCTACCTTGGTCTTGTTCATTCCAGGCTTCTGACCAAGCAGCCAAGACATTCATTATTTCCCAGGAGTCAGGGAATATCCACACCTCCGTCCATCTCTTCTTCTGGACCAAGTGTACCCTTCAAAGCTTTACACGTTGGGTGGGACTTCCCTTCACTGATGGCTTAAAAAAATTATCTATATATATTTATAATATATACATGTATATATTCTATATAATATATTTATATATTTACTTAATTTCTTGACTGCACGCATTGCACTTAGTTCCCTGACCAGGGATCAAAACTGTGCCCCCTGCAGTGGCAGCACAGAGTGCTAACCACTGGACCTCCAGGAAAGTCCCCATGGATGCTCTTTGGGGTCACCCTGAGAGGGCCATGATGTAGCCACAGTCCACTTCCAACTCTCAACAGCATGTCACAGTGATCCTCTGTGAATCAGGCCTGTGTCCCGTCCTTGTCTATCAGTTGGGCACAGGGAATCCAAGAAGCCACACAAGGTTTGTGACCTAATATCCCCCTCCATCCTATCTGTCTGTGCCTTCTTCTCCATTCCTGACTCATTGGGAAACACCCCCTCACCTCTCTGACCTCCAAATTTGCTTCATACCCTTGACAGGCCAGGCCAGATGGGGCCTTCTATGCCTTGTGGGTAGGGCTGTCTCCCCAAAGCTCAGCATCCTCTGGGCAGTAATGCTATGATAATATCACCAACAATAGCTCCCCCACTGCCAGGCAACATGCTAACAAGGAAGGCCAGGACGAGAGGGAAAAGAATGAGGGGCCTAGGACACAAATGTTAAGAGGGTGTATCAATGTCCTCAAGTTTTGTGTCCTTAAATTTTGTGTCCCAGGGACCTCACTTGCTTTTCCCTAGTCCTGATCCTTCTAATAAGCTCTTAACATATATTTGCCCCTGTCAGTCCCACAAGTAAAGATTATCATCCCCCTTTGACAGATGAGGTAACTGATTCAGAGGTTAATTTGCACAAGTCACAATATTAGTACTGGCACAGCCATGTTCTTCTGATTTTAAGGCTTAAGCTCTTCATCATTTAGCTATATTGTCTATCTTAGCCTGACCTGAGCCCGAGAGGAAGCTCCCTGCTGGTGATCCTCTGGAAAGTTGTAATTGCCAGGCAGGCTGCAGGACCGTGGTCGACACGGTGCCTCTTCCGCAGGGGCAAAATTGATACCCATTTTCCGCAGGCCGTTAGAGGAAGGGGCAGATGGTGACTGCAGCCATGAAATTAAAAGACACTTGCTCCTCAGAAGAAAAGCTACGACCAACCTAGACAGCATATTAAAAAGCAGAGACATTACTTTGCCGGCAAATGTCCATCTAGTCAAAGCTATGGTTTTTCCAGTGGTCATGTATGGATGTGAGAGTTGGACAATAAAGAAAGATAAGCGCCGAAGAAATAATGCTTTTGAACTGTGGTGTGTTGGAGAAGACTCTTGAGAGTTCCTGCAACTGCAAGGAGATCCAACCAGTCCATCCTAAAGGAAATCAGCCCTGAATATTCATTGGAAGGACTGATGCTGAAGCTGAAACTCCAACACTTCGGCCACCTGATGCGAAGACCTGATTCATTTGAAAAGACCTTGACGCTGGGAAAGATTGAAGGCGGGAGGAGAAGGGGACGACAGAGGATGAGATGGTTGGATGGCATCACCGACTCGATAGACATGAGTTTAAGCAAGCTCCGGGAGTTGGTGATGGACAGCGAAGCCTGGCGTGCTTCAGTCCAGGGGTTGCAAAAAGTCGGACACTACTGAGCGACTGAACTGAACTGACTGAGGATGGAAGGGGAGCCTTCTTAAATAATTCCACTAGATGGCGCCCAAACACCGAACCACTGAGCTCCAGCAGCTGAGTGGGCAGCCGCCCCAGCCGAGAGACAACAGGTCCAGGCCCTCCCCTGTCCTCCTGCCAGTCTTCCCAGGACACAGGGCTGAGGGTTCCCAACCCAGGCCTCAGCCTAGGCCTTCCTCTTGAGCGCTACTCACTAGTTTAGGTCCCTCACCCTCCTCCGTTCTCTCCGATTTCTGAACCCGCCATCCCTTCTGCACTGCCCTCAGGGGAAGGACTCAGGGCACAGGGGAGAGAATCTTCCTGCTTTCCCCTAGAAACTGTCTCTTTGCTGTGCCCAGCACCTCCCATTGCTTCCACAGCACTGCCTTTTTCCTCTTTCCCTTCCCCGAATTCCCCAGGCCCTCCTCGTCACTCCCACCCTCTTAGCTTCTGCCAGTCTTCCGAGGCAAGGGACCATTAGGGCCGATTCCACAGATTTGGTGATGCAAATACATGCAAATATATGCAAATCACCATGTAAAGGAGGCTTGCCACTGTGGTTCTAAGTGGCTGTCACAGCTTCTCTGACACCTGTTCTGAGAGACAGCTGCCCTGCCCCCTCCTGCTCAAGCATCTCTGTGCTATTTGCTCCCTTCTCTTTCAAGACTATGGCTTCCAGCCCCTGTTCCTTCAGACACCCTGGATACAAAGGACCCTTAGGGTCTTTTCTCCAAGCCCCTTACAGGGGGCAAGGAGGGAAAGCACATGTTGTTGGGCGCAGGCTTTGGCATCTGAAAATTACATCATTTCCTAGCTATGTGACCTTGGAAAAGAAGTGTAACTTCTCTGAGCCTTGGTTTCATCAGTAGAGTGGGAATAATGAGAATAATGATGGTACTCACGTCAAGACTGTTGTAAGGATTCCACATGATGCCAAATACAAAATGCTTAGCACAGTGCCTTTGAACATATGAAGTGCATCTGCTGTTAACATTAAGAGTATCATTGACCCTGCTGGTGGTCGTATCCTGCAAGCTCGGGCTTGGAAATAGGTCTGCAGATGGACACAGGTGCACGAGTGGACTCATCCCTGTGTGTGCATGTGCACACACATGCATGCACAGCTGACAGCCTCATGCACTGGTGGGACACATGCTCGGGTACACACGCATTCAGAAGCACACACAGGAGGAGGCTGTGGGAGGTGGAGTCTGAGTCATCGAGACCAGAGCTGTGGGTGGTGCTTTTGTCCTGATTTCCGGGGCTCCATGCTCCGTTTCGAACAAGGAAACGTATGCGGGAAGGCACAGCCACCCCTGAAACTGAAGGACCCATTGTGTGGGCCCCTCTCTTGCATCAGCCCCCTCCCCGGACCAGCTGTCATCCTGGTTCCTACCCGGTACTGCGTCATCTGGGCTTTTCCTCCCCCCGACCTCGTTCTCGGCGTCACTAAGTCCCCACAGGTAGGGCAGGGCAGGCCCACTGGGGCCATGATGTCATAACACAGGCCCTGGGTGACATCATTGAACAGTGGGTGCCTACTCCCTGGAGCTCGCTTTTGTGCATAGTGGAGAAGGAGGTCTAGGGGAGGCAGCGTATGGTGGGAGTTAAGAGCACTTAATTGGGAAGAAAGTAGACCCAAGTTCAAGTGAGTTCTGGTTCTTTGTGACTTTTTATAGTTTCCTGAACCTCTCGGGTCTCAATTTCTTTATCAGTAGAATGAGGTCAGTTTACCTAACTCAGAGTGTTCGAAGCCCTCATCCTGGATGATGCTTATTGAAAGTGAGAGGAGATCCTCTGGGCAATTCCACCCCCAGCAGTTTCATCTCATTCCCTGGGGCTGCCCCTCTTCCCACACCACTCAGTCCAGGAGTGGAGAAGGTGGTACATGGTACATGGGGTCTCAGAGGGCCGCCTCCTAGTTCCACTGGGTATCAACAAGCTTCTAGAGGACTGGGTATCAACAAGCACTGCATGTGACTCAGGAGACATGTTTGACCAGCTTTTCTTCTCTGATGGGAGATGATCGGTCAGGATGGGACAGTTTTGAAAGTCCTTTCCTTGAAAGATCTGCCATTTACTGTGTACCTACTGCATGCTAGGTGCCTGCCTATTGCTGCTCCATGGGAGCTCTCTTCACCTTTATAATAGCCCAGTGTTATACCAGGGTCCCCCGTGTCAAAGACAGGAAGATAATGGGTGATTTGCCCAAGGATACAAGTAGGTAAACAGAGAAACTGGGATTCACACTGTCTCCCATTCCAGGCTCTCTACCTTACTACGTATATCAGTGGTTTTGATTGACTTGTGTGGACTTCAGGAACATGACATTAGGCAGGGGAGGGGTCTCTATTTCTCAGATCAGTCTCTCTCTCTTTTTTGGCTACAATGCGAGGCTTGTGGGATCTTAGTTCCCCAACTAGGATGGAACCCAGGCCCACAGCAATGAAAACACTGAGTCCTAACCACTGGACCGCCAGAGAATTCCCTCAGATCAGTCCCTTGAGAGCCTTGTGGGTGATGGCAGAGCTGGTGTGAGTGAGTTAATCTATCAGAAGTGACCCCCAGGAGTCGTGCACTTGGCTCCCAGCCAGTGGTTACATGATATCAGAGAAGGGACACAGGTGCATGGGACACAGGTGCTTGGAGACGGGCGGTGGGGTGTGAGCAGCCTAGACACCAGCTGAAGCCTCAGTCCTGTGCCAGTGGGTGGGTGGGTGGGGAGGGGAAGCAGCAGATGGACAGGGTCGGGGTGGGGGCAGGGATGCTGAGTCTGCTCTGAAGCCCAAAGTGACTCGGGAATCTGCCAGGAAGAGGAAAATGTGAAGGAGAGGAAAGGACACAAGGGGAGGGGAGCTGTAGTGCAGAGACACTAAGGCAGCCCTGGGGAAGGACAGTGGGGATGGGGAGATTGACAGAGAATGGTTAGGTGTGCAGGCTCTGGGGTCCACAATACAGGCTCTTAGCCAGTCCAATGGCAAGGACTGTCCTTTAGTTTTCTCAGCTGCAAACCAAGGCACAAATAGCACCTACCCTGGGAACTTCTAGTCCTCCACCGCTAGAACCTGAACTTCATCTTGACCCAGCTGCCAGGCAGCCACCCACAAGCACCTTAATCACTGTTGGGCCCAGGAATGGCAGCTTCCAAGGGCTCCTGGGGCTGGCTTTCCACCCCAGTCTAACCACACACTCCATTTTTCCCCCAGTTAATGGTCACCTTTTCCTCTGGCCTCAGGTCTTTAGGCTCCAAGAATACTCATTGGGAAGATGAAATGAACAGTACATGTCAAGTGTCTGGTACATTGTTCAATAATTACACCGTAGTTGATTTAATGTCTGCAAATATTTTTGGCACATACAACCCGTGCTTAGTAAGTAAGACTCAGTCCCTACCCTCATGATCTCACAGATCAGTGGGTGAAGAGTTCAAGGTGGCGATGAGTGTAACCAAGGTAACTTCAGGGGTGTTCCCAAACCAAGACCCAGAGAAAAAGGTGGCAAGTGCTTGGAGGAAAAAAAAATGTGTATGGTTAGGCTGGATGGGGGAGCCACCCCCTAGGGCCTTCTGAAGCAGGCCCTTCCTGGTCCCAACAGTGATTAAGGTCCCTGTGGCTGGTTACTCAGCAGCCAGGCCGGAAGAGAAAGCCCATAATTAACAAGCTGGCACTCACACAACCACATGTCAGCATGCCTAAGCGCTGGGATAGCTGTCTGTCAGTTGTAGCTGCTGCTGGAATTTTTTAGACAGCTGGGCTCAAGCCGGGAAATGAATATAAGTTACATTTCTATGCATCGTTGTTCGTGGTGGTAAAAAAAATTAATCAGTGACATAGCTGTGACACATACTCATTTAAGAGTCTACAGAGAAATGTTCATTTGTCAGAGGCAGCAAAGAAGAGATTATGTGTCATCTGGGGAGGGGTGAAATATTTATACAATGGCTGGTAAACACCGGTGTGTAAGGGGGTCAATTGATTGTGTCAGTGGCCACATGACAAATGCATCATTGAGCAGCCATAGGCACTACTCCTGTGCCCGGGGGCTCCATTCTGATGACAAATACACAACTTGTTACTGTTAATGTTCCCCACCGACCACCCACTCAGCCCTCCTTGCTGGCTGGGTGAACACAGACTGCTAGGAAGCAGAACTCCCATGGAAGCTGCCTACCTCCAACTTCATTAAGTTGAACTCCAAGTTGGTAAATTACTCCCCAAATGCCAAAACAGCTGCAAAAAACCATTTCTTTATGTGTGTGCTGTTTTGTTTTGTTTTGTTTTGATTTCATGTTTCTGAATTTCAGAAGGCCTAGAAAATGATTGGCCTTGCTCGCTGCCTCCACCAAGGCGGTAGACCAGTATTCCCAATGCAGACCTCGCCCTGCCCCAGGCTCCATATCCTGTGTGCTGATTTGTCCAGCCAGCCCTGTGCTGATTTGTCCTCCTTCCCAGTTCTCAAAGCTGAGGCAAAGGCCCAATTTGTTCCCCAGTTGAAGTCAGAGGTTCCCATCCCCTTGCAGGCACAGTGGTCTTTCTGAGCGTGGACCCTTCCTGCAACCTGCCATTGCCTAAGGGAACAGTAGTCCGGTTGAAACACCTGTTAATCCCCAGACAGAGGGCCCCAGCCTCTTGCCCCTCTCCATGGGCAGTCTACCTGAGATTGGCCATCGAGTTTCCCAGAATAAGAAGCACATCATATCGGCAATGAGCACGGCCAGTTTCTGAGCCCTGATCATGTGGCAGGGCCCATGTCAAGCACTGCACAGGAGTTATTTCTTTGAATCTTAACACAACCCTTGAGATAGGTCTGATTATTGGTTCAGGTATATAGGCAAGGACACCAAAATTCAGAGAAGTAGCTTGTCTAAGGCCCAGAGCTGCAGAAATGGAGGCAGGATTCCAACTAGGCAGGACTCTGGAGCACAGGCTTATCGGTGCTTGATCGCTTGTCTGACCATGTTGGAGCTATGGGTCTCACTGTTAATACCTGAAAAATCTTAATCCCTTCGCTGAAACAATTCAGATTCTATGAGATTAATATATAACTCTAGAAGATGATAAACTTCTGGAGGCAGGGGGCCAGGTCCCAGACTGTTTACAGCATTCAGTCCAGAAAAACGTGGCTGATTCTTTTTTATTTTAAATTATTTATTTATTTATCTTTGGCTATGCTAGGTCTTCATTGCTGCAAGGGGTTTTCTCTAGTTTCAGCAATGGGGACTACTCTCTAGTTGCAGTGGGTGGGCTTCTCATTGCTGTGACTTCTCCTGTTGCAGAGGTTGGGCTCTAGGGCTCACAGGCTTCAGCAGTTGCAGTTCCTGGACTCTAGAGCACAGGTTCTATAGTTGTGGTGCACCAGCTTAGTTGTTCCACAGCATGTGGGATCAGTCTGGATCAGGGATTAAACCCGTCTCCTGCATCAACAGGCAGATTCTTTATCACTGAGCCACCAGGGAAGCCCCAAAACGTGGCTGATTCTAACTCTTATCTTAACTGGGGCAGGTAGAGTCACTCCTAATCCTCGAAGTGTCCCCCACCATCCCAACTCAGAAACATGCAACTTGTCATCCCCCCAGGAACTAAGAAAGGACCCCTCCCTTCCCCTGCACCCACTCCCAGCCTCAAGCCTGTTACCAGTTGCTGGGATGCCCTTACAATTCCTGTAACAACATCCAACATCATCATTTGAGTTGGGATGGGATGACACCCTGAGAAAACAGTTGCAGATGAAATTTCACACATATCTGTGAGTGTGGAGATTACAGATAAGCACATTTGCAACTTGTTTTTACTTTTAAAAATGAGATTCCTCCCTTATAAAGTGGTACTCCTCCTTGGATTTCTCACTGTAAAACTGCTAATAATGATAATACTAATGATAGCGATAATAACATAGGTTGCGTTTATTAAATATTTATTATATGCTGAGTGTTTCATGTATTATTTGTATAATCCTCACAGCAATTCCATTTTATAGAGGAGAAAACTGAGAACCAGAGAAATGGTGTAATTTGCCCCAGGACACATGGTAGTAGGAGCTGGGAGTAGGAACCTCCAGAGGCCACCTGCAGAGCCCCAGGACTCTCACCCATTAAAGCCTGAGCTCACTCCTACTAAAGCACAGTGGTGACTCCACCCAGCCCAGAGCGCCGCCCCCTGCCACACACATATACTTTAGTCACTTTGAAGGTCTCTAGCTCCCTGCTGGTCTTGCTCTGTTTTGCCTCTGGGCCTATGCACATGATGTACCCATTTTCTAGAATGTCCTTCCTTCTGCTTACTCTCAAATAAGTACCTGATTGGGGACCACTTGCAGGGGAAGCTTTGGCTGTCACATCTCACCCTATCCACAAACCACCCTCTTACCCCTGGCCTCTAAAGTATCCCCACGCTCAGCCAAGAGTCCGCTGGAAGGACACTCCCACATCCTCACAGCCTGTAAGCCCAACTCCAAAGGTCCTAGACCAGAAGGGACCTGGGAACACATGTCCCCAGGGCCAGCCCCACCCTCCACACAGCCTCCATAGCATGCTCCCCCCTCCTTTTTTTTTAATGTGGACCATTTTTAAAGCCTTTATTGAATTTGTTACAATACTGCTTCCATGTTATGTTTTGGTTTTTTGAACACAAGGTATGTGGGATCTTACTTCCCTGACCAGAGATTCAACTAGTACCTCCTGCACTGGAAAGCGAAGTCTTAACCACTGGACCACCAGGGAGGGCCCATAGCACACTTAACAGACCTGAAGGGGTCACTACCCTGCCACAGGCCCCTCTCCAGCACTGCATGAGCCTTAACTCTCTTCTCTCCTCTAGCCAAGCTGCCGCACTTACAGCGTCTCTGAACAGGTGCTGCTCTCTCTTGCCTCTGGCTCTTTCTGCTTGCAACATTCTTCCTTCTCTGCTGCCTGCTTCCAACTCATCTTTCAAAATTCATCTTGGGTGCCCCTTCCTCCAGGAAGCCTTCCCAGGTTTCCCCAGCCGGGGCTAGACCCTCCAGAGCAGGAGATTGACCCACTGTCCACTGTGGAATTCATAATGCCATGCATACAGGAGGGCCTCAGTGAATGTCTGTCAAATGAATGTGTGAGTGAATGTGTGAGTTGGGAATGCAGAGAGCCATAGAAAAAGATCTGTAGTTGTCTGGGACTCCAAGAAAGAGGTTCTGAAGTTTCGGGGTCTGAGAAGGAGCCTTGGTTAAGCCAAGGAGAGCCTAAGGATAAGGATTAAGGTCAGACTGGTCAAAGAGACCAGTGTTATGTCCTGAAGAACCTGTGTGACACAAGATTGTTACTTAACTTCTCTGAGCTTTGGCCTCCTCACCTGTAACGTGGGCAGAAGAGATGAGAGGGTTTGTGCTGTAGAGGCTATTCCAGGCTCCTGGGCAAAGGGATAATTAAGAGCCACAAATTATTAGGAACCTGTGTTCTAGGCTCTGATCTCCACACGCTGTGTGACCTCAGACAAGACTCTTTCCTTTCTGAGTTTTGGTTTTCTCCTCTGCAAAATAAGGACATTCATTTTCTTCCTAATAACTACCCAATAGGATTATTGTTTGAGATCATATGAGATAATATATGTGAAAAGGCTTTGAAATGCATGCAGGGCTGTATAAATGCAGGGATTCTGCTTATCTACAGGCAATTTGTAGGGGCTTAATTATTAGTCAGCATTCCCAGGCACTGAAGCTTTGGCGCAGCCCTGCAGATGTTTCCTTGGTAGCCTCTTCATGGGAAGGGCCCCCCTGGAGAAACTGAGGCTGGGTGGTCAGCGTGTGTCCAGTGGTCCTTGGCAGTGGAGGGTGGGGTGGGGAGGCGGCACTGAGAGGGGACAATGGTCCCACCTGGCTTTGGGCCTCTATCCCCCTATTTGGAAGTCGGAGTCTGCACAAAGGGAACGGGAAGTCCTTGGCTCCAGGTGTGAAGTGCTTCAGATGCTGCCAGGGGCTTCTCTTCTGGGTTTGCTCTTGGCGGCTCCTCAGGCTGGAGGAGCTGGAGACAGGCAGCAGCTGGCAAGGCAGTGACTCGGCATTTGCTAGTCTGGGCTGGCTGGTGAGGGGAGAGAGGCGCCCAGCCTCACTGTGTCTGCAGACTCAGAGCTGGGGTCTTTGGAGTGGGGAAGGGAAGTGGTCCCAGGGTGCCCAGGGCCAAGCCTATCCTCAGGAGCTCAGAGCAGACCCTACTTTTCCTCAGAGAAAGCAAACCAAAGCTGAGAGGGCCCAGCCAGAAGGGTGTCCCCAGGAGCCAGGGCGTGGCCTGGAAGTGAATGGTTATGGAAGAAGGAGAGGGGAGGAAGAGGGGCTGGAGACCAAAGACCTGGTCCTGATATACCAGACGTTGTTCCTTTGAAGCTAGGGAAGGAGGGTGAGTCAGGGTGAAGACAAGAAAGATAGAAAGGGACTAAAACTGAAGGCAGGGAGTCCTGGTACCATCTATCCATTTATTAACTCACTCAAAATATTTCTTGAGCACCTAAGACATGCTGGGTAATGAAGACAGAGCAGTAAACAAGAAAGAGCTGTCCTTGCCCTTGTAGAGTTTAGTCCATTTCCCAGGGGAGGTACAGGTGGCTTTCGGAGGGGAAACGAGTCTCTATCCAGCCTCTGCAGCAGGAAGTCTTTTCTTGAGAAGTGAAGTTTGAGCTGAGGCCAGAAGGAGCCAGTTGGGATGCAGATAGATTCAACTCAGTTTAACAAATAGTTTCTGATCATCCACTTTTGATAAACTAAGTCTCTGTTATCAGGGGGTTAGAGTCTGAATGGAGAAGTGTCCCAGGAAGAAGGAACTGCACATGTGAGGGGAGAGACAAGAGGTACCAAGTATAGCATAGGAGCCCAGAGAGCTCGGTGTGCAGAGGGCAGGAGAGGTGAGCAGCAAGGTGGGACCAGAAGACACAGCCAGGCCATCCAGGGCATCGGGAGCTTATCCCAGGACCATGAATGAAATGAAAACAATGAAAATACTCAGATTTGTGTGCTTGAAGGCCACTCTCAAGTACCTACTGGCACCAGGGCAGACACAAAATCACGTGTGGGAGCTTCTATTCCACAATGCCTGCTATCGGGCTGAGTACGAAGGCAGGGGTGGGGGAGGTGTATCTGTCTAAACAGCTGTCAATGTGTGTGTGTGTGTTTGTCACTGACCCAGTGCGGGAGCAACTAAATATGTGTGTCTGCCTCACACCTCCTCACACCTTTATTAGCAATGGTGAGCTGGCCATGGATCAATAATAGTCCTCACGTGGGCCTGGCGCCTCTGTCCATTTGTGTTTCACCAGAGATCTGTCCAGGAAGCAGAGCCAGCACTCCTACTTCCATTTTACATATAATGATATTAATAACCATAGCTGACACGACTGTGTGTTTACTGTGTGAAAACCATGTGCATACATTGCCTCATTAAATATCTTCAGAATATTCTCCTCACCTCCATTTTACAGAAAAATAATTACCCAAGGGCACACGGCTTGGAAATAGCAGAGATGGGATCAGAGCCCTGTTCTCCTGATCTTCTGTCCCTGTCCTGGGCCATCTTAGCCTCCTCTGCCTCCTTGCATCCAAAGATGCAAGAGGTACAAAGCTACCAAGTGAACAGTAACCTGGCCCTATGGAAACAGCCCCATCTGCTGAGGTCAAATGGTGAAATTTGTCCCTTCATCCCCACACCTTTGTACACTGGCTGCACCCCATTTTGCAAGGCAATGCCCCTGAAATCCTGAGCATCTGCCATCTGAATGCTGCAGGCCCCTGCCCACAGCAAGCACTGGTGCACCCCTAAATCTTTCCAGAGTGGAGGCTCCTCCCACCTCTGTCTCAGAGCCTCACTTGGTCAGAACAGCCAGGGGAGGCAGGATCGATGTACAGAGAACTCAGTAATAATCTCCGCGCAGGCAGCCAGGCTTCTGTATAAAGACAGATTAAAAACTCATTGGGTGAGATGAGAAAATAATTCAGCCTGTTGGCCACAGTGGGAAAGCCTGGGGTTGCAGGTGCTGGTGGTGGCACATGGGCGGGGGTGCCAGGGAAGGGAGCGGCTCCCAAGAATGGTCTTGGGAATCTGCACCCCCCACACCTTAGTTTCTCCCCCAGAGCCACCATCCTTTGCTGCCTGCCTTGAAGCCAAGGCTGACAAATTCCACTCCCCAGGGAGCAGTGAGGGGGAGGCAGGCGGGGGGAAGCTGAGAGCACTTGCTGCCTGGTTCCACGCCCTGGTTTATTTCCTCCACAGTACTCATATTATTTTGCTTATTTATTTGTTTACTTGTGTACTGTCTATCTCCTCACCTAGACCATAAGCCCCAGGAGGCCAGGGACCTGTTGGTCTCCTGTACTGAAGTATCCCCCCCAGTCGCTGCTGTTGTTTAGTCGCTAAGTCGTGCCCACTCTGCCACCCCATGGACTGTAGCCCACCAGGCTCCTCTGTCCACAGGATTTCACAGGCAAGAACCTCCCCCACACCCGGCCCAGACTCCTTCCGCCCACGCGGCTCCATATGCTGGGAAGAGCCTCCTACTCCCCATCTGTCGATTCACTTCCTAGCCCGGTTCCCCCGCTCCGCCGCCGTCCCCTCCTCCTCGAAGTCGGTCGTGGTTGAGGGAAGGAGAGCCGAGGTCTCCCGACAACTGCCTTCTACTGCCCACTCCCCCAACGACCCAGAAATGGCTTTGGGGAAATGCTGATGCCCTGTGCAGACGACCGCTAGGGCCAAGTTCTGAGCCTGGGGTCACGATGTGCCAATAGATGCAAGGGAGAGCTCTGTGCCAGCCTGAGACCGGTGGGCAAACTTGTCGAGGCGGGTAGTGAAAGCGCCAGGAAGGACCCCCTGGAGTCAGGCCCGATGGCGGGGGAACAGACTGCTCCGCAGGTCCCCGTCACACGCAGGTGCCATATCCTGGAGTCACAGCTTCGGAGCAGAAAGCTGAGGGACAGGGACGGATGCGTAGCCAGGGAGGGAGCCACGGTCTCCAGGGGCGTACCCACTGCCTCTGGAGCTTCGTGCGGGGGCGCACAGCCTGCTTTTCTTGCCTGAAGGAAGGGACTGGTTTCATTTCGCAGATTGATTATTGCTGTATAGTGTGTGTGTGTGTGTGTGTGTGTGTGTGTGTGTGTGTGTGTGTGTGTGTGTGTGTGTGTGTGTGTGTGTGTGTGTGTGTGTGTGGTGTTTGGGCGTTGTTGGTTTTTTTTTTTTTAATGTACCTTGCTTGTCTAATGAATGTTTGATTGCACCTACATCCGGAGGCTGTTTTAATGAAAGGTGAAGGCTCTGAGAGGGAAATAAAGAAATAAAGGATCGTTCCCCATCCCTCGGGCACCCCACTCCTCCCTAACAACCCTCCATCCACAGCTGTCTTCTGAAGCCCATGCCCTCGCGGAAGAATTCTGTTGCTGTTTAAATGTTTCCATGTAAATGATGCTGCTCTCCGGAGGAAATAACATCCTTCAATCGGTCACTCTCAGGACTTTTATTGAGGGTGCAAAGGGGGAGATGAATGAGCAGAGGGAAGCTCTGAGGGAGCAGAGGGAGGCCCTCCTCTCTGGCCTGAAAGCTGGGAACTGCTCACTGCTTGAGCCCCTTGCCCACGGTGTGCCAGTTTGGGGGCTGAGGGCAATGGGCTCACAGAAAGCAGGCACCAGTTACTGCCAGTGTCATCAGTTCAATTCATCAGCTGTTAGTTTAGCATCCAAGTCCTTTTGACCCTGGGGAGTTTACTTAACCTCTGAGAGCCACAGTTACCTCACTTGGAAAATGGAGATAATAAACATGTTTATCTCAAAGATCTGTTGGGAGGATTAAGTGAGATAGTGCGTGTAATGTGCTTAGTATTGTGCCTCGTGCACAGTAAGCACTCAATAATGTCAGCTTTTATTATCTCCTGTAGGTAGGGGCTTCAGTTCAGTTCAGTCGCTCAGTCGTGTCCGACTCTTTGCAACCCCGTGGACTGCAGCACGCCAGGCTTCCCTGTCCATCCCTAACTCCTGGAACTACTCAAACTTATGTCCATTGCGTTGGTGATGCCATCCAACCATCTCATCCTCTGTCTTTCCCCTTCTCCTCCTGCCTTCAATCTTTCCCAGCATTAGGGTCCTTTCCAATGAGTCAGCTCTTCACATCAGGTGGCCAAAGTATTGGAGTTTCAGCTTCAACATCAGTCCTTCCAATGAACACTCAGGACTGATCTCCTTTAGGATGGACTGGTTGGATCTCCTTGCAGCCCAAGGGACTCTCAAGAGTCTTCTCCAACAACCCAGTTCAAAAGCATCAATTCTTCTGTGCTCAGCTTTCTTTATAGTCCCACTCTCACATCCATACATGACTACTGGAAAAACCATAGCCTTGATTAGATGGACCTTTTTTGACAAAGTAATGTTTCTGCTTTTTAATATGCTGTCTAGGTTGGTCATAACTTTCCTTCCAAGGAGAAAGCATCTTTTAATTTAGTGGCTGCAGTCATCATCTGCAGTGATTTTGGAGCCCCCCAAAATAAAGTCAGCCACTGTTTCCACTGTTTCCCCGTGTATTTGCCATGAAGTGATG
This sequence comes from Okapia johnstoni, assembly GCA_024291935.2. Classification (NCBI taxonomy): domain Eukaryota; kingdom Metazoa; phylum Chordata; class Mammalia; order Artiodactyla; family Giraffidae; genus Okapia; species Okapia johnstoni. The sequence goes on from CM044316.1 coordinate 45,163,090, forward strand.
GGACCAGATGCCATGATCTTAGTTTTCTGAATGTTGAGCTTTAAGCCAACTTTTTCACTCTCCTCTTTCACTTTCATCAAGAGGCTCTTTAGTTCTTCCCTTTCTGCCATAAGGGTGGTGTCATCTGCATATCTGAGGTTATTGATATTTCTCCTGGCAATCTTGATTCCAGCTTGTGCTCCATCCAGTCCAGCATTTCTCATGATGTACTCTGCATGTAAGTTGAATAATCAGGGTGACAATATACAGCCTTGATGTACTCCTTTTCCTATTTGGAACCAGTCTGTTGTTCCATGTCCAGTTCTAACTATTGCTTCCTGACCTGCATACAGGTTTCTCAAGAGGCAGGTCAGATGGTCTGGTATTCCCATCTCTTTCAGAATTTTCCACAGTTTATTGTGATCCACACAGTCGGAGGTAAACATTCAATAACTGTTAAACAGTGGTATTTACTTTTGCCCAAGATTAGACCACAGCATGGGGAGGTGAGTGGTGGGGGTGGGTGTTCAGATCATGAAGGACCTTATAATCTGTGTTAAGGGATTGGGACAAACCGAAGAGCCATGGGGAAGTAGTGGAGTGACAAGATCAAATCTGTAGTCATCCATGGCGTCATTCCTGACTCCTCTCTTTCATTCTCCACATCTAAGTCATTAGAGTATATTGTTGGTTCTACCTTCATAAGTTGTCCACCATCTGACCACTTCTTACTCCTTCCACAGCCACCTCCCCGGTGCAAGCCATCATCGTCTCTTCCCGCATGGCCGCAGTTGCTTCCTAACTGGTCCACCTGCTTCTACTCTTGTCTCCCTGCAGTCTGTTATCCATCCAACAGCTAGAGGGGTCCGTGCAGCAAATCGTCTCACTCCTCTGCTCAAACCCTCCAATAGCTCCACATCTTACTCAAAACCAAAATCTTTAAAATGGCCTACAAACCTGCCTATAAGCCCAGGCGAGGTGGTCTCCTGCCAAATCTCTCCCTCTTCTCTTACTCCTTTAGCTTTCCTGGTGGCTGTGCACTTCCTCAAACATGAACTTGCCGAGTGTAATCTCACCTGAGGATTTTGCAATTGTTGTTCCACTGCCTGGAACAGCCCCGGGTGTCAACTAGGGTCACTCTGTCACTTCTTCCAGAAGTCTGCTTCCCTTCCTGTCTTGTATAATCCCAAGCCTCTCTACTGCTCAAGCACTTCCTTGTTTCCCTTTGCTTTTTTCTTTTTATGAAGGTTCAACACTCTCTAGATGCTCTGTATTTATTTGCTCATTTCTTATTGATCCCCCACCTCTCCATTGGAATATAAAGTCCATGAGAGCAAGGGCTTTGTTTAGTTCATTGCTGAACCTCCAGCATCTAGAACAGTGTCCTGGCACAGAGTAAGCTCTTGAAACTATTGCGTGAATGAACACATACACGCATAAATGAGTGGGTATCAAGGAAAGACCATTCTGATGCAGTGTGCAGAAGAATGGGGCGGGGGGGGGGGAGGGTGGGACAATAGTGGAGGTAAAGAGGGGGATCTTTGCAATCCTCTGGGTGTGGGGTGGTTGGGGGCAGACAGCCAACTCCCATGGGCCAAGGCAGCAGAACTGAGGAGTGGTCAAAGACTTAGGCAGCCTGGGCAGGGCCTGGGGACTGTCTGGCTGTGAAAAAAAAGATGAGACACAGCATGGTGATGTCACCCCCGTTTCCGGCTCGGGCATCTCAGTGAAGAGTGGTTCCAGTGATTGGGCTGGTGGGAGGGGAGTGGGTCAGGGTGAGGGGTTTTGATGTGAGCCTATCTGAGCATTGGTTGCCTTACTTGTAGAGTGGGGTGGATTCTACATTCTCACTTTTTCCTTTCTGGGTGGCTGTGGAAACAGAGATAAAAACAATAGAAGCCTTTTGTGTGAGTGCCCAGTGGAGTCCCAGATGTGCAAGAGTGTTATTATTATTAAAGTCGATTTTGGAGATCTGACAGGCAAGTGACATGAGAACCTGGGGCATAACCTAATCAAATGCCAGCCTAGGTGGAAGCAAATGCCAGCAAGCACGATTCCGTTGATACATGCAGTGGGTGGTCAGAAAGAGGATAGAACACTGTGGCCTGAGCTATCCGAGGCTGTTTGGAGGGAGGGCTAGGCTGAATCCTGGAGTGAGGAGAGGGGTGCAAGAGAAGAGACTGGGGTTCAGCCAGAGGCCAGTGAGCAGAGAGGGTGCAGGGTAGCATGGTGATCTTGGGGTATACAGGGACCCCTGGGCATAGGATGACCACCACTAAACTCTCTCCTTCCCACCTCCACCTCCAAATGAGGGAACGGTGGCCACCCTCTGGCCAGGGAAGGAGAAGGCAAACCCTGGGTGATCGGGCAGAGACTCCCTGAGTGTGGCCAGTGGAGGTTTGTCTCTGCTGTGTCTTACAGGTGTCAGGGGACAGGCATATAAAATTCTGCCACAGATCCCATTTGTTCTATCAGTATTCATTTCATGCCTACTATGTTCCTGGTGCTGTGTGAGATAGCAGCAGATAAGAGATTTGTCGATGATTTCACTAAACAACCTACTGTGTGTCGGGCACTCTGCTAAACTGTGAAGGCACAATAGGAACAAAAAAGTAAAACATTCCCACCCTCCTAGGGCTTATATTTTAGTGCAGAAACAGAAAATAAACTAGATAAATTAGCTTAAAAATATATATAGCATGATAGATAAATGGTAAGGAGAAAAAAATGAATGGTTATATGAGGTTGAAATTTTAGACACAGTGGCCAGGAAGGACCTCAGTGACATAAGGTGAGAAAGGCAGGCTGGGTTCAGGGCATGTGTGCAAGATCTAGTGGCCCTCATCGTAAAAAAAAAATATTTTTTTTTAATTGAAAATATTATGGGAGGTCAGTGGAATTTTTCTATTTTTGTTTTTGATTTTGCTTTAGTGTGCAAGATTTTATTAAGCTTTTCCTTTGGGATCAGCACCTGTGGAAGGAGGCTGGCCCGGACAGGGGGAGAGGAGGACCTGGGATCCGGGCCAAGGACAGCCTTGGCCAGCACAATTGTGAGCTCGGCAGCTGATGGCCCTTCAGAGTTGGGCCGAAGATGTCCTTCATGACCTACGTCAGTCAGTTCTTGAATGTGGAAACCCCAGGAAGGAACACGACCTTGAACCCTGTTCTCTGCAGCTGAGGCAGTCCCTGGAGGGGCTGAGACCTGGCAGCTGTCTGTCCACAGCACCCCAGGCACCTGCAGCAGCCAGCCTATCTCTGAAGGGAGGTCTGGCTGGCGGTTCATGTTGTTCATGCTGTGTATTCAGGCCTTTCTCTTTCGCTCATCCTGGTATTTATTCATTAGAGGGTTTTATCCATCATTGATGTCATCTGATTCACATATAATTTTTTTTAAAGGCAGTGCTGGTTTTCATGTGTGGAGAACAGATAGGGGAAGGGCACGGGGCAGGGTAGGGAGATGAGTTTGGAAGTTTGGAGGCTGAGGTGGCTTCGAGTGCCGGGGCTAGGTCTTCAGGAGGCCAAGTGAGCTGTGGCCAGGCTAGAATTCCTTGAATCCAGAACCCCAGCTCTGTAGACACCTATTACCCAGCTTCTTCATTTCCACCCCACCTCACCCCTTTCTTTCTCTTGTTTTCCTTCTCTCTGTTTGCTAGGTGAGTTTCCTTTGAAGAAAATTTTCCCTTTCTCTTAGCTGACTGACAAGGGGGAAGTGTCCGCACAGATGCAGGCAGCTGGCAGGCTCTCACTCCCCACCCTCCAGCCCCTGGGCCTGGTGTGAGGGTGTCAGGAACTGCCACCCAAGAGGAGGAACCAGTGGGCAAACAGGGGAGGGGAAGGTGGAGTCAGGGGAGCCTCCTGCCTGGAGCGGAAGGGGGTTGAAGCATGGAGGGCTAGATTCCCTTGGGCAGCCTTTGGGAGGATAATAGGGTTGATCTGGCTTTTGGTTTCTGCTTGGGTATGGGGCACCTGGTCCCCAGCCTTGCAGAGGGCCTGAGTGACTAGTTGACCCAGACAGCTATTGTTCACCATCACCAAAGAGAGGAGCGAGCTGCCTGTCCCACCCTGGCCCACCCTCTGCAGTCCCAGGGAATGTCAAACTGTGTCAGGGCGGGACAGACCCCTCCAAAGTGATGGGCCCAGATGCAGGCTGACCCGTTCTCAAGCTCTTAAGTTCTCAAGTATTTGTTCCCACTTGCACGAATGTTTCCCCCGAGCTCATACAGAGCAGTCTTGTTTGCCTTCATCCACCTAGCAATTCACATCTCAGGCCCTCTCAGGCCACCCTGTCTAAGATAGCCCTCCCACACCTTCCCTATACCCTCACTTGTTTTGTTTTGTTTCCTTAAACAGCACATATCAACATCTGAAATTATATCTTTTACTGGTTTATTAATAATTCCTTGAATGTTTCCTAGGACTGAATTATAAACTCTGTGAGGCAGGAACCCTCAACTGTCTTTTTCATCCCTGTCTGCCTGGCACATTAGTAAACACTTAATAAATCATTTGTAAAATGAATGAATTAAGTGAATACATTCTCCTATCCCTCACCCCCAAAATGGACAAGGAGAAAATCATATCCATGTAAACATATGTATGACTGTGGAGGAACAGTCCCCCTAAACAGGCTGGGCACAACCCCAAGATGTCAGGCCTATGAGCCCAGAGAGTGATTGTGAGTGTATGTGTGTGTGTATGTGTTGATGAGGAGAAAGAAAAACCACCAGTTGCAAGCTGAAGCTCCTGCTGCATCGGATTCCAGAGCCCTGGTCAAAGGCCAGCTTCTCTGGGGAGCGGGAAAGAGGAAGAGGCAAGGGATTCTGAAGGTGCCCCCCAGGGGAGCTCTGTGGCCCTTGTAAGGCCTCAGGCTGCCAGCTGGGGGCGCCCAACCAAGTGTGAGGGCATCGCTGAAATTTCTAGATGGTCTGAACCCCGGCTGCCCCTCCTACCAGAGAAGTGTCAATGTGAAGACGGGGAATTTGCTCTATGAAGTGTGACCTGGGGTTGGTGATGAATACCAGAAATGGTAGGATCAGCTAGAATAACATGTCACACGGTGGGCTGCGTTCAGGAATGCTGGATTGGGTAACTGGCAAATTGAAAGGCGGCTTCATACTATAATGGTTAAAGAAAAAGGGAATTATCTCATGCCTTTCTTTTCGTCTATCAAGGTGTCAGCGTATGCTAATTACCTGGCAGAGACTTCAACGGGAAGAGGAAGAACAACTATTATATTTCTGAGGGAAGATTTATCTTGCATTACTGGTGCCAGGTGGAGGAGGAGGTGGGGGTGTTAGGGGGTCAGAGAGGCAAAGTGCTCCTTGTCTCCCATGGAAGTGAAATCCCTTTGAATTGAGGCTCCTCTCCTCAGATTAGAAATAATCAGCCTTGTTGGAAGAGTCTTTGCTCTGAGCCCATGGCCAAGGGAAGGGGCAGGGTGGGCAGGGGACTCCAGTGTCCTCAGAGATGGTGGGAGGGGTCCGGCCAGTTGCAGCTGACTGCAGATGGCACGTGAGACTCTTCCATTCACTCACTGATTGATTATTCATTGATTGATTACATTAATGGAGAGTAAAGGATAGGGGGTAAGAAACATGGGCTTGGGGCCAGGCAACCCTGAGCTTTGAATCCTGGCTCCACCGCCTCCTCACTGTGGTTGATGACACATCGCTCCATCTTTCAGAGCCTCTGTTTCCTCAACTATGGGAAAAATAATCCCTGCTTTCTATGGTTACTATCACAACTAAATGGGGTCATGTGAGTGAAATGCTCGGTGCAGCTCAATTATAGCAGCTGTGGAGGTGACTATTCAACAAATACTTTCTGAGCACCTAACTGTGGTTCAAGGCACTGGGAAAATAAGGATGAATCAGATAGACAGGGCTCTGCCCTCAGGGAGCTTATCACAAAATGGAGTACCAGAAAGTGGGAAAAGTCGGAGGGGTGGGGGAGCAGGAAGGGCCCTCAAACCTAAGGCTATGATTGCCTATGATTGCATCCACTGTAATACTAACAACAGTTAGTTTGAACTGAATTGACATGGATGAACTCAAAAGGAGATTTGGTGCGTAGGTGGTGGAGGCCAAAGAAGGGGTCTGGGAGCTGAAAGAGACAGAGGAGGAACTGAATGCAGGAGGAGTGGGTCAGGGCCTGATACCTCCAAGGTGGCCAGTCCTCAGGGGCTGAGGGGCCCTGGGGCCTGAGGAGCTGACATCTGTTGATCTTCTGTCTATGTTGAATTTTAGCCAGCCCCGAATGCCTCTGTTCAGCGGCTGTGGAGCCAGTGAGCTGGAAAGAGACAGCCTGGTGTCGGTGCGGGTGTGCAGGCTGTGGCAGCCGAGAGATCTGGGTTCAAACGCCACCTCAGACTCTTATCAACCGGGTGGACCTGGGCCAGTTTCTTAGCGTTACTGTGCCTCAGCTAAATAAAGATAATAAGCCTGAACTGTGGGGTTGTTGAGCAGAATAATAAGGCATTCAAACACCTGGCACACAGTAGGTATCCCCAATAGCAGAGGTGATTACTAAAATTGGCTGTTTTAGCCAACTGTGTCTGGTTCCATGCCAGCCTCAACCCCTGTGGCCTGGAGAGGCATTTAGTGCTCTGGGGATGGCAGAGAAAGGAATGGGGGTGCCATCAGGTGGGTTGTGTGGCAGGCAGCGACTTTGAGCAGGTAATGGCTGTCAGGGACCAGCAAATCACAGGTGTCTCAGGAACAACAGGAGTTACACTCAGATACCAAAGAACAAACACGCAGCACAAGACGTTTTGCCAGAGCAAAGCTGTTTTGATCGTTCCCGGATGTGACATGTATCGCATGAGGAAAGAGAGCCCCTTGCACTGAGACTGCCTAATTGACAGCCGGTAGCTCCACACAGAGGAGTGGCCCTGGGAGATGGGGCTGAGGGGGGGGATGGGGCCAAGCAGCCCACTCTCACACCTCCCTGCCCCCACCCCAGACAAGCCTTTAACAGCCTAGGCACTCAGCTGAGCTGTCACTAGGGGCAGAGGCTCAGTATTCCCCATGCCTCTAGATCCGGCCACTGCCTCCATCTCTCCAGCCCCATCCTGCATCACTCCTGGAAGCCACGTCTGTGCCAGTCTAATTGAATGTCTCAACTTTGCCAAATGCACCAGGCTTTCTCTGGCCTCCAGGCCTTTGCATATGCTGTTATGTCTGCCTTGATTCCTCTTCTCCCCAGCCCTCTCGTCCACCTGGCCAGTGCTGGCAAATGGCTCCTTGCCAGTCCTGTGTCCGACTCTGTCATGTCCAACTCTGTGCGACCCCATAGACGGCAGCCCACCAGGCTCCCCCATCCCTGGGATTCTCCAGGCAAGAACACTGGAGTGGGCTGCCATTTCCTTCTCCAAAATGTCTCCTTAGTAACAAAAATAATAGCAGCTTACATTTATCGAGCACTTCTCTGCGCTAAGGGCTTCAGTGTTATCTTATTTCATCCTCACAACAACCTACGAGGTAAAAATAATCCTAGATGACATGTGGTAGATGCTTACTGTTGGCCAGGCACTGTCCTAAACGCCTTATATATATTAACTTACATCATTCTTAACAACCTCATGGGGTAAATTACCATTATTACTCTTATTTTGCACACGAGGAAACAGGCTCAGAGTGGTCAAGTGACTCGCTCAAGGTCACCAGCAAGAAGTAGCAGAGCCCAGGTTCTTGCTCAGGCATTCATTAACGTGACATATTCTTTAGGACTCAGCCCGGGTGCCACCTCTTTCCAGAGGCCTTCTCGCTCCCTGATTGGGTCAGGAGCTTTCTGTGGGTTTTCATGTTCTCTATACATGAAACATCTTCTCCCTGCCCACCCCTAGAATCATCTACTGCCCTGTGAAGTTTGCTTGCCTTCCCCTGGGACTGGAAACTCCTGACAACTGGGAATGTCTGCCTGTTTCCCTGCTGTGTCCTACAAGCCTAGCCCAGTGCCTGGCACACACCAGGGGCTCCACAGACATTTACAGACTGTGTGCCTGCATCCTTCTCTGGCTTCCCCTTTCAATCACAAGGACTGTAAAACTCCACCATACACCTTAACCAGGGTTCAAAGAATTCAATCACATATAGTCTGGGTTCTCATCTGAACTGGCAAGACTTCTGCTGTACACAACTGACCCTACACTGAGTGGAGGGTGTTCCATATAATCACAGGACAGTCACTTCCTGACACCCTCATTCACTTTGGAGCGCAATGACGGGACATAGAACAGGAGCCCCACCCCACCCCCATCATGTTATATCTAAATTTCATTTCTCCTATGGAGACTTAGGAAAAATGTTGCCATACCAATTCTGTGTCCAACCTTGGCTACGGGCTCTGATGGTCAAGAAGCTGACAGAGGAGCTGGGGAGCCAGAGGGGTCCAAAGTGAGGGGCTCTGGCTTCATTCCACACATACTTGCGGCCCTGAAACCATCGCTAACCAGTGATGGTTAGTGCCAGCAAACCACACAGGTGTTTACTTTCCCACTGCCCGAGAGTAACTAGTCATTGGCTAACACCTTTTGTGATGAGGCAGAGATAACAAGCTTGGCCCTGCTTTGGGAAGGGCTGCCAAAAAAAATGGAGCAGATGAACAGAGAAGAGTGAGATTCCTGAGGGCCTGCAGGTCTGGGCAGGTCCAGGCAAGCTCCTTGGAGGAGGTGTCATTTGGTCTGGCTCTGCGCTCTTCTGACCTTTCTCCTGTGATGATAGAGAGCTCAGAAATGTCCTGGGCCTCAGCCAGGATTTATCCTTTGAGCCCGTGACCCTTTGGGGAGAGGTTATGACAACCTTCAGGGGATGGGAAAAGGTCCCCATCACTGCCCCACCCCCTAAAGGTATGTGGCCTGCCCAGCCCCAGCCGGGAGGTGTGGGAGCCTTCCTTTCCTCCCCAATGAAATGTAGATAATGATAATACCTTTTTCCCAGGCCTGTGGTGAAGATCAAATGAGAGAAGGCAGGAGAAAGCGTCTTATATGCTATAAAAGGCTCTGACAAATGCTCATTATTTCTCCCTATTCTTCTCCTGGAATTTATCAAACACTTTATGGGCCCTGGAGGTATTTTTTTTTTTGCCTCCATTCTGCATGGCTCTTGTGGCCCGCAGTTCTCCTCTCCTCTCCTGATGTACTTTAGGGGAGGCACGGTAGTACAGGGGTTCAGCAGGGAAGGCAGCAGGCTGGTCCGGTTTGAGTGCTGGCCCCACCTCTTCCCTGAGGCCGTGACCCAGGGCAAGTTACACAACTTCTCTGAGCCCTTCAGCTTCCTCCTGCATAAAAATGGATGTAAATATGGAATTTAACTCATAAGGTTGATGTGAAGATTAAATGAGGGGCCTTCCTTTGTGGTCCAGTGGCTAAGAATTCATGCTCCCAATGCAGGGGCCTCAGGTTCGATCCCTGTCAGGAAACTAGATCCTGCATGCAGAAAGTAAAAAATATCCTGAATGCTGCAGTGAAGATCGAACTAAGACCTGGTGTGATCAGATAAATAAAGTATTGAAGTTTTTTTAAAAAAAGATTAAATGAGATAATTTGTGCCAAATTCTTAGGAAGGTGTTTAAGAAACATCTGCTGTGTTGTAGTGGTTTTTCTCTCTGGTAGGTGGGACTACACCTTGGTTCTTTGAGAGGTAGGTTTCCCAGATGGCGCTAGTGATAAAGAATCCGCCTACCAATTCAGGAGACTCAGTAGACAGTGGTTCAATCCCTAGGTCGGGAAAATCCTCTGGAGTAGAAAATGGCAGCCCACTCCAGTATTCTTGCCTGGAGAATTCCGTGGACAAAGGAGCCTGGAAGGCTACAGTCCATGGGGCCACCAAGAGTCGGACACGACTGAGCGACTGAACACACACACCCATGGGAAAAAGACCCCAGGCACAATTTTCACAGGCTTCCTTATCTCCGCACTCAGGAAAAGGGTAGATGAAGAAGCAGGTCTCACTCACACTGCAGTGAGGAAGATACTTATTGGTTGCCTCACTCAGTTGTTTGCTCAGTTGGTGAGTCGTCACCTATTTGTCAGGGTCTCCCAGTGCAGATTGTGTGCTGGGTTCTGGGGTGTGCAGCTGGGGGCCCTTGAGGTCTCTGTGTCTCTCAGATATGTCTCCCTACCTCCTGTCATTTGGCCTCAGTCTCCGCATCTGGTCGTCAAGGGGTTGCTCAAGCTGGTCGCCATGTACCTGGCACACACCAGCATTCCAAATTTCTGAGCCACGATGGATAAATGCTGAGTGACACCCCCGTCCCTGCTCCCAGCCCACACGCTCACTTGGGGCTCAGGCATCAACCGGCTCAGAGCTCATTAGCGACCGTGCAGCCATCGCCACATGTCACAGGCTCTTAAAGTCTCCATTACCGAGGGCCCTTGCTCGTCTATATTTTTAGTCTGCATCTGGAGGAGACGACTGGCGTCTCCTATGGTTATACACGTCGGGTTCAGTGGTTTCGACAACTCCTCAGGCCTCTGGACACCTGGAGATGGGAGGGGGGGGTGGTGCTCACAGATCTGCTCCAAGAAAAGAAGCTGGTAGAAGACGTGAGGGTGGGATGGAGCCAGGGTCCTCCCCTCCCTGTAATCCCACAGCTCCCAGTATGACAATGTGGAGGGACCCCAGACATCTAGGTTGCTCTGGGACAGGGGAGGGGACAAATAGCTCTTTGGTGACACCGGAGTGAGGGCAGTGATGCCAACTTAGGAATAAACCCCAGGCCAATTGCACATCCCCAAGGACCAGCCACTGGCTCTGACTGCAGACAGGTGGGGCAGAGCACACAGAAGCCAGCCAGCAGCATGTTGTTATCCTTCACGGTTAGTAGAGGTTTCTGTCTGCCTGCAGGAGACAGAGCAGCCCCAGCAGCCGGCCCAGCCCAGTGGAGCCTGGGTCCCTCTGTCATCAGATACAGAGTGCATTTCACAGAAAGAGGCCTCTGAGATGAACATCCTCTGGTGAGGTCACCAGGAAAAGAGAAACAGGTTACAGCTTGCCTGGGTGGAGCTGGGGGTACAGTATGGAAGGGAGTGGGGAGGAATCACACAATGTGGGGTGGGATGTGGTTCCCAGGTCTGAGATGGGGATGGGCTGCCCATGTCAGAATCACCAGAGACTGGACTTCCAGGAAGAATAAAAGCCTCCTTCAAGGACACAATTTAAATCCTTCCTCCCCCAACAGCCATCTACCCTAAGACTTACTAATAAAATCAGATAATAATAATAATGAACAGTTATTACTCTATTATTCTGAACCAGACAGTGGAATGAGTGGTCTCCTTGAATTTCCTGATTAACTTCTGACAATCTACTGATGCCTCGCATTAAGGCAGGAAGTATTATGATTATTCCCATCTTATAGATGAGGAAACCGAAGGTCAGACAGGCTAAGTAACTTACCCCCGTTCACACAGCTGGCAGGTGCTAAACACAGAATTTCAATCCAGAGGTCTGTCTCAGCCTTCATTATATATGTAGCCTCCAGATGCTGAGGAAGGAATGAAGTAAGTGACATCTCACTGACAGACAACATGATGGGGAGAACGTTGATGGGAAGTTTCTGGCTCTGCTGCCAGAATGTGGTTCTGACAAGTCCCCGTTTTCCTCCAGGCCTCAATTAGGGGCTGGATGGAGTTGGGGATGGATCAACACCACGTTACACATCTGTTCTGAGCTCCCATCTGACTATGACAAGATGATTAATAACAACAATAATAATATTAGCAAATGTTCTTGGAGCATTTACTCAGTTCTGGGCATATTACATGTGCTGGTTCATCTAATCTTTACCCTTCTCCTTAAACAGGTAAGAGAGTAAAGCTCAGAAAGGCTGAGGAACCTGCCAAAAGCCACACAGCCAGTAGGATTTGCAATGTGGTCTGCTCTTAACCACTCCCTGGTCCTGCACTCCTGTGGAGAGCTCTGCAATGCCTGAATGTTTTGAGAAGATGGGGCTCAAGGCACCCTTTGTCAGTGCTGGAGGGAGTTGGGGGGCAGGGCCCACGTTATCCCCAGAAAGCACTCAGTGTTCCTGTTAGCAAGGTGAGAGCGGCAGCTTCCTTTCTTTCAGGTTCAGGGGCCCTGCCTCTCTCTATCCCATCCCCTTCCACCATCCCCTTCTCTCCAGGTGCACTGAGAGCTTCCCAAATACAGAAAAGCTCCTGATAGAGGAGAAAGAGGAAGTCTGCAACAGTTTTGCCCCACCCTGGAGAGGCCGAGGGGAGACACCAGGCTCAGGGACCCGGAATGCTGGGCTCTGTGAATTTACCATACCAGGGCAGGGCTGCCAGTCACAGTCGTGCAGTACGCAACCCTTTGGATTGTTGTCTGTTCTGTGAACACAGGTACTTGACACCTTCCTGGGTGCTGGGAATGTCTGACCTAATCCGTAACCTCACAGAAGATGCTGTCCCGTAGATGTCAGATGAACTAGGAATTACCTCATGGTGTGGCCAATATGGTGATGGGGAGGAGCAGGGGCTACAAGAATTTACAGCAGAGGCCCCAAGACTCCATGTGGTAAGTCAAAGAAGGCTTCCTGGAAGAAGTGACTTCTGAACCAAGACCTGAGTGATGAATAGGAATGGCCTACTGGAAGGGAAAAGAGTGTTCCAGGCACAAGGAAGAATACTACCAATCAATAACACAAGGTGATGCTGGCTGTAACACTAATGTGAACAAAGCATTGGGATTTATTGATTCAGTTAATCACTCACACATTAAAACAAATATTCACTGAGGAGATGGAGAATAGTTATGCCTGGGAGTTGGAAAAGTTAGAGCATTGAATGGGGCCTTGAAGGATGAGTAAGAGTTTTCTGCAGGGAGAAGAAAGCATCCAGAGAGAGAAAACCATCTGAGCAAAGGTGCACAGTTGCTTGTGTGGAATGCTAGTGCAGGAGGTGGGGTTTAGGATACTTTCCCCAGCTTCCCAGGGTGGCTCTTTGTCTCTCAAACCGAAACTTGTTATTTATTTGTTTTTAACATGACCTCATCAGAGGTGCAGATAGGCATGTTGGATAGATGAACGCATGAGTGCAGGAATAAATAGCTGGGTGAAGAACTAATGCATGCATGAATGAAGGAATTTAAGAAAGAATGAATAATAATAGCGGACGTGTATATAGTGCTTTCCAGGCACCCGGCATTGCTCTAAGTGCTTTACATTTATTAAATCACTAAATCCTCGCACAACCCCAGGAGGTGGGTACTGTTATTATCTGCACTTTACAAATGAGGAAAGTAAGGCATGCAAGGTGAAGTAGTGTACCAAAGGCCACATGGCTAGGGAGCAGGGGGTGCCAGGGTCTGAACTGAAGCGGTCTGGCTTCAGAGGATGCTACAGAGTCCCAGGAGCAAACGCTGGGAGTTTGGCGGTTCCTCATTCATCTTTCTTGCTCCATGGGGGCTTCTTGGCTAAGTCTCCTCCAGAAATGGGCTGTCTCCTTGGGGCAGACCTAGGTCCGGGTGGCCCTGGACTGGCTGCCTGCGACAGGAAGTGCCTGCTGGCCTTCACTAGGCGGCTGCACCGTGCTGAGGACAGGCTGGTCTTCCTGGGCAGGCTGCATGAGGAAGCAGGGCCCCTGGCCTCCTCAGGAGACCTCGCCCAGCACCAGGAGTGCCTCGGTGATCACAGAGCAGGAAGCTGAAAGTTTGCCTTTCAGGTTGATTGTATTAGCATTTCGGAAGAGTCCCCTTCCTGTGAAGTGCATTAGCGATTCACTCTGGGCTGGGCTCTCACACGGGCAGGCTCCCTGTGAAGTGCCTCAGATTTCCTAGGAATCCTCTGAGACATTTTGACATTCTGACTGTCACTGCCAACGTGGGCTGCGAAGGAATTAATTGACATGGATGAAACCCTCAATTTCCAAGGGCTGTGTAATAAAATAAAGGTTATTGTATTATTACAGATTCCACCACTAATGAAAAAGGGCTAAAGACCATAATCACAACTGGGTATGCTTAGTGGAGACTTACCTCGATTTCCACAGGCAGCCATCCTGAACTTAATTTTAACAGTTATTATTTATGGAGAACTTATGATATATTCAGCACTTTACTAAACGATCTATACATATGATGTATTCCCACAACAACCCTAAAAAGGAGGTGCTATTTCCATTTTGCAAATGGAGAAACTGAGGCATGGAGAGGTATAGTGAACATGGTTTATAAGTTGTAGAGGAACAGTAGACAACCTTGAGGATAAACCACATTCTATTTTCATAGGAATGAAGGGGAATGAAATACTTGGGCAGGTAGGGTTAAAATATTGGCTAAGTATAGGGCATTCTGGGTGGAAGAGTATTAGAGATATTGTGCACATTTTCCAGATTCTGAGAGAAGAGCACCTTTTCCCTCAAGGGGAAAAGAAGGGCCATTTCCCTCAGACCATAGAAGGCCCCCCTACCTATACAAAAGGGATCCATCCATCCGTGCATCCAACCTCTTTCAGCCACTCATCCATTCATTTATCTGTCTATTAATTCACTCATCCAGTTAACCATCATCCATCCATCCACCTATCTTCCCATCCATCCAGTTAGTCATTCATGCTTTCACATATTTATTTAAATCAGGGTGTCTCTGATTGCCTTTCCCAAGCTCCTCATGGAGCAGGTGTTCTCTCCCTGCTATGACTCAGGTAGCAGGAAGGGGAGAAGAAGCAGACAAAGAGTCAGCGCTCCAAAATTTGTAAGGTCTTTTCAACTTTTTCTTTCCTGGTCTCCCTGTATGTAAAATGTGGATAATATCTGCAGGCTATTATAAATTTAAAGCTAACAAGTATGTGACATGCTTTGAAAATATAAGGCACTGTGTGAATCTGTCACCATCATCATTCTTACTGCTGGTGCAACACGTACTCTAAAATGAAACATCTTTAAGTTTGAGAAGTCAGCATCAGTAAAATGATCCATTTCTGATTTGACCTTACAGAAATTCTATAAAATTTGCAAATATGAAATCACTTAATTCATGCAGCTACTCAGTTTTATAATAATAAGATCTATTCTATGCCCTCTTGGGGCTACAGGAAGCATTGGGGAGAAGGGACTGGAAAGGGACTTGGTTATAAGACCTACCTGCTCATGAAACATAGGCCTGTCTTTCCTGGCTTAACAGATAGAACCCTCCAAAGTTACTATACATCAGGATGATTCTTCAAGGCGTACTCCCTGTTGGTTACAAGTAGAGGAGAGGGAATACTGTAAGGAATTATGTGCTTGGGAACCCAGGGAAAGATGAACAGTCAAGCTTCAAGATCAGTAGGAACTGCAGGAAATATCGGCCTTAAAGACATGTGCATCAGTCAGCTTACATTAGGTTATGCTGCAATGGCGAACAATCCCCAAATCTCAGAGGCTTCTGACAAATGTTTTTGTCTCGTTTATATCACATGTCTGTGTGGGCCAGCTGCAGCTCTTCTCCATGTTTTCTTCACTCTAGAGCCTAAGCAGACAGAGAATCTTAAAACTTCCCCTCATATTTTATTGGTCAAAGCAAATCTCATGGCCAAACCTGACAACAATGGAAAGACTATTCCTTCTACAGAAAGGGCACCCAGGGGAGGGATAGTAAATATTTTGAACAATAAAACAACTTTCCCTTCATTGTAGCTGAACTAGAAGGTAATTTGAACCTTCGAGTGGCTTGGCAGGAGGGACATTTACAGGAAGAGACGGCAGTTTAGCTTCCTTTGTGTGTCTACCTCTTCTCCTCTCACCATCCCTGACTCTGCACCTTTTCTACATCTCGTGAGAGTCCTGTTTCCTCGTGCCTTTGGCTCCTTCTTCATGGTCTCTTTTTCCTTTCTTCTTTATGACCATTTACCTTCTAATCTTGACTTAAATTAACTAGAGCTCTTTAGGTTCTGGTGCCAGAAACCCAAATCAAACTAGTTTAATCAAAAGGGAAAAAAAAGAGAAAAGAAGAAAAAAAAATTTACTGGCTCACATAACCAAAAAATCAGAGGTAGGAATTGACTTTTAAAGCCTGTGCCTCCTGCATTGGAAGTGCAGAGTCTTCACCACTGGACCACCAGGGAAGTCCCCCCAACTAACGCGGAGGTGCTATCATCAGAAAAATACAAAATGAGTGCTGGGCAGACAAAAACAGCACCTGTCCATCATGGCCTTTATGCTTACCCATTTAGACTCCTTGAAGAGAAACTCTGCTTGACTCATCTCATCTTTTTCCTCCTACCAGGCCCCAGCTGGGTTCCTGGCTTGTGGATCGTCTGCCAGATTGCTGATAATGATAAATCTGTTGTGGCAACAGAAGTGGGTCCTTTATGGCTGCCCTTTTGGTAGCCTTGGTGGGCAGAGCCGACAGCATGATTCACGTGTCCTCAAAGCCCTCTATCCGCTTGCTGTAATTGGTGGGGTTTATGAGGATTCCTGGGGAGAACTCAGCAGACTGGGTTCTTCAGGCCTGGGAAATGGACTAGGGAAGAGGTAGGAACTGGCTATGGTCTCCGTATACATGCTCTCTAGCCCAGCATCTGATAGTCTGCCTCTGCAAAATGGCACAAGGACCCTAGCTGGGTCATCTTCACTGAGCCAAAGGCAAGACAATTATTTAACTTTACTGGAGACGCTCAGTAGGGATGGATCAGAGTGTTTGTTAACTCCAAACACCAATAAATGTTGATAAGTAATGCTATTAAAAATGTATCATTACTCTGACACTTTGTTATAACATCTTTCCTCTTTCTTTTCCCCCATGTAACATTTACTTTAAAGGGCCCCAGCCCAAAGCTAAACACCAATGAAACTGCTCCAAGTTTTCCAGAATATCTTCATTTGCGAAATACTCAAAGACTCAGCACTGAGGGAAAAGCCATGGAGCTATTTCACTGTTTTGTAAACCTTGCAAAAAATCTGTAGTTTCTGTGGTGGTGGCCTAACTGTATGTTGAATTTGAAATTTTGAAGCTTCAATTGCTTAAAAATATTGTAACTGTTTCTCAAACAGGAAAATTGCATTTAGATTTCCCTCTGTGTTTAACCTCAGACTGGCAAGAGATAGTCTTCAAATTTCCCCAGTAAATGAAAATCACTTTAGGATTGAGATTGCATATGGATAGTTCCTACCATGAGGAAAAGAAAATCTTCAGGAACAAATACATTTATACATTCTGTGCTGGGCCCATAATGTGGGGAAATAGATGATCATTTTGTTCTATAATCCATAGCATGAAGGATCTGGGACAAAGACAAGGAAGACATTCTTGAATATAAGGTTTAGTCACATCTGAACTGTTACTAAGGGAAACTGCAGTGTCCTGCACTCAATTTTCTTACAGCCAGCCTCCTGCACAATTGTATAATCCCTACAGCACTTTTCATGTCAAAATTCCCTTCCTCCCACTGAGGATCTAATGTTCTCCAACCATCTCCTCAAATCAGTCTTGCAACTCATTCAAACTAAACTGTGATTGGCTGCATCTTAAACGGGACCAATGGGAAGACAGAGGTGTTTCACTCAAAGCAATGAATCAATACTGGTGAAACTTTAGAGCAACAGTCTATTAGGTAGATTATTGTATAGGGGTCTTTCTTGTGTACCCATAAAACTGATTTAACCTGTGACAGATACGTCCACTTTCCTTTCTCCTTCCCTCTCTCTTTCCCTTCCTCCCATCTACTCAACAAACTTCTCTGGGATGCCTCTCTGTTCCATTCTCTATGCTTAGTGTTGACATTCTGAAATGGGAACTTCTTATAATAAAGGGAGCTGAATTTAGGAAATAATAATCATATCCTATAACTGCAATTTCTGTTTATCGAGGGAGTGCATATTACATGCTGGGAACAATGCTAGGAGCTTTTTCGGAATAGCATTTAATCTTCAGGACAACCCAGTGAGATAGGTACTATTACTCCCTTTACACAGATGAGAAAAGAGAGGCACCACTTTTTTCTTTGGATCCAAGGTCACACTCGCTAAGTGTGGTCTAGAATATACGTGTGGGCATTCTGACTTTAGAGCTTTTTGTGCCAGATGAGATTTAAATGAGCCTACAGGGTGGGCTTTGATGGGACAAGGTCCCTGGTGTGCTCTGTGCTACCTAAGGACGTGTATCGAGGGTCAGTGAGCAGGACTGGCCCCTTGCTGAGTATACATGAGCTCCAGGAGGAGGGTCCCAGCAGGATGCTCCCCCTTTGTTCCCCTCCACCCAAAGGGGCCCCCCTCCTCCCATGAGCAGACACCAGAAGCTGGCCATGCCCCAGGCATGGCTCTGGTCAGGAAGAGAGACTCTTTTGTGAGCTGCTGGCCTGGTCTCTGTTAATATCAATTAGCGTTCCTCCCTGCTCAGCTACAGGCCGGCTGGAATCTGTGATTCCCGCCGGCTGGGGGTTCTGGCCTAGAAACATTCAGGATGTGGGGCAGAAGTCAGAGTCTGAGGGAGAGACTGTGTCATAAAATGGGGAGGAAATGGGGTTTCACAGAGGCCTGTGGGGCCCCACGGCCACAGCAGGGCAGGGGCCAGACAAAGAGCCAGAGGAGAGAAGGCGCCATCTGGGTCAGCCCTCACCCCTCCCCTGTCAGTCCTGGTGGAGACTTGGAGACTGTTCTTGAGAATCGGGGGAGAAGGGAGCATGTGGGCTCTGACACCCCTGGGCTTGTGAGGGACTCTGAGGAGAGTCCTTCTAGGAGCTCAGTGATCCAGGGTTCTGCGTACCCTACTCCACCTTCAGGCAAGCCAGAAATGTGGCGTCTTAATCCCCAGTTGGCCGGGATCTGTGCCGGCAGTGAGGTAAACGAGAGAATCAAGTTAGCAAACTGCATCCTGGTGAAAACTGGACAGGGGCCTGCCAAGGAAGACCTGGTTGCCCCTTTATGAGGCTGTCACTGGGCTCCCAGATGGGCATGCCTGAGGGACCCCTGAGAACTGTGGCCAGGGAGCTGGCTGGGGCGCTGGCCCTGTGTCAGCTTGCTGCAGCTTTCTCTTGACTGCCTGGCCCTTCACACTTCCCTCTCTTGTCCTCTGGACTCCCCCGTGCCATCCCCTCCATCTGTCCTTTTTGTCCTATCGTGAGCTTCCTCTGGCCTTTCTCTCTGCGTGGAGCCTGCTCGGCTGGCCATCCATCCATCGGGGTGATCATGCTCCCATTGCAGCCCTCGTGTGGGCTGGACGATCCACACCACACGCCTGCTTCCTGCAGGAGTCAGTCCCAGGTCACTGCAGAGCAAGCAGCCACGGATGATACCCAGGAGCCCGGGAGTGTTCATCCCTCCCTGGCTCCCGGCTCCAGCTCCACCTGCCTGCCCAACTGCTCGCCAGTGACTCACCCAGCTGTTACTGGGGAATGGTTTTCCAGAACCCCATCCTAGAGGTTCAAGAAATCACTGCACCTTCCAAACACAGAGCTTATCCCACTGTCTCCTCCTTCCCTCAGGGGGCCTTTCTGAGCAAGACCTGAAGGGACAGGTGTCTACTGTTGGAAGGTGCTCTGGCCACATTTCCCACCCTTGAGCTCTCAGCCCCTCTCCTCTTCCTGATGGTCTCCACTTTATTCTTCGTGGATTCTCCAAACTCTTGTGATAACAGCTACTTCCTGGCCCCACATCTCCAGGAGATGGAGGGTGAGGGAAGAGGTCTGTGGGGTGACAGAGGCTTTGTACTGAAATGACCAGAGAGTCCCTTTGGGTTTTTCCATAACATCTTATGCAATATTTGCTTCTCCAGCTCCAGACTCAATCCTTTTCCTCAATCCTTTTCTGCAGGATGAGAGAACAAATGATCATTTCTCTCAGGACCCAGATGGGCTCCCCACCGTCCCTGGGGAGGGCAGGCACTGCTCCCCCATCCCCTTCCCAGCTAAGCCTCCCCTCCCTGCTGCCTGGCCATTTCCTCAGGGGACCTTGGGGGCCAGGCCTCAAAGACTGGGAAGGAGCTTTGAGAGCAAGAGACACCATTTCGTTTTACCTGTTGGCCACGCCCCCACCCTGTCACTGGTGGCTGACAGGGGCTGCTTTGCCAACAAAGGTGTCACTGAAGCTTTCTGCCAGCTTGTCACTTACCTCTGCCAGGGAAGAAGTGGGTGGAGGGGCTAGTGATTGAGCTTGACCCTGCTCTTCCAGCAGGTGCTGCTGCTACCCTCAGCTTCTCAGCAAGGAGAGGGGCTGCTTCCGTGTTCCCATGGCTTGGGGTGCAGTCAGCACATCCCTGCCTACCCTGAGCCCCCTGAGGTCTGGGTCACAAGACTCTAGTGAAATTACAACCCACATCTGGCAGGAAGAGACTGATGCCACGCAAACTGGAGGTCTCAGCCTGGCATGGGGCCGCTGGCATCTGGGTATCCCTTCCATATTCCAACCCAACAGCGTGGGTTCCTCCCCTCAGACTGATCCCTTGAACAGGCCCCTGGGTCTTTACACATGCTGTGTCCCCTCCTGTGCTCTCATTTCCTCTCCCCTTTCCCTTCTCTGTCTAAATCCTGTCCACACTGGAGGGCTTCTCAGCCTCCACCTCCCCCAGGGAGCCCCACTTGACTCCTCCAGCCCACAGCAAGAGCTCTTTCCTCTGAGTCCTCTTAGTTCACAAAACAGAACTAAATTCTATTGTACCTCTCATCACATATTAGTCTTGTTTTTCTAATTATCCTGTCAGTCCCTTGAGGATGGGAGACCATAGATGACCCCTTTTTGCCTCTCCCAGTGCACTAGAGAAGGGTTAGATTCTTTTGGAACTCTGCCATTAGTGGTTGGCTAATTGGAACCTGCTGGATTTGTGTGTGTGTATAGTTTTCATGTGTTTTTGTGTATGCTTGATTTACATGTTTGTGTACATATGTAGAGTGTGTGTGTTCATGCACATAAATATGTTTCTCATATATGTACTACATGTATACATGGTTTAATTCACTCAACAAGCATTACTGAGACCCCGCCACAGCTGGGCACTATGCCAGGTACTAGGGTTACAATGGGGAGTACAGAAATAGACTCCCCCAGGCCCTCGGAGTTGGGAAGTGAGATCGTTAAAGAAGTAATACCAAAATATGAGCTAAGTGTCATGATAGGGGAGCACATAGCAGAAGTGCCAGCTTAGGGATATAGGTCTAGGGAGACAGGTCAGGGAAGGACTCACAGAGCAAGGAAAAAATTGGCTAAGACTTAGAGTCTGTTGAGGGTTGAATTGCATCCTTCCAACAGAGATGTTCAAGTCCTCACTCCCAGTTCCTGTGGATGTGACCCGATTTGGAAACTGAGTCTTTGTTGATGTCATCAAACTAAGATGAGGTCAGACTGGATTGGAATAGGCCCTCAACCCATGACTGCTGTCCTCATCAGAAGAGGGAAATGGGGACACAGATGTGGGAAGAACATAGTGTGACTACAGAGGCAGAAACTGGAGTGATGTGTCTACAAGTCAAAGGATGCCAAGGATTACAACCACCAGAAGCCAGGAGAGAGGTGTGAACAGATTCTCTCTCAGAGTTCCCAAAAAGGAACCACCCCTGCCAACACCTTGATTTCAGACCTCTGACCTCCAGAACTATAAGAGAATAAATTTTTGTTTTTATGAGTCACCTAGTATGTGGTGCTTTGCTATGGAATCCCTTGGAAAGAGTTAATCAGATGGTTTACTAGGCCAACAAAGAATCTACCAGGTGAGGAAAAAGGAGGGAGGAGTGATTTCATTGCAAGGAACAGACTGCACAAAAGCATGGCAGGGAGACATAGAAAGTTCAGTAAGGCTGAAATGTTCCCTGGGAGGTGGGAATAGGTTACACATGAGATCATGTATGTGTGCACATATGGTTTGCATGGATGTGGTTGTGTGTATATGAATAGTTAGTGTGTTCATGTATGTGCTTTGTGGAGTTTTACATGTTTCCTCCAACTTTTGTGGTTTGTGTGTTTTTCCACACTCATGTTGGAGAAGGAAATGGCAACCCACTCCAGTATTCTTGCCTAGAGAATCCTGTGGACAGAGGAGCCTGGTGGGCTGCCGTCTATGGGGTTGCACAGAGTCGGACACGACTGAAGTGACTTAGCAGCAGCCGCCACATTCTTGTACAGTTTGTGTGTTTGTGCTTTGCATGTCAGTGCCTGTGTGTGGGTGGTGTGCAGGTTTGTTTTGAACCCAAGGCAGTGAGTTTGTGCCTGGTCAGAGGAAGTTCTGAAGCTATGCAGAGCCCAGGTTTCTTGACTGCGCTGTGGATGGCAAAACCCCTGTCAAAGTGTGTGATGACACCAGGAGCTCAGGGCTTACTTGTCCTGGTTTGAAAAGAACCTCCGAAGGGAGGGAGAATGGTACCTGGACTTCACTGATTAGCAAAGAGCATGTGTGGGACAGAACTGCTGAGTCCTCCAGTTTGAGAGCTGGAGGTGGCATTGGAGATGGTTCAGATTCCCGCCCAGCCCCATTGTCACTACTCCTGGAGATTCCTCAAGATCCAACCTATGAAAGGGCACCCTGTGATTCTGCCAAATCTCCACCTGCCTGGAAAACATCTCAGGGGAACCCCAACCACTGGACAAGGACTGCTGCTAACATCAGGAATCAGGGGAAAGCCTACCCCTATTCCAGACCCTCCTGATAGTACATGCAAAAGGTGGCGTATTTGTGCATTTGTCTAGAGAGAGGCATGTGGCTTTCATCGCAGCCAGAGGATCTCTGACCCAGGAAATCTAAGAACCATTTCTTGAGTCTAGGCTGACATTGAGGCTGTGTGTGTGTGCATGGTATGTGCAGGTGTGTGCAAGCATGCGGAACTCTCAACCTGCTTCCTCTATGAGAATATGGTTGGATCAGGATGTCAAGTGCAGCCTGAGGCCCTGCCAGCTGCTGCCATGGTCAGAACACAAGGGGCTGTCCTTGACTGGGCTGCTAGAACAGACGGAGCCAGTGTTAAGGACAAGCAGGGAGGGATGGAGGCGGCTGCTTTCGGCAGGAGGTTTGTAACCTAGAGGAGCTCCCTGAGATCAGCTGTCTGAATAAGCAGCCCTTCAACAGTTCACATTTAGAATGAAGCCTTGGAAGTGCAGCCCAGTAGATGTGTGGGTGGGGATGGGATGAGAGGGTGCTTAGGGAGAGCTGTGAATGTTCTGCTGAAGGAATTGGGGCTGTTCAGGACCTTGGTCAGTACTCTCGGGGTTCTTGCAACACCAGCTTCCTCTGCTTGTTTCCTGTCTGCCCTGTGTTAATATCCCTAGGTGGAGATCCTAAGTACAGTGGCCCTTACATGTAAAGTTCAAGATAGAGCTGGGGGCCTCCTTGTGGATACAAAAGTTTCTAAGAAGTTGGATAGGGAGAAGGAACACCCCTCATGGGTAACTAGAGTTGAGGGAAGGAGGGAGAGGAAGTGTCTCGGCTTGGGTTGTGTTCCTTGTCCTCCCTGCCTGAGGCACTGGACTGAGCCATGCTGGGCTTTGCCATCCCTGCCCAACCAAACTTTCTTCCTGCTGTGGGCTCCCCACACATTCTAGGGTTGTAGGCTTCCCTGAGGCTGTTCTCTGAGGCCTCTCACATCCCTTTCCCCTGCTGCACCACTACCCTCCTGTGCCTACCTCCACCATCACAACACCCACTCTGCTCTCCTGTTGTGCCCGGCAGGATTTCATTGCTAGTACTGTGTCAAGGACCAACTGGCTCCCGTATGTGATGGCTCTCTTGTCCCTTCTTTCCAAGTAGCTTCTTTCCAAACACCTTTCTAGGAGCAATTAATTAACCTCATCATATTCTTTCTGAGGAGCCCAGTGTAGGGAGGGAGGGAGGATAAGCAGCTTATCCTTGAGGAGAGTCAAGTGGACATGTGGACCCTGCTGGGGGCGATTCTCTCTCAGAAATGCCTCCTCCTCCCCACTTGGGAGCAGGCTGCAGAGTGAGGCCAGCTCCAGGGAGAAGCGGGGTCACCCATCTGCTCTCAGCCCTGGTTGAATTTCCAGACAGCCTGACAAATTCCTTTATAATCTGCTCCCTCCAGTTGTTTCTACCTTTTCCCGCTCCTCTGCAGGCAACTTCTGGTGCAAACGACTTGGGGAGGAGTGCAGATGAGTGTAGAGGAGCACAACCTTGGGTGGAAGCGATAACCTTTCCCCTGGAAAGGTGTCTGCTGTGTCTGCCCTACTGGTGCAGCAAATGACATGGAAATGCATGGAAATGCAGGGTGTCTGCATGCAAATGTGCCCAAGCATCCTGGTCACTCCACTGGCGGCCCCTGGGGAGTCCCAGGCAGTCTGATTGCTTGCAGCCCAAGGGGTGGGGACCACAATACAGGGGTACCAAGTGAAGGAACACTGGGCCCACCTCAGCCAGTCTTGATGCCAGTGGACAAGGTCCCTCCCCTGCTCTGAGCCCCTGGCTAGGCCCTGGGTGCACTTAGTTATGACACCTGGGGATAGAAGAGGGCTGTGGCTGGGGGACACACAGAGTGGGAGAGACACAATGTAGAGCATTAATTGTGTGCCTACTGACACCAGGGCCTGAACTAGACACACTAAGCACGTTCACCCATGTCGTCCTTCTGACTCCCCAAGAAGTTCTTAAGGAAACAGGTTTCGTAACGCAGGCACTTGGCCCAAATCACACAGTGAGTAAGTTGTGAAGTCAAAACTAAACCGAGACTACTATAATCTGAGCAAAACTTTAAAATGTACATCAGATAGTGTCATCCCCCTACCTAAGTCATTTCCACAAATTTCCAGTGTCTTCAGCATAAAATTTATTTTCTAAAAAAAAGAAGGAAACCCATTTCCTTTCTGTGGTTGCTCAGACCCTGCACATCTCATCTCATCCCCTCACCTGCACTCCACCGCCATCACTCACTCTGCCCCAGCTGCCAGCCTGTTCTCTGTTGCTCTCTCACAGGCGCTCATTCTCTTCTCAAGACTCTTGCTGTTTCTCCTGTTTGGAACACTTTCCCCCGAGATGTTCACGAGTGCCTCCTTCTCATTATTTCGGCCAAGTCCCACCTCTCTGGACAGGTGTTCCCCAACTACCCAGGCAACAGTGGGCCCTATCCTTTCCTCTCTATCCCTTCACCCCAATTTTGTTTACTTCACAGTACTTAATAGCATCTGAAATTATTTATTGAACAATATTGAACACGAGAACATCGCTGTGCAGGCTGTTAACCATTGTATTCCCAGGGCCTGGTGCTTAGTAAGTGCTCAATAAATGCCCGATGAACAACCGGCCTCAGAAAAGCTTCCCTGGGCCCCAAGGGTGGAGCCAGAGAAAGGAGGGGCACACTAGACAGAGAACTGGATTGTGGACCATATTGAGGCCAGATCACTGAGACTCTAGGCTTCATAGAAGAGAGGTCACCTGTCTGTCCATGAGGTGTCCTCGCCGCAGATGGAGTAATGTGAACACATTTCCTCAGACTTTGTGTAAAGCCAGGTGGAAGGGACAAGGTTGCCTGGCATCCCAGGACCAGAGATGGGTGCACTTGGGGTCCCTTCATGCTCCTAATCATTCCAGATCTCAGGTGAGGATCAGAGCTGTTCAGGAGCCCATTCATCTCCCCTGGGGGGTTGTGACAGGCATTGCCTGGCAGAGAGGGAGAGACTGCTGCTCAAAGAACCTGATCTTTTGCATTTGCTGACATTCTTGGATTTGGCATTTACAACCTCAGGGCTCTATTCCCAGGAGGCCTTTTGCATTTGATGTAAATATTATGATGATGAGAGGCGACATCGAGAATACCCTGTAGGAAATGTAATTCCACCCCCACCAGGCTGCTTTGGGTTGTTATTCAGGGGATTGATTCCTCTGAGTTCTCAGGTTAACCCTGAAAAGCTCCCACATCTCGTAGGCAGCAGGGTCTGGGAGTAGCACATTAATTATTTTTCTGATTTGCAGAGAAGCTTTCATCCATCGAGGTGGGAAGCAGTGGGGGTAAGTAAGGAGCGGGTGGTACTGCAGCCTCTTGGAAGAGACTTGGGCCATCCTTGGCTCTAGGAGATCCAGGACTGTAATAAGCAGTATACTTCCCAGAATTCAGTTGCTTTCCTAGTCGCCTCCTCAATGATTCTCTTTCTACCTGACTCCCAGGAAGGTTCAGTCCTGGATCTACATGCCTCTCTACTCTACCTGGCCACCTCCAGCTAGTGTGGCCCTTGCTGCCCTACTCCTATGTTCTTCTCAAATTCACAGGGAAATGATGTTTGTAATTCCACATGCAGTCATGGCTGGGGGCTAGGACTGGAGCAGCTGCCCTCAGATGGTCAAGAGGATCGAGGAGAGGCATGGCCCTTTTACATGGATATCTCTTTGATATGCTGCATGGTCATGAAAATTTGTATGGTGCAATGGGAGAGACTCCAGATTTGAGCTCCAAAGACTTGGGTTTAATCTACTTCCATCTCATACTTACAGTGAGCTACCTGGGCAAATCACTTCACCATGGAGTCTCTATTTCCCAGTCTGTAGAAATGGGATAAGGCACCTAATTTAAGATTGCCATGAAGAAAGCTTTTGACTTAAGAAGAAGGCTCAATATTTATATGATAAATGAGTGAGTGAATGATGTGGAAAGATTTTAGGGTTTGAATTCAGAGAGCTTGGATTGGCAACCCAGGTTTAGCACTTACTTTCTGTGTGATATGGGACACGTGACTTCACCTCTCTGAACCTTGGTTTCTCTCAGTAAAAAATAGGGTATTACCTACCCCCCAGCCTTATTGCAGAATAGGCAGTTAATATTAAAATGCCTCATAAACTGTAGGGCACTGTGCTCACTCCCATTTAGTATTACTTCGTACAGAGCCCTGCGGGAAGAACTATGAGGGCTCTCAAGATATGCAGAATATTTGGACCTAGCCCTAGAGGAACTGTGATGGATTTGAAGGGGAGAATGCACAAAGCAGGGAGCAGAGCTACACTGAGAGTACCACACAGTCATGGACTGCACACATATTTACCGAGGACGAGGCACGCTTTCATAGGATTGTTGGAGGTTTTAGGTTTGGCTTCCTGGCAGGGTCTTGAAGGTCAAGGTAAGGTCTCCAGATTGACTGTTCTGTGGGTTGAGGTCTCAGAAAGCTCCTATGCCATCTATGTTCCTGAATTCCCTTGTGGGATGGCCTCTGGCTCACTAAGTCACTTTCCTCAGTTACTCTGAGGGAGAAATATGCAGAGTCCATTGTAGGGAGAGCATTAGAATCAGCCACTTAAGGAGTGGTCCTTCCCACATGTCAGTGGTCTATTGGCCACCGCACTGGGCTCGCTGAGAATCCCATCTCATGGAGGAGCAAAGGCTCCAGCGACTCTTCGTGGGAGACGGTGAGTGAGTTGCAAGGTGATTTCGCTGCTGTGGTAATCTCCCTTTAGACACAGGCTGTCCTCAAGGGCAAAAATAGCAGCTTTAGAGGCAGGAGAGAATTGTGACATGAACCCCAGGTTCCGCCAGCAAACTCCTCTCCAGCCAGCTGATCCTTTTTTCCCCTTGGAGACTAGGGCCTAGGGGATGACTTTGGTGTCTCTGAGCCCCTTCTGGCATCCTGGCTCCAGTTCTGGGATCTGTCTGTGAACACAAATGGCCCCTGCTCAGTTGTTTCAGTGAGTGAAGAGGAGTACACTCAGCAGCACACTGTGGCTGGGCCCAGGTCCCCCTCCACTTCCCCAAGGCTGAGTGTTGCAGACCTACAGGGGCTCCACAACCTCTGGGCCAGAAGCACATGGGCTGGGCTAGGGACAGTGAGGCTGGCACTCAGCCCAGAGGCTGAGCTCAGGGGAAGACATTCTGCAGTCCTTGGAAAGTGGGAGGGAGGGTGAAGGAGTTTGCGCACAGCTCTTTGTGTGTGTGTGTGTGTGTGTGTGTGTGTGTGTGTGTAAGCGTGTGTGTGTGCGTGTGTGTGTGTGTGTCCTGCAACAGAGGATGGCAGACAGGAATGGGGACTCCATAGCCTCTACTGATTAGAAGGATTTTGAAATTGATAAATTACTTTGTATTGTAGCAAAATGATTTGACCAGATTTCAAATGTCTCAGAGAAGGGAAGCTTCTCTTGGGCCGAGTATTGATTGTATTTAATAGAGCTGGGACTTTCTCACTTAAAAACAACAAAATAAACATCTAAGAGAAGGCACTAATTCACCTCTCTCTCTTTCTCTCTCTGTCATCCTTCCCTCTCTTCCTTCTCTCTACAAAGAGGAAGAGATCCAGAGACACACCCAATGCTGGAGTGAGGGTGAGGTCAGGGGACACAGTGCTGATGTTGGAGCCATTGAGTTCCTTTGGGGCAGATTGATGGTGGGGGCTCAGGAGAACAGGGGGCCCTGGGTTGGTCCCATTCTTCATAGATTGATTTTTGCCAAGCAGCGACTGTTGCAGACTTTGATAAATCACTAACCCAAGTGATGAATGCCCTGAGGCTGGGTGGGGTGGGAGAAAGGATGCTAGTTTGGGAGGCAGCCTAGGGAAGGAGAGTGGTGAGGATGGAGGGCTAGTGGGCAGAGGGAGCCAGCAGAGTTAACTCTGAGTTCTAGAAATTCTGTGAGATAGTCCCAGATAGTTAATCCTGGCCTTGTTTCTCAACAGGACTTGACCACGATCATTAACTCAGCAGTGCTTCAAAATTCATTTTCAGTCTGTCTTTCGTCTGTCTCTTGCTGTCTGTCTCACTGTCTACCTCTTTATCTGGCTTCCAAATGGACTCTGATGGTTTCCTCCCAGGAGAGGATTCCTGTGGACCTGCTGGAAAATGGAAAGGAGTGGGGGAAAGCTAGTAGCAATAGGAGCTCAGCAGTGGGAAGTAGGAGAAGAGGGGTGAAGTGGCCTTGTACAGAGGGTGGAGGGGAGGGACCTGGGGCCAGCAGAGAGAGGGAGGGGCTAGGGGAATGAAAATACATTTGCAGAGCAGCTCTGGCTAGAGAGAGGCTGGTTTCCAGGGTGTCTTATTTCTCATGGAGGGAAAGGTCACATCATGCGGTTCTCCCATCCTTCTCTCCAAAGCTGTGAGAGCAGAGATTAGCCTTGATTGGGCTTCCTGAGGAATAGCAAGAAGTGCAGAGAGGGAGAGAGACCAAACCAGAGCTGCAGAACTGATCTCAAATCACAGCCAGAGGCTGCCTTGGAGACAGCCCAGCTCACAGACCACAAATCTAAATCTGCTCTGGGTGACCTTGGACATTTAGCCTCACCCCGTTTTCATCTATAAAATGGGATCATATAATAGATTTGAATGAAGTTTATATTAATTAAGATAATATCTTTAAATAACTTAGGGCCTTGCCCATAGCAAGCATTCAATAAATGTTAGCTTTTATTAACCAGTATTATTACTCTCCCTAGTAGCAGCATGGCAGATTCTGAAGTCACAAAAACTCAAAATTTGTCAGCCATCCTGAAGTAAAGAGAAGGGACTCCTGGCTCCGCCTAGGGGTGAAAAACTACACAAATTGCTGATCTACAGGCCAAGCCGTGTTCTGTATTGCCCCTACTATCAGTGCTGATGCACCATGGACTGAGGCTTCACTGCATTCTTTATAAAGGCAGCTGGAACCTAGCCCTTGAGATGCCTGCCAGGCCCCTGGCGCACCCTTGCTTTGCCCATACTAGTTGGGCTTGGCTCTTCACCCCACCATTCAGGTTGCCTCTCCAAGTCTCCCAGTCCCAGCCCTGTCCATGGTGCTGACTCGTATACCAGCCCAAGACTCACCCACAGTGCAGAAGTCACCTTAACCATCTCCTCTTGTCCCCAACTTTAACATCTCTGATGATCTCCCCAGCCACCAGAAATGAATTCTGAGCTCATATTCTGGAACTCTGCCAGGAAGAAGGAATCGGCGTTGGTATAAAGAATCACACAAAAGGCCGCAGGTAATTATGTCTCTTTTAAGCTGCTAACAGGATTGGCCGTTTGATAAATGGGAGGATTTGAAGCTGTTTTGTCACTGACAAGCTGTTGTAAGATCATATTGGAAGCTAAAGACAGTTTATCTTCATGTGTGTGGTGGAGAGGGGGAATTCTCGGTGGATTTTACACCCTCTTCAAATTAATGTGATTTCCTAGGCCAGTCTGGCACACAGGAGTGAGTGATCTTTATGACTCATCCCCTGATTAGATTACCTGGCTCAGCAGCCACCTCCAGCCCCTCTGAGTGTCTTCACCCTCCCAAGGACCCTCCCTGCTCCATCCCTCCAGCTCCCCCTGACCTCCTCGCTCTCCTCCTCTAGTCTTGCTCTCAGGTCCAGCTGCTGAGCAAGCCCATGGCTCAATTATTGCTGGCTAGCTTGAGAGGCAGAGGGATCTGGTTTCTTCTGTTTCTCTGGAGGCAGCAGAAGAGAGGGAGGTGGGAGGGTGGGAAGCAGAGGGAGGCAAAGGGAGAGGGAGGGAGGGAAACAGGAGGAGAGAAGAAACGAGACAAAGAGGGAGTTTAACCAGAAAAACAGAGAGCCAGGCTGGGATAAAGAAAAGAAAGAAAGAAGAGGGACAAACACAGGAGCAAAGGGAGAGGAAGGGTTTTTTCTTTCATTTCCACAACCTTATTCTCCACAAGCACCAAGATAGCCACCTTCCCTAAATTAAGCAGATTCTTTAGGAAATTTTTTCAGGTAACTCCATTTTATTTCATTTAAGGTAACTCTGTTTTATTATCTTCATAGCTCTTGCCAGTACTATCTTGCTTATTTATTTATTTACTTCTATAATAATTGTCCTCACTCCTAAATTAGAAGACCAATGAGGGTCAGGATCGTGGCTACCATGTTCTTGTCAGGACTCCAGCACCTAACACACAGTAGGTCCTCAGTGTATGTTTATTTACTACATGATGTGCAGGTCTGAAGGGGGCAGGGATGGCTTGCCCTTCTGGCAGAGGTCTGGCTGTGAAGGGAAGAGTCCAGGGTCCAGGGTTGAATCGCCAAGGATGCCTTCACTGGCTGAATACTTTGGCAGTTCTGTGGACAGAATTAAGTAATGTCCAAGACAGAGCTTTTAAAAATGTGGTCTTCCCTGGTGGTCCAGTGGTTAAGAATTTACCTGCCAGTGCAAGGGATGAGGGTTCAATTCCTGGTCCAGGAGTATCCCATATGCTCTAGGACAACTAAGCCCATGTGCCACAACTACCAAGTCCATATACCTACAGCCCACGCTCCACAACAAGAGAAACCACTACAATGAGAAACCTGTGCACCACAGCTAGAGAGTAGCCCCTGTTCGCCACAACTAGAGAAAATTCTATGCAGCAACAAAGACCCAGTGCAACCAAAAGTAAATAAATAAACAATCATAAATAAATAAAATGTGGTCCATTAAACACTTGATCAGAGCCCCCTGGAAACCTGCATCTTCACAGGCATTTCACATGATTCTGATGCAGTGTGTCTAAAGTTCACAATATGAGAAACACTGTTTTGGGGAATGGGTGGGCTGGGGGCTTCTGCTCTGGGGACATCTGAACAGAACCAGAGATCTTGGCTTCCCAGTGCATGTCTGAGTATGTGTTCGAAGGGTAGTGGTTGGAATACCTACAGTGGAATGAAGAAGCCAACACCAATTATTTCCAGCCATGTGGCACCTCATTCTACACACATACTGAGAGCTACTCGGGAAGGAGCACTCAAATTCAGTGGAAGGAAAGGGAGGGCTCAGCCAGCTAGGGACAGTTCCCCCACCTGACCCAGTGCCCTAAAGGAAGAGGATGACAGCAATAGACATGAAAAGGAGAAAGAGCCCTCCGTGCCCTGTGCCTAGGGGCCTCTGCTCCTCACCCATGGACGTCTCTGCAGTTGGTAAGTCACACCTCATTTCCCAGGCAAGCTGTGTGCCCACCCCTGAGCCCCAGGCCAGCCTCTCCACCTCTTCAGGCACACCCACACCAGACTGATCAACAATGTATGCTCCAGGATTGATTGCTCCCCCAGCACATACCCTCCTCCACACACAATCACACACACACAAACACCCTCACATCCCCCAGATGTCACAGCCCCATCATACAAGACACAGGCAAGGCCTGAACAAGATACCTGAAATACAGCAGTGGGTGCTCAGAGGTGAAGGACAGTGTGCATGAGGAGTGGGACATCCTGGATATGTTCATGCTGGACCTCCATCTGGGCCTAGTGGGGGGCCCTGGGGGCGGGGAGGAGGATGGAAGACAAGCGCCAGCTGGTTTCAAAAGATAGCTCATGTGATGCCACTTCTGCCCAATAAAATCAAAGCACATAGACAAAGCTAACATCCCCTCCCATCCCCTCTATGCTCTAGCAACTCTGGCTTCCTTTATGCCTCAAACACTGCCTGCTCTTTTCTGCCTCAGTAGCACCCTCACTCATGCTTCCCCCTCTGCCCACAATGCTATTTTTTACTCTTTCACCTCATTTATCTGGTAACTCCTACTTGTCTTCCTTGGTGGATCTTTCCAGATCCTCTGGCTCTGTGCTACCACAGCCATATATTGTTCACTGTTTGCAACACTCAGCCCTCTGGTCACTACATATTCAGTGTCTATCTTCCTCATTAGATTGTGAGCTCCATGGCAGGAGGCTCCACACCTGGTGTCTTGTCCTTTGGTATATCTCTGGCAGCATCCATGGTCCTGGCACTTGGCGGGCACTCAGCCAGGAAGGCTGTGGCTTAGATAGTGTCGTTTATTTCAGCAAATTGTTCCTGAGCATCAGCACCATCCATGGTGCCTGGTTCATGGCGGGCACTCAGTCAGGAAGGCTATGGGCTTAGACAGGGTCATTTATTTCAGTGAATGGTTCCTGAGCATCAGGTGTGGTGCTAGATTCTGAAGATGCAGAGGCACGCAGAAAGGCACTCTCCCTTCTCCCAGAAGCTGCTATCCAGTGGTGACATGGATAGTTGTCAAGTAATAATACAAGGTGCTGTAAAACTGCAACCATGACAGGTGTTTTAGAGGCTCATAGTGACAACAAGAGTACATAAAAGGGGGATTTGGTCAAGTTCAGGAGGTCAGGGAAGCTTCCTGAGAGGATGCTATTTCTCTGATATACAGAAAGTTGTATAGAGGAACAATGGAGTAAAGAGTGTGTGAAGAGCTAGAACAGCATGTGCAAAGGCCCTGAGGCAGGAAGGAGCATGGCTTCTATATAAAACTAAAAACCCAGAAGGTCTGAAGTGTGTGGAGTGAATGGGGAGGCTGGAAACAGACAGAAGCCAGACCATGCAGGGCCTTGTCAGGTGAGGTAGGGAATTTATTTCTTCACTTAAGAGCAAAGGGTTTAAACACTGAAGAGTTGAAACAGCAGGGTGGTTGGCTTAGGCAGCAGCGATATAATCAGAATTGCATTTTGAAAAGGTCATCAGGCTTCAGTCGAAGAAGAAAGGGAGGGGCTCAAGCAGAGGCAAAGAGACCAATAAGTGTTGCAGCCATCTGGGCTCAAACCAGGAAGGTGCGGGTGGAGACTGAGAATAGTGGACAGTTCCTGAAAGGTTTCAAGCCACACCACAGGCTGGGTGGCAAAACCAGGGCTAGTATCCATCCTGAGCTCCTGTACCTACTTGTAACCATTGACCTCCTTCTGGGATGTCCACTGGGCCACCATCAGAAGCAGTTCCCAGGCCTCCCCCCAGAAGTATCCCCTGCCCTCTGCCCCCCAGATTCCCACATTCTGTACCATATTCCCTTAGGGGTGCCCATATGTGTCCTCTTCCATGCTGGAAGGCTCTGGCTGGATATCCATTTGGAGCTGGGTTTCTCTCAGAGCCCCACGGTGCTTTGCATTCTGGGAATTGTAGTTCTAGAGCAGGAAAGCCGGGTCTGCTTCTGACAGTGGGTCTGGCAGGCAGCCTGGTTGCCATGGTTGCAGCTGGGCTGGAGCCACCGAACCATTTCATCCACAGCTCTGCTGGCTCTGAGAGCCTCCCAGCAAGAAAGCTTGGGCTCTGGGGAGGAGGAGGAGGGAGGAAGAGAAAAAGAGAAGGAAAGGGAGGGTGGGGAGGGCCAGGTGGGCCTGTGGAGCAGGCCCAGGCTAAGCTTTGCCCTGCTCTGGGGCTTGTGAACTGAGTTGGAGAGAAGTCACCAGCACATCCTCAGAGCAGGACTCCCTGCCCACTGGGAGCTCTGTTCTCTTCAGTCAATCAGACCTTGTAATTCAGCTCTGTGAATGCAGAAGCCTGCATCAGGCAGAGAAAGGAGGAAACAGCTCCCCCCCCAGGGGAACACACAGCCTGGGTAGAAAGGCAAGAAAGTCCAAAATAATTAGTTAGGAGGAAATAGTCCTGTCCGTTTTCCTTCCAAAATGTCCCCAGAATCCGTTCCTTTCTCTCTGCTCCTTGGCCACAGTCCTGGTTCATTCCATCTCTCCCCAAGAAGACTTTCTAAACACAAATCTGGTCCTGTCACACCCCTGCATAAAATTCCTCAATGGCTCCCCTTTGCCCACGATTGGATCAAGTCCAAATTCTCTAGTAGGACTATTCATGGCCTCGTAAATTCTGGGCTGAGGCTCCCAGTCCAGCTTCTCCTTCTGTATCCCCTCTGCTCCAGCCATGCAGAAGTTTTCTTGTTCTTTTTTCCTACCCACTGCCTTTGCACATGCTCACTTCTGCCTGCAATGCCCTTCCCTCCCTCCCCAGCCTCTGAGCCGACCAAACACGGCTGAACCTCCTCCTCCTCGATGAAGTCTTCCAAATCCTTCTCCACCAGGGGAAGAATTAATGGCCTGGTGCTCTGAGCTCCCAGAGCACTTTGTACATCCCTCTCAAGCACTTATCACCCGTGATGTGATGATTGTCTCTGTAGCCGTCTCTCCCTCTCTCTCTCTCTCCCTCATCTGAGCTATCTCAGAGGGCCCCAGCACCCAGCACTGTGTCTGGCACAAGGTAGGCACGCGAGAAAGGGTGAATGGGATTGAATTCATCCAAGGAAGGCTATTTGGGCTGTCGCCACTCTCCTGTCCTCCCACTCTGGGCTCACTGCCTTTCCTGGGTCCCATCCCCCACCTCGCACCTCCCCTGGGCCACTCACACCTCACACACTGCAGCAGCACTGGCAGGTCCTATTGAGCGGCACCTTCTATTCTGGGCAAGGGTGGCACAGGCAGCTGTACATGGAGACTGCAAGCCTCGCCGTGTCACTGGGAATGTGTATCAAATCATACCTGGGTCTCCAGAGAGAAGGCACCTGTGCCCTAAATGGAACCGTGATTTATGGACCCAGCTCCAGGATCTGAAAAACCAATTAGGCTTCCCTGCTTCTCCACCTGGAGGCAGGATAATTCCAGGAAAGTCGTTTCTCCTGGGCAGAGGCTCCACCACCATTCAGCTCCGCACTCCACCCTACCCTTATCATCACCGACTCCAAGTCAGTAGCTCCAAGCCTCCAGGGCCAGCTTTTCCTGCATTAAAATCCTGACTCTACCACTTAACATCTGGGAAGCATTCTCCTGCTCTCCATCCTTTCTGAGTCTCAGTTCCTCATCATAATAAGAGGATAAAAATCGCCTGCCTAGATTTATCCACCCATATATGTATCTATCCATCCACCCACTCACATATTCCCTTCTGTGAAGATTTATTAGGTGCCTGCTGTGGGTCAGGTGCTGTGTTAATCACTAAGGATGCAGAAATGCATCAGAAAGACATGGTCTCTGCCTTCAGGGAGCTTACAGTCTGTGGGGAACACCAACCCCAAGGTGCTTCGAGGCAGCAATGCAGACCATTTGGTACAGTCTGGGCCTAATCTAGGACCTCAGTATTTATTTCCTCAATGATTATTTTCTGTTTACCTGGGACGTGGCAGGCCTGAAGGGTAAGTCCAAACACTGACACCCTTCCCTGCATCGGCTCCTGTTCTCAGTGCAGATGGACAGATGCAGCCCAGAGAGCACCCAGCACTCACTGTCCAGTACAACTGTGAGAGCACCAAGAGAGAGGACACTGAAGAGAGAGGGCCCAAGCTCCCCAGGGCCCCAGGGAAGACCCCTTGAGATAGCAGTGCAGTCTCCTTTGAAGAGGCAAAAACAAATTGATGGAGCCTCAGGAGGACCACCTAGACTGGGGCAAGAGGCAGCCTCCCTGGTTAGGGTGTGGGGGGCGAGGGGATGGAGCGAGGGGCTCCCACAGAGAGAAGGTGAGAGACAGTAGGAGGGCCAGTCACATAGGAACTGGGGAGGGGGGTGTCTTCCCAGAGTATGTGGAGGCCACTGCGTCGCTGCCTCCGCCCACACCCCGCCATTCAGCAGGACGTTTATTTCCTCTATTCTGGAGGTGGCAGGAAGAGCCTGGTCTAGGTGTCAGCCCAGTGAGGGAGTGGGAAGGGCAGAGGCCACTGTGGCAGCTGGTGTAAGCTGTTCTGACTGCAGCCCCTGATGCCGGGCCTATGACACCAACCTGCCCCTTCAGCCCTCCTCTGCTCCCTTGGATGATGGAAATTGGTGTCTTGACTCAATGGAGTGAAGTTTCCAGGCTTGGAGGAAGAAAAGAAATAAGAGGGAGTGGGAAGGTGGGTGGAGATTCATCACTAATCCTCAGTGTTTTCATAGAAAAAGTCACCAGCTTGCTCCATGAGCCTGGGTCTCAGTCCCTCATCTATAATATTGGGCTGGACTAACCCTAAGAGCTCCTTGGCAGTCTGTTCCTTTTGCTGTTGGGAACAGGGAGCCGGTGGAGGGAGTCTCTGCAGAGAAAAGCTGGCTCCACCCTCTGCCAAGGGACCCAGATCAGCATCTGTTGACATTTTCCAGGGTGCCCTCAGCGCTGGTGACATTTCAGACTTTCTCTCTAACAGGGCTGCAGGATGGGAGGCTAACTAACCACAGAACCCCCTGCTCCAGGCTCAGAGGGGCTCAGGCCACAAGCCCCTCCCAGGCACGAGCCTCACATTCCAAAGAGCAGTGAAGTTCCATCTTCTGGGTTGGTCTTGAGCTGGCGCAGGGGCCTAGGTCCCACCCTGAATACACTGAGTCAGGGGAGAGTGAGGCTGCTCTGGGCTCAGAACTTTTCTCAACAAACCTCAACACCTGCATTTGTGACATGGAGCCCATGGTTCCTGCTTCCCTTGAAGGATGATTGTGGGGTCCAACTACTTAAATGTGAAAAAAGGGAAGTGTTTCATAAACCGAAGGTTATTGTGGAAGTGTGAAGGGCTCCAATGGGAACATTAAGTCCTAGAGTGGGCTCGGGGGAAGGCAGGGCAAATGGAGCTTAGGAGGGATTAACTGGGTGCAAAGGCTGGCAGAACCGGGTCAGATTCTGGCATTTCACATATGGAGAGAGTTACTTGGTGGAGAGAGGCTGGCAGAGACGGCACAGGGAAACTTCTTTGCCCCAGTTGGTGCTGACCCATGGCCATAAAGGGCTGGGAGGGGGGTGCTCAGAACCAGCCCTCTCAAGGAGTGGGCCCAAAGTCTCTCTCACTAGTTTCACTCTTCAGTCTCAGGCCTGGGAGGGAGACCAGCCTGAGAGGTCAGGTTAAGGTGGTGGTCAAGTGCCTGGATTTTGGAGTCAGAAGAACTAATCATGGCTCTTTTGATTACAAGCTGTATGGCCTTGGGTGAATACCTCTTTGAGCCTCATTTTCCTTATCTATAAAATGGGGCTTGGGGTGGTAATAGTGCATAGCTGGCGGGTTGTTGAGTGGATCAGAGGCATTGACATTGGTAAAGCACTTAGCATGGGCTTCCTCATAACAGGTGCAAAGTCGCTTTGCTGGAGCTATCATTAGTGGCATCAGCTCTCATACCCATGTTGGGCCTCACCAAGAGCCTTTTCCACCTCTGGCCAACCTAGTCTAGAAAGAAGGGAAACCCCTCTCTAACAGATTTTCATGCATTTAAATGTGCACCAGGTACCTACTGTGCACCCAGTTCAGTATGGTGGGAAAGAGGACAAAAACTTGATGAAAATTTACCAGTTGTGAGAGCTTGACTGGCTCTCTTCCCCGACCCCAGTCTCAGTTTTGTTATCTTTAAAAGTGGAAGTTATCAGACAAGGGTTGCAGATTGATATTTAAAACTATAGGGGGACACTGTTGATGGGGACATTGGCATTTGCTTGGTGCCAGAATAACCCACAGACATTATTTTCTTGAAGCAAGGTGCAGAGAGAACCATAACTTTCATTAGCTGGTGTTCATCTGAGCATTTCTAATGGTGGATGAATGAGACAATATGTGTCTTCCGATGTGGTGTGAAGTGTATGACATCACCTCACATGTGTTCTAGCCAGAAACATTTAACTTGAATCATTCTAGCCTTCAGATCTAACTTCTAGTTTACAGGAAACACTGAAAGTAACCAGCACAAGAAAGTAACAGGCATCTGGAAGGAGGGATATTCTGTAGGAAAACTGGCTTGGCTGTTTCATGAGTCAGTGGCCAAAAAAAAGGGCAACTGCATGGTCTTAAACAATTTCATGCACATAATGATCAGATGCCATGTGTGGCCCAGTATTGGATTCTGATAAGCCAACCATAAAGGAATTCTTGAGGGGGGGCAATTGGGGAAATTTGTATATGGTCTGGATATTAAAACAGATGAAAATTTATTTACTAAAATGGAAAGCTAGAGATTGGTGACTGCAAAAAAAGTGATCACGAAGCAGTTTGTATGTATAATATGATCATATTTTGGCAGAAAGACACTTATAAGTAAGAAAAAGATCTGAAGGAGGAACATTAGGTGTGAATAGTGGTGGGAATGTGATGTTTTTATTTTTATTTCTTTGCTTTCTGTGTTTTTAAATTTTCCACAATGCACATGTATTGCTTCTGTAATAATGAAGTGTAATTTAATAAATAAAATGGGAACAATAACAGTGTGTACCTTGCATGGCTGTAATGATGCTGTGAGATAATGCTGTGAAACACAGGGCTTGGTAAGTACATACTCAGTAGTTAGCTGCTGCTAAGATGTTTATGCTGGTCCCCTCTTACCCATCATTAGGCAGACCTGGCTTATTGGGGATGCTCTCCCTGTCCCCACATCCTGGCACATAGCAGGGCAGTGCTGGTGTTTGCTGTACTAATCACTTCCTTTGGTCCAGATTTTGTTGGACATTGAAGCTTGATGGGAATTATGGCCTTGGGCTCACATAGGTAGAGGTCTCTCAGAGCCCACCCCCCTCATCTTCTCTCCTAAACTCCTGGGGAGTGCTAGGTCCTTACAACAAGCAGGAGGGGACCCTTTGCCAGTGTAATAAAGCTGCAGTGATCTGATCCAAAAGGAAGAGCCAGTGGTCCCTGCCTTTCCCCCAAGCCACATTTGCCAAACCAACCAAGTCTATTACTGACATCACCTCCAAAAGCTTCCACTTTTCTTATTTTCCTAAGCCCTGGGGATGGACTTTGGGCTGGAGGTTGTGTCTGAGGATGTTCTGCAAATACAGATTGGAACTGAAGCTAGACCTAATATAGGTGCCAGTTCTTGCTCTGGGTCTGATCCTAGTTTCCCAGAGAGAGCCTCAGAGCTGGAAGTAGGCTGCAGATGTCTCCACATCCAAGGCCTGAGGATTCAGTCTAGGTCTGAAGCTAGCTGCCGCTTAGGAGCTGGGTTTTAAGACCTGAGAGGTACTTACTTGCTAGGTCTGAAACTTGCTGTTTATTGAAAGCTGTAACTAAATTCTGTCCTTGATGAAGTCTAGGGTGGCCTCTGCCTTGGGGATAAGAGCTAGGCTATTTCCCCACCTAGCAAGGATGCTGTAGTCAGAGAAGGAGCCTGGGAGGGTATGGTCTCACCAGGCAGGGTGTGGGGAGGGGGTTCTTAGAGAATGAGAAGTGACATCCTCTGAGGCTCCTCTCTGGTGTCCATAGAACCCTGTAGGAATGGAGGAGGAGAGAAATGCCCACTCAGGGGTGTGGGTGGGGCCCCCCTGGGGCATGGACAGAGATGCAGTGTGGAGGACAGGGAGCCAGCATGGAGGAAATGCTACTGAGGACTTAGCGTCGCCAAGGGGGGTCCCTGGCTGCTGGAGGGAGAGCCATCGTGAGTGGAAAGCACCCCATTACCCCCAGCTCCACCTCTTAGAGCCAGCAGGGCTCCCTGCTCATTAGACCGACATCTCCTCCTTAATAAAAAATACATGAATAAATAAACGATAACAGCCGTAACTGCTTTCCACTCTTTTCTGTTTCCCCAGCTCCTTCCTTCCAGGCTCGGTCCTGAGGACTCTCCAGGTTTGTTCCCTCCGTAAGTGCTCGCCCTCCCTCCCTCCCACTGGCTGCAGGCATCCCTCTGCTCAGGAGGGCACAGGATGGGGGACATGGAGGATACCACTCTTAGGGATGTTGAACAGACCTCCTGCACCCCTAACCTGCTCTTGGAGGGGTGATGGACAGAAGTCTGGCAAGTGGTCTCCTCTCCCAGCTTTCATGGAGGAGGCAACAGCAGCTGAGCCTTTAGGGCCAGGGCTGAGGATGGCCCCCAACACACTGGGACCCCAAGTCAGGGATGGCAGGAAACAGAGGTAAGAGAAGGAACTGGAAGGTGGGACAATTGGAAGATGGTTGCAGGGGAGAATGGGAGCTGGCATTTGCACAGTATGGGAGAGGAGGTCTTGACCCACATTCAAATAATTAGATGGAAGATTGCCTTTCTTAGAAGGAACAACAAAAATCACATTTTCTTCTTTCTGGCAGTCCATGTTAACCCCTTTATGTTTGCCCCCCTGTTCCCCACCTTCTGCCTCTGTTGTCTCCCCACTGCCCTCTCTTTCACCATCATCTCCTTCCTTACCTGCATCAGTGTGCCTTGGAGATGTGTGAGTCAGTGTGACCCACTCCTCAAGGTTAAGGGGAAGTAATTCTATCACGACCTGGTGGTTCAGGACCATGGAGAGCATCCTGCCACAGAAAGGTCCTGTCCTAAAACTGAGATCTTGGGCTGCCTGTAAGAGAACTGGTGAGATGGATGTAAGGAAGAGGTGGTGGGGAAAGGTATGAACATAGATGAGGGTCATTCCCAGTCTGATCCTCTTATGCTAAGTGACTCCGACTTGGGACTTAGAATTGTTGCTGTTCTGGACCAAAAGCCCCCACTGCCCCCACCAAGAATAGGGGGAGGAGCAGGAGCAGCCTGTGCTCTGGGCTGTCCAGTTCTGAATGGAGCACAGCCTTTGCTTGGAAGCTCTGGGACCCTTTGTGTGTAGAGTGCAAAACTAAATACACCAGCACTATGGTTTGGGGTTTTAAATTATTTTCTTGACAAATTACACATAAACAAAAATTACCATCTTAACCATTTTTAAGTGTACAGTTTGGTGAAATTAAATACATTCAGAGTATGTGTTTTCTTCAAGAGAATGGAGTGACCCTGGGCCAGGTGTTAGGGAGGCTATGTGGAGTATATAACATGTGCATGAGAGAAGAGGATAGTTACAACCCTACAGGGGAGGGGGTGCCCAAGGGTAGGGGAAGTAGGAGCTAGGGGCCAGGGTCCTGTTGGACCAATTCATTCAGGCAGCTTGCAGGGTCAGGGAGTGGGGGGTCAGGCAGAGAATTACCCTGGCTCCAGCTCAGGACTAATGGGACCCAAGAGTCTCCTCTTTCCTTCAGCAGCTCCCTCTGGATGGAGCCAGAAGCCAGATTTTGGGAGCAGTCCAAATGTTCAGGGGAGATTCAGGGAAGTGGAGCAGATGGGCCCTGGGATTCCTGTGGGGCTGGAGGCGGGGGGAGGGCAGCAGCTGGAGGATGTGAGAGGGCATGTGCTAGGGCCAAGGCTGGCTCCAATGTGTGTGGGATCATGTGCCACAGGCTGTGCCTAGGACATGGGTCTTAGGCAGAGAGTAGGCTAGGTCAGGTGGCCCTTGGTGCTTTCCATGTGCTGGCTACTATGATCTATCCTAAGCTGCCACTAGCTATGGCAAGGCCTGGGGCATGTACCATGTATGCCATGTGCTGTGCCAGGATATGGAATTGAGCAAGAAAGACCTTGCTGCTGTCCTTGAAGAGCTCAGCCTATCCCCCAATGCCTTTGGCTTGGACCCAGGGGACCCATCCCTCCTCCCTGAGTCCAGAGTGGCCCCTCCTCACGGACTGGAGGAGGGAAGTCTCGTACAAAGTCTTGAGTGAGATGGCCTAAGTGGCCCCCTCACTTTTTACCCCAGGAGCCTGCAGCTCATCTTCCCGCCCAGAGCCCCAGTCTCTGGCCACATCATCTGCTGGTCCTGCAGTTTCTGTGGTCCTTGGAAAGGTGTGGAGTCAGGCAAGGGGCCAGAATCTAGAACTGGGGCCTGCTTCTGCCTGCCCCATGGACTCGAGGGCTCAGAGGCTTTTATTACCCACCACTGTCTTGCTGCATCTGGCTATGATCCTCTCACTATCCCTACACTAGCCTGGGAGAACGGTCATGAGCTCCATTGGTAGATGAGCACACCAAGGCGCAGAGAAGTAAAACCACCTGTTGAAGGCACACCTCTCCCACAGAGCCAGGATTGGAACCTACATTTGCATGACTCTTTGTTTCTACAATTCCTTCTCTAGGAAGAACGGCTGGCTCTGCATTCCAGTGAGTTGTGTAGCCCTGGACAAGCATGTGCCTTTTCCTGGATAGACCTCTATGTTTTCATTTGTAAACTGAAAAGGTCTGAATAGAATCATCTTGAAGAGCCTGTCCCATTCTGCAATCCTGTGATGTCACCCTCAGCACCGGGAAAGGGGACAGTGGGGACAGACTGGGTATTGATGGTACTCTAGCTGAGGGCAAGGCAGAGACCAGTCCCCCACACCCTCCAGACCCTTGGGTCATCCCAGGATATGCCATGATGCTCTGCAGGGTGGGCTCCTCTGCAGGCTACACTCATGGAGCTGGGGTGGAATATGTGGGCAGCAAGTCCCTGAGTCCCCTCTGCCTGTAGGGGTGGTAGAGCAGAGGGAGGCCTAGGGCAGAGAGTGGGGCTGGTTGGGCAGGCCAGAGCGAGGTGGG
Source organism: Okapia johnstoni (assembly GCA_024291935.2). Classification (NCBI taxonomy): domain Eukaryota; kingdom Metazoa; phylum Chordata; class Mammalia; order Artiodactyla; family Giraffidae; genus Okapia; species Okapia johnstoni. The sequence continues at coordinate 45,205,853 of CM044316.1, forward strand.
CAGAGCAGAATGAGGCTCAAAGCTCCAGGGCTTTACAAATGGATTTTGCTGAAATGGAAATTTCCACCCATCCCTGAAATGAGCCTGGCAGCGAGGCCAGGACTGTCGGGACTGCAGCAGCTGGGGACGCCAACAGGGACAAGAGCCAAACTCCCGAAGCCCCTCGGATCATGCAGCCCTCCCTTCACCACCCACACCCACTTCTCTCCCCAGCTCAGGTCCTCCGGAGGACCTCACACCTTTTATACCCTTCTCACTTTCCCCCTCAACCACCTCACACCTGACACTCCCCCCAACCTCCCACTGGTCCTCGCCCTGCCTTTTCACCCCTCCTGTCCCTCACGCCTCCTGCCCCCCACCTCACATGCCCACACACAGCTGACACTCTCTCCACCTCCTGCTTTATCCTCACACTGCCCTCTCACCCAGACCTCCTCATCCCCCCTCATACCTCAGCACTGCACCACTCCCTGCACACACCGTCTCTTACACACACCTGACATGTCCCTCCCCTCCGGTTTCCCTCCTCACGCGTCACCCCTCCCTGGCTCACCCCTACACTGTTCACACACTTTCCCCCCACTTCTCATACCCTTATCCACTTTCTGGAACCCCCTCCTGCTCTGTACAGACACTCCCTCACCCCCCATCTCACTCCACCAGCCACACCCCTGGCCTGTCCCTAGCCCCCTTCTCTCCTCAGTACAGCCCTCTATCAATGGCCATTAGGGTCAAATATCTCCTCATGAGGAGCTGGGCTTTCAAGTCGGACTCCTAACTCAGCCACCCTGGCTGGGTGAGCCAGGATCTTACCTCATTTCTCTGAGATTCTGTTTCCTCATCCGTAAGATGGGGTCTACAACTTCCCTCACATCTTGGGGCTGCTGTGCCCACTGAGTGTTTGCAAAGTCCTTCCCTCGTGCGCAGGGAGTGGGGACCGTGCCACAGGAGTTTGATCTTGCTTGTCATTTTTGTGATTAATTGATATCTTGTGCCTGACCCATTGCTGGATGGTGCTGGGTGGGAGGGTGTGGGTAGAGTATGTGGGAGAACTCAAGAACTGGTGAAAGTACCAGAAAGTATTGGCGAGGGGTGGGGAGGGGAGGGGTCAGGGATGAACATGATCAAGCTGGCCCATTGGATAGGGGGGAGGATGCAGAGGAAGGGGATCAGCGCTAACCAGGCTACTAGGCAGCAGCCAGCTCTAAAGATGCTGCCCATGGGCAGGACTCCCCCCTCCCAAGGTCCACCCCAGACAGAGGGGAACTGAGACAGTCCAAGGGGCCTGGACATCCTTTCCTTCCCAGGCCTCTGCTGGTCACAGCCACTGGAGGGCAACTCTAATCCCTGGACAAAGAGGTATGGAGGGTGGGGAGGGGGAGGGGATGCTGCCTTCTCATCACTCGAGAAGCTCTCATAGGAGCTGGAGGGGAAGATGACAGGGGACTGGCTGGGATGGAGACAGTCCATGGAGGGGCATCACTGACTCCCTGCTGGGTGGGTGGGGAGAGTAGGGAAAATGTCAGTGGAAGGGGACAGAGTGTAGGAGCCAAACATGGGAGCAGGAGAGGCATGGGGTTTGACCTGCTGTGATTCCTCTGGGGGGCTTCTTGTTCCAGATGCTCAAGGCTTGGCTGGGGACAGGGGTCTGGCCTGGCCCCTGAGGGATCTGTGATGCCAGGAGGATTTGGGACACCCACCACCATGAGGAATGGGCACTTTCTGCTCAGTGGTGAGGCTGGGACAAGAAGCTGGAGCAGGATTGAGTGGGGAAGGCCTGGGGCTGAACGAACGGGGATCACAGTCAGAGAGCTGGCTATGGGAGCCAGTGTAGAGTGGGAAGGTGGGTGAGAGGAGTCTGGCCAGAGGTGGGGGTCCAGAAGCTTGTAGGGGCATGTGTACAGGGGCTCCAACCCCCTCCCCCTGTGCAGGGTCCTTGGAGCAGTCACATGCCTTCATCCCCTAATTATTTATTGCTTTGTACTCACTATGAGCTAAACAGAGCTCTGAGCTGCTCCAGGCTTCTTCCTGCCCTAGTCTCAAGGGCTGGGGACCAGGCTCAGGGCCTGGGCTGAGCCAGGCCACTGGGTGGAGAGAAACAAGTAGAGGGTGGGGGCGGAGGTGTGGGTGAAGGGGTAGACATAGGGGCAGTCACGAGTGTCCACTGCGATGAGAAGTGACCTGGAGGGGTCTGGGGCCTGGAGGCAGGAGAAAAGACAGGGAGATGGAGCTTCCCCAAGGTGGGGTGAGGGACAGGGACAAGAAGCATGGACGCGGGGAGCTGAAGAAAGGTGGAGAGTTGTAAAGACCAGAGCGGGTGCGAGGGGCCGGGCTGGCTGTGGGTCCAGTAGGGCAGCCGATGTCTCCACCAGGGGGCGCTGCCTGTGAGCAAGGCGCGCGCACCGGGCTCTGCACTTGAGGGCTTGTTCCTCTGAAACTGGGTCTGCGCTGCTGTCGTGAACACCCAGCGCTGCGGGGGAGGGTAGGAAGCACGGGGGATTGAATTACCTTTCAAATCTAAAGCCTAGATTCCTCCAGGCCTGGCAGGTGGGCGTGTGCACACACTCCGGAGAGCATTGTGGTGCTGGCTGTCACTAGAGATCCACAGGCTCGCTCCAGCTCCCTTCAATGCCGGTTTCCTTTCTACAAAAGAGAGAGGGGCTGTGACCCTGGGGCCGGCAGAGTCGAGGGATGGGGGAGACAGCCGACTTGGCCCCAGGCTGCAGCCCCTCAGACAGGACTGGGAGGTCTTGGTTAGAACCCTGACTCTACCAGGTTCTAGTCACTCGTGACCTTGGCACCTGACTTGACTTCCCTGGTTTCTTCATCTGAAAAGAAGATAATAATGTTAACAGTGCCGTGAGCCAGCCTATGTGCCAGGCACTGTGTTAAGCATTTTAGTTCTTCAGACCCTCACGGAGCCCTGTAAGGTAGGCACTGGGAATCTCTCCCATTTTACAGAAGAGGAAACAGAGGTTAGGAGAGGCTAAGTGATTTTCCTAAAGGCACACAGCTTGTAAGAAGCAAAGCTGGGACTCTGTCTGACTGCATAGCCTTACCCTGAATGATGTATGGTATCCATATGTCAGGGCTGCTGTGAGGAATAAGTGAAATAATGCACATAAACAAGTATTGTAGCCCAGTGCCTGGCACAAAGTGAATGCTGAAGAAATATTAATAGTAAATGTTATTGTTGTTAGTATTTATTCACCTGCACAGGTGCTCAGAGGTTTCATTTCATGCTCCTCTGGTGGCAGGGGTCTGTGGGGATGGGGTCTGGGAAGGCAGCTGCAGGGAGGCTGTAGGGGCAGGGGGCAGGCAGGCTGGGGTGGGAAGTGGGGGTTGGCATCAAAAAGCAGGGGAGGCCAGTGCAAGTGGAGTACAGGAAACAGAAGTGAGTGACTATGTATTTAAGATTTTGCTCCGGTGATGTTCTCATTGGCCAGACATCTGGTTTTCACAGGCATCCCTGGGGAATGGAAGTCAGACAGCATTAGTTCAACAACTCTAACACCATTTATCCTGGGCTCGCTGGCACTCAATGGATCTCAGGGGCTCAGGTCACTGCCCTGAAGAATGGGGCCAGAGAGTAGCAGGTCCACCCCTGGAGCTCCCTGGAAAGGGTGTAGGAGTCCCTTCTGGTTATGGCCACTCCCCTCTCACCTGCTCAGAGCTATAAGCAAGGGTGGCTTGCCTCCTCCACACCCTCTACCTCCCCATCCTGACCTTCCCTCCTAGGTACAGGGATATGAGATTATAAGGAACTGAAGAGGACATTGAGTAGGCCTCCCCGGTGCCTCTCCCCTCCATAGCTACCCGGAGAAGAGATCCAATGGAGGGTGGCCCACCTGGCAGCTACTTGGGGCACCCATCTCTAAGGGGCGCTAAAGCTTCACTGGTCACAATGAATCCAAGAGTATTTATGAAGAACAAGCCTGAGGTGGGGGTCGTGGTGGCAGGAACACTTTGACAAGCTGTTGGGCACTGAGGTGAGATCCCCACAGGGTGTTCAAGCTACAATTGTTCATTAAACTCCTTTCGTAGGAGGGGTTCCTGGAAAACCAAAGGGTTTCTGTGCAGCTTGGAGGGACTGGCGAGGTTAGGGCCAAAGCTGAATTCAGGCTGACAGAAGAGAGGCTAAGGGCTGCAGTGAGGTGAGGGGCGGGGAGGGCGCGCTTCCTGCCCAGTCCCTGCACAGCTTCTCCTCCAAATAAATATTGAACAAATATTGAGAGAGTGTGGGTTTGAATAGGCACCAAATTTACTAGTCTGACCTTGGCTTTCTCATTTTCCAGTCCAGCCCAGGTGCAAAAGTGGTGTAACAATGATCCCCTTCCTGTCTTGGGTCATGACTGCATCTTGTGCGTTGGTTTATTCTTTCATCCACTCACTCACCAGATATTTCTAAGCACCTACTGTGTGCCAGTCACTGTCCCAGGCACTGGGGCTACAGCAGCAAACTGCTTCCTCTCTTCCACTGCTCTCTGCCCCATGAGCCATGGGAGCCGCTGGAATCCAGAACCTTTTGGGTGCCTTGGGTGGACTGTCATGGGAGTGGGGATCAGATGAGGTCTCAGGCTTAGTCTCTGTCCCCAAAAGAACAGCATCTCTCTAGGTGACAAAGAACAGTGGGAGAGGTAGCTTCTTTGTGCCTGCTCCCAGCCTAGCACTAGCTTTTCATGCGCTCAGGACTTGGTGTGAGCTTATAAATTCATGCTGTGTCCAGGGCGATGTGTGTGTGTGTGTGTTTCTCCCTGAGCAGAGCTCCAGGCTGGGCAGCTGGAGTGGGGTGGGGGTGACAGAGGGGAACAGCAGAGAATGCCAGGCTCCTCCCTCACCCCCTACTGTAGACCCCTCCCAGGTCTCTCTGCTGGGTCAGGCTGCCTACAGGAACTGAGCAGCTAAACAGGAGACTTCTCTCAGTCATCTGAAGTGGTGGGAGTGGGGGAGTTGGCCCTGCCGGAAGGCCAAGAGGCAGGAGGGACCCCAGGCTGAAGGCTTGAAAGCCATCCTCCCTGAGATATGTAAGACATTCTTAGAGCATTTGCTCCCCTCCCCCGCCACTACCACCTAGACTTAGCTGCCTGGGTTTCTGGGCATTACTCCAGTACTGAAAGGTATGAAGGGGCCCGGGTCCTGACAGCCTTGTCCCCACACCTTACATGGCTTGAGGGAAGAAGGGGAGGAACCCCTGAAGGCAGGCCTTCTACTCCTTAGACTACAGTCCTGACCTGGACTCCTCCCTGTGGTCACAGACCAATAAGAATGTTCACTGAGACTTTGGGGGAAAGCAGTGGATCCCCCCAACAAACCCTGGATCCTGGGCCTGTGGCTGCTACAGCAGAGGGAGACTGTGAGAGGTAGGGGATGTTCATGGGGAAAATTGGGGGCTGGGCCTCACGTGCCAAGAAGTGGGGAGCTGTGTCTGCATAGGCGTTCCCCCCCCAACACTGTCTGACAGAACTAGCTGCGTCCTTGCCGTCTCTATTTTTAGTTAGAACTGGAAGGAAGGGAAGTTCGGGGGCCAAGCCACCAGCCCCGGCTCCCGCTGGCAGCACCCACAGCACGTGGTGCGGGGGCGCCTGGGAGCCCCAAGTCCCAGTTCCTCAGGGGGGCAGGACTGCGCTCCCCCCCACCTGCGGCACAGGCTTGAGAACTGAGGGATGAGACAAGGGACAAGATCGCTCTGTATTGGGGCTGGGAGGGGGGTTGTTGCCTCCTTTCCGGGGCTGAACACGTGGTCTGCACTAGGTTTTGGGCACAGAGCGAGAAGGTGGAAAAGAAGAAAGACCCAGTTTGGTCTCCTGAAATAGGACTTAGGTCATGTTGAGGTGTTTCCTTTTGTGGGCTTTTCGAATGGGGCTCTTGCTTCCTCCCTCAAGGTTTAAACATCTTGACTCTATCAGAAGCCCTTCCTCAGGAGGGGAACTTGTATGAGGCGTGAGTTCATAGATTTCCCCTAACCTAAGAGCAGAGAGGGAGGAGTTTTTTCAGTCTCCACCTCCCCAGCAGAAAGACTCCCTGGATGAAACTCCACAGCTGCTAAGGTCATTAACTTGTGTGCCAGCGAAAGGCAGTTCAAGTGGCAGTAGAGTGTAGTTGTTTGGACTCTGCAGACCTGGGTTCGAGTTCAGACTCCTCCACCTACTAGCTGTGTGATATTGAGAAAGTGGCTAAACCTCTCTGAATCTGTTTTCCCCTCTGTAAAGTAGGGATAATCATAGTACCTTCCCCGTAGAATTATCTCATATTGAGGTAATATGAGAAAATGTATATGCAAGTGTTCAACTATTAATATTATTGATGAAAATGTAAAAGAAGAGCCCAAAATCTTCTCCACAATCACTGCAGATGGTGACTGCAGCCATGAAATTAAAATGAAATCTTGCTCCTTGGAAGAAAAGCTATGACCAACCTAGACAGCATACTAAAGGGCAGAGACATTACTTTTACTAACAAAGGTCCATCTAGTCAAAGCTATGGTTTTTCCAGTAGTCATGTATGGGGGTGAGAGTTGGACTATAAAGAAAGCTGAGTGCCAAAAAATTGATGCTTTTAAACTGTGGTGTTGGAGATGACTCTTGAGAGCCCCTTGAACTGCAAGGAGATCCAACCAGTCAATCCTAAAGAAAATAAGTCCTGAATATTCATTGGAAGGACTGATACTGAAGCTGAAGCTCCAATACTTTGGCCATCTGATGTGAAGAACTGACTCACTGGGAAAGACCCTGATGCTGGGAAAGATTGAAGGCAGGAGGAGAAGTGGACAGACAGAGGATGAGATGGTTGGATGGCATCATCGACTTGGTGGACATAAGTTCAGGTAAGCTCCGGGAGTTGGTGATGGACAGGGAAGCCTGGCATGCTACAGTCCATGGGGTCACAAAGAATCGGATATGACTGAGTGACTGAACTGAACTGAACTGAAAAGAAGAGCCCAGTTCTGGGCCTGAACCCCGCTGTGTGGCTGGTCTCAGGCCCACATTTGCAGAGATTTCCTCTCAGATTAAACTGACTTTGCTCACCCCATCACTGCACCCTACAGCCCTAAGCCTCTCATTCCCAGGCAAAAAGCAGAAGTGTAGCCCACCCTCTAGCTGCAGAGCTGGAAAAGCTGTTTCCTTCAGTCATGCTGCAGTCCCAAGGGCTCCCCAACCCCATCATCCCACCCTTGCCCCCAGCCCACTCTGGCTACACACACAGAATCTGGGTGGAGAAATGGCTTAGGCACCTTGTCAAAGGTGGGGTAGGGGAGAGAAGGTTGCGGGACATCTCAGACAAACCTATCAATGGGGAGAAGGCAGAAATGAAAGAGTGAAAACTTGCCACACAAATACATTTTGTAAGAGTTTCTACAGGTGGTAAAAACTTTAGAGGAACAGCTGGGTGTGGAATACAAATAAGCTTCAGGGGTCTGAACCTCCTGAAAGTGTGTTCCAATAGAAAATGCAGAGCCTTCAGCAGATTTTCCAAAAGATCTAGGGCCCCAGGTGGGTGAGGAACCACTATGGACTCTGGTCCAGAAGTCAGGAGACCTGGACATCCGTCTGCCTTTCATTCCTGGAGCAGAGACCTTCCTCCTCAATTTCCCCACTGGCTCCACGAGGGGTTAGACTAGCTGAGGTCTATGGTCCAGGTTGGGGCATTCTAGGGCTCTGCGAAGTCTGGTGAGCAGTGACAGAATAACCAGAACCAGGCCTTGGAGACAGGCTCCCAGGAAAGTGGAAGGGGGCCCGTCTCCTACCCCTTCCCAGGAGCCGACTTGGTCCATCAGCCAACATGTCAGCCAGCCAGCCGACAGAAACTGAGCTGCATCCCTCCACCAACCCGGGAGGCTGTTGCCATGGCAACTTCATATTTATCCACTTTAGCTCCTAATTAAGGGGAAAAGCATATAACATATTGGATGTCAAGGAGGCTTTGTGAGCCTCAATTTAGCGGCCGTGCCTGGATGTCAAACTCAAGCGTGATTGCTGTTAATCACCTTCCAAATTACCTAGACAGGTCACAAAGGGAAAGGTCCCCAGCAGTGGGGGCAGCTGGGCCCAGGGGAGATGAGGTTTTGAAGGGGCAGAAAGGGAGATCTGTTTGGCATCATGACCTAGGGGGCTGCTGGGTGAATGCTGGCTCCATGAGTGTCCGATTATAAGCTGTCTGGGGACATGGCTAGGTCTGTTCCCACTGACCCTGAGTCAGGGGTCTCCACCCTGGAGACTCACAAATCAAGGCCCTTGGTCTGAAGAGAGGGACTGACCAATTGATGAACCAAGAAGGGTGTAAGGACCATCTGGTGGTCTCTGATGTCAGAAGGAAGATTGACAGATGACCAGGACGGATAAGTGCAGGCTGACCTGATGTCCGGACGGATGGATGACTGTCACATGGCAGATGGAAGGGCCGATGGGAATCTGCTTAGGAGGAACTGGCTGGGTGGCTGGACTCAGCAGTGCATCTGTGATCTCTCAAGGGAATGTCTGGCCTCTCTACCCCAAGGTTAGGCATGCTCTCAGGCGCTAGTTAGAGCAAGCCCGCTGTGGCACTTCTGTCCATTGGAGCTATGGCCAGAGCCACAGTCTTGGGAGAAGCTTCAGCAGGCCCCTGGGAATGTGGGAGGCAGGGAGTGGAGATTAATAGAGCAAACTTTGGAGTGGGGGCACCAAGGATGTCAGCAAAGTGGTTAAGAGCATGAGTTACGGGGTTGGGCAGACCTGGGGTAGAGTCTCAGCTGGGCTACTTATAGCTATGTGACTATGACCAAGTCACTTAACCTCTCTACGCTTTGGTTTTCTCATCTGTCGGGTGGGGAGGCAATTCATACCTTGTAGGGCTTTGCAAGGGTTTAGCAAGATGATAAATACAAGGAGCTTAGCTCAGTGCCTGGCACATGGTAGACTCTCACTGGCTTTTTAAACATTATTAGCAAAAGAGACAGGCCTGGAGAGGAGGGGCAGGAACATGGTGTCCAAGGGCTGGGCCTGAAAGTAAGTGAAGGAGCCCTTCCCTTCTATCCCCTTTTGGTCAAGAAAGGGACCCTGATGAAGGTAGGGGACAGGCTGGGGGCTGAGCAAGGGTGTGGAGACCGTTGGAACCCACTGGGTCTGTGTGGGATATTTTTCAGCCACAGAGGAGGTGACAGGTGGGCAACAGGGAAGGAGGCCGTTGTCTTGATGTTACCTAAGGGCCAGAAGGGCCCTGAGTGCAGCCTGAACCTGGAGGTCATTAGAACTGCCCAGGATGAGTCTACAAGATCTGCCTGGGCTCCCCCCAGAACTCCTGGCTGAGAATCTCAGAGGTGGAGCCTGGGAAGCTGGTTTTACAACTCCCAGGAGAGTGTGAGGATCAGCCAGGCCTGAGACTTACTGGTCAAAACCAGAGGCCACTGTGGGTCAGAGCTGGGAAGAACTGGAAGAATGGGTGGACAAGCCCTCCCCCACCACCATCAGGGTTCTGCATAAAAATTGTGTTCAAAAAGAAAACATTCTACAGCTGTTTTGAAAAACATCTATTATGGTAATAATAATAATTACAGCAAACATTTATTGATTGTTTACTGTGAGCCAGGCACTATGCTGAGTACTTCACATGGATTATCTCTTTTAATCTTCTCAACGGCTGTTGAGATAGGTCATCTCATTCATACAGATGAGGACACTAAGTTTCAGAGAGGCTGTCCAAGGTCACCGAGTTTGTTAGTGGTGGATCCGGGATTCCGTCCTGGGTGGTCTGAATCCATGCCTGGGATACCTTCTCATTCTACAGTTGAAAAACAGGAAGGCCAGAGAGGTGAAGTAACTCTCCCAAGGTCACACAGCAAATTCGAGATGGAGGAGGGATTAGAACCCAGGAGATCTCTTCTTTCAGCTCTCCATCCCCACCCTTCAGATATATTTTGCAGAGAAAAGTTAAGGACAGGCTGGCCTGGAGGATGGATCTCAGCTTTGTCCCCCTCTATAGGCAGAGTCCCAGAAATAGCAGGTGGAGTGGAAGGGGGTTGGAAGGTTCCTGACTTGAAGGAAGAGACTCTCGGGACATGGTGACCACAGCCGGGGCACCCTTCCTGGCCTGGTAGGAGGAGCTGCCATGGCCTGGTTTCTGCAGATGTGGCTGCAGGCGTCCTGCTGAATGGAAGGCTATTAAGGGAAAATGCTTTGCAAGGAGCTGAGCAGCTGGGAGGGGAGACGGTCAGAGCCCTGAATGAGGGGCTTTGTCCCCTCAGTTAACTGGCCGGCTCTGGCTCCTGGGGTCTATGTCTGGGGAAGTGGCTAGTGGAGAGACCAAGGGGACTGACTGCCCAGAAGGTTCTGCCCCCTCTCCTGTCCTCCTGTGCCTGGTCCTCTCCCCAGTGCTGTCCCACCTCCAGGCTGGCCTGGTGGTTCAGAACAGGCTTTGGGGACTGATAGCAGGGCCACGTTCATTTTACTGAAAATCTTTGTGCCTCAGTTTCCTTGTTCATAAAATGGAACTAGAAAGAGTACCTTGTAATGTTAGGAAAATTGAGCAAGAAAATGGGGTGAACGTTTTGGTCACTCTGGCTCTTGCAGATCTTCTCTCTAATTGATGAGTCCCTCCTCCTGATTTATGTCCATCCCAGGCTCTTCCAGGCGTGGACGCCTCTCATGGGTCCCACCCGACCTTCTCCCCAACTCACCAACCAGGCAGGGGCTCAGGAAGAGCTCCTGGTGGAAACGAGGCCATGTGCAGAGAGAAGGGAAAGCATTAAGCCTTGTCCAGTCTCCAGAGGAAAAGCTTTGAAGACAGAAAGCAAACTCCAGCCTGTGTGATGAGCCGTTATTGCCGACAGCTCTGTTTCCACCTTGGGCACTCTTGAAGCCCTAAATCTGCCTTTTCTCTCATGCCCAGGCCTTTGCTGGAGCTGTTTCCTCTGCTTGGAACTCTCTCTCCCCTTTCCCTGGCTGCCTCCTATCTGGTCCTCCCCATCGTAACTTAGACCATCTCACCTCCCTTCCCTTAGTCCGGGTCCTCCTGTGTGCCCCCCATGCTTGTACTGACAAACCCCTGCCCCTCTAGTCTACAAGCTCTGTGAGCTTAATGACCTTGACATGTTTACTTATCTCCCAACCCGTAGCACGAGGCCTACCCAGGATAGTCAATCTACAAATATTTGTTAGATGAAGGTGTGAATGAGTGAATGAATGAATGACTTGATTCCCTGGCCCAGGCTTGGGGAGGGGGAATGGAGAATATTTGATGAGACGAAGAGAAAGGGGAGTGAGTGCTTCAGACAGGACTGTAAACAGTATCGAACATTCTCTACCCAGGAGAGGGACTCAAGCCATCCTCCTCTCTCGGGACTTTGTCCTGAAGTTAGGCCACCAATGTCTGTAGCCATATCATCAGCAGAGCTAGTGTTTATTGAGGACCTACTATGTGTCAGCTAGTCTTGACACTTCACACACACACACACACACACACACACACACTTTTTGTTTGTTGCCTCACTGAATTTTTAAAGCAGCTCTATGAGACAGGTCCCATAAGTACTTGCATTTTACAAAACAGAAAACTGAGGTTCAGAGAAGTGAAGACATCCTGCCCGAGGTCACACAGCTAGCAAATGGTGGAGCTGAAAGTGTGGTCAACGCCCAGGCACATCTGTTTGTTCCTAGAGCTGGAGTTCTTAACCACTGGGCAATCTTGTCTGCCTGCAGGATGGAGTGGAAGTCATCATCCCACCTCCCAGCAAGTGGAAGTTACTGGGAAACAAAGCTGGAGAAAGTTCAGATCAAACATTTAGTTCATGTTTGGTGAGCAACTGCGGTACATCGGCCCGGCAGGAAGTGCAGAGTTGGCGGCCAGCCCGGCCACCAGCTCCCCATCTGAGCAGACAGACAGACAGACCCCAGGAAGAGGGGCGGGCGATGACAGCGGGCTGGGGGGGTGCCAGCCCATGCGGTGGTGATGGCTGGCATTTGTCACCGGGTGGCTCGAGGGTGGACGGTGGTGGGCCCCGGGAACAGGGCATGGGTACACGGAGTTGTTCTTGGAGGGGCTGTTTGGAAGGCTTTGCACATTGAAGGCTTAATCACTCAGCTTTTGCCAAGCTCAGACTGTGGCTCCTTGGCACTCAAGCCACTAAGAGGGATGTCTTTTCTGCCCATCCCCAGAGAGGAAGTTTTTCTACTTCTTAGGGCTCAGCTGAACATCTAACTTGCTCATTCTCTCCCAGTGGCTGCAGGATTCCAAGCTTTCAGAGTGCCCTTCTCGTGATGAATGCGCGATGGAAATGCCATCCTTTTAGCAGAGTCCAGAGCCCCTCAGTCCGTTGGAGACTCTGGGGGCTGCCCTCCCTGATTGTGCAGCTGGCTGGAAGCAGGCGACCCATTAGGCTCAGTCTTCGGCTGTGTAGAAATTACCCAGTGAGGTGTGAGGAGCGGCAGTGGTGGGGCTGCTCTGCAGAGTGCAAACCTCACCATTCTTCCAGAGAAGCATGGTTCTTCAGCTGGGGGTCTGTCACCCCTGCTTAAGTCCTGGTGTCATCGGCCGGTTGCTGAGAATGGAACTCGGCAGGAGGGGCCCAGGCTCTTGCACTCAGAGCTGGGACTTCAAGCTTTCTGAGAGGGGAGGCACCACCCCAAAGTTCCCATAGCTGGGGGGCTCAGCTCTAGGCAGCAGCCCTCTAACCCACATTCAGCCTCAACCAGGTACCATGGGACCAGGCCAGGGGCCAGGCATAATGCCAGCAAGAGGGACTGGCATTGGCTGCAGTTAGGAAGTCATCTTGAACTGGAGAAAGGGTCAGGTCAGGTAAGACACAAGGACTGGACAGGAAGCTGGGGTGGACTCCCATCTGAAATGGGTATTAGAGAAACGATGCAGCTGGGGGGCAGGCATGGAGTTAAGGCAGGTTGATATGACAGATAGGTTGGGGTTGGAGTCGGAAATGGGTTGAGGATTATTATTGCTATTCAGGTAAGAACTGGGGTTAGACTTTGGCTTGATTTTGGTAACAGGGCAGGATTGGGAGTGAAGTTATAGTTGGGATGAGCTGGGGTTGGAGATGAGGTGAGGGTTGTGGCTGAAGTGTAGTTTTGACATTGGTGTGAGTCAGAGCTAGGGTCAGAGTGAAAAGACATTTGGCTCAGAACTAGACCTGGAAGTGACTGGGAAATGGTGAGAAGCGAGTTGACTCTTCACCTGCCTGGGTGTGGACTTTCTGAGACGGTGGAAAACCTAAAGTGGGCCACTGGGACTATCTCAAAAGATGGTGGTTTAGTCGCTAAGTCGTGTCCAACTCTTTGCGATCCTATGGACTGTAGCCCGCCAGGCTCCTCTGTCCATGGAACTTCCCAGGCAAGACTGTTGGAGTGGGTTGCCATTTCCTTCTCCAGTGGATCTTCTCGACCCAGGAATCAAACCCACATCTCCTGCATCTGCAGGATTCTTTACTGCTAGGCCACCAAGAAGGCCCTGTCTCAGAAGGTACCTGCCACCAACCCATCTGTCTCATCCACTTACCTCCACCTTCCCCTCCTTGCCCTCATCCCCTTCAACTCCCACCTCTTGCTGTTGGTTCAGGCAAGGCTCATGTGTCACCTCCTTCCTGATCACAGCAGATGTGACCAAGGCCTGTGCGGTGTTCTCTTCCAGGCAGCTGTTTATTGCAGAGGCCTCCAATCATTCTGGGTAGGGTTCTGTCAGCTGGGTCCTCATCCTGGGGGTGAGTGGGGACATGGAGAGCTCCTCCAACACTCCTTCCTGGCCCTTGCCAGGGCCCTGACCCCTCTCCTTCTTTCTGCAGAGGCCCCAGCCCCTGCACGCCCCCTCTCATGTCTCAGGGTGACAACCTGACATCCTCTGGCACTCAGTGCTGGGGTCAGGCTTTTAGAGCTGTCATTGGGGAGACCGTGGCCCCTTGCTTACTGGTTCCCTTGCCCCAGTGTCCCTTCATGCAGAAACATGCATCGGGGCATGAAACAGAGGACGACTGTGGCACTGTGATGCCTTTTAAATGCAGGCAATTAGTGGCTAAATAAAATATAGAACAGGCATCTCCGCCTGCTTCTGGCAGGGATTCACTGAACACTGCCTGGGTTAGGGACCCTGGGAATGGATTGCAGGAACAGAAGCTTGTGGTCCCATGCACCTGGTCTGGAGCCTCTTGCTGGGACATGGTTGAAGAGAACTGGGGCTCATGGACTCCTAATAACTTCTCAGCCTTGGCAGAGGGTTGGGGAGTGCAGGGAAGCTGTGGGGGTCTCTCATGAGCTGACAGGGAGAGTCCTACACAAGAGAGAAAAGCAGAGGAGAGTGGCTTTGGAACATGACACACCTGGATTTGCACGCTGGATCTGTCATTGACCAGCTGTGTGAACTTGGGCAGATTGCTCCTCCTTTCCAAGCCTCAGTTGCTTTGGTTGTAAAATTGGGATGATCATAGTCATAGCAACCTCTTAGCAATGCTGCTAGATTTATATGAGGTCATAAGTGCTCCATGCCTCTCAATAAAAGAGCCTTCCCAGAAGAGAGTGAGGCTGAGGCCAGAAAGGGGTAGAGAAACTGCTGGGAGGTCTTGCACGGATGGGAGGACAGGCCATGGAAGGGAACTGGGGGCCCAGGGCAAGCCTAGCAGATCTTGCTCTGGGACCAGGGGATCTTTCTCACTGATGCCCCTCTTGGGCAATCCAGAGAGAAACAGGTGACTATAGACTCTGACCATGAGAGGAAGAACTCAGACTTGGTGACTCTGGGAGGATGTCCCCCATTCAGCCCTCCTCTTCCCTACCCTCTTATTGGGATGCTGTGCATAGATAGATCTTTCCAGGTGGCGCTAGTGGGAAAGAACCTGCCTGCCAATGCAGGACACTTAAGAGATACGGGTTCAATCCATATGTGGGGAAGATCCCCTGGAGAAGGAAATGGCAACCCACTCCAGTATCCTTGCCTGGAGAATCCCATGGACAGAGGAGCCTGGCAGGCTACAGTCCACAAGGTCGCAGAGGCAGACACAACTGAAGCAACTTAGCACACACATACATAGATAACCACCTTGGGTGATTTATTCTGTGTCCTGAAGCCTCAGTTTCCCCTTCAGAACAGCTTTAACAGCATCACGCTCCTGGAGCCCAGGGTGCCCTTAAGAAGCACACTAGCCTTGCAGACCTCTGGCACATGCTCTCTTTCCCCCATTGGTCTCACCCATACTGCTCTTGTACTGAGCAGGGCCTCCTAGGGGGCCTCTCAGGGGAAGGGATCAGGGACATGCAGCAGCCTGGCAGACGACAGTTAGGGGACAGAAAAGACTGGGCTAGTAGCTGGGGTAGCCAGTCATTTGGCTCCTGCTCCCACGTGGACTGCCATCCTAAGCTCCAGCTCAGCCCTCTTCTTTAAATAAAAAGAATGACGTCATCCTCATGCTTAGCTGCTGAGCTAGAGGGAGGTGATCTGAGATATGGTGGAGGGGAAGCATGAGATGCTGGCCCTGGGGGTGGGGAAGCCAAGGGGCAGATGAAGGACAGATACCAAGTCCCCTCTGGGGACACACACGTGTGTGTGTGTGTGTGTGTGTGTGTCTCCCCTGGAGTCCACCCACGTATATATGTTGGAAAACTGCAGAATCACAAAATGTTAGAGCAAAGATGAAACTTCATGGTACCGCTAGAAAGGCAGAGGCTCATGGACAATGTGGGGGAATCAGACAGATATAGACAAGACCCTTCGTGTTTCTGAGTCTCAGTTTCCTCATCTGTGAAAGGGGGAGGCCTTGCAAGCACTGTGTGTGAAAGGATGGGGAGAGATAATGGATGAAAGTAGGGGCACAGATAAATGGTGTCTATTGTGGATATGATTGGGTAGAAGTGATGTTGACAGCAAGAGAGCATTGGGCTGGTGTCACAGGACTCCCCTTTGACCCTTCCTAGCAGGAGTCTGGGCCTGGGCCCTGCTTGGTAGGGAGTGCGTGGTCCCTACTGTCTCCCAGGCTCACCTGTCAGCACCTCCTCTCTGGTCTTGTGGGGGGGCCTGGGAACTGCCTCTGCTCTTCCCCTTTGGGGTGACGCTCTGGATCCTTCTGTGGAAGTTCTGGGTTCCTGGTAGCTCCTTCCCCGCTGAGCTCTGACTCCTGGCAGCTCCCGGTCCCTCTCAGGGTCCCTTTCCTCTCCCTCCTCTCCTCTCCCTCCCCCACTCTCACAAATACTTTCCTTTTGCTCATCCCGCGTTCCCCCCTCAGTCCCTGTCCCTATTTCTGTCTTTCCTTGTCCCTGTCTCTGATGTCAGAGTCTATCCAGTCTGTAACCCTGCCGCTCCTGCCCTGTTTTCCTGTCCTGTCCCATCTCTGATATGAACTCACTTGCAGTCTCTTGTCTACAATCTCTCTTTGTCTCTCTCACATTGTATTTTTTCTGCTCCTTAAAAAGTAAGTCCCTGTCTTGAGCAAAACCCTGAGGGGCCAGGTCCAGGCCAGTTATCCAGAAGGAAATGGGCCCCCAGCCCTCCTCCCCCACCCCCTGTGGGGTGCAGCCCTGGCTTTCTGTACTTCCTGAGCACGGGTGTGTGTGGGCTGAGGGCAGAAGGCCCATCTTGCCTGTCATCTGGAGAGACGTGTGTGCGAAATGTTAGCTCTATGGCTCTGATTCAGCTCCCGGGCGGCTGGCTGCGGAACACGATGACGGAAGGGGGTGATGGGGACCCGGAAAAGGGAGCTGGGCTGAAGATGGATCCCCGAGACTTCTGCGGAGGACCTGGGACCTTCTAGAGAAGACCCTGGGTGGGATAATGGAGGGCCTGGGTGGAGGTCGCAGCCCCATTGGATGCAGTGATGTGGCCTAGATGGGGTAAAAATGAAGAAGGTTCAGTGCAGGGCTGGGGCGGGAGGAGGGAATGCTGCGTGTGATGAAGGAACCCCTGGGTGGGGGCAGTAATGGAACATGGGAGAGAGTTCAAGGGATGGTGAATGCGGGTGGAGGGGGTATGGGAGGGTTCAGAGGGAAGCATTAAATTAAATAAGAGGCATGGATGTTGTGAGAGGCCATGGGGGCGCCCCCTAGGGCCCTCCATCTACTTGCCCCTCTCCTGTCTCCCCACAGGCACCTCATGCTGGTCTCTTTCTCCCCTCACTCACTTTGCTGCCTCCAGCACTCACCTCTCAGTTCCTAGGTCTCCCCCTCGCCTCTCCCCTGCAGCACTTTCTGTTTAGGACATCTTCCCTGCAGATCCTCGAATCTCTAAGGGCTGGTGTGTGGTCCCACAGGTGACAGACTGTATTTCAGGGCTGACCCTGCAGAGAGCTGTCTGTCTGCCTATCTATCTAGTCCATAAAGAAGAGCTCCAGTTCCCCCTTGCCCTGATCTGGAGTTATCAGCAGTTCTTACCTAAGAAGGAGCTGGTGGTGTAGCTCCTAGGCCTGGGGTCTATGAGCTGGATGTGCTGCTGCTGAGGATCCGAGCAGGGACGGAGTCTCCAGCACAGTCTAGCCAGCACTGCTGGAATCCTAACGTGTACTCAGGGCCTGTGTGTGTCCAGGCCATAGACAGCACATAGAGTCGAGTCAAGGCCAAACTCACCTACTACTTCCCCGCCCCCACCCCCAGGACTTCCAGCCCATGTCTGTATCCACAGGGGCCTGAAGAGGGTCCATGACAGCCTCCAGTTTGGGCGAGAGGAGGCCAGTTTCAAAATACATTGTGATAACCAGAGTAATATCGGCAAAAGCCATCACTCATTTGGAGCTAGTCTGTGGGGAAGGTCTGTACATTTTTAATTCAAATAAAATCCTCATAGCTATGGGGTGGACATTATGTTTACCCCTACTTCCCAGAGAAAGAAACAGGCTCAGAGAGGTTAAGTTACCTGCTTGGATTTTCCTACCAGGGCCTGCTTGCCTCCACAGCTTATGCTCTGAACCTCCTTAGACCCTGAGCAGCCCCCACAGATGACTTCCTGTCTCGGGAGCCTGGGAGGTGTGAGTGATGGAGGGGACCACGGATCACCAACATTCCAGGGAACCCACTCCTTTGGGGGTGCAATTGTGGGAGGACTCATGGCTCCTCCCTCAGGGCCTGGGAGGCCTGGGACCACCTTCCAGAGCCAAAGAAACACCTCCAGTCCTGCGTGGGTCTGAAGATCCCCCGCCTCTACTGACACCCCCGGAAAGCTGCTAATTGGTTACACTTGTAGCCAGTGGGGGTGGGGGTGACCTAAATGAGGCTACTGGCTTGGGCTGTGGACAGGAGTATGGACTGGGAGTGGGGGGCTATCCAGGGTCCACTGCTGCCTTATGGGCCCTGCCTTGGGAGCAGCAGGACCCCCTGCTAGGCTGTGGGGTACAGAGAGACCCTCCCCCATGTCTCTGTGTGGGTGCACTGGGCTGCTGTGTTCCTGTGGCGCCGGTGGGTGCGTGACGATGGCAGCTCCCACCCAACAGAGCCGTGAACAGAAGGGGCGAGCTGCCGGCAGCTTTAAATAGCTCCTTGCTGTATCTCGCTTGCTGAAGCCCCACCCCCCCCCAAGTCTGGCTGCCCCAGGGAGGGGCTGCATGAGCCCCAGAAACGAGGCCAAGACAGAGGGACTCGCACATCCACAGCTCAGAAACACCCTCCGGTCATGGAAACACCTGCCAAAGAACACCTGTTCATCACTGTACCTGAGAGGCACAGCCCAGTGTTTTCTTGAGTAGGGGGTCCAGGAAACCTCTGAAGGGACGATGAGTCATCAGGAGACTGGCTCTGCCAGGCCTGCATCTTGGCTGCAAGGATGAAGCAGGCAGGTCCTCTCTCAGGCCCTGCCTTAAGAGGAGTGCGTTAGTTCAGATGAGAGCCCAGCCACTCTGACTTGGAGCAGCAGCCCACCTCCCCCTGCTCCTACGTGCAGTCAGTGGTGACCACCTTGGTCACCAGCTCATCTCCTCGCCTTGGGCTTCATCTGTCTGTGCACAGACCTTGATGACCTGATCCTGCAATCTTATCCCTCATCAATCTCCTCAATCCACTCACCTCACTTCAGGCATTTGGACCTTCTTTCTGCTCCAGCTCATTCCCACCTCAGGGCCTTTGCATTTGCCCAGATGATTTTAAGAATAAGTTGTAGTTTATTAGGCAAGGAGTTTGACTGGTAGTAGGGCTTCCCTGGTAGCTCAACTGGTAAAGAATCCACCTGCAATGCAGGAGACCCCAGTTCGATTCCTGGGTCGGGAAGTTCCCCTGGAGAAGGGATAGGCTACCCACTCCAGTATTCTTGGGCTTCCCTGGTGGCTCAAACGGTAAAAAATTTGCCTGCAATGTGGGAGATCTAAGTTCAATCCCTGGGTTAGGAAGACTCCCTGGAGGAGGGCATGGCAACCCACTCCAGTATTCTTGCCTGGAGAATCCCCATGGACAGAAGAGCCTTGTGGGCTACAGTCCATGGGATCACAAAAAGTCAGACATGACTGAGCAAGTAAGCACACAGCAAGCACATGAGAGCATTCTAGACTGTGGGAACAGCATGTGCAAATATCCTATGCCCAAAGAGATGGTAGCAAATAGGAGGGACTGAAGGAAGACATAAGTGGCTACATGATATGAAATGAGGCTGGAGGTGTGGGCAGTGGCCCCACTGTGCAGGACCCTGCAGACCACATTATGGCTGTTTGTCTTTATCTGGAGTCTTCAAAGGGCTTTAAATCACATGATCATATTTGCATTTTGAAAAAACTACTCTGGCGGCCTATGAAATAAAGATTTGCAAGTGATGACAAAAAGATTTAGAAATCATACTAGAAGAGGGATGGCAAATTTATGCCACATTTATCACAATTCCCTGTTCTCATACCCAAAGCAGACAGCGCTAGTCAATTACAGCAGTGGTTCTCAAAGTGGTTCTCAGATAGGCAGCATTAGCATCACCAGGGAATTAGTTAGAAATGCAAATGATCAGACCTCACACCAGACCGCTTGTATGGGAGACTCCGGGGGTGGAAGGCAGCAATCTGTGTTTTAATAAGCCCTCCAGGTGATTCTGATGCAGGCTGAAATTTGAGAACCACTGAACTAGAACACTCTGATACTAAGCCCCACACAGCATCAAAAACCTCCTCAACACTCACTCTAAGCAGTCACTAGCCATCGGTCCCAGAGCTACTGTGAGGCTAATTGCACAGAGCCCTGGGCTGTGGGCTACTCAAAGGAAGCTGCACAGACTCAGCTCTGGAACTCAAGAACCTGAGACCCCGACAAAGCAAGCCCTAAATGTAGGCAAGCAGCCAAGTGTGCCTGGAGGAGAGCACTGGACACAGTCTGGAGTTTTGGCCTCAAGCCCCTGCTCAGCCTCTGCTGGGTGGTGGCACAAGCAAGCCTCCCTGACTCAGGTTCCTGGCGTGCTTTAAAGGCAGTGGCTCTGAGCAGCGGCCCTTTCTCCTGCAGCCTGAAACCAGAGGGAACAGGAATGCGTGTGTGTCCCTGGGGAAAGCCCCTATAAATCTGCCTCCCCACTGGGGCTGGCAGGTAGCTGGGCGGTGGCAGAGACATCATCCAGAGCTTGTAAGAGGCAGCACATGACTCAGCCCTGGGAGGGAGGCATCCATCACCCCGGGCAGGCGAGAGGAGAGAACCAGGGAGGAACAGCGTGGGAGCGAGGGAGCAAAGAAAGGCAGAAGCAGAGCTCTTAGCCCCTTGCTAGCTCCACCACTTTCTCAGGCCTGGGACCCATGAGCAGACAGGGGCACTCAGCCCAGAGAGGGGGAAACCCGAGAAGGAAAGAGGGTGAGATGAGGGTTGGGGGTCAAATTCTCTACAACCCTTCAGGATATGGAAAATGTGGTCCTGAACTGCCTACAAACCTTGAGACTAATTTCAAAAATTCCTCCCCCACATGACTTATCTGGCTTCTTCTCAGCTCAAATGTCACTTCAGCAAAGAGGCCTTCCCAGATCAGCCATCTGTCCCCCACCTCCCTATCACCTTTTCATTGTCCTCAGAGCTCCATCACTCCCTGGAATCACTGTATTCATGTATGTCCTGGCTAATGGTCATCTCTCCACATCCTCCTAGGCTGGGAGCTGCCCAAGGGCCGGAGTCTCCCTATTTTGCTCATGGCTCTCCCACTGGGGTCTAGAACAGCACCTGGCACAGAACCACAACTTACTATGTGCTAGGAACTGTTTTACATGATTTACATATATTATTTCATCGTGTGCCAATCTTTGAAATAGGCAATATAATTATTTCTCATTTTTCAGATGGAAACACTATGGACAGAAAGATAAGTGACTTACTCACAGGTCACACAGCTAGGAGGTGGCAGACCCAAGTTTGACTTCAGAGTTCAGAATATTTGGAACGTGGGAGCAAGGGGGTGGTTGGAAATATTGGGGGCTGGGAGGATTGTTGAACCAAACTACTGATAAGAAAACATTAGCCCAGAACAAGGGGGTTCCTTCTGAAGCTAGAATTACTTAATTCAGGCTTTCTAAAGGGAAGTCCTGCTTTACACAGCTGCTGTCCAACTTCTGGAATTTGTTACCCTCAAGGGGTCTGCACAAGCCAAAAATAGAAAGGAGTTCAGAAAGGGTTGCACAAAATTAATGGATGATGGGTCCCCAGTGGTAATTAAAGGAAGTGAGAGCTGCTGGGGGTTTGGGCTTAGACATTTGAGGTCAGTATCACTGCTGGGGACTGCCATGGTCTCCTCCAAATGGGTCCTGGGCGCTCCAGCAGAGAGTGGCAGGCTGGGAAGCGTTGGGGAGGTACATGATCTCGACTTCCTAGCCCCCTCCTGCAGGACCTGGCTTCCGGGTCAACCCCTGACTCCCTACCCCCAGGCTCAGCTGAGCTCTTAGGGGCCAGGTGTCCTGGCTAGCTGAGTCATTCACCTGCCCAGGATGGGTAATTTGCATATATTCTGTTTTTCTGAGTACCTATTTTCTTTGCTACATTCTTTTTTTTAAGAAAAAGCTATTTTTGCAAGGTGTTCATTACTTCCTAATTATTCATACTCCTTCCATTTATTTGTCTTGTTAAATTCAAAACTCAAAAAGCAGTTGACTTTCTTGTTTCAGATTCCTAGTGAACTTCAGGTTCACACCCCTTCCTTCAGGTTAGCCTAGGGTAGGAGAGGCCCCCATGCCCCCCTCCTCCCTGGGCCTTGGGCATCCCCACTCCTTAGAGACTTCCCTCCAACCAGTGCCCCCTGAAAACCCTTTGGGAACACCACCCTCACTATTCTGCTGTCTTGGCCTCCACATCTCTCCTTCTCTCCTCCACCCACAGTATCTCCCTTCTCTGCTCTTCTCCCCTCCTCCCATCTCCTTCTTCCCTCACTTCTCTCAGTCTGCCCAGCCTCCCTTGGCTTCCCCCCTCTTCCCCTTCCCCCTGCTCCCCTACCTGCCTTCTTAACTCTCCCTTCCCCCTGCAATACCCTCACACCCTCAGAGTCCCCAGGGTTGCTCTCCTCCCACTCCCCCTTCTCAAAATATCACCCACAAGCCCAAATTATGCTGCGTTGCCGGCTGCTCCAGCAGGTGGGTGTTGTGGTCCTTGGCTGAGAGCCAGTTGTTCATCTCCCCCAGCCCTGCATAGTACTCCTTAAATTGCTTAATCCCTGAAAATTGACTTCCTCAAAGCCCAGAAACAGTGGCTCCCGGAGGGGTGGTGCAAAGACAGCCCCTAGGATTCCCAGTCCCTGGCCCTGAGCTGAGGCCAGCAACTCTCAGCAGATCCCGCTCCCAGGACTACTTTATGGAGGCCCTGGCAGGGGCGGTGGTCCCCTCTTACACCTCTCAGACTCCTTTGGCAGGGGGTCCTGTGGCCATCTAGGAGCAGGTGGACATAGTGGGGCAGTTGATAGCTGGACCTGAGTCTCCTCTCCACAAGCAGCAGCCCGGGACCTGACTTCTGCCTGGGCCTCTTCTGGCTTCTGCTGCGGCAGCCTCCTAGCTGGTGACGGGGTCTGAATGCCAGCATAGGTACCCTGCATGTGTGTCCACATGGCCAAACCCACACAGCAGCACACGCATCCGCCTCACACATCTCTGCATGCTCTGTACATTAGAGCAGGGCATCTCATCCTCAGGGGCACCAGAATCACTGAGGAAGCTTGTCAGAGTGCTAGGCTCCACCTCCAGGTTTGGGATTCAGCGAGGTGGGACCTGAGAATGTGCATTCAAGCAATAGCCAGATGCTGCTGACACTGCAGGTACTACTCTTTGAGAACTGCTGCCCTAGGGATGTCCACCTATACACAGATGTCCACCTATCCACAGGAGGGTTTTGCAAATATGGTTTTGTAAGATCTCTCGGGCAAGGTGGCTGGGGAGAACTGGGAATGATGAGCTGAGTTTGGAGATTACTCAGCCCAAGAACACAGATTTCCAATATCATCCTCTCTTACCGCCTCTGCCTCTTTCTGTTTCTCCATCTCTCTGCATTTCTGTGTATCCCTTTCTCCATCTCTCCGCCCGCGGCCTCCTAGCCCCAGAGAGGTCCCGCAGCTCCTGGTGGCTTCCCAGCAACTCTGCACACAAAAGCTCATCCATCTCCATCACCCCACAGTGAGTGGCAGGCAGGTGAGAGAAGATTACAGAAGAACAGCCTTAGTTCCCTGCTAACAGGGAGCTCGCTCACCATGAGAACACAGCCAATTATTCCCTCTGTTCTGGGGGATAATCATTAATGCCACAGGAAATTCTAAACAAGCGATTAAATCATTACTGGGGAAGGTGCAGCAAGCCTGGGCCACCATTAAGCCTCCCTTGTGCTTCTGGTCTAGGGAAGTCTTACCTGGGAGGTAAGAAGCAGGGAGACAGGCATTGCCCCCACCCCTGCAGCATCACCAGCAGTCAGTGTGGCAGGGCCATCTCCCAAACCACCTTTGCCCTCTGAGCTGCACACATTACTGTCCCCAGGCCCCCTCCTGACCCACCCACAGTGGAAGCTCTATTCCAGCGCTGTTCATGACCTCATGCCTTCTAAAACTTTACCCAACTGAGGCATCTGTTCAGTCAATGGACATATATTTACTGAGCACCTACTATGTGCCAGGCAGTATTCTAGGACCTGGGGAGATACTGGTCAACAGACAGATGAGGTCCCTCTGCTCATGGAGCTCACAGTCGAGTGAGGCAGGCACATAATCAGAATATGAATAAATAGGCAAGAAAATGATCATCAATTGTGGCAAGAACCCAGGAAGAAATAAACAGGATACTGGGTGCTGTGAGTGGAGGACCTACCTGGGGGATCTTGGAGGCCAACCACACTTTGACAGGCCTCTGCCTTGGGTCGGCTGGCAGTCTATGCCCGTCTCTGGGCCTGCAGATCATGTCTTATGTGAACATCTGCAACAACTGAGCAGCCCTCTTCCTACCCTGAGTCCCTAACATGCTATCTTTGGAACGATAATGAGTATCTATCTCAGCTACTGTTTTTTAGCACTTACTATGTGCCAGGCATTGCGCTAAGCAATTTATGATCATCACATCATTTCATCCGCAGACCAGTAATAATGTTATGAAGCAGGTATTTTTAATCCCCATTTTACAGACCAGGAAATAGAGACCTGGAACATCTGTGCCCTTTGGTCAAGTCACACAATCAGCGACTAGGTGGTGAAACAGAAGTCTGACTGAGTCCTGAGCAGAGGCGTTTAACTCCCACCTCATCCTACCTCCCAGGAGGAACATGAGAGGTTTGTGTGGGCTTTGCAGGATTGATTTCAGGGCTGGGAGACCTCCCAGCCTGGGGTCCCTGTGGAGACCAAGCTACAGTGGGCTAGTCACTAGTTCCTAAAACGTGCCAGGAAGGGCTCCAAGTCTCTAAAATGCAGCTCCAAGAGGGGAAACAGGATAGACCCCCTTTACTCAGCTGCAGGATCCCTTTTGCTCAGGGACCCTAGGACAGTCCCCCTTGGCTGCCCCAGCGCAAAGGTCTCTGTAGAACCCAGAGAAACCACGGACCCTACTTCCCCAGCTGCCCCCCAGGCCCTTGCAGCCTTGGGAGTCACCCCCTCACACCCCACCCCATAAGTAGTCCTACCTGCCCTCCACCTCCTGCCCCTGGGGCCAGGCTGCATTCTCCAGGGACAGTGGGGCAGCCAGAGGCAGACAGGACCGGAGCCTGGGTCTGCGGTGACTAATCGGCTGGTGCTTGGGAGGCCATGGTGAATTATTCACACAGATTCTGTGAATTATTCAAGTTGTTATTATTTATTTTTCAGATGCGCCTGCGGCAGAGCCTCCAGGCCCATGTTCAAAGGATGACATAAGTCCTGACTCTTGATCGCCTGTGCCTGTGGAGAACGAGTCAGGCCTCTCTCCAGCCTCAACCAGGAGTCCCACAGAGCAGGCTGAGGGCAGGGAGCAGCTGCCTTCAGGGCAGACTCCTGCAGAGCCCCAATCCTAATGCCAATTATAGAACTAATAGTTACCACTTACCGAGTCTCACAGTCCCCGCCCTGTGTTCTCCATTGCAGGCTCAACTAAGCGGCAGAACAACCCTGGGAAGATGCTTATGAACCCCATCTAACAGGTGATGGAACTGAGGCTCAGAGATATGATGTCCCTTGTCCAAGGCCACCAGTTAATAACTGGGATTCCGGCCCAGGTCTGTGTACTCTAAAGTCAGTGGCTGCCACATTGCACATTGTCTTTGGTGTCATTCTCGACTATTTCCTACCAAAACTCTTTGCTGCTCCAACTGAACACCCACCCCCACTGCAGGCTTTAAACCATGCTGAGGGCAGGACATGCCCAGTACCTCTAATGCTCTCAGAGAAGCCTTGGTATCTCCATGGCAACAGGATCCTGAGCAGCCAGAAGTGAGCGTGGTCTACCTCTGAGGAGCAGAGCTGCCCTTTGCCTGCAAATGTTCCAGGCTCTGAGCGAGTGTGACTCAGAGTTCCCCCAGCCTCCCTGCCTCCTTCAAATAACTCTCCTGCTGTCTAACCTCCATCCCTCTGGCTGCAGCTCTGATCCCATTTGCTGAACAATCCCCTCCCCGCTTCCTCTAGCTGCCATCTGGAGAAGGCAAAGTGGACATGTGGACTCAGCCCTGGGGAGGCTCTAACGGCCCCTTGTCAAGGTGACCAGAGTCTCACACAGACAACCTCCTGCCCTGGAAGGAAAGCTTTGTCTTCCTGCTACCCCATTCATTCATTCATTCACTCATTCATTCATTCGATACATCCTTATGGAATGCCCACTATGTGCCAGGGCCTGCTCCAGGTGCCAGGACCTGATAGAACTTTCCTGTCAGGCCTCCGTCCCCCGACCTGTCTCTCCTGACATGAAGGAAGCAGAATCTCAGGCAAAGTGGATCCGAGCCTACCTCTACCAGCCTCTGACTCTCCAGGTGACCTTGGGCCAGCAGCTCCCCACTCTGCCTTTCTCCTTCTTAAAATAAGGGAGTGGGTCCAGAATCTTATTTCGAAGGCTTTGCCAGTCCCGCTTTTCTTGGTTGTCAGTAACTCAATAACAGAGCCATCATCAGTTCCATCCTACAGCTGTGAAAGTCAGCGCTCTGTATGTGCTTCCTCTCAGGTGGACTTAATGACCCTCCCTCTCTTCCCAGTTCCATGCATTTTAAAGAGGAGTCTGGGGACGGCTCTGCTGCTAATGGTGAATTTCAGTTGCCAGAGAGGCTTGGGGGCTGGAGAGGAGAGGAAACAAACATTTGCAGAATGCCTTTGCTTTCTTCACAAATGTTCTTTAATAATCTTTGCAGAGGTGGATACGCCTATCCCCGTTTTACAGACAAGGAAACTGGACCTCACAGCTGCTAAGTAGCAGGGCTGGGATGTGAATTCAGGCCCACGCCGGCCCATGCTCTTGCTACAGCACCAGGCTGTATCCCTGGCCTCAGATGGGGATAGAGGGTGGCTTCCTCTTCCAAAACCTGTGTTGGAACCGAGGGAGGAAATCTTGTCACTGAAATGACTTCCAGGGAGTTGGGTACCACTGATTTCTCCCTTCTCCACCAACAGAGGAGAGAAGAACCTTGGGCTCAGTTGTGCTAAGTCATTCAGGGCCTAGGAAACCCAGGTTTATATTTACCCCAAAGCAGCCACCTCAGCAGGTTTGGGGCTGTCAGTTCAGTCACTCAGTCGTGTCTGACTCTTCGTGACCCCGTGGACTGCAGCACGCCAGGCTTCCCTGTCCATCAAAAAATTCCAAAGCTTGGTCAAACTCAGGTCCATCGAGTCAGTGATGTCATCCAACTATCTCATCCTCTGTCGTCTCCTTCTCCTCCTGCCTTGGGGCCATACTTCCTCTTTA
The DNA here is from genome assembly GCA_024291935.2 of Okapia johnstoni. Taxonomy (NCBI): domain Eukaryota; kingdom Metazoa; phylum Chordata; class Mammalia; order Artiodactyla; family Giraffidae; genus Okapia; species Okapia johnstoni. Next base: position 45,233,052 of record CM044316.1, read on the forward strand.
TCTCAGAGCACCTGGACTCATTCCCTGATCAGACAGGCAGGTAGGGAGGGACCATGGGGCTGGAACACAGTAGCTGGGGCACCCCCACCTTAAGCCCAGTCAATGACCTGGTGGGCTGGACACTGGTCTCTACCTCAGCCCAGCCTGACATCAGCCTGGGCCTTCCCTGAGTGTGCATAGACCACCAGCCTCTGAATCCAGGGGCTTGTTAACACTGCCAGGCTGCATACTCCTCCAGACATCCAGAACAGGGATCCTGCTGGAGATATGTGACACCAGCTGTTAACTAAGCTTCCCCCTGAAGCTCAGAAGTGCTGGGCTGTGAAACCTGAGCTCTGGAGCAATCCTGTGTGAGTTATAATCCTGACACTGACACTTACTAGTTAAGCCGTCTGGGGTGAGGCACACCATCTCACTGAGCTCAGTTTCCCTATTTGTAAAATAGGAGTGATACCTATGCCTCTTCATGGGGTTATTATGAGGATTACACTAGGTGATATAGATAAAGTGCTGAATAAAGGCCAGTCAGGATGAGCTTGGCAATCCCCCATTCCCCTCCCCCCATACCTCCAAGTAAGGCTGGGCCTGGGGGCTGCAGTCCTGGTAGGACTGAACTTACCAGCTGGCTCTCAGCTCTTCACAGCTGCAGTGTATCCAGTGGCAGTTTCTAAACAGAACTTACCCTCCAGACCACAGACACATTTTCCTGTTGGTCCCTCTTAAGGCTCCGGCAGGAAGCCTGCTCTGCAGACCTTTTTCTTAGACACACTGGGGTGGTGGGGTCCCTGGGGTCAGAGAGAGCTGTCTTGTGGTTGTAGGGGCAAAAGATTTGGGCTGAGGTCTGGGACCCATGAGTGACCCCAACTCCATCCTGGGAACTACCATCAGGGAGAACCTACTTCCAAGGCAGCTGATGTTTCCTACTGAACTTCCTCTCAGCCCTGGCTGAGGTTAAGCACTGCCATTCTGTTTACAGATGGCAGACCAGGGGCTTGGTCTTTGCCTAAAGTCATTGAGCTTCTTTTTTTAAATTTTATTTTTTAAATATTTTTAAACTATTATGTATTGGGGTATAGCTGATTATGTTAATCAGCTGTTAATGTTGTGATAGTTTTAGGTAAACAGCAAGGGACCCAGCCATACATGCACATGTATCCATTCTCCCCCAAATTCCCCTCTCATTCAAGCTGCCACACAACACTGAGCAGAGTTCCATGTACTGTACAGTAGGTCCTTGTTGGCGATCCGTTTTAAACCTAGCAGTGTGTACATGTCCATCCCAAACTCCTTAACTATTCCTTCTCCCCATCCCTCCCCATGACAACCATAAGTTTGTTCTCCAAGTCTGTAAGTCTTAAAGTTATTGAACTTCTAAATGGAGGATCTGGGATTTGAACTCAGGTCTGTATGATTCCAAATTTTGTGTGTATACCAGTATGTGACACCACCCCTCTAAACCTCCGTCATCGTGATGGTTTACTAAATACTTAATAAAGGCCATGTTCTGAGCTATGCACTCCACATGCTTTTTTTTTTTTTTTAACTTTTTTGTGTTGGGGTATAGTTGATTAACTATATTGTGATAGTTTCAGGTGAACAGTGAAGGGACTCAGCCATACATACACGGGTAGGCATTCTCCCCCAAACTCCCCTCCCATCTAAGTTGCCACATTCCCCATGTTTTTTGTGTTGTTTTTGTAACCTCTGAGACAGACTCTGTTATTGTTATTCCTATCTTATAGGGAAGGAAACAGCCACTCAGAAAGGCTGAGGCTCTAAGTTAGTTGGCTTGGTTCTTTCACTGTTACACTGGGATCCTTGGATAATATCCTGCCCCATTAATCTTCATGATTGAGCTTCGTCTCCGTGGCCCCCCTCTGCCTCAATAGCAACCATGTCCCTACCCTTCCTTCTATTTGGAGATCTCCTTACCTATCTGTGGCCTTATTCTGGCCTCTATGACCCTTAGTTAGGACCTGCAGAGATGGGCCCCCACCCTCATCGCCGACACAACTAACTGCCCATCCCTGCTGCTTACCAGCCCACAGGGAATCCCCCCTAATTGCATCTCAGGTTGGGAGGCTATTAGCCTGTGATTGCATCCCAAGTGCCTGCCTTGGCCCCTGGGTACCCGCTCTCAGCTTCCACAGGCGTCTGAGATGACGTAAATCCCCAGTCCAACCTGAGCCTCCCCAATACCCCCAGCACCCAGTCCTGGGGGGCTCCTCCCCAGGGAGCTGGGTCCCCTCACAGTGGGGTGGCAGGAAGGGGCTCCCAGCCAGTCAAGTGTAGCACATGCACGTTTGTGCAAACACCATTGGCGCTGCTGCTGCTGCTGCGCCATCCTCAGACAGAGCCCCTTCCCACTGTGTCTCCCCACCCCTACTTCCTGCGGGGCTGCCTCCACTCCCTCCCTGGATCCCACTGTGGGAGGGCAGGAGTCCGAGGCTTAGGACTTCTGAGTTCTCGTCCTGGCTGAACCAGTCCCTCTCTGTGAACTTCAGCAAGTCTGTTCCACTTTTTGGGCCTCAAAAACATGAGGTTGTCTCTGTGATCCCCAACCAGCTTCTAGCCAGAAAGATAATACCATTTTGATAATTCCGGGGGTTTTCCTTCCACTAATATTTAATGAATACTGGGCATGGTGCCAGGCATTGAAGATTCTAAGAAGGCAAGTTCCTGGCCTCACAGAGCTCACAGCCCCCAGAGTGATCAGAACCAGGATGAGGGAAGCACAGGCTGTGGTGGGGACAGAGGAGGCCAGTGGTGCCCTGGGGTACCCAAAGGAGGAAACTTTTCCAGCTTGGAGGTGGGATCTGAGAAACTATGCTCCAGGGTTTCTGATACCTAAGGAATGAAAAAGAAGGGTAGGGTGGAGGGGGCAGGCTGGACCAGCAGAGGGAACAGCAGTAGGAAGAGGCCTGGAGGCTTTAGGGGAAGAGTGGCTAACTTAAGAGGCTAGAGTGTGGATGGAGGCCCTGTCAGCAACAACTCTGTGGGCACTGAGGAGCTACAGAAAAATGTGGGGCAGGAGAGTAATGTGACTGCCATATGGAGGAAGGATTGGAGGCCAGAGGGGTGAGGGCAGGAAACCTTCCAGGAGGCTTCTAACCATCTGTCTTCCCTCCTAACTTGGGAACAGTCTCCTCCTGTACCCATTGGAAAGGGAGGCAAGACTTTCCTTCTTCCTCTCCTCTTTTCCTAGACACTCCCCATCTCCTCTCTTCCCTGACACACACACACACACACACACACACACACACACACACACACACTCCCCATCTCTTCTCTTCCCTGACACACACACACACACATACACGCCTGTTGCAGATGGGGAGATGACGCAGAGCCCTGTGCCCTAGGAAGAAGCCAGAAGGCAAGGAGTCTGCAGATTTGATGCCCAGCTGAAGCTCCAGTAGGGAGAGCGCGGTGTCGCTCAGAGCACAGCAATGTCCCTCCCCTGAGCCCTAAGGGGTTAATCTCTGCCTGAGCCACGGAGAATGGAGCTGAGGGGTATATTTTCTCCCCTCTTCTCTGTGTGTGTGTGTTTGTGTGTGTGTGTGTGTCTGTGGAGGGTATAATGTGAGTGTGTGAAGCACAAGGAAAGCGCCGTCAGCCCTGCCATGGAGCCACCACAGGGAAGTGCGCTCCAGGGCCGCTCAAGGCTCAAAAGGGATTTCAAAAGGATTCAGAGATCAGGTGGCACCAGTGGTACAGAACCGGCCTGCCAACGCAGGGGACGCATGTTCCACCCCTGTGTCGGGAAGATTCCCTGGAGAAGGAAATGGCAACCCACTCCAGTATTCTTGCCTGATGAATCCCATGGACAAGAGAAGCCTGCATGCCTACCGCCTACAAGAAGAGTCGGAAACGACTGAACATGCGCACGCAGGCACGCACGCAGGCACGCACGCAATCAGAGACTTCAACTTCCCGCCATATCCTCTGTGGAGCCGGGAATCCTGGGGCCCCAGCTGCGCAGAGTCGGGGCACACTCTGGGCTCCGCTCCTCGCCCTCCCTCTAGCAACCCAGGGCTCTCTCAGGCATCTTCCCAGATAGGCACCTGGGCCGCGTGAAGCCTCCACCCTGGGGCTCAGACATGTGGGGGACCATTCTCCCCTCAGCCCTTATGGCTCTGTCAGGAGCCCCCTGTGGGTGTGGGCGCTCAAGCCAGACTCCAGCGGCCTGTCATCTCCTCCACTCTGTCAGCGCCAGGCCTGGCCAGCACGGCCTCCGGAAGGCACATTTCTGCTTTTCTCCATTTCCACAGCCTTCAGCAGTCCAGACCCCAACCCTCCCCTCACCCATCTCCTCACGTGCACCCTTGCCCCTCTCCCACCTCCCTCCCACGCTGCAGCCAGACAGATGTTTCTAGAGAACAGTCAGCGCACTGCTCTCCTCGGTGTCCCTAAACACCGGTTTCACACCCCTGAGGATAAAAAACAGAGTCCCCTTTGTGGCTTCGAAGACTGGGTTTACCACTTTGACCTTGGCTCCTGATCACCCCCTCCCTTCCATCCCAAAGTTCTCTCCTCTCCTGCCTTCAGGAGTTCTCACCGCAGTTTCTTCACAGACAGTTTCACAGGCAATTTCCATGCTCAGAGGCCGCTCTCACTCACTCTCTCCAGGCTAATCCCTCCTCATTCCTCCAGTCTCAGCTTCCGCCAGAGCCTCTGACTATCACATAGACACCCATATGGGGTTCCAAAGCCCCCAGAACTTCACCTGCCACAACTCTGACCACAGTGGATTGTAAATGCCTGGTTAATGTACTCATGTCCCACGCTTCACTGAATCGATAAGAATAATGTGTACTCCACATGGATGAAGGCAGGAGTGAGGTAAGAGATGAGGTGGTATCAGGGTGCAGGGTTCAAGTGCCAAAGACACTATGACAGACCAGGACTGCACTAGCGCCCAGCCCATATCAGGCACCGTGCTAAGCAGTGTCTCATTCTCCCAGTGACCGTGAGGATGGGCATTATTGCATTATTGCCCCATTTTACAGAAAAGAAACTGAGGCTGAGAAAGATTAATTTATCCAAGGTCAAACAGCCAGAAGGTGGTACAGGCTAGATCTTCCCAGGTGCTGAGGTGGTGGGTTTGAGGGAGTGCCCTTGTAGGGTATAAAATGCCAGTGAACTTGAAAAGGCTGTTTCAAGTTTCAAAAGATTGAAAGCCCTCAATCCCTCCACAGTCCTAGAGAAGAGATGACCAGAGCACCCCGCTTCCCCACACCAGCAGTTCTGCTTCTCTGGCAGTGGGATGCGGAGGACCTGAATTCCTAGGGGGAAAGTGTGTCACCTCACCCTGGAACCTTCCAGGAAGTGTAAGAGAATCAAGTCTATCAGATCCCATCCCTCACATTCATGTCTCTTTCAGAAGCAGGAGAAGTCTAGGAAGTCTGGAGTACATCCTCTCATCTTCAGGACAGAAGGTAAGGTGCTGAATTTAATAGCAAAGCAAATTTGGTTTGAGAAAATGAGATTTCTTTGTCAAGGTGAGTGTGTCTGGGAGAGCTGGGAATGGGGTGGAGTGGGGGAGGGGGCTGGGGGCATTTTGGGGGGGCTGCAAAAGGGGGAATACGGATCTGGAATTATTAGAATGTTGATTATGTCCTCTTGATTGTTAATGAAATTCTTCACCTTGGATTTCTGGACCAGGGGAAAGCTCCGAGAGCTCATTTTCCCACTGATGAGAGCAAGAGAGAGGGCAGGAGGGGGCAGAGGACTCTCAGCTTAGGGAGAAATTAAATTCTGCCTAAACAAATGGGACTGGACAAGCCTGGCCACTTCCATTTGGAGGCAGAACCCGGGGCTGACCCGAGGTCCCTTGTGGAAACTCTGTGGAGACCCCTGGGTGGGGAGAGGCTCAGAGGTCTGACTCAGGCAGCAGAGTGCAGCTCCAAGAATAATAACAGCTAACATTACTGAGTGCCTTCCACGAGGCCCACACTAAGTAATGTGCCTGTATTGTTACCCTGAATCCTCCCAGCAGCCCTTGGAGGAAGGTACTATGATTGACCCCATTTTGTAGATGAGCACACTGAGGCACAGAGAGGACAAAAGCTGATCCAAGGTCCTGTAGATGGTGCATGGAGGCACCTGGCACCAGCCCAGGCCATCTGGCACCAATACCTGTCCTTCGAGATCTGAAGGATGCCTGCCTCTACCCCTACTTCACCACCTCTCTGAGCCTCAGCTTTCCCCTCTGTAATATGGGCCAATCATAGTTGTCAACACAAAGGTCTGTTGTTAGGAGTCAATGAAATAAAAAGTTAAAAACAACTAAGCCCAGAAACGGTATTCTCTTTGGAGCCTTGCTCTATGCCTCCCTAAGTGGTGAGGTGTCCCTTCTTACCATGCTGGCTGAGCACCTATGACATGAAGGCACTGGTCCAGGTGCAAGGATGTAACAGAGAACAAAAGGGACAAAAGTCCCTGCCCTTGTGGAGCATACATTTAGTGAGAGAAACCAGACCCCAGAGGAGATAAATTAGTAAGTTAAAATGCTTGTTAGAAACAAGAAATATGGGACTTCCCTGGTGGTCCATTGGTTAAAAATCCACCTTGGAATACAGAGGACAAGGTTCCATCCCTGATCTGGGAACTGAGATCCCACATGCCGCTGTGTAGCAGGGGAGGAGGGTAGCTAAGCTGGAGAGAAGCCTGTGCCCTGAAAGATCCTGAGTGCAGCAACTAAGACTCGAAAATAAGTATTTTGAAAAGAAAAGAAACACAATAGAACAAAACCAAGCAGTAAGAGGAAGGGAAGGCATCCTGCTGGGGGGACTGTGATAGAAATAGGGGGGTCAGAGGAGGCCTCACTTCCTCAGCCACCGCCAAAGTGACTTGGAGCAAAGACTCAAAGGAAGTATGAGAGTTAGCAAGCACCCATCTGGGGGAACAGCATTCCAGGGAGGGGGAACAGCATTCCAGGGAGGGGGAACAGCATTCCAGGGAGGGGGAACAGCAACTGCAAAGTACAAAGGTTCTGGGGTGGGTCTGTACCTGGTGTGTTCTAGGAATAGCAAACAGGCCAGAGGAGCTACCTTAGCAAATGCAGGAATGGGGGAAGTGCAGATTGCATGGGCCTTGTTGATCTTTGTAAGGACTAGCTTTTATCTGAACGAGATGAGAATCCACCGGAGGGTTTTAGGCATGATCTGATTTATGTTTTAAAAGTATCACTTTATCTGTGGTGCTGAGAACAGACTGTTAGGGTCAAGGGCAGGAGCAGAGAGAAACGTTAGGAGGCTATTGCAATAATCTGGGTGCGGGTAGATGGTGGCTGCGTACAGGGAGCAGTGGAGGTGGTGATAAGAGGTTGGGTTCTGGGTGTTTTGTGCCAGTAAAGCCAATAGGATGAGCTCAAGGATAAAATGTGGGAAGTGTGAGAGAAAGGGGATCACGGATGATTCCAAGGTTTGCCTTCTTCATCTGTCAGTTCCCTGAAGGCCCATCCCCTGCTTTTAAAGATCCAGCTCCATCCTCCCTGACCTCCTGCACTTCTCTAGACACCCTCAGCTCACAGGGCTTTATTTAAAGCACTGCTTCCCACCCTGGCTCCTTCCGCCAATACCCAGCTTTGTCTTACAGAGCCTGGAGGACCTCAGTGCATACAACCTGACCAAGAGTATATATCTACCTCATGGCCTTCTGTTTTTCTTCAGCCCTTATCTGGCTTACTGGCTCAGGAGCTCCCATCACATCTGCTGTCTTCTCTTGCTCCCTGGAACTCGCCCTACTCCCTTTCCCACCTGCTCTTCCCTCTCAACCAGGCTGCCTCCCTCACTTCCCCGAGATCTCAGTTGCAGCATCACCACCCCTAGGAAGCCTTCTGTGACCTGCCAATCTAGCTGGAATAAGCCCCCATTCCAGCCCCAAGCCTTTACCATAGGGGGAAGTTCATCTTGACTTGTGTGATTATTTTCTGAAAGCCTGTCTCCCCACCTGACTGTAACCTCCACCAGGGCAGGGGTCCACCTGTTTCCTCAGGGGCAGGCAGTTCACCAAAAGACACATTCAGTGGGTTTGACGTGCAGTCTTAGACTTCTGGTAAATTAACCTTCATTGACCTAAAGCCTCCAGCTGCTAGGTAAATGCCTGGCATATAGCAGGTGCTTGACACGTATTTATTGAAGGAATGAATCAGTCTGTGAATCAAAGTTCTGCTATAAGACCTTGGACATGTGACAAATCTTCTGAGCCTCAGTTTCATCCTATGTGAGGATGGGAATAAGAGTACTTACTTCCTAGAGACTTCCCTGGTGGTCCAGCAGTTAAGACTCTGTGCTCCCAATGCAGGGGGCCCAGGTTGCATCCCTCGTCAGAGACACATGCCGCAACTAAGACTAGTGCAGCCAAAAACATAAAAAAATGAGTGCCTACTTCCTGAGTTGTTGTGAGAATTGAAAAACGTAAGGTGTGTGTAGTGCCTCACGATAGTAGCTGTTCAATAATTGTTCCTCCTACGCGGGTTCAGACAATTACCACCTGACAACTCCCCCAGCCTTCCCTCCCCCACCCCCATCCTTTCCTCCCTTCCCCAGCCTCCTCCCCCTCCTAAGGACTCCCGGTGGTGAAATCACCATCACCTCCAAACACTCCTCTTCTTCCCCAAGATCCCCAAATTCAACACTGGTTACGTATTGATCCTGTTTAACTTTCCCAATGGATGATAAACACAAAATTAAAATGACTTCCTGGAATATTAATGTAGTAAATGGCCCTATTAAAAGAAAGAAAATACAGCTGAGAAAATTCACTTTGATGTAGCATTTCTGCAGGAGGCTCATTTATCTGCAGCTCAGACTCTAGAAATGAGATTCTGAAGGTTTCTCTGATGTCTCTTATTTTTCCCTCACTCAGAATTTAAACAGAAAATAGAATCACAAGCTGGTGTCATAAAAACGTGGGCCTTTTCCCTTCTCTACCAAAAAGCAAATGAAAACAAGGCCAGGTAGATGTCAGTCTCTGCAAACACTGTCTTGCAGACTACAGCTGCCCTTCTCAATTTCTCCTGCATCCTGCCCACCTGGCCCCGGTCCATACTGCCAGGCTAACCTCTAAGGGTCAGAGCGGGTGTTCAGAGAGGTCTGCAGGGCTGCTGCTGAAATTAGGAAAGGTGACTCAGGGCCACAGGAGGCTATGTCTCATTAGGGTAAATGCGCGGGTTTTGATGGACATGAAATCTTGGTTCTGTCGTTTATTAGCTATTATGTTCTTAGACAAAGTACTTTACCTTTCTGAGCCTCAACTCCCTCATCTGTAAAGTGGGGATTCTAGTGCCTAGTTCACAGGGCAGTTATAAAGCTTTAATGAGATAAAATATCTAGCATGTGGTAGGTTGCTCAGGGTTGCTATGATTTGTCACTATTATTACAGATAATCATCTGTGTTGTTATATTCAGGCCCAGGCTGAGATGTCACCTCCTCCAAAAATCTTCCCCAATCCCTAGGCTGAACCATTTGCCTCCTCTGGGTGGCAGTAGCCCTGAGCTTCCCCCATCCCCATGCTGGTTCCTCCCCTGCCTCTCACAGCAGGCTTGGGCTCCATGAGGGCTGGCTGGGGTCTTGCTCATGACTGCATCCCAGGGGAACGTGGCAGAACTTGAATATCTTGGAGTGAGAGCCAACACGCTGGAGGGTGATGTCCATATACCCTCTTCACGTGGTCTGCAGATCTGTGCCATGGCACTGGGTCCTTCCACACAGCCACGGGAACTCAGAGTGCCCATCATGGAGATGGCTGTCCATCCAGCTCCCCAAGGCCTGGTCTCCCTTGTCTGCATCTTCCCCAGGTCTCATGTGCACTCTCTGGAGCCCACTCCTTCCTCCCTGGCTTCAGGGAGGTGCTCAGACCAAGGTCCTCTGGAATTAACTCTTTTCTCCCCACTTCTCTCTTCTTTCCTCTGTCTCCCTGCTTCCCCCTCTCCTCAGCAACTTCTGCTGAGATCCCAGGTCTCCCTCACCTGGATTTGGCCCTATGGGCAGATGGAGGAGGCTATCTGCCCTCTGCCTAGGGTGAGCCTCCCTGAGTGTCCCTGCACAAGCCTAGGTTAGGCCCTCAACATCCCTGGCTGGGCAAAGCCATGTCCCTGACAACTTAAATCCAAGTTCTTCTGGTCCTTCCCCAGTGGCACAGGGGCTCAGGGCCCCTATGTTGGGTCCAGGGGAGTATCTTCATTCTTGCCAGTCATCCAGAGCCCTGTCTGCTCTTTTTTTTAATAGAAAAAATTTATTAAAGTATAGTTGATTTACAACGTTTTGTTAGTTTCAGGTGTACAGCAAAGTGATTCAGTTATACATGCACATATATTCATTCTTCTTTCAGATTCTTTACACATATAGGTTATTACAGAATACTGTGTATAGTTACCTGTACTATACAGTAGGTCCTTATTGGTTATCTACTTTATATATAGTAGTGAGTGAAGTGAGTGAAAGTCACTCAGTTGTGTCTGACTCTTTGCGACTCCATGGACTGTAACCAGTCCATGGAACTCTCTAAGCTGAAATACCTGAGTGGGTAGCCTTTCCCTTCTCCAGGGGATCTTCCTGACCCAAGAATCAAACCAGGGTCTCCTGCATTGCAGGCAGATTCTTTACCAACTGAGCTACCAGGGAAGTGTTTATGTTAATCCCAAGCTCCTAATTTATCCCTCCCTACTACATTTCTCTTTTGGTAACAATAAGTTTGTTTTTAAAATCTGTGAGTCTATTTCTGTTTTGTAAATAAGTTTATTTGTGTCATTTTGAAAATTAGATTCCACATGTAAGTGATACCATAATGATATTTATTTTTCTCTGATTTACTTCAGTTAGTATGATAATCTCTAGGTCCATCCGTATTGCTAAAAATGATATTATTTTGTTCTTTTTATGGCTGAGTAATATTCCATTGCATATATATACCACATCTTAGTCCATTCCTGTACTGATGGACATTTAGGCTGCTTCCATATCTTGGCTATTGTAAATAGTGCTTCAGTGGACATTGGGGTGCATGTATATTTTCAAATTACGGTTTTCTCTGGATATATGTTCAGGAGTGGGATTGCTGGATCATATGGTAGATCTATTTTTAATTTTTTAAGGAACCTTCATGCTGTTCTCCATAGTGGTTGTACCAATTGACATTATCACCAACAGTATAGGAGGGTTCCCTTTTCTCCACACCCTCTCCAGCATTTATTGTTTGTAGACTTTTTGATGATGACCTTTCTGACCAGTGTGAGGTGATACCTTATTGTGGCTTAGATTTGCATTTCTCTGATAATTAGTGACGTTAAGCATCTTTTCATGTGCTTTTCGGCCATCTGTATGTCTTCTTTGGATAAATGTCTGTTTAGATCTTCTGTTCATTTTTTGAGTTTGTTTTTTTTTTGACATAGAGCTGCATGAGCTCTTTGTATATTTTTGAGATTCCTATCTGCTCTCGAACCATTCACATTCTAACATTCTAGACATAGCTCCAGTCCCTCTCTCTCTGATACACACATACAAACAAACACACAAACACATCCATTTGTGTGTCACACAACTAGCACTCTGATACTCAGTCACACAATCACTGTTGTCACAGGCACAGGGCTCAAGAAAGAAGAGGAGCCCCTGTGGACAAGGGGTGGAGGCGAGGGTCTGTGGAAGATCAGCTTGCCTGCTGGGGGCACTGTCCTCTGGAGACCCCTCCCCAGCCAGCCCACGGCCCCCTAGCAGGAAAATGAGAAGCTGGAGCAGAGGGGTTAATTTGGGGAAAAGGAGCAGCTGCTTGAAACAGTGAGGGCGGGCCCCAGGGCAAGAGCTGTTCTTGCTGAGATAATGATTGTAAGGGATGCTGGGGTAGGGGCCACCCACACACACCCCCAAGCCAGCACACTCCCAACTGCCTTCACGCTCAGGCAAGTTATCAGTTTGGGCATGTACTTGTGCGCGCGCGCGCACACACACACACACACAACAGAAAGAAGCATTCTAACCATCTGGGCGTCAGACACAGTCCCTTACACACAATTATATGAGCACTGCCCTTACTCTCTGTGTTTGAGTATAAACCTATTTGGAGACACAAACTGCAGGCTGCCCTGGCCCTCAGAAGCCAGTGACACACACAGACACATACACAGACACGTACACACCATGGCTTTCCAGTCTGTGTGTCAGGGTCTGACAGCGTACCAAAGTGACCCCATCACTTTTCAAGGTCAGAGAATGGCTTCTTGTAAGAATGAGCAGAGAGTTAGGGACCAGAGTGGGGAGGGCTCTCTGTCATAGCTCAAGGGACTGGCCAGGACAACCTCTACATCTCCTTGGGTCTTCTTACTCCTAAAGGCTGTACCTCCCATAACATCAAACAATAAAGCACAGCCAGATCCCATATTACATATGATTTGTGTATAACCATATGAGTTGAGCAGCTTTGCAGTTGGCGTAATGTTCCATTTTGGAGACTTATATTAAGCATTCATTACTTGTGATTTCTTCTGTTCATATATGAGGTGATTGACATTTTTCAGCAGAACCTTCATAAGTCTTTGGGCCTTTGGGTCTTGGCCTTTGGTGCGTGATCGGAAACAGAGCCCTGTGGGATGGGATAGTGGGCCTGGTGTAGGGGGCAAATTACCACTGGGTCTAGCCCCTGTTCGGTGACAGTAGGCATGGATAGGCTAGGGACCCATGGACAGGAGACCCTCTGGGGTCAGGGCCCAATTTGATCCTCACCAGTTACTGTCTCTTGGAGCCAAGAAAAGGGCTGAGTGAGGACTGTGGGCCAGAATTGCCACATTGAGACCCAGACCACGCCTGGACAGCTCCGTGAATGCAGACACCAACCCAAATGAACATTTAGATACAGGTCCCAACACATGCTTGGACAGATGCACACCCTCACCACCTGGAGACATGCCGCAACAGATGTGCATTACCCCAGCACCTAGGCACACACCTGGACAGACACAAGCTCCCCAGTGGACTGGCCCATAGACTGACTCTGGTAGATCCCCACCCGCCAAAATACAAAGACCCTCCTGAAGTGGCACAGAGGTTCTCCTGGGCAGAGTCATCTATGGACACCCCAACATGGTACTCAAGTCCGCACAGCAAGACATACTCAGGCGTATAACTACAGATACCCACATCTGACCATCTTCCCTCCCCCTTCTTCTCACACCCACCCACACTTGCTCCCTGTCCCGTCATGGGGAAACAGAGCATTCCAGCCCCACAGAGCCCAAGGGGCCTGATTAACAGGAAATTCTACGAATGCCAATTAGAGCAAAGTTTACTGAACAAATTGTTTGCAGTTGTGCCCCGGAACCATCATGAATTTTAATCTCGCATTGATTTGCACTGATGGGAGGTTTGCAGATGCCAGGACCCTCTGTGCCTCCTGCTCCTCCCTCCACCCCATGTGGGAGGAGTCATCACTCAGACTCAGGAGCCCCGGGGGCAGTCATCAGTCTCTGGGGTTCCAGAGATATCAGCCTGGGGCCAGCAACGCCAGCCCAGACTGGAGAGACCAAAGATACCTAGAAGATGGGCAAGAGTTTTACAGATGCACAGGGTATACCCATATGATGTGAATAAAGAGGACCATAAGTTTTAAGGACCCCAGTAATCTGGGAAGGAACTGGAGGTCTTGGAGCTTCTGAGCCTGGATACAGAAGCAAGGATGCAGACAGGGATATAGACACAATTGTGGCTGAGATACAGAGATGGGAGCAGATGTTATAATAGTTCCAATACCACCTCAACTAACATGTGTACAGTATGTATACAACGTCAGTCCAAATGCCCTCTTCCAAAATAAATTGACCTTGCCCTCCTCTCCTTTCCACCAAATCTTTTCCCAAACCATCGCATGGTTTCCCATTGCTTTAAAGAAAAATCCCTGTCTGATCTGCACCACTCAGCTCCCTATCTCACGCTTGTCTCTCTTCTCCAGCCACTATCAGCCCCCTTGAAGGAGCCATGTTCCCTTCTAGCCAGAGGGCATTCTGTTCCTTTATCTGGAAGAGTTTACCTAATTAATAGCTATTCACCCTTCAGGTCTCTAGACTCCCTGGTGGCTCAGTTGGTAAAGAGTCTGCTTGCAATGCAGGAGACCTGGGTTCAACCCCTGGGTTGGGAAGATCCCCTGGAGAAGGGAATGGCAACCCCCTCCACTATTCTTGCCTGGAGAATTCCATGGAGAGAGGAGTCTGGCAAGCTACAGTTCATGGGATCACAAAGAGGCGGACACGACTGAGCAACTAACCCACAGTCCTCAAGGAATCTTCTTTGACCCTCTCCCTGGGTCAAGCCTCCTGTCATTAAATGCTTTCATAGCCCTTTCATCATTAGAGTACAAGCTCCAGGAGGGTATGAAATGTATCTGTATTTGCTCACTCCTCTATCCCCTGTACTTAGTACAGGGCCTGCCATATAGTTAGCTTTTGCCATAAATAATTATGTGTTACAAACCACTCCAAAAATTTAGGGTTCTACAACAAGGAGTTTTTCCTGCAGTCTGACTGGGTTTTGGTGGATCTGGACTGGGCCCAGTTGAGCTTGGTTCCAAACCATGGATTGGGTGCAGGTCTGCTCTGCGAGTCTCTCATCCATTTTGGACCAGCTACTACTTGAGGCATCATCTTCTGCAAAAGGCAGGAATGCAAGAGAGTGTGCCTAACCACTTCCCCTTGACCAGAGCAGGTCCTGAGGCCTTGGAGGGGGTGTGCATATATGGTCAAGGGAGTGAAGAACTGGGACCAATGGAAACTACCAGCTGCTTCACAAATAAAGTTGAGTACTAACTCTGTGCTAGGCATTGTGTTAAGCACTTTATATGCATTAATTTATTTAATTCTTGAATCAACTCCGTAAGTATTATTAACTGCATTAAAAAAATTTAGTTGAAAAGAATAAAAACCTGCACAAAGTAAACAATTCAAACAGCACCAATTATATTCAATGAAAAGTAACTCTTCTTTCTACTTCCACCCCAGCTCCATTCTCCACAGGATTGTTCTGTGGGCTTTCTGATATAGTATCTGTATATCCAAGCACAAACACACATGCATGAGAGATCCCTGTTTAAAAATTCAGCTTGGTGCATATTATATTAAAACTGTTCTGCGTCATGGGTTTCTTCTGTTCTGCATTTTTGTTTTCAACAAATAATATGTCTTGGAACTCCTTCCTTATCAAGATTCTTGATCTGATCTACATTATTGTTTACTTGTCTCCCATCTTGCAGATGAGGAAACTGAGGCTTAAGTTAAGTTAAACTTGTCCAAGGCATTACAGCTCAAAAGAGCAGGACCAGGAATGAAATTTAAGTCTGCCTGACTTCAGAGCCTGTGTTCATAGCTGCTCTGTTCTACTATGTCAGTAGCAATACCCATGGCATCCTGAGCATGGCCAGGGTAGACCCAGAAAAATCTCTGGTCTCCAGCTAGGGGCACTCTCAGAGAAGGATGGCAGTGGGGACCCTCATGGTGCTTGGCCCACCAGTCAGCCAAGGAACCCACCAGCAATGGATCCAAAGAGTTGGGCCCTTGGCCCCAGCCTTCACCCTCAGACAACCCATCCTTCTTGCCATCCCAGCACTAGCTCTAGGCATGGGTCAATCCTCATCTTCCTGTCCATTGCACCAGCAAGAGGCAAATGCCTACAGCAGGGAAACAGAGGCCCTGGGGCCATTCTTATCTCTGTCTCTAACTTGACTTCTTTGGGCAAGCCCCTTCCCCATCTCTGAAAGGGGAGAATAGTTCCCACCCACTCCTTTTAGAGGGAAGCAGGGAGACCTCGCTGAAAACCTGGAGTGAATGCAGCTCTGATTGGAGGCATGTGGGGTGTGGGTGCTATTGCCTGAGGTCTGATCACTGTGCCTGGACTGGGTTCACTCACAACCCAGCTTTCCACAGAGGGGGCCACTGTGCTATTAGGAGATAGAACAGATCAGAGGCTTGAATCCTGCCTCTGCCACTTATTGACTCTGGGGCCTTGGGTTCTGCTGATAATAGTTATAATATATTGAACTCTTGGGAATTCCAGTGATTAGAGCTCTCCATTCTCACTACTCAAGGGCGTGGTGTTCAATTCCTGGTCAGAAAACTAAGATCCCACAAGTCACGTGGTTTGGCCAGGGGTGGGATATGTATATATGACTCTTAATTATGTTCTAAATGTGGGCAAACCTGCTTCATTTAACTCTCCTGAGAATCCTATGAAGTAAATACCATCCCGATCTACACACACAATAAATGAGGCTGAAAGAAGTATAAAGGACTTCCACAAGGCCAGGAAGTAGAAAAGCAAAATATTTTGCTTTTCTGAATCATGGTTTCCTCTTCTATAAAGTGGGTGCAGTAGTATCCCTCTCTCATAGTAGTGGATTAAGAAAATAAATGTGAGCCAACTAAATTGGCTTCTCTGCAGACATGCAGTAGGTGCTCAGTAAATATGAATTTCCTTCCCCATCGTTTTGGAGCTGGAGACTGGATTGGAAGAGTACTTTGGAATCCCCCGGGATGCTTTAAAAATGACAAGTCCTAGGCCCTTCCCTCAGAAACTCTGATGTAAGTGTAAGTTAGCCAAGACTCCCTGGCTGACTGGTGGGCCCAGCACCATGAGGATCCCCATCTTTCTCTGAGAGCACCCCCAGCTGGAGACCAGGGAGCAGCCTAGGATTCCTAAGATTCCCAAGGTGGTTCTAATGTACAACCAGCATTGAAAACAGTTGTATTCTAGACCCTAAGTGGGTAGAGGGGGACATCATGGGAAGCCCCCTGACCTATTAGCTCCTGAAACAGCCTGCTCACTGTTCTTGCTACTTCTACTTTCCTCCTCCTCCCTAACCCATTCGTCACTCAACTGCCAAAGAGATGATTAAAAACTTAAATTAGATCGCTCTCCTTCAGTAACTTCCCACTCTGCTTAAATATGAAAAAAAAAAAAAAAAATCCCCCCACCTTCCAAGACCCGACCCATCAGCCTTGTAGACCTGGCTGCCACTGTCCCCTCTGCCCTCGCTCCCCAATCTGCTCCTGGCCATTCCCACTCCCCTTTAGGTCTTATATTACCCAGTAGTTCCACAGAGAGGTTTCCCCTGGCCATCCTTCTAGAGTTGGCCCCCTTAGTTTTGCTCTCCTGGAAATAGTTAAATGCATGATGGAAGGCACAGGTTGCTTTTAAAATCATTTCTTTATTTGTATGTTTGCCTGTTTAAAGCCTGTCTCCCTTGGTAGACTCTTTAAGTTCCGTGAGGACAGGGTCCATGTCTGTTTTTATTTGTTTTTCTCTAGTGCCTTACATGGGCTTCCTTGATGGCTCAGTCGGTTAAGAATCCGCCTGCAATGTGGGAGTCCTGGGTTCAGCCCCTGGGTTGGGAAGATCCCCTGGAGGAGGGCATGGCAACCCACTCCAGTATTCTTGCCTGGAGAATCCCCATGGACAGAGGAGCCTGGCAGGCTACAGTCCATGGGGTTGCAAAGAGTCGGACATGACTGAGCAATTAAGCACACACACAGTGCCTTACATAGGGTCTGGCATAGAGTTGGTGCTTAATAAATATTCACTGGATAGATGCAATGGATGGATGTACCAGCTCCATAGCACCTTGGAGGGCTGGGTATTTTGGAATTTCTTAATTATTTAAGAAATATGTATATATAATTCCCATCTCGTGAGTACCTGTGGGGCTTCCCAGGTGGCTCAGTGGTAAAGAAACTTCCTGCCAATGCAGGAGATGTGGATTCTATCCCTGAATCAGGAAGATCCCCTGGAGAAGGAAATGGCAATCCACTCCAGTATTCTTGCCTGGAAAATCCCATGGGCAGAGGAGCCTAGCGGGCTACAGTCCACGCGGTCGCAAAGAGTTGGACATGACTGAGCAACTGAGCATGCACGCACTGTGAGTGCCTAAGCTGCCCCTCCAGCTCACTGTCCTGTTTATACTGTCCCTCTTCCCTGCCTTTCAGACTCTGGTCTGCAGCATCACTTCCACCTCCAGTGTCCTCCTTTGGGCTCCTCTGCAGGGAACACCCCCCCACACCTGCCCATAGTCACAGCAGAGGAGTCCCAGGACTTCTTTAAAGATTGGGTGCACCAAGTATCCTTGTCGGAGCCCCGGTGGAGACTCAGGGAGAGGTGCCTGCTAGAGGATCAGGAGGGGATGCAGCCAGTCAGCACTTAGAGCATCAGTTAAGGTGCAGCAGGGGAAGATCAGAGCAGCGAAGGGGATTAGAATGAAAGCCACGGTCTGGTGGGCCTGGGGTGGGGAGGGAACGAAGAGCAAAGACCATCATACTGTGTCTTTAGACCCTGCTTCATCCTTCCCACCCAAATCTCTAGCCTGCCAACTGCCCCTGAGTCCTGCCCAGGTTGCCTAGTATTTGAGAGAGGCTGGGCTGTTAGAAGAAGCTCAAAGGAAGGGTAGCCATATAAAGGGTTCTAAGCACCCAGTTTCAAAGAGTAGTTGGGGGGGATGCTTCCCTACCCCAACAACAATTCTACAACACCAGCTAGGGATCCTGTAATTCAATTCAATTCTGACACTATCAGGAAATACCATCAGATTCCACAGGCCAAGGGCTCAGTCCTGCAAGACTGATATCCCCACCCCCACTTCAGCCACCAATGGAAAGTCAAAGTTGTCACCTGGTCTACAGATGAAAGGTTCCAGTGACCGCCTCCTCCAGTTCAGTTACTTTGCTAGAGCAGCTTACAAAATTCAGAGAAACATTTTACTTGCTAGATTACTTTTTTTTGTTTGGCCACATTGCATGGCTTGTGGGATCTCAGTTCCCCAACCAGGGATTGAACCCAGGCCACAGCAGTGAAAGCTCAGAGTCCTCACCTCTAGACCATCAGGGAACTCCCTAGATCACCATTTTTTAAATAAAATACTCAGTAACAGCCAGATGAAGAGATGTATAGAGTAATGTATGGGGAGGAAGCGTGTATTTCCCATGCTCTTTGCAAGCAAGCCACTTTCCCCAAATCTCCCCATGTTCCCCTACCTGGAAAACTCTCTGAACCTTTCCTTTGGGTTTATGTGGAGGCTTCATTACATAGGCATGATTGATTAAATCATTGGTCATTGGTGATTGAACTCAATTTCCAACCTTTCCTCTCTGGAAGTTACAGGGTAGGGGGAGTATTAAGGGGAGTATTAAAAATTCCAAACTTTTAATCACATGGTTAGGTCTCCTGGCAACCAGCCCCATCTTTAGGTGACCAAGGGCTTTTCCAAAAGTCACCTCTTCATCATAACAAAAATATCTTTATGACTGCCACCAAGGATTTTATGAGCTCTGTACCAGAAAAAGGACAAAGACCAAATATATATTTCTTATTGTAAATCACACTATCACACCAAGTCAACAGCATCTGCATTGCCTCCTCCTCATCCTCACCATCTTCATGACTGACAGTGCCAGGCACTCTACACACATCCTCTCAGTGTGGCAGTTACGTAATTTCACTGTGCTGTCTGATCTCAGAGCCCAGCTCTTAACCACAATACTATTCTTGGTTATAGCCTAGAACCATCACCAATTCCTGATCCCAAAATAACAGCCTCCACTAAGGTGGGGTCTGCATGCCTTCTTCTCAAGATAATGGCAGAACAACTGAGCCCTTCCATCATTTTGATAGTAGATTTCTCTTCCCATTTAGTGAAGGTGCTGTAGTTACTGGGACCACCTTTGGCAAGAAGAAATCTAAAGGAAGACAGAATCATAAGATGTCAGTCTGGCAAAGACCTGATGGCACACCTCTCAGGTCCCAAGTGAAAAATAAAGAAAAAGGTCCACAGAGGCTTCCCACAGCCATTGGAAAGCAGCCATCTAAATTTGCAATTCGGTTTTTCTTGATATTTCTGCCCATGTTCTCATGCCGGAGCTGGGTCTTTTGCAACCGGCCTACTTGCTGCTTTGTTAGATTTCCATTTTGAATTTCAGCTCTCTTATCCGCAAGCCCCTGGGAGCCTCCTGCTCCCTCTCATTTCTTGTGTCTTGAAAAAAAACTCTCCTTGCCTGAGCTCCCTCCCATTGGATTTTGTCCTTTGCAGCTGGGTCTGTCACCCTCCCTCTCTTCCTTCTTCTCTTCCTTCTCCCACCCAGACATCTTCCTCTTCCTCATTCAGCAGGGGGAGCAGAACCATCGAAGGCCCCCCCCCACCCCCACCCCCCGGCTCCAAGTGCCCCCAACCCAGCAGTGGCCACGTGCCTACCCTCCCTGGTCTCAGGGGCGAGGGATGTGGGGGTTCTCTGGCTGTACTGCAGTGCCTCTAGCTGCAGCCTCCCCCACTCTCTCAGGGTTGCTGGAAGATTATTAGATAATTTTCAAATTTGTAAAGCGCCTTAAGCTCCTCGGAGGAAAGGTGGTATATGAGTGTAATAACAATAACAATCCTATCTGTCAGAGCCATTGAGAAAATGAATCTTGTTATCCTCAGGAACCAGCGGTAGGAACCTCAGCAAGAAACAAGAAAATAAAGCGTGGAGTGAGGTCTCCTGACCAATCAGAGGAGGGGGAAGTGCCACCCAGGGGCTGGGAGACCCTCCCCTCCTCCCCGTAGCTCAGTGCTGGTGGGAAGGGGCTCTCAGAAAGTTACCCAAATTGCCTCTGATGCTTCACCAATTAAAATGACTTTAGGACAAGTTGAAATCAACTTAGGGAGCAAAGCATTCTGATTTCTGAAACTCTCTGAAGGCGGCAAGGAAGAAAAGTGTCTGAGCAGCTTGTCACTCACTCAGGAGTAATGATGGGAAAATCCATCCCAGTAACGTGATTGAGTTTGGTGAATTAGTGAGGATGTTTACACTGCATGCTGGAAGCCAGAGTGGGGCTGGCTGGGCGGTTGGGTTTTTGACGTGTGTGGCAGCTTCACTCCTAATGAGGTTCTCGGACTCATCACTCGTCCTGCCTGGACTCACTGTCGCTGACTTCAAGTCAGTCTGTCTCACTTTTCAAGCAAGTGGCTGGAGGCTGGATGGGCTCTGGAGTCAGACGGAACTTGGTTTAACTTCTGGCTCTGACACTACCAGCCCTGTGACCTTGGGCAGAACTCTGTACTGCTCTGAGCCTCAGTTTTCCCATAAATCTGTAAAACTCTGCGTGCTGATAGCACCCAATTCATGATGATGTTGTAAAGGGAAATGAGATGAGCTTCGTTTTTAGTTTTTTATTCATCTCACCAAGCCCAGCATGGTCATAGAGAGAAAAGACAGTTGGGTTTCTGTCCTCTTTTCTGGAATATTCATTCCTCTCAGAACCAAGAAGAGACAAGGAAGGTAGTCCATTTTGGCACACATAAGTCCTGACGCTGCGTTTTGATGGCTGTGTAGTTTCAACCAAGTCACTTAACCTCTCTGAGCCTTGGTTTTCTCATCTATAAAATGGGGACGACAATACAACCTCTCTGTGGGTTTCTGAACAGGCTTTCTAAAAGTTCTGAACAGATAGTTGTCAGTTTGCAAGTGGAGTCGAAGTCTAGAAAGGGAGGACGAGAACAGATTGCCTTTCCCAGTCACCATGGCTACCTGATGGAGGAAGGGGAGGCAGAGGACCATTAGGGTATATTGTGAACCTCAAGTAGGGAGCCATAGGTAGGAGGGGCCCCTGGAATTCATAGGCCAGGCTTGCTGGGAACTCACCAGAGGAAATTACACGGGGCTACAGCATGAAAGACTGAAGTAAGATTGCAAACAGACTTCCAGACAATAGGGCAACAACAAGCCTACTCTTTCCTGGGGTCTTTGACTGTGCCTGAACAAAATCTCCCCTGAGAGAGAAGGGGGAGGGATGCATTCCTGGAAGGAATGCAGAAGGAGGGACAGGGCAACCCTGAAGATGCTCCCCCACAGCCCGAGAAGGAGGTCATGGTGGTCCAGCAGGCTGCTCCCAGGCCTCTTTGAACTGCATCCTCTGGAGGCCGGCCTTGTCAGAACCTCCCATGACCTTGAAGGGAAGTTGCTGGGCCTTCTCCAGAGCTAGGGCTGTGTCCTCACAGACACGGCCCAGGTCAGCGCCAGGCCACAGCTCTATTATTTAAGGGTTTCATAAAAGAGTGAACCTCCGGGCCTGGAAGAATGGCCGGGATCCTGACTCTTCCTGCACAGGAAATGTAGCAGCTGTGCCCAAGCCCTGGCTCGGCCTGCTGAGGACTCAAAGCCCCTGCAGAAGTTTCCCAGCCGGAGGGCCCCCCGCTGTGGCTGGGCTGGTGACACCTGGGCCCAGACTGGGTCTGTCCTCTTCCAGCCTGAGCTGAGACCCACCCACCACTGGGCCTACGGCTTATGGACTCTGCAGTGATTTTATTGTAATTTCCTCGTTGTCGCAGTTAATAGCATTAGTTTGTTAATTACTGTATATTTTAAAAGTAAGAGGAAAGGGAATTCCCACTGGAGACTTGTTCTTGGCTGAAACGCTGTGATGTGAGGGAAGGGAGAATGTGCACGGGGTAATGAGCTTGCTCTCCTGCTTTCTGCTCCTCTTGACAGGGCCCAGGGCCAGAGATGGAGCTGCCTAGCCGAGACAAGGCCTTCCCTCCTCTGCGGCACCACCTGTCAGCCCCCAAACCTCTACTTGAGCCCCCTTCCCCCCAGACTACACTCTGGTCAGATTGAGGCACTAGGCCCAAGGGGGAGGGGTGGCTACTGCACCAAGCGCCCTGGGGCTGAGGGAACTGGACCAGAGTGAAAAAAGTCACTAAGCAGACTGTAGGTGACAGGAGCAATTGATTAAGTAGGATGAAGATTAAATGAAAACAGAGCTGGAATTTGGGGAGGGGCTCTCATGTTTAAATTCAGAAGGAGGCCAGTCCTAGAGGGAGAATGGAGGTAAAGATAGCACAGATCTAGGAAGAGGCAGGGTTGCTCACAGAAACCTGGCTGAACGGGCAAGCGGGGCCTGACACTCAGTCCCCACTCTGCTGGCTGAGCCGGAGACCTGGTGGGGCTGGATCAGCTCAGAGGAAGGGTGCCTTTTGGTAAGTCTTCTGACTGCTGGGGCTCAGTGTGTGCTAGCCAGGGCCCTGAGTGTTCAGGCTTCTCCCATTTTTCCACCTGGAATCCTTATCAGAGACTGAAACTGGGACAAGCCACAGGAACCCAGGAGGAGTTGGCAAGGATGAAGAGCAGATAAGGAGAGAGAAGAGGAGAGAGGGAGGGAGATGTAAAGACAGAAAAGGATGGGGGCTGCACAAGAACTTCATACCATCTAGAGAAGCTGATTAAAATCCTGGAAGAAAATGTGATGGGAAGACTTTCTATCTTCCTATTGAGACATTTAACCTAAAAGAAATGAGTTAAATAATTTATACAGAGAACGAGTGAAATTTGCTTTGATCAAATTAAAAAATATGACTCTGGAAATAAAGTGTCCGCCACGTCCCTTCCAGGCAGCAGAAAGAGCTGCCGAGAAACAAAATGACAAAGACATAAAAATAACTAACCCTAACCCGGCGAATATTAGTGCCATATTTTTTGGGAGATTACATGGCATCACTGTGGGCCACGCAGAGAAATCCTCTCTAAGCACCAACAGGAGAGGTTTTGCTCATTGAGGAAGCCCCATAAAAACCAGAAAATGGATAAAATTTTCCTTTGCAAAAGCCAGCCGCCTTCACTCAGGGGTTGGCCCAGAAACCACAAGGGATCAAGTTAAATTTCCCATTCGTGCCTTTCAGAAAAAGAAGAAAGTTCCTCACCTCCCCTTTTCAACTCTGTGTTTCTTGAAGCCAACCCCCTGTTCCTCTCCCGTTTACCCTTCACATAACACTCACACTCTAAAGAAGCATCCCATTTAAACTCCAAGACTCCTGAGCAAGGGGTAAGCATGGTTCCCTTTAAACTTAACCTGCCTGAGCCTCAGTTTACCACTCTTTAAAATGGGCCTACAGCCCCTGTACAGAGTTGCAATGGGGATTAAAGGAGATGATAGAGCTTGGCCTGTGGGGGCAGTCAGTAAGTGCAAGGGATTATCTCTTCCTCTCTGACCTGATAAAATGTCCAGTAAGTGCAGAGCCCCCCACCTGATCTACACCTCCAAATGGACAGCCTACACCAACATGGTTAGTCCAATTCTGGAGAGTTTAGCCTCAGGGACACCTGTCTGTCTGTCTTTGGGGGACCAAGGGGCCAAGAAAACACTTGGTTCCAATATCTGGCGAGATCTGAGGTTAGCCCTCTAGGGCTGCAGTTTCCTGCTGAATTTAAATGCTTTGGACAGTATCAGGTTCAGATCCTGACTTCACCACTTGCTTAGTTAGCTGCATGACCATGGCCTTGTCAACCTAATCCCTCTATTTGTCTTTTTTATCTGCAAAATGGAAATAATTTTAAAGTGGATCGCATAGGATTGAATGAGATAAGGGATATAAAGGGCATGCTTAGCATGTAGTAAAAGTTCAATACATATTATTTTTCACAATGACCTTGAGAGAGACATTCAAGGTCAGAGTGAATTTTCTTTCCAAGCCTTCAGTTATGGTTTCTGATCCCCAGATGGGAGGAGCTAAGACGCTGGCCTATTCTGGCCTCTCCATAGGAAGGGCTGTGGTCCACTTTAGGACCACCTTGAAAGTCTCTGACTCACGTTGATGGCACAGAGCAGGGGAACCAGGATGAAGAGGGAACTCACCCCACTGACACAGGAGGCCTGGAGGACTGTTTGGCTGTGAGACTGGAGGTGTCAGGGGGCTGGAATGGCAGCCTTCATGTTCCCAAAGGTCTGTCACTTGCCAGAGGGGGTCTGACAGTGAATATAGGCTCTTACTGAAGCACTCTTGAGTAATAGGAGTTTTGCAGCAATAAGAGTTTGCCCCCTCCTGAGGTGGTGATTTCCCGGTCCCTGGAGTAGGGAGTGGAAACAGAGGCGCCTGTGGAGGCAACCTGGCCCCAGGAGCAGGGAAGAGCATTTACTCTCTCTGTGCCAGTCATTTCTGTATCTACCTGGGGGTAGCATAGAGGGGCAGTGAGCATCCCCCAGGACAGCCCTGAACAGCCCCTGTGTAGCTCTCAGATGGTGTCAAGCAGGTTCAAGGTCAGAAACCACCAACCTGTGGGGTCTTGGGGTTTTTTGTACTCCTCCTTTTCTTTCTCTTAAGGAGCTCTCTTGCCTTTTCCCACCCTAGCCAGCAGAGAACCTCTGAGAAAAGCAGAGACCATATGGGAATGGAGTCTGTACATATTGTGGGGCTGTTGGTTGAATGGTGTGAAGGTAAAGGAGGGAGACGCAGGTGATGTAGGGGTGTGTGTGTGTGTGTGTGTGTGTGTGTGTGTGTGAGGGAGAGAGAGAAAAGGAAGGATGGGAGAAGAGGAAGAAGCAGAGACAGAAAACAGAAATCTACAAAGAAAGGGAGAAGATAGGAAAAAACAGATACAGAAAAAGAGAGAAATACTGAGAGGGAGGAACAGAAATGAAAGAGAAGATTCAGAGCAAGAGGCAAGCCCGAGAGTGGAAGCAGCCCCGTGTCTGAAGCTGCGCTCGCATCTCTGGTCCATGACATGAAGTGGAGTGAGGTTGGGGGTGGGTCTAGGGAACACGCGTGTGTGCACACAGGCCAGGCCACAGAGCCACCATATCAGGGCAAGCATGTCAGCCCCGGGATGGGGATGAGCTGGCTTTTATCTCCTCTGGCTGCACAGGATTTACAAGCTTTTGAAATGCAGGATTAATAAGAAGAGGCCGGTGTTTTAATCTATAATGGAACAGAAAGTATCATTATTGTTAAATAATGCACAGCCTGTCGTTTATTAAGAATTAATGGTTTATCGAGTGCTCAGGTTGCTGCAGCCTCCTCTGCCCTCCCAGGCCTGGGCTCCTAGCCACTGGCCTGGCCACGCAACTGTGCCCCCCAGAGCCCAACTGGCTGCGGGCAGGCTGGAGGGGCCGCAGCCCATCGGTGCAGGGCCGCCAAGGCTCTGTGCTCTTGTACCCAGGCTTCTCTGAGGCCTTCTGGGCTCAGCTAGGGGTGGGATCAGGGCTTTAAAGTCAGGAAGACATGATGGGGAGGAATTCCCCTCGTGTCTTCATTCTGGATCCACTTACCTCTTCTAGGGAGACAAAAACATGTCCTCATCACATGAGGCTTCCCCCATCCAACCTCTTTTTCTAGGCCTGTGACATTCAATTTCCACCTGTCACACCAAGTCCTCTGAAAGTGGTGGTGATACAGACACTAGAGATGCAGGAAGTCCCTTCCCGCCTTCACCCCTTTGGAACCTGGAGGAAAGGATCACATAATCACCAGGAGAAACAGGCACCTGCAGAGGCAACCTGGCCCCCGGAGCAGGGAAGAGCGTTTATTCCCACTATGCCAGTCATTTCTTTGTCTGCCTCATCACCCTAGGAGGTGTCATTTCTCCTTTTTATAGATGGGAAAACTGAGGTTTGGGGGAGTGAAGTCATCTATCCAAGGCCAGGCCACATATTCTATTTTATTGCAAAGTCATTTCCACTCTAGACCTGGAGTGTCAGTACTGAGCTCCATCTGAGCTCATCTGAAAATGGGAGACCTCGGGACAGCACTGTAAGAACTGCTATAGGGTCTGTCACAGGGAGAGAGCTGTGACTGTAGTAATGCCCCAAGCAACAGCACAGCCCTCGGGAAAAGTGACTCATGGAGCCAGTGAGTAGCTGAGGCAGGATTGGCAACCCAGGAGCTTGATGCCCAACTCAGCATCGCAGCTGGACTCCCTCCTTGAGCCCCTGTAACACAGACTCCCTGTCTTTCCCTGCTACCAATCTGTGTAGATTGGGCCTCTGGCCAGAGGTACCCATGTCCAGACAAAAACTGACCATGTGTCCACCACATCTGAGGCTGGGATCAGAGTTGTGCGACCTAGGGCAAGTTAGTCAGCTTCTCTGAACCTCTGTCAAATGGTAATAGTGCCTGCCTCAAAGTACTAAATGAGAAGTACTCAGTGTTGATACTGGGTAGTAAGAGAAGCATTGGTGTCACTGTCATTAATTCCAGTGCATGCATGCTCCCAGCATCCAAAGCCCACCAGTTTTCACTTCATTCATTCAGACCACAAACATGTTTTGAGCACCAACTATGTAACGAGCATATACTCACTTAGCACCTACTCTGGCCAGGCTGTGTGCCAGGGATAAGTGGTGAACAAGTCAGGAACTATGGCTAGACCCAGACATTCCCCATCTCACCCTTCACTGCCTGTTCCATCTTCTCGAACTTCTTTCTTTTCCATCTTACTCAATCCCAGCTGCCACTCCAATCTCTCATCGCTACCTGCTACCTTCAACCCCATCCCCTTTCCACCTGGCTCCCTCTAGCAGATCTCCCTCTATCCCCATCCTGGCCTCACCTCTGTCCCCAATATCTGCCATCTTCCACCCTCCATATCCTCCCTTCAGCTCATTCCTTCTTCCCCTTAGCCTCATCCCTAAACTACTTCCTCATCCTCTTCTTCATCTTTTCCTCCATCCACAAGCTCAACTCCCCTCCCATCTCATCTTCATCTCACCCCAATCTCCTTCCTGATTCCCATTCTAGTCTTTCACTGCCATCTCTCTCCTTTCCCAGCCCCAGCACCGTGGTCCTGATGGAGGAGACACTGCCTCCAGAGGCCACTGCAGAAAGGTGCACTCCGGGGGCTGAACCCTCAGTTTCCCCAGGGCTAGGACAGCCCCAGAACGTGCTGTGGGTCGAGTCCTCTCAATCGGCTGGAGTGGGAAGGGCACCGACTGGGCGGCAAGCCATGTCCTCACTCCCCACCCCCACCCTTCCCTCTCTCCTCTGGGCGGGCCACCATGCTGGGACCTCGGCCCACAGCCGGGCTCCTCACGCGGCTCCTGTTTTATTAACCTGCCTGTCGCTGCTCTCGCCACTGAATAGGGCCTATGGGGGGGGTGTAGCTGGCAAGGGGGGCCTTAGGCTTTGCTGGGGATCACCATGGAAACAGCAGCCTCGGCCAATCAGAGGGCTAGCAGCACCAAATGCAGCAGGCAGCTTGGTCTCCGAGCCTCGTGCAGCCTGCGGGCTGACTCCTGCCTGACAGCCCTCACAGCCCCAGCAGAGGGAGAGGAGAAAAGGGGGGCACAACCCTGGGGGAAGAGGCATAGGCTGGGGAGTGGTGGGAGTATGAGGCCAGAGGATGCTGAGGGCCCGATTAGAAGAGGAGAGATAGTGGAGGGGATTGGAGCCTCCTGGGTAGGGGTTTGGAGGAGGAACCTCAGAGGCCTGGGGCAGAGGCTGAGTTTCTCCCCAGCTGCAGTCTTGGTCTCAGCCCAGTTTCTCAGCCTCGGCAGTACTGACATTTGGGACCAGGTACATCTTTATTGTAGGGGACGAAGTTCTGAGCATTCTAGGATATTTAGCTGCATCCTTGGCTTCTACCCACTAGAAGTGAGTAGCGTCCCCTCACCACCCAATCCTAACAACCAAAAATGCCTCCAGATGCTGCCCAGTGTCTCTTGGTTGGGGGAGGGGCAGCAGGTACATAATCGCCCTTGGTTGAGAATCACTGGCCTAAGCCCTCACAGGGTAGTGGTCATCATTTGTGCAACTTGCTCCCTCTAAGCTTACTTCCCAGAGGGAAAGCAGGAAGGAGGAGGAAGAGGAAAATAGTGGGGATGAGAGAAAGGAAGAGGAGGAGGGAGCCTGGGGCAGGGTTCCTGGTGGGTGGGAGAGCCTCGGGGAAATAGGGATGTAGGAGAGAGCACCGCCTCGCCTCAGGCTGCCAATTTACATTACAGGGATTAAAAAATAAATAAAGTAAGAGCTCTAAATGCCTTTCCTTGTTGAAGTTCCTTCTGCTGGGTGCACCCTCTCTGTCCTTCACCAGCCAGGAATCCTGTCCTTCCTTCAGGCTCATAATTGGTACCACATCCAGGAAGCCCTCCCTGATTCTCTCAGAAGATTAATTTTTCTTTTCTCTAACACTCCTTGCCACGTTGCTTCTATCTCCACGTTACCACTCACATGGTTCATCCTAATAACAGTAGTTACCTTTGCGGAAGTTTTCCTGTGTGCCAGAAGCTGCGCTAAAGGATTAAACATATGTTCTCCCCACAGCTCCACGGGCTGGCTACTATTAACATCACCATTTTACAGATAAGGAAACTGAGACTTAAGTAAAATAACTTGCCTAAGGTCACCCAATTAGTAGAAGCACAGTGAGGACTCAAACCCAGGTTTTCACGACTCCAGGGCCAGCAGTACCTGCCGCTGGAGGCTGTGCAAGTGTCCATCTCCCCTATTACATTTGGACTCGCTTGCGATGCCCAGCGCAGGGCTGTTGAGTGGTGGGTGCTTGAGAGCTGTATGGATTGGTTGGCGGTCTCTGGAAAGGTCTGAGTAGGCAGCTGAGCATCAAGCCTGAGGAGGCTGGGATGGAACTGGCTGTGGCAGGGTGCTAGGTGCCTCCTGAAGGCCCTCAGGTTTTGCTGTGGCCTGAATTCGCTGGGTCAACACCATGCAAGGCAAGTTTCCTGGGGCCACATCCCAGCCATGCTGCTTTACTGGGCTGCCTGAGGTCTCAGAAGTGACCTGTCCCTCAATTCCTAGGGATGCTGCACCATGGCCCCCCCCTAGTGGCCAGAGGGTCACGGTGGCAGGTGGTGGGAGTGAGTGTGCAGTCCGAATACTCACTTACAGTCCAGGCTTCTCTCTGAGCCCCATTCCCAGGCTCCAAGGCCACCCTTGGGGAGTTGGAGACAGAGGCCTCAGATGACCATATGCTTGTGGAACCTGACCCCTTACTCTAGCATGGAGGACAAAGCAAAGCCCCAGTCCCCACAGAGAAAGAACCCCTCTCCCTCCTGCCCCATTTGAAGCAAAGGGGGTAGTGTTGGCAGAGGACTTCCATCTCAGCCTCTCCCACAGTGTAGATTCCACCCCCGTGCCTGCCTTACACTCAGCAAGAGAGGGTTTGAGGCAGAGAGGTGTCAACCAGGAAGCATTGCATGATGCCACTTCCCTCTCAGGTTAGGGTTTTGGTCTGGAATCCAGGAGCTGGAGTCCCATGGGGCTCACATCAGAACTACTCCCCTACCCCAGACATGTATCCGCCATCCTCCTCCCCCAGGAACCTGCAACACTGGCACCTCAGCTTTGAAGGCAGGGCTTCTGACAGGCTGCTGTTGCCATGGCAACCCCATCTCAGGCTGCCCTACCCA
Organism: Okapia johnstoni; assembly: GCA_024291935.2. NCBI lineage: Eukaryota > Metazoa > Chordata > Mammalia > Artiodactyla > Giraffidae > Okapia > Okapia johnstoni. Next base: position 45,263,184 of record CM044316.1, read on the forward strand.
GTGCTTCTCTCCACCCACCTCCCTCCACCCTGAACCCACATCACCTTCATTCATAGAATGAGAATGGTTTAACATCAGCAGAGTGGACACCCCTCTGTCTCCCCGACTCCTCTCTCTCTTTCCTCTCATTCAACCGAGATCCATGAGCCAGGGAGAGAAATGACTGAATGAGTGGGAGTTGGGGTGGGAGTGAGGCTGGACTAGTGTGGGTGGAAAGGTAGGATAGGAATGGGAAGGAACCATGGCTCAGCCCCCACCTCCAGCCTGTGGTCCCCCAAGGCTTGGGCCTTGGCTCTTCCTGTTCCCAGCTCTGTCTCAGTTCACGGACCTATGTCTGTCTCAGCTCTGGCTCTGTGACGATCCAGGGCCCAGACAGGCTGCATGATGGCCCCGGAGAAACACGGGGCCAGGTCTCAGCCTCCAGGCTCAGGTTTTCTCTCCAGGACCAACCAAACTGTAGCTCAGAGGCCAGATGCAATGGCTCAGCCCTGGAACTCAGCCCAGGAGCACCAAGGCTGCTCCTGACCTGGCGCCTCTTCCTGTGTAAGACATTGCCTATCGGGATTGTGGAGGGGTGGAGGGATTCCAGTTTACAGCGGGATTAGAGGAAGGGATAGAGGGGAGCCTCAGACCCCAGCCCTGGTTAAACAATGTGACTCTTTGGTTTCTGAGTGTTGGCAGGTACTACTGGAAAGTCAGGCCAGGCTAGCTCAGAGCAGGCATCAGTCCCATCCCTGCAGGAGGCCTTGAGTATGGTCAGCAACTCAGCCTCAGAATCAGCCAGCCTGGGTTTGAATTATAATGCCCTCATTTATTCACTGTGTGATACTTACCTTTTCTGAGCCTTGATTTCCTTATCTAAAAAAGAGATAGTAATTATATACAGGCACAGTCATCCCTCGGTATCCATGGAAGATTGCTTCCAGGAGCCCCTGCAGATACCAAAATCTGAGGATGCTCAAGTCCCTTATATAAAATGGCATGGTACAGTGAATACAGCCAGCTCTCCATATCCTCGGATGTAAAACCCATGGTAGGGAAGGTTGTCTGTACAAGGCTAACATCTATGAACTCTACATCCCTTTCGGACACCATACTTTAGGTGCATTATCTCATTTTATTCTTATAAAAGCCCAGTGACATAGATATCATTATTGTTATGTGTCCTATACAGAGGAGAAACTGAGGCTCAGAGAGGTTAAGGTGAATCACCTGGCAGGAGGGCAGGGCTTTATATCCAGGCAGCATGAGATAATGTATACAATAAATAGGGAGTCTTATTAGTTGGAGTCTGTGACTCAAAATGGGGCTGTGCCTCTTGCTTCCACTACTCTGAGGATGCACAAACTTCTCCAGCAACCAAGATGGCATACTGCTGGAAAAGGCTTGGGGGTGGGGAGTCACAGAGGGGCCTAAGCTTGGTGAGGTTGGGGATGAGATGGATAATGTCTGAACTGGCAGAACTGTGAGCCCATCTCTAGGTCAACCCCTCAACCGAGAAAACAGCAAGCATGTGAAATCTCAAGGAGGAAGTGACTTGTCCAAGGTCACCTGGTACCTCCCTCCTCAGGGCTTCCCTGCTGGCTCAGTGGTAAAGAATCTGCCTGCTAATGCAGGAGATGCAGGTTTGATCCCTGAGTCAGAAAGATGCCCTGGAGAAGGAAAGGGCAACCTACTCCAGTATTCTTGTCTGGGAAATCCCATGGACAGAGGAGCTTGGTGGTCTACAGTCCATGGGACACTGCAAAAGAGTCAGAGGACTTAGCAGCCAAACAACAACAAACTTCCCTGCCTCAATCCTTTGTCACCTTTGGTCAACACATTAAGGTCAAGGTCAGTAACCTCAGAGGCTTGGGGTCCCTTGGGAAGGGTCAGGAGGAGTGAAAGGGAGCAATTCTTTCTCCTTGGGGGGTACTACCCTGGAATGCAAAGCCACTCAGCCAGATTTGCAGCTTCCCTGAATTCCACCCACCCCTAGCTCCTCTAGCTTCCATCCTTCCCTGAAAGGGTCCCCCGCTCCCGAGCAGCCCGCCCCTCTAAAAACCTCCAAACACTGGGGCTTAACCATCCCCCCCCACCTCCCACCTTGAGTGAATGTGCTGAACAAACAGCATTGTTCCCTATACAATGGATACAAAGAACTTGGGAATTCACAGAATGGTCCTGAATTTCAGCTTCCTTCCCCTCCAAGCCCCAGAGAGATCTATTGTCTGTAAACTCCACTTAAAATATGCACCGTTGCTCCAGCTGGGGATCCACTTAAGACATTCGGAAGAGCCTCCCCCACTCCCACCCCCTTCCCCAGCCCTTTCAGAGCCAGGCCGGGAGGATGGGAAGAACAGCCACTGAGAAGGAAGCTGGAAATGACCCAGCCCCCACAGTATTCCTGAGTGCCTGGGGCCCCCATTTTACAGCTGAAAGGACTGATTAGCAGTGGGGTTGAGGGAACTGGTTCCTTGGTAGACCCCAATCATAGTACCTTGGATTCAGGGAAGACTTCAGGGCCCCCCTCTCTCTCTTCTCCTGTCTGCTTACAACAAACCTCCAAGGACAGGGAGCTCACTAGCTTATAAGGCACCTGTTCCACTCCTGAATTTTCTCATTATTATAAGACCTTCCTTAGAAGGAGCTTCACTTACCTCCTGGTAACAGCCCAGTCCTCCACGTCCTGGCTCCCATATTAATGTGGTCTTCCTCTGGTGTGTGACAGGACTCCTAGGATTTGAAAGCTGCCATTGCAGCCCCCTAAAGTTTTCTTTCTCCTGAGCACTGTTCCCCCACACCCCATTAGCCCATGGTTTTTAGTCCCTCCCCTATCCGATTCCTCCCCTGGCTAAGCTCATCCTATTCCCCTCGTCTGTGTGTCACTGAGGACTTGTACTGGTGGGGCCCAGAGCTGACTCCAGAAGCCATAAGTATTTATTCAGCAAGTATTTAGTAAGTACCTTCCAGGTACCAGGCACTGTACTAACAGCTGGGGAGACAGACAAGATCCCAACTCTCCTGAGGTTCCTACTGGTGGGGAACTCAGATACTAACATCAGATAAGCACAAGAATTAATGCATAATTACTAAATAAGATAAGGGATCTGACTAAAGGAACCTGATAACGTGAAAACATCTAAAAAAGGAACCTGATCAATTGTGGAAGGGTGGACAACTGAAGGCTTCCTGGCAACCAAAGGAAATAGGCTTTAACTAGAGAAAGAGGGTAAGGAAGAGCATTCAAAGTGGTGGGCACAGATTGTGCAAAGGACCTGTGGCAAGAAGCTTGTCTTATTCAAGGAACTGAAGAAGCCAGGGAGATTGGAGGCCTGTTGGGGGTGGGGATAGGAGGTTTGTGTCGGGGGCGGTGCAGGGGTGGGTATAGGCCTCATTGAGGAGTTGAACTTGATTCTGAGAGCATCAGAAAAATATGTGTACATGCAATAAGGGCTGGTTGAAATTTGCCTCAAAAAGACATAAATACTTAGAGTGGCTGGTCCCAAAGCAGTTCTTCTGTGCTTTTGCACTTATGCTCTTTTCCCAGATTTTTCTGAGGTTTAAGAACTTGCCCAACCCACCCAGCCTAAAGGAGCCCCCACCACATGGCCTGTCACTCTCCATCCCTTGTCTTATTTTTTTATAGCACTTTCACAATCTGAAATTAAATTATCTTCTTCCATGTTTCCTCTTGCTCTCTTCTTTCTCTAGAAAGTAAACTCTGTATGGGCAGGAATTTTGTCTGTCTTGTCACTGCTGCATTATAGCATCTGACCCTGCTAGTACATAGTAGGCCCTCAGTAGATAATCAGTGAACAAATAAATGAATTACTGAATGTATTTCAAGATAAAAGGACCAGTGTTTACCTGCATGTGTGCATGCTAAGTTGCTTCAGTCATGTCTGACTCTTGGTGACCCTATGGACTGGAACCTGCCAGGCTCCTCTGTCCATGGGATTCTCAGGCAAAATTACTACAGTGGGTTGCCATGCCCTGCTCCAGAGGATTTTCCTGACTCAGGGATCAAACCCCCTGCCACCCCCCCACCCCGTCTCCTGTGTCTCCTGCATTACAGGCAGATTCTTTACCGCTGAGCCACGGGGGAAGCCCAGTGTTTATCCACAGAGACATATGTATGTAAATGTATAGGTATTTATGAGCAAGTGCATATGGACCTGTGTGAACCACCTCTCAAGGGGCCTCTTAGACAATCCAGAGTCATGGCCTGAACAGTTCATTGTTCTGTTTCAGCTGATCAGTACCCACCCCTCTGACTGGATGACAATATGTACAAGCACACATGTCTCAGATCAGCTAGTTAATCAAAGATGAGGGTGGAATTTTAAGTACCCTGTGGAAGGGCCCGGAAAGAGATTGATCCATGTGGCCTGGAAGTGGTCGAGCTCCTCATGGGCTCCATCTCTTCCCACCCCACCTCACCTCCTCCTGGGGTCCCAGCCCACCTCCATTGTTCCATGTGTGCTGTTCTGCTGGCAGGGGGATGGGGGTGTGTGTGGGGGTGGGGGTGGGGGTGTGTGTGTGGGAGTCTGAACCAGGTGTTTTGTGGTCCTAGAACAGAAGATTTAGAATTCAGTGAGATTTACATGATTTGGGAATTTGACTCAATGGACAACTTTTTAAACAAGCATTTATTGACTTACTGAGTATCCACTAAGTGCAAATTTTTGCTAGGGACTGCCATATGCATCCATAAAGCTGATTCAGGGCAGATTGTGAAAAACTACTTAGGTGGAAACCTTAGGATTTGAAGCTTTGCGCTCCCAGAGTACTCATGGGCTGGAGGTGGGGTTAGAGGGGCAGGTACAATTAATTCCTGGTTGGGGAGTTCTGGAATAGCTTTTTGGAGTATTACTTAAAATAATGACCGCATAGAGTACTTACTACATATTAGGCTCTTTTTACATGGATTTTCCTACTTATTCTTCACTATAAGCCCCTCTGTGTGTGTGTGTGTTTGCACGTGCACATGATTGCTATTATTATCCCATTTACAGATGGAGAGACTAAGGCTCAGGGTTATCCAACTTTTGAACAGCTGTTAATGGCTGGGTGGATTTTCAAGCTCAGAAAGAGGGTCCACAGCTCCTGCTCTGAGCCATAATGGTGGGCTTAGCTATGCCTAAAGGTAGGACAAAGGTGGGCAGATAGAAGTCCATTCTAGGAAGAGGATGCAGCTTGAACAAAAGCTGGTCTACAGTGCTGCCAGATTTGTCTATTTTTTTAAATCTCTGGTAGCCTAAGATCCTAGGAGGTAGAAAAAATAGCTATTCTGACTTTTTCCTTTCTCTGGCCTTTAGCAAAGTAGCCCTGAAATGGATTCCTATCCTAAGGTATGCTTTTCTCTAGTCCCCAAACAGCATTTTATGCAAGAGTGGACCCAGAGATTGGGGGACAGTGCTTCTGGTGAATTGATCTCCCTACTCTGGCCAGGGATGGGGGCCACTTGGGGACACTCTCTGGGCCAAGCTGGTCCTCTGCCCATCTGCATCCCTGCCTCCTGACTCATTTCGTTCCAACCAATAGACTCATAGCATGCAAATTTAATGAATAGGCAAAGAAATGATTGGCTCATTTTCCCCTGATGTAATAATGCCACTATTCAAGTAACTCCTATGTACCCTACCCCCACCTCAATTCAGGGCATTTGATCATGTTTCTGGCAAGAATCCCCCACTCCTCTATTTCCCCTTTTCCCATTCTGAGTTAGCAAATCACTTTAAAATGCCCGACTCATCTCCCAAGGGATGGGATGTGTGGAAGACCAGGAAGCCAAGCACCCTTAGGCTCAAACCACTGTGGTCCTCCTGGGAGGCCCTGTATGCCTCTGCTGGCTGTGAGTAGCATCAAATCCAGGATAACAGAGCCCATTTACTAAGAGATTTTGTGAGAATCCATGTCCAAAGGCTTCCTGAAACCAAACCCCAGCATATCGGCTGTTCCTTTCAGCCCCTAATTTAGTAATTCTATTGAGAAAAAGAGATTGTGGGTTTTTTTATTTGGTGTGATTTATTCTTTATCATATAAATAATAATAATTTACACAAAGCTCTTCCCCAAACAGAAGAGAATCTGTACATAAAAATAAACAAAAATTAAACTGAGCTGGGCCTGGTGCCCAGAAAACCAGCCAATTCCAAACACAACCAGGGGGAAAATCTCCTCTAGGTCCTGAGAGCTCTGGGGCTTTGGGTGGAATTCTGGGTGGAGGCTCTGGTCAGGGAAGTCAGTGCCCTCCCTTCTGTTGATCCTGGGTAGGACGATGGCACCCCTGGCAGCTAACACCCGGGGAGAGCCAACCAGCAGACTCTTTGGGCTGAGAGGTAGGTGGAATTTGGACCCAAAGGAATAATCAATTTTTAAAACTCCTGGGCAGTGTTGCTTGCTGCTGGCATCCAGGGGCTGTAAGAGCTACTGTGACTGGGAAGATGGGATACTGGCCAACACCCAAAGTGGGTGGAAGCTGCCTGTGTTTCCATCTTTCCCTTGTAGCTCATTAGAGGCATGGGTTGAGCAGAATATTTTCTCATCTTCTGTTCCCTTGGAGCTCTGACCGCCCCCCCATCCCTGGAGGCTTGTTATTTCTATAGATATTGAAAGATGACAAGCAATCTCCTTGGCCATTGATTAATTTCCCTCAACAGACACTCTGGCTGTTTGCAACTTCTCTCTCCCACCTTTTATTTCCAGAAAAGTCTCTAAGAGGGAGACTGCCTTTCTGCATTCTGGCTTTATATCTTTACTTGAGGGCGTGCGTATACATGGGTGGAGGAGACTGTAAGCTCTCTTCTCTGGTCCTGTCTCATCTCATGGCAGGAGTTAGGTTCGCGTTGGTCCCTAGGGACACAGTTCTTTGCAATTATGGATTTATACCTGGTGAAGGTGGTGCTGATGCTAATATGATAATGCTGAAGATGATGTTGGCAAAGATGACAGGGAAGATAGAGGAAAGAGGGGTGCAGTAACAACACGGAGCCTGCCCTGTATCTCTGGGGATTATCTGGCTTAGGCTGAAATAAGAAGTGAGAAAATGAGAATTGGGAAGCTGGCAGTAATGGCTACAGAGATGGTGAACATAGAGAACAGGAGAAAGGGAAAGTGAGGGTACGTTATGAAGCTCCAGGTGAGGAATAGCAACACAGGGGAGGGGTGAGGAGCCAGATGCCAGGAGCAGACATTCTGGTTTTAGATTCCAACTAACATTTATAACACAATCACTTACACTTATAGCTTAGATTAGTTATTCAACCTCGCTGAGTCTCAGCTTCCTCATCTGTTAAATGAGGATCGTAATATCAGTAGTGCCTGTCTTAGAGGGTTGCTGAAACTGCGTGTAAAATGTCAGCTCACGGTAAACACTGTGTAAGCATGTGCGGTGTAAGGGCAGACAGGGGTTACAGCTATATCCACAGTCAGGGAAGCAGAGCACAGCAGGCAGCCTTGGAATATTCTAGAGACCTTAGTCAGGCTCTACCACTTACTCCCTGTGACTCTCCCTGTCTAGGCCTTGCTTGCCTTGTGAGTGAAAGAGGAATTGGAGTGAATAATAGTCAGACCTCAGAAGTCCCCTGGAGCAGTGAAACTTTCTCTGTGTGACCCATTCATGGGAACATCCAGGCCCAGACAAGACCCTACAAGTATGCAGGTCCAGGTGCACACTTGGCAGACATGCCTGTCCCTGAGGTCAGACAGAGGCGGATGCTGGGTTGCACCAGACTCCTTTCAGAGGGAAGGGAAAGGTGAGAGGTCAGCTCTAGCCTATGGAAGGGGGCTCCAACCTGTCCCTTGCTCCAAAGCAGCTTCCAGGCCCCAGAGCACAGCCCTGAAGGGGGCTGTGCTGCAGATTTCAGTTATCCTGTGATGGACAGAAGCAGCCCTTCCCAGTTCTGCCCCTTGTTCGTATTCTCCACCAGTCTCTTCCTCCCCCTAGAGCTGGAGGACAGAAATAGAAAACAAAAGTCACTCATGCACAGTGCCTAAGGAATTCTTCACAGACTCCTCTTGCTGGGCTTGTTCTCAGAAGGTCAGAGCCCTCTAAGTCTTCAGAGCCAACAGGTGGCTCAGAGACTGAAGGGGAGAATCAGCCACAGGAAGTTCTCCCTCATTGCTGCCCCAGAGGGAGTCCCCACTTCCAGCTCATTAGTCTCTGACAGTGAGGGCTGGGGGGGTGGACTTGACCTTCTGTGTCTAGGAGCCTTTGTCAGTCCCTCCCTCTCCCCACTGTCAGCCACTTATCCTCCTGCAGGAGGGAGAAGAGACCTGTCATGTCCTGGGTTCCAGTCCATGCATCGTCACTCACATCATGGACTCTGGTCCTGGCATGATTTGCATCCAGGAACCAGGCCTGCATGGTGGGGACTGCCCTCCAGCCTACCCCTTGCCTCGCTGGCCTTTGGGACACAGGTATGACTGCATTTGATTGGTGTTGAGAAGACAAAATACAAATACTCATAATTCATCTATTGAGCTCTGGCTATGTGCTGGGCTTTATGCTAGATGTTCCACATGCGTCATCTCCCTGAATCCTCATTTACAGAGGAGAAAACAAGCTCAGAGAGGTTAGGTTACTTGCTCAAAGTCACACAGAAAGCATCGGAGTCTAGATTCACAGAGTTCCTGATGCCAAAGTGTGCCCTTACCCACTAAGCTATGCACCACCCGCTGGGATGGACATGAGGTAACCCTCCTGACCCTGAGTAACCAAGGTGTACTGAGGACAGTGTGAAAAGCCAAAGGGTGACCACTCTGTGGCCTCAGATCCACCTGTCCACCCATGATCATGTCCACCTGAGACTGTCCAGGGAGCCTCCCAGGAAAGCTGGAACAGAGCCCAGCGCTGCCCGGATAGCTCCAGGAGGCCGCCAAGTTTCTGCTGAATCAGCAAACCACCGCTACAGGCCCTCACCATGAGAACTGCCCTCAGTACCTCTCCCCAGCCCCTGTCCATTAAGTTGTTTCTCCTCCTACCTCCAGAATGTTCCCTGCAGCAGCCCCCGCCCCACTTGCCTCCTCCTGTAGACCCAGCTTTGTCTGGTTATACCGGTCCAGCCTGCAAATCTTCCAGTTGGGCTTCTCTTTGGGGAGTCACAGCTTCTGAGACATCTCTGCATCTTGCCCGTCCTTCTGTAAATCAAATGAGGACCCGGTCCCCTCCCAGCTCCCCTGGACCCCCTCCTCCCTGCAACTTCTCCCTGCTCACCAGCTGCACAATGCAGGCAGGGGAAGGGGGTGGACTGGCAGAAACCAGCTTGTTTCTGAGGCTGGAAAACAGAACTGTAGGAAATTAACAGGCTGAGAAATGTCTGCTGAGCTTGTGTTTGTTTTGCACCCTCAGTCTTTCTGCAGCTCCCCTCCTCCTGCCCTGGCCACTTCAATCTGGCTCCCCAACCCCCACCACTCAGCGTGGGTGCCTGGGGCTTGGGGGTTGTGTATCTGAGGCTTTGCAGGAAGGTATGTCTTGGTGTGTGCGTGCGTGCGTGCGTGTGTGTGTGTGTGTGTGTGTGTTTAGAGATGGCAGGTCTGCCCCTCCTTCTCAGGCAGCTTAGCCAGAAATGCCAGTGGCAGAGACAATTGTGCGGGTGGGGATGCTGAGTCCAGAGCCGGCAGAGCCCGTGGGCAGGCAGAGAAGCACCACACAAGAAATTGATTCCATTAAAAAGTAATCTTAAATTTAATAAAAGTTATGATTTGATTATAGCCACAGAACCTACAGGCAAGAGGGAAGGGGGGTGGATTCTAGTGATGGATAAACAGAAAGGAAAAAAAAAACCAGAAGGGAGAGGGGATGGGGAGGAGAGAGAGATGCTAAGGTTTGGATGGATGAGAGGATGGAAGGACCTGGGGGTGGGGAATGAGACCATTTTCTCTCCCTCGGATGGAAGAAAAAAGCCTGTGACTGGTTTCCAAAGAGGAAGCAGAGTGAGGAGTGAGTGAAGAGATTCAAGGAGCTCTCAGGAGACAGCACTAGGAGGAGGTTGTGGGCATGGAGGCCAGGCCTGGGAGAGGTGGGTACGTAGGAGTGAGGGCCTGGGCCCTGGGAAGTCGGCGAGGAACACAGAGCACCAATTTAACAGTCAGAGAGGCAATTCTGGGTTTAGACCCCATGTCAGCCTTTTCCTTGCCGCGTGACTTAACCTTCAGACACTCAGTTTCCTCCTCTGTGAAACAGAGCCACAGAGATAGCACCTACCTCTCAAGGGGGTTGTGAGGATAAACAAAATTATGCAGGCGCAGTATCCACCGTCTCCCAGGTGCCCAAGGAAGGACGTTCCCTTCCCATCCCTCCCCTACTGGGATCCTCACCCCAGCTCTGGCCCCTCCCATTTATTGACAAGCACTGGTCAGTCCTACTCCTCTCTGTCACCCTTTTTGCAGTGATGGGGACTGAGTGGCCTTCATCTCCCATCTCAGTGAGGAGAGTTGGTTTTCCTGTGTGAAGTCTTTGTCCTATGCCCATCTCTGTAAAGCATGAATGAGGGCATGGGCACGACAGGAAAGCCACTCGCTCTAGGACCCACCTCCACAATGGGCTAAGGGACCATTTGACCATTTGGAGGATACATTTCCCTACCTAACCCCCCACCATTCAACGCAGAATCATGCTTGAAGCCGAAACTCTCCTAACCCCTAGAGTGAGAATACTTGGGCCCAGCCCTCAACCCCTATAATCAGCTCCTGTTATGCACAGCATTTGGCTCTCAGGCAACCCTCCTGTTAGTTCCTTCCAGCATGCTGCAGCTCTGTCTCCTGGCTGGGCAGAGGGAGCCAGGGGCCTGCAGGGTCAGCACCAGCACACCAGCACCAGTGAGTGGGGCCTGGGCAGGAAGCCAGATCATCACAGGGAGATGCTAAGGGAGGCAAGAGCCAGAAATCTCAGCTACCCCGGAGTCCAGGAATTGGGAACCAGGAAATAGAGTCACGGTAACAGGAGTCTCCAGGGGACACAAGAAATCGTTCTGAAGATAATGTGACCAGTTCTGCTCAGTCATCTCCTCCCCTTCCAGGCTGTTTTTTTAGCTAACTAGCTCCACTTGAATTTGCTCCTGCCTTTTGGTATAAAGACACCTGCTGATCAAGACATTGAGGGAAATAGGACTGGTGGTATTAATGTCTCCATTTTACTGATGAAGAAATTGAGGTCAGAGAGGGTAACCTGTTTCCCCCAGACCACACAGCTTGTAATAGCTGAATCTGGGACTGAAAACCAAGTGTTCAAGACTCCAATTACAGAGTACAGCCTTACCAGGCCCCCACAGTCTCCCTGACTAAGCCATCGCTCATCCCAACTGCACCTGTGGGGCCCTCATCACCATGGCTGTTACCACTCTGCTCAGATCAGCCTCTTTTTTGGGGGCACGTGGCATGTGGGATCTTAGTCCCCTGACCAGAGATGGAATGCACGTCCCCTGCATTGTGAGGCAGATTCTTAACCACTGGACTGCCGGGGAAGTCCCAGCTTTGCCTCTTTTGGCACAGTCAACCCCCTGGGCCCCATCACAGCAGCCTTTGGGCTCACATCCTCATCCTCCTCCAGAAGGGCAGCCCGGTCTTGGATACTCATGTCCCATGCGATCTCCAGGAAGAAACATAGCCCTGAAGGTCGAGGGAGGGTGCACAGTGACCTGAAGCTGAGGGGCTCTGAGCATGGCCAGGGATCCCACTGGGCCTATGGACACAATCTGGCCATTACCTCAAAGGATGGCCATGCCTGCCAACTTTCCAGACCCCTTCACAGGGCCACTCTGTCACTGAATGGAGGCGGAAGGGCTGGCTCCTGAGCCGGGATCTCCAGCAGGCAGCCCTGACATTTTCCTCAGCCACACATGTTGGCTCTCCAGGACAGAGATCTCACCTTGCCGCCCAACTGGAGTCCTGTCTGCTGTGCATGTTCTTGTTCTGTTCTGTGTCTGTGCTGAGAGCAATCCAGTCACGCCCTAAAATAAAATCTACCCACCCCACTCTTTTTCTTCCATGAGAATATGAGGGCAGTGGCTGGGGTGAAAGGATCACTTAGTGAAAGGTCCTCCAGAGGATGGCCCCAGGCTGTGTTCTCCAAAGCAGATCCTTTGCTTTACTTGAAATGGTCCCTATTTCCCAGAAGTGCCTGGGTGACCTGTAGAAGGAATCACTAGAGTCCTGACTCTGTCCTAACACTCTTCATAAGTCACTTCTCCAGCCTCTCCCCAGAGCTGTCCTCCCACAATGAACACAGAAGGAGTCCAGACAGGGAAAGGGTGCTACCTCGGCCAAGAGCCTACTGTGTACCAGGCTCACGCTAGTAGCTTGACCTAGAGGAAGCCAGTTGACCCGTGCAACAGCCTGTAAGGCAGCGCTTAATGGTCCCCACTTTGCAGTTATGGAAACTGAAGCTCAGATAGGTGAAGTGACTTATCCAGGGTCACACAGGAAGGAGACGGGAGAGCCAGGATTTGAACCTGAACACATCTGACTCAAAAGCTCATGCTTTTTCTCCCCCAGGTGCCTTTCATCCCCGGTTCAGCCCCTTCACAGGAAAAAGGTCTCCACTTCAACTTGGCAGTACCTTTCAAAATGAAAAATTCATACACACTTTGAGCCAGCAATCTCTCTTCTAGGAATGAATCCTCAAGAAACACTTATACGTGTGCACAAGGTGTATTAGGTGCTCACCGCACAAAACATGTGAGATGTTCTTATTTGCAACAGTAAAAAAGTCAGATACAACCTCAGTGTCCATCAGTAAGGGAGTGGATAAATAAACAGAATTACCATGCTGCTGTAGGAAATGATGTAGATCTTAACTGGAAAGCATGGAAATTTCTCTAAAACACAGAGTTAACAGGGAGAATGACAACTGCTTGAATACTGTATGTATTTTTATATATTGAATTTCATATATACGCATATACTACATAAATGTATTTTTAGGTCATTTTTAAAAAAAGCATCGATCATTTCCCAATGAGGGGAAGTGGGAGAAATGGAGAAAGGTAAAGAGAGAAGTAACTCCCAGGCACCAGGCAACAGACCCCCCACCCTCGCTTTCTTTAGGGCCGTGTCCTCCCTCTCACCCCTGACAGGCAGACATCAGTGTGTCTGGGACAAGGGAAGGGAGTTTCTTATCAGCACAGGGCATGATTTCCTCCCACCATGCCCATCTGCACCTGGCACCTCCTCCAAGCAGCACAGACAAGGCTCGAGGTTGGTGGTCCCCAGGAGGTCATCCCATTAGGTTATAATCAATGGGGTTTCAGCATATCATACAGTAACAGCAAGGAAAGCTGTGATAACCCACCCTGGGCTGCATCTGGCACGTATCGGAGCCAGGCAACCTGGACTGTGGATGAGTCAAGCTTGTGACTTAGTTCCTCCTTCTGTGTCTCTTGTTTATCACTTAGTATCCTGTAAATCAGATGAAATCTGGGGATGTCTGATAAGGAATGGGTCGGGAGGGGCAATGCTGAACACACGTGATAAGCAGGGATTGGTTGAATGTTTTCATTTGTCTTTAAAGATCTGTTTTGGAATGAAGCTTGTTATATGTCTTAAGAGCTGTTAATAGGGACGTCCATTGCAACTGGCTGCTGACTGTCAAAATAAATACCAACTACCCTTGCCTTCCTCCTCACCCTCTGTTGACCTATACCCTGTGCAGGCTGGGGGCTCAGGTGGACTTCTGTTAGTACACAGATAGACAGCCTATGTAGCAGGAAAAAAGCTTTCACCCCACCTCAGATTAACCCACCTGCAGAATCATCTTCAGCTGTGCTTTCTTTCCAATAAACTCTGGTATTCCTGTTTCACAGCTGAATGTCAGTTCAGTGATCCTAATGGACCAGCCCTCCCCCTGCTTCACTTTCCTTTGCTCTCCTATCAGACTTGGTCCTCATTCCTGCAACTGTCTCTGTCTCTGGTGGTCATTCTGTCCTCCTGTTTCTGTAAGCTGCCTTAGAGTCTCTTTGATGTAAATCCAACACAGTCTGGCTTAAGTTTTACTCATATAACTGAAAAGTCTAAAGTTAGACTTCAGGTATAGCTGGATCTAGGCACTTAGACAATGTCATCTGGCATCTCTCTTCAGCTCTTGGCTCTCCTCTCCTTTGTGTTGGCTTTACTCTTTAATAGTCACTCCCCAAGCGTTTTAAGCAGCTCTAGGCTTAAAGTTACCAACATGGACAAATACAATGGAAAAAAAGCACTCCTTTTCCAATGGTTCCACAAGACTCGTTGCTGATCTTACTGGATCAGCTGTTACCAACCCTTGTGACCCAGGGATGGATGGCACAGATGGGCCAGCTCCAGTCATATGCCACCCTAAGATCTCATGGACAGAGGCAGGGAAGCGGTAGTTCTTAGGAAAAATCTAGGAGTGCTCAGCAGCAGAAGGGAGATGGAAAGTAGTATGCAAATCAGTGTGATACTGACTTGGGCGGGGTCTTCACTTCTCTGGTTTTCTCTTAGTTTCCTTGTGTGGTAAACTGGGTGTGGTGTCCACAATGGATCCCCTGCTCCTGGACATTTTCACAGCCTGGGTTCTTTTCCGAGCCTTGGGCAGGTGATCTGCAGGAAAACAGCTCCCAGATCTTTTGGTGTCACCTCTACTGTCACCACTCCCTTCCCCATTTCTGCTCTTTGTGGAGACTATAGTGGAGAGCAGTACAGGGAGGGGAAAAAGAGAAAGGAAGAGACAGGCTGGGAAAGGAAGACAAGGGAAAAGCAACAGAGACAGAGACTGGGAGGGAGGCAGAAGTTCAATAGCAAACCTCTAATGCTGTGCTGATGCTGGGCACCTTGGCCCACCTCCCTGCCCCCCACCACCCACACCCGCTCACCTGGAAGTGGTGCATCATGGCTTAGCGGTGCCAGCACCCTGGCCGGGCTAAGCTCCAAGCCCCCGCTACTTTGTCAGGGTATCATTATCCCCACTCTGCAGCTCTTGTCACCTGGAGGTTCTTTCTTCTCCTCTGGCCCACACACCAAACCTGCACAGGTGCCTCTGTGATGGTCTCCTAACTGCCATCTCCTCCAAGGCCCTCTCCACAACACAGTCAGTGCCTTGCTCCTGTGAGGGCCATCTCTGCCCCAAGACCATTTCCCCCTCCATTGCCTCCCTCTGACTGCGTTCTCTACTCTTTGTCTAGAGAGAGCCAGGGTCTCTGCTCCAGGGAGTCTTCTGTCCTTCCTGGATGGACTAAAATGGAAGGGGCCAGAGGTCAGAGGTGATACAACCGGGGACTGGGCACATCCAGTCAACTGATCACCCAGTAAGAACTGAGCACTCATTCAGTGTCCAGTGTGGGATGCCTCCACGGTCTTCTCCACAGCTTCAAGTTGGCTGATCCTTTCCTGGTTATCCCTGGTTATCCCACACAAGGATCCACTTTCCCTGGGTCCCTTGTCTTTGTCTAGGATGTATCGTACAACTTTCACTTGGGTTTTAGGAGACAATAAGGGCCCTGAGATCTGCTCCAATGTACAACCCTTGAACAGGTCTCTTCACCTTTGGGTTGCTCCAGAATGAAGAGATTGAAACTAGATCAGGGATGTAAATTCTGGCACCCATGCTACCATTTCTAATCCAGTGCCCATGGTAGACATTGCTAATCAATAACAACACTCTCTTCTCAGGACCCACTCCAGGCAGCTGCTATTCATCATTTAGCATTAACTTGAAACTCCTTTGCCACTCCTGGACTGGCTGATCTCTAAGGGCTATTCCAACACTGACAGTCAAGGATTCTTTTGGCCTGGTTGAATCGATATCATCTCCCCCATTTCCCATTTCTCCCTCCAGCTCATTCTTTTGATTGTCCCATCCCTCTCTCTCTCCCATCTTGCCTTATGTCTAAGTTCCTGCTGCTGAGTCCATGTATACCCGAGATGATGTCTGGGTCTCCAAGGTTCTGTTTGCTGTCACTCAACTTCAGTCTCTTTGAAAGTTACATTTTCCAGGCAGTCACACTTACACATGTTGGGCGGTTCTGTGGCATTGGCTCAGGGGAGGGAGGCAATGATAGAGACACCAGAGGCAGTCAGAGGAGAAGCAGGAGTGACGTCCAGAGAAATATTAAGAAAGAGATAACAGGGTGGGCAGACACAGGGGCTAGAGTTAAATTTCTGTCTCAAGGCCATATGGGTAGGAGTGGGGAGGGGGGAGTCTAAATGGAATTTATCCTGGACCCCCAAGGTCAAGTAGGAGGGAGGATCAGGTAGAACCTAAAAGCAAAGGACAAAGGGGACATATAAATTAGTAGCTCAGCTGACAAACAGGAAAAGGGAAAGGGGATTCTTTGGTGGGAAGGACTATCAAGAATTATAATAATGAGATGGTATTTTAGTGGGTGCTTTATGAACATAAAAGCATCCCCTAGTTATTGATCAGAAGAGTTTGATACAGGAAGGTGAGTGCTGGCCAGCAGCCAACTGGAGGGTTAAAGCAAAGCCTGACCCAAGTCGCAGGACACTCCCATCAGAATTGCTTGGAGCAGTTTTGGAATTTCAGGAAATGCTGCCAACTATACCAGAGGGGCCTGTGTACTTGTGTGACAGGCACAAGGGCCAGTCATTCAGGAGCCGAGTGAATATAAGAAAGCCACTTACCTATAGGCCTGGGTTCAAATCCCAGCTCGTTCGCGTACTATGAGACTTTCGCCTCAGTTTTCTCATCTGTAAGATGAGGATGAGTAGCATCTAACTTATAGGTCATGGAAAACACTAAATGTCTGTAAAGTGCTCAGCACAGTATCAGGTTTGAGATTGATAATAGCCAGTAGCTGATAAGCTGGTAATGCTAGCAATAGTATTACCATGGGTGATGCATCTCAGGGGCCCCATGAGGGACCCCCTAATCCACTTACTGTATATATATATGCTGGGTGCTGGCCTAAGTGTTTACCTGTATTACTGACTTTAATGGTGGGATTCTCCCAGGCACCGGCACACCATCAAATTCCCATGTGACAGATACATTTTGTCTAAACCCAAAAGGCTGCAATTCAAAATGCCTGCTCTCTGGTTTCGATTGTGTGTGGTAGAGGAAGAGCTGGACAGCTCCTTTGGGCCTGAGAAGAGGAGCTCCTTCTCTTTAGGGGCAAAAGCGAGGTATGGGGAAAAGCACCACGGCCAGGCAAGAGGCTGGGAAAGGACCCCAAGATGCTCAGCAGAGAGAGGGGCAGCTTCTCCAGTCTTTGTCTCCTTCTCTGTTGTGCTGTGGGTGAGCCCTGTTGAGGCTGTGGCCCCGCCCAGACTCCCTCTGAAGGAAGCGGTCAGGCCAGTGGGGCTCCCGCCTGTGAGGCTGCTGCAGGAGTCGGACTGGCTGGGGTTAACAAGGGTCAGTCAGCTGTCAGGATGCCATTTACTAGCATGACCTGGGGCTGGCTCAGCTCTTGAGCAATCTGTGCCTCAGTTTCCTTGCCGATAAATTAGGGATGATAAAAATTGACTCCTGACAGGATTAAGTAAGAATGTAGCATTTGGCCCAGGGCTTCCCAGGTGGCACAGTGGTAAGAATCCACCTGCCAATGTAGGAGTAATGGGTTCGATCCCTGGGTGGTCGGGAAGATCCCCTGGAGAAGGTAATGGCTACCCACTCCAGTATTCTTGCCTGGAGAATTGCATAGACAGAGCAGCCTGGTGCGCTATATAGTCCATGGGGTCGCAAACAGAAACAACTGAGCGTGCACACATGACACGTGAATATTTAGCCCAGGTTGGACACATAGTAAGTGCTTTAAAAAAATGTGAGCTATTATTCTTCCAGTTAATTATTATTATGGCTTGTGACGTCCTCAAATGTTTATTTTTACTGCTTGTGACTGCCTGAAATTGGGCAGTTACACAAATTCCAACCAGGAGGTCCATGAGGGCCAGTGAGAGAGTGGGTCTTAGCTAAGTCCGGTATGATTTGGTCCCAGTCTCTCTGCCACCCACAGTCCTGACTCCAGATGATTCCATGGGGGGGGGAAGGCAGCCCCCCACCTCACAAAGTAATTGCTGAGGAAGTAGGAGGGGAGCAATCATTTGTGAAGACAGAGAGGAGTGGCCACAGGGAGACCCGACCCTTGCTGTTAGGGACCTTAGCTCGAGAGCCCCACCCAGAGGAGTGTTCTCCACCCCCCACGTCCATCCCCCACTCCTACCTTCTTTCTCATCAGGAACACACTGTGTTCCTGTGTTTACCTGGGAGGGTGGGGGCTGTTGTGTCTGGGTATTTCTCTGGACACGGTCCTTCCTTGTCCCCACCCGGCGGATGCCTGGCCTGGATTGTATATTTCCGGAGCTGCCTACTTGAAACACAGGCTTTTATTTTTAGAAAATTACAAATGCAGGGGGCTGGGAGGAGAGGCTTGGGGCCCCAGAACTGGGGTGAAGGGGAGAAACTCAGGGGTCTGAATATGAATATGATGACTCTGAAACAAGAGTGAAGGGAGGCGCAAAGGGGAATAAGTGAGGTGGTGGGAAAACCGAGGTGAGGAAGTAGGGGGGGATTCCACACTCCCAGCACCCTGAGCAGGGATCAGAGTCTTTACCCATTTAGGCTTGGGAGGGCGGGTGGGGGAGGGGGGAGGGTCAAGGGTCACCTCTCTGGCATGTAGCTGGATCCCCAGGGAGGCTGAGGAGCCTGGGAAAGAGACTGAGCCAGCGGCTCCCCTCCCCACTCCCTGAGGCCTTGGGGACTGGGAGAGCAGCTTCCTGCACAGACAGCTCCTCAGTCTCCTGGGCTGGGGACGTCTTAACCCTTCTGGTGCCAGTATTGGGGAAAGCCGAGAGGAACACAGATATGCTCCCAGGTTCTCCTGGGTGTGGCCCAGATGCTGGTGCCTGCCTTCCTCATGGTGTCTTGCTTAATACGCATCTCTGCCTCTCTGGAGTCCCAACCCCAAAGCCCCAGATGGCCTGAAGCAGCAAGAATTCAGCTAATTGTCTTCTCCCAGAGCCCAGACAGAGGGACATGGGGGCACTTCCCCCTAGGGATGGTTGGCACAGTGTCTTTTCCTTCACTGGTGACTGTGAGGGGATGTCAGACAGAACTTCGAGCTCAGAAGGTAAAGAAGTCCCCATTCTGCTGTAAAGGTTTCCCAGGTGGCTCGGTAGTAAAGAATCTGCCTGCCAATGAAGGAGACATGGGTCAGGAAGATCCCATAGAGTAGGAAATGGCAAGCCACTCCAGTATTCTTGCCTGAAAAACCCCATGGAGAGAGGAGCCTGGTAGGCTACAGTCCATGGGGTTGAAAAGAGTTGGACACAACTGAGTGACTGAGCATATGCTGCTGTGAGCCCTGGGTTGAGGGGAAACTTAGAGTCAGGAGTCCTGGTTCGCTTGCCCACATGTGACCTTGGGGGGTTACTTAACTCACTGGGCTTCAGCTGTAGCTTGTGCAAAATGAGGAAATCAGACCAGAGATGACCTGGTGTCATAAGGGGCACACCCTTCTCTGGGCCTTCATTCCCTGGTGTCCCTTGACCAATGCAGCTCCACATGCCTGGCACTGAACTTCAAGGCTTTCTTCTCCACCTGCTCCACGGGGACAGGAAAACGTTTGCTTTCTCCACCCCTAAATAAGCATGCCCAGCACAGTGCCTTGCACAATCCTTCAAACAGGCTTGTGACCAATGAGTAAATAGATGAACCAGCCACCCTTGATTTAGGGATAGGATGTCTCTTTCTCTTTCCATTGTCTCCTCAAGAGCACTAGACTAGGAGCAGAAGGACCTGGCCTGGATTCAAGTTCTGACTGTTACTCACCAGCTATGAAGCTTCAGGCAGGTCACCTTGCCCCTCCAAACCTTGATTTCTTTTCTCTGCAAAGTAGGGATTAGAAATAAAACATCTACCTTATGGACTTGTCAGGATAAATCCAAAAAGCCTTTGTAAATTCTAAAGCAAAAGAATTATATACAAAAAAAAAAATCAAGAAGTATGACCATCAGTTACATTATTGTTAATCCTGCACCCCGTTCAGGGGTAGTACAAAGTATGGTGGTTTTGAGGCTGAGGAGTCTTGATAGTCGTGTGACTGTGGGCAAGTTTCTAAACCTCTGTAAGCTTCCGTTTTCTCATCTGCAAAATGGGGATTCTAATAGTACCTACAGCAAAGGGTTGTTGAAGGTATAAAAGAGAAACTACATATAAATGGTTTCCCCAGTGCCTGATGCATAGCAAATCCCATAAATAATAGCTGTTATTATTTCAGCACCGGTCCCCAGCAATTCCTCCAGCTGCTTCAGCCCTGCCCTCCCACCTGGAGGAGGTGATGGTCTCACCCATGCCTTCCTTGCCTGACACAGACATTCCCAAACTCATTTGATGAAAATGTATCCTGCAGAAGCTGCCTACACCAAAACCCTCGGAGGAGGCAGAGCAGGAGTGGGTGCTGCTGACGGGAGGCCAGAGGATGAGGGCTCTGTTCAGGGCTGTGTGGTGGCCAGGGCCGGGGAATGGAGGGTCAGAGGCTGTCCCTGCACCCTCGCCAGCCGCCCAGGATTGGGGCCTCCTCCGCTTGTCAGGTTGGGCCTCATTGATGTTAGGAGCTGCTTATCAGGTTAGCGCGGAGCCGCTGTCTCTGGCTGTCTCTGCGTATTACCCGACCCATCCGTCCCGGCCCTCCTGCGTGCTCTGCCTGCCCCCAGCTCTGCCTGCGCTAACTAGCTAATTGGATCTTGGCTAACCTGGTTATGAGCCAAGTCAGCCCAGCTCCTCTGCCTCCAGAAGCACAGGTGGGGGCAGGGCAGAGCGGCTGTGCATGAGTGTGTGAGCGTGTGTGTGTCTGTGGGTAGGAGCCTGTCTTGGAGCCCTTGTTCTAATCTTCCTGGGATTCCCTGGGCCTACGGAGATCGGAGGTGAGCTCAGAGCACCCCAATCCGCTGTAAGTGGCTGAGGGCGTGAGGGCATACGCCCTATTCCAAAACTCAGCTCTGCCACTGTCACCATCTAGATGACTCCGGGGCAGCTGAGCCTCAACTTCCTCCTCTGTCAGCTGTATTATGGAATAATAAAATGTGCCACCTTGAGTGGCTGTGAGGACTAAAACAGAAGACACACTCTAGTGCTTGGAGCTTAGTAGGCACTCTGGAAATGATAACTGTGATCTCTGACCACATTGTCATCATCATGGTCGTCATTAGGCACGCTGGGTTCCTGCCACTTTCCCCATCCTGTGGTGGGGGTGGGAGGGATCTCAGGGTGGGGGGCGGGAAAGGCTTTCATTCACAGTTCCTGGCAGGTGTTTCCTCAGAGGCAAGACTCCAATCTCCTCAATTGTTCCTTATGCAAATATTATGCTAATGATCACGTCAGAACACCCTAGAGCTTGGGGAAGGTGAAGGGTGGGCTGATTCCCCAGGTTTCACTTCGGCCAGTCCTCCTCCCTCCCCCAAAGAGGAGCAAGTTCTGATCCCCACCAGTCCTCAGGGCAGAGAGAGGCAGAAAGACCCTAATTGAGAGAGAAACAAAGAAAGGCCCCAGTCTTGGTGGGAGATGGACAGCCTCATCATCGCCATAATCACCAACATCAAAAAGGCCTTTGGAAACGTCAGATTCTTCCCCGCCCTGTGCAGGCTACTCTGCAATTACAGAGGCTCAGCCCCCTGGCCCTGGGGAGCTGAGGTGGGGGTAGGGAGGAGTCGAGGTGAGGGGGAAGGGGAGGAGGAGGGGAGAGAGCTAGGATTTGCTAAAAGGCGAGGGGCTGCTCCCTCATTGTCCTTGAGGGCAGGGGCCTTGCTCAGGCCTCTCCCAGTGCCCTAGCGCCCCAGCTGCAGGCTGAGGGCAGGCTCACAATTAAGAGGGGAGACTGGAGATGAAGAAAGTGATCCTGAGTCAGCCACAGTGGGCTTTGCCCTGCTCTGCTTTCACTTTCTGACCAGCGAGGGGCCAGTCACCTCCTAGTCTTTTCCCTCAATGTTAAATGGGCATGATAATCCCTGCTTCTTTACATTCCTGTGAGAATTAAATGAGATGCTGTAGGCCTCACCCAAGGATGATCATAATTGGCAAGTAGAGTGAGAGCAAAATAAAAGCAAATGCTCATCCCCGCTCCGTGGCCCACAGTAGGGTGGTCTGACAAAACCGGCCTCATTCTGTACCTGGCAACGTGACACAGGATCTCCACTGAACATTTACCCTGCCCTCTGGGTTAATGTTGGACAAGATTTGCAGTTGAACCTTAGCCTTCTGGCACTGTCCTCTGTTAGAACAGAGATGGAAGGGAAGTGTACCTGTGCAGGCAAAAGTACTGCTGAGGCCAATGTGGAACCAGCCTCTTCCCTGAGGGAACTCCCAGCGCATACTGCCTTTCTTTTGCTGAGATGTCAGACCTGTAGGCAGCTCTACCAACCATGACTCCTCCTTACCCTGTTGTGAGGAGCCCTGGCCCTTGGAACCTACTCCAGGCACACCTGGCCCTCAAGACTTAGAAGGTGCTCAGGGACTTACCTCGTGGTCCAATGGTTAAGAATCCCCCTTGCAATGCAGCGGCCACGGGTTTGATCCCTGGTCAGGGAACTAAGATCCCATGTACCTCAAGCAACTAAGCTTGTATGTGAAACTGCTGAGCCTGCACATCACAACTAGAGAGTCCCTGTGCCACAACAAAAGATCCCACATGATGCAATAAAGAGCCCACAGCCACAACTAAAAGGCAAATAAATAAAAATTAAAATAAATATGTTTCCTTAAAAAAAGACATAGTAGGCACTCAATATATACAAATTGGGTGGAATGAGGAGAGAGCCATGAGGACACTGCCAAATAAGTAACCAATTGTGCAAGCAGCAAGCCACTGTAATTAGACCAAGGAGGATGGTCAGTTATTAATATCAGACATGTGTGGCAGGGTTAACAGCCATTGAGGGTGGCTGTAACGACCAGAGAGAGGTGCCTGCTATGCCCTCAAGGCCCCCCCTCCCTTTTTGGCCTTCTAAAGAAGGCTGAACAGCGCCAAGTGAGCTCCCTGCCTCAGGATCCCCCTGCCTTCATGGTGGCTTCCAAGATGGTCTCTGTCTTGGTCCCTGCCTCTCCCATTCCTCCTCCCTCCTAGAATCGCCCCCACCCCAGCCTATCTGCACCTCTATTATGACGCCTATCAGGATGGAGCCCAATTACAGTTCTTTATGCCCAAGCCTTATCTCCTCTGTGGGATTCTAAACTCCCCAGGGCAGGATTTATCCAGTGGTGTCCATTGCTACATTCCCAGTGGGGGAAGGCAGCCCCTGGCCTGTAAAGGATGCTTAGTAAATCCGTGTTGAAATGGAAAATTAGAGTGAGGAGGAGAAGGGGAGTTGGAAAGAAGGGAGAGAAAGACCTGAGAGAGGGAGAAGAAAGGAGAGAGGAGAAGGGATGAGAGAGGGAGGAAGGGAGAGGGGACAATGAGGAAACCATGTTGTTCTCTGATGGGGGACGCAGCCTAGCCCTCCTTCGGTGCTTATAGTCTACTTGGCAACATAAGGCGGCTACACAAAGGGTCCAGGCCCCAGTACTCTTGCTGTATTGCTGGCTTCTGTGTCCGTGCCCTGGACCTGCTGTCTCTGCCCTGTCAGTCTAAGCTCCCTCATTCCCTGGCTCCCTTTGGCAGCCTAGCTCTGAGGAGGTGCTCCTGGGTGCCATCCAGGGGGAAGGGGCTGGGCAGAAACCATGCCAAGCCAGGGAGCATGGCCAGGAAGGAGTCGGCAAGGCAGATGCCGCCCCTCTCCTGCTGCCTTGATTAGAGAAATTGAGATGTTAATAATATTCCGAGATGCAAGGTGCTAATTAAAGTTAATTACTGTTTCCTTGTGAAGTAACCTCTCCTCATGTTTACCGGGAGCAAGGCTGCCAGCCGCTCCCCTGGCTCGTGTCAATCACGGTGCCCGCTGCTCAGTGTCCCCACACCCTCACAGGTACCCTCAGCTGCCCCAGTCCAGCAATCTGAGGTTCCCAGGCCCTGCCTCTTGGTACAGTACCGGACTAGCCCTGCCAAGGCGCATGCGGGCACACGGGCAGGAGTGTCACGTGGAGCCTGGGGATAGAACAAGTGGCCTTTGAGGTTGGCACCCTGTCCTTTGCCTTCCTCCCTCCTGCAGAGTCTTGCCCTATCTCTTTCCAGTTCCTAGACCTACAGCAAGTTACTTCACCTCTTAGAACCTCAGTTTTCACATCTGTAAATGGGGTTAATAATTCCTACTTTGTACAGTTGTTGTGAGGATCAAATGAGACTGCCTGTAAAACACTCACCACAATCACAGGACTGGGATTTAATAAGCTCTCAATTAAGGTTAACTGTGATTGCTGTTGTCTTTGTTAATAATCTTTTCCCTCCCAAATCCCTCTCCTGTGTGGTCTGACTGCAGGACTGGCAGTGGGTGAGTTGAGTAGACACATCCTCTACACATACCAGGGACACCACCTCAGGGACACTCCACAAGCTCCCCACACCGACACCCTTGGGAAGCACACCCTGCCCCATCCCTGCCCCTCCCCCATACAGCTTTTTCTCACGGCTCAGTCCCTGGTCTCAGCCTCACCCAGGGAAGTAGAGAGCAGAAGTGGGGAAGCTGATAGGGCTCTCTCAGGGATAGAGTTCTGCAAAGCCGTGTGTATGTGTGTGTGTGTGTGTGTGTTTCCACCCTTGAGCAGAAGTGGGGAAGCTGATAGGGCTCTCTCAGGGATAGAGTTCTGCAAAGCCGTGTGTGTGTGTGTGTGTGTGTGTGTGTGTGTGTGTGTGTGTGTTTCCACCCTTGTGTTCCAGGCCACCCTCTTGGGATACAAGTCAGGTTGCCATGACAACCACTGCAGGTGCACAGCACCTCCAGTCTTTTCTGCTTCCCCCTCCACAGCCACTCGGACCAATGCTGAGGGAGACACCATCTCTCTGATGGGAGTCTCCCCATCCCCACCCCAGGCTACCACCCCTGTCCCTTTCCTGCGTTCTCAGGAAGCCACAGGGCTCAGGAGGGGGCCTAGGGATAAGGAAGAGCCCTGGGAAAGGATTCTTCCTTCAAGCCCAGGTTCCTCTAGGGCCTTAGTGCTAAGAGTTAATATTGCTGTCACCTTTGATTTGGGCAGATGGAGGATTCTGAAGCTTGGGTAATCAGAGTCAATACACCCTACTGATTTTGTGTACTTCCCTCTCTCCTCCCCAGGGAAGATTCCTGGCTCTTTCTCTGAGGGCGTCAGCCCAGCCTGGGGCATTTCCTGTTTATGGGCTTAGAAGGGCAAAGGGAGGGGCCCTCAGGCTGGGCATCTGGCCCAGATTTCAGATGAGGCTGAGTTGGAGGGATACTGATGGTACCAGCAGGCCCTGGGAAACTCCCATGGTTCAGCTATTCCTGGTAGATTTCTGTGTTCCACCTACTCTGACCCTAAACCCGAATTCCAAGTGTAGCTTTGCTGAGGGTAGAGCCTGTCCTAAGTAGTTTTCTATTGCAGGCTTGATCTCTTCCTGCCCAAGCACCTGCCTCTAGCTCCTCTGGAGGCCTGGATCCCTTCCCCCAAAGCCCATGCCTCATGCCTCCAGCTCCATCTACCTCCACCCTAGCCTCCTCCTCACAGCCCCTTCTTCCCCAGTCTCCCTCTCATCCCCATCCCACCCACCTTCCACATCTTCCCCCTCTCCGCCACAACCCTCTCACCTATATCCCTGTTCACCTGTCACCCATCCTCCCTCTGCCTCCCTTTTCTTGCTCAGGCTGTAGAATCCCCAAGCAGATTTCCTCCCATTCATTCATTCATTCGTTCTTTCAGCAAACATTTTTGAGGGCTGACAAATTAAGTTAAACAAGATTTTTGCCTCCTGCAAGCAAGCTTTTATTCTAGTGAGAAGAGACAGAAATTGAACAAGTAAACATAGAAATGAAATAATGACAGATTGGGCAAGGTCAAGGAAAAGGATAAAGGAGAACCTGTGACAGAGATCACAAGGTCACCTTCTAATCCCCCTCTTAGATGTGGAGTCAGGAAAAGGATCATGGAGAGCAGCCGACAGGGGCCACCTGGAGGCAGAGATTTGGCAGAGGCTGTCCCTCAGCTCCTCTTTAAGCAGTAGACAGGGGAGCTACTAGATCCTGCTGCTCTCTGCCCACTCCCCACCTGCTCTCATAGATACCTTGCTCTTCAGTCAACCATGATGGACAGAGACAGGAAATCAGAGAGACCTCCTCCCTGTCAGCCCTGCCCCTGCCCCCGCCCTACCAGCTTTTGCCAACAGCGGCTCTCCTGATGGCAAGGGCATCAGTCCTAGGGCATCTAGAGGAGGAAACTGAGTATACAGGTAAGAAAAACGTGACCTTGTCAAAATAGTTTGTTCAGCCTCAATCCTGAACGAACTACCACAGCTGTAAGAAATAAAATATGCACATACTGAGACACTTTCCTGGCCAGGAAAGGGTTCATTGTGGGCAGTTTCCTGTGGGGTACGAAGGGCACTGAGCATGTGGAATGGCTCCAAGCCACGTGGAGTCCAGAGCACGTTCACAAACACAGCTCGGGGACTTTGCTTTTCCCAGTGCTGCAGCCCCATGAAATATTTAGGCTTCTGGACTCAGCTTATCCCTTCTTGTCCCCCTCAGCAATGTGCACTTCCCCTACACCATTTATGGCTGTCCTTTTTCCTCTTCTTCGAGTCCTGCAGAGGACAGAAAACCAGTCTCCAGACTGGAGGAGGGTATGTCCTGAACCTCCCATCCTGGCCCCATGGGCGGGGGCAGGAATCAAGACTAACCTATTCCCTATCCTCCTCACCCCATAACAGGGACAGCCACCCACAGATAGAAACCTTGAAAGCAAGGCAGTGGGGTTGAGTCTAGGAGCTGAGAGGTAATTTGGGGGCCACAATAAGAGGGAAGAACAAGAAAAGGAAAATGCTCACATCATGGTTCCTGAAGGGCTCCAGGAAAGGAAAAGACCTGGGGACTCATGATGATAAAAGCTGTGTTCATTGAGCTCTTACAGCTTACTGTTCTAAGCAGCTCTCATGCATTATCCTTTTAAATCTACACTACAAAGTTAGGATCTATTATCCCCATCTCAATAGCTAAAGAAACTGATGCTCAGAGAGGTTAAGTTACTTGTCCAAGGCAATTCAGACAGTTAACTTCAGAGGTCAAGCTCCACATACTCCAGAAAAGTGATGAGACTTGGTTAGGGGTGGGAAGTGGGAATAGAGTTGCCCGTGCGCGTGTGTGTGTGTGTCTGTGTCTATGTCTGTGTGTGGGGAGTCATACTGGAGTAGTGTCTGCTCTCTTCCCTCTTACTACCAAAAGATGAGGCTGCTCTCAATATAATCCCATTCCCTTGCCCCTCCTCCACTCCAAAGTGGATCTGCCCCAGTCAGCACTCCTAAGGGCAAATGTTGTTGGCCAGAGATTGGGACACCCTGAGGAAGGGGTAAAATGAAGGTGAGGAGACAGAGGAGGAGTAAGAGCTAGAGGAAGAGACAGACACTAAGCAGAAGGCAGGTGTGTGTGAGGGAACATGAGTGACAGCTGGGTGGGGGGATTAGAGTGACCCACACAGCCTGGACAGTGCTAGACCAGCCCATCTATTGGATGGTGACAGAATGGATGGAAGGTGATAGAAGGAACTCCTGCTCCGCTCCCCACCCCCACGGGGCTCCCTCTCCTCCCACTCTTCCCCCTTCACACCCCAGCTTGTCCTTCCCCTCCCCCACTGTCTTCTTCCGAACAATTCTAATTAGACTAAGTGACTAAGAGGTGGTTTCAGCCTGAACAGCCAATTAGGCTAAGAAGAAGGGAAAGAAGCTCCCCCAAGTCTCCCATCCCTCCCCCCTCATCTGCCTTTTACTCAGACCAAATATTCTGTGCCCCAAACTCCTGACTTGCTCAGGTTCTCCTGATCCTGCTCCTCCCTCACTGGCCACTGGGCCCCAGTTACCTGTGTTCAGACAGCTCTCAGCCCAATGCTTAGTGCCCACCTTGAGGCCCTCCATTCTTAGGCACTGAGAGTCAATTCATGTCTTCCTGGTAGGAGGTGCAAGGAGAAAGAGGGGCCTCCTTGAAAGGCTATCTTCCAGAGTCTCTTTATAATGTTGCTCCTCTCTCTCTCTTTCCTCTTCCTCTGGCACTTATTTCTAACATCCATGGACCAGGCCTACTGGTTGCCATGGAGACACAATGTGCAGCTGGATGGTAAGCGGGTGAGAGGAGCTGTGTGCACTCTGCAGCACGGGTGGCTGTGTGTGATACATATCCATGTGTGAGGAAGCTTTCCTCAAAGCCTCCCTGAAGTGAGACCCTGGCTGAGGGGGAGACTCCAAAGGGCCTCAGTGACCTTCAACCTCTACAGGTCAGACACTAAATGATGTTCAATCCAGGCCTTTGATCAAAAGATTCTGGAGGGGCCCCAAGCTGCCCCTCCTGTCCAAGGAGAGGATTGGGAACTCCAGGAAAGGAACAGGAGTGGGCAGACCTTTCCTGTATAGAACAGCTGGAGGGAAGATTAAGCTGTGCAGATGGACAGGCTGCTAAGAGGCCAAAAGCACCCCACCCCAACACACTCTAGGGGATAGGGGTGGGGAGGTTGGCCCAGCAAGCTGGAAATTCCCCTCCATTTCCATTTACTTCACCCCCACGTTTATCTAGAAGGTTCTAAGAAGCGAGAGCCCTCGGTTCCTGCCCACAGGAAGCTTAGCATCTTAGATGAATCAGGCTAAATTCCTTATCATCTCTCATCTCGGGGTGTTGGCAGCTGCACTTTTCTGTACTGGAATACTGTTTTGAACTCTGAAACTTAGGGTTCCCTTAGAGAAGCTTCCTGGGCCACACTGAGTAAGGCAGCCCCCACCTCTCCCCCACCTCCAGTTATCCTCGTCATGCCCCACTGTTTGTTTCCTTCACAGCACTTTAACACAGTCGATAATTATCTCATTTGTTTGTTTATTGTCTGTCTGCTCTACTGGAATGGAAGTTCTAAGAGACAGTAGGGATCAGGCCTGTCTAAATGAGTGCAGCTGGCAAGGAGCCTGCCCCACCCACAGTAGGTGTTAAATATGTGTTAAATAAAAGAGTGGACACATGATTTCATTGAAGTCCCCAAATAATCCTCTGTGATGGTAAGCATTATTAGCTCCATTTTACAGATGAAGAATCCAAGGCTCAGTCATGTGCCCAAGCTCATACCACAAGGAAGTGCTACAGATAGATTTCTAATGTAGATCTCTCTGATTCCAGGCATGATGGAAGGACGTGGGGACTGAATTTCCTAACATACACTGTGCTGTGGTTCCTCTTCCCCACTATCTGGGGTGTATGCCTCCATCTCTACCCCAGGCATCTTCAGAAACCTGGGCAGAGAAGGCAAGAGGACAGTTAGAATCTGTAAAGAACACAAATCTGATCTCTTCTTTTAGAGGCTTAGAATCCCTGAGTGACTCCATTGCCCTCCTTAGGTTGACCAGCAGGCCCTGCTAGCTGGTCTGGCCCTGACTTCTCCAATCTCTCTGGCCCTCCTGAACCACCTCACCTTCTCCTGCTGTACCTTCAGGCCCTTGCACACATTGCTCCACAGCATGGGAGGCAGACCCTTCCTCAGTGGGCTCTTCCCCATCTCTCCTTCAAAACTCAGCTCTGGCGTGACCTCTTCCAAGAAGCCTGCTGCAGGGTGCTGGAAGAGGCATCTCCTTTGGCTGTCCAGCCTGAATTTACGGCTCAGGGCAGGGCTGAACATACGATGTGGTCATTGTTTACCTGTCTGCCTCTCCCAAAGAGACCTTGAAATGTCTGTAGCATGAATGAACCAACCAGGGACAGGATTCTAGTACTCAAGTCCCTTAACCCTGACATCATTTCCAGGGCTTGGCCTCAACAGAAGGAGCTCCTCACCCCTCACTGTCTGGCCAACTCAGAGGTGGAGATGACATGGGGCCCTCTTGCTGACTCAGTGCCTCCTCTGATCAGGAAGTGAGGCTGCAAGGTTAGGCACAGGTCTCCCTGGCCACTGGTAGAGGGAGGGTTGGAGATTCTGTAACTGGAGGAAGGTGGGAGCATAGCGTTGCACACTGAGCCAGGGAGCTGATCTTACCCTTTGTGGATTCAGAGGCTGCCAGAGGGACCTCTGCCCTTCCTTTCAGGGTGTCCACCCCCCACCCCTCTGCCAGGCTTGCTTGAGCGCAACTGATCAGACCTGATCTTGGTGGTGTCTTCACTCTGCCGCCTCCCACTCTTCCCCTTGCTGCCGCCCCCACATCTTCAGCACAGCAGATCCAACCACTTGTCTCCGTTTGTAGCGAGGGGGGACCGACAGTAGCGAGGGGGCGTGGGGTGGGTCCAAGCCCTGCGAAGCCCGGAGTAAGGGAATAGATAAAGGAGCCCCCACGACCCGCGCCGTACCCACGGTCGATCCGGGTTTACAAGGAGGCTCATCCAGGATTAGTCCCTGCGCTCCACTTATCCCAGCAGCTGAACCGACCCCGGGGTCTGGGAGTCAGGCTCACGCTGCGAGAGCGGGGTGGGGTGGGGTGGAGTGGGGTGGGGTGGGGAAGGGTGCACGAGGACTGAGCGGAAGCGCACGCGGGGGGAGGGGCGCCCCGGCAGGCGGGGCCCCGAAACCGGCTGATCGGGTCTCTGTTCTTCGACTTCTTCCGAGCTGGTGTTTACCAGGGAGCCGGACGGAGGAGGCCTGGCCACTCGGCCCGGAAGCGGACGGGGGTCGGGCAGCGCGTTCGGGGCCAGAGGCTGAGACCTTATCGGGTCCCCATACATAAGACTTCCAACCCTCGTTCCTGAGCATGCGACGGAGCGACAGACAGGTGTCCCCTGCCCCTTCTCCCATCCAGTTCTGCGATTTAAACTCTGCTAAATAAGGGGTAGCGGGAGTGGATACGCGCCCTACCGAAGACGGCAGCATAGCGTAACCCTTCCGCAGCGCGGCGCGCCCTCCAGCCTAACGCCTAGCCTGCTCCTTAACTCCGGTGGGAATGGGTTGCCGGAGCGGATCGAACCCAGTGAATGGCTTTAGAGTACGAAGTAGATCTGCCCTCAGTTTCCGTCCTCTTGTCCCCCTCCCTGCGTGGCGCCGATTAATGCCATTGTGGATCTCGATCCCTCTTCTCCCATCAGCGTCCCCCGACCCCCTCCAAGGTCGCTATCCCAGATTTAGCCTCCACTTTCCCCGGACGCCGACCCAAGGGGCTGGAAAAAGCCAAGTGGGGTCCGGTTTTCACACTTTTATTGTAAAGCTCGGGAATAATTACACGGGTCTTTCATTGACAGCTCAGCAAACAAACCGGAAACGAACCGAACAGGAGGGGTAGGGGCGGTGCCTGCGCATGCTCGCGGCGGGGGGCGGGGGGCGGTCAGAGAAAGAGAAAGACAGAGAGACAGAAATCATTACAAATCAACGGGATTGTGCTCGCAGCGCCAGGGACAGGGGTGGAGTGGGGGCGGAGCGGGGGCCCTTCCCGGGAGGAGCGAGGCGGTGGGAAGTGGCACGAACCAAGAGAAACACGACCCCGGTGTGGGCACCCGACGCGCCCAACCCCCCCCTCCCTGATCCCTACCCCCCCAACACACGAGAGAGACACGGCCCCCCTCCCCACTCAGATAACCCGAGGAGACACAGTCTCCTCCTCCCCACGGGCAGACACACCGCCCGGAAACCCAATGGGCGAGACACAGTCCCCCCTCCCAGAGAAGTCCCACGTGGAGACGCCCCCTAAGAGGCTTTCTCTTGGCCAACACAAGCCAACCCAACACCAGGAGACAGCCTCCGTCCAGGGAAGAAATGGCTCCAGAGGCTGGGCCCTCAGGAGAGAGAGGTATCCCAGAGCCCCTAGGAGAAAAGACAACTTAGAGCTGCCCAGTCTCATCCCAAGTGCTGCAGGTCAGAGACACCCCCGGAGGAGAGGTGCGCGGAGGGCCAGAAACATCTCTTCCCAGACATGCTTCAGAGATAGCCCCCTTCCCTGGGAAGAGAGATGGCCCAAGACTGACATGCCTTAAGTACTCCCAGGAACCCTGGGAGGAAAACAGGCTCCCCAGAGAGCCTGGGTAGGGGGGAGACATGCTCCCATTGTCTCCAGAGGGAATACATATCCCCCTAGAGACTCCCAAGGGGAGAGATAGGGCCTAGGGAGCCCCCAGAGGTGAGGGATGCCCCAGAGACTCTCCCCTGGGGATGTGAGACACGCTTCAGGGACCCTAGGAGAGAAGTGTCCCCATATACCCTCCCCCTACCAAGAGACATGCTCTGAAGTAGGGGGTGAGGACGGACTAGGTCCCCTCTAGGAAGACACTGACTGGGTCAGGCTGGGTTTGAGCGGGGTCTCCTCTGGCCAAATGTCGCCTATTTGTACATAAAACTGTACGCGACACAAGGCATTGGGGAAGGGCTTCACAGACGTAGGACCAACCAGAGTGGTCCTCAGTGCTGTCACCCACCCCCTGCCCACCTTTGGTTTCACCTCTCCAGTGCCCAGGTGGTGACAGGCTCAGTGCCCCAACCCCAACCAGGGGGCTAGGGGCTCTGCCTTCGCCTATGGGAAGGGCTCCTCTGTGCTTCTCAGCCCTCCTGGCCACCTGGGCCACTCTCTTCCTTCTGGCTTCTCCATTGTGCAAAGTGCTCCTCTGCCCTTCTACTTAGTGCTCAGGGGCCTCCAAGACCAGGGCAGGGTGCCCAGGCCACCAGGGGCTTCCAAGGGGAGTCTGCCGACCCCAGGAATGCCTTCTGTCTGGACCACCCTCTCCACCAAGCAAATGGGCCACATACCATCTTGCCAGAATCTTGAACTCCAGGACCCAGGACAGCCCTCAAAGCCACTAACCCACCAGCTGGGCAACTCATGTTACCAACTCCACCACTATTGCACCTGCCCTGTTTGTGCAGGGAGAAGGGGCTGTCTCTTTAACCAGCCCCAGCCCACCTCCTGGGCCTCCACGAGGGAAAGGAGCCTTTGGCCAATCCCTGGACCTGGTTACTGCCACCCCAGCCCACTCTACCCCCTGCCCTCCATAGAAGGGCTGTGGATGCTGGGGCCACCAGCCTAACAGTGTCCTCCTTCCCAGCACTGTTACCCCAAGCCAAGTTAGGGGCAAGGAGCAGAGAATAAGGTGATTCTTCAGCCCCCCTGGCTTTCAGGGGTGGAGGTGGGGTCTCTGGGGATACAGGAGTCAAGACCCCAGCAACACAGCTCCCAAAGGCACCAGATGACCCAGCAGCCTGTACCCACCCCTCCCACCCTTGGGCCGACCCTCCTCAAGCTTAGACGAAGTCAAGCAAGGGCCATACCCTGAGTCTCCAGCCTCCCAGCCTGGGCCCCTGGGGAGCTGGAGAGGTATGGGCCAAGGCAGTGGGGGTTTCTGGAAGGAAGAGGGACTGAGGCTTTGAGATGGCCACAGTGGGAGATGGAGGCTCTGCAGGATGCCCCTCACACCCTGGCCCCCTGAGGTGAAGAAAAGAATCCCACCTCATCATGGCTGACTGGGCTTCTCTGCCCCCCAGTCTCCCCACCCCCATGGGACCCCTGACCCTGGCAAAGGGAAGCCCAACTGGAAGAAGGGGGCCTGGAGCCCAGGGTGCCCTGAGGCGCCCTTCCCACCCCCTGAGATCAAGGCAATGGTGGTTTTACAGGCTGACGGGTCAGTCATGGCAGGGGCTGGGGGTGGGGGGCAGAGAGGGGGCAGGGTGCAGGTACCCCCTACTGGGGGCAGCAACCAGCCACCCCCTGAGCAAACCTTCCTGCTCCCAACTCACCCAACCAGGCCAGAGGCACAGTCATCCCACCCCTGTCCAGCTGCCCCCCACAGCCTCAGGGCCCCTCTCTGATGCTCATCTGGATGTGGGGGCCAGCCTGAGCGGGGATTCCCCCCACCAGGGCACAGCGTAACAGTTCCAAAAAAATAGAGATTTGTATTCTTAAAAAAAACTAAATAAAAGCCCAGCTCTGCTGATAGGCGAATGTTACCCTCACCCCCACCCACCCTTTGTTTCCCTGGCCTGCACCCCCATCCCACCATGGCCCCAGGGGTATTTACAACATGGAACAATAGAGGCCTGGGGTGGGGGGCACTGCGGCAGGGAGGAGGGGGCATAGGGCAGGTCCCCCCCAGAGGGGTCCCCCAAGACAACACAACATCAACAAGAAAAGTTGCAAATCAGGCAGAAATGGGGACATCATTCCAAGGTCCTTATATACAGACACTGCATGACCAGTGGGGAAGGGGCGGCCCCCAGATGGGACCAGGCATGGGCATGTGGCAGGCAGGTGGGCCGGCCCAGGAGCAGTACAGGAAGACAAGGCCTCTGCCCCACTCTCACCCCATCCCCACCCCACCTTTGGTAACAACAGCCCTTCGGGGAGCCCCTGGTGGTTGAATTTCCTCTGGGAGTTCCCAGGGAGGGGGGCTCCCCAGTTCAGCCCTGCTGCAGGGCTGGAATGGGGGCATCCTATCCCCGCCCTGGTCGGCCATCCGGGAAACAGTTAAAAGTGTGCTACCCGCCCTTGACTCCACCATCTGCCCAAAGTAAGGGGGTGCTCCCTGGAAGTCGAGGGAAGGGAGCCTAGTCATCAGAGAGGAGCCCTCTTGGGCATCAGCTGGGAGGAGCCCCAAAAAGGGGAAGAGGGGGCTCCCTAGGGTATGGGGGATGAAGTGAGGGGAGAGGACCTGGACCCTGCATGGGGGAAGGGCCAGCGTGGTCATGAGGCCAGTACCCCACCCCCCACTCGGGGCCCTAGCCAGGAAGTCCACGCTGGAGGAGTCAGGAGCCGGGACCCTGGAATGGGCCCACCTGGGAGCTGGCCGGCGACTGGGGAAGGGATGGCCGGCCGGCCAGAAGGGGGCTCACAGGTAGATCTCGCGCTTGGCCGTCTGGGCAGATGCCGGTGTGGCTGCGGGTGGGAAGTCCGAGGTCTGGGTCAGGGGGATTTCCTCCAAGGTGGCCGAGTCCTTGCAGGAATCATGGCTACTGTGGGAGAAGGCACTGTAGGAGGGCAGGAGGCGCACAGGGGCCGTTTTGGTGTTCCGGTCTTCCGGGGGGCTGGGGCTGCCGGCGCCCGCAGGCTCCTGCCCTCCTCGGTCCTGGTAAGGCACGAAGGTGGAGAGTTTGAGGGCGCTGCTCTTGGTTCGGCGGCTGGGAGATGACTGGCCCGGCATCCAGCACGTGTCGGAGTGACCAAACTCGCTGCACTCGCGGGTACAGGTGCCTGTCATGGCGACGTCAGGCAGAGGGCGCAGGTCTGCAGGGAAGAAAGGGGAGGGTCCTCAGGCAGGGCAGCCTCCCAGGGCTCTGCTCCATGGCTTCCCAACGGCACCTCCACTCTGCCTCGGAACAAGAGTGTACACCCCTTCCTGCCCACCAAGCTCACAGGCACACACACCCTCCCACCATCCACGGCACGCGCACTCTCACACACACAGCCTGTCCTTAAATAGACATTCCTTCTTCCATCCTCACCCATCCTCCAGCTTTCCTCACACACCCACTGTATCTGCCCTCAGACAGGTGCACAAACACACAACCCATCTATACGCTCTGTCATCTACCTCCAGACAGGCTGAAACATGCACATCTACCCTCAGATAGGGATGAGCAAAGCCCTGTCCTCATTACAGACACAATCTCTTTCTCCCTCGTCCCCCCTTTCCCCACACACACCCATAGCCTTCCCCTCAGATAGGCATGGACACACAAATCTATACCGGGCATCTCTATCCTCAGACAGAGGTGGGCACATATCTTCCTTCTGAGCCCCCTCAAGCCTCACCATGCCCCCAGCTGTCCTGGAACCCCACCTCAGCACAGCAAGGCCCCGCTACAAAGCCAGGGGTTCCCATAGAAGCACACACTCGCATAGCCACAAGCACGCTCATGCAGCCCCTCCCCACCTTACTCTGGCCCCTACAGCAACCACCACCCCTGGCCTTGCCCCGGCTCCCTGCCCAGAACACCCACGGGAACAGGAGTTGGCCACCTGACATCAGCAATAGCCGGTGTGGTTGCTGGGCAGCCGGGGTCTCTATGGGAACGGCTGGGCCTGGAGCACTTCCTGTCACAGTTGCCCCCGTCCCGCCCTCTCTTGAGGACAGCACCAGGCAGTGACTGCCCCCCCCAGGGACAAGACTGAGTAGCACCGCCTGGGGTGGGGGCTCCCCTGGCACCACCCACCCTGGTTTGGCCTCCTGCCAGTTCAAGGTGAGAAGGGGACAGCTCTGTCATTAACCCTCAAAGCACTCAGGCTCTTCAGCTCAGGGCAGAGTGGGGGACCCAACATGGCACGGAGCAGAGCATGGGCACTGGATGGGCGGGGCTGGGTGCTGGGCCGAGTCCCACAGACCCCAGACCCCAGAGCAGCTCCCACATACCTGGCAGTCCGCCTCAGGGCCTGCTCCTGCCAGCCGGCTCTGCGCGGGCACAAAAAGGACGAGACGGGCGTGAGATCGCGCATGGACAGGCAGGGTAGGGAGAGAGGACACTCTGAGACCTGGGGCCTGGGAGGTCAGACAAGAACCTTGTGCCCGCGGGGTGAGGTGTGGAACCTTTCATCTTTTGGGGGGCTTCAGGACTTCAGCCTGAGGGAGGGGGTGAGACCTGAGGACAGGTCCAAGCTGGAGAGTCTGTCTATCCCAAGGGCAAGCTGATTTAGGCTCCCCACCACAGGCCACCACAGTTGCCTTCACACACACACACGCACTGCACCCATACATTCTGACAACACATCCCCCATCTGTCCCCACACTGCTCCCGCCCAGACCTCACTTCTGCCATCCCTCCAAGCCTCTCCCAGACAAGACTTTCCCCTCCCCAGCCCCACCACCCCTCTCCTCAGCCAAATGGTCTCCTGCTCCCCCAGGGGACCATCATACCCTTCTCTGAGCTCCTTAGAGCATCCAGGGTCCCTTCCCTTTCCTCAAGGCCCTCTGACCCTCATTACGTCAAAAGATTGCCTCAGGGCTCCCTCACCGCTACCTGAGCCCTCTAGCCCCCATTCGTGGGGTCCCTGTTCCCAGGAAGCAATATAGAGTGGTGCTAAATGCAAAGTCTTTGGAATCAGAGAAGCCTGGGTTTGAATCCTTCCCAGCTTTGTCGCTTCCTGTATATGACTTTGGGTAAGTGACTCAACCTCTCTGAGCCTCAGTTTTCTCCACTGTAAAGTAGGCACAATAAAGTTCTCAGATCAGAATGGTTATGCAGATTCAATGAATATATGCCCGAAAGCACTCTGCACAGTGATTACTGCTAACCACAGAAGAGCTCAAGAGATGGAAGCTGTTTTGTAAGGTCTTGTCATCATTTTCAGGCTTCTACTCATTCCTGGGGTGCCCGACCATGCCAACGCCCCTCACCATTCTCGGGGTGCTCCATCTCTCCTATGCTGCCATCAGGGGTGGTGCGCTCATAGTGATCCTCAGGCAGAGCCAGGGGACCCAGTCGGGGCCCTGATGACGACTTGCTGGATGGCGTCTCGGACTCCTCCAGGCCACTATCGTAGTAACTATGCTGGGACGGGTCCTGCAGCTCTTGGGCCTGGCTGGTGGCGGAGAAGGTGACGCGGCGGTGAGGTAACTGTGGGGAGAGGAAGTGTCACTGCTGGCCGGCCAGCCTGCCCCACGGGCCCACCACCACACCAGGCTGCAGCCCCAGCCAAGCCTACCCCCAGAGCTTCTAGTCCTCTAGGCCTCAGCAGCAACCAAGAAGAGGCCCAGCCGCCCAGCACAGCACAGCCCCCCCAGAAAGCAGACACCTTCATAGAGGACTGCCCTTCATTCTAGGACAGCTCCCAGGACAGCCAGGACTACACACTGGAAGTCCCAACACAGCACAGGCCCCAGTGTTATGACAGCCCCCAGACCAGCAACGATAAGCCTAATCCAGTACAACCACTTGTTAGAGCACAGCTTCCCAGTATTGGCACAGCCTCTCTTTCATTCCAGACAGCCAACACCAAAATAGCACAATACCAGCCAACTCCCCTAACTCCAGCATAGCCTCTAAACACAAGCAAGCCTCCAGTTTCTAGAACAGCTCCCTGAAAGCAGGACACACTCCTCATTCCAAAACAGCTCACCAATACCAGAACAGTTCCCTAATTTCCAAATAGCAGCCTCCAGACTCCAGCTCCTCACCTGTCTCATTGCTCCGTAACTTCCTACTGCCTCCATCCAGTGGGGTTGCTAACCGCTTTCTGAGCTTCTGTTCCTCACCCCTGGTCTGTAATGCCCCCTGGTCTGTAATGCCGTAGGCAGGACTCCCTGCTGAGTCCTCTCCCACTCAGCTCCTGTCCCCACTTGTTCCCCTTCAGAGAGGCCTGGGATTGGATAAAAGGTGGGAAGGAAGAAGGAAAAGGAGCCTGATAACAAACCAGGGCACCTTGGGGGTGGGGTGGCAGAACAATGGAAACTCCCCAGCCCTCCACATCAGGAAACAGTATTAACTGGAGAGGGCAGAGCCCAGGAAGACCCGGGCATAGAAGGAGGGGCTGGCATCCATCAGGGATTCAGAAGGCTGGCTTCAGATGGAGACTGCTTCTAGGAAACAGGAAGGAGCTTCCGGGAGGGGCTGCTGGCTTGGTGGAGTGAGGATTTAGACTGGGAGCTGGGGTCGGGGGACTGCAACAGTGACAGGCTGCTCCCAGCCAGCAGCTCTGTCTGCCTGCCATGGGTTAATGATCATGCCAGGAACCTGGCAACCTCAGCCTGGCACTTGGCACAACCAACCAATCACCCAAACACCCACCTGAGACTGCCACTGGTTCTCCTGCCAACCAGAAATTAGGAGTTGTGGAGGGCGAAGACCAAGGGCCCCTGGAGGCCAAAGGTGGGAGCAGCCCATGCCCAGGGCCCTGCTGATGAGTCTGCAGGTTCCCTCTAATCCTCTGACTTTGTGGTGCTTTGTTCTTAAAACTCTCAATAGGAAGTTATCGAGATGGAGGGTGGCCCAGGTTTGCAGACCCACCCTCCTGATACCCTACACAATTTGTGTCCCATTCAAGGCAGCTGGGGTGGGGGAGGGTGTCAGCACCGGAAGCTGCCTTCCCACCTTGCCTCCCATTCCATCTTCAGGCACAGGCAACCCTTCTTCGAGATCCATGTTAGGATCCAAAACACTGAAAGGTCTGGGTGATAACAGACAAGATCTCCCAAACTGACCTGACGACAGGTTCCAGGAGCTCTGGGAGGCACAGAGTAGCCTGCCTAGCAAGTGTTGTTTTCTTCACAGTTTTCTTTTTAGACATTAGCCAGTAGCCCTCCCTCCCTGCAGAACCTGTGCCTGGTAATCCAAGGCTGCGATCCTGCCTCCTGGAATACACATTACTTGGTCTTTTTTTTTTTTTTCCAAATATTTATTTGGCTGTACCAGGTCTTAGTTGTAGTATGAGGACTCTTAGTCATGGCATGTGGGATCCAGTTCCCTGACCAGGGAATGAACCTGGGCCCCCTGCATTGGGAGTGCAGAGTCTTAGCCACTGGACCACCAGGGAAGTCCCTACTTGGTCTTTTTCTATGATGCTTTTCTTTAAAAATGGAGGGTTGGGTCACACTCAATACTAAATATTCCCTATAGTTCTATGACTATCAAATCTTAAAAAGTCTAGGGACTTCCCGGTAGTCCATTGGTTAAGATTCCACACTTCCACTGCAGGAGGCACGGGTTCAGTCCCTGGTTGAGGAACTAAGATCCCACATGCCGTGCACTGTGGCCAATAAATAAATCAATCTTAAAAGCCTATGTCCAAAATCTGTCTCAAACACCCTAGTCCAGAAGTTCTAGACACTTGCTGGATATTTCTAGTTGGTGTCCCCATGAACCCTTCAGATTCAACATGCCTGAAACCAAATTCTTTTTCTTCAATCAGCTTCTGCATGGGCAATGATCTTACCATTATCCCCCTTATCCAGACTTAGAGGGATGGTATCTATCTGGAAATCTTGGTAGCTCTCCCCTCACTCCCTACCCCTACTTCCATATCCAATTATTTCTTGAGTCCTATGGGTCTTTTCTCCAGAATGTCAGCCTGATCCATCCATCCATCATTCCCTTTGCCACCATCCTTGCCTAGACCTTAGGGGTTCAGTCCTGTACCTTCACTTAAATCCACCATACACTCCAGTGAACTTTCTAAAGCTCAGTTCATCCAAAATTTAAGAGCTTTCAGGGGCTCCCATTTCCTCTTAAGGAACTTTTGACAAGGCATCTATGTCCTCTACAGCCTACAGTCTTCTGGTCTCCTGTCTCAGTTCCCCATTCCATCCTCCATTACATTTAGAATCCCCTTTCTGCCCTCTCCCTGCCTCCAGCTTGGTGACACTCACTCCTGCCTCAGGGACTGGCTCAGCCTCCTGTCCATCTCCTGCTCCTCACTTCATGAACAGCTGGTTCAAGGTGCACATTCCCCGCTCAGGAGCCCACTCCCATGTCTTCTCATACTACATGCCTCAAAGAAAGGGAGGGGACACCATGGTCAAATAAATTTGGAAAACCCACAGTTATACAAAGATTAACAGTTTCTCCCTTCTTGCAAAACTTTGTAGAGCCTTTATTAGGTTAATCTGAACTTAGTAAAAAAGTGCATAATGGAAAATAGGCTCTGGCAACCAGATCTCCTGATGATTTGAATTTGACTCCATCGCTACCTAGTTTTCATTTCTGTAAAATGACCTACTCACAAAGAGTTATGAGCGTTGAATGAGCTAATTCACATAAAATGCTTAGCATGGTACGTTGCACCTGGTAAGGACTCAAAAAAAAAAAAAAAAAAAAATGAAGCGAGTAGTGGCAGAAGAAGTGGCAGAACAAGTTGGGAATAGCTTTTCTGTGTGGCATTCTCACTGGTGAGAATCAACACCAAGATTCTCAACTGCCTCATCTTGTCAGTTGTATGTCTTGTAGAAATACAACCATTTTTTCCTCAGGGTCTAGCACAGTGCTGAGCACACAGTAGGGATTCAGCCTATGTGTTTTGATGATAACAGTGGTGTTGTGACTTGGTTATGTTCCAATGTGCAGTGTGGCTCCATCCCTAGGTTGGTCTGGAACCGAGTAAAGGGTAATCCCTCAGACTTCGGGAAAGAAAAAGAGATGAAGGAGCTAAAGGAACAGAAGAAAGAGGGAGAGGCAGTGGCAGCAAGGAGAGGAACAAAAGAGAAAGGATGATTGGTCAGGAGCTGCTGGAGGTCACCCTAGAGATGCTTATTTGTCCAGGAGAAATGAGATGAAACAAGATTTCACTTCTCCATGCCCCACTCCTCCAAAACCCCCAGGATTTTTACTTTGGGGGTGCCCCAGGGTGTTGGGGAGTTTGTGGACACAATCAGAATAGAGAGCTGGCGCCTTGGACCTCCTGGGAGTGTCTCAAGCCTCTTCAGTCACCATGGACACAGGTTGCCTCTGGCCTCAGAGACTCCCCCAGGACCTGAGTCCCCTCATTCTGACTTTAGCCTCCTCCTTGGGCACAGCCAGCGACAGGGCAGACCCAGGAGAGCAAGAAGTGAGAGACGGAGAGAGAGAGAGTGAATGAGAGCTAGCAGCTAAGGGTGGCCAGAGCAAGGAGCTGAAGGAAGGGAAGGGAGAGGGCCATATAGGGCGCCTCAGCCCGGGTCAGCAGTGGGGACACAGAGCAGGTCGGTCCGCTGCACTGGAAGGATTCCCTCCCCTCTCCCTGGGCCCTCTCTCCCGGCAGCCCAGGCTGGTGACCCTGGTGGGAAGACAGGGCAAAGCAGGCTAATTGCTGGGTGTTGAGTGGTATTGGGATGAAAAGGCTGGGAAAGGGACTTGGGAAGATCTTGCCTCTAGGGAAGGTGCCTAGTATAATTAAGAGGTTCTAGGCCTTCACCTGAGGCAGCCAGACTACACTCCACCTACCCTACCAGCTGCTCTGGTCTGAGCTCTATTGGGAACTGCTCAGTGTGCACAGAGGGGAAAGGTCAAGTCTTAGCCAGTGGAGAAAGGGCAGGACTTGGGTGCCTCTCCACTCGCTTTCTTGATGAAGGGCATCATTCCCAGGGAGGCCTCACAAACCTGAGGGGAGGGAGGGGGACTTCCCTAGTAGTACAGTGGGCAAGACTCTGTGCTCTCAATGCAAGGGGCCCCGGATTCAACTCCTGGTCAGGGAACTAGATCCCACATGCTACAACTAAGACCTGGCCCAGCCTAAACAAATATTGGTTTTTTTTTAAAAAAAAAGAAAAAAACCATGAGGAGAAGGATACACTGCTGGACAGCTCCATTTGAAGGGTGCTTCACCCACACATGGACTCGGTCATGGTCATGGGTGGGGGGGAAGGTGATCAATTAAGATAGGGTTGGCAGAGAGGTGCAGGTCTGGGACATGGGGAGGGACAAACAGCAGGGATGGGGACATTGAGGCAGGACCTCCAGACAAAGGATTGTTTCCAGTCTCTCTCACTTCTTCTCTCACTTCCAGGAAAATAAGAAACCAAAACTCCAAAAATAGAGAACTTTATTATCAGAGGGAAGTGTTTGGGACTGGGGACGAGGAATGGGGGGCCCAGCCCTGGAATCTGGGGTGGGGAAGAGGGTGACACACAGTA
Source organism: Okapia johnstoni (assembly GCA_024291935.2). Taxonomy (NCBI): domain Eukaryota; kingdom Metazoa; phylum Chordata; class Mammalia; order Artiodactyla; family Giraffidae; genus Okapia; species Okapia johnstoni. The sequence goes on from CM044316.1 coordinate 45,305,633, forward strand.
CACAGAGAAGGCAAAAGGGGAGGCCCCCCTCCCTGACAGAGTCCCCACCTGATTACCCACCAGGACCCCAGGTCTCCTTGTTTCCTCTTTAGAGAAGCACCCATGGCTGGTCTCAGACAGAGACCCAGGTTTGAAGGAGACTTATTCTCCATTTCCCTCCCCGCTTCTGCCTCCAAACCCTTCTGCTCCCCTGCCCATCAGCCCCCACCTGCAGGACCCGGCATCTGGTCATGTCCCAGGATGTAACAAATCACAGGCCTCTCCCAGTGGAGAGGGGCGGTGGGTGGGGGGACACAGAGCACACCCTCCGTTTTCACTGGGCCCAGCCCTCCAAGCCTGGGTGAGGCAGCAGGGTCATTGCCGGTCCCAGCATTCCCTGACCTCCCACCACTGCCTTGGGCTGGTGAGCAGAGCAGGTCCGAGACACCAGCTCCGTCACTCCCACACCTCGGTCCAGATGGCCCCGTGGTAGGGGTGGGGTGGGGGCTGGGGCGTGCTGAGCCTCAAGGGCTGGCCTACCTGCTTGCTGGGGTATTTGGGGGGGTTGGTGCGGTAGCTGTAGTCGGAGTACTGCTCAGAGCCCGTGGACGTCGTGTCCCCGGTGCCCACGAATGTGTTTGCAGGCGGCAGTTCCTGCACCACCTGGTGCTTCTTGGAGGCGGAGGGCGACTGGGGCTGCAACTGGATGGAAGGCAGTGGGGAATTAGAGCGATAGTGGCGACCCAGGTCAGGGCTGCCTGGTGGGTAGTTGAGGGGCAGGTGGATACGCGGACTGTCCCCGGGGGCGTCGCTCATCAGGTTGAACTTGAGAGACTTCTGCAGGCCGGTCTCATCCTCATCCTCCACCGGTTTGACGGGCTTGGGAGACTTGCTCTTCTTGCCCTTGCTTTTGTTGCCCTTGGAAACTTTGCTGCTGGGCTTGGGGGCGTACAGGTCCTTGGTTTCCTTCTTGCCAGCCTGGTAGCCACTCTTGGCCTCCCGTTGCCGGCAGTAGCGCACGAGCACAGCCAGGGCAATGAGCAAGGCCACGGCCACAACACCAGCCACCACGCCAAAGAGGATGTTGCCACGCTGCTTGGAGCGCTCATATTCTGGGTCCCCGGCGATGTCGATGTCCAGTGGCGTGTCCAGGCTGTGGCCCAGTAGGGTCTCCAGCAGAGTGCGGTTGGCCAGGGTCTCGTTGACATACAGGTGGACCAAGGCTGTGCCGTAGCGTGGGGGCTTGCCACGGTCACTGACCTTCACGACTAAGCGGTGCAGCCCATGGTGGCGGCGCTCAATCTCCTTCTCCAGGGTGATGGCACCAGAATGTGACCCAATCTGGAAAAGTCCATAAGGGTTACCACCAGCGATGCTGTAGGTCAGCTCAGCATTGACACCAGAGTCAATGTCCTCAGCTGTCACCTGGCTGACCGTCTCACCCAGACGGGTCTGGGGGGTCAGCAGCCGGTGGGAGGTGTTGGAAGGGGCAGTGATAAAAGGCGCGTTGTCATTCTCATCCAGCACGTTGATGGTGACACCAACGTAAGCTGAGCGAGGTGGGACACCACCATCCACAGCTTTCAGTTGGAAGGTATAGGTGCTTTGCTGCTCCCGATCAAAGCTCAGGCTGGAGAGTATGGTGCCCGTGCCATTCTGGATAACAAAGTCACCATTGTCCTGCTCCACCGTGAGCTGTACCCGTGCGTTCTCCCCCTTGTCCCCATCAATGACAGTCACCATGCCCACCGGACTCAGTGCCGGCATGTTCTCCATCACTGAGAAGTTGTAGCCACTCAGCATAAACTTGGGGTCATTGTCATTGCAGTCCAGCACGTTGACAAGGACAGTGGCTGTGCCCTGGAGGCTAGGGCTGCCCCGGTCGGCTGCCACCACCTTCAACTCATAGCTTTCCCTCTGTTCCCTATCCAGGGATGTCTTCACCCGGATCTCTCCGGTTTCAGGTGAGATGGTGAAGAGGCCCTTGGCAGCTGGCTCAGGCTCCAGAGAGTAAACCAGCTCAGCATTGGAGCCCGAGTCAGCGTCACTGGCAGTGACCTCGGCGACCACTTCACCCGGCTTGTTGTTTTCTGGGAAAGCGACCTCAGTGACGCTCTGGGTGAAGACAGGTGCGTTGTCATTGACGTCCACCACCTGCACCTTGAGGGAATTGGTGCTGGAGAGTGGCGGGTTGCCAGAGTCCACGGCCACAATCTCGATGGTGTAGTCTTTGACCTTCTCGTAGTCGAGCGGGGTGGTAGTTTGCAGGAAGTACTTCTTCTTGCTGTCACTTCCCGTCTCGCTGGCCTGGCGGAGTTGGAAGGGCACATCGCCTGCTACCACACAGGTGACAGCTGCATTCTCCCCCTCGTCTCTGTCAGATACCTGCACCAGGGCCACAGCTGTCTCTTCCGCCACATCCTCCAAGATGTTAGCCATCCCGTCCTGGTGTGTCACCAGCCCTATGCCACGGATCTCGATGGTGGGCGCATTGTCGTTCATGTCCTTCACAGTCACCACCACCTGGGCTCGGGCACTCTTGGGGTTGGTGCCACGGTCCTTGGCAAGCACCGAGAAACGCAGGGTGCTCAGGTCCTCACGGTCCACGGGGCCCTGCACAGTGATAAGTCCGGTGTTCCTGTCCAGTCGCAGAAGACGTCTCACGACTTCAGGCGCCTGGTGGAAAGTGTAGTCGATCTCTGCATTGGCACCTTGGTCTGAGTCGTTGGCCTTCACCTACAGGGCAGGGGGAGAAACGAGGAAAACAGGGCTGGGTTAGCTTGGGGATAACAAATTAAGGGACACCATGGTTGCCTTTCCAGGGAGCACAGCAGACATGACTAATCTAACAAGGCAGCCTTTCCAAAAGCAGCACGTGTGGGCCCTGCCCTTTCCCAGTTCCTGACACTGTAGCTGATATTACTGATCTATTTTCCTGAAAGGCACAGATAACAGCCCACAAATCCTCGAAGGTGCTGCAGGCTTACTACTAGAAATGGGACAGGGCAGAACTGAACTCTACTTATCATTTCTATACTAGTCCACCCAAACGTGGAAATGAGGATCCAACTAGCAACCAGGGTAGCCCTTCCACCCAATTTAACTGGCCTTCAACCCTCCTGAAGAGCTGGGAATGTGTGAGTAGTAGAGATGGTGGGTACGTATGGCATATGTGTATAATAGGCATGCATGAACATACATGTGTTGTGACTATGTGAGAAGGTATGTGTGTTTGTGTACGTGTGTGTTTGTACATGAATAGAGACCCACAGGCCCACCTGGAGGCCACAGGTGAGGGGACTGCTTTTTTTGAAAACAGCCAGATAGGGATGTGGGTCAGAGGGAGCCCGCCAAGCCAGGCCACTACTCTTGTCAAACCGGGGAAACCTGTTTCAAGTCTCTTTCCCTCCCAGGTCTGGTGCTGGCTAGGCACCAACTTGAGGAATCCGGCTGAGCCTGCAGCCAAGAAGGAGGGACTGGTGCAGGCCACAGAGCCTGCTGGCAGCAGCCTGGGCTCCCGGCATCAAACAATGAGCTGTCTGTCCCTCTGCAGTGGGCACGCCCTCCCACGCCGAGGCCGACGCACACTCGGCCCAAGTCTACACAAACACGGGTGGTGACAGAGCAACAGGAGCCAGGTGGGAATGGCCATGAGGGAGCACTGGTCAGGTAGAAACATGCGATCTGGAGTTAGGTCACAGGCCAACAGAATGTGATGGCAGTATGTGTGGGGAGATGAGCAGGGAGACCAGATAGGTGCCACTTGGCAGAGTCTCCGGGGAGCAGAGCAACAGTGTCCTATGTTCAAATCCCAGTTCCACTACTTCCCAATAACATGACCTTGGGCCAATGATTTAACATCCTCATGCCTCAGTTTACAAATGTGTAAAATGAGGATAATAAGAGAACCTATTTCACAAGGTTGTGATGAGGATTAAACAGGATGATATCTGTAAAAATGTCCAACACTGCCTGGCACGTGCCAAGTGCTCCCTAAATACCATGTATCTCTCTTTTTGTTCATCCATTCAACTTTCCATCCATTCACCTCTGAAAATCAGTGCTGACATCCTGTGGGCTACTGCTAGTGTCTTTCCTTCCCATCAGGGGTTTTTTCTGACAGTAAAGACACGTGGGTCAGGATTCCCAGCTGCTTGATCTCTGCTCACTCCTCTAACAGTTTCTCTTCACCTCTCCATCCCCTCAGTCTGTCACCGACTTTTCATTATGATTCCCACTGTCTGTCTCCCTGTCTCTAGCTTGGTCACCCACCTCCTTATCCACCTTTCTTGCCAGCTTACCTCTCTCTCTGACTCTTGACTTCTGTCTCTCCCTCCCATCTTGCTCAGTTCTTCTGCCTCTTTCCCACTGTTGGTTCTCTCCTATCCTCTCTTTTCTGCTCTATCTACCTGTAGCCTCGTCTCTGCCCCATTCTCCTGCTTCATCCCACTTCTCGACTCTTATACCCATGGGCTCTGAAGTCAAACTGTTGGACGTGGCAGAGGTGGGATCTGAACACATCAGGTAGGTGATATGAGGCAAGTTTCCTAATCTCTATGGGCTTAGTTCCCCATCTGTAAAATGGGATAAGGCTTACTTTGTACTGTAGGGATTAAATGATATTATACACAGAATGTATTCAGAACAGTGCCCAGCACTTAGGCTATTATTAGTCACCATCCCCGACTGTGTGTCTCCCTTCTCTCTCTCAGTCTGTCTTCTACAGGTTCCAGAACACCAGCCACTAAATAAAGGTCCAAACTCCCCCTGTGCCCTGCTTCAGTTTGGGGATGTAGAAGGAATGGTTTCCCAGGACAGCTAACGGTGTGCAGGGCAGTCTGAACCCTCCTCAGCTCCCTCACATCAAAGACAGACAACTTCAGCCCATGGGGAAGGAGAAAGGCGCTGGGGCTGGCAGGAGGCCAGGGCTGAGATGACAGCGCGAGATACACCCACCTGTCTACAGGGACGCTTTCTTTGCTCCCTCCCAGGCCCTGGCCCCACCAAGCTGCCCAGCCCCTGGGGCAGTTCCCATGGAAAGGAGTGCTGAGAACTGCAATAGAGGCCACCAACCCCCCAACTGTGCCTAGCACCCCATACCCATGGGTGCCTGGTGCCTAGGGGAGGAGATGGCTGTATAGACATCTGAGCACAGTTTTCTAGAATTCTGAGGACTCACCTGGCTAAAATGATTTCATTTGACTGTCAGGGATGGGCAAAGGAAGGCTCTGTTCTTCAGCCTCGGGAAACTCTCATCTGGCTAACGGGCCCCTAGTTGGGAAGATATTCTCATCTCTGGAGAGAATCTACTTGGACAAAAGGTGATTCATTTGTTCAGCTCGCTTGGCTGGGGAGGAGAATGTCATTTGACTTGGGAGGGGGTTTTACTTTGCAGAGGTTTCTCCAACTTGACTCTGCCTCAGGGATGGGGGATCACTGTTCTTATGCTGTGTCACTGTCACATAAATAGCTTGACAGAGGAAAGTCACTCCCCTGCTGGGGTGGGGTAGGAAAGTCTCACCAAGCAGGGGCTGGGAAAAGAGATCTCACTGCAGTATTTTGACCGTTTTGCCCTTAAGTGAAGGGAATTCTCACGAGGCTGGGGTGGGCTCCCATTTCTAAATGGAAGTTACCCACAGGGTAGAGCAGGGAAGACATAGGGTAGAGTAGACCCAGGGTAGAGTGGGTCACCCTGACAGTTAGACGGAGGGGCCTCTCACCTGGATGACTGAGTGGCCTATGGGGCTGTTCTCAGACAGCTCAGCCTCGTAGGATGGCCGCTCGAACTTGGGGGCATTGTCATTGGTGTCGAGCACAGTGACCCGAAGCAGGGCGCTGCTGGCACGTGGGGGGTTGCCACCATCCTGCACCTTGATGGTGAGGTCATAAGAGTCCAGGCGTTCCCGGTCCAGGTTGCCCATCACGATGAGTTGTGGCTGCTTCCCCTCCTGGTCCTCTGCCACCTGCAGCCCAAATAGCTCCTGGGCCTCGGGCCCCACCTGCAGCTCATATGACGCCACACCGTTGGGGCCAGCATCTCGGTCTGAAGCCACCGGGATGGAGAAGAGTGAGCCGATGTTGGTGTTCTCAGGGATGGGCAGTGTGATGACTGGTGAGGCGAAGTTGGGCGTGTTGTCATTGATGTCCTGAACCTCTATCTGGCCCTCCAGCAGCCGGGGGCTGCCGTTCTGCACAAGGTCCGTGATAGACACCTCGAACTCCAAGATGCAGGGCTCACCAGGGAGCTGGTTCTGGCATTCACGGAGCCCCTCACGGTCGATAGAGGTCTCGGTGGTAAAGATGTCTCCTGTCTTGCCATCTACCCGCAGGTACGGGGCGCCTACCTCTAGTTTGTACAGGTGGCCCACGTCGGGAAAACCATAGTCGGCGGCAAGGCTCCCAATGAGGGTGTTGGGCGGCTGTTCCTCAGCCACCTTGTACACCACCCGAGTGGCATGGCCCGGGGACGGAGCCAGCAGCAGCAGCAGTGCTAGCAGCAGGGTGGGAAGCAGCAGACATCGCTCCCCGGGGCCTGGGCTGTGCCTCAGGGGTCCCATTGGGGCAGGCTCCAGAATCAGGAGGGCTGTAAGGGGGAGAGACAGAACAGAGTGGTCAGCTGGGAGGAGAGCCCAGGCCCTGAGGGCTGCTCAGAGCCGCCCCCAGCTCTCCTTCTCCCACCTACACACTGATCTCCAGGAGAGAACTCCGCCCCGGTACAGAATACCCATTCCAGGACCCAGAACCCAGAGTCTCACCCACAGCCCAGTGTAGCAGCGGTGTCTGCTCCAGCTGGAGGAGCCGGTAGGCGCTGGAACAGGTCTAGAGCAGTTCCCGCCCCTGGAACGCCTGGACCCACCTGACACTCCCTCCCTCCCTCCTCTCTGCTCTGTGCTCTGCCCAACACCTCCTTCTCACCAGCATCCTGCCTTAGTCACCCATGCTAATTACCCTGATACTGAGATAGGGAGAGACAGCAAGTGCAAGGGCGAGACCTGGAGCCCCCCACCCCCTGCCGTGAACACAGTAGGAGAGAGACACAGGAACCCTCACATTCCCCAGACCCCGATCATCACCACCACCCACACTGAGGGCTGCTCAAGTTGGCTGCAGGCAGAAGGGATGACGTCACATTCCTCTCCCTTCTGAGATGCCAAGTCAGTGTGCGCGTGAGGTAGGACATCTCAAATCCCCTTCTTCTGACACTAATCACCCTGCTAACCAGGATGCCCACCCCTACAAAGGGCCAGCTTGAACAGGTCCCCAACCAAGGCTTGAAAACAAGCTCGAGGAATAGGAGTTCTCCCTCCCCGATCTCCTTGCAAACACACATGCCCCTGAGCACGGACATCTGTGTGTACACACATAGTTCCTCCACCCTTGCTCTCCACAGGGGGGGTGGGGAGGAGAGACATGAGGAGGTACGTGGAAGGTAGCAGATGTCAATATTGGGGTCAGGACAGTGGTCAGAGCTGACTAGCCCTGGAACTGGCATTGGGAGCTGCCCTGGCCTGTCCTTAGAAACTAGGAGTCCAGCAGGTCTAACTGGGACAGGGCTGCCGATGACACGAGCAGCCTTGCCCAGACCACTTCCCACATATCTGTTCAGTCTCCCAGTCTGCATCTGGCCCCTACCTCACACCTGGCCCCTCCCGGCCTTAACCGGTCCAGCACCATCTCATACCTGTCTCTCCCTGCCCACCCCTAAATCCTTCCAGTGAGAGGCCCGTATGTCCCAGCCAACCACAAGCTGCACCGCAGTCACGACAGCAGCTTGCTTCTTCTGCTGGTCTCCTCAGCTTCGAGCTGTTTGTCAGCAGACTCCAGCTCAGTACCAGTCTTGACTCCCTCCTCTTCTCCAGCACCACCACGCCACAACCAGCCCCACTATTCAAATCCAAAGTCTTTGGCCCTGCATCTTCAACAGAGGCTCAGGCTGGATCTCCTGTCCCCAGCTCCTTGCCTGCCCCTGGAATAGGTACCCCGCACCTGGAAATCCTACCCAGGCCCTGTCACAGGCCACACCCACCCCAAAGAAGGCAGCCGCTGGTCGCCCAGGAAGCCTTCCCAGGCCTCTTCAGCCCACAGTGACCTCTCCTTCCTCCAACTCACAGCCAGCTTATTGTGCGTACCAATCCCTCGGCAATGAATCACCGTGCAGCCGGGGACACCGCCCGCCCGTGTTATTCAGTCCCCATATTGTGCACCTAGTCCTGTGTTCTCCACCTCCCCAAGCATCCTGAAGGAAGAAGGGACAGGGCTCCCTGCACTCATCCCCCAGCCCCGACCTGTGCCCCTTCCCAGAGCTGGGCTCACTACAGTGCTCATTCGTGCTTTCAGGGAACATTTATTGGGTACTTAAAATGTTCCAGGCTTTATCCTGGCCAGTGGAACACAGCAGTGAACAAGACAGATGCAATCTGTCGCTGTGGAGCTGACAGTTCTAACTCAATGACTATTTGTCACTTTTGTTGGGTTGTACCCATTTGACAGGTGTAGGGCAGTAGGGTGGAGAAGAGCAGGGACTGTGATATCAGGCAGTCTGAGGCAAACCCCAGCTGCCCACTTCCTGACCGTGTGAGCTGGAGCAGTTGATTTAGAGCCTCAGTTTCCTTGTCAGTAAAATGGGAATAATACTACCTCTTTCCTAGGGAGTTTGAGATCATGTGGGCTGAATGCCTAGCACATGGGCACTCAACAAATGCTCCCTCAAAGCACTTATAGTTGTAGTTAGGTAGCTGTTTGGGGAATAATTTGTGAATTGTTTGTCTTTCTGTGAGCAGAAACTAAGAGAGCCTCTGCTTTGTTTACTCGTATATCCATCCTGAGGGCCTCGCCCTGGACCCTGCACACAGTTGCTGCTGCTGTTGTTTAGTCGTGTCCAACTCTTTTGCATCCCCATGGACTGTAGCCCACCAGGCTCCTCTGTCCATGGCATTTCCCAAGCAAGAATACCGGAGTGGGTTGCCATTTCCTTCTTCAGGGGATCTTTCCGACCCAGGGACTGAACCTGGGTCTCCTGCATTGGCAGGTGGATTCTTTACACTGAGCCAGCAGGGAAGCCCCTGCACAGTACAATAGGTGCTCAGTAACAGCTCATGAATGACTGATTATTTTAGCTAACCTATCCTAACCTATCCTCCCCAACTTTGTGTGTGTTCACTGCTTGTCCTCACCCAGTTTCTCTACTCCACCGAGAACTCCCTGGGCTCCAATCTAACCCTTCTTGTGTAGGTTAGATCTCAGCAAATGGTCATTGAATGCAGATTCCTTACACAAGCACAGCCCCTCCCTGGTCATTTCTCGCACTAATAGGCTCAACACATGTGAGGCTGTTATCAGATGAGTAGTGTGTGTTTGTTCCCAGCTGCAATCTTAATCTCTTTAAAGGAGAGAGGAATTTATCTGATGCTCTATTGGGATCCATCCTTCAGCCATTTCCCCTCTCCACATAGACCTGGCACTGGGCTCATCTTACCATCAAGCCCCAACCCAAACACACCTATCTTCAAAGAACCTCACTCCCTTCTGGGCACCTTATTCTGCCCTCCCTTGCACAGCACACACACAATATGGGATCATTGTGAGCACCAACTCCGTGCATAAGTCTTGGCTGGGTGGGGCCTAAACCTGACAAAGAGGAGAAATAAAGCAGTGACGGCCTGCCTACACTGACTCTCTCCAGATCAACAATTTGTAACCTTTTGGGGTCACATCCCCCTTCGTGAGTTTTATGAAACTACATGGCAGATTTTTCCAAAAAAATGAATGTTCAAATTTTGGCTACAACTTCAGAGGTCCGTGGTCTGGCAGCGTCAGGGTGACTTTGATTTGTAGCTGCTCTAAGAGCTACAGATTAAACACCAATCTCGGGGGCTTCCTTCCCCATCTCAGGTCACAACCAGGGTCTCTGACCCCTCAGGCCTCCCAGGCAGCACAAACATAGCATGTTTGTGACACATTCTCCCCACCTCCCGCCTGCCTCCTAATACTCATACACATTCTTTCACTCACACTGTCACCCTTGCTCAGTTGTGTCCGACTCTTTGCGACCCCATAGACTATAGCCCACCAGGCTCCTCTGTCCATGGAATTTTTCAAACAAGAATACTGGAGCCAGTTGCCATTTCCTTCTCCGGGGAATCTTCCCCACCCAGGGATCAAACCCACGTCTCTTGCATCTCCTGCATTGGCAGGCAGATTCTGTACCACTGAGCCACCAGGGAAGCCCCCCTGTCACCCTTAGGAGTCAGGAAAGGATTGTGGCATCTAACTTCTGATTGGGAGGAACACTAGAAAGGAATATCCAAGGCAAGGATGGTTGGGGGCAGGGGGAATTTCCAGGGGTTGGGAGAGGGTTGCCCAGAGTAGGATCAAGAGCTGAAGAAAGTTAGGCTCTTTAAGTACCTGAAGAGTCCCTTTAAAATGAGTACTATCTGGCCCTACCCTTAAGAATTCTGATTCTGGAAGAGAGACCTGGAGAAACCACCCAGGCAGCAAGGTGGAGGCAGCAAGGGTCTGGAACCTTCTGGGAACAACTTTGAGGTACTCTAGGTCTTTGGAATTAAGAATGAAGTATAATTTCTGTCATCATCACCTTTACAACCATCATCTCTCTCCTCACTATCATCTTCATCATCTCTAACACTCCCAGAGATTCTACTACATTTACATCCAATTCCCATTTAATCCTCCCAACCCTCTGAAATGGGTCCTGTTTATTATTACATGGCTTTCCATAGTACAGATGATAAAACTGAGGCTCAGAAAGAATAACTGCCTTAGGTCATAGAAATAGTAAGCTGAAAAGTGAAAGTGAAGTCGCTCAGTCGCGTCTGACTCTTTGCGACCCCATGGGCTGTAGCCTACCAGGCTCCTCCGGCCATGGAATTTTCCAGGCAAGAGTACTGGAGTGGGTTGCCATTGCCTTCTCCAGGGGATCTTCCCGACTCAGGGATTGAACCTGGGTCATCAGCATTGCAGGCAATCGCTTTACCAACTGAGCCACCAGGGAAGCCCCTAGTAAGCTGAAGAGTTGGGATCTGAGAAATAAGAATGCCTCCCCACATGAGTTGAGAAAAGGCTGGATAGGGAAAGAGAAATCAACGGAAGTCACCGGTTGCTATGTACCACCCCTGCCCCCCAAACACACACACACACACAATCCCTGGGCTGCCAAACCTTCAGGGCAAGGAGTGAAAGAGAAAGAGAGGGTCTAGGGTTCAAGAATGGAAGGACGCCAGGCCTCCCTGGATGCAGAGAGAGAGAACAGAACAGCCAGGAGTGGCAGTGAGGCAGCCCTTCCTACTCCTGCTCCCACCATCCCTGAACTTTGTCCTGGTGGTTGGTTACAGGGAGCCATTAGTCCCAGACGGCAGCCTCTGAAGCCATTAGTGCCTTATCTGCCCTTGCCCAGGTACTGGCAGCCTTCCCGGCAGGGGTGTCCCCACCTCCACCTAGCGACACTAGTCACCCAGGACCCTGAGCAGCCAGAGCCTCAGGAGGGTCAGTGACTCATTCTTCTCAGGCTCCACGAGCACAGTGAGGTGGGAGGGCACAGAGTCCAGGGAAGGCCAAGGAAAATGCCATCTGTGTCAACATCTGGGCAGGAAGAAGGATGGCTGTGAGGGTCACCTGGAACCTTCATTGCCAGCCCACCTCAGGGACCAGGGGCCATTTCCTCCTGAATGCTGTGGCCAGAGAGGAAACACACAAGGGCAGATGTCACAGCCCCAGAGGCCAGGTCAGCTGTGACCCCCACCCCTGCACTGTAACAAACAGCCACCACCACTGTGGGCACAAAACACTGAGGGACAAAGCAAACATCTGGGAGAGGAGGGTAAGCAAGCTGGGCTATGTGGGGTGGAACTGTTCAGAGGCTTCCCACAGTGAATAAGTGTGCAGCCCTCAACTCCTCTCCCTTCTCTTTTACAACCCTCTATTAGCCTCTGTGGGGTTTCCAGGCACCTGCATTCTTGAGTCAGCTTGTCAGAGTTCAAACCCTTGTTCCACCACTTGCTAGCTGTGTGACCTTGGCCAAGTGACTTTACCTCTCTGAAGATATTTCTATATTGTGGAATGGAAATAATCCTGCCTCTTGAAATTATTTGGGAGGATTAAATAAATGGGAGCTGATACATTAAGGTCTATTGTAAAGGAGAGATATCTTTCTATCTAAATGGAGCATTTCATTTCCAGCATCAGGCACACAGTAGGGGCTCACTGGTTTCATAAATTAGTGAACAAATCCCTTGCCAGCTGGGAAAACCTATGAAGGCAAGGATAGTTGTGTGTCTTACTACAGTATTGCATCCTTATCACCCACCATGGGCCTTGGCAGACAGTAGAAGCTCAATACATGGTTGAAAGAATCTCTGCAGCACCAACTCTCCTCTCTCATGGTAGGGGCAGCCCTCAACCCATATGAGGATCTCCTCCTTCCCCATCTCCTCTCCCACAGCCCTGACTCCTGCTCAGCTCCTCCCTCCATCCTCCCAGACCCTCTCCTGACCCTTCCACCCACACTCTGCAGCAGTTAGCTCACCATCTCTACCTAGCCCAGGTCCGCTGACCAAGTAGCCACAGCAGCAGACCCTCTGCCAGGAGGACGCCTTACCAGCAAGATGCCCCTTTCCAGCTGAAATCCCTTTTGAGGGTGGGGATTGGGTGGGAGGGGAGGGGAGAAACTAAATGCAGCCAGAACTGAAACCAGACCTGCTCCCCTGCCACCCTGCCCGGCAGTCTCTGGAGGCCCTTCTCATCCCTCTCTCCTCTCTCCACTCCATGCCCTGGTCTAGATCTCAATCCTCTGAGACCCCCACGTCAAGAAAGTAACACTCGCCCCACCCCTAACCCCACACACCTAGACCTCTGGCTGTCACAAACACCTTCAGGGCACCCTCTTTCCAGGCAGCTACCAAGGGTTGGCTCAAAGCAGGTAATGAAAGGCCCTCGGCGTCTTCCGGCACGGCGTCCCGGACTCAGCCGGACCGGCCGGGGCGGGCAGACCCCAGCCTACACCGCTGTGGTCAGTGGGCGCTCGCGGCACATACCCTGCGCTCGGGGCATCTCCTCCCAGAGGACACTGGAAAGAGTGTCAGGGGTGGGACAGCGGCAGTTCCTCCAGCATCCTCCGGCTCGCCCGGCCCCACCCCACCCCCACCCTCACCCCCGCGGCGCCGGGCCTCCCCGAGCTCGAGGCGAGGCGCGAGTGCGGCGCCGGGAGAATGCGCCTCACCAGCGGGCCCCTGGTGCCCCCTGCCCTAGGGGCCGCCGCGGGGAATCCCTCCTCCTCCGCACTCCGGGTCTCAGCCTAGGGACCCCCACAAGCCGGCGTCGCCTAGAGCCGCGCCGCGGGCGCCGGGAGGGGGCAGGGAGGGAGCCGACGCCGGAATCACAAAGCGGCGAGCCCGGCCGGGAGGAAGAAATTCTCGTAAAACCGAGCCTCTCGCGTACAGCAGAAAAGGGGGCTTTACCCCACTCTCAATCATGAAAGACCTCAGAGCCGCCCCGAATATTTCCTGCTAAAAGGAATGGTCGCCGGCCACTGCTGAGAAACACTGGCCAGAAGTCTGGGCTCCCGAGGGTAGGTGGGGGGAAGGAGTGCGAGTCCTTGTCGCCTGCCAAAGCTGCTCCTGCGCGTGCCGCGCCTGCCCTCCTGGTCCCAGGGCCTCGCCCGCGCACACGACTCTGGCCTGCAGCCGGGACCTGGCGGAGGGGACGCCCAGGTGTGAGAGGGACACAGGTGTGTGGGACCCAGGTGTGCTGGGGATCCAGGTGGTTCGGAGAACGCAACTGAATGGTCCGAAGAGGGTCGCAAACACTGCCCAAGGTTGGCACCCTTTGCAAAAGGGCCTAGTGCCCCGGAGCTTCGGGGAGGCGGGGTGGCGCGGCCTGCCAGGTCCAGCTTGTTCCGGGAATACCCTGCCGGCCAGCCCGGGAGTGGGGGTGGAGGAGGCGCCAGCGGGGAAGCAGGTCCGACCGGCCCGCCCCTAGGGTTCCCGCCGGGCCGATATTTACACTGCCTGTATCGCGATAAGGGGAAGGGGCGCTCGGGGCTCTCCCGGCGGCTTCCCAGGAAGGAATCTGGCCTCTGAAGGAGAGGTACAGAGCGCGTGTGTTTGTGTGTACACCCCGCAAGGTGTAATGTGATACTGTTGGTGGAAGGTGTGTGTGAAATCCAGTGTTAAGATGTGGGAAGCAATGGACTCTGTGTTTGTGACCGTGAAGCGCTGTTGTGGGTGCCACTTGCTGTGTTAGGGTGTGTGCCTTCAAGGCGTGTGCGGAAACACTGGGTTCTGTGTTTATGGGTGCAATCGAGCGGTGCAAGCAAGACGTGTTGTGTACCTATTTTCTGGCCAGAGAGTGTAACATAATTTATGTTAGGGTGTGTTCCTTAAAGGAATATGTGTATGAAGCTTGGTTTTGAGTGTTCATCCGGCGAACTGTGGCCGTGACACTCCTGTTTTAGGGCACGAGACTGCGTTTGTGTGTCCAAGTCGTCGAATGTCACACCTGGTTGTGTTCTATTGCTTTGTAGGACCACGGGTTGTGTGTCCGTGCTGCTGAGCGTGCAGGCGCTGAAGCGGATTCTCAGCTAGTGACGGTGTCCCAGCGGGCGCTGGTGTGCGGGAGGTATGCCTGTGTGCACATATGTATGTACGTGTGTACATATGTCCGTGGTCTGGCCCTCCGGGTGCCCGCGGGGACCTGGATGCGCCTGAGTGATCCGAGCTGGTCGCCCAACAAGTGTGTGTGTGCTTGTGGATGAGGGTCCTTGCTTGCTACATCCTCGGGGAGTGCCCCACCAACTGGGGGCTGCGCACTTGCCCCAAACTAAATCCATCTCTCGCGCTCCCGGAGCCCCCTTATCCCCACAGCTCCAAGCGCACCGGGGTGCAGGGCGCCTAGGCTGGGGTCCAGTCCAGCACTCCCTCTCCTCGCTCGGCTTCTTGCGGCGGACCCTGGAGGCCAGGGTGCCCCGGCCTCAACCCCCACTCCGAGCTCCCAAACGCCCCCACTTCAACCCCGGCACGCGGAGCACCGACTGGGCCCCCGTGGCCTCGCTCGGCCGAGCGCCCCTCCCTCGGCTCCCGCCGGCCATGGCCGCTCACAGGCGGGAGCCACCGCCGCCTCCGCCGCTACCGATCCTTACCCGACTCTGGGCAGCGCCGGCCACGGGCCCTGCAGTCCATGAGCCGCCACCGGCCCCGGCCCGGGCTGCGACTCGGCACGGCTCGGGCTGGCGCTGCGGTTCAGGCTTGGCTCCGGCTGGCTTTGCGCGCAGCAGCCCCAGCGGCTTCGCGTCCGCGCCGCGCTCCCGCTCCCGGAGTGTGTGTGAGGCGGCGGCGGCGGCGGCGGCGGCGGCGGCGGCGGCGGAGCCAGCAGCAGCGAGCGGAGCGCACAGCCGGGCCCGCCCCCTCCCTCCCCCTCCCTCCTGGCCCGCCCGCCCGCCTCCCGCCCGCCTCCCTGTCCCCCTCCCCCAGCTCCGTGGCCGGGAGGTGGAGCTCGGGACCGCTCCGGTTCTGCTGGGAGGGGACCCCAGCACCGCTCCGCAAAGCCGGAACCCCTTTTGCTATCTCCTCGCTACCCGAGGCCCGTATATGCAGATTGTCCCCCTCCCTGGCTCTTCAGTTGACACTTTTCCCACCCGTGCCCCCATCTGGAACCCCTCCCGAATTCCTTTCCCAACCTCATTCAAACACCTGTCCTTTACTCTGCCCCCCTGGGAAGTCGGAAGGCACGGGAAATGTCTCCCGATGCCTTCTCTGGGCATCTGCTCCTCCAGATCCACTTTCTTCCTGCCCAGACCCCCAGAGCACCCCGAATGGCCCTCCCTTCCCACTGCGCTCTGGGGAAGTCCACCCCTCCCCCTCTGGCCGAAGCCGCAGAGCGGTCAGCGTCGGTGGCCGCAGCAAGTCTTGGAGGTGGGGCTACGGAGGGGACCGTGGAAGGGGAAGGGTAATGGGACCCGGAGGCTCCCCTAGAATGAGGACTGGGGAAATATACAAGTGTGAGGATGAGGTGACGCGCCTAAGCTCGGGCTATTAGAGGGTCCCCCAATCACCTGTCCTCTGGGCGGCATGGAGCTGGGGCCCCAACGCATTTACCGGTGACAAACATATTCACACTGAGTCACACGGGTCCCTACCCCGCGAAGCCGGGCGGTGTCACGGCCTGTGTCACACGCCCTCGCAGTGCCACACTCTCTGTTACACTCACACTCACCGACTCACACACGGTGTCACACGCAGTGTCTCACACTCGATAACTCAGTTTCTCCCACTCAGTTTTGGCTCTCTGGCGCCATCTAGAGGTGGCTGAGCGGCCTGGGAATTCCTTTTCCTTCGCTCAGGGTTTGGTACCCGAGGCTCTTAAGCACCCCAGTCCAGTACGACCTCCAGCCTTTCGCCATGGATAAGCCAACGCAAGGGTTGAAGGTCAGAAGAGTGAGAAAGACTGTGTTCCTGGCAAGGCCTGGCACTGGGTGTGGAAAGGTCTAATACGGGATGACCGATATCTGCGTCTCTATTTGCCTTGGCCTCTGACTCCTCCTCCCTAGCCACCCGCATTTTCCCATCCCTACCACTCTTATACCCCTTGTCTCTTTCCTCTGCTACCGCCCCTTCTGACACCTGGATTCTCGGTGGAGCCCTCCTCAGGGTAAGGGTGGGCTCTCGGGCCAGCTAAGGGCTGGCCAAGATCTCTCCGAGAGCAGCCCCCTCTCCATTGGACTCCCTTTCTGGCCTGGGCCCTGCTCTAGTCCGCACCCCTAGCCCTCAGCCCCAGAATCCCAGGTTGGGGGCTCTGAGTGGGAGATGGGGTGAGCTAGTAGCAGGCAAATCTGTCCTTTAGGTGGTTTCTCTCTGTCCGTTGGAAAACTCACACTCTCCCCATCATTGAGCACAGCTCCATGGGAGGAATCAGTGGTCCAGAGACAAGAAATCTTCCACAGAGGAGCTGCCCCAGCCTCCCTGCCCCCAGCATGTGCCTGCTGCCCGCTGCAGCAAACCCTCCCCGGTCTGCTTGCTGGGAGCCACTCAAAGGCTCCTCTGTTCTCCTCCCTTGCTCAGGGCTGAGCAAGATAGGCAGCCGCAGAGCTGGGCAGGAAATGCTAATCTCCCAGATGTTCTCCTCCGTCCTCCCTACTCTACCACCATCAAGCCCAAATCCTGCACCAAGTGGTGGGAGCAGAACTGGGCCGGCACAAGGCCAGGGTGTATCTACTCTTCTCCCTGCTCTCTATCCCTTCCTAACCCGCTGCCAGGCTGGGCACTCTGAGGGACCTGAGCCTGGGACAGTGTAGAAATGAGGATGAGGCTGTTTTCCCAAAGAAGGAGGGCAGGCAAAGGGCAGAGACAGGAAGGTTACATTTGAGGAGAGAAGCCAGGTTCCTGGCCCCATACCAAACTGGCAGGAGGACCTGATTGACAAGTAGGATATGGGGTCAAGTTCTAAACTGATGGTGCCTGAGATTCCAGCTGAGACTATGGCCGGGGATTGGACCCTGGGTGATGCTTGGTGTGGGAGTGGTTGGGATGCTTGGGGCCTAAGGCTCTTGCTGTGATATGTATGTGCCTGGGATGGACTGCGACTAATAAAGTTAGGATGCTGTAGATCCTGACATAGTAACACAGAAAAATTGTTGCCACTGATAGCAGCTGGGACACTGTTGTGATGCTATGATGCTGGTGTGCCTAGGCTATCGCCAGAACAATCAGATTATCAGAGAGGCTGTTTTGTGTATACATGTGGAAAGGAGGGCTGTAACTGAAATGCTGTAAGCCTTGAAGCTGAAGATGTGAGGCTGGCATACCTGAGACTGGCTATAGCTGAGAAGCTGTTCTCTGTTCATGATGTAGGTAGAACTGTAGCTGGATCCATTGCTTAGGTCCTAGGAGATGAGAGGCTGTTGCTAGGAGCCTGTACCTGAGAGCAAGGCTGTTACCTGGGATAAGAGCAGAGCTACTGTTGTGTATAAGGCTGTAGCTGGGATGCTATTGGTCCTGAAACTATAGCTGTGATGACAGCATACTGGGGATTGGCTATAGCTAAGATGCTGTTGCCCAGGCTTGTGGCTGGTCTATTACTGTGTGCAGGACTCTAGCTGGGATGCTGTTATGCCTGCAGCCATAGCTCTGAAGCTCAAATATAGCTAGGAGGCCATTTCCTGGTAATATAGCTGGATCACTCTTGTGTGGGGGATGGAGCCCAGACTCTGTTGCCTAGGAGATGAGAAGCTGTTCCCTGGGAAGCTCTTCTTGGAGGGAGGATGCTACCTGAGATGGGAGCTGATCTTCTGTTGGAGCTGATCTACTGTTGTACTTGGGACGGCTCCCGACTGGCTGTTGTGTCTGTGGCTGGCTGGGTGGGGAAAGGCGAGTGAGTTCTGCCTTGAGGTCTGGGAGATGCCAGGAGCCCAAAGCTGGGCGGGGGCTGCCGCTCTGGGAGGCTTCAGCAGCTGCTTTGCTGTGAATCTGGGAAGCCTGTTTTCATTACTGTTTTAACTCTTTTTTTAACCTTGTTTTTCTCTCGGCTGCACTTTTGCTCACTCATTAATTTTGGTATTTTTCTCACGGTGCCTCAGCCCCTGTCACGGCTGCCATGGCAACAGGAGGCAGTTTGCACAGCGCCAAAATATCTGATCAAAAAATAACCAAAATAAGCAAACACCAAAACGACTGTTCTGGGGGCTCCGGCCGAGGGAGAGCCAATGGCTCAAGTCCAGGAAACTCTAGGCTCCCAAGGGACCCTTTTTCTTCCCCAGGGAAGCTTTGCTAAACCTTCTGATAACCTCAGAGCTCAGAGGCTCCTTCCCAAGGGAATCCCCCCAAAAAATTCTCCCAGGGCTCTGAGATTTCCAATGGTCCCTGCCCAAGAAGTATTGAGAAGATGTGAGGACTGGGGTTCACTTCCCAGGAGCTGAGTCAAACCTCTAGGAAGCTCCCTCCCTGCCCTCACCATACATGTCTGCACTACTCCATCCACCCCTCTTCTGGCCCTCTCTCCTTCCTCGGGCTTCTTTTACTTTCTCTCCTCCCAACCCCTGCTTGGCCACCTCCACTCTCTTCTTTTCATACCCCAGCATCCTGACAGGTTGGATAGAGGGGAGGAAGCTGCAGCCTCCAGACCCACCCCCAACTCTTCAAGGGAGATGCGAGGAGAGAGGCCACAAAAGCACCTGACTCTCCTAGGCTCTGGCCACCTCCAGCTCCAGCTGCCTACAGGAAATTCCTGAACAGCTCTGAATACCCACACCCACTCTGATTTTCCCCCAATAGCATTCTAGTTTCCTGGGGACCTCCTTCTCTCAAGCGGGCATGTTCCCAGGAGGGGTGGAACAATAGAGCCTTAGGTGGAAAAGGCAAGGGCAAAACTCTTGGTACTACCTGTTTCACTTCTTCACCCACTAATTTCCCCTCTGACAGGGCTTGTCTAGATTTCTGGAGCAACAAGAAGGCGCTCTTCAACTCTGCCTGAGTCACATCACAAAATTATATTTCTGACTTCTCTTCTTTGTGCCCCTCCAGCAGTGAAAATCTTACTCCCAACAGGTCTTTGTCCCCCTCTGAGAGCTAGAACTCACCTTCTGCTCCTTATGTCCAATTCCTACAGCCCTCTCCCCACCAAGAGCAGTAGTGGCCTTGGCCTCCTGGCAGAGCCTTCCTGGGCCTGTTTCCATAGAAACCAGATAGTCCGTGAGGTGTGAGATGGGGAGGGGAGACAGGAGCAGGGAGGAGGGACGAGACCTCAGGGATAGCCCTAGAAGAAGGGACCTGGGCACTGAGAGAAGGAAGAAGCTGCCCCATTCAAAGGGAGGGGGGGCCTTGATTTGGAGAGGGGAGAGAGAATCTTTGTAGGTTCTGTCCCCACACAGCTTTCTCTGTTGCCTCCCAAGGAGGCACACAACTGTCTCCTCGCCTGGCACAGAGAAGGGGAGTTCCTCTTTCCCCACACCCCTAAAATCCTTCTTTACCAGGAACTTTCTGATCTGGGATGATTCTCTTTCCCAGGAGGCACCAGTCTTAGTCTAAGACCAGGATCATAGGATACCTTCCCTCCCCCAAGAGCTATGCAGTTACCCCAGACCAGTGACTGTGCTCTGAAGGCCGGGCAGCCCTGGGACCCGGTGGCCGCTGCTGACCCCGTGGCGTGCGGCTCTAAAAGGCCCCATTCATCTCTAGGGGTTGAAGGCACCATTGTCCCTGGCGGGGGGTGGTGGAGGCAGTGGGGGGTCTCGACTCAGAAGGAAGGAATGTGTCTGGAGAAGTTGCCCCTAGGGCTCCAGTCTCCAGGTCCCCACCACATCTCCATTGGCACCCCTTCACGACCCCAAGCCCTCTCCCCCACTGCTCCCGGCAGTCTTCGCGCTTCTCCTAAGGGTGGGAATTGCCGCGGTTTGGGGTAGAAGCCTCGCCCCAACCCTCTGGCTCTCTCTGGAGAAATATTTCTGGGGCTGGGAGCTGTCCAGCAACTCGGGTCCTGACGGACCAACGATTCGCCTAGGTGCCATCACATTAGAAGGGGCTCAGGGCCAGACTGAGCTGGCTGGAAGCTTGGGAGTTCTCCTCCACCTAGGCTAACACTGCAAACCACACCTAGCCTGGGTGGGCATGGGTGCAGCTCTGGACATGAACATCCATGGGTGCTGAGAACTGACCTAGGGAGAAACTTGACTCCTGCCCTATCTGAGAATTGAAGGGTCAAGTGCCACCAGGCCACTCCCCTGGAATGCTGTCTCTGATAGAGTTAAAGAAAAAACTGGGAGAGGTCAGGCCTTGCCTCTCCTCCCCCCATCTCTGCCTTGCCTCCGTTTCTGTTTTCCTAACTCTCTCCACCCTCCTCCTCTCTTTCCCTCCCTGCTGGGTTGGGGGCTGCTGAATTATCATTTCCCAGCTCTGCTAATGTGCTCCCTGCTGCGGGGAGGGATCATAATTCTGGGAGATGATTAAGTTTCAAATTGTTTTTCTGTGTGTTGTTGAAGATGAGGCTTTAATATGGTCCCTCCCCAGATAGGGAACCTGGCCTGGCCCCAGCTGCTTTCCCTATCCTCCTTTGCCAGCCCTCTCCCCTCTGATAGACCAGGTCTGGGAACATGTCCCTTTGTGTGCCCTCTGAACTTATACAGGGGGACAGGGGGTTGTGGACCTACCTTTGACTCAAACAGGAATACATATAATGTGGTGGTGAGAAATACTGGTTTTGAAGTCAGACAAGTCAGGATTCAAGTCCTAACTCTGCCACTTACTATCTGTGTGATCTTGGATCAGTTAAACTGTCTGAGCCTCAGTTTCTTCGTCTATAAAATGAAGATACTTTAACAGTTGCCTCATAGAGAGCTTTGTGTATTTAAATCCATAATGCATGTCAAATGCTTAGCAGAGTGCCTGGCTCATGGTAAAACTTGATAAATATTAGTGGTTATAAGTACACACATACCCCATCCTGTGTGATCCTGCCTCCCCCATCCTTCCTAACTTTGTTCTTCAGTTTAGTAAATGTATATCTAATGCCTGCTGTTTTCCAGGCACTGTGCAATAGAAATCAAGTTATTCAGGAGTGAGGAGGTTGGTTTTCTTGCTTATCTCCCCTTAAGTACCCCTTCATTCGCCTCCTTTCGAAACTCTTTTCAATTTAAGTTCACTCCCATTTTACTCTCCCACATACTTCCAGCTCTTCCTTCATTATTCCTACTTCATTCTTTCTCTGCAGTCTTATCACTTCACCTTGATTCTTATCCTCCTAATACACACACACACACACACACACACACACATATCTTTTACCTTCTACATGATTCTCCATCCCATTTGGGGCCATCATACTAAATAAAGAGGGCTGAATTTTCAAGCTAGGAGAGAATCCTGAGTCATGCTCTGTGTGTGTGTGTGTGTGTCTGCGTGTGTGTTTGTATCTAAGGATCACACACATTCAGTGTGCATTCAGTGGTGGATCTGTAACAGACTTCTGAACTCACACATTTGAACTGTGTATTTATTTGCCTTCTATCCCCTTTGTATAAGCCTTACAGCCCTTGAAATATGTCTATTTCTTTTCCTAACTATCTACCTACTCTGCCCCGCCTCTATCTTTGTTATACTCTAATTGGGAAAGCTTACTGGTTGTCAGTAACAGAAGCTGATTTATGATAATGTATTTTTGTTTTTGCTCAACTAGTTTCCTACCTACCCTTTATTATACTGACCAATTTGTCCAAGAAGTCATTTCATAACTCTTTGAGGGCTTGATTCAGTGCAGGAAACAGAAACTACTCTAGGTGTTTTAAACTGAAGGGAATTTAATATAGGGAATTGAGTCCTTACAAAAATATTTTAAAAGACTTGTGGAGTGGACTCCTAGAAGCTGTACCAAGAGGGCTAGGACATATTCCATAATCAGAAATGGGGGCTCAAAAGGCCACCATTGGAACTACTGAATTAAAGAACACATTGCCAAAGCTTTGCCATTGAGGAATTGGGAAGAAGAGACCAGGAAGCTGGAATAAGTGTTGCAGGAGAACTGCACCTCTCCAGAATCCTGCTTACCAGCAGAAAGCCCAGAATAGTAGAAAGAAGGCCTTTTACACTTTTCTGCCTTCCAGTCACACGTACACTTAACTGTAAGGGAGTCAGGGAAATGTAGTCTAGCTTTCTAGTCTCTAGAATACAGTAGAAGAAAGTAACAATAGAGGATGCATGCCCACTGACCCTATCAACACTAACTTGGACCTTGCCCTTTAGCAGTTCACAGACTAGAGGAGAAAACACCAGGATCAATGCAGACTAAAAAGATGAGCCAGAAAGTATCTGTGACAGACCAAATTTCAGCCACACGGGGTCTGGGACCTTAATGGTCTTAAACTGAGTCCAGACCTACTTTGGAGCTCAGGCTCTGCTAATCACTGGAGGAATAAAACTGAAGTGAGCACACGAGGGAGAGGTGGGGAAAGAAGAGACCATGCCTTAGTGTCCACAAAGGTTCTCATTTTCTAGGCGGGGCTCTGCACAGTAATCCAGGACCCTAAGTGAGATCCCAAGAAAACAGAGCCCACGCTCGGTAGTAGATCCTCCCTCATACTGGCTGGTTTGGGTTTATGTGACCCTGCGTGGCTCATCTGTCACTTACCTCAAATCATCAGTCTAAAATAAGCCCTCAGGATCCCCACTGGGAGAAGAGAAGTCCAGAGGGAAGGCTAAAATGGGCCCGACTTTCAAGCAGGAGGGCCTAAACCCGGGCATGTTTTCCTGGGGAATATCCAGGAACTGGCACCTTCCAGCAATATGTATCTGCTTCCTCCTGCAATTCCAGATGTTTTGGCATCTTTCCTCTTCTTTGACTCTAGGAACCAGGAGCTGAGTCTAGGTGCTTCTAGGACAAGATCCCAAATAAATCCCAAGTTTATAAATGGTGTCAGTTTCTATCTTCTGAGTAAGTATGAAAGTCTTGAGGATAAGGGGTAGGCTGGCATTTCCTCATGGGCTTAAAATTGTTGTTCAGTCACTAAGTCGTATCTGACTCTTTGTGACCCCATGAACTGCAGCACGCCATGCTTCCCTTTCCTTCACTATCTCCCTGAGTTTGCTCAAACTTATGTCCACTGAGTTAGTGATACTATCTAACTATCTCATCCTCTGCTGCCCCCTTCTCTTGCCCTCAATCTTTCCCAGCATCAGAATCGGCTCTTCACATCAGGTGGCCAAAATATTGGAGCTTTGGCATCAGTCCTTCCAATGAATATTTAGGGTTGATTTTCTTTAGGATTGACTGGTTTGATCTCCTTGCAGTCCATGGTCCACTGGAGAAGGAATGGCAAACCACTTCAGTATTCTTGCCTTGAGAACCCCATGAACAGTATGAAAAGGGCTTAAAATAGAAGGTAGTATATCCCGGTGGGTAAAAACTTGGCCTTTACAGTCCTGTCCTGAATCAACTGCTTCCTAGTTTGGCCCTAGGTGACCTTGGGCCAATGACATAATCTCTCTGAGCTTGTTTCCCATCTGTAAAAGGGAATAATACATACTTGCCTCTCAAGACAGTTGGAGAACTAATTGAAATAATTATATATGTAACTATTATTAAGTGCTTGATTCAGTTCTTGGCACATAGTAAGCTTTCAGTAAATGCCAGCTGTTAGTATTTTGTTATTATTATTGATGTTGTACATTCTCAGCAACAGACATCTTCCATCTCATTTACCAGGAGACATCTAGAAGAGGGGCTTCCTCATACAAGGCTTGCTCTAGAAGTATGAGTTCTTAGTCGTGATTGGGAAAAGTGTGGAGCCAGACCAGGCAGGATGCCCCTCAAGCCTGTTTCTTCTAGCTGAGAAGTCTCTGTCACCTTAAATCCTAGTGCTGTCCCTGTGTGGACCCATTCAGACATCTTAACATCACCCAGGGATGTGGACCTGATGTCACTCTGGCAGGCTAGGAAAGACAAGACTAGTGATATTCGCAGGCCCAGGATTTTAAAAGTTTGGAATTATCTGCTCCGACCTTTTGTGCCCCCTTTTCTCCTTTCCTCTCCTTTTCTCAAACCCTCCAACTTCATTTAAATTTTATTGAACATCTACTATGTACCAGGCAACATCTTAGGCACTGGAGGTACAGTGAAGATCAGAGAGAAAGACAGCCCCTAACCACTGGAGCTCTCAGTTTATTGCAGCCACAAACTATATAACTATAATGACACAAATAATCATTTAATTATAGTTATAGTGGATGCATCTAAGGAAAATGACAGAGAGTAATGAGAGTGGATGATGGAGGAACATAACCTCCCTTGTTAGTCTAGAGGAAGAGGGAGCGGACAGGAAACGCCAGATCAGACCTGAAGAATGAGTAAGAGTCAGCCAGCCACGCAGGGGGAAGTGCCCTGGGCAAAGGGAGTTCCTGCCAAAATGTTAGATGATAACTTTATGGAGTGTTGCCTTGACCAGAGGTATTTGATTCTTGACTGGGGACTCCCAAAGGGATAAATATTTAATGGTGGGATTTTTGAGAGACATGTGACCAGCTGATAGGGTCAGGAGGCCTTCTCAGCTGCATTTGAACCACACCATATGGCCAGGAAGCCTATCTCTGGGTATGCGTTCTGTGTTGGAATGTAAATGCATGTTTGAGACTGTGAATGTAGGTGCAGGTGTGTATGAATAAATGCAGAGCTATAACTAATAATTTTGACATCTGGGCCACGCAACAGGAACATATCTTTAAATCCAGGGATACGCCAACTCCTGGGGGAAGTTGCAGGAAAGCCAAGGAGGGAAACTTCCCCTGCATGCACATAGGAGCCCCCATCAGTTAAAACCCCCACCCTTGACCTTGGACAGCCCAGATCATCCATCTCTGCTAAGTGTCAGGGGCAGACTAAGCAGCCCTGGTAGCGAAACGTTGGTATTGAAGGTGGGGGAGGAGGAGAGGCTTTAAAATTTGCACAGTCTTTTAGATTGATATTTAGAACATCGGCATCCTCCATATTTTTGTTCCTGAGCCCTTGGTGAGTGCCATGTGCTCAGTCATGTCCAACTCTTTGCAACCCCATGGACTGTAGCCTGGCAGGCTCTTTAGTCCATGGAATTTTCCATGCAAGAATATTGGAGTGGGTTGCCATTTCCTCTTCCAGAGGATCTTCCAGACCCAGGGATAGAACCCTCATCTCCTGTGTCTCCTGCATTGCAGGAAGATTCTTACCTGCTGAGCCATTGGGGAAGCCCCTGGTGAGTAAGCATACCCTTATTGCGACTTTGAATGTATGCATACATCTATGCATACTGTACGTGCTGTACTATGCTGACTGTACGTGCTGTACTATGCTGACTGTACGTGCTTATGTGGATATGAATAGGTGTTTGGGACCGGTGTCAATTGTGATAACTAAGAGTCTGGGGCCAGCAGCATGTTCCTGTGTGCCTCCTCTCCCATTATGCCTGTCTCCACTGATCTCATGAGATGCAGAGGCTAGGATTATCTTCTGGTCAGGGCCGAGTCCTTTCACATTCATAGACCGAAAATGTACTGACCACAAGGCAAGCAGAAATAATATGCTCACCTTCACCTCCATACCATAAAGCAAGTGGAACCTGGGCCTTTTGCAGTGAATGAGCTCAATAAATCATCCCAGCTGCAGGTGTGGTATTGACATAAAGCTAATTTAACCCTGGGGAAGCCAAGGGAGGTGAGGAGCAATTATGCCTTCACCTGCAGCCTGGTCACTCTGCTAGTTCTCTGATGCTATGTTGGAAAGCAGAATCCTAGAGTGGGAAAAGGTAGGGGAGGTCACTTGTCCCTTTCCTTCCTTATAGGCAGTTGACTTTCTGAGGCTGTTAGATGATGTTCTATTTTCTTCTTGAGAATATTTTTGAATAGAGACTTCCCATCCCCATCTCAGGACTTGAACTTCCCAAAAGTGACAGAGATGTTTCTTAGGTCAGACCAAGTTCTCCTGTATCTCTTTCTGAGGAATCAAAACCAGTGGTACTTTCTATAGGGTGTGATGGGTTTTGGAGAATGAAGTTGAGGGTTGTGCTGGACAGAGAGGGAATCTATGGTAAATGTTTTAAATGACATCTGCCAACTCCATTTGATTTTCTCAAAAATAAAAATCACTCATTCAACATCCAAAAAATGTTCATTGAGTTCCTTTATTTCTTTATTCAATAAATGCTTAGTAAGAACCAGTCTGAATCCTTGCCTTCATGTGGGTTTATAGGATAACAGGAGAGAGAAACATTAAACAGATACACACATGAATAAGTGCAAACTGTTGCTAATACTACTTATTTCTGTTCATTCACTCATTCAAATACCAATACAATGAGGGAGAGTAATAGGGAACAGCTTTGGAAGAAAAGGCCTCTCTGGAGCCCTGAAGTTTGAGTAGCCTGGGGAAGAGAGTGGGAAGAGTAAAGCAGGGGGAGGGAAAGGCACATGTTCAGTGCTTTGCTTCTTGCTGCAAGTAGATGGTGAAGCTTTCCTGGGGCCTGATGGGAGAAAAGGAATTGGAAAAGAAAGAGCTGAGTTCAAATTCTGCTGTTGCCACTTTAGAGTTAGGTGGCCTTGGGCAAGCTGCTTCTCTCTTTCAAGTCTCAATCACCTCTTCTGTAAAATGGAGATGGTAACATTTCCCACTTTATAGGACTGTTGTGAAAAATTAAGTAAAATAATGTTCTAAAGTGCTTACCAGTGCTTGGCATATGGTAAGTGTCAACAAATTACTATTATTGCTACTATGATTATCCTCAAACGCTCCAAGTTCTTTATTAGCCCAGGCTTTGGCAAGTTTGTTCCCTCTGCATGGATCACACCCCACTCCCTTTACTCGCTTATATGCATCTGTCAAGTAACAGCTGAAATGTATTTCCCTGGAAGGACTTTCCTGACCCTAGATCAATGGCTCTCAAACTTTAGTGCATGTAAGAATCATTGTGTGTGTGTGTGTCAGTATGGCTTATTACAAAGCAGATTCTCAGTCTGACAAAGTACCATGGTAACATAAGATGAAACATCATGGGAAATGGAAACTGAATGGGATATACACAGGAACTCTCTCCTATCTTTGCAACTTTTCTGTAAATCTAAGAGTATTCTAAAATATTAATTTAAAAGTTTATTTAAAAAAGATTCCTGTGCAAGTCACAGCATAATGAGATAACACCACATACTATTAAAAAAAAAGAGAGTAATAAGTGCTGGCTAGAATGTGGAGAAACTGAAACACTTGTGCACTGTTGGTAGGAATGTAAAATGGTACAGCCACTTTGGAAAATAGTATGACAGTTGCTCAAAAACTTAAAATAGAATTACCATGTTCCACCAATTCCAATTCTGGTTATAACCCTGAAAGAATTCAAAACAGGGTCTCAAAGAGATATTTATACACCCATGTTCACAGCAGCACTGTTCACAATGGAAACAGTCCAAATGTTCCTTGATGGATGAATCACTAAACAAAATGTGGTATGTACATGCAATGGAATATTACTCAGCCTTAAAAAGGAAGGAAATTTTGACATATACTACAATATGGATGAAACTGGAGGACCTTAATGCTAAGTGAAATAAATCAGTGACAAAACAATGAATGCTGTATGATTCCATGTATACGAGGTATTTAGAATAGTCAAATTTATACAGATGGAAAATATAATAGGGTTCCTAGGAGCTTGAAAAAGAGGAAACTGGAGTTTTTTTTTTAATGTGTATAGAGTTTGTTTTGCAAGATGAAAAAATTTTGGAGATAGGTTGCACAGCAATGTGAATATACTTAACACTATTGAACTGTACACTTTAAAAAGTTAAGATGGTAAATTTTATATTATGTATATTTTACCACAGTTAAAAAAATTCAGACAACAGATTCATGGGCCCCATCTTCAGAGCTTTTGACTCAGTGAAGAAATGGAAAAGCTGACCCTAAAATTCATATGGAATTACAAGGGACCCTGACTAGCCAAAATAATCTTGAAAAAGAACAAAGTTGGGATAGTCACATTTCCTGATTTCAAAAGTTACCATAAAGCTACAATAATTAAAATAGTGTGGTACTGGCATAAGGATAGACATATAGATCAATGGAATAGAATTGGGAGTTCAGAAATAGACTCATATATCTACAGTTAATTGAGTTTTGACAAGAATGCCAAGAATATTTTATGGAGAAAGAATAGTTTCTTCAACACTTGGTGCAGAAAAACCCAGAGATCCTTATGCAAAAAGAAAGAGGAGAAGAGAGAAGAGCAGAAGAGAAGCTGGACCCATACTTTACACTATACATTAAGATTAACTAAGTGTGGATCAAAGGCCTGAATATAAGAGCTAAAGCTATTACACTGTGAGAAGAATGCATAACAGCAAATCTTCATGACCTGGGTGTGGCAATGGTCTTAAATGTGACACCAAAAACACAAGTAACAGAAGAAAAAATGGACATATTGGACATCATTGAATTTAAAACTTTTGTGCATCAAAAGACACCATTAAGAAAGTGGAAAGACATTTTGCAAGTTATATATCCAACAAGATTCTATATGGAACTCTTACAACTCAGCGACAAAAAGACAAATAACCCAATTTAAAAATGAGCAAAGGGCTTGAATAGACATTTCTCCAAAGAAGACTGTACAAGTAGCCAATAAGTACATGAAAAGATGCTCAACATCATTAGTCAGGGAAACAGAAATCAAAACCACAATGAGATACCACTTTACATCCCCTATGATGGCTACAGTAAAACAAAACAGAGCAAGCAAACAAACGAACTCACCAAAACCAAAAACAACTGTTGGCAAGGATGTGATGACCTTGGAGCCCCCCTGTACATTTCTGGTGAGCATGTGAATTTGTGCAGCCACTGTAGAAAACAGTTTGGTGGGTCCCTAAAAAGCTAAACATAGAATTAGCATGTGACCCAACAATTCCACTCCTAGGTATATACCCAAGAAATTGAAAACAGATACTCAAATACTTGTGCATGAATGTTCACAGCGACAATATTGACAATAGCCAAAAGGTGGAAACAATCCAAATGCCCATCGATGGATGAATGGACAAATAAAATATAGTATATTTATATAATGGAATATTATTCATCAATAAGAGGAAATGAAGTGCCAGCATATGCCACAAGATGGATGAACCTCAGGAACATTACAAGTTGAAGAAAACAGGCACAAAGTGTTATATTTCATATGTGTATAATTTCATTCACATAAAATATCCAAGCTAGGTAACTCCTTGGAAAGCAGGTTAGTGGTTGCCAAGAGATGGGGGAGGGGAACATGAGGAATGACTGCTTGATGGATGATGAAAATGTTTTGGAACTAAATAGAAGTTATGATTGCACCACGTTGTGAATATGCTAAATGCCACTGAAATGTATACTTTTAAAGCTGTTTGTTATGTAAATTTTGCTCCGATGAAGAAAAAAGCAGATTCCTGGCCCACCTTCAGAGGCTTTGACTCAGTAGATCTGGTATGAGGCCCAGGAATCTGAATTTTCTGCAAAGACCTTAGATGCCTGATGCAGGTACAGGTACATATTTTGAGAAACGGCACTAAACTGTCTTAAGTCTCCTGTTGATGATACTTTCCCAAGGACCTAAGCTTCTCCTTTTGCTCATTGCTTCATTGTTCAGTGGCTAAGTCATGTCAGACTCTTTCTGACCCTACAGACTGCGGCATGCCAGGCTTCCCTGTCCTTCACTATTTCCCAGAGTTTGCTCAAACTCATGTCCATTGAGTCAGTGATGCTATCTAACCATCTCATCCTCTGCTGCCCCCTTATCCCTTGCCCTTGATCTTTTCCAGCATCAGGGTCTTTTCCAATGAGTCAGCTCTTCGCATCAGGTTTCTAAAGTATTGGAGCTTCAGCTTCAGCATCAGTCCTTCCAATGAATATTCAGGGTTGATTTTCTTTAGGATTGACTGGTTTGATCTCCTTGCTGTTTAAGAGACTCTGAAGAGTCTTATCCAGCACCACAATTAGAAAACATCAATTCTTCAGCACTCAACCTTCTTTATGGTCCAGCTCTCACATCATACATGACTACTGGAAAAACCATAGCTTTGACTATATGGACCTTTGTTGGCAAACTGATGTCTCTGCTTTTTAATATGCTGTCTAGGTTTGTCATAGCTTTTCTTTCAAGGAACAAGCCTCTTTTAATTTCGTGGCTGCAGTCACTGTCCACAGTGATTTTGGAGCCCAAGAAAATAAAATCTCTCACTGTTTCCACTTTTTCCCCATCTATTTGCCATGAAATGATGAAAGTGAAAGAGGATAGTGAAAAAGTTGGCCTAAAGCTCAACATTCAGAAAACTAAGATAATGGCATCTGGTCCCATCACTTCATGACAAATAGATGGGGAAACAGTGGTAGACTTTATTTTTGGGGGCTCCAAAATCACTGCAGATGGTGACTGCAGCCATGAAATTAAAAGACGCTTACTCCTTGGAAGAAAAGTTATGACCAGCCTAGACAGCATATTAAAAAGCAGAGACATTACTTTACCAACAAAGGTTTGTCTAGTCAAGGCTATGGTTTTTCCAGTAGTCATGTATGGATATGAGAGTTTGACTATAAAGAAAGCTGAGCACTGAAGAATTGATGCTTTTGAACTATGGTGTTGGAGAAGACTCTTGAGAGTCTCTTGGACTGCAAGGAGATCCAACCAGTCCATCCAAAAGAAAATCAGTCCTGAATATTCATTGGAAGGACTGATGCTGAAGCTGAAACTCCAATACTTTGGCCACCTGATGTGAAGAGTTGACTCATTTGAAAAGACCCTGATGCTGGGAAAGATTGGAGGCGGGAGGAGAAGGGGATGGCAGAGGATGAGATAGTTGGATGGCATCACCGACTCAATGGACATGAGTTTGAGTAAACTCTGGGGGTTGGTGATGGATAGGGAGGCCTGGCGTGCTGCAGTCCATGGGGTTGCAAAGAGTTGGACACGACTGAGCGACTGAACTGAACTGATGGGACCGGATTCCATAATCTTAGTAACATACTTCATAACTGGAATTACTTTTCCTTCAGCTCTTTCCCCCTAGCCTGCAAATTCCCTGAGGGCAGAACCCCTGTCTTCCTTACATACTGTAATATTCCCAGCATTTAGAAAAAGTGCCTGGATATTACATGCACTTGATCAATATCAGGTGAATGGAGTTACTGAATTGGATTAACTAGAAAGGGTCAGAATAAAAGAGGGAAATCCTAAAGAGTCTCTGGCTTAAGAACCCACAGTCTATGCAGTGCATCCAAGGTTTCAACTCCCTTCTCTCCATGAGTTTCACTGCGTGATGAAGTGTATCCTCCCTGATGTGGAAACCAGCACACTCTGGTTGGAAAAGGCCTTCCCCAGGACCCAGATTGGGGTCCCCATGGGAAGGCACACAGCTAGGGAGCTCCTGGCCAAGCCTGGGGACAGCAGTCTCGGTTCTGGGACCCTCAGACGTGACATCTAGAGGTACACACCTCTGTTGGCATCTCTTGGCTGGAAGACTTGGCCAGGTTTTCCCAGCCTCCTGGCTGATCCCAGTGCCTTTTGGCTGGGTGACTGCTCTTGTTCTTGGCTGCTTCCATGGTGCCTTAGAGCACACCGTCAGCAGAATGGCTTCCCTCGCTGTCACTCAGCTGGGCCTGAGCCATCCTACTGTCACCTGTGCAGACTTCTGAGGCCTTACCACACTGAAGGAAGCATGATGCAGCCCAGAAGGTATAGGTGAGATACCCCAGGAACTGGCCAGAGTCTCAAGCCTAGACTTCTCAGATGAGGCCTTCAAAATGCAGTTTTCTCCTCATTGCTGTTTCCCCTCCCATCCAGGCTCCCTAGGGTTACCCTCCCCTCTGTGTCTTCTCTGAGGGGGTGAGTGAAGTTTCCCAGCTCTGCACTAAGCTTATGACTGTCAATTAACCCTAAATCACCAACCACCACCCCCCACAGACTTATATTTACATACCAGATATCACAAAAATAGGAAGACAGTGTGTCTCAAAGGAAAAACCAGAGCATTGAAAATTTTTATTACTGGCTAATTATGGGACATTTCTCCAAGGCCCCCAATATTTCCTTCCAACATGAAAAAAGTCACTTCCTTTGAGCACATACTATACACTAGGAAACAGAGCTTAATATTTCCGTGCATTACCCCATTCAATTCTCACAGGACCCTACCAGGTATATGATGCTTTAGAAGCTTAATTGTAAAATATAACAGATACACAGAAGATGTCTAAAACATGTATATGAACTATTTGTCCCCTATAATATATTAATATAATAACAATATTATAACATCGGTAGACCATGTATTATTATCACATATATCTGTGGTAAACATTCCCTTGTTTTTCTTTATAGCTTTATTACCCATGTATGCATTCCTAGGTCTTCCCAGGTGGCGCTAGTAGTAAAGAACCTGCCTGCCAATGCAGGAGGCATAAGAGATGTGGGTTGGGAAGATCCCCTGGAGAAGGGCATGGCAATCCACTTCAGTAATCTTGCCTAGAGAATCCCATGGGCAGAGGAGGCTGGCAGGCTATATATATAGTCCATTGGGTTGCAAAGCGGAGAAGGCAATGGCACCCCACTCCAGTACTCTTGCCTGGAAAATCCCATGGACGGAAGAGCCTGGTAGGCTGCAGCCCATGGGGTCGCTAAGAGTCGGATAGGACTGAGTGACTTCACTTTCACTTTTCCCTTTCATGCACTGGAGAAGGAAATGGCAACCCACTCCAGTGTTCTTGCCTGGAGAATCCCAGGGACGGGAGAGCCTGGTGGGCTGCCGTCTATGGGGTCACACAGAGTCGGACACGACTGAAGCGACTTAGCAGCAGCAGCAGCAGGGTTGCAAAGAGTTGAACACATCTGAAGCAACTTAGCACATGCATTACTAAATCGTATAGTTTTCTTTTGTTTCTTTTAAAAATATACATGAATGGAGGGACTCCCCTGGTGGTCCAGTGGTTAAGACTTTGCCTCCAATGCAGGGAGTGTTTGGTTCGATCCCTGGTCAGGGAGCTAAGATCCCACATGCCTTGCGGCCAAAAAACCAAAAATATAAAACAGAAACAATATCGTAACAAATTCAATAAAGGTTTAAAAAAATATAAAAATAAAAAGATACATGAATGGAATAATACAATATATATCCTCAAAAGACTTTTTCTTATCATGAATCTATGTGGAATTCATTTATTTTGTTTCATATATCTGAAGTTAACTGGTATTCATTGGTATATATTCCACTATATGAAATACCACAATTTATATTTCCATTCATTATAGATGAGCATTAGGGTTGTTTCTCCTTTTCAGACCACACAGACATTCTTGTACATGAGTTCTGGTGTACATGAGTCCATAATTCTCTAGAGCACATATATGTGCTCTAATTAGTAATGGAATTGCTGCATCATAGAATATGAGTCGGAGAAGGCAATGGCAGCCCACTCCAGTACTCTTGCTTGGAAAATCCCATGGATGGAGGACCCTGGTAGGCTGCAGTCCATGGGGTGGCTAAGAGTCAGATACAACTGAAGTGATTTAGCAGCAGCAGCAGCAGAATATGAGTATCTTCAGCTGTAATGAACAAGCCCAAAGATTGTTTTGCAAAGTGGTTGTGTTTAGTGTTGTGTTTATCCCTCTCATTTTACTGATGAGGACATGGATACTCATCAGTAGCTCAGGATCACTGATTCCAAGTGGAGGGAAGCTAGGATTTATACCACGTCAATCTGACTTTGAAGGTCAGGCTCTTAACCAGTTCACTACCTACCCTCTGCTCTAATTAAGGTATACTCAACTGCTGTAACTAGAAAACCAGTAAAAACTCAGTAGCTTAAAATATAAATCTCTCATATAATGGTCTGAAGGGAATGTTTCAGATCAGTAGGCAGTTCTGTTCCACAAGCCATTAAGAAATCAAGGTTACTCTAGGACTTTGTCATGAAATACATAGTTGAGGCCAGATTGCTGCCATGTTCGAGATCCAGCTGGTGAGAGAGTGGAATCATGTGTAAGCCCTACTGGCCCAGTGGCTAAGACTCCACACTCCCAGTGCAGGGGGCCCAGGTTCGATCCCTGATCAGGGAGCTATATTCCCCATGCCACAGCTAAGAGTTTGCATGCTGCAGTTAAAGATCCCAGAATCCTAAAGATCAAAGATTCCATGTGCTGCAACTAAGACCCAGCACAGCCAAATAATAAATAAATAAAGATTTTATGTACATGTAAGGTTTTATGAATTTGGCCTGAAAGTGCTCTATATCACTTCTTAGTCACCTGGCTATACCTAGCTGTGATGGATGGTGGAAAATATAGACTGACTAGACAGACATGCTACTGCTGCTGCTGCTGCTAAGTCGCATCAGTCATGTCCGACTCTGTGCGACCCCATAGACGGCAGCCCGCCAGGCTCCTCCATCCCTGGGATTCTCCAGGCAAGAACACTGGAGTGGGTTGCCATTTCCTTCTCCAATGCATGAAAGTGAACAGTGAAAGTGAAGTCACTGTCGTGTCCAACTCTTAGCAACCCCATGGGCTGCATCCTACCAGGCTCCTCTGTTCATGGGATTTTCCAGGCAAGAGTACTGGAGTGGATCGCCAGTGCTTTCTCCGGACTAGACAGACATATCCCAGCTCAAATCTATTACCATGGAAGAAGGGGAAGATGGATTTTGGTGGATAATTAGCCTCCTCACCACAATGTATTGCCTCCTCTCCCCCCATTATTTCTAGAGTTGTTTCTTTCTTGCTTATCTTACTAATAATGTTTCTCTTCTTTTCTATCTCATGGCAATCTCAAGGATAAATTATGTAACCAAGTAGTAGGTTTCAGTTCAAGAAGAAGGTAATGGGGGCCAGGGTGGGGGGTAGCGTCTTGCCTGATAGCTCAGTTGGTAAAGAATCCTCTTGCAATGCAGGAGACCCTGGTTCGATTCCTGGATCGGGAAGATCTGCTGGAGAAGGGATAGGCTACCCATTCCAGTATTCTTGGGCTTCCCTGGTGGCTCAGCTGGTAAAGAATCCACCTGCAATGCAGGAGACCTGGGTTTGATCCCTGGGTTGGGAAAATACCCTGGAGAATGGAACGGCTACCCACTTCAGTATTCTAGCCTGGAGAATTCCATGAACTATACAGTCCATGGGGTTGCAAAGAGTCAGACTCGACTGAGTGACTTTCAGGTAGTTGCTGAGCAAAGTGAACGGAAGTGCCCTCCTATACCATCTCATTCTCTTTAATAATCATATTTTGAGGGCTTACTTCCTGTAAGGTACTGAGCACAATACAGAGACATCAAACATGTCTGTTTATCATATAAGGGAGTTTCAGAA
Source organism: Okapia johnstoni (assembly GCA_024291935.2). Lineage (NCBI taxonomy): Eukaryota > Metazoa > Chordata > Mammalia > Artiodactyla > Giraffidae > Okapia > Okapia johnstoni. The sequence continues at coordinate 45,341,445 of CM044316.1, forward strand.
AACAGCTTGTGTGGATGAAGAGTTAAGGACATGTGCACCTACAGAGTGAGCTTAGAACCAATCAATCACAGAGTCCCAGATATGTAGCCATGTCCTCCCCTGCAGGGAAAGCACATGCAGAGAAACTTGGACTGGATGGAATATACATAGGGAAGGGATGTGCTTCATAAAGGATGTGCTATGGAAAAATCTCACGCAGAGTAATCCCTCCCTTCTACTCAGGACAGAGATACAGCCTTGGGTCTTAGCAACAAGGGGTCTTAAGGTGCTCGGTCTGTGGAAATCATGGTTTGTTACATTCAAATAGTCCCATTCAAGGGTCTGTGGGTTTCCTGATACCTAGAGGCACCCTCAAATAGAAAGGGCTATAAGGAGGTGAGTTTTCTGTATCTGTGGGGAAAGTCTGCATGGATTAGGTGGAAGACAGGATGAGATGACCTGTAGCTGCTGCTCAAATCTGGGCCTGTGTTCTAAGGTTAGATGGATATTGTTCTAAGATGTCAGACATCCTGAACCATAACTACTAATCTTCTCTTCTGCCTCATGGAAAAGAGGGTGCCCCCTTTCTGCTCCAAATGGCCTATCTTGAGAAACCTGGAGGAACAGTGGGGCAAGAGTTGGGAGTGAATAGGGTGAGGATCAGAAAGACATAGGAATGTGTCCTGGCTCCAAGCTAGTCAGGCAAATCTCTTAACTACCCTCAGCATCAGTATCTCATCTGTAAAATGTAACTGTATCTGAGGAAGAAACAATAATCATCCCCATTGTACAGGCTCAGAGTAGTTTTACAGGCTCATTTTAGAGGCTCGGAGTAGTTAAGGTGCCCAAGAATTCACTATACAAAGTGAAGTCAGGATTCAGATTCAGGCAGTCTGACTCTAGAAGTGAAGCTCTAAGAATCACTACTGGGGTGGGGTGTGCAGAGGCGGAGGTAGGGGGGAGGAAGAGATACTCTTTAATATGTTTAATGCAGACATCCACTGTTAGATGGAGAGTAAGTGCCTTGGCGTGAAGGGAGGGCAGTACTGTGGGTGGGCAGGAGGGAGAAGGGACAGACTGGAGTCTCTCCCGCCGTTTCTTTGTCGGGTTTGCAGGCACCAAGCAGGGCAACAGCCATGTTAACAGGGCCTAGGGCGCCTGCCCCGCCCCCCGCCAGAAGAGGACCTGTCGCTGCCTTCTCCACGGGGTGCCACTCACTCCCTTCCTCCTGGCAGCCAAGGTTTGGGGGAGGGGGGAGGGGTACAGCGGTGGGCACAGTTTATGTTCCTCCAGAGCTTCGGAGCAAGATTTCCCCAAAAAGCCGTATTAAATAAATAAAAGGAAATTCAGCAGATGGAAACATGAATCAATGAAAACTCCCATATGAGTGCAAAGATTTATGTCAAAAAACAAAACATCAACATCTGGGAGCTGCCGCGTCTCCTCTTGGCTGCTCGTTTGGAATGGATTCTCGGTGTCGCTTTCCGCCCTTTCCAGCCCTGGGAGAGGACAGAAAGAATGAAATCCATTTTTAAAACAGTCATTTTTTAAATCAGAAATGAACGCTGTTTTCCCCCTCAAGGCTGGAGGGAACGTGATCCGGACTACAGGGGGCATCGCCGGGAGAGAGGACCCTCTGCAGGACGCGGAGGGGCGCCCCTCCTTCCCCACACCCCCGCGGCTCTCTGGGGTCCGGTACCTCCAGATTTCACAGCCGCCGCGGCAACGCTAGCATACATACCAGTGCCCACCGCACTGCGGCCGCGCTCCACGACTCCAGGCGCCCGCGCCCCGACCCCTCACGTGGGTGGAGGAGGCCTGCGTGCATAGAGGCGGCTGGGTGCCCGCCCCTACCCGCAGTCCGGCCCACCGCCAGGGAGCTCATCTCATCGGGGCGCGAGCCTCTGCGTGAGTTCCTCCAGTTCCCGGGAGATGGACTGGGGACATGCTGAGAATAAAATGCAGGCTTTGAGGATGAAGCGCACGGATCGAAGACGACGTTTAGCCCATAGGTTGGGCCACGCAGGGATTAAGAGGGCAGGCATTGGCATCCTGATGGTTCAAATCCCACATGGATCACTGCCAACCGGATGACCTTGAACAAGTTAACCTCTGAGCCAGGGTTTCATCATCTGTAAAATGGGAACAATATCACCAGCCTCCTGGGGGACTGTGAAAAGTAAATGAGAAAACATGCATAAAGTTCTCTATTCAGTACAAATATACATAAAATTGAATAAATGTTAGCTATTATCATCAGGATAAAGGCTTAAATTATCATCATAACCTACAAGGCTCTGCATAATCCATGCTCCCACCTCTGTGGCTTTGGAGAAGCCACTGACCACTCCATCCTAGGCTCCAGTCATTAACTTCGGCACAGCAGCCTAGCTCCCTTGCACCTCAGGATCTTTGCACATGCTGTTTCCTATGCTTGGAAAGCTATTTTCCACCTTCCACTTCAACCCAGGCTGCCCACTCTTAGGGTTTCAGTTTACTTGTTACATCATCAGGAAACTTCCTGATTCTCCATTACCACCCTCAAATGTAGTCTCTGCTCTGATACTCTCATAGCAGCCCTGGCTTCTCACTAGCAATTCTCCAGTTGTAATATATCATCATTTTTGTTATATGTTTAATGTCTATCTCTCCCTGGACAGTTCACACCATGAGGCCTGGAGCTCATCCTGTTCCATTCATTGTGGAATCCCCAGCCCCCAGGACAGTGACTGATGTAGGCCCTCTATTTGTGGTGAAACGATGGGACTCTGAGACCAGAGAATCTTGAATCTTCTATATTGTTTTACCACTTCCTTCCAACAATAAATGTATTTATTAAGCAGGGCACCAAGGGCACAGATCCATACAATTCTGTTGCTGACATGCTAGAGCTCATAGTCCAATAGCAGAGACAGACATGTAAATAGAGGACAGCACAGATAGGGTAGAGACAACAGAGTGTGTGTGGGGGATGGGGAAGACTTGTGTCTGCAAGGATAGGACCCTTGGTTCCAGGTGGTCTAAGTGAGCTAAGCTTCATGTTTGACCTGCATTATCTTACTAAAACTCACAACTATTAGATAGGCCTATTATCATCCCTGTCTTCACTAATGGCTTAGTGGCTAAGAATCCTCTTGCAATGCAGGAGATGCTGGTTCAACCCCTGGGTCGGGAAGTGGAGGAGGAAGTGGCAACCCACTCCAGTAGTCTTGAGTCAAAACTCCCATGGACAGAGGAGTCTGGCGGGCTATAGTCCAAAGGGTCACAAAGAGTTGGACATGTTTGAGCGAGTGAGCAATTATCATCCCTATTGTACAGATGAAGCATAGAGGTTAAACAGCTTGCCTGGGATCACAAAGATAGTCATGGCAGAAGTGGCATTCAAAGAGGGGTGCATTCTGCTTCAGGCCCAGAGCTCTTAACTACTTGGCCTTTGCCTCAGAGCAAAGGGCTCTCAGTGAGGTTACTCTTCCTGCCCACGACCCCAGTTCTGGTTCCGGACCAACTGACAGTGGGGCACTGCCCCTCACCATGTTCCTGCTGGTAGAAATCCCGCCACCCAAGCAGCAGAGAGGGAGGTGGGAGCACCAGGCTGAGGGGCATGTGAAAACCATACACCCTGTTCCGCACAAGAGCTTAATGAGGAGTGTTCACGGGGCGGCAAAGGGGACATGCAACAGCTCAGCTAAAAACAGGAGCGCCTCTGGCTTCTGTGCTACCGAGCCCCAACTCTGGAGGGAGGCCCCAGCCTAAGCCGGCTCAGAGCCCTGAGGGTGTTGTTCTCACCTTTCACACCCACCCCGAAACTCCACTGATCCTGATACTTCTCCTCTCACCACCCCCGGGGCTTTTTTTTTTTTTTTTTTAAGGTTGGATTCACATCCTGCATTTGCTTTCTTAAAGGCAGCCCTGCCTGTTCTCCCGGATTCCAAGAATCAGCCAGCTTTTGGAGGGTTATACGGGAACTGTTCTTCACTCTTATCTGCTTAAGCCTGGCTGAGGCTAGGTCAGAATTCCTTTGAGGATCTGATGAGACCACTCCTCTTTTTCAGCTTCCCCCTCCTCTAGCTCTCAGAAAGCTGCATCTTTCAGCCAGTGGCTCCTGCAAATTCTGACAGGCGGACCTGAGGTCACAGCAGGACATCCAATGGAAGAGACTAGCTGGTGATGTTAGGAAAGAGAAGAGTAAGGCTGATAATAGCTGCCATTTATCGAGTCCTTTCCACGTGCAGGGGTAAGCACTTCATGTGCGCTTGCCCAGTGAATCCTCACATCAACTCTGTTAGGAAGGGACCTGTATTATCCCCATTTCACAGACAAGGAATTGAGGCTCAAAAATTCAAGTAACTTTCCCAAGTTCACTCAACTATAAAGTGGGCTTGGGGGGGTACTTCCCTGGTGGTCCAGTGGTTAGGACTCTGTGCCCCCACTGCAGGAGGCATGGGTTCAATCCCTGGTCCAGGAACTAAGATCCCATATGCCTTGGGGCAACTAAGACCAGATGCAGCCAAAAATAAATAAATAAATAAAAACAACACAAACAGCAACAACATAGAAAGTGGTAGGGGATTCAAACCCAGGCCATTAGGACTCAGGAATTCAAGCTCTTAACCACTCTACTCCTGTTTAGGAGTCAGCAGCCCAGAAGGATAGTCAAGCAAAGAGCAATGGACAGAGAAGTGAAATGTGGTCAGTGCTGTTACTCAGTGTCAGGAGGAAGAAGCAATGGCAGAAACAGTAATCAGGAGGTAAACAAACTCAGGAGATCCAGTACAAGGGAAGCTGGAGAGGAGACAGATTCAAGGACCTGACACAAAAGATGGCAATTTTTACAGGACCTGTGACTTGTGACTAGCTGGGTGTGGGTGTGTCTGACACTCTGGGGTGCAGATCATCCCAAAAGTCTCCTTCTGGAGAAATCTAGAGATAGAGAACTCACTTCATTGACTCCAAGTCTACAGTCCTGGGCTTTCCTGGGCTTCAGCTGCATCCTGTCTTTGGGGCTCCATTAGCTGTCCCCCACTCCTCCATATTCTGATTAGACTTTTCTAAAAAGCTAGCTTCAACAAGTTTCTAATATTTGCAGTAAGACTCAAAAGTAATGTGGGGGTGGGCAGAGAAGGGAGCTGAACGAACCCTGAGTTCAAGGTTTATTCCTGAATGGTTGAGGGAAATGATACAGTTGACAGAAATAAGAAAGAGAGATGATGAAGCAGTTTGGTATGTGAGAGCTTAGGAGTGGATGGTCAACTGAGTCAAACGCTCTGGGTCAAGGAGGCTGACCGAGCAAAGGCCCACGGGTGGTTAATGAGGTAGTCTTTGATGACCCTGGTGACAGCTGTGTCAGAAGAACAGCAATGGCAGCTGAAAAGTGAAGGAGTCAGGAAGGAATGGCAGGCAATGTGTGTGTTAATTAAGAAATCTGACAGTGGAGAGAATGAAATAGGAGCTGAAAAACACAGGAGGATCAAATAAAGGATGTTCTCCAAGATAGGAAAGGCCTGTGTATATTTCATAGAAAGAAAAAAACTAATAGATGTATGCTTGTCACGAGGGTCAGGATAATTTATAGAGACAAGGTTCCAGAAGAGACAGGAAGGGAATGGGACCAGGAACAAACATAGAGTTTGGCCTTAAGATAAAGAAAAGAGACAGACCTCTTCAAATGAGTCTGTGTTCTTGTCATTTCCTTCGACTCACATTCATGCCTTACATTTATTTGGACAGTGTGCAGCTAAACATCCACATCTGTGCTCATGGCAGCTCTTCAAGTTAGAGCCTTCTTCATATCACTGTTTGTTGACCATGTGCCAGTCAATGATGTGTTACCTCGTGAGAAGGGGACAACTATCATTGCCATCTTACAGATGAGGAAACCAAGATAAAAGATTATAATTCACTTGACCACGGTCACTCAGCTGGTAAGCAGGAGAGATGGATTGGAAGCCAGTCAGTCCCATTCCAGTGTTCTTCTGTGCTCTTCCTGAAATTTTAAGTTGAAAATGGTTGCCTCTAGGTAGTAGGATGAGAGGGTAGAGAGCTGTGTGCGGCACGGGTCTGCAGGGTTTTGTTACAAGTTGTATAGTACTGTTTGACTTTTTACTGGAGTAGGCTCTCCTTTAACAGACCATTTCTTAAGTGACGGGTAGAATCCACTGAGCCTGGCACAGTCCCTGCTCTCAGCAGGCGAGCTCTTCCTTAACACAGTTCACCGTTAGGCATGAACTGTTTGACCACCTGGCCAACCTCAGGTCCAGATCCTACTAGGAATAGCAGGCTTTCTGTGACATGTTTTTTTTTGTTGTTTGTTTGTTTTTTGTTTTCCTAACACCAAACAAAATGAAAACAAAAACTTACACAAAGGAACTTCCCTTTAGTCCAATGGTTAAGACTCTGTGTTCCCAATGCCAGGGGCACAGGTTCAATCCCTGGTTGGGGAGCTAGGATCCCACATGCCACAAGGCATGGCCAAAAAAAACCAACTTGCACAACACAAAAGAGTTTGCATTTTTTAATAATACAAATTCCTACTAACAAAAAGCAAAAAGAACTGGTATTGGTGCTGTGGTGATGACTCAGCCTTCTCAGTGATGAGGGTGAGGTCACTGGCTAGAAGGGACAGGATGACAATGAGGGCTTGACTTTCTTCAAACCATCCCCCACACAGCAGCCAACAGCCTTTTAATATCCTACAAGCAGGCCTGATCATGCTTATCCTTCCTTCTTTGATGCTCTCCAGACAGAGTTGAGATGTGGGGTAGGGGTGGGGACGATGTAAGACTTTGTGATCTGGTCTCACTTACCTCTCCAGACTAAAGGGCTATGGCTATCCCATATGATCCCTGCCCTAGCTATAGCCTATAGATCTTAAATTTTGTTCTCTTTGCCTCCCTGGGCCTTCACATCGGTTGTTTACCCTTCCTGAATTGTGTTTTCCCATCCCTTCTTCATCTGATTAGTTTCCATGCCTCATCATCAGTTTAGAGGTCACTGCCTCCAGGAAGTTTTCCTGACTTCCATACCTAGGTTATGAGCCTCCCCTGGGTGTTCCCATAGCACTCTGTACTTTCCCTACATTCCCTAGTATTCATGCCCTTTTGTCTTCCCCTCAAACACTGATGATCGGATGATCCTGTGAATTGCTTTAACCAACAGAGTGAAGAAGTGACCCTGGGCAGGTCCCAGGCCTAAACCTGAAGAAGCCTGGCAGTTTCCACTTCTATACATTTAGAAGCTCTGAGCCACTATTTATGAAGTTCAGCTACCCAGCTGGAGAGGCCCTGGAACTACATGGAGAAAGAGGCCTCGTTGAGCCTTCATATGGCTCCAGCCCCAGCTGCCATCTGACTGCCACCTCATGACAGACCCCAAGTGAGGCTAGCAAAATTGCCCAGCTGAGCCCAGTCAATTCACAGAACTGCGAGAGATAATAACATGATTGTTTTAAGCCACTAAATTTTGGAGAGTTTGCTGTGCTGCAATATATAACTAAAGGACAATTTGGGATTTTAATTGTCTATGAGTTTGCTTACCCTGCCAGCCTACTGTCTCCATGAAGGCAGGGGCCACATCCAGTTTTTAAAAATTGTTATACACTCAGGACACTCCCCAACACAGAATAAGCTCTCATATATCTGATGAATGTAAATTAAGAACGTCTACAGAATGAAGGCAACAACAAATGTCTAGAACATTCACTGTGTTGACTATACAATGATATCAACAAAAGGTGATTAACTGGACATCTGGGCAGTAAGTTCCCAATGTAAGTGAGATAGCTTACCTTTGTAGAAGGATTTGCAGAGCTGCAAGGCAATGCAGAGCAACCTTGGGAGCAGAAGAGAAAGGCTAATGGTTTGGGCCTGGAAGTTCAAGCCAAGGTAAAGGCAAGGGAACAAAGGTGTCATCCCCGATAGTACTCCCCTGGGCAGCACTAAACAGGTGATCTGGCGTATCAGTGAGGACTACAGCTACCCTCGCCAAGTACCCCTCACTCAAATGGTCTGTTAGTGTTCACAGGCTTCTAGAGACAAGAGACACCAAAATGCTATTCTACCAATAGGACTAGACATCATCTTCAAAATTTTTCAACTCACTTTAAACAAGGAGGACCTTCAGTGTATGTGGAACGAATACATTTCCACTCAAATCAATAAATCCCATGACTGAGGTCTGGTGGTCTTGTCTGAAATAATCATCAGCACAAAGTGTCTAGTCAACTCAGTGGGTATCTTTTGAACACCTTCTGTAGGTTGACAGTTTGTGTCAAGCCTTATGTGGGACGCAAAATGGGAAAATGCCATCCCTGCCCTGAGGGAGAGAACAGGGGAGACTAGACTTACACAAACGAGATAATTAAATAACAGGACAACATATAATTACTGCTAAATTGTGTGGTAAGAAACTAAGTGCTACAGGAATTGGGAAAAGCGGAGAACAGCAAGGGCTCAAACAGTTGAGGAGTTGTCAGTAAAGAACTGGAGGTGGCTGAGCCTTAAGGAATGAAACCAACTCCCCCCCTACCCCCATCTCTAGCTGAAAGGAAGGAGGCAGAAGTTCTTAGGAGGAAGAAGACACCCGAACCAGCACACTTGTTATTTTACTTTGATGCAGCAACACAACGAATGTGAAAAGTGGATGCCCCAAATTCCAAAGCAAGTGTATTTCTGAAGTTTCCCAATATTCACACTTCTAGGCCTTTATCAGTTTCTTGTGCTTGCAAGCCTTTTTCCTTTCTCCCTTCACCTGGTGAATTCTTACTCGTATTTAAAGGTCCAGCTCAAATGCAACTACTTTTCTGAATTCTCCCATGGTATCCAATAATCCAGTGCTCATGCTTCTGTTGGAGAAGGCAATGGCAACCCACTCCAGTACTCTTGCCTGGAAAATCCCATGGACAGAGGAGCCTGGTAGGCTGCAGTCCATGGAGTTGCCAAGAGTTGGACACGACTGAGAGACTTCACTTTCACTTTTCACTTTCATGCATTGGAGAAGGAAATGGCAACCCACTCCAGTGTTCTTGCCTGGAGAATCCCAGGGACAGGGGAGCCTGGTGGGCTGCCGTCTATGGGGTCGCACAGAGTCGGACACGACTGAAGCGACTTAGCAGCAGCAGCATGCTTCTATTGGAACATATCTATGCCTTTGGCCTACTCACTTCCTCTATTGCTGCATTAACGCCAACTTACACTTCCTAGGCTTTTACTATCTGTTGGGAACTAAACATTTAAAATGTGTTATTTAAGCCTCACAACAACTGCATGAGGTATTATTTTTCCTATTTTATAGATCAAGAACCCAAGGCTTAAAGTGGTTAAGTAAACTGCCCAAGAATACGAAACAGGAAGTAAGAAGGCTGGGATTGGAACCATTCGTGGAACTCCAGAAAGAAAGTGAAAGTGAAGTTGCTCAGTTGTGTTCGACTCTTTGGGACCCCATGGACTGTAGCCTACCAGGCTCCTCAGTCCATGGAATTTTCCAGTCAAGAGTACTGGAGTGGGTTGCCTCAGAGACCACTCTTAAAATACTAGACCATGTCTTCCTGGAGGCTATAAATGCCTTTTACTCATCAGTCTTCTTAAATTCTAGGATGGTGGCTGACACATGGCTCAAAATTTGCCAAACAAATCAATACACCTGTCATAACATATGCCTAGGTCTAAAGGTAGGTACCCCCTAGGTACTCTTTTACCTCAGATAGAGACGTTCACCAACTCAGAAGTCACCTGCCAGGGAGAAAGGAGGAGGGAGAAAGTGTGAGCAACTTACATTTGAATTTGAGATCCTTTATTTCATGGATTCAACTGTGGGGAAAGAGGACTGATTCTTTGCCCAACAAAAGAATACACAGATAACACAGGCTTCGACTGCAGATAAGAGCTCTGATTAACAGGCGGCCAAGAGAGAGCCAGTCTCCTCTTTGAAAGCAGCAATTCAAACCAGAAATTTGTTCCTGTCAAACCAGGAAGGACCAGGCGAGATCACTTCATCTGACCCTATCATGGGGCAGACTGAGGCACTGACAAAGGAAGGCCTCGGCCGGAGGATACACAGTGAGACAAAGCGGAGCCAGAGCCCGAATCGGAACCCCACGTGCAGTTTTTCATCTCCTATCATCGAGCTGTGTCTGTAACTCCAAGCTGATGGCCTTGGGCGGGAAGCTCGGGTTACTGTTTTACTCCGTCGCACCCTAAGGCTCCTCTCCTCCACCCACTGGGTCTGGTGTCTCCCACCTCCTCTAGCCTCGGGGTCTGGGGAAGATTGTTCCCTCTCGAGCCTACATCGAGTCTGCAAGGTCGTGAAGCACCACAGAGGCCGCTCTCGCCCCGCTTCTCAACGGTCCTGTTTCTGAGGCGGTTCGGCTTCGCCACCTGCCATCCCGTGTCTCTGTGCGATCCCCCCATTCTTGTGCAGCCAGCAAATGACACCTCTTCCACGGGATGCTGGGGCAACATGCCCGTGCCCTTGTCACAGTTCACCTCTCCGCTACCCCCAAATACGCCTACACCCCCACTTCCTTTCGCTGATTGCCGTCCTTCCGGCTGGGCTCCCTTCTGATTGGCTGGCGGCGAGCTTCCTAGGGGACTCGGCCACTCGGAGGGCGCCACAGCGGCCGCTCTAGCTGCTGTCCCGTGGTTTGGCCTCCCTCTTTCGGCCGCGAGCTCTATGGTGCTGGCGACGACATGTGGCGGCTGCCGGGACTCCTGGGCCGAGGTAAGGGAAGTCGGAGCCCCGGGTCTTAAACGGCACCTGAGACTTGGAACTGAGGAGGGTGCGGCCAGGAGGACCAAGCCAAAAGCAGTAGTGGGCGGTGCTAGAACGGAGGAGAGGTAGCGTCGTAAGGGGCGGGGCTACAATCTGTGTCGAAGGGGGTCTTTGGAATTGAGGTGTGGGAGTGGTTAGTGGAAAGAAGGTAGAGCGTAGAGCCTAGGAATTGGTGGAGTTATTGGAAGGGGAGGAGTCAGGTAGCCGGAGACAGTGCCCAGAGTCCAGGAAAGATGAGCAGAGTAGGCGGAGCCAATGGAAAGACGCGAGATTTTTTTTTTTTAATAAATTTATTTATTTTAGTTGGGGGCTAATTACTTTACAATATTGTAGTAGTTTTTGCCATACATTGACATGAATCAGCCATGGGTTCACATGTGCTCCCCCTCCCGAACCCTCCTCCCATCTCCCTCCCCATCCCATCCCTCTGGGTCATCCCAACGCTCCAGCCCTGAGCATCCGTCCCATGCATAGAACATGGAATGGTGTTCCGCTTCACATATGACAGTATACATGTTTCAATGTTATTGTCTCAGAACGTCCCACCCTCACCTTCTTCCTCAGAGTCCACAGGACTGTTGTATGCATCTGTGTCTCTTATTCTGTCTCGCATATAGGGTTACCGTTACCATCTTTCAAATTCCATATATATGCATTAATATACTGTATTGGGAGACGCGAGATTTATAGAGACCAGGAGTTCCAAACTCTGAGCGAGAGTTTTTGTTTGAATGAATGGTCGTTTTAGAACAGTGGTTATCAGAAGGACACTAGCAATCACCCAGGGAGCTTTTTCAAAATAGCTCAACCCTGAATGATCCTGGTTTGTTTGGTTCTGGGGTGGCACCCTGGAATCTGTTGTAGGCAAAAGATTCTTACGTGTATCCTTGTTAAAGAACTTCTGCAGAGGCAAGTGCCAGTGTTTCCTGGGTTCCTGGGGTGGGGCTCTGTCAAGGTTCAGAGGGAAGACTGGTAGATACGCCCTTGCCTCAATTCCGTTCATGTCAAAGTGACTGATTGTTGCTCTGTACAGCTCTTCCCCGTCTGCTGGGACCTGGCCTTCGTGGGGTGACTTCCAAGTCCTCCAGCCCAGATGGGCCTCAGGCTACCTCCTCCAACCTACTGGTTCCTGTGCCCAGTTTTGACAGGTGAGATACTGCCATGCTGTCACCCATGTGCTCCCTCTACCCTCACTTAGGCCAGAACTTGATAGCCTCTGTTACATCTAGGTCCAGCCCCCACTGCCCTGGCCCAGGCACAAGCAGGGGCCCAAAGTCCCATGGATGGAAGGATGCCTTCCAGTGGATGTCTGCTCGTGGCTCCCGGAACACATTGTGGGGATGCCATATCATGGGTAAGGCTTCCCCGGTCCTTTCCTTGACCTTCACTGTGGATGAGAATGATCCTGTATGGAAAGTGTAGCCTAGAAACAAGAGCTAGGGCATCAATGTGCCCACACTCAAAATTTGAGTAACCCGTGGTGTTGGAGCATATTTGGGGAGATATTGCTGGTTCTGTTCCCCCTGCTCCCCGTGTATATAATCCTCTTTTCATTCAGTAAACATCTATTGAACACCTTCATTGAGCCAGGCATTTTTTGCTAGGCCTTAGGGACATAGCAGAAAACAAGGTAGATATGATTCTTACCTTCATGATGCTTACAACTAAATATTACTAAATAGCTAACTTTTAATTTGTTAATAGATTCTCTGTATATTATTTTATTTAATCCTTACAAAGCTTTACAGAGGAAATATAATATTCATTTTATAGATGAGGAAACTCAGGCTCTGAAAGTTTAGGTAACACTCTCAAGGGCACACAGCTATTAAGTAGAAGAACCAGATTTTACTTTGGAGCTCATGCTGTTAGCTACTATGGTCTGTACCTTGATTGCTGTATCTAGTATAGCTTTTAAAAGCACTCAGTACACATCCTGGCCTGTAACAGTTACTTAGTAAATATTTGTTGACTCTAATCTATAAAGGCAGAGGTTTAGTAACATGAGCTGACAGGAAGTCTATCAGGGAAGAATATATGCCTCTCAGGTTCTGTTTTTAAGATACCCTAAATGAAGTTGGCACTCACATCATGCTCATGTCCATAATTTCTCATCCGTCTCACTTTCATGCTGTGTACTTTGGGCAGGAGGTTTGACCTCTCTGAGCCTCAGGTGTCTAATCTTTAATTTGGTGTCATCAACAAAGCTGAGCCTAGAATGTCTCCACACCAAGGGCACTTCTCTCTGGGGAGCTGTGGCCTAGGGGCATAACACATCCTGGAGAGGTGAGTGTTTTCCCATTTTGTCAATGATATGAACCCTAGGGTGATGCTGTAGTGAGTCCTAGAAACTGGGTCTGGATCTCAGGGGTCCTGGTGTCAAACCCCCGAGCTCTGTCACTACTGCCCATGTGAAAAAGCCTGACCTTGTTTATTCAGTCACTCATGCATCTATTCAACATTTATTTATTAGTGCTATATCTATTAGGTGCCTGTATCTACTAGGTTATAGATAGATAGATAAGTCTATATCTTCTAGACTATATCTATGGTCTACTAGGAATACATAGGTGAGCAAAACAGACGTGGTTCCTGCCCTTGTAGTGCTTAGAGACTAACAGGAGAGACAGACCTTGATGGATAATTCCAGAGACGACTGTTTAAGTACCAGTGTGATCTGCGCTCCACAGGGGAAGTTTGGGTGCTTGTGAGAGTGTGTAGTGGGCAAGCGGCCACAGCCAGAAATCAGGAAAGGCTTCTCAGGGGAGTGACATTGGACTGCAGGAGTTGATCGATGGAGAGCTGTGTCCATTATATGCTGTCTTCCCCAGGGCACTCTGGCCGTGTTGGCCGTGCAGCTGGCGAGGCAGATCCACTTCCAGATGTCCCTGCCAGCAGGACCTTGGCGAGTGGAGCGCTGCTCTTGGTGCAGTCCGCTGGACCGCTTCCTCTCATCTCCCTTGAGGCACCCTTGTTCCTGTGAGTTCTCAGTCCCCGGGACAGGAGGGCTGGGCTGGGAGTTTCTCTGGGCCAGGAAGCATCTCTGGACACACCTCAGGAAAAGAGCCATCAGAGGCTCCTTGCCTTTCCTATCTGCAGTCAGAGGAAGGGGAATGGGAGGAAGTTCTATCCACCCAGGGTGTGGGCCACACCTGCCTCCAGGGTCCTCCCATGTTCTCCCCTCACCTTCCGTGGAGGGAGCCATGCAGGGGTCCAGGAGATTTTAGATTCTAGGTATGGCTTCCTGCCCAGTTCTTAGCCAGTTAGGTTATTCTCTGGTTAGTCAGTCATTAAAAAGTGAATCTTTGTGGTGGTGGCTTAGTCGCTAAGTTGTGTCCAACTTTTGTGACCCCATGGACTATAGCCCGCCAGGCTTGTCTGTCCATGGGATTTTCCAGGCAAGAATACTGGAATGGGTTGCCATTACCTTCTCCAGGGGATCTTCCCGACTCAGGGATCGAACTCTGGTCTCTTGCATTGCAAGCAGTACCCCTGCGTTGCTGGTGGATTCTTTACCAACTGAGCCACATTATTGAATGGCTATCATGTGCCATGGTACAGAGGCAGTGCAGTGCAGTGTAATGGTTACAGGTCTAGAGTCACACTGACAGGATTCCAGCCCAGAACTGCTGAAACTAGTTTTGTGTCCCTGGACAAATCACTTAAAAAAAACCCCAAAAAACAAACTTACTTATTTTTAGCTGTATTTGGTATTAGTTGCAGTACTCAATGCCCTAGAGCATGTGGGTTCTTAGTTCCCAGACCAGGGATCAAACATGTGTTCCCTGCATTGGAAGGTGGATTCTTTATCGCTGGACCACCAGGGAAATCCCTGGATGAGTCACTTAACTTCCCTGTGCCTCAGTTTCTTCACCTGTAAAATGAGGAAATAATAAAACACACCCATAGGTTTCTTGGAAGGACTAAATGAGTCAATACATGTGGAGGACTTAGAACAGTGCCTGGCATGTAGTAAGCACTCAGTAAGTATCACTTTAAGTTCCTGTCTTTATTATTATGACTACAATCATTATGAATATTACCATCAAACCAAGTGCCAAGTGCTGGGCTAGAAGAGTGAATAAAGTAGATGCCTCCCTGCGACTGAAAGAATTCAAGCCAAGGAGAGATTTATGCTTGAGGGATGTGGGTATCAGCAGAAACGTGGGCCCCTTTCCACCCCAGTGGATGGAAGCCAGCCAAGGAAATGGAGGAGGAGGCATGTGACGGACATATCTCAGGAGTTTCCAGATTCTTCCTTTGGTCCCTAAAATCTCAGGGAGGGCTCAGTCAGTCCCAGTAGGGTGAACTGATCCCCTTCTCTCTTTTTTTTTTTTAATTTTATTTATTTGGCTGTATCACATGTGGGATCTTAGTTCCCCGACTGGGGATCGAACCCACGCCCCCTGCATTGGAAGCACAGAGTCTTAACCACTGGACCACCAGGCAAGCCCTGAACTGATCCCCTTCTGATGTGACTGTTCTCACTGGCTCTTTCTAGCACTGCGGAGACACATTCTGCCCAGCCCTGATAGCCCAGCTCCCAGGCACACTGGCCTCGGGGAACGCAGGCTGGGTCAGGAAGAACCCTCCACTCAGCCTGAGAGCGTCTCTTCACCCAGCTCCTTGAGAGCAGCTGGGCATCAGGATCCCTCTGAGGAAGGTATGGCCCCAGCTACTAAAAGCAGAAGGCTGTGGCGGGGTGGGGTAGGGGTGGGGAATTGGGCAGATGGACTTTTGTTGCTGCGTATGCCAGCTAAGGGGATTGTCATTCTTGTGAGTCCTCATGCTTTCTGGGGCAATTTGGAATTATTTTGGTTTTTGGCAGTGGTGCTGGCTGGAAGGCTGGGGACACTGGGAGAGTGGGAGAAAAAAGAAACAACACCTTCCTCCTTTGCCCTTTCCCTTGCAGATCCCAGTGACATCAGCTTCCTGCACGCCAGCAGTAGCTTCAAGTCCAAGGCGAAGCCGGCCCAACCTCAGCCCACTGACGAAAAGCAGGTATTGTCCAGATGTGGCCACTTGGATCCCCATAACATTTCCCTAGACAGGCAGCACTCCCAGGGAACTGTCCCATGATGAGTCTATGTTTCTTCCCCAGGAAAAAGAGAAATCAAAAAGTCTTTCCCTCGAGGAGGCTGTGACTTCCATTCAGCAGCTCTTCCAGCTCAGTGTTTCCATCGCTTTCAACTTCCTAGGTAACTGGGTAGACCCTGCCTCAAGGAAGGCAGATGGGAAAATGGGAAAGATATGGGGTAGGTCAAATAAGGTCAGGGCAGCGAATGGCCTAATAATAACGTAAGTAAACATGAGAGAGTTTATTTTCTTCAAGGTATGTCAACCAAAGCTGGCATAATGGCTCAGTGGTGTCAGGGACCTATTCTCAGTCCAATGGTTCTGCCATTCTTAAAACAGGCTAAAGGTCCAATTTGCCTCATACGCAAATACTAGCCAGCTGGAAGGGGAAAGGTGAGAAAGCTGAAGAACCACTCCTTCCCAACCTAGAAGTTGTACAGATTATTGTCCAGAATGAAGACCTGAAGTTATATCTAGTCTCAGAGGAGCCTGGGAAATGTAGTCATTAGCTGAATGACCATGTGCTTACCTGGAAATTCTGTTACTGTGTAAGAAGGAGAAAAATCTTGGAATGACACCTTGAATTTTCTGCCACACTTAGGCAAACACAGTCTCCTGAGGTTTGGTGCAGGCCCTCAAGTGCCCTTAAGTGTAACTGTTAGTCGCTCAGTCGTGCCCGACTCTTTGTGACCCCATGGACTGCAGCCCACCAGGCTCCTCTGTCCACGAGATTTTTCCAGGCAAGGATACTGGAGTGGGTTGCCATTTCCTTCTCCCAAGTGCCCTTACTTACCCACATCTGGAGATCCAGATACCTCTCCAACATTTGTCCTGTTCTCCATAGTGACCTGGCTTGTTTCAGGCCTTCTCATGTGGAGACCCAGACCCCCGGCAGCAACTCCTGGAGTCTAATGGGCCTGTGGGTGAAAGGCTGGGATTCATTCAGTACAGATGTATTAAGCAGTCACCTTTGCTAAGCCCTGTTTTAGTTGTGGGAGACACAGTGATTCACAAGACAAAGGCCTTACTCTCATAGAGCTGCTGTGTGAGCTGAGAGAGAGAAAAACAATAAATTGACAGACAAAAAAGAGAATTTCAGTTGATGATAAATCTTATGGAGAAAATTACACAGGGGGATGCATTAGTGACTTGGGCAAGGAGCAGCTGTGATTTGGAAGGCCTTGACCTGACTGAATCACAGATGGAAAGATCTTTGACCTGGCTGACAAAAATAAGCCAGTCTTGTTTCCATTTGGAGAAAGCTTTCCAAGCTGAAGGAATAGCAAGTGCAAAGGTCCTGAGGCAGGATTGAGTTTTGTTTGTTTAAAGGAAAAAAAGAGTGAATGTGGCTGGAGTTCAGGGATCACCAAGAGAGTAGAAAGAGATGAAATTAGAGAAACAGGCAGGGACCAGATCAGATCAGACCTTCTGACCCACAGTGGGTGAGACAGGAAGCCACTGGAGGGTTTTGTACTGCAGCAGGAAGCGAGGGCAGTCATGTGATTTTTCAAAGATCTCTCTGCCTGTGGGACTTCCTGGTGGTCTAGTGAGGTAAAGACTCCACGCTCCCAATGCAGGGGGCCTGTGTTTGATCCCTGGTCAGGGAACTAGATCCTGCATGATGTAAATACAGCCAAATTAAAAAAAAAAAAAAAAGAAAAAATCTCTTGTCTGCTCTGTAGACAGATGTGGATCATCAGAATGCCAGAAGGGAAACAGGAAGCTATCTTGGAGCTGATGGTTAAACAAAACGTGATGGTGACTTGGTCTAGGTTAGAGGCAGAGGAGCCAGTGTGGCGAATGGAGACAGGGTGGGATCCTTTGCCCTCTGGAGTCTCATCCTGAAGGACCAAGGGCTCTGTGAACCCTCGACAGTGAGTTTTCAGGCAGCCGGGAGGTGACTCATTCACTGCTGGCTGAATAGAACCCAGCTTCCACCTCATTAGCTTTTTGTGATTTTTGATGGGCAGACAGTCTTCTGAGAATTTTCTTGCCCATTCCTTCCTTCATATACATATTCATTTATTCAGCAAGTGCTCAGCACTGTGGCAGAGCACAAAGGGAGCATAAGCCATAATCATATTTTGCATTTGTATAGAGCTTTCACCCTATGCATAGTTATTTCTTCTGCATTCTTTTTCTGCTTCTGCCTCCGGGATTTTACAGTCTAATTGAGGAGACAGGGCTTGTACTCTTGAAACAGTTTAGTTCCTAGAAAAAGGCTTATATATGAAGTAAGTGCCAGAAGAGTGTTTAAAGCCTGAGCGTGGTCTGAAGATTCTAGAGCAGAAACAGGTTGGGATGGCCTGATGATGGAGGCAGAAAAAGGCATCCAAAGCAGGAAAAACAGGCTTAGAGTTGAGAGTAGGCCGTGCCCAGCCTCTTCCCTGTTTTCCTTTTTGTTCGGATGATAAAAAGAACATGGGCTTTGGAGCTGGGCTCTCTTATATTATCTCTCAGTTTCCTCATAAAGCAGGATGAACAGTATCAACTGTATCAGTTACATTACGTTGGTGACAAGCAGCCTAAGCCCACTTTGGCTAACCTAAGCACAAAAGGAATCTATTGGGATCTATAGATTCCTGCCAAGGAATCAGAAAGGACAGGAATCAGAGAGGCTCCAGAGATCTAGGGAGAAGTAACTGAGCAACAGTGTCTGCAGAGTGCTGCCATCAGAATAACCTGCAGGAGCTGTTCTCTCTTCTGTTGCAACCACATCAAGATTCAGATTCCTGAGAGAGGGTCTCATTGGTTGGGAAGAGCAGAAGCACATTGATTGACAGCACTGGGGGGAGGGCTGTTCCCAAAGGGAAATTAGGATGCTGTTCCCAAGAGAAGGATGGAGTACAGGAGGGCAGAACCCACGGATGTCTATGGCAAACTAGTGAAATATTCAGAGGATGGAAATACATACATGCAAAGTATCGTACAAAAAAGAAAGGAAGGAGCCTCTGGGTATCTAACTAAGGATGTGGGGAAGTTCACAGAGGAAGCTGTGTTTACACCCTGTGCTCTCTTACAGGGACAGAGAACATGAAGAATGGGGACTACATGGCAGCCTTTTCTTACTTCCAGAAAGCAGCAGACCGCGGCTACAGCAAAGCACAGTACAACGTGGGCTTGTGTCACGAGCATGGCAGGGGCATCCCCAGGGACCCCAGCAAGGTATTGCACCTCCTCCTGCCCCCAGGCCCATCGCCTGTGCTGCATTGCCCATAGTGACCTCCAGAAATGAGCAGGGGTCAGGGCTTGGGAAAGTCCAGCTTCTCTCTCCAAGCCGGGAGGGAAAAATAAATGTCTTCAGCTTCCCAGAATTTAAACTCCAAACACAGGAAGGCCAGGGACCTTGTCTTCCTTCTTTGCAGCTATAGCCTCATGACCTAGAATTTTACCTTGATGAATGGATTAATTAATTCTAAAAAGTAGGGTAGGCAAAGATGTTGTATATAAGAATGTTATTTCTTAGAATTGTATATGATGGCCCAAAAAAGGGAAGCAATTTGAAGTTCCTTCAATAGAGAATTGGTTAGTAACATCTATGTTGGCCTTAAAAATGATGTACTATATTTATATTTATTTACAGGGGAAGGTATTCATGGTGTATTGCTTTTTTTAAACTAGCAGCTTTTTTTTCAAAGTTCTATTTATTTATTTTTGGCTGTGCTGGGTCTTCATTGCTGCATGGGCTTGTCTCTAGTTGCAGAGACCGGGGGCTGCTCTTTGTTGCCATGCAAAGGCTTCTCATTGTGGTGGCTTCTCTTGTTGCAGAACATGGGCTCTAGGGTGCATGGGGTTCAGTAATTGCAGCTCCAGGGCTCTAGAGCACAGACTCAATAGTTGTGGTGCACAGGCTTAGTTGCTCCGCAGCATGTAGGATCTTCTCTGACCAGGGATTGAACCTGTGTCTCTTGCATTGGCAGGTGGATTCTTTATCACTGAGCCACCAAGGTGTATTGTTAAGTGAAAAAAAAATAGGTTGCAAAATAGTGTAGTTCTCTCTATCCCCACACACACACACACACATATATGTGTATGTGAATACATATATAATGTGTATATATATGTTAATCTTATAGCATATGGGGGAAGGCTGTACACTAAAATATTAACAGAGAACGATCTTCAGAAGGCAGGATTTCTTGGAATTTTGTTTCTATTTTTGACTTATTTGTATTTTCTGACTAATCTATTGATATAATGATTATATAATATTTAATTAAAATAATTTTTTAAAATTTCATTCCAAAAAAAGGCAACCTACAGAGTTCTCAGTTGACTGGATGTTTTTCCCTTCACCCTAGGCAGCCTTTTATTACCAATTGGCTGCCAGCCAGGGCCACAACCTGGCTCAGTACCGCTATGCAAGGTGCCTGCTGCAAGACCCAGGCTCCTTGTGGGACCATGAGCGGCAGAGGGCAGTGTCCATGCTGAAGCAGGCTGCAGACTCAGGCTTACGAGAGGTGAGTGCCATTGGTAGGGTCTTTCATGGGTACTTGGGTCATGTGGAACTAGGCAGTAACCAGGATACCTTTTTCCTACCTCCTTGACCACAGGCCCAAGCTTTCCTCGGGGTGCTTTTCACCAAGGAGCCCTACGTGGACGAGCGGAGAGCTGTGAAATATCTTTGGCTTGCAGCCAACAATGGGGTATGCGGTCTCCATATCCAGGGATGATGGGGATCAAATCGAATAAAGGAAGGGATTTGGGAATGGGTACCATGCTTAGAAGAAGGTTGATAGGAGCATTGGGCCAGCTTCAAGCCTTAACTCTCGCTAACTGACTGTGTGCCCCTTGGACAGGTCCAGTGGTGTGCTGGTGTCAGCTGACACCAGCATAGAAGAATTGTCGTTAGCTTGAAATCAGCTGTGGGGGGAGCATTAGCACCACAGAATTGCCAAATGCTGTACAGCAGGGCTTTTCCCCTTAGAGAGCTAGTTGTTAGACATTTGCTAGCATACTACTGGGCTGGTCACTTGTTTTCCTCGTCTCTAAGATTGGAGTAATAATGCCTGCCTGACCTGCCTACTGCTTCACAGGGTTTTTGTGAGGATCAGAATCTAACTGAGATAATAAGTGTGAAAGCACTTTGTAAAGCACACACATAAAAGGTGTACCATCACAAGGAACTTAGTCCAGGGAAGTCGGAAGACACGTGAGGTGAAGACATTGAGCAGTTTGGGGGATAGAGGATGTCTGGTTGTCTATGAAGTAGGGATTGGCATCCAGGTAGCATGACCCAGAGTCTGTTCCAGAGAGCATTAGCATAAATAATACAAGGAAAAAATGTTCAGATAGGTTCAGGAAATATTGAGTTAAACAGATATTTTTAATGCAGGAAATTTCAGAGCTTTATGTCACTGTGAATCACTGAAAAGGCATCTGTGGGTCTGCTGTATGCTCAAGTGTCTTTGACCAGTGTATATATTTTTTGAGTTGTATCTTGAAGGATCAGGAGCCCTGAATTAAAGCCAGCAGTGGCCATGTACTAGAATTTCCCTGCATAAGGGCTGCTGCTCCTCTTTGCTTTCTGGCCAACATGGTGATGGCTTCGGTGAGCTCTTGGGCATCAGAATACTTCTCCTTTTTCACTCTGTGTTGTCCAAAGTATCTGCGGCGGTGGCATGCATGCTCAGTCATGTCTGATTCTTTGTGACCTCATGGACTGTTGCCTGCCAGGCTCCTCTGTCCATGGGATTTTCCAGGCAAGAATACTGGAGTGGGTTGCCATTTCCTACTCCAGGGGATCTTCCCAACACAGGGATTGAACTCAACTCTCTGCATTGGTAGATGAATTCTTTACCATTGAGCTACATGGGAAGCCCAAAGTATCTGTAGCTGTCAAAAGGGGACCAGTGTCACCAGACAGTACCAGCCTCTGTGCCTGCCTTTCCATGAAATAGCTGCAGAGCCTTCTAGAGCTGGGTGGGCCTCGGGACCATGTGAGGGACAGTCCTGGGGACACCCTGGCCTGTGCTAGTCACCCAGCAGGCCAGGTGGAAAAGTACACAAAGGGATATTGTATAACACGTACGTGCATAACAGCATGGGTATTTTGACCTGACTGTGTTCTAAGCTGGCCTGTAGCCATGAATCTACCATATTTATTACATAGACTCTGGTCTACAGAGTCTTTAAAATCTAGTCTAAAGAGCTTTACAGAAGCTCTTTCCAGAAATTTGACTTTAGAAGGCAGAAGAGAAATGGAACCATGGTTGGGAGACTGAATATAATAAAAATATTTATTACAGAGAGGGAGAGATTAACAATGTGGGCCATGAAAAGTCTGATAACAATAACACTAATCTAGACACTTTCTATGTACTGACACATTTAATCTTAACCACAGGGTTAATAAGGTCAGTGCTGTTATTAGTCCCACTTTACAGATAAGGCGACAGGCACAGAGACATAGAATGTGATGTCTGAGGTTACACAGCTGGGAAGTGGTGAAGCCAAGACTGGAACTCAGACATCTGGCTGTACAGACTGGGTTCCTAATCCCTACCTGATATTGCTAGTTCTCAGTGAGAGAGAGAGAGGACCCAGAGCCAGAGGCAAAGGGATAAAAGCATTTTAACCTTTCAAAGGAGGAAGAACATGTTCTCAGTAATGTAGGCTTTGTAATCGTCCAGGTAGAGATCAGAAGGCATATGGGGCTTGCAGAAGCCCAGCCTCTACCCTCTACCTGGAGAAACAGCTCCTGGCTCTTTCAGGAAAACCTAGGGGCCTGACTTCTTGTGCTCCCATAGCAGGACTGAGTGCCTATTGCAGACTTTGCTTCTGCACACTTTCAGTACCATCCTCAGCAAGTTTCTACACTGCTCTGGCCAGAATTGCTCTGGATAGAGGGATCCCTGTTTCCTCTGTTCTGGGCCTCTGGCTCTTTAGAGTTGAGTCCAGCCCTTGGTCCAGCGAGGGAGCAGGTGAGGGAGTCGGGCGAGGGAGTCACCTGTGGGGGTAAAGCGCCAGCCTGATGACTCCTGCGCCTTCCTCCTGCACCAGCGTTTCAGTTCTCAGTCCTTCGTGTGTGTGCATCTGTGTGTCTGTCCGTTTCTTCCTTTAGGACTCACAGAGCAGATACCACTTGGGAATTTGCTATGAGAAGGGCCTTGGGGTACAGAAGAGTCTGGGAGAGGCCATGAGATGTTACCAGCAGTCAGCAGCTCTGGGGAACACGCCTGCCCAGGAGAGACTGCGGGCCCTCTTCTCCACGGAGGCAGCAGGTACAGACAAGAATCACAGCCATCAGGTCCCTCCCTGAGCTTAGTACCCTGCGACAGAGAAGCAGGTGGCAGTAGCCTTCTGTTACTTCCTGCTCCAGTGGTGGGTACGAGCCCAGCTTTTTGAGTCTGACAGATCAAACCTGAGTTTTAACCCCTGCTCTCTCACTGAACTTGGATTGCATGTTCTTGCACCTCTGTTTCTTCACCTTTGAAAACTCATTAGGTTGTTTGTGTCCTTTAAGAGTGGAGTCTCTGTTTCCCCCAGTCCCGTGGAAGTCCTGTAATCAAATCCCGCCGGCCTTCAAAGTCAGATTTCCTGGGGATTCCCAGTCCCTTTGCCAGTTCCCTGGGCTGGAAAGCCTGACGTGGCGCTCAGAACGTTCACAACAGTGGGAGAACTTCTGTGATACAGTTGTTTTCCAGTTTGTGGGCTACCCACCTGGTGGGTATGGGATTTAATTTTATTGTGATTGCATCCCCTCCTACCATCTCACTGTGGCTTTGGATGTAGGATATCTTTTTCTCGGTGGGTTCCCATATCCTCCTATCGATGATTGTTCAACAGCTAGTTATTGGTACTCTCACAGGAGGAGATGAGGGCACGTCCTTCTACTCTGCCATCTTGGAATCAATCTCTGGAAACTCATTGAGGATTGAATGAGATGACAGCCAAGGGCTTAGCATAGCCTGGCTCACCGTAGGTGCTGAATACATGGTGGCCTCAGATGACTCATCAGGAGGGACACTATCCTGAGGCTGCCTCCGGGCCCTGACTTACAGTCTAGGGCTCTGGGAGCCCTGCTCACCCCTGACTCACTCTGGCTGACCTGGTGAACCATGCGAGGGGAGCCAAGTCCTTTAGGAAACCCTTGCTCCAAAGTAGAAGCCCAAGAACACAGGGTAAGAGTTGCTCTCCCCTCTCCTCACAGCCCCAGGGCCCAGTGACCTAGCAGTGAAAGGACTGAAGTCGTTTTCCAGCCCCTCTCTCTGCAGCCTGAACAGGAGCCTGCTGGCGGGAGCCTCTTGCCTGTCACACGCCTCAAGCACAGGGAACCTTGGCCTCCTCTGTAGAAGCGGGCATCTCCAAGCCAGCCCTGGAGCCCCCAGCAGGGCCATCGCCCCACACCCCTACCCCTTGGAAAGGAGTCTCGTCAGACTGGGCTTTGGCTAAGGTGAGATAAGATGCAGTCACCAGGACCTCTCACTGATGCTGGAAGGAGGGGCGGGCAGGAAGGAGGTGAGATGGCAACAAAAATATGGTGTCAGTATCCCTTTCTGGGGTGGAAATTCCATGGGGGCTCAGATTTTTAAGCCATTTCAAGTACATGGCTAATAGATGACTCTGATAATTTCTCATTGGCCCACAAATGAGCTATGGATGCATTCACAGTCATTTCTGGTCTGTGCATAAAAGATTCCTTCATTGACCTGGGGAAAACTTTATACTGAAGGGGCCAGAGACCCTGGTCCTTGCCTTGGCCTTTGTCTTTGAGAAATCACTTCCCTTCCTCTTTGCCTGGCCTCAGTTTCCTCAGGCTCAGACTACATCATTTTTTGCCAGCATCTGATGTGTGTGCCTCCGGTGGTTCACAAGAGGATTTTAGGTAGTGTTCAAACTAATATTTTTTTATTTTAGTATTTGTATTGTTAATATATATTATAAAATGTGATTAGCACATTATAGTTTCACAGATATTAAAAAATAGTGAATCAAGTTCGAGAAAACCTTGTGACATTGCATAAAGGGAACACAGATCCAAAGAGGTGGCAAAAGTCATGGGGTGGTCCCACGAACGCCTACAGCTCAGTAAACGCTGAATCATGTTGCTTTTGTTCATCTCCACTAGATCCATGATTGTCTCCATTTCACCTTTGATTTGGAAGGAAGGAACTTAGTGTCCAAATGCCTGATGTAACTGTTTGACTTTTTCAGGCCTTCACACTTCATTCAGCCCTAAAGATGGAGCCTGTGAGTTCTCAGAGAGATACCACAACTTGAATCCCAAAGAAGAGGCCAGTTATCCACCTGCCTCCCCAAAGAACCTTAAGTACCTGGCCAGCACAGTCAAGAGGGGAGTGTATAAAGACCCAGGTTCTGGCCACATCCCCTCGAACCAGTGGCCTGACTCGCTGTGTTGTTTCCTCAACTGTAGACCAAGGGCAGCAGTGTCTGCCCTCCTACCCGCCACGGCTGAGGTGGGACATTTCACTGCGAAAGGACCTTGGTACACACTCAGGCCTGAGGAGGCAGAGTGATGCCCTGGTTCTGTGGGTTTGTGAGTCATCAGGCCAGAACTAGGATCCTGCCCTGGCCCAGGGCTCTTTTGCACAGTTCTCACTGCAATTTTATGTGAAAGCCTTATTATCGTCCTGCCGACAGGAGGGAGACTGAGCCCCAGGAGTCTTGGTACCAGAGAGTGTAGATTTCGAGATCCTCGTTTGTGAAAGGTTTGTGCCAGAAATGGATGGGAGTTTAATAAAAGAGATACTGGAGATTATCTCATCACTCTTGCTCTTGAGTATGTTGGGGAAAGCCAGGGAGAAGCTGGGGAAGCTGAAAGCCAAGGCTCCATCCTCATATCTAAACTCTCCATTAACCAATTTAAAGGGTCTTAAAAGCTTCTCCAGGAGAGAGACATAGAAAAAAATGATTTTTGAGTCAACGCTAATGACTCCAATTACTGAATTTGTGCATAGCTGTTCCCCGGCTTTTGGAAGTTAGCCCAAGTTCAATAGCAGAGATGTGATTGAGGGTGCGGGGTGGGAGGGACTGAGGACCAAGCCCCTAGGAACTGTTCAAATGGGAAAGACCACCCAGCATGGCTAGCTCCAAGTGGGGAGGATCTGAGGAGGGGGGTTCTCCACATTTCTCTCTCTGCTGCCCACACCCCCCTCCCACCTCTAGTGGTCTCGCCACTGGAGCCCTAAGCTTCCTCCAGCTCCTGCGCCTCCCCTGCCCTCTACTCCCTTTCCAGGGCTGCCCTGTACATGGGCCTCACCCCTCTGGTCCCCTCCTGTGACTTCCTCCCACAGATGGCTCCTTGGAAGCAGGGACTTTTTCTCTGGATTCCAGTATCCTCAGCATTTAGCATGAGGCCCTGTTGTGCAGGTAAGGGCTCAAGACACACACTGGTTAAAGCTGTGCAGCACACTCATCTCTCTGCAAAAAAAAAAAAAAAAAAAAAGGTTTCTGTGGTCAGATAAGTTTGGGAAACGCTGCACTAGACATCCCCTTTTTATAGATTCACAATATACATCAGCATATTCAAGGTTCCAAGAAGTCCTGCAGTAAAGAACTTGGTTAACCGAGTGCTCCCCTCATAGAGCTGGGCACAGAGCCCGGCTCCCCTCAGATAGCTGGTGAATCTTCCTGGGCACCCCCTGTGTAAAGTGTCACTTCCTGCCTCCCCGTGGAGCCATGCTCCCCAGCCTCTTCCCCTCCTTTTGTCACTGGGGGTTCTCTGATTATCAGCTCCTCTGGTCATGCCTGGGGCCAAGGGGCAGTTCAGACAGTCTGGGGACCCTGGGCCTCCTGTGGTGATGGCCAGGTAGGGCTCTCCCTTCCCTCAGTTGTTACAAATTAAGTGCTAATCCAGTCTGGCATGCCAGATACGGAGGGGGGATATTTTTAAGCTCCCGTTGTGGAGAAGGAAGGATGGAGAGTCGTGAGAGGAATGTTGCCAAGGGACCAAAAAATCCTCTGCTGTTCAGCCCCTGTGGTCTCTGTACAGCCCCAGGGGATGGGCCTTCTCACAGCCCCTGGAACCACTGTGCTTTTGCCATTAAAATTCCGCTATTAATGACTCATTGTCAGTGCCCTGAAAGGAAATGTGAGGGGAGGCTAGGGAGGTGGGCCCTGTTAGCAGGGCCAAGCTGGGTCCTGATGACCCAACGTTGGAGCCCTGGTGCCCTCAGCAGTGAGCCCTTTGCTGAGGCTCTGCTGCCTCAGTTTCCTTATCTGGAGATGCTGTTTTCAGAGGGCCCTGCCACTGTGGCTTCCCTGGTGGCTCAGTTGGTAAAGAGTTCGCCTACAGTGCAGGAGACCTGGGTTCGATCTCTGGGTTGTGAAGATCCCCTGGATAAGGGAATGACTACCCACTCCAGTATTCTTGCCTAGAGAATTCCATGGACAGAGGAGCCTGGTGGGCTATAGTCCATGGGATCACAAAGAGTCAGACACGACTAACACTTAAACTTTTCACTGACACTGCAGACGCTGTTTGGTTCATTATATCTTCAGTACAGGGCATTTAGCAAATGTTCAGTAAATTTCATTCAGTGAATGAGTGATTCTATGCATTATCTTCTCTGCACCTGACATCAACCAGTGCCAAGACTACCCAACACATAGGAATTGCTTTAAAATATATAAATGATTCTGTGTACCCCTCCCCCCACTGCCATTCCTAGTGCTACTTCTGACCCTTAGTAATTACTCATAAATACAAAATGTTTGTTGAAGGAATGTTTCTGATCATGCCTCCCACCCCTGACCCGCTATATTGTACCCACTTACTCAGTAGGGACTGGAAAATACTGACCTATTTTCTAGGTGCACACGTGTGCCAGGCTGAGCCTGTGCTGAAACTCTTCCCCTCCCCTTCCTGTCTTGCTGTGTTGGGGATTCAGTTCTCTCCAGAGTCCCAAGGGTGGTAGTTGCCATATCCCTCTCATTTCAGTCAGAGGAGAGGTAGGGTCAGTGAGCTGCCAAGCTGAAGTTGGGTGACAGACAGGGAGGCTGCCTGTCAATCTCGAAACTGCCCCCGGGCTCCAAGTGAGCACTGCGTTGCGCTCCTAGTGCTGGAGAATGGCTGGCTATTGATAAAAAAAAAATGTCCCCCTGCGCTTTCCAAATTAAGGCGACATTTAACCGAGTGCTTGCTGGCTCGCCTGCTCCTTCAGTCTCCCGGGGAACAGAGTCCATCTTGGTAGAAGATGTTTGAGCATGTCCAAAGCCTCAGCTCTGACATCTCAGCTGATGTCAAGAAGTTTCTGTAACCTTTCCGTTCAGCACACTCAGTTCTGTCAGCATACTCACTGTCTCACTCTCAACTGTTTCTTGGGGTAAAGGGCTGGCATCAGCCCTTGGAGGGGTTGCCAGGTTTGGGCAAGAGCACCAAGGCTCACCAACATACACCCCAGCCCTGATCAAAGGTCGGTTGCCTCAGAAACAGCTCTACCTACAAGTTCTCCAGATTCTGTGGGGAATGGAGGATCACAGTGGTCCTTAATCTTATTTAGGTCACAGACCCCTTTGAGAATCAGATGAAAGCACTGTCTCCTTCTCATGGAAAAGTACAAATCCTCCCAATTTTGCATGCCATTCAGCAGGTCCTTAGATCCCAAAGCTCGACCAGGAACCGCAGGTTAAGGACCCTTGATATATCAGAAAGAACATCATCTGAATTTCAGATGTAGATGCTAGCCCTGCCACAAGCATGCTGTGTGGCTCTGGGCCAGTCAGTCCTTTCTGTCTTGCCATTTCTTTGGCAATAAAGTGTTCAGACTCCTTGTGATTAAAACTGCCTGTCTGGAGGTTTAGTGACAGAGCAGTGCTGTTTACCTTTTTTATAGGTCACATGTTCCTTTGAAAATCTGATAACTCTGTATCTTCTGCCTAGAAAAAAAGCCTGTACACAAAGTTTTGCCTAGTATGCAGGGGTTCCAAAGATTACAGAGTTAGGTCTTTTGAACCAGAAGGAGGCAGTGATCGAATTGTGAGCAATGGTTCCAGCTTCCTTAGGTCATCTCCTCTTCTAATCTCTTCTCTCCATCTCCCAACATCAGCTCTGCACTGAAAATCCACTAGTGATTGGGGGTCAGCACTGTCTACGCCAGTGCTATGGTTTTCAGACTGTTTTCATGTAATGGAATCTGTTTTTTTTTTTTTTTCTCTTTTCTAACGAAGTCTTATACCTGGAGCTCCAGTATAGAGAAAAGGGAATCCTGTAGCATTTCTGTACCATTGTTTCATTTTTTTCTTCCATTCAACAAGTATTCATCAAGTGTTGCCTTGGGCCAGGTGCCTTGCTGCTCAGATTGGAGACCCTACCTGCTTGGTGTCCCCCAGCCTCTTTCATTGGCTTGGGGAACCAAACAGTTTGCAAATCACAGATCTTGTACAGAGATTATTCTGCCTTGGAGTGAGATATCAGAGACCAAGAGACCCTGCTCCCGGAGCTCCTGAAGCACTTTGGGGGCCCCATTTTGTTCATCTGTAAAATGGGATAATGGAATAATGATGCCTCACTACATTCCAAGTATGGATGGTTTTCATTATCCCTAGATGGGAGTATGATTAGCACCTTTCAGTGAACAGTGAACATGTGTTCTGAGCTCCGGAAAAGGACAAAAGGAGAGGCACAGAAATTTTTTTTTTAGTATCTGGAAGAGCCTCCACATAGTTGAGAAGCTGAATAGACTGCTTGGAAATTTCCAGGAAAATTATAAGGCTGAACCTTGGGAAAATATTTGCTGTTTTTTTTCATCCCCTCCTCCCCTGGAAGGTTTGCTGCTGTCAGTGTTGATTTCATAGACCCAGTTCACACACTGTCCTCTAGGGCCTGAATTCACTGCTGTGACAGAGGAAGATTTACCCGTGATCAGTGGGTCTGGAAAGATGACTTCTGCACCTGAAGGGCTGCTTGCTAGGGAAGGACAGGAGTCTGCAGAGGCCCAGCCTGCATCAGGTCAGTGACAAGTCCCTCTCACTCTGCACTCAGAAGAGCAGAGATGTGCAGCCTGAGAGGCTTTGGAAATATTCTTTTCAATATTTTTCCTGAAGGGATTTCAGGCAGGTCCACTTCTGGCAAAAGCCCACCTGTGGTAGCTCTTCCTTTCTTTGGCTGGCAGTCTAGTGCCAAAGTCGAGAGCATGGGTATTGGTGTTGGACAAGCCTAGTTCCAATTTCTGGCTCTGCCTCCTTTCTCTGCTTGGTCTTGGGCAAGACACTCAGCCTCTCCCAAGTCTCATGGCCTTGTATGTGAAACGGGGATAATAACACCTCCCCTCCTTGGGTTGTGAGGAAATGAAATTAAATCCTATTGTAAAGACTGATGCCTGGCCCCTGTTAATACTCTATAAATACTCATGCTTTTCTTAGCTTTAATTTTCAGCTGGGAAGGGGATTATTTGATACTGTAGCAATAGGGAAATGAGGGTCAAGTGTACCTATGTCCATCACCACTGACCTAACACTGTGCACCCTCCCATCCAGGCCCATAATGACACTCCGGCCAGGGACTGGATGACAAAGAACCCTCACCCTACTCTTCCCTCCTCCCTGTCCCTCCTGACAGGTGCAAACAGGGTAACCACCCACTGCTTTTCCTTTATTAGTAGGTCAGAGAGCTTTGCCTGGTGCCCCAGGATCCAGTCCCCAACCCTCCAGTGTGAAACCAGGCCCTCCTTCCTGCTTGGGATGCTCCTTGGCATCTGCTTTGCAAAGAGGATGAACCCTCTGTGCTCTTCTTCCATGTGTTCTGCCAGCAAACACTTAGCCACAAACTGCTTCCCTCCTCCAAAAATTTCACAGGTAGAGCCAGCACCTAACATGGGGTTGCTTTGGTCAGCTAGCTCTTTATCCTGGGGCTCCTGCCTCCTCTGTGGGGTGGCATCCGTCACCCTAAAGTTCTCAGGCCACCTCTGGTCAGTGAGTTCAAAGATTAGAGACACCAGTTCCTGTCCCAGAATCCTCAGGGCCTGGGCTTCCTAACATCTCCCGGGGTCCCCGGTTCCTGGATCCACTGGCCCCTGATGCTGCTGCTGCCACTGCTGGTCCTGCCCTCGGCCCCCTTGTTTCCAGCTAGGCCCGTGGGGCCTTCGGAGCCGGCGGCCCCACTGGTGGCCAGGTCTAGACTGAGGGTCCTCCCGCAGACGGACAGCCGCCGCAGCACCTCGGAGGCGGCCTCCACCGGCACGGCGGGGCGCTGCTCCAGCAGCATCTCCAGCAGCGAGCTCATCTCCGACAGGAAGGTGCTGGCCAGCCGCGTGCCTGTCGGGCTCAGCTCGGGCGCCTTGCCGAAAGTCTGGAAGGTCCTGGGCTCCTCCGAGGTCGCAGCGTCCGGGGAGAACACGTTGTCACGGTAGTTGGTGGCGAGGGGCAAAGAAAGTCTTGCCATCCAGGCCGGGTCGGGGACGCTTAGCCGGTCCAGGGCCAGGCCTGCAGGGGGCGAAGGGGACGCGGTGAGGGCGGAGCCCCGGGCGGGCGGGGCGCCAGACAAAGGAGGGAAGGGAAATGGGGGGGACATGAGGCGGCCGGAGAGGGGGCGGAAGGAAGAGGCCCTGACGGGGAAGCGCGCCGGGCAGGAAGGCAGCGACTGAGGTTCGCTCCTGAGCTGAGTGAGGACGCGGCAGCGGGAGGAGGAAGGTCTAGAATTAGAAATTGACCTCTTTCTAAAGCATCTCTCAGTCCCCGGGGGTGTTTCGGGTTTAGGTGGCCTCCATCCATCCCTGTACAGCCAGGATTTTCACTCCCACAGGACAGACACCGCTAGCTGAGGATGGGGGCGCTGGAGGGATTCCCCTTTTTAGCCAATGCTGTAGTTCCTGGCTTGGTGCTGCCTTCCTTTCCTATTCATAATAATAATAATAATAATAATAGTGACCGCTTATTAAGTACTTCAGTGCCAAGCAATTTACATAATTATCTCATTTACCCTCCACACACACCTTTGAAGTCAAGAGTATTTCATGGATGAGGAAACAAGTTCCAGGAAGTTCAGTCATTCATCTACTAGGCACCCAAGCCCAGATTTGACCCCCAGGTCTGATGATTGGAAGCTCCTGTGACTGTACCACTGAGACCCACTGTCTGGAGAACTTGCCCTTCTCTCCCTGGATGCTAGGTGCTCACCTGTGGCTCTGGTTTCCCTGGCCTGCTAAGGTCTGTGCTGTCACTCGCTCTCAACACCGCATGCTCTTGACAGCGCAACCTTCGCCTTTCAAGCTGCAGAAAACCCTGTGAAGGGGCTGGCTGCCTAAGAGCTGTCCCAGGAAAGGGACAGGGCAGTGAAAAAATGTCCCCCTAACCCCAAATTCCACCATCACACTTCTCCTTTTGCCATCTCTTCAACAGAAAATCCTGTCTTAGGAAACCAGTCCCAGGCCCAGTGATAGAGGCCAGGGCAGAGGAGACAAAGCATAGGCCTTGTTGTTAAGAATCTGTATCTTTAAAAAAAAAAAAAAGCACAACATCTACTTTAACTTGTATTTAATACTTGCTTAAGGTGAGCCGGTTTAAAATCTGTTCATAGAGTGAAAGAATGGAAAGGGATAAGTCAAAGTGTTAGTTGAAATTGCCCCGGGCAGAAATGATTTATTCCCTTTTTGTTTATCTACATTTGTCTCTATTAACCAAATATTACTTTTGTGATTTTGAAAAGTTATTCCAAAATACAGCTAAATGCTGTTTCTACTGATAAATGAGTCTTGGTCTTGCCTTGTCAGTGTGGGGCTATGCAGGCTGTGAGGCAGGGTCAGCCCCTTTCCAACTGGTCCAGCCCACGCCCAGGGCTTAGTGGACGTTTATTGAATGATTGAATGAACATAAATATTAACCCTGGACATTTGGGAAATGTAAACCTTAGTTCCCTGAGACTCTGGGGTAATAAGGTTGGAGCTCTTTTGGTGTTACAGAATCATGCTTTTCCTTGTACAAGGGTCAGAGAGCTTCAGAAGGAATGAAGCTTGGAATAAGAAAATCAGTGGAGTGTAGGAGAATGGCTGAAACATGATGGTGAATTCACTCCGAGGCAGGTGGGCACTGGGCAGACCGGGGTTTGATTTCCTAGCTTTGCAGCTTATGAGCAGTATGAACCTGGAAAACTTGCTTAATCTCTCTGAGCCTCTTTTTTGTCTTACAAAGTGGTGAGATAGTAGCACTTATCTTGTAGGTGGCTATGAGGATGCAATGAGCTCATGCAGCCAGTAAAATATGATCATCATCATATCCTCCGGGGGGGCTTTTATCTGATGCAGCCAAGACCCCAGTGTTGGGCACATTCATCAGTAGCCCCATCACAGTCCAGCCCTATGGGCAGTGCAGGCTCTGCGACTGTTGCAGTGCTATTCGTTCTCTGGCTTGTTACCATCCTCCTGTGTTCCTTGCCCTCTGTGCTATGAGAAATCAGGACCACATGGGAACTAAGCTCACAGGTTCCAGCACAAAGCTGGGGCATAGAGATATAACACCAGCACTGAGGTCATCTGAAATGTTCTAATAGCCAGGTTTAAAAAGTAAAAAGAAAAGGTGAAATTAATTTATGTAAGTTTTTTATATTTATCCTCACTTTATCGTGTAATCAATATTTTTAAAATTATTAATGAGATGTTTTACATTCTTTTTTCATACTACGTCTTCAAACTCTGCAGTGTGTTTTATACTTCTATCACATCTCAACTGGTCCAGCCATTTTCACACATGGCTATTGGTTATTGGAATGGACCTCATAGCTCTACATTCTAGACAATGCAGTCCTATAAAGTTCTCTGTATTTGTGCTGTCCAAAGCAATATCCATTAGCCACATGTAGCACTGGAAACATGGCTGGTATGACTGAGGAATTGAATTTTTCATTTTACTTAATTTTAATTAGATTTCATTTTACTTAATTTTAATTTAGAGCCAGCCACACTGCCTGCGTTAATAACCATAGGCTACACAACCTTGGGAAAATTATTAAAACCCTGGCCCCTCAGTTGTTGTTTTTTTTTCCTTTATGAAATGGGGATAATGAATAGTCCCAATCTCAGAAGATTTTCTCATGAGGCAGTTAGAAGAGGAGCTAGCACACAGAAAGCACTCAATAAATGTTAGCTATATTTTTTTAACCAAGGAAAGGGAAATCCCTGCCATGCCTTTAGCACACAGAATATGTCCAGATGAGAAATAGATTATTAACTATACAACAGAAAACCACAGCGTAGGTCAGACTTACTGTGTGTTACTTGAAGGAGGCTGACTGATATGTATTGGGCGGGAGGTGTGGGGGAGCTAGCAGATTCTTGAATTCTCATGGTAGAGGGGTCTTCAAACACATTAAAGAAATGCATATGAGTGGTTTAGGAGGTAAAGAGAGGTGCCCTAATGGTAGGTGGGCCCAGGTTGACTTCCCTTCCATCACTGATGAGCTAGATGATTCTGGGCAGGCTGTGTTAACTTTCTGAGCCTCAGTTTGCTGATTTCTAAGTTGGAACTCCTAATATCTACCTCAGAAGATTGTGTGGATGCTTAACTTGAGATAA
Organism: Okapia johnstoni; assembly: GCA_024291935.2. NCBI lineage: Eukaryota > Metazoa > Chordata > Mammalia > Artiodactyla > Giraffidae > Okapia > Okapia johnstoni. The sequence goes on from CM044316.1 coordinate 45,375,731, forward strand.
TGCCCACAAGATGCTTCCTTAGTACCTGGCACACACCAAGAGCTCAGTAATTGTTCACTATTCTTTGATGACTTTTAATCAAAGACGAATCTGGTCTTTAAACAAATGAAGACCTGAAGCTCCAGGGGAAGTAAAAAATGTTGCTGATAGTCTTCTCCAGAAATAGACTAGCTGTGTTTCCCTGCAGTGGATTCAAGCAGCCCTTTAAACCTTGGTTACAGGAAAGGACTGTAGGGGCAGAAGGGAGGTCGGGGTGACCCTGGGAAGTCCCTACCTGTGTGGGGGTCCAGGAGGTTCGACAACTCTTCTTCTAGCAGCTGCTTCACAGAGAGGTCCTCTTCAGGGTCCAGGGGTCCTTCCTCCTGATCTGGTTCTGCCTGGACACCAGCCCTGGTGCCTGGGCCATCCGTGTCTGAGATTGCACTCCTGCAGAGGAAGCCAACCCATTCCACTCGTGAGGAAATTCACACACAGATTCATTCATTCCTGCTTATGAATATTCTGCTATTCATGCCAGCATTCATTCATCTGCAAAGTGAACTGGGTTCCCAGCCCAGGATGAGTCAGACCAACCTGGGTTTCTTGATCCCAGCCCCTTTGCCTACTCTGAGTCTGTTTCTTCATCTGTAAAATGGGAGCAATAAATAACACCCACCTCACGAGGCATTGTGGGGGTACAATGAGGTGTCAGAGGTAAAGGGCTTAGCGCAGTGTTATAGTAAGCACTCAGCAAACAAAAGTGACTGAATGCACAGGTATTATTCACCATTGTCCCTCCATTCCTTCTCCTTACCTGGTACAGAGTAAGAGTTTAGTAAACCTTGGTTGATCCAGCACAGTCACCCTTCCATCTCTCCATCCCTCCAGCCAATTATGAGTTCCAGTGACGGCGGGGATTTATTTCTTAGTATTTATTTTTATTTACTTATTTGGCTATTCCAGGTCTTAGTTGCAGCATGTGGCATCTAGTTTCCTGACTAGGGGTCGAACCTGAGCCGCCCTGCATTGGAAATGCAGAGTCTGAGCCACTGGACCATCAGGGAGGTCTCCAAGGGCAAGGATTTTTGTCTGTGTCATTCCCTGCTCTCTCACCAGTGCTCTGAACAGAGGTTGGCACATAGTAGGTGTTTAATAAATACCTGGTGGACTGAATGACTGAATGTTCCCTCCTCCTTGTTTGAGGCTAAATCCCAGACCAGAAGAGCAGGTCAATAGAGGATGCAGCTGAGGTAAGGCATCCCCAAACTACTAAGAGTCTACTATGGAGCCTCTTGCTGTCTCCCTGGCCTCTCCCTCCCATGGCCCCTGTCTATCACTGAGGAGGCCGGTTCCTGGGACTACCTCAGCACAGTGGGCAGGCCTGGCTTCTTATCCCAGCATCTGGGAAGGCTCCCCAACAGCCTTTAAGGCCTGGGGTCCTTGCTGCTTTTTCTCTATGGCCATTTCAGCAGGAAGGTGGCAAGTTTGCAAGTAATGACAACAAATAATGTTTATTGAGCAATTACTCTGAGTCAGACATATGCTTTGCAAGGTATATTCACCTTCTCATCAAACCTTTCACTTCTGTAAGGGCTCTCTTGTTACCATCCTCATTTTACAAATGAGAAAACCAAGACTTGTAAAGATTATGCATTTTGCCCAAGGTTCCCACAGGTTAAGTGATGAAATCAGATTTCAAAGGCAGGCTGAGGTGACTCTGGAGTGTATGTGCTCACCCCTACTCTACAGTATTTCTAGCTATTTTTGCCAAAAACCAACCAAACAAAATGACTATAAGTTGTCACAGCAAGAGCACTGAACTGGAAGTCAGTGTCCTGAGAGCCAGTCCCAGCTTTGCCACTCACTGGTTATTTGACCTTGAGCAAAGTCACTTTAAGGGGAAAGGACTTAGCATTGTTTGTATACCTCCTTTGTTCCAGGCACTGGGCCACAGGCTTAGAACACTTGTGGTCCCTAAATTCTTACCCCATCACTACAAGGAAGTGGCGACCTCCATCTCACAGATGAGAAACTGCAGGCCTGAAGCTTGATCTGACTTACTCAAGTTTACGTAGCTGGGTAGGATCAAACTACTTAGAGCCTCAGTTTCTCCATCTGTAACAAGAGGGAGTTAAATTAGTTGTCCTCTTGAGGTCTCTTTAATTCTAGGACAGCCCAAAGAAACACACCCACATACCCATATCCTTAGCCAGGAACCTTCATATTATATTTAAGGGTCAAGAGCAAGAAGGCTGAACGTTATAGATTTAAAGTCCATAGTCTAATCCCTCTGAAGTCAGAGGACAGATAGAGCCTCAGGGATGAAGTCATTTCTTTATTGACTCTGGGTTCTGTAAATACTATTAATAGAGTAGCTCCAGGACCAAGCTGTCTGGGTGGGGGGATGGATGCTGTTCGCTGCAGTCTCCCAGAGGAGCAGCATCTGGAATCTGCTCACCCTTCCTTGCAGCACAGAGGCTGCAGGGGTGAGGGCAGTCTGGTGGGGATGGGGCTTGAGAAACCAGAGTTGGGGCTACGTGCTGCTTACCTGCCACTGCCGGGCTTGGCCAAGTACTTATTTCCCCGGTGGTTTGGTTTGGGCTGGAATTGGCCCTGATGTAGCAAGGACAGCAGCTGGGAGATTTGCTACAAGACAGGAAAAATCTGTTGACTCCACACAATTCCGACCCAGCACACTTCCTCACCGGATGTTTCCCTCAATGCCGGCGCTTTCTTTTTATAGTCTTTCCTCCAGCTTCAGATGTTTGTGGATCGGATGGGGGATGGTGAACGGTGATGGTGACGGAGGCAGGGAGGTGTGCAGGCAGGTTCCCTGCTTGGCTTTGTGTCTACTACAGATTCCCGGGACCTGGGTGCCTGAGAGAAAGAATAAGGGCCCTTTGGGGGCCCCCATGAGACCTGCTCCCAGTGGATGCTGTGGGATGAGGGTGGAAAAGGCATTTCCTGACTGTAAGTGTATTATTACTTCAATAAGGATCATCTTAAAGTGTTATACCCCCCTCTTCAGCAGTATTCAAGCACTCAGCCAATGTCGGTGGGTCAGATGTAATTATGTTATAAGAAGGCAGAGGGTGTCTTTGAATCATTTCTTCATCCTTTCATTCACTCGACAAGTATTTAATGAGGCCCTGCTTGTGCCAGGGCCTGTGCTTGTTATGGGAGTAAGAATGAGATCACGGCTCAGTCGCTGCCCTCAGGGAACTCCCAGTCTGCCTGGGAGGACAGTCAGGGGAGACAGGGCATGTGGGCTACTATGGGGGGTTACATAGGCTTTGGGAAAGGATAGAGGTCAAATGGAGCAGACGGAAGCCCCTCACCCACCTTAGAGCAAGGAGGGAGTTGTGTGTGTGGGGGGTGTGGCTACAGGGGGAAGTCATTCACTTATTTCAACAAATGTTTTCTGAGTTCATACTGCATTACAGGGCCCTGTACTGAGACCTGAAGTTTCCATAGAGGGTTAGCAAGTGGAGAGAGGGTGAGGGTCTGGGTGAAGGGTGAAAGAAGTTTCAGTCAGAAGGTGCTCAAGCTGAAAGGCCAGAGGAGACAGTGGAGTTTCAGAAAGGCTGGTGAATGGGACAGGGGTGGGTGAGATGTTCAGGGCTAGGCTCCACAGGCTCTTATGAGGGAGGCAACAGACCAAGTCAAAGTCATTTCTAGCTTGTTGTGTGATGACAGGCAGATTTTTAGACGTACTCAGGTCTCAGTTTCCTCATCTCTAAGGTGAATCTAAAAATACTACCCAGTCTTCTTCACAGGCTTGTCAGGATTAATTAGGTAGTTTCAAAGTTTAAAATGCTCTACAGAGTCGAGGGCTGTTACTCCTAGAAATGTTGTGTCTGCCTCCCGGGTCCAGCTCACCTCCCCCCGAGGAGATCCCTCTGCCCTTTGGGCAGCTGTGACCTCAGAGGAGGTCTGGAAAAGGAGGTGGCCGAGACTAGATTTTCACTGTGACTTGGGAGTGTCAGGGCCCCGTTGCCCACCTCAGAGCCATTCCCACCTCCTGGCCCAGGCCCAGAAGCCCTCCTAAGGCACCTGCCACCCTTTTCTCGAGTAACAGCTGATACTTCAGGGACACTTCCTGAGTGCCAGCCCCTAGGCGATGTGCTGTCATTCAGGGTCATTTCACAGCTAGAGTCAGACTTGAGTCAGACTCGGGTTCAAATCCTAAATCTTCCCCTGCTCCATTTTCCATCTGTGTGACCTTAAGGAATCCTGAGGCTCAGTTTCCTCAGCAGTAAAACGGGATAACAAGACCCAAGTCGTGTGTTGATTGTGGATATGAGGATTAAATGAGTGAAAGTCTATAAATCACTTAGTAATAGATCTCAGGATAAACACTTATTAACTGTCTGGTGGTATCTAATCTCATGTCATTCTTCAGTAACCCAAGGAAAAGGATGCTATTATACCCATTTTGCAGATGTGGCACCTGAGGCTCACAGGGGCTACCTAGCAATTAGAGGCAGGGCTGGATGGAATTTGAACCCAGGTCTGACTTCACTGCAGCACTGTGCTATTGGAAAGACACAAGCATTAGGCAAGCTGCCTCTTACCCTTAAGTCGATCTCACCTGGCTACCCTTTTCTCTTTCAATAGGGTCACCCACAGGGCCTGCTCTCTGCTGTCTCTGGCAACCACCAGCACTATATTTGATACAAAGAGCTCATTCAATAAGCATTTGATGAATGAATACGTGAATGAATGAATGGCTCTGGGCAACACTTCTGGGGCTGCACAGAGCCAGGGCAGGACTCCTGAAAGAGCAGCTGGGCTGCCTCCAGGTGGCTTCCTGGGGAAGAGGTGGGGGAAGGAAGCTGTGTCCTTGCTCTACAGGAAACATGAGCTGATGGCCTGGCTCACGACAGAAGTGTGCCTTGGGTGCAGGGAAATGATCTAGGGTTCAGAGAAGTCAATATGGATGTGAGATCAGGCCCCATTTCGGAAAAAGCTTTCTCATTGTGTCCAGTAAACCCTAGATCACTGGACACAGCCATTCATCATCCCATTTAATCGTCAACCCCCTGGGAGGTAGACACAGGTAAGTTTGGTATCACAACTCTCATATTTTAGATGGAGAAAATAAGGCTCAAATGTTAATGTTGCCCAGCTCCTAAAGTGACTGTGCCGAAATTTGAACCTAGATCTGCCTAACTCCCAAGTCCCAAGGTTGTTTCCACTGCCCTACCCAGCAGGCCTAGCTAGCAAGCTCTGGGGTCTCAGGCAGCCCCTGAGACCTGGGGGCAGTGATGCCCATGCCAGCTTGCTTCACAGGGAAAATTGCCCAAATGAGATGAAGGCAGGTACTGTTAATCACTGCCTTTGCTGTGTGTCTGCTTGTGCCAGGTGCTCTGAGTAAGTGCTCAATAGGAATTAAGTGACAATTCTGTGACACAGATGCTCTTACTGTCATCCCTGCTTTATAGATAAGGAAACTAAAGCTCAGAGACAGTAAGTCATTTGTCCAGGATCACACAGCTAAATTCTTTTGACTCCAGAGTTGAACCACTGCACCCAGTGCATCCTAAGGTGCTTGGTGAGCCTAAGGAATGAATGTGAGGATAACGGGGTCTGATGCTGTTCGTGGTGGTCCAGGGGTGACCAGAGAGAGAGGTACCTGAACAGGAGGCGAATCCACGGTGAGCTCCTCTACGGGGTTCCGCTCCGCAAAGGCGGCCACAGACAGCCGGACCAGGCTCCGCAGAATCTGACGGGGGCCTGGCTCTTTCTCAAGGGCTACTTTATCATTGAGATTCCGCTGCCGCCTCAGGGTTGCAGAGGAGGCTGGTGGGCTCTGCGGGGCCTCCTCGCTGCCCTGGTCTCCAGGCACTCTTCCTGTGGGGCTGCCTGCAGCCTTCAGGGGCCTTGAGCGGGGCTGGCCTACAGCAGGCTGGGGCTCGGCAAGGTTCAGGTTCTCTCGGGAGGCGTTCCTCTGCCTGGGATGGTTGAAAAGGAGGTTGACAGTGTCCTGCAGCACCTCTCGGCTCTCGGCCAGCGTTCCCTGGTTGCCTTGGTTACGCAGAGTCCTGTACAGAGTCGGTGTGAGATGAAAGGGGGCCTGCAGGCAGGAGTCCCAGCCTGCTTCCATCATTGCTTCCTCGCTCACATGCTTGAGGGGCTGCCCGACTTCGCCAGGCTCATCCACCTGGCCCCTGAGCACAGGTACAAGATGGATGTCCGCCTTCTGAATGTGTTTTTGGGGCCTCTTGGGCTGATGACGGTAGGTGGACTCGGCCTCCCGACAGTTGTAGGCCCTGTTGTCCTTCTTCTCTGTCCGGCAGATAGACGTGATCAGAGCCAAGATCGACCCAAAGACAGCAAGCAGTACGACCAGGCAAATCACTGTGAGTACCGATGTGCTCAGGGCCCCTGGCTCATGGGCTGAATCCCTCAAGTGGTCCACAGTGGTGACAAACAAGACCTGCAGCAGGGCTCGGGTCTGCAAGGAAGGGCTGCCTCGGTCTTCCACCACAATCTCCAGCTCCCACTCACTCCCGGTGAGGCTGCTGGCATTGGTGATGTTGATGAACAGCTGCCCCAGGTGGGGGCTGAGGATGAAGACACCAGCTTCGTTCCCACTCTGAATGGTGTAGAGAAGCTCTCCATTTGCCCCCGAGTCTGCATCTCTTGCTATGATAGTCACCAAAAGGAATGGCCGAGAGCTAGAGGTGGCCTGTAGTGGTATGTCAGTGCCTGCTGGGCCCAGGCCATTGGGATTCTCAATGGGCACCAGCAAATGACCTGTGGAGGCATTTACAAGCACCAAGAGGCTGGCTCTCCCATCGCTCAGTATGGGGTGAATCACCTCTGGGGCATTATCATTGGCATCCAGGAGGCTGACCCAAACAGAGACACTGGATGTGAGCTGGGGCTGCCCGCTGTCCTCTGCAATCACCAGGAACTCAAAGCTGGCCATCTGTTCATAGTCCAGTGACCTTTGAGCGGTGACCTCACCAGTGTCTGAGTCAATAGCTACCAAGTGAGAAACTGGGGAGTCCTGGATGTGGTATGAGATTTTCCCATTAACACCCAGGTCTGCATCATGGGCCTTGATGGTAATGAGGTGAAGAGAGGGTAGGTTGTTTTCCCGAGTGGAGACCTGGTACCTGCTTTTCTCAAACACAGGTGCATTGTCATTGGCATCACTGATCTGAATGCTGAGCTGTTTCTTGGCTGATAAGGGCTGGGGTCCTTGGTCTTGGGCCAACAGAGTGAGGATATATTGGGACCACTGCTCTCTGTCCAGCGTGGCATTGGTTAGCAGCATGTATGTGTTACCATTGGTCCTTTTCAGCCTGAAGTGGCCCAGCTCTTGGCTCAGCCAACAGTGGACCAGACCATTGTTTCCTGAGTCCAGGTCATTGGCCATGATGAGAGCAATGAAACTGTCCTTGGGAAGAGCTTCGGACACCAGCAATGGTTGGGAGGCCCACGTGATGTGGATGCTTGGGGCGTTGTCATTGACATCCAGAACCTTGATGAGAATCTTGCAGTGGGCTGGGATGGGATTGGGACCCAGATCCCTTGCCTGAACATCCACTTCGTAGGCCGGATTCTTTTCGTAGTCTAGGTGCTGGCGCAGAGTCACCTGGCCCGTCTTGGCATCGATACTGAAAGTGTCCAGCACCTCTGGAGGCACGTGCTTACTGAGAAAGTATTCCACCTCCCCATTGGGGCCTTGGTCAGGGTCTGTGGCGGTCAGATTTATGAGGAGAGTACCAGGGGCAGCGTCTTCTTGGATTTCTAGGGCCAGTGAGCTCTCAGCAAACACAGGGCTATTGTCATTGGAGTCCAGGACGCTGACCTTGACCAAGCTGGTGCCTGACTTGGGGGGATTCCCACTGTCATAGGCAGTTAACACAAGATCAAAAAACGAGTGGATTTCCCGGTCCAGCTCCTTCACCACCACCAGTTCCGCGTGTTTTGTCTGATCAGGCCCCACAATGACATCCAGGGCGAAGTGCTCGCTGGGAGACAAGGTATAGGAGTGCAGGGTGTTGGGGCCAGTGTCTGGGTCCAGAGCTCTGTCCAGGGGGATCCGGGTGCGCAGAGAGGCGCTCTCAGAGATTTCCAGCTCCTGCTCACCTTTGGGAAACTGTGGCTGGTGGTCATTGATGTCCAGCACCTGGATCTCCACGTGAATGAGCGCCCGCTCCCCTGTGGCCAGCACGTCAAAGGACACGAGGCAGGGATCCTGCTGCCGGCAAAGCTGCTCCCGGTCCAACCGCCTCCCTGTGCTGAGCATGCCGTCCTCAGAGTCCACCTGGATGGGGAGTCCCTGGGGCAGCTGTAGGACCTGGAAGGCAGCCCCCGCTTGGCCAGGCCCCTCCTCCCGGCCCCGTTCCTGAGGCAGCTTCCCTATCACGGTGCCAGCCGGTACCTCCTCTGCCACCTGGTATCTCACAGTGAGAGTGGCCACCTCCTGACAATCCCCTGAAAGGAACAAGTAGCCACCTGGCCCCAAAAGTCCCAGAAGTGACAGAAGTCGCATCATGCTTACCGCCAGAGTGCGCTAGATCCAGAAACCGCTAGAGTTCTTCAGGGGCTGGGCAAGTCCTCCACTGTTTCCTGAGGGGCTTGATTAGCCCCGTTCTCCTGCCCCCAGACCTGCTGGCACAGCCTCGTCCCATCATTAGATAATGGAACTAACAGAAGGAAAGGCCATCTTCATTAAAAGAGATTTGAGAGGTGCAAGGACCGATGAGGTAAAATGGCCAGGGGAGGCCTGGTACAGGGACACTGTGGGTCCCCGTCAGCCAGTGATGGACAAGAGTCAGTCCAAGAGGGACTTGACCTAGTGGAGCAGGATGTGGGGAGCTGACTTCCAAACAGTTGCTAGGCCAGGGAAACAGAGAAGCAGCTTTTTCCTATGGAAACCCCACCTACAGGAAAAGGGAGGGCTGTGAGTTTCTATGCCAATTAGAGAAAGAGAGTTTCTGTGAAGCTGAGTGGCCTTTCGCTGAGGAGGATGCGGCTGGGGACAGGCCGGATGGGAAGGTGCCGTCCGTGTGGCAAGGCGGCCGCTGAGGGTGGGGAGCCCCTGCTGTGGCCAAGTAAGCAGAGAGCCCGAGCCCCTCCTGGACGAGTCAACGCCTCGGCCTCTCTTCCTTCCTTGTCTCTCCTTGTTTCCTTCGTCTCCCGTTATTCCTCTCCCATTCCTCTTTTCCCACCGTTGTCTACCTCTCAGTCTTGACTCTGCCCCCATCACCCATTTTTGTCTCAAGGGAAGCAGGGCTGATTAAGAGCGTGGCCATCAGAGCTGAACTGCCTGGGTTCAAATTCTGACCCTGCAACTTCCCAGCTGGGTCATGTGGGACAAGTCACTCAACCTCTCTGGGCCTTGTCTTGAGAGTGCAGATGGGAATAAGAACAGTAGACCTCTCAGGCAGAAATCTTGGGGATGAAATGGAATGTGTGTGTAGAGCCTGGCCCAGAGTCATGGGCAATGACATTGTTATTGGCGGGGGGTGTTGTGATCTGCACAGTTTGGCCTGCCTTGGGACTGCCTCTGGCTCCTGCACTGGCCGTGGGGCAGTCCCTTACCCACATAGACCGGACTGTAAAGCTGCCCGTGGCCTTGGCTCCTGAAGCACAATGACCTCTCTGACCCGACGGTGTGGCCTCCCTACCCCTTCCCTTCTGGCTCCCCAGCCTCCCGGCCCATTGTTCTCCACATCTGGTGGAGCTTGAGCTCCTATCCTGGGGAATCCCCCAGCCTCCCACTCCTTGGTCTTGGAGGTTTTTATACCTTTCCCTCTCCCACACTTTCCTCTCCCTTTCCCTCCCTTCCTCCAATTCTTCACTCCCCACTGCAGTTCTTGTCCAAGAGTCCTGTCACAGAGATGAGACCCAGGAAGTTTCCTTCTCTAGTAGAGCATGGCTATCCTGCATCTCCTGAGTTTGTGGTAAGGATTTGATGAGATGATATAAGTGAAGACTCAGCGCAGCACCTGGTACAGAGAAAGCACTCATTGCATGGGTCTAGTTTACCTGGTATTATTTGCTAGGCTTTATACCCTGAGTGCAAATGGTAAAGATGGTCTTTCATTTGTCCTTTCACTTTTTTCTCTGTCTTCTCCGCCAGGAAGTCTCACTTCCAGGGTGTCCTCAGCTTGGGTGCAGGCCCGGGTTACCTGTCCTGCAAAGAGAGCCAATGTGGGCCGCAGGTCCTCTGATGGTAGCCTGCATGGTGGCCCCACTGCCTGACCCTCACTCATCCTGCTGTGTGCAAGGCAGTGAGCATGACAGAGTGACCCCCAAGGGACTTGTAGTTTCAGGTCAGGGTAGGGAAATGAAAGAAGTGGGTCCAGTGGAGTGGCTCTGGATTCAGGTCCTCCTGGAGGACCCTTAGATGTACGCAGAAGGATGTGGAGGAGTAAGCCAGAGGAGGTGGGTGGGCAGCAGGGAGGCAAGGCAGGGGGAGGGAGCAGGATGGAAGAGGCCTGATGTGGGTGAGCTGGCTCCTTATGGTCCTACAGGAGGGTCTGTGGGCAGAGGAAGAGGAAGTTGGGCTGGGAGTGTCAGCGGGGGCCACCGGATGATGGCAGGCCTGGGGCCCCATGCTAAGGACTTGGACCTTATCCTGTAGGCTATGGGGAGCTTTGGAAAGGCTCTGAGGTGCATGATGAAAACAGCAGCTACCTGCCAAGCCTTGTGCTGAGTGCTTCACATACGTCATCCCACGCCACCCTCCCACCCTCACAACAGGCCATGGGTGAAGAAGCTGAGCATTGAGGTTGAGTAACTTGCCCAGGATCACGCACATTTGCCCTCCAGAAAGCCCCACAGGCTGCATTCTGGGAAATGGATCAAAGGAACAGAGAAGAGAGAGGAAAGGCGGCCAGCTAGGAGTAATGCAGGGGAGCTTTGGTGCAGGAAGCTCTGGTGCAGAGAATGTTTCCAGATCGCCATCTGGTGACCAATGGCAGAGAGGCAGGGAGGTGGGTGGGTGGAGTTCACAAATGTCCACAGCTCCAGACCCCTGTTCCTGTGCTGTGTGCAGCACAGCGGAAGGACCTATACCCAGGTGATAATCATTTCTCCTAGTGGGAAGCCAACTGTGGCCGAACACCCACAGAGGGGATGATAGAATTCAAGATTTTACCTGAGTTATTTTTGGCGGGGAAATGCTGCTTAGTTCCTCAACCAGGGATTGAACCTGTTCCCTCTGCATTGAAAGTGCAGTCTTAACCACTGAACCACCAGGGAAGTCCCTTATTTGAGTATTTTTCAAAGGGCATTTGTTTTGTGTGTGTGTGTGTGTGTGTGTGTGTGTGTGTGTGTGTGTATGTGTGTGGCCTTGACTGGGACCCATGGATGCAAAAAATGGACTCACAGGTCATGAAAACCTTTGGATTTGGATTCCGTAGGTGGTTTATTATTGTTTTCTGTTTTACTCATGTTGGGGGCAAGAAGCTAAGACAACCCTTTAAGAATCCAAAGGCAACAAAGGAAGCACCAGACCTTTTAAAGGCTATTGTCTCTAGGAATGAGGTCCCTATTTAGTAATATTTCCTCCTTTTTTTTGGCTGCAGGGTCAGTTGATCTTTAGCAGCTACATGTCAAGGGGTAAAACTGGAATGTTTGGAAAGCCTACATCACCCTGAGTCTTAAAAATAGATTCAAGGAAGCAGAAGTTGTCTAAAACAGTTGAAATATTTTTAAAAAGAGGGCAGGCTTGGGCTTGATGCTTGGAGGCCTTGTTTACCACCAGCCTTTCGGTTGCTCACACTTGGGTCCATCACTATAGGGAGAGGTCGGAGAGTAAAGTGGGAAGGGTCAGGGATCAGAGGATCTCTTTAAATACCTGGTGTCCTGAAGAACCTTGAGGGGTCAGACCAGCAGGGTGGGACTCTGACACTTAAGGGACTTGAAAACCAGTTAGATGAAGGCTAAGATCATTTCCCCACATTAGGAATGTCCTGCTTGGCTGGCTGCCCACCCCCAGGGCTCCCTGTAAATCTGCCCACCGCTGCCATATCACTGGTGGTGCCCAGTCACCACCACCAAATCAATGTACCACCAAAGCAGCATTGATGCAGCTGGGAGGCTTCATTCTCAAGACCTTTCTGGTTGGGGAGGTGACTGGACCACATAAGATTTGTTTCTTTTTTTTTCCCAAGCAAAACCTTATTGAAGTTGGAGGCATTCTAGCCTGGGCCACTGACTGGGAGACTCAAGGAGTTGTTCTGGGTCACCTGTTCCTGCCCCACAGTTTGTGGTCTCTGTTGGGGGCAGATCACATATGTCCAGTCCCACTCAATTGGGTGGATTTCTGGGGCCACTGTAGAGAGAAGAATACTTGGTAGGGAGAAATTTGCTAAGAAAGAGGACTTTTCGGGAAGTGGAAAGATTTTGTGTCTTGATCAAGAGTGGTATCTCTCAAAAGGGTCCACGTATCATAGTCACTTGAAAAGCTTTTCAAAATACCAGGAACAGGGCAATTCATACTTTTCTTTTTTCCAGACTGCCAAAGAGAATTTTATAATTGCCAGCTCTATTTCCCTCTCTTTGAAAATGCTTCATCTTTCAGATCATTTGGGACCAGGTTGGGTAAGTCGATTGGACCTTTTTGCTGGGAAGAGAGGCCCAATTGATCTATATAATAAAAGGGAAAGTAGATGAGGAGGAGGGGAATTGCTGAAGGTTGAGGATATTGTGGAGGGGGTACCTTAGAGAACAGCTGAGGCTGTGAAGGAAGTAGGTTGATAATAAGGACTTTCTGATGGATAGTTGTAAACTGTGACTCTCCTTCATGGTTTTCAAGAAAAGTGCAAGAAAGGATTTATAATTTATTTTGTGCTTTAGTAACCACAACACAGACCCCCAAACTGGACCACATAAATTCTGAGTTAATAAGGGCTACACTTAGGTCTCTCTCCCTAATCTTCAGAGGAGAAGAGGGCTACTTCCAGCATGTAGGTTTCAATTCTGATATACTATAGGTGATTCTACCACACACCCCTTCTCCACCCCAACCTCATTGAGAACCACTGACATAGAGCTTCTTAAACTTTTTATTTATTTTTTAAAATTTTTGGCTGTGTTGGGTCTCTGTTGCTGTGTGCAGGCTAGTCATTATGGTGGCTTCTCTTGTTGCAGAGCATGGGCTCTCAGATGCGCAGGCTTCAGTAATTGCAGCCAATGGGCTCACAGAGCTTCTTAGAAGCACTAACAGCCTGGTAAGGGCTGAACTCTACCGTCCTCAGGCCTTTGTCACCAAGCATTCTCCTGGTCCCCACCTCTCTCCTATGCCTGTATCAATGCTCAGCAGAAGCTCTGTGCACACTGGTTCTTCCATATTTCTGCAGGCTCTTCTGCCTGCTTCTCTGATTCTCCCTTTGGTTTGCCTTCCTTCTGACTCTCAGGTGTGAGCATGTCCACCAAATATTCTCTTCAGCCCTCTCTTCTAATTAGGGTTCTTAGCCCAGAAGTAGGTTGCCAGGTTTAACAAATAAAAATATAGGATGGGGGTGTCCCTGGGGGCTCACTGGTAAAGAATCTGCCTGCCAATGCAGGAGACATGGGTTCAATCCCTGATCTGGGAAGATTCCACATGCCGTGGAGCAACTAAGCTCCTGTGCCACAACTGTTGAGCCTGTGCTTTAAAGCCTGGAAGCCACAACTACTGAAGCCCGAGCATCCTAGAATATGTGCTCAGAAACAAGAGCGGCCACCGCAATGAGAATCCCATGCATTACAACTAGAGAGTAGACCCATTTGATGCAACTAGAGAAAAGCTCGTGCAGCAACGAAGACCCAGAACAACCAATAAATAATTTTTTTAAAAATACAGAGTGACTGTTAAATTTGAATTTCAGCTAGTGAAAAAACATGAAGTATTTTTATCTGGTTATCCTATCCAGACGTTAAATATGACCTCACCACAAGTTCTTCTCTGTTTTCCTTTTTCCTCTTTTTATTTTTAGAATTTTGGTTTACACAGTGAATTTGAAAATCTATCAGTAAACACAAAAATCAAACATATTGACTGGGAGCATCATCTGTGCATGAATATTCAGAGGCTGACTCTGTTGATTGGCCTTGTTATGTATTCAGCATTTCTGGGTGATTCTAGGATGTAACTGTTCTCACACTAAAAGAATCACCCCTGAGGAGGCTTGGATCACATTCATTAATTTATTTGGTCATCCAGTCACTCATTTATTGGGTCTAATTCAGCATGTTCTTCTCCATTTACAAGGTCAGTTTTTTTTGGCAAGGGAAGTAGCTAAATAGCTAAAGTTGACCCATATTTTCCTTTCCTCTAAACCATTGGTTTGGTTTTCTTTTTTCACATAGAATCTAATCAGCCTAATTCTCACCTTGCTTCAGAAAGATTCTTGCAGGAAGGAAAATGAGTCTTCCCATCGTTACATAAATTCTCATGGGGTTCCCCTTTACAAGTTTATGACAGCCAAGAGCTGAGCCCGGAGCTCTGAGAGAAACAGCCATACGCTGATTTATGATGGCAGCTGCTGCTAAATCTCACCCCTCTTTCCTTCTTACAGTGCCATGTTACCTTGGGGTTACAAAACTCTTTTCACTGTTATTCAGAGGAATAATAATAAAGTGCCAGGTTGCAAGTATAAACATGATCATTCTGTGCCTATTATTGTAAATCAAATTTTACCTTGGATCAGAAGCACAGAAAACATTTTTATACTGTCAGCCACTGCAAGCCTTTTTAGGAGTCTGTTTTTATATAACCCTGGGATGACCTGAGGTATTGTTTGAGCTGTACTGACCAGGGAACCTGGCCACATTGGTTTGTCTGGCTATTTTTCCTTACAGACCTGAGCACTTTCCTTGGGCAATGTGTTAACCTGATCTAAGCATAGCATTAGGGTTAATAACACGGGCTCAGGACTCCAACTGCCAGGGTTCAAAGCCTGGCTTTGTAATTTCCTATCTGTGTGACAGTGGCAAGCCACTTAACTTCTCTGTGATCAGTCTCCTTAGCTTTAAAATAGGGATGATGATGATGGTAATATGTTACAGGGTTACTGTCATGTTTAGCTTAGTCCATGCAGAACATTTAGAGTGGCGCATAGGACATGAGTAGCGCTCTACTTGTTAATTATTTATAATTATGCTTTTGGCTCTCAATTTTTAGTTTTGAGTATGAAGCCCCTGTTTAAAGAAACACCAATTTTTCAGATTTCCAGATGATAGTAGTAAATTTTTTGAGATCCACAGAGTGAGGAAGTATATAATGACAGGAGACCAGCTGTGAAACTTCTGTACTGGGATGAGGCCTGCCACTATCCAGTCCTGTCCCAGAGCTGGGACAAGACTTTCCCTTCTACATTGCTGCCCCTCTATATGTCAAGGCTTGTTTCAGGAATGCTTGAGAGGGATGGCCATTGAAAAGGAGGCTGGTCCCCCCCACCCCGGACAGGTGGGATGAGCTCAGCAAAGGCTCTGGACACCATTGGATGCCAGTGATGGACGAACCAGTGCAGGTCCTGATGGAAGGCCTGCTGGTCCCTACAAGACCAGACATATTTTGTGACTCACTTTTGCTTCTCTACCCAATGGCAGGGTCTTGACCTCTGGTCTAGGTCACACATCCCATTCTCTCCTAGCCCTGTACTCCATCATCATCTAGTGTTCATGAGGACAGGGGAATGGAGTTAGATCTCTTTCTCTCTCTCTGTATTTTCATTCTACCTATCATGACATCATAAACTGTAATCCTGACTTCCCTGGGGCCTTCTCTTTTAATTCTTAAAGCCAGAATGACTTTATTCTGTCTGTTATTTCTGTTTCAACAAACCCTAATTCTTTTACAAGCTATATGAGAGGGTCAGACTGATGAGAAATTGGTCCTAATACTATAGGTCACCACTGAATGACACTGGTAAAATCATTTCACTCATTAGGACCTCAATTTCCTCATTTGTAAAATGGGGAGATACAATTACTTTGGTCATGGGGTCCTGGGTGTTAAAATGAAACAATGCATATAAAATGCTTAGCACAGCAGAGGATTAGGCATGTAGGGAAAGCTCAATTTAAACTAAATGATGCAAAACCAGGCACATAAAACCAAAGCTACAAAAATCTTATGGAGTCTAAAAAGAAAATTAAGTAAAAAACTGTCTTTATCCAAACCTGACCTCCAAAGTGGCCTCTGCTTAGTCCACTTTAAACATTCATCCAAACTATTAACACTGCTTTGAAATTCTTCTATTCCCTCTGTCCTGTGACCTCTGACATGAAGCCATGACGTGATGTCACAATTCACCTTTTACTTTGACTTCGTGAGAATTTCCTGACCTGGTTCTTTGTCTCCCTCACTTTTAGCAGCTGGGAGATCTCTCGCTGCATTCATGGTCTCATCTCCGAGCACTCTGCAGTAGGGTTTCACTCTTGGTTTTATTTCCTTTGGCTGAATATGAACAATATTAGTGGATAACTTCAGAGATTCTCCTTCCTTCCCTTGTCTTTTTAAGGAGTACATTTCTGGTTTTGATGTCCGTTACAGGGATAGTTAGGTTTCTGTTCTGTAACAGTCAAGATTTATAGTACAGAGAATTAGGACTGATTATTTGCATTTCAAAAATTTCCCTTCTGTGGCAGTCAGGAAGCCCCTCCCGTACCCAGTTTTTTCCCACTTGGCTTTTCCTTTCTCCTACATGCAGGACCAGCAATGTAATTTGTGAAGCCCAGTGCAAAATGAAATGCAGACCTCTGTTTTCCAGAGTGGTTACTCCATTTTACATCCTCACAATCAATATATGAGGATTCCAATTTCTTTGCCACTTCACCATCACTTGTTATTATCTGTCTTCTTTTTAAAAATTCTTTATTGAGATGTAATTGGCATACAACATTATATTAGTTTCTAGTGTATAACATAGTAATCCAATATATGTATGTATTGAGAAATGATTTCTACAGTAAGTGTAGTTAACATCCAACACCATACATATAGATTTTTTTCTTGTGATGAAAACATTTAAGATTTATTCTCTTAGCAACTTTCATATATTGAGTATTATGTACTATAGTCACCATGGTTTCCATAACATCCCAATGACCTATTTATTTTATAATTAGAAGTTTGTGTCTTCACCCACTTGCCCACCTCTTGCCTCTGGCAACCACCAAACAGTTCTCTGTATTATGAGATTTAAAAAAATTTTTTTCTTTTTATTACAGCAGTTCTAGTAAGTGTGAAGTGGCTTCTAATTGTGGTTTTGATTTGTATTTCCCTGATGACTAATGATGAGCCTTTTATCATATGCTTACTAAACATTTGTATCCTTTGCCCATTTTTCAACTGAGTTATTGGTCTTTCTGTTGTTGAGTTATAGGAGTTCTTTTATATGTTCTGGCTTTTAAACCTATGATTTTCAAATACATTCCCCTATTCTGTGGGTTGTCTTTTCTTGATAATGTCCTTTGAAGCACAGAAGTTTTAAATTTTGATGAATCTAATTTATTTTTCTTTTATTTCTTGTGCTTTTGTTCCTAAGAACCTATTGCATAATCCAAGTTCATGATTTACTCTAACATTTTCTTCTAAGAGTTTTTTTAGTTTTATTGCTTACATTTAGGTCTTTGATACATTTTGAGTTAATTTTTGCATATAGCATGAGGTAGGGGACATGTAATTTTAATTCCTACTCAGCCTATACGCTTTGGTAAATTCTTGAACCTTCCTCAGTTTCAATTTCCTCACTTGTAAAGCAGGAATAACAAATAGTATCTAAATTATAAGGTTATAGTAAAGTGAAAATTTACATAAAACCATGAGTACAGGACTTGAAGCATCCCTATGCTTAATAAACACGGTAGTTATTACTGTTACAATATGACCAATGAGTGAATGCCTTCATAGTGGTGGTTCCAGAAAGATAGGTAGCATTTCTGAGACCGGGATCCCAGGAAGGAGAAGAAGCTTGCTTTCTCTACTTGGGGGAGCAGGTCTACCCCAGGTAGTTCCCTGTCTCATGATTTACCTCTAGTGATTGGTAAAATTCTAATTCTGAGGCACATTCCCATCAGGGGTCCAGAATCTGCATTTGTGTCAACGTCTCCGCAGGCATACTTAAGTGTGGTGGGCAGCGGTACGGTGACGGTGGTCGCGGCTGCAGCGCCGGTTTGACCGGCAGGGGGCGGCCGAGGGGCCGGGGCGGTCACGGCGTCTGCGCAGAGCCCTTCTCTCGCCGAGGCCTCCCAGCCAGATCCGCCCGGCTCAGCTGACAGCTCCGAAGACGGAAGAGGCTGTCCGCCGGTTGAGCCGGGCGTTTCCAGGCGGGGCCAGCGAGTGGAGGTGACGGGACGGGGAGCTAGGTTGGAGGGCGGAACTTTCGAGCCCGGCGCGGTGGGGCAGCCGGAAGGTACGGTGGGAACTGCGCTCCAGGCTCGTGAGGCAGAGAAGGGCGGCCGGGTCGGGACTGCTTGCTTAGCAGGCTTCAACTCCCCGGACCCGGGACCCGCCCGGCTAAGGTCCCCAGGTTGCCCAGAGGAGGAAGGGGAAGTTCCAGGCCCTGCCTCTTCGGGACCGCTGGGCGGGCCCACACGCGCGCAGCGTCCTCCGTTTCCAAGCGTTGGGGCAGGTAGCAGGGCTCGGGCCTGCCACCCAGTTGTAGGTGAGTCGCACAAACAACGACTCCGTACGCCCTGCAGTGAGCCGTGGAGACATGGCAGCGGCGTGCTGACCACCCCCCCATGGCTGACACCTTTACGGTGTGGCCTGGGAGAATGAGTAGGATTTTCCCAGACCCGAGGGAAACCCGGCGGAGGAGAGGCTTCCCTCACTCTTGTAGCGGTTTCCGGTTTGCCTAAAAGTAATGTTACACTTGAATTCTCTCGTGTCGTGACACCGGGGTTTATTCTTGTTCCTGTGTTAACAGCTGAAGAAACAAGGTGGTCTGAATCCAGTTTTATTTTTATATTAGCTCTGTGACCTTGAGCCAGCGTGGACTTAAAATGTCATTTTTCTGTGTATAGGGGAAATAGGAGTAGGACTTTCTTCATGGGTTTGTGGGAATCTAACAGTTAGTGCATTTAAAGGGCTTACCACAATGCCTGACACACGGTAAGAGTGCACTCTTTTTGTTGTTACTGTGACGACCAACCCAACGTGCTCCTGGCGGGATGTGGCAATGCAGTCCCTGAACCTTGATTCTAGTCCCCCGTTTCAGCAACTACATCTGACCCTAGTTCAGTTCTCACTTTTTCCAGTGTCTAACCTAAAGCACTGCTAGATTCTGAGAGCAAGATACACAGAAGCAAGAGACTTGATCCTCGCCTTTGAGGAACTAATTTAGTCTGGTAGGAGAGGAAGTGCAAGTTCAGAGGAAAAACTGTAATGCAAGGTGGGGTGTGACAATGTCATAGGAAAGTTACAATAAAAAAAAAGTTTTCTAGATTTTTAAAGAAAGACATGCTAATTGGAAGTTTTACATGGAATAGGAGCTTTGGAGGTGGGTCTTGAAGACTGAATAGAATCAAAGAAATTTATGTCAGCAATTTTAACTAAGGGACTGGGACCCATGGCAGCTTCAGAAGCTGGGGTCTGGTGAGTTGGGTCATGAGGAGCTGCCAGTGGGAAACAGCTTGGAGGAGAGTTTCTTAATCCTGGCTGAACATTAGAATAACATGGCGAACTTGGATAGCTACCCATTTCTGATTGAATTGCTCTGGGGTATAGCCTGGGTATAAATTCATTTCACCTCATTTATAATGTTTGAACAGGAAGAAACAAAAAGCTTAATTACATTATCACCATGTACTACACGTGGTAAGAAGCGTTTACAATTATGTAAGGTGATGTGAAAAGACTTAGTATATAGTACAAAAGACTTAGTATATAGTACATATTCAATAAATACAAATTGATCCTAAATTTCATTCTTAACTTATTTGGGAGTCACACATCTGAAAATATGGTTTTAAAATTATTGTTTTATATCATATTTTTTGCATATTTTAAGGTATTCATAGCATTCTCCAGAACCCATCTATGGACCAATCTCCCTTTCTCCTTTTTTCCCAGTTGAAGAAGCCTGGTAAAGCATTTAGAATAGGACTTAAATGTTTGTGTGTGAGCAGTTTTATTGTTTTGTTTTTAAATATCCTGCTGTCTTGCTTAAATTAACCTAACGTTGAGTGTCCCTGGCAGGATTAATTTGTTATCGGACAAAAGGACAAACTGGAGAGGGTAGGAAATGAAGAAATAGAAGAAGTGGAAGAGGAAAAAACAAGAAAACCGCAGGAAGTGGTTTGTTATGGGGGCATGTTGTACTGTCATCTCGTATGACCTTGGTGTTCTCAGCTCCTCCCAGGGCTGAAGGCAGTGAGATAAGAAGGGCACCCTGATTACTGGGAATGTGCAAATGTCCTTTGAACCACATGGCTCAGTTAGGCTGACCTAGGTGAGTAATATGCAGCTGTAGATTAGGATTGACTGTGTGTTAGGATGTGCTTGATTTAAGTGGTGGTTACGGAAATTCAGAATTTAAATTTGGAGAGGGTGCTAACACCATCTTTTGTATTTTTTTTTCTGCAGATGGCAGGATTTTTCTAGTATATCTAGTATGAGTTCTACATCTTGGCCTTTTATCCACCTTCAGCAGTCTCTCCATCATCTTAAGAATAAATGAGATTTGCATGAGTTCCAAACTTGGGGCTGAAATACAAACTCCAGTGCTAATATCCTTTTCTTCTAGTTGTTATTAACAGGTACTAATTGACCTTAAATAGAATATATCACTGTGTCTTAGGTAGGGACACAGCTTAAGCAGAACCATTATCATCTGTTAGAAAATGTACTTTTTTGAAAATGGAATCATTTTAAATGAATTTGAGTTTTGTAGTGTCACTTTTTTATAACGTGAGAAACCATGTCCCAACTTTTCTTTGTGCATTCCAATTTAGAAAATATTTCCGCCAAGACGGAGCATATTTGCAAATGCAGTTATAGTCTAGTATTTTAATTGATAGAATGGTAATTTTTGGTGGTGGTTTTATTAAAGTAATTTTCACAGATTCTCACTACATATTTTTTGCATGTTTGAATTATCTAACTGTGGTGTATCTTTCAGTTGCTATAATTAAAAAGCATTTGTACAGTTTAATTATAGCATATTTTCACTGTTGGTGTTACCTAAAATAATGGTAAATCATAAAATTGATTTGATATTATTGCAAAAAGTTAATGTTATTTTGCCGCTTCCTCAGTTATCTGTCTTACATGTTATCGTCCTTGTAACAGACTCTAGAGTGGGGTGTTCTCAACTGGGAGTAATTTTCTCCCCCCTCCCCAGTGGCAGGGGTGGTGGTGGATATTTGGTTATGTCTGGAGGTGTTTGTGATTGTCACAACTTGAGGAAAAGGGATGCTGTTGGCATCTAGTAGGTTGAAGCCAGACATGCAGATTCATGTCCTCTGATGCACAGGACAGCCTCTCATGACAGTTGTCTGTTCCAATACGTCAGTAGCACTGAGGCTGAGAAAACCTGCCCTAGAGATTCCTGTGGGTTTAAAAAATTCATTTATTTTTAAGAAGTATATCAAATATACTTTGACTGCTTTTGTGAGCAAGGCACTTTCCTAAGTTTAGAGAGCAAGTCAAAGTAGTTTGTGAATTGTCCTTGAAAATTTTTTTTATTGTGCTTTCTTTTCTAAATCACACCTAACTAATAAAGTCAGCAATTATAAGAATCGCAGCTGTCCTTTTTGGAAAAGGCTGTTACTGTGCTGATCTGCTGGAATATTAGATATGCCTGTCACTTTCAGTTAGATAGAAAAGTGAGAATATTGATTAATTCTTTACAGTTGTTTTTGAGGAACTTTCTTTTGGGGGGGATTGGGATTGTTGGGGGGAGGGCCATTAGACTTTTCCAGACTCTGTGCCTTTTCTGTTCTTAACTGACTTGAATGATTATCTTCAGCTCCTCAGAAAAGTAAATGTCGTCAGAAGACCGAGAAGCTCAGGAGGATGAATTGCTGGCCCTGGCAAGTATTTATGATGGAGATGAATTTAGAAAAGCAGAGTCTGTCCAAGGTGGAGAAACCAGGATCCATTTGGACTTACCACAAAATTTCAAGATATTTGTGAGCGGTTAGTTAATGTTCTCTTAAACAGATTTTTTCTAAATAAAGATTAGTCTCAATTTCTTAGTGTACCCTAAGTTATTTATCATCTTGTGTTTATAGGCATTAGTGATAGATGGTAGTATTACAGATTTAATGCCTGTTTCTATTTTAATTGAAAATAAAGGGTGAACAATTTTCAATTTAATTCTGCCTTTTTGATCACAAATATTATCCTGGATATTTCATGCTTCCTAATCATCTAACTAGCAGTTCATCAGCTGTGAGTCGTTGGCTGTTAAATAGGGGTAATTGAAATAATATATGTGAAAACACTTGGAAAGATTTGGTTGTTAATACTATTTGGTTTCTAGAATCTTTTCAACCACCAGAAACACATGACACTACTACTCTGTGATCTTTTGCTTCAGAAAAAAATCAAAAACTAGTACTTTTGATACTGTATTCACAGAAGACATTATGAACACTTTCTCAATATGTTTCTAGTGTAACAGCTTTAAGTAAAGAAAGTAAGTGTGATAACTGAAAATGAAACTTTGATTGTGAGGGTGTTGTATGTTGTAGCTTGCCCTCAGCCTGAGATTGTTGCATTGGCATAAATTCTCCCAACTCTGATTCATTGGAGTTGGCACATACTTGTCTAAGTAGGTCATGGCTTTTTGATAGAAATAAATATCTTTTTCTCTAGATTGTGTCTTTAATCATCTACTGTAAAAAACAACAAAAGAAAACGTGTATTACTTGCTCACTAGTGTTAGGAATTATACTCAGAAGTGTAGCAAGAATAAGTTGTGTATCTTCATTTTAAATTTCATGATGCTTAGTAGATTTTTTTAAGGGCTTGTAAGATTTTTTTAAGGTGGTGGCTCCAAAGTAAAATTAGGAACAGAAAGTGCTTTGGGGGCGGGTTTTTATCCCCTCAACTAA
Source organism: Okapia johnstoni (assembly GCA_024291935.2). Lineage (NCBI taxonomy): Eukaryota > Metazoa > Chordata > Mammalia > Artiodactyla > Giraffidae > Okapia > Okapia johnstoni. Next base: position 45,398,726 of record CM044316.1, read on the forward strand.
AGCATTACATTTTTCTTGAGCACTGCTCAGCAGTAATGGACACTCAAGTGTTGACCAGCTGATCCTTTCTAATGTTTGTTTTTGGTTCAGGCAATTCAAATGAGTGTCTCCAGAATAGTGGCTTTGAATACACCATTTGCTTTCTGCCTCCACTTGTGCTGAACTTTGAACTGCCACCAGATTATCCATCCTCCTCCCCACCTTCATTCACACTTAGTGGCAAATGGCTGTCACCAACTCAGGTTAGACCCGAAACTTAATTTCTATCCATTTTTAGAAACTTAAAAAATCATCTTTAATTGAAGACTACCTTGATGATCTTGAATTCAGTGCATGAAGAACAAATGGGTTTGATGTAATTTTTTCCCCTTCATGAATTGTAATGTTAATAAGTTGAAAATGTTTGATGTTTTAGAAAGGAATGGCAATAATTAGAATGATTAATCATTTTGAATTGCAATAGGAGTAATTTTTAATCAAGTATATTGTTTCTCTCCTTTTCTTGCTATTTTCCCATTTAATCTGTATTGTAATGGAGACTGTAGGTCCTCCTCATTTTCCTCAGTTGTTGGTATTGCTTTTTATTTTTTTTATTCATTCCTTAAATGAAAGATTTAATTGTAATTAGGACTAAAATTGAGCTAATTTAGTTATAATAAACATTCCTTAAGAACACATAAGAGCACTTTTGTTTGTAAAAGTCTGTGTATTAGCAACAGTTATTGACTGCGCTCACATAATGTGAATGCACACAAATAGAAATGCATATGATTCATGTAGATATCTCATTAAGGCTTGAGATCTTATTCTATGAGCCTTCATTTCCTCGGGGTCGTATATCCTTTTCTAGTAACAACATCAGCTCTTGATTGAGACATAAATATGTCTTGAAGCTAGTATAATATATTCTGGAATAGATAATGGATCAATAGCAGTTACTTTTCTAGAAGTCATGATGAAGATTGATAGGCTGATGTATTAAGACAAAAGCTGTCAGAGTTTCTTGACCTCAAGGAACAGCTTGTCAGTTTTTCTTTTTTGATCATGTAATTTTCATGCCCACCACTGTTCATCACCAGGCTGATCCTTAGATGAGAATGCGTTTGTAAAATTGAACTTAGAATTTAAAAACAAAATTAAATTTTTAAAAAAGAATAATACATGTAGAATAAAAAGGAGTTTCACCTTGCATTTTAATATGTTTGTCAGAGGCAACACATGCAAGACGGTGGATTATTTACATTTAGATCACTGAGAGTTGACTAAATTATCTAGACATTTATAGTCCCATTTCTCCAGAGAGCTCTTGATACTTTATGTTCATGCATGTGTACACATGTACAGTTTCAGATTCCAACCAAATAGCATCTACTTAATGCTGGCTTTTAGGGTGTAGGGAGAAGAGAGTTGCTCATTATTTTATGTTTCATAGCTAAAATTACAGTAGGACTCTCTGTCAAGTAAATTTTTGTCCATATAATTGACATTTTAATCTGTCTCTTATGCTCCTTCTTCCTTTAATTCTTGTTTGTTACTGGGCCCTGATTCCTTGGCTTTATGAATGGCTCCTGTTGATAATGAAGTTGACGCATGGACCTGTTCTTCACTGAATTTGATTGATAGATAGAAGTGGGTTTAGTTTTCTAGTATTTTTCCCTATTTCTTTTCCAATATATAATACACACACAGTGTCTTTCATGCTTTTCTCTTTCTGCCTCCCTCGTTCCTCACATGTATGTACATCTCAGATACCTCTTTTGAGAAGGGACTAGAGAAGAAAAGAAGATGAAGGAGAAAGACTTCTTCCTTGGACTTGGTGACTCAAACATTCAGAGCTTCCCTTTTAGTATTTATTACATTTTAAAGATTTCATCAGGTTTCTTATTGATCATAAAAGCACATTCATGCAAATGTGTGAAAGCATTTGTTGTCCAGTCTTGAACAGTCAGTTTTTAATTTTGTGCCCGTATAGAGGTTAGTGAATAGCACTATGCAGTGTAAGGAAGAGAATGTGGTTCTTTTTCACTTCAGATGTCAAATTTACAAAATTTATTTGCATCTGAAAGGCTTATTCTTTGATGTTTACCTAAAAAGAAAAGCTGCTTATGAGCCTGAGCTCTACTTAAAAATCTTATATTTGCCTTTCAAATTGAAGAGACCAGTTTTAAGGAGGAAAAGTCAAAATAGTTTATAAACTTTGTTTGCTTAACTTAGGAAATGTGAGCTTTGCCTATGGCAGTCAAATCATGTTAAGGGCTTGTCATCATGTCCAGGTTCAATATCAGTCTGCTTTCCTCTATTAGCCAGGATCTGGTGTAAGCCCATATTGCTTAGTTAAAATAAGCTTATAAATTGGAATAACAAAGACTCTGAGGTTAGATTCTGTTAGTGATTTTTTTCACATAAGTTGACTTCTTGATACAGCTGAAAGAATTAATTTTAAAGCTTGGATGGTATTTTTAAATTGTTTTTTGCTAATCTTTATTGTAGGGTACTTACGGGGCTAGTACTCCAAAGCAATAGAAATAGTTCATCTTAAAACTAGATCTCTTCTCCTACATGAGATAGATAGCAATACTAAAGTAAAGAAAAATAAAAAACAGAAAGAGTCCTCCAGTAGCCCATATGTAAACCTTGTTCTACATCTGGTAGACTCTTAACTGTTTCTCTTGTTTTATGGGACTTTTAGCTTCTGACCTTATGTCTGGGGCTCATGTTGCTGAATAGTTTAAGAAGTACTTTGATAAGAACACTGATGCTATTGTGTAGCACAGTTTATCACAGAAGTGAAAAGAATACTTTCTACTTCTAACAGGAAGTATAAAGGGCTAAATTAGAAAGATTTCAAGGGAAATTAGGCTTTGACAGCATCATCATCTTTCCGACTTACCAGCATCCTCATGTGTTTTCCCCCTAGCTATCTGCTCTCTGCAAGCACTTAGACAACCTGTGGGAAGAACACCGTGGCAGCGTGGTCCTGTTTGCCTGGATGCAGTTTCTTAAGGAAGAGACCTTAGCGTACCTGAATATAGTCTCTCCTTTTGAACTCACGATGGGTTCTCAGAAAAAGGTTCAGAGAAGGATGGCTCAAGCTTCTTCCAACACAGAGCTAGATTTTGGAGGAGCCACTGGATCTGACATAGACCAAGAGGAAGTTGTGGACGAGAGAGCCGTGCAGGATGTGGAATCATTGTCGAGTCTGATCCAGGAAATCTTGGACTTTGATCAAGCTCAGCAGATAAAATGCTTTAATAGTAAATTGTTCCTGTGCAATATCTGTTTCTCTGAGAAACTGGGTAGTGAGTGCATGTACTTCTTGGAATGCAGACATGTGTACTGCAAAGCCTGTCTCAAGGACTACTTTGAAATCCAGATCAGAGATGGCCAAGTTAAATGCCTCAACTGCCCAGAACCCAAGTGCCCTTCAGTGGCCACTCCGTGTCAGGTAACTCTTCACTCCATTGACAGCTGCTTCCTGATTCTCTCACGACTCTTCAAAGGGAGGCATTCTCTCAGGAACTTCTTGATAGGGCTCATCAGGGCAGTCTGAAGCCTTGGAGCCAGCCCACCAGTTGTTTTATTGTGTTCATGATCTTTATTTAAGCAAATGTAAATGCTCCCTTTGCTGGCTTTGGAATGGGTGGTCTTTGTCAAGGATGAGCGTTAAAAAAATAATTCTGGTGATTTACTCTGTGTTGTCTGCTAGGAGGGGGAACTACTACCCAGTCTGTGTGAGGTTGGGATCTGGACGGGTTATCCCTTAGGATGATTAACCAAATGTTTACAGACTTGAAAGATAGCCTGCTTGGTTGTTTCTTCTTTTAAAAAAAAAAAAAAAAAAAAACAACGGCTCCATTGAGGCATAAATTTACTCATTTAAAGTGTACATTTTGCTTAGTTTTGACAAATGCATAGACCCATGTAACCACTGTCTCAGTCAAGATATAGACTTTCCATAGTAGCTCAGTTGGTAAAGAATCGGCCTTGATTCTGGTTTGATTCCTGGGTCAGGAAGATCTGCTGAAGAAGGGATAGGCTACCCACTCGTGTATTCTTGGGCTTCCCTTGTGGCTCAGCTGGTAAAGAATCCACCTGCAATGCGGGAGACCTGGGTTCGATCCCTGGTTGGGAAGATCCCCTGGAGAGGGGAAAGGCTACCCACTCCAGTATTCTGGCCTGGAGAATTCCATGGATTGTATAGTCCATGGGGTTGCAAAGAATCAGACACGACTGAGCCACTTCACTCACTCACTCACTCATACTTGGTTTGATTTTGAAGTGAGATAGAGGGTTTTATTTTCCGTTCATCTGGTTTTTATGCTTTCTTCCTAAAGATCTCCCTTAGGATCAGAACTGATTGGGAAATCATCAAACTTAACGATGTTTTATATTTCCCTCCAGGTCAAAGAGCTAGTGGAAGCAGAGTTGTTTGCCCGTTATGACCGCCTTCTCCTCCAGTCCACCTTGGACCTGATGGCTGATGTGGTGTACTGCCCCCGCCCATCCTGCCAGCTGCCTGTGATGCAGGAGCCTGGCTGCACCATGGGCATCTGCTCCAGCTGCAATTTCGCCTTCTGTACCCTGTGCAGACTGACCTACCACGGGGTTTCTCCATGTAAGGTGACAGCAGGTAGGTTGTAATCATGTGAATTCAGTCTCCCAGCCCTCCCCTACCCACTAGAAAAGAGACTTATCACTTCAATTCTTAATTTGGAAGAATTGTGTTCTTCTGTGTTGGTTCAACAGATATTTTTGTGTCAGTTACTGCCTACATTCTGGGAATATAGCAGTGACCAAATACCCTCATGGAACTTACATTCTAATGGGGGAGATAGGCAAACCAAATAAATAAGAATATTAGATTGTGGTAAATGCTGAAGAAGAAAAAAAAAAAGTAAAGCAGAGACAAGGTCAGAAAATGTTTTGCCTGTGTTCTCTTTTGAAAGTTTTAATGGTGTTATGTGTTAGATTTAAGTCTTTAAACCACAAAATGGTAACTGTTAATGCCAGTGTTGCTATAGTTACTGATCGTTAGCAGAGTGTCATCTCCAAGAAAAGACCCTGATAGGAGAATGAGTAAATGGAGTACTTCCAGTCACCTGTGGCAGAGTCTTGTAGAGGTTATGGGCAGATGGGATGGAGAACTCACCGGAGTATAATATAAGCCTTTACTTGAGACTTTGGTATCCTTATCATTGAGAGGCTGAAATACCTTCCAGGTATTTCACAATGTTTGGGGAAGAAATCAAAGATAGACTTGGGGGCTTTAGCAAAATTGGGAATCTCTTTCTTAGTCTTTATATCTATATGTTAGATATTACCATACAAAATATATGATACACTAATAATTTTATTATTGCGAGAACATTAGAGCAGCAACCTCTGTCCTTAAGATGTCTCGGAATACAAAAATACTTTACTAGAAGAGGAAATACAAATGACAGGATTTAAAGATACATGCCTGCTGCATCTCAGTGGAAGTGTTGAAGTCATGGGAATGAACAGCACAGAGAAAGGATTCGTAGGTGAAGGAAAAGTGCAGATATAATTCTGCCCCAGAAGGTATCTACTTCTAAATAATGTGAGGAAGGTAAAATAATAAAAGAGCCAGAACATTGTTGAGAGAGGTCTTTAATTAATTGTGTTGAAAAGTTAAGGTAATAGAATTGTGAGCAAAAGCCTTTGTTGACAAGTAAAGCCTTTGGAAATAGCTGTCCGTTCCATTTGAGTTAAGTGATAAAGCAGTAGAAAGCAGATTGATGAGTATTAAGCTGAAAAGTTGGTAGAAAGGACTTTTCCTTTACCTGTTGGTGGTAAATTTTATTCACTGGCTTTTTTCTTATATATGCAGAATTGAACCATTGGTCTTTTCCCTTAAATCAAAGGTGCTTTTGTTTAGTTTGGCAGGGCTTGTTATTAAATGGTGAATGATGCTGACTTAGTAGAAAATCAGCATCTGTTTCAACCTTTGTGTCATTTGCTAAGTCAGCCTTTAAACTGTACTACTAGTTGTACTAGTTGCACAAAAATATCAACATTAATAAGTTAAAATCAAAGGAAAAAGGTAAGCTATTATTCTGTCACATTTAAGAAGTCCAGCTTTTCTACTTGGAGAATTCCTGTCTGTTCTTTGTCTTTCATGCATGTGTAATTTTTACCTAGTTACAACCTAAATATACTTTTTGCTGGCTTCTGTAATGAGTATTTTAATTGAGTTTTAACCATCCTAATTATAAGTTTTAATAACTAAATATTATGTCATTAGGTGGTTCCACACATAATTATTCCCTTGGACATTTAATTTGTTTGCCATTGTTACATGCGTCTCTTTGCATATAATTTTACTTTGGTTTAATTCCTTATGATAAAATCCCAGGAATAACATTATTGAATAGTCAAAGGTTATGATCATTTTTAATGATTTTTAATGAGCTTTGCAAGTTGTATAAAAGTTAGTTTTCCATTTCACCTTCTAGAGAAATTAATGGACTTAAGAAATGAGTATCTACAAGCAGATGAGGCCAATAAAAGATTTTTGGAACAGAGGTATGGTAAGAGGGTGATTCAGAAGGCACTGGAAGAGATGGAAAGTAAGGAGTGGCTAGAAAAGAACTCAAAGAGCTGCCCATGTTGTGGAACTCCCATTGAGGTAAAAGTTTGGGGATAGACTTGGAGGCCTACCTACTTGCAAGCACATTATGATTTCCTCAAGAAGCCTTTTAATTTTGAACTAATTAAGAAAACACATTTTTGGATTTATTAAACCTTCTTGGAAGATTCAAATTTACTACTAATTATTTTTATTGATATTAAATATATGTAGACTTCCCTTTTCAGACTGATTTCATACAGTTATGGTTTTTCTCACCTTGTATCCACCTCAAAATCGAATGAGTTATGAGGAGGCCTTACTAGGGCTACAGTCGACTCAACTCATCTATGTTATTTTTTTTTTTTAAAAAGGCTGACTTCTCAAAACTATCTATCCTAGAATTTAACATGGCTTTTTAACAAGTTCCTGCTTATGAAATACAGATATAAGTCAAAATAGATAAATCTATTGGCTTCTTGATAAAACCTTAATATGTTTTAAAATCAAAATATATGTCTTTGCATTTGATTCTGTTGTTCCAATCCATTATATCTGAGCTAACCCGGATGATGATGCCCCAGTTACTCCATTAAGGAAACTGGCCTTCTATTTAACTACTTTGACATGCCTCAGCTCTGATAGAATGGGAAACTTGGGTACCAAATGTTTACTTAGATTTATGTAAAAAGTTTAAATCCCACATATTAAAGCCAAACATTTTCATATCATTCTAACTACATAATTCACGTATACATTTTTGGTTTGTATTTACTGTTTATGAGAAGAGATTTTGCTTAGTATCTAAGTATTTCCTGTATTTCACTTATAATGCCGAAGAGTTTAGGCATTAATAGTTATCAGTGTGTGTTAACTTGTGTATCTCAACCCTGCATTAGAAAAGGGAGATGATAAGGAGAATGTTGTACCAAATCATTTTGTCAAGTGCATTTCTCTTTTGCTTTTACAGCCTTGATATTTTTCTCTCTTTCCCACCAGAAATTAGATGGATGTAACAAGATGACATGTACTGGCTGTATGCAATATTTCTGCTGGATTTGCATGGGTTCTCTTTCCAGAGCAAACCCTTATAAACATTTCACTGATCCTGCTTCCCCATGTTTTAACCGGTATGTATACACAGAACTCCTAGTCTCAGCAGTTTTTGGTACTTGATTTGCAGACCACAAGCCCAGTAAGTTTTAACTTCAGTACTCTGTTTATTTAGAGAATTTTCTTATATATTTTTTTTTTTCTCATATTTTTAAATATTTTCTTTCATATATTTTTCATATTTTTCTTTCATATATTTTTCCATATATGCATTTTCTTGTAAATGAGTTTTATGATGAAAATATACTATCTGAAGATTTTCTTTAATTTATTATTCTTCTCAACTTTTTTAGTGAAAAATTTCAAACATACAGAAGAGTTGAAAGGATAGGACTATGATATCTTTCACCAAAATGAACAATTGATAATATTTACCATATTTGTTTTCTAAATTTATTGCTTAACTACTTTACCATAAGTTGGAGATATGATGTGTCATCTCTCTATACTTCCACACATAAGTCTTCTACATAACAGTAATACCTCAGAAAATTTAACAGTGGCATACTGTCATCTAATAAAATATTTAAGACTTATCAACTATTCCTAAAAATATCTTTTAAAGCTGTTTTATTATACCAGGATCTAATCAAGTTTAATTATTTTATTTGATTCTGTTTCATAATAGAGAAAAGTATTACCCACTTTTTGTTTGTTTGTATTGAGCGGAACATTGACCTTTTGAAGAGTCCAGGCTGTTGTCCTAGATAGCCTTATCTAGGAGTTTTGTTTCTCCATGGTGCCTTTTAGTTTGTTTCTCTTTCCTCTCTGTTTTCTGTCAAGTGGAAGTTAGCTGTAGAATGGAGTTGGACTAGATTTAGAGTAAAATTTTTGACAGGAATGCTTAACAAGAGGTGGTGTACTTCATGTTGTATCACGTCAGATCCATAATGTCAGGCTGTCTCACTATTAGCATGATGTTCGGTTCTATCATTTGTTCCATTGTAAAGGTAAGGTTTTTCTTTTGTTATTAGTGAGTGATCTGTGGGGTCACTCCTTGGCACAAGGTGAATATCCTATTCTCCACCAGCTCCAATTTCAACATCAGCTGATAATCTTTGTTAATAGACATCTGTGGGGTACCTACAATCTGTTCTTGACGTTATGAAACTATGAATTGAAGAAACCAGCTCTGCCTATGAACCACTGGAAATAAAAGTGTTGAAAATACAAATTTTAAGTAACATAAGAGGAGGAAAAGAAATTGGCAACTGTAAAACATTCTACTGGTGGAGAGTACAAGCAAGGTGAAGATGGAAAGGATGGAGTGATTAGTATGTAGTAAAGTTACAGTGTTTTGAAGGAGTGCAGCTTCTAGACTGCCTGAATTTTTCAGTCTTGACTTATTCCACATATTCCTCACATTGAGTGTCAGTTTTTGTGATACTTGTCTCCCACTATTGTTTCTCCTTGGCCCTTGAGAGTTGTCTGGATCCTTAAAAAAGGGTTGTTCCTATAAACTTTAAGGCAGCTTCTTCTTTAGAGGGATTCACATCTCAGCCCTTCCCAGTAGAATGATTAAAGGAAAGGAAAAGATATACAAAGATGTTATCAGAATAGTGCAGAAAATATATTTGAGAAAAGGAAAGAAATCATATTCAATTTCTATCAGGTGTATTAAAATGTACCTTGTTTTATGCATCCAGGTTGTTCCATGCTGTGGATGTTAATGGAGATATTTGGGAAGATGAGATTGAAGACTAGTTCACTTCTACTGCTCAAGATATGGAAGTGGAATGTTTGCCCTAATCTTTTGTCAAGTATACAGAGTAACTTTGCAGGATATTTAGGGTGCCAATGATTCAGTCTTCCTATGTAAAAGATATGGAAGAACAAGGTTTTATTTTCACGTGGTACTACTGATTAAGGCACATGTAGACATTTTTTCATCGCAGCATAATTGAGGAAGTATTAAGCCAAAGGTTCAGAAAATGAAAACTAGAAAATATTAAATATTACAATGTGCCCAAAGCTTTGAATAGTTAAAAATTAAGTATTTATTTTCTTCTCCAAGCTTTAGGGAAAGAGAGAGGGGTCAAGAGTTAAAGACCATTTTGTCTCTGAGAAGCATCCCTCTAAGACATTCTGTGGGAGCTCTCTCAGTAGTACTCCTTAACGCCTGGGGTGGGTAGAAGCCTTACTAAAATTGTGCCGAGAGCCTGGTCTTATTTACTCCATATGACATTCTTTCCAACCTGAATTTCTGCTAATTTTATTTGGAAGAGGCTCTTTACTCTCTAACTCATTGGATGCCCTGGTGTCATTTTGATCTGCTTTTCAGAATAGAAATTTACAGATAATTTAAAAAATATTTTTTAGTACGTAAACACTGAGGTCACCTGATATATTTATCAGTGGTCTATAGTCCACTGGTTTTGAGCCAAGTCTAGAATTTATTGATAGTGGCTTAGAAGAATTTCAGCCCTATTCAACTTTCCTGTTGTTTCTAGGCAGTAGAGCCTAGATTCAGAACGACTTGCCTTTGCTACCTTTTGTTGTACATTTTCTCTGGTTGACCCTTGCCCTACCTTTCATTGGTAAGGACAATTTTAATATTAGCTCCAACAGCTCATATTTTTATTTCCTCTGCTGGGATAGGAGAAAGCCTAATATATTCCCAAGCCAAACTTTAATTATCTGCGTTTTGAAACACTGCACCACCATAGTTCCAGTGCTAAGTTTCTGAATTCTTTTTAAAGGACTTCTCTACTGTGCTATGGAAATTTGTTTTCCTTTTTTTTTTTTTTTTTTTTTTTTTTTGCATCAGCACTGTTTCAGGAGATAATTTTGGCTTGATACCTAGATACCTGTTCTTGGGTTTTGTTGGCTTTTTGAAAAATTGTCTTTCCTTATGGTTTGGTGAGTGGGTTGGTAGCAAAATAAGATTTTTGGTAAAAAGGACAGAAGAATTCAGCTATAGCTGGAAAACATGTTCTTTTTCCTACCTTGTCATTGAAAATTGGGTAACCACTTTTAACCATTTTATGTGTGTGTATCCAAAGAGCATGGACTGTTTCTGGATTGTCAATGAGGAGGCTAAATCTTAAAAATAAAAATTATTTAAAAATTATCTTATAATTAGAGCAGAGTTGCTGCTGTGTGTTCTGTCACCAAGGCAATTATCACATTTAAAAACTATATGGTGTATAACATATTCTTAAAGTGAGCAGAAGAAAGTCATGGAACAGTGTCTCTTTTACCTAAGCTTGTGACTGAACTTAGATTTTAGGGCCTGTATTTTGTTTAAACTACATGGACTTTAGTTCAGCACATTTTATATAAGAACTAAAGTTAACATAAAAAATAAGTTGAAGATAAGAAATGGAAATTCAACTAATTATATAGTACATACTTGAGAAGAGTGGCTCTTCTCAGTGACTGGATAGGAGTTCATTTCATACCTTTCACTGGTAACCTCTCAGAAGCTGTTAGGTTCATGGGCTAATTGATGTTGCTAGGGGTTATTTGGGGATGTTGTACATTATGTTATTGACAGTAGGAAAGACTCCTTAGTTTCGTGAAAGAAATTATAAGATTTTTCTCTATGATTTAAAAAAACACAACAGGTCCTTAGCCTCAAAGACTTGTTTGTTCAACTGAGTGTTTTTTCTTTAGGTACAAAATCTTTACCCTTTAATTTTCACAAAGACAGTAGGACTTATAAAGTCTTATTTTTATTTATTTATTTATTTAATTTACTTATAATTTGCCAATCTGATAGGGTAGAATGGCACACAATTAAAATTTTTTTGCATACATATTGATTACTAATGAGTACAATTTTTGGAAATTTTCATTCTATGAACTGTTGTTAATTTCCTTTGAATTTTTAAAAAAATTTTATTGGAATATAGTTGATTTACAATGTTGTGTTAGTTTCAGGATGAAGGCCTTTTTTACATTTGGGCTGAGATTTGCCATAAATTGACATGGACGTTATGAGTCCTTTTGATGGAATGAGAGAGCAGAGGAGGATCCCTTTGAAGATTGCCAAAGCAAGTTTGAAGAGGGTGCATCCCTTGATTTTATAGAAAAGGTTTGGATCTAGAACTGACAAATGAAAACAACCTGCTAAATAACTTTTTAAGTCAATATAAAGCTTTTGTGACTTTTAAAGCTTGGGATTGAATCAACTTAAGGGCCTGCTTTTGTCACTTGAGGTAAATCTTGTCCCATTCATTTTTTCTAAAGTAAACGTTTTGTTTTACAATAGTTTTAGATTTTCAGAAACATTGGAAAGATAGTACAGAGTTCCCATCTACTCTACACCCATTTTCTTACTCTTTTTTTTTTTTTTTAATGTGGCCCATTTTTAAAGTCTTTATTGAATTTGTTACAATATTCCTTCTGTTTTATGTTTTGGTTTTTTGGCCTCATGGCATGTGGGATTTTAGCTTCCCAACCAGGGATTGAACTTGCAAACCCTGCACTGCAAGGTGAAGCATTTCCTTATTCTTAACATCTTATATTACTGTGATACATTTGTCACAGTTAATGAACAATGTTATTAACTAGTCTGTATACTTCTTATTTCCTTAGTTTTTTTTTTTTTCCTAGAAACTTTTATCTGTTTCAGGATCTCATTCAGGATACCACATATTACTTTTAGTCATCATGTCTCCTTAGACTCCTCTTGGCTGTCACATTTTTATTAGTAATATTATGTAAACATTGTATCTTGATGTACCTGTATGTGTCAGAAGCCAAAAATTTTTTCCTGAAGACTGATTACCTGTTGCAGGTAGGCTCAGAAAATCAGTGAAACTATTTTTTGATTGAGGTCTTTTTCTATTTTTTTCTGAGGACACTGGCTATCTCTGGAGTTTTAAGCTGTGTGCCTGTTAATGGTCACTTTTCTGCTCAGCTTCATGAGGAAATCATTAAACACTGGACAAGTTGATCAGTCTTGTGGGTCATCTGGACTCAGAGGCTCTACACTAGTGTGAGAAGATGAGCCCTGCCACCTCAGCTAAATACTGAATTCAATGAGTGAGCATCTAGTGGCTGCACCCCTTCCTGTTGAGGAGATGGGTAAGCAAGAAAATAGTTGGCAGCCATATTCCCAGACCTATAGTCAGCAAGGTCATTTTTTAGTAGAAGAGCGTTCATTTTTTTTTTTTTTTTAATTTCTTTTAGGTTCTCATTTACATTAGAAATTCATTAATATGCCTACTTTTTATTTTTAAGAGAAAATTAATCAAATCTGATAATCATAAAGTCCTTCATGTGGTTGCCTGATTTAGAAGGGAATTTCAAAATTTTAACTGGAATTTTGGAGAGCCTACCACGTATTAATTTTTAAAGTAAGTCATAAATATCACCAGCAGGTGGCAATAGTTCCCATGGTATAAATGCAATAACTGGTTATGACGGGTTCAGTTCAGTTCAGTTGCTCAGTCGTGTCCAACTCTTTGCGACCCCATGAATTGCAGCACGCCAGGCCTCTCTGTCCATCACCAACTCCCAGAGTCTACCCAAACCCATGTCCATCGAGTCAGTGATGCCATCCAACCATCTCATCCTCTGTCGTCCCCTTCTCCTCCTGCCCCCATTCCTACCCAGCATCAGGGTCTTTTCCAATGAGTCAACTCTTCGCATGAGGTGGCCAAAGTATTGGAGTTTCAGCTTCAACATCAGTCCTTCCAATGAACACCCAGGATTGATCTCCTTTAGGATGGATTGATTCGATCTCTGCAGTCCAAGGGACTCTCAAGAGTCTTCTCCAACACCACAGTTCAAAAGCATCAATTCTGCGGTGCTCAGCTTTCTTCACCATCCAACTCTCACATCCATACATGACCACTGGAAAAACCATAGCCTTGACTAGATGGGACTTTTGTTGGCAAAGTAATGTCTCTGCTTTTCAATATGCTATCTAGGTTGGCCATAACCTTCCTTCCAAGGAGTAAGCATCTTTTAATTTCATGGCTGCAATCACCATCAGCAGTGATTTTGGAGCCCCCAAAAATAAAGTCTGACACTGTTTCCACTGTTTCCCCATCTATTTCCCATGAAGTGATGGGACCGGATGCCATGATCTTAGTTTTCTGAACGTTGAGCTTTAAGCCAACTTTTTCACTCTCTTCTTTCACTTTCATCAAGAGGCTCTTTAGTTCTTCTTCAAGTTTCCACAGTTTATTGTGATCCACACAGTCAAAGGCTTTGGCATAGTCAATAAAGCAGAAATAGATGTTTTTCTGGAACTCTCTTGCTTTTTCGATGATCCAGCGGATATTGGCAATTTGATCTCTGGTTCCTCTGCCAGGGGTAGTATTTTGTTATAGAAGCAGATGTATTCCTGGGATTTTAATTTTCCTCATTGTATTTCATTACAATCTGTTATACACTTTGCTAGGTAGAATAACATCTGATGATACCAGCAAGGCAGGAACAGCAGTATTACCAAAGACTGTAAGGCCACTTAAAACTGTATTTAAACCATAGTTGACCTCCAATTGTGATGTGACATTAAAGTGTCACCCCTGATAGTAGTGCTTGCTTGAAACCACTGAAGTGAAGAAATTAAGTTATAGCTGAGTAAGTAAGACCAAGGAATTTTAAACTGTGGTGCCATCTCATATTGATGAGAGTAGCTAAGTAGTGTGTTCCCTGAACTTTGGCTCATTAAAAGTAAACATTGACCTGCGGGCCAGGTTGAGAGGTTGTGGTCAGAAAGCTGTTCATAATACCAACTTTGAGCACCTATAGTCTAGTGTCTGCATAATTACTCAAGTAGCCTGAAGATTTACCACTCCAAATAGTACTATATTTCTCTGAGCCAGAGGATGCTTTGGAGAGTATTGTGGACATTGAAAACTTAGTGAGATTCTGATGCCAAAGTTGGTAGGTACAAAGTCAGTGTAGTTATTTCTTTTCCTTGACTCTTTTTTATTTTCTTCATTGAATCAACAAACTAAACTAATATTAATGTAACCTAAATGCATATAAATTTAAGAGATGATTGTTTGTCTTAATTTCAATCCCATTCCAATACAAACTTGTTGTGTTTCCTAGTATTTGTTCACTCATTTAATGAATATTTATTCAAGACCTCACAATAGGCCTTACTATTTTTTTCTAGGTGCTGAGAATGTAGCTGTGATTAAGGCAGATATAAATCGCCCTGCCTTTGTAAAACTTAAATTCTGGTGGAAGGAAACAGACACTAAGCAAATTACATGATTTATCAGAAGATAAGCACCACTGAGAAAAGTTACAAGAAGGAATAGAGGAGGCTATTAGGGGAGGCTGAGTGATGTTTGACTTTTAAAAAGTGGAGAGGAGTTCATCAGCATAGCCCTTGAACAAAGGCTTGGCAGTGTGGAAGTGAACCTTGTGGGCACTGTGAGAAGAGAGTCCAGGCAGAGAGAACAGCAGAAGCACAGGCACTTGGGATAGGAGCATGTTAGAGGACTCCGAAAAGGCCTGGTAGCCAGTAAGAACTTAGGCAGACCAAGAAAGGGAGAATATTAAGAGGTGGGATGGGAGTGGGTGGTGCTGCAGACTACTTGGGCCTTGGGTGAACTTTGGCTTCTACTCTGAGATAGAAGCCCTTGGAGGACTTTGAAGCGTGATAGTGTCTGGTGTATGAGGGAACAGGATACAGATTGATTAGGTAGGAAACGACTGCAGTAACTCAGGTGAGAAGTGCAGGTGCCTTGGACCAGTGTACCAGCACTTGGAATCTTGACAGATGTTCAGATTCTGTACTTCCTTGAAGGTAAAACTAACAGGATTGGATTTGCTGATAGGTTGGACACATAATGTGAGATGAGACATCAGAGTCGATTTCTAGGTCTTTATGAATAGGTGATATGGAGAAACCTATAGGTAGCAGAGGTTTGCCAGAGGACTTGAGTTGTGGACAGATGAGTTTGCTAGTCTGATGGTTATCTCAGTGGAGATGTTAGGTAGGCAGTTGGATATTCTGCTGTTCAAGGGAGAGATGTAAATATGGGAGGCTGGAGATGTAAATATGGGAGTCAATGTATAGATGGTATTCAAAGCCATAAGACTGGATGAAATTACCAAGAGAGTGAGTTTTAAGAGAGAAGAGGTCCAAAGACTGCGTCTTATGACACTCCAAATGCTAACAATTCAGGATGATGAGGAGGAACCAGCAAAGGAGACTGAGAGTGACCAGTGAAGTAAGAAAATCAGCAGAGTGTGATGTCCTGGAAGCCACGTTAGATGTGAAGGAGAGAGTGGTCGGCTGTGTCAGATAGTGCAAATAAATCAAGTAATATGAGCTCTGAGAATTGACTTCTCAATCCATTTAGAGGTCATTGGTGACTTTGGCAAATGCTGTTTTAATGGAGGGGATGAAAATCTGGAGTGTGTTTGAGAAAGCGTGTTTGAGAAAGAAGGGATATCTTCACAGTAATAAAACGAACAAATGAAAATCAACTTTTCTTAGCTCCGCCAGAGAGTTGAGGTCACAGGGCAAACTTTCACAAAAACTAGAAAGACAGGAAAATACAGGTCTGCTCACCCAAAGTAGAAGTTACTGGAGGTAATAATTAGGCTTTAAATGAATTGCTAGGGGGCTGAGTGTGGATTAGTGAGAGTTTAAAACTATGGGGAGCAATTTGTAACATATATCATATAAATTATTACAACTTAAAAAAAGAACACCTAGGAGCTCCTTTGAGGGGGACCCACCCATACGTGGGTTTTACCACCAGGAGCTCAATCCTCTTGTCACTCTGAGGATGGCAAAAGAATCTGCTTCTGTCTGGTGTGGGCTGGGGGTGGGCTGGAGGGAGTAACTTTTGAATTAGCTTTGTTTCCAGGACAGAAGCCTGCCCTCAAGGAAAATTACTTTGCTGGCTTCCGAAGAGATGAAGCAAGCACCAGAACCAAACTCAGATGTGGCAGAAATTTTAGAATTATCAGAATGGGAATTTAAAACAACTGAGATTAATATGCTAAAGTCTCTGATAGAAAAAGTGAACAATGTGCAGGAACAGTTGAGGAATATAAGCAAAAAATGGAAAACTCTAAAAAAGAATGGAAAAGAAATGCTAGATATAAAAACTCTATCAGAAATGAATGTTTCTGATGGCCTCATGGGTAGACTGAACACTGCTGAAAAAAGAACCTTGCACTTGAAGATATGTCTATAGAAATGTCCCAAACTGAAATTTAAAGAGAAAAAGGAAAGAAAAAAGATACAGAAAAGGTACAGAGTATCTAAGAACTGTGAGGCAGTTGCAAAGGGTATGTAACATGCACAATGGGAATAGGAGAATAAAGAAAGAATTAGAGATTGAAGTGAGAGTATAGATAATTTCAGGAAGTTTCTTATTGCAAAGGGAATCAGAATGAAGCTATTATAGGAGGGGACAAACAGGGTAAAGCGTTTTGTTTTTAAAGCTTGTTTTGTATTCTTGTAGGGGTGATTCAGGAAAAAAAAAAGGACAGTTTGATGCTGTAGGTGTGAAAGGGGAGAGTCTTGCAGGAGCAACGCCCTCAAGAAGGCAAGAAAAGAAGGGATCTAGTGCACAAATAGAGGGGTTGGACAAGGGACAAACCACAGGAAGAGGGCAATCAGTGAGGGCAAGGCTAGCAGGTGGGTGTATGTGGTGGTGGGAACCTGTGGAAGTTCTTTACTGCTTGCTTCTATTTTCAAGGTCAGAGAAAAGCTGGAGGAAGAGGGATTAGAGGCCTGAGACATTATGAATTAGATCTCTTTAAGGAGACTGAAAGGACTGGGGGAAATAGTTGTTAAGGGCACTCTTGAGGTCCAAATTACTACGTTGTTTTATTTTTCCATTAGAATAATCGAGGATTCTATCACAGTCCATTTATTGGAAACTTCTGCACCTTTCACTAGCATCTCATCACAGTAAGGATTTTAGTTCCCAGGAAAGAGGCATCAGAAAATATCCCAGAGAGGCATAGGGAATCAGGATTGCTACTTTACACTGGAGGGTCAGGGAAGATACCTCTGATAAAGACATTTGAGCAAAAGACCTGAAGAAGTAAGGGAGTAAGCCATGGATATATCAACCAGGGTTGGGTGTAGATAGTGGGCTAGTCTCTTGTATCCATCTGCAATTTTTAAACATGTATTTAATAGGAGGCATGACACCCATTTGTCAGCATGCTGCTACTTTTTACTAAATGTAATGAAACTTTAAGCACATTCCATCCAACCCCTGAAATACAAATTATATATACTATCTTTTCCTTTTTGTATATCACACTAAGGGTTTTACAGATAGATTCACCTTTTTCTACTTAGCTGTATTATTTATTTTTTAAAAAATTTTATTGGAGTATAGTTTACTTACAATGTTGTGCTAGTTTCAGATGTGCAGCAAAGTAATTCAGTTGTACATGTTTTCATTCTTTTTCAGCTTCTTTTCCCATATAAATTATTACAGAATATTCAGTAGATTTCCCTGTGCTATATAGTATGTCCTTGTTGATTATCTATGGTAGTGTGTGTATGTTAATTCCAGGCTCCTAATTTATCCCCCGACCCTTGCCTTTTCATTGTGTTCATGGGGTTCGCGAGGCCAGAATACTGAAGTGGTTTGCCATTTCATTCTCCAGTAGACCACATTTTGTCAGAACTCCCCACCATGACCCTGATGCTGGGAAAGACTGAGGGCAAGAGGAGAAGGGGGTGACAGGATGAGATGGTTGGATGGCATCACTGACTCAATGGACATGAGTTGAGCAAACTGGGAAATAGTGAAGGACAGGGAAGCCTGGCATGCTGCAGTTCATGGGATTGCAAAGAGTTGGACACAACTTAATAACTGAATAACAGGAACCCTGGCATTTCCCTTTGGGTAAATATGTTTGTTTTTGAAATCTGTGAGTCTGTTTCTGTTTTATAAATAAGTTATTTGTCATTTTTAAAAAGTAGATTCCACATATAAGTGATATATGGTATTTGTCTTTCTCTTCTACTTCCTTCACTTAGTATGAAAACCCCTAGGCCCATCCATGTTGCTGCAAATGGCATTATTTTGTTCTTTTTATGGCTGAGTAATATTCCATTATATATATGTACCACACTTTATCCATTCCTCTGCCAGTGGACATTTAGGTTGCTCCCATGTCTTGGCTATTGTTAAGTAGTGCTGCAGTGAACATTGGGATGCATGTATCTTTCTGAATTATGGTTTTCTCTGGATATATGCCCAGGAGTGGGATTGCTGGAACTTATGGTAGTTCTGTTTTAATTTTTTATGGAAGTTCCACACTGTTCTCTGTAATGGTACCAATCAACATTCCCACCAACAATGCAGGAGGGTTCCCTTTTCTCCATAATCTCTCCAGCATTTCTTGTTTGTAGATGTTTTGGTGATGGCCATTCTTAAAGCATCCTTGTTTTCTGGCAACAAAATATTCCAGGCCTACTGTGACTGCTGCCCAAAACATACATTAATGATTGCTTCTCTCCAAGAAGCCCTGAGTAGCATCAGAGGCCCAATCTGCCCCAGGAGTATACATCCCACCTGATCTGTACGAGAGCTGGTTGAAGCACGATGACACTTCTGCTGGGAAACACAGGCCTTGGAAAGACAGATTAAAAAAAAAAATTTTATTATTACTATTTTTAAAATTTTTACTGGTGTGTATAGTTGATTTATAATGTGCTGTACAGCTGTATAATGTCTGCTGTACAGCAAAGTGAATCAGCTTTATATATACTTATTTGTTGTTGTCATTCAGTCACTAAGTCATGACTTTCTGTGACCTCATGGACTGTAGCACATCAGGCTCCTCTGTCCTCTGCTGTCTCTCAGAGTTTGCTCAAATTCATGTCCATTGAGTCAGTGATTTTATCTAATCATCTCATCCTTTGCTGTCCCCTTCTTTTGTCTTGATTCTTTCTCAGCATCAGGGTCTATTCCAGTGAGTCGGCTCTCTGCATCAGGTTGCCAAAGCATTGGAACTTCAGCTTCAGCAGCAGTCTTTCCAACGAATATTCAGGGTTGATTTCCTTTAGGATTGACTGGTTTGATGTCCAGGTGACTCAAGAATCTTCCAGCACCACAGTTCCAAAGCATCGATTCTTTGGCACTCAGACTTCTTTATGGTCCAGCTCTCACATCCATACATGACTACTGGAAAAACCATAGCTTTGATTATATGGACCTTTGTCAGCAAAGTAATGTTTCTGCTTTTTAATATGCTGTCTAGGTTTGTCATAACTTTTCTTCCAAGGAGCAAGCATCTTTTAATTTCACGGCTGCAGTCATTGTCCACAGTGATTTTGAAGCCCAAGAAAATAAAATCTGTCATTGCTTCCAATTTTCCCCCTTCTATTTGCCATGAAGTGATGGGACCAAGAAGACATGACCTTAGTTTTTTTAATGTTGAGTTTCAAGCCATCTTTGTCAATCTTCTCTTTCACCTTCATCAAGAGGCTCTTTAATTCCTCTTCACTTTCTGCCAGTAGAGTCGTATCATCTGCATATTTGAGGTTGTTGATATTTCTGCCAGCAGTCTTGATTCCAGCTTTTTCACCTTCATCAAGAGGCTCTTTAATTCCTCTTCACTTTCTGCCAGTAGAGTGGTATCATCTGCATATTTGAGGTTGTTGATATTTCTGCCAGCAGTCTTGATTCCAGCTTGTGATTCATCCAGCCCGTCATTTCACATAATGTACTCTGAATATAAGTTAAATTAGCAGGGTGACAATATACAGTCTTGATGTACTCCTTCCTCAGTTTTGAACCAGTTGTTCCATGTCTGGTTCTAACTGTTGCTTCTTGACCTGTGTACAGGTTTCTCAGGAGACAGGTAAGGTGGTCTGGTATTCCCATGTCTATAAGAAATTCCCACAATTTATTGTGATACACACAGTCAAAAGCTTTAGTGTAGTTAATGAGGCAGAAGTAGATATTTTTCTGGAATTCCTTTGCTTTCTCCACGAGCCAACAAACGTTGGCAATTTGACCTCTAGTTCCACTGCCTCTTCAAAACCCAGCTTGTACAGCTGGAAGTTCTCGGTTCTCATACTGCTGAAGCCTAGCTTGAAGGATTTTGAGCATAGTGCTAGCATGTCAAATGAGTGCAACTGTATGGTAGTTTGAACATTCTTTGGCATTGTCCTTTGGGATTGGAATGAAAACTGACCTTTACCAGTCCTGTGGCCACTGCTGAGTTTTCCAAATTTGCAGCACCTTAACAGCATCATCTTTTTTAGGATTTTAAATAGCTCAGATGGAATTCCATCACATCCACTAGCTTTGTTCACACTAATGGTTCCTAAGGCCCACCTGACTTCACACTCCAGGATGTCCAGCTCTGAGTTAGTGACCACATCATTATGGTTATCTGGGTCATTAAGACCTTTCTTATATAGTTCTTCTGTGTATTCTTGTCATCTGTTGTTAATCTCTTCTGCTTCTATTAGGTCCTACTCTTTATGTCCTTTATCATGCCCATCCTTGATGAAATGTTCCCTTGGTATCTCCAAATTTTCTTACAGAGATCTTCAATCTTTCCTATTCTGATATTTTCCTCTATTTTTTTTTCTTTCATTTAAAAAGACCTTCTTATCTCTTCTTGCTATTCCCTGGAACTCTGCATTCAGTTGGGTATATCTTTCCCTTTCTCCCTTGCCTTTCACTTTTCTTTCCTCAGCTATTTGTAAAGCCTCCTCAGTCAGCCACTTTGCCTTCTTGTATTTCTTTCTTTGGGATGGTTTTGGTCCTGCCTCCTGTACAATGTTATGAACCTCCATCCATAGTTCTTTGCACTCTACCAGATCTAATCCCTTGAATCTATTCATCACCTCCACTGTATAATCATAAGGGATTTGATTTAGGTTATACGTGAATGCCCTAGTGGTTTTCCACACTTTGTTCAATTTAAGCCTGAATTTTGCAATAAAGTCTCATGATCTGAGCCACAGTCAGCTCCAGGTTTTGTTTTTGCTGACTGTATAGAGCTTCTCCATCTTTGGCTGCAAAGAACATAATCAATCTGATTTTGGTATTGACCATCTGGTGATGTCCATGTGTAGAGTTGTCTCTTGGGTGTTTGCTATGACCATTGGGTTCTCTCGACAAAACTCTGTTAGCTTTTGCCCTGGTTCATTTGGTACTCTAAGGCTAAACTTGCTTGTTATTCCAGGTATCTTGTGACTTCTTACTTTTGCATTCCAATCCTATGATGAAAAGAATATCTTTTTTGGTGTTAGTTCTAGAAAGTGTTGTAGAACCAGTCAACTTCAACTTCTGCATCAGTGGTTGGGGCATAGACTTAAGAGTACTATGATTTTGAATGGTTTGCCTTGGAAACTAACCAATATCATTTTGTCATTTTTGAGATTGCACCCAAATACTGCATTTTGGATTCTTTTTGTTCACTGTGAGGGCTATTCCATTTCCTCTAAGGGATTCTTGCCCACAGTAGTAGATATAATGGTCATCTGAATTAAATTTGCCCATTCCCATCCATTTTAGTTCACTGATTCCTAAGATGTCAGTATTCAATCTTGCCATCTCCTACTTCACCACATGCAGTTTACCTTGATTCATGGACCTAACATTCCAGGTTCCTGTGCAATATTGTTCTTTACAGCGTAAGACTTGACTTTCACCACCAGACACATCCACAACAGAGCGTCATTTCTGCTTTGGCCCAGCCATTTTGTTCTTTTTGGTGCTATTCATAATTGCCCTTGGCTCTTCCCCAGTAGCCTATTGGACACCTTCCGACCTGGGGGGTCATCTTCTGGTGTCATATCTTCTTGCCTTTTCATACTGTCCGTGGGGTTCTCCAGGCAAGAATACTGGCATGAGTTGCCATTTCCTACTCCACTGGACCATGTTTTGTCTGAACTCTTCACTATGACCCATCTGTCTTGAGTGGCCCTGCCCAGCATGGTTCATAGCTTCACTGAATTATGCAAGCCCCTTCACCATGACAAGGCTGTGATCCATGAAGGGGACATATACATCTACCCACTCTTTTGGACTTTTTTCCCATGACAGATTTTTTTTAAGGTCCTGAGTTCATACAGACATCTCCATTTAGCATTCATCACCAAATCCTTTTTCATTTCATTCTGATTTTTTTCCTATTAACATGTCTACTTCTAATGTAATCCCTTCTTTACGAAATAAACAAAATGTGGTATATCCATACAGTGAAACACTCTTCAGCAATAAAAAGGAATGAATGGTTTGCTACATGTTATATGGATAAACATCAAAATGTTATGCTTAGTGAAAGAAGGCAGACCCAAAAGATGTCATGCTGTATGATTCCATTTATATACGAAATGTCCAACAAAGGTAAATCTATAGAGACAAAGCAGATGAGTGGTCACCTGGGCTGGGGTAGGATTAGGCTGTGGTGAGGAATTGTACAACTCCACAGACTTAATAAAAATAGTTGAATTTATATTTAAAACAAGTGAATACTATGGGCACATACATTAATAACAGTTGTTAAAAAAGTAAACCCTTCTTTCAACTTCTACTCATACCTCAGTTGGTTATGTTGACCCAAGATGTTCCATTGTATTGACTTTTTAACTAAAGAAACTTAAAACTTGTTTTCTGTACCTTGCAGTTGATACATCCCTCCTGGTCACAAGTCTGCCTTATTCTGTTTAACAGCCATATATTCATTTGGATGTCAAGCAGAGCCAGAATCTGACCATTTATTGCTCATCTGTTCATTCCTACCATTTTTTCACACAGGCACTTCATTTTTGTGAAATATTTTGGTTATTTTTCTCTCTGGTGTTCGAAGAAGAGATCAACAGTTGCTGTGACTGTGACTTCCTACTGAGCTGCTATGAGGAGTGAGTGTGATGCTTTACTCACTAGCTGTTCTCAAAACACAGAAATATCAACCCAGGCCAGCTTCTAATCTCTGGGGGAGGAAGTCCACAAATGATACATTTTACTTGAAAATACTGGATTTAATAGAAAATATCACATTGTAAACAAGTCCATTGATCCATTAGCTTAAAACAGAATGGCAGCACAATCACGTATAAAAGCTAAAGGTAAAATACGGGTACCAAACACAGCACTTAAAGAGAGGCCTGAGCCAGGCTCTGAAAGATCTTTCCCAGAAAAGAGGTGGCAGCAGCTTCCAACTGGCACAAAAACAGGGAGGAGGAGGCAGCATCCAAACCATCAAGGCATAGAAGTAAGAGGAAAGCAGAGCAGTAGACTCATTCTGTGAACAAGGAACGAAGAAGAAAGGGGCAAAAGCATTGTGTTTCCTGATGTTCTGGGAACATGAGGCCATGCCACAGGAGCCCACGAGGTTAGAAGAATAGGGTATTTTATGTGGGGAAAGGATATTGGGCAACTTCAAAAGAAGCTGGTATGTTTTTGGCACTCAGCTCTTAGGGCTGTAGAACATGTCACTTGTGTGTTTCTAAACTCAACTGAGCTGCTTGCCCTGGCCCCATAACCTTGGCTAAATACAGCTTTGAACTTGACAGTGTCTGTTGCCCCTGTGGACCTCCTCCACGTGTATGAGAGGTTCCACAGTCAGACTTTGGAACAAAACACAGGACTCCTGTGGGAAAAAATGTTTCCGCCTTCCTCCCAGTGCTGGAAGGTCCCTGTGGGAGGGGAGTTTGACGTGGCTGGGTCCCTTGAGGCTCTGAGTTTATCGGAGAAAGCCTTCTCTCTAGCCCCACCCACCCAAATCCTCCCTCAAGGTCCTCTGAGTTCATGGTAGGGCCAACTGAAAGAGTGGAAAAAAAAAATGGAGAAAAGAAAGTAAGGGATAGTTTCCTTACCATGGCCTCTGTTATTGACCAAAGGGACTGCTTCCTCATACTGATTTTAGACACAGAGTGTTCATTCCTTAATCTAAAACAGTGATTCTCAAGGGGCAGGTCTGTTTAAGAGGGACTTTCAGGACTCTCCAAAGAGGTTCTATCCAATATATATAAACCCTTAACTCCCTCCCCAATTGAGAATCAGTGCACATAATGATAGAACTTACTGATGGGAGTCTACACTCCCATCAGTATACATGTGTATACATATATACATGTGAACAGTGTCAGAGACAGAACAAAAAGCTAAAAACCCCTAGTCAGTGGGGCAGACATCAAAATTATGGAGTGATTCTTCTTTTTTTTTCTGATTAAGAGTAAGTTACAAATAAGTAGCTTCACTCCATGACCAGACTCCACACTGCATAGCCAAGAACAGTTCGCCCACTTATTTGAAGTAACCATACTAGATTAAAGAAATAACAATTCTATCATCCTAAAGACAATTTCCAGAAAGATCTACCTGTCCCAATGAGGTACTTGATACCAGGATTAGCACAGGCTAATCACTGTATGGTTTCTTAGAAGACTGGCTTTTCTCTATTTCTTTCTCTTTGATACTGTACAAGGGGTCCACCAATTTGTTATGAACCAGCATTAAACCTACAAAAAATTAAAAACAAAAGTTGTTAATGCAGGTAGAGGCAGAGTTCCATTATCAACAGTAATGTCCAGGAGCTCTCAAATTTTGTCCTAGAACTGGTACTCATCATCTTTTCTCTGTGGGCCCAAATGATAAACATCTTAAGAATAGGAAAAGAATTTGTTATTCCTATTGAATGCCAGAATCCATGGGACTTTTATAAATTCAGTCTCTAGGACAGTTGGCCATTATAAGTTGGCCATTTGTTCACCAAAGAACAAATTCCTATTTGCCTGCTCAGTAAATGAGGATTTTCATATTTGAAGCAGTGAGTGTCCTCTTTAAGCAGAAGAAAAAAAGATCTTCGTGACAGTTCAGTGCCTTGACTAGAAACAAAAGGCCTGTATGAGATCTGAAAAGATAAAAAACCTGAGGCTCAATATCACTGCAAGGAGTTTACCAAATTGCCCTAGAACTCCAACTTTCATTTCATTCTTTTCTCCTCAGAGCAAGTAGGTCTCCAAAAATGGACTCTTACAGTCATGGATGGAAGAAAAAACTGTATTCTGAGAGGAGGGTTTGATTTTTGTTTTTTAAATCACAGTTGTGAATTACAGTGGCCAGAACATGCAAGCTAGATCCAGTCTTCACTCCTGGCACATGTGAAGTTGGCTACCTATTCTTTGACCCACCTCACCCTCACCTTTGAAATACTTGACGGTCTTCACTTTCAGCTCCAGGGTAGCATCCTCATCGCACACAAACACTGTGCAGGGATGCTGCTGGAAGGCAGACACAGTCCACATGTGGTTCACTCCCTCCTCGATGGCCTTATACAGAGCAAATGCCTTGTGAGCACCTGTGATGAGGATCATCACCTGGGGATCAGAAAACAAGCCTGTGATGGAGGAGAAGGAGCAGCGAAACTGGAAGTTTAGACACCTGAATTCTAGTCTGACCACCCGAAACGATCGTAAGGACTACTGTTGTTATATGTCATTGTAAGTCATTAGCATGGGGCACACTGCTCCACGCTCTATGGGCTTTATCACACAAGTAGCCTGAAGTGGGGAGCATCATTATCCCTACATTCTAGGATAAGGAAGTGGGTTCTGTGATGGGGGTTTAAGTAGCCTGCCCCAGGTCGTTTCTGACCTAGAGTCCATGCTCTTGACCACCACGTAATTGGCACCCCTGATGATGTCTGTGAAAGTGCCATGCACAGAGGCCCACACCTTATCCCAACAGTTCTGACACTAGGTCCCGGGGCTTCTAGGCTGGGTGAGTTTTCAGTGACAAACTGAAAAAGAGGGGTCACAGTCGGTACCGCCTACAAGGAGGCCTTGGAAGCAATGGTGAGGGTTATCTGTGTGGCTGCTAAGGTTGAATCCCAATAAGGCTTCCCCTTAATCTGCTCACTTTTCAATTCAGAGTATTAGACCTGCTCATGTGACTTAGCTTTTTGTCATGTGCTTTTTGTCTAAGTAAAACAGGCACAGACTCCCCTCGACACTTAAAATATCAAGATGTTAAGTGTTGGAAAGTGATTATAAAGAGCTCTCCATATACCCTTTCATTGTAATTCATTTGTACCATGGAGTTGTGAGCAGGTTACTGTTCCTTGAAAGATGAAAAAACAGAGGCACAAAGAGAAATGTAACTCTTTGTTCAGGACCCTAGAATTCATTTTTAAAAAGAGAATTTCCAGATTTCCAGCCCCAGGTCCTTTCTGCACACTGCAGGAAAAGCCCTCAAACCATAGTCTTTACCAAAACCAGCAAAAGGACCTCCCTAGGTACTGATTCAAGGTTACCCAACAGAAATCTGCTGCCATTGCTTATTTCACAAAAGTTCATTTTAGACAGGGAAACTTCTTCACTGATTTACATGTTTGTTTACAGACTTGGGCAAAGAAAGTTGAAGCTAAAATTTCTGTAGCTGCTTCTCACTGAATATATCAGAAATGAACAGAAAATGTTTCTAATGAATGTAAGGAAACTGGAACCACAAAAAATTTGAATGATACCACATTTCTATGGAAAGACGCACTAAATTTAGGTCAAGATACTACTTCCATTTCTCCACATTTATGAATCCTTGCACACAGGGCAATAAGCACAAGCACCTTGCAGTTGCAGGGAGAGCTCCCTTCAAGCAGTGAGTGAGCACCACCAACTGCAGAGAACCAGAGGGCTCCCTCAGTACCTGGGCAGGTATAAATTCATATTCTGACATTAGTGGTGCTGGGTAAGCAGAGACTAGGAGCCTGTGGCTTCCTGGGCAGTCACTGCTGAAAGGTTTCACCTCACGCTGGGAAGAATGGTTACTTCCGGAGAAGAAGGAGAACAGTAAAGGGTCTCAGTTGGGACTTTAGCCTTATTTGTAATGTCTTCATTTTTAATAAAAGTGAATTCAGGTAGTACTTGTGTAGTTAAAATTAACAGCAAAAAAACAAGTCTAGCCCCCCCCCCCCCCCCCCCCCCCAGTGAAAGGCCTATGGATCCCTTGCACCCTTACCTCTCTAGCATCCATGACAGTGCCCACGCCCACCGTCAGGGCCATAGTGGGCACCTTGGCAAGATCTCCATCGAAGAACCTAGCATTGGCCAGGATGGTGTCCATGGCCAGCGTCTTCACACGGGTCCTAGACACCAAACTGGAGCCCGGCTCATTGAAGGCAATGTGTCCATCAGGGCCGATGCCTGCCCAAGAGAGATGGGGCAGCCCTGTCAGTGCCAGGGATCCAAGACTTCAAGAATGGACAATCTCTCCTTCCGCACTTAGGGTCTGAAAAAAATTCTTGAAAACCGTTGTCTCTTACCTCATTCAGTTAAGGTACACTTTTAAGCATCTGACCTTCCCCCTTTGTTTCTAGCTGAGGCATACACGTACATTGTTAACTTGCTAACCCCCTTCAGAAAGCTAAGGAGGGAGCAATTCAAAAAGCTTCTGCCCCCTAGATCATCCAAGTGTAACTTTTCTCTCGTCTGCCACTAGTCATGGGTCCCACTACTTGGACAGAGTCACACTGAATAAAACATACACAGGGCCTGGAAAGGGGCTGCCAGGTTTATAATATCTCAAAACATGAGCATTCCTAGCCTCTTCCTCCCCACTTTGAAGTAAAGAAGGGTTAAATCTGGAGCAGTAAAAAACTTCAACTTCAGCCTCCCACCTCCACCCGCAGTGGGTGACTCCAGAGGCCATGACAGACATAAGTGTAAGAGGGCAACTCAGGGTAGGGACACCCTGGGTCCCCACCCTCTCTCTGCTGCTCTGGCTGGCTGACCCAGGGCAAGACACACAACTTCTCTGGGGTTTAATTGCTATTTATAGTGTGCAGGGGTTGATGGTAGAATCTTTTGGAAATACATGAGTCTGATTTTTAATGTTTAACTGACTGATCAGCCAGTTCCCGTGACTGATCCATAAAACTCTTGTCTAGGGAACAGAGAGAATCTGAGTCCAAATCCAAATACCTCACTTTAGACACCGAAGAAGAGGAGATGCCCCAGATAACAGTTTCTGAGCAGCAGGTGCTCCCACTCTATGCCTTCCCTGCCACCTCAGGCTAACAAATAACCCCTGTCACTGGCACAGAGAGGAAGCTGTTTGGGAGACAGGCATGGGTCTTGTCGTCTTCCTCATGTGTTCAGCCACCCTGGACACCTGCTGCAGTGTTGAGCTCACCTCCAACAAACAGCTCAATTCCGCCCGCAGCCTTGATCTTCTCTTCAAAGGCATCACACTCAGCCTGCAGGTCAGCTGCATTCCCATCCAGGATGTGGGTGTTTTCTGGGTGGATGTCAATGTGCTTGAAGAAGTTGTTCCACATGAAGGAGTGATAGCTCTCTGGGTGGTCTCGAGGAAGGCCTATGGGGCCACGGCTGCACTCAGTCATGCCAGGCTGAGCCAGAGTCCGTCTCCCAAAGATGCCCAGATACCTCCTGACCCCCAGAGACACTTTCAGGGAAAAGCCGATCCGGGAGGCTGGGGCCCCAGCCCTCCCACCCTCAGCCACTCAGGATAGGCTGAGCTGGTATCCTTGTCTCCTCATGACCATGGGACTAGGCCCTCATTCTGATCACCTTTCACAGGGGAATGGCCAGAGGCTGCAGGCCAGGGTCATTCTGGGCCTCTGGAGGTGGGCTAGCCTCCTGGGGGTAAGGACTGAGTCCATCTAGGGAAGGAAGCAAGCATACCCCTTACCCTATGCCTCCTATCCCACCATTCATTCCCAGTTACACCCTGCTCAGCCTGAACCCCAACTTGAACACCAGGTGGCTGGTGAGAATTAATCTCAGGGCTTCCCAAAAAGGATCTTTTTCAGTCAAGAAGACTGTTCAAAATGCATGTTTCAGGGGCTGGGGGAGTGGGGAAATGGGTAGTTGATGTTTAATAGCTAGAGTTTTAGTTTTGCAAGATGAAGAGAGTTCTGGAAATTGGTTGCACAACAGTGTGCAAGTACTTAATGCCGAACTGTACACAGAAAGACAGTTAAGATGGTAAGTTTTATGTTATGTGTAGTTAACCACAATTAAAAAAAAGAATCTTTCAAGTGAAGCCATTACAAGATGACGGTAGGCGGTAGAGAGGGTGACAGGAGTCCAAAGTGCCACTTTTCATCAGTGGGAAGGACACCAGCCTCAGCTCCCCTCCCAGTATACTTGGCAGGAAGGGGACTGGAAGATGGAACAGTAGAAAGTCCAGACACAGACACTGGGACATGCCCCAGCCATGGGACCCCAGATCCCATTTGCAGCCATTTGTTCCAGAAAGAAATGGCTTGGAGTTGGAGAGGAGACAGAGGGGGCAATATGCTAAAGTTTATCAAGTGTTTGCTCTGTACAAGAAGTTTCCACATCTGTTATATCACTTAATGCTTACAGCCCATAAAGTCAGCTTCATTAGCTTCATGTCATAGCTGAAGAAACCAAGGCCTGGAGGATATGGTATCACCAATTGAGCCTACCACCAAATGTCACTGGTTCCGAGATGTCCCCAATCCTCTCCTGCCTGATCCTGTGAGGCGAGGAGTACGACTTTCCTGGAATCAGGTAAGACCGTGAAAGACAAAGACTCACCCACATACTCATCCATGTTGAAAGTCTTCACATATTTGAAGGACAGGTCTCCATTCTTATAGTATTCAATCAGTTTCTTGTAGCAGCCAAGTGGGGTGCTCCCTGCAAGAGAGGCCACAGCGATGAACCCCCGTCAGCCTCCCACTCCTGGAAGCCCAGAGGGCAACCAGGAATGAATCAGGGATACTTCACTAGGAATACCTGTCAGATCTGAAGTCCTACCCAATGCTCAATCCCAACTGCCATCCATTAAGTTGCTGGTTTAATAATCTATTTTCCCCCTAGACTGCAAGCTCCAGGAGGGCAGGGCTATGTTTGTCTTGTTCACTGCTGAATCCCTAGCACTTAAAACACTGATTTTTGAAATGACTGTGATTAGCACCTGAGTGAATGTCAGACTTAATTACCAACACGATATTCCCTGAGCAACCAGTATGTGAGAGGTACATTATGAGCATGCAGAGAAGTGACAGACTCAGCAGCCACCCTGGAGGAGCTCACTGTCTAGGAAAGGGGACATATTACCCCACATAATGTCAGCTGTGATACAGGCTAGCCTGTGGGTTTGGGGAGACTTCCCCTTAGAGCAGCAAACTCTTGAGTGCAATCTCATTAAAAACTCAGTCATAAACCCATAAAGAGGCAAGAGGACTGCTGGAGATTAAGAAACTAGATATGCATGAAGCCTGACTGCACATTGGATTAATTTTTTAAAAACTACAAATAATAAATGTGGACAATTAAGGGGGAAATTAATATAGCTTGTGTATTAGATGATATTGTGAAATGATTTTTAATTTCCTTAGGTATGATAATAGTATTGTGGTTATATAAGATAATGAGAGAATGTCCTTATTCTGAGGAGTTATGTGCTAAAGGACTCAGAGGTAAGAGGATCTCTGGACCTTTCAAGTGGCTTATAAGGAGTGTGTGTGTGTATAGACAGAACATGAGGCACAAGAGATGAAAGTAAATATGGCAAAATGTTAACAACTGGTGAATCCAGGTAAACGGTACCTATTTTTTCAGCTTTTCTGAATATGTGAAACCGTTAAAAAGATGGAAAGAAAAAAGCCCCACCCAAACCAGGTCATTCTTTTCATAACTCACTAATGGCTTCTTATTTCACTCTGAATAATAACCAGTCCTAACAAAGGCTCTATATAACCTGGCCCCTGGCTGCCTCCCACCTGCCTTAGGAATCTTGCTTCAAGCAGTTTCACCTCAGGGCCTTTGCACATGGGGTTTGTTCCCTTTGCCAACAATGCTATCCTACCAGTATCCGCACAGCTAACTCACCTCTTTAGGGCCTTTACTCAGAGACTTGCCCTGCCCTCATATCCAACACTGTAACTCCCACACCTTCCTGAACAATCCCTATCACTTTCCCTGCTTCATTTTCTCCTTCCCTCTTATCACCATCCAATCTACTCTGTATTTTGCTAATTCACTTGTTTATGATCTGTCTCTCCCACTATAATTTAAGCTTTAGGAAGGCAGGAATTTATGTTCTTTTTATCCATTGCTGTATCTCTGGCATCGAGAACATTGGCATACAGCAGGTATTCGAAAAATATCTGCTGAATGAATGGCGGCAGCAGCCCCATTCACACAAAGTAACCAGCTTGTCCCTGTGACATGGTCTTAGCTATGCCTGAGCTACACAGCTTCCCTGTCCTCCCCTTGAACTTCATCATGTCCATTTTCCAAACTTCTAGCGTTCCCATCAATCCTGTGTGTTGTTATTGATCAGGCACTAAGTTGTGTCTGGCTCTTTGCAACCCCATGGACTGTAGCACACCAGCCTCCTCTGTCCTCCACTATCTACTGGAGTTTGCTTAAATTCATGTCCATCGAGTCAGTGATGCTGTCTAACCATCTCATCCTCTGACGCCCTCTTCTTCTTTTGCCTTCAGTCTTTCCTAGCATCAAGGTCTTTTCCAGTGAGTCAGCTCTTCAAATCAGGTGGCCAAAGTACTGGA
This sequence comes from Okapia johnstoni, assembly GCA_024291935.2. Classification (NCBI taxonomy): domain Eukaryota; kingdom Metazoa; phylum Chordata; class Mammalia; order Artiodactyla; family Giraffidae; genus Okapia; species Okapia johnstoni. The sequence goes on from CM044316.1 coordinate 45,430,860, forward strand.
GCTTCAGCTTCAGCATCAGTCCTTTCAATGACTGTTCAGGGTTGATTTCCTTTAGATTGACTGGTTTGAGCCTGTGAGCTCCCCAGTATCTAGCCAATAAACTCCTTTTCTTCTTAAATTAGCTAGAGTAGGTTTTGGTAGCTTCCACCCAAATCCCCGACTGGTGCTTCATCTAACAGAATGACTATTTCATGGAACCCACATGGAAATGCTGTGCTGGTTCAAGTGTGGTAGTAAGGAAGAGGCCAGGTCTTCTACGGCCCTGAATACCACTCTGAGGGGGCTGGAATCTATTTTGCAAATGACTGGGCAATGAGGGGAGAAGGCAATGGCACCCCACTCCAGTACTCTTGCCTGGAAAATCCCATGGACGGAGGAGCCTGGTAGGGTACAGTCCATGGGGTCGCACAGAGTCGGACACGACTGAAGTGACTTAGCAGCAGCAGCAGCAGGGCAATGAGGAGGGGTTTCAGCAGAAGCCCAGACTCCGACCTAGCCTGGCTGTACAGTTAGAAAACAGGATGTTAGTGTAGCCCTGTCCTAGTCTGAGATGTTAGTGGTTTCACAGGCACCTGAATATACTGTTCCCACAAACCTCTCGAGCAGAGATGGGGAAACTTCAGCCCACAGGCCAGATATAGTGTGCTGCTTGTTTTTGTAGCATTCATAAATTAAAGGACAGTTTAAAAAACAAAAGAATATTCTGACATATGAAAATTATATAAGCTCAAATTTCAGTGTTGGTAAAGTTTCACTGGCAGACAGCCATGTTCATTTATGTATTGTCTATGGCGGCTTTTGAGCTACAAGGGCAGAGTTAAGTGGTTGCAATGGAAACTGTATGGCCAGTGAAGTGTAAAATATTTATTATTTGGCTGTATATAGAAAAAGCTTGAAGACTCACCCAGTAGTACATGGGCCACTGAGGCAAATCCACCCCACCTCTGAAAGAAATAATCAGAACATTTGCCTTGATAAGCTAGAGTCAAAATATCCTCCGATAAAGGCAGCATTCTGATTTTTTCCCCAAACAAATGGGGACTGTTTTTCACTTAGTTCTATGTTTAAGCCTTACAGAAATTGCTTTGAGTGACTATCTTCTCAATTCTTCCAAAGATGGTGCTTAGTTACTAGCACTACAGGTGCAGAGAAGAGAAATTAATTCATTACATAAAATGTATGTCTTAAGGTATTAGGACTTAATTCTGTTAAGGACACTTGGCTCCCAGGGCTGACTTAGAATATAGCCTAAAAATCAAAGTTTTGCGTGCCTAACCAAGATCCTTTCTACTCCAGGATTCTTCAGGAGCAGGCAGCAACAAAACCAACCCCAGAGGAAGCTAGGTACTCTGTTTTGTATGCCCAGGGCGCAGGGGAGTTGTGCACTCATAGGGGCAGTACCTCAGAGCCCTCCTTGCAGTTCCTTGGCTGAATAAGCCTACCTACCTGGCCCCTTGAGAGCCCCTAATGCCTTTGCCCACTCTCCCCATCCCACAACGCACCAGTGGGGAGCCCCAGGGTGAAGTACTTGTCTGGCCCTGGGTTAAACTGGATGATGCGGTTCCTGATGTATTTGGCCGCCCACTCACTGGCCTGAGAATAGTGGTCCAGGATGATGAGCTTCATCGTGTCCTGCAGAGGCAGGTGACAAAAAGAATCACTGGTAAGGCATAAGGAGAAAGGGGTAGAGGTGGTTGGGATGGAGGGATAAGGCCCTCTCTCTAGGCTGAGCCAGGGAAGAGGAAGGCTCTTTCAGTTCACAGGAATATCAAAAAGCTGGGCCAAGTGCCTCCACCACCCACCAGGAGGCGCTGCTGCGGGACAGACCTGGGTTCTAATCTCGGTTCCTCTATCACTGCAGGACCTTGGTTAAGGACCCAAGTTCTTTGAGCCTGTTTCTCTTAACGTGAAAACGGTGACAACAGCACCTACCTGAGAGATTTCATGATGGTTAATATTAAATGAGAAAATGCCTGTAAACCACATAGTATTCAACATAATATGTCGGCTAGTATCTTGTAGCTCGACCCAGGCCCCCGTTCCCCCTCTTGACGACCCTCACCTGGCTAGATGCTATGCTCTACCCTTGAACAACTCCTCACTAAACAGGTCATGGGATCACCTTGGATCACGAGAGTAGGTGGGGGGACTGGAGAGGTGTGTTCTCTTTCAGTACCAGCGAGGGGTGCTCCTACCGGCCGGCCTTGCTTTGTGAATCCAGTTTCCACCAAAGAACACGGGGTAAAGGCAATCGCTCAGGAATTTAGGGCGTTTACTCCTCCCGCAGCACTGCGGTCAAATCAGAGTGGGAAGGCCCGAGGCTGAGGTGGCCGGGTCTGCGATTCATGGGGTTTTCCCCAGGAACCGAAGTTTTCCCCCTACCCCAATGGCAATCCCATCGCCCTCCAAGGGAGGAGGTCCAAGCAGATCGCTGGGAATCCCGGCCCCGGGGTGCCGAAGGCTGGGCAGCGCCCGGACCCCGCCCGCGAAGAGGGTCCCCGCGGACCCCGCTCCCCACTTACGCGGATGCCTCCCGCGGCGGCTGCAGCGACTGTACCGGCAGCCCCGCCCCGCGCGGGTCATGTGGCTGTAGGTCACGCGGTGGCGCTCGGGCAGCGGGGCTGACTCCGAGGGGCCGCGGCTCCGCGGAAGACTCTGCCCCGCGGGCCAGGGGCCGCCCACTCTCATTTGAGTTCCGGAGCCGAGTAGGCCCGGGAGAAGCGAGGGGCGGCGGAGGGCGTGGGTGGGAAACGGAACCTGGAGACTGGTTTGGTGGAAGAGAGAGACGGGAGGGAGTCCCAGGTTGCTCCCAGGGGTCCAGGGACCAGGTTTTCAGTTTTGGAAGTGAGGCGGGGAGGAAAAGCAGAATCGCTTCCTCTAGGGCTGAGCTTGGCTCTGACCTTTATTTTTTTAGGTATCATATTTTACCTAGATAGTACTGCTTTTTTTGTTTTCAATATAATTGGATTTTTTTTCTGCCTTTAGGGAAAAAAAAGATCAATCTTTGCAGCAGTATGAACTAGAGAAAAATGTAAACTGTTGGTCTCTACTCCTCCACCCTGAGATAATCATGTTAACAGTTTAGACTACATCCTCAGTGAATTTTCGTTAATATCCTTGTATTACATTTTACAGAAATGAGAACATACCAACGGGCCATCCCAAGGCAGCTGGGCGCCCATGTCTTGCAGATCCCCTGACTTGGCTCGCCCTTTCCTTTTGGGCCCCGCAGCGGCTTCATCTTCTGGTGAGAACCTGATGAGCTCGGACTGTGCAGCTAACACAAGTTCTGGGGACTTGTTCTTTGGCTTCACTGTTGAGTGTAGGGTTTTTTGTTTGTTTGTTTTGCTTTTTTTTAAATTATTTAGTTAGAAATCTCATCTCGGCCTGAGAATTGCAGATGTTTCTCAGTGAGGTTTCCACCCCATCTCCAAACACTTCAGATAATAGGCTGCTAGTCAGCAGCTAGTCAGTTGCCTTCAGATAGGTCCAGGAAGTAACTTCATGTGACCTTAATTGGGCCTGTTTCCCCAGAGTTGGGCTCGCGTCATAGCTCAGTCCTTAAAGAATCTGCCTGCCATGCAGAAGACCCAGGTTCAGTCCCTGGATCGGGAAGATCCCCTGGAGAAGGAAATGGCAACCCACTCTAGTATTCTTGCCTGGAGAATCCCGTGGACAGAGGAGCCTGGCGGGCTACAATCCATGGTATCGCAAGAGTCAGACACAATTTAGCAACTAAGCCACCACCACCACCCCAGAGTTACCGTTTCTGTAGGGAACCAATGCAGGCGTCTGTTAACTCTGGAGACTCTGGAGTCCACATGGGGACTAATCAGAAAGGCCTGGGTTTGAATTCTATTCTTGCCAACGTCCACTTCTTTGAATGACTCAAGCCAATGACTCCCCTTCCCCAATTCTTAATTTTCTTCTCTGGAACTTGGAGATTGAGTGGAAATTAAGTAATACTGACCTCATGTGGCTATTGTGAGCATTAAATGAAAAACTGAGCCCTCTGTGTCATGGTTCCAAATGCACAAATTCAACCAAACTTGGGTAGAAAATATTCGAAAAATAATTTTTAAAAGTTCCTAAAAAGAAAAACTTGTGTTTTGCTGTGTGCCCGGCAACTGTTTGCATAATATTTAGGTTGTCTTAGGTATTATAAATAATCTAGAGGTGATTAAAATATACAGGAGGTTGTATATAGGATATATGCAAATACTGTGTCATTTTATGTAAGAGACTTGAGCTGGTGTGGATTTTGGTATTTGTGGGGGTCCTTGAAGCAATCTCCTGGGAAACCGATGGTTGACTATATTATCACAGATCCATGATACCCCTTATTTCCCCCTCTCCTTCTTACAGAGCTCTGAAATACTCTCTAATCTAACCTTCTGCCCTCCTCAGACTCCTCCCGCTCCATGCCTAGGTTTAAACTGTTATCCATACTCATCCTCCCATCCTCTTGTTTTAGAACTAAAGTTGTCTAATTAAAAGAATTGTGAGTGTGCCCCTCACCCCAATTTTTTTGTTTGTGAGTTCATCTATATAATCTCTGTTCCTTTTCATCCCTTCCTGTCATGATGGCAGTTGTAATGCCTGGAGCTGGGGAAGCCATATTATAACTGTAAGTCAATGAGCATGAAGCTAGATTGGAGGATAGAAAGAACTTAAGTCTTTGATATTTGACAAGTGCTAGACCTCCTACTCCTGACTTCCTCTAAGGAAATAATAAATATCTGTGGGGGATATTTATTTAAGCCACTGCTGGTAGAGTTTTCTGTGACAAGATCAAAAACATGACTCACTGTTAGAGCAGATGACTCAGGTCAGAAGAAAGGAGATACCTTTCTTCTGTATGAATCTTTCTTCTAATAAAATCCAGGAAAGTTTAGAGCTGTCAGTGAGGGATGTAGAACCAATAGAAAACAGACAGAAAGACCTGTTGACATCACTTGAGCTGTCTAGATCTAACCATATCCGAAGCCAAATATACTCTGTTGGGTTTAAGTTGGGTGAATGACTGAATACAAAAATAAATACCTTTTGTCCCCTGAGGCTAGTTATGGGATACTCTGGAAGAATATTGAGGTATCTATTGCTGCATAACAGATTATTGCAAAACTTAGTGGCTGAAAACAATAATTACAATAAGGGCTAAAAAGAAATATGCTATTAAGTCATGAGACTTGGAAACTTAAAATGTATGTTATTGAAAAGACTATGTACTATAATATTCCTTTTATTTCTTTTTCTTTTCTGATTGCTGTGGCTTAAACTTCCAAAACTATGTTGAATAGTAGTGGTAAGAGTGGGCACCCTTGTCTTGTTCCTGACTTTAGGGGAAATGCTTTCAATTTTTTGCCATTAAGGATGTTTGCTATGGGTTTATCATATATGGCTTTTATTATGTTGAGGTATGTTCCTTCTGTACCTGCTTTCTGGAAAGCTTTTTATCACAAATGAGTGTTGAATTTTGTCAAAGCCTTTCTCTGCATCTATTGAGATAATCATATGGTTTTTATCTTTCAGTTTGTTAATGTGGTGTATCACATTGATTGATTTGCAAATATTGAAGAATCCTTGCATCCCTGGGATAAAGCCCATTTGGTTATGATATATGATCTTTTTAATATGTTGTTGGATTCTGTTTGCTAGAGTTTTGTTTGCATATTATAATATTCCAACCATATGACTTTCTGGAAAAGGCAGAAGTATGGAGATAATAAAAAAGATGGTTTCCAAGAATTAACAGGAAAGAATGGAAACAACAGGGAGGCTGGGATGAATGGGTGGAGTACAGAGATTATAGGCTAGTGAAGCTTTTTATGTGACACTGTAGTGATGGATACATGCCCTTCATTGTACTTTTTTCTAAACCCTTGTACAAGAGTGAACTCTGATGTAAACTGGACTTTGGGTGATTATAATGTGTAGGTTCTTCACTTGTGACAAGTGCACCACTTTGATCAGTAGTATATTGAGTGAAGTCTCATGAGTGACCCTGAACCAGAATCACTCAGCTAAGTCAATCCTGAATTCCTGACCCACAGAAGCTGTGAGGAAATAAACATTTGTTGTTTTAAACTGCTGCATTATAAAGTAATTTGTTATGCTGCAGTAGATATCTAACACACAGGAAAATTCCATAGGTGGGATAGATGTTGAGCAAGAGATCCAACCCTTGTTTTCTCTCCCCTGTGCCTGGAGGTGCATCATCTGACCCACAAATGACTCTCCATTCCTCAGACCACACCTTCCCACATTGTGCTGCCTTCTGCTATGTTTGTGAATTCCCTGCCAAGGCTTCTGCTGTTACTTGCTGTCTTCTCATTGTCTGAGGCCGTGTCTTAATCTCAATTTCCTATAGCTCTTTCTCACTTTCTTTCTGATCTCACAGCTTTCTCACTGATCTTTGCGTTTCCCATACCACCTAGCTCAGTACCTTGCATATAAAAGTCAAAGCCCCACATGTTTCAGAGCGTTGGCTGTGGAGCCCAGTGGGTTCTGATACTAGATCAACCACTTATTAGCTGGTACGTTTCCTTAATCTCTGTGCCTCAGTTTCTGCGAAGTAGGGAAAGTAATGGTAACTACTTCATAGGGTTGTCATGAGGCTTAAAATAGATTGTCACATGTAAAGCATTTGGAACTATGCCTGAACATGGCAGCTGCTCCATAAATATCACTTATTAAGTTGAATCATACAAAAAATTGTCATTTTTATGGATCAGAAACCAAATACTGTCCATTTTACGTAGTTTAATCCCATATTATTGTTGTTGTTGTTCTTTCACCAGAGTTATATTCAGAGAAACAGTCTGGTGACCAAAAGCAATTAGAATTGTTGTTAAGGTCTCTAGAGGAATATCAAAGACAATCCAAATCAGAACTCAGAGCACCTTTTAAAATTCTCCTTGCCTCTTTCCTTTTACTGCTAACCAGGAAACCTTTTCCCACCGCTCATTCTCAATTCCTAACTAAAAAAATCTGCCCCAACACATAACCAGCCAAAGCAGGAGACGGCCTCCCCCTTCCTTCAACTTAACGTCCATTCTCCTTTTCTTTACAGTAAATTTCTCTTGTCTTTTTTGATGCAGACACCAGAGTTTGGCTTCCCAGTTGTTCTCTTTTCCTCTCTCTCTCATTCCAAAAATCCAGGCATGATACTGCCAAAAACTGGCTTCCTAGAGAGTAGGTGAGAGGGGAGCGACTAAGAAGGCAAAAGCAAAATTCCTTTTTTCTTTAAAAAAAAAAATTATAGTAAAAACAGGTAGCATGGAGTTTACCATCTTAATCCTTTTTAAGTGTTTGGCTCAGTATGGTTAGTACATTCATGTTTTACAACTCCACTCTACAGCTCTTTCATCTTGCAAAACTGAAACTGCATACCCATTAGATAACAGCTCCCCGTTTCCTCTTGCCCTGAGCCCATGCAGCACTACTTTCTGTCTCTACCAATTCGTTTACTTTTGTTCCCTCATATACAAAGAATTATATGGCATTTGACTTTTTGCAACTGACTTACTTCACTCAGCATATGTTCTCAAGTTCCATCCACATTGTAGCATGTATCAGAATGTCCTTCTTTTTAAAGGTTGAAAATTATTCCATTGTTTGTGTGTGTTTGTGTTTATACACATATATACATACATATCTTTTCATCTGTTCATCTGTCCAGGTACACTGGGTTGCTTCTACCTCTTGGATATTGCAGAATTCCTTTAAAGCGGAGAAATGTGAACAAGTTTAGTAATTTCAGGCTCCTTCACAAGGGGATGACAATATAATAAGCAGCATGATCGTGTGGTTCAGATATTAGGTGGGAAAGCAGCTCAGAGCCCCAAGAGAGCCACATAAATCAAAGCCGGAGAGACCTGGGGCATATCCAGGAATGCATCCCAGAGCCACTGTTTGACTTTGATTCCCAGCTCTACCACTTACCAATTGTAACTTCTGGGAAGTCACTTAATTTCTTCCTGCTTAATTGCTTCATCCATAAAATAGGAAAAATAACACTTACCTTATGGTATGTACTATGATTGCCAAGAGTAGTTACTTCAGTTCAGTTCAGGTCAGTCGCTCAGTCGTGTCCGACTCTTTGCGACCCCATGAATTGCAGCACGCCAGGCCTCCCTGTCCATCACCAACTCTGGGAGTATACCCAAACCCATGTCCATCGAGTTGGTGATGCCATCCAGCCATCTCATCCTCTGTCGTCCCCTTCTCCTCCTGCCCCCAATCCTTCCAAGCATTAGGGTCTTTTCCAATGAGTCAACTCTTCGCATGAGGTGGCCGAAGTATTGGAGTTTCAGCTTCAACATCAGTCCTTCCAGTGAGCACCCAGGACTGATCTTTAGGATGGACTGGTTGGATCTCCTTGCAGTCCAAGGAACTCTCGAGAGTCTTCTCCAGCACCACAGTTCAAAAGCATCAATTCTGCGGTGCTCAGCTTTCTTCATTGTCCAACTCTCACATCCATACATGACCACTGGAAAAACCATAGCCTTGACTAGACAGACCTTAGTTGGCAAAGTAATGTCTCTGCTTTTAAATATGCTATCTAGGTTGGTCATAACCTTCCTTCCAAGGAGTGAGCGTCTTTTAATTTCATGGCTGCAATCACCATCAGCAGTGATTTTGGAGCCCCCCAAAATGAAGTCTGACACTGTTTCCACTGTTTCCCCATCTATTTCCCATAAAGTGATGGGACCGGATGCCATGATCTTAGTTTTCTGAATGTTGAGCTTTAAGCCAACTTTTTCACTCTCCTCTTTCACTTTCATCAAGAGGCTCTTTAGTTCTTCTTCACTTTCTGCCATAAGGGTGGTGTCATCTGCATATCTGAGGTTATTGATATTTCTCCCAGCAATCTTGATTCCAGCTTGTGTTTCTTTCAGCCCAGCGTTTCTCATGATGTACTCTGCATATAAGTTAAATAAGCAGGGTGACAATATACAGCCTTGATGTACTCCTTTTCCTATTTGGAACCAGTCTGTTGTTCCACGTCCAGTTCTAACTGTTGCTGCCTGACCTGCATACAAGTTTCTCAAGAGACAGGTCAGATGGTCTGGTATTCCCATCTCTTTCAGAATTTTCCACAGTTTATTGTGATCCACACAGTCAAAGGCTTTGGCATAGTCAATAAAGCAGAAATAGATGTTTTTCTGGAACTCTTGCTTTTTTGATGATCCAGCGGATGTTAGCAATTTGATCTCTGGTTCCTCTGCCTTTTCTAAAACCAGCTTGAACATCTGAAAGTTCACGGTTCACGTATTGCTGAAGCCTGGCTTAAGAGAATTTTTAGCATCACTTTCCTAGCGTGTGAGATGAGTGCAATTGTGCGGTAGTTTGAGCATTCTTTGGCATTGCCTTTCTTTGGGATTGGAATGAAAACTGACCTTTTTCAGTCCTGTGGCCACTGCTGAGTTTTCCAGATTTGCTGGCATATTGAGTGCAGCACTTTCACAGCATCATCTTTGAGGATTTGAAATAGCTCAACTGGAATTCCATCACCTCCACTAGCTTTGTTCGTAGTGATGCTTTCTAAGGCCCACTTGACTTCACATTCCAGGATGTATGGCTCTAGGTGAGTGATCACACCATTGTGATTATCTGGGTCATGAAGATCTTTTTTGTACAGTTCTTCTGTGTATTCTTGCCACCTCTTCTTAATATCTTCTGCTTCTGTTAGGTCTATACCATTTCTGTCCTTTTATCGAGCCCATCTTTGCATGAAATTTCCCTTGGTATCTCTAATTTTCTTGAAGAGATCTCTAGTCTTTCCCATTCTGTTGTTTTCCTCTATTTCTTTGCATTGATTGCTGAGGAAGGCTTTCTTATCCCTCCTTGCTATTCTTTGGAACTCTGCATTCAGATGGGAATATCTTTCCTTCTCTCCTTTGCTTTTCACTTTTTCCTTTTCTCCTTTGCTCTTCTTTTCACAGCTATTTGTAAGGCCTCCTCAGACAGCCATTTTGCTTTTTTGCATTTCTTTTCCATGGGGATGAGGAATAAATGATTTAATACATGTAAGGCACTTAGAACAGTGCCTGGCACTGAGTTAGCTGTCACTAAGGAATCGTTGTTATTATTACTAGAGTCTTGAGATGGGCCTTGAAAGAGAGTTAGGATTTGGTTACTGAAGAGGAGGAGGGTGGCATTATAGACAGGGATGATCATAAACAGGAAGCCGCAGAGGCTGGAGGAATAGTGTTTCCAGATTTAAGAAATATAAAACAGGATACCCAGGTAAATTTGAATCATTTTTACTTTCTTATGCATGTATACTTTGAGATAAAAGAAAATCCTCCATGAGATATACTTGTTCTAAAAGCATTTTTTTTTTTTTTTGGCTGCTCCGTCTTTGTTGCTGCATGGGGCTTTCTGTAGTAGCAGGGAGTGGGGGCTACTTTCTAGTTGTGATGCATGGGCTTCTCATCGAAGTGCGTTCTCTTATTGCAGAGCACAGACTCTAACTGCATGGGCTTTAGCAGTTGCAGCATGTGAGCTCCATAGTTGTGGCTTTAGTTTTTTCTCGGCATGTGGAATCCTGGACCAGAGACTGAACCCATATCCCCTACATTGGTAGGTGGATTCTTACCTACTGTACCACCAGATGAGTGTCTCTAAAAACATATTTTTGTTTATCTGAAATAAATGACATCTAAATTAAAGACCTCTTTCTTTTTTTATATTTCCCTGGTGATTTGGCTCTTAATAGCTCATTGTTTCGCAGGATTTTCTTATAAAATTCCCCAAAGTGACAGACTATGTATGTTTCGTTTACATTTATAAAATTTTACATATTTATTTTTGGCTGTCCTGGGTCTTCATTGCTGCGCTCTGGCTTTCTCTAGTGGCAGCAAGCAGGGGCTACTCTTTCATTGTGATGCATCAGCTTCTCTTGTGGAGTATGGGTTCTAGGTGCTCTGGCTTCAGTTGTTGCAGGAAGCAGGCTTGGTTGCCCTGCAGCATGTGGGATTGGCAGGCGGATTCTTAACCATTGGACCACCAGGGAAGTCCTTCCCTTTATTTTATACTGGAGTATAGTTGATTTACAATGCTATGTTAGTTTCAGGTGTATGATTTACAATATTGTGTTAGTTTCAGTTGTAGAGAATAGTGGTTCAGTTGTACATATACATATATTCATTCTTTTTCAGATTATTTTCCAATAGAGGTAATTATAGAGCGTTGAGTAGAGTTCCATGTGCTATACAATAGGTCCTTGTTGATTATCTGTTTTATATATAGTAGTGTGTACATGTTGAGTTTGTTTGGTTTTGAAGTACAGTTTACCTACAACACTGCTAGCTCCTGGTACACAACATAGTGATTTGATACTTCTGTATGTTACAAAATGATCACCACAATAACTCTAGTTACCATCTGTCACCATATAAAGATATTATGTTATTATTGATTATATTCCTCACACTGTACATTTCATATCCATGATTCTTATTTTGTAACTGCAAGTTTATACCTCTTAATCTCCCTCACCTATATCTCTTCTTCTCTCACCTTTCTCCCCTCTGGCAACCACCTTTTGTTCTTTGTGTCTATGACTCTGTTTGTTTTGTTAAGTGTGTTCATTTGTTTTGCTTTTAGATTCCAATTCTACATATAAGTGAAATCATACAGTATTTGTTTTTCTCCGTCTGAAGTAGCATAATGCCCTCCAGGTCCATCCATATTGTCACCAATGGCAAGATTTCATTCTTTTCTTATGCCTGAATAATATTCATTATACATGCATGTATACCACATCTTCTTTATCCATTCATCTATTGGTAGGCACTTAGGTTGCTTCCAGATCATCGTGGCTTTGGTTTGTATTATTAACTTTTTAATAAAATGCAAAAACTATATATATTTAATGTATATATTTGATGAGTATGTATGGGCATATGCATTCCCTGGGGAACAGGGAATTAATAACACAACAATTAATAGATTTATCCATCACCTCCAAAGATTTCCTGTGTCCCTTTGGTTTGTGTGTTTGTGTGTGAGTGATTAACTCAACTCAGTAAGACTGTCTGCAAAAAATTGCTGCTGTTTTTGAAGTCTCATCTGGAAGGCATTCTACTTGCAATTGCCTTATATACAATCCAAGCTTTTCTTATGAGGAAAATATTGCACAAAACAAAAATAATTTCTGCACTGTGATTCTTTGCATTTGGCTCTGCCATAAAAGGGGGCTTCCCAGGTGGTGCTAGTGGTAAAGAACCTTCCTGCCATTGCAGGAGATATAGAGATGCTAGTTTGATCCCCGGGCTGGGAAGGTCCCCTGGAGAAGGAAATGGCAACTACTCCAGTATTCTTGCCTGGGAAATCCCATGGACAGAGGAGCTTGATGGGTTACAGTGCATGGGGTTGCAAATGGTCCATGGGGTTGCAAATGGTCAGACACGACTTAGCAACTAAACCATCACCACCACCACCATATACACAAAAACAGATATCTGATGATATGTTAATATTCAAAATATATAAGGAACTCATACAACTAAATAGCAAAAAAGCCTGAAACAATCCCATTTAAAAAATGGATAGAGGATCTGAATAGATTTTTTCTAAGTAAGATATGCAGATGGCCAATAGGTACATGAAAAGATACTCAATACCACTAAATCATCAGGAAATGCAAATCAAAACCACAATGAGGTATCATCTCACACCTGTCAGAATGGCTATTATTGTAGGAAACAACAGGTGTTATCGAGAATGTGGAGAAAAGGGAATCCTCATGCACTGTTTGTGATAATGTAAATTGGTGCAACCATTATGGAAATCAGTATGGAAGTTCCTCAAAAAATAAAAAAAATAGAACTGTCATATGATCCTGCAATTCCACTCCAAGGTATTTATTTGAAGAAAATGAAAACACTAATTCGAACAGATGTATGCAACCCTGTGTTCACTGCAGCATTACTTACAATAGGCAAGATAATAGAAACAACCTGTGTGTCCATCAATGGATGAATAAAGATAATGCAGCATAGATTACACAATGGAACCCTATGCAGTCATAAAAAGTATGAAATCTTGCCATTGGCAACAAAATGGATGGGCCTTGAGGGCATTATGCTAACTGAAATAAAACAAAGACAAAATAGCTTATGACACATATTTAAAACAACAAAAAAACCAGGCTCACAGACACAGCAGAGATTGGTGGTTGCCACAGGTGAATGAGTAAGGATTAAGAGAAATGGGTGAAAAGGGCCAATAAGTACAAGTTTCTAGCAATAAAGTAAATAAGTCATGGAGATGTACTGGTGACTTTAAACTATCGCATATTTGAAAGCTGCTAAGAGTAAATCTGAAAAGTCATTACAAGAAAGAAATTTTTGTAACTGTATGGTGACAGTTGTTGACTAGACTTGTGGTGAGTATTTTGCAATATTTACAGATAGCAAATATGTTGTTGTTCACCAGAAACTTGTGTTATATGTCTTTTACACCTCAAGAAAAAAAATATTTCTGGAAGGTTGAAAAAAGTGATAAAAACCACTGCAAGAATCAGAGATTGATAATCTCACAGCTGTGAGAGAGTACATCTGTCATTCACAGGTTCAAACTCACTATAAACAGCTGGGTCCAACTGTTAAAAGGGCTGCAAAACTGCAAACTTACATACATTGAATTTAACGTCTGATGATTTTTTTTTAAGGTGAACTTCCTGTTTGCCTGAAAGTGGGAACTGCACTTTTAAGGCAAAGTGCCCCCAGCAAAGCCAGAGCTGATTTTACGAAAGCGTCTGGGAAGCCTGGGAGCGGGGTGTGAAGGATTTTCGGAAGAGAAAGGATTTAGGCATGTAGGGACTTTTCAGCTGAGTTAATGTATTCGTGGAGCAAGGCTGCTTTTGGGCTGGCTTTCCAGAAAGGACCTGGGAGTGAGACGCTTGCTGATTGGCTGTCGTTTAGGAGTATGGACACTGTCACTGATTGGCTGGCTTTTTGAGCTTGGGGCCGGCCTGGGTTTGCTCACTACCGGAAGCATAGTTACTGAAGTGAGGGTGTCGCTGATTGGCTGGTTTTCAGAAAAAAAAATCACTGTTATTTCTTATTAATGGTGGTTACTGTTCACGGTTTGGGACTATGGCCAAAGAACAGTGTTTTCCTTTCCTGTATGTGCAAATAAATACATTTAAATCTCAGCGACCCCTTTTATTTCCCTCCGCTAAACCTGCAGGAGATCATAAGAGGTTGCCTGAATCTTTATTTGTGGAGATACGTTTTTCAGCTGGTGTTGCCATTTAAGTGATTCAAGCACCAATTACTGTGGAGGAAAAATAGTTCTGACGTATTTTGGTACTTTATTGAAAAAAGCTGAATATAAAACATTCAGGGTGTCCTGAAAGTCGGTACAGGACACAGGACAAAGTAATGAACATGTCCTGTCTGTACAGGCAACTGTATAAGCAAAGTGCTACGGGAAAAAGAGGAAGCCACACCTCAACAGAAGGAAGTTGAATTCTCATTTCCTTCTAGAAACGCATTCATTGTGGCCTGCCTGTTAAAGGAAAATACTGGAAACAGCCTAAGTATCAATCAGTCGTGAACTGGCTGGATAAATCTTTGGATACCTGTTAGATGAAATACAGTGCAGCCATTAAAAATGAGATGGAGTTCCATGAACTAATATGAATACTATCATGATAGCTAATTTTTAAAAAGAAAACAAGATGTGATGATTAGTATATCACTTTCTTAAATATTTGCAAGGATTGCTCAGAGAAGCCATTCAGACCTGTAGTTGTATTTCTGGGAAGATTTTTTTGTCTTTTGGAAAAATAAGGATTTAATTTCCTTAATAAATGTTATGGCATTCAAAAAAGAAAACAAGATGCCAACTCCTTGTATGGTATAATTTGTGCTGGAGTATGCGTGGGCGCCATAGAAGGAGGAATAAATATATGTTCCTGTATGAGCAACCTGTCTCTGGAAGGGTATACAGGAAACAGTCATGATGATCTTGGAGGAGAAAAACTGAAAGGCTGAGAGGCTGAAGAGCAGGGAACAGAAGAGGCTTCCTTTTCATGACATATTCTTTCATATATTAAACACTTTTAATTATTTTTGAAACAATTATTTTTTAAAAATCAAACGTGTGACCTAAGGCATGGATGAGAGGCACAGGTTTGATATGCTTAAGGATGTTTTTTGAGCCTAGTGACCCATCTGGACCAGGGTGGACATCTGAGGTTGGCCAACCAGCTGTCTGGGATGTCTCCCACAGCTCCAAATCTCCACATCACAGAGCACAGGAAATAGCCTGGGGCTGGGAGGGAAGCAGTATCATCCCACATAGCAAATGTCAGAGAAACAGAGCTAACAATAAATGCACTAAATTACCCAGGCAGCCAAAGGGAACAGGGACTGCTCTAGTGATTCTGTGTCGGGCTCACTTCCTGGGAGCTCTCCACTGCTGATGGAGATAAAAACCAGGGAGGGTCCTCCAGAACATTTTTGGAATTTCATTGCTGGAGATCTCTTTGCTGGTGCCTTGCATGCATTATTATCTCACTTAGTCCTTAAAGCAACCCTACGAGGTAGATACCCTTATTCCAGTTTTACTGATGAGAAAACCAGCATCCAGAGGTTTAGAAATTCACCCAGGTTCACGACGTAAGTAGTTTATCTGGAGTTTGAATTGAGGCTGTCTGTACTCCAGCTGTTTGACCATCCTTCCTCCAAAAGAGGACTTGTCCAACACATGAACAACATCAAGCATAAGTGCTATGGGAAACATTTGGTGTTCCCGAGTGCCCGCAGAGCTCCTGGAAAATGATTTTTTTAATTGAGGTAAAAGTCACATAACAAAATTAACTGTGTTAAAGTGAACAATTCAGTGGCATTTAGAACACTCACCTTGTTATGTAATCATCACCTCTATTTAGTTCCAAAACATTTTCATCCCCACGAAAGGAAACTCCCTACCCATGAAGCAGTTTTTCTCCATTTCCTCCTCCCCTCAACCCTGAAAATCCCAAACTCTTGTGTTCTATCTTTGTGAATTTATGTATTCTGGCTATTTCATATAAATCAAATCATACAGTATGTGTGTGGTGTCTTTCCTATAGCATATATGTTCACGGTTTATTCACATTGAAACATGTCAGTGCTTCATTTCTCTTTATGGCCGAATAACAGATTCCATTGTATGCATCTGCCAGTTTGTTTACCCATCCATTCATTGATGGATATTTGGGCTGTTTCCTTCTTGTGGCTATATTGCAGCCGTGAACATGTGCGTACATGTGCTCATTTGGGTAGGTTTTGTCAGGTCTTTGGATATATACCTAGGAGTGGATTGCTGGGTCAAATGGTAATCCTGCTTAGCTCTTAGAAGACCTGCAAAATCATAGTGTGATGTTTTGAAATTAGAATATTTCCTTCGTATCTTGGAATTTCTCCTATCCAAGAAGAGGAGAGCACCTTTTATTGGTGAATAAGGGAAACATAGTGTGGTGTAGTGGAGGGAAGACACAAGCTGATCTGGTTTTGAATCTCTGCTCTACCACTTATTGATAGCATCTGCTTCCCTCATAGCTCAGTTGGTAAAGGATCTGCCTGTAATGCAGGAGACCCAGATTCGATTCCTGGTTCGGGAAGATCCCTTGGAGAAGGAAATGTCAATCCATTCCAATATTCTTGCCTGGAAAATCCCATGGACAGAGGAGCCTGGTGGGCTACAGTCCATGGGGTCACAAGAGTCGGACACAACTTAGAGACTAAACCACCACCAAATGAGTTATAAGCTGCTTTTTCCTTATCTTTAGAAATGGAGATGATCACATCATCCATCATTTATTCAGTGAATTCACTGAGGGCTGCTTGTGGACCAGGCACTGGGGATAGAGTAAGCCATCATGAAGTTTACAAAATGAGGGATGGGAGGACCCAGAAGTGAATTATTTTGCAAAGGGAAGAATCTTTTTTTGTCATGAGACTAATCACTCCCTTTAGTCACAAGAGGTCAGTGAGCACATCCAGATAGGCCTGCATCTTATTCCTCTCTATCCCCAGCAGCCAACACAGGGCTTACAGAGATAGGCCACTTAGGGTTCTGGGGTGGCAAGCAACAGAAACTCAGTGGCTTGGTATAATAAAGATTACTGGAAAAAGACTGGGATAGTTCCTTGAATGGAAATAATAGCTTAAACAGTCAGTCCTCTGGGAGGCTGGGAGAGGCCAGGCAGTGATGGACATCTCGGCACCAGAAGCTTGTAGCTGGGCCTCCCCTGGGGTTCTGCCTTGGACAATCCAGCTGCAACCTTTGTTGGTGTGGCAGAGTTCTACCTTATCACAGTAGCTTGCAAGCAGGGTGTTCCTTCACATCATAGTCATCAGGGGATTGAATTCTCATTAGGACAATTGTCTAGCAAATGACAGTCCAGTGTTTTGAGGATGGGTGTCTTTGTACAAAGTCAAAGTTGGGGCTGACAGTGAAGATCATCTTGGACTGCGAAGTAAAAAAGTCGGCTGAGAGGACAGAGGAGATAAAGTTAGCTGCAAAGCCACAGGTTTGTGTTTCTCCCACAGTCAGGCAGCAGCTGTGACATGCCACAAGGACCTCTCTTGGGATGACTGCTGCTTTCTGACTTCTGACAAAAGGCAAAAGCAAAGGGCTGCTTTGTTATTCTTCTCTCTTACTGAGAATAACTAACTGCTCTGAGCCCTCACCTCCTGACAGCACTCCATTCCTAGTTAACCTCTGCTTTTCTTAATCCTGAGACCAAAACAGCAACCAGTCCAGAACTGATTCCCGCTTCTCCTTGACTCTCCTTGGAATCCTTGAGCTGGAACCCAAAACTTACACAAAAGAGCTTCAGTCCTTCCTCAGGTCCTCTGGATGCCCCACCTCGCTGCATGGTGACTTCTGGCTTGTTAGTCAGGAACTATTACTTTTTAATTTTTTTAAATAATTTTATTTTTTTATTTTTGGCTGTGCTGGAGCTTCATTGCTGCGTGGACTTTACTTGGAGCAAGCAGGGGCTACTCTCGAGTTGTACCCGGGCTTCTCATTGTGGTGGGTTCTCATGGTGTGGAGCATGGGCTCTAGGGTGCATGGTCTTCAGCAGTTGCAGCACACAGGCTCAGTAGTTGTGGCTCCCAGGCTCTAGAGCACCGGCTCAGTAATTGTGGTGCACAGGGTTAGTTGCTCCATGGCATGTGGGATCTTCCTGGATCAGGGATTGAACCTGTGTCTCCTTCATTGAAAGACGGATTCTTTACCACTGAGCCACCAGGGAAGCCCTGGAATGATTTAGTAATGACTTTCAGGAGCTGGAATAGAGCACTGTGATGGGCAGCCCTACTAGAGCCACAGGGTGGTCTACCTACTAGGATGGAGGGAGGAAGTTCCCCAGAGAAAAGTGAGACGCTGTTATCAGGAAAAGGTGAAGGTATTTGGCATGCATACCCAAGAGATGGCTCTTGGAGTAGGTGCTCAATGCGAATTACTGTCAATGAGGTCATGTTTTTAGAGACACCATAGCAGATATCTTATCAATTAGAGATAATAACAATGTCTAATAATGGTTGAATATTTGCTCTGTACTGGGCTCTCTACTACTTCCTTTCATTCTTAAAGTGACCTCATATCTACCTTATGGATCTCTGCAGTTTCTAGGATGCACTGTCTGTGCAGGGGGAGTTATCTGGCATGAATAACTGGTGACAGGTTGTTTCCAGCTCTGACACCTTGGTGATGACACTGGCCTGACAGTGTCCCCTGTATTCCTTTGCATCTTGGTGGGAACGTGTGAAGTCAGAACTGGCTATAGACTCAACTCTTGCCCTTCTTTAATATAGGAGACTCAAACTCTACTCAGGCAGCAACAATGATAATAGCAACCATTAAAAAAACTCATAAGCTGGTTTGACCACGTACTGAGGACCATGCTAAGAGCTTTGCACGTATGGTTTTCTTTAATTGGATGAACAGTCCTGTGATGTACATGCTGCCTTATTTCTCAGATGTACCCACTGAGACCTGGAGATCTTCCAGGTCTTGCTAAGGTCATACAGTTAATGAATGATAGAGCCAGGACTTGAACCTGAGTCTGTCTAGAACTCGTGCTAAAACACAAGGCTACGTTACTTGACTCACTTGTAATCATATGTAAATACAGCCTCAGTTTGGCTTTTGTTCATGTTTACTTATGTAAATATATGTTTAAATCAAGTGTGGTACCTAGCATAGGGCCTGACTCATTAGTCATTATTATTACAATTACAAATGGATGTGTTCTTGACAAGTGTGTAAACAAAATCCTATTCTCTCTCTGTACCTTTGGCTTGTGATTCTCATATTATCTTCATTACTCAGTGAGGTTCAGTTTGCCGTGGATCTTAAATGCTCTCCATCTCTCCCCTGAATGCCATCTGCCAAAGTTCTTATACTCTTAATCTGGCAAACAAATACTTACAAGTAAGTACCTGAAAAGTGAAAACATCTCTTAGCAAATTCTTTTGTAGAAGGAAGAATCCTGGGTCATGGGATAATAAGTCATTGTTCCCTAATTTTTCTGTTCATCATTTCAGGAACCATCCCCAGTATTTGGGGAGGGAAAGGAGAATAGAGACTATGATGGCTGTCCCACAGACTGGGGATAGGCCAGGGGAATCTCTGCCACTGAGAGTATCCAGAAGGGTTCAAGATATGGGCTCTAGCCATCAACACAGCTGTCATCGTGGGCAGTGGAGCTAAAATACAGATCCCCAGGCCCCACCTTGACCCACTAAGGATGCATCTCTGAATACGGTGCCTGGGAGCCTGCATTTAGTGTGTTTCCTGGTGTAGAGTTATAGTCTTATTCAAATTCTAGGGGAAGGAACCTGGGCAGAGCTGGGGTTACTATCAGAAGAGCAAGTATGCTTAACAAGTGTCTCGTGGATGGCTGTCATTTTAGGGGATCTGATTTTCTTCTCACTTGTCTTCCCTATACAACTTTTCATCATGGCTGCACTTGCCTTATTAACATTACCTTCCTACGCTGTGTTCTAAGATTCCACCTCTGGACAACATGATGGGGGAGCAATCACTCGTTCTGTTTCTTCCCCCAGACGTGTTTCTGCATCCTGGAAGCTGCTTACACAGGACCTAACATCTTTCCAGGCCCCTCACTCGTTTTCTCGTGTTTTCTGGTGCTTGCTGCTGCTGTTCCATTGTGGGGAGAGCAGGGAGGGTGCTCCTAATGTGCAAAGACTCATTCCTCTTGTCAAGTTCAAAGGTGAAATTTATATAAATCACTTCACATTTGAATCTGAGGCGCTGACATTTTGTGGCTAATTTAGTAAGGACAGGCTGGAAAGAATTAGAGCTAGTTTGTTTATCTTCTTAGCTGGCCTTCCCTTGCCTCCTTTCTTCATTTGTTTATTTCATGTTTCTAGCTACTGTTGCAGATTTCATTTATCAGTCTGAGGTGCCTTGGGGCATTAAGAGGAGGCTCTGGGAGCATTGTGGGAAGAAAGGAATAAACTCATGTAAGACACCTTGCTATACTCAACAACAATATAAACAGCTCAAATTAAAAAGTGAGCAAAGGACTTAGATGCACATTTCTCCAAGGAAGATATACAAATAGCCAATAAGCACATGAAAAGATGCTCAACATCACTAACCAGTTCAGTTCAGTCGCTCAGTCGTGTCCAACTCTTTGTGCCCCCGTGAATCGCAACACTCCAGGCCTCCCTGTCCATCACCAACTCTCAGAGTTTACCCAAACCCATGTCCATCGAGTTAATGATGCCATCCAACCATCTCATCCTCTGTCGTCCCCTTCTCCTCCTGCCTCCAATCCTTCCCAGCATCAGGAAGTCCAGTGAGTCAACTCTTCACATGAGGTGGCCAAAGTATTGGAGTTTCAGCTTCAACATAAGTCCTTCCAGTGAACACCCAGGACTGATCTCCCTTAGGATGGACTGGTTGGATCTCCTTGCAGTCCAAGGGACTCTCAAGAGTCTTCTCCAACACCACAGTTCAAAAGCATCAATTCTGCGGCACTCAGCTTTCTTCACTGTCCAACTCTCACATCCATACATGACCACTGGAAAAACCATAGCCTTGGCTAGACGGACCTTTGTTGGCAAAGTAATGTCTCTGCTTTTTAATATGCTGTCTAGGTTGGTCATAACTTTCCTCCCAAGGAGTAAGCGTCTTTTAATTTCATGGCTGCAATCACCATCTGCAGTGATTTTGGAGCCCCCCAAAATAAAGTCTAACACTGTTTCCACTGTTTCCCCATCTATTTCCCATGAAATGATGGGACCAGATGCCATGATCTTAGTTTTCTGAATGTTGAGCTTTAAGCCAACTTTTTCACTCTCTTCTTTCACTTTCATCAAGAGGCTCTTTAGTTCTTCTTCACTTTCTGCCATAAGGGTGGTGCCATCTGCATATCTGAGGTTATTGATATTTCTCCCAGCAATCTTGATTCCAGCTTGTGTTTCTACCAGCCCAGCGTTTCTCATGATGTACTCTGCATATAAGTTAAATAAGCAAGGTGACAATACACAGCCTTGACGTACTCCTTTTCCTATTTGGAACCAATCTGTTGTTCCATGTCCAGTTCTAACTGTTGCTTCCTGACCTGCATACAGGTTTCTCAAGAGGCAGGTCAGATGGTCTGGTATTCCCATCTCTTTCAGAATTTTCCACAGTTTATTGTGATCCACACAGTCAAAGGCTTTGGCATAGTCAATAAAGCAGAAATAGATGTTTTTCTGGAACTCTTGCTTTTTTGATGATCCAGCGGATGTTAGCAATTTGATCTCTGGTTCCTCTGCCTTTTCTAAAACCAGCTTAAACATCTAGAAGTTCACGGTTCATGTATTGCTGAAGCCTGGCTTGGAGAATTTTGAGCATTACTTTCCTAGCGTGTGAGATGAGTGCAATTGTGCGGTAGTTTGAGCATTCTTTGGCATTGCCTTTCTTTGGGATTGGAATGAAAACTGACCTTTTCCAGTCCTGTGGCCACTGCTGAGTTTTCCAGATTTGCTGGCATGTTGAGTGCAGCACTTTCACAGCATCATCTTTGAGGATTTGAAATAGCTCCACTGGAATTCCATCACCTCCACTAGCTTTGTTCGTAGTGATGCTTTCTAAGGCCCACTTGACTTCACATTCCAGGATGTCCAGTAGGGAAATGCAAATCAAACTCACAGTGAAATACCATCTCACACCCGTTAAGATGGTTACTTAAAAAAAAAAAAGTAGTAAGTTTCGGTGAGAATGGGAAGAAATTGGAACTCTTGTGGTGGGAATGTAAAATGGTGCATTGCTATGGGAATGCAGTATGACAGTTCCTCAAAAAAATTAAAAATGGTATTACTGTATGAACTAGCAGTTCCACTCTTTGGTGTCTATCCCAAAGAGTTAAATGCAAGGATTTGAAATGATGGTTGTACACCCATGTTTGTAGCAGCATTATTCACCATGGTCAAAAGGTAGAAACTACCCAAGTGTCCATGGATAAACAAAATGTGGTATATACATATAATAGAATATTATTCAGTCTTGAAAAGGAAGGAAATTCTGACACATACTGTAACATGGACGAACCTTGAAGATATTATGCTAAGTGAAATAAGCCAGTCACAAAAAGATACATATATATAATTCCCTGTATATTAAGTACTTAGACTTGTAAATCCATAGATAGAAAGTAGTATGGTGGTTGCCAGGGACCAGAGGAAGGGAGAAATAGAAAGTTATTTTTTAGTGGGTATGAAATTTCAGTTTGGAAAGGTGGAAAAAGTTCTGGATAAGGATGGTGGTGATGCTTGCCCACTAGTGTGACTATACTTAATGTCACTGAACTAATTATTCTAAAATGGTTAAAATGATAAGTTTTATGTATATTTTACCACCACAGCAAAGAAAGAAAAGAACAGGGACAATAAGTAAGGATACCTACGTAAAGCATTATAAATAACAGTCAGTATTTATTGAGCCTTTACTGGGTCCTGTGCACTGCTCTAAGAACTTTACACATTTTGTTTCATTCAATCCTCACACAAACCTTTAAGGTAAATTCTTTGTAAATTTCTTAGCTGGAGAGACTAAGGCCCATAGGGGCTGCTGCTTCTGCTAAGTCGCTTCAGTCGTGTCTGACTCTGTGTGACCCCATAGACAGTAACCCACCAGGCTCTCCTGTCCCTGGGATTCTCCAGGCAAGAACACTGGAGTGGGTTGCCGTTTCCTTCTCCAATGCATGAAAGTGAAAAGTGAAAGTGAAGTCGCTCAGTCGTGTCTGACTTTTCAAGATCCCATGGACTGCAGCCTACCAGGCTCCTCCATCCATGGGATTTTCCAGGCAAGAGTACTGGAGTGGGGTGCCATTGCCTTCTGGTTGGTCATCTAATGAAAATTAGGTTTAAAACCCAAATATGGCCCAAGGGAAGCCTCTGGCATAAGTAACTTCTTAGAGTAGGGTCGTGGACTTGGCACTGCTGTTTCTCCAGTGACAGTGCAAGGTGGTAACTCACTGTAGCTTTGATTTGCACTTCTCTAATAATTAGCTATCCTGAGCATCTCTCGTATATCTACTGGCCATCTGTATGTCTTCTTTGAAGAAAGGTCTGTTTAGGTCTTTTGCTCATTTTTTTGTTTGGGTTGTTTGGTTTTTTTTGATATTTGCTGTGAACTGTTCTTATATTTTGGAAGTGAAGCCCCTTGTCAGTCCCAACGTTTCCTCCATTCTGTGGGTTGTCTTTTCTGTTTTGTTTATGGTTTCCTTTGCTGTGCAAAAGTTTGTAAGTTTGATTAGGTCCCACATTATTTTTGCTTTTATTTCTATTGCCTTGGGAGACTGACGTAAGAAAACATTGCTATGATTTACGTCAGAGAATGTTTTGCTTATGTTCTTTTCTAGAAGTTTTATGATGTTATGTCTTTTATTTAAGTCCTTAAGCCATTTTGAGTTTATTTTTGTATATGGTGTAAGAGTATCTTCTAAGTTAGTTGACTTGCATGTGGCTTCCCAGCTTTCCTAACACTACTTGCTGAAGAGACTGTCTTTTCCCCATTGTATAGTCTTGCCTCCTTGGTTCAAGATAAATTGACCATAGGTGTGGGAATCCCCTTACTTTTGAGCATTTAGGCTCTTGGCAGTTTTTCATTATTGTAAACTATGTTATAAAGGGCATCCTTGACCTAGACAATACTTGCTTGGTGAAATAAGTCAGACAAAGACAAATGCTATATGATATCGCTTATATGTGGAACCTAAAAAACAGTACAGATGAGTCTATATACAAAACGGAAACAGACTCACAGACATAGAAAGCAAAATTATGGTTACCAAAGGGGAAAGGTAGGTGGGGAAGGGACAAATTAGGAGTATGGGATTAACAGATGTAAACTACTGTACATAAAATAGATAAGCAATAAGGATTTACTGTATAGCACAGGGCTTTTCATTTTGGTTTGTTTTAGTTGCCGAATCATGTCTGACTCTTTTGTGATCCCATGAACTATAGCCTGCCAGGTTCCTCTGCCCATGGGATTTCCCATGCAAGAATGCTGGAGTGGGTTGCCATTTCCTTCACGAGGACATCTTCCTGACCCAGGATTCAAACCTCCATCTCCTGCTCAGGCAGATTCTTTACCACTAAGCCACCAGGGAAGCCCCATAGCACAGGGAATTACACCCAGTATCTTCTAATAACCTATCAGTTCAGTTCAGTTCAGTCGCTCAGTTGTGTCTGACTCTTTGCGACCCCATGAACCGCAGCACGCCAGGCCTCCCTGTCTATCACCAGCTCCCAGAGTTTACCCAAACTCAGGTCCACTGAGTCGGTGATGCCATCCAACCATCTCTTCCTCTGTCGTCCCCTTCTCCTCCCGCCCTCAATCTTTCCAAGCATCAGGGTCTTTTCAAATGAGTCAGCTCTTCGCATCAGGTGGCCAAATATTGGAGTTTCAGCTTCAACATCAGTCCTTCCAATGAACACTCAAGACTGATCTCCTTTAGGATGGTTGGATCTCCTTGCAGTCCAAGGGACTCTCAAGAGTCTTCTCCAACACCACAGTTCAAAAGCATCAATTCTTCGGCGCTCAGCTTTCTTTATGGTCCAACTCTCACATCCATATATGACTACTGGAAAAATCACAGCTTTGACTAGATGAACCTTTGTCAGCAAAGCACTGTCTTACTTTTTTAATATGCTGTCTAGGTTGGTCATAGCTTTTCTTCCAATGAGCAAGTGTCTTAATTTCATGGCTGTGGTCACCATCTGCAGTGATTTTGGAGCCCCCCAAAATAAAGTCTCTCACTGTTTCCATTGTTTCCCCATCTATTTGCCATGAAGTGATGGGACCAGATGCCATGATCTTTGTTTTTGAATGTTGAGTTTTAAGCCAACTTTTTTTCACTCTCCTCTTTCACTTTCATCAAGAGGCTCTTTAGTTTTTCTTCGCTTTCTACCATAAGGGTAGTTGTCATCTGTGTATCTGAGGTTATTGATATTTCTCCTGGCAATCTTGATCCCAGCTTGTGTTTCTTCCAGCCCAGCATTTCTCATGATGTACTCTGCATATAAGTTAAATAAGCAGGGTGACAATATACAGCCTTGACGTACTCCTTTCCCAATTTGGAACCAGTCTGTTGTTCCATGTCCAGTTCTAACTGTTGCTTCTTGACCTGCATACAGATTTCTCAGGAGGCAGGTCAGGTGGTCTGGTATTCTCATCTCTTCAAGAATTTTCCACAGTTTATTGTGATCCACACAGTCAAAGGCTTTGGCATAGTCAATAAATCAGAAGTAGATTTTTTTCTGGAACTCTTCTGCTTTTTCTGTGATCCAGTGGATGTTGGCAATTTGATCTCTGGTTCCTCCGCCTTTTCTAAATCCAGCTTGAACATCTGGAAGTTCACAGTTCATGTACTGTTGAAGCCTGGATTGGAGAATTTTGAGCATTACTTTGCTAGTGTGTGAGATGAATGCAATTGTGTGGTAGTTTGAACATTCTTTGCTCAATTCAGGAAACACTACTCTGAGGCTGAGAAGAACTCTTGGCCTCCAGTGATGGTTTACACAGAGATGATGCTTCTCCAAGGGCTTCAGGGGTCAGAGCCTTGAATAAGTGGGACTGAAAACTTAAATTCTTTTGTTGCTTTGGCTCCATCTCTTTAACTATGGAGTTGCTTGTTAAAAGACTGATACGCATGATTTAAAAGGCTGTCAGATTGTTACCCTAAGCCGCTTCCTCCCCACCCTTGACAACAAAAACCTGCTATCAATGAATGCCAGTTTGAAGGTTAGAGGAAAGAGAATCCTCTCTAGAACTTACTCTTTCCTAGATCTAAAGTGCAGAAGGCACTGCTTCCCTAAGAATGCTGGATCATCTATAATGCAAAAGCACAGCCAGGTCATGTTCCTTTGGGGCAGAGGGAGAGCTGTTGGGTTCCCAAGGAGGAGATACTTTGAACAAGGACAGGAAAGCTCTGTGAGAAGACACATGCTAACTCAAAGAGTCAGAGAGCCCAGAGGGCTCTCAGGTTAGGTTAGAAATGGGGCTGGCAGAGCACTGTGCTTAGCTGCCCTTCATGCTGATAATCCACACTCCCAGTAGTCCCTATAGGTTTCCATCCATTTATGTGGGACATTTGCTCTATGAAGGGAGAATAAGTGTCTATAAGTAGATAGAAGGGCTCGTGCCTCCTGTCCACTCCTTTGGCCTGGACCTGAGCACCCTAAGAGAGGGGCTTATAGCAAGACACAGATGAAACAATTCAAAAGGCACTTTGGAAGATTCAGGGGAAAGCAGATCTATATAAAGATCCAGCTGGTAGTAGTCAGGGGCAGCCAATTCTACCCCCAAACCCCAGGAAACACTCGGCTCTAGGGCTGAGAAGAACTCTTGGCCTCCTGTGATGGTTTATATAGAGACAATGCTTCTGCAAGGGCTTCAGGGGTTAGAGTCTTGAATAAGTGGGACGAAAGACTTAAAAAACACTTTATTCAATTAAAAGTTACAAATGCAGTTGACACTCAAGAGGAGGGGAATTAAATTCCATCTTTTGAAGGGAAGAGGGTCATAAATTTGCGCATGT
Source organism: Okapia johnstoni (assembly GCA_024291935.2). Lineage (NCBI taxonomy): Eukaryota > Metazoa > Chordata > Mammalia > Artiodactyla > Giraffidae > Okapia > Okapia johnstoni. The sequence goes on from CM044316.1 coordinate 45,457,933, forward strand.
ATTCTTCAATAGCAACAGCAAGGAAGTATATATCCTCCCAGCCTGAAACTCTGTAAAACATTACTGGTGTGAAGGGAATTAGTCAACAAGTGTTATTGTGATAACTGATTAAATATTTTGAGGGGAAAAAAAAAAAACAGTAAAAGCTTAGATCCCTACCTCACATTTTACACCCAAAGAAATTCCACATCATTTAAATATTTAAGTGTACAAAAGTATTAGGAAAAAATTCTGATGAAAACTGAAGTAGAGCAGGATATTGAGTCATCACACAAAAACTTAGACCACACAAAAGAAATGATTGATGGATATGATCACATGAAAATGGAATACTTCAGAAGAGAAAAACAAATTAAAAGACAAGTGAAAGCAGGAGAGAAATATTTGCAACTTATGAGATAGATAGGAACTAAGAGCTCTTAGCATAAAGGGCTCTTACAAATTCACATGTGTACCCACATGTACACACACACACCCACACACACAGACTGCAAAACATGTCCCAGAAGCATGCCTCCTCCCTTGGGGGACTGGATTCTAAATATTCAAGGAGAGAATTGTGCCTGAAATGTTTCTGTTCTGCCCATAGGACATTACATGTGGTTAGTACTCAAGTGGATTCTGTTCATTTCAGCTGTTTATTGCAGTTTCAAAAATGTCTGCACCTCTTTCCTCTCCTCGCCCTTAAGAACTCTCCTCTCACTGAGAAAAACCTCATTAAGATGCTTCCTGTGCTGTTTGTGACTCACAGCTGTAATATGGCACCCGCAGTGCTTATTTCAGCAAGAAGCCTCCCCCAGGCATAGATTGGATTCCTGAAATGCCCAAAGAAAGAATTAAAACTGGAAATCGTTTGCAACCATTCAGCACCTCCTTCTTATGCCGTTACTATGTATCTGGAGCCATTTTTTTGTGGTTGTGCTGGGTCTTTCATTGCAGCGAGGGCTTTCCTTAGATGTGGTGCATGGGCTTCTCCTTGCAGTGGCTTCTCTTGTTGGGGGGCACAGGCCCTAGTGTGCAGGGGCTCAGTAGTTGTGGCAGGGGCTTAGTTGCTCCAAGGCATGTTGAATCTTCTTGGACCAGCAATCAGACCCTTGTCCCGTGCATTGGCAGGCAGATTCTTATTCACAATACCACCAGGGAAATGCTAATTTTTTTTTTTTTTTTTTTTAAGTTTGTGGTCATAAGGGAGAGTTGCAGACAAGAAGAGGCCCCGTCAGGAAGGGGCATGGGCGGGGAGAGCTGGTTTTAGTAATTATGTAATATTATGTAAACATTATGTAAATATTATGTAAACATTAAACGGAGAAGGCAATGGCACCCCACTCCAGTACTCTTGCCTGGTAAATCCCATGGACGGAGGAGCCTGGTAGGCTGCAGTCCATGGGGTCGCTAAGGGTCAGACACAACAGAGCGACTTCACTTTCACTTATCACTTTCATGCGTTGGAGAAGGAAATGGCAACCCACTCCAGTGTTCTTGCCTGGAGAATCCCAGGGACGGAGGAGCCTGGTGGGCTGCCGTCTATGGGGTCGCACAGAGTCGGACACGACTGAAGCAACTTAGCAGCGGCAGCAGCAGCCACTTCTTATCTGTATGACCAGACAGGCCTCTTACAGCTCTGGGCCTCAGTTGCTCCCTGAGGAAAATGAGTAGAGGGACTAGGTGGTCCCCACAGGGTCTTCCAATTTTCACATCTAAGGATTCAGCTCATTTTTTCTCTTGAACGTGTGGGCGCTAATAGCCATTTAACTTTATTTGAGAGGTTTTGGAAATCCCTTGAGAGTTCTTTTCAGATTTTGGTACCCACCGAGAGTAAAATAGAAAATGTTTTCAATTACTGAAGTTATTCCTCCATTTTCTAAAAAAGATTCCATTCCACTCATTTGGAAAAAGTAAAATTGCAACAGAATGAAATAACCAAGGAGGCAGTAATCAGGTTAAGTGGTGGGTCTTCCCCAGTCTCCACGTGGGCTGCAGTGATATGTATTGCCCTGTAATTTGAAAAGTGCTTGTTGGCTTTCCAGGGACACAGTGTCCTCTGTTAACCCAGGAGACTGTCCAGACCAGGGCTGGCTCTTGACACAGAATAAGCTTTGGGGCTGTTGTCGGGTCTTTCCTCCCCCACAATGGCCCATTTGCCTATGATCTTGGAATTTCCATGATGCCAGAAATGTCTAACACTAGCACCTCCCCTTTGAATGCAGGTGTTTGGCAGTGATTATGTTTGGTTGCCCAGCGTGTCCCTCCTACCTCCTACCCTATTCATCTATTTCCCTATTCCCCTTCTGAACTGGCCACAGATGTAGGTGTGGAATCCAGTGTAGGCCAAACATTAGATTTCATTTTCCTGGACACATGATTGATCCAGATGGAAATAATACACATGATGCTAAGAGAGAGTCCCTGTCCGTAGATTCAAACTGTCCCTGGGGCTGCTAAGCTGGGAGGATGGAAGTCTGAGTTGCTGGCAGCCATCATTCTTGCACGTGGAAAGAACCTGATACGGAATGAGACCAGGCTGAGGCTACAGAGTTGAGATGTGGAGAGAGTATCATGGAACAAGGGAACCAAAGAAGTAAGAGGGAGACTTAGAAAGGTGGGGGTGATGAGAGAGAGAGAGATTGACTGATTCACCTTGAAGCTGAAGCTTTGGTTCCTGTAACTCTCCCTTAGAGTCTGTAAGCTGCCTCACTATCTTCCCAGCTATACAAGTAAATAAATCATCTTTCTGCTTCAGATGTTTTGATTTTGGATGTGTCCTGAATAATGTATTATTGTATCTCCGGGAAACTTTTCTTAAATTGTGAATATGTTATCCAGAGAGATGACACATGAAACCAGTAATGCAGGTTAGGTTTTTAGATGAGCTGTGACTAATACTTGGAATAGATAACTTTTGATCAGGAAGATAAAGTAAGGGTATTGCTAGAGAAAGAAAGGTAGTGCTAGAAAAGGGCAGAACCTTTGTACATTGCTGGGGAGGAGGAGGGGGCAGATAATGTAAAATGGTGCAGCCACAGTAGAAAAATTTGACACTTCCTCAAAAAATTGAACATATGTTACCTTATGAGCCACCAATTCTACTCCTATATATCTACTGAAGAGAACTGAAAACATAAGTTCACACAAAAGCACGTACGTGAATGTTCATAGTAGCATTATTCATAACAGCCAAAAAGGAGAAACAGACCAATTTCTATTAAGTGATGAATGGATAAAAAAATAGTATACCCATACAATGAAATACTATTCAGCAATAAAAAGGAATTAAGTACCGATACATGCTACAACATGGATGAACTTTGAAAATATTATGCTAAGTTAAAGGAGCTTATCACTAAAGGCCACATGTTACATGATTCCATTTATATGAAATATCTGAAATGGGCAAATCTATAGAGACAGAAAGTGGATTAAAGGTTCCCAGAGGCCGGAGTACAATGTCTTGTATACTCTAAAAGGATGAATTACATCTCAATTAAAAAAAAAAGATTATTACTGCAGTTATTCCCATCCTTGAAGCATACTATCCACAGTTCATTTTGTGGTTTAGCTCTGATTCTCCCCAGACATCCTTCCTCCAGCTCCCCATCCCACCCTGAATCCTCTACAATATTTAGAACCCTTGGGACACTGCCTGGTGTGAACAGGAGCTGGAGCTGACTCTCCTTTCAGGGAAGCGGGACTCTTTTCTCCTTGTTCAGTTATTTTGCAGGGGTACAAGACCAGTCTTATCAACTCAGAGGAGGTAGGCAGCAGTGGACTGAAACTAATTCACAATTTTGCTTAAATTTACTTGTCAAAGGAAGAAATATTCAATTTCATGCATACTCCCAATTCCCTTCACTGGGAGTAGATTTCCAGAAGGCAATTATGTAGAACAAAATGTAATGGGTAACAGGGGGTGCCTTGTGAATTATTCATAATCCGATAATGATTTTAACCCATTTTTAACATGACTGGCGATTGGTGTTAGCTTCTGGAAAGTTCCCAAAGTAAGCAACAGAGGCTTCCTTTAGCTCAGCTTATATAGCCATAAACCTCCTGCCGTTCCCCAAACCACCTAAATAATTAAAATCAAAAGAGGCCTGGGATCGCTTTTCCTCCTTAAGTCTTCAGACCAAAGGGAAACTCGGCCTTACAGACTTCATCTCACTCACCCATCACTCCTTCTTAGAGACTTCTCAGGGAGGTTGGGTACCACATTATGCCCAGCAGATGGGGTGGCTCTGGGAAGGCACACCATACTTATTTGTTTTTGATTGTTTGAATGAATGAGTGGTGGAAAGAATGAGGTATTTGTAGTAAAGAAGACTTGGGCTAAGTGGTTTTACTACTTACCAGCTGTATGATTTGAACAAGTTTCTTGCGCTCAGTTTTTTTTTTTTTTAATCTGTAAAATGATACCTGCTTTACTGGATTGTTGGAAGAATTTGAGAGCATAATATGTGCTCAATAAGCAATAGCTGTTACTGTAGCTAGTCTTTCTAGTAGCAGCAGTAGAACTTCCTTAAATCTGGTAAACAATGAGAGAGTCAACCAAAGCTTCTGGAGCCAAAGGTTCCCAAGTCCGGCTGTGTAGCAGAATCACCTAGGGATGTTTTTAAAAATATAAATTTCCAAATTCTGCCTCTGAAGATTCTGATGCAGTGAGAATGGGATGGCGTTGGAGGATATCTTTTTTAGTTTTGTTTTGAAATTAAGCTAAAATTTATCTACGGTGAAATACACAGATCTTCAGAGTATAATTGGATGGGTTTTGGCAAATGTGTAGATATAGAACATTTCCATGGTCCTGTGTGTGTGTTAGTCACTCAGTCGTTTCCCACTCTTTGTGACCCCATGAACTGTAGCCCGCCAGGCTTCTTTGTCCATGGAATTCTCCAGGCAAGAATACTGGAGTGGATTGCCATTCTCTTCCCCAGAGGATCTTCCTAACCCGGGGACTGAACTCTGGTCTTCTGCATCACAGGCAGATTCTTTTATCACTTGAGCTACAGGGAAGTCTTTCCATGGTCCTAGAAAGTTAAATCAATCCCCACCCAGCATAGACACTGGTGTTCTGATTTCTATCACCAGAGGTGAGTTTTGCCTGTTCTTGAATATCAACAGAATCATACAGTGTTCACTTTTTTGTACTGGTTCCTTTTACTTCTCAGTGTTTTCCAGATCCATTCATGCTGTTGCATGGATCACATCAACAGTTCATTACTTTTTGTTGCTGAGTAGTATCCACCATGGGGCTTCCCCGATGGTTCAGCAGTACAGAATCCACCTCAATGCAGGAGACACAGGAGATGTGGGTTTGATCTCTGGGTCAGGAAGATCCCCTGGAGGAGGAAATGGAAACCCACTCCAGTATTCTTGCCTGGGAAATCCCATGAACAGGGGAGCCTGGCAGGCTACAGTCTACAGGATAGCAAAGAGTTGGGCATGACTGAGAAGGCATGCATGCATGAGTATTCACCATATGGCAGTGCCTTGATTTGTTTCTCTCTTCACCTACTGAGGCAACTTTCAGGGTTGTTTTTGTCTATTATATATAAAGATGCTATACATATGTTTTTATCTGTCATGAGTAAACACCTAGGAGGAGAATTGTTATGTAACAGCATTGAATTTCATTTTTACTTTATTTTTTAAAAATCCTTCAAGTGATTCTGATGATCAGCCACACTTGAGAACCCCTAAGGTGGCAAAGGATCAACCTGGGTGATCTGGCTGATGATCTGCTCAGCTTTTGTTTCTCTGTGCAGGTGTCAGAGACGACTTCTCTCACCAGGGAAGCATCTTGTATTCTCCATTTTGGCTGCCTAGCTCTCCTCTCCCACACTTGCCAGTTTCTTACCAGAGAAGAGAGTTCCCAGCCAAGGATCCCCTTGACTATGTCATCCAGCATTCCAGGAAGCGCTGAGGGTGTGAAGGAAGTCAAATGAGGCTGCCAACCCAACAAAGACTTGCTCTAACCTTGGGACCGCTTGATCAGGATGAAAGGCCAACCCTTAAGCCCCTTGGGAGTGGGAGAGTTAGCCCTTTCCCTCCGGGTCACAGCAATCCCACCACCTGACACAGGGGCAGGCCTGGGGCCTTTTGATACTGAGGCCTTCAGTAAACCATGTGGAACTCAAAGAGAAGTGCAGTGGCCAAGGCCCAGTACACTTTTCAGACTCAGGAAGTTAGAGTTGAGAATTGGGTGCTGTAAACTGTGATAGGAGAAGAGAAGCTGTCAAAACAACAGCAATTTTGTTTCAAGGATCATGCTGGCTGTTGGCTCAGGAATCATATATTTTCTCTTTCTGAAACTGCTTTTCCTTTGTGGAATTATTAGAATTTCACGATGGGGGTGAAGATATCAGGAACCAAAATGATGCTCTAATCCAGTGTTTCTGAAGGGTGTTCCATGTGTATGGTACTCAGGATGGTTTCAGGGATTTTACAGGTAAGTGTGATTAAAAACAAATATTTGTTTTAGCATATAGTCAAGAAAATTAAACTGGCACCGTAAATATGTGGTTTCATGGATGTATTGCTTATCATCAGTGCCACTTATTATTCAGTGCCAGTTATTATTCAGAAAAAAAGAGATTAAGTATATAATAGGACAGGAGATACACAGGTGTGACAAAAAGTATGAAGGTGGAGATGAGTGGCTATGATTTAGAAAACTATCAAGCCATGCATATGACAGATGAGCAAAGCAAGGTCCTGAGATGCTGATGACCCGCTCACCGTAAGACTTCTCAGAGCTAGGACAGATCACCCAAGTTGCCTGCTTTCTGGCCATTCCACTAACCTGCTCTTCCCTCTTGTAAGGAAAAGTGATCTCAAGGCCATGTCTCTAGTCCCTGGATTCAAAGTCAGATGCATTTCCAGAAACTTCCTTCAGTCTGCTCAGGCCACAAAGTCAGGAGGGGTCCATAATAAGACTAGGCTCTAGGAAACCTGAGCTGATGAGAAGGAACCAGTCTTCTATAGAATGAGCACCAGGATCCTGGTAACTCCTCATATGAACTCTCCAGGGGGGAGTACAGGAGAAGAGTAGTATGGGCAGCTGGTTTCCCCATCCCTGCCCCTCATCCTTCCAGAAGATTAAAAATAGCCTCTAAGTCAAGGCACTTGAGCATGAGGGCCCTTTGTGGGCAGTGTGCCTCTGCACAGGTTTTTGAGGTCATAGGGAAGGCTCTGATTATTCACAGAAACAGCTTCAGGCAGCTGGAAACATGGAAAGCACATCTTCCCAGATGACTGTCGTCTTTGAATCTTCACAAATCCATTAGAGAGCTGTAGAGGAGGCAAGTCGGTCAGCATTCACTGAGCCCCACGGCACTGAGGGTGAAAAGTGCAGGCATTGGAAACGCCGGCATGGATTTGAACTCTTTCAGCTGGCAGTATTACTGAAGTGGGAGAGAGGATCTGTTACTGCGTTGGTCGGCTGGACTCGTGCTAGGGTCCTAGCGCAGACCAAGACCCTTTGTCTCGGCCAGGAGGTTCTTTTTCTGATCAGATACGTGTAGCTGATAATGAAACTGATGCTGAGACTGGAGCAGCTCTAGCTTTATTCAGCAGCCAAAGAATGGAAAAGCAGGAACCTAGCTCACAAATCAACTTCTCACCCCATTTCTGGTGGAGACACCAAATATGGGAGGGTCGAGGTAAAAGGGAGGGAATTGAAAAGAGTGGGGGGAATATTCATGAGTTATCTGAGAACAGGAGTTTGGTTTGGATCCAGAAGGCAGCTCTCCTTTTCAGCCCTTGTACGGGCTTTTCAGTTGTTGTCATGGCAATTGTCGACTGTTGTGGCACTGACGGATACGTCATTTAGCATGCTAATGTATTAAAAAGAGAATATAGAGGCTCAAGGTCTACTGAAAGTCAAGTCTTCTGCCATCTTGGGCTTAGTTGGTTCTAACCAGTTGTTTTTTTCCTCTTTGTAGCTTCCTCATGAACCTTAGATAAGAATAACTGGTTTCTATTTGAGGAAGGGAGAATATGATTCTGGGGCAATAACCCTGGTAACAGAGCCATGTTACTGTTTCTTTTCCCTGAATGGGATCTTGTGTCCCTTGCTAAGGTGACCCCAACCTTTGCAGTCTGGGAGCCACTGGTTCTTCCTCTGTGTCACCCTCTGGGTGTTGAGTAGTGTGTGACCTGCTAGCCCATCCCCGAAGGAAGTCTCAGGCATCCAAGCACATGACCCCATCTAACCTCTTGTCACCTTAAAAAGATGCACAACTTGAGAGTTGTGAGTTAAGTTTTATTTGGGACAAAATGAGGACTACAGCCTGGGAGATGGCACCTCAGATAGCTCTGAGAAACTGCTCCACAGCTGCAGTCCTCATTTTGCCCCCAAATAAAACTTAACTTGCAACTCTCCTATTGTGCATCTTTTTTAAGTCATCACCTCAAAGAAGGCCTAGTGGAATATACTATATGTAAATTTTCCCAGTCAGCCTTACAAGAGCTCAGCACTGAGGACGACAGACCTTATCCTGGGGTCAAATTGGAGTCTGCTCCCACCTCCTGTCCTTGCTCTGGTCCTTGGGGATGGGAGCCCTAAGCATTTGAGAGTGGATAAGTTAAACCAGTAACTGCAGTTCCAAAGCTTCTCCTGTCCTATGTAGGCTCAGCATGGAGATTTTTTAGTTGAGCAAATTACCTTAGTGTGTTCTTAGGATACCCAGGATTGGCTTGGGAACCTGATTTGAGTGGAAGCAGATAGCTGAACACCTCTGCAGTAGAAAGTAATAAGGAAATTACAGGTGCCTGCTGTGAGCTCGGTGTGCGGTGTAAGGTCAGGAGGGAGGGGAACCAGAGAAGACCCTCAGACTGAGCTCTAAGGATAGAAGATGATGAGAATCGGACCACAGGTTGCTCTTATTCTGAGCAATGGGGTGTTTGGTCTCTGTCACCCTCAGACCTTCAGTAAAACTTGCTGTCCCTGCCAGTGTTGATGGTGACTTGGTCTCATGCATGAAGTGGGTGGGACTCCACATGAGGGCGACACAGGTGAGGTGGGCAGAGAAGCTCCCAGGTCAGAAGATTACCTTAAGAGCTGGGACTGAATTGGGGCACAACCCACAAAGCTTCCTCTCTGAAATAGAATTGAGGCCATTAAAATATGAAATGGGGTGGGGTGAGGTGAGGGTGAGGGAGTGGAGGGGGGTACACACTGTGGTGGGTCTCACTTTGTAAGAGTGGTTTAGACCCTGGGATGGTCTGCCTTCCCCCAACCACAGAGCACTAACCAGGAACTTAGGAGTCTCCTTGTCATACTCTGATCTCATCCTTGGCTTTCACTGGTTAGACCAGGCCTGGGAACCTCTCACCTGGGGCAATGAGTCTCTGCTCTTGGTATTTTGGTCTTGAAATGAAGAGTGCTTGAGGTCAGGTTGTCTTCCATGACTGAGGCTGTGAAAAGTAAAACTCATAGGTTATGTCAGCAGCCACACTTCTGTCTTGTGGGAAAAGCCAATGCAATGAGAAGGAAAGATGCTGATGTCCTGAGAGGACATGAGGTGAGGATGGAGTCCTGGTAGCTGTCAGGCCTCAGATCCACAGCTGTGTCACTGCCTGAAGAACTCCTCTCCCTGAGGTTGGTCTTTGCCACTTCCATCTAGAAGTGCCCACTGGACATCAAATACCATCTGCCCACCCCCTCCTCTGGAGGGTCCCTCCCTCCACAAATGGGAGCTTAGATGAGGACAAAGGGAAACATCCAGCCTAGGATTGGAGCCCCTTAGCTCCTGCATCACAGCTCCTGCTTCCACAAATTTCATTTATTTGTTTACCTGTTTGCTTTATCATCCCTCTCCCCTGGGGAAATGTAAAGTTCTATTCTGTCTTGTTTAACATGGTAACCCTATTGCTTAGAACATAGTAGGTGCTCATGGCTCATTGAATGAATGAATGAAAAAATCAGACTTGAAATCAAGCCACTGTAAACCCATACAAGATCATGATTGCAGCAGAAAGATCTTGGTGCCAGACAGTTCAGTTGAAATTTGTGTCCAAGCTCTCTGAGCATCGACTAGTGCATATACTGGGGGCCAGGCTGGGTAATACAATCAGTGCTTCGTAGACCACAGATAAAGAGCCAGAGGTCAAGTATGAAAAATAGTTTCTTGGGAGGAGGAGTCCTTTAATGCAGATTACAAAATTTTCCAACAGGACTAGGGAACTGAAAGGCAGCTGTAATTAGAAAGCGTAGGCATTCAAAGCTGCCTGGAGGTCAGAGGGGCTGGGCTAGCAGGCTGGGGAGCTGGACAGGAAATGGACACGGAGGCACTGCAGTTCTGGGCTGACATAATTGGACAGAGATCAGCAGCCAGTTGCCATGGTAGCAACCAATCTAAGGGGCTGCTTCTGTGGCGTGGAGTCAAGGTTTCTAAAGAAGGGGCTAAAAAAGCTGCCTTTGTTCCCACTCTGAGTGAGTTGCCGTCAAGATCCCTGTGGGGGTGATGCGACTTGGGGCCTGAGCCAACAAGTGCTGACCGCTGAGGCCAGGATGGGGCCATGTGAGGACCCAAGGGGGTTGGCTGGGGCCGGGGGAACTCACTGTGGTCATTTTCTGGAACTGTTGGTACCTCCCAGTATAGAGTAGTGGCCACGACTTGGGTTTCAGCATCTGAGAGGGCAGTGGTCAGATGACAGTTTGGCCTCTTAGCAGCAGGGTGACTCCAGGAACAAGGGCGCCTCAGTTTCCTTACATGTAAAGAGAGACTGTAGCACCTTTTCTCCAGGGCATTGTGAGGATTGAGAGAAGAGATATATTCACACACTCAACGAGTGGTAGATATACTGTCATCCTTTTGACACATGACACAAACTGCTTCTCAGCAGCTTCTCCAAAGGGCATTTAGCTTCTGGGGGGTAAAAGCGAGGTTTTTGCTTCTTTAGGGATACCAAAAAGGCAGCCAACAAAGCCTCAAAAACTCTAGGAGGTGACCAGTTAGACCAACAAAGTGGTGTTTAAAAAGAAAACATTTTTAAAGTAGTCTTGAGAGCCGTGAGCCCTCAGAGAGCCCTTGTCCTTTGTTTCTGGCCAATTTGTGGGCCTGGATGGGATACAAAGATGAGAACATCCCTCCCTTCTCCTTCCCCTGCAGAAGAGAGAACACAGAGGAGGAGGCTCTGAAGGGAGGCAGGGGTAAGGGGCAGAGGAGGTGCTTTGCTTAGAGACCAGGACAGACCAGAGGCAGACAGAACCAGGGCATGACTGTGGTCCGACCCCCCTCCACCCCCCTTCTTGCCCTCCCCAGAAGACGTGCTGGGAGATGCAGACATCCCTGTTTGGACTCTGGCACAGTCCTCTGTTGCTATGGCAACTCAGTGGGCTCTCTGGTGGGTGGAGGAAGGCAGCCGCTGTGTAGTAATCAGCATTGGAGACAGCAGCTCTGCCCTTTCCCTGAGGCAGTTGAGGCGTTTCTGAGTGGCGGGGAGCCGTTCCCTCTGCCCTCTCCGAAAGCCGCCGGAGGCCCCCGAGATTTCAGGGCTGTCACTCCTGGCTCCCATCTACACCTGTCTCACAGGGAGGAACCAGGCTCCGGTGTGGAGACAGAGCTCCCTGGGTATCCCACCCTTGGAGTGTCTCCACAGACCACACATTCTCCTGGAAATTTCCTCCTCATTTTCCTGGTTGATCTGTCCATCCATGTTTGTTCATTCATTCAATAAGTATATATTTGTGCCTACTCTGCCAGGGGAAGAGGGCAAAACAGTGAACAAGATAGAGCACCTGCCCTCAGGGAGCTCACAGTTTTGTGGGGGGAAGACAGTAACAAACGAATATGGAGAGACTTGGAAGGTGGTAAACAGGGCAAGATGATACAGAGAATTTGGAGGGGGTCAGCTGAGTTAGAGTGGGTGGTTGGGGAAGGTCTTTCTGAGCAGAAATTGTCAAGCTGAGAAGGAACCATAGAGTTATCACAGTGTATGAGGAATGTTCCAGGGTTTTAGAGGAGGAGAAAGGAAGTGAGTTGTGAGAGCAGCGGGGGATGGAGCTTGAGAGGCAGCTATGGGATCACAGCCTCTCCCCAGAGCCTGGATTGTACTCTGAAGGCAACAGGAAGCTCTGATGGGTTTTAAGTAAGAGAGGGAAGTGATCTGACTTAGATTTTCAAATGGCTTTGCTAGCCTGCTAGACGATGGAATGCAGGAAGGCAAGAGCAGAAGCCAGGGGTCCAGCAAGGATATGGCTCCAGTGGCTCCAGTGCATGGGGCTGGCCTGGGGGAGGGGTATGTATAGAGAATTTGCTTGTAACCCCAACAGGGCTTGCTGGGGGTCTGACGGGGGTGGGGAGAGGAGATAAGGGAAAGGTGAACTCATGGATGACTCCCAGGTTTCTGCCTTGAACCCCTGGCTGGGGGCAGGTGCCATCTGTGAAGGGATGGGTAGCAGAGGGCAGAGGGGGAAGGCTGTAATGAATCTCTGCCTTGTGGCCTGGAGGAAGAGCATTTAAGTTGCCCAAGTACCTCTTTTACCATTCTTCATGAAACCCCTGAGAACTAGTACATTTCACAAGCAACATCTCTAAGGAATTAAACTGAAGGAAGCTTTTCTACAACACACTAATAGGAAAGAAAGTAAAAAGCCAGCTGCTAGTCGATCCCTGGTTTGGGAAGATCCCCTGGAGGAGGGCATGGGGACCCACTCCAGTATTCATGCCTGGAGAGTCCCCATGGACAGAGGAGCCTGGCGGGCTACAGTCCATGGGGTCACAAAGAGTCAGACACAACTGAGTGACTAAGCACAGCACAGCACATGTCCCAGGGTGGTGGCAGAACTCAGGGCGATAACAGCTCTTCTGAGCGGTAAAGGCCTCACTGCATCATTTCCCAGCATGAGAGATGGTGTCATGATGGATGCCCAGATCTAATGTACCAGGGACTGTGCTAAGCACTTTAAATACATTTTGGTGCAATCACTGTCACATACTAAGAAACTGGAGCTAAGAGAGGCTGAGTACCATGCCGAAGGCCAAATAGGCAGCGGTAGCAAAGCCTGGATGTGAACAGATAGGGCCTGTCAACCACTCCACAAGACCAGGAGAGGTCAACTACAGGGATGAATAAGAAGAAAACAGTAGGAGTTGAGAAGCTGTTCCCTGGATGGTGAAATTGAAAGAAATCTGGGGAGATGGCAGAGGGCCTTCGGAGAGAGGAGGTGACCTGGCAAGTTGCCATGAGGCCAGGGACTGAGAAGTTCAGTCAGCAGCTTCCCCAGGGAACAGTGGTCAAGGAGTTGTTCAGAAGAGTGGTGCCTGGTTTTGTAATGTTTTCTGTTTGACATTGTGTTGTGATCCTTCTGCTTTACCCACAAACTTCAGAAGAACATCAATGTTTGGGAAAACTAAAGAAGGAATAACAGCAATGATGAGCATGGAGAGAGGTATGAGAGCCGAGAGGCCAGGAGCAGGTTCAGGAACAGGACAGGGACAGGAAGTAACCAGAGACACATAAGCAACCCTGGAACCCACAGAGATCCTGAGAAGGGAGGTGTCTTTGCCACAGGATGTGAAATAGGGAAAGCAGCCATTTTTGTTGGTTATTGAAGGAAAAGGTAACGTCTGAAGGCTAGAAGACTTGGGGAAATCAAGATGCTCATGATTTTATTACATCACAAGATGAGGAGCAGAGCATCTCCAGAGAGAAGCCCGTGGCATGCAAACTTCCATCTGGGTCAGTACAGTCAGCCACTGGCAGTTTGCTTGCAGAGTCTGGTGATGGCAGCCTCTTGAAATCAGTGATAGTTGTTTAGTTGTTCAGTCATGTCCAACTTTTTGTGACCCTATGGACTGCAACATACCAGGCTCCTCTGTCCATGGAATTCTCCAAGCAAGAATACAGGAGTAGATTGCCATTTCCTTCTCCAGGAAATCTTCCTGACCCAGGGGTCAAACCTGCATCTCCTGCATTGACAAGCAGAGTCTTTACCACTGAGCCATCAGGGAAGCCCCAAAGTCAATGTTACAGCACATACCAATTTTTGCTCTCGATTGCCCTGTCTGAAGCCCCCCTCTCCCTCTCCCTTCATATTGCTTTATTCAACCAGGTAATGGGAAGGAAGAGGAGCAGAGCCTGGTGGAGGAAAAGGTGAGGAAGGGGTTGCTCTTCTCACAAATCCTTTATGCTCCCCATTCTCTGCCCCCAATCCCTGATGACAGTGAAAATGGTGCTCTATTTTTTAGAGTTTGTTTTAGTCTATGAATTTGCATGCCTCTTTTTGTTTGTGAACGTTATATCAGTTTTAGGCCACACAATCTCCAAGAGTATGTACACAGCAGTTCTGTATAACCACGTCACTGCCTAGTAGAGATCCCTGAACTTTCTTTTTGGAGGGTAATTTGGGAGTATCTCTTAAAATTTTAAATGTGTATATATATTGCTTTACCTCAAAAATTCCTCTTCTCTATTTTAGAGAATTTGTCTTTACCTGTGCATAGTTTTCACATACAGCATTGGGTGTAATAACAAAAAACCAGAAACAGCCTAAATGTTCATTCAGAGGAAAACCCATCCATAAAGTATGGTACACCCGTTCAGTGGAATCAGAATGTGGCGATTACAGAGAACAATGTAGATCTGCATACCTGGAAAGGGAAATAGGCCAAGGCAAAATGTCAAATGAGAAAAGCAGGTTGTAGAGTACAGAGAATACATCCCCTGTAGGAAAACTGCAAAAACAACTTCCCCACAAAACAAAAGACACAAAATACCAAATTGGCTACAGTGGGTACTTCTGAGTAGAGAGTGGATATTGTTTAACATTTTTTTCTAGCAAAAAATATATTCATGCTGTTGCAGTCCAGAGAAGGCCACCCCCAAATGTGCCTCTATGGCATATTGATTTTTTTGAATTAAAATTACTTTAGAAACAGCCAATGCAAGAGGGGATTCCATGATAGCTCAGTTGGTAAAGAATCCGTCTGCAATGCAGGAGACCCTGGTTCAATTCCTGGGTCAGGAAGATATGCTGGAGAACGGATAGGCTACCCACTCCAGTATTCTTGGGCTTCCCTTGTGGCTCAGCTGGTAAAGAATATGCCTGCAATGCTGGAGACCTAGGTTTGATCCCTGGGTTGGGAAGATCTCCTGGAGCAGGGAAAGGCTACCCACTCCAGTATTCTGGCCTGGAGAATTCCATGGACTGTATATTCCATGAGGTCGAAAAGAGTCAGACACACTGAGCGACATTCACTTTCAATGCAAGAGGGACACCCTGACTTTCCTTTTCGTCTCCCTGGAAGCAGGAAATCCATCTCACGTGAAAGGTGCCCTCCCTGCATCTGAAGATAGGACTCCCTTATCACCAAAGATAGAAGGTCAGGCCAAGAAGCCTGTATATACAAACCTTGTTACTCCTTTACTGCCCCAAACTGGCTGTTTAGATTCTTCACTAATTGATCACCCCAAACCTTCTTTCTTTGTCCTGTAAGTTCCTTGCACATTATTGTTTCTTTGTCTAAAATCTATAAAAGCTGCCTGCTTTGGCCACTTCTCAGGTCCCATTTCTATGGGACCTCCATGTGCATGAATTGAAATTTGTTTCTTCTTCTCCCGTAATCTCTCTTGTGAATTTTATCTTTAGTCCAGCCACAAGAACTCAAGAGGGGTAGAAGGAGAAATTTCCCGCTCCCCAGTGGTATAGTTCTGTGTAATTGAAAATGATGAAGATCTCTAAAAATAAGCAAGCGTCCCTGAGTAACGTGAAGAGGAGAACTGGCACTGACTGCTTTAGGTAATGACTCAATTTCTCCCAGTGCTCCTCAGAATACTCTTTCATTGATCCAGGAATCTTCTGGAGGTTGTGATAGAGCACCTCTTCAGGCAGGTCATTTCTTAGTTTACTGTCCAAGTTTTTGGGATAATAAAATACTCATTTATTATTATTTTGCATTGTAGTTGGTTCATATAACAGGATTAGAGTTTTCAAAGCATAGCTGAGAATGCTTCCCGTTGTTGCCTGCCCAGGAAGTACACTGAATACCCAGCCACTCCAGTCCCTCGGTGGAGTGAGTCAGGACCTACATAAATATACATGAACAAGACGTATACCCTACTGTGAATCAAATGGAGCCTATACTATTGTAATGTCCCAGTTTAAGTATCATAAGCCATCCTCCCTTGCAGCAGTGTGTGTGTATACATGCACACACACACTTCCACACACTCTCACAAGTAAGTACTCTTTCCATCAGGTACCAAGGACAACAGGAAGCTATTAAAGGGTTTTGAGCAAAGGAGTGACCCAGTCAGATGTATGTTATTAAAAGATCTCAGCTTGCAGCACAGAAAATGGAAGGGGTTACAGAGAGGCCAGCATGGGTGAGGGGAGAAAAGGTAGGAGGGGAGAAGAGATGGGAGGGGAGGTACTGTTTTGGTCCAGGCTGGAAGTGTTGGTGGGGATGATGTGTGAGCATGGTGAGATAACAAACGAGCTGTCATTTGTAAACGCTTTATGTGGGGACTCACCTTGACCACCGTGTCAGCCCTTTGCAGCTCCACCCCACACTCTTGTCCGGGTAGAGATGACAGGTTCTCTTTGGAACAGCCAAGGAGAGGGGAGGAAGGGCATGCTCTGGTTGCCTCAGCTCTTGCATTGAGGAGGAAATATGAGTCATGCTAGAGCCCGAGTGGCTCCAGATTGCAGACCTCTAATGTGTCACTGATGAAGGGGCTTGTGGAATTGATACACAGGTGAAGGCAGAGTGAGACAGAATTTGACACAGAGGGGCAGAATCATCCCCCTTTTCCTTGCACTTATTTCAGTTCAACTCAGCTCTCTTCTTCAGAAGACAAGCTCTAATGGAGCTGCAGAGCGAGAGACATATGAGACCCCAGCCTAAATAAGAGGGAGGAGCCTGAGGCGCCCTTCACCTCTTTGGACCTCAGCATCTATAAAATGGTGACGATTATCTCTCTTGTGGAATTTAATATGAACAAATTGCTAAATGCTCTCTGGTAACACAGAAAGCCACAATCTCATAAAGTGGTGATGGTTCAGGCTGTGCTCCTAGTACCTCTCTAATGAGTGCTGAGGAGGGTGAGTGGGTGGGGCTCTAGACCACTCCCTTCCTTGTTTCAGGGAGGGCAGCCCCACTCCAAAATATTGGAATGTTGAGATTTCCCTGGCAGTGGTAGTTAAGGCTGGTTAAGTAGTTAAGACTTCTTGTTTTCAGGGGGCACA
The DNA here is from genome assembly GCA_024291935.2 of Okapia johnstoni. Taxonomy (NCBI): domain Eukaryota; kingdom Metazoa; phylum Chordata; class Mammalia; order Artiodactyla; family Giraffidae; genus Okapia; species Okapia johnstoni. Next base: position 45,475,121 of record CM044316.1, read on the forward strand.
GGTTTGACCCCTGGCTGGGGAACTAAGGTCCCATATGCCTTGAGGTGCAGTCAAAAAAAAAAAAGATTAAAAAAAATTGGAACATTGAGTAAGATTTCATCTTCACAAAGAGTTCTGCTGCTAAAACAGCTTCAAAACCTCTATTACAGAGCTTTCCTCACTGGGTATTTCAGGTATCTGACCTGAACCCAGGGATGGCAAGCAAGTCAACAACCATGTCTGAATCCTGTGCCTGAGGCAGACATCACTAGTTAATCACAGGCCCTTTCCTGCTGAACCTTAATAAAACCTCAGGATTATTTATAACATAACACTTCTAGCAGCCAGTTCCACAGTGGGCATATGAGATGAAATCAGTTTTCCACTCTTTGACTTCATTGTGGGTAGACCTTGAGTGTTCAGTTGAATTGAGGACACCAGATGCTCTAAAACTTCATTTGGATAAAGAAGTTTAAAACTTCTTTGAAACCTTTGGTTTTGTCTTAGTCAATTTAGACTGCTATATCGCTGCTTAATCAAACCGAACAAGAGGCCATAGGCTGGGTGGCTTAAACATCAAAGATTTCTCAGTTCTGGAGACTGTAAGTCTGAGACCAGGGTTCCAGCATGGTTTGGTTCTGGTGGGGGCTCTCGTCTTGGCTTATAGATGGCGCCTTCTTGCTGTCTTCTCATACGGCAGAGAATAATACCTCTCATGATTCTTCTTATAAGGGCACTGATCCCATCATGAGGGCTCCACCCACGGGACCTCATTACTTCCCAAAGCCCCCACCTCCAAGTACCATCTCATTGGGGATTAGAGCTTCAACATGTGAATTTAGGGGGACAGAAACATTCAGTCTGTAGCAGCTTTTGGACTTTGTTTTACCACAATGTATATTAGAAAATAAGATCAGTTATTTTTGGTCAGTTACAGACTACCCTTCATCCTAGTATGCTGAACCCTCCTCTCATTTTACGTGTGCAAGTCATACTCATCCTTTAAATCCTGATTGAAATGCCACCTAGTTACCTTCTCTGTGAAGCTGAATATTCTTCTCTGATTTTACCACAGCATTCTTTCTGCTTTGTTCATGGTGTTTCATTCCTTAATTTTTTTCTATAAATGCTGTACATCCCCATCTAGACAGAGAGTGCTATCTTCATTCACATTTGTATTGCTCCACAGTAGCCTAGTAACCTAGTAAATACCTGCTTAAAGAACGTATCAATGTAAAAAAGTCTGAATACTACCTAAAAAGCTATTTCATTTTGTTAAACTACAAACTGAAGTGTCCTTGGGTTCTGTTGGTGAATTGAAAGAAGTTGCTAAAATGTAAATTCCAGGAAGATGAGTGATCTTTGCTTTGTTCATTCTTCGCTGATGTCCAGAACAGTACTGGCATACAGTAGACCCTCAATATATTTTAGTTAAATGAATAAAAGAAGGAATGAATGAAGAAAACATGGTTTGAGACAATACTGTAGCTTGGCAATGACTTCTCTTGTGTTTATCTCACATGAGGTAAGGTGTTAGATAATTAACAAGGTCTAGCCACTTTTGGGACCATCTGGACAATTGTGTGGTTATTTGTATGGAAACTTGCACATTTCACATTTTTTCAGTTAATAGTTGGAGGGCCACTCCTGTCTTCTGAGATGGACCTCAGTCTGCCTATGAAATGTGTCTTTCTCTAGATAAACCTGCCTTCACTTAAAAAAAAAAAAAAAAAGAGTTGTGGGAGGGGAGAGGTTATTGACATGTGACTTCCACCTGTAACTGGAAGTTACTTATTCTTGCCTTGTGGAAATCTGAGTAGATGTGGTCCTTTTAAAGGATGAAACTATTCTGTATTTTTTCAATTTATATTTGTTATCAAAATAACTCCTAAAAATTCTGTTACTTACCCTATGTTTGGCAAATGAAGATTTCCATCTTCCAGGGTCATCCTTTGAAGAGAGCACCTGTTGGATTTTCAGTTTCTCTTTTGCTCTGTGAAATCGATAGTTTGCTATCAAGCAAGATTGATAGTTTGCTGGTTTGCTTTACTGCTCGTTTTGCACTTACTGTTGGAGAAATCCATGTTCAGACTGATGTGGCAGCATTCCCAATGTCCAGGCCAAATATTGACCAGAGAGATGTAATCCATTGTCTGGCACATCTTAGGTGTTTGAGTAAACATCAAATCTTTGTATTTTAGTCATTCAACAGATGTTGATCTGCTGCCTGCCCTCCACTGGAAATTACCAACATTAAATTCAGGATCTGGGCTTCCCTGGTGGCTCAGTGGTGAAGAATATGCCTGCCATTGCAGGAGATCCCTGAACCTAGAAGATCCCACATGCCAAAAAGCAACTAAGCCCACTTACCACAATTATTGAGTCTGTGTTCTAGAGCCTGGGAACTGTAACTACTGAAGCCCACAAGCCTTAAAGCCCATGATCCGCAACAAGAGAAACCACATCAATGAGCAGCCTGCGTACCACAATGAAGAGTAGCCCCCAACTCGCTGCAACTAGAGAAAGTATGAGCAGCAACAAGACCCAGCACAGCCATAAATAAATAAATTTTTAAAAATTCAAGATCTGAGACCATTACTGGTGCTGTCTCTCAGAGTTGAGTTGGCTGTTTAATGTGGGCATGCTGTTTTTTTGCTTGTCTGGCCTAGTACTGCCAAACGGTTCAGTTTAAGCCGTAAAACTAAAGAGAGCTTGATCTGACTTTAATATTTGTCATCAACAGGGGCTCAGTACTGTGCTAAAAAGGCCTGAGTAGAGATATTATTGGGCCCTTTGCCTATTCAAACTAGTGTATAACCATTAACTAGTTAATCCAAGTCAGTCCTCTGGGAGGCCTGGCAGAGCCATTATCTTTACATCTCTGGGAGCCATGTGGCTTTGCTTGAGGCTGCAGGGAGTAAGGTCAGAGCTGGTTTACCATGGAGAAGGCCTGGAGTTCAGCTCTTCTTTGCCAGAATTGGTCAACTGCACTCTCCCCAGGCATTGGCACATCTGTCTTTATTTTTCCCACAGAAGAGGAGCTTCCTTTTGCTACCTTCAAGCCCTGTCCACTGGTGACCTCATTCCAATTGTCCTCTCTTCTTGAATACCCTGCCTCAAAGATACCTTTTGGTAAAAAGTGCTTGCACTTGAAAGCAAGACTTGGTGGCCTTCTATCTCAAAAACCATGCCAAATTCATATACAGACATCAACAGCTAAAGCCTTGGAGTCAGGTAATTTGGGTTCAAATCTTGGCTGTTTTACTTTGTAGCCATGACTTCAAATAATATGCTTAACCTTTCACAAACCTCACTTTCCTTCACTGGAAGTACTGAAAGTATTAATAATATTACATAGGTATGGTGACATTGCAAAAATTAAATGACATCGTGTGTGTAAGCATTTAGCATGTTGCTTGGTGTATGATAAGTGTTCGATGTATTGTTGTTTCTTAGTCACTCAGTCATGTCCAACTCTTTGCAACACCATGGACTGCAGCATACCAGGCCTTCCTGTCCCTCACCATCTCCCGAAATTTGCCCAAGTTTATGTCAGCTTGATGTGTAGTAGCTACCAAATTATTAGGCCACCATTACAAATTGCCTCCAGACAGAGAAATAAAAGACTTCTAAATCAGTCACATCCAGTCTTTTCAACAAAATGCACCTGAAAAATCTATAGACACAAGAGAAACCAACCTATCAAAGTGACATGAAGCAGATCCGACCTATTTACATATGTGTTGCCTAACACTTGGGGGAGACACGTATGTAATGAAAGAGGGATATTATAGTACCTATATACAGCAAAGTGAAGAAAAAGCAGACCCCCTTTGGAGAGATGCATTTATTACCTTTGGGTAGGCTGAGCTGAAGTATAGCTGAGCAACCAGTATTTTGACATTTATCTGTTTTCCTGATGCTTTATGGGTTCTATCTAAAACCAGTCTAATGACCTTCCCACCAAGGCTGAACAATTTGCTGATGGAGCTGCAGGTTGCTGTGGGCCTTTTGTGTGTGTGTGTTTGAGTGGCTTTAATTTCATTTCTGGAATAAAGGAAAGTGCAAAGACATTAACTCTGAATCCATCAGAGAAAGAACTCTGTAATTGCAACTTGGCAGCAAAATGTGCTTGTGCTGTGTGTACTCTAAAAGCCAGTGATGATTAATCCTGTACATTTATCTGAGTCCAAGAGCAGACACGCAATCATGACAACCGCAGAAGGCAAGAGAAGGTTGTGCTTGATCATTACAGCCTTGGGCCTGCTGGATGGACATGGGTAGCAGCATCCATCAGATCTCAGCCAACAAATCTGGACCTGCACGTCCACTGTGCTAGCCACCAGCCAGATGTGGCTGTTTAGCACTTGAATTGTGGCTGATGTAAATTGCGACATGCCTCAATTGTAAAATAGGCCCTGGATTCAAAGACTTAGTATGTTAAAAAGAATGTAAATATCTTTGTATTGTATATGTTAAAGTAATCACATTTGGAGTATGTTGGATTAAGTCATTATATTATTAAAATTAATCTCATCTGCTTCTTTGTACTTCTTTAATGTGTCTGCTAGAAAATTTTACATAGCTTGTGTGGTTTACCTTTGTGTCTGATATTGTATTTGTCTTGGGCACTGCTGCTCTACAGGTGAGGCAGATACCTCTTGGGTTTGTCCCTGGCTCACAATGATTCCCCTTTTCCAAGTGACTACCTTTGTCTCGACCTCAGGGTTCAGGGGCCTCCCAGAAGCCCTGGTGCTGTTTCTGAACCTGACTCAAGTCTGTCAATCAGAGAGCTTTCCTGGGAAGCTGGACTAGGAGTTCATGATTGGAGCTGTACCATGTAACATAAGTGGTCATGGTTTTCTGCCATATGGTTCAGAAGAGCAGATGGAGCTGATCTTCCAGGAGGAAGGTAAGAATGAAACACATGTCCATGTTAGAGAGGTAGATGAAGCATGAGGAGTCCTACTAGTGTTTAAGTCTTTGGATGCAGTACAGATTTGGTCCAGCTAGATGTTCATCCTTGGGTCCTGTCATCCTGGATTCTTATCCATAAATGTCAACTGTTTTCACTCCTTCTAACTCAGTAGGCTTCTGACTACCAAAAGAGTCTGATAAGTTATACTTCAATCTACTTTTTCTTTTTTTTTTTTTAATAAATTTCTTTATTTTAGTTGGGGGCTAATTACTTTACAATATTGTAGTAGTTTTTGCCATACATTGACATGAATCAGCCATGGGTTCACATGTGCTCCCCCTCCCGAACCCTCCTCCCACCTCCCTCCCCCATCCCATCCCTCTGGGTCATCCCAACGCTCCATCCCTGAGCATCTGTCCCATGCATAGAACATGGAATGGTGTTCCACTTCACATATGACAATATACATGTTTCAATGTTATTGTCCCAGAACGTCCCACCCTCACCTTCTCCCTCAGAGTCCACAGGACTGTTCTATGCATCTGTGTCTCTTATTCTGTCTCGCATATAGGGTTACCATTACCATCTTTCAAATTCCATATACATGCATTAGTATACTGTATTGGTGCTTTTCTTTCTGGCTCACTTCACTCTGTATAATGGGCTCCAGTTTCATCCATCTCAATAGAACTGATTCAAATGTATTTTTTTTAATGGCTGAGTAATATTCCATTGTGTATATGTACCACAGCTTCCTTATCCATTCGTCTGCCGATGGACATCTAGGTTGCTTCCATGTCCTGGCTATTGTAAACAGTGCTGCGATGAACATTGGGGTACACCGCGTCTCTTTCAATTCTGGTTTCCTCGGTGTGTATGCCTAGCAGTGGGATTGGTGGGTCATATGGCAGTTCTATTCCCAGTTTTTTAAGGAATCTCCACACTGTTTCTCCATAGTGGCTGTACTAGTTTGCATTCCCACCAACGGTGTAAGAGGGTTCCCTTTTCTCCACGCCCTCTCCAGCATTTATTGCTTGTAGACTTTTGGATAGCAGCCATTCTGACTGGTGTGTAATGGTACCTCATTGTGGTTTTGATTTGCATTTCTCTAATAATGAGTGATGTTGAGCATCTTTTCATGTGTTTGTTAGCCATCTGTATGTCTTCTTGGAGAAATGTCTGTTTAGTTCTTTGGCCCATTTTTTGATTGGGTCGTTTATTTTTCTGGAATTCAGCTGCAGGAGTTGCTTGTATATTTTTGAGATTAATTGTTTGTCCGTTGCTTCGTTTGCTATTATTTTCTCCCATTCTGAAGGCTGTCTTTTCACCTTGCTCATAGTTTCCTTTGTTGTGCAAAAGCTTTTAATTTTAATTAGGTCCCATTTGTTTATTTTTGCTTTTATTTCCAATACTCTGGGGGGGTGGGTCATGGAGGATCCTGCTGTGATTTATGTCGGAGAGTGTTTTTTGCCTATGTTTTCCTCTAGGAGTTTTATAGTTTCTGGTCTTACGTTTAGATCTTTAATCCATTTTGAGTTTATTTTTGTGTATGGTGTTAGGAAGTGTTCTAGTTTCATTCTTTTACAAGTGGTTGACCAGTTTTCCCAGCTCCACTTGTTAAAGAGATTGTCTTTTCTCCATTGTATACTCTTGCCTCCTTTGTCGAAGATAAGGTGTCCATAGGTGCATGGGTTTATCTCTGGGCTTTCTATTTTGTTCCATTGATCTATATTTCTGTCTTTGTGCCAGTACCACACTGTCTTGATGACTGTGGCTTTGTAGTAGAGCTTGAAGTCAGGCAGGTTGATTCCTCCAGTTCCATTCTTCTTTCTCAAGATTGCTTTGGCTATTCGAGGTTTTTTTGTATTTCCATACAAATTGTGAAATGATTTGTTCTAGTTCTGTGAAAAATATCATTGGTAGCTTGATAGGGATTGCATTGAATCTATAGATTGCTTTGGGTAGTATACTCATTTTCACTATATTAATTCTTCCAATCCATGAACACGGTATATTTCTCCATCTGTTTGTGTCCTCTTTGATTTCTTTCATCAGTGTTATATAGTTTTCTATATATAAGTCTTTTGTTTCTTTAGGTAGAAATATTCCTAAGTATTTTATTCTTTTTGTTGCAATGGTGAATGGTATTGTTTCCTTAATTTCTCTTCCTGTTTTCTCATTATTGGTGTATAGGAATGCAAGGGATTTCTGTGTGTTAATTTTGTATCCTGCAACTTTACTATACAATCTACTTTTTCTTAAAATTTAATTTTATTGTTTTTTATTACAATGTAGTTGATTTACAGTGTTATGTTAATTACTGCTCTACAGCAGAGTGGTTCAGTTATACATATGTGCATTCTTTTCTTAATGTTATTTTTATGTTATGTTTTATCACAGGATATTGGATATAATTCCCTGTACCATACAGTAGGATCTTGTTGTCTATCCATTCTATGTATACTAGTTTGTATCTGCTAATAACCAGTCTTCAACTCCATCCCTCCCTCTCTCCTTGGCAACCACTTGTCTGTTCTCTCTGTGAGCCTGAATCTGTTTGACTTTTTTCTCCACAACGCCAGACTCCTAACTAACTACCTTAGAGCTTTTGATAAACCTCCCTCTGTCAGCAATGTTTCCCCCCCATATCTCTACAGAGTTGGCTCGTTACAGATCAGATTTTACTTTCAAGGTCACCACCTGCAAGAGGCCTTCCCTGTATACCCCACCTGAGGAGATCTTGTAACTCTATCACATCATCCTCTTTATTTTCATGACTGTTTCTTCTATATTGTTCCTCTCCTGCTGCTCCTTCTAAAGTGAGGGTACCTTAAGTGCAGGAACGTTGTCTTCATGTCTGTATTTCCAAGCGTCTAGAACAGTGCCTGGTACGTTGTAGGCATTCAGTAATCATTTTTTAGAGTTGTATTTTTTAATCAAATATTTATAAAGTGCTTCTTATGTGCCAGGCATCATTCTAAGAGCTTTGTTGTTGTTTTAGTCGCTAACATGTCCGTCTCTTTTGCAACTCCATGGACTGTAGTCCGCCAGGCTCCTCTCTCCATCGGATTTCTCAGGCAACAAGATGGGAGTGGGTTGCCATTTCCTTCTCCAGGGGATCTTCGCAACCCAGAGACTGAACTTTCATCTCCTGCTTGGCAAGTGGATTCTTTACCACTGAGCCACCAGGGAAGCCCACTAAGAACTTTACAAATGAACAAATAGAGTTCTTAGCTTTCTGTTATGAATTCATGCTCTCTGAAAGATTTCCAGTTCCCTCTTACTAGGAAGAAGATTGGACCTCGTCAGTAAATATTAAGTTATGCCCATGTTTCAGGCACTGGACTGAGTACTTTCAAACAGTATCTTGTTTGACTTCTCATAGTAACCCTATAAGATAGTATATTTGCTTGAGACTACATTTGATTACATATACCTAAATCCCAACAATGGTGGCTTAACCCGCTAAAGATTTGTTTTTCTAATGCAACATGAAGTTTAGAGTATGAGGTCCAGGATTAGGACAGCATCTCTATGAAGTCATCAAGGATCTGGTTTCTTCTGCTTTCTGGCTCTGTCATTCTTAATGTGTGGCTCTTGTAGCTGGAAAGATGGCTGCTGCTCCTCTAAATGTCATTTCCATGCTTTAGGTGGGAACAGAGGGAAGATTTAAGGGCAGAGAATATATATCAGATGAGTATCTCCCTTTTGATCAGGTATATGCCAATTTTCTTAGAAGTTCCTTGTAATATATAAGAAACATGAGTACTGCTTATATCTCTTTGATCAAACTGGGTCACATGGCTACCCCTAACTGCAAAGAAGTCTGAGAAGTGAGTTTTTTTTTGACTGTGCTGTGTCTTCATTGCTGTGCACAGGCTTTCTCTAGTTTCAGTGAGTAGGGGCTACACTCTAGTTGCCGTGCATGGGCTTCTCATTGAGGTCGCTTCTCTTGTTGCAGAGCATGAGCTCTAGGGCACGCGGGTTTCAGCATTAGTGGTGCTTTGCCTTAGTTGCCCCACAGCATGTGGAATATTCCTGGACCAGGGATCGAACCCACATCCCTTGCATTGGCAGATGGATTCTCAACCACTAGACCACCAGTGAAGTCCAAGGTGAGCATTTTTAACTGGGCGCATTGCTGACCTGGATAAAATCCAAGTTCTGTTGGTAAAGAGAAAGGGAAGTAGATATTATGTAGTGGATTAGTTGTGTTGGCATGGCAAGGTTCTATTATTATATGCTCTAAAGAGTGACAAAGTCACAAGTACTCTAGGTATTCTGTGTGTTCAAGGTAAATGGAAACACAAAATGTTCTGAAGTTTGTGTAGAATTTTGGGTGATTGGATTAGGGGAAAAGCATTTTATTTTACAGATGGAGAAACCAAGGTTATAAGTTGCAAAGTGTTTTGCTTAAGATATAGCATCTAAAAGATTGAAAGGAGAAAAAAGAGACATAGAACTGAGATTTAAACCCAGCACTGACTAATTCCTAATTTCTTAAAAATTAGGCTTTCTGAGATTTAAATATAGTTAAGTTGTGATTTTTCTGGAATTGAAAAAGCTATCTTTTCAAGATAGATTTTCACAATACAACATTTATCATCGATTAAGCACTTACTGTATGTGATTTTTAAATGCATTATCTCATTTTGAAAATGGCTTTATGTTTTTTATAAATATTCTTAATTGTTGTAATAAACAAACAAAGTAACACACACAAAAAAAAGCCCCTTAAATCCCCAAAACAAAGCAGCCCAAGCAGTATGGAGAAAAATAAGGGGGAAAAAATCTTGAGAAATCCCACCCCAGGACTTCCCTGTTGGTCAAGTGGCTAAGACTCCACACTCCCAATGTAGGGTGCTAGGGTTTGATCCCTGGTCAGGGAACTAGATCCCACATGCTGCTACTAAAGATCCCACATGCCACAGCTAAAATCTGGTGCAATCAAATAAATAAATGTTAAAAAGAAAGAAAAAGAAATCTCAACCCCAGAGGAAGCCAAGATTAGCATTTTGGTAAACATCTTCCCAGACATCTCTCTTTGCAGATTCACATATTAGATGCGTGTTTAAATACATGAGTGGGAGCAGACCATGTGTTTTCCTATAGACATAAATTCTCCTAGTTGATCATTCCAACAACCTCTAGTCAAAGCTATGGTTTTTCCAGTAGTCATGTATGGATGCGGAAGTTGGACTATAAAGAAAGCTGAGCGCCGAAGAATTGATGCTTTTGAACTGTGGTGTTGGAGAAGACTCTTGAGAGTCCCTTGGACTGCAAGGAGATCAAACCAGTCCATCCTAAAGGAAATCAGTCCTGAATATTCATTGGAAGGACTGAAGCTGAAGCTCCAATACTTTGGGCACCTGATGGGAAGAACTAACTCATTGGAAAAGACCCTGATGCTGGGAAAGATTGAAGCCAGGAGGAGAAGGGGACGACAGAGGATGGGATGGTTGGATGGCATCACTGACTCGATGGACGTAAGTTTGAGCAAGCTCCGGGAATTGGTGATGGACAGGGAAGCCTGGCGTGCTGCAGTCCACGGGGTCGCAAAGAGTTGGACATGACTGAGCAACTGAACTGAACTGAACTGATTTCATAGGCTTATCTCCATTTCATAGGCTTAGGATAGTTCGGTGACATGCCCCAGGACACACAGTTAGCCAGTGGTAAAATAAGGCTAGTTTCAGTTTTACCTGAACCAATCACCCCAAATCCCTGGCAGAATCCCAAATCCCTGGCAGAATTAGAATTGGACAAAGCAAAAGTCTCTTTGCTTGAAGAATTTTAAAAATATAGATAGATAGATAATAGATAGATTGGCATACCATCAAGGCACCTTGGTGATAGGAAAGCACAGCTGGCTCGGTAGACTCAGCAGTTGTCATGAATAACTCATTATGAATAAAATAAATCGTTTTCAGTGCCAGAGACTTCTGAGACATGTTAATCAGAAGACTGTGTGAAGCAGTGCTGCATTGATGTCACCCAGAGTGACCCCACCTAGCCCCATCATGTGACTGAGTCTTCTAGGACTGTCAACTTTTCCTGCTTATGATCTTTGCAAGTCATCTTCACCCTGGTGCATTACAGATGGCTTTTTTCATACCACTCCCCCACCCCCAGTTCTGCCGATGCTTTGCTTTGTAGTTGTATCTGCCAGATGTTCTGGACCAGGCTGAATAATCTTCGGATCTATAGGAGTTTGAGTGAATGAATGAAATAAGGGTCCCTCCTCTATTTTTGCTGAATAGCTTTATCAACTGCCAAGAGGCCCACTGAAGTCATTAAAAGATGTTTTGCCATTAATAGGGTACTGATTAAATTATGACATGTCCATATGTTGGAAAACCATATGCTGATAAAACGAACAGGGTGAATCAGGAAAGAATGCCAAGATGTATTATTTAGTAAGAAGGAAAAAAAAAACAAGGTGCAGAACATAACATAGAGCATTATTTTTCTCCCTCTTTTGGTAAATTTTTTTAAAATGTATGTATACATACAGATACTTTTTCTGAAAGGACTCATAAAAATTATTAATAGCTAATAGTTGTTACCATTAGAAAAGCTGAACAGAAGTTATCACTTGTTATTCTATACTTTATTTTATATTTTCATACTTTTATGTTATTTTATACTTTGATATTTATAATCTTGAACCTTATACATGTATTACTAGTCTAATATTATAATAATTATCTAATATCAACAGGAGTGATCTAGACAGTGAGAATAGGGGTCATTAAATGTTTTCTCCTCTGCACTTTTCCATGCTTAAAAAATATTCAAACTTATTTTCAAAAAAATGTCTTCAGACAGATTTCCTTCCTCCTTCCCTGGTCACTCAGATGGTAAAGAATCTGTCTGCAATTCGGGAGACCTGAGTTCGATCCCTGGGTTGGAAAAATCCCCTGGAGAAGGGAATGGCAACCCACTCCAGTATTCTTGCCTGGAGAATTCCATGGACAGAGGAGCCTGATGGGCTACAATCCATGGGGTCACAAAGAGTTGGACATGACTGAGCGACTAACACTTTCATTAAAAAAACAGGAAAATTCATAAAACAATCCAAAGGAACACAATCTGAGAAGCAGTGTAACTGAATACAGTTTGGGGAACAGATTTATTTTTTCTTTTCCAATTATTGTAATAAATCAAGCAGGACAGCCAAATAGTGCCAGTTAAGTTCAGTGGTGGTGGCTGCCCAAACCTTGTGGGGAAGAACTTAGAGGCTGTATCCGGGCTTGGCTGTGATTGGTGAGCCATGGCTGCCCTGGGGGTGAGGGTGGGAGTCAGGAGGTGGATCCATCCATCCCATGGGTGGATGTCGCTGAGGGACAAGTTCTCCTGAGGTTAGTTCCAGCCTCTTCCCCACCCCAGAATGCCAGCCCATCACAATGTGCTCCCCATAATGTGCCAACATCCCAGGGGGAGAATCCAGGTTTAATGGAAACATGAGAGAATACGAAACCCGATGGTGCATGAAATTAGCAGTGAACACTGGGAAACGTAAGTCACAGCTCTGTTTGTTTTAGGACAGGGTGAAAATCACCATTGTTTCATGCCAATAAGGGCTAAAGCCAGAGAAAACCTCAGTACCAACTAATCAAAAGGGCCAACACCCCCCTTTCAGAGAGTGGCCCTGCCATATCCCTCATCCTTAGTGAGCTTCTTTGGCTGAGAAGGAGATAGAACTAGGGTGCTGTGTGGGCTGAGACCAACAATTTCATCTCTACGGTCTCCAGGAATGTGTGAGGCACCAGGATAGCCCCCTCTGAGGAGGTTACATCTGAACTGATTGCCAATAATACAAAGGAGCTAGCCACTGATGCAGCGCGACTGCTGCTTCAAGTTGAGGCACTGTGGGATTTTTCAGGCATTTCCAGATCAACATGTCACCTCTGGCCTGGCAGAACTGCCAGGGTTTCACTAAGGGCAAAGAGGCATTTCCTGAAACGGACTTTTTGGACTTTGCTGCAGCGTGTCTTCAGTGTGTCTGGTGGAATACACGGCTGTCTGGACCATGAAGGTGCTTCTTGCGGTGCCTGCTGCCAGCACTGACTAACTGGACTTAGTGCTGCTTAATATAGCAGCGCTGAGTGGTCTGTTTATCCTGTTTCTCCCAGAGCTACAGTTAGCTGGCACTGAGGGGTCAGGCAGCCCTGGGACAAGGTTTGGGATCTTACAAGGCTAGGTCTGTTCACCTCCAGAGGCACCTTTGGGATTTCGTCAAGTTGATTTGATTTAGTATTTAAACTCTTTTGTTTGCTTTATGTTTCTCAGTACAAACAGCAAAGGATAACAACAACAACAAAAAAGAATCCCTCTCCTTTCAAAATTGGCAGATGAAAGATATGAGTGAGCAGAATTGCTTGATTTTCTACTATGGGTGCCCCATCCCTTCCTGAAAATGCTAGAGATAATCCTCTATCTCCCCTGCCTCGGATAGACCATGATTTGTCCCTTAGAGTTGGGTGAAGCCAGGGTCTCCAGGGGAACATAAACAGCATGATGGGAGTAAGTGAATGGGACCAAGGCTAGAAATCTTATTTCTAGACGCACTTTCTCTCATTCTTTCTCTTAACAAATGTAGTACATTTATGGTGCTCCCACCACAAAGATGCAGCCCTTGTTTTTAAGCACTTAAGAGTCTAGCGGGGGAGTTGGTTCTGTTAATAAACTGTGTCTACCTTTGTTTTGCTTGTTTGATTTCTTTCACTGAACCTTTCTATGGCAATCCTGCTCATGGAAGGTTTAAAGGGCAAAACCTATTGAATGTTTAAGCTAGTTTAAAATTTGAACCTCTAGTACATAAATAAGTGAATGAAGGTACCTGGATCCTGTTCCTGCAAAGAAAAGAAAAAAGGGGTAGTGTTAGTGAGTCTGTACACTGTACTTCAGCATCATCCCCATCTTTATCACCATAGCCTTTTGAATCCACCTAGCCATGTCCTTCACCAGACTGCAGTTTTCTTAATTAATTTCTTAAATCTCCTTTGCTTAGTGGTGGTTCAGATTAGCAGAGACTGACAAGATCAAGGCCTCTGCTAATGAAATTGTATTTGGCTTTAAAGAAATGAGGCTAGGGAATTCCCTGGTGGTTTAGTGGTTAGGACTGTGCACCTCCATGCAGGGTGCCTGGGTTTGATCCCTGGTCAGAGAACCTGAAAGCCAAAGGAAAGAAACAAGGCTCAGAGGAAATAAACTTTTTGATATCCTGAAAAGATGGCACATGGGATTGGTATGACAAGAAAGTATAGGGCTTTATATGGCTTCCCTGATAGCTCAGTTGGTAAAGAATCTGCCTGCAATGCAGGAGACCCCAGTTCGGTTCCTGGGTTGGGAAGATCTGCTGGAGAAGGGATAGGCTCCCCACTCCAGTATTCTTGGGCTTCCCTGGTGGCTCAGCTGGTAAAGAATCTGCCTGCAATGCAGGAGACCTGGGTTCGATCCCTGGGTTGGGAAGATCTCCTTGAGAAGGGAAAGGTTACCCACTCCAGTATTCTGGCCTGGAGAATTCCATGGATTGTATAGTCCATGGGGTCAGAAAGAGTCAAACATGACTGATCAACTTTCACTTTCACTTTAATAGGACTTTATACAAAAGATAATGCCCCTTTTAAAAGAAGTGCAGAGTTCACAGCAAAAAAATGAAAGTGAAGTCACTTAGTCATGTCCAACTCTTTGTGACCCCATGGACTGTATGTAACCTGCCAGGCTCCTCCATCCATGGGATTTTCCAGTCAAGAATACTGGAGTGGGTTGCCATTTCCTTCTTCAGGGGATCTTCCTAACCCAGGGATAGAACCCCAGTCTCCCACATTGCAGGCAGACTCTTTACCCTTTGAGCTACCAGGAAATCCCTTAGCAACATTATTGCTAATAGCCAAAAAGTGAAGATGATCAAAATGTCTATCAACTGATGAATGGATAAACCAACTGTGGTATGTCTATGCCATGGAATATTCACTAACAGTAAGAGATGAGGTAAGGATACACATGCTATGATATGGATGAACTTTGAAAACATTATGCTAAATGAAAGAAGCCAGTCACAAAAGATCACATTTATGATCTGTTTATATGAAATGTCCGGACTAGGCAGATCCATAGAGATGGAAAGTTAATCAGTGTTTGCTGGAGGCTGTGAGGGGTGGGGAAGAAATGAGGAGTGACTGCTTACTAAGTGCAGGGTTTCCTTTTGGGATGGTGAAAATGTTTTGGAACTAGATAGATGTGATGGTTGCAGAACATAGTGAGGGTACTAAATGTACATTTTAAAAAGAGTTAATTTCATGTTGTATAAATATCTCAATTTAAAAAAACTAAATAGAAATATGCTGAAATATGGATAAACTTTGAAAACATGCTAAGTGAAAGATGCCAGACACAAAGGGCCATCTACTGTATGATTCCATTTGTATAGTTACATTTGTAATGAAATATCCAGAATAGGCAAATCCATAGAGACAGCAAATAGATAATGGTTGCACAGGACTGGAGATCTGAGAATGTTGTAAAATTGTCCCACGCTGCAAATATCCTTAGAACCATTGAATTGTACATGTTAAATGGATGAAGTGTATGGTATGAGTGTTGGATGTCAATAAAGCTGTTACATTAAAAAGGGTTGTATACATTTAAGCTTTTGAAAAATTGAATCATTTCAGGGATAATTAGGGTAGCTTGCTATCTATAGCTTGAAGAATCCTATCTCCTTAGTTTATCTAATTTGTGTGCTGAGTTTGTGAACTGAGTTTTCTAAAACGCAGGACTAACAATAAGCATTTAAACAGATGACTGAAAAAAGAACCAGGGGTTCAGAAATAAGCATATGTATATAAAGAGATTTTGTATATGATAAAAGAGATGTTTAAAAAATTTTTTCCCAAATTTTATTTATTTTTTGGCCACACCATAGAACACGTGGGATCTTGGTTCCCTGACCAGGGATAGTACCTGCACCCCTTGAGTTGGAAGTCTTAACCATCGAACTGCCAGGGAAGTCCCAAGGAGAATTTTTAAATTATTCAAAAAAATGGTATGAGATCTAGCTTGCCACTTAAAAACCATCACCACCAACAATAACTGAATTTCTACCATATTCCTTGTTCCCAAGTAAATTAAGTTGGATCAAATAGGTCTATGTTAAAAAGAAAACGATGAAGGTACTGGAAGAAAATATAGGTGATGTATTCATGATCTTGGGGGTGAGAAAGATCTTCCTAAATTAAAGCAAGAAGTTTTTTTTGTTTGTTTGTTTTTAAAGGAGACATAGATTTGACTACATTTTTAAAAAATGCAAAGAACTTCAATACAGCAAATAGCCTTCCTCTCTCCTCTTTTTTTTCTCAGTCTATTCAAATTTGATCAGTCCTTCAGGGTAGAGCTAAAATTTCCCTCCCCTGTGGTATCTTTCCCAGCCATTCTAGCACATACCATCATTTCTTCCTCTCCTGAACTCTTGTTGAACTTGATCAGAAATACAGGGGTGGGGACTTCCCTGGCGGTCCAGTGGTTAAGACTTCGCCTTCCAATGCAGAGGGTGAGGGTTCGATCCCTGGCAGGGAGTTAAACCCCACATGCAATCTTGTAACAGATTCAATAAAGACTTTAAAAATGGTCCACATCAAAAAATATCTAAAAAAAAAAAAATAAAAGAAATACAGGGGTGGAAAGAGGAGATGGATGGGTTGTATTTTCAGAGCTCTGTGTTGAGGATTCGAAGTTGTGTTGACCTTGGTGGGAGTGATGGAATTGATTGTCGCTAACAGTCTGGGCCTGGGGTAGGTGGCACAAGTCACTGCATTTCCTCTACCTTTGGGTATCCCATTTTAAGTACCTAAAGCTCAGGGAGCCATATCTTAGCCTTCATGTTTTTGTTTTGTTTTTTTAATTCTTGAATTTTGCTACCATACTGCTTCTGTTTTATGTTTTGATTTTTGGTCGCAAGTCATGTGGGATCTTACCTCCATGACCAGGGATCAAACCCATGCCCCTTGCATTGCAAGACGAAGTCTTAACCACTGGACTGCCAGGGAAATCCCCACACTTCTTGTTCTTAGTGATACAGCTTTGTGTTGCTGTTGTTGGTATTGCTTTTATATTCCCGCAGAATCTCTCGTGGAGCTATGTACAAGAGTGCCCAACAAATACTGTAATGATGCTGTAAAGAAAAAAAAGACTATAAATAGAGTACGATGGCATTCTGAAACCAGTGCTTTCCAGGAGCTGAGTGGTTCCCAAACACAGAAAATACCTCCAGGTGACCTCTAGTGTATGGTGTGGGGGCCAGGAGGGTGGCGTGGCCTGGGTGTGCTGGTCAGAGCACATCTTTACTTTTTTATTTAAACAAAACCTGTTTACCTTCAACTATACCCACTGCATGTGGGCTTTGTATGTGGGCAGGAAATGAAAGGGTTTGTTGAAACAGAGAAAGCTGCCCATGAAGTAATAATTAACAACCTATTTACTGAATGAATGAATACATGAATAAAATAAAAGAAACAAAAACATCTCTAACATGACAAGGTGTTCCATGGAGCTCAAGCATCACATGCTTCTGGCAAGAAGCTACCAAACAGGTCTTTGTATTAAGACCAATTCCAGGTTAACACAGGGGCAGAGACTCAGCTGGGAGGTCTGCCCACAGCTGAACAAGGCTCTCTTCCTGTCTCCTCAGTTTTGCTGGTTGGTTGAAATTCATTCCTACTCCTTCCGGCGCCCTGCACCCTGTTTTAGCTGGCATCAGCCCAGCCTCAGGACTGCTTTTTTGCAATGGTTGGTCTTAATCTCATCTCAGCACACAAGGAGTTAGCCATGGAAAGCACAGGCCAGGAAAACTCCCTGGGTCTCTGTGGCTGGAAAATCTGTGTCACCAGAGGTATCGCTAGAGAAGTCATTTCTTCCACTCACTGCAGTTCTGAAGATGCAGGGAACACAGGCAGAGGCCCATGATAGTTCCTGGTATTTGCAGGTTACAAAGTACTTTTACATACATTGTCCCTTTTAGTTGATCTTCAGGAGGTAAAAGACTAAGCCAGAGACCAAACCTTTTTCCTTGAAATCTGTCTGTTTTAGAAGAGCAGTTTTTGCCAAAATTCATGTGAAAGGTTGTTTCCTCCTGCTTTCAAGACATTTTTGTCCCTTCCCCAATAAGGGAAATCTAGACTCCAGGTGGGAGGCAGGCTTCTGTTTAGGCAGCTGCTGGGTTAGTAAGGAAGGGCTACACCTGGGGTAGTGATGTCTGTGTTTGGAAGGGAAAAGGGAGTGACATTTTTAGGCTGCAAGCCTCTTCTGGGAGAGTTGAGGACAGATCTATTTTTAGAGGTGTTCTCTGCCACCCACAAAGAACTCAAAAGGTAACCAAGCACCTGGCAGGTTTCCTGTGGGGAAAGTTGTTAAGGGCTGGAGAGCTTCTGCGTATTCTGAGTCATGAAGTTTGACTTCATCATCAATCTGATGCACAGAGAGCACAAAATGCCCCCACCCCCACCCGCCCCCAGCCTTGTTTTGAATCATATTTGGTTGCATGATGACAGCACACTTGGAGATGGCACAAATTCTCAAATCACAAAAGATTGGGCCTCAGACTCACAGAGAGGAGGCCAAGGTGCTATGTTTTAACCCCAAATGGTAGATGGTATAGTTCCAAGATGGAAGGAATCTTGTATCGGGTATCAGCTCTGCTACTTCCAGGCTATGTGATTATGGCCATGTGACTTAACCTCTCTGAACTCACGTTCTTCATCTGTAAAGTGAAGCATCAAGTCAAATGATTTCTAAAGTCCTTTTAGCCCCAGTCTTCTATGATACACACACAGGCAAGATAATTTTCAGGCAACTTGCTCCCTCATCCGTAGAAAAGATGGATATAAACTCTACCTCATGTATTTACTGTGAGTGAAAAAAAGAAGATAATAAATGTAAACTGCTTGACACACTCCTTAGCATAAAGTCAATGCTCAATCAGTTCAGTTCAGTTGCTCAGTCGTGTCCGACTCTCTATGACCCCATGAATTGCAGCACGCCAGGCCTCCCTGTCCATCACCAACTCTTGGAGTTTACTCAAACTCATGTCCATTGAGTCGGTGATGCCATCCAACCATCTCATCCTCTGTCATCCCCTTCTCCTGCCCTCAATCTTTCCCAGCATCAGGGTCTTTTCAAATGAGTCAGGTCACAGCATCAGGTGGCCAAAATATTGGAGTTTCAGCTTCAACATCAGTCCTTCCAGTGAACACCCAGGAGTGATCTCCTTTAGGATGGACTGGTTGGATCTCCTTGCAGTCCAAGGGACTCTCAAGAGTCTTCTCCAACACCACAGTTCAAAAGCATCAATTCTTCGGTGCTCAGCTTTCTTTATAGTCCAACTCTCACATCCATACATGACTACTGGAAAAACCATAGCTTTGACTAGACAGACCTTTGTTGACAAAGTAATGTCTCTGCTTTTTAATATGCTGTCTAGGTTGGTCATAACTTTCCTTCCAAGGAGTAAGCGTCTTTTAATTTCATGGCTGCAGTCATCATCTGCCGTGATTTTGGAGCCCCCCAAAATAAGGTCAGCCACTGTTTCCACTGTTTCCCATCTATTTGCCATGAAGTGATGGAACCAGATGCCATGATCTTAAATGTTATTAAAGCAATGTTCATGTGAACAGTGACATCACAGGGAGCTTTGTTAGCCCAGTAGACAATAAAAAGTGTGCCTGAAGACTTTTTATGTTGACAAACAGAAGTGGGAATTTAAGCTGGTATTCTGGATGGCCTACAGATGAGTATACTGACCATATTTGCCAGTGGAATGACACTGGCATAAAGACTAGGTAAGAGAATGTTTGGTGTTTCAAGAGCCAACAGTGCAGCTTCCATTCCACCACCAAGTAGATAGCCAGTTAGACCATTTAAAATTCAAAATCTGAGGTTTTGTGACCTGTTTTGTCATCATCAATTCCAGAAAGGCTGTATTCCCAGGGTGCCATCCCACCTAGTACCATCATCCTATTAGAGCACTGCTGACACAAGGCAAGGAATTTGGCATACAAGGTGGCTTGTCTTTGTTCTATCTACAGGCTTTTGTTACTAAAGATGTGGTGATGTGGGCGAGTCCCACACAGGAATAATGTTAGAGAGGAGTTCCTGAATAATTTGGCCAGGATGTCAACACTGCTTTAAAAACCGAGGTATTATTCCCAGGTCTGTATGTAATCTAATTCAGACCTAGAGATTCTCTCTTGTACTTTGCCTGAGCCCTGCTCTAAGTCGCCTGGGAAGAGTTTCCTGAAGACCTATAGGAACCAGCATGCAGGCCCACAAGCTACTGCTGAGTTTAAACCAACATCAGTGTCTTCCAGAGGGCCGCCGCCCAACCTGTCCCCCCACAAGTTGCTTCTCTTTTTTGTCATAATTAGCACACACTGTTTCTCCCCTGACATACCACAGGCATAAATATGAGCTTTAGTATTTCCCGTGTGTAATAGTGTTTCCTATGATACTCCCTAAACACAGTAAGGAAACTACCAGCCTGGGAAATGTGAGAAGCCCTTTTCTTACCCTTCCAATCAGCCTGAGGGTTGGAGATTTAAGCATTTCCCTAATCACCTTGTTCTTTTTTTCAAGGAACTAGTTCATGCAATTGGTTGGTACATTGTGTCCAAAGATGAGGATCAGTCACGTGATTTCCTTGTGGATGCTTTGCTGTTCCTCATTCTTTTGCCACCCACAATGCCCCTAAATAAATTGTGAGCCATTTGTCAGGGGAGGGATCACTCAAAGATTTTGTGGGGTCACCTCCTATGGTTGTACAGATTGTATATTGCCCAAATGCAGGGTGGGGGTGTCATTTGCATAGACTACAATGGGGTGGCCATTCCTGAAGTGGGGCAGTGCACAATTTGCACAATCAAGTATTACAGTAAATACATGGACCAGCTGTAGCATCATTCATAGCAGGGAGGATTCCCCAAACTTAAAGCATATATTCTGTTCAGGACAGAGGGGTAAATCAGTTTATTATCTTTGTAATTAAATATTAGTGAAGGCTCTTGGGAGAAGTTTTTCCATTGGTTTCAGTATCTTGCTTTTGTTTTATTTAGATCAGGTTTACTATCAATTGTGTAACCAATGAAATTTTCACTATAATTGAATGCTCAAATTAATGGTTCACATATAAAATGTGTATTACTTCATTTTTGGGTCATCCTCATTCTTGATGTTATTTCAATCCTACAAGGGCATACTATGTATCAGGCTCTGTTCACACAGAGACAACAGTAAACAAGAAGGCAAAGTCTATTTCATGTTGCTACTCTTGTCTTGCTTTTTCTTTCTCATCTACTCTAATCTATGATTTCTTGCTATACCATAGCCACTTAAATCCTTTTTAGATCAAGACTATGTAAAAAATAAGTGAATACTGTAAATATTTATGTACCTAACAATAAGGCAATAAAATTTATGAAGCAAAACTTGACACAACTGAAAAGAGAGATAGACAATTCAGCAATAATATTTGAAAACTTCAATAATCCACTTCTAATAATAGCTAGAACAACTAGGCAGAAGATTAACATGAAAATAGAGGGTCTGAATTAACTGTAATCCAAATAGACCTAATAGACATCTGTAGAACACTCCACTCACCACGAGCAGAATATACATTCAAATAAACATGGAACGTTCTCCAGGATAGACCATATGCTACAGCATTAACCAAATCTCAATACATTTAAAAGGATTGAAATAAGGCAAAGTATGTTCTTCAACTACTGTGGAGTGAAATTAGCAATCAATAACAGAAAGAAATTTGGGAAATGCACAATTATAAGGAATTAAACCACACATTTCTAAGTAACCAATGAGTCTAAGAAATCACAAGAGAAATTAGAAAATCCTTAGAGATGAATGAAAATAAAGCCATAACATACCAAAACTTATTAGCTGTTAACTAAAATAAGTAAATAACCACTCTTAGCACATCTTAATATCATTTTAGAGAATAAATGAGAAATTATTCTTTTATAGTTTCAAGTTCTAGGCAGAAGGCCTCAGTACTTGCCCATATTAGTGCTAAATTAATATTTGTTGAATGAATCAATCAGTTGCATTACAGTGGCCGGAAGGTAAACTAAGGAATCAGGAGTATATCTCATGTTAGATTCCTACTCGACTAACCCTTTTCTCTGACTTTTTTGCATAAGCCATTTACTTTTTAAAAGCTTTTATAGATTCCCATCCTTTTCGCTCTTTCCCTTTCTTCCCCATTAGGTCTTCTGCATTACTCTGTGATTTAAACTTCCTATGTGGAAAATTCTGAAAGAGATGGGAATACCAGACCACCTGACCTGCCTCTTGAGAAACCTATATGCAGGTCAGGAAGCAACAGTTAGAACTGGACGTGGAACAATAGACTGGTTCCAAATAGGAAAAGGGGTATGTCAAGGGTGTATATTGTCACCCTGCTTATTTAACTTACATGCAGAGTACATCATGAGAAACGCTGGGCTGGAAGAAACACAAGCTGGAATCAAGATTGCCGGGAGAAATATCAATAACCTCAGATATGCAGATGACACCACCCTTATGGCAGAAAGTGAAGAACTAAAGAGCCTCTTGATGAAAGTGAAAGAGGAAAGTGAAAAAGTTGGCTTAAAACTCAGTATTCAGAAAACTAAGATCATGGCATCTGGTCCCATCACTTCATGGCAGATAGATGGGGAACAGTGGAAACAGTGGCTGATTTATTTTGGGGGGGTTTCAAAATCACTGCAGATGGTGACTGCAGCCATGAAATTAAAAGACGCTTACTCCTTGGAAGGAAAGTTATGACCAACCTAGGTATGTGGTGGTTTAGTTGCTAAATCGTGTCCAACTCTTGTGACCCCAGGGACTGTAGCCTGCCTGGCTCCTCTATCCATGGGATTCTCCAGGCAAGAATACTGGAGTGGGTTGCCATTTCCTTCTCCAAGGGATCTTCCCAACCCAGGAATTGAACTTGGGTCTCTTGCATTGCAGGTAGATTCTTTACCTGCTGAGCTATGAGGGAAGCCCATAGCTATGAGGGAAGACCAACCTAGACAGCATATTAAAAAGCAGAGACATTACTTTGTCAACAAAGGTCTGTCTAGTCAAGGGTATGGTTTTTCCAGTAGTCATGTATGGATATGAGAGTTGGACTATAAAAAAAGCTGAGCGCTGAAGAATTGATGCTTTTGAACTGTGGTGTTGCAGAAGACTCTTGAGAGCCCCTTGGACTACAGGGAGATCCAACCAGGCCCTCCTAAAGGAGATCAGTCCTGGGTGTTCACTGGAAGGACTGATGTTGAAGCTGAAACTCCAATACTTTGGCCACCTCATGTGAAGAGTTGACTCATTTGAAAAGACCCTGATGCTGGGAAGGATTGGGGGCAGGAGGAGAAGGGGATGACAGAGGATGAGATGGTTGGATGGCATCACTGACTCAATGGACCTGAGTTTGGGTAAACTCTGGGAGTTGGTGATGGACAGGGAGGCCTGGCGTGCTGCAGTTCATGGGGTCACAAAAGGCTGGACACGACTGAGTGAACAGAACTGAACTGAACTCAAGTTCTTAGCACAGAAACTTTTTTTTGTTCCACTGTGAAGCTAGGGATTGGACTACTGCCTGATTGTCAAATCCAGTCCACCACCTGCTTTTGTATGACCTGCATTAAGAATAGGTTTTACATTTTTAAATAGTTGAAAAAAATCAAAAGAATAATAATATCTTGTATTTCACGTAAAAAAGTAGGAAATTCAAGTTTCAGTGTCCGTCAATAAAGCTTATTGGATCATAGCCACACCAATTTGTCCAGTATTGTCAATGACTGTGTTCATGATACAATGGCAAAGTGGAGTAGCTGTGACAGAAAGCTTGTCACCAAGCCCCAAGTATTTATTAGCTCATATTACTATTATTTTGTGTACTCCTGTTATAAGCTTTTGTATAAGCATGTTCGTGACTTGTTATGCCTTTCCCTCTTCCCATCATGACTAATCCTTATTCTCATTCAAAAACCTTTCTCCTCAATCCTTACCTTATTATCACACCTGGTTACACACTTCTCTTCCCCAGCTCTTGGCATTGTTTAATATAGGCCAACACAACTATAATTAACTTGAGATTTCTATATTTAAAAATATGTCTTGAATGTATGTTTCCTATCTTCTCTCATTGTGAGGATTCCAAGGTTCTTCTATGTCCTGTATTTCCCTCCACACACAGAGCAGTGCTCAAGTTTAGTTGTCAGACAGATCTGAGTTTGCATTTTGGTTCCACAACACCTTAGCTGAGCAAGTGATGTACGTTTCTTGAATCTGTTCATTTGCAGAGGGTTTAGCTATGAAGGTTACAGAGATGATGTATGAAAAGGTCCAAGACCCAGGAGGTGCTCCACAAGCAGTAGTAATTATCAGTGGATGATTTCTTTATTTGCAATAGCAAGACATTACCTTTGTCCTTAAGGAAACTCATAGTGATGTAGTGCGAATTGAAAGAAATAGTAAGTCAGTAGAAATGACAATTCATTGTTCACCTGGAGCCCTGAAAAGATTAACTGGAGATAGTCAAGGCCTGAAGTGAGATATAAGACCAGTGAGACTTTGTTTAAAATTTAACAAACCCTTCTTGGTTACTCATTGAGCTCAATACTGCCTTGGATAGGCCTCAGGTGAAAGACAGGAGACTATATCTTGGAGATTTTTGTTCAAATTGGGGTAGGGGTGGGGAAACAGATATGTGCTGTATTCTTGCTTGTCCATAATCTTTCTCTTCTCTCTCAGGATGGATGATTCAGAACCAGCAGTTCACATAAAAAGTATTGCACATGGAAAGTATTACTGCTATTCTGTGGGGAAATAAGCTTCTAAGTGCAGCAATATGAAATTAATAACTTTCTGTGTGGAAACTCTCTTGACAACACCTCGAGATAAAGCCAAAGAGTGCAATTTTTACAGCCTTGGATTATCTTTTCTGTCTGCTTGGCTGGCAGCAGGCATGGATCGGTGAGTCAGAAATTCAGAGTTTTCCCCTTCACTGTACAGTTTGCTTGCCAACTGCAGACCTTATACAGCGATGACTCAATTTCTCAATTCCCCAGCTCACCCAGCCATTGAATCAACACACATCACCTCAGTTTACTTACAAAAGGCTTTTTTTTTTTTTTTGCCACACCGTGCTCCTCTTATGGGAGTTTTGTTCCAGGGATCAAACCTGGGTCCTCAGCAGTGAGAGCATGGAGTCCTAATCCCTGGATCTCCAGGGAGTTCCCAGTTTACTTACAAAGGGCTTTGGGGGAACTCAGAGGAAAAAAAAAAAACGTCTTCATGGTTAACACAAAACATCTTGTTCAGGACATCAGAAAAAGAGTAGGAAAAGGAGATTGGAAGCTGAATATCAACTTTTGTTTTTCTTTTGAGAGAAATATTCCTGTGAGAAAACCCAGTATTTATATTATGATAAACATGTATGTCCACATGCAGGGAGTATATATTAATAGCTGTTGAGGGAGAAAGTAATTTAGGAAAGAAATAGATGGGAAGGACAGCAACTTCTTTTCCACAAAAGCCACAAAAGTGCTGTAGACACGCATGAAGATGGCAGCTGTTGCTCCAATAGCCATATGTTTCAGCACAGACATCTTCTTTTTTTATTCCTTCTTACATGTAAATTTAGAAAATCTGGGCAAAGAAGTCTGGATTTCTACTTTCCATTGATGAGATTTTTTAAAATTTCAAATTAGACTTTTTTTCCCCTTATGTAAGACCACAAGGTAGGACATTATGTTTGGATTGATTCACTGTATATCATTACATTTGAAAGTTGTTTTTTCCAGATTAAAAAGAACATTTGTGGGACAGACTAAGGAGCAGACCACTTGGAAACACTCAGATTGGCATTTTGCTGAATTTGTTCACTCTCCACAGTGAAAATTTGTGAGGCCAGTGCTTGGAAATAGGGACTGACATGTTGGAGTTTGCATACTGGCAAGAGGCACAAGAGACGTAGGTTCAATCCCTGGTTGTGGAGATCCCCTGGAGAAGGGAATGGCAACCCACTCCAGTATTGTTGGCCTGGGAAATCCCATGGACAGAGGAGCCTGGTGGGCTACAATTCATGGGAGTAGCAAGAGTCAGACATGACTGAGCACACAAACAACGCATACATGTACGTACACACACAGAGAACTGGAAGTGAGGAAGAGAAATATACAGAATTTTTGTTGATTATGACTGGCTCCTACCTACAGAGACCTCAGGGTAGGCTCAAAACACAGTTGCAGTTTAAAACATGTAGTTACCTAAATTTGAATATTAGAAGATAAAACAATAATGATAGTAGTGCCAACTCTAGACCGCCAACTTGGAAAGGCAATCAAGAAGAAATAGGAATAACAACAAGCTTCAGAGATCAAGTATTTTTCTGTGTTGGCCATGTGGGTAGAAGCAATTCCAGATGGCTGGGTATGATAGAAACAGCAGACCTCAAATGTCTGCTCTAGGATCAATAACTATACTGTGCTAGATGCTATGGGAGATACCAAAATATTTCAAAGATAAATAGTGTCATCTTTACAAAGTTTATAATTTGATTGTATGATAATGGTTAAGAAAGCTAGCTTGATGAGTTTATAACCCAGCTTTACCCCTTACCAGCTCTGTGTTCTTGAGTAAAATATTTAATGTCTTCAAGCATAACTCCCCCATCTGTGAAACATCAATAATTGTATCTCCTATATGGCCCTTCCGCTGCCTCCTTTCCATTTTTCCACAAGGCAACCTCTCACTTTCCTCACCACCTTTGCATATATGTTCCTCTTCCCTGGAAAGCTCTTCACAAGTCTACATCTTTGAAGTTTTGCCTTTCATGTCACCTCTTCAGAGAACTTTGGTTCAGAAAACATCGTGTCTATATCCACAGAGGCTGTTAAAACACTAAAGGACTACATAAAAATAGGGGATGCTATTATGATCACCCGGGGTCAAGAAGTTCTCCAGAATTTAGGGTTAGCAAACTTTTTCTCTAAAGGGCCAGATAGCAAGTAATTTAGGATTTGCAGACCATAGTAAACAAACGGGAGCGGCTGTGTTCCAAATAAAACAATTTGTGGACACAGAAAGGTGAATTTCACATGCTTTCCACAGTCACTGAACCAGATTTAGCCTCTGCCCTGTAGTGAACTGACCCCTAGTCTATGGAGGATGGCAGACAAGAAGGAAGTGGATAAGAACTGAGATACTGCAGCCAGATAGATACTAGGGATCAGATGGCTGCTGTGGGAGACTGTCAATCTCCCTGGGCACCAACGACCTCTAAAATGGGGCTGTGGTCTCTATCTGGGGTGTGTGAGGAGGGTTCAAAGTAGCACGCAGAGAAAGCTTGGCGCTTAGAACCAGGCACCCATCACCAGCGTCGCCCTCTCTGCGGTGACCTGCAACCTGTTTTGGAAGGAACCGACTGCGACGCCTCAGCCTCGGGGCGCGGAACGACGGGCGGAGCCCACGGCGGGCAGCTGCACCGCCGGGCGAGGCTGGGCCTGGCGGGCCGGGCTGCGCGAGTCGGGGGCGGGGCGGCGGCGCAGCGTCGTCGTCGTTGTCCCCGCCTCCTCCCCAGGGGCCGCGTCTGAGCCTTGGCGGCGGCGGCGCTCACTACCCGAGGAGAGCGGCTGTCCTGGTAGCGGCGGCGGCCACCGAGACCCACCCGAGGCGCGTCTCAGTCGGCCTCCCGACGCCCCCAGGCCGCAGCGCCCGCGCCCATTCAGCTTGCTCGCTCGCCCTCCTTCCTTGCAGCCGGCTGCGCCATGGCGTTGGCGTTGGCGGCTCTGGCGGCGGTGGAGCCAGCCTGCGGCAACCGGTACCAGCAGGTGAGCAGCGCCCCAAGCCCCCCCCCACCCCGACCCCGGCCCTGCCCCCTGGCCGCTTCAGGCCTCCTCTCCGGCCCCGCCTGTAGCCAACTCGACGCCGCGGCTTACCAGGCCGCGCTGGGCCTGGGCCGGCCGGGCGGGCCCCGGGCTCGGATTCGAGGCGGCCGCGGGCCGGGGCCGTCCCTCCGCGACGCCGGGCGGGAGTCGGGCGGTGGAAAAACCTCCGCCCTGCAGTGTTTTCCGCATTTCCCACGGCGGGCGGGTCACCCGAGACCCTCCGGAGGCGTTGACCTGAGGGCATTCAGTTTGCGTTTTTCCACTTTGAATTTGATGTCACTGGAAAAGGGGGAAAAAAAAACAAACCAAAAACGTGAAATGTAAAGGAAATTAGGTGGAGAGAAAAGATTAAAATCGCTGCTGCTGCTGCCGAGAGCTCTCCGCAGTGAGATGCAATTACTCAGGGTTTCAGAGCCTAGTCTGCTCGTCAAAACCCATCCCCCTCACTTGCATTTAAAGACAGAAGTCAAAATGATACGAGGGACTAGTCCCAGTTCGCAGTTGATTTGGAAAACGCGATGTTTAACTAGTGATGCCCCCAAAATGTCGAACTACGTAACGTTGCAGGCTGCAGGGCGTGTGCCCGGCTGTGTGTTTTCCAAGCTTGGAAATGACGTTTAAAGAAATTGAAGAGCATAGCTGGGGAGAAAATGTATAGGGGATAGGTGGATTATTATCCCGGGTGTAATTTCTTAATTGAAGCCCTTGGGAAAAGAGCTGCTTGTTTTACTCTCCTGTCTGTAGCCTGATTTCCCTCGGAAATTCGAGGGAGACATTTTGCAGGGTTTTTAGAGGTATTTAACACATCGTAATTGTGGGAATTGATCCAGGAGGCTAACTGATGTTGACTGGAACCGCAGGTATCTGCGTGCATTTTTTTCAGATGCTTTCAGTTTAATTTGCATGTAAATAGAATTGTGCTGTTATGAAATTAAATGTCCTATCATAGATGATCTACAGTTTCTTAGTTCTCTCACAGCCTGGGGTACGTGCTGTTTTCTATGACCTTGGGCAAGGCCCTGGGTTCCTCTCTGCTTTAGTAAAATACGAATGACAGGTATCACTTAACTGTCACCGAGGTGTTCGCAGATCACATGTGTCCCATATTGTGATCTAATTCATCCTTTCATCCTGCCTAGGATAAAGCAAACAAGCAAAAAGCTGAGGCTTTTCTTTGTACTGCCATCTTCTTGAGCTATTAGATAATGTTGACACACTGCTAGAAACAAACAAACAAAAAAGGTGAAGTATTAAAATTACGTATTTCTTGGTGTAGTGGTTAATAGCTTTATATGCAAAACTGAGGTATGTTAAGGACAGGCTGTCTTTTTTACTTTTAAAAAATCATTGTTTTGAAGAAATCTTCAAAAAAAGAATGAAAAAAAGAACTGACATTCCTAGAAAATTTGCAAAATACGAAAGCCAAAAAACCCCCACAAAACCCCAAACAAAACCAAAACCCCACACCAAAAACCTATCACCTATATAGCCATAGTTAATATTTTGTATATATTTGTGTACTTAGAGCTGTGTAAATATACACAAGAGTAGATCAGTGTATGTGTCCAGATAAGGAAAGATAATATTGATTGAGCATTTACTCTGTGCCAGTCATGGGACTAAATACTTTACATCCATTATTTCACTTAATCCTCACAGAACCCCTTTGAGACAGCGTTTGATGTTGTATAGATGACGTTAAATGACGAAGTCAAGACTCTCTAGAGGCTCAGTAACTTGCTCAAGGTCACAGCTTCTAAGTAGTGATTACAAGGGTAAATACACACTCAACTACTTAAACACAGGCTTATGGCCCAAATATAAGCATGTGCATTAGCAGATATATACATATACATTTGTATTGTCTTATGCACCCATACATACGTACACAGGCACATCCTTGTACATACATGCAGTTTTATGGGCCCCTGATGATACTTTCACACATTTTGTGCATATGTGTACATGTATGTTTACATACCCACATGTTCGGAAACATATTTGCCTTCTCAAGTTTGCATGTGTGTGTATTGAGCACATATATGTAGAAAGGCAGACACTATAGCTGTATAATGAGATGGGTTCATATTTTAACATCTGCATAGCATGCAATTGTATGGCTAGACCGTAATTTAATCAGTTGCCTATTGTTGGTCTCTAAGGGTGTTTATAGTGTTTTTTATAAAGTTTCTTTTACATACATCTTTAGCTATTTCCTTAGTATAAATTTCTAGTAGGTGGAAATTCTCGGTCAGAGAATATACATATTTAAAAGGCTTTCAAATTATGGAATGTTGTTGAATTGTCTAGGCATCCTGATAGGAGCATGGTACTTTTTGGTTGTCACAAAGGGCCCTCTGAATTCTATTTGATATGGTTAGTCAAATTGAGCTGGTCTTCTAATGAAGTAAATGTAGGAGAAAACTATGATTCATTCATAACTGCAAACAATGGTTTTGCTTTTATGGTCTTTTGATTGGTAGAGCAATATGTCCCTAATTTGAATTTAGCATCACCCCAGACTACACAGATAGTCTGGGCTCATAAATCTCATGTGGCTTTATTTTTTTCTCTTTTTGCATTTTTAAACATGAGCTTGTGTGTCCAAGCATTCTGAAGCACTGTTTCAGAAAGCTGTAGGTAGGCCCAGTGTTGAGAAACTTGTGTGCTGCTCTCTCTGAGGCCATTTACCCTATTCATCCATTCCAAGCTACCTTTGCCTCACTGTAATAGATCATGGGCTATATCGTGCATTTTCCCAAATACTTACTTCCTGAAATGTTTTGAGATGTTTGGATTTAAATCCAGTGAAAGTAGGCAATGATGACACTGCTGTATCTGCTTAAAAACAGGCTGCAGAATGTTTGTTTTAGATGACTCCCTGCTTGCTAAAGAAGTCAGTTGCTTGTGGCATCACTAATAAGTTTGTATTGTAGTCTGCTGGCGTTGTAGATAGCTTTGGGTAAATTCTTTCAGGATTGTAAAGGCAGGTTTTGATAAATGAGGGGAAGAATTTCATCTCTGGCAGGCCAAACATTTTGCATGTTCAAGTGTTAGATGATGTCATGATTCTAGAGGAAGGAGTGAATGGTGCCCCTGTGGCTCTTTTTTTTAATTTTTATTTTGTTTAGTATATTCACGTTGTTGGGCAGCCTTCATTTCACCACCATCCATTTCCAGAAAATCCTTACCCCTTAAACAGTAACTGTCTTATTTCCCCCTCCCCAAGCCCCTGACTGCCAACCATTCTGCTTTCCATCAGTGAATTTCATTACTCTGAGTACCTCATATAGGTGGAGTAATACAGTATTTATCCTTTTGTGATTTGCTTATTTCACTTAGCATAATGTCCTCAAGGTCCATCCACATTGTGTCATGTGTCAGAATTTCATTCCATTTTAAAGCTAAATAATATGCATTGTATGTGTATACTATATTTTACCTGTCAATACATTTTGGCCATTGTGAATAATGCTGCTGTGAATAATGGGTAAATAAGTTTCAAAAGAGTCCAAGCTTTGAATTCTTTTAGATATATATGCAGAAGTGGAATTGTTGGTTTATATGGTATTGCTTTCCTGGTAGCTCAGGTGGTAAAGAATCCACCTGCAATGCAGCAGACCCCAGTTCGTTCCCTGGTTCAGGAAGATCCCCTGGAAAAGGGATAGGCTATCCACTCCACTTTACTGGGACTTCCTTGGTGGCTCAGATGGTAAAGAATACACCTGCAACGCGGGAGACCTGGGTTCGATCCCTGGGTTGGGAAGATCTGCTGCAGAAGGGAAAGGCTACCCTCTCCAGTATTCTGGCCCAGAGATTTCCATGGACTGTATAGTCCATGGGGTCACAAAGAGCTGGACTCGACTGAGTAAGTTTCACTTTCACTATGGTATTGCTGTTTTTAATTATTTGAGAAACTGCCATATGGTTTTCCATAGCAATGCACTGTTTTATATTCCCACCAGCAATGCATAAAAATTCCAGTTTTGTCACATCCTCATCAACACTTAGGCTTTCTGTTTGTGTTTTGTTTTTGTTTGTGATAAAGCCTGAGTGTGAAGAGGCATCTCATAATGGTTTTGGTTTGCATTTCCCTAATGATTAGTGAAACGGAGCATCTTTTATGTGCTTGTTGGCCATTTGTACGTATTGGAGAGATGTGTATTCAAATCCTTCGCCAGTTTTTGAATTGGGCAAATTTAAACATTCAAATTTTTGAATTGTTTGCTTTTTGTTGTTGAGTTGTAGGCGTAATTTCTTTCTTTTTTAAAATTGTAATTGGTTTACAATACTGTGTTAGTTTAAGGTGTACAGCATAGTGGTTTGGTATTTTTTCAGATTATAGTCCATTATAGGTTATTACAAGATAATGAGTATAATTCCCTGTGTATGTATATTCTTGTTGCTTATTTATTTTACATGTAGTAGTTTGTATCTATTACTCTCACACCCCTAGTTTGTGCTTCCTTCCTTCCCTTTCCCCTTTGTCAACTACAAGTTTGGTTTCTGTATCTGTGAGTCTGTTTGTTTTGCATATACATTCATTTGTATTTTTTTTCAGATTCCACATGTAAGTGATACACAGTATTTGTCTTTATCTGACTTACTTCACTAAGCGTATTATTCTCTAGGTTCACCTACTTGCCACAGATGGCAGTGTTTCATTCTTTTTTGTGGCAGAATCATATTCCATTTGTGTGTATATATTAAGAAGGTGTGTGTGTGTGTGTGTTTGTATCTCACATCTTCTTAATCCAATTGTTGATGGTCACTTGGGTTGCTTCTAGGAGTAATTTGTTAGTAATTTATATTTTCAACTTTTTACTTTGAAAAATTTCAAGCATATACAAAAATTGAGTGTAATAAAACTTATGCACCCATCACCCAGCTTCAACAATCAACAAATAGTTAACTTTTTCATTTATACTGTCTGTTATTTTGTAGCAAATTCTAGAAATCACGTCATTTCATCCATAAATATTTCTGTGTGTAACTCTAAGAGGCAATGTTGTGATATTTTAAGCAGATATTTTCATATGAGGAAATATGTCATGAGAGTACAGTTTTGTATAATTTATTGTGAATGCAGAACCAGGATTTGTGAGGGACAGAAGCTGCAGATCTTCAACTATCCATTGTATCTGAGTCTCAGAGAAGTGCTCTAGGAAACTCTGGCATTGTCTAAACTGATGCCACGCATTGGTTTCCCTACATATAACTTCAAATTGCTTTATCCTGAATACCACCAATATTACATTACTCTACATTAAATTAGATTATAAAATAATCCTACCACGAGAGTAATATTGTATTTTGTTAACTAAAAGAAGAAAGACTTAGAGAAGTTCAAGTGACATTCTCTGATTTACTTGTTCTTAGGGCTTTAAAATGATTACTTTGATTTCTTAATAATTTATTCTTATGTTATCTTTGAACAGTATAACTGTTTAGTGGAACCATAGTCTTGTGGTAATGGATAATGCTCATTTAGATAAGGCAACTTTTAACACTTTAATTAGAGATTAATGCAAAGAATCAACTTGGTGATCTCATCCTTATTCTCAAGGTACTTTTGCAAATATACCAGGCAGTTGGTGAATATCATGTATTGAATCGTTGAATTTTACACACTCCAGTTGTAATTAATTGCTTCTCATGGCTGTGTAGATAGATGTATAGTGTATGTTGTTGCTTTCACCAGCTGAGTGTTAACAGACATCACTTTGCACATCCTGCTGTTACAATTAGACTGACATTTTTTTTCTGAATACCACAATTGAAAGTTTTAGATACCAGCTCTCAGTATTGATCAAATATAAGAACATTTCTAGTGAAATATTTTCTTACTGTATTATATATTTCTCCCCTAGCAGTTTAGCATAATCTTTGACAGTTTTTCTTTTAAATTTGTGTATTGCAGTATTATCAGTTGGTAGTTAGTCAGTGGCTTCAAAGTGATTTGGAGGTCTTTCTGGAGATTGGGTAGTTTATGAATAGAAACATAAAGGTTGATGGGACTTCCCTGGCGGTCCAGTGGTTGAGAATCTGCCTTTCAATGCAGGGGACACAGGTTGTATCCCTGGTTGGGGAATTAAGATCCTACATGCAGTAGAGTAACGTAGCCCACACACCAAAACTACTGAGCCTGCAGGCTACAACTAGAGCCCTTACGCTACAATGGAAGGTCTCCCCTGATGCAGCGAGGATCCCTCCCCCCCCCCCCCCCCCGCAACTAAGACCAAATAAATAAATAAAATACAAAGGTTTAAGGAGCAATGTTGAACATTTCTTGCTACAGAATAGCACACAGATACATTCTTCATATTCTAGAGTCAAACAGTAACTTGTAAAGGAAAGCTTGACTTCCCTCCCATTCTTTTCCCCAGAGGTGTGACTGCTTTGCAGGTTTGGTGTGTGTTCTTCAGGCTTTTTTCCTTTCCTTAAAAAAAAAAAAGGTTAAACATTTTTTAAAAATAAACTTTACTTTTTGTAACATTTTTAGATTTTCAGAAACATTGAAGGTAGTATAGTTTCTGTATACCCCAGACCCAGTTTCCCCACTAACATCTTATATTAGTATGGTACATTTATTGACAATTAATGAACCAATATTGATATGTTATTATTAACTAAAGTCCATACTTTATTAAGATTTTCAGTTTTTATCTATGTCTTTTTTTTCTGTTTCAGGAGTCTATACAAATTCCACATTACATTAGGTCGTCATATCTCCATAGACTTCTCTTGGTTGTTGTGACAGTTTCTCAAGTTTTCCATGACCTTGACATTTTTAAGGAGTATTAGTCAGTTATTTGTAGGATGTCCCTTCTTTGGGATTTGTTAGATGCTTTTCTCATGATTAGATTTGGGGAGGAAGCCACATAGAGGTAAAGTGCTGTTTTCATTACATCATATCAAGAATGCATACTGTCAACAGTATGTCAATATACTGTCAATGACTTATCACAGTTGATGTTGACCTTGATCACCTGGCTGAAGTAGTGTTTGTCAAATCTCTGTACATAAAATGACTCCACCTTCCCCCTCCCCTTTTGTACTGTGCTTTTTGGGAGGAAGTCACTGTGTTCACTATGTACAGCTTATACTTAAGGATTGGGGAGTTAAGTTCCACCACCTTATTGAGGGTAATTTATCTACATTAAGTTATTTGGAATTTTTCTGCATGGAACATTTGTCTCTTCATTACTTTATTTATTCATTGATACTGGTATGGACTCATTAATTTTATTCTTTGAGTTATAAGCCAGCACTATTTTGTTAGGTTGTTCTAGCTTTTGCCATTGGGATCTCCTTCAGTTGGTACTTGTATCTCTTTGACAGAGCTCCATCTTTGTGGTTTTTAAAGCACTTCTTAACTTTTTGGCACCAGACTCACCATGCATAGTTCCTGAGCCATCCTGGAATCAGCTGTTTCTCCAAAGAACCTTGGTTCCTTTTATTGGAGAATGATGTTAGAAACCACGGTCTGTGTTCATTGCA
Organism: Okapia johnstoni; assembly: GCA_024291935.2. Classification (NCBI taxonomy): domain Eukaryota; kingdom Metazoa; phylum Chordata; class Mammalia; order Artiodactyla; family Giraffidae; genus Okapia; species Okapia johnstoni. The sequence goes on from CM044316.1 coordinate 45,510,464, forward strand.
CCTGAAGACTGCTGCTTTTTTTGTTCTCTTTCCTTCCTTTTCATCCTTCCTTTACTCTTAGTAACCAGCACAGTTTTTTTTGCATATAGTAAGTATTCATTAAATTCCTATTGAATGATCTCAATCCCTGAGAATATATTATGGTATGTAATATTAATTACATTAATTAAGAGAATAAGATAGTGGATAAATGGCATCATTTTGAGATGGAAGAGATCATCTCTTCCAGAGACTTGCAGGAAGCTTCTGAGAAGATGGAGCTTGAGCTTGGCCTTGAAGGACGGCTAAGAGGTAGGTGGGGAGACCAGGACTTGAGAGAACGGGGTAGAGATGGACTCTCATGATTTGTTGTTTCCCTGGGGAACTTGTTTCACTTGCTAGAAAAATCATGTATCACCTTTTCTGGCCAGGAACCCTCCTCTTCCTCTACCTGGAGTGCTGCCTTCTTCCCAGTGCCCCTCTCAGTTTAGGTAGTCTGTCCTAAGAGGAGTTTGAGTTCCTCCCCTCTCCCTCAGTTAGGTTAGTTTCCCGTGAATACTGGATTTCTCCTTTCATGACACATTTTGTAACCACATTTTAAACCTTTTTTCTGTTTATTAGGTTGATACAAAAGCAATTGTAATTTTGCATTGTTGGACTTTGCTGTTTGATATTGGAATACATTCTTAAATGTGATTGTTATAAATCATTTTAATGTACATTTTGCACTTTATATTTTTTGCTAATGACTTATTACTTGCTGTTTATTTTGTATTTATTTTAGACTAGGGAAATGATGTTAGACAAAAAGCAAATTCGAGCAATTTTCTTATTTGAGTTCAAAATGAGTCTCATAAAGTATTGGAGACAACTTGCAACATCAGCAACATATTTGACCCAGAAACTGATAATGAATGTGCAGTGCAGTGGTGGTTCAAGAAGTTTTGCAAAGGAGATGAGAGCCTTGAAGATGAGGAGCATAGTTTCCAGCCATCGGAAGTTGACAGCGACCAACTGAGAGCAATCATCAAAGCTGATCCTCTTTCAACTGCACGAGAAGTTGCCAAAGAACTCAGTGTTGACCATTCTATGGTTGTTCAATGTTTGAAGCCAATTGGGAAGGTGAAAAAGCTCAGTAAGTGGGTGCCTCATGAGCTGATTGAAAATCAAAAAATCGTCCTTTTGAAGTATTGTCTTCTCTTATTGTATACAGCAACAACAAACCATTTCTCTATCGGATTGTGACGTGTGACAAAAAGGGATTTTATGCAACCAGTGATAAGCAGCTTAGCGGTTGGACTGAGAACAAGCTTCAAAGCAATTCCCAAAGCCAGACTTGCACCCCAAGAAGGTCATGGTCACTATTTGGTGGTCTGCTGCTGGTGTGATCCACTACAGCTTTCTGAATCCCAGCAAAGCCATTACATCTGAGAAATATGCTTAGCAAATCGATGAAATGCACCAAAAACTGCATTATCTGCAGCCAGCATTGGTCAACAGATGCTGGGCCCAGCAAGGGCCCAGTTCTACTGCATGACAATGCCTAACTGCACATCGTACAGCCAACGCTCCAAAAGCTGAATGAATTGGGCTACGAAATTTGGCCTCATCTGCCATATTCACCTGACCTCTCGCCAGCTGACTACCACTTCTTCAAGCATCTTGACAACTTTTTTGCAGAGAAAATGCTTCCACAAACAGCAGGAGGTAGAAAATGCTTTCCAAGAGTTTGTCAAATCCCAAAGCATGGATTTTTATGCTACATGAATAAACAAACTTATTTCTCGTTGACAAAAATGTGCTGATTATAATGGTTCCTATTTTGATTAGTAAAGATGTGTTTGAAGTTAGTTATCAGTTCAGTTCAGTCGCTCAGTCATGTCCAACTTTTTGTGACCCCATGGCCTGTAGCATGCCAGGCTTCCCTGTCCATCACCAACTCCTGGAGCTTACTCAAACTCATGTCCATTGAGTCAGTGATGCCATCCAACCGTCTCATCCTCTGTTGTCCCCTTCTCCTCCCACCCTTAATCTTTGCCAGCATCAGGGTCTTTTCCAGTGAGTCGGTTCTTCACATCAGGTGGCCAAAGCATTGGAGTTTCGGCTTCAACATCAGTCCTTCCAATAAATATTCAGGACTGATTTCCTTTAGGATGGACTGGTTGGATCTCCTTGCAGTCCAAGGGACTCTCAAGAGTCTTCTCCAACACCACAGTTCAAAAGCATCAATTCTTCGGCGCTCAGCTTTCTTTATTGTCCAACTCTCACATCCATTTGTGACTACTGAAAAAACCAAAGCTTTGACTAGATGAACCTTTATTGGCAAAGTAATGTCTCTGCTTTTTAATATGCTGTCTAGGTTTGTCATAGTTATAATGACACATAACTATGTAGAACTTAGTTGTAATAATTTAAAATTCATAGTCCCAAGCTGTAGTTACATTTATGTGTGTGCTCAGTTGTGTCTGATTCTTTGCGACCCTGTGGACTGTAGCCCACCAGGCTCCCCTGTCCATAGGTTTTTCCAGGCAAGAATATAGCCCTGCAGTTACATTTGCACCAACCTAAATATTTAGTTTTCATATCTTACAGTTATTCTTACTTATGTGTTAGAATCAGATATCACAGGCTTGTTACCAAAAACAGCAGTCTCCTGCTTACTTTTGCCTGTTTCTTAGCTCTTTCTTTTGCTGTTCTGTTATTATTTGTGAAGGTAAAAAACATAAGATATTACTTCTTGATTTCAGTTGTCAGCATTTTAAAAATTTACCACTAGGAGATTTAAGGGTTTAGCTCTCTTTTACCACAACTGCATATGCTCCCATTTCCTGTCTCTATATCTTTCTAGTATAGTTATATCCATATTGGAGCTAGATCAATATTCAGTATTTACAATAACTTAAAATAATAAACAATGTTCACAGCTGAGATATATTGTATGCTGTGATTAGTTTTATTTGCTTAACAGTTCCTTATTTTCCCTAAAATTTACCAGAATTTTTTTTTGTTTGCCTAATTTTCTGGGTATATATCATAAATTGCTTATATCATGAATCATACTCAGACTCTCACTTAATCTTAATTTTTTGATATGTTCAAACACATCAGGTATTTTATTGATTTCATTGTTGGGTGGGGGATGTGTGGCTCTATTTTGGGTTGTTTTTGGCAGCATGTGGGTATTCGTTCCCCACCTAGGGATCAGATCCAGGCCTGTATGGTGGAAGCATGGAGTCTTTACTGGATTGCAAGGGAAGTCCCTCTTTCCTGGTTTTTTTTTGCCCTGTACTATAAGGCTGCTTTCAAGGTCTGCTGTTTAGTATCATCCTAAGATTTCCTTTTCCAATTTTTAAAATCAAAGCCCCTTGCCTTGATTCACACTTTTTTTTTCTTGATTTATTGTCTTATTTCTATAGAACACACTCTCTAGTACTTTTCTGAGAAAGAATGCATGAGTTAAACTTTGTTGTTGTTGTTGAGACTTGGAACATCTAAGACTTTTTTTTTTAGTCTGCACCCTTAACTCGATTTCTAGGCTTCTAGGTTGAAAACTCTTGCCTGGAAAATCCCATGGACGGAGGAGTCCGGTAGGCTGCGGTCCATGGGGTTGCTAAGAGTTGGATACGACTGAGTGACTTCACTTTCACTTTTCACTTTCATGCATTGGAGAAGGAAATGGCAACCCACTCCAGTGTTCTTGCCCGGAGAATCCCAGGGACGGGGGAGCCTGGTGGGCTGCTCTCTGTGGGGTCACACAGAGTCAGACACGACTGAAGTGACTTAGCAGCAGCAGCAGCAGGTTGAAAACAGTTTCCTTTAGAATTTTGAAGCTGTTTGTTCCATTGCCTTCTGGGTTCCACTCTTAGGAAGACTGAAGCCAGTTGTGGCATCTGATTCTTTAAATGTGGCCTACTTTCTGTTTTTCTGCAAGCCTTTAGGAACTTCTTTTGTCCTCAACATTCTTAAATTTCACTGTGTTGTACCTTGGTATAGATCTGTTTACATCCGTTGTGCCAGGCACTCAGTGAGCCCTTTTGGTCTAAAAGCTGATGTACTTCAGTTCTGGGAAATTTAAAAAAGTATTTGTTTGATTTTTTTTTCTGCTTTTATTTTTTCCCCCTCTTTCGAGCTTGAATCTTTTATACTGATTCTTAAAATATTCTTAATCTTATATTTTTCACCTTTTTCTCAGCTTTCTATGAGATAGTCTCAGTTTTATAACTCTTTCATAAAATTTTAATTTTTTTTTAATTTGCAAAACTCTTTAATTGCCTCCTCCCCCTTGTTTTTTAGTAGCAGGAAATGGCAGCTCACTCCAATATTCTTGCCTGGAGAATCCCGTGGACAGAGAAGCCTGCAGGCTATAGCCCGTGGGATCACAAAGAGTCGGACATGACTGAGTGTCTCAGGATAGAGAATGGAGTTCAACATATAGTAGATGCTCAGTAAATGTTAGAATCTTTCCTTTAGTAGCACACACTGTCCATGTTTTATGGTTTTAATTTTTTTCTCTTGTTTCTCTGAAATTATTGAAATTTTTTTTCTTTTTAAAAAAGTTTATGCTTTCCTGAATAGTTCTTTCCTCTGTGTTGCATTTATTCTCTTTGCTTTGGTCTTTTATGATCTTTGAGTTAGAAGTAGGTAATCTTTGCCTGCTTGGTTAAAAGTACACAGTTGGTAGAGCAATTTGGAAGCTCACTATGGTTGATGGAGCTTCTTGACAGGCCTTATTAGCTTTTAATCTAACTAGATTGTTTCTTTGAGTGACAGTGTTTTTCTTTCTCTCTTCTTGGGCTGGTCAGTTTCCCCAGAGCTTAGGCCTGGCTGCTACTTTCTAAGAGCTGATTGGCAGAGGTAGACTGGGAGATCTCAAGGTTTAGTACCTAAGTCTCTCACTTAATCACTCCTTTCTGACAATCCATTCTTTCTCCAAATCTCCGGTGTCTCCTGTGCAGACTTCTACTGCCTCACACTCTCCAGAGAGTAAACCTTCTGTCTCTTAATGGGGATTCTGGGTGCTGTGTGTGTTTAACTGGGTGTCCAACTTCTCTTTCTGCTTTTAAATCTCGTTTTCACTGTTACTTCCTGTGGTACCTGCTACCACCGGTTCTTAATCCTTGAGAGGGTACAGTGCAAGAGAGGTTGCTTTCCTGCTTTCTGGTTTAGGATTCAGGTTTCTTGGGTCTGCTGTGTAAGTTCTCACCTATCCTGCTTCTAACTTGCAGGATTTTATTGCTGCTTCCTCTCCTGTTAGTAAAGTTTTGTTAAATTTGAGGCAAAAAAGAAATTCAAAAATGACTTAACATTTACATTTGAGAGGGTTTTGGAAGGGATAAAGGAGCTTCTCTGGTTGGCTCAGATGATAAAGAACCTGCCTCCAGTGCAGGAGATGCAGGTTTGATCCCTGGGTCAGGAAGATCCCCTGGAGGAGGAAATGGCAACCCACTTCAGTATTCTTGCCTGGAGAATCCAATGGACAGAAGAGCCTGGCGAGTTACAGTCCATGGGGTCGCAGAGTCGGACATGACTGACGTGACTCAGCAGCAGCAGCAACAGCAGAGCGACTAACCCTTGCACTTTTTTTGAAGGGATAAGAGGGAAGTCTGTGTGTTCAATTTTTAACTGGAACCTTATGATTGTAATTACTTTTTTTGATTATCTTTTCTTTGATAAGCTTTTGATTTAATGAGGTCAAAAGCATCAGTCATGGCCTGATAAAGTCTTTGAGTGATGTTAATTATAAAACGCAAGCAGTTACACACTTGCATAGTAGAACATTCTGTGATGAGGTAAAAGGAAAGATATGAAATGCTTAATGCATCTCCCTCTTGGTTCTCATTGTTCTTCCAAGAGAAGGGAAACTCCAGACGAGGCCTAAGTTAGAGCAAACTCTTTTCCTATCCATAATCTCTGTCCCATTGTGCTCTACTCTAAGCATCACCATCTGATAATAAGCAAGCATAGCTGAGAGAACTCTGGTAGCTCAAGGGGCCAGCCGAGCCAGGAAGACTGCAGTTAGCGTGAGTCTCTGGATTCTGGACATGTCTGTCACTTTCAGGGTTTGTATATTTGACTATACTCTTTTTAATGTAGACTATTCCAATTTTTGATATACCAATTGGTTGTTTTTAGAACGGAAGACTTTCTCGGAATTACAGTGTGATCAATTAAAATACCAGTTTTCCTTCATATGTACCACAAACATTTATTGACTACCTAGTTGTACCCAATACACTATGCTAAATATTTTATTTCCAAAGGTTGGAGATTATTTCTCCTTTGTTTCTTATTTTTGTTGCATGCATGCTAAGTTGCTACAGTCATGTATGGCTCTTTGTGACCCTATGGACTAACCTGCCAGGCTCCTCTGTCCATGGGATTCTCCAGGCAAGAACACTGGAGTGGGTTGCCATTTCCTTCTCCAATGCATGAAAGTGAAAAGTGATAGTGAAATCGCTCAGTCGTGTCTGACTCTTCGCGACCCCATGGACTGCAGCCCACCAGGCTCCTCCGTCCATGGGATTCTCCAGGCAAAAGTACTGGAGTGGGGTGCCATTGCCTTCTCTGCTACAGTCCATAGGGTCACAGAAAGTCAGACACGATTGAGCATACATGCATGCACTTCTTCTGAAAAGAAAACTCATCTTATATTACAATGCAATTATTTTGGGAATGCCTTAAGTTTAATGTTATATAACTAGTGTTCAAAGAAATGTGCTCAGATGGCAGATGTTGATGAAAATTTGGCAGAATTCACTTGAAATTGAATGCTTTGCAATATTACCCTCCCAGGTAACGCTAGTGGTAAAGAACCTACCTGCCAACGGAGGAGTCTCAGGTTTGATCCCTGAGTCAGGAAAATCTCCTGGAGGAGGAAATGACAACCCACTCCAGTATTCTTGCTTGAGAAATCATGTGGACAGAGGAGCCTGGTGGGCTACAGTCCGTGGGGTCACAGAGTCAGACATGACTGAAGCAACTTAAAACGCACACATGCTTTGCACTATTAATCAGAAAGGTTTTGTTTGCTTCTAATTTTGAATAGCGTGGGAATTGGAGACTGAGATCTTTCAGATTTAATATCTGCTTCATGTGAGGACAGTTCAGCCTTTCTCTTCTTAAGTTTCAAGTGTTCTTTGCAGCCATTAGTTTAGAAGTATTTGTATTTTACCATTGGCTCAGTTGGCTCTATATGTCTTTTTTAAAAAAAAAATTAAAAGAGATAGACTGTTTTAAAAATAATTGTATTTATTATTTTATTTTTGGCTGCACTTGGTCTTCTTTGCTGCATGCTGGCTTTATTTGCAGCTTGTGGGGGCTTCTTCTTGTGGTGTTTTCCCCTGCTACAGAACACAGGCTCTAGGAGTGCAGGCTTCAGTAGTTGTGGCACACGATCTCAGTTGTCTGCTGCATGTGAAATCTTCCCAGACTAGGGATTGAACTCGTGTCCCCTGAATTGGCAGGTGGATTCCTGTCCACTGTACCACCACGGAAGTCCAGCTCTATATATCTTGATGGTATACATCTGGTACCCAGACCCCCAAGTCAGTTACACTGATAAATACTATGTTAGTACTTTACAGATTGACTCCCATTCTCAACCAGTTAATCTTTTTTAAAAAAATTTTTTCTTTAAAATTCTTTTGTAAAATATAGATGCAGAAAACTGAATAAATCACATATATTTATGTAGCATTTACTAAACATGAATGTAGTTGACATCCACAAAACCAACACCCAGGTCAGGAAACAGTACTTCCATCACCTCTGAAACATATTCTCACCTGCCCACCAGTAGACTGACTCTCAGCCAGTTCATCTTTTATTTTATTTATTTATTTATTTATTTATTTATTTTATTTATTTATTTTAGTTGGGGGCTAATTACTTTACAATATTGTAGTAGTTTTTGCCATACATTGACATGAATCAGCCATGGGTTCACATGTGCTCCCCCTCCCGAACCCACCTCCCCCCACCCCCCCCCCCCCCCTTCCCATCCCTCTGGGTCATCCCAACGCTCCATCCCTGAGCATCCGTCCCATGCATAAAACATGGAATGGTGTTCCGCTTCACATATGACAATATACATGTTTCAATGTTATTGTCCCAGAACGTCCCACCCTCACCTTCTCCCTCAGAGTCCACAGGACTGTTCTATGCATCTGTGTCTCTTATTCTGTCTCACATATAGGGTTACCATTACCATCTTTCAAATTCCATATACATGCATTAGTATACTGTATTGGTGCTTTTCTTTCTGGCTCACTTCACTCTGTATAATGGGCTCCAGTTTCATCCATCTCAATAGAACCGATTCAAATGTATTTTTTTTAATGACTGAGTAATATTCCATTGTGTATATGTACCACAGCTTCCTTATCCATTCGTCTGCCGATGGACATCTAGGTTGCTTCCATGTCCTGGCTATTGTAAACAGTGCTGCGATGAACATTGGGGTACACGCATCTCTTTCAATTCTGGTTTCCTCGGTGTGTATGCCTAGCAGTGGGATTGGTGGGTCATATGGCAGTTCTATTCCCAGTTTTTTAAGGAATCTCCACACTGTTCTCCATAGTGGCTGTACTAGTTTGCATTCCCACCAACGGTGTAAGAGGGTTCCCTTTTCTCCACACCCTCTCCAGCATTTATTGCTTGTAGACTTTTGGATAGCAGCCATTCTGACTGGTGTGTAATGGTACCTCATTGTGGTTTTGATTTGCATTTCTCTAATAATGAGTGATGTTGAGCATCTTTTCATGTGTTTGTTAGCCATCTGTATGTCTTCTTTGGAGAAATGTCTGTTTAGTTCTTTGGCCCATTTTTTGATTGGGTCGTTTATTTTTCTGGAATTCAGCTGCAGGAGTTGCTTGTATATTTTTGAGATTAATTGTTTGTCCGTTGCTTCGTTTGCTATTATTTTCTCCCATTCTGAAGGCTGTCTTTTCACCTTGCTCATAGTTTCCTTTGTTGTGCAAAAGCTTTTAATTTTAATTAGGTCCCATTTGTTTATTTTTGCTTTTATTTCCAATACTCTGGGGGGTGGGTCATGGAGGATCCTGCTGTGATTTATGTCGGAGAGTGTTTTGCCTATGTTTTCCTCTAGGAGTTTTATAGTTTCTGGTCTTACGTTTAGATCTTTAATCCATTTTGAGTTTATTTTTGTGTATGGTGTTAGGAAGTGTTCTAGTTTCATTCTTTTACAAGTGGTTGACCAGTTTTCCCAGCTCCACTTGTTAAAGAGATTGTCTTTTCTCCATTGTATACTCTTGCCTCCTTTGTCGAAGATAAGGTGTCCATAGGTGCGTGGGTTTATCTCTGGGCTTTCTATTTTGTTCCATTGATCTATATTTCTGTCTTTGTGCCAGTACCACACTGTCTTGATGACTGTGGCTTTGTAGTAGAGCTTGAAGTCAGGCAGGTTGATTCCTCCAGTTCCATTCTTCTTTCTCAAGATTGCTTTGGCTATTCGAGGTTTTTTTGTATTTCCATACAAATTGTGAAATGATTTGTTCTAGTTCTGTGAAAAATATCATTGGTAGCTTGATAGGGATTGCATTGAATCTATAGATTGCTTTGGGTAGTATACTCATTTTCACTATATTAATTCTTCCAATCCATGAACACGGTATATTTCTCCATCTGTTTGTGTCCTCCAGTTCATCTTTTAAATGAGCTGTATTCTGTTGTCACAGTGGAAAATTAAATCACATGTCTTTGTTTATGAAGATGAGTTGGGTAGACTGTCTAGATTGGTAGTGGCAGAAAGATACTTTCAGTGTCAGTTATGTAAAGTAACTGGAGCTATAGATTTGACCAGTGAGAAAGTTACTGATACAGAAGAGAAAGATGTATTGACAGAGGTTATATGTAGAATTTTATGTTTTTGTAAATATCTCAATTATTTAAGATACAATCTTTGTGCAAACTGAGTAAACCTTGGTTTTACTGTGATTTGTCTTTGTCTTAACAGATTTTTATTATTCTAACTGGAAAAATTATACAAGTGATAAATGTTCATTACAAAACATTAGAACATACATACGTACAAGGAAAAAATCTTCTCTGGTTGCATCTCCTGAGATAAACAGTGTAAACTGTAGATGTCTATCGTAAACCTGCTTTCCATCACATAACTGTCTTTCAAAACCAAATTATGTGATTCATATGATTTGATAGGAGAAGGCGATGGCACCCCACTCCAGTACTCTTGCCTGGAAAATCCCATGGATGGAGGAGCCTGGTAGGCTGCAGTCCATGGGGTCGCTAAGAGTTGGACATGATTGAGCGGCTTCACTTTCACTTTTCACTATCATGCATTGGAGAAGGAAATGGCAACCCACTGCAGTGTTCTTGCCTGGAGAATCCCAGGGATGGGGGAGCCTGGTGGGCTGCTGTCTGTGGGGTCACACAGAGTCGAACATGACTGAAGCGCCATAGCCGCAGCAGCAGCAGCAGCATGGTTTGATAAATTTAGCTTTTTTATGTAACAGTGCAACACAAATCTTTCTGTTCAAGTCATCGAATTTTCTTCATTTTCATTTTTATTGTTACTTAGTAATCCTTTGTGAGATGAACTGTAATTTATTTAATAAGTCCCCTATGATTTGTATTTAGGTTGTTCCTGAATAGCATTTATTTGCTACCTTATTTGCCTCTTTCTGATTATTTCCTTAGGATAAACCCTGGGAGTAGACTACGTAGTAAAGGATCTGCACATTTTAACACTTTTGAAACCCACTGCCAAATAGCTTTCCAGAAAAGCTATTCCAGTTTTCAGGTTTTCCTCTAATTGCCTTTATGCTTGCATTAAAATGTGAAATTTTTATTTAGTTGCAGAATGAAGAAGAGCCTGGAGAGCCTGAACAGGCTGCAGGGGATGCTCCTCCACCTTACAGCAGCATCTCTGCGGAGAGTGCAGGTAGGTAACAGGGTGAGATGACTGCTGAGCTTTTGAAATGCGATAGCCAGAGACTTTTTGTCAACTAAGTATTTGTTGGTGTTTGAATTTGCTTCAGCTTTCTGTAAGAAGTCTTTAACATTATTTTTAGTTTGTAGCCTGAGGTGAAAAAAACTCACGTTACTGTTCTGAAAAACAGATAAAAGCCCCATTCCAATGTGGCTTTTTTATGGAACTTAATTTAATTCCAACAGACTCTTAATATAAGGGTAGAATTCAGAAACCAAGTGATCACCTGTTTTTTTCTCTTGTTCTTTTTATAGTTTTCTTATTAGTTGTTCTGCTCTTTGATTCTAGTACCTATGACCTGGAATATAATATGTTCTATTTCTTTTATAGTAAATAAAAGGCTAATAAATCCTTAATTAAAAAAGCTAGAAGTCTCCCAACTTTTTCATTTTCTTCCTCATAGTTCAGTTCAGTCACTCATTGTGTCCGACTCTTTGCGACCCCATGAATTGCAGCACGCCAGGCCTCTCTGTCTATCACCAACTCCCGGAGTCCACCCAAACCCATGTCCATCCAGTCAGTGATGCCATCCAACCATCTCATCCTCCGTCGTCCCCTTCTCCTCCTGCCCCCAATCCTACCCAGCATTAGGGTCTTTTCCAATGAGTCAACTCTTCGCATGAGGTGGCCAAAGTATTGGAGTTTCAGCTTCAACATCAGTCCTTCCAATGAATACTCAGGATTGATCTCCTTTAGGATGGATTGATTGGATCTGCTTGCAGTCCAAGGGACTCTCAAGAGTCTTCTCCAACACCACAGTTCAAAAGCATCAATTCTGCAGCGCTCAGCTTTCTTCACCGTCCAACTCTCCCATCCATACATGACCACTGGAAAAACCATAGCCTTGACTAGACGGACTTTTGTTGGCAAAGTAATGTCTCTGCTTTTAAATATGCTGTCTAGGTTGGCCATAACCTTCCTTCCAAGAAGTAAGCGTCTTTTAATTTCATGGCTGTAATCACCATCAGCAGTGATTTTGGAGCCCTCAGACCCTCCTTAATTAATTTTTTTTCTTTCCATCCTGTGCCAGATTATCTTTATAATTTTCACACACATGTTTAGACGTGACGGGGGAGAATAAAGAACATTGTGATAGTTTAGGACTTTTGGTAATTAGATCTTTGTGATACCAGTTCTGCTTTAATTGCTGAAAACTAACCAGTTTGATGAAACCTCTTCCATACTCTCTGAAACAGAACTGTGGCAGAGTAGCAAGTACGTGACTGATGATTAGAAATAGAGTGGTGCACACATGTTGGTAGGGGGAAAAAGTCAAAAATCACTGGTTCTGTATATTCAGTTTACCTGTGTTAATTTGTGGTATATAAACTGGTAAACAAATACTGGATTTTTGTTTTGAATGTACCAAATTAGAAAAGATTGTCATTAAACTTTTCATGGAAACTTTAAATTTTATGTGAGGTGTCTATATCGATGGATCCCATTTTTAAAAAATCCTTTGAAATAGGGAAATAAAAATATTCTTGATTTCCCTCAACTTAAGGTAGTAAGGAGAGTTCCCTGGTGGCCTATTGGTTAGGATTCCAAGCTTTCACTGCCATGGCCTGGGTTCAATCCCTGATTGAAGAACTGAGGTCCTGCAAACTGTGGTGTAGCCAAAAAAAGCTTTCCTTAAAGTGGTAGGTATCAGTTTTGTTCATATATTCATAATTACTATGGCTATGGGCAATTCAGATTGTACCCATCAATTTGTAATATGGTTTTTAGTAAGATTTAATTAAAAGTAAAAAAAATTTAAGGAAATTATATATGCATGTATATGTGTGCATGTGTATGTAAAGGAGTTATTTTGACATAGAGAAAAACAAGTTTCTTGAATTGGATTAGGTGGCAGCTTTAGTTTCAATAATACGTTTTCCTAATTTTATTCTAAAAAGCTTTGATATTTTATTTTTCTCGTTTAGATAGGTCTGCATTCCATCTAGAATTTTTTTTTCTGTATTAAGTATGAGGTAGTGGTCAAGATTGTTTTTCCTTATGGATATCCATTTGGTCCCACACCATTTATTGAAAAGACCATTCTTCCTCCACTGTGCTGCAGTGTCACCTTTGTCATGAATCAGGTGACCATGTATGTGTGTGAGTATCTGTTTTCTGGACTCAATACTTTCTTTGGTCTGTTTATTCACCTTTGTGCCTATACTCCAGTTTTAATTCCAGAGCTTTATAATCTTGATATCTGGTTCAGTTCAGTTCAGTCGCTCAGTTGTGTCCGACTCTTTGCGACCCCATGAACCTCAGCACGCCAGGCCTCCCTGTCCATCACTAACTCCCTAAGTCCACCCAAAGCCATGTCCATGATATCTGGTAATTAGGTCCTTTAGTCTTTTTGTTCTTCAAGATTGCTTTGGTACTTCTTGGCTTTTTGTATTTTCATTTACAGTTTAGAATCAGCTTGCCAGTTTCCATAAAATAGGAAGAAATAAAAACTCTGCTGGATGTTTAGTTGGGATTGCACTGAATCTGTTTATTAATTTGAAGATAATTAGCATCTTTATAATATTATGTCTTCCAGTCTATGTTATCCCTCCTATTTATTAAGATTTTCTTTAATTTTTCTGAATAGTATTTTATGAGTTTCAATATAGAGACCTTGCATCTTGTTTCTTACATATTTTTTCTTTCATCTTTTTAATTAGATTTATTCTTAGGTATTTGATTTGTTTTGGTGCTGTTGTAAATGGTCCATGTATAATTTTATTTTGTTTGTTGCTGACATATGAAAATATAATTGATGGTTTATATTAACTCTGTGTTCAGAGACTCCTAAATTCATATATTAATTCTAATCATTTGTTTGTAGATACTTTTGGATTTTCTATGTATGTAATTATGTCTTCCATGATTAAGGATAGACTTAATAGACTTATTCTTTTCCAATCCTTTTGTCTTGTATTCTCTTTTCTTGCCATACTGCGTCAACTAGTATTAGGTTGGTGCAAACGTAGTTGCAATTTCAGACCGTGAATTTTAAATCATTATAACTAGGCTCAAGCAATTTATTAATTGCTTTATTAATCAAAATAGGAACCATTACAATCAACACATTGTTGCCAACAAGAAGTTTGTTTATTCCTGTAGCATAAAAATCCTTGCCTTGGGATTCAGTGAACTCTTGGAAAGCATTTTCTGCCTCCTCCTGGTTGTGGAAGCATTTTCCCTGCAAAAAATTGTCAAGATGCTTGAAGAAGTGATAGTCGCTTGACAAGAGGTCAGGTGAATATGGCAGATGAGGCAAAACTTCATAGCCCAGCTCATTCAGCTTTTGAAGTGTTGGTTTTGTGATATGCAGTTGGGCACTGTTGTGGAAAAGAATTGAGCCCTTTCTGTTGACCAATGCTGGGTGCAGGCATTGCAGTTTTCGGTGCATCTCATCCATTTGCTGAGCATACTTCTCAGATGTATTGGTTTTGCTGGAATTCAGAAAGCTATATTGGATCAGACAGGCAGCAGACACCAGACAGTAACCATGAGCTTTTTTTGGTGCAAATTTGGCTTTCAAAAGTGCTTTGGAGCTTATTCTTGGTCCAGCCACTGAGCTGGTCATCACCGGTTGTCATATAAAATCTACTTTTCATGGCACATCACAGTCTGATTGAGAAATGGTTTGTTGTGTACAGTAAGAGAAGATGACACTTCAAAATGACAAATTTTTTGATTTGTGGTCCACTCATGAGGCACTCACTTATCGAGTTTTCTCACCTTTCTAATTTGCTTCAAATGCTGAACAACTGCAGGATGGTAGATGTTGAGTTCTTGTGCAACTTCTTGTGTAGTTTTAAGAGGATCAGCTTTGATGATCCTCTCAGTTGGTCGTTGTCAACTTCCGATGGCGATACACTGCTCTCATCTTCTAGGCTCTCGTCTCCTTTGCAAAACTTCTTGAACCACCACCATATTGTATGTTCATTAGCAGTTCCTGGGCTTAATACATTGTTGATATCATGAGTTGTCTCTGCTGCTTTATGACTTGAATAAGAAAATCGCTCGAATTTGCTTTTTGTCTCAAATAATTTCCATAGTCTAAAATGAATATAAAATACACAGCAAGTAATAAGTCATTAGCAAAAAAAATAAATAAATAAAGCGAGAAATGCACATTAAAATGATGCATAACATGACCACATTTATTTAAGAATATGTTCCAGTATCAAGGCCTTCTCTTGTGACTAGCTGATAAAGAATCTGCCTGCATTTCGGGAGAGCCGAGTTTAGTCCCTGGGTTGGGAATATCTCCTGGAGAAGGGAAAGGCTACCCACTCTAGTATTCTGGCCTGGAGAATTCCATGGACTGTATAGTCCATGGGTTTGCAAAGAATGGAACGTGACTGAATGACTTTCACTTTTCAGTATCAAACGGCAAAGTCCAACCATGGAAAACTGCAGTTACTTTTGCACCAACCTGATGGAAAAGTGGTAGTAGTGGGCCATTTTTGTCTTATTTTCTAATCTTAGGAGAGAAAGCTTTTAATAACTTACCATTAATTATGATATTTACTCTAGATTTTTCATAGAGATTTGTGAAAAGATTAAGGAATCAGTTTTAGATATTTTATCAATCCTTCTGCCCATGTGAAGACAATAAATTTTTCTCTTTTTTTTTGTTGTTAATGAGGTGAATTCTATTGATTGATAATTTCAGTAATATACTACAGTAAAATTGGAAGTTAATTATAGTTAAGCAAGGTGGAGAAATAAATGTTAATTTTGAAGCATAGGAACTTTTTCAAAATTCTTAGGTTTTTAAAAAAATTGTGTAGAAAATTTAATCCATTTGTAAATAGATCTGTTCTAATAATACATGTTGAATCTATTATAATAGAAGTCAGTGAGAATGAAGATGCAAATTTAAAAAGAGGGGATGCAAGATTTCACTCAATAATGATTCTCTGACTGAACCCGTGATTACCTTAGGCATGTCATAGGAAACAATACATGGTAAAAATAATGTGAAAGAATCATGGAGAAGGAAATGGCAACCTATTCCAGTACTCTTGCCTGGAAAATCCCATGGACAGAGGAGTCTGGTAGGCTACAGTCCATGGGGTCACACACAAAAAAGAAAGAATCAAAGTGCAAAAATCTATGAAATATTAATTTTAACCTTTTTTTCAAGTTTATTTTGATGTTTATAAGTGGGAGGAAACCATGGTACATATTTCCAAACACACAGGTGAATTATTTTTAGCTTAAACTTTACCTTATGCTATTATTTTTTTTTTTATAGAATTTATTTATTTATTGGCTACACTGGGTCTTTGATGCTGCGAACAGGCTTTCTCTAGTTGCAGAAAGTGGGAGCTACTCTCCGGTGGTGGTGCACAGGCTTCTCATTGCAGTGGCTTCTCTTGTTGGAGAGCACAGGCTATAGCACGCTCGGGCTTCAGTAGTTATGGCACACAGGCTTAACTGCTCCATGGCATGTGGGATCTTCCCGGACCAGGGATTGAACCTGTGTCCCTTGCATTGCAAGGCAGATTCTTAACCACTGGACCACCAGGGAAGCCCCACCTTATGCTATTATTAATATTGCATGTTTTTGTGAACACACCACATGCGTGCTGAGTTGCTTCAGTCATATCCAACTCATTGGGACCCCATGGACTGTAGCCCAACAGGCTCCTCTGTCCATAGGATTCTGCAGGCAAGAATACTGGAGTGGGTTGCTGTGCCCTCCTATAGGGGTTCTTCCCCACCCAGGGGTCAGACCCATGTCTCTTAATGTCTCCTGCATTAGCAGGCAAGTTCTTTTACCGCTAATGCCACCTGAGAAGCCACGACATAATAAGCCAGAAAAAGTGTTCAAAAGCACTTGGCAGGGAGAGTAAAGTGAGTCTGGAATTTAAATAATTGAAAAGCCAATAAATTTAAAAATCATTCCCAACCGCATGTTCATCTTTAAGCATCTTTTGATTCAGTTATTCTATATGTAATGTTTGAGGAGGGCTTCCCTGGTGGCTCAGTGGTAAAGAACTCACCTGCCAATTCTGAAGATCTGGGTTTGATCCCTGGGTCAGGAAGATCTCCTAGAGAAGGAAATGGCAACCCACTCCAGTATTCTTGCCTGGGAAATCCCATAGACAGAGGAGCCTAGTGGGCTACAGTCCATGGGGTCGCAAAGAGTTGGACTTAGTGACTAAAACAACAGCAAAATTTTAGAGGAATGGTTGGTTTTTGTTTGCCAGAGTTAGCAGAAATCCTTTTTCCTCATTTCAGCTAATCACTGGGTAATTGTGACTTCCTTTTTATTTTGCAGCATATTTTGACTACAAAGATGAGTCTGGGTTTCCAAAGCCCCCATCTTACAATGTGGCTACCACACTGCCCAGTTATGATGAAGCTGAGAGAACCAAAGCTGAAGCTACTATCCCTTTGGTTCCTGGAAGAGTAAGTCCAGCTTATACCTTGTTATTTGGTACTAGTTTATGGGAATTAAGTTCTTTGCATTATCAACTTTGTGATATTACTTAGATTAAATTGATTAGTAAAAGTACAACTAATCTTTAAAATCAGATACATTTTTCTTGTGGGATAATAGACTCTTATCTTTTCCTGAAGATGATGGAGGTAAACAGTATGAAAGAGCAGAAAAATCACTAGTCAAACCAGCTCATTTTCCCTGTATCTTTACTACTACCCTGACTTTCTCAAGTCTCCTTTCATGGCTGAAACATCTTGGAGCAGAGCTGATACAGGAATATACCAATTTTGCCTTGATTCTGCACACTTAATATTTTGGTGTTAAGTAGATAGCTGCTTAGGAATTTGTGGAGAGAATAAATAAGTGCAGCTTCATAACATTTACTTCAGAGGGGCTCTAACAATCATCTGATTGAACCCTATGCCACCAGCAGTCCAGATCATGCCATCTGTGGAGGCATAATGAATTCAGATCCCATCTGGCCTGATGTTACTTCTTGGGAGTAGAGGTGGGATGTAAGGAAAGCCAGTGGAGAATTGTGGGCACTCGTGATTCATGATGTCAGATCTATAAGTGATACAATTGTGGTTTCACACGTATTCATTCAGGTTGAAGCTGGTGCAAGTGGGACCTTGGGTCTGATACTGCGAGAAAGGAGAGCGGGATCCAGTCCCTGGAAATGGGGCAGTCAGGGTTCTAGACCCTAGGCCTGGCAGGAAGCTAGACTAAAAGATAAGAATAAGAACATAAGTTCAGTCTGGGCAGTGCAATGACACAAGGCCCAGAAGTTCAGGCCTTAGGATGGTAGACTGTTTGTAGATCACATCTTCCATGAGGGGTAACACTCCTAAAACCACTGCTTGGCACAAGTTATAGTTCATAA
The DNA here is from genome assembly GCA_024291935.2 of Okapia johnstoni. Lineage (NCBI taxonomy): Eukaryota > Metazoa > Chordata > Mammalia > Artiodactyla > Giraffidae > Okapia > Okapia johnstoni. The sequence goes on from CM044316.1 coordinate 45,528,737, forward strand.
GCATAGTCTAGGCTGATTCTGCATGGTGACATGCATTCACTTCTTACAGGTGCAAGGAAGAACCCTCATGGAGCTCACTGTCTAAAGAGAAAACAGTGTTTATATAGTTAACATGTATTGGAAGCATACAACATGGTTGACACCGTGTTTCATGCTTATATATATAGAATATATTATTTTAATTCCTCACAATAACCTTGCAAGGTAGAGGTTATATTATCTCCATTTTAGAGATGCAAAAATTGAGACCCAGAGAGATTAAAAATTGCCCAAAGTCATATAGCTTATAAGTAGCATAGGTGAGTCAAACCCAGACATTTTAGTCTCCAAAGTCCTTGTATCTGCTCTCTAGACCTCTTGAATTATGGTAACTGTCCCATAGAAATAGACCAGAAGATTAGCACTGCTTAATCACAGAACTCTGTTTTATTTGACAAGTATACACATTTAAGAACTTCTTAAGGGGTTCTATTATTCAACAAATATGTATGGAACACTTTTATATATAATTTGCAATATATTTTGCAGTGGATAGATAGAAGGCTTTGTATAAGGCAATGCTCCTGCCATACAAGAGCTTAAAGTGCAACTGGGGAAAAGGCCCACAAAGACCTGTATCTAAGGGGCAGCACAAGAGCAGTGAGCATTAAGAATTGTGACTTTAACCTTGTGATCATGGGGAAGATGGGATTTGAAGTGGGCCCTGAGTTTTGATGGATAAGAACATTCCAGAGGGGAAAGTTTGGAAAGCAGATGTGATTCAGCCAGCTACAGGGCAGTTTCTGTGGTTGTAGTGATTGGTGTTACTTCAGCAAAGAGTTTGGCCAGAACTGTAGGTTGTAGAATCTTCTGAATACTAGGCTGAGACATTTAGACTTTACATGTAGGTCACACTGAATCCTTCGAAGTTTTTAAGGTGGGTTTGATAGTATGGTGTTTTAGAAACATTAACCTGGAGACAATTTTAGGAGGAATTCTGGGACTAGAGATACCAAGATAGAAAGAATGCTTAGAAGACATTTATAGTATTACTAGGCATTACTTCCATGTATTTTGGTAGTTTATTTTGAATAGTTACGCACAAAACAGTTTCTCTTTTTTAATTTTATTTATTTTTATTTTTGGCTGTGCTTGTTCCTCGTTGCTGTGCCGGCTTGTCTCTAGTTGTGAGCGGGGCTGCTCTCTGTAGCAGTGCACAGGCTTCTCATTGCAGTGGCTTCTCTTGTTGCAGAGCATGGGCTCTAGAACACATGGGCTTTGGTAGTTGTGGCATGTGAGCTCAGTAGTTGTAGCACCTGGGCTCTAGAGCATAGACTCAATAGTTCGGGCACATGGGCTTAGTTGCTCTGCAGCATGTGGGATCTTCCCAGATCAGGACCAGAACCCACGTCCCCTGCATTGGCAGGCAGGTTCTTTACTACTGAGCCACCAGGGACGCCCACAAAACAGTCACTTTCTAATTTGGCAAAGCCTGTTCTTCCTGCTAATATGAATTCAGAATAGTAGGTATTTCTTATTTTAAAAAATATGAAAGAACTCATTCTTGTATAGATTTCAAACATTAGAGGAAAGATAGTAAATCAGATGAAGCTGCTACTTCGACTTCTTCTTTGGTTCCCATTCTTCAGGGGAATGATTTAACAGCTTATTAGGAATGTCCCAGTCCCTTTTCTGTGTAGGGCAAGTTTTGGTTCTCCCTAAAGTTTTATTTATTTATTTATTTTTCATTTGAGGAACCCTCATTGGACTGTGTACAAGTCTACCACTTTAAGTGTATATTCATTTTTTTTTTTTTTTTTCAATATTTCAGCACATACCTACAATTAGTTGAAAAGGTCGGGGACTTTCCTGGTAGTCCAGTGGCTAAAAATCCACATCCCAGTGCAGGGTACACAGGTTCATTCCCTGGTCTGGGAAGATCCCATATGATGCATGCAAATTAAGACTGTGCACCACAGTTGCTGAAGCCCGCGCACGCTGAAGTCTGTGCTCAAGAGACGCAACAAGAGAAGCCACCGCAGTGAGAAGCACATGCATCTCAATGAACAGTAGCCCTTGCTCGCCACAACTAGAGAAAAGCACGTGTGTAACATTGAAGGCCAAGCACAGCCATAAATAAATAAATTTTAAAAATTAAAAAAAAAGAAAAGGACATATGTTGGTGTCAGTGTTGGTCAAGATCATGTTCCTTCTAGACTTGCAACACTGTGTTTTCTAGTTAGGATGGAAAGGATTCTCTCCGCCAATAAGATTGGAAGTGAGGTTGTTTCAGACCTGTATAGCGGTATAAACAAATAATTCTGGAGTTGAGCATGGGCAGCACTGTTAGACTCTTTATATATGATCACAGTATCTTCTTCCACCTGCTCCACCAAGTCAGTCTCGTAAAACTCTTGAGCTAATCAATGGTATCTTCTCAACAGGCCCAGGATTACTAATATTCTGGGCTAAACAGGCCCCGGATTACTGATATTCTAGTATTTAAGCCAAATGTGTAAGAGAATTTTCTTTTTCTTTATATGTATATTTCTTTATGTTTTTTTATATATATGCATATATATAAGGAAGAGTGAATAGTTCTTTGTGAACTTTATAATTTTTGAAGTATACTGTTAAAGAACTTGGGTTAGAAAGTGAAAAAATCCTTTCATTTCAGAAGAAATTTTATCTTAGAAGGCCAATGAAAAATTTAACAATACTAAACCTTAACGCTCTTAGTTTTAAATTGAACCAAAGCAGTATGTTTTCTCCTTGGGAGTCACTTTTGTCCCTTTCTCAATTTTTCTTGATGTCTTTCCTTTGCCTTGAAATAATTTATTGTGAACTTACCTTTTCTTTTCATTTAGGATGAGGAGTTTGCAGGTCGGGAGGAGTTTGATGATCCTGACCAGATGAGGATAGGAAACGATGGGATTTTCATGTTAACTTTCTTCAGTAAGTATATTCACACAGCAGAGCCCCTTTCCCCAAACCAGAGTGCTTTAGATTCTGAGTGAATATGACTGAATTAAAAGAACTAATTGAGCTAATATTTTAATAATCATATGTATTTGATGCCTTTTACTGACACAGTCAAAGCACAGTACACTTTCATCTTAATTTCCTGAATCTGTCTTCAATTTCTGTGAATATCTATGGAAAATATAATTAAAGCAGTTATGGGGGATGCTACAGTTTTACTTGAGCTGAGCTTCATTTTTCTGATCTTCAGAACCCCTGAAGCATTCCTCCTACTCATTCTTCACCTGTAAAATAGGAAGTAAATGCCTTAGTCTGATGAATTCTGTTTTGCATGCTACTATTTTCCAACATATCAGAGTCAGCCTGATTTTTCCCCCTTGATGTTATTTTGCGTTTAACTTTCCACATGCCTGACTTGGGAGTGAGCAATCATTTCTTTTATTTGCTGTATTAAAAAGATATGAAGGAAATGCAGTGGTCTTAAAGGTAATGCATTGTGTAAGCTGTCAAAGTTTACAGAAGCAAGAGGATGAATGACTTTAATCAGATTATTTAGGGGCACTAATTTAATGTTCAAATAATGTTTAATTACTCAGGTATAACACATACAGTAAAGGATGCAAGTCATAAGTATGCAGTTTGGTGATAATTAAGTTATTTCTTAAAGTGTATAGCAGTGGATGTAATAATAAAACACCTGATATTTAGAGACTGTGCTTTCTTGTTTGCTTTCTGGAGGAAGACAGAGGATGGCCATTTTGGGAAAGTGAGATAAGAGTTGTGGAGGGTGGGCTCAGCTTGTTTATCCTTGGGAAAGCCATTTAAGCAGAAGTAAATGCGGAGTGCACCGTTAGAACTCTTGTTCCTTGGATAACAGGATGTGTCTGACCTACCTCTTTTCTTCTCTTGGCTTTTACAGTGGCATTCCTCTTTAACTGGATTGGGTTCTTCCTGTCTTTTTGCCTGACCACTTCAGCTGCAGGAAGGTATGGGGCCATTTCAGGATTTGGTCTCTCTCTAATTAAGTGGATCCTGATTGTGAGGGTAAGTTGTACACCAGCAGTAATAGTCTCTGGAGAAGAATGAGTGGAATAATTTTGAATATTTGACTTTTTATCATTTGCTTTTTTGGAATTATCTCAACATTTAAAATGATTTTTTGTTTGTCTTTGTTCTGGTTTCATGAAATTGAACCTAGATCAGTTGTAGTTGGTTCATGCACACAAGTTTTGTAGTCAAATCTATAAAATATTTGTGGCCCTAGGACATCTATCCTTGTTCAGCTGCTTTCTCTGTTTTTAATGTTTATAATGTGATAATACATGTATTTGTTCTGAAATTAGTTGTTTTTATAATAAGAGTCTATTAACTTTCTGGTATCTCATCAAAAGCAGACATTCCTCTCATTAATGCTACTGAAGTTTTAGTCCTTCTTTTCTCTGCCCCTCTATTCTTTTCTCCCTCCTTCCTCCCTCTCAACCTTCCTCCCTTCCTAGATTGGTTATAAGTAGCATCATTGGTTATGCCAGGATGTTTGGAGAGCCAGAACTGTTCCACAAGCCATACTCCATTAGGGGCCCTTATCTCTAAAGTAAATAAGAGAGAGATCTTAAGTGATGTAGGAGTTACCAGTTAGTTAGAATTGCATGAAGTAATTTAAAGTTGTAAAAGATCTAATCTCTTAAAGTGTCCTCTGATTTCAGAAAAGTTTACTGCCATTGTTAACTTTATAATATAAAACCAAGGTGTTTATCATAAACTGGCATTATTAACTAATGGGTGTTGACTGAGCCATGAAGTTTTTCAAAGTTATTTATTCTAAGGCAGTTAACATTTTTAGAATTCCAAGTTCCTTTGAGAATCTGATGAAAATTATGGGCTTTTCTCCTAGACAACTAACATATACTCTCCTAAAACATGGTCTTTAGGTTAAAAACTCAAGCCATAAAAAAGTTTTTCATTCCTTCTCTAAATCTTATTAATCAAGAAATAAAAACTATTTTAATGCTCAAACTGTGCTAAACTCGAGACTGTGTTAAAGTCTACAACAGAAAGCAAGATCAAAGTAGTTACCAATCTTTTTAGTTTTGCTAAGTGTTTAAAAGAATTAATCAGCTTTTATCAGTTAGGATGGTCTTTTGAGTAACAGAAGATGTAGCTCAAAAATGGCTTAGAAAACATTGGGGAAATTTTATTTCCAGTGAAAATAAGTCTTGACATGGAGGTCAGTTAAATATTTCACTGACATCATCAAAGACAGGTGACAGGTGGCTCAACATGTTGGTAAGGCTGCTCTTCCCTTAGGGTTAAGATGGCCATGACAGTTTCAGGTATCACATCAGAAACACAACAGTGCTCAGCAGAAGAAAGGAAACTATTTCCTCTCCCTTTCTTTTTAAGAGCTAAGAAGCTTCCTGCAGCCCTTAGTTCCCACTGGCCACAATAGTATCATGTGCTATATATATATATATATATATATATATATATATATATATATATAGTCCCTGGCAAAGGAATGGGATATCATGTACATGGTAAAGCTTCCAAGGTCAAGGCATAGCTGAAAGGGCAGGAACAAAATCAGGGATCATTAGGAAGGAGTCAAATATAGTTGAGTTTGGCACCGAGGAAGCAAAAACTGTGGTGTTGGCGAAGACTCCTCAGAGTCCCTTGGACTGCAAGGAGATCCAATCAGTCCATCCTAAAGGAGATCAATCCTGGGTGTTCATTGGAAGGACTGATGTTGAAGCTGAAACTCCAATACTTTGGCCACCTCATGTGAAGAGTTGACTCATTGGAAAAGACCCTAATGCTGGGTAGGATTGGGGGCAGGAGGAGAAGGGGATGACAGAGGATGAGATGGTTGGATGGCATCACTGACTGGATGGACATGGGTTTGGGTGGACTCCGGGAGTTGGTGATGGACAGAGAGGCCTGGTGTGCTGCAATTCATGGGGTCGCAAGGAGTCGGACACGACTGAGCGACTGAACTGAACTGAAGCAAAATAAATATCAAGACATATTTGTGGGGCTTCCCTGGTGGCTCAGTGGTTAAGAATCTGCATGCCAATGCAGGAGACACAGGTTTGATCCCTGATCCAGGAAGATCCCACATGCCACGGAGCAACTAAGCCCATGTGCCACAATTAATGAGCCTATGCTCTAGAACCAGGGAGACTCAACTACTGAGCCCACAGGCCACCAACTGCTGAAGCCTGCGTGCTCTCGAGCCTGTGCTTCGCAACAAGAGAAGCCACCACAGTGAGAAGCCCGTGCACCGAAACTGGAGAACAGCCCCAGCTCTCACAACTAGAGAAAAGCCTGCACAGCAGCGAAGACCCAGCAAGGCCAAAAATTAATAAAATTTCTTTCAAAAAAAAGACATATTTCTAAAAAGGGAAAAATATTTTTCAAAAAACAAACAGGTTTGAGCACTTTCAAAACAAGGAGTATGTAAAGCTGAAAGCTATCATATTTCAAGATAGCTTTTCCATGAAAGGAAGTATATTAGCAAATATTGTTATCATTTCAAATCTGTACTATATAAAATACTTTGACTAAATTTTTAGAAATTTTTGTAAGCACTAAATGAGCAACAGCATTTGTATACAAGATAAGATACTGTGTTTTATAAACTCTAAAGCTAAAATGTGAAACCTGCAGAGGTTCTCTAAAGTATTTTGCTTTATTTTTCAGTTTTCCACTTACTTCCCTGGATATTTTGATGGTCAGTACTGGCTCTGGTGGGTGTTCCTGGTTCTAGGTAAGTGCTTTTAAAAAAGACAAAGGAAAGAAAAGATTATGTGAAATTTTAGAAGTAAAATTACTTGTAGTAAACCTTCATCTCACTATACAGTAATATATTAGCAATAATAAGTACAATTTTTAAAATATGTCAAAGGTTAGGCTGTTATCACCATCAGAGTAACATACATATTCATAGAATGTCTCTTAGTGGTGGTAAATTTTTCCTAACCTGTCCATACACACTTCTCACATTTTCCGTGTAGCCAGAGGGGCATACCAATAAGATGACTTTTTATAGTCCTTAGATTTTTTTCTGCCTTGTGAGTTATTGGCACAAAGGGTTCACAAGCTCAACCCCAAACTGCTTATAGGTATACTGTAACCTACTGAACTAATCATGAGTGTATGTGGCCTATATTCAGTTGGATGTATCAGTAGAAAACAGAAAATGTATTGTCTTGCATAACTTCTGGAAGAACCACCATTGGCTGTCCAGAATTCTTTAGTTTGCTCTTGATGAGAATAAGATTTTTTTTTTTTTTAAACATACCAGCCATTTCAGGTAGTTGGTTTTAAGATTATACTTACTAGTGTAACTTTCTATTGTAAGATCTTTTCTTCCAAGACATGTTAAAAAAATGAGCAGTGTGGTGAATACTGTTGGCTTCTTCATTCTTTGTAGAGGAAATTTGTATGATACAATAGCAGACCATCATCATTGCTGTCATTTATACAAGACAATAGAAAGGGCATCTTGTGGCTGCTAAAGGTGGTATAATTGTCTCACTCTGCTCCTATGGCATCATTTTCTCCTATCCTAACATTTCTTCTGTCTCAGGCCTTTTTGTTATCTCCTCAATTTGGATCTTTAGTTCCAAGGGTTGCTAATGGGTCTGGCTAGCACAATGTAGAGTCCATGACCCAAAGCTGCTTAATATATTCAGGGCCTACCTGCTTTGCCTTGGGTAACAGTCATGCACTGATGACTCTAAATTTTACTTAGAAAATACAAGTCATTCATGATGCCATCCCCTACCTCCCCAGTAGCATCATTTTATTCTACTCTTAGTCACAGCATTCCAAGGAAGGAGACACAGTGATTTTTACCCCTTCTCTTGATTACTGAGAAACTTAATAATTTAAAAAAACAGCGTACAGGAGAGTTACTTTAGAGAGTAGTTCCTTGACTTGCTTATTCTCCAGACTGTATCTTTAAGAGAAAGTCTGACCCCTCATCTTCTCCCAAGCCTAAAGTCAAGCAAATCCCGAATAAGCCAGAGAAGAGCCATTAAGCATAATTTTAGGTTGATTGTTGACAACATAGATAATTTAAAGAAATCGATGGGGAGGGAGGTGGGAGGGGGTTTCTAGAAGGGGAAAACATGTACACCCATGGTGGATTCATGTCAATGTATGGCAAAACAAATACAATATTGTAAAGTTAAAAGCTAGATAAATTAATTAAAAAATAATAACAATAAATAAATAAAAAATAAAGAAATCTAATAGGCTGATTTCCTTCCTATATTCAAGTTTCATGGGAGATGAGTTTATAATACTTTGTAATTGATCATTCTTGCTGTCTTACTGCTTAGTGGTAAGCAGAAAATGGTGAGACTTCAGATGTACTTAGTACATTTGGATCCAATGTTTGAGTCATTTTTGGAACTCCTTGCAGAGAGAATCTTTTGTTGTTGTTGTTACTGTTGTTTTTTTTTTTTTAAGGGGGGATCGTTTCCTGCAAAGACCAGGTCTATACAAGGTTCTCAAGCTGGCAGCTCATAAGCTACATCTAGCCTTTAGTTGTTGCTTGTATGTTCCACAGTTATTTTTCAGAAGTTATTTTTTTAGTTGTCATCATAAATGGGCTTCCCTGGTGGCACAAGTGGTAAAAAACCTGCCTGTCAATGCAGAAGACATAAGAGATGCAGGTTCGATCCCTGGGTCAGGAAAATCTGGAGGAGGGCATGGCAACCCACTCTGATATTCTTGCCTAGAGAATCCCATGGACAGAGGAGCCTGGTGGGCTACAGTGCATAGGGTCGCAGAGTCAGGCATGACTGAAGCGATTTAACACACAACACTCAGCGCACACAAGTCATATAAGAACCAAGAACTTTCACATAAAATATCTGAATTTTTTTACCTTTTTAAAATTGAAATATCCAGCAAAACTGACCTATATTCCCACATGGCACCCATCCTTTGACTGGAGTTGGGTTGTATAGTTGCTGATTTTGGTGCCAAACAGGGTCGTTTTCACTGTGCTCAGTGCTGATGACTCTTGGTTGCTGCCAGAAATCATTTCTGTCTGAGTGCAAAGCATCTTACACTGCTTGAGTATATTTTAAAATGTATCCAAAATAAAGTTATTGCTCAGACTGATGAGATGGGAGGAGGCTGGGAAATGGGGAATGGCTACTTAATGGGTACAGATATTTTTAGGGATGATAAAAAATTCTGAAATTGGAGTATAGTTTTAACTACTAAAAGCCAGTGAATTGTACACATTAAATGGGTAAACTTTGTGATATGTAAATTATATCTCCATAAAGCTGTTTGAAAAAAGTGTGTCTAAGACCAGGGGCCATCTCTGGAGGAGGGCCAGGAGTGTGTGAGCTACCACTGGAGGGAGCTCATCATCTTCCCTGCTGACTTCTAAATTAAGAATAGAGAAATAGAATTTAGAGTTGAGACAGTTCTTGTAAAGGTAAGGGCAGCCTGACATCTAGTCTTCTCAGTGAGGCTTCCAAAAGTAAATGATGTAAATGTGCTTAGGGCACAGGTTTGGTCCAAAAGTAAATGATGTAAATGTTTGGCCCCACCTTCATCTTCTGTTTTCTTTTAGACCAATTAGATTCTGAATGTGCAAAAGAGACTTTTTTTGGCTCTGTAGATGATATGTTCTTATTGAGAAATGGAAAATTTGGTGTGAAATCAAATCCTTTGAAAATTTTAGAGGAAATTATGTTTTGATAGCTTTTCTGATAACAGAAAAATAAAGTATCAGGAGGGATATTTCTGGGGATTGGGCTTAATATGAGAATTATAAACTCATTCTTGACTTTTTTTTTTTAAATTAGGCTTTCTCCTGTTTCTCAGAGGATTTATCAATTATGCAAAAGTTCGGAAGATGCCAGAAAATTTCTCAAATCTCCCCAGGACCAGAGTTCTCTTTATTTATTAAAGGTATTAAAGAAAAAAACTTTATTCAGTCCCAGTGTAATCATGTGATGCATGGGTAGATTACTGTGCACGTTTAGAGTAGAATATACAACATGTGGTAGGGGGTATAGAGATAGTAAGGAAGCCAAAGTCCTTGCCTTTTAGTTTCTAGTTTAGTAAGGAGTGTTTCTATGAAAAAACTATCTTAAAAGGCAAGTTAGAAAAACTGCCAGAGGAGACAACATTATCTCATGTTTGGACAATGCAGAAGAGACTTGACTAGGACTCAGGGTCCTTAATCTTTGAATCATGAATCCTGAAGCCACTGCTTGGGTTGTACCAGTTCGAGAGGTAAGTAGTGAGAAGGAACCTTTCAGGCCTAATCACTAAACTCTGTTTTGTGGGGCCCCTAAACCCAGAGCTGGGAGAGTCCACAAGTACTTCAGGAACTCCTTTTGCCTGGCTACTGACAAGCCTACCAAGGCTTCCATCTCCTAAAATCAATGAGGGACTTTCCTGGGCTTTTTCTTCAGGTTCACATCCTGATGTTACCATTCTGGTGGGAGGGTCAAACCCAAGGAAAGGAAGGAGAGAAAAGGGCCTTTTCAACTGCCTAGAATAGGAGGACTAAGCCTTGCCAAGGCTGTTTGGTTCCCCCATGGTTTTCCCCAGAGGCTGACTCCATCTTGCATCACCAGCTGCAAAAGGAGGACACGAAATCTTGGGAAAGAGTACACCAGAGAGAGGTCTCTGGTAACAAGATCTGATGGGCCTTCTTGGAACTGATTCTTTGTTCCTTAAGACTGTTGAGGACAGGTAGAGCCAGTCTAGTTGAAGACATCGGGCAAGGATTTGTGAAGGTTGTAACAGTTAAGATAAACCTTGAGATAAACCTAGAAAGTGTAATATGGAAAATGATAGTGGAAAATGTTGGGTGGGGAAGCCTTTTAGAGTCACCTGAGGCAGTGTTGAATAGAAAGAGAGGTAGGGAAGTACAGCTGCAGCTGGCTCAAAGGAAGCAGTTTGTAACATAAAGGAGTGTTGAGGATTAAGGCTGGAAAGTCAAGCTGAGAGCATTCTCAAATATTTTGAGCACTAAGCCCATTTGCAGTGGAACCTTCGAACTCACAGAGCAGCCCTTGAAACCCAGTGACGTATTGGCTCAACACAAGGCTGATTCCATGTGAGCCTGTATTTGCTGTTGGATTATTTCATAGTTTTTGTAAGTAATCATATGCTAAGAGTGGAGTTTTCAATTTTGAAGATTTGTTGTGGTCTTAGGATGCAGAGTAGCATTCTCAGTTTTGAAGATTTCATGGTAGTCTCAGAATATATGCTTCTAGAAAAGAAAATATCTATCATATTTAATTTGCCAGGTTGTGAGAGGGTGTTGAAAGTCTTTAAGCAACAGAATAATACGATAACTTCTTAAGTGAAATAAAAATTTTTTCAAGCATGGCATAATAGTAATAACTAATATTTGTTAACTTTTCAATATGTCAGATATTGAATTAAGCATTATACATGTACTTGTACATATACATGTACAATGTGCTTGTATAAGCAACAAAAGGTTATTAGTGACAGATAAGCTCAGATACATGCATGGTAGAGTATATTCATAAGACATTCTTATAAAAGTTAAAGCATTAAAAGAACATAAGTTCTTTTGGTTAAAGTCAGTTTCTTCAAAAGAGTGTGTACTTTTATTTGAGAGACAGTTTTAGTCTTTAAGATTACCACTTATATTTATGACTGGTTTTTTTTTTTTTTTCCAAGAAAAGGAATGTTTTATTACATGTTTAAAATGTCCTGAGAGGTGGTGTATCCTGAATTTGAATTAGGTTACACAGTCTGGGTGTAGATGGACATTGACACACTCACCTGGGCCCTAACCCCTGTGATGTGTCTGTGTTACATCCTAACTTTAAGAGGCTTGTCAGATGTTTTGTGTGGTTTTAGTAGTTTTATGTAGTTACCATTGTCATCTTTTTTCTTCTTCTATATGTCTGATTATAATTTATAGTTACTTCTGATCCTTAGCTTTAACTCTTACCTACCATAGGTTCAAAGTTAAGTCTGTGGGGTAGCCACAGTTCTCCTTATAATGAGCTTCTGAACTCACCTCCGCATTTCCCCTTATCCATTGGTGCCCACAGTACCCTGAGAGGACAGATCCCTCCCTCCCTCTCTTCCTTCCTTCCTTCCTTCACAGATTCTGTAGGTCTGGTGTATTGGTGGCTTTGAATTTCTAAATGACTGAGGCCACACCTCTGTCTGGTCGCTTCATTTTTCTGGTCGAAGGCAACTTCTGGCTTCATTAGGGGATGCATACATTCTTTATCTTGCATCTAATACATGATGGGTTGATGTGACAATGGAAGTTTAGAGAAAGCCTGAACTTTGCAGTTTTCCTGTATTGTTAGGGACTTTGAGGATTTTTTTGTTTGTAAAATTTGTTGTTATTGTTCTGACTTCCTAAAATTTCTGAAATGTTTTATGGGTATATTCTAAATGTAAAACAACGCATCTTTAGAGTTATGATTTGAAGTAGGCAGCCCTTAGTTAAGCAGTAATGCTGTTGGAGCTGTGAAGGGGTATTATAGACCTGGTATTCTCTGTGTTTTGGAGTCAGAAGCATTACAACGCTTTAGGAGTTGTCGGAAACTTAGAGGTGTTTCTGTGGAGGGCATAATGGGGTTTCGTTGCTTTCCTGTCTGACTTTGATATCCTAGTTGATTTGAAATCATCCCTGACATGCCTAGAGGACTCAGAGCTCTAAATTAGGGGTTTAGGGACTTAGAGCAGTATTTAGAATTTTAATGACTTCCTTACTAATTTTCAGTATCCCCAGAGGGAATCCACAAAGCTATAATATCCCATGGGACTGAATTTCCTTTATTCATTGACGCGGGTTAGGAACTGTCCATCCAGAACCAAAAATAGAATGTTTTCTTTCTCTAGTTCAGAGGAAATTTAGTTTAGTTTGAAGATGTGGTAGAAAACCGTCATGTAAGATATGAAGATTTTCTTTCACTGAGACCGAGGGGTATCACTGGTTAGAAGCTAGCTGTGGGCTTACTTTTGCCAGAAAGCCACAGATAGGAAATTGGTAAAATAACTTTGCTGTAGAGAAAAATAATTCAGTTCCCATGCTAAGGTCTGGCATTGTACTAGAAAAATGTGTAAGAATAGTGACTTTTCTATTTAGACTGCCCAAAATATAGGGTACACACACACACACACACACACACACACACACACACACACACACAAGGCTGCCCAAAATATGGGATACACACACACAAACCTTGAAATACCCTCAAAAGACCTTCTTGCCAGCCATAGTAGGTATTATAAGAGCTGAATACTAAAGCTCATATACTACTATCATAGGGTAGCTCTCGGGTTCCCTTCTGGAGCTCATTTAAGCTTATAAAGGAAATCTGGTTTCCTGCCTCACAGCAAGAAAAGCCAAACGAAACTGCTAGAGCTAGGCACAGTGGCATCAAGAAGTGTGTGACTATGAGGAAGCAGGAAAAACAATATGTTCCTTCTATGTTGTATGGAAAGAAACAGATACTTTTTAGAAACATCTTTATCTGAAGTGGTCAAAAATACTAAGTGTCCATACTTTATCTTACTTACCAATTAACTGGGAAATAAATTTTCATCAAGTTCCACTTCCTCTGATGCTGCCAGATAATATGTATAGTTAGGTATACATAGTAACTATAAGGTGGTAACACAGTTAACCTGGTATCTAACACTTCTCCAAAAGCACTTGTATATACAAAGTATAATGGATCTTAAATTTGTTACCTTAACTACTTCTGAAATAGGAGGGGAAGAAAGTTTATAAGCCCTGACAGCATAAATGAGATGGGGCCCTTCATAATTCGATAGTGATTGCTGTGATCTGGTGAGTTATACATTGTAGGCATCAGATATTTTCTTACCTTGCATATGATAAATGTTTTCATTTTCTTTTTTTCTATAATCTTGCCCCTCCTCCTTAATACATCTTTATTTCCAATTCACCTCAAGTTAGTTTGACTTATTTGGGCTGTGTTGTAAAGTAGCAAGACAGTAGAAAATATTTCCAGTGGAATATTTGCTTAAAAAAAAATCACACAGGGTCCAAGAAGAAATTGTTATTTTCCTCTTGAAATTGACTGATATGTAGGCTGTTGGATTCCCTTTTTTCTGAAGTGATCTGATCTAAAGTGCAGGGGTGATATTCACAGTCCCTAAAACCTATCTCTTTTCCAGTTTACATTTCATCAGTGTTTTTGTAGCAACCTGTGAATCAAATTAGTCTCAACAGGCCTCTGAGTTGTAGAGAGCAGTGAATGCCTCTATAGCAATCTTTTTCATTTGGAGTTTGTATGGTGAATGAGATCACCCATTAGTAGACATATCTAGGACCTTTTAATGGATTTTTTTTTAATAATGGAGAATAGTTGATTTACAATATTGTGTTATTTTCAGGTGTACTACAAAGTGATTCAGTTATACATACACATATATCTATTATTTTTCAGATTCTTTTCCCATGTAGGATATTATAGAATGTTGAGTAGTGTTCCTTTTGCTATATAGTAGGTAGGACCTCTTAATGGATTTTTTAGTGTCTTTTGGGTGGCTCTGACTTTGAGGAGTCTGTTAAAACTAACTTATCTAAGTGGCCTGGTAGTTATCTGGACTGTATCTCATATTCTTGCAAAACTCTAGTGTTTTGACCTAATAGTAATTATTATATTAATTTTTATTTATTAATGGTAACTGATAAAACTGAATTTACTTAGACTTATAATGAGTCTAACTAGCCTCATTGCAGAAATCTCTATTTGTCATCTGCCTACCAGACAGATTTTATTTTTGATTCTACTTGGCTTCAGGAATCCTTATATTCTTGTGTGTTTGTCCTTGCACATTCTGAAATCTCCCTAAAGAAGAGTTGCTCTTATATCAGTATCATTGGTTTGCTTCATATCAAAACACCAAGTGAATTTGGAGTTTGGGAAAATATTAGTGTTCAAAAAGAATATGTTGATTTCTTCCAGAGTTGTAGCTTCTCTGCATCTTGTCAACTTTTTAAAGATGTATGCAGTAGTCTAATCGGTCTATAAAAGGGCTGCTTGTGGCTTTTACAGTAATTTGAAAGATGGAAGGGCCTAGCTATGAGCCCATCCAACTTTCACTTGGTGTAGGGTACCACAACATAGTTTCTCAGTAAGCTTTTGTTAAGTGTTAATGTATCTCTTTAGAGTATTTTCTTAGCACTAATATAGGGAGTTATTTGTATTTTTTCCGTGAGAACGAAACCAGTTTATATGCCAGTACAAAAATTCATCAAAGTATTGTATGAAAATTGCATTTAAAATAGGTAGACATCATTTTGAGAGTATTTGTTTCAGTCATGTAAATTGCTTTATAAAATTGGGGCTGCATACACTTTTTTTTTGTCTACCAGAGATACCCCCCCAAAATACAGTAACTGTTTTTCCCCTAATTATTGGGAAGAAGTACCTGTGGTTCCTGTGAGTTTACAGCTGTTTTCTAACTTTGCCATGCTCCAAGGATAGCATGACATCACTGGCATCCTTATTGGAAATCTTTCATGTGAGATCTGGCAGAACTGGCAGGGTAAACAGCTTCAAGTGTGTTCGGAAAATTACCTACGCATTTGGATTCTGCTGTCTCTTAGTCCCCAAGTTTCAGTCATTGCCATTGGTGTTAAGTGTAGGATGAAGTGCTCCTTGAATTCTGTTCTTGTGTTAGGTTTAGAGAGAGGGAGCGAGAGAGAGAGAGAGATCCCTGACCTCATGGGATTTAGAGAAAGAATTTAAGTCTTTCCTAGTTCTAGAGACCTTGATAACTTTAAGAACCAAAAATGTAATGTTTGTTGAATACTATGATGTCAGTGTATAGTAATCTTAAAGCTATGTTAAAATGTACTTCTCATGTCTCCAAACATCCTGCCTTCTTTTGTGACTACATCCTTCTTTTAGCCAAAATAACAACCTAACCAGAGTTCAATATTCAATATCCTTCTCTGGCAGATGTTTTCTGGCAAAGGCCTTCCTGCATTTATGAATTCTCTCCCAAGAAGCAAGAGAACACCTGCAGGAAGTGAATCAAGATGTGGAACACAGAGGAATCATCACCTGCTTTAAAAAAATAAAGTACTGTTGACAAAGATCATTTCTCTCTATTTGTTCCTAGGTGTAAAATTTTAATAGTTAATGCAAAATTCTGTAATCATTGAATCATTAGTGGTTAATGTTTGAAAAAGCTGTCGCAGTCAAGTCTGTGATGTATTAATAATGCCTTATCTATTGTTTGTAGTCATTTTAAATAGCATGAGCCTTGTCCCTGTAGTCAGTAGGGGGCAATCTTGCTTTTATTCATCTTCCATCTCAAAATGAATTTGGAATTAAATATTTTAGTGTAAGATATGTATAATGCTGGCCATTTAAAAAAGGGGTTTTCTCAAAAGTTAAAACTTTTGTTATGATTGCATTTCTGCACATAATCCATTTTGCTGTTAAAATTAATCTAGAAATTTATTTAATTGTACTGTGAGCACCTGGAAGCAAAATCATAGTGCAAAATACATTTAAAGTGTGGTCAAGAATATGTTAATTGGTAAACAATAAGCATTAATTTCTTATAGTCTGTGTTCTAATTTTGCAGTACCTTATTCTGTGTTGTGTACCTAAGGGGTTGTAAAGGTGTTGTCACTGTATAAAATAGAAAGGACAAGGACAAATGCAGCATAATTACTAATAAATTGCAATTCTTGACACTTTCTATATGATTGGAATCCCTGCCCCCTTTTTTCTTTTTCTTTTGTCTCCTGATGATTAGGCCAGGGCCTAGGAGTAGAGAGGGGATTAGGTACTAGGAGCAAAGAAAGAATTAGCTTGGAACTTTTGAGATGATCCCTAACATACTGTACTACTTGCTTTTACAATGTGTTAGCAGAGACCAATGTGTTATAAATGTAGAGTGATGTGCTTTCTGCCGAGTGGTAATTCACCCTGGTTTGCTATGTTAAAGCTGTAAATACAACAGAACATTAATAAACGTCTCTTGTGTAGCAACTTTTGCTGTGGATTACTGTTTAATTTGTTGGTTTGGACTTACTAATTGCCCAGGCAGTTTTTTCTAATCTTCATTCATATAGATACATACACAGTCATTCAATAAACACAAAAACTGGTCCTGGGCCAGTTTTTTTCTTTTTTAGCACGGGAAGTTTCTTTCATATCATATTCAGTATATTTCTAAAAATGTATTAGTTCTTCAAAAGACAATGGGCTAAAAAATAAGGGAGGAGTTGTAGAGATTGTAAGTCATTCTGAAATTCCAATTATGCTTATAATCTTAGATAATTTATTTCCAATGTTTTCTGCATGTTCCCTACATTTTCCCTTTTTCTCAGTTGAACACAGTCAACTGGTTTAAGTCCTGTGAGCAAGTGCCCCGATGAAGCTAAAGCTTTCTCCTTCCTCCTGATTTTCTATTCTTGTCTCAGTTGTGTTAAATTTAGAGACCAATAGTTTTTATAATATCTGCTGTTTGGTTTTTTCCCCCTCCACTGGTCAAATAACTATACAAACCAGCACTAGCATGGTATGATAGCTGCAAATGTTCATTTATTTGCTGCATGTGAACATCCAGGATCAGCTTAGGAAGTGAGTGTTCAAGGGTATCAGTAGGTAATGCATAGAAGTGTGCATTATTTGAAAGCCAAACAGGAAAACTGAGTGCCTCCTGGAACAATGTTTCAAAGACTACTTATTCTAACTCATTTATTGATTACAGTAAGTGATAATATAACATTATGTTCTTGTTTACAAGTTATATTTTTACAATAGATACAGTCTTGAAAGTCTCTTAAATTTTTTTATATTTTGAATTAGATTGTACCAGCCATAGACTTTGGAGGAGTTTATAGCCTATCGTGTTCTAACAGTCTGAATCAATTTGGACATTGCAACAGAGAGAGCTATTTAAATTACCTTATAGGACAAAATAGAGGGGCCCTAGATCACATTAACTAAAACATTGTGGTTTTGCTTTGTGTTTGCTCTTTAGGTCTTATGCTTTATTTGACTTTGTGTATTTGAGGGATGAAATATTTAGAATTCTTATTTCTGCATATTGGTGGTCCTTAAGACTTTGTTATACGTAAACCTACAGTTGGTATGCTTTAAAATTAATTAGGATGGTGATTTCTCTCTTTCTTAAATGTTCTAAAAATTCAAGTCTTTGCAGATATATAAGTTACCTGGGGTCCTCATTGTTAGGGTGGAAATGTTTGTTCTGTAGTATTACTTTTTATTTTTCTCTCTCTTATCTGTCTCTCTTTGGTGGGTTCATTATTAAGAATAACCCTTTCAGATAAAGGAGAAGTGTTCAAATTATTTGAGAGGGAATACTGAGGAACCATTGTCATTTGCACAAAGTTATGGAATAAATTGGCTTTGACCTTGGGCTGAGGGACAGCTGGGGCTCATCTATGACTTCAGAGGTTCCTCTTGTCTCTGACTTGTTGTTGCCAATTGGAATGATGCAAACGAAGTTATCTGACTTAAGTTGTGTCCCGCTGTGGGTTATTAGTAACCCAGATGAAATTTCTTTTGGTCTTCATTATATTCTTACACTATATTTAAAGGTAGAAACAACTCCTGTAAGGGAGTTTCAGGGCCAAATGATAGTAAGTGGTTGCCTGAGGTGTCAGGGTTCTAGGTGAGAATCAGGAAAAATATACCCAACAAATGGAGTGCTGGCCTCAGCTTTGAATCCAGCTCTACCACCTCTTACGGATGTCTGACCTTATTGAGGGGTTGGATAGACCATATTGAAAAATCACTTGTTCCTAATACTAGTAAACAGTGATAATCAAATTTTAACCTAAAACATGCCAAGAATAGACACAGAACTGTAAGTTTATGTAAAATACGAGAGAATAATTTATGAAAAAGTAATGTGGGTCCTACTACCAACCTGAATCTGTTTTTTTGTGAAACCTTAATGATGAATACAGGAAAACCATGTATGAATATAAGATGTAGCTTAATAATTTTCAAGTTTGGCTGATGTTTTTTAGCTAGTTAGATTTTCACCTTTTCAGGCTTTCTGAAGATAATTTGAGGGATGATGAGGGGTGTAGCAAAATGCAAATATGTATCTGTAGATGGTTTGTGCGTTTAAAAAATTCTTGCTTTGCATGTTTTTAAGCCTAAATAGCAGTTACAGTCTCTAAGGCTGATAAGGTGAGATAAGTGAGAGCATTTGGTGTACCACCAGCACTAAAGGTAAGTGCTGGAGGTGTAACTTTTGTACAGTGTGTGGTTGTCCCCATTTAGAGCACCCACAAAAAGTGCTGTTTGACAGGAAACTTCTGAGTATTGGCTCTCTGTATGTTCTGCTGCTGAAATGGAGGACATCTCAAAGACACCAAAATTCTTAAAGGGAAGGCTAAGTTCAGGTTGAGAGTAAAAGACTTTCAGGAGGAAAGGAGTTACAGAAACTGATTTTGTGTTCTAAAAAGGGGCTCTTTGATAACCCAGTTCCTTTCTTAACGTACAGCTTTATGACCTATAGAAAGAACCTGCTCTTTGGACAACCTAAGTGGAGATCTTTCCTCCTGAGGATAGTTTCTCTGTCTAGAAATTTGAAATAGTCCCATTTGCTTCGTGGCATTTTGGTCCCCTCAACCCTCCAGTTAGTCTCAGAATTTGTCACTTGTAGTATAGATACATTACTCCAGTTTTGTTTTGATGCCTCTTTTTGCTTAAAAGTCTGTTTTATTTACGAAAAAGCATTGCATTCTGATTTTGAAAGTTTTAGTACAGTTGTCAAATTAGTAAGATGTAAACTTAAAGGCAAATCTATTAAACCTGAATATAGAATATGTTAAGTAACGAGAATTATCTTGTGTTTATGCAGTATTTCATCCAGGTCAGAAACTGGGATGTAGTTTTTTGAAATAGACATCTCCCAACCCTGCTTTGTATGTTGTTCATTCTGCTCTAAAAGTGATTTGTTTTTATCATTTATGTGAGAAATGAAATGTTTCACAGACTTTTTCCCATCTTTATGTGATTGCAGGTTTATAGACAATGGCGAAAAGTGGTTTCCCTAAATCTTATACAAAGATTAGTGCTGAACTGCTGAGAAGTCTGTATTCATTGTTATTCATTAGTTGTGTGGAAGGTTCACCAGTGGGTCAAAAACCTAAAAAAACAAAACAGAAAACTTAGATATAGGGAAGGTGATTTCTTGCCACAAAGTATTATCAACTAAACCATAGAACTAAGGGAGTGCTGCGTTCTGACTGAAACCCAGCCTGACTCTCTTCTGAAATTAGTTAGGGTTTGCATTCACATCCCCTACTGAGAGCTGCTTCCTCCATTTAAGCCAGTTACTTCCTGAGCCAAGGAGAGAGGATTGGAGCAACCTATTATCCTAACTCGGCTAGAGTTACACTTGATGAAACATTCTTCTTTTCATTTGCACAAGAGTCCGAAATGCCTAAAACGTCCCCTTAAGTGAGGTTTTAGAGAGAATTTTGTCATCTGCTTCCTGATTCCACATTTTATTTTGACAGAACATTTCTTAGGTTATATGTGGCAGTCACTAGGTTTAGATGTCATTCTGGTCTTTTTAGTATGTTGGGTATTTTTCTCTGATTATCAACACTGAGGGGTTTTATACTTTTTTTTTTTTTTTTTTCCATTTGGCATTTTAACTAAGATTGCAGATAAATTACTAAGTGAGCCACTGAATGGATCAGTATTTTCACCAATCCTTTTATTACTAGCATCATTTGGTACTGTGTATGTAGTTCTTTTAAATACTGGTGGGCTACAGAAGCGAAAGTAGCGTTCTCTTTTTTTGTGGGGGGGGTGGTTTGGCTCAGTGAGTGTCTAACCCTTGATCCCTGTAACCATGGTCATGTGTATGAGAAAAGCCTTTTTGGGATAGTTATATTTGTTTTCCCTGTGGCTGTATGGGTGAAATGCATTTTAATCTGTATGTAGGTCTCCCAGTTATTTTTGTCCTTAAATGCTTCTGTGATTCAGCAGTTCTCTAGATTTAGGTATTAAAACTTAACTTGTTTTTCTAATCCTCATCCTGTAGAATTTACAAATGGTCAGACTTGGTTCCTGCTGAATTCACAGAGCTTCTGGATAAGGATAATGGGTAAGTATTCATCTCAAACCTTCACTTTTCATGGAAGAAACCTGAAAAGCATGTATTGTTGTTGTTTAGTCACTAAGTCATGTCTGACTCTTTTGCGACCCCATGAACTGTACCCCACCAGGCTCCTCTATGCATGGGATTCTCCAGGCAAGAATACTGGAGTGGATTGCCATTCCTTCTCCAGGAGATCTTCCCAACCCAGGGTTGGAACGCATGTCTCCTGCAAAGGCAGGTGGATTCTTTACTGCTGAGCCACCAGGGAAGCCCAGAGCATGTATACCTACACTTAAAATTATGAGTTAATTTTTCATTAGGGTATTTTCATGGCATTGACTGTTCAGTAAAATTAAGAGTTGTTTTGTCTTCATGTAGGTCTTCTGAAAGCTCATGGCTACCATATTTTCTTCTTTTTATGGCAGCAGTATGGGAAGGAATGTGTCAGCAGAGCCTTGGGGAAAGGCCTTAGGGAAAATACTTTCTGAATATTTGGCTGTCTAAGAGTGATCATAGACTCTTCCTTGGAGGTCTTAAAAAATAGGGTCAATCCTTCTCTGGATTGGCTTAAGGGTAAGGAAAAGGAATGGATTAGCAGGACCCTGAAAGTCCCCCAGAGCTCTGGAGATTTGTATTTGGCCCATGTCCGTGACAGATGGAAGAGTAAGTTTGACAGATGTCACGTCTGCTGTTCCCAGGCTATGCTCCCTTTAATGTGGTGACCTTCTGTGAACACTGTCTCTAAATAGTCTGCAAGAAGGAAGGGAGTGTGTTCAAACTTCTGGGAAATCTAAGTTGGGTGGCTTTTTACCACTTTACCAGCTACAGTTTAAGATCCATTAATCAAAAAATTGTACTTTGTCAGAATCCCAAAACGAGGACTCAAAAAAAGCACACTCTAGTTTCCAAATTCATTTTCAACCTTTGCATATGCTGAAGGATTTTAGTTAATATGGCATTCCATAATATTACTTTTAAGAGTCCTTTTCCTAAAGGACCATGGGAAGAAGAAAGAAAGAAGATTAGGTGGGTAGGGAGGGCCCTGTAGGAAATGAAGTCTGATTTGTTAAGAGAGGGGACCTGCAGAAGAGTGTAGCAAATCCATTCCTTTTGTTCTTTGCTTCTGCTTTAATCCTTCAAACTCGCAGGATAAGATTGCCAAGTAATTGCTGGGAGCCCCCTATAAAAGAGGATTGGTCTAAATTGAAGAATAAATTTAAAGAGTGACTAAAATTTTTTTAAAAATTCCTCTTTTATTCAAGTCTTTTTTTTTTTTTAACGTATGATTATGTCTCCAAGAAGTGGTTGGATACCTTCTTGAGAGGTTTTCTTTGAAAGAGAAAGAAAGGGAGAAGAAAATGTTTGAAATTTCAAAGACTTTTTTCCACCCTCCACTGTAGGATTTATGTAAGTGTGTGATGAACTAAATTCATTAGACTGTAGTTTAAACTTTAAGGGAAAAAAAAAGACTAATGTGTTTTATGGTGGCATTTTTATACAAGTTGCTCACTGGTAGAAGTATGTTGACCATTTCAAAGTGCAATTTGATCTTTTAGGGGGAGACATTTAAATTCTCTGAGTATACACACTGTACTTAGGACAAATTATTGTGTTTTTACTTTGGTGCCAATCTCAATTGTGTCCTCGTTGGGTGCTTATTTTCAAGTAGTACTAGATCCATCCAAAAACAGTATACTAAAAATTGTCATTAAAAACATATCAATGGGGAGGGAGGTGGGAGGGGGGTTCAGGATGGGGAACACATGTAAACCCATGGCTGATTCATGTTAATATATGGCAAAAACTACTACAATATTGTAAAGTAATTAGCCCCCAACTAAAATAAATAAATTTATTTAAAAAAAAAATACCAAGTTTTAATAGCAAGTCATGGATACTTTTACTGCCTTTTATTTATTGCCGGGTGTATTTTATTAGAAGGAAAGGTAAATAAATGTGTTTTGCAGAAAATATGTAGTGCAAGTCAGCTTCAGTAGCAGTTATTATCTTTTAATTTGATGATGGAGCATTTACACACTTAGTTTATTAGTGAACTTCCCATAAAACTTTTAGGAACAGAAGGGCAAAGCAGAGGTCATGAATTTACCCAGGCTGGCCTTCTAGAGCACTGCTTTGGTGACATCAGACACCCGAAGGGAAACCAAGACATTTTCCTGCATCCTCACATACCAAATGCCTTTGGCTTCACCTCCATCTGCGTATTTTATTCCCCTTGGAAAGAATCACAGATGAAATTTAGATAATCACCTGTGTGTTAGAAGTGATAAAGTCCAACTTCTGAAAAATATGGTTTCCATATATTATACATACTTTTGATCTGTGTTTTAAATTTGTATTTCCTGTAAACAACTTCATCGAGATATGATTGACGTACAAAAAGTGGTACATATTAAATGTATACAACTTGATGAGTTTGGAGAATGGTTTACATCTATGAAACTGTTACCACCACAATCTGTGCCATGAACATATCCATCACCTCCAGAAGTTTCTTCCTGCCTCTTTATTATCTTTTTTTTTTTTTTTTTTGATGATAACACTTAACATAAGATCTACCCTCTTAGCAGATTTTAAAGTACACAATAGTGTTGTTAACTATGGGCACTATGCTGTACGGTAGATTGCTGGGACTGATGTATAATGGAAATGCTCTGGCTTCTTGAATACAGATGTTTCAGGCCATCATTTGATAAATACTTACTTCTCTTAGTTGGCTATGATGTGTGTGACCTTGTGTTGGCTATGGTGTACACATAATTTGTGCAAGGGAGCCCCTGGGCACAAGGAGGTTCTGGTGAGGGAGAAGGCAGCACATAAGACAAAGTGCTTTCCTGTGCAAGAAATCATGATACACCAGCATCTTCTCTGCCTTATCTGCATAGTGGTGTAAGAAGTTTACTTTTCAGGTTATAATGACCTGCTCCTAACTTAGTTTTCACCAGAGGAGCACTAAAGATCTTCTTAAAGCCAAATACCCTCCAAGCAGAGAGAGACTGTTACCACCTGAGGAGCCAAGAAGGATGGGCAGGAAAGCATCTCCGGGCTCTTGTGAAGCAGGGACCTGGAAAACCACTGCCAGGGGAGAAGCACTCATGAGTCCACTTGCTCCCCACTTGCTAGCTGTGTGGTCTTAGGTCATTTGCTTGCCCTATTCAAACTTTGGTTTCCTGATCTGTGTTCCAGAATCTTTTCTCACAAGGCCACTTTAGTTCTAAACAAGATAATGTAGTTAAAGAGCCAGTCACCAGGAGACAGCTCCCCAGCTAGCTACAGCACTGGGTCCAAGGGCAGGACGTTAAAAACCCAAACCTGTTGTTCAAACCCAGGCATTCATTTCCTTCTGAGGACCACATAGCTTTCATAAATTCTGCCTTTCCTCATTCCTTCACTTTTTCAAGGCTGTCATTAGACCTTCCCTGATAAATCAGACTGCTCTTTTCCACCTAGACTCCTGCTGCCCAGATGAGAGTATGACTTACCCTTGCTTCTCTGGTAATACCATCATGTGTTTCTGTAGGCCCTTATATTTATATCCGTGTTCATTTGATCCTCACAGATTACTATAAAAGGGATCATTGCACGTTCCTTACCGCCAAGCCACCAAAGTCTCCCTCCTCTTGGCAAATGATTTTTCAACACTCAGTCACATCAAAACACTATAAATCCAATAAACTCTGATTCTCATTTCCTTTCCTGAGTTCTGTAGGCTGAAATTCTGGCCTCCTTTTTTCTCGGGCCATTTGTATTATATGACAAGATTTGCCATACACTATCTTTGTGTGGATTTAAGTCTTCAAAGCATCCTTTGAACTCCTTATCCTTTGCCTTATTTCTTTCTGCACTTGCCTTAAATTCTTTGCTACTTTCCCCAGCTCTTCACCAGATCTTCTTTACCTGCCGCTCTGTACCTCCCCCTAACAAGGTTTCCAGTACTTCGTGGATCACTCTCCCTGGCTTTGCCTTTGCCTGTCCCAAACCCTACAAGTCTCTTCTCTCCCACTGTAGTGAAGGCCATCTCCTTGCCTTCCTCCTCATCTTGCCTGGGCCATGGTGTCTAGTTACTCTCTGCTGCTTTCACCTTCCTGCTGAGCTCCACCCAACAAGATCACATGCTTTATTTTCTTTCCTGAATCTCACCAGTTAGTATCCCCGAATGCCCCCAGGTAGATGCTTCCAGCCAATCCACTCCCACCGCATATGCCTGCCTGTTTTCTCCTTTCATGTAGAACCTGGGGAACTTGGCACGGATGAAGCCTTTATGGGCTCACTTCCTCTCCATGCCCCTCTCTGTTAGTTTGGTTTGGTCATTAAACAGAAGACATTGGGGTGTCCTCTGCTCACGGTTCTTCCCCTCTCTGAATGGACACAAATGACTTATGCATGCATCTCTGGAAGATGTGGTCCCAATGGAAAAGCTCCTGGCAGTTGCCTAACCCTTATCTTCACAATCCTCTCGATGTTCTTGAACCATCTTCCAACAAATACTAGGATTCTGTGTTTTTATTTGGAATTTTATCTTATAAAAATATCTTTAACCATTAAAAAATCAAATAAAATGTCTATTGAAATGTGTATGCAACTGATACCCATTTGTGCCCTTATTTACACCTAAGTGGAATAAGGGAAAACTGAACCTATAAATGAATTTATTCAATAAAAGTAGTATTCTATCTGCTTTATAGATGGGGTCTCAATAAGATTTTGTTTACAAAAATGTTCCATAGCTTAAAAAAAAAAGAAGGGCTTGAAAACCACTGCACACCCCACACCCCCCACAGCAAATCATCTCTCACTGTGCCTGAAACTGTCAGACCATCATACATTTCTCTGCCTTGATCTTACAGGGCTTCAGAAGATACCCTGATTTTGCAAAAATAATCAACAAATCGAAAATTCAACTCTAATCCCACTACCCCCCCCAAAGCAACTGTTTGGTTTTTGTTTTTGTTTTTCAGCCTTGTTTTTGTGGCTTTATCATTTTTACATAGTGTAGTACTAGCCACCAGGATAGTCTGGTGAGATGAGGTCTCTTATTAAGCCATTCTGCTTGTTAGCAATTAAAAAAAAATTTTTTTTTTTTTTTACAATCTTCCTGCAGTGGAGATTATCTTGCCTTCTCCTGCTTTTCAGCTAGTTCTGATGAATCCTAAAAGGTAATGTCTTTAAAGCCAACTTCTAATGCCTCTTCTTTCCACTGTTTCATTCCTAAGGAGACTGACTAGGATTTTGCAACAATTATAACAAAGACTTCCCATAATCTTAGTCTTTCACTCATAGTGTGACCAAAACATTTCCATTTCTCTGTTCACCTGATATTCACATCCAACTTCTTGGCCCTAAGGATCGAACCTACTGTAAGATTGCTATGTTACAGATGCCTATCATAGATACATAGTCATGGGTACTATTTATGGAGCATTTACCATGTGCTAAGTACCCCGCTGCTTCATTCGTTATACACATTACCTCATTGAATCATTATCCCAAATCTTTGAAGTGGGTAGTACTATTATCCTCACTTTATACTTTAAAAAACGGAGGCCCTTTTTAACCAGAGAGGTTAGCAGACTTCCACCTTAGAGCTCCAAAGTGGTGAGGCTGAGGTTGATTGGGTTGGTGTTCTTAGAGTGTGAACTGCTAACAGAGAAGCAGCACCTGTCCTGGGAGTGCACCTACCCCATTCCCTCTTTTTAGTCTCTTGCCCCTTCATGATCTACAAACACTTACTATTTCATTGCCCCCAGGCTCCCAGCTGCCAAGCCAGCTCCCCTTTGCTGGAGTGGGAGTAGATTCTGGCCTGGAGGCACAGAACATCATAACAGTGGCTGACCTTGGCCTCAGGCTCCCCAGCTCATTTCACAGGATTCTTTAATCCCCCCTCTAAGCCAGTGAGGCAGGCCTAACCGATGATGTGGGTCTTTCTAGTTACTACTCAAGTGAGGTGATTCCTGCAGGGTCTTAGAGCTAATGCCAGGCAGAGACAGGACAAGACCCTCACTCTGTCTCTCACATTACACAGAAGAACATCTTAAGACAGTATTTCAATACTAATTTCTTCTTAATGGCTTACATTTATTCAGCACTTTGTGTATCTAAGTGCTGTTATAGTACTTTTCATGTGTAATAATCTTTTAATCCTACAATAATTCAGTAGTAAAAGTTCTATTATCCCCATCTTACGCTGAGGGAGGTGGCTCAGAGAAGTTGAATAACTTAGGTAATGTCACACAGCACACAAACCAAGGATCCAAACCTAGGCAGTCTTTTTTTTTTTTTTGGCTTACAAGTTTTGTTTTTGTTCTTGTTTGTTGAAGTATAGTTGGTTTACAATGTTGTATTAGTTTCAGGTATACAGCAAAGTGATTCAGTTTTATATATACATTCTATATATGTATAACATATAATATATATATTATGTATATATTCTTTTTCAAATTCTTTTCCCTTATAGGTTACTACAAAATATTGAGTGTGGTTCCATGTGCTGTACATAGGTCCTCGCTGTTTATCTATTCTATATATAGTAGTGTGTATATGTTAATCCCAAATTTCTAATTTATCCTTCCCTCCCCTCTTTCCCCTTTGGTAACCATAAATTCATTTATTATGTCTTGAGTCTATTTCTGTTTTTTAAATAAGTTCATTTGTATCATTTTTTAAATTTAGATTCCACATCAAACCTAGCCACTCTTAACCACTAATCAATACATCTTCAACCCCCTCTTCTTTGTATTTTTCAAAAGTAATCCATGTTGATTATGGAAACATTTTCAAATCTGATTTTGTAAAATTTGCCTTCTGTTTAGTCAGTCAGTTTAGTCGCTCAGTCGTGTCCGACTCTTTGCCAGGCCTCCCTGTCCATCACCAACTCCCGGAGTCCACCCAAACCCATGTCCGTTGAGTCGGTGATGCCATCCAACCATCTCATCCTCTGTCGTCCCCTTCTCCTCCTGCCCCTAATCCTTCCCAGCATTAGGGTCTTTTCCAATGAGTCAGCTCTTCGCATCAGGTGGCCAAAGTATTGGAGTTTCAGCTTCAACATCAGTCCTACCAATGAACTCCCAGGACTGATCTCCTTTAGGATGGACTGGTTGGATCTCCTTGCAGTCCAAGGGAGTCTCAAGAGTCTTCTCCAACACCACAGTTCAAAAGCATCAATTCTTCGGCACTCAGCTTTCTTTATAGTCCAACTCGCCCATCCATACATGACCACTGGAAAAACCACAGCCTTGACTAGATGGACCTTTGTTGACAAAGTAATGTCTCTGCTTTTTAATATGCTGTCTAGGTTGGTCATAACTTTTCTTCTAAGGAGTAAGTGTCTTTTAATTTCATGGCTGCAATCACTATCTGCAGTGATTTTGGAGCCCAGAAAAATAAAATCAGCCACTGTTTCCACTGTTTCCCCATCTATTTGCCATGAAGTGATGGGACCAGATGCCATGATCTTAGTTTTCTGAATGTTGAGCTTTAAGTCAACTTTTTCACTCTCTTGTTTCACTTTCATCAATAGGCTCTTTAGTTCTTCTTCACTTTCTGCCATAAGTGTATTAAGTGTTAGTCGCTCAGTTGTGCCCGACTCTTTGCGACCCCATGGACTACAGCCCACCAGGCTCCTCTGTTCATGAGATTTTCCAGGCAAGGATACTGGAGTGGGTTACCATTTCCTTCTCCAGGGGATCATCCCAACCCAGGGATCGAACCCGGGTCTCCTGCACTGCAGGGAGATTCTTTACCAACTGAGCTACAAGGGAAGCCCTTCTGCCATAAGGGTGGTGTCATCTGCATATCTGAGGTTATTGATATTTCTCCCGGCAGTCTTGATTCCACCTTGTGCTTCCTCCAGCCCAGCGTTTCTCATGATGTACTCTGCATATAAGTTAAACAAGCAGGGTGACAATATACAGCCTTGATGTACTCCTTTTCCTATTTGGAACCAGTCTGTTGTTCCATGTCCAGTTCTAACTGTTGCTTCCTGACTTGCATACAGGTTTCTCAAGAGGCAGGTCAGGTGGTCTGGTATTCCCGTCTCTTTCAGAATTTTCCACAGTTTATGGTGATCCACACAGTCAAAGGCTTTGGCATAGTCAATAAAGCAGAAATAGATGTTTTTCTGGAACTCTCTTGCTTTTTTGATGATCCAGTGGATGTTGGCAATTTGATCCCTCTGCCTTTTCTAAAACCAGCTTGAACATCTGGAAGTTCACAGTTCACGTATTGCTGAAGCCTGGCTTGGAGAATTTTAAGCATTACTTTACTAGCATGTGAGATGAGTGCAATTGTGCGGTAGTTTGAGCATTCTTTGGCATTGCCTTTCTTTGGGACTGGAATGTCCCAAAGTCCTGTGGCCACTGCTGAGTTTTCCAAATTTGCTGGCATGTTGAGTGCAACACTTTCACAGCATCATCTTTGAGGATTTGAAATAGCTCAACTGGAGTTCCATCACCTCCACTAGCTTTGTTTGTACTGATGCTTCCTAAGGCCCACTTGACTTCACATTCCAGAATGGCTGGCTTTAGGTGAGTGATCACACCATCGTGATTATCTGGGTCGTGAAGATCTTTTTTGTACAGTTCTTCTGTGTATTCTTGCCACCTCTTCTTAATATCTTCTGCTTCTGTTAGGTTCCTACCATTTCTGTCTTTTATTGAGCCCATCTTTGCATGAAATGTTCCCTTGGTATCTCTAATTTTCTTGCCTTCTGTTATTAATACTAAATCTGAAGTATATTTTTCACTTCTTAAAATGCCACTAATTCAAATGTGTACAGGTGTGAACCTTCATGGGAAGAGTATATAATCTTTGGACTGCTAAGAATAATCCTGTTTTCATGTCAGAGAAGGGTGTTTGAAGCTGCCCAACTGATATATATATTGAGCTATTTGTGAGAAACTGCAGTTCATGGAGTCGCAAAGAGTCAGACACAACTTAATGACTGAACAACAACAAATGTCCTCCTTTATATTTGAGAACTGATTACTGAAAACAAATTATATCAACAGGTCTTCTGTTATTAGTCTTATTCTTTTACATTGAACTTTATTTTTTATACTGATATTTAGGTTAAGATCTATTGCAAACTTGAAAAGAAACAATCCATAATATTTTATTTTCCTTTAACAGACTTTTCCAAGAGCTTTATAAATACTCTAACCAATGCTTATCAAACTGTAACTGGCATATGCATTGCCTGGGGATCTTGTTAAAGTGCAGATTCTGATTTAGAAGTTTGGGTCTGAGGCTCAAGCTTCTGCAATTATAACAAGCTCCCAGATGATGCCCAAACTACCCATCCAGAAGAACCCTACTTTGAGGAGTGAGGCTCTTATTGTCTTAATATTCAAGAAAGAAATTCAAACTCAGAATGTGAATTTAGAAACTTTTTTTGCTAAATAAACCAAAATTCAAACAGTTGTGAGAAACAGTTGCTGTCCTTCAGCTCCATAGCATCTGACTGTCTTGGAGTTTCTCTGGGCTTAACCTTGACTCCTTTTTTGATTGACATTAGGGCACTTGGGGAAACTCACCAGCTTCCCACTCCTTGCTTCTTTGTGAGGTAAGTCAGTCATCTCTTACCCACTGGTGTGATGTGGGTAGGTCATGGCTTGAACTAGCTCATCATATGTCCTGCTTGAAGGATCTGCAGTGAATTTTCTAGAAAATATTTTCTCAATCTCAGTTGTTCAGAGATGGCTGTGAGAGGGGCGAGGGGCAGAGAGAAAGATTTGGAGCCCTAGGATTGAAGATCAGCTTGGTCCTCCCTGTGTGTACTTGTCTGATAAAGAGCAGGAAAGCTTTGCCTCTTTCCCACCCCCTCTCCGCCTACTCCGAGCCTTGGCCATGTCCAGAATGGACTCCGGATGGCAGTTGCAGATGCTCAGAGCACAAAGGGTTTCTTGTTTGCGCAGGGGTCTATCAGTGTTTAAATAGAACTGGCGGAAGCACAGGCACACCATATCAGCAGCTTATCAGGGCCCCTGATTTTCCATGTACATTTGCTGGTCTCTTGAGTTTACCCAGCTCCATTAGCACCAAGTTAAAAATTGCAAGGCCAGGCTGTACTGCACTGAGATAGGGTGGGGAGAACAAGCCAGTTACTGAGTGTAGAGGGGTGTGTAGGTCCTTGAGATCTTATTTGCATTCTGCCCATGTAGAGAGTAAAGCTGTGGTAGCCTTTGTGTTAAGAGGCAGTCAGAGAGAACCAAAATCTAGTTTAGGAATGAATCCAGAAAATGGGATGATGCCAGGCCTCCCTGGGGCAGAAGTAGTGGAGGTACCTCTTGTAATCCAGCTTTCCATCTTAGTTGACCAGGTCTGCAGTCAGCTGAGGAGGAAATGGCTAAAGGAGGTGTCAGCCATGAATTC
Organism: Okapia johnstoni; assembly: GCA_024291935.2. Taxonomy (NCBI): domain Eukaryota; kingdom Metazoa; phylum Chordata; class Mammalia; order Artiodactyla; family Giraffidae; genus Okapia; species Okapia johnstoni. The sequence continues at coordinate 45,560,210 of CM044316.1, forward strand.
CTTAGAATTTATGCAGTTTGGGCATTTGCATGTGTGTCTGCATGCATATTTCTCTGGGAGCAGATCCATGACCCAAAGGGGTAAATATTCCTGTACTATTTGGGTTGCATCTTCCTGGAATGAACTCTTTAGGACAGATTGATGAGTAGCCTGCTTTACCAATGAGTACCTTGCATTTATAATCCTTACTCCTACTTTTGAAGTTCTCGCTATATGCCAGGTTCTGTGCTAAAGACTTGACTAATATTACCTCATTTAATGCTCAGAACAATCTAATGAGAAAAGAATGTTCATTTCTGTTTTACGGATGAAGAAACTGAAGTTTAAAGTGTTGGAATTTGTCCAAGGTCACAGAGCTAACGTAAACAATAAAGCTAGAATTTGAACGTTGGCTTTCTGATTCCATAGCTCTTAGCACCATGGAAGGCTGTTTCTAGTCTGAGCTTTTCATATACATTGGTTAATTTGTCAGCTGGCACAGAATGGTCCCAAACTTTGGTCATTTAAAAATCGGCTTCATGGGATTTTTGTCCTATTTCTTTATCACCTATATTGTTAAATTAGTATTTAGGTTTTTTTATTATTACTCACTTTGTTATTACTTAGCCTCATCCTAAGCAACATTCATGAAATAACCATTGATGTACTAATTTCATTTTTCTCAAATTCACACTAAAATAAATACATAACCATTAAAATGAAACATGTTATGCCCCACCTAACATCATTTAAGGTACCGTTAGGGTATGGTCCTACACTTGAAACAATCCTGATGTAGGACGTAAAAGCTGTGTGTCTCTGTTGCTGCAGAATTGTTGGTGAACTAAAATAGCCTTTCCACTCCCACCTCAGGTAGCCTTTCTCCGCCCATGCCCACCTCATGGAGCATGGTGCTGGGAGCTTCAGAGAAGTGGCTGGATTGACTCCAGGGAAGACGCTCTTGTGTCTTTCAGGGCCTGTTTTCATTGCTCTAATGAGGCAGCAGTGCCAAGAAAAAGCATATTATACTTAACATGCCTTGAGGGGGTTGCAGGATTCCAGAGGCTGAGGCAAGAATCTAGTCAATGCTGTGTGCTCCTGCTGAAAGGAAACTTTGGGATCCTGGGGATTATGGAAGAAATATCCTTGCCAGGGGCAGAATTTGGGTGGTAAAGGGTCCCAGCCTCGGATGAAAGAGGCCTCTAACCAAACCCCATTTGTTCTCATTTCCATTCTAACCAAACGTCCCTCCCCAAATTCCAGCCCTCTGGGCCGTAAATTTAAGGGAAATTTGGAGTCCTGTTTCTGAAATTCTATGTGCATTTGACCTACAATGTTGCGTCTTTAATACAAGCAGCTAAAGAGTAATTCTTCATTTCCTGACTTTACTGTTGTGCCAAAAGTGTGCTAAGACCCTCAGTAATGGAGCATCCCCATTTCCCTCCCCCTCCCCGCCAATAAAGTCGCAGTTTATGTGTTAAACTTCCCGGTCTTGGATTTTTAGCAACTTTGTCATTTGGCAATCCCTTCAACGGGCAAGTAAAACAAAAGAGGGCCTGCAGTGGGTGGAGGGTGGTGGAATCTGGGAGTCTTATCTTCTTTCACCGGCCTGGAGAAGTCATAGTGGGAAAGGTTCTTTTTGGGGACCAGTTGGTTCCGGTCTCTCAGAGTAGACGCACCTGTACCGGAAGTGACGTTCGACTCTGCGCCACAGCTTATGTGGTAACTTCCAGACGGCTACTGCCTGCCCAGGGTCAGATAGGCTGTTAATAATTCAGTGTCAAGATGTGAAAACGAACCTGCAAGAAAACGAAGAAAAAAGAAGTCTGCTTTTGGACTGGGCCTGGGCATTTTGGATTCTGACTGTCCTCATCCTTGTAGTTCAGCAGTAGCTGACTCGGGGTTCTTCTCTGGAAGCTGCCGTAGCTCCAATTCCGCAAACAAAATTCTAGCTCTCCAGGGGTACAGTTCCTCTGCTTACTGTGCCCCCAAATGGCACGGCCTGACCAAGGAGTCCCAGGTACAGAGCTTTTAAAAATGTCTCTCACTGGCCTCCATCTTCCACCGCCGCCCTCCTCTCCGCAGGAGCCCATGGCTGGAGTTTACAGGAACACCAGGCACACATGGAGTGCTGCCAGTCGCATGAGATTCCGAGGGAGATAAAAAGCACATCTTTGACCACTTCTTTACCAAACAGACCTGAGATGTGTAATTAAAGGCCCCGGGACTCGGCTGGAAATAGGTTTAAACTTGAGGTAATCCCTTCTGGCACTTCCTCTTCCTAATAACCATCAACAAAAATCAAACAAATCCACCTGGCTCCAGCCAGTAAGTCTGTAACCAGTAAAGGTCACGGGAGGAGCGATAAGAGAAGAAAGCGGCCACAAACAGCGTTACTGGAAACACATGTCGGGACGTGTTAGAAAGTGACTCCTGCCAGCACCATCCTGGCCCTGAGATGGGCCAGCTCTGCTGTCGAGAAACTCATTCTCTGCCCATGGGAAGGAACGCCAGTGACACGCGCTGGCGGGGAAGGCAAGTTTGGGGAGCTCCGCCCAGGCTTCCTCACTTCTCTCTGTAAGATGTGACTCAGCCACAGAGACTAGAGGTGAGGCAATTCTAAGTGTTCTTTTGAAGTTAATTTCCTCCTCTTACCAAAAGTAATGCATGACCGTTATTGAAAATACTGTTGATAAGCAAAAACAGGAAGAAAATTATTTCCCCCAATTCCACCACACAGTGACTGTCTTGAGAACATTTTGGTGCATCTTTTTCCGGTATATTTTTGGTTCTTTCATATGTATCTAGATGTGGGCTGCAGGAACACACAGGCATGGGAAAGGTTTTTGAACAACTTTCAACCTGCTTGACTCTGCAGGTTGAACTCTTTTTAGCCTGCTTTTAGTTTTAGCCTATCCTGAGCATCTCTTCATTGCTTGGCGTCATACATTTTAAATGTGGGTCGTATTCCATCACCTGATTGTTTCATAATTTACTTTAATCATCTCCTGTTATTGAATATTTAGATGGTGTCCCAATTCCCATCCCTCTCCTCCCCCACTCAGGCAATGTTGTAGAAACATCCCGAATATTGGGATTTGGGCTGAAAGGGCAGGCTGTTGGCTGGTTTGAATCTGCCCAGCTGAGTTCAGCATCTTCTACCTCTGCTTTGAAGGGAAAGAGACTTTGGTTTCTCAGAGAGAGCTGGACCCTCACTGTGTGGACTGTGCCCAACACACCTTGAAGAAAACACAGGGTGACCCTGCAGGGGGAGGTCAAGGGCCAAGCAGGCCCTCTCCAGTGCGGGGAGGCGCTGGCTGTGGAAACCAAGGTTAATCCAGGATGATGTGGCTTGTGGGGTGGGGGTTTGCTAAGGACAGTGAAATGGAGACCTTTGAGGGCTTGAAAGAACAGGAGGAGTCTTCCTTCCCTTCCTACGGTCCCTTCCTAGGGTCTATTCCAGACTGAGGGTCATGATGCTAAAATAGCATCCCCCGGGTCACCGAGGAACTTGGCCCCCAAGGTCATGCAGACCACCTGCCTACTTGTATTCCCTATCTGTATTCCTACTGCCCACACGTATTCCCTATCTGTGACCTCGGCAGCATGGGATTGCAAGTAGGGAAAACTGCCAAGTCAGGACAAGAGCAGAACAAAACTGGTTGTGAACCACATATGGAGCCTGAGGCCTGTTAGCATCTCTAGTTTCCAGGAGAGGAACCTCAGGCAGAGAAATGTTGAGTTGCTTGCCCAAAGCCATAGATCAGGGAAAGTGGAGCTGAAGTTCCAGCCCTGGTCAGAAGCCAGAACTTGCCCCAAACCATCATGCAGCATGTTCGGAAGCATTCACAAAAGCGTTCTGGCTAGGAGGGTTTAGAGATAGAACAGTTATAATTAACAGGGCAAAATGAAGTTGTGAAAAGTACCCTTGTTCAGTGGTATTTAGACAACTAGCTTTGCAAAAAAACTGGTGTTGGGGGCAGGGTGGGGGCAGGTCCTAGAAGCAGCCTTGTCAGAACGTTTTTTTTTTTTTTTTTTTTTTGTCAGAACGATTTTATATGAATTTGTCACAACAGGAAGTAGGACTAATGAGGCTTCACTGAGTGTTGGCATCTTGGGCTAGGATGCAGCTTCAGGTGTTTACTATTTTGAACTGAATATCTTAGTTGGAATATCTTTGAGTATAAATACGTAACGTCAAAATTGTTCTATCTCAAATTTGAGTATGTGTTTCAAAAAGTTGGAGTATGACTTTAAAAACCAACAAGGACAGAATTCCAGGTTTGTGCTTTTCCAGATTTTCTTCTGCCTTGAAATTTGGTCTGTAACACTAATAATTTTGACGTGATGGACCAAAATGAAAAAAGGCTTTGGAAGGCAAGAATGTACTTGGCAGTATGTGTGTATTGTAGGATCTAGAAACTGTGTCAGTGAATAGCCTATGGTGAGGAAAACTGTGGAGTCATTACAGCCATGTGGGAGCCTGGAGACTGTGTGTTTTCAGTGCCACCCTGGGAAGGAGGGAGGAAAATGTGGCACTGAATGAAATGCCAGCCTACACAGGCATGGACGTTGAGGGAGGGAGATTTTCTTGGGAGAACCTGTTGTTGCTGAGATTTTCATTTGCCCACCCACCGCCTCCAACAGAAAGACAACGGTGCCAGGTCTGGGAGGGGTTATTTGCCTACTTAGGGACACTTGGGGAACCCATGGCCTTGGAACCTGAGCACCTAGAAGCTGTGTATCACACTCTTCTCCCTCCAGATCCCAGAGAACATGCTGAGGTGGGCAGGCCGATCCAGGAAATGGTCTTAACAGCGTCGTTCTGCACACAAACAAGGCTATCTCCCAATTGGGGTGGGGGCTTCTATTGTTCTCTCTGCCCCCTTTCCTGGGTCTCAGGGCTGGATGGAGGTTAGCTGATCCCATCTGCCTGGTGAGTTCCCATCCCTCAAGGAGAATTGGATGACCTAGCAGCCAGGGGCTGGGGAAAATGCGTACCAGCGCTGAAAAGGTACCCACCTACTTAAGGACAGAACAGTCAGCAAAGCTTAGCACCTGGGGTTGACCTTCAGTCAGAAAAGATTTCTGCAAGGTCCTTAGCATCTGTGTGCGGCTCTGGCAGAAGTGACAGCACCCCCCTCCATCTGGGGAGAAAATCTAGGGAACCCGGCTCCTTGGAGGGATTCTGGAATCATTAGAATGGGGGGAGTAAGACCCAACCAGGACAGATAAGATGGGGAATTGGGACCATCTCTGCACACCTGTCACACTCTTTGCCATCACATTCGGTATTGCCCACACCTCCCAGCATTGCAGGTGTTAAGTGTATAAAGATAAGACAAGATCCTGAGCTTAAGGAGCCCATAGCCATCAACTGCTGAGATAGAGATCCTCTAAATACTTCATCACATGCACAGTAGCAAGAGGAACCAAGTGCAAAAGCGGTGTTGGGGAAGGAGCCTTGCAGTGAGGTTGTTTACTCCTTTACGTTTCTCAGTGTTGTCTCCACAAAGGGATTTAAGTGCCTTTAGGACAGAGGCCAGATTTCTGCCTCTGAGCCTTGCAAGAGCCTAACTCAGTTTAGAGTTCCTGGTAAGTGTGGGGTCAGTGCTTCTGAAGTGGCCAACCCGCCTTGAGCCCTGTAGCAGGAGTGGGGATGGGGCTGATGTACTTAGAGATGACAGCCCCGCAGTCTTTTAAGGGGAGAGGCAGATTAGCTTCCACAGCTGGTGAACTCAGGCTCTGCTTTCTGAAATGCCTGTTTAAAGTCTATTGCACATCAGCTGAGCTGCTTTGGGCAAGTTACTTAACAGTCTCTGAGACTGTTTCCCTCTCTGTGAGTGGAGAACGATGCTGACCTCACAGGATTAGTGCCCAGCTGTGGTGGACACTCCAGGCAGGGCTTCTCCGGCCTCCAGCTCTGAGTCTCTTCCTCTTCTTTCATCAGGCACTTGGTCTGTCTAGAACCACCCTTCTCCCCTCTACTTTGAGCCGGATTCTGTGGAGGTTCAGAAAGGGATTCATCCTGGAGGTTTGCTTTTAATGAAAAGAGGAGGATTTAAAAAAAAAAAAAAATTGCTTTGCCCTCCTATTGGCTTTTTGAAAGATGGGAGGTCTAACTAGGAGTAAAGACCAGGGGACAGTGGGAGTTTGCTGCCAGCAAACAATTTGTGAGGTGAGACTTGGGTCCCATGTTGAATGCTGTCTAGTTCCCCCCAAACCTGTGCATCCATTGACCATCCCTACCTGAACCAACTATGTCATGGGTGTTGAAAAAGGTGATTTCCTGATTTTTTTTTGTTCCTTCTACATTTATTACCTAGACTCTGTAAAGAAAAGCTCTCCCTCGTTGCGTGGGACTATCTGATTACCCTGAAATATAGTGCCTTCTGAAAAGATGGGGTAAATGCTAGAATCTTTCCTTTTCATGACCAGTTTTCAAAGTAAGGGGTTGAGGACATCTTTGGGACTGAAGATTGAGTGTGATGAAAGGTTAGCATTTTCTCTTCCTTCGTTTTCTCCATGTTCACCGGTAATCCCTCAAGTTTTCAGAAATGGGCTAGAAGCACTACATGGGGCTGACAGCCCTTCCTCAGCAGTGGACCCATCTCAGCAGTGGACCCACTACTTAGAATTTTCTCCTTCCAGGCGAGGTCCTTGGGTGGGGTCTGAGGAGGGGAGGCTTCATTCCTGGGTCCTGTGTTTGCTTCATTTTTGGAATGAGCTGGGAGGGCCTTTGGAGGGAGTGTAGTGTCATTATTTCTCATCCTGAATCTCTTCTTGTGGGAGATCATAGATTTCATCATTCTCTTCCTGAATGTTCAGATGTTTCCAGCCTTTATTTTTGCCCCCTTCAAATGATTAACAGTGGGCTCAATGGATATCTATCCATCATTCACCTAATATTTATGGAGTATGTCCTGTGGGCTTCATCCTAGGGCTAACTCCAGAGGAGGTGCCCCTTAAGGAATTCACCATCCAGTTTGGGGGGAAAGACATGTATACGTTGAAAGTGGAGTAGCAAACAGTGTCAGCCCAAATAGACTTGTAGAAATAAGCATCGGTGGTCTGTCTGGCTTGATAGCAATTATTTATTGAACACTTCTCCTGTACTAGGCACTTACCTTTAAAATCTCTGGAGGGTAGGTAGACATAATCATCCTATATTTCAATGAGGAAACTGGAGCTCAGAGAAGTTACATAATTTACCAAGGGCTTCACAGCTCTTAAATCCAGAAGCTCAGCTCTACCTGGAAGTCCATGCTCCACTCACCACATCATGGTGTTCTGTTTCCAGCAGTTAAAAGAACCATGGATTTAGAGAAGGTAGGCGACTAACTACAGTTATTATCCATAAGGTATTTGCTACTTTGGAAATTAAAATTTTTACTTTCTACGTGTGATTGTCAAAATAATATTGTGCTAGCAGTGTATTAAATATACTATAATAGTAAAGAAAATATTTGTAGGAAAAAATATGGTCGTAATCTCACCACTTGAATCTAATAAGTGCTTCCAGTCTTTGTTCTTGGGTATTATTACATGATGTTAATCATAGTACCTGTATTCTTTCTTTTCTTTTTTTTTTTTTTGCTTGGCTTCATATGCATTATAAACATTTCTATGAAGTCTTTATGATTTTAAAGACTGCATCATATTTCATGGAAGAGATGGAGCGTAATTTACTTAGCCAATCTACTCTTTTGGGAATCTAGACACTTTTTAATTTTTGTTATCTGATAAAGTCCAAAGGAGGATCTCTGTGCAGTTTTCTTTTTATCATTTTTATGATGTATTTCCTCAATGAATTCCCAGGAGTTGATTACCTGGTTCTCAGATCTAAGCGTTTTGTTGAATTGCTCTTGTACACCATTCTTTGCTACCAGCAAAGGATGGAGTGCCGTTTCTTCCACAGCCTGATCAGCCATAGGGAGGCTCTTGTGGTTTACTCTCTGCTGATTTGAAAGGTATATCATGGTCCTTAGACTTTTTAATGTATATAAATACATTAAATACATTGGATACTTGCCCACCATTTTTTCACTATTTTGTATTTCTTTTTTATAAACTGTCTGTTTCTAAGCTTTTTTCATCATTTCTTGGGGCCTTTGTCATAGTTTTATATTTTGTATGAGAGGTTTTATATGAGATGTTTACACAAATGAGTCAGGTCCGGACAGGATGTAGATGGTGCATTCAGCTGGATAGTTTGCAAAGGGTATAACAAAGGGCCAGTTTTCTTAAAGAGATGGGAATACCAGACCACCTGACCTGCCTCCTGAGAAATCTGTATGCAGGTCAAGAAGCAACAGTTAGAACTGGACATGGAACAACAGACTGGTTCCAAATCAGGAAAGTACATAAAGGCTGTATATTGTCATCTTGCTTATTTAAGTTATATGCAGAGTACATCATGAGAAATGCCGGGTTGGATGAAGCACAAGCTGGAATCAAGATTTCTGGGAGAAATATCAATAACCTCAGATACGCAGATGACACCACCCTTATGGCAGAAAGCGAAGAAGAACTCAAGGGCCTCTTGATGAAAGTGAATGAGGAGAGTGAAAAAGTTGGCTTAAAACTCAGCATTCAGAAATCTAAGATCATGGCATCCAGTCCCATCGCTTCATGGCAAATAGATGGGGAAACAGTGGAAACAATGAGAGACTTTATTTTTCTGGGCTCCAAAATCACTGCAGATGGTGACTGCAGCCATGAAATTAAAAGACACTCCTTGGAAGAAAAGTTATGACCAACCTAGACAGCATATTAAAAAGCAGAGACATTGTTTTGCCAACAAAGGTCCATCTACTCAAAGCTATGGTTTTTCCAGTAGTCACTATGCATGTGAGAGTTGGACTATAAAGAAAACTGAGTGCCGGAGAATTGATGCTTTTGAACTGTGGTGTTGGAGAAGACTCTTGAGAGTCTCTTGGACTGCAAGGAGATCCAACCAGTCAATCCTAAAGGAAATTAGTCCTGAATATTCATTGGAAGGACTGATGCTGAAGCTGAAGCTCCAATACTTTGGCCACCTGATGTGAAGAACTGACTCATTGGAAAAGACCCTGATGCTAGGAAAGACTGAAGGCATGTGAAGAACTGACTCATTGGAAAAGACCCTGATGCTAGGAAAGACTGAAGGCGGGAGGAGAAGGGGACAACAAAGGATGAGATGGTTGGATGGCATCAGTGACTCAATGGACATGAGTTTCAGTAAACTCCGGGAGTTGGTGATGGACAGGGAGGCCTGGTGTGCTGCAGTCCACGGGATCGCAAAGAGTCGGACACGACTGAAGGACTGAACTGAACTGAACTGAGTTTTCCACAGTGTGAGCTGGGTTTGAAGAACAAACAAAGATAGAGTGTCAGCCTTCCCAAGAACTCTGGCACTTCAAGGAGCAAAGAGGGAACAGGTACCAGGCCCTGATAAGGGTGGTATATGCAGGGGATCCCTGCCAGGAGCTGTGGCTTTGAGGGAGGGCCTGGCCAGCTCAAGAGGACTCTACAGTGAGGAAGCCTGGAGAATAAATCCCTCATCCCCGCTCCACTCTCTTCTGCTGGTGACGTGAGTGCAGACCCCTGAGCCCTTTCATCTGTGTTTCCCAAATTGTGAGATGACTTCAAGAGATATATAGATAAAGATTTTTTAAAGTTTAGTAGTCATGTGTTAAAAATACATACACATACACATTAAATGCTTGTATCTTATCCATGTAAAAGCATATTTATAAAATATTATTTCATAGATGTTTATGTTTGATATAAAACTAAACTGTGTCTTTAAGTTTAAAAATGGACTTGCTTTGGTGGACTGTGTAGAATATAAGAGTACAGGTGCTATAGGGGTGTGGCAAAACTGACTGAATATGGGGAAACAGGCTCCCCTCCAGGGACTCTCCCACAGCATCTGTTTCTTTGAGTTTCAGTTTCATACACACTCGTATCTGAGGTGACTATCCTGGGAGGTCAAGGATTCTTGGTCACTGGTGGTCATTGTTCCTTATGTCCCCACATGACAGAGGGGATGCAGGAATACAAGGGAAAGATTGCTGAGTCGCCATCCCAGAGTTTCCCTCACCTAATAGGGGAGCCAGAAGGGGTGTCCTGTGTCTGCTTGGGCTCATCAAGGCAGGCTGCCCTGAGCCTCCTGGGTCCTGTCACAACCCTGGGCTGCAGTGAGCTCCCACAGTAGAGCCAGGGGGACGGAGAAAGGGGAGCCAGGAGCTAGGCCCATATTCTGCTTGGGGGGAGGGCAGTTAAGTACCAGCCCCTTATTCCAACTCCCACTTCCCTGGAGTATGTTGGTGCACCTCAGAGCAATACCCAAAGGGACTCTACCTGGTCATCAGTGGCTAGTCTCCCTCCCCTTCTCCACCTGGGAAAGTTGATTAAAGGCCCTGCCTCTCCCCTCTCCCCACCCCCACACCCCTCAGAAGGGGCAGTACTGACAGACGACTTCAGTAGCACAGGCCACTTAGTGTCATCAGTCTTCTCCTTTGTGGGTGTTCTGCCCTGCTCAGTGGAGAAGGAAATGGCAACCCACTCCAGTACTCTTGCCTGGAGAATTCCGTGGACAGAGGAGCCTGGTGGGCTGCTGTCCATGGGGTCACACAGAGTCGGACATGACTGAAGCGACTTAGCAGCAGCAGCAGCAGCAGTCCTGCTCAGAGAATGCCCTTGACATGGACCTCTGTGTAGAGCACCTACAGAAGAAACCAGAGGACTTGAGGCAAAGGCCAGATTACATCATAACTTATTGTGTATCTTATTATGTTATTCAGAGAAGTGGTTGGCAAAAATCTTTATGAGAGGTGGCTGTTTCTTTTGGAAAAGTTTGAACAGTGTTTCCAGGTCTGGAGTTAGCAAACCTGAATTCTGGGAAAGTGTTGCCTGCCCTCAACCACATCTGATAGAAGGACCAGACATCCCAGTTTGCCAGGGGGTAGGCCCAGTTTATGCCTGTTTGATGCCTTTTATTTAAAAAAGTATCTTGGTTTGGACAATAAATAGTAGCCCCCTAAACTGTAGATACCTCTGACTAGCCTCCAGAAAGAACATAAAATGTGGGGGTTGGAAGGAATTTCCTATAGTTCTTTTAGTCTGTTGTGTTGCTGGAAGACAGCAAGCAAGCCCCCCAGCCCTTCCATGGAAGAGGAGCCCCATGCCTCCCTCCCAGGTCCTGGGTCCAGTCTCAGTGGGAAGATGCCCCCCACCCCCACCACCCCCACCCAGCTCCATTCTGCTCAGAGTTTTTTGATAAGAGAGATAGGAAAAGCTGGGACTTCTGAGGAATGGCCTCTTGTTCTGACAGGGAGAAAGCCCTTGGCCTTGAAGACAAGCCCAGGAAGTAAATTGCTCTGCTGACTTCCTTGGGATGAAAGCAGTGAGGTCATGGAGAGCCCCAGAGGGGAGGCCAGGGAGTAGCCTGCAGGAAACCGCAGGAGCAGGAGGACTGCTGCTGTGGCCCTGGCTGTGGGGTCAGGGTCACCACCACCCAGAGCCCAAATGGCCTCGAACCACCTCAGCCTGAGCGGCATCTGCCCCCACCAGCACCTGTGGCGGGAGGGAGAGGAGGCCACCGCTGGCACTCCCTGGGCCTGGACCCCTGCCCGGCCCTGTCTGGGGAGGAGTCAGCGCAATTCTTTTCTTCTTTTGACTCCACCCGCACCCCGTTGGTTAGTCCCTTCCCAGAGAGCCGAGAGGGGACCAGAAGGGGCATGTCCCTGGGTCAGGGTGGGAGATTATTTCTCTCGTTTGATATTTGGGGAAGGACGTGTGTGATTTTACTTAATTGCAGGACTTGTGCTGTGCTTGTGCTGTGGGGCAGGCAGGTGACCATGCTAGGTGCTGGAGGTATAGTGGCACTGGCTCCAGACCTGTGCTTGGATTGTCTTGGGTTTGTGGCGTGATGCTCAGGGCACAGAGCAGGGCGGGAGTGCTCTTCCTGGGCTGTGAGGGCAGGGGCGAAGGGAGTGTGGCCAGGGAGGCTCCAGAAAGGAGCAGGATTTGAGAACAGTCTTGTAAGTCAGAAACGGCTTTCCAGGCCAAGGAAAGTGCTTAAACACAGGTCCGAGGTGTTTGGGGAATGGGCGCAGTTGGGTGGGCTTGGAAGCTGGCACGAGTTGGAGAGATGTCCTGAGAGATAGGGTAGGAAGGCCCTCTGGGGTCTCACAGACTGGCTGTGTGGCCTCGGGCAAGTTATTTCACTTCTCTCGGCCTCAGTTTATCTCTATAATGGGAATAACATAACCTACTTTCATTCTTGTGAGAATGAAAGGATATATTGGATGTAATTATCAACCAGCATGAGGCCTGGCATATAAGTGCTCACAAAATATGAATTATTGGCATTGTTCCTACTGCTAATAAATAATGTAGACTGTTCTTTTCTAAAACATGTGGCTTGAGTCACTGGAGTGAGCCAGCAGTGCTGCCCTCCTGAAGCAGGTCTGGATTTGTGTTTTCATATAGGCATACCTATCCTATTAATATCTGGTAGGAGATGCTGATGGAAGAAATCTCACATGGCTGGCTTGCTCCAGGCTCTGCTGCCATCTTACTCTGACAATTGCGTAGGGCCAGCATATGGCTCCTGATATCAGTAAATACATTTTTAAATTACTTTTTATTTCACAAGTATTTAATATGAACCTACTATGTAGTGTCAGGTTTTTGGGTTCAATGTCTTAGTAAAAGTATGTGGGTAATAGGTGAAAGGATTAAAGAGAGAGGAGAGAGGAGAACTCAGTTCTTTCCAAAACTGATTTTATAGAATTAGAAATGAGTTTGGAGGCTACAGTTTAAATGCTTTTTGTGACCTTGCACTTCCCAGGTGGCTCAGTTATAACGAATCTGCCTGCCAGTGGAGAGACAAAGGAGATATAGCTTCAGTCCCTGGGTCAGGACCCAGGAGGAGGAAATGGCAACCCATTCCAGTATTCTTGCCTGGGAAATCCCATGGACAGAGGAGCTTGATGGGCTACAGTCCTTGGGGTCGCGACGAGTTGGACACAGCTGAGTGACTGAGCACGCACACATACCTGGAAACTTAGTGAAGGGGGAGTTTCTTTCGACTTGTGCCTTTCATTGGAGTGTGAGTGCCTCAAGAGTAGCCACTTTGGGGATAGATTACTTTTATCCATTTTGTTGTTCAGCAGATACTTATTGAGCACCTGCTGTGTACCTAGCACTGTTCTATGCACTAGCTGTTTAAATGTTCTTTTAGATATGAATAGTTCTTTCAGGACCATAATGATTACTTGTAAATGATCACTTTTGCTTTAGAAAGAACCAAGCCCACTACCCTCTGCCTGGTCTTGCTCACATAGTCTTGGGAAGAGAAAGGGGGAAAACCCATGGACCTACATTGTTACTTGTGATTGAGTCATATACCACTCAGTCGAGTGATGGGTGGGAAAGGGGCTGGAGGAAGAGGAGCTTCAGCTCCTGTTTCTTGCTTTGTGAGTGGAGGGATTCCCTAAAGGACAGCCTCCTCCAGGCTGTTGGTTTATACCCTCGGTGAGGTTTGGGGGGAGGAGGCGATCCCCCCGTTAATGGAAGGAGTGCCTACTCACTCTCCCCTCACCTCCCACACACTTTGAATTCAGTCTCTCAGGAGGGAGTTTATCCTCTTGTGTTTCATGGTAGCACGTGGCTGCCTCGGACACATGGAGGAGATGAAAGGGGAATAATTCAGCTAATTTAGTATTAGCTGTCGCCATCATGTTTGAGTTCTTTTAATATTCCAGACAAACAAGTGCTTTTCACACATTATCTCATTTAATCTTCACAACTTTGTCAAATTCATACTGTCATCTCCATTTCACAGACAAGGAAAATTAAGACCAGAAGATGGAGTAAGTAAGCAGTCCCTGGTCACACACTGTAAACAGAAGAGCTGGAAGTTGAGCCCATTTCTGGTAGGCTTCGGGTGATTTCACCCTCACACCATCCTGGTGGAGGGATTGACTCACTTCTCTCCTGACCCTTTGCTTCTCCCATCATGTCCTCCCTCCTTCTCTTTCTTAAAGATTCTTCAGCTAACAAGCCAGGCTTAGAAAACCCTAAGGAACTTTCTCTAGAGTGGGACCACTGATAGCACAGCACCCACACTGGGGCTGCAAGGGTTAATGCTGGCCTATGCTTCCCAGATGAAGACCTTGGCCTTGGGAGGCAGCTATTAGTCCTCCTTTCTAATTAAAAATCACCACCACTAGCTTTCCTCCCCTGCTAACTAGAAGAGTGTGTGTGTGTGTATTTGTGTGCATAGCTCTTTATCTTCGTTTCCTGTTTCATATTTAATTCAGCATTTTTTCCAGTTTGTGGATGTAGAACACGTGTAAGGTTGGGACATGGTCTGTTAGTAATCATTCCCGCATCTTGGGAATGGCTTGTTCCCACTGAGTCCAACCAAAGGCTTGTGGATGCTAATCTTCCTGCCTCACAGGAATTCCTTTGTCCTGATCACCCTGGTTTCCGAAGGGACTGCCTTTAGGGTGGTGGTTTTGCCTTGCACATTGCTTTCTGGAAGGTCTGGGAGGGTTCTTGTGTACAGGTGGAGGATTGCATGGAACCCCGATTAAGTGGATGAAAATGGAAGGCTCTGGGAAAGCCAGCGCCTATCAGTGGTCTGTTGGGTCAGGGTGCAATGCAGCCAGATCTTTGTTTTTTGTCAAGGTTGCATGCAAGTCATGGCGAATATGAAGTGTTCACTTTCTGCCCTTTCCCTGAGGTCTGGGAGCCCCTACCTTTCTGGACTAGATTCTCAGGCAGGGCTGCCCTGCTCAGCAGCATGGCCTTGTGAACCCCGTTGTGGAGTGTGGGGTTGAGGCCCCAGGAGGGGATGGTGGTGCTGGGGACTGGGGACCCCCGGCTTTCTCATCAGTACCTCCTCAGCCAAGCAGTGGGTCTCATGAGACAGATGGTAGTCCTGTTGGGCCTTGAGTGTCCTAGGGACCCCTCCCATCATGGGTAAGAGTTGGGGTTCAGCATTGGTGTCCAGGGTCTTGCTTGAATGCCCTGTTCTCTCCACTGGTAACAGTTCTCATAGTGCCAACTTGAGCTTCCCCACTCGACTGGGTGTTTCTGAACCCCGAAATTCTTTCTGTAATTAGCCTCTGATTGCTAAAGATTATCCCATGTAGAGAATGGAACCAAAGCAGTTGTAAAATGGGAGCTGGGAGGAAGCTTACCACTCAGTCTGATCTGGGAAGGACAGAATCTGGGGTCCTTGCAGCCTTAAAAAGTGCTTGGGGTCCGAGGCAGAGCCTTGAATTCCTGATGCTGCATGGTTCTGTGTGGTGGGGATTTTCTGGGGAGGGGTCTGTGGCCTCTTTGAGTGTGCTAAGGTGTCTGGACTTCTCCAAAACATGAAGCATCACTGGTCTAATCACTCCCTCCCTTCAGCAAAGAGTGTGGTGGAGAAGTCTCAGAGGAATATAAGACACAGAGGAGCAGTGCCTAAATGCTTCTAGGCCTCATGCTTCCAGGTGACTCTGGATGGTAGGTAGAATACCTGTCCCCTCCTCTTGAAAGGGCAGATGAGATAGAAGTAAATAGTTTGTATTTCTTCACAGACAGGAGTAATCTACTTTTATTATTCACTCTCAGCTTGAGGATATACAGTGAGGAGTCTACAGTATAAAGAATTATAACCAGCCCAGACTCCCTGGCTTTGAATAATCCATTATAAAGTACTGTTTTTTTTTTTTTTTTTTAATCACAATAGTCTTATCTTCTGTTTATTTCTAAGCTGAACAGAAATGCCCTAAGCTACACCCCAGCTGTGGAGTTTCTAGACCAAAGGCTACTGTTTTCTTCCTGCAGGAACCCTGGGGTGTTTGGGGGTTAAAAGGCTTGGACCAGCCATGTGTGTTTAAAAAACAAGGCTGATTCCGCAGCCGGCGGCTCCAGCCTGACTCCATCCTGCTGTTAATGGAGGACAGAGGACCACTTATAGCTTCCTCTTCACCCCATAACAAATAGCCCGGTGCTCCCCCAGGCCTTCCTGCCCCCCACCCGCACTGCCCTCCCCGTGGTGGCAGCAACAGGCCTGTTCCAGTCTGGTTTCTCGGCAGGCCCTGTGATAAGGCCCTGACTAACCATGTTAGCCCCAAGTAAGCAGGCTGCCTGGCCTCTGTCTGCTGTTTGGCTACTTCACAGCCTCTGGGCAGGGTGGAGTCCCTTGTCCTGTAAACAAAGCTTGTTCCCAGCTTTGAGCATTGGCTTGTGTGATACCTCTTCTGGGCAAGGCCTCCTTGACTGCTCTAGCCTAGGTAGGTTACCTCTTTGTTACATTCAGTTAACTGATATTTGTTGTGCACCCTTTAAAAAAAAATTCTGTATCACAGCCTTCAGGTAAGGTATACGGTTTATCATCATCATCCCTTATCATAATTCCCATTTACCCGAATTCACTCTGTCCTCAACTTAGTACTAAGCATCTCACATGAAATATTTTACAGACTCAGCACGAGAGTCCCATGAAGTTGGCACCGTTGGTATCCCATTTTACAGACATGGAAACTGAGGCATTTTTTGTATTCTCCTTTCATAGTTTTTTATCACCCTCTGTGATCCACCATGTGTTTATTTGGTTACTTGTTTCATATCTGGCTCCCATATTATATCATAAGCTCTATGAGGGCAGGGTTTTCGCCTTCTGAGGTGCTGGAGAGCTGGCATGACAGTGTCTGGCACCCAGGAGGTACTCAGTAAAGGCTTATTTGATGGTTGAATAAAATATAGGAGGCTGTCACTTGTCCACAGCCTCACAGCTTGTCAGCAGTGAAGCTGGGATTGGAACCCAGATCAGTGAGTGCAGGTACTGTCAGCAGTAGCACCTCTCTGCTGGGTGGGTCTTCCCTAGTCAGACCTTCAGCTCCGTCAGGCAGGGCCCCGGTCTTCCGTGAAAGGGCACCCAGGCTTTGGAGTGGGACCCACCTGAGTTCAAGTAGTGGTTCTACCACTCAGTTGAGTGACACTTGGAAAGCTCTGTGTCCATTCTGAACCCGAGGGTCCACATTATCTGAAATAGGAAAAATAATGCATACCCACGTGGGTTGCTGTGAGAATTATAAATAATACATGGATTTCCTGGTTTAACATAGGTGCTCAGTGAAATGGCAGCTAGCATGAAACTGGGCATTTCCTAAACTTTCAGGAAGCCAGTGTAGTACGTTGAAAAGACCTAGGAATCTGCTTATCATCTTTTATTAGATTGTAGCAGTAATACAGGAGTATATGCTCATTGCAAGAAACAAACAACTCAGAAATTAAAAGTAGAAATTTCTGTATCCTTCTCTGACCCCAGACCCATCTTTCTCCCCCAAAGTCACTACTATTAATAGTGGTTTGATGTGTATGCACTTACCCAAATAATACATATTTTACATAAAATTATACTAGGCATATATAATTGTTCAGAAATTTGTACTTTTCACTAGCCTATCTCCAGGAGACTGCCCCTGTCACTACTTTCAGATTGACTTCAGTCTTCTCAGTGGCCACATAGCATTCCTGTTATGACCGTCACTTATGTAACCATTCTTCTATTGATGACCTTTAAGTTGTTTCCAGTATATCTGTATGGCAATGAATATTGGGATATTGGGTTTTTTTAATCTATTGCTGAGGAACAGAGCCCTTAAAACTTAGTGGCTTAACATAGCTTCTTATTTCTTCAAGTTTCTATGGATTGAGTGGGTTTTTTTACCTTATGTGGTATTGTCAAAGGTGGAGGGTCTGAAATGGTCTCATATACATGGCTGGCTGCTGGTGTAGGCTGATGGCTGGGAACTGAGCTAGGCTGGCACCAGGAGCACCTCGCCTCTCCTCTAAGTGGTCTCTACATGTGGCTTGGGTTTCTCACAGCATGGAACTGGGTTCCAGAATTTCACTTCTGCCACATTCTGTTGGTCAGCTCCAGTCACAGGACAAGCCCAGACGTAAGGGGGAAGGAAACAAGCTCTAGCTCTTGAAGTGGAAATGGCCTGTATGCCTGTGCAGGTGGCGGGGAATTGTTGGGGTCCCCTTTGGGGATTGGTTACACATTTATATAGGTTAATTTGTAGAATGGGATTGTTGGCTCAGAGGGCATGCACATTTCTGATCTGGATAGCTAGAGCAAAATTGCCTTCAACAAAGCTGTGACCTCACGCACTTTCCTCAGTAAGGAACAAGAATGTTCATTTCTCCGAACTCACTTAGCATTGAATATCATCAATTGTTTTCTTCTTTGTCCATCTGATAGGTGAAAAATTGCATCTTGTTTTTACTATTAATGGTATTGAGCATCTTTTTAGACTTTCATTCTTCTTTCTACTTGAGAGTTCAATTTGGGGATGTGCCCACAAGTGTCCTATCCCTCTGGCACCATCAAGGAAACAGGGTGATGGTTTGAGCGGCTGAGGGTCAGATATGGCATATAAGGACTCTGATTCTGGGTCTTATCAAATAGCCCTTTTGCCCATGACCTGCCTTTGAGGGAGAGGGTTTCATGGCATCAGCGAGAAAATTTTGTTAATCCTTCACTGTCTTCAGGCTCATTACTGACTGAGATGAATTTTCAGAAGGCTCTGCAGTTCCGAGTAAGAGACTGTTTTACACTTCACTGGAATTGTGAGACTAGCCCTGAACTCTGAGCCCACCAGCTGGGCTGAAAAGCCCAGTAATGAGGAGGGAGTGGGATACAGGCAGCCAGATCAGGGGAGTAAAACCTCTATTTAATGCCCTCTTGTTAAGAGGCTTTTCAGGCTTTTTCCCTCTAGTATTCCCACTTTGCCCCAAAAAGAAGATAAGAAGATGTTGGCGATGGTCCCTTTGATGGGTTAGTCTAGGGTTTAATTCAGTGATACTCCCTGGCCAGGATCGCTCCCACTGCTTTTCCAGCTTTGAATCCAAGCTTTGTCTCCTGGACTTTGCACATTGGCGTATCAGGATGGTCCCGACATGACCAAAGAGGCAGAAAACCCCAGCACACACTCTAGCTTAAGCAGGGGAATAAAATACCTTAGTATGGATCACATACTATGATGTCTAGGGGTAGAGATGGGAATGGACTGGAATCAGGGCTGAACCCAGGACTCTCTCTTGGATCTCCTCTGCTCTCCTTTGACTCCTTGTGAGGCATGGGGTCGTTGCCTGGACCCTCATCCTCGGGGTTCTCAGTTCAGAGTGCCTGTCTCAGTCTCTGGGTCCCTGGCAGGGCCCTGTGGCCCATGGGCTCTGGCTCCTCAGGGCCATTTTCCCATCCTGGATGCAAGCCTTTTGGCCCAGAAAACCTGGCACAGTGATTGGCAGAGGCTGAGCAGTGTGTTCCACCCCAAGCCCTGTCTTTTGGACCCTCACCTTGAACCTAGAGAAGGAGTAGAGCCCAAACCAGTGCTGATGGCTGTTTCATGAAGACAGAGGAATGGACCTGGGGATGTCAGGGACACAAGTCCTCTCCCTGGTTCCTTTGTGGTGCATGCACCACATGCATGACTAACCCTTTATCCTATTCATTTAGGATAAAGAATCCACCATGGAGGGAACTTGGAGGGAACTTGGAGGGTATCTAACAGCTCAGGTAAAGCCAGTTCACTTCATCCCAGGACCCGCAGTGGCAAACAGAAAATTGCAGGTAGCCTAGGAATAATTACAAATAATCCCAAAGCCTGGGTTTCCTTCCTGGTTGTGGTTGGTTTTTTGCCTTCATGGGGTGGGTGAGGATGCGGCCCGATGCTTCTTCTCCTCCAGCCTTCCTGCCTTAAAGGAGGTGGCCGAGTGGCCCAAAGGCCTAAATGGGAGGGAGGGCAGGAGCTGGTAGAGGGCCTCCTTTCACAATCCACTTAGAGGATGAGTATCGTAAAATTGGTTATCTTTATTGCAAACTGTGTGGGTTTAAGTCAGGGTTATATATTCTCTCCAACCACAAACTTAAACAGTTTGGAGAAGTGAAATGTCCTTCTTGGCCCAGCGGGACGAACAACCCTGGGATGTGTTAACAGTTCCCGACGGGGTTATTAGCTTCCTGTTAATCCCTTTATGGTTTACTTCTTTGGTTTTGTTTTGAAGAGAAAATTCAGGTTAAATATTTATTGTAGAGCAAAGGAACGCTGCTCCCTCCTGCTGCTTTGTCGTTGCTAGTTGTCTACTAGGCAATAGCATGCAAACAGGATAAGCTCTAAGAGGCACCAAGTACTGGGAAGAGTCTAAGTCTGGACCCTCTAGTCCAGTGGCCTGCTCAGCAACCCAGGGATATCCTTTCCGAGAGAGTCCAGTCATAGAAAAATGTCCCACATACCCATTACTGAATGATGACATATTCTTTTGTTTAAATTATTAATAAAGCAACTAGAATTTTCCACAGTAGCAACTTCAACAGTGCCTCCCCAACCCACCACCCTCATCTACCCCGAGTTGAGGCCACAGAATTAATCTGGCCTCACCTCCAGTCACACTGCCTCCAGCGGTGTACACATATCTGCATGTTCTCTTCTCAGTGCCCCCCGTTCACCAGGCACCATGTTGCAAACAGCTTCCTAACTCACTTGATCAAAAAATGGTTTCACTCAGCATTCTTTGACAACCCCTACCCCTACCCCACTCCTTATTTGACATCCGGGCTCCAAACATCCCATAGTTTCCAAAACTAAAGCCCATCCTCAAAGGTGAAGATTCATCACCACCAGAACTGCACCATGAGATAGTTGGATGGCATCACCGACTCAATGGATACGAGTTTGATCAAACTCTGGGAGACAGTGGAAGACAGAGGAGCCTGGCTTGCTATAGTCCGGCAGAGTCGAACATGACTTAGAGACTGAACAGCACCAACAAAAGCTGCTCCAGAGCTGCTGGTCAGAACCTGAACCAACAAACATGGCACACAAGGCAAGACTCTACTGGGGGAGCTTTCATGTCGCCCCCATGATGTCACAGGCCCTGTGTGGGGCCCTGGGGATGAAGTGTTGAAGGATGCACAGCCATCTTCCTGACAGAGCCTCATGCCATCCTGGGGCACAGGCTTGGCTGTGACATAATTAATTGTGTGGGTCTCAGTCCCATGGAGATGACTGTGAATGAATTACATTCATTTTAGACATAAAAGTTCCACTGTTTTTTTTTTTTTTTTAAGTCACTCGTTAGCACTGTGCCTTAAAATGCAGCAACAGAGAGACATGGAAATAATAATAGTTAAAAATCTTTGCTTACCCATGAGCAAAAATAACTTCAGAGCATAGGGGTCAGGCTGTGTCCCAAGTGCTTCTAAACTTTATCTCACTGATCCCTCAGAAGAGCCCTCTGAGGTCGAGCTGATGTTACAGGAGAGTAGTTGGCCTCAGAGAGAGATAGGAACTGCAGGGCATGGAGCTCAGTGCAGGCGGTGTTTCACACCTGGTCCCTCTGCTTCCTTCTGCCTTAGGCCCTGTGGGGAAGCACTGCCCACCTGGCAGTGTCACGCCACTCACCCATCCTTGGGCAGTTTATTGTGAAATAGAAGTATTTTTTTAAAGTGAACAATGAACTATTTCTAGAAGAACCTTGAAGAAACACCTCCCTTAGTAGGGCCATAAATTTTGTTCACATCACTTTCAGATGTGCAGAGAAAGTGTAACTTCTTTTTGATAGTAAAATATACTTTATTTAAAAAACATTTTAATTAAAAAAAATTTTAGTATTTTGATTGACAATATATTAGTTGCAGGTGTACAGCATAGTGAGTCAATATTTTTATAGACTACACCCTGTTGAGGGTTATTGCAAAATAATGGGAGAAAGTATAACTTCTGTATTTAAGGCTGTACCTGGTAGAAGCCCCTGCCCTACACCTGCCTGATGGGTGGCAGAAAAAAAAAGCCAGTGCAGCTTATGATGGATTCTCTTGAGGTTTCACTCAGTCTCTTTTCCCTGGTCCAGGAAGCTGTGCAGAGAGGGTCTTAGGGGAATTCACGGTGTGGATAAAGGTTCCTTCTGTTCCATGCTTGCCCGTGGGTGTGAACTGGCTGGTGTCACACAGGACTGTTTGAGAGTCCTCTCGCTGGGTCACCTTGGTGTCTGCTGTATGTTGAGTTCATTCCTGCTGAGCTCAGATAGCAGCTGGTAGGACATCCCTGCCTGCCTGTGTCACCTTCAGTAGATTCTCCAGCAGGTCTTCCATCTGGCCCTGGGGGAGAGTTCCACCCTCAGCCCCTGGCTCTTTACTCAGTGTGTCCCCGTGTAGGAGCTGAGAAAGCTCCTCTGATGGCCTGCCAGACCCTCTCCTCTGGCCATGCTGCTTGGCTCACTTCTCTGTATTGGAAGCTTCCAGAAGCTGCATCAGTAGTAGGGCAAGAACCTTCCCTGCTCAATGTTGCTTTCCCCACCTAATCTAGCTCCCACCTCCTCTCCGAGAGAAAACTGAGACTTACATGCCTACATCAAGCACCTCTTGATGCTTCTGCTTGCCGTCTTCTTTCCACAATCCTTTGGGTAAGAAAGGGTGGGCCCCTCTTTTCCTTCCTCTCCATTCTGTTCATTTTCCCAACTCCAGCTTCATAGCTACATCTTAATGGCCAATGGCAGCGAGAGATGCCTCTTCACACCAGTTGTTTTCTTCAGAGAAATGATCATTTCTAACTTCTTCAGTCTTTTCCTTTTATGTCCTTCAAGTAGATGTTTGTTGAGGATTGTGAAATCGTTTTTGACCACCTCCTTTTCAATCTTGTGTTGATGAGTTAGTTCCTTCCTTGGCATCAGTGGTTTTGTTCTTGGCCACAGAACCTCAGGGAAAACCAAGACATCAAGTCACGTTTGACGCATGGTGTCCAGAGCCTTGCAGTACGCTGAGGGTGTAGCCATACACTCCATTATGAGCCTCTTGACCACCCTGGAGGGTGGACAGGTGAAATGAAGCTTAAAGAACTTAAGTTCTTAAATAAACCAAAGTGAATTGAGCTAATAAAGAAGGTCATGGTAGATGTTGAATTTGAGATGTTTCCAATTTTAGATTTTTTGTTGTTCTGTGGATTTACCACGTGTTCATTTGATATTGATGTTGCTTGTCAAGTTCAACGTCCACATTAGATGGGTAGGCTTATGTTGATTAAAAATTTTTTTAATCATTTAATTTTTAAAATATTTCTATATTCATCTTTTTTGAGATGCAGAGGCCACCTTCATAGAAGAGGGTATATTTTCAGAACCCAAATGTTCCTGGTTCATGGATGGAACCAAGTAGGTCAGTATTTTATGATGCCTCTTTGACTTCCAAATTCAATCCCAGCTGGACAAGTCGACAGGGAATGCCACTTCCTGAAATGTGTCCTTATACTGATTGTTAATAAAGAAGGAGCAGTGGCAGAAGGTGTGTGTTCCAGGTCAGAGAGGTTGGGGAAATGGCTAAGCAGAGTGAATCAGGCTTCTTACCACTGGGCCTCTTACCTCTTGCACTGCACACACTATTGTATTAATTCCAGGAGGAACCATCATAGATAGCAGTATTACTCAAACTGATTTTTTTTAATTGAAGTATAGTTGCTGTGTAGTATTATATGTTACAGATGTATGATACAGTCATTCACAGTTTTTAAAGGTTATCCTCCATTTGGAGTTATTATAAATATTGACTTTATTCCTTGTATTGTACTGTATATCCTTGTAGTTATTTTATACATAATAGTTTGTATATCTTTTCCCCTATCCCTATAATGCCCTTTCCCCCTCCCCTCTCCTCACTGGAAACCACTACATCATTTGTTCTCTGTATCTGTGAGTCTGCTTCTTTCTATTATATTCACTAGTTTGTTGTATTTTTTAGATTCCTCATATTAGTGATATCATTTGTCTTTCTCATCTCACTTATTTCACTTAGCATAATACCCTGCAAGTCCATCCATGTTGCTGCAAGTGGCATATTTTGTTCTTTCTTATGGCTGAGTAGTATTTTGTCCTATATATAAACCAAATCTTCTTTATCCATTCATCTGTTGATTGATACTCAGGTTGCTCCCATATCTTGGCAATTATAAATAATACTGTTGTGAATATTGGGGTACATGCATATTTTTGAATTAGTGTTTTTGTTTTTTTCACATATATACCCAGGAGTGGAATTGCTAGGTAATATGGTTCAGGTCAGTTCAGTCGCTCAGTCGTGTCCGACTCTTTGCGACCCCATGAACTGCAGGACGCCAGGCCTCCCTGTCCATTACCAATTCCCTGAGTCCACCCAAACCCATGTCCATTGAGTCGGTGATGCCATCCAGCCATCTCATCCTCTGTCTCCCCTTTCTCCTCCTGCCCTCAATCTTTCCCAGCATCAGGGTCTTTTCCAATGAGTCAGCTCTTCCCATGAGTTGGCCAAAGTACTGGAGTTTCAGCTTCAACATCAGTCCTTCAAATGAACACCCAGGACTGATCTCCTTTAGGGTGGACTGGTTGGATCTCCTTGCAGTCCAAGGGACTCTCAAGAGTCTTCTCCAATACCACAGTTCAAAAGCATCAATTCTTCTGCACTCAGCTTCCTTTATAGTCCAACTCTTACATCCATACATCACCACTGGAAAAACCATAGCCTTGACTAGACGGACCTTTGTTGGCAAAGTAATGTCTCTGCTTTTTAATATGCTGTCTAGGTTGATCATAACTTTCCTTCCAAGGAGTAAGCGTCTTTTAATTTCATGGCTGCAGTCACCATCTGCAGTGATTTTGGAGCCCAGAAAAATAAAGTCAGCCACTGTTTCCACTGTTTTCCCATCTTTCTGCCATGAAGTGATGGGACTGGATGCCATGATCTTAGTTTTCTGAACGTTAAGCTTTAAGCCAACTTTTTCACTCTCCTGTTTCACTTTCATCAAGAGGCTCTTGAGTTCTTCTTCACTTTCTGCCATAAGGGTAGTGTCATCTGCATATCTGAGGTTATTGATATTTCTCCTGGCAATCTTGATTGCAGCTTGTGCTTCCTCCAGCCCAGAGTTTCTCATGATGTACTCTGCATATAAGTTAAATAAGCAAGGTGACAATATACAGCCTTGACATACTCCTTCCCCAATTTGGAACCAGTATGTTGTTCCATGTCCAGTTCTAACCGTTGCTTCCTGACCTGCATACAGGTTTATATGGTAGTTCTCTTTTAAATTTTTTAAGAAGCCTCCATACTGTTTTCCACAATGACTGTACCACTTTATGTTCTCACAAACAGTGCACAATGGTTCCCTTTTCTTCAAATGCTCGCCAACATTTTTTGTGTTCTTTCTGATGACAGCCATTCTGACACATGTGAGGTGACATCTCACTGTGGTTTTGATTTGCATTTCCCTTATGGTTAGCCATGTTGATCATCTTTTCAGATGCCTTTCGGCCATCTGCATTTCCTCTTTGGAAAAATGTCTATTCAGTTCTTCCACTCTCTTTCTAATTGGGTTATTTGTTTTCTTGCTGTTGAGTTGTATGAGCTGCTTATATATGTTGGATATCAATCCCTTATTGGTCATATCATTTGCAGATATTTTTCTACCATTCAGTAGGTTGTCTTTTTGCCAAACTTATTTTTTGATGAGCACTTTATGAAACTACTGTTGCATGGAACCCTTTCTGGAAAGTGCTGACCTAGAATGAAATATGTAGAGGAAAACAAGGAACTCATATTATCTTAGTATTTCCTTGTGAGCAAAATCCGTGGTCCCTGAGTCGAAAAGGGAGCCTGCAAGACAGAATGATTTTCATCGACATTGTAGACCGAAGGTCACAGTGTCTTTTTGTTCTAGATCAACAAGTTCTCTTCCACAAACAAACCAGCACCAGCTTCCCTGTGCCTCTGACAGAAGCAAATCTCTCCTGAAGAAGGTGTTGGTGTTATGCTGCTTGGCTTGGAGGTTAGAGAGGGTCTGTTCAGTTGCAAGAAGTAAATATCCTTCAACCGTTCCCTCACCCACCCCTGCATCAAACACCTCAGCTCTCCTCCCACCAAGACAACCCTCCAGAAGGAAGAGGTGAGGGGAAATGAGCAAGAATTTCAAGAATTTGCCTGACACTTCTTTCTTTGCCCTAGTACCATATTGCTTTAGACTGCAAATATGATCCTAGCTGTGTGAGATTTGAATGACAACTGAAATTAGTTGGAACAAGATTCCACCTCTGTTTTGTTGTCATGTAGCCCCTTTAGCCAAGCTCTTAGAGGCTTCCCCGGTGGCTCAGAGGTTAAAGTATCTGCCTGCAATGCAGGAGACCTTGGTTCAATCCCTGGGTCTGAAAGATCCCCTGGAGAAGGAAATGGCAACCCACTCCAGGATTCTTGCCTGGAGAATCTCATGGACGGAGAAGCCTGGTGGGCTACAGTCCACGGGCTCACAGAGTCAGACACGACTGAGTGACTTCACTTTTACTTTCTTTCACTTTAGAGATGGTAGGATTAACTCCAGCAGGAATTTGAGTTAACTGTCCCAGGTTGTGAGCTAACAACAATTGAATGGCTCAGTCAGCTTTTAAGGGCTTCAAGAAGGAGCTAGGCCCCATCTTCCAGCTACATTGGAACTGTAGATTGGGTTGGCTTTTCCAGTGAACAGCCCAAATGCTTGGGATAGGGTATGGAGGGGTCAGGTTGAAAGGGCTCTGAAAGACTCTATAGATGAGAACAAAATCTTGCCCACCTGGGAAAGACCTCTTGGGCTGTATACCACCCCCTAACAGATTTATATGTCTGACTTATGAAACCAGCTCTTGGAGAAACAATGCTATAAAAACAAAGCCATGGAGGGTATAAATTTGCTGACTGCACAAGCCATAAATCAGTGCTGAGAGAGTCCAGAGCCCTGAAGAGGCCCAGTGCCCACTGAATCAAGGACAGCCCAACTCATGGGACTTCTGCTGGGCCGCTCATATCTACTGCAAAATAACCAAAGAGTTGGACATGACTGAGCAACTCAGCAGCAGCAGCCCCATCCCCATTGCTACTAAGTCTCTGTTATCTCATTTGGATTGTTACGACAGCCTCTCTACCATCTCCTTCCTTACTCATGCTTCCCTACAGTTTATTCTTCACCCAGCAACCAGAGTGGCAGAGGGTCCTTCCCATCCCTTCCTATTCTTTCCTTCCTGTGTTTTCCCATCCTTTCATGAATAAATTGTTTTTTTTTTCCACAAAGCCATTAGATGGGACAGAGGAAGGTTGATGCTTGTGCGTCTGCAGAGAGCTCTTATTGTCCAGAATGAAGTCAGGGCCTGAAAGGAGGGTGTCTATTTATAAAGACTGCCTGACTTGAGGAGTCTGAACCCAAAGGGATGATAAAGTATCCAAGGAAGAGGCAATTTTGCCTCTGAAAATTTTGCCTCAGAGCCTTTGAAAGATGAACAAGGTGTCCTAGTGGTACAGGGAGCAACTTCATGTAGGAAGATCAGAAGACAGACCTGGGTGGGAGGGGAGGGTCCCGTGGGGAGGTATAGACCTACATAATAGGTATGTGCCCTGTTATGGGGTATCAGAGTCCAAATAGAGTGAGGAACTTGCCCCCATGGGTTGTCCCAGCATGAAAGTCAGAGGGTAAGAAGGGCTTCCAGGGGAAAGGATGGTGATAACAGATTGGTAATATCAGAGTGATCAAATAAGCAGGTTTATTAGGACTAATGAGAGTTAGGCTTCACAGTGTCAGAGAAAAGAGTAACAGTTATAGAAGGGATAAAACTTAAGTGAACCCTGTGGTATGAGACTAGAATTGGAGATATCTATCAGAACTCATGACTTTCAATACATGGATAGGTAGGTAGGGTAGATAGATAAACAGACAGACAGATAGATATAAATGTCCACTGTCTCTGACCACTGAGGGCCTGGGAATAGTGACACCTCAATAGCAATGAACACACCTGGCACTCATATTTTGGCTTCTAATTATCATTTCCCACTAGCAGAAACTAGGACTCCTTGGAGAAATGGCTAATTCCTGGATTAGGGCACAGAAAGTACAAGAACAGCCTAGAACATCTTTTTGTGCCAGAAAACAAGTAGGTGCTCAAAAATTTGTGGGGAAATGTTACATGGACACAGAAGCCAGTTTGAAGGGGCTTCTGTTGGCCAAATCTAGAACCATTTAAATAGAAACATAAATAGTGATAGTGATCAATTATAACCCAGACTGAGGAGATCCTGACTCTATGCTAATATAAATTATAAATGAATATTTACATAGTTTTAAGTATTCTCTCCACAAGATATTTTTAATTTCAAAAGGAAACAGAGTAATTTACAGTGAAGTCTGGCAGATATCACATTAATCAAATGATCAAAGCATTACCGGCAATGTTAGACTGAAATCATGTGCCACTGACAGGATATCATTCAGCCTTACTTCTCTGTATTCTTGGTAAAGACACATAACCAGAATCTAATCGTAAGGACCACACTGAAAGACATTCCCCAAAATAACTGACTAGTAATCTTCAAAAGCGTCTAGGTTATGAAGGCCGAGGACTTGTTCCAAATTGAAGGAGGCTAACAAAGTATGATGCAGTGTGATGCTGAGCTGTCTCTTTGCCACTGGGGTTCATCTGATCTAAGCCAGGCTCTCTGGGTCTTGGCTCCAGGCTGTGGGTTGAGTCCAGATCTGCACTGTGTGTCTCCCATCCTCCTTGGATTGTCAGGTCCCTGAGGCACATTCTTTTCATAGACGTAAAGCAAGTCATGCACAACCATATTTCAGATTTCTTCTCACTTCACATATGGACTGTCTAATTGGCTAATGTAAGTCACAGGGCCCACAGTCAAGGATGGAAAAGCACATTCTCCCCTCCCACCCCTTCTAGACCTCCTCAGGAAGAGTGCAGCTGTAGGACAATAAAGAATGGAGACCAGTAGCCCCACCTCCCT
Source organism: Okapia johnstoni (assembly GCA_024291935.2). Lineage (NCBI taxonomy): Eukaryota > Metazoa > Chordata > Mammalia > Artiodactyla > Giraffidae > Okapia > Okapia johnstoni. The sequence continues at coordinate 45,589,017 of CM044316.1, forward strand.
GGGCGTCCCTGGTGGCTCAATGGTAAAGAAGACATAGGTTCGATCCCTGGGTTGGGAAGATCCCCTGGAGAAGGAAATGGCAACCCACTCCAGTATTCTTGCCTGGGAAATCCCATGGACAGTGGAGCCTGGTGTGCTACAGTCCATGGGGTCGCAAAGAATCCGACATGACTTAGCAACTATACAACAACGACAGCAGCCCCATCTCCCACACATGCTATGTGCCTTAACGCATGGCTTGCAAATTCCCATGTTGGTGTGTGTTAGTGCCACCCACGCTCCTGAACCCCAGGAAGATGCTTCCCCTTGACTGATCAGTGGCTGCCAAATGCTTTTGTATCCTTATTGGGGAGGAGACTAAAATTACCCTGTGAATGTTCCCTGCCTGTTCTGGTTCCAGGCAAAGGAGGCCTCTCTGCAGTGTAAAATGTGTCAACTTTTGGAGTCATCAGTTTCATATCTCTGTCCTAAAAATTAAACACAGATGTAATTTTAAAAAGGAGGCATGAAAAAGGGTGATTTTTGGGGTGGGGAGGGGCTTCACTTCAAAGCATGCGGGACCTTAGTTCCCCAACCAGGGATTGAACCCATGCCTCCTGCAGTAGAAGTACGGAGTCTTAACCAGTGGGCTGCCTGGGAAGTCTCCAAAAGGGTGCTTCTTATAGCATGATTTATAAGAGTGACGAAGTAGAACCTCCTAAAGGTCTTTCAACAGGAAAAGAGTTGAATAACGCTAGCATTTCCATAACAGTTAAGAAGAACAAAGTAGTCGTGTGTTCCCAGCAGTTTTGTTAGAGAAGTGGAACCACCAGGAAGTACCCTGTGTGTGTGTGTGCGCGCGTGCGTATGAGAGAGAGGGGGAGATGGGAGATGAGATTTGACTTTACACAATTGGGAGAGATGGTTGAACGGTCTTTGTAAGGCTGCAGTTTCCTCATCTGATGCAGGAGCTTGAAGTCCACCAGGCAGGCAGGCAGAGTCCAGGAGCAATATAAATAAAGTGCGGAGGCTGGTGGGGGGAGCTGTAGGGGGTTGGCAAAGACCAGCAGGATTTCACTAAAATCAGTCTCCCTACCTCCAGCTTCTTTCTCTGCTGGAACCCTTCATCCCAGAGCCAGACACGGAGAGGGCAGAGCAGCTGTAGGTCAACAGATCAATGGCAATATGCCTGACCCAAAACCCTGCTCTCACCTTTTGAGAGTTAAAAAGAATATGGTCACTATGTGATATCTACCCTCCAAATCTGAGTGAAATTGTTCCCTGTCCCAGCCTAACCTGAAACACACTGGGAAGGGAGATCCCAGAGATTGCCTTCAACCTTGCCAAATCTCTGCATTACAAAGCCACCACGCTGCTGCTGGGCAAAGATTTCCAAGACAAATTGATGTGTGAAAAATGCAAGTTGCAGGGAGACATGTGTTTTAAAAAATACTTCCACAAAAATTATTTCCATCTGTACACACATAGATAGGTATAAGCTTAGAGGCAGATTTGGAAAGATCAGCACTGACTGTGATCATCTCTGGAAGGGCATCGAAAGCAGGGAAAGGGGTGCTAAGGGAGCTTTGAGTTACCTGTATTCAAGTGGAATTGAAAGCAAACATTGAAAAAAATCCCTTTCTGTGTTAGTCACCTCTCAAATCAAGGGAGCTTTACTTCTCTCTCAGGGCTCTAGTGCTTCAGTTCAGTTCAGTCGCTCAGTCGTGTCCGACTCTTTGCGACCCCATGGACTGCAGCACGCCAGGCCTCCCTGTCCATTACCAACTCCTGGAGGTTACTCAAACTCTTGTCCATTGAGTGGTGATGCCATGCAACCATCTCATCCTCTGTCATCCCCTTCTGCTCCCACCTTCAATCTTGCCCAACATCAGGATCTTTTCCAGTGAGTCAGTTCGTCGCATCAGGTGGCCAAAGTATTGGAGTTTCAGCTTCAGCATTAGTCCTTTCAATGAATATTCAGGACTGATCTGCTTTAGGATGGATAGGTTGGATCTCCTTGCAGTCCAAGGGACTCTCAAGAGTCTTCTCCAACACCACAGTTCAAAAGCATCAAATCTTCGGCACTCAGCTTTCTTTATAGTCCAACTCTCACATCCATACTGCTGGAACAACCATAGCTTTGACCAGACAGACCTTTGTTGGCAAAGTAATGTCTCTGCTTTTTAATATGCCGTCTAGGTTGGTCACAACTTTTCTTCTAAGGAGCAAGTGTCTTTTAATTTCATGGCTGCAGTCACCATCAGCAGTGATTTGGGAGCCCCCCAAAATAAAGTTCGGAGAAGGCAATGGCACCCCACTCCAGTACTCTTGCCTGGAAAATCCCATGGACGGAGGAGCCTGGTGGGCTGCAGTCCATGGGGTCGCTGAGAGTCGGACACGACTGAGCGACTTCACTTTCACTTTTCCCTTTCATGCACTGGAGAAGGAAATGGCAACCCACTCCAGTATTCTTGCCTGGAGAATCCCAGGGACGGCAGAGCCTGGTGGGCTGCCGTCTATGGGGTCACACAGAGTCGGACACGACTGAAGCGACTTAGCAGCAGCAGCAGCAGCAAAATAAAGTTTGTCACTGTTTCCACTGTTTCCCCATCTATTTCCCATGAAGTGATGGGACCAGATGCTATGATCTTAGTTTTCTGAATGTTGACTTTTAAACCAACTTTTTCACTCTCCTCTTTCACTTTAATCAAGAGGCTCCTTAGTTCTTCTACGCTTTCTGCCATAAGGGTGGTGTCATCTGCATATCTGAGGTTATTGATATTTCTCCCAGCAATCTTGATTCCAGCTTGTGCTTCATCCCGCCCAGCGTTTCTCATGATGTACTCTGCATATAAGTTTAATAAGCAGGGTGACAATATACAGTCTTGATGTACTCCTTTCCTGATTTGGAACCAGTCTGTTGTTCCATGTCCAGTTCTAACTGTTGCTTCCTGACCTGCATACAGATTTCTCAGGAGGCAGGTCAAATGGTCTGGTATGCCCATCTCTTTAAGAATTTTCCACAGTTTGCTGTGATCCACACAGTCAAAGGCTTTGGCATAGTCAATAAAGCAGAAGTAGATGTTTTTCTGGAACTCGCTCTCTTTTTCAATGATCCAGTGGATGTTGGCAATTTGATCTTTGGTTCCTCTGGCTTTTCTAAATCCAGCTTGAACTCAATGGAAGTGCAGAATCTCAATTACTGAACTTCCAGGAAAGTCCCATGTGTCATAGTTTAGATTCTACATATAAGTCATATATGGTATTTGTCTGTTCTGATTATTTACTACTTAATATGGTAATCTCTGGGTCCATCCATGTTGCTGTAAATGTCATTATTTTATTCTTTTTATGGCTGAGTAGAATTCCTTCGTGTATATATACCACATCATCATGATCCATTCCTGTCAGTGGACATTCAGGTTGTTGCCATGTCTTGGCTCTTGTAAGTAGTGCTGCTGTTAACATAGGGGTGCGTGTATCTTTTCTCTGTATATGTGCCCAGGAGTGGGATTGCTGGGTCATATGGTAACTGTATTTTTAACTTTTTAAGGAGCCTCCATACTGTTTTCCTTAGTTGTTGCACCAATTTGCATTCCCACCAACAGTGTAGGAGGGTTCCCTTTCTCCACATCCTCTCCAGCATGTATTATTTTTCAACTTTTTGATGTCCATTCTGTCCAGTGTGAGGTGATACCTCATTGTAGTTTTGATTTGCGTTTCTCTAGTAATTAGTGATGTTGAGCTTCTTTTCATGTGGTTGGTACAATTTTTGAAAAGATATCTCTCACAAGAACTTTGCTAGTGTTAACAGACCGTGCCCCCACCCCCAACCCTGGAACTATTGAAAGGCCTCTTTCTGAATATGGTAGCCGCTGATCTCTGAGGCGTTTATTCAGGACCAACAGTCTCAGCTACTTTTCCAAAAAGTAAAACTAATAGATAGCAAGTGTCAAGCATGCCTAGTTCTCTAAAGGCAACCACGTTCCCAGGCTCAGGGGACACCATTCCCCGTGGAGCTTCTCCATACAAGTCTCTCCCTCTCCTGTCTTCTGGGAAAGAGCTAGACTTTTTCCCTTTGGGAAAGTCTCTCCCTTCTTTCATTTTCTGTTGAAATTCCATGCTTCAAATTTTGGGGGAGAAGTATCTCCTCATTTAAAATGGATTGGAGTTCTCCTTCATTCCTTAGATCTCCCTTCAAGGCAGGACTTGCTCGCTGTTCAGCTTCGGGGTTGTCAGCAGGCAGCTCCCAGCTCCTCACTCCCTCAGAATCTGCCTCGGCTGCTGGGAACTGTCCCACCCGAGGCCATGCGCTCCTTGGGGTGGCCCACATCTGGTGGCCCAGGGAAGTGGGGATCTAAAGGCCCGACCACTCCAGCCTGACAGGGATGAATCTGGTGCACTGTTGGCTCCAGAGCTTTCTGCCAGGTTGGCTGTGCACTGGACAGACCTGCACTGCAGCTTGACTGCTTCTCCTCTGCTGGTTCTGCTTCTGCCTCCTTCCTTTTGTAGATGTTGACCACTAAGAAACATCTTGAACTCCAAACTCCACATCTGTGTCTGCTTCGGAAGCACCTCACCTGTGAGTGTGTCCAGGGGATGGTCCAGCAAAGCACGTGATAAGGTGGGGTTTGGAGCAGCCTCACTGATCCCAGGGCTGACAATGAGTGGAGGTGGAGCCAGGCTGTCCCTGGGAGGAGATGGTGCCCACTGTTAACTCACCTGCAGGTAAAGTGGAGGATGCACCAGCAGCCATGGAGGTATTGGGGTTTCACAGGGCTGTATGGATGAAGGGACCGGATGGCTGTTACTCAGCCCCACTGATGCTGTACAGAAAGATGATGGACAGCTGTTATCAATAACAGGCACTGAAAGGCCGGTGTAAAAGCTCAAGGGCCTCTCTCTTTTATACAAAGATGTTCTAATCTCCAACAGAGGGCAAAGACCCAAGCCACTTCAGTGGCTAAACTTCAAAGAAAGTGAAATGCCCAACCAACTGCTTCTATCATGCTGAAGTCGAGACCCTAGAACCCTGACAAGTGGGATACAGACATCCCATGTGAGTGCCCAGATGGTTGTGAGTTCTCCAATTCTGCTGAAACTTCGGAGCCTGCGGAAGTGGCCCAGCCTTCCCTAGTAAGGGCTAGCATCGTACTGGGCAGCAGTGCAAAGATCTCTCTCCTGAAGGCAGCAGGTGCCTCTAGGACCTGTCCTCCCCTTCCTTCCTGGCCATTAGGCCTGAAATTACAGTTAAGTCGTAGCATAACCCAGTGAGGGATACTATGGCTGGATGTGGGAGGAAAGGGCCCATCCCACAGGGTTGCAGGATGGAACTGGCCAGGGGAGCATGCATGGACCTGGATCTGAGGGTGTCAATCAAAGGACCAGAATGTAACACTGAACAGGAAAGAGATTGACTTTGGTGTGCTCTCCTGAGACACAGGACCCTAGGAGATGGTACTGACTCACTTCCAGGATGCTTCCAGAGGCATAGAGAAAGTGTCCACCCCTTGCTAAGCAAAGTTGACATTGCTAGAATTGCCATGGCAGATGATGGAGGAAGGGGTGAAAGGACTCCAGGGAGTAGGTATGCTGACATAGACTGACTCAGTACAGCCAGAACACCTGCCTCCTCATCTTCCACGGGAGGGCTCAGAGGACACAGCAGTTGCTGAGGTGTGAAAAGGATATACTGTTGAGAGGAACCCCAGCATCACTCAGAGTTCAGTGATGGCTTTCCTTTACAGGCCAGGACTAAGGGTAGACTGACTGTCTGAGACTTTGTCTCTTTAATAACTATGGCAATGATAGGATCTCCCAAATAATAGAGGTCAGGGACAGTGCTTTAACCTCCGGAAGCCGGGGGACCACAGTGATCATGACAGCTGGGAAAATTGAAGTGGCAGCAAGGGTGCCTGACAGAAAGTTATGGAGGGGGTTGGTATATCACAGTGTTTCTGGGGCAAATAGCTCAATAGTTGGTGAGGGTGCTATCTAGCTTGTACCAGCCAAAGAAATCAAGGGGAGATGAATTAGAGACTGGGGTCCAATAAAAAAGACACAATCTTTTGCCCTGTTTCCAGACCTAAGCCAGTATTTAGACCTGAAAGCCCCTGACAAAAGAGGTGACTAGGCCTCCAGAAAAAAGAACCTGTAATACTGTGACATGTAATGCCCCCATCCTTCCTTCAGAGGGATCTGTGGCCATTTATTCAGGTCACTGCACTGGGGAACTGGGAATACCTAGGTATCTGAGGACTGTTAAGAGATGGGTCTGCACTGACATCCATATCCTAAGACCTGAAGTGTCCTGATAGTTTCCGTTTGAGATGAGGCTATAGGGGTCCACATAATAAATGGGATCCTGTCCAAGATCCAGCTTATGATGGCTCCTACCATTACCAGCGGGCATTTCCCCCCAATCCTGACCCCACCTCCCTATCCTCTTGGTTCAAAATTTCTTGAGAATAGGACCAGGGTCTTTTAAAAAATATTTTCTTTTATTGGATTTTAATTGCTTTACATTGTTATGGTGATCTCTGCCATACGGGACCAGGATCTTTAAATTAACCCCACTGTCTGGCATGATGCCTGGCATGCATCACGGGGTTGGGGCTTGCTAAATACCAGATTGCTTGAAGCTTTTCTTGACCACTGCCAACACCATACCTCCCCTGGAGCTTACAGCTTTTCACATTCATTCTTCACATTTGGAGCTTTAACCAATATTGACGTTACTTGTTATTTTCTGAAGTTTTTATTTTGAAATTATTATAGACTTGAAGTTGCAGTAATAGCACAGAGCAGTCCAGTCCATTCCTGTACCATTCAGTGAACTTGCCCAGTGGTAGCATCTTACAAAGCTATGGTACATTGACAAACCAGGAAATTGATGTTGGTGTAGTACCATTAACTAGACTATGGATTTTGTTCAAGTTTCACCAGTTTTTTTTATCTGCACTTTTGTGTATGTGTGTGTACACTTTGTGTATGTGTGTGGTTCTATTGAATTTTTGTCACCTTTAGAAATTTGTGTGACCACCACTATGATCAAGATACAAAGCTGTCCCATAACACAAAGGAACATTCTCTTGCTATTCCTTTATGGTCACACCCTGCCCCCATCCCTAACCCCTGGCAACCACTGATGTATTCTCCATCTCTATAGTTGTGACATTTTGAGAATAGTGTGTAGCCTGTTGAGCTTAGCTTTTTGAATTCAGCTTAAAGCCCTCAAGATCTCACATTGTTGAATCTGTTCCTTTTCCCGCTGGCTGCTGTGCTGTTGTGTGCAGTATCACAGGATGTTTTTCTGGTCACCTGTTGAAGGACATCTTGGTTGTTACCACTTCTTGGCAATTACAAGTAGAGCTGCTTTGAACATTTATATATAGATTCTTGTGTGAACGTAAGTGTTTTTGACTTCTCCAGGATAAATGCCTGGGAGAGTAATTGCTGGGTTACAGGGTAAGTGTGTTTAATCTTATAAGAAACTGCTGAGCTCTTTTTCCAGAGTGACTGGACCATTTTACATTCCACCACCAACGTATAAGAGTTCCGCATCCTCACCAGCACTTGGTAGAGTTGGTATGTATGTTTTAGCTGTGTTTAGTTATCTTTGTGGTTATCTTTGTGGTTTTAATTTGCATTTTCCAATCGAACACATTTTCATGTGTTTGTTTCCATCTGCATGATCTCTGATAAAGTGTCAAAAACTTTTGCCTATTTTCTAATTGGATCTTTTATCTGCTTACTGTTGAGTTTATTTAAAAGAGTTCTTTTTATATTCTCGATACAGGTCCTTTGTTGGGAATGTGATTTGCAGGTATTTTTTTTCCCAATATGTGGCTCATGTGTTCATCTTCTTCTTTTATTTTCTTTTTGTCTTTTCATCTTCTTAACAGAGTCATTCACAGATCAAAAATTTTAAGTTTTGGTGAAGTCCAGTTTATCGGTTGTTTACCTTTATGGATTGTGATTTGGTGTCAGGTCTAAGAACTCTTTACCTAATTCTAGCTCTTGAAGATTTTCTCCCATGTTTCCTTCTAAAAGTTGTATATTTTGCATTTAGATCAGTGATCTATTTTGAATTAATTATTGTATAAAGTGTGAGATTTAGCTGAGTTTCATTCTTTTGCTTGAGAAGTGAAAGTGTTAGTTGCTCAGTCATGTCCGACTCTTTGAGACCCCACAGACTGTACACTGTCAGGCTCCTCTGTCCTTGGAATTCTCCAGGCAAAAGTACTGGAGTGGGTAGCCATTCTTTGACCCAGGGATCGAACCTGGATCCTTCTGCATTGCAGGCCAATTCTTTACTATCTGAGCCACCAGGGAAGCCCATTCTTTTGGTTATGAATTCCTGAGTTATTCCAAGACTGTTTGCTAAATGCTCTCATTAATTGGTTACCTTTTTCCACACAGCCATCTTTTTCACTCCCCCAATAGTAAGACTAAAAGTAGGGAGCACACCTTATGTCTCTTGGCATCTCGTTCTGAATTTAGTATTCATTCATTCATTCAACAAATAACGACTTGAATACTCAATATGTGCTCATTAGGAGGAAGTGCTCATTATTAAGAACTCAACTAGAATTATGCAAGGTGCTTAGAATACACCTGTGCTCATAGAGCTTATAATCTAATCGAGGACAAAGACCATACACAATCAAAAGATGTCTAGTTAATATTGTGATGAAGTAATGGAAAGGAAAAAGAAAACCTTACAGAGGTAAAGACCAATGAGGAGAGAGGACCACTGAGAAGTGGTTAGGGAGGGGCACTCAGAAGAAGGTCGCCCTTAGCTAAGACCTCACAACAGAGGAGCCTGGCATGCTGCAATCCATGGGTCGCAATGAGTCAGACACGACTTAGCGACTGAACAACAACAACACAGAAACAAGACCTTACAGTCTTAAGATCTGTGACATTGTTGTGACTACAATTGAGCAAGAAGATCGAGAAGCCATAACACTTATTGTTCCATCCATCTCTATACCCTCTAAATTGCACAGCTTGAAAAAGCCACCTGAAAGTATGTATCGTTTTGTATTAAAAGGTACAAAATGGATACAGTGCAATTATATCTCCTGACAGTGCAATTATATCTCCTGACACAGAAAAATATCCTCAACATATTTATTGTTCAGTAAAGAAGAGCAGTTTTAGGAAATTCTGTAACATTGCCCCTGCTCCTCCTCCATACCATCCTTTAGCCACTGGAGTTCCCTAGATTCCTTTCCTCAGTAACAGGCAATGAAAAGGCTCCAGATATCTGAGCAGGTTCCAGATAGTCTTCTTTGGTTACTGACCCTCTGAGCTATGTCATGGACCACCCACCTCTGGTGCCCTCCACTGTTTCTGATTCTCAAGTCTTCCTGATGAGAAGACTTCCCTCGTGGCTCAGCTGGTAAAGAATCTGCCTGCAGTGTGGGAGACCTGGGTGCGACCCCTGGGTTGGGAAGATCCCACGGAGAAGGGAACGGCTACTCACTCCAGTATTCTGGCCTGGAGAATTCCATGGACTATATAGTCCATGGGGTTGCAAAGAGTCAGACATGACTAAGTGACTTTCACTACTACACTATTGCTACCTGGTGAGAAAGCAGGTATCCCAGCTCACAGGGCTGGATGCTGAGACTTGGGTGGCCGAGGCATCTGGTGAACAGGAAGTGGATCCTACCAATGCCCTGTATGGGGCAGAGCCCAGTGGCAGCCTCCTTCTCCATCGGTTGTCTGCAGGCTAGCGTGGTTTTGTGGTTCTCCTTGGATTTTAGATGTTCATAAAACAAGCTGCCAGCTGCCTGCCTGCCACGTGGATGAGGCTCTGTGGGAAGAGCACCTTGCTGGAAGCAAGGTGGGCTGACAGGGCCTGACACAGCCAGCCAGCCAGCCTCTAGGTCAGCTACATGGAGTACTTCCCCAGGTTGGGGATGGAGACCCAAACTACCAACTCAGGACCTGCTGGCAGATGAGGAGGTGGGCAGGATTACACAGCCGTGTCTCTTTGAGGTTCTCAAAAGGCCTCCCAAGGCTTTCATCCTCCCCTGTCCCCTCTCGGCTGTACCCCTCTCCTGTCCTGCCCTTTGGCATTCAGATCTCCAGAAGCCTGGCAGCACTTAGCACAGGCCTGGCACAAAGTGGGAAGCCTCCATCTTTCCAGGACACTCTCAGCCTGTAGATGTTTTGGGAGGCCCAGAGTCTGGGAAGTGAGGCTTGAGCAGGTTCTTTTTCTCCTTTGGGTACAGTTGACCAGTAAGACCTTTGGGGCAGAGACAAAAGTTGTTGCTTTTAATATCGGGGGCAATCAGATCTCTGCTGGAGGACCTGGCAGGGCCTCCCGTGCTTCTGGGAACAGAGTGATGGAGTCCACGCACCTTGATCCTGGCACTCTGGGAATGTGGCCTGCCAACTCTGGGGCTGGGGGGCCGTTCCAGCCCTCTGGTCTCTGGGCTATTAAACCTTGTGGTTGCCCTGGTGACGCAGGTTGAATCTCACTGAACCCAGTTACTTATTAGCTCTCCCCAGACTTGATCTGACTTGAGAAGGCAGTGTCGCTTCCTAGCATTTGGTCTGCCTACCCAGACCCATTCCTCTGGGTGGGTGGTGGGGGAGAGATGTTTCCCAGCTTCCGTCCACAGACATGGGGACAAAGGCCACTGAAGCTGGGATGGGACTCAGTCTTTTGTTGCACTTGACTCTGCCCTCAGACTTGATGTTTGTTCCCCAACACCTTGCAGTCCTTTCTGGCCCTGAAAGGAGGCCCTTCTCCTCCTCTGTGGAAAGCAGAGACACCAGGACCCCTGAGAATGGCCTGGGATTGCCAGGTGGTCTGCAGGCCCCCCACTGTGTCCATGACACGTGATCTTCCTGTTTCCGATAGCCCCTCACTACGGAGACTCCAAGCCCAGAGGCCAGGATAACACTCAAGCCTCAAATCAGCCTAAAAGATTTGACCTCAGCACCAGAATGCCTGAGTTCAAACCCTGACACTATCACTTACCTGCTCTGTCATCTTGGATAAGTCACATGACCTTGCAGAGGTTTGGTCTCCTCTGCTATATAATGGGAACAATAATGCTACCAGTTGTCTTGGAGATTAGATAAGATAATGTTTGTAAAGTGCCTGGTACATTTTAATTGCTGATTAAATATTGGTAGTTGTCTCTGTCCGGGGCTTCCCTGGTAAGCTCAGCTGGTAAAGAGTCCGCATGCAAGGCAGGAGACCCCAGTTCGATATGTGGGTTGGTAAGTTCCCCTGGAGAAGGGCTAGGCTACATAGTCCAGTATTCTTGGGCTTCCCTGATGGCTCAGACAGTAAAGAATCTGTCTGCAAATGCAGGAGACCCCGGTTTGACCCCTGGGTTGGGAAGATCCCCTGGAGGAGGGTATGGCAACCCACTCTAGTATTCTTGCCTGGAGAATCCTCATGGACAGAGGATCCTGGTGGGTTACAGTCAATGGGGTTGAAAAGAGTCGGACACGACTGAGTGACTAAGCACAGCACAGTTGTCTCTGTCACCCCTTTCTAAATTTAGCCATCTAGTGTGAGGATTGTTCTTCCTGTTCACTGACAGTGGCTGATAGAAATTAACTTACTTTAGCTGGTTAAGATATTAATAACACCAGCAGTAAATCTATAAAGTACTTTTACTGTTCTAAGCACTTAATATCTATTTTATACTTAATTTTCCTAAGACCTATTGAGGATAGGTTTTCTTTTTTTTTTTTTTTAAGATTTATTTATTTTTACTTTTGACTCCTCTGGGTTTTTGTTGCTTTGCATGGCTTTCTCTAGTTGCGATCAGGGGTTACTCTTCATTGCAGTACACAGGCTTCTCATTGAGGTGGCTTCTTTTGTTGAGGAGCATGGACTCTAGGGCACGTGGACTTCAGTAGTTGCAGCACATGGGCTTAGTAGTTGTGGCTCGCGGGTTCTATAGCATAGGCTCAGTAGTTGTGGTGATGTGGTTAGTTGCTCTGAGGCATGTGCAGTGTTCCCAGACCAGGGATCGAACCCATGTCCCCTGCATTGGCAGGTGGATTTTTTACCACTATACCACCAGGGAAGCCTGAGGATAAGTAATATTATTATACCAATTTAAAATTAGAAAAGTGAGGCAAAGAGAGGTCAAGTGAGTTGAGATGACTGAGGATACACAACTAGTGAGTGGCAGATCCAGGACTCAGAACCAGGGCATCTAGCTCCAGAAGCTACAGACACACTTGATTTGCTTCTCTCAGAAAGCACAGGACAGTGAGAGAACATGCCTTAGACATGTGTGGGGTGATGGTCAGGCTGGGCTTTTAATGCTTTTCCTATCACTCTGGGCAGAAAGTCACCATCTCTGCTTAATGCCTGGTGTGTCTGCAGCATCTCACTGTGCATTTTTCACATACTGCAATTTTACCTGCCTCTTCCAGCAACCAGGTGGGGCAGGCAGAAGAGAGTAATTGTTATTTCTATTTTACTGAGGCTCAGAAAGGTGAAGCAACTTGCCCAAGGTCACCCAGCTAGTGTAAAATTACAGGTATTCAGTTTCTGAATGCAAATTCTTTCTCCCATATTATCTTGCCTTTTGTTGATGCCAAGGGCAAGTTCTTATACCTAAAAACCATAATATAATAATAAAATCCAGAAACTGAAAGGTCTCTTAGAGTCAATCAGGCAGTTCGTGTTTGAATGTGTATTTGAATATGGAGAGCTCACTACCTATAAAAGGCAGCTGGAGAGTGGATTCCGATGGTATACAGGGAGTGGGTGGCCAGGGATGCGGCTGACCTTGGGGATGTCTGCCCCTGTGAGTGAGGTGCTCTCTGAGGAATGGCCCTGCAGCCCGCCAGGCCCAGGGGTCTCCTCTAAACCCTATCCCAACGCCCTCTTAATCCTTCCTCCCTAAAAACGCCCTCCCTAATCCCTGTCTGCTCCCTAAAAGGTTTATTAGCCCTTAAAATTCCTCGGAGATGAGTTGGTATTTATTTCCCTGCAAAGCTTATGTAACCGTAAGAGGATACTGGGCTGCCAAAGCTGTCTGTGGTTTGGATGGGGCTTGCAGTGGTTTCTTCTGGGAGCTAAATATTATAATGAATGATCTCATACTATCATTTTCTTTGGACCAACACAGGTCAAGGGGAGCATGACTGCTGGGAGATCACAGACCAGTCCCATAGAAGTGTCAGAGCTGGGGCAACCTTATGTTGGATCCTCCAATTGCTTAATAAGAGGTAACATTTATTGAGCACTAACTTCATTCCTCTTTTCTTCCTTTCTTTAACTTCATACCAGGCACCAAGCCTGTTCTTTGCCTGGTGTGACTACACAGGGAGGCCATATAAGGCTATGACTTGTAGTGTAGACGGTAGTTCAAATGGCTTGATCTTCATCCCAGCTCTGCCACTTGCTGGCTAGGTGACACTGGACAATGATGTAATCTGTCTTCAGCTCTAAAAGCAGGGATGGTAACAGCTCTCCTTATGGGGTTGTTGGGAAGATTAAATGTGATAATTCAGACAAAGCTCTCAGCACAGTGTCTGGCACTAGTAAAGAACTCCAAAAATGTTAGCAATTATCATCATCATCATCTCACTTAATCCTCATAACCACTCTTTGGAGTGGGGATGCTTGATTTCAATTTGCAGGGGAAGAAATGAGGTTTACAGAAGTTATGTGCTCAAGGTCATGTAGTTAAGAAGCCACAGAGCTGGGATATAAAAACTTGAAGGCTTCATTCCTGGTGTCCTCTTAGCCTGAAGTCAGTGGAGGTGGGGTTTCCTGCACTGATTCCTTCCTTGGGGAACTTGAAAACTTCCACATTCAGGGTGAAAGGGAGAGGAAAAGCTGGAGTCCCTGGCCATGGGCATCTGTCCTGGGAGACCAATGGTTCTTGGAAAAGCCTGAGGAGGCCATGAGATTGTGAGCTCCAAGAGGGTCCGGGACCCGTTGGTCTTATCCACCATGTCCCAGCTCAGAGACTGTACCTGGCATATGGCCAGTATTCATGGTTCTTATTTGAAAAACATGTATTTGCAGTAGTCCTTTGAGTACTATCATTTAACAAGTGAAGGCTGGCTTTTCTTTCTGTTATTAATAACCTCTTTGACCTCAGTGACTTGGTGCTCTCAGCAGTTCCCTCCTGGGAACACAGCTCCTGGGGACAGAAGTTGGCAGTAGCAGTCAGAGCTGTGGGGCCCAAGAGAGCCCACAAGAAGGAAGGAATGGTGGGAACTTTCAAAGACCTGGTCGAGTGCCTTGGGTCTAATGGGTAAATGTAAGCCACCTACATTGAGTGTAGTGTGCTTGAGGACCGCATATGCAGGTTGAAGAGACCCTGTAGGAGGGCACAGACTGGTGGTGAAAGAATAGCAAAGGGTAATCAAATGAGTCATTGGTAATTATAAATTATTATAATCACTATGAATTTTTTAAAAAGCTACTGTGTGCAGACATAGAGAATAACAGAGAGATGGAATTCTTTTTCTGATACTGATTTTTTTTTTTTTTTTTGAAGTTTAGTTGCTTTACCCTGTTGTGTTGGTTTCTGCTACACGGTGAAGTGAATCTACTTTAAGTATACACGTATTCCCTCTTTTTCACCACAGAGCATTGAGAGTTCCCTGTGCTATACTGTAGGTTCTCATTAGTTATCTGTTTTATACATAATACTGTATATATGTCAATTCCAATCTCACAGTTCATCCCTCCTCCTCTTTCCCACCTTGGTATCCATACTTTTGTTCTCTACGTCTGTGTCTCTATTTCTGCTTTGCAAATAGGTTCATCTGAACAATTTTTCTAAACTCCACATGTATGCATGAATATACAATATTTGTTTTTCTCTTTCTGATTTACTTTACTCTGTAAGATAGTCTCTAGGTCCACCCAGGAGGTGGAATTTTTGTGTCAGAGTTGTCAGGGCAGGCCTCATGCAGGAGGTGACATTTGAGCTCCTTGGAAACCATTTTATGACCTTAAATGGGACTCAGTCTTCCTTCTCCAGGTCATGTGGGAATTTGAGGCTCCGAGGCCCGAAGCTGGCGCCAGAGCCTAAGTAAAGCCATGCTAAGGCATTTCTGAAGGCTGTGCTGGCCTGGAATCTCATGAGAAAAGGTCCTGTCCCACCCAGGAGCTGGGAATAATTAACAGTGAAGGGGCTCAGAGAAGAGCTTAATTAAAGAAAGGAGCAGATGGCTCTAGCCCATGGGGTGAGAGGCCCCATACGTCCCTGTTTCCTGAGGGCATACACGAGACTTGTTTTTCAAGAATTTTTCCATGTTTATCCACTAGATTTGGGGTCTTCTGAAACTTTTTAAGTGTCCCTAACAAGGCAGCTCTGAATTTTTTCTTTACTCTTTTGTAAAATATGTTCACCCTCTGGTGCTCTCTCTTAGTATCCCTGCCCACATCCAACAGGCCCTCTGGGTTCCACCTCCAGAATATCTCTTAAGTTCAAATCCATCCTCTTCCTTCAAGTTCCATCACTTCTCCCACCCCATTCTGGCCCCAACTGCCAAAACTGCCATCTTCTCACACTGCCAGGGTCACGTTTCAAGATGTTGATTATTATTATTTTTTTTTTTTTCATTGCTTTCTTACTGCAATTTGGAACCAAATAATGAAAGCCCTTTCCATGGCCTGGGAGGCCCCATGATCTGACCCTGCCCCCTCTCCATCTGTATCTTGTACCCTGTGCCTCCTTACCCCACAGTGCTTTTCACCCACATTCAGGGGCTGCACCTTCGCTGCTCACCTCTGCACAGGATTTTGTCTGATTGGATCAGATCTGTGCTGCAGTGTCACATCCCAGCTGGACGCATGCAGCAGAACCAGTGATCAATGCCTAGGCTTCAGTGATCGGTAGCTAGAGGAAAGCTGCTCTGTGAGCCTCAGTTTCCTCTCACCATGGAGCATTAAAAAACTACCTTTGGCAGTAGATATTTAGTAAACGTTAGAGTCTCTTGCCTACTGGAGCTACAAAGAGAGTACATCCCCTTGGTATTCTTTATACTTTACATTTTCCATTCATTTCCTTATTTAAAGTTGTTGAAACCCAGTCTTTAGACTGGGTGAGTATTCTGATCTCCTTATCAACTGGGAAGTGATGTCAGAGAGCTTAAAGTTCTGCTTAGGGTCACACAGGCAATGGACAGTGAAGCTGGGACAGTGATGACAGCCACACTTGACCTGAGGGTGATGACGTGGAGTTGCCAGAGGAACTCCAGAGGAACACAGAGGAGAGTGAGGCCCAGTCAGAGGCAGAGGAAGAGCTTTGCTTTCAGCACCCACCCCATCTGCCTGGCCAGGGGGGAAGCTCAGAGTCCCACTTCCCTGCAACCCACACCTCGGGCTCTTAACATCCGATTTTTCATAACTTTCACCCTTTCTCTCATCTTCTGGCCACTTCTCTTGCCACTGATCGTGGCTTCACCAGACTTCTCTTTCCCCTTTAATCAGCTCAGGATAAGCCAGCAACCCCCACCCAACCAGCAGTGTGGGGAGGTTGGACCCAAAGGTGGAATAAGCAGTGAATGGGGCAGGAATCCCTGGACAGCTTAAGCTCCTTCAAACAGCTTTACACCGGGGCCCACTTCATCACGTAAATCCTTCCAGGTGGAGAGCCAGAGGAAGACGGTCTTAAGGTCTTTAACTTCCGGAATTTGCATTCTTGGAATGATGACCTTGCCAGAGTAACAGGACCAACTACACCCATGATGGAGGGAGGTTCGGCAGGAAGAAGAGATTTTGCTCTGGGACTGTGGTTTTAATGCTCTCCTAGCTGGTTGGATGGGTGCCTGCTTCTTGAGGGTCAGTGGGTATGGTGAGAAGGTGTAGGGGGCAAGGTGGGTGGGGGAGAAGGGAGGCTTCTCAAAAAAAATCAAAAGGGCTCTGTAGCTACATGGGAGGAAGCTGTCTGAACCCCAGTTCTGCCATTTACCTGCTGTTTGACAGTGTAGGGTGGTTTAGTCACTCAGTCGTGTCCAACTCTTTTGTGATCCCAGGGACTGTAGCCTGCCAATCTCCTCTGTCCATGGGATTTCCCAGACAGGAAGGTTGCCGTTTCCTTCTCCACTGACAGTGTATGAAGTGGCTTAATTTCTCTGAACCTCAGTTTCTTTCTCTCTATAAAAACAAAGATAGCACTTCCTTTATTTATTTACTTATTTACTTATTTTAAACATATTTTATTTATTTGACTGTGCCAAGTCTTAGTTGCAGCATGCAGAATCTCTAGTTGTGGCATGAGAACTCTTAGTTGCAGTATGTGGGATCTATGTCCCTGACCAAGGATTAAATCTGGGCCTCCTGCATTGGAAGTACAGAGGCCTAGCCACTGGACCACCAGAAAAGTCCTAACACTTCCTTTATTAAGCAGATAACTTGTCTGTTTCCTGTGTGTTCAAGCCTGTGCAGTGAGTAAGACAGACAGGGGACAAAATCTCTAATCCCATGGTGCCTGGGGTTGGGGGTGGGAGTGGGAGTGGGGGAGGAAGCAAACAAGAAATACATCAACAGGGAACACACAAGATAATTTTGGGTAGTTCTCAGTGTCAGGTCAAAAGCCAAAAGGAAGTGGGGACCATGAGGTAGGCCTCTCTGAGGAGGTGCTATTTGACTAGAGATCTAGAAGAGAGAAGTCAGTTTTATCCAGAAATGGAAGAACATTCCACACAGAGGGAACAGCAGTTGCAAAGGCCTTGAGGTGGGAATGATCTTGATATGTTTCAGGAACAAACAGTGGCCATAGAATGTATGGGATAGTGAGCAAGTGGGAGAAGCAGGCAGGAGATCCATCTGTGACAATTCCCTGTGGGGCTTTCAGGCCATAATCAGGAGTTTGGAGGCCATGGGATGGTTTTAAGTTAAGCAGAGAAATGACATCATTGGATTTGTATTTGAAAAGCTCACCCCCTTGAACTTTCTGAGCTTCATCCTCCCCATCTGTTAAAATGGGCATAGTAATACATATCTCACAAGATTACTGAGGGGATTAACAGACATGAAAGCAACACACAAATTGATTCACACGTATTAAATGCACAACAAATGTTTAGAGCCACCATGTAAAGACCTTGCAAGAGCCATGCAGCTCCCTGCTTGAGAGTAGGGTGGCTTCTAAAGGGTTAATCCAACCTGTCTGGGGAAAAGCTATCCCACTCCGCTAATGTCATCGTGAGGGATGCAATTCAGGCTGTTTATTTTTTAGAGATTTGGCACCCCTATTAAGCAATCACCCTGTTTATGTCACTGCTAATTGAAGTAAATTGCTTTCTGCAATCAAATTGGGAAGTTCCCCCTTCCGATCATGAAGGGACTTGGACTCCAGTTCCTGATTTCCAGTATTTAGTCTGCCTTGTATCTTACCCTTTAATTAATTGCATACATTACACTGATTTCCTTAACCTGCAGTTGGCTTGCTGTTGGGTCCGAAGTGCATTGATTTTGAAATTGCCCTCTGGGATGGGAAGTATTCCCTCCCCTTCCTCCTCTCCCCATCCTGAACTGCCTTGGGGCTGCTGGCAGATGTGAGAGGTGGAGGTGAGTGGCAGGTGTGACTGCTGCGACTCCAGCAGTGGAGATCTTCTGCAGTGCATTAGAACCAAAACCTCAGGTAAATCAGGCTGGAGGCTGTCCAGGGTGCAGGTTGGGGGTGCAGATTTATGCCCACAAATCTGCTCTACCTCTTGTGAGGGGCAGAGGAGGGGCTCTTATAGGCAGAGAATAAGTACCCCAATGAAACCGAATTCTCCTGGCTCACTGGCCACCACCGCCCTCCCCCTCGCCCAACCCTGACACACACACATATACCAGCTCTCTCTCATGCACACAGGCCTGGCTAGAGTGGGAACCTGGGGAACAGAGTGGGTGTGAGGGAGTTCACCAGAAGACAATGAGTGGGACAGAGGCTGGGACCTGGGGCTTTAAGGATGGCGGGAAGGTGCCAGAGGGGTATCCTAAGGAGGGAGGGAGCACTGAATTCCAAGGTCTGTGTGGCCCAGCCCTCTGAAAAGGAACCCCAGAGCCTGCTTCTAGTCTCAGTGGTCAAGGGCACAGGATGGAGAAAAAGACTTGATGCTAGAGAGAGCTGTCAGGCTGCATGCCCTTGGACGTCCTCCCATCTTTGCTGGACAGTGGAGAAAGGAGGCAGAAAGTACCTCCACCATTCTTCTGAGCCAGAAGGAAAACAGGACCCCAGGATTCAGTCCAAGGTGAGGTGTTCTAGATGCTTTACCTGAGATGTGAAGAGTTTCTCTTTAGGGATCAAGCCTGTGCCTACAGAAGGCAGGCTTCAAGGTCCAACTCAGTGGCTGCTGCCTCCAGTAAGTCCTGTCACACACGCTCAGAGGGACCCTTCCTCTGGATCCCCATGACACTTCATGCCTCAGGGACAGCAGAGATTCTGCTAGGCCTGAGGATAAAGACTCAAATCAGACACATTCCCTGCCTTAAAGGGAGAATTAGTCAAGTAATTGGGAGCTAATTATACCAGCATTTCCTTAGCACTAGCCAGGCCCCGTGCTAAGTGCTTATATACATTGACTCGTTCGTTGACTCACTGCACCCAGACAAGGTAGAAACTCAGTATACTGAGTTTCCGATAATAAAATCAAGGCTGATCCACTTTGGAAATTTGTGTGGCAGATTCTTAAAGAGTTAGATGTCGATTTACCATACAACCTAGCAATTTCATGCCTAGGTATATACCCAAGAAAATTGAGACCAGATATCTACACAAAAATTAGACGCAAACATTTTCATAGCAGCACTATTTATAATAGCAACAAACTGGAAATATCTCTCAGTAAAACTAAAATACATATCAGTTGATGAATGTATACGTCTTTGCGTGCTAAGTTGCTTCAGTTGTATCCAACTCTTTTTGACCCTATGGACTGTGGTCCACCATCTTCCTCTGTCCATGGGATTCTCCAGGCAAGAATACTGGAGTGGGTTGCCATTTCCTTCTCTGGGGGATCTTCCCAACCCAGGGATTAAACCTGTGTCTCTTACATCTCCTGCACTGGCATTGGCTGTCAGGTTCTTTACCATTAGTGCCGCCTTGGAAGCCGGATGAATGTATAACACACACACACACACACACACACACACACATAAATACACTAGAATATTACTTGGCAACAAAAAGGAATGAAGTACTGATACATGTTATAATATAGATAAACCTCAAAAAATAATTCTCAATGAAAGAAACAAGACACAAAAAGGCACACATATTATATGATTTTATTTATACGAAAAGTCCAAAAAAGGCAAATCTTTTTTGTAGATTGATGGTTGCCTGTGGCTGAGGGTTGAAATAAGGATTAACTGTAATGGGGCACAAGGGACCTTATGAGGTCACAGAAATATCCTAAAACTCAATTATGGTGATGGTTGCACAACTCAGTAAATTTCCTAAAAATTATTAAATTGTACAATCATTAAATAGTGAATTTATATGTAAATTACACTTGATTAAACTTGTTCTGCTTTATTGACTATGTCAAAGCCTTTGACTGTGTGGATCACAATAAACTGTGGAAAATTCTGAAAGAGATGGGAATACCAGACCATCTGACCTGCCTCTTGAGAAACCTGTATGCAGGTCAGGAAGCAACAGTTAGAACTGGACATGGAACAACAGACTGGTTCCAAATAGGAAAAGGAGTACGTCAAGGCTGTATATTGTCACCCTGCTTATTTAACTTACATGCAGGGTACATCATGAGAAACGCTGGGCTGGAGGAAGCACAAGCTGGAATCAAGACTGCCGAGAGAAATATCAATAACCTCAGATATGGAGATGACACCACCCTTATGGCAGAAATTGAAGAAACTAAAGAGCCTATTGATGAAAGTGAAAGAGGAGAGTGAAAAAGTTGGCTTAAAGCTCAACATTCAGAAAACTAAGATCATGGCATCTGGTCCCATCACTTCATGGCAAACAGATGGGGAAACAGTGGAAACAGTGGCTGACTCTATTTTTCTGGGCTCCAAAATCACTGCAGATAGTGATTGTAACCATGAAATTTTAAGGCACTTACTCCTTGGAAGGAAAGTTATGACCAACCTAGACAGCATATTAAAAAGCAGAGACATTACTTTGTCAACAAAGGTCCGTCTAGTCAAGGCTGTGGTTTTTCCAGTGGTCATGTATGGATGTGAGAGGTGGACTATAAAGAAAGCTGAGCGCCAAACAATTGATGCTTTTGAACTGTGGTGTTGGAGAAGACTCTTGAGAGTCCCTTGGACTGCAGGGAGATCCAACCAGTCCATTCTAAAGGAGATCAGTCCTGGGTGTTCACTGGAAGGACTGATGTTGAAGATGAAACTCCAATACTTTGGCCACCTGATGCAAAGAGCTGACTCATTTGAAAAGACCCTGATGCTGGGAAAGATTGAAGGCAGGAGGAGAAGGGGATGACAGAGGATGAGATGGCTGGATGGCATCACCAACTCAATGGACATGAGTTTGGGTAAACTCTGGGAGTTGGTGATGGACAGGGAGGCCTGGAGTGCTGTGGTTCATGGGGTTGCAAAGAGTCAGACATGACTGAGGACTGAACTGAACTGAACTGAAACTTGTTTTTAAAAAATTGAGGCTCAGAATGGCTATTATAAAAAAAAAAACCCACAAACAATAAATGCTGGAGAGGGTGTGGAGAGAAGAGAAACCTTCTATACTATTGGCAAGAATGTAAACTGGTATAGCTACCATGGAGAACTGTAAGGATGTTCCTTCAAAAACTAAAAATAGAGCTACCATATGACCCTGCATTTCCACTCCTGGGCATATATCTTGAGAAAAATATGATCTGAGAGGATACATGCCCCCCAGTGTTCATTGCAGTACTGTTTACAGTAGCCAAGACATGGAAGCAACCTAAATGTCCATCGACAGAGGAATGGATAAAGAAAGATGTGGTATATATACACAATGGAATATTCAGTTCAGTCGCTCAGTCGTGTCCGACTCTTTGCGACCCCATGAACTGCAGCACGCCAGGCCTCTCTGTCCATCACCAACTCCCGGAGTCTACCCAAACCCATGTCCATCGAGTCGGTGATGCCATCCAACCATCTCATCCTCTGTCGTCCCCTTCTCCTCCCGCCCCCAATCCTACCCAGCATCAGGGTCTTTTCCAATGAGTCAGCCCTTCACATGAGGTGGCCAAAGTATTGGAGTTTCAGCTTCAACATCAGACCTTCCAATGAACACCCAGGATTGATCTCTTTTAGGATGGATTGATTGGATCTCCTTGCAGTCCAAGGGACTCTCAAGAGTCTTCTCCAACACCACAGTTCAAAAGCATCAATTCTTCAGCGCTCAGCCTTCTTCACCGTCCAACTCTCACATCCATACATGGCCACTGGAAAAACCATAGCCTTGACTAGACAGACTTTTGTTGGCAAAGTAATGTCTCTGCTTTTAAATATGCTCTCTAGGTTGGCCATAACCTTCCTTCCAAGGAGTAAGCGTCTTTTAATTTCATGGCTGCAATCACCATCAGCAGTGATTCTGGAGCCCAAAAAAATAAAGTCTGACACTGTTTCCACTATTTCCCCATCTATCTCCCATGTAGTGATGGGACCAGATGCCATGATCTTAGTTTTCTGAACGTTGAGCTTTAAGCCAACTTTTCACTCTCCTCTTTCACCTTCATCAAGAGGCTCTTTAGTTCTTCTTCACTTTCTGCCATAAGGGTGGTATCATCCGCATATCTGAGGTTATTGTTATTTCTCCCGGAAATCTTGATTCCAGCTTGTGTTTCTTCCAGCCCAGCGTTTCTCATGATGTACTCTGCATATAAGTTAAATAAGCAGGGTGACAATATACAGCTTTGACGTACTCCTTTTCCTATTTGGAACCAGTCTGTTGTTCCATGTCCAGTTTTTTTTTTATTTTTTTTTATTTTAGTTGGGGGCTAATTACTTTACAATATTGTAGTAGTTTTTGCCATACATTGACATGAATCAGCCATGGGTCCACACATGCTCCCCATCCTGAATCCCCCCCACCCTCCATGTCCAGTTCTAACTGTTGCTTCCTGACCTGCATACAGGTTTCTCAAGAGACAGATCAGATGGTCTGGTCTTCCCATCTCTTTCAGAATTTTCCACAGTTTATTGTGATCCACACAGTCAAAGGCTTTGGCATAGTCATTAAAGCAGAAATAGGTGTTTTTCTGGAACTCTCTTGCTTTTTCGATGATCCAGCGGATATTGGCAATTTGATCTCTGGTTCCTCTGCCTTTTCTAAAACCAGCTTGAACATCTGGAAGTTCACGGTTCACGTATTGCTGAAGCCTGGCTTGGAGAATTTTAAGCATTACTTTACTAGCATGTGAGATGAGTGCAATTGTGCGGTAGTTTGAACATTTTTTGGCATTGCCTTTCTTTGGGATTGGAACGAAAACTGACCTTTTCCAGTCCTGTGGCCACTGCTGAGTTTTCCAAATTTGCTGGCATATCGAGTGCAGCACTTTCACAGCATCATCTTTCAGGACTTGAAATAGCTCAACTGGAATTCCATCACTTCCATTAGCTTTGTTCGTAGTGATGCTTTCTAAGGCCCACTTGACTTCACATTCCAGGATGTCTGGCTCTAGGTGAGGGATCACACCATCGTGATTATCTGGGTCGTGAAGATCTTTTTTGTACAGTTCTTCTGTGTATTCTTGCCACCTCTTCTTAATATCTTCTGCTTCTGTTAGGTCCATACCATTTCTGTCCTTTATCGAGCCTATCTTTGCATGAAATGTTCCTTTGGTATCTCTAATTTTCTTGAAGAGATCTCTAGTCTTTCCCAATCTGTTGTTTTCCTCTATTTCTTTGCACTGATCACTGAGGAAGGCTTTCTTATCTCTCTTTGTTATTCTTTGGAACTCTGCATTCAGATGGGAATATCTTTCCTTTTCTCCTTTGCTTTTCGCTTCTCTTCTCTTCCCAGCTATCTATAAGGCCTCCTCAGACAGCCATTTTGCTTTTTTGGATTTCTTTTCCATGGGGATTTTCTTGATCCCTGTCTTCTTTACAATGTCACGAACCTCTGTCCATAGTTCATCAGGCACTCTCTCTATCAGGTCTAGTCCCTTAAATCTATTTGTCACTTCCACTGTATACTCATAAGGGATTTGATCTAGGTCATACCTGAATGGACTAGTGGTTTCCCCTACTTTCTTCAATTTAAGTCTGAATTTGGCAATAAGCAGTTCATGATCTGAGCCACAGTCTGCTCCCGGTCTTGTTTTTTGCTGACTGTATAGAGCTTCTCCATCTTTGGCTGCAAAGAATATAATCAATCTGATTTTGGTGTTGACCATCTGGTGATGTCCATGTGTAGAGTCTTCTCTTGTGTTGTTGGAATATTACTTGGCCATTAAAAAGAATGAAATAGTGCCATTTGCCGTGACATTGGTGGACCTAGAAAGTGTCATACTGAGTGAAGTAAGTCAGAGAAGGAAAAATATCTTATGACATCCCTTGTATGTGGAATCGAAAAAGAAAGTGTACAAATGAACTTACTCACTAAAAAGAAACAGACTCACAGACTGAGAAAGAGCTTATGGTTGCCAGGGGGAAGGATGGGGAGAAGGGATAGTCAGGGAGTTTGGGATGGACATGCTATATTTAAAGTGGATAGCTGATGAGGACCTACTGTATAGCACATGGAGCTCTGCTCCATATTATGTGGCAACCTGGATGGGAGGGGAGTTTGAGGGAGAATGGATACATGTATATGTATCGCTGAGTCCCTTCACTGTTCACCTGAAACTATCACAATATTGTTTGTTAATTGTCTATACCCCAATACAAAATAAAAAGTTAAAGAAAAAAATTGAGGATCAGTAAGATCACTTAACCTGTCTACAGTGAAACAGTAAAGCCAGAATTCAGTAGGTTACAGAGACCACATTCTTAACCACTGGGCAATGTGGCTTCCCTGAGATAACATTGATCTCGGCCTTGCAGGGGGCATCTCACACAGGCCTGGGAGGAGGCAGGCATTCTTGGGATGTTTCTGGAGGATGTAGTAATAGTTGGGTTGGGTCTTGAGGTCTACGTACAAGTTTACCTTCTTTACCAGGAAGCCTTCTGGGCTCCCATCTTTGACCCTCACTTCCTCTTAAGAGCTGGATCTCACTGAGTAAACAGAAGAGGGAATGTCCACAGAAAGAGGAGGAGGATGACACCAGCCATCTTCCTGGCATGTGGAAATCCATATTAGGTACTAATGTGGCCTCTGGGGAGGTGCTTAGCTGGAGTTCGGGATGGGCCGAAGACTCAAGCTCAGACCCACCGACATCCGGGGCTGAGTTTCCCACAGGCTGAACTTGTCCCCTGCCTCCGTATAGGCTGGCAAGAGGGAAAACTTCACACCTCTTGTGAATTCTTTAGGGGGACTCCTTACAGAAGGACATTTGAATTAGGGTTGAGAAAACAAGGAGAGCATAGTCGTTAAGAAACATTTCCAAACCCCTTCCAATCTGATTCTCACTGACTTAGTCTCTGTGGTGTCTGAAAAGTAGGGTGGTTGGGAGCAGCGGCCGGTGCAGGCACCGAAGGGGCACATTGTCTGAAGAGGATGAAAAGTCAAGAAAGAAATGGAAGCAGAGGACTGCTCGCCATACACCAGCAGTTCTAAACAATGTCAGTGTTAAACTATTCCTTCCCATGGGGCAGCCTGCTCCTCTACCTCCCCCGATATGCTGCTGCTTGGTCACACTGATTTACTGGCAGGTTACACAGACTCATTACAAATTGGCTTAAGCCCAAAAGGTCATGTAGTGTAAGGAACCGAGCTGTCTGTGGAGAAGCCTGGGGGATGCCTCTCTCCTTTCTCTGGGACCCTGAGACACACCTCTGGCCTCTCTTTGTCAGCCTCTGTTCCCTCTCCACATGCTGGCTTTCTCAGCTTTACTGAATTAACAAGTCCTCAATTTCAGCAACCAGCAGAAACTGACCTGCCTCTCTTAGTTATAATGCTGAATTCCTGGGAGGTAGAAATCCACTGGGACCAGGGTGGATCCTAATCTAATGGCCAAAGGAGAAAGTCCTGAGTTTTTAGGACCCATGCAGGACTGTGTGCTGGCCAGAACCTCCAAAGCATGTCTAAGTATTCATCTGGGTGTGGTTTGAGAGGAGTAGGACAGCTCTTGGTTTGGGATTCCTATGAGTCTGTTTTTAAATACACCCATTTACTCATGATATAACATTTTTTACTTAAGTTAACTATTGATGTTGTTTACTTGCTCAACTGTTTCCTGCTCTGTGTGACCCCATGAACTATATATAGCCTGCCAGGCTCCTCTGTCCATGGGATTTCTCAGGCAAGAATACTGGTGTGGGTTGCCATTTCCTTCTCCAGGGTAAATTACCTGAAGTGGATTTTTATTTCTCGCAACAGAACACTTCTTAACCAAAATAAAACAGTACAAAACCCCACATAACTTGACTGGCAAAAGGGACCACATAAAAAATAGCAAATATCCAGTCTGCAAATAATAAATACTGGAAATAGTGTGGAGAAAAGGGAATCCTCCTACACTGTTGGTGGGGATGTAAATTGGTACAGCCACTGTGGAGAACAATATGGAGGCTCCTTAAAAAAAACGAAAACTAAAAATACAGTTACCTTATGATCCAACAATCCTGCTCTGGGCATATATCTGGAAAAAACAAAAACTCTTAATTCAAAAAGATACATGCACCCCAATATTCATAACAGTGCTATTTATAATAGCCAAGACATGTCAATGACCTAAGTGCCCATCAACAGAGGAATGGATAAAGAAGATGTGGTACATGTATATATAATGGAATATTTTGTTGTTGTTCAGTCACTAAGTTATGTCCGACTTTTTGCAACCCCATGGACTATATAGCACGCCAGGCTCCTCTGTCTTCCACTCTCTCCTGGAATCTGCTCAGATTGACGTCCATCATCAGTCTGCTCATATCCATTAAGTGATGCTATCTAACCATCTTATCATCTCTACCCTCTTCTCCTTTGGCCTTCAGTCTTTCCCAGCATCAGAGTCTTTTTTAATGAGTCAGCTTTTGGCATCAGGTAGCCAAATTATTGGAGCTTCAGCTTCAACAACAGTCCTTCCAATGAACATTCCGGGTTGATTTCCTTTAGGATTGTCTGGTTTCATCTCCTTGCTGTCCAAGGGACTCTGAAGAGTCTTCTCCAGCACCATAGTTCAAAAACATCGATTCTTCAGTGCTCAGCCTTCTTTATGGTCCAACTCTCACATCCCTACGTGACTACTGGAAAAGCCATAGCTTTGACTATATGGAACTTTGTCGGCAAAATAATGTCTCTGCTTTTTAATACACTGTCTAGGTTTGCCATAATTTTCCTTCCAAGGAACAAAGATCTTTGAATTTCATACCTGAAGTCACCATCCACAGTGATTTTTGAGCCCAAGAAAGTAGAATCTGTCACTGATTCCACTTTTCCCCTTCTGTTTGCCATGAAGTGATGGGACCAGATGCCATGATCTTAGTTTTTTTAATGTTGAGTTTTGAGCCAGTTTTTTCACTCTCCTCTTTCCTTAGAGATTATCATACTCAGTGAAGTAAGTCAGGCAAAGAAAGATAAATATCATATGATATCACTTATATGTGTAATCTTACAAAATGATTCAAATGACTTATTTACAAAACAAAAACAGCCTCACAGACGTAGAAAAACCTATGGTTACCAAAGGAGAAAGGGAAGCGGAGGAGGAATAAATCAGGAGATTAACAACTACATAACCACTATATATAAAATAGATATTTTACAGCATTGTAAATCAACTTCAATTAAAAAAAAAAAAGCAAGCAATTAATACTTTTGAAAAGAATGAAGAGTGGCAACCAGGTGAGGATTCTAAACAATTTTGCAAAATCACTCTTTCTTTAGTTTTCAATCTATGTTGATCTAAGGAGTTAATGATTAACTTGACTGAATCCTTGAAGAGTTACCTCGTATTTCAGGTTTGATTGTGGATGTAAAAGCAGAAAACAATACATAAATAAATATATGGAACAAAAAGGCAGGCACCCTTGGTTGTGATTGGGTCATGCTGGGAGTGGGGGGCAGCTTGCCTGTGAATGAGGCACACGTCTGTGTGTGTGGCAATCTGTCCTTTTCCTTGGAGTCCTAGGGCTATTACACAACTGCTTAGAGAAGACCAAAGGCTCCCTGAAGTCAGGGCCGTCTGTCCCTCCTCTCTCTTATCCTATTCTTTCTCCTGGATTTTTCTATTTTTCCAACCCACTGACAGCCATCAGTAAGGAATTCCTCGGGCTGGATTTTTCTAATAGTCAGCAAGCTTTCTCCAGCCCTCCCCCATCCCTCCCCCTGCCTGGCTGAGAAATTGATTGACAGGTCAGAGTGCAGGCTCTGAGAGTCACTTGGCCCCCTAAGGAGATGCAGTAGGAGGGACCAGCATCACTTGTAAAATATTCTTACTCAAAATGTTTAGCTCGAATCTAATCCAGCCTCCACTTCAGTTTACAGAAATAAAAGGAATACAGAAACAAGTTAAATAACACCATGAGGAAACAATCAGACAAATCAAGAGTACAGAGTATTCCATAAGGCAGCAGGCCTGGACTCATCACAAAGCTGATAGAATTAAAAAAAAATAGTTGGGAGGACTGTTCTAGATTAAAAGGGTCTTAAAATACATTAAACCAAAACAAAAGGAAACAAACAAAAATACATAACAACTGCATGCAGTGTATGACCTTTAATTGGCTCCTGAGTCAAATAAGTTAAAAGATGTTTTAGGGAATACCAGAAAAGTTTGACTCTCAACTGGTTTGTTTGTTAATAGAAAATTGGTGTTAATATTCTTTGGTGTGACAGTAGTAGAGTGAGTAGGAAGAGAATGTCAATATTTTTGAAGATGTGTGAAGAAATATTTGCAAATTATTTTATATTTTTCCTAAATAAAAGTTTACGTATTTATAT
This sequence comes from Okapia johnstoni, assembly GCA_024291935.2. Classification (NCBI taxonomy): domain Eukaryota; kingdom Metazoa; phylum Chordata; class Mammalia; order Artiodactyla; family Giraffidae; genus Okapia; species Okapia johnstoni. The sequence continues at coordinate 45,617,957 of CM044316.1, forward strand.
GTATAGATAAAGCAAATATGGCAAAGTACTTACAGTTGTTGAATCTGGGCAGTTGATATAAGGATGTTCACTGTTTTATTCTTTCTTCTTTTCTCTATATTTAAAAATGTTCGTAATGAAAAGTAGAGAAATAAAAATAAAGGAATAAGATGTAATTTGAATCCATTTAGTAAGTGTGGGTCTCGAGCCAATTACATAACCCTTTTGAAACTCAGTTTTCTTCTCTGTAAAATGGGGCTCATGGCAGCACCCCCTCCTGAGGCAGTTGTAAAGACTGAGTAAGACCATTTATGTAATGCCCTTAAAACCATGCTTGGTAAGTGCTCGGTGCGTTGACTTTATCCCCACACAGTGATACACAAAAGAGCACCAAGAAGCCTCTTTCCTTTTTAGCTTCATCCTTAGTCAGAGGCTGGCTTCTCAGTCAACCAGCAAATCCATACCGAGGGCTGGGCTGGATGGCTTCTGCTTACCCTCCAGAGCCAGAGTCTCCCTTCTCTACTTGCCGTGTGACCCAGGTGGGGTGTGTGTGTGTGCGGACTGGGCTGTACTGCACCTTGGGCTCAGTTCCCTCTGGTTTCTGATTTCTGAGTGGGTTCAGCCAAGGAGAAGCACCAGCTGGACGCTAGAAGGAGAGGGAAGGATGAACAGGATTGCCTTGGTGGACACTCTCCCCTCCTCCGGCCCCTCAGGCTCCCCCACTGTGGCTCACCCCAGGGCACTGCACTGTCCCTTGTTTCTTTCCTTCAGGTTTGTAAATTGAACTTTTATGAAACTTCTCACTCATCCAGTTGGAGTGGACCCCTTATTTCCTACCAGAACTCTGACAGATACAAGGTCTTCTATTTGCCATCCATTTTGCCAGGCAAGCCCTGAGGGATGTCACACTTAGTAAACAAAGAGTCCTGTTCCTCCTGTCATTTATGTCTTCATTTCAGGCCTGTCCCCTTAGGGTTTTCTAAGCTGACACCAAATTCCCTATTCCAATGGACTAGTGTACACAAAAGGACAAGCCAGCACCCTTGGCTTGCCTTTACCCCCTAACACGCTGAGAAATCCCATGTGGATCCTGGGATCCCTTTGTTGTTGTTGCTCAGTTGCTCAGTTATGGCTGACTCTTTGCGACACCTGGCTTCACTGTCCTTCGTTATCTCCCAGCCTTATTTCCCTTGGCTCACCCCAAATCTTCAGATCAAGAAGGACTTGTTGGCTGTGCCCACTTCCTCTCGTACCTGTGTGTCTAGAAGCCGAGGATCTCAGTGGAACCTACTTAAGTGTCTGAGACCCACTGATAACAGGCAAGCAAATGTGGTAACACTTAGCAGGAGGCTGTGTGCAGTGTGAGGCTCCATTAAATCAAGTTTATAGTGAGAAGGACTCAGAAAGCACATTTGTCTAAGACAATAGGGTTATATCACCCTTTCCTCAGATGTTTCCTCAAGTCTGTCAATATCTGCGTAAATGGCCCCCAAATGAAGAAGTTGGCGTTTATGAGCTCAGGGCCTTGTTTTATTTTTAATATTTATTTATTTGGCTGCATTGGGTCTTAGTTGCAGCATGTAGGATCTTTATTGCAGCATGCAGACTTCTCTCTGATTGTGGCACAGGGTCTCAGTAGTTGTAGCACTGGGCTTAGTTATCCCGAGGCATTTGGGATCTTAGTTTCCCGACTGAATCCAGCCCACAGACCCTGCATTGCAAGGCAGATTTTTAATCACTGGACCATCAGGGAAGTTCCAGGGTCTTGTTTTATATCTACTTGGAGAATGGTTTGGCCTTCCCAGGTGGCTCAGTGGTAAAGAACCCACCTGCCAATACAGGAAATGCTGGAGATGCAGGTTTGATCACTGGATCAGGAAGATCCCCTGGAGAAGGATATGGCAACCCACTCCAGTATTCTTGCCTGGAAAACTCCGTGGACAGAGGAGACTGGCAGGCTACAGTCCATGGAGTTGCAAGAGTTGGACACGACTGAGCATGCATGCACAGAAATAGGAGAATGGTTTTCCCTCCCCAACTGCAAATATGAAGAGGTGGATATCTTTTGTGGGCAAGATCTATTTGTGACAATATGGTCACCGGTCCCCACCCTGGTCCTGCCCCTGCTGTGTTCAGTGAATGACTTCAAACTTCCTTGTGTTCACCCATTTGGGAAGGAAGGTCCTTGGGAGGGTGGGACCTGCCTTTTTGTCCCAACATGGAAGGAGATAGCTGATGAGACTAAGTCATCTTCCGGTTTGGTAGCTCAGAAAGGATCCTCTCAGAGGGTGCTCATTTCTCTCCAACAGCCCAATGACATAATTAAAAACCTTCCTGGGTGTGCTTCTCAAGGACCTCAGAAATCTGAACCATATGGCGAGTTTATTTGCACTTGTATCCTATCTCCTGGCTCCATGCATTGGCTGCAAGGTAGCTATTATAGCTCCTCGGTTAAGCCTCACCCAGAGGCTCCTTGGTGTTTGCGGTGAGCATATGGACAAATGGAAAATAAACAGCCTAGTGAATATCTGGGGAGAAGTTGGCTCACGATAAGATGGTGCAGGAAAGGGAGCAGTCAGGGCAAGTGGACCTTTAGCAAATAGGAAACCAGAGTAAAGAGTCCTTCCCCAGCACAGCTTCCCCATGGAGCAAGGGCCCCATGAGATCACCTGATGTTAAACCGATTATTTATTTATTACATGCCCCACACTGGGCCGAGCCTTTGATATGTGTCTTCTCATTGGAGCCTCACAACAACCTCTGTGATAACTAAATGTTATTTTTAACAGTCATGCTTATCTCCATACTAAAACTCTACTTTACAAATGAGGAAATTGAGACGTAGAAGGCTAAAGAAAATTCTCTTAAGGTTATACAGTTTGCACATGGGTTGAAACAGACCTTGAATTCAGGTCTAGTTTGCTTCAAAAACCCTACCCTTAACCACTGTGTCAACTGCCATATCCTGGCCAGATTGCCGAGGAAGTATTTTCTTGTCACATAGACCTGGCACACAGGTGAGAGCAGAAGACGAGGACATAAGTGTCATAAGAACGGGAATCTTTGTTTGTTTCACTGTGTGTCCCCAGTACCTGGCACGTATTCGTTAAAAACAGTGATGACTGCAATGCAAGAAACTGATTTTGATCAGCAGTCTCTACCCCACGTGGTTGTGGCCCAGGGATTATGGTGTGAGGTCTACAGACTGGGGAGCGGTTTGGATTTTAGCTCTGTGGGTTGAGGCTGCAGGTCTTTGAGAAGGAATGTTTCAGAGAGCTTACCAGGCAAGCAGGGGCTGGCAACAGGTGACAGGCACCAGGGCTGGGCCCCTGCCCTGAGCATCCTGTAGATGGTAGGCACTTTAGGGGGTGGGGTGGGGAGAGGAGGCAAAAGAGGTGGTGTGGGAAAATATAGGGGAGGGAGGAGGGAGCAGACGACAGGAGTGAGGTTGGAATGCCCTGGTTATTGCTGCTCTGGCAGGTCAGACAGACTCCCAAGGCACCTCCTTCCTCCTACTCCTTCTCCCATTGTTGGGCGGTCTGAGTGAGAACAATGGGAATGGAATCCTTCTTCCCCTCCTGCCTGGCAGGGCTGGGCCCGCTTCCTCCTCACCCCACCAAAAGGAATGCTTTCTTGTCCTGGCTGTGTGGTACCCGCAGGCAAGAATGGCACTGGGGGCTCCCCAGGGACGGAAGGCTTTGTGGCTTGAGCGGATGACAATTGGGGTTGGAGTAGGGAGGGAGTGGGTGTGGAGGATCTTTTCAGAATTCCTCTTGGGTTTCTTGTGAGTGTTTCTGCTCTTTCTCCTGACTCGTTATGGGGTCTCTTCCCTGGAGCAGACCATTCAGGCAGATCTATGAACAGAGAGTTGGAGCCAAACAGTCCCAGCCCTTTGAGACGGGTTAGCTATGCCTGGGTGCTTCACATCTAGGGCTTCCCATTCAAGGCTGTACTCTTGATCTGTGGCCTCCACATAGTCTAGGAGCCGCTGTGTTTTGTGTGTGGAAACAGTTTTGTTGCCATCTGTCTCAGAAGGCTCTTAGACAGACGTGATTTACCATTTATCTCGGCCAGTTTAGGCAGCAATGGGGCGGCATGAGCATGGAGACTGGGGTTTTCATTTCAGGTTTGGAAGACGCAGAAGCTGCTGCTTCTCCTCTTTCCCTTCACATGATGGTCTCTAAGCACTTATTTAACCCCTCCCTCACTTGCAGGGGTAGGGGGGAAGGACACCCATTCACCCGCAGTCTGTGAGTCTGACCAGGAAGCTCTTAAGCATTGGCTTTGGAGGACCAGATTCTGCCTCTGTTGTCATCTCTCATTCCAGGGCCCAGGACCCTTGGGGACTCTGCAGATCTCCTTCAGACTTTCAGAAAATCCTAAGGAGTCCACTGTGGACAGAGAACCATGGGTGTGGGGCTGTGAGGGCTGAGCTTACCAAGGGCAGGGAAGGGTGGCCAGGCCCTCGACGTGTCTGACAGGATGCCAGCTAAGTCTTTTCACCAGTACACTGGAGTTGGGGACAGTTGGGTGGGGCTGTGGGGTCAGAGGGGAGTATCTATCTGCATTGGGGGAACCAACAGAAAAATGTGAAAGAATGTAGGTTTAGGAAATTTGGGTGGGTGCTGGGTTGCAGTCCCACCACTGCACTGTGGGACCAGGGGAGAGAGAGACAGTGACATCACAGAGAGACGCATGACGACATAGTGATGAAGACTGGCACATACTGAGTTATTCAGGGTACTGATCACCACTGTTAGCTCCCCTGGCTGCCAACCTTCTGCCTTACCTATGCAGGAACCCCTGGGAGCAGAGGGCTGGCATATCTCTGTGCACCATAGGCAAACATTCATGTTTCATCCCACTGTTGTTGACTGAGCTGCTGCCCTCAGGAACGAGACCCTCTGTGAATCAATCTTCAGAGAGTAAACCTCCCCGGTCCACCAGCCTGAGAAAGAGGCAAACCTGGGATTGCACGGAATGGGGACAGAGGGAGTCTGGCTTCAACTTACTCAGTCTTTGGATGCATCCTCCAGCTTATAGGCTCCACGTTTGCTCCCACTTCTGTGGATACTTGGTGTTCTCAACCCTGAGTCCCTTGCAGGGATCTGTGTGCAAATCATGTGACCTCTCAGCCTGCCCTGCTCTGGCTTAGGAGCCAGATTTGTGGTCCTGCCAAATGGAAGACCACTCATCCATCTGCTTTCCAGCTTCCTTTTCCTTGTTGTTGCTGGGTTTTTGTTTGCTTTGTTATGCTTTTTCTGCTGCTGTCTCTTCTTTCATGTTGTCCTTCTGGGTTTATATCTTTCTTTAAAAAAAAAGAGTTCCTTCATCTTATGTTAGTGAGCTTTGGGATGTTAAGTACATGTGTTCAATCTTCCATTTTTAAGTGGATGGAATTTATACAGTCAGCAGATTAATTCCTTTATCAAACATCGAAAGCTTTCAGGATTTGGGGTAACAGAAAACTCTGTAAGTCGCAACCCTTAAACACATTTCAGTTTGCAGATTAATTTTGCAGATAAATTAACACAGTGTGTGTTGTCTCTTCTCTCAGCTCCTAAGACTTCTGCCTGCCAATTTGTGCCTTCACTTTGAAGCTCAGAGCCTAGCACAGTATCAGCCCTTCTTGGAGCTTGGTGCCTATGTGTTAGGTGACTGACTGAATGAATGACTTATGATCTAATTAGTCGCTGTCCTGTGGCATCTTTTATCTAAGGAGAGATACTCAGCGTACCAAAAAGGTTCATTTCCATAAGGCTGTACTTTATTTGTTAATTCATTTTTACTGAAAATCAAAGATATCAAAAAGTCCATAAAAGGGACATATAATAAGAAATACCATTGTACCCAGTATCCAGCTTAAACCCCACAGTCTTACAAGCCCTTAGTCCCTCTTCCCTCCCAGAAATAATCGTAATCACCATTTTGTGTTAGTCACTTGCTATTTTTTATACCGGTTTTACTACCTGCACATGAAAACCTAAACAATACATTATTTCCTTCACCTAGTTTTGAAATTTATATAAATGGAAGCATATATTTGTAGTTTTCTCTGACTGCTTTCACTCAATATTTTTTTGGAGGGTCTTTCACATTGGCCCATGTAGCTACAGTTCATTCATTTGGAGGTCATGTTTCCTTGTGAGCTAATACCAGAATTTATTCATGTATTCTACGGTTGATGGACATTAGGATGGGTTCCCTTTTTTTACTCTTCTGAACAACAGAGCTGGGGCTACTGTGAGGCAAGAGAGGCCCTGTATGAGCTTCTGTGGCTGCTGTAACAAATGATCGCACATGGGGTGGTTTAACACAACCAAAATTTATTCTGTCACAGTTCTGGAGGCCAGGAGTCCGTAATCATGATGTCGGCAGGACCATACTCCATTTAAAGGATGTAGAAGAGTCCTTGCCTCTTCTAGTTTCTGGTGGCTCTAAGTGTTGCTTGATTTAAGGCCTGTGGCAGCATAACTCCAATCACTGCGTCTGTCTTCACACGACTGTCCCTCTTCTCCCTGTGTCTCTCCTCTGTGTCTTTCTTATAAGGACATTTGCCCACTCAGATTATCCAAAATGATCTTCTTTCTAGATCCTTAACTTAATTACATCTTCAAAGACCCTTTTTCCAAATATGGCCACATTCAGAGGTTTCAGGCCCCCTTTGGGGGAGCTACCATTCAACCCACTGCAGACACCAAGAGTGTGGTTATCAGAGGCATTGACCTGTAACAGCCTTTGGAATGAATGCCATCTTAGCTTTTGTGCCCCAGGAGCCTCTCTTTCTCCCTTAGGTCTTGTCTCTGCCAAACAACCTTGCAATGAACATCTGTTGTGCATGTTGCCTGGAACTCTTGGGTAGGAGTTTATCTAGGGTGCATAGCACAGGAGTGGAATTGCTGCATGATAGAAAGTGAGCATACTCGTCTTTATTAGGTAAGGTCAAGCTTTTTTCAAAGTGGTTGTACCAATTTATGTCATCACCAGTAACAGTTCCTGTTGTTTCACATCTTCTCCAAGCCCTGGGTTAACAGACTTTCTTTCTCCTTTTTTTTTAAGAAAAAATATTTATTTGTTTGTTTGGCTGTACTGAGTCTTTGCAACGTGCTGTGTCTTTGATCTTCATTGTGGTGTGTGGATCTTTAGCTGTGGCATGCAAACTCTTGGTGGTGGCATGTGGGAATCTGGTTCCCTGACTCAGGATCAAACCTGGGTCTCCTTATTGAGAGTGCAGAGTCTTAGCCACTGAACCACCATAGAAGCCCCTTGGCTGATTTTCTAGTTATGATCCATCTGGAAGGTGAGAAGGAATAGGTACGGAAGCCTAGATGTGAAAGGGTAGTTCATCACAGTTTCAGTGTGGATTTCTCTGAGGACTAATGAGATTGAGCATCTTTTCACATGACCGGCCATTTGTGTTTCTTCTTCTGTGAAATGCTTTCTTAAGACTTTTGCTTATGTTTGTAATTTATTTTCCCATTTTATTTTTTATAAAAGTACTTTATATAGTCTCTGTAGTAATCCTTTGTTAGTGAAATATGTCCCAATCTTTTTTCACAAAGTAGTCTTTTTGTACTTTCTTTTAAAAATGTCGTTGAATTTGCCAGTTGTTTCCTTTATCATTTAGGCTTTTTCTTCTTGATTATATCCTTGAGGATATAAAAATATTTTTAGTGACTTTATAAAGATTTTATACTTTTATATTTCATATTTAAGTCCCAGAATGGATGGGCCTTTTGGTTTTTCAATGTAAGGTGTGAGACAGGTACGCATTTTCACCTATTTCTGTTTAATTTACCAATTGTCTCAACACCATTTCTTAAATAGTTCAGGCTTTAATCACTATCTGAAATGTCCACTTGGTTATAAGTCAGACTTCCACATATACATGAATATGGTTTGAGGTTCTCTATTATGTTCCATTGGTCTATCTTCTGTCCTTGTTCCAATAAACACTGTCTTTATTAATCCAGCTTTAACAGTAAGTTATGGTATCTGGTTGGGTGCCCCCGCCAAACTCATTTAGAAGTCTTAACTTTCCTGGACAGCTTAAATAGCTGCTCTATACATTTTTGAAACAGCTTTCAAGTCCCTGGAAAATACCTGTTGGGATTTTTTTTTTATAGGCATTACATTAAAGATAAAGATGAGTTTGGCTAGAAATAATAGGACTATGATTTAAAATTTTCTTATCGAAAAACATCGTATTTCTCTCCATCTCTGTCGGTCTTTTAAAATAACATTTAAAGTTTGATCATTTTCTGCAAAGGGTTTATGTATCTTTTCTAGATTTATTCCTAGATACTATATCCTCATATGGTTTCTTCTCTGTACATGCAGAGAGAGAGAGCAAGCTCTGATATCTCTTCCTCTTCTAATAAGGACACTAATCCTGTTGGAGTAGGGCCCCACCCTTGTGCACTCATTTAACCTTTATTACCTCCTAAGAGGCCCTATCTCCAAATACCTTGAGAGTTTTAGACTTTGATATATGAATTTGGGGAGCACAATTCAGTCCATATTACCATTTTCCAGATGAAGAAACTGAGGCTCCACTAAGGTAGATGATTCCTCTCAGGATGCTTTAGAAATTAAGACCTGAGGTTAGACCAGAAACTATGCAGTTCTGCGTGTGAGCACAGTGCTCTGGTGACCTGGTGGTCCAATAAGGTCCAGAGCTTAGCAGGGACCTCCTGGCCTCTGCTCAGAGCCCAGCACTCCACCTGGTCCCTGAGATGGGTGGGAAGGCACAAAAGCACCTATGAGAAGCACTGCAGACTTTGACATCCATGTGGATTTGGGGCATTTTCCCCAAGGGGCTTTGTGAACCGAAAGAGAAGAGCTGAGCAGACCTCACGTGGTGACTGCAGTCCATGCACATGGGGTGGGGGAACACGCACAGGACCTGGGGGACATAGAATTTCTGCTGTTGCAAGGCAGGGGAGTCTTAAGGTAGCAGACCTTTGGGTTGGCTGCTGCAGATCACATTTATAAAGTTCTTGCCATGTGCCGGCTGTGCTGAGTGCTTTAGAAAGCTATATCATGGGACCCCCCGCCCACAACCACCTAGTGAGATAGGAGCTCAGGTAAGCACCCAGTATGATACAGCTAGGAAGTGGTGGAGCCCAGACATACACAGACTGGTTGGTTCTACCGCCTGGGTCCTCCCAGCCCCTCTCTTTAAATTCCTACCTTCTCTGAAGTGAGAGACCAGCCTCTTGGTGATATCGCTAAGCTTGCCAAGCCTCTTCCCACAGCCTGGTCAGACCTGGATGATTCTCATCTCCAGGAGGGAAAATAGGGAAGGGAAATGTATGTTGCTCTCCAATCCCCATCTAGGAGCCAAACAGATCAAACAGGGTGGGGGTGGGGGCCTGGAATGTTCCGGGCTGTCTTTTCCCAAGTTGAGGAGCGGAAGCCATGACAGCTAAGGGGATTTGTGGAAATTCCTCTGCGCATTGTTACCAAGCAAAGGAAGTGTTTCAGAGCTGAGCTCTCAGTTTCTGCCCTAGGGAGCCAGGGCCAGTTTCCGCTTCTGAAGCTTGTTTGTGGGAAACTGAAGGGACTGTTTGAGGTTCTCCATATGGGGGGCTCCAAATAGCCCCTCATCCTTCCCTCCTAGAGGTGAAGGGGGCAGAGAGTCCAGCGAGCCAGACAAAACAGCCCCAGAATCTGTTCCTCTGCTTTTTCCTCCACTTTGGGGTGGATGGCTCAGAGCCGAGGCAAATGAACAGCAACATTTTTTCCAGGCCTGCTGGTATTTGTTTCTGGCACAATCAGCACAAGCAGATTAGAGAAATAGTTGCATTCTTCAGTCTGTGTTCGCCCTCTGGACTGGACCTGATCATGCTTCGTACGTGTGTGGCCCTGCATGACCACGAGTCCTCTCTGGAGGGACAGCCAGGCCTGACATCCCTGGCGTGGCTGTCTACACTCTGCCAGCTGGTGGGTTGACTCCCAGCCTCTTGGGAAGGTCGTCGCTGACTCACCAGGAAAGCTATCCATGCATCTGTACATGTGTCTACATATGGAGACACCACTTATGGACATACACGTATATATACTTAAGTGTGTCCCGTGGCTACCTGCGTCCTGTCCATTGCCATCCTAGGCTTCCTCTGGCTCCACTGTCTTATGGAGGAGTGCTCTGTGGGAGTTCTCCACGGACCCCAGAGGAAGGGGAGGCTTGCATTCCCCTCCCACCCCTAGAAAGGCTTGTGGGAGCCAGACACCGAGGGCAGTACCAGGCTGTTCTATCCAGGCCCTGCCAGGAAAACCCTTTCCCAGAAAATCATCTTTGACGTGTGACAGAAACCTGGCAGAGGAAAGAGGGCTATGTAGGCGCATAAGGTTATTCTCAACCCTCACATTCTCTTTGGTTGGAAAGTGAGGGTCTGTCAGCTAGGCTGAACAAACCTGAGAGGGAGTCCCCAGCCTGTGGGAGAACTTTTACAAGAGGAACTAAGCAGGAGATGCTCCCTTGCCTGCCTTTCTTCTCCACCCCCAGTCACTCCTTTCCTCCCCTCCCTCTCTACCTCCCTCCCTTCCTTCTCCCTCTTGCCTCCTCGCTTACCTCTTTCCTTCCTTTCTCCTTCTCCAACCTTCTTTCTTTCTCTTTATTCCACCTTGGAAACAGAGCACCAAGCACCTCTGCTGTTTAATCTTTTAGTGTATCCGGCCCGGTTGTAAGCACTGAGGTTGGAGGGTGGAACAGGTCACAGCCCGGGTACCCAAGGGTTACAAAATGTCTCTCCTGTCAAAACTCCATGCTGGGGGCTTCCCTGGTGGCTCAGTGATAAAGAATCTGCCTGCCAGTGTAGGAGACACAAGTTCAACGCCCAATCCCAGAAGATCCCACATGCCGCAGAGCAACTAAGCCCATGAGCCACAATAGTAAGCCTGTGTTCTAGAGCCCAGGAGTCACAACTGCTGAGCCCAAGTGCCGCAACTACGGAAGTCTGCCCACATAGAGCCCATGCTCTACAACAAGAGAAGCCACTGCAATGAGAAGCCCACACACCAACTAGAGAGTAGCCTCTGCTCGCCACTAGAGAAAACCCGTGTGTGCAGCAGCAAAGACCCAGCACAGCCAACAATAAAGAAATAAAAAACAAAATGAAAAGAAAAACTCTGCACTGGGTGAGCCTTCGGGAAGGCCAGAGTTGAACCTGTCATAATTGTACCTCCAACTCCTTCATTCTCCAGCACTGAGGAAAAGGGCATTTGTGGAGCCCTCGTTACAGACTGAGCATGCGAATGCCTAGGAGAAACGGAATTTGGGGTCATTTGTCCAGCGATATAGTCTATTTGGGAGAATTATGACTTCAGGGTTAACAGAGAACTTTTTTTTTTAAAGGTTTCTATCCATAAGACTTCTGGGAAAGGGATGGTTTCCCAGTGTGTAAAAGATGAATTTTTCAGAGTCAACATTCTTAATGCCCAAATACACTTTAGGACTATGAAAACTTCATGTACAATGATATGTTGTTAGGAACTAAACAGTACTGAGCAGTGAGTTGTAAGAGGGCATTTTATGTTTTATTTTTATTTCCATTCGCGGTTTATTTTTGCTCTGACATTTTATTATAATTTCTTCCTACAGTAGGTGAAGTGCTTGGGAAGTTAATTTAAACCAGCCTGACTTTCTGTGTGTTTTTTTAATATTTGTTTAAGCTTTTATTGAGCTTGTCAGGCAAGTCAGTATGCAAAAATGCAGCCGAAAACCCCGTTTTCCTTCTGTGGTGCTTGCCCATTAATACTAGGTGGTGACAACAAGATTCGCGCACACTTCAAATGGGGGATTATTCTGGGTTTTCAAGGAAATTCGAGCCACCTGTTTAAGAAACCTCTTACTGACTTAGCAGGATGATGAAGGCCATCTCCCCACTCAGCTGTCACTCAGAGCTCCAGCTCCTCGGGGGGGCCCCCTTCTGACCTGGCCAGGCTCTGCGGGAGCAATTTGCATCATAGGTCGGAGGCCTGTCCTCCCAGCTTGTGGCTTGGCCTCAGCTTGGGCCAGAGAAGCAGCTGCCATCTATCTGCCTGTGGGGAACTTTCCAGATCCACAGCAGGCTGGCTTCCCCTGGGTTTGGGCTGCCCAGTCTGGAGCTGTTTATCATGGACAGCAGAACAGCATGGGATCACCTTGAGGAAGTGGGTTGTAAGAGCTGATTGTGTGGCCTACGTGTCGGGGAGCCACGCTACCCACAGACTTTGGCCAAGGGAGAAACAGAAAGTCAACATTTTCCAGCAGGCTGGGAAGCAGCTGGGTATTTCTGGAGTCCAGAACTCTTTGGGAGAATAGTCTTGTTGTGGCAAGAGGCAGAAAAGTGCTGGTAGCAGGGGCACAGCCTGATCTTGGCTAGGCTGGGGACAGTTTGAGAACTGCTGGTCTGATTCAGGCCCATCAGTCGATAGGTGGGAAACAGGCCTGGTTTGGGGTCAAAAGGAAGTACCGTGAGCATCTGCACTCAGTTTGTTTGTGGCAAAGCCAGGACAAGGTCTGCCAGGCTAGATTATTTTCTTCTGCTTCTCTTGCTGGCCTAGTTAGGACAAGACAGTGATTTTTGAAATTCTACCAGTTGCCACACTTGATCTGCTCATCTCTCCTTCAGTTGGGGTTGGTTCTCTGCTCACAAAATAGCCATCTGCAAACTCCAAGGGGGTCCATTCCCTTTCTCCCAGGGCACAGGTTGATGATTCAGAGGTTGGCTTTTTGGTAAATGTTGTGAATAAGAGAGCTAGACGAATTCTCTTTGGCTTAAAGAAAAAACAGTTCTGTCACAAGTTGAGTTTGCTAAGTCTGGGCTCCTGCCCTATGGCCTTCTCTTCTAAAGAAGGGCTCTGTGCCTACTGTCCCTGCTGAGGGGGCAGCATTTTTTGCTTCATGTGACAAAGCCCCTAGTCACTGATATGGTTCCAGAGGTGGCCTCATGACTGAGGGGAGGGGATAGTCACAGGCTGGCTAGGAATCTCCAAGAATCGTAGACTTGAAAAGATGGTCTGGGCAATCACATTCCTCCCCTGGGAGTTCAGAATTGGGAACCTGAGAAGCAGGGGCCATTTGCAATGGAGGCCAATGTTGAAAGGCTATTTGGGATTTTGTGATGTGGAAGGGGCATGGGTAGCCCTGAGGGGCCTTGTGCAAGCTAGAGGCAGGTGAGGGAAGTTGAGGAAAGTAGTGGAGAGAGACCAGGGAAGAAACAAAGGAGCAGTAATCCCATGAGAAAAATCTGCAGCTATAGTCTTTGTTCCCCCGAGGCCTGAGTTCTCTGTGGTTTCTTTCCCTGGCATCTAGCACATTCCCTGATATGTCTTGACCACAAACATCCTTTGCTTGAGCTAACCTGAATGGATCTCTGTTCCTTGCAACTTTAAGTTGCTAGAACAAGGACTGGCAACTTTTTCTATAAAGGGCTGATAGCAAATATTTCAGGCTTGCTACATGGTCTCTGTTGAGTCACTGCTGCCTTCAGAGGGTAAAAGCAGCCATAGATAACATGCAAACAAATGGGCATAGCTGGATTCCAATAAAACTTTATTTTCAAACAGGTGACCAGCTTGCTGGCTAAGGTTTGTCTGCACCAGGTGGAAAACTTTAGTGTTGCATAGAGCTGGGATGGAAGGATCTAATTCTTAAGGAAGACTGGACTCCTACCCACCCCTCTCCCTATTCCCTTGAGGCCACGTCCCATTTGATTATGGATTGAGGATAGGTGGAATAGGAGCCCCACATTTTCTCTGTAACCTCTTTTCTCACAGTGCTCTGCCACTTCTCTAGGCTGGTCAGCTACCACATGAGCCATGATAGGAGCCCCAAACCCAACAGTGTATAGAAGTCAGGATTACCCAGCTAGCAGACCAAGCATATGCCCAAGTTATCTGCAAAGCAAGGGCACACCCTAAACTCAGCTTTTGTTAAGAACAAGACCAAATTTTACACAAAGGAAATCTTGTTATTTCAACGTGAGTGCTGTAATATACTGAAAAAGCAAATAAAATACTTAAATGACATTTTCATAATGATTAACATGGAACATGGTTAAACGATAGGGAGTGGTGGAGACTGTGGCAGATGGGTCAGAGGAGATACCACCTTGTCTAAAACCAGTGCCAGCTGTTACTCAGCTCTGGTTCATTGTTTCCTTTGGGAATGCAACCCATCTGATGTTGTTAAGAGTTTCCAGTTCCTGGATATCTGAACTTTTTAAAATATAAAATCTTCTTTTTTTCTCTCTTTCTTCACCTCTCCCTCCCTCTCTTCCCTCTCCCTTCCATCTCTTCCTTTTATTACTGTTAGCAACTAATTTAAATTTAGGGGAAAAAAATAGTTCTTTTAAACTAATGTCTTCAAATGATACTCAACCCATGAGATTCTCAGGGCCAGTTTTCTCAGAGTTCAGCTTTCACCTGAACCCATGTTGGACTGAGCTCCCTTTGGCATATTCACCCCACACCTCAGAGAAGGAAAGCTCTGCACGTATCTCTGAGGTCTTGAGAAGGAAACTGAATCCAGAAAGAGCAAGTGGCTTGCTTATGGTTCATTGAGTCAGGACCAGAGCTGAGTTGAAACCGTATAGGTCCAGGTTTCCGCTTGAAATCTGTCCTCTACCTCAAACTGAAGCTGGCCTTACAAGCATCTCTCTCCGCTAGCTCACGCTTCCACATGTGGGCTGTGTTCACAGTGGTATCCGCCTGCGGTTGCTGTAGTTGGCAGGAGGGCCTCTGAGAAACCAGCAGAGTTGGATATAGTTAATAAGTCAGAATATGAGCCGGGATCTCATCCTACGATGTGAGCAGCTCTCAGCATGCCCTTAAAGCCTGTGTTGGGAAATGGACCTTCCCTTGGTCCTCTCGTGGAGTCCCCCAGGGAGCATCATAGATGGTTTTTTCAAATTGAGGAATATGCTTTCATCCTTGGGGTACAACAGGAAGAAATACGCTATTTGAAAAACAAGTGTTATAAGTGAGACTTCAGGAAGAAGAGACTAACATATAGGAACATATATTCCAGAGATGTGGGTGGACATTGTTTTTCTGGAGAATCTGAGGGATGCCCTGGCTCCAGGCAGCTGGGAGGGCAAGATCTGGACCCTGTGAGGATCCTTTGCAGAGAATGTCAGCCCTGGATACAGATTGGGGTAAAGTCCAGATGGTTTGAATGTAGCTGCTCCTCTGAGAACATGTCTCTAGCTGTATTCCTGAGCCAAATGAAAATGGTTTTTGGATTATCCAGTGTTTTGTTTTAATTCAGGCCTCATCTTCCTTCCATTAGTGCAAGCCAACCCATTGTTACCAGCACTGGTTCAGTAATTACAAGTTATCATTTAATTTCTCTATGGCCAGTGAGGGTAGTGGTGATGTTTGGAGTCAGATTGTCTGGGTTCTGTCACTCTGCCATTATTAGTCACGTTGCTTTGGCAAATCACTCAATCTCCCTGTGCCTCCATTTTCCCATCTATAGAATGGGAACAATAACAGTGTCTACCTCGTAAAGTTATTGTGACATTAGAATGAGAAATACCTTCATTCAATTCTAAATATTAAGCACCTGCTTCTAGGTGCTGGAAATATAGTAGAGAACTAAACAGGCGATGTTCCTGCTCTTGAGATGCCAACATTCTCACATTTGCTCAGCAAATATAAGGTGCCATTTTTCCTGTTGTATTTTATTGATGCTGTTGTTATTGACGTTCTTGCACCCAGCTCAGAGGAAGGAGGAGAGATATTATCCCAATCTATGGCTCAATAGTTTTCCACATTAAGTGAGATCTGAAAGATACATCCTTCACTATACAATAACCATTTCTCAGAGCCTGCTTGGTGTCAGAGACAAGCTCCTGACATACCTGGACATTTGCAATATGTCCCCAAGTTATATCATGTTTCTCTCTTTAAGAAGTAGAGCTAAGGCCTTCCCTCATGGTCCAGGGGTTAAGAATCTGCCTTGCAATGCATGGGACACAGGTTTGATCCCTGGTCTGTGAATATCCCACATGCTGCAGAGCAACTCAATCTGAGTGCAACAACAAAGACCCAGCGCAGCCAAAAATAATTAACAATAAATAAAAATTTGAAAAAAGATTTAGAGCTGAATTCCATACCCTTTGAGTTTGGGTAGTACTTAGTGATTTACTTCCAACAAATAGAATGTGGCCAAAATTATGGGGTAGGTGACATCTAAGGCAGATCACTAAAGGCACTGTATCTTCCTCCTTGTTCTTTCTGGAATCAGTTTTTCTAGGGGGAGCCAGCTGCCATGTTGTGAGGACACTCAGACTGCCCTAGAAAGAGGCTCACATGGTGAGGAACTTAGGTCTCCTTCGAACAGCTGGCAAGAAACTGGGATCTCTTGATAACAGCCGTGTGAGGGGATCATCTTGACAGAATAGCCTGCATCCTGTCAAGCTGTCAGAGGACTGTCGCGGCCCCAGTCTACATTTTGACTACAACCTCATGAGAGACCCTGAGTCAGAACCACAGTTTCAGCTTCTTCTGGATTCTTGACCCACAGAAACTGCAAGTGGGTGAGGGGATCATCCACTCAGATTAGAATCAGAACACTGCAGAATTGGTGTAGTACGATAGCTTAGTATTAATTCTATAAACCTGAGCAGTCCTGCATGTGCTGGAGATGCGGAGGGAAGGTTTTCAAAGATTCCATCTCCCTGTCCAAAGATGGTGCCCAGTGTACTCCAGCTCTGCACCAATGCATTTGCTTGGTGATGATGCCTTCACCACCAGAGAATTCCTTCCTGACGGGAGCTGTTTGCCCTAGGAGCCAGCAGGGAAATAACTTTTCTAGAGATAGGGGAAGACAGAGGCTGCAAGAGAGTCTCAGTGCTGAGGCAGTGACTCAGTTTTCCCCTCCATAGGGTAGCATCCACCAGCCTCTGGCCTCTCCCAGTTCTACCCTCTTCACCTTTGCCATCTGGTCCTGAACTAGGCTATGCAGTATATATCTCTTTCTGGAAAATGAGACCCCTCATTTCCTTCCTCCCTTACTCCACCTGTGTTGCTCGGTTTTATGTGTCCACTCAATTGGGCCACAGAGTGCCCAGATACCGGCCAATCGTTATCCAGGGTGTGTCTGTGAGGGTGTTTCTGGCCGAGATGAACTTTTGAATCAATAAACTGAGTAAAGCAGATTACCTTCCCTAATGTGTGTGAGCCTCATCCAATAAATTGAGGACCTGACTGGAACAGAAAAGACTGAGTAGGAAGGAACGCCCTCTGCCAGGCTGCAGGAGCAGGGCCACCACTTTGTTTATGAGAAGAAAACATTGGCTCTTCTGGGATCTCCAGCCTGCTAGCTTCGGAACTGGAATTTACATCATCAGTTCTCCTGGTTCTTGGGCCTTCAGAGTCAGACTTGAACTATATCTTGGCTCTCCTGGTTCTCCAGCAAGGCGACAGAAGATCTGGGGACTTCCCAATCTCTGTAATCATGTGAGCCAGTTCCTTACAGTATATATATATTCCTTTCTGTATGTACATATATATATATATATATAGTTTTGGTTCTGTTTCTCTGGAGAACCCTGACTAACACACCCTCCATCCAACCTATCCACCTTTCTCCATCACCAGTTTACCTCTCTAATCCATCATCATCTCTCACCTGCATTCCCACCAAATCTCCTCACAGATCTTTCTGGTCAGTTGAACGGTAGCCCCCCAAAGATACAACCCCTAACCTGTGATTGTTGCCTAATTTGAAAAACAGATCTTGTACTTCCCTGGTGGTGCAGCAGATGAGAATCTGCAGGGAGTGTGGGTTCACTCCCTGGTTTGGGAAGATTCCACATGCTGTGGAGCGACTAAGCCCATGTGCCACTACCACCGACCCCAAGCTCTAAAGCCCATGAGCCGCAACTGCTGAGCCTGAGTGCTGCAACTGCTGAAGCTGACACACACTAGAGCCTGCGTGATGCAACTACTGAACCCGAGCACCTGAAACCTGTGCTTCGGAACAAGAGAAGCCTGTGCACTGCAATGAAGAGTAACTCGCCGCAACTAGAGAAAGCCCAAGTGCAGCAATGAAGACCCAGTGCAATAAAAAATAAATTATGGTCGTCATGATACTAATAATAGGGCTTCCCTGTTAGCTCAGCTGGTTAAGAATCTGCCTGCAATGCAGGAGACCCCGGTTCGATTCCTGGGTCGGTAAGATCCTCTGGAGATGGGATTAGCTATCCACTCCAGTGTTCTTGGGCTTCCCTTGTAGCCCAGCTGGTAAAGAATCTGCCTGCAATGTGAGAGACCTGGGTTCGATCCCTGGGCTGGGAAGATCCCCTCTAGAAGGGAACGGCTACCCACTCCAACATTCTGGTCATCATAATACTAATGATATTTTAAAAAAAGAAAAACAGATCTCTGAAGATTTAATGCAAGTTAAGAATCTCAAGATGAGATCATTCTGGATTAACAGGATGGGCCCTAAATCCAATAACAGGTGCCCTTATAAGAAAAGGAGAGAGGACTATATAGTCCATGGAATTCTCCAGGCCAGAATACTGGAGTGGGTAGCTTTTCCTTTTTCCAAGGGATCTTCCCAGCCCAGGAATCAAACCGGGGTCTCCTGCATTGCAGATGGATTCTTTACCAGCTGAGCTATCAGGGAAGCCCTATTCTCTTGGCACCCCCCCATATCCACAAACTCTTCCCTTGGCCCCACCCACCCCATATTCACTGGAAAGGGTGGTGGCAGCCTCCTATGGTTGTTACCCCCATGAGACCTTGGAGTGTTTACCTTTCAGTCACCTGGTAAATAGTTTTATATCACATTAACAATTCTTTATATTAAATTTTCTCTGATCAAATAAGTCGTGTTGTTTCTGTTTCCTGGGTACCTTGGCTGATTCAGCCTCCTTCCCACATCTGTCTCCACTTCTCCCTGTAGGCAGTCAACAAACCTGGTGCTTCTGTATTCTCCAGAAACCAGGTACATTTTTTTTTGAGTCAAATAGTTTCATGAAATGTGGAGTATGAGAGAAACCATCAAATTTTGTCAATAATTAGGGTAATAATAACTAACTCTGTTGTTAGTAGCAGGTTCTGTGTGAAGTTTTGTGTGGAAGACCTTATTATTCACTCTGGTTTACAGATGAAGCAGCCAAGGCAGAGAATGAGAAAATATCTCACTCCAGGTCACATAGTGAGTGAATGTCAGAAGTGGTGTCTGAATCCAGGCACCTGGGCTCTGGCATCCTGATGCTTAGCCTCTTTGCAGTAGTCCTACCCTGGGGTAGTAATGAGATCTTGGACTTAAAATAGGAGGCTTGATTCCTACTTTTTACTGGGTGGTATCTTTGAGCAAACTACCTAATCTCTTTGGACCTCAACCCCAAACATGTATAAAAATGGGTAAAAAAAATATCTACCTCATCAGACTTTTATAAGATTTCATGAGACATACAAAAGCATCTAATAATAGCATGTGGCATACAGTACTTACTGTAAATGTTAGCTCTTATTGACACTGTCACTATGCCTTCCCTATTCCCTCAGTTGATGTCTATATTCCCCTCTTTTAACACATGTTGGCAGAGGAGTGCTGATAAATGTTCAGTAGCCAGCTTTGTGAAATTAAAGCAAAGCCCTAATTCATAGCTTGCACTGATTTCCAGGGTGCTAATACTCACGGAGGAGC
Source organism: Okapia johnstoni (assembly GCA_024291935.2). Taxonomy (NCBI): domain Eukaryota; kingdom Metazoa; phylum Chordata; class Mammalia; order Artiodactyla; family Giraffidae; genus Okapia; species Okapia johnstoni. Next base: position 45,637,587 of record CM044316.1, read on the forward strand.
CTGGTAGGCTGCAGTCCATGGGGTCGCTAAGAGTCAGACATGACTGAGCGACTTCCCCTTTCACTTTTCGCTTTCATACATTGGAGAAGGAAATGGCAACCCACTCCAGTGTTCTTGCCTGGAGAATCCCAGGGACAGAGGAGCCTAGTGGGCTGCTGTCTATGGGGTCGCACAGAGTCGGACACGACTGAAGTGACTTAGCAGCAGCAGCAGCAGCAATACTCACATCGTGGCAAATTTCAAGCTACCAACACAATAACAATTGACTGGGAACTCCCCCACAGTCCAGTGGTTAGGACTCCACACTTTCACTGCCAGGGGTATGATTCAGTTCCTGTTAGGGCAACTGGGATCCCACAGCATGGTGTGGCCAATTTTAATAAATTAATTAAACCCTGTTCTTCAAAAAACAATTGTCTTACAGATTTCTTAAAAAATTTAACTTTCTGCTGTTGAGAGCTGGTATTGAACATCCAGCACACCATCCCAACTAGGTCCTGGTGCAAAATCTGATATTCAAGCCTTCTTTGTCTAAAGAGAGCCTCAAAGGCATACACTTTCCCAATACTTAGAGTTGAGGAAGGTGAATCTGAACCACTGAAGAACCCCTCCCTTTTGCTCTTGCATTCATATGTCCCATAGATACCCCAGAGCTCCTGCTATTTGCTTTGTCTGGAAAGAGTTTTCCTTCAGGAATGTAAACCTGCAGCTGCCCTGCTGAACAGGCTTTGTCCTGGGCTATGTTCCCATTCCTGTCCAGGGAGCATCCTTTTCCCTCCTCAACCGCCCTTCCTTCCTCCCCTCCCAGCAGTATCTCCACTGGGAGCCTGAACTTCTACCTCCCATGGACTCCTGTTTGCCTGTGCTCCAGATCCTCTCACACACCCGCACTGGAGCTGTCCCTCCCAGTTCCCGCAGTGCCCTGCTTAGTTCAGCAGAGACCTCATGTTTCTCTGTTCATTTACCCTACCACCTCTCCCTCTGTCTCCTAACAGCATCTCACTAACTGTGCCCCGGGCCCCTCTCTCTCTGCAAGGTGCAGTGTCACCCACCAGGCATTCAGGTCCACTCCAGACCAAATGAAAACCTTGAGGGGGTCAATGTCTTGTTGTGTGGTAATTTATAGAAAGTTGTGTGGAGTCAGATGAAACTGGGATCAGAACTCAGCTCTGTCATTTACCAGCATTATGAACTTGGTCTAGGCAAGTTAATTATTTCAACTTTCATTTTCTTTATCTCTTCCTTCCTTTTTCCTTTCCTTATGCCCCTTCATCCTTCCCTTTCCCTCTTTTGTTGCTTAAGAGATGAAAGTTATCTTAGTCTGTTCAAGGTACTATAACAAAATCCCACAGACTGGGTGGCTTATAAACAACAGAAATTTATTTCTCAACGTTGTGGAGGCTGGAAGTCTGAGATCACCATGCCAACATGATCAAGTTCTAATGGAGACCCTCTTCAGGATTAAAGACCTCTCACTGTGTCCTCACATAGCACAAGGGTCTAGAGAACTCCCTGGGGTCTCTTAAAAGGGCACTAATCCCATTCATGAGGGCTCCAACCTCATGACCCAGTCACCACCCAAAGGCCCCACCTCCTAATACCATCACATTGGACATTAAGATTTCAACGTGTGAATTTAGGGGGACACAAGCCTTCAGACCACAGCAGTAGTTATTCCTTTATGTTAGTTTTTTTAAAGTCAAAGTACCACCTGTACATATTAATAGTTTACAGTCAAGTACTTCTATAAACAATGAACAAAGCTAGTGGAGGTGATGGAATTCCAGCTGAGCTATTTCAAATCCTAAAAGATGATGCTGTGAAAGTGCTGTACTCAGTATGCCAGCAAATGTGAAAAACTCAGCAGTGGCCACAGGACTGGAAAAGGTCAATTTTCATCCCAATCCCAAAGAAAGGCAATGCCAAAAATGTTCAAACTACCACACAATTACACTCATCTCACATACTAGCAAAGTAATGCTCAAAATTCTCCAAGCTAGGTGTCAACAGTACATGAACTGAGAATTTCCAGATGTTCAAGCTGGATTTAGAAAAGGCAGAGGAACCAGAGATCAAATTGCCAACCTCTGCTGGATCATAGAAAAAGCAAGGGAATTCCAGAAAAACATCTGTTTCTGCTTTATTGACTACGCCAAAACCTTTGACTGTGTGGATCACAACAAACTGGAAAATTCCTAAAGAGATGGGAATACCAGACCACTTACCTGCCTTCTGAGAAATCTGTATGCAGGTCAAGAAGCAATAGTTAGAAGCGGGCAAGGAGCAACGGACTGATTCCAAATTGTTACCCTACTTATTTAACTTACATGCAGAGTACATCATGCAAAATGCAGGGCTGGAGGAAGCCCAGGCTGGAATCAAGATTTCTGGGAGAAATATCAATAACCTCAGATATGCAGATGAAACCACCATTATGGGAGAAAGTGAAGAGGAACTAAAGAGCCTCTTGATGAAAGTGAAAAAGAAGAGTGAAAAAATTGGCTTAAAACTCAACATTCAAAAAACAAAGATCATAGCATCTGGTCCCATCACTTCATGGCAAATAGGTGGGGAAACAATGGAAACAGTGACAGACTTTATTTTCAGCTTCAAAATCACTGCAGATGGTGACTGCAGCCATAAAATTAAAAGACCCTTACTTCTTGGATGAAAAGCTGTGACAAACCTAGACAGCATATTAAAAAGCAGAGACATTACTTTGCTGACAAAGGTCTATATAGTCAAAACTATGTTTTTACCAGTAGTCATAATGGATGTGAGAGTTGGACCATAAGGAAAGCTGAGTGCCAAAGAATTGATGCTTGTGAACTGTGGTGTTGGAGAAGACTCTTGAGAGTCCCTTGGAGTGCAAGGAGATCCAGCCAGTCAGTCCTAAAGGAAATCAGTCCTGAATATTCATTGGAAGGACTGATGCTGAAGCTGAAACTCCAATACTTTGGCCACCCGATGGCAAAGAACTGACTCATTGAAAAAGACCCTGATGTTGGGAAAGATTGAAAGCAGGAGGAGAAGGGGACGACAGGATGAGATGGTTGGATGGCATCACCGACTCAATGGACATGAGTTTGAGTAAACTCTGGGAGTTGGTGATGGACAGGGAGGCCTGGCGTGCTGCAGTCCATGGGGTCACAAAGAGTTGGACACAACTGAGTGACCAAACTGAACTGAACTTCTATAAACCTTATTTTAAAATGGCAGGTCTCCCCTAAGCCTATTTTCTTCTCCCCGGAGATGACTACTTTGAAGTCCTTTAGCTATTTCTTTTTTGTAATTACCTCTGCATATCTAAATACCATAGTTAGATCGATACTTCCTGATTTTTCAGTTTTAGGCATTATCTTTGGCTTCCCACTTTGAAATAGGACCATATGTATCATACTATAAACTGTATGTATTTGTCTGTTTGGCAGTACTTTCACATGGTATAAAATTGGGTCAAATAGTCAACTGAGAATTCTAGATTGGGACATGAAGATTGATCCTTTAGCATCTTCATCCCCTCCCACCATGTACATACTCCCCACCCCTCTTCCTGTCTCCCAATATAGTTAACATCTAATATTTATTAGATCAGTATTCAGCATTCGTACTATCATGACTGGAATGCTGTTCACAGCTGAGCCATGTAGTATTCTAGGAATATTTTTCCTTTCTTCTATAATTGTTGTTTCCCCTGGAGGTCATGCTTGCCCTGATTTTGTTTGTTTCCTAAGTATTTGCATGATTATCATAAACTCTACCCAATAAACCCCTAATTGTGAATCTCCTAGCAATATATTAAAATACATGGGACATTCTGTCAACTTCACCTCAGTGAAATCCCTGGAGATCTTCTGACCATCGGGCCTGGCCTGGTTTTCTCTGGTCCTCAGGCACAGCTGTGGGTTGAAGTCCCCCTACACTGTCCTCTGGGGCTCCTATCACCACCTTCTGCTGCTTTGGATCCACCTTTGCCAGAATCTCCCGTCTCCTGGTAGATCACATTGTTCAGCAACTTCCTCAGACTGCACATGTCTGAAAGTCCCTTATTCTACCCTTACCTTTAAGTGGTAATTTGAGTGGAGAATTCTAGCTTGGAAATCATTTCGCTTCAGAATTTTGGACATGGCTTGTTTTTTCTGATTTTCTGAGATGGTTTTTTGTGACCTGATGTCATTGTGATTCTTCATCTGAAACCTAATTTTTTTCTTTCTGGAATCTTGTTTTCTCTCTGTCTCCAGGTTTTAGAAATTTCACAGTGGCATGACTTGATGTGAGTGCATTTTCATATTCAGGGCATTCTGTGGACTCTTTTAATTAAAAATGTCGATTCTGAAAAATGCTTACTTTGTGCTGTGTCATCTTAGCTAAGCTGGAGTCACATCTCCCAGAACCCCCTTCTCTATCTGGTATCAGGCTAGTGTTGGCCACAAAGGACATTTTGTACCAGATCTGGAAGGTGAAAATAAAGCAGCAGCCACATTTGTATGCTGTGAACCGTGCTGTCTGGTATCAGGCACTGAGGCATCCCTCCTTAGCTTACCTGATTGGTTTGGAGCAGTACCTGGACTCGCAGTTCCATTAACCCCCACCATATCTGTTCTTTCAGCCTCTCCAGCTTCTTTGGCCAGTGCATGTGTAGCTCTGTGATGGTGAAAGAGTGCCAGATTCTCCAATAGGTCATCATTGGCATTCAGGTTGGAGGAAATGAGAGAAAGACATGGGTTCCACTTTGCCCTTTTGGGTTCCACCTTGTCTTTGCTCTTATCCACACCCAGGTTTCCTTCCCAACTGCCAGTCTATAGAGACTTTAGGCTCAATACTGGTTTGTAAAGGCAGCTGTCTTCATAGACTCTTGTCCACCAACTCCACAATGATGGAGGGCCTAACCCCTGCAAGAAATCCCTTATCCGTATTAGATGTGGTGGTTCTGTTTCTCTGTTCAAACACTGACTGATTCATGTCTTTAATGATTGACTCTCCTTCATTTAACAGAAGATTGACCTCTTAGATAGGTCCTCTGCATTTCTTTCCCTTTCTCTCTTAGATTCTACCTCTCTGGTTTTTATTCTTTGTTCTGGGAGAGTTCTTCAGTTTTATCTTCGAACAATTCTCCTGGCTTTTCAGTTTAAGCTGTCTATTTGCAATTTCCAGGAGTTCTTTTTTATTCTCTTGATATTTCTTTTTTTTTGTAGTATACTGTTCTTTTTTCATGAATGCAAACTATCTAATACCCTGGAAAGAGCAATTATATATTTTAAAAATTATTTTATTTTTGGCAGCATATTAAAAAGCAGAGACATTATTTTGCCAACAAAAGTTTGTCTACTGGTTTTTCCAGTAGTCATGTATGGATGTGAGAGTTGGACTATAAAGAAATCTGAGCTCTGAAGAATTAATGCTTTTGAACTGTGGTGTTGGAGAAGACTCTTGAGAGTCCCTTGGACTGCAAGGAGATCCAACCAGTCCGTCCTAAAGGAAATCGGTTCTGAATATTCATTGGAAGGACTGATGCTGAAGCTGAAACTCCAATACTTTGGCCACCTGATGCGAAGAACTGACTCATTAGAAAAGACCCTGATGCTGGGAAAGATTGAAGGCAGGAAGAGAAGGGGACGACAGAGGATGAGATGATTGGATGGCATCACCGACTTGATAGACATGAGTTTGAGTAACCTCCAGGAGTTGGTGATGGACAGGGAGGCCTGGCGTGCTTCAGTCCATGGGGTCACAGGGAGTCAGACACTACTGAGGGACTGAACTGAACTGAACTGGCTGCACTGGGTCTTTGTTGCGATGTGTAGGCTTCTCATTTTGTGGAGCACAGGCTCTAGGCATTCAGGCTTCAGTAGTTACAGCCCACAGGCTCAGGAGTTGAGACTCGAGGGCTCCAGAGCACAGGCTCAGTAGTTGTGGCTCACAAGTTTAGTTGCTCTGCAGCATGTAGAATCTTCCCAGACAAGGGATTGAATCCATGTTCCCTGAATTGACAGGCGGATTCCTGTCCACTATACCACCAGGGAATTCTAGTAATGATAGTTTTTAAAAGAGATTTCCTCTCTGTGTACTTCATGTACTTTTTCTGCTTCCTCCAAAATACTTTTCTTATGTTTACTTTGGTCTCTACCTTTCATTTGGCTTTCCTCAAATGTATAGTGATCCTTGTTTGTTCGCATTTAAGAAGGAGGTATTTTTTGGAAGCTGTGCTGACCTGGCTGGCTCCTTCATTGGGAAACTCCTGGTTTTAGTATTTTATATCTTTCTTCTTGGGCTAGTCACATTCCCAGAGAAAGTCTTTCTTTTCTTCTGTTAGAGTACAAGACTGACTGCCAGCTTTCTGGGAACCAGAGTAGTGAGGAGGACTGGGGACTCAGCATTCAGTATGTCACTGTCACCCAGCCCCTCTGTTTTCACACGATATTAATACCTTCACTCTCAGTTGTGGGTTTTTCTCTAACCCAGATTCCTCCTGTTCTACTTTCTCCTGAGAATAAAGCTTAGGCTAGTGCCCAAGTGGGAAAGAGGGAGTCACACGGCCGACTAGAGTGGGTGATGGGATCTGGGATCCATCAGCTTCTTAAACTATCATTTAAACCAACCAGTCCCCTGTTTTTAGCTCCACCCCACCCCTACTTTAGGAGCTACCTAGTGCTCCCCATCCTGAGCCCTTGGGGAAAGTCTGAGCTGTAATCTGGCTGTTCCTTGGCTTTCCCCACAGCTAATTTAGGATTCAGATTTCTCAGGTCTGCAAAGTCCATTCATATTCATTTCAGCTTCCAAAATTTTTTTCGGTGTGAGCTCAGTGTCTGTTTTATTTACCTTGTAGGTTTATTAATTTTTTCATTCATTACTTTATTCATTTATTCATCAAATATTTATTAGCCCTGTACTATGTGCCAGACATTGCTTGACTTAAAAAAAAAATCAATTAACACTTTTAATGGAGTTTTAGATGGGAGTAAACACAAAAATTTGTGTGTATTTAATCCCTCATTTTTACTTGGAAGTCAAAATCTTTTTTTTTAAATCAATGAATGAGGGTAGTAATATTTACTCATGGGATTGGGAAAGGATTAATTGAGATAATGTATATAAAATACCTAGTATAGTGCTTGGTACGTAATAAGTGCCCAATAAATTATAATCACTGTGGTTAGCATTTTAGTTTTTACTGGTCTAAGGGAGACCCAGTCTGGGTGGTTAGGAATTATATGGACATTTTGTTTTGCTAAGGGCAGTGTGTTCAAGTAGATTATGCATATTGTGGATTATATTGCAAATGTTAAATTTTTGGCAGACCTCTCCAATTAGGCCATTAGAAATGTGCCCAGAGGATATAGTCTCAGCTTAGGGAAAGCTTACATGGAATTTGGATGGTGACTCGGCAATTTGGATGGAGAGGAAATCCTATATAAAGATTCCAAGTCAGATAGACATGACTTCGAAATTTTTACTACTGGTTCCCTCCATTAATATTATACTTGAAGTTTTGTTCAATAAATGACACTCTACAAAACATGGCCACATTTATTTTCATGTCAGCTATGACTGGTGGGCAGAGCTGGTGGTGCTGTTGTATTTCATAACTCAGGAAATGAGTTTCCAAAAAGCAATATGCCTTGTCTACTGACGTGTAGCCAACAAACAACTAACCTGAGATTAGAGCACGGGTTGTCGCTTTTTCTCTCTAATTCTATTAAATGGAAAGAACCTCGGAGTCCTGAACTTCTGTTGTAGAGTCATAATAAGATCCTGGAAATAAACTGTTTCTGTAGGTCAGAATTCAGGAAAGTCTTGACTGGGCAGTATACACTTGGGGTTTCTTATGCCACTGTAGTCACATGTCAGCTAGAGCTACAGCCGTCTGAAGGCTGGAGGATCCAACGTGGCTGACACACATGCCTGGCATGATGGTGCTGGCTGATGGCTTAGGGCTAGCGTGTGGCTCTTAACTACCTAATGCTGCATAAGAAATTACCCCTAAATAAAAGGACTTAAAAAAATCATAATTTTTTTTTTTTAATAAAAAATAGAATGAGGGCATAAGGTGGGTTTATTGCAAGATAAAATCTGTCTAGGGGATAGTCAGGATGTCTCTGAGGGAACTGACAAGATTGAATGCTGACAAAGATGTGGAGCAACAGGAACTCTCATTCACTGCTGGAGGGGTGCAAAAAGTTACAGTGACTTTGGAAGGCAGTTTCTTATAAAACTAAATATACTCTTATCATATGACCCAGCAGTTGTGCTCCTTGGTTATCTATCCAAATGAGTTAAAAACTTATGTCCACACAAAAATCTGCACATGAATGTTGGTAGCAGTTTTATTCATAATTGCCAAAAGATGTAAGCAACCAAGATGTCCTTCCCTTGGTGAATAGACAAACAAACTGTGGTACATCCAGACAATGGAATATTATTATTATTCACTAATTTAAAAAAAGAGGCTGTCATGCCAAGAAAATACATGGAGGAGACTTAAATTCATATCACTAAGTGAAAGAAGCAGATCTGAGAAGACTACTTGCTGTATAATTCCAACTATATGACTTTCTGTAAAAGGTAAGACTACAGAGGCAGTACAGGATTAGTCAGTGGGTGCCAGAGTTCTAGGGAGAGAGAGGGATGGATGAATTGGTGGAGCACAGAAATTTTTAGGGCAGTGAAACTATCCTGTATATACTGTAGAGGTGGATTCCTGACATTAATGCATTTGTCAAAACCCATTGTATGTGCAACATAAAGAATGAACCTTAATATAAGCTATGGACATTAGTTAGTAATAATGTATCAGCATTGGTTCATCAACGTACCACACTAATGCAAGATGTTAATAATAGGGACATGATGTAGGAAACAGAGAATAGGGCATATGGACTTTTTCTGTATTTTCTATTCAGTTCTTCTATTAACCTAAAAGGGCTCTTAAAAAAATAATATCTATTTAGGAAAAAAAACAAAAAGGATGGGAATATGTGGTGGGTTGGTTAAAAGAGAAAACCTTTCTAGAAAACATAGCCCAGATGTCCCTGAGTGCTTTGTGTTATATGTTCTCTGAACAAATCAATTGTGAGGTAAAGATGCTTTAAGGATAATGATGTATTTGGGATAGACAAGAAGCAACGGTTAGAACCAGACATGGAACAACGGACCAGTCCAAAATTGGGAAAGGAGTATATCAAGGCTGTATATTGTCACCCTGTTTATTTAACTTATTTGCAGAGTACATCATGCAAATGCTGGGCTGGATGACTCGTAAGCTGGAATCAGGATTGCCAGGAAAAATATCAACAACCTCAGATACACAGATGATACCCACTTTAATGGCAGAAAGTGAAGAGGAACTAAAGAGCCTCTTGATGAAGGTGAAAGAAGAGTGAAAAAGCTGGCTTAAAACTCAATGTTCAAAAAACTTAAGATCATGGCATAAGGTCCCATCACTTCATGGCAAATAGATGGGGAAACAATGGAAACAGTGACAGACTTTATTTTCTTGGGCTCCAAAATCACTGCAGATGGTGACTGCAGCCATGAAATTAAAAGACCGTTGCTCTTTGGAAGAAAAGTTATGACAAACCTAGACAGAGTATTAAAAAGCAGAGACAGCACTTTGCCAACAAAGGTCTGTATAGTCAAAGCTATAGTTTTTCCAATAGTCATGTATGGATGTGAGAGTTGGACCATAAAGAAGGCTGAGTGGCGAAGAATTGATGCTTTGAAACTGTGGTGTTGAAGAAGACTCTTGAGAGTCCCCTGGACTACATGGAGATCAAACCAGTCAATCGTAAAGGAAATTAACCCTGAATATTGGAAGGACTGATGCTTTAAGCTGAAGCGCCAATACTTTGGCCACCTGATGCTAAGAGCCGACTCACTGGAAAAGACCTTGATGCCAGGAACGATTAAGGGCAAGAGGAGGAAGAGACAACAGAGGATGAGGTGGTTGAACGGCATCACTGACTCAATGGACATGAGTTTGAGCAAACTCCGAGAGAGAGTGAAGGACAGGGAAGCCTGGCATGCTGCAGTCTATAGGGTCTCAAAGAGTAGACATGACTTAGCAACTGCACAGCAATCCTGAAATGATGGCCTGATTTGAGTGACTTTGAGATTGTTCGCCCAAGGTAAGGGAAACCCAAATAATACGGTAGGCATTGCGAGAGGGCATCAGAGGGCACACACACTGAAACCATAATCACAGAAAACTAGCCAATCTGATCACATGGACCACAGCCTTGTCTAACTCAATGAAACTAAGCCATGCCGTGTGGGGCCACCCAAGACAGACGGGTCATGGTGGAGAGATCTGACAGAATGTGGTCGACTGGAGAAGGGAATGGCAAACTACTTCAGTATTCTTGCCTTGAGAACCCCGTGAACAGTATGAAAAGGCAAAATAATAGGACACTGAAAGAGGAACTCCCCAGGTCGGTAGGTGCCCAATATGCTACTGGAGATCAGTGGAGAAATAACTCCAGAAAGAATCAAGGGATGGAGCCAAAGCAAAAACAATATCCAGTTGTGGATGTGACTGGTGATAGAAACAAGGTCCGATGCTGTAAAGAGCAATATTGCATGGGAACCTGGAATGTTAGGTCCATGAATCAAGGCAAATTGGAAGTGGTCAAACAGGAGATGGCAAGAGTGAACGTCAACATTTTAGGAATCAGTGAACTAAGATGGACTGCAATGGGTGAATTTAACTCGGATGACCATTATAGCTACTACTGTGGGCAAGAATCCCTTAGAAGAAATGGAGTAGCCCTCACTGTCAACAAAAGAGTCAGAAATGCAGTACTTAGATGCAATCTCAAAACAACAGAATGATCTCTGTTCGTTTCCAAGGCAAACCATTCAATATCACGGTAATCCAAGCCTATGCCCCAACCGGTAATGCTGAAGAAACTGAAGTTGAACGGTTCTATGAAGACCTACAAGACCTTTTAGAACTAACACCCAAAAAAGATGTCCTTTTCATCATAGGGGACTGGAATGCAAAAGTAGGAAGTCAGGAAACACCTGGCGTAACAGGCAAATTTGGCCTTGGAGTACAGAATGAAGCAGGGCAAAGGCTAATAGAGTTTTGTCAAGAGAACGCACTGGTCATAGCAAACACCCTCTTCCAGCAACACAAGAGAAGACTCTACACATGGACATCATCCAATGGTCAACACCGAAATCAGATTGATTATATTCTTTGCAGCCAAAGATGGAGAAGCTATCTACAGTCAGCAAAAACAAGACTGGGAACTGACTGTGGCTCAGATCATGAACTGCTTATTGCCAAATTCAGACTTAAATTGAAGCAAGTAGGGAAAACCACTAGACCATTCAAGTATAACAAAATCAAATCCCTTATGATTATACAGTGGAAGTGAGAAATAGATTTAAGGGACTAGATCTGATAGAGTGCCTGATGAACTATGGACGGAGGTTCGTGACATTGTACAGGAGACAGGGATCAAGACCATCCCCATGGAAAAGAAATCCAAAAAAGCAAAATGGCTGTCTGAGGAGATGGAGGCCTTACAAATAGCTGTGAAAAGAAGAGAAGCGAAAAGCAAAGGAGAAAAGGAAAGATATACCCATTTGAATGCAGAGTTCCAAAGAATAGCAAGGAGAGATAAGAAAGCCTTCCTCGGCGATCAATGCAAAGAAATAGAGGAAAACAACAGAATGGGAAAGACTAGAGATCTCTTCAAGAAAATTAGAGATACCATGGGAACATTTCATGCAAAGATGGGCTCAATAAAGGATAGAAATGGTATGGACCTAACAAGCAGAAGATATTAAGAAGAAGTGGCAAGAATACACAGAAGAACTGTACAAAAAAGATCTTCATGACCCAGATAATCACAGTGGTGTGATCATTCATCTAGAGCCAGACATCCTGGAATGTGAAGTCAAGTGGGCCTTAGAAAGCATCACTAAGATCAAAGCTAGTGGAAGTGATGGAATTCCAGTTGAGCTATTTGAAATCCTCAAAGATGATGCTGTGAAAGTGTGGCACTCAATATGCCAGCAAATCTGGAAAACTCAGCAGTGGCCACAGGACTGGAAAAGGTCAGCTTTCATTCCAGTCCCAAAGAAAGGCAATGCCAAAAAATGTTCAAACTACCGCACAATTGCACTCATCTCACATGCTAGTAAAGTAATGCTCAAAATTCTCCAAGCCAGGCTTCAGCAATACGTGAACCGTGAACTTCCAGATGTTCAAGCTGGATTTAGAAAAGACAGAGGAACCAGAGATGATCAAATTGCCAACATCCGCTGGATCATCGAAAAAGCAAGAGAGTTCCAGAAAAACATCTATTTCTGCTTTATTGACTATGCCAAAGCCTTTGACTGTGTGGATCACAATAAACTGTGGAAAATTCTGAAAGAGATGAGAATACCAGACCATCTGACCTGTCTCTTGAGAAACCTGTATGCAGGTCAGGAAGCAACAGTTAGAACTGCACATGGAACAACGGACTGGTTCCAAGTAGGAAAAGGAGTACGTCAAGGCTGTGTATTGTCACCCTGCTTATTTAACTTACATGCAGAGTACATCATGAGAAATGCTGGGCTGGAAGAAACACAAGCTGGAATCAAGACTGCTGGGAGAAATATCAATAACCTCAGATATGTGGATGACACCACCCTTATGGCAGAAAGTGAAGAGAAACTAAAGAGCCTCTTGATGAAAGTGAGAGAGGAGAGTGAAAAAGCTGGCTTAAAGCTCAATATTCAGAAAACTAAGATCATGGCATCTGGTCCCATCACTTCATGGCAAATAGATGGGGAAACAGTGGAAACAGTGGCTGACTTTATTTTTTGGGGCTCCAAAAGCACTGCAGATGGTGATTGCAGCCATGAAATTAAAAGATGCTTACTCCTTGGAAGGAAAGTTATGACCAACCTAGACAGCATATTAAAAAGCAGAGACATTACTTTGTCAACAAAGGTACGTCTAGTCAAGGCTATGGTTTTTCCAGTAGTCATGTATGGATGTGAGAGTTGTATTATAAAGAAAGCTGAGCACCGAAGAATTGATGCTTTTGAGCTGTGGTGTTGGAGAAGACTCTTGAGAGTCCCTTGGACTGCAAGGAGATCCAACCAGTCCATCCTAAAGGAGATCAGTCCTGGGTGCTCATTGGAAGGACTGATGTTGAAGCTGAAACTCCAGTACTTTGGCCACCTCATGCGAAGAGCTGACTCATTGGAAAAGACCCTGATGCTGGAAGGATTGGGGGCAGGAGGAGAAGGGGACGACAGAGGATGAGATGGCTGGATGGCATCACCGACTCAATGGACATGAGTTTGGGTAAACTCTGGGAGCTGGTGATGAACAGGGAGACCTGGCGTGCTGCAGTCCATGGGGTCGCAAAGAGTTGGACACGACTGAGCGACTGAACTGAATGAACTGAGATTGTTTGGAGATCTCTATTTTTAATACATTTGAATGGGAGGAAAAAAGAAGAGCTACTGATGTTCATAAGTTTCCTCTCCCATACATCTCCACCCCACCCCTGCTCTCTCTCTCTCTATTATCATTATCGTATTTTCCCTCAAAACCTGTGCTATGAATCTCCAGAGACCCAGAGGAGACTGGAAGCCTGTTCTAAAAAGACAGAGTGAGTCACGCTCAATGAATAGGAATTTTCAGAGAGGGGCAGTGTTCAAAACCAGCACTGATACCCCAGCCTCCATATCCACCTTGGTGACTCACACTGTCACCTTTAGATTAAAAGTGCATCAGAGGACACTGAGCCCTCAGAGATTCCTGGGAGACAGATGACACTTCAAATAACCCAACTGGGCACTGACAGTTGTACTGCTCCAGGGAGGAACGGCACCATCCAGCGGCCATAGATCCTGACTGGTCTGAATCAGTCATCATATCCCATCCCATAACCATGGTCATTGTTTGGAGAGGGGCATGTGTTCTTATTCAAGCCAAAAGCGTAGAAGGAATCTTAACCTGTGTAGGAACCACTAGGAAAACCCTCTTCCTTCTCCTAGAATGGGAGGTATAAAGGCATATGGTTTGAAACTGTGTTGACCATTTGGCTACTATGGGAGACTGAAGCTGACACTGTGGAGGCAGAGCAGAGACAGAAAGATACAAAGTCCTTCATGATGTCACTTGAAATGCTGGATCAAACCTCACCTGAAGGCAAATACTCCTTGATATTTTTAGCTACATTAGCCTATATATCCTCCTTACTGTTTGAGTTGTGTTTTCCCATAATTTGTAATTAATGTGTCTTAATTTATGGTGAAGAAAGAAATATGTGAATCAAGATAAGAAAAGTGATGAGTGATATTCCATATGTCTGCAAGAAACACAGAGAAGTTGTCTGTAGTCAAGAAATTGGGGGAGATCAGTGTATAAAAGTGATATAGCTCCCTGCGGCTACCCAGCATCTGAATCCCCTCCTATGGAATCCTCCATTGTAAGAATCCTGATGGTAGGATCTGCCTTCTACTCCAGAAGCCCACTCCACCCCCTGGAGGTGAGGGTGGGGCCAAGTGAGTGATGCTCTGCCAATCACAGGTTCCTACTGGGGCTTGGGATTCAGAATAGGCAATGCAAAGAAGCTGGAAAAGAGGATTCATCCCAGGCAGTGGCAACTGCATCCAGTTTCCAATAGCAGCAAAGTGTCCAATGATGTAGTGAGAGTATTGGTGTCCTCACCTGGTGGATGACTGGTCTACCTGGATTCCTGCTTGTTTTCCAAGCTTGATTCTTCACCTTTCTGGCAATTTCATGAGCTACCTCATAACCTCTAAATAAATCCCTTTCCTGCCAAAACAATCAGAATTGGTTTCTGGTGTTTACAAATGAGAACTGACTTGCCAAAGTAGAGGTCAGTACTGTTAGGAAAAGAGGGACTAGTCAGGAGAGGAGGCTGTGAACATCTCCTGGAGAGAAACAGCCTCTATGTCAATTGCCAGGGATGTGGGGACAGACACACCCAGATTGAATCCCAGCCCTGTCATTTACTTCATGGGTAACTGTGGACAAGTGACCTTGATCTGTCTGAGCCTTGGTGTCTCATCTGTGAGAGGGGTGTGGCAGTAGGGCCTACTTTATAGTGCTGTGGGATGATTAAATGAGATGATACACATAGCAGTCTTACTCCAGATTCTGGCACAGACGTGGTCTTTAAGGAAAGGTAGCTGTTGCCATTACCTTGCTCACATGGGGCTCCATTGAACCCTTTTATGTGTCTACTCGTCCTCCCTCTTTACTCTTTATTTACAGGCAGAAGGGAGAAAATACTCCTGATGTTCAGTGGAAGACATTTCAGTTGGATCCAGGCACACATGTGCTTTTAAATGTTTAACAACCAGCTCCCTGTGGAAATAGAAACACTGATTTGTAGCATTTTCCAGTTTCCACGGTGTAAATACTTCCAAGCAGCCAACATGATGTTGCTAAACATGGAAGTGGGAAGAAATACTCTCTCACAGCTGAGTTGTGTTGAGAGCCAGCACTGGTAACATCGCTGGACCCAGGGAAAGATCTCTTTAAAATGCTGGAGAAAATAGGTGGTTCCTGAACTCTAGTGCAGATTGTCTAAAGAAACTCCCTAAGTACTGTTGATAAGATGGGGGATGGAGCCATATTATGCCTTCAAACTGCAGAGTTCTCTTTAAACAATACATTTTGCATCCAACACTTACAGCTAGTCAGCTTCCAGGCCCTGACTATTCCTTCTTTAAAATCTCTCCTACATTCACCCACTCCTTCCTCTTTATGTCCACCATGGCCACCCCTGCTCATGAACTCAGCTTGTCAACTCTGCAACATTATCTCTCCCTTCTGTACCATTGATAGATTGGACCAAGTCTGCCATCCCTAAGTCAGCTTTCAGTGCATCATCCCCACTCAAGGTTTAAGGTCACATCCATTGTAAACGCTGTTGCCTGGCCATCCCAGCCTTCCTCCAGTCTCACTCAGTCTGAAAGTGGTCTGAGTGGAAGTCTCAAGTCCTATACTTGCTAACTGTGAGCTCCTGTGCAGATTACAGAACACTCTCCTAGCCTTAACTTCCTTCCCTCTCAGATGGTCAGCATGTATGTGGGAAGAGATGTTCTCTAAAATGATGAGAATAAAAGAACTTTCTTAGGGTTGTTTTGAAGATTAAACAAAATAATTCTATAAAAGGCTTGGTATAATACCTGGTCCCTTAGAAATGTTGCACTGAATACCAGCTATGTGATGATGATAATGATTATTGCTGCTCCTTCTAGTGGAAAATGGTAGCTGGTAGAAGGATGACCTTCCTCCCACCTGGAATTCTACCCTACTCTCTTTTGCTATTTCAATTTCACTTTCCCCTCAGCTTTGGTTCTTTTTTTTTCTGATACGGTTTTTCTGTGCTCTCATTATTTCTTTTTTTTTCCTCCAAGCTTCTGAGGCAGTTACACCCCACCATGGAACATTTAATTCAATACTGTCCCTTATTGTTCCCTGTTGATGCCAATCATGTCTTCCTGGCTGCTCTGTAATGGTCTTGCAGGGAGTGGCCTGTCTCCATTTTCCCCCCTGAAGGTTCTTGAGATCCAGCACAGAGCAGCGGCCAAAGTGGCTGATGCTGTTAACGGTCCAGAACTGTGCCGGATATTTTTCATGTGCATCATCTCATTTTTTTTTTTTTTCCATTCAGCCAAGATTTATTTGAGCACTAGCTATGTGCTGGGCACTAGGACCGCACACTGAATAAGGGTCTCTGTCTTCTGAGAGTCTGCAGCCTACTGGGAGGAGCTGGCCTCCAACAATGAGATCACCCAAATTGGTGTCTGATGATGGATGGGGCCAAGTGCTGTGAAAGGAAAGAAGAAGCTGTTGCAGGGGGTTAAACCAGGAGCCTGATTTAGAAAGGGCTGGTGTTAAGTTAAAAGTTAAAACTGGAAAGAGTTACCCAAAGAGAAGATTTTCTGGGAAGCTGGTACAATGGGTGCTGAGTGGAATGGCTCAGAGTGCTGAGGACCTAGATAACATCAGAGAGCCCGAGGTCCAAGCTGGAAAGACAGAGCAGGCTGCCATGGCAAGCTGGCACATAACCTAGGGCCTGCTGGGCTTCCTGGGCCAGAGGGTATGTTGATCTCCTAAGAGCAGGAAGCATTTGTCCTCTCAGAAATCTTATGAGGTAGCTGCTACGATCAGTCCCATTTTCCAGCAGAGGCAACAGAGGCCCAGAGTGATCAAGTCACTTGCCCAGGGTCACACAGCTATTTGGCAGCACAGCCAGAATGTCACTGCTGCTCAAGGTGGTCTAGACCCCTACCTGCTGAGTGACTAATGGCAACACTGACCACTCAAGACCCACCAGCCTCATCCTTCCCACAGGCTATTCAGAAAGGGCCCTCTCGTTGGGACTTTTCTCAGGGGAGAACCAGCCTGACACCCATTGGGCACACAAAACCAGTTTGGCGGGAGTAAAATGTCAGCAATTTTGATGTCATAGTCAGGTGTGTATAGTGCCTGCCTTGGACACGCTGAGGGCTTCCCTGGTGGCTCAGACGGTGAAGAATCTGCTTGTAATGCAGGAGACGTGGATTCGATCCCTGGGTTGGGAAGATCCCCTGGAGGAGGGCATGGCAATCCACTCCAGTATTCTTGCCTGGAGAATCCCATGGACAGAAGAGCCTGATGGGCTACAGTCCATGGGGTGGCAAAGAGTTAGACATGACTGAGCGACTAAGCACAGCACTGGACGCACTGCATCCCGTGGTCATGTCCCTTCTCAGGCTCTGCATAGCTCAAGAGAAACTCTGCATTTGTTTTATTTTGTTTGTCAGAAGTCTGGGGCTGTGGACCCAACTCAGGGAGGTGGTGGTTTACCATGAGCGGATTTTCAGGAGTTTTACTGGGATGTCTTGGCTGAGAAGCCCAGGCACAAGGAGCCTGAGGAAGTCTCGTGGAGACAGGATGTGCTCAGGAATCTGAAATAGGCAGTGTTTGTCCTCACAACTCCTCGGAGTCCCCTTCAGCCTAAGACCTCCTTCCTTTCTCACCACCCCCCAGGGAGATTCAGTCTGGAGCCCCTTCCTTGGGCCTCCCTTACAGCCTGGCTCCCAGCCTGACCTCCACGGCCCCTCCCAGAACATTAAAACTTACTTAAGATGCTAATAGGTGATAATGACACCTCCCAGGGCCTGGGACCCCGGCAGTAGTTAAGGGTGGGAATCTCAGGCACCAAATGGAGCCAGCCTTTTGGCCCCCCTCAAGTCACCCCATCACCCCTGGGAAATAACTCCTTTTATTTCCAGAGTCTTCCATAGTTGGGAGATGTCCCCTTATCTATTGGGAGCCCCCCACCCCCACCCCTGGTTCTGTGATGAGGAAGGGACCCCGCAGCTCAGTGAGCTGAGGGGCCACTGGCCCAGCGAGAGGCAGGAGAGAACGAGGCAATTGATTGAGCCTCTGGGTGGCTTCCTGCCAAGGAAGGTCCCTTTGTTCACCCTGAGCCTGGCCCTTCGGCCACAATATGACCAGAGGCCCTTGGGTCAGGAGGCTCGCCCCCTTTATGGCCTTCTAATGGACCTTCCTTCCGGCCACTTGACCAAATGCCCCTGCCTGTGAAGGGTGGGGTGCGGCGGGGCGGCCCCATAGCTCTGCCGTTGGTCTCCCCAAGGGCCCCTCCCCGCAGCCGCACCCTGTGAGAAAAACTAGCACCTCCCGGGCTGGAAGAGGAGGATGCAGCCTGTTTTCCCACGGCTCTTTCGTCTGAAGAAGCTGGAAGTTTCCGTGTCTCCCCAGCCATGAGGAGATGCCCCCCATCCCCATGCCTTTCTCTATGTTGTTTAGTTAACTATCCGTTCACGGCTTCCCCATACTGTGTGTCTGAAACTCCAGCACCATTTAGTCAGGAGGGGTTGGCCTGCAGTTTGCATAATGCAGAAATGGTGTCAGCAGGTTCCAGGAGCCACTGGGTACCCCCAAACACCAACCCCAACAATACCTTCAGCTCACCCTGACATAACCCCCTGCCTTCTTTGTGTCCATTTACCCCGTGTGTACCTTGTATCCTTCCCTCCTCTTTCCTCAGAGCCACGCTCTAACTTAGCACCTACTTGACTATCTTCGAACTGTCTCCTGCCTCCCTGTGGCGTCCTGTAAATGGCTAGCGTTTGTGTATCTAATCACAGTTGCTACCTCTATTGAGCCCGTACTAATGGCAGCTAGCATCCTGTGACAAAGTCCTGTGAGTCAAGAAGTGTACTAGAAATGTACATTAAGCTGCCAGTATTACCTCCTCTTTGCACTTGAGGAAACAGCCCAAGTCACACAGCTCGTGAACAGCAGAGTCAGGATTTGAAGGCAGTCAGCCTGCGCTCATGACCATCATTAACACGGCATTTAAAATTTTTTTCCTAAGTGTTTATTATGAGGAAAGCTGGAGGTCCTGAGAGCATTTAAACATGAGTAGATGAAACGTGCTTCCTCCTGCAGCTCCCACCTCGGGGAGCTGATGATAACAGAGGTCATCTGGGAAGATGAGTAAGACAAGCCCAAAGATGACCTACTGCGGGAGAGGGCAGAGTACGTGCTGTGGTGAAGATACACAGAGGGCCTTTGGTACAGAGGATGGAGAAGCCACATCCGTTTGAGAGACTCAGGAAGTCAGGAAACGTTCCAGGGTGGGGGATGGTGTGGAAAAGCAGATGGGGTTTGTGGCAAGGTCCTTGGGTGACAAAGGACCATATTGGAGTGAGGGTGAAGGGGGAGTTGAAGGGCATGAGGAGGGCAGTCTGATGCCTAAAAACTGCAGAAGAATGAGAGAATCAGAGGGGAGGTAAAAGTATTCTGATTACAAGACCCAGATCCCCGAGAAGTGAGTGCAATAGTTGAAGACCTGCTTGGGCCTCATTTCTGCTCCAGCACTTACTTCCCAGCTCTGTAACAAGACAAATAACCCCTCCCCCCAGTTTTCTCATCTGGAAAGTGGGTTTAATTCAGGGCCAGGACCAAGGTGAGGTTGAGGCACTTGCCTTGAGAACAGAATTTAAGAGGTACCTCACATCCCCCACCCCACCCCTGCCAAAAGCTCATAGATCAAAACAAATAATAATTTCATGCAATAATTTTTGAGAGTCAAAATCAGTGCCAAAAATCCATGATGAGCACATTGTCAAAAATTTAAATAAGGAAGGGTCATACAGAGCCATATTGGAACCTAAAGCAAAAGGAAAAATCAGTAATACTGATCCTGTTTTTAGTTAAGGTAAAGGCACTCAGCTTACTCTTGCCCTGGCCCTGATAACAACCCTAGGCTTTGAGTGGCTGCAAGGATTCAATGAGATAGACATGGTGACTGGCATGGCAACTAACCAGGGAGCACTTTGGAGAGTCTAGGAGTCCGAGGCTGGTGGTTGGGGTGAGATAGAACTGTTTGAGCACCTGCTGCACAACTCTGCACCTGTGAGATTCTGGTGGGAGCCTGTTCCTTCATCTATAAATGGGGAGAGCACCTTGCTCATCAGGCTGTAGGGTAGCCTGGGATGAAAGATGCTCAGTGCTTCACCCAGGACCTGCACGTGGAGACCGAGAGTCCCCTGTTATATTCAGCAAGTGGACCTACACACCACATAGGCTTTCTGGATGTTCTTGGCAAATTGCTGTTTGTTGGCTTTAAAAAAAAAAAAACAAAACAAAAAACCCTGGTTTTCATTTAATTAGACACTGAGGTGAGGGATTTAGCTTTATCTCATGGTCCTAACCACTAAACCAATGCCTCACTCATATTCCTCTATGACATTTGCTTCTGTGTGCTACTCCTGACCAGACTGTGAGGGATTCCATGCCTTCAACTCACAGAGTCCTGATGCTCTGACTGTACCCTGGTCCACACCTGCTGCATCTCTGCAGGCCGGGAGGGGTTCTGGATTATCTGGTAGGATTATCACTTGAATGCTAGGGGGCCTTGGCCTGGCCCTTCTCTGGTGCTTTAGACCAAATGATTGTCATTCAGTGAATGTCATCAAAGTGACCCCTTTAAAATTCATCCCTGCCAGGGGTCAACCGTCAGACTTAACTGTGAAATCAGCAGAGCCATTTCCCATTGTGTGGCCCTCAAGGCCATCTCAGAGATGAGGTCTGACTCTCCTATACAGAAGGGTAACATGGTTCTTGCCCTACATTATACCAGCTTCCCAGGGTAGGTCAGTCTAGGGTAAAACCTGGACTCTGCTTTTTACTGGTTGTGGAACCCCAAGCAAATCTTTGCATGTCTCTAGCCTCAGTTTCCTCATTTGCAAAATGGTGCTGGTCTCTATGGCTTACCATGAGGATCAGAAAAATCAGTGGCCACTTCCATGTCAGTTGTTTATCTTGACTCATTTAGAACATGCATTGAGTGAATTCACTCATTGGGCATGTACTATGTGAATAGTTCTAGATTGTACAAGGAGATACAAAGATAATATATAATCCTTGTACTTAGTCAGCAGTCACATGGAGGGGAAAAGAAACAAGGGCAAAAGATTGTACTGCAGTTTAGAACTGTGAAGTGTCTGACATGATAGGCACACGATAAGTATTTGTTGAATGAATCAAAGAAAGAAAACTAGAAAGACATTAACATTCAAGAGAGATTTCCATGGGGGCAAGCAGGCAGGCTTTGTGGAAGAGACCGAATTTAAGCTGTCAATATGTCATCATAGTTATTAAAAGATCTTTTTGGCAGGCACCAGAGATAGAACAATATATATGACAGATAATACCCATACCTTTAAGGAGTTGACCCTTTAATGGGGAAGATGAATCATAGCAAATACTTAAGCATAACTCATAGTCACAAGTGTAAAAAGTGTTAGGCAGAGATGCTGGGGGGACGGACCATCAACTCCTGGAAGATAGGAACTGTGCTAATGTGTTTTGGTTTCTTTTCCTCTGTGCTCATGTAAGCTAGACCTGAAGGACAAAAGTTTTTAAATTTACAGATAAATTTTTAAATTTATGTCGTCTTTGGATAGGTGTTACTTATCCAAGTGGTAAGTGGTACAAAAATTGTAAATGCCAGAGTGTATAATAAAAAGTCTCTACGCATCTCCCTGGCAACAGTGAGGATGCCACCGGCCTTGGATATCACCCCAGATGTCCAGCCATAATCCAGCCATGAGGAGTCACAAAAGTGGGGTCATGCCATCATCACTGGTTAAGACTTACCTTTCTCTTAGAGATTGTTCCAAACCAGCACATAGTTTTTATGAGTGATTTGTTCTGTTACAGTTGGACACTTGGTATGTTGTTTTCTTTTTTTCACTTAAAAGACTTTATTTTTTTTTTAATATTTATTTGTTTAACTGTGCTGGGTCTTAGTTGCAACATGTGGAATCTAGTTCCCCAACTAGGAATTGAACTCAGGCTCCCTGCTTTGGGAGCTCAGAGTCTTAGCCACTGGACTACCAGGAAGTCCCAAGACTTCATTTTTTTAAAGAAGTTTTAGGTATACAGATAAATGAGCAGAAACTACAGAGTTCACATGTTACCCCTTCTTCCCCCCGATTTTTCCTATTATTAACATTTTATATTAGTGTGGTGCATTTGTTACAATTGATGAACCAATATTGATACATTATTATTAACTAAAGTCCATAGTCTACATTAGGGTTCACTCTGTTATACATTCTGTGGGTTTGGACAAATATATAATGGCATATGGGGCTTCCCCAAGTGGCACTTGTGGTGAAGAACCTGCCTGCCAGTGCAGGAGACTTAAGAGACATAGGTTCAATCCCTGGTTTGGGAAGATCCCCTGGAAGAGGGCATGGCAACCCCCTCCAGTATTCTTGCCTGGAGAATCTCATGAACAGAGTAACCTGGCAGGCTACGGTCCATAGGGTCGAGCAGAGTTAGACACGACCGAAGCGACTTAGCACACACGCATAATGACATAATAGCCACAGTCACAGTATCATACAGGATAGTGTCACTTCTCTAAAAGTCTTCTGTGTGTTGTCACTCTTCAGCCTTCCCTTCCTCCCTGAAAACACCTGGTGAAATATAGTTTTTTCCAATCAAATTTATTTGTAGTTCAGCTTCAGAGCCTTTGTAACCTACCTGAGCCCTTCTTTCCAGCCTTACCTCCTGCCCATGTACTCTGGCTGCCCCGTGTTACTCCTGCTGTCTGAAACATACCAGGCACTAAGACATATAAGCGTCTTCTGGCCTGCACTCCTGGGAGCTGCTTTTCCCACAGGGTACCCTCATATGTCACCTTCTCTCTGAAACTTTCCCTGGTCCAGTCTCACGTTCCGGCCCCCACAGCATAGTCAGGGTCCCTCCTCTGTGTGGTTCTTGTGTTAATTTATTCATCCATGCAACAAATATTCAAGGGAGTGCCTTCCACATGCCAAGCAGGGTGCTAGCGCTAACGATCTGGCAGGGACTTGGGCATAAAGCCCAGCTCACAGATGGCCAAAAGTTCCCTGAAGAAAATAAAACCAACTAACATGATGAAAGATGCCAGTATGGTCAGGGAAGGACTCTTGGAGGCGGTGACATTTAGGGACCAGAGGGGAGACTATTCAAGGTAGATGAAATAGCATTTGATGCAAACCTGATGGAATACTTACCATCACTCACATAGCTGCCTCTCCTACTCTTTGAAGGAAGGGAACAGTTGCTGGGCAAGAGGTAACCTGTGTGTGCTCAGTGACCAGCCCAGGGTCAGGGATGCAGGGGAGAACAGGGGGACGGGCTGGGCTCGTAGGGGCTCCCAGCGCATACTCCCCACCTCCCTCTCCCAGCTGGGTGCTAGCAGCTTTGTTTGCTGAAGCATTTGAGCCCTTGCTACCCAAACCCCAATTATCTGTGAGAAGGCTATTGCCTCTTCAAAGAGTTCAAAAGCCCCAGACTTTTCTTTTTTCTTCTTCTTCTTTTTTTTTTTTTTTTATAAATAGCTCGTATCCTTTCACCAGCCCTTAAGACCAGGATTTATGGCCCACTTCCCCAGAAGCAGACAGACCAACAGACAGGTTACTTCCCTTGGAGTCCGGGTTCCTACAATTGTGGGATGCTCCCACTTCCTCTTTGCATTTTATGACCTCCTGGCTGGCTAATCCTGCAGTGGGTTACACGGGAAGGAGGTGAGCTGTGTACGGCTGCAGCTGCCTGGGAAGCCAGAGGGCCAGGCAGACTCAGGAAAGGGCTGGCAGGGGTGGGGAGCCAGGCAGCTTAGCCCCTTGACCACACTGGCTTCTCTGGTTCCCAGGACTTTTTTCTAGCAAGACACCTTGAGCAGAAACCTCAGCGTGATTGGTGCAGGGTGGCGTCTGCCTCAGAGGGACAAACAGATAACCTTGGTTCATAATCTCAAGATCTAGTGAGGCGATGTGGCACAATTAATGAAGAGTCTCTTGTCACAAAAAAAATCCCCCTTTCACCTTTAGAACATGGGCATATTCCTTGTTGCCTTTCATTTAGTTCTTACAGGACTCCAGTGAAGTAGGTCTATGACATCCTCACGACAGACAAGGAAACTGAAGGAGAAACTAGCCCTGGTTGCACAGCCAAAATGTGACAGGTCCAGGTTCTGATCTTGGCTTCCAATGTGAGGTCGGGTGGGGGGGTGGGGGGGCGTCAGAGGCAGTGAAAGCAGTGGGAGGTCAAGAGAAGGAGTGGACTTTGGGACAAACAGGTCAGCTTTCAAGAGTCCATGAGGAGGGGCTGGATTTTCTAGGAGGGGACTTAGCATATGAAAAGGTGAAACCACTGTCAGGGACAGAGACATTGCCCTGGAGCAGGCTTGGGGAGGCACAGACTTCTGGAGATACCTCTGCAGGTCTCT
Organism: Okapia johnstoni; assembly: GCA_024291935.2. Taxonomy (NCBI): domain Eukaryota; kingdom Metazoa; phylum Chordata; class Mammalia; order Artiodactyla; family Giraffidae; genus Okapia; species Okapia johnstoni. The sequence goes on from CM044316.1 coordinate 45,662,372, forward strand.
TCCGTTGACCTCTGGCCTCTCCTTTTCCACAGCTTTTTCTCTAGGTCCTGACACCTCACACAGAAGGGTGAGGCATCAGTCAGGAGTTGGGCTGTGAGTTTGAATCTCTTGCACCAGCCATGGGGCTTCGATTTTACCTCTCTGAGATTGGTCTGCAGCACAACCAGATGACAGTAGGGCTGGAGTGAGCCCAGGGCTCAGCTATGAGAGCTGACACGATATTCTTTCTGGGGTTGTTGCCCGCCCCCACCCCAGACAGTGCTTCTCTGTCAAATACAGCTCCTAACTTGTCATTTGCCCTGCTCAACAACCAAGACTGGATGTGCTATTTTGGCCCTCAAGGCCCCTTGACCTTTGATCCTAAATTCCCCCACAGTGAGACCATCTGCAAATGGTCTGAAATCCTCAGGGGATGGCGACGTACTGTGTTAATTCCCTGTGACACAGAGGAAGGAACAGTAGCTTGGGGGTCAAGAAAAGCCAGTGTTCAAATCCAGCAGTCCCCATGTGAGGGGCACCTGGCCTCTCAGAATCCAGCAGTCTTGCCTACATGGAGGGGCCTTCTTTTCTTCCAGCTGCTCTGAGAGCCCAGGACTACAAGGTGCTTCATCTTCTGGAACATCGTGGGTGCTTCAGTGTGTTACCTTTTCTTCATTTCGACAATAGTCTGTTCACTCCACACCATCTCTGCTTTTACCTGTAATCACGAGGCTCACCAATAGAAATGGCACCAGGCCCCCCACCTAGGGTGGCCGGGCTTCCCAAGAGTGAACCTCAAGCCTGTCTTGCTCATCCCAGATCTTGGCCTGACAAGCAGTCAGCACTCAGTAAGTATTTGTTGGATGAGTTTATTATTGAAGAGAAGCCCTGAGCACTGTGCTCAGTGTCCAGGAGGCATGTTTGAAACATGTGCTATGAATCTCAAAGGCCTCTGAAAGTAAGCACGTGCTCATAGAAGTAGACTCGGCAGGTACCTTACAGCCATGGAGCCTGAACCAGTGTGCTTGCAACAGGAACGGGGATCCCTTGTATGGGTGGCGGTCCTCAGTTCAGCCCTGGTCCTCCTGGCTGGGGGTCCCTCTCCCTCTGGGGAAATGAACTAACATATGACAGTGCCCCTACTTTGTCCTCTGTCTTTGGCATTTTACAGTCATTGTCCCTCTTAATCCCAACAACAACTGTGTAAGGTGAGAATTATGATCCCCACTTTACAGATGAGAAAATCAAGACAAAGAAAGGACAAGTAATTCGTTCAGATTTCCCAGCCAGTGGGTGGTAGAGCTCTGCCAACCCCTGAGCCCATATTCTTTGGACCAACTACCCCCTCCTTCCTGCCTCCGCCCAGTGAGCCCGCTGTGGCTTTCAAACTGTGTATCTTTCGTCCTTTTCTTGGCAGCCGTTTCCCAAGCTAGCAGGACCACTTTTGAAAGACCAGACCAACCCATCGGAGTTTTTTTCCAGCCTCGGACAAGCCCAAACTGCTCTGTGTGCTGGGTGCTGGCAGCGCTCAGCCGCGCGCTTCCGACAGTCCCCGAAGGGGGTTGAAACGCAGGGCAAGTGGAAACTTCCCCCAACGTGGTGTTCAGAGATGGAATTTTTTTTCTCTCTTTCCCAATTTTGAAACCGTCAGGGATCGGGGCTGCTCTCTGGACGGGGCTCCTCCGGGCTGGATGATTTATTCATCAGGTGGCTTTGGTGTACACATTCTTCCGCAGGAATTTGTTGTAGAGGGAAGTAGTGATACGAGGAGTCCCAGGGGCCTTGTGTCCCCATCAGCCCCTCAACCTCTCACCCAGAGGTGAACAGTGACAATTCTGTGGCTCTGCACCCCCACCCAAGCCGGGTGCTTGGCTGCCAAAGCGATAGCATCTGGGCAGCAGGAAACAATTAGCTGCCGTTATATTATTCAGGCTGGAGCCAGAGCGAGGTTAGGGACTGGGTGGGAGATTTGCAAGTTTATTAGCTCTCTCCTTCCCTTTTACACACAAATGTACACTAATCCCCTGGAGTCTGGGGTTGGCTAAGCCAATAGGAAGGTCAAGTTTGGTTTCCTTCCTTCCTTCTACTTTGAATGCCAGCTTTACCACTTGAATGTCAATTTGCTGAAAGCCTCAGTTTCCTAATCTGTAAAATGGCAACATTTATAGTGCCTTGTGAGTTTGTTATGAGGCTCAAATGAATGAATCCGTTTTAAGTGTTTGGCACCTGGCCTGGTGCATAAAAAGGACAAACTAAATGTAAGCTTTCACTATTACTGCTGTTGACTTAGCAAACAGTGATCATTAGCCTCCCATGTGCCATGCATTGTGCTGGGTGTCAGAGAGGCTTCATGCCAGTAATGTCTAACTAGTCGGAGGAGATGATGGCATATTAAATAACCAATTACCACACAGAATGAACATAATACTAGGACTTATATGCCAGACAATTTTTGGAGATCATTACTTATTTCATCTAATCTTCACAACAGTCTCATGGGGCCAGAACTTTTTTTTATTTTCTGCACTTTTTGGTTGCAGGAACTGAAGTGCAGAGGAGTGAAGTCACCTACCCAAGGCCACCCAACTGTTGGAAGTAAGACTGTTGAATAGGAAGCCAGGCAGACTCTTCTGGGTGCCAGAGGGGCACCAGGCCCACCTGGGCAGGAAAGGCTGCATGGAGAAAAAATGTCTCAGTTGACCTGGAAGGTCCAGTAGGCCAGGAACACCAAGCAAGAATGAGCACTGGCAGGGGGAGCAGCATCTGGGGCCCCTTCTGCTTGGGGCTCACCCTGCTGTAGAAGGTTCAGTGCTTGGCCGAGTTACCTTTGGCTTTAAAATGGGAGCTCCACTTAGTAATACAATGATTTGACGACTGAACAAAAGGACCTGCAGTATGTAAAGTGCCTGTCACAGTGTTAGCATGCTTGAGTGCTCAGTCAGATCATGTATTCATTCATTCATCCATCCATCCAGCACGTTTTTATCAAGTTCCTACCATGAGCCAGGCACTTTCCTGGGCATTTGGAATATAATGGTGAAAAGGACAACCTCCTCATCCTCATAGATCTTACAATCTAGTGGGCAAGAGAGATGATAAACAAGTCAACAATGTATGCATATGTAATGTAAGAGCAGGTAGTGGTGAAATACAGAATAGGCTAAGGGGAGGCACGAGATTGAAGGGGGGACTCTTGGATAGGGAGGTCTGCTGAGGTCTTTCTGAGGAGGTGATAATTAGGCCAAGACCTGAATGGTATGAGGGAATGAGCTATATAGATGTCTGGGTAAAAGGCTTTTTGGACAAGGGACCGGCAAGTGCAAAGGCCCTGAGGAAGAGCATGCTTATTGTGAAGGATGGCCCTGTGGCAGGAAGGAAGTGAGTAAGGGAGGGGTGTTAGAGCAGATACAGTCACGGACAGATCATGTGAAGCCTTCAGGGCCAGAGTGAGGCTTTTAGATACTATTTTAATGAATGAGAAGCCACCAGGGAGGATCTGAGCAGAGGACTAACTTCTGGCTTTGTGCTGGGTGGTAGGCATGTTCCATGACTTCCCATAACACCCCATCTAGCAGGAAGAGATGATTCTTAGAAAACTAGTTACCATACAGCATGATGAGGGAAATGATAGATCGTACTACTAAGCCTTACTGTGTACCAGACACTCTTATTTAATCTTCACAGCAGTCTCATGAGGCAGGTCCGATTATTTTCTGTCTTGTTTAGAGGCAGACTGAAGTGCAGAACAGTGAAATCACCTGTCCCAAGGTCACCCAGCTGGTGAGTGTCCTCAGTCAGTTCCCTCTGGCCACTACACAGAGGGTCAGTGAACTAGAGAGGCTACAGGAGAGCGGTCAGGGAGCTGGTGCAACAATTCAGAGGAAAGAGATGATAGGTGGCTTGGGTGGTGGTGGCGGTGGTGGTGGAGGTGGTGACAATAGACCACATTCTGGATATATCTGAATATAAACCAATATGATTTGCTGCTGGAGGATATATACGGGGTGGGAAATCAAGAGAGATGCCAAGACTGAGCCTAAGATTTTTGGCCAGAGCTATTGGGTAAATTAAATATTTACTGAGATGGGGAAGGCAGGAAGAGCAGGTCGGGAGAGAAAGTCAAGGCTTTGGCTTGCTTCAGATGTGTAAAAATACATGTTTACTGAATGGAGGACAGTGTCTGCCGAACTCCCATATCCACCCTTCCCACACACTTTTGTTACCTTTGAGGAGCATCTGTCATTGAATTGATTGGAAAGTGCTCTTCAGTCAAGTCTTTTTCACCGTCCACCGCCCCAGGGTTCCAGAGAGAGAGAGAGAGAGAGACCCATCCCCTGTGACCTTCTCACTTTGCTTTTACACCTTTCATTTTGTTTTGGCAGCTTTGACCTGAAGAGAGCAATTTCATCTCAACTTTTGCTCAGGGTCAAGGGGAGGCATCTTGCCTTGAACTCTTTCCCTCTTCCCCTGGGCCCCGACCCCTAAGCATTTCTTTCTTTTTTTTTTTTTTTTCGTCTGTAGATTACAGTCCTGTTGGCCTTGGGGTAAGGTGGAGGTGGGTTGGGGGCCTGTGGGATGAGAAAGTGTGAGTCCCCCCTACCCCTGCAGCTGTCAGAGGAAGTCTGGGTGATTCAGGGAGCCAAGGAGCTGGCATTAGGAAGGAAAAGAGCACACAGTGGAGAAATTTCTATCTGGGCCATTTGTCTGTGGCCCCCTCCCCACCATGGAGGGTGACTCTGAGGGCTGGGAGCCTCTCCTTCCTGGGGGGCGGGTGGTGACTGAATTGTGAAGAACTGGCTGTCTAGTTCATCTTTGGCCTGTTTTATTTGGGCAGTTCCTGCAGATTTCTCTTTGACTTCCCTTTGTGTTGTGTGTGTGTGTGCGCGCACGCACGTGCACGCCTGTCAGGCTCAGGTCCTGGGAGGGCCTGTGAGTGAGGACCATTTTTTTATCTTGAGGCTCAGTCCTTAGATTTCTCACTGGGTTTCAGCTCAAACATGCCTTCCTCAGTGAGGCATTCCCTGACTACTCTCTGGGTCATTCTCCACCAGGTCTCCCGATTTCTTTTCCCCGAAGCACTTTTTACTCTTTGAAGTGATGTTGACTATCTCTCTCGGACATGGTCCTCATCTGTCCTTCACTCTGCACTTGTGAGAACCATGACGGTGTTGCGGGTGATTAGCCCTGAAGCCCGGGCCTGTGCCTGCACGTGTGTGGCCCTTGGTCACCGCAGGGGACGGCAGAGTCCTGGGGCAGGGCCACTTGCCAGACACCGCCCCCTCCTCTGTTGGCACTCCGCTTGCCATGTGAGAGGACCCTGTTAGGACTGTGGCACATCCATTACCCTTAAGGCAGTGGGGAATCCAAGGTGAACGTTAAGCTCAGCTCCCAGCATAAGGCCCGGGCAGTGATTATTGGACCCTCCACTAGGAGAGGAAGCCCCTCTGCCCCTTCTCTCCCCTCAGGACTCCTGGACTCCAGCTCCCCGTGTTTCTCTCTGGTTCTGGGCTCTGCCTGTCTCTCCCCCTGCCCTGTGTCTGCGATTCCCTTTCTATCCCTCTGTTTCTCTCTTTCTTCTTCCCCCATCCCTCTTTCTCTCCCTCCTCTCCTTTCCCTCTTTGCTCTGCCTTCTTTCATTTACTGCGTTCTTCCCTTGTGGCAAATGCTGGTCACGCACACCGTCACTGACCCCTTACAAGAGCCCACATGAGGCAGATTTTTGTCATGCCCATTTTTCAGATGGGAAAGTGCAGGCTCAGGGAGACTTGGTGACTTGTCTGTTCCCACAGCCAGTGTGCGGTCCAGCTGGGATTGGTCCTCTGGTGTTTATACTCTGTGCTGCGTCATGGTTCTGACGGATAACCAGTGCTACCCTGTGAGAACATGGGGACCTCAGGTCCACTGCTCCAACAGGCTTCTAAGCACAGAAAGAGGAGTGAGGGAGATGTGGCTGGGCAGGCTGAGGGGGGTCTGGGTGGGTAGGCTGTGAGGTCATACCCTACAGTCACCCTCTACGCACACTGTGCATCTGAGCCCTGCCCGAGGAAAGAAGTGAGGAGCCCCTTGGGTCTCTGGCCAGGTGCTGTCTGCCAGCCAGTGTGGGTTATTTATAATCCCAAGGCCAGAGCAACTGGGGGAAGTTAGAGCTGGAAGGGGAGAGGCAGCTAAACACAGCCTCCACCAGTTCATCTGTGACAGATGTAAGTGAGAGGCTAACTCCAGCAGATCCTTTTTTGGAGGGAAGTGAGTGGTGAGGGCAGGAATAAAACTCTCTTCTTTTTCAACCTAATGTGAATACGAGCTCTCCAAACCTTGGAAATAGCTACTCCCCAGCTCGCCTGGGAAGTAGAAATTATTGTTAGAGAGGGAGGGAAAAAAATGCACCTAATGCGTTATGCTCCTGGCTTGTCCCACTCGGGAGACCGGTGATGGTTATTTACAAGGCTGGCTTATTCATGGTCACTGAAGCTAGGAGAGGCAGGATGGAGACAGAATCTAACAAACGACCTGCTCATGGCCTGCAACACAGGATATTTAAAGTAACAATGGGCCAAATTCCTGCTCACATTTTTGGCAGTGCGCCAGTCTGAAAGTCCGCGGGAGAGAGACTTGTCGGGACTGTGTAGCTTTAGCGGGGTGGGGGAAAAAGACTGTTTCTATTTCGGGACTTATTTAAGATCTGACTTCCCCCCTCCTTCCTGGAATTACGAGGAAAACATGAATTAGAGACAACAATCCATGTAATCTACTTTGGAAGATTTTAGGAGCTCTGTGGGTACTCCCATCTTGGATAAAGTGAGGATGTTAAACAAATGATAGGACACACTTTGAAAACCCTTGAACTCCTCCTACATTTCTTTTCCTGGGATTGGAAATAGCCACTACCCGCGGGCAATCTAACAGCCAAACTCTGAATGCTGCCTGCAACAATTGTATGGAGATGGATGGACATGGCTATAAAACAGTCAATGGCCCACTTAAGTTATGACCCTGTGGCATTAGTTCCAAGGAAACCCCAGAAAGAGCTGAAAATGGTGACTTCTTGTAATTACACAGTTGGAAGTTACAGTTGACTTCTTATAGCCCCTCCGAAGCCTATGATATGTCTAAGCACCAGCCTTGTAAAGAAGTAGAAAATCTACAAGCTCTATCAGCAAGGATGCCTTTGACAGCAAATCACGAAAATTACCCAGCTCGGACTGGCTTCAATTATATGAAAGTGGGACTTCCTTGGTGATCCAGTGATTAAAACTCCGAGCTTCCCAATGTTGTATGGCAGCCTGGATTGGAGGGGAGCTTGGGGGAGAATGGATACATGTGTGTGTGAGTCTCTTTCCTGTTCACCTGAAACTATTACAACATTGTTTGTTAATCAGCTATACCCCAATACAAAATAAAAAGTTTAAAAAACAAAAGCAAACAACAACGAAAAAACCCTCCAAGTTTCCAATGCAGGGGGTGTGGATTTGATCCCTGGTCAAGGAACTAAGATCCCACATGCTGCATGGCCACAATATATGTATATATACTTCATATACATATATGAGTATGAAACATTTATTCACTTAGATAAAGAAATCTTCAGGTAGAATGACTTCAGGACTGGCTAATTAGGCAGCTCAGTGATGTCAAAAAGGACCCAGGTTCTTTCTCTGTTTTCTCTCTGCCATCCAATTTCTGGCCTTTATCCTCAGGCCACCTCTGTTTATGGTACTAAGAAGGCTGCTATTTCAGTGTCATAAGACACTACAGTGTCTTCCTTTCTTCTTGGTTTGTCATTTTAAGAATGAAGAAACTTCCTAGATTTCCCCTCCCATCCTATTGGTTATTTCTGTATTACTTGTCCATGTATGAACCAGTCACTAGCTAGGAGACTGGGGTCAACATAATTTGATTACACTCCTTAGGGCTTATCCCTGCAGCTGGAATAGTTACTTCTGCCTGAACCCTGGAAGAAATCCAAACAAGAACAGGGGATGGATATCAAGGTGTCTGCCTCATTAGCTATGAGAGTAAAACTTCGGAAGTAACTTAAATGTCCATCAATAGAAGATGGATTCCTTTGTAAAAAGGAAAAAATGATCGATAATCAGTATGCCAAGAACTGTTTAGATCTGCAGATACAGCAGTGAATAAAACTACCCTTGACGGGAGAAAGACAGATAGCAATAAGTACACGACCACATATGCGTATAATTGCAAATTAAAATAAGTGCAGTGAAGGAGAAGACCAGGACAAGAGACAGCCCAGGAAGTCCTCTCTGAGGAGGTGACAGTTCAGCTGAGAGAAGAGACAGGTGAGTCATGGAAGAATATTTTAGCAGGAGCAAGAGGCAGTGCAGGGGTTCAGCAGCAGGAAGCGGCTTCTTGGGGTTGAGAGTCAACAAGATAAGGGTGGGAGGGCTGGATTAGGCAGGGTCTTGTGGGCTTTGGTAAGGAGTTTGATTTTCATTCTAAATTGAGTGGGAAGACACTGAAGATTTAAAAATACATATTCCTTTTTAAAACTTTATTTTTTAAAAATTAATTTTATTGAATTAAGTTGATTTACAATGTTGTGTTAATTTCTGCTCTACAGCAAAGTGATTCAGTTATACATACATACATATATATATTCTTTTTCATATTCTTTTCCATTATGGTTTATCACAGGATATTATAGTTCCTTGTGCTATTCAGTAGGACCTTGTTATTTATCCATTCTATATATAATAGTATGCATCCGCTAATCCCAACTCCCAATCCATCCCCTCCTTCCCCCTTGGCTGTTACAGGTCTGTTCTTTATGTCTGTGAGTCTGTTTCTGTTTTGTAGATAAGTTCATTTGTGTCATATTTAAGATTGCACATTTAAATGGTATCACATGGTATTTGTCTTTTTTCTGACTTCACTTAGTATGATAATCTCTAGGCTCACTTGTGTTGTCGCAAATGGTATTATTTCATTCTCTTTTATGGCTGAGTAGTCAGTCCATTGTATATGTGTACCACATCTTCTGTATTCATTCATCCATTGACTGTATGTTTAGGTTGTTTCCATGTCTTGGCTATTGTGAATAATGCTGCTATGAATATAGAGATGCATATATCTTTTTGAATTATATTTTTTGGGGGATATATGCCCAGGAGTGGGATTGCTGGGTATATGACAACTCTATTTTTAGAAAACACTTTGTATTTTGAAATAATTTTAGATTTACACAAGAGTTACAAAGATAGTACAGAGAATTCCTGTATTCTTCACCCGGCTTCCTCTGTTAACATCTTACATAAACCATGGTAATTTATCAAAACTAGGAAATTAACATTGGTATAATACTCTTTATTCAGATTTCATCAGTTTTTCCATCATGTTTCATGTCTCCTGTTTTTCCTAGTATGTGACAATTTCTCACTCTTTCCTTCTTTTTATGGCCTTGATGTTTTGAAGAGTACCAATCAGGTATTTCATAGAATCTCCCTCAATTTGAGTTTTTCTGCTGTTTTCTCATGATTTGACAAAGTCTGTGAATTTGGGGATGAATAGGAGAGGTGACAGGCCTTCTCTTCACATGATTTCAGAGAGTATATGACATCAACGTGACTTTAACTGGTGATGTTTAACCTTGATGACTTGTTCCAGTGGCATCTGCTAGGGCTCTCACTGCAGAGTTACTGTTTTCCCCTTTCCATGCTCTATTCTTTGGAAGCCAATCGCTAAGTCCAGCTTACACTCAAGTGGAAGGAGGAGCTAGAGGGTTTTAAGGGCAGTGACAAGAAACGATTGGATAAATGACCGTCATTGTGGAATACATGTCTCTAGTACAGACCTGGAGCTGTCAGTGAAAGTTGTGTATCTTAAAGACGATTGCCTTTCACATTACCCTTCAGTTATTTTCATGGTCGTCTGTAAGGTGAATGTTGTGCTATCTAGGATTCTGCACTATGTGAGAGATGCTCCATTTGGCAGTTCTTCTGAAGAGAGAGGACTTTGCTGTGTCTCCCAGTGGACTACTCTGTGCACAGCCCTGCCACCCAGTTTGCCCCGTCACACACACACACACTCATGGGTCCAATGAGGCTCCCGTTTTTAACCAGTGGCCTCCTTGGGCAGGATGAGCAGAGGGTGTGTAGAGTGCGGTTTAGTTAAGGTTGGGTGTTTGGTGTGAAGAGCAGTGCATATGAAAGGGAAGGTGGGAAGAGGTGGTGAGGCAGAAAATAAAATGACGTGTAATACCAGCTATTAAAAATCAGAAAGTGGAGTGGTGGAGGTATGACAGAGAGTCCAGGTGTGTTGAGTGAAGAAAGCATTTTGCAGGAACAGCTTTATGCAGTATGATCCCATGTATAACTTTAAAGATGAAAGGACAGTCCCTAGCACATAGTAGACACTCACTATTTGTTGAATGAATAAATGGTATATAGCAAAATGTTAAACTGAGGCTGGGAATGGGGGGGGAGGTAGTTTTTCCCCGTTATTTTATTTCTTTGTTTTGCATCATTCATGTTATTTTTTAAAAAATTAAATACCACCTTGATTTTCCCCTTGAAGCTGATGAGTAATAGTTCTCATGCTGCCCTGCTTTGAGTGGTGGATATTTAGTACTGACCCTTAATAAATGCTTTTGGTAACCATACCTCTTCTAGAAGAGCCAGGAGAACCAAATAGCTTAAGTTCCTAAACTGACTTCCTTTTTGCCTCCTTGGGGATGTTCTGTCACAGGCAAGTGATGAAGGGAGCAGAGGACTGGGAATTTGCCAGATTCAGTTTTGCAAACTACTGGCCCCAAAGCCCTTCGCATTCCACAAATGATCCTACAGCATGCAACCAGGGCTCAGGCCTCTTCCCACACATCAAACATCCCCATAATCCATTGACCAGATACCCTCTTCCCAGTGTCCAGGGATGGGAGCACAGGTAGGAAAGCAGGGGCTCTGGAGTCAAGCCTGTGCAACCTTGGGCATATGACTTCACCTTCTAGAGCCTCAGTTTCTTCAACTGTAGAATGGGTGTAATAAAAGTATAAGCACAGAGTGAGGATGAAAAAAAATGGGTCAAAAGCACTTGGTTGGCATCAGGCCTTAAATACTCAGTGTCAGCCATCGGAGGTAAAAGCTGGTCTTGTCGTTCACATCATTCTGGTTACGTGGTGGAAATCCTCCATCCTCTCACAAGGCTGGCTTTGGGACAGAAATAAAGCCTGAGGCCTCTTGTCCCTTCCCCTTTGACTCTCCTTTTGGTATATCATTAGTTAATTAACACATTTAACAAATATTTATTGACTGCTACTCACATGCCAGATGCTGTGCTGGAAGCTTCCCAAGGGTTGTGGTGTGTATGGGAATGCTGATTCCCAAGCTCAGGGCAGTGGGTGTGGCTGGGGGTGGACAGAGGCCTGGACTCTGGAGTGCTGCCAGTTACCAGCAAGTGACCTTCTGCTTTACCACAGTGGACAGTTTCTAAGTGTGCCATGACAAAGGCCAGGTGGTCCTGAAGTTGAGAACAAGAAGCCTGAGAACAAGAGCTCATCCGCTGGGGGGAACAGACAGGCTGTGAACAGACAGGTGTGAATAGGTCATCAACAACACTGCATGTTGCAGGAGTGTCAGGAAGGAGCCCAGTAAAGATCAGAGAGGAGCAGGGTGCGACTGAGTGGGGAGGTGTGGTGCTGATAGCATCATTACTGTTACTATCACTTTTGGGAAGTTTTTGGTAGAAGAGACTATAGACTGGCACATAAGTGCTTGGAAACCACAACTTCCTAGGAAGACAGAAAGCCTGGCTCCTCTTCTTGGCTTTGCATCTAACCTGTGGTGTGACTTGGACAAGCTGCTCTCAGGATCTCATCCATATGATGGAAGTGGGCGGATTGGACCAGCGATCCTGAACACTATAGTGGGTCACATACCCCTCTGAGAAGCTGGAAACTGTCTCTCAGACAAAAAGCACAAATACACAGAAATTTATCTACAGTGTCAAAAAGGGCTCCGCTTACCCTCTCCTCCACCCTCAAATCCTAGGCTAAGAATCTCCAGCTTCCATGACCTCAGATATCCTTTCTGGGATTATGACTCTGACACCTGTGCCTGAGACATGCCTGCAGGGTAGGCATCCTTCTAGATGGGGGTTGGGACATCTTGTTTGGGTTCAACTGCCCAAGGAGGCCAGTCAGACTTGACACCAGCTGGCATCAGGAACGGAGAGCCAGGAAGATGATGTGAAAAAGATAAGCAACGTTGGGCTAAGGGACATCAAGGTACAAACACCATGATCAGTGCCAACCGGCACTCAGTGCAGGGGATCTGGACAGTGAAATGGGTGGAGGGATGCTGTGCGAGAGCGAGGGGACCCTGCCCAGTTTGCAAAGGGTAGTTAATTGTGTTTCAGCTCCAGCCATCTGCTGCCACAGGCGATGGGGGGCCCAGAGCAGCCAGCGCTTTTTGTTTTTCATGAGAAGTTTTAGATCTGGCTTTGGAAGCCTCTTCATTTGTTATTTTCAAATAACAACCAAGTTTCTGAAAACACTGTGGGCCACTGTCTGTGATTTCTTGCCTATGTGATCCATATGTCTAGGCTACAGATAGAGACACTGAGGCTAAGAGTAGAGAAGACCAAGTTCTTATATTCTCTACTCTTCTATGAACCATGTTTCCACCTCTAAGATAATGAGTAACAACATTATGTTAGTGCTGCGCACAACCAGCATCAAACCTGCCAACTGTGCTTAGAAGGACAGTGACCCTCCCAAGGTCACAAGAGAGAAGGTGGCAGAGCAAGGCCCTGGGCAGTGGGACCATAAGGCTCAGCTGCTCTTCCCCACACATGGTCCTAAGGGGAGGAGTCTGCGGAAGTGGCAGCCACTTCTCAGAGAGCCCCAAGGCCCTGGCTATGCCCACTCTGGGAAACGGCTCCACCTGGATGGACACTAGTTCTTTAATCCAATTAGATCCGGCACCTCAGAGAGCCTTGGTAGTGCAGGGCTGGCTGGAGCATTGCCTGGAAACTCGTCAAGCAGTGGCCTCGGGTTGGGAGGTGCTCTGCCTAGAAACATGGGAGTCCCCAGCCCTGCTGCCTTCTGTGTCCACCCAGGCGACTGTGGCTCCTTGGTCTGTGCCTTCTTTGTGCTTTTCCCCTGGAAGCCTGGGGGCTGGGGGGTGGCTGTGCCCTTAAATCCTGTGTATGCATCTCTCTGCACACAGCCACCGCCGCTGCCCCACCCGCCCACAAAGCCACCAGACCGCACTTCTGAATTATCTGGGGCAACTTAAACTCCCCCCTCACCCTGTTCAGATTCTTGCCTCTGGCCACCACAGACCAAGTAATTCCACAGGTTAGGGAAGCAATTCATCTTTTGATTGCAGAGGAAATGAGAAAGGCTGGCCAAGAGCAATGTTGGGAGGGTTGTTACCATGTCGTGTGGTGACGCAGCATCCTTCCTGAGATCGAGGGGGTCTCAGTATTTTATATGGGGTGTTGTGAAGTGGTGCTTAAACCCAGGTTCCAGTCCAATTGAGATCGAGGGGGTCTCAGTATTTTATATGGGGTGTTGTGAAGTGGTGCTTAAACCCAGGTTCCAGTCCAATCTCAATCAGTCTATCTAATCTTGTTTAAATACCACCTATCCTATTGACTTCTGTAGAAGCACACAGTGGAGGGGCAGGGGCGGGGTGGGGGGAGGTGGCGGGGATCCTAAGAGAGGTGCTATTTGGGGTGAGTTTGAAAGTTAGAATAGGCCTTTAGCATTCAGTACACAGGCTGTGGGGGAAGGCCTACTACTTATCAGCTGTGTGGCCTTGGATGAATGACTTACTCTCTCTGAGCCTCAGGGGTTTCTCATCTATAAAAGGAGACTGATTATATCAACCTACTTTGTTTTTCAAGATTGTAAATGATAATGCAGCTCAGAAGCAATAGCTTTTGTAATGATTTCCTAAGGCCACTTGACCTCTGTAACTCTGTGAAGGCTTTCTAGAATACTGACTCCAAGTAGAGCATCCACCTGGAGCTCTTCTCTTGTTTTGTCCTTGGTAGATTTTCTGTTCAAGGAGTCCGAAGGCACTCACTCCCTCCTTCCTGAAGCCCAGTGAGAGAGAAGCCAGTCAGGAGACTGGTTACCTAGTCTCTGCAGGTACAGGGAAGAAAGAGGGCTGCCCCAAGGGAGAAGGTAGGGGAGGAAGGGAGCAAGGAGGGTTCCAACCTTGCAACAGTTAAATGTTAATATAGGTGTCGGCATAGGAAGTGTCTTCTAATGACAGAAGGAAACCAGGGAGTTTTTCAATCATCTCCTGCTTAACAGATACAGATGTATTCATAATTATCCCTTGCCTCGGGCCTTGAGGCCCAGGTGGGCTCCAGAAGGCCTGTGTTCCTGCCAGACAACAGTCCTTAAGGAACGTCATGTAGACAATTGGAATGCCATTTATCGTGCAAAACACAATAAAACCCTGAGCTCTCTTCCTGTCTCAGAGACCCATAAATTATGAAAATTATACCTGCCCCAGGCCATGGACATATTGTTTTATTAAAGTTCCGATGAATAAACTTAGGGCTCTGAAAAACGTCCTCTTGGCTTTCATCTGGCACACACCTCCAGCACGGAGCTGTCTGCTGGGGTGCTTTCAACGAGTTCACAACCCAACTTGGCAAAGTTGAGCTCATTTCAAGTTGCAGGTTCAGCAGGCTGCAGGGGCCAGCTGGGGAGCTATGGAAGGGGCTCAGGGCCTCCTGGCCTGATGACAAGAGTTGTCCAAGAGGTTCTTGTTTTCTGCCATCAGCGTGGGGACCTCCCCTTGTCCTCACCATTCTTTTTTGGATGAGTTGAGGCTTGTGGTGCCGTCATCATACGAGGTGTGTGGTTATGGATGTGGAGAGAGTTGAAATCCTTCTCTATTTTTAAATTTAGTTGCTGGGGAGTCTTTTTAGTCCATCCTGTGCTTCTGTCCCAAATTGAGTTGCTAAACCTTCAGCTCTCCATTTTCCCATCTACCCTTCAACCGTGACAGACCTGTAACTCCTTCTCTGACTGTCAATTTCTGCATCTTGAAGAGGTAACTAACAATGGTATCAGTTAAGTATGTTCAAGACTTGGCAAAAAGGAACCATTCACTATATTCTAAGCATTATTAATTGCCCCCGGTCATTTCATAACTGGGAGCCAAGAGGAACAGGGCCAGTCGAGGAAAGACAACGAAGGCACAGGCAGGACTTTTTCTCTGGCCACATTTGTTTAGCTTGTTTCCTTAAGAGGTTTTGGGTGGGTGAGACAAACCCGACATCCTGTATAGGTTTCTGTTATTTTTAATCTCTTAATTGTAGAAACAAAACCAGGGGCAGGCCTGCCCCACGTCTCCACCTATCAAGACACCCCAGACTTAAAGCCTGGGTGTCAGTAACTGGGACTGAGTCAAGGAAAAGGAAAACCACCTCCAAGTGTCATCAGTGAAGGAAGACGCCATCATCCAGGAGTGGGAGAGGCCACAAGTTCTGGCTGAGGGGGAGGCTGGAGTTGTCTTTATTCTGGAGCAGTTCTAGAGCAGAGACCACAAGGAGGATGGATATCCTTTATGCCTTTTTGGGCAGTTACCAGAGGATCCTTGGGATGGGTTTGGATGTCTCGAAGAGGAGCCTGAGGCTCTCCCAAAGACTGGAAATATGCCATCCCTGGTGACCCCAGAGACAACCCAGAGCTGGAGTCAGGGCTCCAGACTGCACCTCTCTATCTAGCTTCTTCTGTCCACCATTGTTGGACCCCTTATGGCTGACAGAAAAATATCTTTAAAATAGGAGGCATGTGTTCAGTTTCAAAATAATAGTCAGTTTCCTTGTGATTGGCATACACAATGAAAGTAATTCAAGTCTCTCCTTCTTGCCTCCCCCCGCCCCCCCAGCTACATCCTCTGACATGTCTGCGTGGTATGGGGGAGATGGGTAGATGGAAGGTGTACTGGAAAGGCAGAGGCACGTCATCAATAGATGGAAGTCCAAGGGGACGGGTTTGTACAGTATCCGCCAGTCCAGAGAAAATAAGGAAACTGCCAAAGGTTTTTTTGTTTGCCTTCTGTAAGCCTGTGTGTGGGTATATATGTGAAAATCTGCTTGGGGAACACCAAGGTGAAAAGAAAAGAGCTGCAGAATTTGTATAAATTGGACAGGTAGGTGAACTTCCCCCACTTCCCAGTCATCCATCTGTTACCAATACTCTCGCGTAGGAGAGGGCTTGCCAGAGGATTTAGCAGCACCTGGCAGGATTCAGCTTCAATAGAAAGTGAAGCTTTCCTCCAGGGGCTCTAAGGTCATCCTCAAGGCAGGACCAGGGCCAGGAAGCCCTGTTCCCCTGCCACACTGTCTGCCAGAGCCTGGTCACTCATTTCCATTTGGCAGGCGTTCTTTGGGGCTTCCCTTGTAGCTCAGTCAGTAAAGTATCTGCCTGTATTGAAGGACACCTGGGTTTGATTCCTGGGTCAGGAAGATGCCCTGGAGAAGGAAATGGCAACCCACTCCAGTATTCTTGCCTGGAGAATCCCATGGACAGAAGAGGCTGGTAGTTTCCCAGTCCATGGGGTCGCAAGAATCGGACACGACTTAGCGACTAAACCACCAAGTGTTCTTTGACAAACTTTGACACCTTGCTGGGTGAGGATGTTGGGGGTGTGAACACACAAACACGAGAAACGGCAGTCCTATGTATATTTAACAATATATATTTATATATATTTTCTAGATCAGTACATTCAGTTTTTAACTTGCTTTTTCTTCACAAACAGAAGAACTCTTACAATAGTAGACTTTCTAAAATAAATACTATTAAAATAGAGCTTCAAAATAAATATTCTATACAAAGGAAACCTTCTGTGGTAACTTTTGATGTGGGGTGAGAAGGGGTTACAGTGAAGAGGGAAAATGTGCCAGGATGGGACCCTTGAATAGCTTTTGTTTTTAACACAAAACTGAAATGTGGGGCAGTGAGAAGAGAAAGCAAGACAAGACACCACACCAAGTTACCCACAGCAAAAATGGCAGCTTAAGATTTGTCATCGACTGTCACAAAAAGCAGAGGGCATGAAAATGCTTACCAAAGGCATAAGCCAGAAGGCCAGTGAAGTTCGTAGGATGCCCTAGTGATGTGTACAGTGCAAAGTGGTGGTGCCTGCACCCCGCCGGACACCTCCTGGGGCAGCACAGAGAGCATGAAGGTGACGGGACCTGGTCCCAACCCACACTTTCCACACCTGGGACTTGTCATAATCTAACCGGGCCTCACTCGATGTCAAGCGGGGATGTGTGCAGACTCCAGCACGCTGAAAGAACCAGACACATCACATGATAGTCTTCCGTCTGTCAGTTCTGAAGGGGTCCGTATCAACAGCAGGGACTGGTCTTCATTCCTCCCAGACAGGGCCAGTGAGGAGCCTTGCTGTACCCCATCTTCTACCTAGAAAGGCTTGGCTCTCCTAGACCCAGTTCTCAGGGCGCTTGCCGGAGTGTTGGGCCTTTACGAACCCACCCTCTAGGGGAAGCAGCTGTGGCCCCTTAGGACAAGGGTCCTGGGCCCAGGCTTGTGGATACCACCCCCAGTTCCAGGCAGAACCACCAGCCATCCCAGATTGAACCTTAGTGGGAAGCAGCTGGCACTCTGCTAAACAGGTCAAGATGAGGAGGCATAATCCAGCCAAGCAAGCTGTTGGTCACAGGACACACAATCAGCCAGAAGTGGCCACAGAAATGCTTCGTGTTCCTGAGAGCTTGATCCCTCAGTGGCCCTTGACTGGCCCCTGGGGGCCACATGCAAGCCAGTTTTGTTTTTTCTTTTTGCCAAGAAAAACATGCTGAGGGACTGCTATGCAACAGAGCTGGGAGAACAAAAGCTGAGTGCACGGGACTCAGAGAGTTCTGCAGACGACCAAGCAGGTTAGATGCAAACCAAAAAGAATAAGCCAAAGCAGGGGAAGGAAAAAAAGAAAACCAAAACCCAGAAAAATCCATGTTTACAACTATATACACAAAGTCAGCGATCAGGAGGCTACTTGCCAGGAAACAAGGGTCTCTGTAGAGATGGTGGGGTAGGGGTAGGGTGTGTGTGTGTGTGTGTGTGTGTACACACACACAGCTTATGTAAGTGTGTGTGTGTGTGTGTGTGTGTGTGTGTGTGTGTGTGTGTGTGTGTACACACAGCTTATGTAAATCAGTTCTCCACAGAATGGGCATGTAGAACACCAAAGATCACCAAAGTGCAACTTGCCACTGGGTCAAGTTTCCCATGGAGACATTTGAGCGAGGGGCTTTGGGGCAAGTTCTGAGGCCTCTCCCAGAGTGGACGTATGCCCTCTCTTTTTAGGGGCAACCTCTGCACACCTGTTCTGAGGAAAAACATCTCCAGTCCCTTCAGTACACATCTGATACATTCAATTAGGACAAGTGGTTGGCTGAATGTGTTTTTTCTATCATTCCCTCTGATTTGTGCAAGAACATCCATACATCCATGACAACTGTGGCAAGGGTAGCTACAGGAATCAGCCTTAGAAAACGCAGATGCAGTATTTCATATTTGCCTTTTACAAGCTAGCAAATGTTATATAAATAAAGCCTAAAATAATAGGACCGTCCCCTCCTTTCCTCCAGTCAATAAATACCTACAGTTACAATTAACTTATTCTAAATCATAAGATGTTACTACCAGTCTTCAAGAAGGGAAGGAAAACAAAAGTCCTTGAGAAGCACTGGGTGCATGACTATCACAGCTACCTGCCTCCTTCCAGGAGGCTGTTCTGTTCCTACAGAACAAACTGGAAGTGCTACAAAGGCTGTGCCTAGTACACTTCCAACATCGCCCCGGGGTAGCTCTTCTGACCCAAGCTACTTTCTCTTATGGTGGGGAGGGGGAAAGGGGAGGAGGCACAAAATACCACATGAAGCAAACCCCCCACACAATTGCTGGGGAGTAAGGACCAGACACACTACAGCTTTTGCATGCAACAAGTACCTACCAACCGGACGAGCTGCGCTTTCTGAGTCCTTTAGCACCTTGAAAGAGAGAGAGTTGCTACGTCTTTGGGGGCTGCTGGGAGGGGCTCATGTGGCCATGCACAGAAGCAGGGCTCAGTCCCAAGAAGCCCCCCAGAGAATCTTTCCCCCACCTGCATTCTTCTGACTCCCCCCCGCCAGGGTCTCCTAACACTAAAATAGACTCTTTTGTCATCATCTGTCTATTTACATTAAAGATACAGACACTGTACACAAAAGGCTAGGACAGCAAGCAGCAGAATCAGGAGAGAAGCAGCCCACACCCAGCTGTCACTCTGCCAGCGCGAGGTGCTGCCTCTCTTCTCTGCTGTTAAAATCTTCTTCTTGGTGGGGAGGGGGGATTGTGTTCCTTGAGGTTGCTCGCCCCCCAGATTTTGAAATCAGCCCTTCCTGGGGGTGGCCCAAAAGGAAGCAAGTGTTTTATTATTATTTTTTAAAACACCGTTAGTATCTGATATAAAAACGTGTAACGACTGGATCCAGAGACCACAGCCTCAGACTCATTGGCAAAATGCTATTTGGTCTCAAATTTGCTGCCCTGGTCTTCTCTACCCATAGTGAAGTTTCTGGAAAGGATCTGGGTAGAGAGAACTGGGAGCGCACAGC
Organism: Okapia johnstoni; assembly: GCA_024291935.2. Classification (NCBI taxonomy): domain Eukaryota; kingdom Metazoa; phylum Chordata; class Mammalia; order Artiodactyla; family Giraffidae; genus Okapia; species Okapia johnstoni. The sequence continues at coordinate 45,681,956 of CM044316.1, forward strand.
AGGCAGGTGAGTCTGTGAGTAAGAGCCGAAGGATGGTATTATGAGTGGAACACCCCCGAGAGTTAGTGAGGAAGCTGGAAGGGAGAAAATGTACTGTGCAGTGGTTCCTAAATCCGTCCATGGCTCCAGGCGGAGGAAGGAATGAGGGGCGGGGGCTCCCGAGTATATACAACAGGGGTTGCCAGGGTCTACACCTTCCCCAAGATGGGGCAGACTGGGGTGGAGGCTGGGAGGACAAGAAGGTACAGACGGTAAGACTCCAAGCATCTTCTTCCAAGTCCCCTGGCCACTCAGATTCCTCCCAGGCAGCCAGAGAGAATGCAAAAGAGCGGGGAGAAAGCGAGGGAGGAGGACCAGGAAGGCATTCAAGCAGCTGCAACTTCCGGATATGTGTCCACATCTGTGTTCCATCTTCTGAAAAAGAAAAATCGCCCCCAAACCACACCACACCCCTGCCACTGTCTGTTTCACACAAAGTTCCAGGATCCTGAACAAAACCACCCCAAAGTGCTTCTTCATCCTTTTGGGGAAGAGAGGGGTGGGTGATGGTGGTCCCTGTTTCTTCAGCAGCTGGGGGTGGGGAGTGGGCGGACTAGCAGGGTCAGCCTCAGGATGCTAAAACCTCTGGCTGTGCCGTGGTGCTCTTCTCAGGTGTCAAAAGGGAACCAGGGTTCCGGGTGGAGCGCTGGGACTTGACCCCGAGTGTCAGAAAGGCTTGTCGGGTCTGCTGGTCTTGGCGTCCCCGGCAGCCGCCTTGCAGATGACGCTGTTCGTGTGCTTGCAGCGGCACCCGGGGCGGCGCAGGCGGTCGTAGCCGCGCTGGGCCAGCTTCACACAGCCAGTGGCGGGCAGGTAGCAGAGCAGACAGGGCAGCACCAGGGACAGGGCGCCCATGAAGGACCAGCGGGCGCAGCAGTTTGAGCGGGAGCAGGAGCAGGGGTGGTCGGCGCAGGAGCCCTCATCGTCCTCGTTGGTGCAGTGGTAGAAGATGCCCTGCACCAGGCACATGCAGGTGCCATAGTTGACCAGCGTCTGCGCCGAGCACAGGCACTCCTGGTTGCAGACCCAGCAGGAGGGCAATGTCCGGGGTGACGCGCACTCCTTGCACTTACACTTCCCACAGGCCTCGCACAGCAAGAAGTGCTTGTCCAGCTCTGGGGGGCCGGCAGGGCCCTTGAGGTCCAGTGGCTTGCAGTGGATGGCCTTGGGCTGGATGCGCACAGCCCTCAGGGAGGCCTGATCAGTCATGGGCGGGGGCGCCATGTGGTCTAAGAGGCGCTGGTCAGAGGATGTGCTGCTGCTGCTGCTCACAGAGCTGGGGCGCCCGCTGAAGGAGATCCAGTGGTGGGTGACGTCCTGGTCACAGCGGGCCGGGGTTGGGGCCAGCTCTGAGGCTCCACCCCGGGTCCGCTTGGGGCCAGAGGGGGGTGCCAGGCCAGGGTTGTCGATGTAGTCGTTCTCCACGTGGCTGGTCTTCATCTGGTCGATGGGAAGGATGGTGAGAGGGTGCTGGAGCCGGCTGTGGGCCATACGGTTGTCCAGTAGGGGCTGGACCATGACTGAGCTGGGAGTCAAGGGGACGCTCTGTGGGATCGGGGGCTCCATGGGGCCGGAGGTCCTGGGATGTGCAGAGTAACAGGCTTCTAGGGGCCCTGGGTTGGGGGGAGGAAGAGAATGGATTCCAGGCATCAATAGGTGGCCTGTTAATACCCCCATCCATCACTAGGTCCTTGGGAGCCCAAATGAAATAGGATTCCTTTGGTGGACTACCCAGCATTAAAGCTTAGATTAGTGTTAACAGTAATGACAATTTTAAGTGATAGAAATAACTTATTTAGCACTTACAAGTTCTCTTCTAAGCATCGTATTATGTTATCAACTTTCACAATAACCCTAGAACGTAACTACCATTACCCCTTTTCTAGGTATAGGAAACTAATGTTCAAAGTAACTTGTCCAAAGTCACACAAAACCATCAGTAGCAGAACTAGGGCTCAAACTTGGGCCATCCAGGTTCATTTCTTATAATCCCCATGAAACATGCTTCTGATTTCAGACACACAGAGCTTAGCAGTTATAAACGCAGGCTCTGTAATTAGATCCAAGTTCAAGTTCTCACCTTTGCCTAGCAGTGTTGCTGTGAATGAGGTTCTTTAACTTCTATGCCTTAGTACTGTCACCTGTAAAATGGGTTCTTGTGAGAACTAAATGAAAAAATGGATATCCAGGACCTAGCATCTTGCCTGACACACAGCACATACTCTTAATTTACCACCATCCCAGAAAGCAAACGTTTAGATTTCCTGAGCACTAATAAGCACGACTAATAAGTAGCGAGTGTTGTGCTGTGAGGATGTAGTGACTACAACAGTCAGTCCCTGTGTGCTCCCACAGAGTTTTTATCAGCTAGATAAACAAAAGCCTTTATTTCAGATAGTCACAAGAGAAGTAGGAGCTGCATCTGATGCCTACACATCCAGGATATTAACTTATTACCACTGCTTCTAAGAGCAACAACCTCCAGTGGCTAATTACCCCTGGGCAGGTGCCCTCTGACAACTTGGATGGGAAATCCTCTCAGAGGGGCACTCACTTCACCCATTTCCAAATACTGAGCTGAACATTCAGCCTAAATGCTGTTTACTAGAATAGCTAAGCCAAGCCTGGATCAGTTTCTAATTTCACCGAGAGAGTGCAATTTTAAGTTGGAAACTGGCCAGAGATTCAACTGCAGTGCCTGACACGGAACCCCAGGAAGTCACTTAAATCAAAGAGCGGAAACGGCTTGGTTCAAATTTAGAAAGTGCACATTGTTTTCTATTAGAAGTGCCATTTCCTCGCCTGCTGACCTTTACATTCGGAATTCGGTTGGAGATCAATTTAAAGAAATAGCAGCAGAGGCCAAGACCTCTGCCCAATTTGGAATCCCAAAGATTAGACTCTGGGAAGATTCCACCAGGCTTGTGGCTGGGGGATAGAACAGATAGCCAAGATGAATACAGAAGGAGATCATAACCACCTTTGAAAAAAAAAACAAACCACATTGGATTAATGTGCTATGGTAGGATTTCAGTAAATGCCTTTTCAAGATGCTAATGATGTTCTAATTTGGAGAGCGGACACCATACCTCTGCTATTAGGTTCATCTTGCCTCAAAGGTGATACCTAGGGACTTCCTTGGCAGTCTAGTGGTTAAGACTCCAAGCTTCTACTGCAGGGGGTGGGGATTTGATCCCTGGTTGGGGAAATAAGATCCCACATGCAGTGACAAAAAAAATGAGAAAAATTCTTAAACTGAATAAAAATGAAAATACAACACATCAACTTAAAAACAATTAAACTTAAAAAAACAAAAAACCAAAAAGTGATACCTAAGAAGAGGATGTGGATAGGTTTCCACTTCCAGTTTTAACCTCGCATCCCTCCAGACTTGGGCCACAGCTAGTCATCCTAAGTATTCCAATTACAGGAGAAGGATACCTGGCTCTGAGTGACACATCCATACTTATCAATGTCTATAATAAAGAATGAAGAGAGAGAGAGAGAGAAAAGCCATTCAGGACAACTCGGCATTATACTTCCTCTGCTTGGAAACAATGGTTTGATTAGAAATGGTTCAGTTGTTGGGGAAGGACTTCCTTAGATGCTTTCCAGCCTGACTGAAATACAGAGCTTGGTCTAGGTGCAAAGTTCATGAAGTGAATGAAAGGGAGCTTATCCCCAGGGTTCTCATCTGTGTACTGCAAAATGCAGAAAAAAGCACTAAGGCTTTTCTACAAGGTTCATTGCTCAGTCAACTGATATTTCCCCTTCACAAAGGCCATGAACTATTGGCTTTGGTCCCACAGCCCTATCTACTTAAGAGATGCTGGTGTTTCTGTGCAGAGTTTTTCCCATTTCAGAGAATGTGTGCCTCTGTTCCCTCCATATGTCAGGAAAGCATCATCTTCAAAGAGGAGACTTTCCTATGGCAGAGTTGGACTTCAGTGTCAGGCAGGTCTGCCACCAAGAAGCCGTTCTTTGCCGAGACAGCCTCCTTTAGGGGTCCTGGGGTTGGGGCTGGATGGGAGATGTCAGTTGAGCATTTTGGGAGAGGAGGTTTTTCCAGGGCTCAAGCTGGTCATGGGACAGAACTTCAGGAATGCTAAAGTGGGCTCACTTTGTTCTTTGCAGGGATTCCAAAGCCTTGCTTCTAGAATAAATGGGTTTGGGGTCAAAAGAAGAGGGTTAGGAGCCCCAGGTTCCAGCTCTTTGCCTGGAGGAAAAGGTGTGACTAGGCGAAAGAATGGAAAATGCTGACAGAGGCTCAGGAGACGACTCTCTGGCGCCAGCCAAGAGGTGCCTCTGCCAGAACCCCCACCCCGGACAAAGACAACGTGATTCCCTTATACCAGAAGCTCAGGTCACAAAGCTCAGGGTCCTGCCAACAAAATGTCAGTGGCAGTTTGAAGGCTGTATTGCCCCATGTAGTTGAGCTTTCATCTCTTAGGACCAGGGCTGGGACTTGCCATGCTGTGGGTACTCCCTCCCTTAAACCGATTACCCACTCTCCTTCCTCCAATTCTATTCCTGAGATTCTTTAAAAAACGAGCACAGTTTCTGTGAATCAAGCAAAAGGCATGGGCAATGCTCAGGGATTTTAATAGGCCCTGGAATCACAAGGCAGATTCATGGAAAAGCCCAACCAGGAAGCCAGGGTGGGGACAGTGGCTGCAGGCGACAGGATATTGGCATTACCCCACTCCCATCACCCTCCAGAGACAGCTGTCAACATCTGGGTCTGCACTTAGGGCCAGACAAGGGGGTGGGAGCTGGGTCCCTGTTAACTCAGCTCTCCTGGGGCAAGCCACGCTCTGGATGGCTCCAGCCAGCATATTCTAAAATGCATCTTCCCCATGATAACACTGATGCGGGATTCCTTCTGGCTACAGCCCAGCAAAAGCCAGCAGCTGGCTCAGACCTATAGGTCTCCAATCTTCTCAGGCTTCATCTCCCAGTTAGCTGGGACCGTCCATCTGTAGGATGGTTGAATTCATTTGACTCACATGAAAAAAAAACTTGCTGATAGCCTGTTGGATAACACTTCAGCACAGCTAAATGAAGTTTCAAACCCCCACCTCCCCATTCCTCATTTTCAAAGATCAATCTCTATTCACTGGGACACACCTACCCTCCAGCTGAACTTAAGTGCAGTTTAATATGTACTCTTTCCCCTGCAAGGAAGGAAGAGATTTGTAATATAAATAGGAGAGAGGAGGCTTTTGCTTCCTTTAGGTCGTTTGGGAGACTGATGGCCCATTTGGAAGACCGTGGACAGAGAAACAAAGCCAGCACCCCACTTAGCCAGAGAAGCACCTCTGTGGAGTTGTAGGTGACAGCCTTATGGATTAGCATGAGGAAAGGAAACTTTTACCTCCACTCCAGCTTTCTAATAGTAATTAATAGTTAGGAAAGCATCTGGTATTTATGAAACATTTCTTGGTGCCAGGATCTGTGCTAAATCCTCAGTGATGTTTTCCTTAAATCCTCACCATCACTTTGGAGAAAAACACCTATTTTGCAGAGGAAGAAACAGAAGAACAGGGTCATAGAGCAGGCATGTGGTCAGGGCAGGACTTGAACCCAGTCATCCCCGTTGCCCGGACTTGCAATAACTTCTGGATATTCAGGGAAGGGCATGAAAGCACACTTCTCTCTTGTAGCTAAAAACTCTGCCAGTTCCCGGGTCTGCCATCAGCCCTCGGGGCACCTCATCAGGCCATCTTCGGGCTGTTAACCCAACCAGCCTGAAAATGAAGCCAGACAGGGCTGGTATCAGACTGGCCCCCAGTTAGGGGAATTTTCACTGTGGAGAGCGGAGGCCAGGGGTTTAAAACCTATCACTAAAGGAAGTGTCAGTGCTTAAGACATCTTTGCTTCCAACTCAGTTTTCTTTGCTGTCCCTTTTGTCCTCCACATAACCCCATTTTACTAAGTGTTTTCATTTTTAGTTTTCTTAAGGTTGAATGGGTCTCACTTGTAGGATCTCACCACAAAGCAGCCCCTAAAACGGAAGCCTAGAGTGGGCAGGAATCCCCTCTCCTCCCACCTGTAAAGCTGAACTTCAGGGTCCCCAGGGCACATTCATGGATGTGGCTTCCTGGTCCAGGTCTGTGGGGAAGAGGAGGAGCTAGGGGAAGAGGAAGGCAGAAGAAAGAATACCCAATCAGTGGATATTATATTAAAAAGCCTAGAGCACAACGCCCTGTATTTATAGTCTGTGATGCCTGCGGGGAGAGGCTGAGCATCAAGGTGACACACAGCTTATTGCAGGCTGGCTGCAAAGAATCAAGACCCATGTTAAATGTCAGCTCCAGCCATCCACTACTTCCCCTGGACTTAACCCAGGGAGAGGAGTTGGGAAATATTAGGAAAATCTGACAGCTGTACTTTGAAACCTACAGGTCAGCTAATGCCAAACTGACAAGAAGCTCTGAATGAAGGGTCACTTTTTGCACTGCCTCCTTCAGTCCTAGCAGGTGCTTTCAGGGAAGGTTGTTTAACCCTTTAACAGCTCAGAGAAAAAGGTCTCTAAGCAATGCAGGAAACACGGATTCTATCCCTGGGTCAGGAAGATCCTCTGGCGAAGGGAATGGCAACCTACTCCAGTATTCTTGCCTGGGAAATCCCATGGACAGAGGAGCCTGGCAGGATGCTGTCCATGGCATTGCAAAGATTGGATGCAACTGAACAACTAAACAACAGGCTGTGTGAGAGCCCACTGCTACATCTGCCACTAGCCTTTGGGTTCTTTGGGACAACATCTCAGTTCATTAAGCTCCAATTATTGCTTCAGAAAGACTTTAAAGGGGAGGAAAGGGGGAACTTCCCTGGTAATCCAGTGGTTAAGACTCCATGTCCTCAATGCAGGGCACAAGAGTTCAATCTCTGGTCACGGAACTACAATTCACTAAAGATCCTTGAGATCCCACGTGACACATTTAAAAAAAATGAAGGGGGTAAGGGGGATGAGGGAAGCCAGAGCTTGTCTTCCCTATACCCTACAGAGGGAGATCATCTTGGCTGAGAATAAAGCATTTAGGCAGCTGGATTTGTCTGAGAATCCTTGTTCTCCCCCGCCCCCCCTGCCCCATTCCAGCACCAGCACTAGGAGCTGACCTCTGGCCATAACCTGTCAGAGATCACAAAAGAAAACAGCTGCTTATCCTCACTTTGTCTCAACCTCAGCTATCAGTTCTCAAACTTCTTTTTCCACAACTAGTCAGCTGCGCTTCAGGGCCCCTGTGCAAGGCTGAGTTGGAGAGGTCTTGCTGTACTTTTTGGTTCTGGACTATTCTAACCAGCTGCACATTTTGGCTTTGATGTATTCCCCTCATAATTGATGTCTGCTTAGATCCCCTTAAAGAGGGATTAGAAGTCAAGAGTGAGAAAAGAGTAGAGCTAGAAGAAGCCTGTTAAATACTGGTACAGTTTGGGAACTCCTGGCCTGCATCAGAGTTTGGGGGTGGGGGACCAGGAACCTAAACCCCAGGGGAGGGACCCCCGCATTGGCACAAAGATCATTTTATTGGTCTCACCACCCTCCACTAAGAACTGGAGTTACAATAATAGGTTTTAACTTACTCCTGGGATGGGGCAGGAGATGACTCCCCCTCCCCACAACCAGAAAAAGACAAGGGAAACCACTTTTCTGCAAATGGCCACCTGCCCCAGAAGAGCCCCTTCCCTCCTCCACGAGATCCAGCACATCTGTGCTCCCTCCCTGGTGCCCTTGCTTCCTCCACCGACTGTCCTTGGAAAGAACAATCATGATCACTGCTGAACGGTGGAGCCTCTTAAACGCAGCCACATGTCCCGGATACATCCCCAGCCTTGTCAGCTGTCTGGATCTGCAGGGTGGCCCCCTTGAGAGCTCCGCATCCTCCACCCTGTACATCAAGAAGTACCTCGCGTCTCCTGTGGAGGAAGGGGCTTCCTTACAACCAGGCCCTCCTAACAGGCACCCCTAGTAACAAGGGCACAGCCCCAGCCCTGCACATGTGGCTAGCTGCTCGGCTGGCCCTGGCCCCTGGGGGGCGGGGGGGCGGTGGGGTTTTTTCTACCCATTCTGCAGATGGGGAGACTAAGGCCCAAGTTTAGCATATTTCCTAACCTCTCATCTGCTCTGACCCAGTTCCCTACCTTGGTCTAGAAGAGGTAATACAGTCTTCCATTATGTTGCCCTTCATCACCTTCTTCCTCTGGCTCTTTTGAAAGAGTAAAAATATATTCCAGTGAGTCATTGCTTTCCCTTCTGTCCAATAACTCCAGGTTGGCCATGCGATGGAAGCTTCTCTACTCTTGCCTTTCCCCTTCCTTAAAAACAGTCATATCGACATCCCAAATCCAAAATTTTCAATTCTGTCCCTAGATCCAGAGGTTTTCCTCACAAGGAAACTTTTACCTCACTTGGGGCCAGATGATAGACAACTCTGGATGCAGAAACAAACTGAATGCCATACTTTTTACATTGAACTCCTTCTCTGAAGAGAAGGGGCTCCTTTCTAAGCACCCTGGTACCATTACCTGGGCCCTATCCAAGAGGATGTCCTGGGAAAAGAAAAAGGCTTGTGGGGGCCCAAAACCTGGTGCTGGAAGATGTGACATGAAAGGACTAACAGCATCAGAAATTGGAAGAGAATTCCACACATGTGATCCCAAGTATTAAGCTCCAGAGCAGTACATCTCAGGGGCCATTTCTGCAAGTGTTAATGGGTGTTTTTTCCTCACGTAATTTTAAAATCACTGACTTCCAAATTTTGCACTGAAAGGCTGCCTTCACTTGTTATTCAAGTCAGCTAAACCTCGGGGCAGAGGCACTGTCAGGTTTACCAGAGTGGGGGATGGAATCCCAAAGAGCCGTCTCTCCACCTATTCTGGAAGGATAAAAACAAAAATGACATCTGCAAGCTCCAAATGTCTTCAGCCTCTGCCCTGCTTTAACTAGGAATCATTCTGTTCCGTGTGGTCAGTCTCCTCCCACAAAGCCCCTTGGAAGCTCTAAAGAGATGTTGCCATTTCAGAGGGTACTAGAAAGGGTGGTGGGAATGAGCAGGAGAGCACTTACTCTCCACAGAACAGACAGAATCTAAAAAGGAAGATAACCAAGAGACGTCTTCCTCATTGAGCTAACCAGCATTTGTCCATCAAGGAGATTTTACAAATCTACCACCAAAATGCCTCCTACCTTGTACTAGCCATGCAGCTCAGTTGGTCAGGATGTGCACTGTTCATATTAGAATTCATCTAGAGCCTTCTGGCAAGTGAGGACCCTCCCAAGGGCTAGGAAGGAGAGGCAGTTTGATTTTATATTGGACGTGTCTACAATTTCTTTCCCACCCTTCTGCTTAGAGATAGAGGGGGACAGAGAAAGGGGGCGGGGGGTAGAGGGAGAGAGGTAGAGGTGGAAGGGTGTCAATGGCTGCCCTCCCTTTCCTAGTCTGCCCCATACGCACATACAAGGGGGAAAAACTGAAATTTTCAGATGTTTATGTCCCATTTGTGTTAAGATCCAGGGAACTCTAAACATTGTGAAATCACCAGTGCAATATTGGGTAGGGCCTCAGAACAGACCGAGCTTAAACCCATGTTTCCTAAATGCTCTGGGCCCTTACCTCCCAGCTTTGTATCCCTGAGAGGCTCAGAGGCACTGGAGAGCTTCCTCAGTCAGTGAACCAGACTGACAGACACTTTCTCTTACCCAACCCCCAAAGTGGAGAGAATCATGCTACTGATTTGGAAGCAGGAAAGACGGGGTTCACGCTGGGTCTGGGCATCCCATTGAACACACACCCTTCCTTTCTTCCCAAATCACCCTGGGGGGGGGGGGAGGTCCTCTCCGAGCCCTAATGGGCGACAAGGCAGCCTTCTGCCCTCATCCAGGCCTGGCAAAATGGATACCCATCCAGCAGCTGGTGCATGAGGCAGCCAGCATTTCTCCCCTCTGCCCACCATCCAGCCCTCCAGCCCATCTCTTCTTTCCTTCATCACTCAGCCCATCTAGTCATGCAACCATTTTCCACCTCTCTTGCTTCCTCTGCCCACAACCTCCAGCCCCCAATCAAAGAGAATTGAGAAACTGGCTTCTTGCACAAGAGCAGCTACTGTCTAAATGCTTTTTGATCGTCTGCAGGGAGGGGAAACTGGGCACAGCCCTGGCCCCAGCTCTGGCCCCAGTGATGGAGCCAAGCTCCAGCTGTCCTGGCTGGCCAAACCTGCCCTTACCTCGCTTCACTGCCCCCCAGGCCTCGGCGATTCAGAATTTTCAGAACGTACCGTATCGGTCCTTCTCTCTTCTCGGTGATGTCAAGCCTGGTACCACCAAGAAGGAAGGAGGGAAGGCGGGAGGCTTATCTCTCCTACGCATGCAACCTCTTCCTCCAGCTCCCACACGCCCGGCGTTATGTAAACGCACCTTCAGCCCCCACCACAGCCGCAGCGCGGCCGGGGGCCTCGGGGCCTGGCACAATTCGGTGCCAGGGGATAGGAGGACACGAGGAGGCCAAGGAGCCTCGGCCCCTGCAGAGGCCGGGGAAAGGAAGGCAACTGCAAGGCAGTTGCACAGCATAAAATGCGGCAGCAGAGCAAAGGTCAGACGGCGAGACACCGCCTGGCCAAATAGAGCAGAAATGCCCAGTCCCGGGCCAGCCCTGCGCTGACCATCGAGGGGTAGGGAGAAGGAAAGAAAACCTAATCCCTCACGGCTCCGAAGGGTAAATTAAAACCTCCGTCGAGCATAGGCCGCTGCGGAGGGCTGGGGAGATCTACGGCAGACTGGCACCGTGGGCAGAGAGCCCAGGGTGGGCGAGCCGCCCAGGGCGAGGGCGCCCGCCAGACCCAAGAGGTGGCTCCTCACGGAGCCCAAAGTCGCCTGTTCCAGCGCCTGAGGTGGGTGGTGGCAGGCGGAAAGAGGCCAGGCCAGAAGCAAACTCCCGGGACACGCACGGGGCTTCTGAGTGGTAGAGTGGGAAAGCCCGGCATGGCAATGTCCGGGGGTCGGGAACGCCGGTGCCAGGGTGTGAGCACCCCCGGCGCCTAGCTGGCCCAGCCGAGGGCGTCAGGGAGCTGAGGCGCACCGCAGCGGCTCCAGGAGGCGCAGGGAGAGGGAAGGAACATTGAAGCGCGTATAGAAATAGCGCACCATTTGCCCCAGACCGAGGGGGAGTCGCGTCGCGACTCAGAGAGGGGTAGCTTCACATCCCGAAACCGGTCGAGGACTTACTTTGAGGAGCTGCAGAGTCACAAGCATTGCTCCACGTCTGTGTAAATCCCCGAACCCGAGCGGGTCGGACGCCGCTGTCCTCGCAGACGCCGGCCGGAGGAACCGGCTCGGCTCCCTGCGCTCCGCAGCGCCAGCTCCGCGCTGTCAGCCTCTCACTGCCTCCGCGGCGATGTTGCAACCACTGCCTGGGAAAATGGCTTTTTTATGAATGGGAGGGAAGGGAGCTCCATTGCGCACGCGCGCCGCTCGCGATTCTATGAATGGGTGGGCACAAGAGACCCCGCGCGCGCATGCGCCGCGTTCCTTTTTTTATGAATGGGGGCCGGAAAAGGACTTAACCCGTGATTGCAGGGGCTGGCTCTGGCTCCTCCAGGGGCCGTCGCTCTTTTACAAAGAGGGGTGGAGGTTGTTGTTGCTTTTTTTTTTTTCTTTATGAATGGAGGGCGGCGGCGACTGCTGCAGCTGGTTCAGCTGCGCGGGCTGTACCCCCTCCCAGCCTGCGAGAGGAGGTAAAGGCCACCTTCACGCCACTGCGGACTTGGGTTGGAACCGTCCGTGTTGCTGGGGGGGCGTGGGGGAGGGCGGGGGACACTGCGACCTCAGGATCCTGGGCTAAGAGCTGGGTGGGGGAGGACACACCTAGATCCAGGGATTTCTACCCACCTCAAGCAGTCAGAGGGCGGGGGAACAGGAGGACCCCTGCTAGGGGCCTTCTCTTTGTCTAGAGTAGGGGCGTCGGGGCGGCGAAGGGTCTTGAAGCTGTGTTTACCAAAAATTTTAAGAAAATGTCAAAGGTCCATATCAAAGAAGGGCGGAGTGGGGGGTTACTGAGTGAATCTGGTTCCCTTCCTGAGGCTAAGTCTCCCTTGATTAAGTGCAGGCCACCCCTCCCCCACTTCTTGGGTGTGGACAGGGACTGGGCCGAGCCTCTTCCGGCCCTAGAACCCCCCGGAGTGGACTGGCTACTCATCTAGAGACCTGGCTCTCGCCTGGCAGCGCCCTACTTCCTCCCGCCCCAGTGTAATGTCCGCAGTGCCCCGGCGTCCGCCCGCCCTCTGCTGCCCTGGCTAGTGCTCCCCTCCACTCCCGCGCGTTTCGCAGCCCTCACGGGACGCGGGCCTGAAGAAGGCCACAGCCTTTGCTGCTGTAGGCGCCTCTCCCCAACCGCCCCGACTAGTGCCCCTCCGGAGAAGCGGGAGCGGTGGAGAATTGGCCAGGTGGAGATTGGCCAGGTGGATGGGTGGAGCCGTCTGCGCCAAGGATGCTGCTGGGGTGGCCGCGGGATTAAATAACAACAGGGCTGTTGAGCCGTAGAGGAAATGGAAATGGCCGGGATCTTTTCTTTGCAGTTAATGATGGGGCGGGTGGGGCGGGGGTGGGGGGTGGGAAGAGCCTCAGCCCCGGCGGGTGCAAAGAAAAGCCCCTGCCATTAGGCCCGACTCCGGGAAGGCGGGGAGCCCTCTCAGCAGGCCCAGCTCCGCCCAGGAACGGAGGAGGCTGTAGCCTCCCGGGAGTACGGGGTAGGGGGTGGCTTTGATGCAGGGATAAGGCTGGGCTAGGGCCTGAATCCCCCTGAAGGGTTTATCTTGGTGGTGTGTTTTCGCTTCACCGGGAGGTGGTGAGGCTTACTTTTTCTTCCTACGCCACCATAGGGCTGCGCTTGGCAGTTGTCAATGGAGCAGATGTATAGCTCCTAGCCCAGACCAGAGGTCTGGCCTTGGGCTGGAGCTGGGACCCAGGGGATCGGCAGCGGGAGAGACATTTTACAAACCCAGACCAGAGCCCAAGGTCACCGACTCTAGGCTAAAATGGCTTCTCGCTAGTCAAATGCACCTGTATAATGTGATTTACTTACTCAACTCCTGGGGGCAGAGCAGGCCCTCCGCTATGAAAGCTTAGTCTTCCTTTGAGGACCAAGATCTTACTGAATGCCAAGAGAAAAACACTTTACTAGGATAAGAGTATTTTACACTCATTCAGTTCTTTTCTTTACAGGCATCCAAGCTCAATATCATTATTCCTATTTGTCAGATGTAGAAATGAGGCCAAGGATCCTGCTCCTGATAAATGAAAGATTTACTAAATTGTGGTGCTGATTCCCTAGACCTTTGCAACCCGGATCTTTCTGTCACCCCGTCTCCATTTCACCAACCTTGTTGTTGTTCAGTCACTCAGTAGGTGTCCAACTCTGAGACCCTGTGGACCGCAGCACGCCAGTCTTCCCTGTCCTTCACTATCTCCTGGAGCTTGCTCAAACTCATGATCACAAACCTAAAAACCTGTTTTTTGCAAGTCATTTAAGCATGTTAAACAAGGAAAGTTGGAACAGTAATATTCCAGCCAGTGGTTGCCCATGGCCTTGCTTAAACAATTAAAACAATGAGCAAAGACATCCTTTCTGAACTCTACAAGAAAGTCAAGATGGGGGTGGGGGTGAGCGCCAGTGCGGATGGGTGGGGCAGAGTTGTTGTCCTGTGTTCTTTATTAGAGAAATTAGCCAAGAAACGTGTTACCTTCATTCCTGGTCTTTTTTCAGCTTTTCTAAAGGAGGAGTGAGGAGACCCCAGCTCTGGTGGGATGGTGGGTCCATGAAGGATACCAGTCCTGAACTGGGAGGAGCCTCTGATGCCTGAGTGGACTGTGACTCAGTGTCTGGGAGGGCACTGGGGACCATATTCCACTGTTCCTGGAAACCTAGAGCGGAGAGGTTTGGGGGTTACTTATGAGAAATCCATCCATTCATTCATTCAATCATATATTCTGTGCTGTGGCCTGCCCTGACTCGGGGGACTTGGTTGTAAGGAACAGACAGCCCTCCCTGCCCTGGTGAAGCTCACAATTTGGGGAGAAGGCAGACTGTGCAATTTGAGTCTATGATAAGTGCTAGGAGGGAGATGTAGCAAGATCTGAGGGTATGTGGAGAGCCAGGAAGGAACTGATTTTAGTTTGGCATGGCAGAGAGGGGGGTCATGTCTCTTTTTGATAAAGTGGTTATGAGTTGAGACTTGAAGACAGGGTTGGAGTGACCTGAAGGAGGGTGAGGAGACAGGCAGAGGGAGCCCAGCGGGGAAAGAGAGGTGGATGGTTGCCTGGGGAAAGCCTCATTAAGCTGCCTACGGGAGGCCTCTGTGGCCACAGCTTGGCAAGCAGGGTTGAGATCAGCCTGGTAAGGAGTTCAGATAGTGTCCTCCTCAGGGTTTTAAGTAGGGTCCCTACACACTCTGATTTGTGTTTTAATACTAGCTGGAGGAGAAGGGACAGAATGAAAGATGGTGGGGGAATGCTAGGCGTCTGCGGCCCGGGTTGATGGTACCACCTTCATTCTTTAGATTGAGTGGCAGGTAGGCCTGGGCTGTATTTTTTTTTTTCCCCTACTTCCTGAGACTTTGTTCATTCCAGAGCTGGCCTGTCTATTCCCCAGGTATAACTTTACTGCTAGAGGTGGATCCTAACAGCCCTGCATTTCTACCTATGCAATTATAGTCCTTTCACCCTAACACAGGTGTAAATGTCTTCCCCCTTAGCAGATTGTGTCCAGAGAGTCCAGTGGCTTCAGTTCTGTGCTTTGTCCTTTTATTAAAATGGGAGCTGAGTACAGTGGGAGGGAGTAGAGGCAGGAATTCCCATTCAGTGCTGCACATTTATGGGGAACTTACTGTGTGCCGTTCCTGTGCTCAGCCTGTTTTCATATGTCATGGTGCTTCAAAAAACTGTTCTGGGTCTTATCTTCTCTGTTTTTCAGGTAAGTCAGAGGCTCTGTTTTAATTATTTATTAATTCTACAAAACATTATTATAGACTTCTTGTGCATTAGGTGCAGTGCCAGGTGTTGGGTTTACAATGATGAAAGAGATAGATGCTATTTTTACCCACATAGAGATTACCGTCAGTGGTGACACCATGGTGTCATCCCTTATCTTCATCAGCAACCTCATTTATTTGTGTTTTCAGTTGACTTTTCTCAACCTTATATAAATAGGAAGCCCTGGAACCAAGCCCCTAACACAAATAGATGACCTGCCCCCACCTATGTAGAAACTCTGGAACTGCTACTATTTATATAGTCAGGAGGGGAGATAGATGTTAACAAATAATAATTTGTTTGTTTCAAAGGATGATTTAATTACAGTTAACATCAGTGATCCGAGAGTACAGAAAGCAAAGAGGGCCCTGGGGGCCCTGGCGATGCTTTCCTGCATCTCGCATCTGCAGGAAGCAGACTCAGCCAGGCGAGGGGTGGCAGAAGTCCCAGGAGCAGGAAGGAGCCATGTGGAGTGGTCCTGCAAGCTAAGATAACCAGGGCAACATGTCAGACCTAAGATGAGAACTCTATTCTGGAACTAGCCCCTAGGGTTTCTGGCTCAGTGTATTGAGGTGTTTTGAAGCCTGGAAAGCTTGAAAGACAGATGTACAAACATTGACCAAAGGCTGCTGGGGTTCAGTTCCACCCTTACAAGCTCCACAGCCTTGGACAAGTTAGCTAAACTTCATGTGCCTCTCTCTTTTTCATATGACAGAGTTTCTTTCTCATATGAAAACGAATAGTAGTACTTACCAAAAAGGCCTGAGTGGGCCGTGAACGGAATAATGCTCATAGAGCACTTGGGATAGCCCCTGGCACATTCTGAGTGCTAAATATACATTTTGATGATTATTCAACATATCCAACCATTTTAATGTAGGGAGTGAGTTAGAATTTTAAGAAAAGCCTATTTGGGTGCATCAAAACCTCAGAAAGAGAAAAACACTCTAAAATGCAAACAAAGTTTTCTTTATCAACACAGAGTTCAAAGGGTCATACCATGCTGTCATTGCTGCTTTAACTAGTACAGTTTTTACAGGACAAAAGTTATATTTTTAACTGTGTGGCTGGGTATCTTAAATAGTTCACGAAAAAGTTGATTTTAGATGTTTGGCTTTAGGTAGTAGCAGATCCTGTAATATGCTGGGAATGATGGTTCTCTTATATCAGTATTGGGATGAGGATTGTTAAGCATTTGGTGACTCTACATAATTCTTAATCTCTTCAAATCTCTATTGTGAAAAAGGAGATAGTCATCATATCTGCTTCAGGGGGTTATCATGAGCCCTAAAGGGCATGATATTCTTCAAGTAATCCAGCTCAGAGCCAAGTGCACAAGTAGTTTTGAGATCCTCTCATTGCTCTGTTTAACAGAGAAGTTTTGAAGATTTTAGTTTGGTTATGATAATACAGGTCACTAGCCTCCTCTTCCCTATTCTTCCTTCAAGACGGTCCAAGAACAGGGCTGTGGAAGGCTATGCAAAAGAAGCTTTCCTAAACTTCAGATAGTCCAGAGTGGTTTCCTCATAGGTGTGACTGTAAAGTCAGAATTACATTGTTTTAGCTTTGGCTAACTGAATCAAGATTTTTATGAATATATTTAAATGGCGTAGTTCAAATTTGCATTAGTTCAGGTTCACTTACAATGAAGCACACTGCTCATTGCAGACGTGGGAGCTAAATCCAGAGCAACTATTAACAGTAAGTAGGAAGTGAAGAAGAAAAAAAAATGAGTAGCTCTCTTGGTCCTTCTTGCAAATCACAGAAATTCCCTGGTAATCTTGAAAACTCAGCTGATTTTGTTGTTCAGTTGCTAAGTCATGTCTGACTCTTTGCAACCCCATGGATTGCAGCACGCTAGGTTTCCCTGTCCTTCACCATCTACCAGAGTTTGCTCAAACTCATGTCCATTGATGCAGTGGTGCAGTTAATACCTCGTAAGTGTCTGTGTCCTTCACAGAACAGAATGGGGACCCTGAGAGAAACACAGGGTAAGGAACAGATATCTGGACTCGAGGGGTCAGCAACTTTTTGGAGGCTGATCTTGACTTTTGTGTCCCCTGAGGGAAATCGGAGCTGCATCCACCTTTCCACCTTGACAGTGTGCTTTGGGCCACCTTTTGTCCCTTGGCCTCATGCCACTTCATTTGGTCCGTCATTCATTGTTCATTCATTCAGCCAATGTTTAAGCAGCTTCTAGGTACTAGGTACCATCCTGGGCCCTGAGGGTACAACAGTGAATAAGTTATAAGACTCTCCTGCTCTCATATACCTTAGTCTAATGAGGAAAGCAAATATTAAAAAATAAACACCCAAATAATAACATAATTTCAGAGGTTGGTCAAATCCCTGAAGGGAATGTAACAGTGATGAAAGATCTTTAGGGAGGTCAGAGAAAGCCTCTCTGAGAAGTCCAAAGGCTGAGGAGCGGGAACCTTGCAGATGTTCAGGAAGGAGGTCACTTTGAGTGCAAAGAGCAGGGCGGGTGGGACCTGGTGTGTTGCAAGAACAATGACACCTTGAGCCTGAGGCTGGAGTGGTTCCTTCGTCTCTGCCTGAGGACATCCTGGCCTCCTGTAGCTGACTTGCACCACACCAGGGCTGGCTGGACTCTGGACTCGAGTACAAGGCCAAGTGTACCAGCCTCAGGCCCTGGGGAGGAATTTATAACCATCCTGAGCCTGTTTACCACCTGCCAAAGAGCCCTTGGAAGGCACAGGCTCTTTCTCATAACTAGTTTTTACAGAGCTGTGTACAAAGCAATTCAACTGGGCAGGATTTTTTTTTTTCATAAGTAATTCTTTCATTGAAGTATAATATTTTAGTTGAACCATATGAAATTGCTAATATTCAGTGACTTTTCATGGACAAAGTAGCATTTCATATGATTCAACATAAATATATTATTTTACAACATGAAAGTGTACAAAATCAGAAGTGTATAACTGAATGAATTTTCACAAAGTGAATACCACCATGGAACTCGCATCCTGGTCTAGAAACTTTATTACCTGATTCAGGAAGCCCCACTCACACTCTTCCCATCCCAAATGACCACCAGGCCCCACCTCCACCCACAAGGGTAGTCACTATTTTGACTTTTAGCAACATAGATTAATGTAGTCTATTTTAAAAATCTTTCTTTAAAGGGAACCATACAGTAGATACTTTTTTCTTGGTGAGATTCATTCATGTTGTTGCATATAGTTGTGTTTTCCTTTTTGTTGCTGTATAATATTCCATCTTATGATTATACTATAATATGTTTATTTGTTCTATTTGATGGACATTTGGTTGTTCCAAGTGTTTGATTTTAAGAATGTTGCTTCTGTGAACATTCTCGTACATGGCTTTTTGTTGGACACGTTTGTGTATCTGTGCCTATAAACTAAGGACTGAATCATTGTTAGTATTTCCAAACAGTTATCCAAAGTGACTGTACCAGTTCATACTCTCTGTACTGATTTATTCAATGCCTCTTTACTGCCTGGCTCTGAATCCAGGCTCAATGTGAAGAATGAAAATGGGGGTAGTAGTGGGGAGGGTGTACAAGACATGATTCATGGGATGAATCCCAGTTTGCCAAGGCATAGGGCCATTATCATCCATGGGTCAAGTCAGTCAAATCAGAGAACAGGATGTAATGATTCAGAGCACAAGTCCAGGAGGAAGTAGGCCTGGGTACGATCGTTACTCATTGCCTCTGTTTACTCACTGTCTCTGTGACCTTGGACAAGCCACCCAATGTCATTAAGTCTCAGGTCCTTCATCGACAAAATGGTGTAGGTCTAGTATCTCTTATCTTACAGGGTCTTTTACCCATTTGTTTGTTTTTGTTTTTTTTAACTTGAGAAACGTTTGTGGAAGGCCTGATACAGGCTGGGCTCTCTTCTGGCCCCTAAGAATTCAAGAGGGAACAAGATAGATAAGACTTTGCTATCATGGAGTGTATGTTCTAGTTAAGAGAGACAGATAGTAGTGGAGCAAACAAAGAATTCATATAATTTCAAATACTGATACTTGCTATGGAGGCCATAAAACAATATGGTGATGGAGCTGTGGGGTGAGTGGGGTAAGGGAGTCAGGGAAGTAGTGACTGAGGTGAGACCCAAATGACCAGCAGGAGGAACCCTTGTAGATCTGAGGGATGAGCACTTCAGACGGAAGGGTTAGTTGGTGCATCGGTGATAAGGTAGGAACAAGCTTGACATCTGTGAGTTGTGAAAGGAAGGTTCATGTTGTTGGAACTGACTGAAGGGGGAAACCATTTAGTATAAAACAGCAGAAATCATTCATGTAGGGCCTTGAAGGCCATGATAAGGAGTTTGCATTTTATTTTGATATTAGTAGGAGTCACTGAAGGGTTTTAAGCAGGGGACCAACCTGAGCTCATTTATGTGAAGATTAAGAGATACTCCATATATGTATACATGTCTAAAGAACTTAGCATAGTCTGTCACAGAGTGGTGTTCAGTAAATGTTAGTTTGCTGCTACTGCTTTTATTGCTATTTACTGATGCTCTTTAAGAACCTAAAAGCGTTCATCCTTGTTTAAGATGAGGAAGCTGAGGCATACAGCCATTACCTTTCATGTGTAAAGTCAATCAAATCAGAGAACAATGTAGATTTTAATAATCAAAGGAAATGCTTTTTGTCTCTTTCCCAAATGGGAATTTTGAGGCAGAGGATTTTCTCTGTAGTTAGCAATTGTCTGGAGCCAACCAAACTCAGCTCCGTCAGCCCCACTGTGCCAAAATGCCCAGAGTTCAGTCAGTTGGGTGCCACTGACTGTGGCCCTGGCCACCATTTAGGGCCCTGGGAAAGGCTCATGGTTGACAGTTCAGTCCATCTGCCTTAGCTCTGAGTTTGATGGGCCAAGAGTGGGGAGGCACTCCCTATTCTCCACCTTGAGTGCCCACCAGGTTTACTGAGATGCCATCTACTGCCCTGGCTTGAAGACTCTCCCACCATGTTCTTGCCATGTATTCCGAAAAAAATTTTTGAAGGAAGCTGCCTTCAGTTCTGACACAGAGAAATGGCAAGTAAATAATCTGTGAATGAATGAATGTAAATTTAATGAAATTGGGCAAAGCTTCTTAGGGTATACAACACTTATTTCTGGGCAAAGTGCCCTTCTCTTAGTAAGGATATTTTCATTTCTTTATTCATCAATATGTATTGAGCTTCTGCTAGATGCCAGATGCCACACACTGCACAGTAGTGAGCAAAAGGTTACCATTCTTGCCCTCATGGAGCTTCCAGTGTAGTGGAACACACATACATCAAACAATTGCACATATACGAATTGCTGTTCAGTTGCTAAGTCTTTTCCAGCTCTTTGCAACCCTATGTCCAAGGGACTCTCAAGAGTCTTCTCTAGCACCATCAGTTCTTTAGTACTCAGCCTTCTTTATGGTCCAACTCCACATCCATGTATGACTACTGGAAAAACCACAGCTTTGACTATATGGATCTTTGTTGGCCAAGTGAGGTCTCTGCTTTTTAATACACTGTCTAGGTTTGTCATAGCTAGTCTTCCAAGAAGCAAGTGTCTTTTAGTTTTGTGGCTGCAGTCACCATCTACGGTGCTTTTGGAGCCTAAGAAAATGAAATCTGACACTGTTTCCACATTTTCCCCATCTACTTGCCATGAAGTGATGGGACTGTGTGCCATGATCTTAGTTTTTTGAATGTTGACTTTTAAGCCAACTTTTTCACTCTCCTCTTTCACTTTCATCAAGAGACTTCTTAGTTCCTCTTTAGTTTCTTCCATTAAAGTGCTATCATTTGCATATCTGAGGTTATTGATATTTCTCCTGGAAATCTTGATTCCAGCTTGTGCTTCATCAAGTTGGGCATTTCGGATGATGTTCTCTGCATATAAGTTAAATAAGCAGTGTGACAATATACAGCCTTGACATACTCCTTTCCCAATTTTGAACCAGTCCATTGAATAGAAAATTACAATAGTGGTGAGTGCTCTGCAGGAGAGAGATTGATGTCCTGAAGGTATATCATAAAGGTGGGGTTTTGGGAAAGTTCCTCTAGTAAGTGACGCTTGAGCTCACGCCAAAAAGATGAGTGGGGATGAGTGGGTTTAGAGGGTAGAGTGAGAAGTATTGTATGCAGAGAATAGCACATGCAAAGGTCCTGAAGTGGGAAGGAACATGCTTGGTGAAGCCAAGAATATAAGAGAAGGCCATTGTGACTAAAAAGCTGAAAGAGAGGTAGACTCTGGTCCCAGAAAAAGCTGGAGATAAGGCATAGAGGACAGATCAAAAAGGCTTTTGAGGCTATGTGAAGGCAGTTTTAACCTTCTCAATGACTATGAGCTTCTCTTAAAAGACTTGAAGCTGTAGATGTGTGTGAGTGAGTGCATGTGTTAGGGAGTATGTCATTCTGGCCACAGTGTGGAAGATGGATTGGAAGGAGCCAGTATGGGTTCTCGTAACTGCCCAGCTCTCCTTGGCCTTTCAGTCCTGGAGGTGACAACAGAGCCCTATGTTTTCCATTTCCAGGGTGTTGCGCTTATCCCTCTGGTTTCCTTACACTCTACCCAAATGTTTGCCAATAGTTCCTTTATCAAGCACTTGTTACATGACCACATTTGTTCTGGTTGACTTTATGGAAAAGTTGCATATGGATAAAGCAGAAAGAAACTTCCAGTTCAGTTCAGTTCAGTTGCTCAGTCGTGTCTGACTCTTTGTGACCCCGTGGACTGCAGCATGCCAGGCTTCCCTGTCCATCACCAACTCTCGGAGCTTACTCAAACTCATGTCCATTGAGTCAGTGATGCCATCCAACCATCTCATCCTCTGACGTCCCCTTTGCCTCCTGCCTTCAATCGTTCCCAGCATCAGGGTCTTCCAATGAGTCAGTTCTTCGCCTCAGGTGGCCAAAGTATTGGGGTTTCAGCTGCAGCATCAGTCCTTTCAATGAATATTCAGGGTTGATTTCCTTTAGGATTGACTGGTTTCATCTCCTTACTGTCCAAGGGTCTCTCAAGAGTCTTCTCCAACACCACAGTTCGAAAGCCAGATCTAATCCCTTGAATCTCTTTTTCACTGCTGCTGCTGCTGCTAAGTCGCTTCAGTCGTGTCCGACTCTGTGCGACCCCATAAACGGCAGCCCACCAGTCTCCCCCGTCCCTGGGATTCTCCAGGCAAGAACACTGGAGTGGGTTGCCATTTCCTTCTCCAGTGCATGAAAGTGAAAAGTGAAAGTGAAGTCACTCAGTCGTGTCTGACTCTTAGCGACCCCATGGACTACAGCCTACCAGGCTCCTCCTCCATGGGATTTTCCAGGCAAGAGTACTGGAGTGGGTTGCCATTGCCTTCTCCGTATTTTTCACTTCCACTGTATAATTGTAAGGGATTTGATTTAGGTCATTCCTGAATGGTTTAGTGGTTTTCCCTACTTTCTTCAATTTAAGTCTGAATTTGGCAATAAGGAGTTCATGATCTGAACCCCAGTCAGCTACTGGTCTTGTTTTTGCTGACTGTATAGAGCTTCTCCATCTAGAAGAAGCTTTAGCAGCTCCTTAACCTAGCTCTTTTACTTGTAATATGCCCCTATTACTGGATTTTGTTTTCTAGCCATCCTGACAACATTTGTCTTTTAAATGCAGAACAAAATATTTCAGTCAGAATGAATGTATGTAAGAGCTAAAGGTTATTGAATTAGTTAGATTTCTTTCTATCTTATTTTGTGCTGTTTGTGCTGGGTGTGTGTGTGTGTGTGTGTTTAAGACAATTTTTTTTAGCACAGTTTTAGATTTGTAACAACATGGAAAGGAAGGTACAGAAAGTTCCTATATACACCCTGTCCCTACACATGAATAGCTTCACCTATGTCCTGGTTTTTATTTTTGTTTTTTCCTTCTGCTTTCTTACATTTTTATGGATTGAATTTTTTAATACTGCATTTTTCCCCATTGATTGCCATGGAAGTTACAGTCTTTATTTATTCTTTTAGTGGATCCTCTAGATATTTAAAATTTAATCAGAATTTTTAACTTCTAAAACAAAACAGTGTATGCTGTGCTCAGTCGTGTCTGACTCTTTGCAACCCTTTGGACTGTGCCCACCATGCTCCTCTGTCCACGAGATTTTTTAGGCAAGAATACTGGGGTGTGTTGCCATTTCCTCCTCTAGAGGATCTTCCCTACCCAGGGACAGAACCTACATCTCCTGCATCTCCTGCATTGCAGGCAGGTTCTTCACTACTGAGCCATTGGGGAAGCCCAAACAAAACAATAAAGGACCTTAAACTACTTTAATTTAGGCCCCTTCCCCCCTCATCATTTATTTCCTGTTATAGACCAGTGTTTTCATTGTCTTTTTTTCCAGGATAGATGAGATACCATTGTTTCTTTATGCAGGCAAATGTTGTTCATTGGTGGCTTACAGAATCACCAATCTCTTTGTTCACAGTTCCTTTTAAAAATTAATTAATTTAAAATTTTTGGCTGTGCTGGGTCTTCATTCCTGTGCATAGGCTTCTCACTGCAGTGGTTTCTCTTGTTACGGGGCATAGGCTTCACTAATTGTGGCACACGGGCTTAGTTGCCCCACAGCATGTGGAATCTTCTCGGGGCAGAGATTGAACCCGTGTCTTCTTCATTGGCAAGCAGATTCTTAACCACTGGACCACCAGGGAAGTCTCCACAGTTCTTTTTGTAAGAGTATCCACCTGAGATTGCCTTCCTTCTGCCTGAAATTCATCCTTCAGTGTTTCCTTCAGTGAGGGTCTTTTGGCAATAAGTTCTCTTAGTTTTTGTGAGTTTGAAAATGACTTTCTTTTACTCTTGGGGGCTTCCTTGGTGGCTCAGCTGGTAAAGAATCTGTCTGCAATGCAGGAGACCCTGGTTTGATTCCTGAGTCAGGAAGATCCCTGGAGAAGGGAATGGCTTACCCACTCTAGTATTCTGGCCTGGAGAATTCCATGGACTGTATAGTCCATGAGGTTGCAGAGTTGAACATGACTGAGCAACTTTCACGTCTTTTACTCTCATATTTAAGTTCTTGAATGAAATTCTCGATTGCCAATTATTTTATCTCAGTACCTTGAAGATACTGTTCTGGCTTCCACTGTGGCTGCTGGGATGTCTGTGGTCAGTCTAATTGTAGTTTCTTTTTTATTGATCTGTATTTGTCCCTGGCCCTCTTCCGTTTTCACTTTGCTGTTACTGCATGTGAGTATATTTTTATTTATTCTTAGAATTTCTGGACCCAGAGTTTGGTGTCTTACAACATGCTGGAAAAATTCTCAGCAGGACCAGCACTAGTGTATAGCCAGTGACATGCCTAGGGCCTCCGATTTAAGGAAGTGCTCATTTTTGAGTTTGTGCAAATGCAGGACTGGCTCTGAGAGTGATTGTCTAAAATAAAGTGCCCTGGGTCCCTCAGTCAATTCCTCTAGTTCTGGTGTTGACTCTACAAATACCTCTTCTTCCTTATTATTTCCTTTACTTTTCTTCTATAAATACAATTAAATATATATTAGACCATTGTATTCTATTGTATGTAACAGTACATTGTATGTAACCCTCCATTGTTACATAAGTAGTTATTTTATTCTTTGTCTCTTTGTATCCCTGGTCACTTTCTAGATTTCTTTAGATCCATTTTCCAGTAAATGAATTCTGCCTTTTTTGTTCAGTTGCTCAGTCATGTCTGACTTTGCAACCCCATGGACTGCAGCACAACAAGCTTCCCTGTCCATCACCAGCTCCCAGAGTTCACTCAAACTTATGTCCATTGAGTCGATGATGGCATCCAACCATCTCATCCTCTGTCATCTCCTTCACCTCCTGCCCTCAGTCTTTCCCAGCATCTTTTCCAATGAGTCAGCTCTTCACATCAGGTGGCCAGAGTATTGGAGCTTCCACTTCAGCATTAGTCCTTCCAATGAATATTCCTTTAGGATTGACTGGTTTGACTTCTGTGCAGTCCAAGGGACTCTCAAAAGTCTTCTCTAGCACCACAGTTCAAAGGCATCAATTCTTCGGTGCTCAAGCCTTTTTTATTGTCCAGCTCTCATATACAAACATGACTACTGGAAAAACCATAGCCTTTAACAGTATCTAATCCGCTATGTAATCCATTCTAGTTCCTTCCCCACCCCTACTCCCACAGATTGGCTTTTTATATAGTCTTTTGCTCTGGTGGCTCAGTCAAGAATCTGTCTGCAGTGCAGGAGACCCAGGTTTGATCCCTTGGTTGGGAAGATCCCCTGGAGAAGGGAATGGCTACCCAATCCAGTTATCTTGCCTAGAGAAGTCCATGGACAGAGGAGTCTGGCAGGGTACATTCCATGGGGACATGCCTGAGCATATAACAAATGTATTTAAGGGTCACATTTATTGTACTCGATAATTTCTAGATCTCAAATTTTAGTGATTATGCTGTTTGTTGTTTTTGCTGGTTTTCACTTACGGTACCTTGTTTCTTGTGTGCTTTGTGATTTTTAACTTCAGGCATGATTTCTTAGAACTTTGTTTGTGTTCTTTGAGGCAGGAATTGAAATTGTAGTCGTTCAGATAGGATTTGTATTTGCTGATACCAGTTACTGGGAATAAATACCCACCTGAAGCTCCTCAAATTAAATTTTATGCTTGATATTTTTCAGTTTATATAGAATACAAGTAATATGAATTCAGTTTTTAAACTCGTGAAGGCTGGTTTGTAGTTGTGAGTTTTCAGGGAGATACAATTTTCCTTAGGTATCCAGTATGAAGGTTGATCAAACAGATTTCCATGCAGTCCCTTCTGTGCAATGGATTTCTTTCTCACTGACCCTTATACAGAGGTTATGATTCTTTGTGCACCCTTTTGAAGGGCTTCTACTAGACTTGTTACCCACAGGTTTAAGCTTTATCTCCTGTCCTGCTCATCCCTTCTAGTCATCAAAATGGAAGCTTTAAGTCACCAGGTTTTGGCAGATACCTTTAGCCTGAAGCTGTCTTAGGCACCACTTGGGTTCCAGAGTTCCCTTTTTAGTTCTTTTTCGACTTTTGCTTTTTTCTTACTATTTTGCCAATTCAATGCATTTTTGAAAAAAATATACATTTTATTCAATGCTTGGAATTGTGTTCATGGAAAGGTCACCCATGTTACTTTGATCATGATAGTGTATGACACTGAACCAATTTTTCACATTGCCAGAGAAAGAGGTTATATGATGTAGTATAAAGAGTTTTCATATCAAATTGTGCTGGATTCAAATTGACATTTAATTCTTGTAAGAACCCTGTGATGTCAGTTCACTTGCTCAGTCGTGTCCGACTCTTTGCGACTCCATGGACTGCAGCATGCCAGGCTTCCCTCTCTATCAGCAACTGCTGGAGCTTACTCAAACTCATGTCCATTGAGTTAGTGATGCCATCTAACCATCTCATCTTTTGTCATCCCCTTCTCCTCCCTCTTTCAATCTTTCCCAGCATCAGCGTCTTTTCCAATGAGTCAGTTCTTCACATCAGGTGGCCAAAAGTATTGGAGTTTCAACTTCAGCATCAGTCCTTCCAATGAATATTCAGGACTGATTTCTTTTAGGATGGACTGGTTTGATTTCCTTGCAGTCCAAGGGACTCTGAAGAGATTTCTCTAACACCACAGTTCAAAAGCATCAGTTCTTCAGCACTCAGCTTTCTTTATGGTCCAAATCTCACATTGATACATGACTACTGGAAACACCATGACTTTGACTAGACGGACCTTTGTTGGCAAAGTTATGTCTCTGCTTTTTAATATGCTGTCTAGATTGGTCATATCTTACATGCTAGCAAAGTAATGCTCAAAATTCTCCAAGCCAGGCTTCAACAGGACGTAAACCATGAACTTCCAGATGTTCAAGCTGAATTTAGAAAAGGCAGAGGAACCAGAGATCAAATTGCTAACATCC
The DNA here is from genome assembly GCA_024291935.2 of Okapia johnstoni. NCBI lineage: Eukaryota > Metazoa > Chordata > Mammalia > Artiodactyla > Giraffidae > Okapia > Okapia johnstoni. Next base: position 45,708,918 of record CM044316.1, read on the forward strand.
ACAGGATCATCAAAAAAGCAAGAGAGTTCCAGAAAAACATCTACTTCTGCTTTATCGACTATGCCAAAGTCTTTGACCATGTGGATCACAAAAAACCATGGAAAATTCTTGAAGAGATAGGAATACCAGACCACCTGACCTGCCTCCTGAGAAATCTGTATGCAGGTCAAGGAGTAACAGTTAGAACCGGACATGGAACAACAGACTGATTCCAAATTTGGGAAGGAGTACGTCAAGGCTGTATATTGTCACCATGCTTATTTGACTTATATGCAGAGTACATCATGAGAAACGTTGGGCTGGATGAAGCACAAACTGAAATCAAGATTGCTGGAAGAAATATCAATAACCTCAGATATGCAAATGACACCACCCTTATGTCAGAAAGTGAAGAAGAACTAAAAAGCCTCTTGATAAAAGTGAAAGAAGAGAGTGAAAAAGCTGGCTTAAAGCTCAACATTCAGAAAACTAATATCATGGCGTCTGGTCCCATCACTTTATGGCAAATAGATGGGGAAGCAATGGAAACAGTGAGAGACTTTATTTTTTTTGGCTCCAAAATCACTGCAGATGGTGACTGCAGCCATGAAATTAAAAGAGGCTTGCTCCTTGGAAGAAAAGTTATGACCAACCTAAACAGCATATTAAAAAGCAGAAACATTACTTTGCCAACAAAGGTCCATGTACTCAAAGCTGTGGTTTTTCCAGTAGTCATGTATAGATGTGAGAGGTGGACTATAAAGAAAGTTGAGTGCTGAAGAATTGATGGTTTTGAACTGTGGTGTTGGAGAAGACTCTTGAGAGTCCCTTGGACTGCAAGGAGATCCAACCAGTCCATCCTAAAAGAAATCAGTCCTGAATATTCATTGGAAGGACTGATGCTTAAGTTGAAACTCCAATACTTTGGCCACCTGATGCGAAGAGTTGACTCATTTGAAAAGACCCTGATGCTGGGAAAGATTGAGGGCGGGAGGAGAAGGGGATGACAGAGGATAAGATGGTTGAATGGCATCACCGACTCAGTGTACATGAGTTTGTGTAAACTCTGGTGGTTGATGGTGGGCAGGGAGGCCTTGCGTGCTGCAGTCCATGGGGTTACAGAGAGTCAGACACGACTGAGCGACTGAATTGAACTGAGGTTGGTCATAGCTTTTCTTACAAGGACCAAGCATCTTTTAATTGCATGGCTGCAGTCACCATCGGCACTGATTTTGGAGCCCCCCAAAATAAAGTCTCTCACTCTTTCCATTGTTTCCCCATCTGTTTGCTATGAAGTGATGGGACCAGATACCATGATCTCAGTTTTCTGAATGTTGAGTTTTAAGCCAACTTTTTCACTCTCTTCTTTCACTTTCATCAAGAGGCTCTTGAGTTCTTTGCTTTTTGCCATAAGGGTGGCATCATCTGCATATCTGAGGTTATTAATATTTCTCCTGGCAATCTTGATTCCAGTTTGTACTTCATCTAGCCCAGCGTTTTCTCATGATGTACTCTGCATATAAGTTAAATAAGCACGGTGACAATATATAGCCTTGACGTATTCCTTTCCCAATTTGGAACCAGTCTGTTATTCCATGTCCGATTCTAACTGTTACTTCTTGACCTGAATACAGATTTCCCAGGAGGCAGCTCAGGTGGTCTGGTATTCCCATCTCTTTAAGAATTTTCCACAGTTTGTGTTGATCCACACAAAAACTTTAGCATAGTCAATAAAGCAGAAGTAGATGTTTTTGTGGCATTCTCTTGGTTTTTCGATGATCCTGTGGATGTTGGCAATTTGATCTCTGGTTCCTCTGCCTTTTCTAAATCCAGCTTGAACATCTGGAAGTTCACAGTTTATGTACTGTTGAAGCCTGGCTTGGAGAATTTTGAGCATTACTTTGCTAGTGTGTGAGATGGGTGCAACTGTGAGGTAGTTTGAACATTCTTTGGTATTGCCTTTCTTTGGGATTGCAATGAAAACTGACTTTTTCCAATCCTGTGGCCGCCATTGAGTTTTCCAAATTTGCTGGCATATTGAGTGCAGCACGTTCACAGCATCATCTTTTAGGATTTGAAATGAAATAGCTCAGCTGGAATTCCATCACCTCCACTAGCTTTGTTCATAGTGATGCTTCCTATGGTCCACCTGACTTCGCACTTCAGGACGTCTGACTCTAGGTGAGTGATCACACCATTGTGGTTATATGGATCATTAAAATCTTTTTTATATAGTTCTTCTGTGTATTCTTGCCACCTCTTCTTTATATCTTCTGCTTCTCTTGGGTTCATACCATTTCTATCCTTTATTGTGCCTATCTTTGCATGAAATATTTTCTTGGTATCTCTAATTTTCTTGAACAGATCTCTAGTCTTTCCCATCTATCGTTTTCCTCTGTTTCTTTGCATTGATCACTGAAGAAGGCTTTATTTCTCCTTGCTATTCTTTGGAACTCTGCATTAATGTGAGTATATCTTTCCTTTTCTCCTTTTCCTTTCTCTTCTCTTCTTTTCTCAGCTATTTGTAAGGCCTCCTCAGATAACCATTTTGTCTTTTTGCATTTCTTTTTCTTGGGGATGGTCTTTATTACTGCCTTCTGTACAATGTCACAAACCTCCATTCCTAGTTCTTCAGGTACTCTTATCAGATCTAACCCCTTGAATCTATTTGTCACTTCCACTATATAATTGTAAGGGATTTGATTTTGGTCATACCTGAATGGTCTAGTGGTTTTCCCTATTTTCTTCAATTTCAGCCTGAATTTGGCAATAAGGAGTTTGTGATCTGAGCCACAGTCAGCCCCGGTTTTGTTTTTGTTGACTGTATAGAGCTTCTCCATCTTTAGCTGCAAAGAATATAATCAATGTGATTTTGGTAATGACCATTTGGTGATGTCCATGTATAGAGTCTTCTCTTGTGTTGTTGGAAGACGGTGTTTGCTATCACCAGTGCGTTCTCTTGGCAAAACTCTGTTAGCCTTTGCCCTGCTTCATTCTGTACTCCAGGGCCAATTTTGCCTGTTACTCCAGGTGTTTCTTGACTTCCTACTTTTGCATTCCAGTTCCCTATGATGAAAAGGACATCTTTTTTGGGTTTTAGTTCTACAAGGTCTTGTAGGTCTTTATAGAACCGTTCAACTTCAGCTTCTTCGGCATTACTGGTTGGGGCATCAACTTGGATTACCATGTTATTGAATGGTTTGCTTTGAAAATGAACAGAGGTCATTCTGTCTTTTTTGAGATTGCATGCAAGTACTGCATTTTGTACTCTTTTGTTGACTATGATGGCTACTCCATTTCTTCTAAGGGATTCTTGCCCACAGTAGTAGCTATAATGGTCATCTGAGTTAAATTCACCCATTCCAGTCCATTTTAGTTCGCTAATTCCTAAAATGTCAGTGTTCACTCTTGCCATCTCTTGTTTGACCACTTCCAATTGGCCTTGATTCATGGACCTAACATTCCAGGTTTCTATTCAATATTGCTCTTTACAGCATCGGACTTTGCTTCTTCTATCACCAGTCACATCCACAATTGGGTGTTGTTTTTGCTTTGGCTCCATCTCTTCATTCTTTCTGGAGTTATTTCTCCACTGTTCTCCAGGAGCATATTGGGCACCTACCTACCTGGGGAGTTCATCTTTCAGTCCTATCTTTTTGCCTTTTCATAATTATTCATGGGGTTCTCAAGGCAAGATTACTGAGGTGGTTTGCCATTCCCTTCTCCAGTGGTCCACGTTTTGTCAGCACTCTCCACCATGACCTGTCTGTCTTGGGTGGCCCCACACAGACAGCATGGTTCACAGTTACATTGAGTTAGACGAGGCTGTGGCCCACATGATCAGTCTGATTAGTTTTCTGTGATTATGGTTTTCAGTCTGTCTGCCCTCTGATGGATAAAGATAGGAGGCTTGTAGAAGCTTCCTGATGGGAGAGACTGACTGAGGGGGAAACTGGGTCTTGTTCTGATGGAGCGGGCCATGTTCAGTAAATCTTTAATTCAATTTTTTGTTGATGGGCGGGGCTGTGTCCCCTCCCTGTTATTTGACCTGAGGCCAAACTACGGTGGAGGTGATGAAGATAATGGGACCTCCTTCCAAAGTCCCATGCCTGCACTGCTGCGCTCAGTGGCTCCGACCCTACAGCAGGCCACTGCTGACCCACACCTCTGCCAGAGTCTCCTGGCCACTCACGGGCAAGTCTGGGTCAGTCTCTTGTGGGGTCACTGCTCCTTTCTCCTGGGTCCCAGTGCTCACAAGGTTTTGTTTGTGACCTCCAAGAGTCTGTTTGCTCAGTCCTGTGTAAGTTCTGGCAGCTCTGTGGTTGGGTTAGTGGCCACCTCCTCCAAGAGGGCTTATACCATACCCAGTTCTGCTGCATCCAGAGCCCCTACCCCTGTGGCAAGCTACTAATGACCCATACCTCCGCAGGAGACACTCAAACACTCAAAAGGCAGGTCTGGCTCAGTCTCTGTGGGGTCTCCTGGTGTGCACAAGGTTTTGTTTGAGCCCTCCAAGCGTCTCTGGCGGGTATGGTGTTTGATTCTAAACGTGATTACGCCCCTCCTGCTGTCTTTCCTTGGAAGGAAAGTTATGACCAACCTAGATAGCATATTAAAAAGCAGAGACATTGCTTTTCCAACAAAGGTCCATCTAGTCAAGGCTATGGTTTTTTCAGTAGTCATGTATGGATGTGAGAGTTGGACTATAAAGAAAGCTGAGCACCGAAGAATTGATGGTTTTGAACTGTGGTGTTGGAGAAGACTCTTGAGAGTCCCTTGGACTGCAAAGAGATCCAACCAGTCCATCTTAAAGGACATCAGTCCTGGTTGTTCATTGGAAGGACTGATGTTGAAGCTGAAACTCCAATACTTTGGCCACCTGATGCGAAGAGTTGACTCATTTGAAAAGACCTTGATGCTGGGAAAGATTGAGGGCAGGAGGAGAAGGGGATGACAGAGGATGAGATGGTTGGATGTCATCACTGACTCAATGGACATGAGTGTGAGTAAACTCTGGGAGTTGGTGATGGACAGGGAGGCCTGCTGTGCTGTAGTTCATGGAGTCGCAAAGAGTTGGACACGACTGAGTGACTGAACTTAACTGAACTAAACTGTCTTGCTGGGGCTTCTCCTTTGCCCCTGGATGTGGGGTATCTTTTTTTGGTTGGATCCAACATTTTCCTGTCGATGGTTGTTCAGCAGCGAGTTGTAATGTTGGAGTTCTCGCAGAAGAAGATGAGTGCACGTCCTTCTACTCCGCCATCTTGTAGAACCCTATGTATGATGTAGGTCCCATTGTAATCTCCCATTTTATAGGTCACAAGCCTGCCTAAGGCCATAGAATGAAACCAGGAATCAAAACTATGTGAAAACCCTAGAGCTTTTACCCTTTAACCTTTGTAACAGAGTAGGCTACTGAGGCCTAAACATTCAATACTTATCTAAATATAAATGCACTGAAATATTTAATGTTAGGGGAAATCAAGATAAAACTAAAATTTTGGACAAGAGGCACCATGATTTTGGAATCCACTTGATTGGCTATCAGATGAAAGAGAGAGAAGAAAAGATGACTTCACATTTTTGAGTGGTGACCACCAGAAGTATGGTGCTTTTAGGAACAGGGAAGTAGGAAGAAAGCTATCTGTTTTTTATCTGTTTATTTTGTTTAGTGCCTCAGTTTTCTCATCTGTAAAGCAAGGAGGATGGGCTGACTTTAAGGGTTCTGTAGCTCTAAACCTTTTGAAGTTTTGTTGTTGTTCATTAGCTCAGTCACATCCTACTGTTTGCTACTCAGTCACATCCTACTGTTTGCGACCCCATGGACTGCAGCACACCAGGCTTTCCTGTCCTTCACCATCTCCCAGAGTTTGCTCAAACTCATGTCCATTAAGTTGGTGACGCCATCCAACCATCACATCCTCTGTCGTCCCCTTCTCCTGCCTTCAGTCTTTCCCAGCATCAGGGTCTTTTCCAATGAGTCAGCTCCTCACATCAAGTGGCCAAAGTATTGGAGGTTCAGCTTCAGTATCAGTCCTTCCAATGAATATTCAGGTTGATTTCCTTTAGGATTGACTGGTTGGATTTACTTGCAGTTGAAGAGATTCTCAAGAGTTTTGTCTAGCACTACAGTTCGAAAGCATCAATTGAGATTTAAGCAATTGGCAAAAACAATTAATTAAATAAATAAATCAGGAGGAATTGTCTGGTAGGCATTGGAATTCAGAGCTGGATGTGGATTAATAGAAGATGGTATCTTTGTGGGTAATGGTTGATTCAGTACAGGGAGTGTATTAGTTTTCTAGGGCCAAAATAACAGAGGACCATAGACTGTGTCACTTAAACAACAGAAATTAATTTTCTCAGAATTCTAGAGGCTAGACGTCTGAGATCAAAATGTGAACAGGATTGGTTTCTTCTGAGGTGTCTCTCTTGTCACTTGTAGATGGCTATTCTCTCCCTGTCTTCACGTGGTCTGCCCTCTGCCTGTGTCCTAATATCCTCTTATAAGGATACTGTTGGATTCAGGTCCATCCTAATGACCTCATTAATTACTTTTTAAAGATCCTTTGTCTAAATATCACCACACTGTGAAGTACCTGGGGTTAGGACTTCAACATATGGATTGGGGAGAGGGGTAGGGGACACAGTTCAGCTGATGACAGAAATCAGGAATCAGGCACTGAGATGAGAGACAGGTGGATAACTGAAGAATATAGTGTCCCCGAGAAACCCATGGAAGAGAAATATGCTGAAAGAGAGGTGGTGGTTGTTCACTTGCTAAGTCATGTCCCAATCTTTGTGACCCCATGAACTGCAGCATGCCAGGCTTCCCTGTCCTTCACTATCTCCCAGAGTTTGCTCAAATTCATGTCCATTGAGTCAATGATTCTATCTAACTATCTCACCCTCTGCCATTCCCTTCCCCTTTTGCCTTCAATCTTTCCCAGCATCAGGGTCTTTTGCAGTGAGTCAGCTCTTCATATCAGGTGGCAAAGTATTGAAGCTTCAGCATCAGTCCTTCTAATGAATATTCAAGGTTGATTTCCTTTAGGATTGGTTTGATCTCCTTGTAGTCCAAGGGACTCTCAAGAGTCTTCTCCAGCACCACAGTTCGAAAGCATCAATTCTTTGGCACTGAGCAGAAGGTAATGAGGAACAAGAGTGGAAGAAAGGGTGCCTGGATTAACGGTGGCGTCTCCAGAGGACTACTTGCAAGGAAGCCATTCAATAGAGGAGGTGGGGGCAGCTTGGAGGGGTTGAGACGGATGCTAGCATAGGAAGAGAGTAGAGGGGACAGGGCCAAGAAAGGCCCTTCTGGCTTCAATTCCAGGCACAGTAGATGCTCCTTATATGTATTTTTTAAAAGTGTTTGTTTATTTAGCTGTTTCAGGTCTCAGTTGCTGGGCATTTGGGATCTTTCTTGTCATGTGGGATCTTTCCTTGTGGGGCATGGAGTCTAGCTGTGGCTTGTGGGGGTGGGGTGGGGGTGGGGAGCTCTGTAGTTGCACCATGTGGTCTTAGCTTCCCTGAGGCATGTGCAATCTTAGTTCCTTGACCAGGGATTGAACCCCTATCCCCTCCTTTGCAAGGCAGATTCTTAACCACTGGACTATCAGGGAAGTCCCAGATGTTCCTTATATGTATTTATTGAATGAATAAGTATATTTACTTTCCTCCTTTCTCTGATGCTCCATGGTCCTGGGAGACAGCTTCTCTTTAGAAATTGAAATGAGGCTGCATTCCAGGACCTTGGCCTTCACCTCATTGTTTTCATTTGGCTAGGTCTTATTATCAAGCTAGGGAGACAAGGACATCTTTTTTCCTAGAAATAGAGGGAGAGGGAGAAGTGAGAATGGGGTGGTGTGAGGTTGGAGGGACCTTAGAAGTCATTTTACAATTTTTTTATCTGCCCTCCAGAAATGAAGAGGGTATTCATTCATTGATTGAATGAACCCACCTACTCTGGATTGTGCACTGTGTTAGGCAAGGGGGACATATATCAATGAAGCAAGTATCACAGATTGATTGACTGCTTATGGAATGCCAGGCCCTGTGTCAAATGCTTGGTGTACTTCCTGCTCTCAAAGGCGGTATATGACAGGGACTGATGATGTTACTTTTTTTTTTTTCATCGATGGGGAATTGACCCAACTGAAGTTTAGGATGGTTTGCTAACTCACTGTAAGTAACTTGAACTCAGCCCAGGAGTACTTTTTTCAGCCCTAGCTTCTGCTAGGCCCCTGGGTCTTCTCCCAGGGTACAGTAAGTGACTAGCTTAGGGTGTTCTGCCTGACTCAGGCCAAGCTAGGGATAAGCAGTCCCAGTTCCTGCCCTTCCATCCTGTCCTTGGCCTGAGAAAGGACGCTGTGTAAAGGGACGGATGTGAGTTAGGATAATAATGCCGAGTCACTGTCTATGAAAGCCCTGTGTCTTCCCCTTGTCCTAGCCACCATCTATAGCCTGGCTCAGCCACTGTCCTTGTCACACTCACATCTCTCCCGGTCACACTAACAGCAGCTGTCATTGTCTCACGAACCAAAAACATGTTTCCTTCCTTCTCTGGAACTTCCTCAGAGCTACCAAAGAACATGGCCAGATTCTGAAATCCTATCCCCCAATGCCAGGGATTTCCCTTGTGGTTCCAGAGAAAGAGAGAAACGGGTGTTCTGTGACTTCTGTTGCATGAGATCATGAAGAAAACAGTCCAGTGATCTGTTTCTTCTCTTTTAAAGTGAGGAGGAAGGTGGTCCTGCAGCTGACCAGTGAGTCAGTGGGTCTAGGAACTAAATGCTAGGTGTGGGTGGAGAACTCAGGAGGTAGAACCAGAATTGAAGAATCACCTCCAGTCTGGTCTAATCTGGCAATCAGAGGCCTTAAAGACTTAAGGAGTCCACAGATTTTTATCTATATCTGTCTATTTCTGTATATGTGTGTGTGTGTGTATATATATATGTACATATTACACATAAGTATGCGTTATGTGTATAATTTTTATACTTATATAAATATATATATATATTCATCACATTGTTTTAGTGGTAGCAACCTACCTGCCCATCTGGAGGGGATTCATGAAATCAATAAAGATTGTTCTCTACAAAAGAAATCCAAGTTGCCATTAATTACCGTGTAGTGGGCCTGTCAAGTGTGGGTGGATATGGAAGGGTGTTCAAGACGGTTATATGAGTAAAGCAAGCCACAGATGGTATATGTGTGTGTACATGTTTCAATAGCCATAGTTGGTTTCTAGAAATACTCTTGAGAAACTGCTAATTGGTTATTTCCAAAGAGCAGGAATGGAGCTTTGGGTGGTGGCGAGACTTTTGCTCTTGTGCAAAGAAGACTTTACACTCCTCTATACTTTAAAAAGTTTTTTTTTTTTTTATAATGAGTATGTATTGCTTTTATAATAACAATGAGAATGAGAAAGGAAAGTAGAAGAAAAAAAGGCCTAAGAAGTTTCACAAGCCAAAGACACCAAAACAATTTCAGTGTTGAATTCAGGAGTGTTGAGGGCAGGAGGAACAACACAGTAGGGCCTGAGATGACCTTGCATGATGGAACTTACCCCTAGTCACTGTTTACCGAGATATGCTTTAACCAGCCAGGGGTGGGCACAGAGGTAGGAACTGGCAGGAAATCCTATTTGCCAGGCTGACTAATGACCGTAAGTCTAAAATAAAATCAAGGCCAAAGTTCAACTTCACGAACAGGGACTGGAGTCTCTTATAATCCTAGCTAACATATATTGAGTGTTTACCATGTTTCAAAATAATGTACAAATTGCTTTACTTAGTGCTACCTAATTTATCTTCACAACTCTGAGCTGTTCTTATCCCAGTGTTACTGAGGTTGAGGTCTCTGAGGCTCAGAGGGTCCAGATCATTTTCCCAAATACATGCAGTTAATTGGTTAGGCTGGGGTTAACCCAGGTCTGTCTGTGGCAGAAGGCAACTCTCTTATTACTTCCTGAGTACTACTACATGTTGAGCTCTTAGGGTCTTAGGAGCCCTCAGGTAGAAGAACAGGACATCCTTACATCTGTGCCATCAAGGATCACCCAGGCTAGTTGGAGACAACCACACCAACCTAGGTAGACTGTATAGTGAGTTATATAAGGCAGTCATCTGGATTTAATTGGGCTGCAAAGTTGATAAGCTGTATTTGGATTTTCAACTTGGAGAGATCAGCAAGGCCTGAAGTTGTCAATGAAGGCATCTTGGAGGGGGAAAGATGTAAACCAGGCCTGGAAGGATGGATGGAATCAAGAGAGGGGTGGGGAGGACATTCCAGAGAAGAGAATGTGCAAACTGTGCAGAAGTCTGCTCTGTTGTTTCTGAAACAGTAAAGCATCTTGCCTAATCAGCATGAAAGTTGTATATGTGTGATAAGTGAGCTGATGTGTAGAGAGGGAAAAGAGAGCAATAAAAGTCATTCTGAAGTTTGAAAACTGGAAGAAGAGTCGAAACTTAATGTGGAAATTAATGAAGAGCCTCCGAAGGCGTTTTGGGCAGTGAAGAGACTCTATGAAAAGTGATGATTTAGAGAGGTTAATCTGATAGAGCCGTCAAAGTGACAGTGAAAAAGAGAACCATGTGAAAACCTAGGTGTGGGGTGATGGGGACCTTGAGGGGGGTACCAGCAAGAGGAGTGAAAAAGGAGGGCCAGTGTGAAAGCTGCTTATGAAGGAAGAGGAAGCAACAGGACTTGATGATTGAGAAGAAACAGACTATGAAGGAGCAGGTCTGAGCCAAATAATTCCAGGGCTTCAAATCAAGGTGTCCAAAGAAGGGAACACATATATCTGGAAAAAGGAATTGGGAGAGGGTTTTGGTTTGCTATGGGGTGGGAGAAGATGATAGATTGTGCTTTCATTCCAAACCTCTTTTTTTCCTCCCAAGTTCGTAAGACAGCTTAGGGACTTTTTCTTGCTTGGTTTTCTTAGTTGTATAATACGTAGGACTTCCTTTGTCTGGACCAGTTCATTCAGTCAACAGCTGTTTATTAAGCTGTCTCATGGTCTGGTTGTTGGGAATATAGCAGTGAGCAGGCAGACCTGGTCCCTGTCCTCATTGAAGACAGATATTGAATAACAAATCATAAGGGTTCTTTCTTTGCTCCTAATATCAAGGTGGCATTTCTTCGTCAAGACCAATTCTGTTCTATACCTGAAAAATGTGAAGCATTAAGGGTATTTGTCAAATACTTTATTATGGACTGTATCTTATAATAAAAAGCACCACAACCATTCATTTATTCCTTTGCTCTACAAATATTTATTGAGTGGCACTGTGGCTCTGTATTTTTAGCCCTTATGTTCACAAACTGAGGACATAGACAAGTAAATAGGTAATGATAATATGGTGTAATAAGTGTAGTAAGGGGTAAACACCAGGTATTGTGGGAACAAGTAGGAGGTGTTCTGATCTTGGAGGGGCAGGTAACTGGACAGGAAAATGTCCCTGATAAGACTAATGAGATGTTAGCTATACAGGGGCGGGAGTGAGGGTGAGTGTATGTGTTCCATGCAAAGGGGATATCTAGTTCAAAGACCTGGACACTAGAGAGGCCTAGACTTGTTGGGGAATGATTTGTAACCTAGAATTTTATACCTAGCACAACTACGTATCAAAATGTGAAGAAAGAATAAAATAAAAGGCATGTTTGGATATACAGGGTGGCAAAAAATTATCTCCTGTGTGTCTCTTACCAGGAAGCTAGTGGAGGACCTGCAACAACAAAACCAAAGCATAAAGCAAGAGGATAGACACCATAGAAATAACTACATGGACCTCAGGTAGGAAGGGCTGAATCAAAAAAGGAAACAGTGAGCAGTTGGGACTTCATTATAATGACAGAATTACTTTAAGTAGTAATAGAATCATTTTCTAAAATAGTGCTCCCCTCCAACTTTGAATTCTAGGGACCTCTTTGAGCAACATTGTGATTGGATTTCACCAGTAACAATAGTTTTTATGTTTTTCATATTTTGTATTCCTTTGAATAGGATGCTGCTGAGTTTTAAAGAATTTGGAAGTCATTGTACTAGGGAAACCTAAAAATGTGTGTAACTACTTCTTCAGTAGCCTTGTGCAATTTGGCAGTGCCCCCAGAAATTCCCAGCGTCAAGAGGTTGTAGAAATGTGAAGGCCTATACAGGTGGCCACAAGGCTATGCAAGTTCCTGGAGCAGTGCACTGTGGGAGAGGGATTGGTATAGGGAGGTAAGGGCCAGCTTCCAAATCCCAGCCAAACTCTTTGATGGTCATTCTTTCTTCCATAGAAAAGGAGACCCCCCTAGAAGAACATTTCTGCTAGAACAGATCTGCTTACCAATTAAGTGCTGAAGCTGCCCTCTCCAGTGACTTTCAGACTCCCCAGAAATAAAATTTTAAGATGCCACCACAGGGTGACCAGAGATCGTTTCCTGTTGAACTTTGCTGTAGCTGGAATAAGGCAGTGTATGTTTGAGAGAGAGAGAGACAGAAAGGGAAGGGAGGCGGGAGGAGAGAGAGAATACATGTGTGTCTGTTCAGTGGGCTCAGAAGAAATTTATGGCTATGTTATATTTTAGCAAATCATGGTCAAGGCCAGAGCAGGAATCCAGGTGTTCCCTAAATCTGAAGCTAAGCAGAACATTTTATTTATGGATTCAGCAGACAGACATTTGTTTTCTTTGTTATATCTGCATTTCAAGTTTGGATGATAAAAGATCAGCCCAGAAACCAAGCAGCATGTTATGGTGTTTACTGGTTTTACTGGCCATGAAAAAGGGCGTTACTCAGTTCCCCATCAGCTGAGAGAGATCCTTCCCCACCCACTCCTGGCCAACCTCTCTCCCTCCCCCTAAGCAAGTGAATTTTAAACACCACTCTAAAGTTGTTGGCTGGTGACCTGGAAAATTCCTTTTGCTTTGTTCCGCTGTTAATGGCCCATCAGTTTAAACCTCCTACCCCCAGAAACTTTCTTTCTCATAACTAGACAGAGGAAGGAGGAAGTAGACGTTAAAAAGAAAGAAAGAAAAGATTCCTATTCTAAGGGCTTTGAGAAGATTCAAAGATGGCCCAGCCCGGATGAATGGAAGGAAGGAATTTCATTTGTCTTGACCTGTCTGTACAGAAGCCAGCACAAGGGCATATGTAAATAGGGCCTTATTGAATACTTTTGATGAAGGTGATAATTTTTGAATGCAGCAGTGGCTCAACCATGTGGGATTTTAGTGGACACAGGTCTGGAAGTCTTCTAATTCTGGAGGCCAAGATTTGGATTTATGTTTGAGCTGTGTAAGCTAGTAAACGTGTGGACCTCATCGAGCCACTAAGCTCAGTAACCTTCCTTATTCTTATTGTATCATATTTAATGATAGTAACTGTTTTGGATCCTACCGTTATTAGTCCGACTCTTTGTGACCCCATGGACTGTAGCCTGACAGGCTCCTCTGTCCATCAGGATTCTCCAAGCAAGAATACTACAGTAGGTAGCCAGTACCCTTCTGCAGGGGATTTTCCCAACCCAGGAATCAAACCCAGGTCTCCTGCATTACAGGCGAATTCTTTACCCTCTGAGCCACCAGGGAAGCCCTGTTCTTATTGTATCATATTTAAAGATACAATTAGTAACTGTTTTGGATCTTATTAGTTGTAAAAACCAGTAATTATGACTGTGTGTGCCATGTATAGGTCTCAGGACACTTCCTGCATTATCTCATTTAATCCTCATTGAACAACTCTATGAGGTAAGTACTATTATTATTTCCATTTTAAAGAAGAGGAAACTGAGGCATAGTGAGGGTGGTAGAGTTGAGATTCCCACCCAGGTTCTCTGTCTTTCTTTTAATAGCTGATGCTCTTAACCTCAACATTATTCTGTTTGTAAACTACAAAGATCTGAGAAAACAAATAAGAGGAAGCACAGAGTGGCCATGCAGTTCTCCCTAGAGCATGACAGTTGGTCACCTTGAATTTGCTGAGCTATCACTGGAGGGGGCAATTCTGCATGTAATGTTGAAAGCAGGTCACTGCCCCTGGCTATTCAGATTTCTGGAATAAAGTTCTGTCCACAAATCTCTCTTAAGGTTTTCTGTTAGATTCCATTTCTCAGCTGCCAAAACAACAACCTAGACACACAGAGAAATCAGAGCCTTTGAACACTAGTGCCACGCCCTTTACCCATCCCCACCAACAAGTAGCACCTATGGCAATTTCTGCCTCTCAAATGAACTTTGTGATCTCTTATATCAGTCGGAGCTGGCAGATCTCAAATCCATCTTCTGTAACCCAGAAATGCTGAGGAACCCTCCCTAGCTGGACGGGAGGCAGCTGACCAGGTGAGAGACTGCCACTTACCCGACACACCGAGGACAAAGCAACTGTGGAAGAGGAATGGGACCATTAACACCAGCTGGAAAGCTCTGAAAATAATGGCATTAGTACAGGTTTACTGAGCCCTTGCTCTAGACCCCAGGAGTCGCAACTATTGAAGCCTACTTGCCTTCGATCCCGTGCTTCACAACAAGAGAAGCCAGCACAATGAGAAACCTGTGCGCCACAACTAGAGAAGGCCTGTGCACAGTAATGAAGACCCAGTGCTGCAAATAAATAAATAAAAGAAAAAACAAAGTAACAATCTACATCCAAATGAAATTACCAAAAAAAATGGCATTGCTGTGGGTGTACCCTGGGTGGAATTCCCAAGGCCCAGGGTGGGCTTTTATGTTCTCTCTTTAGTGAAAGTGTGTCCAACTCAGTTGTGTCCGACTCTTTGTGACCCTATGGACTGCAGCCCGCCAGGCTTCTCTTTCCATGGGATTCTCCAGGCAAGAATACTGGAGTGGGTAGATGGCATTCCCTTCTCCAGGGGATCTTCCTGACCCAGGGATCGAACCCAGGTTTCCTGAATTGTGGGCAAATTCTTTACCATCTGAGCCACCAGGGAAGTCCCTTATTAGAAGTATCTTTATCTTAAAAATACATGATTGTTACGAACAATTTACATAATACAGATATTAATACACAGAAATTCAAAGTATATCATTAATAGGACACACTCCCTGACTCCCCTCCCCTGATCACTGCCCCCTGTCCCCATACACCAGTCCTGGCATTACTAGTAACAATTTGATGTCTCTCCTTCCAGATGGTTCTGCTGATTTCCTGTGTGTGTGTGTGTGTGTGTGTGTGTGTGTGTGTGTGTGTGTGTGTGTGTGTGTGTGTGTGTGTGGCATTTACATAAATATCAGTGAGAGGATCCTATTCTGTACCTTGTATATCACAAGTACATTTCTAGTCTATCCATACAGCTCTCTTCTCCTTTTTGACGGCAGCACAGTATTCTACCATAAGAATAGATCAACTTCCTTTTTCTCCTTTTTGTTTTATTTTTATTTATTTAATTTTGGCTGTGCCATGTGGCATGTGGATCTTAGTTCCCTGATCAGGAATTGAACCCATGCCTCCTGCAGTGGAAGTGTGGAGTCTTCACCACTGGACCAGCAGGAAAGTCCCCAACTTCCTTTCTTTCTAATCTCTGCTTTGACAGATCTTTTACTCTCCTGAGAACCTGTCTCAGCTCCCACTTAGCAAGCCCTTGTTTGGGTCATGCCTCAGGAAACTGCACAGATGGGAAGGTGGTCAAGGGGTGAAAAGGACAGTGGTGGGCACCATATGGGAGAGTGTGGGGATGAGTGTATTCTGTCCTCGCCCTACTGGGATACACAGGAAGCTCTTTTCTCTCTTCCTCACCCTGCCAAATGGTTCCACTGTCTAGCTAAAAAGCTGCACATTTTATGGGAATATCTTTGAAAACGATTAGGAGGATCAATTTAGAGAAACATAAAAGGCTGTCGTCTTAGAGTCACACTGTCTCATTTGGGACCTCCACTTTGGGCATACACACCTTGGGGCTGTCAGGATCACCAGAGGTCATCCAGGCCAGTCTCCTGCCTCTATCCAAGATGGATGAGTAGCTCCTACTGAAAGCATTCCGTGCTCCTCTCTTGGTAGCTACTTTGTGTGACTAACATCTCCATTAATTACAAATGTGCTCTTTCTCCCTGGAAAGACATTCTATCTTAGAGGATTCAGGCAAGACCACTTATTAGCTAAGTGCCCTTGACCGAATTTCATATTATTTCTCTATCTCAGTTTCTTCATCTGTGGAATGGGGATAATAGTATGTGTCTAATTTGGTAGGTTAACATTTCTTTTTTTTTTTGGTATACATAGCATATTTGGTGTATTATATAGTAGATGCTAAGTACTCATTGCTGGGAATGATTATACCCTGAGTCCAAACAGTTCTCGCTGTGCTTTAAACCCAGACTTTAGAGATCATCTAGATCACTGGCTTCTAACCCTGGCTGCACACTAAACTCACCTGAAAGTGAAAGGGTTAGTCTCTCAGTGGTGTCCTACTCTTTTCGACCCATAGATTGTAGCCCATCAGGCTCCTCTGCCCGTGGGATTCTCCAGACGAGAATACTGGAGTGGGTAGCCATTCCCTTCTCCAGAGGATCTTCCCAATCCGGGGACTGAACGCCTGTCTCCTGCATTGCAGGCAGGCCCAGGCTGCATTCCCAGTGATTCTGATTCTGCTGGTCTGTGGTAGAATGGGACGGGGACGATTGAGGGCTTTTGAAAATCTCTCTGGGAATTCTAATTTGTACCAAGGTTGAGAACTGATTTAGTCTAGTGATCTCATTTTCCAGATGAGGCCTGGAGTGGGGAAGGACTTGCCCAGGTTATACAGCCTGACCACGAGGACCCAGGTCTCTCTCTCTCTTTTTTTTTTTTTTTTTTAGTTCTACCAGTTTATTGCTACCAACCCATCTCCCTCCACCCTCATGCACGCGTGCTCAGTCATGTAACCCCATGGACTGCAGCCCACCAGGCTCCTCTGTCCATGGACTTTTCCAGGCAAGAATACTGGAGTGGGTTGCCATTTCCTTCTCCATCAGGTCTCTCTTATCTTGGGTGCCAACCTCCAAGACTTGTCCTCATGAAGGAAATCTGTTTTTTGGGTGCCCTTTAAGTGAAAGTGGAAGTCACTCAGTTCTGTCCAACTCTTTGCAGCCCTATGGATGATACAGTTCATGGAATTCTCCAGGCCAGAATACTGGAGTGGGTTGCCTTTCCCTTCTCCAGGGGATCTTCCCAACCCAGGTCTCCCGCATTGCAGGTATGTTCTTTACCAGCTGAGCCACTAGGAAAGCCCTTCAGGTGCTGCCCCAACTTTCAGTCTCTTTCCTGAGAATACTATATAGACCCCTCAACTAACTCTTAACCAGGAATGGTGCTTTTTCCCCCTTCTGGTCCCAATCAGATTGTCCCCTGCTCAGAGAGTTCTACAGATCAGAAGCTGCTCTTCTAGAAAATACGACCCTTTAATCATAGCAATTAAGACTATGTGAAATAATCCTGTTCATTCGTTTGTTCATTCATTGAAGAATCTAAGCCCCTTGGGGGCAGGGACTGATTCTGTCTTGTTCCTGCTATACAGGGCCTAGAATGGTGACCAGCCCTCATTAAATGACTGAATGAACGAAATCTCAGGAGGACAGTTGAATATATTTCATTTTTCTGTCCTGGCCATCTGATTCTCATTACTCCTACAGCTCGGGAAGCCTCTCTGCTTTGGCGTTTCATAAACCTCGTGTGCGTACGTCGACATTTTAACCGTAAATCCAGTTTAGGGGTGGAAAAATTCGAAGCCAGGGGATTGGAGGAGAGGGATAAAAACTACCCGGAGGTCCGAGGCTGGGACGGCGCTGCCCCAGGGTTGGGGTGGGGAAGGGAAGGGAAACGTCGGCGGGGGTTGGGGAGTCCCCTTCTGCCCGCTTCGTGTCCCCTTGGCGGGACATAGCCCCGGGCTGCATCAGAGGGGTGCTCCGCTGCTGCCTTTACCTCCGTCCTGGGATGGGGACGGGAGGTGGGAGGATGCCCCAGGGGAGGGGACACTGCCCGGGTCGCGGCCCGAGGGACCGACTCGCGCAGTAGCCCCCGCATTCCGGCAGCGCGCGCCCCGGGAGGTGGCGCCTTAGGGAGGCTGTATTTTTTTTTTTTTTTTTTTTTGAGCCACAGGGGAGGGGGGAGGGAAGCCAGTGTGTGTCCCTTTAAGAACCAGAGCGCTGCCACCGCCTCGCAGGCGCCCAGAGCCTCACAAAAGAACAGGATGTTGTTGATTTGTCACCAAACCACAGAGAGGAAATGATTGTAAATTTCCTTTAAACATCCCCACCGCGCTCCAGCCGCCCCCCCCGCTTCCGCCTCCGCCACCCGCGCCCGGCCGGGCGCAGCGGGGCCTCGGCGCTCCCGCGGGGCGCCCTCTCCACGGCCTCCCCGGCCAGGCCACAACCCCCGGCCGGCTCCGGGGCGCCTGCGGGAAGAGCCCCCTCCCCGCCCCCACCTCGCGTTCCAGTTGCTTTCTTCTGATTCTTTTTTCAGCAGCTGCCACAGAGAAGGGGCCTCAGCTCGTGTGGAGCCTCGCGCGCCACCCTTTCCTCCTCGGCCTTTTCCTCCTTGAACGGATGACACCCGCACCGGCACTGCGATGAGCGTGCCCCCGCGTTGAGCCTCTGGATTCCCTGCAGTCGCAGTGATCATTAGTTCAGAGTCGCAGTAGTGGGTCAGGGGCGCACTGAGGTCCAGGGAGGTTACGGGATAGCTGAATGGTCACCAGCTCCTGGAACCATCTGGGGACTCTTGGAGCACTCTACCTAGGAAGTTTAATTCACCCTGAGCTTATGTTTGTAACCCCACGGCCACACTGCCACCAAAACATGTTATATGTCTCAGGTCTTCAGTCGTGGCCGTTTCCATTGGGAAGTCCAATGTAACCAGTGCTTAAGACCAGGTTGTTTCAAGAGGCGCATCCCCTACCATTTCCAACGGGACACCCCTGCACCCTTTCAGGAGCTGCTAGTGTCTTGGTTATACCTGTGATTTTATGCATTCTTACCTTTCCTGACCTCTCCCCACATGTCTTGGTATGATTTCTGGAAGCCTCTGGTACAGTTCAAGTTTGCTCCCAACCTGCGCCCGTGTGGAGTGAGTCGTCTAGTCTGGTCTGTGGTCTAGGGAAAGGTTGTCTTTGTTGCACAGTGTTCTTTTGGAGCAATTAATGCTTATGATTCTGGCACTAGCTTAAATATTCAGAGCAGCAGCTAAAGTCTCAGGCGTGATGTGCAGCAGATTTTCTCATTTCATCTTTCCAATATTCCCATGAGGTTGGCATTGCTATGGTCTTTATGCAGATGAGGAAACTGAGATTCATAGAGGTTGAGGAACATGACCAACTCACACCGAGTAAGGTGCAAGCAACTGGACTCATTTAGTCCTCACTCTGGTTACTGGTGGTGTCCCTCTTTATTTGGTGCTTTAAATCTGATTGAGGCCACTAGTAGTAAAAGGATGCGGGGGATTTTTGTTGTGTCTTTTGTCACCCTAGCCTCCAGGGAGCTCTGGGTCAGGTCCCACTTTCTGGGGAAAAACAAAAAAACCTGAGTGGCTGACACTCTCAGGCTGGAATCTACCTTTTTGGGACCGTGCCCTTGGGTCTTGGAGGAGGAGGGGACCTGGTGTGGAGTCTTAGTTCTTTCCCCTCTACTTGAATGGGAAAACAGGATACTTGAAAAAGATTTCCCTGGTGCTGAATTCCTAAGGCCAGATAGCCCCCTTCATTTCAAGACCCTGGATTCTAAGCTCAGAGGCAGTGAGGTGGAGGTGGGTGGGGGGAGGAGGAGTGTTTGCCTCTGGATTTCATCAGTGTCCTATAGAACAGTTAATGGCATCCTGTACCTGCTCTGTGCTACGCACTGCCCACATGCTGTTTCTGGGCTTTCTCATTTGATCCTGTGATGGATCCTAAGAGATGAAAAGTTAGTTCTCAGAGAGGTTGTGCCCCTAGGAATGTTGCAGCTGGGGTTTCTATGCTTCCCCACATGGTCCCGTGTGTGTGTGTGTGTGTGTGTGTGTGTGTGTGTAAGAGGGAGTCATTCAGACACTGTAGAAACAGGGCTGCAGTGCTTGCCTTTAGTTGGTGCAGAAAGCCAAGAGGGTCCTCGATGCTGGGGGACTTTTGAGAGAGAAGTGCAGTGGCTTTTGGCTCCTCTATGCTGCAGCTATCTGCAATCCCTCAGCACTGAGCCCATTTGTTGATGGATTTCCAGAGCCGCTGCGGTGTCTCCACCTGTCCTTGTTGCTTTTTAGACTGCCAGTCACTGGGCATCTGGGTCCCAGGCACTTGGGAGGGAGACCCATCTGCTTAATTGTTTCCAGTCCCCAGATGAGGAGCACCGGGTACCAAGATGCGGAGTCATTGATCTGAACAGGCTGGCTAGAGGCAGAGCAAGGCACCAGGAGTCAGGGCTCCCAGCCTCCACCACCACACAGTTCTAGGGAGGCTAGAACCAGAGGGCAGGTCATCTGGTGTCTTTCAGCTTCAGTTTCCTACCCTGTGAAGAACTCTGGCCTGTGTGGTCCCTCGTGGCCCTTCTCGTCATCGTCATCAGAAAAACAGCTTCGGTTTATTCATTCAGTTAATAATTATTAAATGCCCACTGTGTGCCAGGAACCTCTTATAGGTGCTGGAGGTACAGCAGTCAACAAAACCAAAGCTCTGGCTTGGAGTTTATCTTTTAGGATACAAAAAATTATGTAGACTTATTTATATACATTTAAAAGCAATACATGTACATTTGACCCTTTACCCAGGCGTTAGGAGCCCTTACCCCCACTCAGTAGAAAATCCACATACTACTATCTCTGCCTCAAAAACAAAGGATTTGATAAATGACTCATTTAAGCACAAGAACCTGAAACAGTTTGGATAGAAGCAAGACCCAAACCCAAGTTCTTTGAATTCCATGTGTTATGATCTCTAATTGAACACAAACTTGCCCCACACTTTGTTAAAGATCTCTAAAAGAAAAATACAGATACTATAATGAAAAATTTGTGTATAAATGGATCTGTACAATTCAAACCCACATTGTTCAAACTGTGTGTGTGTGTGTGTGTGTGTGTATAAAATGTCAAGTAGTGTTTTGTGCTGTGGACCAAGATGAAGAGGGAATGTAGGGTGTGTGTGTGAGGTGGGGGAGTAGTATTTTATTTAAGGTAGTAAGGGAAGGCTTGTTGATAAGGGGATGTTTGAAGTTTGAGATCAGGGGAAGGGCTGAGCTATGCAGCTTTTTGGAACTTTGCTTTAGCAGTAGGAACAGAACAGTGAAGGCTGGGAGTTGAGAGTAGGTTGCATAGCACTTAGAGTGTGTCAGGTGCTGTGCTAAGTGCGTTATGTTCTACAGTTAATCCTGTTTTGGTGAATTTCATTTGAAGAAGCCGAGGTTCAGAGAGGAAGCTGAGGTTCAGAGAGGTTAAGTGATTTGCCCAAAGCCATGCAGCTAGTAGGTAGTGGAGATGAAATTCAAGTACTCCTCTTAACCATCATGTTGCCTCCCACTCAAGGACTCTTCTTATGGATCTGGTACTTACTTTATGACCTGCTTTAAAAAAAATTTTTTTTTTTTTCCTTCTCTGTGCATGCAAAATCTTGGTTCCTAGACCAGGGATTGAACCTGTGCCATGGCAGTGAAAGTGCCAAGAGTCCTAACCACTGGACCACCAGGGAACTCGCTATGACCTGGTTCTTAGATTTTGTAGGGAGTAAGTGGCCAAGGTAGCTCCTGGCCCCTGAGTTGCATGGTTCTGAGGGTTGAGCTTAGGACCTGAAGTTCCATTTTATGAGTGGAAGAAGGTAATCTGTTTGATGCTGGAAACATCCCATGTTGTGTTTATGGCAGAAGAGGGAACAACACCGTCAGATTACTGTAAACAAGAGAAATGGAAGAGTGGGGTAGCCTGAATCCCTCCAGCCCCCTCCTTGGGTTTAATTTCCCCATGACGGGGCCCGACACAGCACGCTGTATTATACAGCGATAATGAAAACACTTGGATTAGTGAACTGAGATTTATAGGGCAGACGGGAGCCAGCGGAAAAGACTGCAGTCATCTCTCTTATTTGCAGGCAGATATCCAAATTGCCACTTGCTTGCTTTTTCTTCCTGACACTATCACCTACTCTGCTTAATTAGGTCCTTTCCCCCTCCCATATCGTTTCCAACTCCCGCCCAGCGGCTGGCTGCTCAGCAGAGTTGGTGAAGCTGCATGCAGAACACTTTTCCAGCGCCCAGGGAAGATGAGTCAGAAACACAGCACATGAAAATCAGGGATGGGACCTGTGCATCAGGCTGTGCACAGGCTGCCTGTTCATCAGCAACGTGTGGCAGGATGAGGAGGGCTGGACCCAGGGCCATGTGCTTCTCAGGTCTCCTCAGTTTCCCCCCTGAGCATCCTTTTTGTTGTGGGGAGTAGAGACAGTGAATTCCCCAGACAGCAGACCACCCCCAGCACACTTTTCCAAAAGCACATCGAAAGAGTTCAGTCCTGCCTCTGAAGTATTTTGGAATACTTTACTGTGTTCAAAGTATTGTTCTGGACTCCGAGGAGGGTGAGAGGTAGTTGGGGACTGAGATGAACAGACTGCTGCTAAATCTAAAATAGAGGAAAATAGAGTGGAATGGCCAGATTAATTTCTTCAGTAAGTGTTTAGAGTACCTGCTATGTATCAGGCATTGTTCTGGGCACTGAGGGGACCCAGCAGTGGCAAGACATGCAAATAAGTCCCTGGCCATGTGGACTTATGTTCTTCCTGACTGGGAGAGGGGCAGGGCAGTAAGTTCATTACTAAAGAGCCTAAGAACTATGGAGAAAACCCGAGTGGGGGAGGTGGTGAGAGAGTGCTTGGCCTTGTAATTTTAAAAGGAAGTCAGTGAAGGCAGGATAGTGTGGTAGAGACTGAGAGAGCTGATCTGGAATCTAGGCTTTGACATATAGACTTTGATTTTTTAAGTGTCTGTGATCAACTGATCTCAACCTTATTTCTCGTCTGTGAAGTGGTACTAGTTATAGACATTCCTAAACTGATTGAGGGGAAAAAATATATACAATACACACTTAATTAGGGCTCTATGACTGTTAACTGTTCCAAGTATTATGTGTGCTTGTAATAGAGTAATGGGAAGCTGAAGGAGTGACTTATCTGTTTTGGGAAAAAAAGGATTATTATCCATGTCACGTTCTGTTTTTCTAGGAATCACAGTTTGCCTGTACACAAGGAGAAGGCAGGAACGTGGATGAACTCTTGAAGCTAGAATTCAGATTGGAGGGGATTTAGATAAGGGTTTGGTATGTGGGATGTAGGTGGGAGTTGGACTATTGTTGGTATTTTGCATTCTCTTTTTAAAATGATTTTCCACATGCTTTGTGTTTGCCCCGATACTCCACAGCAAGCTTGGCAGGGAGGCTGGGGCTGCCCATTAGACAAACGGGAAAACAGGCACAGGATGTGTGTGTCCAGCCAAGGTCACCTCCAGTCTCCAGAGGAGATCTCCTGCCGGTCTTGAGATGAGTCATCCTGGAGTGTTGCTCCCGGGGTGAAATCACAAAGGAAGGAAGGCTTGGATTTATTGCAGGCAGTACGGGAAGTTTTCTGTTCTTGAGAACTCTCAGAAACAGTAACCCTCCACCTGAGGGGCCTTATTCTTCAGAGGTCAGCCTCCTGTGTAGCCCCAAACTCTTCAGAAGATATGGGCTCTGATTTGGGGTGAGGGAGAGGGTCTTAAAAGCTTTTGGCATAAACTGAGGCGAAAGAAAGGAGATAAAAAGAGGGAAAATGTATAGTGGTTGAGAGCTTGGGGTCTGGGTTTGGTGGTTCTGCCAGTTACCAGCTGGGGCAAGTCCTAGAACCTTCTCCAAGCTTCACTTCCTCATTTGTAAGATGGAATAGTAATGGTCCCTAACTCCCAGGTTGTTGGCACAGTGACACACAATGATGAATGCCAAGGGTTTAGCACAGCGCCTGGCAGAAAGAGGCCCTTAGTAACATGAGCTGTTATTATTGGAGAGGAAAAGGAGGCCATGCTGGGGACAGAGTGAGCATGAGAGGGTCCCCAGGTTACTGCATCTCTCCTGATGCTAAGCTATTTAGATGGAGTCTTTTTGTTTGTTTGTTTATTTATTTGACTGTGCTAGGTCTTGGTCATGGCGTGTGCGATCTAGTTCCCTGACCCAGGATTGAACCTGGCCCCCCTGCATTGGAAGCATGGAGTCTTAGCCACCAGACCAGCAAGGAAGTCCCTCGATGAGGTCTTGATGAAGCTCTTTCTGCCTGGGGTAATTTCTCCTCAAGGAGTTTCTGCTTTGACCAGCAGTGCATACCTGTGTGGGCACTTCAGTTGTGTCTGACTCTTTGCGACCCTATGGACTACAGCCTGCCAGGCTCTTCTGACCATGGGATTCTCCAGGCAAGAGTATTAGAGTGGGGTGCTGTTTCCTCAATCTTCCCGACCCAGGGATCGAACCCTTATCTCTTGGGTCTCTTGCGTTGGCAGATGGGTTCTTTACCACTAGCACCATCCAGTAGTCAAACATACGATGTCCTCTGGTCCTTACTCATATTCCCTGGCATCGTGGTTCAGTGGGCATGGCAGGCCTGGGATCGTCCTCTCTTGATTCCTTCTCTCCCCCTCCCCTTAACTCTTGCTTCTCTGGCTCGGACCTGTTATTTGTCCTGTCTCTGTTGACTCCATAGAATGAAAATAATGAGCCTGTCTCCACTGGTAATTGTCTAGGAGCAAATCAAGGCCCCTCCCAGTCATCTGCCTCTGATTGAACACACTCCGCCTGCTGCAGACAGTCTTGCTGGAGCTTGGTGCCCAAACACAGGCATTGGGAACCCATTGGCTAGATGTCATTTCAAGGGTGGTGACACCCTACTAGACAGCCTTGAGGTTTGTTGAGGATGTTACACCTTGGTTCTGGGACCAAGGCAGAAAGCTCTGAGAGTACCTCTAAGTGTTTACCCAAAACGCTAATTATTATGTTGTCCAATCATGAATCTGCTCATCTTCCAGCTTCACTTCCTGTCCCCTCTTGAATGTAGAAGATTTCCTTAAGAAAACTGACTACAGCCTTTTCCAGCTGGGCTGAAGAGTTGCATGGGCTTGTGGTCAGGAAGCTCCAGAGGCTCCATATTTTTCTGATTTTTATAGAAATTGTCCCAAGAGCAGACCTCTTAGGAATAGCACTTCCTAGCCTGAGTGAGAAGGGCAGGGTTGTGGGTCAGAGGAATCTTAAATTTAATTGTATTATTGTGTTCCAATAGATTCTAGTCCTGTTGATATTTGTGTATATTTTATTAAGATATAACCATCTTAAATGGAAAACCAAATAAAACCCACCATATCCTCTTCTTTCTGAAGGACCCTACGCTTTCTGGCTGAAATCCATTCTCATCTCTATCCTCACACATGTCCACATATTGTGAACTCTTTCACCAGGAGCCTGGATTGTGCTAAACCTTTTATGTATTTTCCACTTGATCTCAAAGTAACTTTAGAAGGATGGAATTATTATCCCTATTACTTCGATGGGAAGCCTGAGGTTTTGAGAGGTCATGTGGTCATGGCTGGCAAAACTGGGATTCAAACCCAAGTCTGATCCCATCCAAAGCCTGTAAACTTAGTGTATGATTTCTGTGACAGTTATTCATTCAGCATTATAGTCTAGACCTTTCCCCCGTATGACTTGATAGCATTCCTAATTACTGTTTAAAATGAGAACATAGGATTCCCTGAACCATCACTGTGTAACCATTTTCTCCTCTGGGCCTTTGTGGGCAAGGTCATTGGCCAGGGGCTACAGAGCAGTGGAGGCAGTAAAGGTACACAGCGTGGTAAGGGGGGAGATTTGGGCTGTTGGAAGCAGGAGCACACTGCAGCTGAGAGGAACACACGGAATGCATACCGCCTCGCTCATTTTTACGTTAGAAACTCAAGTTGGCAGCTCTGCACTACCTGGTCATTATATCAGCTGAGTAATAGGTGCGGGGCTGGGCGCCCATGGCAGCAGCTCTCAGCTCCAGTGAGGGAGGCAGAGAAGAATCAGTCCTCTTCAGGTAGACAGGAGAATTTGTGTCTCCATCTTACTGGTAGGGGATCTGATCTTGGAGATGGCAGGAGATTTTCCTGCCAAACATAGGTCTGAAGTAACAAGATGAAGAACAGAGCGTTGGTGTTCAGACTACTTGTGCCTTTCTCCTCCATCGACATAGCGTTTGTTTCTCTTCCTCTGGTTCATCTCCTCCAGGCCTCTTTTCTTCCTGATACGTGGGGATGCTTCCCAGGTAAACTTTAGGTGTACAAGTGCACATTAGACACAGCTGTTACAGCAAGGCTAGCCCCATGTGGATAACTCATTTCTTAAGAAGGGCAGAGTGGTTGGCAGAGAAAAGAACTTGTTTCCTAAAAACTTCCAAGTAGTGGTGGGTTTTTGTCTTGTTGGGCCAGGATGGAAATGGTGGCTCAGTTTCCTCCCTTAAATCTTTAGGATTTACAGAAGCCTTTCATCTGCCGCCTGGAGCAGTGCTATAAACATCTTTCTCGAGTCCAAGCAGTGGTCACTGCAAATTTTTCTTTCACAGTAGGAAGATTGGAGTCCTTTGCAAGAGTTTGACAAACAGCATCCAGTTCTTAGGATGACAAGCCAAACTTAAAAAAAAATGTTGTTAATGTCAGCTCTGCAGCTTATCAAAATAAAATGAAGATTCAGATTCATTTATGTGAATGAAATAGACCATTTTGGGAGAGGGGTGTTAAAAATTCATATATCTTTGCTAATGAAACCATTTTTACATTCACAGTGGGGAAAAAAACCCAAAACAAAAAATCAAGGTTCATACAAGTTTTCCTTTTAACCAGAAAAAAGTGAATCCCTGAAAATACAAACATGCAACATTATCTTTGCATATTAGCAAAATTCTTCAAGCTTTTGAATAGTAAGACCTGATTTGCTGTTCTGTGAATTTAACATCTTTTTTTAATTTATACCTTCTGTAAACTGAGTTTCTCTACACTCTGAGCCAAACTGTGCTACCCCATTTTGCACTCAAGTGGCCCTGCATCCTTACAACTCATCTTTGAGACAGTCAGGGCTCCAATGAGCCTCAGTCCAGGAACCCCCTAGAGTTTAGCCACATGGAACACTGGAGGTGTAGTTGTAAGTGATAACCAAGCTCTGAAAGGCTTCTAGGGGAAGTGAATGGCAGAGGCAGGATTTGAATCCAGGTCTAGATAGCCCATAGCACATACTGTTTTCCACTACCCAGTTCTGCCTTGAATGGGAAAATCTATGCTGAGCCTCTTCTTTGGAGTAAGACACCCTGTTAGGAAGGTACTTCAAAGGAGATGCTGAAGTGAGTCATACTGTTTCCTTTCTTCAAGGTACCTTCAATCTAGCATGCGTTGGAGGATCATCCTTTGTTGTGTAGAAACATTAATTTGTAATCTTCATTTTACACAAAAGGAAACAGTGAATCAAAGAGGTCAAATGACTTGCTCAAGGTCACACAGCTATGATGAGACAGAACTTTTACTAGGTGACTGTTGCTGGGAGCCCTCAGCAGTCTGAGACACTTATGTGGACCACCTCATTCCTAGGTGCAAGTCAGGTGAATCCCTTACAGGTCAGACAAAGGATGAGGTGCCAATGTTTGATAGGTTCAGGTCAGTGCTCCTGAATTGAGTGGAATGTCTAAGACAGATTTATTCCCAAAGGACGCCTCGAGGCTCCTGGGTCTGTGACTGTATGTGCAGCAGAACTCATGAGCTCAGCCACTTCTCTTTCCCTATGGGGAAGGATCCCCAATTTGGCAAGCTGACTCCGGAGACCTCCCATCCCCAAAGATTCACTGAGGCCTGCTAAGTTGAGCCATGCAGTGTAGAAATATTTGCTTTAGGATGCAGGAGATAGGAAAAGCCTGGAGGGGCAGGGCAAGAAGGTGGGTCTGGGGGATCCCCTTTGCTGTCGCTCCGAGCCCGAGGGCCCAGGTTTTTCAGGACCCAACACCTAGGAGCTTTGGGAACACTCCCAGGCCATCTGCTGCACTTAGAAGTGGGCAGCAAGATAATGTGGACTCCCTTGGGAGGATAGGTGAGAAATAGCTAAGTCCATTGTCGGACATGAGTAGATGCTTCACAGGGGTTTCTTTCCTTCCTCTTTCATCCTTGCCTCTCTTCCCTCGTAATGTCTAGTTGATTAGCCCTGTAGGGCTTTCCTGCTGCCTTCACATCTTCAGTCACAGCACTTCCCTGTCTTGTACCACCAGAGGCTGTCCTGCCACACATGAAGCTCATAGGAGGCACACAGAGGAAAAGTAAAAAATGCTGGGGTCCGTCCCCCATCCCCCACCCCACCCAGCATAACATCCCAGGAGGGAGTCCAGTGAAGCCATTCTATATTTGTCAGACTTTAGAGTCACTCAGCCTGAGTGTTCATCATAGCCTCTGCCACATTGGCTGTTGTGACCTGGAGTATGTTATTTGATCTCTCTGTGCCTCTGTTTCCAAACTTGAAAAATGGTAATGAGAATAGCACTTACTTCATAGAGATGTGGAGAAGGCAATGGCACCCCTCTCCAGTACTGTGGAGGAGAGGAGCCTGGTAGGCTGTGGCCCATGGGGTCGCTAAGAGTTGGACACGGCTGAGCGTCTTCACTTTCACTTTTCACTTTCATGCGTTGGAGAAGGAAATGGCAACCCACTCCAGTGTTCTTGCCTGGAGAATCCCAGGGACGGGGGAGCCTGGTGGGCTGCCATCTCTGGGGTCGCACAGAGTCGGATACGATTGAAGCAACTTAGCAGCAGCAGCAGCAGCATAGAGATGCAGGGAGTATTGGACGCAATAGTGCATTAGAACCCCTGGCTCAGGGAAGTGCTGAGAACTGTTAGGTAAAACAGACACCAAATCCAGCTAGAAGGGAATTTAGACAGCAGGGCCTACCTCTCTATTTTAAAAAATCAATTTATTTAAGTCATTGACAGTAATAAGAACTAATAGCTAACAGTTATTGAGTACTTACCATGGGCCAGCCACTGTGCCAAGTACTTCTCATACATTAACTTGTTTAAAATGTGAAAGTTCAAGTAGGGTGTCTCCTTCCCCCCTCAGTCCCCCTCCACAGAGACAGCCACTATTACTGATACCCTGTGTATCCTTACTGATATCTTCTGTACATGTACAAAGATATTTATATCTTTTTACCCCTTCAACTTTATATGGAGGAAACTTAGGCTTGGGGAAGAAACACAGCCATTTGTCATAATAGTTCCTGTTCTGTGTGTGGAGGACTGCTCCTGTGTTGTGTGATTTTGAATCCTTGTTTCAACCCTGCAGCATGAACTGTATTATGTAGAATAAATGCTCCAAGGCTTAGTTTACCTCAGTGCATTAATTGAGGATT
This sequence comes from Okapia johnstoni, assembly GCA_024291935.2. Lineage (NCBI taxonomy): Eukaryota > Metazoa > Chordata > Mammalia > Artiodactyla > Giraffidae > Okapia > Okapia johnstoni. The sequence goes on from CM044316.1 coordinate 45,738,251, forward strand.
AAATTAGATAATCCATGAAGAGGGATTTATCAGTGTTCCTGGCACATCAGAACTGTTCAGAAGATGATGGCCGTAGGGGAGGATCAAGGTTTTATGGGGATCTGAAGCTTGTACAATTTGAGAGCCATCTATATGAGAAATAATACAAAATTATGAATCCAATATTAAAAATACTAGTTTAGAGAAAAGAGGTCCAACAATTTATATATTTTAAAAGCCACCAGATACTTCCAGCACTGTAAGAATATGTAACAGAACATTTTTGTCAATTAACTGCTGGGCACGCTCTATTATACTTTCCATTCCTACATTTTCTGGCTTCATACTCATTGTGATCACTTCTTCCTTTGATAAAAATTTTATAAAACAATTTTCTGGGAATTCCCTAGGGGTCCAGTGATTAGGATTCCATACTTTACTGCCAGGGCCCCAGGTTCGATCTCTGGTTGGGGAACTAAGATCCTGTAGCCAAACATACAAACAACATTTCTAAAATAATTGTATGAAACAAGAATAAAAGATAATTCAGCCTTTTCTCTGGTGTGGTTGATCAAAATTTGCTTTTTGTTATTATTTATTTTTTTAATTTTTATGGAAGTATAGTTGACTTACAATGTTGTCAAAGTGATTCAGTTATACATATATCTATATATCTATTCTTTTAAAGATTCTTTTCCATTTTTGGTTATTATAAGATACTGAGTATAGTTGCCTATGCCATGCCATAGGTTCTTGTTTATTTTTTATATGGTAGGGGTGTATACGTTAACTTGAAACTCCTAGTTTATCCCTACTTCTCCTTCCTCCTTTGGTTACCATAAGTTTGTTTTCTATGTCTGTGGGTCTGTTTCTATTTTGTAAGTCAGTTCATTTGTATCTTTTTAGTTTCCACATGCAGGTGATATCATATGATATTTGTCTTTCTCTGTCTGACTTACTTCACTTCATATAATAATCTCTAGGTCTATCCATGTTGCTGCAAATGGCATTATTTTATTTTTATGGCTGAGTAGTATTCCATTGTGTATATATTGCACAACTTCTTTATTCATTCATCTGTTGATGGACACTTAGGTTGCTTCCACGTCTTTCCAGTTGTAAATAATGCTGTTACCAACACAGGGGTTGTCATTTAGTTTAGTTGTGGAAAATGAACAAAGTCACACACACTGTTTGTAGTGCTACTTCTTGTTTGTGTCCTATAAACAGGAATTTTGTTGAATTCTATTTTATACAGTTCCCATCAAAAATTAAAAAGAAGCTCTGGTATGTTACAATTGTAAGCATGGAGCATGTTTCTGACAGAAGGAAACTTCCTGCGACCAGGGGAACCAAATCTTCCACTTAGGATTTTACAGGTCTAGGAATTAGAAGCGTTTCCCACAGGCTGGTGTCTGACGCTGTGCATTTTAAGCTTTTCTCCTTTTTTCCTACCACACATGTGAATGTTGGGTGCTGCCAGACATGTTCCTGTGGCTTCAGGAAGAGGCTAGCGGGCCCTGTGCACAGGAGGACTGCTGGGAGTTGGGCCTACACTAGACGTTAGCGGTAACTCAGCATGCGTGGAGGTGATGGTGAACCACATAACCATTGCCCATTAGCCTCCAACTATTTTTGACTCCTACTTGAAGAGTCCTATCACCAGTCATATCCACAGCTGGGTATTGTTTTTGCTTTGGCTCCATCCCATCATTCTTTCTTGAGTTATTTCTCCACTGATCTCCAGTAGCATATTGGGCACCTACCGACCTGGGGAGTTCATCTCTCAGTGTCCTATCTTTTTGCCTTTTCATACTGTTCACGGGGTTCTCAAGGCAAGAATACTGAAGTGGTTTGCCATGCCCTTCTCCAGTGGACCACATTCTGTCAGACCTCTCCACCATGACCCATCCGTCTTGGGTGGCCCCACACGGCATGGCTTAGTTTCATTGAGATAGACAAGGCTGTGGTCCGTGTGATCAGATTAGCTAGTTTTCTGTAATTATAGTTTCAGTGTGTCTGCCCTCTGATGCCCTCTCACAACACCTACCGTCTTACTTGGGTTTCTCTTACCTCGGACATGGGGTATCTCTTCATGGCTGCTCCAGCAAAGGGCGGCCGTTGCTCCTTACTTTGGACAAGGGGTATCTACTCACGACGGCCCCTCCTGACCTTGAATGTGGAGTAACTCCTCTCGGCCCTCCTGTGCCCACGCAGCTGCCGCTCCTTGGACCTGGGGTAGCTTCTCTCGCCGCCACCACCCCCACCCCCCCGCCCCCCGGCCTCGGCCATGGGGTAGCTCCTCTTGGCCATGCTTCTGCGCGGACCGTCGCAGCCGCCTTGCTTTTCCTTGGAAGGAAGGTTATGACCAACCTAGATAGCATATTTAAAAGCAGAGACATTACTTTGCCAACAAAGGTCCGTCTAGTCAAGGCTATGGTTTTTCCAGTGGTCATGTATGGATGTGAGAGTTGGACAGTGAAGAAAGCTGAGCGCCGAAGAATTGATGCTTTTGAACTGTGGTGTTGGAGAAGACTCTTGAGAGTCCCTTGGACTATAAGGAGATCCAACCAGTCCATCCTGAAGGAGATCAGTCCTGGGTGTTCACTGGAAGGACTGATGTTGAAGCTGAAACTCCAATACTTTGGCCACCTTGTGCGAAGAGTTGACTCATTGGAAAAGACCCTAATGCTGGGAAGGATTGAGGGCAGGAGGAGAAGGGGACGACAGAGGATGAGATGGTTGGATGGCATCACTGACTCGATGGACATGGGTTTGGGTAAACTCCGGGAGTTGGTGGTGGACAGGGAGGCCTGGCGTGCTGCGATTCATGGGGTCGCAAAGAGTTGGACACGACTGAGCGACTGAATTGAACTGAACTGAAGAGTCCTTGGATGCCCCAGGCCCCTGGGACATCACCCAGCATGAGGGCAGGAGTGATAGAGGGAAACTGGGGTGAGGAGAGACGGTGCTCTTTCCCTCTGTGGCTTAGACTTGACTTTGGCAAAACTTAAAGAAACCCAAGATCATGTGAGCACGTTTCTTTCCAGGCCCCCTCCTAGGGCTTTGGAAGGGGCTGCTGCAGGCCAGGACTCTGAAGCTTCAGGGCTTTGAGCTCTGCCAGCATCTGGTTAGCTGTTGTTTGTGTTCAGGTTAAGAGAGGGTCTCTGGGAGTCATGCAGCTTGCTTGGGAGCAGTGTGATCTTGGCTTATTGATTCCTCCCTGAACCTCCCTGAACTCCTTACTAAGGAGTAAGCGTGACACTCCTCCTAGTATTTACTTCTCTGGGGATGTGAACTCCATGAGGGCAGGCACTGGTCTGTTTATTGCCATGTCCACAGTGTCCAGGACACATAGACATAGTACATACTAAAACATCTGCTTTGTGGGTTTAATGAAAAGCAGGATGTTTAGGTGTTGAGCCTCAGGCTCTCAGAGAAAAGGAATCCGGGGCACAGTGAGCTTAAGTCCCTTTCCTGTACTACATGCTGCCTCTGGTCAGACCCAAGTCTGTAGGCCTCCTTTCCTTCCTGCTGACCCTCCCATGTGAGCTGAATAAGAAGGGGAAGCTTAACTCACTTCCGAGAACCTGAGATAATCATATCAGTTATTCCCTCCGTTATGGACGTGAGCCAGGGTCCCTGGATCTCATATCTGGAATTCGCTCTGACCAATGGAGCCCACTGTTCAGAGACTCATCCGCCTTCTCCCCTTCTCTGACCTGACTTGGGTCCTGGGGGAAGGTGAGAGACAAGGAGAGAGTTGGGAGAACCAAGGTGAATGGTTTTGAGCCATGAAATAGCCTGAAAATTCAGTCTGGAAGATGAATGGCTCTAGGGTTTAGCGGGGACAACCCTCGAAATTATTGACATTACTGCCTGAGAACACCAGGAGCCCCCTCCTTTGTAGCTCCCATGGATTCTGAGAGGTCCTTGAGCACAGCTGGAAGTCACTGTGCTACGGAACCATGGAGATGAGGCTGGAGGGGCCACTAGTGAGTGGTCATCTTGTCATTGACAGGAGCTATGATCTAAAGAGCCAGGTGGCTACAGGTGGGCACTCACCCAGCTGTGCAAAGCAGGCGACAAGACTCCAGTCCCGGCCCTGCAGATGGAACACACCTCTTTGCCCTACTTCTGCTCTGCCTGGCAGAGATTTCTAGCCAAGCCCTGCACAAGCTTCCACCTCTGTTTTAGGACAAGCTCCCCTATAGGGAGGGCCTGTGCTGGGATGCTTCCCTTTTGATGGAGAGCTCAGGGAAAGAATGGGGCTACTCACCCACCCCCACCCCCGGCCAACCCTGCACCATTAATAAGACAACTGGGATGTTGGAGCCTCTGCTTCCAGCCTAATTCTATTCTCCCTCCAGCCCTGGGATAGTATTTGTATGCAAATGTTGGCTCTGATCTCCACCCAGGAAAACACCAGCTGAGACTGAAACTCTTTTTTCATGTAATAGAGAGCAGAGCATGGGGCCTCATGTGGGCCCCCTTGAGCTTCTCTGGAGGATGCTGGGGAACATTTTATTTGTGTTTTCCAAACTTATCCCAGGGCTGAGTCCAGGCAACTGAGGGTCTGTCAGAGCCGAGAAAACATCTGATTCCTTTTAGAAAAGACAAAGGGATTAGGTGTCCCAGGGACTTTGACAAATGCCTAGCTGGTGGTTTTGATCGAGCTTTCATTTAGGGAAGGTTGATTGCAGAAGTGAGAATGCCAAAGACCCCGGCAGCCAGTGTTGAGAAGATGCCTGGAGACAGGCATGCATACACCATTCGTTGGCAGGGATGTAAAGTAGTGCAGCCTTTTGGAGGGAAATTTGGCACCCTCTTTCAAATAAAATGAGAATGACTTTTGATGCAGACATTCCATGCCTTGGAACCTACCCTAGAGTGTGCCTGCCCATGTATACAAAGGCCTGTGTTCACAAATTCCCACTTCTGTGAAAGTAGGAAATCACCGGTTTCTCTCAGCAGGGGGTCAGCTCGATAATTCGCGGTTTATCCAGATGATGGAACACAATTGTCCATTAAAAAAGAAAAAGCAGAGTAAATCATAACAATGGCCAATGCGTAGAGAACTTACTTTATCCACTATTCTAAGTGCTTTATATATTTTATAATATTTACGTATTTACAATGTTAATTCATTTAACTTTCACAACAATCCTCTGGTTACTTTTATTAGAATATTTTTATAGATGAGAAAAGAGATGTTAAGTAACTTGTCCACAGTCACATAGCTTGTAAGTTGGGGAGCTGGGCTTCAAGTCTGCTGGCCCCATGTTCTATAACTACCTCACAAACCCCTGCATGTCCAGGTATGGAAAGATACCTTTGATTTATTAATAAATGAAAAATTCAAGTAGCAGTGATATAGAGTGTGATTCTTATTGATGTAAAATAATTGTGTGTATGTGCCCATGTGAATGGTCCCACATATTTGTAAAGGTAAAGTAAAGGTCTGAAAGAATACATATCCAATCATCAGTTCCCTCCAGGGAGATGTTAGATGTAGGAAGTAAAGAGATTTTGTTTGTTTATAGATAAAGTTTTTTTAAAAAGTTCTTTTAAGTTGAGGTATAGTTGATATACAGTATTAAATGTTTAAGGTATACTGCATAGTGATTCAAAATTTTTAAAGGTTACACTCCATTTATAGTTATTATAAGACACTGGTTATATTCCCTGTACAAAGCTAGTGGAGGTGACGGAATTCCAGTTGAGCTATTTCAAATCCTCAAAGATGATGCTGTGAAAGTGTTGCACTCAATATGCCAGCAAATCTGGAAAACTCAGCAGTGGCCACAGGACTGGAAAAGGTCAGTTTTCATTCCAATCCCAAAGAAAGGCAATGCCAAAGAATGCTCAAACTACCGCACAATTGCACTCATCTCACACGCTAGTAAAGTAATGCTTAAAATTCTCCAAGCCAGGCTTCAGCAATAGTTAACTGTGAACTTCCAGATGTTCAAGCTGGTTTTATTTTTATTTTTATTTTTTTTTGTATTTCTACTCATCTTTATTTTATTTTTAATAAATTTATTTATTTTAGTTGAGGGCTAATTACTTTACAGTATTGTAGTAGTTTTTGCCATACATTAACATGAATCAGCCATGGGTTTACATGTGTTCCCCATCCTGATCCCCCCTCCCTCCTCCCTCCCCATCCCATCCCTCTGGGTCATCCCATTGCCCCAGCCCTGAGCATTTGTCTCATGCATCGAACATGGAACGGTGTTCTGACAAGCTGGTTTTAGAAAAGGCAGAGGAACCAGAGATCAAATTGCCAACATCCGCTGGATCATTGAAAAAGCAAGCGAGTTCCAGAAAAACATCTATTTCTGCTTTATTGACTGTGCCAAAGCCTTTGACTGTGTGGATCACAATAAACTGTGGAAAATTCTGAAAGAGATGGGAATCCCAGACCATCTGACCTGTCTCTTGAGAAACCTGTATGCAGGTAAGGAAGCAACAGTTAGAACTGGACATGGAACAACAGACTGGTTCCAAGTAGGAAAAGGAGTACGTCAAGGCTGTGTATTGTCACCCTGTTTATTTAACTTATATGCAGAGTACATCATGAGAAACGCTGGGCTGGAAGAAACACAAGCTGGAATCAAGACTGCCGGGAGAAATATCAATAACCTCAGATATGCAGATGACACCACCCTTATGGCAGAAAGTGAAGAAGAACTAAAGAGCCTCTTGATGAAAGTGAAAGAGGAGAGTGAAAAAGTTGGCTTAAAGCTCAACGTTCAGAAACTAAGATATGGCATCTGGTCCCATCACTTCATGGGAAGTAGATGGGGAAACAGTGTCAGACTTTATTTTTTTGGGCTCCAAAATCACTGCAGATGGTGATTGCAGCCATGAAATTAAAAGACGCTTACTGCTTGGAAGGAAGGTTATGACCAACCTAGACAGCATATTTAAAAGCAGAGACATTACTCTGCCAACAAAGGTCTGTCTAGTCAAGGCTATGGTTTTTCCAGTGGTCATGTATGGATGTGAGAGTTGGACGGTGAAGAAAGCTGAGCACCGAAGAATTGGTGGTTTTGAACTGTGGTGTTGGAGAAGACTCTTGAGAGTCCCTTGGACTGGAAGGAGATCCAGCCAGTCCATCCTAAAGGAGATCAGTCCTGGGTGTTCACTTGAAGGACTGATGTTGAAGCTGAAACTCCAATACTTTGGCCACCTCATGTGAAGAGTTGACTCACTGGAAAAGACCCTGATGCTGGGAAGGATTGGGGGCAGGAGGAGAAGGGGACGACGGAGGATGAGATGGTTGGATGGCATCACTGACTCGATGGACATGGGTTTGGGTAAACTCTGGGAGTTGGTGATGGACAGGGAGGCCTGGCGTGCTGCGATTCATGGGGTCGCAAAGAGTCGGACACAACTGAGCGACTGAACTGAACTGAACTGATATTCCCTGTGCAGTACAACATGTCCTTGTAGCTTATTTATATTATGCATAGTTAACTGGATACAGTTTTATATTTTCTTTAACAAGTACTTTTGGAATTTTAGAAAAAGTAAGCTTGAGCATATCATCAAGATAATCATAATTAAATAATAATCATTTAGTTTCTATTTCTCAATAACTTTCTTATTTTAATTGAGAAAGAAGAGGCTTCCTATAAACACAGGCTCAGAGTAAGCCTTGTGATTTAACTCCAAAGTGAAAGACGTGGAGCGAAGCCTAACAGACAGACCTTGACATAAATTAGATAAAGATAGTCCAAGGGATTGCTCTTCTGATTGGCTGAAAAGCTTTCTGAGATAATTATTCTTTTTTTCATTACTCTTAGAAGTCTCACCTCCTCCTGGAAGCCTTGGCCCAGACAGTGGAAGAGAAATGGTGATTCTATTGGCATACTGCCCTTCTGCACTTCATCTTCACTCCCCCACCCCACTGCATTTAATGAGTTCACTTAGTGCATTATTGCATCTTATGTAAACACTCCAGGTACTTGGACTTTGTTTAATCACTGTCCCTTCAGAGTTATCCTGTGAAAATGGACTCGTGATGCATTACATTTTTAGGTGCTTTACAGCTTGCAAATCTTACCCTCATCCATGATGTCAGTGAACTGGGGCTGGTGCCTTGTCTCTTCAAAGCCCTATGTACAACAGCTTTTTCAGAGTTAACCAAGCAGAGGCCTAGAAGAGGGGCTGATGAGGAAAATGAGGGCTATCAAAAATTTAATCCCCATTTAAAAATCCCCAGTATTTAAATATTGATTTGTGAAATGTGACCCAACAGAGAGAATATAGAAAAATAGCTCTACTTACTGAGTGAGGTCAAGAAACATACTGTGTTCCCATGTGCTTTCTTATTTTAATTCTCAAAGCAAATTTAGGGAATAATTTTTTATCTCCCATTATTTCTATAAGGAAGCTGAAGTCCAGGGAGTTTACATCAAGTCCTCAGATTTATGTGGACAGTGGGCAGTGGATTTCTCACCCAGGCCTGTCTGTCTGCAAAATCTGAGTTGCTGAGCCTCTCAACAGAGGATAATAGAGAAAAAAATTATCACTCAGATACCATCTCCTTAACACACTGTTGGCAATTTAGGTTTATTTCCTTTGTTTATCTACCTAAACAAAACTAAATTAGAAAAACACCAATTTGGTAATCAGAAGTAATCATATCAAATGTTTATATCCTGTTTTCTTTCTTTCACTATCTTCCTTGTCTTTGTGATGTCATTTTTAAATGACTGAATACTTCTTCCAACTCAGTAAAAAAAACAGTAACCTAGGACTTCCCTGGTGGTCCAGAGGTTAAGACTGCTCTTCCACTGCAGGGGGTGTAGGATCATCCCTGGTTGGGGAACTAAGACCCCACATGCCAAGGGGTGTGGCCTAAAAAAACCCCCTAATAACCTGATTAAAAGATGGTTTAAGAATTTGAATAGACACTTCTCCAAAGAGGGCATAGAAATGGCCTACTGATATGTGAAAAAAAATGATCAGCATTACCAGTCATCAGGGAAATGCGAGTCAAACCACAGTGAGATATCACTTCATATCTGTTAGGATGCCTATTATCCAAAAACAAAACACCCATTGAGTGCCTCAAAAAAAGTTGAGTGAAAATGATATTGGCAAACATAAAGGCTGTGTTTTTGAGCCATGGGTCTCAGCCACTCCAATCGTTGACACCTGAGTCCTAAGGACAGTAGAAGTGAACCTTCTTTCCTTGTGGCCAATTTCTTCTCAACTCTGGAGCATTTATTCTACTTTGTAAAGGAAAGCCATGTACTGATTTGTGCTGTTTGTCAGTTGCTTGCTTCTTCTTAAATGTCATCGCTACTCTCTGATGAATAATTCAGATTTCCTTGGGAAAGAATAAATAGCTATAAACACTTTAAAACAAAACAAACAGAAGAAAAGTATTGGCGAGGGTGTGGAGAAATTGGAACTCTTGGACATTATTGGTGGGAATGCAAAATGGTGCAGCTGCTATGGAGAGAGCAGTATGGAGCAAAAAATTCAAAATAGAACTACCATATGATCCAGCAACCTCACTTTTGGGAATTACTCAAAAGACTTGAAGTTAGCATCTTGGAGCCATATCAGTACTCCTATGTTCACATTATTCACAATAGCCAAGATGTGGAACCAAGTTAAATGTACATCAATAGATGAATGGATAAACTGCCATATATGCACAAAATGCAGTACTATTCAGTTTTTAAAAGGAATGAAGTTCTGCAATATGTGACAATATGGGTAAAGCTTGAGGAATGAAATAGCTCTAAATGAAATAAGCCAACTACAGAAAGACAAATACTACGTGATTCCACTTAGCATGAGGTTTCTATAGTAGTCAAATTCATAGAATCAAAGAGTGGAACAGTGGTTGACAGGGGCTGCGGGAAGGAGGAATGGGGGGGGGTTACTAATCAGTGGGCATAAAATTTCAATCAAACATGATGAGTAGGGGCTTCCCTGGTGGCTCAGCAGGAAAGAATCTGCCTGCAATGAAGACCGGGTTTGATCCCTGGGTTGGGAACATCCCCTGGAAGAGGGCACTGGCATCCTACTCCAGTATTCCTGCCTGGAGAATTCCATGGATAGAGAAGCATGGCAGCCTACAGTCCATAAAGTTGAAGAGTCAAACACGACTGGAGCGACTGAGCACGCACATGATGAGTAAGCTCTAGAGACCTGCTGTACAGCCCTGTGTCTAGAGTGAGCTATAATGACTATGTGTTTAAAAATTTAAGAGGGTAGATCTCATTTTGTGTTCTTGCAACAATAAAATTAAAAAAAACAAAAAACAACTCATTACATACCATTCCAGGAGAGTGATGTTCTTTGGAGAGATACCTAGACATGGAATCGGTAGGTCTATGAGTATGAATATTTTTTTAATTGTAATTTTAAAAATTGTGCTATAATTGACATATAACATGCAATATAAGATCTACAAAATATTTTTGTGGTCTTGAATACACATTGTTAAATTTCTTTTCAAAAGGGCTGTATTAATTTGCACTTTAACAGACAACTACGAGTATCATTTTCATCACATTTTTTCAGGTATTAGTTATTGTTAAAAAATGAAAAACACACATACTGACTTGTTTGCTTAATAGATACCAAACTGTTCACAGTGGTTAGTTTGGAGAGTGGATTGGGGCTGGTGGTGGTGGTGGGAATGGTGAAGGGATTGTCCCCTTTCCACTTTAGGTAATATGGTGCTATTACCGATGTTTTACTGTAGGCATATGATACTTGTATAATATATATATTTTAAACTCTTGAAATAACTTGTCTTACAGACAGTTGCAAAAATAATACAAAGAATTTCCTTTGTAATATATTTTTTGTATAAAAGATTTATTTTATTTTTTAATCTATTTATGGCTGTCATGGGCCTTCATTTCTATGCACAGGCCTTCTCCAACTGTGGTGAGAAGGGGCTACTCTAATTGCGATGTTCGGGCTTCTCATTGCAGTGGTTTCTCCTGTTGTGGAGCACAGGCTCCAGGTGTGGGAACTTCAGTAGTTAGCAGCACGTGGGCTCAGTAGTTGCAGCTCACAGGCTCCAGAGTACTGCCTCAGTCTAGAGCACTGCCTCAGTAGTTGTGGGGCATGGCTTAGTTGCTCCGAGGCATGTGGGATCTTACCACTCCAGGGATTGAACCCGTGTCCCCTACATAGGCAGGTGGATTCTTTATCACTGAGGCACCAGGAAAACGCTGTAATATGTTTTTAAAAGATAAAATAATTGAAAGAAATGTGCCCCAAATGTCAGATGTCAGACCTTACACCACCAAAGCTCTTTTAGTCAGAGTTTCTTATTAGGTAGACTGGAACCTAACATAATAACAACTTGGGGAAATTCTCATTAAAATGCAGACTTGTAGGCCAGAGCAGGATCAAGGAAATCAGAATGTTTGGGGGTGAGCCTGAAAATCTGCATTTTAAACACCCACCATCTTCTGTAATTCTGAAGCCCCTCAAGGGCTGAGAACTACTGTTGAAAAGGTTCCTCCTCTTGATATTATTTCCTTCAGCAATATTGCAGCTTCCTCACTTGGAAAGCCCTCCAAAGTGCAGGGAATGAGAAAAGTGAGTGAAATCTGAGCATCCTTGTTGCAATTTTTCACACTTTGTGCTGCTACTGCTTAGCTGCAGCCAAGCTGTCTGTAATTTGTTTTGTCAAAAACTTGCTGTCTCCCTCCAACTAGAGAAGGCCGTTCCCAGGGAGGTCTGGTGCAGAAAGCCATGTGGTGTGGATGCTGGTGCTCCTCCTTCCCCCTAGTCCTCTCATCCTGAATGTTCCAGGGCATGGAGACTGGAGGCCTGCCCTCTCCTGACTCCCTTGCAGGTGTAGCCAGGAGGCCCTGAAATGGGGAGGGAGCCTATATTCCAGCTCCAGGTCCTTGTGCTGTTTCTTTTGTCTAATGCTGATGCTTTTCTGTGCACACTTTCTTTCCTTTGGCCACTGTGGGCATGGCCTTTCCCTGTGTGTGTTACATGTGTGTTAGATTGCCAGGTCGTCTTCATGGGGGCCACTTCTACTCAGTCCCTCACCTGCCCCCACCTTCCTCACCGCCCCCAGGGCTGTTCTTTCTAGCTCGTGGATCAGACCATGTCACTGATTAACTTAGCTTGGGGACTAAATGACAGTGAAAAAGAAATAGTTAGAAATGTGGCCAGAAGGATAGCAGCAAGCCAAACTGGAGAATTTAAGGTGAAAGAATTGATCTTGTCTTGTATGTTATTTAGTGTAACTTTATTGTTTTCCACATTAAAAAAGTAGTACGACCCATCAGATGTTATATGCCTGTATGACCTTTGAAATGCAAAGAAAAAGTTAAGAAAAAACGTACTAATAGTTAATACAATTTGGAAAATAAAGTAGAAAGTAGAGGGGCAGTAAGTTGCTAGCTGTTTCTCTAGCCAGGTCAAGCTACTGTCTGCTTTTGGTTGTGGTACAACAGGCAGTGTAAGGGCATGAATTGGGCACATCTTGTTCAGATCCCTCCCCCCGCTGTTAACGGTGGGCATCCATTGGGCAGCTTCATTATCCTGTTGTATCTCTGGTTTTCTTCTTGGTTCGGTGAGGGTAAAAATAGTTCCTAACTGGTAGGCTTGCCGTGAAGGTTAAATGAGACAAGAAAGTAAAGCAGTTAGAGTGCTTGGTAAGTGTTAGTTCTTTTTCATCTTATTCATTTCCTTTCAGTCCTTTCACTGTAAGTAGTGTTTTTGTTTTCATATAGTTGTGATCACACTGTCTATATATTTAATTTTATTTTCTGTGTGTTTTGCTTAACATGGTAGCCCAAGCATTTTCTATGGTATGTTCAGCTCTTCATAAACACACATTTTAGTGGTTGCATAACAGCCAGTTGAATGGATGGATCAGATATATCATAGCTTAGTTAACTATTTCTTTATTGTTAGCCATGGCATTATTCCAGGTTCATTGTTTGAGATAACTCTATGTATAAACACTTTTTTTTTTTCTCCTTGTTGGAGGGCCCATATTTCTTTTTTTTTCCATTTATTTATTTATTTTTTATATAAATTTATTTATTTTAGTTGGGGGCTAATTACTTTACAATATTGTAGTAGTTTTTGCCATACATTGACATGAATCAGCCATGGGTTTGCACGTGTTCCCCTTCCTGGGCCCCCCTCCCACCTCCCTCCCTGTATAAACACTTTTATGTGTAAAATGTCACCCTCCTACTCCCAGTCACTGCCAGTTACAACCATTTCCTTAGGGAAAATTCTTAGAAGGGAGATTATAAAGTCAGAGGGCATGAACATTTTATTAAGGTTTGTGACCTATCCTGCCAAACTGGTTCCTGTAAAGTTGGCCTCCACTTTTATCTTCAAGGCAATGGATGAGAGTCAGGCTGAGGGACCTGGATTTTGTTATAAAGGGCAGCTATTGAGAGTGTCAGTCAGTTTTGGAGAAACATAATCAGATGGAGTTTTAATGGATGCATCTGGCAGACACTGGGTGTGTGGATAGGGTTATGACCAATGTTAGTGGGTGATGTGGTGACACTCTGCACCAGGGCAGTAGTGTCCTGACTGACGTGAACCTGGCCCTCACCTCATAACACCTATTAGTCTCACCTATAGGAGAATCTGTGGTCACAGTCTCACAATCCCACTTTCTTTTTCATAGGTTCCATACAATTTTTTAAATTTATTTTTTTCTCTTAAAAAATGAAGTATAGTTGATGTATAATATGAAATAAGTTAAAGGTGTACAATATAGTGATTCACAATTTTTAAAGGATATACTCCATTTATAGTTATTATAAAATATTGGCTCTATTTTCATCTTGTACAATATATCCTTATAGCTGATTTTATACATAATCGTTTGTATCTCTTAGACCCCTACCTGTATATTGGCCCTCCCCTTTTTCCTCTCGCCTCTGGCAACCACTAGTTTATCCTCTGTATCTATGAATCTGCTTCTTTTCTATTATATTCACTAGTTTGTTGTACATTTTTGATTCCATATATAAGTGACAATATGCAATATTTGTCTTACTGTCTGACTTATTTCACTTAGCATAATACCCTCTGAGTCCATCCATGTTGCCACAAATGGCAAAATTCCATTCCTTTTTATGGCTGAGTAATATTCCATTGTGTGTGTGTGTATGTGTGTGTGTGTGTATATATATATATATATATATATATATACACACACACACATCCAGATACATATATCTCATATCTTATTTATCTGTTTATGAACACAAGTTGTTTCCATATCTTGGCAATAATAAATAGTGCTGCTATTGGGGCGCATGTATATTTTCTAATTTGTGATTTTGTATTTTTCAGATTTATACCCAGGAATGGAATTGCTAGGTCATATGTTAGATAGTTCCGGGGTTTCCCAGATGGTGCTAGTGGTAAAGAATCTGTCTCCCAAAGTAGGAGACATAAGAGACTGTGAGTTTGATCCCTGGGTTGGGAAGCTCCCTGGAGCAGGGCATGGCAACTCACTTAGGTATTCTTGACTGGAGAATCCCATGGAAGAGGAACCTGGGGGGCTATAGTCCATGGGGTTGCAGAGTCAGACATGACCGAAGTGACTTAACACACACATGCACACGCATGGTAGTTCTATTTTTAGTTTTTTGAGAAACCGTGTTTCACAGTGGCTGTACCAATTTACATTCCCACCAACAGTGTATGAAGGTTCCCTTTCTCTCACAATCCTCCTTTCTTAGTGTTTTGCTCCACGTGTGTGAATTTATGCCTTTTCAGTCTCACATAAGTAGCTTCATGTTGTTTCCCTCCCCTGTGATCAAAATGACAAGGCCTCTTTATCTTTACAGATCACAGATCAATATAGTGAATTAGTCTGTGAGCCCTGGTGTCATTGCCTGCACTGGGCTGCCAACCTTACCACTTATTATGTGTGATTCTGGGCCTCAGTTTTCCAGTCTGGAAACAGTACCAACCTCATAGATTAATCAAAACAAAGTACTGTATATACAGCAAAGTGCTGCAGGTTTGATATTATTCTTACCTATTTTCCTCTTTCTAAGTTAAAGGCTCTGGTAGAAGGAGACTAATTCAGCCTCTGGATTCACCACTTTCCTCCCCTCTAAAACACAGCAAGGGCATCAGGTTTAGGGAGCAATACCAGGAAGTCTGCTTTGCCAAAATATGTGCCCACATGAAACTGTGAGGAAGGGAGGGGAGGAGGTTGGGGAGTGATAATTAACCGACCATCCTGGGATGCATAACTTTCAGTGCTAAAACCTGGACAAGTCCCCAGCAACCTGGGTGGTTGGTTACCCTAACTAGCATGAGGGTACTAGGTGACAGCATCTGGTAAAATTGCCCAAGCATGACAGAACCAGAATCTGGAATATTTGAGAAGGGTTTCTATTCCTTTAATTGCTGCCTGCGTGCTAAGTGGCTTCAGTCGTGTTCGACTCTTTGTAACCCTGTGGACTGTAGCCTGCCAAGCTCCTCTGTCCATGGGGTTCTCCAGGCAGGAATACTGAAGTGAGTTGCCATGTCCTCCTCCAGGGGATCTTCCCGATACAGGGATGGAACCTATGTCTCCTGTGGTTCCTGTACTCCAGCCGGACTCTTGACCGCTGAGCCACTGGGGAGGCCCCATTCCTTTAATTGCTGGGCAAACCCATTTGGAAGTTCGGTTCACCTGAAATTAAACGGGCTGCCACTAATGAGGTCCACCTGTGGTGGGGGGGTGGAGTGGGAGAGAGAACTGCTTCCGGGAGACCCGGGCAGGCCCATTCAGTAGCTCCCAGATTCCAAGCGCGAGAGGGGGATGAGTGTCCTGGCGTGATGGCTGTGTGGAATCCAACTTTTTCCATTCCTGGCCGGTTTTCTGCTCTCGTGAAGCCTTCTTTCTTGACGGGAAAAGGGGTCAGTAGCCCGTAGTGGACGACTGAGGGGACGAGGTTTGGTTCCCGCTTCCACCCAGGTACCTTCCGATTTTCTGGGTCTCTGTGTGACCATTACCCGCAAGACACAGCGAGCCAAGCAAGGGGAAAGTGGGCGCGCCTAGGCTGCAGGCCAGTGCAGGGGGTGGTCAGTAGTTGCTGTTTCCTCTTCCAGCCCTTTCAAAGCATTTTTAAATCGAATTAGCTTTTTGACAAACACTTGAAGGTTTGCTCTCCTCTGAGAGGCTCAAAGGGCTGAGGAAGAGCTTTCATCTGTTTACTTTTCCTTTATGTGGAAACTTCCTTGGGCCGGTTCTACAACCAGCTCCCCTCCCCACCCTCCAAGCTAGTCGCTGGAACTCACCAGCCACTATGGCGTGGGCCTCCCTGCGTGGCTTTCCGGCCTAATGAACTCTCCTGCCTCCCAGTTTCGCTGCTTTGAGCAGTAGAGCGCAACAGGGCTCGGGCGGCTCACTCTGCTCCTCACTGGCCTTCTAATTTTGTGGGGAGCGGAGAAGTGAGCTGAGGGGCTAGCCTGTGGAATCCATCACCCTCTTGCAGGGCAGCCAACAGAAATGGCGTCTTTGGCAGGGGCGGGGCGTAGAGGGGCAGAGAAAGTCGGGAAGATGGGGAGAAAGGAAGAGGGGGACAAAGCTGGGCTTTTTTTTTTTTTTTTTTTTTTTTTTAATTTGTTTTATTTTTATTTTATTATTGGAGTATAATTGCCCTGGGTCAAAAAGATCCCCTGGAGGAGGGTATGGCAACCCACACCAGTATTCTTGCTTGGAAAATCCCATGGACAGAGGAGCCTGGCAGCTACAGTCCATAGGGTCTCAAAGAGTCAGACAAGACTGAACCAATTTTAGCAGGCGCACATGATTGCTTTACAGTGTTGTGTTAGTTTCTGCTGTACAGTGAAGTGAATCAGCTGTAAGTACACATAGATGGATTCCCTCTTGAGCCTCCCTCCGACATGCCCCCATACCACTCCTCTAGGTCATCACAGAGCACTGAGCTGAGCTCCCCGTGCTACACAGCAGCTTCCCACTAGCTAGCTATTTTATACAGGGTAGTATATATATCGGAGAAGGCGATGGCACCCCACTCCAGTACTCTTACCTGGAAAATCCCATGGACGGAGGGGCCTGGTGGGCTGCAGTCCAGGGGGTTGCTTAAGAGTCGGACAGGACTGAGCGACTTCACTTTCACTTTTCACTTTCATGCATTGGAGAAGGAAATGGCAACCCACTCCAGTGTTCTTGCCTGGAGAATCCCAGGGACAGGGGAGCCTGGTGGGCTGCCGTCTATGGGGTCGCACAGAGTCGGACACGACTGAAGCGACTTAGCAGCAGCAGCAGCAGCAGTATATATATATATATCAGTCTAACTCTCCCAATTTGTCCCACTCTCCCCTTCCACTCCTGTGTCTGCACGTTCGTTCTTTGGGCTTGGTTTTAGAGAGCAGAGAGCTGGTCCCAAGAGGGCTCCTCTTCCTCTTCCCCTTAAAAAAAAATTTTTTTTTTGACCACGTTGTGTGGCATGTGGGGTAGAGCAAGGAGAGAATAATGGGGATAGTTTTTATGACCAAGGCCTGTCTAGGGGGGTGATTTTAAGGCAGAAATTTATATCATGTGAGGGAGCCAGAATTTCAAACACCCCAGAAGAATGTGCTCTGGCTAGCGGCAACAGCAAGTGCAAAGTCCCTGGGGCATATTGAGGAACAGCAGGGAGGAGGTAGTGTGCCAGGTAGAGCACATAGGGTCTTGCTGGTTGTGATAAGAACGGGTGAGAGCACAGGAAGGAAGGATATTTGGAGCACGTGCGAAGGTGCATGAGGGAATGTGGGTCAGGGAGGGCAAAAAGGAGTGTTTCTGAAATCCTAGGTGTATGATGTGGGAAAAACATAGGAGGTGACTGTGGGGCCAGAGTAGAGGAAGCTGGAGGGCCGGAGGGGGAGGGGCAGATCAAGCAGATCCTTTGTTGTCTCAATCAGGGTTTCTCAGTCATTTAAATGAGACCTCTGCCCTTGTATAAAAATTGGGCAATTCAGGGAGGAAGGCCTCTTCACTTAATTTGAAGGAGAACTACAAAAGCTGGGAAGAACGGTTGGTGGAACTGGTCTAGCCCAGTCGGCTCCCCTTCCTATAAATAGCCCTCTCGCAGTCTTGGAAAGACATTGGTAGGATTGTAGCAGCTACTAGGGAACCTCCTTCCTGTTGGAATGCACTGGCCTTGGCTGCGCGTGTACATCTGCGCCTGTGTAGTCCCTGGCAGCAAGACGTGAGGGCGCAGGAGAAGTGCAGACCAGCGAGCCCACTCATTTTACCCTCCCGGGTGGCCCACTTCCTGGAGGAGGGAATGGCGACCCACTCCAGTATTCTTGCCTGGAGAATCCCATGGACAGAGGAGCCTGGCGGGCTACAGTTCATGGGGTTGCAGAGTCGGACATAACTGAGCAACTGAGCATGTGGCCCACTTCCTCTGGGGGTCCTGGCTTCCCTTTGGCAGGTCATCAGCTAAGAAATCTGCAGAAGTCATTGGGGAGGCTTAGAGCAGATCTTTTGTGCCAGAGGGGTTGGTGGTGTGGTGTGGAGGGGCGGGGGCTCCTTGGCTGAACCGGGATGCACTTTGCTAGCGGTGAGCCCTGCTGAGCACCCGAGGTTTTGGGGGAGAGGGGGAAATGGGATTGGGCGGCCAGAGTAATTCGGCCATATGTGAGTTAAAAAACAGATGAAAACCCACAGAGTAACCAGACATTCTTCTCTTTGCATGCAAGATCCTGCCTAATATTGAAAGAGGAAGGAGTATTTTTCTTGCTTTTTAGACATTACATCCTGTGAGGGGAAGATTTGGAACAGATGGGGGCCAGGGGACCCCGTTGTATTTGCTTGTTTCCCCCTCCCTTCCTCCCACAACCAGAAGTGTTTCTTTTTTTACCTAGTGAAGTTGACTCAGGAAAAAAAATTTGGTAAGTCCTATAAAGTAGGAAAGTGAGATATAAAGGGTCAGGGAGAAAAATCCACAAAATTCCAGAAAGAATTTACTTCATCTTGTAAAGCCTTCTCCTATGTCTAAAGACAGATAATTACCTCAAAATTTCATTTTAGGTTTAATGGCTGCTCCAGTGACATCTGCATTTATGAGGGGGAAAAGAAAAAGGATGGAGGAAGAGTCCCCCTGGGTAGTGAAAGGTAAGGCGTGTTTCTGAAATCCCACACAGTATGGGAACAACAAAGTGGGTAATGTCTTATGGGAGCTGTTTAAGTATTTGCATGACTTTCACCACCACTTGTGTTCTGCAGGATGGGTTGCGTGAGAGCAGACCATAGGAGAGGTGATGTAAAGTGGGCCATGATGTATTTGATTGGCTGCCAGGGGAGGGTCCTCAGTAGAGTGATGTCTCTGGCATGGGTGCAGGCAGCTGGACAGCTGGTAGGATGTTAGCGCCCAAACTGCAGCTGGTCCTTGATGCTGATGAATGTCCAGAGCAGGACTCATCTTCTGGACAGTGGAATGGGGCTCTGCCAGTGGGGTGGGATGGCGGTAAGCAGCTGGGGTGAGGCAGCTGAACTGCTTGGCCACTGTTGTATCTGACCCCCAAAGGGACTGTGGGCTGACTGCATGTGAAAAGAAGGCAGGAGGGAAAGAGAACAACCTTTGTGTTTTCCTTCTGTCCTTCCTTTCTAGCTCATTGAAGCCTGTGTTGGACTGGTCTTTTCCTTCTTGGGAGAGGATTTTGTGCTCTGGGATCTACTGGAAGAGATAGATTACCATCTCATGATATGGAGAGCCATGTCTGGGGGCGGAAGGGGCTGGGAAGTTGGGTTCCTCCTCATCTGGTGAGATACATGTGAGCTTCTGCCAGAAAAGCAAGGCTTTAAAAAAGTCACATGACAAGAGAGAAATAAAGCCTAGTGCATAGGTAGGATGGGCTCCCTCATCTTGATCCTCAATCTTCTATTACTAGACGTTATAACTAGATACAGGGCAGTAGGAATGCTAGGTTCAGCCTCCCTCTGTTGTTAAAATCCCCAGGTGTTACCTGATTGTTGGAAAGGATGCTGGAAGCACAACAGGCATTGCCTGAGTACCGTTACCTCCTGGGCACTGCATTTAGGACTTCAGGGGACGTGTCAGTGAAGGAAATAAAGGTCCCATTCCCACAGAGCCCAAATGAAAATATAAGGGCATTTCACTCTATAGTGGTATGACCAGGGTCAGGCAGGCATCCACAGGAGAGACCAGATGAGTTCATTTTGCAGAAGAGATTGAGCACCCACTCTTTAGGAGGCCCTGAGGATGCCTGGAGTGGAAGACAGAACACACCCAGGCCCCACCTCCTTAGAGCTGCTGTCTGCTCAGGTAGATGGACTTGTAAGATGTTCTTGAGCTACAGACTGTGAGCAGTGCTGCAGCAGAGGACCTGAAGGGTGCTGTGGGCCCTTCATGCAGATATGGGGAACAGAGAATACTGTTCAAGTTAATACATGGGAAGAAGAGCTAACGATAGAGTGATGATTCTTAGCTGGCCTGGTAAGGTCCTCTGCTTCTGACATTGTTTTTTATGTACCCTCTTTTAACTCTGAAAAGTCCTCAGTTAAGATGGTGAGTTGCATAGCACCCTACTATGTGCCGAGCAGTGCTGCAAGAGCTTCCTTTTTAGCATTGTGCTGGCTCATAGTGAGTACTCAAAACTGAGCTATTTGCTAGTCACTTACCTCAAGTCAAAGCCTAACAGTGGCTTTGATTAGAATGACATTGACTGTTGATTAAACAAGAAATCTGGAGACTGCCTTGGATCCAGTGGTTAAGATTTTGCCCTCCAACGCAGGGGGTGTGGATTCGAACCCTGGTTGAGGAGCTAGGGTCCCACATGCCTTGTGGCCAAAAAACCAAAACATGAAACATAGAAGCAATATTGTAATGAATTCAACAAGAACTTTAAAAATAGCCTACATCAAAAAAATCTTAAAAAATATAACCAACCAAGAAATCTGGGATTGATGGGCCTAAGGTTGCCAGTGGCTGGCCAGTGACCAAAAGGACGAAGATTCTTTCTGCTCTGCCATCAGGGCCAGCTACATCGTTTGCGGGGCCCAGTGAGAAGTGTGAGATCCCTTTTCAAAAAGCAGGAAAAAATTGCCACTTAAGATACTAAAACACAGAGCTTTTGACTTTATTTTGTCATCTCTTGTCATGATATTTTTTTAGTTTGCTGTTGAACATTCTAGGTGAAGAAAAATTAACTTATTAGCATGAGTTTTGCCGTTTATCTTTATATTGTGCAGTGCCAGTGTTAGGTGCAAACATAAGAGCATTTACCTTGCCTACAAAATTACCCAAATTACACAATTATATTCAAATGAAATAGTAGTTAAGTGGTCTTTTTAAGAAGCTATTTTTCTTCTAAAATACTTAGACTTATCTATTAAAAGTAATGAGGCAGAATACAGTTGATAATTAATGTTAACATTTTAGTCAAAATTCTTTAAAAGCCGAATATCATTTAATGTTTTGAAAATTAAATCTTAGTTTTTTTAAAACTTAATGTCTGCAATTACAGTGTTCAATGTCCATTTCATTTCCAAAAATAAGAATTAGTATTATACTTCATGCATGTTTTATTTCATATATGTGTGAGTTGTGTATCTGCATATAACATATATCTATGGAAAAAGTGATACAGTTTTGCAAAAAGTTGCTCAGCCACTATGTACCACTGGTGCTAATATAATACTAATCTGTGGAACCTTGAATAGGAACAGAAGCAGGAAAAGGGATGTTCAGCCTTCCTGAATTTCTCATTTTGCAAGATTGTGTTGCATTTGTGCTGAGAGGAAGGGTTTGACAAGCTCATTTGTCTGCTCTCCTCCTCAAGTGCTCCCAACACTCTACAGCAGTGTTTGTCTTTGTCTCTTCAGCTGGCCAAAGCACATCTACCAACCTTCTCTGTTGGACGCAGTTATCTTTTGTTTTTAAGACCTAGGGCAAGAGGTGTGAAGTATTTCTTTGGGACCTGAACTGTGTTAGTCTTCAAAGCAGATGTTGAGGGTTATGGGCGATGCTGTGTGACTCTGAGGAATGGGGTGCTGATGTGTTGTTTAACTTGTACCTGTGGTCTGTGATCAATGGGACCCTTCTGCCTGTTGGGGCCCTGAACGGGGGCTTCTCTTGCCTGGTTCTAAAAGACTAGTACTGTATTTTCCAAGAATCCTCTATAGATTTCCTCTTACATTGCATTGGCCAGAATTAATCACAAGCAAAAAAAGGCAGGTTTCTATAAGTTAAACCAATCACGATGAGTTCCCTGGAATGAGCATGTGGCCTCTGAACAGATTTGGGGTTCTGTTAGGAAGGAGGGGAAATGGTTTAGTACCTACCCAATGACATCCCCTCAATTATCACTCCCATTTTCCTGAAGGGTTAAAGGCACACACCCGAGAAGTGGTGAGACTGTGGTTGGATCCCAGGAAGCCTGAATGTACCGTCACCCTCACCACTCTGCTGACTGCTTCTTGTGGCTGGTGAGTAGGGGTTAGCTCTACTGGGGAGCGAGGACATAAAGAGGGGGTGAAAAGGGCACACTGAGCAGAGGAAAAGGGATGTGCAGAAGCCTAGAGGGAGACAAGAGATGGTGTGGTCTGGCTGAGGATTGAGGTATATTGAGAGAACCTTGGTCTATCCTGTGAGAGGCGACATTGAGGGATGGGGCTGCTGGGTGCAAACAGAAGGGGACAAGACTGGAAACAGGGTGGGCTGGGAGGCTGTTGAGATTCCAGTAGTGGGGAGAGAGCAGTAACTGAAATAGGGGAGAGAATGTATGTAATCAAGAGACACTTAGAGAACAGAATTGATAGGATTTCTATATCAGAGAGAAGGAGGAAGAAGAACCAAGATTGAAACCTGAGTTTGTGACTTGGAAATGGGTTAATGGATGTGCCAGTCACATACAGAAAATAGGAGGTGATGCCAGGGGTGAGGGAGGTTGGGAATATAAGTCCACTCTTTCCTGGTTTAGTTTGATTTTGGACATGTTGTGTTCAAGGAGGTAACAGTGGAGCTGCCCTGTATTCATTAGAACCTGAAACTCAGGAGAGAAGTGTAGAGAGATGAGGACTTCTTCCCCATGTAGACCCTATGGTTTCCACTGAGGATGAGCATGGAATGTGTGAAATGAGAGTCCAGGACAGAGACTCAGGATCCCAGTGTATATGGAAAAGGAGCAAACTGTGAAGAAGCTGCCTCCAATACAGCAAGCCAGGAAATTTGGTGTCACTGAAGCCAAGCCAAGAGAGCTTTAAGATGGAGAGAAAGATGGCACTTGAGAAGTGAATGCCAAGAAGGTCATTGATGATTGTAGCAAGAGCAGTGTCCTTGAGTTCAGGAGGAGACGGCTGGAGAGTGGGGAGTTGACTGGACACTGGGAGGTGGGGAAGTCGAGGGAAGGTGATACATCATTCAAGATATCTGAACATGAAGGGAAGGGTAATGGTATGGGAGGATCCGGGGAAGGTTTAAAAAACTGGGGAAGACTGGAGCATGTTGAACTGCGGGAGAAAAGTAGACCTCTGGGAGACCAGAAGTTGAAGATGCAGAGAGGAGATGGGGAATGAATAGTACAAAAAACTGAGTAGGCAGGAGTGCGTGGGATCCAGGGCTGAGGTGGAGACTGTCGAGGGAGGGAGTGGCTCCCATCTGAGTGGGTGAGGACGCAGATGTGAAGAGGGTGCAGTACAGAGAGGCCGATATTTGTTTCCTCTGTAAAGTAGCTGGAAGAGAGGCTGAGGTAGGTCCCAGGCAGTATCTGGGACATACTTATATTAAAAAATATTCATGGTATATCTGAAATTCAAGTTTAACCCATTTTATCTGGCAGTCCCATCTGGGACTGGCAAAGGATGTCGCTGGTCCTGCTGGGGAGACATAGGACCATGGCAAGTGGTGTCGCAGGCAGGCTCCACGGAGCTTGCTCTGTGAGGTGTCAGAGCAGGGGAGATGATGCGTGTGGAGGCGGGGTTTGCCGTGGCTCTTACTTGGGAGGCTCTGGAAAGGTCTCCAGCAGGACCCAGCCTCTTGTGTGTCAGTGTGAAGAAGGCAGAAGGTGTAGGGTGTCTGGATTAGACAGTTTGCCATCTCACTTGGGTGAAACCCAAAGGTTTCATCACCCTAGTCTGTGAGGCCCTGCCCTCCCTCCCACCTCATCTCCTGTCGTCTCCATGCTTGTGCTCCCTGTAGCCTCTGGGCAGCTTGCTGTTCCTCAAACACCCCAAGCCCATTTAGATCTCAGGCCTCTGCTCTGGTGATTCCTTCTGTCTGGAATGCTCCTCAGGGTAACAGCAAGGTGTCTGCCTTGCTTGCTGTGCGTCCCTCGGAGGCTCTTCTTGATCCTTTATTGCAATGGCACCACCCCCTCCACGTGCCAGCCTGCTCTGTTTAGATTCATGTCATTTCTTACTTCCCGATGAACTGTGTGTGTTTATCCATTTTTGGTCTCTTAACCATTAAAATGAAAGTGCCACGAGAATAAAGTAAAGACGTTATTTTGCTCTTGGATGTAACCCATGTTCCTGGGTACATATAGGAAATTTAAGCATTTGGGGTGTGGGGTGTGTGTGTATCAATGATCAGCAATAAAAGGAGCAAACTACTTGACATGTGCACCCACGTAGATGAATCTCAAGTGCGTTCTAAGTGAAAGAAACCAGACTTAAAAGGCTGCACTCTGAAGAACTTTATGATATTCTGGAAATATAACTTCATGGTACTCAGTTATAAGGCTTCAAAGCAAATCAGTGGTTGCTAGGGGCTGGGAGTGGGGATATGGAAATGTTCTATACCCTGATTGTGATGGTGGTCACACATAGCTGTGTGCATTCACTAACAAACACTGGTAGAACTCTTTACTAAAAAGGGTGAATCTTACTATATGTAACTCATACCTCAAACGTGAGTTAAAAAAATGCATTCTCACTTAGATTGTTATTGTAGTATTTGGGCATTTCTTCTGAATGCAGACTAATAATTCATTTTGCCTTGGTGGCAAAGTAACTTCCGCTCGATGATGTCATTCATGCTTACCACTGCCAGTGAATGCCTGTGCCAAGAAACTAACGTGTTCTTGAAGTGGGAGAGATTCCTTAAGGTGGAACTCTGTTTTTTTTCCTTTCCAGCGACTCCCACTCCCTTCTAGGAAGAGAATACCTTTTTCGTGTAACTGGAAGGCACTGGCCTTTGCCCTGTGTCCCTAGGAGTGGACAGTTGAATGTAGCCAATTGAGTCCTTCCTGGCACTTCTCTGCCAGAGCTCTTGGGGAAGATGATGTACTTTTGCTGGGATTGATAGGGTATAAATGTAAGCCTGTTGGTGAATATCTTTTTTATTGAAAAATTTCTTCCACTGAAGGCAGTTTATTGGTTCTGTTGGTGAATATCTTGGTCACTAAATGGAGAAAGTCAGACAAATAGAGCCGTGATGTTTGAACACCTAGATCCAATCATGCCTGACGCTATATGTGCACTCTGGACAAGCCAGTAACGTGAGATAATGAATTCCATTTTTCGCCACTTAAGCCATCCCATGTCAACTTTGGTGGCTTCTGTTGATCATGGCTGAGTGATTTCTGACTCATACGTTGAAAATAAGAAGTTCTTGATCTATGAGATGATAGGATTGTAAAAGATTAGACAGTTAACTGTGTTAATGAGTTGTGAGAGGAAGTTCTCATTTCTCTGAACCTTTTCATTTTGGAATCAGGAGCAGGGACAGGGGTGATACGGGGATGAATGAGGGAAGTTGAAGGGTGAGCAGGCAGGCATGCCCCTGGCCAGATGGGGCTGGGGATGCCAGGGCCCCATGCCCTCCCAGCTAGGGGTCCCTGGCTGGCTGAGGAGAGCCTGGAGTTGGTGGGTTTGAAGAGAGCTGAACTGTAAGCCAGCTCTGGGCTCCTGCCCTCAGTTCCTGAGTTTCAACTTTGCTCCTAAACCCTGAGTACTTCCTGCCTGCCCTCCTCAGGGTTTATAAGAAAGGATCCAGGGAGCTGACAGTCTCTGAAACAATCATGAAAACCGGCCCTCTGTGGCTTCATTTGCTTAAAGGTAGAAGGCTGGACAAGACAAGGACTAGACAGACCCTTGGTGTCTGAGGGACTTGGCTTTTCAATCCACGTTCTTTGCGTGAATGGAGAATGATAGATCTTAGGTGAGAGGAGGATGAGTGGAAACATGAAAGTAGGAACCAGGGACTGAGAGTTCCTTAGGCGTCAGGGATGTGCTTGAGGAAGAAGTTTTCTGAAGAGTGTGCTGGTCAAGGGGCCTGAGGCAGGTTCCTGGCTGGAGTTGTTTGTTTAATGCCTTTTATATATTCGAAAGAAGGGAAGACATCTTTTTTTCTTTTCTATTGTTTAAAAATGATGTAGAGTTTTTCTGAATATAAAAGAATTTTTCTGTTTAAGGGTTTTGAAATTACAGAAAAGTAAACATGAGAAAATAAAACCAGCCATGATTATGCCACTTCCAGAGATAACACTGGTAATACTTTTGTATGTCCTTCTAGTATTTTTGTGTTCCTATGTGTATTAGAGATGGCGTATATGTAAAATTTGGGCTGACCTTGTGGCTCAGCTGGTAAAGAATCTGTCTGCAATGCAGGAGACCTGGGTTTGATCCCTGGGTTGGGAAGATCCCCTGGAGAAGGGAAAGGCTACCCACTCCAGTATTCTGGCCTGGAGAATTGCTTGGACTGTATAATCCATGGGGTTGCAAAGAGTGGGACACGACTGAGTGACTTTCACTTTCATATGTAAAATTGGATTCTACTGTCTATATAGCTTTAGAATTTGTTTTTCACTTAATAGGAAACATAAACATTTCCCTTATCTCTGCATTTTTTGCAGCCTGATTTTTTTTTAGTTTTATTGTATTTTACCATAGAACTGTGTCCTTCTTATTAGAAGATCGTTGCCAATTTTTACTGTGGTTAAATCTTTAAAGATGTATTTTTTTTTTTGTACACATTCTTGAATAATTTTGTAGAACAGAATTTTAGAAGTAGAATTATTAGGTTGCTTGGGATGTCCACTTAAGAATTTTTGTTGTCATCTGGCCAGGTTGCCACTGGTTAAGTCAGGCCGCCTTGCCATCTACTGATGATACACTAGGATTTGAAATTCTCTGAGTCCTGGCCCTTGCTGGGTATTATTGAGATTTTAGGAACTTGCTAATTGACATGTGGGGAAAGCTCTCTCATTTTTATTTTAATTATGTCCTTTTTCTAGTTACCAGTAAGGCTTCCCATTCTTCCCCCCATAGAATTAAGTTATTTGTATGTTTTTGTGAATTGCTTTTCATGTCCTTCATTCATTTTCCAGTTGAGGTTCTTGTATTTTTCTTACTGACTTATGAGGACTCTGTTTACAGTGAGATTATTAGCCCTTTGT
The DNA here is from genome assembly GCA_024291935.2 of Okapia johnstoni. Classification (NCBI taxonomy): domain Eukaryota; kingdom Metazoa; phylum Chordata; class Mammalia; order Artiodactyla; family Giraffidae; genus Okapia; species Okapia johnstoni. The sequence goes on from CM044316.1 coordinate 45,765,581, forward strand.
GGGAATTGATACATTTCTAAGAGTGTGGTGAAATACCTTAATAATGGATCTTTTATCAAGGTCAAGGCAGAAGTCTTGATTCTGGTGGGTGTGGGGTAGAATCTGATAATGTCTACCAGCTTCCCCACACATAAATCCAGAACAGAGTGTGTCTTACTATGTTATAAATTCTCAGTGCAGCCAGGCTGTTACCATTATTTCACAGACAGTTATCCTTAGCCCAGAGACGGGGAAATGGCCCAACCTGGCAGAGTTGGCTACAGACAGAGCTGGGGCTCCACATGTGTGCTCAGATGACCACTTTGCATCACTTGGAATGTCTCCATCTCTTCTCCCAGGTTTCCAGACCCTCCCTGGAGGAATTGGGGCCTAGATGATGCATGTTTTTATACTAGCCTCTCTACTAGAAGACAAAATCTGTTTAAAAATCTGTGTTACAGGTTTTTCCAGAATTTGTAGCTTTTCAGAATCCACCTGTTCCCCTTGCCCTCAGCACTTAATGTTTGGATTTCTCAGTCTGCAGCTTCCTTTGTATCATGAGTTCACTGGGTCCAAAGGGCACCCCCCCTCAACCTGACTTGAGGCAGGCTCCCCAAGAGTGCTCCCTCCTCATGCATTTCTTCAGGTCCCCAGGGATGTAGACTCCCTCCCTCTCTTAAAGGTTTTTTCATTTAAATATGTGCATACATTTTTTCTGCTGCTGCTCTTTCTTCCTGAAAGAATGAAGTTAGAGGCTTCGGTTGCTAAATTTAGCTCTTGCTGACGCACTGGCCTTCGACAGCAGTCTCCTCCTGTCTCGGTGTTTCTCTTAGCCTTGCTTTGGGTAGTCGAACACCATCACATCCTACATAACGTTTAGCTCTGAGGCGTTTCCAGATGGGAAATGCATTTCTGTATTTTTGTGTTCTCTGCGTGCGTAGACAGTTGGGAAGTGAGGGGCTGGCAGCCAGCTCGAGAGAGGCAACGATCCACAGGGCAGGGAAGCAGTGCCTCGGTTGTTGGAGGTTTGTTGAGCAGGAGAAAAAGGTTACTTGTAGGAGATGCGGGATGGGATTTGACTGGGACGTGACTGGAGAATTCTCAGGAGGAGAGGCCCTCCTACTTGAAGTAAGCCTTAGGGCAGTTAAAGAAAAAGTTATTTTGATGCTTGTTAGAATGATGAAGAATGTTTTATTCAGGGATATTGAGGTAGGGGTACTGCAGTATCGGTTGAACTCTGAACACAAGGACAGGTGGGGATTTAGCCCCAAGGAGCAGGATGAAGGCCTCAGTGGATGGAAAATTACTAAGAGGAGGCATCCAGGGCAGAGGATTCTTACTAAACTGATCTAACAGGATTCTTGCTAAAGGCAGGCCAAGGACTGACACATCAAAGATGGGAGAGTCTCTCTAAACTGACTTAGCAGGATTCTTGCGAAGACTGAGCTATGCAGGCCTGCCTAGGAAGGCCAAGGTCAAGGCCCTTAGAAGAGGGCTTGGGGCTCAGAGAAGCCTAATGAAAGTTTGATCAAGGGGAGAGTCTTTGTCGCCTATCCTCTTGTTCAAGGACAGAGGAGACATTCTTCTTTTGAACGGTGTAAATTCATTTCTTGTTCAGTCACCTTTTGTTCATTCAGGACCAGCTGAACCATCTGTTGGACTCATGCAGTGGAGGATGTTTGCTGGATAGTGAGAACCATCAGGCATTTAAATGAGAGAGTTCACGATCTGTTGTGGTGATGATTGTTTTGAAGTTTTTATCACATTGTAGTCTGGCTTCAGCTTGTGAGACTTCTTTAGATCTTGGAGGGGAAGGTCAGCCACCACCAGCTTGGACTTCCAGTAAGGAACTGGGTGGTCAGGTTGTAGTTCTCAAAGAATCCATGCCAAGAGGATGGGAAAAAATGGAAAACTAGAAGAATGGAGAATTTGGTGAGGACAGAAATGTGTAAGATGGCAGGATCCGATCCGATTTACAGGGGGGTAACAAAGTAAAAAGTGTAATTTATCAAGAGGTGAAAACTAGGTCAATGACAAAGAGCAGGACCAAAATTGGATACCCATAAGGGTGTGCTGTAGTTTTTTATTGAAACATAACGTTTCTCTGTACCGTGTCGCTGGTCGCTGAGTGGGTATGTTAATGTCAACATGGAAGTGGCCTGGGGTCAGGCAGGCTGGGGTCAGATCCCTGAACCAAATGAGAGATGTCAAGCAAGTTGGTTGCTTTCCTAGTTGTCTGTTTCCTGGGTTACGAAATAGGATGCAATCATGAACTAACATTTATTGAGTGTTTCTCACGGGCCAGGTACTGCTGTAAGCATTTGACATGCTTCACCTCTTTGAGGAATAACTGAAGGCAGGTAAATGACTATCTCTTCCATAGAAAAGTAAACTGAGACTTTAATAAATCACATAACTTGTCCACAAATGATGCTGACCTGCATGGAGAGTTTGGTGCTCATGTACTTAGAGTGGGTTGGGTACTTGCTAGGTGCTGGCAGAGCCCCTGTCTTCTGCCTTCTGGGAGCAGCTCTCCTGTGAAGCAGAGGGAGCCTCTGACCCAGCCTTTGGTGGCCCCTGGGCAGAACCTAGCTGGTGGAAGCATGGGAAGTGGGGGAAGTGTGTCTGTCTGGCCCAGAGCTCATGCTCTCTGATCTGCTGTGCATCCTCAGTGACCAAGGAGGCTGACCCAAGCTAGGGGAGAACCCGTATGGTCACTCAGAGGCACTGGCAAAATAGTGGGTAATGGCATGGCTTTTGAAATCAGACAGACCAGGGTTCAAATTCCTAGCTCTGACACTTCTTAACTGTGTGTTCATGAAAAGTGAGTTAACCTTTCTGACCCTTGGTTTCCCCTCTAGACTGAGGAGTCATGACTGTGAAGGAGAGTGTGGGGAGGATGTGAGACAAAGTCTGTACATGAGCATCCAGTGCGGACTTACCTGGTGGCTCAGGGGTAAAGAACCCATATACCAGTGCAGGAGATGCAGGTCCCATCCCTGATCTGGGAAGGTCCCCTGGAGAAGGAAATGGCAACCCCATCTAGTATTCTTGCCTGGAGAATCCCATGGACAGAAAAGCCTGGTGGGCTACAGTCCACGGGGTTGCAAAGAGTTAGACACGGCTTAGCGACTACACAACAAGAAGCATCTAATACATGGTGGCTGCTGTGGTTGTGTAGGACTTGTGGAGCCCTTTTTGATCTTTAAGAAGGGCAAACTCTGGAGGGCAAGCCTCTCAGATACAGGAGAGAGCTTGGGCTTAACTTACTTCTTGGGATGTATCCCTGGGAGCTGTTTATCAGAAATACAGCCACTGAAGTTTGGAAGGATGATGGGGAAGACTGGGGCTGGATATGGCACTCCTAGAGTGATCCACCTCCACTCTTCTTGGTGATGGTCCAACAGAAGAGGCCAGTAGGATGTGGTAAGGATTAAATGCCCATGTACATGACACTCATAGCCTCGTGCTTCACGCGCGAGGAGTCCCCAGTTTCTGACTGTGGCTTGTTAATTTGATTCTGCACTGTTTCAGATTCACAGTTCACAACGATGAACCAAGTCCCCATCCCCACGGAGGTCCCATTCTAGTGGAGAAGATGCACAATAAAAAAGCAGGCAAATGGATTTGAATGCAGTAATGGTGAGTGCAGAATAATACAGCAGCATAAGGGAACAGAAGTCTTTTTTGAGTGACCAGGAAGGTGACATGTGAGCAGAAACCCTAGTGAAGCAAGGGTGCCAATCATGGGAATGTTGGGGGAGTGGGGCACATCCTAGGCAGACGCCCTAGGGTGGGGCTGGTATAGTGGGAAGGCCCCTAGGAGTGGGGGCGGGGGGCGCAGGGAGAGATAGGTGGGAAATGACACCAGGGTGGAAACCACCAGATAACATCAGCCTAAGTGAGTTGAATGTTTTAGACATTCATTATTTCCGGATCTCCCCACGCAGGTTTAGCTCTCCTTCCCTGGTCTGTGTCTTGTGTGTGAACAGCCATTGTAGCAGAGGTCCCAAAGGGTTAGAATTGTGGCCCTTTGCCCTCTGAGTCCTTGAAGCCAGGGACCATGTTGATTTTGCTTATACCTGGCACCTAGCATCAAGTACATCTTCACACACTGAAAAATGAATTTGAGTGATAATGGGTGCTATCTCTTGGTGTGGGGGGGGTGGGGGGGTTTCTATGTGCCAGTTACTGTGGTAAGAACTTTCTCAGCCTGTTCAGTCATTAGAGTAGCCCCTTCCTGAGGTGTTGTCCCTATTTATATGTAAAGAAATAGGCCCTAAGGCAGGCCCGTGTCCCAGGGATACACACCGAGAAATCTGTGGAGCTGGGATTTGAAACCAGGACTGGCAGGGCTGTGCTTTCAACTATGACAAAGCCGAGAGTAGCTGAGGTTTCTGCCCTTCCCAGGGCTGTGGTGTGCACTGTTGAGGGTTCTGGCATCGCTCAGTTGTCTGGGTCCCTGAGGGGTCACTTTGCATCCCTGCCTGCCTGTGGCATCCTGCAGGGCCATCCCTCACCCCTCCTCACTGCTTTATAATCCACAAAAGGAAAAGTGGCACTTAGAGTGAATTTATTCAGGTGGGAGCTGCCTACAACATGAAAATAAGGCTTTTGAGCTGCTGCACATAAACTGGAGTGTAAATGAAAAGCTTTTTATTTGGTTTCAGAGCCAGACTTTGAGCAGCCAGTGGGCCATGCGGTCTGTAAATGCGCATTACAGGCAGTGGGTCGGAACGGGGGCTCTTTGAATGGCCAGGAGGGCGACTGGCTCTGGCACAGCTGAACCAGCCAAGAGGCGAGGATGTCAATAAACAAGACACAGAAAGCCTTTGCCTGAAAGATGGAAGGCGGGGAGGAGAGGAAACGCCATGCCTCGCTCCCGGCATATTTGAGAAGGAACATGCTTGAGGTAACCCGTGTTGGCAGCTTTTATAGCTTCCTCCCAGTAATGTGCTGGGCAGGCCCAGAACAGGCTGGTGTTTTATTTTCATGTAATGGAGCCCAGTGGATCAGGGGCAGCTCTCCAGCAGCGGCTTGCCTGGGACCCTGCCTGTGGAGGGAGGCAGGGGGGCCTGGGTCCAGGGCAGCAAGAACCCACCCATACCCTGCAACAGCCTGCTGCCAGGTGAGCCTCAGGGAGGCAGAGGCAGGGGCAAGATGCCTGGCGCCTCTAGATGCTGGCTTGGCTTGTCGTGGTTCTTCAGCGTCCCCTGTGGTTGGTGTCAGTGAGGGGGGGGTGGTGGCAGTGGGAGAAGGCAGGCAGCCATAGGTCCACATGAAGCGCTGGGGGTTGGGACCTCCATGGGAGCCGTATTGTGGGGAACTTACAGAATGGTCTCCGTGCTTTTGGTTACCGCCTGCCAAGGCGCTTTCCATAACTAGATTTAACCTACATTTAACATCTCTTCTCTTTGGTAATATGTACCTACGTGTATGAGGTATATTTGGACGTGGGATTACATGTGTGGTTAAAAATATATCTCCATTACATTTTTTGACCCGCATGGGTGTGTTCCACCCCATGCCCTCTCCACATTTTTTGAGAGCCGTGGGATGTGGGACACACACGACTATCTACTATGAGACACTAACAAAAGTCAGACTTCTGGTGGGATCTGCTATTTCGTTTTTGTTACAAACTCTTTCCCCCAGTTTTCTTCCATGTGTTACATGGAAACAGTATGTACATTAAAAAAATTTTAAAGCATTTTTTCATCTTGAGAACTGTAGGTTTGTTTTTAACTTGTATTGATTGTGGGAAAATTAGAATATCAGCAAAAATAAAAGTCCTTTGCAACCTTATCATTCAGTATTATGTATACTGTATCTAAACAACAAGAACAAAAAAGAAGCACAGGAAAATAAATTCAGTATCTTGTAACAGCATATAATGGAAACAAATCTGAAAAAGAGTAGATGTATGTGTAACTGAATCACTTTGCTGTATACCTGAAACACTGTAAATCAACCATACTTTTATTAAAAAAAACAAAAGCCATCATTCAGGATAATGGCTACTGATGGTTTTGTTGTTTGTATGTTCTTCCAGACTCTTTCCTAATGACTATAAATTAATGTGAAATAAAATCTAATTGTAGGCTAATATATGAATGTTATTATTTGCCAGCACTTTACATGTATGCACTGATTTAATCACTCAACAATCCAATGATTGGTTTTATTATTATTACTGATTTTATCATTTTATTGTGAAATTATATCTCACATACTTGGCCTACTGAAGCCAAGACAAGACAGTTGCAAACATAAAGCCTTTGCTACAGCTCTCTATGGGGCTCAGAGCATATAGTGTGGGTTGGAATAGGCAATGTAACATAATGCAGCATCAGTTCACTTCAATCGCTCAGTCGTGTCCAACTCTTTGCGACCCCATGGACTGCAGCATGCCAGGCCTCCCTGTCCATCACCAACTCCTGGAGCTTGCTCAAACTCATGTCCATTGAGTCAGTAATGCCATCCAACCATCTCATCCTCTGTCAACAACTTAGTGATGAAGCAACAACAGCAACTAGAGAAGGAACGCTAGTTTCACCTTCTCACTGAAATTTTCAACATTTATTTACCTGGAGTCACCTTTACCCACCTCAAGCACATATCTACTTCACTCTTGAAGAAAGAAACACGCTTTGTAGAGAAGAAGAAAACATCATATTCAGTTCAGTTCAATCGCTCAGTTGTGTCTGACTCTTTGCAACCCCATGGACTGCAGCACGCCAGGCCTCCCTGTCCATCACCAATTCCCAGAGTTTACTCAACTCATGCCCATAGAGTTGGTGATGCCATCCGACCATCTCATCCTCTGTCATCCCCTTCTCCTCCTGCCTTCAATCGTTCCCAGCATCAGAGTTTTTTCCAATGAATCAGTTCTTCGCCTCAGGTGGCCAAAGTAGTGGAGCTTCAGCTTCAGCATCAGTCCTTCCAATGAATATTCAGGACTGGTTTTCTTTAGGATGGACTGATTGGATCTCCTTGCAGTCCAAGGGACTCTCAGGAATCTTCTCTAACACCATAGTTCAAAAGCATCAATTCTTCGTCACTCAGCCTTCTTTATGGTTCAACTCTCACATCCACACATGACTACTGGAAAACTGTAGCTTTGACTATGCGGACCTTTGTCGGCAAAGTAATGTCTCTTTTCAATATGCTGTCTAGGTTTGTCGTAGCTTTTTTTCCAAGGAGCAGGCATATCTTATTTTAATGGCTGCAGTCACCATCTACAGTGATTTTGGAGCCCAAGAAAATAAAGTCTGTCACTGTTTCCATTGTTTCCCCATATATTTGCCATGAAGTGATGGGACTGGATGCCATGATCTTAGGTTTTTTTAATGTTGAGTTTTAAGCCAGCTTTTTCACTGTTCTCTTTCACTTACATCAAGAGGCTCTTTAGTTCCTCTTCGCTTTCTGCTATAAGGGTGGTGTCATCTGCATGTCTGAGGTTATTGATATTTATTCTGGAAATCTTGATTCCATCTTATGCTTCATCCAGCTTGGCATTTTGCCTGATGTACTCTGCATATAAGTTAAATAAGCAGGATGACAATACACAGCCTTGACGTACTCCTTTCAAATTTGGAACCAGTCCGTTGTTCCATGTCTGGTTCTAACTGTTGCTTCTTGACCTGCATATGGATTTCTCAAGAGGCAGGTCAGGTGGTCTGCTCTTCCCATCTCTTTAAGAATTTTCCACAGTTTGTTGTGATCCACATAGTCAAAGGCTTTAGCGTAGTCAGTAAAGTACAAGTAGATATTTTTCTGACATTCCCTTGCTTTTTCCATGATCCAGTGGATGTTGGCAATTTGATCTCTGGTTCCTCTGCCTTTTCTAAATCCAGCTTGAACATCTGGAAGTTCATGGTTCACATACTGTTGAAGCCTGGCTTGGAGAATTTTGAGCATTACTTTGCTACCATGTGAGATGAGTGCAACTGTGTGGTAGTTTGAACATTCTTTGGCATTGCCTTTCTTTGGGTTTGGGATGAAAACTGACCTTTTCCAATCCTGTGGCCACTGCTGAGTTTTCCACATTTGCTGACATATTGAGTGCAGCACTTTCAGAGAAACATCTTTTAGAATTTGAAATAGGTCAGCTGGAATTCCATCACCTCCACGAGCTTGTTCATAGTGATGGTTCCTAAGGTCTACTTGACTTCACACTCCAGGATGTCTGAATCTAGGTGAGTGATCACACCTTTGTGGTTATATGGGTCATTAAGATTTTTTTTTTTTTACAGTTCTTCTGTGTATTCTTGCCACCTCTTCTTAATATCTTCTGCTTCTGTTAGGTCCATACCATTTCTGTCCTTTATCGAGCCCATCTTTGCATGAAATGTTCCCTTGGTATCTCTAACTTTCTTGAAGAGATCTCTAGTCTTTCCCATTCTGTTGTTTTCCTCTGTTTCTTTGCATTGATCTCTGAGGAAGGCTTTCTCATCTCTCCTTGCTATTCTTTGGAACTCTGCATTCAAATGGGTATATCTTTCCTTTTCTCCTTTGCCTTTCCCTTCTCTTCTTTTCTCAGCTATTTGTAAGGCCTCTTCAGACAACTATTTTTCCTTTTTGCATTTCTTTTTCTTGGGGATGGTCTTGATTACTGCCTGCTGTACAATGTCACGAACCTCCATCCATAGGTCTTCAGGCAGTCTATCATATCTAATCACTTTAATCTATTTGTCACTTCCACTATATAATTGTAAGGGATTTGATTTAGGTCATACCTGAATGGTCTAGCTGTTTTCCCTACTTATTCAATTTAAGTCTGAATTTTGCAATAAGGAGTTCATGATCTGAGCCATAGTCAGCTCCTGGTATTGTTTTTGTGGACTGTATAGAGCTTCTCCATCTTTGGCTGCAAGGAATATAATCAGTCTGATTTCGGTATTGACCACCTGGTGATGTACATGTGTAGAGTCTCCACTTGTGCTATTGGAAGAGAATGTTTGCTATGACCAGTGTTCTCTTGGCAAAACTCTATTAGCCTTTGCCCTGCTTCATTTTGTACTCCGGGCCAAACTTGCCTGTTACTCCAGGTATCTCTTGACTTCCTACTTTTGCATTCCAGTCCCTTGTGATGAAAAGGACATCTTTTTTTGGTGTTAGTTCTAGAAGGTCTGATAGGTCATCATAGAACCTTCTTCGGCATTAGTGGTTGGGGCATAGACTTGGATTACTGTGATACTTAATGGTTTGTTTTGGAAATTAACAGAGATCATTCCGTGGTTTTTGGACTGCACCTAAGTACTGCATTTTGGACTGTCTTGTTATGGCTATACAGTCATAGTTTTATTATTAAACATCTTATTTGATGAGAAAGCTGAGGGTTTACACAAAACCTCAAATTTTGAGAAAGCTGAGGGTTTGCATAAAACCTCAAATTTAGATTTTTGACCTTATTTTTTAGTAACATTTTAGATGCAGTAATATCTTTGTGTGTTTGTTAATTTTTAAAACAACTTGTTTTGAAATAGTTTGATTCACAGGAAGTTGCAAAAATAGTACAGAGAATTGCTGTGTAGCCTTCACATTGCTTTCCCCAGTAATACCTTCTATAATTGTAGTAGACTGTCAGAACCAGAAAATTGGCTTTCCTGTTCAGTTAAGTCCTATGTTTGTTACTAATGCTGAAATTTTTTTTTAAAAATAGATAACTTAAAATGCATCATACCTGATAACCTAGTTCGGTAGTTCTTTGTTAAATATACAGTGTCTAAGTAAGAAGCAATTGTCACCTGACCCCAGCCAGGCCCTTTCTTTTACTGCTTTCTCTTCCACCTTCATTCAGAGCTTTAGCTGCCAATCCACTCCACTTTCATCACCCCCAAACAGAATCCACTCGCTTCCCCTGCCTTCCCAGCCACAGTCATGGCCTGTCAGCAAAAGCAAGGCTCACATATGGAATTGAACACTTGTGTTTTAGGGTGCCCTCTATTTGACCCCGAAGGAGCTCTGACCAAACTGTTGCTGGATTTTTCACATGGAGCCATGGGAGTGCAGAGCAGGGTTGTTCTAGACCCCCACCCACCCTGCTTCAGAAATCCCAGATAGTTGACCTATGCAGTGTGTATGTGTGTGCGTGTGTGTGCGCACGCGCGCGCTTGTGTAGGTGTCTGTAGGTATAGAAGAGCATCTTGTGGTCTGCATGGACCTCCTGAGCACTGGGGACCAAGCTCTTGCTTGCTGAAGCTTCTGGCCACTCTTGGTGGAGAAGGGGTCCCAGACCAGGGGCTGACAGGACCAGGGTAGAGGATGGTAACTTACAGGAGCACCATCTGAAACAGCAATGAGAGCTGGTCTGCCAGTTAAGCTAGGGTTGCTAAAGAGCATCACCACCCTAAACTCATTACATGCTGAGTCCTGTTCCCCACCATCCTCTGAGACATGCAGAAAGATGGAATTGCTTCACGTGAAGCCTCTCCAAGCTGATGCAAGTGAGAGGAGATTAACTTGCTCTGGCCTTGGACCTGTACTTCCCTAGCTCCACAAAGCTCAGTCTGCTGAGCTGAGACCTCTGGTCTGCAAGGGTGAAGAGCTGCCCTCCCTAAACAAGGTGGTGAGCTATCAGGAGAACATTCCAGGTCAGCAATTGACACATGCCTGCCAGAAAGTCTTTCTGAAGGGCAACTAAATGAGAGAAATAGCAGGAGTTCAGTTGCCCTAGTTTTTAGATTGCAGCAGTTTAATATTCACTCATTCTTCCAACCTTGGATCATGCGATATATAATATAAACATAAATAAGACTTGGTTTTTGCCCTCAGGGACAGTCCATAGTCCAATACCATCAACAGCCCCAGGAAACCTGTTAGAAATGCAGAATCCCAAGTCTCATCCCTACTTGATTAGAATTTGCGTTATCACAAACTTATATTGTCCAGAAGTCCCCCCCTCACCACCATGCTCCACATCTCCATTCAAGCCTACGTTTACCCCTGCTTTATTTCTTCACCTGTGACAACACTTGTCCATTGAAGAATTTTTTCACTAATTATATGTTTGAGTTGGCACATATGATAAAATCTCATTGTTATCCTTGTTGGAATAGAAGAGAATTCACTAGAAGTTAATTAGAAGGCAGCATGATCATTGCACTAAGGTACAGGCTGTGAACAACTAGAGGAAAGACCAGTGCTTTCTGTGAGGAGTTATGTGTTGTATTATGTCCCCTCAAAAGATGAGGGACTCTCAACTGCCAGTGCCGCAGAATGTGACCTCGCTTGGAAGGAGAGTCATTGCAAATGTAACTGGTTAAGATGAGCTCTTACTGGAGCAGGCTGGGCCCCTAATCCCATGTGACTAGTGTCCTTGTAAGAAGAGGAGATGGAGAGGCAGTGAGAAGGCCACGTGAAGATGGGACAGAGATTGGAGTTATATAGCTGCCACCCAAAAAGCGTCAAGGGTTTTTGTTGGTAGGTGCCTGAAGCAGAGAGAAAGTAGAGAGAAAAGTTTCTTCCCTAGATCCTTTAGGGAGCACATGGCTCTGTTGACACCTTGGCTTGGACCTCTAACCTCCAGAACTGGAATAATACATTTGTTGCTTTAAGCCCCACAGTTGACAGTACCTGGTTATGGCAGCTCTAGGAAACAAACACAGGGGCATGGAAAAGAACAAACAAGGTCAGACGAGTGGATTTGCTGGGCACACTCAAGGGAGGCAGAGGCAGGTAAGGGAGAGGGAGCAGGGGCTTGTTCAGATAGTCAGGGGGCAGGTTCAGTTCAGTTCAGTCGCTTAGTCGTGTCCGACTCTTTGCGACACTGTAATTCACAGCACACCAGGCCTCCCTGTCCATCATCAACTCCCGGAGTTTACCCAAACCCATGCCAACTTTGTTGGCAAAGTAATGTCTCTGCTTTTTAATATGCTATCTAGGTTGGTCATAACTTTCCTTCCAAGGAGTAAGCGTCTTTTAATTTCATGGCTGCAATCACCATCTGCAGTGATTTTGGAGCCCAGAAAAATAAAGTCAGCCACTGTTTCCACTGTTTCCCCATCTGTTTGCCATGAAGTGGTGGGACTGGATATCATGATCTTAGTTTTCTGAATATTGAGCTTTAAGCCAACTTTTTCACTCTCCTCTCTCACTTTCATCAAGAGCCTTTTCAGTTCTTCATTTTCTGCCATAAGGGTGGTGTCATCTGCATATCTGAGGTTATTGATATTTCTCCCAGCAGTCTTGATTCCAGCTTGTGTTTCTTCCAGCCCAGCATTTCTCATGATGTACTCTGCATACAAGTTAAATAAGCAGGGTGACAATATACAGCCTTGACGTATTCCTTTTCCTATTTGGAACCAGTCTGTTGTTCCATGTCCAGTTCTAACTGTTGCTTGTGAGCTGTATACAGGTTTCTCAAGAGGCAGGTCAGGTGGTCTGGTATTCCCATCTCTTTCAGGATTTTCCACAGTTTGTTGTGATCCACACAGTCAAAGGCTTTGGCATAGTCAATAAAGCAGAAATAGATGTTTTTCTGGAACTCTCTTGCTTTTTCGATGATCCAGTGGATGTTGGCAATTTGATCATCTCTGGTTCCTCTGCCTTTTCTAAAACCAGCTTGAACATCTGAAAGTTCATGGTTCACGTACTGTTGAAGCCTGTCTTGGAGAATTTTGAGCATTACTTTACTAGCGTGTGAGATGAGTGCAATTATGTGGTAGTTTGAGCATTCTTTGGCATTGCCCTTCTTTGGGATTGGGTTGAAAATTGACCTTTTCTAGTCCTGTGGCCACTGCTGAGTTTTCCGAATTTGCTGGCATATCGAGTGCAGCACTTTCACAGCATCATCTTTCAGGATTTGAAATAGCTCAACTGGAATTCCATCACCTCTACTAGCTTTGTTCGTAGTGATGCTTTCTAAGGCATACTTGACTTCACATTCCAGGATGTCTGGCTCTAGGTGAGTGATCACACCATCATGATTATCTGGGTCGTGAAGATCTTTTTTGTACAGTTCTTCTGTGTATTCTTGTCACCTCTTGTTAATATCTTCTGCTTCTGTTAGGTCCATACCATTTCTGTCCTTTATCGAGCCCATCTTTTCATGAAATGTTCCCTTGGTATCTCTAATTTTCTTGAAGAGATCTCTAGTCTTTCCCATTCTGTTGTTTTCCTCTATTTCTTTGCATTGATCGCTGAGGAAGGCTTTCTTATCTCTCCTTGCTATTCTTTGGAACTCTGCATTCAGATGGGAATATCTTTCCTTTTCTCCTTTGCTTTTTGCTTCCTGTCTTTTCACAGCTATTTGTAAGGCCTCCTCAGACAGCCATTTTGTTTTTTTGGATTTCTTTTCCATGGGGATGATCTTGATCCCTGTCTCCTGTACAATGTCACGAACCTCTGTCCATAGTTCATCAGGCACTCTGTTTATCAGATCTAGTCCCTTAGATCTATTTCTCACTTCCACTGCATAATCATAAGGGATTTGATTTAGGTCATACCTGAATGGTCTAGTGGTTTTCCCGACTTTCTTCAATTTAAGTCTGAATTTGGCAATAAGGAGTTCATGATCTGAGCCACAGTCAGTTCCCAGTCTTGTTTTTGCTGACTGTATAGAGCTTCTCCATCTTTGGCTGCAAAGAATATAATCAGTCTGATTTTGGTGTCGACCATCTGGTGATGTCCATGTGTAGAGTCTTCTCTTGTGTTGTTGGAAGAGGGTGTTTGCTATGACCAGTGCGTCCTCTTGGCAAAACTCTATTAGCCTTTGCCCTGCTTCATTCTGTACTCCAAGGCCAAATTTGCCTGTTACGCCAGGTGTTTCCTGACTTCCTACTTTTGCATTCCAGTCCCCTATGATGAAAAGGACATCTTTTTTGAGTGTTAGTTCTAAAAGGTCTTGTAGGTCTTCATAGAACTGTCCAACTTCAGTTTCTTCAACATTACTGGTCAGGGCATAGGCTTGGATTACTGTGATATTGAATAGTTTGCCTTGGAAACGAACAGTGATCATTCTGTTGTTATTGAGATTGCATCCAAGTACTGCATTTTGGACTCTCTTGTTGACCATGATAGCTACTCCATTTCTTCTAAGGCATTCCTGCCCACAGTAGTAGAGGTGGGTGCTGGGACTTTAAACCCTGGGAAGGGACAGATCTTGCCGTTTGGAGAGAGAAGCTGGGGCTGAGACCAGCCTCATTGCTAGTAGAAAAGCAGCGAGGTTGTGTAGGTCTGCCTCAGTGTGAACGTACAAATACTTTAAACATTTAGGTAGTAAAAAAGGAAAGAGGAGCAAGAATCTTCATCTGTAGGACAGGTAGGTAGTAGGATTTCCATGAGGCTCTTAAATTCTCTTCCTGAATGTTTGTGGTGTACTCTGTGCCTGGTGCTGTGATAGCAGAGGGATGTAGTTTAAGATTAGACAAGGTTCCTCCCCAGAGGAGCTTAAGTTGCAGTGGAGAGCAGATGATAAGCAGGAAAGAAACATGCAAACAAGATAACTGTGGATGGTGATAAAATTCTTTGAAGGGAATAACCAGGTGATAGAAGAGAGTGATCTCCAGTGGGGTAGTCAGGGAATTGAGGATTAAATGAGATAACTCCCTACAGCATGTGATAGGTGCTAGATAAGGTTATTACCCTTGCTTCAAGGATGAGCATTTTATCTACTGACTCTCTTTGGGGTTTTTAATTTGCAGCAGTAAATGATTGGTTTCCACCCTCAAACAAAACCTCTCTTTGCTTGATATGCTGGAAACAGCCTAACGTTTATCTTCCTGCCTCGGTGGCCAAATGGGCTTCTCAGCCTCTGATCACAAAGTCCACCTCTGCTGGCTTCTCTGTCAAAAACAAGGGTCTAAAATGGGTAGAGAGGATTTCAGAGGCTTCTGCTGTCTCCTCCAGTCCTGGTAGTCGGTTCTTTTCCTGTGGCTACTGATTCCTGACCTGGTCTAGCTCTGCATGTTGGAGGGAGGCTTTTTTGTACATACACTGCCTTCTCCTGCCCTCCCTTGGAAGCCAGATCCCCTTCCCCACTCTGTGTTGGCCACACATCTCACCTCATCACCTTTCGCTTCTGCCTGATCACACTTGTGCCTGTAAGTCTCCCCTTCCTTGGTCTCCTCCTTGTTGGTTGAGTGCTTATTGTATGCCCAGTTCTGTGCTCCGTGCAGGGAGTAAGTTTCTGATTTAAGAGGCCTGGTCCCTCCCGCTGGAGTACAGGCATGTAGACTAAGACACTGCTCCCACTGTCCAACCTACCAAAGGAAAATCCCCTGGGACCCAGACTGGCAGTGAGATCGGTGCCTGGCACCGTGAGAGTCTACACTAGGGGATCTGGCCTGGTTGGGAAGACTTCCCTGGAGAGCTTCGGTCAAGGGCACAGCTATTCAAAGACAAGATGGTGAAAGAGAGAAGCTGGGAGGGGAGGGTGGAAGCCTCCTTGGGGCAAATGAGAGAGCCCTGCCTACCTTGTCTGTGCCAAATAGTACCCCAAATAGCCTGGCTGCCTGCCCTTCTAGCCCTTCTTGTCCAATCCAGTGGTCATTTCACCAGCCTTGTTTTAATTGACTTGTGAGCACTGTTGGGCACAATTGATCACTCCCTTCTCTTTGGAACAGTTTTTCATGTGGCTCCCAGGATACCACACTCTGCTGGTGTTCTTCCTGCCACCCAGCAACTCCTCCTCAGACTCCTTTCTTGATCTTCCTCTTCCTTCAGGCCTCACCTGTTGAGGTTCCCAGGGTTTTGTCCTTGGATCTCTTCTGTCTACCCTCACTCTCTTGGTGACCTTCAACTCTAGCTTCAAATGACCTGACTCCTCAGTGTCAGACTCATATACCCAACAATTCAGCCTCCCCACTCGAATATCCATCAGTCATCTTAAAATTAACAAGGCCCAAATCAGTTCTCCCTACAACTTTATTCTTCCTGCAGTCTTCCCTGACTCTGGGAAGTAATTATTCCAAGGTGTATTCAAGCCACAAACCTTGGAGTCAACCTGGGCCCCTGTCCCCACCCCTGTCCACTCAGACTCAGTGCTTCAGTGGACCCTGTGTACTCGATCTTCAGAGTTTATCTCGAGGCCATTCACCTCTTTGCACCTCCATCACCAACTTTGCTCTAAGACAGCAGTGTCTCTTGCCTAGAATATAGTGATCAGACCCTAACTGTTTCTTCTGTTCCTGACCCTGCCATTCTCACCATGCAGCCAGAAGGATCCTTCTAAAGTATAATCGGGTCATGGTTATGTCACTCTGTTCAAAATCCTTCAATGGCTGCACATGTCACCTGGAATAAAAGCCAGTCTTTTAAAATGACAGTGGCCTACAAAGGCATACTGGAACTGGCCATCTGCTGTTTCTCTGATCTCATCTACTGTTACCCGCCCCTTGCTTACTCTGCCCCAGCTATACTGCCTTCCTTGTTGCTCTTAGAACATTCAAGGCTTGCTCCCATCTTAACAGAATTTTTGTTATTTCCTCTGCCGGGAGTACTTTCCCTTCAGGTATTGATAAGCCTCACTTCCACTCTTTTATCAGGTCTTTAAGGTGACTCCACCCCATCTGAGTTTTCATTCCTTTCTCCTGGGTCATTCCTTATCCCCTTCTCCTGCATTGTTTTCTTCCCTAGCACTTAAACTTTATGTTTAAAGTACATATTTTGTGTATTTTGTGTATTTTTTCTTTCCTGATTAAAATGTAAGCCCTGTGGGAGCAGGGATTTTTTTTTTTTTTATATGTGTTTCACTGCTATGTCTTTGGCATTTAGAACAGTGTCCAGTACATTCTATTACTGTTCGGACACTAAGTTCTGTCTGACTCTTGGTGACCCCATGGACTGCAGCATGCCAGGCTCCTCTGTCCTCCACTATGTCCCGAAGTTTGCTCAAATTCATGAATCAGTTGAGTCAGTGATGCTATCTAACCATTGAGTACATAGGAGATGTTAAAACATATTCAAATGAATTAATTCATACTGATAAATTATTTGTAGATTCAGCTTAAAAATAGTGAATCTTCAAATCTATGCACAAGATCGACCTTTCTGTTTGGTATGGTCTTTTTTTTCTCTTGGTAGTGGTTTGTAGTTTTCAATATATAGGCCATGCATGTCTTTTGTTAAATTTATCTGTAAGTATTTTAAGCTTTTAGAGTGCTGTTGTAAATGGCACTATTTTGAAATTAATATTCCAGTGCTTATTCCTGGTATGTAGAAATACAGTTGATTACTATATATTAACTATTTTGATTTTCTGTCCTGCAACTTTGCTAAATTTACTCATTGGTATTAGTAATTCTTCTGTAGGTTCCTTAGGATTTTCTACATATACAATCAGGTTGCTTACAATTACAGTTTACTAGTTCTTTTCCAATTTAATGCTTTTTATTTATTTTTCTGGCTTTATGCCCCTGGCTAGGATTCTAGTCCAGTGTTGAAGTGCTGAGTGGACATTTTTGCTTTATCATGTACTTGGGCGAGTTTTGTTCCTTTTTACCTCTCTCCTGGCCCATATCTGTATCTCTTTAGCAGTTTTACAGTCCCGTATACATTGCGTCTGAGGACCTTCACTCTAGAATCAGGGCCCATGTTAGTGGTTTGGGACCCTGCCCTTTGTGCTGATACTGGAAATGTGACAGGAGCAATACCCAGCTCTCCTCTGCCAACTATCAGGCCATCTGCATCTTTCATCTTCTTAAGTATGTAACTATAAATGAGTCTTAGGATAGGCAGGGTTCCCCGGGCAACTTAATTTTTTAAAATGTTATTTTGTTTTTTGGCTGGTCCTCAAGGGTAGGACACTGAATGAAGTGTATTTCTCTGTGTGCAGCACAACCTTGTCGTTGTCTGTGCAAGGCTCCTGCCTCTCCTGTGATGCTGTTAGTTCGCATTCCTCCTCCTCCCCTGCTTCCATTTCCTCCTTTCCTTAGGCTGTATGTGTAGAAGAGGTAGCCTTTTTTATACATTTTTAGAAAGTTTGTATAGTTAATTTATGTTGAAGTTTCTAAAACCTTTAATTATGTAATTGTGATATTTTAATATCTAAGTGGTATTGTTACAGAAATCATTTTGATTCTTAATTCAGTTCAGTGTCTTTAATATCTTTGTGTTGCTAATGTGTGATAACATAACCAGCTACACACACAAGATAAAAGATTAATGCCATAATTGAATTTAAAAGGCAAGATGAAAGGAAGTTAGTTTATAATAGAATATGTAATTTGATATATAAATACACGGGCACAAATGTTCTAGAAGACATGGAATTGCTGCTTTTAAGGAAAAACTTTAGATTTAAGAGAAGTTAAGGAAAGATTTGACTACAATTTTTGAAACTTAGTTTTTGGTATTTTGGGATTCCCTGGTGGCTCAGAAGGTAAAGTGTCTGCCTGCAGTGCGGGAGACCTAGGTTGGATCCCCAGGTCGGGAAGATCCCCTGGAGAAGGAAATGGCAACCCATTCCAGTACTCTTGCCTAGAAAATTCCATGGATGGAGGAGCCTGGTGGGCTACAGTCCATGGGGTGGCAAAGAGTCGGACATGACTGAGCGACTTCACTTTCACTTTCTTTCTTTCACTTTTGGTATTTTGAAGCAAGAACTAAATAGATACCCATGTGACTATAAGCAATTTACCCACATGAATGTTTGGCAGGACATTTGAGAGTCCTGTGGTGCATGGGGTATGTGTTCCCCGTGCATTGTAAGTCCTCGAGCGTCCCTGCCCACCAGTTGCTGGTTGAACTTCTTTCCTCAGTCACTGTGGCATAAATGCCCCCAGAAGTGTCCAAAATGCCCTCTGGAGATGGATCATAAGCCTAAATCTAAAGCCTAAACTATAATACTTGTAGAAGAAAACATAGGAGAAAAATCTTTGTGATCTTTGCTTAGGCAAAATTTCTTAGATATGACACTAAAAGCCTGATGCATCAAACAAAAAATGGATAAATTGGACTACATCAAAGTTAAAAACTTTTGCTCTTCAAAAGATACTGTTAAGAGAATGAAAAGACAAGAATGAAAAGCCACAGACTGGGAAAAAATATTTGCACAGCATAATTCTGATAAGGAATTTGTGCAGTAATTTATAAAGATCTCTTAAAATTGAATAATAAAACCACCCAATTAAAGAAAAATGAAGAAATAATATGAAAAGACACTCCATCAAAGAAGGTATATGGATAACAAACAGATGGAAAGATGTTCAGCATCATTAGTCATTAAGGAAATACAAATTAAAACAATTTATATGTTGATTGATACACACAATGAGATAACACTAGTACCTATTAGAATTTCTGGAAATTGAAAGACTGACCATACTAAGTGTTGGCAAGGATGTGGATACTGGACTCTGCTACACTGCTGGTGGGAAAGTTAAATAGTATGGCCACTTTGGAAAATAGTTTGGCAAATTTCTTAAAAAGTTAAGCGCACACCTCCTTTGTTATCTAGCTATTCCACTCCTAGTTATTTACCTAAGAGAAAAGAAAGGATGCAAGCTGACTCATATATGAATATTCATAGCAGCTTTATTTGTAGTGGTCAAAACCCAGAACAACACAAAAGTCCATTTACAGATGAATGGATGAAGAAATTGTGGTATATCCAAAATGCCCCCAAAGAGGTATTTTCCCTCTGACAATCTCAAATCCAGATTTCATAGCTTTATATTCAAGGCCCTTCAATTTATAGTCAACCTCAATTTCAATTTCTCTTTCCATCATTCTTTCCTAGCATTTCCCTTCTAGAAGCCCTCTGTATTGAATGATCTCAGTTCTCTGAACACCCTGAGTGCTTTTATAAGATCTTGTAAAATCAGATTGCCGTGTCTCTTATTGTGGCTTTCTTATTGCAGCAAACTCCTACTGCAGGCACTTCTTAGCTGTTTGTTCTCAGGCACCTGCATATCCTCCAGACTGATAAGCTCCTTCACGTTAATCTAGAATAGCTCTTAAACATGATACAGAATGCACTGATGACTGTGTCTGCCCCCTGAATCTTCAGTTTCTCAAGCGTAGGAAGTGAGGCTTGGTCTTTTGTTTAGTTTAACCTTTTGGGGTTAGGATAGAGTTTGGTAGACCAGAAGTACTTATGAATGAGTGAACAAATGAATGATTTAGTGTTCAGTTGTACATTTGTTGGAAAACTAGTGATCTCGGCAGCTGGGATGGTTTTATATATAAGTTAGATCTTTTATTCAACTGAAGATAATGCTCTCTTTCAGCACTGATACCAAACATTGTAACCCTAATCAGTTGATGGGTCACTGGGACACATACTGTCAACTAAAGATTCTTATGATGTATATGTCTGAAATACTAATAATCCAAGTGTTTTTCAAGTAACTGATTAAATTGTAGCTGATACATATAATGCTGTTGTGTTGATTAAAAATACTGAGGTAGTCCTGTACAAATATCTCTGATGTGGAGATATGTAAAAAATACAGTATTGAGTAAAAAGTTTCAAAAGTATAGAATATGATCCTGATTTTTGATAAACAAAATAGTATATGCATATAAATCTGTATGTATACTATATTAGTACATTCTTGGAAAAATCTTGAAAGACACTTAGGCTGAACCCAATGGGGAAAACTTCTTTTCTTTCTCATTTTCTCCCTTAAAAAAAATCACTTTATATGCATCAGCATTATTTGATCTTGTTATGAGCATGTTTTGCTTTAGTAATTAAGAAACCCACACAGGGCTTTCCTGGTGGCTCAGTGGTAAAGAATCCGCCTGCCAATGCAGGAGACATGGGTTCCATTCCTGATCCAGGAAGATCCCACATACTGTTGAGCAACTATGCCCGTGTGCCATAACTATTGAGGCTGTGCTCTAGAGCTTGGGAGCTGCAACTACGGAGCTAACGGGCCACAATGACTGAAGCCCTAGAGCTTGTGCTCTGCAAAAAGAGAAGTCTGTTGCAATGGCCTACACCACAGCTAGAGAGTAACCCCTGCTCGCAGCAACTAGAGATAAGTCCACACAGCAACAAAGACCCAGCACAGCAAAAAATAAATGAATAAATAAAAATTAAAAAATACCCTACAGAGATTTAAAATATATGCCTGACCAGTAAGACTTACTATTGTAAACTTATTTCAGGTACTTCCAAACATTAATTCTTAGGTTAATTTTAACATTTTAGATTTATGTAGCATTTTCCTAAAATGCAAGCCGCTTTTACCTTATGATCGGATTTTCACCTTCAGATAACTTTTTGGGGTGGTGAAGGGGAAGGTGAAGTCCAGGAGGGGTGGATGCTGTGTCTAAGTTAGTGTCTGAGTGTGGACTACAGCCTTGTTCTCCTGCTCCTAGGAAAGCTCAGCTACCACTTGACAGAAATAGGATGTTCTCATTTCTTCAGGTGGGTAAGCACATGGGCTTTGCAGTCACACACCTGTTTTTGACCTCTGGCTTTACCACCTACTAGCTGTGTGACCTTGGCCAAGATTCTTAAAAGCTATGAGCTAGGTTTCCTCATCTAGAACATTAGGATCCTGGTAGTATTTATGTCCTTGGGTGTTTGTGAGGCTTGGATGCAAGGATCTGAAATCAGTGAGGTGCTTAATAAATGTTAGCTTTTGTTGTTACTATTATGAAGGAAAATATAGCAGTAGAAAGAAGTGAGACCAGATTAAAGGAAATCAAAGGAAAAAAGGACAATTTTTTATAAGGGCTGAAGATATGACTTCTAGTTACTGCTGCTGCTAAGTCGCTTCAGTCATGTCTGACTCTGTGCGACCCCATAGACGGCAGCCCACCAGGCTCCGCCATCCCTGGGATTCTCCAGGCAAGAACACTGGAGTGGGTTGCCATTTCCTTTTCCAATGCTTGAAAGTGAAAAGTGAAAGTGAAGTCACTCAGTCATGTCTGACTCTTCGTGACCCCATGGACTGCAGCCTAC
Source organism: Okapia johnstoni (assembly GCA_024291935.2). NCBI lineage: Eukaryota > Metazoa > Chordata > Mammalia > Artiodactyla > Giraffidae > Okapia > Okapia johnstoni. Next base: position 45,787,419 of record CM044316.1, read on the forward strand.
CAGGCTCCTCCGTCCATAGGATTTTCCAGGCAAGAGTATTGGAGTGGGTTGCCATTGCCTTCTCATTGCCTTCTAGTTACTATCTCCCCTCAAACCCCTCCTTTTTTTTTTTTTAACTGTCGTGGGAGTGTGTAATTTCCTCGGTTCTGTCTTGTCACAACAAAAATTTGAAGCAACGGATGTTAAAGCCCTCGGACAGACCGTGTCTCAGCTCTTGGACAGATCAGTGTTACAGGTCTGTGTTACAGCTCAGTTTTATTTAGAAAATAAAAGGAAAATACATCCTCGAAGTATGAGGGCATGTCGACCCAAAAAACGCAAAGAGGAGAGAGAGAGTGCGCCCGAGAGGGAGGCCCCCGGCCCTTTGGCTCCTCTTGTTATGTTTTTTCTCCTCCCCCTGGGCCTGCCCTATATAAATTGGGCTAGCCAGGAGTGCTGTTTGTTCTACCTGAGGCCCTCACTCGGGTCCTTGGACCTTCCTTTGTCCTATTTTCACGAGCTTTTCCCTTCCTTGTCTTTTAGCCACCACCATTCTAGGCTCCTTTTTCCTATTCTAACCACCTAACAAAACTAAGCCTTCTGTTGTTAAGTGCTAGCAGATACATCACTGTTAGCTTAGTAGGAACTGTAGGAAGAACTGGAGAAAACACTTTGCAGTGTGAGGAGAGGTGAGAGAATTGCATGGGCTGATGAAAGACATATAGGCAAGGAACTTGGAAAGCCTCTTTTTAATTCTGTAGTGATCCAGGAAGCCAGGCCCGCCACGCCTGATAGCCCCCAGGGTGATGGCTGGTCCTGAAAATACTGTGGAAGGAACAGTGCACTAGCACTGGGCTAAAAGCTCCATGAATTCCTGAGCAGGACCATACTTTCCACTGGGCGCTTTGTGGTCAGAACATCTCTGTGACTAAAGGTGTTGCCTGAGGAGGCATCCTTAGCTGCCTGGCAGAGAGTTCCTCAGTTCACTCTCACCCCTGGGGAGTGAGGGGACCAGTAAGGAGAGATAACTGATATGCATTAACATGCAGTGCCCAGAATCCTCCATAGTCGAGCTGCATGGAATCCCCAAGCCTTGGGATGGCTGGCAGTAGAAGCAAAGTATCTTCTCACCCAGTCTTCACAACTGTGCAAGGCTGAGGTGTGTGCCCCATGAATGTATCAAAGCTAATGTCTCAAAGTGTTGGCTTTTATGGGAACTTCTTGAGAGAAGTTTCTCATTTGTTCACATAAATTATAAATTAAAAAAATATTTGTAGATATGAATGAATGTTTATAAAAGTGTCAGGCACTCCAAGATGAGGAGTGTTTTCAGCCCTATTTTCCCTGTGAGGTCATCATGTAGAGTAACACAGACATGAACTTTTTTCCAGGTCTGTGCTTTGCTTACTGTATTATTCTGCCTTGCCTTGGGGCCTGGAGGTTCCTCTGACCCTGTTAGAGATTCTACGGTAAAGGCTGATAATTAGAGCAGAAGAAATTGCAATACTGAAGGGACCGAGTGTAAAATAGCCAGCAGCCCACGTCTGTTTTTGTCTGTGCACAGAGTAGACTGCCACAGGGCATAGTCAGCTCTCTAGAACTATTCATTGAGTGAAAAATAGACCAGAACGAGTTATTCTTGAAGAGAGGAGAGAAACCTGACAGTATTTCAAAATGTGAATCAGCACCTCGTATATAAGTTTTAAAATACTTTGCTTAACTCTCCTCCGCCCCTTATTACTAGAGGAAATATCCTGCTTTTTCTAGCAGGATTTTTTGGTTTGTTTGTGTTTAGAAAGAAAAAAAATACTATGTGGCCTATTTCTCAGGCAACTTTATTTTAAAATTCCCAGAATCCTCTTGAAGCAGTTTGAAAATTGTGCTAACAAGAGCAGCTGAGGAAGAAGGTTTTGGCTTGGGTATTGTCTAACCAGGTGGATTGGGATCCTTGAACTTCAAGAAACTTTTGTGTTTACAGCTGTACCAGGGGGATTAGTAGCTTAGTCTTACCTCATGGGAGCAAGTTTTATTGTTACCTCTTTTAGGGCTGAAACTATAATGTTAGGGTTTTTTACACAGCACCATCTGCTTCAGGTGCTCAATATGCTTAGTTTTCTCCCCACTGTGACCCCCCTCTTCCAAATAAGTTCTGTATCTGGAAGAGTCAATTTACTTTGAACATAGCAACAGATGTGCTTGGTAATACGTAAAATTCAGTCAGTTTTCAATCAATTCTGTTGTCATTGACTATCTAACACAGGCAAGGTGGTGTGCCAGACTGGTGCAAAGGGAACAAAGTTAACTAAAAGGTGGTCCTTGCCTTAAGGGACCCAGTTGGGGCATATAAGGCAAAAGCATGCAAGAGTATAGTAGCTATAGGAAATTAAAAATTTAATAAGAAGCAAAAGGGAGAATACGCAGCCCATGATGAATTACCAAATGAAGGCCACAGATGTTAAGTACTAGAGGAAGTCTGAGTTCTCTTTGATAAGGTTCCTCCTTGAGACACAGCAGAGTCCAGAGTGAATGTTCACAGTGCAATTAGAGGGACACTTTGAAGGGGAACAAAGCTGCTTGTGTAGGAGCCAGGGGGAATGCTGGCCTCCTCAGCGTGGTCCGGAAATTCATTCTGTAACAAAGAACTGTAATTCCAAGTCAATGACACCTTCTAAATCCTCTCAGACTATGCCCAAAATTACAGAGGAGAAACGGCGAGTCAATTCTGTTCAGCCAGAACTGGATAGCTGTGTACTTCGCTCAAATGCCTGGGATCTAATGGCGATGGGACAGCAGCCAGGAGATAAAGCAAGTCAATACAGGACTGGGAGGACTCTGATGCTGGAGCAGATAATGAGGAAGGGGCCAGGATTTGAAAGCATGACCTCTAAGTCTTCCTGTGTAATGAACAGAATATAATGGAAGGCTGAGATCTGAGACCCCGGTGCACCTGTGTTTGAAGCTGCCCAGCCTGTGGCCTGGCTGCATCCCTGGAGAACTTGGGTGAGCTTTATGGGAACCTGACAGCCTCGGACTACCTTTACGGCTTGTTCAAGAGAACAGAAGACCAGAGGTTTTCTCTAAAGGTGATAGGCGTGTGACTTCGTGGTTTAAGAACTTGAACATTGGCATCAAGACCTGTCTCCCCCACTTTCTGGCTGTGTGTGGCTGAGCAAGTCACTTACCCTTTCTGAGCTTCAGATTCATCATCTGTAAAATGAAAGAAAAAAATGATAATCATTACCTTGTAATTATGAAGACTAAGTAAGATAAGGGATTAAAAAACCTGTATAGGTATTTATGGCCCATATGAGAACATGATAAATCCTACCTTTATTTTTAGTAAAGGAGATGATCTTGAAATGCCTGTTATAAATTGCTTTTTCATTCTTTAGGTTCTGGACCTGGATTAGAGGCAAAGTGGATATTATTCCATTCTTCCCCTTAGTTTTCCATCTGTAGCTTTTGAGACGACAAATAAATAATTCAAGCAATGGATTGAGGATGGTGGGTTGAGGACAGGAAAAAGATTTAGAGAAGGGTTCCTGCTTCATAGCCTCAAAACCTAAACTTACTTAAAGTGAAAAGGACAGATCTCTGGAGGCATAGGCTGCTGAGGGACTGCATTATTGTTATTTCTCTCCTCTTAGAGAATCTGAGATACCTTAAAGCAGTGCTTCTTAAACACCAACATGCCTACAAGTCACCTGAGATTCTGCATTTCTAACAAGCTCTCAGGTGATGCTCCTGGTCCTCAAGCCACCTTTAAAGTAGCAAACACCTGAAAGCCCTTGGCTCACCGTGTCCAGGATGGTTGAACCTCCTTATTACCTCCCTGAAAATGCTAATCCGGTTCTGCTTGCATATCTCCAATGAAGATAAGGTCCCCCCACTTGCCAGGCAGCCCTTCCTGTTTCCAGATGGCAGGACATGATAGAAGTCTGTCTTTTTTTTTCTTTCTCTTTTTTAGAGAAAGCTTAATTTTTCTAAACAGTGATTGTCAACTTAGACTGTGTGTTTGCATGCTTGCGTGTTTTTGTTTTTTATTGAAATATGGTTGATTTACAATGTAGTGTTCAGTTCAATTTCAGTTCAGTTCAATCGCTCAGTTGTGTCCGACTCCTTGCGATCCCATGAATCGCAGCACGCCAGGCCTCCCTGTCCATCACCAACTCGCAGAGTCTACCCAAACCCATGTCCATCGAGTCGGTGATGCCATCCAACCATCTCATCCTCCGTCGTCCCCTTCTCCTCCTGCTCTCAATCCTTCCCAGCATTAGGGTCTTTTCCAATGAGTCAACTCTTCGCATGAGGTGGCCAAAGTATTGGAGTTTCAGCTTCAACATCAGTCCTTCCAGTGAACACCCAGGACTGATCTCCTTTAGGATGGACTGGTTGGATCTCCTTGCAGTCCAGGGGACTCTCAAGAGTCTTCTCCAACACCACAGTTCAAAAGCATCAATTTTTCAGTGCTCAGCTTTCTTCACCGTCCAACTCTCACATCCATACATGACCACTGGAAAAACCATAGCCTTGGCTAGATGGACCTTTGTTGACAAAGTAATGTCTTTGTTTTTTAATATGCTGTCTAGGTTGGTCATAACTTTCCTTCCAAGGAGTAAGTGTCTTTTAATGTCATGGTTGCAATCAACATCTGCAGTGATTTTGGAGCCCAGAAAAATAAATCAGCCACTGTTTCCACTGTTTCCCCATCTATTTGCCATGAAGTGATGGGACCGGATGCTGTGATCTTAGTTTTCTGAATGTTGAACTTTAAGCCAACTTTTTCACTCTCCTCTTTCACTTTCATCAAGAGGCTCTTTAGTTCTTTTTCACTTTCTGCCATAAGGGTGGTGTCATCTGCATATCTGAGGTTATTGATATTCCTCCCAGCAATCTTGATTCCAGCTTGTGCTTCATCCAGCCCAGCATTTCTCATGATGTACTCTGCATGTAAGTTAAATAAGCAGGGTGACAATATACAGCCTTGACATATTCCTTGTCCTATTTGGAACCAATCTGTTGTTCCATGTCCAGTTCTAACTGTTGCTTGTGACTTGCATACAAGTTTCTCAAGAGGCAGGTCAGGTGGTCTGGTATTCCCACCTCTTGCAGAATTTAGTTCATGGTGTATATGTACCACATCTTCTTTCTACATTCCTCTGTCGATGGGCATTTAGGTTGCTTCCATGTCTTGGCTATTGTAAATAATGCTGCTGTGAACATGGGGTAGCATGTATCTTTTTGAATTAGAATTTTCCCTGGACATATGCCCAGGAGTGGGATTTCTGGATCATGTGACAACTCTTTTAAATTTTTATTTAAATTTATTGTTTATTAGAGCATAACTGCTTTACAATATTGTATTGGTTTCTGCCGTATATCAACATGAATCATATGACTACTAAACATGTGAAAAGATGCTCAACATCATTCATTGTTAGAGAAATGCAGAATAGTTTTGTTTTTTAGGGAACCTCCATACTGTTTTCTATAGTGGCTGTACCAGTTTACATTCCCACTAACAGTGTAGGAGGGGGAATGTGTATCTTTTACTGAGCTGATGCTTGCCTCCTTATAATAGCATCCATCGGGGCTTCCCAGGTGGCACTTGTGGTAAAGGACCTGTCTGCCAATGCAGGAGATGTAAGAGATGTGGATTTGATCCCAGAATTGGGAAGATCCCCTGGAGGAGGGCATGACAACCCACTCCAGTATTCTTACCTGGAAAATTACATGGACAGAGGAGCTTGGAGGGCTACAGTCCACGGGTCGCAAAGAGTTCCACATGACTGAAGTGACTTTGCATGCACACATGCTCCTAACTCATTATTGTGGCAGGGGTGGGTGTGGGTACATCACACAGGTAATGCCTAATCCTGGTGAGGATTTAACTTGGTTTTGGTCTTCTATAGAGGAAGTCCATGGATGGGCTTCTATGGTAGTAATGGAAGTTGGGAGTGGGGAGGCAGCAGTCCCCTGAAAATATTTGCTGAGTTTTGTTAGCATGTACGTTTTCCTGGAGAGAGTTTCCATAGCTTTCAATAGTTTTTCAAGTGTGTCTATTCCCTCTAGAAGATTAAGGAACATTGGTTTCCTACTTCATGGAATGCTGTGTCCCTCACACATCTTCTTTTTGGAAGGCTAGACCCTCCCAAATCTCTGTATCTCTTGTCTGTGTATCTCTCTTTTAAAATTTTTTTTTTCCTGTAATTCTTTGTGTAACGTGGTTTGAGGCACCCAGTTCATCCTGCCAAATTTTCCTAGTTTGTCTGTGTCCTTCTAAGGTTGGCCCCCCAGTATCATGCACAAGCTAAGGTCCAGGAGTCATCTGACCAGCCAGAAGGGTAAGACATATCCCCTTGATTTGACCCGAGACTTATTTCATTTCTTCTTTAAAGTATGTCTTCTTTGGAAACCTCAGTGTACTTGACAGTGCTATCCATTTGGAATGTTTATGTTGCAGATTTTAAAAAAGAAAATTCATTATTTAGAGTTTGTTGATAAATGTAACAGAGCCGGGCTGGGGGTTGGCCCTGCTTTCAGGTGAAGTTTGATCTAGCAGCTCAGACACATTCACCAAGGACCCAGCTTCTTGTTTTCCCTCTGCAACAGTTCCCAGTCATTTACACATGTACTACACTGAGCCCCATTTTCCACCGTCCTGAATGCTTTGTGTTGTTTTTGGACCACATATGCCAGACCTGATATTTATTCCTTTGACATGTCTTGTTAGCCCATAACCCTGATGATACCATCTCTCCTATCAGCCTCCCTTTTCAGTTTCATCTTCAGATCTGATCAGCATGCCAACAGATTAATGATGTTGAACTAGATAGGTTCAAGAACAGAGCCACAGCTTGCCACCTGGACACTCCTGCCAAGATTGGTGTCATATACCCTTTGAACTTGAATGAACAATTCTCAGAGTGTCTTCTGAAGGATCCTAGACTGCAGGATGATTCTCAAAAATGGAACCCTATAATCAAATACATGGGGATCGGGCTACAAACCATGACCCATTCTTGAAGACTCATGGTGCTTGTGCTGCTGCTGCTAAGTCACTTCAGTCGTGTCCAACTCTTTGCCACCCCATGGACTGCAGCCTACCAGGCTCCTCCATCCATGGGATTTTCCAGGCAAGAGTACTGGAGTGGGGTGCCATTGCCTTCTCTGTCATGATGCTTATGAGTACATTAAAAAAATCTAATAAAAGGAACTTCTAAACATAGTTTTCTAAATATATTTGACCATAAATTCTCCTTCCCTGCCCTGCTAATAATGATACACCTAATAATGATCTGTAAACAAATATTCTAGAGAGCACAATCTGAGGGAGAAATAGCTCATGTAGATGTTCAACCAGTTATCAATTGTTTAATTGTCTTATCATCTGGTCCACGTTCTTCTGTTTTTACCCACAAGGGTAAGATGAGAAATAATGTAAAATGCCTTGCTGAAAACCAGTTTCTCTTGCCAGTCTTTCACCCATTCAGAAAGGAAATTATTTAAAACCTGGAGCTGCTCTCATCTTCAGTCTGCCCAGTGAAGCTTGAGTGCCCAACAGATGGGTGTTTGCTCAGGTGTTAAGGACGGAAGGCAGACATATGAGGAGACTCTCAGGGACACCCAGAGCCAGGGCGTGCTTGTCATCATTTGCAATAGTAATAGTCATGGAAATATTATAATAATGATAACTCAGTTACTGAATGTTTACTTTATGCCAGGCACATCACTAAGGGCTTCGTATGTAGTATCTCCAGGAACTGTCGGAGTTGGGCAATATTGTGGTCCTTATTTTATGAATGGGGAGCTGGAAGCATCAAGAACTTAGAAAAGTTACTCATGGGGATACAGCTAATGATAAAAGGAGCCAGGTGTCAGACCCAAGTTTGACTGACCCTAGAGCCCATATGTGCATCAGTTTGCTGTGGTTTTTTTTTTTTTTTTTTTTACCTACAATCACCTAGTCATCAGGCATCTATTAGATGTTGACTTTGGTTATGGCTTGTTATTTGGTGAAATTGAGGACACCAACAGAACAGTCCTTGCCTTATGTACTGACACTTCATCTGGGGGAACTTTTGTTGTTGAATGAAGACAATGCTTATTAGCAAGCAAAAAGAAGGGAATGTATGAAGCATGAAAGCCAAATACCACACAAGTGGCATCTCCACAGTTTGCTTTCAGAGACCCTCTTGCCTGTGCATGTCTCCCTCCCATTCTTCGGCTCTAGCTGTTCTCACAAATTCCCTCTTTGGTCTCTGTCTCTCCTTCATCCCCTTGGCCTCTGTGTGTCCCCAGGGAAACCACTAACCTTTTGGCTCCTCTGTTCTCTGTCAGTGATGAACAGTTGACACCCACAGCACTTAGAGGTGACCTAGTTTGAGTGAAATGCTGGCTTTTCAGTTACATCTTCAATAGGCTGAATTGGCAGCTTGTCAGTGGGCTTATGTCACCCCATGACTGTGTCAGTTCCCTTCTTGCCTGGCTTCCTGTTAGTAAGTATCCTCAGGATGCTCTTGGAAGCCAGAAGGTGTAAGAGGCCTGGTAAGGGAGCCAAAAAGAAAGGGAGAGAAAAGCAGAGAAGACCTGCCCTTTCCTGGAAAAAAAATTTGTACACTAGGGGGAAAAAATCTCATTAGAATGGAGGGAGAGAAACTTTCTGAAGGTATCTCCCTGCTGAACAATTCTGCTTTAAGAAGGACATTAAAAAATTTTTATTTTTTTTGACCCACTCTGACCTCCTTTATCCCCCACCTTGCCCTCCCTTCCTGTTTGGCACTTTTAAAATGGTATTACTTCTCTTCCACAATAGTGACCTGCTGGGAGTAATAGCAGAGACATTTCCTCTCCTGTGGTTCCAGTTGTCTTTTTAATAATGATCCCCTCCTCACCCGCTGCCCCTCTGCTGCCTTTCATAAACATGTTCCCAGGGGCGTGGGTGGAAAAGCTTCAGGGGTGTGCTTGTGTGCCCCAAAGCCTAGCTATGTTTGAGGCTTGATTTCCCCCACCTCTGGGGCTGCAGCAGCCTGAGCCCACCCCTTTGCAAGGTGAATTGCAGCCTTAAGTTTGGATGGTACAGACTTGGAGGTTTGGCTCTTACATTTGAGGGTAATAGTAATTGTGCGAGCTCGTTCCCAGGAAGGTTCCTCTAGGGATTCAAGGCGCTTCTAGCTCGGTGAAGTTGGGGTAAATTTCAAACAGCATTGAGGGTGCTTGCCTGCCCAGTCTTGCCTGAAGCAAGTCATCCCGGGCAGTTCCATGGTCCTTTCCAAGGACTGCCTCTTTAGAGGGCAAAGTTCGTGTTCACAGGAATCAGAACAGATGAGCCAGTTGGAGTTTTCTGCGGGTCACTTTCTCCAAAAGTATGGGTTTGTTGCAGGAAGGGGGACCCCTTCCAGGGCCCAAAACTGGGCTCTTGTCTAACACTCGGAAATGAATTGTCCAAGGAGACACATGTGCTGACAAAGCAAGAGATTTTATTGGGAAAGGGCACCCGGGTGGAGAGCGGTAGGGTAAGGGAACCCAGGAGAACAGCTCTGCCACATGGCTTGCAGTCTCAGGTTTTATGGTGATGGGATTAGTTTCCGCGTTGTCCTTAGCCAATCATTCTGACTCAGAGTACTTCCTGGTGGTGCACGCCTTGTTCAGCCAAGATGGATGCCAGAGAGAAGGATTCTGGGAGGTGGTCGGACATGTGGTGGTGACCTTTCCCGAACTCTTCCGGTTTGGTGGCTTATTAGTTCCGTTATTCCTTAGCAGGACCCTTGTTGTAAAAAACAACTCATGCAAATAGTTACTATGGTGCCTGGCCAGGGTGGCTTATTAGTTCCAGTGTATTCCCCTTAGCAGGATTTCCCAGAGTTGAAAGCCTAAGGTGGCAGTTCTTGACTGCTTCACTTCTGGGTGCCAGGTGAACAAAACAGAAAGGTTCCTGTCCTCATGAGCTTTGTGGGGCAATGGGGAAAACAATGTCCAGCTGTAGAAGGCGACCATGTGGCCACCCACCGGGAATCCTGTTGTGGAGAGGATGACTGTGGTGCTGGGATGGAGAAGCAGAGGAGACCTGGGCAGGGTTGTCAGGCAAGGTCCATCCGAGATGGAGAAACCTGAGCTGGGGGTCAGCTGGCTGGAGACCTGGCAAGGTCTGTGGAACAATCCCAGCAGAGGGTCGCTATGTGTGAAAGTTCTTTGTTGGAAATGAACTTGGCACCTACTGGAAACTGAGAAGAAGCTGAAGTGGAGAGAGGGAGGTGGAGAAGAGCTTGGAGGGGTGGGTGAGCAAGGCCTGGGTGTTGAAGTCCTATATGTTATCTTAAAAACAAAAAAACTCATGAGGTGTGCAACTCATTCCATGACATTGCTTTCTGTTTCTGTAAAGTGGTTTGAAGAAAAGCAGTGTAGTGTAGTGGGTAGCAGTGGACTTGAGATGTATGTCTGAACCCCACTGCTGCTGCTTGCTGTCTTTATTACCTCAGGCAGCTCATTAAACCTTCCTGGGCCTCAGTTTCTACATCATAAAATGGGGGCAACTCATAGTACCTACTTTGTGGGACCAATATGAAGATTAAATGAACTGACATATGTGCCTGAGACACAGCAAGTACTCCATATATGTTGTTGTTTAGTCGCTAAGTCGTGCCCGGCTGTTTTGTGACCCCAGGGACTGTAGCCCACCAGACTCCTCTGTCCATGGGATTCTCCAGGCAAGAACACTAGAGTGGTTTGCCATGCCCTCCTCCAGGGTGTCTTCCCAACCCAGGGATTGAACACACATCTTCTGCGCTGGCAGGTGAATTCTTTACCACTGAGCCACCAGGGAAGCCTGTTTTAAGAAAGCTGAAGAGTATTAGATTGACTGTCCACGAGGGTGTCCCTTCTTGTCCTGTGGCTTTGTACAGTCCTTGGCATAAGGACGTGCCCTCAGATGTACACATCCCATTTTGAGATGGACAGTCCCAAGGCAGGCTGGGCTGGTACAGTGTCCTTGGCCCGAGGCAGCCTCAGGGTAATGTCTATTCTCTCCTTAGGTGGTGCTTGGATGTCTTCCTGTTGCTTTGAACATCCAGGTCCCAGGTCTTCCAGGGCAGTGTGGGCTGCATCAACCTGGAGCCTTTTGTTTCTTCCCTTCCTCAGATGGAGAGGGCTCTTGATTGAAGTGCTCATTGCAATTCTCTTTGGGGATTGGAGGTTCATTTCAGCTCGGCAAGCATTTGTTGGTCATTGGCAGTGTTAGGCCGAGGTGCTAGGTGCTGGGGAATGCTGGGGATCCAGCCCACTCCCTACCTGGAGGAAGGTAATACCTAGTTGGGGAGTCAGGCTCATGGACCTGTAATTCCAGTTTAAACTAGTTAAATGGGAGCCTGTGGGACCAGAGGAAGGGTCTTCGGCCCCAGCTGTGGCTTTCGAGAGCACATCCTAGAGGAAGTGCCCAGTAAGTCATCAAGAGTGATAAAAGTAAGGCAGAGATGGGAAAGGGTTTCCGGGAGGTAGAAAGAGATAGCAAAAGCCCGGGGTCGGGGTAAGGGGGCAGTGGGGAGGGGCAGCTGCAAACATTTTGATAAGATGAAGGAGGAAAGGACAGCGTGGAGGCTGAAGCTGCAGAACAAGGTGAAGCTTGTGTGCTTTCCTAGGGACTGTGGGATGGAGCCCACAGGCCATGAGGCCCCTGGAGGATCCCAGGAAGGGGCTTCGGTGCTCCGAGCATTATAGTCAGACCTTTCTGATGGCAGAGTGGAGGGTGGATGTGGGGAGGGGAGGGGCATCAGCATGCATAGCCAGGAAGGCTGCGGGAGGCAATGGCTCTAGTCCAGTTGAGAGGTAATGAGGACAAAGGTAGGACTCTGGTCGCTGGTGTGTGTGGGGTGAACTAGACGGAAGTCAGGAGATATGGGCAGGCTTTGGTGGAGAAAGGCTCCGTGGGGGACAGATCCCACAGAAGGTGGCTTTCAAGGATGTTGGGACATTGGACAAAGATCCTGTTCATGGACACGGGCACTGATTCTGCTTCCTGCTCCCCACTCACCCCTCCCTCCCCCCCGCCAGGGTGACGATGTCTCCTGAATGCCGAGTTCTGTTCAAGGACCAGAAGATCCCCATGTGGGCAAACACTTCCCTAAACAGAAACACAAAGAGTTTTGAGTTAAATTCTCAGTTGGTGATGTGTGTGTGTGTGTGTGTAAAATATAAAAGACAGTAATGTACAAAGATTCAGTCTTCTCAACCCTCGTAGGACCCTTAGGTGAAGAGTGTCATCATGTCAGGTGTTAGGCTTGTGAAAATCCTGGGCCTAGGAGTGGCAAGGGGGGCTGAGAAATGAGAAAACGTATGCAGCATCTGTGCCTCCTCTGTGTACCCATGTGGCCCCAGCAAGTTTTATAACCGTGACTGACTGAGTACATGATGAATTTCTAGCAGGTATCTGTGTGCTGTCTCTCCTAAGCGAGTCTGTAACCCCCAACAAGTCTGCTCTTTCATACTCTCCCAATTCCTGCAGGTCATCTGTTCAAGGGAGTGGTTTTCCTGAATTCTGTCACGGTTTTGTAGTACTCTGTGCAGTGTGTATCATTTACAACATGCTGGGTTATCTGATTATTGTCTTCATTTCTGTTCATAGTCTCAGGAGGAAGGTGTTGGCCACCATTCATGGCAACTGGAACTGTGTTTCCAAGAGGTTAAATAACGCGCCCAGATGGGGAGGGAGGTGGGAATCAAACCTGCGTTATTGGACTTTTTTCCACCACTTTGAGTTGCAGTTACTGAAATGGACACCAGTAGCGTACAGTTTCTGTTTGGAGCCTTCCCGGGAAGGAATGAACAAGTGAAAAACAGCCCTGTAGTCAAATCCACAGAGCCCCCAAAACTTCTCTCCTGCATATCTGCCCCTCCTGCCACCCGTGAAGGCCATTCTGCTTGTCCCACCCTGGCAAGACTTTAAAGCTGATCCGTCAGCTGAAATGACCAGATGGAGTGAGCAGTATGTTGTTATTATTTAATAAAGCATGTGTTGTTCCCTATTTGGCACTGTGGCCAGGTCACTGTTCTAGCAGGTGGTGGGTAACTGGACCCAAGCCCCCTGATTCTGGCTCAGGAACTCCCTGGTCCAGCCTTTGATAACAGAACAAGAGGAGAAAACAGTGACATAGGACACTTCCTGTCCCAAAGGGGATGTGATACAGGACACCTGAAACAACAGGCAGAAGAAAAGCTTCACTAGAGCTGCTTGGGGAGAGCCAGCCCCAGCCTGCTCTCTGTGGGTCATCTAAGATCTGGTGAGGAGTGGGATTGGGCCAGCTCACTCAGTGGATTACATGTGCTCTGTGGGCTAGGCACAGGTTTACCACTGACATCCCATCTTCTGCCCTCGTGAGGGATGCAATTCTATGATGGGGAGCAGCATGCAACCAGGCAATAAAAATTAGTATGATTTTATTTTTTATTCAGAAAGGAGAGGGCTCATGGGAACCCAGAAGGAGGGTTTCTAAATTATCCTAGAGAAATCAGAGAAGTCTTCCAGGAGGAAGAGGAGTCTAGGCTGGGAGTTGAAGGGTGAATAGGAGTTTGACCATGCAGAGTTGCATAGGCTTTAATGGTCATAGGTGGAAAAGAAACAAGAAAGATTGTTTTAATAATTATAGTAAAAATAGAAAATTAAAACTTCATTGCTAGTCTTTCTCCCTCCACCATTTCTGTAACTCACTATTATTAGAGGTATAATCCACATAGCATGTGGGGGCAGGCAGAAAGGGTTTATGTTTGAATGATTGTTTCTGGGCTAGATATAGGCAAATGAGAAGGCTTTTATTTTATAAGGTAAAATGTCTGGAAGCCTGAGTCCTAGATTAAAATCACCCAACAGCGTTTTGATTTCTTTAAGCTGGTGCATATCCAACCAGTAATTCAGTTCAGGGCCCTGAAATTTACCTGTTTAAAACTGTCACAAGTCCAGGTGAGTCACTTGCAGTGGAAATGTGAAAAGTCTGAGAGTTTGGATATTTCAGTCAAAATCTCAACCCTGCCAGAGGCTATACATATGATCTTGGGTAAATCACATCACTTCAACCAAAAATGAGAAATTGAACTCTTTTTATTTGCTTATTTGTCCATCAGTTTATTCCCCCTTGTCCCTTCCCCTTTTTACTTTGAAAAACCTACAGAAAAATTGCATGGAGAGAACAAATGCAGTGTGTGAGTATCTGTAGACATACACAGATATATCTATTTTTGCTGAACTTTTGAAAGTAAGTTGCAGACCTCATGGCACTTCCCTCCTAAAGTATTTGTCTTTTCCTAGTTTAGAATAGTGGAATTATCAAATTATCAGGAACTTTTACATTGATGCAATACTTTTGTCTGATGTTCCACAAATTGAAAATGATTGTACATTGAAGGTATTGTTTGCAAGAATCAGAGTACCACAAAAGATGATTTTGAAAATTCTGAGTTATTTTTGTATTTGACATTAGACTGGGGTAATTTCTTACTCTGCCTTCCAGAGAGCTTGGCGGGGGGGACATGTCTTATGTCCTCATCTTGTGTTTGGTTTGTCACTGATGGGAGCTGACATCCTTGCACTCTAGAAATGACCCAGTGGTCCCATTGCCTCCCAGGCAGCTTGTACCTTGGTGGAGGGCTGGCGTCTCTGGGGAATCCTGCCCCTGCTAGCCGTGGAGCTCTCTCCCACCTGTCCTTATTCCAGCTTCTTCCCAGAGCCCACTCAGCTTTGCTTCAGCTCCTTCCTGTGGACCACACTGGAACCAAACCAGAGCTTATTAAGAGGAAACAAGACAAGAGGCACAGTGATGTAGCTGGCCTCCTGGGCACCGGCTGTTCCCTCTGCTGGAATGCTTTTCCTGCCCCACTCTCTTGAACAGCTGCTGCCCAGGGAATCCTTCCTCCCCTGACTACCCTCACTATGCCCGATCACTTTATTACTTGCATGCACAGGGTGATCTCTTGTCTTCAGAGTACATGGTTCTGTTTTGAATAATGCATGCATGAATGTATGTGATCATTCGATTACTGTTTGTTTCCCCTACTTGGCTGAAAACTCTGTGAGGGGCAGGAACATGTCTGCGGTTGCTCATCACATCACCTCAGTGTACTCCCTTGCTTAACCCTTTGGTGACCGGGTTCTCCAGAGCACCGCTAGACACAGATGGAAGCTTGGAAACTGTGTGCACGTGGGTGGCTCCCAAAGCTGGAGGGCACGGCTCTTTCTCCCAGGGGTCTCAACTAGTCAGTTGTTGACAAATCCTCTCCAGACTTCAGAGAATGCAGTAAGATGGAAATGAGAGAGGGTAGGAATGCTAAGCGTTAGAGAGTGTTGGGAGATACCAGGCATGTCCTGTCCTTCTTAACCCCAAGAGCCCAGGACCTCTGAAATAATAGTCACCCTTTTACCTTCAGAGCAGGCCACCAGGCACCTCCCTCTTTGTTTCGGTGAGGACTGTGGTAAACCAGAAGTCCTGTGATTACTCAGGAGGGCAGTGCCTCCACTCAAGGCAGTTGTTGGCTCGTGAGGATGTGGACCCAGTGTCACCAGTTAATCTGGGTTTCCGAGAGACTTTTGAGATCTGGATTTGTATGTAGAATTACCTAATTTTTAAATGTTGATAACAAACCCATGTTTCAGAAAATTGTGTGTGTGTCAAACACAGCTTCCCTGTGAGTTACCTTTTCCCTGAAGACTGGCAGTCCCCAGACCAGCGCAGGTAGGTCATCAGGAAGGCTCTGTTGCTTTGAATGGCAGAACACAAGCAAATGGATATAGATGAGAGAAGGATTTAAACCCAAAGGAGAGCTGCAGGGAAGCCGCCCGGGGAGGTGGAGGGAGGTGGCTTTGGCCCAGGGAGACACCATCAGCCTACCTCACTGAGCCTCAGCTTGCTGGTGAATGAAATGGGCCTGGTGGCATTCGTTTCTTAGAGCATTTCTGGGTGTCCTGCCCAGAGCTCACTAGCTGTCACTCCAGCAGTCCTCCTCCAGTGTGCTTGCTCACACTGTACTTGGCATGGCCCCTGGGTCTTCCTGCTGGTTTTTAAAGAGCCCCATGCTCCCAGTCCCCACATGGGCTCATCTTTCCCCTGTGACCCGAGGCATCACAGGCTCCTGTCCCTTCTGTTTCTGCTGGTTCTCTTGAATCCCTTCCCTCCTCTTCTCCTGCCACTATCCTCTCCAGGTTGTTGTGTCTGAGTCTTTGTGACCCCATGGGCTGCAGCACACCAGGGTTCCCTGTCCTTCACCATCTCCCGGAGTTTGCTGAAACTAATGTCCATTGAGTCAGTGATGCCATCCAACCTTCTTGTCCTCTGTCTCCCCCTTCTCCTCCTGCCCTGAATCTTTCCCAGCATCAGGGTCTTTTCCAATGAGTCGGCTCTTTGCATCAGGTAGCCAAAGTGTTAGAGCTTCAACTTCAGCATCAGTGTTTCCAATGAATATTCAGGATTGTTTTCCTTTAGGATTGACTGGTTTGATCTCCTTGCAGTTCAAGGGACTCTCAAGAGTCTTCTCCAAACCACAGCTCCAAAGCATCAAAAAGTACTCAAAAGTACTCTTCCGGGTACCCACTACCTTTTCTCTGGATTGTGTTGTTTCAGTACCTCTAGCCCTGCTTCCTCCTAAATCTCCCGATTCCTGTTTCCAGATGACCTTCCCTAGATAGAGTTGTGCCTGCCTCAGTGTCTGCTTCCCCCAGACCTGTGGGCGGAGGCTTCCTGGCCTGGCCTGTGGGCTCCCTGTGGCCTGGTTTCCCACCACTTTCTCAGTCTTCTCTGTTGCCAACCTCTCCAGACTCCTCTCCTGTCCCCCGCCTCCCTCACCTCCCTTGTGCACCCTAGTCTCTCCACTTTCTGTAATTTCCTCAGATTTGCCATGTTCTTTCCAAGAAAGGACCCTTGAAAGGACCTGCCTCAGATTTCTCATCACCGCTCCTTATCTACACCCATCACATTGTAAACTTTTCCTTGCCGCGTGTCCCAATGGTCATGAGTATACATAAGTAATGTGCATTAACTCATCCGTCTCTGGCTTTCTAACCAGACTGAAGCTCCAGAAAGCAGTACCAGGCTTGGCTGTCCTGTGCATCTTTCATGTTCATTGAATGAATGTATTAATAGATGTCTCTTTGCATCTCCTTGTTCACCTGCCCCTGCAGAGAAATGGAAGGACTTGCTGTTCCCTGCATGCACTTCAGGTCATTCTGTGCCTGGACTCTGGCGTCGTCTGCCTAGCTTAATCCTCCTCCTACCCACCATGGGCTGTACCATGTTGGACAGGTCCCTTGACCTCTCTGTCTTCGTTTCTTCAACTGTAAAATGGAGCTGATAATAGTACCTACTTGGCAGCATCCCTGCCCCACTTCCAGATAGCTGTGTTCTCCTAGGTTGATTTACCTCCCCGTGCTTGGGTTTCCCCACGAGTGAGATGCGGGTGGGGTGACAGTATCATCATCCCCAAGTTGGGAGGAGTAAACCAGGGAACACAAGGCAGTGCCTGACTGCTGCCTGGCACATGCCCCACGTAGTAAGTGATTATTGCTGTTCTGATTGTTACTAGTCTAGCAATGGTTCTGGCACAAATTAAAGACCCTTGTTTCTGCTAATGCTTCAGGGCCATCTTTGGGAGGTAAATTCAGTCGTCCTGGGGTCCATCTTGTACTACCCTTTTCACAGTTTGTTGGTGGGGAAGAGAGGATTAGATGGAACAGCCCTCCATGTAGTACTTTTCTTTTGACTTATTCTCAAGCACTTATACCTTGGACCTATTAATTGCCTGGAAAATAAAGAATTAGCAAGATAGTTTCTTTCTTTTTTTTTTTTTTTTTTTGGTCACTGGTGCAGCCTTAGGACCTATATCAGAGCAGCCTTCCCACACTACCCCACCTCAGATCCTGTTCTCAGTCACTCTCCACCTCCTACATGGAAGGAAGTTAATTTCCTTCAGAGGACTTTTCCTATTGATGACCTGATGTTCTATCATCTTCCTTCCTAGATTATAAGTTCCATGAGGTCAGACTGGATTGTTCACTGTAGGAGGGTAAGTGGGAGGGATAGAAGAAAAGAAAACCCTATAGAGGTCCTTAGATAAACTCTCAAGGTCTAGGAGTTTGGTCTGGTGTCAGCTCGGATCTGGGGATTGGGAATGATAAGAAACAGGAAGGCAGCTTTCTCTGTGTCAATCCAGGGTGACTTGCCTGCTGGTGGATTCTCTAAACTTCACACAGATCTTCCTTCTGCATAGCCTGTCAGTTTCCAAGGAGAACGCAGAGCCTCTTCACCCTATTCCAGCCAAAGATGTTTTCTCCTTGGTCAGTTAGTGCCTGTTGTGGGCCTGCTGGACCAGCTCTCTCTGGACCATCTCTGGATGACCTAGGTCATTGTGGGAAGAGAACAGATAGAAGTAATAATAGCAAGTAACATTCACCTGTGGAACTTTCCCTCCATTCTCAGTAACTTAATAAGACTTTTATTGTCTCCATTTTATGGAGGAAGAAACTGAGGCTTAAAGAGCATAAGTTACTAGCCTAAAATCATAAAATTTGTAAGTAGCAAGGCCAATGTTTAAACCACGTCATTTGTCTTAGAAGCAACTGCTTAACTGCTGAACTGTGGAAGACTTCAGATCACTGAAGTTTGGCTGTGGGATGTGTCATGGGCAGGGAGAGAGGGGGAGAGAAGGGGAAGGAAATGTTGCAGATTTATCTTCGTAATTTTCCTTGGCTTCGGCTAATATTAAAATTATTTTGAGCACTCCACTGACAAAGGCGGAAGAGAGAACCCAGTTCGATATTAAATATTTGCAATGGAAAATTCACAAAGTCTTTTTGAATGGAAGATATTTCCTAGTAATTCCCATGGGACTAATTCGGCCAGTTGTTGCTTCTGCTGCACGCTTCCTGTGGTTGCTTCACTGTTCTCAGAAATGAACATTCCTGACTTTGAAGTCCTGGGGTTACGCCAGGCGAGATGCTGAACTCTGCCTTGGTTTCCCAGGCAATGCGTGAATAAAAGGGAGAGGGCTGTGCAGGGCACTTCATTGCTTGCCTGTAACTCTGGGCTTTACAAAAATTACGTTAAGTTTGGCATCTCCAGGCAGGGAAGTGTGATCTATTACTTCCCAGTCTTCATACCCCAGTAGCTGATGCTTAGCGCCATGAAGGGTGCTCAGCATTCTACATGCCCTAATTCTCGCAGTCCTCACAACTGCAAGGTCCCAGTAATCCTTAACCCTATTTTATAGACTAAGACAGAGGCTCAGAGAGGGTAAAGTTCTGGGCCCACCTGGCACGTGGCAGAGCTGGGACAAGAAACCAGTTCTGTTCAATTCAAAAATCCCATGCAGCAAATTACCATGCTCTGTGCCAGAACTGTGTTCAGAACTTAGAACTGGTTGATGGAGGGCCTGGAGATCATTCCATACCCCTGGCCACCGTGGGCCAGAACTGCCAGCACAGGGGAGGGAGGGATGCTCCCCTTGTCTGACTGGGTTGGCCTGCCCCTGCCGCATCCCCACGGGTGATTTCAGTCTGGCATCCATCCATGCAGGGGAAAGTGAGAGTAGCTTCTCACTCAGTGTTGGTGGCCCACACTGTGAGCCTTTGGGTGAGAAAACCCTCATGTATGAAGTGGCCCTGCCCATCGCTTCATCATGGATCGCTTCATCCAGGCAGCCTGAATTACTGGTCACTCTGCTGGAGTCTGTTTTCTGATGAGGTAGCATCTGGGAAGTAAACTGCAGGAGAACAGGGCTTCTGTGAATTATGTTCACTGCTGTGTTGCTGGTATTGCATGTATCACCTGGTGTGTTGTGGGGCTTAATATGCATTGGTTGCATCTTTACTCATCACAGGTATTTTGCTAACTGTTGACTCCTCCAATCTGACTCCCTTTCAGTCAGACTTTCTCATATGCTGTTCCTTTTGCATAAAATGCTGTTTGCTCTGCATATCATACTGTTCTGTGGTGATGGAACATCATCTCTCTCCCCTTCAGCTTAAATGTCACCTTGTTAGATTGGGCCTTCCCAGGTCTCCCTGTATCCTGGCCCCCATGTCTAAATGGTGTCTCTGTGTTAATGCTCTCATAACACCCTATACTGTAAGGTATGTGACCCAGTTTATAATTATGCATGTATGAGTGGCAGTGTTGAACATCTGGCCTTTCAGTGAATTGTTAGCTCCACAAGGGCAGAGATCTGTCTGTTTGGCTCACTCTTGTCCTCCCGGGGTG
The DNA here is from genome assembly GCA_024291935.2 of Okapia johnstoni. Taxonomy (NCBI): domain Eukaryota; kingdom Metazoa; phylum Chordata; class Mammalia; order Artiodactyla; family Giraffidae; genus Okapia; species Okapia johnstoni. Next base: position 45,807,626 of record CM044316.1, read on the forward strand.
TGGTAGACACTCACTAAACACTTGAGAGTGAATGAGGCCTTCACCCTCCCTGTGACACTGCACGTCTGCCTCTGGAGTAATGGGTTCTAATGGTTTGACTGTTTAAAGCTGAATGAAGAGTTTTACCTCCACACGCCCCCCATCCCCAGCCATTTCTGTCACGTGAATCAGACTCACTGCATCATGGGAGTGGTTTCTTTTCCCTTTGGATCTCAGAACATGTAAGTTCACAGAAGGCTGTGTCTGCCCTCATCATAGTTACCATCCCCAGGCTAGGGCTGCTGCCTTGAGGGCCACTGGCTATTACTTGAGTATTTTAGATTCTTAAGAGTCATATATAAGAGTCTTAGTTCTCAACCACTGAGTCAGTAGGCAAGGTGAAAGAAGGTGTGTGTCTGCAGACCTGCCTGGCTACCTCTCTCTCTCCTTTTCCCACCTCATGGTGTCTTGCTAGCCCTGAAATGAAAGGAATCTTCCACTAAGGACATTGGAAGAGGTTGGGAAAAATCAAAGCCCATCATCTTTCTCATCAAGTGGGAGCTGGGTTAGCTCAGTCTGGAGTGAGCAGAGAGCTCTCACATTTGAGGCCAGAGCAGGAGGGAAACACTTGTACAAAACCTGCAGGCTGGGAGCCGTCACTAGGCCTCTCTCATAGGAGGCCACTCTGAAGGAGAAGACCTGCAAGAGAGACCAGAAATCCTGTTTGGGTCCTTCCTGGCTGGCTTTTTCCTCCTTTCCTGTTTCTTCTTATTAATGAGCACCGCTCAGGCTCATCCTCACTTGGCCCTTCCTTGTCAGTATTGGCTTTCAGCTCGCCCGGCTGACATCCTGTGGACGCTGCAATTCAGACAAACAGCAAGATCATCAAAGAGCAAAGCATGAATGAAAAACTGCTTTATGACATGCCTTCAAAGTGTCCTTTTAGGAGTTCAAAGGATGTGGAGAGGAGGCAAGGGAATCAAAGGAGATGGGGAGAGCAATGAACTCTCCAAGGAATCATTGGGTTTTTCATTGTATATTTTCTATGACTCTTGTGATTTAAAAATCAAAAGTAATCCCAGCCCTCAAGGGTTCTCTGTGTGGAGCTCTGATGCACAGAAGGACACAACTTACCTTGCTGGCTGGAAAGCTTTGACCCCTACCTTCTAAGTCACCCATTTGGCATCTGCGTTTCCTGTTTGGACTTCGATCAAATATTTTGATCTGGGAAGACTGTGTCCAGAGATGGAGATTGAATGCTGCTTATGTTGTTCAATGGAGATGAATAATTTAGTCTGTGTAGAAATTCCCCATTACCTTTTGCATTTAAAGGCAGGCCAGAGTCCAGCTATAGCAGTGGATATGCAGAGCTCAGAAAAGATCTGGCATAGATTGCAAGATTCCAGAGACTTCTGTTCTGACAGACAGAAGGAGAATTGAGACTGTACTTGAGGCTGAAGCTGGACCTAATTAATATACTTGTGGGAACACCATTGATATTTTGATGCAGAAATGCATTATGCCTAGTCCAGTCAGAATGTCTTGGCAACTAATGTTATTCCATCCATGGAGGATGCTTGAATGAAATGAATGAATGACCTAACAGATAGACAGCTCTGATGTGGTAACCCTAGAGCAGCTTCTATGAAGGCAATGTTTTCTCTTCTTTTGGGGTCATTCAGGCTCAGAATATGAAGACAGTCTTGAGGATGAGCTTTGAATTGCTATTTCAGTTAAGTTTATAAGGGATTTCAACTGCAAGGGACAAACTGGGCTGAGGTAGAGGAATTTTGTTGTGTATTGAAAACTCCAAAGGGAGATTGGATTCCTGGCTTGTCTGGTCCTGACAAGCACCATACTGAATGTTTGTGTCCCTGAAAGATTTGTATGTTACAACACCTCTATCCCCCAAGGTGATGATGTTATTAAGAAGAGGTGGGGGCCTTTGGGAGATGATTTGGTCCTTAGAGTGGAGCCCTCATGAATGAGACTAGTGCAGCCCTCATGCATGATATTCGTGCCTTTATAAAGAGACTCCTGAGAGCTCTTTGATTCCTTCCACCATGTGAGGACACAGTGAGGTGACATTCACCAGATACTGAGTTTGCCAGCACCTTGATCTTGGACTTGCCAGCTTCTAGAGCTGTGACAAATTTGTTGTTTATATGCTACCTAGTCTATGGCATTTTTGTTACAGCTGCCGTATGGTCTAAGACAACTGGCTCAAAGGGCCCTGAAAATGTCCTCAGGACTCTAGTTTTACCTTCTCTACCACTCAGCTATGCTTTATGTGTGTTACCTCTGTTTTCTGCGGACCAAGGTGATGCCCTTGGGCACAGGAAGTACTGTTTCATGGTTAAGAACACATCAGGAATTCCCTGGTGGTCCAGTTGTTAGGACTCCACTTTTCCACTGCAGGGCCGTGGGTTTGATCTCTGGTTGGGGAACTAAGATCCCACAAGCTGCGTGGCGTGGCTAAATAAATAAATAGAACACCATCTCTAGAGCCAGAAGCAGTCTTGATTCAAATCCCCAGGCCATCACCGACTAGTTACACAACTGTAGACATATTTCTTAACATCTCTGTGCCTTTGTTTCCTTGTCTTTAAATGGAACATGAGGATGATGGCGATAGTGACAATGATGGCTGGAATTTTGAGCACTTGCTCTTCTGCCTTGTGTTCTTCCCAGCACTCTGTGTAAATAAATTCACTGATTTTCTCAACAACCTGTGAGATAGTGCCATTAGTAGCCCCATTTTACAGATGAGGAAACTGAGGCACAGAAAGTTTAAATACCTTACCTGTTACACAACTAGCAAATGATGGAACCATAAGTTAAATCCAGATAGTCTGGTTCCAGAATTAGTTTTATTGATTCCCAAACTATGCTGCCTCATATAATAGAACTTACAGTTTATGGGGTTGATGTGGGAAGTCAGTGAGACAGTATACATAAAGACACTGAAGGCAGTTCTTGGCACATAAGGGTCATCTTAAAAAAGAAAAAAACACTGCCAGTAACTTTTGGCCTATATTCTGTGCTCTCAGTAACCGCAGCAGGGAATGATTCTCTTCTAAGTATTCCACAAAACTCTCAGAACCAATCACTATGGCCAAGAGATTACAGTGTTCTGGTAAGCCAGCCTGGTACTGGGGGTAGAACTGACACCAGCTGAACCACATCAGTTGAAAAGTGAGGGAGGATTGTTTCATCAGAGTGAAGAAGCCGACTTAACTAGAGGTAGGAAGGGCGGGAAGCATGAGGAACCCTCCTGTATCAAGTGTCCACTCTGGCAGTAGGGGCTGTCTGGATTTCTCTGGGAACTCAGTTTGCAACTGACAAACAAAGACAGGGTGATCAGAGACCCTACATCTAAGTCTACTGAATCCTCCAGCATGAAGTGTGAGGGAAGAGGGTTGATCAGGTTGAAAAGAAGTACGATTTTTAAGGCTAAACTCACCGTATCTCTCTTGGCGGCACACAGAGGTTAAGTCAGGAAGTGAAGTGCTTGTTCATCTGGATCTGCAGGAAGGTAAATAGGACGTAATTACCCAGATGGCATGTGGGCAGGCCCTGAGGCCACCTTGTGAGAAGTGCTGGGCAAGCACTTGCAACCACTAATGATGCACTGACAGCCCTAGTGCTGCTTAGAGATGGCGCCACTGGCCCCAGAGTGCCCATTCCCATGGTCTGGGGTGAGTCAGGCCATGCTGAAGCCGGGCCCCCGCCTGATTCACCAGTCCCACTTCCTCCGCTACCCGGTGGTCCCCACCCACACAGCCACCACGCCCAGCTGAGCACTGACCAGTTGGTCCAAAATTAGTATCTGAGGCCAAAATGGGAATCTTGGCCCAAGGTCTTGTGGGTGGTGGATGAATTACAAAGGGGCCCAGAGGTAACATATCAGTTTACCAGTTTCTACTTAAGTCTCTACCAACTTCCACTTCCTGGGCTGTGTGTTTGCTGGAGGAGGCTTAGCGAGACATTGCCTTCAGTGGCTGAGTCTAGGCAGCTGACTCCTGTCAACCATCTCAAGGTTATGTTGGAAATGTGAGTGTGTGGTGGCTACCACTGCTATAAAAATAGCTTGACGATAGTCACTCAGCTGCCTTCTCACAGCTGTTTATTTTTGTGTGTGTCTGCATCTGGTCAGTTCTGCACACTATTGCCCATGCTGATTACTCCAGACTCCTATTCTACCTTCTCTTTTTCTTGCGCTGAAGACCTTGTTTAATAATTTATTATAGAAAGACAGCCTTCACAACTTTCTCATGGCTCTTTACTGAGGCTCCAGAACCATCTCCTCCTGCAAACTGGGTATTTTATCTACAGTATATATTTTCTTCTGTCTCCCCCGCTTTATTAATGATTTCTCTTTTCTGACTCTTCCCTTCAAACCTATGTTAAAATGACCCATCCTAAAAGTCATCACCTTTCTTCAACTCTCCTCTCTACTTGCAGCTGTATGTATCCTTTCTCCCACTCTGTCTTGAAAGAAAAGTTTGCTTACTATTCCCACTTCTCAGTAACTATTACAATATAGTTTTCACTTCTCCCCACCCCATTGAAGCTGCCCTTCCAGGCTTGTAACAACACAAATTGGGAGGTCTCCACATGTTTTAAATGGTTCGTCCCTATCAGTGAAAAAAAAATGGAGTGTGTGTCTCAGTATATGAATATTCACTTGTAAATTACAGTTGGCCCTTGAACAGCATGGATTTGAACTGTGCAGGTCTGCTTATTTGCAGGTATTTTTCAATAAACATAAACCATTTACTGCCTGGTCTGTGGCTGGTTGAATCTACGGATGTGTGCGTGCTGAGTTGTGTCAGCCGTGTCTGACTCTGTGTGACCCTATGGACTACAGTCCACCAGGTTTCTCTGTTCATGGAATTCTCCAGGTAAGAATACTGAAATGAGTTGCTATCTCCTCTTCCAGGGGATCTTCCTGGCTCAGGTACCGAACCCACATCTCTTGGGTCTCCAGAATTGCCAGGCAGGTTCTTTACCACTAGCACCACCCAGGAAGCCCCACAGATGTGGAGGGCCAACTATAAAGTATACAAGGATTTTCTACTACATAGGAGCTGGCACCCCTAACCTTTGCCTTGTTCAAGGGTCAACTGTGTATACATATGCTAGTGTACACATTCTATACTATAAAATAGAAACCAAAATAAATATTTTAAAGGATGGTTTTAATATAGAAGATTGAATATTTTCCCTAGTGGATGATCTTTACAATGCTTGAGTCTAAATACTGATTTCAGTGTATTTTTTTTTGTTTCATCTTTGTGATATAATTTAATACAATAAAACCAATTTTAAGTGTGGAAGTCAATGAGTTTAGATAAGTACATAAAATCTTGTAACCACTACCCTGGATTTCCCAGGTGACACTAGTGGTAAGGAACCTGCCTGCCAGTGCAGGAGACATAAGAGATGTGGGTTCGATCCTTGAGTTGGGAAGATCCTCTAGAGCAGGGCATGGCAACCCACTGAGTGTTCTTGCCTGGAGAATCCCATTTACAGAGGAGCCTGTTGGGCTACAGTCCATAGGGTCACAAAGGGTCGGACATGACTGAAGTGACTTAGCACACACCCATACACTCAGAACCACTACCCTAATCATTATGTAAAGCATGTCTATCATCCCAGAAAGATCTCTCATTCCTCTTTGCAGTTAATCCCTGACCTCTCCTCCAGCCCCTGGCAACTACTGACTTACTTTTTATCACTATAATTTTGCCTTTTATAGACCATCACGTAAATGAAATCACATAGTATATAGTTTCTGTGTGTCTGGCTTCTTTCACTTACCATGATACTTTGATTCATTTATGCTGTGGTGGTTCACTCATTTTAATGGCTAAGTAGTTACGACCGATGGACACTTAAGTGGTCTCTAGTGTTTGGCTGTTATGCCTAAAGTTGCTTTGAGAATTGACATATAAGTCTTTTTTGCAGATATATGTTTTGATTTCTCTTGGGTAAATACATAGGAGATGGATTTTTGGGTCATATACTGAGTGTATGTTTAGTTTTATAAGAAACTACCAAACTGTGTTGTAAAGTGGCCGTACCATTTTGCATCCCCATCAGCAATGTGTGGGACATCCAATTGCTCCCACATCCTTGTCAACACTTGATATTGCCAGTCTTTTAAATTTTAGTTATTCAAATGGGTATGTAGTGGTAGCTACTGTGTTGATTGGCCGTCAATATCTGTTCTTTGGTGAAATATGTCTTCTGCCACTTTATTTTTATCAGGTTATTTCTCCTTTCTGTGTTGTAAGAGTTTATCATATACTCTCTGTACATGTCTTTTATCAGATATGTGCTTTGCAAATATTTTTTACCACTATGTAGCCTTTTGCTAACAGTGTAATTTGAAGAGTAATAATGTTTAATTTTGATGAAATACAAATTATAATCTTTTTCTTTTATAATTCATACCATATTAAAAAAATTTTTGCCTCACCCAAGTTCACTTAGACTTTACCCTATGCTTTTATTCTAGAGGTTTAGTAATTTTAGCTTTTACATTGAAGGCTTTGATTGATTTTGAATTAGACTTTTTTTGTGGTGTGAAGCAAAGTTTTTTTTAATGTTTGCTTGTTTATTTTGTTACTTGTGTAAGAGTATCCACTGGCTTCAGTACTGTCTGGTGAAGGGTTGGTTTTTCCTCACTGCAGTGGTTTGACAACTTGGTTGAGAATCAGTTGACCATAAATACATATATGTATGTCTGGATTCTGTTCTGTTTCATTTATTTGTGTGGCTGCCTTTATGCCCATAACACACTGTCATAATTTCTGTAGCTGTACATGAAGGTCGCTCAGTTGTGTCTGACTCTTTGTGACCCCATGGACTAGCCTGCCAGGCTCCTCTGTCCATGGAATTCTCCAGGCCAGAATACTGGAGTGGATAGTTGTCACCTTCTCCAGAGGATCTTCCCAACTCAGGGATCGAACCTAGGTCTCCCACATTGCAGGTGGATTCTTTACCCTCTGAGACACCAGGGATGAAATCAGATAGTGTAATCCTTCAACTTTTTCATTGTCGGAATTGTTTAGATGGCTCTACTTTTTAACATGTTTTAAAATCTATCATATTGCTATTTGTTTTTTATTGGTGCCATCTGATTTTTGTTTTGATTTTTTTTTCTGATTTTTTTTTTTTTTTTTTGGAGTAAGTTGTTCTTAATTTTTTAGCAACTTTCTTGAGGTATGATTTACATGCCATAAATTTACCCATTTTAGATATACAGCTGAGTGATTTTTAGTAAATTTATAGAGGTGTGCAACCATCATCACAGTCTATTTTTAGAATATTTCTAACACCCTAAAAAGATCCCTTGTGCCAATTTGCAGTTGATATGATTCCATTTTATCTCCTTTATTGGTTTGGTTGATTATACCTATTTTTCTTTTTAGAATCTCCTATAGGGGTCGCACAGAGTTGGACACGACTGAAGTGACTTAGCAGCATAGAGTTTACAATATACGTCTTTAACCATAGTCTTTGAAGGAATATCCTACCACTTCAGGTTTAGTATAAGGATCTTAAATGGTTCATTTCCACTTCTTTCCTATTCTTCCCACTGTGCTATTGTTATCATTCATTTTGTTTCTACATGTCCTACGAACCCATCAAAGCATCGTTGCTAAATATATTTCCTTTAAACAGTTGTTTCTCCCGTAAGGAGTCTTTTTAAAGTAAGAAAGAAGTATTTTACATTTCCCTACATGTTTTTCACTTTTGATGCTCACCATTCCTTTGCGTAAACCCGAATTTGCATTCCCTGTCATTAATCCTCTGTCTGAAAACCTTGCTTTAACTTTTCTCATAGTGGTGGTCTGTTCATGATGAATTCTTTCTTTGTTTTAAAATGTCTTTTTTTGACCTTTGTTTTTGAGAAATAGTTTTGCTGAGTGTAGAATTCTAGGTTAACACTTGGTTGTCTTTAGTCTTTAAAAGATACTACTGTTTTATGGACTGCGTTGTTTCTGAAGTGTGCTGTCAATCTTTAGACTCCTTTGTCTTTTCTTTTCTCTTTTCTAGCCATTCAAATTTTTTTCTCTTCATCACTAGTTATAAGCAGTGTGATTATGCTATACCTTGGTGTGGTCATCTTTGTTTCTTATATTTGAGACGTGTTGAGCTTACTGCATTTTATAGGTTTCAGTAAGTTTGGAAAATTTTGAGCCATTATTTTTTCCAAATGCATTTTCATCCCCCTACTTGTGTCCTCTGTTTTCTTGGACTCCATTAACAAGTATAATAGCCGACTTCATGTACTCATTGGCTCAGTGATCACTCTTTGTTGTCTTTTTCTGCAGTGTGTTTTTTTTCCCCTGTCATTATTTCATCTTGGATGGCTTTTATTGCTATCTCTTTAAATTCATTAATCTTTTTTTCTTTCTGCAATATGTAATCTGCTGTTAATACCATCCAGTGTATCTTACATATTACATTGTATTTTTCATCTACAGAAATTTAACTTGAAACCTTTTTGCTATCTTTATATCTTTCATGTCTCTCCTTAACTTGCTTCTGCTTTCCTTTAACTTTCTTGAGCTTGTATAGTTATAATATTGTCTTAAAGTTTTTGTGTACTATTTCTATCATATATGACATTTCTGGGTCTGTTTTTATTCGTTCTCATCATGGGCTTTATTTTAACTTCTTTGCATTACTAGTCCTCTTTTTATTGGATTTCAGATATTGTGAATAATCTTCAGTGCTGAAATTTTTTGCGCTCCTATAAATGTTGTTGGTCTTTGTTGTTCTGGGGTACTGTTAAGGTCCTTGGGATTAATTTGTTATTTCTGAGCTGTGTTTTTCAGTTTTGCTAGGGTAACTCCAGAACAACTGTTAGTGTCAGCCAGGGGTTGGCAAACTGTGGCTCACAGGCCAGCTGCCTCTTCTGGGAAATAAAATTCTTTGAGCACACAGCCACACCCATTTGTTGACCTATTATCTGTAGCATGTTTTATGTTGACATATTTTATGCTCTAGCAGCAGAACTGGGTGGTTGTGGGAGAAGCTGTGTGGCCCATAGCCTAAAATATTTAGTATCTGATCCTTTAAGAAGTTTACCAACATCTTGTTGAAGCTCACTGGGGCTCAGTATTGAAGCAGTACCCTCCTGAGGACATACCTGATGCTCTTGGTATTAGGAGTTATTTCCATTCTTGTCATTTGTAACATGAACTTCTGGCCCAGTTTGGGCCTCTGGGGGTTGTTCCACCTGCTTCATTAGCCCTTCCTGCATTGCAGCCTGGAAATGCTCTCCAGACAGTAAGTGGGGCACCCTTAGGATTAACTCTCTTTGTTTCCCTTTTCTCAGGGGATCATTATTTTGTGCTTTTTGTTGTTTAGTGCCTGAAAACTGTCTCATAAATTTTGTGTGTTTTTCTGGTGATTGAAAGTAGAGTAAGTCAATCTCTTTTGCCCCATCGTGGCTGAAAGTCAACATCCCTCATCTTTCTCTTTTTAACCTTTTTTGCCTGATTGGAAGAGTAATATGTTTCTAACCTACTGATTTCTCTACAGTATTGGACCAGATTTGCCACTGGTGACTTTTATAATTATTCCACTTTCACAGAAGCATTTCCCCCATCTGTAATCTGTTTTCCTCCTCTTTGCCTCTTCTCTCTGCATTAAATGTTAGGATAGCTGATAGTGCTAACCCTGGTCTGCCCACCTTCCTTTGTTCTCCAGTAGCTTCAAATGCCATCTGTATGGGGATGCCATAAATGCTTAGAAATTTAAAATGCTACACAGCTTGGAGATGTTCAATCCTGGAATGAAATGTTGGTTCTTGTTATGTGGACAAAGTCAGATTCTCTAGAAGTTCTTAAGAATAATGTCTATTTTTTTTTTTTTTTGGTGACCTTAATATATACTTGGTGATACACTAAGTATTTTGTTCATATCATCTCCAGTCTTTCAGTTCAGTCAGTTCAGTTGCTCAGTTGTTTCCGACTCTTTGTGACCCCGTGGACTGTAGCACGCCAGACTTCCCCGGAGCTTACTCAAACTCCGTCAAGTCGGTGATGCCATCCAACCATCTCATCCTCTGTCGTCCCCTTCTCCTCGTGCCTTCAGGCTTTTCCAGCATCAGGGTCTTTTCCAGTGAGTCAGTTCTTTGCATCAGGTGGCCAAGTATTGGAGTTTCAACATCAGTCCTTCCAGTGAATATTCAGGACTGATCTCCTTTAGGATGGACTGGTTGGATCTCCTTGCAGTCCAAGGGACTCTCAAGAGTCTTCTCCAATACCACAGTTCAAAAGCATCAATTCTTCTGCACCCAGCTTTATTTATGGTCCAACTCTTACATTCATACATGACTACTGGAAAAACCATAGCTTTGACTAGACGGACCTTTGCTGGCAAAGTAATGTTTAGTATGCTGTCTAGGTTGGTCATAGCTTTTCTTCCAAGGAGCAAGTGTCTTAATTTCATGGCTGCAGTCACCATCTGCAGTGATTTTGGAGCCCCCCCAAAATAAAGTCTGTCGCTGTTTCCATTGTTTCCCCATCTATTCGAAGTGATGGGACCAGATGCCATGATCTTAGATTTCTGAATGTTGAGTTTTAAGCCAGATTTTTCACTCTCCTCTTTCACTTTCATCAAGAGACTCTTTAGTTCTTTATTTTCTCCATAAGGGCGGTGTCATCTGCATATCTGAGGTTATTGATATTTCTCCCTGCAATCTTGATTCCAGCTTGTGCTTCATCCAGCCTGGAATTTCGCATGATGTACTCTGCATATAAGAAGTCCTTCACTGGAGACTGCATACCTCCAGTCCTTCACAATAATTCTGTGAGGTAGATACTTTTATTATACCCATTTATAAATGTGGAAACCAAGGTTCTAAGAAGTTAAATCCCTTTTCCTGGGTGCACAAGCCAGAATGTGGACCCCCATCTTTCTGACCGGACTAGACTGATGTCCTGCCCTGCTTTCACTGAGATCTCCCTTGTGATAGCACTGAAATTCCTCACTAGGAAACCCCTCATTCCTGGGCACACCTGGTATGTTTGGCCACCCTAGTAAATTGCTCTGCCCTCCCTGATTCTCTTCTCTATACCCACTTAAAACTTTGAGTAGTTTAAACTCTATAAATGCATGTGAACCATTTTATGTAGCACCTGACATATAGTAAGGGCTTAAAAGTGGGAGCTGTTATTACTGTTTGCATTTTGATCCTTTCTGACTCTCTTGCAGGAAGCATTTGTTATTCTAATTGGCTGCCCACCATCTGAGCATCATTCTTCTATGTAGGGAATCTCCCACCTTATGAGGCAGGACCCATTTCCTCCTCCTGAGGTTAACCACCATCCCCTGTCCCCAGCCTGGTAGCTAAACCACAGGCAGGTGATCTAGGCCCCACTTGTGAGATGTATGTGCCCCGACTCTGATCAGAAACAGAGTCTGTGCAGAATCCAGCCTTTTGAAGTTGGCAGTGGCAGCCACGCTCAAAATTCAACAGTGCCCTGAAAGCAGAGTCCTGAGTCAGAGCTGTGAACCATAGTCTCTTTCCAGTGGTTTCAGCAAGTGGTTCCTCACTAGAGTAGGTCAGGAATGAACTTAATGCCTGTTTCTGGCTGCAGAGGCGCCAGTCTCTGTTCTCTCGCTTGTCTGGTAATTCTGTGAATAGCCAGGTATCCTTTAGTAATTCTCTTATCTACTTGAATTAGGCAGAGTTGCTTTCTTGTCTCTGCAGCTGAGAGTGCTGATTGATAACACGCACTGTCCAGATGTTGTGGGCACTTCAGACTTAATGGGGTCCAAAACAGAACTCATTCCCTTCCCTCAGAGACCTACAGCATTTTACTCTGAATCTCAAGCACAGCTCCTTAGTACGTGCTGGATTTATGAAGTTAGAAACCATAGTCACCTTCAACTCCTTCTTCCTAAGCCCCAGGCCCCTCAGTATTTACCAGGGAAGGTCCACCTCCCCTGACTTTTTCTCTGTCTTCACTGTCTCTGTATTCACCCAGATCTTGTCAGCCACCTCTTGCCTTGATCGTGGCATAGCCTCAGATCTGGTCTTTCTGCTGTTCTCAGAGCAGGAGGAAGAGAACGTTCAGCATGGCTTGCAAGGGCAGAAAATGAGGACAAAATACAAGAGAGTGTGAGGATGAAGGTGGATTCAAACCTGAGAAATTCATGCCCGGAGTGGAAGAGAAAATAAACAAACAAACTTACTTTTAAGGGTTTGAAAGGAGAGAAAGTGAAACAATTGATTCTTATTATTCACAGATATGGTAGTTTCAGTTTCACCTACTTACTAAAATTTGCAACCCCAAATCAATGCTGGTGATGTTTTTGTGGTTATTTGGGACATGCTCAGAGTGGAGAACAGAGCCCCTGACATGAACGTTCCCAGTGGAGGTGGAACAAGATGACACTTTGCCTTCTTTTCAGCTCTTGTGCGGTAAACATGTCCTTTTCACATTCTGTTTTGTGCCACATTTTTCACATCTTTGGTGTTTTTTCTTGGTGATTATGCTGTGTAAAATAGACCCCCAGGACACTGTGGAAGTGCCAGCTAGTGTTGCTAAGTACAAGAAGACTGCAGTATGCCTTATGGAGAAGATAGGTGTGTCAGATAAACTTCCTTCAGGCGTGAGTTATAGTGCTGTTGGCCATGAGTTCAGTGTTAATCAATTGTACATATTAAATAAAGTTTTAAAGAGAAGTACACATAAAACAAAGAACATATTGATGAAATGTGATGAGAGGCTCACAGGAACCTAACCATCTCTTTCCCTTAGGAACCATGGCTTGCTTTCCTTAATTTAACATTTACAGTCACTGTCTGGAACAGAACTCCTATGAATAAAAAGAACCAACTGCATTCTGGTACTCACATTCAGCCTCTTGATTCTTAACAGTGCTTGATATGGAAAATGGGAAGTGGCTCATTACATCCCCAGGTTTACCCTGTGGGAAGTGATTATATCAGCCAGGATTCAAGCAGAGAAGCATAAACCATTAGGAGATGTCTGTTCTAATAGATATATTACAAGGCTTATGTAATTGTGCAGGTTGTCTGTATGAGCCCCAAATCTGTAGGGAAAGCCATCAAGAAGGCAAGATGAGAAGCCAGCTGGACCCCCGTGGGCAAGGTGGAAGCTGTGGCCCACAGGCAGCTGGAAAGGGAAAATCCAGCAAAGCAACTGTAGATCCAGCTGCTGTTGAAGTCTTTTTCTCCATGAAAAGCTCAGTCCCTTTTAAAGGATCACCTGATTAGGCCGGACCGTTTGAGGATAATCATCCCTCCTTGATGTCAACTGAATGGAGCCTTTGATCACATCTGTAAAATGCCTTCACAAAAATTACCTACCTTAGTGACTGAATCATTGGGAGGGGGTATATGCTCACCACAAACTGGCCTCTGCCCTTTTCTATCCTTGTCATCGAATCTAACGAAGTCAACACCTGTTAAGACCATAACGGCGATGCATCAAATGTGGATTTTGATGCAGCTGATTTTTCAGAGTTGGGGTGATGGGTTCTGTGTGAGTGAAGTTACATGACTTCACTTGGCTACCTTCAGACCAATCTGAGTTTTATTCACCCCCCGCCCCTCTCCCAAGACCAGGCACCATTCAAAGTGTTTTCCATAGAGAAAGGTACTTACTTGGACAACATTCTCGTTTTACATGTGGGGACACTTGAGCACAGAAATTAGTCAGTCAGCTAACGTCAACTAACTTTAGTTAGTTGATGGAGCCGGGATCTGACTCCAGGCAGCACAGAGCCAGAGCCTGTGCTCTGTTCCTTCATACTAGCCTGAGTCCCACTGTGGCATCGCGACAAGCAGTTTCCAATCTGGACTCCCAACATGTTTGGGAGGGCAGGGTCTCTACGGGAGCACATGGGAACCTGTGGGCCTTGGCAGTCTGATGGCACGGGGCGAGCGCTTGCTTGTCAGGGACATTAGTGTCCCATGAAAGGGCTGGGCTGTTAAACTCTACTTCCGAAACTCTGGTCTCTCTGGCTTTTCTCCTGGAGCATGTGCCACCCAGAGTCCCTTGAACTATCTCAGCCTCTGTTTCGCAGAATCTCCATTTGCTCCACACCCTGGCCTTATTCCACAGATAGCATCCCAGATATATCCTGAGGCTTCAACTCAATCTCCTGGCTAGGGTTAGAACCTCCACAGAACTTTCCTGTAGGACTCTGGCTGCTGATACACCCAAACAGCCAGTGCGGAGTCCTTTATTTATGTGCCAGAAACAGCTTGCTGGGTTCTAGGGATGCAGTCATCAATAAAAGAGACAAGCCCTAAGAACTGTCAAAGCCATTACACCCCCAGGTCCCAGAGAAAAGGCCTGGGGAGTAGGACTGCCTATCTAACAGGAAAAGTGGACCCACTAGGCCTTGCATACTGCCTTTCTTCCTCATTCAGCAGATATTTGCAACTTCTTGTGATTCTCTTTTATAAGGTGAACAATTAAAACAATTTTACATTGTTAAGAGTCCCTCTTCATCCTCCATGTCCCTTCCCCCCACCACCATTCCAAGGATGATGACCCTATCCATTTAATGCCTTTCTTGCCAGATCTTTCATGCGTTTATAAACAAATACGAATATATTGTATTTGAAAGTGTTTATAATTGCACACAGTAGTCATTCCATAAATGCTTATTGGTGAATGAATGGATCGATTTTCACATGTGTTTCTCCCAGTTTCCTTGCTGCAGTCCCTGATTTTTTTACCCTCTCCAGTCAGATGAGGAGGGTAAGGGCCCTGGATTCCTGGTTTTTCTTGTGAACCACAGTGATTGGATATGTACAGGAGAACTTTCTGTCTTTGTTAATGAGCTCAGGCTGCCATAATTAAATATCACAGGCTGGGTGACTTAAACAACAAAAAAATTTTATTTCTCACATCTCTGAATGCTAGGAAGTCCAAGATCAAGGTGCCAGCATGGTTGGTTTCCAGTGAGAACTCTTCCTGGCTTAATGATGGCTGCCTTCTGGTTATGTCCTCACATAGCTGGGGGAGACAGAGAGATTGAGAGATCTCTTCCTCTTCTTAGAAGGCTGCAGTCTTGTTGGATTAGGGCCCCACCCTATAGTTTCATTTAACCTTCATTACCTCCTAAGGATCTTATCTTCAGATACAGTCACATCGGGGTTTAGGGTTTCAGCATAAGGATTTGGGGTGCCACAAGTCAGTCCAGGGTACTGTCTGTGATGTCTGCACCTGTGTCAGGACCACCACATACAGAGCTGGGCTGCTCCTGGGCAGTGCCCTGGTTCATGCTCTGCCTGCAGTGGGCATGCTCTTGGATGTTTGTGGAAGCATGCATTTCTTAGGACAGAACAACTTGCCTGGGACCTCAGGAAAGCCGAGGGCCTCCCAGTGGCCTCCTTCCCTAGCATTCCATGTGAATTAGTGGAAATTTCAACCACCACTTCATGAATGGTTCCAGATGTGCAGGCTTGGGGAGAGGGAGGCAGCTGGAAAGCCAAGCTTGAATTAAAAGTTCAATTAAGCTTGGATTGGTAGACAGCTACTATCTCCTTAGGATCCAAGAAAGGAAAGCAGGAGCATCATGAGATGCCTTGGGCCTTTTGAAAATAGGGGCTTGCCCCACGCCTTGATGAAGCAAGTGTCATGTGAAAGCCAAGTAATTAACCTTGTCCCTTGGCTCAGATCTCGGTCGGTTGTAAAGACTCAGAAGGACAAAGACAGAGGCAAGAGAAGGAAATAGAGAGTCCACACAGAGTTGCAAAGAAGAGAGATGAGTTCACTGGGAGACTGAGGGCTAATTAGTTTTTGGAAGGCGATGTCAAAGGAGAAACTGTCAAGTCCTCACCGAGATCCTGTCATGGGGACTGTGAGTCACTGGGGATGGCTCTGAGACACATTTCTGTAGTGATTCAGATGCTAGGATGAAAGAGGGTGAATGCAGGGTTTTAGGGGGATGGAGTACATGACATTTGTGGAAGAATATTGGGGGGAAATGAGCTGCTGGCTTGATGTGGCAAGAATTCTTGTAAGGCGAGCCAAACACAAAGACTGTATATTATTCAGAAATGTCTGCTTGATGTGGCTGAAACGTGGTAAATGAGACTGAAAGTTAGATCAGCAAAAACCAAAGCGTTGATCAAGTAATAGGACTGTGAAGCTCATAACCTGCTATCTGGGTGGGTCAAATTATATGAGTCTTGAACTTGGACTTGGGGATGGTTGTTCAGCATGGGGCATCCCTTCTGGGTACCTGCAGTGGGGAAAACCATCATGCATCATCAGATAGTACACAAAGATCTTACCAGGATGGTTAAGATCAGATAAACTCTAGCATTTCCTATGGGCAAGTCATCATTGCTGTAAGCCTCAGTTTCCTCACTGGTACAGATGGGTAAAAATGGTACCTACCTATTAGGACTGTTGAGAAGACTAAACTAGGAAATACCTGGTAAATGCTTAACAAGTGTTAGCTATAATATCACAGGTAAACAATACAATTTCACTTTGTGTCCTTGTGATAAAGAAGGACATTTTTACTTCACTTTCTTAACTTACAAAGAATAGGCACGTGGAGAAGGAAATAAACAGAGCAAAGGTGCAATCAAATGGATTTTAGCCAATCAGGCCAAAGGGAGCAGAGGAGAGGGCTCAAGCTGTGGTTGAGTGTTTATCAGTAAGAAGAGGGAATTGGGTAACAGGAATGGGAGGATTGAAAGGGAGAGAAAGGAGAAAAAGGAGGGAATTTTATCCCTGTTACCCGGGCTGTCAGCAGTCTGGGTAGAGCAGCCACTCTGTACAGTGTGCCCTGTTAGATAGGGGGTTACCTGGGGATAAATGAGCTGATCCTGTCACATGTCCTCATGGCCCACCTTGTCAGGATCGGTGGAGTGAGTGTAGCGATGACAGAAGAATGATGTCCTGCACATGGGCAGGAGCGCTAGTCTAGCAGGAGCCTGCTTCTACCTGAGCGAAGGCCATGCCCTCAGGGGCTCCGTGTATCCAGGACAGAATTGGAGCACCTGCTTCTATACTGCATTTCGCCAGGTGCTCTGGAAGCATGCAGCCTGAGTTCCGTTTTTCAGTCCAAGTTAGGAAGAAAGTACTCGGAGAGAACATTCAGGAGTCTTTGCTGAAATTCTGGGCACAAGGAGGTGAACCCCAAATGGGAGGTGGGATTGTAAAAGAGAGGCCAGATACGGGAGCCAGTGTTGGCAGAGATCAGCAGGACTCAGTGAGAATATGGGAGAAAGGGGAAGAAGTCCAGGGGTCTGCCTTGGGTGACCAGAACATCCTGTTAGCAGAGCTGGGGACACTGGAGAACTTTGGACCACTGGTCTTCATATTTTAGGGTGTTTGAGTCACTTGTAGGGCTTAATACTATAGATTTCTAGCCCCATCCCAGACCTGCTGAGTCTGGATTTTTGCAGTGGGCCTAGAATCTGCCTTTTTAGCAAGTACCCCAGAGGATTCTCATGTAGGTGGTCTGCACCTCATGCGTGCATGCTCAGTTGTGTCCGACTCTCTAGGACCCCATGGAGCCCGCCAGGCTCCTCTGTCCATGGGATTTCCCAGACAGGAATACTGGAGTGAGTTGCTGTTTCTGCCTCCAGGGGATCCCCGATCCAGGGATTGAACCTGTGTCTCCTGCATTGGCAGGCGGATTCTTTACCACTGAGCCACCTGGGAAGCCCAGTTTGCATATCATGCCTTGAGAAATGCTGAATTAGAGAAGATAAACATCTTAGCCTGGCCCTATTGAAAGCAGAATCTTGAGTTAGGGACTGAGGCACTTAGGCTGTATCAGAGAGAGCAACTCCGAAGAGTGGGAGGAGAAGTGGAGAAGATGCAGTAGGACACATGGAATTTTCATGTTGGCTACTATTTCAGAGTAAGCCATGGAGAATCAAGCAGGTGACTCAGCATGGAGGCTGCTGCAGGCAGTTTTTGGGAGGAATGGCACCTCAACGTAGTTGCAGGGCAGTGGATATTGGGGAGACTGGCTCTCTCCCCATCCTCCCTGACCTCTCTTTCCCATTGGTGAGTCATCCCACTGGGAGCTCAACCCCCTGCCTTTCAGGATGTGTCTTCTGTCCCCTTGGTGGCCTCACGAAGCCAGATCCCATACCCTTGGGATCCAGGGTGGGCGGGGTGCTGGCCTAGAGAGAAAGGAAAAAAGAAGCAGTGAGAAGAGGCCCAGCTTTGTCCCTTAATAGAGGAAGGAAGTCAGGTTGGAAAAGGTGGATTGTCAGTTCCTGTAATGAATTTGAGTTTTGAAGCTGGATAGTAAGAAAAAAGATTTCTAGGGAAATGATCTAAATGGAATTACATTATCAGTGATAATAAGAAAGGAGGAACTTGTATCCATAGCTGCTGCTGCTGCTGCTAAGTCACTTCAGTCGTGTCCGACTGTGTGTGACCCCCTAGACGGCAGCCCACCAGGTTCCTCCGTCCCTGGGATTCTCCAGGCAAATTTTTCTTTAATTTGTATTTCTTGCCCCAGAAAACCTTCCAATAAAAGAGGACACTGGTAATCAAATAACGTGTGTGAGCAGTGGCCGGTTTTGGCAAAAGGGAGGCGACAGATATTCAAGGTATCACCTGTTTATTTTATATCCTGAATTGACTTCCTCCCTTCTTAGCCTAAAGTTCTAGTAAAAGGTTCCACTTGGATTAAAGAGCAAATGAATTTGTGAATCTCATTTGAAATTCCACAGCCTTTTTTTTTTTCCTCTGAAGATCTGTAAGTTCCTAAGATGCTCTGAAAGGAATATAAAAATAATAATTATAATTCTTAAGGGCTGCCAATGGCATACCAGTTTCCAGAGAGTAGTAGCCTCACTTAATGTTTACGTGAAGCTTTCCATCTGTGTGTTAACAGAACTCGGCTAACATTATGCACTGTCAGATGCATTAATCTGTTATAGAAACAGGGGGAAGTTAGTCCCAGGAAGCTTAAGTGACTGATCATGTTGTATAAGGGGCTGACGGTGAATAGATGCTTAGATTTATCTTCTGCTATTATCATTTATCATCCTGAATAAAAATATTTCAGATGGCTTTGAGATAAGATCCTAGGAAGAAATACCTCTTGACAGATGTTGATAACTCAGTTGTGAGAAGTTGATTTTAGTTTGTACTGTGTGTGTTTTCTGGGGGCAGAGGGTAGAAATTTGCAACTGTTTTGTAAATTTATTTACCTTGTTGAAGTTGATTTACAGTGTTGTGTTCATTTCTGCTGTACAGCAAGGAAAGTCAGTTATACACACACACACACACACACACACACACACACACACTTTCTTTTTCTTTTCCATTATGGTTTCTTTGGGATAGTAAATATAATTCCCTGTGCAATACAGTAGAACCTTGTTGTTTATCCATTTTCTCTGTATACAGTAGTTTGCATCTGCTGATCCTAAGCTCTCAATCCATCCCACTCTTCCCCCCTCCCTCTTGACAGCCACAAGTCTGTTCTCTGTAAGTCTGTTTTGTAGATAGGTTCATGTGCGTCATATTTTAGTTTCTATATACAAGTGATGTCATATGGTATTTGTCTTTCTCTCTCTGACTTCATTTAGTATGATAATTTCTGGGTCCATCCATGTTCTGCAAATGGCATGATTATATTCTTTTTTTTTATGACTGGATAATATTCCATTGTATATACGTACAATTTTTTATCCATTCATCTGTCAATGGACATTAAGGTTATTTCCATGCCTTGGCTATTGTGAAGACCATTTGCAACTGTAAGGTAATCACTGTGCTTGTGAGTAGAGGTAAAGAATGGGTGAGGATTGGTGGATAACTCATGATTTGAGGTAGAAGTTAAAGTATAGACAAGTGCATAAAGGGTGGATTATTAAGTGCCTATAGGTAATGTCATTACTTTTCAATTAAGAAGTAAAGGTTTTGAGCAACTAAAAGGGCAAAATGGGGACTAGAAAGAAATGCCGGGCTAATATCATGTAAAAGAAAGAGAAAAGGATGGAGAAAGAGAGATTATTGTAGGAACTAAAAGTAATCCACTAAAGCATTTGTTGCAAGAGATATTGGCCACACAGAAAGAAGACGCATGAGCTGCATGTTTTAAGGAGCGGTTATTGGGAACTGGGTCTATAACGCTCCTTCAAAGTTTCACTGAGCAATGGTACATATACAGCCCTGAGATAGCAATGAGAAGAAGAGTTTGTCTCTTGCTTCCTGAGTCACGTCTTTCCTCTCTGTACCATCAGGTACTACATACCTGTAGAAAAAGACAGACAAGATGGCTTAAAAGGATGCTTTGTCCACAAGGTCTCTTCTAAAATCAGGGCACCAAGATCCATGCAGTTCCACTGAGGGTATAGCAAATATTTTTTGCGGGCTGGATTCCTGTAGGATTGGATGGTGGTGGTGGTGGTTCTTTTAATGTCTTGCCCCTTAATCTTATTTCTACTGATAGGTCATTTATTTTTTTTTTTGCAAGTTGATAGGAAGCCTAACCGAAGCCAGCTTAACCATGAAAGTAATTTATTGGCTCCCAGTACCAAAAAGTTGTGAGTGGATTAGTTTAGGAATGGCTGTATCCAGAACCTCAGGTGCTATCATAGTGTTCTGAGTTCTGTCTTTCTTTGTCTTGGTTCTGCTTCCTATGGTTTGTTTCCATTTTCAGAGCTGCTCTTCCCTGTGGCCGCAAGGTGACTGCCACAGCTTCACATTCATCACATATCCACCTCCAGTTTGGCTACGGAGTATGTCTACCCAAGCAGGAGCTCCCATGCACATTCTGTAAGTCATACCAATTGTACTGGTTTGGGTCAGATGCCCATCCTTGAGTCAAACGCTGCGACTGGAGGGATTACATTGTGCTGATTGGTCAGGACTGGGCCATATGTTCCTTATGTCATGTGGGGAGCTTGGGACAGCATACTCAGGAGATGACAGAATGGATTCTGGTGAGCAAAGATTAATACTTCTCTACCCCAGGCTCAGTAAAACCTAGGGAGAGACCTGAGGTTCTGATTCAAAAAAATAGGAAGAGGTCAGAGGGGCAAGAAGGACTTCCAGTCCAGAAGCAGCTCCGGGATGGAATGACGTGTCAAGGGTGGCATCTCACCACCCACTCAGCATGCTGTTTATTCCATGGGTTGACCAGGGATTTTGAGTAACCCTGGTACATAGTTTCAGGAGATTACGGGGCAGTGTGTGTGTTGGGGGGTGGGGATCCTCCACTTCCTGTTTAGGATTACACTCTTCACCCTCCTCCCACTCAGACCATATGTTCATTCTAAGCCTCAGCATCCAGCCAGAAAAGCCCTTTGTGTTTTCTTGGCAAAACTAGGGCCCAGTAATTAAAGTCCATATGCAAAACTGCTCCCCCCAGCCCACACTGAGGGCTTTTAATTAGTATGTAATTGGTCAGAGAGGTACTATCAAATCACTTCCAGTCTGGCCGGCTGAAAATGCGGTATTTGAAAAGTCCCAGACCAGAGAAGGATAATAAATGCTTTAAGTCCCATCTGTTGGAATGATTTGTTTAAGGTAGAAATTTCTGTTCTGTTACTATTTTTAACGATTCTGCTTACAATGTTTCTCCAAACCATGTAATGACTACCAGAGTATTCATAGGAGGTAGGATGGTGAGTATGTGAATTAGGAGAAGGCTTATTAGCAGACCTATGTTTCTCCCTTCAAAGAAATTCATAGAATTCAGTGGAAATGGAGAGGCAAAGAGGTGAGCTGGGCATTCGGTTTGAGTAGCTGGGCAGGAACTTCATGGTCATGTCCACTCACACAGAAACCGTCAGGGAGATCAGCTCATTAGCTGTGTGGTCTTTGAAGAGCACCGTGTACCCCAGAGCACCACGTGAGTGAGTCTGTCTCCATGAGAGGAAGGACTTGGAATTCACCTTGGTGGACAGGGGTCATCAACTGTGGAGAAGCCAAGGGAACAAGAAGGAAGGAGGCAGAGATCTCCTTGCCCTGTGGAAGCCATGCAGAGTAGAGTGAAGCAATAATGCGGTAATAATAATGATAACAAGTATTATTGTAGTAGCAGTAGGGTAGACAGTGGGTACTCCAGGCTCACTATGTGCTTGGCTCTGTGCTCAGCATCTTCTTTGGATTGTGATCTTCACACTGTCTATGATGTTGCTCCCATAGCACCCCTGTTTCCTAGATGAGGAATCTTAAGACTCCGATGGCTTACTTGAGGTCACCAGCTAGTACGTAGCAGAGCTGGGATTTGAACCCCAGTGGTATGACTCCAGATTCTGGGCTGTCAACCACCAGGCTTGCTCCCTCCTACCCTGCATTACCAAGGGCCCCGATTTGCTTGAAGAACATGTCCTGGAAGAAGGAAGGTTGGACAAGGTCTGTCTCAGCTCCTGTGTTTTCCCACCAGGCTCTCCAGTGTGGAGGTGAGGAGAAATGTTGATACCCACTGGTACCACATCCATAGGGGCGGGTGAGAACATGTGTGGAAGGGGTAGAGGGAAGAGTCTGGAGTGTTTCGGCCCCTGGAAGGCCCACCTAACCTCAGAAGGGTCTTTCTGTTTCTTCATGTGACTGGAACCCAGAGGGTCCAGGCACTGTCCCTGCAAGAGACTTTGTTTCCTGTGTTGTCACTCTGCTACTTGGGGGATAGGAGACAGCTCTGCTCCTGCCCAGTTGGCTTTTTTAGATGGAAGTCAACTGAACTTGTGCCCAGTCATTTGGCTTGAGGCCTGTGCTCACTGGGAGAAGGCTTGGCTGTCTTTTTCCATCTTCTTGTTCTTTTATCTCTTTGCCCTTTCATTCTTTCTTGGTCCTTCTCTCCAATGCATTCACTCCCTCTCCCTTGGCTAGAGGGAATCTGGGGAGGTGGCCTGAGTTTACTCCACTCTGAGCATGGGGTCCGTCACCCCAATTCCCTGCTTGCTTTCTGCCTCATGTGTCATGGTGGTGGCTGGCTCTTGTCAGAGGCAAGAACTGGACCTGGCAGTGAATGTTCAGGATGGTCCCTCATGCTCAGCTTGCTCTAGTTGGGAGTGCATAGCCCAGCTGTTCTTACTGGAGTTCTGCTCAGAGCCTAAGGCCAACCCCAGCCAATAATAAAGTGTTGCTTGGCCTTGCTTTGTTCTCTGTGTGCCCTTTTCCCCCCAGGAGTCTTGTGGGGACAGTGGCTGGCTTGTGGCAGGGCTTGGGTTTTTCTGTGTCCCTGCCAATCCCATCATGATGCCGTGTTACTCTCACTCCTTCAGATTCCATGTGCACACACCCTGTACTTGCCCGTGGGCTCTGGACAGACAGTTGCCAACTAAGATGGGTCAGTCTGGGTGAATGGGATCTGGATTGAAGGAGATGGGAAGAATTTGTGCTTACATCATGGTGCCCTGAACAGAATGCAAGAGATGAAAGCATTTGCATAAAGTAGCATAGAACCAGACAACAGGGAAAAGAAAGGGG
Organism: Okapia johnstoni; assembly: GCA_024291935.2. NCBI lineage: Eukaryota > Metazoa > Chordata > Mammalia > Artiodactyla > Giraffidae > Okapia > Okapia johnstoni. Next base: position 45,831,037 of record CM044316.1, read on the forward strand.
GGTGGGAAGGGGCAGTTGTAGGAACTGACAAGAAAGCAAAGTCAGAAAGTCTGGCTTCTAGATGGAAGTCCTTTGAAGAGAAAACTAGCGATTGTTTAAAATACCATATTTAACATAAATTAGAGGGGATTAAGGCCAGAATCTAGAGTAGATGTTATTTGTCTCACACTTACATTCTTGCTTTTAGAATGCCTTCCCCTCGAAAACTACCAGTATTCCAGATTTGGGTTATGATGCTGTATGAATAGATCTTGGGTTAGAATAATTATTTACTAACCACTCTATAAGAGCTATTTATAATATCTTTCCTTTCTGTAACATCAAAAACAAAGGTTGGTTTAAAAAAAAAAAATCTTTGTAGCATTCCTGGTAGAACTAAGGGCCTGACACTCCATGTGGTTTGGTTTATAATCTAGGGATGGTTCCAGCATTCAAAGATTCAAAGTGGGTTTCTTTGTGGCTTGTCTGCACCTGCCGGAGATCTGGTGCACCGATTAAAGTTACAAGGCAGCTATTAGCCACCAACTGACACCAAGATTATAGGTTAAAGTTTGAATTGGTTTAAATGGTGTCATGTGTCCACCAGGACAGAGAGTGAGGTGGGGGACATGTGTTTGGCAAATGCTAGGGAGCCACTCCAGTCAGGGGAAGGAAGTCTTCTTTTTAACAACAGTTATACCCAGGAGAAGTGGAGTTTTGGGGTAGGTTTGTTGGAAGAGCTTTGAATCTAGAGTCAGGGAGACCTATGTCAGTGTGACCCTTGTTAGCCTCAGTCTGTCTTCTTGAAAATGGGAATGATAATCCCTGATTTCTAAAAAGAATTCAGTGAATGGGAAATCACATCATTCTTGGTGGCATTAATGCAACAAAGTTACATTGAGCTGCATCAGTAGAAAATGAGCAGTGGGACTTCTTGGCAGTCCATTGGTTAAAACTCTTGCATGTCTAGCACTTCCACTGCAGGGAACGCAGGTTTGATCCCTGGTCCAGAAACTAAGATCCCGCATGCCATGTAGCATGGCCAGAAATTTTTTTTAAAAAAGAAAATGAGCAGCAGCAGCATTGGAAGGAGGAGCATGTTGTAGAAGCAAGCAACCAGCCTGCTGGATTGGGGTGTGGTGTGATGGAGAGAAAGGAGTCCTCCAGTCCTGGATTCAAGTCCTGGCTCTGAAACTTACTAGCTGTTTGACATTGGGCAACCTCTCTGAGCCATGGTGTCCTCATCTGGACACCAGGGATAACACAGACAGCAACCTCACGGGGCTGTTGTGAGGAGTATATGACATGCTCCAGGTCAGTGCTAGGCTCATGGGCTCAGGAAATGCTTGTAAATTCAGTCACCATCACTGTTAGTCACCTTGCTCCATCAAGCACCACTTCTCCCTCTTGCACTGCCATTGTTTATTCTAAACTGGAATTTCTTTCTCTTCCTACAAGTCCAAGCATTCTCAGATGCTTCCTACAAGCATTCCTCAAGACTTCGGTAACTGTAGGCCCCCTGCCCAATTTTTACCACTTATACATGCCTCCTTTCTTGTTATTTATTACTGTTTTCTTCAAGTCGACTTTTTAATCCTTAAATTCATTTAAGGGAAACTTCACATCACGATGGTAAGTGAAAATCTGTGTAGATCTTAAAATAGAATGTTTATGACTCACCTAAAATCTCTGTATGCACTGTCAGACATATACGTATCATGCTGCTGCTAAGTCAACTTCAGTCGTGTCCGACTTTGTGCGACCCCATAGACGGCAGCCCACCAGGCTCCCCCGTTCCTGGGATTCTCCAGGCAAGAACACTGGAGTGGGTTGCATATCATACTTGGGTAAATACTGGTCTGATCCTTTGCTGTTCAAAGTGTGGTCCCTGGATCAGCAGCATCGGGGTTCCCTGAGAGCTTGTTAGAAATGCAGAATCTCAGGCCTGACCCCAGACCTTCTGACTCAGAATTTACATTTTAAGAGGATCCTCAATTACTGATATACTTTGGGGGTCATTTATTCTTTTTTTTAACTGAAGTGAAATTCATATAGATACTTTTAAGGTTTAAGAAACAGTGGTCTAGGGGATCTGAAGCTCCAATACTTTGGCCACCTGATGCAAAGAGCCAACTCACTGGGAAAGACCCTGGGGTGCTGGGAAAGATTGAGGCCAGGGCGAGAAGGGGGTGGCAGAGGAGGAGATGGTTGGATGGCATCATTGACTCAATGAACATGAATTTGAGCAAACTGGGAGATAGTGAAGTTATGACTCTCAGTGCCACCACGTCAGTTTAACGCAACTCTCTTTAATTCACTTTCCATTCTGAGTTCCCCATCTGCTTGCAGATATACCATCTCCACTCTCCATTATACTCCCCTTGTCCCCAGGCAGCATTCTGAATGCTAGAAGACTGGGGCCAAGGCATCTGCGAGGTGGTGTATTGAGTCCTCAGATGCCATCTGTCCAGCTGGCACCTGCTGGAATGTAGATCATTCTGTTAAGTCTTCAGTCATTGGCCACGTAGGTGGCTGCTGCCTTATCTCATGTTTCCCTATGCAAAGCTTCCTTAGGTCCTGCAGCTGTACTCTTTTTACTGCATTGATGTTTCTCTTGGACACCAGGGCCCTTCTTCTGCCTTGTGCCATGCTTGAACAGTGCATCTCTACACAGCTGCCTGGCATTTTAGTGGCTCATGTAGCTCTGCCACCTAGCTGAGGTCTGGGTGCTTCCCCAAGCATGGATCAGCCCTGTACTCAGAGCTTCCAAACCTATCTGGAATATTTGATGTTTCCTTCTTCCTTAGAGGTGATCCAGTTTGAAAGGTTGGATACAGGTGAAGCCCTATATTGTCATGTATTTCCCTCCAGAGTGTTAATTACCAGAATCTGCTCCAACAGGGTGTAGATTCTGAAGTTCAAAAGAAATTTTTTCTCTCTGCTTTCTCATCCCCTGACTAGCCTATCAGACTGATTAGGGCAAGGGCCATGGATACAAAGAAACTTGGTGGAAAATTCACCATTAATATTATCAACTGTCCTGCTATATGATTTGTAAACTGCTTGGGAACTTGGGGACTCTGTTAACTCATCCTAATATGTCCCTCCAGTAACTGAAATAGTGTTTGCACAGAGGAGGTGCTAAATACACAGTTGTTAGGCAAGAGAATAAGTGATAGTTTGCTTTTTTTTTTGATTCTGTATTATTAGGATCGCATTCATGGTTTTTCATCTCATTGATACTAACAGATACCATCTCTCTTTATATGATGATAAAATAGGAAGAGGGAAAAATACCTAATGACTGGGCCAACTGGATAAAAGTCAACTAAGTAAATGAGAATAATGATATCTGGCAGTCATTTATTCATTCTGCCAGTTGGATGAGGACTTTCTGTGTGCCATTCAGTGTTGTGGGGAGCATTGGGAAATATTTGTGGGTGAGACATTACAGCCCTTAGTGAGATTGTAAAGAAATAATTAACATGTGCTCAAATAAACAGGATAACTTCAGGGGTAAGTGCAGTGGAGACACTCATACACATAAATGTACAATTATGGAGAAGAGAAGGCACACAGAGAGACCTGGCAGGGATGTTTGTGTCAAGATCTGAAAAAGGGGTTGGAGTAAGCAGACAAAGAAGTGAAAGTGAGGGAGGGGAGGAGAGGTGGGGCATTTTAGGCAGATGGAGGAGCATGTGCAGTGGCCCTGTGGCAGAGAGAAGCACTGTACGGGTACTTAGTATATAGAGAATGAGGGGTGTGTGAACATGAGGAAGGAGGTGAACAGAGGCAAGTTCATCCTTTCATTTTCTTATCCATCGAGCAGATATTTGTCAAATGCCTGCTATGTTCCAGGTGCACACTGAGGTGCAGTAGTGAATAAGATGGACATGGTCCCTGCCCTTGTGGAGCTCAAAGCTTATCAGTAGAAGGAATACTTTTTATGATGTTATGGCAAGCTAATGGATTGTTTAATTTCTGCCTGTTATTTATTTAGGAACTCTTATCTTGCTAAATGTAATTTCTTCCTTTTAAAAGAAATGACAGCATGTTCTTAGTGCATACTGTTCTGAAATAATGTATTCCTGATGAGAACATCACTTTTCAGTTAGCTAAGTCATGAAGTTGAGACCAAAAGGGCCAATATGAGTGTTGATTATAGTTAGTCTGCTGATCTTTACTCACAACCTTTGACAAAGTCATATGAAAACTCAGCATTTGCAAATGCCAAAGTGAGGCTCTCTGAAGGAGATGGGTAAGATCTGAGCTTATTAGTTCACAAAGCACTAGCTACTGTGAACAGATACACACCAACATTTCAGTGGCTTATTATGCACAGGTTTATTTTTTACCAGATGTCTCTGGTCAGCAGATGCAGCTACTCTAAGCAGTACTTCAGGTTCCCAGGTTCCTTCCATCTCGTGGCTTCACCCTCTTCAACATGTAGCTTCCAAGGTCACACAGAAGGGGATAGAACATGGTCAATTACCCGTGGGAGGTTTTAATGGACTAGGCCTGAAATGGCATCCATCAGTTCTGCCCTTTCCACTGGCCACAACTCAGTCATGTGGTCACACTGACTGCAAGGGAGATTGGGAAATGTAGTCCAGCTATGGGCCCTAGAGGAAATGAAAACTATTTTAATGAATAATGAAATTGGTTTCTGCCACTATCTGCGATTTAATTAATCCTGGTGGTACCTTTTGTTCTTGGGTTCACATTATTCTGTGGCCTTTGTCTATTGCTTTAAGAAAGAAAAAGCTGAAGTTGGAAATGTTTGACTTTTAGTATGTTGATACATGGTTTAAATAATGTTGTTGTTGTTCAGTCATTAAGTCGTGTCTGACTCTTTGTGACCCCATGGACTATATAGCCCACCAGGCTCCTCTGTCCTCTACTATCTCCCAAAGTTTGACACCCCTGAAAAAAGTTTCATTACTTCTACTTTCTTTTCTCTTTCCTCCCTCCCTCTTTTTTCTCCCTTTCTTTCTCCTTGTGTTGAGAGTTCAGTTGAGTTCAGTTTACAACCCCTTGTACTGCAGCACACCAGGCTTCCCTGTGCATCACGAACTCCTGGTTCTATTAATTCTGATTCTGAATTTACAGGTTTGAATATAGCCAGCTTGTCTTTCATATATTTGTCAGTCTAAATATGTCAGTGGACAATTAACAAAAATTTAGAAACCACTTATCTCCATTTGGAGAGGGAATTAGAGGAATATACTTAGCTTTGAGAGCATAAGATCATTTGATTTTAGGGCCAACTCATCTTGACCCCAGGAAAGGAGGGGATGGAATTCAGGCTCTCCGCGACTCAAACCCTCGCTATCTGTCTCCATTCTTAGTAACAGATGGGGAAGGGGAGCAGTAATAGGGGCCTATTTCTGAGAGCTGTTGGTTTTCTCCCTGATCATACAGGGCTGTGAAATGTGAAAGACATCAGGGACTCTGAGCACCATTCCCCTGAATGCCCCAATGCCCGCAGGGAACCAGCCAAAGGCTGGGGTTGGCTTCGGATGGCTGGACAGGTGGCCTTGTAATTAAAACCTTTCCTTCTAACTGCAGGCCTTGTTTAGCCAGGAATATGAGGTGAAGAGAATGTTCTAGTTAGATGCCTGTACCAGCTGCTTTGAAAGCTTCCTCACAGCTGTCCCCAGACCATAGCAAACAGCCACATCTTTGCTTTCAGAATCTTGGGGGCTCAGTGTTATTTAAGATGGGATAAGCAGACGTAGAGATGAGGGAAGATTTCTTCCTGATCTGAGAAGTTCTGAGTCTTTTTGAAGACAAAGAGTGCAAAAGAAAGTCTGGAATGCATGCATTTCCTCTCTATATCAACTTTGTGAGGTAGGGGCCATTCTTAGTCCTTGTATTATGGATGGGAATGCTGAAGCTCTCAGGATTTAAGTAACTAGATTGTTGTCATGGGGTTAGGCATCAGAGTCAGGATTCACATCCAGGTAGTCTTGACTCCAGATTCAGCCTCTGGTAACCTTTACTCTTCAGCAGATTCAAAATTTAATTTCTGAGCACCCTCTCCATGTATTCTCCACCTTCATTCTCCCTCCATCCTAGCTCATGGGTCACCCACCCTCCCAGTTCCCCAGGCCCAAAACCTGGGAGTCACCCTTGAGTTCTAATCTTGTGCCCCCAGTAGAATTTACCAGGAAATTCAGTTGATTGTGTTTAAAATCTGTATCCAGAATCTGGGTACATCCTACAGTCTTCAGAAGTCTACCAGCACCTTAGTCAAAGCTATATCTATTCCATCCTCGATTCTATAGTAGCCTTGACACTGATCTCTCTGCTTCTAGTCATACTATCCTCTGGTGTCTTCCCAACACACCGGCCAGAGTGATCCAGCCCCGGGGGCAGCTTTTCTCCACAAGGTCATCCTGGACCTGAGCCACCACCTGTCTTGTTCACCTTCCCTAGGTGGCTGTGTTCATCTGTGTGGTCAGGGCTGCTGCAGCTCCTTGTGTCTCAAAAAGGGGATCAGAGAGGAAATCCTGGCAAGCAGTTTCCTTTTAAACAAATGATGCAAAAGTAGTACACATCATTTCTACTCATATTTCACAGGCAAGTCAAGAGTCACATGGCCAACCTAGCTGCAGGGGAGCCTAGGAAATGTATGGATAGTCATGTTCTCAACTCCCCAAGAAGAGGAGACTGGATTTGGGAGATGACTAGCCATGTGCCAGAGTCTAAGAGGGAAAGTGGGTAGACCTGTCAGGAGGCTATTCAGGATCCTTAGGTGAATGTTGACAATAGCTTAACTTAAAGAAGAGACAGTGGAGATGGAGAGAGATAGGCTGATTTGTGATGTCGTTTGGAGGTAGAATGAGGGGGAGTGTGTAGGGTTGAGGGAAAAGCAGAGATCAAAGATGATTCCCTGGGGCTTGCAGGTGGTGCTAGTGGTAAAGAACCTGCTTGCCAGTGCAGGAGATATAAGAGATGCGGGTTTGATCCCTGGGTCAGGAAGATCCCTTGGAGGAAGGCGTGGCAACCCACTCCAGTATTCTTGCCTGGAAAATCCCATGGACAGAGGAGCCTGGTGGGCTACAGTCCATGAGGTTACAAAGAGTTAGATGTGACTGAAGTGACTTAGCACAGCACACAAGGATGATTCCCAGATATTTCTATCTTGAGAGACACATGATGCTGTTTTCTGAGCTGAGAAAGCAGTCTGGAGTGACCACCCAGGGACCAGTGTGTGAGGCCTCTCCGTTAGGGGCTTGTCTTGTGTCATAGTGGAAGCAACCATGGAAGATTGGAATGGCTCAGAGGGAGAGTCTGAGGGGCTGTCTGCTAGGTGGATCACATGTGTTTTACCTTAAAATGCTTCAAAGGAAGAGAGGGCAGCCTGTTTTTGCCACGTTGGTAGGCCTTCATGCCGGCCAGGCAGACACTGATTCAGAGAAGCCGGGAACCGTAGAGCACATGTGGCATGTGGTTGCAGCTCAGGTTAAGTCTGCAAAGCTGCTTTCAGTTTGGAGGAAGGGAAGAGCTGAGTGAAGGTACTTATTTTTCAGCACCTAGGACAGAAAAGGTCATACTCCCAGCACCTTGATGCCCCTTGACATTTAGGGCCGTCATGTGTTTCTGTCTCCTGTTTGCCTAAGTTGGAGCATGGTATAAGAAAATGTGTTTGCAATTAACAGTAGTCAACAGACAAAGGGTCTGGAAGGATGACTGACTCACCCAGCTGGACTGTTATAAGGCCTGCTCTGATCAATTTGAGAGACAGTGTGGGTGGGTTGGGGGTGCTTTGCAAGGCTCAGGGGCTGACCCACCTTGAGGCTGATAAACTCTGAAAGAACCAACAAAGCTAAGTCACTCACTCTGTCTTTGGGGCTGAGACACTCAGCCTGAGGTGAGCCCAGCTGGTTCTGCCACCTCTGAGAGTGTGCTGGGGCCAGTGCAACTCCCAGAAGCATAGCACAGTTTCTATACATGGTAGCTAGTCAAAAACATGGTTCATTATTAATTTCTAAATCACTCAGTATTGTGCCATATAAAAATTTTTCTTCACCTTTCCGTTTCACAACTGAGAGATCTAAAGTTTAGTATCTAGTCCAGAGTACCACAGTAAGGGTTTGAAATGTTGCTTGTGAATACACTGATGTTCAGCTCACAAACTTACTCTGTAGTGACCATTTGTCACTAATTTCTGCCTGTAGTGACCGTTTGTCAGGAGGGAAAGGTGGCTTGATGTTGGGAAACCTAACTTGTATTTATGGTAGAAGAAAAAAAAAATACCTTGAGATCAATGTAAGTGAAAGAAGGAGGGGAAAGCCGTCATTTCCTTGTGATGACTGATGTGTTATTTAGTGACAACCAAGATTCTAGGATAGGTGAACTTGTTTCTGTGGCCATGCTCTCACCCAGGGGTCAGGAGCTGTGGGACAGAGGAATGGTCATGACCTGTCCAGTAGAGGCAGTGAAGGCAGACCTGGACCCACTGCTGCCTGACAGCATCTGAGCCCAGGGCCTCACTCTGACCTACTGCCTGGGCTGAGCAGGCTTGGAGCTCCTGTACTAGAAGCAGAGCTTGAGTCATCAGCCTGAGTGCTAACTTAGCAATGTAGCTGGGAGGAGAAAACTTGTGCTATGATTCTGGGAATTGCATTCTCAGTATAAAGGAGCTGGATTGCTCTTAGTGAGCATGAAATCAAAGCAACGGAGTTAGTAAGACTTTGTGGGATATTTTGTCTAGCCTGTTCTGAACAGAGACCTTTGAACTTTATCTTTGTCGTTGACCTTGCAGCAGAGCAAAATTCTCCAGCCCACCATAGGCAGGGTCTCCCGAGTAAACTCTGATGGGGTCTTCTTACCCTGTTCAGTCTTTCCTTGGAGTCACCAAAAACTTCTGTCATCATAGCTCTCTTCCCCTAATCATATGACAGTTTCTGAGGTCTGACCTTCTCTGCCATTTGCTACATTCAAATCAGTGTCTTCCTCTTGAGCTGTGAAACCTAAGAGACTTTAGAAGTCATGCACTTAGATATCATTTCTTATGTGGATAAATTTCTGAAGGAAAATGTACACAGTCAGCTAACCTCCTATCTTTTATGTTGGGTCTTTTTAGCTTCCATACAAGAATGAGGCATCTTCTAGCCTGCTCTCCAAATTCTAGGATACCATTGTCTTTGACCTTGCCCCTTCCTCTGCACTGAGTAATTTAACTTCATTGAATGAGCATTTGTTTGGGATTCTCATGTGGGAGAATAATGCTTTAGTTAAAAGCTATAGGCTTTTGGATCAGATCTGGATTCATATCTCAGCTCCACCACTTACTGGCTGAGTCACCATAAGCAAGCTTTATCTAACCTCAGTTTCACCCCCTGTAAAATGCAGTAAAGAGCACACACCTGAATAGGGGTTTCATGAGGATTAAATGCAATAGTGTATATAAAGTACTTAGCTCAGTGGTAGTACATGATAAGTGCGTAATAAAAATAAACCATTTTTTAAATGTGTGTAATACTCTGTCCATTTATTCATATGTTTCTAAACAAGTATGTGTAGTCCCCTACATATGCCAGACTGGCTCTAGGCTCTAAGGAGCAATGGTGAAAACAAGGTCCACATCCTCCTAGAGCTCACATCTAGTTGAGATGTTGGCAGTAAACAGGTAAACTCATACACATGATGTCAAAGAGCAAAAAAATGCCTTGAAGAAAAATAAAGCAGGGAAGAGGGACAGAATGACAGGGTTGTGGTGGTGGAGGTTTTGTTCCTCAGTCCTGCCCCTTGATAAAGGGCCTTTGCATTGGCTATGCCCTCTGCTGAGATGTCCTCCTCCCATTCCCCATCCTCCAGGATTGCTCTTATTTCTTTCAGGGATCTGCCTAAGTATCACCTCATCAGAGAGGCACCCCTTACCTAAAAAAAATGATACACACATAAAATACATAAAGAGATGCCATTCCTTCCTTTGAAGGTTATAGTCCTATAAAACTGACAAGTAGACAAATGACTATCCTTCCAGATGAAGGTAGTTGCCTTTAACAGAAGTATAAATAAATAACATTCAGTTAAGGGAGTCAGGAAAGGCTATATCTAAAAAATGGTACTTGAGATGTTGGGGTTCCCAGGTGGCCAGTGCAGGAGATGCAGGTTAGATCTCTGGGTTGGGGAGATCCACTGGAGGAGGAAATGGGAACCCACTCCAGTATTATTGCCTGGGAAATCCCATGGACAGAGGAGCCTAATGGGCTACAGTCCATGAGATTGTAAAGAGTTAAACACGACTGAGCGACTAAGCACACAGGCACACACTTGAGATGTTGCTTGGTATAAAAAGAGTGAGGGCTTTGGAATTGTACTGAGCTAGTCTGGTGACTTTGGGCATCACTCAGAGTGTCAAGATAAGGACACCTACCTCAGAGGGTCATTGTGCTCACTGAGAAACAAGTCCCAAGTGCCTACAGTAGTACATGAGGTTGACTCTTAATGATGCCCTCTTCACATGAATAGATAATTAATAGCGGTGTTTGGGATGCATTCCCATTAGCATTTGATTCTTGTAATATGCTGTTATCTTGTAATTGTCTGTCTGGGCATCCAGCTCTACCAGGAAAAGGGAAGCTTCTCATAGACCCGGGTGGCTGTGTCCCCCACATGGATGGCACCGTGTCTGTTATGCAGGGGCAGTTGATTAAGGACAGTGAGTACATCATCTCTAAGAGGCAGAACTGTTCTACACAGATGGGGACCTCAAGAGATGGTCTGTTCTCTTCTCCATCTCTGTACCTCAGTACCCCCAAATTGTTTCTGACAGATGGGCATTTAGCATGTTCTTGAAAGAAGAAGACTCCACTTCCCCTCTAGGGAAATGCATGCTGGGTTTAACCACGTAATTCGAAGTGGGTGAAATGATGCCAGCATGCCTCCCTCTTAGAGCCTTGATTCTGTTTTAATGCCCTCTGTTTTTAGAAGGAATTAAAGAATATTAGTTTGTCTAGTGCATGGGCTGTAAAAATATTATTATTATTTTGAAGATCAGAGATAGTCTTTAAGACATGGAGATTTTCAACATCAGCTAAATCTTAGTTATTCTAGAGATGCTGAATATCAAGATACTGGCCTTTCCAGGCATAATATTTCTCTTCTTGAATTTTCTTTTTAAGGAGTTACCTGTTTTGTTTTGTTTTTTTTTCTCATAGCAACTCCACCATAAAATGAGACACAAAAGAGACAACCTGGATAATTATGCTTAGGAAGTTTCATTAAAATGTGGGAAAAGGGAGAGCAGAGGCATAGTATACTGGCGGGCATGGGGATTCCTTGTTGATGGTACTTAGTCACCTCTCACTTCTGTCCTCTGTGAACATACTTTAAGGTGACAGTCAATGAGAATTTGGCCATCACATCTGAAATTGGATGCCCAGGGCCCACATGTGGTGTTGTGGGAAACTCTCCCTGCTCCTCAGACCTTCCACCATGATCACGGGACGTGGACCACAATGCCGGTATGGAGCTCAGGGCCTTGGGCAGCCGTTTTAGCCCTGCAGCCCCAAACCAGGAAGGTTTTTGTTTGTCACAGTGGAAGCCTCGACCCCAACCATGGGCTTCCAGGGGAGTTGCGTTAGAATCTGCCTGATTCCCCAGGATGGAAAGTTGCTTCAGAAAAATGCTGTGAGATGTTTTCTAATCACCAAAAATTGTTTTGGCCGACACCTCTTCTCTAAAGGAAGCCTAAAAGCCTTGGGTAAGGGTGGCACCAACACTTCCTGGGCTTCAGAATCAAGTGAAGCATCAGGCAGACAGAAACTTTTTCTGCAGATGGATTGACATACCTATGGGGGAGGGCTGGGCATGCCCTGGCCTCTCTGAGTAGAGTTATATTTACTGCTACCTTGGTTATGACAGCTACTTTGGGGGAGAGTTCAGCATAGGGGAGAGGGCAAGGCATTCGTCCAAATCAGGGCCTGCACCCAAGTGGGCCCAGCACTGTGCTGTCATCCAGTGTGCACTTCCTTCCTTCTGCTCCAGGGCTTGAAAGCCAGCTCTACCCTCTAGCACTGTGGCTTGTAGGTCAGGGCACGTGGCACTAAGCCTTCCCAGGCTCCCCATCTCGGCATTTGTACCTAAATGGGAAAGGATGAACACCTAGAGCATCCCTTTTAAAGGTTACTAAGTCCTTGCCTTGTGAAAGGTCTATTCATAGCTCTCACATTTCTGACATCCTCATCTGCCGACAGGTTTAATCTTCACCTCCAATCCTCCAGCCTCTGAGTCCTTTGTGCAGTGAATCCAGGCACCTATGCCTGACCGGTGCATGACTGATACATCCCTGTTCTCCCACTCCTTCCTCTTGGGCTCGGTTCTGTTTTTTTATCCCTTTAGCTTAACTTCTGTAGCCTCCTCTCACCACTGGCTTCTTTTGTCCCTTTAAGACATCCAAGTCTCTCTGACCCTACCAAAGGCCCATGCCTTGACTCATTAACCTCACCAGCTTCTGTTCATCCTTTCTCCTTCCTTTCTTACCTGAGTGATCTATGTGTACTAAGCAATCTATGTGTACTGTGTCTATTTTCCTCTCATCTATCCAGCCCATTTCCATCGGCTTCTTCCCTTGTGCCACCAAGGCAGCTCCAGGGCACCCACGACTCATTTCCCAATGTCATGTTTCCTTTGGACCCTTCTCTCCCTGGATCTCCTCTTGCCTTCAGCACAGGTGAACACTGCCTCCAACTCCAAACTCTTACCTTAACTCCTGAGACTTCATGCTCACTTGTTCAATTCCAGTTTCTCTCTCCTCCATGAAGTTCTTTTCTTCTATTTCTAAAAAATTGATGACTCCAGCATGACCTCCTTGACCCTCCTCTCTTCCCAGTTTGTCCTTGCATGATGGCATCCACAGCCAGGGCTTTGACCACCATCTAAATGCTGGTGACTACCAGATGTCTGACTGCAGCTCTGACCTCTTCCGCCTTCCCTGCAACCTGGGGTTCTGAGCAAGGCATCAGATGGAAATGCCTTCAGGGATCTGCGGATAAAGTCATTGAGTGAAGTGGACTGAGTGAGTGTGGCAGGCCAGAGAACCTCTTGTTCTAGCTGAAGGGAATGGCTGCCACTGGGCTCCAGCCAACTGTCGACATGTAGGAATTTAGGACCCGTGTTGCCAGATTTTCCAGTTTTCCCTGAGAAGCTAGAAATAAATAATCCTGTTTGGACTCTCTCAGTGATTGAATGTTGGTTCAAAAATGTCTGTATGGACCAAAGCCCGTCTGAGAACCATGTCTGAGTACGGACCACCTATCTGGAATAACGGTTTGACTCATATACTCCAATTATTGGTTCATGGCTGAACTCAATTATTCTGATGTCCACAGTCCTTTCACGTTGAATGTGCCCCAAACCAACTTTTCCCCAAACCCTCCCCTCCTCTTCTTGCATACTTTTGCTCAGTTACTGGCACTTGATTCTACCCACTCACTGGAGCTGGACATATGGAGGGAGGGTATCCTTCTTTCCTTCCTCTTCTCCCCCCCCACCACATTGAATCCACCATCAAATGCTACCAACATAACTTCCTCAAGTCCATTATTATCCATTATTGTCCCCCCATCTTTTACCACCACTATCATAGTTCAGGCTTCTAGCATCTTTTGCTTGGACCAGTAGCCTCCCGAGTGTTTCAGGCTATGACTCAGAGTAATTGATTCTTCCTGTGTATAAATTATTATTCTAAGCCAAATATTTCATCTTATTTCCTTGATAGTGGTTGGTTTTGGAATGGATTTGTGACACAGTCTGGAACAGTTGGATGAAAGGAAGGGTTTTCTGGGAAGCTTCTGGAAAAGTTTTCCTTGCTAAGAAAGAGACTAAAGAAGAGATGATTCCTTCTGGTGGTGGTCCTTGCTGTGCCTATATGTCACTCTAGGAACTGCTGTCACCACCCTCTGAAGATGAGGAAAGGCAGTCTGCAGGTAGATCCCACCACAGAAAGTGGTAGAATGGAGAGAGAGGGCACTTGGGCCCATGGTTATGTTGGTGAGCTACTGAGTCAATCACTTCTGCTGTCTGTCATCTCAAAGTATGCAGCTATGTTGGCTAATGAGTCTCTTGATTAGTTCAGCTGATGAGAGTCAGGGCTTTGTGCAAAGGCAGCAGAGGCATCCTGACTGGTACCCTTGTTTTCTGCCTCCAGGTCTGTGCTCCATCACTCTGCGTGACACCTGACTGGCAGGGTGGTCCCTTTGGATGCTAATATGACCGCATCACCTTCTGTTTATGCCTCCCATTGCCCAGGATAAAGTCTCAGGATTTTGGCAGAATATACAAAGGCCTCTGCGACAGGTGCCCTGCCTCCACAGCCCAATCAGGTCAGTCTCTTTAACGCACCCTCTGTACCGACTTTAATCTGATCTGCTTGCAGTTCCCTGTGTAATGATGCTGTTTAACTCTTTCATTCATTTGACAAATTTGTACAAGTGCCATTTCTGGGCCAGGAGCAGTTCAACGCATACCAGCTACTATCCACAGTCCTCTGCTCCAGCCACCTCTTCTCTGTGGAGTGCCTCCCTTCTGTCTTTATCTGACTCCTGCTTTTCTTTTTCCAATGTGGTGTTTAACCCTTGTAATACTCTCTCTTTCACACACAAACACACACACACACACACACACACACACACACACACATTTGTATATGCATACTTTAAATTGTTTATCCAGTGGTTTTTCAAAATTGTTAGACATATAATAAATGAAGAGAATAGTACAATGAATATTCTTATACCTAGATTGCATTTGTTGGCAGAGTGGGTGATTAAGTGGCAGAATTGAAGGTAAGGCTGTTTTCCTTTTTTCCATATTTAACTGCTTTTTGCAGACAGTGATGTTAATAATGTAAGAGTAGAGAGACCCACCTGCCAGATGGTGAGGAGAGAAATGATCCAGATAGAAAATTGTGAACAGTGGAAAGCGCTAACAATTAGTGATGGCCAAGGCCATGTTCTTATAGGATCATGTCCCAGGGAACTGAGAGCATCAGTGGAGAAAATCACCAGCCTTCCAGCTGTTGTTGCGAAGCCCTTGTTGTATTTGCAGGCCCATGTTATAAACAGAAACCAGAATCCCTTCCAAATGAAATGACCACAAAACCTCACATCTACCCAGAGCTGTCCTTTTCCCAGAATGCATTTGTCGGCCATTGGGATAGGTCTGATCACAACCAGGTGAGGGAAGTGTGTCTTAGCTCTGATGACAGCGTTCCTTCCCTGCCATCAGAGCTAAATAGTTTGACATTAATTTTTGGAGTCAGATCTGAGAAGTTATCAAAGTTTATAGAAGGTAATACCATAATGAATATTTGAATCCAGAGACTCTAAATATGAACTCAAAGAACATTTTCGTTCTGCTGCTGCTACTTCCTCAGCCAAGAAGAATGTGGAGGCAGGATTTGGACTGGTGAGGTCACTGAGAAAGCTTCTGACTGTGGAGAAGAGACCACTTACTGTCTTACTTGGAGGTCTTGTATTTCTTTCCTAACTGTCCACCTAACTGGTCTCATAAGACGCTCTGCATTCCCTGGGTAGGGGTCACTGATGTTAAAAAATAAATTCATCATAATCCACTCAAAAACATAGGAAGATAGTCTCCCCAGCTACCTTAAGAACTGATCTAAAGACAAGGCAACCCAGCTACCTCACTCCTCCTCTGGACAGCAGCTTTGGGCATCTCCAAAGGGCCAGGTGTCATGGGTGCAATGGTAAATAAGCCACTGCCTTCTGGAGCTCATCGTCTACTGGGATAAAGAGATCCATGTTTATGGGGAATGTAATGGGAGCTGTGTGGGCCACCATTCCAACTTGGGGAGGGTGAGGCAAGGACAAGCCAGAAGGCAGAAGCAGGTATAGAGTAGGTAGGAGTTAGATAGGCAGGCTGGGGGCATTCTAGGCCTAGTGCAGGGAATGAGGTAATGATGGAGACTTTGATCAGCGTGGTGAACACAGGGACAAAGTAGGCGTTGCCTCTGTGCAGGTGATCCTCAGAGTGCGCCATTTGAAATGTTTGGTTTTTTTTGGCCAGGTTGAGTCTTAGTTGCAGCATGTGGGATCTTTCATTGTGGTGTGGGCTTAGTTGCCTTGGGACATGTGGGATCTTATTTCCCTGACCAGGGATCAAACCTACATCCCCTGCATTGGGGGGCAGATTCTAAACCACTGAAGCACCAGGGAAGACCCGAGTTGTGCCATTTTTGATAATGTAAGATGCCAGCACCAAGTCTGAAGGCTACCTGTGAGCTGACTTGAGGATACTTTGCCTCCTTGGCTCTGAGTGATCGGTTAACATTACTCCCACTAAGGGTTAAAGGTGGGAGACCCCCCTCCAACCCCCCAAATTAAAAAAAGGTCAGTGAAGGTAATTACACCACCATCTATTTAGCTGCTGAAGAATTTACCATTCAAGGAGATAGGACCCTGCCTCACTAGAGGCGTTTAACGGTCCAATACTATCACATTACCCAGATTGTATAAAGAGTATGAATGATTTCCGCTCACAGACCTCTAATGGAGGTATCTCTTTACAAAGCCCCTACTTCAGGCCAGCTGAATGCCTTAGCAGTGCCTCCGAAATCCCGCAGCCCTAATCCCTTTAGCAACAAAGATCTGTTTCTTTGCTTAGCATGAAGTAGGCCTCAGAGGTCTGTGTGTGTCTTCGCCTGTAGACCAGAAGCCTCCTGTTTACAATTTCCCTATTCCTGTTTTTAATGTTGTTCTGAGAGCAGCCACAAAGGGCTAGTTTTGTCCAACAGGAACAAGGGAGCTATTAGAGAGAGATGGAGGAAGGAAGGAAGGGCGATCGCAGGGAGGACTCCTCGAGGGATTAGCAGACACAGCTGTTCCCGAAGGGAGAGGACCTTTAGGCTGTTTATAATTTCCGTCACATTTACAGTTTTTAATATTTTATTTCCTTAAATTCTTTTTTCTCTGATCAGTTTCTTATCCACCATTTAAAGCGAGCATCTTGCTGCCATATTGACCAACTTAGGGACGTGTTTCATATAAATTTAGTTGTGATTTGGCTTTTTCCATCAGTGCTGTACGGCTCTGGTGTGGTGGTCTCGGCTTCCTGTGAGGTCACAGACCCCAGACCCCCAGGTGCCTGAGGAAATCACGAGAGGGGACCAGTTTCATTTCTTGTCCCATTGTGCAAACCATTGGAATTCTTTAGGCTGTATTTGATTCATTTCGATCCCGTGCACCACCCTGTCCTCACTCACTTTTCAAATGTACCTCATTTTTGTCCTGATGTTATCTTTCTAGCCTGGGTGTTATAAAGCATGTTAAGTGCAGGTAGAGGCTCTTTCATAATCCATGTTGCAAAAATGCAATGACTTTATGAAAATTATTCATGGTTTCATCCAGAAAGTAAGTAAGTTTCCATTTTTGTCACCTTCAGTTCTTATTTTTGTGCATGTTCAATTTTTGCACTTATAATAAAACCATAGAATTTTAGTTTTAATTTTCCATACTGTGAGGCTGTGTATATTTTTCATATCCAGTGACAACCAGTCTCTTTTTTTAAAACTCCTTTTCTTTCCTTTCTCTTACCCTTTTCTCTGTTATGAAGATTGGCATCATGTACATCTTTTCACACCTAGTTCGGTGCTCAGATAATCATATGGAAAAAAATTTTTATCCTAGATTGAGAGGATTGCTGTTTATTTTATTAAAATGGATTATGTATTTCCCTTACATCTTGCCTTCTTCACTTAACAGAGGAAATTGCATTTAATATATTTTTAACCTCACATGATCTGTACAGGTTCATTTTGCCTGAGAAAACTCTGACTCAAGTGGCAGATACCCATTTATATGGCTATTTTATTTTCATTCTGTTTTTGTTAAGTTTGACTTTTTCCTGCAGAGCTTTAGTCAAAAAACAAATGATTTTATCAAATGTCCAGTCAGCCACTGCTAACCCTTTGGGCTCTTGCTGTCCTAGGGTACATTTCTGGACTTGAATGTCTTTTAGATCTGGCTGACCTGCTAGTACTGTTACAGAAGTATTCCTGACGATTGTCTCAAAAGCTCTGTGTATACGGTTTCCTTTTTCAGGGGCCTGGGATGTGAGCTAATCTTTAAGTCCAGGAGACTTAAAGTCCTAACTCACTCAGGGACAGCTGTTCCAAACCCTTCCTTCCTGCTCAAAGTAGTAACTAGTTTTCAAGAGGAACTTAAAAAAATTTTTTTCTTTAAAGAAGAATATGGAGTTCTTCCAGGATTGCTTAATTTTTTTTCTTTCTCTAAAGTTAAATAGTACAAAGCCATGCCATTCCAAGTGCACTGTCTGAATTCAGCCTCACTGGAAATGTGGACCATCAGGTAAGATGCATAGCCTTGGGGATATTATTTCCCAGCACTAGCCAGGAAAAAGCCACGATTCCAGTTGCATTAGTTTCCCCACATGTCTTAGAGAGGAACGCTGAAGATATCTGAGGGAACGTGAGCTTCCACAGGCCTATCATCTGCTGCCGCTCCTCTTGTACAGGTTCCTTTGGCAGGATTACAGACGGGAGATGCTGATTATTGTTTTGGTGATATATGCATTTTGGGGGATCATTTTCTGATGAAAAAAAATTTAAGATGTCTTCCCATTCCAAGTATAAATTAAAGGTCCTGTGATTTTAATAAATGCTTTTATTAAAAAACATTGAATTGCCCAATATACACATATCCTGTAGGTTATAAGTGTTTTGATTTTAGTGGCCTGTGCCAAAGACATGCCCTTGGAAGATGCCGTGATTGGAGATGTGTATTTCTTCTTATGGGAATCTGGGTCTTTCTTTTGTCTTTTTAAATTATTATTATTTTTTTAATTGGAGTATAGTTGAGCTACAGTGTTGTATTAGTTTCTGCTGTATAGCAAAGTGAGTCAGTTATGCCACGTATGTATCCACTCTTTTTTAGGTTCTGTTCCCAGAGAGTTCATTATAGAGTATTGAGTAGAGTTCTCCGTGCTGTTCAGTAGGTTCTTATTAGTTATGTGTGCTATATATAGTAGTGTGTATATGTCAATCCCAATCTCCCAGTTTATCCCTCCCCCCTGAGATGTGGTTATTTTGATGAGAGGTAGTGGGAGGTACGTCCATAGGGCCACGATGGCTGGCAAGGATCTCTATTTAGACATTTAAAGACACAGATCAACCCTGACCGTCAGTGGATGACACATATCATAATGCAAGCATTCTACATTCACAAAGACTGTGTAAATGAAAATGTATAGGAGATAATGGTAGGACCCCTTTATAACTGTGTAGTATATGTCAATTTGGCTAATTCCATAGACATGTCTAGTAGTTGGATCACGTTATAGGTAAAGGATAAGGAAGAAGGATTTTTATCCATTTTATCTTTTCCCATTTGCCGATAGGCAGACAGTTGAAAAGAAATATTAACCAAAAAACAAAAAGGGAGCTTGGTAAGATATTAATTTTTTTCTAAAAGGTAAAAACTGCTTTGGGGGAGGCAAATAATAACCATGCAAATGAGACAGAATCTAGCAAGGTAAAAACAAAAATTGACATGCCCAAATTGCACTCCCTAATAATTTATGTGAGCTATTAAAAATTAATTTAGGAGATGTCAGTTTATGTTCCTGTGACCTAAATAAGGACTGGCCCTAAATGGTGCCAACTCAGTTCATTGAAAAATGAAAAAACTCATTCTGAAACTATTTTTTTCATGTATGTATTTATCCAGACAGTCAGTAGAGGACAAAGAAGATCACTGGGAGAGCAGTCAGGGGAAAGGGTTGAGCTTCTAAAACACTGCTTTACTAGAGTGATTTCTCTTTTATCCATTTTATATATTCATCTTCTGCACAAGACAGTATGTTGTTTTATGGGAGATGTGGGGGGAAGGGCGGTGGAAGGGGAAACATTCTGTTGCTTCTAAAAATTATTTGTAATTAGCAATTTTGTCTAGAGGATAGCTCTTTTTTGTTTTTTGCAGTTTTAAAAATTGTTGCACTGTTGTGCTAGTTTTAATGCTGCATCGATTAACGGTATTTTATTTGGGTCTTATGGGACAAAGTCATAGTTATGGTTATGAATGGAGTTTTGCAAAGGTGAATGCTTTAGAATTGTTCAGATTTTGAATCTTTCAGAGGTTGGAGGTGATTGAGAAATATTTTTTCTGTCTTGAGTATGAAGAGAAAAAACAAGTTCCAAATGCCCTAACATCTATCTATAATACAAATCACCCAGAGCTCTGAGAACGTTTCCTGTAGGAGAAAATCATGATGGCCATCCCCATAAAATGTTAACTTTGAGTTGTTAACGAACACTGCTAGACCACAGTCATGGTCTAACAAAGTAAGTTTGTGGAGTGAAGGAATCAGAGGTCTTCCTTCCTATTATTGATGGTTTGCCTTTTTCTCGTCCTGATAAAACATTCTTTCCTTGGGATTTAACCAGTGACACGGTACAGAATTAGATCCACATGTGCCTGCTGATTTTTTCCATTCTCTTTATTTCCAGTTATTTTTTCTTAGAGTCTGAAGAAAAGGGACAAAACATCAGCCCTGGATTGCATACATCAACTCTGTTAGAGAATTCTTTCCATAACAAATACTTTATCCTTTGTAACTTGGAGTGCTGAAGTTACGTAAAAATATCCATTATAATCTTCACTTTCCTTTGCTTCTCACTTTCCAATAAGGTATCCTTTTGGGCTGAAACTTTCCATGCTTAGTTTCAGCTCAAAGGTGAATTTATTTTGGAAAGTTCACACTAATCTAATTCAGGAACTTGGAAGGGATGTGAGAGTAAAAATATACCTTCTTCAATTCTACAAATAAATGTTAAGACTTCAGTCATAGATAACTTCAGAGCAGCCAAGCAGCGGAACAATAAACAGGGCTCGGAAAATCTCTGTTAAAGTCAAGCAGGTTGAAGTGATTAATCACAAATTTCCTGCATGCACTGAACAGCCTGGGCTTCCTTGAGGCTCCATGGTCCCTTCTGAAGAACGATGGCCACAACAGGGAACTTGGAGGCCTGTTTGGAAGAGATGAAAGATTTAGTTTGGATCAGAGCAAACTATTTTATGGTCTACAAAGTTTTAAAACACACTGATTATTGTGGAAGGCTCTTCTTCGGACAAGCGGGCTAGTTGAATTGCTGCCGGAACTAAATTACCCAAGCCTGTGACATGATGTCTGTGAGTATAGGTCCAGGACCCCTAGATATTGAAGTGTAATGGTCTAGAATAGCGGTCCCCAGCCTCCAGGATCTAATGCCTGATGATCTGAGGTAAAAAACTGATGTAATAATAATAGAAATAAAGTGCCCAATAAATTAATGTACTTGAATCATCCCAAAACTGCCCCCTTCCCCAGCGCATGGAAAGATTGTTTTCCATGAAACTGGTCCCTGGTGCCAAGAAGGTTGGGGACCACTGGTCTAGAGCAAGGTTTCTTAACGTTGGCACACCTAATTCCTTGGACCAGATGCTCCTTTGTTGGGGGAGGGGGCTATTCTGTGCGTAGGATGTGTAGCCGCGTCTCTGGCCTGCACCTACTAAATGGTAGTGGTCAACTCTCCTTCACCCCACTTTCCACCCCACCTAGGTTGTAACTATCAAAAAATGTCTCCAGATGTTGTTGGATGTCTCTGGGGGTAGGGGAAAACCCCTAGTTGAGAACAACTGGTAGAACTGAGTTTAGCCCCATCTGATCAGGGCATTAATGAGAAGAGAATCCATGCAGTGTAGAATCTGGCATTGCTAATAAGGGTTTTCTGCAAAGTAGAACTGCCCTTGCAAAGGAGTAGCCCCCCTGTCCAGAGCTCCCGTCCCTCACCTGTGCATCTTATTGCCTCTCTCTTCTGCTGCTTTTGGGGAAGGGCCCTTCGTTATACTTCTTAAGTTTTTTTGTATGTTGAATTCTTCCTTCTCCAGTGAAGCCTTTCCCGTAACCCTCAAGTGTGTTTCAAAATCTCCATCTTAGAAAAAAACAGCTGCTCTCATTATTAGAATTTTTAATGTAAAGAAGAACATTGACTCACTTCATCAACAAAAGGTAGCACTAACCATAGATAGCGCGTACACATCTTACGTCTTAACAGTGTCATTCTGTGGTGGGTACCGTCCTATCTTCATCTTCTAGGTAAGGAATAAGGCACAGCAAAGTGAATTAACAGGTTCAAAATCACACAGAACCAGCACAAAGTGGATTTGGATCTAGATTCCTGAGCCCACCCTCTTAACTGCTGTGCCATACTCTCTACTCCCACGTCTCTATAAGGCCTCATTACTCTCATAACAAGGCAAGGGTTAAATATGCCTTTAAGAGTCTAAAAAATATTAAGACAAGGTCTTCATTCTATACATTGGGTAATGCACTGATGAACACAGTATCATACCTGCCCACAGTATGGCCAGTGGTCAGAAGACATAAATAGAAATGAACCTCAGAGAATGGTGCAAAATGTGAACCGTTATTGTAATAAAAGTACGAGCCAAGGGCTGTTGAAGTAAAGAGGCTGGTTCAGTTCAGCTCAGTCTCTCAGTCATGCCCAACTCTTTGTGACCCCATGGACTGCAGCACACCAGGCCTCCCTGTCCATCACCAACTCCCAGAGGTTACTCAAACTCATGTCCATTGAGTCGGTGATGCCATCCTCTTCTCCTCCTGCCTTCAATCTTTCCCAGAATCAGGGTCTTTTCAGATGAGTCAGTTCTTCGTATCAGGTGGCCAAAGTATTGGAATTTCAGCTTTAGCATCAGTCCTTCCAATGAATATTCAGGACTGATTTACTTTAGGGTGGACTGGTTGGATCTTCTTGTTGTCTAAGGGACTCTCAAGAGTCTTCTCCAACACCACAGTTGAAAAGCATCAATTCTTTGGTGCTCAGCTTTCTTTATACTCCAACTCTCCCATCCATACGTGACTACTGGAAAAACCATAGCCTTGACTAGACAGACCTTTGTTCGCAAAGTAATGTCTCTGCTTTTTAATATGCTATCTAGGTTGGCCATAACTTTTCTTCCAAGGAGCAAGCGTCTTTTAATTTCATGGCTGCAGTCACCATATGCCTTGACTTTGGAGACCCAAAAAATTAAGTTTGTCACTGTTTCCACTGTTTCCCCATCTATTTGCCATGAAGTGATGGGACCGGATGCCATGATCTTAGTTTTCTGAATGTTGAGTTTTAAGCCAACTTTTTCACTCTCCTCTTTCACTTTCATCAAGGACCTCTTGAGTTCTTCTTCGCTTTCTGCCATAAGGGTGGTGTCATCTGCATATCTGAGGTTATTGATATTTCTCCTGGCAATCTTGATTCCAGCTTGTGTTTCATCCAGCCCAGCATTTCTCAGGATGTACTCTACATGTAAGTTAAATAAGCAGGGTTACAATACTCCTTTTCTAATTTGACATACTCCTTGACATACTCCTTTTCTAATTTGGAACCAGTCTGTTGTTCCACGTCTAGTTCTAACTATTGCTTCCTGACCTGCATACAGATTTCTCAGGAGACAGCTCAGGTGGTGTGGTATTCCCATCTCTTTAAGAACATTCCACAGTTTGTGGTGATCCACACAGTCAAAGGCTTTGGCGTAGTCGATAAAGCAGAAATAGATGTTTTTCTGGAACTCTCTTCTGTTTCGATAACCCAGTGGATGTTGGCAGTTTGGTTCCTCTGGTTCCTCTGCCTTTTCTAAAACCAGCTTGAACATCTGGAAGTTCACAGTTCACATACTGTTGAAGCCTGGCTTGGAGAATTTTGAGCATTACTTTACTAGCATGTGAGATGAGTGCAATTGTGCGGTAGTTTGAACATTTTTTGGCATTGCTTTTCTTTGGGATTGGAATGAAAACTGACCTTTTCCAGTCCCGTGGCCACTGGTGAGTTTTCCAAATTTGCTGGCATATTGAGTGCAGCACTTTCACAGCATCACCTTTTAAGATTTGAAATAGCTCAACTGGATTTCCATCACTTCCACTACATTTGTTCGTAGTGATGCTTCCTAAGGCCCACTTGACTTTGCATTCCAGGATGTCTGGCTCTAGGTGAGTGATCATACCATCATGATTATATGGGTCATGAAGATCTTTTTTGTATCATTCTTCTGTGTATTCTTGCCACCTCTTCTTAATATCTTCTGCTTCTGTTAGGTCCATACCATTTCTGTCCTTTATTGAGCCCGTCTTTGCATGAAATGTTCCCTTGGTATCTCTAATTTTCTTGAAGAGATCTCTAGTCTTTCCCATTCTATTGTTTTCCTCTATTTCTTTGCACTGATCATGGAGAAAGGCTTTCTTATCTCTCCTTGCTATTCTTTGGAACTCTGTATTCAAATGGGTATATCTGTCCTTTTCTCCTTTGCTTTTCGCTTCTCTTCTTTTCACAGCTATTTCTCTTCTTTTCACAGCTATTTCTCTTCTTTCACAGCTATTTCTGTCTCCTCAGACAGTGATTTTGCTTTTTTGCATTTCTTTCTTGGGGATGGTCTTGACCCCTGTCTCCGATACAATGTTACAAACCTCCATCTATGGTTCTTCAGGCACTCTGTCTATCAGATCTAATCCCTTGAATCTATTTGTCATTTTCACTGTATAATCATGAGGGATTTGATATAGGTCATACCTGAATGGTCTAGTGGTTTTCCCTACTTTCTTCAGTTTAAGTCTGAATTTGGCAATAAGGAGTTCATGATCTGAGCCACAGTCAGCTCCCAGTCTTTTTTTTGGTGACACTATAGAGCTTTTCCATCTTTGGCTGCAAAGAATATAACCAATCTGATTTCAGTGTTAGCCATTTGGTTATGTCCATGTGTAGAGTCTTCTCTTGTGTTGTTGGAAGAGAGTGTTTGCTATTACCAGTGCGTTCTCGTGGCAAAACTATTAGCCTTTGCCCTGCTTCATTCTGTACTCCAAGGCCAAATTTGCCTGTTATCCAAGTGTTTCTTGACTTCCTACTTTTGCATTCCAGTCCTCTATAATGAAAAGGGCATCTTTTGGGGGTGTTAGTTCTAGAAGGTCTTGTAGGTCTTCATAGAACCATTCAGCTTTAGCTTCTTCAGCATTACTGTTTGGGGCATAGACTTGGATTACCGTGATATTGAATGGTTTGCCTTGGAAACGAACAGAGATCATTCTGTCATTTTTGAGATTGCATCCAAGTACTGCATTTTGGACTCTTTTCTTGACTATGATGGCTACTCCATTTCTTCTAATGGATTCTTGCCCACAGTAGTAGATACAGTGGTCATCTGAGTTAAATTCACCCATTCCAGACCATTTTAGTTCACTGATTCCTAAAATGTCAGTGTTCACTCTTGCCATCTCCTGTTTGCTGCTGCTGTTACTAAGTTGCTTCAGTCGTGTCCAACTCTGCGTAACCCCATAGATGGCTTCCCACCAGGCTCCTGCATCCCTGGGATTCTCCAGGCAAGAACATTGGAGTAGGTTGCCACTTCCTTCTCCAATGCATGAAAGTGAAAAGTGAAAGTGAAGTCACTCAGTCATGTCTGACTCTTCGCGACCCCATGGACTGCAGCCTACCAGGCTCCTCCGTCCATAAGATTTTCCAGGCAAGAGTACTGGAGTGGGTTGCCATTGCCTTCTCTCATCTCCTGTTTGACCACTTCCAATTTGCCTTGATTCATGGACCTACATTCCAGGTTCCTATGCAATATTGCTCTTTACAGCATTGGACTTTGCTTCTATCACCAGTCACATCCACAACTGAGTGTTGTTTTTGCTTTGGCTCCATCTCTTCATTCTTTCTGGAGTTATTTCTCCACTGATCTCCAGTAGCATATTGGGTACCTACCGACCTGGGGAGTTCATCTTTCAGTGTCCTATCATTTTGCCTTTTCATACTGATCATGGGGTTCTCAAGGCAAGAATACTGAAGTGGTTTGTCATTCCCTTCTCCAGTGGACCACATTTTGTCAGAAGTCTCCACCATGACCCGTCTGTCTTGGGTGGCCCTACACGGCATGGCTCATAGTTTCAATGAGTTAGACAAGGCTGTGGTCCATGTGATTAGATTGGTTAGTTTTCTGTGATTGTGGTTTTCTGTCTGTCTGCCCTCTGATGGAGAAGGATAAGAGACTTATAGAAGCTTCCTGATGGGAAAAACTGACTGAGGGGAAACTGGTTCTTGTTCTGATGGGCAGGGCCATGGTCAGTAAATCTTTAATTCAATTTTCTGTTCATGGGTGGAGCTGCTATTTACTGGGGCCAAACTATGGTGGAGGTAATGAAGATAATGGCGACCTCCTTCAAAGGATCCCATGAACGTACTGCTACACTCACTGCCCTCAACCCTGCAGCAGGCCACCACTGACCCATGCCTCCGCTGGAGACTCCTGGACACTCCCAGGTAAGTCTGGGTCAGTCTCTTGTGGGTTCAACGCTCCTTTCTCCTGGATCCTGGTGCACAGAAGGTACTGTTTGTGCCCTCAAAGAGTCTATTTCCCAGTCCTGTGTAAGTTCTGGCAGCTCTTTGGTGGGGTTAATGGTGACTTTCTCCAAGAGGGCTTATGCCATACCTAAGTCTGCCGCACCCAGAGCCCCTGTCCCTGTGGCAGTCCACTGCTAACCCGTACCTCCACAGGAGACGTTCAAACACAGTTCTGTCTCAGTCTCTGTGGGGTCCCTGGAGAGGAGCTGGAGGCTGGAGAGACTGTTAAACCTCAAGTGGGAGAAAATCAAGCATATAGATTCCCTAGGCATACAACACTGTGGTGCCTCCTATGAGCCTGAGCTATCTGGCAGGGACCCTTCTAGGCATGAGGGATGGTGCTTGTAGTCCAGTGAGGGTCTCACAGATGTGAATCAGATGATCACATGCATTTAGGTGAGAGATGCTAGATTTGAAAGGAACATGATACCATGAGAGTATCTGAAAAACACTGGACTAACTTTGGGGGGTAAGGGTCAGGGAAAGTTTACCTGAGGAAATGGTTACCAATGTGACAGGTGAAGAATGAGGAGGCATTAGCCAGTTGAGATGAGAATGTATACGTGTGGACACATGTTTGTGTATATATACTTAGGCACATAGTGCGGTGGGAGATGAGGATGTTTGTGGCACAGAACCAGCACATGCAAAGGTCCTGGAGTTAAAGAGAACACAG
Organism: Okapia johnstoni; assembly: GCA_024291935.2. Taxonomy (NCBI): domain Eukaryota; kingdom Metazoa; phylum Chordata; class Mammalia; order Artiodactyla; family Giraffidae; genus Okapia; species Okapia johnstoni. Next base: position 45,858,123 of record CM044316.1, read on the forward strand.
GGAGCACTAGGCTCTACAGGAAGCCAGAGAGGCTGGAAGGCAGAGAGTGAGATGGAGCAGGGGCCAGGGCCTGCAGGGTCTGATAAGGATTTTACTCTTTATTGGAAGAGCAGTGAACATCATTAAGGGATTTGAGGAAGATGGGTGACATCATCTGACGTGAGTTTTTAGAAGAGCTCTTCAGTGCAGTGTAGAGAGTTGATTGAAAGCAGTTATGATAGATGTGGAGTTGTTGTGGTAGTTCAGCTAGACGATCACGTAGCACAGAGGCCCATAAACATACATACTTTCGTTCTCTTTCATTGAAAGATTTTGCTGTTTTAAATGCTGCCCCCATTAGGGTTCTATTCCCAGCCGACTGGTCCCATGCTTCTCTCCTTGCTTTCTGTGGTCAGCATACCTTGACTTGTAGATGCATCTCTCCATTCTCCGCCTCTGTCTTCACATGGCATTCTTCCCTGTGTGTTTGTGTCTCTGTGCGTCTCCTCTACAAGGAAACCAGTCAATTGGATTTAGTGGATTTAGGGTGGGCCTAAATCCATTACGGTGAAGGACAGGGAAGCCTGGTGTGCTGCAGTCCATGGGGTCGCAAAGAGTCAGACACGACTGAGCGACTGAACAACAACAACAACAACAACTAATCCACTATGCCCTCAGCTTTACTTAACTAACCACATCTGCAAAACCCTTATTTCTTGATAAAGTCACATTCTGAGGTTCCAGGTAGGCATGATTTAGGAGACACCGTTCAGCCCACGACCTGGACTATCCTGACTGTATGTCAGGATATTATATGAACTTAGTTTCTATCAGAAGAGATTGCAAAAAATTCTTCCAGAAGGGCATTCTGAAGTTATAGCCATGGACTAGAGCAGAAAGTAGCTTTTCTCTTAGTCCAGGAAGGATCTGTCTTGCTGTCAATAACCTGCTTTGGTCATTTATGTTATCTGGCTAGCTCCCATAGCTATTTGGGTTTACAACTCCTGATTTAGAGTAAAAAGTGAGCAATATCATGATGCAGAGAGAATGGGAGGCTGCTGAGTAGTGTGTAGCAAGGGACCTGATTCCATAAACATTGCTGAATAAATGAATGGCTCTGTTGGAAGAGTGCAGTGGGGCTGTTCTGGCAGCTCTCTCTCTGGAAGACCACAGATGATGTCTGTTATGTCCCCGTGCAGCAGCCATTACCTTGGAAACAGGCCATCCTGACAGCGTGTCAAGGAAGTTGTTACAGGGAATTATTTCAGCCAGAAGAGATCTCTGCAAAGCAATCTGTTCCAGCCTACTGTGTCATGGAGTAGTCCCCATGTCCCCTTTTTTTTTTTTTTGCTGGAAATGCAGTGGCAACCAGCATGAAGCCTACACCTGTCATGAGCTAATGTGCGATTCCTGCCAAGGTTTGCACTTGGGCTCCATTAACAGGGGAGAAGAGACCTTCCAGGGAAGTGTGTTAATGTTTAACCCTTTACCCGCAAATTCTCTCTCCCGCAAGTTTGGCAGAGAAATCTGCCTCTTGCCAAACTGTCCCCAGACATTTGGAATTTTGCTTTTTAACATTTTTTTGGTTTTGGAGGTAGATTGGAGAAAGGCAAGTTAATAGATATTCACCTTCAAGGGCAAGTTTCATGGACCTTATTGAAAAATCAAGGAAGAATGAAGCTGAGCCTTGTCCTGGAGAGTATTCCTTGGCAGAAATTATTTAATACTGAGATGAGAACCAAATCTCATTGGTATCAGATGTCTCCTTTCTGTCCAGCTGCAGCCAGAGCAAAACCTGGGTGTCTAGGAGGGAGGTCAGCAGATCCTGAAGTTCAAAATAACAATCGGCTGTTTCTGTATATAGCGGGAGGTAGGGGGCAGTTTTCAGGTAGGATCTGCATTTCACTATGGTTTGTTTCCTACCATGAGACGTGGGTGGGGAGAGATTGGTGGGGAACACCCTTCCCCATGCCTAACCTTTGAAGACTTGGGAATGCTCCCCATCAGAACAAGGGTGGGGTAAATGCAGTTAAATGGTATAGAGGCTGATGGTTATGTACATGTTTGCAGAGAAAGAGCTGAGTGGCTGGAAGTATGGCTGAAACTCAGGGGTCAGAGTTGGAGAACCAGAGCTTAGGAGTGTGGAGTTCCTCAGTGGCAAAGGACTTGGGCTTAGAAGGTGTGCTTTGGGAAGTATTAGGGAGTGAAGAAACTCCAGAGAGGGTGGCTCTGTGCTAAAGACAGAGACTGGCTTACAGAACATGGCTCTGTACAAAGTAGGCCCTCAGGAAACATTTGTTGAGAGGGAGAAATTGGGCAGTCTCCCAGGGTGGAGGAGAGGTTCTTTATTTTGTTTAAGTGTGTTCACGAGGAAGGACCCCATTGCTCGAAAAGACTTATCTGATTTACTTAAACATTTTAATATCATTTCTAATTAGTGCTTCCCTGGTGGCTCAGATGGTAAAGAATTCGCCCGCAATGCGGGAGACCTTAGTTCAATCCCTGGGTTGGGAAGATCCCCTGGAGAAGGGAATGGCTACACACTCTAGTATTCTGGCCTAGAGAGTTCCATGGACTGTATAGTTCATGGGGTTGCCAAGAGTTGGACACAACTGAGTGGCTTCCACTTTCTTTGAATGCACAAATATATTGTCTTTATAAACAAAGTCAGCCTCATCTTCAGGGTGGTACAATGAAGTGTGTTTACTTTATATGTGTGTTGTGACTGTGACATGTAAAGTGATTGGTATATAGCAAGTGCTCAATAAATGTCAGATATTATAATTTTTTAAATGTTTGTTTTTTAACCCAGAAATTCTGCTTCTAGAAGTTCACTCTAAGAACATAATCATGGATTTATACAAAAAAAATTATTCCTTCAGCATTTATGATATCAAAATCTAGTACAATCTAAGTATTCAAGGAGGAAGAACTGAATAAATTATAGTATATCCATAAAAGGAAACACTATTCAATAATTAAATACCAATGTCTCTGGATATGACATGAAATAATGTCATGAAATATGGTTAATAAGTGATAAAAAAACAAAAATATAACGGCTTCCCCAGTGGTCCAGGGTAAGAGTTCACTTTGCAATGCAGGGGACACCAGTTTGATCCCTGGTCAGGGAAGATCCTACATGCCTGTGCACCACAACTACTGAAGCCTTTGCACTTAAAGCTCATGCTCTGCAAAACAAGAAGCCACTGCAGTGAGAAGCCTGTGTACCACAACTAGAGAGTAGCCCCTGCTCGCCACAACTAGAGAAAGCCTGTGCACAGCAACAAAGACTCAGTGCAGCCAAAAAATAAAATAAATAAGTAAAAGTTAAAAAAAAAGTCAGAAAATTTCAGAGTAAAACTGAAGTTTCCTTTAACCACTAACCCAAATCCCAGGACCCTTCCCTGATATTCTTCATGGGAACTTAGGTTTTTCAGATTGGTCTGTAGACTTGCAGACCTTGATATGCCTTTATGTGTGTATATATGACTATATAAAACATATGAATTTGCTTATAGGTGAGGAATGATAATATGTAAATCATGGTGGGCATTATTCTGCCAGTTGCTTTTGTCACTCTACAATGCTCTAGAACCTCTCTCCAGGTCTGTCTATATAGATCTACCTCTCTCTTTCTACCTGCAGCACAGTGTTCCTTGGGTTGACTATGTCATTGTTTATTGATCCATTTCCCCTGTTGATGGACATTTAGGTTGTTTCCAACTTCATGCTGTCACCAACAGTGCTATGAATAAATATTCCCATACATGCCTTCTTGTCAAGTATGTGGGTTTAATCTGATTAAATACACATCTGGAGTACACCTGGCATCCATAGTAAAATATTTGTGGGCTTTGACAATTGACTGTGCCCTACCATAAATGGATTTTTATAGGGAAGGGACAGGACGAGATAATTGATAAGAAAAAGATAGATACCCCAAGACTAGGGTCTCTGGAGACAAATAATATACCCCAGGCAGTGTTAACAGAAAGTTCCTAGAGTCTGGGGGAACCATGTGTCTTGCAGAAACTCTTGAGGGGTCTGGAACATAGTCTCATTGTGAACAAAGCACAGAAGAAACTCTGCGGACTTGAGAGGCACATTTGTCTATGCCTATTACCTTGAGGCAGGCTGCCTTCCAGCCCCAGTCTAGCCTTTTCTCCACCATGGAAAGCCATTGTTCTCTAGATGACGCATGCAATATATGTTTGCTTTGTTTCTTTCAGGTGTGCTCAGGGGTAGAGGACTTAAGTGTATCTGTATTTGTATTGTGTATGTGTGAGTATGTATTTGTCACTCTGGAAACCCAAATCTGTCTGTTTTTGGTTGCTACATACGTTGTGGTACATTTCCCTGTTGTAGGTGGGGAAAATTCCTACAGATGGCATTTGCATCTGATAAGATTTTTTTTCCCCCTTCCATCTGATCTGAGGTTGGAGCCTCCATCAATGAGGTGCAACCCACCTACTCTGTTGAGCAATGAAGACTGTATCTGTTTTAGACACAGAAGGAGTCATGTCTCTTTGGTGATTTCTTTTGTCATCCTGAAGCATTTTCTGTACTGTCCACCGAATTGCTTTAACCACTTTGGTGCCCTATACTACCCAACGTTAGGTTGGCAAATCATTTGTGGACCAAGTTAATAATCCCATCACTAACATCCCCATAATCTTCAGAGCAGTCTTAAACATGTCTTCTCTGTAGGTAACAAATAGGGTTAGCATCATTTCTTAACCGTTTCTGTGTATGCCAGGGTGCATACTCCTGATCTAGGAGCTTGGTGCTGAACAGACAGGGTAAGGAGGTTATTGGCCATGGGACTATTTTCTTTGCACTGGTTCTTTCCAAAGACTAGGATAAATAAATGTAGGTTCAATATTCTTCCTTTTAAAACATTTTTTTGCTATTAATGAAAACTCCTCTGTGATCACTTCTAACAATGCTATGGAGTCTTAAAAGTCCGCAAAGATGACACGAAAGGACCCATTCTTACCAATTGTCTTGCCGTTGTTAGTCACCTTTGACAGACTTCCTTTAGGCAATTCAGTTTACTGAAGCAGAACTTGGACTTCCAGGGGAATCCTTTAACATGCTGCTCATAGTTTAATCTGACTTTCAAATTCCTGGCCAGACCCAGGAACCTTCAAAAGTTGTTTTTTTCCCCCCCTGTTCTACCTTAGTGCAACCTTTACTGGGTAAATTCAGGTAACATCTTCTTTCTCTTTGTGCTGTTTCAGTGTCCAGGCTTTGGAGGGACTTTGAATTCTGTCTCCATTACTTGCCAGCTGTGACCTGGGTTGTCATTTAAAAAACTTGAGCCCTGGATTTATCACCTGAAAATGCTGATAATGATAGTCTATGTTGCAAGTGTATTGTGAGAATTAATGAGGCAGTGTGTGTTAAACAATGCCAGGCGCACAGTAAGAGTTCAGAAATACACGACGAGGATGATGAAGGTGACTTTTATTGAGTATTTCAGAGAAATCATGAGTCTAGGAGCTGAAAGAGGGGACTGGGGGCTGTGGGCAATAGGGGTGGAAAACAATCACTTCTTTCCCCCAATTTTGCATAACTATGCTCTCTTTTCATGCCCACAACTGATGAGCTACAAACTTGTCCTTCTGATGTTTTTAGGTGGTTTTCTAGAAAGTCTCAAGACCAAGACTTAGAATAAACAAGATATTCTAAAAACTTAGAATTTCCATTATTAGCTGGAGAGAATATACACCAAACCCCTAACCCTCCCCTGGTTTTTGCTGAGAAATTACCCCTCCTGTTTTTAAGAGAGCTTCCTGGATCTGCTTCGATAGAACAGATTTAAGAGTCCACCCACAGGCTGTTCACTGAAGGTTGATGTGACAACAGGTCACAGAGACATCCAGCTCAGGCAGTTACAAGTGATGACAGAACTCAAGACCTTTGAAGTCTCTAATTTAGCTCGAGACACTAAAAATGCAGAGTCTCGGTCATTGGAGGGTTTCCTTATTAGGTGTATCAGCTTCTGTGAGTTTTCTGAGAAATCATTTATTATAAATCAAGAAAAGGGAAAGAGTGTGAAATATGTCTTCCTGAAAAAGGCATTTCTCTAACCCACTCCACGCTGGTCCAAATATCTGGCAACTGCCAGAGTCAACATAATCTGTTGCTGGATTTCAGGCCAACCTAATGTGGTTGATAGCGGTATTGAGGTTAGGTGATTTCCTCCTTTTTTCCATTTTCATCTTGGCCCAAGCACCTGAAAACCCATGGAAACGATTGTGCTAGGCTAGTGATTTTTGAGCTTTTTGAGTTTTTTTTTGTTATTTTTCTTGATCTGACACCCCGATCTATAGTCAGTGCCTGGAAGTAGCAGGACAGGTACTTGGGGAGTACAAATGTAGAAAGAGTTTGAGAACCAGTGTGGTAGGTAGCCTTATCCAAAATACAAGTGGGCAGAAATATGATAGCATTTGACTGTATGACCAATGGATTCTTTCCCAAGGCACATTTGCTTTACAACTCAGCTGATGGCATGTCCAGATTCCCACCTCACAGGAAATAAGTTGTTTCTTACCAAGCAGTGGAATTTTTTAATAGTTATCAGACAGGGTTTCCTTCTGGTCCATTTTTCTCTTGTTTAAGTTGGCTTAGCGAAGCTGAAACCATACTGCTGCCATCTCTGGAACCTCCCATGGTATGCACTGTGTGCTGGCCTTTTCTTTGTCTGAGAGGAAACCAGTGTTCCTCACAAGCCTGTTTAATGGTTGACATGGAATTCTTGGAGAAGTCTCTCCCTGTTTATTTGTAGAACTAAAATTAATGCAAAACTTGGACGAAGAGTTTGTTCCATTCTCATTTCAAAGTTTATTCTGGTTGAAAAGATGCAGGGAAGAAGGGCCGTGAAGGGCACTGTTGTAGAAAAGAGGAACAGAGACTGTGAACTTACAAAGGACAGCGATAGAACTCACACAAAGTTAGAGGGAGACACGGGAGACCCATTGGAAGTGTCTGTGGAGGTATCAACAGAAAGATGGAGGCCCACTGGGAATCTCAGGAAGGAGTTCCTCTTCAGTGATGGAAATTGCTTCTCAGCTCACCAGGGTGCTGATAAAGCGTATTAGTGACTGTCTTCAGAACAGCAGAATATCTTGTCTGCGTTGCCAGAAACAAGGTATTGGGATCACTGCACTAGAATATAATTCACAGCAACTGTGTTTCCTTTCTCATGGACCATGTTGGTATTAATATAATTAGAAGAGAAGATGCACAGAACTGTCTCATGACTGTCTGCAAAGTCCATCTCCTGCAGCCATCTCTGCCATTCCTTTCTTGTCCTGGAGTGAAGAATGCAGGCCCAGAGAAACTCTTGCCCATGTGAGAGAAATCCCTGGCCTCTGCAGAGGGTCTCTCCTGCCAGCAGTGAACTTACTCATTTGGGTGGTCACACCCTTGGCACCGATCTAAGCAGATTTATTTATTCCTCACAATGCATGAAGTGCTCGATGCTCTGTGCATCCTAATCAAAAGACTAAGTAAGGTCAGTGTAGGGAGCAAAGAATTATTGGCAAATTTGATAAGTGTGTTTTTGTTTACACATTTTTTCCCACAGTAAATTGCCCAGGAGAGTGACTAGGTCTTGCTTGTGATTGTTAGTGTGTGTTTTAGTTTCCTCAAACATATTAATATCTTAGAAGCCCTGCATTTCACACAAGGGAGCCAAACTCATCTTCTCCTGGACACATAGGAGCTTTCAGTCAAGTTATTAGACCATGTGTTCGTTGGTGAGAGTTTCCTTGCTGCAGCCGTTCTCACTGTGAGCTCTGGGTTCTAGGTCCCTCTAGCGTTAAACACTGCCTCATGAGAAGGTTGTTATGGATGGAGGAAGGGAGGCAGGGAGGAAAGAAAGGGTGGATGAGGCAGATGGAGGGCAAGCGGGAAGGGATCCATAGATAGCATGTGATAGAAGAGTGGTTTTTCAAACTTGGGAGTGTGTAAGAATCCCCAGATGGGCTACTGCACCAACATAGATTCCTGAGCCTGGCTCCCGTGAACTTCCAATTTAGCTATCTATGTTCTCAACAAGTCTCGCTGGTGGTTTTGACACAGGTAGGCCACTGGCCTCACACTGAATAATGTTGTTATAGAAACTGTGAATGTGACTAATCAGTTTTACTTTGTGGAGCATGACAGTGGGTGGATCAGCCACAAGAAATGTTTCCCAGAGCTACAGTCCTGACTCTGGATGGAAAAGGAGAGTATATAGAGTTTCACAGCATGCTGGTGAGGGGACAAGCTGATTTACCATTTCATCTTTTAGAGGATGTAAGGATGTAGTAATCACTGAAAGGTCATCATCTTTAATCCCACAGGTAAACTTACCACTGCGCACCTGGCCATTTCCTTTTCCTGGGGCTCTTTTCTTCCCTTGAGATTCAAGCCAGCCATGTCATATGACTTTATTCAGTGAACGTGTAGTATATTGTAAGCTTAAACTTTGCTGGAGTTGGTTTGGCTGCCTCCTTGAGATGGAGATGTTATATAACAGTGCTGCTGCTGTTTGCCCTGTGCCCCAGCTCTTCTCTGGAACTCGTATTTCTTGCAAAGTGGAACCTGCCACTGACTAATGGGATTCTTTTCCAGGCATTTTGATCCCTTGTCTGACCTTTCTTTGCCCTCACCTCCCCACGTCAACTTGTGCGGGGGCCGCTGTTGTGCGCTGGTGCCCTGCCAGCCCATGTGCTGGATGAGGCGGTATTACTTGGTGCTGCATCCACATGTGGAAGGATTTTATGTGAAAATAAAAACTTCTCCATCAGTTAAGTTACTTATGTGCCGAACTGCCTTCCATGTACTGGCCTTTGGCAGACACAAAAGATCTTTCACCCTGCACCATCCTCAGCCTCTGGACTGAGGCGAATGTCTGTTGCTTTTGGCTTTTGTGCTGGTTGCTGGTAAAGAAGTCAGCAGACGGCTCCAAATAAGCCCTGTCATTGGTACAAATAGGAAACTGAAGTGACTCCCGGGCAGCTGTGTTTGGAGGTCTCTTCTGCTTTTGAGATCCTGTGAGCCAGTGGCACTGTCATAGCAGTCTCTGATTTGGAAAGATTTCATTCAGGATGCTGGCCATGGGATGTGGCCAGAGGAAGTCTGGGTTGATTATCTTGCTGGAAAGGCCAGATGGCAGTGGACTCTAGAGTTCTAAGTCCCACTTTGCCCCAAGGTGCCTGAGCAATTGCAGCCCACTGACAGCTTGAAGTATGGTGCGCTGGGTAATTGGCTTCCTCATTTAGTAATTTGTCTGCTTTCTTTCCTCTTCCTCTGCTTCCTCTCTTCTTGTAAACTGATAGCCTCCTGCCTCTTCAATAGACTGATAGAGAATCCCCTGAGCAGCAGCTGAACGGAGGGGGTGGCCAGAGCCCCAGGTGGAGGGTTGTTTGGAAACTGACACAGAAAAATCATCATCTTTCTTCCCTGCCTTTCCTCTGGCTACCTATCTTGGTTTTGTCTCTTTTTCATTTTCTCCTTAGCTTCTTCTATCACTGTCCTCTCTTGCTACTTCACCCTCATATTTTTCTTTCCCTTTTATGGATGAATTTCCCTATTTTGTCCCCATCTTTTTACTTTTTCTGTCCTTCCATTTTTCTTTCTTTTTTTGATTCCCCTCATTCTTTGCCTTTGCAGTTGATCTACTAAAATTCAATTCAGAAAAGGAAATTACACCACATTTATTCAGGCCAATCTACCTTTTTCTTTCTTTTTTTTTTTTTCCTCCAAGAAAGAAAAAAAATTGAAAGCATGTTTCCGGTCCTTTCTGGCACCTTCATCCCCTCTAATGTGTGTTTGTCTTTAGGTGTCGGAAGTCCCAGAGCACAACATCTCTGCTTCATTGAAAGTACAGATGCACTTCTTTGAGCTTTTACTCCTGGACCTGGGGAATGATGTCTGGTTTCAGTTAATAAGTCATTTTGTTCTCCAGGTGGAATTCAGATTATTTCATTGCAAACTTAGGAGCAGACCTGACCCTAGTGTTGGGAAGAGTTAAACTCCTTTGCCCCTCTAGATTGCAAGCAGGCTATGTCAATGTTAACCACCTCTTCCTGATGTTTTCGCCAGAGATTGGGTCATCCTGCTGGCAGAGATAGAAAAAGATCACCGTCTCTGCCTTATGGTAGACCAGTTGGCTCCACCATCACAAAGCAGCCCAAGTGAACTCTATGGATAGGGATTCTGTTCAGAGGTAAAAGGAACAGCTAACCGCAGTTCACACTTGCCCATTTTTTACTTTAATTATAATTTACAGAGGGCATCTAGGTCAGTGACTCCCATTCTGTTTTAGAGGGCAGGCTCAGTACTCAGGGTACTTGAGTTCACATTCTAGCTCTACCAGCTGTGTGACCTTAGACAAATAACTCATCCTCTCTGAACTTCAGTTCCCACATAAGCTTCATAGAGAACTTTGTCTCCCACCTTTTTTAGAGCTGTATCTCCAATATTTAATATATACAACACATAGTAGATGTTCAAGAAATGAATTTCAGACATGAATGTAATGGTTAAGAGCAAGGACTTCATGCAGACTCATAGGGTTCAAATTCCAGTTCTGCCACTTACTGACTTTTTATATTATTAGTTTCCTAGTTTACTATATTAGTGTCCTAGGACTGCCATAACAAATTACCACAGACTTGGTGGCTTCAAACAACAGGAAATCATTCTTTCACATTTCTGGAGGCTAGAAGTCCAGCCTCCGGAATCAAGGTGTCTGAGGGCTGTCTCTCTGAAGGCCCTAGGCGAGCATCCTTCCTTGGCTCTTCTAGCCTCTGGTGACTCCAGGTGTTCTTGGCTTGTGGCTGCATCACTGTGGTCTCTGCCTCTGTCTTCACATGTCTTCTCCTCTTATGTCTTCTGTGAGGACACTTGGCATTGGGTTTAGGACCTGCCTGGATAATCCATGAGGATTTCATCTTGAGATTTTTAACTCAATCAAATCTGCAAAGACTCTTTTTCTAAGACAAGCTTACGTTAATAGTTTCTGCTTAGACCATCAATATAGCTTGTTAGGTCCACCTTTAAACCTACTCTAGGGCTGTCATGAGGATCAACTGAGTGCTTAGGTAGTGCCTTACAGATGGTGAGAGTAAAATAACTGCTTTTTCCAACCTCACAGTCACCCTCTAACAAAATAGCTGAGACAAGTGTGTGTAAAGTAGTACAGTGTGTGGCACACAGTAAGAGGCCAGTGAGTGTTATTAATTTAGTAAATTGATATTGAAGGCCAATATCTAGCAAGTAATAATAAAAGATAAAGAATACAAACAAGGCTTTTTCCTTGATTGTGCTTACGTTCTGGTAGTTTTCATTAGTATTCTTTCAGTCACTACCACCAGGATAGACTCGAGTCTCGTAATACTGAACCACCCTTGCAAGATGCTGAAGAATGAGTTTCCTAGGCGGAAGAGGTCAACACAGACAGCCCACAGCTGAAACCAAATTTCTGCTTGTGGTTCCAGAAGCATGAAAGATCAATTTTAGTTTTAGCAAAACTGAGTTCAAAGGTTTGGGGTTTGGTTTTCTAGGGAGCCTTTTTTTTTTTTTGGATCTGGTAGATGAGCAAGGAGCATCAATCTTGTCTGAAAACTGCAGCTCACTCTTGGTCTGGCAGTGGTAGCAATTTGCTGGGGGCAGGGCACGGGTCACATCCTGGCCCAGGGTAGGTAAGGCTGTTGGAGAGGAGGCTGAGGCCTGTAGGCAGTGGGTGCATTAACCTCAGAGAACAGCCTTGCTGGTCCCTGTTGCTGTGACAACAGCGGACCGTGCCAGCAGCCGCAAAGAACGAATTAAATGAAAGGAAATTGCTGGTGTCCTCAAAAGAAAAGAGAAATTAAAGCAGGCTTCTCAGGAATCCTGGGATGTCTCTTTGACCTCCATACTTATGTTGAACTTGTCAGCAAGAGACACTCTAGGGGGTGCCAGTTGGAGGGACCTGCCTCAGCCACTGGATGTCCTTCAGAGAAGGAACGTAGATGGCACAGTTCACAGACAGTGGCTCTTCCTGGCTGGCCCCGGAACAAGGACCCCACTCTGTGGTGGCAGCCTGGGCTCAGCATCAGCGGTGCTGGCCTGTTTTATCTCCCAGCTCATCCCACATCTGTTGAATTTGCCCTGATGAGATGCGGTGACCTGGAAACTCACACAGAGCTCTGTTTTGGAATAGACTGTATAGAAAATAAACATGTGGGATAAATAAAGCACAGGGCAGGAAGTAATGACTTGAAAAAGTTACCAGGAAAACCACGGGTGAGGTCAGGTTCAGAAACTGAATGGCTTTCGGAGGCCCTTGGTCCTGACATCACTCAGATGGCTCAGTAGAGACCTCCGAGTGGAGTGGTTGCTTTTGGAATTGGCCCAGTGCTCAGTGTGCTAGCAGGCAGAAGAGCCCTGACCTACTTTTTTTCCTTTCTTTTGTTCTTTTTTTTTTTTTGAAGAAAGTTTTGCTGCTTGTTGTGAGGCCTCCAACAGGGCAATGAACTTGAAGAAGTAAGCTTTTTGTAGGGGGGCTGTTTAATATGTCAGGTTCCATGTCTCCCTCATGGAGATGAGCCAGCCCTCTTAGTGGGCTGTGTGGGGATCTGGCTGAAATGAGAGCCTTGGCATAGTGAGCCCCCTCCCTCTGGCCCCTTCGGCTCAGGCTGCATCCCAGGGCACCGTGATGCATGTTTAGGGTTCTGCCCTGCTGGGAAAGAGATAAAATGGCCTTTCTGAGCAGTCAGACCAGAGGGCAGGCTGCAACGAAATCTCCTGGTATTTGGATCATGGTTTGTCATGCCCTTCTGCACATGTGCCAGTGCCTTCTCTCTGTACTTAGAGTAGCACCCAGACTCCTTGCCGTGGTCTTCAAGGCCCGACCTGACCCGGTACCTGCAGACAGCTTCAATCTCAGCCTCAGCCCCTCTCATGCCATTCTAGCTACTCACACATTCTTTCTGCTCCTGAATCACCTCAGGCTCATTTCCTCCCCAAGTCTTTGCACATGGTATTCACTTCTTCTTGGAAAATTGTCCCCAGATCCCCACGTGCTGGCTCCTTCTCTCATTGCTGCACAGATGTCACTTCCTGAGAGAGATCGGTGCCACCACCTTGTCCAAAATGGTCCTACACCCCACTAGTCACTTTCCATCCTGGCACTCTGCTTCCTTTCCTGCATGGTTCTTATCGCTCCCTGACATCATTGGTTTACTTCTTTGTTGACTCATTTATCGTTTTTGCCCCTCACCCTCAGATATCAGTGACTGTGTTGTTCTTGGTCACCGGTTTATCCCCACCTTCTAAAAGAATACCTGGCTGATAGCTGGTACTTAGACTTTTGTTAAATATGTGATTGATTACCAAAATTGTGGGCTTTCTGAAATGCTGCCTAGAAGAGAGATTGAAAATTCTCAAGTGACAGATGTCTCTTGGCCCAAGACCTATATTTTAAAAGATGTGGACAGTCTTCACAAAGATGCTTTCGGCCAAGAGCTCACCTCAGGGAATCTGGAAATCAGTTTGGGGCTGGAGGTAACTGTTGGGATAGTTTCTGTTACAAGAAACAGAAAATCCACTTAAAAGCAACTTAAAAATTTAGGGCATTTCCTAGCTCACTTAACAAGCAATCCTAGGGTAGGGCTGTTGCATGGTGATAGTGATAGTGTCACGGCCTTACTTTCCCTCTACCTTCCAAGGGCTACATAGCATCCATGGGATTGCAAAAAGTTGGACATGACTTGAGTGACTAACACTTTCACTTTTCATCTTCCATTCCACCATTCTCCATGTGTGGCTTTTCCCTTTAGGTTTGTCCTCATGTCATAGGATAGATGCAGTCGCTAAGGGTATCATCTCACACAGTCAACTTGAAAAGTAGGAAAAGGAAATGGTCCTGTCTTGTGGCCTTCTTAGGGACAAAATGAGTTATTGAGCATACTTTTCCTCTTGTCTCTTGACCAGAATGGCAATGATGCTCATTCCTTAAATAGTCACTGGCAAGAGGAATCTACTGTCTTTGGCTTTGACTAATAAAAATTCATCCCTTGGTATAAGGGAGGGGCCCAACTTCCATGGTGCATTCAACTTATAGATCCCTGTATCAGATAGAGGCTGCTTGGTCGACATCGACAAGTTTCTTTACTAACTGAAAGGCCTTTTCAAAGCATACTTTGCTCCATGAGCAAGTGACAGACTTGGAGGCAGCCTTAAAAACCTGATTAAATAAACCTTGGGACCAAGTTGACAAAAGCCTAGAGGGAAACAGAGTGGAGCAAAAGTGGGTAAAAGCGGATGTAAAAGGGGAAAGATAAAGTAGAAAGCTCATGTGGTCCATGAGGATAGAATTTTATCAGGAGAAGTATCACTTCCCTTTGTCTGGTTGCCTTGGTTGTCCTCTTTGTCAGGGCAGCTCTGCAAGTTCAACAAATGCTCACCAGGCATCTATGATACATTAGATTCTTTCCTCAAGCAGTATTTCACTCAGTCATGACTCTTGTTCATTCTCAAAGGTTTCCAGGAAAGGAGATGCTCTCACTAACCTGCTAGCCCTTCAGCCGTGACTTGAAGGGAAACTTTTTGCCTAGGGTGCACCCAAGAGAAGAGCAAGCCCTCTGGGTCTTGCTATGGTTTACTTGGAGACCAACCTCTGCCAGTCTATGACCAAAGTTTTTTTCAGGATATCATAAAGGATACCTTAGTTTTCTGGGTTTCACACTGACTGTTACAGGTCTCATCATCTCTTTGATGGTATTTTTATGACACATTTATTTAGTGAGAAAAATCATAACCACATTATCTTGTATCTGCTAAAAACACTTGGTTTCAAGACAGCATTTCATACGTGCTTTTAGTCAGCATCTCCTTTGTTCTGTCCATGAGTAAATACTACTACTCCGATTTTGCTTTAACCAAATCCTGTAGGAGTTAGCACTTGCAAAAATCTTTTCATTTCTACTTCCCACCAGATTTCTTTGAAAAAACGGTGACCTAGACTCCCACCCACCTGGCCTCCTTCCTAGTATCACACAACTATGATGGACTGTGCCAACTTTACACACCTGATAATATCTTTGTGGTTGATTTTTGTTTGTTTTTATTTTAATTCTTTATTTTCCTGTCATTATGAAACATTTCAGCCTACACAAATAATACAGCAGGCATCCGTTTACTCACCACTGAGATTAACACATTAACATTTTGTCATATTTGCTTCAGATCAGTTTTCAGAAACATGAAATGCAATAGCTAAAGTCCATCCCCAGAAGATTAACTGAATGATATGTACATCGTTTGCATGCACGCTGTCTATCTAGTTGTTCACCTAACAATATATCGTATTTGTATGTCAAGGATTTACTTAAATGGTATTCGATGCATAGACTTTTTGAATACACTTAACTTTTGATATTGTGTTTTTTAGATGTATCTCTGTTACTTCAGTAGATCTACTTCATTTCAGTTGCTGCTAGTGATCTGCCATATGGATATAGCACGGTTTGTTTATTCACTGCCCTGTTGATGGATGTTTTGGCTTTTAAGGAAAGCATTCTCCTATTTCCTTTTTTCTTAATGTATAATTGTCAGCAAGGCCAAAATGAACTTTCTTATACACATTTCCTTGTGCACATACAGGAAATTTTCTTCACTGTTTATTTGTAAGTAGAATTGATGGGTCATAATGTAATGTATATTTTGTAATTAAGTAGAGATTAAGAAATTGCTCTCTAAGCTGATTCAATGAATTTATAGTACCATTAGCAATGTACAAGAGCTGTCATTTCTTAAGATTCTCACAAGCACTAAATATCATCAGTTTAAAATATTTCTTCCATTCTGATGGGTATGAAAATAATATTTAATTTTTTTAAATGTTTGCATTTTCTGGAGTGTTAGTGAGTTGAGCAATTTTTCATTTGCTTGTTGGATATTTCATTTGTTTGCTTATATTGTGAATTGTCTGTATCCTTTATCCATTTCTGTACTGGGTTTTCTATTTCCCACTGATTTGTAGGAGTTCTAGTAGACTTTTATCAGCTCTGAGTCTTTCAAATATCTTCTCTTAGTTGGTTGCTTATCTTTTATATTTCAAATCTTATATATAAAGATTTTTTTTAAATTTCATGTAGGCAAATTGATAAATCATTCTTTTTTACTTTGATCTTATTGTGAAAAGTGAAAGTGAAATTGCTCAGTTGTGTCCAACTCTTTGTGACCCCATGGACTGTAGCCTACCTGGCTCCTCCATCCGTGTCCGTGGGATTTTCCAGGCAAGAATAATGGAGAGGGTTGCCATTTCCTTCTCCAGGAAATCTTCCACACCCAGGCCTTGAACCTGGGTCTCTCTCATTGTAGGCAGACGCTTTACCATCTGAGCCACCAGGGAAGTCCTTTGATGTTATTGTAGCTTGTTCAAAAAAGTCTTTCCCTATCACAAAATGAAAAATTCTTCTTGTTGTTCCTTCTAAAGGGAAAGAATTGCTGGTTTTTCATATTTACTTTTTTTTTTCATTCTCCTAGAATTAATTTTGTGTATGGTGTGAGGCAGAAGTCACATTTATTTTTTCACATAGATGCCAGTTGTCCTAATCCCATGTTTTGAACAATCTTACCTTTATTATGTATGCAACAACCTTGGCCTGTCTGAAAGTAGGGGTGAAGGAAATCTATTTGTTTTATTCCACAAGGCCCAATCCTGTAATAATTCTTCCCATGCCCTGTGCTAGTGAGTCTCAAACTCTAGGGCACCTGAGAATCACTAGGAAAGTATGTCAGGAATGCAGATTCCTAGGACCCGCCTCTGACCACTAAAGGAGAATATCTGCGGGTAGGAGCCTAGGAATCTATATGCTGAACAGATGCCCCAGTTGAGTTTGATGCAAGTGGCCTGTAGAGCACACTGAGAAATCCTGCCTTAATTTAATACCAGGAAGTTACAGTTATCTATATCCATACTGCACATCTTCCAGGGGACACAGTTGAAAAGTTACGTTTTCTCTTCTTTTATACACACATACTCTTACTTACACTCATTAATAAAGGGCCCCAACCAACCCCTTTGATGAAAATGAAAAGGATTCCAGTCTTCAGTCTCCTGTGATTACTGTGGGCTCAGTAAATCTTCTAAGGAAATCACATAATATTTGTTAGGCTGGTAAAAATGAGCATCTAAGAGTCCAGAGAGGTTAGGGACCCATGAAGTGAAGTGAAAGTCGCTCAGTCATGTCCAGCTCTTTGCGACCCCATGGACTATACAGTGCATGGAATTCTCCAGGCCAGAATCTGGAGTGGGTAGCCTTTCCCTTCTCCAGGGGATTCCCAACCCAGGGATCAAACCCAGGTCTCCCGCATTGTAGGTGGATTCTTTACCAGCTGAGCCACCAAGCCCAAGAATACTGGAGTGAGTAGCCTATTCCTTCTCCAGGGGATCCTTCCAACCCAGAAATTGAACCGGAGTCTCCTGCATTGCAGGCAGATTCTTTACCAACTGAGCTATCAGGGGAGCCCTAGAGACCCATAGCACAGGCTGATTTGCTGCTCAGTTTGACCACTATGTATATTCCATTTTGTTAATTCCTCTCTTCGTAATCTTGCTGTTTCCTGCTGAATCTATTCTGTTAACTCTGGTTGGACCTGGAAGGAAGTTTTGTAATTTAAAATAGTAATAATTCACCCACAAGCCTCCATCTTGGGTGGTGGTTTCCATTGCTGCTGTCATCAGGGCTTTCCCAGGGGAGAGGTTGTATAGCCTACAATCTAAGCTCTTTCTTAGGATACCTAGACTCCTTGGCACCATGGGGCCAAGGCAGCCTTTCATACTTTAGGAGCAGGAAGATTGTGTTTCTCAGACTGGCATGTATGTGTGTGGAACGAAATGTGGATGAGTTACTGGCGGTAACAGAGCTTTGTCTGCTCATTTCAAATGTTAAAGAGGCCAGAGAAGAAACATTTCTTAATGCAAGAGTACAGGAGCTCCATTTACTGAGACAGTATGTAAAGTTAGGTGAACACTCAGAAGCCTTTGGTGGGACATTTATATTTTTACTTGTAAATGAGTCACTATTTTCTCTGTTTCACTCTGAAGGGTACTATTAGTTTGATACTATAGTGGTTTTGACTGTCAGGGTAGCATAACAAGTCTATGCAAATCATTAGGAAATACCTATTCTTGTTGCTTCATTTTCAGGCAAATTCCAGGCCTCCAGATGAGAACAATAGGAAATCTAATCTTTGAATAAATGACTCAATATAATTTCTAGACATGAAACATAACCACTTTTACTTTGACTTGAGATGGGAAATCTGATCCTTTCCATTGATATGGACAGTGCCCTGTCTTTTAATAGGTTTCACGGAGAAGTATAATTTTTGTCTTGTTTTGAGTATTATTAGTTCAGATAAGGCAGAGGGGAAAAGAGTGACCATGTAGACAAATATGACCAGTTGTTGGAAAACAAGTAGGAAATCCCAGAAAAAGCATAATCTTTGTAACAGGTGCATTTCTGTCTGTCTTATCTCTCTGGATCTCTCTTGGGAAAGGCTTTGTTGTGTTTGCCTGGTGTTGACAACACTAATTCCACCTCTGTAGCTGCAGATAAAATAAGTTGTTCATGATTAACCTCTTGGACTTTGCACAGACACCTGCTTATCTAATTTAGTGATCCCTGGTGGCCAGAAATTCTTGGACTAGCTCACATCCGCAGTGCAAATACTGAGTGCAGGGCTCAGGTCACCTGCATTCATAGTTTTTCGTACCGAGGTAGATTTTAAAGTGGTTGCAGGACTTACTACCTACAGTTACATGTACAAGGCAGTCATTGAAACCAAGAATGAAAAGTCAGGTATAGAAACGAAGTCTAGAAGACACACAAAAAGTTGACTAGTGATCTGTGTTTATGCTTTAAAAAAAGAGCTTTAGGAAGAGGCAAAACCAGAACTTAAACTTGGGTCTGAGTCATACCAAAGTCTGTATTCTCATCACTACCTTGTATTGCTCCTCTAGGGATTGTAGGAAAGACCAGTGCAATTCATCACTAAAAGACTTGACAGCCCATATCAACCAGAGAAAATTCTCATATTATACAAGGATTTTCGTATATATGTATTTAACATTTAAACAGGATCTCAAGTGTACAACTGTTAGAATCAGTGACCACAAGGTCCCTATCAATAATTACATGACAGTGGGATTCTGTATCCATTGATATTAACTACATAGTTGACCAGTCCTTATCGGTATTGAAGACAGTGGAATGTACACTTTCCCCATCTTTGGGAACATGTGGAATAGAAAAAGGGGAGCAAGAACTGGCAGGATACATTGGAATCCAGCCATAACCACACAGTAAAGGCAAGTGGGTATTCCCTATCAGTATACATACATTCTTTTTTTTTTTTTTTTTTTAGTATATAAACAGTCTTGTATCTCCAATATGAAACTGAAAAAAGCTTTCTTTGACCCACATCCCCCTTCAGACACTGGCCGATTTCTTTCCTGTTAACTGTGTAACTTTTACAAATATTCTCCATAGCCACCAATGTAACATGTTCCTTCCCTTCAGTTTTCTCCTCAAGGATGACCCACATGGGCTTCAGACCCTTACTCACAGATACCCTCCAACACGAAGTCTAAAGGTTGTTTTCTGTCTTCATTTTCCTCAAATTCACAGCAGCAATCAACTCATGATTCCTTCTTTTTTTGAACCTGGGTCATATTGACATAACATTGCACATTAATTTTAAGTGTACAACATAATAATTTGATGTTTTTGTATATTATAAAATGATCACACAATAAGTCTAGTTAATATCTGTCATCATACATAGTTACATAATTTTTTTTCTTGTGATGAGGACTTTGAAGATCTACTCTTGGCAACGTTCAGATATGTAATACAGCTTTATTAACTGTAGTCACGATGCTGTACATTATGCATGCTGCATGTGTGCTCAGTTGCTGGGTCTTGTCCGCTCTTTACAAGCCCATGGACTGTAGCCTGCCAGGCTTCTCTGTCCATGGGATTTCCAGGCAAGAATACTGGAGCCAGTTGCCATTTCCTTCTCCAGGGGAATCTGTATTTGTGAGCTTGGACCTTAGGTGTTTTTGTTTGTTTTTTTAGGTTCCACATATAAATGAGATCATACTACATTTGTTTTTCTCTGACTGACTTTATTTAGCATAATGCCCTCAAGATGTGCCCGTGTTGTTGCAGATGGCAAGATTTCATTATTTTTTATGGCTGAATAATATTACCTTACAAGTAGATGCACCACGTCTTCTTTATCTATTTATCTACTGACGGAGACATAGGTTATTTCCATATCTTGGCTATTGTAAATAATGTTGCAGTGAATGTGGGAGTGTATGTATCTTTTCGAGTTAGTGTTTTCATTTTCTTTGGATAAATACCCAGAAGTGGAATTACTAGATCATGAGGTAGTTCTATTTTAAAATTTTTGAGGCACCTCCATAATTTTTTCCATAGTGGCTGCATGAATTGACATTTCCATCAGTAGTGCACAGGGATCCCTTTTTTCCACATCCTCACTGGATACTTGCTATTTCTTGTCTTTATGATAATAGTCATTCTAATAACTGTGTCAGCATCTCTTATTAAAGCTTTTTTCCCCTCTACCATTTTTCTCCTAGCTTATTCTTTGATTCCTTTTTGATTTCTTTTTTGCTGGCCTCTTCTCTGCTGAACTTCTAAATTTTGGTAAGTCCAAGGGTTGGTTCTTGCAACCACCTCTTTTCATCTCCACTTTCCTTAGTTCTATTATGTTATATACCGTATGTAAACTGAAGACATCAACTTATACCTTCAAGTGTAACCTCTGCCTTGAGCTCCTATGTCATATATCCAGCTTGGAAGTAGTCCATTGTAAATTTTCAAATGAGAGACCACCAAGAAATTTTATTTACTTCTTAAGCATCATATATACTTGACACTTCTTAAATAATCTCATATGCACCTCAAACTTAGTATGTCTTAATATACCCACCCAGCCTGCTTCTTCCTGAGTCTTCTCTATCATGAAGAGAGACCGTTATATACCCAAGTGCTCAGGCTATAAACCCACTAGTAATCCTGGCATTTTCTCTTTCTCTCACTCATCACATCTAATCTTTTAGCAAATCGTGTTGACTTTACCTTTACACTTGAATCTTTCTGCTTCTCTCCATGGTATAAGCCACCTCAACTCGTTTCTAGACCATTAAAGTGGCTTCATAACAGCTTTCCTTGTTTCCACTGTTGATTCCTGCTACAATTCATTCCTCCTATATGGCAGCCAAAATTACTTATTTAAGAAGTAAATAAAATTTCTTGGCGGTCCCCCATTTAAAAATTTACAATGGACCACTTCTAGTAACATCTAACAGACTCCTATCAGACCAACCCTCACGTAGATAATAGCTATAAACTCTGGAAAAAATAGATAAACAGCTACTTGGAGGGACTAGTGAGTCATCAAAAGCAGATACAATTGGGAAAGAGTCTATGTTTGAAAAGTGGGATAGAGCAAAGATGGGTTGTCCAGAGACCTAGCTGATGTCTGAATTATGCTTGTGTGGTGTAGACCCCAAAGAGTGCAGAATAAGCCTTATAGAATTCAACAGAGATGTCAACTGCCACCCATTGCAAGGGAAGCAGAGCTTAGAGTTTCATGTTAGTCAAGTCAATTGGCCTGCTAAAAGTGAGCAAGGTAATAATAATAAAACTACTTGGAGAAATACAACAGAGTCCAGGGATTTTACAGCATTTCATTCTCTCTGGTCAGGAAATGCTACAAAATCACCAGGCACATGAAAGAAACAGAATAATGTGACTCACACTCCAGCAAAGACAATCTTTGGATACCCATCACTGGATGATCTATTTGTAGTATTTAGCAGATAGAGGTTTTAAAGCAGCTATTATAGCTACATTCAGGTACCTGTAGGAAAATATTCTCACAATGAATGAAAAAATGGAAATCTCAGCAGAAAAAGAGAAACTACAAAAAGAACTAAGTCAGAGTTCTAGAAATGAAAAATGAAGTATCTGGAAGAATTTACTGGATGAGATTAATGGAAGATTTAAAGATAGCAAAAGAAAGACTTCATAAACTTAGAGGTAGATCAATAGAAATCATCCAAGCTGAAGAATAGAGAGGAAAAAGAATTTAGAATCTCATGACCTGTGAACAGTATAAAAACGTCTAGCATATATTTAATTGGAGTTCCAGAAGAAGAGGAAAGAGCATGGAACAGAAAAATATTTGATGAAATGATGGCTGAAGATGTCCTGTCTTTAAAGTCACACACTTAATAATTTATGAAACCAAATAAGCCCCAAATTAAATAAATAAAGAGGAAACTATACTCAAGGCAAAACATCGTAAATCTGAAAAAAACAAAAGATGAAGAGTAAATCTTGAAAGCAGCCAGAGAAATAGAGTATGAATGACCGGGGACTTTTTCCACTGTTTTCAGGCTTCTAGAGATGACAGTAATTTAAAAATGCTGGAAGAAACGAAACCAACCTAGAGTGCTGTTTTCCACAAAAATACTTTTTAAGAAATGAAGGGGGTACAGAGAGGACATTTTAAGATAAATAAAATTAAGAGACTTTATTGCAGGTTGAGTACACTACAAGAAATGCTATAGGAAGTTCTCCAGGTTAAAGGGAAAGATACCAGAGGGAAATCTAGGTAATCAGGAGGGGATGAAGAGCACTGGATATGGTAAATATGTAAATAGGAAAGGCGTTTTTCCTTCTAGTTCTTTTAAACTACATATGACTGTATAAAAGAAAAATTATAACATGTTTGGGGGTTTATTAATATCCCACATTTACAAAAAACTACAATGTTAAGAATGGGAATGGAGAAAATGGGTATATACAGTTGTAAGGTTCTTATATGAAGTGGTATCACATTAAGAGGATTGTGAAATGTTAAGGATATATATTGTAATCTCTCCAGCAACCACTTAGGTAAAGTAAAACAAAAAACAGAAAGAGATGTACCTAAAACACTAATAGATAAAATAGAATTCTAAAAACACTTGATTAGCTCAAAAGAAGGTAGGCAAAGAGGAACCAAAACAAAGAGGACAGGCAGAAAACAAAATAGTAACATGTTAGACCTAAATCCAAATAATCATGAAATGTAAATAGAATAAACACTCCAATTAAAGCAGAGATTAATAAGCTGCATAAAAATACAAGCTCCCATATATATTCTGTCTACTAAGTAACCCATTTTAAGTATCAAGGCACAAACATATTGAAACTAAATGGATAGATTTAGTTATAACATGCAAATAGCATAAAATGACTAGATTGGCTTAATATCAGATAAAGTAGACTTTAAGATAAAGGGATCCAGAGAGACATATCATAATAATAAAATGGCCGGTTCATAACTGATCAATCGTAAGTATGCATGCTCCTAATAAGAGCTTCAAAATACCTGACAAAAATTGATAGTGTTAAAGGGAGAAATAGACATATCCACAGTAATTATTAGAAAATAATAATTTTATAACTCTTTCAGCAATTAATAGAACAACTACACAAAAAGATAAAGCCATAGAGGAAATGAATAGCACTATCAACTTTTTTGATCCAATGGATATTTACTAACACAGTGTAACAACTGCAGAATACATGTTTTCTTTTTCAAGTGCATATGGTACGTTCATCAAGATAGACACATCCTGGGCCATAAAACACATCTCAATAAATTTACAAGGCTTAAAATTATATGCAGAATATTTTCTGACTACAATAGAATTGAATTAGAAATTTAAAACAGTGAAAAGTCTAGGAAAACTCCAAATATTTGAAAGACAACACAATTCTGATACACTCCTTTTTCTTATTTGAGGCTCACCTTAAAATTTACATCCCTTTATGAGGGCTTCTCTGACTACCTGTTTAAGGTAAGCTCCCCAGTGAACCTTATTGTATGGATTTGCTTCACTTTCACCATAGGACTGTTCACATTACCAGATATTTACTCATTTGGCCATTGTCTTAACTGTTTTCCTCTACTAGTGTGTAAGTTCTAAGAAGGTAGAGATGTTTATTGTTCACTGCTAGAATGGTGACAAAACACAGAAAATGCTCAACAGGAATTGCTGAATGTGTGAACAGTAAACATGGGTGCTCCACAATCCATCATAAGCCCGTCTAGATGCTGATGAGAATCATGATAACATCACCAGTAACAATAATAAATAACATTCTATTGGTATTATTATTGCTCAGGTACTTTAAATGCCGTTATCCTTCCAACAGCCTGTGCAGTAGTACTTCTGGTATCCCCAGTTTACAGAAAGAGAGACTGGGCTACAAAGTATTATAATCAGTGTCACTTAACTAGTGAAGAGGAAGATAGAAAACCTGGGTTTTCTGATTCCAGAGTGCTCATTCTGAGCAACCAGTAGTTTGTGATGGAGGAAAGGAAGGCTGGTAGTTCTGCTTGCATGTGGTGTATGAAGCAGCACAAACTCTGTCAATTCTTAGAAACAAGGCTTTGGTCCTCTGCTTCAGAGGCACAGTTAACTGTCAACTAAAGATGTGGAAGACTCTTTTCAATATTAAAGTCAGTTTCATGTTCTGTAGACCAGTCCTGATAATGACAGCATTTTAAATCAGTGGAGAAAGGATGGGTTAGTCAGTAAATGGTGTTGACACAACTGACTAATATTTGGAAACAAATAAAATTATATCACTGCTTTATGTAATCTAAAGAACTTCTAAAAGCAAGATTTAAAATTAAAATATGAAATCATACACAAGGATGTGAGAGAAAAAATGTAGGCGAATATTTAAGCTTGAATGAGGTGGGTTTTCTAAGTATGGTAGGATGCCCTAGTTGAACCTGAACGGGAATTCAGATTTAGTGCATTTAAGTGATCAAGTGGGTCAGCACAGAAGGTACAGCATGCATCTGAAGGTTGGGAAGTAGTCCCTTCACCTGCTTTTTAACAGCTGTTAACAACTGTTCCAGCCTTCCTCCACCTCATCTCCCACTATCCAGAGGAAAAAGAGACTAGGGGTCTTAAACTATAAAGTGATAAGCTCATTCATCCTTACCTTCTTGTCATGGGTTTCAGAGGAAGTGGTGTCCATCTTCTTGACCCAAGCCACTCCTTCTACAAGTACTTTAAAATTTATTAGTTTACAACAGGAAATAGTACCATCAAGCACACAGGTGTCATCCTAAAATGTGTGAGGTGGTATCTCATTGTGGTTTTGATTTGTGTTTCCCTAATGATTGGTGATGTTGAGTACCTTTTCATGTTGGCTATCTATATGTCTTCTTTGGAAAGATGTCTATTTAGATCCTCTGCCTTTTAAAAAAATTGGGGTTTTTTTGGTTTTTTGCTATTGAGTTGTATGAATTCTTTTTTTATTTTGCATATTAATCCCTTATAGATATATGACTTGCAAATATTTTCTCCTATTCAGTAGATCACTTTTTTATTTTGCTAATTGATTTCCTTTGTTGTACAGAAGATTTTTAGTTTGATGTAAACTAGTTTATTTTTGCTTTTGTTGCCTTTGCTTTTGGTGACAAATCCAAAAAAATACCATCATGAAAATGTTGTCAAGGAGCTTATCACCTATGTTTTCTGCTAGGAGTTTTATGATTTCAGGCTTATATTTGAGTTAATTTTTGTGTCTAGTGTAAGAGAGTGATCCAGTTTCATTCTTTGGCATGAAGCTGTCCAATTTTCACAGCACCAGTTATTGAAGAAATGTCCTTTCCCCATTGTGTAGTCTTGGCCTTTTTGTCATAAATTAATTGATTGTATATGCATGTGTTCCTTTTGGGGCTGTCTATTTTGTTTCACTGATCTGTATGAAAATCTATTTTATGCCAGTACCATACTACTCTTTTGATTACTATAGCTTCGTGATATACTTTGAAGTCTAGGAGCATGATGTCTCCACCTTTGTTCTGCTTTCTCAACAATACTTTAGCAATTTTGGAATCTTTTTGATTCCTTGTTGGGAAGATCCCCTTGAGTAGGAAATGGCAACCCACTCCAGTTTCCTTGCCTAGAGAATCCCATGGACAGAGGAGCCTGGTGGCTACAGTCAATGGGGTTGCAAAGAGTTGGACACGACTGAGCAACTAACACACACATGGCACAGTGCTTGGCTTATAGTGGGTTATGGTAAATATCTGTTTAAGGATAAGTTAATATCAGCTAACACTTATTTAATGTTTACTATTTTTTGAGCATATGCTAAACACTATGGATATACTATCTCATTTACTCTTCACAAGAACCTGTAAGATGTAGACTATTACTTTCTTCATTTAGCAAATGAGGAGACTAAGAAAACTGGCTCAAAGACTACATGGATAGATTGAGGTTGTACAGTTAGTAAGTAGCAGAGCCAGGATCTGACTTCTGAGCTGGTGTGATCTTTACACTAGGCTACAGTTACTGTGTGACCTTGGGCAAGTTACTTTCCTTCTCTGGAATTCCAATTCCTCACTGAAACTGATGGATCAATCTAGATTATCTCTAAAGCCCCTTTCAGCTTTCAGTTCAGTTTAGTGCAGTCGCTCAGTCGTGTTCGACTTTGTGACCCCATGGATTGCAGCATGCCAGGCCTCCCTGTCCATCACCAGCTCCCAGAGTTTACTCAAACTCATGTCCATTGAGTCAGTGATGCCATCCAACCATCTCATCCTGTGTCATCTCCTTCTCCTCCCGCCTTCAATCTTTCCCAGCATCAGGGTCTTTTCAAATGAGTCAGTTCTTTGCATCAGGTGGCCAAAGTATTGGAGTTTCAGCTTCAACATCAGTCCTTCCAATGAATATTCAGGACTGATTTCCTTTAGGATGGACAGATTGGATCTCCTTGTAGTCCAAGGGACTCTCAAGAGTCTTCTCCAACACCACAGTTCAAAAGCATCCATTCTTCGGCACTCAGCTTTCTTTATAGTCCCACTCTCATATCCATACATGACTACTGGAAAAACCATAGCTTTGACTAGATGGACCTTTGCTGGCAAAGTAATGTCTCTGCTTTTTAATATGCTGTCTAAGTTGGTCATAACTTTCCTTCAGTTACAAGTAGAAGACAAAGTTATAACAAATTCCATGTATATGAAAATCTCCTTGATAGAAAGATTTCAAAGTCCCAAATAGTGCTCCATTTCTCTACAAACACTAATCATTGCATTGATATTTCCATTGAATCAAGGAGCTTTGATGGCTTCTTGAAATTCATTGCCTTTGTATTTCGCTAACCCAGTAGACAGAGACATTGAGCAGGTTCTTCGTCACCAGCCCCATAACATACTCCAGCTAGTTGAAGCAGAAATGGAAATTTACTGAAGGATATTATGAGGTTCACAGGTTCTCCAGAGGGCTAAGCAGTATCAGACTATGGCCAGGGATGAGGCCCAAGCCACCTGGACAGACTGTCCAGGGAAAGTTCTGGGTTTGTGACAGCCAGGCACAGAGTGTGGTTCACACCATGATACTAGGCCCTGGATACCTAAGACTCTGCCAGGTCTGCCCCTCAAGCTTACATGCTTAGGCCCCCAGCCTCCCACAAAATGGATTTTGCATATTACTCTTGAGAAGAGAAGGCTCTCTGGCTCTAATTAGAGAATACTAGTCCCACACCTGCCCTTCATCTTTAAGGGAAGCCAGATATGTGGGTAGGCATCTTCTACCTCCAGGAAGGAGACCTTAGGATGTGGTCCACTCCCTATACTGGAAATCACCCAGAAGGTGCCGGGTGACCACATGTACTGGGGCAGTTGAGCACTATGTAGATTTATTTTACTGCTGTAGAAAGGCAGCTGGACCTCATAGTATAAGTATATGGCTAAAACTGGGAACCTCCTGGGATTTTCCTGGCAATCCAGTGGTTAAAACACCATGCTGCCAATGCAGGGGGCACAGGTTCAATCCCAGGTCTGGGAACTAAGACTCCACATTGGCACATACAGAGGCCAAAGCCCGCCCTGAGAACCTCTTCGAATCCAGACATTGAAATAATAGCTGCTGATAAGCACTCTGCATCAGGCTTTCTGGTAAACTATGTGTACTTTCCACTTAGACCAGACAACACTCCTGTGAGGAGTCTGCTGTTGTCCTCATATGGGCTCCCACCCTCATCTGACAGCTGAGGATTCTGAGGCCCAAAGAGGACGTACTGTGTCCTGCATTGCTCTGCTGGTAAGTAGTGGAGTGTAGCCTTGAACCAGATGAGCCACCGAACCATTTTACCTCAGGCAAAGAGACTAGCGCACCTGGTGCCAAGTCACATCCGACTCTGGGCATCCTCAGGTCTGAATTTAGGGCGTGCTCAAACCACAGAGAATTTCCTGAGAAATGAGATTGACCAGGTTTGTAAGAATCTTTGTATATCTTCCTTTTAAATGTTTTCCGAGGTCAGCAAGTTTCAGGATGCTCTTATGTCTAGTTGAAGTTGAAGCTTTGAAAATGCTTTAGATCTTTGCCCTTCACCCTAGTGTTCTGGGAACTGGGTCTCTATGGAAAACTATCATGTAAATCCCCGGGGTCCCTGTTTAGTACTGTGCTGCTGCCTCAGGTTCACTGTTGCTGTAAAGTTCTGGAAACCTGGTTTAGGGGAGGAAAATAACTTTTCTTGACCCTCTTAGGATTCTTGCCTGGGTCTGAGAATTAACCTGACAAAGGCAAATTAACAGGAGAAAAGTATACAAATTTAATATAACTTTTACATGACATAAGGATCCTTCAAAAGGTAATGAAGACTTGAAGAAACTAAGTCTTTTTACTCTGGGTTTGAGTGAGAGTGGGCAGCCCTATAGAAATAGGATAGAGCAAAGAATATGAGGCAGTAACTGTAGTAATTGGGGAAAACTTCTCAAGGCCTGTTTGTTTGATTTCCTCTCCATGTTTCTCTGACTTGGAGATAAAGATGCTTCATTCCTCTGGATGTAGAGAAGATATATCCTACAAGAGGGTGTGATGACCTGCTTCAGGGACGAAGAGGAAAGGGGAAGGTCAGAGAGGCCTTCCTGCTACTGCTATTCTTTCAGACTCCTTCAGCTTAAAATAGTCACTATGCCAAGGTGCTGTCTGCTAGAGGAGTATGTCTTTGACCCCATCACTTGATAGAGGTGGTTCCTGTTCTCACCCCTTCACATGTATTCTTGCAGCTTTCCCAGACAGAGTCAGCAGCAACTTTGGAGAAACAAATATTTAAAACAAAACAACCTCACCTTCCACCTTGCCACAAATATATGAGCATAAACTCTGGTTGTGAAATTCAGTGCTTATTTGGCCTAAGGCGAAACCAGAAAGGAGTTTTACAGGCCCTATTCAGGATGGAGATAAATGCACAAATGGAAATACACAGAACTTAGGGAACACACATAATTAATGGTGGCCAGAGGGAAATACCCCCACTCCCTGGCCAAACAGCTCTCCTGTATGGTATGGGTTAGAGAGAATTGGCAGGAGGCAGGAAGAGGAGATGCTGCTGCTTAAGAGCCAGGTGACAAGTAGAGCCAGGAGGGGAAGGAAGTGGAGGAGAGGCCAGAGCAGAGGGCCATAATTTCATTATGAATTCCTGCCTATTCTGAGCAGATTGTCCCCAAATTTGTCATTAAAAGTGCAATTTCCTCTATGAAAACTATCTTTCCAAGGACCCCAGGAAAGATACTGAGAACAGGAAGTGGGGTACCCAGTTATTCATGTGAGTAATGAACTTTATTCTGTATTAATTATTTATGAATTCTGCATTCTGTCCAATCTTTGCTTAGTAATAAAGTTATTACTTTTTGTTCCTTCATTTGTGCATTTCTCCAACAGACATTTATTGACTTTCCACTATGTTGAGACACTGGGCATACGGAGGAGGTCCTTTTTACTGTCCTCTGATGCTTACACTCTTATCAGGAGAGGCAGACATTAAGCATCACATTACACACTGAAATTATAGAGTTATCAGGTCATCATGTGCTGTGATGAATCAAAGGGTGTGATGAGAGGAGGTAACAGGAGAGGCTGACTGTGTCAGGGGGTCAGGAAAAGTGACATTTGAGCCTGAGGAAGAAAAAGCAGTCACTTGCAAGGAATGGGTGTGAAAAGATATAAAAGTGGTTTCTAAGCATGGGTTCATCATCTCTTGTCTCATTGTCTTTAACTACATGAGAGTTTTTCTAAGTGATATTTGGAGCCACCTGTGTAAGAATCACTTGGAAGTGTGTTAAAAATTCAGATTCCTGGGCCCCACACCAGGCCACTAAATCGGTATCTCTAGGAGCATGGCCCAGCAATCTGAACTTTAAATTTAGCCCACTCCCCTTCCCCCGCTAATTCTTACCCACACTGTTTGATTCGAAAATCACTTCCTTATTATCGAGGAAGCTTTATAATTCTTAACAAAGGTTTCTCTTTGATTCCCCACTGCAACCTTACATGATACTCAAGCCTAAGTATCATTATTCCATGGTTACAGATGTCATACCTGGAAAAGTAAAAGGTTTATGGACTCATCAGTGAGCCTTGTGCCCTTCTTATACCACGCTGTGTCTCAGCAGTGGATTATAATGATACTCACTTTACAAATGTGATGTAGTACACCCAGGAGTGGATTGCAGGCTTGAAGACATATTTCCTGCACCATGATTGTTACTGGCATAGCATCACTTAGTAGTTCAACAGTTCTGAAGTCAGATATACCTGAAGTCTAGTACCAGCTCATCCACTTAACACATTATTGACCTGGGGATTTTTGCAGAAATTAAGGCCTGTGGCCAGCAACTTGTTATATAAGTGAATATTGAAACACTATGGTCAATAATTTTGGGTAACAAAAGATGTATTAATATGTCTGTGGTCAATATTTTGTTCATGGCTGTGTGACCTTGAATAGGTGACCTAACCACTCTCTATTTCAGTTACGTCACTTGTTAAATAAAGATAAATAACCACACCTACACTATTAAACTGTTACAAAGATTAAGTGAAGCACTGCTGTGAAACACCAAGTATAAGCTTTTGAGTACTTAGTAAATACTAAAAAGGTGACAGCTATTGTGCCTATAATATTTCATTTGAGTTTAGTTGCGCAGTCGTGTCTGACTCTTTGCGACCCCATGGATTGCAGCACGCCAGGCCTCCCTGTCCATCTCCAACTCCCAGAGTTTACTCAAACTCATGTCCATTGAGTCAGTGATGCCATCCAACCATCTCATTCTCTGTCATCCTCTTCTCCTGCCTTCAATCTTTCCCAGCATCAGGGTCTTTTCAAATGAGTCAGTTCTTTGCATCAGGTGGCCAAAGTATTGGACTTTCAGCTTCAGCATCAGTCCTTCCAATGAATATTCAGGACTGATTTCCTTTAGGTTGGGCAGGTTGGATCTCCCTGCAGTCCAAGGGACTCTTAAGAGTCTTCTCCAACACCACAGTTCAAAAGCATCCGTTCTTCAGCGCTCAGCTTTCTTTATAGTCCCACTCTCACATCCGTACATGACTACTGGAAAAACCATAGCCTATAATATTTACGACCCACTGAATGTGTAGTAGTTACCAACTAACTGAAACCCAGATGGAAATCACAAGAGATGTTTCACATGTAAGGTTTAAATAAATGTGAGTCATTCAGGCAAAAACATCTGAGACAGCTTAGTATCAGTAAGCACATCCAGCACCCACATCTTGGTTTCTAAATACCATTATTCACAAAAGAAGCTAGATCTTCGGGAAGAAGTGCCACTTTTAAGTTCTGGAGAAGGAAAAATACAAGCTTATCTGAAACATTTTCTTGTGCCACAACGTAATGAAGTGCTTAAAGATTGGGGACATGTCAAAAAGACAATGCTCTGGCCTGAATTGGCTCCCACTTCTCAAATTTGGAAGAGTTTGAACATCAGAAAAATAATGACAGTGATGCTGACTATAAAATTTTGAGAGAAAAAAATTCATGAGTTTGCAATGATTTAAAAGGTGGAATAGAGCCAGAAAAGCTTTTTTTTTTTTAATTTTTTTATTTTTTTAAAAGCCTTAAAAAAAAAAAAAAAAAACGAAATTCCAGCAGCTGTATGTGGAAGGAATTACAGAGTTAGAAAAGTCACAAAATTACTGTTTTATGACACTTTTAATAATCAGATTCAGGTAAGGATCATCCTTGAAGGCTAAAATCTTTGTTAAAGGTTGTTGGGAAAACATATGGAAGCAGTGATAGATTTTATTTTCTTGAACTCCAAAATCACCGTGGACAGTGGTGGCAGCCATGAAATGAAAAGATGCTTGCTCCTTGGAAGGAAAGCTGTGACAAACCTAGACAGCATATTCAAAAGCAGAGACATCACTTGACTGACAAAGCTCTGTATAGTCAAAGCCATAGCTTTTCCCGTAGTTATGTACAGATGGTGAGAGTTGGACCATTTAAGGAAGGCTACGCACTGAATAATTGATACTTTCGAATTGTACTGGAGAAAACTGTTGAGAGATCCTTAGACTGCAAGGAGATCAAACCAGTCAATCCTAAAGAAAATCAACCCTGAATATGCATTGGAAGGACTGATGCTGAAGCTGAAGTCCAATACTTTGGCCACATGATGTGAGAAACTGCCTCATTGGAAAAGAACCTAATGCTGGGGAAGATTGAGGGCAGGAAGAGAAGAGGGCAAGAGAGGATGAGATGGTTGGATAGCACCAGTTTTACTCAGTGGACATGAATTTGAGCAAACCCTGGGAGATAGTGGAGGACAGAGGAGCCTGGTATGCTTTTATCAATGGGGTGGCAAAGAGTTGGACACAGCTTAGTAACTAAACAACAACAAATACTATACAAAGAGAAAAATATATCTTTCCTATGGGGAGACTTGGTAAATACCAAATAATCAAATGGTCAAATTTAACTTCATAAATTAAGACCTACTGACATTATGTGCTTTCTAACGTAGTGGCGATAGGAAATATACAACCATACCCACCTGTGGCATTATTGCCAAAATTGTCTAACCCAAATCAAACTTTAGGAAACATCAGATAAAATCCACAAGGATATTCTCCAAGAGAATCAATCTGTACTCTTCAAAAAATTTACTGTTGTAAAAGATAAAAAGAAAAACAGGGGAAGAATTTCTAGAATCTAGACTAATGTTCTAGAATTAATGATGTAGAATGATTAATGATTTAAATTAAAGGAAACTAAAGACATGGCAGTTAAATGCAGTGTGTAGTCCTTGATCAAATTCTGGCTTTTAAAAAGCTATAAAACAACCCAAATGTTCATCACTTAACAAAGGAATAAACAAAAGGTGGCATTTCTGTACAATGTGATATATTTTTTAAAAGTTTTGTTTATTTGCTTATTTTTGACTGTGATGGGTCTTCATTGCTGCGAAGACTTTTTCTCAAGTTATTGAGCACAGGGGCTCCTCTCTAGCTGTGGTATGAAGGCTTCTCATTGTGATGGCTTTTCTTGTTGCAGTTCATGGGCTGTAGGGCACGGGGGTTCAGTAACTGTGGCCCTCAGGCTTAGTTGCTCCGTGGCATGTGGGATGCTCCTGGATCAGGGATCAGACCCATGTCTCCTGCATTGACAGGCAGATTCTTTACCACTGAGCCACTAGGGAAGCCCCACAATGTAATATTTTTCAACCAGGAAAGGAATGAAATAATACATGCTACAACGTGAGTGAACTTCAAAAACGTTATGCTAAAGGAAAGAAACTAGATATAAAGGACTACAGACTTTATGATTCTGTTTCTATGAAATTTCCAGGATAGGCAAATCTGTTGAGACAAAAAATAGACTAGTGGTTGTCAAGGAATTGGGGGAGGGGAGAATGGGGAATGATTGATAATTAGTTACTGGGTTTCTTTCTGGGATGTTGAAAATGTTTTGGATTTAGATACAGGTGATGGTTGTACAACCTTGAGAATATATTGAAACTGAGTTGAACACTTGAAAAAAGTGAATTTTGTGACACATGGGATATATCTTAGTTAAAGCTATAAAGACATTGATTGGGGCAGTTGGGGAAATTTGAGTATGAGTTGTCAGATGATATTTTTTCAATTTTAAATTTCTTAGGTGTGATAATGGTATTGTGGCTGTATAGGAGTATATTCTACCTCATAGGAAATACTTAGGGATGTATTTAAGGATGAAGTACTGAGGAATAAGGGCTTACCTGATAGCTCACTTGGTAAAGAATCTGCCTGTAATGCAGGAGACCTTGGTTTGATTACTGGGTCGGGAAGGTCTGCTGGAGAAGGGATAGGCTACCCACTTCAGTATTCTTGGGCTTCCCTTGTGGCTCAGCTGGTAAAGAATCCGCCTGCAATGTGGGAGACCTGGGTTCAATCCCTGGGCTGGGAAGATCCCCTGGAGAAAGGAAAGGCTACCCACTCCAGTACTCTGGCCTGGAGAATTCCATGGACTATACAGTCCATGGGGTGGCGAAGAGTCAGACATGACTGAGTGACTTTCACTTTCACTGAGGGATATAATGTCATTATATTTGAAAGTAATCGGGAAAAAAGAGAGTATTGGGAGAAAGCCAGTGTGGTAATATTTGAACAATTGGTGATCCAGGTAAAAGATACAGGAATTTATTGAAGTATTATTTTAACTTCTTTTTTGTAGCTTGAAATTTTTCAAAATAAAAAGATTGGAAGAGGGGCCCACTTATGATATATCTATTACTCACCAGACTGAGGATGAAGACCCTTGCGGATTGTGACAAGGAAATCAGGAGCATGGAGGCACAGCCCTACCTCCTGAGAGAATCCCTGAAGGAGAGGGGATTGTATGCCTCCCTTCAAAACTTCTCTCAGACAGACTTCCCTGGTGGTCCAGTGGCTAAGACGCTGCACTTCTACTGCAGGGGGATCAGTTGGATCCTTGGTCAGGGAAATTTCACATGCTGTGTGGAGTAGCCAGAAGGAAAAAAGAAAAAAAAACAAAAAACTTCTCTTGGTCTCACTGGCATCAGAGACAGATGGTCAAGGTATGTTCCAGAAAGTCATTCTGTAATTGGGCTTCTTAGGTAGAGTGGTAGCATCTTAACTGTGTTGTTTGACTTGATAGCAATGTCTAGGGGGTCTTAAGATCTTCCAAAGATGAAGTGTTTACTGTATCAGTGAAATCAACAGGGTGATGAGATAAAAGTAGGTTGGGAGTGAGAGCTTAAGGACCGGAAGGAAGAAGGAGGTGGGCATAAGTGCGTTTTACTAAACGTAGGGAAAGCAAATGGTCAGGCCATCAACCAAGACTTGGCTGTGTTTGAGTAACAAGCAGGAAGGGAGGTGAGCCAGTGCCCCAGCCCCATTTGCAGAGTCTGAGTAGTAAAACTGATCCTTGGGAGCTTCCGTGTTCTGGTCGCAGCTGCTCCTGGATGCTGGTTAGAAAAGCCCTCTATCATCCCACCTACTCACATTACCCCTTTCAACCAAGGAAACATTGTCATCAGTGGCCTCTTTTTTTGGCCTTTGTTCTTTTTCCTTCAAGAATGCCAAGAGAGCGTCTATTAGAGCTCAACTAACTGGTGTTTATTCTTGGACCAAGATGGGAGGTGGGGGCGGATCTCAATTTGGAGGAGGAGTTGGAGGTGTGGAAATGGCCAGGCAGCAGCAGCCATGTAAGGTAGGTTTTGTGAGGCCAACTGGGAAGGGTGGGGAAGACTGGTTTTCTGGTTCACCCGGAGCTCTTGGGCCTTCTGTTTTTAAAACAGACGTGCTTCATCCTTCCCAGAGCTGGGGCCAACGATGGGAACTCAAAATGCAGAGTCGCAGGCGGGGAAATTAAGCTGCAAGAGCTCAGTGCCTAAAAAATATTGACTGTTTCTTTTTTTAAGCTAATATTCCAAATTTCTTATGAAAGTCAACTTAAGACATCCAGGACACAGGAAACAAGGCAAGAGGCCGCAGCCAGCTGCCTCAGAGGACCCGGGACACTTTCTTAATAACATCCAGATGGTTCCACAGAAATTGTTAACATCTTGAAAAAGAAAAAAATCAGCTGCAGGAGAAATGAGATTCAAGTGGTTTAGGAAGGACAGCCTGGAGGAGAGTCCCAAGGGATGAAAGTGGGTCTGAAATAGAAACCTCTGTGGTGGGATTACTGCTTCCTATGGCAAGGCTGGAGGGGAGTGGGTGTAAAAGTCCAGGGTTTTAGTAGAGCCTTTGGGTTGGAAGGAGCCCCGGCAGAACTGAACTTCTGGTCATGTGTATCCATTTGCTAACCTGGGTTTGCCTCAACTTTTTACATGAATGTTTTTTCTTTGTTTTTTCGAGGATTATTTACCTCCCAAGTATATCTGTTAGGCTCTAAGAGGCCCAAGGCTTAGATCCTATGAGGTTTTAAGGGCCTAAGGCAATATCTAACCCTGAAAAAATATGATGGTATTTTTCTAATCATGTGTACATGAGAGATAGATGGCATAATATCAGTGTATTTTTCAACATATGAAAAGAAACTCAAAATATAAATCAGTAAATGTCTAATTAAATGCCTGCAATAGCTAACATTATGGCAACTCAATGAGTTCTTAAATTTAGTGTCCTTTAGGTAATTTATTTCATTGGAAAACAATTTGTATGTTACATTTTTGCATTTCCCATGCATTTGTGCAGACATCAGTTCCCTGGACCCAGATAATTTTTCAAGTG
This sequence comes from Okapia johnstoni, assembly GCA_024291935.2. Classification (NCBI taxonomy): domain Eukaryota; kingdom Metazoa; phylum Chordata; class Mammalia; order Artiodactyla; family Giraffidae; genus Okapia; species Okapia johnstoni. Next base: position 45,894,748 of record CM044316.1, read on the forward strand.
AAAATTTTAAATCCTTCTGTAGTTTTACCAGGGAAGAAACACACATCTTTTAACAGGGAATGTGAGTGTTCTGTAATGCATTTACATGGAGTGGGGAAGAGAGTGGAGCTCTCGAATGAAGAGCCCAAGGGCGTAGGAAAGCCTTAACACAATCCCTAAAGAGGTGTGTGTTTCTTCCGCCCTCTCCTCTCAGTTGCCTTCCCCCAAGGAAGAGGAAATGGCTTGTTTGTGGAATGTAACTGTTGGCACGCAAATCACTTATTTGGAAACAGAAGTAGGGGTGAGGGAAGTGGGAGCTGCAAATTCAGGGCTCAGTCAGCATTCAGCAAGGTGCTCCATATCACCACTTTCACCTGGGCCACTCAAAGCCCATTAGAGGCACCTCTTGTCTCCCACCCATAGAGTTCCCTCCACTGTAATAGGATTGGCTTGTCTGACCGTAACAGTAGAAGATTAGAGCTGGAGAGGCTGGTGAGGGCAGGTTGGCTGGCCTTCCTTGCAATTCCCATGTCCTAAATCAGGAAGCACGTAGGAGTGAAGAATGAACAGTAAGAATATACACATCCTGAAACTTGCTCTGAAATGCTTAGGGTATTTAGTATGAAAAATCTGTGTGTAACTGCAAAAAACAAACAAAAAAACCGCCCAAGAACAGCTAATACAGGAATCAGAATTTTCTATAACAAGAAACATTAACAAAGAAAGACCAGCAAAGAGAGCTCAGAATCTGGCTGTGGAACGCTAACCAGGTAAAGTCATTAAATGGAGGCATCTCTTTCCTTTGGGAGAACACTGATATTGAAGCTTTGGCTTCTTGGGATTCAGCTAGAGGACTCTTTGGTAGAATGCAATGACTCCTTCCTTCCTCTGCAAACTGAAATCCGGGGTATTACAATTCCAAATGGACACGGAGTCCTGCCAAGTTTATAGGAAATTGGAATGACAGCGTAGGTTCCCACCGCTGGGGATAGCAGAACCTGAAAGCTCCGAGAATAAGTAACATTTCCCTTGTGATTCCCAAATGCGTCTATTTTTATTTTAAGAGGCTCTGTGTTTTCATTCAGTTTTGTGAACTGAGGAATCCATATGAATTTTCACCAGCTCTGCTAAAATAAAACCATGCAATTTCTCGGCAGTGTACTGAAATAGCCACTATGATAGGTGAGAAAGAATTGCAGAATTCACTTCTGAAGATTGAAATCAACTCATTTTCAACGGGTACCTTCTAGGTGCACGGCAGAGTCCAGTACCAATTGCTAAATTCATAAATGGGAGATACTGTCTTTGACATAGTATAGTTAGTTCATCATTTAAAAGAAGTCATAAAGTGGCTGCTCTGAGATGGACAACTTGTATTAATATATATGAAATATAAATGTACATTTATTTTAAGGGCGGGATTTTTTGTGGGGCCCGAGGGTAGGAAGAGACTCTTAAATAATGTGTACTTAGTCGTGTCTGACTCTTTTCAACCCCATGGACTGTAGATTGCCAGTCTTCTTTGTTTGTGGAATTATCCAAACAAGAATACTGGAGCGGGTTGCCATTTCCTCCTCCAGCGGATCTTCCCAACCTAGGGATCAAACCTGCTTCGCCTCTGTCTCTTGTATTACAGGTAGATTCTTAACCTGCTGAGCCGTTGGGTAAGCCCATGACTCATAAGTAAGTCCCCATGTGTAAAACCACATATATTTTTACTGGTAATTTTTAGAAAATTTTCTTAAAACATATATATTATTAATCATTATTTGAAGCAATCTTGCTTGCTGATTGATGCTATTATTTCCAGCTTCTTCAACTTGAACCTGTACCTGCCTGTTTGCTCTGTAATACAAACTCCACAAAACAGGGCCTTTTCTATCTTAACTCTATACTCCAGAATCAGAATAGTGCCTGAGACATACTAGGTGCTCAATAAATGATTTCCCTCCCATTCAGCCAACAAGCAGAGACTTCTTTTAATGGGTTCATTATGGAAAAAAACAAAAAAGGCTAGCTGTGAAAAAAAGGCATGACATATTTTCATATAGATGACTGGGTTTTCTGTTGTCCTGGGGGCTGTTTGCCCTCATGCCATCTGTGAGCTGGGCAGTGTGCAACACCATTGTTTTTCAAGTATTTGTCTGCTGCATACCAAGCCCTGTTCTAGGGAGAAAATATCCTGCATCCACGGGACTTATAATTAAGTAGCGAGAGATGGACAGTAACCAATAAACATATATTCTGTCAAGTGGGGATAAATACTATGAAGAAAAGTAAATAGGGTAATTGGGTAGTTGGGGAAGGTTTCCAACTGGGGAGCTTTTGAGAGCACCTCTCAGGGAGTGTAGGAGCAGACTTGGCAGATGTGTGAAGGAAAGCTATGTGGGCAGGAGTCAGCTTGCCTGGCTTGTGAAGAGGGGAGGGGCTGGAGCACAGTCAGGGAAAGGAATGGGAGGTGATAGCTGAAGAGGAAGGCTTGGAGCCTGGTAAGGATATGGACTTTTACTCCACGTGAAATGGGGAGGCCCCCAGAGGGTCTAGAACCAAGGGCTGTCCTGACTTGGTTTAGGTTTTCCAAGGTGAAAAGAATGGGTGGGTTGGGTGGGTTGGTGAGAGGGAGCACAAAGTCAGGAGGCTGCATAGTAACTCTGGTGAGAGGTTCTCCTGGACCAGTGGGAGTGGTGAGAAGTGGCCAGGTTCCAAATGGGCTTTGAAGGCAGGGCCAATAGAATTGGATGATGGTTTGGAAATGGGGTATGAAAGAGGGAGCTTTCAGACTGAGCACTTGGCAGAACACCCTGTTCGTTTAGTGAGCTAAAACTGGGAGGTGAAGGTTTGGGACTCAAGAGTCATGTCTTAGGGTAATGTCTTAGGTTTCAGAACCTGTAGGGCACAGGCTCAGTAGGCAGTAGGTGCCATCCTAGCTTGATACATTCTATGGCTGATGATCAGTGAGTCTTGACTAGACAAGGGCCTAAGAGCATGGGGCCAAACATGGGGCCAGTGTCAGATGCTAATACTAATGCTGAAATAAAGTGGTCTCAAATTCTCAAGTCTGGAGTGATGCTCCTCCATTGTTATCAGAAAAGGGAGCCTCTAATTCCCACCTCTCTGAGTCATTCTCAGGGGTCTGTCTGTAACCTTCATGTCACTGTTTTGTTCCTTTGACTCAATATTCTTATGCTATTTATTAATCAAGGAACCAAAAAGTGACTTATTTTTAATAAGACAGAAGACCAAACATGGAGGTTCACTTTGAGGTTTAAACATTTGGCTTTTTACCACTAACTGGTGGTGTGTAGGCTAGTATACGCAAAAGCACTGAACTTGAACTCCTAGTGAAGAGGTGTCCTGTGTCTGGGAACTTGCTGTAAATGACAGGTATGGCCGGGGCAGGTACACTTCAGGTCCTTTGTTGAAGAGACTCCCTGAACTACCAGTCTTTGGTGTCTCTGAAGACGGGTATTCAATAGGAATGCCTGGAGAGCTGCTGCTTGTCTTCTCTGCAAGAGGAATTAGTCCTTCTTAACCTTGGGCAGTTCTGAAATCCCAGTTGCTTTGTGACTGTTAACAGTATTATCCATAGTCCCCAGGGATACTGTTTAATCAGCTGATGAACTCCTTTTTCCTTGATTCTAAATCTGAAGCCCCACAGGCTTTTCCCATAGTATAAATAGCATTCTATTCCAGTGTGTATTATCTCATTTACAGGAAATAGTCTTTGAATTACATCACTGACAAGTTTTGCTGTTTTCTGTTGACATTTATTGTGGAAGTATTGTAAGATTGACATGGATCCTGTCCCCCAGAGTTAGTGTATCCCATCCATGTTTAAGATTATAGAGCTGGATTCAGAGATGGGAGAAACAGTCAAGCGAAACTCTAGGACATTTTGCCATTTTTTCATTGTTAAAATATTAGCAAAACATTTTTTCTAAGCTTATAAATGTGGGTATATGGCAAAATAGGATGCTTTTCTTTAGCTATGCCATTTGCTGAAATGATGTTTGTATTTGAAAAATGGGTTGGGGGCAAGGGAAGGTAGGTTAGATCAGTGTTGGAGAAACCACTCAGCATCTCCCAGTGTCCATCCACTCTTCCATTCTTCTGTGGTAATAACATAGACACTCCCATTTTAAGCTGTGTATAGCCCTTTGACACTAAGACGTCATTTCTGAGCTTCCCTTGCAGCTAGGTAGGCCATAAAATGGTTCTGGCCAATATGAATAGATAAAAATGTCTAGTGGCAGCTTCTAAAAACTCCACTTAAGAGGCCTTATGTGTATATACTATGCTCTTCTTCTTCATGTCTTCCTCCATCCTACTCCCTGAAATGTAGAAGCTGCCACCTCAGACCATGAGGTTGAAGCTATGCACAATGAAGTAGCAAGAGAAAAGGCACAGCCTACTGTTGTCCTGTCTTTGAGACTTTGTTCTGATTTTTAAATTTTATTTATTTATTTTTTATGTATTTATTTGGCCACACTGCGTGGCTTATAGGAATCTTAGTTCCCTGACTAGGGATTGAACCTGGGCCACAGCAGCGAAAGCCCTGAATCCTAACCACTAGACCAACAGGGAACTCCCCTGAGGCCTATATATGAGGGGGAAAATGAACTTTAGTCATATTTAAGGTGCTATTTGAGATTTTGTGGTCCTCACAGCTGAGCCTGATCCCAGCTCATACAAACAACTAAACTTTCCTTGAATTTAGAGGGCTCAAGGCAGAGTGTCATTCTCAGCTAAAGAGAACAATGTACCCATTCTGCCAAGTCACCAATCTTTAACTTCTCCAAGATACTGCATTGTATCATTAAGCTCATTTTTATAAAAGCCTCATGTAGTGACATTGTTTATTACCTGAGAACCAAAAAGTGAAAATAATGGTGTTACACCTAACATGATTTGAACTCACATCCCCTCAGCCAAAGAACTTGTCCATCCCACACCACTGTCCTCCACTTTTGTGTTTCTGTCACTTGGAATCTAGATACAGATGAATAAAACCCACAGAATTTCTAAACACAGGTGAGAGGGGCACCCATCACCCCTAGAGGCTGGTGCTTATGATCACAGAAGTAACACATGTAAAAAGTCAAAACTCTGGAAAAATGTGCCCCGTGTCCCCATTCCCACCACCTCAAAGTCACAAAAGCTTTAGGAACATCCTTATAGAATTTTCCCATGTGTATAGAGCCTTTCTATTTTTTTAAAAAAATATATATGTATAAATGGGAACATATTACATATACTATAATATACTTTTTTTTTAAATTGGATAATTATAAGCATCTTTCCAAAACAGCATCTACACATTGACTTCTGTCTGATGCCCAGTACAGTAGATGCCACATAATTAATTTAACCGGTCTCTTGTTAATGGCCATTTGTTCCAGGCTTTTGCTGAGATAAATGTTGCTGAAGAGATTCGCTCGTATATCTGTCTTTGTGCATCTGAACCCATATATCTTTAGGATAATTCATGGAGTTGCTAGGTGAGACGGCATGTTTAAGATATAAGCAGTGCTCTCTGCATTTATACTCCTGCCAACAGAAGCAAGGCTGCTTTTTGAACTCAGTTTCCCCTCATGAGCCACAATTTAGCATTCAGTTTTATTTCCTATTCACTTACTACTTTTAAAATTTGAGTTTCTGTTCAGAGCAAGCATGACATATGACTATATGTCTATATATGACTATATAGTCAAAAGACAGTTGAAAGGCAGGTGAGTATCTGCTTCAGCTTAATACTGTGTGCTGTTTAAAGGGCATTATGAGCAAAACCCCTACCTTATTACTGAGAATATGCTAGCCATTATTCTTGTTTAAGGTCTGGGCCTAGTGAGCTCTAATGAAGTGAAGGGGATGGCTGAAGAGCTTTGGGGAGAAAGAATCAGGAGTACAACCAGGAATGTAAAGGCCAGCCTTCTAGGTCCTAGGCTCCAGAGATGTTGTTTTACGACAAAGACAAAGGAACTTCAAATATCACTGGAAATAGAAGGATATTTTATATAAGGGCTGGGAGAAGGTCCAAATTTAGGGCTTATTCAGTATCCCATGATCTCTAACCACCCATCCCTACACTGAACACTTCCTCTATTTTCTCAAAATCTTTTAAAGTATGCGTCTTTTAAAGTGTACCTTAAAGTATGTGTTGGTCATAGAGGAGTGTTGTTTTTTAAGTTATCCAGTGCCCAGCAAACTGCTTGGATAATGCTTGGGACAAAAGGGGAAGCTTTGCATCTGTTCTGCTTCTGTTCGTGCTCCCTAGACTCCTAACTGTGGTTTAATTTAGAAGACGAGGTCCTCATATCAGAGGAGGACACAGGAAGTCAAAGCATTTTCCCTGCACTGGTAAACGGCCTACTCTGAAGCCCAGACCCCAGCCTCACTTCAGGGGACAGGCCCTGCCCAGCTTTCTGAGTGAGGTTGTCTTGGAAGTAGGTAGCACCCTCTCCTGGGCTAAATCCAAATGTTTTCTGTTGGTCCTGAAGTCATCTAGGATAATAACTGGCATCTCCCTTTCTCTGGCAAGCTCTGCCCCATCACTGCCCCCTCCTGGCTCCTGCTATTTTTTATCTGAATGGTGCTCACATTGGATATTCTGCAGCCTCAGGTGACTCAGAAGGCAAGGAATCTGCCTGCAATGCGGGAGACATGGGTTCAATCCCTGCATCAGGAAGACCCCCTGGAGAAGGGAATGGCAACCCACTCCAGTATTCTTGCCCGAAGAATTCCATGGACAGAGGAGCCTTGGCAGGCCACTGTCCATAGGGTTGCAAAGAGCTGGACACGACTGATCAACTAACACTTTCACTTTCACGTTGGATATTAGAGATTCCAGGTAAGATTTGTTAGGGAGTAAGAACTTACTGCATACTTACTATGGGCAGGACACCAGGGAAGAGGTGTGAATGTAAAGAAATAAAAGCTTGTAGTTAGTATAGAAATGGACTAGGAAGAATGAGTAGCTAAATGCAGACAAAGTACTGTTTTAAATAATTACAAGACAGCAAAAGCATGGAAGAGGCTCTATTGATGACAGAAATCTTGGAGTGGTGTGGTGATGCTTGTTACCTAGCAGTCCCGTCATGAAATGGCAGATGCTAGGAAAGTCGTTGCCCAAAGGAAGGGGATAAATCCTCACCCCTGAGAAATAGTCTCTGGAAGTAGATGTACTAGAGGTTTCTTTTACTGAACCAGTTAAAATATGACTGCAAATTTTAAGCCTTTGAGAACCCTTTAGCATCTAACACCATTTTCTACATTCTTCTCTTTTCTTCACTAGACCTGAATATCTGAATGAAAATTTCAGAAAACTAAGAGACTATGATGGTGCCTTCTCAATTTTACTGTGTTCTAGTTTCTGTTTCACCCAGGCTTTTATTCTAATTGGCATATAGGTTCTGTTTTATCTAACTCCATCTGCATGCTGAAGACCATGGACACTGTTCATTTTATCTCATAAATCAAGGATTATGTCTGTTTTGCATGTTCAGTTTTTAGTGCAGCAGCAACAACAAATATAGTTGTTGCTTACTGGGTCTTTACCTGAAGCCAGGAGCAAAATGACATTACATTCTTTCATCTGATTGATGCTCACAATTACCTGATGGGATAAGTACTATCTTTATTATCCCAGTTTTTTTTTTTTTTAAAGATGAGGAATTTAAGGTTCAGCGATGTTGGGTAACTTGCCAAGGTGACAAGGATAGGCTCTGATGGAGCACTAGCTCTAGAGGCCTTGTTTTTATCTACAGTGCATATTTCAACCATAGCATTTGCAATTAATTAATAAATTTGCAATTGAGGAAATAATCATGTTAGCAGGTATAGTTCATTTCATAGAGATGTGATTTCGGTATCATGAAATTGAGCTAATGAGGAAGTAAAGCGTGTCTGATATCTGGGGAGTGTTTTGTAATTGAGGAGGTGGTGGGAGCAGAGTTGGCTTACTCCTAACAACACACCCAGCGCAGGCCCTCAGGGTCATAGTCAAAACTTGAATGCTTACTGTGTTACAGGAAGCACTCTAGCTCAGAACCTGGCATGTTGTTTCATTTAATTCTTGTGACAGTCACACTTTACTGGACAGGCTCAGAAAGGTGAAGTAACTTACCTGGGGTCACACAACTAGTGATTTTTGGAGTCAGGACACTTGACCACTGCTCCCCTGAACTTCTCTCAGGTGCCATGAGGGAGCTTCTAGCAGCCTCACTTTCTCAGCCCATAGGGGAGAGATCAGATTGTAGCCCCCCCTGCCCCTGGCTCCTGAACTAATAAATGTCCTGCTGCCTCTCAGAGAACCCCCTCTGAAATGGGAGTGGTGGGCAAGAGGAATAGAATGTGTCAGCTCCAGGCAAACTCAGAATGGGCCTGTTGTTGTTTAGTTGCTAAGTTGTGTTGGACTGTTTGTGACCCCATGAAGTGGAGCACGCCATGCTTCCCTGTTCTTCACTATCTCCCAGAGTCTGCTCAAGCAAACTCATGTCCATTGAGTCGGTGATGCTATCCAGCCATCTCATCCTCTGTCACCCCTTTCCTCCTCCTGCCCTCAATCTTTCCCACCATCAGGGTCTAGAATGGGCCAAGAAGTATCATATCAAGAGACTTCCCTAGTGGTCCAGTGGTTAAGACTCCCATCTGCCAATGCAAGAGACACGGGTTTGATCCCTGATGTGGGAAGATCCTACATACCTCAGGATAACTAAGCCTGTGCACTGCAAATAATGAAGCCTGCACTCTAGATCCCTGCACAAGTAGAGAAAGCACCTGCACAGCAATGAAGACCCAGTGAAGCCAAAAAAACAATAAAACAATTAACAAAAGAAAGAAAAAGTATGTATCAAGACCCAGGAGAAGACTCTAAATATATTTGGACTTTTAAGTCTGTAAAGTGGGTCCTCTTACTGTCTTTAGAAGCAGGAATGGGTCTTGTAATTTCGTAGTATCTGACTCTGCTGGTCACACCATCAGTAGTTAATAGATATAAGGAAGGAAGAAAGGAATGAATAAATAGATGGATGGGTTGGTGAATGAATGAAGGATGGGCATGGAGAAGGCAGCACCTGTGTTTGGGTAGGAGTCTGCTTAGGAACCTCTTTCCACCAGAGACATATATAAAATAATGACTCTGATGCTCTAATGACAAATATCCACAGCATATATTTTCAACTGGATTTTGAGTGGGGAGCTCTAGAGACAGATTACCTGGGTTCAGATTCTTGTTCTGCCACCCCTAGCTAGTTATCTGCAGTGACTCATGGAACCTCTCTAGGTCTCAGTAGCCAGTGGAAGGTTGTTGTGAGTTAATACAGGTGATGCGCCTAGCTCTAGTGAGAATTTGGTAAATGCCAGATACGGTCATCTCAACCACAGTGTGCCAGGCCAGCTGGAATCTGTGCAGCCACTGTGCTTGACTTCTCAGTCCCAAGTTGAACCCTAATGCAGAGCAACAACACCTGGCCCCAAATATAATTTCCTCTTGCAGCTCATTGCAGCCATGAGGAAGTCGCCAGGGGAGGGCTGGGGAGGGCGGCGCAGCAGCCCCATAATTTCCAGAGCCCTTCTCCTAGACTGACACATAATTGTCAGATTGTTTTATGAGAGCAGCTTCCTGCCCCCTTCCGGCCTCGCTTCCAAATGTGCTCATTCCCGAGGAAGCTTCACTTCTCCCTCTCACCCTTAATCGCTCCTTTCCTGCCCGCCCTGGGGCTGGGCCGATTTCCTAAATCATTCAGAATTGGCTTCCAGTGCTGGCACCCAGGGTGGGCTGCAGGAGAGAGCGCATTTGTTCTAAGTGTCTTGTGACCTAGAGGTCAGAGATGCTTCCATTCAGTTTGATGTCTTTCCCAGGGGGCCTTCTTTCACCTACCCCTTCTCCTTCCCTCCCGAGCTGACTTTAATTCTAAGGTCAGGAAGAGATTAAGGAACCAAATCCTGCTGCTTTTCCTAACCAGTGCACACTGGAGATGCAGGCAGGCAGGGGTAGGAGTGGGGGGAATAATAAGTGCTGGAAGGTGAGAGCCTTGCCTCATTTCTCAGCCCTTCAGCCCCATGCCTCATGCGTACCCACTGGGGTGCGGGGTGGGGGGCCGTTCAGAATACTCAGACTGAGAGCCCTGAAAGATTCATCCAGGAGATTCTTCTTCTGGGCATGCCCCTCTCTCTCCAAAAGCCCACACTTAAGAGGAAGTGATAAGTCCTAACATTTTTAGCTTAATTTTTCCCACTTGAGGAATTTCAGAGGAAGCAACATGGAGCGTTTTGTGTTTTCAGTGTATTTTTTTTCCTTTTTATTGCTAAAGCAATACACAGTCACAGTAGTGATTTCAAACAGAATCGTTTCCAGACGTAACCACAGTTCACAGCATTTTGTATATCCTTCCAGAAATGTTCTCAGCATTACACAAGCATACATGTGTATATATATATTTAACACAAATGGGAGCAAATTGGACATCTTGTTCTGCAACTTGCTATTTTTCACTTAGCACATTTTGGATGTTTTCCATTTCAATAAATGTAGATTTACCCATAAAAAAACACAACATAGCATTCCATTCTGTGAGTGTTTAATGTATTTAGCCAATTTCCTGTTAATGAATATTTAGGTTGTTTTGCTTTTTTACAAGTAATGCTCTAAGTACCCTAAATCTATATCCATATCCTAGTTAGAGTACTTCCGCTTAGGTGTATTTTTTGGATTAAAGTGTCTGAGAAGTTAACATTTTGACAGATGTTGTCAAATTGTCCTTCAGAAAGGCCAAATGAGTTTAAACTCTAGAATTAATGTATGAGAATGCCTGATTGGCTGCAACGTCACAAATAATGGTAAAATCAAACTTTTTAACATTTCTAATCTTAAAATAAGTATATTTTTATTTAAATTAAATTTTCCTTTAGAGTGGGCTTCCCACCTTACTGTCAAATAATGACCATTTATTTCTGTGAATTTCTTGCTTATGTAAATTTGATCATTTTCTTGTTGTACTATTTATCTTCATCTTAATGATTGGAGGATCTCATTATATATATAAATGAAAATAATCCTTTTCTGTCGCAAGTATTATCAGTGTTTCCCCTTTGTATCATTACTATTTAGTTTTTTTAAAAAATTATTTATTTTTTAATTGGTGGAAAATTGCTTTACAATTTTGTGTTGGTTTCTGCCGTATAACAATGTAAATCAGTCATAATTATATATCCCTTCCCTCCTGAGCCTCCCTCACTTCCCCGTCCCACCTGTCTAAGTCATCACAGGCTGGGCTCCCTGTGTTATTAAGTTGTTATTAGCAACTTCCCACTAATTATCTATTTGACACATGATAGTGTATATATATCAATGCTTCTTTCTCAATTCGTCCCACCCTCACCTTCCCTCACTGTGTCCACAAGTACATTCTCTGCTAGGTTCATCGCTACCATTTTTCTAGATTCCATATATATATGTTATTACACAATACTTGTTTTTCTCTTTCTGACTTACTTCACTCTCTGTAAGAGACTCTAGGTTAATCCATTGTAAATTGTAATGGATTTACATTGTAAATGCCATTTGGTTTTGTTTGTTATTTTTTCAGATAATATTTGGAAAATTATCTTAATGGCAAATTTATCAAATCTTTCTCTGTCTCTTTTTTTTTTTTTGCTTCTGGACATGCTTAGAAACTAACAGAAACTAAGACTTTTTTCTTAGATCACCCATGTTTTCTGTTTTTATATTTAAATTTTAATCCTACTAAAATTTAGGGAGGAACAATAAATGATACGATAGAGGTTGACTATTTCTCGCACAGTGAGTTGTTTCATACTATTCATTAACTAAAGCATGTTTTCTTGTGTTGTGTGCTTAGTCGTTCAGTTGTGTCTGACTCTCTGCGACCCCATGGACTATAGCCCTCCAGGCTCCTCTGTCCATGGGAATTCTCCAGGCAAGAATACTAGAGTGGGTTGCCAAGCCCTCCTCCAGGGGATCTTCCCAACCCAGGGGTTGAACCCAGGTCTCCTGTATTGCAGGCAGATTCTTTACCATCTGAGCCACATGGAATGCATGTTTTCTTAACACTTTAAAAAATGGAACTTCTTAATATGAGAATATTTACCATTCTGTAATGATGGTTTTCCCAATATGTGCAGCTCTTTAAAGAAGAAAGTAATTTGATCCTTGTAACTTATAAGGATGCAGAGACCCGTCTTCAAGAAAGAAGCACAAATTAATTGTTAATGTTGGACGAGTCTTTGTGAAACGAAAAAATCCTAAGATGGATTTCCAGAGGCTCTGTTTTTCATTCAGTCAATTCAGAAGCCTTCTTTGACACTTTTTGCAGTGGCCTATGGGACCACAGATGGGGCAACGATGGAAACAGTGAGAGGCTTTATTTTTTTGGGCTCCAAAATCACTGCAGATGGTGACTGCAGCCATGAAATTAAAAGACACTTGGTCCTTGGAAGAAAAGTTGTGACCAACCTAGACAGCATATTAAAAAGCAGAGACATTACTTTGCCAACAAAGGTCCATCTAGTCAAAGCTATGGTTTTTCCAGTACTTATGTATGGATGTGAGAGTTGGACTATAAAGAAAGCTGACCGCCTAAGAATTGATGCTTTTGAACTGTTGTGTTCGAGAAGACTCTTGAGAGTCCCTTGGACTGCAAGAAGATCCAACCAGTCCATCCTAAAGGAAATCAGTCCTGAATATTCATTGGAAGGACTGATGCTGAAGCTGAAAGTCCAGTACTTTGGCCATCTGATGCGAAGAACTGACTCATTTGAAAAGACCCTGATGCTGGGAAAGATTGAAGGCAGGAGGAGAAGGGGATGACAGAGGACGAGATGGTTGGATGGCATCACCGACTCAATGGACATGAGTTTGAGTAAGCTCTGGGAGTTGGTGATTGACAAGGAAGCCTGGAGTGCTGCAGTCCATGGGGTCACAGAGTCGGACACGGCTGAGTGAGTGAACTGAACTGGTGAGACTGAACTGAACTGAACTGAACTGATGGGACCACAGAAAGGACTACTATAAGTATTTGCCCTCAGGAAGTTTATAATCTAATTGGAAAGTGGTGGGCCTTTCATTTTGTGGAGTGTGCCTATATTCATGTATTTATAGGTCACTGCGAGCCTTTCAGTTTCTGGGTCCTTGAAAATGTAAAAAGAGGAGATTCAAATTTGTTTAATTGATTCTTTTAGGAAATAAGCTATTGAGTAAATGGATGTTGTGACAGAACATCAGAAAAAATCTTGTAAGGGAGCTGTATTGTAGGATGGGTACTCTGTGTGTTTTCATTTGTTGTAGAAACAAAGTCCTTTCTGAGGAGAGCCCCCTCAGATTTAGAATTTTAGAGTTGAGGGGTGAAAAGGAGAATAAGTATTGAGTATTATCTCCATTTTACTGAACCCAAACTTTGTGTTTTACCCATGGTCACTGCTCAGTGGCAGAGGTCGTCCAACTCTTTCTACTCAGGAGTTGTGGTAAATATTAATTAGTTGCCTATCCAGTAGCTACCACCACAACCCTTCCTGTGCTGGAAGCACTGGTTTTGTATGGGATGAGAGTGCCAGTATAACACAGTCATGCCATCTCATTTCCTTTCCTAAATCTCTCTTTTAGAGACCCTTTTGCAGCTGAGGGGCTGTGTTAGTTTACTCGGGCTGCCACAGACTGGGTGGCTTATCAATAACAGACATTTATTTCTCACAGCCTGGAGACTAGAATTCCATGATAAAGGTATTGGCTGGACCACTTTCTCCTGAGGCCCCTCCCTTGGCTTGCATATGACTGCCTTCTTGCTGTGTTCTCACGTCATCTTTCCTCTGTGTGCAGGCATCCTTGGTATCCTCAATGTATTCAAATGCTCTCTTCTTATAAGAGGGCCAGTCAGATTGGATCAGGGCCTATGCTAATGGCCTTGTTTTAACTTAATCACCTTTTTAGAGGCCATGTCTGGAATATAATCTCATTTGAGATAGTAGGGGTTGGGCTTCAGTTTATGAGTTGAGGGTGGGAAAGGGGTCTCCATTCAGCCCATAAAAGGGACCAAACCTAAAGACCTAAGGAGAAATCTACTGGATGCTCCTGAAGTGGATTTTCTTTCCAGATCAATAGACCCTTGTGAAAAGAAAGCTTGAATGGTGATGCTTGGAGTATTGGCAGCTATCTTGTCATCACAAATTGAAAAATATAAACACAAAAAGCCTCTATGCGGGGTATGATTAAACAGAGGGATAGAAAGGACTGCAGCCTTCACGTGATTTTTGAGTTGCTTAATGGGCCGTGAGATCATCCATTTCCAGACTTCTTGTTAAATAAAGAATAAATATCCTAACAGTAGTAATGCCATTATTAGATTTTCTGTTATTTGTAACTGAAAGGATTCCTAACTAATAGGTAACTTCATTATTTCTTCAGTGAACTTTACTTTTAGGGGAAACATAGCTCAGCTTTCTCACAATTATCTTGAGACATGCAGATACTGTGTCTCTCCACAGCCTGCAAAGGCTCATCAGCCAGGAATTCACCTTAAACCTTCCTGAGAACTTTTCCCTTTTTTAAAAATGTCTTTTCCCAACTTTTCACTTTGAAATGATTTGTGCCTTTGGATCTGTAGGTGAATTTTTTAAAAAATGATTTTAATTTATTATTTGGCTGTGTTGGATCTTAGTTGTGACACACAATCTTCATTGTGGCATGCGAACTCTTAGTTGCAGCATGTGGGATCTAATTCCCCGACCAGGTATCAAACCTGGATCCCCTGCATTGGGAGTGGGTAGTCTTGGCCACTGGACCACAAGGGAAGTCCAAACTTTTACCTTTTTTGCCAGTTCCCCAAAGAGAGAGTTTTAGGAATTCACTGTGTGCTAAATGTGCCTCTTGTGTATTTATAAAATTACTCCTGTAAAGTTCTGAGGTTTTCAGGGTTCTCATATTCAAGGATTTGGTGAAAAATTCTGTATTCTGTCTATGCATGAACTCTGATTTTTATAGACCTTAAACATACCCTTTCTTACTCTGATGATGAGAGTAAGAGGTTGAATGTTCAGGGAGGTTTTGATTTTAGATCCTTGTTTATAGCTTTACTATGTTCAGTTATTATTTAAAACATGAATACAAATTGTGGTAACTTGAAAGTGGGCAGTAAACAAAGCCTATCTCTTAATCTTCCTCTTTGTAAATGAGCACCCTAGTAATCTACTCTTTTATTAGATGCTGTTTTATGTCTTTGAGTTTTCTGTTCAAGGAAGAGTTTCCCCATCTTGTGAAGGAAAGAAGTGGTGGGACAGGAGGTGCTTGGCATGGTAAGTAAGGAACAGTGTTTGGAATTATTCTGTCTAGGTCTGAATTCTGACTTTGCCCCTTACCAGTTTTGTGACTTTGCATTTGTTATCTAACCTCTCTAAGGTCCAGTTCCCTCCTCTAAGAAATGGGGATGAAATTAGGGTTCGTGTCATAGAGTTGTTGAGAAGCCTCAACATCTAGTGTCAGCCAAAGGCTTGGCTGAGTGCCCAGCATGTCACAAACACTTGTGAGGCATCTCTTATCACTGTTGCTCTAAGGTTTCCATGCTGTGCCATCATCATGGATTTTACTTTCTCAGAATTGCATTTTTAAAACATTTTGCTATAATTTTAGGTTAAAACAAAAGTTTAAAAGAGGTACAGAGAGTTTTTATAAACCCCTCACCCAGTTTCCCCAATTTTTAAGATCTCACATTGCCATGGTGCATTTGTCAAAACTGAGAAACTAACAGACATGGGTATATTACTGTTAACTCCAGAATCCATTTCTTCTCAGGCTTCTGTGGTCTGCCAGTTGCTCAGTCTTTCCTTGCTTTTCATGACCTTAACAGTCTCAAGGAGTGAGCCCTGGACGTTTGAGCAAAAGTAGAAAAACTGATGCTACTTCCCTCAGCCTGTACCTTTTCTGGTCCAGAGTTTTCTGGGTCCACAGGCAGGAGCAGAGGACACTGATCAAAGGAAGTGAACTGCATCCTTCTCCTCTGAGGGTATATGTACATCTGCTTTTGGAGGAGTCCCTTTAGGAAGACTGTACTTGCAAATGGGTTCTATGTATTGATTGCAGAGTGAAGTGTCCCAGGGGAAAGTTTTGATGTATTCGTGGTCAGCTTGGTAACTGGTATATCTTCTCATTTCTGTCGAGAAGTGGGTGACATTAGAAGCTCTCTCTGTCCGCCTTCATCCTGAACTCATCCCCTTGGCCCCACTGAATACCTCTATAGCCACCCCTTCAAGCTTAGATGTCCAAGGGACAGAATTCATTTCTGAAGAGAAGAGAAAGTCTCTGATTGAGCAGATCCACAGCCATGCACACTAATACCTTCTGGGGCTTAGTACTTTTCCATTCATGGTCATGTTCATACATCCCTAAAGGACATCTGAGTTCCATTAAATCCAGATTTACATTCTTCTCCAACAAATGACAGTGCTTTAGAAAGTTTATTTAATGTAAAGTGCAATTTAAAAAGTTTTAGGTCCTAGAGTACAGGAGTTTATGTGACTTCATGCCCCTCTTTCTGGGGCAAAATAAACAAAACAGGAAATGGCAAACTCTGTAGGTTTATCCTCCCTCCTCATGGATGGCAAGATTTTTTTTTGTTTTTTTTTTTTTTTGTTTTTTGCTTATAATACTGTAGGAAGAAAAAAGAAAGATTGTTTTCTCTTGAATGGAGTTGTTTGTATTTATATTTCTGGAAGCTGATTAGTTTTGGAAAACCTAACTGCTTCCTTACCATTTATTCACTTTATTCTTTCAATTTGGGAAATTAATTTCATTGCTTGTGTGTGTGTGTGTGATGTCTTGGGAGGGAACCTGGCCTTGATGTAACTGTTCCTTATGCTGATGTGTGTGTCGGGCATGTGTGCCTGTCTCCCCCCTTAGGGTCTGTCATCACCTGTGGGACTGATGTGTGTGTTGGGTGCGTGTGTGCCTGTCCCCTCCTTAGGGTCTGTCATCGTCTGTGGGACTGATGTGTGTGTTGGCCACATGTGTGCCTGTCCCCTCCTTAGGGTCTCTTGTCACCTGTGGGATTGACAGGTCATAGCACCTAAGCTAAGCAGACCTGGACCCAGAGCAAGGGGATATCCCTGAAGGCAGGCAGTCCTTCCCAAAGTGAATTTCAGAGATCCTCAGTTAAAAAAGAAAAAAAATAACAGCTTATTTGAGATATAATGTATACCCTAATTCACTTTAAAAATTGAGGTTTAATTGAGGTATAAAATATAATGGCCACCACAAGATGTCTAGTTAACATTTGTTACTCAGAGATCTTTTTTAAAAGAGTCTTTGAGCCAAGAGATACCATTTTGAGGTGGACCAGGTATCAACATAGAGGCCACAGGGAAGGGAGACTTCAGGAGATCAGAGGAAGAGAGAGATGACATGTAAATAACAAATGGTCATGGTATTTAAGAGAGAAGTAGGTCTTGATATTAAACATCTCAAAATGCTATTCAATTGTCAGTCATTGATGAGAATAATTTGTGGAAGAAGTTAATAAATACTTGACTAGTTTCTTCCTCTTCAGTGTTAATACAGTCAACCTGAAAAAAACTCCAAGGGATTATCAGACTCTTGGATTGCTGAGCACCGCAGAATTGATGCTTTTGAACTGTGGTGTTGGAGAAGACTCTTGAGAGTCCCTTGGACTGCAAGGAGATCCAATCAATCCATCCTAAAAGAGATCAATCCTGGGTGTTTATTGGAAGGACTGATGTTGAAGCTGAAACTCCAATACTTTGGCCACCTCATGCGAAGAGTTGACTCATTGGAAAAGACCCTAATGTTGGGTAGGATTGGGGGCAGGAGGAGAAGGGGACGACAGAGGATGAGATGGTTGGATGGAATCACCAACTCAATGGACATGGGTTTGGGTAGACTCAGGGAGTTGGCGATGGACAGAGAGGCCTGGCGTGCTGCAATTCATGAGGTCTCAAAGAGTCGGACACGACTGAGCGACTGAACTGAACTGAACTGAACTGGATTGTCCTGGAGTTACATGGTATAAAAGATTGCTGGAAATAAATGGGTCCCGAAAGGAGTTTGGGATTATTTTTTGTTGCAGTTATACTGTTGCAACGCATTTGGTCTACCTGGAACCAAAAGTTCCTGCTAATACAGCTTTGTTAAAATTCACACATCTATCACAGGTTTTAACTGCCACTTACGGTTGATTTTTGAAATGCTATGAAAAATTGTCTGGTTCTCATTTCAGAGGCGAGGGACACAGATTGAGAGGCTGGGCACAAAGTCATACAGCACATGGTTGACAGGCCTGACTCCTGACCACAGGCCTTTTCACAGGTTCTGAGAATCTGTGTTCTGAGCTTCTTTCCTATTCCTCAGCCTGCTTCCCTTCATAAATAGTGCTAGGAGTGGGACTGAGGACCCAGGGGTCCTGGAGGATCAGTCAGATTGCTCTTGGGATAAACAGTCTTGGGGCAGGCGAGGTATGTGGAGGTGAGGCCAGGCCTCGTGGAAAAGTGGTCAGCCTGGAAGTGGGCCTGATGTTGACTCTTACCCCTCACTGCCCACATCCCCCACCCCAAGGTGTCAGGTTAGCATGTAAAAGAGGGCCCACCCTTTAACTTCCTTCCCTTTGAGACTCAGTCTTATTTTCATGCTGCTCTCTCCAGTCTTTCATCATGATTCTAACGCCCATCCTGTCAACATACTATCTTTGGGAGTCTCTGAAAAGGCTTCACTTCTGGAGAACGTGCCAAAGGAGAGCAGGGGTGGCTCTCCATCCTGCTCCAGTCCCTATGGCTCCTTTCCCTCAATAAGCCGGTTTAATGAGTCAAGAATATTCCATTAACCAAAAGAGTGCAGCTGCCAACAGGAGTGCTCCAAAGAAAATAAATGAAAACTTGTCTACTTTGCACTGTTTTGATGGGCAGTCTCTTTTTTCAATCATCGTGCCTGAGCTGTTTCTTTTTAGGTTGTAGCAAAGTAGAACAAACTCACACTGGAAGGCCTGGCAATATTTTCATGTAGTGATAATTCACAGCTCCAAATTAACAGGACTACATACTGCTCTCTCCTCATTGCCTAAGGCACTACTTGGTAAGAAACTAAACACTGAAGGAAGTACATTGACTCTTTGGAACCATTGGCTTGCAGGTCCAAACTGAATGCAATCATGACAACTAAACACTGAAGGAAGTACATTGACTCTTTGGAACCATTGGCTTGCAGGTCCAAACTGAATGCAATCATGACAACAACAAAGAAATAGCAACTATTGTTATTTTGAAGCATAATCTATCAGCAAACCTCTGATGAATGTTGTTACATCTCTTCAATGATAAGTCCTTGGCAGCTGAATTTGAAGGAGTGAAGAGAACTCCCATCAAATGACCAATGCCATCATTTTCTCCAGTTTGGAAAATATGGAGTTCTCTTGGTAGATAACTGAAGACTCCAAAGCTGGAATCTTGAAGCAGCTAATGCACTTCCTCAAGTTCCAAATTTTCCTGCTTATTATTATAAGCACTTTTCAGATGAAACTGCTCGTCTTCAGCTGGCTAGTTAAGAGAAGCCATGTAGCAAAGTGGATAAGAGTCTGACTGTCTCAAACAGGTTTGAGTTCAAGTCCCAGTGCTGCCACTCATACTAAGGGTATGTTCCCAAAGCTTTCTGAGCCTGTACTTCACCTCCTCCAAGTCCATACGTGTTGCAAATGTCAAAATTTCATTCTCTTTTATGGCTGAGTAGTATTCCATTGTATCTATATTCCACATCTTTATCTGTCTTCTGTTGATGAACACTTCCATATCTTGGGAATTGTAAATAATGCTTCTATGAACATTGGGGTGCATGTATCTTTTCAAATTAGTGTTTTTGCTTTTTTTGGATATATACACCCAGGAGTGGAATTGCTGGGTCATATGGTAGTTCTGCTTTTAGTTTCTTGAGAAACCTCCATACTGTTTTCCTCAGCATCTACACCAATATACATTCAGCAACAGTATACAAGGGTTCCCCTTTCCCCACATCCTCACCAATATTTGTTATTTATGTTCTCTTTGATGATAGCCATTTTGACCCATGTGAGGTGATATCTCAATGTGGTTTTAATTTGCATTTTAAGCATAGTTATTTTAAAGTACTTGTTAGCTAGCTCTGAAATTGGAATCATCTGTGAACCTGATTCTCTTGTCTGCCAATGATTCTTATCCTTCATTTTATTATTTTAGTGTGTCACATTTATTGATTTGCATATGTTGAACTGGGGCTTTCCAGGTGTTCAAGTGGTAAAGAATCCACCTGCCAATGCAGGAGACATAAGAGACATGGGTTTGATCCCTGGATCGGGACACTCCCCTGGATTAGGAAATGGCAACCCACTTCAGTATTCTTATCTGGAAAATTCTATAGGCAGAGGAGCCTGGCAGGCTACAGTCCATAAGAATTGCAAAGAGTTGGACATGACTGAGCATGCATGTGCGCGCGCGCGCACACACACACACACACACGCACACACACGCACACACATTTTCATGTTACTAATTCAGTTCAGTTCAGTTGCTTGGTCATGTCTGACTCTTTGTGACCCCATGGACTGCAGCACACCTAATTACTGTCCCTTTATTTCAGCTTGAAGGACTCTTTTAACTTTTCTTGTACAGCAAGTCTAGTGGTGATGAACTTCAACTTTTGTTTGTCTAGGAAACTCTCTTCTTCAATTCCGAAGGACAGCTTTGCTGGGTAGACTATTCTTTATTGGCAGTTTTTTTTTTTTTTCTTTTATCAGTTTGAATACACCATCCACTCCCTTCTGGCCTGAAATGTTTCTCTGCAAAATACCCTGAACAAGGGTTCCCTTGTACATAATACCTAGCCTTTTCTGAGCTGCTTTTAAGATTCTCTGTCTTTAACATTTGGCAGTTTGATTTATGTGCTATTATGGGTCTATTTGGATTCTTTTAAAGAATCGTTTGAGCTTCCTGAATCTGGATGTCTGTTTCTTTCTCCAGGTTAGGGAAATTTTTAGTCATTATTTCTTTGGATAGGTTTTTACTGCTCTCTCTTTCTCTCTTCTCTGAGACATCTGTATTATGTATATCAGTCAGTTCAGTTGCTCAGTTGTGTCTGACTCTTTGCGACCACATGGCTGCAGTACGCCAGGCTTCCCTGTCCATCACCAACTGCCGGAGCTTGCTCAAACTCATGTCCATCAAGTCAGTGATACCATCCAACCATCTCATCCTCTGTCGACCCCTTCTCCTGCCTTCAATCTTTCCCAGCATCAGGATCTTTTCAGTTGAGTCAGCTCTTTGCATCAGGTGGCCAAAGTATTGGAGTTTCAGCTTCAGCATCAGTCCTTCCAGTGAATATTCAAGACTGATTTCCTTTAGGATAGACTGGTTGGGTCTCCTTGCAGTCCAAGGGACTCTCAAGAGTCTTCTCCAACACCACAGTTCAAAAGCATCAATTCTTTGGTGCTCAGGTTTCTTTATAGCCCAACTCTCACATCCATACATGACTACTGGAAAAACCATAGCTTTGACCAGATGGACCTTTGTTGGCAAAGTAATGTCTCTGCTTTTTAATATGCTGTCTAGGTTGGTCATAGCTTTTCTTCCAAAGAGTAAGTGTCTTTCAATTTCATGGCTGCAGTCACCATCTGCAGTGATTTTGGAGCCGAGAAAAATAAAGTCTCTCACTGTTTCCATTGTTTCCCCATCTATTTGACATGAAGTGATGAAACCAGATGCCATGATCTTAGTTTTCTGAATGTTGAATTTTAAGCCAACTTTTTCACTCTCTTCTTTTATTTTCATCAAGAAGCTCTTTAGTTCTTCACTTTCTGCCATAAAGGTGGTGTCATCTGCATATCTGAGGTTATTGATATTTCTCCTGGCAATGTTGATTCCAGCTTGTGCTTCAATCAGCCCAGCATTTCACATGATGTACTCTGCATATAAGTTAAATAAGCAGGGTGACAGTATATAGCCTTGACATACTTCTTTCCTGATTTGGAACTAGTCTGTTGTTCCATGTTCAATTCTAACTGTTACTTCTTGACCTGCATACAGCTTTCTCAGGAGGCAGGTAAGGTGGTCTAGTATTCCCATCTCTTGAAGAATTTTCCACAATTTGTTGTGATCCACACATTCAAAGGCTTTGGCGTAGTCAATAAAGCACAAGTAGATATTTTTCTGGAGCTTTCTTGCTTTTACAGTGATCCAGCAGATGTTGGCAGTTTGATCTCTGGTTCCTCTGCCTTTTCTAAATCGAGCTTGAACATCTAGAAGTTCTTGGTTCATGTACTGTTGAAGCCTGGCTTGGAGAATTTTGAGTATTACTTTGCTAGCATGTGAGATAAGTGCAATTGTGTGGTAGTTTGAACATTCTTTGGCATTGCCTTTCTTTGGGATTGGAATGAAAACTGAAAATGAACTTATGTTTAATGAAATGGAGATAAATAATTTATCTGCATAAATTTATCTCCATTTTATTACATATATGCACCCACTTAATAGTATGATAAGTCTTTTCAGCTATCTTCACTCTTTTTTATTCTTTTTCTTTTTTTGTTCTTTTGATAGAGTGATTTCCACTATCCTATCTTCAACTTTACTTATCTTTTCTTTTGCTTTAGCTAGTCTGTTGTTGAACCTCTCTGTTGAACTTTTAAGTTGTTATTGTATTCTTCAGTTCTGTGATTTCTCTTTGGTACTTTTGTACATATATATATATATATATATATATATATATAGACACACACACACACTTTTCTTTCTGAAATTCTCACTTTGTGCATTGGTCTCCTGACCTTTATGTTGTTGTTTAGTTGCTAAGTTGTGACTGACTCTTGCAGACCCGTGGACTGTAGGCCACCATTCTCCTCTATGGGATTTCCCAGGCAAGAATACTGGAGTAGGTTGCCATTTCCTTCTCCAGGGGTCTTCCTGACCCAAGGATCGAACCCATGTTCCCTGCATTGGCAGGTGGAATCATTACCACTCAGCCACTAGAGAAGCCCTGACCTAAGTGACCATTTTTATGACCATTATTTAGAACTATCAGATAAATCACGTATCTCCATTTCATTAAGATTGTTTCTGGAGATTTGTTTTATTGTTTGGAGCATATTCCTTGTTTATTTTCCTTGACTCTCTGTGTTGGTTTCTACACCTCAGATAAAACAGCCATCTCACTCAGCCTTGACAGACTGTACTTGTGTAGGAGATGAGCCCAGCCTGAGCTCTTAGTTGCCTCTCAAATCTTTGTGATTGTCCAAGCCAAATGTTTCAAATTCTCTTCAATTATAGGTTATTATAAAGTATGATTATAGTTCCCTGTGCTATACAGTAGGTCTTGTTGTTTATCTATTGATATTTTATATTTAGTCGTGTGTATCTGTTAATTCCAAGGTCCTAATTTTTCCTCCTCCTCCTTTCCCCTTTGGTAACCAAATGTTTTATTTTCTGTGTGAGTCTGTTTCTGTTTTGTAAATAAGTTTATTTGTATCTTTTTTTAGATTTCACATGTAAGGAATATCATATTACAATTGTTTTCCTATGTCTGACTTCCCTTAGTATGATAATTTCTGGGTTTATCCATGTTGCTCCAAATGGCATCATTTCATTCTTTTTTATGACTGAGTAATATTCCATTGTGTGTATATGTGTGTTTGTGTATGTATACACACACATATACATACCACATCTTCTTTATTCATTCATCTGCTGATGGAAACTTAGGTTGCTTCCATGTCTTGGCTGTTGTAAATAGTGTTGCTGTGAACATGGGGGTGTGTGTATCTTTTTGAATTAGGGTTTTCATCTTTTCTGAATGTATGCCCAGGAGTAGGATTGCTCAATCATGTGGTAGCTCTAGCTTTAGTTTTTCAAGGAGTCTCCAAACTGTTTTCCATAGTCAAGTCACCATCTTTGTTCTTGGTGGTTCCTAGTAGATGAGGATATGCCAAGATCTGTCAGTGTATGAAAGATTTGGGAAATGCCCGCATGCTTGTTGACATTCCTAAAGTACTACTAATTGCTTCTCCTTTCAACTCTCTGCTGCAGTCTAATTGGAAGCCTGACATTCAGACAGCAGCTGGGAAAATGAGGACTTTATATATGCAGTCGGGCTTCTGTAAGGAAGAAACTGAGATCTGGGTGTTTTTGTTTACTTACTCTGTGCTGAGCCAGAGAGAATACTTAGGCACACAAGCACTCCCACAGACTAGAACCATCTCTTTTTTTCATGTGGTCCTCATGAACTCATGAATGCTGAGCCCCATTAGTTCCCAGAACTAGGTAATTTGGGAGTGAGTCTCTTAGGTAGCAGTCATAATAGTTGGGGTGCTAGATGTATGGACAAGTTCCTTCCAAGGAGAAACTGGTAAGTTAGTTTTACTATTGGAGTAAGCCATGGGTAGATAGTGGAGGATGTGCCCACCAGCTCTTTTGGGTTTCCAAGAGGATCCTTGTCAGTTCCTATCTGCAGGCTGGTTAGAAGCCAGACCCTCAGAAAGGAGCTGGAGAAATTTGCAATCAGATTGCTTCCAGCGAGAAACTGAGGAATGGCCATTTCTGTTTGATCCCTCTGAGCTGAGCTGGGTGTTGGGGGAGTAGTAATTGCCAAAGAGTCCTTATGTACCCATTTAACAACTGTTTGTTTATTCGCTCTAGTTTTGTAGGATATTTGTAATGCAAGCCCCTTTGGCTCTCAGAGCTAGGTGATTTGGGGGACCATACGTCAACTGGTAGCCTTAAGAGTTGGGGCACTAGATTTGTGATCCAGATTCTTCATTCCCTGAGTGAATCTTGGAAGTAGAAGTTCCCTTCCAATTGTAAGGTACTATGCCAGGGGTTGGGTTTGTGGGGAGAGTGTCTCAGCCTTTCCTACCCATTTTAATGTGGGTATTTTCTCAGCCACCAGTGTGTAGGAGTTACTCAACCAGAGTTTGGATTTCTCTCAGAGGGAATTGACCCACCCATTCCTGTATATTCAGTGCACCCGTGGGAAGAGGGCAAGTCAGGAGCCTTTTATGCCACCCATTATGTTTAATGGGTATAGAGTTTTAGTCTGTGCCCAACAATGTGAATGATCTTTATGTCCCTGAACTGCACCTTTAAAAACATTTAAAAAGACAAATTCTATGTATATTTTACTACGATAAAATTTTTTAAATCCACAATGAACAGAAAGTCAAAATTGCTTTCACATTACTAATAGTGTCTTTTGATAAACAGAATAATTAGTTTTGTATTAGTAACAGAACTGTTAATTTTGTAGATCAGTATAACCCAATTGGTCAGTTTTTCCCTTCTATGGTAGAATGGTTGTGTCCTATATAAGAAATCTTTGCCTTCTCCCAAATCATGAGGATTTTCTCCTTAGTTTTCTTGTAAAGTCTACATTGTTTTATTTTTCACATTTAGATCTTCGGTCTGTCTGAAACTTACTGATGTGCGATTTAAAGTAGAGTGTCAATGTTCATTTTTTTCTATATGGATATTCAGTCAACTCAGATCCTTTTATTGAAAAGAATATCTTTCCTCATAGTAGTACAAACTCATGTGTGGGTATGTTTCATTAGGCGGTCTATTTTTGCATGAATTAGTATAGCCAATGAATGCCTTCATTAATATGACTTCATAGTAAGTCTCAATATTTGGTAGTTTAAGTACTTCAGTTTTGTTCTGAATTCGAGATTGGCTATTTTATTTTACCTCCTTGTTTTTCCATGCAAATTTCAGAATCAGGTGGTTAGTTTCCAGGAAAAAGAAGAAACAACTATGCTGAGATACTTGCATTGTATCTATAGAAGAGTGTTGGGAGACGTGTCATAATTGACTGTTGAGCTTTCCTATCTGTGAACATATTGTATCTCTTCCTTTTTTAGGTCTTATTTTTCTCAGTAAAGTTGTATAGTTTTCAGTGCAGCAGTCATACAGATCTTTAATTATGTCCAGGTGTTTCATGCTTTTTGATCCTATTATAAATGGCATTATTTTAGTTTTGCTATTTATTTGTTGCTTGTAGAATGTGAAGTCAGGTGGGCCTTAGGAAGCATCACTATGAACAAAGCCAGTGGAGGTGATGGAATTCTAGTTGAGCTATTTCAAATCCTGAAAGATGATGCTGTGAAAATGCTGCACTCAATATGTCAGCAAATTTGGAAAACTCAGCAGTGGCCACAGGACTAGAAAAGGTCAGTTTTCATTTCAATCCCAATGAAAGGCAATGCCAAAGAATGCTCAAACTACCGCACAATTGCACTCATCTCACATGCCAGCAAAGTAATGCTCAAAATTCTCCAAGCCAGGCTTCAGCAATACGTGAACTGTGAACTTCCAGATGTTCAGCTTGAACATCATTGAAAAGGCAAGAGAGTTCCAGAAAAACATCTATTTCTGCTTTATTGACTATGCCAAAGCCTTTGACTATGTGGATCACAATAAACTGTGGAAAATTCTGAAAGAGATGGGAATACCAGACCACTTGACCTGCCTCTTGAGAAACCTGTATGCAGGTCAGGTAGCAACACTTAGAACTGGACATGGAACAACAACAGACTGGTTCCAAATAGGAAAAGGAGTACGTCAAGGCTGTATATTGTCACCCTGCTTATTTAACTTATATGCAGAGTACATCATGAGAAACAGTGGGCTGGAAGAAGCACAAGCTGGAATCAAGATTGCTGGGAGAAATATCAATAACCTCTGATATGCAGATGACACCACACTTATGGCAGAAAGTGATGAAAGTGAAAGAGGAGAGTGAAAAAGTTGGCTTAAAGCTCAACATTGAGAAAACTAAGATCATGGCATCCATTCCCATCACTTCATGGCAAATAGATGGGGAAACAGTGGCTGACTTTATTTTTGGGGGCTCAAAAATTACTTCAGATGGTGATTGCAGCCATGAAATTAAAAGACACTTACTCCTTGGAAGGAAAGTTATGACCAACCTAGACAGCATATTAAAAAGCAGAGATATTACTTTGTGAACAAATGTCCGTCTAGTCAAAGCTATGGTTTTTCCAGTAGTCATGTATGGATATGCGAGTTGGACTGTAAAGAAAGCTGAGTGCCGAAGAATTGATGCTTTTGAACTGTGGTGTTGGAGAAGACTCTTGAGAGTCCCTTGGACTACAAGGAGATCCAACCAGTCCATCCTAAAGGAGATCAGTCCTGGGTATTCATTGGAAGGGCTGATGTTGAAGCTGAAACTCCAATACTTTGGCCACCTGATGTGGAGAACTGACTCATTTGAAAAGACCTTGATGCTGGCAAAGATTGAAGGCAGGAGGAGAAGGGGTCGACAGAGGGTGAGATGGTTGGATGGCGTCACCGACTCAATGGACATGGGTTTGGGTGGACTCCGGAAGTTGGTAATGGACAGGGAGGCCTGGCGTGCTGCAGTTCATGTGGTCGCAAAGAGTTGGACACGACTGAGCGACTGAACTGAACTGAACTATATATAGAAAAAAAGTTTTTGATATCAACCATAAAGCAGTGACCTTGTCAGATTTTCTTTTAAACCTAGTAGATTCTTCTATATTATTCAAATGTGATAAAATGTCAAAATCAGATTTCTTGGTCTTATTCCAGCTCTCAAGCATAAAGAGATTTCAATATTTGACTAATATTTCAGGTAGCCTTGCTGGACAAACCTCCCCACCCCACCTCACACACACAGTGGCTTAATGTAATAATGATTTATTCTTTCTCACCATTCTGTGAACTGCTTGGGTAGTTCCTCTGCTGGATTCATGTTAGTTCACTCATGTGCTTGCTTGACTGTTTGCATCTAGGCTGAAAGATCCAAGATGGCCTTACTCATATGTCTTGTAGTTGATGAGGGCTGCTGGCTTGGGCATCTCCTTTGTCCTCCAAGTGGCTTTACATCCTCTAATCGCTAAGACTGTTTTCTTTAAAGATATCCTAAGAGCAGTGTTCCAAGAGGCAGCTTGTTGGGAATTCCATGCCAGTCCAGTGGTTAGGACTTGGCGTTTTCGCTGCCTACACCCTGGGTTCGATCCCTGGTTGGGGAAATAAGATCCTGCAAGCTGTGCAGTGTGACAGACAGAACAAAATAAAAAAGCAAGAGGCAGCTTGTCTTTTTAACAAACCATGGTTGACAGTTGCAATTAGGGCGACTAGAAGGAGGGAGAAAGCAAAATTAAAGACCTGAAAGTTCTGCAGCTAATTAGCTTATAATAAATAATCTAATGCAATAATCCTTAGAAAAAATGAAATGTTTGAGGTCTTTGGAAATAATCCCAGATTCGAAGAAGTGGATAGACGTACAGGAAATAGGAAAAGTGAAACTATCATCTCGAATTAGGGCAGAATAGAAACTTGCAGCCACTCAGCTTTTGAAAATGATTTTTCTTGTTGTGAAGACTAAAAATACAAACCTGCCCCAGGCGAACCCCTGACAGAGTGATCAGTGGGACATCCTGGTACCACTTTGGTTTTTTTCACAAAGTTGGATGTAAAATAAAAAATTTAAAAAAACCTTTGAGCAGGTTATTATAAAATAGTTTTAAAAGGAGCTTTTGGATTGGTATGACTCCAGTGATTTCCAAGGAGGCATGTGTCCATCTTACTTTTACCTGGGTATTAAACATCAGGTTTCTAAGCAAAATATTATATTGAAAAAATTTTCAGGAGGAAAAGGGTATTTATTAGTAAGTTGCCACTGCTTAGTGAAGAATCAAGGGAGGGTATTTTATAAATTTCTAATAAACCATTTTGATTATGCCTGGAAAATTGCATCTTTAAAAATTAAAGTATGTGTACCTTATGGTACATGGATTTAGTTGCTCCAGGGACCAGGAAATGAACCCATGTCTCTTGCATTGGCACGCGGATTCTTATCTGCTATGCCACCAGGCAAGTCCAGTACCTAACATTTTGAGAGTCTGTTTTCCTGTGTTTGGGAGACTCACCATAGCCTACCAAATAGGCTGGAACAAGTTACCTGAACCACAGTCATTCACAGAGACTCATGGTAGTTTGTCCCCATTACCTGCAGTTCCATTGTGAACCAGACATATTTTTAGATGGGAAACCAGGACTGAATGGAAGGCTTACAAGAAAAAAGGATTGGTTTGCTGGAGTGGTTGGAGTTTGACCTTGAAAACAGCAAGATATTTAGGTAAACCAGTTCCCATGAGCCACAGAACCAATATGGTACAAAGAGGTCATGTAGTCGAGACAAGGAGGAGAAAACTTCAGAATGAAGGAGGGAATCAAGACTTTGTTTTAAAGAGTTGTATCTTAGGAGATTGAAAAGGACATAAGATGGAGAGGTAAGTGCTCAAATTCATCAGGTTCACCACTACCACAGTTTTGTGGCCCTAGGCCCTTCACTTACTCTCTTTGGGCTTTAGTTTCCGTATTTGTAAAAAGAAAGTTAAAGAGTTTGGTGATTAGACTATGTCTAGATTTCAAGCCCTAAAACTATCTATGAGGACATAAATGTTCTTTATTTATGTTTGCTTGTTTGTTGTATGATGCTGTTGATAAAGTCATCAACTGGTCTGAGACTTATAAATGGAAACAAAGCTTATTTTGTTTCCACTTCAACTAGAGGCAGTGGCCAGGCACAGCAGAAAACCCATTGTTTTTCAGAAAAATTCTTGAAGAGGGGGCAAGAATCAGAGACTGCTCGACATTCATTCCTTTTAGAAGATTTTTCTCTTATTCTTTCAATAATTTTTTGTTATGAAAGTACAGGATGGTTTTGCTGAAGAAAGTTATAAAAGCTCTGATATCCAAAAAGTTAAGCAAATCCCACAGAAATCTTGTAGTTTTCCCTACCTGTGAACAATAAGATGGGTTCTCTAAATGATCATACTGAGCATACATATAGAAAACTCTTGAAGTTGGCAGTGGATTATTTGACCAGGCTCTCCCAACTTTAAAGAAATGATTTCTGTCTCCTGGGACATGCTCCCTAACTCCCACCCACCTCCAGCCCTGCAAGAACACATACCTCCCCATACCCATCCGCCTCAGGGTGGGCAGGTGTGTAGAGCAGGGGAAGAGTGTAGGAACAGCTGTAGTCACCCAAGGAGAGTGAAGAGGCCAAGAACAGACACTTTTGACAAAAAAAGAGGGAAAAGAGGGGACCAAAAGAGATGTCGAAAGATGGTTATGGCTGTGTCACAGGCCAGACCTGTGTCACTGTCCTTTGCTCTCAGAGGAGACAGCCTATGGCTCATTCACATGTCCTATGTCTATTCTACAAATCACCAATTTTTTATGTTTTGTATCTAGAATGTCAACATTTCCAGGATATATTAGTGTTCCAGCTTGTCTAGCAATCTGTCCACATGCGCCATTAATTCCTAAGTAGGTAAGATAAAATATCTGGCCTTGCTGTGTCTGCCACTTTTCCCATCCCTTCTGATCCATTCAGATTGATGAAGGTATCCATTAAACCTTTTGGAAGGGATCCAAGAGGCTGGACAGCAGTGTCACAGCCTTGGTGACTTGCTCTAGGCCAAAGAAAATCAGTGAGTGTTAGAATTCATCTCCTGGCTTCTTGATCTCTTATTTTCATTGGGAAAGAAAATGGGCTGTGTAACTTTTTTCTTATAGGGGACCAAGAAAGGAAGGGCTTCTGGTTCTTATGGGCAAGAAAGAATGCCTGAGATTCAGATGAGACCTAGAGTTTTGGATTCTGCCCTTGGGCTTCGTGTAAACACTTGGGGCCTTTTCCCTCAGTCTCGCTAAATTCTCACCAGTAATAAGATGGAGTTGGATGCTTTGCCCGGAAAGAGTCTAGTAGTTTCCTCCTGTGTCCATGATACCAGAGACAGACTCAAACACAGAGAAATACTGGTTTGGGTGACTGAATGTTTTTATATTTCATTTTACCAGTTCAGAAAATAAATGGACATGGTTTCAGTTTGAACTGTATTCTGAGGCTTTATTTATATATTTAAAATCTTAGTTTTGCCTTTGAAAGAAAAAAAAAGAAATGCTTGGGTTCAATTCAAAATTCACAGAATATCCAGCTTTTTGGTACACAGTATGGTTCAAATCTCTATTTATTCTCAGCTGTTTGCTTCAAAGAGAAGTGGGGTGACATCGTCCCTTTACAAGAAAGGCCTATGAAAAATTGGCTATTATTTATTATTCCTCCTCTATTTCTCTCTGGATAAAGATGAATATTCCTAAATTTAGTAAAGTCTAGGTGGATGATCTCTTTGTCACGTCCTTCCTATTTTATTCGTGATCTGGCACAACTCTTGTGGTCATATAGGTTTTCTTTTTTTTTTTTTTTCAGGCAAAGTGTTACTGTTTCTTTTTCTTCTCAAGTGTTCAGGATGGAACCTCTGTAGTAATTCCTGAGACTCTTGCCCTCACCAGAAGAACAGTGATGAGGTTAATGAGGTGTTGGAAGATGGCAAAACCAGCTCCAGTGTTACGCTTTCCAACTTTTAAATTAGGAAACCTGATGAATGACTTGCTTGTAAAGTATTCTTTCCCTGGGTTACACCCCTGCCCAGCCAGAAGAGGTGAGGAAGAGCATTATGAGATCAAGCAGGCCAGCTCCTCTTTGCTTTTTCCCATCTGCCTGACTCCCACCCAGCACCTTTAACTGTCATAAATAATTCCCCAGGGGCTTTCAGAGGCTTCCAAAGGCCAGGGCTGCCAGTGCAGCGTGAATTGCCACAGAAACATGAGCTAGCTGGGAGCTTTCTCTTTCTGTTTTTCTCCTGCAGACCATTGGTTTGGATCCAGAGTTTCCCACAGCTTTTTGGTGTGTTTATTAGATGGAGCCTTAGATGTGGGCTCTGATGGGACTGGCTCCTTCCAGGTACTCATAGTCATGGAACCAGAAATGTTTTTTAGGGGGAGTGGTGGTGGAGGCTATCACTGTTAAACAACCTGGGTAGCTCCACTATGAGAACACAAATTTGTCAAGTTTGTACCTAGGAGGAAGCGCTCTGAGCGTTCCCATCATGTCGTGACAGATGTGTAATCTGATCATTTCCAAGACCCTGTGGTTGGCAGCAGTGGGACACAGCCACGTTTGTTTTCCCAAGTGAATCAAATTTCATCCAGGAAAGGTATCAAGGCTAGAATGACAGACAGGGTGGCTATATGTGGATGGATGTGATGCAGGGAAAAGAATTCCTTCTAGGAATAGCAGCATGGACCCTTCATTATAATTTTACAAAGCATGTTTTCCAGTCTGTGATCTTTGGATATTTAAAGAGGTAGAGAAATGCATAGAAAATACAGGGAGGCACGAGCAAGGAAGCAGTGATCGGTGGTTACAAGAACCGCAATAGCAATGAGTGCTATTTCTCCTTGTACCCCACAGTTTTTTTAAACTTAGCTTGAAAAAAATTTGTGAAGAGTAGTTCTGGATTTTAATGTGTGCTTAGATGCATGTGACTACCACCACAGTCAGGGTATTCCCTAAAACCTCTGTGCTATCTCTTTATAAGCATACTCTTCCCTTCATCCCCAGCTCCTGGCAACCAGTGGTCTGTTCTCTATCCCTCGAGTTTTTCTTTTTGAGAATGTCACTAAATGGACACTTACAGTGTGTCATCTTCAGAAACTGGCTTCTTTCACTCAGCATAAAGCCCTTGGGATTCATCCCGGTTGTGTGTATAAGTAGTTTGTTCCATTTTATTACAGCTTTGGGATATACAACACCTGTGAAGGATATTTGGGTTATTTTCAGTGATTTGAGTCTCTCATTTTTTAAAAGTGTGGTAAAAAATATACATATAACACAAGACTTGCCACTTTAACCATATTTAAGTGTACAGTTTTATGGTATTAATTATACTCACAGTGTTATGCAACCATCACTACTGTTTGTTCCAAAACATTTTCATCACTTCACACAGAAACTGTTTAACCACTATACTCTTGAACCAATAATTCTCCATTCCCTCCAACCTCTACTAACCTCTTGCCTACTTCAGTCTCTGTAAATTTGCCTATTTTGGCTATCACAAGTAAGTAGAACCATACAATAACTGTCCTTTTGTGTCTGGCTTATTTCATTTAGTATAATGTTTTCAAGATTAATTTCTGTTGTGGCCTGTATCAGCACTTCATTTTTTTTGTGGCTGAATAGTATTCCCTTGTATGTATATACCACATTTTGTTTATCCATTCATCTGTTGACGGACACTTGGGTGGCTTCTACCTTTTGGCTACTGTGAATAGTACAGCTGTGAACTTGGGTGTACAAGTATCTGTTTGAGTCCTTGCTTTCAATTCTTTAGTCACTCCCACTTTTTAAATTGGTGGGGTGGGAGGTGTTTGGTCTGAATCTAGTCATTGTGCTTTATACTTAAAGTATTTGAGGAACTCCAGCAATTTTTTATCCATCGGTTTCCTCAGGATCCTGGGAGGAGGAGTGGGCAGTCAAAATTTGGGTATAGGGAAAGTGGACTCCAGTTAACAGGCTAGAGCCCATCAGTGGAGCCAGCCTCTGTGTGCAACTTTCTCAGGCCATGGTGTAATGTCTTGCTTGGGTCACAGTTCAGTTCAGTTGCTCAGTTGTGTCCGACTCTTTGCGACCCCATGAGCCGCAGCACGCCAGGCCTCCCTGTCCATCACCAACTCCCAGAGTCCACCCAAACCCACGTCCACTGAGTCAGTGATGCCATCCAACCATCTCATCCTCTGTCGACCCCTTCTCCTCCTGCCTTCAATCTTTCCCAGCATCAGGGTCTTTTCAGATGAGTCAGTTCTTCGCATCAGGTGGCCAAAGTATTGGACTTTCAGCTTCAACATCAGTCCTTCCAGTGAACACCCAGGACTGATCTCCTTTAGGATAAACTGGTTGGATCTCCTTGCAGTCCAAGGGACTCCCAAGACTCTTCTCCAACACCACAGTTCAAAAGCATCAATTCTTCGGTGCTCAGCTTTCTTTATAGTCCAACTCGCACAGCCATACATGACTACTGGAAAAACCATAGCCTTGACTAGACGGACCGTTGTTCACAAAGTAATGTCTCTTTTTACTATGCTATCTAGGTAGATCATAGCTTTTCTTCCAAGGAGCAAGCATCTTTTAATTTGATGGCTGCAGTCACCATCTGCAGTGATTTTGGAGCCCCATCCCCCCAAAAAAGTCTGTCACTGTTTCCTTTGTTTCCCCATCTATTTGCCATGAAGTGATGGGACCAGATGCCATGATCTTAGTTTTCTGAATGTTGAGTTTTAAGCCAACTTTTTCACTCTCCTCTTTCACTTTCATCAAGAGGCTCTTTAGTTCTTTGCTTTCTGCCATAAGTGTGATGTCATCTGCATATGTGAAGTTATCGATATTTCTCCTGGCAATCTTGATTCCAGTTTGTGCTTCATCCAGTCCAGCATTTCTCATGATGTACTCTTGCATATAAATTAAATAAGCAGGGTAACAATATACAGCCTTGGCTTACTCCTTTCCCGATTTGGAACCACTCTGTTGTTCCATGTACAGTTCTAACTGTTGCTTCTTAACCTGCATACAGATTTCTCAGGCAGCAGGTAAGGTGGTCTGTTATTCCCATCGCTTTAAGAATTTTCCACAGTTTGTTGTGATCCACACAGTCAAAGGCTTTGGCATAGCCAATAAAGCAGAAATAGATGTTTTTCTGGAACTCTCTTGCCTTTTCAATGATCCAGCAGATGCTGGCAATTTGATCTCTGGTTCCTCTGCCTTTTCTAAATCCAGCTTGAACATCTGAAAGTTCACGGTTCATGTACTATTGAAGCCTGACTTGGAGAATTTTGAGCATTACTTTGTTGGCATGTGAGATGAGTGTAATTGTGCCATCGACTGAGCTTTCTTTGGTATTGCCTTTCTTTGGGATTGGAATGAAAACTGACCTTTTCCAGTCCTGTGGCCACTGCTGAGAGTTCCAAATTTGCTGGCATATTGAGTACAGCACTTTCACAGCATCATCTTTTAGGATTTAAAATAGCTCAGCTGGAATTCCATCATCTCCACTGCTGCTGCTGCTGCTGCTCCTTCTCCAGTGCATGAAAGTGAAAAGTGAAAGTGAAGTCACTCAGTCGTGTCCTACTCTTAGCGACCCCATGGACTGCAGCCTACCAGGCTCCTCTGTCCATGGGATTTTCCAGGCAAGAGTACTAGAGTGGGTTGCCAGTGCCTTCTCCGTCACATCCACTAGCTTTGTTCATAGTGATGCTTCCTAAGGCCCACTTGACTTCACACTCGAAAACGTCTGGCTCAAGGTGAGTGATCACATCATTGTGATTATCTGGGTCATGAAGATTTTTTTTTTTTTCTTTTTAGTTCTTCTGTGTATTCTGGCCACCTCTCCTTAATATCTTCTGCCTCTGTTAGGTCCATACCACTTCTGTCCTTTATTGAGCACATCTTTGTATGAAATATTCCCTTGGTATCTCTCATTTTCTTGAAGAGATCTCTATACTTTCCCATTCTATTGTTTTCCTCTATTTCTTTGCATTTATCACTGAGGAAGGCTTTCTTATCTCTCCCTGCTATTCTTTGGAACTCTACATTCAAATGGGTGTATCTTTCCTTTTCTCCTTTGCCTTTTGCTTCTCTTCTTTCCTCAGCTATTTGTAAGGCCTCCTCAGACAACCATTTTGCCTTTTTGTATTTCTTTTTCTTGAGGATGGTGTTGATCACTGCCTCCTGTACAAGGTCATGAACCTCTATCCATAGTTCTTCAGGCATTCTGTCAGATCTAATCCCTTGAATCTATTTGTCAGTTCCACTGTATAATCATAAGGGATTTGATTTAGTCATACCTGAATGGTCTAGTCATTTTCCCTACTTTTTTCAATTTAAGTCTGAATTTGGCAATTTAGGAATTCATGATCGGGAGCCACAGTCAGCTCCCAATCTTGTTTTCGCTGACTGTGTAGAGCTTCTCCATCTTTGGTCGCAAAGAATATAATCAGTCTGATTTTGGTATTGACCATCTGGTGATGTCCATGTGTAGAGTCTTCTCTTGTGTTGGAAGAGGGTGTTTGCTATGACCAGTGTGTTCTCTTGGCAAAACTCTATTAGCCTTTGCCCTGCTTCATTCTGTACCCCAAGGCCAAATTTGCCTGTTACTCCAGGTATTTCTTGACTTCCTACTTTTGCATTCCAGTCCCCTATAATGAAAAAGACTTCTTTTGGGGATGTTAGTTCTAGAAGGTCTTGTAGGTCTTCATAGAACTGTTCAACTTCTTCAGCATTACTGGTCGGGGCATAGACTTGAAGTACTGTGATGTTGGATGGCTTGCCTTGGAAATGAACAGAGATCATTCTGTCATTTTTGAGATTGCATCCAAGTACTGCATTTCAGACTCTTTTGTTGACTATGATGGCTACTCCATTTCTTCTAAGTGATTCCTGCCCACAGTAGTAGATATAACGGTCATCTGAGTTAAATTCACCCATTCCAGTCCATTTTAGTTCACTGATTCCTAAAATGTTGATGTTCACTCTTGCCATCTTCTGTTTGACCACTTCCAATTTGCCTTGATTCGTGGACGTAACATTCCAGGTTCCTATACAATATTGCTCTTTACAGCGTTGGACTTTACTTCCATCACCAGTCACATCCACAGCTGGGTGTTGTTTTGCTTTGGCTCCGTCTCTTCATTCTTTCTGGAGTTATTTCTCCATTGAAAATAAAATGGGTCAGAGTGGTCTTTGTTAAATATTTCGTGAGATCTACTTTGCGTGGTCTTTGCTACATTTCATCAGTGTTTGCCATGCTATTAGGCGAGCACTTAAAGATAGGGGCAGAAAATGCCAAGTGAGAAATAACTTTCTTCTTCAGAAGAATCTGCTTTTTATTTGTAAAATATGTCTGGACCTACCTAGACTCAGATAACTCAGCAGATTGCTTCCTTATTTAGAATAATTGGCAGTAGGGCAAGCCTAAACTGTAAGTATGGGGAATAGATAGATTTTGATTACCTTCAAGGATGTACCTTTGAGACCAAGAGCTTAATAGACTTTCCTTAATTAAGAGATAGCTATAATTTACTTTTAGGTAACTGCATTTGTAATGATAGGAGCTAAAGTCATTTTTAAAAACGGGTGTGTTTTTAAGTGGTGAAAAGTTTCTCCTCCTATGTACTAGTTTGCTTGTTAGATTTCCCTTGATAAATGTTGTAGAGATTGTTCAGTCCAGCCTTTCTCATCATAAGTTTGTGTGTCTTTTGTTTTTAATGTGGAAGCATTCTTTTGCCCCTAAAGGATGACGAGCTCTCTCTTTTACCAGCCTTCTGCTACAGCCTGCTGCCAAGTCTAGGATTCTCACCCCTGGAGGGACTCCTGTGGCTTAAATCCCCTCATTTACTGGAAGCTGTTAAATCTGTAGCGATGATGGTGGTGTACATGTGTCTTTCTGTTTCTGGAAGGTTCTTTAAAAAGGACTGTAAATCTATTTTGGATCACCTGGATGATTACCCTGTGACTCAGCCTGGCCATTTTGTTTTGGTTCCAAGGTTTGCATGGGTGTTTCTGCTCACAGTGGGACCAAGGGAAGGCCATTGACATCCTGTTGCAAGAGTAGACTAAAGATAAAACATAGTGTCCAAATTGAGTCCTCAGGTGGCTCCCACGGACAGAGTCATTCCAATCTCTAAAGCTTGGTGTGGTTGGCACCTTATTTTTATTGCAGTCAAAGGTGCAGCAAAGAGCCAACTTTGTAAGTCCCAAGTTCATTAGGATTTCTTTTCCTTGTATGAGATGTTTTTGATACTGTATTTTAGGGTACCACGTTAAATTGATTAGCCTTTCAAAATAATGGAACAGAAGATCCAATTGTTTTATTATTTAAAGGAACAAATTACAACAACAAAAACAATAATTTATAAAGCTCTTTTTGTAGGCTAAGTACTTTGCTTTTATTTAATCCTCACAACGAGTTGATACTCACCATATTTTGCAGGGGAGTGGTGGGGCTTACAGAGATTAAGTCACTTGCCCATGTCATCAAGGGCATTCAGCCTAGGCAGCCTGACTCTAGATCCATCACACTAAGCCTCATTTTGTGAAAGAGAAAACACACAACTGTATCTTTCTGCTATTAAACACTTTTCAGTTTCAGTTCACTATCTCAGAAAATCATATCATCTGTCAGATTTATGTCTGTATTTCGGATTTTATTGCCATTGCAATGCTTATTTTTAATTTCTTTATAAATTAGTCACATATGGTTTCCCAGGGTGGCACAGTAGTAAAGAATCCACCTGCCAATTCAGGAGACTCAAGAGATGCGGGTTCAATCCCTGGGTCGGGAAGATCCCCTGGAGTAGGAAATGGCAACTCAACTCCATTGTTTTTGCCTGGAAAATTCCACAGACAGAGGAACCTGGTGGGCTACAGACTATGGGGTTGCAAAGAGTGGGACACGACTGAGCATGCACGCATGCTAAACACATATACTTATTTATAAATTTGGTTTAATAGTCATGTAAGAACTATAAGCATAAGAGTTTATACCTAGTTTTATATATTTGTGCATATTTAAGTAATTTTATAATAAAAATGGCTTAAGTCAACACTGGCAGTCCACAGTATTAAGTCATTAACACCCTCAACACATTAACACTGTTTACTTTAAATAAAATCCCTTAATAGCCTAAGAGACTGGACATATTTTGATGGACTGGGAGTGAATGCTCATAACACAGGGTGCTGTGTAGAAATGACTCTGCCCCTGGTTATGAGGTACCAGTAGGGAGCAGGTTGATATGTTTTTCTTTCATCACTTTGAAGACCAGATTCTACTCTTGTCTGCCACTACTGTGCTGAAAATTCTGCTGCCAGTCTAAAAGCCACTTTATAGGTAATGGCTCTTTCCTCCCACTGTTTTTGAGATATTCTCTATGGAATTCTCCATATTCACAGCTAAATGTGGATATAGTTTTCTTTATACTGCATAGGACTTCATATGTGTCCTAAATCTTTGGATGCACATCTTTCATCAAAACTGGAAAATTCTCAGTGAAAATCTCTCCAGATACCCTCAGTCCATGTTTCCACTCATCTCTCATATTACAGCTCTTCCTTTTATTCTGTTTTCCTTGTCTCTTGACCTCTTACTGATCTTACATGTTACATTCTGGGTAATTTTTTCAGATTTATTTTTCTGTTTACCCAGATTCTGTCTTCAGATATGTCCATAATATTTAGCCCATCTGTAAGGATTATTTGTTAGTGGAGAAACATAGTTTATCATTTACATTTTTGAACTTTATTGAGATATATGTACAGGGAAGCACATCGTTTAAATTGTATCGTTAGATGCGTGTTGATAAATGTATGCACACAGGGAACTACCACCACAATCAAAAAACAAAATGTTTTCATCACCCCTAAGAGTTTCTTTGTTCCCCTTTGAGACATTTTCAACAATTATTTCTTCATATATATGTTTTTCTGGCGCCTTTTCTTTCTCCTTGTCCTTTGGAAATCCAATTTCATGTGTATTGAGCATTTGGACGTTGTCCTCTTAGGTATGTGGACTTCCCCTTAATTTTCTCCAGTCTTTATTCTTTGTGCTCTTTGGGCATTTCTATTGCTCGGTCTTCAAGTTCAATAGTTCCTTGTTCTGCTGTCCCTCAAATGTGGTTGAACTCATATAGTGAACTTTAAAAATTCAGTTTTTTACTTTTCACCTCTAGAATTTCCATTTGTTTTGTTTTAGTTTCCGTTTCTCTGTTGAGAATTCCTAGCTGTTCATTCAGTGTTATAGTCTAGTTTCCTTTAGTTATTTGAACATATTTATAATTACTGCTTGTCTGTGTTTCCTAAATCCAATATCTGGAACTGTTCAGAGTCTGTTTCTATTGGCTGCCCTTTCCCCTGAGTATAGAGCACACTTTGATATTTCTTTGAATGTTCATTTCTGGTTGAAAATCGGAACTTGCAGATAGTACATTATGGCAACTGTAGATTCTGTTGTATTTTTCTGAGTGTGTGTGTGTATGTA
The DNA here is from genome assembly GCA_024291935.2 of Okapia johnstoni. Lineage (NCBI taxonomy): Eukaryota > Metazoa > Chordata > Mammalia > Artiodactyla > Giraffidae > Okapia > Okapia johnstoni. Next base: position 45,934,671 of record CM044316.1, read on the forward strand.
TTTGGTTCCAGTAGGCAATTAACTTTTCTGGACTCCAGCTGCAAACCTTGTCACCCTTCTGATATGAAGCAACAAGAATCTCTATTCTTATAGCTTCCCACTGCTACTTTTTTTTTTCCTGATGCTTTGAGATTTTTTTCCTTGTTTCTGTATAATTTGTTGGTCATTCTTTTTTGATTTTCTTCTCGGTATTCCAATTGTCCTAATATCTAGCTGTTCGACTGATTTGGGAGCTCTGTTCCTGATCTTTCAAGTCTATAAGTTCCAACTTTCTGACACTTGTGCACAGTTGGAAAATTGACTCAGTTTAAAAAAAAGGCAGCAGACTTACAGATAGGGCTGCACACAAGTCTGTCATTAAGGAGCAGATTTGTCTCTGGCTCCTACCCACTTTTCCACCAGGCCCCTTAGCGCCTCCTCCTGCACATGCATAGTTGAGTACTTGGCCTGGGATTTGGGCAGAGTTTATACTCAAAGTTGTATACTCCTTCTGTGGGGTTTCTTGTTGGTGTTTTATTTTTTTTGCTGCCAGTGTTTTTCCTCTAGACTTCTAGCTACTTTTTCAGCCTTGAACTTTGATCTCTGGCACCTTGGCTAGTAAGGGTGTGATTTTCCACTGCTATTTTTTTGTTTGTTTTTACAGTTAAAGCTGTAAGAGTTGGGCATTACCTCCAGCCAGGAAGACGTAAACTCTCAATTCCTACCCTTTCCTGTGGCAGTTTTTGGAGAGTAAACCCTCCTTCTTTCAGACTCTCTCCAGGGTCTTGAAATGGTTGCTCTTAAAAAAAAAACAAAAACAACAAACTTCTCTAAAATTGTGTTTTTATCATTGTTATCTGTGAGAGGGTTTCATGATTATTTCAGTCCTCTTACATTCCTGGAAATAGTCTACCCATTTGGTTTTTAATTTCACTATCTCTGTTTTTCATCTGAAGTTCTATTTGATTCCTTTCTGAATTAAATCTGCCTAGGGTCCATAGCAGTCTTTTTATTTCTCCCATTATAAATCCCTTTTGAAAAAAAAATTTTTTTTGAAAAATGTTTTTAACTATATTTATTTTATGGTCTATATACGATTAATATCTAATAGTATTTCCAGCATCTGAAGTTCTTGGGTGTTGAGCAGTGCTGCTGACAAGTTGTTGTGCCTACTGTCTCTCTCTCATTCAACTTTTTATAAGTAGTTTTTGGATCATGAACCAATGATCTGGAGTGCATTAAACATGGAAAAATACTACATCCTGATTTGAGGGTTTGAATCTGCAAAGAGGCTTTCGTTTGTTTTTTCCTGGTGTCCAGAGAATATTATGGACCATTGTTTTATTAATTTCTATGGCTAGGGACTCTTAGAGGTCAGTCATGTAGTAAAAATTTGAGCCTAAATCTGCTTGAGCACAGGCTCATGATAATAAATTCTTAAGAGAAGTCTTCTGTCTCATAATACAGAGCTAAGGAAAGCCATATCCATAGCCCAATGGATAGACTTTTCTTGATCCATTTCTTCACTGACAAGATAGCTCTTCAAAACTCCTGGTGAGCAGTAGTCTTGATAATAGTTTCTTGCCTACCTCCCACTCAAGAGTCTGTTGTGTACCCACTTCTCTATAGAAGCTTTAAAGATTTCATATACTTGATTGCCAGAGGGATCAGATGAATCCCTAGCACTGCCAATTCCTACTTACTTCTCTGATTTTTCATTTTCTTATTTGATTTGACTTTCTATTCTGGGAAGTTTGGAGCAGAAAAGTATAAAGAAGAGTATAATAAAGAGCTGTACACTCATCACATATATTTATTAGTTAACATTTTGCCATATTTGCTTTGTCTGTGTTTGCTGAACCATTTTGAAGTAAATTATATATTACATCATAACATTTTACCCCTAAATGCTTTAGCATGTGGGCTTTCCAGGTGGCTCAGTGGTAAAGAATCCACCTGCCAGTGCAGAAGATGGAGGAGACACAGGTTCGATCCCTGTGTTGGGCAGATCCTCTTCCAAGGACATAGCAACCCACTCCAGCATTCATTCTTGTTTGGATAATCTGATGGACAGAGGGCCTGGTAGGCTATAGTTCATGGGGTTGCAAAGAATCAGACTGAGTGACTGAGCACACACAGATGCATACACTTTAGTATGCATCTATAAAAATTAGGCTTTTCTCTACGCAATCATATTGCTATTTTCATGTTTAACAAACTGTATTAATTAGGAGTCTCCAAAGAGATAGAACTGTGAGAGAGGGAAAGAGAGAATGTGTGTTTGTGGCTGGGGTGCAGGGTGGGGGTGGGGGAGCAGAGAGAAAAAGAACTGAGTAAATGGGAAGAAGAAAATTAAGAAGTTTTACCAGACAGTTACTTAGAACAAAAAGTCATGTATTTCTAGACTAAAATGGCCCACCATAAACTCAGCACAGTGAATAAAAAGATCCCACACCAAGGCACATTATTATAACCTTTCAAACACTGGAGGCGTTTGAAGGAAGATGTTGAAAACTTCCAGAGACAAAAAGAGGTGATATTCAATTGATCAGGAATCAGAATGGCACCACACTCTTCCTATAAGCACTATACACTTGGGGGACAAAAGAACAGTTCCTTCATGTTTCTGAGTGAGAATAATTTCTAAGGCTTTCTTACTCAGCCAGACTGTCAACCAAGTGTAAGGTTACACTGAAGACATTTTCAGACACAAAGGACTCTTAAAGTAACTTTTTGCATAACAAATTGTAAGAAAGCTGCTGGAGGAAGTATTTACAATTGTGGGGCTAACTAAAAAAAGAGGATTGTATGAGATCATGGAATTGCATAGCTAAAACAGGAGAGAGGCACAAGAGATCCTAGGAAAATATGGAGGAAGTCACAGGGTGATTGCCCCATGGGCTCCAGAGATGACATCTCAATGAAAATGGAACTGATAAACAATGTGGTTGATTGTACTGAGAGACTTTTTTGAGCTTTGTCAGAAATTTTGGGGTTGAATTAGCGATGCTGCTGCTGCTGCTGCTAAGTCGCTTCAATCGTGTCCGACTCTGTGCGATCCCATAGACGGCAGCCCACCAGGCTCCCCTGTCCCTGGGATTCTCCAGGCAAGAACACTGGAGTGGGTTGCCATTTCCTTCTCCAATGCATTGAAGTGAAAAGTGAAAGTGAAGTCGTTCAGTTGTGTCCGACTCTTAGCGATCCCATGGACTGCAGCCTACCAGGCTCCTCCGTCCATGGGATTTTCCAGGCAGGAGTACTTGAGTGGGTTGCCATTGCCTTCTCCGGAATTAGTGATGAAAAAGTTGAAAATGAAAGAAATGAAAAACAGATACCTACATAAGAAAAGACAAGCAGTCATCCATGGCTTATCTGTAACATTACATAGTTTACAAGTATAAACATTGAATCTTGCACTAATCAGTGATGCTGTGTGACTATGAAAGGTCACTGGGATGAGGTGGAGGCTATGACATAGCTGGCTGAGGGGTAGAGAAAAAAGCTAAATCCTTAACCTTCCACAGAATGAAAGCAATAGATACTGTTTACTATTGAAGAAAAATCAAGAAATGAAGCATCAGCATATTGTTTAGAAAAACGAAGCATCAGAAATCTTTAAAGTGAAAGTTGCTCAGTCGTGTCCAACTCTTTGTGACCCCATGGAATTCTCTAGGCCAAAATACTGGAGTGGGTAGCCTTTCCCTTTTCCAGGGGATCTTCCCAACCCAGGGATCGAACCCAGGTCTCCCACATTGCAGATGGATTCTTTGCCATCTGAGCCACAAGGGAAGCCCAAGAATATGGAGTGGGTAGCCTATCCCTTCTCCAGCAGATCTTCCCGACCCAGGAATCAAACCAAGATCCCCTGCATTGTAGGCAGATTCTTTACCAACTGAGCTATGATGAAAGTGCTTGCCTCTGGGAAGCAGGAACCAGGAGTATGATGGGAAGGGGGACAACTATTTTTTGTTAACATCTTGCAGTGTTACATGATTTTTAAAACTATGTACCTGTGTTAGTTTGATTTTTTAAAATATTGTTTAAATCAAAATTCATCAATTTCAGAATTTTAAATACTCTTTGTAACTAACTATGACACATTTCATGATGCATTGTAACATTGCCGTATTGGTAAAGGTCTAAATCATATTCACTTTTTTTGAGGGCAAGGTGTTTGAACTCTTAAATTTGCATTGTTCAGTGGAGTGGCCATTGGCCATGTATGGCTGTTAAATTAAAATTAAATTTAAGCTTCAATTCTTCAGTTGCACTGGTCACATTTCCCAATGCTCTGTAGCCACATATCAGGTTAGTTCATTTGCTCAGTCATGTCTGACTCTTTGCAACCCCTGGACTGCAGCATGCCAGGCTTCCCTGTCCATCACCAACTCCTGGAGCTTGCTCAGACTCATGTCTATCAAGTTGGTGATGCCATCCAACCATCTCATCCTCTGTGTCCCCTTCTCCTTTTATGGCTAGCGGCTAACATATCAGACAGCACTGCACTGTCCTAAATCATTCTTGAATTCACCTCTTCCCAGCTCATTGCCGTTATCTCTAGGCAGTATACCGTGGAGACTGAAGATGTGGGCTTTGGAGTCAGACTGCATTAGCTCATCTCTTACTAGCTGTTTGACTTTGAACATGTCACATAACCTCTTAGTGTTTCAGTGTCCACATCTATAAAATGGGGACACTAATAGCATTATCACGTTCTAGGGGTTGTAAGGCAAGACTGTGATAATGCATTTAAATGAAATGCTTTGTATCATGCCTGACCCACAGTAAGCACTCACAGGTTTATCTGCTGTAACTACTATTATCATCATGCCCTGCTGCATATCCCTTCAGCCACTTCTGAGCTCACATGCAGTCCTGGTGGACAGTCTCCTTTCAAGCTGACAAATTCTCACCTCAAGGCCTGCCTCCCTCTTTTTCTCTGCCTGAGAACTTCCCTGGTGTTATGTGACTTTGCTCAGGTGAGAGGCAGAGAAGCCCAGAAATGCTGGGATTATACCTCTAGTGGAAGCTCACAACCCACTTTCTTTATTGGGGCAATTCTGAGGTGTCTTCTTCGTGATCCTTGAGAGGCTCCCAGGGAAACCGAGCCCCCCACCCCCACCCTCTATTCCACAGCAGTGATGTGATCAGTGATGCGCCTTTGTTGACCTTCCTCCCATTCCTCTCTTACTTTCCTTCCCTTACTTGTGCTTCTTGGGATCTGCTCCCAACCTTGGTGGAACCCACGCTAAGACAGTCGATCATCATCACTACCACCACTACCATCAATTCTGGTTCTCATTATCTCAAGGCCAAGCTCTTAAGTAGCTTCCTGGCTTGTTTTCCCATCTTCTCTTCCATATTATAGCCAGAGCTATCTCAGTTTAAATGTAGAGTTATGACTTACCTGCTTAAAGACTCTGATGCTTCCTTCTTGCCCACAGGTGGAGACTGAATTTAGTCCTGCAATAAAGAACTTTTACAAATTCCCTAGAGCCTACCTTACCAGGCTTACCTCTTGTTAGTCTTGCTGTGCACCATCCTTTAAACATACCATTCTTCTTTGCACTTCTGTGTCTGAACACATGCCGTCTTCTCTGATTGGAGTAATAATAATTGCAGTGCACAGCTGTTAACCACCTACTCTGTACCAAGCAGAGCCCTGTGTAGTCTGCACAGATGAGTCCTTTAATCCTTAACTTTATGAAGAAAGTTGTTATGTTCTCCTTGTATTAGGGATGTAGAAACCCAGGCTTAGGGAAGTCACATTCTTAATAGCAGAGTTTGGTAATACCAAGCTGATATCCTGTATTTGGCAGGAAAGTGACATGACACACGCATAGTTTACGTAGAGGAAATCAACTTTACTCACCCGGGAGAGAGAGATTTCGGGGTGGGAAGAGAGAGAGAAGGAGAAAGATAAATAGTGTGGGTGATCTGCTTGCCTGTCTGCTCCATGCATGTTTGCTCCCAGGGGAGAAAGGGTGAGGCACGATTCTGATGTTACCCACATTGTCCTGGGGGTGCTTTGCCAGTGAGTGTGACTAGAGTGCTTACTTATTCACAACATTCCTATGACATAGCTGCCTAAACCCTTGCCAAAGACTTCCGAGAGATGGTATATCCATCTCCCTGCAGGCTTTTCAGGGCTGCCTTTGACTGTGTGTGACTTGTTACAGGCTGACTTTCCACTGCCTGATCCAAGAACGAGGTGAGACTCCATGGTCTTGCTTTCCTTCCCCACTTTCCCACCTGCTAGACACCTGCTCGTCTCTTCCACAGCACCTCCCCTGTGAGCTCTCTCCATCGCCTTTGGAAGAGCCTCTCCTCCCACCCGGGCTTCTGTGGCCCCCTGTACGTGTTTCTGTCAGTGCTGTCCCATGTGACCTTCTAATGATTTGTTTATACACCATGTTCCCCAGCCAGGCAGTAGATTCCTCATTGCACCCCCTTCTCTCTTCTTTCTCCATTATCTGCTACAGTCCCCTCTCCATAGCAGCGAGAACTATCTTGGTTGTCAGCAAGGCAGGTCTCCGTGCCTTCTAGAGAAAGGAGGGAGATCAATTCTGAATGGTTATTGTAATCAGTCACATTCTTACAGAATCTGGAGACCAAAAATAATCTATTCTGTCTCTTCTCTCTTTCTCTTTGGTTTCTGTTTTCTTTCTGTGGGGTTGCTATTTGATCATAGGTCTTTAAGAATCCAGTACTGCAGGGTAATGTGGTCCATCGAATTTTCCTTGTTAGATCTGTGAAAACACGTTTTTGTTATCTGTGTTCATACCCAAATTAAGACATCTCCATCAGACTGCCAGCCTCCCCCCAACCCTGAGACTGGCACCATCCCTGAAGAGTTTCCAAGCTATCCTTGTGTTTTTCTATCTTGTGAAGGATGTGGTTTTTGGTTGTGTGATTCTTTTTAGGCTGCTTCATTTGTTTTTGGACTGATTAATAGCGTAGCTACCCAAACTTGGACAGAAACGTCAAATTCAGAATCTCTGGAAGCAACAGCACTAGGACGCTAATTAGTTCATGTTTTCCATATGAATGAGACTCAAATACACAATCACTGCTTCCTTGTTTTATCTCTCACCCTTGACTGTGCTGGCAAACCTTGCTTTTCCTTTTAGCTATAAGAGGATTTGTTGGGAACAAAAATCCTTTTCCTGTACTTTACCTGCTGGATAGAATGAATAAAAGCCTCAGGGGAAGATCTAAATATTTAACAAATATAACCTCAACCCCCAAAGTTTTAAATCTGGAATACATTTTACAGTCTAAATTTGAACCCGGGCCAGGAATATGCATGCTGATACTGATTATTTGTGTTCTTTGGCAGAGGGTCTAGAGAAGTGATTTAATTCAATTGTGTGGGAAAGGGAAAGGGGAGAGAGAATGATCGTGTAGATATAGTGTCCAGTTGGTTATCTATATGTGCTGGACAGTGGAATCCACCTGACTTCCCTCTTCCATCACTGGCCTCTGTCTTGCTGGCTGGCCTCGGTTTGCACCATGCTCCCCATCCCATGCTCTCCACTCCTGAGCCTTATTGGCATTGTACTCCCATCTGCCACGGGGCCTTAGCACATGCTACTGCCCCTGTCTGGAATGTTCTTCACAGCCCACACTCCACCTCTTTACCTAGTCAAGTCTTACTCTTCTTGCACGTAACAGCTCACTTTCTCAGGGAAGTTCCTGAGATATTTATGAGTGAGATAAATCCTCCATTATGTATTTTGAGGACACTGAATACTTCTCCCTTGTAAGCACCTGTCACACTCGGAGTTTTACCTTCTGTATGGTCTTTTGTGTAAATTGTTTCCTAGAGTGTAACATCTTTATATGGGGAAGATGATATGCAAGTGTTAATTTTTTTTCCTTTAAAGTTCTGTGTTTAATAGATATTAGAAAAAAATCTATATAGTAGTAGCTTGTCCCTTTGTGAGTATTCATGCTTACAGTAGGCCTAAAATAAATAAAACTGTGAATCCACCTTTCATAAGCCATATGAGTAAGAAGTACTATCATCAGGCAATGGGCATATAGGCAGAAATTTTGAAAGCAGTATGCAAATAACTGAAATTTGGGAGATAGTGTGTTCATATGTTTCCTGTAACTAGAATGTGGACTGCGGAAGAGAGCCTCATTGTGCACCATTGTACCTAGTAGGCTTGGTTCATATTTTGACCTTCATAAATATTCGTAGAAAGACTGGTACATGACTAGATGAACAATTTAATGACTCAATGTGTGCCCCTCCCAGGCACATCAGGGAGCCATACGTCAGATGACTAGAAAGAAGGGCAAGATTTGTCTTGAGGATCATCCGTATGGATGCACACAGAAGAGATAGGTTGGGACTTTGTATACTTAGAACATTCAGCTTGGGATGCTGAAAGATTGTGTAGGGTATCGGGGATATAGGAGACCTCTGCAGTTGTCCTGCTCAGAGTGGTGCGTCTAGCATCCTGGGCAGGTACCGTCACAGACAAGCTTCCCTGATAACAGACTCTGTGATGAAAATTAGCATGCAGGAAGTTTATTAGGATCTTGGGATGAACACCTGGGGGAGGAGAGGAAGCAGGAGAGGGCAGAAGGAGAAGTTGAGGCCATCTCAGCATAGAGGCCTCAGCTGACTTTATGAGAAGGTCTGAACCTGGAATGATCTTTCAGAGCTGCCTAAAGCTGGCAGCTTCACAGACTGCCTCAGAGGGACATGCTGTTGAGCAAGGCAGCTCTCCTCCCCAAGACCACCCATCTGCAGGTAATACTCACAGCAGCTTGGAGGATCATTTCTGAAGGGAGACCTGAGGAATGCCTCACAGAGTCAATCATAGATGGCCATCTAGAATCCATGTGAAAATCTCTAGGAGTGACAGATGGCAGCCACTGTCTGTGGATTTGCTTCAACCATGGAGTGGCTGTAGTTGTTAGAGATGGTTTTTGCTTTATACTGAACCCAAAACCACTTTCTCAGCAAGTTCCAAATACCTGTACTCATTTTGATTATGACCAAGAGAAGGAAAATGACTCTTGAATGATCTGAGTAGAGCTGTGATGAAAAGTGAAAGTGAAGTTGCTCAGTTGTGTCCAACTCTTTGCGACCCCATGGACTGTAGCCTACCAGGTTTCTCTGTCCATGGGATTTTCCAGGCAAGAATACTGGAGTGGGTTGCCATTTCCTTCTCCAGGAGATCTTCCCAACCCAGGGATTGAACCCAGGTCTGCTACATTGTAGGTAGATGCTTTACCATCTGAGCCACCAGGGAAGTCTGTGATATCTCATGTCAAATCTTCTCTTGACTGAATCACCTAGTTTCTTCTGCTGTTTTTTGGTATATGTTTGTCTGGCCCCTTGCTATTCTTTTAGCCTCCATTTGCAAAGCTTCATTTAATATGTAGCATCTGAAATGAGATACAGTAGTCCAGATGTGGCCTAACCAGCCCAGACTACAATGGGACAATTACTTAACATCATCTGTGCCTTATAGCTGTAAACTTGGAGGCGATTGAGATTCTTCTGCCTTTTTCAAATGAATTGCTGTGAAGCAAGCTCTCTCCAAATGTGGGCTCATGAAAACAATCACTGGGAGCCTAAATGGAGAATCTAGAAGATCGTTTTAAGCTCTGTCATATTACATATTATGTATAATTATATTTTTATAAAAATAATAGTAAATGTTTATTCAATCCTTATCATATGCCAGATGCTGGGTCAAAAATTCTTGCATGACTTCATCTCATTGGATCCTCCCAACAAACCTCTGAGGTTGGTACTCTGTATCCTCATTTTGCAGAGGAGGAAACAGAGGACAGAGGATTAAGTAACCTGTGCAAAGTCACCAAGTCAGTAGATGGAAAAGCCACGATTCCAATTCTGCCAGTCTTATCCCAGAGCTACCTTCTTCTGTATGTGGATATTATATTGGTTTGGGTTGACTTAAATTAGTGACTGACTTAACAATGTCTAAAGAAAGGACCTTGAACATACATGATGGGCTTTAGAAAAGCTTAGAGGGCTTAGAAAGATGTCATTTTATAGGGGACAAAGCCAAAACACTTGATGCTTTCAGATAAGGACTTTCTTCATTGCTGTTTTAAGCTTTTTAAGGGCAAGGACCGTACTTGTTCATCTTCTAACGCTGTGTCTAGCACAGTATCTAAGTCATGTTTATGCTAGTTACCAGTTCATTGTCTCTCTGCTCCGTATTCATTCTTCTCTGCTTTCTCTTCATGCCGGAGCTGGACCTTGTAATCTTTTTTCCTTTGCCAGCTGATGCCACATAAGGTTTGTCAGTAGAGGGCGCTGGAGGGCTGCTGTGAGAGGAAGGGGTTTTTTTCTAGGGTTCTTGTGCTTTTCTTCTTGTTCCTATGGCAGTGGCCAGTGGGCAGCTTCCTGCTGAAGACCTAGTGTTGCACAACCTCCAGTGAGTGTCATTGGCACCCCAGTAAGTTGCTTGCAGAGTTTTGCCAGTACTCCAGTGGGAAGCTCCCTGAAGCACTGTGGTGAGAGCCTCTGTCCCCTGTGTGCCACAGCCACACCTTCGCCCATGAAGTTTGAATGTCGTCCTCCAGAGAAGGGCTTCTTGCTTATTTGCTCCTTCCTTGAATATTTTCCTCAATCTTGGGGGTTGTAACTGCTCCCTACATCTGCTGTTCAGTTATTTTCAGAGGTCGCTTTACCCCTCTTTGTAGTCAGTCCCTTTTTACTAGCTAAAAATGCTTCCCATTGATATTTTCCTATTTAAATTATTGGTGTGGTGTCTGTCTGCTTATCAGGCCTTGACTAACCTAGTCCCAAATGCTCAGTAGGGAATGGGTGAATTAGTGAGGGAATTGAGGAAAGATGCTTAATTTTCAACTTATTGTTGCTGTTTATCTTGTGGACTGGACGGGATTGACTAGCCTTTTGCCCAATCGAATTCTTCCCAGATGTTTCAGTTGCTTGGGAGTTATACATTTTCAAGCGTTATGTAAAGCCATCTCTCTTCTTCATACCAATTAAATATGATGTGACATGTTCCGGTAGCCCCAAGGATAAACCAATTTCTCCCTCATTTTTCCTCTCCGCACTGCCACCCTGGATTGGGTTTTTATCCTGTATTATCAGAAATAATCTGGTCAGTTCTAAAACAAGCACCATTTCCTAGGTGATTCTGGGATCCTCATGTAGATATTCTTATTTTGAGAATGTCATAGATTTTACCATTCATTTCTATGTTGTTCAGTTGCTAAGTCATGTCTGACTCTTTGCAACCCCATGTACTGCAGCACTTCAGGCTTTCCTGTCCTTCGCTGTCTCTCACTTTGCTCAAACTCATGTCCATTGAGTCGATGATGCCATCCAACCGTCTCATCTTCTGTTGCCCTCTTCTCCTCTTGCCCTCAATCTTTCCCAGCATCAGGGTCTTTTCCAATGAGTTGGCTCTTAGCATAATGTGGCCAAAATATTGGAGTTTCAGCTTCAGCATCAGTCTTTTTAATGAATATTCAGGTTTGATTTCCTTTAAAATTGACATACTTGATCTCCTTGCTGCCTGAGAGACTCTCAAGAATCTCCGACACCACAGTTCAAAAGCATCAATTCTTCAGCACTCAGCCTTCCTTATGGTTTAACTCTCACATCCGTACATGACTAATGGGAAAAAGCATAACTTTGACTATGTGGACCTATGTTGGCAAAATGATGTCTTTGCTTTTTAATATGCTATCTAGGTGGGTGGTGGTGCTAGTAGTAAAGAACCCGCCTGCCAGTGCAGGAGACCCAAGAGGCTGGGGTTCGATCCCTGGGTCAGGAAGATCTCCTGGAGAAGGGCATGGCAACCCACTCCGGTATTCTTGCCTGGAGAATCCCATGGAGAGATGAGCCTGGTGGGCTACAGTCCATGAGGTCGCAAAGAGTTGGACACGACTGAGCAACTAGCACAACAGGTATGTCACAGCTTTCCTTCTAAGGATCAAGCGTCTTTTACTTTCATGTCTGCAGTCACTGTCAGCAGTGATTTTGGAGCCCAGGAAAAGAAAATCTGTCACTGCTTCCACTCTTTCCCCTTCTATTTGCCGTGAAATGATGGGACCGGATGTCATGATTTTAGTTTTTTGAATGTTGAGTTTTAAACCAGCTTTTTCACTCTCCTCTTTCACCTCTTTAGTTCCTCTTCACTTTCTGCCATTAGAATGGTATCATCTGTTTATCTGAAGGTGCTGATATTTCTACCTGCAGTCTTGATTCCAGCTTGTGATTCATCCAGCCCATTTTTTGCATGGTGTGCTCTGTATATAAGTTAAATAAATAGGGTGACAGTATACTGCTTTTTCATACTCCTTTCCCAACTTTGAACTAGTCAGTTGTTCCATGTAAGATTCTAACTGTTGATTCTTGACCCACATACAGGTTTCATTTCTATAGGAAATGACTAAATTCTGAAACAATTGATATTCCCAGGCTATGAACAGTCCTGTGTCTACAATTTACATAAAACGTGTGAGCATATGATAACATTCCTATCACATATTGTGGAGAAGAAAGTTCAGTAAAGTAATCTAATGTCTTGCTCTTATGTATCTCTAGGTTAGACTAAAAAATTTTTTCCTGAAGCAGGAAAACACGAAACGTGGAAATCACAATGAAGTGTGTTTCTGTGATGATTTGTACAAATTGCTGCCTACAGCTACATCCCCAAACACTGCAGCCAAGTGAACTAAATCCTGAAATTGAATACAGTTCCAAAGAGGTAATGCCCAACCCTTCATTAAGGCTGATAGAAAAGCACGTCAAGGACGCAGTGAGGTTTTGCTTGTTTATGTAATAAAATAGTCACCAGTGTTTAGCTGCTGAGTGTATAAATTTAGCCTGTGTGACAGTCGGAAGCTAAGAAGGAAGGAAGCAATTTGGGAAATACCTCCTCCCCACATCACAAATATTCTCAGACTCTTTGGAAGACCCCAAAACAGCAAAACAAGGTCCTACAGTATATGCATTTTATAAAGCAAATCCACTCTCTAGCTTCAGGCTGTGTGTGACCTGGTTTTTCTCTTTAATTTTATAGCTAGAGTGGAAAGCTAACAATGTAGTATGTCATGGTCAATATGTCAACCACAGAGTGAGTACCATGTTACAGAAAGATCCCAATAGTCACTTAGTACCATTCCTTTGTAAATTGAGAGGATATTAGATGAATCATTGGGGTCCACAGTACCTGATAGCAGATCCCCACATCTTAAGCTCTCAGTTGTCTGCCTAGATTTTAGATTAATTTTATGTACAGTGGCAAAGGGAGTCTTTCTGGAGGTGAAGAAGAGGTTTAGGGAGCCAAGTCGGAAGGAGGGGAGTGTGCCACTTTTTATGAGCCATCATTTCAACTTTAATACTTGTCAAACAAATCCTTAGTAATTGTGAAATGGAAAACATACAAATCCCACTGCTTGGCTGGGCTTCTTACTTTGCACGAATGCTCCTGAAAATATTTTTTTTTTTTTTTAATTTGCAAAAGTCCAGTTAGGGGCACATCTTTGTTTAGCGTGTCATGCTTAACATGCTTGTTAATATCCTAACAACCCAAAAGCAATTAAGGTTTGGGATTCCCCTCCTCTGTTTACCACAGGGCAGACAGGACATCACTGTCCTGCCAGAAATATGAAAGGTGACCTCATTTATATTTTTCTCTTTGCAGTCCAGTTCACCCATAAGAAGCACCCATAAGAGGTCAATTCTCAACCACCCTAAACCCCTCAAATATTTAGAGCATAGGGTTACACTTTCTGGTTGGTTCAGCAAGGATGGGAATTTTTGAATCTCTGAATAAGATGTAGTCCAGTAGTAGTGATGTTTATCTTATGACTGAGTCATGAATGGTATATATATATATATTTTTAAGTAGATAAGAGCATCATTTCTAGAAAGTGATAGGGATTGGAAAGGATGCTTAGAGGCCCTTGGTTTCTAGCCTTTTCCTGGCTTAGTCCACTTTTCATGTCTTGTTCAGAAATGGTTAGGAAATAGGAATTGTGGGGTCAAGAGTGAGGCGTGAAGTGAAGACAGTGGGAATTAGGGAGGGGATGACCTCAAACCCAAAAGTTATGAGATTTCCATAGGAGGAGGTTGTTGTTGTTTAGTCACTAAGTCGTGTCCAAATCTTTGTGACCCCATGGACTATCGCCCACCAGGCTACACAGAAGGGGAGAGGGTCAGAGTCTCTGTAGCTCTGAGAGCAGAATCTGCTGAGACCAGCATTGGAGGCAGCACTGGGTGCCCATGGGATCTGCATCACTGCATTTGTTTTGCATGATTAGAAGCAAACCAGCTAAAAGAATTCATTATGCCCTTAAAACAGATGGTTCCTGGGTAACAGGATGTCCCTTTGTATTGTTCATTCAAGAGCAAAACATGTCTTTATATATCCTTTTTTGTTTGTTTTATTTATTTTTAAATTGAAGGACAATTACTTTACAGAATTTTGTTGTTTTCTGTCAAACCACAACATGAATCAGCCATAGGTATGCATATATTCCCTCACTCTTGAACCTCCCTCCAGTTTCCATCTAGGTTGATACAGAGCCCCTGTTTCAGTATCCTGAGACATACAGCAAATTCCCGTTGGCTGTCTGTTTTACATATGATAATGTAAGTTTCCATGTTACTCTCTCCATACAGCTCACCCTCTCCTCCCCTCTCCCCATGTCCATAAATCTGTTTCCTTTGTCTGTTTCTCCATTGCTGCCCTGCAAGTAAATTCTTCAGTGCCATCTTTCTAGATTCTGTATATATGCGTTAGTATACTCTATTTATCTTTCTGAGTTACTTCACTGTATAATAGGCTCTAGGTTCATTCACCTCATTAGAACTGACTCAAATGTGTTCCTTTTTATGGCTGCATAATATTCCATTGTGTATGTGTACCACAGCTTCCTTATCCATTTATCTAGATGAATGTTGATGGACACCTTGGTTGCTTCCATGTTCTAGCTATTGTAAATAGTGCTGCTGTGAACAATGGGATGCATGTCTTTTTCATTTTTGGTTTCTTCAGGGTATATGCCTAGGAGTGGGATTGCTGGGTCATATGGTGGTTTTATTCCTAGTTATTTAAGGAATCTCCATACCGTCTTCCATAGTGGCTGTATCAATTTACATTCCCACCAACAGTGCAAGAGGGTTCCCTTTTCTCCACACCCTTTTCAGCATTTATTGTTTGTAGACTTTTTGATGATGGCTATTCTGATTGGTATGTGGTGATCTCTCATTGTCATTTTGATTTGCATTTTTCTAATAATGAGTTATGTTGAGCATCTTTTCATGTGTTTGTTAGTCATCTGTATGTCTTCTTTGGAGAAATGTCTGTTTAGGTCTTTTTCCCACTTTTTGATTGGGTTCTTTGTTTTTCTGATATTGAGTTGTATGAGCTGCTTGTATATTTTGGAAATGAATCCTTTGTCAGTTGTTTCATTTGCTATTATTTTCTCCCATTCCAAGGGTTGTCTTTTCACCTTGCTTTTAGTTTCCTTTGCTGTGCAAAAGCTTTTAAGTTTAATCAGGTCCCACTTGTTTACTTTTGTTTTTATTTCCTTTACTCTAGGAGGTGTGTATGGAGGATCTTGCTTTGATTTGTGTCATCGAGTGAAGAGCATACCGTGTCTTTGAAAACACTAAAGTCAAAATACACGAGCCTAGTAGGGTCCAGTCATCTTTGGGAAGGGGATTGGTTGCATTAAGGCAGTGTTTTTCAATCTGTGGTTGTGACCCTGAATGTTGTGACCCCATTTAATTGATGTTTGGCCAGCATTTTTTAGGGGAATGTAATAGAAAAATCTCAGTGTGCATTTCATATATGTGATGTTTTACATTTTTTTGGTTTCAATTATGTGAATGTTAAAAACAATATATGTACTATGTTAGAAAATGGGATAGAAAATGTAGTTCTTATGGTTGCTTAAGCTCCAAAAAGTAGAAAACTACTGCTTTAGGCAACTTTAGAAGGAAAAGGAGGGATTGATCATGATACACAACTCGCAGAGTCAGCAAACACCACCCAACTGTTTTTTATAGTTACATGTGCACATGTGAGCATGCATGCATGTGCGAGTGTATGCATATGTTTGCATATGTGTGAGGGAGCGTGTGTGTGATCTGATTCTGTCACAATGTCTAGGAAGCAGTGTCCTTCCTCCTAAGAATAAGAAGTCATAAGATTTTGTTGTTCAGTCGCTCAGTCATGTCTGACTCTTTACGACCCCATTGACTGCAGCAAGCCTGGCTTCCCTGTCCTTCATCATCTCCTGGAGTTTGCTCAAACTCATGTCCATTGAGTTGATGATACCATCCAACCCATCTCATCCTCTGTCACCCCCTTCTCTTCCTGTCCTCAATCTTTCCCAGCATCAGGGTCTTTTCCAATGAGTCAGCTCTTTGTGTCAGGTGGCCAAAGTATTGGAGCTTCAGATTTAGCATCAGTCTTTTTAATGAAAATTCAGAATTACTTTCCTTTAGGATTGACTGGTTTGATCTTCTTGCAGTCCAAGGGACTCTGAAGAGTCTTCTCCAACACCACAGTTCAAAAGCATCAGTTCTTTGACACTCAGCCTTCTTTATGGGCCAGCTCTCACATCCCTACATGACTACTGAAAAATCATAGCTTTGACTATACGGACTTAGGAGTTTATTTAAGGAGATGTTTTTTATTGTGTTAATTTCAGAAAATCTGATGGGCAGACGTCTAACCCCACATCAAGGTTCTGGAATATGCAAGAGATGCTCTTCTTTCCATTGACTGAAAATTGTTTAAGTATATCCTTAAATTTTTTTTCAAGTTACTGTATTTTTTCCAAGTGCAAGCTGTTTAGCTTTCCAATAGTAGCATACTTTTGCATTCCATGATGAAGATTTAGTGTCAGCTAAGTTAGTTATGCAGGGCCACCCCAGACAGGTCATGGTGGAGAGTTCTGACAAAAGGTGGTCCACTGAAGTAGGAAATGGCAAACCATGCCAGTATTCTTGCCTTGAGAACCCCATGAAAAGGCAAAAAGATATGACATCAGAAGATGAGCCCCCCAGGTTGGTAGGTGTCCAATATGCTACTGGGAAGGAGTGAAATAAGTACAAAAAGAATGAAAAGGCTGGGCCAAAGAGGAAATGATGCTCGGTTGTGGATGTATCTGGTGGTGAAAGTAAAGTTCAGTGCTGTAAAGAACAATATTGAATAGGAACCTGGAATGTTAGGTACATGAATCAAGGTAATTTGGAAGTGGTCAAACAGGAGATGGCAAGAGTGAACATCGACATTTTAGGAATCAATGAACTGAAATGGATGAGAATGGGTGAATTTAATTCAGATGACCATTATATCTACTACTGTGGGCAAGAATCCTTCAGAAGGAATGGAGTAGCCCTCATAGTCAACAAAACAGTCTGTAATGCAATACTTGGGTACAGTCTCAAAAAGAACAGAATGATCTTGGTTCATTTCCAAGGCAAATCATTCGACATCACAGTAATTCAAGTCTATGCCCCAACGAGGTTCTAATGTCAAAGAAGCTGAAGTTCACCAGTTCTGCGAAGACCTATAAGACCTTCTAGAACTAACATAAAAAAAGATGTCCTTTCATTATAAGGGACTGGAAATCAAAAGTATGAAATCAAGAGATACCTGGAGTAACAGGCAAGTTTGGCCTTGGAGTACAAAATGAAGGAGGGCAAAGGCTAACAGTATTGTCAGGAAAACACACTGGTTATAGCAAACACCCTCTTCCAACAACCCAAGAGATGACTCTATACATGGATATCACCAAATGGTCAATATAGAAATCAGATTAATTATATTCTTTGCAGGCAAAGATGGAGAAACTCTATACAGGCAGCAAAAAGAAGACCTGGAGTGGACTGTGGCTCATATCATGAACTCCTTATTGCAAAATTCAGGCTTAAATTGAAGAAAGTAGGGAAAACCACAAGGCCATTCAGGTATGACCTGAATCAAATCCCTTATGATTATACAGTAGAGGTGTTGAATAGATTCAAGGGATTAGATCTGATAGACAGAGTGCCTGAAGAACTGTGGGTGGAGGTTTGTAACATTGTACAGGAGATGGCAACCAAAACCATCCCAAAGGAAAAGAAATGCAAGATGACAAATTGGTTGTCTGAGAGACCTTAAAAATAACTGAGAAAAGAAGAGAAGTGAAACCAAAGGAGAAAGGTAAAGATATACCCAGCCTAATGCAGAGTTCCAAGAATAGCAAGGAGAGATAAGAAAGCCTTCTTAAGTGACCAATGCAAAGAAATAGAGGAAAACAATAGAATGGGAAAGGCTAGAGATCTCTTCAAGAAAATTGGAGATACCAAGGGATCATTTTATACTAGAATGGGCACAATAAAGGACAGAAACGGCAAGGACCTAACAGAAGCAGAACATATTAAGAAGAGGTGGCAGGAATACACAGAAGAACTATACAAAAAGGTCTTAATGACCCAGATAACCCTGATGGTGTAGTCACTCACCTAGAGCCAGACATTTTGAAGTCAAAGTGGGCCTTAGGAATACACCACCAGATACATCCACATTTGTGAAGTCAAGTGAGCCTTAGGAAGGATTACTATAAGCAAAGCTAGTGGAGGTGATGGAATTCCAGCTGAGCTACTTCAAATCCTAAAAGATGATGCTGTGAAAGTGCTGCACTCCATATGTCTGCAAATTTGGAAAACTCAGCAGTGGTCACAGGATTGGAAAAGGTCAGTTTTGATTCCAGTCCCAAAGAAGAGCAATGCCAAAGAATGTTCAAACCATCATGTAATGTGCTCATTTCACATGCTAGCAAGGTAATGCTCAAAATCCTTCAAGCTGGGCTTCAATGGTACATGAACTGAAAACTTCCAGATATGTCAAAGTAGCTTTAGAAAAGACAGAAACCATAGATCAAATTTCCAATATCTGCTGGATCATAGAAAAAGCAAGGGAATTCCAGAAAAACATCTACTTCTGCTTCATTGACTATGCTAAAGCTTTTGACTGTGTGGATCACAACAAACTGAGGAAAATTCTTAAAAAGTTGGGAATACCAAACCATCTTACCTGCCTCCTGTGGAACTTGTATGCAGGTCAAAAAGCAAAAGTTAGGACTGGACATAGAACAATGGACTTGTTCCAAATCGGGAAAGGAGTACATCAAGGCTGTATATTGTCACCCTGCTTATTTTACTTAAATGCACAGTGCCTCATGTGAAGTACCCGGCTGGATGAATCACAAGCTGGAATCAAGATTGCTGGGAAAAATATCAACAATCTCAAATACACAGATGATACAACTCTAATGGCAGAAAGTGAAGAGGAACTAAAGAGCCTCTTGTTGAGGGTGAAAGAGGAGAGTGAAAAAACTGGTTTAAAACTCAGCATTCAAAAAACTAAGATCATGGCATCAGAAAACTAACTTCATGGCAAACAGATGAGAAAAGTAAAAACAGTGACTAATTTTATTTTTTTGGGCTGCAGAATCACTGCTGATGGTCAGTTTCATGAAAGTCACTTTCATGACTGCAGCCATGAAATTAAAAAATGCTTGCTCCTTGGAAGAAAAGCTATGACAAACGTAGACTGCATATTAAAAAGCAGAGACATCACTTATGCCGACAGAGATCCATATAATCAAAGGTATGGTTTTTCCAGTAGTCATGTGCAGATGTGCGAGTTGGACCATAAAGAAGGCCCAAGAATTGGTGCTTTTGAACTGTAGTGCTGGAGAAGATTCTTGAGAGTCCCTTGAACCATAAGGAGATTGAACCAGTCAATCCTAAAGGAAATCAATCCTCAATATTCATTAAAAAGACTGATGCTAAAGCTGAAGCTCCAATACTTTGGCCACCTGATACAAAGAGCCTACTCACTAGAAAATACTCTGATGCTGGGAAAGATGGAGGGCAAGAGGAAAAGGGGGCGAGAGAGGGATGAGAAGGGGTGACAGAGGGATGAGATGGTTGGATGGCATCACTGCCTCAATGGACATGAGTTTGAGCAAACTCTGGGAGATAGTGAAGGACAGGAAAGCCTGGGGTGCTGCAGTTTATGGGATCACAAAGAGTCAGACACAACTTAGCAACTCAACAACAACAACAAGTTAGTAATGGTCCTTGGCCCTTCAGGGGGCAAATTTCCTGCATATGTTTCCCTAATGGATCCCTGGAAAAGCACCGTTATTGCCTTAGGTTTCCAAACAAAATGAAAAAATGTTTTTCCTATCAACCTTCAAAGTCTCATATCTGGTAACAAGCTCAGTGTAGGAAACAAAGCAACCAGAGCTCAGGAATGCCAGCCTAGTCCTTCCACAGGAAGATGAGACACAGTGACGGGCAAAAACCGAGAGAAAAGTTTTCGCCTATAAGTGTAACATTTATTAATATTTTTAAGGTGCAAAAAAAGAGAGACAGTAATGTGAATGACAGGCATCTTCTTCTTCTGAGGTCTGCTTTGCAGCCCAGGAACTTGATTGGTTTAAGCAGTATGTTTTACAAGGCTGAGGACCTGGGCTCCATCTCCTCCAGCACAAAGCATGGAACCTTATCTTCAGTAACATGGGATACTCTAGTCAGTTTTTTATAAGTCCACATGGTTAGCCATAGGAGGCTTTAATTATCACCCCTTCCAAGGAAACAGATTTCCACCACATCCACCACCACATTGAAAACAATCAGAAGCGTATACACTCTGATGCTTTATATAGAATGTCAGGCAACTCGTAACAGTTGGCTTGAAAATGAATCCACACGACAGGCATCTGACAGGCAGATGGCTCTGCAACTTTCTCGCAGGAGAGAGAGAGCAACAGGAATGCTCTGTGTTTGAGGAACGAGAACATGTTCAAAACAGCGCAGGGAACTGTCACCCACTTCCTTCATATAAGTTCAGAAGGCCTTTTTTTATTGATTTGAAGGCTATCTCCCTGAACTGACATGGTTCTGCTGTTGCAGTTTACCTGGCCATATCCTGATACTTTGATAGAGGTTTATCTCAAGCTCGTGGTTGCTAATTCTTCCAAAATCTTGGTTTCTGGGAGTTGTTTATTCAGCAGTAATCTACAGATTCTCTGGTCTTTACTTGACTGAAAGAAATGAATCCTGAGCATTTTTCATTATAAACATTATATAATGCCCTGGGAGAGAATACAGCAGCAAACCAGGCAGACAATGTTCCCAGGGGCGCCAGGACACAGTAACATGCCTGGCACTTTTGGCACTTACTCATTGAGCGAATACACAAATAACGACTGGGCTGAGCTTGTCAAGTTCACAGTAGTGTTTCTTCTCAATGCTTTGGGTCTTTGCAACCACAGACTTCTGTCTCATCTTTTAGCCACAGTTTTAGTTTTTCTTGGCCAATGTTATACTTGAATTTGATTCATAAACTAAAAATTATGGACCATTATAAATATCTTGGATTTCCTCTCTGGGTACCTTTTTCTGGCCAAATCTTTATAGTCAAGAGATGTCAAGCCACACTGCACTATCCCCAACTTGCCTACAAAGATTTACTAAAACAAAATTGTCTTATCCAAGTTACAAAAACAGAAAATGTTATGAAATGTTCTGCTGTACAAATGCAGAATTATATTAATAATGTAGTGTTAACTTAGTTCCTCAATTGTAGTATCATACTGAACTTTCACATATTGCCATTTTTCTTCTATTCAGAGTAGTTCAATTACTAAGGAATTACCTTTCAATTAATAATTACTGGAAATCATTATAAGACATCAGTTTTTATACACAATTATATTATTGCTCGAGAGTCCCCATTTTCAAAAGAAAATTTATAACACCACAGTGAAAAAGAGAAATCTCATTTTCTAAGGTAAATGTAGTAGTCTAAGTAGTAGATAATTAAGGAGCTTATATAGCATATGCTATATTATTGTCATTCTCAATGGCTGAATACTAATCAGTTTAACTGCCTTTGAGCTATATATTTTTAAATATGACAAAAGGTACAATCTCACAGTAAGTTTAAATGGCTTATTAAAGGCCTTTACATGGCAACAGTGTCATGTCAGAGATGAATGGTGTTTCTAATTTGCTAGCCACTTGGGTCAAGTTTTCTTGAAGCAGGAAGCATATTTATATAAGTAATCATCATACAAATGGCCTTTTGGGAAAAGCTGTTTGTGAGGGTTTAACATTTTTGAAATATGCTTTTGTAGATCTTTTTTTTTTTTTTCAACCTTTTGAGGCTGGCTTTTTTTTTTTTTTTCAATTTATTTATGTTAATTGGAGGCTAATTGCTTTACAATATTGTAGTGGTTTTTGCCATACATTGACATGAATCAGCCATGGGTGTATGTGTGTTCCCCATCCTGAACCCGCCTCCTACCTCCCTCCCCATCCCATCCCTCAAGGTCATCCCAGTGCACCAGCCCTGAGCAGCTTGTCTCATGCATCAAACCTGGACTGGTGATCTGTTTCACATATGATAATATATATGTTTCAATGCTATTCTCTCAAATCATCCCACCCTCGCCTTCTCCCACAGAGTCCAAAAGACTGTTCTATCTGTGTCTCTTTTGCTGTCTCAGATATAGGGTCATCATTACCATCTTTCTAAATTCCGTATATATGTGTTAGTATACTGTATTGGTGTTTTTCGTTCTGACTTACTTCACTCTGTATAATAGGCTCCAGTTTCGTCCACCTCATTAGAACTGATTCAAATGCATTCGTTTTAATGGCTGAGTAATAGTCCATTGTGTATATGTACCACAGCTTTCTTATCCATTTGTCTGCTGATGGACATCTAGGTTGCTTCCATGTTCTGGCTATTATAAACAGTGCTGTGATGAACATTGGGGTACATGTGTCTCTTTCAGTTCTGGTTTCCTTGGTGTGTATGCCCAGCAATGGGATTGCTGGGTCATATGACAGTTCTATTTCCAGTTTTTTAAGGAATCTCCACACTGTTCTCCATAGTGGCTGTACTAGTTTGCATTCCCACCAACAGTGTAAGAGGGTTCCCTTTTTCTCCACACCCTCTCCAGCATTTATTGTTTGTAGACTTTTGTTTAGCAGCCATTCTGACCGGCGTGAGATGGTACCTCATTGTGGTTTTGATTTGCATTTCTCTGATAATGAGTGATGTTGAGCATCTTTTCATGTGTTTGTTAGCCATCTGTATGTCTTCTTTGGAGAAACGTCTTTTAGTTCTTTCAATTTGTTAATGTTAATATCTTTCAATTTGTTAATGTGGTGTATTACATTGATTGACTTGCGGATATTAAAGAATCCTTGTATCCCTGGGATAAAGCCTACTTGGTCATGATGTATGATCTTTTTAATATGTTGCTGGATTCTGTTTGCTAGGATTTTGTTAAGGATTTTTGCATCTATGTTCATCAGTGATATTGGCCTGTAGTTTTCTTTTTTTGTGTGGGATATTTGTCTGGTTTTGGTATTAGGGTGATGGTAGCCTCGTAGAATGAGTTTGGAAGTTTACCTTCCTCTGCAATTTTCTGGAAGAGTTTGAGTAGGATAGGTGTTAGCTCTTCTCTAAATTTTTGGTAGAATTCAGCTGTGTAGCTGTCTGGTCCTGGGCTTTTGTTTGCTGGAAGATTTCTGATTACAGTTTCTATTTCCGGGCTTGTGATGGGTCTGTTAAGATTTTCTGTTTCTTCCTGGTTCAGTTTTGGAAAGTTATGCTTTTCTAAGAATTTGTCCATTTCTTCCAAGTTGTCCATTTTATTGGCATATAGTTGCTGATAGTAGTCTCCTACGATCCTTTGTATTTCTGTATTGTCTGTTGTGATTTCTCCATTTTCATTTCTAATTTTATCGATTTGATTCTTCTCCCTTTGTTTCTTGATGAGTCTGGCTAATGGTTTGTTAATTTTATTTATTTTCTCAAAGAACCAACTTTTGGCTTTGTTGATTTTGCTATGATCTCTTTTATTTCTTTTGCATTTAATTTCTGCCCTAATTTTTATAATTTCTTTCCTTCTACTAGCCCTGCGGTTCTTCATTTCTTCCTTTTCTAGTTGCTTTAGGTGTAGAGTTAGGTTATTTATTTGACCTTTTTCTTGTTTCTTGAGGTAAGCCTGTATTGCTATGAACCTTCCCTTTAGCACTGCTTTTACAGTGTCCCATAGGTTTGGGGTTGTTGTGTTTTCATTTTCATTAGTTTCTGTGCATATTTTCATTTCTTTTTTGATTTCTTCTGTGATTTGTTGGTTATTCAGAAGCGTGTTGTTTAGCCTCCATATGTTGGAATTTTCAATAGTTTTTTTTCCTGTAATTGACATCTAATCTTACTGCAATGTGATCAGAAAAGATGCTTGGAATGATTTCAGTTTTTTGAATTTGCCAAGGCTAGATTTATGGCCCAGGATGTGATCTATCCTGGAGAAGGTTCCATGTGCACTTGAGAAAAAGGTGAAATTCATTGTTTTGGGGTGAAATATCCTATAGATATCAATTAGGTCTAACTGGTCCATTGTATCATTTAAAGTTTGTGTCTCCTTGCTGATTTTCTGTTTAGTTGATCTATCCATAGGTGTGAGTGGGGTATTAAAGTCTCCCACTATTATTGTGTTATTGTTAATTTCCCCTTTCATACTTGTTAGCATTTGCCTTACATGTTGCAGTGCTCCTATATTGGGTGCATATGTATTTATAATTGTTATATCTTCTTGGAGTGATCCTTTGATCATTATGTAGTGTCCTTCTTTGTCTCTTTTCACAGCCTTTATTTCAAAGTCTGTTTTATCTGATATGAGTATCGCTACTCCTGCTTTCTTTTGGTCTCCATTTGCATGAAATATCTTTTTCCAGCCCTTCACTTTCAGTCTGTATGTGTCCCTTGTTTTGAGGTGGATCTCTTGTAGACAGCATATATAGGGGTCTTGTTTTTGTTTCCATTCAGCCAGTCTTTGTCTTTTGGTTGGGGCATTCAACCCATTTACATTTAAGGTAATTATTGATAAGTATGATCCCATTGCCATTTACTTTGTTGTTTTGGGTTCAAGTTTATACACCTTTTCTGTGTTTCCTGTCTGGAGAAGATCCTTTAGCATTTGTGGAAGAGCTGGTTTGGTGGTGCTGAATTCTCTCAGCTTTTGCTTGTCTGTAAAGCTTTTGATTTCTCCTTCATGTTTGAATGAGATCCTTGCTGGGTACACTAATCTGGGTTGTACATTTTTCTCTTTCATCACTATAAGCATGTCCTGCCAATCCCTTCTGGCCTGAAGAGTTTCTATTGAAAGATCAGCTGTTATCCTTATGGGAATCCCCTTGTGTGTTATTTGTTGTTTTTCCCTTGCTGCTTTTAATATTTGTTCTTGTGTTTGACCTTTGTTAATTTGATTAATATGTGTCTTGGGGTGTTTTGCCTTGGGTTTATCCTGTTTGGGACTCTCTGGGTTTCTTGGACTTGGGTTACTATCTCCTTCCCCATTTTAGGGAAGTTTTCAACTATTATCTCCTCAAGTATTTTCTCATGACCTTTCTTTTTGTCTTCTTCTGGGACTCCTGTGATGCAAATGTTGGGGCATTTGACATTGCCCCAGGGGTCTCTGAGGTTGTCCTCATTTATTTTAATTCTTTTTTTCCTCTCTGCTTTATTTATTTCCACCATTCTATCTTCTACCTCATTTATCCTGTCTTCTGCCTCAGTTATTCTACCACTGGTTCCCTTCAGAGTGTTTTTTATCTCATTTATTGCATTATTCATTATTGATTGACTCTTTTTTATTTCTTCTAGGTCCTTGTTAAACATTTCTTGCATCTTCCCAATACTTATCTCCAGGCTATTTATCTGTAACTCCATTTTGTTTTCAAGATTTTGGATCATTTTTACTATCATTATTCTGAATTCTTTTTCAGGTAGACTCCCTATCTCCTCCTCTTTTGTTTGGTTTGGTGGGCATTTATCATGTTCCCTTACCTGCTGAGTATTTCTCTGCCTTTTCATCTTGTTTAGATTGCTGTGTTTGGGGTGGCCTTTCTGTATTCTGGCAGTTTGTGGTTCCTCTTTATTGTGGAGGTTCCTCCCTGTGAGTGGGGTTGGACGAGTGGCTTGTCAAGGTTTCCTGGTTAGGGAAGCTTGCGTCAGTGTTCTGGTGGGTGGAGCTGGATCTCTCCTCTCTGGAGTGCAATAAAGTGTCCGGTAGTCTGTTTTGAGATGTCTATGGGTTTGTTGTGACTTTGGGCAGCCTGTATATTAAAGCTCAGGGCTATGTTCCTGCGTTGCTGGAGAATTTGCGTGGTATGTCTTGCTCTGGAACTTGTTGGATCTTGGGTGGAGCTCGGTTTCAGTGTAGGTATGGAGGCTTTTGGATGAGCTCTTATCAATTAATGTTCCCTGGAGTCAGGAGTTCTCTGGTGTTCTCAGGTTTTAGACTTAAGCCTTCTGCCTCTGGTTTTCAGTCTTATTCTTACAGTAGCCTCAAGACTTCTCCATCCATGCAGCACCAATCATAAAACATCTAGGTTAATGGAGAAAAGATTCTCCACAATGAGGGACACCCAGAAAGGTTCTGAGTTACATGGAGAAGAGAATAGGGAGGAGGAGATAGAGGTGAATCAAAGGAGAAGAGGGGGACTCAAAAGGGGAGAGAGCATCTAGCCAGGAATCAAATCCCCATGTGCTCTCCACATCCTCAAACACCCAGAGAGGTTCACGGAGTTACATAGAGAAGAGAAGAGGGAGGAAGGAGATAGAGGTGACCGGGAGAGGGGGGGGCGGTCAAAAGGAGAGAGACAGATCCAGGCAGAAATCAGTTCTCTAAGTGTTCTCCACAGCCTGGAATACCCAGAGATTCACAGAGTTGGGTAGAGAAGAGAAGGGGGAGGGAGGAGATAGAGGTGACCTAGGGGAGAAAAAGGAGAGTCAAAAGGGGAAGAGGGCAATCAAGCCAGTAATCACACTCCTAAGTAAAAATGGGTACTGAAGATTGGATTCTTAAAGGTACAAAATTGATAACAAATACCAAAAAGCAAAGATTAAAAATCTAGAGTAGAGGTTAAACTCTCAAAAATACAATATTAACAAAACAAAATCACAAAAATTAAAAATATATATATGAAGTTTGCTTTAAAAATAGGGTCTTTTTTTTTTTTGCAAGGTAATAGTAGGTTATAAAAATGAAAATTAAAGGGGTAATAGAGGACTTAAAAAACAATTTTTTAATTAAAAAAATGATAATAGTAAAAATATATCTAGGAATTTCTCTGGAGCTGTTGCAGGCATTGTGGGGTGAGTTCAGTTTCAGATAGTTCCTTGTTCCAGCTTATACTTCTCAGGATCTATAGGCCCCTTCCAATGTAGTTGGTGCTAACTGCAGGGTTTTAATCTGTTGCACCTGTCACTTCCAAAGTGGTTCCCTCTGTTTATTTTGGCTTCTTCTGTTTGCAGGCCTCTTCAGTGTCTAATTTCTGCCCTGACACAAGGGGGCAGAGGTGGTCACTTATTTAGGCTCACTTGTTCAGTCGTGCTGTGGGGAGGGAGGAACACTGCAAACAAATATCACTGGCATGTATGGGGAGTGCTCGCAGTGTCTCGGCCACACTGGGTTTGCCCCACTCATGGCGTGCGTGCTTTCCCAGTCTACACTGCTCAGGCTCCAGTTTGCTCTGCAGGGGAACTGTCTAAAGCAGGCCCTGTGTTGCATGCACTTTCCAGGCCTAAGCCGCTCAGGTTCAGGTTCTCGGGTACTCCACAAAGGCGCAGACTTGGTTGGGCCTGTGTTTTGTGCCCTTCCCAGGTCCAAGCAGCTCAGGTGACCAGGTGCTTGGCAAATGCACTTTCCTTAGATGCGGTGCGTCTTATCACCTCCCCAGTCCCAGCCACTCGCTTTCCTGGGTGCGCCGCCTCAGGTGTGCCGTGTGTCTCTTCTGGGGAGCTGATCTCTGGCTGCAACCCTCCCGGCGGATGTCATCCATCCAGGATCCCAGGAGGGCTTGGTTGGCAACTGGGATCCTACTCATAGTTTGATGGAGGATGCCATCTCTGAGGCTGAGTTTGCCACTTTCCGGCTCTGGCTGCCACCCGCCTGCCTCCCTGCCTCCAGCGGGGGATGGGCCGGTCTGCAGCCAGCTAGCTCTTTTCGGGTATTTGCTCAGTCCTTTCTTCTGTGAGCAGGCCCAGCAGTGCCTTAGGTTAGGGCTTTTCACGGGAAAGTTCTCTCTCTCTCTCTCTTTTTTCCTCTCTCTCTCTGGCTATCCCACAGTTTGTGTTGCTATCTCATGTTAGCATCATCTTAGGACCGCCCCTTGTATATCTTCTAAATGGGCATTTTATAGGCATTGGGCCAAAGCACTTTAAACCCACAATCCTTAACTCAAGCATAACTGCCTGAGTGCAGGAAGATCCATGGAGCATGCTTTTTTAAGGGTGTAGTGGGTGGGGTGTGGGTTTGAGCCCCCTTATATTTGAATAACACTTTTAGGGACCTTGCTACTTAATGTGTGGGGGTGGAGTGGATAGGCACCAGCATTTACAGCACCTAGGAGCTTGTAAGAAATGGGAAAACTTCACTGCAGACCCACTGAACCATAATCTGCAGTCAAAACAAGATGCCCAATGGTTTGTAAGCAGTGCCCAGAACCCCCAAACCTGCACTTTCTGGTGCCCACACACAGGTCATGGTATCCTTTTCTTTTTCCTTCTCATTTCTAGAATGTCCTCTTTGGAGAATAATATCCTCTCAGCCCATGCTTCCCCTGTCTTATCACTCCCACACCCGGTCCCCAGACCCAAATGAATTTCCCAACACCCAACAACCTCATTTTTATCAAGAACCCACTTCTGCTCTCCACCTGACATCATCCAAGGGCTTCCTGCTGCCAAATGACCAGGGAGATGTCATGGCATTGTAATAGCTCCTAAGGCTGTGCCTTTATTCTGCTCTCCTGTGCCTGAGCCTCCCAGGCTTCACTCATTGTGCACTGAAATCCCACTCAAATCCAGTCAGCCTCCCCTTGCCATTGGAATCCCTTCTGTTCTTGAGAGGGGATTTCTTCATCCATGTTTCCACTCATGGAAAGCTGCCTTCCTCCAACCTAGCCATCAACTTTTCCACTGACATTCGTGATGGATTGAAAGGATGAAAGGGAGTCATGCCAAATGTTCGGGGGACTCACGGGCAGGGTTTACTCTGTAGAGCGAATTGCATGCAGTTACTCCCAACCCACTTGGCAGCCCCCTGCTCATACTTCATTTGGCCCCACCCATGCATTGAGAGGCTCAGCCAGCAGCAGATGCCCAGAGGCAACTGGACTTCCAAACCAGACCCAGACTGGCCAGCCAGCTGGCCCCTAAAAGCCATTTGGTCCCTCAGTTCCAAACTGTGCCAGGGCGAAGGGCTCTAAAAAATAGTGAACTGGGCATTTAGAAGCACGTTACAGGTTTAGGCTCTGTGGGCCAGGGGTTAGCACAGCCAATGGTCAAGGGTACAATCTGGGGTCAGCCAGGTGAGGACCCCTTCAGATTCCTCTGGAGTGGTCATCACCCAGAACAGATTTCTTTAATCAGAGGAGACTGGCAGGGGGAGAAACAAGATGGCTTTCTGGCCGAAGTGAGTCCGAGGACCGAGTTTGGAGCTTCCATTCTTCTTGAGACCAACAAACCAATTCTTCTCTGCATGCTTCTTGGATGTATAGGTGTTGTAATGGTTTTCCTCCAACCTTTCCAGGAACAAACATTCCTCACTGGGTGTCTGCTAAAAAAAAATAATAAAACCAGAGAGAGTAGAATAATTAGTGACCTAGGTTTGACCGTGAAAAACATCCATAATAGGTGAAACCAGATTGTGATGCTGTGGGATGTTTTTAAGTGTGATCCTGAAGAGTAAATGAAAACCTGCCAATTTTACTTTATACCCTGGTGATTTTCACTAACAACATCAGGATTTTGCTTTAGTACTATTATGAACACGCTGCTTCTGCTTAGTCACTTCAGTCGTATCTGACTCTGAGCAACCCCATAGACAGCAGCCCACCAGGCTCCGCCGTCCCTGGGATTCTCCAGGCAAGAACACTGGAGTGGGTTGTCATTTCCTTCTTCAATGCATGAAAGTGAAAAGTGAAAGTAAAGTCTCTCAGTCATGTCTGACTCTTTGTGACCCCATGGACTGTACCCTACCAGGCTCCTCTGTCCGTGGGATTTTCCAGGCAAGAGTACTGGAGTGGGTTGCCATTTCCTTTTCCATTATGAACATGAGTGCACAAAATATGTCCTAAGCACAAAACATGTCCTGGAACATAAAGGATTTTTTTTGTTTTAATGAAAATAACTTTATTTTTTGCTACTTATCAAAAGAATGGTACTTGTAAAACATTACAGCTTCACTTTAAAAACAGAAAAAAATCACCGCAAAGCATACCCATTCAGATATAGGCATCTGTTAACAGTTGATGAACTTCCTTCCATACATCTTTATATATGAGCATACAGAGACATAGATAAGGCCATATGGATATAGACTTAGGATGTTATCAAAATGGCATGTTATCTCTGCTGTTTTAAAAATGGGTGATAAACCTATGAAAACTATTTAATCTCACTAGCAAGAAGATGCAAATTAAAAAATGATTTAAGTTACGTTGGTTATAATAATCTTAAAAAGATTTACAAGGCTTAGTATTGGGGAGAGTGTGGGAAATAGGCACTTTTACACACTGTTGGTGAGATACATTGGTGGAAATTTTTTGAGGGGACATTTGCATATGCTGAAGCTGAAACTCCAATACTTTTAACCACCTGATGTGAAGAACTGACTCATTAAAAAAGACCCTGATGCTGGGAAAGATAGAAGGCAGGAGGAGAAGGGGATGACAGAGGATGAGATGATTGGATGGCATCACTGACTTGATGGACATGAGTTTGAGCAAGCTCTGGGAGTTGGTAATAGATAGGGAGGCCTGGCGTGCTGCAGTCCATGGGGTCGCAAAGAGTTGGACATGACTGAGTGACTGAATTAAACTTGAATATGCATCAAAATTTAAAGTACGCATTACCCTTGACTCAGTGATTTCCCTTCTAGGAATTGGCACTTCTGAGGTAGTTGAGCCAGTATAAAACTATATTTTCAAAAGATGTTCTTTGAAATATTGGCTATAATGATAACCTGGGAAACAATGTAAATACCCATAGAAAGGTGATTGGTTAAGTGGAGAGCAGTATATCCACACGAAGGGATACAACGCAACTGTCTATTAATTGGATAGATAGTTAAAACATTTTAAATTGTGCAATTACATTGAAAATATCTACCAACGATTACTTTTCTTTTTTTTACTAAAATGCATGTTAGAATGGGAGGAATTCCAGTTCTTGGCACTTTCTATTTGTCAGGATTTTAGAATACATTTATTATATTTGGACATAAGACAGGAGTTTTAAAATACATGTGCTCTGTATTGACTTAGCTCCAATTCCAAGTCATGTGATGTCTATATTATCTCTTCACTCAACAGTGGTTGGCAAGTCCCTTTCTGGTGTTTTCCAATCCTATTGTTTATTCTCTATTGGTGAGCATGTTTGTCTGTATAGACTGTCAGTCTTGCTGAGGAAAGAGATGGAATCTTGTCAGCCTTGTGTCTCCTCCCCAACACAGAGAATTTGCACATAAGAGGTGCTCACCAAGTAGGAGATGAATGTACTTTCATTCTTGAATTCATTTAAAGTATTCAGTAAAGTTATCTCTGATTACTAAGGAACAACGTAACAGGATTATACAGTGAAAGTGACAAATAGATTCAAGGGATTAGATCTGCTAGACAGAATGCCAGAACTATGGATGGAAGTTCGTAACGTTGTACATGAGGCGGTGATAAAAACCATTCCCAAGAAAAAGAAATGCAAAAAGGCAAAATGGTTGTCTGAGGAGGCCTTACAGATAGTTGAGAAAGAAGAGAAGTGAAAAGCAATGAGAAGAGGAAAGATATACCCATCTGAATGCAGAGTTCCAAAGACTAGCAAAGAGAGATAAGAAAGCCTATCTAAGTGATCAATGCAAAGAAATAGAGGAAAACAATAGAATGGGAAAGACTAGAGATCTCTTCAAGAAAATTAGAGATACCAAGGGAACATTTCGTGCAAAGATGGGTACAATAAAGAACAGAAATGGTATGGACCTAACAGAAGCAAAGATATTAAGAAGAGGTGGCAAGAATACACAGAAGAACTATACAAAAAAGATTTTCATGACCCAGATAACCACAATGGTATGATCACTCACCTAGAGCCAGACATTTGCAAGTGTGAAGTCAAGTGGGCCTTAGGAAGCATC
The DNA here is from genome assembly GCA_024291935.2 of Okapia johnstoni. Lineage (NCBI taxonomy): Eukaryota > Metazoa > Chordata > Mammalia > Artiodactyla > Giraffidae > Okapia > Okapia johnstoni. The sequence goes on from CM044316.1 coordinate 45,966,903, forward strand.
ACTACAAACAAAGCTAGTGGAGGTGATGGAATTCCAGCTGAGCTATTTCAAATCCTAAAAGATGATGCTGTGAAAGTGCTGCGCTCAATATGTCAGCAAATTTGGAAAACTCAGCAGTGGCCATAGGACTGGAAGAGGTCAGTTTTCATGCCAATCCCAAAGAAGGGCAATGCTAAAGAATGTTCAAATTACCTCATAGTTGCACTCATGTCACTTGCTAGCAAAGTAATGCTCAAAATCCTCCAAGCGAGGCTTCAACAGTACATGAACCAAGAAATTCCAGATGTACAAGTTGGATTTAGAAAAGGCAAAGGAACCAGAGATCAAATTGCCAACATCCATTGGATCATAGAAAAAGCAAGAGAATTACAGAAAAACATCTACTTCTGCTTCATTGACTATGCTAAAGTCTTTGACTGTGTGGATTACAACAAACTGTGGAAAATTCTTAAAGTGATAGGAATACCAGACCACCTTACCTGCTTCCTGAGAAATCTGTATGCAAGTCAAGGAGCAACAGTTAGAACCGGACATAGAACAACGGACTGGTTCCAAATTGGGAAAGGAGAACATCAAGGCTGTATATTGTCACCCTGCTTGTTTTACTTATAAGGAAGTACTTCATGTGCAATTTGGGCTGGATGAAGCACAAGCTGGAATCAAGATTGCTGGGAAAAATATCAATAACCTCAGATACGCAGATGACACCACACTTACGGAAGAAAGCGAAAAACTAAAGATCCTCTTGATGAAGGTGAAAGAAGAGAGTGAAAAAGCTGGCTTAAAACTCGACATTTATAAAACTAAGATCATGGCATCTGGTCCCACCACTTCATGACAAATAGATGGAGAAACAGTGGAAACAGTGACTGACATTATTTTCTTGTGCTCCAAAATCACTGTAGATGGTGATTGCAGCCATGAAATTAAAAGATGCTTAGCTTGCTCCTTGGAAGGAAAGCTATAACAAACCTAGACAGCGTATTAAAAAGCAAAGATATTACCTTGCCAACAAAGGTCCATCAAGTCAAAGCTATGGTTTTTCCAGTAGTCATGTGCAGATGTGAAAGTTAGACCATAAAGAGAATGCTGAGTGCCTAAGAATTGGTGCTTTTTAACTGTAGTGCTGGAGAAGATTCTTGAGAGTCCCTTGAACCATAAGGAGATCCAGTCAATCCTAAAGGAAATCAACACTGAATATTCATTAAAAAGACTGATGCTAAAGCTGAAGCTCCAATACTTTGGCTACCTGATACAAAGAACCTACTCATTGGAAAATACCTTGATGCTGGGAAAGATTGAGAGCAAGAGGAGAAGAAGGCCACAGAGGACGAGATGGTTGGATGGCATCTCTGACTTAATGGACATGAGTTTGAGCAAACCCTGGGAGATGGTGAAGGACAGGAAAGCCTGGTATGCTGCAGTCCATGGGGTTGCAAAGAGTTGGACACGACTGAGTGACTGAACACAACAACAACAGTGTAACAGGAAGTATTCTGCTCCTTGTTCATCTGTAGTCTAGTGCAGTGACAACTGGGTGAGAAACTTTAGACCATTTTGGAACAAGATAGGATATAGATGTAATATTTGATTAGGTGACTCTGTTGCCTCTGGAGGAACTTACCCAGACATTACTGTCTGATGCACATCGTCAGGGTGGGAGGAGGTTTGCAGTGTTGGACTCAGGTGGGTTATCCACTCTCCTGCAGGGAGGACTCACCCTATGACAGCCCTCTGTGGGTGTCAGGCCTGTGTGCTGTGATGAAGCTGAGGACAGCCACGTCCGCCACCTGATGTGTCTATTACACAAGAGCAGTTGACACACACAGAATTGCTGAGTCACAGGCTGAGTCAGAGGCCAAATTGGTGATGCTCTATCTGTGCTTCAACCAGGATTTGTCAGCACTTACTGTGCACTTTGTGCAATGCCACAGGCCTGAGGATTAACAGTTGATTCATGCCTGTTGTTCTAGTTAATTTTTTATATTTAGCATGAAAAAGAATGAAGTGAAAGTGTTAGTCGCTCAGTCATGTCTGACTCTTTGCGGACCCCATGTCATGCTTTCCCCCAATTATGTAGGTGACAGATACCCACTGTAGAAAATTTGGAAAATACAAAAAAGCATTCACATATTATAAAGTCATCCATTCACCATTCCCAAAGATAAATATATTAATGTTTTAGAGCCTCTCAAACTTTTTTAAAAAAATAAATATGTACTTTCCACGTATAAGAATTTGTATCTGGATAAATGAATACCTACTATTGGCTAAGAGCATAGAGCAGAGCTCTGAGATATTTTAGAACTTCTCTTCATCAATGAAGGCAGATGCAAATTCATATTCTTAGGAATATGAAAATGGTGATATATTAAGATCACCCTTTGCATATTTCAGGTGAATCAGTGACATCCACGACTATGGTTAGAGAAGCGGGTGTTTTAATCCTAGAGGAAATGGAATTTAGGGGCATTCTCCATCAAAGTTTTATACACGTAAGAGAAGATTATAATAAACATCAGGATTGACTTGAAGAAAAGCCATAAAACTGTAACATATAACATGATAATGAAGGTAAGGAATTTGTAAACCAGTTGCCTTATAGCTGCAATTGCTACGTGTGTGTGGATTCTGTGTGTTGTCTCTCTGACTCTCCTGACCTATATAAGTATGTGGTAATTACTGTTCATTACTGCCCTTTCTTCAGATAAGGCTCAGGGTAGGTGAGTAACTTGCCAAACCAGCAGAGATATGGGATTAAGTTATAAGTCTGAGACTGATTGATGGATTGGACTATTGATTTCATTACAGATTGGAAGATCTGCCTTTAAAAAAAAATCTACTCTCACTTCCAGTCACTGCCTAGCTCCAAACCCTTTCAAGTTGTCCAAATCAATCTGTATTTCAGCAAACAGCCTACAGGAGTCAGCTGTTCCTCTTGTGGTCTCATCTACTGAGCCCTAGTGGGCAGCATGAAAAAGATGAACTGTGTTCAGATCCCAAGCCCTGGCTGAGTTTCCCATGCCCATTGCCACTTGGCAATTTGATTTAAGTTAAAGGGATCCCCGGACTGAAATTCCCCTGCTGGCTGCCTTTTGGTAGATATCTTCATAAAAGGGAAGAAGGGGGTTTGGTAAAGCCTTAATGTTCAGTTGTTAGGCTACAGAGAAGGGATTATTGAAATCCAGAAATAATTCCAAAATGTGCAGCCATTGGCTGCATGAAAAAGAATAAAGTGAAAGTGTTAGTGTTATCGTTTACCAGAGATACAAATAGGGACAAAACCAGATTGCCCCTGTTTCCTTCCTTTCTCACAAAGATCAGTATGTACTGAGTCAGACATGTATAAAGCCTTAAGTAAAAGAGGGAAGGAGCAGGAGATGGAGCAGGATTTTAGCCACTGAATAAGCTCTTGGACCGTGCTTCTCCAGGGCAGGAATTCATTACTCTCCCCACTCCCACCCCCCACCCTCCTCTCGCCCCTGTACCCAATTGCCCTTAGACACAGGAGGCATTTGCTACCTGTTTGTTGAATTAACTTATTAAACTTTTTGTCCTTTTAGGTGACCCTTCCAGAATAAAAGGACTGTTCTAAAAGTTTTATGTATGACGTATCAACTGCAAGAGTCTGGGTTCTGCAGTTTTTATAAAAAGCATAAGAGACATACCTATATAACCCATGGCACATGGTCAGGAAGCATTTTTGGAATGAATGAATGAATGAATGAAGTGGGATTGGGTATTCTGGAGCGAGTGACTGGATGAGTTACTAAAATTTCAATCAATGTTTTCTCTTTGTCTATGTGATAATATGTTGGAGTATTTTGAGAGAATACCGCAAGAAACTCTTTTATGTTTGTGCCTCAAATAAGGCAGTGTGGAGGGTGGGAATCCTGCTGGAAAAAATAACAAACAGAGACTAATTGATGCTTTATAGTTTGCATCACTCCATGTAACAAGATTTCTGGAAACCTCAAACCTTGGCTGAGTCTGGAAGCATGTCAGCCTCATACTTACTGAGCCGTACAAAAGCCCGTCGGTGTCCATGGCCAAGAACTGGCCAGTCTCCGTACTCTTAATATACACCTCCCCTATGCTTTCCGCACTGAGCTGCAGCTGAACTGAAATAAAAATAACACGAGCAAAAGTAAATAAACACTAAGCTTTTGCCGATAGAGTCTGGCAGCCAGGACAGTTAGCCACGGAAAATTCTGCTCATTCATCTCACAGAGCCCTCAAGGATGAGCCTCATTTTAATCAAAACATAGAAATACAGTTCCTTTTTCTTTGCCCTCCAAAGAAAGCCGTCTGTTGGGAGTCATGTTCTCGAGTGAAGGAGAGGTGGTGGCAGGCTCGCCCACCCGTCTCTGCCTCGTTTGTTACAAAGTGACCCCACATGCACTTTACAGGGCAGGGTCAGGGGAGGAAGCTCATTCACTTGCCTGGATCCAGCATCCCAGCGAGCGATCTTGGGGTACCATAGAGTCGGCAGCTGGCCAGCCTGAGGCTGCTCAGCTTTAGTTCTCCACCTGCTTTGGCAGGAGTGCTTTTTATGGCCTGGGCCTTCTTTCATGGGTGCTTTTCATGGACAGATTGTTATTTTTCAAAATCTAATAGTGTTATTTTCCCAGATGGAAGAGGTTCCCAGGAAGTTAGATTGCTTGGCACATATGAAACTCAAGGAGCTCACCCACAATGAAGTTCAGTCAAGCCCCTGCCTCTGTGGCAACCCTATTCAGGTACTGGTAGAGGGGAAATCCTGACCTCTGACAGGGAGAATGAAGAAAGTACCTGGGATGGGCTTGGTGGTTCTCACCTGGGGATGATTTTGTTCTGCAGGGGACAGGTAGCCATATCTGTAGACTCTTTTGGTCGTCCCAGCTGGGGTGGGATAGTGCTACTCGCATCTAGCAAGTAGAAGCCACGAATAACTGCTCAACATCCTGCAGTGCCCAGGGAATCCCTTCATAGCAAGGAATTATTCAGCCCCAAAAGTCGGTAGTGCCAGGGTTGGGAAACCCTGAGATTAAGGATAAAGACTAAGATGCTCTGAATTACCCCCTCTCCAGTTACACTGATTAATACTCCCATGGTGCCTTGCCCACTTCGGGACAATTTCCTTGGTCCCAACCATTGTTATGATTAGGAGTGAAATCTGGCTGGGGACCACTGAGCATCCAATAGTTCTTTGGGAGTCAGCTGACCTCTCTAAGGGTCAACTTTGTCAGAGGCCGAGGTGCAGGGGATGCTAGAAGGAACACAGGGCTTCAGTTTGTACCCTTAAGTCCCTCATTGCTTTTCCTTGTTTTCATTTTTTATTTAATTTCTTAGAATCAGAAATGTATTCCCATGTTTCAAACTTGGAAACATAGAAGAGGAGGTGGTGAATGTCTTCTTCCTGCCCCTTCCAACCTCTCCAAACTGATGGGGGTCAAGACAGACAAGGATCCCTTGCCCTTCCTGGGATATGTTCTCCTGCGTAGACAGAGACAAACAAGTAAACTCCTCCTAGGTGTATTTTGAGTGTGTTCTTCTAGAGAGATTTTGTGTATGAAAAATAGATTTTATCCCCCCTGTCTTTTTGTTTTTTTCCTACACAAATGGTGAGATACCCTACAGTCCTGTACCTGTGTTTTTCACTTAAAACTGACTGGAAATCTTTCCACTGAAGCAGTGAAGGAGTTACCCTCCATCTTTGCCAATTGAATTGTGTCCCCTTATGTAGATGTGCGGTAATCATTTTACCACTTCCTTATTAGTATGTCTGTATCTTCTCATTTCCCTCTGTTTTCCTTATCTTCTGATTCATCCCAAGGGTGATACGTAGTTACATCACCCTTATTGAAGACTCAGTTCTCTTGTCCTTGAAAGTCTTTGCTGCAGAGACTCAGGACCTCCACTCACTTCCTCTGGTGAGCAAGTTTATTTAACTCGCAAGAAGAAAACCGGAAGCCACAATCACCTTTGCCACCAGTCCTCCTGATTCTGCTTAGCTCTGAGAGGCAGTCATGAGAGCACAGGCCAGAGGCCTCCTCTCTCCAGCCTCGGGTCCCACTACTCACTCACTGAGTCACTACTCCAGCCACGCCACTCCTTTCGCACACCAATCTCTCTTCTGCCGCAGGATCTTTGCACAGGCTCTGCCCTCTGTCTGGTATCTCCTCTCCCCTGATAGTCACAAAGATGGTCCTTTTCCTCCTGGCCTCAGCCCAAAAACCCTTCCTCAGAGAGGCCTTCCCCCACAGGTACCCCACAGCACTCTGCACAGCAAGTCCTTTCACCCCCACCCTAGGAGCCCTGGCACCCTAGTCCCCGCATCTTTGTCTTTCTCCTTCCTGGTTTGTTTCCTTCATGGCACTTAGCGTGCAGTTGTTTTTGTTGTTTAGGGCTTTACTCATTTATTTCTGCCTCCCCAGGGGAGTGCACACCTGGGAGAAAGGACAGGAATTTTATCTGTCCTGTTTCCCCTTCGGTCTCCAGTGCCTCCCAAAGTGCTCTGCACCCTGGGGAGAGCCAGTGTGTATTTGTTGAGTGGACAATGCTAGGCTAATCTTTGCAGAGATGATTCTGTTGGCCCATCATTAGTAAGCTGCACATTTTGAATTGTGTTTCCAATAATGCTTTGTGGAATGAAGTAAGATGCGACCGAGTTGTGAGTTTTAAGTTTCAAGGCTGGGCTTTGCCACTTACGAGCAGGACCTTGGCTGGGTTGTTTAACTTTCAGGCCACAGTCTCCTTGTTAGTAAAATTGGAATGATTTAGATTCAGTTTCTAGAGGTTTTTTCCAGCACTAGCAGTCTCAGAAGCATGTAAATAAATTTAATAACGGTGTTATATACAACAGAATATTATTTAACCATAAAAAGGAATAAAGTACTGGTGCATGCTACAACATGGCTGAACCTTGAAAGCATGTTAAGTGAAGAAGCTTACTCACAAAGGACCACATATTGTATGATTCCATTTAAAATAAATGTCCAGAATAGGCAAAACCCATAGAGACAGGAAGTAGATTAGTGGTAGCCAGGGGCTGAGGAAGGGGTTGGAGAAAGAAGGGGAAAATATGGTTAAGAGCTATAGGGTTTCTTTTAGGATGATGAAAGCTGATTGTAGAGATGGTTGCACAAATCTCTAAGAAAACCACTGAATGGCATACTTTAAATGGGTGAATTGTAAGGTATGTGAATGTATCTCAATAAAATTTTTTTTCAATGCTGTGTTTTCATTGACCTCTGATTTGCAGAGAACTTTCACATGTGTTTTCTATCAGTTTCTCAGCTTAATACTGTATATTTAAGAGAGACCAAAGGGAGGGAATAATTGTTTACTGATGATCTACAATGTACCAGGTATCTTGCTAGTTTCTATCTTGGTATAAATAGTGTAAAACTAAAGAGTTTGGATTCAAGAAGCATACTGCAAGGATTTAAATTCTGGCTTGGCTGTGTATTAGCTGTATAATGATTGGGTATGGTATTTACCTCTGTTTCCTTATCTGTAATGATAGTGTCTGCTCCCTAGAGTTGTGAGGTTTAATGATCTGACACCTAGAAGTGTCCAGTAAAATTGCTATCATTTTTATTGTGTTTAGGTGACATCATCACTTCTCACAGCATCCCTGGAGGAAGGTGACACTGGCTCTATCCTACAGGTGAGGAATCTGAAGCTTGGTAAGAGCACCTTTTACCAGACATTGTACTATAATCATAGACAAAACCATGACCAGAATCCAGACTCAATTCTTTTAAATATCCTGCTTTTTCCTCTCTTTCATGCAATACCTTAAACAGTTACCAGAAAGATTGGTCCAAATCAAGCCATATTCACTTCCCTCCTTGGTTCCCCTTATGTTCAAGATCTGACTTGCACAAGATGTCGGATGGCCATCCAGAACCCCGTTTTTGCAGCCACGATGATGTTCGCTACCTGGGACTTTTGGCTCAGATGGTAAAGAATCTGCCTTCAATGCAGCAGACCCGGGTTCGATCCCTGGGTGGGAACAATCCCCTGGAGAAAGAAATGGCTACCCACTCCAGTATCCTTGCCTGGAGAATCCCATGGACAGAGGAGCCTGGCAGGCTAGAGTTCATGGGGTCGCAAAGAGTCAAACAAAACTGAAGTGACTTAGCATGCACACCTATGTAATTAAGTATTTAGTCAGTCACATTATAGCTGCAACAGAAACCCCAAAGGGCAAGTCCTTTTGGGTAATCAAGAAAAATGTTTTTTTAATAGACTTCCTTTTGTAGAGCAGTTTTAGGTTCATAGCAAAAATATGGGGAAGTATGAAGTTTACCATGTGCCCTCTCCCCTGCATGACACAGTCTCCCCATTATCATCACCCCACACCAGCGAGGTACAGTTGTTATAAATGATGAACCTACACCAAGCACATCGTGATCACCTAGGAAGAATTATTTTTTTTAACTTTTTATTTTCTAGTCCATTTCTGTTCTGCACCTTAAATAATGCCTGTTTGTCTCACTGTGGGGGCAGGTAGAGTTGACTTTGCCGTCTGAGGAGCCCCGTCTCGGCCATGTAAACGCCCCATGGAGGTAAACATGAGACAGAGCTGCCTGGCGCACGACTCAGCCCTCGGCCCTGAGCCCCAGCACCAAGTTGTTGCACTGGTGAGAGTTTGTCTCAAGAGTTTCCTCTGTAAATATTATTTCTCCAGGATGTCCAAGTTTCATAGCTCATTTTCACTGGATTTCTTTCTGGCTAAGTTGCTTAAACATATATCCTACAAGCAGAGCTGGCAGGAAGGAGTAACACCCAGCGCATTGCTCGCGTAGCTGACTAGGTGTCCAACTGCCTGGTGTGACTTCATTCCAGTTTTCCAAACCTACATCCTCCTGCAGCTGCTGCTGAGGGGTGGGAGGGAAGGAGAGCAAGTGGGAGAGGGGGGCTTACAAAGAGAGTGAGGGACTGACCAGCAGCCTTGGCGGAAGCAGCAGCCCTTCCCTCTTGGAGGGAGCAGGGGCCTCAGGGGAAGCCACCGAGTCACCATGTATTCATGGTCCGGGCATCACGTGCATTGGATGCCCTGCTCAGTGTGGAAGTTCCCCACCTTCAGGGGCTTACACCTATCTAGGGTCAGATGACCCAGAGTAATTAAGCAGTACAATAGCAAAATCTCCACTTGTTTTTGAGCTAAAAGCAAACAAAAGAGCAGCAACCAAAACCCTCTTTTTTCCCTCTCTCTATAATTGTTTTCTCTCTCAAAGAAAAGCAGAAAATAATGTACAATGGGAAAAAAAGCAAACTGAAAAATAATATTTATGGTAAATCCTTGATGAAAATTTTGTTAAAAAAAAAAAAAAAAACGAAACGAAACATAAACCAGTGCACATAGCTCAAGAATAGATGAGTAAAAGATAAAAATGTGTACTTGATTCAGTCCAAATTCATAGCAGTGGCTCCTCTAGGGAGGATGAAAGTGACTGAGACCGGGGAGGGGAGTGGAGGGAAACTGCCTTTCCTCCTAACTCTTCATTCCTTTCAAAAGACAATACTGAGGCAAGAACAGCCAGCAGGTTGGTAACAGTGGTTAACTTTGGGTGATCGGGCTGCCGATGGTTTTGTAGTGTTCTGGGTGGGGCTGGGTAGTTGATGTGTAAAGCCTGGTTTATAGTTGGTGGGCAGACAGTTTCTTGCTGCTGCTGACCCCTGCGGTGCTCTGTGACCCAACACAGACTTGACCTTGGGGACCATCTAGACCTGACTGCAGATGTCTGCAAAAGGTGTGTCATCTTGAGAGCAGACACACTTTTCTGACTCACTGGAAAAGACCCTGATTGAGGGCAGGAGGAGAAGGGGGCAATAGAGGATGAGATGGTTGGATGGCGTCACCAACTCAATGGACATGAGTTGGAGCAAACTCCAGGAGATGGTGAAGCACAGGGAACCCTGATGTGCTGTAGTCCATGGGGTCACAGCTTAGTGACTGAACAACAACTTAAAGGCAGACAGGGAACCAGGAAAGCTGGTGAAGGACTACTCAGGCCACACCTGCTCTGTTCAGTGTCTTCTTCCCCCATCTTCCACCAGGTTAGCACCCAGGACACAGGGGTGGAGGGAGTGCCTCCTCTCTCCCATATGGGGAATTTAGGACTTGCTCTCTATGAGCAGGGTGGCCAGTGGCTCTGTAGCATCCCAAGGATGAAGGGGCAAGTACTTTTTGAAAAACAAGGCAAATCACTCAGCCCTCAGGGGAGTCACTGTTCCTCATCTCTGAAATATGGACAGTGACTTTTGACTTAGCAGAAGAAATGAAAAACAATTTTTTAAAAAAGATACTCTAGTGATAGTTACAAGTTTCTTAGAGAAATTCAGACTTATAAAGCACTTTTAAAATGTGCTACAGAAAGACTGGAAGCATTTGACTGATGGACTAGTAACCATAGTGTCCCCAGTGGAATCCAGAGTCCTGCTCCTTGTCTAGGAATGCATTAGGGTGTGCTGGTTTGGGAATGGCCAATTTATCAAAAGTAAATGTCAAATAACTGAAATATACAAGATGACGTTTGCAGCCCATGCTCCTGCCTCATCCTTTGGACCCTTCAGGGGTCTTTACTTTGGGGAACCTAGGAAAGGGGGAAGCCAGGGATCTGAGTGGATATGCTGGTCCCTGTCTAGAGGTCTTCCTTCTTTTCCTGAGGAATTATAAGCCGGTGTCTCTGGTTTTCTCTTCTGCTCCTCAGAGCCTTCCATTAGCTCTTCATAGTAGTTTAGTCACAGTAAGACACATGATCCCTTACATTCCAAGGATAGAAAGAAGAAACAGGAGTTAGAACCTGCCAATGCCAAGAGACATGAGCTTTAGGGCACCATGCTACTGTCTTCCTGTCCTTCCCTAGGAATTTTGAAAGGTAAGACTACAGCTGCTGCATTCAGCAGGATGAACGCTGCGGAGGGAGGTCCTGCTTCTGCAGCATGTTCCTCCATGGCCTTTAAGCCTGCTTTCCACCTCTGCTCTCCAGAGAGAGGCCCAGAGAGATTACGTGCCTGGTTTATTCTGGGTTGGAGACTTCCCGTCCTTTGCCGTGTTTACCCAAAATGAGGTCAGCCTCATTCAGAACTTGGTGAGGTTGTTTTATGTCAGTGGCATTTATAATTAAAATGTAGCCACAAGCCGGGCACCGTAAAACATTAGAGAAAGACGGAGAAGAAATAAAATGGAGTTTGTGGGGGAAAAAAAAGTTACAGTGGTTTGGATACGTGTGTGTGTGTATGAAAAAGACTTTTCTTAGAATGTGTAAAGGTGTTTGCTTCTCTAGGGTCTGAAAAAGGTGCCTGGAAAATTTTGATACAGTCCATGGACTGTGTGATATTTAAAAAAAGTAGTCTATCTGGAAAAATCCCTCCTGTGTAAGCAGATAAGGAGCTGGTAGGGAGGAGAGGGAAGGGGGCCTTCTGCAGGGCATCCCACCAGGGAGAGCGTGCCTGTCTGAAGACCAGTCCCTCTCTCTGATGCCTGGCTCTGCCCACTGTGGTCCTGAAGAGCACACCGATGTGATGGGGAGCGCAGTGGGTTTGCCATTAGGTGGTGAGCCATAGCAGGATGGGGAATCTGGATCGCCCCCAGAACTGCGGGCAGGAGGGATTCACTGAAGGGAAGGAGCCTGCCCTTTCTAAAGGGCTGCAAAGCAGGGTTCTGGGGACCAGTGAACTCCTCTAGTGCCTTTAGGATGTGGTTTGATTTATAAATATTTGATTGGCACACACTTTGCTCAGGAACATTTCCATTTGTGTGGTGAGTGGTGCCGGTAATCCTGCTCCCCATGAAGCCTCGTACGTGCTTGGGGAGGTGAGAAGTGCGTGCCACGGGAGGGGGCTGCAGGTTTGGGATGCTTGTGAGTTTTTCCTATCCTCCAGTTACTGCTCCAGAAATAGATTGTGGCCCCCTTAGACAGTGAGTGAACACCCCCAGAAAGAGCGTAATCAGGCACGGAGCTCCTCCTTGCTTTGCCCAAGACAGCTTGCTGTGCAGAGAGGCGAGACAGGGCAGGGCTTGCGGAGCTGCTGGTGCGTGGGCACAAGGTACCTACATGCCAGGCCTCAAGCTCCAATCCTGGACAGTCCCGGAGATGCCAAGGTGCAGGGAGCTGGTGTAGCACTGGTTTAACTCAGCACACTCCAAAGATCAGATGGTTAGATGAGGAATGCCCAGCAAGCCTCAGGATGCTGCTGATAAATACCATGTTCCAGGCACGTATCATGTGCCTGGCAGGATGTTAAAGACATCCACAAACCGTCACACCTAAAATTCCAACTTTCCTTTGAGGGTAGGTACTGTTGCCATCCTTGTTTTTAAAACAAGGAAACAGGCACCTGGAGGAAAAGTAACTTCCTGACGGGGAAGCTGACAGGGAGCCAGTAAACCGCAGTGATGGGTCCTGCATCTACTGGGCCCACAGATGGGCTCTGTGAATCCAGTATGTTCATTTAATCAGTGTGTGGGGTGAAACCACCGCTGTGGTGTTGGTGTCAGGGGTGGAAGTGTGCTGTAAGAGAGCCTTAGTTTTGGAAGATGCAGCTGTGGGTCGGTGCCAAGTTTCCCAGTTACTGGCTGTTCCCAGGGCCCAGTGTTCACAGAATTAGTTCACAGGGCAGTTCATTGTGAATGATAATTAATAACCTCATCAGGACCGTGGCTAAGAGGAAATTAAATAGTCTAGCACAACGCCTGGCATATATTAGGTGCTTGATAGATATTTATGGAGTATATTATTGAATTTGAATTTATTTGCTTCCAACACAGTTCATTCACTCATCAAATTAATATTTATTGGCCATGATCCTGACCGCCCAGCCATGTGCTTGACACACAGATTGCGGTGTTGAGCTGTGGGAGACGAAGTCCCCATCCTCAGGGAGCCCAGTGGGGCAGAAGACCATTAGATAATCGCACAAGGAAATGTGCGGTGTGACCCTGAGGAGGGCTGCCCTGATACACAAGGTGCTCCTCAAACACCACGTGTCTGAGGTGGAGCTGATCCTCTTTCCCTGGCCCTGTTCCCCCTCCAGGAACCTCTCTCTCCTGGTGACACGGCCACTTACCAGCCCCCCAAGCCACACCCTAGGAGTCAACAAAAATCTTCTCATACCCAGCCCCCAGCGCCCCTTCTTGCAGCCTGCCACTCTCCTCTCTGGTCCTGCCTGGCCTTCCTAGTGTGGCAAAGTAACAGATGTCCATAGTCTGCATTGCTAACTGCCTACAGCTATGATTTGAGCCATTGTAAAAGGATGAACCAAAAACATCTTCTCTGCAGGCCAGAATTTCCCACCTGTGAAGACCTCTGTCTGACTCAGGTCGACAGGACAGTGGCCCATGTACATCCATCCATCATGGGTTTATTCCACTCCAAGAAAGACCTGGGGTTAGGTTCTGGGAAACTTATTCTTCTGGAGGTAGGAAAGGAATACATTTTGCAGACTTCTCAATCTTGTCCAGGGTAGATAACTGCTGCTGCTGCTGCTAAGTTGCTTTAGTCGTGTCCGACTCTGTGTGACCCCATAGACGGCTGGTTGGGGACAAACAGAAGCTGTGAAAGGGGTTGAATTTTTTTTTTTTTTTTTTGCCTTATAGTTCTGGAAGGCATATAGTTCCATTTTGCATGGTTTATATAGATTTATTTAAATATTTGATTGGCTTTTAGAAATACTCTCCCTGGAGGAAGTTTTAGAGTGTGGCTCTCCACTTATCTTCATGGTCTCTAGTCATGCTCAAGCTAATGATCAAGGAATACAAACCATTGTGCTAACCACCCAGGGATCATCCACTGCATGCCTTCCCAGGTTGAGTCTGTTTCTGAAGAACCTTGAAATTCAGAAAGATTGTGGCAGTACCACCACTGGGCAGAAGAGGGCGACAGAGCCACATTTAGTGGGTGCATCCATGGCAGGGAATCAGTCCTCTTGGCTGCAGTATCTCATGAGTTTTCAGCTTTGTCAGGCACACAAGGCAGTGTTGCTTTTCCCATTGCACAGGTGAGGAAACTGAGCCTCAGTATTTCCCCACTAGTTGAGATAGCTGGGAACACTGGAGACTTTCACATTTTTGTAGAGGAGAAGATGATGGGAAGGGTCTGGGAGCTGGGAGACTTAAAGCTGCTTTTGCAGAGCACTTTATGCCAAATGGAGAGAATGATAATTGTCTGCTGCTGATCCAGTTAGAAAGCGGCAGCACAGGAATATGACCTCAACGTTTCTGACTCTAAATCTAGGCCTCCTGACTCTGCAAGGGGTATGTGGATTACTTGGTTCTCCTGGCACTGACAGGTAGGGGGATGGATTTCTGCTTACTCACCTCGCTTTGATTTCTGTCCTCCTTGGCCCTTGTTCTTAGTTCTAGACTAAGTAAATAGGCCAATACAACTCTGAATGTTGCCAGAGAGGCCTTGAATCAAAACCTGAATCCAAACCCTTGGCCTTCCTGGAGGGCAGTGTTACTGAAGAGAAGAGACTAGGTAGGGTCCTTAAGTGTTATACTGTGTTCCATGTGCTGTGTTGAGTACATGGAAATCTTGGTGGTGGTAGTGATGGTGACAGTGGTGACGACAGTAGCAACATAAACCAACATATTCTGAGCTGTTACTCTCAGTCAAGAGACTGTGCCAAGAATTTTCACTGCACTGTCTCATGTAATCCGCCCAAGAATCTTGGGAGGCAAGTAATATTGCTCTTATTTTACACTTGAGGAAAGTAAGGCCAGAACAGTTACATAACTAGCCTAAGTTCACTTGGGAAGTAAGTAATCCACCATCACTCTTGTGTCGACCTCCTCACACACACTCCTGTGCTACTGTATGCTGCCCTCCAGGGCTTCTGACATCTTAGGTCAGGCAGCTGAATTTGCAGCACTATGCAGAAGTTTCCCATACCTCTGTACCCAGAGTGCAGAATATAATGTTAACAGTGAAGTCATGTACCCTGTGTACAGAAATTCTAGTACTTGGAATTGTAATCGTAGCCTCCTGTGACTCCAGAATTTAAGGTTTCCCAGAAGAGCCAGCTTAACCCCATAGAACACATCACCAAGGTTGTCTTTTCCTCTGGGATACGGAAGACCAGAGAACATTCTCGTTGGTTCAGAAAACTGATAAGACTTACTAGAAGACTTACTAGAAATGTTTAAAACCTTCTAGAAATTATAGCTTGTTCCCTTTGTGTTGTATGAGGCAGATCACACAAATTGTGCAGCTTGCCTGATACAACACAACAGATTGAAGTCTAAGTCCATTTATGTGCAGTGAACATTGCTTGTGTGTATGTTTGACATACTCAGTAGTCTTTTTTGCTATACTGTGGTACCTATTTTTCATCAAGTATAAGGCATTTGGAAGTCCATCTGAAGAGAAGCCATTAAAACCAAGCTGACTCTGCAGCAGTCAGCCCTAAACCTTAGCCCCAAACTTCCTGCTTCTCATTGCAAGGGTCTGCTTGGTGGATGAGATGGAAGGAACGGTGCCACCTGGTTGGTAAATGCTAGCTTCCACCCCCATCATCTGTGCTTCTGTGGATGGAGGGTGAGCACCACTGGGGTGACCATTTGTGCTTAGTGCCTGCAACCTTTGTTGTGTGTGCATGAATGCTAAGTCGCTTCAGTTGTGTCCAGCTCTTTGTGACCCTATGGACGGTAGCCTGACAGGCTCCTCTGTCCATGGGATTTTCCAGGCAAGAATACTAAAGGGGTTGCCATGCCCTCCTCCAGGGGATCTTTCCAACCCAGGGATCAAACCCGTATCTCTTGGGTCTCCTGCATTGGCAGGTGAGTTCTTTACCACAAGTACAACCTGGGAAGCTCTAACCTTTGGTGTAAATCGAATCAATAATAAAGACTACTATCACATCAAAGCCAGTGTTCTGTATCTCATTTTAAAGCCATCCTTCACAGGTAGATTCTACCTGTGCTATTCTGTGTCTCCTGATTTCATCCATACTTTCCTTCCCTTGGTTCATGACACGTTTGACCCTTCAGACCCTCTGAGCAGGGACCAGATCTGACTTTTGGCTCCGCTTCAACATCTAATGCTTTGGTCGTGCTCAGGGAATCCCCAGTGACATCACAATAGAACCCAGACACCTAATATCAAACATACACACCACTGCCAGAAATACTAAAGCAGAAGGGAGAGATTTTTGTTCTTAGAGAGTCAAGGAGATTCTTTTCTCTGAAGTCATACCGCCATTTATCAACACCATCTGAGAGCAGGGCTGGCAGGAAAGCCCGGAAGAGATACTCAGCCTTTGGCTCAAATTGCTCCTACTCTCCTGTTTCTATAAGGTCTGGAGAATGACTTTACCCCTCCCTATTACCGCAGCCACATCTGCATGATATGCAGAGCGAGAGCAGCATAATTAATGATGTGTAAGACTACGATTGTGAACTAGGATTTCACAAATCAAGCCCAGTGGAAACATAACCTGGAGAATCGGTTAACTTGAAATTGAGCTCTTGTCTGTTGGGAATTTATTGCCCCTGCCCCGTGTGGCCCTTCCCGTCATGGAGTGAGAAGGGCCCTGACTGGCCTTGGGGACCAGGCCTCTCGCTGCTTACAGGAATCTGGAACAATTGAACGTTGGCAGCCAGTCTGATCTCACAGCAGGTGTGTTAGGTCAACAGAGAGTCCTCTTAAACTCTTGAAATAGGACTCCTTTAGGCAGGCTGTTGCCCTCACAACTCCCCCTTCTCCACACCCAGACCCTCTGTGCCTTGTTACCCCTGCATCTGAGCGTGTCATGTCTGAAAAGAACCTTGGAGAAGGGGGTACAGCCCTTAGCTATTCTCCCTTTTCCCATCCCTGACTAAGGAAGATACCAGAAATGTGAGATGGGTGCTTACTGTGCTGGTCGCTCCTGTCCCTCGTCCCATCCACTGTGCCATCTGGGAGGATTCTCAGGAAGTGGCCCCCATTGCTGCAATAGAGGAGTTTGGGCTTCTTGTAGTTGCCTGGAGGCAGGTTAAACTTCTCAGTCAGGGCCGTGAAGGTCGTGGTTTCTCCTTCAGCCATGGCTCAGCAGCTGCTGGTTGTCGCTCTTTCAAGGCTGTAAGAAATTAAACAACCCTGTAGGATGTTCTTGCAGCGAAGGTGCTATGTGCACTTTCAAGAAGGCAAGGAGAGCCTCAGGGCACCGGCTCCTGGGTGGGCGGAAACCACAGACTGCCCAGGTGCTGCCCACAGTAAACAGGCCTGCGCAGTGGCCAGTGGTTAAGGAAAGATGGTCCCCGGCAGGGGAGGGATTTTCAGTCATTTCCCACTTCCCAATTGGACACAGCTCTGGACCAGGCTGTGCGTTTTTTGAAATATCAAATTTGATCATTTTGGCGGATGGAAAAAAAAATAATGTTTTGGTCCCTCCTTCTGATCCACACACATCCTCAAATTAAACACCGAAGTTGCACTAAAATAACACTCAGGGTCTGGCTGAAACCCACAGAAGCCAAGAGGCCGTCACCGAGGTTGTGCCCTCCATCCTCCCACTGTTTTGACCAGGTGCTGAGGCCCATGTGCAGAGATAGCCCGGGGAGCCTGGGCACGCGAGACCTGTGGGGGAAGGGGTGGGGTGGGGTGGGGTGTTTCCGAGCTAGCCAACAGTTAATGTGTAAAGGAAAATTATGGGTTTACTGGTGGGAATGGAACCAGAAGTGGAGAAGTAGGCACGTGGAGGTGTTAGGTGGGGTTT
Source organism: Okapia johnstoni (assembly GCA_024291935.2). NCBI lineage: Eukaryota > Metazoa > Chordata > Mammalia > Artiodactyla > Giraffidae > Okapia > Okapia johnstoni. The sequence goes on from CM044316.1 coordinate 45,984,591, forward strand.
TTAAAGGGCCATCACTGTGCCAAAGGACATTTTATGGGGTGGAGTATTTTGAAGGTTCTGCTGGCTGTTGCCTGCTTCCACAGCTTCCTGTACATCCTCAGATCACACAGGGAAGATAGTAGTCTGTCCCTGGTACAAAGACTACCTTCACCCTAATTACTTCCTAATGAGAAGTCTTATGACACAGAAGCCATTGTATGACCTTCTATGACCCTCTAATGCTATGTATACCAACTGTACACAAATTATATTATCCGAAATGCATATATGTAGAAATGCATCAGTGGACCCACTATACACAAATTTATATTATCAGTGTACAAACGGATTAGTGGACCCACTCTACACAAGTTTGTATTATCAGTGTACAAACGCATCAGTAGCCCTCTACGAACTAAAAAGCAAAGCTGATAAACTTTAGTATTTTAAAATATCTACTTGCTCCACCATTTAGAAAACTGAATCGGTGCTCACTACAAGGACTGCACAAGAAAGAGGTGAAGAAGACACCAGAAAACCACCATGGGAATTCATCTTAGAAGAGTGAGTAGATGCCAGTTGTTCACATTGATTATCAAGCGGCCTTATAATACTAGTGATCATCATTAACATATTATGGGCTAGGAGTAAACTTATGTCATTGAGGCAGACACTGATATTTTCCTCATTTTTTTAATAAAGTGAAACCAAAGCTTATAGCTGCTCATGGCCTGTCTCAACAGCTAGTAAGTGAGCCTCTAAAGGAGTCTGTTGAAAGAAAACCCCAACTTGCCCTTCATTACCATGACAATACTAAGTGACTTCAGTGATGCCACAGTATTACTAGCAGAAGTGGAGGTTTTACTCATAGCCTGGCATGTACATCTGCCCCCATGACCTGATCATTCATTGTTACTCATCTGTAACCCAGGTATTGGCTGTCACCACCAACAGCCTCCACGTTTGCCCCCATGCATGTTGTCATTCCCTGGAGAACCCATGTCCCTAGGTGTTAGGAGCCTGTGAACTTAACGGAAGGCCAGCCAGTCTCCTACATTCCTCGCACTCCTCTTCCAGCCATCCAGCCATCCCCGAAGTGGCTTCAGGGAGCTGCTCGCATAGAAGGTAATTCCAACAGAAATCAAGACAGCAATTTGGGTGATTTGTCCTGGTGACTTTGAAATTAGAGTTCATGTTAGACGCCTCCACGTGTTCCTCTGCTCCAGACATTTTAATGTGTCTGGTACATGTCTTCCAATCTGCAGCCACACGGGCTATGGTTTGAAGTCCCTCCAAGGATCATCGGAGTTTTGCATACATCATGTAAACTATCTTTAAAGTCAGACCACCTCCAAATGTCTCCTTCACATAAGGCAAAACCCTGTCCGGTCCTTTTCACACTGTACAATAACAGATGGAAAATTAATTTCATATATATCAGTTCCACAGGGCAGACGGCAGAGTTCACCTTGCACAGCTCTTTGCTTTCCCTTCCCAAAACCTTACTCTCTTTTCCAAAACCCTTTTTATCCACAAGCCGCTGAGTCTCTGTGCCCACTTCTGTCTCTGTACTCAGCCCTGTTTCCTCCAAACCTCTCGATGTCCCTCTCCCTCCTCTTCCCCATTCCACACAATTCTGGAATCCTCTCTGATGTAAAGCAGTTCATTGCTTCCAAACATGGGCATTTTCACCCATCATCTGTCATCAGCATACAACACTGACCAGATCCTTGTTCCTTAAATTACAGCCAAGAGATAATCCATATTTTTTGTTTTATCAGCCTTCTTTTCAAGCACCTAGTACTTAATTAGGTACAGGAGACAATAACTATATACTAGTGGTGGCCATTTCACTATACAAATAGTCATTTGTATTCTCCATCTTAGACAGGCAGAATTTTGTTTCTTGCTGTCCCTGGATTTTCTCAAAGGGAAGTCCCCGTGAGCCCTGGTCATGCAGCAGTTGCTGTGGTGAGAATGGCCTCTGTTCTGGATCTGGACCCCTGAAGAGTCTCCATTAAGTTGGTTTCTAAGTGTTGCATGTGAATTTGGCTCTACTCATATACATTGTTGCTTCCATCCCATTGGGATGAAGGGAACAGTTGCACCAAAAGGCTGGCCAAGGTTGGCGGCATCAGTTCTGGCCAAGAATTCTACTGATGCTCTCACATTGATGTGTGTGTTAAGCCATGAAGCCTGGGCTTTATCACTGCAACTCACTCCAGATAGGACCTCCGCCAGAGGCCAGGGACCCCTTCCCTCTGGTTTGCATTGCAGCCTGGGGTTATACAAGCCCCCGCCTCTGCTCTGTGCCTGCTCCACCCAGTAAGAGGTGCAGTGACGGTGTGGCTGCATTGACTTAAGATTGCTCCCTTTACCGTTCAGTTCAAATCCATACCTGAAATCTGAAGGTGATGCCTGAAAATAAGCCTTGAGTTCAATGTGAATTTGGTAGACTGTGACAGTGGCATTTATGAATCAGCTGTGAAGCATACAAAAATGAAATACTTTTTTTGGTGAAGGAAATTCCAGAGGCACAAAATGCCCCTCCCCTTTTTGCTTTGTTTACAGTGTACTTGTATTTTTAGTAGTGGTTGGTCCAAAGTTCCTTGCCAATCCAGTAAGTGTTAAAGGACAGGCATGAAGAAAGCATATGACACGATAAAACCATGAGGCAGCAGCCTTACCAGGTCCTTGGGGATTTTCACAAATTGCTCTAATAAATGAATCCATTAATTATGTGAAATGAGGCATAGAGCATAATGGAAATTTATAAGCCCTGCTCCTGGTTACTATAATCTTTTTGTTGGCCATCAGGGAAGGGGGTTATCCCTGTGTATGTTGGGAGATGGAAAAGACCAAGCCCAATGGACTCCATGTCATTGTCATGTGCTCAGCCCAGCCCTCTGGGATCTGGGGCACTGGGGAGATTTTCTCGACTTACCAATGACAGCCAAAGTGAGGAGAGCACCAGGCCTACTGGAACATTCATGCTAAGCCTGACATACTTTGTTAGCTGTAGCCTCTGGAAGAGAACCTGAGCTCTGGCACGTGAATAGGATGTGAAGTATATGCTCTTACCCAGGAATACAGCAGTCACTTTTCAGTGTGGGAGAGTAAGGAACACACTGTACAGCTCCAGCTATGCACAGATTGGCTCCGGTAGCATGGGCGAGTTATTAACTTCTTCCAAGATGTTTCCTCTAATAATCCCCACCCTGCTGCCTACCTCATATTTAACCCTTCAGTTGTCTGAAGGGTTAAATGAGTACAGTATTCATAGACAGTTTACAAGTGTGACCTGAGCCTAGGAGATAGGGGTAAGTGGTTATGTTGAACTGGTTGAAGCCTAATGTCGTCTAGGTCAGCTGCAATTGCATGCTTAATTTAAAATAATTTTTTCAACTGGTAATGGAAATAGAGTTTTTTTCCCCTCTAATATTTGGCAGAAATTAGCTAAGCCCTTCCTCCCTTATCATTCAAGCCACAAACACAGTGGAAAAGATGGAGGAGGCACAGGTAAGCCATGGTTATGTGAGAGAGAATCCAGGTCACTGTTTCAGACTTACTTCTCAGCTTACTGACTTATTGAAGGAATGTTCATGAGGCTTGCTGTTTCTAGGACACATGTGTGTTCATTGTGGCCCTGGGCTAGGTCAGAAGGGAAGACATGGTTCTCATGTCTTCAAAGGAAGACAAACACTGATGTTTATTTTTTTTTAATTTTGTTTTTAATTTCTGTCACTGCTTAAGCAATGCAGAATACCCATGAAGGAGGATGTTTTGCAAAGTCAAAAATGAAAATGGACAAATATGTGAAGAGAAATTGTTGACCAGTCCACAGTTAATAACATGCTTAATTGAATGAACCGTATAAGAGAACCCTACACCCAATAGTTAGTGAATACCATTTTTCTCATGGACACACAGAGCATTTACAAAAATTGACCATGTTCAAGGTCATAAAGTAAGACTCAACACAAATAGAATTTTGTTGAGACTATTCTTTGGTTAGAGTAGAAATCACTCCCACCCATCCCACGCATGACAAAGCCCTTTCAACTGTGCCTCTTCAATGTCTGCTAGCATCACTCTCCCTCTTGCATTTTCACTGTGCTCCTGAGAGCAAGTGTAACACCTTCTCTCACCTGGGCTGCTGAGATGGGCAGCAGTGGCCTTTCTTCTCCAGCACTGCTCTCTTCCAGTCCGCTTTCTACCCTGCTGCCAGTGACCTTTCTAACATATGAAAACGAGCATTTCTCTCCTATGGAAGATCGTTGACTGTGTCAGTGGGTTCTCTGCTGCCGTCAGGGTAAAACCCAAACCTATGACCTATAGCCTTTTCTCATCTGGTCCCCACCTAACCTTGTGGCCTTTCCTCTCATTGGTCTGCCCTTTTCGGAGTTCCCCCACACCCTCACACTCACCCAGCTGCGTTCTCTCTCTCCCTTCTTCCATCCTTTCACCGTGGCCTGGCTAAGTCATACTCATCTTTCAAAAATTCATCTCAGATATTTCCTCCTCCAGAAAGCCTGTTTGGACACATCACCAGCCATAACCTCCCTACTCTTCCTCCATTCCACAGACACCAGTTTAGATTAGTTGGTTCCCTAATGCTCCCATGGCAGCATTCCGTTTACTCTGTCATAGCACTAGATGTAATTGCTGTACATATTCCCTACTTAAACCCTTCATTATTTTCCAATTGCTCTGAGATGAAGAGTAAGGCCAGAACAAGGGCAGCAGGGCTCTGTGAGGACCAGCCCTGGCCTCTACCCCTGCTCATGCCCCTTCATGTTCTCTCTCTAAACTTCCATTTCCTTGAAAACATGGATTCCCACCCACCTTAATACCTTTACCTATGCTATTCCCTCTCTCTGGAGCACGGTTCTCCTCCTCCTCCCCTCTACCCTACTCATCTGGTTAACTCCTAACTTTTTCCCAGTCTCAATTCAATTCTCATTTCCTCAAGCCTTGCCTGACTTCCATTAACTGGATTAGGTTCCTCTAGTTCTCCCAGGACCATTTAACATTTCCTCAGAGCTCTTATTTCAGTTTTTAATTACACCTTCATTCTTATGATTATTTAGTGTCTCTTCGTGACTGAGCTGTCAGCTCCATGATAGTACAAACCAATCTGTCTTGCTCACCATGGTAGCCTAGTACCTGGCAAAATGCCTGTTACTGAATGGGCATTTGATAAATATTTGTTGAAAGAGTGAATGAATATAATTTGACTATGTTTTCTTGACTTTCTCCTTCATTAGTCTCCAAGGCCCTGGAACAGAAACTGTGCTTTTTCTTTCTAGACTCAGAACTTAGCAAATGGCTAGACATAATCAGTGTTACGTGCATTTCTGTGGATTGAATACCAGGCCAGTCTCTTCTCAGGAGCCTCTCATGGAAACATATTATCAGGACACCTAATTAGAAGGTGGTGTCCTAAAGGTGTTAACAGAGTAGCTAAGCCAAGAGTCTACATGTATTTTAATTTGGTTCAGATTAGGTCTGGAATATCCTACGCTATGTTAAAAGCAGGCCAAAACCTGGTTCTCATCTTGTAGAAGATACTTCCTTACTACTTCGAAGGAAATGTTAAGGGAATTAAGGGTCTTAAAGGAAGGGATCAGACCCTTTGGTCTCAAATCTGACCTCCTTATCTCACCTAGAGAAAGTTGGTAGGGTCTGGAAAAAAGTTCCAGGTGTTGTTATTTCTGCCAGGGGGTGTCAGGTTGGCAGGGACCCACTTCATACCCTCTGGTGAGGAGAGGGAGACAAGTGTGTTCTTCTCTCCTATTTCCTATTCTACCCTTGGTGTGTATCAGGTCTGCACCAGGACTGAGGAAGGAATGGAGCCATGACTGACTATCTTGGGCTATCACTTCTGCGTGTTCCTCCTAAGCCAGATCTGTTCCATGAGCTGAAATCTCATCTTCCAAAGTTAGCAGTAAACTATGGACATGGCCATGGTATAGACTTGACAGTGGCGTGTAGGAGATGACTCTTACAAGTTTGTGAAAGCCGATTTATTAATTCGTGAGTTTTGCTAGCCAGTTGTTGAACCATTAGCAACTTGTGAATTGGCCCCAGGAAGAGTATTTACACCACAGAAATTGGCAAATGGTGTAAGAAAAGACTTTTTCTCTCTCTCTATTCTTCCTTTCCCTCTCTCCCTGCCTGCCTTCCTTCCTTCCTTCCTCTTTTTCCTCTGACTCCCAAACTCAGGTTTGAGTTCTGGCTGGACACTCACTAGTGTGTGTCTTTTTTTTTTTTTAAACTCAGCCCCACATAGCCTCAGTTTCCTCATTTCCAGAATGGGGCCCTATAGTAGCAGCTACTGCATGGAGTCCTGTAAGCCATAAATAATAATACATGCAAAGCACTGAGCCCAGCACTTGAAAACTTGTAAGTGTTCAGTATATATTAGCTTGATTACCAGCCTCCATGTATCTTATTGTTTGGTTTTGCCAGTTATCTGTGCTATTAAAATTGAACAAAGTTGATTTTTAATGTTTACTGATATTTTAGTAATATTTGAAAATATTTTTTAAGTAATAGGGTAGAAATTTTTCATGTCACTGACATGCATTGATGCTCTCTTCTCACTTGCTTAGGTGTTGACTATGATATACTATGGGTTTGTGTGTGTTACTGTCCAGAATGATAGAAAATCTATGTTTCAGTTGTCTTCATCTCCAATACTCTTTAATTTAGTATTCTTCTAATCCGTAAGAATCCCAAAGTCATTGAGAATAAACTATCCCCTGGCTTCCAGAATCAGATATTACATGAGGGAGATCAAAATGTCATTTTTTGGAAGATAACTTCTACTCTGCACCTGTCAAGGGCAGGATGCTGCATATGTTCTGAAAATTTGCAAAAGAAAAGAAGGAAAAATAAAATAAAATTAAAAAATGCCTTAAATCCCTAATCCATAATTCTGAAATTCAAAAGACTGAAAACCAGAAGTCCTTTCATAATTCAAATGTGGCAAAACCTGACACAAACTGTCCAGAGACTTTTTAAAGTTGTTTTTTTTTTTTTTTTAAATTCCATTTTGGGTTAATATTTATATAATCTGGTGCAGAGTTACTAACATGCTTGATTTTAGGCTACTATGCCAGACACCTCTGGAATTGTTCCATCATATACAATATACACACCATACTACCTTCTAAAATCTCCCAAATTCTAGATTTTGAAACATATCTAAGTCTTTTCGAAACAGGCATTCTGGACCTGTAGTAGAAATCATAATGTCTGCCTTTAAGGTATTCACAATCTGGCCATACCAGAAGTATGAAGTCATGAAGTTATGCTTCAGATAAGAGGGACATAGATGCTTAGACCTAGTGTAACCAGCAGGAAGTGGGGACTGTTCATCTAATTGGGCTGTGTCACCCAATGGCTCAGTCCCAGCCTGAGGTCTTATATGCCTCAATGAAGAGTAGAAAATATGAACAGACACATACATTCCAAAGAATCTCCTCCAATATCCTTCATTCCTTCCCTTGATTCCCAAATTTAATTCTCTGCAGTCTGTCTTAACCATTCCCAAAACACTTCCCCCTTAGAGCATCATTTGTTTAGACATCAGGAATTCTTTTAAATGCTTAGAGAAAACAGCCTCTGTTGAAGAGGAAAAACAGAGTGCTCCCTGGCGCATGCTCTGTGGGCCCCAGGTCTGTCTGGGCTTAATGGTACACCCCAGGCCAGAACATCCAGCAGGCACTCAGCCGTTCTAAAGACCTGCACACATCTTCAATGGAAACATCCTTCCTGCAGACTGACCCTTTAAAGCCCCAAGGCCTCGAGCCAAGTGCAAAGTGATTCTGCAGGGGCTGTAACAACCCTTTCCCCCCATCCTCTAGCCTCCTCTTACTGATGTGTCTCCAAAAATCTTTTGAATCTGTTGTGCAAGTTAACAGTCTTCAGGACCAGCCCAGCAAGGACATTCCTTTCTTGAAATTGACAGACCTTCCATCTCATAGAAAGAGAGTCTGTTTGCTGAGTTGTTTTTTTTTTCTTTTCTCCTGACCTAGAAAATTTGGCTTCTACAAACTCAGTCTTTTGAAGTATGTGTTTGTTATCTCTTTGGAAATGCTGAGGCCTTGCCCTGCCATATGTTTCCCAATAGCCTACCCTGGACATACCCATAAATAATAAAATATGCCCATAAATAATAAAATAGTGACCTTTTCTCGAACATTTACTATGTACCAGGTACTGTCTTAACTGCTTTGTGTATATTGCATTAATTAATCTTGAAGAAATTCTGTTAGGCAGGCACTGCTTTTATTTCTTTGTTTTTATGGCTAGGAGGTAAATGAATGGAGTAATATTTTCTAGCAGTCAGCTACCCTAGCCAGTTTGATATTCCTGAGTTTAATTAACAGAACAGAGACGCTGCCCTGAACTGAACTCAAGACATTGCTTGTTTGTCCCCTGTTTTGCTTCTGAAGACCCTGAGACTCAGAGAGCTTAAGTAATTTGTCTTAAGGTCACACAGCTACATAAATCTGAAAACTGAGAGCTGAAGAAAGACTTTTCTGACTCCAGAGTCCATGATTTGAACTGCCAAAGAAACATGAGAAAGAGAATAAAATGCCTGTTGGATTAAGTGATCCTTAGCTTTTCTACTCGTTTTACCCTGCCAGCTTCCATAGCTTGCAAAGGCCCCTGGACTGTGTTCTGCTGGAGGTACTTTTTTTCCTTGAATGAAGTCTTTGACGGGTTCTCCCTTGACACATGACTATCGTCTTCCCCAGTGGTATAGTGGCCCCCACCAGTACTTTCCTTATTGTCACTGTGATGTTTGCCCAAAATAACCCAACAATGGCTAAATCTTTCTTGGTTTTTGTCACGGCAGAGTCATTTGTCTTTACTTTTAAAGGGCTGGGGTGAGGTCTGAGGTCACTGGGAAGACTGAATGAAAGATCTTCCTTCCTACTGTGTTGGAAGGGCCATGAAAAGGGGAGGTTCTCATAGACATGGCTTTTATTTTCTGTTAGGTCTTTACCTACTTGCATGACCGGGCGAGTCATTTAATTTTTCTGATCCTTATTGGTAAAAGGAAGCTGTTATGAGGATTGATCCTATTGTGGTGCCATGAGGATAGGAGAGAGTGAGGCCTGGGAAGGGCCTTGCATGTAGTGAATGAGTGCCGTGAATATGGAAGATATTATGACTGTTGTTAGTAAGAGCATATGTTTTACTCTATATGTTGATTATTTACTTTTTTACAACACTTAGGGTTTCACAAAGAATTTTACATGAGTAAACTATCATCTTGGAGTGCCTGTTACATAGACTGTACGTTCAGTACTTAATAATCATTTCATATTTGCTCTTCCTGCTGTTATGCCAAATGGATGAAGGCCTCTCCTTTTTCTCTGGCCAAGAGACCTGGGGTGCAGAGAGGCTGAGTGACTTATCAAAGCAAACTTAAGACTTAGCCGAGACTAAAACCCTCAGTCTTGAGACAGTTTATCCTGCTGCCTCCCCTCCGTGGTGCTCACTCGAAACATTAAAAAATAAAAAAGACAAAACTCACATTTCTGCCAGACAGTGATTTCCAAATATCTCTGGAAGAAGAGTTAGCAGTCCTGGCAGGCGGTTTTGTGTTGCAAGGTGCTTGGATACAAAAGAGGAATGTAAACCCCATGGAACTCGTTTCTCATGTCAGAATCTATTCTGGATCTTCAAAGTGGGCCACGGAGGCCCCAGCTCTGCCCCAAGAGCTACATTCCTGCGGAGGCGTCCAGCAGGACGCGGGGGGTGGGGAGCGGGGCCCAGGATTCACCGAGGGACCCAGTGGGTGTCACAGCCAAAGGTCAGGAAGAAAAGAATCTCCCACCCCAGCACCAGCCTTCCAGAGCCTGGTCCCTGCAGAGCTTGCCTCAAGGCAGTGTGAAATTTGTTTCCTTTTGTGTTATTTCTTTTTAAGGACTTTGGCTTATTATATGTTCCTTTCACTTGCCTGATCTCTTTGATCCCACATGAAAAGTCAAAAAGGGACCAGTGTCCAGTTTGCACTGTTTGCCCCGTTTCCGCACGGCTGATGGCTCTTTGGCCCTTTGACTCCATCACTGGTGTTGCCCACACAGGTCTACACATAGCTTAGCTATTGACAGGAACCAGAGGGACTTTATCGGAAGAGGGTGGAGCAAGAGAAAATCACCACCAGAGGCCCCGGGAAATGACTGGTGTTTGATAAAGCTTGGGAGTAAGTTGAAATTTGTATCCAAGAAACTCAACTAAGAGATAACTCTGCCCCTCATAGCTAACGTCTTCAGGAACACGCACATTGCAACCAAAATACCATTTATCAGGAAAATCACAATGATAGCCCAGGACCAATAACCAGGGCAGTATACTCATATGTTAAACATGGCCTCGTGAGAGTTGTCTTTAATTCTGGCAAGTAGCTGGAAGCATGCTTTGCTCTCATCCTTCCTGCTCCACATGGTTTCTCTCCTTGTTTATTTCTTTTTTTCTAACTGACTTTTCAAAGTCATTAATATCCTCTACCGTCCATTGCTCCCCTCTGATGTTTTAGAGATCAAAGCGCCATTACATTGGGTGGAGTGGTTTGAAAAATGGGGCACTTCTATGTCACTGGCCTTTGAAAGCAGATTAAGCAACAAGAAGTAAGGGGAAATGTCAGCCTTCTTACTTCTCTGGGCTGCCATCTTTTTGCACATAATTCCTCTTGACTTTCAAGGAGCCTACATTCCTTGGCTCCTTAACATTGTCAGGTTCAGGGGGCTCCTCTGGGATTTGATAAATCTAGACATTTAGGTGGGACCATGGGGTGGGGCAGTCAGAGGCTGAACATTTCCTAACGTTTTCATGACGCTATATTCCTAAACCCTTGATGGTATGAATAACTTTTCTGTGGATTTGTTCATACAGAAGATAGATAAATAAATGGATGTTGCTTTTCAAAACTGGCCTGCACTGGATCAAATCACTAGGTTTTCAAGTTTCACATTCTGTAGGAAGCTTGGTTGATTAGATTTGCAAAAATTCTTCTTAACAGCATCTTCAACTGCATGACCATTAGGAGCCTCCCTGAGTCTACTTACGTTGGGCCCACCCTGTCTAGGGGAGATCCTATCATTTCCCTATGCTCTATCTCAGACCCAAACATTTATGATAATTTATGATTTTATTTATGTATTTGCTTACTTGTTACTGTCTGTATCACTCCAACACCACACACACATACACACACACACACACACACACACACACACACACACAGACTTTAATGAAAGCCCCAAGAGGGCCCAGGTCAGGTTCCTTTGGCTTACATGATATTGTCAGTGCCTTAACCCTGTGCCTGATGCATAGTAATTACTCAGTAAACATATGGGAGTGAATGAATTCAAGAAATATGTTCCCAGAAAAGTTGTTGGGAAGAAGTAAGTGTAAAGAAAACCAATTTATCAAAAATGCTTCCTATGGAAGAAGGTGATATTTAAGGTTAGTTTCCTTTTCCTTAGAATCCTTTTAAGCAAGGTAAATAGCATGTTAAAGAATAGTGTTTGCCAGAGTTGGAACCACTGATTATCCCTATAGGACTTTGAAGGGATTAGTGGAAGGCCCATCCCTTTTTCTTTCTCTTATTTTCCCTTCTAACTATTCATCCATCTTTTCTTCATGTGTTTATTAAATGCCTGTCAAGTACGGATATATGCCAGACATGGTAAAATAGGTAATAGTACATCTACCTAGTATATATTACTGTGAGGATTAAATGAGATAATTGTACTTAACTGTTTTTGGCAAAGCACCTAACAGATTAAGAGCCTGATAAATGTTAGTTATTACTATTACCATCAGAAGTATTTATGAAGCAACTATTTACACCATTTGTCTCAGAGTCTCCACAGTAAGGAAGGAAGGATACCATCGAAACCACCAGGGGCTTTCGATGATATATGTCATTAATTCCCCTTCCATCATGTCTATTTTGGAGCAGAGTTACATATGGCCTCTTATTTTATAGGTGGGGATGGTCAGCTCGGCAGGACAAGAGTGAGGAACAGAACGTCAAATTTTTCAGTAAAGATAGGATCAATGACTGATTTTCCCCTTTTCCCCCAGCTTCCTTAAATGGCTTAGCTCAGCACTTGTACTCTTTTTAAAGAAGCTTGGTATTTTGTTCATCATGGACTTTTCTGTATTAAATTTGATTTTTAAAAAGTCTTGCATTAGAATATAATTTCTCTTGATTTCTAAGTATATTTTGTGCCCAATGCAAGTGCCTCCCTCATCCTACCCTGGTACCAGCCCTTTTACCTGGTTGACCTCTCTGAGTGCTCATGATCAAGCCACTCGACTCTAGTTAAGGGCTATCAAATTCATGTTCCACTGTCAGTACCCAACCCACTTCACCACTGGCTCCTGTCTTAACATCTGAAGTAGCCCCTCGTTTGTTCTTGGTCCCCTCAAGTCATTACTATACACAGAATCAGAAGATCTTTTAAAACCTATTTCAGGTGATCACTCCCTGGCTTAAAACCTGTAACTTTACGTTTCCATAAAGTAAAACTCAAATCCTTAACCATGGTCTGAGACCCTATGACCTGGCCTGACCTCCCTTTCCTCTCTCCCTTTGCCCATCACGTTCCATCCACTCCAGTCTTCCCTTGGATCCTTGAGTCCACGGTGGTCTCCACATGGCTACCTTCATCACATGGTTCCCTCTCTCAGCAGTGCCCTTCCCCACCTCTTTCTACCTTGCAGATGGCAGCTGAAGCGCCACCTCCTCAGAGGTCTTCCTGACCTCTGGTCTAAGTTCTGCCACCCTCTGCCTCTATTGTTGTCTTCTGTTGCCTCTTGTTCTTTCCCTTTTCGACATTTCTCATCATTTGTAATTTCATTGTATGCCCACCTATGTATTTACTTGCTTGATATCTTTCTCCCTGACTCAACTGTAAGCTCCTGGAGGACAGAGCTGGGCTTCTTCACCACCTTCTCTTCAGCCTGTAAACCATGCCTGGCACAGAGAAGTCACCCAGCCCTTTATTGAGTAAATGAGGGAAGGAAGGGAATGAGTGGAGAAATTGGTCTTCAGCTTGCAAAATCTTCATCTAAGGACTCTCCCACACACTGAGGAACTTTTATGTCCTATTTGACTCTCTGTCGTCATGAACTTTGCTCTTCTAAAGCAAGTGTTTTTCCCTTGGATTATTTTTATAGAAAAAAGGGAAGCAAATATAGAGATAATTATTGATTCTCACTCATCAAGTCGCTGCTCCCTATCACCAACATCCTTCTGAGAGCCTGCTGCAGAATTCTTGGGAACCACAGGAAATAAGTCCACTAACCACTTGAAATGCTCTTATAAAAATAGACCGGACTTGACCTTCTTCCTGTGGAAGGGCCTCTTTCTTCAGGACAAATGTTACAGAGAAATTCTATCTGCTCTTAGGAGCCTCCCTCTTCCATCATCCTTCCAGCAGGACTTATCTGGACGAGTGTGGAATCCTGTTCTGACCCTCTGCCTAGGTCACCATCTGAGCATGCTGCTGTTGCTAAGTCGCTTCAGTCGTGTCTGACTCTGTGTGACCCCATAGACAGCAGCCCACCAGGCTCCCCCGTCCCTGGGATTCTCCAAGCAAGAACACTGGAGTGTGTTGCCATTTCCTTCTCCAACGCATGAAAGTGAAAAGTCAAAGTGAAGTCGCTCAGTCGAGTCCGAGTCTTGGTGACCCCATGGACTGCAGCCCACCAGGCTCCTCCGTCCATGGGATTTTCCAGGCAAGAGTACTGGAGTGGGGTGCCATTGCCTTCATTTATTATTTTCATGCTGTTGTTTTTCTATTGAAATGGTGAGATAAGGAGACAGAAGTCAAAGCCTGGGGGAGCGATTGGGATATTCTGCTGTGCACTGGTACTCCCTGAGGAGTGGTGTTACTCTTGCCAGAGGTCATCACTACTATGCCTGGGCTTCAGTACAGGGGTGCACCTTCATCACTCTTATCAATATCTGCTTACTTTAAACTTTTATTACCAAAGTGCAGTTTTACTTCAATTCAATGTCCTTATGTAAAGGAGGCTTTATCTCTCTAGTATAATCACAAAAATATCCCATCATTAGAAGGCAGTGGTCAAGACAAATAAAATCAAAGGACACAGTCACTGGCTTCTGCTTAGGTGCTGTTCTCTGCCTGCTCAGCTCTTTTGGTTATCAAGAGAGAACAATTCTTCTAGGGGAGTTGAAAACAAAATTGTACCAAGATGAAGCTTTCTCCCTGAACAGTGAAAATGATTGAAGGAGACTTCGAAGGGGGCAGTGGTCTCCCTACAGTGGTCCTGAGAGATGTCATAGCACCACTCAGAACTTCTCCTGTAGCAGCAGGGGCACATGCACCATACTTGATGAAACAAAGAGTTAGTACTTAGGCTTTGTTGTTATACCAGTTCAACAAAGAAGCAGAGAATGCCAGTCTCCTTAGAAATCCTGAAATATGAGGAGGTGATAGAAAAATCAGAAAATACAGATAAACAACAGTAAAAAGTTTTAAAAGATTGTTCATGATCCTGTCAGCCAGAGAGAACTCCTTTTAATATTTCCACTCATGGAAATGTAAGCATTTTACAAAGTGGAATCATATATGTGAATCATATATACAAATATCTCAGATTTCCTGTGACACAAACTTTCTGCTTTGTTAATTTTCTGCATTGTTTGCCTAATTTCTATTTTGTTACTATCTACTTTTGTCTTTATTTTTTCCTATTACTGCTTAGTTTTACTTTCCCCCTTTTTTTTCAAAAACCTTTTCCTGCAGAATCTTGGATCATCAATTTTAAACCTTTTAGAATATTTTAATGTGAGCACTTAAAGGTAAAATTTCTAATAATTGTCTTGAGTTACATGCCCAAATGTTTGTATGCTGGGTTTTGTATATCATTTAGCTTAAGCTATTTTGTAATTTCTTCTTTGATTTTTTTTTCTATATGTGTAGTTTAATTGAAAATATTTATAGTTTTCTTAGATACTAGATATGTTATGGTTATTGATATCTAATTTAATTTACCAGTGATCATAGGATTTATCCTCTATGGTTTCAGTTCTGTTAAGTTGATTCAGACTTGGTCTGAAGAAAGTGGAATCACATGTATGATTTTTTTTTTTTTCATTAATAAATGTAAATCTATGTACATCTCCATTTATAATGGCTACATAGGATTATAGCATTTGGTTATAAGTACAAGCAAAACTATGTCAACTAAGCTTCTATCATTAGACATTTTGGTTGTGTACTCTGTGTCACTGTTATGAACAAAATTGCTCTAGGCAGCTTCACCCACCAGGCCTTTATGTCCCTAGGAGGATTTATGGAAATAGAATTGCTATGGAAAAGCATATACATTTTAAGTTTTTTACTCAAAATTTTCAGAAAGTTTGTACCCATTATGTGCTTAGGTTCCATTTATACTCCTTGACTTATTATCAGTATTTGCTTTCTTATTCCTATGTCTGCTCTTCAAGGTAGAGAAATTAATTTGAAACCTTCTGACCTGCTGACTGGTTTCCAAGTCCCCTCGTAAACTGGAGCCCTTGCTCCTTTTGCCTCCCCTTGCTCTGAGGGTGCCTGGCATCAATCGTGGGATCTTGCTGCACATGTTGCCCAGCCTGTGACCCAACGTAAAGGATGATTTCCCAGCAGTGTGGGCCTGTGGAGCTTGCCAGAGTCCAGTGAGCCCTGGGCTCTTGGGGAGCAGATGCCCCAGACCAGCACTGGCTCAGGTGACCTTGGAGGCATCCTTTGTCTCTTTGACACTTCAGGCCACTTCACTCCTTTGCTACACTGCCCGCATCTCTCAGTTCTGACAAACCACTCCTGACTTCTCTTCAAAGCTCACCTCCTCTATGAATCACCTAGTATTGATGACTGTTCAATCCAGCAATTCCAAGACCTCTTGTGATATCACCTCTAAGTGATTTTATCCACTATTAATTTATAAATTTACAGTGAATTCTTGAAAAGGGGCACCACACACACCTTATTAAATGTGGGGCTCTTGTGTAGCATGAAGGCAGTCAGTAAACACTTGCTGAAATAAGAACTCAGCATCTTCCAGACTGAGGCGAGGCTTGGCATAGCCAAATACAAAATGGCAAACAACTGGGAATTCTTGCTCATCTGTCCTTGTGTTTAAGTAAGAGACAGCCAAGGCACTGGGTAGAAACTCACTGGGATTCAGACCAGCAGGTGTAATTCCATAGTTGGTGTGTGATTCCAGGCCAGTGTCTTGTCCTCTCTGAGTCTGTTTCCTCTCCTGAATGGTACCTGCTTGTGGGGTTGTTGCAAAGATCCAACTTGATAAGAAGGTGTAAAGTGAATAGCACGTATACGGCATGTGATCAGCTCACCATGGATGACATTATTAATATCCTTTGTATTTAGGGCATTTACTGAACAATACAGTCTCCATCTGAGTTTGGCCTGTGGTCTCCCGCTGCCATACCCTTCTGTGTGCGGCAGAAACAGGCTGGAAAGGCCACTTGGTTTTCTCTAAAATCCCCTCACTTCATCCTTCCACAGAGGAGGGAAAACAGCTGCTTTGCTTTCAGGGTTTGCCTTTCATGACTCCTGAGATCCAGGGAACAGAGCCTCAGCCAATTAGTTAGCTAAAACAGGGTAAGATTCATCCAGTGTCTCTAGGTTGATGACTCATTGTTTCATGAAACTATATAGTTTGTACCTGTTCTTTTGATTGTCTTATGCCTTTCCTGTTAATTGTAATTAACCAGGGGCTGGCTATCTCAAGAGCACTTACATGATAACAGTTAAAATGGGAGATAGATTGCACAGTTAGGAAGACTTGGGTTTCAGTCTGGGTCTGCAGTTACTTGCTGGGTGACTTTGGGCAAGTCATGTCGTTTCCCATGCCTCAGTTTTCTCATCCATGAATGGAAATAGTAATAGTAATACCTCCATAGGTTGGTTGAGCATTAAATGAGACCATGCATGTAAAACACCTAGCACATTCTATGGTGCCAATACCTGTGAGTTACCATCATTTTCATGCTTAATTCTATCCCTGTCATCACTTTGCCCTTGCACCTGGCACAGGTCCTTGCCTATGAGGTCCCTTCAGTCAGTGTCAACTTAAGTGAATGAAATGAATAGACTATGTGTCCCATCCCCCTTTCTGCCAGAAGGCGAAATCAACAATCTTCATTGTCCTACCAATCTTAACTGTAGTTTGTGGTGTTTTACTATGAACAAGGTTGTCAGTATCCAGGAGCAGATGTGAGTCTCTTACTGGACCCTGTGTTACTAAGCAAGCACAGGGCATGACATTGCCTTCACATCCTGAACGTTATTCCTCAAGGTGGTGCCTCACTGCAGTGAGGATCCCCTCCCCAGAGGTCCTGATTCACTAGGCCTGGGTTTGGGCTGGCACCTGCAAGTTCAGCAGACCTCCCCTAGGGATTCTGGTGCACACCAGATGTGAGAACCACTAGTTTGGGATATCCTCCTTCTTTTTTTTTTTCAAGTGCATCAAGAGAGGGGAAAGGAATTCAGCCTAGAAGGGCCAGCTTGGTTCTTTTTCTCATTTTAGCAAAGTCACTGAAATAACTCTAAATCTACTCACGTTGTTTTCTTTAAAAGCAGTGGCTCAGAGGACACTGCCATTTTGATATGTTTATTTTTCCTCTTTCTTTCCATTACTCATATTTCCTTTGCTGAATTATTGTTTGTGCCTGCTGGGGGTGGGGGTGGGGGCAGAATAAGGTAAGGTGAAATGAGTGAGGGCTCCAGGTCCTTCTCAACCCTTTTACTCTGCGAGGCTGGGAGGGGAGGGAGGCCTTCCTTTCTCTGCTGTGGGAGCCACAGGCCACCAGCAGGCAATGTATCTCACCTAGGTCTCATTTGCTCTAAGGTTCTGGCTTGCTGATCATGGTAGAGCCTGGTGGAAAGGCCCAGATTTCTCTGAACTGAGCCAGAAACCAGTTCTGAAGAATTAACTAGGGCCTCATCACAATGTACAAGCCAGAATAGGATTAAATCAGGCCTCCAGAGTGAGGGAGGTTGTGCGGCTTGGAATTGCAATGCAGTTCTGTTGTATTCTCATTTCTCTCTGCTTCTTAATTTATTTGGTAAAGTTGTTCTCAGTTGTTCAAAGATCTGAGTACTCATTCATTCACTTGACACATATTTAATGAGCACCTACTATGCATCAGGCATGAGGAATGTAATGGAGAAGAAGGCAGATGCAATGAGATCCTCTGGAACCTGGCATTCTAGTGAGGAAGACCCACCACAAAAGGAATTCGCAGTGAACTGAATGTTAGAGCACCTTCGAAACTACCTAATAGGTAACTTACAGAGCCTGGGAGATGGGAAGACTTCCTGGAAGAAGGAGCATTTATATTCCTAGTGAACAAGGGGAAGAAAGCAGCGGGAAGCGTGTGTGCAAAGATCCTGAGCCCACAAAGGGCATGTTTCATTTAGGGAACTGAAACTAGTCCACTATAGGTGAGGCCAGAAGGCTGTGGATGGGGAAGCTGGTGTGGCTAGGTCATGCAGGGCCCTGCAGGCCTTTGTCTAAAGACTACTAAACAATGCAGGTTGTAGGTTGACATGATCAGATTTGCATTTTTAAAAATGTCACCCTGGATGCTGAGTGGAAAAGTACTGGAGAAGAGTTCAGGGAAACTAGATGCACTGGTGATAGGGACTCAGCAGGTAGATGTGGGTACAGGCCAGATGTGGTGTAGACCCTTCACAGCTACCCAGCCACTAGCCTTCTCTCAGAGGGACAGCAGCATCCAGCCAGCACATGGTACCATGAGATGAGCTAAAGTTGGACTGAAAAATCTCACCACCAGGTATACCAGGAAATGTCATTTCCACAGGAGATGGTGCTGCTGGGGAAATGTGGGCACATTGATCTTGAGGAGCAGATTGGGAAGGGAGGCACCTTGGTGTCTTAATAAATAACACAGAATCCGGGGCTCCAGAAGGCCTTGCTACCTGACCTGCTGACTAGGACTCTTGTCCTTGCTTTTCTCCATCCTTCCCTGACTCAACAGGTGACTGGACAAGTCGTCTATCCCTTGGCTATACATGTATGAGCTCAGAGACGAGTTTCCGAATCATGTTACTAACTTTATAAAATCTACAAGATTGTATCAGCTCAGGGCAGGTCAGACAGCCTGGAGGGAACAGAGTGGACCAGCTGGCTCTCGAGATGACTCTTGGTCTTATGATTCTGTGGGGCTTGGTGACACCAGAGGAAATGTCTGGGGTCACCTTCAGGGCACTTCATTCATTCACTCAGGAAATGGTTAAAGTCTTCTGGCCTCATTCCTCAGATAGTGAAGAAAGTGGCTGAGTCTTCCCCCGGGGAGCTTACGTCACAGTCATTTCCTGAGGTGTAACTGATAGTCTGCAGTGCCCCTCAGCTCTCCTGGTCTTGGTATTGAATAGCAAAGTCCAAGAGTTCCCTGGCCTCAGATTCCTCAGTGAACTCTAACAGGGGTAACCATCTTTTGGTTCCAAGCTGGCAGTCACCTCTGGGCCTTTGAACTTGCTTCCTTGAGGCCTACACCTCTCTTTGCCAACATTGTCCACTGCCCATTGCCACCCATGGTGTTCCTGCTTCTTTCTCAGCCATGCCCTCAGGTGTTCCTCAGACGAGCCTTCCCTGACCACTTGCCTCAGATCCAGGCCCAGCCTCCCAGCGAATGTCCTTGCCCCTCTGTAGTTCACTACAGCTGCTTACTGACTGTCCCTCCCATCAACTTTGCTCCATCAGGGCAGAGCCCTTGATTTTGTTTTTCAGCTGTTTATCTCTAGCATCCTGCATGGACTAGCACATCATACGTGAGTAATAGTGTTTGTTGGAAGAAAGAGGGGTGGGAGAGAATGATGGTCTGGACATGTTGTGTATTGTATCAGTTTTCCTGAAAAGTCACGTGCTACACTTAGAAGACCCCTTGTGAATCAAAGCCTGAAAAACTGTACTAATTTGCCAGTTGCTGTACTGAACCGAGATATTAGTATTTTTAATAGATTAAATCAATCAGAAATTCATCCTATACGTTTTCTGAAACCATTGATTCCATCCCACAAAAACTAACCCAGTTAGCCAGGAAGATGAAGAGACTGTGGGAAGAGATGAGGTTGAGTCAGTCTGTTATTATTCATTACTTCATTCCAACTATATACTATGATTTCTCAGGCACTGAGGATACAGCACAGTCCCTGCTTTCAGTGTCTGTTCTTATTCCTATGGGAGAGATAGTAAGTTTGTAAAAAGTGAACAGCCAAATGAGAACATCTTTCAGTGCTAATTCCTGTATCTCTCTGTTGAAATCCCATAGCAGATGGCTGGAGGTGGTGAGGGTAGATGGTTAGAGGTAGATGGAGGGTGGTTGGGGTGTCTCTGAAGAAGTGGCATTGAGCTGAGGCCTTGGGGATGGGCAGGAGTCCAGTGCGTGGGCCCAGGGATGTGTGCACAGCCACGTGTCCTAATCTGGAGGAGACTGTGTGATCCTCCTGGGTAAGGAACTGGCACGTTTTGGGAAAGCAATGTCAGGATGCTAAGCCTTCTTGCAGTAGTTAGCCCAGTCTAGGCAAGGGACTCAAAATAATTCAGCCATTGGGGGCCATAGGAATTCATGTCATCTTTTAAAGGACAGATGCGCCTCAGAAGGCAGTGCTGCCTCCTTCCTGAACCTTCCCAATCTGCACCAAGCCGAAGTTGATTGTTTCCTCTGTCGGCATCCTGCACCTAGTTGGCTGGAGCTGTTTGTAGCAGTTACTACGTTCTACCCTGCAATTAGAGTTATTTGCATCCTCCAGTTGGCCTCCATAGTGAATTTTCACCTCCTCAAGGCAGGGATTGGATCTTAAGAGACTCCTTTCCCTCATAGATACATACTCTTGGCTTGCATCTATTAGATGCTTGGTGATATCTGTTGGCATTTATTAAATTGAATAACTGAAATTATTATTTTAACTGAATAACTGAAACCATAATTTTTTAAAAGAGCTTGACTTGGGGGATGGGAATGATAATTTGGATCATGTAGGAGACTCACACCTGGATGGTTCTAGTGGAGACCATTCAGTGCCTTAAGGCTTTGCAGTAGGGGTGGCTGGATAAGAAAAGAAAGCTGAGGAAAGCACAAAAAGGGCTGGGGCAATGAGGACTAACTGGCTATTGTGGCGTTCTGGTCTTGATGCTGATAAAAAGCTATTGAAAATCACCTTGCTATGCCTCACTTGTACATGTTTGCTCTGAGGTTATGCTGATTGGCTTGTTGGTTGATTTGGAGTTTCGGGTTTCATGTCTTCTTGTTCTTTTTATCATTTCCTTCTTTGAGTGGGTTTATTTTCTATATGTATAGAATGTATTGCCCTGAATAATCTAGATATAGGCAACTTTGTGCAGTTTTGTTATATTTGGTATTTTTGAAGTTGAATCAGTGTTAAATCTGGAATTCAGATCAAGTAGAAACTTAGTATCACGACTAAGGTGACTCAGTGGTAAAGAATAGACCTGCCAATGCAGGGGACTCAGGTTCAGTCCCTGGGTCAGGAAGATCCCCTGAAGAAGGAAATGGCAACCCCCTCCAGTATTCTCACCTGGAAGATCCCTTGGTCAAAGGAGCCTGGTGGGCATGACTGAAGTGACTTAGCACAGCACATAGCACATTTTAAGTACTGAGTTGGCCAAAAAGTTCTTTTGGGTTTTTATATAAGCTGCTATAGAGAAACCCAAATGAACCTTTGGGCCCACCCAATATTTCATAGATGTCATCTCATGGTTCCATGTAGGAGCTGAGGTGGCATAAACATTGTTATTCTCATTTTCACAGAGGAAAAATCAGATTTTGAGCAATGAAGTAGCTCCTAGAGTTATGAGGTGTTTTAATATAAATTATTGGTTAGTTTTTTGTTTGCAAATGGAATAATGGAGCTAAAAAGTAGAAGGTGGGCCTGAAGATGATTAACTTGTAAAGTGGATACTTAAGTACTATTTAACTGTTTACTTTTGTAACTAAAAATAAAATCTAATGAAGCACAAGAAAACAAAAAAAGCAAGAACAGAAAAGACTTCTGTCCCAGGAGGAGTGAGGTAGAGTGTCTGCTGTTGTCAGAGGAGCCAGCTGACCCTTGGCCTGCTGGGCCACCACGTGGATGTTCTTGGCGGTGCCGTCACCTCAGTTCAGGACGAGGAACCCTATTAGCAAAGGGTTACATGGAGATGCGAAGAAAGGAGAGGGACAGGTGCTTTCTTCCCTCTTGACTGTTACCTATTAACTAAAACCAAGTCCGTTTTCCTTGTCCCCTTGGACTGGGAGCAAAGTGCTGATGGAAGCCTGAGGGGATAGTTTTGTGGGGTCTTTTCAGGGTCAGCAAACTCACATGAAGGCAGCTTTGTTTACATCAGCAAATCCAGCTGCAGTGTGCAAGCCCTTGACCGGCCAGTGACTCCCAACACAAAACAGATGTCCGGGCTGCAGAGTGAGCACACAGGGCTCCTCAACTGGTAGAACTTTGTCTTGATGAGCTGGGAAAAGGGCAGGAGATGGGTGGCGGTGGGTGTGCCAAGAGTTGACAACAGCGGCAACCACATAGACCTGGCTTTGTGTTGGCTTGAGCCACGTGGTGTCCAACAGATGATGCTCAGAGGGGGCTGTAAAGGCCAAGCCACATTCCTGCCTGAGAAAGCCACATTATTGTGTATGCTGGACTATGGGAGTTTGAACTGCCTGTGACTGGGACGTGGGAAGAGATGGGGTCCCCTAGGCCAGAAAAGGGGAAGTGGGGTCAGAACCAGGATTCCACTTGGTGCTCAGTCCTAAAAGCTACTCTTCTACTTTTTGTCTATATAGCATGATCAATGTTATCTGTATGGTAGGTAGATTGTGCAATAAATCTCCTAATTACTCAGTCGTTATCTGATTAGGTTAATCATTATGTTAAACATTTTTCAGGTAATGCTTACCAACTAGAAATATTAATAAATAATGAAAACCCAAGTCCTCCCAAAAGAACCAGGCACATACACTAGATCTAGTGCACCCCAGTAGGCCCCCATGTCTTCTGTCCTTTGAACAAAAGACCTTGTATTCCAGATCATGTTCTACTCTGTTCACTGATATTCATTTAAAGATTTACCAATTTGAATACTCTGATACAATTCTCCCTTGAGGAAAAAGGCGAAATCAAGGCAATAACAATTATTCAAGATATTAAGAACTATGATTTAGAAACATAATACCTATACATACATATATATATGCAGTTTAAAGAGAGACTACAGATTATACACATACACAGACCCCAAAGTGTGACCATAGCCATTATTAGGTGTCAAGGTTACAGATGATTTTTGTCTTTTTATTTATATTTTTCCATAGTTCCCTAGTTTTTTTTGTAAGTAACATGTATTATTTGTATAAAGACATTTTTTATTCTTAAAAACCCATCAAAATGCTATATATACCTCTTGCTGCAACCTAGAGGTTAATATCCTGAGTTACTGCTACAGGCACCTCACTAAAGTGTTCCTCTAGGAAATCAGTCTTTTTCCCCTCGGATAAAATTTGAAAATTTCTCAGTAGGGAGCAATAACTGACCTTACGATTCAAAATGGTACCCATGAGAGAAATAAAGCTAAGGAATGAAGCTTCCAACCTCTTACCATAGAAAACAAAGTGTTTTCTTCTGTGATGACAATTTTTCTTCACTGATGCTCACTTTGTGTTTTCTGTCAACACACTCTTGGTTATAGTGAAGTAAATCTACATTTGCATCCCAACTCCACAATTTGCTAACCATGGGACCTCAGCCAAGCCATTTATAATCTTTGTGCCTCTATCTGTTGGTTTCTAAATAGGCTTCTAATGAGGATTAGATGAAACAATGCATGTAAGTGCGTAGTAGCACAAGCAATAAAGGACAGTTATTGTCATGATCCCACTGGCTTGTCCCAGTCATCTTTTGTAACTGTTTCACAGAGAATATTTTTCTGATTTAGCTGGTCTCTATAATCTAAGTCAAGCATGTACTCAGAACTGTGACCTTCCAGAATGGCCCAAGGAACACCAAAAAATTTTTAAAAAAATCCAATATAGTTCCTACTTACCTGCTGGCAATAGGTTTATCTCCCCACAGAGCCTCGAAGTCTCTGAGCAGCAAACTTAACTCACTGAGGAAACCCTGAGAGCCTGACTCTGGCCCCAGTGCCTGCTCCCCTCAGTTAAGTCAGTGCTCCCTTTAAGCTGTTCCTTTCGGCTTTTCTGACTCAGTGTCTTAGGTCATTCTGAGACATCCTTCTCCTCCCCACCTTCCCCACTTGTACCTGTTGTCCTGGACATTTGTCATCCTTTTTGACTGCCCAGCATCTAAAGCCCCAACATAAACACACAGGTCTTGGTCTGGCTGGAGCCTTCTTCCAGTGTGATTTGGGGGTACCACACCTTCCCATTGATTCTGTGCCACTTTGACAATATGTTTATTGTCAAAGTCATCGGTTGGTTACAATTAAGGAGCTTAGCCAGCTCCTGCTTGTCCTACTTTGACATAAATCCTTCAGCTGTTAGTTCCCCAAACTCTCTGAGCTTCCTATGGTGTACTGTTTATTACATTCTCCTGGTTGTGGCATTTTATTGGAATTACCTTCTTATTCTCCCCGAGACTTAGCTCCCTGAAGATAAGAACTAAAGCCATCTAGATCACCGTAGCGATGCTCTATCATGGAGCAGAGTGCCTGGCACGTAGTAGGCCCTCTGCAAATGTCAAATGAATAAACAAGCAACCACCTGGGAGGGAACCAGAACAACCACAGTAGTTCCATTTGGAGAACCAGTTAACTTGCCAACTTTTTGATAACCTGGCACCATTCCTAGCCTGATTCCAGGAGAAACCAGATTTCCTTTAGGCTTTGGCAAGGAAGAGGCTATTCCAGCAGCATCCTGAGTGGGCGGGTGAGATGTTGGCCGCATCTTACAGTGGGTGAGTAATCCCCCAGGCAGCACTTAGCTTGCAACCCTGGCTTACATCACAGTCATCTCCTGAAGCTCCTAGCTTAAAATGGAAAGTGGCATTACTCACGGCAGAGAGCAGACAATGAAAAAACATTGAGGTGGGGCCCAACACAATGGAGTGAATATTCCCTGATGATGGATGAGAGCATCTCTGCTCTGAGGGCTCATGGCCCTGGCAGACAGCTCAGTCATAGCAAGGCTTTTGAGCTACACCTCCATATTAGCTCACCACCCAGCACCTCACTCTTTGGGATGTTGGAAGATGTTGTGTTTCTCAGCCTGCATCAGGCCTGGGGAGAAGAAATGCCCCTGAATCAATATCAGAAGGCGATAGCAAGCAGCAATTATGAATTGAGGCTTTGACATACAACAGAGCTAAGCCTGAATCCTAGCTCTTCTAGTTGCTAACTCTGTGACCCCAAGTAAATTACTTAACCTCTCTGCTTTTTATGTCCTTCAGCTGTAAAATGGATTGAATAATAGTACTGACTATAAGATCATAAGAAAAGTAAGTCAGAGAATTTGTATAAAATCCTTACCAAAATGCCTGGCTTGCAAGCAACACTCAGTAGATGATGACTGAGGTTATGCTTTACCGTCTTCCTTCAGCAGCTCCATAGTTCTCCATCCTTTATATTTTTATCCCCTTTTAATCTCTCTCAGTCTTCATACCCTTACTGCTTCCAGCAGTCCTCTTTTACCTCTCACACCCTTCTGAGTTGAGGCCACCACCCAACATCCCTACATGCTCACTCCTCTCCATTTCTAGCTCATCTTTCTCTCACTTTCTCTGTGTCTCTCAGCTTGTATCCCCAGACCCAGTGTCCAGCCCATCATGGTCTCTTCTCCACTTCAGAATCCATGACCTGGCACATGGTGAAGCAAAAGACACTGAAATAAATCAGTCTGATTTTAGTGACATCTCATGGACAGATTGGGCCTAAGGTCATAAAATAGTCAGAGCTCAGTGCCCATTTCCAGCACCCCAGCATGCTGAACGTGTACTCATAGAATGTACAGTGGACCAAAGTCCAGTCTTATCAAAGCTGGGCATGGTGCAGCAGTGGTGATGATCACAAAGGCAGTGTTTTTCTCAGGAAAGATCATATACAAGCTTTTCTATTAATAGCCTTCTTTAGTAAGTTTTAAATTAGATTCTGTTTTTTTTAAGGGGTACAGTTTTGGCCTAATCAGGTTACATGCATTACTCTTGAGAGATAAGCAATGATATACATGAGCTGAGACCCTTAACATTGTACTAGGTAGTTCTTTACCAATGGTCTGAAAGTGAAAGTCCTGAAAGTGAAGTCTCTCAGTCGTGTCCGACTCTGCCACCCTGCCTGTAGATTGTAGCCTTCCAGGCTCCCCCCTCCATGGGATTCTCCAGGCAAGAATACTGGAGTGGGTTGCCATTTCCTTCTCCAGGGGATCTTCCTGACCCAGGGATTGAACCCGGGTCTCATGCATTGCAGGCAGACGCTTTAACCTCTGAGCCACCAGGGAAGCCCTGGGAGACCAATGGTCTGAGGACTCCACAAACATCAGTTCCTCCATGGTTAAGAAAACCTTCCACCTTTGATCTCCAATGACTTGGTTAACCACAGGCTGTCATCCCAGGATGTGTCCTGATCATTATTTATTCAACACATTGAATGAATAGCCTTTTATGTTCTAGGAACATTTGTGGATACCATGGCAGTGTTACGAGGAGACACAAATCCCACAACTGATGGAGATGTTAGGGAAGATATATGTTTCTATTTCAGATTCTTTCCCACTACAGGTTATCATGGGATATTATACGTAGTTCCCTGAGCTATACAGTAGGATCTTGTTGTTTATCTATTTTCTATATAGTAGTACATATCCATTAATCTCAAGCTCCTAATTTATCCACCCCAGCCTTTCCCCTTTAGTACCTGTAAGATTTTCTGTATCTGTGAGTCTTGAGAAACAGTACACTTTGAATTAATATAAAGTACACTTTGAACTCATATATGATGAATTCATGGGGAAGGGGTAAGTCTGGAAAGATAATTTATAGCCAGATCTGTACTTGGATATCTAGTATTTATCTTAAAAAAGATGACCTCAGGAATTCCCTGGCAGTCCAGTGGTTAGAACTCAACACTTTCACCGCCATGGCCTTCGTTCAGTCCCTGATTGGGAAACTAAGATTCCACAGGCTGCTCAGTACCAGGGAAAAAATAAATAAATAAAATAAGACCAAAAAAAAAAAAGAGAAAAACTCTTAAGATGACCTCGACAGAACTGTTGGTTCCCCTCACCCAGCCCCCTAACTTTCTCAAGTATTTCAAATCTTTGTAAATGTCCCCAGTCATTGTTTCTCTCTTCTTCACCTAGCCCCCTTCAGTTCATCCACAAGCTCCTTATCCAAAATGTATCCTCAGTCTGACCTCTTCTGTCTTCTCCAATACTGTCCCTATGTTCCAAGACACCATCATTTCTTACCCACTTCCTTATTTCATTTCTTGCCCTCATACAGCAGGTAGCTTAAGTCAGATCATATGCCCTTGCTTGCTGAAAACCTCCTAGCAGCTTCCTGTTGCTGTATCTCTCCATGGGAAGACTGTATCTACAGCCTCATGATTAGACTCCAGCCTCTTCCTAGGCTCGCCCTCTCTTCTCCTCTCCTCCCTTGCTTGTCCTGCTGCAATCACACGACAGGCTTCTCTTTTCTTCCTTGAACTCTCCAAGCATGGACTTACTCCAGCATCTTTGTGTTTACTGGTCCCTCTGTCTGAAATGCTCCTCTTTCCTTAGACCTCTGCTTGTCCACCTCCTCATGGCTTATATCTCAGCCTGAATGTTACCTCTGCAGGTCACCCTCACTATCCTAACTAAAGTAGCCCCTTCTCAGTTTTTCTTTATCTCAGAACTCCATTTTTCCTTTACAGCACTTATCTGAAATGCTCTTCAGTATTTGTTTTTCTCTTGTATCACCATCACTTCTACTAACTTGCGAGCTCCATACGACTTTCTTATTTACCACTGCCTCTTTAGTCCTTAGCACAATCCAGCCCAAGTAGGTACTCAGTAGTCACTCACAGAATGCAGATGCATAGACCACATGCCCAGAAAAATCCTGATTAGTCTGGGTTAGGAGTTAAAGAGAAGTTAAATTGTTTGAGGTGTGTTTTTTTGTTTTTTTTTTTTAACTATATGCATATTTTTAGCCATGTTATATCTAGTACAGTTCCCAGGTGGTTCTGATTTTTAGATAGTTAAGAACCCTTGATCTAGAGAACAGAAATCTCTGTAGCATCTTTTACTCAAAATGGGGTCCTTGGACTGGTATCCACCAGATACTTGTTAGAAATGCAGTTTGTCAGGCTCCACCCCCCTTTAGAGAACCAGAATCTGCACTGTAAGAAGATGCCGCAGCTGACTTGTATGCATATTAAATTTGAGAAGCACTGACCTAGCAGAAATATAGAATTCCTGAAGAGTAAGGACCTTGAATTTGGCAGGTTGAGTTTGCTCTGTTTGCAGGACAGTGAGATGGGCATGTCTCCCAGACAGCTGGAAATGTGGTTCTGAAGTCATGGAAAGAGAACCCAAAAGGAAATGAGCATCTTCACCAAAATGCTCATTAAGGGTCGGAGTGCAGGCTGTAGTGAGGTCATGAGTGGAGAGAAGAGGACAGAGTTGGTGGACCACAGGGGCAGTCCCAATAAGGGTGCAAGAGAAGGGGAGCTGAGATGAGGAAGTGGGAAAAGAGACTGATGGAGAATGATGGCTCAGGTGAGGGCAGGAGGCAAGGTCAGGAATGGAGTGATGCAAGCATCAGATTCTGCAGAAACATCAAAGAACATAGAAACTAAGAAACGGCCATGGAGTTCTGTCCCCAGAGGTGGGTGATAAGAGAAACCAATTGAGGGGAGCAGAGGCTTGAGTTAGCGATGAGTAGTTGGAAGCAGCGAGACCACACCACCTGCCCAGGAAAGACTGTGGTCTCACCAAGAGGAGAATTGTGCCTTGAAGGAGTAGGAATGGAGAGAAACTTTTCTCAAATGAGAGACCTGGGAAGGCTGTCAAGAAGAAACCTTCAGGGAAGGGGACTGAGTAGATTAGAGATTAGAAGAGAATTT
Organism: Okapia johnstoni; assembly: GCA_024291935.2. Lineage (NCBI taxonomy): Eukaryota > Metazoa > Chordata > Mammalia > Artiodactyla > Giraffidae > Okapia > Okapia johnstoni. Next base: position 46,013,715 of record CM044316.1, read on the forward strand.
AATTGATGAGACTGGGTCCTGAAGCGGTTAGGAGGGAATCACATTAGAACCGTATGCTTGTTAACACATAGACTGACCTAGATAGGCACGGAATAAACAGCAGGCCACCTTCAGGGAAGGAGACTGGGTGACTAGAGAGGCAGGGTGGCTTTCTTTTTTATTTAAGAAAAACAAAATAATAGTAAAAAAAAAAAAAAAACCCTATGTGTGCTCTGCCCAGATTTAACAAATGTTAACATTTTCTCAAATTTACCTTAGATTTTTTATATATAAAAGAAAACATTAGAAAGTTGAAGTTCCTCCTGTTTCCCTTTTTCTTAACATTTTTGTCTTCTCTTCTCCAAGAGCAGGGGCAGATAGATGGTGGAGAATAGGTGTGCTTGGGGAGAGATGGAGAGTGACGTTGATCGACAGCTCCCCTGTGCCAGGTGCTGGGCTTGAGCTTGATATTTGAAGTAGGAGGGAGAGGGAATCCACAGGGATTTATCAGGATAATGTGTGCAAAAGATTCAAAAGGTCAGGAAAGGTGAGATGGCAGTTAAAACAGCCTGTGAGCCTCAGTTTCTCCATCTGTAAAATGGTCATAGTAATACTACCTACCTCAAAGGTGAAGATTGAATGACTTGGGTGAATAACCTGCTCAGAACTTGAGACTTCTTACATGGCTATTAAATGATCACAGTGGTGGCAAGAAGGATGCTTACGACTGTGATTGTTCAATTCCCTTTATAATCAATATATATATTTTATCAGTTCAGTTCAGTTTAGTTCAGTTGCTCAGTCGTGTCCGACTCTTTGCGACCCCATGGACTGCAGCACGCCAGGCCTCCCTGTCCATCACCAACTCCCGGAGATTACTCAAACTCATGTCTGTTGAGTTGGTGATGCCATCCAACCATCTCATCCTCTGTCATCCCCTTCTCCTGCCTTCCCAGCATCAGGGTCTTTTCAAATGAGTCAGTTCTTCACATCAGGTGGCCAAAGTATTGGGGCTTCAGCTTCAGCATCAGTCCTTCAATGAATATTCAGAACTGATTTCCTTTAGGATTGACTGGTTTGATCTCCTTGCAGTCCAAGGGGTTCTCAAGAGTCTTCTCCAACACCACAGTTCAAAAGCATATGTCATAAGGGGTAATGTGTTCATAATGATGATAAGCATGAAGGTTTAAGTACTTAGTTCCAGGCTCTCCATACCACCTCATCTAGTCCTTCCTGAACCCTAGGATGTAGGTATTATGAACCCTCCTTCTTCATTCAGATGAAGAAACTGAAGCCCAGGGAGGTTAAGTCATTGCTCAAGGCCAGAGATCTAGGAAAGCATTGGTTTGTTACTTGAACCCAGACATTCTGACTTCAGATGTTAGTATTGGTGGTGCTGTAACCCCCCTGAAAAGTTCTTAACAGTGTTTGGCATGTAGTGAAAACATGCTCATGTTACCTCTTATTATTGTAAATATTTTTGGAGCAGAGCTATTTAAACGATAAGGCTGCAATTCTTTTCTAATGAGACATACAGAGCACTGAGATGTTTGGAAATTCCCTAGTGCCACGCTGCCAAGGGGTTACAGAACTGAAATGAAAAGCTGTGGGTACCGGAGGCTCCAGGCTGCTCTGGAGAGAGTGCTAATTGACTTGTAAGCTGAGCACTTACCGGATAGGTTGTCCCATTCCATGCTAAGACAACCCATTTTAGGAAACAGGTGCTCAGGAGCTTAGTCTTGCTCCCCCTACTCCCCAGAAGCTCCTTCCATGTTGCCCATCCCACACCACTTCTCCCCATCTGAGCCCAGGGACCAATGTCGGCAGCCCGAGCACATATCAGAGCACAGAAGCAGCCTGAGAGCCTGGGGTCTGGCCCCAGGTGTGGGTGCCTTGGCAGCCAGCCGCAGCCCCTCATCATCACCCTGGCCACAGTACATGCTGGTCCCTGCAGGGTGCCTTGGCCTGAGCACACCTGCTCACTCCCTGTCCCCTCCACTTCCTTCTGCCCTGGATTTCCAGACAGAGTCCAAAATGGGTTCACATCAAATAAGATTTGTTTTCTTTCAGTGTAATTTTCCGTTTATAGACAGCCTTCTCGCGGGAGGCACTGTCCTCCTTCCTCTGTCTCGGTTTTTTTCTGGGTGTTTGGGGATAAACTCCTGGTGGTTGTTTTGGAGCCCTGTGGTCAGCAGTCCAGCCAGTCATTCATTCAGAGTGTCTCCAGAAAGCCTGCACTTACACTTACAAGAGCTTATGCTGATTTCTGTGGCCTCTGAGCCATCTATGGAACCGTGCCCATATAGCCAAGTATAAGAAATATCTGATCTGGGCCAGCAGGATTCTTATCTGCAGGCTCATCCTGGTGAGATGATGCGGATGATAATTACAGCATTATAAGAGCAGCCAGTTCTCACAGACACTCCTCTAAGTGCTGAAAGGGGTTCCCTTATTCCTGTGAGATAGGTGCTGCTTGGACCCCCTTTACAGAGGTGAGAAAATAAGCACCCAGAAGTGACAGCCCTGGCTGACCAGGGGGTGTGTGGGATCCAGCCCTGCTGACCTCTCTGGCCCAGCCACCCTACCACCTCCCTCTGACCCTTTGATCTAACCACACCAGCTTTGGTTTCATCCCTTGGATACACGGTGTGACATCCTGCCACAGGTCCTTTGCACACGCTTTCCCTCTGCCAGGACCCCCGTTCCCTCCACTCCACAGCTAATTCACCCTGCACCATCTTTCACATCTCAACTGTGCCTTACTCAAGGATGTCCTACTCAACCTTCCCTTACTCATGTCCCATTAAAGCTCTCATGGTGCTGCCTGCCTCTCCTCCATGGTCCTGGTCAAAGTTTAAACTCTACTTTTATTTGTGCAATTTACCAGTCAATGTCTGGCTCTCCCTCCAGACTGTGACTCCATGAGACCAGAAGCTTGAAAGTACTGCCTTGTATGTAATTCTATAATTGCATTTACAGTGCTGAATTGAAATGATTTATTTATTCATCTGTCTCATCCCTTGGTCTGTGAGTTTCCTAAGGGCAGTATCCAGGTCTTTTTCTAACACAGAACTCAGCTCAGTAACTACTTGGTGAATTGAATTGATTTGAATCACTGGGATTTAATTGAACAGTATAACTTGGGAAAGGGCACCTGAAAGTTCAGAACTTTGTATGGAGCAAGCCCACAAAACATACTTGCTCAGAATCACCCCGTGTGGAAATCTGGAATGATGTTTGAGAGAAGGTTAGTGTTTTTAAAAAGCCAAGCTCACTTATAATTTGGATAGCAAACTAGGAGGATCTATGACTTTCCTAAAGAAGCATCATATTATGGTTATAAATCCAAGAGAAGTGAGGACAAAAGGGTGTCTGCCTGTCTGAGGTTCATCTGAAGTTTAGTAAAAGTCAGAGCATAAATAACAAGTGGAATCTCATGGAAGTTGTGCTGGGATTTGGCTCCTCAAGCCCTCGGCCTTGCGTCATTTCCTTATCTCTCCTGGATGACCTTGCCTGGCTCGCTTCCCAGTGCGGTTATTGCTGTCTTTGACTCCATAAATGTTGTTATGAGGAATCCCAAGGCTTAACTCAGTTCTAAGGAGGGTATTTTTTTTTAAGTCACCAAGGAATCATTCTTAAAGAAGAGACAGAGTCCTGTGTAACCTGAAAATGTAGCACAAATATTGAAAAAGAACATCCTGGGGCTTCAGTGGCTAAGGCAGAGGAAACTCAAAGACGTGTTGAAGTTAGAATTGGAACCGCTTTCCAAACTGAAAATCAGACTTGTCCTGTCTTTGGTGGGCTGGGCACAGGCTGGTGCAGAGGAGCCCAAGTCCAGAAGAGGGCACTCCGAGCTAAGGGTGCTGACTGCAGCTGGGAACTCAGGGTCCTTGAAAGAGGCTGTTCATGCTTCATCTTTGTTTTCCTGCCTGTTTTTGTGTTCTCTGTAGAAATGAGAGAGGGTTTTCCCTCTTCTCTGCCAAAGAATGATATTCCAAAAAAATAATTAAACTGATGATTTCACAGAGTAAATGCCAAATCCTAGGTGTAAAATTATGTTAAAAAAATTTTTTAATGGCCTTCAACCTTTGGTCTCCCTGAAATCTGTGAACAAATTTCCCACATCATGGCTCTTCTAACTTATTTCAGTGGGCCCTTGGAAATCAGTATCTTTTTCAAATATTAACTCTAGTCCTAGAAGATGGTTATTCAAACCAAGAAGAGAAGACTGTCATTTTCTCTCTCTCTGAGTTATTTGTGTTTGTTCCATCTTTATCAGGTTAATGAATAAAAGTTACCTATGCATAAGTACCACCCTACTCCCAGCATCTTGATTAAAAAGAAATCTGTACAATCGTCAGACTGGGATACATCAAAGCCTTGTTTTCAGTTGTATAAGCGTCCTTGGAAATATACCTTCTTCCCTGCCTTTTTCATCCCCAGCCCCCGAGGAGAAAGCAGACAAATCCAACAAGTCCTTCAAGGAAACAGCACGTTGTGTGCAGACTGACTGGTGAGTCCAATGTTAAGAATTTGTCTTATAGAGGGAGTCACCCCAGGACCCAGAGATCAATGTATAAAGTTCACAGAGGCACTGTTTCCCATAGCAAGAACTGGGAAACCATGCTGCATCAATAACAGAATGATAAAATAAATTATATAGTCAAGCAAATACCAGGCAGCCATAAAAAGAGAGCTAGACATATGGGGAAAAGAAAGCCCTAGAACAGTATGTGTGCAATTATCCCATAACTGGTTTTCAAAATTATATATGTATGTATAGATACATAGACAGAATCCTGAAAAAATGATTACCTCAGATTGTGGAATGGAGTTGGTGAAAGTATATCAGGCATATTCTTCTAATTTAAAGGAAAAACAATAACACTTGTACAGCCCTCTGGAAAGAGAGCAAGAATGCTGTGCTCTCAGCCTGTCTCTTCAACCCCAAACCTGCTCGATGTCTTCCACCTGAAGATTCCCTCTCACCCTCCCTGGGGCCCTCTTGCTCCCACCTCACTCTAAGCTTTCCCCATGGCCAAGCTTCCCCTCCAGTGTCACTGCCTCCAGCCCCTCTCAGTCACCCTCAGCCCTCTGGAGTCCTCCTTCCACCAAAACTGCCTCTGGAAAAGCTCTCCCATGATGTTCTCCAATACTGGGACTGCAGACTGGTGGCCCGTGTGCCAGAGGTGGCCTGAGGCTGTGTGGTTTGCTGGAGCTGTGCTTTGGTTGTAGTTGCTCTCAATCGATTCGGCATGTACCAGTTGGGAGGTTACACCTGGACTTGGCACTGTCCTCTCTTTAACCATCCGAAGATCTGACCCATTGCACCCACCATCAGACTGAGGGGCAGCCTGACCCAGGGTCTCCACTGCTCCCTCCTGTGGGTTCTCCTGCTCCCACAGTCAGTAGAACCTTCCAGTCCCATTCTAAACCATTCTGTTCTGTCTGGTTTCAACCATTGCTCTGGCTTTCAGGTCTTCCTCTTTAACTGCGTTTTTTTTTTTTGCAACTTTTCATGGTTTTGTCTTTGGCCCCTCCTTGGATGTTCAGCACCCCTCAGGGGTCTGCCCCACATGTCTTCTTTCAACTATGTACCTGCTCTCCTCCTCTCCCAACATGCCCTTTTCTGCGTCAGCTTCCGCCCATGTCTCCAAAATCCCAAATTGCCTCTGCCTTAATGAATGACAGTACAGTGGTTACAGAGTAACCCAAACTATAGACCTTGGTCATATTCCCTTTCCCTCGCTTCCCACAGGCATTTCCTAATGATTTGACCTAAGTATGCTTTTCATCTTCATTCCTTTCCTTCCCTACCATCAGTGTCTTGGGCCAGGATGGTGAAATCTTGACCCCAATCTGAGGCGATTGCTTCTAATTTTTCTCTCTGTAGCTTATTCCTCTTACCTCACCCACAACACCTCCAGGCTTTTCCTTCCAAACCACAAATCTGATCATGCCTCATGTATGCATGCGTGCGTGCTAAGTCGCTTCAGTCGTATCCGACTCTTTGTGACCCTATGGACTGTGGCCCACCAGGCTCCTCTGTCCATGGGGATTCTCCAGGCAAGACTACTGGAGTGGATTGTCATGCCCTCTTCCAGGGTATCTTCCCCATCCAGGGATCAAACCCAGGTCTCCTGTGCCTCCTGCATAGCATCCTTGCTCAAATACCCTTCCATATTCTTCACTGCCTGCAGGCCAAAGCTTGAACTTCTTAGTTTGGCATTCAAGGCTCTTTATGATCTAGTTCTAGCCTTTATTTGTTCAGGCAACAAACTGAGGACTGATGGTATGTAGGGCCTTGGGGGTACTTTGGTGAAAAAAGTAAGTCCTTGTCCCTGTCTTTATGGGACCACATTTTACCTGGAACTTTACAGAGAACACCACACACACACACACACGTGACTTAAACGACAGAGAAAGAAAAATTCAGTCTCAGGAAACAAAGGCAGAGAATAAAGAGTAAATCCAACTTTAGAATAGGCAAGACTCTCCGAGGAGGTGACATTTAAGCTGAGACCTGAAGGAGAAGGTACAGAGATTGGGGGGTAGCTCACCAGCAAAATCCCTCCTTCTCATGCCTGCCTATCTTCATTCCCTTTTAAAAAAATCTGTTCTCTACTCCATGCATGCTGAACCACCATCTCTACCTGTATACACTGTACTGTGGGGGTGCTTCTGCCCTAACTGTGAACCTGTCAAAGGAGGAACTTTGTTGTTCATTTGGGCCCCTGGTTCTTTATACATACTAGGCTGAGATGAAAAATTGAGATGAAATGCTGAGGTGAGATGAAAAAGTAGTTAGATTGATGGATGGGTAGGTGAATGGATGGATGCGTAGGTGGATGGATGGGTGGATGGGCAGATGGATGGAAACACACATGCTTTGAGCTGAGCTGGGTGTAGTGTCTTTTGGGTACAGTTACATAACCAACAAAGCCGAGGTCTTGGGTTTGCTGGAGGTGATTTATGCTAGGAGAAGAGTCACTGTTAAAGAGTGGGCACTCAGGTTCTCTACCAATTTGTTCACTAGTCCACTTTGGTCACTTTTTTGGGCAATTTTTTTTACAAATATGAAACAATAACATTAAATTTTTTTCTTCAGTAAACAGCTCTTGCCTCAAATCTTAAGGGGAATTTTTAGATAGAAAAGTTAGAGACCATGTACCCAGGGGTCCAGTCTTCAGCCTCTGCAGCTAGATCACTGTGCTTCAAATACTGATGACATTACTTACGTAAGAGATCCTAGGGGACCTCACCAAGCCCCCAGTTTCTTTATAAAACACAACCACCAGTAGTCCTTACTTTCACAGTGTTGCTGGGAGGATTTGATGACATGTGTGTTAGCACAGCACCTATAATAAAGGAAGGGTTCAAAAACTCAGAGGAGCCACTGTTCGAGGGATAATGTTTTCTCAGCCTGGCCCATCCGCATACCTCCAAAAGCTTCTACAGGATCTGAGCCAAACATGACAAAGGACGTTCACTTTGAGCTGACTTTCTGGTTGTAGAGGAGAGTTGCCCAGACACTCCTAGACCCTACAGTGGACCCTCAGAAACAACTGCAGACACAGCCACACTCAGGCCCACTGCCCGTGCAGCCTGGCTCACTGCTGAGTGAATCAGCCCTCCAAGGCCCCAGCTGGCATGTCACCAGTTTCATCACACAATGTGACTGGAGCATCTCTTCATTCGTCTGTAATCTGGGCTTCTTCCCAAGACCTCACGTGTTAGGTGGCTGAAAAGCAGCAACATCGGTCTCATCCAGAATGGGAATCTGAACAGCTCTCTTGGGTGACGCCCCAACACAGAGAGCCCCCCCATCTTTGGCCACTCTACCTGCCCCTCTCGGAAGTATCATCTAGCTGTAATGGGAGCAGATGTCACTCAGCCTTTTATTGGAAGTGTCAAGACCCTCACTTGGGGCCTCTGGGGCCCGAGGTTTCGGTGTGGAGCCCTCAGCCTGCTCTTGAACTGCCCAACATGGCCTTCACAGCTCAAGTTGAGGCCCTGGTTTCACTCTGTCTAGCCGAGGCCCAGGGTGACTCCCTGGCTGAGTGGCTCTTGCTGGCCGTGGCCCCTCTGGGTGTCAGCCTCCCAGCCTAGGAGGCCTGTCCCTGGCCCTGCTACAGGTCACCATACAATGGCCTCTGGCCCTCATTTCAGCATCTGCATCACCCCGGAACAGCTGGAAGTCTGGAGTCCAGTCTGCATCCACTTGCCAGGGGCTCAGGCCTGTCCACCCTCTGAACTCTCCAGGCCTCCCTATGTTGCAGGCCCAGGGTTCCTCTCAACTCATTGGAATATTGTCAGAGCCACAGCTACCTCCACCCCCTGCACACATGCACAGGAAGATCGTCCTCAAGCCTGACATCCAGCGGCAGGTGGGCAGCCCCCTTCACAGTGACAGAAGCTCTATCGTCTGTCTGCCAGGCCCGGCCCTCCCTGTGTTAAAAGTGAGCTTAAGCAGTTTCACAAATCTTGGCAGTTGGGTCGACTGCCCTCTTTTTTCAGCGTTCTCATTTCCCTCCCTGGCTCTGCATGCCAGGCCTCCTGACCCAGCCTCTGGGGACAGAGGCTCCAAATGGAACATGGTTCAGAGGCAGCAGGATGGGGTGAGAGGGATCAAAATACATCGCTTCAGTTTTGAAAAATATACTCCTTCATCCAACCACTCCTCTTCCAGGCCTGCTGTGGCTCATGGAGCCAGAGTCCTTTAAGGCAGTTTTCTTTGCTACATTGTTAGTTGTGTTCATTCAGTGATATCATTGAGCACCTGTGACAGGCATGCATTGTTCTGGGACTCAAGTCAGTTGCTGTCTCACAAACATAATTTAGATATTCTCATCTCCATATGGAGAGATACTCAGGATCATTAACCTTCAGGGATGTGCAGATCAAAACCACAATGAGATGCCATTTACATCTACTAGGATAGCTGTAAGCAAAAGACAGATAATAACAAGTCTTGACGAGGATATGGGGAAATTGGAGCCCCTATACATTGTGGGTGGAAATGTAAAATTGGTGAACCACATTGGAAAACAGTTGGATAGTTCCTCAAATGATTGTCCAAGGGTTACCATATGACCCAACAAAACCACTCCTAAGGACATACCTAAGATAAGTGAAAACCTGTGTTCATACAAAAACATATAATAATGTTCAAAGCAGCATGTTTATAATAACCAAAAAATGGAAATAACCCAAATGTCCAACAAATCATGAATGAATGGATAAACAAAATGTGGTATATCCATACAATGGAGTATTCACTTCAGTTCAGTTGCTCGGTCGTGTCTGACTCTTTGTGACCCCATGAACCACAGCATGCCAGGTCTCCCCATCCATCACTAACTCCCTGAGTCCACCCAAACCCGTGTCCATTGAGTCGGTGATGCCATCCAGCCATCTTATCCTCTGTCGCCCCCTTCTCCTCCTGCCCTCAATCTTTCCCAGCATCAGGGGCTTTTCCAGTGAGTCAGCTCTCTTCATCAGGTGGCCAAAGTATTGGAGTTTCAGCTTCAACATCAGTCCTTCCAGTGAACACCCAGGACTGATCTCCTTTAGGATGGACTGGTTGGATCTCCTTGCAGTCCAAGGGACTCTCAAAAGTCTTCTCCAACACTACCGTTCAAAAGCATCAATTCTTCAGCGCTCAGCTTTCTTTATAATCCAACTCTCACATCCATACATGACCACTGGAAAAACCATAGCCTTGACTGGATGGACCTTTGTTGGCAAAGTAATGTCTCTGCTTTTTAATATGCTATCTAGGTTGGTCATAACTTTCCTTCCAAGGAGTATTACTGGACTATAAAAAGGAGTGAAGTACTGATAAGATGCTACAACATGGATGAATCTTGAAAACAATATGATAGTGAAAGAAGCTGGTTACAAACACTGATGTAGCATCTGATTAATTTATATAAAATGTCCAGAATTGTCAAGTTCATAGAAACAGGAAGTAGATTTGTGGTTGCCAGGGCCCGGGAGAGGAGGGATGGGGCAGTGATAGTCTAGTGAGTGTGGGGGTGTTAGCATGATGAAAATGCCGTGAGATTAGATAGTGGCAATAGTTGCACTACTCTGTCAATTTAGTAAAATCTATTGAATTGTATGCTTTATGTAGATGAATTGTACGGTATATAAATTAAATCTCAATAAAGGGGTTAAAAAAATGTCTTCATCTCATTCTCTAACTGACTCTCCCTTTCCCAGTTTCTTAGCCTTCCTAGGTCAAGCGTGAATTCAAGACCTTCTCCAGCACACCTATTAGAGTCCAGTACTTGGTGACTAGTTCAGTTCAGTTCAGTTCAGTCGCTCAGTCGTGTCCGACTCTTTGCAACCCCATGAATTGCAGCACGCCAGGCCTCCCTGTCCATCACCAACTCCCGGAGTCTACCCAAACCCATGTCCATCGAGTCGGTGATGCCATCCAACCATCTTATCCTCTGTCGTCCCCTTTTCCTCCTGCCCCCAATCCTACCCAGCATTAGGGTCTTTTTCCAATGAGTCAACCCTTCGCATGAGGTGGCCAAAGTATGAAGGAGAGGTGGTGTCATCCGCATACAAGGTTATTGATATTTCTCCCAGAGAGAGTAGCATCGAAATATATACATTACCATATATAAAATAGGTAGCTAATGGGAAGTTGCTGTATAACACAAGGAGCTCAACCCGGTACTCGGACAACCTGGAGGGGTGGGATGGGGTAGGGGGAGGGTCAAGAGGGAGGGGACATATATATACTTATTGTTGATTCATGTTGTTGTATGGCAGAAGCCAACACAATGTTGTAAAGCAATTATCTTCCAATTAAAAAAAAAAACATTAGAGACTGTTGTTTTATTCATACCCACCGTGCTTGACACAGGGTCTGGCATATGGTAGGGTACCACAGAGGTGTGTCAAATGAACAGATGCTTCATGGTGCTCGTATCCTAAATGGAGGCAGAAGCCCAGCATTACCTGCGATTCTTGCATTCCCTCAGCACATATTCACTGTGTCCTCATGACCCATGGATGGAGTAAATGTACAAAGCAGACAGGTCTTTACTCTGGAGGGACTCCAAGGAAAGGAAACCTGTACTGAGCAGGGTTAACGCTTTGATCAAACACTGAAAATAAATAATAACGAACCTTCAGTAAAAGTTTACGTAGATGGAAGGTGGAAGTTATATTGAAGAGGGCTTTGTGGGAAGTTAGACTGAGTTGAGACAGCCATGCAGAAAAGAAGAGAGATTCTGAAGGATAGAGGCAGAGTGAGAAGACGCTTAATCAGAAAAAAAAGAAAGAAAATGGGCATTTTTCAGTACAATGATTCTGCCAGTTAGGAGGCGTGTCCACATTGTGATTTTAATTTCTCACTGAAGTGGGGAGTAGTATCCAGAAAGTGGAAAGTGCCAAGTACCCTCCTTCATCTCCTGAGTTGGGAAACCTCTGAGAAGAGACGTGCAGGGAAAGAGTGACTCAGTGGCCAGGAGAGGAGGGAACCAGGGTTGTTTCAAAGAGATGGCGGAGATTTCATTAGAGTGTGACTGCCTCCTTCACTTTGGAAAATTGTGGGAAGGACAGCCAAGAGGTCAGGATTCCCAGCAAGCAGATATACAGTGACACAGGCTGGGAAACCAAGAGGCCAGCTTATACCTACACAGCCCACAGTAGGTGATGGAGGTCTTGGCAATAAAAATTAAGGGACCTTGTCCAGTTGGCTTTTTCCACACATACAACCATCTCATTCCACATCTCTTTTCCCTGTAATTTCATTTTGACACGCAGGGATTCTAGAAAGCCTTAAATGAAAAAGAGGTATGAAACAGGGCTAGGAAGTGATTAATATGTGAATAAGGCTCTTAAACAAGGCAGGGTCAGGCCAAAGAGTTAAGACACTTGGGGAGATGGGAGGAGGGAAGAAAGATGTGGGAAGAATCAAGTTCAGGGTCAAGGATGATGCTGCAAAATCTGGTACAGATCACTAGCTGGAGTTTGGGAAAAAGGAGATGTGGGTCAGAGAAAGACCCAGGACTGAGGAGGCTTATAAACTCAGAGATGAAAGGGCAGAGCTGAAAGGTCTTCCTGAATGGGTCACCTGAGCTGGCAACCAGAGGCTGATGCATCCCCAAAGTTCAGGGGGAGCTTGAGACTTGGAGTGAGTCCAGACACAGATGAGCCTGTGAAGAGCAATGAAGCAAAGTTTTCTTTTCTCTTGAAAAGTGCCTCTGTTGTGTTTTTGGTTTGCTTAGCTGGCTGCCCACCAGAAGGAACAAAGGACAAAGATGGCCCATCTGCCTCAGAGGCAGTGTTGCCTGATGGTTAGGCACAGGGGCTGGGGGCACAGGAGGTTGCTGAGGACCCTTCTGGGCTCCGAGGCTCCATAATGCTGTGTCACTGACCATGGCACAGGCTCTGCTGCTCTTAAGTGGTGTGTCTCCCTCCCTAATAGCGGGGGTGATGATAAAGGGCTATTGTTAGATTGAGATAAAATAGCCTAGGTGAGGCTTTTAGTGCATCATGACACTTAGAACCTTTTCTCAAGCCTCAGATGCAGTTTTCCTTTGGTATTTTAACATCTCTGATATTAGGATGTGCAGCATTGATTTCTTGGTAGTACATAAAATACGGTTTATGGTGCCTTAGATTTGATCTGGAAGTAGACAGCCAGTAAGTGGCAGTGGAGGTGTTTTGTGTCATTCTCCCTGGGCCAGACTCATGGCTCTGTCCACACCTTGGGGCCCCTTCTTCTCTTTGGACTGATTGAGCCTTTTCTCTGGGGGACAGTTGGGCTTCACTTGTAGCTCAGTTGATGAAGAATCTGCCTGCAATGCAGGAGACATGGGTTTGATTCCTGGGTTGGGAAGATCCCCTGGAGAAGGAAATGGCAACCCACTCCAGTATTCTTGCCTGGAGAATCCCATGGATAAGGAGCCTGGAAGGCTACAGTCGATGGGGTCACAAGAGTTGGACACAACTGAGCAACTAAGCATGGCACGACACCTGGGGGACAGGAACCTGGGCCCTGCAGCTAGGCCTGCTGAAGGCAATTCTTGTTTTGGCTACTACTCTCTGTGCGACCCAAGCTAAGCAACACCGCCTCTCTGAACCTCAGTTTCTTCTGCTCTACAAGGGAGAAATACTGCCTACATTCATAGGGTTATCAGGTGAGGATAAGAGGAGACAAAGTCATATAAAGTGCTTGCTTAGCACAGTGGTACATTGGATAAATGTTAGATGATGATACAAATAAATAATGTTACCTTAGGTAGCAAAGTTATACTTTGCTATATACCTGAGATATCTTGGGAGCCCCACACAAACATTCATCTCAGACTCTCAATGGGAGGGATCTCAGAACCCAAATCCATCCTCCTGCCCTGTGATGGTGGCTGAGGTTGCAACCTCCCATGGCCTCACCTGGAACCCTTCTCCCACTTCCTGCCCTGCTCCTTTCTCAGCACTCCCCTGCACTACCCTCAGGACTCGGGACTCATTACATCAGGAACTATTTTTCTTGAGAAGTGGGCTGGTTCGCTCCCTCCTTGGGAAAGACCACCCCAAACCCTGGGTGGGGTTTTGTCAAGCAGTTAATCACCCAAGACCTCCCCCAACAAGACTCTTCTCTGTGGCTTCATCTTCCCATCTCCTCTTAAGTGCCCTGACTCACTTCACAAAGCTGTCTGCCTCTGTCCTTGCTGGCTTCCCCTACCCTAAATGTAAATACCATATTTTTCTCAAAGCTTCTAACATCTGCCTAATGAGTCTTATGTATCAGAATCAATCATGCTTTACATTTATAACGTTTGTAACTCATGCACCCAGAGCCTCCCCGGGTCTTCAGATCCCCACTTGGTCTCTCCCATTCACAGCTCTCCATGGTCCTGAGGGCATCACACAGCCTTCCTCTTCACATGCCACAAGCATGCCTTTCCTTGTGGGGGAGGCTACAAAGCCTCATGGAGAGATAGGTTTGGCCTGTCCCTTTCTTGAGCCCTCCTAATCTTTCTCATCATTTTTCAGCACAGAAGATAGAACTAATGACTTTTCCCCAGGCTAGCTCTTTGGCAAGTCCTTCTCTTTTGAGGTGAGACATCCCACCCCAACCCTACCCCTACCTTGCAATCTGCCTTGTGCTGCCTTTTATAACTGGCCTGCATCTTTGCACCAAACCCAGGGGCGGGAAACTCAAGACTTTTGCCTGTACCTTGGCTGGGGGATTCCAGGGTAATACAAACCTCTCAGGTATGGAATGGCATCAGATAAAAATCTCAGACTTTGTCAATGAAACAGCCACTGGCTCCCCCTCAAGATCTTTATCAGGGGGCTGGATCTGGAGGAGCATGGTGGGCCTGCCCCTCGGGGGAAGCTGTGGAATCGTGAGTCTTCACTGCGTTTGTAACAGAATGACTCTCGTGGTCTTAAGGCATGTGTCCCAAATGTCTTGGCTTCTCAAAACTGGTTTCTGCTCCCTTAAAAATCTTCTGGACAGGGTGCTGTGTGCTGAAGGGGATGGGGCAGATTTCACAAAATTCAGCAGCAGCCACGTGGCATCATTGAGTTAGGAGAAAGCGCGATGCATTAGACACAAGTCCCCACATTTACTTCTTTATCAGTCTGTTCATCTGCCTGCCTGTCTATACATCCTCTGATATGTTTAGAGAAGGACATGTGGTGTATAAGCCAGGATATGAATGAAGCTGAGGGTGGTATATAAAGGTGTAGGATAGTGAGATGAAGAGCCTCAAGGGCACCCTCCCCGGAGTCCCTCCCAGGCCATGGGAGGGACAGACAGTAAGAAGTCCCGCTGTCGAACGTCCCACACTGCAGTGTGTCCTTCTGGGGGCTCTGAGAGGTCAAAGTGTCTGATGCTGTCAGGCTTCAGAGCCCAGGGCTCCAAACCTTCCTGAAGGTTCTGTGGGGTGAGCTCCTACCTCACTCATCCCAGAAAGGAATGGAGGAGGCTCCCAGCTGGCTGGTGGCAGCTGCGTGTCCAGCTGTCCGGGAAAGCAACCCTTTCGCCTCCCCAGCCTTCCCACCGCTGCTCTCCCCTCTGGCCCAGCTCCCAGGATGTAGGATGCCAAGCGGTGCCCGCCTCCTCCCCCTACTCCCCACCTCCCGCCTTGCTCACAAAGGCAGGTCTGTCTGGAGCTGAGCAGGGCAGGCCCACGGGGAGGGCTGGTGCTCCACACCACACCCCTTCCTTACGGAAAAGGACAGGTCTAGTCCAGTAATGAGGAGAGGGTGTTCCCCTCGTGGAATACCTCCTCTCAGGCTCAGCAGAGAGGCAGTGGGTGTATGTAAATAGGAAGTTCTCTGCTTTGGATGTCTGGTCAAAAGAGGGCTGAATGAAGCTAAGTGCAGCACGTCACCACCCAAGCCAAGTCAGAGTAAATGTTCCTGCATTCAGCAAGCTGCCTTCTAATCCTTTGCTCCTGAGTCAGTCAAAAACATTTACTTTGCTTTGAAAATGGCCTCCATTTCCTAGTTAATACGCGTAAGAGAAGATGCTGCCACTCAGCATTGTGCTTTTGCCCAGCAATTGTGACTTGCAGTATGACCTTGAGAATACTACTCTGGGCTTCACTGTCTCCATTCACTTAACTGCACTACACCTACTAAGGGCCCACATATACTACTGTTGGGCATATGGACTTGACAAGACACTGCAAGGGAATAAAGGTGGAGATGAGGTCAAAGCATAAGCTCTGAAGTCTGGCTTCCTGGACTTAAATCCAGAGAGTCAGTTCACCTCTCTGAGCATCAGTTAGTTGACCTGTGATAGCCCCCACTCCACATTGTTCATTATGAGGGTGCAACAAGGTAACATGAGTAACCTCACTTAGCACAGCACTTGGCACATCTGATCTCTGTAGCTGCTATTTTGTTACAGTTATTCAGGATAGATAAGACAGGTTCCCTGTCCTTGACAGAGGGTGAGAAGGAAAATCATAAGTAAGGCAGACTGGTAAGTGCTATGATGAAGGTGCCATAGACTGGAGGGAGAAGAGGTCTAGGAGGATTTAGTGGAAGCTGTGGCAGGTCAGACACAAGGACAGACAGCTTTATACATGTGGACACAGAGTAAAGGGAAAGTTGAACAGAGGCCTGAGTGTGGGCAGGTAAAGGCGATCTGGTCCCAGCATGAGTGAATGGGGCTGCTGGGTGGGGGCATGCACACTAGTTTGCAGGTCAGTGCACACTAGTTTGGAGTCACACCAGAGAGGACCCCGAGTAATGACACCTGAAGAGTGTAGACTTCTATCTGCAAGTGGTGGGCAGTCAGTGGAGATCTTTGAGAAGGGAATGAGAAAGATGTTTCTGGTAACATTTTATGGGGAAAATCTTGGTGGGAACGGGGAGGGCTGGGCACTGAGGCTGAGGGACACTTGCTCAGTGTTTCCATCTCTGAAAATTCACTAGTCTTCTGCTGCTGCTGCTGCTAAGTTGCTTCAGTCATGTCCGACTCTGTGCCACCCGATAGACAGCAGCCCACCAGGCTCCGCCATCCCTGGGATTCTCCAGGCAAGAATACTGGAGTGGGTTGCCATTTCTTTCTCCAGTGCATGAAGTCCTTGCTTAATATTCATCTTCTTTACTCAACTACAACGTCATCTAGGACAAGAGCCATATGCTTCCTTCACACAGCTCTACCCCCCTGCACAATCCCTGGTGCTTCATAGATAGCTGTTGAATTGAAATAGACAAAAGATCTGAAACTCGAGCCATGAGAATAGAGGGAAGGGATGGTCTAAAGTCACTTGAAGAGGAGCATGAAGAGGATTTGGCAAATGCCAGGAACTCAGGAAAGGAATAATCAGAGATAGCATAGGACATGGTGGAGAAGATGGATGAATGGATGGGAGAATGGATAGAATCAGGAGAAGCCTGGTCAGCGAGGCAGGTACCAAGTGCTGACAGAGTAGGCTGCTTCCCAGGGGCGAGACACCATCCATTCAGAGCTGGGTGTCGGGCAGGCCTTGGACACTGGGCTCTGGGGAGAAGCCAGAGTTGGAGGCAGATGCGGAAGGGTCAGAGACTTGGGGAGAGATGAGGATCTTCAAGGGAGAAGGACCCGGAGCCTGAAAAGAGAGGTAGACAGAGGCAGTTACCCTGGGGGACATCCCACATTCTCAAGAGATCCCTAGTGCGGCCAGTGATCTCAGAGGAGAAGTCGCAGGGGACTGGAGGCCAGAGGGTACAGGATCACAGCATTCAGCTGGAAAGCTGGCTCTCGGCCACACTGTTCAAAGCTGCTGAGAGGTTAAACAGATGGAAAACAGAAGCCAGAACCTTGAGATTGGTCTCGTGGCATTGCTGTGCCAGTCAGTTCTTCCAGTTTTCTAAAGGAAGATACATACTCACCAACCCTCCCATTATCAGAACCTTCCATTGCTTCCCACTTCCCAAACATTAAGGCCCTAAGTCCTTGGCAAAGGGTTTCTGTGACCCCCTAATCTTGCCTGGAAGCCTCATCTCGCTGTTGCACGTCCAGGGCTTCATGAGTTGGTTCATGCTATTCCTTCAGCCTGGAAGGGCCTTCCTTTCCAGTCTCTTCTAGCTAAAATTCTTCTTACCCTTCAGGGCCTACATCACATTGCATCTCCACTGCAAAGCCTTCCCTAATATCTCCAGTAAAAAGGGTCCTTCCTTTGAGGACCCATGGTGCAGTGCTTTGCCTAGCAATTCTTTTGTTTCTTCTAAGATTCCATCCAGTTGTTGGCTTGTCTCTCCCCTTCACTGGATTATGACATCATGAGAGCAGAAGACAGATCTTGTGTTTGAACATTCTGTGGCTTGATCTCTTATGCACAGAAGGGACTCAGCCAATGCCAGCAAAACATATGGAGAAACGAATGTCTGAGGACAGTAGATGCTGGCTGTTCCACTTGGAAATTACAGGGCCTAGGAGTTGTTTGACCTCAGGGCTTGGCCCTGCAATTAAAATCTTGGCCCGGCATTAGGTTGCCTTACAACCAGATGTGCTATCTGTGATCTCTAGAGTCATTTTGATATTGTGGATACATTATTATAGATACACTTAAGATTTTCCTGAACATTTCCCATATTTAGACAAAGATGGAAAAACTTGGCCTGGTCATCAGAAGTGCTTTATCACATATGTTCCCCTTGATGGCGATTTAGAGTAATCCCTGCACAATTCCGTGAGGATCATAAACATATTTCAAGAGCCATGAATTAGGAGGAGAAAGTTTCCCAACACTCAATTTACAGGCTGAGAAAGCATCTGTTCATTTAATCATCTGTCATCTTCAGCCCCTCTGAATAGGCTTTGAGAGTATTTAGATAAAATGAATATAATGATTTTGCGACAGCGTGTTATTTGTAAGGAAAACATGTATTCAATAAATGTATTCAACAAGGTTCAGTGAGCACCTACTGTGTTCCAGTCGTGTGTCTTTGTTAGACAGTGTATGAGTCTGATGAATTCTTTCTGTAGTCTGTGTTTTAGGGGTTAGATAGTCTCTTTTTTGTTGTATAAAACTGAGAGCAATTTAGGACTGATATAGACAGTCCTGCTTTTTTTGGTCGGCTTTGTTTTTATTTTAGGATAGACAGTTACAAAACACAGCTGGCAAAATGGAAAGAAAAGCTACATTCTTCATGCAGCTGTGAACAACAGAATTTAAATATCTCTAATCCAGCAGACCTGGTTCTTGGCAAGGGAGGGAAAAAGAATTAATTGTTTTTTACCACTTTAGGCTTTCACACTCATACTACATGTGTGCACATGCATATCCAAACAGTAAAAAGGCAGTGAAGCCAGAGGGTATATTGAGTGCTTTTAAAATTCTTTTGCCATGGATCTTGCAGCGTAGGCTGGGAAGGAGTTTCCCAAAGAACTAACCTTGTGAGGAAAGCCTTCCTCTGCCTTTGTAATAATAAAAATCGCCTTCTCCTGAACATTTGTCCTGTGCTAGGCAGGTGCCTGAAGAGCATTACCTGTTTTATTATATCCTCTGAGGTGTGTGCCATCTACACACACAGAATGAGGCTCAGAATGATGAAACAGGTCACAAAACTGGTTAGGCATGGAATTGGAATTTAAATCTAGTTTTGTCTAACTTTAGGGCCCACATTTAGCCACAATTGGGATTTTCCTTAACCCATCTCCACTGTGGCAGAATAGCACCAAAACATACTTGAGGGGTGAATAATGACCAGACTTGGGGAAATGGGGAACATTCCAGATGACATCTCCCCATCTTTAAGTGATTCCAAAGGACAGATGTAAGAAATGCGGTTGGCCTGCACAAAAGAACCCTAAAAATAGGGATCTTTCTCTTTTTTTTAATTTCAATATATATTGCTCTTTTCTCCTTAACAGTAATAGAGCTATGCTTAAATGTTTTTGTAGAAGGGTATTCAATATGGCATTATTAATAATAGTGGCAATGAACTGAATATCCGATAGTAGAGGACTCATTAGATTATAGAGGAGTACACTGCCGCCATTAAAAAATCTGTTTCGGAACAGTCTTGAGTAGAGGACACCCATGATATGTTGCTAAATGAAAAAGTAAGTTAAAAATCTATAAAGACAGTATGATCCCATTTTTGTTTCACATACAGAAAAATACAAATAGAGACATACAAACACACAAAGAGAGACACACAAACACACATATATATGACACAAGAAAAGAACTGGGAAATTATCAATGTTTTAACTGTGATTATCTCTTGATGATGGGTAAACTTTTATTTTCTTAGATTGTATTTTCTGGTATTATTTCCATTTCCTATAATGAAATATATTACTTAATTATCTAAGAATAATTTTTTAAGTAGTGCATACTCATTAACTCAACAGCTTCATTATACAAACAGTTTTTGAGAATCCAGTGTGTACTAGACTCAAAATATTAAAAAAAAAGAAAAAGAAAAACAGAAAGAAAGCAAAGTTACTCATACCCTTGTTCACTGGCATTTTGGATGATCTCCTTCAGCTCATTTTCTGTGCTGCATTGAAAGCATAATGGTGACCAAAGCAGACAGCTACCAAGCCCAGGGACAGTTAGGAGTCCTGCCAATGGAGATTGAACAGCCTCTGGGCCCTGACTCGGCCGCTTCTACCACCAGACATCATTTCACTTCCCTCTAAGTGTCAGCTCCATCATCAGTAAAAAGGATGGAGAGTGGTACCTACATCATCAGCCTTTTGGAGGATTAACCGAATTACAAGTAAGTGCTTTGAAGTAGACAACAAATAATAGCTATTATTACCATTACTGTGTAGAATGGCTGCATTGCTGTTCTGTTCTGTTTTCCATCTCCTTTCTTCCAAAGAGTGTAACATAGTTGTATTGCCCTTGGAGAGAGGGACCACTTTTTAGGTCTTTTTTTGAAAAATTTGTTTATTTATTTTAATTGGAGGATAATTAGTTTAAAATATTGTGATGGTTTTTGCCATACATCAACATGAATTGGCCACAGATATACATGTGTCCCCCCCAACCTGAAGCCCCCTCCCATCTCCCTCTTTTTAGGTCATTAAGGCTTATAAAGTCACCTTTGAGTTTTGTCTGTGGTCAGATCACTCAGTCCAAGCCATTTTCAGGCAAATGTGCATTCAGAATAAAGCCCTAGCTCTTTGCTTGACTCTAGGTTGTGCATGATCTGGTCCTTGCACACCTCTCCAGCCTCATATTGACCCATTCCTCCACTGTTTATTCTTCTTGAGGTATCCTGGTCTCTGTTGGAGTCTAGAACACACAAGTTCTTGTCCACCGTGGGGCTTTATCTCAGGTTCTTCCTTCCACAAAGAATAGTCTTCATCCCTCCTCTTGGCATGCCTGGAGCCCCTTAATCCTTCTGGTCTTTGCTTCTGTGTCACCTTGGAGAGACTTTCCCTTTCTACCTAATTTGTAGCAACTTCTCTTGTTCAGGGCCTTGTTTGTTCCATTTTTAGATCTTAGCACGGTTTTTACTTATTTCTTTTTGTTGACTTACTTGGTGTGTGTGTGTGTGTGGGTGGGTGGGTGAGTGTGTACACTATTTGCCATTCCCCTGCCTCATTAGAATGTAAGCTCCTCAAGGGTAGGGACCATGTCTGTCTCCTCCTCGTATCCTTGAGGCAGGGCCCTTCACGGAGAAGGCACCCAATATATAGAGAAGGGAGAGAGGGAGGGAGTCTCTGTAAAGTGGGATGCTTCTCCAGGCAGCCCAGTTTCCCGTGAATGTGGGCAGTATGTGCTTCTTAGCCCTAGCATTACCATGCAAGTTTAAAAATAAAAACCCTGGGTGGAGTGAGAAACCTTTAAAGAGGATGGGGGAAAGATAATGAGAAAGAGAAACTGGCCAACACAGGCCCAGCAGGATGTGGGACTGGCCAGGAAGAGAAAGGGACCCTGACTCCAAGAAAATACTGCAAGAGTCTGATGAAGGTAGGATTCCGCATTAGGTACCAGAGGTCTTCCTGTTAGTCGACAGTGGATGAAAGACTTTAACCGTTTCAGGCTGTGCTTCCATCCCAGAGCAAGACGTGTTTATAGAGTCTTTGTTTTTTTTAAAGAGCTACTCTTTATAGTTCCTAGAACAGAGGCCTCCACACCCCACATCTGACTGCCATGCTGTCAGAAGAAGAAGGAATACAAGGAGGTTACAGGGAGGCGATGAGGCCTGCTTTGGCTCACTCTCCCCGTGACCTTCCCCAGGGCCCCTCCCAGCGTGGGATCTGAACCTCCCACCACAGTAGGGCCCCGGCCAGACAAGCCAAGGTATAGCCACCCTCCACAGGCTTGGCTCAGTTCTGGGGATGTGCAAGGCGGGGAGGGTCAGGTCAATGGGTCACTAGAAACAACTCGGACGTTGCCTTGGAAACCCTTTTCCCCTACTTGCACTGTGTCGTTTGGACCCACCCTGAACCAGCTGTGTATTAAATCCTCTGGCCACAGTGGGAGGCAGGGAGTCATGTGGAGGAAGGTCAGAGTGTGTCAGGAAGGGGTCCACCTCCGTGATGGGAGACCATCGATCTTCGGGCCTTAGTGAGAGGTCTGATGACCCAGGAGAGCCATGGGCTGAAAATCCATTCTCCGGGCCTGGTCTCTGTGGTGCAAGAATGGGCCAGGCTGAGTGTGGGGGCTGCCAACATCCCCTCCTCCAGACTGTGGCCTGGACCCCTTCCCGTAATCCATCTCTCTGTGCTGCTCCAGAAGCCAAGTGATGTGCTCACTGATGGTCACCTAGTGCAAGGGAGTGTTTGCAGACCTCTACAGCACTGATCACCAGTGGGTTTTTCCATAATCCCTGCTCTGTGATGGTCTAGAGGGCCATGAAGGAAATCAGCGAATATAGAGAGAGACAGCTGGAGCTTTCCATGCCCCCATAACCTCTGCTCCCCCCTCTAGAGATGAACTCTTGTAAAGAAGGAAACCAAAGCACAGAGAGGACCAGTCCTTACCCACAGTCACTCAAGAGGACAAAATGGGGCATTGGGCAGCCTGGGTGCAAAATAACCATGCATTTCACAGCTTACAGCAGGCCATTCTGTTCACTCTGCGTTTAGTCTTCAAATGTGTTAAAGCCCAGGGTCGGGGGACATCGAGGAAAAGTTTGAAAGCACCTGAGCACCCAGGAACCGCATGTACCCTGGAGGGGTGGGGATCCCACAGCCTTTTTGGGAATTGTGCTAAAGGAGGCTTGCTAAAGTTGAAGCTTCTTTAACTGTTTGTTGCAAACTCCTACAGCTTAAAACTGCTGATCAGAGAGTCTTGTCTGCTCCATGCTTGAACTCTTTAAAGGGGCTGTTGCTTTCTTGGCTAGTTCTAGGTTCCTGACATGTGAACTTTAAGTGCTGAAAGAGAACAGGGTGGTAATTGTCCCTTGGAACAAAGAAGACCGACAGGGGAACAGCAGGTGACCTTCATGTTCCCAGGTCATTGTTTTAGTTCAAATACATTCTTAGGTTTCCTGAAAACCTTAGCCAGACTGCAAAGTGTTGGTAGCAATAATAATTAATATTTTATTGATCAAACACTGTGTGCTCTGCATTATGTACTGAAACATTTTTGTCTCACTGATATCTTAAATCACCTCTGTGAGGGAGTAACAGCTAATGCTGATAATAAAACACACTTTCTCAGAATTCACCTGTATAAATTCACAGAGTCCCGTCGACAACCCTCGGGTGTGGTTGCTGTTAATATGTCTCTGTTTCAGAAGTGGAAAGGTTACAAAATTGGGCCAGGGCCTTAAAGCTCTTGTGTGTCAGAACCAGAATTCAAACCCAAGTAGTCCTGCCTCCCCAACTGGTACACTCCTATCCTCACGCCCTGCAGACTGTTACTATAAAATAAGAAAAGGATGATGAGAGAGATGGGCCAGAAGTGGAGGCGTCAGGAGAACTCTTGGTCTACCACATCAGCTCTCTTTCCTAGGAACTTAGGACATTGCCTCCCGAGTCCTCGGCAGAGACATTCCAGGACCAACCTTGGAAAACGGCAGCTCATTCTGTGTGGCCAACCAAGTGGGGATTTTACCCTTGGGAGGAAACCATCCTGAGACTAACCTGCATCTCTGTCCCAGAAACATCCCCATTAGCATTTCAAACATGAAAAGCCAATAGAGGTTTAAGGAAGAACATTTTGCTCCCTTAACCTAAACACCACCTTAGCACTGAAGACAAAGGAGCCAGGGCCACGCCAGCCTTGAACTCTGAACCAGGGACATGCTCTCCCGGGGCTGCAGCTTGCCGTGTAGCCTCCAGAGAGTGACTCTGCAGTGGTCATTCCCAGTTTTCCTCCAATTGCCATTTCAAAATTCTGACATAGATTCTGAGGAAGAACAAGCACAGCCTGGTTTTCGAGCAGCTATTTGTGTCCCTGGTGGTACTGAAGCAGTACTTTGTGCTCATTGATTAATCAGTGCAGACACTGCTTCCGCCCCCATGGACCTGGTAGCCAAGGTGGGGGTAAGTGGCTTTGTCCACTCCTCCCTGGGTGCAAGGGCAGGAATGTGCTGGATCAATGTCACCCTTCTGGGTGCCTGACATCACTTGTTTGCCTTTGATGCCCATCGGCCAAAAGAAGTTATTCATCTCTGAGCATGAATAACACAAAACAGGCTGGATTTTTCCAGGCTTCCAAGTTCTCTGAAGAGATGAGATTATGCACCCTAGGCCAGAGCAGCTGATGCAGAGCATGGGGTTCTGGGGGCTGTGAGGGGCCTGCTCACCCAAGTTAGGGTCTGAGGCCCCAAAACACACTTGGCAGCATTGCTTTCAGATGTAACGTGCTCCTTTCTAGAGCTATGAGGAGTGACAGAGGCTGGGAGATCCCACTGCTGTCCTTGGTTTTGGCTTTTCCACTCCCAAGATTGAACCAGTTGCTCATTTATTGAGCACTTACTATGTGGCTTAGTTTTGTTCTAGACACTGGGGATACAGCAGGGAAAAAGAGAGACAAGGCCTACCCTCCTGAGGCTTACCTTCTAGTAGGGAAGATGGATCAAAGCAAACTTTAAAAAAAAAATTGACAAGATGATACAGACTGGGGTCAGTGCCATGAAGGAAATAGAGATAGAATAGGGAGTAACAGGAGAGAAAGCCTCTTTAAGGAGTTGACCAGAGAGATGAGGCCTGATGGACAAAGAGGTCTGCTATATAAAGAACAGCAGGGAAAGTACTCCAGGCAGATGGAACAGCAATTGCAAAGTCCCAGAGGCAGGAAAGGGCGTGGAATGGCCGAGGCATGGAAGAGAGGCCAGTGGGGCTAGAGCTTGTGGGGGATATGAGAGGAGTGGGAGGATTTTGTCCCCACAAGGTCCCCCCAGCTGCTCTCACCTTCCTGAAAGTCTCCTCTCTTCTCCACAGTGGACTCCACTTGCCCCAGGGACTCATCCTTGCTAAGCCAAGTCTATCTCCTCTGCTGGAAGGAAAAGGAAGGGAATTCTTTTGTGACTGTCAGGACACATGGCAAAGGCATGGCATTTAGTTTGACATCAGGACTCACTCATGGTTTATGTCAACAGTGGCTGGCATCGATGAGAAGTTTCCGAATGATGGGAAAGGTGTGTGTGTGTGTCTGGTAGGGAAGACACCTGAGCGGGCTACAGACTCCAAGCTGGAATTCCCATTGCCGCAGACCTGTCTTTCTGCTTCTCATGTGAAATCCTGAGTAAGGCACATTTTGACTTTAAGTCCTTTGTACTCCTTCTTTATATTCGCTGCCTATTTTCATACCTGTGTCTGCCCACTTCCACCCTTTGCCACAAGGGGTCTGCCTGGGCTTATTGCCCCCACTTCTTTCCCCTTCACAACTTGAATCTTTACCATTCTCCACAGCCCTGCTGAATGACCCTACTGACTGCTGACCTGTTCCTGTAGCTTCAGGAAAAGTTCAGCAGGCAAAGGAGAGGTTACATTCATGAGACCACTGTGTGTCCTTCAAGTTATGCCAAAGAAGGTCAGGCTTGGCTGCCTGGTCAACCCCAGTCTGAGCCTGGCCTGGCTGCCAAGGTCTTGAATTAACCTCATCTATGGGAGACAGTGGTCCCTATTTAGAATCTAAAATGCTGCACACAGTATGTCAGCAAATTTGGAAAACTCAGCAGTGGCCACAGGACTGGAAAAGGTCAGTATTCATTCCAATCCCCAAGAGGGGCAATGCCAAAGAATGTTCAAACTACCGTAGAGTTGTGCTCATTTCACATGCTAGTAAGGTTATGCTCAAAATCCTTCAAACTAGGCTTCATCAGTACATGAACCAAGAACTTCCAGATGTACAAGCTGGATTTTGAAGAGGCAGAGGAACCAGAGATCAAATTGCCAACATGCATTGGATCATGGAAAAAGCAAGGAAGTTCCAGAAAAACATCTACTTCTGCTTCATTGACTATGCTAAAGCCTTTGACTGTGTGGATCACAACAAACTGGAAAATTCTTAAAGAGATGGGAATACCAGACCACCTTACCTGTCTCCTGAGAAACCTGTATGCAAGTCAAGAAGCAAGAGTTAGAACCAGACATGGAACAGTAGACTGGTTCCAAATTGGGAAAGGAGAATGACAAGGCTGTATATTGTCACCCTGCTTATTTAACTTCTGTGCAGAGTACATCATGTCAAATGCTGGGCTGCATGAGTCACAAGGTGGAATCAAGATTGCTGGGAGAATTATCAACACATCAACACAACAACCTCAGATGTGCAGATGATACCACTATAATGGCAGAAAGCCAAGAGGAACTAAAACCTTTTGATGAAAGTGAAAGAGAAGAGTGAAAAAGCTGGCTTAAAACTTAACATTCAAAAAACTAAGATCATGCATCTGGTTCCATCCCTTCGTGGGAAATAGAAGGGGGGAAAGTGGAAGCAGTTGACAGGCTTTATTTTCTTGAGCTCCAGAATCACTGTGGATGGTGACTGCAGCCATGAAATTATAAGGTGCTTGCTCCTTGAAAGGAAAGTTATGACAAACCTAGACAGCATATTAAAAAGCAGAGACGTCACTTTGCTGACCAAGTCCATATAGTCAAAGCTATGGTTTTTCCAGTAGTCATGTACAGATGTGAGAGTTGAACCATAAAGGATGCTGAACGCCGAAGAATTGATGCTTTTGAATTGTGGTGTTGGAGAAGACTCTTGAGAGTCTCTTGGACTGGAAGGAGATCAAACCAGTCAATCCTAAAGGAAATCAAGCCTAAGTATTCATTTTAAAGACTGATGCTGAAGCTCCAACATTTTGGCCACTTGATGTGAACAACTGACTCATTGGAAAAGACCCTGATGCTAGGAAAGATTGAGGGCAAGAGGAAAAGGGGACAGCAGGGGATGAGATAGTTAGATAGCATCACCGACTCAATGGACATGAATAAACTCAGGGAGATAGTGAAGGATAGGGAATCCTGGCGTGCTGCAACCCATAGGGTCAAAAAGAGTCAGACAAAACTTAGCAACTAAACAACAAAAACAGTGAGGCCATGACGAACACCTAGAACATGCTGTTGAGGGGGCCATGGCTGGAACACTATTTGGGAAGGGGTCTGGAACTTTATTCCCTAATGGTGATGTACCCAACACTAGGTTTATGAGCTCAGGAAGCCTGCTGTCTTCCTTTGGGGCTGACCCACTGTTGAATCATGCCATCAACTTCCCTGCCCGTTGTTGAAATCAGAGTTTACCCTGCAGAGGATTGCCTCCTTCTGGCTTTCTGTGGCTCTCAGCAAAGGACCTAAATCCTCAACATGGCCACCATGGTTCAGCCTCCGTCTGTGCCTCTTCTTCCCTGCCTTCTAGCCGCACAGCCTCCCCTCCGCTTCTTGGTGAAGCCACATTTCTCACACCATGTGATCGTCCCTCATGCTCTGCCTGTAATAGAGCGTGGACTGAGTGCAGCCCTTAGCACATAGCCAACGCTCTGTGCTATTACCCTGCACCCTGTTACCAGGCAAGGGTTACCATGGGCCCATTGGTCCTGCCCAGTCATTGGTTGGCGGGGCAGTGCCCTTCCCCCAATCAGCCAACTGGCAATAAGCAACCCTTAGTAGTTCTGTTCAGTCATTGGTTGATGCCGTGGTGGGCCCCGCCCACAAGCAACCAACTGTCAGTGAGCAGCCGTTAGTGAAGCAATTCAGCCAGTGATTGGTGGAGTGGTTATCATAAGGTGTAGAGTGAGGTAAGAAGGGGATCTCGGCCTTCTCCCTGGGGCCCTTCAGCTCACCCAGCCTTGGTCCAGCAGGTGAGTTGAGGGCTCGGAGAGTAGGCAAAGGGCTGTGTCCTCACCAGGGCCACCCACTGGCTGTGAGGCAGCCAACCGTGAACCTCTCCCGCACCCCCACCTCTGTTAACTAATGGCTATGGCAGTCTGCATGCGACAGTCTGTGGGTCTGCCCTTGCCCTCGCCCCCACCTCCCACCCCCTCCCACCTCCTCAGGCGGCCTGAGGAGCCTGAGGGTCACTGGGTCCTGGGCACCTGGCTACGTCAGCGATGATGGCTGGACAGGGTCTGGGGACCTGGCCCTGAGGGAGCTGCCAACTCAGTTCTGCCTCCTTTTAGCCAATATCTGGACCTTGGAGGAGGAGGAGGAGGAAAGTTGGGACCTGGCCCTTGTCAGAACAGAGAATAATATTTATTTCTTAGAGATTTACAGGAACATGGTTACCTGACAATGACCTGACCTCCAGAACAAAGGCTCTGACACCAAGAAATTTGCAACAGCTAACCATGCCCCTCCTTCACCTTTCCTAGAAAGTGGCTTTGCTGAAAGCTTTTGGGGAATTTGGGGTTTTTAAGTTTTTTAAGGCTACCCAACTACCCAACTACCCATGTCCTTGCATGGCCTTGCAATAAGCCTTTCTCTGTTCCAAACTCTGACATTTTGGTATTGTTTGGCCTCACTGTGGTTCGGGCACATGGACTTGCATTTTTGTTAATGTTCTCTCCACCCGAAACGTTCAGCCCTTACCCATCTGACCCCTGCCCATCCTCCAGATCTCATCCCAAGCGTCACCTTGTCACTGAAGCTTTTCCAGACACCCTGACTTGGTCCAGTATGCTGCCCTATGCTTTCAAAGAGACCACTCAGGAGAATTCGTGCAGGATGGATGTCGATGACCCCACCTAGCCTCTTGCTTTTGTTCAGGTAGAAACTGTCAGTCCCAGGCTCTGCGGCCTGCTTCTGGCACACAGGAGGGCCCCACGGATGAACTGCCTGACCTGGACTGCTCAGGAGTGGACTCCAGGCTGCCCAGCCTGGTCTGCACCCTCTCCTCTTTCTCTGTGTCCTCCTGTTTTCTTTTTTTCTTGGCTTTCCCTTCCCTTCTTCCTCTCCATCCTTTCTATCCATTCCTTCTTCCTTCTTGGCCTCGGGCTTACCTGTGGCTCCCCAGAACACTATTTAAGTCAACAGAAAAGCACTCAGAGTTAAAGAAATAGTTGCCACAACTTGGCAGAATGTGTTGGTCAACTAGATCACCCCAGACCCAGGGCCTCGAGAGGAGATCTGACTCCTACTATGACCATTTTCTAAGGCTGCTGTAACAAGTACCAGAGACTGGGTGGCTTAAACAACAGAAATTTCTTGTCTCACAGTTCTGAAGGCCAGAAGTCCAAATTCAAGGTATTCGCAGGGTTGGTTTCTCCTGAGCGCTGTGAGGAAAGGATGTGGTCCAGGCCTTTCTTCTTGACATGTAGATGGCTATCTTCTCCCTGTGTCTTGTCATGTCCTTTTCCCTCTGTGTGTGTCACTGTGGCTCAATTTCTCCTTTTTGAAAGGAGACCAGTCATACTGGTCATCCACCCTAATGACCTCATTTAAACTTGATGACCTCTGTCAAGACACTGTCTCCAAATAAGGTCACATACTGAAATACTGGGGGTTAGGACTTCAACCTGCGAATGTGAGGGGGTGCACAGTTCAAACCATAACTACTGCCTTCCAACTACCCATTGCCCCCACCCTTTTTGGCTTACTGAATGAGATAAAAATAGGGAACAACAAGGATATGTCATCTTCTGAAGAAATTATGTGGGAGTTTCGGGATGGGGGAGGACAAGATAGGAATATGAAGAGGAGAAGGACACTTAAGGGTGAGAAAAGAGGGTTGAACTGACAAAGAGCTAAAACTACTCTCATATATTTGTGAGGGGCTCCATGGCTATGCTGTGGAGATCTGCAGGGCCTGGGTTCCTATCTGAGATCTGCCACATACTGGCAGTGAGGTCTTTACCCTCATTTGTGAAATGTGATAATAATAGTACCTAACTTATGGGATGGTTGTAAAGGGCTTAGCACTGTGCCCAGCACCTGATAACTTAGTAGTAGTAGATGGGCTGTTACTGTTGTTCCCACAGTGGAGGTTTAGCCTAAGTAAAATGGTGGTTCAGGAAGAAGTCCAAGTCAAAAAGGCTAATTGCCACTGATTCAGGCCACACGACTCTGTTCTCATTAAAAGCAGTGAAGACAGGGAACCAGAGCAACGGTGAGCCCCAGGCTTCTTCAGCTGTGACCTGTCAACCAAAGGCATCAGAACCAGCTGGGCCCTACCCAGGAAATGCAGAATTCTGGGCCCCTTGTGAACCCAGCTATGTCAGTACTTGTGTGGGTAGTTCCCAGGAACCTGATGTTTTAACATTTTAAAATTAATTTTTGGCTGCTCTGGGTCTTTGTTGCTTTGTGTGGGCTTTCTCTAATTACTGGGAGTGAGGGCTACTCTTCCCTGTGGTGCACAGGCTTCTCATTGAGGTGTCTTCTCTTGTTGTGGATCACAGGCTCTAGGTGCATGAGCTTCAGTAGTTGCGGTGCACAGACTCAGTAGTTGTGGCTCACAGGCTTAGTTGCTCCACAGCCTGTGGGATCTTCCTGGGGTAGGGATTGAACTCATGTTTCCTGCATTGGCAGGGGAATTCTTATCTGCTGCCCCACCAGAGAAGTCCAACAGATTTTTTTTTATTAATAATTAACTTATTTTTTGAAATATAGTTGATTTATCATGTGTTAATTTCTTCTGTACAGCAGAGTGATTCAGTTATATGTGTATATACATTTTAAAAATATTCTCTTCCATTATGGCTTATCACAGGGCATTGAATATAGTTCCCTGTGCTATATATATATATATATATATATATATATATATATATATATATATATATATATATAGTAGGACCTTGTTGTTTATCCATGCTATATATAATAGTTTACACTCGCTAATCCCAAACTCCCATTCCATTCCTCCTCCCCCTTCCCTTTCAGTTCAATTCAGTTGCTCAGTCATGTCCCACTCTTTGCGACCCCATGGACTGCAGCACGCCAGGCCTCCCTGTCCATCACCAACTCCCAGAATTTACTCAAACTCATGCCCATTGAGTCAGTGATGGCATCCAACCATCTCATCCTCTATCGTCCCCTTCTCCTCCTGCCCTCAATCTTTCCCAGCATCAGGGTCTTTTCCAATGAGTCAGCTCTTTGCATCAGGTGGCCAAAGTATTGGAGTTTCAGCTTCAACATTAGTTCTTCCAATGAATATTCAGGACTGATTTCCCTTAGGATGGGCTGGTTGGATCTTCTTGCAGTCCAAGGGACTCTCAAGAGTCTTCTCCAGCACCACAGTTCAAAAAGCATCAATTCGTTGATGCTCAGCTTCCCTTTAGCAACCGAAAATCTGTTCTCTACGAATCTGGTATTTTAAACAAGCTCCCATGTGATTCTTATGCACATTAAAATTTGAAAATGCCTGGGCCAAACCATGGGTTCTGGAGCAGCAGGGGTGAGTCTTGTCCATCAGTAATCCCCACATCTACACAGCTCTGGTACAAAATAGGCATACCTTCCCATCGCCAGCATTCCTTAGGTGAAGTCAGAGAGGTGGACTTGAGCAACTATGCATAAAACAAATCTCTGTGTCATGTTTTAAACATTCAACTTAGAGAGATTACATTAGAAGTCTTTTGCATCACTATAACTTCACTGTGCCCAGATGCTAAGTTCTTTATTGCCCATTCCTCTTCTCTCCATAGCTGGAGTCACCTAGTCTTGACCTTAGGCTTAGCTCAAGATGACCTCTGACCTTAGGCTGGAGGTTTGTCAAGAGCCCTGGCCCAGCACCCTTGCTGTGTCCTTGTCTCTGTTGTTAGGCACCATTTTCTTTCTTCTTGGTACCATCCTCTTGCTGGAAAACCTGTGGCCCACCTTGTCCCCCAGGGCCTGCATTCGTGTCTTGTTCCTAAATACCCAATCCCAAAGGTCATGAGTCCTCAAGGCTGAGATTCTGCCTCCAGTCCAATCCAGGGTCTTGCCATCTCTTGACAGAGCTTCCAAATCCTGGCCTACTATCTAGGGCCTTCAAGAATCATCTTTTCCTGAAGTCCATCTGTCACCAAACTCTACCTGCCTCTCAGAACACCTCCAATGATCCCCCAAAATGTAGATGACACACCAGTTAGGAGCACAGCCTAGGTGTAAGTTTGGCTGTGCCACTTTTTAACTGTGTGACCATAGGCAAATGGCCAAACCTACCAAGCTCGATTCCTGCAGCCATGAGAGCCCCACTTCACGGAGTTGTTACCAGAATCTGGTGAGGTTACATACAGAGTCAAGAATGATACCTAGCTCATGTAAAGGCTCAAGAAATGCTGGCCACCAGCACAGAAGCTCCTCTATTCTGAAAGCTCAGAAATGTAAGCAAATCACCACACCAAGCAAAAGCATCTCCATGTTGCCCAGAAGGTGGCACTGGTGGTTACACAGAGAGTCACTTTGGACCTTGGAACAAATGGACTTGTGAGCAACCTTTTCAGAACTCACCTTTCAATAATAATAACAACAACAGATACTTAAATTTTGCTCACTATAAACCAGCCACTGAGCTAAGAGCATTTACTCATTTGAGCCTTTCAATTATAAGGTTAGTACTTTATTGCCCCATTTTATAGATGAGAAACCTAAGGCACAAGGTCACAGGACTAGTGTCAGAGTCTGAATTTGAACCCTGGCTTCCTACCTGCAGAGTCTATGTTCTTAACCACTGTTCTGCTGGCTTCTCTTAAGTGGTAACAGGAATCAAGGTAATTACCCTCCCCTCCTTCCCTCTTCTCCTGCTGTAGGCCAGATGCTTGTCCTTGTTCCTGTACCTCAGATTCCTTTACCTCCCAGCTGAGTTGGACATCCTGCCAGCCCAGGTTCATTTGCTCTTACCTGCCTACCCAGTTAAGTCCCCGCCTTTCTCTATGGTTAGATAGGCTGAATCCAGTCCCATGGGACAGCTTGCCACAGTATTTGATGAACTTGATGAGTGATACTTTTCTTAAGGAAAAATAGTCATTCACCTATACTTTATATGTCATGGATAGTTGTTAGATTTACGTAAAACAGGCTATGTCTGTAGCCCGAATGGCTACAGATTATTTTTCCAGTAGCTTAAATCAAGGAGTATTTCATTAGCCAAGCCGTGCCTATTTGATGATGTGGAAGGGGTATGCCTTCCCCTCTGTATGGTCCCTGACTGCTGGAAGCTGGCACAGTGGGGCTGGCAGCTCCATGACCCTTAACCATTTATTCAGGATCCACAGAAAGCAGAGTGAAAAAACACATCTCTGTCCTCGCATCAGACATCCCTTCTCTGGGTGTAGATAGAGCGTATAGGTGTCTGTCCACTCTCACCATGGAAATATCATCATCAGAGTTTGTGCTGCCTGCCTGTGAAATCAAGCCACTTAATCAGCTGGATACTTCCTCCTTGAATCCTTTCTGGAAGTTGGCAAGCCGTATATGCATATGTGCACACCAGGTCTGGGAGGAAGTTTATAAGTAACTCAGTGTCTTCTCCCTTAATTTTTTGTGTGTTAACTTTGCTTTTGATATAATACTCCATTTGCAAATCCTTTTCTTCATGCTAAAAAGGCAGCATCAATAGAAAACAGTTTCCCTGAGTCTACCCACTGCCCTTAGCAGCAGATCTGGCAACTTTGCCTTCAGATACATGATCTCAAAAGGGGGATTTCCTTGAGAGCCCTCAATGACCAACACAAAGAAAACAAAGGAAGTTTGTGACTGTGAATCACAGTCTCCACCAAAATCCACATTCATTCACCCAGACAGCCACTTTGCTAGACACCACTCAGCCTAGCTGATTTCTCTCTAACCCTTTGCCACCAACTGGGCTGGGTCACCCTCAGTCAGAACCCGGATGCTTGTGTCCGCCCACCGGTGTTCGTGGAGCTAAATCATGAACATTTGTGTCCCTAGAGCAAATAAAGGGAGAGTACTAGTCACCACAGCAGGGAGGTGGGGGTGGATTTAAACAACTGGAGAGAGCACAGAGCGAGCTCTTGCACCTGATAGATGAGATAGGTGTGTGCCCTCTTGAAAAACAGGTCCTTGATTTTTTTAGTTCTGGATTTTTCAAGTGTTCTATCTCAAAGCCTTGCATACTTTCAGCATGTAATAGTGACGTGGGTGGGGATAGCATCAGTGCCAGAGAATGTGCCCAGTGGCTAGCCATTCCCGTTCCCTCTCTGCCGGTGCCTATCTGGAGGAGCACTGAGATGACGGTGTGATTTTCAAAGAAGATTAGAAGATGGTAGGAAGTAATCCAGGTGACCAGTGGCGCCACTGGAATCCCACCCTCTCAAACATATTCAGGTAATTGCATAGTTCAGCCTAACACTTATATCAAAATGTTGACTAAATCTAAGGTGCCCACCCAGTAGACAGGGTTTCTAAGACGGCTGAATTTCCAGGCTACTTAAGAGGGTGAGTATGACAAGCAAAATAATGCTAGCCATGCTCAGTATGGCCACAGAGTCCTGCCAAACCACAAAGGTTTTAGTGAATGAGAGCCTTCTGCCCCCTCCGGTCCTCATGGCCGGCAGTGGGGGATGAAGATACAGGAGGAAGCATGCTGCATGATTATTCTCACAGGCTCTGCCCTCCAGGTGCTGTTTTTTTACACGTCTGTGATGTTAGCCAGCCTTTCATTTTTTTTTTTTTTCCAAGAAGCCTTATACTTGCACTCAGACACACACACACACTCGGACACACACTCAAACACACAGACACTCTCTCTCTCTCTCTCTTTCTCTCTCTCTCTACCTCAGCACTGGATATATAACCTGTTCTCTGCTCCCAAGAGTAGAAACCCTTATTCCTACCTGAACAGCTTGCAGGCTGAGGGCTTTTCCTCTCCAGTCGAAGGGAAAGGGAATCCTTTCAGTCTCATCCACCCTGCGTTGTCACTGTCACTGTGCTGCGACTGCTTCTCCAGCAGCCCCAAGCTGGCTCTCTGCACCTCCCAGTGACTGCGGCTCTGTGTGGGGAGAGGGGACGGGCTGTGGCATGTACATCAGGTTGCTGGTCTGCTTCCAAACACCGTACTCCAGAGCCGGCTCCCAGTCCTGCAGGGCTGTGTGGGAAGCAGGGAGGCAGGCAGGAGGCTGAGTGTGCAGCCTGTAGGTCTCTCTCCAGCCCTGTTTTGATCGGCAGAGGGGACCTGCCTTTAGACAGCTGCCTACACTGACCCTGCCCACAGGGATGCACACGGAGTACCCCTAGCCTTGGGCAGCCAACAGCAGGCCCAGGGACTCAGAGCTCGTGGCCAGTGGGGAAGGGAGGCAGAGACAGCAGACAGCGGCGGCAGCTCTCCTGGGTGTTATTTTAACGTGGTTTGTCTTGGGGCAAATGGCTGCACTGAATGGACTACTAGCCCGTCTAAGCAGATTCCTGTTTATTTTGAGGCCTCAGTTGGCAAGGAAACAGCAGGTCATGGCTCAGAGACACTCCTCTGCAATCAGAAGACTGCTGGATGAAAAGGAATCCTTTTCTGTTCTGACTTCTGGCATCTCTGCACAGGGTGTAGATGTCTGCCTGTCTCTCTGTCTGTCTGTCTGTTCCTGTTTTGCAAAGCCACTCGAGGCAATGACCATGCAGTTTAGAGCTGGGGAGGGGCTGCAGAGAGAATATTTCTGCCCTTTCTCACCAGTGGTCAAACCTGCCCTGCTGAACTAAGCAAATCATCAGGTGGGGTTTCTTCAGTGGACCACAGTCCTCATCTTTGTGCCCCTGGCCAGGATGGGGTAAGGAAGAGGGGAAGCTGCTTATATGAATGACTTTTGGCTACAACATGAGGAATGAACCTGGGCTGAAAGGCTATGGATCAGGAGGTATCTCTGAAGAGACCAAATGGAAACATGATTAATAGTTTCCTATAATTGACAAAGAGTCCTGTTCCTGATGCAGGCATTTGAGCTTGGGAGGTGTCACTGGGAGAGTGTGTATGTGTGCCCACGCATACAAGCGTGCCCACCTTGTGATTCAGATAGGAGGTACAGATTGACCTGTTGGAACTAGAAATATATTCGCTGGTTTCTCCCTCCTCTGGGAAGGTGGAGATGGAAAACTGTTCTCCAAAGTCATCAGGGAGCAGCCAGGGAGACTTCATGTGCCTCTGAAGGGAGGAGCTCAGAAAAGCTCACCTCCTGTGACAAAGAATTAGAAGCACAGACAAACATATCTCTGATAATGGATGAAGCGCACATCTGCTAAAAGGGACTTGAGGGGTACAGGACTAATTGATTTTTCTAAACTTTATTAATAGGAACCTCAATGAACTATCAAAGGTCCTTGTGACAAAATTTAAAATTTGCTTTTAAAAAAATAGTAATCTTCTTAAGCATCTGCAAGATTCCAAAGGACCTTCCAGACTATAGATGAAGATATTTTAGATAGTCATCTTCTTAATATTGGAGAATTGTTTTGCTGCTTCCAGGGTGCATGTGAGCTGTTTTTAGCCCCATGGAATGAATGATAGGTGGTAAAGTTAGGAAGCACCCTAAATCTTCCCTGCAAGCTGCTGTGATTATGGTGACAATCAAATGTGCCCAAGTGTGTAACAACACCTCGAACACCAGTAATGCAAATGTCAGTCATTATTTTAGTATTGTTTCTTCATTACATCTAGTCGTCAAATGCTGTTAAGGAAAAAAAGCCAAAAAATCACACAGCTCCTAGGCAAATATAGGTAAATGCAATCCCTAGCTACTGATATAAACCAATTAATTTACTACTATCAGGTGTTGTTTGGCAGTGTTCCTGTCCAAATACTGGGAAAACATGATATCTCAGTTCCTTAAAGTACTTAACATAATTCTCCTCAATACTGAATTTTTGATGTTTTAATTTAACATCTCTCAAGTTCCACATTTGTTTCAATTTCCGTGTCAAGTGTGTAGATTTATCTTTTTTAAAAATTTATTAAAGTATAGTTTATTTACAATATTGTGTTAATTTCTGCTGTACAGCAAAGTGATTTAGTTTTATATACACATATATATACACACACATACACATAAATATATTCTTTTTCATATTCCTTTCATTATGGTTTATCACAGGATATTGAATATAGTTCCCTGTGCCATACAATAGGGCTTGTTGTTTATCCATTCTACATTTAATAGTTTGCATCTGCTACAACTCCAACCTCCCACTCCATCCCTCTTCCACCTCCCCTTCCCCATAGCAACCACAAACCTGTTCTCTATGTCTGTGAGTCTGTTTCTGTTTCATAGATATGTTCATTTGTGCCATATTTTAGATTCCACATGTAAGTGGTATATGGTATTTGTCTTTCTCCTTCTGATTTATTCTACTTAGAATGATAATTTCTAGTTCCAACCATGTTGCTGCGAATCGCATTATTTCATTCTTTTTTATGGCTTTGTAGTATTCCATTGTGTATATATACCACACCTAGATTTATCTTATAAATAATATATATTCAGCTGCTTGGAATCATGGGATATGAAATGTTAATGCTTCCTGGCCCTTCTGTTATTTAGCATGGTAAAGGATGGGAGGTTTCCTAGTTTAAAAGTCTGGCCTCAGAATAGCTCCCTAGCTCTGGGCTAGGAAATAGTCAATGGAAATAATAGCCGTCAAAGCCTCTTGTTAAGCATTCACAAGCCACTAGATCCTATAGAGAGTATGTAACAGAAACCATAGCTTCCTTCAAAGCTCTTAGACCACTTTCAAAGCCATTAAAACCATTTAAGGTTGTGAAGTAATTAAAACTTTATATGTGCACTTACTAGCACTACAGAGGGTAGGTCTGAGAAAAGAAAATGACAGATTTGGAAGACCAACAAAAGTCCTAGTAGAAGTCTGGTAGGTTTATCCACAGAGGTGTGGCCTTGGCCAGAGTCAGCCATGTCTACAGTGTTGTGGCTGGTGCTGGAGGTGAGATTTTTCCTTCCCCGACCTGAGAGATTGACTTACTGCCAAGCACTTCAGCAGTTGCCATTACAGAAAGTGGTTCTAAACCTTTTATAAGAGCTTTAGAAGGACAGGAAAAGTAAAATGTGGCATTTCTATATATTTTTTCTTATTCTGTGTTCAGCGCCTCTGAAAATCAGGCATAAAACTGTCACTTTTTAACTGCACCAACATGAAAGAGGAATCAGAGCATGATAGATTCAACAGGACTCCAAATGTCTGCAGGAAATACATTTTCTTTCTCTCCCGGCGTAACACATAAGCCCTGGCTTCTTGTCTTTGAGTCTTGAGGCTGATGTTCAGTATCTGCTTTAAAGTTTCCCCGTCATTCATCCTGTTTACATAAACAATGCAGTTATATGAAATGCATACCAGACACTGCATTTTCTTTCTAATCTCGTTTGACCTTGTTTGGACTCAACAAATCCTAATCAGCTGACAGGAGAAATCAGATGCTGCCTGCCTCTCTCTCCCCCCAGCAAAGTATTTCCTTCTGTTTATGCTCAATCATGCATTTAAATGAAGGGCACGCTGGCCTCCTGGTGAACCAGCTGCCAAGATGACGGAGGGAAGCAATTTGACAAATAAGGCACAGGGAAACACAGCAGACATTCACAGGAAATTGTATTAGTTGCCCAAGGAGATCCAACAGACACAAACATAACCAGAGCTATGGGATAGAAACGGGGTCCAGAGGTTCTCAAGTGGGAAGGTGCCTCGCTCAAATCTCACTGTAACCCAAGAGCAGAAATTTGTCCCAGTTTGTCAGCCTGGCTCTCAGCGACTGCAGGAGAGGATGCTTGGAGAGAGTAACACCCATGAGAAGTAGGCTTTCTTTTTCTGATACTGGTACCCATTGCCTAATCAATGTTTTCCTCGATCTCAGCTTTTCAGTTTTATTTTAAAATATTTTATCTTTAAATAAAAGGAATGCTTTGTGCATATATAAAAAAATGTACAGTTTACAGAGAGGTACAAAATGACCCTCACTACCCCCCTTCTTCCCAAAGATAATCACTATTCACTTTTTTTCTGGATCCTTTGAGGGGCAAAAATGTCTTTATACACCTGAATGTGTTTGTTTAAAAGCAATTTACTAGGCAGAGTGTCCTGCATTGTTTTTCACTTAATACTAGATCTTTGCATATAGGTGTGGTCTATCCAGGCACCAGTACTCCTTGCCTGGCTTGCTGCAGTACCTCCTTGCTGGCTTCCCTGCTTCTGCCGTTACCCACTACATTTCATTCCAGAGGAATCCTGCTAAAAGGTAAATGGGATTGTGTTTCTATTTGAACAGAACTGCCTAGTGCCTTTCCCTGGCACTAAGAACAAAAGCTAAGCTTGCTGTCACCACTTGCATCTTCAGGTCCATCCCTGATTCATTTCTCTCTGTGCTCTAGCCTCCCTGCTCCTCATACAAGCCAAATGTGGTCCTACCTCAGGGCCTTTGCACTTCCTGTTCCCTCCACCTCAAGGGCGTGGATTTCTTTTCTGCTCCTTGATTCTTTACATGGTTGGCTCTTCCTTATCATTCTGGTCTCACTTCAGACCCTCCTCCCTGACCACCTGTTCTAAGTTAGCCTCTCATAGATCTTTCTTTTTCTTCATAGATCTTATTACTATCTGAGAATTATCATGTTCAGTTATTTGTTGATTTATTTGTGTGTCCTCCTGACACACACACTAAAATGTAATGTCCATGAGAAGAGCCAGGGATTTTATTTGTCTGTTCACCCTTATATTTCCAGTACCTAGACCAAGGGTTCTCACATTTGAATGTGCATCACAATACCAAATAACTGGACCTCAACTCCAGAATTTCTCATTCAGAAGGTCTGGAGTAGGCCTGGGAATTTGCATGTCTAAGAAGTTCCAGGTGATTCTGAGGCTGCTGGTCCATGGGCCAGACTGAGAACCACCAGTCTGCACAGTGCCTGGTTACACGGTAGGCGTTGCTTATACATTTATTATGTGAATACACAAGTCTGCACAGAAGGATCTGCTACTTTCTTTGGAATGGCAGTTTTATTTTCAGTTTATCATTTATTTATATTTATTGGACTATAAACCTCCAATTCTTTGTGACAGGAGGGCTCCAAGTTCTGCCAGCTAAAGTGATGTATTAGCTCCATTCATTTGTCAGCAGATGATTAGAAACCTAAAGTGTTAGAGGCCCAGGGGAACCAGTGAGAGGCATTCATCGTTCTTTGCCTTAGTAACACCTCAAAGCCAAAGGTGGTGGGATTCTCGCTTGACCTGTGACAGAGTATTTTCCCTGTGGGTAAGTACTCAGGCCTCCCCCATATTTGTTTAACAACTATCCTGTTGACTTGGCTTAGGCCTTGGTACATTGGAATATATACAACACACACACACACACACACACGCACACACACAACACATTTTCATATTGAATTTCAGGAAGTTACAAGATGCCTCAAGTCCATTTTAATCTAAAATTTTAAAACTCCTGATCTAATCATTGGCTATGTACTTGGCAAAACAAAGACAACCTGGACCCTCAATTTGTTAAATTCCCGATGAATAAAAGTTTATTAAATGTAATCAGACAAACCTTAGAGGACAACATTAGAAAAAAGCATTAGAGGAAATCATTAGTTAATAAGGTTTACCATCTTAGATTGGAGAATGCTTTTTGAAGCATATTTTGAAACCCAGAAACAAAAATAGAGTAGTGAGATCGATTCCATAAAACTTAAAATGATCTTTGCAAGAAAAAGGAGAATAAGATCCTTCTAGTCTAAATTCCAGGGAGAAATCTGTGCATCCTGTTTTCCATCTATATTTTTTCCATTTGAATTGTCTGGGGGACCTATAGGCAAGCTCAGTGGGATGAGACATAAGCTTATCAGAGCAGATAGGGTAAGACTACATTCTTCAACAAAGCCATTTTGTCACTTCGTTATTTCATTAGCCATGGTTTGGGGGTTTTTTTTGGTTTTTTTTTGAGAGAGATTTTATTGAGATATAGTTCACATATCATGCAGTTCATCCATTTAAAGTGTGCAGTTAAGTGGTTTTAGCGCATTCCCAAAGTGGTACAACCGTCTCCACTGTCCAATTTAGAACACTTTTGTCATCCCTCAAAGAAACCCTCATACCCATTAGCAGTCATTTGTCATCCCCTCCCCTGCTCCCGCCAGGCCTATACAACTACTTTCTGTCTCTCTAGATTTTCCTGTTCTGGCCATTTCGTATAAATGGGATCATATAGTATGGGTTTCTTTTCCTTAAAAAGCAGAACGTCTTTAAGGCTTATCCATTATTGTAGCTTGATTCACATTTATCAGAACATCATTCCTTTTTATTGCAGAGTATTTCATGTGTATGGATATGTCCCATTTTATTCGTTCATCAATTAAAGGATATTTGGCTTGTTTCCTCTATTTAGCTATGATGAGTAATTGTGCCGTGAATGTGTGGTGTCCAAATTTTCATGTGAACATACGTTTTTATTTCTCTTGAGTCTAGCAGTGGTTTTTCTCTTAAAAGATTTACCCAAAACATTTTACTTATATAATTCTTTTGGTTTTAGTTTTGTTCTATCACGATCATTTGGGGAAGCAAGAAGGCTTGTATCCTAAGGACTCAGAACTCCTCTGCCCTGAGTTTGGGCCCTTCTTGCTTCTGTGTAATTGGGGATGTGACTTCATCTCACTGAGCCTCACTTGTGAGGAAGCCAGCTCTCTGATCCTCTCAGGGATACTGTGAGGATTAATGACACAAACCCAATAGGATCCGCTCTTGAGAAGATACTATCCCACAGGAGTAGGTTCCTGTGCATCAGAGAAACAAGATACCCTCAGGCCAGGCAGGGGCTCCCCAGCACCACAGGTGATGGCATCAGCCAAGAGGCCAGTGGGTGAATGCAGAGGCACAGATGGTATAAAAAAATACTGTTTACTTGAGATTTGGGTTTACTCTGCAATCTGAATTTGATTGCATTCTAAATCCTTCAGACCACCCTCTGCAGGAGGCCCTGGCTTGGTCACCCTGTTCAGAGGGCAGGAGAAAGGTCAGGGCCATGCTCAGTGATGGGCAGCCAGATGAGCAAACAAATTCTAAAGCCCACCCTCCAGCTAACATTTTCCCAAAGACCACTCTAATCAAAGACCTCATTTAATCAAAAAGTACCTTGCTTTCTGCAGAGTCCCAGAAGTACCTCCTTTTGTAAAATTCCTGTAAGCTTGACCTTCTTGTTGGCTCTGAGGTAGGGGTATGACCCCTCACCCCTGGATACAGTCTAATAAAGACCTCCCTGTAGAGGGAGCCCAGGTGGCAGGAGAGGAGGCTAAAATATTTGAGCTTCCTCATGGTCTCTGACCAATCGCTCGTCCCCTTCATTCTTTAAAATCAGGCAGCGGAAAGTGCTATTGATAAACAGGGAATTGATGAGTTTAATAAGAAAGAAGATGGGAAGCTTGCATGGGTTCTAACTTCCAGGCTATCACCTACTAGCTGTCTGATCTAGGACAAGTGACTAAGTTCTCTGAGACTAAAGTAAATGTCTGGATAATAGTGGTATTTACTTCACAGGGTCACTGTGGGGACTTACTGAGAAGATGCCCATAGGGTCTCTAGTCTATCAGAGCTCTGTCAATGTTTGTCATAGTTATTATATTACTTGCAAAATAAGAATTAAGGATCTCAAATAATCTAGCCATCCTATCTTAGCTATTTAGTGACAAAGTGAAAGTCGCTCAGTCTTGTCCAACTCTTTGCAACCCAATGGACTATACAGTCCATGGAATTCTCCAGGCCAGAATACTCTAGTGGGTAGCCTTTCTCTTCTGCAGAGGATCTTCCCAACCCAAGGATCGAACCTAGGTCTCCCACTCTGCAGGTGGATTCTTTACCAACTGAGCTACCAGGGAAGCCCCTCCAAGCTGTTTAGGGAGGCTGTTTTTATTTTTATTTATTTTTACTAATTGGAAGCACCTAATATGTGTTAGACACAGCAGGTAGGGCTGGGGATGAAACTTAATTTTCCCCAGGAATATAGAATTCAAGTTGGGAGAGAAACTAAGATACATGCAGCTCTTAAAGAGCAGGTAAACAGTGATGGAATGCTGAGGGTCAGCGCTGCCCCAGCTCGGAGAGGAGAGGAGCAGAGGTTGGATGGGCCAGATGAGGTGTTGGAGAGAAGGCCTTTGAAAGGCAAGATGGGTTCCCGTCAGCAGAGCAGAGGGAGGCAGAAGTGGACAAGGGTGGGTAAGGGGAAGGGGAGACCCATGTGAGCACAGCCAGGTTGGGGGTCCAGTGGGTCTGGGCATGGTGGGTGGTCTGGGGACTTAGCCAGAGACAAGCCTTCTGATGTCTTTCCCACTCTCAGGAGTCTCTAGGGATGGCATACCATGGGATCTTTTAGTCACCTGTTCTACTAATTATCCTTTCTATGAGACTTTCTGTCACTTACACATTTTTGTGGACCCCTTAAGAGGGAGGAAAGAGGAGGGGCTATGTTGGAGGAGTTTTGGCTCTTAATCTGAATGGTCACCAAAAAAGCCATACAAAGTGGTAACTGTTGACCCTAGCCGTCCCGCATCCAGACCCCTTCTTGTCTTTGGGGACCAGCCTTTCATTGCTTTCAGGTCATTTGGTTTGGGGTGGCGATGACTATACCCCTGTGGCATGGCTGGACACAGTTCCCGCATTGGTTCAGTGAAATGAGATCCCAGCTAGAACTCATGGGAAAGTACAGCACCCATTCTTGTAGGGCAGCTGTGACAGTAGGGTGTCAGCCCCGAGCTGCTGGCAGCCATCATCTACCAAGTGGATGGATCTTCCTGGAAACGGAATGACACAAGGATGCAAAGCAAGAAATGGAGAGAGACAGATTCAGGATACCATCTTCTGAACACCTGGATCCCACCAAATTAAAACCCTGGCCATTTCAGTTACATGAGGAAAACATTGCCACCCTTTCTCTTTCTCTTTTTGTGTAAGTCTCTTCAAATTGGATTTCAGCCCGTTGTCACTCAAAGAATTTTGATTTATTCAAGGATTTATATTGTTCCCACCAGCATTTTGTTGGCTTACCCTTAGCATAGATAGTCATAGTCAAGAGCTGTATCAAGGAAGAACAGTATGTGCATGCAAGCAATGGAGACATCTCTCTGTACCTCCAGACAGGCCCCGTTACATGTCACGTGCTTGGGAGGCAGAGACATTAGGAAGAGAACATAAGACTCTGAAAAAATGTCTTTCTTCTTCTTCCCTTGACTCTGCTTACAGAGCAGGTCTCCCCCAAACCCTTGCTTTTTTCCAAAGAAAAGAATTTTTGGATCTGTTAAGTGTATTTTGCAGGGTTCCAAGACGTCAGGAGATAGGGAGGAGGTGAGGGGAAGGGAAACTCTGCAGATGCTCTTCGATCTCATTTGTGTTCTTCCCTTTGGCCCATTTACAAGGAATCAGCTGGCATCTTTTTTTTTTTTCCTATTTGATGCAGAGCTTCTTTTAAAAAACAAAACAAAACTAAGCATTAACATTACCGTAATGGGATTTGTTAATGATTTTCTGGGAAATGCCTTCTTGAATCTCAGCAAAGATAATTCATTTGGTAGGAGCCCTTTCCTGCTTCCCTGCTAAGAATTCAACTCACCCAGTTCTTTCTGGAATCTAGCTAGTGTCTGAATGAGAGAGGGAGTACAAGGAATGTTTCAGTCAAGCATCCATCACAGAGACTCAAGCCTGCCACCAACTGAGGTCAGGGAGAAGAGGGTGGGGGAGAGCATTCAAGCAGAGCAAAAGCCTGAAGTCAAGCAGAAAGTCCACAGTAATCTGAGCCCCTTGGAAAAACGAATGTACTCACCTCTGTGCTTTGGCTCTGGGG
The DNA here is from genome assembly GCA_024291935.2 of Okapia johnstoni. Classification (NCBI taxonomy): domain Eukaryota; kingdom Metazoa; phylum Chordata; class Mammalia; order Artiodactyla; family Giraffidae; genus Okapia; species Okapia johnstoni. The sequence goes on from CM044316.1 coordinate 46,058,270, forward strand.
CACTTTCTTTCTGGGGTGTTAGCAGCTGCGGCAGCCTACGGCATCCACACTGTCCTAGCAGGACTGCAGCAGGCAGGCCTCTGCGGGAGGAAGGGAGTTCCCATCCTCCATCAGAAGGGAGTGGCCTTCACCAAAGGAGGCGATGCCCTTATTCCCCTAGGGTCCAGACGGTTGGATCTGCTTGTCCTCCTGCTCCCTCTCTGATGTGTATGGAGCTCAGGGAAGCCCCCAGAGGAGGGCTACGTACAAATCATACACCACACTCGCCCTTTTCCAGGTTGTTTCTCAGCCTTGGGGAGCCTGGGAAGGGAGGCAGCAGAGTGTGTCGTGAAGCCACTCTCTTGGGTTCCCTACTAGGGCGGCTAGTGGACCCACAGAAAGCCCAAGGACGAATAGTTGTGTATTTATTTCTCCCCTTCTCATGTGATCTTATTTTTGGACCAAACACAAAAGCTATTTGGGGGCTGGACAGCTGCCAGGTAAAAGGACAGTTGTCTCATCCAACTTGCCTCCGTGCCTCTCTCTGAACTGTCCCTGTTACCTTTCCCCATGTAAGGCAGAAGGGGGAGGCGGGGCTTGCTCTGAACCTTAGTTTTAATATATCTGAGCAGTTAGTCTAAATTACTAACTTTATTTCAACCAATTCATCCCTACCCTTTAAGGTTTCACAGAGGATCGATCTAATGAACCAAGTCACTGTTTCTATGTCTGAGGCTACACGTATAGCCATCATCTACATAGTACTATAGACACAGAGACCCTGTTACCAACACTGGGTGGGACCTCAGCCCTGGAAGGCACTTGTAGTGATATGGAGGAGCAAGACTATAACTCTAAATCTCTGATTCTGCCTGTTTCCCCTGGCTGCTTCTGCTTCTAACTCCTGGATTTGTAAAACTTACAATATGTAAATAGCTTGTTTTCTTCCACTTCTGATTCTTCCTCTTCAGACCTGAATGGGAAGCTCTGAAACGCTCATGCCTGACAAAATGCGTTTCATATCATCATCTTCGCCACCACCACAGTTATTTCTTGAGCCCTTGCGAAATGCCATTTCCATGCTGAGCTCTTTTCTTGCGTTGTCTCATTTATCCTCACAACAGCTCTGTGGAGAAGGTAATCCTGTTCCCATCTGACAGCCAGAGAGACAGAGGCCAGGAAGGTGAGCTTACCAAGAAGACAGATCCCAGCCCCATTGGGCGACTCCAGAGCAGGAGTTTTCAGTCACTTTGCTCCCTGCCTCCTGAATCTATAAATCATTGAAATTTCACTGTTGTTTTCATCTCATAAGAATAACAAAAACCCGCGTTTGATTCAGATCCATGACTTCACTTCTCAATTTCTTTTCTCAAACTCAGTTCTTGAAGGGGAGAAAGAATAAGGTTTACAGTCCCAGGCCCTGATTCGAGGTACAGGATGGAGAATCTCTGGCCTCCGTTCTCTGTGGAGCCAGTTTCCTGTGAATAATTCACTGTGCAAACACAACACACCAGAAAGGACTGGGCTGGGCTGCCCAAGCTGTGGTCCCTGCTGCATCCAAGGTGAATTGCCCTTTCTCTCTGCTATCTTGAGAGCCAGGGAGATAAAGCCTAGCAGCTTGTACAATACTTCCCTCTGCTGGCCACTGATATGAATTACCCCCCAGGATAATCAAGACTTTCCAATGGGCACACCAAAGAATATTTTTACAGAACCAGTTTCCAGGTTCCTAGATTTTATAAGGTATCTTTTCCTAAAACTGGTTAGCCTGAGAACAGTGTCTGTGTTCATAATAATCCTGTCCTTACTGGAAAGCATACCCCTCGCTTTTCACAAATCTTAACTCAGGATCCATAGCCTCAAATGTGAAAATTTCCAGGTCCCAGTTCCCAGACAGAAAGGTTCCTTTAATAATTCAATTCAACTTCCTTCAATAACTAATTAAGGCAATTTTAAATTTCACAGATTTTTCTTTTCCATCCCTTGAATTTGAAAGAGAGTACTGTGAAAGTTGTAGAGGATATTAGAAATAAAAACAATAGGTTAATAGGTACATTTAAAGAATTATATCACAGTTTAATTTTTTAAATCCATTATTTATAATATGCTGGAAGTTATTATCTTAATTCCATATGAACTTGGTGGTGACCATTTAGCATCAATTTTTAAATGTGAGTATAGGTAACAATCTTTCATAATTGCTTTAGAAGGCACAGGGGCAAAAATGGTGAAGACTGTTGTAGCCTAGGGTGGCCCTTGTTGACTGATAATTTGCTCTTATCCACCCACCCATCCATCCATCTATCTTACCACATCCATCAAACACCCATTAAGCATCTACTGTGTGTCAGGCATTGTTTTAGACACTAGATATAAAAATGGTGAGTAAGAACTGACATGTGATATGCCAAATTCGTACTTATGAGTCCCTCTAGGGAGGTGAGTGAAGGGAAACAGATTAATTTAGTAATTTCTCAAATAAATGTAAGAATTCTCCTTTGATAAGTACTTCCAAGGAAGGGTATTCAGTGATGAGACAATGTATTAATGAGGATTATATATATGTATATAATGTATATACATATATAATGTATATATACATTAATGTATTAATGTATATAACATATATAATGTATATATACATTAATGTATTAATGTATATAACATATATAATGTACATAATGTATATAATGTCAATGTATAATGACACTGTATAATGAAGATTGAGCTAACTCATCATGGTGAAGATGTCAGGAATAAGATCGGAACTCAGAAAAAAGTATTCAGCAATCTATATGAAAATCCAGAAAGAAAGGGCATTTTAATGAGGCAGGATGGGCAAGAAGTAGGATCAACCTTTGCTGAATCAGTTGTTTTTTAGAAAGGCATTTACTCTTACACAAAACAGTCCATATTGAAAATCAATGGAAGCAAATTTTCCCCAGGGAATATTTGGAAAAATTTTTGGTTGCTGCAACTGGGTTGTGCTCATGGCATCTAGTGGGTAGAGGCAAAGGATGCTGCTAAACATGCTACGATGTTCAGGATAGCACCCCACAACAAAGTGTCCAGGCTGGCCCTAAAGTCAGTGATGGTGATGTTGAAAGGGCAGGGAAGGCCCAATAAGTGTCTACCGTGGATGTGGATTCATTCATCCATCCATTCATTCATTCAACAGGTGCTCATTGGGTACCCACTATGTTTGAGACACTCTTCTGGGCGTAATCAAGGCATACCAGGCACTCCCTAACCAAAACTGTCACCTTTAATGACCTGTCTGATTGTGTTCCTGTTATCCAGCCTAAACTTTTCACTATTAAAATGGTGGGCAAAATTGGTCTGGCTGCCTGTGGAAAAAGAGACAAAAATCTATGGATATTATTCACAATCTGGTCACTGCAATAAGGTAATGGTGAAAACAAACTATATGTCTGTCAACAGGGAAATAGCTTCATAATTTGGCACATCCATACGGAGGAATACTGGGCAGCCAATAAAAAAAAAGGTAAATTTCTTTGTGATGACTCAAAAAATAACCATGAAGATATTAACTGGAAAATTTTTTCTGAACAGCAGATTGAATGTAGTTGGTTTGATTTTTTAAAAAATTGGTTTATGAGTGTTTGCTTTTACATGGAATTGCTGGGAAAATTCTCCCCAAATTTTTTAAATGTCTATTTCGAGGAAGTGGGGGAAAATGTTTAACATGTTCATCGGGAAGAGTTCCCTACCTGATTCCCTCCTTTAACACTAGCTAGATTCTCCCTAGTTCATCCTCTCAGTTACTATCAACTTCCAGCACAGTATCTATTCCTTACTGTTAATCCAAGGTCCTTCAGAACTTGCCACCAGGCAGTCTTCATGGGCCCTTCTTGGGAGCTGCTCTTCTTGCCACAGCCCTGTTCCCACCCCATCTTCCCAGAGCTTAAGTTAGGTGAACTCACCAGGACTTATCACACGACACTCTTACAAGACAGGCTCACCTCTGTGCCTGTAAAACAGTCCTTTGCTTTTTCTACTTGTGTTAGTCCGGATAGACCAGGTTACATGACGTTTACAAATAATCTCCAAATTTCAGTGACTTAAAGTAACAAGGGCTTCCATGATGGCTCAGCGGGTAAAGAATCTGCTTGTAATACAGGAGACATAAGAAATGCTGATTTGATCCCTGAGTCTAGAAGATTCCCTGTAGAAGGAAATGGCAACCCACTCCAGTATTCTTGCCTGGAAAACCCCATGGGCAGAGGAGTCTTTTTCACTCTCTTCTTTCACTTTCATCAAGAGGCTCTTTAGTTCTTTACTTTCTGCCAAAAGGGTGGTGTCATGTGCATGTCTGAGGTTATTGATATTCCTCCCGGTAATCTTGATTCCAGCTTGTGCTTCCTCCAGCCCAGTATCTGCAGCTCTTAAAGAATCCTGAAAATGTCTAAACCTTTCTTATTAGAGGCTACTTTTTCACTGGGCATGGAATTCTAGGTTGGCATTTATTTTCTTTCAGCATTTGAAAGATACTTTAATTCTGTTAATTTCTAGCTTCCATTGTTTCTGTCAAGAAGTAAGCTAATAGTCTATTCCATTTTCTCAAGTAGTGATAGCTCCTTTTAACATTTTTTTGTCTTTGGTTTTCATATATTTTACTATGACGTACCTAGGTGTTGTTGTAGTTAATCAATAAGTCGCGGGTGACTCTTTTGTGACCCCATGGACTGTAGCCCACCAGGCTCCTCTGTCCATGGGATTTTCCAGGCAAGAGCACTGGAGTGGGTGCCATTTCCTTCCGCAGGGAATCTTCCTGTACCAGAGATTGAACCCCCGTCTCCTGCATTGGCAGGCTACCTAGGTGTAGTTTTCTTTTCATTTGTCCTGCTTGGGGTTCCCAGGGATTCTGGAAACTGTGGCTTGTTTTTAGTCAATTTTGGCACTTTCTCAAATATTTTCTCTTCAAATTATTGCTATTGCCCTGTTCTCTCTCATCTTTTTCTAGAACTTCAGTCTTCACTTTATCTTCCTTATCTGTTATTCTCTCCACAGTGTTTTCCATCATTATGTCTTTGTTTCATCCTGGTGTTTTCTTCTAAATAACTGACTTCCCAGTTAATCAGTTCTCCCTGTGACTGTGGCTAATCTGCTTGAAAGCCATCCACCAAGCTCTTCACTGTTATTATTATATTTTTCAACTCTAAATTTCTACTTGGTTATTTTTCAAATCAAGATTGCCCCCCCCCCACCTTTAAGTTTACAGTTCTCTGCCGTATTTTTACATCTCCAAAGTCTGTGTCCAGTAACTCCAAAAGTGGAATTCTCTGGGATTGTTTCTATTGTAGTTGTTTCTGTTGGATCTCATTCATGTTGTCTTATTTCCTTAGGTGTCTGGGTATTTTCAGGCTGAAATTGTATGTGAAAAATTTCTAGTAGAAGTAACATGTGACATTATGGTGTTACCTTCCTCCAGAGAGTACGTAACATTTGTTTCTGCTAGACACCTGGGGATATTAGCAATTTGGGATACCCTTAATCCAACTTAAAGAATTAAATTCATTGAAAGCTGGGTTGAGGCTCTACAAAATCTGTGGTTATTTCCAGTTTGCCTAGTCTTAAAGTGTAGTCCTTCAGGGTCTTTGTCTAAAATGGGGAGTTACAGTGCCCTCTCTTCTTTGGTGGGCACTGGATTCCACCTTTTGTCCCATTCAACATGCAAAATTGCCTAGGTGCTGCTTAATTTTTCACTTCTTAGCTATCTCTTCCTGAAGCAGTAAATGTCCCAAGGGGGGAAGAACGTCTAGTTGTTGGGCTTGTCTCCTTGAACCTCCATCTTTTCCCAAAACTTGGTTTGGCGATTCATCATTATCTTATTGTCTTTGATGCCTTCAGGCTGATTTTATTCTTGTTTTTTCCAGACTTTCTAATTGTCTTCAGCAAGAAAGGAGAGCCCAATGATCTAGTCTGCTGTGATCATATGGCAGGAAATATAAATTCAGGAAGTTGTCCACGTGTATGTACGTTTGCATACATTATGTGAGTGGTAAGCGCTGAGGTCAACTGGAGAGCATGGACCTATTTTTGTTTTAGGGGAATGAAAGTCTCATGTTGCCAGATTTTCCAGTTTTTTTTTTTTTTTCAAGAGAAGTAGGAAATGCAGACTTTTTAAATGTGAAATTCCAATTTTCAATGGTGGTTAAAAAATTAACTCTCAATAAGCCAAACAAGACCCAACCGGGGTCCAAACCCAACCCATAGGAAACCGGTTTGAAATAACTAGACTATAGTCTGTGTTGATGGGAGAAGTGGGGTGAAGGGTGGCTCTCCTGCACCATTAAACAGTAGCTTCCAGTGGTCCAGGCTGCCTTGGATAAACTTGTGAAAGTCGCTCAGTCATGTCCAACTCTTTGCGATCCCATGGACTAGCCAAAATACTAGAGTGGGTAGCCTATCCCTTCTCCAGTGAATCTTCCTGACCCAGGAATCGAACTGGGGTCTCCTGCATTGCAGGCGGATTCTTTACCAACTGAGCTATCAGGGAAGCCCATAAGTTAATCAAAGTGAAAGTCACTCAGTCATGTCCGACTCTTTGTGACTCCATGGACTATACAGTCCATGGAATTCTCCAGACCGGAATACTGGAGTGGATAGTCTTGCCCTTCTCCAGGGGATCTTCCTAACCCAGGCATCGAACCCAGGTCTCCCACATTACAGGCAGATTCTTTACTAGCTGAGCCACGAGGGAAGCCCAGATAAATTTGAAGCCCTCATATAAAAAATAGCTTTAAAACCACTTTATGTCTCTACTGAAATCTCTTAAAAATTCCAAGGGGAGGATGGATTCCAATCATAATAACAAAAACATAGCTGAACAGTCTCCCATCTCTCTCCCAAATTCTCCTCATAGCAACCCAGCAGCTACTCCATTTCCCTTTAATTTATCTCTTAACTTCTCCCAATTCAGGCAATCCCTGGCTCCTATCTCTCTGCCCCCTTCTCACCTTCTGATCTATTCTGCTTTCTCCAATAGGTGATTTCCTGTCTTTTCTTCAGTGAACCCATCAACTCATCCAGCCCATAGCACCACACAGTTCAGAGCCCCTCCCCTGTTTTCCTACAGTCTGCACAAGAAAGGCTCCAAAACTTAGCTGGCCAAGATGAAATCCTCCTTCATAGGAAGTGAGGCTGGCAAGAAATGTGCTGTAAATACTCTAAAATACGTATGTTTTCCTATCCCATCAGCTGTGCCATCTGGGCTGGGGTGAATCAAGGACAAGATGTCATTTGCAGAGGAGGCAGAGCCCATATCCTGGATGCTTTGGCAGCAAAGTGACTTTTCACATGGCTGCCATCTCCTTGTCACTTACACTCTATTGAAAGGACAGGGCCCCCACCCAAGCCACCACCCCTCCCATAAATGGGGAGGGAGAAGTCAGAAGGAAGAGAAGTCAAACATGGGCTTTTTCTGATGTGTCTAATAATAGAAAGTTGGCAAAGCATGTCACAGAATACAAAGTATTTGATAAAAATAGCATATGTTGAGCTTGGGACTCAAGCTAGAGATGCATGGAAATGAAATTTATTCCTTCCTTGAGTGTTCCCATGCTAGTGTAACAATGCTGTCTCTCTCATTAATGAGGGTTCAAATGCTGTTTTCTACTGCCAAGCAGCTTCCTTTCCCAGGGTCTGATGGTGGAGGAGGTGCTGGCTCAATTAAAGAAAGCACAACAAGACTGAGAGGGTCATGGACCATGGGTGTGGCTCCACCACCCTCACATCCACCCTTGACTTTGACATGCAGTGTCAGGTCTGCCTTCCACCAGCATGAGAGTTTTCTAAACAAGCTAGGAGCCTGAACAGTAGTAATCTTACTCCCCTAGAGGGAGGCACTGCCTAGGCAGCCTTCAGTAAAGGCAAGTCCATAAAGGCTGCTGTTTTCCTTCCCCCTCAATCAGCTTCTGGAGAAGGAAATGGCAACCCACGCCAGTATTCTTGCCTGGAGAATCCCAGGGACAGAGGAGCCTGGTGGGCTACCCTCTATGGGGTCACACAGAGTTGGACACGACTGAAGCAACTTAGCAGCAGCAGCAGCAATCAGCTTCGTAAGGTGTCTGGTACTCAGATTCCCCTCTTGCTCCTGAGGACCCCACAAGGCTATCCCTCTCAGTCAGGTTGGAACTCAAGACTTGCCCTTTCTCAAAGCACATCCCAAAGCCCAGAGAATTACTACCCCTAGGACTGTTGCCTCTCACCAGCTCTTCCAGATCTCAGCTCAACATCCTGCTCTTGGCTGAGCTTCCTTTACTAAGAAGCAAAGCTGAGCCAATCTAATAATAAGAACAAGGGATCAAGTGGCCCCTTTTAAATTGCTTTTTAAAATTGTGGGTAAGATATACGTGGCATAAAACTACCATCTTATTTTTAAGTGTACAGTTCCATTTACATTGTTGTGCAACCATACCATCATCCACCTCCAGAACTCTTTTCCTCTTCCCAAACTGAAACTCTGAATCCAGTAGACAACACCGCCACATGCTCCCCCCGGCCCAGCCCCTGGCAGCTGCCATTCTATTTTCTGTCTCTATGAATTTAACTACTCCAGATACCACATATGGGTGGAATCATACAGTATTCATCCTTTTGTGACTGGCTTATTTCACTTAGCATAGTGTCCTCAAGGTTCATCCATGTTGTAGCATGCATCAGAATGACATTCCTTTTTCAAAAGGGCTGAATACTATTCCATTGCATGAACATACTACCTTTTGTTGATCCGTTCATCCATCGATGGACACTTAGGTTGCTTCCACCTTTTGGCCGTTGTGAATAACGCAGCAGTGAATGTGCGTGCTCTTTTCCTGACTGTTTTCACCCATTTGTTTTTTAACAAGACTGTTTAGGAAAGTTATCCAAATGGTGCATTATTTCAGGAATCTGAGGCCAACACTTGAGAGCTGTTTTAGACAGACTTGATGTTTCTTGCAAAAAAACAACAAAAAAAAACTATGTCACATGCATATAAGGCTGCCTGGGGATATGTATGCTGGTTTCATGTGTTGTGTGCTTTCCTCACTGCTAGGGTTAACAGTGAGGAAACATGTCTTCATGGGGGGAACATGTTTCTGACTATAGATGCATAACTTCTCAAGCCACTTGGCCATGGGACTCTTGACAGTGGTTGATTGGCAGACAGTGACGGTGGGAGATGATAGGGTAATACAGGTGCAAGAGGCTTTGACATCAGACCGGCAAACATGTATCCCTGACATGGGCTTCAAACACCTCCCTTGCTCTAACTCTTTAGGGTCCTTGCTGATTCACATCCACCCCTTCCCCAAGCTCTTTATTTTCCACCGTCAGCATTGCAACATGCTCATGTTTAACAAAACTGCAAAGCAAATCATAACCTCCCTCACCTTGCCCCCACCCTGAGCCCTATCACATTTCTTCTCCCACCCTCTCTTCCTGTATTCTCCAAGAGACCTATCTTCACTATCACTTCCACATCCCCACCTCCATTCACCCCTAAACCCATCACATTCTGGTGCCCACACTCTCCTAGCTCTGGATTATGATATATGGCCTGCTGGGCCTCCTGGTTTGAACTCCTGATAGACCTGAGTCTCAGCCCCCTGTTCAAGGCAAGAGCACTGCATCTTGAATGGTCCTGGCATCTTGCTTCAGAGGCAGTCCTTAGAACACCAAGAATTTTATATTTTATTATTTTTTAAAATTTAAAATCTTTTATACAGTTTTAAAAGGTTACACTCTGTTCACAGCTATTACAAAATATTGGCTATTTGGACAGATCACATCTATGTCCAAGTTCTTTCTTTTAAAAAATTGTTTTAAAATTTTTTATACAATTTTTAAAGGTTGCTTCCCATTCATAGTTATTGCAAAATACTGGCTATATATCATCCCATGTTGTACGATACATCCCTGAGCCTATCTTGCACCCTATAGTTTGTATCACCTACTACTCCACCCTTATATAGCCCCTCCCTTCCCCCGACTGGTAACCACTAGTTTGTTCTCTGTACCTGTGAGTCTGCTTCTTGTTATATTCACTAGTTTGTTGTATGGTGATATTATACAGTATTTGTCTTTCTCTGTCTGACTTATTTCACTTAGCATAATGCCCTCCAAGCTCATCCATGTTGCTGCAGATGGCAAAATTTCATTCTTTTTTATAACTATATATAAAGTATATATTTAATACTATATAATAGTATACCATTGTGTATATGAATAACATCTTCTTTATCCATTCATCTGTTTTTTTTCTTTTTTTATTAAATGAATTTATTTATTTACTTGGCTGCACTGGATCTTACTTGCAGCATGTGGGATCTAGTTCCCTGATCAGGAATGGAACCTGGGTCCCCTGCATTGGGAACTCAGAGTCTTAGCCACTAGACCACCTGAGAAATCCCCCATTCATCTGTTTGATGGACACTTACATTGATTCCATATCTTAGCAAGTGAAATAATACTGCTATCATTTATTTGTTCCTCTTCCCCATCAAGAGAAGAGGTAAGACATATGTACAATAGATAGCTAGTGAAAAGTTTCTGTATAACACAGGAAGCTCAACCTGGTGTTCTGTGACAAACTCGAGGGGTGGGATGGGGGTAGGGGGGGTGGGAGGAAGGTTCGAGAGGGAGTGGACAAATGTATACTTATGGCTGATTCATGTTGTTATACGGCAAAAACTAACACAACATTCTACAGCAATTATCCTCCAATTTAAAAAAATTTAAAAATTGAAAAGAAAAAAGAGGTAAGGGATATAATCTAGGCCCGCACCCTTACAAACTTAGAATGAAGCCAGTACTTGCAAATCACCTTTCAGACAGTGGAGCAGGGTGATGAGGAGATCACCTTTATCATCAAACAAACTTTGATACAATTCCTAACTCTGTCAGTTGCTACCTGGGAGACCTTGGGCAAGCTTCTTACACTCTCTGTTTCTCTTCTCCTCATTTCTGGATGGCAACTGTAGAACTATTAGGAAAAATAAGAAAATATGTGTCGAGTGCTGAGCACAGCATATGGCTTGTAGGAAAATATTTCATAAGGATGAGCTCTTATTACAACTTTTTATTGGTGTAAGTTGATGTTAGTACTTATATCTGTCTTGATTTTCATACCTGTAAAATTTGAATGAACAAATCTGGTAAGACTAAGGGATTTACTGCAGAATTCTCTAGCGAATAATTTTTTCCAAAGAGATCAGATCAGAAGCATTTACTGAAGACGGCGTGAGAACTGCAGGGAGAAACATTGTCTAGGGGCTACTGAAAGGCACAGTCACTGAGTGAGGGTGAACATTCCTAGATGTTAGGAAATAAACCAAAAGACAGGAGAGTGTGATAAAATGTGCGCCTCAGTGATTAGTGTCAGATAAGATGTTCTCTATGATGCAAATACAAACACAGACTGTGGAAAAACAGCCAATGGAAAAGCTGTAGGAAATAAAATTAGATGATAGTCTGGCCACCAGATGAGGAATCTACTGTTTGATGAATTTCACAAAACTGTAACCCTCATTTTAAAGTAAGTAGAGATATTCTAAGAAGAGATTGCAGGGTCCATGAATAGGTATAAGGGTCTGATAAAATGGCTGAGGTATAGGCCAAAATTAAAAGACATTGAGGTGAAATTGACACATATGTTCCACACGTGGAGGCTGGAGGGTGGCTGGGCTGAGGTGCAGAGTCTAGTCCTGGGTGATTCAGCACAGCCCTAGAGCACCTGACCTGTGGCTGGTGGGCACTGAGGTGCTATGAGTAAAGAACATGCACAACTCTCAAAGGTAGAATAAAAAGATGTAAAATATATCAACAATGTAAAAAACAATTTTAGTTGCATGTTAAAATGGTAACAGTTTAGACATAAATGTTGGGCAAAATAGAAGATTGTTGTTCAGTCGCCAAGTCATGTCTGACTCTTCACAGCCCCATGGACTGCAGCACACCAGGTTTCCCTGTCCCTCACCATCTCCTGGAGTTTGCCCACATTCATGTCAGTTAAATCGGTGATGCCATCCAACTATTTCATCCTCTGTTGCCCTCTTCTCCTTCCGCTTTCAATCTTTCCCTGCATCAGGATCTTTTCCAGTGAATCGGCTATTTGCATCAGGTGGCTAAAGTTTTTGAATGTTGAGTTTTAAGCCAGCTTTTTCACTCTCCTCTTTCACTTTCATCAAGAGGCTCTTCAGTTCCTCTTCGCTTTCTGCTGTAAGAGTGGTGTCATCTGCACATCTGAGGTTATTGATATTTCTCCCAGCAATCTTGATTCCAGCTTGTGCTTTATCCAGCCTAGCATTTCACTTGATGTACTCTGCATATAAGTTAAATAAGCAGGGTGACAGTATATAGCCTTGACGTACTCCTTTCCGAATTTGGAACCAGTCCATTGTTCCACGTCCGGTTCTAACTGTTGCTTCCTGACCTACATACAGATTTCTCAGGAGGCAGGTAAGATGGTCTGGTGTTCCTATCTCTTTAAGAATTTTCCATAGTTTGTTGTGATCCACACAGTCAAAAGCTATGGCTTAGTCAATAAAGCAGAAGTAGGTGTTTAAAACTCAACATTCAGAAAACTAAGATCATGGCATCCGGTCCCATCACTTCATGACAAATAGATGAAGAAACAATGGAAACAGTGACAGACTTTATCTTCTTGGGCTCCAAAATCACTGTAGATGGTGATTGCAGCCATGAAATTAAAAGACGCTTGCTCCTTGGAAGAAAAGCTATGACCAACCTAGACAGCATATTCAAAAACAGAGACATTACTTTGCCAACAAATGGCCATCTAGTCAAAGCTATGGTTTTTCCAGTAGTCATGTATGGATGTGAGAGTTGGACCATAAAGAAAACTGAGTGCCAAAGAATTGATGCTTTTGAACTGTGGTGTTGGAGAAGACTCTTGAGAGTCCCTTGGACTGAAAGGAGATCAAACTAGTCAATCCTAAAGGAAATCAGTCCTGAATATTCATTGGAAGGACTGATGCTGAAGCCGAAGCGCCAATACTTTGGCCACCTGATGCGAAGAACTGACTCATTGGAAAAGACCCTGATGCTGGGAAAAATTGAAGGCAGGAGGAGAAGGTCATGACAGAGGATGAGATGGCTGGATGGCATCACCGACTCGATGGACATAAGTTTGAGCAAGCTCCGGGAGTTGGTGATGGACAGGGAGGCCTGGCATGCTACAGTCCACGGGGTTGCAAAGAGTCAGGCACAACTGAGTGACTGAATTGAACTAGCCAAAGTTTTGGGGCTTCAGCTTCAGTTATCAGTCCTTCCAATGAATTTTCAGGGTTAATTTCCTTTACGATTGACTGGTTTGATCTTGCTGTTCAGGGACTCTCGAGTCTTCTCCAGCATCACAGTTCGAAAGCATCAATTCTTTGGCACTCAGCCTTCTTTATGGTCTGATTCTCACCTAGAGGATATGAAAATTAGTTTTACTGTTTTTTCTGTTTTAATGTGACTTCTGGAAAATGTAAAATTATATATATGGCTTGTATTTGTGACTTGCTTTATACTTCTATGGGACTGTGCTTGTTGATTCAGCTCCGCATTCCCTTGTCCCAGCCAGATCTAACTGCTATTAACCATGACCTTGGACAAGTTATTTAATCCATGGAATCTCCATTTTCCTCATTAGTGAGAAAGTGGTTGTAGGAGTTAAAGAGGGTAATTAAAAAGCATTAGCAGAGTGCCTTGCCTAAGAGTAGGTAGTCAGCGAACGGAAGCTGTTTTTTGCTGTCGTTAGTTAAACCCATAGAACTGAAAATTTACTGTAGGTCAGTAGCATCTTGTATTAAAGGCAATACTATGGGACACGGTCACAGTCTACCAAGTGAGAGAGGAAAATCTGCCCACCTTTTGGAGCAGCGATTCTCAGGTGCTAATGCCTGAGAGGGGTGCTACTGGCATCTAGTGGGTAGAGGACAGGGATGCTGCTAAACATCCTACAACATGCGTAACAATTCCCACCCCCTAAAATACATACACAGCAAATTGTCAGGTCAGAATATCAATAAGGCCCAAGGTGAGAAACGCTAAATTAAAGGCTTTGGGTTACTTGCAACTTACAGTGATTGGTGGTCAAGTTCTAGCGTATGTATGATGTAAAGAGAAACTACAAATGCCATCCAGTTGCATGCCTCCCAGGCAGCAGCATCATCATTGTCACCCAGGAAGTTATCAGAAATTCAGATTCTCAGGCTCCATCTCAGTCCCACTGAATCAGAATCCCTGGAGGTGGAACCCCAAAATCTATGGTTTACAAGCCCTCCAGCAGCTGCTGCTGCTGCTGCTGCTGCTGCTAAGTCGCTTTAGTCGTGTCCAACTCTGTGCGACCCCATAGACGGCAGCCCACCAGGCTCCGCCGTCCTTGGGATTCTCCAGGCAAGAACACTGGAGTGGGTTGCCATTTCCTTCTCCAATGCATGAAAGGGAAAAGTGAAAGTGAAGTCGCTCAGTCGTGTCCGACTCTTAGCGACCCCATGGACTGAAGCATGCCAGGCTCCTCCGTCCATGGGATTTTCCAGGCAAAAGAGTACTGGAGTGGGGTGCCATTAAAGGCTGAGAAGCCTGCTCAGCTGACATTTTCCTGGTTACCATCTCCTGCACATCCCAGATCCTAGCAGCAGGTGGCAGCAAAGCCTATAAGGATGTTGTAATTCCTGCAAGAAGCTTGTGCTTTTGCCAAATCAGTTGCTAACAGAGTAGGGCACCAGAGTGTTTTCACACTAGATCGCAGTTAATAATGCCAGCTTTCTAATTTCAGGGAAGTCAGAGGGGAAATGGTTCATAGTCATCCTAAGGTCCCTTCTTGGTCACATAGTGCTTCCCGGGCTTTGAAATTGTCCAGTTCTAACGTCTGTTACAAAGGCATCTTCTCCAACAGAGAATTTAGTGAGTATTCCGGTCTGAACTATTCTCCTAAAATGCTTCTCACCCTGTAAAATCCCAAAGCCAAGAGAATAAGTCATTTCTGCTGTCTTCAGGCAACTTTGTGCCAAGTATTTAACTCATCACGCATCTGAATGGACCCTTGGCCCTTCCTCATGGACCAGATCTAATGAATGATGAGCATCTCAAGTTTCCAGGGATCTTTTGTCTGGCAGAAAACTAAATTTGTTCAACAACCTTTATTAAGGGTAAAAGTGAGCAGATTTCAGTTCAGGTAATTTTCCATTTGTGCCACAAGGGGGCACCCTGCACACTGTTGTAGGCATTTATGGTCTGGATGAAGGCACTGAAAACGGAAGGTTGAGTGACCTGCTAGGCAGGGAAGAGTGGAGCAGGGATCAGTTACTTTTCTTCTATTAAGTAGCTGAATGATGTGGCTTCAGAGTTAGACCTCAGTCCTGGACTCTTGGCTTTCCTGGTGACTCAGACAGTTAAGAATCTGCCTGCAATGCTGGAGACCTGAGTTTGATCCCTGGGTTGGGAAAATGCCCTGGAGAAGGGAATGGCTACCCACTCCAGTACTCTTGCCTGGAGAATTCCATGAACAGAGGAGCCAAGCCGGCTACAGTCCATGGGGCTGCAAAGAGTCAGATGCGACTTTGCAACTAACAACACACAACCTTGGACTCTAGAGCTAGGTTTCTCAAAAGTGTGATCCCTGGTCCAACGACCTGGGAAGTAGTTGGAAAAGCAAACTCTTGGCCCCATCCCAGATAGTTGTATCTGATGCCCTGGAGGTGGGGCAGCCATTTCTTTTTAATAAGCAGCTCCCACTCTCCCCCAAGGTGATTGCTCTGCAGGCTCTAGGTTGAGCACCACTGCTCTCCAGTCCAAAGCATCTCCCTGGTTATTGGCTGGGAGGCAAAACCACCTTGCTATCTGATCTCATCACACTTCTGCCAGGAAGTAAAATCTAAGAGCCCACCTTCTTGATGCCCAACATCTTCTTTGGGTCACTTACCTGAGGATACTGAGGTCTGTCACTCTGCATGAACCTGTGGAATCTCTGGCTCTGGGAGATACAAAGGAGCGCTAAGTTGGACATCTGTCCTCATGAAGCTTCCACTCTTCCTGTAGAAGATAGGATTGCCATAGAGAACCAAAGACCGAGAGAGTCCCGAAGGGTGTGGTTCTGGCTACAGGGGGAAGCAGCATGGAAGTTCCCATCTGCCAAATTCCCTTACTGACCTTGGATTTCCATTCTTTCCCAGTGCTGCTGCAGTCCCTCCCTTTCTCCTTCCTGTGCAACTGCCCCCCTCCCCGGGTTAGCCCTGGTTTTCTCTTCCTTTTCTCCTAACCTCCCGCAGCTCTTGTCTTATTTCTCCCACCCCATTCTGGTTTTGTTTAAAATCACAAACGTTCAGAGCTAGGTCCAACAGGGATGGGGGACCCCCAGGGGGGCAGGGGGAAAGGAGAGAACAGAGTGGACAAAGGCAGATTTCCTTATGGGGTAAAGCCCAAGAACCTCTGACTGCACTGGAATCGCGGTTGCTACTGCCCATCATGCTGTGCAGGTCTGGGGGATTGAGAGCTGCAGAGTGTGGGAGAAGTGGCTGTACCTGAGCTTAGCTTTGGCAGGTGAGCAGAAGGGAGGGCAGGGCCATGCCAGCCCCATAGCAGGGAGGAGCTGGGGTGTGATGGGGAGTCATGAGAAGTGAGACTGTATAGGTCTCCAGATGAGAATATGACAAAGTTAGAGTTCGATGATGGAGGTACTAGAGAGTTATACTAGATTTTTGAGCAGAGGAGAACTGTACATAATAATAAACTTTATTTGTATTGAGAAGGCATCACATATGACAAGGGTTGCAAACTCAAATACCTATAGTGTGAAGCAGGCTAAGAAAGAAGCAGTGGGCGTGGGAGATGCTGGGGAAGCTAGAGAACTGATGTCTGCCAAAATTAGCAGTTAGTATACAAATCCAGACAATTACTGCCATGGAGAGATAGAAGCCCAGAGCAGCCAACTCTTCTAGCTTCTCAAGAGAAGTCAGAACTCTGGATTTTTCCCTTAATGTGAAGTTTCTTCATTGTTAAATATGGCTAATTAAAAATTTAAAAATCTGGACCTCTGGTTGGTCAGTTCTCACATGCATTTTTTGCCTGACCTGGGGGTTTGTACCATAGTCTCAAAATACTATACTGTTTCTTCCTCCCTCAGTCTTTTATTATCAAATCCATACATCATGAAGAAAAAATAAATATAACATTCATCTATAAGTGGGACTATCTCATTGATCCTCCCACAATCCTATAAGATGAGTTAGCCCCACTTATGGATGGGACTCAGCATCAGAGAGGAACAGTCACTGGCTCTGCATCACATAGTTACCAAGTTGGGAGCCAGGATTCAAATTCAGGTGGTCAGATTCCTGAGTCACGCATTTATCCTGTGTGTTATGGCCCTTCCTGTATAGTTCTGTTAGCATATTTTTGTCCTGTTTTTCTCTCTTCCAAGCATGAGTGATATTCATGAGGTTATATTTACCATCTTGTATTAAAATACCAGTTCTGCTTTTTCTATTGCTCATACCCTTGGTATATAAAGCTTGTGAGTCAGTTCTGGTCAGTTTGACAGACATTTATTGGGAACCAATCATGTGCCATGTAGGGAATGGACACCAGTCCAACTTCATGAAGTCATTTTAATAGGGGATTCTGAAGAATAGAAGTGCCACCTGTCATGGGATATCATGTTGGGATAAAGGCATCTCCAGTATGCAGTGAGATCATACTGTGGAGTTGTGAATATGGGGAAAGGGTGGGTCAGAGGTGTCTTCCTGAGGTAAAGATTGTGGGGCTGAGTGTCAGAGAACTCTGAACAACACCAGGGTTCAAGAGACCAGCCAGTGGGAGAGCCGCAGGGTGGAGGGAAGACCAGGAGAGTGGTGACAAGGTCTCAGGAGGAGTAAAGAGAATCTACCTGGAAGGACTAACAGACAGGAAGGAGGTCCAGTGCCAGAGTGTGTAAGGTGGATAGGCTGAGGAGACACCGCATAAGAAGAATAAAGGTTTGTAGTGTGAATAGATCAGTGAATCCATGGAAAGGCACAGAGAGGACATTGCCTCAGCTCATTCTGGCACACAGGAAGGGCTGACTGCCTGGCAGTCTGTTCTGTATCTCCTTTAAAAAAATTTTTTTTATTTACTTATATATTTATTTGACCACACCAGTTTTCAGTTGTGGCACTGGGAATCTTCGATCTTTGTTGTGGCATGTGGAATTTTTAGTTGTGACATATGGGATTTAGTTCCCTGACCAGGCCCAGGCCCCCTGCAATGGGAGTTCAGAGTCTAAGCCACTGGACCACCAAGGAAGTCCCTGCTCCATCTCTTATTGGTTGTGGCATCTTAGGCAGCTTCACCTCTTTGATCCTCAATCTCCTCATCTGTAAAATGGGATCTCTCACTCATATGCTTTGATGAGAATTGTATGAGATGGACGTGCCAACCCTAGCCCAGTGCCTGGCCCAGAGCAATCACTTAGACAATATGAGTTGTGATTATCATAATAGGCACTTGGTAAATGTTTGTTGAATTAATGAGAGAGAGCAATGGCTTAAGCGGACCCAGTGATACCCACTAGAGGTAGGAGATGAGGAGAGGAGCTAAGCTTAAGACTAGCCCCGTGATTCCATTGTTTTTGACTGGAAAATGGGAGTTGCATTCATTTGAATGAGACTTCAGCTTTATCATAAACTACAAATGAAGCCATCTGGTCCCCCTGAGAAGCAACCCACCTGGACAGGCAAGTCTGACCACAAGTTATGGAGTTGAATTAGCCATAATTGGGTGCTGAGGCTGCTGATTTTACCCAGTGCACGTGTCTGCATGCAGGCCTATCTAGCATTCCTGAAGGTTACATCATTCCCTCCAAGTGCGGCTAGCCCCTCCGACAGAGCATGTTCTCCTGGGCAGTTGCAGAAACCTGGCACCTGGCGTGGAAAAGCCCAACTAGTGCTCATATGCAGCTGTTCAGGATGTGTGCCAGCCTCGCCTGCCTGGTGCCGGCATCCACCAGCCTTGATGATGGGTGGATACAACTATCACCGCTACCTCCCTTGCTCCTGAATACAGTGGAAGCGGCCAGTCTCCCAGTCAGGTGGGTGACTCTAAGTGGCCACTTTCACCCCGGGGATTCCCACGAGACCCAGAAAAAGAAAAGCTCTGTAAAATGGTCACACTCATACTTTCCATTTCTGTAGTCATTTTTGTTAAAGATCTCAACCACTGGGGCACATTGGAGTTTCTCTTCAGAGATTCTATGCTGACAAGTATTGTAGCGTGATTTTCAGGTGGTGTTCGGTGCCCCTGGAGGAAGCGATCTCAAAAATGAAAGTCTGTCTGCTTTTTTCTGAATGAAGTACTTCCTGTGGCAGTGGATCCCCAACTTAAAGTGAGTTGGATTCCTCTGTGGAGAACACACATAGCGTTATAAGTTCTGAGTTGGTAGGTGGGTAGCCAGACCCAGACACTAGGATTGTTAACCAGCTCCTTAGGAGGTGTTGCTCACAGTGTGGTGTGTAGGCTGCCTACATTGTCTCCTGGATACTTGTTGAAAAATACAGGTTCCTTGTTCCCACCCCAGGCTCACTAAATAGACTGGGTACGATGGCTTCCTGTCTAACAGGTGACTTTAACCACAGATCTCTCAGCAATTTAAATACATTTACATTAAAAACTGCTGCGTAAAAGATGCTAATGTACCAGGACACTCAGGAAGCCACTGCTTTACAACAGTTAAGTTTGAATTTCTGTCTCATAGACCCAGATTTTTTTCCTGACTCAACTAGACTTCTCTCAGCAACTGAGGGGAAGTGTTGGTCAACAGAGCACAAAAAAGCAGAGAAAGAAAAGTGATATAATCTGAGGCCACATTGAGCCTAAGGCCAAGAAATTATGATGGAAAAACACCACGGCTTCTCACCTGGCCTGTGACAAAGCTTTGGAGGGCAAAGGGAAGTGTGTGAGAACCTTCAGAAAACTGTCCACATCACCCAGTTCTTTTTTTTTTTTTAAAGAAGTAGTCTTATATTTTATTTTCCTTTATTTTTATTTTTTAACTTTATTGAAGTATAATTGATTTACAGTGTTGTGCTAGCTTCAGGTGTACAGCAAAGTGATTGAGTATACATATATTCATTCTTTTTTAGATTCTTTTCTCATATAGGTTACCAGAGAACACTCAGAAGAGTGCCTTGTGCTGTACAGTAGATCCTTGTTGGTTATCTGTCTTATATAAAGTAGTGTGTGTGCATTCATCCCAAGTTCCTGATTTATCCCTCACCCCCTTATTTCCCCTTTGGTAACTATAAGGTTGTTTTTGATATCTGTTCAATCTGTTTCTGTTTGTAAATAAGTTCATTTGTATCATTTTTAAAAATTAGATTCCACATATGAGTGATACATTTGTCTTCTCTGACTTCACTTAATATGGTAAGCTCTAGGTCCATTCATGTTGCTACAAATGGCATTATTCCTTTCTTTTTAATGGCTGAGTAATATTCCATTGTATATATGTACATCATCTTTATCCATTCCTATGTCAGTGGACATTTAGGTTGCTTCCATGTCTTGGCTGTTGTAAACAGTACTGCTATGAATATTGGGGTGCGTGTATCTTTGCGGATTATGGCTTTCTCTGGTTATATGCCCAGGAGTTGGATAGCTAGATCATATGGTAGCCCAATTTTTAGTTTTTTAAGGAACTTCCATACTATTCTCCGTAGTGGTTTTACCAATTTACATTCCTACCAACAGTGTAGGAGCGTCCCTTTTCTCCACACCCTCTCCAGCACTTATCATTTATGAACTTTTTGATGATGGCCATTCTCACTGGTGTGAACACCACTCAGTTCTCTGATGAAAGGGCTCATGGTAGTTTGCAACCTCCTCTGGAAGAAGAAGCTGCTGCTGCTTTCATACCTCTGTGGCTTTTACCTCTGCCACAGGCTGGGGGCAGGACTGTGTGAAGAGAGCAATTGGGAACTTGGATACCAGAGGTCAGAGCACTGTCCATGGCCTTAGCCTGCAAGGTCCAACCCCCCCAGGGAACAGAGGGACACAGGCCAAGTGTCTGTGCAGTGGTTGGGGAACCTTTACCCCTGTGTTCCCTGTCCCTGTGGTCAGTGTGAGCCCTATGAGTATGACAGCCAGTGCAGGGTGTTCTCTAGGAACCCAGTCAGCCAGACAATATTCACTCTGTCCCCATGTTTCCTGGCACCTAGACAGTTAACTCAGAAATTGCCCTTGTGCCCTCTGGGGGTGGGCAGATTTAAGGGCTCTCCTTTCAACTTTAGCCTGACACCTCATAAGCTGAGAAGATGCACTTTTCTACCCCAAAGTGCAGTTTTTCTGCACTCTTTGACCATCAGGCCTTCAAAAGAGTCTCTCTTCTTCTGCTGAAGCTGATGGTCCCTGGGAGAATTCACTGAACTTCAGAAGAATCTCCCCAGAAATTCCTGTGACCAGGGGACCCCATGTCCTGCAGTTTGGACTGGGACCACTCCAGTGTCCTTTCCCACTCCCAAGACAGACAGAGATCAAACAGCCATCCCAGAAGGCCAGAAACTGGAGAAATATTTTAAATGCGTTCTCAAATTCATTGCGTTATACTCAGTGCCATTTCTGAAACTAAGGCAGCTTGCCAATGCACACAGTATATCTCAGTAAAAGAAATAAAAGCAAAGGGAAAACAGGATGGGAAACAGACAAAACCAGGTTCTTGCATATATGCTTGAGTACCCTTAGTAAAGACAGCATACAGATAGATTCTGAGCTTTCTAACAAGAAAAGTGATCAGTCTTAAAGGTGACTCAAATATCCTTAATTCCTTCACCCTTTCTTTTGTTAAAAGATCCCCTGGAGGAGGGCATGGCAACCCACCTCAATATTCTTGCCTGGAGAATCCTTATGGACCGAGGAGCCTGGCAGGCTACAGTCCATGGGGTCGCAAAGAGTTGCACACGACTGAGGGACTAAGCACCGCACACAGCACACCCTTTACTGAACTTCTCTATGCCAGGCACTGTCGCTGGCACTGAAGATAGAGCCATATGAACAAAATTAAGCCCCAGTCTTCAAGGAGCTTACTTGCCAGTTGTTCCAAGGAAACAATGAAACATATGATAATATATCAGGTGCTACTAAGTGCTAAAAGAAAAATGAAACTATGTACAGAGGTCTAGTTAGAGAAGTTAGGAAGGTCCT
Organism: Okapia johnstoni; assembly: GCA_024291935.2. Taxonomy (NCBI): domain Eukaryota; kingdom Metazoa; phylum Chordata; class Mammalia; order Artiodactyla; family Giraffidae; genus Okapia; species Okapia johnstoni. The sequence continues at coordinate 46,080,431 of CM044316.1, forward strand.
CTTAAGGAGTGGTGTTTGAGTGGTAACCTTTAGAGTGAGGAAGAGAGTCACACATATGTGGGGGGAGAAGGTCTGGGGCAGAGAGGGCAGTGTATGCAAAGGTCATGAGGCACAAGGACAGTGGTGTGTCTGAGGAACTTCTGAGCCATCAGTGGGGCTGGAGCACAGTGAGTGGGAGGAGTAGGACTTGCAGGATGCCCTGGGCAGTGGTGCGGCCTGGCAGCCCTGGGAGGTGATGAAGACAGAAGGAGAATGGGACATTCCAGGCCACGTGAGGACTGAGACTGTTACTCTGAGTGCAATGGGCAGCAAACGAGAGTGTTGAGCAGAGAACTGATATGATTCTAAAAGATCTCTTGGGCTGCTGTGTAAAAAAATGGGTAGCAGAGGGATGTTTTGCTAGTTGGCTAGGACTGCCATGATCAAATATCACAGACTAGGTGGCTTATGAAGAAGGCAATGGCACCCCACTCCAGTACTCTTGCCTGGAAAATCCCATGGACGGAGGAGCCTGGTAGGCTGCAGTCCATGGGGTTGCTAAGAGTCGGACACGACTGAGCGACTTCACTTCACTTTTCCCATTCATGCACTGGAGAAGGAAATGGCAACCCACTCCAGTGTTCTTGCCTGGAGCATCCCAGGGATGGCGGAGCTTGGTGGGCTGCCGTCTATGGGATCGCACAGAGTCGGACACGACTGAAGCCACTTAACAGCAGCAGCAGCAGCAGCAGGTGGCTTAAGCCAGTGGTCCCCCAACCTTTTTGGCACCAGGGACCAGTCTCATGGAAGACAATCGTTCTATTGACCAGGGTGGGGGGAGCAGGGAGGGAGGGGAATGGTTGGTCTCGGAATGATTCAAGCACATCATATTTATTGTGCACTTTATTTCTATTACTATTACATCAGCCCTCACTTGATGGATCATCAGACGTTAGATCCTGGATGTTGGGGACCCCTAACTTAAGCAACAGAAATGTATTTCCCCAGTTCTGGAGGCTGGAAGTCCAAGATCAAGATGTTAGCAGGTGTAATTTCTTCAGAGACCTCCCTCCTTGGGGTGCAGACCGCCTTCTCCATGCATCCTCATGTGGTTTTCCTCTGTTCTTGTGTATCCCTGGTGTCTCTCCGTGGGTCCCCAGCAGAGCTGGCTTCTGATGATTGACATTTGTCTTATGTTACTTGAGAATGAGGAGTCATCCCTATGGATACTAGCAAGCCTAGCTCTGTGACTAGCCCTCTGGCCTGCAGAAGAAAGCCACCACTAAACTTCTTACTGACACATAGGTTAATAAGGTCCTGATGGTCTTAGTTAATAGTGTGTCCCCTGGACTCACTCATGGAACAGGGTCCTGTGATTCCCTGGCGGCACATTAATGGATCCACCCCAGCATTCAGCTTCTTCATTCCTCCCTCCCCTGTCTTTGAGAGAAACTCAGGCATTTCCCCTTAGTCCTGCATGGCTTACCACTGTCTAGGCTTCTAAGAGCTATTGGATTTTTTGTCTATTACTATAGAACAAATCCCCTAAAACTTGATGGTTTCAAACAACAAACATACATTATTTCACAGCTGTTGTGGATCAGGTTGGAAGTGGTTTAGCTGAATGGCTCTGGCTTAGGGACTGTCATAAGATCGCAGTCAAGGCATCAGCCAGGTCCACATCACCTGAAGCCATGGTTGGACTGGAGGGGTAGCTTCTAAGAAGGCTTACTCACCTGGCTGGCAGTTGGTCCTGGCTGGGATGCCTCAGTTCTCTTCCACTTGACCTTGTGTCCTCCAGGACTTCTCTTCTCCATGTGGCTTCTCTGGTCTGGATTTCTTTACATGGTGGCTGGACTGTGGGAGAAAAAGAAAGTGTGCATTCAAAAAAAGAAAAAGAACCCCAGAAACAGAAAGAGAGAACCTGAAGGAGAGAGAGAAAGTGCCCAAAACTTAAGCCAGCCTAATCATGGAAGTGCCATCTCATCACTTTGCTGTGTTGTTCTTTGTAGAAGTAAGTCATAAGTCCAGCCCACAGTCAGTGGGAAGGGATTACACATGGGCACAAGTACCAGGAGGACCATCTTGGGGACTGCCTACATAGCTACCATAGCAGCAAATTGGCCTGGGACCCTGGGATCCTGGACAGGGTATTAACTTCCATGTATCAGGAAAATCCCTCCAAGTCAAAGTATTTTGAGTAGTGTATTCTTACTCTTTGATCAAGAACCCTCAAAGCGAATCCCTGAGGTCTTCAGCTCCTGCTGACACATGTTTAGCTAATTCTTAGAGCTCTCATTGTATGGCCCCTTTCCTCCCTTGTCAGGCCTATCACATGCTGGTGTTTAATCCTTACTAGTGGAAGGTGAGAGCAGTTCTCAAGAGGGCTTGTCAGGGGAGAAACCTGTGCAGGACCACCCTCTTACTAGAAGGAGGTGGGCTACCTCTATGGAGGCCGCCCAGTGAAGCGGGGTGTTGCCATGGATATAAAGAAGCCTGGAGCATCTGTCCAGATGTCCCCATTCCACATTTCAGGGACCAGATTTTCCAGCCAGGGTTTGATCTTAGCACAATAGCTGGTCTAGGCTGAGTTTTTGAATGCCTCTGAAACTCAAACAATCAAGTCCTCTTCAATTCCTCAGCTCTGTTAGCTTTTCTAGTGTAGGAAATAAGGGCCTCTTTGTAAACTACCAAGTAAACCCTGTGACTCTCACAGTTAGCCTTTAACTGTTTGTTGAACTATTTGTTAATGACCTTCAGTTCCTCCTCCCTGGCTGGGCTTCAGGACAGCTTAGCAATAACTAAGCTTCCCTGGTGGCTCAGACGGTAAAGCATCTGCCTACAATGCGGGAGACCAGGGTTCAATCCCTGGGTTGGGAAGATCTCCTGGAGAAGGAAATGGCAACCCACTCCAGTATTCTTCCCTGGAAAATCCCATAGATGGAGGAGCCTGGTAGGCTACAGTCGATGGGGTCGCAAAGAGTCGACTGAGTGACTTCACTTTCGACTTCACTTTAGCAATAACCAGCTAACTCTGAGCTCTTTGTAGATATCATCCCAAACCTGTTCCTCACCCCCTGTATCATTCAAACTCCTCAACCTGACAGGCCATTGGATGCCTCCCCAGGCCACCACCAATGAAACATCAGCCATTAGGCCACCAGCTTGTGCCAAGGATTCTCTATGTCCCCATTCCACTCAGGATGATGTCCTCAGTCTTCCTGGTGGTAAACAAGGCAGGGCCCAAGCCTCACCTTTCTGCCTGCCTTCTCCAACTGTTCCTGTGCTAGTTTGGTTTCTCTGAGAAGCAGATGCCACGATGTGATGAAGTGTGAGAGATTATTGGCGGAAAAGGGAGGGAGCAGGATTGGACAGGGAGAGTCTTCAGACTGTTCTGCTATTCTGATAGCTGTTTAAGGAAACCGTGGAAAGGATGATCGAGAAAGAGACTCAGACCACAATGTGGTTCTAAGAAAGCTTCAGCCAGACAATGGAGAGTGCTTCAACTGGAGGAATTATGCGCTCAGACCTCATCATTCTCAGTCGCTGCTGGGAGCAGCTCTGGGAAGTACCCAGGCACCAACCCCAAAGGATTCAGAGGGGCTGTCAATCAGCTACACACTCCACCCCTCCCCCAGCTTTTGGAAGCAGCAGGAGGACTGAGCAGCCTTGTTTTGCTTGTTTTAACTTTTATTGAAATATAGCTAATTTACAGTGTTTTTTAGTTTCAGGTATACAGCAAAGTGAATCAGTTACATACATATGTACATATGTCCACTTTTTTAGATTCTTTTCTCATGTAGGCCATTACTGAGTAGTGAGTAGAGTTCCCTGTGCTGTGCGGTAGGATGCTGAACAGACTTTTGATAGCCTCCAGTCCACAAGTCTGAGGAGGCCTTACAAATAGCTGGGAAAAGAAGAGAAGCGAAAAGCAAAGGAGAAAAGGAAAGATATTCCCATCTGAATGCAGAGTTCCAAAGAATAGCAAGGAGAGATAAGAAAGCCTTCCTCAGCGATCAATGCAAAGAAATAGAGGAAAACAACAGAATGGGAAAGACTAGAGATCTCTTCAAGAAAATTAGAGATACCAAGGGAAGATTTCATGCAAAGATGGGCTCGATAAAGGACAGAAATGGTATGGACCTAACAGAAGCAGAAGATATTAAGGAGAGGTAACAAGAATACACAGAAGAACTGTACAAAAAAGATTCAGATAATCACGATGGTGTGATCACTCACCTAGAGCCAGACATCCTGGAATGTGAAGTCAAGTGGGCCTTAGAAAGCATCACTACGAACAAAGCTAGTGGAGGTGATGGAATTCCAGTTGAGCTATTTCAAATCCTGAAAGATGATGCTGTGAAAGTGCTGCACTTGATATGCCAGCAAATTTGGAAAACTCAGCAGTGGCCACAGGACTGGAAAAGGTCAGTTTTCATTCCAATCCCAGAGAAAGGCAATGCCAAAGAATGCTGAAACTACTGCACAATTGCACTCCTCTCACACGCTAGCAAAGTAATGCTCAAAATTCTCCAAGCCAGGCTTCAGCAATACATGAACCGTGAACTTCCAGATGTTCAAGCTGGTTTTAGAAAAGGCAGAGGAACCGGAGATCAAATTGCCAACATCTGTTGGATCATTGAAAAAGCAAGAGAGTTCCAGAAAAACATCTATTTCTGCTTTATTGACTATGCCAAAGCCTTTGACTGTGTGGATCACAACAAACTGTGGAAAATTCTGAAAGAGATGGGAATAACAGACCATCTGACCTGTCTCTTGAGAAACCTGTATGCAGGTCAGGAAGCAACAGTTAGAACTGGACATGGAACAACAGACTGGTTCCAAGTAGGGAAAGGAGTACATCAAGGCTGTATATTGTCACCCTGCTTATTAAACTTATATGCAGAGTACATTATGCAAAATACCAGGCTGAATGAAGCACAAGCTGGACAAGATTGCCAGGAGAAATATCAATAACCTCAGATATGCAGGTGATACCACCTTTATGGCAGAAAGCAAAGAAGAACTAAAGAGCCTCTTGATGAAAGTGAATGAGGAGAGTGAAAAGGTTGGCTTAAAACTCAACATTCAGAAAACTAAGATCATGGCATCCAGTCCCATCACTTCATGGCAAATAGATGGGGAAACAGTGGAAACAGTGTCAGACTTTATTTTTTTGGGCTCCAAAATCACTGCTGATGGTGACTGCAGCCATGAAATTAAAAGATGCTTACTCCTTGGAAGGAAGGTTATGACCAACCTAGATGGCATATTTAAAAGCAGAGACATTACTTTGCCAACAAAGGTCCATCTAGTCAAGACTATGGTTTTTCCAGTGGTCATGTATGGATGTGAGAGTTGGACGGTGAAGAAAGCTGAGCGCCGAAGAATTGATGCTTTTGAACTGTGGTGTTGGAGAAGACGCTTGAGAGTCCCTTGGACTGCAAGGAGATTGAACCAGTCCATCCTAATGGAGATCGGTTCTGGGTGTTCATTGGAAGGACTTATGTTGAAGCTGAAGCTCCAATACTTTGGCCACCTCATGCGAAGAGTTGACTCACTGGAAAAGACCCTAATGCTGGAAAGGATTGTGGGCAGGAGGAGAAGGAGACGACAGAGGATGAGATGGTTGGATGGCATCACTGACTCGATGGACATGGGTTTGGGTAAACTCTGGGAGTTGGTGATAGACAGGGAGGCCTGGTATGCTGCGATTCATGGGGTCGCAAGGAGTCGGACACGACTGAGCGACTGAACTGAACTGAACTGACAGTCCACAAGTGCGCTGACTATTGAGAACTCCAGTTTACACAGCTCGTTAACCTGGTGAGAAGATGTAATGATCCTGAACCTCCAAGTATCTGAACTTGAGGCCACTTCTATTCTAGAAGCTCAGGGCCTCCTGGACTGCCCCCCACCTCCCCTCACTGGCCCTGGGTGCATACCTTGTCTCAGGGGTATTAAACTGGTTGTGTGTGGAATTGTGGAGAGTCAGGCAGAGATGGTGGGGCACATTTGGCATTCTTGGAGAGTCTTCTCTAGGATTTACTGGTCAGGCACAGAAAATCTGGGATAGGGAAGCCATCTCAACAGCCAAGTGGGTTCCTCAGGCTGTAGCCAGAGACTTGCGTTGTGATGTGATGGGTCCCAGCTGTTTGCTGCCCTGCCTTTGTGGCTGAACTTCCACCATTGGTGTCATTCCTTTGTCCAAAACATGATCTTCTCCAGGCTCCTCTTTTTAAATGATATTCTGTATCCTCATCCCCATCCTTCTCTCACTTCCCAAGAAGGAAGTGATTAAATTTCAAATGCTCCCATATGAACTCATTTTCCTGGACCTTTCCTCAGTCCAGGAAAAACCCTGGCAGTAGGGCCGCACTGGAGGTGCAGTGAGGGATGTGGGTAGGGCAGAAGATGGGAAGCCCCCATTTTTTTTTCTTTTAGTGATATGCTGCATAATAGATTGCTGATCCTTGCTAGGAAGGTCAAGTGATCATATTTTTTTCTGTGATATTTGCCCACTTCACCTATCTCCAAGTATTCTAGGAAGAGATCTTTGTGTTTTTGAGGCAAGAAAACAGCCTTTAAAATCATGCAGTGGGCGGGTGAGGAAAAGCTAAGATCAGGCAGTGTTTCTGTTGCCTTGGGTGCCTCCAGCAGGTGGTGAGGGAGAAGAGGACTCAGAGCTGCCTCACTCCACCTCAGAGTTTTCATGTTGTAGCCTCTTCAGGGTGAAAATTATTCCAGCTCAAAGCTCTGGAGGAAAGCGATCCCCACCCCCTTCTCTTACCCCACAGCCATGTGGGACTGAACACCTCGTTCTAGCCTGGAGAGCAGATGCGGGGGTTGTTCTCATCCACAGAAGGGCAGGCAGCCTTTGGTTGTTTCTGTAAGTAAGACAAAGAGCTGATGCAAAAAGGCCTAGCCCAGGGATTGGCCTTTGGTCAGGAGTTCTTCACAAACCACGCAGGTGAAAGTGGTAAGGGAGTACGTGTCTCAAGGGGACTGACCTCAAAGTGGTGCTGCCTCTTCATGGTGAGAAGTAGGGAGCCCCATACTCTGCCACGTACCCCAGAGGGACCTGAAGCTGGCTGCCAAGCATCTGTTGGCTTCTAAATCTGTTGAGTAGATAGATAGATAGGTAACTGATTGATAGATACATGATAGATTAAATAGATAACAGAAAATTATAGATAATACTGGTGATAGATAATGATACCTAGATAATGATGTTAGATAAATAAACAATGGATAATAATAGCACCTCTCTCATAGCCTTGTTTTGAGATTTAAGGGGAGAAAGGGGCAAAAAGTGCCCAGGCCAGGCCTGGCACTCTAAAATCTTAATAAATGAAGGTTGCTGTAAATGTGGGTGTTTCATTAGTCAATACTGGAGCAGCGCATGGAGTGTTTTCCAGAACTCAGATGCATCTGAAATGTCCCAACACTTTCTTACTTTTTAAAAAATTAAATGAAATCCAACTCTAAGCCATCAGGTTTTCAGGAAACTTGGTCTCAGTTATTATTCTGGGTTTCACAGTATGCGCAGACATGGGGGAGATGCCTACAGGGGGCTTAGGGGACTGATCCACCTGAAGTCTGCTGACCCTGCACTTGTAGGCCTCTAGGGCACAGGATTTCCAAGTCAGGCTTCATGCCTGTCTTCCTGAGCCCACCGTGAAGCTCTTCCTCCTACACTATCCTGAAACTCTCAGGACTCCACGTGACCCCAGGGAATGTCTCCAAAGCTTCATCACTCACCAACCTGCAGTCCTGCTCCTCCTCTCCCCATCAAAGCTGAGCCCCTCATGCTCCTGGCCCTCTGAGTCCCCTACTAGTTGCTCTTCAATTTGGTAAGATCTTCATAAAAGAGGAGGACAGGATGACTTCAGGCAGCTTCTGCTTATAACTCCACATCACATATTCCCCAGTGGCAGGGAGGTGGGGACAGGGGAGGGTTTAAAAGGGTGAAATTCACATTTATTTACTTATTTATTCAGGAAATCCTGTCTGTGTCAGGTACCACTCTAGTCCCTGAGACTGATTTATGAACAAGTTCCCTCTCTCCAGAGACTCACATAAACAAACATAGACAGTGATCTTGCCTGGTGGTGGTAATCTGCTAGAAAGCAATAGGATAGAGAATTGAGCAGGAGAATAGACATTTGGTTGAGTTGTTGAGGAAGGCCTCTCTGGGAAGGTGATTTCTGAACTGAGCCTCACTTGCAAAGATGTGGTAGGGGCGATCCAGGCAGAGGGAACAGCCCTGCAGTGGGAACGTGCTTGGCCTGCTTGAGAATCATGAGCAACATGACAGTGCAGATGCAGTGGGAGGCCAGATGGTGACCTTTCAGGCCATGGCAGGAGAGTAGATTTGATTTGAAGTCCATTGGGAAGCCCTTAGAGCAGATTTGAAGCAGAGCAGTAGCATAATCTGATTTATGATTTTAAAAGATAACATTGGCTGCTGAGAACAGTTTATATGGGGGCATAAGTGGGAACAGAAATAATAAAGAGACTGCCTCTGTGGTGCTGGGGAGATGAAGAGTCCTGCAATAAAGCAGTGGAAACAGTGCTCTCTGGCCACTGGGGCTGCCTCAGTGTTTTGATATTACAGCCCAAGCAGCCTGGCCTTCTTTCCCCTGTCCAGTAGACATTTTAATTCTACTTCTTCTTATTTCCCTTTTTATTTAGGAACAAACACAAACAGTTTCCTACCAAGTTTTTTGTTTTTATTTTTGGCCAAACTGTATAGCATGCAAGATCCTATTTCCTCAACTGAGGATCAAACCCATGTCTCTTGCGTTGGAAGGCAGTCTTAACCACTGGACAGCTGGAAAAGTTATCCCTCCTGCAAAGTTATTTTAATTTTTAAATTTTGATTTATTTATTTTTGGCTGCTCTAAGTCTTTGTTGCTGCATGCGGGCTTTCTCTAGTTGTGGCGAGTGGGTGCTACTCTCTGGTTGCAGCTTATGGTCTTAGCATGTGGGATCTTGCTGCACCAGGAATCAAACCCGTGTCCTCTTTATTGGCAGGCAGATTCTTAACCACTAGACCACCAGGGAAGTCTAAGTTATTTTAAATGTTATCCTCTGTCACAGACAGATAAACTTGTGCTGATGGGTAGACATGTATTCTTACACTAGGCTCTTTCCTCCATCTTCCATTCCTGCTTGGTATTTCAGAGCCTTACTCATTCATTCCCCTCTTCTCTCTTCTTTTATTTTCTTACAAGGTATGAATTTGGTCAAATCTTGCCCCATTTCTGTGTCAATCCTCTTTGTACTGTTAAAATATAAATGGAGTCATATTAAAAATTTTACGTTTATTTGAGCAAAAATCAATGCAGAGCAGGCAGAGCCCATCCAAAAGTGGTTGGGAGTGCTCCTTTGACAGGGAGTGGGGAAAGACTTACATAGAGAAAATGTGGAAGCAAGGAAAAGAAGTTATTTTATTGGCTGTAGCTTAAAGGGTAGTTGACTGTTTGTGATTGGTTGTCCTTAGGTTTTGATTTTGTAAGCTTGAGGCACTTCCAGGCTTAGATTTTGGTTTGCATTCATATGCCACCACATCATGGCATTAGAACCATCTCATTTTAATGACCTCCTTGTTAATTAATTTAACAGAATGCTTTGATGTTCTGTAGGGGGTCAGGACTTCAAAGGCAGTAATAAAGATTGTTACAATAAAAATCAGTCCTACTTAGTTGTAATCATACATTACTTAAGCACTTACTGTATGTCAGGCTGCGTGCATGCTAAGTCACTTCAGTTATGTCCTATTCTTTGCGACGCTGTGGACTGTAGCCTGTCAGGCTCCTCTGTCCATGAGATTCTCCAGGCAAGAATACTGGAGTGGGTTGCCATGCCCTTCTCCAAGGCATCTTCCCGACCCAGTGATTAAACCTGAGTTTCCTGCACTGCAGGCAGATTCTTTACCATCTGAGCCACCAGAGAAGCCCCGGGAGGCTGCGGTCCATAGGGTAGCATGCATGTGTGTCAGGCACCAAGCTAAAATTTATTTCATTTAATTTCTCATGGCAACTTGTGAAGTGGTTGTATTATCCCCATTTTACAGGAAAATAAAAGCTCTGGAAAACTAAGCACATTTCCCCAGGTCTCATGCCAGAGTAAGTGGCAGGGCCAGCATTCAGACTCAGGCTGTCTGATGCCAAAGTGCCCTCTTGATTAACCCCCTCACTCCTTCCTTCCCCGTGGTTGGTTGTTTTATGTTTGGCTAATGAACCTAGTTAGAAATTAGAAGAATGTGGAGCTATGTGAGCATACACTACAGTTCCCTTCTCTGCACCTAAGTGAAATAAACAACATGCAAATTCAAATTCTAATGCAAATTAGTATCTATTTGTTTTTCGAGTCAACTATTCAAGCATTTTCTGTAGCAAGTCAGTGGCTCTCTGGGTCAGATTAGGGCTTGATTGAATGTGATGTTGCTGTCAGTCCAGATTTGTGCTTCCACATGTGTGCAGGTCCCTAGAGGCTGTGCAGCACTTAGATGCAGCCCAGCAACAGCTCCTGCCCACTCTACCTTCACCGCAAGAGCACTGAGCTGGTGCAGCTGCTGAGCCTGTCCTAGTCTAATGTTCATTTTCTTGCCTGGCCATTGTTAATGACATTTGGCCATGACACATACACGAACACACACTAAATGGAATTAGGATGTACTGGAAAATGTGACTTCTGTATAGGAAGTTAAAAAATCCAAAAATTGCCATCTGGATTTTGATTTTAAGTCTTCTTACACAATAAGGCTGCCTCTCAAGATGACACATTTTGGGGTCTGCTTGGCAGCATCATTGCAGCTTACTTCCTCTCCATCCTTCCTGCTCCCAGCTGCTGAGTCCAGCTCTATAGCTTGTGGGGTAGGAGATAGGTCAGTGTACACAGAATCCAAGGCTGTGCCCTCCTTGTTCTCTGACTGTGACCACAGATGGGCCAGGATTCTTCTCTGTCTCTTTGCTCAGGCTGCCATGAAAGCTTCTTTTCTCTTCTTTGAAATCTTAATGAAACCATCCTCCAGCTAAATCTGGCCCTCATTCTCTGCATAGACAGCCCTTTAATTGTTTCATGTATTTTATGAAGGCTGGCACAGCTTCCCCAAGGAAGACAAGTGAGGGAGAGGGTAAGCATAAATTCTCAGTAAAGGCTAACCACTGCTACTACCACTGGTAAAATCCCTGATTCAGTGTCCGTGCTTTCTAAGTCACTTATATTCTAGAAGAATGCTGGATACAGAACAGATATTTATTAGATAATGACCTAGCTGCATCTTTCTGTGCCATTGCCTATAAAATACTCATCAGTGTTTACCAAAGTTCAGTCATTTGCTCATTACCTTTGCATATTTTTGTACCATCTGTGTAATTATTTTTTTCACTATTCTTCTTTAAATCCATGGGTCACTTTTATTTTACCTGATTTATTTTACAATTTATTTATTATATTATCTTCACAAATGGAAAGTCAGCATCTTATGCATTAAGTAAAAGGGAACTTTAAATCTAAGTTATTACTATTAAAGAAGAAATTTGAACTTCCCTGGTAGTGCAGTAGGTAAGAATCCACCTGCCAGTACAGGGGATATGGATTCCATCCCTGGTCTGAGAGGATTCCACATGCCATGGAGAAGCTAAGCCCATGTGCCACAACTCCTGAGCCTGTGTACTGCAATTACTGAAGCCTGTGAGCCTAGAGCCTGTACTCCATAACAGGAGAAGCCACTGCAATGGGAAACCCATGCACTGCAATGAAGAGTAGCACCCACTCATGGCAACTAGAGAAAGCCTTACTGCTTTCTTATTCTCTAGACCCTTCTAACTGCCAAGATCTGCACCTCTATGCTTGAGAGCCCCTCTGCCTCTGCCCTGTTCTGTGGGCTGTCAGGAAATTGCATCCCTGAGAGTAGCCTCTACCAATGACTGAAGGGAATTGGTGTACAAGTACCCTAGCCTTTACCCCTCTGGTGGGATACTTCTGAGGCATGTCTTTTATACTATTTCCCAGAGTTTCTCTGGAGGGTTAAGTTCCAGTCACTTGCTGTAGTTGCTGCCCAACACCTCTTGTTGGCTGCCTTCCTTCCCTATATCACCTTTACCTGCATCTCTGCACCTCCCACATGAGCTAGTTTCTCTCAAATCCAGGTCTTTTTCTAGGTGAACCCAAACTATGTCAAGGGCTGCTTGCAAATCAGGAGTTGATAGTCAAGTTTGCACTCCCCAGTTGACACTTGTATGTGTGCTCTGCATGACTAGGCACTGTCTATGCAAATTTATTAAATCATGAAAATGAGGAAGTGTGACCACACTTTGACAAATATTTATCCAGGTAACATGTTTCTAACCAAAGTAACAATTTGAAAATATTTCCCAGGAAAAAAAATTTAACAACATCGACTCATTTGAGAAGACCCTGATGCTGGAAGAGATTGAGGGCAGGAGGAGAAGAGGTCGACAGAGGATGAGATGGTTGGATGGCATCAACGACTCAATGGACATGGGTTTGGGTAGACAGTTGGTGATGGATAGGGAGCCTTGGCATGCTGTGGTTCATGGGGTTGCAAAGAGTCGGACACGACTGAGTGACTGAACTGAACTGAACACAGTTTCTAATAGCAGTGGCTCTTTACAATAACACAAGTAAACACGAGACAAAAGTTTTATTTGGATAATGTCCTTCCATGAGGAAAGTCAATATCTAAATGCCTGGGTGTTATTCAGCAGAGAAATTGGTTATAACTGCACATAATCACTTAAAGAGAATAGTTGAATGAAATGTTCATTAAATAGTAGAATCATCACAATAGTGACTATGGTTAATAATTTCAGAACTCTCGTAATTTTATCACTTGTGCTCTCTTTTAATGGAACCCTTTGTATAAAAGCTGTACCAACGTCTCCCGCAAAAACTTACTCCAAGTGATGGAATAACAAGACAGCTTGGAATACGAGGTTATTCTGCTTTGTTGATCTAGATGTTCAGCTGATATTCCACTTTGGTCTTCAGAGATAGCAACATTACTGCAACCCCTCTGAAGGACCCTTATGTGCTTTCTTGACATTCAGCTATTGGTGGGGCTGATTAGTAATGGAGTACAATGGTCACCCCAAAATCTAGTTGTCCAGATTTCTAGGTGCTGAGAATATAGCAGTAAGCAATGCAGAATGAGTCCTGCTCTTCCTGGAGCTTACAGACTATTAATCAAACAAATAATTATAAAGTTTAAGTGCTATGAAGGAAGAGGACAATAGGTTTTTAGGGAGAAATCAAGGAAGTACTTATTTACTCCTGTGAGGATTATCAATGGAGGTTGTAGTCACCTGGAAGTAACAGAAGTCAAATGAACAGTAGCTTTTAAGCAATTTAGGGTTGGCTCCTTCCCATTGGGGAATGAGAAGTCTGGGTGTAAGTAGACCAGGGTTGGTATGGCAGCTCTTTAGTGTCATCAGGGTGTTAGTGAACGTTGCTTAGTCATGTCTGACTCTTTGTGACCCCATGGACTATACAGTCTATGGAATTCTCCAGGCCAGAATACTGGAGTAGGTAGCTTTTCCCTTCTCCAGGAGTTCTTCCCAACCTAGGAATCGAACCCAGGTCTCCCTCAGATGTTAGGTTCCTTCTAACTTTCTGCCATCATCAGAGTATGGTCCTTGACCTCATACCGAGTAGAAGGTTGCTGGAGTGCCATTGATCATGACAGAGGTCCAGTTGCAGACAAGGAGGAAATGTCAAATATAAACAGGGTTAGCTTGCTTGCTGGTTGAATTGGCTTCCCTTTTAGGGAAATCTTCTGAAAGTACAGTCTTAACAGCTTCTGTTCATACCTCATTGGCTTGAACCATGTCATGTGACCACCCTTAGTTGCAAAGGAGGCTGGGAAATGTAGTGTTTTACTGGGAATATTACCACGAACAAAATCAGAAGGATGCAGTTAATTAGGAAGAAGGAAGAATGGATCCTGGATACACAGCTAGCAATTGCTGCTACAGAATAAAGGCTGAAGTTCTGTTGAGGAGTTCACTTCAATTCAGTTCACTCGCTTAGTTGTGTCTGACTTTTACAACTCCATAGACTGTAGCATGCCATGCCTTCCTGTCCATCGCCAACTCTCCAACTCATGTCCATTGAGTTAATGATGCCATCCAACCATCTCATCCTCTGTCGTCCCCTTCTCCTCCTGCCTTCAGTCTTTCCCAGCATCAGGGTCTTTTCAGATGAGTCAGTTCTTCACATCAGGTGGCCAAAGTATTGGAGTTTCAGCTTCAGCATCAGTCCTTCCAATGAATATTCAGGACTGATTTCCATTAGGATGGACTGGTTGGATCTTGCAGTCCAAGGGACTCTCAAAAGTCTTCTCCAACACCACAGTTCAAAAGTATCAATTCTTTGGCACTCAGCTTTCTTTATAGTCCAACTCTCACATCCATACATGACTACTGGAAAAACCATAGCATTGACTAGACGGACGTTTGTAGGCAAAGTAATGTCTCTGCTTTTTAATATGCTGTCTATGTTGGTCATAACTTTTCTTCCAAGGAGCGAGCATCTTTTAATTTTATGGCTGCAGTCACCATCTGCAGTGACTTTGGAGTCCCAAACAATAAAGTCTGCCACTGTTTCACTGTTCCCCCATCTATTTACCATGAAATGTTGCGACCAGATGCCATGATCTTAGTTTTCTGAATGTTGAGTTTTAAGCCAACCTTTTCACTCTCCTCATTCACTTTCATCAAGAGGCTCTTTAATTCTTCTTTGCTTTCTGCCATAAAGGTGGTTTCACCTGCATATCTGAGGTTATTGATATTTCTCCCAGCAATCTTGATTCCAGCTTGTGCGTCATCCAGTCTAGCGTTTCTCATGACGTATGCTGCATATAAGTTAAATAAGCAAGGTGACAATATACAGCCTTGATGTACTCCTTTCCCTATTTGGAACCAGTCTGTTGTTCCATGTCCAGTTCTAACTGTTGCTTCCTGACCTGCATACAGATTTCTCAAGAGGCAGGTCAAGTGGTCTGGTATTCCCATCTCTTGAAGAATTTTCCGCAGTTTCTTGTGATCCACACGGTCAAAGGTTTTGACATAGTCAATAAAGCAGAAGTAGATGTTTTTCTGGAACTCTCTTGCTTTTTCGATGATCCAACGGATGTTGGCAATTTGATCTCTGGTTCCTCTGCCTTTTCTAAATCCAGCTTGAACATCTGGAAGTTCATGGTTCAAGTACTGTTGAAGCCTGGCTTGGAGACTTTTGGGAATTACTTTACCTAGTGTGTGAGATAAATGCAATTGTGTGGTAGTTTGAGCATTCTTTGGCATTGCCTTTCTTTGGGATTGGAATGAAAACTGACCTTTTCCAGTCCTGTGGCCACTGCTGAGTTTTCCAAATTTGCTGGCATATCGAGTGCAGCACTTTCACAGTATCCTCTTTTAGGATTTGAAATAACTCAACTGGAATTCCATCACCTCCACTAGCTTTGCTCGTAGTGATGCTTCCTAAGGCCCACTTGACTTCACATTCCAGGATGTTTGGCTCTAGGTGAGTGATCACACTGTCGTTATTATCTGGGTTGTGAAGATCTTTTTTGTATAGTTCTTCTGTGTATTCTTGCCACCTCTTCTTAATATCTTTTGCTTCTGTTAGGTCCATACCATTTCTGTCCTTTATTGTGCCCATCTTTGCATTAAATGTTCCCTTGGTATTTCTCATGTTCTTGAAGAGATCTTTAGACTTTCCCATTCTTTTGTTTTCCTCTATTTCTTTGCATTGATCACTGAGGAAGGCTTTTTTATTTCTCCTTGCTATTCTTTGGAACTCTGCATTCAAATGGGTATATCTTCCCTTTTCTCCTTTGGCTTTCGCTTCTCTTCTATTCACAGCTATTTGTAAGGCCTCCTCAGACAATCATTTTGCCTTTTTGCATTTCTTTTCCTTGGGGATGGTCTTGATCCCTGCCTCCTGTACAGTATCACGAACCTCCGTCCATAGTTCATCAGGCACTCTGTCTATCAGATCTAATCCCTTGAATCTATTTGTTACTTCCACTGTATAATTGTAAGGGATTTGACTTAGGTCATACCTGAATGGTCTAGTGATTTTCCCTACTTTCTTCAATTTAAGTCTGAATTTTGCAATAAGAAGTTCATGGTCTGTGCAACAGTCAGCTCCTGGTCTTGTTTTTGCTGACTGTTGAGGAAGTAACATACTAACAGCAGTGGGAGAGGCATTGCAGGAAGAGAGACCAGTAATATAGGAGAGAGAAAGAAAGGGTAGGGGAAAGAGCAAGCTTTCCAGATTGAGCATCTCATCATGAGCAGGGTGAGAGGATTCCAGCCCTGTTCTGACTTCCCAATGAAAGCCATGAGTGTAGTCAGAATATAAAACTATGCTGAGCAGGAATATTCAGTAACTGCTCTTCGAAAGAGAGTTTTATACATCATCACTCCTCCATGACTCATGCCTTCACAAATATCTTCAATTTTGAGCAGTTAGTACTTTTTCCACCAAAAGTATGAAGTGGTGATCCTTCTTCCTGCCAAACTTCTTGTCAGCTTTGTTTTGGATGTAGGAAAAAAAGAAATCCTGTTTCCTGTCCTTTGTTTCCTGGCTGCAGCCTCTGGTTCTGCCCCCTTCTTAGTCTCGCAGTGTCTTATTTCCTCCTCAGGCTTTCAAACAAGCTCACAGAGCTCTTTCTCTTCCACAGTTACTAGTTAGTTACACAGAATTATCAAAGTAGAAAACAACTTCTGTCCCTTTGTGAAGTTTTTTTTCTCTCCACCCCCTCTTGGATCTTTTTGTTTTGTTTTTTTCTTAGGTTAATTTACCAGACTCCTCTCTGCAAAGCCAGGAAGAAATGAAGCAGGTGTTGAGGGCCTGGTTCTCCTGGGGAATATACTGGAGCAATGTTGATTCCAAACCAGAAATGATCTAATCAAGTCACTGGCAACAAACAAAGACAAGGAAAACTTCAGGGTTTTCTGTCTTGAGTGTGGGAATTGAGATCTAACAGTATGGCCAGGAGGGGGGAGTAAAGCGTGCGTCATCTAAGAGAATAGCTCCTGGGTTTGTGTAAGTTCTCCCATTTCTAGGCTGGCTGACTTCCAGCCAGTTATTTGACTGCTCTAAAGTTTGTTATTTTCCATTTGTACAATAGAAAAGGAGATAATAGTTCCTATCTAATCAAGTTGTTGTGAGGATTAAATAGGCCAGTGAATGTAAAGTGCTTGTTGAGTGCCACATTGAAAGTACTCAACAAATGATTATCATTATTACTAGTGAGATTTAGATCATGTGTGCTTTTAAATTAAAATAATACTACTGATTCCAGCAATGAGAAGAAAATATATGGAAGATTACTATTCCTTCATGGAGAGGCTGGCTTGGGAATAGATGACATGTGTAAGATTGGCATCAACCCTCAGCCCTTTCTCCATTATAAACTCCTTAGAGTGAGGGCTGCTTGGCATGGATGATTTATCTGAATGTGTTCCCAACTTGGGGTCAGTCAGCTACACAACTTCCCTGAGCAGTGCCTGTGAATGAGAGAAACAACCTGCTCTGTGTTCTTTCCAGGATGTCAGTGGCCTAGTCTATATATAGATGAAATTCCAGGTGGGAATACAGATTTAGGAATTATGTTTCTTACTCTCATGATGGCACAGAAATCTCTTTGATCACTTTTGGAAAGGTCTCTTTGAATCTTTCCACTAGTCTATTATAACTGTTCTAACATTGATTGTGATTCAGAGGTTCATTTCTCCATCCCACCAAACCAGTAGCTTCTGGAAATTGATTATTGACCAAAATGAGAGAATTTAAGCATGGCACCATGAGTGTGCCTATTTTCTATGTCACCTGCTTTAGATTTTTGCTATATCAGTTGGGATAAGCTAGATTATGCTCTAAAATTTAGTGGCCTAAGATCTTTGTGGCTTAAAACAATAAAAATGTTATTTTATACACACTATACATCCAGAGCAATCTCAGCTGACACTGGCAGGGAGAAGGGGGACCTACAAAATCATGTTCTGATTCTTAAAGACTACTGCCTACATTTCCATAGCTCAAAAAGCCACAGTCCTTGTAGCCACACCTAACTTCAGCAAAAAATTCTCTCATCCTTGTATTAGGATTTTCCCCATTCAAATGAGCCTACCTGTAGCCAGTGTGATCTGGTGGGTTTCTTGATCCTTTGAAATCAAGGAAACTGGCTTGAAACTGTCAAGGACTGACTAAAGATCTAATGAAAACGAGACAGGATAGGGGTTTTGAAATGCCTGTTAAGAGTCTCTTCTGAGAAAGTAGTAATGTTTCATCTGCATACTGTGTTCAAAATTAAACCTGTTTCATGCCTCACATCTGAACCTTCAAATAGAAACAGAACGTATGGACCATAAAACAGTCAAGTTTTGTGCAATATCAATAGTTATTTTCCTTAAGAAATGATCAAAACCATCTTTGTAAGAGTAATAGATTTAGTTTATTGAACCTTTTCCAAGGGAGAGTTTAGTAAGAACTGCTATGATGAATAAGTCCATGTAGCTTCATTCCCTTATTTCCAACTAATTCTGCTCATAATTTGGAAGTAGAGAAAGTAATCTACATGCCTTAAGGATGACTTTAGATCACACTTGCCACTCACAACACTGAGAACACACTGGACTTTTGGACTGTTTAGAATAAAATGTGTAAGTGGAGCCAGCAGAGATATCACTATTCCTAAGTCATCGGATTACTGCCTACCTGTCACGTGCCTGGCACTGGACTAATCATTCTATACACATCATCATGTTTTGCCATTCTTTCAACAACAGGCAAGACTGCTGAAGCTTTGGGAGTTTACACTGTTCTGCCCAAGGTCACTCAGCTGGTACAGAGCCCAGCCAAAGGCTTGAATCCATAGGCCAAACTGAATTAAAAACAGAGAATGAATGAGATGGTATCGAGGGAACACTGTAGACTTGGTGTAAAATTTGGTTGGTTATTTATGTCCCTATTTGGCTATTTTCCACATTTGAGGAACTGAGGCACAAAAGTATGTATAATGGGTCTTAACAAAGATTAGCTTTAGTTCTGAAAGTATTAACAATAAAATAACATTATGCTCCCAGTCCTCAACAGAGAGCATAATAGCTGGATTTGAGGGTTTTGTGAGCTAACCAGCACTGGAAAAAGTATGACTGATACTTCAGCTTTTAGTTTATACTTCCCCTATCAGATTTTTGCCAACTTTCCTGGTGGCTCAGTGGTAAAGAATCTGCCTACCAATGCAGGAGATATGGGTTCTATCCATGGGTTGGGAAGATCCTCTGGAGAAGGAAATGACAACCCACTCTAGTATTCTTGCCTGGGAAATCCCATGGGTATAGGAGCCTGGCAGGCTACAGTCCATGAGGTCACAAAAGAGTCAGATACAACTTAGCGACTAAACAACAACAATAATCAGATTTTTAGAAGCTTCCATTCCTCATAAACTCAAGCCAAAGCATGACTGTGCGTAAAGATGGAAGGAAAAGAGCTTCCAAATGTCCCAAGTTCAGAATTATCTGATGCTGTTTAAAGGTTTAACCAAGCTTTCACATTGGCTGAATTTTCTAGCAAGTGAAAGTGGCAGTGAAGTCACTCAGTCGTATCCAACTCTTTGCGACCCCTTGGGCTGTAGCCTACTAAGCTCCTCCATCCAAGGGATTTTCCAGGCAAGAGTACCAGAGTGGGTTGCCATTTCCTTCTCCAGGGGATCTTCCCAACCCAGGGATCGAACCCAGGTCTCCAGCACTGCAGACAGATGCTTTACCATCTGAGCCACCAGGGAAGCCACCAGAGAATTTTCTAGGGGTACCTGAAATTTCTGTTTCCTGAGAGAGGAAACCCTCTGCTTGTCCCTAGGTCTGAGGATCCTACAAAATAGTTTTTAGTTTCCCAAGCATTTTTTGAGCATTTCCTTCATGCTAGACATGTATGGTGATACCGTGGTGAAAGAAATATAATTCCTGTCCTCCAGTAATTTATAATCAGGAAACAGAACATGACATGGACAGCGAGTTCAATTGCCACTATATCTGAAATGCTGTGACACATTTAATATTCTTTCCAGTGATACTTTGGACTAAGCAAGCACCTTCCATTTAAGGCAATAGTGCACAGTGGAAGGAAGGGTTGGAGACAGATGGGGACATAGTGATAGTAAATGATTAAGTGGTTCTATTGCCCATTAGTACCATTACTTAACTTCACTAAATTCTGTTTTCCCCTCTGTAAAATGGGGGTAATAATACGACTTTGAAGGACCGTTATAAGGATTAAATGAGGTAATTGCATGTGATGGTAATTGCATGTAAGCACAAGCTGGAATCAAGATTGCCAGGAGAAATATCAATAACCTCAGATATGCAGATGACACCACCCTTATGGCAGAAAGTGAAGAACTAAAAAGCCTCTTGATGAAAGTGAGAGAAGAAAGTGAAAAAGTTGGCTTAAAGCGCAACATTCAGAAAACTAAGATCATGGCATCTGGTCCCATCACTTCATGGGAAATAGACGGGGAAACAGTGGAAACAGTAGCAGACTTTATTTTTTTGGGCTCCAAAATCACTGCTGATGGTGATTGCAGCCATGAAATTAAAAGATGCTTACTCTTTGGAAGGAAAGTTATGACCAACCTAGATAGCATATTAAAAAGCTTTGCCAACAAAGGTCCGTCTAGTCAAGGCTATGGTTTTTCCAGTGGTCATGTATGGATGTGAGAGTTGGACGGTGAAGAAAGCTGAGCGCCGAAGAATTGATGCTTTTGAACTGTGCTGTTGGAGAAGACTCTTGAGAGTCCCTTGGACTGCAAGGAGATCCAACCAGTCCGTCCTAAAGGAAATCACTCCTGAATATTCATTGGAAGGACTGATGTTGAAGCTGAAACTCCAATACTTAGGCCACCTCATGCAAAGAGTTGACTCATTGGAAAAGACCCTAATGCTGGGAAGGATTGGGGGCAGGAGGAAAACGGGACGACAGAGGATGAAATGGCTGGATGGCATCACCGACTCAAGGGACATGGGTTTGGGTAAACTCCAGGAGCTGGTGATGGGCAGGGAGGCCTGGTGTGCTGCAATTCATGGGGTTGCAAAGAGTTGGACACAACTGAGCGACTGAACTGAACTGAATGCATGTAAAGCATCCAATTATGCCTGGTTTACACAAAGTACTCAATAACTTTTAGCTAGAATCATAATAATGAAGATGTCAGCAAAAGACAAGGGACAGTAGTAACTGTAACAATGAGATGGGATGGAAAGAAGATAGAGGCTTAAGAGAGGAAAGAGTTCAACCACTAAAGCTCTTTCCTCTGCAGTAGTCACACCTTAAAATTCATATTAGAATGCAATTTCCAACATTCTTTTAAGTAGTTAAAGTGTAGGCCTTTTCTTAAATTTGTGTATAAAGGTTGAGATACAGCTGAAGGGGAGATGGTTTAAACTGAAACCAAGATCTTCCTTTTTCTCTTGTCTTTTCTTTCCCTGAGGTCCAGAACAATGAATCTCGTTTAGGTAAAAGAGTATTCACCCAAAGCCTGTTTCCATTTAGGATATTTCAGCAGAACAGTTAATCTTTTATTCTATTGAGGAATTTTCACTGTCTGTTATTATTGGAACAAAGATGTCTGTATTAAAATAAACTCTTGGCTTCCCAAAGAATTGTCACCTTAGTTAAAAGAGCATTATTTGTAATGGTTTTATAAGAATGGAAGCTATGACATCATCATCATATAGAACACTATCAAAGATCTTGATTCTAAGAAACAGGATTCCTTGGTGGCAAGCAACAGAACCAATTCTGGCTCATTTAACCCCTCCCATACTTCACCCCCTCCACCCCCAAAAAAGACGACTTCTGCTCACAGATCCTAAGGAGCAGTTGGTAAACCAGATTTCTTTTCTCTTTTTTCCATTTATTTATTTAGTTGTGTCAGGTCTTAGTTGCAGCATGCGGGATCTTCATGTGGCGTGGGGGATATTTTTTTTTTTCCTGTTTTTTGGTTGTGGCATGTGGGACCTAGTTTCCCTACTGGAAATTGAACCCTGAGCCCCCTGCATTGGGAGCGTGGTGTCTTAACTACTGGACCACCAGAGAAGTCCCCAAACCAGGTTTCTGAAAGCACGGAAACCAAGATAGCTCAGGGAGCAAGGTCCCTGGTCACCTGTATCAGATGAATCAACTTTGTTTTCTTCTGTCTCTGCTTCATTTGTCCCATGATTTTATTTCCTGGGAGAGAAAGTCTGATTGGCCAAACTTGGGTCTTGTGCCTACAAGTCAGCAGGGGGCAATCAGAGCTCCTTGACTGATATTCCTATCAAGCCTACCTGCAGTGGGAGAGTGGGAGAGGAGTCCTGTTACCTCCAGGGGGTGTAGATAATAGAAAGGCAATAAGAATTTCACGATCAAGAGAGCTGCTGGGAAAGAGAAGTAATGGAGGAATCACCACCACAGTACTTTGTGGGGGAAATTGAGGCACTGAATGAAAGTAGTTTTCCTGAGGGGTCACACTGAACAGCGGGAATGAAATGTTCTGACTCCTAAGAGCCAAATGGGGAGTTCTCCCTTATTCTGTCCAGCTTGCTAAAGCAGTGGTTCAGAGACCTGGCAGTGCATCAGGATTACCTGTGGAACTTGTTAAAAATAGAGGAGCTGGGTTTGGCATGAGGCTGGTGCCTCTGTATTTTTAATAATCTTCTCATCTGATGCTTCAGAGAAGGCAATGGCAACCCACTCCAGTACTCTTACCTGGAAAGTCCCATGGACGGAGGAGGTTGGTAGGCTGAAGTCCATGGGGTCACTAAGAGTTGGACACGACCGAGCGACTTCACTTTCACTTTTCACTTTCATGCATTGGAGAAGGAAATGGCAATCCACTCCAGTGTTCTTGCCTGGAGAATCCCAGGGACGGGGAAGCCTGGTGGGCTGCCATCTATGGGGTCGCACAGAGTCGAACACGACTGAAGCAACTTAGCAGCAGCAGCAGCAGCAGCATCTGATGCTGTTAACAACTAACTTGGAGGCCCATTACACCAAATTTCCACAAATTTGGTGGAAAATTTCCACAAATTTTCCACAAATTTCCAATATAGAAAAAGAGCATTATAGAACTAAAAATGGAAGAAAGTGATTTTAGGGGAAAGATTCAGGTTTGGTAATAAAAGTTTTTGAGGTCCAGTTAGTGTTAGCTGTCTATGTGGTTTGGGGTTTGGAGAAGGTGAGGACAGGGAGAATTCTTCCTTGTTTATGACGAGCCTGGGCCAAGTGGATTAGGAGGTTGGGCCATTGTCCCACGAAGCACTTGCAATTGAGCACTGTGGGGAGGGGGCTGGGGCCCCTCTGGGGCTGTCCTGACCATCTGTAATGCTGAAGGGGGAGGATCAGATTATATGGATAGATTACCCAATGGCTAAGATCTGGAGTGTAGAAAGGGTTGGGGGAAAAAGGCCTGAGCTGACACAGACAGGAAAAGGATCTGTTACCTTTATCTTTCTGTTTCATCACAACTTGATGACAGGCCACACCAAGTCTTTTAACCAGCTTGGAGCATGGAGGAGAAGAGGGAATGCTGTTCTTCTGCTGGGAAGTTGCATGCCTCCACTTCTCACCTGGCTACTCCCATCCATCCTTCAGACCTTTGCTTAAATATCATCCTCCTTCCTGGTCCCCCGAATCTAACGAGGCCCCCTGCTGTTCTCTCTCGTGGACACCTGTTCTTTCCCAGGGCCATTTTCTTGGGCATGCAGCTTGAGCAAATCACAGGGCCCTGTACTTAGGAGGACTAAGCTTGGTTGTTTGGATGCTCTGCTGTTGTCATCTTGCAATTCTTCATAATTTTTGAACAAAGCGCTCTGCATTATCATTGTGACTAAGTTCTGATGATCATATAGCTGGTCCTGTTCATTCCCTTCCTTAAACTTAGCATCATTTAATTTCAGTAGCTCTAGCATCTAATTCTATGCCTACCACTATAGTATAGATTTGAAAAATATTAGGTTTAATCATTTGAAATTATTGTTATTTGACTGTGTTTGACTTATTAAAAAACATTCATGTGATTCAACCTAAAATATTCTGGATGACTGAATAAATAAATGACGGAAAGAAGATAAGATACCTTGAACACAGTGAGTTGCTCACCCAGTATCCACTTTCTTTCTTCCACCAATTTTGATTATGTCCATTCCTTCCCCAGTGACTCAGAGAAGGAGACTCCATCCCTAATTCTAGAGTAAATCCTGATCAGTCTATGTATTCTTTTTTCTAAGAACAATCTTTCTTTTTTCTCTGGACATTGTCAGGTTTGAAGGAGACCTGCTGTAGCCATCTGCCAGTCTAGCAACCACAACAACAAAAACTCAAAGCAGAGAGCAAACGTCAAGGGATTTCAGGAAAGCAGTATCAGGATATGTTGTGGATAGCCTGTAATCTACCCCTGAACTTCTTCTTATGTGAGATAACAAGGTTTTTGTGCTGTTCATTTTGATTGTCTGTTGTTATGAAACAGTTATCCCAAAATGGAATGGCTTGCAGCAGCATCCATTTTATTATATTTCACAATTTTGTGGGCCAGGAAGCCAAGCAGAACTCAGCAAGGTGATCCTTCTGATCTACGTAGCATCAGTTGAAGTCACTCAGTGCTGTTCAGCTGACTGATGGCCTGGACTGAAAAGTCCAGGATGGCTTCTGCGTACTAGGCATCTTGGTGGTAATGGCTTGAAGGTTTTTTGTTTTTTTTTAATTAATTAATTTTTGGCTGTACTGGGTCTTTGCTGCTACGTGTGCACTTTCTCTAGTTGCGGTGAGTGGGGGCTTACTTTCCAGTTGCATGTGGGGGCTTCTCTTGTTGTGGAGCACCAGCTCTAGGCATGTGGGCTTAGTAGCTGTGGTGCCCAGGGTAGTTGTTTCTTGGCATGTGGGATCTTTCTGGACCAGGGATCGAAACTGTATCCCCTGCATTGGCAGGCCAGATCTTAACCTCTGGTTCACCAGGGATGTCCCATAGCTTGAAATTTAAGTTCAACTGACACCTTCAGACAGAACATGTCCATGTGGACTTTCCAGCATGGCCATCTAAGTTAGTCAGACTTTTTGCAAGGAGCACGGGGCTCTCAAAATGTGGCAAGAGGCAGAAAGCAGAAGATGCCAGTCTCTTTAGGCCCCAAACTGGACTGGCACAGAATCGTTTCTATCATGTACTATAGATCAAGCAGGCACAAAACCCACCCAGATTCAAAAAGAGATGACATAGATTCTATTGTTGAGGAGAAAAGTCCTGAACGTCACATAAATCAACTGGAAACAGATTTTCTGTTATTTACAGTCAAAGAGGTCAGAAATAATTAAAGAAATTCAAGGTTATCTCAAGCCTGGGAAGATATTTCTTCCTGTTCCTCCAATATAAAGGTCAGTAAACTTTTTTGTTAAGGTCCAGATAGTAAATATTTTAAGTTTTACAGGCCATACAGTCTCTTTTGCAACTATTTGGCTTTGCCAATGACACATGAAACCAGCCATGGGAAATATTTAAATAAATGATACGTGTTCCAAAAATTTTTTATTTATTCTCATTGAAATTTGAATTTCATATAATTTTCATGCATCATGAAACATTTTTTACCAACTGTTTAAAAATGTAAAAGCCATTCTTAGCTTTTGGAGTGTACAAATAAAGAAGGCAGGCCAGATTTGATCCCCAGACCATGTTTTACCTACCCCAGCTGTAATGTAGGAAGCTTGCTCCAAGCTCAGGGCCTTTGCATGTGCTGAATTTCTGTCTGGAATACTCCTCTCCAAGGTCTTCATGTGATTTGTACCTTCACTTCATTTGGGTTTTAACTCAGGTATTACCTCCTCAGAACAGCCTTCTCTGATCACTCTATCTGAAATAGTTCCCTAGCTATTTATATTAGCCCCTTATATTTTCTTGATAGTACTTCTCACTGTCTGATGATAGGCATCAGATAGCACTGTCTGATGTTTTGTTCATTTATGTCATATGTTTATTTGCTACCTCTTTTTGGCCTTCAGTAGAGTAGGAGTTAAATGAAGCCTGTCCTGTTCTCTTTTGTATACCCCTTACCTAGTACAGTGCCTGGCATGTAATGGATGCTCAATTAAATATTCATTGAATTTGTATTGAATGGTTACAGTGCAGTTCTCTGCGGCTTGACAAGAACATAGAAGCCTACTGAATTCATATGTACTAAATGAGAGAAAGATAATTAAAGCAGAAGGAGATCACCTTATCATCTGCATTCAGAGAAGAATTGGTCCCTCTGTTATTACCTGTGTTTCAGGAAAACGCCAAAGGAAAAACTCTTACCCTCTTGTATAATTCTAAAATAAATTGCTTTCCTCTCTTGGCTGGTGTTTCCAAATAGATACCTTGCCTGTTTAGAGGCAGGAAAAGGGCAACCAACTTATTTGAGGACAGAGAGTGTCATCTTGGTAGTTGTGAAATAGTGTTTGGAAGCTAGATTCTTCTAGACTACTAAGGTATGATTTCCCAGAAATTCCCAAGATCCCTGAGGGAAAATGGCAAAGGTCTTTGACGTCATGGCAACAATGACAGAGTTGGGAATAACATCAGGGTAAACTTGTCATCTGGAGAGAGAAGAAAAAAAGCAGTAGGTACAACATTTGGGATAAGAAGATTTGAGCTTGAACAAAGTGTACCGGGTGGTGTTGGGTGGTGGCCAGAGCCCAGCCATTTGGCAGTGGGCTTTGCAAGCCTGGGGACAGAAGTGGCTTCCATCCAGTCCTGCCTTTACTTATTAAAACAAACAATTGGCAGAGTAGAAAGAGCCTGCTGTAGGTGAATACAGTAAACAGGAAGTATCCATGGGAAGCAGTGAGGGCCACAATCTAGTGGATCTTAGAACTTAGGACTTTCTGAGTTCAATGAGTTCAGGTGATGAATAGAGCTTTAGGACACAAATAGAAATGGAGAGTGAGGCTGATACAGAAGGTACCAAGAGGCTGATCTGAGAATGCTGAGCACAGTGTGGGCTGTGTCCATAGGATGCCTTGCCAAAGGAAGTAACTTTGACTTTAGACAGTTGACTCCATTTCAGGGGATGAAACAGAAAGAAGAGAGATGGAATTTTGTCTCTCATGTAGACTTTTTGGTTGCAAATGGTGGGAAAGCTAACAAAATGTTGCCAGAGTTTAAAAGGGAATTTATTGGTTCACATAATTGAGAAGTATGGCCTTAGGTATGCCCAGATCTAGGATTTCAAACATCTTTAACTTTTTTTAAAGATTTATTTATGTTTGGCTGCACTGGGTCTTTGTTGCTGCACATGGGCTTTCTGTAGTTGGAGTGAGCGGGAGCTACTCTTTGATGTAGTGTGCAGGCCTTTTCATGGTGGTGGCATCTCTTGTTGCAGAGCATGGGCTCTAGGCGTGCAGGCTTAAGTAGTTTCAGTGTATGGGCCTAGTTGCCCTATGGCATGTGGAATCTTCCTGGAGCAGGAATAAAACCCATGTTCCCTACATTGGCAGGTGAATTCTTAACCATTGGACCACCACCAATATTGTCTTTAGTACCTTTTAGTCTTTATTCATCTCTCAATTCCTCTTTCCTCTGTATTGGCCCTCCTCATGATCAGCTCCTAGTATATACCCATCCAGCTTCAAGTTCAGTAAAGACTGTATTTGGCTTAGTTTCTCTAGCAAGTTCAAGGATCCTGTCTCATTGCTTTTGATTGGTCATGTGCCCATCGTTTGAACCCATGGATTGCAACGTTTTATTGATCAATTCTGGGTCACATTCCCTCTTCTTGAAGTCTGGTGCAGTCAAGTCTAACCAGATTACTTGGACTAGATATGGGGAAGAAGTGGTTCCCTAAGAAAAACTCAGGTACCATCATCATAAGACTCAGTATGGATGCTGGGTAGGTAAAACAAAATAAAATGAAAATAAAAATCAGATGACAGACGTCTACAACCAATAATCCCCACACTCACATAAAATTGAACTGGAAGCTACCATCTATCATCAGCACATGAATATATTATTAACTAAATGCTATCATCAGGTCTTAGATATTCAGTTGTTTTCATACTGACAGAATTTTATCCTCTGGTTTAAATCAGCATTAGGGAGTTAGACAAAAAAGATCTTCACGACCCACATAATCGCGATGGCATGATCACTTACCTAGAGCCAGACATCCTGGAATGTGAAGTCAAGTGGGCCTTAGGAAGCATCACTACAAACAAAGCTAGTGGAGGTGATGGAATTCCAGTTGAGCTATTTCAAATCCTAAAAGAGGATGCTGTGAAAGTGCTGCACTCGATATGCCAGCAAATTTGGAAAACTCAGCAGTGGCCATAGGACTGGAAAAGGTCAGTTTTCATTCCAATCCCAAAGAAAGGCAATGCCAAAGAATTCTCAAGCTACCACACAATTGCATTCATCTCACACGCTAGTAAAGTAATTCCCCAAAGTCTCCAAGCCAGGCTTCAACAGTACTTGAACCATGAACTTCCAGATGTTCAAGCTGGATTTAGAAAAGGCAGAGGAACCAGAAATCAAATTGCCAACATCTGATAGATCATCGAAAAAGCAAGAGAGTTCCAGAAAAACATCTACTTCTGCTTTATTGACTATGCCAAAGCCTTTGACTGTGTGGATCACAACAAACTATGGAAAATTCTTAAAGAGATGGGAATACAAGACCACCTTACCTGCCTCTTAAGAAATCTGCATGCAGATCAGGAAGCAATAGTTAGAACTGGACATGGAACAACAGACTGGTTCCAAATAGGGAAAGGAGTACATCAAGGCTGTATATTGTCACCCTGCTTATTAAACTTATATGCAGAGTACATCATGCAAAATACCAGGCTGGATGAAGCACAAGCTGGAATCAAGATTGCTGGGAGAAATATCAATAACCTCAGATATGCAGGTGACACCACCTTTATGGCAGAAAGCGAAGAAGAACTAAAGAGCCTCTTGATGCAAGTGAATGAGGAGAGTGAAAAGGTTGGCTTAAAACTCAATATTCAGAAAACTAAGATCATGGCATCTGGTCCCATCACTTCATGGAAAATAGATGGGGAAACAATGGAAACAGTGTCAGACTTTATTTTTTGGGGCTCCAAAATCACTGCAGATGGTGATTGCAGCCTTGAAATTAAAAGACACTTGCTCCTTGGAAGAAAAGCTATGACCAACCTAGACAGCAATTAAAAATCAGAGACATTGCTTTGCCGACAAAGGTCCATCTAGTCAAAGCTATGGTTTTTCCAGTAGTCAGGTATGGATGTGAGAGTTGGACTATAAAGAAAGCTGAACACCAAAGAACTGATGCTTTTGAACTGTGGTGTTGGAAAAGACTCTTGAGAGTCCCTTGGACAGCAAGGAGATCCAACCAGTCCATCCTAAAGGAAATCAGTCCTGAATATTTATTGGAAGGACTGATGCTGAAGCTGAAACTCCAATACTTTGGCCACCTGATGTGAAGAACTGACTCATTTGAAAAGACCCTGATGCTGGGAAACATTGAAGGCAGGAGGAGAAGGGGACGACAGAGGATGAGATGGTTGGATGGCATCATTGACTCAATGAACATGAATTTGAGTAAACTCTGGGAGTTGGTGATGGACAGGGAGGGCCTGGCATGCTGCAGTCCATGGGGTCACAAAGAGTTGGACACAACTGAGCGATTGAGGGAGTTAACACCAAGGACCGAACTGAGAGAGTTAACACCAAGGACAGAAGCTAATCACCATAAAAAGGGAAAAACATTATCCAAAGTGATTTAAAGCAAAAGCACAGAATAGCAAAAACTTGGTAATTAAATTTGGTGATTGGAAATGCAACTATTGCCCAGGAGCCCTTGGATTACAAGGTGACAAAACTCTAGAAGAAAAGAAATGCTCATTTTTATTTAGATTTGTCTCAAGACATGTTTCACCTTCAACTTAGAAATAATTTATGAAGTCCTTCTAATACTCGATAATGTGTGTGTGCTTGGGTCCTATGTCTACCTCACTTTATGTCTATGATACCATACCCTTCTAGTCCTCCACATCTCTGACTTTTCCATTTCTGTATCCTTTATCCAGGCCTGAACCATTGGTATTTTCTAGAGCTTCATCATTGATTCCCAGCTCTTCTCTTCTTACAAACTCTCACAGAGTAGCTCTTCATTCATGCTTTTCAACAGATGCCCAAGGACAGCATCCTTTGTGCCAGGTACAGTACCAACCATCCTTGAAGGTTAACTCCTGATCATCCCACAAACTAATGACACCCAGCTCTCTGAAGTCTAGACCTTTCCTTTCAGATTCAAACTTGGACATTCACACAGTAGGTACTTTATAAAGAATTCTTGATCTATGAATAAATGAATGAATGCTTCTCCCTTAATGTTGCAAGTTCAACATATGTCACAATGAA
The DNA here is from genome assembly GCA_024291935.2 of Okapia johnstoni. Classification (NCBI taxonomy): domain Eukaryota; kingdom Metazoa; phylum Chordata; class Mammalia; order Artiodactyla; family Giraffidae; genus Okapia; species Okapia johnstoni. The sequence goes on from CM044316.1 coordinate 46,110,858, forward strand.
ATCTTCTTCCTGCCTGATCCTGTACTACTTGTACTTGGTAATACCGTCAGGGATAGAAACCTCAGGATATGCTTTCCGCCTCCTTCTTGGCTCCTTCACACTAAGTTCTACTAAATTTAACTCAATATTTCTTCTATTTGTCTCCTTCTCCTTCATCTCCACTCCTCCTGTCCTAATTCAGACTTGTAGCACCTTCTACTTGGATGCTGCCATAGCCTCCCTACTCATCTGTCTGCCTCTGAATGTGTCCATATAGCATCACACTCTCCTCTTCAGTGACTCTCTGTTGCCTATGAACAAAGCTCATACTCCTTAAAATGCCAAATAAAGTTCCCTGTGTCCTGCTCTCTGCCTCTCTTTCCAGTCTCATCTTAAAGGTGGTTTGGCTTGTATGTTTGTTATTTCTTACACATCAGCACCCAGATTCATGGCTTTGCTCATGCTCTACTCCCTGTCTGGAATATGACCTACCCTGTACTCCCATTTCTGCACATCATTTATGCTTCCAGTGAAATATCATATCCTCTAGAAAACCTTGTCAACCCTCATTAGACTGATCTGGGTGCCCTCTAGCTGGCTTCCATAGCACAGTGGCCTTCCCTCCATCATTACACTATTAAGATCAAATCCTCTTGCTGCAACCTGGACTCCCATGTGAGTTCCTTGAAGATATGGGCATGTCTTTTTCATCCTTGATTCCTCACTGCCTACCCACTACCTAAAACACAGTAGGATTTCATGTCTGTTGAAGGACTGTGTTTTAAGTGGAGCAGGTATATTAGCCTTGGTACTTTTATAGTGTGAAAGAAGCACTCCATAAAATACTAAAAGCTAGAGGATATGTTATCCAAGACTGAGATCAAGGGTTATCAGTAGAAACTTGGAGGTAATCTAATCTGCATTTTCTGGCCCAAAAGATTAACTCCAGGCAAATACTAAAGACCCTAAAATATTAATATTTATGCTGATCTGATACCATGGGATCAGGGAATGGCTGATAAAAAAATTTCTCTAACTTAAACAGTTTATTTACTTATAGTCAGATATTTTAAACCTTTTCCTGAATTTTCAGACTAATACTTTCTAAATTAATCTGAAATCCATTCAGATTGTCAACCAGTTGTAGCAGAGTGAATTGTGGGGAAAAGATGGAAATAAGATGAAAAGAGGTATTCGGGGTCAGATCATGCTTTTGCTTTTACTTTGGTAAGGTGGAAAACTGTTGGAGAGTTTTGATTAGAGGAGATAATTGATGAAATTTTATACTCTGATAGGACCACTCTGGCTTTTTAGAGGAGATTTTAACGATATATAGGCAGCATGGGCAGAAGCCCAGAGACTAGTTTTAGAACTGTTGTGATTCTAGGCAAAAGATGATGGTGACTTGGACCAGGGTGATAGCCAGAAGGCAGAAAAGTAATCAGATTATAGGTGTATATCAAAGACTCAGCCAAAAGATTTTGCCAGTAATTGGGTGTGGATTGTAGAGAGGGAAAAAATGGATAATTCCAAGGATTTGGGTTTGAACAACTGCAAGAATGGATTTGCTATTAGGAGGAGCAGGTTTAGGAGAAAAAATCAGGAGTTCAGTTCTGGTCCCTTTTTCAGTTTATGTCTGTTAGGTGTACAAGGTGGGAATACTGAACAGCTGAGTTGTGGGTACCTGTCTGGAGTTCAGAAGGGAGATCAAAGGGAGGATAGATGAGGTTTTAGCCTACAGATGGTATTTGCAGACATAAGGCAGGTAGGGGTCATCTAGGAAGTGTGTAAGGAATAGAGGTTTGAGGACCAACTTGGAACGGTCTAGGGTTCAGAAGTTGGGAAACTGAGGAGGAATCAGCAAATGAGGCCAAGGTGGAGGGACCTGTGAGAAAGGAGATCCAAGAGGCAGTGAGTGGGTGGTAACCCAGAGGTCAAGTGAAGAAAGATTATTGTGCCTAAAATAAAAAACAACCTACCAAGTTCTAATTTACCCTAAGTCTCAGTGGATAGTGTCTTTCTGTATGTGTACATGTGTGTGTCTGTGTGTGTGTGTATAATTTTTTGGCCTGAGGTCACTCAGCTACCATATATTTCCTTTGTTCTCCACCCCAACCTCCCCAACCCCCCGCAGGGATTCTGAGTCCCATGTAGTTCTGGACTTCATTACTGAGTCTATGTGGTCATGAATTTTACTAGTTCTCTTTTCCTCTTGTGGTAACTGGAAGATCAGTTCACCTTCGTTTCTACATTTCTAAGGAAAATCTAAAGCCCTGAGCACCTGCTGGGGCTTCCCATTCATAAAATCATTCATTCATTCACCAGATAGTTACTGGGAATTTACAATACACAGGCACTGTTCTAGGCCCTGGATTTACAGCTACGAACCACTGAGTCCCAGCACTGTCTATGCCAACAAAGAGCTTACATTCTAGCAGAGGAGGTAGGAGTGAAAGAGAGGGAGATAATGTGTGGGGGATCAACATATAAACAAAATAGCATCAAATTGTTATGTCTACACTGAAGGAAACAATCAGGAGTCTGAGATGTAGAATAACAGTGCAGACTAAGTTTGGGGACTATTTTCCACTAGGACAGCAGGGAAGCTTCTCTAAACTCTTAAGATCCTGATGGTTCCAAAGTAACCAGCAAATCTATTTCTTTTTAGTATCTTGAATTGAACTTGAGGCTCTTGTTAGAACAAGGGAGGAAGCCTACCTCCAGTTCCATCTTCGTGTGAGCATCTGCCCTTGACAGTTTACAGGAGTAGGCTGAAAGATCAGTTCTTTTACAATTTTATCTAACATCTGCCAGAAGAAGCTGAAGATTATAAAAATGAGACTTATCAAAGTTCATCTTCCAACAAAGAGGTTAGTAACCATTTAATTTTTAATAGTTACCTATTTATTTGGCTACACCAGGTCTTAGTTGCGGCATGTGGGATCTAGTGCCCTGATCAGAGATTGAACTCTGGCCTTGGAAATGCGAAGTCTTAACCACTGGACCACCAGGGAAGTCCCTAGTTACCATTTAATTTAGCTAACATTTTTGGGGGAACACTTAATACAGTGGAGACACTGGTCTAAATAAGCTTTTAATATGCATCCTAACATTTAATCTTCACAAAATTCCTTGAGGTTGATACTATTATTATCCCCATTTTACATTTAAAACTCTTGAGACTTGGATGAACTACCTCACTGTCTAAGGTCACACAGTCAGCAAGTGGCAGGACTTCAGTTAAAACCCATCTCTGTCCAGTGTTCAAGATTTTGCTTTTGGAATTACTTTGAAAAAAATGATTTGAAGACATTCTTAACTAGATTTTAAGTACTACAATCCTTATCTTCATAAAATTTTGTTAGATAAGAAACAAAATTACAAGCTTTGAGGTGCTAGGATTTCTCCATCGTTGAATAATCTTTGGGATATTTCAGTGACAAACTTGTTTTAAGTGTTGTCCAGCAAATTCCATCCTAAAGTGAAAGTATGTCAGTTGGTGATTTCAGGTTTGAAAAAGCCCTACATCGTCTTTCAGGAATGCTATGAATAGAAATTGAAGGAACTATTTGAGCTAATAAAGATAAAAATATTTTTGGTAGAACATCAAATATTTAGGTCTTATTTCTTACTTAGCTTATTTAAAACCCACAAATTGAATACTTTTTAGCAGGTGTGATAAATTGTGAGGTTTTTAAAGTTCACATAATAGAAATTCAAGTTATAATTTATTGGGCATTCATTATGTGCCCCTTCAGTATACTGTGTATATTATTTCGTTTGTTCTTAATTATACTTTTATGAGATATTAATTATCAATGCTATTTAAAAGGTGAAGACATTGGGTCTCAGTTAAGTAACAGATTCAAAACTGTGTGTCAAAGCCATCATTAAAATCTAGGAATGGAAACCCCAGGTTTCTTTCTTATAAGATCTTATTTCTTATTCAGGTTTTAGAAGGTATCTTTTCTTATTAGACTGTTTTCATTCTTTAAATAAGTGACCTTTGGGAAGTATCATTGTTCTCTAGTATTCAGTTTCCTTGCCTTTAAAGCAGTGTGATTGCACTGGATGTTTTCAACAATCTCTTTTCGTTCTAAAGCTCCATGGTTCTGTGACTCCATGAATAGCTCGGTTCAAAGATAATTCAGTGATGTTCAATGGGACTTCTGATTTTATTTTTTCAATTAAAAAAAATGGAAAACAGTAGGGAATTAAATCTTTTAAATCAATTTAGTAGGTCTGTCTACTATTTTCTCTTTTATCCACATGGATATATTATTTGACCCTTCTTAGTTACAAAATGTTTCCTCCTTGTCATTTATAATACTTTATCAGTAACAATAGCCCTAAAAAATAGATTCCAATTGCTTTTGCCAACTTATAGCTAGGGAAACAGGTTATTCCAGTGCTTTAGTTTGGGTTTTCTGAGGTCATGGTCACTCAGTGACAAGGAAGGATTGGGACCTACATCTCTGAAATTTCTAGTTTTACTCTGTGTTTAGTCACTCATTCTTTCATTTGATTAGTCCAGAAGTCAGTGTCCTATGGCTGGTGGGACATAAGATTTCCGAATTTTAATTTGCCAAAGGATGTCTAAAAAGACTACAGCTGCTATCTTTGCTTATCATTTAAAAAAAATGAGTATACCAATACTAAATATGTTGGAAGGACATATCTCAAAAAGCACTTATTTAAATGAAATACATGTAGCTTCATAAAAAATTCATTACACAGTTACATTTTTTTTTTTTTTTCCATTTCATGACAGAACACAGAAAACTTCTTTCTAGGGAGGCCCAGGTCATCAGACCAGCTTTGGAAAGCAGAGGGGGTAGTTCACACTGTTACTTTTTTAGACAAAACAACCTTTAAAAAATGTCTAGTTTGTACATGGAAAAATGCTAGTATTTTAATTTGAGAGTATTACAGCCACAAGTTTTATAAGTAAAATTTTTATATACATGAGTTTTGGGTAATAGAAATATAACAATAGGAAATTCTGGAAAAGAAATACAAAGGGAAGTAAGGAAGAAAATAAAAGAAATCTGCCATCATCCACTGTTGCAGAAAAAGCAGATATTATAACCTCTTTGCCCTGTGCTTAGTATTGATTTTTCATACTGGCTTCTCCCTAGAAAAAAGTGATGGAATAATTTTCTCTCTTGAAATATTGCCCTCCTCTGCCCTAACAGTGCCACCTTCAATAGACCCAGGAACCCACTAAAAACCACAACATCACCTCAAAACCAGAGTCATCTAACAGAATGTGAATTCTTATGGAAGAAAAGTCCATCCATTAATAAGGTTTTAAAGTTGGATATGATAGCTTTCTAATTGCTTTAGAAAGTTTATTAATTCCCCATGACAAAATTTCTATTTTGTCAACCACTGAAATGGCAACCAAAAAACTAGCAATTAACCCTTTCTCCTTATGTTCCTATTCCGTTGTCTATGATATTGTTCATTTTCTGAATGTATTTCCTAGAGCACTATGTGAGATATAACACTGGGGGGGAAAACAGGATTCTGTATTCCAAGAAATATGAGAAATACTGGGTTAGGCAAAATCTCACAGTATTATTTACTTCAGGGCTTATCAGGACCTCTAATATGCTGAGGTACATTTAAAGTATACACATGTATGGGAAGATCCAGAGGCAAGAAGGATAGCAAGTGTATGGGGGCTACTTCAGTTTAAGTTGTTTTTCATAAGGAAGCTGATTCATTTTGTCATTTCAGCAGCAACAATGGTAAGAAATAGGCCAGTTACTTTTATTGACCTGAATAACCCTGAGGCTGTAGTGAAATTGTATTTTGACAGTTTTCTGGTATCATCTCAGCTTTTGAATAAGTTTAGTTTTATTAATGGATTATTGTTTTTCTTAAATATTGCTTCTTATTTAATATTCAGTCCTTCCCTGTAAATCAGATACTATCTTTACCATAAATGCTTAAGAAAACATTCTTATAAACTTGACCAAAGAGGTGAAAGATTTATATTCTGAGAACTATAAAACACTGATAAAGCATACAGAAGATGATTCAAAGAAAAGGAAGATATCCCATAGTCTTAGATTAGAGGAATTAACATTGTTAAAATGGCCATATTACCCAAAGCAATCTACAGATCTAATGCAATCCCTGTACATTTACCCATGACATTTTACACAGAACTAGAACAAAGAATCCTAAAATTTATATGGAACTGTAAAAGACCCAGAATTGCCTAAGCAATTCTGAGGAAAAATACCAAGCTGGAGGCATAACACTCTCAGAGTTCAGACAATACTATAAAGCTATATTAATCAAAACCACGTGGTATTGACACTAAAACAGATACATGGATCAATGAAATAGAATAAAGAGCCAGAAATAAACCCAACCCACACTCCTAGGGTCAGTTAATCTTCAAAAAAGGAGGAAAGAATTTACAATGGGAAAAAGTCTCTTCAGCAGATGATGTTGGGAAAGCTGGACAGCTGCATGTAAATCAGTGAAGTTAGAACACATCTTCATACTATATACAAAAATAAACTCAAAATGACTTAAAGACTTAAATATAAGACATAATAAAACTCCTGGAAGAGAACATAGGCAAAACATTCTCTGATATAAATTGTACAAGGTCAGTCTTTCAAGGCAATAGAAATAAAAGCAAAAACTAAAATCTAATTAAATATATAAGCTTTTGCACAGCAAAGGAAACTATAAACAAAATGAAAATACAGCCTATGAACTAGGAGAAAGCATTTACAAATGATGCAACTGCAAGGGCTTAATTTCTAAAATATACAAACAGCTCATACAACTCAACAATTATAACAACAAAACAACCCAATCAAAAAATGGGTGGGTAGAAGACTTAAATAGACATTTCCCCAAAGAAAACATACAGATGGGCAACGGGTACGTGAAAAGATGCTCAACATCACCGATTATTAGAGAAATGCAAATCAAAACTGCAGTGAGGTACCACCTCACATCATTCAGAATGTCCATCATTAAGAAGTCTGCAAATAACAAATGCTGGAGATGGTGTGGCAAAAAGGAACCCTCCTGCATTGTTCGTAGGAATGTAGATTGGTGCACCTGGTGCAGCAACTATGGAAAACAGTATGAAGCTTCCTCAAAAAACTAAAAATAGAGTTGCTAAATGACCTAGCAATCCAAATCCTGAGCATATGTCCAGAAAAACTCTAATTTGAGAAGATATTTGGACTTCAGTGTTTATAGCAGCGCTATGAACATAGCTAAGACATGGAAGGAACCTGTGTTTATCAACAGATGAATGAATAAAGAAGATGTATATATACACAATGGAATACTCCTTAGCCATAAAAAAGAACAAAATAAGGCTGTTTGTAGCAACATGGATGGATGCAGAATTTATCATACTAAGTGAAGTAAGTCATAAAGAAAAAGACAAATACCATATGATATCACTTATATGTGCAATTTGAAATATGACACAAATGGGGACTTCTTTGGTGGTCTAGTGGTTGAGAATCTACCTTCCAATGCAGGGAACTTGGGTTCTATCCCAGATCAGGGAACTAAGATCCCTCATGCCATTGGGCAACTAAACCTGCATGCCACAGTGAAGAGCCCATGCATACCACAAGGAAGATCCAGCACAGTCAAAAAACAGAAACATACTCACAGACATAGAAGTTTAGTAAACTTATAGTTACCAAAGGAGAAATGGTTTAAGGGGGAATATATTGGGAGTTTGGGATTAGCACATCCAAACTACTCACATAAAATAATTAAAACAAAAATGTCCTGATGTATAGCAAAGGGAACTAATATTCAGTATTCTGTAATAAAGCATAATGGAAAAGAAAAATTCTTAAAACTAATAATTTTCCTTTTTGGAAGCTATGTAAGAACCATGTATTAATGCAGATGACCAAAATTCAGGCAGAAGTGAAACAGTAGGTTTTGTGGTTAGTGCATTTTATCAGTTAGAGTTGTGTTTGGCTTTGAGTAGCAACAAACCCCATTAATGGGACTTAAACAGGTAATGTTTTTTTTCCCCTTCAAGTGATGAGTATTTGAGAGGCAGGCACTTTGGGGATAAGAGTTATGGCTCCATGGCATCTGCCTTTCACTATCTTCCCATCCATCAGTCCCTAGCATGTGGTATTCCTCTTCATAGTCGCAAGATAGCTGCTCCTCCTTCATGCTTTGTACCCACATTCTAGGCAAAAATAAGAGGAAGGAAGGTGGGCAAAAGATGTATGTCAGCTGTCTCCTTATTTTAAAAAAAAAAAATCCTTTTCCAAACCCTACACAGTAGATTTCTAGTTATATCTCAATAGCCAGTAAAGTGGCCATGGTCATGAGTAGCTGTGTGAAAGTCAGAGGAATTGAAATCTTCAGCTGGGCACTTGAGGTTCCTAGTAACATAGCCTAAGATTGGAGCTTAGACTCTCAGCTCTGTAGCTTAGTGGTTGTCTCTCACAGTAAATGATTCCTTTTCAGTTTCCTCTTGTATAAAATGGAGATAAGATAATAATCTTGTTGTTACAAGATTAAGTTTTGTAAAGTGTTTAGAAGATTATTTGATAAATAGTAAATGTTGTATAAGTACTTTTTCATTAAATGAGTAAGGAAGATGGAGGAATGGACTTTGGGTAGAAAAGTAGCAGGCATGGAATAAATAAATTATAAAAGATGGAAATAAAAATATTCCTAACATATACAGCAGACTTATATAGTACAAGGAATGAGTTTTATTGATTTCTTGCTCCAAAGAATGTTAATTAAGTGCTGTTACCTCCCTTAACAGGGCTTCTCAGGTGGCATAATGGTAACAAATCTGTTTGCCAATGCAGGAGATGCAAGAGACATGAGTTCGATCTCTGGGTTGGGAAGATCCCCAGGAGAAGGAGGTGGCAACCTGCTCCAGTATTCTTGCCTGGAAAATTCCATGGACAGAGGAGCCTGGCAGGCTGCAGTCTGTGGGGTCACAAAGAGTCAGACATACACCCCCCCCACACACATACTTTCCTTAAAGAACTGCAAGCCAATGGTTTTATCAGGATATATTACTCTTTTTTTCTTTTGGAGGAAAATGAGAATTTTATGTCTGTTTCAGTCAGTTGCTTCTACACAAATTACAGGGTCTGGGACTTAAAGCCAAAACAAATTAGAGGTTTTTGTATAGTGATTGATGTATCGGGGACGTACTAGCAAAGGGAAAACACATACACTTCAGAATGAGATACCTCCTCTTTCATTCATGTGTGATTTTTATTCCATTTTTAGGTATTTGGCTATTATTATTTACATATAAAAAGTGTCTTTCTTATAGACATCTTGTATGGAGATAGTTGGACTTCCCTGCTGGCTCAGATGATAAAGAATCCATCTGCAATGCAGGAAACCTGTGTTCGATCTCTGGGTTGGGTTGGAAAGATCCCCTGGAGAAGGAAATGGCAACCAGCTCCAGTATTCTTGCCTGGAGAATTTGATGGACAGAGGAACCTGGAAGGTTACAGTCCATGGAGTTGAAAAGAGTCAGACAGAATTGAGTAACTAACACTTTCACTTTCACTTTTCATGGAGATAGTTATTGAAGGCAGACAGATTTGAATTATAAGCATTGTTCCACCACTAACTATGTGATCTTAGGCACCTTACATCTTCAAGCTTTAGCTGCCTTATCTATAAAGTAGGGAGGGTTACAGCACCTATTTCCCAGAATTCTACTAAAGGTTAAGTGAGGAAGTACAAAAAAAAAAAATGCTTAGCATGAATCCTACTACTCAGCAAAAACAATAGATATCATTGTTAATATTACCACCATCATCACCATTTTTTAAAACCAACTTTGTTGACGTGTAATTTATATAGACAAAAATGCACTCATGGATTTTCACAAATGTTGATGCCTTTGTGCCACAGTTGAGAAATAGATTTTCTGTTATCCCCAAATCATTAGTTTAAAATAAGATAACTGATGTCTTATCCAGTAAGAACACAAAGGTGAAGTCATGTGTAAGGAAATATATGGTATCAACTGTAAAAAAAGCTTGAATGAATGCTAACTTGAATTACAAAACCTGGGGACTGTAGCAGAAGGAGCACTCGTTTTGAGAGGTGGGTGGGGAACTGGTCAGGTGTACTGCATGTTATAGTGTCTGCCTATTCAGCAGCAATTCTCTCTTCTCCTGTTAACAGCACTTTGCTTGTCTTTTGGGGGAGCAACTCCTCCCAAGGCTTTATGTGTTGGGAATGGGACTGTTTCACTTCTGGCTTTGGCCCTGTATTTCTGCTAGATTTTTTGGAAAAAAAAAAACAAAACAACTTTCTTACTGCTAATACTGCTTGACGTAAGTTTGGAGAAGTAGAGAGAACCTCTGAAAATGAAGGCATCACAGAGGAAGGTCAGCTGGAGTGATGGAGAGAGATCTTATACTGATATCATCAGCTAAACTGCTAGAAGCTGTCCTGAAGCTGTACTACCCTGGTCCTGTTACATGAGGACCAATGAACTTTTATCATAGACCAGCTGTGTTCTCTAGCTTGTGTTCAGGAATCATGAGTGAGTGGCCCTTGCCCACCTCTGATTGTGTGGGCTTGGAGATAACATTTGTGAGAGTGCTTTCCTGTCTTCTACAAAGGGGAGGTAATTGTATTGCAGATTTAAAGTTAATTGGACAATTGAAGTCAAATTATATGGATTTAAAATATATTGATATCCAAAGTAGAACTGTTTAGACTAACTGGCTAATTTGAAGGAATTCAGATATTCATCCAAAATGTTTAGGCCAGATCATTTTGCCTAAATAATTTCTGTATTTCATCTGAAACTGATTTCTGGGCTTTAACTGTTTTACTCTATTTGCATTCATGGCCACAGCCTATGTTGTTACAGGAGTCACTGTTTCTTCCTTATTAAGTAAGTGCCCCTCCCAGTGGCATTGTGCATCTTTGAAGAGCCCATTGCTGTTCTAGGTGCTGGGGCTATACAGTGAATAACACAGAAACTGTGTTTCATGAAGATTACATTCTAGAAATAGAGAGACAGCTGCATCTTCCAGGGGCCAGTTACTGTACTCAATACTACTGCATTCTGATTCTCTTCTTCTGGTAGTATTATCAAAAGTGTGAGAGGTCTTTGTGGAAATTCTGGATAAAATTCATAAGAAATTTACATGCTATCCCTATACTTACACATACACAAATGTATTAAGGTATACATTTGTATATGTGCCAGACACATTTCATAGCTAGGTAACCTGGTTCAACTTACAACTCCAGGCCTCAATTTCTCATCTGAAAAATGGGGATTATTCTAGTACTAATGTTAGCTTGTGGGGACTAAATGCATGTAAATAATTTAGCATAGTGTCAGGCACAAATTAAGAGCTTAACAAACGATAGATAATATTTATTATTGTTATTACTAATACATATATTACTTTATACACATTTGCCCAATATTCCTCAAAAGAATAAATAATTGTGTACTTCATTTTGTTTCATTCATTTAACATTTATTGAATCCTTTAGTATGTGCAAGGCCCACAATAGCAGATTGTTTTTTTTTCCAGAGACGGCTGCATTAGTATCTCCCTTTCTTGTTGCTTTCCCATCTGAAGGTACACTCTAATTGTTGTTATAGTTTAGTCCCTAACTTGTGACTGACTCTTTTGTGACCCCATGGTCTGTAGCCCACCAGGCTCCTATCTCCATGGGATTTCCCAGGCAAGAATACTAGAGTGGGTTGCTATTTCCTTCTTCAGGGGATCTTTCCCACCCAGGAATTGAACCCACATCTCCTGCACTGCAGGAGGATTCTTTATTGCAGAGCCACCAATGAAGTCTAATTAGCCTCTCCTTAAATCTGAGCTTTGACTTGCTTGTAGCCAATAAAGGTGGAAGAAGTGTTTGACTTCCAAGCCTAGGTCATACAAGGTGATTCAGCTTTCCTCTTGTGAGCTGGAACGTTGACACTGGGGTCCTGAGGACCCTGTGAGAAAACTCAACTAGATCACATCCACAGACCACACAGTGAAGCCCAAGCCCATCTGAAGATAGGAAGATGCTCCCATTACCATCTCACTGCAAACACATGCAAGACCCTAAGTCAGGATTACCCAGTCAAGTTCAATTCAGTTCACTTCAGTCGCTCAGTCGTGTCTGACTCTTTGTGACCCCATGGACTGCAGCACACCAGGCCTCCCTGTCCATCACCAACTCCTGGAGTTTACCCAAACTCATGTCCATTGACTCGGTGATGCCATCCAACCATCTCATCCTCTGTCATCCCCTTCTCCTGCCTTCAATCTTTCCCAGCATCAGGGTCTTTTCAAATGAGTCAACTCTTTGCATCAGGTGGCCAAAGTATTGGAGTTTCAGCTTCCATCAGTCCTTCCAATGAACACTCAGGACTGATCTCCTTTAGGATGGACTGGTTGTATCTCCTTGCAGTCCAAGAGACTCTCAAGAATATTCTCCAATACCACAGTTCAAAAGCCTCAATTCTTCTGTGCTCAGCTTTCTTTATAGTCCAACTCACACATCCATACACGACTACTGGAAAAACCATAGCCTTGACTAGACGGACCTGTGTTGCAAAGTAATGTCTCTGCTTTTTAATACGTTGTCTAGATTGGTCATAACTTTCCTTCCAAGGAGTAAGCGTCTTTTAATTTCATGGCTGCAGTCACCATCTGCAGTGATTTGGAGCCCTCCAAAATAAAGCCTTTCACTGTTTCCACTGTTTCCCCATCTATTTGCCATGAAGTGTTGGGACTGGATGCCATGATCTTAGTTTTCTGAATGTTGAGCTTTAAGCTAACTTTTTCACTCTCCTCCTTCACTTTCATCGAAAGGCTCTTTAGTTCTTCTTCACTTTCTGCCATAAGGGTGGTGTTCATCTGCATATCTGAGGTTATTGATATTTCTCCTGGCAATCTTGATTAACCCCGTCAAGCTCTCCCCCAAATTCTTGATCCACAGAGATTAGGAGAGAAAATACAATGACTATAGTTGCTTTAATCTATTAAGTTTTGGTGTGATTTGTTATGTTTTACTTAAGAGCCAGAACACCTACTTTTTTTTTTTTTATGACTTGCAGTTTGGATTTATTAGAAATCTTAACATCATGTGTATAGCATTCTGCTTGATGATATTTTTCTTTTTTTTTTTTAATTAATTAATTTATTTTAGTTGTGGGCTAATTACTTTACAATATTGTAGTGGTTTTTGCCATACATTGACATGAATCGGCCATGGGTTTACATGTGTTCCCCATCCTGAACCCCCCTCCCACCTCCCTCCCCAACCCATCCCTCTGGGTCATCTCATTGCCCCAGCCCTGAGCATTTGTCTCATGCATCGAACATGGAATGGTGTTCTGTTTCACATATGATAATATATATGTTTCAATGCTATTGTCCCAGAACGTCACACCCTCACCTTCTCCCTCAGAGTCCATAAGACTGTTCTATGCATCTGTGTCTCTTATTCTGTCTCGCATATAGGGTTATCGTTACCATCTTTCAAATTCCATATATATGCATTAGTATACTGTATTGGTGTTTTTCTTTCTGGCTTACTTCACTCTGTATAATGGGCTCCAGTTTCATCCATCTCAATAGAACTGATTCAAATGTATTTTTTTAATGGCTGAGTAATATTCCATTGTGTATATGTACCACAGCTTCCTTATCCATTCGTCTGCTGATGGACATCTAGGTTGCTTCCATGTCCTGGCTATTGTAAACAGTGCTGCGATGAACATTGGGGTACACGCGTCTCTTTCAATTCTGGTTTCCTCTGTGTGTATGCCCAGCAGTGGGATTGCTGGGTCATATGGCAGTTCTATTCCCAGTTTTTTAAGGAATCTCCACACTGTTCTCCATAGTGGCTGTACTAGTTTGCATTCCCACCAACAGTTTAAGAGGGTTCCCTTTTCTCCACACCCTCTCCAGCATTTATTGCTTGTAGACTTTTGGATAGCAGCCATTCTGACTGGTGTGAAATGGTACCTCATTGTGGTTTTGATTTGCATTTCTCTAATAATGAGTGGTGTTGAGCATCTTTTCATGTATAACACCTACTTTTAAGTGCTGAAGATACAGCATTAAGCAGATTTAGTTTCATGGAATTCCATTCCTCATCTTTCTCATTCTTGGCAAGTAAGGAACAACTATTTTCAGAGTTTTAATTATCCATCTGATAACTGTTTGGGCCTGCTATCAAGTCCAAATTTGTAGCTACAACTGGCAAACAGATGACATTCATTCATTCATTTATGCATTTAATAAATCAATACCTCGACATAGATGACTTCTCCATCTCCTGAGTTAGCCTCCCCTTCTCAACGTTCCCAACGTACTATGCAGCATTGCTATTGCTTGTCGCTTTTCTATCCCACTAACCAGGAGCAGACAGGTTCATTCTGTGTTATTCATCTTTGCATCTCTAGTATCTAGTCTAGTGCCTGCACATAGCAGACCTACGTAAAAACAAAAACAAAAAACAAAAAAGCCACACACAAACACACACACACAAACACCTAACTGGAGGGCTTCTCGTTCCTAGACATACGAATAATTTATTCAAAGACAGTCCCTATCCTCTAGCACTTCACAGTTCAGCACTGGACACTGTGGGATCCAGCCTGACAGGTGCAGTTAGTGAGCTGCCTGGGTTGATTACTGTGGTGGAACCCAAGGGCAATAGGGCGGGCAACACATTGCAGGAAAGTGGAAAGTGGAGAAGGACACGGGAAAGGATCCATTCATTTATTCCACAAATACTTATCAATCGCCATAGCACATATAGCACAAGGTAAGCGCTCAATATCTGTTACTATATGCCAGCCACTGTTCAAGGCGTTAGGGATGCCGCAGCGCACAAGAAAGCGGCGGTGGCTCATTTCGTACTCTTGAAGCTCACAGTGTAGCAAAGGACTACAGGCAGTGGACGTAATTATGTAAAATTGTATGAGGTGCCCAGCATGAAAACAGACGGCTGAAATTCTTGAAAGGATGTTAGATCCTTCGGTTGGGGGCAGCCGTGGGCGGGTTTTGAGCAGGAGTGGCCGTGAGGGGGCCGGACTGTAGGGGGCGGGAAGACTGCAGGCCAGAAGAGCTGGTAATTTTAAGATGCAAGTATTGTTTGCTTGAGTGGAAGAAAGAGCTTGTGCCGAGGGGCGACGTGGTCGCTTGGTACGCTCGGGGTTCTCCTGGGGCGTGCGCGCGTGCTAAGTCGCTTCAGTAGTGTCCGACTGGGGAATGCATTTTGAGTGTAAGCACGATTGCCTCAGCTTTAGGGAAACTGCAGCCCTAAATTCCTAGATTTTTCATGTTCGGCACATCTAGGCTCCTCCACTCCCCAGATATGCAGACACACCATCTCCGGCTGGGATCTCGGCCGCTGCGCGGGCCCATGCGGCAGCGATCACCGTTCTTTCCCGTCTCCGACTCTGCAACCCAGACGGGAGGGGGCGGAGCTTGTGCTGCGGACCTAGGCGGTGGCGTGGCCACGCCCCCGACCTAGACCCCGCCTCTGGACCCCGTTGATTGGGTTATGGTCGCGGAAGGGCCGGGCATCCTCGGAAGGCCCGTGGGTAGGGCTGAGGCGGGGTTCTGATTGGCTCGGCTGGGATTAGGTCATTGCTAGCAGGTTCGGCCGGCCCGGACGCCGGTTGGGCGGCCGAGGCTGCTGTGAGAGGGCGCTCGAAGCTGCAGGAGAGCGAACTGGCGAAGGAGGTGGGGAGGCGGCTGCTGCACTCGCTCGACTGCTCGTTCCCTTCCCGTCACCGCTGCGGGTCCGCCGCTGCTCTTCCTGCTCCGCGGCCTCTCGGTTACACGCTGTTGGAGCAGCCGCTCTTCGTTCGGGTCCAGGCTCTGTTCAGGAGACCTGCGCGCCCGCGGACACCGCGCGGAGAGCGAACCGGCGCCACACCTGTGGAGCCGGCGGCCGTCGGGGGTGCCGGCCAGGGTCTCGTCGCGTGCGTGCTCCGGGCTGCGGGCCGCCGGAGCCCCGGGGGAGGCGCGCCCCTCAGCTGGGCGCCGCGGACACCATGGGGCTGCCCGCGCTCGAATTCAGTGACTGCTGCCTCGACAGCCCTCACTTCCGAGAGACGCTGAAGTCGCACGAAGCGGAGCTGGACAAAACCAACAAATTCATCAAGGAGCTCATCAAGGACGGGAAGTCACTCATCAGCGCGCTTAAGAGTGAGTGCCCCGGAGCCTGGCGGGGACGGTGCCCCGGTGCAGGAGGGGCCGTCGGGCGGCGCTCAGACCTAGGGGTCCCGCGCCCGGCTGGATTTCTGCCCCCGGACGCTGAGGGACGGGCGTAGACGCTTGTCGTGAGGCGGAAAGGATACGTAAAATGGGAGAGCTAGCAACAAGACAGTGAAGGAAGAGACCCGTCACCCGGCCGTTTGCGTTCCGGGGTGACTGGGAGGTGACCGAGCGCGAGTAGCGCTCTGGGGCGCCGTGGGTGGGTGTGCGCGGCACACACAGGTGTCCCGGGAGTGGGACTGGAGTGCCTAGAGCACCGTAGCATATTGGGAAACCCCTTCACGTCCACGACTCCGGCTTCCTTAGGGGAGAGTTACTCACCCCTGAGTGCCCAGCCGTGGGAATGGAGCGTGCCCCGCCAAGGGGGCGCTGCCTCCCCTCAGGAAAAGGCGGGTTGTGCCTGCTTCGCTCCCTTTACGCTGCTCCAGCCTGCTCAGGGCCCCCGGGGTCTCCGAGAGGTCTCCTTCCCTTCCCAGAGAAGGGCTGGGTAGGGTGGTTGGTCAGCTCGCGTTTCTTTGGAGTAGTGGCAGCTTGTAACCCACCAGATCTAGAATCAGGGCCACGTACGTGTGCAGGTTCTGATTCTTGTGTTTAGCAGAAGGTGATAGGGGTGGGAGTACAGAATCAGAGTGTTCCTTTACTCTAAACTGTGGGCGAGGGTTTAAAAATAGAAGGAACATATCCTTTCCCTCTCCCGCTCCCTCACTCTCCTTTTTTACCTCTCCCAATATACTTGAAAACTCAAAGGTCTGGGAAGGAATGTCCTCCATCTTCGCTCAGAAAGAAGTTTAAACTTACCCTTAGAGATTTTCGAACCTTTTGTAAAGTCATTTTTGCAATTTCCCTTTGGCAGGGGAGAAATGAAATTTACATTCTGTGTATGATTTCCCTTGTCATTTGCAGAGCCAGAGAGTGTCTCCTTCTGGCCAAACGAGTGCTCTAGGGATGGATGCCTTGGATTGCTGAGCTCCTTTTTTTGGGTGTCTTTTCTGTCTACCCATTTAAGAATAATGTGGTCCATCTTTTATTTTTAAGAATCAGGAATAACATAAAGGCAGATAGAGGAATTGTCTTTGACTTGACTTTTCCTTTCTCTTTGCTGCATTTCTTAATAGGTGATATCTTTCAACTAGGAAAGCTTGTCTTGGCAGAGTGCAGGCATGGGTCTGAAGATTGTCACCAAGTCTCTTTAAAGGAGACTTAAAATCAAATGCCTGAGATGTCATTTTGTGAGCCTGTTGCTTCTAAAGATGAAAAAGACAGTGGAGCCCCAGGGCAGCAAGTGCTAGTCTTTTGAGATGAAAGAAAAGTAGAACTTTGGTGTGCTGAGGCTCTTCAGAGGCAGGGTCTCTGTTGGAGGCTGTGACCTGAAGCGAATGAATCGACTCTTCTTTTGTTGATTACCAGGGCCATCCTTGGAATATGTGACCCCTAGTTTGGAGTAAGTTAGGGGCTCACTTACAGGTTGGGCCCACAAATTTTGTTTGAATCTCAGACTGGCTTTAACTGGGCCTCTGCTTTATTCAGCAAACATTTGGAGTGCCTGCTGTGTGCTTGATATTACCTTGGGCACTGAGGATGTAGTAGTGATTGTTCTGTTGTCCCTGTGGCTGTGGAGACTTACTTCATACTAGGCACTGCTTCACCTACAAATTATCTCACGTATTATAACTCATCTTACAAATGAGAAAGCAGGCTTGAAAGAATCAGTAGCTGAGATCACACAGCTCTAAGAGCAGGGCTGTTTTTGAGCCCCTGCAGGGTCTGAGCCAGAGATGAAGTTCCTGCTGATGTTGAGCTCTTAATTCTGTCTCATTCCTCTTGCCCAGAATGGAGCCCCTGGACCAAGGGTGTTGGAATTTGGATTTGCATTTTGTATCTTAGCCTTGAGTCTGAGGAGGATGCCTTTATGTGACTGGCAGTTTATCTGCTTGCCACTATTTTTAAGGCGGGGGGGTGGGGCAGCGGGGACGACACATTTAAGAATTCTTTGGGTAGGAGGAAACAGTACGGGTGATAAAATTAAAGAGTTTTTTAAATTGTCTAATGAATGGACCAGCTGTATAACTTGGGGGAGAGCTAGGTGATCTAATCTCTTAATATCCAGCTCTATTACTAACTATACTCTTCTACTCTTACTAGTGCTTGAACAGGTGCCACATGCCCTCTTAAAAAGGGTGGAGGTGATTATTATTTCCTGAACTTCAGACATTGTGTTATCATTAGGTCCTTCTTGCATTGTGTATTACTGTGCTAGTATATGTGTGTTCATTTTCTTTGGATCATCTTTATCGCTTCTGCAAAATGTAAAGCCAGTGTTTTAAAAAAAAAAAATATATATATATATAAATAGATAATTGTGTAAGTAACATTGGTTTAGATAATTTATAGGCTCTTCCATCTCGAAGATTTTATGGCTTTATTTTATAATTAATATGCATAGATCTTTGGGTTTAGATTTCCTTTGTGTGTTAATATGAGGCAGTAATACTGGCCTCCAGGGATTGCTGAAGTTTAGCTAGATCATTGCTGTTTATGAATGAGGAAACTGAAGATCAGAGAGATCAGTAACCTGCCCAAGGCATCACAGCAATTAATACTTAAACATAAGTTATCTGATTCCAGAGCCTGTGCACTTAACTATGAAGTAGAAATGTTGTGTAGGTCTGTTGTCTATTGAATACCCTTGAGAATCTGGTAAACATACAAACTCCTTGAAATCTTTCCCTGGAGCTCAAACCTCTGGGCTAGACACATGGCAGATAAGCAATAAAATAATTTGGGACTTGCATTTCAAAAACTCCTGCCTTTGGAGGAAGTTCTTGTTTGATGTGGTGACTCCCAGTCAATTTTTCCTGTGCTAATTTGTCTAGGCATTTTCTGTGGGTGCTCTTTCCTTGGCCTGATTAATCTGTCTCAGTCTAGAGGATTCTGTATGCTTTGGTCCTTTTTTCTTTCTGGAGAGATAAGAGGCTGGCGATGATGTTCAGACTTGTAGAATTAAGAGTTTTAGGATTTTCTGTGTTCGATTCTTGACCTCATCCCTTACTAGACAAGTCACTAAGCCTGAGCTCCTCCTGTGTAAAATGGGAAGAACCACACTGACCTCCTAGGGCTGTTGTGAGCACAAAATGAAACAGTGCATGTAAAGAAAGCACTTAGCTTGGAGCCTGGTGTGCAGTGCTGCTTAGTTAATGGTAGCTATTATTATCTTCCAGAATGTCAAGACTCAGAATAAGAGTCACTAAGAGCAGAATTGTCTACACAAGTGCACTGAACTTCATTTCTGTCAGTCTCATGGACTTGATGGCAAACCAAATGTGATTTCATAGAACTGAAAGTGAATTAGGCTGTTGGTTTTGAGAGGTGGTTTTCAGGAACTGTTTTCTTTCCACCTTCAGAGTTGGTTTATGGACTTGTTCTTGGGGATATGCCCCTTTCAATTTGACTTCTTTCTAAGATAGAGTGAATTCTCTTACTTAATAGTCTTAGGTGGGAGGGGTAGGGCAGGAATTCACACTTCAGAATATCAACTTTATTGAGATATAATCTGTTCACCCTCTTAAAGCATCCAGTTCAATGGTTCTTAGTACATCCACAGAGCTGTGCAGCTGTCACCACAATCAATCTTAGATCATTTTCATCACTCCAAAAGAAATTCCATTCCCATAAACAGTCATCCCCCACCATTTTCTCCCAAGTCCTCCCTCCCCATTCTCCTGCCTTCCAGCCCTAGTCAAGCACTGATGTATTTTCTGTCTCCATTGATTTTCCTATTCTGGATATCAGAAGTGTAATTTTAATAGTTTTCTCTTAGATGGTGGTGGGCAACTTGAGGCACTTGAGTTCGTGGTTAGAATTTCATGTGGGAAACTTTGAACCATAAGCTGCTGTCCTACAGTAGGGGTGAGGTCCCAGAGACTGAATTGTGTCCTAGGGGAAAACCCAGTTGTCTCATGAGATGGAAAGATGGATTCATTCTAGTTCTTGGTGTTTTCAAGGATGCAGAAAGTGAAAGTGTTAGTAACTCAGCTGTGTCTGACTCTGTGACCCCCATGGACTAGCCTGCCAGTCTCCTCTGTCCATGGAATTCTCCAGGCAAGAATACTGGAGCTGGTTGCCATTTCCTTCTCCAGGGGATCATCCCAGTCCAGGGATCGAACTTGGGTCTCCTGCATTGCAGGTGGATTTTTTATCATCCGATCCACCAGGGAAGAGACTACCAAAACTAGAACAAGGATCCAACCCCTTCTCTCAGTCAGCTTTCAGTCAAGTTGGGGCGGAGAGTGTGATACTGAATAAAGCCTTTCTCTGGGGTTGATATCTTGTTGGGTGACAGTTTTTTTTGGTTTTTTTTTTGTTTTTTTTTTTTTAGTAAAGTGAAATGAGTGTATCTGTGTTTCTCTAGTTCAGCCTGTAGTTTTCGTGAGACTTTTTGGGTATGATATACCTTTATCACTGCGTTCTCAGAGGTTAGTAATTCTGACCTGCATCACATTTCCAAGGCAATCACAGTGAATTTTAACAGAAATAAATCAATAAGAATGCCAGTTAAAAAATACAACAGTAAATTTTAGTCGCTATGCATTTGTATGTCAATATCAAATCTTAAATTCAGGGGACATTTATCTTTTAACAGAAATAAGAGATGTAGAAATCTGTCATCATAACTGTGTATGAACAAAGCAAAATGCTATATTTTGGAACTTGAACCAAGTGGAGAGATGGATAAAAAGTCTGATATACTTAAGTGAGGTCATACTTAAAAGGTTTTTTGCTAAGGCATGAAGAAAGAACATTTAGATAGTGCATTACTTAAGGGGAAAAAAAAGGAGTGAGATTTAAATAGTTTTGATAATATTTGCTAGAGGGCATTCATGAAGCTCAGTGGGGCCCTGACCTCATGTTATGGGGCGGGGGGAGTAAAAATTATCTCATATCTACATTCTTAAATAATGCAAACTGTCATTAATTTCCGTAGTCTAAATGTCCAGTCTGATAGATGTGTTCTAGAAGAAGCGTGAAAAGAAAGTGAAAGTGAAAGTTGCTCAGTCATGTCCAGTTCTTTATGTACTCCAGGCCAGAATACTGGAGTGTGTAGCCATTCCCTTCTCCAGGGGATCTTCCCAACCCAGGGATCAAACCCAGGTCTACCTGATGTTCAGTCAAGCTCTAGCACATACACACTGTTAAGACCTTGGGAGCACTGTCAGTTTTCTCAACAAACAAGCAAACAGAAAACCTGGAACCTTGCCAGCAGCTCTTGTTTTCGGAACACTCACCAAGGGCCTGGCGCTATGCTAAGTGCACACATTGTCTCATGAGTCCTTTACCCTGTCCTGCGAGGTGAATACTCTTATTCACCTGCATTTTGCAGTTAGGGTAACTTGTCTCAGGTCACAGAGCTAGGAAGTTGTGCAGGCGAGTTTTGAACTTGGCAACGGACTGCAGGGCTTCTCTTAAACATGACCCATCAGTGCTTCAGTAAACACTTTTGCAGTGAAGATACAAATTCTTCAGAGAACTAGATGCTAGAAAGGAGAAATGTGCAGCAGGTGTTAGATTAAGTGAGACTATTGTGCCCATTGTTTTTCAGTCTCTGAGTCCTGATTGCAAAGAATAGCTAAGATTTGTATTGTGCTCTGAAGTTTTGTGTTCTCATCATCGTAGGATTAAAGAACCATTGTAGGCTAGAGAGGCATAAGTAAGGGTGCCTGACTACTTCTTGGCTTTTTGAAGCAGTAGAGTTGCTCTTTGGGGATAGCACTGATTACCAGTGAGTCTCTCTCTTCTTTTTAATGTTATTTAGAAAATGCATACTTTTCTAACATTTCTTTTTTCGGTTGAAATATTAAAATATTGAGATATAATTGACACAGAACATATTTTTAGTGTTAGATGTACAATGTCATGATTCGCTATTTGTATATATTATGAAATGATCACCACAGTATGTCTAGTTAACATCCATCACCATGCATATATTACGAATTTTTTTTTCTTGTGATGAGAACTTTTAAGATCTATTCTCTTAGCAGCTTTCAAATTATAGTACTATTAACTGTAGTCACCATGCTATGCATCACATTCCATGACTTATTTATTTTGTAAATGAAAGTTATTCTCTTTTAACTGGGTAGTAAAGTGTTGAACATGGAGGCCAAAAACCTGTTCCTGGGTCTGATTTGTTAAGATAAATAGTTCATCCTTTTTGCTCATTAAAACGAGAGTGGAAAAAAAATCATCAAGAGTTGTGTGGTTAAAGCACATCACCCTTTTATACTTCTTTAGGATTTGATGTAGGTTTTTGTAGTAGTGAGATGAGTCCTTCATTAATAGTATAAACTCCCAAAGGCTCTTCAGTGCCAACCTGCTTTGTTTAGGACTAATTATATTACTTACCAAATCCTAAAAGATCAAATGCGTATGGAGTTAGGTAACAAAAAGTTTTTTTTCTCAGCTCTTTTGCTTTGCTTTAGCACCTTTTGAATAAAAGAAGAAGAAGCATTTCCTCATTATTTGTAAATGGTGGTAATTTGCAATACTGACATTCGGAATATTACTCATACAAATATAAACATCTGCAAATTATATCCAAACAAGATTTTTAGTTTTTATATAACACTGGCTTTAAAAAAAGTTCTTCCACTTTAATCCAGTTATTCAATTCTGGATTGGACTTAATAAATTACTTCTATAATCTGTACAAAATTTCCCATGTGGCTCAGTGTAAAGAATCCGCCTTCAATGCAGGAGACATAGGTTTGATCCCTGGGTCAAGGAGATCCCCTGGGGAAGGAAATGGCAACCCACTCCAGTATTCTTGCCTGGGAAATCTCATGGACATAGAGGGCTATAGTCACTAGGGTTACAAAAGAGTTGGACACCACTTAACGACTAAACAACAACAATAATCTATAGTACTCAGCCCATTGATTTGAGGCTTAAGTTCCCCCTTCCCTCCTTTTAAAAAAATGTGATTAATAGACTTTATTTTTTAGAGCAGTTTCAGGTTTATAGCAATATTGAGTGGAAAGTATAGAAAGTTCCCATATAGCCTCTCACACCCATTTCTCTCAGATAGTACATTTGTTACAACAATGACATAGTGTTATAACTCAAGTCCATAGTTTACATAAGGGTTCATTCTTTGTGTTGTATATTCTGTGGGTTTTGACAAATATATTGACCTTAATAGTATCATGCAGAATAGTTTCAGCCTGTGAAATACATGTCTTTGTATGCACATATATTTTCATTTCTTATTTAATTTCCCACCTAGGAGTTGAATTACTTGGTTGTATAGATAAACTTAAGTTTGATTTTGTAAAAGCTTGCCAAACTCTATTCTGCAGCAGAAGCATTCTTTTAAATTCCCCTCAGCATCATCCAAGGGTTCCAGTCTCTCCACATTATCACCAATACCTGCTGTTGTCTGTCTTTTTGATTGTAGCCATCCCAGTGGGTGGGAAGTGGTACCTCTTGGTTTTAATTTGCATTTCTGTGATACTTACAATGTCGAGCATCTCTTCATAAGCTCATTGGCCACTGGTGCATTTTCTTTGCTGAAATGTCTGTTCAAATCTTTTAGATGGGCACTGTTTACATCTTGGGTTGTTTTTTTAATCCTTTTGTGTGTACATGCTCAGTTTCTAAGTTGTATCTGACTGTTTGTGGCCCTGTGGACCATAGCCCACCAGGCTCCTCCATCCATGGGATTTCCCAGGCAAGAGTACTGGAGTGAATTGCCATTTCCTTCTCCAGGGGATCTTGCTGACCCTGGGATCAAATTTGCATCTCCTGCATTGCATTCTTTACCACTGAGCCATCTGGGAAGCCCTTAATTCTTTTATTTTTCTGTAAAACTTTTGATGAGTAAGTGAACACCGTTGGGTATACTTTATTTGCCCTCATTTGGGGACTTTTTGCTTCTACTTACTTCAACCTCAAATGCACTTGACTGATCAGTTTCACATCCCAGGGCTTGAAAGGTGATTCTGACAAGGCTGTGGTTCAGATTTCTGCTCTAGTTAGGCCAGTCAGTGTCCCTCTGGGCAGAGGCCCCAGGCTGAACTCCCTAATGCTGGCCAATGTAAGCTAATGATCACAAACCCCACGAATTGACAAAATGAGAATAGGTCAGGGAGAAACTGTTATCACCATGGAGCTATTGGGGAAAGCAGTTCATGAAGGTGACTTTGTTACCCTGTCTAGGCCATTGCATTTTTAAAAGTTAGCCAAAAGAGAGATGCCAGTATGAAGCTAAGTGTCATACATTTCTAACTGACTCAAGTTTTAATTTTTA
This sequence comes from Okapia johnstoni, assembly GCA_024291935.2. Taxonomy (NCBI): domain Eukaryota; kingdom Metazoa; phylum Chordata; class Mammalia; order Artiodactyla; family Giraffidae; genus Okapia; species Okapia johnstoni. The sequence continues at coordinate 46,135,413 of CM044316.1, forward strand.
AAATTATAACCTAGTATGTTTTAAGTTATATATCTTAGGCCATCAGAGGAAGACTTTCATTCAACAAATATGGAGTCTTGCTTTGCTCTTACCATGTCATCCAAGCCCTGGCCTCGAGTAAGGGCTTTTAAGGTTGTGGTAACAGATGCAGAAGTTGTGAGGTGAGAGGAATTATGGGGTGTCTAAGGGCTCACCGGGAGGCCAGTGTAGCTGGAGCAGAGCGATGGCAGATGAACAGGGAGAGAGGCTGGGAGCCAAGTCCTTGAGGTCTTGACTCCCAAAGGAACTTTGAGTTTCATTCTGAGTGTGATGGAAAGTCAGGGAAAGGTTGTGACATCATCCTTCTTGTGCTTTAAGAGATTATGGGGACCACTGTGTAGAGAATAATTTAGTGGGGCAAGAATGGAGGCAAGGAGAGCGGTTAAGAGGCTATATAATAGGTGAAGTAAGAGGCAGTGGCACCTTGGGCTAGGGGGCAGTGTTGGAGATGTAGGTCAGATTCTGGGTGTTTTTGGAAGTAGAGCCCACAAGATCTACTATTTGATTGAATTTAGGCTTTGAGACTAAAAATCAGAATGATTCAAATGTTTTTAGCTAGAGCAGTTATGTGAATGATGGTGCTACTTTCTGAAATAAGGGTGACTTGGGAAGGATTAGGTTTGGGGGAAGATGAACAGTGTAAATGGATGACCTAATTTTATAGTGCAAAGACAAAAAATTACACACTTCATGAATACACTCATAAAAGAACGACAGAGTGTGGAACTATACAGAGTAAAGCACCCCCTTGCCTGAGTTAACCACCGATGTGCTTTTTTACTTGTCCTTTTTCTGTGCATATTTGTTGTTTTCGTAAGTGGAGTTATAGGATATGAATTAGTCTGTGTTTTGCTTTTCTGGCTGATATTATGTCTTAGAGGTCTTCCACGTCAGTACACATATACAGTGTATTCTTTTTAACACCTGCAGATAGCACTGCTATGTGGCGACACCATGGCTGATTTACCCCTTCTCCTGTTGAGGGATATTTGGATTGCCTCAGTTTTCACTATCAGAGAAAGTGCTGCAGTGATGATTTGCACACTCTCCTTTCTCTATGAGTCGCAGTAGTTCCATGGGGGTAGATTCCTTAAAGTAGAATTGTTGCCAGCTCCCATCTTTTTTTTTTTTTTTACAAGCTCCTTGACATTGACTCTTTAGGTCCTTGGCATCCCTGTCTAGTTGATATTTGTCTGGCTCTGTTTTAAGTGTGTTATTAGGTTGTTTCTGAAGCTTGACGTTTTGCTTTAATTGGAAGCGTCCTTAACAGGACAAGCTCTTCTTCTAGGTGCTGGCATGGATTCTGAAGGAACCAGGGGCTGGAAAAGAGAGAGAGATTACAATTAATAGGCTATGTCCTAATTAACGTTGGACCTGTCTGATATCCTTTCTGAGCTCTAAGTTCTTACAGATAAAATGGGACATGGGATATGGCTTTGCCCATATCTAATAGGCTGTTCCAACCTCAAATTTCAGGGAAATCACATTTGTTAGGATGAGGAAAATAGCCTTAGTGGCCAGAGGAATATTTACAAATTAGAGTCACTGGAGTTTACACGTTTTGTAGAAACCCAGAGTGGAGAAAGAGAGGAAATAATAAGGAAAACAGCTTGGCAGTGTGGGCCAGAAGCTGTCACGGCATGTTTATATCTGGCTCATTTCACCTTGGTTGGAAGGCACAGAATGCTGCAGAGGGTGAGCTTGGAGACTTGGGCAGTGCTTACTATATTTAGAAAGAGGAGCTTCCTGGGGTTGGAGGGGGGTGTCTCTGTGTGTGTGTGTGTGTATTTTCTTTGCCAGATAGATAAAGGGTTGAGGGGCTTGAGAATTCTGGATGAAACCTTGCTAACTGGCTGGCTTCCTTTGGCCAAGCCAGTAGCTACGGTTTGATTCCTGCTGCTACTACACAGGAAAAGCCAAAATAAACCCCATTTTGCATGGTTTGTAAAGACACCACAGGTTGGTTTCAGAGCTCATCTGATCTTGCTGTCAGATGTGCTTTTAAGTTTATTCCAGGCTGATTTGAACACTTTGAAAAGATGAAGTGGCTTCTCCCGTGAGACTTTAGGTAGGTTTCCAGGTAGATTGAGTTGAACTTGAGGCTGTTTCTGTGCCACAGAGACTATCAAGCAGATTGAGCCCAAACCATAACAGATTCCTGACTGTATCTTGTTATTACACTGGTGGGTCAAGTGTAGAAGATGATTATCAGTTGGGCAAGTGAGATGAAATGAAAAAGGCATTTTTACTTTAATTCATACCTATGTTTCTTTTTAAGAAGTTTATGTCAGTAAGTAATACCTGTAAATAATACACAGTTTAGAAGGGACAGGAAGGAATGCAAGCATCCTTAAATGCCTCCTGTCTCCAGATTCCTGGTTCTTCTACTGGAGGCAGCATTTCACCCATTCTTGAGTATTTTTCAGATATAATTTATGCATGTGCCAGCAAATACATATTTATATATTTCTCTGGTAGCAAGCCATATGCACTGTTTTGCATATATTTGCATTTTGTACTATTTTAATGGATTTTGAATATTATTCAACTTTGGTACATATAGAGCAAATTCATTTTTAGCATTGCATTATATGACACTGTATGGACATAATTTATTTAATCAGGCTTCCCGGGTGGCTCAACCGGTAAAGACTCTGCCTGCAGTGCAGGAGATGTGGGTTCGATTCCTGGGTCAGGAAGTTCCCCTGGAGAAGGAAATGGCAACCTACTCCAGCATTCTTGCCTGGGAAACCCCATGGACAGTGGAACCTCGTGGGCTACAGTCCATGGGGTTGCAAGAGTCAGATATGACTTAGCGACTAAACCACCACCAAATAATAGACATTTAGATAATTTCCAACCTTTTGCCATTATAAGCAATGCTGCTGTGAACCTCCTGGTACCACCTGTCATGGGCAGATGAGTAAGTAGATCTGTAGGGTGAATTCTGGAAATGGAACTGCTGGGCCAGAGGGTACGTACACTTTTCATTTCAATGAATATCTCATAGGAGTGCTTCTGAAAAGTTCTGAGTGAACTGAATTTTATAAATCACATTTTTGGCATATAAAGGAAATTCATCATTTGGTTTATCATACAGTGGCACCTGCAATAAAGCAATGCTTAGAGTTTTGTCCATTTTCTACTGCTCAGTTTGTGTGTACTTCCTTCTGGGATCAGAAGTGACAACAAAATTGTTACCTAAAATGAGCCAGAGCTGGACTGGTGATCACTTGCATGTGGGGCCCCGGACAGCTTGTCTGTGCTTCTAGGGAGGGTGCTGTTGAGTTCTGTCTTGGTGCAGTGTGTGCTTTACTTTGGAAGTTTGTCAGGTGTGAAGAAGGGCAGGCTTCCACCTCTGTTGACTGGAGACTTATTCTGAGCCAGTAGGCACAGCTTGTCTGTCCGTGAAGCTTCTCTGGGAAGTGGCAAGGGAGCTGTGCATTTTTGTCTGACTTCTCTCTTCTGGCTGCCTCTTCAGCAGAGCTTGGCACTTGCCCTGATGGAGGGCACGTGTTGTCTGTGGCCTCTATTTCAGTGCCTGGGACCACTCACATTGGGGTGGAAGGCTCCTGGGAGTGGGGTTCTGGAACGGGGTGGGCACAGTCACTGCTCTGGGTGCTCGGCGTCTTCAGGAGGCCAAGGAAGCATGGACCATCCACAGTACAATGATTCCTGGCAGGCTAAGAGGATGTCTGGGGAGCTAGCAGAGGACTTGGGGAAAGGCAAGTCCAGGGAGGCAGTGTTCGTAACCATCAGTCTTCTAAAAGCACCTAGGTCATTTCTGCCCCACCTTACCATGGTTTATTTAGTTTGAAAAAGTCTACTCATTAAAAATTACGTTTATTTCAAAAGGGAACTTTATAGCTCCCCGAAGTCATGGGTTTGATGTGGTTAGTAACATTTTTTTCCTAGAGTATCTTCAAGTGGTCATTAATTCAGAATCATTACATTGAAAAGTATTTGTTGTTGTATGATCTAAAATAGAACTACATTTTATCAGTGATTTGAGCTTTCCTCTGCTTCGCGCTGTCCTGAAGCAGAAGTGTGTCAGAGAACAGACACCATGTGGCCATCGTGCCGGGAGGGGAGGGAAGGGAAGGGCAGAGATGTGCTTCTCAGACTCAGGTACTGGTGTCGGGGTAGGTGGCAGTGTGCCGGGGAGTATGCAAAGCAAGTGGCAGGGAGTACACTTCTTGAAAATCTGTTTTACTCAGTGGAATCATTATTTGAATATTCAAACAAACACCCATAAATTATAGAAGAGAAATCAAGATACCATGGCACTTTTCACGGAAGACCTGCTGGTGTGACTGAAGAGGAGAACAGAGGGAGGGGGAGCAGGGGCGTCCCTGGCTGAACTGTGCACCCCCAGAGAAGAATTGCAGTGTGTGGTGGGGGACACGAGGCTAAGTGTCCTTGCTGAGTTATTTCCATGGGACCTACAGGTGGAGACACGTACCAGGTGGAGGGAAAAATGGGCCAGGGCCCCCAGAGAGAGAGAGGGGGTACTGCTGTGGGTTTGGGTCTCACCAGGTGCTATTAGAGACCCAGGCAGTCCATTGAAATCACTGGGAGTCTGGAACTCACCCCAGAGATTCTAATGTAATTTGTCTGGGCTGCAACTTGTGCCTGGGGAATTTTAAAAGCACCCCAGGTACTGCTAATGTGAAGCACAGTTGGAGAACCACTGGCATGGAGTGTGAGGAGAGAGCGGGGGCCGAAATTGTGGGCAGTATCAGCATTTGGCAGAAGAGGTGGGTGGAATAGGGATGGAGAGATTTGTTCTGATTAAGTATGAGATGTGTCTTCCTGGGCAGCGTGGGTGAGGGCTTGCCTAAAGCCTTTGAATTTAGCCCTTGAAACCAGAGAAAGCAGTTTAAGTATGAGGGTGATACATATCCACCATCCAATATTATTGTGAGGAATAAATGAGATTATCATAGGTATCATGACTAGCGGGGTGAGCAGGCCCATGGTAAGTCCTCTGTAATTGGAATGTCACTACTGTCATTTCTAGATTTGTCTCTGGAAGGAGCCATTAGAGCAGGTCAAGGGATGATGGGGAATTGGCTCCAAAGGGTACAGGTTCTCCCGCTTCAGAACATCTCAGCATGTGGCTCCATGCCTGGGATCAAATTGTCCCATGAGCCTGGGGAGGCCGGGAATCTCCTGAAGGGAAACTTTCTGCCCATATGCAGTCACAGGGCACACATTTCCCCACAGTGAGTCCTGTTAGGTTTAAAGTCATTTGGGATCAGAGCCTGTGATTATATTGCATGTTTTTTGTTTAAAAATCTAGAAAAAGCATAATGAGCTGACCGAGCTGTTGTTGCACTGCTGGTGGGGGGATCTCAATCTTTAGGAGAGCCGCAGAGGGACTGGCTGATGGCTCTGGAGGATGAGGTGTACACCAAACCCAGAGAGGGCTGGAGTGCTTCAAAGGTGCCTTCGGGTAACTCATCTCTGGCAACAGCTTTCCCTTATCTCTCTTCTGATCTCAGTGGGTTCTCAGCCTCCTAGGAAGGACTGGGTGACAAAGCAGACAACAGCTACTGCTGTTGGGACCATGGGGTGTTGACCTGTGCAGCTTTCCCCTTGTGATTTGCTTCTTAAGAAATTCTGTAGGCTGCTCTTGCAAAGATAGGGAAGGGGGTTTGCATTTGTATCTGACTGGTGCCTTGAGATGTTGACACAAATCCTGCCCTGGGCTGGTACCCAGCAGAGCATCAGCCTCATGACTCTGACTGGGCAGCACGAAGACCAGGCAGGCCCTGGGAATGGGCACCTCGGCATTTGCAGCCTCGTCTATCCCTAGCCACACCCGAAGGTGTCTGGCCTACTGGCCAGGCCTTGGAAGCCACAGATGACTTTGCTTGCTGCCCTCTCCCAGCCCTCTGACCGAAGCCACCCTGAGCTCAGTGTGCAAGGTTAGCAAACCACCATATTGTCAGCTCTGTATAGAGCAACAAGATGATTCTCTCTCTGTAAGGAAATCCTGTTTCTCTCTATATAGCCAGCATGCTTGGAATCAGTTCCCCAGTGGAAAGCTCTGCTCCAGTGCTTAGAAAATTGGAGTGGAACTGAGAACTTTTGGCCCCCATATCTTTTGGGCTCTGTCTTTGGCTTGCTTTCCTGTTCCCTGTCTCTTCTGGCTGGCATCACATCATACTGTGATGAAAGGAGAATCCCAGCAGGGCTTGGGATTTCACACTTGAGGTGCAGAGTTCAAGCGTGAAGATGGTTATCAGCTGACAAGAACCTATATTTGGCTTGTTTTCACAAGTCTTAGTTTTGAATATTGGGGTCTCATCTTCTCCCCTTCCTCTCTAATCTGGAGAACTGAGCCTCTTAAAAAGAAGTTTGAAATGTTTGTTAGTGGTTATCTTAAATGAGAGACTTGTGAAATGTTACCGAGGAGAAGGATGACTCATGCTTCTTACTGTGACACCTCAAGCAGTCAGATCACTGAGCTCCTCAGATGTGTTGGCATGGAGTTAAGCAATGGTGGGCAGAGACCTTGGAGGTCCTGCCTTAGGATTTTTTAAAGTAACTTAATGAGATGTAATTCATATACCACACAGTTCACTCATTTATAATGTATAGTTCATGACTTTAAGTATGTTCACAGAATTTTTCACCTATCTCCACAAGTAATTTTAGAATACGTTTGGTCATCATCCTCAAAAGAAATCCTGCATTCTTTCACCAGCATCCCCATCTCCCCAGCTCTAGTCAGCCACTTAAGATTTTAGCCCAGGGCCCAAAGTGTGGTGCTCGCCTGTCTGCTTTGTCCTTAGATCGTTTTAAACTATAGATCTGTTTCCTTTAAGGAAATGGCAACCCACTCCAGTAATTCTTGCCTAGAGAATCCTGTGGACAGAGGAGCCTGGTGTGCTGCTGTCCATAGGGTCGCACAGAGTCAGACACGACTGAAGCGACTTAACATGCATGAATGCATTGGAGAAGGAAATGGCAACCCACTCCAGTGTTCTTGCCTGGAGAATCCCAGGGACAGAGGAGCCTGGTGGGCTGCTGTCTATGGGGTTGCACAGAGTCGGACGCGACTGAAGCGACTTAGCAGCAGCAGCAGCAGCAGCAGCTGTTTCCTTTGGTGCATCCAGATAATTTGCACTTCTCCAGAATGCTGCAGTTTCAGCGCCAAGGTGTTTGGATCTGGAGCTCAGTTTTTCTGTATTCTGTTCACCCCCTGACAAATGTGCTAGTGTGACAGGGACTAATTCACACTCATCCCTGAGTGCATGTAGGTCTCTGGTTAGGACTTCTTTTATCGTGTCTTTCTCTGTTTTGATCTTGCTTTGGAGAGGGTAATCTGGTGTAAGTGGGGAGGAATACCCAATATCCAGTAGGTAGATGCCTTATTTTGAGCAGAAGAGAAGAACATTTATTTCTAGAGTGGAAAAAATTTCAGTGATACACTGATTTGGATAGTCACATTGGGAGGGTTGTAGCTTTATTTTAGGAATGTTGGTAAAGAAGTAAGTTTCCTGTGCTGAAATGATGGTGTCTAAGGTCTTAACATGAAAGTCCTTCTTCCCTACAAAAGACCTTGCATTGTTCTAGGAAATGCCAACCCAGATGTAGATAACACATTTTCTACATCTATTTGTTTTCTCTTTCTCTCATTTGCCTCTGTCCCTTCTTTTTCTTTTGCTTTTTTCCCTCTCTCATTCTTTCCCTGTGCCCTTCCCACATCTTGCCTTGCCAAAGGGCAAAAAAAGTGACTGATCTCTGACCTCTTGATTTTGAAAAGCAAAACCTTTTGTAAACGGGAATGACCTGAAATCAATTTCCAGAGTTTTTAGGGTTATACGTAAAAAGACTTCTAGATTTGAGGTGACTATGAATCTGTAGTAGCAGGAAGAAGTGTGGGCTATGAGTTGGCACCATGTTGTAGAAAGCACTGTGTGGGGTCCCGTTTCCTGTTAAACTTCCTGTGTTAGGTTCCAGAGGTGAAAACCGCTCAGAACCAGTGAGGGTATAAAATGTCTGGCCCCTGGGTAGCTGTTCTGTTGAGGAGCATATTTTTTTCTTCTCCTAATGGGACTTGATGCAAGCCTCATTTTGTGTCATTGAGATGAGGGTGCTGTTAAGATTGTCTTTAACAAAAGTAGGTCAATGATTTGTATTTCATGAAGATAAATTTGGGGACACTGAATGAGAGCATGTTATTTGGGTTAGTTGAACAGATCCAGATATAATTATGTATATTTATAATGCCGATTAGAGACCTAAAAACCTATTTAGGATAGGTCAGGAAACTGGGTATGAAATCTCAGTCTTTACTGGTATAATCTCTGGAAATAATATATTTTGGACATAATTAAATGAGACCCAGATCAGGTGGTTTATATCTCCCTCCCTCCAGCTGACAACGCACAAAGTTTTTAAATGGCGTGATACTATGAAAATATCAGGGCACCCCTTCAGCCTTCTTCTGAGGTGTATATCTCTCACCTTTTTCATCACATAAGCTAACTCTTAAAAAAAAAATTGAACAATCCAAAAACAAACTTGTATTTTTTCCGATTATACCAGTAATGCATGCCAATTAGATATAACTTGGAAATTTCAGATGAATAAAAGAGGAAAATGCAAATCACACCAATAGAACTGGTTAGAGGTACTCATTTTGGTTTTATCATCTTTTCTACTCAGGTTATGATCATCTTTCTTTATGATTATACACTCTCTGAGATTGTTTTTAGTGGTTATGTGATATTCCAGGTATGCTCTGTCAAGACTTACTAATGATCTACTTTTGGACAGTTAGGTGGTTTTTCTCTTTCTCATGTTCATTAACCAATCTATAATGAATGTTCTTACAGCTATGCCATCATTAGCTCCTTAAGCATATTTACTTAGGCTGCCCTGTTTCTTTTCCTGTCTTTAAGATTCAGTTCTCATCTATCTGCTTCTTCCCTTCTTTTCCTACAGGTTGAGCAGAACCTCGGAGACAGAAAGTGGATGTCTTTTTTGAGTGCCACAGAATGAAGAGTCTCATATATTGAATGCATATGATTGCATTCTTTTGATCAATAATAACTAGTAACATGTTTACCACCATTTAACTGTTTATTAATATGTCAGAACCTTTTATTATGTGTTTTACAAACTATTTCATTGCACATTCACAGTAGTATTATGAGGTATGTCAGTTCAGTTCAGTCACTCAGTCGTGTCCGACTCTTTGTGACCACATGAACCACAGCACGCCAGGCCTCCCTGTCCATCACAACTCCCGGAGTTTACCCAAACCCATGTTTATCGAGTCGGTGATGCCATCCACCCATCTCATCCTCTGTTGTCCCCTTCTCCTCCTGCCCCCAATCCTTTCCAGTATTAGGGCCTTTTCCAATGAGTCAACTCTTCGCATGAGGTGACCAAAGTATTGGAGTTTCATCTTCAACATCAGTCCTTCCAATGAACACCCAGGACTGATCTCCTTTAGGGTGGACTGGTTGGATCTTCTTGCAGTCCAGGGGACTCTCAAGAGTCTTCTCCAACACCACAGTTCAAAAGCATCAATTCTTCGGCGCTCAGCTTTCTTCACCGTCCAACTCTCACATCCATACATGACCACTGGAAAAACCATAGCCTTGACTAGACGGACCTTTGTTGGCAGAGTAATGTCTCTGCTTTTAAATATGCTATCTAGGTTGGTCATAACCTTCCTTCCAAGGAGTAAGCGTCTTTTAATTTCATGGCTGCAATCACCATCAGCAGTGATTTTGGAGCCCAAAAAAATAAAGTCTGACACTGTTTCCACTGTTTCCCCATCTATTTCCCATGAAGTGATGGGACCAGATGCCATGATCTTAGTTTTCTATATGTTGAGCTTTAAGCCAACTTTTTCACTCTCCTCTTTCGCTTTCATCAAGAGACTCTTTAGTTCTTTTTCGCTTTCTGCCATAAGGGTGGTGTCATCTGCATATCTGAGGTTATTGATATTTCTCCCGGCAATCTTGATTCCAGCTTGTGTTTCTTCCAGCCCAGTACTTGCTTGAGAACATTGTAAGGATTAAATGAGCTAGTTGTGAACAGCATCTGGCCCCAAATCACTGCAGCTATTGCTACTCTAATGACTATTTCATCTTTTATAAGGTAGGAATAATACAGATGCTGTAAAAATAGTCTTTGTGCAGTGTCTCCATTTGAATCTCCGACTTTCTCACTGGAGATGAATCCATGTGTTGGGGATTATCTGTAAAAGTTAAACTGGGCCTCATACTCTAGTCATTAATGTTTTGATGGCTTGGTTTTATACACGTCTGCTCACAAGATTCTGATGCTGACTTGTCAAAAACCATTCTAAAAGTAACATCCCATGAGCACTGGTCCCATCCCACCCCCAGCCTCACTACCCAGAGGTGAACACCTTCACTTTCATGTGCGGGCAACTGAATTCTAACAGGGAATTCTTCCTTGAGTCTAACCTCAAGTATCCATTGCAGGACTGGACAAAAGTGGTGTTTTAGATAAGTGTTGGTGTTAAGTGGAGGTTGGTGATCTCTGTCCTCTGGTCATGAATTATCCCCATTTCCAACTCCAGTCATTTCATTGCGCATGCCCTCCTGTCTTTCCCCCCTCTCCCCCCAATCACTCCTGCCTCTCAGCAACCATGAACACTTGGGCAGTTCTAAGGAAAACAGTGCCGGTTCTCACATGGCATTCTGAGAGCATATCTAGGCTGACTTATCTAGGGATCCAGAACAAGGCACTTTCCAGCCATAGGACCTTTCCATTGCTTAGAACATCTTTGCTACAGCTCTTTATAAGGTTGGCTTCATCTCATCTCAGGACTCAGCCAAAGGTTCCCTCAAAGAGTCTTCCCCTGACCATCTGACCCCCTCCTTTATTTCATTACCCTGGTTTATAGGTAATGTGCCTATTCCACACTTTAAACTCCTCAGTGCATTTTTTTTTAATTGAAGGATAATTGCTTTACAGAATTTTGTTGTTTTCTGTCAAACCTCAACATGAATCAGCCATAGGTATACATATATCCCCTCCCTTTTGAACCTCCCTACCATCTCCCTCCCCATTCACCCCTCTAGGTTGATACAGAGCCCCTCTTTGAGTTTCCTGAGCCATACAGCAAATTCCTGTTGGCTCTCTATTTTTCATATGGTAATGTAAGTTTCCATGTTGCTCTCAACATACATCTCACCCTCTCCTCCTCTCTACCCATTCCATAAGTCTGTTCTCTATGCCTGTTTCTCCATTGCTGCCCTATAAATAAATTCTTTGGTACCATCTTTCTAGATTCCGTATATATGCAATAGTATACGATATTTATCTTTCTTTCTGACTTTACTTCACTCTGTATAATAGGCTCTAGGTTCATCCACCTCATTAGAACTGACTCAAATGCATTCTTGGTTATGGCTGAGTAATATTCCACTGTGTATATATTACCACAACTTCTTTATCCATTCATCTGTCGATGAACATCTAGGTTGCTTCCGTGTTCTAGCTATTGTAAATAGTGCTGCAGTGAACAGTGGGACACACGTGTCTTTTTCAGTTTTGGTTTCCTCAGGGTATGTACCTAGGAGTGGGATTGCTGGGGCACATGGTGGTTTTATTCCTAGTTTTTTGAGGAATCTCTATACCGTCTTCCATTGTGGCTGTATCAATTTGCATTCCCACCAACAGTGCAAGAGGGTTCCCTTTTCTCCACACCCTCTCCAGCATTTATTGTTTGTAGACTTTTTGATGATGGCCATTCTGACCGGTGTGAGGTGATATCTCATTGTAGTTTTGAATTGCATTTCTCTAATAATGAGCAATGCTGAGCATCTTTTCATGTGTTTGTTAGCCATCTGTATGTCTTCTTTGGAGAAATGTCTATTTAGGTCTTTTTCCCGCATTTTGATTGGGTTGTTTTTCTGGTATTGAGTTATATGAGCTGCTTGTATATTTTGGAAATTAATCCTTTGTCAGTTGTTTCATTTGCTAGTATTTTCTCCCATCTCGAGGATTGTCTTTTCACCTTGCTTATAGTTTCCTTTGCTGTGCAAAAGCTTTTAAGTTTAATCAGATCCCACTTGTTTACTTTTGTTTTTATTTCCATTAGTCTAGGAGGTGGGTCATAGAGGATCTTGCTTTGATTTATGTCATCCAGTGTTCTGCCTGTGTTTTCCTCTAAGAGTTTTATAGTTTCTGGTCTTACATTTAGGTCTTTAATCCATTTTGAGTTTATCTTTGTGTATGGTGTTAGTTCAGTTCAGTTCAGTCGCTCAGTCGTGTCAGACTCTTTGCGACCCCATGAATCGCAGCACACCAGGCTTCCCTGTCCATCACCAACTCCCGGAGCTTAGGAAGTGTTCTAATTTCATTCTTTTACATGTAGCTGTCCAGTTTTCCTAGCACCATTTATTGAAGAGGCTGTCTTTGCCCCATTGTATAGTCTTGCCTCCTTTGTCAAAAATAAGGTACCCATAGGTGCATGGGTTTGTTCCTGGGCTTTCTTTCTTGTTCCACTGGTCTATATTTCTGTTTTTGTGCCAGTACCATACTGTCTTGATGACTGTAGCTTTGTAGTATAATCTGAAGTCAGGTAGGTTGATTCCTCCAGCCCATTCTTCTTTCTCAAGAGTGTTTGGCTATTGGGGTCTTTTGTGTTTCCATATGAATTGTGAAATTTTTTGTTCTAGTTCTGTGAAAAATGCCATTGGTAATTTGATAGGGATCACATTGAATCTGTAGATTGTATTTGGTAGTATAGTTATTTTTACAATATTGATTCTTTCTACCCAGGAACATGGAATATCTCTCCATCTATTTATGTCATCTTTGATTTCTTTTATCAGTGTTTTATAATTTTCTGTGTACAGTTCTTTTGTCTCTTAGGTAAGTTTATTCCTACATATTTAATTCTTTTTGTTGCAGTGGTGAATGGGATTGATTCCTTAATTTCCTGATTTTTCATTGCTAGTATATAGAAATGCAGGTGATTTCTGCGTATTGATTTTGTATCCTGCAACTTTGCTGAATTCACTGATTCAGTTTGGTTCAGTCACTCAGTCATGTCTGACTCTTTGCAACCCCATGGACTGCAGCACACCAGGCTTCCCTGTCTATCACCAATTCCTGGAGCTTACTCTTAGGTCTATCCAGTCAGTGATGCCATCCAGCCACTTCATCCTCTGTCATCTCCTCCTCCTGCCTTCAATCTTTCCCAGCATCAGGGTCTTTTCCAGTGAGTCAGTTCTTCCCATCAAGTGGCCAAAGGATTGGAGTTTCAGCTTCAGCATCAGTCCTTCCAAGGAATATTCAGTACTGATTTCCTTTAGGATGGACTGGTTGGATCTCTTTGCGGTCCAAGGGACTCTCAAGAGTCTTCTCCAACACCACAGTTCAAAAGCATCAATTCTTCTGCACTCAGCTTTCACCGATTAGCTCTAGTAATTTTCTGATACTATCTTCAGGGTTTTCTATGTACAGTATCATGTCATCTGCAAATAGTGAGAGCATTACTTCTTCTTTTCTGATCTGGACTCCTTTTATTTCTTTTTCTTCTCTGATTGCTGTAGCTAGGACTTCCAAATCTTTGTTGAATAATAGTGGTGAAAGTGGACACCCTTGTCTTGTTCCTGATCTTAGGGGGAATGCTTTCAGTTTTTCACCATTGAGAATAATGTTTTCTGTAGGCTTATCATATGTGGGCTTTACTGTGTTGAGGTAGATTCTTTCTGTGCCCATTTTTTGAAGAGTTTTAATCATAAATGGGTGCTAAATTTTGTCAAAGGCTTTTCTGCATCTATTGAGATTATCCTATGGTTTTTATCTTTCAGTTTGTTAATATGGTGTATCACATTGACTGATTTGCGTATATTGAAGAATCCTTGCATCCCTGGAATAAACCCAACTTGATCATGGTGTATGAGCTTTTTGATGTGTTGCTGAATTCTGTTTGCCAAAATTTGGTTGAGGATTTTTGCATCTATGTTGATCAGTGATATTGGCCTATAGTTTTCTTTTTTTGTGTTGTCTTTGTCTGGTTTTGGTGTAAGGGTGATGGTGGCCTTGTAGAGTGAGTTTGGAAATGTTCCTTCCTCTGCAATTTTTGGAAAGAGTTTTAGAAGGATAGGCATTAGCTCCCCAGTGCATGTTGAATGCATGTTGAATGAATGATGTCAAGTGTCCCTTCAGAGAGCCCAACTCAACCACTTGACTGTGTGTTCTAAAAGTCACTCTTAAGTGCTTATGGCCTCAGGTATCCCTTGGTTCTCTTTAGATTTTATTTTATTTAAGGATTCTTTCTGGGACAGATTTGATGTTACTGCTCTGACGGGGTGGCAGTCCAGTCTACCTTTGGGGTAGCACAGGAAATGATGATGGTTTAGAAAAGGCAAGAGTCATATCAAAGAGCCTTCACCAGCTGCCTCCTTGCTGCCCATCCCTTTGCTGTGCTTGCCCTCTTTCTCTCTTAGATCTTTCTCTCCCTCTTTATTTTTATGCTTGTCATATTTTATCTTTATTTTATGTTTATCACGCAGAGGAAAGGAAAGAGAAGTCTGACGTTCTAAAATCTGTGTAAGTAACACCACGCAGGAAGCTCAGATACCCTTGGCCAGGCCAGTTAATCTCCTGTGAGTTGACTCCTTTCATAATCTCCACACCTAGAAGAAAGTGACTTACAACTCACTCTTAAATCAATAAGGCTGTTTGCTTAATTTTTTTTTTTTTTTTCTTTAAAAAGAGAGATTTGAATATTAGGGTGTTCTCCTCCATACCTCTCATTTAAAAGTGTTAAGTTTTGGATTTCCCTGGTGGCTCAGTAGTAAAGAATCTGCCTTCCAGTGCAGGAGACACCAGTTTGATCCCTGGTCCAAGAAGATCCCACATGCTGCAGAGCAACTAAAGTCTGTGTGCCACAACTACTGAGCCAGTACTCTAGAGCCTGGGAGCCGCAACTACTGAGCCCATGTGCTTAGAGCCTGTGCTCTGCAGCAAGAGAAACCACTGCAATGAGGAGACTGTGCCCCACAATGAAAAGGAGCCCCTGCTTGCCGTAACGAGACAAAGCCTGCACTCAGCAACCGAGAGCCAGAGTGGACATCAGTAAATAAATATATCTTAAATAAAACTGTTAAGTTTTAATGATCATTTTAAAGTAACACAAATGGAAAGGCATCCTTGGTAAGCCTCATAATCAATCATAAAAGGCTTATTTTTCATTTTCCTCTAAAAAGATTTTTAAAATATTTCTTTTGTTTGTATTGTATGTTGCTGACAGTGTTTCCAGCTGGAACCACTGTCCTTCCAAAGAATACACACCACTCTCCCAAGGCATAATGTCTGTACAAAATTTTTTCTGAAACCTAGTAGTAATTTTTTTTAAGCAAGATTTAGTATCAGTTCATTTGGGTAGTTTCATGTGGACAAATGGGTGTTAACAGTGATCAGCCAACTAAAGACAGAGCTTCTCATATAGCCTCTTACTTTTTAGGACTTCTGTCTTGCTAAATAGAATTTAAGCACAGGTATGAGTTTCTTGTCCTTCTCTCTCTTGGGCTCTGTCTCTGTTTTGTGTGTGAAGCTATTGTCCTTAGTTAGGTATTTAGTTTAGGAGTGGGAAGAGAGAGAAGGAGCAGCGTCACGTCTCTGTGCACACAGATGCCCTGCTTGGCGACATCTAAGCACTGGAGACTCACTGACCCACATTCTTTGCCTACTCCGCTGCAGTGTGCTGACCGTTCAGGGATTGGCTGCCACAGTTACTTCTAAAATGTGTTGCCAAATGCAGAAATCTCCATCCCCACTGACTTCTCAGTTGTTGGAAAGGAACTCATGACCTAGAGTCACATAGCACTGTGGCCGAGCTTTCAGCACCCAAATCCTTGGAGGTGTCCTCAGAGTATACAGGGTCAAGGAAGATTTCAGAAAATCCTAAACCTGAAATGCAAACTGGCCCATTTTTTCCTGAGTGTGCACCATGCCCTGTGCTCCCTGCTGGTTTCTACTATCTTCATAAATAATATTAGAGTTCTTTCCATGTCAGAAGCTGTTCTCTGTTCTTCTGACAAGCTGTTTTTGAAAGTATTTTTAATCTATTTTGAGGAGACATCCACAGCTTACATTCATTGAAGGCAAAGGTTTGAGGGCAGTGTGGGAGAACCCCTAAAGACAGCAGGTGCTCTGTGGGTTGGATTTGGCCAGTTTTGTAGAACAGCACGAACCCACCTCTGCCCTGGAGTCACGGGGCATAAACAGGACATGCTGCGTGACCTGGAGGTCTGACATTCGTTCCTCTGCTTGTCCACGGGAATGACCAGGCTGAGGCTGGTTGCCAAGCAACCCTGGACATAATAGAAGCAAGAGAACAGAAGCAAGGGAACTTGCCCACTGACTGTTAAATTCCCTTTGCCTTTTTTCTCTGTTTTCCCTTGGAGGCTTGAGGGATACTGGTTTTGGGTGGGAGGAGAGCAAGTACACTAATTTGAAAGACTGATTGTGAGAGTCTTACTGTTTTAATCCCACTGGTCTCAGCTGTAGTCAGATAACTGAGCCTTAAATGAGAACGATCATTCTCAGGGATCCCTACATTCCCAGAGCAGTTGGGAGAAGAGAGGTGAGCTTCCCCTGGTGTCTACATGGACGTGGTCTGTTGGTCTGGACCTTTTCTGACTGTGAAGGCAGCTTTTGTTATCACTAGCCTCTCAGTCGGTTTTCAGAAAGTACATGTCAGACACAACGATTCCACTCTGACTGTGCCAGACAGGCCACTTTCTGTTGTGAAGGAGTGAAGACACAGTCCAAGCTGCTTACAACAGAGAATTGATTGTGATGTGGAACTGGAAAGGCCAGAGATGTTCTGAGTTCTCACCAGACTGGGTCCCGAGGCTCACACAGTGTCTGCAGGCCCCAGTTTTTGCATCTCTCCATGCCACTTTCCTGTAGGTTGGTGCCGTTTTCAGACAGCCTCTTCCTTATGTTGGCAAGAGAACCTGTGGCCAGGAGTTTGAACCAAAGCCCTGAGTGTGGTTCTCTTTGGCTTTTTATTGAATCATGTGCACATCCTTGAGATAATCCTTGAAGCTTATCTGACCTGAACCCAGAGTAGAGTCAACAGCATATGAAATACATGTTCTGAGTGTCAGGGAGGAATGGTCTCCCAGAGGAATGTTAAGGTGCTATAAATACAGAAGAAGGGGGATAGCAGCCTGGCATCCAAGGCAACCAAATTCCTCAACCCTGGCCTGCTTAGATTGAACAGGGCCATCCAGGGAAGAGAAAGGGTTATGCCTCTCAGATACATCATGGTTCTTGGCCACATTTGGGTGAGTTAATTTGGGATATGAGACTTATTTTTAAGTGAAGTAACCTGGAGATTCAGATTTTGGGGGAATGAGACAGTTTAGAAGCCCTGGGGACCACTAGGATTGGGCTGATGGTGGGCAACCTGAGTAGTGTTTAGGAGCCTAGTAAGCTGGGGGTGGGGTGTCTGGTGGGTAGGAGGGTGAGAGGGGACTGTCGCTGTTGGGATAAATTTTAAAAAATACAAAATGCTGTATGAGAATTGTTAAGTAATGCAGCAGATCCATAACCCCAAGCCACCGATTATCTTACAGCCCAGCCAATATGAGAACGAGTTCTCCATCTTCCAGAGCCTGTTTCCCCTAATGACACAATGTGGGAAACATAATCCATCCTGTGGTGTTTGAACCTGCTGGTAGCCAGTGTAGTAGGCTAGACTACCAGGGTCAGCAAACTTTTTCTGTAAAGAGCCAGATAATAAATGTTTTAGGCTTCGTGGGCCATGTAGAATCTCTGTCACATATTCTTTTTTAGGGCTTTTTTTTTTTTTTTTAAAGCAACCATTTAGTAATGTAAAAACCCATCGTTGCCCAAGGATCACAGTTTGCTGAGTCCCAGTATGGGTTGTGGAATCAGATGATCCTGGATTCCTGTTCTGTCTGTGTGGCCATTTTAACGTCTCAGAAACTCAGTTGTCCCAGTTTGCTCATATGTAAAAATGAGTCTGGTAAAAGTACCCATCTCACTGGGTTATTGTGGGGATGGCTCAGAAAGTATTGGCTCCTTGGAATCATGATGTTGACCCCTTAGACCACTGCACAGTGTATGTACTCCAAGGGGAAGATGGGATTGAGGTCTAAGAGTCTTTGTAATTTCCATTCTTCTTCCTTTTTTTTTATGCCCGCTTTTTCTCTGCTCTGGACAACTCTACCAGCTTTTGGGAACTTGGTGCCAATCTCAGTTTCATTTCTGGTCTGTTCAGGAAGTGACCCACATTTTAATCCATATTTGGCTGTAACTGAAATAAATTGGCTTGGTTCATTGTCAAAATGCAGTGTGTACTTGTTTTCCTTCCAGCCTGAAATTCCCTCCTTATCCACTTTTTCACTACATTCCACTTCATCAGCCCATCAGGACCTCTTATTAAAGCTGGGAGGAGAATTGTTTTTTTCTGTTTTATCAGAGAGAATGTTAGAATTGTGGATTTTTGTTTGTTGAACTTGGTGGATGGATGTCAACCTATTACCTGCACCTACTTGTACAGGCAAATTGTGATGGAATGGATAGAAATCACATGACCTTCCAAATCCTTAGTCCTTTAAGCACTCACCTTCAAGTCTTTGCTCAGTTGACATTCCTCAGTGAGATCTAAGCTGACTACCCCCTCCCATCCTACTTCTTTGTTCTACTTTTTTCTGTAGTGCATTTCTCATTCTAACATATTATATAATTTATTTATTATGGTTTCTTTTTTGTCTGTCTCTCCCTACTAGAATGAAAACTCTACAAGGCCAAGTATGTTTGTCTTGGTTCACTTCTGTACTCCCAATGCTTTAAATGGCATCTGGTACATAAATATTTGTTGAATGAATGAATGCCTTGATTCCTATGTCGGAATGTTTACATCCTGTTCTCTCTTGCCTAGAAATCCGTGAGACGGGTTTGAATATTGACCCTACCACAAATTGCCTGTGTCTTTGAGCAAATTGTTTAATCCCTCAGGACTATAGTTTTCTTATCTTTAAAATAAGAGATTAGAGTAAATGATTGCTAAAGTTCCTACTAGGTCCGTAGTTCTGTGATTATAATCTCTGGTTAAAAGAGACGGTGTACTACTATTAAAATTGCCACAGATATTTCTGAAAACAGCTTGAATTTCATTGGTGGGCAAAGTGGATTTAAAGAGACTCAGAAAACATTTTTAGAGGTACCTTCTGCCTTCCCTAAAATAGTTCTCAAGTATTATAGTCTGATTGCTTTCAAGAGGCTTTCCACTAGCCCTTTTAGGAGAAAGCGCATATGTCTTGATAGTGCTTTCTGAGCCTCTGTGCTCTGGCCCCTGCCTGCTCCTCCAGCTTCACATTATCTTCCTGTCTGTACTCTGTGTTTTTGGTCCTCCTGAATTTATTTTGGTTCCTCCAATGGAAGATGGGTTCAGCCCACTGAGTGTTTCTCTTCTTCTACCTGGTATTCCTGGTGCCTTCCTCATCCCCCTTTGGCCAGTGCCTAAACATACTTTGAGTCTCAACACACAGTGGGTATGGATTTAGGAGGGATTGGCAGTGGGGTTCCAGTTCTACCGGGAACCTCTCTAGTTAAAGTGGAGACCAAAAAGGCCTGAGTTTGCTCAGGAACTGTCACTAGCCTGGGTTGCCTGGAGCATCTATGCAATAAGTATGCCAGGGTTTGGGGGATTAGACTGTAGAAGGGTTGGGTGCCACAGTGAAGAGACTGTCTTCATTAATGGGTACTGGGAAGCCAGTGTAAGTTTTTTTGAGTGGCACAGTGACATAATCAAAGCTTTATGAACTGAATAGCACAGATGTACCTCTAAGAGCATTGAAAACATAATTTCCATAATCCCTAAAGCATACTTGGAGGGATAAATGCTAGGGTTCCTGTTTTGCAATTGGGGAAAAAGCTGGGACATGTAATGATTAAAGGACTTATTTTAGGCGTCACAGAAAAGCAGTGATTGAGCCATCAAGTGTCTTTATAATTAGATAGCATTGTGATCTGCAAGATTGATGAGTGTTGTAAGTGACTTCGTTCATTTTTCAAAGTAGATAGCAAAGTGAACAGTTGTGTGAGTATTAAGATTATGTCTCAAGGGTGACTGACTCATAGATGCTTCTGGAAGCTTTGGCAGAAGCTTGGATTCTGTTTAGGTGTGTTAACCAGATCCTTTGAGGGTGGGTAAAGGATGCTTCTTTGTATCATAGCTGTTGTCACCCTATGTGGTTGTTATATGTGCAGATTTAGCAAAGTCAAGGAGCAGAAATGCCAATTTCCTTTCCTGGCTGGTTTAGGAAGAGTTTTTTTCGCAGCAGGTCTTTTCTGTGATTCCATTTTACTTAAGATTTAAGGGAGGTATTGGGTTTTTCAGCTTCATTACAGACTATGTTTAAAGCTGTGTTTAAAAGACTTCAGTGGTATAAATTAATGATCTTCAAAGACCAGTTCGCACTCTGTATTGGAGTAGTGCTTTTCAACCTTTAATGGGCATCCAAGTTGCCTGGGGCCTTGTTGAAATCAGGTTCTGATATGGGGCTTGGAACTGTGTATTTCTCACAATTTCCCAGTTGATTATTGATGCCTTAGAGTTGCAAGGAAAGGGCCTGGATCTCCTTTCACTTGAACTTTCTTCTTTTCCTCTGTGTCCTTGTCTTTCTACTTCTTGGTGTCTCAGATAATTGTCTTCCTTCAGTGGCTGCTTGTATTTGCCACCAAGACTCATTGTTTAGCTTGTAGCCGGAATGATCTTTGCAAAGTGAAAATCTGAGCATGTCAACATACTGTTGAAGTCCCTTTAGTGGCTCCCAGTGCACCTCCGTATCCTAGTCTGGCTCATTTGCCAATCTGGTTTCGTCTTGCACCATCTTTGTATTTTCCAGCTTCGAGGCCTCTCTTCTGCTCTCTTTGATGCTTATGTGCCTCCCATCACAGGGCTTCGGCACACATGGTTTCCTCTGATGCTGCACTCCTCTGTCTCCCTTCCCCTAACTACTACTTCAAATCTCAGCTCAAGTGCTACTTCCTCTGAAAACTGCCCCAGGCTTCCCTGTTCAGTGACCTTCTGCCTTGGCCTCTTCTGCCGTTGCCAGTCCCCTCTGGTCTCTAGCTGGGGTCCAGAAGCAAGGAAATGGGGGATTTGGCTGGGGGCTTGCTGGATGTTATGTTCCAATAATCCACTCAGTTCAAGTGTCGTGCATCATTTTAGGAAGTTGTAGATTGCCCAAGAGGTGCCTTTCAAAAGCTCTCTGCCTGGAAGGGTGGTGATGGTGAAAGTATTCTTTGTAGTATGAGGGAGGAAGAAGAAGGGCACAGTTTCCACTCTAAACCAAATCATGTCATCTAAAGTCTGCGTTCAGTGCTTTTATTGGTGTCCATGCACTTGGTGAAATGGTCATGTATGTCTCTCTTCCCCACTGCTTCTTTTTTCTGTTCTTAAAATTACAGAAACTGTATTCCAGAAAGCAGTTGCCTAGCTCAGGCATGTAGGACGTGTGGCTGAGCTGAGAGAAGAATCCAGGTGGGATTGCTGCTGGGCTTCATCATCTGCTGAGCTGGGCTGCTGTGCATGTGGGAGTTCTCTTTAAAGCCCAGCAGACCTTTGACAGCTTCCTGGGCCTGCACACAGCCCTGTTGAGGTGAGGCTCTTCCTTCCCAATCTGAAATGCCTTGAAGGGATGCCCCGAAAGTGTTCTGTAGCAAACCTAACAAACCTCAGTAATGTGGTCACCTTTTCTGCTGTGTCACAGCTCTTACAGCAGTGACTGTTACCATGAGTAACAATTGCGATACTGTGTGTGGTGGTATTTTTTTGGGGGGGGGCGGCGGTAAGAGCTGTCTTTTATTATCTCATTAAATTTTTTTTTATTTGTATATACTGTTTTAAAGTTTACCTTCCACTTACAGTTACTGCAAAATATTGGTTATATTCCCCGTGTTGTACGATAACATCCTTGAGCCTATCTTATGTCTAAGAGTTTGTATCCCCCACTCCACCACCCCTATGCCGCCCCTCCCCCCTCCCCACTGGTAGCCAGTGCTTTGTTCTCTATATCTGTGAGTTGGCTACTTTTTTGTTATGTTCACTAGTTGGTTGTATTTTTAGATTCCACATATAAGCAATATCATTCAGTATCTTTCTCTGGCTGATGTATTTTGCTTAGGATACTGCCCTCCAAGTCCATTCATGTTGCTGCGCATGGCAGAATTTCGTTCTTTGTTATAGCTCAGTAGTACTCCATTGTACATATGTGCCGCATCTTCTTTATCCATTCATTGTTGATGGACAGCAACTATGGGTTTTTTAGAGGCATATTTTAGTTTTCTCGTTCTCTCCCTTTGGAGATTTGTCCTCTGCATTTTGGATCCTTCTCATAACTTATTATGATTTAGACTGAAAAGTACACTTAGATTCTAAGCTCCAGGAGGACAGGCTCTGGGGCTGTATCCTTTGTTGTCTGCACAGTGACTGGAATATAATAGCCGCTCCACAAATGGTCATAAGGAGGAACTTATTAATTTGCAATATGGTGAGACATCCCAGCTTCATCCTTTCCACACCAATCTGATCTTTCAGCAGCCCTGCCAGTGATGCTTTGAGGCTGGGGGTATTTATACCTGTGAATTCCTGCAGAGGCTTTGTTCTGCCAGCTATGGGGAATGACACGAGCCACATGGTTGTAATTGGCCTCATGGCTGCTCATTGACCTGCTTGACCCGTTGGCCTGATGCAGTGCGATGCACAGTATTAAATGAATGATCCATCGGAACAGATGTAGAGGGGATAGCTCGTTCTCCTGCTGTCCTTGAATCCAAGCTCTGAGAGGAGCCATGCTTACGTTGTCGTTGTCTGGAGTGGTTATCCAGAAAGCATTGGCTGTAGAGTAAATAACTATAAAAAACGCAGACTAAGTGGATAAATGATCAATATATTTGTCCTGACTTAAATGTTGGGGTGCAGAGCTGGGGAGGACCAGAGAGACATACATTCTTTATGACTCATTGGAATCCCCTTTCCCTACCTTTATTTTGGGCTTATCTTCCATTAAACTACCTTTAGAAGGCCAAGCTTTTTTCTTTTTTCTTATCTAATCCCATTATTTGTGCTTCATTAATAGACCTGGTTGTGATGGTTGTTCAGTGATTTCCCAGCTTTCTGCAGTCCTTCTTGGGAACCCAGCAGCATGTTTCCAGTGTTCATGTGTGCTTTGAGTCTCCTAGTCATATGGCATCTGTCTGTAAGCTGGAGGGTCTTGGCATCAAGGTGGGAGGAAAGCAGGAGCAGTGGCAGAGTACATTGAAATGATGTTGGGCTCATGTCTTGTTTCAGTCTAAGCAAGTGTCTGGGGAATTCCCTGGTGGTCCAGTGGTTAGGATTCAGTGCTTTCACTGCAGAGACCTGGGTTTAGTCCCTGGTCAGGAAACTGAGATCCCACAGACCACACAGCACAGCCAAAATAATTTTTTTTTTTAAAAATGTAGTGTCCAAACCTCCCCTTCCTATGAGGAATATAAGGGCACAGACGGGCTCCAGGCAGAGCGTGTGTGTGTGTGTGTGTGTGTGTGTGTGTGTACAGTTCAGTCATCAGCTCACAGGAGGTGCTGTTTCCTATGCTAGAGGCACCTTTAATTGTGTGGTTTAGTTGGTTGGGACACAGGCTGATAGCTTTTTCTTTCTTTTTAAAATTGTTTTTTGGCTTTGGTTCTTTTCTTTGGTCTTGAGTTGGAGAATTTCCACAAGAACCTTTGCCTCGTGTCTTGCACACCATCCAGTTCTGTCCAAGTTAACCTTCGTGCTCCGAGTACTTTGCTGGGGAATAGCGACAGTCATAACTAACGTGCATCGATGACGCTCTGTGCGGCAGACCTTTCGTACATCCTACACACGCTCACAGTAAACCCTCAAAACAACCCTAGAAGGTAGTGATATTATCACCCTTGCCACTGTCTTTGTTTTATAAGTGAGGAAAGCTGTGAGATCCACTTGGAAAGATATTAGATGCCCCCTTTTGATAAAAACAGACAAAATAAACTAAACATCCCTTTGAGAGAAAGGACTGCGTGTCTTGCCTGAATTACAGGCATATTTTCTAGACTGCCTGCTAAGGTGTAAGATTTAGTAGAGGTTTTTTTTTTTTTTTTTTTTTTTTTTTCTTTTTTAGAATTGTTACCAAGGAGATATATTGCCTCTGAAAGGCAAATATGATGACGAATTCCCCCTGCTTTTGGCTACTCCTGTGTTTGAAGATTGTCACCATACCCAACTGTTTTCCTTATGGAGAATAAGAATGAAAAGGCCTTGTCCTGAACTCTGGTGGTTAGAGTAACCCACATGTCTCAGGGAAACACTGTGTTCTTTAAAAATGAATTAAATCCATGCCATTCATGCTCATTTGTAATGCCAGCCATTGATTAGAGTATCCATATAAGCAGTTGCCTTTAATCTGGTGAGACTAGAGTGGGCGTGGGTCAGATTCAGTAACCTTGGAGAAAGTGGATAAAAACTGGACTGAAAAGAAGAACATCAAAGAGTATCTGTTCCCTCTTAAATCCCTGGCAGCTCTAGAGGCTGTAAGCATTGAGATGAGAAAAACTCTTCTGTGATACCTTCTTTAAGAATAAAGCATTTGTTTATGACAACTGTCCAGGGAATTTTCTTTTTTACAGTAATGGCTACCATTTTCTCATTGTGGCCCAGTCCCATGATCACTGGTGATGAAGGAGATAAATGGATATGATGAGTTGTCACTTTTCAGATTTCATTTTGATTCTAGTCTTATTTTCAGTGTATCCTTTAACAGAGCTGTACCCAGTCAAAATGATTTAACTTGTTTAAGGTTTGGTTACCCTTTGTTTTTTCTGTCCTTAATTTTAGTGGAAAGGCTCATGAGAATTGAAATTGCTGAGGTCTGGGATAGAATAGAAGAGAGGAAAAGCAATTATATTTATCAGTTGAACTGTTTCTAGAGTGTTTTATGGTTTGAAGTTTCTCAGTTTTATTGATGGAGAAGTAGATATTGGAAAGCATTTTTTTTTAACAGCCTTACTGAGATGTAATTCACTTACCAGAGCATTGGAAATGTGGAGTTAGCTCAGGGACACTTGAATAGATTGTAGGGTGAGTCTGGGACTCTGGTGAGAGGCCCCAAGACCAAATAAATTTTAGGTTCAAATCGGGAGGCCCAAACTTGAGTTTGATTTTACCTCTCCTAAGCCTCAGTTTCCTCACCTGTAATATAGAGATAATAGTACATGTGCCTACCATGTAGGGCTAATTTGAGGATTCAGTGAGCTAATAGTGCTTATAAGGTGCTTAATACTGTGCTGGTTATAACCTCAATAAATGGTGGCTGGTATAGACTCCCCTTAATCTAGCTTCATACACAGACTCTCACTGACCTTGGGAACTTTTTCTTTCTGGCCTGCATAGTTTTACTGTGGTTAAAGAACAGTTAATTGAGATGCATTTTCTTGTGTCAGGGAAATAAGCTCTGACAGAGTGCCTGAAGAACTATGGATGGAGGTTCATAACATTGTATAGGAGGCAATGATCAAAACCATCCCCAAGAAGAAGAAGAAATACAAAAAGGCAAAATGGTTGTCTGAGGAGGCCTTACAAATAGCTGAGAAGGAAGAGAAGCAAAAGGCAAAGGAGAAAAGGAAAGGCATATCCATCTGAATGCAGAGTTCCAAAGAATAGCAAGGAGAGATAAGAAAGCCTTCCTCAGTGATCAATGCAAAGACATAGAGGGAAGCAATGGAATGGGAAAGACTAGAGATCTTGTCAAGAAAATTAGAGATACCAAGGGAACATTTCATGCAAAGATGGGCTCAATAAAGGACAGAAATGATATGGACCTAACAGAAGCAGAAAATATTAAGAAGAGGTGGCAAGAATGCACAGAATGACTATACAAAAAAGATCTTAATGACCCAGATAACCACGATGGTGTGATCACTCACCTAGAGCCAGACATTTTCGAGTGTGAAGTCAATTGGGCCTTAGGAAGCATCGCTAGGAGCAAAGCTAGTGGAGGTGACTGAATTCCAGCTGAGCTATTTCAAATCCTAAAAGACAATGTTGTGAAAGTGCTGCACTCAATATGTTGCAAATTTGGAAAGCTCAGCAGTGGCCACAGGACTGGAAAAGGTCAGTTTTCATTCCAATCCCAAAGAAAGGCAATGCCAAAGAATGTTCAGACTACCACACAATTGCACTCCTCTCACATGCTAGGAAACTAATGCTCAAAATTCTCTAAGTGAGGCTTCAACAGTACATGAACAGAGAACTTCCAGATGTTTAAGCTGGATTTAGAAAAGGCAGAGGAACCAGAGATCAAATTGCCCACATCCATTGGATAATAGAAAAAGCAAGAGAATTCCAGAAAAACATCTGCTTCATTGACTACGCTAAAGCCTTTGAATGTGTGGATCATAACAAACTGGAAAATTCT
This sequence comes from Okapia johnstoni, assembly GCA_024291935.2. NCBI lineage: Eukaryota > Metazoa > Chordata > Mammalia > Artiodactyla > Giraffidae > Okapia > Okapia johnstoni. The sequence goes on from CM044316.1 coordinate 46,161,923, forward strand.
TCAAGAGATGGGCATACCAGACCACCTTACCTGCCTCCTGAGAAATCTGTGTTGCAGGTCAAGAAGCAACAGTTAGAACTGGACATAGAACAATGGGACTGGTTCCCAAATTGGGAAAGGAGTATGTCAAGGCTATATATTGTCACCCTGCTTATTTAACTTATATTCAGAGTACATCACACCAAATGCCAGGCTGGATGAGTCACAAGCTGGAATCAAGATTGCCAGGAAACATATCAACAATCTCAGATACACAGATGATACCACTCTAATGGCAGAAAGTGAAGAGGAACTGAAGAGCCTCTTGTTGAGGGTGTAAGAGAAGAGTGAAAAAGCTGGCTTAAAACTCAACATTCAGAAAATTAAGATCATGACATCAAAAAACTAACTTCATAGTAAATAGATGAGAAAAAGTGGAAACAGTGACAGATTTCATTGGGCTTCAAAATCACTGCTGATGGTAACTGCAGCCATGAAATTAAAAGATGCTTGCTCCTTGGAAGAAAAGCTATAACAAACCTAGTCTGCATATTAAAAAGCACAGACATTACTTTGACGACAAAGATGCACCTAGTCAAAGCTATGGTTCGTCCAGTAGTCACAGATGCATGTGAGAGTTGGACCATAAAAAATACTGAGCATTGAACAATTGATGCTTTTGAACTGTGGTGTTGGAGAAGACTCTTGAGAGTCCTTTGGACAGCAAGGAGATCAAATCAGTCAATCCTAAAGGAAATTAGTCCTGAATGTTTATTGGAAGGACTGATGCTGAAGCTCCAATACTTTGGCCACCTGATGTGAAGAGAGGACTCATTAGAAAAGACCCTGATGCTGGGACAGATTGAAGGCAGGAGGAGAAGGGGACGACAGGGTATGAGATTGTTGGATGGCATCACTGACTCGATGGACATGAGTTTGAGCAAGCTCCAGCAGTTGATGATGAACAGGGAAGCCTGGTGTGCTGCAGTACATGGGGTTGCAAAGAGTTAGACATGACTGAGCAACTGAACAGACTCTGGTACCAATTTAATCTTGGGTTACCAGATAAAGCATAGGATGCCCAGTTAAAATGGTATTTCAGATAAACAATGAAAATTTTGTTGTGTCAATCAGTCCCTAAATATTTGTTGTTTACCTTAACTTTAACTGGTTGTCTTATATTTTTGTTTGTGAAATCTGGCCACCCTAATTTAATCCCAGTTTCCCCTGTTTGGAATCATGGGCTAACTTTATGAGTACTACAAATGAGGAATTTTGAGAAGAATGTAAGGATAGGATTTTATTTGCTCCTTCCCTGCTGCCCCCATCCTTTGTAGTTGCCAGTAGAAACCTGGCCTTTCCCTAATAGCCACAACATCCACTAAAACACTGGTTGCGTAGCAGCCAAACATCTTTGTTGAGAAATAAGCTGGAAGGAACTGTCTCCGATGGCTCTTCCTCTGCTGCATGGTATTGCTGTGCTTATGGTGAGGAGACATCTTAACAGTCCTGCAGTGATGTTTGTGGTTCACCTTGGAGGAACCTGGGGGTCTGCAGACAGACACTGCAGTGGCATCCAGGAAGGAAACTGTGCTGTCAGGCTTCAGGAGCTGTTTGGAAGCATTCCCTGTGCAGGACTCCAGCAATGAGCATCCTTTGTCTGCAGGTCTAGGGAACACTCGAATACAAAAGAAAAATCCCAGTCCTTGATAACTGAGGAATGAGCAGTTTCATAGACAGATAGGAGCAGCACGTACCAGTAATTGCTGTAATTTACTGAGCACTTCCTTGGTGACTTTGCCTCAACACTTGGTCGGTGCTTTCCATGTGTTGTCCTAGTAATCCTCACAGCAGCCATAGAAGCTGGATCCTATGATCATCTCCATTTTCCACCTGAGGAAATTGAAGCTTCCCATACGGGATGTAGCCTGGAGCCACACTTAGGTTGGTCTAACTTAAGAGCCTCTGGTCTTGGGACTTAGTTGGTAGTCCAGTGGTTAGGACTCTGTGCTTCCAGTGCAGGGGGCATGGGTTCAACCACTGGTTGGGGAAGTTCCACATGAAACAAGAAGTCTTTATTCTCTCTTGTCTCCTGCATCAAAAATTGCATGTATAGGTTGAATCACATGAAATTACCAATGTTGTACCAACCATTTTTTACCTACAGAAATGACAGTTTCATATAGTTCAGTCTAATCCAAAGACTTGACGATAAACGTACATACACACACATATGTAACACAATTCATTGTTATATAACTAATATACATAACTTATTGAGGCTGACAGGAGTGAATGAAGTGTGTAGACCTGGTTCAAGTTACCAGGGAGGCTTCTGGGAAATTAATTTGCATTCATTCAGTCATTCACTCACCCCCTCACTCTGTGTGACTTACTTAGCAGATAGAATCTCACTAAAAAATTCTGCCAAACATCATATTAAGCATAGAATTGAGCAAGTTTTTTTAACATACATATTATGAAAAATTTCCCTCTTGCACATTTGTAGTCAATCCTGCACTCACCCCTAGGCAACCACTCACCTGTTTTCTGTATGCTGGCTGTTTATGGAGATTTCGTAAGAATGGAGTCATACTCATACATTATGCTGTCTTTGTGACTGGTTTCTTTCACTCAGCATCCAGTTTTCAGGTTTATCCTGTGTTGTAGCATATATCACTAGTTCATTCCCTTGTACAGATGGACACCATTTTGTTTTTCCATTCACCAGTTCATAGATACTTGGATCATTCCTGTTGTTTGACTGTTAATGTATATTGCTACTATGAACATTCTCTACTTTGTGTTACTTTGTTTTCATTTCTCTCAGGTAGGCTGGGTCATATGGTAAATTTCTCTTTAAGGAGCAGATTTCTAAGGAAGGAGAGTGAAAAATGGGTTTACCTGAGGCCTCAAAAGTGGAAATAAGGTTTGGATTAGACAGCAAGGCAATGATGACCTGGAGTAAAATGTCAGAACCCAGAAAGATGAGCTGGACATATTTTAAAGAAGGAAAGTTAGGAAGTGCAGCTGGAGTTGGCTGGAAAGATCCTGGTGTCCATGGAAGCTAATACTGCTTCTCTTTGCACACTTGGCAGAGTGGGCAAAAACCTTCTCTTGCCCTTGCTGTTTTTGGACACAGGTATGGGAATACGGTTTATAATCTTATTGCAGTGATAGTCCTTTATAGGAAAGTAGTGTCTCCTCCTTCTCAAAATCCCAGTCCAACAGTTTTTGCTGAGAAAAATGCAGACTGTATATTGGGTTTTTTCATAGAGCTAAATTATGTTATTCTGAGAGTGTATCTGTATTATTTTGTAATAGTTAAGACTGTTCTTTTTGTATTCAGTGATGGTGATAAAATTTTTTTTTTAATGGTTGTGCTTCAAATAATAAGTTAGTGGCACCCAAATGTGTATGTGCCTGCCTGCTTGCAGTTCTTTTTTAGTTTAAGTTGGTTGCTGAAATCCCCAAATCTGGGAACAACTTTACCGGAGAAGGTTTTGGGAAGGAGGCTGTTGGCATCCATGATGGCCCTTGTGTTTTGCCTCCTTCCTGATTTTCTTACATAATTGTGGACTGTGGGCATCTGGAGTGATGTCTGGGTGAGACCAAAATAAAAGATGAGTGAAACCAAGAAAGGACTTCCTCAAGCACGTCACCTGCTTCCTTCCTTAGCCATCTGACTCTGTAAATATATGCAATTGCTTTGGTAGGGTAAGGAAGCCAGGCTAAGCTCAGGTTGGATTTCTTAGGCATGTTTGAGGCTACCCAACAGTTGATTCTCTTCAGGGCAAGAGTTGTTTTCTTTGGCTCTTCTGCTGAGACTGGAGGCTCTGCAGAAGCAGTACTGTGGTGAGGACTCTGGGACAGAACAGCAGCCCTGGGTCCTGAGGGTGAGGGGAGCCCCCAGTCTTGCTCTCCAGTGCCTGTTCTCTTGCCTGGGGTTAGGGAGTGGAATTTTTCTGTAACATGATCCTGAAGTACACATAGCCATTTTTTCCAACTAACCACAACAATAGTGTTGGTGCTTTGCATGAAATTATAAGAATGAAACGTGCTGATCTGTACACTGTGCTCTGTGCTCTCAGGCATGGTGTAATTTGACCCTAGCAACAGTTGTGTTAAAGAGGCGCGGTTATTCCATTTTTGTGTGAAACAACTTCAGGTCAGGAATGTTTAGTAATTTGTTCGTTTAACTTGCCACTGAATGAGAGACACGGATTCAGGAGTCAAACCTAGCCTGTTCTCTTAAAAACCCGAGCTCCTCAGTTCAGCAGTTTCTACTTGAAATCTCATTTCCAGAAACCAATCTCACTTTGATCGCCCTTCACTGTAGGGGTCTTGTGTGTGAAAAGGTTGCTGAAGATGGCTGCTTTAGGCCGTGTGCCGTGCTTAGCAAGTTCTCCCTGGGGCAGCCCACACACCTCTGGTGTGTCTGATAACACTCTGTTTGCTGCCCCTTTGTCTATAGACAGCTCTATTGATTCAGCCTTGGGAAGTCTTTGCCCTGGCTGCCCTCCTCACCCCTTTTGTTGATACATCTCCAGAACGTTCAAGTTCACACCCAAGTTGCAGCCCTGGCTCCTGGGGCTGAGGACAGGATGTGAGTGCCTGCCCTGGTGCTCATGGGCGTCTGCTGGGTCACATGCAAGTGGCTTTCCCCTTGCCTGACCTTGGGAACTAGGGGCTTCTTATCAACTGTCTTCATGCAGCTCTTTCAGGCCACAGTTTAAATACTCGCCATTTCCTAGTGAGGAAGAAGGTGGCTAGAAAATGAGAAATTGCAGAGTTCTATCCATTGCTCTTCTATTTTTAAGAATGTTGTAATTTAGGAGAACACTAGACTGAACAACAGTTGAATCTCTTTTCTACTTGTTCTACTTTAGCCCTATAGTTTGAGGTGGTGAAATCCCATCCATCTAAGTGGTATCAGATTTTGCTTAATGGTTCTTAAATTATTTCTTCCTTCCCTTTCTGCCCCCTCGCAGCTTAACATTTGCCTTAGTTTTTATGCTCAATAGCCTGTGAGATATGACTGATGTTACTAACTTTTGGTAAAGTGGACTGACCAAGGTATGCAGTGGTTGAGTTGTACAGGGTCTGGTGAGAATTGGACATCAGAATTAGGTCTTTGATTGCCAGACCAGCTGCTTTCTTGTCACCACTTTGTGGGACAGGCGAGCCATTGATAGTGAGTTCCGAGGACTTAACAGAAACAGAGGCACTTCTTAGCTGATGGTTACAAGCTGCTTAGAGTGTGGTCCATCAGTCTGGGACCAGGGGTGAGCTCCAAAATGGACCAGCCAGTTCCATGAAGACAGGAAAGCTCTTCTGTCCCTACAGAGGGTACCCTGGCCACTATTAACTTCTGGAGGTTTCTGCCCCAGAAAAGAGTTGCCGAGCAGGTTTTCTTGGCATGAATGAGTTAGAACATATGTTTTATCCATATATGGCACATTGCTTATTAAGCTTGTGTCCTTGTACTTGTCTCATTCTCCGGCACTTTGCCCATCAGTTAGTTGCCCTATTATAAGATAAGTGCCTGTATGACCGGGTGTTCCGCTTTTAAGTCAAGAACTTTGACTTTAATCAGAAATTTACAATTTGCTTTTCAGAGGACTTAGTTGAGTGCAATTACATGACATAGCAGTGTTAAATTTTGCAGTGTATCAATAGAAACATTGAAATGAAGTCCTGTAAAATATACATGTTCAGTGTCCTTTTTGAATGGTCTTATTCGTGTGTTTCATCAGCGTGTGTTAGACATTTTTATAACTCAAGTAAGCTATGTTCATCGTAAAATGATTAGAAAATTCAGATAAGCAAAGAGAGAAAGAGGAAAAGGAAAGGAGAAACATATATATACTCTAAATAAAAGTCCCTTGAGAGAAACCAGGATGTGAAGGACTTTGAACTTTTAAAAAGGAGGAGTTGAGTCCATTGGTGTAAGTCATCATTCTCAGCATCATTCTTCTCTTCCTTGGTCCAGGGAGCAAGACCTGGAGTTGGAGTGTCTGAGCATGCCCTGGAGAAAGGCAAGGTTGCTTTCGGTTTGCTGCATTCTGCTATAATTCCAGGTAGTTCAGGGATCAAAGTTCTGCTGTTAATTTACCACCTGCTCAGGGTGGCTGTGAAAAGGGAAAAGTATCCTTTTTTGGGTCTCCTGTTTATACAGTTGCTAATTCTCAAGCAGAAAGGGGAGAAACAATCTTACAGTAACACTTCTTCACTTCTTCCTCCCTTCACTGCCATGGCCATCCATCCATTCATACATTGATTGATATATAGATTGATTGATTGATTCATCTGTTTATTTAATACCTCTTTACCGTGTACCTCCTGAGCACCAGCCACCGATTGCGCTCGGCTCTAGAGTCAGACAAGCCCCTGCACTCGCGGAGCTCACGAACTTGTTGGAGCACGTTGGCTTGGAGCAGGTTGTGGTACCAGTTGCTTCTGTTTCAGCTTTTACTTCCATGGCCTTGAAGGCGTTCTTCTCTCCCCAAGAACTGATTGGACTGCTAGGTCTGGCCTGGAGCTCAGCTTGTCCTCCCACCTACAGCTTTCCTGAAACTTGACCATCCCCAACAGGGAAGGTGAGGAGGAGAAGGCTGCATGTGGCTGGCAGAGTTCTGCTCAAAATGGGACTTTACTTTTGTCTGGGAGGAGCAGGGGAGCAGATCACAGAGGGAGGGGTTCCTGGCTTTATCAGAGAGAGAAGGCCTCATTGTGTGTTTTTGTTGGAACAGGTCCCAGAGACCTCAGTGCAATTCTTTGGACAGGGCTGAGCTCAGCTACCATGCCATAAAATAATAGCCAAAAGAATCGGTGTGGAATTCAGGATAGTATCAAAGGGAGCTCTGTGTTGCAGCTCTCCCCAGGCAGAGGGCAGGGCTTCAGCTCCAGGTCAAGCCCTGTTGTGAACTTCATAATATTTTAATGAACGTGCCTTTTGTGTTTGTGTCTGTGCTTTCTCTCTCGCTCCTTTTTGTCTTTGTCTCTCTCAGTCTCTCTGTCACGTGTAGTCATTTATTAAGGGATTTGGATGGAAATTGAAAAATTTCATCTCTATAAGTTCTCTTCCTTTTGAGCTGTGGCATGTCTGGGTGAATGCATGAGGTGCAGGAATGGGAACGTTTGACACAGAGAACTGAGAATGTTCCAGGAAATCGCAGTTCCCCAACTTTAGTCACTCATATACTTCCATTAGGATTTTCTGTCACATCAACGCAACCTATTCTATTGTTTACCTAATGTATTTATGTAAATGAGAGTACTGTTCTTTTTGAAAGGTCACCCTTTGTTTTAAAAGGGTGTTTTATAACTTGGCCATAAATAAAGCACTAGTATACTTTGGTCAAAATAGAAAGTAACCTTAGCAATCAATCCATCAGCTCTAGTGAGTATTTTTGTGCCACGTAAGATGATTTTGTACCCTGCAAAGTTGTGTGCTCACCACGCTTTGGGAAGTTCTGTCGGAGATTGTACTGCTCTATTCAACTTATTCCTGGCGAGTCAGATGAATCAGTCTCCCTGCTTCCAGTTGCTTTCTCTCCAACTACCTGTCCACTCTCAGGTGAGTTCCTGGATACAACGCACGTTGCTGTGTGAGGCCTCAGGGAGTGTCACAGGTATGAGGGGAGGCACATTCATGACTGCCCCTTTTTCCTATCATCTATGGGCCCTGGCCCCTTATTTCACTTTGCTGTGTACTCTGGATGCAGATAACAGCTCCTTGCTGAGGTGCAGACATTGAAAAGTGCAGTGGACCAAGCTGTTTTCACACCAGGCATCTTCCCCAGCTCTTTAACAAGCGTTCTCCATCCTGTGTGGCAGAGCAGAAGCTGAGAGTGTGACATCTGGTGCCAACAGCACAGGCTCAAATCCCAGGCCCACTCCTTCTGTAACATTGACACATAACCTCTGTTTTTGTTTATTCAGCCAGTAAACACGGTGTGCCTACTGTATCCCAACCACTGTTCTAGGCTCTAGGGATAACCTAGTGAACAAAACAGGAAAAACACTAAGGCTTTCACAGAGCTTATTTTCATGTATTGAATTGAAATTAATAATAGTTCTCCCTGCTGTGGTTGTTTGAGGTTTTAGTGAGCCAGTGTGAGAAGTGTGCTTGCACAGTGCCTGGCTCAATGGCTGCCTTATAAATAGCAGTTGTTTCATTATGATAATTAGGTGCCCAGCATCATACCAGTCTTTCAGCCTGTTGAGCCCACTCCTGCCTGCCTCAGCTTCAGCAGCACCCAACTGAAATACTCCCTCCTTATTTCTTGGCCTTTAAGTAATTCTCAAAGCCCCAGAACCTCTGGGAAAATTGCCTGGTTTGGAGCCTTCTCACCTAATCATAGGACTTCGTGTATCCTGGTCACCCCCTGAAATAAGCTTAGTCATCACCTCACTGCCGTGAAGAGCTGATGTTCTCATGCCCTGGATGACGTTTTTGGGACGGGCTCTTTTGCCCTTTTGTTAACCGAGAAAGGATCCCTCTCTGCTGCTTTTTCTCCCAGAGCCGCCTCCTCTCTTCCTGTAGTAGGAGGGTTATTTAGGCAGAAATCCTCACCATGCAGTGTGCTGTAAGCAACCGTTTAATGCAATTCTTTGTTATTGCACATGGGAAAAACCTTCCATAGCATGGTTGGGCTCAAACAGAAGTATCGGAGGTAGGCCTTGGCACCTGTCCGTGGAGGGATTTGACTACATTTGAATTCCATTCATTTCCAGAATACTGTTTATCACCTTTGTAATTAAGCATGCAAGTATAGTTTTGTCCTGGGTCCCCAGTCCCAATGGCAAAAGTTTCCACTGACTTGAGCTCTCAGTGGTCTGTCTGATTATGATTTGTATGCCCAGAGGGACTGCTTCAGAGGGGAAATCAGTCTGCCTATGCCCTGTCAAGAGTGGGTGCTGGGAAGTGACTTGGAGTTTGGAGCAACAAGAATAGCGTACATATTAGTTGTCAGGGGCTGCCATTACCCAGTATCACAGACTGAGTGGTTTAAAGCACAGAAATTAATCTTCTCACAGCTGTCTGAGATCCAGGTCTGCAGGGTCAGTTTCTTCTGAGGCCTCTTTTCTTGACTTGTAGATGGCTGTCTTCTCTCTGTGTCTTGACATAGTCTCCCCTCGGTAATGGTCTGAATCTTGGTATCTTCTTCTCTTTTTTTTGGCTGCACTGTGCAGCATGTGGGAGTTTAATTCCCCTGCCAGGATCGAACCTGTGCTCCCTGCCTTGGAAGCCCAGAGTCTTAACCACTGGACCACCAGGGAAGTCCTCTGGTATCTTTCTATAAGGACCCAGTCATATTGGATGAGGGCCACCCATATGACCTCATTTTTACATTAATCACCTCTTTATAGGCCCTATCTCCATATATAGTCTCATTTTGAGGTACTAGGAGTTAGGACTTAAACACAGGAATTTTGAGAGGGGACATGGTTCAGCCCATAACACTGTGGTTCAGGAGTGCAGTTCTAGAAACACCCCTACTTCTTATGCCTTGAGTTGTTCAGATGAGTGTTTGAGGATGTTAGGGAGGCTCAGCAGGCCAGCCAGCTTTAGGACTGGGCGTTGGCTTTGTGGTGGCCGCCGTTACTGATTTAATGAGATCTTGCTGGTGACTTAGGCCAGCATCCTCCTCAGAGGTCGGCCAAGCCTCAAGTAGGTGGCTAGTTTTATCCATAAACAGGTAGGTAAACTTTGAGAGAGAAGAGTAGAAATAGTTTGGGGAAGGATTTGTTGACAGAGGAAGCATGATATTGTCCTTCATAGACAAGACTCAGAACTTTGTCAAGAGTTGGGAAAACTATGGCAGGAGCTTTCCAGTAATCTGAAACCCCCCTCTCCTTCCTGTTAGATGTACTGTAAACAGCAACTGCCTACAAGAGGGTTTGGAGGCTGTTGACTTTGGCTGCGATGTGTCCTGAGAAGATTCTTCGGTTTCCAATTCCTGTTCTCTCAGGATATTAAGTATTGCAATGAAGTGGAAAACTTTTCTTTATTAAAATTGGAGGAAGAGTTGGGGTGTTTTGAGGGAGACCTACAACAGGAAGGGAGCTGACACTAAAAGTTTCATTGCATTCCTTCAGAAATTATTTCATCTTGTTTCCGTTGTCTGTGTTTAGCAGCTTAAATGTGTGTGTGTGTGTGTGTAGGGAGGGAGGTTTAAAAATAAACACAATTCCAGAAGTTCTGACATTATAGCTGGCTTGTGAGGCAGTGTAGCATGGTGGTTAAGGATGTCTGATCGATCCTGGCTCTACTGTTCGTCACCTGAGTGACCATGAACCAGTTACTAATCTGAGCCTCCGTTTCCTTCTCTGTAAGATGGGAGTGATACTAGTACCTGCTTCTTGGGATGTTGTAAAGATCAAATGAGAGACTGCATATTAGCCAGTGGTTAGCTTAGTGATTGACAGCCTATTTATTTCCCCAGTCCAGTGGCTATTAATTATGAAAAAAACAACATTATATAACTTAGAGTCTTATGTGATTTTTATCAGGTTCCAGCCTTTCTTGCATTTCCATTTCTCGCTAAGAGAATTTTCTTTAATCTTTTTCTGAGAACAGCATTCATGCTTAAGGAGGAAATTTCTTTCAAATGGGAAACATGTATATATATTTTTAAATTAACTTTGGTGTTCTGCTGTAGAGCTAAGGTGTATTGGTCTTATTGACTTAAAAATCGTATGCCAATTAAGTGAAGGTCATATATTCATATTCACTCCACAGATTTGCTGAAATTCCCCAGTCACAGTGTATCCTTCCCCTGCTTCCTGCACATTCTCCAATTGAGGTGCTCTTGCCCACCACAGGGCCTTTGCGTATGCCCTTGCCTAACCATGGAGCACTTTTGCCACTTCCCCTTCTCACCACTCATCCTTCAAACTCATCCCAGCCTCACTTCTCTAGCTGGCCTTCCTGGTTCCTCTGTGCTTCTGTGTGACCCTGATTCTTGCCTTTTGTAGCACAGAGCCATTTTTGATTGCACAGTCAACTAGGGAAGGACTGGTTAAAGTTCATCTTGTCATTAACTTGGAATCCCGTGAGGGTAGGAGCCATGTCTTTTTTTGCTTACCACTGTATACTGAGCACCCTGTAGTACCTTGGGACATAGTAGACACTGGGTAGATAGGTATTGAATGAATGAATGGATATTGTTTTGGTGAGAAGAGCTGTGTTAGATACAATGGAGGGCTGCAGAGATAATCCTATTCAGTCCCTACTCTTGAAACAGTCTCACAGAGGAGAACTCAGTGGTGCCATCAGAGGAGTATACCAGTGACGCTTGAGTTCACAGGAGGGCAGAGTCATTCTCCACAGGAGAAGAAGCCTACACATCTTCTAGGAGAATAAGCCTGCCCTAGGGCTAGGAGAAAGAGGAGTTGAGCATGAAGAAATGGGAAAAAAAGGTACACTGGATGGAGGGACCTGTGTGCCCAGGCTTGGAAGGCACAGCCTGGCTTCAGAGACTGGAGTCACATGGTTTGGCTGGAGCCTCGCAGGCTGGCGGGGAAGCAGTGGCAGTATGTTGGAAGGTATGTGAGAGCCAGGTTGTGGCAGGCTCCAGGGCCAGGCAAGGCACTTGTGTTGGCATGGAAGAAAAGAGGAGGTGTCCTAGAAGTTACTGATGATGTGGGCACTGTGTCTCAAGAGGATAGTGTCTATTATCTTGTGCCAGGAGGCAAGCCCATGATAGGGAGGACTGGTAGGAGACACAGAGTGGGAGGAAGAAGGCTTAAGGGGGTTTTGGACAGTGAAGTGAGAGATAACATTGACTGGGTGAATCACTGATTAGTGGCCAGAGACCCAGGTGACTATGGAAGGTTGTAATGATTCTTTTAAATGCAGGAATGTGGAGAGCACTCAGCATGGTGCCTAGCAAGTGCTGGAATTTCAGTAAATGCTAATTCTCTTCCCTGTGCCAGAAATAAGGAGCTCAGGCAGAGAAACAGGTGGGAAGGGAGGGAGCAAGATGGAGGTGCCAGCCCAAAGCTCAGGTGATGAATCTGGGCAGGTGACTGGAAAAGCAGGAGTGGAGCTGGCCAGGGAGAGAAGCATATGCCACTGTCGTAGAGTTATTGCTACAGTCAACCGAGGGAGAAGGGGTGTCTTAGTGAGTTCTGGCTGTTGTGACAACAGGCTGGGCGAATTATAATAACGGAGATTGATTTCTCACAGTTCTGGAGGCAGGAAGTCCAAGATGAGAGTGCTGGCATGGTCTGTTTCTTGGAAGGGCCCTCTTCTGGGTTGTAGACTATCAACTTCCCATTGTGTCCTTCCCTGGCAGGGAGCAGAGGTAGGGAACAACCTCTATTGTGTTTAAGGGCACTAATCCCATCATGAGGGTTCCACCCTCATAACCTCCTTATTACCTAATTACCTCCTGAAGGCCTCACTTCCTAAAACCATCACGTTGGGGAGTAGGGTTTCCATGTATGAATTTTGGCAAGGACACAAATATTCAGCCTATAGCAAGGGTTTGGGCAGCACTTTGGGGACCATCTCCCTCTGAGGATAAGAGAAGGGAGCCAGGAAGACTCAGAGATACAACAGGTGAAAACCTGAGGGGATGGTGCTTTGAAAGCCTTGGTTTATAAGATGGGTTTTCCTGCAGTCAACATGACGAAGGCTAAGAGGATCTTAGGTGGTCTGTGGGTGGCATTGGATCTTGGGTCGGATGCTATTTCAGCCAACATCTTTGTCACTCTGGTTCCCTGACTGTAGGTTGCAACCCCAAATCCTGGCAGCCATCTGGTAAGTGCCTGCTTCTCACGAGGTGGTGAGGACAGCTTGGCGTGACTTCAGCCCTTGGCTCAGTGCCTTGCCCAGAACTGGCATTTCATCCAGTCTTGTCGAATCGCACTGTTCAATCCTCTTTCACAGATGGTGAGAAGTGGATGTGTCAGTGCTGTTTTCATAGGAAAACTTGCTGTACAAACATTGCAAAGTTCAGGTGCCTTGTATAAGATTCCTGACCAGATTTGGGATCTTCTTGAACTTTGGGGAACCAGTGGTTTAGTTGTAATTGATTTGTGAACTGTGACAGGTTAGTTGTCTGCTCTGGGCTTCAGGTTTTAGAAATGAAAGATGAATAACAGGAGTATCTTATCAGAGCAGGCTCTGGGGGCATGATTAAGGTTCTGTTTTCTCTCTTTGACCATGTCATCCAGTCCCAAACCTGGAAATGTGATGTCTGTCCTGGTATTATTAGGAATTCTGACAGCATGGCTCTTGGGCAGGTTTGCTTAGATCTTTCTGACCTGGGAGTATGTCTTCCCTTTTACTCCATGTGGGACCACAGAAGAGAGGTACCGGCTACTGTTGTTGTTTTAAATCATTCTACTTTAACCCTGTGTCTGTGATCTGGGTCCAAGCCAGGCTCCAATGTGTCTTACTTGGGTCAGCCAAACCATGCCCCAGCCAGGTGGCACCCCTCTCTTGGCTTCTTTTGCACACCCTTATTTTCTTGGTGCTGTGCCCATAGATGTGCTGTTGCTGGCTGGGGTCAGGGACTGGCACAAGAGAGCTGCTGGAGGGAAGATCCTCTGGTGGCTGCACCTTCTGCTGTCACTCAGGTACCAGCTCTGCCTGGGGTCCCTGTGTTGTCCTTTAGTATCGTTTCAAAAATCAACATAGCATGATGGGTAAGAGCTCAGACTCTGGATCCTCTCTTAACTTTAACCTTTGTGAAAGTCACTCAGTCGTGTCTGACTCTTTGCGACCCCATGGACTATGCAGTCCATGAGATTCTCCAGGCCAGAATACTGGAGTGGGTACCCTTTCCCTTCTCCAGGGGATCCTCCCAACGCAGGGATCGAACCCAGGTCTCCCACATTGCAGGCGGCTTCTTCACCAGCTGAGCCACAGGGAAGCCCACCTTGGCAAACACTTAACTTTTCTGAGTCTCAGTTTCCTCATGTATAAAATTGGGAACATAACATCACCACCTTCTTTGGGCTCTCAGGAAGAATAAATGAGATCATAATTGTAAAGAGTCTAGCTTATATGCCAACACTCAGTAAATGTCAGCTGTATTTGTCATCTTTCCTATTCTCTGTCCACCATCAGTGAGGGGAAGAGCTCCGTGTACCCTTGTGTCAGCTCCTTCTTGTGAACCTTTCACCTGGAGTGATGCGGAGGGGACCCCCATGAAAATCCCCCTTTTGTGTACCCTTTCTCTGGGTGTGTCTGGAAGGGTGCCCACCCTGTCTCTGGCTCCTGGCTCCTGGCCTTTCTTCCCCTCCACCTGGTCGTCTGAGCCAGGGCTGTGCAGCACACGGAGTCTTAATTTAGTGCTGATTGGGTTGCGAGGAGCAGCTGCCTGTTCAATCCAACTGAAGCCAAGGGGAGAAATTTATTGCTGGGATGCTGGGACGTCCCGTGGACCCTGAGGGCAGGAAGTACAGCTGGCTGGGAACCAGGAATGGGGAAGTCTGGAGCCAAGTTGTGTGTACTTTCCCTCTGGGGCTGCTGATGTGTCCTCTCACTTGCCTGCACAGATCAGCTTTTTCTGTTCAGTGTGCACACAAGGGAGAAGGAGGCTGCCCCAGCCCAGTTCTGAAACACTCCTCAGTTTGAATGTTCAGCATCAATAACAGGCTCCTCTGTGCCCCAATTACACAATGCCCAGAAGAGAAACAAATTGGCCCATCTAGCTCAGATGCCCACATTTGTCCCTGTACTGAGGAGGCAGGGCTGGGGCTGGGATGGGCACGTGTCGCCTCATTGATGGGGGCAGGCAGGTCACAGAAAGGGCATATGGACAGGCCAGTCACTTCTGAATGTGTCATATCTCCAGTCCTTCTCTTAGGAAGGAAAGCCCTCTCTCTTCCTTGAGTGGCTCTGCTAGGTGTATGCAGACTGAGGTTTTGAGGTTATCTGGGATTTGCCAGAATAGACAGGCCCTCGCGTCAAAGAGCATGAGTGTCTCATAAAATCCCCAGTGGGTTCGGATTTCTGAACAACACTAAGTGTTTCATGAAGAGGGGTAATACTTATGTCTCTTAGGTGACACGGGAGATGGCTTTAGGATATGCAGTAACAAACTTTTTTTGTATTGATAATCATATATTTTATTAGGAAAACTTATAGCTAAAGATCAAACCAACAGGTTCAAAGCTATTACACATAATATGTAGATAAAAATGTGTTTGTTTAGAAAGTTTAAATAGTATGGATTTGGAAAAAGAAAGTGTGGAGGTCATGTATGAATGACTGAGGATGGGAAGCAGTGACTGTTGGTGTACAGTTTTTATCCTTGAATCCAAGGGAAGACTTCAGGAGGTCTGTAAATCCCTTGAAGCTGTAGGCAGAATTTTGAATGCATTTACTTGTTTGCCTTTTTCCCTGGGGGGTTAAGTCTTAGCTCTGTTTAAAATTTAGTGTGTGCTGGAACTTACTGGAGGTGATTTATTAAAACTTTCAGTTTTCTTCCTTAGAAATTTTGATGTAGTTCCATTAAAACCTGGGTTCCATTAAAACCCAGGAATGTGTGTTTTCATAAGCATTTAGGTGACTAAAGCAGGTGATTCTTGACCTTGCATTGAGGAACACTGGAGCTTAAAGAGCTCCAGGAGGCTAAAAACTTGAGGATCCAATTTTTATATACCCCAATGTCCTTAGGATTGTTGTGCAAACTGGTATAACTTTCTTGTTAAGAATTTTTGAGGTCTGTGGACAAAGGGTGCTGGATAAAGTCACATCACAAATTATTAAGGGTTTCTTAGCATTGTGGCTCATTGCTCTCTGAACAGCCATTTCACATTTGGGCTTGGCCATGTTAATTCAAGATGCTAATAAAAACTAAGGCTCATATTGAGCAATGCCAGCCTGGAGCTGGAGGCTTTGGATGTGATCTTCAACCTAGTAGTAGAGAAACATGTGCCTGGCTGCAGTGGTTGTTAAGGGACCGTCACAGTGTATTTTACCACAATTAAAACAGAAGCAGAAAAGACAACCACAGAGTTTGTGAGTGGCAGCAGTAGCCACCAGCATGGTTCTCTGATGGTTGTGTGTGTGTGTGCAGTGGAAGGATGGTGGGAGCTGGCCTTTGCCCTGGAGATGCAGCATAGCATTTAAGCTCTTCCATTTAGAAAAGACTCTTTGGGAATGGGTCTTGATCTCCGCATGTTCATAAAGGCCATAATAATCAAAGCATAATAATAAGGAAACATTTTTAAAGTCCTTTAAGTGTTCCAAACACATTTGTATGCATTGTTTTATTTTGCCCCAGCATGCTATGAAGTGGCATCTGTTCCTAACTGCATTTTGCAGGTGAGAAAACTGAGACTTTAAGAATAAGTAAGGGGGAGAGTCTTCTGCTCCTGGGTCTAGACCAGAAGTCAAATCATCTGGGAAGGCAGTGCCATATGATGGTGGGATTCAGGTAGTGTCTGCTCTGCTTGGGACAGACAGATTGCCAGAAAGGAGGGCTCCTTGAGGCAAACTCAGGCTGAAGGTGAGTCACCTGTATCTTGGAGGCAGTTTATGGAGTTTCCTGATATTCTATCTTTATTTCTTACTTATTATCCATCATCTTTATGGCATCTTAATTGTGTTACCTTTGACCGAGGGAAGAGAGCACAAGATGCTCACACATGGGCCAAAGGGCTCTCTGGGATGCATCCCTCTACCCTACGCCCGGCTTATCTGGTATTGGCAACAGTCACAAGCAGGCTCCTAAGGCAGAGGTTCTTGTCTTGGGTTCCGTGGACCATCTTATAGAGGTGGGGAAGCTCTTCAGTGGCCTATAGGAGAATTCTGAAATGTGTTGCGTATGTGCCCCTGGTTACCGTGGTGGCTCAGATGGTAAAGAATCCACCTGTAAGCCTGGCGTGCTGCAGTCCTCGGGGGTTGCAAAGAGTCGGACACGACTTAGTGACTGAACAACAACAACAGTGTGC
The DNA here is from genome assembly GCA_024291935.2 of Okapia johnstoni. Taxonomy (NCBI): domain Eukaryota; kingdom Metazoa; phylum Chordata; class Mammalia; order Artiodactyla; family Giraffidae; genus Okapia; species Okapia johnstoni. The sequence goes on from CM044316.1 coordinate 46,178,822, forward strand.
CCCACCTGCAGGTACATACATGTGTTTTTCTACGTAGTGGAGTCTTTGGCTTCCTCTGTACTCTCTGAGCCGTCTGTAACCTTGAACAGATGCCTCACTGCAAGGGGAATGTTCACTGCTGAACCATGGCTAGCTGGTCTAGCTCCCTGCCTCTCCAGGTATAGTTTGTGGACCAGTAGCATCCATGCCATCTAGGAATTTGTTTACATATGCAGAATCTTGGGTACCTAGAATTGGAATTGGCAGTTTAACAAGAATCCCAGGTGATTTATACGAACATGAAAATTTGAGAAGCACTGGCCCGGGTAACCCTCTCCATCTGGTGAGTTAATTTCCAATGCCAGCTGTGTACTGAGAGGAATGTTTATTAAAAAGCCATGTTTCCTTAAAATCTTTTTTAGGAAACAGTGTTCCTTTATGCGTAATATTTCTCATCTTTATCCTTTGCTTATTGGTGCTCAGCTGATTGTAAATTGAGTTAGATCTAGATAAGGGGATTTTTGACCTGCATTGGTTAATTCATGTGAACTTTTATGTTGGCCATAATGTGGCATCTGACCCAGCCCTTTGAGGCCAATAAATCAGAGGTGATAAACTATTGATTTGCTGAACAAACTCCATTCCCCATTAGGAATTTCTTCAAAGAGTATCATTTGGGGTTTTAAAGAAATAATTGAATTGACTTTTCAGCTGGTCATGGTTATGCTTGCTCATTTTCTTCTAGAGTTGGCTCATTCTTCATCTTTCCATTGTACTTTTTGATGAATTGTCAACAGTAAGCCCGTTTAGTCTTACATTTGCCTAGAGAGTTGCCTGGTGACTCATACTCACAGTTAATAAGTGCAGCCAGCTAGATGTCCATGCATCTTTAGTCTTGTGATTGTACGTTTTCTGGTGACATACACCCTGGACTCTGTTCATCTCTGAAGGGGGAGGCGATCTTCATTTCGGTGTGTATCGATATGGCAGCTCCTCCAGTTCCTGCTGAACTTTAACCCACTGTTGAACATTTACTCTCTGTGGGTGTGTTGGCAAAAGCAGTGCTTGGTTGAATCTTAGTGTAGTTCCTGTGTAAGGAACAGATATCATATGGTATCTGATATGTGTATTTTTGACCAGTGTCACAAATAAAATGCTAAATTATGAAGAGGCATTTGAACTGTTTTATTGTGTTTATGCTTTGTTTTACTCTGGAAACTTGGCCACCGTATCAGTTATGTGCATGTCTCCCCATCAGACTGGAGCTGTTAAAGTTTGAGCCCCATGCTACTCACTGCTGTATCTCTAACCTCTGGCACCGTGCCTGGCACTTGTAGGAGCAGTCAGTAAATATTTGCTAAATGAGCAAGTGGATTAACTACTTTTATTGCTCTAGTTCATGGGTGAGCCCCCATTTATGGAAATACTGATGATGTTGACAAGAGCAGCTGTCATTTATTGAGTATTCTTGCTGAGACAGGCCCTGCGCTAAGCATTTCCAGTACCTTCTGTCATATAATTCTCTCCACAACCTTACAGGGCAGGTGGTATCAGTATGTCCATTTTACAGCTGAGGAAACTTATAAAGTAACTTGGCCAGCATCACGTGGTTGGTGAAGATAGAACAGGGATGGGACCTTGGGCCATTTGCCTTCGAAGCTTGTCCTAAGTTGCTGTTCACTTACTAAGTTTTGTCCAACTCTTTGTGACCCCATGGACTGTAGCACACCAGGCTTCCCTGTCCTTCACTATCTCTGGGAGTCTGGTCAAACTTATGTCCATTGAGCTGGTGATGGCTATCCAACCATCTCATGCTCAGTTGCACCCTTCTCCTGCCTTCAGTCTTTCCCAGCATCAAGGTCTTTTCCAGTGTGTCGGCTCTTCCCATCAGGTGGCCAAAGTATTGCAGCTTCAGCAATAGTCCTTCCTATGAACATTCAGGGTTGATTTCCTTTAGGATGGACTGGTTTGATCTCCTTGCTGTCCAAGGGACTCACACGAGTCTTCTCCAGCACCACAATTTGAAAGCATCAATTCTTTGGCGCTCAGCCTTCTTTATGGTTCAGCTCTCACATCTGTATACAACTACTGGAAAAACCATAGCTTTGACCACCTGGACCTTTGTTGGCAAAGTGCTGTCTAGATTTGTCACAGCTTTCCTTCCAAGGAACAAGCGTCTTTGAAGTTCATGGCTATAGTCACTATCTGCAGCAATTTTGGAGCCCAAGAAAACAAAATCTGTCCCTGCTTCCACTTTCCCCCTTCTATTTGCCATGAAATGGTAGAACTGGATGCCATAATCTTAGTTTTTTTTAAATGTTGAGTTTTAAGTCAAATGTTTTCACTCTCCTCTTTCACTTTCATCAAGAGGCTCTTTAGTTCCTGTCCATATTCTGCTATTAGAATGATATCATCCACATATCTGAGGTTTTGTTGATATTTGTCCCGGCAGTCCTGATTCCAGCTTGTGATTCATCTAGCCTGGCATATCACATGATGGACTCTGCATATAAGTTAAATTGACAGGGTGACCATATACATCCCACTTGTACTCGTTTCCCAGTTTTGAACCAGTCAGTTCTTCCATGTCCAGTTCTTACTGTTGCTTCTTGTCACAAATATGGGTTTCTCAGGAGATAGGTAAAGTGGTGTGGTACTCCCATCTCTTTAAGAATTTTCCACAGTTTATTTTCATCCACATAGTCAAAGGCTTTAGTAGCCAGTCACTGAAGAAGAAATAGATGTTTTTCTGTGATTGCCTTGCTTTCTCCATGATCCAGTGGATGTTGGCAATTTGATCTTTGGTTCCTCTGCCTCTTTGAAACCCAGCTTGTACATCTGAAAGTTCTCTGTTCATGTACTGTTAAAGCGTAACTTTGTACATGAGCATTTAACTTTTTAGGTAAGGACACTGACTTGCAGAGAACGATGGGGTATGTGGGGCTTTTGCTTCTGCTTGGCTCCTTTAAAATGGTAAACAGTTACAGCAGAAAATGTTGGCTGCTCAGGTGCTTGGTGGAAGTCCCCACTCAGCATGCTACTTACCTTCTTCCATGCTGAAGTAAAGCTGTAGACTGGTCAGTGCGACCCCTGTTCTCTCACTGTCCAGTCTGAAACCTGGTTGGAGGGCCTCTGTGACTTTAGACACTGCTCTCTTTGTTTTTGGAATCCATCGTGTCACCCTGCCATTAACCTAGTGTTAGTGGCAAACCAATCTTAAAACACTGGTCGGAAGCAAGTATTGTGACTTTTTTTTTTTTTAAAGCCTTCTTAAGACATAGGATTGAGAGTCTAGTTTGAAACATTTTTATAAGATTAACCTAAAAATCTATGCTCTGCTGTCTTTTAATGTGAATGTCATAATGTGCATGTTGACACGTATTTGACGGCGGTAATTGCTTATGACAGCTTATAGCTTGCTGATGGTTATTTAAAGGCAGTCTCTCCTTAGATTAACTTACCCCTCCACCGCAGGGAGCAAAACGATTTGTCCTTTTGTAAGGTCTGTCATGGCACATTTGTCACTTTTTAAAAGTGGGCATCTTATTTGTCACCCTAAAAAGATCTTTTCTTTCAGTGGTTATAGATAAATAGCCAACACAATGAGTGAGTATTGTAAATAGTTTGTGGACCATTTCACTTATTTTCCTGTGGTCCTGGGCTGAGTATGACTCATACATTTTGGAACAAGCTCTGCAGTTAGTTTCACATCACATTTTTTGGTTGGTTGGTTGGTTGGTTGCAGAACTCTGTATAGGTTTCTTTGTGTGTGTGTGTGTGTGTGTGTGTCATTGCAGTTTCCTCTCACTGTATCTTATGGGTATGTCCTGCGATGTTCCTGCCTTCCAGGTTTCTGGGAGTATGTGTTAGTGCTTCTAAAGCAGAGCTCTGTCTGTCTGTTAGTCCTGCATTTGGCTAAATAGAAATTTAAAAATCCCCAGGGAGTTAGGAATGGAGTAGGAGGCCTAGTCTCTGAGGGTCACCTAGTACCAAGCACCTCACCAGGACTTTCTTTGGTAGGACAGAGCTGGAAAGTATGTGGGCCCTGAGCCCCTGGCTTCTGCCGTTTACCTGTCGTCCTGCAGGGTTGCAGCCCTAGCATCAGCAGCTGTATAATCTCCAGGGTGGGTGTCCTGGCAAGAGAGCCAGACAGGTGATTTGTTAAATTAGTACCCATGTGCAGCTTCTAGCCTCTGGTGCCAGGCAGCATGGAGCTTGGCAGGATTAAAAGCAGGCTGATTACACAGCCAGCAAAGGTGGGAGGTGAGACAGCTGGCTGTCACCATGCTTAACCATTGAGACACCCACAGAAAATGGTCCCAGCAGCTCTGTCTCTGTGGGATTTCAGAGCATATGATAAATGAGAGATCTAAGCACAAAGTTTTGACTAGAAAAGGATTTCCCAGGAGGCCTTGCTAATGGGACAGGGCATCAGGAGTGCCACAGTAAGGGCTAGGCTTTCAGCAAAATGTATTGGAACAATGTTTTAGGAGTTAGGGACTGTGCTTATTTGCTCAGTCATGTCCAACTCTTGCAACCTCATGGAATATAGCCCTCTAGGCTCCTCTGTCCATGGGGATTCTCTAGGCAAGAATACTGGAGTAGGTTGCCATGCCCCCCTCCAGGGGATCTTCCCAACCCAGGGATGGAACCCTGGTCTCCTACATAACAGAAGGATTCTTTACAATCTGAGATACCAGGGAAGCCCAGGAGTTAGGGGGGTATCTGGCTTATGTTAAACAAATATTTATTGAGGGTCTTCTGTTCTCTGCTGCTTCAGGCTGAGAAGGGAGAAAGTGGGCTGGTACCTTTTCCTGGGATAACTAGTGGGAACACAGGCCAACTGCTCTTTTTATTCATTTATATGTATTCCTTGCCTCCTGTGTGTGAGGTCTGTGTTCTACCTTCCTTCTAACAAGAACAAGAGGCTTCTTTCTCTCTCCTTCAAGCCTGAGAAGTGGGTTTGAATGAAGAGTGGTTCCCTAGTTGTGTGATCTTAGATATACTAACATGGCCTCCTTCATAGGATAGTTGTGAGAATTTAAATCTGCGTTGTGCAAAATGGGCTGAATGCGTCAAAAGCTGAAATCAAGATTGCCAGGAGAAATGTCAACAGCCTTAGATATGCAGATGATACCAGCCTAATGGCAGAAAGCAAAAGGAACTAAAGAGTCTCCTGATGAAGGTGAAAGAGAAGAGAGAAATAGCTGGCTTAAAACTCAGCATTAAAACTACTAAGATCATGGCATTCAGTCCCATCACTTCATGGCAAATAGATGGGGAAAAAAGTGGAAACAGTGACAGGCTTTATTTTCTTGGGCTCCTAAATCACTGCAGATGGTGACTGCAGCCATAAAATTAAAAGACACTTCTTGGAAGGAAAGCTGTGACAAACCTAGACAGCATATTAAAAAGCAGAGACATCACTTTTCCGACAAAGGTCCAGATAGTCAAAGCTTTGGTTTTTCCAGTAGTCGTGTACAAATGTGAGAGTTGGGCTATAAAGAAGGCTGAGCACCAAAGAATTGATGCTTTTGAACTGTGGTGTCACAGAAGACTCTTGAGAGTCCCTTGGACAGCAAGGAGATCAAACTAGTCTATCCTAAAGGAAATCAACCCTGAATGTTCATAGGAAGGACTGTTGCTGAAGCTGAAGCTGCAATACTTTGGCCACCTGATGGGAAGAGCTGACACATTGGAAAAGACCTTGACGATGGGAAAGATTGAGGGCAGGAGGAGAAGGGGATGACAGAGGATGAGATGGTTGGATGGCAGCACCGACTCAATGGACATGAGTTTGAGCAAACTCCAGGGCATAATAAAGGACAGAGAAGCCTGTTGTGCTACAGTCCATGGGGTCATAAAGAGTTGGATACGACTGAGTGACTGAGCAACAAAGATGCATTTAAAATGCTTGCAACAGTGTGTTACACACAATGCTAACACACAGTGCAAATTCGGTGATAGTAATAATATTCTGTTATTATTAGTAGTACTATTATCATCATCATTGAACGAAGAGGGAATAATTCCAGAGGAAGAGGGTTGTCAGTCCCCTCCACCCACTGCCAAAGGTTCTGGAGGTCTCACTTTTTGTCCCTCCTGCTGGAGGTGAATGAGAGGATGTGAATGCGGAATCTGAGAGGGAGGAACCGGACCCTGGTCCCTTCCCATTGCCCAGACAGGGAACGGGCCCAGGTCAACAGCCTCTTCCTGGAGACAGGTTGGAGCAGTGTCAGCTTCTTTGATTTAATCTGTTCACTGTCCCTAGGCCACCAAAAGTTCAAAGAGTTCTTATTTTTCTATTGTAATTCTTTAGAGGGACGATTAATTCCTTCTGGGACATTCAGGACATTTATTCTTTCTTTTGAAAAGCAAAATTGGCAACACTGACCGACGGATAAAGTGAAAAGTACTTAAAAGCCAGTATTCTAAGAAGGCATTTCTGTGGAGCAGAGATTCGAGATCAGAAAGGAGGAAACTTCTTGAGCCAGAAAGTATCATTTATAGGTGTCCTTGATGGAATCAGTGCTCAGGACACAGTTTTAAAATCTGCTTATGACAGTGTTGCTTTTCCTCTTGCATTTTGTCTGGCCTGAGGTTTGTGGAATTTGCACAGGATGCCTGTGAGTATTCAATTTCCAGTGGCTGAGCAGAAATGAAGAAGAGGAGGAAGCAGAGTCAGAAGACCTAGGTTTTGTTATGGACTTGCTAGTTAGCACACTCCAGTATTCTTTCCTGGAGAATCCCTTGGACAGAGGAACCTGATGGGCTACAGTCCATAGGATTGCAAAGAGTCGGACATGACTGAAGCACTTAGCAGGCAGTTAGCACAGGGAAACCTAAGGCTGTTCCCTGTATCTTCATTTGTAAAATTAGAATATCTTTCTAGTTCAGTTCAGTTCAGTTCAGTTCAGTTGCTCAGTCGTGTCCGACTCTTTGCCACCCCATGAATCACAGCACACCAGGCCTCCCTGTCCATCACTAACTCCCGGAGTTTACCCAAACCCATGTCTATCGAGTCGGTGATGCCATCCAGCCATCTCATCCTCTGTCGTCCCCTTCTCCTCCTGCTCCCAATCCTTCCCAGCATTAGGGTCTTTTCCAATGAGTCAACTCTTCACATGAGGTGGCCAAAGTATTGGAGTTTCATCTTCAACATCAGTCCTTCCAATGAACACCCAGGACTGATCTCCTTTAGGATGGACTGGTTGTATCTTCTTGCAGTCCAAGGGACTCTCAAGAGTCTTCTCCAACACCACAGTTCAAAAGCATCAATTCTTCGGCGCTCAGCTTTCTTTATAGTCCAACTCTCACATCCATACATGACTACTGGAAAAACCATAGCCTTGACTAGACGGACCTTTGTTGGCAGAGTAATGTCTCTGCTTTTCAATATGCTATCTAGGTTGGTCATAACCTTCCTTCCAAGGAGTAAGCATCTTTTAATTTCATGGCTGCAATCACCATCTGCAGTGATTTTGGAGCCCAGAAAAATAAAGTCTGACACTGTTTCCCCATCTATTTGCCATGAAGTGATGGGACCAGATGCCATGATCTTAGTTTTCTGTATGTTGAGCTTTAAGCCAACTTTTTGACTCTCCTCTTTCACTTTCATCAAGAGGCTCTTTAGTTCTTCTTCGCTTTCTGCCGTAAGGGTGGTGTCATCTGCATATCTGAGGTTATTGCTGTTTCTCCTGGCACTCTTGATTCCAGCTTGTGTTTCTTCTAGCCCAGCGTTTCTCATGTTGTACTCTGCCTGTAAGTTAAATAAGCAGGGTGACAATATACAGCCTTGACGTACTCCTTTTCCTATTTGGAACCAATCTGTTGTTCCATGTCCAATTCTAACTGTTGCTTCCTGACCTGCATACAGGTTTCTCAAGAGACAGGTCAGATGGTCTGGTATTCCCATCTCTTTCAGAATTTTCCACAGTTTATTGTGATCCATACAGTCAAAGGCTTTGGCATAGTCAATAAAGCAGAAATAGATGTTTTTCTGGAACTCTCTTGCTTTTTGATGATCCAGCAGATGTTGGCAATTTGATCTCTGGTTCCTCTGCCTTTTCTAAAACCAGCTTGAACATCTGGAAGTTCAGGGTTCACATATTGCTGAAGCCTGGCTTGGAGAATTTTGAGCATTACTTTACTAGTTCACAAGGATATTAATGACCAGTGAGACAGTACTGAATTTGGGGATTAGTTTTTGAGGAAGGGTGTAGATATTTTCTCCAGTTGCGGTTCACATATTTGACACACTGAGGTATTTATGCTTCCTGTGTCCATTATTGTAGGGGAATGGGGGTTGCTTCATAGGTCCGATTTTCCAGATAACTGAAGATGAGCTGTACAGATGTCATAGTACAGTAAGCTCCTATCCACACCCTGGATGAGGCGCTTTTCCAGAATTAACCTGCTTAATCCTTACAATTCTATAATATAGGAATTGTCATATCTACTTGGCAGTGCAGAAACATGCAGTTCAGAGACAGTGAAGTAATCTTTTCAAGGTTGCATGGTTTCGTTCAGTCATTTAATAATCATTTATTGGGTTTCCGATGTGTGCCAGGTAACAAAATTATCATCATAAGCAAACTAGACAGGAGTTGCTAGTGGGGTAGTTAGTACTCACCTGAGGATTGCCTGGCTCCAAGGCACATGGCTTGTCCCTACACCATGTTCTTTCTAACAGAGTTCTAGTAGTGGGAGGGACAGGGAGTCCCACCCTGTTGTTGAGGCAAGCCCACAGGGTATGGGGATTTTCCTGGGTCCCCAGCCACAGTGCTGGGCATTCTGCAGCTCTCAGCAGTGGAGCCCAGGGCAGGGCACTGTCTTCTATGCCTGTTTCTACCAAGCCCCTCTACCTCTTACTATTTCAAATGCCAAGTCCTGAAAAATTTGAAATACCTAATCAAAACCTGGCTTAAATGTTAGGCATTTCCCTCCTTCTAAAGACAGAGGATGCTTAAGCAGAGGCCAGTTTTTTTCCATGATGACTCAGGCCTGTCATTATGTGTTTCATTCATGTACCATATAATTTTGCATCTGTGTATTCAATTTTTCATTTTCTTCCCCTCTCTGTGTCATTTGTCACCTCATCTGCAGTTACTGAGATTGTCACTAACTGCCTCTGACTCCTTTTGGATTAATTGTTTCTAACCTGCCATGAATGAGGACACTGAGCATCTGGGCTTTTTATTCTATTTGTGTGTGTGTGTGTGAGTGAGTGAAATAAAAAGCAGGAAGTTGCTAGGTGAGACTTGAAGAATAAGAGCCAGGGACTTTGTGACAGCCGCCTCTGGAGTTGGCCTCTGTTGTTGTTTGCCTTATGGTCCCCGGCCTGTGGTCATGGTCTTGCTATAGCCCTGGCCTCTGATGGAGGGATTGAGAGCTCAGTCTTTGAAGTCCAAGGGACCCGGCCCAAATCCTGGCTCCTTGGCATGTGTGGGATCTGAGTCAACTTAACATCTCTAAGTGGGAGTTTTCTTATCCTGGACCAACAAGCCCTCCATAAATGATGTACTCCATTATTAACAGTGATAGTAGAATTTGTCATATTAGTGGAGATTGGGGTAGGATGTCTAGTAATAGGGTTCAGGTAACTGTGTAGAGTGTGGGTTAAGAGCATGGGGCTTTAGGGCCAGGAAGACCTGGGGTCCAGTCCTTACCTCCCCCCTTCACCAGCTGAGTGACCAATAATAGAAAGTTACATATTGAATACAGTGTAGAGCTCACCAGTGTGGGTACTTGAGTTAATGTGGGGGCCCATTTCTAGCTCTGCTGACCCAAATCTAGAAGCTGCCTCTGGTTTCTCACCTCCAAAATGAGGATGGTAATGGAACTTGCCTGTCAGGATTGTTGGGAGATGAGCTTAGTGCATATATACAGTGCTTCACATAGTGTCTTGCACATCAGTATCAGTTGTTACCAGCTATGGGTTCCCTGGCTTCCAGGAAGGGTTGATCCAGTTTTTATTCCTTAAATGTTGTAGTTTATGTTCTCTTTCCCAGCACTGTAGTTAATTTCAACATCACTCTTCCTGGTCTTTGTTCCCTTGGCTTTTCTTGGTCTACCAAGGATTGAAGTAGGCCTGGTGGATGGGTTGTTTTGGGAACAGTTACACACCCTCTCCTGAGGGAATAGGTGGTTTGCTTTGGGAAGTTCTTTCACTGGTAGGCGTTATCTCCGTTTTGGGTTCTCAGCCTAGAAGTCCCTGGGAAGCTCTGCCAGGTTGTATGAAATGCTGGAGATACTCTGAAGACAAGTGTCTGTTAAAAATGGAAAGTGTTGTCCTCTTCGACATCTCTGCCCTTTCTTATGGAAAAAATCGGAGTGCACTCTAATGGAAGGATTATTCCTACACCCTGTACTATTCCACTTTTACTGGTCTAATTATTTTGTCACAGACTTTCCTTGGGCTTATAGAGTATGCATCATAAAACACGTCATTATGAATTAAGATTATTTTATTTACTTTTTGTTTCTTCTAATACTGACACATAAAGCAGGGTCCTTCCTGGACAATTCTATCAGTGGTTGGGAAATGAAAATTAAACATATACATTATCTTTTTCCCAAAGGCTTTTGTTTTGACATGAATTTTCTTTCCTTTTCCTGATGATTAGTTGTAACTGAAATACTGTTGTCTTTGGGTTAGTGTATGAAGAAAGGCTTTGCTCTCCTATGCAGGGGACTGGTTATTGACAGCTGCTGTGAACCTGGGGATGGTTTGATTTCACAAGGACTTGTCATGTGGGGGATTCTCTGTATTTCTGGGGGTTGGCAGCACCCTCAGCACTCTTATGTGGTATTGCCCAAATCTGGTCTTTACCTCCCCTACCAAGACTTCGAGTGTTGTGCTAGGTGATTATACAGCAGGTGCCTCTCACCTTCATCAGCCTGACCTTGTCCTCAGCCCAAACCAGCTTGTCTGACTGTGTTTCTGCTTGACCTACATAAATGCTTCTGTGCTCTGCTGCTGCTAAGTCACCTCAGTCGTGTCCGACTCTGTGCGACCCCACAGATGGCAGCCCACCAGGCTCCGCCATCCCTGGGATTCTCCAGGCAAGAGTACTGGAGTGGGTTGCCATTTCCTTCTCCAGTGCATGAAAGTGAAAAGTGAAAGTGAAGTCGCCTAGTCGTGTCCGACTCTTAGCGACCCCATGGACTGCAGCGTACCTGGCTCCTCCATCCATGGGATTTTCCAGGCAAGAGGACTGGAGTGGGGTGCCATTGCCTTCTGTGCTCAGGTCTTCACTATTGCTGTCGTTGGAAGTTGGCCACCATGTTCAAGGGAAAGGCATGGTTTGACTGTGTAGGTTGTAAGTGTTGGTTAGGCATGTGCTTTTGTTGAGTCAGGGAAAGGGCTGCTACTGAAAGGGAGGGGAGGAGGCTTTGAGGTTACCATAACTTTCTGACCTCTGGATTTCCTTGACTGAAACCTGGTAGAAGGGAGAAGAAAGGCCATATACCCTCTTCCTCCTGGCTGAGGACCCGGCCAGGATGGACTGTGTGTCGTTGGTCGCAGCTCCTGTCTCAGAATGATTTCTAATGGCCCCCTTTTTCTCAAAACTGCCTTGCTTTGGATATGGTCACCCTATGAATGGATCACATCAGGTTCCTCTGAAAACCTTTGTCGATAGGAATGAACATCAGCTTCCTGAGGGGTTTTCTCCAGTAAATGATTATAAGAGTGAGGCCACCTCCTTTTCCACCCACGTCAGCAAGAAAGAATGGTTCTGGAAGTGGCTGTTACAAGTTCCATCCTGACTAGTTCAAAAAGCTACAGATCTGTGGAGTGGTGGGTGCTTCAGATCCTCACAGTGGGAGAGAGTAAGGCATGACATGATGGGATTGGGGTCTCTGGATTGAAAAAGCAAAACTTCGGTGCTGATTGACGAAACCCGATATGCTCATTGGGGAGAGTATGAAACCTAAAGGAAATGAATGATGAGCTTACCCAGTGTCATCAAGCCCAGTAGGTAAGGGAGAATCCGGAGGGGTGCCAGGGTGTCTTGACTCTTTCTGCTGCCCCTTGCTGTGTGCCCTGTGGACCTAGTGTTTTCAGTTCATGGCTCTGATATTCCCATCATGCAGGCAGGGGATGAAACTGATTCCAGCCATGAGCCACCTCTCAGTTGGGAGTGGCAGAAGCAACTTTCACACTCAGGGCTTTATACCATTGTTACCTTGGAGAGGTACAATTGGTAGATGCTTTTGGCCTGATGAGAATAGTAGAAAGGGGCAATTAGGATATTGGTCCAGGGTGAACCTCTTTGAGCCTATCTAAGTGAGTCAAGTCATATCCCTAGAATGCTGGCCAAACCTCAGAAACATAGCACGTGGGGATGTTATTCATGTTCAGTAAATGTCAAACAGCATCCACAGATTTATGGGTTTCTAAATCCAAAGAGGCTGCTATTATTGGGGCTTCTTACAAGCTCTGAATTGCTAACATTTAAAAAAAATCAATTCTAACAAAACCACTCATTACTATCAAGTATGATTTAAGTATCTGGCTGAGAAAAGCAAGCTGATTTTTGGATCTTTTAATTCACGCCATTGAAGACAACTGTGGTGATGATGAAAAATTATCTTGTGGTAGATAATGAGTTGTGGTAGAGGGTAGGAAGAAGTAGTGAAGGATTTCCAAACCTCCTAATTTTCCCATTTGTGTTAAATTTCCACAAGTTGGAAATATTTCCGAGAGCATATTATACTCTATTTTTCTGTATAATTTTCAAACACATTTTTCATAGCTGTGATGACCTGTAAGTCATCACATTGATTTTTTTTTCAATCAATGGCCTGCTGAACTCAGAGTGTAATTAATATAGCTGTGCAGGTGCATGCAAAAAAATCAGCTTTCAAAAATTGTTGCTAATAGTACAAGTTTGCACTGGGACTAATTGACCACATCAGCATGTTTTTCTCCCAAGTGGTTCTCGTGGGAGCCAGAGAAACACACACACACACACACACACACACACACACACACACACACACACACACACAAATCCATTTGCCATTACAAACATTTTGATCATGTGCTTTAGTCACCCAGTCAGACCATTCCATATTCAGCCCCTCTCAGTTTGTATCATTTTTCCTGATATCAGTTTCCAGCTACATGCTTGCTCTCAAATCTCCATAGCCATATCAAAATATATATGAGAGGTTTTTTTTTTTTTTTTTTTTTTTTTTTCAGACAGATATGCTTCTTTCATTAAGTTATACGAAAAATGCTCTGGATACAAATTATTCATAGCACTTACTTTTAAGGGATGTTTATGAGGATTAAAGATGATAAATCCATACAAAATTCCTATCATGATGCCTGGCAGACACATATGTACTCAGCCTGTTAGTGGCTGCCTCTTTCTTGCTTTTTGCGGCTCCCTGCTCTGCTCTCCCCACCTTTTTGAAACACCTTGTCCTACTGATCACATAGGAGCCAGGTCCAAATGCTCTGTCTTGGCCATTTGATATTTCTGGCCCCTGCTGACACTGAGCACTCCATCCAACTGGGAGACATTACTTTTCTGGTTCATGGCACTGTGTTATCCTAATTCTCCTCCTGCCTCTCTGACCTTTCCTCATTTCTTTTCCTTGTTTTTTTGGCCTCTTTCTCTGTTGTCCAAAGAAGATAGTCTCCGAGTTTCTGTGCTCAGTTCACTTAAATTTCCTTAGCTATCTTACTCACTCCTGTGGATGATGTTCAGGTACTCACCTCTGGCCTGGTTTCTCTCCTGGGATTCCCTGCATCCATTTCCAATGGATTGACTAGCATCTCTGCCTGGATATCTCCTGACAGCCTAGATTCAACATATCTCATATGCAAATCACCTTCCTTCTGCAAAGCATCTCCTCCTCCTCCCATCCCTAGGTCTTTGGGTGATCAGTTCTCCTCTCTCTATCTCCTCTCTTCCCCTTTGCCACTTTTTCTTTCTCTGTGTCTCTCATCCAGTTGGTAACAATTTCGTGTGGATCTGACCTGAGTGATATCCCTTGCATCTGATCTTCCCCCTCTCTCCTTACTACGAACACCACAACACTCAACTGACTCCTGAAATGGCATCTACCATTAAATTCTCACCTCCTATGTTTCACGTCTAGATCCAGACTTAACTGTCTTCTCATTAATTATTCTAAAGCACAACAGGTTTGGACATATCGCACCCATATCCAAATTCTTTCTTTCTTTAAAAAATAAAAAAAAAATATACAGGGTTTAAAAGTTACTTTCCATTTACAATTACTGCAAAATACTGGCTACATTCCTTGTGTTGTAAGTACATCCTTGAGCCTGTCTTGCACCCAATAGTTTATATCTCCCAGTCCACCCCTTTCTATTACTTCCCATTCTCACACTGGTAGCCACTAGTTTGTTCTCTGTATGTGTGAGTCTGCTTCTTTTTTGTTATATTCACTAGTTTTTTTTAAATATTTTTTTAGATTCCACATATAACTGGTAGCATACAGTATTTGTCTTTTTCTGTCTGACTTATTTCACTTTAGCTTAATGTCCTCCAAATCCATCCATGTTGCTGCAGATGGCAAAATTAGGTTCTTTTCTATGGCTGAGTAGTATTTTATTGTATATATGTAACACATCTTCTTTATCCATTTGTCTGTTGGTTGACACTTAGGTTGCTTTCATGTCTTGGCAGTTGTAAATAGTGCTGGTGTGAACATTAGGGTGTGTGTATCTTCTTGAATTAGTATTTTTGCTTTCTTTTGGATATATACCCAGGAGTGGCATTGCTCTGTCATATGGTTGTTCTATTTTTAGTTTTTTGAGAAACGTCCGTACTGTTTTCCTCAGTGGCTGCACCCACTAACAGTGTATGAGGGCACCCTTTCTAGCACATCTTGGCCAACATTTGTTATTTGTGTTCTTTTTGATGACAGCCGTTTTGACACGTGTGAGATTATAGCTCACGGTGGTCTTGATTTGCAATGTTGAACATCTTTTCATGTACCTGCTAGCCATCAACATGTTCTCTTTGGAAAACTGCCTGTTTGGTTCTTCTTATCTTTTAATCAAGTTTTTTTTTTTTTTAATGTTGAGCTGTTTATATATGTTGGATATTAGTCCTTTATTGGTTGTATCATTTGCAGATCTTTTCCCCCATTCAGAAGGTTATGTTTTCATCTTGTTGATGGCTTCCTTTGCAAAAGCTTTTAAATTTAATTAGGTCCCATGTGTTTGTTTTTTATTTTATTTGCTTTCCTTTAGGAGACAGATCCAAAAATTGTTCTATTTTTAGTTTTTTGAGAAACCTCCATACTGTTTTCCTCAGTGGCTGCACCAATTTACATTCCTACTAACAGTGTATGAGGGATTTATATCAAAGAGTGCTGCAATTTATATCAAAGAATGCACTACCTATGTTTCCTCTAGGAGTTTTATAGTATCCAGTCTTATATTTAGGTCTTTAATTCATTTTGAGTTTATTTCTGTATATGATGTTAGAGAATGTTCTAATTTCTTTCTTTGACATGTGGCTCTCCAGTGTTTGTATTACCACTTGTTGAAGAGAGTCTGTCTTTTCTCCATTGTATATTCTTGCCTGCTTTGTCGTAGATTAATTGACCATGAGTGTGTGGGTTTATTCTTGGTTCTCTATCCTGTCTCATCTGTGTGTCTATTTTTGTGCTAGTATCATACTGTTTTGATAACTGTAGCTTTGTAGTATAGTCTGAAGGCAAGGAACATAATTCCTCCATCTCTGTTCTTCTTAAGATTGTTTAGGCTGTTTGGGGTCTTTTGTGTTTACCCATATTCTTTCTTGACTTGCTGTTCTGCATGAAATTAGGAAGACATATGAAAATCTTATACTTCTCTTTGGTGCACCCTATCAGATGTTGTTCTGGTCATAGGCAATAATCTATTTTTGGTATCACTTTAGTGATCCACTGGTGAGGTGAAATGTTATCAGTTTTCATTTACTAATGATATAGACTGAATTGTGCACCCCCACAACTTATATGTTGATGCTTTTGTACCCAATGTGACTATTTGATAGGGCTTATAAGGAGGTAATTGAGTTAAATGAGATCTTAAGGGTGGGGTTACATAGGATTAGTATTTTTATAAGAAGAGACATGTGTGTGCACTTGTGCTTGCTTGCTCTCCCTGCCCCTCAGCCCTGTGCACATGCACAGAGAAGATGTCATGTGAGCCCACAGCAAGGAAGTAACTGCCTACATGGCAGGAATAGAATCCTCACCAGAACCCAATCATGTGGACAGCCTGATCTCAAGACATCCAATTTTCAGAATTTTGAGAAATAAATGTCTATTGTTTAAGCCACCCAGTCTCGAATTTTCTTATGGCAGCTCAGACTAAGACAAATAGCATATACTTATTTTAGATCTTTTGTGCGCCAGGCGTGGGATATGTAGGGAAACATGGCCCCTGCTGCCATGCAGTAGGTAAATCCTCTTGTCGTTACTCAGATATCCAGCAGCTTTCACTCAAAATATATTGAGTGCCCATTAAGACAAAGACACTATGTTGAGCACTGGGTTTACAAAGAAAATGAAGAACTCAGAGCCTAGAGGAGAAGAAAGAAAGATAAATAGTTTATTGTGATTCATTGGGAGTTGACTCTGGTGGAATGTTCAAGGTATGTAAACAGCTGAAGTTATGATTCCAGGCAAGGAATGTAAATAATGGATAAAATCACAAACGGTTACTAAAAGAGAAAGAGTATACTGTTAATTACCTTCAGTTCAATGCATTTTTCCAGTTTTTTGCTTTCTTTTGTTTTGATTATAAAATAAGAAGTGCAGAACACTTGTGATTTGTAGGAAACCTGAGAAGCGCTGGAAGCTGTGAGGGAGGAGGAAGAAAGCCGCTCAGCCCCGCCGCGAGGGACACCTCTTCTCCTGGCTCTCCCGCCCTTTGTTTTGGCCATATCATGTGGCTTGCAAGACTAGTTCTCAGAACAGGGATTGAGCCCTTGGCAGTAAAAGCACCGAGTCCTAACTACTGGACCATCAGGGAATTGCTTCTTTTCTCTTTCTTAATGTTATTTTAAATGTCTTTGTGTTTTTGCTTTATGGATGTATAGCATTTCCTTATCTGATCTCCTAACTTTAAACATTTAAAGGATTTCCACTCTTAATTTTTTCTATGTTAAAGAACTTGATAATATCAAATGTAAATCTTTGTCTCCATTTAATAAAATTATTTCCTTTGAACAGACTCCTTGAAGAGGAGTTACTTAGTCAAGGGATATAAACATTGTTAAGGGCTTTGGGGTGTCCTAACAATCACAGACATGTGTTGAGTTCTTCCTTTGTGAACAAGTGACTCTGCTTGTCTTTAGGATGAGGATGCTGGGGTTGGGGGACAGTGAGATGAGAGAAATGTGGTCTTACGGAGTTTGTGTGATCTCTTGCAGGCTGTTTTGTCCATGCCAAAAAGTCCTTGAAATTTGGTCCTGTTTGAAACTTTCATTGAGACATTTAGTCTGTGATTCATTAAATAATACAAACACTTAATTTTGCCAAGAGATACTGAAATTTGGTCCTTTTCCAAATATCCATTGAGGTGTTTGATACATGATTTGTTCAATGTTGCAAACATTTAACTTAAATTTTTATTTACATTATTTTTATTGTAATTCATGATGAATTTTGTTTTTCACATTTATGCTTGTTCATCCTCATGATAAAGTTTGTCAAGGTTATTCTTAAGTCAGGGAGCAATCTTTTAGGTATATGTTGACCTGGTTACTGGTTTTATATTCATTATATCTGTAAACACTTTCAGTAATATGGTTTTGCTTTTGTTCATATTATTGCATAATTGATGGCTGTATTTGTGTATGACCACCAAGAACTTGGTTGCTAACTTACTGATTGCTTTGTTGTTCATCTTTTAATATGTCAATAAATTTTCAGATTGCAGAATGGTGCACTGCCATCAGCTCTTGAAATTTGCTCTGCCAGCCGTCCACCGTATTGTTCATCCTGTGATCTGTGTTCAGCACTGATGTGTAAACATTGCAAGTTTCTGGGGGAGAACTTGGAACTTCTGCCATGTCTTCCATGGGCACACATTTTCTCCACATAATCTATTAGGTCATCTGAGTTTTCTTTTGCATTCCTCATAATGTTTAAAAGTTTCATTTACATCTTCCAAAGTCAGAAATGGCAGTCCAAACAAGATGGTTGACACTGGTGTTACATTCCTTTGTCATATGCTCACACATTAGACCGAAAAGGTATTTTTTTGTCACAGTCATTGTGGAAAATGAAACAAGCATCCTCTCACCTGTGCACTAGTTCAGTTCAGTTCAGTCCAGTCGCTCATCGTGTCCGACTCTTTGTGACCCCATGAATCACAGCACGCCAGACCTCCCTGTCCATCACCAACTCCCGGAGTCTACCCAGTGCACTAGTTAGGAGTAGTCTAATCACCTTTATATTTGCAGTTTTGAAATCCATCATGTACAGTGAAGGGTAATTGATGAGATTTCTTTTCCTTGCAAATGCAATACTTTCTTACATGTAAATGTATATCTATAAGTGTCTTTTCACCTGTTCGTTGTTAGTGTATGAACCAATGGCATAGTCTAAACCAGTGAAACACCACACACAGTAAATAACTGAACTTGTTAGTGTATCAACCAGTGGCATGGTCTAAATCAGTGAGACACCACGCACAGTAAATAATTGCACTGCATTGGTGCTGCCTTTAAGATGCCATTATGGAATAATGTGGAACTGGTACTTGAATATTGTCATGAGTTGTGTAAATAGGAAATCTGTCGTCATCTTGAGCATGCGCATCATACATGAAAAATTTGTTTCTGCATCTGGTCACTTTATACTCCTCTAGAATTTGACTTCCATGTGGTGAAGCTGGGTTTGGAGCTTGAAGTCTACTTTCAATTCTTTTTGCTGCTGCTGCTGCTGCTTAGTCGCTTCAGTCGTGTCCGACTCTGTGCGACCCCATAGACGGCAGCCCACCAGGCTCCGTCTCTTTACTTGCTTCTTTAATGAGTTTCTTTCTGATAGCTTTAATAGGACCTCATCATCATGAGTATCCTGATGAGTTCTTGGATGTGCCTGTGATGGTGTTGAATTTGGTTCTTCTGTGTGTTGTTTTAACCTATTTAGGGTTTTCCTTCCTTTCCTTTAACATCAGTGTTGTGCTGCTGTTTTCCTGTCCCATCTTGACTGATGGTAGTGTTATCCGAACCCTGACTTGTATATATCGAGCATTGCAGGTTCTCCTTTCTTCGTAGTGTCAGTGCCTTTTAGTTCTTTCTCTTTTAAAGAAATGAAAATGGTAATAAAGCCATTATAATACAGCACTGGCTTTTCTATTGTGAGTTTACTATTTCTACCATACTCTGGTGGAATTTTCAAAGATGACACATTGCCAAGCAACAGAAGAAGAGTTGTTTATTTCTTCTGTAGCTATATGTACACAGCAACTTGACCAAGCTCCTCCTTTCAAACTCTGCCCTTATTGAAGGACCCAGCCACATTCAGCCAAATGCCCAGTGATGTATTAATGCACCATGCATGCATTGCGAGGTTCCATCCTCAACTTGTTGGTGTATAGCCTCAATACAATTATTGGACCAATAAGACTTGGTAATATTTTTTAATATATTAATTCCATAAACTGAAAGTGTAAGTAAGTGTTATGGGCTATTTGAACTCAGACATTTTCCACGTGTGCATGTTTTTGGCAGGACCCTGAATATCAAGGACCATTGGCATGGACCAAGTATACTCATGGATATATTTTTGTTTTTATATTTCCTGCCTTTAAAAAATTAGTTTGTTTATTTTTGGTTGCTTTGGGTCTTTGTAGCTGCATGTGGGCGTTTTCGAGTTGTAGAGAGTGGGGGCCACTCTTTATTGCTGTGCACGGGCTTCTCATTGCTGTGGCTTCTCTTGTTGCAAAGCACAGACTCTAGGTCTATGGGTTTCAGTAGTTTCAGCATGCGGGCTCAGTAGTTATGGCATACAGACTTAGTTGCTCTGTGGTATGTGGAATTTCCCTGAATCAGGGATTGAACCCTGTCCCTCACGTTGGCAGGTGGATTCTTATCCACTGTACCACCAAGGAAGTCCACTCATAGATATTTTTGATAGGACCAGATTTCGAGGAACTTTTGGGGTGGACCAAGTGTCTCAGTAGATGTTTTGTGCAGGATCAAATGTGTCCTAATCATGTGACCTACCAAGGAAGACATAGCTGTGTGTACAGAAGCTCTGAGGACCTTTTACTTTGTAAGTGATTTATACAGTGTTTCTGAAATGACATGAACATTTCAAACCAGGACTTAAATATCTTGACCTCGGCATTACAGTTTCCTGTGATCTGGGGGGATGTCTTTAGACTCATAAATGGGTCATGTTTTTGGCAAGGAAGAAACATGCTCGTAGTTAACACGTGAGGCTCAGTTTTTAAAACTGGACTAGTGGGTGTTATATGCTTTTATGAGGAAATTTTCATCAACAAAAAAATTATGAGCATGATTATTTATTTCCTTTAGCCACATACCTTTGTTTCTCAAAGAGATTGTCCCAAGAGAGGCTTATTTCAAACTATTAAAAATGTAAGTTTAGTATATATCTGGAAGAGTCCACAGCTCAGAATTGCAGGGTTTGATAAATTATCACAAAGTGGACATATCAATGTAATCACTACCCAGGCCAAAAAATAAAATTATCAGCATCCCGTAAAGTTCCCTTCCCATCCCATCCCTCCTCTCCTAAGGTAGCTACTATTCCCGAGTTCCAGCAACCTAGATTTTGCCTGTTATTGAGTTAGGTAAGTTTAGGATTGTTTTGAAAAAACTCATTTCAAAAATTAAACTCCAGTTAGTCTACCTACATCCCTTATCTCTTGCTGTATGACCGATCCCCGCAAACCTTTGAGACTCAAGGTGGCAGTAGTTATTAGTGTCTCTTCTGGTGACTCAGTGGATTGGCTGGATGCTGCTCTTGCCTCTCCTGGGCTTGCTCCTGCAGATGTATTTCACTGAGACACAGGACTGCTCCCTCTCCCCATGTGGTCTCTCTTCCTGGGCTTCTCCATGGAATGACAGTCTCAGGACAGTGTTCCAAGATGGCAGAGGTGGGAGCTTCAGGTCTTTTTGAGGCCCAGGCTTTGGAATTCACATAGCATCATTTCTACCACATTCTGCTGGCCAAACCAAGTCGCAAGGCCAGCCGAGATTCAAGAGAGTGGAGAAATGATGAATGGCAAAGTCACATTGCAGAGAAGCTTACATTAAAGATCTGTGATCATTACCCAATGTGCCATACCACCTGAAAAGTGCTATTCCTACTATGTGGACCAAGATTATTGTCAATAATAGAATTTTACTTAACAATACTGAGGCTATATTCCACCTGGTCCATTGTGAACACTGTCATTTGTCAAAGCAAAGTAGCCTGGGGCAGGTGGAGGATCAACTTTATCTACATCTGTTAGAAAAGAATTGGATCAGAAATAGAAAGAAGTACTTTTAAGGGTTGACTTTTTTTTTTTTTTAACCAAGTTTTTTTTTTGAACTAAGTTTGTACTGTATCTTTTTCTTTTCCTGATATTTCTTTTGTGGTTGGGTGTCTCTGCCTAGCTCATGAAGTGATATAAAGCACATGCTTTACCAGCACATACACTTGTCTGGAATTTAAATGGGTATTCTCAAAGTGCATGGCGCTTTGAACCATCAGAGGTGAAATTTGTGGTATAGAAGCCCCTTCTCTTCCCTCTAGGCCATGCAATCCTCATGTAAGAGAGCATCCAGTAGGCCTTACTCATTTAATTTCTAGGTCCTGAAATCTGTACTAAAGTGAAATTCTCAAGGTAATAATCAAGGCTGTTTGCAAAGAGAGGCTCTGACTCATCAAAAAGATCTGGTTTATGTGTTACAAAATAGATGCCTAATGTGTGATTTTCTTCTAATTGTATTACCCAGATATCTTTGCAGAACTGAATGAAGGGGTGTTTTGGGTTTGATTTGAAATGATAGTAGCAAGGGTGGGTTCCCTTTATCGAGCATTTTCTATGTTTCTGAGGGCACTGAGCTCAGTGCTTTACATTCATTGACTCACAGGGCTTTGGGGGACTAATTGGCAACCTGTGGTTAGCACATGGTACAGAAGAAAAGCCCAGTAATGGCTGGCTAATAACACAGTGAGGTAGGCAGTAATAGCTTTCATTTAATTGAGCACTTGCTGTGATCAAGGCTCTATATTTGTGTTCACTCATACAGTACTTGCAAAACTCACAAAAGATTGCTTCTGTTATTACAACCATTTTGCAGATGAGGAAATCCAGGCACATAGTATTAGATCACAGAGCTAGTTAATGGCAGAGCTAGGATTTAAACCCATGTTGTCTGAGTCCAGTGCCTTGGTCGCCATACCTGCTTCACTCAGGAATGGAGCCCTTGTATATGTTGATGTGATGTCTGGATTGTTAGAGAGCAAAGGCAGGATTGCTGACCCTTTTCACAGGCCCCACACTCCTCTGTCAGAATTCCAGGGCCAGGTACCCTCAGTGGTGGTATTGTCAGATACTTCCTATCTGACCTGGGGCAAATTACACCATGCTCCTGCAGGTTCCACATCTGTAAAATGGGCGCAATAACACTGACATCACTGACCTGTTTTAAAGAAGAAATGGATTAATGTATGTGAGATGCCTAGCATGGTATCCAACCCAATGGTTTTGAACTGGCTTTGAACTGGCTGGGCCAAGTCTCTGTTTCACTCAGTTAATGATCTCTCTGGGGTTTTGACTTCCTCCTGAATCTAGTGTTCATGCTTCCCCTCTGGAGAAAGGTGCTGGCCTCCTTAAAGCCCAACAGCCTTTTCCTCTGTAGTGAACCAGTCCTGTAAATCATTTACAACTTTAAAGAAATTTTCCCTTCTTCCAATACTAAAATTCAGTATAACCTGTAAAGCAAGAGCCAAATGCCCTGACTTGTGTGTGTTATTAGGCCACCTTTTCTCTTTGCTCTGTTTTGAGCTTCAGATGATACTGAGCCTCCTAGGTACCAGCCTGAAGTAATCACCATGGTTTTCATTGTCACCAGTGGGTGTTTTGACACAACTCGAAAGCATTTGTTTTCACAGGAGACGTTGTCCCTCAGTTGCTTGGAAGAGTGAAGATTGGAAGAGAAATGCAGGGCCCCACAGAGTAGTTTGAAGATGTCTGAAACTGAACAAATATAAATAAGATGTTATGAGTCATTTTTTGCTTACCTCTTTCCCAATTTAGAAAACCTTTGGGTTGGATACCATGCTAGGCATCTCACATACATTAATCCATTTCTTCTTTAAAACAGGTCAGTGATGTCAGTGTTATTGCGCCCATTTTACAGATGTGGAACCTGCAGGAGCATGGTGTAATTTGCCCCAGGTCAGATAGGAAGTATCTCTTGCAGTGCTGGCGTTGGGTTTTCTGATTTCAAATCCTGTGCTTTTCCTGGCAACTTACCCTGGGCTGCCTGTCCTTCAAAAAAATAGTGAAAGTAAAAGTGTTACTCATTCATATCCGACTCTTTGAGACCCCATGGACTGTAGCCTGCCAGGCTCCTCTGTCCTTGGAATTCTCCAGGCAAGAATACTGGAGTGGGTAGCCATTCCCTTCTCCAGGGGATCTTCCTGACCCAGGGATCAAAGGATCTCTTGCATTGCAGGTGGATTCTTTACTGTCTGAGCCACCAAGGAAGCCTGTCCTTCAAGACCCCTTTAAATCTCTCATAGAACAATGTTGGAAACCCAAACAGTTTTTGTTTAAAACCCATTCTCTGAAACTTGCCATAGTGAATGCTCTTTCTCCTCTTCTGCGCTGGCTTTCCTTTTTCCTTGAGTCTCAGGTTGAAGCAATGAGGTTTGGAGGCAAGAGGCCTGGGATTAGCTTCCCTTTAAGTTATTTGGCAAGAGAAGACAAAAGAGTGGACGTCATGAGAAACTTAGCCATTGTATTGCAAAGCACCTGGAAGGTACTCTGTCTAAAAGGCCTGTTCTTCCCAGGGGAGGAATTAAGAAAGGGAGGGAAGATCTTCGGGAAATTTGTTTGTTCACCCTCCTGCTGACTGCCCTCAGTGCTCTTTCTTCACTTCTCTGTTCTCTCCTTCCACCTGCCTCCTGCTGACCGACCTCAGTACTTTGTAGTAAAGACATCATTCTGACATAGTAGCTTGTTCTTCCAACTTCATTTGAGCTTCCTTTTTGGGCTTTGGTTCCCAGCTGCCCCACTTCTCTCCTTCTTTGCCCTGTTTTTGTCCTTTGGTTCTTTGCAGAGCCGAGGAGCTTAGGCATTTACCTTATATCTCAAAGGCACAAAACAAAACAAGAAATGCAAAGAAAATTGTTCAGTGAGACGACCAAAGGCATAATGGTGTAAGAACACAGGTGTCGGGTCAGGCTAACCTGGCCTAGAATCAAGGCTGTGCTACTACTGGCTGTGTTACTTCAGCTATTGAACCTCTAGCAGATGATTGTGAACATTAGAAATTTTTAAATGAATGAAGCATTTTGGACAGTGGTCTTGCACATAGTGGGGACTTAATAAATGTGGGGGCTTAATAAAAGTGGATACTCTTAGTTCACTTGCTACAAATGCACACAATCAGGGGGTCTGAGGGACTTGAGTCTAGTAGTCAGGTTGTGGGATCGAGTTTGAAAAGAAGGCACCTTTGGGGTTATCTAATCTGAAGCCTGCCTTTTACTAAGACCCAGAGAAGTTAAGGGTCTGTGTCCCAGCTGTAGAAATAGTCAGGGGTGCAGCTAAGACTAGAATCAGGACTTCTCACTCTGAGCATATGCTCTTTCTATGGCATCAGGATTGATTCAGTCCAGATATTTCTACCAGCATCTTTAGGTCAGGGTTTGTTGGAGTCACCTGTGGATGGTGGGGGTGTTAAGAAAGCAACTTCCTGGACTCCATCCCAGACTATTAAATCAAAATCTCTGGAGATGTAGCCAGGGATCTTCTCTTTAACAGGCACCTCGGTTGATTCTTATACATCTTCTGAGTTTACAGGTTTATGAGTTGATTATAAATTTGAGCCTCATGGCTCTTGCACTGTAATAAGAGTTGACGTTTACAGAGTTATCCCGAGGGTTATAGCTTCAGTCAGAGGAATATATCGTCATCTAATGAGGTTACATTAGTAATAACGATGCTCATGACAGCCACTGCCTATGGAGCGCCAATTGTGGGCCAGTGATGGTCTGAGTGCCTTCGGGCACTTAGAACAGTGTCTGACATATGGTAACCACTTTATAAGTGTTAGTACTAACCTCATTTAATTCTCACAACACCCCTTTGAGGGTTATTATTGTCTCCATCACATGTACAATAAACTGATACACAGAGAAGTCAAATAAGTTGCCAGAGGTTCCACAACTGCTGAGTGGTTGAGCTTGTATTTGGACTCATGTGTGTCTGATGCTGACACTCATGTGGGATCATAAACATGTGCATGTGAAATGTTCTTTCAACAAACATGAGACTTGAAGGATTCTCCAGATTAGAAGAATATCCCTCCAAGTTTGGTTGATTAACATCTGCCAAAACAGATCTAAGAGCGCTCTTACATAGGTAGATAATCCCTGTTCTAGCTTATTCAAAACAAAAGAAGTTCCAGAGTGAGGCTTTCCTGAGAGTGAGTGAACAAGCTGGCAAAAAGAGCTTGTTCAAAAGGGAATGTTCTTACTTTCCAGTCTCTGTTCGGGGGAATGAAATGTACAGTGAAGGGGGAAAGCGGCAGCTGGCCAAAGAGCAGCTTCTTCAAGTCTAAAGAGCTCAGAGACCGAAGAACTTGGAAAAGCTTTGTGTGCTGTGTGGGTTTGTTTTTTTTTTTTTTTTTTTCCTGCTTCTTGTTTTATGACTTTCATTGATCCAGAAATCTTGGGGTTGTATATTTGTGTATATAAACATACACTGCGTGTGGACTGAACCACCCCCATTCCCCAGACATGGTGGTGAAAACTACAGACGAGAGATTGTTACTACTGATTTTGTATGTGTTGCAGTTTTGGTGGCTGAAAAACACAATACCTCCAAACTCAGTGGTTTCAAAGCAACAAGATTTATTTTACTCATGGATCTGCATTGTGGACAAGGCTCATCAGGGGCAGCTTGTTTCGGCTCTGCCCATTGTCACTGAGGGTTGGGGCTGGAATCATCTCTCTGGTCCACTCGCATGGCACCTGGGCTGGGAGGACCAGAAGAGCTGACGGTGGGGGCAGGTGGGAGCAACTGGGCACTTCCTTTTGTGGTCTCTCTGAATGGTCTCTCCAGCTCTACAAGGTCACTGTGGGCTCCAAAGTCAGGTGTCAAGAGCAGGAGGGAGTGCACACTGGGCAAATACCATCCTGGCTCTTGATCTTGCCTCTAAAGTCCTGCAGTATTACTCCCACTGTATTCTTTCAATTGAGGACATTGCAGTGATCCATTTGGTTCAAGGGAAAGGGAACATAGGCCCCACTGCTTGATGGAGGAGTGTCTGTGTCTCACTTATTGTAAGAGTAGCATGTGGGATGGGCTGTGTTGGTGGGGCTGTCTTTGGAAAATATAATCTGCCACGTTTGTTGACTCTACTCTTGCTGAATAGGTTCATTCAGGGCCTGGGTAATTTGTTGAATCCCTGTATCATCATGATTAGTGTGATTTATGAATTTGTAGATGTTAAAAAAGCTAAGTTTACACAGTTTTTGGGTGGAACCTGAACTGAGTTTACTCAGAGCCATGTGAATATGTGATGGGGAGGGGCTGGCATAGCCTTACCTCATCATGGAGGAATAATCCATAGATTATTTTTTTTCTTTCAAGAAGGAACAAACTCTTTGTCTTTGTTCAGAAGCCTAGGCAATCTCACAAAGCATGTAGTTACTGTTAAGTTTCTTTGACAGTTGTTTTTTGGGGCCTAAAATGTTCTGCAGTCTTGTGAACAAGACAGACAAGGCTCTACTCTTATGAAACTCAGATTCATGTGGAAAAGACAGATCCATTTAAACAAGTAGATGGATAGAAATTTCAGATAGTTATAAGATTCGGAGGTAAACAAATGAGAGAGTCTGGGGTCAGTGGTAGTTGCCATGATGTTTTTGAGCCTAGTTAGTTGGGCGGTGGAGTCATCAGAAAAGTTATCTGTGGAGTTTCATGTAGCCTTCTTCCCAGGCTCCCCATGTATGTACTTCCTTCATAACTGAGAGAAAATTATCAAGGAATGGTTAGGGGAAGTGTGGGCTTATTCACATCCTAGAATAACAATTGGATTTAGCCACCCCTTTAATATCTGTCCTGCAAGTTTTTTCCCTTCCATTCCCCCTCTAAGAAAAGGTTCAATAGAGGTAATTTAGGAACATAAAAAGAAATGTTACTTTCACACAGTAGATAGCAAACACATGTAATTCATTTATTTTCCCTGAGACTGAAAGTGTCAAAAGTCACAAAAATAAATTTGTGAAAACTGGATCCGTAATAGATTATTTAGGCAAGTTAGTAGTATTAGAATATATCTCTTACCACAGGAGGCTATACGAGGGCCTCTGTGTGGTTTTCCTCTCACCATCTTATCCCATCCATATGGTAAGTATTCGTCATGTGCCTTCTTTGTGCCTATCTCTGGGGTTGAAGGATAACAGCAGTGATCAGGGTCCCTACATTCATGGAGGCAAACAAAAAAAGAAAACAACGAGGCAAGGTAACTGTAAGCCAGGAGAGAAACAAATCACAGTTGATAGAGAGGGACTGACTTTAGGTGAGGCTTTAAGGAAGGGCTCTGAGGGTGTAATCAGTGGTGTCAGTTATTGTGGTGCTAAGCCAGTTGCCTAGGCTGGAAGATACATTGGGCCAAATCCAGGACCTCGTTGGCACCATGCTTACTCTGTACTTGAGGAGAGATTGGGTGAGAGCTGGGGGATCCTGTGGTTTCTGCAGTGTGTTAAGTCCTTGAAGTTTAATGAGAACCTTTGCCCTGGTCTGAGTGGCTCAGGATGACTCTTCAGTGACATCGTGCGAGGGCACCTCTGCAGAGCTTCTCTTGCTCTGAGCCCAGGTCTGATGGAAACTGTTGCTCTGCTTGAAGCTTATCCCATGAATGCTAGGGAGCAAGAGTTTTCAAAAGCCTGACTTCATCTTGGCTTCCTGGTTTTGGTTTCCCTGTTATCCTTAGTATTTTGTTGGAGAGTAGTTGCTAAGTGACAGATTCCTCTGGCTGAAGCAAAGGAGATGGCCAGTTGAAGAGGGTGTGAGTCCTGTGAAGGATGACTTCTAGGAACAAAAATCCAGAGAGAGAGTGTTTCATTTTCAGAGGGAGGTCCTGTTGCAGAATTTCCCACGTCCGTTGTGTCTACCTCTTGCCACCTCTCTTATGACCTCTGCTATTGGTTTTGGGATTCATAGACTTTTGCTGGCTTGGTTAGAGCCATGCAAACCTCAAGTCTGGTGGTAATTACTGGAGTGAGGTGGCCTGGTGTGTGAGAGTACATTTACCCTGGTAGAACATTGTAGAACTCTTCAAGGGGGGAACAGACCTTTAAATGGGAACATTTGGTTCAAATTATTTTGATTTGTGTTAATGGGTTGGTTCCAAAGTCATGACTTGCTTTGGGAAATCTAATGGAGAACACTTGTGGGGTGTTATGTGTTTGCTTTTTTTATTTTGTTTTCAAGCGATATGTCCTCCGCATTCTTCTTTGGTCAGGCTTCCCAGGTGGTGCTAGTGGTAAAGAACATGCCTGCCAATGCAGGAGACTTAAGAGACATGAGTTCGATCCCTGAGTCGTGAAGACCCCCTGGAGGAGGGCATGGCAATGCGCTCCAGGATTCTTTCCTGGAGAATCCCATGGACAGGAGCCTGGCAGGCTATAGTTCATGGGGTTGCAGAATCGAACACTACTGAAATGAATTAGCACATATGCACGTTTCTTTGGTCACTTCTCCTTATTCTAGAGACACTTCACTAACATTTCTGGACTCTTGTTCTCTTTGGAGAAGGCATCTTTTCTTGAGATTGTTCTTGAGAAGAAAGGAGTGTGGAATGCTCTGGATATGTTGGTCTATGGGATAAAATGTTCGTGGCCACATCCTCGTTTCCCTTACCTATTAATTCCTCACCTCACATGTATTTTGTATTATTTAAATCCTTGTCTTGTGTGCTTATGAGCATAGCTGTTGCTTGGCTTAGTGGGGTTTATCTAGGGTTCAGTACCTAGCATAAAAAGTATTTTGGATTAGGATAGAATGGAATAAGTAAGTCCCTCACTTTCTGGAAGGACTAGGAGAAAAACATGTCTAGAGGCCTTATGGGTGGAACCCAATATTTTATGTGAAAACACATAGTAGTAAAGGCATGGAAATTAGACATCTCTGTTTGTCACTTACTAGCCCTATGACCTTAGACAGGCTGTTTGACCTTTTCGGTGCCAATTTCCCATCTGTATAATGGGGATGGGAATTTTCTCAAAATTCTATTTTGAGGCTTAGGTGAGCTAATATCTGTAAAAGACAGCATAGAGTGTAATTATTTAATAAATGGCAGCTGTTACTGTAAATAGTTATTTTCTGTGTGGGGACTTCATTGATGGTGCTAGGGATGGTATATTTTGGCTGTGAAGAGTGGGTCCAATTCATAAAAATTATCATTCTTGGAGAATCACATCAGTTAGATGTGTTTTTTGGTAGGGATGAAGGACCTGTGAGTCAGAGTTCTCCCAAACCTTTATCCTCCCAAAACCTTGTCCACCAGAATCCTGGCTTTTTCATCTGCTTGCATATCTGTCTTAGGTGGCCCTGTCTCACCTTTGAGAACTTCTTATACTTATTTTCTGTTTTTATTTTCTGTATCTAGAGAAGCCTGCCGTGGATATTCCCCACCTCCTGTAATTACCCTGGATGTTTCTAAGACCTCTCTGCACCTCAGATGATGTCGAATAATTGGCTCTGGGACCCAGGCTTGCTCCCAAGTCCTGCTGGCTGCTGCCACTGGCTTCCCAAGCAGGCAGCTGCTGGGGAGAGTATGATCACTTCTGGGAGCCACAGTGAGGCCTCTCTCACCAGCATCTGAGCAGAGTTCAGGGATGTAAGGAGGTGGGCTCACTGAAGCTATCTGGGGTGGCTTCATTGACATAA
This sequence comes from Okapia johnstoni, assembly GCA_024291935.2. NCBI lineage: Eukaryota > Metazoa > Chordata > Mammalia > Artiodactyla > Giraffidae > Okapia > Okapia johnstoni. The sequence continues at coordinate 46,208,934 of CM044316.1, forward strand.
AGATGGCACCTTTGATCACTGGGTTTCCCTGACATCTCAGTTGATAAAGAATCTGCCTGCAATGCGGGAGACCCTGGTTTGATCCCTAGGTTGGGAAGATACCCTGGAGAAGGGAAAGGCTACCCACTCCAGTATTCTAGCATGGAGAATTCCATGGATTGTATAGTCCATGGGGTTGCAAAGAGTTGGACATGACTGAGCGACTTTCACTTTGATCACTGGGACATGTGATTTCATTAGATTTACTAATTACAATGATGCCTACCATTCATGAATGCTTACTACATGCCAAATGTGCATGGAGTAGTCATTTATAACCCTCATTTTCCCAGCAAGGAAATTGGGGTTTTTGGTACTGGTGTAACACACCTAGCTTTCTGTATACTTCCTTATGATGTCTTGTTTCTTTCCTGATGTCTAGAAAATTTCTCAGTGTCAGTGTGTGAAGACAGGCAGGATGGGTGTAGTGAAAAGAGTGTTTAACTGTAAGTCACATTCTGACCCCTCCCTATTTCCCTTCCCCTCTTCCTCCCACCCTTCCTTCTGGTTTGTAAGACTAGGGGCTTGGCCTGGAGGAGGTAACACTCTTGACATGATGAGGAGGATCCTGAGCCCTGACCTCAGACTCTGTTGGGGTTGCATCCTGATTTGGCCATTTGCTCATCCAGGGACCTTGGAAAGTGGTGACCTCCTGTGAGCCTCAGTTTCCTCATTTTGGGATGGCCACTGTCCCCTTCTGCTGTCATGGGGACTAAGTGACATGACACATGGTAAAGCACTTTGTGAGTATCATTACATGTGAGCTATAATTAGAGATCACTTTATGTTATTCTCTCTCTCTCAGACATTTTTGTTTTCCCTTAATGAATTAGTGGTTTTAAAGCCTTTTTCTTGGGGAAGTGTCACAGACTTTGTTGAGAGTCTGATGGATGTTCTGGAGTCTTTCCCAAAAATAGGAATGTTCACCCCAAATCGTATTCAGTTTCAGAGGACTCAGGACCTTCTAAAGCTCCTTGTCTGTGAACTCCAGAAGGAAACCTTCCCAGATGACCGTGACTTCCTTTCTACAGAGACCCTGCCATATCTTCCCTCTGCACCCTGCTGGCCCTTAGCTGAGGCCGGGGTGCGTGGAGGAGCCCTCCTGAGGACTGTGGGATGGGTTTTATTTTCTTCCTCCACTCCATTCACTAACATGCAGCCTCCTACTTGCTTGGTCTTGGTGTTGCTGCCCAGAACACACAGCAGGAACGTCCTTCAGGGGTGAGCTGCCCTGGGAGCAGGGAAGATCAGTCTTTGTCTTCCTGGCTGGGTTATTTTAGGAATGAGGGAGGGATAAAGGAGGAGGGAGACCCTGGGATCTCAGGAATGACCAAGCTCCTGTGTTTTGATGGCCTGCTCTGTGCTAGGAACTGTCCTAGGTGATTTGCAGTCATTTCCGATCCTCACAAGAACCCTGTTGGGTGGATGCGGCCCTCACAGTCTCTTTACAGATGAGGACACTGAGGCTGAGAGAAGTTAACTGAGCAGGACAAGAGGCCACGGTGGGAGTCAGGACCAGTCTGTCTTGGTCACAGAACGCCTCTGTGCCATGCTGTTTCCTGAGACAGAGTCATCCTCTGAGGTGAACGGCAGCTTCACACCCTTTGCTGTTGATAAAGGAAATGCTTTTCCTCCTGGGGCCCAGACATCCGCAGATGGCAGCTTTGTTATGGGCTCTAGATGGCCTTTGCAGTGTTGAAGTGCAGATGTGTATTTTTAGAAAAGGAAGAGACTTCTCTGTCTACTGTTCATGTACAGAGATGTATCAGTTTCTGAAGACTAAGGCCAACTGAAGCAGCCAAATATCTGCCGTGGTTGATGGCCAAACGCTGGTGGCCGATCTCCTGGCTGGCTGATATTTGCTGTGATGGCTTGAGGGGCAGGACTGACCCTCAGGTCTCTTTTCTTAATAGGCTAAGTGCTGTGTCCCCACAGGGACCTGTGTCTGCTCCCCGCTGCTGAGTCTGGACTTGCCACTAGCATGGCTGTCGGAGTGTCTGCAGCTGGTTAGGCGACATCCTTCTTTTCTGTTTTCCTATTAGCATTTTCTCCTTTTTATCTCCCTACCCACTGGCCTTTCCCCATGTAAGACCAACTGCATTTTAAGTTCTTGTTATTGTCAAAGAGGTGTTCATGTACCACACTGAGATTGACCACCTAATTCCTATACAGAACTGGTTGCTTAGAGTTCATGGGGCCAAGCTGCTGCCCCTGGAAGCCAGGACAGTGCACGGTGATGTCGGGGTCCCTCTCTGTCCCTGTTGTCTGCCCACATTTAGAGCTGACACACACAGAGCACTCCTGATGTACCAGGCAGTGGCTCCATGGATTATCTGTCCACTCCTCCCATCAGCATTCTGAAGGTAGTTGTGAGATTGTCTGGATTTTCCTGATGGGAAGACTGAGGTTTGGATGGGCCCATGACCTACCATACTGGGGTAGTGTCTACACTCAGAGCTGGGAGCTGAGGTGTGTGTGTGAGGCGAGACTGAATCAGCTCAGAGAGGGAGAAACATGGGGTGGGCCACCCTGAGGCCCGTATTCTTGCTCCCGGGATGCTGTCCCTTGGTGTGGCACAGGTGAGCCAGAATTTCAGGTCCTCTGGAGGATTAGTCTTGTTGACCTTCTTGGCACTGACAAAGAGGATTTGGATGGGATTTCCCTCCAGTGAGAATTTTGTCTTAGTGAGAGTTGTAGAACTGGACCTGCTGCTCTGGGGAGGCACCGTGTCATTCCTGCCCACCCCACTGCTGTGACCTCCCACACCCTTCCCCTTTATACTCAGAGTGAGCACTGCATCTGAAAGACACTGTGGAGAAAGAGGCTACGTTTTGTGCTGCCCTATGAGGATCTGTATATAGAATGTTCAGTACCTGCTTTAAAAATATTTCCTTCTCTTAATTTAGGTTAGCTGATACTGTTCATTCTTTTCATTTCCTTCATTCATTTATGCATTTATCCATTCACTGTTGATTAGTATGATTAAAGCATGTACATATGCCAGTAATTCTTCTCCCTTAAAGGATGTGACCTTTCTGGGAACAGAAAGATCCAGTACCAGTCAGTGTGCTAAGGACTTTTCCTGTATTATCTCAGAGGAGCCTTGTGAGGTAGGCAGGGGACTGAAGAAAAGGGCAGCAGAGCCTGAGGATTGAGAGAAGTCCTGGAGGGGAGATTGCCAGAGCGAGAACCTCTGCTCTGTTGCTTGCCGGCTGTGGACATGGGCAAATCACTCAGCCTTTTTGATCATCTGCTTTCTCATCTATGAAATGAGGATGATGGTGCCTGCCTTCATAGGGTTTTGAGGATCGAAAGAGACAGTGTTTGTAAATTTCACACCATTTCTCTGGTATGTCGTAAGAACTTCTTAAAAGGTGTCTGTTTTTCCTTTTATTGTTTGTAGGCATTCCTACAAACAGTGTTTTAGGATCTGTTTTAAAGATCCAGAAACCAAGCCCTGGAGAGGCTCTCTCAGCCCAGGTTACAGCGAATACTACAAAGGACAGTAACATCTTAATTGCCATTGAATGCACAGAGTGCCACGAAGAGCTTCCGGGGGGGGAGTGGCGCTTGGTCTGTGTGAGTGGCAGGAGATGCTGCAGGCTGGGTGACATGGCATTGGGAGGACTTCATGGAGGAGATGGCATTGGAAGGATTGGTCCATCTGGATGAGGGGAGACCAGGAAGCTAACTATTGTGATGGAGGGAACAGCAAGGATAAAGGCCCAGCCAGGAGGATAGGGTAGCATGTGCGCTTGCGCTGGGAACCCTTAGGGTCAAAGAAGCAGGGCTGTGTAAGCCTCAGGAGTGTGGGGCCTGGGCTATGGCTCTGTACAGAGTTTAGCCCAGCTGAAAGGCAGTGTCTAGAGGGGTAAAGCTTTAGTTGGTGAAGGGGAGTTGACTTGATGGAAAGGAATTTTGAACTTCAGGTGGCAAAGTTGATTTCTACCCACAGTGCCTCCTGGGATTGCTTATTTTGTCTGTAGAACGCCATCCCTGTCCCTCAGCCACCTTCCTTAAACTGTAAGTCACTCTAGATACTAGTTTTGGTTTTACCTGGACTGTGAACAGATACTCCCTGAGCTTTTGGTCAGTATTCTGATAGTAATAGGAGACTATAGGACTGGGTGGCCAGTTCTCTTCCTGGGGTCATTTAAATTTGAGACCATCGGACCTTGAGCCAAGTAAAAACATGTTTGAAGTAAATATCGTGGGTGGCCCTGTGGTTTCCCCAATCATGTTTCCCTCCTTTACTCTCTTGCAGTTTTCCTTATTTTCCATGGTCAAGTTCTCACCATAGGTAGTTCTCAAGTCTTAGCTCATCAGCTGAGGCAAATGCTTCTCGCTTCCTGTAACATGGGGTTAGAGAATGTCGTGTGCAAATAAATCCCTGTTGTGTGTGCAGGGCGGATGTTGCCAAGGTGAGCACTTTGTGAAAGTGAAAGAATCTTGCCTGCAGTGCTTGCTTTGCAAGGTAAAAGATTGGTTTAGTTTTGAACATCTGTGCCCTGACACGATTTATTTAGCATTTTCATCATTGGATTTTCCTGGAGCAAGATTGGAAGCTCTTTAAAACAGGGATCTGCTCTCTCAATATGTGGTCCAGCCTTGGCTTGTGAGAATTAACCAGTAGATTTCTGATCTCTGAGCCAGGCAGTCCTTCCTTCCCTCCTGTTTGGTTTCTTGGCTTTACTAAAAAATGACTGTCAGAGGATAAATAATTGGTGTACTGTATAGATACCAGGAGCAATTAGTTGTCTTTTCACTAAATTGATTTTAAACTGGAGGTAGTGATCCAGATTGTCTTTTTGCCGATTGTCTCTGCTGTGCTATTTATCTCTTTCATGCTAACTCCATTCCCAACTTCAACTTGATCTAAAAAAATGGTTTTATCACCATCTTCTCTGAGCCACAAACAGCACTTTCAAAGGAGGCAAAGGATGTGAATGAAGGTCTGCAGTTTTGAATAATGTTATGAAAGATTGAAATCATTAAGACAAGAGAACTTTCATCTTAGCTGAATCAGTTCAAATAGGTTTTCATGATGAGTAGGTGTGGACTCTGTCCACTCTGTAGTTCCCTCACCCTTGAGTGAGACAAGTTCTCATATAAAACAGAAGGAGCAACAACAACCAAACACAACAACCCCCAAATCACAAGACTTCAGAGCAACTGAAGCAACTGCAGCCTTATCTTTTCTCTTCCCTCCCAAAACACTCACATTGGTGTTGGCTTTTCTTCCAGAACGATGAATGGTGCTTGGGAAGGAATGTGGGTTCATTTTCAAATATGACTCACCATGTGGTGTCTGAGTATCATATGCACTATGGTTGGAGACACAGTTAATCAGTAGAGAGCATGGTCAGCCTTCTCTTCAGGGAAAACCTACTGATGCTCTTAAAGCTCTCTCTCCCTGATGCAATCCTCCTCCCTCTCTGGACACATGATCTGTTACTTTAGAGCCCAGAGCACCCTCCTTCCCCTTACAATGCATCATTAGACTCTCCTCCTTTACTAGTGGCACATTTTCCTCTTCATCTGCAAACAGGCTGAAGTCTATATTGCCTTTTAAACAAGAGGGAACAAAAAACCAATCCCAGCAAAACTTCCCTTTGTACCTCTCCCACTTATGTACTATCTTGTGCTGCTGCTGTTTTCATAGCTAGAGTGTTTGAGAGAGTATTTTGTGTTTACTGCCTTTACCACCGAAAGCCCTGAGGTCCAGTTTCTGCCCGTAGTTCTCTTTGGACCTGCTGTCTGTCTCAGAAGTCCCCAGGGCTGCCCACTTACTTAAACCAGTCATTGTTCTTGGCCTTCTTCTTTCTTGAGACTCTTCTCCTTTGCCTTCATCGATGGTGTACTCTCCAAGCATTCTTCACCCCATCTGAGCATCCCTTCCTAGCTCATCGTTTTTGTCCTGTGGCTCTTCCCAAGGTTCTAGGCCACCTTTGCCTCCCAGACCAGAGAGTTTGTCTCTTTCTGTCATCATTAATCTCTCCTGTCCCTGGCTTCAGCCATCACTATGTGGACATAATTCCAAGACTTCTGTCCAACAGCCCCTGCCCCTTTCCTGTTCTTCATCATCCTGAGGGCCAGAGAGGTCAGGAGGTCTGCCTGAGTCATGGCAGGTTGTTCATAAGGTCTGTATATTTCTAGAGTCCTTGCTTCATAGGTACACTGCCCCTCCCCAGTGTTGGAAAGGTAGTTCACTTTGACCAGAAAGTTAGACATGAAACTGAACTCTAGCAATAGTTTGGATTTGCTAGTTGTCCTCCCTTCAGAGCTTGATAAAGTTATGACAAGCACTTGTGCTAAAGGGTTCTACAAGTTTTCTGTGAAGAGTTAGGGAATGCTATGTTGAGAAATGTTAATGAAAAAAGAAAGTCTTGTGCGTGAGGTAAGCAGTAGGGCTAAGTGTTAGGGAACTATTTACCAGGTAGGGGCTCTGAGCAGCTGGATGTGGTTTGGAAGGGGCAGGTCTCAAATGGGAGTCATTTAGCCTGTGAGGCATTGTGGGTGTTAGTGGTTATTGTCATGAGGAGACCCCATTGTCCTTTGGAGGCCTGGGACCAGCACAGGCATTGCCAGACTCCTCTTGACCAATGTGGATGCTGTCCAAGGTAAAAGGCCTTCTAGGGAAGGAAAGTATGACAGGATCTGCATTCTTAAAATCATTCTTGTATCTCTTGTGACATTCAGAGTTGGTATCTTCATGGAGGCTGTCTTAGGGCAGATTTATTTTAGTTTTCCCTGAATGACTCTAATGATAGGAGTTGTGCTATTAATACAGATGCCCATGGCTTGTCAGAGAGGTTTTTATCATTTTGCACATAAATTCTCGCACGTTGATGTATTTTGGCTCCTTGCTGCATATAAACTGCCAGCAGTCATATTGATTTTTACACGATCTGGTTGAGCGTCTGGATGGGGGCTGGTGGAAAGGTTCTTTGATTCAGAGGATTTCTGTGTTCCTCTGCACTCTGTCATTGTTATAACCATGATCTCTCCCAGTAAGTTTGTATCTTACTTGTGTCTTAAAAGACCAGCAGAACAGAAGAGTTTACCAGCCAGAACCCTGGGTGTCACTCTGCCTGCAGCCAGGGAATCAAGCTGTTGTCTTTCCGTGTCCTGTTGAGCGCTTCTTTTGGCACCAGAGAGATGTCAGTCTTTCTCGTGCAGAGTCTTGCTGCTCTGAAGTATGTGAACCTCCCTTACTTCTCACACTTGCCTTTGTCAAGCTCCAGAGGTGGTGGAAGTAATGATGAGGGAGGGTCAGAGAATGTGCTCAGCAAAATTTGTACTGGAAAAATTGCTTAGACTGTAAAGTGGCTTTCTGAGGCAGTTGATGGGCAGCTTATCCTTACAGTGCTGTAGCGTAGATTTTTAAATTGTAAGATCTAGGTAGATTTTTAAATTGTAAGATCTAGAGTCGGGCTCTTGGGTTTATATCTCGGTTCCACCACTTAACTGGACGTTTTCCTGTTTGTAAACTGGATTTAAACAATAGTACTTATCTTAAAGGGATTGGGGAGAATTACATGACGCAATACCTTTAAACCATTTAGGGACTGGGTGCATAGTAAGCTTTCAATAAGTTGTTGTCATGACGTTGAAAGTCCTTCAGAGTAGCCTTAAATCCATGTTCTGAGAATGTTGCAAGTCCTTCTTAGTATGTAGACAAGCATTCTACTTGGGCATACATTTGTAGTAAGCTACAAGAAATCCCTTATGACTATACAGTAGAAGTGAGAAATAGATTTAAAGGACTAGATCTGATAGACAGAATACCTGATGACCTATGGATGGAGGTTCGTGACATTGTACAGGAGACAGGAATCAAGACCATCCTCAAGAAAAAGAAATGCAAAAAAGCAAAATGGCTGTCTGAGGAGGCCTTATAAATAGCTGTGAAAAGACAGGAAGCGAAAAGCAAAGGAAAAAAGGAAAGATATACCCATTTGAATGCAGAGTTCCAAACAATAGCAAGGAGAGATAAGAAAGCCTTCCTCAGTGATCAATGCAAAGAAATAGAGGAAAACAATAGAATGGGAAAGACTATAGAGATCTTGTCAAGCAAATTAGAGATACCAAGGGACCATTTCATGCAAAGATGGGCTCAATAAAGGACAGAAATGGTAGGGACCTAACAGAAGCAGAAGATATTAAGAAGAGGTGGCAAAAATACACAGAAGAATTGTACAAAAAAGTTCTTCATGACGCAGACAATCACGATGGTGTGATCACTCACCTAGAGCCAGACATCCTGGAATGTGAAGTCAAGTGGGCCTTAGGAAGCATTACTATGAACAAAGCTAGTAGAGGTGATGGAATTCCAGGTGAGCTATTTCAAATCCAGAAAGATGACGCTGTGAAAGTGCTGCACTCAATATGCCAGCAAATCTGGAAAACTCAGCAGTGGCTACAGGACTGGAAAAGGTCAGTTTTCATTCCAATCCCAAAGAAAGGCAATGCTAAAGAATGCTCAAACTACCGCACAGTTGCACTCATCTCACACGCTAGTAAAGTAATGCTTAAAATTCTCCAAGCCAGGCTTCAGCAATACGTGAACCGTGAACTTCAAGATGTTCAAGCTGGTTTTGGAAAAGGCAGAGGAACCAGAGATCAAATTGTTAATATCCGCTGGATCATCGAAAAAGCAAGAGAGTTCCAGAAAAACATCTATTTCTGCTTTATTGACTAAGCCAAAGCCTTTGACTGTGTGGATCACAATAAACTGTGGAAAATTCTGAAAGAGATGGGAATACCAGACCACCTGACCTGCCTCTTGAGAAACCTGTATGTAGGTCCGGAAGCAACAGTTAGAACTGGACATGGAACAACAGACTGGTTCCAAATAGGAAAAGGAGTACGTCAAGGCTGTATATTGTCACCCTGCTTATTTAACTTATATGCAGAGTACATCATGAGAAACGCTGGGCTGAAGGAAGCACAAGCTAGAATCAAGATTGCCGGGAGAAATATCAATAACCTCAGATATGCAGATGACACCACCCTTGTGGCAGAAAGTGAAGAAGAACTAAAGAGCCTCTTGATGAAAGTGAAAGAGGAGAGTCAAAAAGTTGGCTTAAAGCTCAACATTCAGAAAACTAAGATCATGGCATCCGGTCCCATCACTTCATGGCAGATAGATGGGGAAACAGTAGAAACAGGGGCTGACTTTATTTTTCTGGTCTCCAAAATCACTGCAGATGGTGATTGCAGCCATGAAATTAAAAGATGCTTACTCCTTGAAAGGAAGGTTATGACCAACCTAGATAGCATATTAAAAAGCAGAGACATTACTTTGCCAACAAAGGTCCGTCTAGTCAAGGCTATGGTTTTTCCAGTAGTCATGTATGGATGTGAGAGTTGGACTATAAAGAAATGTGAGCGCCAAAGAATTGATGCTTTTGAACTGTGGTGTTGGGGAAGACTCTTGAGAGTCCTTTGGACTGTAAGGAGATCCAACCAGTCCATCCTAATGGAGATCAGTCCTGGGTGTTCATTGGAAGGACTGATGTTGAAGCTGAAACTCTAGTACTTTGGCCACCTAATGCGAAGAGCTGACTCATTGGAAAAGACCCTGATGCTGGGAAAGATTGAGGGCAGGAGGAGAAGGGGACGACAGAGGATGAGATGGCTGGATGGCATCATCGACTCGATGGACATGGGTTTGGGTGGACTCAGGGAGTTGGTGATGGACAGGGAGGCCTGGCGTGCTGCAGTTCATGGGGTCGCAAAGAGTCGGACACGACTGTGCAACTGAACTGAACTGACTGACAAGCTCTCGGAGAACTGGGTTATGTATGTTTTTATTTGTAGTATAATGGAGAACACAGAGGACAGTATCTGACCTGTCGTAGGTGTTTAATAAATCCTCGTGGAATGAATGAATGAAGCTGTGAGCCAGTCAAGAACAGGAATATGGCTGGGTGCGTTGTTTGGCGTAGCCAAGTCATTTTTATTAGTTTGTAGCTACAGGAACCTGCATCATCCTGGAGATCCTGAGAGGTAGGCAGCAAATTTAGGGGGAAAGTCTTATTTTTTAAACAACTTAATTGGCATACAAAAAACTACACAAGTTAAATTGTACAGTTTGATAAATTCTGTCATCTGTGTACACCTGTGAAGCCATCGCCACAATGCTAGGGGAATTCTTAATGCCTGTCTCAAAAGTCTTTTGTTTCTGGGTAGCTGATCAGCCACTTCCCCCTTTGCCTTGATGTGATGCTCTGCCTCACATAGAGGGGGAAGGTCTGCTTTCCTCCCCTTTACATCATTCCTTCCCAGCCACCATCTGCATTTTTATGTCCTTGCCAGTGAGCTTTTAGATGATTATTGTGTGTGTATGTGTCTTTGTTGAGTGTCTAGTCCCACCAGGTTGCAGGTTGGGAGTACGAGGACTATATCAGTTTTGTTCAGTGTTTAATTCTCATCACCTCCCACAGTCCCCCACACATGTGGGAGGCACTCAGTGGAGAGGTAAAGTATGAATCAATGAATCATAGTGCTTTGGGGCCTGAATTGAGAGCAATTGTTCTGAGATTCAGAAAGTTTTTCTTATCTTTAGCAGAGGGAAATCAAAGGGAAGAAAGGCCTCCTAGGGTCTGAATGACTTTAACTTCATTACTGAGTGAGACCAAGGAGAGCCTGGAAATGCAGGGAATCTAACCTGATACAAGCCAGACCCAAAGATGAGGCACGTGGGGACCTCTTCTGTTGTTCTGAGCCTAGCTCTTTTTTGCAGGAGTAAACATTTTTGTTGGGGTTCTGTTAGGGTTTTTTTTCCTTTTTAATTGCAAACTTTCTCTACTACAGGCTGCCATAGAAGGGGGCTTTGACTGGATATGCTCTCAGAACCCCCACCCCCCATCCTTTTCTTCTCCAGTTGTGGTATTTCCACCCCACCCCACCCCACCCCTCAGTTGTAAATGGCAGTAAATTTTCAGAGTCAGCTCTGATTCCCTCAAAGAAAAGCCTCTCTTAGGTACTTGAAGAATCATAAAAATAATAATTAAGAATGACACAACCAGGTAAGTGGTCTGTGGTGTGCATTTTGGCAAGAGTCAACATTGTAAAGCAGAAACATTACAAAACATTGTAAATACTCACTGTGGTGGAGAAGAATGAGCAAAACAGGCTTTTAAAACCCCCATTACAGAGAGAAAGGGGAGGGATGGGGAGCAAGAGAGAACATATTTGTGCTGGTGAAGCTGATTTTCCACTAAATGTTTACAGAAGATCTGGATACCAGATTCATTTAGAATTATTGTTTCTTTCAGATGCTAGGAGGCAGCTGGGATGATTTGGGAAAAAATGAGGTGATTCCAGAGGTACCACTTAAGAAGGCTCTGAAACCTTTTGTACTGTTAAGTTGTATTTTGTACAGATTTCATCCCAGGTGCTTTGCTCCCTAGATATCCGTCTCGGTCCTTCCATTTGTTCATCATCATTGACTGCCTGTTATGTATGAGGCTATATCCATACACTCATCTGTCTGTCCCTCCGTCTGTGTATCCACCTATCCTATTACTGACTTCCTGTTACATACCAGACACCCTCCCTGCCCTCTTTCCATCCATCTACCCATTTCAACCTATTCATCCTCCAGCCGTACAGAATTTTGGCAGTCCTGTTATGTGCCAGGTGCTGTTCTAGGCTCTAGGAACCCAGAAGAAACAGGCCCATGAACAAGATTGTTATGTTGTTTTTCAGCTTTAATGTGAGGTTGTTAATTACTGACTTACACTGCATCACCTCCATTTGCCATGCTATGAAGACACAGGGTGGGTCTGCTTTTTCCTTCCTTTGTCTCTCGCACTAGTATATCAGGCACATAGATGCTCAATGCATAAGTTTTTGAATGAATGACAATAATTGAGTGATCTATGTAGTGTGGGACATGCTGTGACAGGAGTGTAATCACAGCTGTGAGAAGTCACACAGAAGGCAGAATTACTCACACTGACCCCATTTCTGGGCCGAGTAATGAAGAACGAGAGCTGGCCGAGCATGCTGCTGAGTTTGCTGTTTGTGCATTGGCTCGTGCACTTGCTGAGCTGCTCCCTTGTAGTGAGCTGTGTGGGAAGGCAGCAGGCTGTGATTGAGTACAGGATTGGCAAGGTCTCGGGCCTCTCAGAGCTGCCACACTGAGTGAGTGTGGAAAGTGCTCAGAGGGAGAAATCCAAGTGCCCTGGGCACGTGGGGGCGGGGAGGGGGGCAGCCTGGGCCAGTGCAGGATGGCAGGCAGAGTGTGTGTAGCTGGCAGGGGTAACAGGTTCAGTAGTGTTGGACAGGGTTTTTGCAGGCCTATGAGGGCACTGATCAGGAGGAAAGCCAGGACTGCCCGATCTGCCCTCAGGGAGGCCAGAACAGGGCATTCCTTTTAGTGTTGTTGCAGAACCTCTAGATTTTGGTTGCAGTGTGACTTAAAGGCTTCGGCTTCCTAAGAAAGGAGGTGTATTAGCTTCCTGTGGTAACAAATTTCCACAAACTGGGTGGCCTAAAACAACAGAAATTTATTCTCTCGTGGTTCTGGAGGCTAGAAATCTGAAATCAGGTCTGTGTTCCCTCTGAAGGCTCAATGGAAGGATTTTTCCTTGCTTCTTCCTGACGTCAGTGGCTTCTAGCAATCCTGGGTGTTGTTTGACTTGTAGCTGCATCACTCCACTCTCGGCCCCTCCTTCCGTGTGTGCATGTCTTCTTCTCTGCTTCTAAGGATACTAGTCCTTGGGTTTTGGCCCCATTCTAATCCAGTGTGGCCGTATCTCATCTAATAACATCTGCAAAGACTCTGGTTTCCAAATAAGGTCATGATCTGAGGTTCTGGGGGGACATGAACTTGGGAGACATCATTTAGCCCACTGTAGGAGGGATATTGAAGTTGGTGTAGGTGTGCTGAGAGGCTTCTTATGGGTCTTCTCATTTCTCAGGGCTTTTGGATTGACAGGCAGGAGACAGGTGGTGAGGAGGGTGGGCCAAGAGTGGCTGGAATTCCAGTCTCGAGGGAGGGCTTCTGGCTACTGCACCCTTTTCAGCCTAAAGGAAGCTATGAGGCTGTAAGAGGTGGCCCTGCTTATGCAGTCCCTGGCTCACGTTCATCGTGTCCTTCCTGCAGTGAGGGGACAGACATCAGGGTCCCTTACTGGCTGTCCCCAGAGCACCTTGAGAAAGGAGGAAGTGTCCACAAGAATAAAATGGCCAGAATAATTAACAGCTCTAGCCGACAATGACCTAGGGTTTTTCCAGGCTCCTTCTCTTCTCTGGAAACAGTTTCCTGCTTCTTTCTTGGAGGCATGTTGCCAGGGACTTTCTGGGCCCAGAATGGGACATCACTTTCCTTTTCTTTCTTGTGTCCCTGCTTTCTCAGGTTCAGTGTCAGTAGTGTCCTCCAGTCCCTTGGCATTTAAACAAATGACTCAACAATGTCTTCCTATAACAGCAGTTCTTAAACTTATTGTGATTTCCAGATTTGATTGCCAATCTGGAAATTTGATTTCCAGGTCTAATTTTCAGATTAGATTCCCAGAATTTCAGATTTAAAAAGTCTGGGGTGATCTGGTTCAGGTGACCTTTCAAAGACAGATCAAGAAACACTGCCCCCAAAGTTATGTTTCCCTGTTTTCCCTCAAGTAGTATTTGGTGTGTCAAAAGGGATGGCTTCTGTATTTGCATGACACAGTTTGTCACCAGATTATATTTATAAAGTTCTGACTTAGGCATGCTGTCTAGGTATACAGATGCCAAATCTTTGCCTATCATTTGCTTGTAGGTAAAGTGATTTTAAGATTGAGTTAGTGGTACCTTGAAAACATTTGTAGGACTGTTGGACAGGAAAGAGAGTAGGGCTTGCGCATCTGCTTCATGGAGCGGCCGCCCGCCTTTTCTTACGCAGTTGGGCTCCGTGGCCTAGAGCCCCCATGCCCACCTTCAGTGTTTGCACGCTGAGGCCTGCGAGGGGTCACCTCCGAGGTTTCCATCAGCCCGCATGCCAGAGCATGACAGCCATTCCCTCCAGCGGCTCACTCGTGGCCACCCATGACTACTAACGGCGCTGCCTGGGCTCCACTTCCAGTAACAGCTCCTGCGGAAGTGCCGAGTACCCTGGGGAAGCCATTCCCCACCACCTGGGTCTCCCCAAAGCAGACCCGGGACACTGGTGGGCTAGCTTCTTCTTCGGGAAGTCCACTCTCCCATTCATGGCCACGGTGCTGGAGTCCCCAGAAGTCTGCCCAGGCCTCCACCAGCACGATCACCTATGACCTGGCTTGGGAAGCTGTGGGGAAGCAGCAGCCTGGCGGCCAGCCTGGCAAAACCAACTGCAGGCCCCCGTCCTGAGTGACCACCACCAGCTGCCAGGCTTCCTTCCAAGGCCTAGGCTCATCAGAGCTCTCTTCCTCCCCCTGCCCGGTACCCTCCCTGCCCCTCCTCTCCCCAAGACCAAGCAGGCTGCCGTCAAGGGAAGCAGTTCGGTTTTTAATATCAAAACAGCAAAACACCAAAAAGGAAGTTGAGAGAATCCCACTCTCTGCTATCTGAGCCATACGAGTGCGCCTTCCCCGTAACCCTGTGCCTTGCACCAAGTGGACAATAAACTCCAGGAGTGAGAAAAAAAGAAGAGAGTAGGAAACGTATGTCTTGTGGCTTCAAGGCTAAGTAAGCTAAGCCTAGGAAATAGGGTTCCTGTTTGATTTCGTGAGTGTAATGAAGTAAATAAAGGGATGGCTGATCTTCATTTCGGTGATCTAACTTCTTCCCTTTCTGTAAAAAGAGGATTGTAGGGTTTGTCACTCTCCTGGCTCAACTCTTAAAAAGAGTCATGTGAATTCATTTATATATTTAAAAGTGTTATTGGAGGCTTACTTACTACATGCTAGAATTGTGATAGCTGTCCTAATATCATTGGTGGTACACATTAAACAGCCGTGAAAACGAAAGGAAATTACCTGTCCTGTAAAGGGATGGGAAAGGAAGTTGTAGGGAGGTGGGAGAGCTACCACTGGGCGAGGGTGGGGGATGAGAGGAGGCCACTCCTGAGGAAGTGACCCTCCACGCGGAATTTGAAAGGTGACAGCAGCAAGGTGGAGAGGGTTGGGCGAGGACTGTGGGCTGAGGAAACGTGCCAGGCTTTGTGCCCCGAGGGGTCCAGGATCTGAGCTGGCCAGTGGGACTGGAGGACCGAGTGAGGGCCAGGCCAGTGGTGTGTGCCCTTGAGGTGAGTGTCTCCCACCCACTTTCTGGTCAGATTTGTAGTTACTTTGAGATGAAAGGGAAGAATTATAGCTGGGGAGGATGTGGAAGGTGCAGTGACAAGATCAGATCTGCTTTTTGAAAAGGTCATCCTGGACAGCTGAGTTGGGAGGGAGGGGGCAGGCCAGCTATGGTGCTGCCGGCCTGGGCCCGTGCCACTCAGCAGTGGAGCTCCTCCTGCAGGTGTCAGTTGGAGGAGAGGAGGAAGTTAACGCAGGCGGAAGAGCCGTCCAGGGCTTGCCTGTGCCTAGGGCTGTCTGTCTTACCTGTGAGCCTCTTGTTCATTAAGCCCAAATAAGTGCTGTTAAAGGTGTATTAAAATGTAAAGCCTTTTCTTTTATGGTCTCTCTCATTGTGTCTTGCTTTTTTTTAAAAGAAAAAAATTTACTATTTAATGCTATTTTAAAAAAAGAACAATCGAAAATTTGAACTATTGGTATGAATTTTACTATTCATCTTTATATTGTGCGATGCCAGTTTTAGTTGTAAATATGAGATCAGCTGATTTGTATATAGAATCACTGAAATTAATGCAGTTTGAATTATGTATCTCATATGCATATTAATTTTGTTCAGACTAGGACACTGCATGAAATGACTCAACAGTTTTTTTTTGTAAATAGTTTTTTTAATTGCAATATAATGGACATCTGACATTATATTAGTTTCAAGTATACAGTATAATAATTCAATGTTTTTATATATTGCAAAATGATCATCACAATAAATGTAATTAACTCTGTCACCATGCATAGTTACAAATTTTATTTTCCCTTGTGTTGAGAACTTTTTCTAAGATGTACTTTCTTAAATACTTTCAAGTATGCAATACAGTATTTTTAAGTATAGTAACCACGTTCTACATTACAAACCCATGACTTTATTTTATAATGGGAAATTTGTACCTTTTGACCACCTTCACCCATTTTGTCTGTCTGCCACCCACTGCCTCTGGCAGCCACCAATCTGTTCCCTGTACTATGAGGTAGTTTTTTTGTTTTGTTTTTAAAGATTCCACTTATAAGTGAAATCACACATTATTTGTCTTTCTCTGACTTATTTCACTTAGCATGACGTTCTCAAGGTCAATCTAAGTTGCCACAAATAGCAAGATTTCATTCTTTTTTATAACTGAATAATACTCCGTCTCTCTCTCTCTCTCTCTCTCTCACACACACACACACACACACACACACACACACACTACACATACATCACATCTTTATTTATCCATTAATGGACATGTGGGATATTTCCACGTTTATGGTATTGTACATAATGCTGTAGAGAACACAGAGATTAATGTATCTTTTTGCATTTCAGATCTTCCTTGACTTATGATGGGGTTATATCCAGATAAACCCATTGTAAGTTGAAAATGTAAGTAAAAAATGCATTTAAGGGGCTTCCATGGTAGTCCAGTGGCTAAGACTCCATGCCTTCAATGCAGGGGGCCCAGGTTCAATCCCTGGTCAGGGAACTAGATCTTACATGCTGCAACTAAGAGTTTGAATGCTGCAGCTGAAAGATCCCACATGCTGCAATGAAGTCCAAAGATCCTACATGCTGCAACTAAGACCTGGCACAGCCAAATAAATAAATAATTAAAAATACATTAATACATCTAACCTACCGAATATGATAGTTTAGTCTAGCCTACCTAAACATATTCAGAACACTTACTTAAGCCTACAGTTGAGCAAACTATGCAAACCCTATTTTGTAAGTGTTGAATATCTCATGTAATTTATTGAATATTGTATTGAATGTGAAAGACAGAATGGTTGTCAGTGTATCAGTTGTTTACTCTTGTGATTGAGTGGCTGAGTGGTGTGGCTCCCTACCACTGTGCATCATCATGTGAGAGTATCATATTGTATACTGCTAGCCTGAAAAAAGACCAAAATTCAAAACTTGAAGTACAGTTCCCCCCCGAGAGTGTTTTGCATTTGCACCTTTGTAAGTTGAACCATTGTAAGTCAGACTGTCTGTAGTGTTTTTTTTTTTTTTTTTTTTTTTTTTAAATTTTATTTATTTTAATTGGAGGATAATTTCTTTACAGTATTGTGGTTTTTGCCATACATCGACATGAATCACCCCCAGGTGCACATGTGTTTTCTTAAGATGCATCCAGATGGGAAATTGCTGGATCATTTGAGAATCTTCATACTGTTTGCATAGTGGTTGCACCAATTTACATTCACACCAATAGTGCATAAGTGTTTCCTTTGCTCTGTATCCTTGACAACACTTGTTGTTTCTTGTCTTTTTGATAACAGCTATTTTAACAGATGTGAGATAATCTTTTTGTAGTTTTGAGTTGCATTTTCCTGCTAATGAGTGATGTTGAGCTTCTTTTTATGTACCTGTTGGCTATCTGTTTGTCTTCTTTGGAAAATTGTCTATTCAGATCCTTTGCCCATTTTTAAATTGGATTGTTCGGGTTTTTGCTGTTGACTTGTATGCATTCATTATATATTTTGGATATTAGTCCTTCATCGAATATATGATTTACAAATATTTTTACCAATTTGTTAGGTTGCCTTTTCATTTTGTTGATGGTTTCCTTTGCTGTGTGGAAGCTTTTTAGTTTGATGCAGTCCTGCTTGTTTATTTTTACTTTTGTTGCCTTTGCTTTTGGAGTCAGGTTCAAAAAATCACCTCAAAGACTAATCTTATGGAGATTACCATCTATGTTTATTCTATGAGTTTTATGGTTTTGGGTTTTATATTCAAGTCTTCAAGCCATTTTGAGTTAATTTTTGTGTATGGTGTAAGAGACTGGGATAGTTTCATTCTTTTGCACGTAGCTGTCCAGTTTTCCAAGCACCGTTTACTGAAGAAGCTGTCCTTTCCCCAGCTCATATTTTGTAAGTTAATTGACTGTATTTTCTGGGTTTATCCTAGGCTGTCTATTCTGTTTTAGTGATCTGTTTTATGTCAATACCACATTGTTTTGAATGCTATAGCTTTGTAATATAGTTTAATAATATAGAAATCTGAGAGCATGATGCCTCCATCTTTGTTCTTTCTGAAGATCGCTTTGGTTATTTGGGGTCTTTTTGTTCCATACAAATTTTAGGATTATTCTATATCTGTGAAAAGTGCCCTTACAGAGCTGTTGTTATTATTTCACTTTTTGATACTTGCACATTCTACTAATAGCCTCTCCCTTTGGCTTACTCATGAGTGAAGAAGGATTGAAAGGAAATGTGGCTACGGGTTGTTCCATCCTTTACTGCCCAGTGTTGTCATGGTCAGCATAAGTAATTCACTTATCCCAGGAAATAACATGAATAAGAATGATTATTGCAGGGTTCCTTAGTCATTCATATTTCTAGAATGCTCTTTCTTCCTTTTGCATTTCAGAAGTTCTGGTCTGAAAGTTCTGTAGCCTCTCAGGGCTGTCAGTATTTCTGCTTATTCATATATCACAGACTTACCTTGTACTCACTCTTAGTCTGGCTCAACTCCCACATATTGTGGGTCCACCAGAATCCTTTATTTAAGGGGAATCACACCTTGTGCACATGGAGCCAAAAGGAGCCCTGGTGGACCCACATGACATTCATGTTGTAGGTCTTGCCTCAGCTCATATGGATGCTCCACCATCACACCAGACTTCACTTGTAAAACTCAAGTTCAAAGATGAAAATTTAAGAATCTCAAAATGGTGACAGGAGAGCATTAAACCAGGCAGGCCCTTCTGAGTATGGGTCCTTGAAGGAGGTTGCACACCCCAGAAGCACCTTAGGTACACTCTCTCCTAGGGCACCTGTGGGCCTGTATCCCGGATTCAGTGGAGTCTGTGTCAGATTTATTATTTGCAGGCTCAGAGAAGATTAACCGGGCAGAGCCTGTATTGGCAGCCACAGCCTTGCCTAGTCCAAGAGTATTTGACTCCCCAGGCACTAAAGGCAGCTACCACTTCTTTGGGAAACCTGGTTTTGGATGAGTTTCTAGGCAATCAACGGACGAACTGGCATTCGTCAGTTCCAGGTGCCATGAGCCGGGTCTGTGCAAATCAGGTCCTAAATAGAGCAGCTTTCCTAGTAGATTGTGTGGGCTTCACAGTAGAAGATGTGATTGAGAACATTTTTGGGAAAAGGCTGAGTATTTGGAATTTGTGATTTTTAAATTGAATTGTGGTGTTCCCTCCTTTCATCTCTGCTGCTGCTGCTGAGCAGTCGCTTCAGTTGTGTCCAACTCTGTGCGACAGCATAGACGGCAGCCTACCAGGCTCTTCTGTCCATGGGATTCTCCAGGCAAGAATACTGGAGTGGCTTGCCATTTCCTTCCCCAATGCACGCATGCATGCTAAGTTGCTTCAGTCATATCCGACTCTGTGACCCTGTGGACAGCAGCCCACCAGACCCCTCTGTCCATGGGATTCTCTAGGCAAGAATACTGGAGTAGGTTGCCATTTCCTTCTCCCCTCTCATCTCTACTGTCACTTAGATTGCTTCCACTGTGAGCTTCAATTTCCTGCTTTGGAGACATTTGTAAATCTTCTGTCAGGAGTCAGAATTTCCGGCTTGCTCCTTGGAGCCCCACCTTTGTGATCTGGAGAGGTTTGCATTCTTGGTACTGGAATGAGATGTTCTGAAGGCTCAGGTGGTAGGAGTTTTCAAACTCCTGCATGTATAAAAACTTCTGGGGAGCCCAGGTTCCTGGACCCTAGTCCCGAAGTTGAACTCAGGTGGCTGCTGTGGGCTCCCTGGGAGAGTCCACCACAGGTGATGTCCCATCATATTTTTGACAAACAGTAGTCTTTTTGGTCTCTCAAATTCTGAGATGGTGTGGGGAGAAGGGGTTACTCTGAGAAATAGATGAAGCCTAATTTCGTATGTGGACTGGGGGACGGAGCTGGGAAGGGGACAGTTGGGGAAGGAGGCAAGGAATCAGGTTCAGTGGGGAACCTGTGAGGCAGAATGGTGCCCACCTGGACCTCCCTGCTTGGCCTGGGGACACAGTCTCCCCTGAGGGCAGCAAGGAAGTGATTCATTAAACAAGATAAAAGAAAGTGAAACTAACTTCTGAGAACATCATTAGGTGTGGCTATGTTCAGAGCTGCTAGATACTTTTTATTTTTCCTTCAGGAAACATTAATTTAATCCAGGAGCAACAGGCAGATTTTCCCT
The DNA here is from genome assembly GCA_024291935.2 of Okapia johnstoni. Classification (NCBI taxonomy): domain Eukaryota; kingdom Metazoa; phylum Chordata; class Mammalia; order Artiodactyla; family Giraffidae; genus Okapia; species Okapia johnstoni. The sequence continues at coordinate 46,229,363 of CM044316.1, forward strand.
TCTTAATTGAACTTTTCTGGTGCTGAGGAGTGGCCCTCTTGCTTCCTGTGGCGTTAGTGAGGAGAAGAGTCTGAGTTGTGCCCAGGGATTAGGTGGATTCTGTTTAGAGGATGGTAATGTGGGAAGTCAGCCGGGTAGTGGGTGTAAAGGTGGGTGGAAGGAGACCGAGTGGCTTGGCTGTCCTTTCATCGTTACCCCAAAATAAATCAGCCTGGCGTTTTATTATGTTACTGCGTAAAACTCTACAAATACCTGTCATTTATTGCCTGTTGCTTAGCCAGGCCTGGTGCTAAGTGCTTCTGAGCATCATTTGTTTCCTCACAGAAATCCCCAGAGGCAGCTTTCTTTCTTCTCAGTTTCATACAGGTAGAAACTCAGTACCGAGACCATGGAGGGGGCTGAAGGGGGCTTTTGAACCCTGCAAGTTTGTTCCCTTACCCACTGTTCTTGGCTTATAAGGCTGATGGAAGGTCTTGTTTTACTCACTGCCTTGTCTTGCCTTAACTACTCTTAAACTATTATAGTTTTTGATGAGAACCACTGGTGATGTAGCAGATTTTGTGTTGCAGTTCCAGGTTTTGCTGCCCAGGACTTTCTGAATTAATAACAGTTAAATGGACGTTGAACCCTAATTCTTTAGGCTGGGTTTTTAGTTTGTTGTTGTTGTTTTTTCTTTTTGTCCTTTGCTGGAAAAGATTTGAAGGTTATAGGGAGGTAATGGACCTTGGCTTCCCTTTTCCTACCTTTCAAGTGACATTCTTGCTTGCCTGAATTTGTTCGGAACAGACATGATTGCCCAAACCCTGGAAGAGGCAGGCCTGAGGGTGTGGGAAGATGGTAAATTATAAAACTTACAGATGCTGTATTTTCCCTTCCCTTTTCTAACACCAATCTGAAGACCTTGGAGCCGGAAGGTCTGCATCCCATGATGAGCTGGAAATCCAGTACCACCCCTAATTTACTATTCTGCAATTGTCCTCTTTTTTACCTAAGAGCTTTACAAGTCTTCTGCTGAATCTCTTAGAAACCTTTTCTGAGGGAGCAGTATTTGTTTCCTTTGATTATATATGTGAAGGAGGCATGTAGAGAAGACCTTTGCTTGCTGATTTCCTGGTATAAGTGGTGGCACTCAGATCTGCAGCTGTTTAACCACGTTCTGGATTCACATCTGGGTGATGGCTGTGTCTGTGTGGACCTGGGACAGGCAGGGTGGCCCAGCTCCAGTTTCTCATCAACTCAGTTTTTCTGGCTCCCTGTGCCGTCTTCGTTTTATTGGCAAGGCCTCTCTTTTACTTATAAACCTCTTCCAAGAAGGTCTGGCTTTCACTGTAAATTTATGACCATAAATTTTGAGATGGTACACGTCACCCTCTTAATCTAATTGAGCCAGCACATCATTGTGAAGACATCATTTTATTTGGGGGGTATTAGTTGCTATGGTTATTTGCTGAGACCAACAGAATCTGTGTTCTCTCAACTGGATTTTTGGAAACGGCTGTCTGAGAATGACAGAGGTGTGCGTAGCTAGAGGAATATCGAGCAAATATCCTCACCTGTAAAATGATTTTTTTTTTTTTTAAGACACAGAAAAAAATACTTTGGGTGGAGTTTTAGAGCTGGAAGGCCTTAGAGATCAAGTAGTTCATTCTCCTGGTTTTGAAATGAGTTTCCTAAGGCCAAGTATGTTAAGTAATTCTCCCTAGGTTCACGTACACGATTGGTGGATGAGCAAGGAGTCAGCCCATTTCTGGTTGTTGTTTTAGATTTTGTTGTTTCTGTTACAGTTTAAGTGCTCCTAAGTAATCCGTTCTTCCAATATATAGATTTTTAGGTCCTGTATACCTTAAGCACTGTCCTGGAAGGATAAAGACACTGTGATCTTTGATTTCAGAGTCTTGGGTGGGAATCACAGCCCTTGCCTTGGAGAGTGTAGTGCTTGGACCAGCAGCACTGGCATCACCTGAAAACTTAGAAATGCAGTCTCAGGTTCCCAGGCATACTGAACCAGAATCAGCATTTTGATGAGATCCTCTGGTGTGTATTAAAGTTTGAGAAGCTCTGCTCTAAGTAGGGAGAATGTTCTAGAAACAAAAGCTAAATCTTGAGGCCCAAGCTGGGTTCATTTGCCCCTCTGCCATTTTATTCCTCTGTTCCTTCTTGAGCCTCATGCAGTGGTGTTGACCTAGGGGACACACATCCAGCCTGCACTCTAGCTCCGTCTCACTCTGGCCCCTCCTGGTCTGAGTACTACGCTGACTCACTCTTCCCACAGATCCTTTGTTTTGACTTGTGTGGTCTCTTCTTCACATCCTTTTCTAAAACATGCCTGTGTTAGGGGCAAAGCACAAATGTCAGCTTCTCAGAAAGCTAGGCACTACAGGCCTGTGAACCCCCAAAATCCCATTTATCTTGGATGTCGTGTTAGCATGCTAACTCTTTTATCTGTTTCATCTGGGACTGGCCTTCTTCCTCAGGCAATTGACAAAAAGGGTTTGATGATACCACTCTTTCCGCAGTAAATTTAAAAGGTACCACTTGAGGTTAATAAACTTCTCAAGAAGAAACCCATACTGCTTTGAGTTATAGTTCAGTTTAAAAAAAAAAAAATACTGTTACTTAGTCCAGGATTTTTGCCTTTGCTTTCAGCTCTGAAATGTGAAAGGACACTTTTAATTTGTAAATGCACTGGGGTTTTCTAAGCATCTGAGGAAAACCCTTAAGATCTCGAATGTGTTTTTCATAGTTCACTAGAATGAAGTTCTTTGATTAGTTTGGTGAATCAGTGAGGCAAAAATTTCTTAATTCTTACTCTAATTAAGATTCTCCTTTTGTTAATTCTCTTATCTTTAACCTGCAAGTAAACTTCCACTCAGCCAGTGCTTGTAAGCATCTAAGTTGCCAGCATCCTTATAAGATCTAAGGTCTGCCCTGTGCTTTGCTGTTTCATAACATGTTTTCTTGGAGAAGGAAATGGCAACCCACTCCAGTACTCTTGCCTAGAGAATTCCGTAGACAGAGGAGCCTGGTGGGCTGCTGTCCATGGGGTTGCACAGAGTTGGACACGACTGAAGCAACTTAGCATGCATGCATGCATTGGAGAAGGAAATGGCAACCCACTCCTGTATTCTTGCCTGGAGAATCCCAGGGACGGAGGAGCCTGGTGGGCTGCTGTCAGTGTTGGACACGACTGAAGCGACTTAGCGCGGTAGCAGTAACATGTTTTCTTCTTTCCTTCCTTCCTCCCTACTTCCCTCCCCACTTTCTTTCTTTCTTTCTCTCTTTCTTTCTCCCTCCCACCTTTCCCATGACAATCCTGTGAGGTACATATTATCCTCATAATTATATGAACATTTGGAAAGGTTGAGTAATTTGTTCAAAGTCAGACAGCTAGTAATTGGCAGATCCAGGGTTTGAACCTGTTTGTGGAGTCCATGCACTTCATAGTCTTCTGAATTGCCTTTGACTTTGCTCTGTGTGTATGTGTACATTTGTACTTGGATGGCCTGGAAATACCCTTTTTTCCCTTTCACTTGATTAGTCCCTCTCCAAATGGATTTCTTTGTTTTAACTAAGCAAACCATCACTCTTTCCTTAAGTGAGTTTTTCCTGTGCTGACCTGCTCTCGTATAAGATCTTGGGACATTTTAAATGTAATTGTTCTGAATCCTGTACCTCAGTGTTCTGTGTTTTGGTTCTGTTTTGTGTCAGGCTGAGCAATTCAAATTTAGGGCTGGAGTCTTTAGGGACTGAGTTTTCATCTGTTGACCTAAAACAAATAGGCTGCCAGTTATTTTTCTAGCAAAAATGGGATTGTCAGGATCAACAAAGAACTGCAGTGTGAGTTCTGCAACCATGGTGAGCCACGTGTAAGTCCCTTGCCCAGGAAGGAGAGACAAACTCTTTTAAAGAGGGAAAAAGGAAGTTGGGAGGACTATAGTAAACAAAGAGTCCATTGGAGGAATCGGGTGTTTAAAGTATAGTGGCTTTTCATCAGCTGAGTGGTAACAGTGTCTCATTGGATGAGCTCTTGCCAACTAGAAGAGGAAGTCTTGCTACTTCCTCTTGGACTCTGCTATCATTGTAGGGTGTGAGAGCTCTCCCTTCCAGCCTCCCAACTCTTATTTTAATTGAGGTTTTTGTTTATTAGTTTTTACATTTCCTCCTTTTGATTAGGATCCTTCTCTGAAAGCATCATTGGTCAAGAATTAGGTGTTCTTGTTTTAAAAGCTTTTTGTCCCTTGGTGCCAGGAAGGACCTTTTCTGAGTGTAGTGTCCCACATTGGAGGGAAAATACACAGAAACCTACTGAGATCACATCTAAAAGTAACTCTCAGGTACTTTTATCTAAAGTCCATATGTTATTAATGTCCTAGTCATTGGAAATCATCTGAAATATTAGGTCATCATCAAAGGTTTGACAGACAAACTTCTCTAGGCTTGATCCAGGTATCTTAGAAAGGCTGCCTCATCAGATGTTATCTCCTTCAGTTCTGAGGAATCTTTCCATTCAAGTCACCAAATGACGTGCAGATCTGGTTTGGTTTGCTGCTTTGTTTAGCTGTGTTATGTAAATACAAGAGTCTATTCCCTGGATTTTGGCTGCGGAAAGGTTGGTTAGTAGTACCTAATAGGGTCCTTTCTGGTGAAGTTGAAGAGAGTCTTTCTGGAGGTGTCTTTTCCAGTAATGAAATCTCCAGATTGCAAGGTATGATGCTTAGGGTTCATCTCCCAAGAGCGCTCTGTGAAAAGATTGCTCTACCAAAATGGTTATTTTTGATAGAAGCAGTAAGACGTTTGCAGTATTGGAGTACTTCTCTTTTTATCATTTGTGAGTTAAAAAAATGATGAATCAAATGCATTGAGGATCTTGTGACTATCTTAAAGGGTGAAAGTTTAAGTTCCAGAAGGGGTGGATCTGAGATTTAGAAGGATCGATGGCAGTGCTTTTTGCAAAGGTATTTGGAGGGCCTCTATCCTCCAGTTTTGCCGGGTGAGTCTTTTTCTTTTTCTTCTTTATTTTTTGAATTATGAAAGGATGATAACTCATTTATAGGAGACTTGGAAAATACAGAACAAAGTTGCAAATAGTTGTGCTAGTTGTTTCAAGTATTTTTTTTTAAATAGATTAATTAATATTTTTAGTTGGAGTTTTAATTTCAAACTCTCAAAAATTAATAGAACAGGTAGACAGAAAAGTAGAAGGGTATAGTAGACCCAAAAAGCACTATGAATCAATTCAACATAATTAAGATTTATTCAGTTTTCACAAAACAGCAGGATACAAATTCTGTTCAAGGTCTCATAGACTCTAAACCAGGAGACACTGGAACATACCCAGAGACATAAAACTGACAAAAATTTCATGGTCTAAAGGTATTAAGATGATTAGATAGCATCACTGACTCAGTAGACATGAATTTGAGTGAACTCTGGGAGATAGTGAAGAACAGGGAAGCCTGGCATGCTGCAGTCCAGGGGGTGTCAAAGAGTCATACATGACTTAGTGACTGAAATATAGCAACAAAAGGTATTGAAATCATACAGAGTCTGTTCTCTTATCAGGGTGGAATTATGTTAGAAATCAATGTCAAAAGATATTTGAAAATAACTCACATATTTTCAAGTGGGTGACATTTACCAAAAGAGATCTTTGACTTAGCCATTGAAAGCCTCGATAAAGTTAAAAGACTGAAAAAACACAGAGGGTGATTGCAGAGAAGAAAGCATTTAAATGAGAAATTAATATCAAAGTGAGAAATAAATATCAAAGATACTTTAAAGAAAACCCATGTATTCAGAAGTTAGATGTCCACTTTTAAATGATGAGTGTATCTAAGAAGCCATAATAAAGGGAAACTAGAAAATATTTGTAACAAAATAAAAATAGAGAATTTATCAGAATTTGTTGCATGCAGTTGAAGCTACTCAGTACAATTAAATAAAATGTGGAATCTTAAATAAGGTATGAAAAATAATGTATGCTAGCATAAAATTCTGTGTAATTTGAACAAAATCTATACTTTAGTTAATAATACTGTACCACATGTTAATTTCCTGTTTGTTTTACAACATAGTATTTCTTTATATTCTCAGAATTAGAAGTTTCAAGCCTCATTCAGATTATTTTTTTAAAAATCACTAAAATAATAAGCGTTTTAGACTTTTAGTAATAATGCCAGATGCCAGAATAAATGGAACCAATACCAAAGTTTTGAGTGAATATGAATTAGAAATCTAGCATTCTATTCATACTTAGTCAAACACATGGAAAGAAAATGTCATAAATTTTTTAGTTAAGCAAAAAATCATGTTTTCTAAAATATATATTATAAATATTATATATATGTATACCTAAACTTTTTCTACTACATTTGATAAAGGCATGAGAAATAATAACAACAAAAAGAGATGGAGAAATTGGAAAACATAAATGAAATGGGAGCCTTAACTATAAAATAGAAAAAGTGAAACAACTAGATAGAAGTAAAAGATCATCATATAGTCCAGTTGTTTTTAAACATGGCTGCTCATTAGAATCGCATCTGGATTTTTGGAGGAAAAAACAATTCCTGGGTATTCGTATTTAAAAAAAAAATTCCAAGATAATTCTACTGTGCATCTGGATTTTAAAAAGTAGTTACAGATTTTTCTGTTACATGATAGTTTTAGTAATATAGAATTCTATTATTTTCTGGTGACCAATCATGATACAATGGTATTAAAATGAATAATAGTTACATAATCACAATAACAAAAGATATTTATCAGTTTTCACAATCAATAGCCAGAAAAAAATAAAAGATAATTACAGTAATAAGTCATAATGGAAATATGATTAACCTAACTATAAAATATAAAATAATTGCATACAATATAGGGGGTTAAGTAGAGTGAGGTAATAAGTGGAAGTACATACATACAAATATTTTCACCCACCTAGTCAGTCTGTATCTTTTGATTGGTGCATTCAATCCATTTACATTTAAAAGTAATTATTGATATGTATGATACTATTAACATTTTCTTAATTGTTTTGGATTTAGTTTTTGTAGGTCTTTTCCTTCTCTTGTGTTTCTTACTTATAGAAGTTCCTTTAGCATTTGCTGGTTTGGTGGTCTGAATTCTCTTAAATTTTGCTTGTCTGGAAAGCTTTTAATTTCTCCATCAAATCTGAATGAGGGTCTTGCTGAGTAGTGTATTTTTGGTTGTAAGTTCTTCCTTTTCATCACTTTATATATATCATCTCATTCCTTTCTGGCTTGTAGATTTTCTGTTGAGAAGTCAGCTAGCTGATAACCTGATGGGAGTTGGCCCTTGTATGTTTTTTGTCATTTTTCCCTTGTTGCTGTTTAATATTTTATCTTTGTCTTTAATTTTTCTCAGTTTGATTATTATGTGTTGGTGTATTCCTCCTTGGGTTTATCCTGCCTGGGACTCTCTGTGCTTCCTGGACTTGGTTGACTATTCCCTTTCCCTGTTAGGGACATTTTTAGCTATTATCTCTTCAAATGTTTTCTTGGGTTCTTTCTTTCTCCTCCTCCTTCTGGGACCTGTATAATGCAAATGTTGGTGCATTTAATGTTGTCCCAGAGGTCTCTTAGGCTATCTTCTTTTTATTTTTTTTCATTCTTTTTTCTATATTCTGTTTTGTGGCAGTGATTTTAACCGTTCTGTCTTTCGGGTCATGTATCAGTTATTCTGCTATCAATTCCTTCCAGTGTATTGTTCATCTCTGTCTGTTTGTTCTTTAGTTCTTCTGGGTCTTTGGTAAATATTTCTTGCATCTTCTCCATTCCTTTCCAAGATCCCGGATCATCTTCATTATCAATGTTCTGAATTCTTTTTCTGAAAGATTGCCTATGTCCACTTCATTTAGTTTTTTTTTCCCTCCTGGTGTTTTATCTTGTCCCTTTATCTGGGACATAATTCTCTGTATTTTCATATTGATTAACTTTCTGTGATGTGGTTTTTGTTCTGGCAGCTATGGGATTTTAGTTCTTGCTTCTACAAGCAAGATGGATGAGGCTAAGAGGCTTATGCAAGCTTCCTGATGGGAGGGGCTGACAGTGGGAGAAGCTGGATCTTGCTCTGGTGGGCAGTGCTCAGTAAAAACTTTAATCTGATTGCCTGCTGATAGGTGAGGCTACGCTCCCTTCCTGTTAGTTGTTTGACTTGAGGCAGTCCAGTCCCAGAGTCTATGTGCTTTACGTAGGGTTAATGGTGTCCTCCAAGAGGGCTCATGCCAAGGGGTGCCTCCCAGGACTGCTGATGCCAGTGCCCCTGTCCCTGTGGCAAGCCACTGCTGACTCATGCCTCCAAAGGAGACCCTCCAACACTGGCAGGTAGGTCTGGTTCAGTCTCCTGTAGGATCACTACTCCTTTTCTGTGGGTCCTGGTATGCACTAGACCAGGGTATGTTTGTGCCCTCCAAGAATGGAGTCTCTGTTTTTGCCAATCCTGGAATCAAATCCAGCTGACCGCCAAGGTTGTAGTCCCTGGGGATTTAAGTCCCTTTGATGGATCTCCAGGCTGTGAAGCCTGACATGGGGCTCAGAACCTTCATAACAGTGGGAGAACTTCTTTGGTATTATTATTCTCTAATTTTTGGGTCATCTCCCCTGTGGGTGTGGGAGTTGGTTTTATAATTTCAGCTTCTCGTTTGTCTTTGAACATGGGGTCTCTTTTTTTTTGGTGGGTTCCAACGTCCTGTCAACAATGGTTGTTCCACAGCTAGTTGCAATTTTGGTGCTCTCTCAAGAAGAGATGAGCACATGTTCTTCTACTCAACCATCTTGAACCAATCTTGCCAGTTGAGTCTTAATGCCATTAGTGCATTCAACTAAAACAGAGAATTGAGGGTGGTAAGTTCAGTAAAGTGTTATTAAATTGGCCAGATAGCACAGATTTGTTGAAGTACTTGACCAATAAAGTAGGTTCCCTGATCATTATGAAGACTGAGAGTAGTTCTCCAAGTAGGGACAATCTTTTCCAAAAGGACTCTAGCCACAGAATAGGCTGTCTGCAAGGGGAGGCTTCATTCAGTCCAATGTGAAAACATACAATAACCAAAATATATTTATATCAACAAGAGGGAGGAAGTTGTATGAAATCTATTTGCCATATCTTGAGTGACCTTTTAGGCAGTTTAAAATATCAGAGAGCAGTATCCAGCTTTCTCTAGGTTGTACTTTGGACAAGTGGGCCAAGTGAGGTAGGCACTTTAAGCAGTCTTGTTAATGTTTCCCGCCAATACTGATTGACAAATGCTGCCATTTTATCAGTAGACCAATGGCTGAACGGATGTGTGGTGGTGAGGAGTGGGAATTTTAGAGTCTCCAATATGACTGGGTTGTTATTTGGTATGAACTAGCACCTTATCTTTTTCATCAAACAATTGTTGAATTTTCAATCTTGCATTTCCCTTTTTGAGTCCAGTTATTATGCTTCTGTAGCCAGCTTTTCTAAATTTGGGGCCTATTTGGGGAAAAATTTATTTGAACCATGACACAGGTTTGGCTGTTCTTGATTTCTTTTAGAGCAGCATTTCTTCTAGAAAAGTCAGCAAAGTGATTTCCCTTAGCTTCCAGAGAATTGGGCTTCCCTGGTGGCTCAGACAGTAAAGAATGTGCTTACAATGAGGGAGACCTGGGTTTGATCGCTGGGTCGGGAAGATACCCTGGAGGAGGGCATGACAACTCACTCCAGTATTCTTGCCTGGACAATTCCATGGACAGAGGAGCCTGGTGGCCTACAGTCCATGGGATCGCAAAGAGTCAGACATGACTGAGCAACTTGCACTTTCACTTTTCCAGAGAATCAACCTTAGAATGCTCTGGGATCTTACTAACTATAAAGTGATGGGTTAAAGTATCACATCCAAGAATTCCTGTATACATGGGCCATTTAAAATTTTATTTCTGCTGAAAGTAAGGAAACCGTGTTGCTTCCGCAACATTCCAAAATCATGAGCTGCTCTGAAAGCATATCTACTGTCAGTATAAATATTGGCAGTTTTGCGCTCAGCTAAAGTATCAGCCTGTGTAGGAACGTGTAATTCAGCCTGTTGAGCTGAAGTGGCCATAGGTTAAGATGCTGCCTTAAAGTATTAAAAGGAGTTACAATATCATATTGAGCCCAGTATTCACCGTTGTCATCTTCTAAATAAGAACCATTAGTGAACCATGAGAAGTCAACCTTACCCAAAGGAATTTACTGCAGAATATCAGAGTCAGGAGGTGATCTCACAGAGTCAGGAGGTGATCTGCCAGCATCGAGCAGTTGTGAAGGACTTTTTTTTGGTGACAGAGGGGAGAAGAGTAACTAGGTTAAATGTATTATAATGTAATATTGTAGTTAAGTGAGGGGCAGTTAACAAAAGGACCTCATAGGAAGTAAGGTGACTGGAAAAAGTGAGTGTGATGAAAATTCAGCAGGGCTTCTAGTACATGAAATGGAGAAATTGTTAAAGGAGATCCCACAGTGATACTCTTCTTGGCCTTAACCAAAAGGGCAATGGCAGTTTTGGCTCTAAGGTAAGAAGATTTTTCCCTGTGTCATACATGGTGCCCAGTTGCTGGCTCTAATGCCATATGGTTCGTGGTGATCCCCATGTTTTGGGGTGAGTACTCCAAGGACATTCCTTTTCATTCATTTTCCTATACAAAAAGGAAAAAGGCAATCTGATAATTGGACTGCCCAAGGGCAAATAGGTTAAGCAGATTCTCCTTAAGTGCTTTAAAGGCTGTGTGGATGAGTTCTCATAAAATTAAGCCAAGGTGGTAGTTCTTTAGTAAATCACATAGAAGTTTGGCCATAAGAGAAAAATTTGGAATCAGCAGTAGCTAGCTAGTCTGAGAAACCCTTGCAGTTGGTGTTTAGTTTTGGGTTTTGGGAAACTTAAGACACCTTGAATCCCAGCTGGATCTAAGTGGAACCTTTGTTCTGATATCAGTTACCTTAAATATTGAACCTGGATTTTGGTAAATTGCAGTTTTTCCTTGTTGACCTTATGTCCCTTAAAGGCTAAATGCTTTAGCAAGTGGATGTTACCTTCCTGTGAGGAGGCTTGAGAAGAATAAAGAAGTAAATCATCAATATATAGCAGCAAAGTAGAACCTCCCAAGAACTTTTTATCATCCAAATCAGCCTTTAAGATTTGTGAGAAATGAATTTCTGAGGCATTACTCTTAAGGTGATTTCTTTTTTATTCTCAAGTGAAAGCAAAGTGGTGTTGGGTAACATCAACTGGAATACTAAAGAGTGCTCTACGTTGATCAGTTACAACACAGAATTTACTTCCATGGAAATGAATGTTAGTAATGTATGAGGGTTAAGAACAACAAGGTGTCAAGAGGTAATGTTTCTTTCTCAGAGATCCTGGACAAACCTCCACATGTGGCCCTTAGATTTTCTCACTAGCAAAATAAGAGTATTGTAAGAAGTAGTGTCGAGGGCAAGGACTTGCAGTCTTCTGTTATGGGCTTTGTACCTTGAAGGGCTTCTTATAAAGTATTGATTAATTCTGGGGAGAGATTTTGAGGGATCTGTTTGAATCTTGATAGGAGGTGCATTGTGAATTTTGCCAATATCATTTTGGAGATTTTGCAGATAAGGTTGGTAGCTGATTCAATAGGAACAGATGACCCGTGTTTCCAGACCCTACTCTAGTGTTGTCAGAAATGGAGCAAATAGAAGACCTCAGTGGGTCATTTAATTCACCTGGTTGGTTGCTTTGATGACTGCTGTTAAGTTCTAGAGTTATTTTCCCCTTTTAGGAGAAAGGAATTTTGGCATGGTACTTTTCTAAGAAGTCTAAGCCTATTAAATGGATGCGGCAGAGGAACTGCAGAGAAAAAGGTATTTATCTCTCAAAGAGTCTACACAAAAGAGGATAGACTCAAAACAGGAATCTCTGAGGTTCATCGGAGATCCCCACTATTTAAATTGATTTAGTGACCTGAGGCAGGGGTTGTTTGGTTATAGTGGGGTTGAGTACTGAGACTATAGCCCCAGTGTCAGGACTGGAAGAGATTCATCCATAATCTGGAGAAATGTTTCTCCAAGCCGATTAAGAGGGCAGATTGGAAAGAGCCTCTATAGTTCCTTGGAGTTCTGTGATTGAGAATTGGGAGGACATTGGAAAGGCTGGTTAGACAGCAAAAGGTACCTGAAACACTAAAATTTATAATCTTTTCCAATGTCCTGGCTCTTTGTGATAATAGAAACTAGGAGGGTTTGGGCTTCATTTTGAGACCTTAATTCGCTGTAGTTGAAGATTAAGAATTATAGTAGTCTTTTGGGTGACTCACCCACAGTGTGAGAAAGCTAGTTTGCCAGATTAACTAAATCTGGAGTGGACATAGTTTCCCATTGTATCCTGGTCCTTTTTACTAGAAGGACCAGCCCATTAGTAAACACAGAGCTAAAAGCTATGCCAGTGGAATCAATATCTGAAGGAAGACCAGAATTTCTTTTAAAAATAACTTTGTCAATTGTAATACTCATGAACAGGCTCATCAAATTTTTGTTAGAATGTCCGAATTTTGTTTCTGTCAACAGACTTTGGAAAAGCCCTAGGGATTGCCTGACGAAGTTGCCTAGTGATTGCCTGAGCCTGTTAATAACAGAAATCAGTGGGCTGGTCTCCCAGTTGTAATCCTAAAGACCTTTAAGGTTTTTCCCATTAGCAATTTTCATCCAGTACTGGTTCTGGCCTTCATTCACAAGCATATGAACTAGCGGATACAAGTCAGAGCAGTAAGCTTGATAAATTTGAATGCTTTATTAAATTTCTCAGCAAATATATGAGGATTTTTGGTTACTCTGGGAAAACAATCTTTGTGGTTTGCAATTCAGCTTTAGTCCTGGGAACATAAGAAATTAAGAGTTTGGCCTCAGGATCCTCAGAAAGGTTAATTTTAGAGGCTCAAGTTCTGATAGGTTTATAGAAAAAGGGAGTGAAGAGTTTTAGGAGAAGTTGGGCCAGAGAATTAGTACGGGAGAACTGAGGGTGTAGAGGTGTAGACAGCATAGAAGGAAAGGAGGGAGGTGACCCTGGAGACAGAGCCCAAGACAGCCCAGGAAGAGGAGCTGGAAGCTTCAGAAGCCACTTTACATTTCTGTAATCATTTGTTTGTCGTAGTTGTTTTTAAATCTTATTTTGCAGAAAGGCAATTTGGGCTCCTAATAATGTTTGGAAGCCTCAAAATACCAGTCAAAATAGGCATTTCATTCAGTTTTTGAAAGTTTTGAGCTATGGTTTTTAGTTTGGTTTTAAGAAAAGTTTGGGATTTTAAAAGTTCCTCATAATGGCTTTGATGTTTTAAATTGCCTTTTGTTAGGTAGGTCTATTTAGTTAGAAATGTGTGAGGAAGGATTGTGTATTAAAACAAAACTGGCTGGAATCCTGGTGTGGGAAATGTCCTCAAAATAGACGTATAACTGGGTTCCCATCTCTCAGAAGTTTTTCTCTTGAGTAATGAGTAATTTTCAGGCAGCCTGTTGTTCAGTCACCAAGTCATGTCTGACTCTTTGTGACATCATGAACTGTAGCATGTCAGGCTTCCCTGTCCTTCATCATCTCTCTGAGTTTGCTCCAACTCATGTCCATTGAGTCAGTGATGTCATCCAACCATCTCATCCTCTGTTGCCACCTTCTCCTCTTGCCCCGAATCTTTCCTAAACAGCTCAAATAACCTGCAGGCCTAATACCAGCCAATCCTAAGGGAACAGTCTGGTCCTGGAAGAGCCAGGCTGAAGGCTGCATAGCACAGCTCTAATGACAGCCTAATTCTGAAGGAGTCAAGCCAAAGATATAACACATAGTTCCACTAGAGCAGTTTAGTCCCCAAGGAGTTATATCAAAGGCTTAACAGCACAGTTCCAGTAGAACAGCTCCTGCTTCAAAAGGAATCAGGCCAACAGCTCAAGTGGCACAGGTCCAATGAAGCAGCCTTTGTTCCAAAAGAAATGAACGGAAGACCAACACAGTTTGAATTGTAACAGCCTAGAAAGCAGGCTGAAGTGTCAGGTTAGTACTTGAATATATTGATAGAATAAGGTCTATCAGAAACAAGACCTAATAAGAAAGAATGAGGCCTTAAAATAGATTTCAAATAAAACCTGGAGAACTTCAAAACACAAAGAGAGCAGAAGCTTAGATTTGGATGGAGAGAGGGGGAAAAACTTAGCCTTAAACCCCAGGGTTGGTGAGAAAAGCAGTGAGCAACAGTGGACTTTAAGTGGGTACCACATCTGTTTTCTCACCAGCCTTGGAGTCATTGGGGTCTTCTCTGGATCCCCATATAAGCCACCAAAGTCTTGACATAAATAGGCTGACAGTTACTTCTCCAGCAAAAGTGGGTTTATTCGAAATCAACAAAGATTTGCAGTTTGGAGTTTACAACCATGGTGAGCTACGTGCAAGTCCCAATACAGCAAGGAGAAGAGAACTTTTTCAAAGAGGGGAAAAGAAAGCTGGGAGGGCTGTAGTAAACAAAGAATCCATTGGAGGAATTGAGAGTTTAAAGTATAGTGGGTTTTCATTGGTTGAGTTGTGACAGTCTCTCGTTGGCTAAGCTTTCGCCAAGGCAGAAGGGGAAGTCTTTTACTTCTTGAGCTTTGCTAACTTTGTAGGGCACGAGAGCTTGCCCTATACAGTCTATGGAATTCTCCAGGCCAGAATACTAAAGTGAGTACCCTTTCCCTTCTCCAGGGGATCTTCCCAACCCAGGGATCGATCCCAGGTCTCCCACATTACAGGCAGATTCTTTACCAGCTGAGCCACAAGGGAAGCCCAAGAATACTGGAGTGGGTAGCCTATCCCTTCTCTAGCAGATCTTCCTGGCTCAAGAATTGAACCTGGGTCTCCTGCTTTGCAGGCGGATTCTTTACGAACTGAGTTATCAGAGAAACCCCGTCTTGTTCAAGGGTCAGCTGTTATTATGTATATGGAATGATGATGCTACTGATCTCTCATAGTTGGACCTGAACTTGGAGGTTTTAGTAAGGAGCAGAGTTTCTCTGAATTCCTCATGGTCTCATTATCTCCAGACTGGGTGGCCTGTGCACCAGTGTCCAGTTTGAGAGGTGTCATACCACAGGGAGAAAGCCTGTTGACTGTGGTTGCTTGTTCTTGAGTGAAATGGGATGGGACGTCAGAGTAGAAGTTCCCAAACTAAGTTCTGGGCTAGCCTCTCAGTGAAAGGATTAATCAGTGTTTAAGTTGATCTAGTCTCTCTTCTGTATAAAAATATGGTTTCCATTTTCTTGGGGATGAAGTTCAAATTCCTTAGCTTGGCATTCAGTTTCTTCCAGAGTTTGATTCAAACCTCTCTTTGTAGTCTTATATCCTTTAAGTTGAGCTTCCTGCTATTTCTGGGTATGTCCTCTGCTTTTGCATCTCTTTGCTTCCCCTTCCTACTTTTAGAATACCTTTGCATGCCTCTCTCCCCTGTCCTGCACCTCTTCCCATCTCTAGATATTCAGATAGTACTAAATTTTTAAAGTGCACTTCAAATTCCACTTCTTATTCTTTTTTTTTTTTTTTTCCTGGGGAGCCTCCTCCCATGGCCCCAGCTGAAATAATATCCCTTTTACACTTCTGTGGCTATTTTTTGCCTTAGCATGCACTGCTTTAATTTATAAGTCTGTATACATAAAGTATATGTATGCATGCTCAGTCTCTCAGTCATGTCTGACTCTTTGTGACCCCATGGACTATAGCCTGTCATGCTCCTGTGTCTGTGGAGTTTTCCAGGCAAGAATACTGGAGCTTGTTGCCATTTCCTTCTCCACGGGATCTTCCTGACACAGGGATTGAAACCATGTCTCTTGTGTCTCCTGTGATGGCAGGTGGATTCTGTACCATAGCACTGAGTAGACCCTTCTAAATTGTATTCTCCTCAAGGATATGGAATATATACGTGTCATCTTTTTATTTCTTTGAGTACATTGCTATCAGATTCTCAAATATTTAAGTAAATTAGGCATTATAGTATAATAGTTAAGAATTTGGGCATCAGAGGAACCAGGTTCTTAGACTACCAGTTATTAACTCTGTGGTTGTGACAGATTATTTAACCTCTCTGAATCCGTTTACCCATATGAAAATGGGAGTAATAACACATGCTGAGTACAATGGTTGTAGGAATGAAGTGATTTAAATTGCTTAGTAGGTACATGTTACACAGTAAAGTATCCAATAAATAACATATTTAAAGTTGTTTGGATTTACATAAAGGTGAGTTTGGATCTTCCACATTTTCCCTGAAGGATATTTTCATGTAAATGGAATTAGAAACCTCATCTGGAAAAGGTTGACACACCTTTCTTTGTCCTGTTTGATTTCATTTTAAAAATCAACCCTGAAAATTTCATTAGCTTTAGTGCTCTGGTTGGAAAAACAAATTCTCCAGAGTCAGTGCTGACTGTGGCCTCATTTAAGAAATACAGTTTTAGGGAAAATGGCTTTAGGGAAAACATGCAGATGTGTACTCAGAATGTACATTGTGAGCTCTGTTGTGACTGATGTGGTTGGTGGGCATATCATTGCTGGAGAGATGAGAAGTTTCCCGAGTCTTCTCCAGCCATGTTTGAAAGAACGCAGAAGACACTGGTGGTGACTTTATCCCTCCAACCCTTCCCCTCCGTGTCTCAGGCTTGAATGGATGAGACCAACAGAGGTTCTTGGAATGTATTAGGACAGTTCTTCCCCCATGGAGTCTAGGGCCCCTCTCTCCATTGCTGACTGAGCATCCACTGGACATTTCCCTCCTCTCGTGGGTGTCTTCATCAGTGGGACAGGATGACGATTGGCCCTGTTGTTTCTCTGTGAGTCTTGTCACACCTTCCCTGACATAGTCAATTGCCATCTACAAGCTATAGGCAAGACTGCACATCACAGAAATTAGTCAGATGTATTTGAACATGGTCTGTTTCCTTTTGCCTATGTAATAATATAGAGTTTAGGCTGTAGAATGGCATTGAACAAGGAGAGGTCACTTGCTTTTCTTACAAATTAAGCAATAGAACTCAGTTTAAAATGCCACATGTGACTTGGGGAAATGCCTCTCTCCAAGCACAGTTTTTGGTAGAATGTGTTCTCAGCTTGTCCACATATAGGGAAAGAGAAGAGTCACTGGGAATTCTGCTTTCACCTGTTTTAGCTCCAGGTGTGGGGATGTGCTGGGGCTGAAAAGGGACACCTGACTGTGACCAACAGTGAGCATGTTTGTAGCTCATTTTCCTGGTCACTTGGTATAGAGAAGGTTTTATGTGCTTGCTGGCATCTCTTTCTTCAGTTCTGTGGGAATCTTCCTTAATGGACAGCGTCAAGGCAAGTGGCTGTATGTTAATAGTAACCACATTCTTACATAGTAAGCTCTGACCAGACTTGCATAGTTGGAAAGTTTCACCTAATGTACCTAATCTTTTTTTTTTTTTTTTCACTCATCAAGCATAAAATCGGGAATATCACCTTTGATGAGTGTGATGAACTATGGAGTGGCAGTTTCCTCTCTCTTCTTTATTCTTTCAGTGACACCTTCTCTCAACCAGTCACTGTGCTAGGTTCTCAGGATACAGTGGTGAACATGAAGGAACATAGTCATCACTCTTATGAAACTTACCATTCAGGAAGACCCTAATCAGATAATTATCCGAATGATGTAAAGTTGCTGTGAAGAAGAGGTACATAGGATTCTGGGAGTGAAACTGGGGCAGGGTTTGGCCTGATTGGACAAGTCAGGGAAGACTTCTTGGAGGAAGGAACTATTGCACAGAGGGCTGCCGTCAGGAATAGGGCCCATTCCAGAAACTGGCAGAGGCCAGGGCTTCCAGCGTCCACTGGGAGGTGGCGGCCCAGACCCTGCAGGACGTTTTAGGCCTCAGGAGGGACTTGGGTCTGTGTCCTTAGAGCTCCGGGAAGCCATTGTAGGGTTCACTGCTGGAGCCGGCATGGTTGGGTGGAGAGCCACTGGAGGGACAAAATTGGGAGACCAGGAAGGGACAGTTTCAGTTATCCAGGCAATGAGGGGTTTTGGTTTACAGGTTACTGGTAGTGATGCAAGAGTGTGCAGAACTGAAATGCATAGGAAGCAAAATGGACAGACTTGAGGAGGAGAGTGTTTGCTGTCAAAGATAACGCATGGGTGTCTGTCTCTGACTTGTGTGACATGTTGAATGGTGGTGCCCTTTGCCTAAATAGGGACACAGGAAGGGGCCTGTGATTGGCTCTTTGGGGAGCCGGTAGGAGAGAAGAGAGGATTTCATTTTGAGAGTGTTGAGCTTTACCTGAGAGTGGGGCTTCTGAGGAAAAGCTGCAACTTCTCTGGGGCTCATGTCCTCCTTTCAGCTCTCAATGTCGGTCCTCTTATCTAAAGAATCTCAGACATTCCACACAAACGAACTTTTGTTTCTTTGGCCAATCAGATCGATGCAATAGGTTTTGAGGGCCACCTTGTCCAGCCCTGTGCTACACACTCAGTGTGCATTGTGATTCAGAATCACTCATGAATCATTCTAAATGCAGTATGATAGGGTGCAGAGAGTCAGTATAATTGGCTTTCAGAGAAGGGAGAGATTAACAAGGCCTGGGATGTTGGTGTCTTGTAGGCACAAGAACACCTCTTGTAAGTAGCCGAGAGGCCAGTCTTGTTGCGAGTGCTTCCCTTGGCCGTTGGTCTTTATTAACTGTGACCAGTTTCTAGGTCCAGGGACAGTGACAGAGTAGCAAAGCATTTTAAGCATAGTTATATCCAGTCTTGCTAACTTTGGAGATCAGATGCACTGATAATAAACATAACTGTGAGGTTACCTTGAGTTCTTCATTATGTATGCATTTGTAAGCCTGTGTGTTCATGTGCACATGTGTGTTGAGTTTTACCCAAGGAGCAAAAGGAAATGGCTTGACTTGTGCTATTACTGGTAAAACTTATATAAACCAACTTAAGAAATTAGGATAAACCGACCTATTTCAGTGAAAGAAAGGATTATACTTGGCTTACTGTCTTAATCTCTGGGGAGTTAGTATCTGCTGTGGCATCTCCAAGAAGAGAAGGGCAGTTTCCTTTGATTCTCGAGTGAGCAGCAGCTTTCGGAGCAGCCTGTCAGGGCCCAGACTTTCAGCTGCTTCCTCATCCCTTCGCTGCCTGGTCTCCTCACACAGCAGCAGAGCCTACTTACTCTGTAAAGCGGATCCTTGTCCTCCCCAGAGGCTGCCAGTCACGCCTTCCCTCCGCTCTGGCCAGCGTTCTGCCTTTCTAGCAACAGATGTTTCTGAAAAGTAAATATTATTGCCTCTGCTTGGCTCCTTGCTGTGTCTCGCGCTGCCTGAACATGAAACAGTAGGGTTATATGAGCAGGGTGCCACGAAGCTTGGCATGCACCCGGCGCCAACACCAGCCTCCCTGCCTTCTCTCCTCTTACTGAAATGTGTGTGTGAGATTCCTGTGTGCATCAAAATGAAGGCACCAGAAAGAAGTGTCTGTGCAGCTGCATATCCAGCGTGATCACCTACATAAGAGGCCAGCACTCTTTCTGAGTGGCAGTAGCCAAGAACCAGTGGCTTTTGGGTGTTCTCTTTTTGATGTCCTCTCCATTGTCCCAAGTAACAGAGAGGAGTTGATCTTAATGGGGTGAACCATGCAGTGTGCCCCAGGGACCTCAGTTTAGAGGGCTTGGTCGAGTTGCAGATCCACGTCTTAGAGGTCGTGTGCATATGTCAGTCCCTTCACTTCTCCCACTCACAGTATAGGTAATCGTGCTTCCCTTCTTGGGTTCTGTTACTGGAGGACTAATGTATTAAGGAAAGGTAGCCCAGCCCTGCCTAGAACGGAAGCTGACAGCCTACGGAGTGCTTACCCCATGTGTCTCAGTGGGTCTCCTGGCAGCCCCACAGCTTAGGTAGGTCTCTTCACCCAGAGGATGATGACTTACATTAGGTGAGATGTTAGAGACTTTATGACTAACCCAGGGTTAGTTACATAGCTGATCAATGATGGAGCTAAAACTTGAATCCAGGAGCGGTGGAGGTTGAAGTGAGGGCCAGGGGCTGGGGAAGGGGTTGACCAGTGTGTAGAACCAGGACCCCATGTAACGCCAGTGGAGAAGGGAGGTTCTCATAATTGAGCTGGAAATGCTGTTCCAAAGGCCTTGAGTAGATGCTGAACAAGGAAACAGCAGTGTTCACTGTACCTTTACACGGAGAGTTCTCTCTCAGGCATGTGTCATTCAAGCCCATGGTGAGTTTCTTTTCAGATTCTGATGACTGGGCTTCTCACTCTACCCATCTGTCCTTCCTGGCCCACAGCCCAGTATTGACTCCACACCAGGACTCATTACCTAATCTCCCATCCAGGGGACCAGCCTGTTTATCAGCTTTGTGGGGCCCACAGCGCTTTGCGGGGTGTGCTCTGGTGGGGTGTGCTGTGTGCCACCACACAGGGAAGTTGGGTCAAACTCTGATTGTAAGCTTACAGGCTTGTTTCTCGTTCCATGGGCCTCCCGAGGAAGGCCCCACAAAGGCCCCGTTGTGCATCTTTAGCCACTGCTCAATCTTCATTGGCAGCACGGCTTTTCAGGTGCCTGTTTGGGAGCTTTCCCAAGCCTGGCTGACTTTTCTCCTTTCTTTTACCTTGTTGAGAAGAGGGTCCAGCTTGAGTCTTACTTGCCCTCTTGGAGAGGCACAGGAGGGTTGCTGAGTGGATAGAGAAGCAGTCCTGTTCTTACTCTTTGCTCAGGCTTTTATCTGTGAGTCCCGATCAGAGAAACATTCTGGCAAAGCCTAGACTGAGTACCACCTGCCCACATTCCATGCACTCCATGAAGAGCTTTGTCTTCTACTTAGAAACATTATTCTTCCTCATTTTCTTCCTGCCTGACTGTTGTCACCCCTGTCCTTCTCCCCACAGTGTTCTTTCAGATGCATCTGTTTCTTTCTTGACTTGCCAGGGAGTGATGTGTGTTCTTGGGGATATTCTCAGCCTGGGTTGGCCAATCTTAAGAGATGCCCTGAGAGATTTCTCTGCCAGCATCTTTATACTTTTGGCCAAGAACCATTCCACTAAAGTGACTGAATCAGAGACGGCTGGCCATTGGCTCCTGTGTTCTCCTCTGCTCCAAGTGCCTTCCTCTTCTGGTGATGAGTAGAGGGCCTTGCACAAGGTGTAGCTAGCTTGGGACCTGCGTCATATGAGCTGAGGTTGGGAGGGCAGTCCCAGAGCAGGAGCCCCTGGAAACCATGCAGTGGTCTGAGCCTCAGACCCGAGAATAGCAGGACAGCCCCACCTGGCTTCATTGCTTGGGGTGAGCACTGGGTTTGGCGAGCTCACTACTGGGAGTTGGATTTGTATATAGCTCTCCCCACCTCTGCCACACACATATTATTTAGCACGTACTGAGCAGGGTACGGTGCCAAGTACATGGAGAGGAAACAAACAAACCAAGCCAGTAGATGGAAAAAACATGACCCCTAACCTCAAGGGACAAATTTAGGAACTAAAAAAGAAGTGCTGAGTGTCATGGATGCTTTTATTCCAAAAGGTTCTGTTGATCTGTGAAGCCAGAATCCTCACTCACCCCTGACTCCCCCTAGTACCTTATGAAAGCCAGACCTCGCTGCCAGTTATGCCTCATATTCCCTCCTCTGGGAATTTGAACATAATGCCATTTCCCCTTCAATGAGGGAAACATGTCCGAGGGTAATTTGAATGATTAGCCTAATCTGCAGGAAGGCTGCACACGGAATTAAGTTAAGCACATTTGTGCCGAGCAGCCTTGTCTGTCAGGCCACTTAAAGGTACCTCGGTGGTTTATACCCTTAACAGAAGCTGAGGATTCCGGAAGGGTCATTGGTTTTTATTACTGTCTTAAATGAAAGCTTGTGTTTAAAATTTGACAAGGGCCTCTGAGAGCTTTCTTTATAGATACCATGTGTGGGGTACGTTTTTTACCCCAGCTCAGAACATTGCCAGGGCTTTGGTCTCGTGGCAGTGGTGGAATGAGGTCACCCAGGGAACTAACTGGTTCAGGCAGAGCTTTGTCAGGCTGGCGGCTGCTCTCCTCTGAGGGGAGCCCAGAGGGCTCTGAGAACTCAGGCCTTATGTGTCCTTGAGTCAGAAGAGGAGGTCCGGGTGCTCCTGTGCAGTTCCAAGCCCTTTCTGCCAGCTCCCACCTAATGCCTGTTTGTTGTGTGTGTTAGATTGAGGTGCGTATTGTTGAGTCTGACATGGGGGCATCTTCACTGACCATGTGGAGGGTCAATGACAGAGCAGGGCTGAACAGATCCTAATGTGGGCTCTGACCCCAACATTCTTAGGCAAGTGGATTCCCACCTGTATCAAGTGGAGATGGCAGGACTCGCTGTGTAGCTTGAGGAATTAAGAGAGAGAGGGCCAGACTCATTAAAGCAAATGTAGCTAAAGTAGTGACTTGTGAAGCAAATCAGCTATTTCATGTTATAAACAGTTATTTACTATTTTGAATTTACATTATTTTGTGCTCTGAGATGGACTCAGGAACAGGTCTAGCTGCTTTTGGTAGTAAAAGGACTAAAAAGTGCAGTAAATACGAAAGCAGATTTATTTCTGTAATTCACATTTTTTACTCTCTCTCTCTTTTTTTTTTGCTAGATTTGTCTTCAGCGAAGCGGAAATTTGCAGATTCCTTAAATGAATTTAAATTTCAGTGCATAGGAGATGCAGAAACAGATGATGAAATGTGTATAGGTAAGTCACAACCACATGTAAGAATGTAAAAAGTGCACTGTTCACCACACTTTCATCATCTTCACTGGGTCTTTCACCTGAAACAGTGAGTATGTAAGTGTCATAAATTAAGAAGTCGATATTAAGAGTAGAGCCAGCAGAGTGAAGTGAGGATCAGAGGCCCTGGGGCTCTCCTGGGCTTTTCCTCGGAGTCCTGGGATTGCCTCTCCCCCTCTGGCCTGTAGGAGAGCACGGGAAGGTTTGCAGTGGGGCTCCTGTATCCACCCTCCAGTAGCATGCTGCTTCTGACTGGCTTCATGACGTTCTTCCCCTAATTCCAAACATGGTACCTTAGGATTAGAGCAAAAGCAGGACATGGAAAGACAGGAGAAGAGCTAGATCAGAGGTCCTAATGCAGACATGTTTTCTTGGACACTCATTTTTTAAAACTGAATTACCATAAAAGTTGAATTTGTGTCAAGTTCCAGTTTTTCAGCTTCTTTAAAAATGGGGGAGCCTGAGCAGCCGACCTCTCATTCTGCCCTGGCAGCAGTTAGCTGGGGCTGTGTAGCTGTTGTTACTTTTGGATGTGGAGAGAAGCTGGGTGTCTGCATCATTCACCCCCACCCCCAACACCTGCCCCTTGCATTTTCCTTAGCAATAGACTGAGAGCGGAGGTTCTCATTTATTACCTCACTGCATTGTGTTACTCTTCACTGTCTCCTGTCCATCTTCTGTGGGCAACACTGAGCACAGAGGATTTGCAATGTCAAGATACCTGTCTTTGCCAGATCCTAGTCTTTACACCTTATTCTTGCATCGGGCGTATTGGTTGACTCCATTAAGTGAGCAGGAGTTGAGCGAGTTACATTGAATTAATTAAGCCACCAAATGCTTGTGGAGTCCCTGTTGGCTTACAGAGCATCAGAATCTGGGGATGAGCAGAGGGAATTTGGAGACAGCTGAGAGCAGTGAAAACATATCATTGTTGTAATGTCTGAATATGTGAATGCTTTTCCCAACAGTACATGAATGTCTCCAATATCCTTAGGGCTATTGTATGCAATGCTTGTTGCATTTGGAATAATTTCAGTGAAAGAGACTGTCTACGTCTGACTGCTACGCTGCCAGCTGTGTTGCAATAATAAGGGGCTTGAAGATTCAGAGCGGAGGAACCCAAGGCAGAGAGGTGGCTTCCAATGCCAGCGGCATTGTTTGTTTAACTCTGGTGCAAAGAAAAGGTTGGGTTCTGACGCAGCCCCACAACAAAGGTTGCAGAGGTTGAATCCTGGGCAGGAAATCCTTGAACTCCTGAGAAGAACTCTACCCCATCCAGCCTGGGAGCTGGCCAGCATCCCATCAATCCTGGGTACTCTCAGAAACAGGCAGGCCTTTTCCTTGAAGGAAACCCTTCCCCAGCTTGAGTTCCCAGTGGATTATCCTGCATTTTGGGATCATCCTTAATGGTTAGTGATGGAAAGACAAGGGGAGCCTTGGGAAGAGTTGTCTTTAGGCTTCTGCGCATGCCAAGGGATTTTAGTCCATAACATAATAGCTGTATCTGGAAGGGCTTCCAAGGGCCTGTCACTTTACTTCTACCTCATGACCCCTTTCTCTTTTCCAGCAAGGTCTTTACAGGAGTTTGCTACTGTCCTCAGGAATCTTGAAGATGAACGGATACGAATGGTGAGTATGGCTGGGTTGCCCTTGGTCATGGACAGTGTGGTCATCGAGGGAGCACAGGGTTTGTTATCAGAAGAATGGGGTTGAGTCCAGGCTCTGCCACTTGAGTGCTCTGGGCTCATGAGCAAACCTCATCTTCTCATCCTTGCTGGGTTTTGAAGCCTTTTGTAAGTATTAAAGGTTTACCATGCTTAACTTAGAACCACATACTTACCCTCCTAAAGATTCACTATAAGGTGTAGTATATGACTTAGGGTGGATCTTTTGAATTAACTCAACTTTTAGATGAAATAAATCGTTTGAACTTAACTCAGATTCCTTATTGGCAGAATGGGAATGAAAGTGCCCTGCCCTGCTCCCCTTCTCCTCACCTTACTAAACTCATCCAAGAGCTCTCTTTTGTTAATTCTAAGGCACCTAACACAGTGCTTGCCATGTTGGTAGGCACCCAGTCAATGGGTACTTAGTAAATGATAGGAACTATAAGAAGCTTTTCAAAGAGAGGCAGTATGCAAATTCAAGAATCAAACACTGATCTCCAGGTTTCTAAGAGATATCTTTTGTATGAGGATTTATTCTGATGTTGTTCAGCATTCACAGGTGAGGGATTTTGCATTCACAAGAAGCTCTTTTGGGCTTCCCTCTTATTCCTAAGATATTAGGAGTGAAGCTTCATGCTGCTTTGTCCCCAGGTGGGCTTGTCTCTAGGCAGCAGTGCCACAGAGGAGAGTCATCCATGAGCATATGTTTCTCTTCCCATACTAACAGTCAGTGGTTTTAGGACTAAGTACTGTCTTAGTAGTCTGCTCAGGTTGCCATAACAAATTTCCATAGACTGATAGCTTAAACAACAAACATTTATTTTTCACAGTTGTGGAGACTGGTAGTCCAAGATTAAGTTGCTGGCTGATTTGATTCCTGGTGAGGGCCCTCCTTCTGGCTTGCAGACAGCCACCTCCTTGCTATTTCCTCATAATACAGAGAAAGATGGGGGAAGCTCTCCTGCCTCTTCTAACAAGGTCATTAATCCCATAATGAGGAGTCTATCCTCATGACCTAATTATCTCCAAAGACTCCATCTCTAAAAATCAGTACTATCATATTGTGAGTGTTGATAAACTGAGTCTTGTTAAGTTTTTAAGTTTATTTGAACAAAAATTGGTTCAAATTGGACAGAACCAACCCAGAAATGGTTAGGAGCACCCCATCAAAAGGAGACAGGGCAGAGACTTTTATATAGCAGATGTGGAAGCAAAGGAAGGATATTATTTGATTGGCTATAGCTTAAGTGCTTTCCTTATTTGGAAAAGTCTAGTTGTTTGTGATTGGTTTCATTTTCTTAGATTTCACTTTCTTCACCTTGAGGGACTTAAAGCCTTGGGTTTTAGTTTGCTTATGTAGGCAAGTTTGCTTATGTAATGCTAAGGCATTAGAGCCACCTCAGTCTAATGGATTCCTTGTTTAATTTAATAGGGGTTAGGGCTTCAATATGTGAATTTTGGAGGGGATGCAATTCAGTTTACAAGCTCTACCAAGACATTATGTAGGCATGCATTTTCTATTTTAACTCTCATGATGACTCTATGAAGTGGGACCTTTATCATTTCCATTGTTCCAGATGAAGATACTGAGATTTACATCTGTAAAGTAATATGACCAAAATCACCCAGTTAATAAGTGGCACAGTCTGGATTCAAACCCAAGTGTGAGTGATACCAAGGAAACAGGTGTTTCTTCAAAACTTCAACCAGAGCAGAAGTCGGTCACTTTCTGCTCTGTAGAGAGACACACTGTTTGCCTTGATTGCTCCCTGCTGGGTTCTTGAAGCAGAATCAGGAGGGTGGTGGGTGGAAGCAGAGCAAAGCTTGTGTTTGTGCACATGCTAGTGCCTCAGAAAGGGAAGTGATTCTTTTGAGTCTGGTTCTTGGCGGAGTTGTTATTTGGGGGTGGGGGGTGTGGCCAGCAAATCACGATGAATACTCTGCAGATTGCTATCGTCTGGGGTAAGGGAATAATGACTGGATTATACTTTTCAGCTTGCCTCTGCAATTTTATTATTAATGTCAGTGAATCGAGTTTCTGCTGTCTGCATACGAGTATCTGGCCATCTCAAGCCCCTTCCCTAACCTCCTCCCCTTGTGACAACTTTGTTTTCAGTTCAGCTTATCCTGGTAAAGCTGTACCTTCCTTGGGAGGCCTTCCTGGCCATCCTTTGTATTTTCTGAACGTCCAGTTTCTGCCTCTGACTCTGCATGTGGAGTGTCTTGATAGTCACTGCATATATCTGAGTCCCATTGGAAGTATGAGTTCTTGAAGGGTGAAGACAGGGCTACTGTGTTCCTATATTAGCTTATTTCTTGGAACTGAGTGGAAATTATAGAATCTTAGACTCATATGGACCTTATTCCTTACTGTGTACAGCCCCTTATTTGACAGATAAGAAAAGTGAGGTGTCCTGAAGACTGATAGCATGCAGTAGTAGGCACTGGGACACTGGGACAAGGACTTGGGCATCCTGATTCCCAGGTGGGAAGTTGGGGCTTTTGTATATTTAGCATCTAGTGAGGGCTGGATTCTCCCCCATGGAGGCCCATTGGAACAACTTGAGGAGTTTAAAAGATACTGATGTTTGGAATGAGGTATAGAGTTTCTGATTTATTGGTTTGGAGTGTGGCCTGGAGACTGGGAATTTTAAAAATTCCTCAGGTGAGCCTAGCTTTCAGTTAACATTGAGAACCACTGGCTTAGGGGCTGTGAGCACCATTGTGAGTTATACTTGATTTGTGGAAAAGATGAAATAAGTGAGTCAAATGACAGTATAAATCAAGTAAGTTAAACAGTATTGCAACACTCTAGAGTTAAAATATTCTAACAGAAATGCTCTCAAAAGTGAGAAAAAGGCAAACGGCAATAAATTTGGAGACCTGCCACCTTCTCCCCTTCACATTGTCTAGTTAGTTCTTTGCTGTCTCCATCTATGGCTTCTGGCATTTACTCTGTTAGTTTCATTGCAATGGATAGGCATGTGATTTAGAAAAATAATGCTTTGTTGCAATGAGATTCCTGAAATAATTAGTTGAGTGACGAGTGAGCAGTGAATGACTTAAAAGGAAAGATTGTAAAATATTGCGCTGCTTTAGAAAAGAACATAGAATCTTAGAGCTGGAACAATTCACCCCACTTATTTTGCAGATGAGGAAATTAGAGCCCAGAGAGGTTAAATGTTTTGCCCGTGGTCACACAGTTGGCAGCCAACCAAGAACCAATTCATTCATTTATTTAATTGTTGAAAACGTTTGAGTGTTCCTTTGTTTCAGCACTCTTCTGTGTTTTGGAGACGGTGGTGGACAAGTGAGCATTTATAAGATAGTGGCGTGTATGTGCGTATATTGTAATGGTGAAACAGAGAACTTCAGCTAGTCTACATCTTCTGAAGAAAACGCTTGGTGAGGTGGTGGGAAGTTTCTTCGAATTACTTTGGCAGTGGAGAAAGCCTTCCTAAAGAGGTGATATTTAAGCTGAAAACTGAATTGCAAGAAGTATTGAGTTGTCCGCACAAGAATTTGGAAACAGAACATCTAAAAGAGCAACCAAGTGCAGAGTTTTGGAAGTGGGGAAGGTTTGGTCCATTTGAGATGCATTCAGGTGACAATAAGGCTTCTCTGATAGCTCAATTGGTCGACAATCCACCTGCAATGCAGGAGACCCCAGTTTGATTCCTGGATTGGGAAGATCCACTGGAGAAGGGATAGTCTACCCACTCCAGTATTCTTGTGCTTCCCTTGTGGCTCAGCTGGTAAAGAATCTGCCTGCAACGCAGGGGACCTGGTTTCAGTCTCTGGGTTGGGATGATCCCCTGGAGAAGGGAAAGGCTACCCACTCTAGTATTCTGGCCTGAAGAATTCCATGGACTGTACAGTCCATGGTGTCGCAAAGAGTCGGACATGACTGAGCGACTTTCACTTTCAGGTGACAATGTGGTTGGAGGGCAGGACCTGAGGGGGTGAGTACAGTGAGATGAAGTTGAAAGGCAGCCAGTGGCCAGGAGGCACAAGTGTCTTGATCCCAGTCCAGAACTGGTAGGGAGGGCTGCATAGAATCAGTCTTGGATGGTTTTTATGTCACCAAAGGTGGGTTTTTTTTGCAGGGAGGGTTAACTTAGACTTAGGGTTTCATCTACTTAAATATAACTTGGCTGAATGAGCATTTACAAGAAGATGTCAGTTGAAGCTTGAAATTTAGACCCTACTCTGTCACCAGTTCCGCTCTGCCTTCAGTGTAGTTGCTTACGTTTTTAAAGGTTCTCGTTTTTATTTTTAAAGAATCTGTCTTACTCATGCATAGGAAGAATACTGTATTTTGAACCGATGACTAAATTTTGATTTCGCATGCTGTTGGTTCAAGTGTTGTGAAGAGGTGACACAGGCACCATTGTGCTAACTCAGATTTTATCCTGAGGCGTGGGGAAGTTTTTTGTGCCAGAACTGCTCTGCTTCTTTACTGATCCTGCTTCTGTGCCCGCCTCCCCCACCCCTCTGCTTTTCCTCTCCAGATTGAGAACGCCAGTGAAGTGCTCATCACTCCCTTGGAGAAGTTTCGAAAGGAGCAGATTGGGGCTGCCAAGGTGAGAATTTTGCAAGCCTTCTTGGATTTCAGGACAGGAGGTCTGGAAAATACAACACCTAGTGTCTGAAATAAGACTGAGAGGTCAACCCCAGATCAGTTGTTGTAGTGTTTTGATATTTAATTGTGTTGTGCTAGTTCATAAATCATCCAGAAGTGGAAACTATGCCTCCTTTACGTGAGTAGTTAACCTGTGTGTTTGGACACCATGGAATTGTATTGTTTGCAGAGGTCCAGACTGAGGCCTAGGACAGGGGTTGCAAATAGGCCCCTGTGGATGTGAGGACCCTCTTCTTAACCCACTTTTGCTGTGTGTGAAATTGAGCCCTTTGTTGTTAGATCTTTACATTTTTTCAAGAGAAACTGAAAAGTCAGAGTTTTATGTGAAATTTCCTGGCTTTAAAATATTTCTGGCACATAATTAGAAAATATATATTGCATGTGTGCAAGTCAGAAAGTGGGACTGCTTTACCCCAGGTCAGCATTTGTTACCACTGACCTGGAAAGACTGTTGCTGAAACTTGGCTGATTCTAACCTGTTACTCATTTTTTTAAAGGGCATTCTCCCGGGTTTCCCACCCTGTGATAAATCACTAGACAGCCCTAGCCAGGTTGACCTTCAGTAGAGTGTTAGAGCCCACCTATGGGCAACATGTTTTCATTGAAATCAATGAAAGCAAAAGGATTTTCAAGGTTTTCTTCCCTTTTTTTTTTTTTTTTAACTGAACTGAGTCATTTGGCTTGCAGCCCCTTGCGCCACCTGCAGGGAATCTTGGGCAATGTCACCCTCTTGTTGAGACGGTGTGGATTTTACTCAGTTGTGAAATGGCCTTGAGAGGTGCCTGCTTGTAGGTAGGAAAAACAGAACCGAAGTATAACTAGGGGTGGTCTCTCCCACCCCCAACTAAGTGCATCTGCTTTCTGAAAATGAATATGATTAGGACGTGAAAGAGATGTTCTGGTCAGTCACTGTTATTCAGAGGGATGGATGACCCTAGTTTGAGGGAGGGACCATGGCCAAGATTTTTCTTCCAGTTTTCTAGCACTTCCCATCCAATTTTACAGTTTTCATTTATGAAGAAATTGGAGCTCATTGGTATTGTATCATACGTTAAGGAATGTATAATTTAAAGGAAGTCTTATTCTGCTAAGATTTCGTCCAAGCCTTTGAACAGGCCCAGGGACAGATGGGAAAATGCCGAGTGCCCCTCCCTGAGTTCTCCTCACTGATGCAGACCCCACGAGCACCTTCTCTTTTGTGGCCTGTGCCTCCCAGTGCTACCAATATAGAGGTGGCTCTGGAGGGTCCTAAAGAGCTTTGAGGCAGAGGCAGAGCAGACCCATGTATTGAGTCATCTTTCCAGTAGTCACTTCTCCAACTCCCAAGCACAGACGCCTCTCACTCCTGCCTCTTCCCTCGGTGCAGCTTTGGGGATTACCATGGTTACCATGGAGGAGGAAGGGAAGTCTGAGCGTGCTCCTTGCGTCTTTTGGGCTGATGTCAGTGATGGTCATGACAGGAGCAGGTACTTTTCAGAGAGCTACAGATGGTGAGAAACACAAGAATAAAAAAATTTATAGAAAACAGTCACTCACCAAAGCATGTTTCTCCTCACACACATTCTCCTCTCATTCTCATCAGAGAACGATGTGGTGACCTTGGGGATGATTTCCCATACCTCCCCCTTCGTTATTTATTTTTTTCAATATACCTGTTCCTCGTCCCCACCCCCACACTGTACATGTATATCACAGAATTATGTACATTTACAAGAACACAAAGAAACAACAATCCCTCTCCTAGGCCACTGAGGGAGCAAATTCAGGAATACCTCAGAGCTAGCAAGTTCTCTGTAGCGGCCAAGTGGAAGTTTCCAAACTCTGCCCATGTGATGCTAAAATTACCCATCCTCCTCCTCCCCACTCTGGTGCCAGTTCGGTTGCTATAACAACATGTTGCTACTTGAAGAAGCCGAAGTTAGAGTGCTGGGGGTGGTGGCAGGGAGTGAAGGCTATGAATGAGGAGCATTCTTGTGCTAATATGGCTGCTTTGGGGTAGGGCAGATCCTATGGGCTTGGCTTAGCCATGGCCTTACTTTTAGATACCTGAGTTTGGGGGAGCTGATTTTTCTTACAGCCAAAGCTGGGTTCTCCAGTGAAACTACAATAGACGTCAGAGAGGGTGGTTTGGGGTGGGGCTGCTCGAGTCCAGATCCCATTTGTGCTGTTCACATATAAACATGGGGTGATTACTGACCTCCTTTTTCCTAAACTGAGAAATGGGGATCATGATAGTGCTCACCTTACAGAGTTATTATGAGGAAGAAATCAGTGAACCCCTATAAAGTGCTCAGAATGCTGTCATAAGGTCAGTTGGTATTAGCTGTTCTGTTCCATATACACAGTTCATTCATAAGATATGATGAGAGCCTGCTGCATGCCTGGCACTGTGCTCCACATTGCTGTTTGGTGGAGAATAAATGCACATGTAGTTGCCTTGCTTGTGGCATTCAGAGAGAAAGGCCCTGTACAGAATGGTATAAATAAGCATATAATTTTGCACATTGTGGTGAGTGCTGTGAAGGGTTTCCTTCCTGGGATGTGGGACATGGAAAGTGAGTGGTGTTTTGATAAGAAGGAGGTAGGTTTAGATGCTGGACCTCATCATCACTGCCACTACCCTGGCTGCCACCACCATCATCAGCACGGAATTCTGTCGAGCACTTTCCATGTGCTAGGTGCTCTGCCAAGTACAGGATGTGGCTTATCTCATTTAGTCCTGACAGTCCTATGATGGGGTGGTTGTTCTTAACTCTTTTTTTGTTAGTCTCTGAGCTGAAAGGGAAAACTGGAGGCATTATCTGGTCTAGTCATCCTGAATTTATAGATCACGGAACTGAGTCCTGGAGGGACAGGGGTTTGTATGGAGTTGGGAATCATTATCAGGATCCTAACTCTGTCTTGGATCCATTTTGCCAGCTACTGTGTACCCTCTGGAAGTCAGTGAACACCATCTTGGTACCTGAGTGACTGAGTCTAACTACCTTCCTGTCTAAAGAACATTATCTCAATCTTAGTGGAGTTATGCCTCTAGAGATCTTGTTGCTGTTTTCTCAGGACAGGAACTGCTTCCTGTTCCCTTGAGCTCTGGCTGTCCTCTTGAGCATGGAATGTGGAGGCTCAAGTTGCCAGAAAGTCGCAGAATGTCAATGACTCATGTTCCCAGGCCTCTTCTCACCTCTGGTCAGCTGGACTATGCTGGCACAGGGTTCTCTTTTGGGGGTTGCTGACAAGGCTGGTGAAAGGGCTCTATGAGTATTAATTAGAGTTGGAACCAAAGTTCCAAGGCTCTGATTTCTATGAAGGAAAAGCATTGAGTCAAGTGTCTTGCCTGTACCTTTCCTTGTTTGAAGGAGTAATGTGTCCTCTGGCTTTGTTTCCACTTGCTTCTGCATGTTTTTTCATATATGTAAGACTTTCAAACAAAATTCAGATTTGTAGAAATAGACACATGCCAGCTCAAATGGGTAAATGATGATTCTGCCCATTTTGTGAGGCTTAGAGTCTTGGTGTTGACCAGATAAATGGTGTTCTGATGCCACGGGTGCTTGTCAGGTGATGGTTTCTTGGTGTCTCCTTCACGCTTAGGCTCTGGGTGTTCTGCCCAGCTGCATTTATCAGTCCCCTCCCGCTCACTAGGTGAGCAGATCTTTGATCATACTTCCCCTCCCCAGGGAGGCCTCTCCGGAACATTTGTCTGCAAGAATCTTTGGAACTGCACCCTGTTTCCTTCATGGACCTGTGGCAGTCTGAAATCATGCTGTTTGTTTTCTGGTTAATTATGTTTCTCCTTCTGCTTGAACACCCCCACCATGAGGGTGGGGCCTTTTCTGCCTTGTATTTCCAGTGCCTGAAGGATCCTTACATAGAGTGCTTGCTCATTACATCATCATTAAATGAAGAGGGGTCTCAGCTTCCTTATCTGGCCACAAATTTTTTTCCCCTCTTATAAGCCTTGGAGTTGCAAAACAGTATCTCCTGTGGAATCGCCAAAAGTCAAAAGCAGGAGTGATGCACCCAGTTACTGCATTTGATCCTGTTTATCAGGCCATGGTGTACCTTCCTCCAGACCCCTTGCCTGCCGTCCCCACTGAAATGTGGAGGGAAGAGAAACCACCTACGGCGGTATGTCCAGGTGTGGGCTTAGAAGCAGCTTGTCTTGGACTCAGACTCCAGCTCTGTTACTCTCTGGAACTTTTTACAGAAGTTAACCTCCTGCATCTAAGTTTTCTTATCTGTAAAATAGGGAATAGAAACTCAGTGACTTTGGGAGAGCAGGGATTATTACGTGTAATACAATGTTTACATATTTATTTTTTTTTATTTTGAAAGCAATAATACAGGATAATAGACATCTCCCTAATGGAGGAAAACATCACTCATTATCCCATTTCCTATCTCAAGTATTTTCATTGAAGTATCTTCCCACCTAATGTTTGTCTGTAGGTAGACACATTCTCTGTAGGATGCAACAAGTTTGTATCACGCAGTCACTACTTTTCATTGCATTGTGAGCATCCTTCCATATGACTAGCTAGACTTCTAAGTTATGTTTATTGAGTGCCTCATATTTTAATTATCCCAGATTCTATTCTTAGGCAGCAATGTTATTGTTGCTTTTTTGGGTTATTATAAATGCTGCTGCAGTGAACACATCTGGGAAGATAACATCTTTGTTTTGAATTATTCCTTACCTTGAAGACCCATATGTGGTATTATTGCATCAAGGATGTTTAGGTCTGCAAATTAAAAAGTGCTTTTTAAACATGATTAAAGCTTGATCTACCATTAGTCCAGACTTGTCCCTTTTAAGGTGTATGTAGATCTTTCTGTTTGGGGATTAGCTTTACAGATAACTTTCCTTCTTCCTTTGGCTTTGAACATCCTTGTGAGTTATAAACTAGAAATTTCTATCTTACAAATGAAGTTTTTAGAAGGTGGAGTCCTGACTCTGCCACCATGAAATATTGGCATTTACCTCATTTTTGGTATTGTAGTGGCTCCTCTATGGTAGACCGTCAAAACGGTCAGGATGTTGATGTGTGGTTGTTGGGTTTCGTGGGCATTATTGGAAGAGTAGGAGCTGGGTGGTCTGCCGCATTTCTGGGTCTAAGGGAATGATGAATCCGTGAAGATGAACAAGAAGAGTCTGACTCGGGTTACTTTCATTCCTGGAACATCTTATTTTTCTTTTTTCTTTCTCCTTTCCTTTTTTTTTTTGCCAGGAGGCCAAAAAGAAGTATGACAAGGAGACAGAAAAGTATTGTGGCATCTTAGAAAAACACTTGAATTTGTCTTCCAAGAAGAAAGAGTCTCAACTTCAGGAGGTAAGAGACTTTACTAGTGTCCTGAATAAAGTGTTTTAATGTTTCCATGGTACTGTGGATACGTGCTGGTTACTCTTTGCTGGAACATCCTAGGGTTGCAAGGGACCTCAGAAGCCAGGAGCTTCATTCTGATCCCTCCTTCCATGCTTGCTGCCCACATGGCCTTTGTCCCTTCTCAGACTGCAGCTCACACTGTGTGCTGTCCATCCTGTCCACGGCAAGGAACATGCAGCTGGTCAAGATCACCCTAATCACTAGACTGTGCTTCTTCCTTTCAAACTGAGATCTGTTTTCCTGTTTCTTTCACCCTTGACTTTGATTCTGTACTCCCTTACCTTGCCTTTTGACTTTCTCCTTACATCACTGATTTGAAATGTTAGTATCTGAAACCCTTTGGTCATCTTTCCTTAATGTGAAATGAAAAAAAAAAAAATCCAACCACTACTTGACATTAGTCTTTTTTTTTTTTTAAAGCAGTATTTTATTGTCTCTCATATATTTTGTGCAGAGGTTACCTTGTTTCAGAAAAGTAAATTCTTTGATCTGTCCCTGTTTTTTTTTTTTTTATTTGCATAAGGTCTTTTTAAAGAGTGGTTAACTTGGAAAGAAAAGTCAGCTTTGTGACTTTGGAGCTGTGACCATTTTTATTTAGTTCATGGAGATTTGCATGGTGAGGGGGTATATGTTTTGGAGAGACAGGACAGTTTGCTAGTGTAACTCCATGCTTGGCTACATGAATATCCTCTTACTTAACTCTTAAAAATTTGCTTGGACTGTCTCAGGGGTGTGCTAAAAGAGAACCCGTGGCTTCTGAGCTAGCCTGCGTTCTTCAGTTTCCTTTCTTTTAGAGCAAATTCCATGCCAGTACTTCTGTTCACATGAAGGTGATGGGGTCACAGGTTGAAAGATCAGGATTAGTCAGGAGATGGTAGAGGCCACTCCCGTCCCCACTGGCATTTGTTTCATATCCCAGTTAGGAAGTGGTGTGCTCAGAACTCTTTGTTTTGAAATGAGTGTTTGAATGAGTGAGTAAATAGTTGTTCTAGCACCTACTGGTATTGGGAGATGCACATGTATGCACATGTATGACATCCCCAGAATGAGACTGCTTCTCCTCCCAGTCTGTTCCCTCCATGCTTGGATCCTGATGAGTTGGTCTGGGACAAGTCCCACATTTTCTTTTAGGGCCATGCCAATAGCATCTCCCCCTGAGATAGCTGAAGCTCCAATACTTCAGCCACCTGATGGCAAAGAACTGACTCATTGGAAAAGACCCTGATGCTGGGAAAGATTGAAGACAGGAGCAGAAGGGGATGACAGAGGATGAGATGGTTGGATGGCATCACTGACTGGATGGACATGAGTTTGAGTAAGCTCCAGGAGTTGTTGATGTAAAGGGAAGCCTGGTGTGCTGTAGTCCATGGGGTCGCAAAGAGTCGGACATGACTGAGCAACTGAACTGAACTGAGATAGCAGTATGGGGACCAGAACACTGGACTGACAGAGATACTTTCTTTTCAAGGCTTGCTCTACCACGTAGTTGACTGTGTGACCTGGGAAAGTACTTGGTCTCTCTGAGCTCTAGTTCCTTTGTATAATACTCATAAATCACCTGTCCTGCCTACTTCATATATGAGAAGGTAAATTACAGCTGCTACACGAATGTAAAGTATTATCCCCATAACTGGCCTGTTCCTCCCCCTCCCCTGTTCCCACATTGGATGGCATTCTTCCTGGTGCCTTATGTTCTGGCTGCTGTGATGGAATACTATAGACTGGGTGGCTTATAAACAACAGAAATTTGTTTCTCACAGTTCTGGATATGGGGAAGTCCAGGATCTGGGTGGTGGCAGATTTGGTGTCTGGTGAGGCCTGCTTGCTGGTTCATAGATGGCTTGCTTCTGGCTGTGTCCTCACAAGGCAAAACGGGTAGGGTGAGTGAGTCTCCTTGGCAACTTGTGTAGACACTCTACAAAGGGACTTCCCTGTCCAGTAGTTAAGACTTCACCTTCCAGTGCAGGAGATGTGGGTTTGATCCCTGGTTGGAGAGCTAAGATCACACATGCCTCCTGGCCTAAAAACCAAAAAAGAAAACAGAAGCCACATTGTAACAAATTAAATAAAGACTTAAAAAAAAAAGGATTCTATGCTCAAGACTCTAAGCTCATAATTACTTCCCACAGGCTCCACCCCAAATGTTATCACACTGGGGATTAGTCACTAATGTAGTGGTGAGGAGGGCAAGCATTCTGTCTGCAGCTCTGACTTGGCCAGTATTTATCTTAGTGGATATTTTTGCATTATGTTTTTTTTTTTTTTTTTTTTTGTTACAGTCCTTGTCTTTTACCCATTCACACTTCCTAAGTACTTTGAAGGCAAGGATTAGGCTGCAGGTCTTTGTTGCAAGTCCTGGTCTCTTCTCAGGCACTGCTTTTTATATCTTAGCTGAGTTAAATTAAATAAAAATCTCATAATAATAATGATAATATTTTTACTAGCAACAGCAACAATAATAGTGGCGGGTGTTTACTGAGTACATATTTACGTACCAGCACTTTACATGGAATCTGCCCAACTTCTCACAACCACCCTATGAGGTACAGATGGATTCCCTCTCTTTTACATAGGAGGCGGCTGATGCTCAAAGATGTTAAATAGCCTGCTCATTGCTAGTCCGCAAGGATTTGAACCCTGGCTCCTGACTCGGGAGACCTTTCCCTTAACCCAGTAAGCTCTTGTCTCTCCATCTTGGAAGGGAAGGATGTTGCTGTGCTGCCTGCCAGCCATTGTTATTTAATGGGAGTGTCAAGCTAATGGAAGCAGAGAGCAGGAGGGACCTTGGTGATCCTCTGGTTAAACCTCTTAGAATTCCATTTGCAGGAACTGAGGTCCTTGTAGAGGTCAAGTGATTTGCTCAACATCTTCCAGCTATTTAGTGATGATTTTCCTCTCATTTATTAAAAAATCAACTTTTAACAATCTTATTAATCTCCTGCTACACATTTAATGAAATCTATTTCCTTTGATGATCCAGAATTGTTCCTTGCTTGTAGGCCTGACCTGAATACCTGTAAATTCTAGCCCATCCCCAGTCTCTGGTGGCTGAAATAACAGGGTAGTGATGTGAACTGATGCTGCCATCTAGTGGATGACTTTAAAATGTCAATGTCTTCAGTGGCTCAGAAGCTGGCTTCTAAGATAGTAATCATTCCCTGGACAAATTATTCATTGGATGCTTCTGTGAAAAGTCTGTTCAGGAGTTGAGTGTATTGTGGGGAGTGAAGTGAATGGTAGGAACTTACAGTCTAGGAGAATGTCTCTTTTCCAGGAAGCAGAGTGGTTGATGGGTCTTAGACCAGCTGGTAGATTGACAGCTTCTCGAGCAACAGGAGAACTGCCTGCTCAGAGGTTGGAATCCGGCTTCTGATTCCATTGTAGCAGTGGCTAAGGATGTGGGTGAATTCAGTGGCCCAGATAAGAGGGTCATTGGCAGGAGAAATACACCATTCCACTTGGGATTCTTTTTTTTTTTCCTTTTCTGTTGGAAATGCATTCTGTTATACTTTCCTTCTCAGTGCTGGGTCACTGGTGTTCACATAGAGATCAATTCTTTTGTTCCTCAAGCATCAAGTTGAATGTTTACTATGGGCCAGGCCCCTTTCTGGGATCTGAAATGGAAAAGTGGAACAAGGTCTTTACTCTCATTGACTTTATACGGCAGTGCATGAAAAAAGAGAAGAATAAATAAGAATTTCATGTAGTGATAAGGAAATAAATTGGGAGATAGGATATAGACTCCTTGGGGTAACCTTCCTAAAATAAGGTCAACGCAGACTTCTCTAAAGAGGGGACATTTGAATTGAGACCAGAGGAAGAGAAAGGAGCAACATGGGTGAAAAGTTAGGACAGTGTTCTTTAAATTGTGCATGTGTCATAAGATCTGAGTTACTGGATCATGAATTAGAGTAGAGTAGGCTGAAATAGAGTGAAAAAGATTAAAGTGTGTTGCATCTAATTATATATGTATGCTTATTGGGTCATATGTAAAAGGTATTTCTTAGTATGCATTAAAGTTCAAAAAAATCAAACATCTATCTAGGGAGAGAGGTTTTCAGGCAGATGGAACAACAAGTGCAGAGGTTGCATGGAAAGAAAGAGTTTGGAGTGTTGGAGGGCGGCTAGAAGCCCCAATTGGAGCAGGAGAGGGAGAGGTTGAGGGAGAAAAAGAGGGGTGGGCTGGCCCCTCAGGGTCTTCAGACCATGGTAGAGGCCAGGGGAAGGCATCGAAGGAGCTGTGAAAGTATCTGATGGAGATTTTAGGAAAAGTGTTCTGGCTGCTGGATAGAGATTGGATTGTGGGGGAAGAGAAAGAAAGCAGAGAGGCCAGTAAGGAGAGGATTGGCACTGCCCAGAGAAGATGTGGCTGGTTTAGGGTAGGAGCAAGGCTTGAAGCCCACTGCTCCCACTTCCCTGGAGGTAACACTCAGTGTACACAGAACACATCCTGGCTTTCAAATTGTTCACATCCTTTAACTCATTTTCTCTTCGAAACAGCTCTGCTCAGAGCAAGGGCAGGTCATACCACCCCCAGTCTCCAGGTGTAGGGAAGAGACCCAGAGAGGATAAGTGGCTGTAGCAGGTCCCACTGGCTAGAAAATGATAGAACTGTGACTCCCACCCAAGCGGTTGCTCTCCGGGCGCTCCCACTGATGCTGGGCTCTACTCTTCTCAGAGGACTTTCCTCCTGGCTCCTCCAGCCTGGCCTAAATTGCGGCTTTTCAGAATGGCCCTTTTTTCTGTTGCAGTCTCACTTGGCAAGCCCAAGCAGGGAGGATGTATTCAGGTTGTGGGGGAAGTCAGGGGAAGTAGATGTGTCCCTAGGTGTGAGAATATTGGATTTGCACTACAAGAAATCAAGAACTGCAGGGACTTACAGGCCTTAGCTGGCAGGAGCCCAGGCAGAAGTGTGCAAACCTTTGCTGGCCACCCTGGAGAGGGGGTTGGTACGGCGCTTTTGAACATTGTCCAAGTAAAGCTCCGTCAGTGCTCAGACATCAACTCTCCTGCTTGGAGGATTAGGAAACGCCCACAGGTTTAGCCCTTCATGTTGATTTTGTGCAGCACTTAAACTTAGGGAGCTGGGACCTTCTCTGTATTAATATGGAAGTTGCCCTGGGAGGCAGTCACTAGCAGGAGACTTGAATGGATCTTTTGTATTGTTTCATAGCACCTTGTCCTTTTCCAGAGTTTGTAAATTTTTTTTTATTTACACGATTATTTATCTCTTTTCCTCATTAAGCTGTGCACCCCAATGAATGAATGAACAATTTGCCAAGTCTTTAAGATACAAGGTTAGCAATACCATATGTTAGCAATACCTAATGAAGTGAAAGTTCTGTGCCAGGTTTGCTCTTCAGGAATCTTGACAAAGGAACGCTGAAAGAAATACTCCTTTGGGAGCTTTGTAAAGTATGTTATCGAATGACACCTGACACCTTTATTTCTAAAGAAAAGAGTGTTTTGTTTCCTATTAGCAGGATATCCGTTTTTTGTTTTTAAAAAGTCATATTTTTCTTTTGTCATTGAAATGTGCTTTCAGTGTAATTATCTGTTTTGAAAGAATGAATTGACTTCCGCCACACTGTTGAAAGTGTAAGAGCTTTGTAGTGATGGTTGAGGCACTTCTCAGCACAGCTTCTTGCTGCCCCACACAGTCATTTTCTCCCCTGGGTTCTGGATCCCAGATCACTGGCCTACTTGTACCCAGTTGTGGGTCTTTCCAGGTCTCACGACCTGCAAGAGTGGGAGGTGAGGGAAAAAAAAAAAAGAGTGGGAGGTGAGGCTTTGAGGAAGCAATGTGATTACTCGGCTTTGCTGTTGTGTCCAGGGTGTGGGGGGAGGAGGAGGAAGTGGGTAGGTCCCTAGGTGTGAGTGTGTGGATTTGCACTATGAGAACTCAAGGACTGCAGGGACTTGACAAACCCAACTGCTAGCGTGTAAGTGTGTCTGACTGTTTTGCGACCCCATGGCCTGTAGCTCGCCAGGCTGCTCTGTCCATGGGATTTCCCAGGCAAGAATACTGGAGTAGGTTGCCATTTCCTTCTCCAGGGGATTTTCCTGTCCCAGGGATGGAACCCAGGTCTCCTGCATAGGCACGTGGATTCTTTACTACTGAGCCACCAGGGAAGCCCAATTACTCTGTAAACTAATAGTTCAAAGAAAGTGTCCAAAGAAGGTGTTTGGGATGAGTGAAAATGTTCTGTTCTGAGGTCTCCTGTCCCCTATCAGCTTGTTTTGTTCTTTAGGATGGATCAGATGAGGATGGTCCTGCATGTTTTCTTTTTCTCTTTAAAATTCTGTCTTTCATGGAGCGTAGGTCTGCCCCACTGTGGGAAGGTGGTAGAGTGTAGAGGTTTAAGGGTGTACAGCGGTCTTGGAGAAAGAGCAGCCAGACAGAATCTCAGCTCTGTCTCATACCAACTCTGTCAGGTTCCTTAATGTTAGCCAATTTCATTTACTTCCTGTAAGTTAGGGGTAAGGATGCTATCTTCTTTTTAGGAATTTAATGAGGATTAAATAACTAAAATTTATGAGGATTGAATATGATAATGATGTACAGTTATGGGCACGGTGCCTGGCCCAAATTTAGCGCTCAGGTAACCATGAACATTATTCTGATTTCTGCTTCATGCTACTGGATTTATTTTTAGAAACCATCTCCGGAGATCTTTTCTTGGCGAGGGCTGGGGGTGGGGGTGGGGAGCTGCTTACTGAATCCTCTCCTCAGATAGTGACCTGCTTTTTCTCTGAAATCCCATCTTGCTTGTAGGCAGACAGCCAAGTGGACCTGGTCCGGCAGCATTTCTATGAAGTATCCCTGGAGTATGTCTTCAAGGTGCAGGAAGTCCAAGAGAGGAAGATGTTTGAGTTCGTGGAGCCTGTAAGTAGACGTCCAGGGTTTTGCTGTGTACCCAGACTTTCATCCCTACCCCTTGTTCCAGTTACCTAGGTGACGAAATGCTCTAAGTTGTTAATGAAGAGACTGACCAGCCCTGATGCTGTGCCTTCTGTTCGTAACAGTGCTGTCACCTGGCTACCCTGGATCCTTCCCAGTGCAACCATAGACATGGATGTAGAATATTCAGCAAAGGTTCCCTCCTCTAGCCACCCTGTGTTGGGCTGGTTCATTTCCAAGTCAGAGTAAGGGAGGGGAGGAGTTTTCATCTTGCCAAACAATAGTGATGACCCCTTACCTTTTCTCCTTCCTCTGCCTGCCCCCAAGCCCCCCCCCCCCCCCCCCGCTTCCTCTCTCCCTCA
Organism: Okapia johnstoni; assembly: GCA_024291935.2. Taxonomy (NCBI): domain Eukaryota; kingdom Metazoa; phylum Chordata; class Mammalia; order Artiodactyla; family Giraffidae; genus Okapia; species Okapia johnstoni. The sequence goes on from CM044316.1 coordinate 46,271,076, forward strand.
AATAACCCAAAGGTAACAGCAACCCAAGGAAACTTTTCTCTTTTTGCCCCCTTAGTTCAAAGCCCCTTCTTATCCCAGGCATGTATTAAAAAGATGGGAAAGAAAGCAGTTTCTCACTCTAGGTTTGTTAGAACCAGGTGGCATGGAGATTGCCCTCAGGGGACTGTGATGGGATTTGGACTTTGGTGGAACATCCCACTGGGCATGTAGGGCTGCAGTGTGGGAACAAGTCTGGCTGTAGCCTAGGCCACCCCAGTGTGGCTGTGATTTTGTGGAGATGTAGTACTGCTTTACCCCGCTGTGGCACTAGTGTTCAGAATCCATGGAAACACCAAATGAGCACATGGGCCTCAATGTGAGACTTACAGATCTTGAGCTTTTCAGCCAAATGGCAGCCTCTGATTTAGACCCAAGCCTTGAGTCTCTTTACAAACAAGATTACCTAAATTTAAGAAAGAGTGATTTTCTCTAGTAAATAATAAAACTATAAGAAACTGAAAGAAAATGACCTCCCTTTTTGGTAAAGAGTGTTTTGTGCCCCCTTTCTAATTTATAAACTTTGGGGGTGCTTTTTAGGTGTGTAGATTGGCAGGTGATTTTAAGACTCTGTTTGGTTTTGGAATCTGATGCTTCTGTCTTTTACTTTGCTGAAACTGTTATGTTCTTGGGATCTCCTCCCAGCCATGTCATCTGGCAAATTCTTCAAAGTTGTTAATTACCTCAGTCTTACTTGAATATTGGAAATTTTAGAGACATCTTCCTTTCTAGCAGTGATCTCTACCAAAATCTCAAAACCCCCGTCTTTCTGCAGGATCTGTGAGATGGGGAAGCCATCTGTCAGAGAAAACAAAAGCTTGTTGATTTCCCTGCTTGGGGCTGAGAGGTGTTAAAACCAGCCATTCAGTTACAGTCTCATCTCTCATGGTTGGGGCAGAAATTCAAATGCTGTCGTGAAGAATTAGCCTTTGGCATTTTTACTTGCTTTTACTAGAATTTCTGTAGAAAAACAGCAGTATGATTCTAATAACCTTTATGTACAGATTAATTGATGTTATTCTATAAGTGCCGTATTTTGATGAGTTGCATTTTAATTGACCCATCCAATTTTTTGGAGGTGTTTTTCCTTGTTCATTTTGATTTCTCCATATAGTAAATCAGGTATTGTATCTGTTAGCTTTTGTTGGGTAACAAATAACCATAAAACCTTTTACAACAGTAGATGTTTCTTACACATCTGTGGGGTTTATCCAGTCTAGGCTGGTCTCAGCTGGATGACTCTGTTCATCTATGTGAGCTCTCCTCTTCCTCCTCCCTTTCTTTCTCCTCTTTTTTAAAAGAAATCTGTAAGGATTTACTTTACTGTTTCCTGGAAATCTGGTGTAATATATTAGTGTCTTGAGCTTTTTGAGAGGCAGTGTAGCATCATTGTCAAGGGCTCTAGAACCAGATTGCCTGCTTTTAAATCTCAGCTCAGTCATATTCCAGGTGCATGTCTTGGGAAGTTATTTTGTGAGCCTCAGTTTTCTCATCTGCAAAATAGGTATAATAATCCAATTTATAAAGATGTTAGGAAGATTACCTGAGTTTATCCAGGTAAGATGCTTAGAACAGAGCTAACCTAATTGTGTGTGTGTGTGCGCTCAGTCGCTTCAGTTGTGTCTGACTTTTTGTGACCCTGTGGACCATAACCCGCCAGGCTCCTCAGTCCATGGGATTCTCCAGGCAAGAATACTGGAATGGGTTGCTATGCTCTTTTCCAGTGGATCTTCCTGACCCAGGAATTGAACCTGCATATCCTGCATTGCAGGTGGATTCTTTATGAGCTACCAGGAAAGTGCTAACCTAATTAACACCCAATTATTATATAATTGCTTATTAGGACCCAGTTAACAGGTTTTTTTTTTTTTTTTTTAATTCTGAGGCAGAGGAATATATTGATTTTGGCCACCCAGGGTCTCCTCAAATGAGTGAATGAGTCAAGTGGCATTGTTAACAGGGTCTGCTTGGTTTAATACAATCTTGGTAAATCTAAAAGCGTTTTTTGTTTTTTTTTTTCTGAATACATAGAAAATACTGACAACCCAGCTGCTCTGTCTGAGGAGCTCACAGCCTCCTTGGGGAAGCAACATGTATAGTAACGAGCTAGCCAAAGTTGCATGGAGGTGAGTGCCAGGTTGGACAGGATGGACAGAGGGGTTTAAAAAGTAGAAAACCATTGTTGATTGCAGATGTTTTTGAGTTCATAAAGTGAGGCACCTGGAAAGCTAATGAAAAAATGTCTGGTCTTGTGTTAGAATTGGCTGAGTGGCCAGTGGTCAAGTGGCCAGAGGCCAAGACTCTGCACTCCCAATGCAGGGGGCCTGGGTTTGATCCCTGGTCAGGGAACTACATAGCACAACTAAAGATCCCACATCAACTAAGATTCTGCATGTCACACTAATACCCAGCACCGCCAAATAAATAAATATTTTTTTTAAAAAATGAGTTGGCTGAGAGGTTGTATATAGATATGTAACCTTCACTTTTCCACAGAAGTTCTTGTTTCTGAGCATACTAGTAGACAGGCAGGTGAGTGGCTGGAGCTGTGATTAGGGAGAAGAGAGTCATATAGCAAAAAAGCTACTGAGTGGACTACTGGTTCTCAAAGTCCTGGAAATGCAAATTCTCAAGCTGTAACCCATACCTAAAATTTGGGAGTGGGACCCAGTCATCTATACTTTTGTAAGCCTTCCAGGAGATTCTGCTGCAGATTAAAGTTTAAGCTATTGGCCTAGATCGTACAGAAGAAGAACATAACACTTGATGATATCAGCTGAAACTCTGTTATGTTCTGTGTAAGTAATAAGTGCTTTGCCACATTATGTCATTCAATCATTATATGAGGGTAGGTCCTGTTTTTGTTTTCAGATAAAGAAATTGAAGCATGTTTATTTACCTCTGCAAGGTCATACCTAGTAAATGGCAGAGCTATAATGGTCTGACTCTTAATCTCTATTTGAAACAGCATTTGACTATTTGCAGGTGGAAAGGAAACCAACAAAAAAATCAATTGAACTAAATTGTTGGGGTGCCTAGTATAAGTGTTCATGTGTTGAGTTGGTTTCAGTCAAGGGAATCTTGCAGCCATTCAAGGAACCTCCATGCATATCAACTATGTTCATTTGTTTCTTAGAAAGTAACTTCAAGTACCAAGATGTTACCTACCGTTAGAAAAACAAAATTTTAGTATGCCAAGGAAGACAAGTCAGACTTCTGGGATCTAAACCCTCTATTTTTTTGTACCCTGGCAACCTTAATTTTCTTGTTGAGGTACTAAATGTTCTGGAGATTGGGATCATAGATAATGACTTAATGGCTTCCTGAAGGTAAAGACTTGTTCCGTCTGTTCTCTGAGTTTTCATAATTGGCGGTTACCTCGTGCTGCAGAGAACTCACTCTCCACATTTGTCAGGCTCTACAGCCTCTGAGTTTCGCCTCCTGAGTATTTCTCGGTGCTCTGCCTTTCTGTCCTTTCTCACAGCTCTTGCCCCATTGCAGGTTGTTCTTTCTCTTTGGTCAGTGGCATCCTGTCCTGACCCCATCAGCTCAGTGTCTTTTCTGATACATCGGTCTGCATCTGTCTCGCTTGCTGAGTGGCCCCGCCAGCACTCCTGTGCTAAATCAGCTACATAGATGATCTCAGTCTTTGCCGTGGCCCAGTGTGCTAATAGGTTAAGGATGAGTTACTTTGCCAACAAAGGTCCATCTAGTCAAGGCTATGGTTTTTCCAGTGGTCATGTATGGATGTGAGAGTTGGATGGTGAAGAAAGCTGAGCGCCGAAGAATTGATGCTTTTGAACTGTGCTGTTGGAGAAGACTCTTGAGTCTTGGACTGCAAGAAGATCCAGCCAGTCCATCCTAAAGGAGATAAGTCCTGGGTGTTCATTGGAAGGACTGATGTTGAAGCTGAAACTCCAATACCTTGGCCACCTCATGTGAAGAGTTGACTCATTGGCAAAAACCCTAATGCTGGGAAGGATTGAGGGCAGGAGGAGAAGGGGACAACAGAGGATGAGATGGTTGGATGGCATCACCTACTCGATGGACATGGGTTTGGGTAAACTCTGGGAGTTGGTGATGGACAGGGAAGCCTGGCGTGCTGCGATTCATGGGGTCGCAAAGAGTTGCACACGACTGAGCGACTGAACTGAACTGAACTGAGTTACAGGGAGTTACTTGGCTTCCCCAGCCCAGCTTTTCATCTCTCTGCCGGCAGCCCTTCTCTTCACTGTGTGCATGAATGGTTCTTAGTAGCTGTATTTTTCTGCTATGGCTTCTGTAACAAAGTACCACAAACTGGGTGCCTCAGAACAGCAGAAGTGTACTGACTCATAGTTCTAGAGGCTATAGAAGTCTGAGATGAAGGTCAGCAGGGCCCTGCTCCCTCTGAAACCTTTAGAGAACTAATCCCTCCTTTCCTTTTCCTGGCTTCCGGTGCTTTCCTGGCAGTGTTTGGCATTCCTTGCTTTATAGATAAGTCACTTCAGTTCCTCATCTTCCCAGGTCTGTCTTCTCTCTGTGTTTGTTGCTATGTCCAAACTCTGCCCCCCCCACCCCCAGTTTTTAAGGACACCAATCATTTTCGATTAGGGCCTAATAGCTTCATTTTCATTTTCACTTTATTACCACTGTACAGACCCTGTTTCTATAGAAAATCACATTCTGAAATACTGGGGGTTCAGACTTCATATCTTTTGGATGTAGAGGGGCAAAATTCAACTCAAAACAGTAGCTCTGTTCTATGAATGGAAACAACTTAAATTTATAACAGAGTCCAGAATGATGCAACCATCACTAATAAAACAGTTATTTTTTTTTCATGTTTTTAAATCTATGTAATCAGCTGCTGCTGCTGCTAAGTCGCGTCAGTCGTGTCCGACTCTGTGCGACCCCGTAGACAGCAGCCCACCAGGCTCCCCCGTCCCTGGGATTCTCCAGGCAAGAACACTGGAGTGGGTTGCCATTTCCTTCTCCAACGCATGAAAGTGAAAAGTGAAAGTGAAGTCGCTCCATCGTGTCCGACTCTTAGCAACCCCATGGACTGTAGCCCGTCCATGGGATTTTCCAGGCAATAGTGCTGGAGTGGGGTGCCATTGCCTTCTCCGATGTAATCAGCTAGGAAATAAAAATAGATTTTTCTTACAATAATTCTCAGAGGAAAACAAGGATGGGGAAGAAGGGAAGGGGGAGAGTGGTAAGGTCTCTGTTTGGCGTTTCCTTTGTTGTGCTGTGGTTGTGTGTCTGGTGTCCAGGGAGGAGCCTGGGTGCACATGCTGGCTTCTCTTACCTAATAGCCAGGTGAGGCCACAGCAGCACTTCTCTCTGTGTGAGGAGAAGCATTTCTTTGAAGTGGACCGATCCTTTCTTCTCTGGAGTCTTTCTTTGGGCCTTGCCCACCCCCGAGCAGTGGACTTTCATTTCCCATGGGTCATAGGTTCAGAGATGCATACAGTGTGTGGGAGGTTGGGGAGGGGAAGAAAGATGCTGTGAGGGGAGAAGGAAGGGAAGTGGCCCAAAGATAACAATATTTAAGGCATCATTTCCTGTATAAAAATGGACAACCAGGCATGATACCAAAGGAAGTGAAAACCAAAATAAATATTAGCAGCTCTCTGCCTTTGGAGTGCTTGTGTGTACATGCAGGTGACATCTTAGTGAGCTGTTTGAGATAATTACCCTGAGTAAGAGAGGCCCTGTTGATTTTAAGTGAAGGATAACTCAGAGTTAATAGGAGGAATACCCTGAGCATCAGTTGCTTATCTTCTGCATTATTCTCCAGTAGAGGGTGACTCAGTGCCCTGGAAAAGTTGATGGAACAGCAGCATTCAAGGACAACAGGGAGGAAAGAGATAAGGAAGGACAGTTGTCCTTGTGAACGCTGGCACTAGATTTGGCACGAGAGCCCCTTCTTCTCCATTACTGGAGCAGTTTAGAAGAAAAAGTATGGGCCTTCTTCACAGAAATGGATTTTACATAGAGGACGTCCAAAGACTGTGGTCATCTTGAGGAAAAGAGTTCATTTTTAGTCCTTGGTGACTCTCTGTGGCTTAACCCCCATTCCTTAATTTAGGTTAGAGATGTATAAATGGTGCCCCTAGATATGTTTCTAGCCAGAGGACCCAGCAATGCCTGTTCCTTACCTCCTGTGAAGATGTAAGGGAACAGATGCTCCAGGGACAATGGCAACAGGAAGTCAAGGGACCATGTTGTTATGAGCTATGCCTTGTCTGACTTTCCAGCGTAAAGCTCTTTGATAAAGTGGGTTGGACACTTGGCTTTGCCTGAAGACAGGTCAGTATATACCCTGGTGTTTATGGTTCCTGCCACAGGCAAAGTGTAAGGGTCTCCTTTACTCTCATCGTTAGAGCTGCTTCTCAGAAAGGGAGAGTTAGGTGAAACCAAGTGAGATTGTGTGTAATAAGTAAAGGTATGTTCATTTAAGGACTAGAAGATTAAACACAACAGTATAAAGTGATGCAACTGTGTCTTGATATAACATGTTTGAGGCAGGTCTGAGGGAACAACTCAAACGATGTGAGTCAGCATCGAGAAGTTCATGTTAGAATGGGGCTGGTCTCCAAATGTAGTAGAATTGAGCCTGTGATAGAGTTGGGGTCCTGGTTATTCTAAACTGTGTTCAGGCTTTAATTATAATTCTTTCAGCTTGCATTATGGGACCGAGGCAGGATATATAGAGCTTGGGAAAGGGCCAGGAAGCGTAACAGCAATGAGGTTCCATATGGGCGATGAGAGGAAAGACGGCATGGCATTCATTTATTTAGCTTGGAGAAGTGAAGGCTGGCAGGGGCTCAGGGTGGGGACATTAGTGGTTTTAAGTATATGAAGGCCTGTTGCGAGAATCATGGTGAACAGATGTTTTCACTCTTCACTAAAGACAAGACTAAACAAGGAATGCCCTTACCTTTTAGCCCAAGGCACTTTAAGTGAGAATTTAGGGAAACCATCTTAACTGAAAATGTGGAAACATGGGATTATTTTAATAAAGGGATCCAGAGTGTTGACTTTTGGATAATTTATGGCAAGTGCAGAAACACACTTGAACTAATGTCTAATCTGGATGATTTTCTTTGATTTCATTTTGCTTTTTAGGCTGCAGACTCAGGACACACCAGCTTCCTTTTCTCTCTTCTTTGTTGGTTATCAGTATAACCATACCCTTTTGCATGATAACCTGATGTTATGAATTTAATAGAAGGAGACTGAGTGGGACCCCTCGTCTTCAGTTTCTGAAGAAGTGATTTTCTTAGGAGGTGATGAGGCTTACAGGATACGAGCTTGGGTGTAGGTGCCAAGGAGACCTGGTTTCAAATCCTAGCTGCTGTATACTGTGTGTTTTGGGGCAAGTTACTTAACCTCTCTGAATCTGCTTTCTTATTGTTAAAATGGAGATAACAACCTATGAAATGAATACTACTATTAGGACTATTCAATGAGATGGGGCATATGAAGTCCCAAGTGCCTGGCATGTAAGAAGAGCTCAGTAAATGACAGTCATTATTACTACCTTGTCATTATTATTACGTTCAAATCAAGGTGGGAACTCAGATACAGCTCCATAAAACCTCTTGAACCTGCTTATGTGAGGTCTTCCCTTCTGCCTTCATTACAGCTACTGGCATTCCTACAAGGACTCTTCACTTTCTATCACCATGGTTATGAACTGGCCAAGGACTTCAACGACTTCAAGACACAGTTGACTATCAGCATACAGAATGTGAGTGGGCGAGGGGATGGGCTTCCTTTCCCTTGTTAAGGGAAGGAAGAAACAAAATATGGGTCTGGTTGCATAGAGATCACGTAAATGGATGGGAATGCAGATGGGGAGGTTGGGTCTTGCTTGGGTTCAAAGAGCAGCAGAGGGTAGTCATCTCCAGGGTGCTTGGTGGTCCCAGAGCTCATCCTCACCTCCGTTATTTCAAAGCACGTTATTTCAAAGCTCCGTTACTTCTGTTCTCGGAAGTGCTGCTGCTGATTATGTTTTAAATCTGTAGCACCAGCATCAGGATTTCCTTTGGCAGCAGAAGTCCCAGCCCCACCCAACCCCACCCGGCTTCCCTTCTGTGCATCCAGCTGCCTGGCCACTTGAAACACTAGACTGTATGTATTCAGGAGTAGGGGGTGGGGCACACATGCTGGCCTCCAGCTCAAAGGATGTGCTCTTGTTCAACTCTTGGTGAGCAATCAAGTCAGTGCGCCTTACTCCCAATCTCCTTTCCCAAATTGTAAGCAGCAGGACCTTTGCGTGCGCAGAATCCCGCTTAGGGCTCTGATCAGTCTCACTGGGACTAAACCCCTTTCTTCCCTAATGTGATCACACTAGTCTGCATGCTGTCTTTGACTCTGGGTGATCTTGTGTCCAAATAAACCCAAGTATGTCCTAGTGGGTTGGACTGTATGCTTTTGGGAGGCTGAGCTCTCATTGTTCCCTGTGGTGCCTCTGAGAACAGGAAGTTGCAGGGTCTTGGATGAGCTTTCACGAAGTATGGCCTCCCGTTGGGCTGGGTTTCTTAGAAGGCAGGCTCTGAAGTGGAGATTTACACAGAGCAGGTTCCCAGGAGGCAGTGTCGGCAGAAACACCTGTGAGACCGTTGAGGGCAGCAGGCCCTGCAGAGAGAGAAGCTGAGCTGTGAGGCCCCCGCTGATGCCACAGGCCCCCTGGAGCGGCGGTGGTCTCTGGGCTCCCCTGGGTGCTGGTGCAGGCGGTCCTGGGGGAGGGGCAACCTTACGTGAAGGAGCTGCATTTGAGGAGGAAACTGTCAGCAAACAGCCAGGGTGAGAGTATCTCTGTCCTAGAGGGTGGTGGAGGGCTTGCCCTGCTGTGGGTCCTTTGCCTCAGAGTTGCCGGGACGCTTGCTAGAAATGCACATTTCTGGGTTGAGAGGTGTTGAGTTTATCTTTGGGGGTGAGGACTGGTCAGTTGCATTTCCTGCCAGTTTCCCATGTGATTTTGATGGTCGCTAGAGTTTGAGAGTAATTCTTGGATAGGGCTTTCAGGCCAAAGTATACTTCAATAAAGTGAACATTTGCCTTATTTCTTGATAGCTGAACATTCCTCACTTGGTTTTAGATCTAGGATTCTGTAGGTTGATACTCTGAAGTGCTGGAGAAACAAAGAGGGTTTCATTTCTTTGATTTGGATAAAATTCTTTTCATCCTAGACAAGAAATCGCTTTGAAGGCACCAGGTCGGAAGTGGAATCCCTGATGAAGAAGATGAAGGAGAATCCCCTTGAGCACAAGACCATCAGTCCTTATACTATGGAAGGGTACCTCTACGTCCAGGAGAAACGTGAGTGCCAGGCCAACCAGCAGTGTGGGTGTACTCATGCCTTTTTTCCCAGGAGCTGGGGGTGTATCCAGTAGTGCCTGACATGGAGCATTTTTTGGTCAAAGGAGAATGACTTTATAGTTCAGCTTTCTACGGGAAAGATGCTGTCCACAAGGTCTTGTCTATCTCCTAGTGATATATTGTGTTTTCTATATAACTGTGGAATCCTGTTGCAACCCGGAATTCATAGGCTCTGCGGTGCCACCTCTCCCCTTAGTGGCACTCTACTCTTGAGGTTCCTGTATACCCTCAGTATAGCTTTACATACCACAACCTTGGCGTAGAGGCTCTATGGGGTCTCACCGAGTCGGACACAACTGAAGCGATTTAGCAGCATTTAGCAGCAGCAACTGGCTGGACTTTATAGTCATATCCTTTGGTAGTTGTTTTGGAGACTTGTTTCAGCAAGGCCTAAACTACCATGACTTCTGCCCTTTCCTTCTTCACTTCAACTCCTGTCATTCCAACAATTAAATTTTATGAAAAGTAGAAACAAAAGCTCACTTCACAAGCCAGAGAGAAGGGCCGTTGACTTGCCCATAGAACATCAAGGAAAGAAATGCTAGGTGCTGCTAACCTAGGGTTTTCAGTGATGACTCAGATTTATGCACTGGGCTGTAGCACTCTCAGACTTAATTCATGCATGTGGTACTAGAGATTAAAGAAAGGGCATTGTTTTTCTTTAATGGATAGTTCTTCTTATAGTCTCCTATCTGGGCACTGTTGATTAGGATTGTCAAATGTCTCACTCCTAGAAGTTTCCTATGAAACAAAATACTTACAGTGATTATTCTATGTAGTGATTACTCAGAAATTTGCTTGGGCATACAATTGTTCCCTGGTGACAATGGTGTAGTAATGGGATTGGAGGTTGGAGTATCAGTTGTGATGAGAGTTTTATATCCCTTATTCTTACAGATATGAGCTTGCTAAGGCTTGTAAGAAGCAGAAGCTACACATACGGCACTTTTGAAATCTTTGTGCCGTCACTGGAATTTATTCTCTAAGCCACAAAAACACATGAGAATAGTTGCTGTTTTCGTTTGTCTTTGATGCTCCAATATAAACACTTTGTTGCTTTTTAAGTGTATTAAGTGACATCCAACACTTGTAATGGGTATTCATACCCTGAAAAATACCTATTAAGTGTCTGCTGAATCTTTTTTCATGTTATCATTATTATTTTTTTAATCATATCTGCTATGCAATCTCTATAAGCATCCAGAACTCATATTGATTGAGGTCTTTGCAGGCTAACAATGCCAATAATGCCTTCTTCCCCTAATAGTACTTTGTTTGAAATAAAGTAATTGGCCAGGCACCAGTAAAATAAGAAACTTGAAGAATTTGTCTGCAGGGCACCTGCCTCTTTCCCAAGGGATAATTTTGAGGGACAAACACTTAGATTACATTAGAGCATTTATAGTTACTTCCGTTCCACATGTCTAGTGTCTCTGGGTTTTCCTTGTCTGCTTTTCAGATCTTCTTGAGTTCTGCTGAAGTAAAAATTAGGAGTTTGAAAGTAGGTCAGAACCCCTGTATATCTGTGCACATGATCACAGAGCAGCTGTGTGGGAAGCATGAAGTCATCGCACCAAATGGGGATGGTGACAGGCATTTTGAGGAGCGTTTCTATGTTCTTTTTCAGTCATCTTACTCCTGTCAGGGGAGAGAAAGGAAGCTTCAGTTGGAAATTGATGATGGGAAAAAGAATTAATTTCCCCAGAGAACCTCTACTTCCATTGTATTTTAAGACCCATCAGATGCAGCATTTAGTGGGAAAAAGTCTTCCTTGGTCCTTGGGAAAAGTCCTGGGTTAGTTCCACTTCCAGTGTGTGAGATCAGATTTCTGCCTGTGGTTGTCTAGCTGGTGTGGAGAATATATTGCCCCTAGAAATAGTTTAAGGATAGGTAAGCATTGTGAGTTACATTTTCTGTGTTGTCCAGTATGCAGTGGACAAGTAGAGATGTTTAATGGGGAATATTACTTTGCAGGTCACTTTGGAACTTCCTGGGTGAAGCATTACTGTACATATCAACGGGATTCCAAACAAATCACCATGGTACCGTTTGACCAGAAGTCAGGAGGAAAGGGGGTGAGTTCAGTTTTAAATTTCATGTTTGATTTGCTTGGTTAACATACAGTGAGTGTAATGCATGTTTGAAGTAACACCCCCAATGTTCACTGTAATTTTCTTCATTTTTATATAGTGGTTTCAAGGGGTATGGCATCTGAATAAAGTAAATAAATAGATGATTATTTTCAGTTCTAAGCTGTGTTAGAAGCTGTAATTAAGACAGATTCTTGTATTTCACATATATGCAATATTAAGTGTGTTAATGTGTTTAGATACTAGAAATTCTTGGATGACCTCATCCTGTGAAACTGATTTTCATCACTTTCATCTGATACCTAGAGGACTGCCAGTTGGCAGTTTAGATGTTCCAGTTATTTATCTATCATTTCAGTTTTACAGATGTCTATTCCAGTTATTTATTGTAACAGAATACTAAAAAATGTAGTGACTTTTAAAACAGCACCAATCACTTTAGTTATTTCTTACAGTTTCTGTGGGTAAGGACTTTGGGGAGCATGTGGATGAGTGGTTTGGGCTCAGAGTTTCTCAAATGGTTCCAATCAGATAGTTACTGGAACTGGATCATAAGGGTTTGAAGCAACTCTGGGCTGATCAGATATAGTTCTCTTCCTTTCTGCTGACCTCCTCTTCTCTTCTCTTCCCTCTTTGTCTTTTGCTCTGTATAGTTCCAAGGCCTTTTCTCTGGCCTCTGTTATGTCGGCTGGTTTGGGCTTCCTTATAGCATGGCGGCCTCAGGACAGCTAAAATTTTCAGGAGTGAATCTTCCAGCAACAAAAGCAGACACTGCATTGCCTTTTAATGATCTAGACTTATGTTGGCCCTGTGTGTTGGTTGAAGCAGTAATAAAAGCCCACCTAAGCTCACCCAGTTGCAGCGGGAGGGGAGGCAGACCCTGTCTTGGTGGGAGGAACAGCACAGTGACATTACATTGAAGAGCATGTGGGATGAAAGATATTCTTGGGACCATCATTAGAAGAGCCAGGCTACATTTGTGGGGGGACTGCTGCTAGGAGTGCCTTGCCGTGCTGCAGTGTTCGCCTTTCCTCTGGGAGCGCTCCGTCTGTCTACATTGCCTTTTTAGTTAATGATCTGTCTTTTCTCTCTGACTGCACATTACATCTTCTTCTTCTTTTTCCTTTCAGTATTCTATTTATGATAGTCCTCTCTGTGAATTTTTTTTTTTTTTTTAATTTGTTGTGCTTAGGCATTTTGGCCTTTCTGGATTTGCGGATTGGTGTCTTTTAGTAATTTTGGAAAATTCTTATCAATTATCATTTTGAATTCCACCCCCGCCCCCGCCCTATTCTTTCTATTATCTCCTTCTGGAGATATTTAAATACTTTTAATACAAAATATTTAAATTTTTCATTTCTTTGAATCTCTGGACTGTGTTCTGGATAATTTCTCTGGTTCTATCTTTAGTTTAAAGAATTTTTCGGCTGTGTCTGATCTGTAGATAAGGTAGTCCTCTGTAAGTATTCCAACCATTGCCTTCTTTGTGGTGCATTTTTGTGCATCCTGTTGGGTTTGCTTGCATGTGTGCAGGCACTGCAGTGTAGAAGTGAAGAACACCGGCTTTGAGGTTAGACTGCCCAGGTCAGTGATGTGTGACACTGTTGTCATTATTGTTAGCTGCTCCCCCAAGCTGCCCCCTTGCTCTCTGCCACTTTCAGTTTCTCTTCCTGACTTTCTTTTTCTTAGGCCACAACACTGGAGTTGGCCAGCATCTCTGTCTTTCCTTGTATCAAAGCATAAAAAAAAGTCAAGGCACTTTTAATGTTTCTTGTTAGGGGTAGAGTTGACTTATAAATAATCCCAGGAAAATAGACATGTGAAATGATCAAACATAGAGAAATTATAGAGTTAGAAGGAGTATTAACAATCTCTATTAATAGGAGTCCCTTATTATCATGAAATGGAAATAGAGTTAGGTCTGTCTTTCTTAGGTCAAGTCATAGTTCTTTTCTAATTTCTAGTCCTTCTAGAAATCAACTTCACATTTCTTTTGGGACTGTTTATCTGGTGCTTTCCTAAACCTGGAGTGAAGGAACTCTCTTGTCTTTTCTCTACTCCTTTCTTACAACACTTAAAAGTGAAGGGCAGAGACCAATTATGGTGAGTGTTTGGAACTCCTTAGATTTTAGTGAGACAAAAGGAAACACCTCACTGAGTTGTTAAGAAGTTTATATGTGTTAGTGTATATAAACTTCTTGGGACAGAAAATAGAGGCAGACACATAATAGAGGCTGCCATATTGGGAGCTTGGTATTATATGAAATCATTTTTCTAGTAATAATTGCTTATATTTATATTATATTTTGCATTTTCTAAAATATTGTCCTTTCTCATCCTGTTTGATCCAGTTTTCCTCGTTTACAAAAGAGGAAACTGAGGATCAGAGAGAGAGTGATTTCTAAGGCCATATGATCAGTGAGTTACTAAAGCCAGTACTCATACCCTGATTCTGGAGCTGGTATCTCCTGATTCTGAGGCAAATCAAACAGAATAATAATGTATAAATATAAAATAATAGCTTTCTATGACACCTCTCTGTTTCCTAAGCCTCAGGGTGGAGGAGACATGAAGACTGGCTGTCCAGAGGTGATATCTTCTTAATTTATACAGGAGAAATATGTGATGTCATTGTGTTACGTGTTTATGCAAAGGTCTCATAGGAGCTGGAGATAAACTTAAATGGGTGATAGGGTGTTTTCTTTTCCTAGCATGCTTTTTATCCACCCTTTCTCTCCTTCCTTATCCCCTTGCATTTGGGTTATTTTCCTATGAAAGTACCCGCTTTTCTCTTCGTTTCAGTCCAGGAGACGTGAGCAGATTTTCTGCGTCCTCTTGGAGACAGGGCTTGTGTGTGGTTAAAGACGGTACCCCGAGTTCTACCCTGTGAGATGAAGCCCCTCTCTGTGGGAGCCCTGAAATAGCCCAGGGCTGACCTTGTCCCTTCCCTGGCTTGAAACCCTTCATTATGTTCCCACTGCTTGCAGGATACAGATCATAATCTGCATGATTAGGTCCCTGTCTTCCTCAGACCCTTTCTCAGTCCTCTTTCCCTCTTGCTCTTGGATTCCAGACACACCGACTTCCTTTCAGTTCCTCCAGGACTCCATGGATCCTGACTATGGGGGCCTCTTCACCTGCTGTTCTCCACCCTGATCTGTGTTCTTGGTTTTATCTCCTATGAATCCCTTGGTCTCAGTTCAAGAAAGCCTTTGCTGATCTTTTTGCCCAGGTTACACCCCCTTAATTTAGGCTTTTGTAGCACAACATGCTTCTTTTTTTGTAGTGTTTGTCATGGTTGTAACTCATTTGTTTGTATAAGTGATCATTATCTCTAGCCTCCATTTTTTAAAACCATGAGTACTTGAACAGATTGTCTTTACAGGTTTTTCCTGGTATGTTATGGTCATTTTTGGAACAGAGTCTTATATTCTTCTTATTTCTGCTTATATTTGCCAGTTTTGTATAGATCCTCTGTTTTCTCCTATTTCTCAGAGATACCTCCCCCTAACCTGGAGAAGGAAATGGCAGCCCACTCCAGTAGTCTTGCCTGGAGAATCCCATGGACAGAGGAGCCTGGCAGGCTACTGTCCATGGGGTCGCTAGAGTTGGACACGACTTAGCGACTAAACTACCCTCCCCCTAAACTTTCAAAGTGGGAAGCAGAAATAGAGTTAGATATTAACATGGTCAGAAGTACATATGCTTGTGCATTTATGGTCATACATTTACATATTGCAGAGGGAGCAGTTCTCTATCTGAGAAGTTAATCTTTGCCATTCAGTAAAAGACGATAGCGTAAGACTTGTGAGTATAGATAGTCTCTTCCTAGATCTTCTGTGTTTTATGTGCTATTTTGATATTAGTGGGTGATTAAGTTTTACCATATGCAGTCACATTTCCTATTATTCAACAGACTAAGCAAGTTTGTTAATTTTCCCCTAGTTTAGGAAGAAACATTGGCAGATACAGGAGAAAAAGGAACTGTAAAAAATTTCTATGTGACAGGAAGAGAAGAAATCAGGGGCAGAAACCTCTATGTTTCTAAGCAGTAAATTAGTGCTGTGCTGTGTTGTTGTGTGACAAAAACTGTTGCATTCCATTTGTACAATGGAATATTACCAAATAGTAGAAAGAAAAAAGCTCCTTTGTTTTGTACCATGCATTTAAAAAATTGCCTGCATTGTTTTAATGATAATTTTTATTTTTTATTGAGATATAGTTGATTTCTAATACTACCTATGTTTCAGGTATAAAACAGTGATTCACAATTTTTAAAAGTTATACTCCATTTATAGTTATTATAAAATGTTGACTATATTCCCTGTGCTGTACAATATATCCTTGTAACTTATTTATTTTATACATAGTAATTTGTATCTCTTAATCCCTTACCCCTATCTTGCTATTCCCTCCTTCCCTCTTCCCACTGATAACCACTGGTTTGTTCTATATATCTGTGAGTCTGTTTCTTTTTTGTTCTATTCACATGTGTTTCATTTTTTAGATTTCACAGATAAGTGATATTATACTGTATTTGTCTTTCTCTGATTTACTTGATTAAGCGTAATACCCTCCAAGTTCATCCATGTTGATGTAAATGGCCAAGTTTAATTCTCTTTTAATGGCCGAGTAGTATTCTGTTGTATGTGTATGTGTCTGTATGTGTGTGTATGACACACACACACACCACTCCTGTTTTTTTTTTTAAAAAAAAAAATATATGTATATATATATGGGGTTTTTTTTGTTTTTTTTTTTGGCTGCAATGGGTCTTTGTTGCTGTATGCAGGCTTTCTCTAGTTGTGAAGAATGGGGACTACTCTCTAGTTGCAGTAGTGGTGGCTTCTCATTGTGGTGGCTTCTCTTGTTTTGGTGTACAGGCTTCTAGGAGTGCAGGCTTCAATAGTTGTGGGCTCAGTAGTTGTGGCTCATGGGCTCTAGAACCCTGACTTAGTAGTTGTGGAGCATGGTCTTAGTTGCTCCACAGCATGAGAGGTCTACTCTGACCAGGGATCAAACCAGTGTCTCCAACACTGCAAGGCGGATTCTTAACCACTGAACCACCAGGGAAGCGTTATACCACTTCTTTATCCATTCATCCATTGATGGACACTTAGGTTGCTTTCATATCTTGACAATTGTAAATAATGCTTCTATAAACATTGGAGTATGTGTATCTTTTTGAATTAGTGTTTTTGTTTTCTTTTTGATGTATGTACACCCAGGAGTGGGATTGCAGGGTCATATGGTAGTTCTATTTTTAGTTGGTTGAAAAACCTTCATAATGTATTCCACAGTGGCTACACCAATTTACATTCCCACCAACAATGTACAAGGATTCCCTTTACTCTACATCCTCACTAACATTTGTTATTTGATAATAGTCATTTTGAAAGGAGTAGGATGATATCTCACTGTGATTTTGACTTGTGTTTCTCTGATGTTTAGTGATCTTTATTTAGCAGCTTTTCATGTGTCTATTGGCCATCTGCATTTCCTCTTTGGAAAAATATCTGTTTAAGTCTTCTCCTCATTTTTTAATTGAGGTGTTAGCTTTTTTGTTGTTGAGTTGTATGACTTGTTTATATATTGTGGGTATTACCCCCTTGTTGATCATATCATTTGTAAAAAGAAATAAACCCTTGATTCGCACAGCATGAGTGAATAGCAAATGAATTATGCTGAATGAAAGAAGTCTGGCATAAAAGGGCATTCCATTTGTATAAAGTTACAGAGCATTCAAACTAATTTGTAGTGGCAGAACAGATTCAGTGTTTGCCTGGGAATGGACTGGGTAGAGGGCTGATGGATTACTAAGGGACTCATGAGGAAACTTGTGGGGCTGATGGAAATGTTCATTACCTTGATTGTGTTGATGATTTCATGGATGTATACAGATGTCAAAACTCATAAGTTGTTTGCTTAAACATATCATTAAAAATTATACTCAAGATCCCCTGGAGAAGGGAATGGCTACCCATTCCAGTATCTTGCCTAGAGAATTCCATGGACAGAGGAGCCTGGAGGGGTCCTGTCCATAGGGTCACAATGAGTCAGACCCGACTGAGTGATAGGATGGATAAACCACAAGGTCCTATTGTATAGCACAGGGATCTGTAGTCAGTATCCTGTGATAAACCATAATGGAAAAGAACTGAAAAAGAATACATATGCAAATAACTGAGTGACTTTGCTGTACAGCAGAAATTAACGCAACATTGTAAATCAACTATACTTCAATAAGAAAGTACCTACTTTAAATATATATATACTCAAAAAGCTGTTAAAACATATTGTTTGCACACCTACTCTGTTCCAAGGACTGTTTGATCTCTCGGGACCCAAGGGCAAGCAAAAAACAGACTTAGTATGTGCCCTCAGGGAGCTTGCAGCCTTATGAGGAGAGAGACATTATTTGAATCATCCCTTAGTGCAGCAGCAGATCTCAGTTGTGATCAGTGCTATGAGGGAAGGAGGGGGGTACATGGTACATGGTATATGTCTGGTGTATTTGACGTGGTGCAGAAATGTTTTCCTGAGAAGTGACCGTTGAACCAAGATCATAGAAGTTCAAAATTGGAAGGAGGATCTCAAGATCGTCTTGTTTCAACTCTTAGCAAACCTGCAGATTGAACTTATTTGAAACAATACCAACAGGAGTTTAATCTAGCATGTGTTGCTGCTATACCATCATGATCTATCAATACTAGGATGCTGGGCTCCAAGTAGAACATGGCTCACAGATTTTATCTGCATGAGACTCCGGCCTGAGGAAGTTGATGACCAACCTCCTGTGCTCCTGAACACTTAGGTCTTAGAAGATGAAATGATCACTCCTGTTTATGTGGCATCTTTGTCCAGGAGAGGAGCATGGCCCGAGTTCTGGCCTCATTTTGACTGTCTGTGTCTTCCCAACAGGGAGAAGATGAATCAGTCACCCTCAAATCCTGCACACGGCGGAAAACAGACTCCATTGAGAAGAGGTTTTGCTTTGACGTGGAAGCAGTAGACAGGTGAGCAGCTGTCATACTTTCTCTCAGAAACAAACATTGCTGAATTTGAATTTCTTACCTTTCCCATCCAGTCATAACATTCTGTTTTTTTACCCCCTCTTTCCCTTCTCCATTCCTCCATTTAGAATAAAGGCCAATTGCTCATTTGCAGGAATCAGTATAGCTACCCCTGTGCTTTACATTTGGCACTGAGGCCTTGGTTGGTTTTCTTTTAATGTCAGGGCTTCCTTCTTGGGAATGTGTGTTAGGTCTCAGGAGGGTGAATTTATGTTTAAAGAAATCTATTTAGCACAATTGTATCAGCTATATGAGATTTTTTACTTAAAAGTTTTTATGAAATGATTCAAAAGGAGTTAGGTAAAGGGAAAAGTAGAAGAAGTTCTACTCAATTCAAAAAGGGACTTTTAGTTACAGCATTTCGCCTACCATTGTGTGTATGCACCCAAGAAAGAAAACACACCACTTGTCAAATCAGTCTTTGGAGAGGGAGCTCTGCGTTGTGTTCCTCGAGATTTATAGAATCTCATTAAGTTGTACCATTTCATGGTGTTAAGCTAGTTTGACAGCATTCCAGTTCTTTGAGACACTTTACTTGGCAACAGGTTAATTCTTTGAATGAATGCCATGAGTTAAGCTTATTTGAGCTGTCTATTCAAGATCAGCAGTGCTAGCACAAAAGATGCTTAGATCTCAGCATGATTCGCTTGTCATGCTGTTTAATTTCTCCCCTTTATTAAAAAAACAACGAAAAAACCACACATTTTGTCAGGCCAGTACTTCTACCTTCCCTGAGACGTTTACCTGTGGCCATTTCATGACAGCTCTAAAGGATCCGGAGCGAGGGTACCACCTGGCGTGTTCTGCTCCGTGTGCTACCAGGGGTGAAATGCCTTCTTTTGGTGCAGTGTGTCCCTGCAGTGTGGCCTCTGTGGCTGATAGCGTGCCCATGGAGAGAGCATGCCCATGTAGCCTAAATTGGACATCTGTGGAAACTAACCATGTCTCATTAGCAATCTAGTTATTATACTTTTGGCTCTCAGGTCAGGAAACCCAGATCTAAATTTTGACTTAGTAAAATTTTGCTTAGTAGCCATAGGACTTTGGGCAAGTCACTTAATCTTGAGGGGCCTTGATTTCCTTCCCTGGAAAATGAAGATGGTCATAGTACCTAGTTCCTGGAATGGTTAGGATTCAAGAAGAGAAGGCATATAAAATGCTTGGCAGACTAGCAATTAATAAATGTTCATCAATGAGTTGTTATTAGTTATTAATTAGCATGTCCCTCATGGTTATCTGACTTGATATTTCAAAAGCTAGCATCTAAATGCAGAGGAATAAATATAATTTGTAAAGAAAAGTGAGTACCCCAGTCATTTTGCTGTGTGTGGGTTGTGAGAGGGGAAGGGGATGGAGAAGGGCTGTATGGAGGAGTAGGTTGAATTGGGGTAGCAAAGGGGGATTGCGAAAAGTGCACCGCAAACTAAGATTATTCTTGACTTTAAACAAATCCTAAGTCTGGATGCTTTGAGCCCTTGTAGGCATCTCTCTTCTCTATTATAAGTTTGGAATTTATAAGAATTTGTATTTGTTGATGTCCACGAAAAATGGATTAGTGGGTGTGTTTGTGTGGAAATGGAGCCCTGTTGTTTGATGCTGGTCAGCTGAATAGTTCCCGGAGATGGTCGTCTATATGCAGAACTCCTTGAACAAGGGCATGCCCTGCATTGCAGCTCTTGTTATTTTGGAAATGAGGTCAGCGACACTTTCCGAAGCTGAGTCATTTTCTTCTTCAGAAGTTTCCCAGAAGTTGTAAAGAGTTGCTTTTTAGGCAATTAAAACTCACCATGGTTCTTCTGTCTCATTTCCACCCTTGCCAACACTTCCTACCACCTTCCCCCTGTGTTAGGCCAGAAAAGCTTTGCACGTCCCAATTATAAGCCGAGAGCAAATGTGTCACATTCAACATACTGAGTGTATTTGGGAAGTCCATTTCTTTTAAGTCATCGTCTCTGGTTTCCTTGGCGTGGCATGGAGAGGTTTCAGTTGTGGTTCAGAATGAGGCTGCTGAATCTCCTCTTAATAAGCAGGAAGGGAGTAGAGGGTTCTGTTGTATTATTTGTGTTTTTAATGTTCAGTGTATCGTGATGCTGTTCTGCCTGGGGAGAGCCTGCCCTGTTCATGGCTGGCCAGTTTTTGGAGTCATCTGAGGGCTGAACCTGGAGAGTAGCACTGACATGTGAACTCCTGGTCCACAGCCACGCTGCCTCCACTGGCCCCAGTACCCCAGGAGGCAATATTCCTCTGCCTGAACCATCCAGGGCCAGGAACTAGGCCCCTAGGGACCGCTCTCACAGCTTAGCACCTATGAAGTTATTCAAACTAGCCAGTCCTAAACAGTTGACCTGGCCCTGCCTTGCCTTTGCTGCAGAAACTCTAACAAAGGTCAGGGTCTGGACTCTCCTCTCCAGCCACTTCTGCCTCCTGGATGATGCTGGTGTTTTTCCACGTTGTCTATGTGGTATTCCAGGCGTCCTGTTTCCAGGCGTCCACCCTTGAATATAAGAAAATTGGTTTACCTGAGTCCCTTCTGTGTCTCCTCTTGTGTTCTCACCTGACTGGCCATCACCTGCAAGAACACAGAACATCCATGAACCACCTTCTTTCCATTTTCTATACAGGTCATCTTTAGTCTCAAAGATGAGGTTACCCTTGGCACTATTTTCTTTAGCATCTTTCTACATTTTCCTCCCACGTCCAGGAAGAAACTGAGGTGAGAGGAAAAGGCATTTGCATGTGCTCAGGGGAGACATCCCTGGAAATTCTGCATAGAATCCTATTCTCTGGAAGATGCCTGCCCCCCTCTTTTTCTGCCAGTGTGCTTTAGCAAGGCAGGGATGCTGCTAACTGACCTGCTGTCTTTGCAACCTTCCACAGACTTCTTAGCTTCTGCCTGCTGAGTTGGAGAAGCAAAGGGTGAAATGCAAGTTTAGCACCTAGGAAATCTGAAAGTCAAAGAGGGAATGGTGATATTTAACAGCAGGAGGTTTTAGAATGTTCCCAGAGTGTGTAGTACAGATTAACATTTATGTAGTAGCTATTAATGTTTTATTCTATGAAGATATTAATACGTGCTAAAGTGTGACTTATTTGACTTAGAATATGTGACGCTGTGGGGTTTGAAGATTGAATACTTTTATCCTTTAGGCTCAATGCTGATATTTCATGTCACTGTGTAGCTGAAACTGTAGCCTTTAGGAAGTGATGTTCTAGGAGGTCAGTGTTGTGAGTTGAAGCTATCAGTGTCTCTTACTGTGTGGTGAGAACCACCCACTCTCAGCATCCACAGGGGTGCTTGTGAGAACTGCAGCTTCTTGTTCCTGCCCCAGATCTACACAGTCTGCCTTTCTGCAAGAGAGACCCTGAAGTCCACTTTTTGAATAAGGTCTTCTGTTGTCCTCTCTTCTTGCTCACAATTGGTGTATTAAACAGCAGACATATCCTAGTATAGTGTTCTCAGAGTGCACCAAAGCATTTTCCTTGTTAAAAACAAGCAACAGTAAAACAAAACAACTCAGGCTCCTTTACTAAGGAGCTTAATTCTTAGCTTGATGGAGGAGAATATAACTAGTAGAAAAGATGATCACCAATCTCTGATATAGAGTACTAGGAATAAAGCAACAGTAAAACCCAGTTTTTTAGTTAACCATGGAGGAGACCAGCAGGAAGAGATAACTTTCTGGAAGCTAAACACTTCATGTAATTTCATGTAATCCTCACCCAGCCCAGAGAGACTTGTGCTCTAAGTGTCTCATGTTACTGAGGAGGAATCTGCAGTTTAGAGGGTGAGTCTTACCCAAAGTTCAGGTGGGAGTTGAACTGAGGGCACTTTTGGTGCCTCAAAACACAGGGCGTTTTAGAAACATTTTCAAGTGATGAAACCAGTGCTCTCTGTACTCAGATCTTGGGGCCGCTGCTGAGCAGTCACCTTGCTGACTGACATCTGAGGAGTGCTTTCTGACTCTCGTCATTGGCATTTGGTGTGTAAACTAATGGTGGTTGAACGAAAGCAGCACACACACTTCTGTTCCCATATTTCCTACCCTGTGCTCTTCAGAAGGTCCTCACATGGCTAACAGTTTAAAGAGTCACATAGTAGGTGTTCTGTGAATGCTATGTCTTTTTTGTACACTCTTCTTTTACCTTTTATTCCTGACGATGTACATTCCTGTTCATCTAAGGAGACTGGCATGAGTAAGAAATCAAAGCACTAGTGCCATTTGTCAGTAGGTTGTTTTCGTTGTATCCCAGTGCATTGCTGCCAATTTGTTACTCCTCAAATTCTGCCGAAAAGGGATTAATCCCTGACATTTTTGTCCTCTAGGAAGAACTGTTGTAACTCTGACCCATGAATGAGTTGGAAATCAAATTGAGGATTAAGTCAGAGTTTAGGGATTTAGATTTATACCTCTTGAACTTTTTGTGTCAAAGATCCTCGTTAATACTGTGAATACATTTCAGAAAGATACTTTTAATTCTTACATCTAAGAATCTGTGTGGCTTTAAATGAGTGTGTGACTTGTAGTAGTTGTGGGTGTTACCACAACTTGCTGTGAAGAAGAATATTTTATTTTCCCAGAAGGTACTTGTTATGGGTTAGGTTGTATACCCCCACAAGTTCATAACGCTGAAATTCTGATCTCCAGTGTCTGACGACAAAAATTGTTTGGAGATAGAGTATTTGTAGAGGTATTCAAGTTAGAATGAGGTGATTAAATTAGGGTGGGCTCTAATTCAGTCTGACTAGTGTCCTAATAGAAAGGGGTAATTTGGACATAGAGCCAGACATGTACACAGGGAGAATGCTGTGTGAACATGAAGGCAGAGATCAGGGTGATGTCTCTTCGAGCCAGGGGATTCCAGAGATTGCTAGCAGACCACCAGCAGCTAGGAGAAAGGCATGGAAAAGCTTCTCCTTTACATACCACAAAAGAACCCACTTGCTGACATTTTGGTCTCGAGCTTCTAGACTCTAGAGCTGTAATACATTTCTGTTGTTCATGTCACTTACTTTGGGGGTCTTTGTTATAGCAGCCCGAGCAAACCAATATACAATGTTGGATAAGAGGGATTCTCTCGAGGAAGCAGCCATGAAAGGCCCCCCAACCTTTCAGATGGGTGGCCCAGTACACACTCCTTGAAAAATCCCATTGATAAGGAGCCCCACTTCACAAAGCCACCCTTTTACATACATTATCTTCCTTAGCATTTGAAAAATCGTTATTTCTTATGCCTTAATAAAGAAGCATTCTTTGGTGCCTTTGCTGTAGAACCGAACATTTGAAAGTTTATATGTTACATTGGTTAATATAATAAAAAATAATTTTTTTTCTTTAAATTGTATTAACTCTTTTTGAGTGAGTTTAATGTAAAATTCCTAAGTAAAAAATGAGAGTTCATATAAAAGCAGCCATTAGGGGTAGTGGCATGTGATGCTTGCCATTGTCTGTCTTTAGTCACTTTGAATAATTAACTCCACTATGCAGCATCTTATGGAAATTAATGAGCAGATGTAGGGAAATTACTTGTTTAAGCTGAAGAATCATGGTGGTAGTCATCTCTGTGTCTCACAAATGTATGTGACACATGGGCATTTTCTCCCAAATGTTTTCCAGGAGGAGCCATAAACCATATGGAAAATAATAGAAATAAAAGACTCCTTTTTGATGCACTGAATCAGTGTAGTCTCTTGAGGAGTGGTGTTTATACTTGGAGGAAAGGGAACAATTAGAATGCTTTATGTTTTCCAGGACTAGCTGACCCCAAAAGAAGTCCATACATTTGAAGATATTGTGTGGAGTGTTGCGTGCCCTGTTCCCACCTTTGGTACTCTCCAGAGGTGGACAAAACAGGAGAACTTATTAGGATTACAAGGTTACTGGGTGCTAGGGGTGTCATAGGGACCCAGACAAGCATAGTCCTTGCCTTCATGGGTCTGTCTTAGCATTGATTGTAGAATGGCAAACACATTCATGCAACTGGAGGTATAAACACCAGTATATTGAGTGTTCAGCAAATTTGGAAGATCAAAATGCTATGAGGAAGGTGTAACTCACAGGGGGACGTCACCCTTCCAGTCTTAGTGATGGCATAATTAGAATGCTTTGAATTTTCATTTCCTCTCTTCTCCCCCTCTCCTTCCTCATTTATTAGCCATAACTAACTGCTGGAGACTCTACTGACCATGGAGATATAAAGTTTAATGAAGCGGTATGAATCTATTGGACTTTCCTTCTTAAGAGTCATCATCTGATTTTCCTTACAAACCACATTCAAAGTCCTCCTTCTGTGAGCTTCCATGAATAGGTAGAGAGAGACGGCTTTCCTCTGAACCAGTCCTAGCCTGGCATGCCATACCCATTGTGAACTCTGTCTTCACGTCCCACCATGTACTAGGTATTTGCACATTGTATGGGCTTTCCTTTGTATTGGTTAGTTGTTCAGTTAGTTATGTTTTATATAACTCTGTTCAGTTCTAAATGTCTGTCGCAGGTGATTTGCTTCCAGAGGCGGAATAACATTGCTTCATTTAGCTTTTAGTACAGTGCTGTGTGCTTGTAGTTCAATTTTGTTTTTTATAGTAATGCACTTTCTGAGTTAGATTATTTTGTTCTTTCCTTTGGGACTTTGGTGAATTACTGTGTAAGAGACTATGGGAACTGAATCATGTTAGTTGATATTTAAACTGAAGCTTGGGCAAGTTTAAACATAATCTCTGTTTCTGCATAGGTAGGACAAAAAGCCAGAAGAATGGGAAATTGGTTAAAGAAAGAATAGTGACAGCTAGAAAGATTAATGGAAGATCTGAATAATCTACCCCAACCCTCCAATGAGTCACCACCCTTAGTATATTTTTATAGAAGGCTGCATGATGCAGGTAAAAGGTCAAAGTGGCCCTCAGTTTGAATTTGGGATCTGCCTCTTACTAGCTGTGTGAGTCTGGACTGGTGGATTAACCACTTCTGTAAGATGGGGTTAATCATACTTACCCTGCAAGATTATTTTGAAAATGGAATACTGTAATATTCTTCTCTGATGTAGTTCTCTGTTGGAAGAGGTTCTTTCTTTGAAGTTTGCTCTCTATCCTAAAACCTGGGACTTCATTGTTCTTACTATGTACCTTAGTGTTGGAAGGTATTTCTTTGAGCCTGTTTCATTTTGGTGGCACGCCTTTTTCCTAGCGTTATGACTTTTCAAGTCATCTATAAGTTGAAAGTGAATACAGGTGCTTTAAGGGTATATGTGTACAGGAGGAAGAATCTATTTTCAAACTATATATTATAATCTATTATTTATATATATTTCCTATACAAGATAAAAGGTTTAAGCCCCTCCTTCCAATTTATGCTCTCAAAAGGAAACCATACCATACTACTTTTAACCATACCATACTACTTTTACCATACCATACTACCATACCATACCATACTAGTTTGGTATGTGGTGTGTGTGCATGCATTTGTTTGTGTGTGTTTGTGATGTTTTGCGAGTATAAGACTGTGTTTTCCAAAAAGAATCATCTTATGTAACAGACTTTGTTTCAGTACTCAGCCTCTAGATGGCAGTGTTGTATACATATTATAACTGTTAGCTGGTCCAGTGGAAAATGAGCTGTCCTTTCTACACTGACATTTAGTAGTCAGTGGTGTGTGTGTGACGTGTGTTTCTGTAGAAGAAACCATCATGTGAATATTACCTCTTAAAGGAAAGGCATTCTAAATGACTCATTCTTTCCCTAGAAATTCCTTCCTTCCCACCCTTCTATGATGGATCACTTCATACCCACTTGCCTGCAGAAGCAAGCATGCTCAGTTGGTGCAGCCTCTGTTTAAACATTGCATTTTACCTTACTTTCTGAACTCAAGTGTCAGGCTCTTTACTTCAGGGACAGCTTATTCGAGGCTGGTGATAAAAACAGATGAGTGATTGGAACTGTCCAGTGTGTGCTGAGAACCAGGCATTTCTGCTTTTCCCTCTTGGTGCAGTCTGCCTTTATCTTCTGCAGCAGATGAATCCATTTTTCCTGGTTTCAAACTTCCCCTCCCCTCCCCTTCTCACCCCTTGTTTGAAATAATATTTGATTTTGCCTTCCTGCTGGTTGGTTAGAGTGCTGGTCTCAATGCCGTTGACATTTCGGGGAGGAAATGGCTTTTTCCTTCCTCAGAGGGTGTTCTCCTGCTCTGACTTCTATGATTTGGGTGGGGGTAGAGTGGGGAGAAATATTGTACTTTCTGAATTGCTCTTTGACTGTTCCATAAAATAAGCTAGTTGAGAAGTTCTTAGATTCTTTAGACTTCATGTATTTTTTAAATTGCTGTTTTTTTTTTTTTTCCTTTTTAAAAAGTTAAATGAGAGAGTATTTGCTGTTTGATTCTGGTTTAAGTAAGAGTGGGATGTGCTGATTAACGGACTGTGGTGTGAAATAAGGCAGCCATATATATTTTATTTCTATTACTTAATCCTGTTTCTGTTCTCTAGTCTACATGGTGAAATTTGGAGTTTTATTGATTGAATATACCAGTTTATTTGCTAATTTCTAAATATAAAATGAGTTTAGTTTTGAAGAATCAAAACCAAAATTTTGCTATTATACGAGTCTGAAGAAAGGAGACAATTCAATGTGTAAACTCCACTTACCTGCATGTCTGTTCATCATGAGATAGAATCCTAAGGAGGATTGATAAACAACCCAGAAGATTTTTAGAATTAGAATATTTTTTCGGTAGGTTGTTATCAAAATAACAAGTGTTTGCATTCCCCCTGAGGGTTACTCGTCCTGGCAATGCATAGTGCTTTCTTCTGGTGGTGTGTGTTGAGATCTGCTTAGTCTTAGGTCCTTGGTGCCTGTGGCGCATAACTGGCACTCAGTCTGTATGTTTCATTAAAGACCATGTAACTTACTGTGCCAAAGATGTCTTTGTCTGGGCTTCCTGATGTTTCATGACTTCATTCTCCTTTAAAGTAAAAATGGAAGGAAATTATCTGAAGTGATTGGCAGTATTTCTCTTTAGAAAGTATAATGAAAGTACCTACTTCCTTGCGAGGAACAAATGATAATGCTAGCCACATCCTTAGCCCAGTGCTTGGCCCATAATAAAGACTCAATAAACCTTAACTGCAGTTGGTGGGCCACTGTTTGCAATGTCTGGTTTCTCTCTCATGTCTGTCTTTTCTCACCTGTAGCCCACTGCAGGTTACTCTGGCATATGTATTTTTCTCATGTGCAAGCATATGTAATGCACAAGGACCACCAATGGTTATTTATCTCAGAACATGCAAATTGTGCGGATTCATAAGTTTTTGAATGGCAGATGAATGTTGCCCTTCTGTGATGACACTGAGTATGATGACACTGATGACACTGAGTCCTCAATATTGGAAAAAAATGGGCAAGTATCCCAAGTTCCCCTTTCATTAATGAACTGGAAAGACTCTGCTCAGTTGGACTGTGAGGCACATCAAGAATGCAGACATGCATCATTGTTAGTTCCAGTGCACGAGATGACATTGTAACATGTGGTGATACCTTGGGATGGAGCTTAGGTAGGGAGAGGCAGAGAACGTCCAACACAGACCCCAGAATCGTAGGCTGGCAGTCCATAGATGTTCAGTTTGGCTTGAATGGTGTTTGAGGCAACATTTTAAAATGGGAAAGATCTGTAAACATTGACCCTGACTTCCCACGTGCCAGCTGTCTATAGAGCTGAATGGCAGATGCCTCATTTAGGTAGGGCATGTGCTTTCTACTTTGCGACAATCTCCACCATGCCCTGATGTCCCCCTCCATGATGACAGGGGACAGCTGCCATTTTGCCTTGTATTTGTAGTGTTGTTTTTCCCATAAAGGGAAATCCCTTTTGTTTCTGTGACTTTATCAGAAAGCAAAAGTGCAAAAGAAAAAATAATGCGCTGAACATTTTAAGGCAAATGAGACCACACCTGTTTTCCTTGGGGCAGGGGGGAATCTTACCCAGTTTTCCTCATTTTGCTTACATGCCTGCTCTCTATAGATATTTGACTCTGTAATCTCATATACACATGGAAGAGATGTCATTCTCCAGGATTATTCTGCTTTGTCCATAAGTTTGTGTACTGAAGATCTGCCATGTGTTTGGTAACATGAAGATCTACTGAAACCTTGCATGCTTGTAGTTGCCAAGGAACAGTTAAGGATCAGTTTTGCCAGGAGCGCTTGAAAAGCAAAGGATCACTTCCTTTGGCACTCATGTGTCTCTCTTTACCTGTGGCTGGCAACCTATTCTCTAGACCTTCATCGTTTTCCTCTGTCTTCTATCTAAGCACAGTGAGGCAGGTTTTGTACACAGGCTGTGAGAACATGTGTTTCTGTGGATGCCACAGTTCTTCTTTTACTCAGAATTTAACCCTTATATGTGTAGTACTGTGGATAGAACCTGGGGAATGAACTCTTGCCAGCAGAAGATTTATAGTCTTATGAATGAGTAAGCCCTAGATCTTTGGAGGTCAATGTAGAAAGAAAAGTACTATTAGATTCTGAGTGTGTTTCAGTGGGGTGGAGTGAGTTAGTAATAGCATTTCCTGGTCCAGTAGGAAGCGGGTGAATTGCCAAGCCACTGAGATCACCATTGTTGACTCAGATTCAGGAATAAGATTAGAGTAGGAAGGCTGTCAGGCAACCCTGGAATTAGGGCTGGTTGTGATTCTGCTTGCTCCTGGCTGGTGAGAAGGTTGTGAGCTGACATGAGTGGTCCCAGGTTCCTGGATGTGCTAATAAATGATGTATTACTTTATGTGGACCCTTTGTGGAGACCATAGTTGAAAGGAGATATGGTGGTGGGTAGCAGTTTGCCTTTTGATAGGTGAATAACTATTTTCTGCATCACCCCAGTAGTGTGAAAGGCAAGGTGCTTAGAAAATTGCAGATCCTTATTCATGCGTCTCAAGAGGATCCAGAGAGAGCACCAACCAAAGACTTGTTCAGAGTGAACAGGAGGTACTGTATTTGAAGTAGACTTTTAGGATTGAGCTCTAGAAAGGATTGTAAATCATTTGTTCCTTCTCTCCTCTGGTGGGTAGTGGGAATACTCTGGCAGGTTTTCTAGTATTTGCTGAAGACCCCTTATTAATGATCAGACATTAATTCCAAAAGGGGAAAGTAGACCACTTTGATGTTTTACTCAGGAGGAAAAAGGAAATGGCTATGATCTCAGAGCCTGTATGTCAGCTCTTGGCCTGGCTTGCTTTGTGGTAGAGGTGTGATTTTTCAGTGGTGTGTGACAGTGTTTGGCGGGTGGGGATCATGTGTATCAGAAGCACCTGTGACTCTTTCTTTCCCTTTTTAATCTGCCCTTCTCCTTCCATAATTTGGACACTACCCAACACTTGTCATCTCCACTAACCTGCTGCTCATTTGCTCCTTTGATAACAACTAATTTGTGGAGCACTTACTTTGTGTCTGACATTTTGAAATGCCTTATACGTAGTTCACTTAGCCATCATAACTACCCCATGAGGTAGGTACTCTTATTGTCTGCTTTTTAAAGAATAACATAGAGTCATTCAATTACTTGTCTGCTAGGAAGCACTGAAGTCAGAATGACGAGTAAGCTTAGATGATAGGTGGTATATCTTGGGTATTTAAAAACATTTTTTTTTTAATTAAGGTATAATCAGAATAAAATGCATAAATCTTAAGTCTATATCTTAATGACTGTGCACACACAGACACATTCTCCCACATACCTGTGTGACCACCCAGGTCAAGTTATAGAACATTTCTGTCACTCTGGCAGGTTTTCTTGGGCACCTTCCCAATCACTGCCCATAATTCTCCAAGATGAAATCACCGTTCTGATTTCTATCAGCACAGATGACTTTTGCAAGAATTTGAACATTATATAAATGAAATCCCACTGTTGGTAGTCTTTTGCATCTGGCTTCTTTCCCTCATTATTATGTCTATGAGATTTATTCATGTTGTTGCATGTAACAGTAGTTGGTCTTTTTTTATTGTTTGTGGTGTTCCATTGTTTTAAATATACAACAACTCATTGTCTTGTGAATGGATATTTGTCTTTTTGTTGCAAAACCTGGCCATTATGAATAAACCTGAGTATTCTCAAATGTGTTTTTTGGTAGACATGTGCTCATTTCTCTTGGGTATATATCTAGAGGAAGAATTGCTAGATCATAAGGCATAGGTTTAGTTTTAGTAGATATTTCCAAAGTGGTTTGATCACTTTATTCTCCCACCAGCAGTGTATGACGGAGAAGGCAATGGCACCCCACTCCAGTACTCTTGCCTGGAAAATCCCATGGACGGAGGAGCCTGATAGGCTGCAATCCATGGGGTCTCTAAGAGTCGGACACGACTGAGCGACTTCACTTTCACTTTTCCCATTCATGCACTGGAGAAGGAAATGGCAACCCACTCCAGTGTTCTTGCCTGGGGAATCCCAGGGATGGCGGAGCCTGGTGGGCTGCCGTCTGTGGGGTCGCACAGAGTCGGACACGACTGAGGTGACTTAGCAGTAGCAGTGTATGAGAGTTCCAGGAACTCTGCATTCTTGCCAGTACTTGTTATTGGTGGTCTTTTGAATGCTTTCCATTCAGAAGGGTTATTTTCATTATTTCATTGTGGTCTTAATTGCATTTCCCTGATGTGTCATCATGTTCCCTTCTGTTTCTTATGTTTGTGGCCATTTGTGTGTCCTGTTTTATGAAAGTCTTTCATCCATTTTATTAATTGGGTTGTTAGTTCTTTTTTTTTTCTTATTTGTTGACATTCATTGCATATTCTGGATGTTTGTCTCATTGGAGATAAAAATTACAAACACCTTCTCTTACTCTCCTGGTAGTATCTTTTGACTCTCTCAGTATCTTTTGATAACTGGACGTTCTTTTATTTTGGTGAAGTCCAAATTTATCCTTATTTTTTATGATTAGTGCTTTTTGTGTTCTTCTGCAAAACACAAAACTCATTGCCTTTCCATCTCTTGGATATTTTTAGGCAGAAAAAAACATAGAGACCCACTGCTATAGAATGTAAACCACAGTCACACTGGGCATTGTTGGATTCCTGTTTTTGAACTGACTGTTTGCCTAGAGTGGTGTTCTGAGCCCTCATATTTATAAAGCACTTTAGGTTTCACAGAGCTCTTAATCATTCGACCTCATTTGATCCTAGGCAGGAGCTCACTAAAGGCCTTGCAGGAGGATCTAGTCCTTTCTGACGGCCAACAGAAGCTCTCTGGCAGCTGCAGTATCTCCATGTTTCCCATAGCTTTGTGCGTGAGGGCAAAGCATTAGACTGTGTGGTTTGGTTCCTGGCTATGTAACTGGGAACAAAGTGCTTAACCTATTTGTGCCTTGGTTTTCTCATCTGCTAAATGGGATAATGAGAATATCCCTCCCTCATGATGTAGCTGTGAAGATGAAATGAATTAATTATTAGATAGTGCTTAACATACTACCTGGCACACAGAGTTGGGTTATTATTGTTGTAGTTTTTTTATTGTTGTTTGATGGGTGTCACAATTCTTTTTTTAATTGATGTATAATTGACTTAAAATATTAGTTCAGGTGTACAACACAGTGATTTTTTTTATAGACTATACACCATACAAAGTTATTATAAAATATTGACTATATTCCCGGTGCTGTACATAACATCCCTACGACTTATTTGGTCATTTGTACGTCTTAATTCCCTTCACCTATTTTGTCCCTCCTCTTGCTCTTCTCCCCTCTGGTTACCTACTAGTTTGTTCTCTGTATCTGAGGACCACAGTTATTTGCAGAGCTGAAAAGAGCTCTGATCATTTACTCCATTTTCCTTTTATTGTGTCATATTTTCTTTTCCTCATTCCACACTCCTGCCTCATGAGTCCTCTGTCTCTTTCCCTGTCTTTCTTTCCACTTTTGTTATGAAAAGCCAGATGCATTTCACACATGAACTAAATTGATACCTGAATGAGAGTGTACTGTCTTACAGAGATTGACATGGAATGTGTAAGGTCATTGAGAGTTTTGCTCAGTTTCTTTTGTTTTGAGGGATGGTGTCTAGCAGGGACATAGAATATGAAAAGGAAGTGACTACTTGATTCCAAAATAAAGTTGACCCATTTACCTTGATTCTAGGAATTACAGACATAAGAGATTTATGTACTAGTGGTTTAAATTGTAATAAAGAAAACTTGAAGCCAAGTGAGTGTTTTCTACATGTTTAGAAAGGATAATACAATACTTTGATCCAGATATTAACATACATGAGGCTGAGAGAAAGTTTTCTGAACTTGGGGTGATAGGATTAGTACCAGGTGTGTTAAATCTATTCAGCTCTCTATCACCCCATCCCTCCAAAAAAAAGAACAAAATCATACGTGGAAAAGAATTTATCTTTTGATATTCTTCGAGAAATAAAAACAAATCCTGTTGACTTTCCTGGTTACTAACGCCAAGTGGCCCACCCTTAATAGCCTCTGAGTTTGTTTAAACTTCCTCTTTGTTACTCTGGGTGGAAATTTCACACTGTTTGCCATGAAGTTGATGTGACATCTGCGAGGTCCCTGAGATCTTAGTCTGCTAGGAACCTATTGTGGTTTCATTGTTTGCTGATGAACACCTAGCAGGAAATGAACTGAGACACTTTGGTGTGTAGAGAGTAGCTTTTACCCCAGTGTGGAGAGTAGGGTGTCTTTGCTCTCCAGTGTGGAGAGAACATGAAGGAAAAACAGGGTGTCTGGGTAGGCAGAGGGGCTTCAGAGCTAACTGTGCCTCAGGGTCACCTGAGATGATGGTTAAAATTTAAGTTCTCAGACACAGCGCAGAAGTTCAGGTTCAGTGAGGCAGGGCTGGGCTGGGTACCTCTATGCTAAGGGGATGCCTGATGGCCAGGCACAACAACATTGAGAGCAGCACTCAGATTTCAGGCTCAGGGTCTGGAGACTTCCACAGTGGACTGCAGCTTTGTAGACTTTTCATCTCAAAGCTATTAAAGCTTTGTATGTGCTTTAAACTAGAAGAGTAGAATCAGTCCACCAAGCCCCCATCCACCGGGCCGCAGCTGCCAGCAGTCTGCAGATACCCAGCAGGTCAGCCACACTGGATGGGCTGACGATGGTGGGAGAAGGAGGCGTTCCCTGCCCTGTGCAGGGAATCACTGTGCCTTTTGAGTCATTGGGTCTAGATACTAGCATCCAGTGTGACCTTCACAAGAATGACTGCCCTCTTGGGAATAGTTTCTGTCCCATCACCTACCTGTCATCCACCTGCTTACCCCCAGCCACATACACACACCCCGCCTCTCCCACCGCTGCTACTCCCTCCCGGTCTTTCTTCCTCTCCCTGCCCCCACCCTCTCATTTACCACCTCCCACACTCATACTCCCTCCCCAGTGCCCCTCATTCCCAGCCTCCCCTAGATACGGGTTTTTTTGGTTTTTTTTTTTTTTTTTTTGGTGTGTACTAGGTCTTCATTGCTGTGTGGGCTTTTCTCTGGTTGCAGAGAGTGGGAGCTGCTTTCTAGTTGCAGTGCATGGGCTTCTCATTGTGGTGGCTTCTCTTGTTATTGAGCACAGGCTCTAGGTGTGCAGGCTTCAGTAGTTGTTGCATGTGGGCTCGGTAGTTGCAGCTCACTGGCTCTAGAGCACAGCCTCAGTAGTTGTGGTGTGTGGACTCAGTTGCTGCACAGCATATGGGATCTTCCCGGACCAGAGATCCAACCCATGTCTCCTGCATTTGTAGGCAGATTCTTTACCTCTGAACCACCAGGTAAGCCTCCATGCTTCCATCTTTGAAAACTTTTTTCCTTTGGAGATGTTGAGGAAGGATGAATGAAAACAAATGTGATATTTAAAATATGTTCAATATAAGTAGACCTAGCATGTTCATTGAAACTGGAAATAAGCCAGGAGCAGCTAGAACAGCATCTATAAGTGGATTGAATAAATAGGCTTAGGTGCTTGTGGGCCCAGACTTGTGCTATGCAAGGCATCATGGAGTTCATGTGTGTGTCCACTGTACCTTCTGTGATCCTGAGCAGTGCTGCAGACTTAATTCTTGCTCAGTGGATCTCTGCCTCCCTTTTGGGCTTTCTCAAACTTTAAAGATGAGGCTATGAGTCATTAATTCTTAACTTTTTGTGGGTTGCAGTCTCCTTTCATAGTCTGATAGGCAGTTTGAATTATTTGTCCAAAAAAAGGCACAAACATTTGGAGGAGGGAGGGTGGCTCATAGACTCTTTGGGGCCCATCCTTGGACCCTAAGTCAAGAATTCCTGTCTTAATGAGCATAGAGGGCTTGTAGTCCCTTCTCCCAAGTTCCTTTTTGTGGTGCACCCCTCTTCTTGTGTGACATCTGTTAGGGGTACACAGCAAACGTTATTCGATACTGTGTGCATGCTTCCTGGAGGATCTTTGCTCAGTTTGAAAGAGCAAGAAGATTTCAGGGAGAGAGTGAAAAGAGCTAATGTATATAAAGAACTTAGTACCTGCTGTGCTCAAGATTCATTTAAAACTATTGTGTACATTTAGTATAATCATAAGTACAATGCCCATTACCCCATAAAACTTTTTCATGTCAAAAGCAGTTTAGAACCATTGGACTAGATATTAGAACAGGATCCCTCCACTTGGATGTTCCGTCTCTTTTTATTGAGTCCAATAATTCTCTTCAGTTTTTGTTGGTGGTTAGTCGCTAAATCATGTCCAACTCTTTTGCAACCCCATGGACTGTAGCCTGCCAGGCTCTTCCGTCCATGGGATTTCCCAGGAAAGAATACTAGAGTGGGTTGTCATTCTGTTCTCCAGGGGATCTTCCTGACCCAGGGATCGAACCCAAGTCTCCTGCATTGGCAGGTAGATTTATTACCACTAGCCACCAGGGAAGCCCTATCTTCACTTTAGTACATGTTTATTGTACCCCTACTTGGAGTAAAGCACTGTGGTAGCATTTTGGGGGAGAGAAATGAATATGATCTCAAAGAACAAACAAGGCCAAAGGGAATCACTCGACTCCTCTGTGTACTTAACTGTATGTAGAGTCCTGTCTTCTGTGTTTCCTGCCACCTTCCTGAGGGAAGTGGGCTTACTGAGAGGGATTTGGGGTGATGACTTTGCTTTCTGAGGCTGGAAGGTGGCTCTGAAGAGCTGAGAGGTGCCTCCCTCTCTGCATGCCATTAACCCTAGTAGCCTTTGACTCTGTTCTGTGGGTGTTTCTTTAAGAGTTAACCTTCATCTGTGGCACTGGGTTTACATGTCCTTGTTTCCCCATAGGCCTGGGGTTATCACCATGCAGGCATTGTCTGAAGAGGACCGGAGACTCTGGATGGAAGCCATGGATGGCAGGGAACCTGTAAGTAACAATTCAGGGAAGTAGAGCAAGAATAAAGGTCTTGAGTTGTTTTGCTTCCTTAGTGCAGCAATTTTTGCTTTTGCTCTAAATAAAACCTTGGGCTCTCGAGACCAGTGTACCAGAGGGGCTTTTTATTTTAATTTTTTTTATTCCTGGACTAATGTTCCTGGATATTGACATTGCTTTTGTGTGGATGCAATTCTGGATCTTTGGCCTCTCAGTCTAAGGTATGGGTCCTGCATGATGCCACATCAGACCAGAGACCCCCCCTTCACCAAGGCAGTTGTAACGCCCAGAAGACTCTTAGAGGGAGACACCATCAATCTGACTTACAGAATACTCATCGATACCCCCACAAAGTGCTGTGCAGAGCATTATTTCACATCCATTTTAATAGATTAAATGATGATGAAAGTGTATACAGATGATGCAGAATCTTGTCATCACCCTCTGGTTCAGCTTCCCATTGCTATACTTGGCTCACATCCCACTATAAGTGATGAGATTACCAGGGTCCACGAAAGGAGTTAAGCCTAAAATGTGATCCATCCTCCTGTTTCAGAGGTGCTTGTCTCCACTGGGTGATGCAATCTTGTGGTTTTCCTGCATCTTGTGACATGTAAAACCCACGGAAGAACCTTGGGGAAGTCCCTAGAGTCAGAGTTGTCATCTTAACTTGGGGCCAAGGATCTCAGCTCCAGTACTCAGCAAATCTCAAGGTTACAGAAGTCGTAAGAGTACAGTCTAACCATGTCCCACTGGTAAAAGATAAAAAGAATTCACACTGTCAGAGGGCCAATAATTGGGCCAATAATTATCACATACAAAGGCACTGTCAAAAAAGGGAAATATGTGCAAGGGACATGAGGCACGCATAGCCTCCATTGACTATAGAACTGTGCATCACATGGGGTGTGCAATATGGATGATTCCAGTTCATTTGTGTGTCTCTTTCTCAGCCTGCTCTGGTTAGGTGATCTGTATTGATTAATGTCATTTTCTACTGAGGTATTTTGTGTCCAAACATGGAGCTCATTATAGTCAACTAAGCATAGAAAAATAACTAGTATTTGTATCACATTTAATAATACAGAGCAAGATTTAAAGAACTGTTTAAAGATTTAGGTGCAGTTTTCTAAACCTAGTTAATTAAATAAACATATCTTAGTTCTTCTCCTGGACTAAAGTACAGGATACCCCTCATTTTCCCTGAATACTTTCTTACTGATAACTTTTGATAGCTCTCTCAAAAGCAGATATACATTTGTACCTTCAGGGCTTTGTGAGCACAATAGGTGCTTGATGTCACAGGCTTTTCAAAGCAGTTTCCTAAGTAGTGTTCATCTCTGCTGTTATCACGTACCATTAATTGAGCTTTTGTGTGTGTGTGCGCGTGTGTCCATAAGGCACAGATTTGGCACATAGCATCTCTTAACCCATTTATTCCTCTTAGTACGTAACAAACTAAATGTTATGATTCCATTTCACAGATGAGGAAACTGAGGCTTAGAAGAGGTTAAATAACTTATCCAAGTTGTACAGATAGTAAGTGGCTATATTAGTAGGGCACAGGCTAGGTTGCTATAACAAAGAGACTTCAAAGTGCAAATGCTTAATTAAAATAGAAGTTTATTTCCCTCACAGAGCTCAGAAGTGAGCAGTCTATGCCTGACAGGGTCATTTTGCTGAGACAGACTGGGACCTGGGACCTTTTGCTGCAATGCTTGCACCTGAACAAACCTGTCCTCCAACAACAGAATACAAAGAAACTATAAGGGACTAAAAATAACTGAGTGCTCGCTCATTTGGGGCAGATTCTGGACAAAAGATACAAACAGACCAGAAGACCTAACTGCCACTTTTGAAGAGCAACTAGCAAAAGCAGGGATTTGGGAGCAAAAGCAGGGTACTGCACATGCCTCCTGCACACACTACCACCTAAGGGGTGAGAGAACCACCTAAGCCACCCCTCCAGCCCGATCCCTCAACACACCTCTACCCTCTCTACATATAAGGAGTAATCTCCCACCTCCTCAGGGAGCAAGTAAGGGAAGCTGTTACTTGTTCTTGTTTCCCTGCTCACTGCACAGGGGCCCATAAAACCTTGCGTGAATTTCTTGTCTGGCCTCTAATCAGTTTCTGTTGATTGGGAAAGGCTATGAATCCTGCTCGGTATCAGTGCCATCCTCAATCCATGGCTTTCCATGTTCCATTTATTTCCATTTTTCAGCCAGATAATGGAGATGAGAGCATCTGGGATCCAGAAGATGCATACCCCACTTCCACTGCCCCCCAAATAGTTATATGGCCACATTCATCTACAAAGGGGCATGAGAAAAGTAGGCTGAACATAGGCAGCCATGGCTCCAGCCAGTGCCCAGGGGATCTTAACCACTTCAAGGAGGAAGAACAGAAACTGTGGGGTGGTTAACAGTTTCCACCGCAATGCAAAGCTAGCATTAGAACCTGTATCTAGCCCTAAATGTCTTTGGTTTTCATTTTTAATAGAGATAAAATATCAAATTGCCTTCTAAGAATCCTTACTCAGTTAATTTTTACATTACTTTCTGTGACTCGCTTAAATGATTCTTAACTCATAGGGCAGGAAATACCCAGGAAGAAAAATCCTGTCAGGGCATACTATTCTTTGTATGAACGAAAAACCCACTTTGGGGTGGGTAGGGGTGTGTGTGTGTGTGTGTGTGTGTTCCCTCCAATTAGCTGGAGTTCTTAAATTGCTTCACGCACTGCATTTTAAGTCTCCCCGCCTCCCTCTCCCACCCTTTGGTGTTCTCTGCCTGCATGTATTTGGTTTTCTTATAAACCACCTTAGTTTCCCCGTAGATTAACATCTGGCCTCTGCAGATGAAAAGTGTGCTTCTGAGAGACACATCTCCATGCTCCAGAATGTGCATAGTAAAACAAGCTTAAGCACAAAATAATTGTTTTCCAAATATAATGTAAATTTATTTCCTCTCAGTAACGTATATCTTGCATTGAAAACCACACCTCTGTGTGCTTTTAAGTTTCCTGAAGAGACACATAAATGGAGGCATGTGATGACAGTGTAATTGGCAGGAATATTAGGCCTAATTTTGTCTCCCATTGCTGAGAGCCTCTTGGGAGCATTACGGGAGCTATGTACCCAGTAGACAATTAGCAACTCTGCTTTAATCACCATCTCCCTAATTAGTTAGGTCTGTCCCCTTGGGAATTTTGGCTTTGGTAAGGGAGCAGAAACCTTTTTCTCTAGCTGATCTTCGAATGTTTCCTTTGCTTCAGGGAGATGTTAATGGCAGCACCTATTTTTGTTTTTATACTTAGAGCTGGGTTCTGTAATTGATTACTCAGTGGTTTTTTTTTTTTGTTTTGTTTTGTTTTTAATTGAAGGACTTTGTAATCTTGGTTTCCATCCTTTTGTTCTTTCATCATTCAGTAACACCCTTTTTTGGTCGGGGAAAAAACCTTTTATGAACTCCGAGTCAATTTTATTTTTTTTAAATAATGTTTTAGCTAATTGTTAAATAAATTACAGTTTTTACCAACCAGTGACATGCTAGTCTAAAGAAAAGTCGAATGTCTTTATGTTACTAATGGATATATAATGGAGAAAGAAATTAGAGTTGTGTTTCAATAATGAGCATTATTGTTTTTAATCTATGTAATGAATTCTAATTCAAATGAGGGAAAGCCAATTTAAACTTCTCAGAGAAAAATCTGAATTTATTGGCTTACATAACTGAAAAACATTGGGGTATAATAGTTCTGGCCCGTCTGAAACCAGGGGCTTCCATAATATTTGGAATCAGTTTCTTCTTTTGTACTGGCTTCATTTCCGAGAGGTTCTTTGTATGTAGTAGTGATATGCTTTCTAGCTGTTCCAGGCTTACATCTTATTGTCAAGAACAGAAGACAGGAAACTTTTTCTGTAATGGGCTAGATAGTATTAATAAATATTTTAGGCTTTGGAGGCGGTAGGGGTCACTATTGCAGCTACTCAGTTTTGCTATTGGAGCTCAAAAGCAGCCATAGACAATATGTAAATAAATGCATGTGGCTGCATGTCAATAAAAGTTTATTTATAAAAATAAGTAGAAGGCCAAATTTCAGTCGTGGACTGAAATCCCTGCTCTGTAAGTCTAGTAGAAGGAGAGCTTTGCTTAATAATTCCCAGGAAGTCCCATGTTTGAATTTTAGTGGGCTAAATACTTGGACCAGAACATGGGACAGGTGAATTGACAGTGTGGCTCATCTTCCCACTGCATGAGAACTGTATAAATGGTGAGGGAAGGTTGACTTCCCCTGGGATAAAGCAAAGCACCGTTACGAGGAAGGGTGGTAGTCATACATGAAATAGGCAAAAATGACACAGTTTATCCAACTCTGATATCTATATTCCATTAAATTTTCTATTCAGAGAGCTTGTTCTTTGATTCTTGGCTGGGAATGAAGACCACAAGTTTACCATGAACATCATACTTCAATGCTTTTCCCTAAGGGATGCTTTCTCCCTAAGAGTGGGATCAAGGCAAAGATGTCCACTCTCATTACCAGTCTTACTCAGCATGGTACTGGAAGTCATAGCCAGTGCAGTAGGATAAGAAAAGAAAAGACCCATAGATATTTTTTAAGAACTCAGCAACTAGCTAGTCAGATAAAATTTTGAAATGATTTTGCTGGATTTTCTTCACTTTGTGTTAAATGTGGGTTGGCAAGCCAAAGAGTCACCATTCCAGCCACATAAGCTTTGATTTTAATATTCTATGGCCATTGTCTCAGCTTGAGAATAGACTTGCTGTATTAAATGGGATATACAACTTTAGTGCAAGTTGCATAAATATTGCAACTAGGAGAAGTTTTAGAGACAACAAATTTCCTTTTTGCTCGGTTCCTTATAACTAAAGTTCCCTCTCCTGTTCTCTTTGTATATTGCTCATAAGTATGTTCAGTACATTTAAGCAAGCAGATTAGAATCAGTACAGTCATTATCAACACATAAACCCAACCTTCTGCCCTATGGAAAGATGACTCAGCACATAAGTGGAACTAATAGGGTAACCCAGAGTCTCAGAACTTGGACCTCTCTGAACTGTGTTCCTATATATTCCCGTGGTTGTGATTAGTGGTATCTCTGGAAGTGCTTCTCTTACCTCCTTATTTTAGAGGTATTAGTCTTCCTTCACACCCAGGGATTCTTTAGTAAAATTAAATGTTTCTCCACTTTGAGTCAGTACTTGAATCTCTTTTGATAACCAGAAAGTTCAATAGTTGGCAGATGCCAGAATTATGTGGAATTAGGTTAGGAGGAGAAGAAACAGGTGGTGTAGCATCAAAGATTGTGCGTAAATACATGTATTAGTTTGAAACCATGAAATTGCCCCTTTTGAAAGTCAGATATTGGTGATTTCATATGGCTCAAGCTCCTACTTGTAGAATAGAAAGAAGCCCACACTCAGGCCAGTATCACACGCTTATTTATTTAAGTGGGGACACTGCTCAAAAGGGCCAGTCATTGGTTGATCTTGGGTGGATAATCCAGATCTCCTAGCTTTCAGCTCTGTGATGTTTTATTAAGTACTACAACTCATAAACTGATGAATTATTAGGAAGCCAAAATTGAACGGGGGCTTCCCCGATGGCTCAGTGGATAAAGAATCCACTTGCAGTGCAGGAGACACAGGAGACTCAGGTTCAATCCCTGGGTTGGGAAGATACCTTGGAGGAGGAAATGGCAACCCACTCCAGTATTCTTGCCAGAAAAAATTTCATGGACAGAGGAGCCTGGTGGGCTACAGTTCAAAGGGTCACAAAGAGTTGGACATGACTGAGTGACTAAGCAACTAAGCACAAGCACATAGTTGAATGGCTTCTACCCTCCCTTTTAAATGGAGCTCCTCTGTTGGGGCTGCTGCTGCAGAAGAAGGAAGAAGTATCAAGGACTAAGGAAAAACCACTTGTTTAGTAAGTAGACAAGACAGCGTGGTTTCCTCCTGCTGACCTCCGTTTTAAAGAAATGTTCTATTTTAGTCCTTGTGGACTTTGAGACTGAACGGTCTGCCCTTCTCTTGCCTATCTCTGCTAATCCCAAGTTCCAGCCCCTGAGTTCTTCAGGAACTCATAGGAAGCAGCAGTTGCATTGGATCTTATGTTCTGCACCCAATAACCAAAAGAGTGAGCTGTGTTTTAAAGGCAGAAGTGAGATTGATGACCATTCAGATGAGATCTCATAATCAGAGGCGGAATGTCATGGTGGTTAAAAATTTGGGCTCAGGCAGCCAGGCTTTAAATCCCTTTTCACCACAAATAGCTCTCTAATACTAGGACATGACCTGGTCTCTCTGAGCATGTTTCTTTACCTACAAGGTGGAGATATTAATAGTATCATCCTATAAGATTATTTTATAAGGATCAACATTTATGTGAAGTGCTTCGATAAGGCCTCTATGTGGTGAAGTGCTCATTAAATGTTAATTCATACCATTATCTTTTTGGAGAGGAGGGACAGATATCCAGACACCTGGATTCTCTTTCTAGCTCCTTTTCTAAATTACTCAGCTCATTTGAACACAGAGTTTATTTAGTCACCCTGGCCAGGCTCACCAAAGTGCAGGGCAGGAACTGTTTTCACTAGTATGGAAAATGTGATTTCATTTAGCAGTCAGTCTGAACTCTCAGGCTATGAGTTGGAGGAGCATGCAGTAATGTTTAGCCTTACTTGCTATGATGCAGCCCAGGCCTGGCAGTTTGTAATCCCAGCTGTATGCTCAGCTCAGCTCAC
The DNA here is from genome assembly GCA_024291935.2 of Okapia johnstoni. Taxonomy (NCBI): domain Eukaryota; kingdom Metazoa; phylum Chordata; class Mammalia; order Artiodactyla; family Giraffidae; genus Okapia; species Okapia johnstoni. The sequence goes on from CM044316.1 coordinate 46,313,756, forward strand.
TACTCTACTGCTGAAACTTATATTTTCCTTTCTTAAAAAAATAAGTGATCAAAGGAGTATGGATGGTTAAGAAGGTGAGGAGTGGAATTGCTGAGCTCCTGTGTAATGATGCAGGTCTCACTTCTTTATGATTGGAAGGGGGTTTTGGAGGAATACTTCAGTCCATTTTGTGAAGGCTGTCTTTGTAACATCACATAGTGTGAAGTGATAAATTGTCTGAAAGTGAGGTTCCTAATTTACTTTCCATTTCCCCACCTCAGCCCCCCACTTGGTCCCAAGTTGCTAGGAAACTGGACTAAACCTCCGTGTCACTTGTTTCGGTTTCTTTTTCTCTTACTGAGCTAAGAAGCTGGTTGTAAGCTTCACCTTTGAATCATATCATTGTTTTTATATAGATAGAATTTATAACAGTGCATATTCTATCACCAGCATGCTCAAGTCTTAAAAAGAATCGTAGTACTTGTCATGTCTTTCCTTGTTCTCTTTGGTTAGATGTCTTTTAGAAGAACAGTTTCTTATGAAAATCATAGAATATTTAATTGAGGCGCCTGAGCTGTGAGTTGGGGAAAAAAGAGGAGATCAACTGAAATTGTTTTATGATGGAGAGCTGGTGAAACTGTTCTAAGAAATGGAAATTTTGATAGCCAGAAGATTTTTGGCTTGAACTTTATGATTTAATAACACCCTGGTGGTGCTTACTCAGGTCTTAAACATTCTTCTTTCAGCATTTAGCAAACACATGTACATTGTCCACCAATTATCTTGATGAGTAATGAGGATACCAGTATGAGGAAGGGCCATATTAATAGAAATTTCATTTGTTTGCTGCAGTTTCCCCATTGCTTGGCACAGCAGCTGGCCCAGCGTAAGTACTCCGTAAATACTTGTTGAAAAACTGGAGTCAAAACTAAGGGGAGGAGTTGAGGATAAACTACCTTTTCTTCACGAACTGTATTGCTTCCGTTACTTGAGACTGTGGGTAGATTTTTAATTCCTTGATTGTATGCTTCATTTAGATACATATCTACTTACTGGCAACAGAAGTTAGCTGAGGGACCAGTTAATCTTTTTTGTGCCAGGAAGACATTTGGCAATCAGGTAAAGCCTTTAAATCCTTTCTCAGAGTAATATTTTTGTTTTTTTTAAATTGGGGTATAGTTGTTTTATAATGTTAGACAACAAAGTGTATCAGCTATAGCTTTGTGTTGTTCACTTCAATTGCTCAGTCGTGTCCAACTCTTTGTGACTCCATGGACTGCAGCATGCCAGGCCTCCCTGTCCATCACCAACTCCCAGAGTTTACTCAAACTCACATCCATTGAGTCCATGATGCCATCCAGCCATCTCATCGTCTGTTGTCCCCCTCTCCTCCCACCTTCAATGTTTCCCGGCATCAGGGTCTTCTCAAATGAGTCAGTTCTTTGCATCAGGTGGCCAAAGTATTGGAGTTTCAGCTTCAACATCAGTCCTTCCAGTGAACATTCAGGACTGATTTCCTTTAGGACGGACTGGTTGGATCTCCTTGCAGTCCAAGGGATTCTCAAAAGTCTTCTCCACACCACAGTTCAAAAGCATCAATTCTTTGACACTCAGCTTTCTTTATAGTCCAACTCTCACATCCATACATGACTACTGGAAAAACCATAGCTTTGACTAGATGGACCTTTGTTGGCAAAGTAATGTCTCTGCTTTTTAATATGCTGTCTAAGTTGGTCATAACTTTTCTTCCAAGGAGCAAGTGTCTTTTAATTTCATGGCTGCAGTCCCCATCTGCAGTGATTTTGGAGCCCAAGAAAATAAAGTCTGTCACCGTTTCCACTGTTTCCCCATCTATTTGCTGTGAAGTGATGGGACCAGATGCCATGATCTTAGTTTTCTGAATGTTGAGCTTTAAGCCAACTTTTTCACTCTATTTCACCTTCATCAAGAGGCTCTTTAGTTCTTCTTCACTTTCTGCCATAAGGGTGGTGTCATCCGCAATATCTGAGGTTATTGATATTTCTCCTGGCAGTCTTGATTCCAGCTTGTGTTTCTTCCAGCCCAGTGTTTATCATGATGTACTCTGCATATATGTTAAATAAGCAGGGTGACAATATACAGCCTTGACGTACTCCTTTTCCTATTTGGAACCAGTCTGTCGTTCCATGTCCAGTTCTGTTGCTTCCTAACCTGCATACAGATTTCTCAAGAGACAGGTCAGATGGTCTGGTATTCCCATCTCTTTCAGAATTTTCCACAGTTTATTGTGATCTGCACAGTGAAAGGCTTTGGCATCGTCAATAAAGCAGAAACAGATGTTTTTCTGGAACTCTCTTGCTTTTTCGATGATCCAGCAGATATTGGCAATTTGATCTCTGGTTCCTCTGCCTTTTTTAAAACCAGCTTGAACATCTGGAAGTTCACGGTTAACTTGCTGAAGCCTGGCTTGGAGAATTTTGAGCATTGCTTTACTAGCATGTGAGATGAGTGCAATTGTGTGGTAGTTTGAGCATTCTTTGGCATTGCCTTTCTTTGGGATTGGAATGAAAACTGACCTTTTCCAGTCCTGTGGCCACTGCTGAGTTTTCCAGATTTGCTGGCATATCGAGTGCAGCACTTTCACAGCATCACCTTTGAGGATTTGAAATAGCTCCACTGGAATTCCATCACCTCCACTAGCTTTGTTCGTAGTGATGCTTTCTAAGGCCCACTTGACTTCACATTCCAGGATGTCTGGCTCTAGGTGAGTGATCACACCATCGTGATTATCTGGGTTGTGAAGATTTTTTTTGTACAGTTCTGTGTATTCTTGCCACCTCTTCTTAATATCTTCTGCTTCTGTTAGATTCACACCATTTCTGTCCTTTATCGAGCCTATCTTTGCATGAAATGTTCCTTCGGTATCTCTAATTTTCTTGAAGAGATCTCTAGTCTTTCCCAATCTGTTGTTTTCCTCTATTTCTTTGCACTGATCGGCTTTCTTATCTCTCCTTGCTATTCTTTGGAACTCTGCATTCAGATGGGAATATCTTTCCTTTTCTCCTTTGCTTTTCACTTCTCTTCTCTTCCCAGCTATCTGTAAGGCCTCCACAGACAGCCATTTTGCTTTTTTGCATTTCTTTTCCATGGGGATGATCTTGATCCCTGTCTCCTGTACAATGTCACGAACCTCTGTCCATAGTTCATCAGGCACTCTGTCTATCAAGTCTAGTCCCTTAAATCTATTTGTCACTTCCACTGTATACTCATAAGGGATTTGATCTAGGTCACACCTGAATGGACTAGTGGTTTTCCCTGCTTTCTTCAGTTTAAGTCTGAATTTGGCAATAAGCAGTTCATGATCTGAGCCACAGTCTGCTCCCGGTCTTGATTTTGCAGACTGTATAGAGCTTCTCCATCTTTGGGTGCAAAGAATATAATCAATCTGATTTTGGTGTTGACCATCTGGTGATGTCCACGTGTAGAGTCTTCTCTTGTGTTGTTGGAGTAGGGTGTTTGCTATTACCAGTGCATGAATAGTATGAAAAGGCAAAAAGATAGGACACTGAAAGATGAACTCCCCAGGTCCATAGGTGCCCAATATGCTAATGGAGATCAGTGGAGAAATAACTCCAGAAAGAATGATGGGATGGAGCCAAAGCAAAAACGATACCCAACTGTGGATGTGACTGGTGGTAGACGCAAAGTCCGATGCTGTAAAGAGCAATATTGCATAGGAACCTGGAATGTTAGGTCCATGAATCAAGGCAAATTGGAAGTGGTCAAACAAGAGATGGCAAGAGTGAACGTCGACATTCTAGGAATCAGCGAACTAAGATGGACTGGAATGGGTGAATTTAACTCAGATGACCGTTATATCTACTACTGTGGGCAAGAATCCCTTAGAAGAAATGGAGTAGCCATCACGGTCAACAGAAGAGTCCAAAATGCAGTACTTGGATGCAATCTCAAAAACGATAGAATGATCTCTGTTCGTTTCCAAGGCAAACCATTCACTATCACAGTAATCCAAGTCTATGCCCTGACCAGTAACGCTGAAGAAGCTGAAGTTGAATGGTTTTATGAAGACCTACAAGACCTTCTAGAACTAACATCCAAAAAAGATGTCCTTTTCATTATAGGGTACTGGAATGCAAAAGTAGGAAGTCAAGAAACACCTGGCCTAACAGGCAAGTTTGGCCTTGGAGTACAGAATGAAGCAGGGCAAAGGCTAATAGAGTTTTGCCACGAGAACGCACTGGTAATCACATCTCCTTAGTTTCATTTAATCTGGAACTTTAGAGGCTGGGCTTTTTAAAGGAATATTACCATCAGCAGACATCCAGATAGTTGAAATCAGGACATCATCCTGTCTCTGTTCCCATCTTGGGGTGGATTTGAGGACTGTTGTCAATATCCTCTCTCCCTTGAGATAATTTATAACTTTTACTTATATTTCTGTTGTCTTCCAAAGCTTCTCTGATACATAGTTCATCTCATGTTTGTAGATTTTCTTATAATACGTTTTTTTATTTCGGTCATTTTGTATTCCACCATATCTGCTCACATCATATATTCTTCCTTGTGCAATTGACTGTGTTTATTATCTGTATTGTAGTTGCTGGTTTAAAGGCACTGAGGCCGTAGTGTGGTCTTAATAGACATTCCATAGCGTGACCTCTGCCTCTAGCAGCAGCATCAATTACTGTTGGTCTTCTCTCAGATATCATGGCAGTGATTCATGAGAGTGGAGATTATGGTTGAAGTAGTTTCAATTTTTTTTTTTTTCTGCAGGAAAGGCAGTCAATAAAAGAGAGATCTTTTTCAAATGACTTTGTTCATTGGAAGAATGATTGAATGGCTCTTAGGTCCATTTCTGCAGCCTTCTCTTATAACCTAAAGCCAGAAAGTGGTAGTATCTGTTTAGGATAAAAGTCAAGGGTAGTAATGTTAAAAATATATTGACAAAAGACAGCAATTTGAATATTAGGAGGACTGAATTAGGTTGTGGTGAGGTGTGTAACAAGATGAGCATTTTTGTGAGATTATCTTTGGGTTTGCTGAATTAGGCTGCAGTGTGGTCAAGTTAGGAAGTCTCGTGATACTATTGTGACCACATTCTTTTTAGGTGTGTTCCCCAAAATCCTGGCCTACAATCCTGGAAGAAAACACAAGAACAAATAAAAAAAATCTGAAAAGCAAAGCTGTTTTCTAATATGGTTTAAAAAATCTTTCCTTTTGGTCTTTAGGAAAACAGTGCAGACGTGTGGTCTAGTGGTTACAGCCAAAGGCTGAGCAGAAGGAACCAGGCCCTGACCGGCCCCCAGCCAGCTCCCCTGGCTCCCGCATGCTGTGTGGTCCTGACCAGACAAACGAGTTCCCCCTATATTTACCTCTATTTTTTTTTTTTTCCATTGAGGTTTTGATTTGGATTTTTTATTTTTTTTATTTATTTATTTTTTAAAATAAATTTATTTATTTTAGTTGGGGGCTAATTACTTTACAATATTGTAGTAGTTTTTGCCATACATTGACATGAGTACCTCTATTTTTAAAGGCAAAGAAGAGAAGTAGGTGAGGGGAACCAGAAACTGGGCTAAGATTCCTCAGATTAGAAACATGCTCTCTTATAATTAATCACTGCTAATTAGTTTTGTTTTTTTCTATAAATCTTAAGAGAGCTTTACTTCTGCCAGACTAAGGAAATCATCAACATTCTTGGGGTAAATGGACATGGGTCTTTTGGTTTTGTCTTTTTATTTGGGGGAGGGGTGCCTAGTGCTGAAATATATTGGAGCAAATTCTAACTTTCCCTCTTGAACTGCTTTGTGGAAATGAATGCCGTATTCCTTCTAGTTGTTGGCTATGCCAGATATCTGGACGGATTATGATACCTGACTTTGGCAATTTCTCCACTTGGCTCACACCTCTATGTGTTGTCATCTCAGGAAGATGTTGACTTATCATGGCTGGGATTGATCATATTCTTTCTGTCCTTAATATTATTTACCTATAGTGTTTGGGTTTGGAGTGCATAATAAGCACTCATGACTTACTAAATTAACTTGGGGGCAGTGAGTTGAGTTGGCTTCTTTTATGTACTCTGCAGTTCAGTTCATTTGTTGAATGTCTTGGGTTCTGGTCACTATTGTGTGTTTGCTTATTTGCTCAGTTGTGTCTGGCTCTTTGGGACACCATGGACTGTAGCCCGCCAGACTCCTTTGTCCATGGGGATTCTCCAGGCAAGAATACTGGAGTGAGTTGCCGTGCCCTTCTCCAGGGGATCTTCCCAACCCAGGGATTGAATCTAGGTCCCCTGCATTGCAGGTGGATTCTTTACCATCTGAGCCACCAGGGAAGTCCATGAATACTGAAGTGGGTAGCCTATCCATTCTTGAGGGGATCTTCCCAACCCAGGAATCAAACTGGGATCTCCTGCATTGCAGGCAGATTCTTTACCAGCTGAGCCACCAGGGAATCTCTCTGGTCACTATTGGACCACTCTAAATAGAAATCTGTGAAGGCAAGGACCTTGTTGTTCTTGTTCTTCCATACATCTCTAGCCCTAGAACAGCCCCAGGCCAAGATCACTGTAGCATATTGATTGAGAATCCATGTTAAATAAATATTTTTTGAATGAATAAAGGAAAGGCTACCCAGGAGTGTGTTTCTGTTTTTAGTCACAGGCTTTGAATTTAACTACATTTACTTACTTCCATGCTGCTCAGGGTTTCTTCTCCATATTTTAGTCACTGTTGGTATGTGGCCGAAATCAGTGTCCTGAACCAGAAAAAGTCTCAGGTTAGAAGGCTTATTAGAGACCAAAAATCTGAAATTTGTTGAGAAGTTTGTAATCCTCTGACTGTTATATGCTGTCTGCAGCACTGGCAACGAACTTAGAATTCATGTATGTATATATAATATTAGGGAGCTTGCCTGGTTAGCTCAGTGGTGAAGAATCTCCTTGCCAGTGCAGGAGACACTGGTTCAATTCCTGGTCCAGGAAGATCGCCTGGAGAGGGAAATGACAACTGACTCCAGTATTCTTGCCTGGAAAACCCCGTGGACAGAGGAGCCTGTGGGCTACAGACCACAGGGTTGCAAAGAGTTGGATACTACTTAGCGACTGCAGGACAACAACAATATATAATGTTAGTATATACGTGTGCTTGTGTATGTATCTTCTTGCTGCTGGTTTTCCATGAATTTATGCAAAATGCATAATTTTGGTCACAGATGTGTTTTTAGTGGTCAGGTTGCCATGTTGTAGGAGACTCTGTGACCATCAGTATCCTTGTGGCCGTGCTGAAGAAGTAAGAGTGATAGGTAAGGGCTGACCTCAGCCTTCCATTTCCTGAGATGATTCCTTTACTTTGACCCTTTGTTTAGAGTGTAACAAATATAAACCCTAAGAAAATGTGTGTGTGTGTTGTATATACATACGTACATGTGCATACACACACATACCTGCAACAATTAGGTACAGTAGAGAAGTTGGCAGTAGTCATTTATTATAATTTCACAAATGGGTTTCACTCTGTATTCAAGTGGATTCCTGCTGTCCTAGTTCACTTCATTTGTTGTAGGAAAAGGGTTAAATACACAGGCTTTAAAGTCAGCCAACTTGAGTTTGAATTCTGCTTCTACCATGGACCCTTGAGCAGCTGTCTCCAAATCTCAGTTTACTGAGCTGTAAACTGGGGAAAATAATAGTAGTTATGAGACTCGAGGAGATAACACATTGTTTCACATCAGTTCTATAAAGATTAGCTGTCCTCTTAAATGTGAATTCCAGAGACTTTTAGAGTTTACATGTGCCTGTGTATAGATTATACCATTGTCTAGATGGAGGATCTATCTGAACTCTATACTGACTGCCTTTTGGGTTAGTTATAGTCAGTGGAACTATCAGTTCAGTGGCTCAGTTGTGTACAATTCTTTGCAACCCCATGGACTGCAGCATGCCAGGTTTCCCTGTCCATCACCAACTCCCAGAGTTTACTCAAACTCATGTTCATTGAGTTGGTGATGCCATCCAACCATCGCATCCTCTGTCCTCACCTTTTCCTCCCGCCTTCAATCTTTCCCAGTATCAGGGTCTTCTCAAATGAGTCAGTTCTTTGCATCAGGTGGCCAAAGTATTGAAGTTTCAGCTTCAACATCAGTCCTTCTAATGAATATTCAGGACTGATTTCCTTTAGGATGGACTGGATGGATTTCCTTGCAGTCCAAGGGATTCTCAAGAGTCTTTTCCAACACCACAGTTCAAAAGCATCAATTCTTTGGCACTCAGCTTTCTTTATAGTCCAACTCTCACATCCATACATGACTACTGGAAAAACCATAGCCTTGACTAGATGGACCTTTGTTGGCAAAGTAATGTCTCTGCTTTTTAATATACTGTCCAAGTTGGTCATAGCGTTTCTTCCAAGAAGCAAGCATCTGTTAATTTCATGGCTGCAGTCCCCATCTGCAGTGATTTTGGAGCCCAAGAAAATAAAGTCTGTCACCGTTTCTACTGTTTCCCCATCTATTTGCCGTGAAGTGATGAGACCAGATGCCATGATCTTAGTTTTCTGAATGTTGAGCTTTAAACCAACTTTTTTACTCTCCTCTTTCACTTTCATCAAGAGGCTTTTTAGTTCTTCTTTGCTTTGTGCCGTAAGGGTGGTATCATCTGTATACCTTTTATTGATATTTTTCCTGGCAATCTTGATTCCAGCTTGTGCTTCATCCAGTCCTGCATTTCTCATGATGTACTCTGCATATAAGTTAAATAAGCAAGGTGACAATATATAGCCTTGACGTACTCCTTTCCTGATTTGGAACCACTTTGTTGTTTCATGTCCAGTTCTAACTGTTGCCTCTTGACCTGCATACAGATTTCTCAGGAGGCAGGTAAGTGGAACTAGAATGATTTATAAAATCCCAGGTGGTGCTAGTGGTAAAGAACCCACCTGCCAATGCAGGAGACGTTAAGAGATGTGGGTTCAACCCCTGGATCCCCTGGAGGAAAGCATGGCAACCCACTCCAGTATTCTTGCCTGGAGAAGCCCATGGACAGAGGAGCCTGGCAGGCTACGGTCCATAGGATCATAGTTGGACACGACTGAGGCAACTTAGCATGAATGCATGCACACAAAGCATGACATATTTTTTATTTATCAGTATGTTTTGGAGCAGAGTTTGGAATATGATATAAAGCAAGAAAGCAAAAGTAGTAATACTAAAATACAAACTTTGGAGTTAAAAATTGGAGGGAAATGTAATTCTCAAATTGCCAGGCCAGTTTTGTTAATTTATGTCCATATGGCAACAGTACATTACGCAAGCACAGGAATGACCTACTGAGGTTTAATTCCCAGATGCCATTGAAGTATCTTGACAGAATGATGGGGCTACTTAGGATGTACTACTGTCCAGTCTTTGTTGCAAAGGGCTCAGAGGCCTGGTGATTAATACCTTCCTCTCTGAAGAGGCTCAGGACCAGAGCCCTTATCACTTTCACCTTGAGCAGAACATGAGCTATTTCTTTGGGTAGGTGTATCCATCAGTATTCTTACTGGATTCAGGACTCTTAACAGGTTGTTCTAAACTCCATCCACAATGTACTTGACTTGGTCTGTATGCTCATCACAATCCATAGAGAATTGGTACAAGCAGAGGAATTAGACACAGAAGGTAAGTTTGAAGGGTAAGGAGGTAGCTGGGATTGAATCACTTCTACTGATGTGGTGAACAAGGGCTGCTCTTTCTGGGAGCTGAGGATGGACTGGAGGAGGGGGTATAACCATGATGTCTGTGAACCCTCTTAAGTGGCATGGAAGATGTCTGTGTATGGGACTGCTAAGGAAAAACACTCAGCATTTCTTAGACTGTCAGAGAGCGCTGTGGTCCACTGTGGCCTGGTCATTTCATATGGACCTAGTTGTTTCATGAGAATATTTGAGGGAGGGCTCTCTCTCTCTCTCTTTTTTCTTTTTGTTGGCTGTGCTGTGTGGCTTGTGGAATCTTAGTTCCCCACTAGGGATCAAACCTGAGCCCACAGCAGTGGACGTGCCAAGTGTTAACCACTGGACCACCAGGGAAGTCCTAGCTTTCTCCTCTTAGTACCCAGTGAAGGAAATGGCATATTTTCTTGGTCTGGATCCATGAAGGAGATTTGGGAAGGCTTTACTGCTAAGTGCATTTGTCTACTGTCTGCTTGCATTTTGAGTTTGCCCAGAGATAAAATATAACCACATTTCTTTTATAGATATGTTATACAAAGGACAAACTTTAAAGAGTGAGTGAGTGTGTGTGTGTTTGTGTGAGAGAGAGACAGAGAGGGAAGGCGGGGAAAGTGACAGGCAGAGAGCTGGAGGCAGAGGGAGAAAGGGCGCACGCACACCTTTGGGGGGAGTTTTCTGTTGGGTTTCTGTGTCCTGTTGATACCAGTGATATTCACCTCATTTTGGTTAGTGCTTGTATTTTCCTTTTTTGGCTGCTACATTCACAACTAAACTCAAGGTAGTGTGTGATTGGGTTTTTTTTTTTTTTTGGTGAATAACTTTAGAAAGTTTTTCTTACAAGAAAAATAGAATCACCATGTCATTTCCTTTTTCCTGAACAACTCTATTCCTTTCAGTTTCTATTCTTGGTTCAAACAAGAAATCCTTAAAGTGAACCTTTCTTTTTTGCATGTTATTCCTTGTTTGGTTGTGTTATTGTTAGGAGAGTGCTGTGTTTCTGGCAATGACAGCCAATCTGAGTCATTGACCAAGAAAGTCAAGTTCATGATTATAAGATGTCTGAATCTGCTCTTGTTTCAGTTCAGCTCATCCTAGGCCAAGTTATGATAGAGATTTAGTTAGGTAAGAGAAGACCCTCTCTCAAGTGACACAGAGCACAGAGATGGCAACGTGAGTTTCATGAAGAAAAGAAACACTGGTTTGGGAATATGGGCTGGGTTCTGTGTAAGGACAGCGTGAGGAGAGCACATCCCGCACTGAGACCACGTTGCTCCCGTGGTGCCTTTTGGTGAAGTAGTTCTGAGGTGGTAGGTGCTTGGGAAGTGTAAGCTCAACTTTCAGAATGGTCATTGCCTTTGGAAGACCTTTGAGGAAGGCTGGAAATGTGAAGTGAGGAGAGGAGGGAGGCACCACCTGTGTATCCACACCTTTAGGGACTAGCGGTTTGGGGTCCTAGCACCTTTGGTATCATTTGGATTCCTAGGGGGGAGAATCACATTGAGATTTGGGCTGGAGTCTAGTCTGATCGCTGTGACTTTGGGCAAATTAGCTAACTTTCAGGGCTTGATTACCTCATCTGAAGAATAAAGGGACTTGTAAGGATGGTAGGCATGTCAATCTTCAGGATCTTATCAGTCTTAAGGGGGTCCTTCCATCTCTGGGATATGAATCCAAATCTCTGACTAAAGAAGCAGTCAAGATCTGACCACATAGAGTAGCTGAGGGTCCTGCCCCAGGGTGTCCCCATGCTGCTCTGGCTGCTCATGTAGGAAGTGTTTCTGTGTCTGCTGGATTGGAGATGAACACCCCATAAGAAGAATACTGAGGGTAGTGCAGGTATATTAGTTTCCTGGGGCTGCCGAAACAATTTAGCACAAACCAGGTGGCTTATAATTATAGAAATGTGTTCTGTTGCAGTTCTGGGGGGTTAGAAGTCCTAAACCAAGATATCAGGAGGGCTGTACTCCCTTTCAATGCCCCAGGGAGAGTGTTTCCTTGCCTCTCACCACTCTGTTAGCTCCAGGTACTCCTTGGCTTGTGGCTGTATCACTCCAGTTTCTGCCTCTGTCTCCACATGGCATTCTCCTCTTCTCTGTGTTGAGAACTCTTCTGTCTCTTATAAGGACACTTGCCATTGAACCTAGGGCCCATCGGATAACCCAGAATTATCTTTTTATAATTATGTCTGCTAAGATCCTTTCTCCAAGTAAGATCACATTCACGGGTTCAGAGGGTTAGGACACCATCCAACTCATTAGAAAGGAAGATTAACTTCCTTTCTTGGTTTCTGTGTTTAGAGGTGACATACATCATCTTCGCTGCCAACGTTCAGCTGTGAGGGATGCCTTTGCCTGGGGTGCTTTCTTTCATGGGTGTGTTTCTGTCTTGTGTCTTTTCTGTTGTCTGAGTCAGAGGTACTCTATTCTGTCTTCGTGTTTGTTGGAGGTGGCCTTCTCATTCTCCTGTGGTCTCTCTAGACATTGTGGCTTGGCTGGAAGCAGATAAAAGCCCTGGTTCCTTAGTGGAGGAAGGGGGTGGAGGTGGAGGGGGGAACTGTGGATAGAAAGGAGAAAAGTTATTAAAACGAAAATGGATCCTGACTCCATCCATGAGCCATTCTGTTGATTCAAAGGCAGATACAGATACTTGCTGTGCGCGAGCTCTGGCACTTGGCTGTTACTGTGCTTGCTTGTTTGTTTTTATTAATATTGTAGCAGCCAAATGGAGGCTATAGCTTTTATCCCCTTGCCCCAGCCAGTATACTGAAGCTGTGGTGTGGTGTGGCATGACAAATTGAGCACCCCGCACCACCCAGAATGTCCCTTCCCCACTGTCACTCTCCTTCATTGGCACATGAGAGGGCATAAGCTGATCTTCAACATTTTGAGCCTCTGGAGTTTACCTCAGTGAACATGTATTGGGTATAAAGTATGTACCAGCCACTACGTAGGCGTTGAGAGAGTTAACGAGCCAACAGGTTAGACACCTGCCCTTGTGCTGTAAATTGTTCTCTTTTCCTTTTTCCAGTCCTGAGCACTACAGTAGATAGTTGTTTTAAACTTAATGACTTTTTTGTTTTTAAAACCTCCATGCAAGAGAGTCTCTGTGCACCACATGTTTATGGTGGTGTTTTGTAGCTTCAGAGCCTTATTTCCCATAAGTTGGGAGCTTTCACCAGCCTATTTGAAACACCTGCTGATTTCACCAGCTCTGTCCTATTAATTGGCTGGCCTTTCAAGTCCTGCCCGTAGAGGACACTGGTCTGTGTCCTGCTAGTTCAGCGTTTCAGGACTTGCCAAAATTAAGGCAGCTTGTCTTATATGGACAAAGTTTTTTTTTTTTTTTTTTTGGTGAGGTGGGACTTACGGAGTACCAGTTGACAAGAGATCAGCCGAGAGTTTTCCTATAAGATGTGCTGACTAGGTATTCCCTCTGCCTGACAAGTGAGCTTCAACTGTCCATGAGGCCACAGAGTTGTCTCAGTTTGGTGCAGAGATTCCTGCAGAACCTTTGGGCCACTGAGGAGTGTGATGCTGCCTATCATTTTACAGATGATGCAAGGCCAGCAAGTGTCTAAACAAAGGGGTTTTTCCAAGGGATTTGTAAACACTGCATGTTTTAGTTCTGCATCCCATCTCTTCATCCCATTTCTTTGGGGTGATTATTGCAGACCATTGGACAGTGGGGCTTCCTAGGTGCCTTAGTGGGTAAAGAATTCACCTGCAATGCAGGAGACTTGAGAAAAGAAGGTTCAATCCCTGGGTCAGGAAGATCCCCTAGAGAAGGAAATGGCAACCCACTCCAGTATTCCTACCTGGGAAATCCCATGGACAGAGGAGCCTGGCAGGCTTACAGTTCATGGGGTTGCTAAGAGTCATACATGACTGATCAACTGAGCATGCATACATGCACTAGACTGTAGTCAAGAAAATCTGCTAATTGCACTCTTCCTAGGAGGTAGAAGAATGTTACGCCCCATAAATGGGACTTTTTTCTGAGCACTCATTATAATATTCACCCAATTTAGAGCTCAGATCAGGCTATGCTGTTTTTCTCCACTCCTGTGATCAGAGTCCCTACATCCACTTTATTGGCTTCTGGTAGAATCCCTTTGTCTTATAAATGAAAATTCCCAAGGTTTCCTCTCCTCTGTATTATAATATGTTTTTTATAATAAGTTGATGAATTATCCTCTACTCAACCCCAGCCCTTTTGGAGTCATTCATTTGGCCCTATTTTCTCTCCAGCTCTCTCTTTCTTTCTGTCATAATGACGCTCAGCTTCCTTGTTAGGCCAGTCTACCTGCTTTCCATTGGGATCTCTATATCCTCCCTCTTAGGAACTTGTCTGGTTCTCTTGCCTAGATGAGTAACTTCTCCCAGTAGCACAGTATCTGCAATAGGGTCCACTCAAGACATGTTGGGAAAGAGCTTGAAACTTGAGCAGTGTCCACTGGTGATAGAACATCAGTTCAGTTGTGTTTCAGGTGTTTTGATGCCCATCCTGTGTTCTCATGGGGTCACTGAAGTATCCATATTAGGCTTTTTGTTTTCTTATTATTTGTTTAGGGACATGCAATTTGCCTATTTACTGATGTATTTTATACAGGGCTAATTCCTTTATGGCTTTGGTGACATCGATTCAAAGGTACACTGTCAATTTAATAATCACTTTTGTTGATCATGAAGGAAACATTAAATATAAACAAGGATTATGAGGTGCATTCCAATTTCGGGGAAAAGTGTTTAGAATTGAGGAAATATGATGTATTTATGCTTTCCTGGTGGCTCAGTTGTAAAGAATCTGCCTGCCCTGCAGGAGACATGGGTTCAATCCCTGGGAAGATGGCCTGGAGAAGGAAATGGCACCCTCTCCAGTATTCTTGCCTGGAGAATCCCATGGACAGAGGAGCCTGGTGGGCCACAGTCCCGCAGTCCCTCAGACACAACTTAGCTTTTGGAGGAGGAGGTGTATATGTAAACTCCTGGTGATGTACTGGGATTGATCTGGAGGAAAATTATGTACATAGGAGGTTTTGGAGGGAGGAGGGGCATGAGAGACTGTTTTTAAAATCCAGTGGATACTATGGCCTACGTGAAAAATAAATGTATCCAAATAAGAAAGTTTGGCATAATATTTATGAGCATTTATGTTTATGGACCCTCTGTGTCTGCTCAGGTTCAAATCTCCAGCATCACACATTGTGGACTAGCATGTCCTGGTTTGACCCTGTTGGGGGAACTTTCCAAGGAATGACTGAAGAAGACATCTTGCAGTGTTTTGTATCAGGAACCTTACTTAGGTTATTAACACTAAAAACTCCATAGGCCTCTACTGGGAAGAGTGAGAGTAGACGATGACCATTTCCAGATGTTAGTGTTCTTGAAACCTGTCTCTCTGGCCAGGACACGTCTCAGGCTATCCCCGTGCAACATGCAACAGACTCAGAGTGAAGCCTTCTACAGCATGCTGTTTCCTTGGCTTGATTCACTCGAAATGCCAGAGTCCTGGCTGTGGTGAGAAGTAGAATCCAGCTAGCCCAGCTATTTCTTTAGAGCAGTCTCTGAAAGGGTTCATGTACTCAGAACTTTAGAAGACAGCTGAGAATTAGTTGGGAATGCTTAAACCCACACTTTGTAATGAAGCCAGGCATGGTTTTAGGCCTAACTTTAGGGGTAGGAGTATTTGTTTTTCTGCATTTTCATTATCTCAGTCTCTGAATTTAGGGGCCTACCTATGGAAGCAGAGGTTACAATTCATTGAAAATATCAGCTGATGACAGACACTAATAAAATTAGTCACAGCTTAACCCATTGTCCTCCCCTCTTCATGTTTTCAGTTATTGTGAGACATCTTGTCTGTGTCCTGGTTTCACTCTGAATGACAGATAAATATTCAAAAGCAGAGCACAGGGAAATTATAAATCGTTGGAAGTGGTATTGGAGAACTTCTTGAGTTGTGTGCCTGGTCATGGACAAAGGAGAACCTTGGGTGTTAAAACAGTTAGCAGCTGGTGAGGAGAAAATACGTGAGGACCGCAACTTGATAGACACTTGAAATGAGAATGAGTTGAATAAGGATTAAGAATGGACCATGGGAAAATTGATGAGGCTCTTAAATGCAATAATGCCCATTTTTAATTGTGCAGTTAAAATCAAACTTATGGCATTTATCATAACATCTTGTAGGAGAAATTTGGTTTCTCATCAGCCATTAGTCTGTTAATATTTTGTGCAGAGGTGAAATATGAAGTTCAGTCTTATATAAAGGAATCTTATTTTGATTGTTACTTTGTTTTCTAGATAAAGTCCTATTTAGCCCTTTCACCCATTTGATCATCAAATGTTGGTCTTAATGTTAGGGATATTCACCTTGTGTCTTTGATTTTGTACCAATCATCCTGTGATAACAAGTCCCTCTTTCCAATATATGCACACAGTACACAGAGTCAGGCAGGTCCTCCGTACTAAGAACGGTGTCTTTTCTGATTTGATCTAGATTTCTGTGCAGTCCTGTTCTTATTCCCTGCTGCCCTGTATTGAAAAGTATCATCTTTTATTGTCGCACATGCTACTTTTCAAGGGAAGCCCTCCAGCACTCTTGTGTGACAATTCAGAGTTCAGCTTGAAGTATGGAGAATTTAGGGGTTGAGCTGCTTAGGAAGCTTGTGCCTGTCTAAACATGGCAAACCTCTCTTTCTGTCTCCCTCCCTCCTCCTTCCCATACGCTCCACCCTCTTGCTCTGTCCTCATCCTTTCCCCACAGTAATTCCTCCCACTTTCACACATTATCTTTTCATTCGCACATGCTCAGGTTTCCAATCTGGAAAAGTACTTGAACTGTGACATAAGCTCCACATAGTTTTTGTAGAGAGATCTTTATTTCATAATGTTTCAGTTCAGAATGACTTGCAACTTTCACATGGCATGAGCACATTTGAAATAACAGAGGGGAATGTATGTAAGGGCCCTTCTCTCTGTTTGATTTAAAATACAGATTAGTAGTGAAAAATCTGAATGGTAGAAATGGGAATTTGAACAGAGGCCCCCAAACATGTATGGTCATTTTTTATTCAGAGAACATTTTTTAGGCTTTAAGGCATGTGTTTAGATAGCTATCCTCCCTGCTACACCCCTAATTTGACACCCAGATCATGTTTTACATAGGTTTAGGATTATGTTGACTCAGCTTTTACGTGAAGATAAGCTGTGTAGACTGCCTAAATATTTAGTTAACTGTGAGACTGAAAAGTCTCTGAGATGCTGTTTTATCTTGTGATAAAAATAAATGCAACAATCATGTACTGATTATATTTAAAATAAATATTAGCAGATTTTTGTTCTGCACCCTTCCTTAAATACTACAGCCTGAAACACAGGTACACTAGTACACAGGAAGTGATGAGTATCATTTGAAAATAATATACAGAGAAAAATGTGCATGTTTGTTTTTAGTTCACTTTTCTTATGTAATAAGGAATGACTCATCTCGCAGAATATCAGAGCCGGAGGAGACCCTAACCATCAGTTTGAGCATCTCCCTCATTTGTAGAAAAGAAAGGCTGAGGAGGAGAAGCACTACCTCGCTGAATGCCCAAATACTTACTGGCAGAGCCAGGACTAGACCTCAGCACTGTTGGCTCCTAATTTTATGCACTTAGAGTATCCTGTGGAGAAGGCAATGGCACCCCACTCCGGTACTCTTGCCTGGAAAATCCCATGGACGGAGGAGCCTGGTAGGCTGCAGTCCATGGGGTCACGAAGAGTCGGACACAACTGAGCGACTTCACTTTCGCTTTTCACTTTCATGCATTGGAGAAGGAAATGGCAACCCACTCCAGTGTTCTTGCCTGGAGGATCCCAGGGACAGGGGAGCCTGATGGGCTGCCATCTATGGGGTCACACAGAGTTGGACACGACTGAAGTGACTTAGCAGCAGCAGCAGAGTATCCTGTGCTCTTAGACAGACATTTGTAGGAATGCTATAGTGAGGGCTCATGTATTTATTCATTTTATCATTATTTGGCAGATTGGATACCTGCTCCACCCAGTGTATTAATTTTCTGTTGCTTTGTAACAAATCACCACAAACTGGACTTAAGTGTCATTTGTCAGCTCAGAAATCCAGCTTGGTGTGTCTGGGTTCTCTTCTTCAGCTGAAATCAGAGTGGTGGCTGGCTGGCTATGTTTTCCTCTGGATTCACGGTCCTCTTCCAAACTCATTCCTGTGATGAGCAGAATTCAGTTTTTTGTGTTTGTAGGACTAGAGTCCACAATCCCCAGCTTGCCATCAGCTGAGGCCCACTTGAGCATCCAGTGGCAGCCCCCATTCCTCATCACGTGATCGCCTCTGTTTTCAAGTCATCAGCAGCATGTGGAATCCTTCCTGTACTTTGACTCTCTCTTTTTCTTTTGCTACCAGCCTGAGAATACTCTCTGCTTTTAAGGGACTTGTGTGATTAGATTAAGCCTGTTCAGATCACCTCTGGGTCTTAAGGTCAGCTTACTTTGGGACTTTAATTGAGAAAGCTTCTTCAGAGTTGTACCTGAACTAGCATTTGAATAACCACAGGACTGAAGTTTTAGGGAAGCTGTCTTTAGAATTCTACCTACCATATGCACTTTATCTGGTGGCCCTACTTTGGACAAACCCCAACATCTGTGACACTTCGATGAACCTTGAAATGAAAACAACTATTTGGGGTTGATCTGTCTTTGTATTCCAAGATCCTCATGATGGTTATAGCCTTTGGGCAGCAATAACTGTCACGAAATCCATACCGTTGATTGCATAGAAGAGGCAGTGTCTTGCACAGCCTGATGGTCATAGCTGAAATTGTTGCCAATAAGGCAGCTGGGACAGTCTGATGGAGCGAGAGTGACTTCTGGTAGCAGAGAAGGAAGAAAGAAACTGGATTATAAAAGCCCAGTTATCTTGGTTCAAACACGTCTGCTCTCCTCACGGATGACAATATTAAAGAGCAGTTGATTGAGCCTAGGTCAGCAAGAAAAAGTTAAGCTCCATATCCTCAGTTTGAGAAGAGAAAATCTATGATCTAATGTGAAAGGAATCCCTGTCAAAAAATGGTTTAACATTTTGATACCTAAAAAGGCTAAGTTTAACTTAATGAGAAAACTAATCTGCTTTATTGGCACCCTAGTGGCTTCCTACTCACTTGAAATAATAAAACCTAAAACTCCTGATGTGGCCAGAAAGGCCAGCTTCATTGGCCATCTTTCTGTTGCCAAGTTCACCAGTCTCTTTCCCTACTCATGGCCTTTGCACAAGCCTTTCTGCCTATCAGCTTTTCACGTGCTTTTTTTTTTTTTTTTTTTTTACATAGCTCACTCTTTCATCATTTCTCAGCCTAAATTGTACATTCTTAGTTTCCTGATTGCCCTTTTTATAGCATTACCATCTTGCCTCTTCCTAACCTCTGGTACCTTCTGTCCCATCACTCTCTTCTGTGCAGTCTACTCCTTTTGCTTGTTTATGATTTGTTTCCCACCTTTAGAATTGCACTCCTTGAAATAGGCCTTCTCTAACTCACCTCTGTCTCCCCAGTGTCTAGATTGGGGCCCAGCATGAAGTTGACACTTAGTCACTATTTGTTGAATGTTAAATGGGTCCCAAGACATTAAACGTTCCTTTGTCACAAAGCGAAGTCATGGTGTAACACAAGTAGCACTGTCAGCATGTCCCTGGACCTGTTGGTATTCCTGGTGATCATTTTGGCAGTCAAGATAAGAAAGGCTTCATGACTAGCCTGAGGTCATACAGTTAAACAGAGAAAGAGTAACTAAGATTGACTTCTCCCAACACTTGATGTTTTCCATCCTCCCATATGGAACTGGTCTGTGTTGAAAATACTCAACTTTTAGAGGTCTTCTCTTTCTCAAACAAAAGTCTTTTACTGATAGTCTTCTAATGTCCAGTTTGAATTGTTTCATTTCACCCTCCTTACTCTGTTCATATTTTTTCTGCTTGTAGATTCTCTTCCAGATATGTTGTTTTCATTTTCAGTGTCTGTTAAACAAACATGATGGCAGATTCATCTCCCAGTGGAAATTACACATCTTTTGAGCTCTGGCCAATGTTCCTAACCCTTAGCACTCCTGGCTTTGTTAAAAATATCATTTACCCTTTAAGATACTTGTGCAGTTGGTATTGAGAGTGAATTAATGAGAAACTTCAAATGTTGGTGCGAAGCAGGGGAGATGCGGGTGGCAGAAAAGTACATAGAAATTATCACCCAAATAAAACTTTCTCTGTGCTTATCTTCTGCAGATGATGCCAGAAACTTCTTTCTCTTCTGAGGCTTCTTTCATTTAGGCATCTCCACATGAATTTTACCCTGGCAAATATGAAGCTGTGCTTTCGGGTTTTAGCTTGTTTTGCCTTTATTGCATCCTTTAATGCCCCTCAACTCTCTCCCCTCTGGAGTTTCTTGAGTAAACAGGAATGTACTGTTTGGGTGGGGTTGCTTTTGGCTCTTGCCTGTGTAGAAGAATAGGGGGGAAAACAATAGGAAAAGCCAAGACCCTTTTTGCCAAGTTTCCAGATCATCTGCATTGTTGGGCAGTGATATTATGACTTATATTTGGTATCTTTATAGTCTTAATCTATTCCCAGTTTATGGGCTGCCAGCCAGAAGATCCATAAGAGTTTTCCTTGTTTGACTAACAAGACTGAATAGTGACAGTTTTTCTTTCTCTTTCTTTTCTTTAAAAAAAAAAAAAAAATCTCTGGTTGATAAAACTATATATGTACAAAACATTGCTTCTACTTGAGTGGTAAGAGAAACAACAGGAACCCCCAAACCAAGCAAGCCAGATGAATTTGGGGTAGAACAGAGAATAGGCACAACGTTTTACATAACCATAGAGATGTTAAACTTTTAATGTCTGAATATCTTGGAAACATAAACTGGGGGCAAAGTAAGTGAAGGGTCAAAAGGATTCCACATAGTCACACATAAAGATATCACCTGACGTTTTACTAGAATATCTGCCGTATTCTTTATAAATTATCAAATAATTAGCAAGGGGAAAACCTGAAATCTGAAGGGTTCTATGTCATTAATGACCAAAAAGCAATCAGAAGTAAAGATAAAGTTAAATTATAATGATTTTTTAATTGGACAAAAAGATCAATGAGAAATCAAGAAAAAACAAATCTGAAGTTACAGTGCTTTCATTGAACTCACAGTGTCTAGTTTTAATTGTTTGTTTTAACTGACAGAAATTAGAAATGTTAGATAATTTGTTTCTATGTCAGATTCCTGGCAATTGAAATAAAACATGATATTAAAATAGAACCCTTTTGCCTTAAGGATATAACAGTAATGTTGAGGGTTGAGGGGACGAAGATGTACAAAAGGTGACAAGTATAAAATGTAAATAGGCCTAATGTAGTTTTCCGAACGTCAACCTTTCTTGGTATCCTTCTTGATTTTGGTCATATTCCCATAACACTTGTTCTGTTTGTCTTTTTGATTCTTTTCACTTTCTCTACTCAGCAAAACCATGTAAGCAAGTATCACTTACTGTATAAGGATATCCTAAAGATAAAGAAAAGGGAAACACACTTACATCGATAAGTTCTAACTAGATACATTTACTTGCTAAAACCTGTTTGTTTATGCCCAGCTTTTCTCTCTGTTAAAAAAAAAAAGAGTGTGTTAGCAACTGTTAAATGTTGAAGACATGCCAATACCAGATAGACACTTCTTTTAGATCTATCACAGACCTTAAAAGGGAATAGGAAGGGAATATCTTTCATATGCTGTGACACAGTGTTTTTCAAGGATGCAGCTCTGGGCCAGGTGAAATCACATCTCACACAGGAGCATAGGTGCCGCATGTGGGGATGCAGGCTGAGTGCAGGATGATGCTGAGATCCAGACAGGGTGGATTTTGTCGGTTTTATGTGTGCTTGGGAGTGGAGGCAAGCTTCTGAAAACCATCCAAGGTAAATAGGAGGAGCATGGTGATTTAAAGGGCTTGTAAAAATGGGTAGTTTAGTTTAATCTTTAGTAGACAATTTTAATATAGGAGTTTTATTTTCTCTCCCAGTCCTTTCCCCCTTATATTTTAGACAGTTTGGTTTCTGTTTTTAGGGATTTGCTTTGCAGCATACAGAATGGCAATGACTCTGTGGCTAGGATGATGGAGAAAAGAGTACAGAAGGGAGTCAGATATTGACACACACTTTCCTTTTTCTCTTTGGGAACTCAGAACCAAGTGGAGCCACAAATAGGAAGGCTGTTCCAGTGGCATTCACAGTGTACTGTGGGAGAGGGCATCTGTATGTAGACAGGCAGCTGTCAGGTATCTGTGTGTAGATGACTTCTGGCCTTCTTGCAGTTTTTGGACTGGTGTCCCCTGGCTTCTCAGCAGTGTTCAAATTTGTACTGGTCTTTTAATATTTCATAGTACTTTCACATACCTGATCTCTTTTTTTCTACATGTTCTCTGTTGGCGTGTGAAGTGTAATTAAGAAGATAAATAATCTATAAAAGTACGTGTAAATATTTGGTCTCTCAATTGAAAAAAGAAATAACTTGAGTTATCCTCAACTCTGCTTTCTTCTATTAGTGTGGATAATAGTGTTGACTGTAGGCATAATTGTTAAAACTCTTTAGTTTAATAGCCATATGGCTGTCAAAAGCCTTACATTCTTTTTTCATAGCTTTGGGTCTAATAATCCCAGAGCTGGAAAAATTTGTTCCAAGTCCTTAATTAAAAAGAAGAAAAGAAGTGTATACAGAAATATCACCTGTCAATGAGTTAACTTTTAAAATGGAAATAATTTATGTTTTCATCAGTAGGAGAGTGAATAAGCAAAGTATGGTGTGACAACCTTTGAATCTTTATACTGCTCTTAAAACCATAAATATTGAATGCAGAAAATGCTTTCTCAATAAGTAGAAAAGTAATATGAGAGTTTATGTGTGTTATGATTACAAATGCATAAACTGACACACATGTTACAAAAGCAGAGAGAAGACACAAGAAAATAAAATAGCTGCTGTTAGGGTGGTGAATTTAAAAAAGAATTATTCTTCTTAATGTTATTTTAGCGCTACAATATTTTGTCTGTAGTAAAATTCAGGAGAAGAAAAAAAGATGCAACCTGACCACATGTGTATTAAAACAAGTGACACTGAAACAAAGTCAACTCCAGTTGTATAGGGTAGTCAAATAATGGAATCTTTTTTTAAATTAATTTTTATTGGCATATAGTTGATTTACAGTGTTGTATTAGTTTCTGCTGTACAGAAAAGTGAATCAATTATACATATACATATGTCTACTCTTTTTAGATTCTGTTCTCATATAGGTCATCACAGAGTACTGAGTAGAGTTCCCTGTGCTTAACAGAGCCGTTAAACTACATGGTTGTTAGAAGTTATGTGTAGCATCAATTGAACTTTTTATTGTGTGATGGTATTCCCAGTCTCAGATGCCCACTCTGGCTTAGCACCCAGCACAATGATTGGCTTGCTGTTGTTAATCACTAAAGGATGGGTAGGTGAATGGATGGATGGGTGAGGGAGTAGGAGGATGGTTTTCTAAGAACACTAATTGAAATTAGATTTTAAGGTTGAAGTGGTATGGAAGAAGAAGAACATGCCTCAGACATCAATATATTTGAAGACCAATCAATCTAGGCACTTAAATATGTAGAGTGGGAAGGGAAAGGAAATAAAACAATAACAGAACCAAGAGGATCTACTTGGATAAGCCTTAATGAGCACCAGAGAGAGATGGAAAGAATCCAGTTTATTGGAGAACAGAGAAACTTCAAGGCTGGAGAAGTAACATACTTGTAGCCATGGAGACAGGAGAGGGTAGGGCATGGATATGGATCATACTGCCTGGGAGGGAGGTCAACTGATGGGGTTAATGATGAGCAGGAGTTTGCTAAAAGCTCCTGATACCCTTGGAGTGGTGATCCTTGCTGTTATTAGAGGAATAGATCACAGAAAGGCCAGAAGGGCTTCAATCAGGCTTGTACTCAGAGATGTTTCAAGTAGGGTGGCGTGTTCATGGATAGTATGTCTGAAGCAGCTTGATCTCCTTATTCTCCAACATCATCATTGCCTCCTCCCCCTTTGTTATTAATTCATCTAATCCTCATAACAGAAGCAGAAGAGATTAAGAAGAATACACAGGAGAGAATACACAGAAGAACTATACAAAAAAGATCTTCATGACCCAGATAACTACAATGGTGTGGTCACTCACCTAGAGCCAGACATCCTGGAATGTGAAGTAAAGTGGGCCTTAGGAAACATCACTATGAGAAAAGCCAGTGGAGATGATGGAATTCCATTTGAGCTATTTCAAATCCTAAAAGGTGATACTGTGAAAGTGCTGGACTCAATGTGCCAACAAATTGGGAAAACTCAGCAGTGGCCACAGGACTGGAAAAGGTCAGTTTTCATTCCAATCCCAAAGAAAGGCAATGTCAAAGAATGCTCAAACTACCACACAATTGCACTCACCTCACACACTAGCAAAGTAATGCTCAAAATTCTCCAAGCCAGGCTTCAACAGGACGTGAACTGTGAACTTCCAGATGTACAAGCTGGATTAAGAAAAGGCAGAGGAACCAGAGATCAAATTACTAACATTTTTTGGATCATGGAGAAACCAAGAAAATTGTACAAAAATGTCTACTTCTGTTTTATTGACTATGCTAAAGCCTTTGACTGTGTAGATCACCACAAACTGTGGAAAATTCTTAAAAGAGATGAGAGGACTTGTCTGCTGAGAAGCCTGTATGTGGGTCAAGAAGCAGCAGTTAGAACTGGACATGAAACAACTGACTGGTTCAGAATTGTTGTATATTGTCACCTGCTTATTTAACTTCTGTGCAGAGTACATCATGTGAAATGCCAGGCTGGATGAATCACAAGCTGAAATTAAGATTGCTGGGAGAAATATCAGCAATCCCGCATATCATCTGATATGCAGATGATACCACTCTAATGGCAGAAAGTTAAGAGGAACAAGAGTCTCTTGGTGAGGGTGAAGAGGAGAGTGAAGAAGCTGGCATGAAACTGAACATTCAAAAGACTCTTGAGAGTCCCTTGGACTGCAAGGAGGTCAAACCAGTCAATCCTGAAAGAAATCTACCCTGAATATTCATTGGAAGGACTGATGCTGAAGCTGAAAACTCCAGTACTTGGGCCACCAGATGCAAAGAGCCGACTCATTCGCAAAGACCCTGAGGCTGCAAAAGACTGAAGGCAGGAGGAGAAGGGGACGGCAGAGGATGAGATGATTGGAAGGCATCACCAACTCAGTGGACTTGAATTTGAGCAAATCCCAAGAGATAGTGGAGGACAGAGGAGTCTGGTGTGCTGCAGTCCATGGGGTCACAAAGAGTTGGATGCAACTTAGCAGCTGAACAACCACAAGCCTCATAACAACTCTGTGAGGTCAGTCTTATTAGCCTTAGTTTACAATTCGGTGATCTGAGGCACAGAGAGATTAATTTACCTAAAGTCACATAGCACATAAGTGACAAAAGTAAAATTTGAGCCCAGATCATCTGGTATGACAGCCAGTTTCTCTTATATATTGTTAGATGGGACCATAAAATTTTAATGCACAATTTTTAACACTCTTAAAAATCCCAATGATATGATGAAAGTAGTATGTAGATGATAATAATTACCCAAATCCCCACCTTTTAGAGAGGACTGCAAGTAACATTTTAATGATTATTAAGATACTTACACTCATAGATATAATGTAAATATAAATTTTCTTTAATGAAAATTGGAATTGCACTTCATCCACAGTTTTGTACCTGTATCTTTACATACGTGAGATTATCTATGTAAATATATATTAATTGGTGGCACTGTGTTTTGTGTGCTCTTTTGGTTTGTGTGCTTTTTGAATGGCTATCATAGAGATCTTACCATGTTAATGAATTTAGATGTAGAGCTCTTAGGTTTGCAGTTGTCTCTCCACTTCCCAGTGAAGCTCTGGCAGATAATAGATGTTCAGTAAATCTTTGTTTAATGAATTATGTTGATTGCATTGTCTTAATGCAGAATGTTTAACTGGTCTTCTTTCTAATGAACATATACTTTGTTTCCTGTTTTTCACTATAATAAATGACTGTTTCCTCATTTCAGGTAGGCCAGTGGTTTTTGTTTTTTTTTTTTTAATAAGGTTAGCAGGCTCTTGGGCAGGGTGAGGATCTACCTCTTTTCCAACTCTGTTCAGCTGGGCATTTGCAAGCTGCCACTGATCAGTCCCATTAGAGACAGTGAATCTTGAGAAATCATTTCCTCTTCTACCAGAGGCCATATTTAAACAAGCACATAAATAAACCTTGACTTTTTGTTGGCCTCTTCCTTGGAGATTCTGTCTTTTATGGGTAAAAGAGCTCCAGTTCAATTATTTCCTGTTTTTTCTGTGAGTTATGGGCATTTTCTCCTAACTGAATTAGCAAAGGAAGAGAAACAAAATGTCCGAAAAGTCACCTGTACCCTTTAGAGCAGTGGTTCTTCACCTCTGTGGCATCACAGACCCCAGTTGTATATCATCTCTGAATTAGCTAATTCTCAGGATAAGAATTCTCTTATATGAAACTGTGTGATTCTGTTAGTTTAAATTCAAATTTCAGCCCCACTTTGGTGAAATCAAGATTCTATGTGTTTTTCAGGTGACATTGAAAGTTTGAATGAATTTGAGAACCAGATAATTTTTGTCAGAGATAACATTAGATTAATACTTGATGTGGTAGTCTGTGTGTTTGATATGTATTCTGAATGAAAGGAAGAGAGCCTGAGTTAACTGTTTCTCTTTGGCACCTGGCATTTCTTTACAAGGGACTGTGTTAGGAACTACAGTGTAAACTCTTGATTACTTGGTAGGGTAGAATAACTGTGGTTAAATAAGATGAAAATAGCATTTTTATGAAGAGAATGAAATGACAGAGAAAGGAAAACATCTATAAAGATTCCGATTTGCCTGGAACTTGGCCACAGTCAGTAAGTGTCACACGCCATTTTTTGCGTCATGGAGATGCCCCTCACCCTCTTTCTGGTTAGCTATATCCTTGCCTCATTGCAGCCCTGGATTAGCTACCGTCTCCTAGGCTGAGGCATTCCCAGGGTATAAATAATGGCTGTACCTTGGGTAGCTTGAACAGGTTTAATCATATCTCTAAGCAAAAATCTATTTATTCTGGTAGATAGAGCCAGAGTACTTTTTTTTTTTTTTTTTTTTTTTTTTTAGTGCCAGCTCATTTTTCAAAGCTGAGACTGTGATGTTGTAAGTTACTGACATTTTTTGAGCCCTTATTTTGTATCATTCTTCCCTCCAAGAGTGTCACATGTGTTATCTCATGGTCCTTGACTGTGCCAAGTCAGTACAGGTACTGTTCCCATGTCACATTTGAGGAAATTGCAGCTTAGAGAAGCCGTATCTTGCAGTCTCTTAAATTCAGCATCAGGCTGATCTGGAGGAAGCTGGGGCGCCTCTCTGATGACTGACATTTGAGACAAATAGACATGTGTGTCATGTCTGGGAGAGACATTTGAGGGGACTGACATTAAACAGGTTAACTTAATTCCCTGATGTATGATACCTGACGTTTAAGATACTAAGCAGTGATACATGGTGGCGAGGTCACTTGATAGAGAACAACAAGTGAGAAGAGGTGAGAGGCACTGGCTGGCTGACCCTTAGGTCCTTGAGAGGCCTGGTCTCTCTTAGCCTCTGCTGCCAGATCCTTCTAAGAGGGTGGTTTGCTCAGAGACAGATTGTGGTCCATAGGCTCCCTTCTAACACTGGAGGAGAAGAAAACTCATCTCCATGGGGGCCTTAGAAACAACAAGGGACTGCTTTAAAAGACTGTTACCAATTTGGGCCTTTTATTTTTTTATTAAGAGAAAGGCTTGATCCCAAATCTTTGTATGGTACAGATTTAATTTTTTTCTGTAATGTTTTAAAAATGGTAAATATTTCTATATATTGGATATCAGGTTTTCCAAGTAAGTTTTCATTTATCCCATTTTATACCATAGTTTAGTAAGTTTTCGCTGTTACTAAGAATGGATTTTGGGTTGTTATTGGGTAGTATTTCAAACCTTTTGGTGCAGCTGGTTAACTGGGAGTTAACTCAGGATGAGAACAGACCCTCACAGCTCAGAGTGGCTTAGAGCGAATGCTAGGGATGCAGATCAGGATGTTTACTGCAGCTTGTTTGAAAGAGCCAATAAATATATTGGATGGATAGATAGATGGATGGGTGGATGGATAGATAGACAGGAAGACAAAAAGGAATTGCTCACACATCTTACTAGCATGGGACTGGTTTATTCCATTACAGTGGGTCTGTACAGCAGATTACTGTGCAGTGCTTTTGACCTGATGCAGGCCTGCCTGTACTAATGGGAAAAGCAGTGTGACAGTGGTGATGTCCAAAACTTTTTGAGTAATATGATCTCATTTGAGTAAATAAAAATATGCACACATGTCTTTCCTAGTATATAAATAATTTCTTTTCCAGAGATGATACTCAAAAATGTAAAGGTTTTATGTCTTTTGGGAGAGTGTTTAAAGGATATAACTTTTCTTTTTTAATTTTTCTGTGTAGTTTGGTTTTACCCCATGCACCAGTATTACTTTTGTATTAAAAAAAAAACAAAAACACCCGTTGGTTATGAATGAGTAAAAGTGAACTTCTCCTTTGAACTCCTTAATGAAAACCATCAGGGTGTTGTAAAGGAGCGAGGTCTGTCACTGACACTGAGACCCAGGACATTTCTCTCCTTTTCTTTGCCTCCTCCCAGGCTTTATGGAACTGCTTATTTATACCTTGGATGTTCAAAAGTAGGTCAACAACAAAACTGAAAAAGCCTTCTGCTTCGGTTTTTGAGTGGTGGTGGGGAGAGAGCTGGCAGAGGATGTGAAATTTGCTTCCTTGACCCTCTTTGGCTTTTTGCATTTGTTGCTGGCTTCTAATCCCTTCCCTCTCCTTTTCCACATACATTTTGAAGCGATTATTTAGACAAGGCAATGCACTTGTAACTTTTACTGTCTGTATTTTTGTTTTCTATTTGATCAGTTACGTCGAATTTTGTATGTAATATTTTATTCTTACCCCGATTGCTTCTGGCATAGTTAAGGGTGGGGGTCTGGTTTTGGGACTCCCCCTACTGTCCCCCTCCTTTCTTATGTCTGTACTTCAGTGGTTGCTTTTTGAATATCAGGGTAGTTCAGTGTCTCTGACTCAAATAACCAGTGGAGCTTTTCTTGGATTCCTTCCTTGCGGTATCTGAAATGGTGTAACCAAGAACCCTGGGGAGGGGGGGGGCTCTGATTCTGTTCTCTGTGTTGGTCGTCTGTTCGCCTGACTTCGAAATCTTGGCAGATTAATGCCTACAAACGCCTTGTTAATGTTGGAGAATTGGAAGAAGAGCCTTTTTACCTTGGCTTTTCTTAGAAATGGATTATTTCACATGGAACAATTACTTAGTATTTTGTTTTTAAATACTAACTATATATACTGGTTTAATGTTTGTGAAGTATTTTTTTTTTTAAACATTAGCTCATTTAACTTATTGGTAGTTATAATTGCACTCATCCACTGTGGATGAGGAGGCAGGGCCACCTCTAGAATCTAGACCTCATGATGCAGGCCCCAGGCCTGTACTTTCCCCTCCAGCTCCACACGTCTTACCCATGAGGACTACTGAACATATTTGCCAGGCATATCTTCAGGGAAGCTGGTATATCTTTTGGAACTAGGTTTTCCTCAGCTATTTAGAATTCCTACTGTACTCCCCTTTTGTTCCGCTCTCCCCACTCTCCTTGCTTTAGGTTCTGTCCCTTTCTGAGACCTTCTGTTCCGTTTCACTTGCCAACCTTCTCCCCAACACTATCTGAACTCTTACACTCTACATTTCACCCCCGTGACTTTTTCCACTAGTTCAGTTGTGACTTGTTTTTCCTATAATATGCAGCACCAAACTTTCCTCCTCCCAGAAGTCTTGCCTGACCTGCTACAGCCAGCCTCATTCTCTCCAAATCTCCATTAGCCCTTTGCACATAGTTGTGAAAGTTCACATCTGATGGACTGGTGGATGGTGGAGGGACCAGATTTGTAATGAAAGTGGTGGCACACTGTGTCAGGAAATATAGTGTCTTGCCTACTGATGCATTAACTGCATAACCTTGGAAAAGTTCTTTACCCTCTCAGCCTGGGATTATGCAGGTCTAATGAAAGGGGGCAGTGTAGTCTCCAGATGGATAGTTTTTCACATTATGTTTCAGGAACATCTGAGATTCTGTGGGTTTTGGGGTGAAAAGAAGATTTTCTCTTAGCTTCTCCTAGAGCTGCCTTGCTTTTATCTTTTTAGTGTGTAGAAGTTTCACATTTGACTGATCCATTATTGGATTCAGGGTTTTTTGATAAAAAGAATTCTGTACTAATAGGTTGAAAACCACCAGATTAGATGATCCTGTTATGATTCCTATCTCTTACCACAGTTAATTCCTACTCATGAAATACTTTTCATTTGACTTGGCTTTGCTTTAGATGTTTTCCATGTACATAACCCACACCCCACACCTCCTCTTCCCAGTGTAAAACTTCATTATCCCAGATACCTAAGATGCATAGTAAAGGACTGTGTAGGCTGAAAGCAGCTCCAGTCTTTGTGTTGTGGGTGACTTGGATAATAGTAAAAGAAAGCATAATAACATTAATTGAGGTACGTGTATTTATCTTAGATAAATGCTTAAACTGTAAGTATCCTGCGTGCAGCACCACTTCATTGTGGCCTCTGAACACAAGCACCTGCTCTGGCAGGTGCTCAGCTGAAGGAGCCACCAAGTGGTAACAAGCCTCTCAGTGGAACTGACTGACTTGCAGAACAGTACAGTTTAAACAAAGCAGAGTGCATTATGCTGTGTACAGCTTAAGGGCTTTGCAGGAGAAATTCCCACTCTTTCTGGGTTTTGCCTTAACCATTAGCTTTAGAATCTTATAACCTGATAAAATATGATGTCACCATATTCTGCTTCATTTCACTGACAGTTCTTACCCATGAAGGAGTTTACAGATTTTTATTGTATGGTGGTAATTTCACAATACTGCTTTACTCTTTAAAAGCATTTTTGAAAAATCTGCCTGAAATAGGAATATGAAAATATTTAAAAAGCACCTCCTTTAAGGAAGTTGTACATTTATAAAGAAAATAAGTGAACTGATGTCATACTAGCGGTCCATGCAGAGTGGCTTCTGCTTCTGAGGAGCAGGGGCTTTTGACTGAGGAAAGGACAGATCCTTTTGGTCTGTGCTTTTACTGATCCTGAAGGTAGCCCAAGGATAAGTTGTCTGTCATTCCAGGATGTTTGACCCAGTCATCATCACTATATTTTCATATCATCACCATGAAGTCTTTAATATCCAAATGTAATAAATATATCCATTCAACATACGTTCAGCCAAAGAATAAAAGCACAGCCGATAATACTGAAAAAATGCAAGGTTCATACGATATCCTGCCAGGAAAAGATATTTTTGACATGTCAGAGATACAAATTGACACCTTACTAAACTAGATTGGATAGACAGTTCCATAGAGACATCAGGTTCCTTGTAGGTGGAATTTCAGCTCTTAAAACAAAGCATGTCAATTTAGGTAGCGTGTGAACAACAGAGATTTAGAGTCTGAACCTGTTGGCCCCTGCTTTTCTTTGCTTAGCATTGCTTGGGGCTTCCCAGGTGGCGCTAGTGGTAAAGAACCTGCCTGCCAATGCAGGAGACATAAGAGATGCGAGTTCGACCCTTGGGTCGGTAGCATCCCCTGGAGGAGGAAATGGCAGTCCACTTCAGTATTCTTGCCTGGAGACTCCCATGGACAGAGGAGCCTGGAGGGATACAGTCTACGGGGTACAAAGAGTTGGACATGACTGAGTGACTTAGCATCTTCTCAGGTAGATACTTCTGATGGTGTCACAGAGAGGCCTCTGTACACCAGCAGCTCCTGGTTATCCTCTACCAACTCAGCACCCTCAGCACAGAAGAGTCAGAATTCAAGCAGAAGTCCCAGGGATGACTGTTTCATTAGTTTGAACTGCTTCCATTCCCTGAAGTTGTCACTATGATGGGTGGGCCAGATCTGAGTCCTAATACAGCCCTGGGGTTGGCTCCCCCTGACCACATAGACAGAGATGAGGGAAGGGGTAGTTCCCCGAAGGAAAACTGAGGAGTTTCAACAGTAGAAAGGGGACTAGATTCTGGGCAGACCAAGCAACAGATTGATGGTCCGCATTGTTGTTGTTGTTCAGTCACTATGTCGTGTCCAACTCTTGAAACCGCGAGGACTGCAGCACGCCAGGCTCCTCTGTTCTTCACTGTCTCCCAAAGTTTGCTCAAACTCATGTATATTGAGTCGGTGGTGCCATCCAACCATCTCACCCTCTGCCACCCCCTTCTCCTTTTGCCTTCAGTCTTACTCAGCATCTTTTCCAGTGATTCAGCTCTTTACATCAGGTGGCCAAATTATTGGAGCTTCGGCTTCAGCATCAGTCCTTCCAGTGAATATTCAGGGTTGATTTCCTTTAGGATTGACTGGTTTGATCTCCTTGCTGTCCAAGGGACTCACAAGAGTCTTCTCCAAAAAAAAAAAAAAAAAAAGAATCTTCTCCAGCACCACAGTTCGAAGGCATCAGTTCTTTGGTATTCAGCCTTCTTAATGGTCCAACTCTCACATCTTTACATAACTACTGAAAAAACCATAGCTTGGACCACATGGACCTTTGTTGGTCCATGTCTCTGCTTTTTAATATGCTGTCTAGGTTTGTCATAACTTTCCTTCCAAGGAGCACGTGTCTTTTAATTTCATGGCTATAGTCATTGTTCAGATGATTTTGGAACCCAGGAAAATAAAATCTGTCACTACTTCCACTTTTTTCCCTTCTATTTGCCATGAAGTGATGGGACCAGATGATACCCATGATCTTAGTTTTTTGAAAGCTGAGTTTCAAGTCAACTTTTTCGCTTCCCTCTTTCACCCTCATTAAGAGCCTCATTAGTTCCTCTTCACTTTCTGCCATTAGAGTGGTATCATCTGTATGTCTGAGGGTATATTTCTCCTGGCATTCTTGATTCCATCTTGTGATATGAGCAGTTAAAAGGGATTGTATAGATATGCTTCAGAGGGGGCTCTTGGAGGTGATAGGTAAAGAAAGCTCTATAAAAGTAACACCTGAGCCCTGAGTTCATTCTTGAGCCTCTGGTTTTGCTTGGTTCATGATATATGCCTTTTATTTTGTGGCACTGTTCAGCTAGGTAAGGGGTTTTCAGACAGATGAATAACCCTTCGTTGTTCATAGTTAACTCAGTCATCAATTAACCTGAAGTTACAAAGAAAGAATCCTCTTTTGATTTCTTTGTTTCAGAAGCACATAGAAG
Source organism: Okapia johnstoni (assembly GCA_024291935.2). Lineage (NCBI taxonomy): Eukaryota > Metazoa > Chordata > Mammalia > Artiodactyla > Giraffidae > Okapia > Okapia johnstoni. The sequence continues at coordinate 46,346,899 of CM044316.1, forward strand.
GTAGGCAGATTTTCTGTTGGGTTGACTTGACTAGAGGTCATGGGGCTGCCACAGGTCAGTCCAAGTGTTCTTTTTTTTTTCCCACTGTATGATGCTAATCTGTGGATATTAACCTCAGGTCTTTGTGCTGAATCCTGCAGTGTCCTGGGTAAGGAGTTGACGTTTGTGAGCTTGACTTTCTCCACTTGGCACGGTCTGATGTAGTTGTGTCCAAAAGTCCCTACCCATCTCCTGGTTGAGAAAGAAAATGGAAGGTGGTAGGGAAAGGAAGCAGAAACAGCTTACACTTGGCCCCCCTCAGAGACAGATCTGCTGTCCTCCCCTGACCACAAAAATTCACTGAGGAAGTTGGTGAGTCAGAGATGCACCAGTCTGGATGTCTTTAGCATAGTTCAGCAAGCCTCTGGTATCCTGTGTTTTTCTGTTTTTACCATCACTGCTTCCCGTCCAGGGTAAATTCACCAGCACAAAAAAACATGAGTGGTACCTTGAAAGGTTTCCTCAGGCCCACGGCCAGGTGATTGATGGATCACCCACAGAGGCACAGGAAGGTGATCCTCTTGACCACTCTGACTTTATTCTCAGTGACTGACATCTTGACAGCATTTTCCATTTCATTCCTGGGCTCTTGCAGACCTTCCCATGAATAAGCACATTTAGTCTTAAAATTTTCCATTTTGCATTAATTGCAGCGGGGTCAGGTTTTGTCTTGTTAGGTGTTGACTGTTTTCGGAGGGGCTGTGTGGCACACCCGAGGTTCAAGGTCATCAGTGGTGGCACATCAATGGATGCCTTTGCTCTCAATAGGAGTGCTGCCTCAATTTTTTTGTCCCATTTCTTTCCTTCTCTTTCTCTTCAACTATGAGAAGGTATGAGATAATGTCTGAGAAATCCTTGGTTCCCTTCAGAGGAAGGCGCTCTCTCCACTTACTTGTGTCTGTCTGCTGGCCAGGGTTAGCCAGTGGCCACTCCCATCCTTGATCTAGGCTATTCAAACTCAAAGTTGAAACACTAGTAGAGAATGATGATGAAGTGTATGGTCTGATTTTAGACAACCTGGGGTTGAATTCAGGCCTCATCATGTATTATTTGAATTATCTTGTGTCCCAGATTCCAATCTGTAAAAGTGAGGATAATTTTAACACTATCCTCATAGAGTTCTTTGTACAGTTAGATAAGCTAATGCATCAGAATTCCATAGCACAGCACTTGCCATGAGTGTACCCCCCTATAAGTATTATGATCTTATTGTTGGAGCTCTGTGTTAAGAAGGGAGTTTGCCCTTTTCTAAGGGTTGAAATTTGGGAGAAAATACAAAGAGGCATATTGAGTGGTATAATGGCTAGCCTGCCTGACCAGTCAGTCAGCTTTCTCAAATCAAAATGTTTACCAAGTTTCTTTAGTTTTTTTTTTTTTAAAGAGTTAAAGCATTGCAGATCAAAGTTCTCCAGTAAAGCAATGCTATGTTAAAGGAAAAGGGAGGGGAGACTGGTAAAAGCCAAAAATGACTTTTATCATCTAAGCAAATATAATGTGTGGACCACGGTTGGACGCTGGTTTGAACAAAACAGTTATAACGGTTATAACATTTTTTGAGGCAGTTCTGGAAATTTCAGTGTGGATTATCAGATGATATTAAAGAATTAGCATTTATTTTGTCAGATATCTTAATAGATGGTTGTTATTTATGGAAAAAAAAGTAAAAGTTGAGGGGATTTATGAGAAGTTTTTCTTAATGTTTCCTATTTTTTTTCTCCCATTAATAAATAATATGCCACGTTAGCGATTTCTTCTAGATGCTCTTTCTTTCTTTTCGCCCCACCTCTTGACTCAACTGAGTTCTGAGGTCCCAGCTGCCATCTGGATTTTGCTCCATCCTACTTCAGTCTGTATCTCCAGCCAGAGTGAGTCTGCTCAGAAAGCAGATTCTTTCCTGCAGGAACCACGGTGCGTCTGGAAGGTACTGGGTTTTCCTTTTGACTCAGTGCCTGCACTTATATGTGCCATATACCTGTGCCTCGAGGACCAGGAATGCCAGTGATAGGCTGCCCTGTAATGCCCCACAGAAGTAAACAGCAGGAACAGACTTAGCAGCTTTCGGAAGATTTAAACATTTCTTCCATACACAATTGAAAAGGAAAATTGGGGGACTGAGTCTCCAAATTTGTATTCAGATTGCATTATTTACGTTGGGGTTAAAGAAGATATTTGTATGAGAATTAAGGGAAACTCACACCCCTACTGTGAGCCCACTCCCAGCAGCTAATCCCTTTTGAAGTTCATGTTCAGCAGTCCCTGTTTTAGGCATGTCAGAGGGTAAGGAAGGGTATGGGAGGTTGGCAGAGTCCTGTCTGCCTAACCAGTAAGTAGCTAGAAACTCCAGAGTCAGGTATTCTGGAGAGGAATATCAACTGGGGGATCATGCTCTAGTGTCACTTTCGAGCCAAATATACAAGTATTTCACCACCCAGATTAAGATATAGAACATGTCCACCACCCCAAAAGACTTCCTAGTGCATCCAGTCAGTTCCTCCCCCCGTCCCCCACCCTCTAGGGAACCACTATTTTGACTCCACCACCATTGATTAGTTTCCCTATTGAGCTTCATATAAATGGAATCATCTGGCATATACTCTCTTTTGTGGTCTCTTTCCCTCAATGTATGTATGTGAAGTGCTCACATGCTTGTAGTAGTGTGTGTGTGTTAGCCTCTCAGTAGTGTCCGGCTCTTTGCGACCTCATGGACTGTAGCTCACCAGGCTTCTCTGTCCATGGGATTCTCCAGGCAAGAATACTGGAGTGGGTTGCCCTTTCCTTCTCCAGGGGATCTTCCCAATCCAGGGATCGTACCCAGGTCTCCTGCGTTGCAGGCAGATTCTTTACCACCTGAGCTATCAGGAAGCCTGCATGTGGTAGTAGTTTGTTCTTTTTGTTGATGTAAAGCATTTCATCATGGGGAATATATCACAAGTTTTTCATTCTTTTGTTGATGAATGTGGGACTGTTTCTAAACTTGAGGTTTTATGAATAAAGTCTCTAGGAATATTCTCTTACATATCTTCTGATGGCCATAAACACTTATTTTTCTGAAGTATATCCCTACCAGTAGGATTGCTGAATCATAGGGTGGATGTCTGTTTACCTTAGTAGATTTTACCAAATAGTCTTGAAAAGGACTGAACCCATTTCCATTTCTACCATCAAAGTATGAAGGTTCTAGTTTTTCCACATCCTCATCTACACTTGTAATTGTCCATCTTTCTAATTGTAGCCAATTTGGTGTATATGTAGTAGTATCTCATTGGGTGTGTGTATTTTCATTTCCTTGATGAGTAATGATATGGAGACCATTTGGATATCTACTTTTGTGAAATGGCTTTACTGTCTTTTGGCCATTTTTTTTTTTTTTTCAGTGCACACTTGTCTTTTCTATAAAGGCAAATAGGAGTGTCAGTAGTTACCGTGAAGAGAAAAATGCAGAATGGACAGGTTGCATGTGGAGGCAGCATCACCTGGGTATTGATAAAAGGTGTGGTTGTTGGTGTCTGACACCATGAATTCCAGCCCCAGTCTCACTTACTTGCTAGTTGGGTGGTTAAGTAGCTTTCTCAGCCTCTTTCCTCACTATAAAATGTGGGTAATAACAGTACCTATCTCAGCAGTGGGTTAGGAAGATTAGATATGTGTCACTTATGGAGTGATGCCTGACACATAGTAAGTAGTCAGTAAATATTATAAATGAATAGCCATGTTGGTGGTGATGAGGGGGAAGCAAGGGGGCTCCTTTGGAAGCTCAGGGTATTATAAGTGTGTGAACATTCAGCCATTTTTAGCACCAGTAGTCAAGCAACCCCTTTCTCCCACTCCATCTGTCTGGTCAGGATCTGATTTTCCCATTGTCCATTCCTGCTAGGGCCTGTCTCAGCCATTTACTGGCAGGGCCTTGAGCCATCACCCTGATTCTGTGGACAGTTCAGCTCTTGAACTTCTCCTTCCAGCTCTGACCCAAGCTTTTTTATTTTTCTTCCTCTTCAAGTAAGGTGGATAATGCACTTATTAAGCACCTAATTCCTAGACACTGTACCAGAGTATTTCTAGGGAATCATAACCCCAAAGTCCTGATTCCAGCTCTTAGGAAACTTACCATCCAGTTAAGTAGTGAAAATGAGTAGTGACTCCATCGTTTCAATGTTTCTTATATGCCAGACACATCTAGATGTGTTCATGTATTAGCACATTTAATTGTAACAGGATTCTACAGAGGTATGTACTGTAATTATCTCTGTTATCAGTATTGAAAAATGCTACCCAACATCACATAGCCAGTAAGTGTCAGAACCAACAGCTGAACTTAGATGCAAGTCCATTCCCCTATTGCCTCTCAACTTGGGCCAAACTGACAAAGCATCAACTACCCCAAATCACAAATTCATTCTAAATGTTCTGCTCATCTTTCTCTACTGGTGTGTGCATCTCCCGGAAGTGGAGAGGCCTTGAGCTACCCCTTGAGATTTTTGATCAAGTCTATTTATTTGGCTGTGCCTGGTCTTAGTTCCAGCATGCAGGATTTTTAGTTGCAGCATGTGGGATCTAGATCTTTGACCAGGGACCGAATCTGGGCCCCCTGCACTGGAGACTTAGTCACTGGACCACCAAGAAACTCCTTATAAAGTCTGTGTTTCTGGGTAGGGTGCACTTTAATGTTTGGCAAGCTCTTTGAAGTGCTGAGTGTGCTCCTGATAACCATTATTATTATAAGTAGTGTGTTGGCTGCTCTTTTCCAGGGCAGAATTATGTTCAGTTGAGGAGTCTTTCTGTGTGCGTGTATGCTTAGCTGCTTAGTCATGTTCAACTCTTTGCGACCCCATTGACTGTAGCCTGCCAGGTTCCTTTGTCCAGGGAGTTCTCTAGGTAAGAATACTGGAGTGGGTAGCCATTCCTTTCTCCAGGGGATCTTCTTGACCCAGGGGTTGAACCTGAGTCTCCTGCGTTGCAGGCAGATTCTTTACCGTCTGAAGGGAAGCCTTGGTCTTTCTGTATACTTTTTACTTAAAAGAACTAATTGCTTCCTCCTCCTCAGCTCCCCCTTCACTTCTCCAGAGCTATGGGCCAGAGTTAAACTGGAGTTGCCTTTGTCCCTGATGGGGAAAAGCTACTTGAGTCCCACATGGTGTCAGCACACCCCTACTGGCTCAGAGCTAGTTCAGCACTTCCCCCTCCTTCTTTTTATTTATTTTTTACTTTTTTAATTTATTTTTTAATTGGAGGAATATTACTTTACAGTGTTGTGTCGGTTTCTGCCATACAACAACACAAAACAGCAGTGATTATACATACATCTCCTCCCTTCTCTCCCCCACCTCGCCCCTTTAGGTCATCCCAGAGCACCAGGATTAATCTCCAAAGTGTATAAGCAGCTCATACACCCCTTCCTTTTTAAACTTCAGAAGTTACTGGCTAAGGGAAAGTTTATCATTTCCCTGTCTTCTGTTACAGTTATACATCTGCCTGTATTTTTCTCTGTAGCCTCTTAATACTTAATAAAGGGGACCCTTGGAAGCTCTTGTTGTATTAGCCCACTCAGAAGCCTTTTCTCCAACCCATTTGACCTGAGGCTCCTTTTTTGTTGTTGTTGCATGTAAGCTAGCTCAATCCAGTTTACCTTATGTTGCTTTCAAAGGCTAAAGCAATGCTGTGACCAAGTATTTAGCAGGCCTTTCAGACATGATGGTACAACAGCTCCATCTCAGTCCATTTCCTGCCTTACACGCTTGTCCCCTTCCCCCAAGCCAAAGGTGGAAACCCAGCACGTTACATAAGCTGTTGGAGCAGTGTAGATGGCTGGCTGCTGGCCCAGGAGACTCAGCCAGCAGTTTGGGAATGCCTGCACTGGCAATAAGAGGTGGGTTTGTTTTTAATGAGAATTATTTCGTTCAGCTGTGTGAGTTAGAAGAATGGAGCAGAGTCAGGACAGGGATCCCCTAAATTTGGCTACTGCCTCCCCTCTGGGGCAGGAGAGAGTTTGTCTCCTGGGGGAAGGGGTCTGTCTCTGCTATTTAGACTTGACAGGGAAACTGCTATTTAAACAGTGAACAGAGGGGCACAGCAGGGCAGGAGTAATGGTTATACAGCCTGGAAGTCCTGTGTAATCCTTTGGGGAGTAGAAGGAAGGAATCTGAAAAGGAAGGAAGAAACAGTTTCACTGCAGGGTCTGTCAGTTCCAGCCTTGCTATTTTGTGTGCTTGTGTCTGAGCTTACCCTTTGTTGTATAGGAACACCTCAGGGATATTACAGGTTCAGTTCCAGGTCACCTCTATAAAGCAAGTATCACAATAAAGCAAGTCACCTGAATTTTCTGGTTTCCCAGTGCAGACAAAAGTTACGTGTACCCTATACTGTAGGCTATTGTATGTAGTAGTGTTATGTCAAAAAAACAACAATGTACATACTTTAATTTAAAAATATTGCTAAAAAAAATAGCAAGATGATGACAGGAGTATCATCAGAGATCACAAATCACCATAACAAGTATAATAATAATGAAACAGTTTGAAATACTGTGAGAATCACCAAAATATGACACAGAGACACAGAGTGAACAAATGCTATTGGAAACATGGTGCTGATAGACTTGCTTGATGTAGTGTTGCCACAAACCTTCGATTTGTTAAAAAATGCACTAGCTGGGAAGTGCAATAAAGCAAAATATAATATAATGAGGTACGCCTGCATGCCATTTTTCTTGAAGGTTTTGAAAAGACATCATTCCTTCAGCTTTGAGGTGCAGCATGTCTGAAGTTGGCTAACCTGGCTTTAAATCTCAAGCTCTGTTTATTGAGCCTGATGTTTTAAGGAAGAAGATATACCAGAGGTTTCCAAGAGACTGTGGGATCATCTTTCCTGGTGGCCAGGTATGGGCTTGCAGGGAGGCCATCTCTGGTCCTCCTCGTCTGCATTGCCTTGATGTGACCCAGAAGCAGTTGTTCAAGGTGCCTGCTCACCTACAGCACCTCATACAGGCCTTCTATCAGAGCTATTTTGTCCAGGTGGCCTGAGCACTAGCTGGTACTGCCATGCCTCCCCAGAGCAGCCCTACAGAACTTGCCCAGCTCCCTCCCTGCTCCCACCCTAGACTGCACCCTTTTGACAGGTGGGGTAGAGCTAGGATGGGTCACTTGACTGTCCACTACCCAAGTTCATCTGAAACAGAAAAAATTGTGTTTGTCCTTGATGTCTGAGGCTGATCCTCCTTGCTACTCAATGGTAAATCAAGCTCAAAAGATACTAATCCTTTGTTTCTATTGTTTTGAAAATGGTTAAATATGGAAAATAATCAAAAGCATAAGGAGGAAAATGAATGTCACTCATCTCTGTCACAGAGAATAAGGGCTAATTTTTGACGTTTGTTCTTTCAACCTTTTTTTCTATTATAAACAAAATGGATCTCTTTACACATATTGTATTATCGATAGGATTTTCATTTAATTTATTATATTTTTATCACATATACTAGTTTAGTCATGAGTTTTAGTGTTAACAACTGAAAATCCACCAAACAGTGGCTTAAAAGAAATGGGAGATGTTTAGGCATTAAGACATAGGGTGGACAGTATGGGACAGATAGGTGGCTCTGAGAAGCCTTCAGGGACCCAGATTTTTTTTTCCATATTTCTGCTCCTCTATTCTTAGGGTGTAAGCTTTTATCTTTCTTGTCACCTCATGATTGCAAGATGATTGCTGCATCTCCTTGCCTTGTGTCTGGGGATCAGGCAGGGAGAAGGATGGAAGAAAGAAAGAAGAGTTAATATGTGTGAGAGGAACAGAAGGTTCCCAGAAGTCCCCAGTTTGCATCTACTTGTGTCTCATTGGCTGGACCTGACTCACATTCCTGCCTGAAAGAATGGTGGTGTTTTCAGCTGAATGATGTTTTGCTTCTACATAATTAGGGGGTCAGTTCTTAAGGAAGACAAAGGAAGATGGACAGTCTGTAGACAACTAGCAGTGCCCATCACACCTTTTTGCTAGGTATTATTTCTCAACCAGAAGTTGTTGGGTGACTTACAAACTCCTTTGATGATATTAAGAAAATTGTGTGCATTCGCCTCAGAAAAATGTATAAATAAATTTCACATATAGTATCAGGGAGTTTTATATATTCACTAAAATCCCTCTTTGGGCTACTGTCTATGATTCTCTCCTTAGCATAGATTCATAGAAGTACCATACTTGATAAACCCATGGATCCATTTTTGAAACTTGTTCTTCAATGAGGACTGTCAACTTATACTTCTATAGTTCACATATTGAAGTGTCTATTTCCCTGAGCCCACATCTATACTGATACCATCTTAAATTTTTTTAAAAATTTTTTCAAAAGATAAACAATAATATCATTGTTATAATTTCAGTTTATTTTCTGTCAAATTTAAATATTCTCCATGTTTATTGAATACTTGTTCTCCTTTTGTGAATATTTTATCCTTTGTCCCATTGGTTTGTCTATTTACCTTTCTCTTATTGATTATAAGAGCTCTTTACATATTAAGGCCTCAAGCTATTTTATGTATTTTATTGTTGCTTGAATGCATCCCATTCTAAGGTAAGTATCTTCTAGAGATTTGGTTTGGCATCAAAACAGAATAAAATGGAGATCTACCTTCATTTTTTTTCCATCAGATTATTATTATTATCTCACAAGTCTTTATTTCTGAACTGATTGAAATGCTCCAAGAGAGTTTAAGAAAGGTAGCAGTGATTTTTAAGCACACGGGATATGTAAAGTTTAGTTGCCATAGAAGAAACCAGATAAGCTGCCATGCTTTAAGTCACCCTGTTTTTTTTTCCATGGCTGACACACTTCCAGGAGTGAGAAGGTTATGTTCTGTGCCTGGGCCTGCTGCTCACTGCTTAACCTTGGTGTGAGCAAAACTGTAAATGAGCAGTTTGATACTTAAACTGCTGATAGACAGATGGCAGTTTGCTCTTCCCAGGTTTGAAAGGTTCTCTAAATAGTAAACTCTTTTGTCATTTCCTAACTTCTTTCAGTGATTTGATTGGCACTTTCTAAGTTAATGTAAACTGAGTCTAGGATGTGCATTAACAACATTTTCAGTGGCTTTGATTCATCAGGTCATTCATCAAATGTTTTTGAGTGCCAGCTGTGCACAAGGCCCTCTGGGATCTACAAAGATAAATATATTGCCTTGCCTTTATTTCAGAGTGAAAATGATGCATGTGAGGTGTAAACACAGGGCTTTGAAATAGAAAAGATGATTTTAGACAAGGGAGTTGAGGACAGCTTAGGAGAGCAGGCACATTTAAGTAGGGCTTTGAGGGCTATACATAGGCAGAGATGGATAGAAAGCCTTTATTTGCCAGAAATACAGGAACAAGGTTTCTTAGACAGAATAGCTTGTGGCAGGCATAGGAAATAGCGAGTCACTGAGTGTAGCTTGGACATGAGGTTAGGGAAGAGAAAGTGGGAAGTAAGAAATGCTGGGGCCAGCTTGCCAGAGGCCTGAGATAGAAATTTGGACATTGTACTGTCAGGGAGTGATTTGACCACAAAAGTTTTGAAGCAGAAGTGATTTCAGAGCTTTGGCCACATGAAGGATGTATTGGCAAGGGGAAGGGTAAAAGTCAAACCAGTTTGAACCAGTTTGAAGACATTACAAGTAGGAGGTACTAACTCCTCAAAAGTAGTCTTGGGACTGAAAAGGAAGGAATAGATGTGATCATCACTTTGAAAATAAAATATAGTTATTGTCACCTGATGAGATGTGGGAGTGAAGACAGGATTTTTAGGTTTTAGATCCAAGTTACTGAGATTAAAGTGATGCCATTAACTAAGACCGTGGTTATTAACTACTGTGTGTGCTGGGCACTGTGCCAGCTGCTTCCCTGCTGATGTCTCATCCCTCAATTTGTGTGGAATAGTCTCTATATTGCAGATGGGAGATTTGAGCCATCGAGAGGTATCACAACTAGAAAGGAGCAGAGTTGCTGTGTGAAAATAGGTCTGTATATTCTTTTTCTATTAAATGACCTTGTGTCAGCCAACTGAAAGCAAGTTCTCATTTAGCTGCCTATTCACAAGTTTTAAGGTGTTACTTCTCTCACTGTCTCAAGAAACCTTTCTTGGTGGTGAGAGGAGGAATGAATGCTGGGTTTGAGGTTCAGGGAAATTCCCAAGTGGAGATGACCGACAAGTAGTAAGAAATGGAGATGTGCTCCTCACAAAGCAGGGGCGAGGTTGAGATTGCATGTTTAGAGGTGGGGAGCCATCTGCATAGAGTCATTTGTTGAAGCTGCAGAAATGGATGAAATTTCTCAGTGTTGTGTGTGGAAGGAGAGTGTGATAAAGAGAGCTAAGGAAGGAGCTTTGGGAATTTTTAGAGTAAGCCAAGGAATTCTCAAAGTATACTGCTGGTGGAGTGTAAATTGGAAAATCCATACAAAACCTAGTAAGGCTGAATGTGCACATAGCCTCCAGTGATCTGTGTTGAAAATGACTTGGCCCTGCTGTTGTAGTGCGAAAGCAAGCATGGACCATCTGTGATTGAGCAGAGCTGTTTTCAAAAAATCTTTACTTACACAGGACCAACTGGATGTGACCCACCAGCTGTGGTTTGCTGATTCTGTTGCCAAGAAACACACATGAGTTCAATAGGAGACACGTAAAAGGTTGTTCATTGCAGTGTGGTTTGTAATAATGAAAAATTGAGAATAACCTATATTGTTACGGATGTATATACAATGGACTAGTAATAGCATACTTTATCGTGGATAAAATGAATGAACTTGATCTGTATGTATCAATGTGGATAAATCTTACAAATGTAATGGCAAGTGAAGAAGCAATTTTCAAGATGCTCAACATCACTCATTATTAGAGAAATGCAAGTCAAAACCACAATGAGGTACCATTACACACCAGTCAGAATGGCTGCTATCCAAAAGTCTACAACCAATAAATGCTGGAGAGGGTGTGGAGAAAAGGGAACCCTCTTACACTGTTGGTGGGAATGCAAACTAGTACAGCCACTATGGAGAACAGTGTGGAGATTCCTTAAAAAACTGGGAACAGAACTGCCGTATGACCCAGCAATCCCACTGCTGGGCATACACTCTGAGGAAACCAGAATTGAAAGAGATGCGTGTACCCCAGTGTTCATCGCAGCACTGTTTACAATAGCCAGTACATGGAAGCAACCTAGATGTCCATCAGCAGACGAATGGATAAGGAAGCTGTGGTACATATACACAATGGAATATTACTCAGCCATTAAAAAAAAATACATTTGAATCGGTTCTATTGAGATGGATGAAACTGGAGCCCATTATACAGAATGAAGTAAGCCAGAAAGAAAAACACCAATATAGTATACTAATGCATATATATGGAATTTGAAAGATGGTAACGATAACCCTATATGCGAGACAGAATAAGAGACACAGATGCATAGAACAGTCTTATGGACTCTGAGAGAGAAGGTGAGGGTGTGACGTTCTGGGACAATAGCATTGAAACATGTATATTATCATATGTGAAACAGAACACCATTCCATGTTCGATGCATGGGACAGATGCTCAGGGCTGGGGCAATGGGATGACCCAGAGGGATGGGATGGGGAGGGAGGTGGGAGGAGGGTTCAGGATGGGGAGCACATGTGGACCCATGGCTGATTCATGTTAATGTATGGCAAAAACTACTACAATATTGTAAAGTAATTAGCCCCCAACTAAAATAAATAAATTTATTTAAAAAAATTTATAAATAGAAGAACATGTGTTTCAACGGGTTTTTATTGGCATACTCTAGATTTTACCAATATATAAATTACATAAATTTTGTATTATAAGTGAAGTTTTCCAAATTCAAATAAAAGTACCTATTCAAGGAAAAAAACAAAAGAAGCAATTTTCAGGATCAGATATATGTGTATATGGTATAAGCTATCTATGTACATTTTAAAAACATGAAAGTGTTGTCTGTAAACATGTGCATACGTAGTAGAAGTATTAAAACATGGAATGTACACACCATCTTTGGGGTACAGGGAGAAAGGGATAGAGATAAGGTTAAGGAACTGTGATATTCAGTTTCTTTGAGATTTCAGAAACAAATTTAGAAAACTGCTAATATCTGTAAAATCTGCATTATGGCTTAAATCATTTTTTTGTACTTTTATACTCAAAATATTTCATGTGTATGTATGTGTATGTACATACAGTTGATCCCTGTTATTCACAGATTCTGTATTTGTGAATTCACCTACTTGCTGAAATTTCCTTGTAACTCAAAATCAATGTTTGTGATGCTTTCACAGTCATTTGTACATGTGTGCAGAGCAGAGAAAAACTTTAGTTGCTCAATACACATGTTCCCAGCTGAGGGTGGACAAGGTGACCCTCTGGCTTCTTTCAGTCATCATACCATAAATAACTATTCTTTTTGCTATTTAGTACATTTAATATTTTAGTATATTTTGGGTTTTTGTGCTTTGCTGTTGGTTTCACTGTTTAAAATGACCCTCTGCATAGTGCTGAAGGTGCTGACTACTGTTCTTAAGCACAGGAAGGCTGTGTTGTGTCTTATTGAGCAAACACGTGTTAGGTGAGCTTCGTTCAGGCATCAGTTACAGTGCTGTACCATGAGTTCAATGGTAATGAATTAGCGGTATATATTAGATAAGGTATCTTGAAACAGAACACATAAAACAGTGTTATATACTGATCAGTTGATGAAAATATTGTCACCAGAGGCTTGTAGGAATTTAACCCTGTATTTTCCCTATGATCAGTGGTTCGGTGTTTGTGGTGACTTTAAAAAACATAATTACTGTGAATAATGAGACTCGACTGTGTAAAAATATATATGTATCAATATGTTTTATATTTATGATTACTTTGTATTTGTGATGATTTTATACTCATTTATAATATTTATGTGTAAATACTTCCCTCCCCCTGCCCCCAAGTTAAAGAAGATTAGCACAGGGTAGAAGAAGCTGCAGTGTTGCCTGTGGAGCAGGGCTGGAAGGGTTCAGAAGAGATGAATTTTTAAAGGACACAGGCTATCAAGTGCGTACTAACCATATCAAGTGCTGTAGGAAAGGGCCCAGAAGCAGCCTTTGGTTTGTGTGTTTACCTGCCACGCTCTCAAATTCAGATCAGAAGTAAAGCATGTCCTAATCTCTTCTGTTCACCACTCTGGGGAGGGGACCAAGTGAGCTTAAGCCCTCCCAGTTGACTTTGGCAGCTGGCTGTGCTCATAACTAGCTCCATGGCTCTGTGTACAGAGTGCTTTGGCTTTCTCTGAAGAAGAAGCAAGAGAATCTTGGGTTGGACACTTTGTGCTTTTGATATGAACACTAATAACAGCCTCTTTCTTCCTGGTCAATTTTAAACCATATTGTTCAGTAAGCTGAGCTGGCCTTTGATCAGCAGCCTTCCAACCCTGCCTCCTTTTCCTTTTCAGTCCTTAGTCCCTGTTCCTTTAAACTTCCAGGACCTCATTCTTAATTGTCAGCAAATCCCAATTTAGCAGATTGCTGGTAAAATATAAGGTGCTACCCTTCCATTGTAATGGGAAGTCCTTAAAGTGAGTGGAGTGTTGACATGAGCCCTTCAGGCCACAGAAGTTTACTTTTGATGGTGGTGTGTTAAAAATATGAAGTAGTAATAGTAAGGGAGTTGAATTTTTTTAAGCAGCTCTGTTTCCAGCCCCTCTTTGATGGACTAGGAAATTAAGTCCAGAGAGAGGGAGAGGCCAGATCAGGGTCATACAGAAAGTCAGTGGCTGGTCAAGACCACTCTACTTGTCAGCTTCAGGCTCCCTGACTATTCAGATCACAGCCATGTGGTTAGCTATATATCCTGAATGTTAGTCTTGAGCATGTATATAGGTCTTTACAAACTTCAGCATTCTTATGCTCTGTCCTGAGCTGGGGGTACAGAGCATGTATTAGTGGTACAGAGCATGTATTAGTTTTCTAACAATGTGCAGACTCCCAAAAGTGATGTGGATCAATTATATTTGATAGCTTTCTGGGGGTGGAGAAAAGGGGAGTGAAGTGTGTTAGGGCTCCTTGTCCTAAATTTGTATTTTAAACCAGCGAGTTCCAAATCTAGGCTGTGACTCAGAAGCAGCTGTAAATTATGTTTACAAAGTAGGGAAATTAATTCAAGATGAAACATAAACATAAAAACTAAAGCTATAAACCTTCCAAAAGAAAGCACAGGACAAAATCTTTGCAGTCTGGGTTTAGCATTGGTTTCTTAATGAGATACAGAAAGCAATAGCCCTACCCTAAAATGAAAATTTTGACTTAATTAAAATTAAAAACATGTGCTTATCAAAAAGCACCATTGAGAAAGTCAATTGGCAAGCCACAGTAGGGGAGAAAATATTTGCAAAACATGCATCTGACAAAGGACTTATGTCCAGAATGTAGAGACAGTTCATAAAACTCAATAATAAAAAGAACAGTTCATTTAAAAGATAGACGAAAGACTTGAAGAAACACCTCATGAAGGAGGGTTAAGAAAGTCTAGAAAGCATAAGAAAAAAATACTCAACATCACTAGTCATCAGGGAAATGCATCTTAAAACCATGATGAGATACTACTACATAGCCACCAGAATGGCTAAAATTAAAAGACTGACAATACAACATGTTGGTGAGTATGTGGAGCACTTAGAACTCTCATACATTATTGGTGGGATTGTAAATGAACATTTGGTAAAAGATCTTGGCAGTTTCTTATTTAACAACAAATAAAAATGCCCGCCTCATAATCCAGCAGTTCCACCCTGAGATATTTACACAAGAGAAAATGAAGAGGTAGGTCTTCAAAAAGATTTACGCAAAGACATTCAGAGCAACTTTATTTATAATAGCCAAAGAGGGAGAACAGCCTAGATGTCTATAAACAGGAGATTCAATCAACAGCAATATAGTCAAATAATAAAATATTACCCAACAGTGAAAGAGTTAGAGTATTAATTCAGGCCACAATGTGAATGAATCTCGAAAATTTTATGTTGAGTGAAATAGGCAGCCATAGAGAGTATGGTCAGTATGATGCCATTTGTGTGATGTTCTTGAACAGGCAAAGCTAATGGTGAGAGCAAATGAAAACACAGCACAGTGGTTGTGCATGGGTGTGTGTGTTTTGTGTTTGTGTTTTGGGGGTAAAATGGAGAGACCTGAGAGAACTGTCTAAAGTGATGGAAAAGTCTCTACCTTGATATGGGTTCAGGACACCTTTATACATGACTTTGTCACAACTTCCTTAAGAACTGTGCATTTCACTGTAGGTAACTTTTGCCTTAAAAGACTGATAATATTGAACCTTAGTGAGTAATAAGCTTACCAAAGCGTTCAGAAGGGAAGACCTGATATCTGCAACTTACTTTAAAATTTATTAAAGAAGTAAACTGTGTTGGTGGATGAGAGAGATGGCTAGATATGTGATAAGGCAGATGTAACAATATGTTAACACCTGAGGAATGGAGGTCATTTTCCAAGGTCCCACCCTACCCTTTACCACCATTGCTGTGCGGGAAGTGCTATGGAATCTTGATAAACCTCCTCCCTTTCACACTTTGTGGAGTTGAGGAAGGGCTCAACATGGTAACTTTTAGCCTCTGTAGAACCAGAAGGAATTCTGTTGAGTTGGCCAAAATGTTCATTTTGTTTTTTCCATAAGCTCTTACAGAAAACTCTGAATGAACATTTTGGCCAACCCAATAGAATCTACTTTTCTTTGCAAACCACATTCCATTCATTGGAGATTGTAGGAAAATACAGAAATTCCTCATGTCATAGAGTTAGGGATCCCCTCTCTGCCAGCTTCAGAGCAAGGAAATCAGGGTGGCTATTCCTAGAACTCCTTGCTGCACATCCATGGGTTGGCATCAGGATTATTGCTATAAATTTAGGAGAGGTCCTACATCTAAGGGAGCTTGGTTTTGAGTCAGTCATCTGTCTGGAAATGCGGTACTCTGACTTCGCAGTTGTCTGAGGCAAAGAAAGAAGTCACCTGTGTCTATGTCGGATAAATTCACCTCCTGCCTCACAAAGATGCATTGTGCAGATTAATGAGCTCAGTATAAAAGCCGCTTGCTTAAGTCCTCTGAAGGACAGAGGGACTGGAAGGTGGAAGGAGTGATTCTGTCCCTTGTCTCACCCTCTGGCTGCCCTTCCTCCTGGGCAGGGCCCTGCTCTGGCAGCAGGACCTCACACGCTCCCACTTTGGGATCATGTATATGGGACCAAGGAGTTTCTCATTTGCAATTTTCCAAAGTACAAAAGAACAAGGTTCCTTCTTTTGCTGATGGTGCTGTGTCACTATTTCCAAAGACAGAGAGAAAGAGAGGAGCTGGGAGAGAGAGGAACACAGAAAGACCTCCTCTGTTTAAGAGTACTGTCTTTGGAGAATGGGGAGGTGATCCCCTCTCTCCCTACAGAGACACCAGGCTGATGGACTAATGGGTTCACACCCTTTTAAGTGTTTCATGAGCATGAAGCCAGGAAATTTTAAAGCCAGAAGACTCCTCCCATTATGAGCCGGCCACATCCTACATACCTGTCAGCTCACACGCCATCTGTTTAACTGTCGTGCATTTGATACCAAGTGAACTTGAGTGCTTTCTGTTGCCTTTAAAATTTTCCTGAAACATTCTCTGACTTGTACATTACTTAGGTTTCTTTTTTCCTCTTTTGTGTTCAGTTTTTGTTTACATTGGCTGTGACTCCGATCTTGGGTTGAAAGCTAGGGAAGTTGCTTATAGGGGTTTTCAGGATTTCTGAATATGAAATGCAAGGAAATTGCATAATGTTGCAGAGTTTCCTCTTCTTGTTGCTTGCTTGTTACCCCAAATATAGTAGTTCCTTCTAGAAGCTTAAAGGAATTTGGCAGGTCTTACCCACTGATGGTCTATTGTGGTCTCGAGAGTCAGTGTTACCCTGATTTGAGGTTAAATTTTTTTCTTGAGGTCAAGCAACAAAGCTTCCTGAATTATAACTATGACAACAGTGTTTATATAACATGCAAATCAAAGTGCTGTGGCAGAGGGGAAGCATCCACCAACAACACTCAGGGTTAATAGTCCCAGAAACATTTTGCTCATGAAGCTGGTTAAAGTAGTTAGCTTACCCCTCCACTGGATATCTGGGTGGACCCTGCCACCTATATACTCCAGGAGGAGCTGTTTCACCTTTTCCATTGAAATTCTGTTGGCTTCGTTTGTAATTTCTGACAGGGAAGGGTAGTAAATGCCAGCAGCACTCAAAGTGGGAAGTGCTGCTTTAAGAATAATCTGCTCATCAAGGTAATTATGACCGGCTCCTGATCCACTGAGGAAGATTCAGACGAGAATGTGGATCCCGTATTTTAAGCTCCTGTCCCTCAGAGGCGATTTCTTGGACCATATATATGCCTAGCCCTGTGTTAGAAGCCGGGTGATCCCCCATGGAAGTGTAAGGCAAAACTAGCCATTGGGGAGTTATTTGGAGATGAGCAATAATGAAAAATGCTAAGTTGTGTCCTGAAGCATTAAATTCTATAGAATAGGCTGTTAGAGCAGTGAGAGGTCAGAGAGAGGATATAGGAGGGAGGTCTGCAGCCATTAAGTAAGGTAGGAACTCTTCATGAAGGTAGAAGAAAGGGAAATGACATTTTTGAGCACTTTCAGGCACTGTGAAACTACTTCTAATTCTCCTGTTACTCCCACAGATATTATTACTTAGTTGTACTTTACTATAAGAAAAAAACAGGCTCAAATGTTAAATAACCATCTGAAGGTCCACAGCCAGAAAGGCCCATGGAACCAGGCCTTTATGCCAAGTCTCCAGGGTGCACAGCCGATTCTGTCCACCACTCCATTTTGCCTCAACCACCTCCATTTCCCCTTGTTCTGGATTCCATCCAAGTCTTGTATAGGTGAAAGGATGGGCTAACAATAATGAACGAAGCTGACTGTATCAGCCCAGAAATGCCCAGGGTTGCCTTCTGGACGAAACGGGGCTTAGTCTTATGTATGGGAATGACGTTCAGCCAGCCTCCCTGCTTCAGTGGACCAGGAAGAGCTCCTAACTGCCAGTTATTTTCGTCCAGTTGAAATCTACTTTCCTGGGACTCCACCCTGACTTTCATCTCCATTCAGAGATGGAAGTAAGTCTTCCCCTTCTTGGACATAATAGCCCTTCGAGTATTTGAAGGACCAGTATTGTGATGTTTTGAAGTTTGTTCTCCAGCCAGAGCTGTGGTTTAGGGCAACACATTTTCCAGGAGCAGTGTGTCAGATAGATTAGAGCAGAGAGAGAGGAGTCAGCAAGACCAGGGAGAAGGCCGGTGTTGAGATCCAAATGAGAAGACACAGCCTGACTTCGAGCAGTGAAAGAGAAGTGGGGATGAGGGATAGAGTCAGGATGCAAGACAGTGATAAATCCTGGCACTGGTTGGATATGTGAAGTAGAAGGAAAGAGAAGGAACGGGGAAAATCAAGGATGAATGAATTTACTTTCCCTCTCTACTGTGTTGCAGATTTTTCTTTGTTCTTCATTTAAGAGTTCCCTATAAAGCTTAATTAGGCTTTTCTCTCATTAGCTTTTTTTTTTTTTTTTTGCCAGAACTCTTGGCTGCAAGCAATAGACACACAATTAAAAAAAAAAAAAGGATCTTGCTGGTTCACTTGTGGAAAGAGCAGGGATGACACTGAGCTACATTCTGGTGGCTCAGATAGTGCCCTTAAAATCTGGTCTCCCTTCATATCATCACTCCACTTTCCTTTGGCCTGTACTCAGTCTTTGTGTCTGTGGTGGCAGAGTCAGCTACAGAAGCTCCAAGCATGTGTCCTGTTCTAAGAAGACCTCATTCCCTACTGGTGTAATAGAAAAGTTTAAACACAAATCCTATCGACTGCATTTGGCCTGGGGAGAATCACATGCGCACTGGGATACCAGGTCTGGATCCTCTGGCCACACCCAAAGGTGGGATTAGGCTCAGCCCCCCACCCCCACCTCCTGCCCCAAACAGCAAAGTTGGTGGTGGGGTGGCTCCCAAGGAAAATGAGGGTAGAGTCCCTGGACATAGAAAGCATGGGTACTGAGCAGAGGAAACAGGAGCAGGTGTTCTGAGTACTTTGCTTCCCCCCGGTGTTCCTGAGGAATTGTACAAGAGATAAGCCCTTTTAGAGCCTTTAGTTCAAGCAGCAGACAATGCTTGAATTAATGGAACAGAAAGTGTGTTTTTCTATTCATCATCATCGTCATAATCATGTTGAAGAGCGGGTGGTCATTTTTAGTCACCACTGAGCTGGTGTGCTGCTGAGCAAGTCTACAGGAGTCAAAGACTATTCAGCTGACTTTGGGAGCACGGCCATTTAGTCACTTGTGCTGGGCCACTTTCCAAGAGAGTACCTTCCTCCTAAGGTTCCTCTGTTGCATGGGGGAGGGAGCCTTGGTACCTTGAACTACAATAACCCCTTCCTGGTGATGCCATGGACTAGCATTAGCAGCATTTGTGGTCAATTGTTGGGTGTAGAGCTAGCATTAATCAGTGTGCTATAGAAAATTAATGACTTTGTGAAGGGTTTTGACAGCCTGAAGTTAAGCCAAGTAAGATAAATCTGACTTATATTGTCTCGTAATAAGACCTGAACTGTGTATTTCTCTTTCTCTCTAACGTGAAGATTCATAGTGAGTTTGCCAGGTGTTGAGAAGAATGAGGCATACTCACATGGCGATGATAGATCTGGCTTACTTTCTGCCTGGTTGATCCATCAATGCATTGTCCTTGTTGCTTCAACTTGGAGATTGTTAAAAAATTTATATCTCTTTTATTCCTCTACTCACAAACATTCATCCAATCAATATTGAGTGGCCTACTGTATTCCAGTTACTAAACCTCTTTTCATGTAAGAGGGCAAGAGCAGGGTCTTCAGGTTTGTTTAGAAACAGGTCATGGGGAAGAGTTATCAGACATGTGTTTATTGGTTTCACTTTTGAAAGAGCCTCCCTAAAACAGCAGATGCAATACTGGTAGCAGTGGAAAGGGCAAGTCAGAGGAAGTGCTGCCAGGTGAGAATTAGAAAAGCAGCAGCAGCCATTTTACTTCCTTCTCTCATCACCTTCTGTCACTCAGACTGTGGTGACAAGAGGCATATTTCTAATGGGAGAAGGAGAAACCAATAGTAGCTCCCCAGCTCTGGCACCTCGAGTTGAGACATATCCTCATTTACTCCAAGCTCTGTAAACTGATTTTATCCCCACAGGCTTAAGATTCAAACAATTCATTTTTTTCCATTATACTTTATTGCAGGATATATACTTTATTGCAGCATAGCTCCCTGTGCTATACAGCGTCGGACCTTGTTGTTTTTGTTGTTGTATCTGCTAATCCCAAACTCTCAACTTATCCGCCTCACACCCTTTCCCCTTTGGTAACTGTATATTTGTTCTCTGTATTTTGAATCTGTTTCTCTTTTGTAAAGAAGTTAATTTGTGTCATATTTTAGGTTCCAGGCATGTGTGATATCACATGGTGTTTGTCTTTCTCTTTATGACTTACTTCACTTAGTATGATAATCTCTAAATGGATCTAGATGTTGCTGCAGATGCCCTTATTTCATTCCTTTTTGTGGCCAAGTAATATTCCGTTGTATATATGTACCACTTCTTAACCATTCACCTGTCAGTGGACGTTAGGTTGCTTCTATGTCTTGGCTGTTGTAAATAGTGCTGTTATGAACTTGGGGTGCATATATCTTTTCAAATTAAAGTTTTCTCTGGATATATGCCCAGGAATGGGATTGCTAGATCATATGGCAGCTCTATTTTTAGTTGCTGAAGAAACCACCATACTATTTTCCATAGTGGCTGCACCAATTTACGTTCTTACCAACATATAGAAGGGTTTCCTTTCTCTACACCCTTCCCAGCATTTGTTATTTGTAGATGTTTTTAAATGATGGCCATTCTGACTGATGTGAGGTGGTAACTCACTATGGTTTTGATTTCCATTTCTCTAATAGCTAGCGGTGATGAGCATCTTTTCATGTGCCTTGTTGTTGTTCAGTCGCTCAGTCATTTCCAACGCTTTGCAGCCCCATGAACTGCAGCACACCAGGCCTCCCTGTCCTTCACCATCTCCAGGAGCTTTCTCAAACTCATGTCCATTGAGTCAGTGATGCCATTCAACCATCTCATCCTCTGTCGTCCCCATATCTTGTAAGTTTGGCAAACTGACTCAGTGAGTATGAGTTTGAGCAAATGCCAGGAGACGGTGAAGGACAGGGAAGCCTGGCATGCTGCAGTCCATAGGGTTGCAAAGAATCAGACACGACTTAGTGACTGAACAACAAGTAAGTTTGATTAGGTCTCATTTGTTTATTTATTTATTTTTGCTTTTATTTCTTTTGCCTTGAAAGACTGACCTATGATAACATTGATATGAGAAGAGACGGTCTCCTTGATTCAAAAATTCATGTCCATTATTGTTTGGTGGTGCACAAATGAGGGTGTCTTACTTCTCGTGGATGTTACTGAAAGTCTGTATGTTAAGCCTGTTTAAATTCAAATATGGTGCTCTACTCACAAATCTGCCTACCACACCATCCTGGGCACTGCTGCCAGTTCTCTCTGTGCTGTTTGTTAGCTTTTGTGAAGGATATTTTTTGAGCATCCCAAAGTGTCTCCAGCTGGTTGTGGTTTTCAGTTACTGCCATACTTGTATTAATTGAAAGTTTATAGAATTACTGTTATGTTTAAATTGGGTGGAAATTCTGTTCTTACATAATGGTTGTGTTGTTGCCATTTTAATTACTGCTTAGCTTCTTTTGAGTTCTTTGTTGATTGCCAAACTTTTTTTTTCCATTGGACTGGGTGGAGGAGTCATATGAAGTTGTGACTGAATACAAATCTAGACTAGAAAGCTCTCCAACTCGTTGGCTTTTATAACTTCTGGAAACTTATTTAATCTACATGATGGTATAAAGTGGAGGCAGTAGTAGTACCCCATAAGCTTGAGGATGAAATAAAATAAATTCATGTATATGCTGAGGGTGGTGCCTGGCACATAATTGGTGGTGAAAAAGTGTGGTGAGTAGTTACTTTTATGTTTAACTGATGTTTTAAAAAATATTGACAACTATTGCTCTGCAAGTTGATTTTAGATGGTCTCCATTCTTTTAGTCCTTTAATTAGTTTAATTTGGTTAAATTGCAAGGCTAATGAGGTGGCTGTCACTATATCCCTCAAACCACAGACCTGTGCTTTTAGCCATTTATCCCATAGAGGGTAAGTCTGAAGAGAAGGGAAAGGGAGGGGTGGTGATGGTGATGAAAGGCCATCTTTACAGAATGCTCTATGGGCCATAGAATTTGTATTCTACTGTCTATGTTAAACGTTTTCTATCTATTGTCTTATTTAATTTTCACAATGACCCAAAGAGACAGGGAATATTAATGTCCCTCTTTTAGACTAGGTAAGACTGAGGTTTAGAGATATGAAGTGATTGAACTCTATAGCCAGTAACTGGTAGAGCTAGGCTTTGAACCTAAGCAACATATGAACATAAATCTGTCACCCCTGACAGTTTAAAAGAGCAAGCCCTAGTGATGGTGGATCCATTGTGTCACACAGAGAGGAGGGACACAAATTGTCTCTGATGGTGTAGAGCCAGCTTGGGTAATGTTTTGGAGTATGGGCAGGTAGTTCTGTTTTGTATTTCTCCACATGGACACATAAGAGGAACAGTGGGGCGGGGGGAGTTTAGATGTTCCAAGCTACTTGGAAGAGACCTCTGAGAATGACAAAGCTTAAATGTGAATTCACATGTAGTTGAGATAGGAGCAGCAGTTTTAAGTGAATTTGCCCATGAACCTATTTCTCCAGCACTTTCCTTTGTGCAAATTATGACCCAAAATATGATGTGGCCAAGTGTTAATGCAGCTGTGTGTCAGAGGGAAAAGTGAGATTGCTTTGTCTAATTATTGCTTTACTTATGCCTTTAATTTATAAGTTAAAAAATTCCTGTGCTTTCTTGGTAAGGCCTGGATAATGGTGATAAAGGACAGCCGTGAAAAAATTCTGGGAACCCAAATAACTCTGCTCTCTTAATTCTCTAGGGACACGTAAATTGAATTGGCTCATCAGTGAATAGAACTGATTGCAAAATCACATCTTAGTGCAATAGGAGCATATGAAGGCTTTCCTCACCCTCCTTTGATTTAATTAAATTGTACTCCCATTGTTGCTTCTGGGTGAGGTCTCACAGAATTGCAGTACCCTGTGATTTGTATCAAAGACCTACTTTCCTGCCCTGGTGTTTATCTTCAGAATTGAGCCCCATGGTTCAAAGAATATGAAGTGTTACTTTTGGGTTAGATGCCAGCTGGTCACATAGGTTAGTGGTGAATGCTTCAGGCTGGAATCAAAAGGCATTTCCCAGTTTCATTTTCTGACTCATGGCAAATTCTTAATGCCAGTGACTCACCTTCCCTAGTTGCCCATGACATCTCATCACCTTTATTATCATCATCATCATGTCTTACGTACCACGTGGTTAGTGGTTAAGAGTTTGGGCTTTGGGGATGGACTGTAGGAGTTTTGTCTGGATTCTGCCCAATTCCAGCTGCCTAACCTTGAGCAAGTGACCTAACCTCTCTAATGCCTCAGTTTTCTCATCTATATGTCAGGAATAATTAGGTTGGTGTGAGGACTAAACAAGATAATGTGTTTTAGAGTGCTCAGAGTGGTGTCTGACACGTGATAAGTCTTTTGTCATCATCCTTTGTATTAAATCCATTATTGCTGTTGTAATTATTTTATAATGAATCTCAAGTGGACCCTGATAACATAAAGTAAATCTGTAGTTTGTATTCTCTAGAAGTATACACTTGAAAACAAATATTCAGTGGTATGGATATTTAACAAATCCTCATGTACAGAGTTCAGCTGAAACTAGTGCATCCCTGAATGAAAGTACTATAGAAAGCCAGAGGGCCAAAAGAGACTTGATTATGGGGGCCAGGTTTTAGAGCACTCTGGCTAAGTAGGATGGATGGACTTTAGCTTAAGTTGGGTTGTTGTGTTCGTTTGTTGAGTGATTCATTCTTCCTTGGAGTCATAACTCAGGAATTGTTGAGTGACTCATGTCACCTTGCATTAGTCCTTGAGAGTTGAGTTCTATCCTTTTAAGATATAGTCTCTTAGAGACTTACTTGAAGGCATACAAACCTGAGATAACTCTACTAATCAATCCTAAGGCAGAAGCCATTGCCAAGGGGACCTTTTAGTTGTGGAAATTGCCCTTGTCTCTCAACCTCAGTCTGGCATTAGTGGGCAACTGTGAGATCTCATGGTTCTGCCAGAACAGATTGAGCATTTCTGAAGGGGTGAATTGCATGCCCTTTGTTTCTGCCAGAATGGAAGGTATTTATAAACCATAGACTACTAGCACAGCTTGGTAGTTGTGTGCATTTGCCACTGCCTAGAAAAGTAAAGGACAATTGGAACCTCCCTGCAGCAGCAAGATAGACCAGTACACCACCTTCCAGCTCTCTGTCCTTGGATAAACTATGTAACCTCTCTGGCCTCCAGTTCCACATCCATAAGATGCAAACAACACTAATGCCTAATCCACAGGGTGGTTAAAAAGATTTGATGATGTCATGCATGGCACTTGGTAAGTGCCAGTGAACAAAGCCATTTCTGCTTAGCGCTGTTCCCATACCAACATCCAGCCTGTGTGATGATGAGGCTGCTTCCCTACCCGGGCCTTCCTTGTCGGCCCATGTAGTCATGCCGTTCTGGCAGGCATGGTTTGTTAGCTTCATTTCAAACTCATTCTCTTTGGCTCATTTACCCAAACCAGACAGAGATTAATGGCCTGGCCTCAGAGTACCGGGCGGCACATGTTCCTGGCACCTTTGGCTCATTGATCGCGCCTCTGCAGTTTGGGGAATACCTCAGTGTTCTAGGCAGGGGCCTCCTGGGCCTTAGGAGACATTTAAAGGAAAGTAATTTGGTGCAAATTCACCTCCTAGTTAAGGAGGGCTGAAAGCCCTGTTTTGTTTTGTTTTGCTATTCCTTCTGGAGTTTGCCAGTTAGAAACAGGAGCAGGATTCTCTGGAATAGAATGTGTGAATTTATTGGGAGGAATGAAGTGAGCAGGGATGGCCAGAAAAAGTACTTGCCTAAGTATGGTCTCTTCCCCTGTGTTTGCCTTAGCTACCTGTCCAATTGTAGTGCATGCCGTTGACTGTGGGTCACTGGTCTGACCTATACCCATTTGGCTCTGCAGGATTGTGTTTCTGCTTCTCTCTTTGCCCCATTCTTATCTCCTCTGGTCTGATGCCTTTTCATTCATCAGACAGTGGTGCTTAAAATATAGAAACCCCTTTTATCCTCATCTTTCTGACCTTCAGTATGTGCTTATGTATCTTTGTACAATCTTTGAGAAATGAATAATAATTGTAAAATGGGAGATTTGTCAAATTATCTGTTTGACCATTCAGAGACCTTCTTGGCTGACTCCTTCAGGTTATAGATGGGGCAGCTGAGATGCAGAGAAGGTGAGAGACTTACCCAGTGACACTAGGCAACTGGGGGCCATGTTGGAATTATTGCTTAGCTCTTGACCAGCAGTATCAGTAAATATCAGTCTCACCGATACTTACTAGCAGATGAGAAGCCCCCTTAGGATATCATGGCTCTCTTTTCAGAGTTGCTTGGCTCTGTTTCTCTAAGGGTTAAATAAGTGGTTCTCAACCAACAGTGGCCATTACAATCACTTGGAATATCCTTTTTTTTTTTTTTTTTTTAAGTTATCACCAACTTCATCCTATGCCTTTTCATATCTATAGGATCATAAGCACCAAAGAAAGATTTTGGAGCTATGTTTTTTTTTTTTTTCTAAATCAGAGGCTTTATCATCTTACTTAATAATGTCATCATAGCAGGGATTGGCAAACCCTGGCCTGCAGGCCAAATCCAACTACCTGTTTTTTGTAGCCCATGAGCTCAACATCGTACTTACAAGTGAACATTTGCCATTGACTCAGTGATAGGAAACACTTTGAAATCTATTTAAGCTAAATGCTATCCTCCCTCTATAAAAATCCTGTTTTTCTGATTAGTCTTATCTGTATTTCAGAAAGTTATACTCCTGAGAAAAGATACTCCAAGTGGTTGTGATGGCTCCTCTTACAGTTGAGAACCAGCTGTATAACCCCTGGAAGAACCAAGCCAAGCATCCCCAAAAAGACAGCCATGAAACAATAAGATTGATTTTTACCTGCTAGGAATATTATACCTGTATTTTCAAAACTTACTCTATTTGAATTTTGTCAGGAGAAAATTATGAAATTTGTGGTCTCTCTTGTTTTTCAAGTCCCTGTATAATCATTGGTTTGGCTTTTGCCTCTTAGCCTGCAAAGCCTAAAATATTTACCATCTAGTCCTTTACAAGAAAAAGCTTGCCAACTCTTCCAGTGTGTCATTGTCTGTTTTATGTTGGGACACATTCCCTTTTATGATTTTATAAATCACTTAAGGATTTTCTGTTGCAAAAGTAGTATGTTCTCCTTATTACATTTAAATTTACAGTAAAAAGCTATTGGTCCCATTCCGCAGTGTTAACACTTAACAGTTTGTAATGTATCTTTGTCCAGACTTTGCCATGTACTAGCTGTGAGACCTTAGTTAACCTCTCTAGCCTCAAATTCTGCATCTGTGTATCAGTGATATTAACAGTTCCTACCCAACAGAATTGTTGCGTAGATAATTGGAGATAATTCATGTGAATTGCTTAGTGCCGTTGCCTGCTGTGCAGTTAATGCTTAATGATTTGTAACTGATTAATTTTTTCTCCCTTTTAGTTTATATACACATATTAGTTATTTTTTAAAGGAAGTATATGACTGTTTTTTTTTTAACAGTAAAGCTCCAGAGGTGATTCTCTGATGTGCACATACTTAAGAACAGCTGAAGTAAATATTAGGAAGTGAGTAATAATAGAAGGAATTTCCATTTGGGGGCCAGAATTGCCTTCCATTTTCTAGCACACACTAGGCAAAAGGAGAAGGTAATGGTTTTCTATAGTGAACCTATTGGGTGGTATAAAATGCACACAAGTAAATGTTATTTCTGTTTTCCAGGTCTACAACTCAAACAAAGACAGCCAGAGCGAAGGGAGTAAGTATGTTGCTTGGATACTTTTCCTACAGCTGGACGTGGGCCTGGGCCTGGTGAAGTTGCCATTCTGGGGAAGAACCACCAGGAGGTGCTGTGGGCACATTGGGTTGGCCCCATTCCCCCAGTGCCGTCTGAGCTGCTTCTGCCCTAATATACCATGTCAGGACGGTCAATGAGCCTGATGGGCATGGCTGTGATGACATCTTGCACTGTATAACCCTTCACACTGCAAAGAATTTTTATGTACATTATCTCAGTTAATCCTGTGTTGTCTTAAGAATGTAGCTCCAGTCACCACTTAAAAGTCACTTTAATCCAATAATACCCAGCTCCCCCAGTGCCCTGTCCTATGGGAAGCCAGAATTGACTTTGCCTCCCACACAGTCTCACTCAGAGGCCTGAAGAGGCAAGAACCATCTTAGTGGTCACTTAGTAACTAACTCTGTGTTCCTTGTTGCTGCTCTGGAGAGTTATGAGTGGAGACAGTGAAGTCTGTAATAATATTCCATGTTGATGGGAGTGACCCTGGGCGGCCTCTGTAGCATCATACAGCACGTTTCCTCTGCCGCTGGCTCTGAGTACTCTGGTTAATTGTGGTTTCCAAGGGCACCTGTAACCTTGTAAAGATGATGGGATTAAAATGGAACTGCTTTTGCTAAGTGTTTGGGCTGATTATCTCCTTGGTGCATAGGGGAAAAAACAAATTCCTTCCACGTTGCTACCAGAGTACAAAGAAAATTCTGTCCCCTTGCCTCAGATTCGCTTTTGTAAAATCCATTTGAAAAAGATTCCAAGGTAGCCCTCCCATGAATTCTAGTATTGTCAGAAAAGTCAGTAAAACAGTGCCTCTTCTTGTGGACAAAAGGATGAGCCATTTTAAGTGTGTGTGAAATCCATTATGGGGCAGAGATTTTCCTTCTTTCATTCTTTCCAAAATACAGATTTTATCAGAAGTTTTAAATAAAATATTAAGTAATTTGGAATGGTTGCTGTTGGTAGGTTCAGAGGCCTTGGGGAGGAAAACTATTTTGTTGTTTCTTTTTTCCCCTTAGGAATTCAACAAGGGAAAATTTTTTTCAAGTAAATATTCAAAGAAACAAGTCATTTTTCCCCCTCTGTATCAGGTGGGATTGCTTTAGAATATCTGAAATCAACTCTGGCTAACTTGTCCTAAAATAGCAATAGCAAAAACAATATTAAAAATAATGAAAGAATATAGAAGTTCTCAGGGAAATTCCAGAGAAGGCAATGGCAACCCACTCCAATCCTCTTGCCTGGAAAATCCCATGGACGGAGGAGCCTGGTAGGCTGCAGTCCATGGGGTCGCTAAGAGTCGGACACGACTGAGCGACTTCACTTTCACTTTTCACTTAACATGCATTGGAGAAGGAAATGGCAACCCACTCCAATGTTCTTGCCTGGAGAATCCCAGGGACGGGGGAGCCCGGTGGGCTGCTATCTATGGGATCGCACGGAGTCGGACACGACTGAAGCGACTTAGCAGCAGCAGCAGCAGCAGCAGCAGCAAGGAAATTCAAAGTAAGGTAGGAAGAGCTGAAGAACCAAAGCAAAGCCGGACAGTTCTGGAGACTTGAGAACCAATGAGAAAGGGTCCTCTGGATGATACTTGCAGGATCATAAAGCCCTTACAGTTTTTTAGTCCTTGCCTCACTCTTCTGAAGGTCCAGATTCCCAGGAAATACCTGCAGGGAGATCAGCAAACCCCCGGGACATGAGAGGGTAGATGCCATGCAGGCTGAAATAGCAGATACCCACCCCACGCCCCAGCCTACAACGCATGTCTGTTATAAAGGACCCAGAACTGTGGAGGTTGAGATGCATATGAATGGAGACACCCCCACCCTGCCCCCAGACCAGAAGCTTGCCTGTAACTTTTGACCTTACAAACCTGCTTGTCTCTCCTTGAGATAAGTGCCAATAGATATGAAAGATGACCAGGATTCTGCTGGTGGGCATGCCAGCTGGTTGTACCATTCTGTAAGGCCTTTAGAGCATAGGTACCAGAAGCCTTTAAAAAGTAAACATCCTTTGATTGATGTGTACACACTGTTGTATTTAAAATGGGTAACCAACAAGAACCTACTGTATAGCACAGGGAACTCTGCTCAATATTATGTAACAACCTAAATGGTAAAAGAATTTGAAAAAGAATTCAAACGTCTACTGTATTGGCAGGCGGATTCTTTACCAGTAGCACCACCTAGGGAGCCCAAAGAACATATATGCTAAAAAAGAATGGGCGCATGTATATGTATAACTTAATCACTTTACTGTAAACCTCAGTACTGTACTATGCACTGTACTCCCCAGGTACACAGTCTACTGTACAAACTAATATGGCATTGTTAATCAACTATGCGCTATGCTGTGCTTAGTCACTCAGTCGTGTCTGACTCTTTGTGACCCTGTGGACTGTAGCCTGCCAGCCTCCTCTGTCCATGAAAATTCTCCAGGCAAGAATGCTGAAGTGGATTGCCATGACCTTCTCCAGGGGATCTTCCTAACCCAGGGATCAAACCCAGGTCTTCCACATTGCAGGTGGATTCTTTACCATTTGAGCCACCAGAGAAGCCCTATACTCCGATATAAAAGAAGTTAGAAAGAAAAAGAAAAACTCCCAAAGTATTAATAATCAAAAAAAAAGTAAATATCGTTTGACCTAGTGATTTGTCCTAAAGAATAGACTGGAGTACAAAGATGTTTCTGTAAAAAAAAAAAAAAAAAGTTCACCAGAGCATTGATAATAATAATAGGTGAAGAACTGGGGACAATCCAAATGTTCAGTAAGAAGTTTATTAAAAGTATCATAGAATACTATGTAGCCTTTAAAAAGAATGAGAGACCATATGTAAAATAGATAGCCAACAGGAATTTGCTGTATGACTCAGGAAACTCAAACAGGGATCTGTATCGACTTAGAGGGGTGGAATGGGGAGGGAGATGAGAGGGAGGTTCAAAAGGTAGGGGATATATGTATACCTATGACTGATTCATGTTGAGATTTGAAAACAAACAAACAAAACAACAAAATTCTGTAAAGCAATTATCATTCAATAAAAAAATAAATTTTAAAAAAGCACTTAAAACCAAAAAAGAAAAAGAATGAGAGAGATCTTGATATATTTGCAGAAGCAGTGTCCCCCATGTAATGTTCATTGAGCTTTTTAAAATTCAGATAGTGGAGTGGTGCATTTATTAAAATAAATTATTTGACTTGTCTAGATACATTGATAGAAAAAAAGTCTGGAAATACATTTATCAGCAAGCTGTTAGTCAGGATAGAGGATAGATTACCACAAGACACTGACCTTCTACTTTAATATTCTTTAGACTTTGAATTGTCGACAGAGGGTATGTGTTTTATAGTAATAGCTATTAATAGGTAGCATTTATCAACTGCTTACAGTGTTTCACCGTGTTTTATGCACATTAGCTCATTTAATGTTCACAGTGCTGAGTGAGGTAGGTGCTCTTGACCTACTTTGTAGATTAGGAAGTTGAGGTTGGTAAACTCAGGAGATGTAATTTAATCTGAGTGCTGTCTGATTCTAACGTCTTTGCTGTTAACCACAAAAGATTCTCTACCTCCCTAGGAAAAGGGCAATGCAGAAAATTCCATC
The DNA here is from genome assembly GCA_024291935.2 of Okapia johnstoni. Lineage (NCBI taxonomy): Eukaryota > Metazoa > Chordata > Mammalia > Artiodactyla > Giraffidae > Okapia > Okapia johnstoni. Next base: position 46,377,744 of record CM044316.1, read on the forward strand.
TTGGGAAACAGAGACACTTGAACATTTCGCTTTTGGCATCCTGTTACCCACAGGGCACAGAGAGTTGGCTGCCTCGAGTCTCCGATGATTCTTCAATTGCTTACCCTTTCATTTAGGAAGTGGGAGAGAAAAAGATGTTAAACATATTGACCACTTTTCCAGAAGCACTTGCCACAGAAACTATTTTTCTAGGGTATTGCTGTCCTAGGAGATGTTCTGTTCGTTAGTTTCCAAGCTGGCGAAACCAGAGCAGTGTCCTGTACTGGTGCCTCCTCCCGTCCTTTGACATTAAGAACCCCTCTTCCCATCACACAGGACTTGGCTTCGCCTTGCCTCCCCTCCAGAGTGCTGTCCCTTTCTTATTCCTCCTGGCAGTAATTTGCAGCTTCACTGCACACCCACCATAGCGCTCATCATGACAGGAAACATTATTGACCAGGGTCTGGTTGTTCTGCAACTGTTTATAGGACCATCAAAACTTTTTTAAAGGAAAACAGTCAGTCTGACAGGAGTTAAGAGCTGGACATCATGCTTTTCACCTCTAATAGCCATCTTCCAAATGTCTAGCATTGTCCTTTCTAGAAAATATTTTGGTGGGAGTTTGAGTGCCAACATTTTTATCACAGAACCAGAATGTTTGAAGAGACAGGTAGCAAAAGGGAATTCCTTTGGGGACAGTGCTGAATTTGTTGCTTTTCTCTTGAAGTTTCTCTCAGGGCTTACTGTGTCTGTGGGGCATAAGACAGGGCCATATATAATGTCTGGCAGCTGCTGGTATTTTCCAAGTGGCCCAGTGCCAGGGAGAGGTTGCCAGCAGACAAATATATACACCTTTCTTTGCAGAGCCTTTCCCCCCTCCTCTTTCTTCTCTATTTGGATTTCAGGTACAGAGAGAATGATATAATCCTTCTCCCCGATTTGTTGTACGTGATCATCCCAGGCCCCTCCCTCCCTCCCTCCCTCCCTTCCTTCCTTCTTGTGTTCATTCACTCATTCCCTTGGAATTCTTCTCCCACCTCCTATTCCTGTCCTCCCTCACACTGTTCTAATGTATATCTTTAAAGTGTATTTTTGGACAGTTAGTCTCTTACCTACCTGTGTTTTAAGTTATACAAAAGTTTGTTGTGTTCTGTTTCCTACTGTGCTCCTTCAGTGTTGTGTTGGGAGCTGTTCATATTCCTCTGTATACCTACAGTGGCTTCTGTCTGCTGCATGCTCCACAGTGAGTAACACTGTGCAGAGATGCCCTCCACCTGTGCGTGCCTCCCACTCCTCATCACCATTACCAGTACCACAGTGAACATTTTCATACATGTCCCCTTGTGTGAGAATCTCCTTGGGGTTTACCCTCCAGGAGAGTTGCTGGTCAGGAAAAGGGTGTGTGTGTACTTGGTTTGAGGGAAGGCTCTCACCTTTGTGACCTAGAGTCGCCTGTTCACAGTTCCCCCAGCCCAACGTGATGATTTCCTCATTCCTGTCAGCTATTGACATTATATTCAGCTTTGTAATTTTTTGCCAATCTAGTAGGTATAAAATGGTAGCTCACTGTTGTCTTAATTTGTACTTCTCTGATAATTGATGAGTTTACTGGATATCCTCTTCTGCTTTTTGCCTATTTGTGTCCTTTGCCCATTTTTCTATTGCAGTTGCCATTTTTTATTGATGATTTGTAAAATTCCTTCTGTATTCTAGATATTAATTCCTTGTTGTAGATTTTAAATATATCTTCCTATTTTTCCATCTGACATTTGATATTATGTGTGATATCTTTCCTTGAGTGTAAAACTTTACTTTTTATAAATTCATTTTTTTTTTTTTTTTGCCTTCTGGTGTGTGATTTTCAAGTTATGTTTTGAAAAAGGCCTTCCTGACCCATGTTGCAAAGATGTGCACCTTATACCTACATTTTCTTTTATTGCATTCGTGATTTTGTCTTTCACACTTAGGTTTCTAACCCAGTTGATATCTATCGTTGTATATGGTGTTTCATTAAGGATTCAATTTTGTTTTGAAAAGCCAGTTTTCCCAACAACATGTGTGAAGCTATCTATTCTCTCCCTCTTTTACTTGTGATACCAGCTTTCTTGTGTATCAGGTTTGCATATCTGAGCTCTGTCTCTGAGCTCTTTATTTCCTTGGTCTGGTCTGTCTGTTCTTGTGCTAATACCTCTCTGGTTTTAATATGATGACTTTGACGCAAGTCTTAATATCTGAGAGTTTAAGTCTCCTCTCTTTGCTTTTCAGTGGTTGACTTAGCTGATTGTGGACCTCTATCCTTCTATATAAATTGTAGCATAAGTTTGATAATTTCCTCAAAAATTTGAAATTTTCATTTGGGATTGCATTGACGTGTACAGATTAATTGGCAGAAAATTGACACTTAAAAATATTATTAATAATGGTTTACCCTTGAATGTTGTTTCTCACAGTATGCTTTACAAGTAACAAATACTTTTTTAAATTGAAAATTTTTTTATTGAAGGATAGTTGATTTATAGTACTATGTTAATTTCAGGTATATAGCAAAGTGATTCAGTTTTATATATGTGTATAAAGCTGATATATGTATAAGTGATACATATATATATATATATACACACACACACACACACACACATAGTCTCTTTCAGATCCTTTAGGTTATAACTAAATACTGAATATAGTTCCCCGTGCTACACAGTAAATTCTTGTTGTTTATCTAGCCTGTATATAGTAGTATCTGTTAATCCCATACTCCTCTAATTTATCCCTTCTCCAGCTTTTCCCTTTGGTAACCATAATTTTGTTTTCTATGTCTGTGAGTCTGTTTCTGTTTCATAAATAAGTTCATTTGTATTATTTTTTAGATTCCATATGTAAGTGATATCATATAATATTTGTCTTTCTCTGGTTTACTTCACTTAGTATGATATTCTCTAGGTCTATTCATGTTGCTGCAAATGGCAGTATTTTTTAAATGGCCGAGTAATACTCCATTGTATATATGTACCACATCGTCTTTATCCATTCCTCTGTCAGCAGACATTCAGGTTGTTACCATGTCTTGGCTATTGTAAACAGTGCTGCTGTGGACATTGAGGTACATGTATCTTTCTGAATTAGAGTTTTTGTTTTTCCGGATATATCCTCAGGAGTGGAATTTCTGGATCATATGATAACTCTATTTTTAGTTTTATAAGGAACCTCCACAGTATTCTCTATAGTGGCCGCACCAATTTACATTCCCACCAACACTGTAGGAAGGTTCCCTTTCTCCACATCCTCTCCAGCATTTATTATTCGTAGAGATTTTGATGATGGCTGTTCTAACTGGTGTGAGGTGATACCTCATTGTAGTTTTGATTTGTATTTCTCTAATAATTAGTGATGTAGAACATATTTTCATATACATCTTAGCCATCTGTATCTCTTCTTTGGAGAAATCATGTCTTCTTTGGAGAAATGACTATTTAGGTCTTCTGTACCTCCCCCCCACCCCTTTTTTTGGTATTGGGTTATATGAGCTGTTTGTGTATTTTGGAAATTTAGCCCTTGTAGGTCCCATCATTGGCAAATATTTTCTTCTAGTTCATAGGTTGTCTTTTTGTTTTGTTTATCATTTCCTTGCTGTACAGAAGCTTGTGCATTTGGTTGGGTCCCATTCATGTATTTTTGCTTTCATTTCTTTTTTCTTGGGAGACTGACCTAAGAGAATATTGCTACAATTTATGTCAAAGAATGTTTTGCCTGTGTTCTCTTCTAGGAGTTTTATGGTGTCATGTCTTTATATTTAAGTCTTTAAGTAATTTTATTTCTGTGTATGGTGTGAGGGAGAGTTCTAACTGCATTGATTTACATGCAGCCGAAAAAATTGACACTTTTATAGTGCTAAGTCACCTCCTTCAAGCTTTGAATGTCTTTCCATTTATTCACACCTCTGTTAGCATTTTAGTTTTCTGCCTAGAAGTCTTCTGTATTCTTGGTTAAGTTAAGCCCTACATACTAAATTCAAATCCCAATCTGCTTTTTTTGCCAATTGTATGGGCTGCTCAACCATGGATCCTGCTGCCATCAGGAACCTTACCTGGGTTTGTTCCTGAAATGTGAAGAATGTGCAGCAGTGACACTGAGTTTTCTCTCATTAGTCAAATTTGTAACCAGTAGTGAAGGGAAGGAAAAAACGGGAGTAAGAATAGCAGAGAAGAAGGAAGTCCTGTTTGTTGCTCCCTATGCTTCTTTACTGAGGAGGTGATCGCACCAGTGTCAGTCATCTAGACAGCAAATGACTGTCACTGATTTTCCCCTTTGTTATTACAGAGAACAGGAGTCTTCCCTGGGCAGGAATGTTGCCACCTTAATGCATATCTCCTGAGTCTGCATGTCCCGTCGCATCTTACATTTGGTACAGTTGTGAGATTTACTCCCCAAAGGCTCTGTGAGAACTGGTTCATTCTCCTTTGAAGTGAGCCCAGGTCAGAAGCTGGAGGAGGCGCCAGGAAGGAACCTGTTCTCAGCCCCCTTCCTGTTGTCCTGTCGTCCCATTGGAGGGACAGTTGGAAAGCTGAGAACTTGTCGGAGAGAGTACACAGTCCAGTGCAGGAGAGCCAGGGAAAGGCAGGCTGTTCTAGTGTGAGTTCGTCTTTACCACCTTTGAAGTTTTAAATAATAAATGTCACTGCCTACTTAGTTGTGGAAAGATTAGCTTGTTTGTGGAAATGGTGTTCTCCCACTGCTTTGCCAGCTGTTTGGAGGCCGACAGACTGAGGTAGAGAGGGCTGTCTCCTAATCTTGGCTTCTAGTGACACGTCCCTTAGTGTATTAACTCAGATCCCATGGGCCAATCGGGTGGTTTCAAAGGAATATGCCTGAGTTGCCCTAGGTATGCCTTCTTGTGCACTTCTGGCCCCAACTGGCTTTTCAGAGGGACATTGCAGCCATTTTCTTGCTTCTTCCTCATGTTAAATATGTTCCTGTGCTTTAACCTGAACTTTTCACTAGACTTAATATCTGTGCTTTTACAGATATATTAGTGTGCAGGCAAGTGCCCACAGACAGTTGGAATGGACTTCCAGCTAGGCTAGAAAGACTTTAAAAAGTACCCTCCCTTCTCCCCAGAAGAAGGAAATATAGTTCTTCCTCTTTTATTTCCTTGTTTTAATCCCTTCATTCCTTCCAGTTTGTTTTTAATCTAATACTTTAACACAAATCCTTTTTATTTGCATAATGCTTCTTCAGGTTGCCAACTTGTCATTCACACTAGAGGTGAGGGGAAGAGCAGTGATTGGAGAAAGTTTGCAAAGTTGGAATTAGGACCTAATTATCTGTAGGGTGTGGACATTGAATCTCTGAACCTCATTCCAAAGGTTTGACAGATTTGTGTTTTTGCTTATTATGAAAATAATATGAACTCATTGTGGAACATCAAGGAAATATAGCAAGGATTTTCAAAAGTTCAATAATAATCTATAATTTCATCTCTAGAGATAATTCTTCCTTGCTTTTTCTTTTTTCATGATGTCTTCTGTTTATTTTGCCAATGTCAGTATGTATTTCCACTTAATTGACATACTGAACATGTCAGTATTCTTGTTGGTATTCTGCTTTTAAAAATTCACAAGCATTTTCCCAGATGATGAAAGTTGTTTATAAATATTATTTGTAATGGTTGTTGCACACTCTGTCGTAAGAGTGCATCCGAATTTGTTGAACTATTTCCTGTCATTGGTCTTGAATGTCCTTTCCAGAGTTCTGCTTTTGTGAATGACATTAGGGTGAGCATCCTTGTACATCAGTCTTTGTACACATTTCACGTAACTTCACGTGGGAAAGTCCTAATGGGTGAACTGGGAGAGCTGTTTCCTGATGAATACAATTCCTGGTGAGCTAGGAGGGTGCTGTGTGAGTGATGCAGATTATTCTGCAGGCCCACTGGCCATGAAACCGTGGGTTAGTGCTGGGCCTCTCTAAGCTTCTGTTTCCCTGTCTGTAAAATGAGGATAAATTACAACCCTACCTCATAACCTTGCTGTGAGCATAAAAGCCCAGCACAGTATCTGGCCTATTAGTGAATAAGTGCCTAATTACTGTGGTTATTATCCTTTTGTTATCTGGTCATACCAATTACTCTCCCATATGAGGAAGAAAGAAGTCACTGGGTTAGGGGAACCACTTCTGAGCTGAAGCAGGGGAAGAGAACAAAGGGCAGAAGCCAACACCCCTGCTGTTGGGGGCTGGAGGCCACCCTGTATTAATTCACTGAACCCTCTGGATCCTCATGACTGCATTTCTCAAAGCGGGGGATGTACCCTGCTGGTGACAGCCCAGATCATTTTGTATATGACCAGACAAATGTCTTCAATTGCCCTTTAAATTTATATATTTATTTAATGTATATTGACTGGGGACCGGCCCACAAGTAAACATAACTTCTCCCTGCCCCACCCGATTTTCTAAATGTTACTGCTTAGCACAGGGGTCGGGTTTTTCAGGAAAGGAACAGATTTCTGGATTTGTGGTGCTATTTAACTCTGCTCTGGTGGTTTGAAAGCAGCCATAGACAATATGGAAATGAAGGGGGTGGCTTTATTTACAAAACAGGCAATGGTGAGTTTGGGTCATTAACTACAAGTTTGTTAACTCAGCGTGATACAAAGATAGGTTTTTAAATATTCATCTCTTCAAGACAGCATGGGGTTATGGCAGGGATCATGAATGTGTGCATGGATGGGTACCATTTGCAGAAATGCTTTTCACAGCAAGCGAGTTACAAGTGAGCAAACAGGCTTAAAGACTGCAAGGTACCAGAGCTGAGTCTGCCCGATTGCCAAGATCATTTCCCCTACCATTCTTGATGTGCGGGAGATCTTTACTCTGCCCTGCCATCTGTCATTATGTGGGCAACCCAATGGGACTGGAAAGAGTTTCATCATCAACTTCCAATACCTAACCCACCCAGCAGTTTGCCATTGAGGGGCCATCCCTTGTTCCTTCTTAGTGATCCTCCTCCAGAGCGATCTGCGGCTCCTCACACATCACATAGGATGCTGGGAGAACCAGAGTCACACATTTCAGTGACTCAAGCTTCCCAGGTGCAGAGCTGTAACATGACCCATTACTCTCCCACGGACTTTGACAACACAACCACAGGTGCTTTATATGTTGTTTCTGTTATATACACACACTCTCTCGGCCATTATTCAGATTAGACTCCATAATGCTGCTGGATCAAGGCACTTCTTGTTTCATGAGGATAAGATTGAGGACAAGGAGAGAGATGGGAGGGGCATCATTACCTTTCTCTGTTTGCCCATTGCCCTGCCTCTGATTTCTGCATTCCCTTCATCTCTCTGTCTCAGCTTCCATTGATCGTAAAACAGAAAAAGAGATTGAATCTTGAAGCTCGCAGGGGAAGAAGGTCTGATGGGACCACATGGGTCACTGTTTTTAAAATGTTCTGAAGTCTTCAGCCATCACTAAAAAGCTAGCAGTCTCATGAAAGCAGCGAAGGACAGGAAAGCAGCTTTTCTTTTTTCTTTTGCTTCCGATCACCTTTGGCCTTTTGCTTTGAGAACACCCACAGTTGAGAGGCTGGAGAAGACAGCCGCGAGTAGCCAGAATCCCTGTGGGATCAGAGCCATCCAGCGGCTGCCAGATCTCCACTGGTTGGTGGCTTATAAATAGAACATTTCCCCTCTTAAACCTGAGAAGGATGGACACATTAGTGGCGATGGTGGCCTGGCCTCCTATGTGCTGGCCCATGAGGGAGTCAGCTGAGTGCACCTTCCCGCCTTCCCCTCCAGCTTTCTCTCTATGCCTGCCAGCCAGAGTTGATAGAAGACAGGCATGCATTCCCTTCCCGCTGCCCCCAGCCCCTCTTGGCCCTTCTTTCCCTTTTTCCTCCATGGCAGGTTTTTGTCACCACCACTTTCTTCTCCTGAGCCATAGTAGGATAAGATGGTCTCATGCTATCTCACTGAAGTGCTGACCCTCTGCAGCCTGCTTTTCCTTACGAGGTGTGAGCACAGCACAGCTGGTTGCTGTGGCCTGTGTAGAGTAGCAACAGCCCAGCATGAGCGCTGGGGGCTAGCAGGAGAGGAAGGAGAAGGAATGGATTGTTTCCTCTGAGATGCTATTCTCTGAGTTCCCAGCCCTTTGGTTTGGTGACACCCCATCCTCCAAGGACATGGCTGACCCTGGTACTCCTCAGACTTGCCTGTATAGTCAGACGACTTTCAGCTTGTCCTCAAATCCGTCCTCTCCTCAGCCAGCTTTAGACGGACAAATGCAGCCCGTGCATGACTTCACTGTGGCCTGATATCCCCTTCCCCTCAGCCATGTGGGCTCTGGACAGACAGCAGGCTGCTGCCTGGCAGGTGCCCACCACCCCTTGGCATCCCAGTTTGGGCTTCAATCACGGAAGAGCGAGCAGATCCCTGGCAACATCCTTAACTCTTAAAGCCCCGTGCAAGGGGCTGTGGAGACAGAGGCTGATTTCCTCATTGGCACCAGGTGCGGGCTCTTGATCAGTGATATTATTAGTGATAATCATTATCATTAGCACAGACTGTGTCCCAGGCAATGTGCTTAGTGCCTGACCTACATTATATTGTTTGATCTTTGTAAGAACCCTGTGAGGCGGATGGTAGTATTGACCCCATTTATGGATGAGAAAACTGAGGCTTCATCCTAAGTGAAAACTTATGGTTACTCAAGATCATTCCTTCCCACCCTAATCAGTGTTTAGAGTGTGCCCCTCTCATTCAGCACGTGAGATTTAGTGAAAGCTGTCAAGTACTGTTGTCCACAGTGGGGGGAGTGTTGAGTACTGGTTGGGAACGTTGGCTCTGGAGTATGATTACACATGTGTTTGGAATCCCAGCCTCATGGCTTATTGAATGTGTGACCATGGGAAATTAATTTCTCCAAACCTCAGTTTCTTTATCTGTAAAATGAGGATAGTCTTACTGTCTACATCATTGGTTTTTTTGAGAGTATCAAATGAGAATAAACTGGAAATTCTTTAATCGGTGGTGCCTGGTGTTCTAAGCAGTCATTAAATGTTGCTCTCTGCTGTTATTATCAATAACATCATCATTAGCTGAAACCAGAGGCTATTTATATAAAGCCTGACACTGGATAGTTTCTTTCAGAGTTCCTCAGAGTGCCTTCGCATGCATTGCTTTTTTTTGATTTCTACTATGCTTTCTCAAGATGAGAAAAAGGGTCTTGAGAGGTGATGTATTCCCTCATCATACAATATCATGGTGACTCCAGGTGCAAATCTTAGGCCTCAGATTCTAAAAGGCATCTCCTTCCCTGCCTTCTACCGCCCTGGAGTTTGTTATGTCTGAAAAATAGCTAAACCGTTTCTAGGGCAGATAAGGTAGAGGATGTGTAGTTAGAAGCAGGGAAGGGATCTAGCTGGACAGAGGAGATTGGTTTTCCACTTGAAACAAGTCCACCTTCAGAAAGCTGGCACTGATCTCTTTTGGTTGAGAAATCAGTGCACAGCCACCCAGGCCTCAAGGTAGAAAAGAATTGAGGCCACTGGACTGTAAGTCATTCTTGGGATGTTCGGAGTCCTAGGTAGGAGACAGATGGTCCTGATTAAGATGGTTCACATTACCAAGGCGTGTGTGAGGCCTTGCTTCTTCGCAGCTGTCCTGATTAGGAATTTTAAGGTAGACCAGGAGATTGCAGATGTAAAAACCCACAAGGAAACAGTCCTTCCTCCCTCCTTCCACCCCAAGCTGGTCTGCAGTTCTCAGCCTGAACTGTGCAGGAACCCACCTGCTGCCACTTTGGCTGCCTCTGTCTGGCTGAGAACTGGAACATCTGAGACTGGCAGGTTTATTCCAACCCAGGCAGGGTTTTCATCTCTTCTGCTACCTATTTTACTTGCTTTACTCTCTGTCCTTCTCAGCTTATTTTTCTTAATGTGTGTATCCAGAAACCATGAAAAAAGAAGATAGGTTCCTGGGTATGTGGTTGGCTAGGGAAGAAAATTCTGATTGGTGGTATGCATGCATAGAGGTCAGGGGGTGAATGAGATCCCTATCAGTGCTGTCTGTTCTGTGCCTCCCCAGCAGACCCCTGCACTCTGGAAGGTACCAGGGTTCAGTCAGGTGCTCCCCATTGAGGTTCCTGGAGTGTAGGAACTTCCTATTGATTTCTTGGTGTCTCTGCTGGTGAAAATGTGGGTTGTATTTGTTGCTTCCCTCAGGAAATATGTATTGAAGCTATGGTAGTGAACAAGGCAGATAAATTCCCTGAATGAGAGCAGGGACACCAAACAGTAAGCAGCAAACAAAGGGAGGCTTCCAGATGGAGATAAGGGCTATGAGGAAGTAAGAACAAAGGGATAGAGAGTTACAAGGGAAGGGTGGCTATTTTATATTTAATTTATTTTTCACTGAAGTATAGTTGATTTTACAGCAGGGCCTTGATGTGTATCCATCCTATATGTAACAGTTTGCATCCACTAACCCCAAACTCCCAGTCCATCCCTCTCTTGATGGGTGGCTGTTTTAGATACCAGGGGCAGAGGAGGCCTCCTTGAAGAAATGACATTTAAGGAGAAACCTGAACAAACCTAGAGAAGGTGGCATGTCAGGAACTGGCAGGGAAACAAACACGTACAGAGGCCCCTGCAGCGGAGAAGCTGAACTAGCCATGTTTAAGGAGTATCAGGAAGGACCCTTGTGATTGGATTGGCAGAGACCAGAGGGAGAGTGTTCAGGTAGACTGAACCATGTGAGGCTGTGGTCAGGAGGTAGGATTGCATTCTAAGTGTCATGAGAAGTCCCTGGCAGGTTGTGATCAGGCAAGTGACATGAGCCAATGTATATTTTTAAAAGATGACTCTGACTGCCGGCAGAGAATACACTGTAAGAGGCAAAAGGAGAAACAGTTGAGAGGCTATGGGAGCAGTCCAGGCAAAAGATGATGGTGGCTTGGACCAAAGTATTAGTAACAGAGATGATGAGAAGTAGCTGGATTCTAGGTTTAAGTTATTGCTGATGGGACTGGCTAATGGATTGGATGTGGGGTGTGAGAGATGGCAAGGAATCAAGGATGACTATTGAAATAGGACAGCTTGCTGATAGAATGTGGTACCCTTCCATCTTGTCCTTTCAGCCAGGTTGAAGGTGGTGCCTGGGCTGGTACAGATTAGGACAGTAGCTCCCAAATGTGTTGTTTGTCACCTTCATTATTTTTTAACATGTGTATATGCCCCCTGTAATACTATTTACGTACTTTTTTTTTAAATCAATTTGCTCTTCTTAAACTACATTTATTTAAAAAATGCATCATACTTTGTGAGATAGAACAATAAATTTCTAGTACTTATTAAAGTAAGTGTGTAACTGTTGCAAATATTTATTTGTGAACTACTTTTAATCATTTCATATACCCTGATGGCACAAGACAACATTACACTTTGAGGTACACAGCACTGGTGAATCTTTATTATTGGATGAGGAATGTGGAGTAGATATCACCCATTTAACTAATAGTCAATAATCATTTGTAGTGGTCTTTAGTGATAATAATTTTAGTCACTTGGTGTACAGTACAGTGTTATCTATCCCACATGTGATTCTCATACCTGCTGAAGCATATCCTTTGGGAGGCACCCAGAATCTGCCTTGAGCAAGCATGCCCCTGAGTCTGTTCCCTAGGTTTGGGACCTGCTTCTGGAGTAGAAAGGGCAGAATCCAGAAAATAGGACTCCAGCCCTGGTCCTTCTCTGACTAACTGTCTGAACTTCAGCAGAGGAACAGGGAATAGAAGAGAATGAGCTCTGGAGCCAGACCAAGTTAGAATCCCGGTTCCACCGCTCATGAACGCCATAATCCTACAGAAGTTCCTTAACATTGTTTGATCCAAGGTTTCCTGCCTGCAAAGTAGGGCTGGTGATAATGATAATGGTGATGATATGGTACAGTTAAGTGCCTACTCCAGAGCAACACTGTATGGGAAGTGTTACTACTGCCATCATCATTGTTGGTACCACTTAACATCGTGAGCCTGGCTCTTCTCATTATAAAAACTTAACAGATATATTGGAAAAGTCAAATAAACTATAAGCTATTAATTTATTCTATAAATAGTATTGTATTATCCTTCATTATACTTACTAGTGTGGAAACACAGCAAGATGTTTTTAGTAAGAATAGTAGCAATATGTACCCCCATGAGATTACAGCAAGGTTAACATGCACTTGGATATGAAGAGTATTTCATCAACTGGAAAGTTTGATTCAAATATTACAATGTAGTTACTATATCCTAATAATCATAGTACTGGGAATGACCATTTACCAAATACTAGCTAAGTCTCAGCTGCTGTGCATTTCATTTGACCTTTGTAGTATTAAAGTGAGTTACCACACCACACAGGTGAGGAAGGTGAAGCTTCTTGCCTAAGTACATAATGGTCAGAGGTGGCGGAGACAGGAGTCTAAGCCAGGTCTATCTGGCCTTAAAACTCATTGTTCTCTTTCCAGTACATACAACTTCTGTCTGTGTTACTTCAGTTAATATTAAAGTTCATTCACATTCCCTGAGTACCTACCAGCCAGGGAACAGAATAGAGGGCAGTTGGCAGTGAAGTGAAATGGGTCACAGGTTTGGGGAGCTGATCTGGGATTAAAACTGGCTCTGGGTAATTGCCAAAGTAGAGAACTCGCACCTTTCCTGGACCCCACAGGAAGCTTCACAGCCAGGAAGCCCTGGCAACTCTGGGGCTTCACATGCTGAGGAAAAGGATGTGAGCCCCTCTGAGTGTGTGAGCCAACTGGAAATCTCTTCTCCAGATGGGATTTTGTATTCAATTCAGTGTGGGTGTTTTTCTTCATGGCTTTTAATGGTGCTGAAATTGATTAAATTCAGAAGGAGCGAGGCAGGCCAGGCTTTAAAGAGCAAATCACATAGGAAAAGTGAGTAAATTTCTGTGGTGAGAACGTGCCCCAGGAACTGTTCATAAAATGGTGGGCTGGTCTCTGCAACTCGAGACAACTTCCTGTATCCATCAGCATTGGAAACACAGCAGGGACTTCCTTTACCTCAGTTCTCTTGTTTTTATTTCCAGCAAATTCCATTTCTCCCATAAAAAAGAAAAAAAAAAACTTGAAAGGTATCTTTTTTAATCAAAGAAAAGTTAAATAAAGAAAAAATCTGCCGAACACCAGCTTTAGGAAACTGTTAATTCCATCTAATTCACATTGAGCCTAATTCAGGTAAGTCAGTTCCTCTCCTTTTGAGGAGAGGTCTGAGGTCTGTTAGAATTCCTGGGAGGCATGTCTGGGGTAACTTTGGGACAGATCTCAAAGTGTTGTTTTTTTTTTCAGACTATATGTCCATCAGTCAGCCTATGCTGTGAAAAGGTCCCTTCTATTCAGAACTGGTGATTTGGCCACTTCTTACCTAGTTTCTGGGTGCTTTGAATACTAAGAATTTGGAGACAGGCAGCACCTAGTCAGTGATTTTTATAAGAGGGACTTTTGGACCTCAAGAGTGAGTGGCACAAAATTCTGGAGGTGAATGCTCTTGTTTTCTAGAGCTTTCTCTACTCTCAGGCCTGTCTGACTATTTTTGGTTTGTTTTTTTTTAATGATTTTATTTATTTAGTTTTATTTTTGGCTGCACTGGGTCTTCATTGCTTTTCTCGGGCTTTCTCCAGTTTCAGTGAGTGGGGACTACTTCTTCATTGTGGTTTGCAGGCTCCTCATTATGGTGGCTTCTCGTTGTAGAGCGCAGGCTCTAGAGTGAGGGCTCAGTAGTTGTGGTACACAGGCTTAGTTGCTCTGCAGCATGTGGGATCTTCCCGGACCAGGACTTGAACCCGTGTCTTCTGCATTGGCCGGTGGATTCCTATCCACTGTACCACCAGGGAAGTCCTGTCTGACTGTTTAGATGGCCTAGTTAGTATGTGCAAGCAAAGGATTTCTGTTAATAAAAGTGTCCAGGAAACCTAAACTTGGTTTTGTCTCCTCTGTGCTATGTCTTGGTGTGCATAGTTTTTGTTTTTCCCTTCTCTGGAACTGATTTTTAGGGCTTTACTGCTTGGTAATACCTGTTTGTATTGATACAGGAAGGAAGGAAGTGGTTAGATTAAGCCATTCATTTCTTTATTTAACCTTTTATCCTCACAAAAGATGGAAAAGCTGAGGACCAAAAGCGTAGATAACCTATCTGCTTTCATAGGGTTTACATCAGTTGAAGTTTGAAAGGTCACTTTGACTCGACCACACTGCCCCTCTGCAGCTCTTCCTACCATTCAGTCACCACTTTACAGATCCATGTATCCAAAATGAAAAATTACACCAAATGAAAAGTTACATGCTTCTACTTGATTTCCAGCATTATGGTGGATGGTGAATGACAGAGATTTAGTAGTAATAACAATAAATAAGTAAAGTTATATATGGACCATTGTCTTTATGAATGCATAACCAGCTTGGTAGACAGACATCTTTTGCAGGATTGTACAAATAAATATAGGCTTGTACTCATGCTGCATACTCTGATGGAGAGGTTAAGGAAGGCATCAACCTAGGTGGAGGGGTCAGAGAGGCTTTTTTACAGGAGATGATACTTGAAGGGGAAGATCTGAGAATGAAGTCACATGGGCCAAAGGGCTCCCAGGGGTGAAATACAGCTTGTGCAAAGGTTGAGGAGAAAGTGTGGTCAATTGGATACTCTCAGAGGAAGCCAGTGTGGTTGGGATGCTGAGACTTGGGGGAGGGCCATGAGAGGAAGCTGGAGCCAGACCATGTGAGGCTGGGTGGGCCATGTTAGGGGCCAGGGTTATGCTTCCAAGAGCAGTGGGGTGCCATTAAATGATTTTAGACAGAGAGGTGATGTGATCTGGTTTTGTCAAGGTCATGGGAGCTGCAGGGTTGAGGGGCAGGGTTGAAGGCAGATTGGAAGGAGCCAGAGGGGGTGTGAGCCAAGGAGACCAGTTAGGAGGGCCTTGCAGCTATCCTGGTAACAGATGAGGGGTCCAGGACCAGGGTGATGTGGTGAAGGCAGAGAGAACTAGATAAAATTGAGATGCATTAGGGGGTAAAACTGAGGTGAATAATTTGGATGTGGGAGATAAGAAAGAAGGGAAGTGCTAAGGGTTAAGTTCATGATTTTATTGTAGTCTTCACTCTTTACCATCACCTACATGCTGCTTCTTCTTTTTTTTAAAGGCCAAGGAAAGCTTCATTTGAGGTAACATGATGTACCAGAAGCTGCAGAACAGGGCATTGAAGGTTATGCTACAATCAATGTGTATACCTGACCCACTAGCCTCCTTCTTTTAAACAATTTGACTGATCCATTAAGTATATTGCTGTTTTAAGCCCATTGCAGTAAAGCAGTAAGTTCCTGGATCTAACCTGCTTCCTTCCTCTCAGAGTTGGGCATGGTAAGCAGAGACCAAATATTCTGCTAGGCATCCTCCTCCCGCTTTGGCCCTAGGAATCTCCAGGTTAACTGAGGGTCAAACTGCCTGTCCCATGTCCTTCTTTTCCCATAAAACTTTAAGAAAATAGCTTTGTGTGACCCTGGCCCTTAACTTCCTCTAAAAACAGACAAATAATGCCTCAAAAGTTGACATGACAGTTAAGAGGATGACCCTTTTCTAACTTGGCAGGTCAGCCTGGGTGTTTGGTGTGAGCTCTGTGAATATTCATTATCTGACAACTGTTTGGCCTGCCCTTTGCATAAACCTGGGCAGAGCTGAACTCATGGCTGAGAGAGGAAGGTAAGCCAGTCCAAGCCTTAGCTGCCAGACGGTGAGTGTCTGGCCCAGGAGGTACCGGCCCTGCAACAACTCATTGCCAGTCAAATTAAGGGAATAATACAAGCCTAGTAGATATTTAATGAGAGATTATTTCTGGAGATTATAAGGATACAGCAATTGCAAATAAATCCCTGACCTTTTCTGAGCCTGGGCTCAGTAAAAGAGCTGAATCACCTGCTTGAAGGGATTAAGGACAGCCGCTTCCATCTGGCAGGCTGCTCAGACTTTTTCTGTCATTAGCAAACTCTGCTCGGTGGTGATGGTGTTCTAAACCTGATAGTGGAAACTGGATTTTCTGAATAGGAGATCTCAATTAACTTAGATTATGTATCTGCTAGACAGTGATCAGGACTAATGATCTGATTATGGATTCACTGTAGTCCCTGTCACATCGGTGGTACTCAGTGCATGTTAAATAGTAAAGAAATTGTTCATCATCAGTAACCTAATCTCAGTGTCAGCAGAAAACTCAGACTGGTGAGAATAGAATTCAAACCTGTGTGTGTGTGTGTGTGTGTGTGTGTGTGTGTGTGTGTGTGTGTGTGTGTTTACCAGAGATAGAGAGATACAGGGAAGTGCCAGGGTAGGGGGCAATGTAATAATTTATACCAGTTACAGTTTAGAGATTTACAACAGTGATAGTTAAAGTGTTTTTCATGAGTTCCTTATTAGGACTGTTGTTTGATATTAATTCCATTTCTTAACACAATTTTGTTTATGAAACTGTAGTAATTATCATCAGTATGCAACTTGAACACATTAGAGGCCTATAGTGTTACCTTGAGCTCTTAGCATTTGACTTGGCAATATATGAATTTGTTATATGCATTTGAACTTAGACAACTAATAAATACTGATATGGTTACATGAGTAATGCCTTTATGTGTAACATCTGTGTAAGATTTATTTCATGAAAAAGGTTTTGCTGATATAAAACGAATTGGAGAATTTCTAATTTTGGAAAAACCAAAGAAGGAACATTTACTCAGAGATTTTGGGTGGGGGGCATTTTTCTTTGCCATTTTCCAAAAGACATAAGTGTAATTAGTGTGGGTTAGGGGAATTTAGTTTTTTTCTGAATATACTTGGGGGATAGCATTGTATTCTTTTCCATTAGCTATTACCTACTTAGGGAAGGAGCCAACTTCCCACAGTTCCATGAGGAAAGGTCGAGGGCTGGTTTGTCTCTGCAGGGTTCTATCTAGCTCTGTCCATGTTTTCCAGGAGTTGGGCTAGTGGCTTTATGAGCATGCCTCTTCTGGCCACTGGGGTCATCACTGTCAGCTGCCAAGTTATTTCTAATTTTAACCATGTTCACAGAGTAGGAAAGCAAAATAGTCTTTGTCCAGAACAGAAGTTCGTCAATGCCTAGAACACAACTATGTTCACAAACCTACCCTTAAAATTTCCAAATTTAGAATCCATCTCAGCAACTCCCCAGAGCACTGTCCACAACTTCAGTCCTTTCTCTCCCAAACTTCCTTGACTGTCATCCCTGTGCAAGAATCCTCCTAACCACCTCTCAAAAGAAGAACCAAAAGGCTTCAAATGACTATTGAATCATGTTATGGACATTTAGGAAACATCCTTAAATATAGAAAATAATTTTCCCTCTGACAAATACCTGCCAGTAGGCTTTATTCTGACTACTGTATAAAGGAATGAACATTCTCCCGTGAATGAAAAGGTGCACATGAAAAGGTGCCCAACACCACTAGTCATTAGGGAAATGCAAGTAAAAACCACAGTGAGATACCATTTTACATCCAGAGTGGCAGTAATTAAAAAGACAATAACAAACGTTGGTAAGGACCGGGAGAAACTGGAACTTTCATATGTCACTGGTGGGAATGTGAAGTGGTCCAGCGCTTTCAGAAAGCAGTTTGACATTTCTTCATAAAGTTAAGCATAGAGTTACCATATAACCTAGCACTTCTAACCTTGGACACACAATGAACAGAAATGAAAATATATGTTCACACAAAGATTTATACACCAGTGTGTTCCTAGTAGCACTACTCATAATAGCCAAAAAGCAGAAATGGTAACTGATGAATGGATAAATGAAATGTGGTACATCCAGGCAATGAAATGTTATTTAGTCATAAAATGGAGTAAAGTGTACTGATGCTGCATTGTAGAGAAATCTGGAAAGCATTATACTAAGTGAAAGAAACTAGATACAAAAGACCACATATTATATGATTTCTTGTACATGAAATGTCCAGAATAGGTAAGATTTTCTGGTTTCTAGGAGCTGAGGGAGGAGGGAAATAGAGAGTTACTGTTAATGTGTATAAGGTTTTTCATGGGAGTATTGAAAATGTTATGTAGAGAATGGTGATTGATTCATGACTTTGAAATATACTAGAAATTAATGAATTGTAAGTTTTAAATGAGTGAATACTACAGGATGTGAATTACATCTTAGTGAGTTGTCATTTTTAAAAAATCTTGCTTTGATTCCAGTAGATATTTAGACTATGTATTATAGTTTGTCATAAAATTTGAGAAAACTCAATGCTATGAGTTGAGCTCCATTTGGAAGAATGATCCTTTTCTGAGTCAGAAAACTATATAGAACACAATTTGCAGAGTAAACACTCGGCTCATACTAGAAGAAGCAAGGGATTGAATTAGTAGACTCTTTGTAACTTTAAGAGAATAAGAACAATGGTTTGTATAGCAAGTGCTCTCCAGGAAGAAAAACATCATTCCATCCCCCTCCTTTCTGGTATTTTATTTACTATCCTAGAGAGAGTAAGTATGTTTAATAATAAGTAGCACGAAATGATATGTACACATGTAAGAGCTGAAGCTGGTTCTCTTTGGAAAGAGAAGTTTGGGGAAATACCATTCCTTTTTGGTTTGATTTGGGGAATTTTCAGTGATTTTTAAAGGATTTTTTTCTTCACTGGACCTATATTCAACCATATACATTAAGAATTGGAGAGATTCCATTTGGATGAGATCCAAGATGAGTTCAAGTTCTGCTCAGTTCTCGTATTTTACAAGTGTATTTCTTGCCCAACAAATCATTTATAAATACTCACTTTCCTTCTTCCTACCATTCCCTTCTCCACTCAGACCACTGGTTTGTAGAACATCTTGTCCTGACATCCTAAGGAGGTCAACAATTCTTAAAGATTACCACGCACATCTTATCACTGGGTAGTCAGAGCATGGGGATGAATTTTGTTGGGTTTTCAGCCCTGTTGCCAGGTTGGCAGTTGGTTCTGTGCTGTGGAGAAGTTGGTGCTGCTTGTCATTTATTTTCTGAGTGACAAGAGGGTGTTTTGGAGCAGATGGAGAACCTTGTCACCACCTGCTGGTTTACCACATAGAGGATGCATCTTCCATGTTAGTGCTTTTCCCTTAGATACTCTCTTTGTCCTTGGCTGTTTTAATTTTCCCCCTGGTCACTTTTCCTTTTTTTCCCTTTTTCTAGTCATCTGAGCAGAATTTTATTCTTCCCTTTAACTCAGAGTCACTTTTTTTTTTTTAATTTTTATTTTTCAGAGTCACTTTTAAGGCAGTTAAGGTTATACTGGCTCTGGAGTGAGTCTCCCACATATTAGCTCTGCAGCTTTGGTCAAGATAGTTAGCTTTGCCAGATCTGTTTCTTCTTATGTAATTTGGGGCTTATGATAGTACCAACCTACAGGACTTGCTGGGATTAAACAAGGTGAGCTCTGTGAGGCACTTACCTGACATTTATTGAGTATTTAATTTATGTCTTTTGAAGGAGACCAGCACGCAGTTAGCCCTAAAGCTCCTGACAATAGCAAAACAAGTTAAAGTTTGCCTGGTTACTCCTTCAGTAAAGTACTCATCACTCTGTGCTGCATTTCTTCTACTGTTAATAGACGATAACCTTGCAGAGAGTTACCATGAGAATTAAATGAGATAATATGTGCAAAGCACTTTGAACTGTACCTTGCATATGGTAAGCTCTCCGTGAATGCTAGCAGTTTTAAATCTTGAATCATTCCGGTACATTCAGTGGAAAAAAAGAAAAGAATCCTTGGCAACACCATGGGACTGAGTCATGCTGGGTTGGTCAAGCCCTGTTCCGGGGTTGGTATATGTGCGGCCAGCAACTTGACTGCCTTCTTCTTCCTCTTTCAGCTGCACAGTTGGACAGCATTGGCTTCAGCATCATCAGGAAATGCATCCATGCCGTGGAAACCAGAGGTAAAATAGTTTAGCAGATGGCATTGTTCTCAGCGAAGGTCACACATCTGGTGAGGTGGCAGACCTGCTACCTGCTGTTTCCCAATCTCTAGTGACTCATTAACTCCCCAAAGGCCACTGGCAGTGTGTTTCCACAGCTTGTATTGTTCTGAAGCACAGGGGCTCTCAGCTGATTTGGTTCATTTGGTGTCATCAACCTTTTCAGCTAATCAGAAAACTGTTTTAAATGCATGCATATCAAATACATAGAATTATAAGGAATCTAGTTACTGATGTGTGTTAGTTAGTCAGTCATGTCTGACTCTTTGTGGACCTATGGACTGTAGCCCACCAGGCTCCTCTGTCCATTGAATTCTCCAGGCAAGAATACTGGAGCGGCTAGCCATTCCCTTCTCCAGGGGATCTTCCCAACCCAGGGATCAAACCCAGGTCTCCTGCATTGCAGGCAGATTCTTTACCATCTGAGCCACCAGGGAAGCTACTGAAGTTACTGAAATTCAGTTAAAATACTAAAAACCATGGTTGTGATATAATAATACATGTGATTCTTTGTTTACACATTAGGTTCCGGCAGTGGGTCTGATAGCTAGCATAATTCAGAAATAGTGATAGTTCAAGATGTCAGTGACAGTTGTAACATGTTAGGAAAATATCTTTGGTTTCCAACCAAGTTGCATGTATTGCTAAAGCTGTGATTTGTTGCTTATATTGTAATGGAAGGAAGTGTTTAATATAAGTTTTAGGTTAGTGGAAGTAAAGTTGTGATTTTTTTCCTAAGTTGATAGACACCCTGAATTATCTAGTGGGCCTCTTGGGATTGTGGACCCAAGATTAGGAATCTTGCCCAGGGCACTATCTAGGTAAGGAGAAAGGGTCAGTCCCCTGGTTTCCTGCAGTGGTGCTAAAGTCACACATTGACCTTTCCTGGGTCCATAGGGGCAGCACTTTGAGGTCAGAGAAGCTGGTTCATCAGTGGTCTCTGTCCCAGAGGAGACAGCAGCAGAGGAGATTCCTCAATTCTGGCAGTTTCAAGCTTTGAGTACGTTGTCTGTTATATTCCCAAGGAAAGCTGATCCTTATCTTTCCAGTGGATTTGATTTGAACCATTGTCAAAGATGGGAATCTTATTGATTTTCCAACCTCTCAACCCTCCAGCCCTTTTGTCTGAGGAAGTTCTGTCTTCTAAAACAGGATCCTTAACTCTTACAAGTTTAGAAATACAAGCATTTTATTAAAGGCTATGAAGCATTGAGTAGAGGGGGAGAAAAAAAAGAAAAAACTAACTAACTGTATAAACCTCTATTCCTGTGCATCTAGTCCAAATTATTCTTTCCAAAGTAATCATTATAATGTGTGCTATTTTTTTTAAGTTTGCTTATTTCTGCTATACCTTTCTTTAATAAAGAGTTGCAAAGATATGTAAAACATAGCCAGAGAATATAAAGTAGAAGAAGGTGAGATTTCTGGGAATTGATCTTGAGGAAATAAGGTCATGGGCCAGGTTGAGCCATAAAGATGTTTATACAGTAGTGTTAAGGTAAGAAACAAAACAAAAAACAGAAATTGACCAAATTTCTCGAAAATTGGTTAAACCAAGAATGTGCTACATCCATGCAGTAAAACACTCTGAATCACTAAAAATGCAGTAGAAATATATTTATTGAAATCTAAGGTTTTCATTAAAGTACATTAAGTGAAAAATGAAAGTTATGAACCAGCCTGTCCACTAGGAACCCATTCTGGGGATAGCAAGGAGAGGAAAGATCATGCCTGCATGGGCAACTTGTGTTGTGAGTGGCAGTTTCTGCTGTCCTTCACTCTCTTCCTTGGATTTGTTTATTTTCCATAACTGCACTTTCAACACTTTTTAAAGTGTGTTACTAAGGTAATTTGTCAATAGACATTTTGATTTGCTTGTCATTTTAAAGAAATGAGAAATAAGAGGTACAGGGTTCAGTTCAGTTCAGTCGCTCAGTAGTATCTGACTCTTTGTGACCCCATGGACTGCAGCACACCAGGATTAACAAGGGTAAAAGTATAAAAATGGAGCCAAAAGCGAGCTCACCTCCCCTCCATGATGAAGTTCAAGTTCCTGCAGAGGTGGACCAGCCTCTTTGTCTCTCAGTTTTCAGCCGCCAAGACTGAGAGCAACATCTCCTAATCATTTAAACTCCTTCATAGTCTGTGTGATGAATGCAAACCCACAGCTCAAGAGGGTGACTTTTTCTGATGTAAAACCAGAAAATATGTGCAGTGAGTAGTAGAGGAAGAAGAGGGTCACCAATTGGTTTGATCTTTTAGCCTCCGTCTCCTCGTCCCTACCCCCTCTAAAATGAGAAAGAATGTGATGTATTTTAACGTCTAAAGAAGTTTTAACACAAAGAGGAAGTAAGGACAGTGTGAGTTAAATGCCATTTTCTCATAACTGCTTGGGAGGAAGTGGGTTATCTCCCTACTGCGGTGCATGTATGTACACACCACCACCATTAGTGGTGACCAGAGGTGAGTGAACAGACCTCTCATACATGCTGAGGTTCGTCAATCATCCCCTAGGAGCTAGAAGTGTGTGAAGCTCTAGGAAAGTACAGGGACAAAAGGAGTGGAGACATTGCAGAAAGGATAAGTCCTTCAAGCCACCACATGATTGAATAATGGTTCTGCTACTCAGTAACTTGAGGCCCATCCCTCAAGTTACAGGATGATGTACATGCTTTTATAGTCCATTTGAGCTGTAAAATCTTACCATTCTGGACTACTTCTTTTGTTTATTAGTTCCATTTCTATAAAGGCCTCATTGAAGACACTGCAGAGTCAGCCTTTTCCCAAATTTCTTCCAGGAAATTTTGTTTTGCTCCCAAAGTAGTGGCCCTGATGAATGCTTTATTCATTCTGTCCTATATTGTAGACTTACCTAGGTACTGGGGATATAATGGTGAAGAAGATAGAGTCGCTGTACTTAACGTTTATGTGGTAATTGTGGGGGGAAAGCAAACAAGAAATTGAATAATAAAGATGATTTCAGATATTGTTGACTACTATAAAGAAAAGAAAACCGGTTAAGGCAGTGGCGAATAGTGTTGGTCATGGGATGTTTTTGATTGAAGAGGTTGCATGTAAGCTGAGACCTCAGTGGTGAAAAGATCTGGGAGAAGAATGCTCTAGGTAGAGGGAATTTGTGCAGAGGTTGTGGTTTGGGGGCATGAGCTTTGCATGTTGGAGTAACAGGAAGGCATACATGGCTGGAGGAGCATAAAGGTGTTTGATAAAACAGTCAGACGTGGGCCTATGCTCAGCTGGCCTTACAGGCCATGGTAAATTTTGATTGTGATCCAAATGCAGTGGGAAGTCATTAGAAGATTTTAAGAAAAGAGATGATTTGAACTGACTGACACTTTGAGAAGCTCCTTTTGGATACTAAGTGGAGGATGGCCATCAGGGGAATAAGAGGCAGCAGGAGACCAGTTAGTTGAGAAGTGTCAGATATAATGGGCTTGGGACCAGCAGGAAAAAAGTCATTTCACCGTGTCATTCCACTTGGTCTGGATGTAAAGGATGCAGTGGTAATCTAATCCTTGCAGTTAAATGAACAAAGTACTGAGGCTGATTAGTTTTGGTTCTTTGTTTGAGTGTTTGAAGGTGAACCCCTTCTCGTCTATTTGTGTGTTTCCTTGGGTTCAATAAAGGTGGTCCACTTTTTTCTTTATAAAGAAATTTGCACTACAGATGAATAAATTGTCTAATTTCTCAGCCTTAGCTGATAACATTGTCCAAAATATAAAATGCCCCAACACCTCAGTATTTGCATTCTGTATGCAAAAATAGATTATCCTTGTCTGTAGTGTGAACTTATTTTATCGTTTCATTTTTAGCTTTTTAAATGAAAAAACTGCTTAAATATGACATATGTAGAAGTGTATATTTCACATCTTTCAAAACTTCAGATGCTACCTTGGCAAGAGAAAAGGGCGGTTTCGTGCCCCTGTGATGACTGAACTAACATGAGGGCTGAAGTGTGCAGCACATCCATGAAATCCTAGACAGCTGTACCAAATCCCACTCCTTCGCTAAGAGCAGAGCTGAGTGACAGGGAATTTTAATTAGAGAAGCTTTTAGAAGTCCTGAGAAAATGAAAAAAGTACATTTGGATGGGTTGGCCTGACTAGTGTTCTGACGTGCCTCTAATTAAATCTTCACTGTTTCTCTTCTCAGGGATCAATGAGCAAGGGCTCTACCGAATTGTGGGGGTCAATTCCAGAGTGCAGAAGCTGCTGAGCGTCTTGATGGGTAAGTGCAAGGGCTCTGCCAGGCAGTTCCCAAGGGTTGCAGGGGAGCCTCCTGAGAAGGAATTCGAGTGTCCAAGAGGTAAATCCCAGATATCAACTGTCCTACTCACCAGTGGTCATGGCCTCAGGCATTACTGGAGGAGATACTGAGTGGAACTAGACAAAGCAAAAAATGGCAGGTCCAAAGCGGAACACCCTCTCTGTCTGTAGAGTTGGTTGTCACTAGTACAAGTGGTGCTCCACTTCGCATGCGACTGCCACACCCTACTCTGTCTTTAATAGCTCATGACACTCCCTTTGTCCTCTTTGAAGACCAGCATTTCATGGGGCACACTCATTTTGCCCAAGAAAGCTCATCCTTCTAGCCTGTAGAGAACTTCAGATCTCATGTTCCCAGTGACTGAGAAGGTGTCATCCTGTGGCTTCCAGATAAATGTATAGAAGCAGATAAATCTTCTGATCCTCTTTGCTTCTAGACTTCCACCTAGTCTCTGTCATTTGAGCAGCAGAACCTCCTTTGCAGCTGGCTGGTATAAATATAAAACCACTATCTCTAAATGTGCAGCATTTGAATCAAAAAGCCCTGAGCCAATGAGCCAAATTTGCCCAGGCTGCAGATTTCCCATATTTTTAGATATGAATGCAGGCAGCCTTGGTGAGTCACATGGCTCTAAATGGCAAACGGATCAGATTTCACAGATTGGTGGCTCTTACTCATCCCCATGGAAGTTCAGCCGTGCACTGTTAGAGATAGACTTGCTCAGGGTCCACGCTCAGTGTTTTGGGCAGGGACACTTCTCTTTGTCAGTACTTGTCATTTCTTTTTGCCATCCCAGTTTCTGAAAATAATTTTTCTGTGTAAAGAAAACTCTTCTTTCATATTGATCAGGAAAATTCTCTTCTCACCTCTTTTAAGCAAAACTCTAATGTATAATAGTTGCTATGAGATCTTTTTTTGGAAACTATGATTGTTTGTGAGGTACTCTTGTGCTGAGAATCTAATTTTTGGTTCAGATTTGAGATATAGCTAGTATTTTGTGGGGTTTTTTTTAAACTAGACTTTTTATTTTGAGATAATTGTAGATTCACGTGCAGTTACAAGACATAATATAGAGCAATCCTGGGTACTTTAACCTACTTTAATAGTAGATTATAATACAGTATCACAACCAAGATATTGATATGATCAAGATACAGAACAGATCAGTCACCGCAGGATCCCTTTTATGGCTGCCCTCATCTACCTCACCTCCCACCTCACCCCCATCCTTAACTCCTGGCAACCACTAATCTGTTCTCTGTTTCTGTGATTGTTGTCATTTCAAAGAAGGTGTTAGCCACTCAGTCGTGTCCAACTCTTTGCAATTCCCATGGACCGTAGCCTGCTAGGCTTCTCTGTCCATGGGATTCTCCAGGCAAGAATACTGGAGTGGGTAGCCATTCCCTTCTCCAGGCAATCTTCCAGACCCAGGCCTCCCGCATTGCCGGAAGAGTCTTTACTGGCTGAGCCACCAGGGAAGCCCAAAAAATAAAAATGAAGGTGTCATTTCAAGGTTTTTATTTAAAAGGAATCATATACTGTTTGACCTTTGGGGTTGGCTTTTTTTCAGTCATCAAAATTCCTTTGAGATTTGTTCAAGTTGTCTTGTGTATCAAGAGTTACTTTCTTTTGCTGAGTAATATTCCATGGTGTAGATGCACCTGAGTTTGTTTAGCCATTCATTCAATGAAGGATGACTGGATTGTTTCTAGTCTGGGGGTGAATAAAACAGCTGTAAACACTGTACAGGTTTTTGTACAATGTATAAAATTACAAAGTAATGAAGATTAATTTGTTTCTGTAGGATAAATGCCCAAAAGTGCAGTTGCTGGATTGTACAGTAATACGGTTAATTTTTGAAAAGTTCTAATGTAAGAAAGAATAAAGAGTCTAACAGGTATCTCTCCTTAGTCTTTCATTTTCAATCAGAGCTGCATACATTTGTGGAGTGTCTGCTCTTTGAAAGAGATGATCAGGTGCTAGAAGTGAAACTTTATAGAGTCATTCCTTGTTCGCAGAGTATCCAGGTAGGGGGCAGTTATGCTTGCATATGAAAGTTGTTATGTAAGATATGATGCTAGTGCCCAGTGGGAGCTTGGTCTAAAGGTCTGAGTAGTGGAGGGAGAACAGAAGAATAATTCAGATTCAGGAAATGTTATGAACCAAGAGTATTGATTTCATTATTATTATTTTAATATCTGAAAATACTTGAGACTGGAACAGGAGAATTAAAGCTGGAAATCTGAGATGGCCCCTTTGATTGAGGAACTTGAATATTGTTCTGAGGAATTCAGGGTTTTTTTTTTTTTTTTTCTCTGTAGGAAGTAAGATGCTGTTAAATTTTCAAAGTAGTGGAGTTATTTGTGTGAGTATTCTTTTTACACAAAAGTGTTAAGAAGACAATTCAGAATAGGCATTTATTTGCTCACATGACTGGTGAGTCCAGGATGGCAGAAGGATGGCATGGTCTGGTGGCTCCACATTTGTTGCAGCCTTTCCTATTCCTTTTTTCTGGTGTCTCATTATCTGTGAGCCCTTGTTTTCCTATATTCTCTGCTGTATTCTCTGCAGGAAGGTTCATAGATAAACCAGCCTCAGTGGTGCTTGGAATTTGCATCACTGAGTGGAGAGTGTCTTTCTTGATCGTTTTGACAGAAGGTCCCAAGGGTGGACTTGGACTGATCCATATGGGGCCATCTGTGCGATTCATTTCACAGTCTTCAGGCCAGTTGCATGATCTGATCCTTTGCTTGCCTCTGATCCCACACTACCTCTGGGAGGTTGGTGGGTATGAAGGGATGGGGCGGGAAAGGGGTTGGTCCATAGAATCCTGGGGACTGAGCAGCATTATTAATAGAATGATGGGGCAGTGCCTTCTGGAATAATGCTTCTGGGTGATTCATTTTTAAAGTATATGGTCAGCGTAGATGTAACTTGATCATATGCTAGTTTTAGGCAAATAATGCTGGCAGCAATGTGGAGCATGCATGTGATCTTGGAAACATATGGAGGAATAAGACAGTTGGGATAGATTAGGCAGAGCATACACGATCAACTGCTGAACCAGAGAGCTGCTCTGAGGTCAGGAAGAAAGGACAGCCTCAAAATGACTGGAGAAAGAGAATCAACAGGACCTTGTAACCAACTAAATACAGGGGAGTCAAAGGGGCAGAGAGATTTCAAAGGCAGCAGATGATTGTGTAAGATGACACTAATGAAAAGAAATCACGACATTTTAGACAAGGTTGCTAATTTAAAAGAGAATCAACCATCTTAGCTCACGTGTGCTAAGCAAAGAGTGGTATGAAAAGATCTTGTTTTTATCACTTCTCTTAGTGACCTTTGAACAAGATATTTGTCCTGCTCGCTTCATCATTTTTCCTAGGGACAGACAAAATAATCATGAACATCTGAGAAATGTCATGAGAAACTAATAACCAACAGCTGAAAGTCACAAGGCCAGCTGTCTCTGCCAGGAGGACATTACAGATAGACTGGATTCCAGACTGAGGTTCAACCAGAGCTGAGAGGTGACCACAGTGCAAGATCTAATCCAAAGTGTTGAGAAGGATATCTGGGATTCTCACTGTCAATTAAGTTGAACAGTTTGGGTCTTGAAACTGAGGGATCACCCATTAGGCCAGAGAAATTCCAGACCTGAAGGCAGAGCCTTGTCTCCCTTCATCTTCATGAGTTCTTCATACTTGTCCTAGACTGGCTTAGCCAAGAGTGTAAAAAAAATATGACTCATACTCCAAAACCTCTCCCTGACACAACTGGGCTGAGTATGAACCATTCAGTCACTATTTCTTCATTCTGTATTCACTGGATACTGTATTATGTAACAGGTACTAAGATTTGGATTATTGGTCAGAGTCTCTCAAAGTGGAAGAGTGAATTTTTATTATTGAAAAGGAGAGTTAGAATTAAGCAAAACCAGAAGCATCCTTTGATTGCTTCTAGTTGGGGGGTGTTAGGTGGGAGGAGGAATAGAAGAGCCAGACTTTGAAAACATTGTATTTTGCAGAATCGAGTTTCCTAAAAATGCTTGCCAGAATTTCTCATAGCATATGCTATGTGGCCTTCTGCTAGTGTCATCCCAAGAGCTGCCCTTGATCCATGTCTTTGAAGAGTGTGAAGAGGAAGAAGATTTATAGCTTCCTAGAAATAGAGTGGCTTCCATGTGTGTACTGTTTGGTTTTTTTCTCCCCCTGAGTGTTAAGTGAAGGTAAATCTTCCTAAAGTTAGATTCAGCATTTAAAAAATATAGATAGCTCTGTCTATGCATGTTCAGTATATGTCTGTCTTTTCACAAACAGATTTTAAATACCTTTTTTCTGATTAAAAATTATAGTAGCAAAGAAGAAAATAAAAGTCTTTCAGACTACAAATAATCTTTATTGACTTTTATCATATTACTGTCACCTTTTAAATGTACTGTTCCATCATATAACAAAAAATGTTTACAAATCACATGGTGCATATATGCTGCTTTTTAGCAATCTTCTTTCACATAAAAGTATAGTGTCTATTTTCTGTTACATTCTTCTAAAGTGTAGTGGGGGTTTTTTGGTCATGTATTGTATAGATGTACTATAACATTTTGATTACCCTCCTCTTCTCAGATCTGTAGATTACTTTCAGTTCTTCATGATTCTAGAAAGTGCTCAGGTGAACATCCCCACAGAATCAGGATAGCTAGGTTATGAGCATGCCTTTTGGAGTTGAGCAAGTTATAATTAAACTGCTTGTCCATTTGACTTTACACAAATTATTTAAGCCCATCTAGTCTTCTGTCTCATTATCTGTAATAATAGCCTCTGCCTCTGTAATAAAGAGAGGATTAAAGAAAAGGTGCATGTGGGTTGCTGAGTCCAAAGCCTCTACATGTTAGTCAATAAATGTTAGCTGTTGTTATTATTATTATTTTTTTAATAAATTTATTTATTTTACTTGGGGGCTAGTTACTTTACAATATTGTAGTGGTTTTTGCCATACATTGACATGAATCAGCCGTGGGTTTACATGTGTTCCCCATCCTGAACCCCCCTCCCACCTCCCTCCCCATCCCATCCCTCTGGGTCATCCCATTGCCCCAGCCCTGAGCATTTGTCTCATGCATCGAACATGGAATGGTGTTCTGTTTCACATATGATAATATACATGTTTCAATGCTATTCTCCCAGAACGTCCCACCTTCACCTTCTCCCTCAGAGTCCATAAGACTGTTCTATGCATCTGTGTCTCTTGTTCTGTCTCGCATATAGGGTTATTGTTACCATCTTTCAAATTCCATATATATGCATTAGTATACTGTATTGGTGTTGTTCTTTCTGGCTTACTTCACTCTGTATAATGGGCTCCAGTTTCATCCATCTCAATAGAACTGATTCAAATATATTCTTTTTAATGGCTGAGTAATATTCCATTGTGTATATGTACCACAGCTTCCTTATCCATTCGTCTGCCGATGGACATCTAGGTTGCTTCCATGTCCTGGCTATTGTAAACAGTGCTGCGATGAACATTGGGGTACACGCGTGTCTTTCAATTCTGGTTTCCTCGGTGTGTATGCCCAGCAGTGGGATTGCTGGGTCATATGGCAGTTCTATTCCCAGTTTTTTAAGGAATCTCCACACTGTTCTCCATAGTGGCTATACTAGTTTGCATTCCCACCAACAGTGTAAGAGGGTTCCCTTTTCTCCACACCCTCTCCAGCATTTATTGCTTGTAGACTTTTGGATAGCAGCCATTCTGACTGGTGTGAAATGGTACCTCATTGTGGTTTTGATTTGCATTTCTCTAATAATGAGTGATGTTGAGCATCTTTTCATGTGTTTGTTAGCCATCTGTATGTCTTCTTTGGAGAAATGTCTGTTTAGTTCTTTGGCCCATTTTTGATTGGGTCTTTTATTTTTCTGGAATTCAGCTGAAGGAGTTGCTTGTATGTTTTTGAGATTAATTGTTTGTCTGTTGCTTCATTTGCTATTGTTTTCTCCCATTCTGAAGGCTGTCTTTTCACCTTGCTTATACTTTCCTTTGTTGTGCAAAAGCTTTTAATTTTAATTAGGTCCCATTTGTTTATTTTTGCTTTTATTTCCAATATTCTGGGAGGTGAGTCATGGAGGATCCTGCTGTGATTTATGTCGGAGAGTGTTTTGCCTATGTTTTCCTCTAGGAGTTTTATAGTTTCTGGTCTTACGTTCAGATCTTTAATCCATTTTGAGTTTATTTTTATGTATGGTGTTAGAAAGTGTTCTAATTTCATTCTTTTACAAGTGGTTGACCAGTTTTCCCAGCACCACTTGTTAAAGAGATTGTCTTTTCTCCATTGTATATTCTTGCCTCCTTTGTTGAAGATAAGGTGTCCATAGGTGTGTGGATTTATCTCTGGGCTTTCTATAGATGTAGTTATTTTAAATTTTATTAGTTCAATTCAGTCGCTCAGTCGTGTCCGACTCTTTGCGACCCCATGAATCGCAGCATACCAGGCCTCCCTGTCCATCACCAACTCCCGGAGTTTACCCAAACCCATGTCCATCAAGTCAGTGATGCCATCCAACCATCTCATCCTCTGTCGTCCCCTTCTCCTCCTGCCCACAATCCTTCCCAGCATTAGGGTCTTTTCCAGTGAGTCAACTCTTCGCATGAGGTGGCCATAGTATTGGAGTTTCAGCTTCAACATCAATCCTTCCAACGAACACCCAGGACTGATCTCCTTTAGGATGGACTGGTTGGATCTCCTTGCAGTCCAAGAGACTCTCAAGAGTCTTCTCCAACACCACAGTTCAAAAGCATCAATTCTTCGGCGCTCAGCTTTCTTCACCGTCCAACTCTCACATCCATACATGACCACTGGAAAAACCATAGCCTTGACTAGACGGACCTTTGTTGGCAAAGTAATGTCTCTGCTTTTAAATATGTTATCTAGGTTGGTCATAACCTTCCTTCCAAGGAGTAAGCGTCTTTTAATTTCATGGCTGCAATCACCATCAGCAGTGATTTTGGAGCCCAAAAAAATAAAGTCTGACACTGTTTCCACTATTTCCCCATCTATTTCCCATGAAGTGATAAGACCAGATGCCATGATCTTAGTTTTCTGAATGTTGAGCTTGAAGCCAACTTTTTCACTCTCCTCTTTCACTTTCATCAAGAGGCTCTTTAGTTCTTCTTCGCTTTCTGCCATAAGGGTGGTGTCATCTACATATCTGAGGTTATTGGTATTTCTCCCAGCAATCTTGATTCCAGCTTGTGTTTCTTCCAGCCCAGCGTTTGTCACAATGCACTCTGCATATAAGTTAAATAAGCAGGGTGACAATATACAGCCTTGACGTACTCCTTTTCCTATTTGGAACCAGTCTGTTGTTCCATGTCCAGTTCTAACTGTTGCTTCCTGACCTGCATACAAATTTTATATGCATATTTAATTATTTCCTTAGAGTTTATTTTAAGATGTTGAATTGCTAGGTCAAGGTGTGTACATGTTTTTAAGGCCTTTAATTGATATTCCCAAACTTGCTGTCAGAGTATCCTTTACCACACACTGTTCTCGGTTACTTTTTTGCATGTAAATTATAAGTATTTTAAAAAGTATTCTGGGTGAGATTGGCCATTTTTTTCTAGGTTTCTTGCTGATATTTATTCTTTCATGAATTGCCTATTTGTGTTGTCTGTTACTTTCTTGCATATAAATTATAAGTATTTAAAAAAATATTCTGGGTGAGATTGGCCATTTTTTGTGGCATTCTCTGTTACTTTTTTGCATGTAAATTATAAGTATTTTAAAGAATACTGGCATTCTCTGTTACTTTTTTGCATATAAATTGTAAGTGTTTTAAAACATATTCTGGATGAGATTGGCCTTTTTTTTCTAGGTTTCTTGCTGGTATTTATTCTTTCATGAATTGCCTATTTCTGTTGTCAGCCAGTTTTCTATTGATGTATTCATCTTGTGATTTTAAGACAGTCTTATATATGGAAGCTATGTTACCAATACTTTCTTTCAGAGTATAATTTATTTTGAACTTTATATGGGTACTTTTGTTTTTGTTTTGTCTTATGAATATTTAAAACTTTTATGAAGTCCTAGTCTTTTTCCTAGATGGATCATGCCTAAAAGATCTTCCCCATTCTAGGACTGCAAAAACTTTGTTTTCCTTAAAATCCATATGGAATATATCCATGAAAAATGAAAACTAACCTTTTCCTCAAATACTTACTACTCAGTTGACAACCATATGAGGAGGAAATTTTTCCCTTATCGTTATTTTATTTTTTAAAGATGCTTTTTTTGATGTGAACCTTGCTTTAAGTCTTTATTACATTTGTTATAATATTGCTTCTGTTTGATATGTGTTTTGGTTTTTTTGGCTGAGAGGCATGTGGGATCTTAGGTCCCTGACCAGGGATCAGACCTGCACAGCCTTAATCACTTAAGTCTTAACCACTGTACCGCCAAGGAAGTCCCTCCACTGCTTTAAATCTCACCGTTTAGTCGTTCTCTTATACATATTGGGGTCCAGTGAAGGAGTTTTCACACATGGTTTTCTAAAGAAAAGCAAATTCTCTTTCTGTTTGTTATTCTTCAATTCTTAATATTTTAAAAACATAAATTATCTTCATTTTTCATCTTTCTAATGTTGCTTTCTGTCTTGATTCTTTGCATCATAAGCAAACATTCTAAAATTTGCACCCCATATCCATGCCATTTGTTTTAATTTCTTTGGGGCTGATTTATTTTTTGCTATTTATAATGCACATTTTAATTTGGTAATTGAATTATCAGTGTTTTTACTGACTTATTTTAGCTCTTTTCGTTTCCACATTTCACCTTTATTATTTCAGTGTTTCTTTTTTTGCTTTGATGTCTTATTTCACAGCATCCATATTTTTCTGAATTTTATTTATAATACAGAACAGATGCTTTCTGAAATGTTTTTGAGTGCTTTGGTTTCTGTGTTTTATGTGAACAAGTATTTTATCAGCTTTTTAATCTTCTTTTTAAATCTACCTGAACACAGAATGGTTTATAAACTTTTGCAATTGAATTCATTGTGAGTAGACTCTCATTCTGCTGCTGTTTCCATGATTCCTATTAGAATCATCCTGTCACATGAAATTAGAGCACTATTATACATGATTCCATCCAAGTTTCTGGTACTCTGAAATTTTTCATTTAGTGTGGACCTACCTGTATTCATGAAAAGGTTTCTCCTGGTTCTGCTATTTGGTCATGGCTGTGGGTGAAGTGGAGTTACTTCCTGGTTAATCTGAAGTATGCTGTGGTTATTCATTTGTCATTCTCATATTTGTTGTAGAACTTTCCCCTCCTGAATTCACTTCACTTTGTATAAGCAGACACACCTCCACTTCTGTCACAGTCTCATCTCACTGCCTGGATTGCAGTCTCAAGACGCTGAGCTGTGCTGTGGTGGGATGGATGCAGTGCAGCGTGGCCCCCCTCCCTGGGGTAGCGTGGGCTGTACCTCAGAGTGGGCGGAAAGCAGTCACCTATCACACAGTTCCCCAGTGTGGGTCTTCCTCTGGGCTTCTGAACTGTGCCTGGTGGATGATCCTCTAGGGACAAGTAGAATGTTGACTGTGAGCCTTATTTTCTGTGCTGTTGAAACTTTCTGCCCCTTTGTGTGTGTGTGTGTATTTATAGTTTCTCACAGTGGTGTTGAAGGAATGCAAGTTTAGTGTTGCTCTTTTTTTTCTTCTTATCCTGTAACTTTATCCTGTTTTGTCTTTAGGGTTGTTTTTTTTTTTTTTTTTTTTTTTTTTTTTAAACTAATATTTAAGGTTAGTGCTACAGAGAACACATGGAAGGTTTAAATTGCTGTGCTTTAAAGCACCAGGTTACAGTAGCATGCCTCACTCACTGATCTCGGATCCAACCATGAGCCATCCTTCTGACTTCTCTGGGACTTTTTTTCTGTGCCTTTCATTTCTCACACCCTTCACAGAATAGCAAAAATAAAAGCAAGCAAAAGCTTCTTTCTGAAGAAACGCTAAAGTAACAGATATTCTTATGACAACTTCTAAGACCTAAAGGCTTGCAGAAACGGCCCCAAATTTTTGAAGACTAGCAGAGAAGCCTTGTACATTGTGCACTTCCAATTTTACTTACCAATAAAGGAGAGCAGACAAATGATGACCAGAACTGGGAGGTAGTATACTGTTTGGATGGAGGATTGACGCTTCTGAGAGCTAGTAAGGGCACTATTCACCACAGCCCCAAGTTCCTAGAGAATGGAGACCACAGATGTACACTCCCCTTCTTCTCTGCTCCTCCCACCGTCCCCTTTGCTTACAGGGATGCTTCAGGCAGGTTCTCCTAAGACAGAGACATGAGACAGCAATAGCATTTGGGTCTTAGAACAGAAATGGCTATAGATACTCTGGATTCTTAAGTACTAGATATGGAAAATGCTTAAAGTTTTTAAGAGGTACAGCTTTTATAATCAGAAAATAATTTGACAAACAGATTTGCTTATCAAGTTGCTAAGTATCAACTCTAGTCTTGAAAGAATTGCCTATAGGATAAACAGAAAAAAGTCTTAATTCTTTAGACTTAAAGGATAGTATTCTTAGAGAAGATAGTATATTTACATAAATGTCTTTCTCAAAGATGTAATGGAGAATGAATATTGTGAAAGACTCAAGATTTTAGAAAAAGACAAAAAACAAAATACAACTAATGTTTATAGGCAGGAAATTCAGACTGTATGGTAAGGAATGACATATAGATCAGTGGAACAGGCAAGAGAATCCAGAAGTAGGGTCCACATATATATGGTCAATTAATTTGGTTAAAGGTGTCAAAGTAGTTTAGTGGTGGAAACGACAGTCCTTTCAACAAATGGTA
The DNA here is from genome assembly GCA_024291935.2 of Okapia johnstoni. Taxonomy (NCBI): domain Eukaryota; kingdom Metazoa; phylum Chordata; class Mammalia; order Artiodactyla; family Giraffidae; genus Okapia; species Okapia johnstoni. Next base: position 46,412,903 of record CM044316.1, read on the forward strand.
CTAGTGTAATTGGACATCTATGTGAGGAAAAATAAATTCAACCCTTATCTTAAACTATGTACAGAAATTGACTCAAAACAAACTAATAGTCATAAACCTAAGAGATAAAACTGTTAAACTTCAAGATGAAAACATAGGAGAGAATCTATCTTTGCTATCTTGTTTTAGAAAAGATTTCTTGGCTAGAACACAAAAAGCAGGAACCATGAAAGAAAAATCTGATTAACTGAACCTTATCCAATTTTTTTTAATCTGCTCTTTAAAGTATATTAGGAAAAAGAAAAGACAATCTACAGATCAAGGGAAAATATTTGTAAAATATATATCTGAATAATGATTTATAGCCTGAATGTATTAAAAATAACTTGCAATTCAGTTTTTAAAATGGACACAAGATTTGAACAAATAGTTCACCAAAGAAAATATATAGATGACCAAAAAGCACATGAAAAGATGACCATCGTTAGTCATTAAGGAAAATCAAATTTTAAAAATGAGTTATTTCTACATACCTAACAGAGCTAAAATTTCAAAATTAAACACATGGTTGTATCATGTGTTGACAAATACATGAAGCAACTAGAGTTCTTCTGTTGGCTACTGTGAATGCAAAATAGCCCAGCTGTTTTGGAAACCACTTGATAGGTTTGATAAAGTTGAACATATTTACCATATGACCTACTCCTACATATTTTTACCCAGTTCTACCCCCGAGTATCTACTCAGGAGACAAAAAAGTAGTTCATAAGACCCATTGCAAGTATTTATAGCAGCTTTAATCATAACAGTCAAAAATTGAAAACAGCCCAAATTCCATCAACTAGTCAGTGAATATGTCCATAAAATTGAATACTACTCAGTAATAAAAAGATTAAACTACTTGTATATGCAGCACCATGGTGAATTTCATGAGTATTATGCCATGGAAAGGGGTTGCCAGGAGCTGGAGATGGAGGGAGGGGAGTGACTGTGGAGAAAGAGGCACAAGAGAGTTTGGAGAGGATGTGAGGAAAATGACTTATATCTTGATTGTGGCAGTGGTTACATGTTTTTCTTTAACCTATCAGAGTGACTAAGATCAAATTGTTTGATTCTTCATTGTTGTCAAGGAATTGAGGAGGGAGTCACACTCATTCTTAAATGTAATGGTATAACGTCTGAGAGGTAGTTGAACAGTATCTTTCAAAATTAAAAATGCACTTTCTTTTTGATCCAGAAATTCCACTTAGAGGAATTTTTTCTGTAGGTAAGATAATCTACAAGGGAACAGTGGTTTATATCATTGTTTACCGTAGCAAAAACTAGGGAACAACCTGAATCTCTTTGAATGGGGGCGTTAAGTATGGTACAGTGAAGTACTGTGAGTTAGATACATTTGTCTACTAATAGGAAACTATTTCTTGTGATATTATGAAATGAAAATAGGAGTGCACAGAATGGCATCTAGAGTGTGCTTCCATTTGTGGTTTTAGAAATCTCTACATAGTCACTTAACTGCTTGTTCATGTACACACTGTTAGAGGTCGCATACACATGCACAAAACTGGTATTTTGTTTTTAATTAATTAATTTATTTTAATTGGAAGATAATTTCTTTATAATATTGTGCTGTTTTTTTGCCATACATTGACATGAATCACCCACGGGTGCACATGTGTCCGCCCAACCTGAACCCACCTCCCTCCCCATCCCATCCCTCTGGGTTGTCCCAGAGCACCAACTTTGAGTGCCCTGCTTCATGCATTGAACTTACACTGGTCATCTATTTTACATATGGTGATATACATGTTTCAGTGCTGTTCTCTCAAATCATCCCACCTTCCCCTTCTCCCACATAGTCCAAAAGTGTGTTCTTTATATCTGTGTCTCTTTTGCTGCCTTGCATGTAGGATCGTCATTACCCTGTCTAAATTCCATATATATGCGTTAATATACTTGTATTGGTGACAAAACTGGTATTGAATCACCTCTAGCAGGGAAAGTTTTACTTTTGATGTATATGTATTTGTTTTGTGTGATTTTTTTTTTTTTAACCCCATGGTGTATTACCTTCACAGTTAAAGAGAAAATATTTTAATATGCATACATTATAATGTAGCATTAGGAGATTAGGGGTGTATTGGTGACTTTCCTAATCCCTTCATCCAGAAGATCCCTAGTGACTTTGTCAACAGCACAACAGTGGATCACTGGATCTTCTGTGATCCAGTGTGACATTTCTAAGACCATTTCCCCCTTGTAACCATCACTTCCAGCCCATATCTCCTGTTTTTCTGAATTCATGCAGAGAGTAGGTTGAGGAGGAAGTACGCTCGCTTCATCCTACCTATATGGTGCCTTTCTGTACATTGGACTGCTCCTCTAGCTTAGGTCAGTGTTACTAAGTCCACAGTCGTAAGCGACCTGGTGGGAAGAAATGTACTGAGTTATGAAGGAAATTGTTAATTATGTCTCTGTATCATATGCAGGTGCTGCCAGGAAGCTTCTATAAGTGCGGGGAGCTTTGGTAGGGAGGGGTATCAGTTGGCAGTACTTTCTGAAAATGGGGAAGTTTGGGAGGCTGTATTCAATTTAGTTTGGACATTAAATGAATTAAAATGAACATACTCAAGTTATGAACTTTGCCTCATCAGTGCTATAAAAAGCCCTTTAGCCTGGCTGTAATTTGACTCTCCTCTCTGTTATGTTACACAATATTCCTATGGTTACAGAGCCCGAATAAGTGGAAGCTAATCATTAGTTTGCTAAATGTGGTTCATGGAACAGTTCACAACTCCCAGACCTGCCAACTGCTGCTTATTTAGTGTCATGTTCACTCTTCTTGGGTAGAAGTTGGTTTGTTCCTCAGAAAAATGTACAGTAACATTTGTCTTGCATCTAAGAACCATGCACTGTGGCAGCTTTCCATGTGTCTTGGGGATGGGGAGGGAGGAAGGTCATGGTAAGCGAAGTTGTTTGGTACCTACACTTCCACAGGAAGAGACAAACCATTAAGGGAGTGTGAGATGGCAAAGCCAGAAAAGAATTAATGTTATGCCATTCGGAGCCAAGCACTTACTGAACCAGGGCCCTGTCAGGAGAACACACTGCGAGCAGTAGATACCAACTGGATTTGTGCCCTCACTTGGAGATTAGGGCCTAAATCCTTAAGCCACTCATGATTTTTGACTTCTTCTTACTAGGGTGAAAGTAAATGGAAAATGTGTCATGCCTACCTGTGGACTCATTTCCAGCTGCAAGGTTGTGGGCCCTGTAGGAGGATCCTGTTTCTTCTGAGACTGTCCAGAAAGAGAGAGTCTGGTTGCTGTCTCCATTTACCTGCTACAACATTAGACCTCTTTGGATTTGTAAAGAACAGAGAACCTGACCTTAACTAGCTTAAGCAAAAAGGGACTTTTGTGGCTTATTTGACTAAAAAGGCATGGTGACCTACAGAGGCTCAAACCATGTCATCTGGACTCTCAGCCTCTCCCTGTGGCTTTGTCTGTCAGACTGTACTCTCAGGCTCCATGTGGTGGCATCCAAAGCAGCAGTATCGCCCCCCAGGTGCACAGCGAGTGCCTTTTCTTTCCTAGAAAAGTCCTGGACTTCATGCTGACTGGCCTGGCTTAGGTCTGGGACCATCCCTGAACCAGTCCCGGGGTTCAGAGACATCTCATCCCCCCCACCCCCAACCTGGAAGAGTGGGGCCTCACCTGAGCATGGGGAGTAGGTGTATGAAAAGGGTAGCAGCCCAGCTGAAAATGAACTGAACCGCTGTGCAGAAAGAAATGGAAATGGGAGCTGGGAGGTAAATCGCTAGAAGTTGGATTGTCCATTCAATGCACTCAGAGACTCTGCTTTTGACTTCTTGCCAGCGAGAATCCAGGTTTCTGCTGGTTTATGAAACAGTTCATGTTTCCCAACCTCTGCCTCTCCTCTTGCCTGCCTGTGTGCTGCTCAGAAAGACTACAAGAATTATCTCTTCTTTTACAGTATGCATTTATCTGAAATACACACATTTGTTTGGAATTATACACAGAGGAAACGAAGAAATAATCAGGAGTTGATATAATTATGGTGGTTTTTTTTTAAATAAATTTATTTATTTTAGTTGGGGGCTAATTACTTTACAATATTGTGGTGTTTTTTGCCATACATTGACATGAATCAGCCATGGGTTTACATGTGTTCCCCGTCCTGAGCCCCCCTCCCACCTCCCTCCCCATCCCATCCCTCTGGGTCATCCCATGGCCCCAGCCCTGAGCATTAGTCTCATGCATCGAACCTGGAACGGTGCTCTGCCTCACACATGATAATATACATGTTTCAATGCTACTCTCTCAGAACGTCCCACCCTCACCCTCTCCCCCAGAGTCCACAAGACTGCTCTATGCATCTGTGTCTCTTATTCTGTCTCGCATATAGGGTTATCGTTACCATCTTTCAAATTCCATATATATGCATTAGTATACTGTATTGGTGTTTTGCACATCTTGGTTTAGGGCAATTTAAAATATATAAGGAATGGAATCAAGTTGTAGTTAAAAAAAAATAAAAAATACAATTCTGCCACTTTCCAACCACTCTTTTCTTTTTAGAATATGTCCTTTCAGCTTTCATTCATTTGAGTTTCTCACAAAACTTTAAATATTTTTTTTTTTTGCTTGACATTACATGATAATTCAGGCATTTTCCATTTTGCTATGTAGTTATCATTTTCATGTAAATGCAGCATGCTATTCCATTAGGAATATACCACAATTAATTTAGTCATTCTATCACTGGCTGTTTAGGTTGTTCTTTTAAAATGTATTCTGGTGTTATCAAGAGTAGTGTAGGTTGGACATTTTGAGTGTATGTAACTTTCTCATGTCTTATCTTATTTCCTGAGGATGGGTTGTGAGAAGTGGGATTACTGTTTTAAAGTGTATAAACATTTTTAGGACTTGATATATATTGCCAAATTTCTTCTCACATCTCTTGCATTAATTCATCTGCGTCTAGCAGTTTCTGAGAGGATCAGTTTCACTGCATTTTTGCCAGCAGTAGATATTTGGATTTTTAAACATTTTTCTAATTCAATCAGGAAAAACTAGCTGTCATTTTTGTTTTTACTTTGGATTTCTTTGTTTAGTAGGGAGATTGAATGCTTTTATGTATAAATGTTTTTTAGCTATATTTTCTGCTCTGCTTTACCCATTGTCTTTTCTTCTCTTTAGACCCCAAAACAGCTTCTGAAACAGAAATGGATATCTGTGCCGAGTGGGAGATAAAGACCATCACTAGTGCTTTGAAGACCTACCTAAGGTAGGGACTTTGTATTTGCAGGGCATGGTGCCAGCTTGTTATCATGCAATCAAGAAGAAAGCAATTTTATTTTCGGCCTCCAGAGGACTGTTGGGTGGGAGTTTGAGATGTAGAAACAGCTTTTGTGTGGGTGCAATTAGCTCAGATGGTCAAACCAATTATAAATCATCCAGAGTTGATGGATTGCCATTGTGCAATGGTGCCATGAGTGATTTAGGAAGCTTTGCTCTTTTCGAGAAGCTACTCTAATGATCAGACTTTAACAGAACCTCAAATATGGTATTTCCTGTAATGCTTAGGTAATCAGCTAAGAAAACGAGGAATCACATATCCCATTGTGTTGAGAATGTGTGATTACATACCCTATGTATTCTGAGAGTTCTGCACCTTGCACAGATAGAGTGTATTGCTAATGTTGCTCCTTAAAAGTGAGAACTTTAATGACACTCCTTTTTAACTCCTTCTGCTTATGACTGAAAATATGACTTATGAATGAAAATATGACTTCATTGGAGAGAAGACTGCTTTTCTTTAATAATACATGTGTTACTCCTGCTGCCTCCTACCCTTCCCTTGGTTATTAACAGAGTGAGTGATTGACTAGCTGCTCACATCTCAGTTTCCAAGTGGACTGAAAGGCATGCTAGATGTGAAGCATAGGGATGCTATAGTTCTCCACTGTGGTCCCTCTTGAACAGGAGTCTAGTCATAAACAAAGAGGAGAACTATAATCGTGAATTACATAAGCATTTGTACAAGTTTGTTAAGATTTGCTTGGCTCGAAAGCCACAGAAAAGGAATTGGTGATGCCGGTTTTATTGGCTGTTGGGGAATTGCTGGAAGGCTCTTGGTATCAAGAGTAAGATGTCATGTAAGTGATGACTAAGAGTTGAATCAGGGGATCCAATGAGAATAAAATGAAATCTGAACCAAGGACCATAGATAATCTGTTGAGAAGCTTATTATTTGGACTATCAGTAAAAATACTCAAGTTTACAGTTAAACATGTTCACATACCAGATACTACCATAATAGATTACCTAAAGCCTAGGTGCTAGAGGTTTATATTTAGTACTTATCTGTGCATCTTGATATTGATTAGCTAATAGACAGTATGTATAAAATATATATATTTTTATGATAACAGGTAAAATTTGATTGTGTCATGCCTAATATTAAGGATTCTAACCCTTTGGCATGCCAGAGCAATACTCCATAGTGAATTTGCTATAAAAACACCTTCAAAAGTCTCTCGTAGTGTTTCCAGATGAAGTGATTAATAACAAGCTGCCAGGAAGACAAGAGATTAAGAGCTGATGATTGCAAATGTTGGGTTAGTTGCCTGTTTTTCAGGCACATCTTAAAATGCTCTTGTTGTGGGTGAGTCATTGACTGAAAAGGAAATCTCTCAGTTTGTGCTAGACTTCTACATTAGCACTTCTCTGGTTTGTGACTATGAAACATAAGTTTTGTCTGTTCCCTTAAAAAAGGAGAAAAAAATGAACATTTCAGGTGAAATCTCAGGACCCTTTCAAAGGGGAAACGAAGTTGGACTAAACTGAGTTGCTCTTCTTTGCCCATCGTCTTTGTCTTTGATAAATGTAACAGTCCGCCATCTGGAGGCTGCTGGATAGTGAGAATAGGATTGTTTTTGTTAAACTGACTAGTGTATATCCTTTTATTCCAGAATGCTTCCAGGACCACTCATGATGTACCAGTTTCAAAGAAGTTTCATCAAAGCAGCAAGTAAGTTTTCTGTTTGCCACAGTTTTAAGGGAAAGGGAATAGATTTCTCTATTTCAAAGAAAAGTATCCCCAAATAAGTATTACCTAACCCCTTGTATTCTGCGTGTAAACTACCCACATTCACGCTCATAAGACTGTCACAGAATGAAAGCAAAACCAGGTCGGGTTTTGCTAAGGACCTTGTTAGCATACTGAATTTACAGTAGAGGGGAGAAGCTTCAGAAGTTAGTTGGGGGGGCAGTGGTACAGGGAAGGGGAGAGGTGAAAAAAGCAAATTTGAGTTTCTAGTTTTGATTATTGGAATTCTAACTCCTTGGGCCTTTGCCGGCCCTGGAGGTAACATTTTTCAGAATGACTCAGACTTTGCCCGTTACCTAAATTGAGCACGGGATGTTTCCCTGAATCCGACACCGTTTGTATAACTTCTCAGTCCTCTTTTCCATCATGGTTTATATAACTTTTCAGTCCTCTTTTCCATCATGGCTGGCATTTACAGCTTCTGGTCAGTCTTTAGCTATATCATACAAGCCTGGGCATCATATTACTGGTATTAAAATACATAGGGATTAGGTGCAAGCTACCCTAAGCATACTGGAATCTTTCTATGTGGGGCAGGCCTCCTGTAAGGGGAAGTAAGATTCTCTATCAAATTTAAATCTGGCACAAATCCCCAGCGTGCTGTTATGTCCATAGTATGTGCTTTTCCCTGCTTCCGTTAACCCACCTGAGTTTATTTACCCTGGTAGCTGCTACTTGCCTCATTAAGGAATACCTCGTGTTCTGGTGGCCTTATCCATGCAGAGCGGTCCCCATAAAACAGGAGGAAGACCTGGGAGAAAGCTGAAAGTAAAGATAGTGTTTATGTGATTTCTTTCTCAGAGAAATTCCAAACCCATAGCAACCATTCTTTAATTAAAACTCACCTCAGAGCTATAAATAGGTGTGGTGAGTGCCATCAATCTGTTTCCCAGAGACATGAAGCCACGTACCCAAGTGCAACCATTAGAATGTGACAGATCATGATTTAGGTTACAGGGTGTCAGAAACATTTCCTTATTTTATCTGCCATTCCTTTCTTCTCCCTGGCTGGTTGTTTCATGTGACTTGGAAATAACTGGACATTACCTTTGATGTCTTTGATGCAGTCTTGAGATGTTATTTTGATATTTGAGACCCTCGCAGTGTTGTTCATGTACAATTTGTTCATCACTTCATGAGTGCATAAAGTTCCTTCCTTCCTTGAAACAAAGCTGCCACTCTAAGGAGCCAACCACTCTCAAATTTATTCCTACTCCTGAGTGAGGAGGTGACTGTTTCCATTTCCTTACGTCATCGTTTTGGCTTGATTTTTTGGACAGTCTTATTTTTTCATGAACTTTGTCATGGAAAGCATTATTAAAAGGACTTCTAGATCCAGTCAGTCTAGTTATGAGTACACAGAACAAGGTCTTATCTGTGAGAAATCTTTTCTCTGTTGTGCCCCACCTTTATTTTCCTCTGATTTTTGTCTTGCAAGCTGATTTAGCTGTAACTCTGATCCAGTGTTACCTCCCTCCTTCCTTTGCAGAGCTGGAGAATCAGGAGTCTCGGGTCTCTGAAATCCACAGCCTTGTTCATCGGCTCCCAGAGAAAAATAGGCAGATGTTACAGCTGCTCATGAACCACTTGGCAAAGTAGGTTTAAGACTGATTGCTGGCCTTTCTTCAGCCCTGTAAAGTTCTTATCTTAGCACAAAAACTGAGTTTGGTTCTGCTTACGTTTCCCTTTCACACTGTTGCATCAGGTATGCTGAAGGAATAGGAAAGAAAGAAATGTGTGAAATGTTAACTCCAGTAGCTAACAGCAGCACACACTGGGTGGGCTTTGCAGGGTAGGCTGAGGAGGTACCCATATGGCCAGGCCATTGGGCAGAGTTTGCAGGACACTTTGTGCTCTTGTAATGATCAAAGTCAAGAAGTGTGTGCTCCATGTTACCAGGTCACAAATCAGATTTTTCAGGAGTTACATGTTCTTGTGATGATGGAGGGCGAATAGGAATATGTTACAAGTTTAGAGACCTTGGATTTGGAATAAAGAGGCCTGAATTGTAAAGTTGATTCTGTTCTTAACAAGCCACTTAACTAGCCCTGGACAAGCCACTGACCTCTCAATTCCTTAGTTTCTTCATCTGTCAAATATGGGTAGTAGTCTCCCCCTTTTTTATAATGTCATTGAATTTAAAAGTTACATGTATTAAAACCCTTAAAGTAGTATTAAAAAATAGAGGAATTGGCAAATGCCCATTTGCCTCCTGAGGAAATCAGTGGGGACTTAATTTTCCTGCTAGGAATACTTATAGTCTTGGAACCGCTTGAAATTCTTGTGTGTTTACTGTTGCTTGACCTGTTTTGGATTGACCTTGCTGATACCCCTTATTGTTTATCAGCCACTGCATATGTGTATGTTCCAACCTTCTCTTAACTTTAATGGATGTTCTTGATTGGAGACTACAGTCTAAGAAAAGACAGACTATAACAGTTAACCTGAATTGATAAATTCTACATTCTGTGGAACTGATACATTGTAAATCCAGCCCTTATGCATGCATTGTTCTGCCATTAAGTCATGTCTTTTGGGTAAATACTTTGCTGAGGGAGATTATGATGGCTTGTTTTCATGTTTCTACTAGTGAAAGTTGAAACTGAAAATCACGCAGTCACGTCTGACTCTTTGCAACCCCATGGAATACTGTATACTCCATGGAATTCTCCAGGCCAGATACTGGAGTGGGTAGCCGTTCCCTTCTTCAGGGGATCTTCCCAACCCAGGGATTGGATCCAGGTCTTTCTCATTGCAGGTGGATTCTTTTCCAGCTGAGCCACCAGGAAAACCCAAGAATACTGGAGTGGGTAGCCTATCCCTTCTCCAGCTGACCTTCCTGACCCAGGAATTGAACCAGGGTCTCCTGCATTGCAGGCAGATTCTTTACCAGCTGAGCTACCAGGAAGCCCTACATTTCTACTGAGCACTTGATATTTTGGAGAGAGAGTATAGATGTTACCATGAAATTTATTCAGATGTTAATGATGAATAAACAAGAGTGGTTTGCATGCTGCTGAGAAGCAATCAGTCAGAGTCAAGGTTTGCTGAATTCTATTTTGAGTTACATTTTTTTCTTGCCATACCACATCAAACTTGTATGTTCAAAAACAATTATAACCTAGAACAGGGGAATGCCCCCTAACCCCCATGTCAAAGAATCCTGATGAAATGTGTTGAAAATGATGAGAACTGGGCTTTAAAAAGTAGTTCCCCCCAAAATAAAAAGTAGTTCCAGATTCTCTGAGTTGACGGTGTGGTGCCTGTTCCACATAACCCAGTCAGGCATGTGTGAAATGTAAAAGCTAGTTTAGATGTTAGTTATACACTTGTATGGCCTACACCAGATCAGAGAAAGTTCTAGGTATACCCTCTGGCCAAGTATGTGTGGTGATGCTCATTCGTGACTGCTTTATGGCCACTGGATGTTAGAAGGCCTCCATACCTGCTGGTAACAGCTGGAGAAAGGATAGGAAGCAGCTGAAAGAAGTTAGGCATTTCAAGCTGTGCAGTTGTGATGAGAATTTAATTGGACTGAGAGAGACCGAGAGTCAGTGGTGATCCAGCGGAGCCAGAACTGAATCTTCCCATTTTTAAAATGCCCTGAGGATTGTTAGAGAGCCTCAAACAAAAATAAATAGAAATTAAAAAAATCCAAAACCCTCAAGGTGGGTATGGAATCGTTGAGGTTATGCATCTCTTGTGGATGCTTCACTTTGTCCCTCTGGTCCCACCCTCTTCTCTTCCACCCCATGAAGTTCAGTCTTTGTCCCTAAGCCAAGGAGAAGTGCAACTGGAATGTGTGTGTTAAAGCTGTGACCTTGACTTTCTGCCTTCTAACAAATGTAAACCATTTTTGTTGCTGGAGTTATTTATTTTATAGCATTTCTGGAGCATTGTGTATCATCTTTGATACTTAACAACTATTTTTTTTGGTCCTGTGAGGTTCTGTGGAAGTTCTTTGCTCATATAATCATTAAGAAATCTACATATAGACCTGCCCTCATGGTTGTAAGTGAGAGTTGGTTAGAGCTGGTGATAGGACACACAGACTCCTGTTCTCAGTGTGTTGTGTTCTTGGTCTCTGGTGGCTCTAGATTTAAAATCTCTTGTGGAGATGAGTAGATGGTGCTAGTGGTAAAGAACCTGCCTGCCAATGCAGGAGACATCAGAGACGTGGGTTCGATCCCTGGGCTGGGAAGATACCCTGGAGAAGGGCGTGGCAGCCCATTCCAGTGTTCTTACCTGTAGCTTCTCATGGACAGAGGAGCATAGTGGGCTATAGTCCATAGGTCGCAAGATGTTGGATATGACTGAAGCGGCGTAGCCTGCATGCATGCTGAATCCAGTAAGGAGTATTTATTTAGGTTTGAAAAAATCTTTTGGCACCCAGAGGAGGTCTAAGATTCCACATAAACTCTCTCTTCTCATTTACGACACTGTCCTATTTTAAAATCTAACAAGAAGGGAAAGTTAACTTGGGACGAGATGTTTGTGTGTTTCATTCCTGTTTTCTCAGGTTCAAACTTATCCGAGGATATGCCTGAGCTATTGTTCCTCTGGTCCACTTACTTAACAGTCAGCTTCCTTTCTAAGTTTTAGTTTCGGGGTTGGTTCTGCTGGAAAACCTGGTGTTTACTTCTCTCATTACCTACTCTGTTTGCCCTGTGTGTCCCAGGCGTCTGGTTCAAAGGGAAGATATTTTGTGTACTTTTTAAAGCACTCTTGAAACACTTTTTAAAATTGATTTCCTTTAGCTGTGGAGGAAGAGTTAAGACATTTTATATTTAATCCCAACTAGAAATGCATTCAAGGGGGAAAACGTCTTGGAAGGAAGAAAAGAAACTCCAAACCTCCATGCAAATGATTACCAGGGTTCATCCAAATCACAGACCTCTTGGGTCAGTTTCAGACCTCCAAGGGAACCTAAAAATTATAGGCAGCTCTGCACATATTTTTGTTGTTCCAGCTTAAATCTACTGTAAAAATTAGATGTTTTCTATTTGGAACCTGGAATAAAGCATACAGTCTGGAGTCATGTGCTTCAAAGCACAGTTACACTCACCTGGGGAGCTTGTTTACATGGACAGTGCTGGGCCCCACCCTTAGTCTTTTACACTGGACTCTGCCTGGGAATATGCATTTCTGATTTACTTCCCGGGTAAACCAGATGCAATCTTCTGAGAATCACTGGGCTTGAGAATGGCCATATAAAGGGGTTTTCTAGGAGGGATAAATGATTTTGGAAGGAATGGATTGGAATTTAGGAGGATGTTAGAAATCAGGAAGAAGAAACTCAGAGCAACAAGTTCAAAAAGTAGATTTTACTCGCATAATGTAATTACTAAAAATATAAAAAAATCAGTTTTGATTTCCTGTGTCTCTACAATTCTCCTTTCACTAAATTGAGTGTTCAGCAAATGATTTTATTCTAAAATCACACACAAAGAATTTTTAGTAATAAAGAAAATTGCCCCCAACTGGCTGTGGGACCTTGTGGAAATCTTTTAACCTCTTTAAGCCTGGTTTCCTGACTTCCCCTTTCAATCCTGTGCGTCTCTGTTTTCATCAGGTAGGAAGGGGGCGAAAAAAAAGAAAAAAAAATCCCCAGTCTTATAAATTTAGAAGGAAATAAGAGTAGATGAGTAATAAAGACTAATATCATGGTCGTTCCCTGATGTTTACATATTATTATGACTCCAAGTATGTTGTATATACCCACACATACCATTCACAGTGGCTCACTGGAACTTTATTACAGTGTTTATGCTGCATGGGAGGATTCCAAAGCGCTCTCCTTACATCCGGAGTGGCTATTAACAATACCTTTTCATAGCTGGTTTTCCCAAAACACTTAGTGAGAGATAAATCTTAGTCTCTTTTCTTTTTTGAAGCAACTATTCCTTTGTTCCTAAGGTATTGTCAGGGAGCCCTTTTCTTGCTTCTCCAAAGAAGTACTATATCATTTGAGATGCTTTGGGCTGCAAGAAACAGAAAATCCAGCTTACAGTGGCTTATACAATACAAGGGAATCTATTGTCTCATTACACAAAATAAGTCCAGAGGGTTGGTTAATTTCTTGGCTCATAAAGTGCTTGCGTTATTTCCATGGCCCTGCTCATAGCCAACTTCATTGTGTTGGCTAGCCCCTCTCAAGATCATAAGATGTTATGTTGCATTTCTGCATATGAGTATGAGTGGTTGTCCAGAGGCAGAAAGGCATTGCAGTTGACCCCTGAACAACATGGGTTTGAACTATGTGGGTTCATTTATATATGGGTTTTTTTCACTAAATAGGCACTATTTATACGCATAATGTAATATGGTTGAATCCGTGGAATATTGTGGGGCAGATGCTTGGCGTACAAGTGAGACTTCGTCAAAATATGTAGACTCCATTGTCACAAGTTATCAAGGGTTGACCATCTAGTGTGAGTACCTCCAGGCATCCCTGCAAGTTATGAAGGATTTATTTACATTTCCTAATCTACATGCAGACTGAGTTGGGTTCCTGTAAAGATGCCTGTGGTTATAAAGAAAATCATTGCTAGGCCTTAGCACCAAGGAGGTTGGACCCTGGTAGTTAACTAGCATTTCTGAAGTTCTCAAGGTTAAAATGTAAAGAAATGGATACTTGACGTTAGCATATATCTTATAGATACTCTGCTATTCCTTCTTCTTTCACCCCAAATCTAGAAGATTTAGCTTCTTGAAGAGCTGTTGAACACATGAGCAGTGCTTCCCATTTCCTTGCCATCAAGGCTAGTCCAAACAAAATAGGCGTGGAATTTTATAAAGCACATTTAAAAAAAAAAACAGTACTTTTGAGATGATGGCTTTCTAAGATGGAAAGCTCCTGTGAGCTTCTCTGGCAGCTTTTCCTCGGCCATACACCCTGGCTTCAGAACCTTCTTCTCTCTAGTAACCGCTAGACACCCACTGCTGCCGGCGCAGAATTGCTTGGCTGCTGGGCCACGGGTGGTGTGGCCTGAGAACCCCACAGAGCCACATTGGCCACATTCTCCAGGCCTATTTGGCTTCTGCCTCACTGACTCCTATCCCGAACGGATCATTCTGGTGATTTTAACCCCTCACTATCTTGTGAATCCATTCAGTTTTCTCCATGTCCGTTACTGCCAGCCTAGGTCAAGCTGTCGTCATCTCTTCCCTAGACTGCTTCCCAGCTTGCTCTGGCTGGTGGAGCTGTGGCTCGCTGCCAGGCCACAGAATGCATGCTCTGTGGCTGGGGAAACTTGGAACACTGTAGATCCCAACATGTGATTCCCCTGCTTAAAAAAGACTTCAAAGTCAGCTTCCCCCCTGCTCTTAAGACAGAACTCTGGATATAGCCTCCCAAGGCCTTGTCTGTACTGGGACCTTTCAGATTTCGCAGCCTCATCTTCATCACTTGTGATCACATTTCATCTCTACTGCCTGGTGCACAGTGAACGTGCATGAGTATTTGTTGGGTAGAAGCATGAAGCACCTCTTACCCATCTCAACCTTCTCCTTCCCTGCCCTGTGTTAGGAAAGGTCCCTCCCCAGCTTCTGCCAGCCAGAGTCTCCCCTTTTCTTTAGCCTCAGCTCCCATGCTGCTGCCTATAAGAATCGTTTCTGCCTCAAGTGCCCTTGTGCTGTCCTGAACTCCCATAGCCTCTGCTTATTCCTCTTTTAATGTATATCACATTCACTCTGGGGGACAGTTTACAGGGTGTGCAGCTTCTCACTCCTACTGGGTCATAAGCTGTCAGGGGACAGGAAGTCTGTCTTCCTTTATCTTTGTGTCTTACCTAGGAGTTGCAAACAAGGGCCTCCAGCCAGAGCAGCCCACACATGTGCTCTATTTGGTATTGTTGTCCCACACATTGCTGTTTGTAAAATTTGGACAGGTTTCCAGCATTTTTAACAGGGGTCATTTTACTTGGAAAACTTCAGATCTTCTTGCGAGCAATTGGCTGGAACTGAATGAGAGCTACACCCTATCCCCCTGGGCATGCCTTCTTCAGTTTGCCTAATTCAAAGATTGAAGGCAAAAGGAGAAGCTGGTGGCAGAGGATGAGATGGTTAAATACCATCCCTGACCCAACGGACATGAATTTGAATAAACTCTGGGAGATAGTGGAGAACAGAGGAACCTGGCGTGCTACAGTTCCGGCTATGTCCAACTCTTTGATTGCAAAGAGTTGCATCTTTGCAACTTTGCAATCAAAGTGTTGGACAGAACTTAGCAGCCAAACAACAACAACAATAGTCCCTATTGTACCTGGCCTATTTTTTTCCTACCCCCCACATGCCTGACCCTGAATAGGCATTTGGATGTTCAGCCCTTGGCCTGACTGTCTGCTCATCCCAAAAGAGGGCCTTGATATTTGGTGATCCCATAATGAACAAGCAGAAATGGGCTGGAAAAATTATTTCTCTCACCAGCTCTGTTTTTATCCTGAAAGATTTATTGTTTTTGATAGATTGGAGGTCCCTGGAAGAAGTAGGAGATACTGCTTCCAGGCCTGTTTATGTCTCTGGGGCAGGGACGAGAGTGCATTATCTTAAGACTAAGAATGGAATTCTCAAAGGACCTTCTCTAGCTATTTTTGGTGGACCCCAAGGAAAATCTATTTAAAGGGCCACTGCAAAGAGGACAAGCACATATTTTGAAGCAAACAGGCGTTAGCACTTTAGCACTTTAAATTAATGGAAATGCAGGTGACATCAGAACTCAAGCCTTACTCAGCCTACTTGCCAGACCTTAACTTACTTTCAACCCAGGAATTTCTCTCTTTTGTGACCTTCTAGCCTTCAAGGTTAGAGAAGGAAAGACACAAGTTCAAATTTTTTGCTTTAAAAAAAAATATCAACAAAATTTCTGAATTCAAGGAACTGAATCTTTCACATCATAAGAAATACCCATTCTGAAAGGGGAAATGCTTGGCTTCAAGCTGTTAATGCTCAGTAGTCTCAGAGCTACTTTGATTTAGGTCTCTTGTTTGTTTTGATTTGTTCCACTTCTGTTTGGGTTAATTTTTTCAGAGACTTTCCTGGTTTTTGATACACCTCCGATGCTTCCTCTTTTGAGCCCCTGGAGTCACCTATGGAGTTCCCTTTCAAATTCAAGGAGGAGCAAAGGAGAGGATACCCGCTATTATTTCAGGATCTTATAGAAGTGAGAGTATCATCAAGCGTGAACACAACTTTGTTTCTGTTTTGTCAGCCAGATTTCTTCCCGTCCTTCCTTCCTTCTTCCTTTCTCCCTTCCTTCCTTTTCTGATTTTGAGTCCTCTGTCTCTTTCTGTTGGTGAGTCTAGCTAAAGGTTCGTCTTTTCTATTTACCTTTTTAAAAGCCAGCTCTTACTTTCATCGATCTTTTTTCTTTGTCTTTTTCGTCCCTCTTTCATTTATCTCCGCTCTTATGAGCCAGATTTCTTATCTGTTGGCCCCAGGAGTGGTTTCATTAAAGGTCTTTCTTTGGCTCAGCGTCAGTGACTGATTCACTTGCGCTGTTTTGTGCACTGAAGCCCTCGCTCGCCGCATCCTCTTTGCATTGCACAGAGAACATTATCTGTGATACTTATTTTCTTACACTGACTGGTTTTTCAACGAACTCATGACTGTTGTGGCTCAAACATGGCAGCTGCAGTTAGGCAACTGGCAGACTTTGGGGTAATTGTAGTTCGTTTATAGGTGCTTGAGCACAGTGGTGAAGAGAGAACATTCTGGAGCCAGACTACCTAGTTTTACCCATCTCTTCTGAAACCTTGTGTGAATTACTTCACTGATTTATGCCCAAGTTTTCTCATCTAAATAAGGATACATAATAATTGTATCAGAAACATTTAAATTAGCATATCAGATTCTTCTGCCTTTTCCTGTGCATGTTTCAGCCAACACTGTGGGGACTGGTTGTGTAGCCTCCAACTCATTTCATACAGGTGCAGCTTGATAGCCTATAGCCTCATGTCCATTCTGTGTGCCCGTGCCTCTTACCTGCCACCCCAGGGAGACATGACACAAGCTGTCATCCACATGCATATGGCCTGGCAGCAAAGGAGTATTTAAAAAAAAAAACAAAAACCTCCAAGGGGAAACCTTTGACTAACAGAAGGTTAGAGCTGGGCGTCCTGAATAGCAGTCATTAGGTAGCTTCATGGGAGATGATCCCAAGAGATGAGCAACTATTGGTGCTTGAACCAAGAAGTGGTTAACTTCTCTGCCTTATTCCTCCTGAGAATCCCCCTAGTAGCATAGAATCATCTATGCCTTCACCTCAGGCTCTTTTTTCTGGGAAAACTAAAGACAATAATAGCATGTATCCTCTTAGAGTCTTTGTGAGAATTTAGTTAACTCCTCCACCCAAACCTCTTAAAAGAGCATCTGGCAAGTAGTATATCCATCGTCCATGTAGACTTTTACAGTCTGTGTGAGAAATCAGGATATGGAGGAAGAAGGGTCAGGGAGCTGTACCTTAAGGTGAGGGAAAATGGTGAAATTGTTCTAATGATTAAACCCAAGCAAGGCATTCTTATTTGGGGGATGGGGCTTTCTCCACAGTTCTGTTCTTGGCAAGCAAAATCCTTAGGGCTGAATGCTGAAAAGTAGCACACACGGCTCTGATCCACTTGGGAGATTTGCCTGTGTATATGTGTTTACTTTTACTTGGCTTTTGTTTTCTTGGCAGTTTGTGTATGTTTGGCCCAAAGGACTGAGCATCTCTCTCACTCTTCCTAGCAAAGTGTGAGCCAGCGAGAGGTCAGCCAGGAGAAAGCTGTTGATATTTGCTTTCAGGTCACACTTTACACCAAGCCTTAACAGTATCCTGTGAGTGTTTGGAACTTTCCATGATTCAGATGTCCTATGGAGCAGTGCACCTGTTTGAAAGAACAAGCTGTGTGGTGCTGATTTCCACGGAAGGTGTTAGACTCTTCACCCTCAGTCTCTTGAAGGCTGATTTCGTCTCAGAAGCGGCTGTCTTTGCTGCAGTTTAATAACTCTCAGTTTCCTGGAGGGGAACAGCACGTTATATCATGAGGACTCATCTTAGTCTGCACGGTCTGGAAATTCCCAGTCATCTTTGTGAGCTTCGAAGTGCTTCTCTTTGTGGGAGAGTCTGACTTATCTTCTTTCTTAGTGTGACTGCCTCTCAGATGCCATTCCCAGATTAAAGTCTTATCCAGTGTGAGAATGGTTCTCTCTGCCTCCAGTTTCCCCGTCTATGCAGTCTTCACATGGGTTCCCTCCTTGAGTCACTGAAATCTGTAATGAAGTATTAATCTGAGCTCTAAGGACAGTTGTATATGTGTTTGTCTTTATTCTATCTTGGTAGACACTTTGACGGTTTAACTCAAAAGAGGGTTTGAAGAAATGATAAGGCGATTTGAATTTCAGTATCAATCCTTCCTGCTTTCTCCCATGTATTGAAATGCTGTTCTTTAAGCAGTTTAGCATGCTAATTTAGTGTTACCAGTTAGGTATTGTAAGTATAAATCAATATGTCTTGGTTCTTCCGGTAAGTGGTAGAGAAACCCATCATATTTGGTGGTTAGTCCATTGCAAGCAACTCTTATGCACTTGGAGATGCATAGTCTGATAGAACAGAATCAGTTTCATTAAAGTCAGACTTTCAGTGAGAAAATGGGGTAACCTTAAGGCCTCAAGGAAGAACTAGTGTATTAGATCTCTGGTTGTAAACAACGGAAGTCAACTGTGGCTAGTTTTTAAAAAGAAGGGAATTTACTGGCAGTCTTCTGGGAGTAACTGAAAACAGAGTTGAGCTATCAGATGTTGGAATGTAACCTCAAGGGTAGTTAGGTGCCTTGCATCCTCCTCCATGTCCCTGTGCCATTTTACTCTTCTCCTCTAGGTGATTCTCTTCAGATCATGCTTCCTGTTTCACTGACAGAATAGGTACGACAGGAGAATGTCTACAGTCCATGGCAGTCCATGCAGACTCATGATAAGAGTCTGTGCCCATGTTTCTACTTTCCCTCCAATGTGTGCTGGAGGAACACTCGGTGCTCTTCCCTAAAGGTAGTTCCATCACTGGGGCGGAAGAGCTGATCCACAATTGCGTCCAGAAGAGTTTGGCTCCAATAGTTTTCCCCTCTGTTTCCTTGGCTCCTCCTTTTCAGTCTCGTTTTCTGCACTGCAGGATTCATTAGGTCCTTTAATCCTTAGAACTGCTTTGCCTGCTCTCCCTCCTCTCTCTCTACAGTGAGGTCTTGCTCTAGAATTGTAGCCTTCAGCTCCAGTGCTCCCTACCCATGAACACTGCTGATTTTTTTTTTTCCATAGCATGTATCACCATCTAATATACTATGTATTTGACTTATTTATTGTTGTTTTCTTCTCACTGAAGTGTAAACAGTTTGAGGTTGAAAATTTGTCTGTCGCCACACTGCCTGCAACAAAGCTTTGCGTATTTGTCGAATAATGAATGAACTAAAGTGTAGAAAATGTCCAGGGAACTCATGCTGGCCCTGGAGCACTACTTTTTGAATGTCTCACTTAGAACCTTTTCTTCTTACGTTCCATTACAGGTTAATGTTTCTAATAAGTGTGCAGGGACCTCCCTTGTGTAATGCACTCAACTTCTGTGGTGAGGCGGTAGCCGGGTACTCGGCTAACATTCTTGTTAGAACCACATGTCACAGGAGAGGGCAGTCTAGGGAAAAATTGGAGGCTATCATTCAAAGGTTGCCAGGCAAGTGAAAATATTAAGTAGTCACAAGAGTTGTGTTTGCTGAAACACAATTCTTATAAATGCCTGGATAACTCTATTATGCATTGTTTTGTAGTTGGTGGGACCATCATAATGATAAATAGAAAAAAAACAAACATTGCTTTCAGATATTTCTCTAATACCTGATTGCACGGCTCAGTTCCCCAGAATGCTTGATTCTGTTTTTCATGAGCTGGCTCTTGACAGGAGCCTGTGGTCTCCCTTCAGAGCATGTCTTCATACACACCCTGGGCCCAGAATCACCTTCAGGGGTGGTTGAAGGAGTGAAGGTGTGAGCTTGGTTAACCAAGTCCCAGAACTAGACACACTTGAACACATTTCCTTAGGTCACCAAGCAAATGGGGGTTTCCCATTTCAAACCTGCCTCTCAGACTAGCAGGCTAGTTGGGTTTTCTTTTTCTCACTATTGAAAGATAACCTTAATATTTTACTGCTTTAAGAGCCACACTTTCCTTCTCACTTGAATTACCACCTAAACTGCTTTGCATGCCACGTGGAGAAGTTTTTCTCCCAGCATTGTTGCATGTCTTACACAGTCTATCTCGCTGGCCATACCAGATGGTTAAAGAGGAAGAGAACATGGGCAAAACTGTAGGTTTTCCTTTCCATATCATGTCATTAATGTGTCGTGACTCTGAAAAAATTTTACTGAGGTATAATTGACTTAAAAATACCATATTGGTTCCATGTGTATAACATAGTGGTTTACTATTTTTATATATTACTAAATGATCACCACACTAAGTCAACTTACCATCTGTCACCAAAAGTTACTGTAATGTTCTTGACTATATTACCTATACTGTACATTATGTCCTCATGACTTAATTTATTTTATTACTAGAATTACGTACTCTTTAACCTCCTTCACCTGTTTTACCCCCCACCCCCGCTCCTCCCTGTCGGTGACCTGGCTCTCTGTCTTTATGCATGTCTCTATTTGGTTGTTTGGTTGTTTTGTTTTTTAGATTCTGCATGTAAGTGAAATCAAAAGTATTTGTCTTTCTCTGTCTGACTTACTTCACTTGGCATAATACCCTCTAGGGTCAATCCATGTTGTCACAAATGGAAAAATTTCATTATTTTTTATGGTTGAGTAAAATTTCAGTGTTTGTGTATGTATCACACCTTCTTTATCCATTCATGCATCATTGGACACTTACGTTACTTCCATATCTTATCTATTATAAATAATGCTGCAGTGAACATTGATGTGCATATATCTTTTCAAATTACTGTTTTTGTTGTCATCAGATAAATACCCAGAAGTAGAATTGCTGGATCACATGGTAGTTCTATCTTTTTTGAGAAACCGTCATACTGTTTTCTATAGTGGTTTTTCCAATTTAGATTCCCTCCAACAGTACACAAAGGTTCCCTTTTCTCTCCATCCTCACCAACACTTATGTTTTGTCTTTTTGATAATAGCCATTCTCATGTATGTGAAGTGATATATATGATTGTGGTTTCGATTTGCATTTCTGCGATGATAAGTGATATTGAGTATCTTTCCATGTGCCTGTTGGATATCTATATATCTTCTTTGGCAAAATGTCTATTCAAGTTTTTTGCCCATATTTTAACCAGATTTTTTGTTTTTTGATAATGAGTTGTATGAATTCTCTATATATTTTGATATTAATCTCTTATCAGACATACCATTTGCAAATATCTTTTGCTGTTTAGTAGGTTGCCTGTTCAATTTGTTAATAGTTTTCTTTGCTATTAAAAAGCTTTTTATTTTGATGTAGTCCCATTTGTTTGTTTTTGTTACCCTTGCCTAAAGAGATGGATCCAAAAAAATATTGCTAAGACTGATGCCAAAGAGTTTTACTGCCTATGTTTTCTTCTAGGAGTTTTATGGTTTCGGGTCTTACATTTAAGTCTTTAATCCGTTTTGAGGTGTTTTTTTGTTTGTTGTTTTGTTTTTGTATGTGGTCTATGAAAGTGATCTAGTGTTATTCTTTTGCATGTAGCTGTCCAGTTTTCCTAGCATCATTCATTGAAGAGACTGTCTTTCCCCCATTGTATATTCTTGCCACTTTTGTTGTAGACTAATTGACTATATAAATGTGGGTTTATTTATGGGCTCTCTATTCTGTTCCATTGACCTATGTGTCTGCTTTTGTTCCAGTAACATACTGTTTTGATTACTGTAGCTTTGTAATTTAATTTGAAACCAGGGAGTGTGTTATCTCCAGCTTTCTTTTTCAAGATTGTTTTGGCCAACTGGGATCTTTTGTGAATCCATACAGATTTTTAAGATTATATGTTCTAGTTCCCTGGAAAATGCCATGAATATTTTGGTAGAGATTGCCATGAATAGGTAAGATTTTTGGCTAGTATGGACACTTCAACAATTTTAATTCTTCTAATCTCTGAGCATGGACTATCTTTCCACTTATTTGTGTCATCTTTAATTTCTCTCATCAATGTCATACTTTTCAGAATACAGATCTTTCACCTTCTTGGTTAAATTTATTCCTCAGTATTTTATTCTTTTAATGTAATTGTAAGTGGAGTTTTTTCTTAATTTCTGATAAATCATTATCAGCATATAGCAACATTATAGACTTTCTGTATACTTCTATTGTATCATGCAGCTATACTGAATTCACTTATTAATTCTAAAGTTGTCTTGATGGAGTCTCTAGGGTTTTTATATAGTAACATGTCATCTGCAATATTACATTGAATAAAAGTGGGAAGAGTGGGCATCCTTGTCTTATTCCTGATCTTAGGGGGAAAGCTTTCAGCTTTTCACTATTAAGTATGATCTTAACTGTGGGTTTGTCATATGTGGCCTTTATTATGTTGAGTACATTCCCTCTATACCCTATTATGTTGAGTATGTTCCCTCTATACTTTGTTGAGAGGCTTTTTTTTTTTATCATAAATGCATGTTGGATTTTGTCAAGTACTTTCTCTGCATCTACTGAGATGATCATATGATTTTAATCCTTCATTTTTGTTCATGTCATATATCTTGTTGATTGATTTCTGGATGTTAAATCATCCTTGCATGCTTGGGATAAATCCAGCTTGATCATGGTGTATGATCCTTTGTTAATGTATTGTTGAATTCAATTTGCTAGTTTTTACTTGAGATTTTTTGCATCTATACGTGTCAGGGATATTGGCTTGTAATTGTTTTTTAGTAGTGTCTTAGTCTGGTTTTAGTATCAGGGGAATGCTGGCCTTGTAGAATGAGTTCAAAAGCATTCTTTCCTCTCAGTTGTTTAGAATAGTTTGAGAAGAATAGATACTAACTCTTCTAAATGTTTGGGAGAATTTACCTGTAAAGCTATTTGGTCCTAGACTTTGGTTTTGTGGGTGTTTTTGATTACTGATTACTAGTGATTGGTCTTTTCATTTTTCTATTTCTTCTCGATTCAGTCTTGGGAGATAGAATGTTTCTAGGAATTTATCCATTTCTTCTGGGTTGTCTGATTTGTTGGCACATAGTTGTTTGTAGTAATCTTATCATTCTTTGGTATCAGCTTTAATTTCTCTGTGATTTCTGATTTTATTTATTTGGTCCTCCCCAATGAGTCTGGCTAACAGTTTATTATTTTTAAAAAATCTTTTCAAAACCCATCTCCTTTATTAATCTTTTCTATTGCTTGACAGTTAGGAGCTTTTATGATGAAGCTGACTTGGACAGAGCCTGAGATAAACAGGACAGCCCAGTTGGCCTCATTCATGCCAGCATGTATTAATTGATTAAGCACCTGTGCTAACAAGGCACTAACTTATCCAAGATGCTGATGATTTATTTCTGTTAGGAGGTGGTAGGAGAGAGTGTTGGCACAATAGGTAAAAGTCATTTTATTCATGATCTTGAGCAAGTGTGCCGGACCTCAGGTATACAAGGCCTCCATCTACAAAATAAAGAGGATTATTTTTGCATTTAAAGAAAGCACATACATAGAGACACACAGTGTAGTTAAGGAAAACAGGCTAGCCAGCGGTATCTTAACTGTTGTTATCTTTAGGTGCTTGTGTTTTCTTCTCTTGTCTTCTTTATTTTTATAAAATGACCATGTGTGCTATTTACAAAGTTATAATTACTTTTAATGAATGGAGCAGACTCTGATTCTGAGCCTCTTTTAATTTTGAAGACATCTGTGATTTTATGCACAAGACTTGGTAAAACAGGACAGGACAATCAATCTTTGGGTATTCTGAGACAGAATCCCTTTTCTCAGCTTTTGCTTCCCATCTTTTGACCACTTCTTTTGCTCATTTGGATTTCTACCTGAGAATGGGTATCAGAGAGAAAGGAGAATATACATTAGAATATACCTTAG
This sequence comes from Okapia johnstoni, assembly GCA_024291935.2. Lineage (NCBI taxonomy): Eukaryota > Metazoa > Chordata > Mammalia > Artiodactyla > Giraffidae > Okapia > Okapia johnstoni. The sequence continues at coordinate 46,437,059 of CM044316.1, forward strand.
CAATGCTTGACATAGGGGTAAAGCTCTAACCCAAGAAGCTTTGGCCTTTTCCCCTAACTGGTATTACTAGTAACTTTTAACTATATCAGTTTCTTTTTCTGACTTCCTGAGGCATTAGTTCATTGTATATGAGCTTTATTGTTATGATAGAACTTGTTTAAAAATTTTTAAAAAAAGAACAACAACAAAAAACTGCATTGTTTTTATTTTTGGATTGTGCCCTTTGGTCCCATTTTTAGGTACTATGAAGGTCCACTGGGTTTTTATTCAACATAGACCCCTTTCTTCTCTTCTTAGATTCAGTCTACTTCAGCTTGTCTGTTATCTTGAGCTTCTTCCTCCTGCCTATCTGCCCAGATCTGCTAGTGCTGGAGTGGGAAAACCCTGCTGCTAATTTTTATACAGCCCACAAGCTCAGAATGCTTGTGTACAGTTGTCAATAGTTGGAAATAATCAAAGGAGGAACAATAGTTCATGACATGTGAAAATTATATGAAATTCAGATTTCAGTGTTCATGAAATTTTATTGGGACAGAGGCACCTTTCTTTATTTATGCATTATCTATGGCAGCTCTCCAAGTTACACTGGCTGGTTGAGAAGTTGCAAGAAAAATTGTATGGCCCTCAAAGCCTGAAATATTTACTATCTGGTCCTTTAGAGGTAAGTCTGCCAACTCTGTGCTGGAAACTCTCTTCTTTGGATGTCTTCAAGTTTAAGTCTTGTCCGGGTATGCTAACTCATTCAAAGGAATATTTATTGAGTGCCTGCAGCTTGCCAGGCACTGTGCTAGACACAGGTATCAAAGAGCATGATCACTTTGCTGTTGGGAGGAGTTGATAGCCTGGGTAGGGGGCATGGATGTGACTATAGGTAAACTACAGCATTGATCTGTGTGGTAATCTCAAGTATGAGTTAAGGGCTATGGGAACTCTGAGGGGTACCCTGACTCTGCTTGGGAAAGCAGAGAGGATATCATCATTAGATAATGGATTACAAAGTCTTGATAGCTTAAAACTATGTTGTTCTACATTGGTGACTTTTAAAAAAATTTTTATTTTATATTAGAGCATAGTGGTAGTTCAGATGATAAAGAATCTGCCTGCAATGCGGAGACCTGGGTTCAATCCCTGGTTAGGAAGATCACCTAGAGAAGGGAATGGCTCCCCAGTCCAGTATTCTGGCCTGGAGAATTACATGGACAGAGGAGCCTGGCAAGCTAGAGTCCATGGGGTCACAAAGAGTCGACTGGACTGAGCAACTTTGACTTTCATTTTCAGTTGATTAACAATGTTGTGTTTAGTTTCAGGTATACAGCACAGTGATTCAGTTATACATATATCTATTCTTTTTCAAATTCTTTAATTAAAACACTGGAATTGTTCCACTGAAGTTGGTTGTTACCTAGAATAAGAGTTTTATAAGTTCAACAAGTGTGCCTTTAACATTTCAGCTGTACATTGTAATTATTGTTCTATTATAGGGTCAACATTTTATAGAGCTTTGTAAATAAACATTGTATAAAGTGACTTTATCATCATCAAGATATAAAATTTTCCTTTAAGAGCCACTGTTGGCTATTCACTTTTGGGCAAAGGGAAATAGACTTTTACATTAAAATTTTCACTTACTTTACATTTCTTTTTAAATGCTTCTCGATACAGTTTAAAAGGCTTAACTCTACTGTACTAAGGATATATATATAAATGATATATACATTCACTTATGTATATTAATGATATATACATTCATTTATGTATATTAATGATATATACATTCATTTATCTATATTAATGATATATACATTCATTTATGTATATATAAATGATATATAAACTTAATATATATATAAATGAAAATGAAAAGGTGATGCTAGGCTCCATTTAAGATTTCCTGATTCAGAATGTTGCAGGCTGGCGTAAGCAGGATATGGAGTTCTATTTTTAATAAGCTCTCAGGTTTTCCATCTACACTAAAGTCTGGGAATATTATTAAGGATAGTATTGATTAAAGATGCATTTATAAAAGTTATTCTTAACTTCATTTTTAAAAACTCTTTTCTCTTTCCTTTCTTGTCACCTGCTGTCAGCCTTTGACATACAATTTTTTCAGGATCCTTAAGACAAGGTGAAGGAATTCTTCTGATTTCCTAAAACGTGCCTTCTCTCCTTATTCTCTTCCTTTTTTTCTTTAAAACAGAATTAGGGCAAATATGTGTATATTTGGAATGCATATTTTCTATGTTTTGCTGTAATTTTTAATATGTATATATACATAGGCATGTATACGTATTTATGTGACAGTTAACATTTTTATTTGACCTCTCTCTTCTTCATGTTAACACTGAAATCCTCTTTGGGGTTCTCCCCAATTCCATTTGTTACTGCATATGGCCATCGGGTGTGTGTGTGTGTGTGTATCATACTGTCCATAAAGGCTCTCAGCGTGCACTCACATTTTTCAACATGTTTTTCTACTCAGTTTTATCTCTTTGAGATAAATGCTAATTCATTCTCTAAATGCTATGTAAAAATGGTACATACTATTTATCTCTTGCCCCTACTAATAGACACTTAGAATTGTGTCTCATTTTTTACCATTGTAACAGTACAACAGTGAACATCTTTGCAGACACCATTCTGTATACATGTGAATTTTGGCATGATGTATATACCTAGCACTAGAATTCCAGGCATATATGCAGCTTCACTGTTTTTAGATATCACCAAATCATTTTCCACAATGATTGAATTTGCTTAGCTGCCTCACAGTTTTTTTCGTTTGGAACAGTGGGTCCATATAGATGCAGAATGCTGCAGGTGGCACATCTTGTGACCCAGGCAGTGCTCTGACTTCTTTGAATGCATTCAGTGTATGGGAGCTGATATGTTACCACTAACCTGAACTGTAAAAGATTTAAGCAGAAGTTAACTAGGCTATAGAGTTGCAGTGGAGGCCTAGAATATCAGGGAAGAAAAAAGAACCAATGAACCAAAGGGGGGAAATCTCTTCATAGGCTTACAGACCAACTGATGTTGAATCACCCAGAGATCTGATGTAGCAACACCCCAGCACCTTCCCTTACCATTGTCCTCACTGAGACCCTTGCACGTCCTGCTTATTCTGTAAGCAAACTATAGAAATGATCCCTAAAAGTGTGGTCTTACGAGTGAAAGTGCTAGATGCTCAGTCGTGTCTGACTCTCTGCGACCTTATAGACTGTAGCCTGCCAGGCTCCTCTGTCCATGGATTCTCCAGACAAGAAGACTGGAGTGGGTTGCCATTCCCTTTTCCAGGGGATCTTCCCGACTCAGGGGTTGAACCCCGGTCTCCTGCACTGCAAGCAGATTCTTGACCATCTGAGCCACAAATATAAAGGCTTTTAACCTGTGCCACAACCTCCATAAAATAACCCTAGCACCCCCGGGGCCCAAGCAGCTACAAGTCATAACAGCCTCACTGCAGGTGAGTAGCCTCCAGGGGCTCCTGGCTTAAAATATGGGGAGCCATCTTTTGTGCTTGAAATAGCAATAAGACCCTGCCAACTTCTTTGTGAAAGTCTTTTTTGAGGATGAGTTCAAAATTTCTAACTGGGGTGAGGAATTTGTAACAGCAAACTGTTCAGACTTTGGGTCTGGTTAGCCTTTTGGACCACCCAGGAAGGTGTAAGGCCAGGACCCCTCACAGTTCTTTGGCTTCTCCAGTGATGGGGGAGGAGCTCTGGCTATTGACAAGAGCTCTTGGCTCTTGTCTTCTGGGGTACAGATTGAGAGCACCTCTCCTTCCCCAATGCTGGTTGCCAGCAATATCCTTACACCCCTGAGTACTGAGAGGCGGCTCACCTTTGCTGCCAGCCTCTAAAGGCCAATTAGTGTCTGTATGCCTTGTTTATTCTACCACCATTAAAGTGAACCAACACATACCTACTCTGTTTCCTACTTCTTGTGAATGAACAGGAAGCGAAAGGAAGGAAGCAAGGAAGTTGATGAAGAGGGAAAGAAAAGTCTTAACAGAAACTTGGTTCCTATATTATCCAGACAATAATATTATGGTGACTCAAAAAAAAAATGTTAATCAGCAGGTAAAGTAAGCAAGGACACCAAGATGATGTATATAATAGGTTTGGGAGCAGGATGAGGGAAGAGAGACACCTGAGGTGTACAATTTAAGGAGATGATGACCCTTAACATTGCTGAAGGGAGTGCTTCTTTAAATTTAAGTAACTGTTAAAGATGATTCAATTTTTTAAGTAAAAAAATATATATGAATGAGTGAGTGAGTGTGTGTGTGTGTGTGTGTGTGTGTGTGTGAAAGGAAAAGGGCCCGAAACATGCACCAAATGGTTAGTAACAATGACTAGATTTTCACAGTAGTTATAATGGGGGACATTTTATTTCTCAAAAATGTGACAAAATTATGGATAATCGTTACTTCTGCTTTCTCCTTTATTATTTTTCAAATAACAAATGTTAAAAGGAAAAACTAAAATATTTTCAAATAAAGTTGTTTTTTTTTTTTTATTTTTTAGTGAGAAGAGAGATTTTATTTTTGCAGCTTTATTGTTATCTGCTCTTTGCAGTGCACAGGCTTCTCATTGCAGTGCCTTCTCTTGTTGTGGAGCACAGACTCTAGAAGTGTGGACTTCAGGAGTTGTGGTGCACGGGCTTAGTTCCTCCACAGCATGTGAAATCTTCCTGGGCCAGGGATTGAACCCATGTCCCCTGCATTGGCAGGTGGATTCTTTATCCACTGTGCTACCAGGGAAGTCCTAAAAGTTTTAATCCTAGCCTTTTAAAATAAATTTGGAGATACCGTGAGATGTTCCTTCTCAGGTTGGTTTCAGGACCTCACCTCCTGAAATTGTGCACCCCACGTGCCTCTCTTGTCTTACCCTAGTCCTGGTCCTGACTGGATTTAAATTCCCTTTTTGGACTTTTTGTTAGCCTCCAGACCATAGTTCTTCCCTCAGCTATAGACCATGATAGAGAATAGACATTGGTTCATTGTGTCCTTAGTTTGCCATATCAGACTACATCTGGAATTATATAGCAGTGAATGGGAATAGGGAGTTTCAGACACAGAATTTCAGTTTAGAGAGACCTTTTCCCGAGTGGATGTGTTGCGGCTTAGCATGGATAATTGAAAATTGTGCCCCCCTCCCGCCTTCTATTAACATCAGTAATTGAAAGCTATGTGGCAAAATAGGAACAGGTGGGTTTGATTTGCTTAGGAACTGGAAAAGCCACATTAGAGACTTCTGCAGCATCAAAGTTCTTTGGACTTCTTAAGTACTTTGTCCCTTGCTGGCTGGTGAAACAGGTGGTGGTGGTAGAGCCATTTAAGCAAATTAGCAGTGATAGGATAAGCAAAATTTATAGTCCTTTTTGTTTCAAGGAACCAATCCTCCAGCCATGCACATTATCTGCTTACCATGCCCTGCAAACTTGGACCCCAAAGGCAGTTTCCAGCTGAAGTGGGCAAAAAGAATAACATTGGCCATGGAGAAGGTCCTGGGATTATCAGATTATCTTATCACAGTTTTAACTTTTTCTTTGGTTTCTCATAACCAGTCCTGCAGAAGACCTTTCCCTCCTTCAGCTTATGCTCTGTGGGGAGTACTGAGAAGCCTAGCCCCATCTAAGTGCCAAGTCAACCTGACAGGAGTAAATCTATATTTACTATATAGTAAATATATAGGAGTAATATATAGTAAAAATATAGGAGTAAATCTGTACTTACAGACAGGAGGATCTATATAGTTGGATAACAGACAAGTTATCCAACTGTAGCACAAGGGTGAGCCTGTAAAATTTAAAAAAAAATTTTTTTTTATCCTGACTCACTGTGAAATAAGCACCTTCTTCTTTTGGGACTGCTATAGCAGAAATCCACCTCTCACCCTCTCTTTTCCTTTCTGTTTCCACCTTGCATGCCCATAAGCACCTTTGCTTTGTGCCCTTCACTTTAGCCATTGCTCTTTGCACTTAGCCTGGTAGTAAAACAAATGGGGAGATCACCCAGGAAGCTGAGTTTGCTGCTTCAGAGTTAACTGTGCTGTGCAGCTAACTTGATTATCACATTTAACTGAAAACACATGCAGGGACTGTCAGAGTACAGCCAGCCTCTAAGTGTGGGTCCCATACATACCCTTTTCACTGTCAGACTGAATTAAAAGAATGTGTTCGTAAGTGTACTTGCCTAGGTCTGGCCGTGGAGCAAGTCCTTGCATCATTTTGGTGACTCCTTGGGGTAGAGCTCAGATGCCCTGAGAGCCTATCTTACTTTTGGACTCATGCCTACAATGGAGAAGACCTGGATTTGATTCTCAGGTTGGGCAGATCCCCTGGAGAAGGAAATGGCAACCCACTCCAGTATTCTTGCCTGGAGAATCCCAGGGATGGCAGAGCTTGGTGGGCTGCCGTCTGTGGGGTCGCACAGAGTCGGACACGACTGAAGCAACTTAGCAGCAGCAGCAGCCAGTATTCTTGCCTGGAGAATCTCATGGACAGAGGAGCCTTGCAGGCTACAGTCCACGGGATTACAAGAGTTGGACACGACTGAAGCAACTTCACCACCACCTTATAGTCTTAGCAAGGTTGTATTTGTGGGAACTGACCCAATGGTGCAGCCTTTCTGGGGAAAATAAGCTTGTTGGATGCAGGCTCTGCAAGGCCTGGGTGGGGTCTCAAGATAGGGGTGAGATACAGAATTCCCTTGATGGTCAAAACTTGGGCTCATATTGCCTCACACTGTCATATCCCCTTTTGAATGACCAAGCCAACTGTCACCCAGTTTCAGGACATCTGGATGGGGAAGTTCTAAGGTGAAGCCCCAGGATCACAACATAGCTCTGGATAATGGGACACTTTGAACTCCTCTGTCATGAGTTCAGATGGCCATTCCACTAAGGGAGTTCCAGTTAGGTGCTCGTGCTCAGCTGCTCAGTTGTGTCTGACTGTTTGGGACCCCATGGACTGTCGCCCGCCAGGGTCCTCTGTCTATGGGATTTCCCAGGCAAGAATACTGGAGTAGATTGCCATTTCCTTTTCCAGGGGATCTTCCTGACCCAGGAATCAAACCTGCATCTTTTGTGTCTCCTGCATTGACAGGCAGATTGTTTACCACTGAGCCATATGGGAAGTCCTACCTGTTAGGTACACCTACTCACTATTATGTCCTGTGAACACAGCAGTGAGTTTTTTTTAAGTATGGTGTAAAAATATAGACTAAATATAATTTTAGAAAGTGTTAAGTGCTCTCAGGGAAGGGAATGCTATTAGAATGGTGGGAATGGGCAAGGAACTATTATATCCAGATGGTCAGAGGAGGTGACATGTAAGTCACTACATGAATGATGTGGGAGAGCAAAGCCATGTGAAGAATTGGAGGGAGATTCTTCCAGGGAGAGGGAATGGTAAGTACCAATGCCCTTAGAAGGGAACTTGCTTGACATGGAAGCATGTGTGGTTTATTCAGAGAGTCATGTCAGTGTGTCACAAGCTGAATTTAGACAACTAAGCAAGGAGCAGACTAGTTATGGCTTGGGGGGAGCCATGGGAAGAAGGATGAATTTCATTCTAATTGTAATAGGAAGTCACTGGATGATTCTGAAGAGTGACATGATCTGTTTTTGTTGTTGTTGTTTTCTCCAGTGTTGCTCTGTTGGTCTCTAGAAAATGAGCTGAATTGGGGTAAGAGTAGAGTCAGGGAAACCAATTGGAAGGCTAGCACAGTAATCCTGAACTGGGATGGTGGTGGTTCAGTTCAGTTGCTCAGTCGTGTCTGACTCTTTGCGACCCAATGAATTGCAGCACGCCAGTCCTCTCTGTCCATCACCAACTCCCGGAGTCTACCCAAACCCATGTCCATCGAGTCGGTGATGCCATCCAACCATCTCATCCTCTGTCGTCCCCTTCTCCTCCTGCCCCCAATCCTACCCAGCATTGGGTCTTTTCCAGTGAGTCAACTCTTCGCATGAGGTGGCCAAAGTATTGGAGTTTCAGCTTCAACATCAGTCCTTCCAATGAACACCCAGGATTGATCTCCTTTAGGATGGATTGATTGGATCTCCTTGCAGTCCAAGGGACTCTCAAGAGTCTTCTCCAACAGCACAGTTCAAAAGCATCAGTTCTGCGGTGCTCAGCTTTCTTCACCGTAGAAGTGGTCAAATTTGGGATCTATTAATACTTTAAAGATAGGGCCAACAGGATTAATTTATGAGCTAGATGTGGCTTGTGAGAAGAATCAAGGATAACTCCTGGATTTTGACCTTCTGCAGGGAAGAAGGGAATCTAGTTTTGTTATATGGATGTGGTGGAGTGGGCAGGGATCAGGGATGAACATATCCATGGTTCTGTTTAGAGCTCTCAGCATACAGATGCTTTCTCTTTTGTACATATCAGCATGGGACTGATGAGATGACTCAGGAGATCAACAGAGGAAGAAGAGCGGTCCCACAACAGAGTCCCTGGCATGGCAGCAGTTAGAAGTGGGGAAAGAAAGATCTAGCAACAGAGACTGGAAGGAGAAGCCTGCAATCAGATCAGAAGCTCCTGGATGTGTCCTAGTTAGGACTCACACCATACACAATGAAAAAATGGAACTCAGGAAAACTAAGCCTACCTTTTGGGAAATAGATTACTTGGCTTATTTAAGGTGATGACTGTGTAACCGGTTTACCATTGATGTATTTGGAAATGGCACATTGTTTAAGAGTGAAGCCCTGGAATCAGACAGACCTGAGTTCAAATTCCAGTTACACCACTTATAGCTGGGGGGCCTCCTACTGTTATCTACAGTTATCTGGGTCTCTATGTCCTGATTTATGAAAGGCAGGAGGTCGGGGTGGGGGGAGAGTAGGACCTACCTCAGAGTCATGTTGTGAAGATTAAGTGAGTCGATGCATGGAAAGTACATCATCAAAGTTGATGCATGCAGAGTGCATGTCTGGCATGGAGTCAGCACTCAAAAATGACAGCGTTAACCTCATTAACCTCTGTTAAGGTCTTTTGCTATGAATGTTTAATGCTTTGTGAGATACTGTCTTTTCTACTTTGCATTTTTGGGTCTTCAGTTGCTATTTATAATGGCTTTTTGGTATCTGTTGCTGGCTCTCAGCTTGTGATAATGCCTCAGTTGCTTCAGCACCGACGCTTGCCCTGACACTCAAGACAATAATGATGTCACCCTGGAAGGGTTTGGAGAAATTCCTTCAGGGTGACTGAGCTGTGATCTCTCTGGATTTTCACGGCAATATGGAGCTGTGTTGACCCTTCCCATCCATGGAGAAAAGCTCTTATCACTCTTTGTGCCTGCTCAAAGTTAAAAGGGATCAGAATTCATGCTCAAGAATGTAAGAACATTAAAATTGCTTTGCATTTGTTGAAGATCTTTGATTATTCAGTATCTGCTATAATTGCAAAGATATCAAAAAGAAGTTACTGGAATTTTTAGTTCACAGAAGAGAACATTGAAATTCAAAGAGTCATGTATTTTTCCCGAAGCTACATTGCTACCAAGTTTCAAAGTCAGGATTTGTACCCATGATCCTACCTGAGTCCCAAGCCAGTTTAATTTCCTCACTACATTCTACCTCCACGTAAGTGTTAATTACGGATCTGAAACCAAAATGACAGGAATATGGTTTACAGCTCGCTTTAAGTCGATCTTCCCTTCTGATGTATTTTATTTCCTTTTCAATTTTGTAACACAAGATTATTCCTTTTCAGATCATAAAAGTCTTAAGTGATTTAGTTTTTCCCATGGTGGCTATTTAAATGATCTTTTTCTATAGAACTTCATGAGTTTTGAGGAGTTTAAAAAATGAAAGGAAAGGTTGATGTTGCTTTGAGGGGGTGGTATTCATAACTAAATATTTTTTTGCATTCCTCAAAATAAAGGGTCATTACTGTTCCTTACTGTTGAGCATAAATTTTCCACACCAGTAGGTTATACTTATGAAGAATCTCAGTAGAGTATAGTCATCAGTTGAGAGTAGGCCTTAATGCACTTTGAGTTTTTTTCTTTTTTTGTCCCCTAGACCCAGGTTGCATTGTTTCCTAGATGGGGTCTCGTTTAAATTATTAGTAATGTAAGCTATGGGCAGTAGCCACCTTCCTGAGGAAGCTGGTCTACTGTTTAGAAATATATCTGAAGTTCTCACTTCATTTTCACCCCAAGTATATACTCTAATAGCTGATCCATTTCTACTGTAACCAGATTTACCTTTGTCTCTCATTACTCCCCTTCTTTCCACTCAAATGTTTTTGGTGGAGTGGGAGATTAAGTCTTATTTGCCTGAATATCCCCAACATCTAGTCTGTTGGCTACATTGTAGGTGCTCAGTAAAAATTTTTTGAATTGAGAGGAATCGCACTTTTTATGTCCTCTTAACTTCTTTGCATCTTAACTCAAATTCAGTATGTCTTTATCCTGTCTTGTATCTTGGAGCTCATCTCTCTCATATGAAGTATTTGAGATATTTCATTTGCAGAGGGCCAATTTTAAATCATTACACATAAAAATTATAGCATGATTTTAGAGCAGATAATAGTCTCCAAGATAAGACACTTTAGCACTGTCCACATTTACTTTATTGAAGATACCTTGACAGGATCCATCCATCCATGTTTTTGACCTTTATGTAATGCTACCAGCCCAGTCCATCCAAATGCATCCATACTGTAATTGAGGGGGAAGTTAACAGTCTGAGAAAGATTTTACTTTTAATGACCTGACCGTAGGTGATTGATTAATTTCCAAGGAGATTTGAGATCACAACCACAGTCACAGTATATTCCCTGTTGCTTAATCCCATGTTAAAAAATTTTTAAGGTTTCTTTATCATATGCTACTAAAATAGAAAAAGAAATGAAAATGAAGCAGATTTGGCTGTCTATGTCCTGCCGTGGGCTCTGGATTCTCAGCTCGCTGCGATGATTGATTTGTGATGGCTCATGCAAGTGAATTTGGAATGCACGGAAAAGCTGCTCACTCCTTTTTGCTCCCTTGAGTGGAATGCATGGAGTGCTGATGGGAAATCTGGCAGGAGAGCAGGGAAAGGAATACGACCCAAGTTTCCACAGATTTGGAGGGAGACATGTTTGTAACCAAAAGGGAACCCTACCCTTTTCACTGCCCTACTTAAAGCACAGTCTGCACTCCCCAGCGTGGCATAAGAAGGCAAGCTTCCTCTGAAAACTTCTTCCCCTCTAGCCTCGCCCTGACCACTCCATCGCACAGACCTGATGCTCTAGGAGCCATCAGCTGCTTGTGGTGCCCACAGACTTGTGCAGCTCTCTACCTGTGCTTATTCTCTTATCTCCACCAGATGCTTTCTGCACAGGTAAAGCTTGCTGTCCCCCAGCCTAACCTTGTGCATTGTGCATGCTGTGGTCACAGCCTCTGAAACACTTAATTCACCAATTTTTCTTCCTCTCTGTTATAGGACAAGCTGCTTGATGACAGGCCCAGTGTTTGCCTCATCATTGGTCCCACTCTGCCCGGCCTGCTGTAGGTGTTTCACAGAGCAGCCTCTGGTGGGAGAAAGGGAGGGAGGCCTTCACCATCTAGTCTCATATACACACATGATGACAAGCTGCAGCAGAGTTCACTCCCTTAGTGATGAGGAATCGGGTGGCGTTAGGGTTGAGCTAAGAGCCAAAGAATTACTAGAAGTTAGTTGTATAACGACAAAGGACATAAAGGAAGAGGCTTCCAGATAATAGCATGTGAGCAGTGTAATTGGGGTACCAAGAGGAAGAGGCCAGGGTAGAGGTTAGTTTAGGAGAAGCAGGCAGGAGTGATAAAATAATTGTGTGTAATGAATAATTTTTAAGTGAAGTCTTTAGTCTGAGCTTCATAATTTGGCAGCACTGAAAGCCAGATCCTGTTCAGGCGGTCCTAGACTTTGAGTTTGGGGGTGATGGATGCAGAGTGCTCCAAATCATTTGTTCAGCTAGACCAAGTGTTCATCCCTTCCAGTTGGAGTTGAGAGAGTGCCAAAAGTTAGCTGAGGAGCCCCAGCCCTGATGTAGCTGGTAAGGACAAGGCAGGAAGCAGACCTCTTAGCCAAAAGAATGCCCTAAAATTCAGGTTCGATGGAAACTGTCTTGGCTGTTGAGATTCTCTCTTATTTTTTTAAATCATATTATAACATTTTTAATGTTTAAATAGTTTTGGCTGCACTGATCCCTTTTACAGAAGGAAACTTTCAACCTCTTAGAGCTGACAGATTGTTCATCAAGGATTTTCACAAAGAAGCAAGAGTCTTCATTCCAGTCTTTGATTGTCAGAGCTGACTCTCTGGGGTTCCAGACAGTGGCAACGCAGCTTCCACTGACCATGCATGAGGTTGTTGATCTTTGTTGGAAGAATCTTTTTCTTTCCAGAGTATCTGGAAAAAAGAATTGTAAATCTGGGTGTAGCCATTCAAAGAACTAGAAGTCTTCTAGCCCCCTCTGGTATTGCTAAAATGACACAAACCCCATATCTATCATTTATTTAGAATTTTGACTATGGAGAAAATTAACCTAGGCCTCCATTTTTATTTTTTGTTTATCATACTGCAACTTTTGCCAGTACACCTAAATCCACACCTGTGACCTTAATGTAGGGCTCCACAATGAGAAAGTAAGAAATTATCTCAAAGAGATGTAAGTTCTACCCTTGGATTGTCTTCACCTTGGACATTACTTTAGGGTTTATTAGCTGGAGATTGAACCAACCTTCCTTGTTTTAATCAAGGTATTTCCTGTCCTTCCTAGCACTTAAGGCTGCTGCTGAGATGCTTCCAGTGTAAATTTTCTTCTGTAGCCTACATCCACACTGTGAGTCTTCCTCCTTCCCGGGGGTCTTCATACGACTTGTTTTAGTCAGTACAGAGGGGACTGCTGGGCATAATTGGGTTCCTTCCATGCTCAGACATCCATGAATACCTGGAGCCACAAAGCTGTGGGTCATGCTCTCTCTCTCTCTTTTTCTCTGTCTCTGTCTATCTCTCCATCTCTCAAATATGTGTTGATTGCATCTCTTTGGTACAGCTCCTGCCGTACAGCCTTTAGAGTTTGTCCTGCTGGGTCATGTTCCATTCAGTTTCCCAAGGACTAGATACAGTGTTCACCAGAATCAGTGGCATTGTGACCCACATTTGATATCGGAGGGCTCAAATACATGGAGAATAAAGATTTACACAGAATTGAGAGCACAGTCGCTCATTCTTAAGAGTTCAGACCTTGCTAGTAATGAGGGGCCTCTGACACATCAAGAAGTTAATATGATCTCTTACACACATTCAAATTAAGGCTTTGCAAAGCTGCCCTGTTGTTTCACTGTGGGGAACCAGAGCTGTTGCCACTTGTGCTATAAGAGTTTGGTTCTTTCATTGGAATTAAAGGAATTTGCCCTTCAGCAACTATAAAAGGGTGAGAATCTAACTGTTGGGTTTGTTTTAAAATCAGTTTTGTGCCAGAAGGCCTGCCTGGTGGCATTCAGGAGATAGCATCCCCTCCTAACCCCTCTGTTTACTCACGCCCAGGCTCAGTGTCTGCCAGCCCCTGAGAGCTCCTGTACTATCCTTCCCAGGCTCTTTCTGTTCCAGCCACTATAGCTTTCTTTGAGTTCTTCAGACACACACTCCTCTGACCATAGGGCCTGGGACTGTTAGCTCTTCAAGAGTATTCTTCCTTCATAAAATGAACCCCTGTACATTCTTTAGAACAGTGAGTGCTTCTAAAGCGGGAAAGACTTAAGAAGCTTATTAAAATGCAGATTCTCCTTCCCCAGTTCTTGGAAGAGCCTGAGATCTGGCATTTCTGACAAGTTCCCAGGTGAAGCTGGTCCTCTGGAACTCTTCTTTCCATCTTCAGTTTAGTCATGTCTTCTGTTTTTCATGCTTCTGAGGTTGTAGCCTTTCCTTCGTAGAGGACTCTTAACTACTGTACCGTTTCTTTAATGTGAGCCATTGTCTGATGTATATTTATCATCTTCTAAAGTATGAGCCCTGCAAGAGTGCAGAGTTCAGGGACTACCTGTTGGTTTTGCTCACCCCTTTGTTCCCGGGACCTATCACAGTATGGCATATAGGGTGCATTGTGTTGTCTTGGCTTTTGACAGAATGGTTAAATTTATTGGTCTGAGATGCATAAGATTATAAAACCTAGGATGTATGATTTTACCCATGCATGATTTTTTAAATGTACGTTGGTCATTTGAAAAATATTGATTAAAATCTTCCAGTGTGGACATATTTCATCATACAATATTTTTTTTAAATAGTATTTATTAGTATCACCACTAATTGCAATTTTCAAGTAGTCCTTAAGTGTTGGGAACCTGTCAGACTCATGGTGGCAAATCCAAATTTTCTAAAATTATACTTACTGCTTGAAAGAATGAATTTTATTGTTACACCAAATACTGTAAGTTGTTTTCCTTGCAGTGACAGACTCACTTGGTTCATTTCTGAGAAAATGTCTGCCAAATACTGAAGTCTGAATAACCACAGTTTCTCAGTTGTTCTTTGAAGCTAAAATGGTGTTTCATGAGAAAAGAGGTTAGTTTAGTTGCAGCTCAAATAAGTGCACAACTGCTCTCCCTCAAGTCAGTTCTGGTATGGAATAGAAGTGCTTTGTGCCTGTTTCCTATTCATTACAATATAAAAAATATTTGTTTGGGGAGAATGGATATATGTATATGTATGGCTGAGTTCCTTCACTGTTTAGCTGAAACTATCACAACATTGTTAATCAACTGTACCGCAATACAAGATAGAAAGTTAAATATGTGTGTGTGTATATATATATATATATATATATATATAAATTTTAAAAAATGTGTGCTAAGTAAACAGTCAAGATTTAATCAAATTAATCATTGTTACTACTTTCTCTAGGGTATTTTTTTTGTTTTTTTCTTTAACATGTGAGTCTGTGGTGGTGAAGACTACAGTGATTACTGGTACAGCTTGGTGCCACTGCTAGATTAGTGCTATGGCATGAGCAGTTTTACATACACTTGTTATTGCATCTCATGGAAGCCTTGAAAAGGTCCTGGAGATCTTTCAGGAGTCCCTGGACCACACTTTGAAAACCCCTGTCCCAGCTAAAACCAAAATCTCCTTCTATTAAATATGATTATTCCAGCCTCTTCCTTTAAGAAGAACAAGGAAAGAATTTGAAGAAATTTCCTTTTAAGTTAAAGCAAATTTACTTACTTCTATAGAAGTAATACCCTAAGAATTTGAGGAATTCTATGATTGATGGTAAAGAATCCATCTGGCAATGTAAGATACTCAGGTTCGATCCCTGGGTCAGGGAAGATCCCCTGGAAAAGAAAATGGCAACCATCTCCAGTATTCTTGCCTAGAGAATTCCATAGACAGAGAAGCCTGGCGGTCTATAGTCCATAGGGTCACAAAGAGTGGGACACAACTGAGTGACTAACACTTTTGCTTTTACTATGATTGCAGAACTTACCTGAAAATTCCCCTATGTTGCCTATTGATATCTAGTATTTTTTGATTCAGATATCTTCAATATATCTTGTTTGATGACAGTTTCAGTAGGGCTTTTTTTTTTTTTTAGATTACAAAAATCTGAAGATTTTTAAAAATTGATTTTTGTAGAATTTCAATTTTTAAAAAATAGCTCAAACTCAGGTTCCTAACTTCTCAGAATTCTATGCTATACCTTTTTACTTATTGGGAAGAGCTGGTTGCAGCTCTTTCTTGTTTTCTGTTTTTGAGAGCCTGTATAATTAAATAATTTGGAATTCAAAGTTTAGAATTCTCATTTTAAATTCCCTTTTAGACTCTTCTTGTTCTGCAGATGTGCTTGGTAGATTTCACCATAAGTTGAAGTGTCACAGTACAAATCATTTAGACTTACTTGGTCTTTGCATTGGGTAGCATACCTGTTACTTTTTAAATAATTATATTACCTTCAGTGGCGAGTTCAACTTTAACATAAAATCAGTTCATGGAAATGATCAGTAGGAGATTAAGTTGTGTGTAAGGTAAATGTGAAGCACAAATTGAATTATCTACCTTCAAATTATTTTCTTGTTATTGAAAGTTAGTGTGGTTTTAATTTACATTAGCTGGAATATTTTGTCTTGAAAAGGAAGGGACAACTCTTTGTGGTATTAACACCAGTGGGTAGATGTTATAGGAAAATAATATCACTTCATTACATTATGAAGACAAAAGAACATGAGCTTGTAAAGCAATTTTCCTCCTATTAAAAAACAAATTTAAAAAAGAGAGAGCATAGGGTTTGAATCATAGCTCAGTTCCTTCTTGGCCTGGTGACCTTAAATAGATTACTCAGTTTCTCTGGGCCTCAGTTTCCTCATCTGTCAAAGTGGAATAATCACCCCTCCCTCATGGGAATTGAATTTAATCATACAACATATATAAAGAAGTTAACACTTTGCCTTACATGTGATAGATTCCCAATAGAGTTAGTGTACAGTTTTCAAAATTTTTATAAAATATTTTTTAAAAAGTATAGAAAGAGCACATGTCCAAGATTTATGAGGCTCCCGGTAGAAATATAAAGTGTCTCAAAGAGAATAGGAGAAACTTATTTATATAGTTGATGAAAGAAAAAAACACTGAAAATAAGATCAGTGAGTTAGATTCATAACTGGTAACTGGTTAATGTTCAGTAGGACAATAAAAATCTTAACTTTAGAGATTATTTTGTCTCCTGGACAGAAATTATTTGCCCCTCTCTCAGACAAAAATACATGCAAACTTACCCATTTTAACTCAAGTTAAAATCTATCTTTCCAGAGACTGAGTCCTCATCAGTAGTAAGTACAAAGTCAAGCAAAAGTTACTTTTCCCTAGAAAATTAATTAATAAGAGCCTGCTGACACTGTAACTGTCCTAGGAAGGTAGGGATAGGCATTGGGAAGTTAGAGGAATGTCAGGTAATCAGTGCCAGTTACCTTGGATTTTAAAATCTTGTGTGGATGGAGATGAGACCTGGGGGTTGCCTGAGGATAGAAGGAGTTAAAACTGAGACTCCTGCCTTAATCAGGGATCCTGAGCAGCTTCACTCTCATTGAAAATGTGGCCTGGATTTTATTTTTAATCTACTTTGTAGCACAGGAGTACAGTAGGGAATTTACTTTACCATCTCAGCCTGGAATCTGTAGGAAATTTATGACTTCATTCAAGTTTATTTTATCAACATCACTCAGTGATACTTCTTGAGTATGTACTTGATCTGAAGTACCTAGGATTTCCATAAATAAAGCTCCTCTACAGATAAGTTCAGAATCATAAACACACAGAAAAATAGTCTGTTGTCAACTAGAGTCAGTAGGAGTAATGTACAGGAGTATCAGAATTTTAAAAATGCAAATAATAAAACAGTAACAGAAAAATCCCACAGAGACTGTAAAATAAATATGTTTAATTAAAAACATAAAGAAAGCAAAGTGGTTGTCTGAGGAAGCCTTACAAACATCTGAGAAAAGAAGATAAGTGTAAGGCAAAGAAGAAAGGGAAAGAAGATATATCCAATTGAATGTACAGTTCCAAAGAATAGCAAGGAGAGATAAGAAAGTCTTCTTCTTAAGTGAACAATGCAAAGAAATAGAGGAAAACAATAAAATGTGAAAGACTAGAGATCTCTAAAAGAAAATTGGAGATACCAAGGGAACATTTCATGCAAAGATGGACATAATAGCAGAATTATCCACAATAGCAGCAACAGCAAGGGATTAAGAAGAGGTGGCAAGAATTCAGAGAACTAGACAAAAAAGGTCTTAATGACCCGGATAACCACAATGGTGTGGTCACTCACCTAGAGCCATCCATCCTGGTGTGTGAAGTGAAGTGGGCCTTAGGAAGCATTACTGCAAACAAAGCTGGTGGAAGTGATGGAATTCCAGTTGAGCTATTTCAAATCCTAAAAGATGATGCTGTGAAAGTGCTGCATTCATTATGCCAGCAAATTTGGAAAACTCAGCAATGCCCACAGGACTGGAAAAGGTCTGTTTTTATTCCAATCCCAAAGAAGGGCAATGCCAAAGAATGTTAAAACTACTGTACAATTGCACTCGTTTTTCATGCTTGCTAGATAATACTCAAAATCCTTCAAACTAGGCTTCAGTAATATGTGAACCAAGAACTTCCAGATGTACAGGCTGGATTTAGAAAAGGCAGAGGAACCAGAGATCAAATTGCCAACATCTGTTGGATCATAGAAAAAGTAAGGGAATTCCAGAAAATCATCTACTTCTGCTTCATTGACTACGCTAAAACCTTAGACTGTGTGGATCATGACAAACTGTGAAAACTTTTTGAAGAGATGGAAATGCCAGACCACCTTACCTGTCTCCTGAGAAACGTATGCAGGTCAAGAAGCAACAGTAAGAACCAGACATGGAACAACGGACTGGTTCCAAATTGGGAAACGAGTGCATCAAGCCTATATATTGTCACTCTGCTTATTTAACTTCTATGCAGAGTACATCATGCAAAATGCCAGGCTGGATGAATCACAAACTGGAATCAAGATTCCTGGGAGAAATATCAGCAACCTTAGATAGGCAGATGACATACTCTCGTGACAGAAAGCAAAGAGAAACTGAAGAATCTCTTGATGAGGGTGAAAGAGGAGAGTGAAAAAGCTGGCTTAAAACTCAACATTCAAAAAACGAAGATCATAACATCTAGTCCCATCACTTCATGGCAAATAGGAGTGGGGGAAGTGGAAACAGTACCAAATTTTATTTTCTTGGGCTTCAAAATCACTGCAGATGATAACTGCAGCCATGAAATTAAAAGATGGTTACTCCTTAGAAGGAAAGCTATGACAAACCTAGATGGTGTATTAAAAAGCAAAGACATCACTTTGCCGGCAAAGGTTCATATAGTCAAAGCTATGGTTTTTTCAGTAGTCACGTACAGATGTGAGAGTTGAACCATAAAGAAAGCTGAGTGCTGAAGAATTGATGCTTTTGAACTGTGGTGTTGGAGAAGGCTCTTGAGAGTCTTTTGGACAGCAAGGAGATCAAACCAGTCACTCCTTAAGGAAATCAACTCTGAATATTCATTGAAAGGACTGATGCTGAAGCTGAAGCTCCAATACTTTGGTCCCCTGATGTGAAAAGCCAACTCTTTGAAAAGATCCTGATGCTGGGAAAGATGGAGGGGAGGAAGAGAGGGGGGCAACAGGATGAGATGGTTGGATGGCATCACCAGCTCAACGGATGTGAGTTTGAGCAAACTCTGGGAGCTAGTGAAGGACAGGGAAGCCTGGTGTGCTGCAGTCCATGGGGTCACAAAGAGTTGGACATGACTTAGCAACTGAACAACAACCAAAAACATAAAGAAAGGACTAAACCCAAAAGGATAGGCAGCATTGGAAGAATCAAAAGAACTTATAGAAATTTAAAAAATCATTAAAATTGAAAACTTCAAATAAATACCAAATTAAACAAAGCTGAGGAGAGAGGTAATGAACTGGAATATAAATTTTAGAAGATTGCTAGACTGCGGTTCAGAGAGATAATGAAATAGAAAATATTTGAAGAGACGTGGAAGGCAGAATGAGAATATGTCTTTAAGATGTGCTAGAAGGTGAGACTAAAGAGAATAGGAAGAGGTAATATTTGAAGAGTTTAGGGCTGAGAATTTTCTTAAATTGAGAAATATGAAACATCAGATTCAGTAATCACACATCCAACAGATGGAATAAAACTAAGTCCACACAAACAGATATCTTAGTGAAGCTGCAGAACACTCTAGAAATAAAGAGAAAATCTGTAATGATCTCGTCAATATAAAGAGATCCCACATCTCTTTATATCTTCAATATAAAGAGATCTTATAAAGAAAAGCCCACACAGCCATGGCCCATATGGCATTAGAAAGTAGTAAATGAAATTTCTGTCTCTAGCCTTGTGCTTGGCAATATAAGTCCTGGTACAGCACGAGCAAGTTCAGTGATGCAGACTTTCTTCTTCTTCCACTTCTCTACTGTGAAAGTGCTTTTTAGACTGATAACCATTAGGCGTGGCATTTTATAGCTGGACATTATTTGTTCTACTTATTATCACCTCTAATTTTAGGCTGAATCACCTCCAGTGGTCTGAGTGTGGAGGGTTAGCATTCGTTATCCTGTCTTTAGATATTCCAGGTACCAAACTAGAGTAGTTACTGCTTGGCAGTTGCCTTAGGGACTTCTCTGGCTTTGTGAGCAGGAGAAGAAACCTCAATATCTTTGGTGTGGTCTGGACTGCCCTAAGCTTCTCCTTTGCTGCTGCTTTCTGCATGTGGATCAATACATCTCTCTCCGTTTTCTGGACTTAAATAGAGGTCTGAAGCTTTCCTTCACTTGGGAAGCATCCCTGGGAGGGAGTCACATGCCAGGTCAGCTCCCTCATGGACAATAACCTCAGAATTAGGAGACAATGGGAATGAGTGCTGGCAGGAGGGATGCCTTTTTTTAGAGATAAGGACAGTACAGAAAGTTGCTCCACTCATGGTACAACTGTCCTTATTGCTTTCTCATTATTTTTTTCATTCTGCATTCCATGGTGGGTACCAATAAGTCCCATAATACAGAGTTGTGACTGATATATCACCTTGGATTTCTCTCCAGAGGTCTAGTCCTTAAATGTGTCTTTGGTTGGGCTTCCAGACAGCTCTCACTCCTTCTTTTGGTTTCTGTTAACAAAGGGGGATTGTTTTCTCAGCTCTCTGGGGGACTCTTTCTCATCAGCCATTACCATTACTGATTTTTCTTCATCTCTTTTCCTCAGCAAATGACCAGACAGTGCTTTGGTGTCTATCAGATCTAATGATCGTCAGAGAATGTCTTTCTTTAATTACTTTTCATTCTTTCTTTTTCCCTCTACCTAACCCTAACACATATGCACTGTTCCTTTGAACAGTTATTTTGTACCTTCCCTCTTTGTGGAAACTGGATTATTAATTTTTTGTTATTGCTGTAATTGAAATGCCCAAATTTCAATTTCTGCTGTGAGCACTACTCAGAATTTAACTGGACAAGACAGAGAGAAACAGGAGGTGAGGTGAAACATAAAAGCTTTTTATTTTCATAATGGCTGGAGCATGACCTCCCTGAGAGTGGAGAAATCAGGTACCGTGGCAACAGGTT
The DNA here is from genome assembly GCA_024291935.2 of Okapia johnstoni. Lineage (NCBI taxonomy): Eukaryota > Metazoa > Chordata > Mammalia > Artiodactyla > Giraffidae > Okapia > Okapia johnstoni. The sequence continues at coordinate 46,458,194 of CM044316.1, forward strand.
CTAGTCTCTGGGAGGGCTTCAGTGGCACTGGTAGTACAGGAGTCTGGAGGGTGGGGAACAGAAATCAGGAGCAGCAGTAGCCTTTCCAACAGGAGCTTGAAGTTGCAGGCTCACTTCTAGTGATTACTGCCATGTTTCATAATTGAGTGTGTCTGTTATATATACTTGGCCAGGTTGTTCATGGAGCTGAAAGACAGCAGAACTAGGAGACAAGGGCACGGACCTTTAAGCTCCTCTCTGTCCCCCTCTAGTAGGTGCCTGGGTGTGCTGTGCTGTGCTGTGCTCTTGGCACACGTCGGATCCCTTGCAAACTGTCATCCACTCTTTCCCCCCACCGCCTTCCTGCATCTCAGGCCCAGGGCTCCTGCCTGGTGAAGTCCAATCTCCTTCATCGGGAATTACCAGAGTGTGGATCTTTCCTGTCATGGCTTTCTAGAAATGCCACCCAGCTGTTTCAAGAGGTTTACCTTCACCAAAGACCTCTATGTGGAACCCCAAACATGCAAAAGTTGTGTGGGTTTTTTTTTTTTAAACTCTTCCCTAGAATAAGTTCTTATCATAGGATTTTTTTTTCTCTCCCAACTCAGAATGCTGACCCTCATAAAATGTGTACAGCCATGCTTAATACTGCTAATTGCTGACTTCCTGCTGGACCTTAAACTGAAAGATCTGAAACATCAGATTCAGTAGTCACAGCAAATTCCAAAAGGAGAAATAAAACTAACTCCACACAAATGCACATCCTAGAGAAGCTTTAGAACTCTCTAGATGGAAAGAAAAATCTATAAGGAAGAAACTTTGTATGATATATAAGAGCCCAACAGCCATAGCCCACAGTTAAAAGTTTATTTTCAGGACTTTGTGCCCTGGTTACACTCCGTGCCGTTTGTATCACCCACCTAGGGTCCGTGGAGACAGGCTGTCTCCATACACAGCTCACAGAATACCAGAGCAGAAAGGCTGGTTTCATATCAAGACTTGCTTCATAACGTCATCTCTGCATGTACCCATCAATCCTGCCTCCTCGAGGCTTCTGTTTAAATTTGTTCTCTGCATCCTCCTTTGCCTCATCCCACTTTGCCCAGCACCAGATCGTCTTCAGGACCCTTTTCACCTCTCTTTGTTGCTCTTTCCTTACAACCTCCCTGTGAAGTAGATTAGAGGGGGACGATGGTCCTTTTTTGGCCTCTTTGGCAGCCACATCATTTATATGCTGCCTCCCAAGTGCCCTGGTAACCATTGGCATGGGTGCAATATATTGAAATCAGCAGGGCTGATATTCTGAAGCTTGAGTTCCTTCAAGTCCCTTGACCACCAGCCTGAGAATAGCCCACAAATATTAAGTGCTTGTCCTGCCAGGTACTGGGCATACATTGATGAATAAGGCATACATTGATGAACTGAGCCTACACTGATGAACACTTGCCTCCTGTAGACCTAGTTGTTCTCCTGCACCAAATGCCGGGCCAGGGAATTCTCCCTTGCCTGGCCTCATAGAGAGGAATTTGATGTTAATTTTTTTTCCTTGCCCATTAAATTTCATGAACAATAGATGAATTATAATTACAGGAATGCTTTAATAGTTGTAGAATTGTGTTTATTTTTAAAAATATAGTAAGGTGCCATCCTTGCCTGGTGTATCATCTTATTTTACCTGAGACTTTTGGTCTGCTCTGTAGAAGACTAATTGTTTTACCTGGACCCTTAGCAAAGTTGTTGAGTCAATAAACAATTGGAAAAAAATTAATACTGTAACAAATCAAAGAAATGCAACTTAAAATGGGATAGGTACAATATCGTTTACTACTTATTAAAAATTTCAAAATAGTATTGCCTTAGGGCTCAGAGAGCTAAAACATTCTAGGTGGGAGTGTAAATGGATAGAAGTCTCCTAGATGACGGTTTGCTAGTATATATTAAATGTATTTATACGCTTTAATCCAGAAATGCCACTTCTGTGAATTTATTCTAGAGAAAGAAAGATGTGCCAGTATTGAAAACAATTGGATTATCCAATAAAAGAGGATTCCTTAAATAAATTATGGAATATCCATACAGTAGAATACTATAAACCTTAAATATGTAGAATAGGACAGTGAATGATATGTGAAAAATTCATAGTAGAGCAATAGAAACAGGTTATAAAATTGTGTACACACAGTATGATTCTGGCTTGTATTAAGATACATGTGTGTATCCATGTATGTGTGTGTGCCTGGGAAAAGCATAGGACATAACACGTGAATCTTAAAAAACTGGGTAAAACTTAGTTATTTCTAATCAGTGGAATTATGAGGGATTTTTATTTTATTTGTGTTTTGCTGTCTTTTTCGTTATACCACAATGGATGCTTTTCACTTATAATACCAAAAAAAACCCCCAAAAACAGGCAGGGGAGGGGAGTTAGGTCGTAGTTTTTCCCCCATGATGATAACACCAAGAGAAAGACTAAAGGATAGCTATTTTTAATGGTCACTACACCTTAAAAACATCTAATGACATTTACTGGTTCTCTGTTAAGGGAGATAGAAACATTTTATTTTGTAAATTTCACACTCTGTGTCTGTGCTGAGGGTGGGGGAGTTATATGTGGGGATGTGCATGTTTAAGGGAGTGTGCATCCAGGTAGGGGTGTGTATGCATGCACATGAGTATGTGCATACACGTGCACGTGTGTGTGTGTTTGTGTGTATGTAGCCAGATGTCATAACTTCGCAGGACCACCATCCTTGCAGGAGGCTCTTAGAGCTGCATATCCAAAGATACTGCCTGTGCTGAGCTGACCACTGTGGTTCACACCCCTGACTCATTGGCCACAAGCTCACTCATTTGATGCCCAGGTGCCCCTACAGGCATCCTGCCTTCAGTGGGTCAGGAGTCTAAAGAACTTACAGTTGCACTGAGGTTTCAGGAGACAGTCACATCTAGAACTGATGCTCTGACTTCTTGAAGCCTCTTGCTATTTGTTTTTTTAGGCACCGATACCAGTTCATAGAGAAGACTTGTTTTGGTGAGTTCAAGTGATTTTTTTTATATATTTTTTTACTTTTATTTAGTGAACGCTCTCCTACCTTCTGTGAAATCCTTCCGTCCACAGAGTAGCAGGACACCCTGAACCTTGCTACTTTCCCCCCTCAAGTTTTCCACACACACTTGGTCTTTCTAATGGGTTACTCCTTTGTTTATTTCCTGCTCCTGTTTAATGATTACTTTTTACGTAGCCCAACCACATGCTGGCACCTGTCACCAGGATTTTCTTCTTCCATGTGATTTTCTCCTTCCATATAAATTTCTGGAAGGTGGCCTTCTGTTTGCAAGACTGAGCAGTAGATCTGCTAGTGACATGTTTTCAGGAAGAGCCACTTCCGAACTGGGTTGGGGCCACAGAGGTGGATGGGGTGGGGTGAGCTGCCAAAGCCGCAGGGCGTTCCCATCATTGTGTGGGAAACCATAGGAGTGGCAAAGATCCCAGAGCTTCCACTTGGGTTAAACAGCTGTTGACAAAGACTTCGGAATTCCTGCGGAAAAGGAACCAGACTCCTTTAGCATATAACTTTTAAAGAGGTCTCAGGCAGGCTCTGATGTTTGTGGTTGAAGATGGTTCTTCTTACTTGCCTGTGTGTTTATACATGTGCTTTGTAGTCTCCTCATCTGTAGACTTACAGACTGTACTCTGATGAACAGGCTCAGCTCACACATCTTCCCCTTAGGGAGGCCTTCCCTAGTCTACTTAGATTGGTGCTCCTCACTGTTTTTTATCACATGCTCTTGTTTCATATCTTCTTGTCACTTTCACAGTCAGATATTCTAATGTACTGTGTACTGTCTTTCCAATTGGAATAGAATGCCAGTATGTCAAAAACAGGGATCTTGCCATTCTGGTTCCCTGCTTCAGTGCTTAGAAGGAGTTGTGGGCTCTCCTGGTTGTTGAATCACACGTGGTAGGTGTAAGAGCCTGCGGGAGTCCAGGGGAGTTGGAGCTGAGAGTGAGAGCAGAACCACATGACCTGAGGTTAGACAGATAGGCAGGGTCAAATCACTTGGGCCACGGTGAGGAGTTTGGAGTTACCTGAGCACCTGATGCTCATTATGTTTATTCATCTCTGCAGATTTACACATACCCAGATTGGTCTGCTGAAGTCACTTCTTGATGGCATTTCTCCTGGGGCTTGTGTGCCACTGTTTCCTCAGAGTGTTTCTTTAGCCTGTGCCACATTCTCTTCTCATCTCTACTGCCAGCAGCTTGGCGTTCTTCACCCACCTTTTTCAACAAGCTGGGCAGGACAGGATGACAAGAGCTAAGGTGTTAGGCTTTGATACTTGCACAACTGGAAGCATTCCAGAAGCTTGTCATTAAACACCTTGACTTCCTCATCAAAAAGTACTGGATTTGGGCTTTATGAATGATACTCACCAAGAGCCTGAAGGGTAGGGGATTGGGGCCCAGATCTCAACTGCACTGTTTGAGTCATTTGTGTCTCTTTTCCCAGGCATTATTTGCTGTTCTCTGCCTAATGATATTGTTGGTTTTCACACATTGGATCTGTAATTCCTGTTTGTCGACACTGTACTTTGTTTTATAATTTGCTTCAGAGTAGCAGAATTCAGTTTGGTGCTGCCTATGAGGATAAACCAGGTTTTTCCTGGCATGTGTTGAAGTAAGAACTCTCCTGGCATAATTCCCTGATGAACCTATTTTTGTGATTAAGGCAATAAATGTAACAGAAGGATTTGTGTATTCACTCATATTCTAACATGTACCACTATATATAAACACATTTTATATGTATCGATAAATAAGATGAGCTGCTGTTTCACTTCAGCTCGGACTACATTGAAGTTTTAGGAGAAACAGTTTAGGTGTAGCAAGGAGCTACATATTGGTGTAGAACTTCAGGAATGGGGAGATGTATTAAGATATAATTCACTCAGATTTTTTTTCTAATTTTTATGAGTTGTGAAACATATTTTAATTTTTTTTAAGAATTATAATCTTTAGCATCAAAAATGTAAACATATATGAAAATGTTGGTTTTCTACTCATGTGATTCTTCATGGAGGTTAGAGATCTGGGGTTTTATTTTTCATTGATCATAATAACTGATCTCCAGAACTTTTCAAGGGGATGTCAGCTCTTACATATGAAGAGGCATGAATTTTTCAGGACCCTTTGAAATAATCATTTTCTCTGTTAATTTCCTATCCACATGTAGTTCATAAGTTTGTTGATAGCACATGTAGGTTTATATATTTCAGTCATTTTGGTACGTTGGCCCAGTGTACCAGTAATCCAGCTTTTTCAACCTAAGTCTCTCATTTGTTTCAGGTTCATGGCAAGGAATGTAATTTTCTGTCTGTATCCTTTTTTGAGGTGAAAGTATACTCCTTTTCAAAGCTGTGCCATTCAGATGGTCTATTTCCTTTCTTTCAAAAATCCTCATGAAAAGAAATAGATTACCCAGTGCATAAATGTATGTCCATATTTGCGTGTGTGCATACCTGTTTCTCGCTCACTCGCTTGCTCTCAATTTGTCAGTTTGTCTCTCAGTAACATTGCCCATACTCCCATCAGTGGATTTGAAATCTTGATTGTACCTCATGAAAGGATTATGGCCAGTTTATAGATGCAGCAACAAACTTAGCACTTCACAGAAAGTGAGAATCCCTGACTGTTCAGTCTTGGAGCCATTGTTCTTACTGGAGCTAAGCCACATGGAAAAGGGCCAATCCCTTAACCTTTGATGTAGTTCCTTGTATCCCTGACATTTCATCTGTAAAATAGATCAAGTAATACAGATCTTTTATTTTAATTAATTAAAGGTTGTTAAGATGGTTCGGTTCAATGGACTTTATAAATGTTTACATGCCGTGTTTAATATTGGTGCTCTTTGTGGGTGACTGTTAGCTAGGTAGCAGGTAACTAGCACCTACAGGCTGTTATGTACTCTAGGTTCCAGCTTATTGGCTAAACATTCTGATCTTTCATGGACTTGCTTGTAGAGAAGTTGGTAAAAGACTTAGCGTAATGACTAAGGGAAAAATGTGGAATAGCTTCAGACACCTACCGTGTTAACAAACATAGATATAAAGTACAGTGCTGACACATTTCAGTTATTCAAAGAAATATGAAAAGTATCATATTATGGTATTCACCTGTCTTGAACTCATCCTCTCACGGGGCTTTATTTTGCTAGTTTGTGAAGCTCTTATATCTCATGAAATAGAGGCATTTATGTCTTAGTAGTTGAGACCTTTCTGAGTCTACAGAGAAGCATAACTGATTATCTTATCCCTCTGATCAGAATTTTCTCCTGGAGTATCATCTCATTGAGGGGAGGTGGAGGGGAAGCTACAGTGGCCTGCAAAGTCCTCCAGGATTTCCTGCCTCCAAGTCCATGACCTGACTTCTCCTGATACCTTCCTCTTTGCTGGCTATGTAGCAGGGACACTGGCTTTCACTGGTGCTGCCAGCTGCCTGCATCTGCCCTCTGTTTCCTTGGAGCACTCTTCCCAGAGACCCACATGGCTTGCTTCCTCCCCTCCTTCAGGCTGCTAGCACATGTCTCCCTCCCAGTGGCTCCTTCCCTCACCACCATGCCTCAAACTGCAGACAGCCCCCCGGTGCTCTCTTTCCACTGTAGATTTTATTTGGTTATTGTCTGTTTGACCACAAAAGAATATAAGCTTTTAAAGCAGGGAATTTGTGGGTAGGATCATCCATTTTGTTCATGGCCTTATCCCTAGCACTTAAAGCAGTCCCTTGTGCATGATAGGCGGTAGAAGGTCCTAAGGCAGTTTCTCCAGGGCCTGCCTTTTTGGACAGTGCTCACCTAAAGGTGGCAGGTGAACCACTGAAGGAAACGTCACCACCAGCAGAAACTGATCTGTTCACAGTGCTTGGTGGCATCAGGTTGGCACACACAGGAGCATCTAATATGCCTCCTCTGTGCTTCGGCATCTCTTTCCAGACTGGAGAACATAAGCCTCAAAATAAGTCAATCAGTGATAATGTGAAAGGACTTTAAAAACTGTAAACTGCTTTGAAAATGATAATAACACTGAACTTGAGAATGGATTATTATATAATTTGAAATAGTTAAGTAATTTTCCAGGAAGCAGGGTTCCCTGGGCCAGCTTCTCTGCAGGTCTTTCTGTATGTCAGTGCTATGCTTCCTCATCTGGGCCTGTGGACTGGGTCCAAGAATACAGCTGCAGGCCAGAGCCTGATCTAGCCAGGGCCAGAGAGGGGAAGCCCATCCATTAACCCCTAGACTGAAGGGATGTGCCTTCCATCTGCACAAAACTGTTCGGGTACCAAGTAGTTGAGACCATGCAGGGCAAGTAGAATGCAGGTTAGCCTGTTGTTAGTCTCTAAATGACAATGACTAATTAGGAGAACTAGACAGCTTAGCAGAAAAAGTATAATTCTTGTTGTTAATGAAACTTGGCCTAATCTGGAGGGGGCCAGTAATTCCCATGACCCAGATTAGTTTTCTCCCAGAAGAAAAGCCTGGGGATTTTATAGTGTTGGTGGGCAGAGATGAACCTAATATTCTTGTTTGCTTTCAAAACATCTTTTTGAAAATAATCTGGTTCTCCTTTTACCCATGTTCTCTTTAAGGCTAGGCTATGTAGAAAAGAAGAGGCAAGTGAGATAAAAATGACAGATCATATACTGTATATATTATATCTCACACACACATACACACCCACATTGCATTGTACCAGAGAGCATTTAGTAGCAGTAGCTCTGGACTGCAGACTGCCTGGCATCAAATTCCCACCTTACGACTTACTCGGTATGTGGTGGTGTCGTTTAGTCGCTAAGTCGTGTCCTATTCTTTGTGACCCAATGGACTGTAACCCACTAGGCTTCTCTGTCCATGGGGTTTCCCAGGCAAGAATACTGGAGTGGTTGCCATTTCCTTCTCCAGGGGATCTTCCTGACCTAGGGATCAAACCTATGTCTCCTGCACTGGAAGGCGGGTTCTTTACCACTGAGCCACCAGTATGTGGTAGCCCCCAGTATGTGACCCTGGACAAATTTCTGGATTTTCTGAGCCTTAGCTTCTTCATATGGGGGCAGTAATGGAACTTATGTCATAGGGTTATTGTAAAGATAAAATGAGTTAATCAATGGACTGCTTAGTACTTGTCTCACAGTAAGTGCTCGGTCAGTGTCAGTAGCTGTTATTGTTGATGATGATCTTAATAATCTAAGGCAGGCAGGAAATAATGAAATTGCAGAAAGGGATAAGAAAAGGCAAAGTGAGATTTTTTTTTCCCCCCACAGGAGGCACTGTCCTAGAAGGTTTAAGTGTATTGAAAAGAGCCTGATATAACATTGTGAACTTATGCTGTATTTTATAGTGCATATTAGAGCAGTCATGTAATAATGGTAATTATACCCTACGAGTATTTTACGGCCTTTGTACCTTCCAGATTAGCACTGTGGCCAAGGAGAGCCACCTGGTTTGTTACATGCTGTCAGTGTCATGGTAAGCGGCTCTGGCCACTCCCCTGACTGCTGTCCCTACTTGGCAAAGGTAGCAAGACATTAGTAGACTACATGACAGTTTAAACCAGGTACTTAGGGCAACTGAGCCTTGATAACCTCAAAGGAAGGTGACCTCCCAAAGCAAGCATGTGGTCTTTTTTCCTCCAACACCTAATACGGGCAAGCTCTGTGCTAAGCCCTGGCGATGGGGCGATAAGGGAGGATAATGCCATCCCAGTTTTCTTGGAACTTCTAGTAAGTGGAGGAGACAGACAATGACAATTCCGTGAATAATGACATAATTCACTAAGTGCTAGGAAGGAGAATTACAGAAATAAGAGTTGTAATGAGCTATCTGACCTGGCTTGGAGTGTCCAGGAGAGACCTGTTTGGGAAAAGACAGTGATGAGTTAGAGAGCCAGATCAAGAGGGACTGCAGAGCTTCCCTGATCAGGGGATAGGCATTAGAAAGGAAGGCACCCAGGCCTAACTAGAGTTTTAGCCCAGAGATCCATGAGCTAAGGGAGAGACAATGGAGGAAGGTCTATAGCAGGCAGGATCTTGGATGCCAAGGGTTTTCAACTTGAAATTTAAAACAGAAACCTCTGGTAGATTTTAAATAGGTAGTGGAATTGGGTTGGAGGAGACCAGAGTAGAAATAGAGTTGGTTGCACACTCAGATTTTGGAATAGTCTCCTCTTTAGACTGCAAGCTATATGCCAAAAGGTACCGTGACCTTTTTAAATTCACCCGAATTCCTTTTCCTTTTCTCTAAAAAATTTTCAGCACCAAATGGGCCTCTGTAATTGGGCATTAAAGTTGACGTATATGAAAAGTGAAAGTGAAAGTCACTCAGTTGTGTCCAATTCTTTGCAACGCCATAGACTATACAGTCCATGGAGTTCTCTAGGCCAGAATACTGGAGTGGGTAGCCTTTCCCTTCTCCAGCAGATCTTCCTGACCCAGGAACGAACCAGGGTCTCCTGCATTGCAGGCAGATTCTTTACCAACTGAGCTATCAGGGAAGCCCTGATGTGTATTATATTGGTCAATACTTACCATCTTAGCAGTGATGCTTACCCATCTGAAATATAGTTTATACATTTCACTGAAAGTAGAAAAGACGTTGTTATTCACAGAACTTTGAGGCCCTTGGATGAAAGCAGAGCAGCCTGAAGGGATGCATGTACAGCCATAATTGTCTTGGGGGGTGGGGAGGGGCTGCTCTGGAAACCATCCATTTAGCCATTCCTTCTTTTTTCCTTTTAATTCATTCTTCTCTCTCAAAGTATTCACTCTTTTGATTTGACTCTGCCGGCCAACTACAAATGGAATGGTATCATATATGAGGGGTATTTTGCCGCTTTCATGTTTTTGTCAAGCATGAGGCCATTTTCACTGCAAGAAGGGAGTAGAAATGGTGTTTAGTCCGATAGCACTGTCATAGGCTCTCCTCCTTTTTCTTCCTCTCTCTTGCTTTTTTTCCCCTTGTTCCAGTTTAGTAATTTGGGTGGTGAATTGAGGGAGAAGCTTTTATTTTTTTTCTCTATTGTAACCATTGCTGTTTCTCCCACATGCTCAAGCCTATAACTACACAATATATTCATTTGTGGTTGGATTTTCTGAGTAGGAAAAAGAAGAGTGTCTTTTAGCCTAGCTGAACTGGCCTTACTTGCGTGGGAGCAGCAGAGTGCTGAAGTGAAGATTATGGGCTCTGCAGCCACCTTGAGTTCCTTTCCTGGCTCTGTCCTTCATCAGAGTGTGACCTCAAGCAAATTACTTAACTTTTCAGTGCTTCAGTTTCCTCATCTGTAAAATGACAGTGGTAGTCTTACCTACTTGTCTCAAGGCTTTCTCTTGAAGATTACACTGTAAAAGTATCCATCATAAACACTTAGTGTTTCAAAGTTTCAAATCTGGTTTCTCACTGGATAGCCATTCCCAGAAAGATGTTAAATATGGTTGGTGAACATGACCCCAGTCAGTACACGGAAAAATTTATTTTAAACTCTCATTCTGGTACCAGGCATTGGTACAGCCCAGCAAAGCTGTATTTATGGCTCTGATGGGTTTCCTTGGCAGAGGCCTCCAGACTGGTCCCGTCTCACTGAGTTCAGGTGGTATCCAGGCAACACACGCACACAGTCTGACTTAGTAGAAAACTCGTGGCCAGTGGTGGTGGGGATTCCCCTCACCATTTCCCCACTCTTTACTAAAGATGAATTTGAAGTTGGTGGAGGGAACCACATTGACAGCCCTTGAAACTTAACTTGCCTTGGGTAACCACAAAAAATGTATAGTTCTAGCAACTTCATTTCTAGCTAATCCTTCTTGGCCCCAGGGCTTGGAGCTTCTCTAACCCTGAGAGGATGGTAGAGAAATAAGTGATATTTACCACAGCTTGGGTGCCCACTCACACAATGACTTTCTTAATTGGTAACCTGAAGCCTTCCCAGTCCCTGCTTGTGTGCTGCAGGGGACTCACTCCAAGATTCAGATCCAGCTCACAGTCCTGAGACGCTCATGAGAAGGGAAGCAGTCAGTGTAGAAATGTTCCATGGATTGATTGTGAACATAATCACTTAGAGGAGACAGTTCTGTGTGGCCTCCTGTCAGAGGGGTGTCTAGAGCTGGCCTTGCATACAGCTGAGCTTTGGATGGTTAGGGGAGGACTTGCCAGGCAGGCCTAACCCTTGAAAGCAAATGAATGTGGTGAGTTTTGCTATAGTTTCCAATGAGGCTCTCAACCTGTCATGCCCAGAGTTGCTTGTAGGGAAATAATAGAAATTAAGTAACAATCTATTTTGAATTTATCTGTAGATTTGAAGTATATCATAATTTTTTTAAAAGTAGAAATGAAAAGAAAAAAGAATAACCAGAAGAAGAAATTAGCCCTTGAAATACAGATGGAAGAGACAGGTTCCTTGCCCCAGGTAGAAGCAGGCCACTACAGATTCCTGAATGTGACACCAGGTGACACCATCAACTTACAGTGTGACTTTAAATTGGCACTTGCTGCTGCTTCCACATTGTCATTACCACTGTCTTGACTGCCCCTGTGGACAATACCAGCTGTCATTTATTAAGCCACTATTTCAATCCAAGAGATCAACTCACCTAGTTTTACTTTATCAAAGTAAACAAAGAGTTGGACATGACTTAGTGACTGAACAACAACAAACTTTATGAAGTAGATATTGTTGCTCCTGTTTTACAGGTGAAAAAATGGATTTAGAGAAGCCAACTGACCTGCATACTCTCATCCTGCTGGGAATCTCTGTCTGACTCCACCCCCTACACTCTACTGTTTCCCTTAGCCTTTATTCCTCTATATTTATAAATTGGACATAATATTTGTACTCTTTACCTGTAGAAGGAAGCTTTTCAAACTGTAAGTCATGACACATTAATGAATTGTGAAATTGATTTAGTAGATAGAAAAATGAATAGGATCAAAGCTAACAGAATTTATCACACTATTTCTGAAACTTGTGTTTCTGATATGCATGTGTGTATGTGTGTGTGCCTCTCTCTATGTGTATATATATGTATGTATGTGCTAGTGAAATGTTACATGGAAAAATCTATTTCCTACCATGGGTCCTTGTCAAAAGGTTTGAGAGCTACTATTCTAGACATATTATATGAAGTCCAAGCAAACATAAAAACGTGTTGCAGAGCTCCTTGTAAACTCTAAAATACCTTACAAGTCTAAGTTACCATTTCTTAACACTGGAAGCTGAAGCAAACAAATAAAGCATGGCAGATAGTGTTGCTGTGCTGTAACCTCCACCCATCCAGTCCATCGCAGATAGTGCTACTCTGTCAACATACTGTGTCCTATGGAGCCAGGTTGCAGCTTTGATACTCCATGACATAGCACTGCAGGCCTCAAGATGAGACCTGTTTGCAAACCTAGCAACAGGCTAGATATTGTTGGTACCTCAGGGCCAGTCTGTAGTTATAAAGTACTACTCAGCACTTCCAGAGCTCCGGCTCTCATTTAAACGCTAGAAAAACAGATGTGATCCTTAAGACAGCATGGGCGTCTCTGCATTTCTGGCCCCAAAAGAGTTGGCTCCTATTTCTCTCCTCCTGATACTCCCCCATCACCATCTTCATCTGGAAGTAATCTTCTGCCTCTCAAAGGATGTCAGACCAATCCAGAGCCCTCATCCATTTTCCCTGGAAGCAAAGGTAGCAAGAGGCCCCTTTGCCATGGCCATGTTCTTTGGAATGTACTCTTTCCTCACTAACCATAATTCCTGAGGGAACTACAGGGAACATGGGGTTTCGACCCCCACCAACTGCCCTGAAGTCATGTCCATCAGGAGATGCCCTGTTTCTCAGCTGTTGTGGCAAAATCTTATGGGTCACAGAAGGAAGCAGGCCTTTCCCAGGTTAAAATCACATGTGGAACTGTTTCTCTGCTGCCTTCAAAGGAAGTCTGTAGAACTGGCAGTAATGTAAGGCTCACAGAGGAGTCCCTGTGGACCTAGGCAAGGCCTATCAAAGATTTCCTTGGTGGAATGTGCAGTAATGCACAAGAGACTTTTGTGTGTGGATTTTAAGTCAAGACTCAACATGACATTCTGGGCTATGAGGAAGAGCTCAAGCACCTCAGTTACCAGCCCAGAAAGCGAGTGCTCCATGTTTTATTGACCTCACTAATGAATGAGTCCCGTGGCCTCAACTGGCTCCCCAGCACTCTGTCAGCCCGCCTCCCACACACAGGTAAATTATCAAGCTGTAATGGATGGCTGGTGCCAGCAGAGGCTGAGGTCTGTGCCTTTATTTCTGGGATGCAAAGTGATCTCCGGCCATTAATAACTCATTCTTGAGTAAGGAGCATAGCTATACCTAGTTGTGAGCAGTAATAACCGAGTGATAGATCAATTTGTTGCTTCAGTGTGCCAGACGATAATGGTAGTTAGTCGTAAAAGGTGCAGCCTTTTTCCCTAATGGTTTATGATTTAGATCAGTGTGTTGTAAGTTCTAAAATAAAATGGATCATTAAAAAGGAAATGAATTATGTTAGGTGGCCTCAAGCTTATTTATATTCACAAATGCTTATTCACAGTTCAGTTCAGTTGAGTCGCACAGTCGTGTCCCGACTCTTTGCGACCCCATGAACCGCAGCACACCAGGCCTCTCTGTCCATCACCAACTCCCGGAGTTTACCCAAACCCATGTCCATCGAGTCGATGATGCCATCCAGCCATCTCATCCTCTGTCGTCCCCTTCTCCTCCTGCTCCCAATCTTTCGCAGCATCAGTGTCTTTTCCAATGAGTCAGCTCGTTGCATCAGGTGGCCAAAGTATTGGAGTTTCAGCTTCAACATCAGTCCTTCCAATGAACACCCAGGACTGATCTCCTTTAGGATGGACTGGTTGGATCTCCTTGCAGTCCAAGGGACTCTCTAGAGTCTTCTCCAACACCACAGTTCAAAAGCATCAATTCTTCGGCGCTCAGCTTTCTTTATAGTCCAACTCTCACATCCATACATGACCACTGGGAAAACCATAGCCTTGACTAGACGGACCTTTGTCAGCAAAGTAATGTATCTGCTTTTTAATATGCTGTCTAGGTTGGTCATAACTTTCCTTCCAAGGAGTAAGCGTCTTTCAATTTCATTGCTGCAGTCACCATCTGCAGTGACTTTGGAGCCCAGAAAAATAGTCAGCCACTGTTTCCACTGTTTGCCCATCTATCTACCATGAAGTGATGGGACTGGATGCCATGATCTTAGTTTTCTGAATGTTGAGCTTTAAGCCAACTTTTTCACTCTCCTCTTTCACTTTCATCAAGAG